>OX621260.1:15107420-25107420 GCA_951640165.1 Pseudoips prasinana
TTATCTGTACGCACCTTAGACTAGCCATTAGTGCTGGTTTAGTCTCCTTCCTCTTCGGATCCCTCCATCTCTTCACAGGTTAGGGTGTCCCCATCCAGTCTGAGTCCATCCAAGTCACTGAGGCCGCCCATAGAGGTGGCTGGTGAAAGTATGCCCTCTGACTCTCGGTATACCTCAGTGTTGGCGGACCCTTTCTGGCTGGAGCCACCCGCCTCGCTCGTGATGGGGTCTTTATGGGACGACGTCGTCGCTTTATTTGGGGCCTCGATATTGTCAGCCCCAGCCTCCTTTTCCTTTCTCTCCCCGTCGTCCAGGAGCTTAAAGTGGCTGTCTCCGAGCCCTGTGTGCAGCTTGTAACCTGCCGCCTTTATTTGCTCTGCCGATGCTTTGTCCATCAAGACTATTCGTCGAGTGTACATTGCCTCGACAGCTGCGTGTACCACCTTCCATTCTTCGGTTCGAAGAGTCGGGTTCAGGCGTTGCGTCATCTTAATCAGACGCTCCGAGGTGACGCTACTCACAGTTTTAGACCTCCATGCCATTCTAATTGGTTTTGGAAGGTCTTTAGCGTCAATTACTTTAAGCTCAGTTCCGTCAATTGTCTTACCATTGACGGTCTTGAGCCATTGCACTGCATCGGGTCCGTCACATATGATGTGGACAGCCCCAGCGATCATGTTCCCTACGGAGAACCGCGGCGCAGGGTCAGGTGTTTCCTCTAACATGTCCCACAACAGGACTTTTAGAGGATCCAGGATTTTTGGGTCCAGCTTCCCTTCCGGATAGTTGGCACTTACTACCACCATGCGGGTCCCAGTTAGAGCGTCCTTGTATGACCCCTGGGTTTTTGCCCTCTTAGGTACGTTGTGCGTAGCCGGGTTTTCATCGCTAAACTCCCTTTCTCTCTTGAGAGGTCCTCCTGATGGAGTTCCCCCATGCGTCGCATCCTGCCTTCCTATGGCTCTTCGTCACTTTTGAGCGCCACTGAGCCTCTTTTTTCCCTTTAGCACGCCCTCTGGTTCCGGTCGCTCGAAGGTTGTCCCGCTGACAGAGCCGCCCGCCGATGTACCCGGTATGGGTGACATCCGGAGTGGTTCTCTCTGCCTGCTGGAGCCTCCTGCGCCCAGTCCCGTGGGGTTTGCGCTCTGGGTCAGATGTACGGGTTTGCCAGTAACATCCACCGGCCGCCCAGTGACGTCCAGCCGCTGGAGTCGAGTCCCCTTACCGGGTTTCTCGGTTCCAGCAGCAGGGGCCTGCCCGGGTACGCTAGTGTCCGTCACGGCTTCCCTTTTCTTTTCTTTGTTTGATGTCCCAGCCCTCAGGGGCAGGACATCGCGTGACTCCACCTTTTGGGTGGGCTTTTTGTTGTCAGCAGTTTTGTTTATATTATTATCCATAATATAAGCGGATAGAGTCTTCACCAGACCTGACTCCCCACCCTCCATCGAGCCCTCAACTGGGGATGCTCTCAAGCACCAGGGTTATCAGGTTGGTATAGTGCCGAGCCAGAAAAAGAGGAAAGAGAAAATAATATACATAAATATATAAGAATATATAATATATTATAAATAAATAAGTGGGTTTTCTCCTTTCTCCTTCTCTAGCAACACGCGGGTTAGTCTGGGCGATTTACGAGTCCGCAGCATGCGCCCCGCTGGGCACCTAAACTACAGCGCCCAGGGGTCGCTCACCCGACTGCAAACCCACCCAGACCCGACACTCACCTGACGGCCGTCAGACCGGACGTCGGCAGCCGATTGATCGTGGTTGGTTAGACCCCGACCTCCCGTGTCGGTAGAAATCCGGACCAAAGAGGCGTGTTGCTCGGGGGAAGTAACTTACCCGACTCCCCCTTCACTCAACCCCCAGGACTCCTTCATCCTACCTTACGGGTCCCCGCGCACGGCACAAACACGCGGGTGGTCATTAACAGCCGACTATTGCTGTCATTTCTGCAATAGAAGGCCCGCCGAGACATGACCACGAGTCCCGGCAGCGGAGGGGATAGGAAGTGGGGATTAATATAATGAAGGTTAACGGAAAAAGGGGTACGTCTGGTGTTTTCAGTTTGTGGCTGCATCCACCGCTGGGGAGCAGGGGATGCAATCACGTAACAGGCAGCAACCACGTGAAGGATTATACACCAGGCTTGTCTTGGGGATCTTAACGACTGTTGCGCTCTCCCCCAAAACCATTCGCCAACTTAGTTGATCGGACAGATAACTAAGTTAGAGCTAGGTCTCAGCCCACATCAGCAGTGAACTAGACCACACTCCGCCCCCATCGGGGTAGAAATGCGCCGTAACCGTTTTTGTGATGTCGCATTGATCATTGACGGTTCACGTTTCCAGAAAGAAATCTGGCATTTATTTTGGTCAAGGAATCTGCATTGCCATCCGGTGCGGCGGCGTGGCCATACTACCAGCCTTCTGGGCACGTTCCCCGACGACGGAGTTTGAAAGAATGATGCGGAGGACTGTTTGAAGCCATTTAGATAGAATAGACAATAAAAGGAATACCCCTTTATTGCACCACAAAATACATTATTACAATAAGAGCATAACAGGACCCCTGTTATGCGACTATGACAAGAGAAACAACCGTTGGGGGGACAAGGACAAAGTAAAGGACATATTTTATTTATTTATTTTTGTTTTAAACTATAAATTAGGTAAATTACATTTATGGCGGCCTATAAGAATAATAACAAATATGTTGCACAATTACTAACATACTGCCATCTGATCCCATACTAGGCAGAGTCATGGCAACCAGATAACTGATAAACATTTCTTAATACATACATAGTATAGATAAATTACACCCAGACATGGAACAAATAATTGTGATCATCGCAAAAAGATTTGTCCTGGGTGAGAATCGAACCCACGTCCTCTGGCTTAGCAGTCAGGGTCACTAACCACTAGACTAATAGGCTAATCAAACTACCTCTACTGCCTCCAATTTCCGCACGTTTAAAAGAAAATCCCTTTAAAAAAAAATCCTCGCACGAAGACAAAATTTGTTCCCAACCTCCATTGTATTTTTCCTTAATGTTTTTGTAAGATGTGTTTTGGCATTTATTCACGCGTTAACAAACGTACCAATATCTTTGTATCAGCCTATTGGTTTCTCAACAGACAGATTAGGTACTCGTGTATACTTTGCGTTGTTTGTTTTGAGTTTCTCGAGAGAATGGAAAACGGCGGGCTTCACTTGAACCAGATGTTGTTCTACTTGTTTGTTCATGAAATAGAGTAGGTAATTGATATTTCAAGAGGAAATCCTTGCGATATTTATTTTGTACCAAGTTTCTTCTTCTTATTTATCTTATGGGCAGTGGTTACCCTGGTATCGGAGTTGTTAAAGCCGCCCAATCTGCCTGTGACATGGGTTATCGACTGTTGTCTAATAACAACGATCGGGATCAATAGTTTAATCTGTCCTCCGAAGCACGAAGATGCTCAGGAACTTAAACTCTTTAATCGTCCAAATTAATAATTAACTGGTTCGCTGGTCATAAGAAAAGAAAAAGAGGTAGACCACTTAGAAGATGGGTGGACGACATTAAAGCCGTAGTAGGAGGCACATGGACGACAGCTGCTTACGATAGAATGGCGAAAGTTGGAGGAGGCCTTTGTCAATAATGGCATACAGAACAGACAGAGTTGCAAAATAGTTAAGTTAGATATGTTGAAGTACAATATATAAATAAAAGTGTTAGTTATAGAAAATTAAGACACATACTGTTATTGAAATACTGTCTGAAATACATGCTATGCTGACCGTATGCTTTGGTGATTAAGGACCGATGATTGCTACCGGCCGTGAGTTCCTCACACCAAGTAGGTAACTTTTATAATTTAATTTTACACGCATAGGTGCTTACTTAGCAAAACATGCTTGTACTGTTTAAACATTTATAACACCTTTATTTACCACGTTTTGGGCAAATAATGTTATCTTATCTTATGTAGGTAATGTCTCATTGATGGCGTACGTAGGTATGTTTCCAAAACGAGAAAACTTCATTGTGTTAGATCCTCAAGTCAGTGTTAATTATAGTACTTAGGTAGTCATAGCATTCAGTATTTTGCCATGCATATTCTAAAATAAGGTTTAATAGTATCATCATCATCATGTCAGCCAAAGTACGTCCACTGCCAGACAAGAGCCTCCCCAAAGAATGGGGGGATATGCCATAATCGCCACGCTTGGCAGACGGGTTGGCGATCGCAGTTTGATGGTCATAGTTCACAGAAAAACGCTGCTGCCCATTCTCTGGTATTCCCTCGGTCGATTTCTACGCCCCCCACGCGATGAGATGGCGTGATGATATTCTATGCCGTCACCACTCAGCAAAAGAATATTGATGAGAAATACCTACTTCAACTGCGAGAAAGCACAACTCATAAATATGTATCACTTTTGTTGTTCTCAGTATACCTCTTAGTGTTTACAATTAAATTCCACCCTATTACGTGCGAGGGGCGCGAGTAGTATATTATTGGGCATTCTATACCACTATCGGCAAGTTGCTCGGCGAGTGCGCCTCGCTGCCGATAGTGGTATAGAATGCCCAATAATTGATAATCGACTCGCCTTTCCACTCGACCGATAAACTCGACCGAGACAGTACATTTTGCTGCGTACTTGATGAGCAACGATGATCATCCATCAACTCTCCGTTTACTTACTCTCTAGTGTATAACTGTATACAACCAATGATCATGCGAGTTTGCTATCGCTCTGAAGGGTGGTACAGAATGCTTAGTAATGAACAATCCACTCGATCAATGACCAGTAACGCAAAAGAGGTTGTGGTAAGTTTATAAATGTTAACGTACTATATACATTCACTCATTTTTAATCGGTTCATTTCCAACAGTAATCATGAAATTTGTAAAACAACCGCAATCGCTGCATGTTGATACAGTCTGCGATGATATTTGTAAGACTAGTTTTCGTCATGGGGAATTATTACCTAACTCAGTACGATGTATCATTTGTGGTCCATCTAATTGTGGAAAAACCAATTTATTAATTGGCCTTCTTATACACGAAAATGGATTAAGATTTGAAAATGTTTATGTTTATTCAAAAACTCTGCACCAACCTAAGTACATTTTCTTAGAAAGAGTTTTGCAACGGGTTCCCGGTATTTCCCTCCAGAAATATCAGGGAAATGAGGAAGTACTAAGCGTTCAGGACGCAAAACCCAACTCCGTGATTATTTTTGATGATGTTGCTTGTGAAAATCAAAATAACATGCGTGATTATTTTGCAATGGGAAGACACAAATGCATAGATTGTTTTTATCTGAACCAAACATATAGTAAAATCCCCAAGCAGTTAGTAAGAGATAATGCGAACTTAATCATACTTTTTAAACAAGATGAAATTAATTTACGGCATATTTATGAAGAACATGTCAACACTGATATGACATGGATTGAATTTCGTGAAATGTGTTCGAAAATATGGAGTGAACCTTTCAATTATGTAGTGATTAATAAGGATTGCTCCAAAAATAAAGGATGTTATAGAAATAAATTTGACACTTTTGTTGTCTTTGATTAAAAATATTTATATTTAAGAGTGTTACCCTCGCGATATTATTATTCTTCAGACATCGCTTAATCAATCACGAACTTTTTGTTACTATGGAAAAATCACTGAAAAGACAAATTGTTGAGGCTGCAGATGCTGTTAAGAAGAAGGTGCGAAAGATGAGAGATGCTGAGCTTAACAATCAGCAAGTACTGGAATCAGTTTTCAAGCCGGTAACAGAACCACTCAACCAAATTGCTAATGTCAGTAAGCAGGCTTGTGTTCCGCATAATATAGAAAATGAAGAAACCGAAGTTCCGTTTATCGATAAAACTTTGCAAAAAGAACCCACAATTAGTAAAGGAACCAATGATAATAACGACAATGAAGACGAATATGAATCTGATATCGAAAGTGACTCTTCGTACAAATCATTAGTTGAAAACAACCAAGGTATTGATTCATCATCCTGGTCACTGTCCTCAGAAGCTCTGACCGATATTCCGTTTGGTGTCAGAAAAGAGGGCGGAAAATTGATGTTAGGTTCTGCTCGTATAACGATCAGTGATGAGTATATCATCGTAGCTGGACGCAAATACCGAAATACGCCTGGTTTAAAACAGTTGCTGTTGAAAAAGAATGTCGATTTAAGCTTGGTTACAGAGAGTGATATGAAACATTATAAGTCGATGCTACTTGACACAAACGCACATCGACGGGACTATGAGCCCAGTAAACCAATCAAAAGTAATAAAGGACAAAAATATTTGCAAATTATTAAGCCTCTATTCCAACTACGAAGTACAATTCAGGACCACCAAACGAAAGGAAAAGGACTACCCTTTACAAAAATGTGGAAGAAAAATGTTGATTTTGTTTATTGGGACGATCCAAATGAATTGGTAGATAGGTTAAAATTACTAATTGCATCTCGAGATGCTGGTAACACAGGATTAGATAATGAAATTATATCTATCATTGAAGAATTGCGTGAAAGTAAAGTTATAAATAAATAAATATTTTAAAATGTGTTTATTTTATTATCAGCTTCTCGATACAATACACCTTAAATATGAACGTAGACAAATTCGGACACTACATTCACAAAAGAATGCGTTTATCAGAGTTATTTGAGTTTAATGAGAACGCATTGTTAAAATTAGAAAACGGAGATTTTGATTTAAAAACATCAAGATTAAGAGGAGTCCGATCTCCAGTAGAAGCAGGCGATGCTGTGAACAAGGATTATGTAGATCGATTGAATGCTAACATGTTAAAAGAATTAAATAACCTGACCGTGAACAAGGATTACGTAGATCGATTGAATGCTAATATGTTAAAAGAATTTAATAACATGATTGGTTCATTGCGCTCTCAAATCATAAAAGACACAAAGGACACAGTTCAGGCTACTTTAAAAGCAAAGATACCTGAGATTTCAACTCATTTGGAAGATAAGTTTTATACCCAAGCAGAGGTAGATAAATTACTACAAAAAACTCCGTAATGGCAAAACAGCAAATTGTTAATGAAATACATAAAGCAGCACGAAGAAATTTCGTTAGACGTCCTGTCATTCTAAAGGGGATCGATGACTTGTGGCAAGCTGATCTGATGGACATGCAAAATCTAAGAAAATATAATAAAGGTCATAATTACATTTTAGTGGTGATTGACTGCTTCTCAAAGTACGCTTGGGCAGAGCCATTAAAATCAAAAAATAAACTTGATGTTACTCATGCATTTAAACGAATACTGATTAACAGCAATCGCAAACCGGTTAATTTACAAACTGATATGGGAACAGAATTTTATAACAACTCATTTCAAACGCTTATGAAGACTTACAATGTTAACCATTACTCAACGTTTTCTACTAAAAAAGCTTCGATCGTAGAGCGACTGATTAAAACTCTTAAAAATAAAATATATAAATATTTTAGTCTGAACGGAAACTATATGTGGTTAGGTATACCGTTAGAGGTTACGTTAAAGATATATAACAACACAAAACATCGTACCATTAAATTTAAACCAATTGAAGTAAATAAATCTTGCGAGTCTGTTATAAAAGAAAATATTAAAAAAGCCTTAAATCATGTAACCGTCCGTAGAAAACCTAAGTTCAAAGTAGGTGACTTTGTTCGTATCAGTAAATACAAACACCATTTTGAAAAAGGTTATACACCTAATTGGTCAACTGAAATATTTACTATAAAAAAAATTAATCATACCATACCAGTAACATATCATATACAAGATCAGCGAAAGCAAGCCATAATGGGAACATTTTACGAGCAAGAACTTCAGAAATCTTACTATCCTGGTATTTATTTGATAGAAAGGGTTTTAAAAAGAAAAGGATCAAAAATGTTTGTGAAATGGTTGGGTCTAAACAACGAAGAAAATAGTTGGATCGAGAAAACTGCAATAGTGGATTAAAATAATTATATAACGATTACTTTTGCATCATTTCTCTCATTACACATTAGACAATGCAAGGAGGTGAACTTGTTAATACCTTAATTAATAATCTACCGTTCGAACTTCATTTACCCGGCTACAATTATTGCGGTCCCGGAACTAAATTGCAGAAACGTTTATTACGAGGTGACCGAGGTGTAAATAAGCTAGACGAAGCTTGTATGCATCACGACATTGCATATGCAGACCATACAGACTTACCCAATCGCCACAAAGCTGATTTGCAACTACTAAATATGGCTAAACAAAGACTTAAATCGAGCGATGCTGGGAAAGGTGAAAAACTTAGTTCATGGTTAGTGAGCAAAGTTATGAAAGCCAAACTGAAATCTGGTTCTGGCATTAAAACGTTTAAAAGTTTCGTGTCAAAAATAAAAGCAAAAATAAAGAAACTGAATCCAAAGGACAGTAAAGCTTTAATTAACGCTGCTTACTCAGCAGCAAAAAAAATAATCCCATGCATTCAGAAAATTCGAGTGCCGCGAGTGATACCCTTACCAAAGACTGGAGGTATTCTACCTTTAATCCCAATTTTTGCGGGTTTATCAGCTTTAGGAACTTTAGCTGGTGGTGCGGCTGGTATTGCAAAAACTGTTAACGATTACAAAGCAGGTCAGCAAAATTTGCGAGAAACACAACGACATAATAAGGCTATGGAGTCTTTAAAGTTAGGTCAGGGCTTGTACATTAAGTCACATAAAAATGGTAATGGTTTATTCATTAAGTCTTCAAAAAACTGAAAAATAAGCTACCTAATCGTCCTCTCACTAATATAGACATCCAAAGGTATGCACGCAACATCCCTCACTTTCGAGGAGTATACATGAAGGATCAGTTACCAAGGACGCCAAAACGGGTTGAATGTGGTGTTGTTAACTTGGCCGACTCTAAGAACGAAGGCACGCATTGGGTAGCTTATGTAAAAGTATGCAATTATTGTGAATATTTTGATAGCTTTGGAGATTTAAAACCTCCAATGGAATTAATGCGATATTTTAAGAATTGTAATGTTTTTTATAATTATACAAGATATCAGAAATTCAACACTGTAAATTGTGGACACTTATGTTTAGAATATCTATGGAATTTTTGGAAATAAAACGTATAAAACTTATGCTTTTCTTTTATTTGAATCATTTGCAAGATGTCACTCACATTATCGATAACTGGAAACTCGTCAACTTTATCTACTTACTATCCTAACACGTTGCAACTATATGAACAGTATGAGTGTGCCTTATTGCATTTCGCAACATTTAATTCTATTCCAAACATTGACAAAACGAATAATAAGTTCTATTATGGTTCTAACGAAGTTATTGAAATACCTGACGGCACCTATGAATTGCAAGATATTAATGATTATTTAAAATCTGAAATGAAAGATGCATCAATCAAACTACAGTGCAATAACAATACTTTAAAAGCTGCTGTATATTGTACAAAAGACATAAATTTTAATAAAGAAGGTACGTTTAGGAATTTGTTAGGGTTTAATAAGCAGATCTTAAAAGCAAATAAATGGCATGTATCGCACTTTCCAGTCAACATTTTACTTACAACAGTGATCAGGATCGAATGTGATATTGTAAGCGGCTCGTACACAAACGGAGAACCCAGTCACATTATCCACGAATTTGCTCTCAACGTGCCTCCCGGATATAGAATTATAGAAATCCCGAAAAACGCGATATACTTTCCAATTAACCAAAACAACATTAGCTGTATACATATCAGGCTGTTAGATATAAATAACCGCTTAATCAATTTGCGCGGTGAAGAAGTGCAGCTGTATTTGCATCTCAGAAGAAAAAAATGATTGACTACAATAAATATATGCATCAACAAATCAAAAATATCAGTCCCGCTCAAGCTTTCAACCAAATAAGAGCTCGCTCTAAGAAGAAAATTAAATTAACTAAAGAAAACAAGGCATTTCTCAAAGCGATCGGTTTGCTAAAATGAATATCTTAGACGTTTTATCTGCTCCGACTTATGACAACACTGTTGAAGGAATCGAATTTCATTCTTACAAGCCCTACGTAACTAGTTTCAATAGAAACGATGAAATCCGCATACCTATTAACCAACAGGACTTGTATATACTTCCCTCAGCTAGTACCTTGTATTTGGAAGGAACTGTTGTCGTAAGTAAAAAGGATATGAAAGAGAAAGCCACTAGTGTTAATTTTACGAATAATGCTCTACTCTACTTATTCCAAGATATAAGATATGAGCTGAATGGAGTGGAAATTGATAGAATAAAAAACGCTGGCATAACTACCACCATGAAATCGTTAATATCAATGAGTGAAGGTGAATCAAAGATAGCCAATGCATGGGGCTGGAATATCGATGGAATAAAAAATATTAATGGGGGTAGTTTTTCTGCTTCTATACCCCTCTGTAACATTATCGGTTTTGCAGAAGATTTCAAGAAAGTCGTGATAAATAGTAGGCACGAACTGATATTGCTACGAAGTAACACTAATCTGAATGCTGTGAAACTTAACACCGGGGAATTTGTAGACGACGTTCAGATAAATAAAATCATCTGGCGTGTACCGCATGTTAAAGTATCCGACAAAGAAAAAATAAGTTTGCTAAAACTGTTAGAAAAAGATCGACCACTCCAGATGATATTCAGAAATTGGGATCTGTACGAATATCCAGCTTTACCTAAAACTACAAAACATACCTGGTCTATCAAAACTTCCTCACAAATAGAGAAACCAAGATACATAATTATAGGTCTACAAACAAATAGAAAAAACAATTCAAGTTCTGATATGTCCCAGTTCGATCACTGTCATGTTCGTGACGTTAGAGTATACTTAAACTCAACTTACTTCCCGTATGAAAACCTAAATGTCAGCTTCGCGAATAACAGAATCGCTTTATTATACGAGCAATACATCAGATTTCAACAGTCTTATTACGGACGTCGCTCGGAACCCTTATTAAGTGAGAAACAATTCAAAGATTTGGCGCCGCTATTTGTCATAGATTGCTCTAGACAAGCTGATAATGTAAAGACAGGTCCTATTGTGGATGTAAGAGTGGAAATTGAGAGTGATTCCGATATACCAGATCAAACTTCTGCATACTGTCTTATATTGAACGACTGCATAATTGAGTACAAGCCATTGAGTAATACTGTGAGAAAAATATCATGAATCCGAATACTATTATTTTAGATGTTCAAGGGTTTAAAGACCTGAACAATAATTTTATAATAAAAGAATTAGCTTTTGCAAGTCGTGATTATACGCAAACATTTTTAATAAAACCGCCATACTTGTTTAAATACTTAACAAGTGACGAAAAGAGACAAGTTAAATGGTTGGAAAGAAATAGAGGTATTTATTGGAATGAAGGATATATTGACTATAGAGAATTTCGGCGTATAATCGTTCCATATCTAGAAAATAAGGAAATTATTGTAAATGGTTTGGAGAAGGTGAATTGGATAAAGGAACTGTGTGTGAATTGTAAAGTATCAGACCTTGGTACAGAACAATGTCTTAGTTTCTCTGTTTTGCATAAAAAATACTGTGAAGGAAGATCTAATTTTAATTGTAATAAACATCTAAAGCAATGTGCTCTTAAAAATGTGCTTTGTTTAAGGAAATATTTAGAATGGGTATAAATGTATGTACTCATATGTGTAATGTATTTAGATTATTGGTTTTAAGGTTTTTAAATAAAAATCAAAATAATGTAAATTTGCTTTTATTTTGTTAAACACCCCCACGCTACTCCACAAATAACACACCCTAATACAAAATTAAATAAAAACATCATAATGAAAATACAAATATTAACTACTTTACAAAAATGGTTAATAAAAGTCAGTACCTATTAAAGATTTTGATATTTTCTTAACTAAAGACTCAGTTTCGTCCATAACACTGTCGATGGGATCTTGAACAATATATTGAGCGTTTATAATAACGTTTTCACTGTCACTATCACTGTCTATGGTTTGAGGATTGTTGTTACACAGATCTACCACTGAAATTTTTATTAACTTAATCCCTTTTCGATGTAGTCGACTCATAACGAAGGATTTTGTAGGATTTTGCTTTATCGATTTTTCCCTGCACCGTTGTTTTGGTTTTTTATCTTTCGTGACTTGTTTGCTTTGCCCGGGTTCACTGCGAAACATCTCGGAGAATCCCTCGTAAGGATTCTGAGCATACTGGCTGAATACAATCTCGGTGTCAGAATTCTGGAACAAAATATAAACACAATTTATACCACTATTCCGCTAGTATAGCGTTTTAATTGGGTTTTCAATCGAGAAAGTCTAGATTTACTTTAGATTAGTGACAAAAGGCTCTGGAAAAATGCAACACAACACAGCTGCGAACACAATCTCTAATTATAAAACAATCATAAAAAAACGAATTAAAAATATTTTACTCACCGACATGATAACTTTTGATGGAAGTTAAAAAAATATTAAACAGGTGTTCGCGCCGAATAATATTTCGTAAATGATGACAAAATAACTAAATAATTACAAGTCATACTAATATTGTCAACTAAGCGTTTGTGTCTCAAGACTAAGGCCAATGAACTGCAACGTAGGTAACACTTATACAATGACAAACAACGCCTTGTAAGCATGTTACTTAATCGTAAAACGTTAGTTATTCGAAAATCAACCTTATGATGCATGGTATTTTAGGTGCATAGTGAGATAACTGCAATCAGTGTTAACTTTGTTTACCGATTTTAAAAGTGTAATGATATTTTGAAATAAACAGGATTTCAGAAATAAAACAAGTCAATAATTATAATAATTCACACTTTATTTCATTTTTTGTATAATATTAACATTTATTATTTCCTAAAACTAAACTATGAGTAGGTAACACTTAACTTAAAATTATGATCAAAGTAATTCATTCTTAAAAATAAATGCATGCCCCCAGGCTCGGGTTGATATTTGATCCACAGATATCGATCGTTTGTCATCATTTCTAGATAAAGCAACTTTGTTGACAGTCCGAGTAAATATTTCGTGCTTTATTGATTTAAACATATTATTTTTTCTCCGGATTACTCCACCATTAAATAAAATGGTTTCATAGTCTGATAAGTTTAAATCCCTGACCACGCATGATTTTACTCCTTTTGCTTTTTTAATGATACTATTAGGGGTTCTTATAGAGTAAAGTTTCGATCTCAAACCAACAAAATCAGTAATATATTTTCCTCCCATTTCATCTTTAAAGAGACCGGGAACCTTTTTATTTTTTAGCGGTATCTGTAAATCATTTGTGATTTCATAGTTACTGCTGTCAAAATATTGTAAAAAATTATATTTCAAATCATTGTAAAAATCGTTGGTGTATATTTTATAGACAAAGGAATCGGTATCTGTGTAACATAGCTGCACTCGATCTTTATAAAAAGGCTTTACAATATTGTAATGAAAGTAATACATGTGTGCTTTTGAAAGTTCTAATACAGCGAAACCTATGTATATAGGTTTATCTAAAATAATTTGATCAGGTTTCATTTGTATTGCAACTAAATTTTCTGATAAAATAGATGCACTGTGGAAATAGGGGTTGGCTATAAGTTTCTCAGCGGATATAAATTTCTTAGTTCGATTGGACTGATCGCACCATTGATTAACTAAATGTACGGTTACTCTATTTTCAGTATTTTCTAATGTTTTTCCAAAAACACTGTTATTTAATAACTTAAAAAAGTCTTGTTCGAAGGAACTTTTTGCTTTCTGTCTTAATTGAGTATTTAACTCTATGTACTGTTTTAAATATGGACTCTGTCTAAAAGTAATTGCTCTATGAATTTTACGTAATATTAAACCATGTTCTAAACATTTTTTTAAATGAACGTAGTGAATCACATAGTTGTACTTATTATACAAATTTGCTATTAATTTCTTTGTTTTACCTCCCGGGGGTACACATTTTTCGGGACAAAATGGTAAGTCATTATGGTCATTATGTAAATGCTCGGGATACAATAGATCGACTTCTAATATGAAGCCCCAGTTTGCGTTATCCTCTATAGTGGTAACATTAAAATTTGCTAATTCGTTATCACTTAAAAATCTGAAACTAGAGTATGGTAAATACTGACACATGCTAAAACCGTAAAGATTATTACAATCTAAATATACTATGAAACTCTCAGGTTGTGATGGATTATATTCAGGCATGTATTTGTGATTGGCTCTAGCATGCCGATGGGAACACATGCACAAACCGCCGCGTATACCGCTTTGTATCATTCTGATGATAGCTAAGTCCGACACGAGTTCTAACTGAACGCCCGTTTTTAGCAACATTGCATCGAAAGATAAACTAGGTGCAGTAATGTAAAACGCCGGGTCAAGACTGTAATATTGTTTACAGGTTTTCCGAAAATTTTGAAATATGTCTGTTAACAAAAGCACATCCGTTTTTAAGTATAGATCCGTATACTCGCCGAGGTTATTAATATTGAATTCAGCCCAAACAGCCTGTGCGTGATTATAATCCTCATCTGTAATGTCTTCGTTAGTCAAATAATTATAAAAATTACCCTTAGACGGCAATGATTTTTGATCGTAACATTTCCAATTGGTCATGTAATCATAAGGATATATACCTTTTCTTGTCAATAAATTAAACTGTCTGTCTTTAGAAAAATGAAATCGAAGATTAACAAAATCTTCCACCTGCAATGTTTTAGCGAGCTTGTCTAAACTTGTCCCTAAAAAGTTGAATGAATCTAAAAATCTTATACAAATAAACTCATTATCAGCAATAGGAATAAATTTGGTGAATGCGACGTATTTTTCTTTAGTCTTAGGGATTATTTTAATTGGACCTGGAATTTCGCCTAACTTTTTTATAAATAAATGACAATCGTACCCGGATAAATTGTGAAAAAATATTGGTATAAATTTTGGTACTTTATGTTGCAAATTACAGTGTCGATGTGCTGCACCTCGATACAGGCCTGTAATATGACAATGATCTCTTACTTTATCGGTCAAGAGTAAATTGTCGCAAATATGACACCTAACGGCACGTTTGAACTCTAGAGAATTGTCATCAGTGAATATCATAGGCTCGCTTTTGGATATAATCTGATGTATTTGTTTTACATCCTCAGTAAGAAAATTTATAAATTTTGAAACACAATCATTGCCGCGATAACTTCTATAGCCTTCAACGCTATCATTTTTATTTGATGACACGACATTGTAAGCGAATGCAGCCGGCACGTGGCGTTTAGAGTATGACGTATTAGCGGTGTTGAAATCATCGTCGGAAATGGGTTCAAGTAACGTTTCGAAATCAGCGTATATGACGAATGGAATGTTTTGTTTCCTATCATAATTTTTAAATTTTAAAAATGAACCTTGTTCTGGTAAAACTGTGACGATCCCCCCACACAAGTGGGATTCAATTTGACTAAGCGTTGGAAAAAACAATAAACAAGTTTCACAGAAATATAGTTTACCATGATGTTTGGTCATCTGATTTCTAACTAAACGAGATAAATCTTTGATAAGACAGTAATGAGAATTATTATTGTTTTCTATAAACAGTAGATGGATACTTTTATTAGACTTATTATTCAACGTTTTATAAAGCGGTCCAATAATTGTCTTCTCGTTTTTTAAACCATACACATATATATTAACAGAAGGATTATTTTTCTCAAAGATAGCTATGTCCGAAAATGTGATTGGAAATGTCAAATTATTAACATTCAAAACATCCTGAAAGCGGGGATAAGACGAAATCCTATCGGGATGTCTATTTGTGGGGTACAATGCCGCCACAACACACCACAAAAAGCAATACTCATCATTGTTCCGAATATTCAAACAAGCTCTTTTACTTTTTATGAATTTCGGCAAAGTTAAAAATTTAGATCCGCTGAGAGGTTGATATTTATTAATATTTAATTCTAAATGTGAATTGCATAAAAAAGTCCAACCACTATCCCTTTCCTCAAATTCTTCAATTTTTTTTAGTAGTAAATCAATAGTTAGTTTATAAATAGAATCAAAATCGTAATTAAAATGTGTAATAATGTTGTTTGTACGGAATGATTTTATTTCTTGTTGATCATTTTTATACATAAGAAACGAAGCAAACAGTTCAAAATTTATTTTGACAGAGGTGTGTTTCTCTATTGAATTGTCTATTAAATGTTTGACTTGTGTACTAATACTTTTGAGAAACACCTCAGGAAAACTATGTATTTGTTCACCTGTCGCTATGATTTTGTAACTTTTGATTCGTTCTTTAAAAGAAGAATTAATAATTACAACATTATCATACATAGGGTTAGAACTATTGTTTTTATGTACATTGCTACGTAAATGACCAGACCATCGACGATTGTCTACAAATACTTTACAATCAGAGCAGTGAGGCATTATATTATTGTTTGAAATCAAAGAACACTTGAAATTATTAGTTCAATAAATTTGGATTAGATAATACTTACAACTAATATTCACCGTCTTAGGTATACCAGACAAAATATTTTATATAATTAGTACAACTTGGTCAGGACAATTTTACGCTGATTTCAAGATCCTTGTGTAATTTTTCACAGGCAAGTCGGTAATTATGTTTAGGCAGGATGTATCTGAAATAATAAAAAAAAAAAAAAAAAAAAAATGGATGCATTAGGTACATAATCTGATTAGGTGAGATTAATGGTATATTCTGGGAAGAAAAATATATTTCATAATTACCTGCAAAATATGAAACTATGTATACATAAGAGTACGTGTATCTGCGTGGTCCAAATATGTAGATATACTTCAAGTAATTTAATAATTCTTCACAGGCAAGTCAGTAATTAATATTATGTTTAGGCAGAATGTATCTGAAACTAAAAAAATGGTTTATTGGTACCGATGAAGAATTAGGTAAAAAGCTGTAAATTCTAGAATGAAAAATAGTCATAATTATTGTAATGTTCTAAATAGTTATCGTATTATTGTTGTGTTATATTTGATAATTACCTGCACAATATGAAATGGTTCATACATAAGATTATGTATTTGCGTGATCCAAATATGTATGTATATTTCAGCACCCCGATATAACGAACACAGTTGCTCCAGTAGCTGAAATTGTTGTTGTTTCTGGTGTGAGATCAATTAAATATTTATTTATAATAATTAACTTGATTGTACTGTAACAGTTTAGAAAGGTGCTCGCTCCGAGAGACTTTGAGGTAATAAATAATATTTTAGGGATTTTTTTTGTTTTCTTTTTTGTCTACAAAGCAGAAAAATATTTCATCATAAAAGTTGTTATTGTCTAATTGTTACACGTGTGCTAAACATAATTATTTATTTCGCAATCACAATAATCAGCTATTTTGGTTAGGGTTGGTAACAACTTGGTAGGCATTCAAATATACAAATTTCACACAATGCACTTAATCGATTAAAATATATCATAGTATGTCGATAGACGACATGACGATGACGATATCATATAACGTTCATGGTTTCGTCATGCCCGTTACCGTAGTTACAGGAATTATATTATCTATTTATTTTAGGAAATCTAGAGAAGTACGCGGTAGACGGCAGTAAGTTCATTTTTTCTACACGAAACCTAAATGTAGATGATGAAATAATTACCTTGGAAACATTTATTTACTTCTTTAAAATAATAAAATCTATCTGGTTTGTGGCGATTCCGTTCACGCTATCGTTTGGTCAGCCCTAGCTTATTTCGCTGCATCGACATTCGATACAGTATAAAATTTTCCAACGCGTATAATACGACTATAGAAAAAAAGTTACTTTAACAAAGCAATACCGGATTGATTGTAGTGGATTTAACATTCCTAACTTATAATTCGATTTTAACTTATAAGCCACAAGTTTTTCTGTTCGGTACAAAGTTTTCGCAGTCTGCAAGTGCAACGAAGTGCTCTTGTATAATCGGTCTACAAACACTCCGTGTCGCCTACAATATCAGTGACGGCATTGTCGATAGCCATCCGCTGCTGTCACCACCAGCCAAGTCATCAAACCGAGTGGAACTTCTGATCGGAAAATAATGTAAGTCTGATAAAATAGTCGGTTCGTTTTCATGGATCACACTTGTGATTAGCCTGTCATTTATAACTACATATATTTGTTTGTGAGCGCGTTACTTCACAGATCACCCGATCTGTACATAGTTAGCTCAGTCTCAGTGCTATCCCATTTAAATATTAGAGAACCAGTGTTTGCCCGAACACTTGTGTCCTATAGTATGTCCAGCGCAATGGACATTACTCCATTGGATTAATTAATAATAATTGTGTGACTACATTTCCTCTATCTTTATTTCAGGTCAGACTCTGAGTGTGATTACTCGCAAGCATCGATCACTGGACACAAAGTGAAGGCCAGACGCAATCCGTCTGCAGACAGCAATGGGAAACGCAAGATGCAGTCACAAACAACAACCGTAACTCGTAGCAGGTGAATAATATTTTGAATTTATTATCTCCTAGTTCTGATTAAATTAAAATAGTAAAGTAGTACGTTTCCACTAATTGAATTATAATAGTGCAATTTGCATAAGTATTCCATTCGCTGATTAGTTACTTGTAATATTTTCTACAGAAATATCCGTGGTGCCGTTCATAAAATATTATGCGATTGTGTGCGCTGCTTACACACCGTTGTTATTTTTTGTTTGCCCCTGCATCTCTCGTTGTAAACATTAACTAATAACAGTTTTCGTTATTATTTCAGTAAAAAAACCAACACTGACATGGACATATTCGGCATCAGTAAAAACCGCGACATCCCACCCAAAGAACATTCATCGGATCACCTAACTTCATTCTTTGTGAACCGCGTAGCCAGCGGCTGTGAGCGCCGAGCAACGAGCACCGACGGAGAGTACTACATCGACTGCAAGGTGTACAAGGCTGACGACGCTCGCCTCACCGACTCCGCCGAGCTGTGGAAGAAAGCGCTCGTCCGAATCAAGTTCCAGACCGACGCGGACTCTCCTCAGTGGCGAAAACTACAAGAGCTCGTGCGTGCGGCTGATATTTTGTTTCCAGACAAACCAACATTTTATGATAATTAAACCAAGTACCTAAGTTACAGTTGTTTATTATTTACAGTAACAACCCGTTAACGCTTTAGTCACAAGCTTTGGTTTGTTACAATCATCGGTCACCATCACTCTCGCTCGACATTCTGTTAACAGCGAATACAAACTCGAGTGATCGGTCGAGTGCAGTAAGTAAACGGAGAGTCGAGTTGATAGTTGACAGTTCATCGTTCTCCGAAACGCCGCATACTGGTCAGACGTATGGAATATAGTGGTAAGGAGTAAGTTACTAGTCAATGGTCGAGTAAAGCTCATCCAGTACGCGACAAAATGAACTGTCTCGTTCGAGTGTATCGGTCGAGTTGAGTGGCGAGTCGAGTATCGATTTGCTCGAATTATCGTTCCAAATCAAGTTCTCAGTACAATGTACTGTCTCGGTCGAGTGGAGAGGCGAGTAGATTATCAATTATTGGGCATTCTATACCACTATCGGCAGCGAGGCGCACTCGCCGAGCAACTTGCCGATAGTGGTATAGAATGCCCAATAATATACTACTCAAGTGCACCAAACACTTGATATAATAGTTAATTACATTTTTTTTTACTGCAAAGTATGCATTGTGCTGATCAGTCTGAATATAGATATAAGAATATTTATGTGCATTATTTTCAAAAAATTATATTCTAGAAGACGATTATTTTAGATTTGGGTCCTTAAGTAGGTACCGCCAGCACATCAGGCTAACCCAATCTGTCAAATTTCTTTTATAGATTTTCAACTTTATTACAAAAGCATAAGGTTCACTTTCAATTGGGGAAATTTGACAGATTGGGGTTGCTTGATGTGCTGGCGTCTGTACACTTTGTAGTCAGAGACAATAATTATTGTAATTAACTATTATATCAAGTGTATCATCATGTTTCGTGCACTTGAAAGAATATCAAGACGTACCCGTATACGCGTGCTACTTACCTATTTTCACTTTAGTCTAAGTCGAAAACGAATAATTCATTGCAAATTCTTTATAGATACACTTTATTGCACCAAATCAAAATATCACATCGTAACATGAATTTTCTTAAAACTGTGAGGTACAAACGGCGGTCTTATCGCTAATGTCAATCTCTTCCAGAGGACCGTGGATGAACCACACGCAAACCCTAGAGGTTTCTGTGCCACTTCTAAAAAACAAACTTTTGTTATTTTTGCTCAATAAATACATAAAAAAAAATAAAAAAAAACAAAGCACTGCAGGGAGACAAAGTGGTAATTGGCAGTGTATATTAGGTATTATATTATAATTATATGCTATGTATATATATCTAGTTACGTAAGTTGAGTGACATATGCACACATTCACATCAGCACCTCTAACAAATATTAACTTACTTATCGTATGGGCAGTGTTTACCCTAGTTTCAGAGTTGTTCCAGTCGCCTAGTAGGCCTCTGACATGGCTTAACGGCAGCTTAAAGTGCCCTCCCAAGCACGGAGACGCTCAGAAATTAAACCACTTTTGTGGTCACCCATCTACAGACTGACCGCAAATCTAGTTGCTTAACCTCGTGGATTGCGATATTGGTGATATTAGAGTATATTATTATAGTCAAGATATACTGTCTGCTCTAATAAACTTTCTAATGTTTACAATATTCAGTACTAAGACGAATAAATACTTTATGGGGACAAATTTATTATATTTTTTTAGACAACGCCCGCACTATGGAATCGAGTCCCTGTGTCGCGGGGTACTTTACAAACATATAATAGACGGACACAAATTACATCAAGACTCCGAACAACTATTTACACAAATAGTTGTCCGGCGCGGGTATCGAACCCGGGACACGAAGCGGCGACGCTACTGAAACTGTCTTAGCCGCTGCGCCACACAACTAGTCTGTAGAAAATTAGATTTTGTATATCGAAAATAATTCCAAAGAAATTTCCCAGCTTGTTACAGGATGACCAACATAACCCATTTCCATCATTTTTGGAAGTTTTGTCTGTTTATCTGTTCGTTTTCGACGACCACGCAAACGAAGTCGCGGGCACTATTAGTAGAAAATAAAAAAACAAGACTTACTTATTTTTTTTATATATAAAAAAGCGACAGACGAGAATGTGGGTCACCTGATGGTAAGTGATCACCGCCGCCCATGGACACTCGCGACACCAGAGGAGTCGCGGGTGCGGTGCCGGCCTTTGAGAGTCAGCAAACAAGTGTTGCTGACCCTTCCCCCACCACAATGAGCTCTGGCGACCTTACTTATACGCAAAAACACAACAATAAGTTATTAATGTTATTATTAAAGAAAGTCTTCTGTAAGGTGGAGGTACTTCCCCAGTCGGGCTGCTCTTTGAGCGAATGAACGCTATACCTACCCTGCCTCTCCTAAAGTTGAGATTGGTTTGTAAATACTGGCCTATTTTTTCTCATTTTATATACAACATGTAACTTAATTAACGCAAATCCTGAAAATAGTTTGTTAAGAATCAATTACTGAATCGATTTATATAATTTTTAATATAGGTAATTTTTTATTCCAAAATAATTAAAACTACGGAAATTATTGTCATATGAACCCTGTACAGTCAAAACAAATTGAAATGGACCATGTAGGTACTGTTGGTAGCGTGTTCAACCGCACATATTGAAGACCTGGGTTCAAAAAGAGATTTTGGAATTTTTCCGTAAAAATAAATTTCTCAGTATCAGCCCGAAGTCTGGGAGTTGGGCGGTATTACACCCCCGTACCTCGGAGAGCACGTACGTTCTTAAAACTTTATTTATACTTATTTTGATTGACTGACATAAGCAAAGACGGTTATCGTCAATAACTATAATAGTTTGTCATATTTATTTATTTATTCTTTCAATAGGTCCTTCAGAGCTGACAATTCATTACTATTTAATTGCAAACCGAACAATACGTCATAAACGAAGAACTCAATATTATACAATTTTAGCCGAGAGTAAATCGCCTATTATATTTCATGTAAAATCATATACATGTTAACTTGTTTACGAATATTTCCTACTAATATTATAAATGCGAAAGATTAATATCCTGTAATATAATAATATACTGGGGCATTATTTACACATGGCCATCTGACCCCAAACTAAGCAGAGCTTGTACTATGGAAACCAGATAACTGATATACTACATATATCTACTACTTTTTTTGTAAATACATACTTATATAGGTAATTACACCCAGACATGTTCATGCACACAAATATCTGTCCGGGGTGGGAATTAAACCCACGACCTCCGGCGTGAAAAGCAAGCATTTGCTAACCACACCAACAGGCCCGTATTGTAAGTATGGATGCATAGATAATTATATGGATGTTTGTTACTCTTTTGACGCAAAATCCGTGCCCCGTGGTACCTATATATGTAGGTACCACGGCAAAACACATAGTAATTAACAACGGGTAAAACCGCAAGCACGGTACAGCTAGTAAACTGTAATAATAAAAAATAGAATACTGCCTATGTTACTCGATAATACAGCCCACGCAGGTTTCTGAGTTGGTACGACCAATCTTCGACAGGTAGCGCCACTAACATTCCAATAAAGTTCATATATTGCCGTGACAGTTAATGCAATTTTTTTTTTATCTCAGTATATACAACATGTTACGTAATTAAGGCACACCCTTAAACACCCCAATTAGAATATTTTATTGTAATCATAATACATACACTGAATTTTTTATTTAACATGTATATGCATTGTTATTCACTAAATTCGTTTCTTGGAATAAAGTTTATTTTTCTTTATTTTGTATTGAATGATGGAATTTGTATGAATACAAATAAAACTGCGATTTTAAAAGTCTTATTACTTTGACGGCGGTCCATTTATATATAAATCGATTCAGTAAACGATTCTGAACAAACTATTTTCAGGATGTGCGTTAATTACGTTGCATGTTGTATATGAAAACCTACTATATGTGCAAAAATATATCGATTCCTTCTGTAAAAGGAGCGATACACATAATGTAAATACTAGATATAAGAATAATCTCATATTGCATACTACCCGTCTCCACAAAATAAATAACTCTTTTATAGGGCAATGTATAAGATTTTATAACAAACTTCCCAATGATATTAGAGAATTGTGCACGAATAAGTTTAAAAGAATTATTAAACCCAAATTGTGTAGCATATTACAAAATTTCTGATTATTTATGTGACAAAAGTGCTTGGGATTGAGTTGTTCTGAGTCAACATACATGATTGTAATTAATCTTAAGTATATTTTATTTTAGCGATAGCGCAAGACCGGCAATTGTGGAGATCTTTGGGGGAGGCCTTTGTCCAGCAGTGGACGTCTTTCGGCTGATATGATGATGATATTTTATTTTAAAAAGGATTCCTACTGGGTTTTCTAGCAGTATTTCTCAGTAGCTGCCACGTCATGCCCTGCCCGGTAGGGTAAACTAAAATGACGTTTCCACATAACTTTATTTTTTACTTGAATTTTTTAGTAACTAGTAAGTTATAAAATACGCTGTCTAGTGAATCAGTTTACAGAGCCAAAAAGCGCTGTGTGTACTCCACCTCTCTTAATTTTTAGGCCATGACCATGACTGACTGGCGTGAGTCGGTAATGTATGACAAGGTCTTTTAAATATTCAACAAGTCAATTAACGGAGATACTCAGACCACAATGTCACTATAAGACCAATATGGTAAAAAGAAGATATAACTGGTTCTAAGAATTTGCCCTAAAAAGCATTAAAGTGC
The DNA here is from genome assembly GCA_951640165.1 of Pseudoips prasinana. Taxonomy (NCBI): domain Eukaryota; kingdom Metazoa; phylum Arthropoda; class Insecta; order Lepidoptera; family Nolidae; genus Pseudoips; species Pseudoips prasinana. The sequence goes on from OX621260.1 coordinate 15,131,291, forward strand.
GACCGTCGCTATAAACACAAGGTCCGTCATAATAATAATACCTTAATATAGACAGAACCATTCACTCAATATGTAGTAAAAATATAGCTATAACTATAAATTTCGATAATTAAACTTAACCATAATATCTGTGACAATAACTTAATACAAGCTAGCTAAACATCATTGCTATTATTGCTATTATAAAATAAATTTTATAAATGTTTTCATACAATCCGTATACCTAAATATTATCTATGTCATTATAAATAAAAAACTATTCCTAATTATATTACTACAAACATGTCTTTTTTAAATTCTACGTGCATAAAAACCTTTTTTATTTTATTTTTAAGCATGAATCTATCATTCAAGAGCATAGGATAGACTGAATAAGGGCTAAACACTTTTATCTTTTTATACGTAAATCGGCAATATTACTTTAAAAATATCAGGATATCATCACCCATCTCATCCCGTGGGCGGCGTAGAAGTCGACCCGAGGGAATATCTACCAGAGGACGGGCAGCAGCTTCCTTCTGAGTACTATGACCATCTTACAGCGAACGCCAAGCCGTTTGCCAAGCGTGGCGATTGTGGCATATCACCCCAAGATGATTCTTGGGGGAGGCTTGTCCAGCAGTGCACTTCTTTCAGCTGTAATGATGATGAATTAGAAATTATAAACAATAGATAATTGAAGAAATTAGACAGATCAGGGTAGCTGGATGTGCTGGCGTCTGTACACACGGCTACATATCAAGCTATGCATTTCCAGTATGAGCTGATCTCGTGTTGTATAGGATTCCCATACAATGAGAGGTGCACATGCAGCTACCCCAATCTGTCAAATTTCTTTTATGGATTTTCAACTTTATAATAACAGCATAAGGTTCACTTTCAATTGGAGAAATTTGACAGATTGGGGTAACTTGATGTGCTGGAGTCTGTACAAAAAGAGAAATATATTATGCACACATTCAGCCTATCCAGATCACTAGTTAAAGCTGCAGCCTTTTTATAAATCAACATTACTTACTTGTCTTACTTATCGTGTGGGCAGTGGTTACCCTATTGTCAGAGTTGTTCAAGCCGCCCATTACGCCTCTGACATGGCTTAACGACTGTTGCCCAATGGATACAACCGGGACCGACAGCTTAACGTGCCCTCCGCAGCACAGAGACGCTCAGAAATTAAACCACATTCACGGTCACCCATCTATGGACCGACCGCGAGCCTAGTTGCTGATCTCGCCAATCACATACGGACCGGTGAGAGCATCTAGCTACGAGCGCCATAAAATAATAATAATAATATATAGGGACAATGTCACACAGATCATCCTAGCCCCAAACTAAGCAAAGCTTGTACTATGGGTACCAGGCGACGATATACATACTTATATAGATAGGTAAATACTTATATACATAGAAAACATCCATGACTCAGAAACAAATATTCGTGCTCATCACACAAATATTTGCACTTACCGGGATTCGAACCCAGGACCACCAGCTTCGTAGGCAGGATCACTACCAACTAGGCTAAGGTGACCACCATAAAATTATAAATATATAAATCAACATCAAATTATAAGAGTACCACTTCGTAATGAATGCGCAACCGTAAATTCGGTTTGGCTTCCTAATTGATCATCATTGGTTACGTCATCAGTCATTACTCAATGCTTTTATGAATTGGTACCTACTATGTCACTGGGTTCGCGGTTTGCGTGCTGTATGTCTTTAGAGCAGGCGGATACTTGTACTACTAAAAGTAATTAACCAAACTACAGACAAGATACGCTTAAAGACTCCGTAAATGCTTATGACTGCATCGTTGGTATCACAGATAATAATTTCGGCATAGGAACAAAATCAATTAGTTACGATTTTACGACATGGATACCTGTGCTGTGTTGGCAAATTATAATACACCAGTGTATTCTAAATTGTTTGGAAATTGTAAAGTTTTGAGGCCTCCAAAATTTCCGGTCTTGCGTTGCATCCAATGGCATCTCCAATCCAGCGACCCTCACAAGTTCATAAATTTTATTCAATTAAGTTAACTCATTGTTCATGTTTTCAAATAATAATATTGATATTTTTTAATATTTCGCTTCTAGAAAAGTGGGTTAGGTTAGTAGTGCGACCATACAACGCCTGAAACTAATTTGTTTTCACAACAATCCCCTTAAATTACGAGTAATAACAATGCGTTATGAACTTAAATTCCTGCTCAGATTATAATATTTGCTAATACGGATTATTTTGCATTACAAATGGAAGATTTTATGATTTGCTATTTAATACAACACATTCAATAATAATTTTATAACCTTATAAAATATCAACGTCAGTGCGGAATGTGGAGATCTTTGGGGGAAGCCTGTGTCCAAGAGTGGGTGTCTTTCGGCTGATATTTTTTTTTTTACAAATCTTAAATTATTTATATCTCTTCACAAACAGTGATAATTACATGGAATTACATAATTAAATACATATGAGTACATTTTGTTTGCGAGAGACTGGATAATTATGATGATGATGAAAACATCAAAGCTCCAGCATGATAACTTATGCGGCTATTCCAAGCGATGTCTCTAAGTTAACCACTCAATTTGAACTGCCAACGCGCCCTTTAATTTACTGAGACAAACAGACCGATCCACGCGGAATCGGACGCTAAAGGTTTTATTCATCTAGGTAACCTAATTAGCTTTGCTTTGAAACAACATTACTCCAACAGTATTTCATCTATTCGCCTTATTTACCATCATCGGTACGGATTTATGTGCCCTTACAGGGTATCATGTTGAAACATAAGTAATACCATTGTAACAACATGATTTGCAATAAATAAATTAAATTGAAATTGCAATGCGCAGATGGAATAAAATAACAAAACCATTATATACGTTCTTAATAGGCAAATACAGTATCAGTGACAAAAAAAATATTTGAATTAGTCTGTCCGTGTGGTCTGTGTTATAACATACTAGCTGTGCCCCGCGGTTTTACTCGCAGGCTATAATTTATAAAGTTTAATAACTTTATAAATTATAGCCTATTTGTTAATCCAGGGTGTCAGCTAACTCCATACCAAATTTTATTGAAATCGCTCCTGCCGTTTAGACGTGAAGAAGTAACAAACATACACACTCACACACTCACAAATTTTCGCCTTTATAATATTAGTAGGGTAAGTACTCGGATATATATATTTAAATCCTTAAATATATAACCAATTACAAAGCTATTATTTTTGAAAATAGTACTATTTAGTAGTATATATTTAAGGACTTAAAAATATTTAAAATTAAACCATTAAAAACAACGAGTTGGCAAGCGCAGAAGACTCTCAACCAGTAGCTTAATTCAAACCACTAACACTTGAGGGCACCTTATGGGGTTCGGGCCACAGCTCAGGTGAGATTTTTCTCTTAAGTTAAATTCTCAGTATTAGCCCGGAGTGTGGAAGATGGCGGTCTTACGCAACCAACCAGTTGCTCTCAACGGTCAGTAAGTGAAGTGAACGGTGTGGTACCTAGGTTAAGTACCTTTTTTTTTTGATAAGGCAGGGGGAATGCCTATCCATGCCACCCGCAAAAAGTGTCTACGGGTGGGTATGTCGGACTCGCACCGACTAAACCTACCTGCCGTGGACTTCTCTTGGCGCCTAATGGGGGAGCCCCGGGAACGCGGGTATGCTGCTCCGGTGCTCCCTTTTGCGCCATGTCCCAGTTGTTCACGGACACGTACCCTGGGAGGGTTCTGGTTTGCCCTTCCCAATTGCCGACTCCTGCCAGTCCGGCACAGCGACTGCGCCACAAACAGATCGCTGTCTTCCCGGAGCTGCTTGCACGTGGCGGCAGTAGAGGACACTTCTCTGACTGCCGCCGCAGCCCCGAGGGGGGGTTGGGCTACCGGCTGCTGCCGCCACCCCGACGCCTCCTCCGTCTGCGAGTAGGATCGGCTCTCTCCCGCTCCCGCTCGGCGGCCTCCTTTTGGAGCATGACTGCCTCACAAAAGGAGACCACGGCGTCCCACTTACCTAGGTTAAGTACCTAGGTACCACACCGTTGCGCGGTGTGTCTGTCTGCTAGCTTCTTCGTGCTTGTTGTCGTTAGATACAGTCGGTAAGCTATTTCAAAGACCTACCCTATGGCTTGAACAACTCTGACACTAGGGTACGACATAATTTTCTTTTCTTTTTTAAGTCAATACCCGCAGCCCTCACTAGGGAATCTAATCCCTGTGCCGCGGGGTACTTACAAACATATCATAGACGGACACAAATTACATCCAGACTCAGAACAACTATTTATGGGTCACACAAATAATTGTCCGGCGGGAATCGAACCCGGGACACGAAGCGGCGAGGCGATTGTATTAGCCGCTGCGCCACACCTGCAGTCAAATGTCAGTATAGTATGTGTTCTTCGGAGAGCACGTATAGACGTTAGTCCTGTACCTGACCTCTTTCCGGTCGTGAAGGTTAGGGCACAAGTGTGTGCCTGAACCGGAATTAGGGGATAGAAAGCCGCCTAGCCGCTTCGTGTCAAGAATTCGGTACCCCTATGCGTGTATCGTATAGATTTATGTGATTAATAAGTAGTACTTTTGAGTTTCGTAGTTTTGTGTCCATTAATTATATTATCATCATCATATCCTAGACGGTCACCGTAGCCTAGTTGGTAGTCCCGGTAGGTGCAAATATTTGTGTGATGAGCACGAATATTTGTTTCTGAGTCATGGATGTTTTCTATGTATATAAGTATTTAGGTATCTATCTATATAAGTACGTATATCGTCGCATTAATTATATTATATCGTAAGCTTTGCTTCGTTTGGGGCTAGGATGATCTGTATGACATTGTCCCCTGATATTATCAGATAATATATCAGCCGAAAAATGCTGGACAAAGGCCTCCCCCAAAGATCTTCGCAAGGGCTAGTCTGGCGCTTCCCGCATCTAGCGGTTTCCATGATCCTCACAAGATCATCGGTCCATCTTGTTCTGTTGTGTCGGTTCTACGAGCTACCTATGTGCCCTGCCCACTGCCACTACAGCTTGGCAATTCTTCGGGCTATGTCGGTTAGTTTCGTTCGCCTACGGATCACAATTATGTTTGTAAAGTATCCCAGGATCGATCGACGATTGTAATATGTCCCAAAGTGCATACTGTGCATTATAGAATGTCCCGCGCAGATCTTCATTGAGACTGATTGCCATGGCCGAAATTGAATAAGGAGTCGTCTTTATCCAATTTGGTTAATTTCTTATGATTAGTTTACTCCAACAGAAGGGGCGTTTTATGTGTTTGCGCTTTGCAAGGCGGTATCATCATTGCGGTGTGGATTTGTTCAGCAATTAGTAGATGGAATAAAAACCAGTAAACTCATTTAAAGTATCAATGTTTACCTAGCCGATGAATGAATAAAAAAATTAAATATTAACTAACACACTGTCATCTGATCCCAAACTAGGCAAAGCTTGTCCTATGGCAACCAGACAACTACTAAACATACTCATATATTTCTAAATAAAAAAAGATAAATTACAATTATATTCTATACAGTACATTTATTAAACTATAATAATTATTACATTTCTTGTCATCGTAATACTTATTTAATTTATTGACAATGAGATATTTACTTATTGTTATTTTGTAAATAGAAATTTGATATATATTGTGCAATTTATAGCAATTTTATGATGTTATGTTTTTGCATACCAGCTCGTATCGACTGTTCCTTTATTTTTTACTAGCTGTGCCCCGCGGTTTTACCCGCGTTAAACTTTATAAATTATCACAGCTCCTCCCCCGTAGGTGATAGCGTGATAATATGTAGCCTATATGTTGACCCGACCTCTTAGTAATATTTATGCTAAATTAGTAATATTTATGCATAAATTTGAAGTAAATCCATGCAGTAGTTTTTGAGTTTAGCCCGGACATACATACAGACAAACAGACAAAAATTCTAAAAACTATATTTTTGGTTTCGATATCCATTGTAGATCACACCCCAAGTATCCTTTTAAAAAAATATTCAATGTACCGTTTTGACGTTGCTACGATTTTATTACATGTATAGATTATAATTATTACATTTATTGTCATCGTAATACTCATTTAATTTATTGACAATGAGATATTGTATTTACTTATTGTTATTTTGTAAATAGAAATTTGGTATATATTGTGCAATTTATAGCAATTTTATGATGTTATGTTTTTGCATACCAGCTCGTAAAGTATGATCTTTTATTTTTTATGAATAACCTGCACCATGTAATGTACCCATACTCGCTAAATTAAATATCTTTATCTTCATCTGCCACTAGTATAGAACAAACAATTGTCTTGGGAGGGGATCGAATCCACGACCTCTGGCTTAGCAGTCAGGGTCACTACTATACCAAAAAGCCAGTTTGTAAGATTTTTATTATGGCATATTCTAGACATTGTCCAAAACAAATAATAATTAAGTACTAATAACTCATAACATACCTACAATATGAAAATTTGAAAAAGGTATGCTGAGATGGTTTGGTTTGGTCATTTAGAAAGGATGAATCAAAGAAGACTGACAAAAGAAGTATACCTGGCCTATGGTACAACCGGAAGGGGAAGACCTCGTAGAACATTCTCTGATCAAATTGGAGACGTACTTAGGAAAGGTCAGGTCAGAAGTACCCTAAACCGACGAGCATGTATGAAGAATATAATGTCAGTAAACGAAGCGAAAGAGGTGTGCAAGGATCGTGACAAATGGAAGTCCGTTGTCTCTGCCTACCCCTCTGGGAGACAGGCGTGAGTCTATGTATGTATGTTATATGAAAATGAAAATGTATTCTGAATATTTAAATAAAGGTGCTCATAGCTAGATACTCTCACACCGGTCCGTAAGCGATCTGACTCGCGGTCAGTCCATAGAGCATTCTGAGCGTCTCCGTGCTTCGGAGGGCACGTTAAGCTTCGGTCCCGGTTGTTGTCATTAGACAACAGTCGTTAAGCCATCACAGAGGGTTACCACTATCCATACGATAAGCAAGCAAGCAATATATTTAGAACTAGCGGTTTTACCCGCGTTAAACTTTATAAATTATAGCCTATGTGTTAATCCAGGGTATCAGCTAACTCCATACCAAATTTTATTGGAATCGCTCCAGCCGTTTAGACGTGACGAAGTAACAAACATACACACTCACACACTCACAAACTTTCGCCTTTATAATATTAGTGTGATACGTTTCAGCGACAAAATAAGCACATTTTAGTATACACTAATATTATATCCTGTAAAAACATTCAGAGTGCGCGCAAGATAGCTGAACACTGAATTCTGATAGCTGAAACTGAAGGACACTGAATTCTCGGCCTCATAAAGCCTTCCTGCAAGTTCTGTTCAAGTTAACCAGTTAATTTTAACTGGCATTTCCTTTTATGACTCTGCAAACAGAACGATCTAGAGACACCAAATTAAAGTGCTAAAGGTTTTATATAATAAAATAATAATAATAACTTTATTGTTCAATCAAAACAGTTACAAATTACAAAAAAATTTAACTAAGTAACAATCATAGTGGTAATATTATACAATAGGCAGCTAAGCTGATGCGTGTCGTACTTTACATCAGCGTTAAAATGATTATAAAACATGGCTATGATTGTACAAGTAGCAGACTTGAGTGGCCTCTGACTCTCAAACTAGGTAAAACCTGTATTTTAAGTCATCAGTGGTTCTTCGTTCTGACAACAACTGGAGAAGTTTACAAAATTAATTAAATCTGGGGTGTGTGCAATGTATGTGTGTGAAAGTGTAGTGAGTGATGGAAATGCATAAGCGTGAGAAATAACGTGTGTGTATGTTCGAGCACTATGTTAGTCCGCATATACTAGGTTTTAGTCATATGATGATGATGATGTCTTCCCAGCCTCATTTCGGCCACGGTTGCCATTCTCAATGGAGATTAGCCAATTGCGCAGGACATATTATAGTCCACAAGTGTGTGCGCAAACACAGGAGCACTTTCTATTACTTTTATTACTCTCATGATCCGATGGTTCGACTAGGGACACGACCGGAGAGAGGTCAGGTATAGGACCGATGGCTTTACGCGCTCTCCGAGGCACGGGGGTGTAATACCGCCAACTTCAAGAATTCGGGCTGATATAGAGACATTTCTTTTTTCGGAAAAATCTCAAAATCACTTTTTGGGCCGACCCGGTGATTTGAACCCAGGTACTCCTTTTCTGCGGTTGAACATGCTACCGCTAGACCAACGAGGCAGTCATTCAACGTTAGTCATATAGGCAATCTTTCAAACACGATTGCTGCACTCCGACATAAATTCTTATTTATTGCAACATAAATCCACACCGATGACGGTAACCTTGCAAGGCGAACAGATGAAATACTGCTTTTTCATCTATTCGCCTCGTAAGAGCGGGTTCACATAAGTCGGACCGACAGTTTTATCGGAAGGACAAAGGTGTCGAATGCATATTGGCATATGTAATTCAATAGCGCTGTTCACATAAGGGTGACCCGATGAAACTAGCGGCGATAATTAGCGAACGTTCAGCCACTATTTCTGTTGGGTTGGATATAATATTCGTAAACCTCACTGTATTGTCAGCTCGTATCAGCGAAGCAAACTGTGAAACGCGTGGGTAGGTACCCTCGCGATTTCCGCTCTTGCTAGTTTAACCTCACCTTTTAGCAAGTAAAACTTTTTTACGTACTCTTGAATGCGTGACTAGAGCATTACAAATAGTGTGATCGGGCGAAGTAAACGGAAGTTTAGAGGGAAATATAAAGATAGAAAGTAAAGTTAATATTAGTAAAGATAGAAAGAGAGATAGTTAAGTTTCGGATATTACTGTAGGGGCAAGGGAGAGAGGTGTCGCGCGCACATTTACTTTCTCACTTTGTCTCATAGCCAGATTTACTTCAGTCATGTGGTCTAAACATACTCGTTTTTCTCCTGTCATTTGTTTAAGTAGGCGAACAGATGAAGTACTACTTACTTGTATTTCATCTGTTCTCCTTAAAATGTTACCTACAGTCATCGGTGCGAATAAATGTTGCAATTAACAGATGGATTTAAAAAGAAAAAGTAACATCATACAGGCGGCGCACATAGGAGTATTACACATAAAAAACCAGACAAAATTTAAAATATTGATGCTAATCCAACCGCACCCAAAATACATGTTTCTTTACCTACGATAACCGGTTCATCAAAAGGCATACCCCCACTAACCCTTAACTACCGCGCATGTCAGACAACATCAGTCTGAACCCAGTCATCGTACTGTACGCGTGTCTTTGTTCTCGGCGCTTTCGTTTGTGTTTATCACGTTTCTGGACTAAAATGGCTTCGTGTAGCAATAAACAGGAAATTATCTATTCGGATATGGATATAGAAGGTTAGTACTATATACTGAAGTATATTTTATTATGTTTCTTCCAAATTTTCTACTTGTATAGTTACAAGACAATAAACAACGGCTCTTTTTGTACTGGTTTTTTGAAGAAAATTGAAATACATTAGTGTGTTTGTTTATGTGTCGCACCTTGTCGCCTTAAAATTTTTATGTGGGCATACAATGTCGACTCTAAGGAATTAGAAACTTGAATAAAAAGTCCCCCCAATGTACCCCATATTTTTTATAGTACTTCAAACTATAAGGGAAAGAAAATAATTATATTGACAAAGCTTATTTTTTGTTTTCTTTTGTCATAGATCCTTCGGAAAGAGTGAAAAATATCACCAGAATGGAGCTTTATACAATTATCAAAGAGTTCAAAGGAAAGAAGATTGAAGAAAAATTTTCATTGTTGGAGGAAAGACTTGTGCAACTAATTACATGTCCACCAGAAGAAACAAGTGTTCTTAGCCGTTCTTTGAAATATTATTATCATTCTTGAAAAGATATCAAGCGGATATGATATTGATCCTGAGAAATTCGATGACTTTGCTCACACAACTGCCAAACTCTACGTGGAACTGTATGGTTGGCATTCCATGTCACCTACAGTTCACAAGATTCTACTGCATGGCGCTCAAGTTATATCAAGTCACATTGTACCTATCGGACAGCTATCAGAGGAGGCTGCTGAAGCCCGGAACAAACATTTTCGTAAATATCGCGTAGACTTTGCAAGAAAATTTTCATGAGTGGACTGCAACAGAGATATTTTAAATAGGTCGTTGCTGACATCTGATCCCTTCATCAGCTGCAACAGAGTAAAACGGAAGAAGAAATGCAAGTCTTTTTCCCAAAAAGCTACTTTTAAATAAATGCCTTATTATGATGAATTATTGACTTTTATTTAATAAACTAGTAAAATATAATATAAAATAATTTTGTCCGACTTTTTATGTCAAATACTCCTATGTGCGGCGGTGTTTACAGAGTCGTTGAATGAGTCAGTAAACTTTGTAAAGTTGTTATAGCAGCACAATGGGCATATTGTCCGCAGTTGGTATAAATGGATACGTTACGACGAAAGTATGGATTACTGTTTAAAGAAACACACAACTGATTTTATCCCTAAGCAAAGAGCCTACTCAATACTCAAAGATCAATGCACTTCTGCGGCCAAAGAAATTTGGAAATCCAGACCTGGAACTCTACACTCAAAGGCTGTGTTCATGAGACTCTCACAATATCCAATAATACAATACTATGATATTATTGTATTTATTTATTACTAGCTGTGCCCCGCGGTTTTACCCGCGTTAAACTTTTTAAATTATAGCCTCTGTGTTAATGCAGGGTGTCAGCTAACTCCATACCACATTTTATTAAAATCGCTCCAACCATTTAGCCGTGCTGAAGTAATAAACATACACACTCACACACTCACAAACTTTCACCTTTACAGTATTAGTGTGATATGTAGTATGTTATAGTTATAGTAGGTACCTATAGTATTAATTAGCATAGCATAGCATACATATTTTGACCAAATCTGGTTTCTTCTCGATGTTTTCCTGCGCCGTTTTAATACGAGATAATTAATCATACCCATATGAATTTCAAATGTCAGTCCTGGATTATAACTGACTAACTCCACTAAAGGTGTAAGTTACTCCGTACCGTACTTCTTAACAAAATCACCCTTGGCCCGTGATTTTGAAATACCAGAGTTTGTCTGAGAAAAATAAAAGCGTAAACACATAATAATAATATCCTGGGACATTATTCACACATGGCCATGTGATCCCATACTAAGCAGAGCTGGTACTATGGAAACCAGATATACTACTTTTCTTTTGTAAGTACATACACCCAGACTCAGGACAAATAGACATGTTCATGCACACAAATATCTGTCCTGGGTGGGAATCGAACCCACGACCTCCGGCGTGAAAAGCAAGCATTTGCCAACCACGCCAACAGGCCCGTCATCCTTGGACTTAATGCCCAAGAATGACGGGTCTTTTGTACTTAAGTTTTAATACATAAATCCAATAGAGACCAGACTTGAAGATCCTTCTAAGCGAGTCGATGGCAATGAAGTCTGAATCTGAATAATGAAGTCCACCCAGAATTCAGCTCTGAGTGGTCAGTACTCCATTAGTTCTCGAAACGTGCAGGAATTAGGGCGTGCAGGAAATGTAAGCAAAATATGACGTTACCATCCGGCATGATGACAAGCTTTTGAAGGATAAAAAAGAAATTCAATATTTGGATCTTGCATGGGAGGTTGTCAGCATGTGGGATGTTGACTCAGCTGTCATTGTGCATTGTCGTTAATAGCAATAAGCCATCTTAAGAGTCTTAGGTTAGGTGGTTGGGTCAAAAACCAGATTCAAAAACCAGTGCTCTTGCATACGGCTCGCATTGTTAGGAGGATGGAAACCGCCTTGCCTAGCCTGGAAGTCGTTGATTAGCCTTCGAACCCAGGTTGGCCGTAGCAGGGAAAACTTGTTCAGGTGGCGATACATCAATGATCGCAGCCTGCAATGTAAACGTGGTGTAGTCCCACAGAGACCTGGGACACCTGTTATCATGTCGCGCGTGCCTTTACAACTGCACGCTTAAAGAATTGATGGAAGCTACTCATAATGCGATTCTGGTGGCCAAGTTCTGGGCGGACACAATTTAGATTGCCATCGACTTGCTAAGAAGTAGAAGAAGTTAGGAGGTTCCTGTCTCTAGAGCCATAACCTCCGGTAGTATGGACCCAGTTCCTGCATCATCCAACTAGCACATTAAGTCCAATGTTAGATTATAGGGCAGACATACTTCCCTCGCACAGCCCTGTAAAACTAGGTAGAGATGCCCATTCAATAATGATCCAAAAACTAGCTTATTATGATTTGCAATTGCGTTTGCTTTCTACAAACATCAAGATGCAATGAAACTGGCGTAATGGCTTTGAACTGAATCATTTGATTCAGTTCGGCGGGACGGAAACATTCAATTCATCCTCTTGCTCGAGATATTAATAAAGTAATTGAGTAATGAATAGCCCTCTATTAGAGCAGAAGTCGCTGCTCATATAAATTTAGGTTTGAAAGATTACAGTCATTATTTCAGTTCCGTCTCTGTTTACTTACATTTTTATTTAACAAGTTTAATATTTACCCACTGATTGGAGAAGATTATGTATTTACATAATGTCACATCTGACACATGACATCACATTATTTTGGGATCAGATGACCATGTGTGAATAATGTCCCAGGATATTATTATTATTAACGTCCCATAAGTTTTACGAACTTTACGGAGTCATTATAAATGTTCGGGCGAAGTCGCAGGCATAGCTAGTATACATATAAAAATAAATACACTTATATTTTACACAATATTTAAATTTGATTGCGCTTGACCATTATCTCACCACCAAACATGTGTTCTAACAAATTTCTAAATACATAGGAACATGTTATACATAAATCACACCCATACCCATACCCAGACTCAGATCTTATAATCTACAACTGCCTCGTTGGTCTAGCGGTAACGTGTTCACCCACAGAGAACGAGGTCCTGAGTTCAAATCCCTGGTCAGGCCAAAACTGATGTTGGGACTTTTCTGTTAAAAGAAAATTTTCTCAGCACTCACGGGGGTATATTACCGCCAAGGTTATTATATTAATATATACTAACATTATATGGATATTTTTCCGAAATAAATATATTTGAATTGAATTTGAATTGAATATACCCCCGTGCTTCCGAGCGCAACTAGAGCCGTCAGTCCTGCACCTGACCTCTTTCCGGTCGTGGCCCTAGTCGTCCCATCGGATCATGTGAGTGATGGAATCGAAAGTGCTCCTGTGTTTGCGCTCACATAATACACACATAATATGTCCCGCGCGGATGGCTAATTTCCTTTGAGATTTTCGGCTAGAAGGACATTAGGATGCCCTCAGGTATTAGTCGCTTAAATTAAGCTACTGGTTGAGAGCCTTTTGCGCTAGCCAACTGCTCGTTGTTTTCGATTCTTTAATTTGATATACTATTGCTAAATGTAACAATAATAGCTTAGTAACTTGCTATTTATTATTTATTTAAGGATATTAAAAATATATGTGACGAAACAGACCGCACAAACGGACTAATTCAAAAACTTTTTGTTGCTTTAATTACTGTTTTTAAACTGTGTTTATGTAATACGTTGCGAGCTTGACAAGTACAAGTGTATGTAAATACCCAAGTGCTGAATAAATTTCATTATTTCATCATTATTAATCAATGATATAACTCAATGTTATTAATTTATAAGATCTGTGTCTAATCTGTCTGCCTCTAATAACGGTTTGTCTTGGGTGACCTCTGGCGTAGCAATCATGGTAACTAACCAGTAGACCTTTGAAACTATAATCAGGTCATGTCATCACGTACGTAATTAATTTTCACATAACTAAGCCATAATTAAATAACAGAAAGCCGCTGGATGAGGGTAGCGGAGGACCACCAATTGTGGAGAACTTTGAGAGAGGCCTTTGTCCCCATATGATGATGATTAAGCCATAAACAAATAACAGTGTACCAATACAATCCATGTTGTGTGGTGACGGCGCGGCGGCGAATATCAGAATATCATTATTATACAACATGCAACTTAATTAACGCGCATCCTGAAAATTGTTTGTTCAGAATCGTTTACTGAATCGATTTATTATTTATTATTTAATTTTTTATATTAGTAATTTAAAGTACGGAAATTATTGTCATATTAACCCTGTACAAAACAACAAAAGTTGAATTGCACCGGCGTCAAAGTAATAAGACTTTTAAAATCGCAGTTTTATTTGTATTCATACAAATTTCATCATTCAATACAAAATAAAGAAAAATAAACTTAATTCCAAGAAACTAATTTAGTAAAAAACAATGCATATACATGTTAAATTAAAAATTCAGTGTATGTATTATGATTACAACATAATATTCCAATTGGGGTGTTTGAGGATGTGCGTTAATTACGTTACATGTTGTATATTTGGAATACAAATTAAACGGCGAGCGGACATTATCGTGCTGATGTTTCTTCTTCTTCTTTTATAAATGGCAATTAGTGCCGATGTCGACAATTCTGCCAATGTCAGATTGTGAAATGGGAAAACGTGAAACAATTTAATTCAATTTTAACGACACTACCTCTTCCTGCATAACTCCTTAATTAAAAAGATGTATAATATTATGTATGTATAGTATATTATTATAGTATAGTATTTATACAAATATAAGTATATATTTATGAACCTTGTATATACAATGTCGCCCATGCGCATGTGACCGCCCGTAATATTCTGAATATTCATGAAAAAATATCGAAAATAAACTTCAAAAGGGGGGGTCTATCTGTAACATTTATCATGTTATTCAATTTTGAATTTTTTAAGTAGAGTTTGTAGACTTGCTTTCTATTTTTTGACACATCTCCGAAGTTTATGGGTCGATTTGTATTTTGTTTATTATTTCCAAAAGCTTATGAGTTATTTTAACAGGTTAATTAACATTTTACTAAAAATTATCGACTACGAAAATAAAAAACGGAATCGAAGTAATTTTTTCGGTAAAAAATTGTGTATTTATTTAAAAAAAACTAGTGTAAGTCCATAAATTATCCCCATAGGACCACTTTTTTAATCATTATTTGTAATCTACTACATAACAGCTAAAAATTCACAGAACATTACTAATACCTATCTCTAAAAAAAAACCAGCAAACAACTTGTTGAACATTTGCAACTATTCAAATAAAAAGGGTCGCTCAGGTAGAAACCGGTTCCTAGAAACAGCTTTTTAACAATTGCGTCCCTACCACGTGCACACCCTTGTCGGCTAGCGTTACTTCATTCAGTCGCTTGATTACTGACCCCGTGACGCTACGTGTTTTGTGATTTGTGCACTACTTAATCTTGTGAGGAAAGTTTGTTAACTACTCGTATCATTGCAATGGTACGATTGCGTGATCTACCGCCGTCTCATGTGGCTGACATGCATTTCATTTACGGTGTTTGTAATGGAAATGCACGCGCTGCTGTCGAAGAGTACAGACGTCGATATCCAAGTAGACCAGTACTTGGGTACCGATCCTTCATTGCCGTACATCGTCTTTTTTGCGAAAGAGGATTATTTCCGCAACAAAATGAGCCCGGCGTGATTGTTGATGTAGACGTGGAAGAGGATGTGTTACGATTAGTGCGCGCTAACCCTATGCTAAGCATTCGTCTCCTATCGATAAGATTAGGTATACCAAGAATAAGAGTTTGGAGAATTCTCAAAAAAGAAGGCCTGCATCCTTATCATTTCCGACGTGCACAACATTTGGAAAATGTCGATTACGGTGTGAGATCTGTTTTTTTGTAATTGGATAATTGCACAGCAAAGAGCTAATCTCAATTTTATGAGGAAGATTTTGTGGACAGATGAAGCCACGTTTACAAGGGCGGGTATAACAAATCATCGCAATCTTCATGTGTGGGCCACTGAAAATCCACACGTCATTAGAGAAACAACTTTCCAGACTCAATTTTCCATAAATGTATGGGCTGGAATGATTGACGGTGAACTTATTGGCCCTTTCGTGTTACCAAACAGACTAGATCAACACGCATTTTTAGATTTTATAGTCAATACGTTGCCGTTGCTTTTGGAGGAAGTACCGCTGGAAACAAGAAGGCGGATGTATCTGCAATTAGATGGAGCTCCAGCACACTTCGCACGACTAGTTCGTGATTATTTAAATCAAAATTATCCGCGATGGATTGGCAGAGGAGGTCCCATTGCTTGGCCGCCGCGATCTCCCGACCTTACACCCTTAGATTTTTATCTTTGGGGCAACATGAAACAAAAAGTGTATGCCGTGCCCATTGAAAGCCGCGAGCAATTAACGGCTAGGATTTTTGCTGCTGCTGCGGAAATTAAAGAAAACCGTGAAGAATTACGTCGTACAATAAAAAGTGTTGCCATGAGAGCTTTAGTTTGTTTACAGGAGGGTGGGGACCATTTCGAAAATCTAATTAATTAAAATTCTTGTATTTTTTATTTTTTAAGTAAAAATCTGGCTATTGCTTGTTTGTTTTTATTTCCATTATCATCCTCCTTATTAGTTTAACCTTTTAGTACTCACTGCTAAAAGCGGGGACATTTAATTGACTTTCACATTTTCTTTTCCTAAATTTGACTCTTAGAGTTTTAGAGTTTTACTTTGGATTTAGTTACAGTTTGGTTTAATAATGTTCTGTAAATTTTTAGCTGTTATGTAGTAGATTACAAATAATGATTAAAAAAGTGGTCCTATGGGGATAATTTATGGACTTACACTAGTTTTTTTAAAATAAATACACAATTTTTTACCGAAAAAATTACTTCGATTCCGTTTTTTTTTTTCGTAGTCGATAATTTTTAGTAAAATGTTAATTAACCTGTTAAAATAACTCATAAGCTTTTGGAAATAATAAACAAAATACAAATCGACCCATAAACTTCGGAGATGTGTCAAAAAATAGAAAGCAAGTCTACAAACTCTACTTAAAAAATTCAAAATTGAATAACATGATAAATGTTACAGATAGACCCCCCCTTTTGAAGTTTATTTTCGATATTTTTTCATGAATATTCAGAATATTACGGGCGGTCACATGCGCATGGGCGACATTGTATGTAATGCATGTATGTAATAACGTTAAACATTTAATACACACGATAGTACACTTCTAACTACCGCCTTTTCGATCTTAATTCTTCTTTTCCACCCAACGGTTGTCTGGAAGAGATCGCTACAAAGCGATAAGACCGCCGATTGTACCTGTATTTCCTTTATTAAGATATTGTGTATTGTTTTCTGGTGAAATAAAGTGTACTCTATCTATCTATCTATCTACTACATTGATATCACTAATTGTGATGTGTGACACTGAAACAGAATAAAAATAAAATAAAAAAGGTTTTTATTCGCGTAGACTTTAAAAAGGCGCTTTTAAATAGTCATAACATGTTTGTAGTAATACAGTTATTATTTCTAGTTACTTATTACAGATATTTAGGTATACGGAATGTTAAAACATTTATACAATTCATTTTATAATAGTAGTGATATTTAGCTAGCTTATATTAAGTTATTGTCAATTATGTTTAGGTTTAATTATTGAAATTAATACAGACATAATAAAGATAATACTTACATAATATAAATAAATAATAAATATGAACATGAATAATTGTTAAAGTATTAAAAACTAGCGGCCCGGTACGCACTTCGCACGTATATAGTAATAAAAAGAATGATTATTAAGTTCTATATTCAAACAAAAAAATATTTCAAATTGCTAAAAGATGTTGATTTTACACTTTTTCAAGACTTTTTTTTAAATTTGCTCTACGTACAAACCTTCCCTGGACTTGCTCGAATAATTCAAGATCAAAATTAGCCAAATCGGTAAAGGCGTTGTTGAGTTATAACATTACAACGAAAAGTGGCATTGATTTTTATATATATAGATATGCCACCACAACATTCAAAGATAGGGGTTGACGTTTATTCATGTCATTCATGTACAGGCAAAGGTCCCATGTCATTCAGCCAAACAGCCAGTTGCAAGCCGACTGATCGGTTTTGTGGGATATTTTTCGGTAGTGTGTTAATACTAAGGAAACAAAAAATAAATAATACGTTACAATCATCACCCCCTCTCATCCCGTGGTGGCTTAGAAGTCGACCCGAGGGAATATCTACCAGAGGAAAGGCAGGAGCTTCCTTCTATGTACTATTACTACCTAACTGCGATCGTCAAACCGTCTGCCAAGCGTGGCGATTATGGCATATCCCCCAAAATTATTCTTAGGGGAGGCTTGACCAGCAGTGGACTTTTTAAGCCGTTATGATGATGATGAAGATACTTACTTACTTATCGTATGGGAAGTGGTTACCCTGGTGTCAGAGTCGTTTCAGCCGCCCAGTAGGCCTCTGCCTTCTGACATGGCTTAACGGCTGTTGCCTAATGCCTACAACCGGGAACGACAGCTGAACGTGCCCTCCGAAACACGGAGACGCTCAGAAATTAAACCACTTTTGCGGTCACCCATCTATGGGGTGACCCGTCCTAGTTACTTTACCTCACCTATCACTTGTGGACCGGTCAGAGCATCTACTTCCTTACTATCTTACTGCGATCGCCAACCCGACTGCCAAGCGTGGCGATTATGGCATATTCCCCCAAGACGATTCTTGAGGAAGGCTTGTCCAACTGTAGACTTCTTTAAGCTGTAATGATGATGAAAGAATATTTTTGTTACAGGGTGCGAGGTTTTGAACAATGACTATCCAGAGCATGACAGTCACGGACGCAAGGGATGCCACTAAAAAACGCTGCTGCAAAAGGTATGTATTTTGCACAACTATTGTGGTCTATATTATTATTAAAACTGATGCAAGGAGGGAACAGAAGGAAGGATAGTAACGGGTAATTCACGTAATTAGGTTTATTTTGGATTCGGCCAACAGTTTCAACTCCTTCAGGAAGTCATCTTCAGGGCGAATGCGACCTGTACGACGTCGCGTCTAATCTCGCTAATATCGCATATCAATATATATATATATACTTCCCGCTATATATATATATATATAGCTAGATAAATAATATAAAAGTATCTTGCTGACAAATTTCTATTCAGTTTAGAAAAAAATGATATTAGAAACCTCAATATCATTTTTGAAGACCTATTCATAGATAACCCACATGTAT
Organism: Pseudoips prasinana; assembly: GCA_951640165.1. Classification (NCBI taxonomy): domain Eukaryota; kingdom Metazoa; phylum Arthropoda; class Insecta; order Lepidoptera; family Nolidae; genus Pseudoips; species Pseudoips prasinana. The sequence goes on from OX621260.1 coordinate 15,150,504, forward strand.
AGATACGATGAAAAAAAAAAGTTTTAGTTCTATGTATGGGGAACCCCCAAAATTATTGTTCTTTTTTCTATTGTCTTGTAATCTTAATGCGGTTCACAGAATACATCTACTTACCAAGTTTCAACAGTGCAGCTCTTATAGTTTTCGAAATAAGTGGATGTGACATACGGACGTACAGACAGACAGACAGTCATGACGAATCTATAAGGGATCCGTTTTTAGCTATTTGGCTACGGAACCCCAAAAAAAATACGGTTTGTCCAACGGCGCGGCGGGGTTTGACGCCCTAGGCCGCCGGGGCGGTGGTCATGTCGACAGAGTAAGGAACCTGCTCACAGTGCAATTATTATTATTATTCAGTTGTCTGGTTGCCGTAGTACAGGCTCTGCCTATTTTGGGATCAGATATTTAAACTACTAAAGCTGCGTGCGGCTACGATGTTACTGGTTAGGCAACAGTCGTTAAGCCATGTCAGAGGCCTTGAACCGTCACTCACCTCTATTGTACAATGCACTAGTGAAAGCCTCGGTTAATCTGTAAACGTCAAGTTTTTAAGTGACACCTGTCAATAAAAAAATAATATGTATGGTTTATTTCTCTCGTCGAATATAAGTTCATATATAAATGATATTGCGATGTATAAACAATTTTTGCTTAATTAGAACTTTAGAGAGAGCTGGAGTCTGTACTAGGCTCTAAACCTGTATGACAGATCTCCAGGCATTCTCCAATCTGGCATGTCGCGCAAGAATTTTATTATAATAAACAACATTTAATTAAATACTAAAACTGAGTTAGTTGGATACAAAAAGAGTTGAGAGACAAAAATAATGCTACTACATTAAAGAGAAAAATAAATAAAAATTAAATAATAATGATAAAAATTGAGTCAATATAGCATCCAGTACACAGTAGAACAATACACATGAACCAACCTACATATATGAAAGTTATTGGTAACTCACGTAATTAATTTTATGTTGGATTCGGTGAACAGTTTTAAATATAATAATATATGTACAGACGCCAGCACATCCAGCTACCCAAATCTGTCAAATTTCTTTTATCGATTTTCAACTTTATCAGATAAGCATAAGCTTCACTTTCAATTGGGGAAATTTGACAGATTGGGGTAGCTTGATATGCTGGCGTCTGTACCTATAATTTAATTACGTACAAATATAACGCGAAGTTTCAAAAAAAATCTTAAATATAGGATTTTAAAAATAAAAAACGAGTATGCTTTAGTCCACGACTGAAGTAAAACTTAGATATACGAAACGTAACAATTGTGTGGTCGCACCTCTCTCTTTCTTTTTCTATCTTCATTGACCGGGATATCTCCCTGTCGACTTACTTTCACCTCGCCCGATCACACTTTTCGTAACGCTCTCGTCAGGCATTCACCAGCTTACTCCCCAAGTCAATCGTGCGTAAATAAGTTTTACCTCAAAAATCCAACATACAATTCAGTATTCAGTATTCTTTATTTCGTAAACATAGGTACATATTACATGGGTGTTATACAGGTATAAAGGTAAACCGCTATGTTTTGCCAACTTAATGACGTACAAAATTTAAATGTAAGAAGTATCTTAACCTAAATTAAATTCAATAACAGTCATGGAATTCATTAAACTATGTCAGCTTTTTGTTAACAATTAAAAGTCTTAAATTAATAGATCGGACCCTCGTATCGCTCTTTGTCATTCATGAAGCATGTCATGTTGGCAACAAACTTGCATCATTTACGCGTTGCAGACCTTTCTCCTTTCCCCGGTGACCCGGTGACCTGGAGTACAATCTGAAACCGGTTTTAACAACTGATTTAAACAAAATTTATGTTCAGATAACGATTAGAATTTTTTTTTTTTTTTTCATATAATTGATTCTCAAACAACGGAGAGATCACGTAACAAAACAAACATGGAATTGAGAACCTCCCCCTTTGGTTGGTTAATAAATGACCCAACTATCCACTTTTAATACAATTTATGAACAGTGGTGCAATATTTTAAGTCCTACTTTAAAAAAAGTATATTAATTATCTTAACGACATCCAAATGTAAATGTATAACAATTAGTTTTATTAGTAGATTTTATTTACAGTGACATCTAGAGAAAAACGGTAGCATTTGTAGCTCAACTAGGCTATATAGAAAACACAGGTATCTACCATAGTAGTTAGTTGTTCTGTTTACTAATAGATGGCAGTCATGTTGCACAATATTGCATGCCTAACACACTGATGCCGCATGTCGTAAACATCCAAATATCCGTTCATAAACATGCTAATTCTAATATGAATTATATTATTAGTGGACCAAAAGTGATACGAATAATAAAATATCGTTCAATAAGTAATTTAATAAAGTTATAATTAAGTAAGTTTTAATTAAAATAAAACTTTGACGACATACATTCTTTCGCAATGAAATATTTATACATTGCGAATATCTATTAGTCCATACCAATACCTTAACTCTAATTCAAATTTTGCCGCCACTTCCCCGCCCCTACTCGCTTACTATCCCGCTTGCACAAAATACTTGCGGCCATTCGCGTTCAAATTGATTTGACCACCATAAAAATTAAAAAAACTTGTGTGTACTTATGTACACGCGTTAGAAGTTATACTTCTTAATATACAACTTGAACATAGTTATCAATTTTCATACCACCTAGAACTAACTTCATGCTGTTAAATTTTTTGGTGTCGGTGTGCGCGCGCATCGTAAAAATTCACTCTAATCATTTTTCTCCATCGCGCCAAAAGAAGTATAACTTCAAAAATTATATTGGGTATTCAGGTACTATTGTAAAATTTACAATAAAGTTTCCTACAGCTGTAAGATACTGGTCAAGTACGAGTCAACAAGTGAGATAAGCTATAGATACTCTGCATTTACTACATATTAGTACTTAATTACTTAATGTTACTAACAATGTAAGTAATGTGACCTATATGGCACAAGCTTATATCGAGCCCAGAATCAGAAAACCTGTCGTAGTAACAGTTAAATATAACAGATATCTTAAGGTAACAGTCTAAAACTGTTACCAACAAGCTCAAAGAGTATTTACGGCTGCAAGTGTTACCAAAACCTTCATACGACAGTCATAAGCAGGGTATATCTAACAACGTGGTGGACGTAAGTATCATAATAAGCCAATGCAACTGAACTCCCCAAAATACCCAAAAATATTATATAATTTCAATAATTAAACCTAAACATAATCTCCTTGACAATAACTTAATACAAGCTAGCTAAATATCACTACTATTATAAAATAAATTGTATAAATGTTTTAACATTTCGTGTACCTAAATATCTGTAATAAGTAACTAGAAATAATAACTGTATTACTACAAACATATTCTGACTATTTAATAGCGCTTTTTTAAAGTCTACGTGAATAAAAACCTTATTATTTATTTTATTCAATGTTTCAGCTGTTTGTATCTTTCCTTTTCTCGCATAGTTATAATATCACCTTAGTTAGAGAAGTTACGATATGGGGCTTTATAGTTCTGTTACAGCGATCGGTTATACGCACATATTTACCGAATGACTTCGACCAAATCAGGAATAATTATTGTAAGTTAATTCATACGTATTTTATTTCACCTATTGTTACTATTTTATAAAACTATTTATAATAACTTCAAAATACTGTTGAGGTAAAAAGGTTGTATGAAATTAGTGATTGTTATTATATAACAGTATTTTGGAACTGTTATTTAAGTGAAACGAGAACAGGTGTAACATTTCTGCGATTGTACCTGTTACAACACACTCTTAGTCTCATTGTCCAGTGTTGCAACGTAGGCGAATTCCAACCATCATCATCACATTTAGCACAACTCGGCTGCTTTTGTACAATATTAGCAGAATCAGCATTTAGGTGTTATTTGTGGGCAAATATTTACAGTGTACGTTTGAATAATTCCGACTGTATTCATTGTCTCTTAGTGTTGGACGTATATAATAATAATATCCTGGGACATTATCTACACACGGCCATCTGATCCCAAACTAAGCAGAGCTTGTACTATGGAAACCAGATAACTGATATACTACATATACTACTTTCTTTTGTAAATATATACGTATATAGTTAATTACACACAGACTCAGGACAAACAGACATGTTTTTGAGAGACATTTGCCAACCACGCGATCAGGCCTGTCATGGCATTCTCATTTGGGGATAGTTTTGTGCGCTAAACAAACTACTATTAAGGCCAATTTAACATTTGACATCTGTCAGTTACTAGTGAAGTGAATTGTATAATTACCTTATTTGGTAATTATTATAATAAAGATAAATCGTAAATGAAAATAAATAAGCAAATGTGCATTTCTAACTACGAAAAAATAAATAATTTTGATGAAGTGTCAAATGTGATCTATTAAATTGGCCCTAATTTAAGATAAGATCTATTTGGTAGACAGGTACTACGAAGGTTGTTCATAAATTTATCAGAAAAGGCAAAAGATCTGGTAACACCAGTTAATAAGGTTTTACATATTATAAAAATGATGGATTACCTATTTCCTGATAATGGATCAGAAAGTAGTAAGAATCTGTATTTTTTTTTTATTTATATCTTGACCATGGAAATTAATTCCCTAAGGCGTAATAAATAATGGTTTCATTATGGGATTTGCGTTTTCCTCATTTTCACAGTCAAAGTCAAGTAAACTCCATCACGGTCAAGTCAGTCCTTTTTTTACGTGGTGGTAATGCTCCAGTTGCACGTGGTGTGGGACTTGACTCACTAAAACCACCACGGTAACCAGCCTCACAGTGCTTGTAGCGGAGGCTCTGGGTACTCGTGAACGATCTCGCCAGTACCTTCGCTGTACACTGAGCGTCCGCGAGACTCTCACCCGGGGAGGGGAGCGGCCTGAATCCTCCCCCCTCCCCAGCACGCACAAGCGCGATACCAGAGTGAGCTACAGCAGGTTACATCTACCCGGAACCGCTTATACAAGATGAGTGGAGTTGTTTTCCTCCAAACACCAGCGGTCCCAGGGCAAGTCAAAGTCCTACTCCAGTAAGGCAGTGGAATTTTCGAGGCTTCTATGGAGTTTTCGAATCAACACATACTAAACAAAATAACGTTCGATATTCCCACGAAAGTGGTGAGACACTACACTCCGTTCCATCTTCCTTTGCTATCCACAACTATAGGCAAAATGCATTTTGTGGAAAGCTGGCAACTGTTTTAACAGCCAAATTAAATGGTTTATTTTTGATATTTTTGTTGACAAAACCGAGACAGTGAGAAGGGTACTCAGCCTAGACTTTTTTATAAATAAATTGTGTAATCGTGTTTAATTATTATAACTTAACTTTATTTGATCACACTATTGTTACATATGCAACTATCTATTCGTGAAGACCTTTTATTGTCTCTGAGGAACTATAATAGTTGCATATGATTATTACTATTTGCTGTTGGTCTTCCTAAATAAATAAACACGGAATAACACAATTCTCGGCAATTTGGCACTTTACTTCAGTTGTGTACGTTTTCGAAGACTCGTTATGTATAAAAATCCTCAATATTTACACATAAAATCGCGATTTTACACCAGTTATTGAAAATGAAACAACGCCTCGATGCGTCTTTTTCCGCGTTAGCGCCTAAACTCTAACAAACAAACTATTTTTTGTGTAATTCAGTTTTACGGCCCTGGCTTCTTGGGCCTTATAAGCCATCATCAGTAGTATATAATTATTTTCATTTCGTTGGTTTTCGTCATTATGTCAATGTCAAGTAAAGTCCGTCACAGTCGCGTCATACATAGTCCTTGTCCTACCCCAGTAAAGCAGTGGAGACTTTACTAGAGGCTTCTATGGAGTTTTACATTCAACAGAGAATATCGCAATTCACGGTAATATGGAAATTTCCTCCACTTGTGTAGCGTTGCGTTGTCGAAGACGGTAGATATATATCATGTCTAAAGTCCACAATACATATTCACATACGAATTTACACCACTTTTTGAAGAAGTTCGATGCGTCCGTCTTTTTCCTATTTGGCGCCAAAACTCTAACAAACTGTATTATAAATAGTGTGACAAATTAATTGTTCCTCTTAACCTCATAATGTGTATAAGTAATATCTCATACGTATGTAAGAATAATTTCTAATAATATCCTAGGACATCATTTACCTACACCGGCCATCTCATCGCAAACTAAGCAGAGCTTGTACTATGGAAACCAGACAACTGATATACTACATACATATACCTTTCCTTTGTAAATACATATTTTTTTAAATAGATATTTACACCGAGACTCAGGACAAACAGACATGTTCATGCACAGAAATATCTGTCCTGGGTGCCGCGGCGTGAAAAGCAAGTTTCTACCAATTCTATGTATTATTTTCATACGAGCTGTATTAGAAGGAGAATTTAAATTAATTTAGCGGTCTAAAAGATAACACCGCCAGGTCTCAGGTCGAACCGGAAAATCCCCAGACATCCGTAATTAAATATTAATAAACCAATTTGCTTTATTGATCCAAATAAAACCATTTAGACTCATGCAAAATATCTTTTATTGATGCAATTACATCGTCTATAAATGATTACTAGTGTTTTTTTTTTTTTGTTTTGACTGCCTCGTTAAATGCCAATAAAAATGGCATGTTGTTTAAATAGTTGGCGTACAGTGCAACATGACTACAGCAAAGAAAATATTATAAAATTCGTGACATATATTAGTAGCTTATCATTTTCTGACATTTATGAATCCTGTGACACCAATTTAGCGTATAATGCTTTCATTGACATTTTCTCATTTATTTATGACCAGTGTTTCCCTGAAACAAATATTGTAGTAAAAATAAACAAAAGCAGTAAATGGGTATCCCGAGGCATCAAGTTATGCAGTAAAAGGAAAAGACAATTACTGTGGAAATACAGAAGAAAACCTATAACTGACAATAAAATAAAACTAAAAAATTACTCAAAACGACTTAAAACAATTATCAATTTGACGAAACGGGCCCAGAATGATTATAAAATACAAACATCAGAAAATAAAGCTAAAACCACTTGGCAGTTAATAAATCAAAATAAATTAAATGTACGGAAGACTAGTATTGCTAAACTTAATGTAGATAGTAAAATCGTTACAAACCCAAAAGATATTGCAAATTTGTTTAATGACTATTTTATAGAAAAAAATTCAACCTTGTAACTATCATAGAGCTTCAGTAATAAAACAAATAATTAGTAAAAAAGACTCTATGTTCATGGCTCCCTGTTTACCACATGATGTATTGAAAATAATATCAGCACTCAAAAACACTAACAGTGTAGGTTATGATGGAATTTGTACAAAAATTATAAAATCAGTTGCCCATCAAATATGTGGCCCTTTGAGCCACATACTTAACCTAAGCATAAGTGAAGGTAAATTTCCTAAGGCCCTTAAAATTGCTATTATTAAACCTTTATTCAAAAAACAAGACAAAGAGAAAATGGAGAATTACAGGCCCATCTCACTCATATCAGTATTATCAAAAATTATTGAAATATTTTATTATAATGAATTAAATTCATACTTAGAAAAAAACAATATATTATGTAATGAGCAGAAGAGATTCCGGAAAAACAAAACTATAAATATGGCCGTTTATGATTTCATTCACGTAGTCCTAAAGAATATGGATAGGAATAACCCAACGTCAGCAATATTTTGTGATATGACCCAGACGTTCGATTATGTGCATCATACTATTCTTTTAAAGAAACTGGACACATATGGAGTGAGAGGCAATATCCTAAAACTCTTTGAATCATATCTTAGTGACAGGATACACAAAACTCAAATAAACAGAATAATTGACAGAAATTGTGAAAAGATATATACATCGAAAGAACGTAAAGTCAAGTACGGCATACCACAAGGTAGCGTATTAGGGCCACTACTATTCACCCTCTATATAAACGACCTTCCTCGAGCTACCATATATCCAATGTCACTTTTCGCAGATGACAGTACAGTTACTGTGACATGTAAATCCAAAGACACTTTCGAAAATGACATTAATCTTACGCTCGCAAAATTAATAGAATGGTTAGACAATAATGACTTGAAAATAAATATTAATAAGACATTGATTATGCATTTTAACCAACGTTTGACATGTAATACAAATTTTAATCTTGATATTAACTACAAAAATAATAAAATTGACGCAGTGAATAAAATTAATTTCTTAGGCCTAATTGTAGACAGAGCCCTCAATTGAAAGGAACACATAGAAAACCTCAGTAAAAGAATAAGCAACAGGTCATATGCCTTATACAAACTATCTCGAATTCTTAATCTCGATGCACTACTTACCGCCTATTATGGACTAATCGAATCCATTATTAGATACGGTGTCATATTCTGGGGCAATTCGACGAACAAAGAAATTATTTTTAAAGCTCAGAAGAGATGCCTTAGAGGAATGTTTCAACTAAAAATGACAGATAGCTGTAAACCTTATTTCAAAAAGCATAAGATTTTAACCATGCCGTCTCTGTACATTTTTGAAATTCTGATGTTTGTTAAGACAAACCCAAACCTATTTCCACGTCAGGCAGATATAGTTCCACGAAACAGGCGGGACAACAGCAAGCTATGTTTGAAACCGGCTAGGGCTGCACTTGTGCGTAAAAGTGTTCTATGCATGGCACCAATCATCCTTAACAAACTTCCAAAAGCCTGGAAAGAACTACCGGACAATGCTTTTAAGAGCAAAATAAAATCGCTTTTAGTTGACAAAGCTTATTATAATGTCTCCGAATATCTAGCTGATAAGTTTTAGGACATTTGTTATTAATAGTTTAATTATAATAGTAGGGTTCAAATCTTTTTACGACATGATTTTTTATTCAAAATTGTCATAATATGGTAACTAGTTATTATTTATTCTTATTGTATACAGATTGTTATTTTCCTTTTTATTTTAATTGACATAATTATTGTATATTCAAATATTTGCACGCCATTGTATGGCAAACATGTCTGAACTAAATATGTGAATACGTGACATCTTACATGCAATTTCATTGTTATATGTATACACATGTTTATGCAAATAAATTACTTACTTACTTACTCGTTGGTCTAGCACGTAAAGCCGTCGATCATGTACCTGACTTCTTTCGGGTCGTGCCCCTAGTCGTCCCGTCGGATCATGAGAGTGATGATATAGAAAGTGCTCGTGTGTTTGCGCTCACACTTGTGCACTGCAATATGTCCTGTGCAGTTGGCTAGTCTCTATTGAGACTGGCTGCCGTGACCGAAATTCAGTCTGTGGGATATTATTATTATTACATAATAGTAAACAAAAATATTATAAAGTGATATAACTAATTAATTGTATGTTATTATCACCGCTTCCCACTCCATGCGAAGTTGCACAGCAGGGATTTACATAAATGCAGTCCAGCCTGTCTGCAATAATGGCCAGTATGCTATTTAGACTAGCCCGCACCCTGCGCACCAAGGATGCACACCTTTTGCGCATAGTAGTCAAAAAACGGTTTACTCGCGCTTCAGCGAGCACCCCTATACAGGCTGGCCGAGGAGTTGACGTTCAAACGCAAAATTTAGATACTTTATGATGAGGAGGAGTATCCGAATCACCCCCATGTATGCTCTACGATTTTGCGTTCTTTTGATACTTTGAAAATTTACGAGTCCTGAGCTCACACCCTAATTTTGAACTTTCGAATAAATTCTATGTCAGTTCTGCAATTATTAGATTAACCATACTTTTTAGGGTGTTAAGTTAAACTATGCTAATTAGTTATCGCAAAAAAACTGAACCAGAATGTTCAATAGAATGAGAAAAAAATCGAAAACTGATGTTAGGTAAAACTTAGGACAAAAATCATTAAAAAAATTCTATCTCGAAAACTACGCAAAATCGTAGAACATACATGGGGGTGATTTGGGTACTCCTCATCATAAAGTATCTAATTTTTTCGTTTGAACGTCAACTCCTCGGCCGAACATGGAAGACTCAGTGCGGGTAGGCCCCCTACAAGATGGACCGATGATATTGTGAGGGTCGCTGGCCAGCCTGTATATGTTTGTATTTTTCATACGAGCTATATCAAAGAGAGTTCAATTGACATATAATTTTTGCGCTGTGCAAAATACGAAATGCCCTTTGCTCAAGTACTGGGCATTTCGTATTTTTCGTATTTCGCCTTAACACAAATCAATTCTAATTAAAATAACAACACCGACCATTTACAAAGCATATAAAAAAAAACCATGCGGGGCAGTCTTTGGGGACCGCCAATAGAAGTGAAAACTATGTTTTCAGTTCTCATACTCAGAAAGTAGTGTTTATATGATCCGAATAGTGAGTGGAAGACGCTACTTTCCACCTTTGGGCGGTAAAGACTCATAGTAATTGCTTCCCTCCCTATGGTGGAAAGATTAAAAAAAAAAGATATTTTTGGCTGACCAGTCGGCTGTAAAAAGTCTAACATAATTAAGAAAAAAATGCTGCGGTCATGTGAGAATGAAGACAAACGGCCAAGTGCGAGTCAGACTCGCGCACGAAGGGTTCCGTACCATCTATCTATACATATAATAAAATCGTAGGAAAGTCAAAACTGTACATTGAATATTTAAAAAAAAAAGATACTTGGGGCGTGATCTTCAATCGATATCGAAGCCAAAAATATAGTTTTTAGATTTTTTGTCTAATTATCTGTTTGTCTATATGTATGTCCGGTCTAAACTCAAAAAGTACTGCATGGATTAACTTCAAATTTTGCATGAATATTACCTACTAAGAGGTCAGGTCAGTATATAGTAGGCTACATATTATCACGCTATCACCTACGGGGGAGGAGCTGTGATAATTTATAAAGTTTAACGCGGGTAACACCGCGGGGCACAACTTGTTATCTATAAAAATTTCGTTCGTAAACGTTCGTTGTAGGAAAGCCCCCTTAAATATTTAGTTTATTTTGTTTGTTTAGTATTTGTTGTTCTAGCGGCAACAGAAATACATCTTCTGTGAAAATTTCAACTGTCTAACTATCACGGTTCATGAGACCGACAGACGGACAGACATACAGCGAAGTCTTAGAAATAGGGTTGCCCTTTGACCATCCGTCTTACGAATATTCGATCAGATCACGTGTCCCAAATAAGTGCACAACGCCGCTAAAGTATTCACTTCAAAAATAAAATTGAATAACAATGTGTTTACGTTTATCCACGAAGGCATTTCTAGAACGTGCATACTTGCTTTATCTATTAAGTATAAAACGCATAGATAAACACTAAATAAAGCACTTGAACAGTTTTACGCTTGGAAGGAATGCTTCCGCTGTTGCTAGCAATCTTCACGTGATTTTATTTGAATTTTTTGCACATGCGCGTGACCAGTGACGAACATTACTTTCAGGCAGTAAGCAGTAAAATAGATACAGGTATGATAGCTAGCACAACACGGGTCATTGTGGAGATCCTTGGGGGAGGCCTTTGTCCAGCAGTGGCTTTTTCGGCTGATATGATGATGATGATGAGGGCTAAACTCAAACTAATACCAGTAGGCAGAGTAGAGTAGGTTAGAGAGGTAGGGCTCAGCGTATATTCGCTCAAAGAGCAGCCCGATTGGGAAAGTACTTCCACCTTATAGAAGACTTATTCTTTAATAATAATTTTAATGTTGTGTTTCTGCGTGTGACTAAGGTCGCCAGAGCTCATTGGGGTAGGGGGAAGGGTCAGCAACACTTGTCTGATGACTCTTAAAGGCCGGCAACCCACCCGTGACACCTGTTGCGAGTGCACATGGGCAGCGGTGATCACCTACCATCAGGTGACCCGCTTGCTCGTTTTTCGCACTATAACAAAAAAAAAAGGTATCATAAAGACTGTTCTTATTGCTTGCGCTATTCCATTGTTTTTGGGACTCGCTCCCAGTTTAGACTTTGTTTATTCGTGGGGAAAGCCATTACGGATTGCTTTTTTTTTATATTAGAGGGCGACAAACGAGCAAGCGGGTCGCCTGATAGTAAGTGATCACCGCCGCCCATGGACCCTCGCAACACCAGAGGAGTCGCGGGTGCGTTGCCGGCCTTTAAGAGTCAGCAAAGCAAGTGTTGCTGACCCTTCCCCCCACCCCGATGAGCTCTGGCGACCTTACTCACACTCGGAAACACAACACTAAAATGATTAATGTTATTATTAAGGAATGTCCTCTGTAAGGTGGAGGTACTTCCCCAGTCGGGCTGCTCTTTGAGCGAATGAACGCAGTGCCCTACCTCTCTTACCGTCGTCGGGTAGAATGACGTGTTTTAGTCGACAGGCCGGATGGGTGGTTGGTAGAGACTTGCTTTTCATGCCGGAGGTCGTGGGTTCGATTCCCACCCAGGTCATGCGTTCATGAACATGTCTGTTTGTCCTGAGTCTGGGTGTATTTATCTATATAAGTATGTATTTACAAAAGAAAAGTACTACATGTAGTATATCAGTTATCTGGTTTCCATAGTACAAGCTCTGCTTAGTTTGGCATCAGATAGCCGTGTGTAAATAATGTCCCAGGATATTATTATTATTATATTATTCTTACATTACATCATATAAGTAAGCCAGTTACCAACGTACTAGTTTTAATATGTCGTATATTAATATCCAAATCGATTACCGATTCGTTACAAGCGACCTGAATGACGTAATAACCAATTGCGAATAATCACTTCCTACGTTCTTACTGTAGACATTTAAAACTCGTAAGCACCTCTAACAAACGTCCAATATAATACAACAATGACAATATGATTAAAATTACCATTTTTTTTTACACAGGATACATTTTGTGATTGGTATTTAGATACATTAATTGTATTTGAATTAATGTAAGTTATTCAGCACTTGGGTATTAACATGCACTTTACTTGTCAAGCTCACAATGCAGTACCTACATAAACATAGTCAAATACAGTATTAAAGTACCTAACAAAAATAAATTGATTTAGTCCGTTTGTGCGATCTGTTTTATCACTTATCACATATATATTTTTTATCCTTAAATAAATAACAAATAACAAGTGTCTAAGCTAATATTTTAAAATTTAGTACTAGTATATTAGAATTAAAAGAAATTAAGACAACGAGCATTTGGCTAGCGCAGAAGGAGGTCAACCAGGAACTTAATTTAAGCGACTAATACCTGAGGGCACCCTTATGGGGTACTGGCCACAGCTCAGGGGGCCACTTTAGAATTGCCAAGCTGATGTGGCAGTGGGCAGGGCACATAGCTCGTAGAACCGTTGGCCGCTGGGGCAGAAAGGTTCTCGAGTGGCGACCACGAACCGGATGTCGCAGCGTGGGCAGGCCCCTTACAAGATGGACCGATAATATTGTGAGGGTCGCTGCAATTCGCTGTATGCGGGTAACGCAAGACCAGCAATTGTGGATATCTTTGGGGGAAGCCTTTCTCCAGCAGTGGACGTCTTTCGGCTGATATAAGACTTGCAAAACAAATTACTAAATTATGGGGACATCCACCTCGCACCGCGTGCGACGAAATACTGGCGCGTCTAAGACACACAACATCGTGCGCCGCGCACCTTTCACTTGATGGCTTGAGGAACATACGTGCGCGCGCGGCGACAGCTATCTGGCACTGAGACACGATTAGTTTTTTTTTTTTTTTTTTTTTAACGTGACGCGTGCAGTTAGCCTCTCGGCTTTTACTGCTTCACCGGACAGTAGGGGTGAGCGTGGGCTCTAACCGGCCTAGCAAATATAAACTACAAACTAAGTACCCGCGCCGGAGGGCGCCCCCTGTGGGGCTCGAACCTCGGCTCTGGGCGGATACTGACGTGGAGAGGGCAAGATGTCGTGGTTTTAGGGGATTTTGTGCAACTGTCGCTCTACGTTAATGCGCGACGCGGGCCTCGCTACCGGTTTAGGTCCGGAGCGGGCATTCATCGGATCGAGTGCAAACTAAGGGTCATGGAGGACGCTGGTGGTCGCGACGCGTTCGCGGTCGTACTCGCGTCCGGCGAGTACGAAATATCGGTTGTGCAGTGTTGCGAGAGTCTCTAATCGATTTGATGTGCTCAAGGTAAACGGTGGTCTCGTCGTCCGGCTCGTCTAGGACGTGCTTCGGACGACGGTACACGATTTGTGAGAGGCGTCAATATTTATATGGAGCGTGGTACTTGCGTTATGTATTAACATCGCAGCGCTGCCTCTGATTGGCTGTGTAATAAATGTTTAGTATTTTGATAAGATATGTTTGCGACTATAATTTGTATATATATTGGAGTAAATAAAATGATTTAATGTTCAGTCTGGAATATCTTGTTTAACTAATAACACCTCTCCAAATAGTAAGAAGAAACCAATAGCAGCGCCTTACAGTGGTGACCCGACTTAGAATACGCGAAGAAAGAAAATCAATATTTAAAATGGAAGATCAACAGGTTTTTGCACCGAGAATTGAAGAAACTGGAAGAGATATTTCTTCTATTTCGCTTCAATCCAAGATACCACCGTTTTGGCGAACTCAACCGAAGCTTTGGTTTGCTCAATTCGAAGCTGTCGTCGCACCATATAAGACCGGCGACGATCAAAAATATTATTTGGTGCTAGCTGTGTTGGACAGAACGGACATCGAGCAAGTTAGCGACATAGTCTCCGCACCTCCGGTCACAGGAAAATATACTGCGCTCAAGACTCGACTGATGTCAGTATATGAAGAATCCGAGTCCCGTCAATTCCAGAAATTATTAAGTGGATTAGAACTGGGTGATCAAAAACCTACACAGCTGCTTCGTGTAATGCGAGACCTGTCCGGAAACAAAGTGCCTGATGACGCCCTGAATATTTTATGGACAAGTCACTTACCTGCACAAGTCCGCGCTGTATTATCAGTCAACACCGAATCGCAACTGAACACTTTGGCATCTATGGCTGATAAGATGATGGAACACATGGAGCAAACTACGGTCGCTGAAGTCACACAAGCCTCGCCTACGCCTTCTACGAGTTCAACGACGCAAGATGCGCAGTTTCAAATTCTATCTCAACAAATAGAAAAGCTTTCACTCGAAATCGCTGCACTAAGGATGGAGAAAAATAATAGCTATGGACGTTCACGATCTCGAGGTTATGGCTATCGCTCAAGATCAAGATCCCGCTCTCGGCCAAGATCAAGGACCGGCAGGCGACCAGGAGACCCAGGATGGGAATGTTTCTATCACCACCGTTTTGGAGACAAGGCGATGAAGTGTCAACCACCGTGTGCTAGATCGCAGTCGGAAAACTAAAGACCGCATCGACTGTGGCGGACGTCGGTGTAGCGAGAACAAATAACCTCCTGTGTGTTACGGAACAGAATACCCACGAACGATTTTTAGTAGACACTGGAGCAGATATTTCGGTGCTAGCCGTCAAAAATAAGCGAACACCGATATCGACGCCATTCAAGTTATTCGCAGCAAATAATACACCGATTAAAACATACGGAGAGAAAACGCTTCAACTAAATTTGGGACTACGAAGAAATTTCATGTGGACATTCATCATGGCTGATGTGAAAATGTCGATACTTGGCGCTGACTTCCTGCGACACCATAGACTTTTAGTAGACCTACATCGCAAGAAACTCGTCGACAGTATAACAGAGTTATCAGTCAACACCGTGGCGATACGCACTACACAAGATACAACGCTATATGTCGTCGAACCAAGTCACAGATACAGCCACCTTCTTCAGGAGTTTGCCGATGTTCTCAAGCTCATATCACCGACGATGCAATTTAAGCATAAAGTGAAACACTACATTGAGACGACCGGTCCCCCGCTCTTCGCCCGACCCCGCCCGCTCCCGCCGGATAAGTACAAAGCAGCGAAGGCGGAAATTCAAGCTATGATGGAAATGGGAGTTTGTCGACCATCGAAGAGCCCTTGGGCCAGCCCTATGCACATTGTGAAGAAAAAGGATGGTGGAATACGAGTCTGCGGTGACTATCGTCGTTTAAACTCGGTTACGTTGCCTGACCGATACCCGATTCCACGTATACAAGACTTCACCTATCAACTAAGTGGAATGAAAATATTTTCAAAGATTGATCTGAAGAAAGCATTTTACTGGATACCTGTGGCAGAAGAAGACGTACAGAAGACGGCAATCACTACACCTTTTGGCTTGATAGAATGTGTTTCCATGCCATTCGGTTTGCGGAACTCACCCCAAACATTCCAACGATTTATCCATGAAGTCTTAAGAGGTCTGGATTACTGCTGCTACTCTTATATCGACGATCTTCTTATCTATTCAACTACGGCTTATTTTAAAACGTCTATCGGATTACGGCATTGGAATCAACTTAGAAAAATGCCTGTTTGGAGTAGAAAAGCTAAACTTCCTCGGATATGAAGTTACGGAAGATGGTATTCGACCAACAGAAGAGCGAATCAAGACTATATTGAATTACCCAAGACCAAAAACAATCCAAGAGCTACGGCGATTCCTAGGAATGCTCAACTTTTATCACGACTGTCTACCAAAGCAAGCCGAGCTTCAAATCGAATTAAATAAATTGCTTCATAACAAAAAGAAAAATGACAAGACACCTATAATTTGGACACAAGCTGCAGAAGAAGCTTTCGATCGTTGCCGCCAAAGCATATCGAATGCCACGTTATTGACACATCCAGTCCATGGTGCCCTGCTCTGCATTATGACTGATGCATCGACCCTTAGTATTGGATCGGTACTCCAGCAGAAGATAAACAACATATGGAGACCACTATCATTCTTCTCGAAGAAGCTCAGCGACACGCAAGCAAGATACAGCGTATACGATCGTGAACTATTAGCGATCTATATGTCTGTAAAACACTTCAGGAGATTAATAGAGGGAAACGACGTCGTTGTGTATACAGATCACAAGCCATTAACACATGCTCTAACGAAATCAGCAAGCTCAAGTGATACACCGAAACGAGAGAGACAACTACATTTTATCAGTCAATTTTGCAACAAAATAAAATATATACACGGCCAAGAAAATGTCGTAGCTGATGCATTATCCCGAATTTCGGCAATCGAATGTCCATCGGTGATAGATCTCAACGACCTAGCTGAAAAACAAGGACAAGACGAAAATCTGAAAAATTTACTGCTCAAACCAAACCTCAAGTTCATCAAGCTGACATTGCCTGGACTAAAAAAGGACATTTTTTGTGAAAATTCTACAAAAACGCCACGTCCCTACTTACCACAATCTTATCGTGAGACTGCCTACAAAGCACTACACGACCTGAGTCATCCTGGTATCCGCGCAACAAGAAAGATGATTGCTGAAAAATACTTCTGGCCAAACATGAACAAAGATGTATCAACATGGACACGATGTTGTACTTCGTGCCAACGTGCTAAAATACATCGACACACGAGCACGCCACTAGGAGAATTCCCTGAGTCGAAGAGATTCGAGCACGTCCACATCGACATTGTTGGACCGTTGACGCCATCAGAAGGTTACCGATACCTCGTCACGATGATAGATAGACCGACGAGATGGCCGGAAGCAATTCCTGTAGCAGAGATAAGCGCAGAAACCATCGCACGAGCTTTCTACGACGGATGGATATCCCGATTTGGTTGCCCTGTTAGAATAACCACGGACCAAGGACGGCAATTCGACTCTTCATTGTTTCAAAAACTCATGGCAAAACTCGGAATATCAAGATTCAGAACTACGGCCTACCACCCAATCAGCAATGGCATAGTTGAAAGATGGCACCGCACACTAAAAACAGCTAAAATTGCAAGAGGCAAATATAATAACTGGACACAAGAAATTCCCACGGTCCTGTTAGGACTACGCACATCTGTTCATAAACAAATGAATCATAGCCCCGCCACAATGACGTACGGCGCTTCACTACGCGTACCTGGAGATCTTTTTATACTTACAAACATATCGGATAAACAAGACCCAACATTCTTTCGTTATCTAACTCAGACGATGGCTGCAATGGACGACAAACAAACAGGTGCATCGATGACGCATCAACGGATTACCTACGTTCCGGAACATCTGGCTACCTGTACGCATGTGTTTGTGCGCGTCGACTGTGTGCGCAAACCGCTAACTCCGCCATACGAGGGACCGTATCAAGTTATTGAGAAGCATGAAAAGTACTTCAAGATACGGCTACCTAAACGGGATTCTATAGTGTCCCTAGACCGTCTGAAGCCTGCCCACATCATGCCATCCAGCTCCGAAGAAGTACCTGAAGAAACCCCATACGTAACCCGTTCCGGGAGGATCGTAAAACCTACTAGGAATGTACGGTTTTCTTAACGGGGGGTACTATGGGGACATCCACCTCGCACCGCGTGCGACGAAATACTGGCGCGTCTAAGAGCCTGTCCAGATGAGGCGTTTTACGCGCGAGTGCACGCGCGCGGTGCCACTCGCGCGTACCCCAGATACTAGAGCTACATATGTCCCGTCCAGATGCCTACGCGCGTTCCATCAATCGCGCGTAAAACGCGTGCAATGCGCGGGACTCTCGACTCGCCCGTTTTACGCGCGAGCGCCGCGCGAGTCGAGATACTCGAGCGCCATTGCTGCGTCCAGTACTACGCGCGAGTTCGTTGCGAGTGGACTTATTTAATTTAAAATGGAGCGTGATAACTAAATGTTTGTGTACTGTTTACGACGTTTCCATCGACGGTATGCAAGCCACAACACAATCGCTGTCTCCGAGTCCATGTTTGCAACTGACTGGATCCCTCCCAGCGTTTCAGGCGCGTGTAGAAACGCGCCTGAAACGCGGTATCTGGACGGAATAGAAATTGAGACGCGCGAGTGCACTCGCGCGTAAAACGCCTTATCTGGACAGGCTCTAAGACACACAACATCGTGCGCCGCGCACCTTTCACTTGATGGCTTGAGGAACATACGTGCGCGCGCGGCGACAGCTATCTGGCACTCATAGAGTACATTTTATATGCTGGCACTGAGACACGATTTGTGAGAGTGGTACTTGCGTTATGTATTAACATCGCAGCGCTGCCTCTGATTGGCTGTGTAATAAATGTTTAGTATTTTGATAAGATATGTTTGCGACTATAATTTGTATATATATTGGAGTAAATAAAATGATTTAATGTTCAGTCTGGAATATCTTGTTTAACTAATAACACCTCTCCAAATAGTAAGAAGAAACCAATAGCAGCGCCTTACAAAATCATCATGATTTAGTAATTTGTTTTGTATGTCTTCTTAACTTTTGTTATTTATCTGCATCGCCCAAAGGTTGACTGGTAGTGAATGCCTTTGACATAAAGTCCACCTCTGTACATTTATATGCAAGAAGTATTTAAATAAAAATCTTACTTTTGTAAGTATGGATGCATCGATGTATGGATGTTTTTACTTTTTCACGCAAAAGCTACCGAACGATTTTTTTTCTTTTTTTTTTACTTTATTAGGACATAAAACAGTTACACACTAGATATAGTTAAATTATTACAATATTAATTTTAAGAATAGGTAAACGTGAAACCCATACCAATGTCCGCAAAGTAATGTTAAAAATAGATAATACGTGCATTAATTAAGCAGAGGAGTATATATTGTAGTAGAGAAGTATATTTTGACGAGACTTTGTAGTAATATAGCTTAACTATACTATATCCGGATAACACATAGGCAATAATTTATAAAGCAAAAGGGCTAGTTGATAGCCAAATAGCTATGCCCTATTTATTTTTACAGGTAAGTTTCGACGTTTTACATCTATCGTGCTTCCCGTGGCGTTCTTTATCTTGTAGATATACGAATATTATCCGCGAACACTATGGCCCTGATGATCAAATTTTTACGTACCCCATCTTCTTAATATGTTTTTCACGCTCTTGTTTAAAATTAATTATAGCCTTTATTTGGACAGATGCATTTTGGATCTTTCTTTTTATGTCGAAATCCTTGAAAGAAATATAATTTTATATTTTCTTTAATGCTATATTGTATCGCGGGGACTTTACAAAAATACATTCATAGATACAAGGCACACCTAGACTCAGAATAGTTACAAAATATATTTCTAAAAAAGAATAATTAATCATAATAATATTGACGCCCGTCAACATTATTATAATTATCTATCCTTTTTTCCTTTTTATCCAGTTGGCGTGATTTGTAGATGCTTGCCTTTCACGCCGCAGGTCGTGGTTTCGTTTCCCACCCAGGACAGATATTTGTGTGCATGAAAATGTCTGCTTCTCCTGTCTGGGTGTAATTATCTACATAACTATCTACTTATTTACAAAAGAAGAGTAAGAGTAAGTATATTAGCTAGCTGATTTTCATAGCAGAAGCTCTGCTTAATTTGGGATCGCATGGCTGTGTGTGTATAATGTCCCGGCATATTTTATATATTTTTTTATAATAATGCAATCTATTACTGTCCAAGGGCACTGTCACAATGAGAGGGTATAGCCCATCGTCCAACAGAATGGGAAAGATGTTAGGGCACTTGATACGACATGACACATTTATGAAGAATATTAGAAGGCAAAATAGAGGCAAAGAGAGGACGAAGAAGACCAAGAGTCCTTCTTGGTCTTCTTCGTCCTCTCTTTATATGGATCAGATAAAGGAAAAGATAAATGTAATGTCATATCAAGAAGTCAAAGCGCTCGCCGAAAGCCGAGACGATTGGAAGAAGCTCACCGACAAGAGCATAGCTCTTAAATATGATGATGAGCCCATAGTGACATAATAATATGTCATTTATGATTATGACTTGCTGACTATGTTGTGACCATATATTTTTTTTAATTTATATGTTTTTTAACAAATTATTATGTACTAGCTGTGCCCCGCGGTTTTAACCGCGTAAAAATTTATACATTATCGCAGCTCTCGATTAGTCCACGACGTTGGCCTAGTGCTTATTACACCTGAACATGCATTTAAGGAAATTTTGGAGAACTCTTACGCATACAGGTTTCTTAACAATGTTTTCCTTCACCGTTTTAAGTACGAGATAATTAATTTCTAATACGCACATGAATTTGAAACGTCAGTAGTGCGCTATTTGGATTTGAACTCGAGATGCTGTGCCAGAGGATATTTGTGTGGTGCGCACGATTATTTATTTTGGGGCTCTACCGGCTAAGTCACCGAACATCGATTTCTTAAATGGCGTTCAAATAAATATAGGTTAAAAATGACTTAATCAATCGTTAAATCGGCTTCAACGTTGACAATCGATTCCGGACCATTTATGACGTCACATGTGCTCATGGAAGCCGATTTAACGATTGATTAAGTCATTTTTAACCTTTATTTATTTGAACGCCATTTAAGAAATCGATGTTCGGCAATTTAGCCGGTAGAGCCCCTGTGTGATGGATGAAATTCATCTATGACATGTATGTCTTTGTAAAATATATCAGTAAAATTATCTGTTGTCTGGTTGCCATAGTACAGGCTCTGCCTAGTTTGGGATGATATGGCAATGTGTTAGTAGCCCCAATATATCTATAAAACAAACTACTTGTTAGCAAGTTGTATTCTAAGCCAATGGTATAAAAAGAAATAATATTAAGTAAATATTTATTCCAACAAATAATAGTTTTAAACAAAATTATACAATATAATTACAGGATATCAATTAACTTATTGATTATTTACAATATTGGAGACAAAAATAAAACAATAATAATAATATAAGTAATTTAAATGATATACATAAATTTTAAAAATAAACCTTGTAGGAAGCCTTAATTGTGGAAAATAAATAAATAATCATCAAAAATCGTGCAAATCTATTCCACAACTTTTTATTGTTTATATATTGATTGAGTATTGCCGACATTGCTACAAAAAGAAAAATGTGTTTTTCAAATAAATGTTGCCGATTATGGTACAAAAATAAAAATAGCCCTTATTAGCCGTATTTCCGTACACTTTTCTCAACTCTTGCTTTATCGCAATTAGGCATTGTTAAGTTTCTATAAAATGTCACCTGACAACATCACCGACTTATATAGACTTGACAAAAAAATAAGGAACTAAACTAGGAAGGCTAAGCAAGTTAAACTATTGTAATTTATCTGCAGAGTGTCATTCGATCAGAGTCGGTCAACTCAAAATGTGTAACATTATAATAACACGGCCAGTTCTGAACACGCCTTACTGACGTAGGGACGTATCCTTACGCCACTAAAATAGAAATTACGCGAAGTGATACTTCTGTGATTATTTTGAGTGAGGACAAACTGATTTTTAAACAGTGTGAATTTGGATTTTGCGTCTTGGATTTTTAGTTTAAGTACCTAAATTTATTTACTTATTTTATTACTTACTAGCAGTGCCCGCGGACTTCGTTCCGCGTTATAAATATTTTTGTCCCTGCCCGTTTCCCGCAACTGGGATTACATTATTCAAGTTTAAATGAAGATGCGTTATTAATTTTAGTTTTTTTCATAGCCTATGCGACTTCAAAATAACGTAGCTTTCTATTGGCGAAATAATTTTGAAAATCGGTTCAGTAAATCCAGAGATTACCTCTTAAAACGTCACAAACTCACAAACGTTACCTCTTTATACTATTAGTATAGATAAAAATTGTGCAAACCTTTTAAGTATAAGTATTGGAGTGTAAAAAGAATTCAATACTACGTGTTTTCATAATATTGTTATTTCATTTGGCCTTCATTTTTTTTCTGCGAGCATATTTTAATGCGAACGTAGACTAATTAGGTATTTGCTTCGATTTTTAATTTTTATTGCATTTGCAAAGCGATTTATACATATAATTACTATTAGTAGGTATTAGATTCGTAATCTGCATATGTATATGTACGTACAGACGCCAGCACATCAAGCTACCCCAATCTGTCAAATTTCCCCAATTGAAAATGAACCTTATTCTTTTGTGATAAAGTTGAAAAACTATAAAAGAAATTTTACAGATTGGGATAGCTGGATGTGCTGGCGTCTGTAGTTACTTAACACAAACTAGCTAATTCCCCAAAATATGGCACTCCACCATAGTTTTACTGTTGTGTTTGGACTGAGTGCCGCGTAAGGTTTTAATTAAACTGTTAACACCATAGATATACAATAAATAGAGTAGTCAACAATACTGTCAAAGGATAGAAATGGATATGATTTTTGCGGTTTTGCCATATTAAGGAACTCTTATTATGTAGGTATGGAGTATTAGTGAAATAATGTATATACAAGACATAGTTAAAATTCTTGGCAACCTTAAACTCATATCAGACTCAGACTTTGTCTTATAATTTTAAAGCAACCATAAATTAAAACTGAAGACTCAGTGTTGGCAGGCCCCCTACAAGATGGACCGATGATCTGTTGAGGTTCGCTGGAAGTCGCTGGATGCGGATAGCGCAAGACCGGCAATTGTAGAGATCTTTGGGGAAGGCCTTTGTCCAACTCAGGGCGACTTTCGCCTGATATGATGATGATGAAATTAAAACTCTAAAATCAATGACAAAATTAACCAACCAAGTGCATCCGACTTGCACTTGACTAGTGCATTTTGTCAATAATTTACAATGTAGGGATCCGTGAAGACGAAATAGGGGATTTTTGTTATTTCATATTTAAACGGTTCCGTCATGGGAAATTGCGGATATCTAATCAAAACTTGTCAACCTATTTTGAATGAAATAATTTTCTTACAAAGTATTTTTAAGAGGCCAAAACCACCTTATTTTGTCGTAAAACTTTAAAACACGTTAAAAAACAGGCATAAGTGATATAAATATAAAAATTATAAATATCTTGAGACAACTAACAGAGCGCCCATCTGCATTACAGGCTCTGTCTAGTTTGGGATCAGATGGTCAGAACAGATGATCTTTATATAGGCAGAGCCTGTAATATAGCAACCAGACAACTGATATATTTTTATATAAGTAATAATAATATCCTGGGACACTTTTCACACAACGTTATCTTTTGTTTTTTTAAGAAAACGCCCGCACTTGGGATACTAATCCCTGTGTCGCGGGGTACTTTACAAATATATAATAGACGGACACAAATTACACCTAGACTCAGAAAAGCTATTTATGGGTCACACAAATAGTTGTCCGGATCGGGACATGAACCCGCGAGGCGAGGCGACTGTCTTATTCGCTGCTTAGTTATCTCCCAAACTAAGCAGAGCTTGTACTATGGTAACCAGATAACTGATATAATACATATACTACTTTGCTTTTAAAAATACGTACTTATATACATAATAACAACAAATAATAAAATAATAATAATAATTTTTTTTTATTTATCTCCACAAATTACATAAGATCTAGTATCTAAGTTGACAATTAGTACATTTTGTATATTTGTAATTTGTGGGAGATCTGGAGTCTAAACTAAGCCTTGGCCTGTATTTTAGACCTCCAGGCCCCCCAGTACAGGAAGTGACAGAATGATTTTGCCAACATTGCACGTTTTGGCTTATGCGTGGATCGTTATGCACCTATGCGTACGTACGTAGGTATGATGTGTGTGTGTGCGTGGGCGTATGCGTGTGTGTGTGTGTTTGTGTGTTTGTTGTGTGCGTGAGATGAGTGATGTTTATATTTTTTTATTTACTATTTTTTAAATAATTGTGGTCATCACGCAAAGATTTGCCCTTAGTGGGAATCTAACCCACGACCTTTGCTTACAGTCAGGGTTGGTTGGGATATACAAGGTGTAACAAAACAGGCTGAAGTGAATTAAATAAATAACAAAATAATATCTTTGGACAACTAACACACCGTCCTACTGCATTTCGGGGTCTGCCTAGTTTGAGATCAGATTGTCAGAACAGATGATCCCTAAATAAGCAGAGCCAGTACTATGGCAACCAGACCACCATTGATCTAAAAGATTCTTTATACAACATGTAACTTAATTAACGCGATATACTAACGATCACCGTAGCCTAGTTGGCAGTGCTCCTGCCTACGAAGCTGGTGGTCCTGGGTTCGAATCCCGGTAAGTGCAAATATTTGTGTGATGAGCACGAATATTTGTTTCTGAGTCATGGATGTTTTCTATGTATATAAGTATTTATCTATCTATATAAGTATGTATATCGTCGCCTGGTACCCATAGTACAAGCTTTGCTTAGTTTGGGGCTAGGATGATCTGTGTGACATTGTCCCTATATATTATTATTAAAAAAAAAATTAACGCACATCCTGAAAATAGTTTATTCAGAATCGTTTACTGAATCGATTTATAGGTATATCATTTTTAACATAGGTAATTTTTTATTCCAAAATAATTAAAACTACAGAAAATATTGTCGTATTAACCCTGTACAGTCAAAACAAATTGAAATGGACCGTAAGTCAAAGTAATAAGACTTTTAAAATCGCAGTTTAGTTGTATTCATACAAATTCCATCATTCAATACAAAATAAAGAAAAATAAACTTTATTTCAAGAAATTTATTTAGTAAATAACAATCCATATACATGTTAAATTAAAAATTCAGTGTATGTATTATGATTACAACATAATATTCTAATTGGGGTGTTTGAGGGTGTGCGTTAATTACGTTACATGTTGTATATCAATGCAGACAACTGATATATTTTGAATACATACATATAATAGATAAATTACACTCAGACACAGAACAAATAATCGTGCTCATCACACAAATATTTGTCCTGGGTGGGGATCGAACCCACGACCTCTGGCTTAGCAGTTAGTCTGGTTGGGTTGTATATATACAAGGTGTAATATAAATAGTGGCCGTAACTTAGGGGGTGAATCTTACCATGAAACTGAAATCATTCAGCGAAGCCAGTTCCAGTCAGAAAACAAATATTGCACCCCATACAAAAGTTCTTAATATACATATAGGTATCTCTTGTTATCGTGCAAATGTACATTTAAATAATAATAAACAAATAAGTTTGACTGCACGTGTGGTGCAGCGGTTAAGACAGTCGCCTCGCCACTTCGTGTCCCGGTTTCGATTCCCGGGCAGGACAACTATTTGTGTAACCTATAAATTGTTTTTCTGAGTCTGGGTGTACTTTGTCTCCGTCAATCGTATGTTTGTAAAGTACCCCGCGCACAGGGATTAATTTTCATAGTGCGGGCTTTGTCTTAAAAAAAAAACGAAAAAATCCTAGGACATTATTATTACCTGTAAGTTAATACAGATCCTATCCGTCCAAAGGTTGTTTGGAAGAAAGCCCTTAAGGCGATAATACCGCCCGTTGTATTATCGCCTTAAGGGCATATTATGTCCTTTATATCCAACTAGCTGTGCTCCGTGATTTTACCCGCGATAAACTTTATAAATAATAGCCTATGTGTTAATCCAGGGTGTCAGCTAACTCCATCCCAAATATTATTAAAATCTCTCCAGCCGTTTATACGTGAAAAAGCAACAAACACACACACTCACAAACTTACGCTTTTATAATATTAGTGTGATGTATTTGATTTCCGTTTGAGTTTGCGATAAAGAGAATTCTATTCTATCTATCTATCTCTCATCCCGTATTTCTGATGAGCCCTGCCCCCCTTACTCGCACTAATGATACTAATAATATTCAACATTATCATAATATATTTTTAGGACAAAACCAGCACTAGGGAAATTTGTCCCTGTGTCGCGGAGTACTTTACAAACATATAATTAACTGACACTAAGTACACCCAGACTCAGAACAATTACTTATGGGTGTACTTAGGGTCAGTTAATTATATGTTTGTAAAGTACTCCGCTTTACAAACATATACTTAACTGACACTAAGTACACCCAGACTCAGAACAATTACTTATGGGTGTACTTAGGGTCAGTTAATTATATGTTTGTAAAGTACTCCGCTTTACAAACATATAATTAACTGACACTAAGTACACCCAGACTCAGAACAACTACTTATGGGTCACACTAATAGTACTCGTAATCCTTTGCGGGAATCGAACCCGGACACGAAGTGGCGAGGCGACTGTCTTAACCGCTGCGCCACACGTGCAGTCAAAAATTTACTGGAGTGTGTTCTGTAACGAATTCTCCTGTCGAGGTAGCACCTTAAATGGTGCTACCTTTTACCGCTACCCGAGCGCCGCGCACTCTGTGGAATCAATTAATTAATTAATTTAATAATTCAATGTAACGGACATCTTTTATAGCTACTATATAATACAACATGTAACGTAATCAACGCACACCCTCAAACACCCCAATTAGAATATTATTTAATTTAACATGTATATGCATTGTTATTTACTAAATTAGTTTCTTGGAATAAAGTTTATTTTCTTTATTTTGTATTGAATGATGGAATTTGTATGAATACAAAGAAAACTGCGATTTAAAAGATTTATTTCTTTGATTTACGGTCCATTTCAATTTGTTTTGACCGTACAGGGTTAATATGACAATAATTTCCGTAGTTTTAATTATTTTGGAATAAAATATTACCTATATTAAAAATGATATAAATCGATTCAGTAAACGATTCTCAACAAACTATTTTCAGGATGTGTGTTAATTAAGTTACATGTTGTATATAGCATTGTAAATTGACATTATAACATTAGAACGCAGAAATGGAATTAAGTATGTCTTGCTGTCATGCCTGGTCAGGAGACTAAGTAAGTTATAAGTTCGATAGTACATTTAAGACCTCATGTAAGCAATAAAAATCTTTAAATGTTTAACTAGGGAGGCTATCCTTTCTAGGCACTTCCGACCCCTCTGGTGCTGCAAGAGTCCATTGACGGCGGTGATCACTTGCCATCAGGTGACCGCGTGTACGTCTTACCCTTGCACCAAGGTAACCACTGTCTATACGATAAAGACCAAAAAAGCTGGTGTATGTAAAGAAAGAAAAGAAAAGAAAATTTATTGCTAATATTGAAAGACACACTTTACACACAAATACATATACGTCTTGTCAATATTACAAGAAAAATAGTTAATATTCAAGTGGGTGCATGTGTCTGACAACTGCAGCAAGTAGGTATCCAGTTCAGCATTAGCCAACCCAGGGGCGTGGCACTGATTTTCAACTGGACTCTCTTATGTCATAGTTACTTATTAGATAAACAAGTAAATAAATAAACAATAATATAAAATATTCCATCAGAACCTTTCGACTGCGGTACTTGATCCTGTAACTCACGGACTTAGTGGCGGGACGATTTCCGCTTATCCACTACCGGTTCCCAGTTAGACATGACACTTCCTGATGACAAGCAATCTGCGTAAAGACTGTCAAGTATGACTGGCCTTTTAGTCTAGTGGTTATTGACCCTGGCAGCTAAGCTAGAAGTCGTGAGTTCGATCCTTACCCAAGGCAAGTCCAAAATCTTGAAGTCACTGAAAACTACTGTTAACTCGTCATAGTATTTCATTCTTCTATAGCCTAAATAATCTCAAGTACCGATTATTCTTCTAAATTGGGAGAATGTTGGTTAACCCGTAATTGGCTAGCCAATTACGGGTTAATATTAATATTAATTGGTTAACCCGTAATTGGCTAGTGTACACACTAGCCAATTACGGGTTAACCAACATTCTCCCAATTTGTGTGTGTTTCAATTTCCCAGTCTGATTTATTAAAAAAATATTCATAAGATATTATTATATGCACAGGCTGTGAGTAAACCTTAAATTAATAATTACTATAAATAAAATATGTAGTGCTTTTTTTTGTGTGATGATATTTGATTATTTATTCTGAGTCTGAGTATAATTTATCTATAACTAGCTATGCCCCGCGGTTTATAAATATAGCCTATGTGTTAATCCAGGGTGTCAATCAATTCCATACCAAATTTTATTAAAATCACTCAAGCCGTTTAGACGTTTAGAAGTAATAAACATACACAGTCACAAACTTTCGCCTTTATAATATTAGTGTGATATGTATGTATTTAGACTTGATTGCTTGGCTTAGAGTTTTTGTTAGAGTTGGTTATTTTAAACAGTTAGTTTATTTTAAAACTCTCAGTGTTATATCTTAATATTATTTACAGACAAGTCACAATTAAGTCATCGTGCGTCGTCACGGTAGGTGATCCCCTGTACAGACGCCAGCACATCAAGCTACCCCAATCTGTCAAATTTCTTTTATAGATTTTCAACTTTATCACATAATCATAAGGTCCACTTTCAATTGGAGAAATTTGACAGATTGGGGTAGCTTGATGTGTTAGCGTCTGTACCTATAGAACTGTATATACAGTTCTATTTTCGGTTCCATTTTATTTATTTTTTATTAATTTATGATTGCCATACAATAATATTATTGTATTGCAATCATAAATTAATAAAAAATAAATAAAATGGAACCGAAAATATGTGTCAGAAATACACTAATCAAAATGGCAATTAATAATAATAAATAAATATACAAATATCCTGGGACATTATACACACGACCATCTGATTCCAAACTAAGCAGAGCTTGTAGCATTAAATCAGATAACTGATATATTACATACTACTTCTCTTTCGTAAATACATATTTTAATAGAAAATTACACCCAGACTCAGGAAAAACGGACATGTTCATGCACACAAATATCTGTCCTGGGTGGGAATCAAACCCACGACCTGCGGCGTTAAAGGCAAGCATTTACCAACAACGCCAACCGGCCCGTCAACTACTCAATTCATTCAAAATCCACAATAGTAATTTCACATTATCACAATCATAATTAAATGTTTAATTACTATTTCATGTTAACCTCTAGAGAGGAAATAATCATTAAAGCCGGTAAACTAAAACTGAAGACCTTGATTAAACCGTAATTGACCTTGGTGTTAAGGTCGATAGTAAATTATTCTAAGGATAATTTCAACATTATTCTTGGTAACGTTATAGGGGAGTTTTCTAAAGATATATCATCAGTCGTAACGACGTCCACTGCTCGACAAAGCCCTACCCAAAGATCTCCACAATTGATTATCCGCATCCAGCGCATATGGATAAAACGAACATCATGTCGGACATCCATGTCGGACATCCATGTCATCATCCTTCGAGAAAGAGGTCAATCGTAGAATGCAACTCGGCTAGGCAACGTTCAGGAAGCTACGTAACATCTCGTCGTCCCAAATACCTCAGTGTCTCAAGTCGCAAGTCTTCTTTTTTTATAATTTATATGTCATGACCATAGATATTTTTTTTATCGTCTCCCTCTTTGGACAGGCTAAGATCAAGGACCATACCGCCGCGTCTGAGGTTTGACCATAGATATTAAAAATGATAGCATTCGCGTTACTGTCATTTAGTCAATAGTCACAGTCAATGTAAAAAAAACGGAAAATTACAATAAAAGGAAAATATGACATCTACACTATAATTAGGAAAATGAAATATGCCTCGAGGCGACTCTTTCCGCATTGGCGCCAAAAACCAAAAAAAAGTTACGATCTAAGTTTTACTTCAGTCGTGTGGTCAAATTCTAACTACACAGTCTAAATTGATAAAAAAATAATTTAATAATAATAATTTAATATTTATATAATATTTTTTTCGAAATTTAACTAGATACGCTGAATATAAGATGTTTTCTTAGACCACGTATATTACACTATAATGTTTTTAAACAAGGGGATAATAATTAAGGCAATAAATAACACAACATAAGCACATAGGCGCTCAAATCAAGGGTTGGTCGAAATCTTCGACTGGTATTTCTTCTTCTTCTTTTTATAAATGGCAATTAGTGCCGATGTCGACAATTCTGCCAATGTCAGATTGTGAAATGGGAAAACGTGAAAATAAATTAATTCAATTTTAACGACACTAAATTGGTAACAGTAATTGTGTATCTTGCTGAGTGTTATAACACTGGAATAGACATAATAATGATGATACATAATATAAATATGAACATGAATATTTGTTAAAGTATTAGAAATATGCCACTACAAAATTCATCTATACTTACCTACAATTTGATGCGATTGCATCGGATAAAAGCCATTAAAACTTTGAAAATTTCTGGGGATGAACATGTCAATAATGATGAAAAGTTAATGGGGGTAGGGATATTTAAATTAGAGAGGCAACTGTACAAATTAAAAGCAGGATTAAGTTGCGAGCATTCAAAAAATATGTGGTCCAGAGAACCCTCATCCAACCCACACTCACAAAGTGATGAATCTCGAACCCGAATTTTCCGAAGGAAAACAGGTGTACAGCAATGACCTACACGGAGTCTGCAAAGAACTGATGTAACAGTTTTAGAGACTTTCTTATATCTGAAAAACCAAGGCTTTAAAGGTATATTGGGTTGTATTGAGTAATAAAAGCTACCCTTCTTCTTACTGGAACTATCCCAATTAATTTGCCATGACCTTTGTTGATTTATTTTTGGAAGATTCAGTAAATCATAACCATAAAAACAATAGTACTTCTTATCCACCATTTGACATGTGACGGCATCTTTAGCTAATAAGTCAGCACATTCATTGCCTCTAATGCCGCAATGACTTGGTATCCAAGCTAGTTGAACAGTTTTCTGATTTTCTGAACATACTAAAAGAGATTTTTTTATTTCTAGAATAAGTGGGCTATGTAATTTAGATTTAAGGGGGTTTTGGTCTAAAACTTTTAAAGTGCTTAAGGAGTCTGTGAAAATTACAGCCATACTGATATTATGTGATTCTATAAAACGACATGCTTCTAATATAGCAACACATTCACCTGTGAATACCGAAGATTCCACAGGACACCTAAATTTCAGAATAATTTTAGAATTTTTATAAAAAACAGCGACGCCAGTAGGTTGAGAGCCTGAGAGCTTTGAGGCATCAGTAAAGAATATATCAAATCCCCTCCATCGTTCACAAACCAATGCATTGAAGGCCAGATCCGCAGAAGGTGAATCCCTCGAGATTCCAATATGGTAAAATATTTCTGGTTTAAAGGTTAGGACTTTATACTCAAAGTTAAATAGAGGGAGTTTAGGGAATGTAACAATAGGGCTTACAAGGTTTTGTAAATTTTGAAACGAAACTATAATTAATGGAGTTTCTTTATGTCGCCAGTACCTTGACTGATTGCACAATATGCTCAAATTGATTAATTTTTGCAGTAATGGATGGCAATTTTGAGTAATAATTTTGGACACAAATCGAGATGCCAGATATTGCCTTCTTAAAAATAAGGGAGGTTCTGCACATTCAACCTGCAACGCATTAACCGGTGAGGACTTCATGCACCCAGAGGGATCATCTCTGGCACCCAAATTGCACCTTATCTAATCTGGCTAATGCACTTTTGTTACATGGGACCAAAAGAAAGCTGCCATAATCCATTATGCTTCTGACTAGCGCATTGTACACCAATTTCATGGTATACGGGTGAGCACCCCACCAGACCCCAGCGAGAACTTTTAAAATAGGTATTATCCTTTCACATCTTTGAACCAAGTAATTGAGATGATGTAAACCTGTTAACTTTGAATCCAAAACAACGCCTAAAAATTTAGCTTGCGAAACAATTGGAATATTTTGATCATTCACCCTTACTATAAAGTGAGGGACTAATCTTTTACGTGTAAATGTTACAACCGAACTCTTGGGTGCCGATAACTTTAGGCCATGATCCAATAACCACTGATTGAGAGATTCCAGGGAGAGGCATAGGGAGGCGGCAGCATCCTTGATGGAGTGATCGGTCACGTAGAGAGCTAGATCATCTGCGTACTGTAAGAGGTGACAGTTTGAATTAAGACATGAACCTATGTCAGCTGAATATAAATTATATAGTAAAGGACTTAAAACTGAGCCCTGAGGTAAGCCCTTCCATGTATGCCTTACCTTAAATTCCTCCCCCTGAACTCTCAAAACCAGGGAGCGGCACATAAATAAACTACAGATACACTGTACCATCTTCACTGGAATTCTTAGTTTTAGCAATTTTTCCCTGAGAATAGGGAGTTCGACACTGTCATATGCAGATGCTATATCAAGAAAGGAAGCAACAACTGAGTCATTTCTAGAGAAGGCCAACCGTATGTCAGTGATCAGAACCCCGATGCTGTCCATGGTACCAAGACCTTTTCTGAACCCAAACTGGGAGGAAGGCAATATATTCTTGGATTCAACTATCCACTCTAGACGGTTCTTAATCAGATGTTCCAAAAGTTTTGCCAACACTGACGACAAAGCTATTGGTCTTAGGCCATTCGGGTCATCTGCATGTTTGCCAGGCTTTAGGAGGGGAATAATTATTTGTGTCTTCCACTGTTCGGGGATCCAACCATGCCCATAACTAAAGTTAAGTAGGTCTAATAAATATCTTTTTGATTTGGGACCAGCATGAACTATAAAAGAATAAGGGATCCCATCTATACCTGGTGCTGTGTCTCGGACATGTCTGAGGATCATGTCTAATTCTTGCATAGAGAATGGGTCATCAAAAGGGTCATCAGATAGGGACAAAGGCGGCAAAAAGCTTTCAGCTTCAGATGGAACATAGGGAGGGGCTATCCTGTCAAAAAACTGATCAGCTACTTCGCGGGTTACTGGAGCTGACACTGATGGGGAGCAGCCACTTCTGAACCTTTTGATATTTTTCCATACCACTGACGGCTGTGTTGATGGAGATAGAGAAGTGCAGAATTGTACCCAACCAGCACGTTTCTGACTGGTATTTCGTTATGACACAATCAAAATGACAATATGTACATTCAGTCAAAAAAGTATCGGGAATTGATGATTTTTTATGGTTCCAAATTCAAATTTTAGTTTTTTTTTTTGTTGTTGTTAGGTTCGCACAACTGTTTTCCATTTTGGCGCGGAGTTTGAGTTGCATCTGTTATTTATATTAAATACAGTGCTGGTTTTAGTAATATCATATATAGTGTGTATTGCGAATTTCATAATGGACAAAAATATCGAACAAAGAGTTTGTCTTAAATTTTGCATCGCTAATGGAATTTCGTGTTCGGAGTCACTGAAAATGTTACAGAAGGCTTACGGTGAATCGACTTTATCAGAAACTCGTGCTTATGAGTGGTTCAAAGCGTTCAAAAGCGGTCGAGATTTGATGAAAGATTTGCCTCGCTCTGGTAGGCCATCAACGTCTGCAACTGAAGTTAACATCGCAAAAGTGAAGGAAATAGTGACTGAAAATCCTCATTCAACTCTGAGAGAGATAGCCGCCGAACTTTCTGTATCTCACGAGTCGATTCGTACCATTTTAACTAATCATTTGGGTATGAAACATGTTGCCGCTCGGCTAGTTCCAAAAGATCTGAATTTTCTCCAAAAACTCAATAGCATGAAAGTCGCTGAGGACATGGTAGAACGAGTCAATTCCGACCAAACATTCATGAAACGCATTGTTACTGGTGACGAGACGTGGGTTTACGAGTTTGACATGCAAACTAGTCAACAAGCCTTCCAACTGAACCGAAACCGAAAAAACCACGCCAAAGTCGATCAAAAGTCAAAGTCATGTTGACTGTTTTCTTTGACTATCGCGGTGTTGTGCACTCTGAATTCTTACCGGAAGGTCGAACGGTAAATAAAGAATATTATTTGAGCGTTATGCGGCGTTTAAGAGAGCAAATTCGACGAAAAAGGCCAGATTTGTGGAAAGAAAATTCTTGGATTTTGCACCACAATAATGCGCCTTCGCACAAGGCCATCATTGTGAACGAATTTTTGACCAAACACTCAACAAATACCATCCAGCAACCACCATATTCACCAGATATGGCTCCAGCTAACTTCTTTCTTTTTCCTAAACTCGAATTACCACTTCGTGGTACCCGTTTTCAATCGGTAGAAGACATAAAGGAGAATTCGCGGCGAGAACTGAACTCAATTCCGAAAGCAGCGTTTAAAAAATGTTTTGATTAATGGATTATTCGTTGGCGTAAGTGTATCGTTTCTGAAGGAGCATACTTTGAAGGTGATAAAATAAATTTGGATGAATAACAATCATTTTTTATATTATTGATATTTTCCCGGTACTTTCTTGATAGAGTAGTATGTAGAACGACTTGGACCAAACTTGTCAAAAACCAATCGTATTTCGAGAGGAAGTAATTACGATCAGCTATAAAATAACCTTGTCCTTGATAATACCGATGATGAGATGGATTGTAATTTGTATAAAAACAATTTTTACTGATTTTATTAGTTTCGCATGTATGTTACGTAAACTTGAACATGATGTTGACCCGCTACAAAACGTCAGATTTTAACTAAGGATAAAAATCCTTAATAGGATAATCAGGAAGCGATTTATTTTACGTTTTATTTTACGTTTGCACATAAATGGGGGTGTCTTTGTGTCAAACACGTTATTTTGAGAGTAAAATAAAATAAAAGTAAAAGGTAAATCCAACTAAAATATAATAATTTAATAATAGTTTTAAAAAAGTAAAAGACAAGCTTTCCTATAAAACCAAAATAAAAAAATCTATTTTATGGTCACAAAAGCGTGGGTGTCAATATTTGAAAAATACAAGGAGACAGTATCACTTTGATAATTTCTTAAAAAACACCCCACGCTATTTTTACTATAAAATACATTTCATTAATTTGGTTTTATATAAAAGCGTTTTTTTTAATTTTATTTAGGAAAGTATAGATATAAACTTGCAACAACTTGCAAGTATACCTCATGTGATTGGAAGCAGTTGTCCTTACTTGAACTACATTATTTTAACTTTAGGACTGTGTTTGTCCCAGTGTCAGAGATGTTAAAGTCCCTCGGAAGATATACCATGGCGTAGACTACTGTCTTATAGTAACTAACCCGGATCGGCAGCTTAACGTGCCCTCCGAAGCGAAGACGCACAGGAATTAGATCATTTTGGCGGTAAGCCATCTAAAGACAGATGGGTCACATGACCGCGTGTCGAGGGACTTAGGAACAAACGATAAGAAGTTGTCCTATCTAGTAACCGTGTGCCTGGTTGGGATTTTTATTTACAATTTTTACCAACGAGTCACACTGTCACTTTTTTACAGTGTAACTCGTTGGGAACAAATTATTAAAAGTTGTCCTATCTAGTAACCGTGTGCCTGGTTAGGATTTTTAATCACAATTTTTCCCAAAGAGTCACACTGTCACTTTTTTACAGTGTAACTTGTTGGGAACAAATTATTAAAAGTTGTCATATCTAGTAACAGTGTGACTGGTTGGGATTTTTATTCAGAATTTTTGCCAAAGATTCACACTGTCACTTTTTTACAGTGTAACTCGTTGGGAACATACAATGATAAAAAGTTGTCCTATCTAGTAAAAGTGTGACTGGTTGGGAATGTTATTCATATTTTTTCCCAAAGAGTCACACTGTGACATGTTACAGTGTGACTCGTTGGGAACAAACGGTAAAAATGCCAAGTTCATACGTAGTATTCGCCATCCCTGCTCTAGGCTATCTCGCAACTGTAATTGTTACTACTACATAATAGGTATTTAAAAGTGAATCTATTACTGTCATAGTGAAGGTTAAGGCCATGAATAAAGTTTAAACACATTGTCCAGATAGACTCAGTCTTATTTTCACATAAATAATTCATATATATATGCATACTGGCCTTACACATCACTTTTAGTACCATATTTATTAGTGGTTACATTGCCTAGGTATATAATAATAATAATAAATGTTTATTTCAGACATTGTTGACTGGCTTGTTGGTTTAGTGGTTAATGACCCTGACAGCTAAGGCAGAGGTCGTGTGTTCGATTCCCATCCGGGACAAATATTTGTGTCATGAACACGATAATCTGTTCTATGTCTGGGTGTAATATTATCTATAACTAGCAGTGCCCGCGGATTTCGTTCCGTGTTATAAATATTTTTGTCCCTGCCCGTTTGTCCCGCATAATACTTCGGGTTAGATGTTCGGGATGAATAAAAACTATGATGATGAAATATAGCCTATGAAACTCCACAATAACGTAGCTATATATTGGTGAAATAATTTTGAAAATCGGTTCAGTAGATCCAGAGATTACTCCTTACAATGTCACAAACTCACAAACGTTACCTCTTTATAATATTAGTATAGATATGTATGTGCTTAAATATATAATTATATTCATCAGTTATCTAGTACACGCGGCTACATATCAAGCTATACATTTCCAATATAAGCTGACCTGTCATTGTAAGGATATCCTATACAACGCGAGATCAGCTTATACTACAAATGTATAGCTAGATATGTAGCCGTGTGTGCAGGTAATTAATCTAATAACATAAATCAATTATCCTGATTATCCTAGTAAGGATAAGGGTCTAACTGTTTAATTTATTGAGTTGTCATCGGCCCTTGATACGACGTTTAACTCACAAGTTGCGCGAATGTATCCCGTAGGCTCAACTGAAGCTATGAACTGAAGAAAGTTCGTTTATTTAAGAAAGTTTGTGCAAGGCAGTTTTTGTTAGCATGGAACCAATTGCTGGACCAAGTAATAGAAACGCGCTAATCAAAAAGATACAAAGCAGAAGCTGATACAGTTTTCTTTGTCCAAAGAAACCAGGATCACTTTACTTTTTTTTAAACCAATCTATGGCCAAGGAGTACCTATAGAGTTTTTGCAAATTGTGTAAAATAACGTGTTTTACTTATTATCGATAGTTTCAGTTAGTATCATATCTTTATTCGAAAGTTAATCATAGGTGCGCTTCGATGAATAAAAAGTTAATATTTTTAATTTTTATCGGGAGCGCTACTAAAAGGTGCGCTCCGAGGAATAAAAAAGGAGCGCCTCATTAGGAGCGCTTCGAGGAATACCTCCTTGATAAGTATGCCATATTTCGAGTTAATCCGACGTTTTGAAGAGGGTTAAAATCATGTTCCGAAAAAGTTAAGTTAAAAGTTTCCGTTACATATTAATATGTATATCTACATATTATTAAGAAGCTAATAAAAGCGTGTTAAAAATATAGTGTCATAGATACCAAATGACGCTTCATACGATATGTAACTGTCTTATCTTATCTAAACAAAAAATAAATCTTACAAAGATAATAAAATCGTAAGAAAAAACTGTTCATTGAATATTCTTTAAAAAGGACACTTGGGGCGTGATCTACAATGGATATCGAAGCCAAAAATATAGTTTTTAGAATTTTTGTCTGTGTGTCAAAAACGATATAAATCGATTCAGTAAACGATTCTGAACAAACTATTATAGGATGTGCGTTAATTAAGTTATACTTTGTATAATAGTAAATTAGCCTGGTACAGCGGCTAAGTATGACGTCACGAAGCAGTTCTAGGCCTATGATATTTTTTAAGGACAACGCCCGCACTAGTGTTCCTTATCCCTTGTCGTGGGGTACTTTACAAACATATCAAATTCGGACACAAATTACATCCAGACTCAGAACAACTATTTATGGGTCACACAAATAGTTCACACAAGAAATGACGCTTCATGCGATATGTCACAACCTTATCTTCATCATATCATCATCATATCAGCCGAAAGACGTCCACTGCTGGACAAAGGCCTCCCCCAAGGATCTCCACAATAGCCGGTCCTGAGCTGCCCGCATCCAGCGGCTTCCCGCGACCCGCACGAGATCGTCGGTCCACCTTGTATGACGCTGCGTCTTCCGGTTCGTGGTCGCCACTCGAGAACCTTTCTGCCCCATCGGCCGTCAGTTCTACGAGCTATGTGCCCTGCCCACTGCCACTTCAGTTTGGCAATTCTTTGGGCTATGTCGACTACTTTGGTTCGCCTGCGGATCTCAGCATTTCTGATTCGATCTCGCAGGGAAACTCCAAGCATAGCCCTTTCCATTGCTCTTTGGGTGACCTTGAGCCCCCTGATAAGGCCCATAGTGAGCGACCACGTCTCTGTTCCGTAAGTCATCATCCTTATCTTACCTTGTTTTATTTATTAATTCTATGTTATTTATTATAATAGGTAGTTCATCAACTTAACACTAAACATTTAAAGAAGACACCTTATTGAGATGGAGTCAGTGTTAAATTTCTACAGATGTAAACAACATTCGTATACAATAGACACTAGATTTACTAAATTAAACAAAATATCTTAAATTATACTAATAATGCAATTTGACTTAACCTAAGAATAAACTATTAAATTTAGATAAAAGTAATATAGAAAAAAGAAACACAGAATCTATCTATCTATGTACAATGTACATATATTGGTAAAATAGCCTCGGTAAATGAGACTGGCCAAGTTAAACGGCACAATATAATTTAAGGTTTATGATAAGACACTACACTAAATCAAACACAATGAAAGAAAAGAATATCTTAAAACTATACCTACTACTAAAGCAAATTAAACTTAACCTAAGAATAAATTTTGATAAACGTAAAATAGAGAAATACAGAATCCATCTATCTATATTGGTAACATAGCCTCAGTATACGATGCTGGCTAATTCAGACGTCACAAAATAATTTAAAGTTTATGGTAAGATAATATAGTGACACAAAGTGAAGCTTCATATGACATATCGCTATCTTATCTTATCTAAAAAATAACAAAGTCTTAACTCTTTCTATATTAGTAACATGGCCTAAATATGTATATGATAATGACTAAGTAGTGTTACATAGTCAAAGTCAAAAATATTTTTTTCCGTAAAAATTTTACATTTATGTGGAATCGTCATATTTTTTTACCCTACCGTGCAGTGCATGACGTGGCAGCTACTGAGAAACACTCCCAGAAAACTCAGTAGGAATCCTTTTTAAAATAAAATATACTTAAGATTAATTACAATCATGAGTGTTGACTCAGAACAACTCAATCCCTAGCACTTTTATCAATTAAATAATCAGAAATTTTGTAATATGCCCTGCTACACAATTTGGCACTAGTTCCTCCCTCTTACCCGACACTTTAACTCCCGTAAGCCAGGATTAACAGTGGCACACAATGAAATGAAACAGAGCGATAAGACTCAGGCAGGCATGTCCCGAATAATTGCTGTAACTGTCTTGGATGCCGCAACAAATTTTATCAAAGTGTAACAAGGAGGAGTTTGGTGTATGGAGAATGAATAATTTATGTTAATTTCGCTGAATATCATCGTTGACGGCATATAATATCGCCACCCCATTTCAGCCCGAGGGGGGAAGGGGGGTAATAGTCGACCCGAGGGTATACCTCCTATAGAATGGGCAGCAGCGTCTCTCTGTGTGCTATGACCATCATACTGCGATCGCCAACCCGTCTGCCAAGCGTGGCGATTATGGCATATCGCTCCAAATTATGGAAACAACTCCATTGCTGAAATCTTTTGGGAAGGCCTCTGTCCAACAGTGGACATCATTAGGCTAACATGATGATTATGATGATGATGATAAAATTTTAATTTTATAGCATTATTCGAAATGCAAAGCGTCTGTCTGTCTACATGACGCGCTTTCACGTCAAAACAACGGAACCGATCCCAGTAGTACCCAAATTATTATTTTTTTAGTTTCTATATATTTAGCCTTTTAGAACTGTTAAAGGGGTGGTTTAATTATACAAAAAGCAATTTATATATTTTTTTATTAATTACAAGTAAAAAAAAAAATACGTGTCCAAATGGACACGCTAGGTACTTACAATAACAAAATGTTAATGTATGAAATTTGATGTTGTACCGTGCACACACCACATATTATGCATAAAATAGGTATTTATTGTTTCGGGTGGTACAAAACAAAACAGGGTACACAGTCTTACATCACATTTCATACATTCGGTTCTGATAGACGAGTTTTTGGACCTGCAATTTGGTCCTACACATCGTCAAGCCATCATATCATTTTTTCATACACATTTTATCATTTAGATTGATACTATTGTTATCAACACAATGCATGAAAGCATAATATTTTCAAACCTGTTTCGGCGCATAGAGTTGCAAATAAGCTCATTCCTCATATCTGCCTGAATGCTCCAATAAAGCCGTCTATTAGCAGCAGGTGAATAGCCACTCAAAATCAATATAGCAATAAAGCAGCTCATTTCTAAAGATGTTATCTTAGGATCAGATGCATTCTTCCATAGATCGTAGCCATTTGATTGTTGGATAAACATATCTCTAACAACATCATCATCTATAAAAAAAAGCTCAAATGAATCAACAGCAGACCACTCAGCACTGTACTGTGTAGCACTGTTAGTTGGAAGTTCAGGAAACTGTCCTAAAAACGGCTCTAAAACTCCCTAGGTCATAACTATGTTCTAGCTGTTTTACCAACAAGATCATCGAAACGACGAGGAACTTCATCAGAAGTTGGTTGGTGAAATGTTTTCTGCTCTTCCTCCACTATCTTCATCGCCAGAGTCCTCGTCCGTCAAAACAGCTGGATCTGGAGGCGCTATGAATAGACTCCGGCACTCGACCATCATTTTATCTTCGTCTTATTCATAAAGAGCATCCATCATTTAGTGCACAGACTCCAGTCAACTGCTCGAAATCATAATATCTAGAATAAAGAAAATACATTTGTTTTGCTATGCCTAAAGCTTAGAGTTATTAACACAAGGTCCGTCATAATAATAATACCTTTAATATAGACAGAACAATTGACAATATGTAGTAAAAATATTAGACTCAAACTAGATAATTAAACATAATCTCTTGACAATAACTTGATACGAGCTAGCTAAATATCATTTCTGTAATAAAATAAATTTTATAAATGTTTTCATACAAGATGTACCTAAATATCTATGTTACTAGAAATAATATCTAATGTATACAACTATATTACTACAAACATGTTCTGACTATTTACAAGCGCTTTTTTAAAGTCTACGTGAATAAAAACCTTTTTTATTTTATTTATTTATTATTTAGTGGCCATATGGACACGGCAAGTTTAGGGTACAAAAACTCATACTTACTTTTATGCAAACAGAAATAATAGTGCAATTAGTGCAATAAGAAACTGAAAATTCCCAATTTATTTGAAATTATTCTACTTACCCTCGTCATGGATCCATTTATGCTTTTCTGAAAGAAGAAAATGAAATGCGAATACCCGCCAAATGAATGTCAATTTCGTTTTCACAGTCACGTATACTTACTAAAACTTTGACATTGACAATATTCTATGAAATAAATAGATTAAAGAAAAAATAATTACCATAGACAAAATAATGATTTGATTTTACCCCTATTAGTGTGGCCAAATGGCCACACTAGGCATTACTGGGTTAAATGAAATTTGGTACGTAGATAGTCCAGAGCCTGAGAATGGACATATGATAAGAAGTTGTAAGAGGTTGAAAGGGGGGATGAAAATTGGTATGGAAGTATCGTCATTTTTATAGTTAGAAGCTTGAAACTTATTTTTTAGGCTGTTGATTCGATATAAATATGACATTCAAAGTTTGTAAAAGTTTTACCCTCAGTGTAACAATATGAGGAAGAAAATTTCTATGGAAATATGTAATTTGGCATGGAGTTAGCTGACACCCTAGATTAACACATAGGCTATCACACTAATATTATAAAGGCGAAAGTTTGTGAGTGTGTATGTTTGTTACATCTTCACGTCTAAACGGCTGAAGCGGTTTCAATAAAATTTGGCATGGTTTAAGGCGGGTAAAACCGCGGGGCACAGCTAGTAAATGATAAGGTTACTAAGGCTAATATGTCCCGGCCACAGTTATCAACCAAATTGGTATTTTTCCGCAACAAAATAACCTCGAATAATTAGAACTTAATCGCACTTTATAATATTTATAAAAACCTTGTCGTATTAGATTTGTCATAGAGAATTTATTTTTCTCGCAAATAACGATTTTGTTATATTTTAGCCTGTTCTTTTGCGTAACCTTAAATAAAACTATGCCCATACAAAATAGGTATATATTTGGTCTGAAGGTAATTAAATTTATTCAGGGCATTCTTGGATATTAACAATAAGAAAATTACATTTATATATTCACATTAAGTATAAATAATTCATAAATAAAAACCGGCCAAGTGCGAGTCGGACTCGCACATGAAGGGTTCCGTAATAGCAAGTATTTCAGTTGATTAAATGAAAGCAAATTTCGGTTTATGACGTATTCAAAAAAAAATACTTGCTAGATCTCGTTCAAACCAATTTTCGTTGTTAGTTTGCATGGTAATGTATATTTTTTATAGTTTTATCATTCTTTTATTTTAGAAGTTACAGGGGGGGGGGACACTCCTCTTACCACTTTGGACGTGTCTCTCGCGCAAACTATTGAGTTTAAAAAAAAATGATATTAGAAACCTCAAATCATTTTTGAAGACCTATCTATATATGTATGGGTATGTATTGGGACCCCCCAAAATAATTGTTCTTTTTCTATTTTTGTGTAAAAATCTAAATGCGGATCACCGAATACATCTACTTACCAAGTTTCAACAGTACAGCTCTTATAGTTTCGGAAAAAACTGGCTGTGACATACGGATGGACAGACAGACATGACGAATCTTTAAGGGTTCCGTTTTTTGCCATTTGGCTACGGAACTCTAAATAGGAACAGTTGACCTTTAATTTGGCTTAACGGCTGTTGTCTGATGACTACAACCGGGACCGACAGCTTAACATGCCCTCCAAACGCCATGCCCGGAAACGCTCAGAAATAAAACACTTAGGTATCTATAGACAAACCGTGAGCCTAGTTGCTTAACCTCTCGATCGCTGGCGGACCGGTGTTAGCATCTAGCTATAAACGCCTCAAATAATATTTACAATATATGTATATGATACTAGCTGTGCCCCGCAGTTTACCCGCGCTAAACTTTACAAATTATAGCCTGTTTGTTAGTCGGATATATAAGCTATATTACTTCAAAGTTTCATCAAAATATATAGTTTTAGAGTACAATTAAAACGGTTTCTTTTTAATCATCAAATTCAGTTTGAAGCAATAAAGTGCAACATATCTATAATTTGATCTGCTTTTGTCTGTGTATTTATCAATTAAGGCTGAATACAAAATATGCAAAATGAGTGGCATGAACGAGACCCTAATAATATAATATAATTTAAGTTCCTACCTTATATATTTATCCATTATGACTTTTATTAATTTATTTATATTAACTCCCCCAGACACTAATTTGCACTAACATGCCATGATCACGGGTACCAACGGAAGATCAGCGCTAGGTGTAACCCAGATGGTGACCCTTTCGGCAGGACATACAGGACCTATTGCGTAGTGTTAAACTATGTTATTGTTTGATTTTTATATGTATTTAGTTAGTTCTGTTTGTAAATTTCTTGTATGTCTATTGTCAAA
Organism: Pseudoips prasinana; assembly: GCA_951640165.1. NCBI lineage: Eukaryota > Metazoa > Arthropoda > Insecta > Lepidoptera > Nolidae > Pseudoips > Pseudoips prasinana. The sequence continues at coordinate 15,194,802 of OX621260.1, forward strand.
TAAATGTATTTCTTCTTCTTCTTCTTCAAAACCCGTCCGGTAGTTTTTGCGTGAAAGAGTAACAAACATACACACTCACACACACACAAACTTTCACCTTTATAATTCAAGTGTGATAAAAGCCTAAATAAAAATACGTAAGATCGTTTAGCGTCGAAAAAAAGTTCGGCATCGCCACCATTGTTTTTCTTGTCTTTCTATTTTGAAATAGAAATAACTGTTGCTGTTAGCTATCTGGAGTAAACAAGCGATTGCCCCTGACTTCGAAGCTCAAAGGAAACCCTGGCTTCTGACTACCTAACTTAACAATCGACAAGTCCTAAGAACCACCGACACCTATGGGACCTACCTACCTGCGTAATACGAAGGGGAATAATAATAATTAAACAAAGCAATTATTTTGTTTACCATTTAATAATTTAGTTTCTTCAAATAATTGCTTGATCATGAGAGTGATGGACTTGAAAGACACTATAATATGTCTCGCGCAGATGGATAGTCATTGAGACTGACCGCTGTGGTCGAAATTCGACTAGGAGGACATTATTATTTGTTATCAATTATTTTGTTTACCATTTAATTATTTCGTTTCTTCAAATAATTGCTTGATCATGAGAGTGATGGAATTGAAAGTACACTATAATATGTCTCGCGCAGATGGTTAGACTCCATTGAGACTGACCGCCGTGGTCGAAATTCGACTAGGAGGACATTATTATTTGTTATCAATTATTTTGTTTACCATTTAATTATTTAGTTTCTTCAAATAATTGCTTGATCATGAGAGTGATGGACTTGAAAGACACTATAAGGTAGATGGTTAGTCTCCATTGAGACTGACCGCTGTGGTCGAAATTCGACTAGGAGGACATTATTATTTATTATCAATTATTTTGTTTACCATTTAATTATTTAGTTTCTTCCAATAATTGCTTGATCATGAGAGTGATGGAATTGAAAGTACACTATAATATGTCTCGCGCAGATGGTTAGTCTCCATTGAGACTGACCGCCGTGGTCGATATTCGACTAGGAGGACATTATTATTTATTATCAATTATTTTGTTTACCATTTAATTATTTAGTTTCTTCAAATAATTGCTTGATCATGAGTAGAGGTGTAAAATGACTGAATATGACTAGTCACAATTGCCATAAACCTTAAATGACCGGTCATTTACTGTCAAATTCAGTCAATTTGACTCAAATATTATTGTCTATTCTCGACTACCACCCAATTATTTATTAATTTAGGTACTTACCCAATTTATATACAAGTTTAAATTAAGCAACGTTTTATTTTCTATTATACGAGTATCATGAGAGTATAAGATGACATCAAAGTCGATGCGCGAAGCGATGCGACGTTGCTATTTTGTCTTAAAATTGTTTGTGTTAAATGTCATTTGCCTGTGTGTTCTAATCACCGTAAATATATTTGTCTAGATTGCATAAAATCTAATGTTTAAAAAAAAACTTGTTGATGCGTATATAGAATTTAGTGATGTGCCGATTATGACTTTCGCCGACTAGCCGACTAGCCGATTAGTCGGTTGTAATAAGACCGACTAGTCGGCTAAGCCGATTACGGTTTCGGGGATTTCCGTAACGCTTCGTTTACGGCTGATTCGCGCTAACGCTCGCGAAACTAATTTTGTTCAATAAATAAATAAATAAATAAAAAAGGTTTTTATTCACGTAGACTTTAAAAAAGCGCTTGTAAATAGTCAGAACATGTTTGTAGTAATATAGTTGTATACATTAGATATTATTTCTAGTAACATAGATATTTAGGTACATCTTGTATGAAAACATTTATAAAATTTATTTTATTACAGAAATGATATTTAGCTAGCTCGTATCAAGTTATTGTCAAGAGATTATGTTTAATTATCTAGTTTAAGTCTAATATTTTTACTACATATTGTCAATGGTTCTGTCTATATTAAAGGTATTATTATTATGACGGACCTTGTGTTAATAACGACGGTCGCGCTTTAATGCTACCACCGGATCCAATGCGCCCCAACTGAGAAGACCCAGCGAAACAAACTCAGTGGGTTCATCTACTACCGGTTTCAACACGACCCAGTTGAGACGGTCCGGCGAAACATACTCAAGCGGGCATGAACACGGGATTTGGTCCAATTAGAGTAATTATTTAGTAGGCAAACACAATATATGCTCGATCGGTTGTCTGAATGCTTATTATTTTAGATTATATTTAGGTATACAAAAGAAAAACTTCGAAACAATAACATTATTCATTTTGAGACAGAGTCAATAATTTTAAATTAAGTATATGATAGCAATCATTTACAGATAGTTCACGTAACACAGCAGATCAGTCATGTCTATATGGCTACAAGATCTCCAGCGAGCAATGTGCAGGTAGGAAGTGAGAGCCAGACGTCTTTGTCATCGATGTACTCTTTAGTGGTGTAATAACCCCTAGCCATAAGTATACGTTTAATATGTGTTTTAAAACTTGTGTCAGGCAGATCAGTAATTTGAGTAGGAAGCTTGTTATAAAACCTAATACAATTTCCTAAAAATGATTTATTAGTTTTGCTTACTCTAAAGCCTGGCATGGCTAGTTTGTTTTTATTCCTAGTATTTATATTATGCAGTTCACTTTTCTTTTTATAATTATGAATATTTTTTCTAACAAACATTATATTCTGATATATATATTCCGATGGCACAGTAAGTATATTTATTTCTTTAAACAAATTTCGCAAAGAATCGCGACTGCCTAATCCATAAATGGCTCTGACTGCTCTTTTCTGCAATACAAAAATACTACCTATGTCAGCCGCCGAACCCCACAGCAGAATGCCATACGACATAATGCTATGAAAGTACGCGAAATACACTAATCTAGCAGTTTGTTCATCTGACAATTGCCTTATTTTCCAGACAGCATAGGAAGCCGAACTCAATTTACCTGCTAACTTTTCAATCTGAGGACCCCATTGCAATTTTGAATCAAGTGTCAATCCTAAAAATACGGTCGATGGGACTAGATCTAATATTTTCGCATTAAGTGCAACTGTTGGTACAATTTGAGTCACATTCGGCAATGAGAACCTGATGCATTTAGTTTTCCCTGCATTTAACAAGAGATAAATGTCATAATTATGTTTTTTTTACAAGCAAGTAATTTTAAAAACAACATGACCTCAGCAGAATCCCTCAACAAGTGGGTCTGAAAATGAACATGGATAAGACGAAAATCATGTCGAATGTCCATGTTGCACCCACTCAATTGAAAGTTGGTGACTCTGCACTCGAAGTTGTAGAGAACTATATTTACCTAGGACCGACCATCCAACTAGGTAGGTCCAACTTCGAGAAGGAGGTCAATCGTAGAATCAACTCGGCTGGGCAGCGTTCGGGAAGCTACGTAACATCTTCTCGTCTAAAATACCGCAGTGTCTCAAGTCGAAAGCCTTCGATCAGTGTGTGTTGCCAGTTATGACTTACGGAATAGAGACGTGGTCGCTCACTATGGGCCTTATTAGAAGGCTCAAGGTGACCCAAAGAGCAATGGAGAGGGCTATGCTCGGAGTTTCCCTGCGGGATCGTATCAGAAATGTCGAAATCCGCAGGCAAACCAAAGTCACCGACATAGCCCGAAGAATTGCAAAACTGAAGTGGCAGTGGGCGGGGCACATAGCTTGTAGAACCGATGGCCGTTGGGGCAGAAAGGTTCTTGAATGGCGACCACGAACCGGAAGACGCAGCGTGGGAAGGCCCCCTACAAGATGGACCGATGATCTTGTGCGGGTCGCTGGAAACAGCTGGATGCGAATAGCGCAAGACCGGCAATTGTGGAGATCTTTGGGGGAGGCCTTTGTCCAGCAGTGACGTCTTTCGGCTGATATGATGATGATGATGAATTTTAAAAACTGATTACCAAAGGAAAGATTGTTTTACATTTTTTAATATAAAAGACTGATTATAAAATAAAAAAAATAATATATAATCAAGGTTTTATTTCATGTGGGAACTACATGAAATCTTTCCTTTGGTAATCAGTTTTTAAAATTCATCATCATCATCGCATGCATATTATTGAGAAATACATACAACGTAAGAAGCCGGATAGTCGGCGCTCTTTTCCGATTAGTCGCCGACTAATCAACGACTACAATAGTGGCCGGATAGTCGGCTTTACCGACTAGTCGCCGACTAGTCGGGACATCTCTAATATAGATATATACGCATCAACTAGTTAATATAGTTTTTTATACTCTGATTTAGAACTATATTACTTGTTTCATTAAAAATAAAGTACTTTTTACTGTAAACATATCTTTTATTTGCGCAAATAAGTTGTGGGGTGATGGGTCACCCCCCATATCCTTACGTGTATGCCAGTCTTGCCTATCCTGCCGAAGGTTAAATGCACGCATGATTAGAAATTTAAAATTATCAACACTATATAATAATACTATAAGTCATAAAAACCACATTTTTGTTTCAATTTAGAAGTTGTAGAGTTTTATCAACGATAAAAACATAAAAGGTACTAAAATATAACTGAAATCAAATTGACTGAAAATTACCATTTTTGACAGTTAATGACCATTTTTGACCAAAATGACCGTAAATGACAGTCAGTCTAATTCAGTCACTTTAGTCAACACTAATCATGAGAGCGATGGAATTAAAAGTACACAATAAACTGTCTCGCACATATTGTTAATCTCCATTGAGACTGGCCGCCGTGGCCGAAATTCGGCTTGGAGGACATTATTATGTATTATTAAAAGCTTGAAACCATGTGATCTACTAGCAATATTACCGCACCAAAATTTCATTCAAAACACATACATAAATTATAACCAGACATTCTAAAGTTCACTGTAGCCTCGTTCACTAGAGCATAAAAAAACACAGCTCGTAATAATAAACCGGAATATAATAACATTGTATAAATCATATCACATCAGTTATGGAAAAATTATCGACTACATCTAAATTATTCTAAACAAAAAAATATGGACACCGGGCTTCTTTGTTACATCACTAAAAATAGCTTTTGTAAATACGGGCCTGTTGGCATGGTTGGTAAATGCTTGCTTTTCGCGCCGGAGGTCGTGGGTTCGATTCCCACGCAGGACTGATATTTGTGTGCATGAACATGTCTGTTTGTCCTGAGTCTGGGTTTAATTATCTATAAAAGGATGTATTTACAAAAGAAAAGTATGTCAATGTAGTATATCAGTTATCTGATTTCCATAATACAAGCTCTGCTTAGTTTGGGATCAGATGACCGTGTGTAAATATTGTCCCAGGATATTATATAATCTTATTTATTAAATAACTTTTAGTTTTTACTTATTTTATATTATAATGTCCTACTGTTGGCCGAATAGCCATCTGAGCGGGACCTAATACATTTCTAACTCCTCCTTTTTTCTTTGTTTTAAAGCCACAGTACTAGCTACTGTAACACTCGCAGCAGCAAGGGTATTGTAACTGGGATCTAGGGAGAGACCTCCAAAATGATAACATACGTAAAACACCAATCACTTATTTTATTTAATAATAAAAAACTAGTATTTCACAATGTATTCTTTAGCACATCATTTTGGTAACACTTGAAAATCATCACTCCAACATTAAATTATAATTTATTATTAATTCGAATTCTATTCTCACTTTAAAACTTATGTTCAGCCATTTTACAAGAATGAACAGAGTTTGCTATCTTCTCAAAAGAGGTTTTATTCTAGAGGAGGGCAGGTAATATCAGTATAATATTCAGAGTCAATCATGAAGGTAATAATTTAACAAAAAAAAAACAATATTTAGGGTTCGCTGAATTCATACCCAAATCGGTAACGTTAATTAAAAATGTAAACATTAGAAAAAGTAATAGACATACAGGACTATAATTGCGAAGTTTAGATTAAAAATAATAATTCCATTCCATTAACTAACACCACTGGTATTTGTTTCATCGCACATTTTAAAACGAACTGATATCTTTTAAAATAATTAAATTTAATATTTAAAAATAAAACAAATATTTAGAATTTTAAGTAATAAATAAAGAAAATTCAAGGATGTAGGATATTGAGTTCATTATCTCATATAAGTATCATATATATTAATGTGAGCGTCATATAATTAAAAAAATCGTAATATTAATTAATACCAGCCATTATTTTTACAAAGGCACCTTAATTAGTGACATGAATCTTGCATATTTTATTACCTGCGAGAAGGGTGAGCTTCTTCTCATCTTCATCATCATCATATCAGCTGAAAGACGTCCACTGTTGAAAAAAAGGCCTCCCCCAAAGATCTCCACATTTGCCGGTCTTGCGCTATTCGCATCCAGCAGTTTCCAGCGACCCGCACAAGATCATCGGTCCATCTTGTAGGGGGCCTGCCCACGCTGCTTCTTCCGGTTCGTGGTCACCACTCGAGAACCTTTCTGCCCCAACGGCCGTCGGTTCTACGAGCTATGTGCCCCGCCCACTGCCACTTCAGTTTTGCTATTCTATTGGTCTAAAATGGGAAACGTCTTCCGGTATAAGGAGATACTAAAATCATTCAAATTAAGCCCCTTAAGTACCAGCCACTATTTACGTTAGACATTTAAAAAATATTAGCAATTTATGTCTAAGCTCGTTATTTTTTACATAAATTGCTATTGTTTTGATGTCAAATACTTGTGTATACATTTTTTTTTGCATCAGAAATGACATGCAACCAGACAAAATATTTACTCAGCAAATTATATGTATAACTCCGTAACTGATAGTGATAGATAATGCATTTGGAATTCTTAATTCTGCCAACTTGTTGGGCTATATGGGTATATTCAGCACTTGGGTATTAACATACACTTGTACTTGTCAAGCTCACAATGCATTACATCTCAAAGTCAAATACAGTATTAATGTACCAAAAAATTTGAATGTGTTCTTCCGTGCGGTCTGTGTTATCACACTAATATTAGTTATAAGGGTGAAAGTTTGTAAGTGTGTGTGTTTGTTACTTCATTAGGCAAAAACTACCGAACGGATTTTGATGAAACTTTGTAGTAATTGTATATCTAAACGGCTGGAGCGGTTTAAATAAAATGTGGTATGGAGTTAGCTGAAACCCTGGATTAACACATAGGCTATAATTTATAAAGTTTAACGGGGGTAAAAAACCGCGGGGCATAGCTAGTCATATTGACGGTCACCGTAGCCTAGTTGGTAGTGCTCCTGCCTACGAAGCTGGTGGTCCTGGGTTCGAATCCCGGTAAGTGCAAATATTTGTGTGATGAGCACGAATATTTGTTTCTGAGTCATGGATGTTTTCTATGTATTTAAGTATTTATCTATCTATATAAGTATGTATATCGTCGCCTGGTAGCCATATTACAAGCTTTGCTTAGTTTGGGGCTAGGATGATCTGTGTGACATTGTCCCTAGATATTATTATTATTATATATATATGTGTGTGTGTGTTACTTTCATAATGCAATGAAACAGTAAAATGAAAAGCATTTAACATATTTTATAGGTACCTTAGTTCAGTCACTTCAATAAGTTTGATGACTTTATGAAGTTTAAACAAGACTCTTAACTGTGAAGTGGTGTAGATAGAATTTGTTTTGTGATAAGTAAAGTGGTGCAAATGTCAGACAAACAGTTACTAAGACAGAGTTCTCTGAAGAAACCCGGTAGACCGGATGTGAAGAAGAAAAACCGACATGTACTCATCAGGCTGCCAGATGATGCTCACAGGTAAACTAGCATTGATTTAGAAAAGAGAATTGATGAAAATTGTTATAATTTTCTAATCGTATCTGTCTGCTGTGTGGTGACGGCATAGAATATCATCACCCCATCAATCAGAAATTTGACAGAATGGGGTAACTCAATGTACTGGCGTCTGTACATTTTTAATGTATACCATATTAATATGAATTCCTTACATGTAAGAGTAAAAATTCAACATTATATGCTTCCCAAATAAACACGCTCAGTTGCTAAGTATGACAAATATTTTTATTTTTTTGTTTTTTCATAAATCTTTATAATAGCTTTTTCCTTATCACAATTACTATCGACGATGTTGTTACTCAGAACAATGATATTAAATATTTTTATAAAAGCGAATATTCCTTCCGAGTATCGAAATAAATCACATAGATTTAAAACCAAAATTTCGTAACACCCATATAATCGCATCCTAATAGTTTTCGAGTCGCTAGTATCAAGACCCCGCTTCGCTGTAAGCTTTCAGTACCGCCCTCTGTACGGAATCAAAGTAAATTCCAGATGTTCTGCAGCGAACGTAAAACAGCTGTTCATGGTATCGATTTGAGCCTTACCCGCAAGCAAGTTCACTGCGTAACCACCTGCGATACGTCATAAATAAGTCAAAGGCCCTTTCAAAATACTGTTGATAGCCGTGTTACGCGACAAATAGCAAAATAAAACAAAAGCACGCGTTTTCGTTAACATATTCGCAAGTGACAGAATCACTTATAAAAGAAAACTCGCGGAAAAGTGTATAGGTTATGTTGTTATATGTCGCTAAGCCGGGACTGAACTGTCACAGCTGAAACAGTGTTCCAAAACTATGGAGAATTCGTGCAGTGGTTTGCATAGGAGACACTTCATTAGCAATCATGGTGACGATGCTCCAATTGATACGATACGTTTGGTGTCACCCATCAATAGATTTACTATATTTCAAGGCAATTTTAGTGGTGATGATGACGATTACCCTGAGAAGTGAGATATTTGTTCGTTGTGGAGATACACATTGATAGATAATTTCATATTACTGTTAATAAAGAACGATAAAACTACTCAAACACCAACCAAAAACAGAATTTGCAAACAAATAAAAAATAAAACACCATTGGTATTTCTACTCGACAACAGATGGCATTACAACACACTTTATTTTGTTTCAGGCCCTATAAGTTGAGAACAAAAATTATCATCACAGCACTAGTAGTGCTCGTGTTTGTATCAGCATTATGTGGCTACTTGATTGGAGGTGCGGATTATGCAAGAAGAACAGCTGAGCCACCGGATCCGGTTGAACCACTCAAACCATCTTCATCTAGGCTTCATGTGTTCCAAAGAGCTGCTGTGTGCACGGATGCACCGCAGTGCTCACAAATTGGCAGGTAAGCTACCAATGTTTATTTCTTCATATAGCCTTTATTGTACCGCATTGAAATATTAAAACTAAAGTAATACACGGTGACAACTGATTAGACAAATAAGGGATTATTATTAATTATTTTCACATTTATTTATATAATGTATACATTGAACTGATAGGCTTAATAGATACAATTATTTAACATAAACCAAGTGCTAAAGACAATCATAACAAAGTTTTCCCAAATAAGCTACTTGCTAATAGATGGCAGTACCTACGTATCGGCGTTAGTCGACTATTTACTAAAATGGTACACCTATCAATATTACATAATAAAAACATGTCTATGTATGTTCATGATTTATTGTTATGTATATTTATTTCCGATTCATAAACTTGCATGATGTGTGCACATTAGGCGGGCATTTAATGTTGTCAAGTAAAAAAGAAACTACCAAAGTGGTAGATTGCGCTTGATTGTCAGTTCCATTCCTCTTCATCTTATTGAAATACTAAGACTATAGGCTGACTAATTATTGGTACAATATACCTACAATGTACATTTCTTATATTTTGTCATTCTTAGTGAGTTAGATATAAATATAACTCAAATAAAATGAATTCGGTATCTAATCCAAGTCGTGTACCCCATTAGATATCTACTTAATTTAATTAAATAATATGTGATACGTAATTGACAATATGCCACCGGTGAATAAAGTAGTAAGTTTTTGTCGCACTCATACCTCGGTGCCCTCGTATTTTGATTTCGATCCCCGCACAATTATTAGTGCCACCCATATTTTTTGCCATCGGATATCCTGAATCCAATGTCAAAAATATATAGGTAATATTACCAAAACTCATTGAATGTATTCCCACACGTTTTTTACTTCATGTATCTATTCATAAAAAGTATAATACCAGAAATTCTTACACGTTTAGTACATTTAGCCTATAAAAAATTTTTTGTTTGCCAATATTGTTTATGAAGGTAGTCGGGTACCATTAACTTATATAAATCATAAATTATGAAAATTCTAATTTATTGCGTGGCTATAAACCATATTACATACTTATAGTCACTATCAGTTTGAAATATATTTTTTTATCGGGGCGTTAAATGGAATTTTAGATTGTTGTAATATAAGTAAATGGAAACCACATAAATCAATGTTTCACATTAAATACTTAATTAAAACACGTTTCTTTGAGTGTACCATCAGATTTGTAAATTGTAACTACCTATCTATTTACAACATGATTATGGACGGTCTAAAATATTTTACTTATTGTTAGGTAATTAAGGTAAACATTAATAAACATTTTATTGTTGTAAGCAAAACCTGTATGAAGATAACATTCAGGTTTGGGTACGAGTAAATAAAACATTGTGACATTGAACAAATCAAAATAAATTGCGAGCGAAAGATAAACTTTATAAAAAATCGAAGATAACAAATTACTTACTAATCAAAACGCACCGCCTAAATCCGGGTCAACAATATAAACGTATACACATTGTTTTTTTTAAGGGGAACTGTGTCATATTCACCAAAATAAAAAAATAAAATTCAATTTGTCTGTACCTACTCCGATTCGTAAGAGTAGTACATCTTTTTGTGTATTTCACATTCATTTAATATATTATATGTTAATAAACCGTGTGAAAAACATAACTTACCACATGCAAAGTAAGAATTCCACGCAGTTTATTATAGACGTAAATATAATATTACTTACTTAAAACATATTTTCGGCCGATTTAGAAATAGATAACTGGTAGAAAATTCAATTTTACCCTAGCAGCACTGGGCGCTTTAGGCGCATATTCGAACATCTATAAATAAACAAAACATCCTTCATAACCGGGTCGTCAGTGAGTTTCCACCAATCACGTTTCTAGAATTTTATCGTCGCGCATGCGGTCAGTGACGTGTCGCCCGACGCCTATAAAAGCCGCGCGCACCAGCTCACATCAAACATTCAGTTAAAACAATATCTCAAGTAACGTTGTCACTCTGACAAATTTCGTGTGTTCGTAATAAAACGGCAAATATGTCCGAAGCCTTCTTTGACGAGTACGACTACTACAACTTCGACCACGACAAGCACATCTTCTCCGGACACAGCGGCAAGCAACGCACCAAGAAGGAGGTGAACGAGCACACCAACCATAACGACCCGTCCGGACATTCCAGAAAGATCGTCACCAAACTAGTCAACACAGAGAACAACAAGAAATCAAATAAGCATTAATGGAGCGATGAACGTGCGATGACAATGGCGTGCAAAAGGACAGTTGATATGCCAAACGAAAGGAGGACTTTATGGCGGATTCCCGAGGAGAGCTCAGGCCGCTATTCGTCTCAGAGATCGGTGGAACATCCTAGACGGTTCCTGTTGACGCAGGGCTTCTACATGGCCCACCAGCAGCAGCGGCTTCGTTGGCGCTCCCGACAGCGCTAGAGGTGAGCCGCATCGCCGGCACCTTGCATTGGACTCAACATCGTTCCAACCTCGATCTCAAAGTCTATTATTTGAGCTTGTTGTAAAGCTCACAACTGCTGTGTTATTATTCCTAGTAAGATTATTATAATTCTGTACTTTTACTGAGGTACTTGAAGGACTGTAATAATTTAAGGCAAATTAAAATTATTGTTGATAAGATATTTTTCTGTGTTTTACTTTGTCGTTGTTTGGTTCGTAAACCGGATAAGGTGGGCGAGGTCGTGAGCTCCGCGCAATGTTGTGAGCCGCCTACGCGATCGATCGCCCGTGTTTATACACAAAAGCAACCTTGAAGGCTCACCGGGCCGGCAGACCGCGAGGTGGATGGCCTTGTAAACTTTATTATCAGCTTCTAGACTATTTTGCGGCGTAGTAAATCGAACGAGCTCATATAATACCTAACTAGCCGGTTCGTTACATAATCTAATGAGTATCAAGGTATTTCTGTTGTTTATTTTTCTGACCGTTGTCTTCAAAACTATAATATAAGACAATAATAAACTACTCCTAAACTATACTATAATTTAACAACTTCTATAGTAATCCCTGCTTATATCGAAACCCTCAATATATTTATTGTATTCCATAAAGTAGGTATCCTTAGGTGGTAGATTATAATATGTATTAGTTCACTGCCACCTATTTCTCATTTAGCTATTAGAAAGCAAGCAAGTTGTTAGATGCAGACGATAATGTGTAATTTACCTAACTCTGATAATTCACTTTTTGATACTAAAATGTTAAACAAAGTAGTGACTTAGAGTGCGTGAATAATGCAAACGTCGAAATGTGTCGATTTGCTTATACCTTTTTTTTTATACCTACCTAATATAAAACTATTCCAGCTGACTATAATCACGTAGACAAGCAACAAATAGACAATCAGTCTCACTCATAAAAACATTGAATTACCGATTAGATTGGAACACAATTTCTCTCATTCGTTCTAAAAACATTTGAATAACAAAATAAGTCGAGTACTTACCTATTTTTTTTTTATAAAAACAAAGTAAAAGTTCCAAGATCAATATATAGTTTAGTTTAACTGTTTTTACTTCTTATCCAGTAATGGCTACCGTTATGATTTCGTAACTTACTGAGAAATTAATTAAACTGCATTTTAATTGTAACACGCTTCAATGGTAATATGAAGGTATGTAAATATATAAATTGAATGAAACCGTTGTTTTTGAATAAAATTGTTTCGTTTAAATAAACTTACTAAATCCACGTGATTCACAAAAGGCGAGCAAAATGAAAACAAAATCATCGATATCAGCGTTTATTTTTAAACTGCGGAGTTTTATAGTGTTTTCATTTATTGTGTTGATGTTTTGTATATATTTCTGTATTATTATTGAGAATGATAATAATTTATTCCATCTATTAATGAGCCTTTCTACTAGGAACTGACCACATATACCTACATATATATTTAATGCGTAGTAGGTACGCATTAAATATTGAAAGGTTTCTAATGGAATTATTATAATGCGTATCGTAACATAAATAACTTGGCATTAACATAATTCACATGAACAATATTTATTTAACGATGTGATAAAGGACGCAAATCATTTTTTAAATCACGCAAATATTTTTTGAAGTTATACTTCTTTTGGCGCAATGGAGAAAAATGATGAGAGTGAATTTTCACGATACGCGCGCACACCGACACCAAAAAATTTAACAGCATGAAGTTAGTTCTAGGTGGTATGAGAGTGAATTTTTACGATGCGCGCGCATCGTAAAAATAACAGCATGAAGTTAGTTCTAGGTGGTATGAAGAAAATGTATGAGAGTGAATTTTTACGATGCGCGCGCATCGTAAAAATATGATATTCATCGCACCTTTCATGCGTAGAAGATAGAACTCTTAAAGTATCCCCCACTTTTCATATTACATTCATCATCATCATCATATCAGCCGAAAGACGTCCACTGCTGGACAAAGGCCTCCCCCAAAGATCTCCACAATTGCCGGTCTTGCGCAATCCGCATCCAGCGATTTCCATATTACATTACATAGATATATGTATATACATTGCGTTACTTTGATGATTAGTTAGTGAATACTGATTATGTACCTACCTAAACAGTCATCTTAGTGTTTTGGTCACGTAGTGTTTGCGAGAAGCACATACCTACGTCACTATACTATGCTTGAATTAATAGATAAATAAATGTCATACCTTTGTTTTTAAGAAATAGCTGATAATAAATGAATAATTAAGTGATACATACATTTACAAATTTAGTATACTAAGTTTGTTATTTGTTTTAATGAATGACTGATAAAAATAATTATTTAGGTAGGTACATGACATGAAATGCTCTTTTGCTTGTCAATCATATAAAAAAGAAATGCAATGCTTATGCAGTTCCTTTTTTATATGATTGACAAGCAAAAGAGCATGTCGGTCACCTAATAGTATTAGTGATTACCTCCGCCTATGCACACTTGCAACACCAGAAGAGCCTCAAGTGCGTTGCCTTTAAGAAAAGAATAGGCTCGCTTTTTGAAATTGCCATGTCATCTTATCGCAGTCAGCGATCTCTTCCAGTCAATATTAGAACGGACTATCACACTAATATTATAAAGGCGAAAGTTTGTAAGTGTGTGAGTATGTATGTATGTTACTTCTCCACGTCTAAACGGCTGGAGCGATTTGATTAAAATTTCGTATGAAGTTAGCTTACTCCCTGGATTAACACATATGCTATAATATATAAAGTTTAACGCGGATAAAATCGCGGGGCACAGCTAGTATTTATTAACACCGAGCTGTTTTACGGGTAATAGTTAGGCTAAAATTATCTATAGGTTTCTTACATACAGGTCATCTCGAAATACCCTCCATACTTAACCTGATGGGGGGAGCCCCGGCCACGATAAGAAAGCCTACATTATAAATATTATTATGAACTTATTTGGCTATCAACAATATAATTCTGTTATTTGTCACTTTGACTCTCAATTTTGAAATGAAATAACAGAATGAAATTGTTGATGGACAAATAAGTTCATAATAATATTTATAATGTAGGTTCACTAATTCTTCTCGGGGCTCCCCCATCAAGCGCCAAGAGAAGTCCACGGCAGGTTAGGTTTAGTCGGTGCGAGTCCGACATACCCACCCGCAGACACTTTTTGCGGGTGGCATGCATAGGCATTCCTACTGCCTTATAAAAAAGGCTTACTTATCGTTAGCGATATTGTAAAAGTATGTTTTGTACTATTATTATAATTTGTAAGGCTTCCTAAAAGAAATTAAATTTATAGACCTGTTGGTCTAAGGGTTTGGCTTACTGCTAAGCTAGAGGGCGTGTGTATCGAGTACGATGATTTGTTTTATGCCTGGGTGTAAATTATTTATTCTGCCTAGTTTGGGATTAATGGAAGTGTATTAATAGTCCCAAAATATTTAATATTAATATAATAATAGGTCTTTACCTATGAAATTGCCGTTTTGTATGAAAAAATTTAAACGAATTTTTTTCATGAATTTTTTTATTTGTATTAATCGAAGTAATCACCCATGCAATCAATGCATCTTTGCCATCGCAGTGGCAGTTTATTGATGCCCTTCTTAAAGAAATCAGCTGGACGGGAGGCAACAAATTCTTCAAAGGCATTTTGTACTGCCTCTCGGGTATTGAATTTTTTTCCCGCCAAGAAGTTATCCAAATTCTGGAAAAAGTAGTAGTCTGTAGGCGCAAGGTCTGGTGAGTAGGGCGGATGACGGAGAGCTTCCAACCCCAGTTCTTGCAACTTGGAGACCGTCTGCTGTGCAGTACGAGGTCGCGCGTTGTCGTGCAGGAGCAGCGGAGACGAGCGATTGACCAATGCTGGTTGGAGATGCGCCAGCTTCTCCATCATTGTGCTCAGTTCTTCACAGTACACATCTGCAGTAATGCTCACCCCGTTTGGTAAGAAGCTGTGATGAATCACACCGGCGCTAGACCACCAAACAGTGACCATCACTTTTCTAGGGGTAAGTTTTCGTTTAGGGCATTGTTTAGGTGCTGAACCAGGATCCAACCAACTTGCTGAGCGCTTGCGGTTATCAAACAGAATCCATTTTTCATCGCAGGTAACAATGCGGTTCAAAATTCCTTCATTTGTGTGTCTGTTGAGCAGTGCAAGGCACGTCTCGACGCGTACTTCGCGCTGGCGATCATTGAGTTCGTGGGGCACCCATTTGTCAAGCTTTTTTACCTTGCCAATTTGACGCAAATGGACCAATATTGTTTTGACGCTAACGTCGAAAGCTGCTGCTAATTCAGCCGTAGATTGTGTATCATCAGCTTCCACAACCGCCTTTAATTCGTCATTGTCGACCAAAGTCTTCGGACGACCGCGAGGTTCATTTTTCAGGTCGAAATTTCCAGAACGGAAGCGAGCAAACCAATAACAGGTGGTGCGTTGGTTTGTAGTGTTAGCTCCGTAAACGTCGTTGATGTTGCGTGCCGCTTGTGCCGCGTTGCTGCCACGACGGTACTCATATTCCATAATTACTCGAATTTTTAACGTATCCATGATGACGAAAAAGATTGAAATGCGATGAAAATGTAACACTAATCAATAAAGAAATGACTACTTTTGGAAAAAAGAATCCATGTTTTTAAAAAAAAATTAATTTGAAATTAGAATTCTTAGCCAAACAAAAATTATTTTGATTTGAAATGGCCAGTACTGCAGAACGGCAATTTCATAGGTAAAGACCTAATATATGATCATGATGACGACGATGATGATGATATCATTTTCCAACCACGCCAACAGGCCCACTGTTGGTGTGGTTGGAAAATGTTTGC
This sequence comes from Pseudoips prasinana, assembly GCA_951640165.1. Taxonomy (NCBI): domain Eukaryota; kingdom Metazoa; phylum Arthropoda; class Insecta; order Lepidoptera; family Nolidae; genus Pseudoips; species Pseudoips prasinana. Next base: position 15,211,266 of record OX621260.1, read on the forward strand.
TTTAAATACATACTTATATACATAATTAAACCCAGACTTAGGACAAACAGACATGTTCAAGCACACAAATATCTGACCTGGGTGGGAATCGAACCCACGACTTCCGGCGTGAAAAGCAAGCAGTTGCCAATCACGGCTACAGGCCCGTCAAGTTTGGCATCAGGTGGGAGTGTGTTTGGTTGTAGGCCCAAGGTATTTATTATTTATTTATTACTTATAAAGGTCACCCATGCTGATTAAATAATGTGGTCATAATTAGTTCGTAATCTGAAAAAGCCATTTATTTTATCCTTAATGTCAATATTCGCAAACAAATAAACTCCTGCGCACATATAATTTGATAAATCAGTAATAAATTAACAATAACACAACGTGTGACTTTGTAACGTTCTTTGATATCGACAAAACGTGACCCAAGCACATAATGAAATACATTATGTACAGACGCCAGCACATCAAGCTACCCCAATCTGTCAAATTTCCCCAATTGAAAGTGAACCTTATGCTTATGTGATAAAGTTGAAAATCTATAAAAGAAATTTGACAGATTGGGGAAGCTGGATGTCTGTACAGTTGTCGCCGCGTCGTCGCGTCGCGTGCGTCGGTGGATACACTTTGACCTTTAAAATGGTCTTTATTACGTACGTATTTAAGGTGGTTGTTATCGAGGATGTGGCGTCGAGTAGACCTTTGTTTTTAAGCAACTTTTCCGGCCCACGTGGTGGTATGCGGTCACCGTATAACAGTCCAGGGGGGCTACCATCTATCTCCCTCTGCCGTATAAAGGTGATCCCGGGAAGAGGTAACCTGCCGTAACCGCAGGTTGTCCAACCACACCCACGCGGGTTGGTGGCAACTAATCGCCCCCTGGGTAGAGCCTTGAAAAGGCAGCGATGCTATAGTGGTGGCTCCGGTGGTGATCGTTACGAGTTTCCAGAGTCAGTACCCCATGCGCTGTGAGGCTAGCAAAAGCATTTCCACCATACAAAAAAGGCCTAATAAAAATTACTAGTCTGGTTGCCATAGTGCAGGCTCTGTCTAGCTTCGGATCAGATGGCAATGTGTGAGTTGTCCCAATTTATTTATTGGAACGAAGTTCCTTATCGCGCGTTGTGAAAGGGCATTAGACGGAAAACATTGTTACGAAAAGTTATCACGACACTTTTTGCAGCTGTGTGGCGTGCGCATGTTTCTCTGTCTGTCTCTCTCTCTCTCTCTCTCTTATAGAAAGCAAGCCAGATATTTTCATTTCTATTTCGCATTGAACAGTGTGGTGTCGCCACGATTATTTTTGTTGAGTGTATACAGGTTTTTTGTACATAATAAATAATCTATACATATAATAAAATCGTAGGAAAGTCAAAACTGTACATTGAATATTTTTTAAAGGATACTTGGGGCGTGATCTACAACCGATATCGAAGCCAAAAATATAGTTTTTAGATTTTTTGTCTGTGTGTCTGTTTGTCTGTATGTATGTCCGGGCTAAACTCAAAAAGTACTGCATGGATTTACTTCAAATTTTGCATGAATATTACTAAAAGGTCAACATATAGGCTACATATTGTCACGCTATCACCTACGGGAGAGGTGCTGTGATAATTTATAAAATTTAACGCGGGTGAAACCGCGGGGCACAGCTAGTAAGAAATAACTTCGTTCCATCGGGGTGTCCCTTGACACCTTTCAAGTTTTTTATTTATATACTGTGTGGCTTTATTCATTTATTTATTTACCTTTATTTATTTACGCGTTCCTTGTTTTTGTTTAATGTCGTACATTTTACAACATAACATTGCAACACCTATGCTTTTTTATTTGCTTTCTTAGACAATTTTATTGCATATTATTGGTATGTCAGCACTGACGGGTAGAGTCAGTGCTGACATTTCATATTAGAAGAGCACTAAAATGAAAACACTTTCTCGGCGCCTTTTTAACGATGTTGTGAAATTTATTCGTAATATTGAAATTACAAACTATTCGTCGTGACAGCCGTGAGATGTCCATTGCTGGATAAAGGCCTCTCCACAATCGCTGGTCTTGTGCTACCCGCATCGCATTCAGCGACACTCATAAGATCATCAGTGCCTCTAGCACGAGTTCCTGCAGTTTACTTACTCGATCACACGTACAGTTTCGTCCCATACATTGAGCACCAGAGTTTTAGTTCTTAATAGTTTCCGCGAGAGGCGCTGGTGCTCAATGTATGGGAGGAAACTGTACGAGTGATCGAGTAAGTAAACTGCAGAAACTCGTGCTAGAGGCACAGTCCATCTTATGGGGTGTCTGCTAACGCTGCGTCTTCCGCTTCCTGGGCACCATTCGAGAACCTTTAGGCCCAATCGGCCGTCAATTCTACTAGCCACGTGCCCACCTTCTGCCACTTCAGCGTGGCAATTGTCCGTAAATTTGGTTCGCCTGCGGATTTCGACATTTCTGATTCGATCGCACAGGGGAACAGACATTTTCATGCACTCAAATATCTGTCCTGGGTGGTAATCGAACCCACGACCTGGGGCTCTACCGGCTAAGTCGCTGAAAATCGATTTCTTAAATAGCGTTCAAATAAATAAACGTTACAAATGACTTAATCAATCGTTAAATCGGAATCAACGTTGACAATCGATTCCGGACCGTTTATGACGTCACATGTGCTCATGGAAGCCGATGTAACGATCGATTAAGTCATTTTTAACCTTTATTTATTTGAACGCCATTTATGAAATCGATGTTCGGCGACTTAGCCGTTAGTGCCCCTGCGGCGTGAAAGGCAAGTGTTTACCATTCACGCCAACCGGCCAACCATTTTGACTTTAGTAGATAATGCGATGACAACGTGCCTCTATATGAAGATACCGGATGAAACAATAATTATCGCTATGCTAAGAGCCACTGATATTATCAACCGAAATAACGGCGAGCTATTATTTCTATCCATTTTTTTGCCGATCAACCAGTTAGGTCGTTGATCGCGTACAACTAGTGAAATAATAATTGTAAGCGGGCTCCTAAAAAAGCTTCGTTTTAAAAACTTCATTTAAGATACATACATAGGCTCACGCCTCTTCCCCAGAGAGATAGGCAGAGACAACGGATTTCCATTCGTCACGATCTTTGTACATCTTTTTTGCCTCATTAACAGTCATTATATTCTTCATACATGCTCGCTGGTTTAGGAGACTTCTGGAAATCTTAATTGAAGTTTTTGAAACGAAGCTTTTTAGGTGAGACCCTTAAGAGCGTTGGATACGCTGAATGTAGAGGTAATAATGATATGATAATATACTGGGACATTATTGACATACATACGGCCATCTGATCCCAAACGAAGCAGAGTCTTGTACTATGGAAACCAAATAACCGATATATTACATATACTACCTTTCTGTTGTAAATACATACCTATATAGATAACTACACCCCATATCTGTTCAGGGTGGGAATCGAACGCACGAGCTGCGGTATGAAAGGCAAGCATTTACCAACCACGCCTACCTGCTTGTCTGTGAATGTGTGCAAAATACAGTTTTCTTTCTTAGATTTTAAAAACTCAATACTTCGGAGATGTCGACTCGATTGCATTATTATAATCTATACTAATATTATGAAGAGGTAACGTTTGTGAGTTTGTGACGTTGTAAGGGGTAATCTCTGGATTTACTTAACCGATTTTCAAAATTATTTCATCAATAGACAGCTACGTTATTGTGGAGTGTCATAGGCTATGATACATCATCATAATTTTTATTTATCCCAAACTTTTAACCTGAAGTATTACGCGGGACAAACGGGCAGGGAGGAAAATATTTATAACGCGGAACGAAGTCCGCGGGCACTGCTAGTTTAATATATCTTCCTTGGGTAGTATTTAACTGCCAATCAAATATCTTTCTTTTGTATAACACAAATAATTCCGTGTTCTAAGCGAAAATCTACATCCTCAAAATATATATTATAAGCAATTTTAATTCATGACGCAATGCCTATATTGCTTATTTAGGTATTTAAACGGGATTGATTGTGTAAATAAAGTTTCTGGCATTTGTATGGTTGCAATGCTAACCTAACCCTCTTTTCTGGCAGCGAAATACAGTTTTCATAGGTAAGTTATACCGAATATTTTGTAAGCCAACTGTCTTACATTAATGCTATTTTATAAAAACATATGACGAAATATTTATCGTCTGTTATGTCATTGTTTTGATTAGGTTAGGTACATAGGTTTTTTAAAGTCTGCCAATTACGCAATACGCCGATATGATAAATATATATTAAATATAATGTATATTTAGCGCTTCTAACAGTGTAGGTTTTAATTATGGCGATAGGATTTCGCTGATGGGGATTATTCTGACAATCTGACGTGAAATTACTGCACGTGTGGTGTGACACAGCGGCTAAGACAGTCGCCTCGCCGCTTCAAAACTACCCAACGTATTTTGTTTAAACTTTGTAGTAATATAGCTTATATATCTGAATAACACATAGGCTATCATTTATAAAGTTTAACGCGGATAAAACCGCGAGGCACAGCTATTAAGCCCTCTATGTAGACCATTCTCTACACGAGAGATTTTACAGAAAATCTATTACAGGCACGATTAGCCCAAAAACATCATCGCGGGAGACAGGAGATTAGGGCGGGCGGCGATAGGTGTTTCACATCTTAAAATAGATTTGACAGAACATTGTGGATATCTCAGTGGAGAATATATTAGACACCCACTGAGGCCTACTTTTGAGTGATTTTGCATGTTACTGTAGCCTATTGGTATTTTAGTTAGTGACAATGACCGCTAATCTAGAGGTAGTGTTCGTTACACAGCTAGGTCAATTTTTGTGCGGTGAGCATGATTTTATTGTTACATGTCTGGGTGTAATTTATAAAGATAAATTACACTTTTATGTTTGCTAGCTGTGCCCCGCGGTTATAGCCGCGTTAAACTTTATAAAATACTAGCGGCCCGGTACGTGCTTCGCTACGCTTTTAAGTATTAGTACAAATTGTTTTATATGGGAGTATAGAAAGATGTTGATTTTATACTTTTTCAAGACTTTTTTTAAATTTTCTCTACGTACATGCCTTCTCTGGACTTCCAAGAATAATTCAAGACCAAAACTAGCCAAATCGGTAAAGGCGTTGTTGAGTTATAACATTACAACGAAAAGTGGCATTGATTTTTATATATATATATAAAATAGACTACTAGCTGCGCCCCGTGGTTTTACCCGCATTAAACCCGTTTTAATCGAAATTCCAGTCGTTTAGACGTGAAGAAGTAAAAAACATACACACACTCATGCTATCGCCTTTATAATATTGACGTGATGTATGCTGATAAATTACACCCAGACACAGAACCAGTAATCGTGCTCAGCGCACAAAATAAGTATGTATTTAGAAATATATTATAAGTATGTTTATCCGTTGTCATGGTTACCATAGAACAGGCGCTGTCTAGTCTGGGATGAGATGGCAGTGTGTTATTTAATGTCTCAAGATATTTATATATTACTAGCTGTGTTCCGCTGTTTTACCCGCGTTAAAAATCATAAATTATAGCTTATGTATTAATCCATGGTGTCAGGTAACTTTATACCAAATTTAATTAAAATCGTTCCAGCCGTTTAGACGCGAAGAAGTAACAAACATACTCACACACTCACAAACATTCCCCTTTATAATATTAGTGTGATTATAAATACAATAGATTTAAGTTTCATTTTAATCTAAATCAGTCTTATCTGATCATGTGTCTATTATAAAGATTTAGTCTACAAAAATTTCCTTGACACTATTTTATAAATAAAGTAGGTAAATAGTTCAGTTTCCGCGTCTAGAGTCTACCAACGAAAGGTATCTGTTATCTATAGACAATGGCCAATAGCTCGCTGTTCGCCTTGCACCGTAACCGTTCCGTAAACGACTGGCAAAGCTAAGCAGCTAGACGCGCTTTCCACCTATTGATGGGTGACAATTTAATTTGTTGAATTTCTATCGGCCCTGGTTCCGGTTGTGGTCAATTGACAACAGTACTTATGTCATGTCAGAAGACTACAGGGACAGTACTATACGTTTGTTTTTCCTTGTTGATTTTTATGGATTATTGTCAACATAGGACAAATTTTATGAATTACTTAAAATAAAAATTAAATTATTCATTAAATAATACTTATCGCAAGTAATAATAATATCCTGGGACATTATTTACACACGACCATCTGATCCCAAACTAAGCAGAGCTTGTACTGTGAAAACCAAATAACTTATAACACTACATATAATTATACTACTTTTCTTTTGTAAATACATACTTGTATAGATAATTACACCCAGACTCAGGACAAACAGACATGTTCATGCACACAAATATCTGTCCTCTGTCCTAGGTGGGAATCGAACCCACGACCTCCGACATGAAAAGCAAGCATTTGCCAACCACGCCAACAGGCCCGTATATGATCATGGGTCTATTATAAATAAAGTAGGTAAATAGTTTAGTTTCCGCGTCTAGCCTCTACCAACGAAAGTATCTGTTATCTATAGACAATGGCCAATGGCTCGCTGGTAGCCTTGCGCCGTAACCGGTAAACCGGTTAACCGGTAAACGACTGCCAAACGTGTGGCGCAGAGGCTAAGACAGTCGCGGGTTCGAGTCCCGCGCGTGACAACTATTTGCGTGACCCATTAATAGTAGTTCTGAGTCTGGATGCAATATGTGTCCGTCTATTATATGTTTGTAAAGTAACCTGCGACACATGGATTAAGTTCCTTAGTGCGGGTGGTGTATTATTAAAATTAAAACACTTGTGTGTACTTATGTACACGCGTTAGAAGTTATACTTCTTAATATACAACTTGAACATAGTTTTTCATTTTCATACCACCTAGAACTAACTTCATGCTGTTATTTTTACGATGCGCGCACCGTGCGCGCGCAATTTAAAAATTCACTCTCATACCACCTAGAACTAACTTCATGCTGTTAAATTTTTTGGTGTCGGTGTGCGCGCGCATCGTAAAAATTCACTCTCATCATTTTTCTCCATCGCGCCAAAAGAAGTATAACTTCAAAAATATCTAAGCAGCTAGACGGGCCTTTCATCTGTTGATGGGTGGCCATTTTTTTCTGAGTTAAAATGATATTATACTACATGCATCTATTAAACAGGGTTATGCAATAAGTGGCTCTTGTTTACTTATCGTATGAGCAGCGGTTACCCAAGTGTCAGAGTTGTTCAAGCCGCCCAGTAGACCTCTGACATTGCTTAACGACTGTTGCCTAATGTCTACAACCGGGACCGAATGGTTAACGTGTCCACCGAAGCACGGAGACGCTCAGAAATTAAACCACTTTGGCGCTCACCCATCTAAGGATTGACCGCAAGCATAGTTGCTTAACCTCGCTGATCACTTACGGACCGGTGAGAGCATCTAGCTATGAGCGCCTCACAAGAGCTCAAAAGTAGCATTCCTTGTATGTCATGGTCGTTATTAATTCGAGGTAAGAATTATATAAAAAAAATGCCTTTGTTCTTAAATCGTTGATCTCAATATTCGCAACCTTGACACCTGATTTAATTTTGATATGCCTACGCATGCCAACCGCAAAAAGTATCTGCTTAACGCGGGTATGCTGCTCCGGTGCCCCCCTTTAGCGATATGTTCCAGATGGACTGGGCACATACCCTAGGAGAGCTCTGAATTGCCCTGCTCTAATGCCGACTCCTGCCAGAGCAAAAGCAGTCATGCACATCCCGATTAACTTTCCCAAAAAGCACGGTTCTCCCAAGATTACCCGAACGATAAGATGACGAGATTTTATCTTCTTCTAAACCCCCGACCCAAAAATAAAGGGTGTTACAAGTTTGACGTTGATGTCTATCTGCGTGTGTGTGTATGTGGCATCGTAGCTCTTAAACGGATGGACCGATTTCGATTGGTGGTGGTTTCGGTTTTACATGGTGAAACTTTTTTTTTTGCGTGCTGGAAATGCTCAAATCGCATGTCCGTCGCTTGGGGAGGCGACGGGGTATATAGGGCTCCTCACTAAAACCACCACGGTAGCCAGCCTCACCGTGCTTGTAGCGGAAGCTCTGGGTACTCGCGGGAATGAACCAGTACCCCCGCCGTAGTCTACTCTCACCCGGGGAAGGGACGGGGCATGAACGCCTCTACCCCTCCCCAGCACGCACAAGCGTGTTTAGGCAACCTGAGCTACAGCAGGTTACCTCTTCCCGGGACCGCTTATATAAGGTGTTTGGAGTTCCCCTTCTCCAAACGCCAGCGATCCCAGGATTCATGTTCTAACCTAACCTAACCGAACCAAACCTAAACCTTTTAAACAGATTTAATGAATTTAGCAATATTGCAAATGATGTTATGGCATATGATAATTACGGCTTACAATGGTGATAAAAACTGATCTTAGTGAAATTGGCTAATATAGTAAACAATGAGTATGACATATGAAAGTATGAGAATACAATATTATGTCTGTTGACCAGTAGGTGTAGCAGATGACATTATGGCAAATGAAATTGTGGCAAGTGGGTGTAGCCCCAAAAAAAGGCCCGCTCTAGAACGGTCTAGGCTTATCGGAAGTATAATGAAATAAAGTTATTACGTACCTACATACAAATAATAATATATCTAGTCAGCAAACCTTTTTTACATATTGCAACACGTATTAAAATTTTTCCTGACTCATCTACCGTAATCGTAGGTAATTCATTTTAAACTGATTCAGTCACATTTATAAGAAACAATAACACAATCAATAAATGATTTTTTCGTTATCATAATATGAAGCAAAAACTTTTTATCATTTTTTATGAAAAGTGCGCGGACGGAGGAGTATCAAATTTAGAACAGTTCATAAGGAGAAGGAGGGCAGAAAGCTATTTTTTATAGTATGCATAAGAAGTAAATTATTTTAATAAAAAATACAATACATTACACACACTATCACGCTGTTGTCACACTGACAAACTGAGAAGAGATGACAAACTGAATGCCTAAACTGAGAGCAGATTAAAATAATTTTCTTTAATATCCTGAAATATATGACAATAGAACCTTAATGGTCGAATTTCGAACATTAATTCCTACGTTGTATCCCTATTTACGCAAATTGTGCGGACGGAGGAGTATCAAATTTAGAACAGTTAAAGTTCATACCTATGGAGAAGGAGTGTAAACCTAATATTTTATTTAATTGGTATTTGGTGGTAAAATTATTTCATTAGCAAAAACATTACACACACTATCCGCTTTTGACACACTGACAAATTGAGAATAAGCAGCGGCTAAGATAGTCGCCTCGCCGCTTCGTGTCGCGGGTTCGAGTTCCGCGCCGGACAGCTATTTGTGTGACCCATAAATAGTTGTTCTGAGTCTGGATGTAATTTGTGTCCGTCTATTATATGTTTGTAAAGTACCCCGCGACACAGGGACTAGATTACATAATGCGGGTGTTGTCTATAAAAAAAAAAAAAAGAAATTATGACAAACGGACTGTCTTATCTGAGAACAGATTAATATTAGGTATCTGTCTTTAATGCAACCTCTTATATAATATGACAATAGAACCTTAATGGTCGAATATCGGACATTAATTGTACTATAATAAAAGAGCTGAAACAAATTCAGTCACGTACCAAAATAAATGACGCATCTAATAACTTGATAAATATAAATAATAAAATGCCATTACTTTATTCATATATCAAATATATTTTGTAAGTAAATTTGTCACACACTCTGAAAAGTAAGCCTGACGACCGCCCTGACTCACCCTTTGATAAGTATAGTGATCCTACCTTTTGATCAAAATGGTTCGATCCTCGCACAAGACTAATATTTGTGTTCATGAACATATCTATTTGTTTTGGTCTGAGTGTTTTCTATGTAACCTTTTTGCATGGTTCGAGAATGTAAGCCATGGAGATTGCTACCACAGGCCGATTATAATATTTTGAATGTGGAATCTTTTGAACTAATTTCGAAAATAGATTATTTTTTTAAAAGGAAGAATATAATCCCTACTCAAATTAAAAAAACAAAAGTAAACCATAGCCAATATTAGAACATTTTTTTCCCGCCAAGGCCCACGGGCTGTGATAATTATTTCAGTATCATTAATAAATCGAGCCCATTACTTAAGGTATATTTTTGAAATACCGTATTCCGTGATAATATATTATATGGTTCGAGTGTTATAAAATAGGATTGTATTTTAAACAGACCGTTCCGAAATTTAATTCAATATAATATTATATTATTTGGTTCTAGTGTAATAGAATAGGATTGTAGTTTAAGCAGTCTAACCTGAAATTGTGTTTATAATGTGTAACATAATTATTATGTATTTTGCGTAGGTACATGTTCTGAAAATACATATAATTCTTTCTTTCAAAAATTCAAACCGACAAATGTAAGTTATTAAACCCGGGAATTGCTTTTGTTGATTTATAACTCTTGCATGACCATATTATTACAGTTTTTATGCTTAACAACAAAGGTTTTTACTTTGTGTATTACACTTTTAATGTCAAATCTGATGGAGTTATTTGTAAAAATTGATTATTTTTATAAAGAGAAGACGACGAACTCGGCTCATCATCATTCCTTTTTTTAAATACTAGATTATTTATAAAAAAGGAATGAGGATGAGTCGAGTTCAACGTCTTCTCTTTTTAAAAATAATCAATTTTAAATTACTTCATCAGATTTATTTCATTCAAAATGCAATAATAACCGGCATAGGATAGTAATAGAGCTGAAGCGAATGGTATATTTTTGAAGTGAAAGCATCTATAGCGGCTTGTGCACTTATTCGAATCAATACGGAGAAATCATAATTTACGCCACACAATTTAATATAGCCATTTCCTCCACTTGTGTAACTTGTGTCTAAAAATCGACCATATTTACACATAAAATCACGTATTTACACCAGTTTTAGAAATTAAGCAATGCCTTGATGCGTCTTTTTCTGAGTTGGCGCCAAAACTCGGTAAAATTTTCAGCGTTTCCAAAGTTGCCACTCGTTTACTATCGATAAGAAATCGATGTTTCTGGCAGTCACATAAGCATTAATAAGTAAAAAAAAAACAGTCATTGAAGTCTATGGAACTTACATCAGAAACATAATAATAATTAGTGTTACTAGTTGGCAACTGTGTATCAACAAACCATTTGCCAATATTGTTCTAAACCAACGTGTACACACGGGAACGTATCAAGCTACACAGTTCCAATATAAGCTGACCTCTCATAGTATGGAAATCCTATATAACGCGGGATCAGTTTATACTGGACATTTATAGCTTAAAGTGTAGCCGTATGTAAACACTAAATCGTAGCTCTATTAATAAACTCACAGATGATACAATAGTGAATGAGCACAGGCGCTGTCGTCAGCCAAATTGGTGTATTTCCGCAAGTTTTTAGCCAATACTACGAGATTCACCCTTCACGTGTAGCACAGCAGTTAAGGCAGTCACCTTGCCACTTTGTGCCCCGGTTTCGACTCCCGCGCAGGACAACTATTTGTGTGACTCATAAATAGTGGCTCTGAGTCTGGATCAGTACATCCAGACTCAGTGCCACTATTTATAAATCTGCTAATGTTTGTACGCCGCGACACAGGGATTAATTTCCTTAGTACGGGCGATGTCTTTAAAAAGAACACGAAGTTATCTCGTAGTAGTTATTAGTTATGCACCAAATTTGACTATAACTACATATTTTAAAGAACATCATTAACCGAAATAGGATTCACTAATTTCGCCCGGCAGAAAATCTCTCAATATCAAACATCAAAAACATGCTTAAAATAAAATAATCTCAAGAATGATCTGAATTTTCCTGAGCCCTCATTATATTATATTTGTCGTAATGATTACATTTTTCATATTACTATTATTTAGTCACATTTCAGCCTGTAATTAACGTGTTTTCTGTTCTCTCTATCATGACCCGTATATATATATTTTTTGTAAGGCAGAGGAAATAGGCACGCTTGCCACCCACAAAAAGTGTCTGCGGGTGCGTATGTCGGACTCTCACCGACTAAACCTAACCTGCCGTGGACTTCTTTAGGAGCCTGATGGGAGGAGCCCCGGAAACGCGGATATGCTACTCCGGTAACCTCCTTTTGCGCCATGTCCCAAATGGTTGGGAAATTGGTAGTTTATACGGACGAGACTACTTTAATATGATAAAAATAGGAGTTATCAGCCCCTTACGCTCCCTTACTTGATAAACTCCACAAGAAAGACACTGAGATGATAAATTTTCCAGGGGGATCCTCGCCAATAATGGGTCTGCGGTGGATGCTGCGATCGCCGCCATGTTCTGCAACGGCCTACTCAACCAGCAGAGCATGGGAATCGGCGGTGGCTTCTTCATGACCGTGTACATCAAGCAAGAGGAGAAGGCGTACGCGGTGAATGCCAGGGATATGGCACCAGGGGCCGCTACTGTCGACATGTATAATGGCAGTTATGACAAAGCTACTAAAGGTAAGTCATGATTAATTTTATAGAATATTGTAAAGTTACACTTGACGTAAGGAGCTTTTCGGACACCAGTTTCGACGCTTTCAGGAGATCTTCTTCAGGGTGTATGCGACCCGCACTCCTCAGTCAGATGATCTTCTGAAGAGGTCGAAACCGTTGGCTGAATCTAACATGAAATTAATTACCCGTTACAATGTTTCACTAAGATACCAAGCAAATTTTATACATTGCGGTTTTTTGATAATAAATACTAAACTATTGATATGTAGGGTGAGTCTCTCTGCTGGGCGAATTGTAGAAATTCTATTGTTGCTTTTTACGCGATGCGTAAAGTCTCCTCTGCGTTTTTCAACCAAGGAGGCGATCACCGTAGCCTAGTTGGTAGTGCTCCTGCCTACGAAGCTGGTGGTCCTGGGTTCGAATCCCGGTAAGTGCAAATATTTGTGTGATGAGCACGAATAGTTGTTTCTGAGTCATGGATGTTTTCTATGTATTTAAGTATTTATCTATCTATATAAGTATGTATATCGTCACCTGGTACCCATAGTACAAGCTTTGCTTAGTTTGGGGCTAGGATGATCTGTGTGACATTGTCCCTAGATATTATATTATCACTTTCCCCTGGGCGAGCGGGGGAAACCCACAAAAGAAGACACTCCCCTTGGGGTTCCAACCTCGGCTCAGAGCGGTTACTGACGAAAGGTTTATGAAAATAATACTAAAAAAACTTCAGAATTTAAATGGAAAGAATTCCACTTCTCACTCATAAAAATAAAGGTATAATATCAATTGTATGTAAATGTCCGAGTTCTCATTTATAAGCTTTGTCTGTAAAACTGTTTCATAAAACTAGATTTGGGTCAGCGAGGCGCTAAGAAACAACGGAGGAAAGATAATTAGGTTTACTGTGGTAGTTATTTATATAGATTAACATTGGATCGTATTATAACTCTGTCGACAGTCAGGCATCATCATCATATTGGCCGAAAGATGCCCACTGCTGGACAAAGGCCTCCCCAAAGATCTCCGCGTCTAGGGACTTACAAGGACCCTCACAAGATCATCGGTCTATCTTATAGGGGGCCTGCCCACTCTTGCGTCAATAATAATTTAAGAGAGGAAGGGCACAGCGTTGATTCACATCACATTCACTCACATTAAATTATTAATGTTATTATTAAGACATGCCTTAATAATAACATTAATAATTTAATGTTGTGTTTCTGCGTGTGACTAAAGTCGCTAGAGCTCATCGGAGTGGGGAGGAAGGTACACACTGTTTTACTAACTCTTATAAAGGCCGGAATTGCACCCGCGAACCCTCTGGTGTCGCGAGTGTACATGGGCGGCGGTGATCACTTACCATCAGGTGACCCACTTGCTCGTTTGTCGCACTCTTATACATATAAATAATGACGAATTGTAAATGATTCGCACTCATTAGGATATTATATCCTAATGAGTGCTGTACGAACTGGAAGACGCAGCGTGGGCAGGCCCCTTACAAGTTGGACCGACGATCTCGCAAGGGTGCGGGCAGCACAAGAACGGCCATTGTGGAGATCTATGGGGTAGGCCTTTCTCCAGTAGTGGAAGTCTTTCGGCTGATCTGATGATGATGCATCATCTTCACATGCAGTATCTCCACAATGTTTGATACCCGATGTAATACATTTACAATATATATGTATTTAGAAATGTATAAGTATGTTTATTCTCTGTCTGGTTGCGATTGTACAGGCTCTGCCTATTTTAGGACCAGGTGGCAGTTTGTTTAAAGTTTTATTGTTTTGTCTAAAGAAAATTATAGTTATTAATTCTAAATACACGTGGTGGGCAGGACATAGTCATAAAGAATGGCAAAAGTTTGCTGGGATGGTTTGAGCATTTAGAAAGGATGAATTAAAGAAGATTTACAAATGAAATATACTTGTGTGAATGGTATAACCGGTAGGGAAAAATCTAGTAGAACATTCTCTGACCAAATCGGAGATGTTCTCAAGAAAGGCCAGATCAAAAGTACCCTAAACCGGCGAGCATGTATGAAGAATATAATGGCAATGTGTGAATGGTACAGCCTTAAGGGGAAGACCAAGTAGAACTTTCTCTGACCAAATTGGAGATGTTCTTAAGAAAGGGCAGGTCAAAAGTATCCTAAACCGGCGAGCATGCATGAAGAATATAATGGCATGTATGAATTGTACAACCGTAAGGGGAAGACCTCGTAGAACTTTCTCTAACCAAATCGGAGATGTTCTCAAGAAAGGCCAGGTCAACAGTAACCTAAACCAGCGAGGATTTATGAAGAACATAATGCAAGACAGTAAACGAGGCAAAGGAGGTGTCCAAAGATCGTGAGAAATGGAAATCCGTTGTCTCTGCCTACCCCTCAGGGAAACAGGCGTAAGTCTATGTATGTATTATAATAGACAAACATAAAAACCAAGATTACCTACTGAAACGACACGTATTTAATTTTAAACGGTAAATAGAAAACATCTCCAATGGAAACATAAACAAGTAAATTTTACAGACAAAACAAAATAAATGCTTTTATTGGCGTGTATTGTTAACTCCGAGATAAACTGTGATAGTGTAGAATAAGGTCACATTATCATAATGTTATAATCGTAGCAATAAAACACACAGCTTGTTTATTTAGGTAAACAGCTAAGTAAATATGTATCTTATCCGAAAACCTTGAAGTGGTATATCGGTGATAGATTTTTATTCTAGAAACTGTATTTATTTTACCGACTTACCTACTGATATTGTTTTTAATTCCTTGCGCGTTACGTGATATTACGACCGTAACCCTAGCTAGATAGCTGGACAAAAGTCTCCCCTAAGGATCTCCACAATGGTCGGTCTTGTGTTGCCCGCATCCAGCGGCTTCCCGCGAACTTTGCGAGATCGCCGGTCCACCTTGTAGGGGATCTTCCCACGCTTCCGGTTCGTGGTCGCCACTCAAGAACCTTTCTGTCCCAGCGGCTGTCGGTTCTACGAGCTATGTGTTCCGCCGACTGCCACTTCAGTTGGGCAATTCTTTGGGCTATGTCGGCTACTTTGGTTCGCTGCGGTTTTCGACGTTTCTGATTCGATCGTACAGGGATAATCCAAGTAAAGCCTTCTCTATTGCCCTTTGGTGACCTTGTAGCTTCTTATGGGGCCTATCAGCCTCAGCCTCAGTCATGTCATGTCCCGGAGAATTTCTTTAACTAGGAGGAGTTAGTAAATGAATAGCCCACATGCATGTAACCATGTTTTTTTTTTTTTTTTTTTTTATATGGAATAGAACCATTGAACTCACGACACTGTTACCGTCACCGAATCCACATAATTTTTTTTTTTTTAAGCTTTTACTTCTGTCGGCACTCCCGGAGTGCCACTGCTTTTTTAAAGTGAGAACTTTTTTACTTCTTTCTTTTCGACACTGTTAGCGACCTGTTATTTAAGTATGTACATATATTGTGTATGTGCGTACATAGGGACATATAATAAATGTTGGCTTTATTGAGAAGGGAAAATAACCATTGAACTCGCGACACTGTTACCGTTATAGTGACCGTTACCGACACCACGTTATTGTTCAAGGTTTAACTTTTTTATTCAAATGAGTTTTCAGGTGGTCCCACATTATTCTCTTTTAATCGGGTTCATATTTGAAGATTTAAATAAAGAACAGTTTAAAAAGTTAACGTTGTGGAATATTCCGCTGTTCGTAAATTTTTTTTTTCAAGATTTAATAGAACATTTACATATATATTTATTATTATTTACATATATAAATTGTAGTCACTAATAACAGTTAACAATTCAATAACAATTTTTACACCGTGTCTGAATATTCTAAACCTAGTTACATATTAAGTATGTTTGTGTTATTTTAGATTTACATGTAACTCCAATAATTATAGTACAAACACACAATCTTAGTTATTAGTATAGTTAAATTTATATACGAGTAGTAGTCAAAGAGATTAGTAATTAGTCAACATTCGAAGTCCTAATAAAGCTAGCAAACTAAATGTCAAGTTTATTTAATAATTAATTGTGATGTCAAATTAAGAATTATATAGTGTGTTACAAAGTTAGTGCAAATTAAGCTGTTATTGTGATGCAATCAGAACATGTACAGACGCCAGCACATCAAGCTACCCCATTCTGTTAAATTTCCCCAATTGAAAGCGAACCTTATACTTGAGTGATAAAGTTGTACGCTTGTACTTATTTATTTATTTATTAAAGTATTGCAACATGACACATATTAGGTCTTTACCTATGAAATTGCCGTTCTGCAGTACTGGCCATTTCAAATCAAAATAATTTTTGTTTGGCTAAGAATTCTAATTTCAAATTAATTTTATTTTAAAAACATGGATTCTTTTTTCCAAAAGTAGTCATTTCTTTATTGATTAGTGTTACATTTTCATCGCATTTCAATCTTTTTCGTCATCATGGATACGTTAAAAATTCGAGTAATTATGGAATATGAGTACCGTCGTGGCAGCAACGCGGCACAAGCGGCACGCAACATCAACGACGTTTACGGAGCTAACACTACAAACCAACGCACCACCTGTTATTGGTTTGCTCGCTTCCGATCTGGAAATTTCGACCTGAAAAATGAACCTCGCGGTCGTCCGAAGACTTTGGTCGACAATGACGAATTAAAGGCGGTTGTGGAAGCTGATGATACACAATCTACGGCTGAATTAGCAGCAGCTTTCGACGTTAGCGTCAAAACAATATTGGTCCATTTGCGTCAAATTGGCAAGGTAAAAAAGCTTGACAAATGGGTGCCCCACGAACTCAATGATCGCCAGCGCGAAGTACGCGTCGAGACGTGCCTTGCACTGCTCAACAGACACACAAATGAAGGAATTTTGAACCGCATTGTTACCTGCGATGAAAAATGGATTCTGTTTGATAACCGCAAGCGCTCAGCAAGTTGGTTGGATCCTGGTTCAGCACCTAAACAATGCCCTAAACGAAAACTTACCCCTAGAAAAGTGATGGTCACTGTTTGGTGGTCTAGCGCCGGTGTGATTCATCACAGCTTCTTACCAAACGGGGTGAGCATTACTGCAGATGTGTACTGTGAAGAACTGAGCACAATGATGGAGAAGCTGGCGCATCTCCAACCAGCATTGGTCAATCGCTCGTCTCCGCTGCTCCTGCACGACAACGCGCGACCTCATACTGCACAGCAGACGGTCTCCAAGTTGCAAGAACTGGGGTTGGAAGCTCTCCGTCATCCGCCCTACTCACCAGACCTTGCGCCTACAGACTACTACTTTTTCCAGAATTTGGATAACTTCTTGGCGGGAAAAAAATTCAATACCCGAGAGGCAGTACAAAATGCCTTTGAAGAATTTGTTGCCTCCCGTCCAGCTGATTTATTTAAGAAGGGCATCAATAAACTGCCACTGCGATGGCAAAGATGCATTGATTGCATGGGTGATTACTTCGATTAATACAAATAAAAAAATTCATGAAAAAAAATCGTTTAAATTTTTTCATACAAAACGGCAATTTCATAGGTAAAGACCTATTATTACAAGTATGCAGTTAAATAATAATATCTATAGTACAGACGCCAGCAGCACATCCAACTACCTCAATCGGTCAAATTTCTTTTATAGATTTTCAACTTTATCACATAAGCATAAAGTTCACTTTCAATTGGGGAAATTTGACAGATTGGGTTAGCTTCTGTGCTGGCGTCTGTAGATTTTTTCCCCGTTCTTTCAAAGATTTTGAACTATATTTTGACCGCGACACTGCCCGCGATAACTATAAAATAGGATTAGGACAAAGGCAACTTTTAATGCGATATAGTGATGCATAAAACATCTATACCAGATCTCTGCTAACTTCCTGTAGTTGGTTCTGAATAAAAAGTATTCCATATGTTAATCCAGAGCAGTAACTATCTGTGTACCATATTTCATCCAAATCTTGTTTCCCAAGTTAGTGTAT
Organism: Pseudoips prasinana; assembly: GCA_951640165.1. Classification (NCBI taxonomy): domain Eukaryota; kingdom Metazoa; phylum Arthropoda; class Insecta; order Lepidoptera; family Nolidae; genus Pseudoips; species Pseudoips prasinana. The sequence continues at coordinate 15,229,776 of OX621260.1, forward strand.
TTTATGTAAAAATGGTCAAAACATTGGGCCACACAACACACGCTGAGTTTGTTTCGCCGGGTCTTACCAGTTTCTGCGCATTGGATTCGGTGAAAGCACGTCACGTCGTTATAAACACAAGGTCCGCCATTATAATAATAATGAAATAAGACAGTCGCCTCGCCGCTTCCTGTCGCGGGTTCGAGTCCCGCGCCGGACAATTATTTGTGTGACCCATAAATAGTTGCTCTGAGTCTGGCTGTAATTTTTGTCCGTCTATTATAATAGGTTGGGGGAAAAATTACTTCGCATTATTTTAAGAAAATTAACAACATTTTTTTAATATAGTTTATTTAAATTTAACTAAAGTATGTAGGTACTATTTTGTTCGACAAGTTTTTGCCATCTTTTAGGTAGGGACATGATCCCATTGCTATAGAAATTTTTAGACTTCTGATCAAAATACCGCGTCAAGTGGTTTTAGCAGTCCTCTCGTGATGTTAACCTGACACTGCCTAAAGAATTCTGAAGAGACCGAAACAGGTGGAAATTTGAAGGTCAGGAATATACGGCGGATGCATTAACACCTCCCAGACAAACTCTCTTAATTTTTGCTGAGTGCCTAAAGATGTGTGAGGTCTAGCGTTATCATGATGAAAAACCACACCCCTTCTGTTGATTAATTCCGGCCGCTTTCTCTCAACTTCTTGCTTTAATCTCATCAGTTCAGAATCGATCTTCCTGCCAGGTGGTAACAGCTCATAATGAATAATGCCGTTCCAATCCCACCACACACACAGCATCACCTTGTTGCGACCCGGGTTTCGGCACAGTTCGTGAAGCCTGCCCGGCCTTTGACCACGACCTTTTTCGCACGTTCTTGTCGTACGTGATCCACTTTTTATCACCAGTTATCAGCTTCTTTAAAAATGTATCGGTGTCATAACGTCGTAATAAAGAATCACAAATGAGTACACGGTTCATTATGTTTCTTTCAGTGAGCTAGTGAGGTACCCAAATATCGAGCTTTTTTGTGTACCCAGTTTTTTCAAATGCGCCAAAACTGTTTTGTGTCCAATTCCCAGTTCTTCAGCTACGTCGTAACTACTGATATGCCGATTTTGCTCCACTTTTTCAAAACTGGTATCCATTTTATCCGTAATAGGGCGACCAGAGCGACGTGCATCTTTGACATCTAACTTTCCGGATTGAAAACGCTTAAACCAAATTTGTGCTACTCTCACAGATACTGCACTAGGTCCATAAACATCGCAAATTTTGTTCGCGGCTTGCGTTGCATGTTTACCTTTTTCGTAGTAAAATTTTAAAATGTATCGATATTCTTCATTAGATTCACTCATCTTGACAGTACGAAAAACAAATGAGAATCACATATTTTCCTAATTTAAATTTGGAATTATATTCTTAACAATTTAAACTTTCAATGATACCATAACCAACCAGATACAAATAGTATAGCCAAAGAAATTTTATGACAAGTTCATACATACTATAATGCGAAATACTTTTTCCCCAACCTAATATGTTTGTAAAGTAACCCGAGACACAGGGATTAGATTCCCTAGTGCGGGCGTTGTCTTTAATAAAAACATTCTTACCTTAATATAGACGATTTTTTTCTTATTATAAATTAAATATTATTTCTAAATGTTTTCATACAATCCGTGTACCTAAATATATACATACATAGACGCACGCCTATTTCCGATCCGGTACCCTCAAGAAACGAGGTTTTGGCGTGTGTTTCGGAAGTGCGAGTCTTAATGGGAGACGGTGACCACTTACTGTGACCGCAACTGCGGTATGTTTTATATCGGCCAAACTAAAAGGTCTATTGCTGAAAGGGCCAAAGAACATATCGCAGCTGTCCGTAACCGACAGGTTAATAAATCAACAATAGCTGAGCACGTAGTCGACACAGGATCTCAACACTGGATTACTCATTTACACAAGCCACAGGTCCTCTCCACCGATCGTCACTATTACTCCAGAATAGTACGTGAAGCGGTTGAAATAAAGAAACATATAAATTTCAACCGGGAAGACGGATACCGCCTCTCACCATCTTGGAATCCTGTAATAACGAAGTGCCATCGTCGCGTAACCAACGTAGTGCACCCGGGCGCTGATGTCATTAGTGTCGTGTGTACCGACAGTTTCGTAAAGGAAAATGAAAAATATCAAGACCAGGCGAGGGTAGATACCGAAGCCCGAGCTTCACGGAGACGACGCTGCCGAGCCACACCACGGATGGATTGCACCACCCGTGACCACGGCTGGTGCAATCCATGCCGAAACGTCGGGTAACCAAGGTAATGATTTACCTAAATATTTATCGCGATGAGACCCGTGTCCACAGTATATAAAAAATGTGTACAAATCGCGAAAGTTTAAAAACATTAAAGTAGACTATGACTGACTACCAAGAATCCTAAAACTAAACCATTGTATAAACTATAAATAAAACTTTTAATTGGCCGTCTGTTACTATTCCTTGTTCTATTTATACTTCGCTGTAAGTTTTCTTGAGCAATAAAATAAAATACTTCTATGTAAAGAAACTTGGAATGGCTTACCCTGTTACAGTGTTACAGGCTATTGAAAGGGTAACCTTTTCGGACGCGGTTCATTACACCCGTTCGAAGGTGTAACAGTATCATATGGTTTATTTTTTAAGCGCTTAAAAACCCCCTTCAACAACCCGTTCAACGAGTATCCGGCCGGTCCCTGGTAAAGAAAACCTGCTGACGACAAACAACTCCCAATAGAACAGACTCTCATACAATAGTCGCACCGCGCTGCGCTAATGTCGGTTGCTCCCGTTGCGTTGCCGCGTTGCTAGCGATAACAGTTAACGGCACCTACCAACCACATTGCTGCATAGTATTAACAGTACACATTAGGTAATAAGAACACTAGAGCTTACGTCAGTGGAAACACGTGGACTACAAAAACTGCCCTTATAATTTATGTTATAAGGTTGTTGTACGTTGTCATAGACGCAGTTGTGTGTGCGCGTCGACTGTTCCGTTGGCTTTACGGCTGAGATAGCTCAAGACATTGCATTGATACATTGATTATTACCTATGTGGTGACGGCGAAGAATATTATCACCCCATCTCATCCCGTGGGGTGCATAGAAATCATCCCGAGGGGATACATACAGACGTTGCTAGCGATAACAGTTAACGGTACCTACCAACCACATTGCTGCATAGTATTAGTAGTACACATTAGGTAATAAGAACATTAGACCTTACGTCAGTGGAAACACTTGGAGTACAAAAACTACTCTTATACCTAACTTACATAACAAGGTCGTTGTCATCGACGTAGTAGTGCGTGCACGTTGACTGTTCCGTGGGATCTATCCGGATGGGTTACTCTGCGCATTGAAATGAAATGAAATGAAATGAAATTTATTCAGCACTTGGGTATTAACATACACTTGTACTTGTCAAGCTCACAATGCAGTATACAAAGATAGTTGATAGTATAAAAGTTACTTACAAAAAAAAGAAATAAATTAGTCCGTCCGTGCGGTTTGTTTGATCGTATATATTTTCTGAAGTCCTTAAATAAATAACAGTTACTAATCTATTATTTTGAAATTTAGTTCTACTATATTAAATTAAAGAATGGAAGACTAAAGCAAAAGACGAAATTCTAGATGAGGGTGTGATCACATGAATGGGATCACCGATCACGCGTTAATGGGCCAAAGCGATCCTCGCCGCTGAGGAACCTACCCTAGCTAGTCTGCGGCTTTCTCTAGCTACCTAGGTGGACGACCCGGAGAAGAAAGCCACAAAGAAACTCCGGGCTTGCTTTTTTCGTCTTCTTTTGCTTTTTGTTTTCGATTTTTTTTATATCTTGTATTTTACTTACATTGTGATTGGTTGTTATGTAGGCTAATGCACGCACAGAACCGTTGTCATCCAGTGAATCATAATAAAATAAATAAGCAATACCATTCAATTTCACTCAAGCACTTAGAATATCCTCTTGCTAGACGAAAAAACGGTGGGTGCATCCGCGTACATTTACAAAAGTAACAATTAACAAGTTGGTACATTGACTTTTACCTGTGTGGTGACGGCGAAGAATATCATCACCCCATCTCATCCCGTGGGGGGCATAGAAATCGACCCGAGGGGATACCTACAGAGATCGGGCAGCAGCGTTTTTCTGTGAATTATAACCATCAAACAAACCGCCGACCCGTCTGCCAAACGTGGCGATTATCGCATATCCCCCATTTGGGGTGGCTTTTGTCCAGCTGTGCACGTAATTTGGCTGCCATGATGATTGATTTTTACCAGATTGCTACAAAATTAGGGTAATATATTTCGGGTGTTTCTATGTTAGAATTTTTATATAAAACACAGCCACAAAAATAGGATTTCGTTGATATAGGTACGTGTTATGTCGTGCGTACTGATTCTAGTTTTTTAGGGTTCCGTAGCCAAATGGCAAAAAACGGAACCCTTATAGATTCGTCATGTCTGTCTGCCTGTCCGTCCGTATGTCACAGCCTGTATTCTGTAAACCGCATTAAGATTTTTACACAAATTAGAAAAAGAACAATAATTTTGGGGGGTCGGGATAAAGAAAAATAATACATAGAACTGAAACTCAAATATTTTTTTTTCATCGTACCCATATATGTGGGTGTCTATGGATAGGTCTTCAAAAATCATATCGAGGTTCCTAATATCATTTTTGTCTAAACTGAAGAGTTTGCGCGAGAGACACGTCCAAAGTGGTAAAATGAGTGTCCCCCCCTCCCCTGTAACTTCTAAAATAAGAGAATGATAAAACTAAAAAAAATATATGATGTACATTACCATAGAAACTAACAACGAAAATTAGTTTTAACGAGATCTAGTAAGTAGTTTTTTTTTAATACGTTATAAACCGCAATGTTGGTACGGAACCCTTCATGTGCGAGTCCGACTCGCACTTGGCCGGTTTTTTTTTTATTGGAATGGTCATGCTTACGAGGAGATCACGCATTCATTTTGTCAAGATCGGTTAAAATATAAAGACTTAAAAGGAAATTAGAAGAGTTAAAAATTTTGTAATATTCCCCGGCTCTTAAAATTTTAAATCTATATTTATCACAGGTTAGCTCACACAGCATCTTGAGCGCATTATGTGATAGATGTTAGTTACATCTAGAAAGTATCTTAGTACCGCAATACTACAACATGTAACTTAATTAACGCACACCCTGAAAATAGTGTGTTCAGAATCGTTTACTGAATCGATTTATATCAATTTTAATATAGGTAATTTTATATTCCTAAAATAATTAAAACTACGGAAATTATTGTCATATTAACTCTGTACAGTCAAAACTAATTGAAATGGACCGTAGATCAAAGTAATAAGACTTTTAAAATCGCAGTTTTATTTGTATTCATAAAAATTCCATCATTAAATACAAAATAAAGAATAATAAACTTTATTCCAAGAAACTAATTTAGTAAATAACAATACATATATATGTTAAATAAAATATGTTAAATAATGTATGTATTATTATTACAACATAATATCCTAATTGGGGTGTTTGAGGGTGTGCGTTAATTACATTACATGTTGTATATTGTAAAATTAATAACATTAGGTTAATATTTTCATACCTAACATCTTATGTTATCATATTACCTAATGCGTCTGATATTTAGATAAATTGTCTACTTATACTGGTAATTGTAGTATATAATAATAATATATGTAGTTCTTTATTATAGCTATTACTCTAAAATAAATAACCAAATGCAACTCAATTTAGAACTCAATTCTTTCCACTAAAATTTATTGTTACGAAACCAACTCTACCCCTCGAGGGGTTATTATTAAGCCTACGATCGAAACGTCTAGACTTATAAACGTCCTACTGCAGCGGGATGACCCTATTCGACATTTAATTCTCCCTCAGGAAGGTGACCTTTAGACGTTTTCAGAATAAAATACACACCTACTTAGCAAAAAAGAGCAGCTGTTTGTTCTATATTTACATTTCACATTGCAGCAGTTTAAAGTGTATAGTATGGGATAATTAAATAATGCCTGAAGATACAATTATCCTACCAAGTAGGTATTGTTTTTTAAAGGCAATGCCCGCACGAGGGAATCTAATCAGGGATCTAGGGATTAGATTCCCATTCAGGTGCAGGATTCAGGACAAACAGATATGTTTTTTTTTTGTAAATACAACGCCCGCTTTAGGGAATCTAATCCCTGTGTCGCGGGGTACTTTACAAACATATAATAGACGGACACAAATTACATCCAGACTCAGAACAACTATTCATGGGTCACACAAATAGTTGTCCGGCGCGGGACTCGAACCCACGACACGAAGCGGCGCGGCGCGGCGTCTGTCTTAGCCGCTGCGCCACACGTGCAGTCAAATTGTTTAATTAAACCTTTTAAAACTTCTACCAGAGAAACTGGCGAGTCAATAATGGTTAATTATAGCAATAGTAGTTAGTAGTCAATAGTGGCTGGTGGTCTAGTGGTTGACCTTAAATGCTGTGCTAGAGGTCGTGGGTTTAATCCCCAACCTGTACAAATTTTTATGTGATGAGCACGATTATTTGTTATAGCTGTGCCCCGTGGTTTTACCCGCGTTCAATTTTATAAATTATAATTGCTCCTCCTCCGTAGGTGATAGTGTGATACCTAATATGTAGCCTATATGTTTACCCTACCTTTTAGTAATATTCATGCAAAATTTGAAGTAAATCTATGCAGTAATTTTTGAGTTTAGCCCGGACATACATACAAGCAGATAAACAGACAAAAATTCTAAAATCTATATTTTTGGCTTCTATATCCATTGTAGATCACGTCCCAAGTATCCTTTTAAAAAAATATTCAATGTACAGTTTTGACTTTCCTACGATTTTATTATATGTATAGATGTGTCGGGGTGTAATTTATCTATAATATGTATTTAGAATTATAAAAATATGTTGTAGTTGTCTCGTTGCCATAGTTCAGGCTGTGTCTAGTTTGGGATCTGATGGCAGTGTGTTAGTTGTGCCAAGATATTTGTTTAGATTTGTCCAAAAATACTTATATCAAAATTATCTGTAAAATTTTTAATTCATCATCATCATATCAGCCGAAAGACGTCCACTGCTGGACAAAGGCCTCCCCCAAAGATCTCCACAATTGCCGGTCTTGCGCTATCCGCATCCAAAAAATTTAATCAATGCCTTTTAAAAAAAATAATATGTCACAGCCTGTTTTTTCCGAAACTATAAGAGCTGTACTACTGAAACTTGGTAAGTAGATGTATTCTGTGAACCGCATTAGAATGTTTACACAAAAATAGAAAAAGAACAATTATTTTGGGGGGTCGCCATACATAGAACTGAAACTCAAAAATTTTTTTTACATCGTACCTATACATGTGGGGTATCTATGGATAGGTCTTTAAAAATGATATTGAGCTTCCTAATATTTTTTTTTTCTAAACTGAATAATTTGCGGGAGAGACACTTCCAAAGTGGAAAAATGAGTGTCCCCCCTCTGTAACTTCTAAAATAAGAAAATGATTTTTTCTTAGTTTTACTAAAAAAAATATATGATGTACATTACCATGTAAACTAACAACGAAAATTGGTTTGAACGCAATCTAGTAAGTAGTTTTTTTTTAATGCGTCATAAACCGTAAACCGCAATTTACCTTTCATGTGCGAGTCCGACTCGCACGTGGCCGGTTTTTTTTATTGTTTACATTTGAAATTAATTCTGCCAATTTTAGTACGAAAAAGAAAATTATTTTTCGCTCACATTCAACCCATCTACAGCTATCACACTCATATTATAAAGGCGAAAGTTTGTGAGTGGGTGAGTAGTGTGTATGTTTGTTACTTCTTCGCGTCTAAACGGCTGAAGGGATTTTAATAAAATTTGGTATGGAGTTAGCTGCCACCCTGGATTAACACATAGGCTATAATATATAAAGGTATAATATATTTAACGCGAGTAAAACCGCGGGGCACAACTAGTTAAATATTATTTTAAATAATTCGAAGGCTGACATTTCATTGTCATATACTTATGTCGTTGCTAGGAAGTTTTGGCGGCAATGCGGAAAAGACACATCGCATCAAAAACATAAATGTAAAATGAGTTCAATATTCAGTAACACCTTCTTCACCGACAAAAGAAACGAGATCTATATGGTGGTCAAGTATTGTGTTTACTTGGGATGCAAGTCAAGCTCAAAATTTCACTCGGCCATTTTTACTCCTAGAAGTCAGGGGGATTTAATAAATGTGCATAATTTCATGTATTTAAATTAAATAGTTAACGAGTTGTGTAGTCAAAATATGTTAGGAATTTTTCATCGGTATTACACACGGCGCATTGCCAGTTCCTTTTTCAGAACTTGGCTGAACGAGGAAACAATGTCTCAATGTATATTTTCCGCTTTGGCGGCCAACCTCCCTAGCACCGACTTACATATGTGTACAAAATGAATACGTGCCAATAACTGTTTCTTTAACTTTCTTTAGAATACCCCCGACTTCAACTTAATTATTATTATACTACATAATGTAACTAACACTATGGATCTGCTGGTCTGAAAATAAATGATTTTTATTTTTTATTTATAAATACATAGTATCACGCCTGTTTCTCAGAGGTTTAAGTAGAGACAAAGGATATCCATTTAACACAATCCTTGTGCACTTATTTTGCCTCGTGTATTAAATACATACATATACAATTTTACTGCGCCTCAACCATACAAGTTAAATAAAAAAGACAATACCACAATATGTTAACCTGATTTAATGCCAGATAGTCAATATTATTAAACCTATTGTGTTCAAATAATCGCTTCTGTGAGTCAGTTTTAACCGGTTTTATATTATAATCACGTTTTGTTATTTCCTTAGTCGTTTACCTTTGTTTACTAATATAAATACTGTAAGTATTACACGGAAAGACTTCTTCTTATCTTATCTTGTTTTGGGGTGTACTTGTGTACAGCACTTGGACCCTTCAGGATCTTTTGTACTATCCCCCACTGGTTTTATTCTATCCCTGAGATGAGGTATGCACATAATCCAGTACGCTTCTTAGAGGTAGATCCTTGTAGTCACCTGGTTCTGGATATGCCAGCCCCAGGATTGCCATTCTGGGTCTCGCCAATGCATCGCATTTGCATTTTATATGCAGCATTGTTTCATTTTCTTCCCCACAGGTCCTGCAGATCGGGCTATTCGACAGTCCCAGTTTGTGTAGGTGGTAGTTGGTGCCGTAGTGGCCCGTGAATACTGCTACTATTAGTCGTAGCTGGTTTCTGCTGTATTTCCAAAGCTTTTTGGACCAGCTCTTGTCTACTCCTTTCATGAGTTGTTCCTTTCACGGAAAGACTGATCGCGGGCCTAGTTGCTTAACCTCGAGGATCGCTTAGGGTGCGGTGAGACCATCTAGCTATGAGCGCCTCTTTCACCATTTAATAATAATATCCTGGGACGTTATTTACACACCATCTGATCCCAAACTAAGCAGAGTTTGAACTATGTTCATACAATTTCCTATCATACATGATTTGTCACTGTGTTTCTTCTGAATTAATTTGTCTATTATATCATTATAATGTACTCCTGGCATACAATAGTTGACAAAGGAACAACTCAGCTTATTACAAAGCAAGGTACCGAGGCCCTTACCCATATCATCGAAATACAGTATGGAGCTATGTTTAGTATTGTCATTTTGTGGAGATACTGGTGATGGTATGGAAACCAGATAACTGATATACTACTTTTCTTTTGTAAATTCATACTTATATAGATAATTACACCCAGACTCAGGTGAAATAGACATGTTCATGCACACAAATATCTGTCCTTGGTGGGAATCGAACCCACGACTTCCGGCGTGAAAAGCAAACATTTGCCAACCACGCCAACAGGCCCGTCTTATATATAGTGTATTGAACATGGTTTGTTTCCCTTTATTTGATTTGAGAGTTGTAATTAATTGGCTTAACTATATTACAACATCTTTAATCCAAATAACAAATTGACTGGCAAACGTATGTAACACGTGAGTGCGAATTTCACTGTGGCTTTCTCTTTAAATCTGGTCCAATCAAGTAGTGAGACCTAAGACTCTCTCTGTATTGTGCGGTGCCTGCGGCGGCGCCAGCGCAGCCTTTCCAATTCACTCTCTGTGAAATGTCAAATTTGTTCTATCAAGATCATGATAGCAATTAGTCTACATTGTATTGGTGTAATAGAGTACATTTTGCGGGTTTTTTTTTAATAATTTTTTATAAGACATTACTCGCACTTGCACGGTTTAATATTAAAACATGCAATTGACGGATATAGATCACTATATATGAGTCCCAAAAATATTTGCACTACACGATAATCGAACATGAAGCACGAATGCGCCATGATAGTAACGAAGTGCTTACCTTGCACCCTGTATTCGAACTTCGGAACCCAAAGAGAGAGCCTTCAGGCGCGGGTTACATACTATGTAAAATTCATTATTTGCTAGATTGTTTACACATTTACAGTCTGGAGAAGTAGCGAAAGCTTCGTAGGCTATATAACAGTGAACGTCATGTCTAAAAAAAAGATTTCCCAAAGCCTACTGCGCCACACGTACATACAAAGATAAATTTTACGTTCTATAGTGTAAGAAAAAGCGCGACCGTCGTTATAAACACAAGGTCCGCCATAATAATAACATTTAATTCGTACCTTAATATAGACAGAACCATTCAGACAATATGTAGTAAAAATAAAGCTAAAATTTAAAATATAGATAATTAAACCTACACATGATCCTTGACAATAACTTAATTTAAGTTAGTTAAATATCGTTACTGTTATAAAATAAATCTTATGGTAAATAATTTCCTACAATCCGTGTACCTAAATATCTATATGTACCTAGAAATAATTATAAATTAATTATATATTACTACGAACATGTTCTGACTATTTACAAGCGCTTTTTTAAAGTCTACGTGAATAAAAACCTTTTTTATTTTATTTTTAAGACATGGGCGAAAATGTTATTTAAATGTACCCCAAGGTTTGTGATTTAAATGTCTAGATCATACAGATCTATCAACCCTGGCGAGGAAGACAATAGATCAATATATCTTGGGATAACTGGATACTGCCATCTGATCCATAACTAGGCAGACCCTGTAATATGGCAAGTGGACATCTGATAAACATATTTATATACTTCTAAATAGTAAATACATAAATATTATAGATAAATGACACCCAGACGCAGAACAAATAATCGTACTCATCACATAAAGATTTGTCTTGGGATAGGATCGAACGGGCGACCTCAGGCTTAGCAGTCAGGGCCACTAACCACTAAACCAGCTGGCCAGATATAATAATAATATCTCGGGACAATGTCACACAGATCATCCTAGCCCCAAACTAAGCAAAGCTTGTACTATGGGTACCAGGCGACGATATACATACTTATATAGATAGATAAATACTTATATACATAGAAAACATCCATGACTCAGAAACAAATATTCGTGCTCATCACACAAGTATTTGCACTTACCGGGATTCGAACCCAGGACCACCAGCTTCGTAGTCAGGAGCACTACCAACCAGGCTACGGTGACCGTCAGATATGGAGAGAAATTTAAAGATAAGCCTCTACTTGGTTTCTTTATATTTTTTTAAGAATAATATATATCCATTCTTTCCTACCTGTACCTGAATCAGTTATTTTGAGGGCATAATATTAATAAGGCACATTATTTGTCTAATTAAACGTTCGATGCACAAATTGTGACTTGTACTACTTTGCCGGTTTTTAAAGAAAAAATTAGATACTTGTTTTTTAATTTTATTTTATTTTCAACTTTAGAAAACTTACAATTACAATACAATACAATTATTAATTATTGTTATTATTTATTATTTTTATTAATTATTTCAGATTAATAAAAAAGAGATGGCCAATTAAAAGTTTTCACAAATAAGCAACTTAAAAAAAGCATAATTTATACAAAGGTAGGTGTTTGTTAGGATATCCATCCATCTACATATATGTAAATTGCGATGTTGCCTTGTGTAATAGAAGAACCCTCTCAAATACAATGTTGCGCCGCTTAACCTAAATAATGTCAAATAAGATTAATTATCCAACAGGAAGCACCGTTAGCTAGCCCGTTTGCCTAAGCCATCTTAGATTCTTAATACATAAGTAATGACTGCCTCGTTGGTCTAGCGGTAGCATGTTACACCGCAGATAATGAGGTCCTGGGTTCATATCCTGGGTTCATCATTTTGAGATTTTTCCGCAAAGAAAATTTTTCAGTATCAGTCCGAAGTGTGGGAGTTGGCGGTATTATTTTTATTTTTATTTTTTTTATTTATTTATTTTCCTCTTACATCTATCTTTACAGGTATAAGTCCAATGCGATGGAGTGCTAATCTAAGTATATAACAATTTTATACCACTACACAAATTTACTTATAACAAATTATACATAATGCACTTCTCGTGAACTCACTCAGAGAACACACAAATAGGTCAGTCTCGGCTGCTATAAGGTTAAGAGTACGGAGAGCACGCGTCAGGGGCGCCTCATGTACAAGATTAGTCCGACCACGCGGTTCCACTAGCAATCGCGGCCGTCTCCTTCTCCAAACATACCTGTCCGGGACACACAGGGCTATCTGTTCTAAAACTTCAGCATTATGTATTTTACCCCTAAATATTTTAAAAAGATATGATGTTAGTGCCTGTTCCCTTCGAACTCTTAGTTCATTGTATCCCACCATGCCTAAAATAAACAGAGTGGGATACATCAAAGGGTAAAATGGATATACTCCATAATGTCGCATATACAAATATCGAATAAATTTATTTTGTACACGCTCCAGCATGAGGCTATACTTAGCTTCATGCGGTGCCCAGATGACTGCATTACATTCAAGTTGACTCCTAACCAATGCATTATATAAGGAAATTATAGCCCGAATGTTTGCGAACCCTTTCACTGTTCGAAGTATAAAACCTAAATTTCTAAAAGCTTTCTTACATAGCCTAATGATATGATCACGAAAAGTCAGCCCGGTGTTAAAACTTATACCCAAATCCTTGACCTCTGTAAAGATAAAGATAAAAGTCATTTATTTGCGTGAATAAGGTGACAAAGTTCTTATCATAATACAAATAGGTATCTCTTACTCTACTTTTCAGCATGCAAATATACATTTTAATACAAAAAATTACCATACAATTTATACTTAATTCATTATTAATAATAATACATAGCAATACAGATTTTTTTTAAATATAAACACACAAGGTTCACAGCTTATAGTCAAGGTATTCTTGTATACTATAAAAACATTTATCCGTTAAAAATTTGGTTAAATGACGTTTACATTTAAAAAATGGTAGTGCTTTTATGAAACTGGGCACTTTATTAAATAATTTAATACACATAATATAGCTGTTGTTAGCTGTACACGTGAGATTCGTTTTCGGTCTGTATAGCTTATTGGCATTAACAGACCGAGGTGCATAGTGAGGCGTTGCTTGCGGGAAAATTGACCTGTTTTTAAATGCAAATAAACAACATTCCGATATATATATGCAAGGTAAGGTCATTATATTATATTTTCTAAAGTATGGACGACACGAATCTATCTGTTTAAGGCCAAATATAGCTCTTACACACTTTTTTTGCATTATAAAAGCTTGGTCAATATCGACACAACGACCCCATAGAATTATGCCATACCGGAGAATGGCAGATATGTAACCGTGATATGCCGTGATTGCAGCATCTCTCGAGACTTCACAACTAATACGCCTCAAAGGATAGACAAAACTGTTTAATTTGCTACAAATTTCATTAAGATGATTTTTCCAAGAGCAGAAATTATCTAGCGATATCCCAAGAAATTTTACCAACCCAGTTTCGGACAGCGGGATGTCTTTATAGGCTATGTTTAGTTTCAGTGGTTTTGATCTATATGTGTGGAATTGCATTAATTTAGTTTTACTAATATTAACCTTTAAATTGTTTACTTCCAGCCACTCGATAGATATTTTTAATGCCATGTTTATATCGTGCTCATATGAATCTTTATTAACACCCTTAACGATGATTGTAGTATCGTCCGCAAATAGTACACATTTATGATTAATAATATTTGGAAAATCATTTATGTAAAGCAAGAACAAAAGTGGGCCTAAAATACTGCCTTGTGGTACACCATATCTATTAAACATAAGTGAGGACTGAAATGACTGTATCATTTTGGATTTATCATTATAACTTATTATTTCTACTTGTTGTGTTCTATTATATAAGTAGGATTCAAGCCAGTTATACGCTTTTCCTCTAACTCCATATCTGAAAAGTTTTTCCAATAACCGTTTGTGGCAGACATGATCAAATGCCTTACTCATGTCCATAAAAAGTACTGAAACGGTGATTTTCTTATCAATACATTCCATTATTGTCTTTATCAATTGCAAGGCTGCCAAAGAAGTGCTTCTATTTTTACGAAAGCCATTCTGTTCGTCTTTAATTACTTGATGCTTTTCCATGAAATCTAGTAACTTGCGATAAAACATCTTTTCAAAAATTTTTGAGAATATAGGTATTAATGTTACATAGACTCACGCCTGTTTCCCAGAGGGGTAGGCAGAGACAACGGATTTCCATTTGTCACGATCTTTGCATACTTCTTTTGCCTCGATTACTGTCATTATATTCTTCATACATGCTCGCCGGTTTAGTTTTTTTATTAATGTTACCGGCCTATAATTATCCATTTGAGTTTTATCACCTTTATTTTTATATAAAGGTTTCACAATAGATCTTTTTAAAATATCGGGAAATATTCCTTCATCTAATGATAGGTTAATAACATGCAGCAGTGGTTCCAGTATGATATCAATTGATAATTTTACAATATCAGTGCGAATTCCATCATAACCGGAGGCTTTGGAATTATTTAAAGAGCTGACAATTTTTTTAAGATCACTGCCTCCTAATGGGTACAAAAATATCGATTTACTTATTGACTCTATATTATTAATGCTGTTGACATTCGATTTTACCTTATTATCAGGGTCACTATCAGAAACCGCATTAATGAAAAAATTATTAAAATTATTTGCAATGGAGCCGGGACTCGTATTATTGTGGCCATTGACAGAAATACTAGAGATACACCTGTTTTTAACGTTTGTATTAGTATGTTCTTGTATAACATTCCACACTGCTTTGCACTTGTTGCGAGCTCTATTAATATATTTCGTATTATTACTTTTTTTTGAAATAAATATGCATTTTCTTAACACATTATACATGTTTTTATACATGTTTCTGTGATATTGATTATGTTTTAATTTATAATGAATTAGATTTTTTTTCTTACAACTTATTTTTATCCCTTTAGTAAGCCAGTTCAATTTATTTAAAGTCTTGTTTGTAACTTTTACTCGAATGATAGGAAAGCATAATTTGTAAAATAACAAAAAAATATCGTTAAACTTACGAAACGCTTCATTTGTTGAAGTTTCTTGAAGAACGTCATTAAAGGACAAGCAGGATATTGCGTTTAGAAATTCATCTATATTTTCCTTGCTGTAATCCGGTCTTAGTTCATACCACCATTTTGGACCAGGTTGCTGACGCTTTATAACAGCCCAAGAATACGTTTGAGCTGTGTGATCCGATAATCCTAAATTATGTATTGCTGCACAGCCTTTTTGGATACCGGTTATTATGTGATCTATACATGTCTCTGTTTTTTCGGTTAATCGAGTAGGCGCTAATATTACATGTTTTATATTATATGTCTCTAACAAGTTATTATATTCTCTAGAGTGTTTAGATTGTTTTAAAATATCTATATTTACATCTCCACAAAGAATAATCTGCTTTCTTGTATTGTGACAGAGCGTTCCCAAAACAGTATCAAGTTTATTGAGAAAAGTTATTACATTTGAGGACGGTGTTCTATACAGACATATTAATCTTATACCATATTTAATTAATTCCACTCCACAACATTCAAATACGCATATTTCGCATAAAGTTTGTATTTCCTGTAAAATTTTAAATTCAATATCATTGTTAATTAGAATAGCGACACCTCCTCTTTTGGACGTTTTTCTGGAGTAGTATGCTGCTGTTGTGAAGCCTTTTAGACGTAAATTTTTTTCAGTGCCTTCAAGCAGGAATGTTTCACTAAGACATAATGCGTCTATACATACACCTCTTTCTGATAAGTCCAACAAGGCAACCGAAATTTCGTCACTCTTATTTAACGCACCAGCTATATTTTGATGCATAATAGTTAAGTGGGGATCATATTTATTAACGAAAACATTCATTTATCGTTTCAGTTTCAATACCAATATTATCGGTCTGCACACTAGCATTTTTTAAACTAAACGTTTGTGTCATGACTGTGACTCTAATCATTTGTGATTCCCTGATGCGGTAGTTATGTTGAATGGGGGAGTGCGCGCGAGAAAACGTGATTGTCACACACTTTGTAGTGTTAAATTGTAGTTGATTTGCGCAACTCCAGTTCACCACTCTGTCTATATCCCCCTGCAGCCTAGCACAGTCGTCACATTATACTTCCGTGCATCGTAGAGCACGTAAAGCCGTCGGTCCTGTACCTGACCCTGACCACTTTCCAGTCGTGTCGCTAGTCATGCACTCATCCCATCGGATCATAAGAGTGATGGAATAGAAAGTGCTCGCGTTTTTGCGCACACACTTGTGCACTATAATACGTCCTGCGCAGTTGGCGTCTCTCCATTTAGACTTACATAAGTTTGATTGACCGCCCTGTTGGCGTGGTTGGCAAATACTTGCTTTTCACGCCGGAGGTCATGGGTTCGATTCCCCCCCCCCAGGGCAGATCTTTGTGTGCATGAACAAAAAAAAGGAGTATATGTAGTACTTAGATCAGATAAAGAAAGATAAAGATATATTTATTTGCGTAAAACGTGTGTGGTTTACAGGAAATACATCCTAAAACAGTTGTACAGATTAAATTTTGTCAGTTATCAGGTTTCCATAGTACAAAAGTTTTGGAGTCAGTGCCTCTAGCACGAGTTCCTGCAGTTTACTTACTCGATCACACGTACAGTTTCATCCCATACATTGAGCACCAGAGTTTTAGTTCTTAATAGTTTCCGCGAGAGGCGCTGGTGCTCAATTTATGGGAGGAAACTGTACGTGTGATCGAGTAAGTAAACTGCAGGAACTCGTGCTAGAGGCTCTGATGGCCGTGTGTAAATAATGTCCCAAGATATTATTATTATTTCTTATTATATAAGCAATTTACGAGGTTAACTTAAAATTCTTACTTAGGGGCAAATTTTGTTCCAAATCCTATAGTTTTGTTTTATTTCTATTTCACAGGCGCTCTCGCAGTTGGTGTGCCGGGCGAACTCCGCGGCATGTGGACAGCGCACAAACGCTGGGGCAAGCTACCCTGGGACAGTTTGGTCGCGCCAAGTTTGGAGCTGTGCAACAAAGGCTTTCCCATGTCCAAGCCCTTGTACGATGGGCTCGGGGTGGCGCCTTGGGTCAAGAATGACGCACATCTGAAGTAAGACATCTATACATATAATAAAATCGTAGAAAAGTCAAAACTGTACATTGAATATTTTTTTAAAAGGATAATTGGGGCGTGATCTTCAATAGATATCGAAGACAAAAATATAGTTTTTAGAATTTTTGTCTGTTTATCTGTTTGTCTGTATGTATGTACGAGCTAAACTCAGAAAGTACTGCATGGATTTACTTCAAATTTTGTATGAATATTACTAAGAGGTCGGGTCAACATATGGGGTACAAATTATCACGCTATCACCTACGGGGGAGGAGCTGTGGTAATTAACAAAATTTAACGCGGGTAAAACCGCGGGGCACAGCTAGTAGTTAATAGGGCGTTTAAGACAGAAGTATAAGTGGCGACCACGAACCGGAAGATGCAGCGTGGGCAGGCCCCCTACAAAATGGACCGATGATCTTTTGAGGTGCGCTGGAAGCCGCTGGAGACGAGTTGCGCACAACCAGCAATTGTGGACATTTTTGGGGAAGAACTTTGCCCAGCAGTGGGCTGATATGATGATGATGATGATGTGGAATCGCTTTCGATATCGGAGTCAGAACAAATGACGCTCTAAATCTAAGTCATGTGATCGTAGACCTTTGTCATGTCCAAAATAAGCCCTGCTAAGGCGCCCTAACCCAATGGAGTACAGTTATAGTATCTATGGGAGGGATTGATCCAACACAGGCGCACTCATATTCCCTCTCATTCATAATTCTATGGGACGGTTTCTTGACATAAAATTACCGCGACGAGATCAAGTGCAAGAGCGGTGCGTAATTCCAAGGCACAGGCATCTTAATTGGCAAAATCGACATTCCGGCTTGCTATTACAGTGTGGCTAAAGAATATCAGCACCCCATTTCATCCCATGGAGGGCGTAGAAGTAGACCTGAGGGAATATCCCCCAGATAACGGGCGCCAGCGTCTCTCTGTGTTCTATTATGACCATCATACTACGACCGCGAACCCGTCTGCCAAGCGTGGCGCTTATGGCATATCCTTCCAAATGAGGGCCCAACTCCATTGTAGAAATCTTTTCGGGCGCCTTTTGTTCAGTAGTGGCGGACATGATGATCGGGTGTTTTCTCTTGCCAGAAAAATTGCGATAACGCTTTTTGGCCGATCCGGCAATAGAACCCGTTGCTACCAGACTAACGAGTTAAAAATGTAAGCAAGTTCCATCGCCAGGACCTTCATCTACAAATGCTGGAACCTTTACGATTTCGTACGGTACGTTTTCAGCGTAACTTTCTCCCACATAAGCTGAGTCTGTTGAATGAAAGAAATGCTCACTGCCACGGTTTGCCTAAGAGCCTGTAGCAAGGAGCACTACAAAAAGGAGTATTAAGGGGTTTAAAAAGTCGCCAACCTCTGATAAGCGTCCATCCATAGGCCGCGGTAACTGTTTTCCATAAAGTGGCCGTAGGCTTGCTTCCTGACCTAGGTGTCAATAATAGGCTAAACTAAAAGTAACGAAATCAACCCAATAACAGACAAGTTCCATAGTCATGTTGTAACATAATGTGAACATAAAGGCAATGGAAATAAACATAGTTCATTGTGTTCGTGTCCGCACCTACCGCCTACATTGTAAACTTAATTTGTATCCAAGAAACCATACAAGGGCAGCAAATAAAGCCTGACTTGTTATCCTTACTAATATTATAAATACGAAAGTAACTGACTGTCTGTTTGTCGCTCTTTCACGCCAAAACTACTGAACCGATTTAAATGAAATTTGGTACACAGATAGTTCGAGCCTTAGACTCCTCTTTAATCCTAAAGAAGGGTTGTAAAGGGTTGAAAGGGGGGTGAAAAGTTGTATGGAAGTATCGTTATTTTTATTAAAGCTGGAAGCTTTAAACTTGTTTATTAGGCTGTTGAGTTGATATAAATAAACATGACATTCAAAGGTTGTAAAAATCTTATCGTCGAGGGTGTTAAATAATAATAGAGAATAGGGGATGAAAGTTTGTATGGAAATATGGAAGGTTTATGTAAATTTTTTATAAGAATGCGTTCTGATGATACATTTATAGAGTCATTTTAAAATATGCGGATGCTGTCGCGGGTACAACTAGTATATATGTAAATAACGTAAGAGGAAGTTAATCGCAATACTAATACATATACTTTCTTCGTATCTGGCAGGAAAATGTACTACAATTCAGCCAAAGGTCAGTTCCACAAACCCGGGACGATGGTGAAACCGAGCGAAGCCTTGTGCAACACCTTCAAGAGGATAGCGGAAAATGGAGGCGACGATTTGTACAACGGCACTTTGGCTGCCGACTTTCTGGATGACTTGGAGAGGGTCGGCAGCATTATCACCGCGGATGACCTGAAGAATTACGAGTAAGTATCTAGTAAATACATTGCTTCTATCACATTATATAGGTAGGTTTATATATGCCATATCTTATATTGGAATCAAATAGTATTTATTGTATTTATTTCGACTTTGTGGCTTGCGGCCATAAAGAATATCGTCACTCCAACTCATCGCGTGGGGGGAGTAGAAGTCATCCCGAGGAAATAACTTCCAGAGGACCAGCAGCAGCGTCTCTCTGTGTACATGACTATCATACTGCGATCGCTAACCCGTCTGCCAAGCATGGCGATTATGGCATATCCCATCAAGATGATTTTTGGGGAGGCTTTTGTCCACGAATTTTACAGCCAATTTATGTACACTCTAAAAGTAATAAAGAAAGAAAAAATAAGACGAAAGAGACGACGTTGCACAAAGATACTACTTATTTCGAAAGAAATCTATTCCAATAGATTTCTGCAAGATATTATGGAAGATAGGAAGAATGAGTGTGTAGGATAACATACATATGAAAAAAATGCACATACATACATAATTTAAAATAGAACAACTCACTTAGGACCTATAAAATTGATCATCGGTGGTTTGGCCGCTGGCTTCTCTAGTTTCAATTCACTTGTTTTTGTTACCTATTTGACACCTGTCATTGATATTGACGTAACCGGAAACGTTTAGCGACGCGTAGCGGAATAATATGGCGGTTCCATACGCAATTAACTATTGATAAAAGAGAACGTTCTTAGTCCCTGTCGAAACAATCCTACTTGCATAGTCACTATTTAGTCATCAGTTTTTTTTTGTTACCTACGTTAGACAACAGTTCGTTAGTCATGTCAGAGGCTAATAGATGGCATGGACGAGAGAGACACGAGTATAATGCGAGTAAGAAGGTCCTCGTATCCAGAGGGCCCAATTAAGTCTCTCATGATACATGAACCTGGATCATGGAGACAATGGTCTATGGCTGATCCGAATACAAAGTCAAAGTCAAAGGTACTTTATTCCGTAAAAATTTAACATTTATGTGGAATCGTCATATTTTTTTTTACCCTACCGTGCAGTGCATGACGTGACAGCTACTGAGAAAACTCAATAGGAATCCTTTTTTAAAATAAAATATCATCATCATCATCATATCAGCCGAAAGACGTCCACTGCTGGACAAAGGCCTCCCCCAAAGATCTCCACAATTGCCGGTCTTGTGCTATTCGCATCCAGCAAATTCGCAAATAAAATATACTGAAGATTAATTACAATCATGTGTGTTGACTCAGACCAACTCAATCCTTTTAAACTTATTCGTAGACAATTCTCTAATATCATTGGGAAGTTTGTTATAGAATCTTATACATTGCCCCATAATAGAGTTACTTTTTTTTTTTTATTTTTTTATTCCGGTGTCATGGGGGACTTCTTATCTTATCTTGGTTAAAGGGTACTAACGTACAGCACCTCGACCCTTCACGATCTTTTGTACTAAAGGGCCTTTTGTACAGACGCCAGCACATCAAGCTACCTCAATCTGTCAAATTTCGCCAATTTAAAGTGAACCTTATGTTTATATGATAAAGTTGTAAATCTATAAAATAAATTTGACAGATTGGGCTAGCTGGATGTGCTGGCGTCTATGTATATCTACTTAATTGGGCACTCTGGATCCGAGGATCTTTGTTAATTTTAGACTATTATTTAGATCGCTATTTCCATAATATATATATATATTCCATAAATAATAGAACTAAGAATTGATTCTCGGAGCGAAAAATACACTTTTACTTACACAAACAGCGCTTGCTTACACAAAACATGATTGAATATGTAAAAATGTTTGAGAAAGGCGCCTCGTACACAAACTTGTTCCCTAAGCTTGACGTTAAGCACGGCTTTGAGGTGAGATTCGTATCTTTATACGGACCAAACAGTTACATAACTACCTAACAAACAGAAGGAGTGAAATTTCTTCTGTCTTCATTAACTTAATAAATAATAATCGTTGGTCTATCGGTAGCGTGTTTATCCGCTGATAACGAGGTCCTGGGTTCAAATTCCAGGTAGGGCAAAAAGTAATTTTTTGATTTTTCTGTAAAAAAATTCTTACTATCAGCCCGAAGTTTGGGAATTGTCGTTATTATACCGTCGTTCCACGGAGAGCACGTAAAACCGTCGGTCCTGTACCTGACCTCTTCCCGGTCGTGTCGCTAGTCGTCCCATCGGATCATGAGAGTGATAGAATAGAAAGTGCCCTTGTGTTTGCGCACACACTTGTGCACTCTAATATGTCCCGCGCAGGTGGCTAGTCTCCCATGAGACTGGCCGCCGTGGCCGAAATATTGTCATTGACATTGATGGGTCTGTTGGCGTGGTTGGCAAATGCTTGCTTTTCACGCCGGAGATCGTGGGTTCGATTCCTACTCAGGACAGATATTTGTGTGCATGAACATGTTTGTTTGTCCTGAGTCTGGGTGTAATTATCTATATAAGTATGTATTTACAAAGAAAAGTAGTATATGTAGTATATCATTTATCTGGTTTCCATGGTATAAGTTCTGCTTAGTTTTGGATCAGATGGCCGTGTGTAAATAATGTCCCAGGATACCTATTATTATTATTAAATCGTAGGTTGGTGAGGAAGTAAATGTAATAACCGTTAAGAGAGGCTATATCATTAAATACATATTATATTTCTACAATAACAATGTTCGCTGCTGTATTACGTATCAGTTCAATGGCTTTCGAAGAACAAAGGAATAGAAACTTTATATTTCAATAGCTGGCGACTTATCTGTTTGTAACGCATTAAGACTTGAAGTAATCATGTCACTTTCTCGTGAGTTGAGGTTTTAATTTAATTAGAGAGGCGTAACTCATGAAGTTTCATACTTACTACGGACCGGGCAGGCCTCCTACAAGGTGGACCGATGATCTTGCAAGGGTCGCGGGAAGCCGAAGGATGCCGGTAACGCAAGCTTGTGGAGATCCATGGATATTATTTACACACCACCACCTGGAAGCGATCTCGTCAAGCACGGTTCGCTTTCAGCGTTCATATATCCCACGTACGTGCCCATCCTACGTATGTGTGTCCCAGGGTGTCAGCTAACTCCATACCAAATGTTATTAAAGTTGCTCCAGCCGTTTAGAAGTGAAGAAGTAACCAACTTTTTTTGTTTCTTCTATTCATCTTATAATTTAATTATAAGATTAATAATAAGTTGTTACAAAGGATACGATTTAGAGTTCCGTTCCATATTCCACGAAAACCGATAATTCCCTTAGCTCCTCCACTACGTAGAACATTACTTGGCTCAAACTCACCTCTCTGCCGAATGACAAAATTATATAACGAATGCAGTGACAGGGTTGATATCCACCACGTCTCATTAGGATTATTTCGGAAAACTATCAATAGTTATTAGGGTTTTAGTTACACATAAAAAATAAAATTGTAAAAGTAGCTCATTAAATTTTGAATGTAGTGTTTACCTATAAGTAACTAGACATTTAGATCTTAAGTATTGTGCTATTTTTATTTAAAGATTCATGTTAATGTTTAAGTTGTTGGCGAACCAAATAAATAAAAAAAAATAATTAGATTTGGTTCACGAAGTTACCGCCATGTGGGATGTGAACTCAACAATAATTGTCCCGATAGTCGTCTCCGTAAACGATCTTATAACAAAGAGCCGTTATTACAATTAAATTAAAAATTAAAAAATATTAGTAGGATTTTGCTGATTTTTGTACAAAAATAATAATATGTGTTATACACACATTCAACATATCCCATGACGACAAGCAATGTTAGAAGTACCACTGCCCATACGATAAATTAAGTAATATCTTTAAAATACATATTAAAACAGGTTCTCGAAAGCTCGTTCGTAAATATTGTGTAATTCCGGTGTACGTTTTATTTTATTGCTAAAAGCAAAATTGTTTAAATCTAAAGTATGCCGAAAAGCGGCAATAAGAGTAATATTATTGGTATTTAACGGCTTACTTACGTAACTAAGGCTGCGGTTCCCCTGAGGCGGACCAGACCAGAGCGGAGACGATCTGTAGTCCGCTCCGCCTCTGTGGAACCGCTGCTTAACCGCCGCATGAAACATAAGAACTCCGCTCATTGGTGCGGTATAGTCGAGAAAGGTAGCAGCGAATCACCATAGATTCCAGCCTGAACGGTAGTCAAAAAGCAAAAGAAGACGAAAAAAGCAAGCCCGGAGTTTCTTTATGGTTTTCTTCTCCGGGTCGTCCACCTAGGTAGCTAGAGAAAGCCGCAGGTTAGCTAAAGTAGGCTCAGCGGCGAGGATCGCGTTGCCTCCTTAACGCGTGATCGGTGATCCCGTGCAAGTGATCACACCCTCATTTAGAATTCCGTCTTTTTACTTCAGCGGCCCACTGAGCTGTGATCCTAACCCCATAAGGATGCCCTCAGATATTGGTTGAGAGCCTTCTGCGCTAACCAACTGCTCGTTGTCTTCAATTCTTTAATATAGTTGTACTAAAGGAGACGGAAACCTATTCATACAATATTGGGCTACGATGTAAAAAGATAAAAGTGGTTTCAAATATTGGGTCTATAAATTATTAGCCAATCACAAAAAAAAACATGGATTTTTTCAATCTGTGAGCAGAGTTATAAAAGATTCAGTACTTAATAGAGAGGTTATGTACCAACCTATACTTAACAGCTGATTTTTAAGAGCGATTGCTATTTAATAGTTATCCGTGTCCAGTAAGTTAGCAAAAGTCGTACACGTTAAGCAATATCAGAAGGCCGTAGAGAGAATGCAGTTGTCGAGGGATATATAAACAAAACAATAAAAAAATACTCAAATCACACACGCATTAAACGATACAAGAAACGAGTCTATCATAGATTAGGATTCAAAATCTGTCACCAGTCACTGTCAGCATAGATTTTTTTTTATAATGTTTTCGGCTCTGGCTTCTTCGGCCTTATGAGCCAGCTGTCAGCATAGATTAAAAATATAGTTGCCAATAACTAATAAATCGATTTGAACGATAACCGATGTTATGATTTCTATTTATTTTGTTGTTATTTTATTTTTTACTGTTGACATTATGTTAATGTATTTAATAATTATTATGATTAAATCAGTCATCTGGTGCAAGAGTTTTTATATTACATTGTTTGAACTCATTAAAGTTAATCGATCATAGTAATCAACAACCAATTTAATTCGTGACTTAAACTTATTTTGAGATTTCTCGTTTTCCAGATTGTAAATTGGGTCAATTTTTTACAGTTTGAAATAGAAAAATATAACGCTTTTTTTAAACCATATCTCAACTTATTACAGTCAAGCCCAGAAATCCCCGTCTCCTTTAAAATAATAGTTTGTAACTGGTAATTTATTGAAGGACTTAAAATTTTTCTATAATTTAGACCCTAAAGATGAAGAAAAGACAGCTTTTTTAACTGGAAAAACACTTTGATGTTCTAGACAATGCCTTTTAGACTTTGCAATGCGCCTGCCACATATAAGAGAAATAAGAATTCAATATTATTATTATATCCGGCGTGGGTTATGTAACGACTCGTTTCAATAAAAATGTATTGCACAAGCCGAGACACAAAATAAAAATGTCATTTTTATTGCTCCTCGAAGGTGATAGCGTGATAATAATATATATGTTGACCCGACCTCTTAGTAATATTCATGCAAAATTTGAAGTAAATCCATACAGTACTTTTTGAGTTTAGCCCGGAACTACATACAGACAAACAGACAAAAATTCTAAAAACTATATTTTTGGCTTCGATACCGATTGTAGACCACACGCCGTAAGTATCGTTATAAAAAAATATTCAATGTACAGTTTTGACTTTCCTACCATTTTATTATATGTATAGATATAAATTGTTACTAGAACTTTTTATTTCCAATTGTAATGTATTGCAAAGAGTAAATTAACATTTCATGACCTTTAACGTTAAATATCCTTTTAACAGACGCTCCTTATCCAATTATAAAACGAATTTAAATGTTAA
Organism: Pseudoips prasinana; assembly: GCA_951640165.1. Classification (NCBI taxonomy): domain Eukaryota; kingdom Metazoa; phylum Arthropoda; class Insecta; order Lepidoptera; family Nolidae; genus Pseudoips; species Pseudoips prasinana. The sequence continues at coordinate 15,255,775 of OX621260.1, forward strand.
ATTAGTTCTACTATATGAGTAGTACTGGTAGGTACCACGACTTACTTAAAGCAAATACATAATTCGATTCGGTTTTCCGATCACCTAGCACTTGACTTAGCTTGAAGGTCAATAACGTATGAAAACAAACAGAATGAATTTTAAAAATGTTCTAGAAAACTCCACGGACGACGCTGTCTTGTTAATTTTTTTTATATCAGAAGGCGACAAACGAGCATGTGGGTGGTGTCTGATGGTAAGTGATCACCGCCGCCCATAGACACTCGCAACACCAGAGGTGCCGCGGGTGGGTTGCCGGCCTTTAAAAGTCAGCTAACAAGTGTTGCTGACCTTTGCCAACACCCCAATGAGCTCTGGCGACCTTACTCTCGGAAACACAACATTAAAATTATTAATGTTATTATTAAGGAATGTCTTCTGTAAGGTGGAGGTACTTCCCCAGTCGGGCTGCTCTTTGAGCGAATGAACGCTATACCCTACCTCTCTTAAATAAAAATTATCATCATTTCGTGGCTTACCTTACCCTTTACTTATTCACATTACTCCTATTATATTAGTTCTACTGAGTGAGTACATACTGGTACTAAGACTTACTTAAAGCAAATACATGATTGGATTCGGTTTTCCGATCATCTAGCACTTGACTTAGCTTGAAGGTCAATAAAAACAAAGAAAAGGAATATAATGAATGTTCTAGAAAACTCCACGGACGACGCTGTATTAGTATTATCATCATTACGTGGCTTACCTTACCCTTTGCTTGTTCACTTTACTGCCATTAAATTAGTTCTACTGAGTGAGTACATACTGGTACTAAGACTTACTTAAAGCAAATACATGATTGGATTCGGTTTTCCGATCATCTAGCACTTGACTTAGCTTGAAGGTCAATAAAAACAAAGAAAAGGAATATGATGAATGTTCTAGAAAACTCCACGGACGACGCTGTCTTAGTATTATCATCATTTCGTGGCTTACCTTACCCTTTACTTATTCACAATACTCCTATTATATTAGTTCTACTAAGTGAGTATATACATACTGGTACTACGACTTACTTAAAGTAAATACATGATTCGATTCGGTTTTCCGATTACCTAGCACTTGACTTAGCTTGAAGGTCAATAATGTATGAAAACAAACATAAGGAATATTAAAAATGTTCTAGAAAGCTCCACCGACGTTGCTGTATTAGTATTATCATCATTTCGAGGCTTAACTTACCCTTTACTTGTTTACTTTACTGCCATTAAATAAGTTCTACTGAGTTAGTACATACTGGTACTACGACTTACTTAAAGCAAATACATGATTGGATTCGGTTTTCCGATCACCTAGCACTTGGCTTAGCTTGAAGGTCAATAACGTATGAAAACAAACAAAGGGAATGTTAAGAATGTTCTAGAAAACACTATCGACGTCCAGAGGCAATATTAATCAATCTAAAGACTACTTACTACTATGATGATGATGATGTCCTCCTGACCGGATTTCGGCCACGGCGGCCACTCTCCATGGAGACTTGGCTAGTCTTGCGCAGGACATATTACAGTGCACAAGTGTGTGTGCAAACACAGGGGCACTTTCTATTCCATCACTCTCATGATCCGATGGGACGACTAGCGATACGACCGGAAAGAGGTCAGGTACAGGACCGACGGCTTTACGTGCTCGTGCTCCCAGACTTCGGGCTGACACTGAGAAATTTCTTTTTTACGGGAAACTTCCAAAATCACTTTTTGGTCCGACACGGCATTTGAACCCAGGACCTCATTGTGTGTGGTTGAACACGCTACCGCTAGACCAACGAGGTAGTCAACTACCTACTACTATACCTATATCATAGTCCATAGATAGGTAGGTATTGATACATGAAATTCTAGAATTTACTGATATTGGTTAGGTATATACCTACAAGTATAATAAAAGAAAACATAAATTGATACGTGATATCAGCGTACCTAAAGAAACTACCTACCGAAGTCTACAACAAAACAAAATATAATAAACAATTGATAAAAATACCTCATTAATGTTGTACAGACGCCAGCACATCAAAGTACCACAATCTGTCAATTTTCCCCAATTGAAAGTGAACTTTATATTTTTGTAATTAAGTTGAAAATCTAAAATAAAAGAAATTTGACAGATTTGGGTAGCTGGATGTGCTAGCGCCTGTACTTACTTCTTTATTAATTCGTCTTCAAATCATTTGTTGATTGAGTTAGTATAATGATTGATTGATCTTAGTTTACTAATTGTTTGCCCGATTAGTTCCAAGTTCTAAAACATGTTATCGTAAATACGATTCGATTCGCTTTCTTACCTAATGTCCACATATTATTTTAGTCCTAATAAAACAACAATAACAAAATTAGACACCTACATTTTTACAAGATAAGGGCCGCAATGAATCGGTATTTGATTAATTTAGTTATTGTTTTTTTTTTCTTCGAAATGTGATTTACGAGTAGTTGGGATTGTTCTCGAACTATGTTTGATGAAAATCGGTCCAAGATGGCCGCCGCCACAAAATGGCGAATAACGTATTTTACACAACCCTCTCAATATTGGTATCAAATGAGAGGGATTGACTAGTAGAATACTAATAATATATGACAAACGTTGGGGGTTTTGTAAATTTTTTCATGTCGTAATTATTTATTTTTTTTATTTTTATTTTACTTTATTTGGGAAAATAAACAACATTGCAATTTACATATTTACAAAGTAAGCTTAAAATTAGAGTAACAATTGCAATAACAATTAGGCAAGTAAGTAGGTACCTACTAGAGTAATGTCGAGCTTCAGTGTTTGGTACAGACGCCAGCACATCCAGCTATCCCAATCTGTCAATTTTCTTTTATAAATTTTCAACTTTATCACAAAAGTATAAGGTTCACTTTCGATTGGGGAAATTTGACAGATTGGGGTAGCTTGATGTGCTGGCGTCTGTACAAGCGTTCTTTCGAACTACACGGCAATTTAAAAAAGAATAAGTTTTATATAATTTGAAGTACTGAAATAAGTACCTTTATATACTTAAATTAATATATACCTAATTTTCCCGGGTACATACACACATTATGGTCCATAATATAATACTTAAAAAAGCGCTAGTAAATAGTCAGAACATGTTTGTAGTAATATAGTTTAGTATACATAATTATTTCTAGTTACATATAGATATTTAGGTACACGGATTGTTAAAACATTTTTAAAAATTAAATCATAATAGTACCTAATAAATAAAATAAAATTTATATCATAATAATGATAATTACTTATCTACGGCTGCTATTATTATTCTTATGAGTTTCTGAAAATTTGTATTGGGACTACTGGCTAGGCAGAAATTACATACTTATTAAATTGGTACTAGCTGTGCCCCATGGTTACACCCCCGTTAATCTTTATAGATTTTAGACTATGTGTTATTCGAAGATATAAGCTATATTAATACAAAGTTTCTCCAAAATCCGTTCGCTAGGTTTTGCGTGAAAGAATAAGAAACCTCCATACATCTATACCTACTCACAATGTTTCGTATTTATAATATTAGTAGGAACTGAAAAAATGACTAATAATATATAATATATATTATTAGTCATTATTTTCAGTTCCTACTCATATTATAAATACGAAACATTGTGAGTAGGAACTGAAAAAATGACTAATAATATATAATATATATTATTAGTCATTATTTTCAGTTCCTTGCGAAATCATTAAACTAAGAATTCAGTTGACATCATGACTCACGACCGTTGCTAAAATTTGGAATTCGTTTCGAATTCCTCAGCCGATAACAGAGCAATATTCGCTTATTACAAAGTACTTTATAGGTAAAGTCCACATCAGTGTAAACACTTGAACTAGGAAAACCCACCTTATTGCCCACACAATAAACACGTTGGCGACGTCAAACTGTATCCCCTGAATTCGCTTCGACTGTACGTTGAAAGAAACTATGTATTTATCACCAACTAATATTATAAATAAGAAAGTTTTTAAGTTTGGATGTTCACGCAATAACGGCTAAATGTATTTGGATGAAATTTGGTACAGACGCCAGCACATCCAGCTACCCCAATCTGTCAAATTTCTTTGATTTGATTTGATTTTCCACTTTATCACCTAACCACCTTTGAATCTTAAGTTCACTTTCAATTAGAGAAGTTAGAGAGATTGGGGTACCTTGGTGTGCTGGCGTCTGTACAAGGATAGTTTATTATCTGTCCTGGAAAATTGTTAGGATCCTGTGGACTTGTAGAAACCGAATACACGATGTCATCATCATCATCATCATCATATCAGCCGAAAGACGTCCACAGCTGGACAAAGGCCTCCCCCAGCAGTTTCCAGCGAACCGCACAAGATCATCGGTCCATCTTGTAGGGGGCCTGCCCACGCTGCGTCTTCCGGTTCACAAGACGGTTCTTGCTACACGATGTATTCGCAAGTAATTTTATATAGGTGTTTCACTTGCTTTTAGAAACACAGCGCCCTCAATACTTATTATAATTAACTAGCTATGCCGCGCGGTTGTACCCGCGCTAAAATTATATACTTTATAGATTATAGCCTATGTGTTAATGCAGGGTGTCAGTTAACTCCATACCAAATTTTATTAAAATCGCTCCAGCCGTATAGTCGTGAAGAAGTAACAAATACACACTCACACACTCACAAACTTTCGCCTTTATAATATTAGTGTGATTCCCTGTCTCGCAAGGATCATTTAGTTTGCATTCGTGTTTATAGAATGCTGTTTATTGAATTTGATTGATTGATTTTATAGAATGCCCGCCCCAGTACTCAATCAGATAGAGCATTTTATAGTTACGGTTTTCCTTTGCGGTCGTAATCTCGGACATTATCCGGGCGATCGTCTTTAGGATTAATAGAGTAAAACCCCTTTAAAAATCGTACCCTGTCAAGCATTTACCCGTCAGCTGACAACTTAATCAATCGTTAAATCGGCTTCAACGTTGACAATCGATTCCGGATCATTTATGACGACACGTGTGCTCATGGAAGCCCATTTAAGGATTTATTTGTACGCCAATTAATAAATCGAGCCCCTGGGGCTCTACCGGCTTAGTCGTTGAACATCGATTTTTACAATGGCGTTCAAATAAATAAAGGTTAAAAATGACTTAATCAATCGTTAAATCGGCTTCCATGAGCACATGTGACGTCATAAATGGTCCGGATTGTCAACGTTGAAGCCGATTTAACGATTGATTAAGTCATTTATAACCGTTATTTATTTGAACGCCATTGAAAAAATGGATGTTCGGCAACTTAGCCGGTAGAGCCCCTGGGTGGGAAATGTCGGAATCGAACCCACGAACTGCGGCGTAAAACGCCAACCGGTCCGTCATGGATGTCGAACGTTAAAACCGGAAGCGGATTTATTTTGAGTCACACGTCGCACTCTACATAACATAGGTACATGATGAAATGTATACGAATAATTTCACAATAATATTATACTTAGATTACACATTGTGTTAAAACAATAACATTCATAGCGCTCACCTGATCAAACGATAACTATGAATCATTCATATGTATTTAAAAAAAATATGAGTTTATAGAGTAGTTCATACCTACGATTTACATAATATTTACCGTGAGGTGGCAGCGAGGAATCACATGGGGTATTTTTTGTAGTAAACTTATTTTGTTTCCTTTCTTTAACTTGAGAAGTAAGCTGGTGGTTGCGTGTCGAGAGCGATACGAAGTGTTTTTTAGGGTTCCGTAGCCAATGGCAAGAAACAGAACTAGAAACTACTTACTTTACTTATGCATTGTCATGTCTGTCTGTCTGTCCTTCCGTATGTCACAGCCACTTTTTTTCCGAAACTATAAGTATAACTTGGAAACTAGATGTACCTATTCTGTGAAACCATTAAGATGTTCATGCAAAAATAAAAAAAGCAAAAAATTTTGAGGGTTCCTCATACTCATAAGTATAACTGAAGATCTAAAATTTTTTTTCATCAATTCCTACCATGTGTGCTATCTGAGGATAAGTCTTCAAAAATGAAATTGAGGTTTCAAATATATTTTTTTGCTAAACTGAATAGTTTGCCCGGGAGACACTTCCTAAGTAGTAAAATGTGTCGTCTCCCCCCCTCCCCCCTGTAACTTCTAAAATAAGTAAATGGTGTAGGTACATTACCATGCAAACTTCCACCGAAAATTGGTTTGAACGAGATCTAGCAAGTAGTTTTTTTAATACGTCATAAATCGTAAGCCGCAATTTACCTATCATTCAATCAACTCAAATACTTGCTACGGAACTCCTCGTGGGCGAGTCCGACTCGCACTTGGCCGCTTTTTGCTCTTTGTTCAGTTATTATTTCATAAAAAGGCGGCGGCGATCTGAAAATCATTTCAATCAAATCATTTGCATTAGGAGACATCATGATTTCGTTTCGTTAATTCATCTTGTCACGTAGTATTTCTTTAAACGTTGTCGGTGATCTTACAATCATATATTGCATAATATGAAATATAACTAGATAAACAACATACCCAATGAGTAGAGATATAATGAGATAACGAGTAGCTACAAAGATTAAGCACATACGTATTTAAATCATCATCATCATTACAGCTGAAGCTTCCACTGCTGGACAAGCCTCCCCCAAGAATAATCTTGAGGGATATGCCATAATCGCCACGCCTGGCAGACGGGTTGGCGATCGCAGTAAGATGGCAATTATTGGTCATAGTACATAGAAGGTACCTGCTGCCCGTCCTCTGGTATATTCCCTCGGGTCGACTTTTACGCCGCCCACGGGATAAGATGGGTGATCATATACTGATATTGGCCGCCGTCACCACACAGCGAATTCGCCGCCGCGCAGTTTATAATAGTTATTTGCCCCGCGGTTTCCCCCGCGTTAAAGAAGTTAGACAGTAAAAGAGGTATTAGTAAGATATGTACCTTAAGCCGTTTTGGCAGTACACGCCGGAATAGCTCGCAGATGGTAGATTTTTCCTTCTTACTTGACACTTATCGTCATATTTTGGACAATTCACACAATACAAATTGGAGCCTATGTGTTATTCTGATGTATAAGCTATATTATTGTAAAGTTTCATTAAAATCCTATCAAAGTAGTTTTTACGTGAAAGAGTAACAAACATCCATCCATACTTACAAACTTTCGCGTTTATAATATATATCTCGTGACATTTAATATCTCGGGACAATGTCACACAGATCATCCTAGCCCCAAACTAAGCAAAGCTTGTACTATGGGTACCAGGCGACGATATACATACTTATATAGATAGATAAATACTTATATAGATAGAAAACACCCATGACTCAGAAACAAATATTCGTGCTCATCACACAAATATTTGCACTTACCGGGATTCGAACCCAGGACCACCAGCTTCGTAGGCAGGAGCACTACCAACTACGCTATGGTGACATTAGTATGATAAACGTCCATAATCGCATTAGCCGAAAGACGCAGCGTTGCGCGACGGCTTTACGTGCTCTCCGAGCCACGGAGGCGTAATAACGCCAACTCCCAGACTGCTGATACTAAGAAATTTCTTTTTACGGAAAAATTCAAAATCACTTTTTGGCCCGAACTGGGATTTGAACCCAGGACCTCATTATTTACACGTTGAACACGCTACCGCTAGACTAACGAGATGATATTTATATTAGAACAAGCTGTGCCCCGCGGTTTTAACCGCGTTAAACTTTGTAAAATACAGCCTAAGTATGTGCTGTTCGGATATTACACAGTCATATTATAAAGGCGAAAATTTGTGAGTGTGTATGTTTGTTATTTCTTCAAGTCTAAACGGCTGGAGCGACTTAATTAAAATTTGGTATGGAGATAGCTGACACCCTGGATTAACATAAAGTAGGCTATAATTTATACAATTTAACGCGGATATAACCGCGGGGCATAGCTACTAAGCTATTTTACTACAAAGTTTCATCAAAATCCGTGCGGTACCTAGTTTTTGCGTGAAAGAGTAACAAACATACACACTCACACACTCACAAACTTTCGCCTTAATATTAGTGTGATGTACGTGATTATCACTATTAATGATATCTTTGTCCATTTTGTTATCAGTCTATAATTTACTATCAATATTGTCTCATCTTACATAACAGCCTAGTTAACATAAGTTCTTAATGTTATAATTTATTACACAAATAAACTAGCTAATGAAATAACAGCGCGATAACAATATGCCGGAAATTATTACAAATCATTAGCACTCAATAATACTAACGCTCCGAGCGCGATGGATTTTAATTATTATCATAACAAAATATAAATTACGCTGTTCATTAATCGTTGTTTATTTTATTTTGATTTTAGTATTTGTTGATATAGCGGCAACAGAAATACGTCATCTGAGGAAATTTCAACTGTCTAACTATCACGGTTCATGAGATACAGCCCGGTGACAGACGGACAGACGGACAGAAAGATAGATAGATAGACAGCGAAGTCTTAGTAATGGGGTCCCGTTTTACCCTTTGGTTGGGAACCCTAAAAAGTTCGATAGAAAAGGCGGTTGTTGTAAGTGTGTGTTGTAAGTACTATCAAATGTTTAAAGTTATGTGCGACATGATATGATGTCCTGGGTGGGAATCGAACCCTAATGAAAACACTGTCAAGATTCCTTCCTTCCTTACCCTGGTTACTGGTAGTGTCAGAGTTGTTCAAGCCGCCCAGGTAGCCTGGCATGACATGGCTTAACGACTATTGTCTAATGGCTACAACCGGGACCGACAGCTTAACGAGCCCTCCGAAGCACGTAGTCGCTCAGATATTAAACCACCTTGGCGGTCACCCATCTATGGACTGACTGTGAGCCTAGTTACTTAACCTCGCCGATCGCTTACGGACCGGTGCAGTGGTGAGAGCATCTTGGTCTGGTATCGTATCATTCAAAGTAAAAAATATCCATCGACGCGATCTAACATTGACTGCACAGACGTATATAAAAAAAAACATTGTAGTTGGTGACAGACTCATTAAAAAAATCTATACAGTGCAGCATTGAATACTGAAATACCGTTCAAGGTATTATTTGGCTCTGTTTTGTTACGAATACGTACAGACGCCAGCACATCCAGCTACCACAATCTGTCAAATTTCTTTTATAGATTTTCAACTTTATCACATAAGCATAAGGTTCACTTTCAATTGGCGAAATTTGACGGATTGGGGTAGCTTGATGTGCTGGCATCTAACAAACTATCTTTAGCCTACATTGGCACGGTACACTAAGCGTGCTCTCACAATAATAATTTGAGTTCTACAGAGGTGCCAATGACCTACGTAACCCAAGTTACGCCATCTTGTATCTATGTGAACGTGTTTGTAAACGTTATCGTAACATTTGTGCTACAAGACTCGCCCTTACTGCCTCCGTAAGGTCACTGTCAAGGTCAAAGTATATATACATACACTGAGGCGATGTCAACACATTGACCTATATGTATTATAGCAGTGCCCCGCGGTTTTACCCGCATTAAATTTTATAAATTATCACAGCTCCTCCCCCGTAGGTGATAGCGTAATATGTAGCCTATATGTTATCTCGACCTCTTAGTAATATTCATGCAAATTTTGAAGTAAATCCATGCAGTACTTTTTGAGTTTAACCCGGACATACATACAGACAAACAGATAAACAGACAAAAATTCTAAACATTACATTTTTGGCTTCGATATCGATTGTAGATCACGCCCCAAGTATCCTTTAAAAAAAATATTCCATGTATAGTTTTGACTTCCCTACGATTTTATTATATATATGTATAGATAAGTAAATGCGTCAACATTTGACGGGCCCGTTGACGTGGTTGGTAAACGCTTGAATTTCACGCCGCAGGTACTACAGGACCCACATTTGTGTATGAACATGTCTGTTTGTCTTGAGTCTGGGTGTAATTATTTATATAAGTATGTATTTACAAAAGAAAAGGTAGTACTTATATGTAATATATCGGTTATCTGGTTTCTATAGTACAAGCTCTGCTTAGTTTGGGATCAGATGGCCGTGTGTGAATAATGCCTCAGGATATTTATTCCCAATCCCAGATTATTAACAGTACCTAGAAACGTATCCAATATTTAAGTTCTTTATGAAAGTATAACCTATAATGACTCTTCACGTGAACTTTTCTCTAAATGTAGACCATGACGCTTTTCGCAGTAGGTACCTATAAAAGGTAGGTACTGCCAAAAGCGCATTACATGACATTTATACAAAATTTTAGTTTAATAAAGTTATTCGCAATGCAAATCGTAAATCTAATCTCAGAAATGGAAATTCACAAATTTACCTGTAGGTGTGGTTGATAAATGCTTGCTTTTGACGCCCCAGGTCGTGGGTTCGATTCCCACACAGGACAAATAATTGTACATGAACCTGTCTGTTTGTCCTGAGTCAGGGTGTAATTATCTATTATAAATAAGTAATTACAAAAGAAAAGTAGTATATGTAATATATCAGTTACCTGGTTTCTATAGTGCAAGCTCTGCTTAGTTTGGGATCAGATGGCCGTGTGTGAATACTATTAACAGTACATGCAAAGCTATCCATATTTAGGTATTTTAGGAGTTCGTAGGCTTAACCTATAAGTAGTAAGTAGCTCTTCACCTGACCTCTTCGCTAAATCACAAATTTTAATTATGTTTCTGCATTAGATTGTAAGATAATCGCTCTTTCTATATACCCTAGAATTTATCATCATAGCAATCGAAAAACGTGCTGAACATGGACCAATTCGTGCTCGCTACTCGACATCCTTTCTGCCCTTGAGGCCGTTGGTTCTACGTGCAATGTGCCCTGCCCATAGAATTTATACTTTTATATATTTTTCTAAAGATAATATGGACAAAAAGCAAGTTGTATTCGGTCAAGCTTCCCCTATCTGTCAAACTTCTCCAATTGAAAGTGAACCTTATGCTTTGGCGATAAAGTTGAAAGTTCTATAAAAGATTTGACAGATTGGGGTAGCTGGATGTGCTGGCGTCTGTACATGACATAAATCTAAAACCATATAAAAAACTATTACAAAATGTCGAAATTATATGTTGTTCTCAGGGCCAAAATAATGGATCCCATCGCAGTTCCAATAGGCAATGGTGACACGTTCTACGCGCCGCCACCGCCGAGCAGTGGGGCCATCCTCGTCAACATCCTGAATGTCCTCAGCGGCTACAACTTCAACGAATCCAGCATCAACTCCACGGAGGCCACGATCCTCACCTACCACAGGATCATTGAGGCTTTCAAATTTGCTTACGCGGCAAGAACAAAGATCGGAGACCTTGACTTTTTGGATTTGAAAGAGGTGAGTCTGGTACACGACCAAACATTTGTGCCTGTGATGACTTATGTCTAATTCTAGGAGTGCAGCTTCAATTCAATGTGTGCCCGTAAGCGTTCAGTAATATGGCCACGAAAAAGATCATCCTTTCAGCCAAAGTACGTTCACAGCTGGACAAAAGCCTCCCCAAAGAATGTGGGGGTATGCCATAATCGCCACGCTTGGCAGACGGGTTGGCGATCGCTGTTTGATGGTCATAGTTCACAGAAAAACGCTGCTGTCCGTTCTCTGGTAGGTCCCTTCCCTCGGTCGATTTCTACGCTCCCCACGGGGTGATATGGAAAAGATATGGGCTGGTATTTCCTACTCCAATATCCATCTACTTACCCTAGTTTACACTCCAGCTTACCCGTTAAAATTGGGATTTCCACTTGAATTTTGACTATCCTTGTCCTCCTCATAGCAATGTCACTAAATGGAAAATATATAAGCAGTAAGCACGTAATTTTTCTGCCCGTGACGCAGCATAATATGATATTTGCCTCAAGGCATCAAGGTAGGTCTCATCAGCAATTCTAAGAAACGGAGTTATAACCGCTGATCATCAATTCAACTGCTAAGCCGAAAAACAACCATATGCTTATATCCTTTTGTACCATTATCCATTGATATTAAATTCTGGTCCATCCAACGCAAATAAGTTGCCTGGAAGAGATCGCTTTTAGTGATAAGGCCGCCAATTGCAAAATTATGTTCTATGCATATTGAACTGTGTTTTATTCCTTATGCCATAAAGTGTACTTCTTCTTCTTATTTTCCGACTTAGTATAAAACAGAAAAAATTCTCAGGACCACTTCTTAAGAAAAACCTTCAAGTGTTTTAGTTTTCCATTGGGTGGAAGGTTTGACGCGGAATTGCAGAAAGGGTAGAATGTAAGACTGCCTATTATGTTTTAATATAAATTGTAAATATAAATTTAGTCAAACAGATATGACCCAAATTTAGTTCATTAGCATTTTATTGTGCAAGCCGTGAACTGATCGGTAGATACTAGATAGGTAGGACGTATCGCAAAAACGTTACGGTATTGTGGATAACTACCAATAACTTGCCGTCATCAAGTTAGAGCATTGTGTGGATGCTAATTTACGTTCCCAAGCATAATAGACCCATTATTGGCTATATGCTTAGCCAGCAGAGCTGTGCTGACGAGTTAAATAGTATACAGAATAGTGTAGAGTATAGTACGTTGTCTTACGGAGGTGACATCGTCATTTAATGTACAAAGCCTCCTTAAATGAAATATCATTAAAAAAAATCCGAGCCGTCACGGGACGCCTGGCAGATTTGAAACATCGACATTATTTTGTAAAAGTAATATGCAGAAAAGAACATATTGTGATAGGAACTAAATATGTCATAATGATAAAATAAAATATTACGATTTTTTTCCAGATAACGATGACTATTTATTGAATAGTGGGAGAGAATCGCACAGTTGATTGCGCATGGCGACGCGTCGCCACACCGTACACACTACTGCATATAGATTGTATAATATATATACCATCGTATAGCGTGGCGACGCGTCGCCACGGCATGCGTCACCACGCCAGAAATCGATGTTTCACATCAAAAATGCTATCACTAGACCAAACTCTAGTCTTGTGGTAGGATGCTAACCCGCCGAATTAATCGAACCCACGACCTCTGGCTTAGCAGTCTGGGTCACTACTAGACCAACAACCCAGTCGATTACAGATTTATATTCAATACTTGACTGCACGGCTTTGCAGCGGCTAAGACAGTCGCCTCGCCGCTTCGTGTCGCGGGTTCGAGCCCCGCGCCGGATAACTATTTGTGTATCCCATAAATAGTTGTTCTGAGTCTGGATGTAATTTGTCCGTCTATTATAAGTTTGTAAAGTACCCCGCGACACAGGGATTAGATTCCCTAGTGCGGACGTTGTCTATATAAAATAAATACTGTACTCTTTTCCTCAGTTCATAAGAAACGTGACAGCACCAGACTACGGCAAGGAGATCAGACTGCGCATCAATGATACCGCGACTAGCAATGACACTGCAGCGTACGGAGCCGAGACGTACAACCAGCCGGACTCGGGGACTGCGCACATATCTATCATAGCGGCTAATGGTGACGCCGTGTCAGTCACCAGCTCCATCAACTATTAGTAAGTACCTACAATACTTCGACACCGTGATATGTGAAACTGGAATGTGATTGCCCAGTTCATAAAGAACATGACAGCACCAGACTATGCCGAAGAGATCAGACTGCGCATCAATAATGATACGGCGACTAGCAACGATATTGCGGCGTACGGAGCCGAGACGTACAGCCAGCCGGACTCGGGGACTGCCCACATATCTATCATAGCGGCCAATGGAGACGCCGTGTCAGTCACCAGCTCCATCAACTATTAGTAAGTACCTACAATACTTCGACACCGTGACATGTGAAACTGGAATGTGATTGCCCAGTTCATAAGGAACGTGACAGCACCTGACTACGGCAAGGAGATCACAACCAGCCACGACACTGCGGCGTACGGAGCCGAGACGTACAACCAGCCGGACTCAGGGGCTGCCCACATATCTATCATAGCAGCTATTGGTGACTCTGTGTCAGTCACCAGCTCCATCAACTATTAAAGTGCCTTCAATACTTCGACACTGTGACGTGGTAAACTGGGATGTGAAGCAAGCCGTAGGTAAGGGACGTGACAAGCTCACACGGCACGTTAAATTAAAAAAGAAATACAATCTAATCCCTTTTCATTAATCTCAATATTTATAAAACAATTTTAATTGTTCTTTACGTAACGAGTTACTGAAAATTTGGAATGATAAAACAAAATAAAAAAAATTGCCGTCGTATTCCGTTTGTCATTTTATTGAAATTTTTAATTTTGGAAATAGAATAAAAGAGGTTTCCTTCTGTATTTAAACTTTTTATTTAAACGAATTACAACTATATTACTATGTCAGGACGTGTTAATTAATAATAAAAAATGAACTAAGCTAAGATAAACGTTACATTGTGTAGGCAGGGCTTACTACAAAACTGCTGATTATTTAAGTGACAAAACAGCTTGGAATTGAGTCGGTCTAAATTAACACATTTAAATTCAATGTGATATTGTTAAGAATAAAAAATTTAAAAAAACCGGCCAAGTGCCAGTCGGACTCGCCCATGAAGAGTTCCGTAGCAGCAAGTATTTCAGTTGATTAAATGAAAGGTAAATTGCGGATCATGATTTATGACGTATAAAAAAAACTACTTGTTAGATCTCGTTCAAACCAATTTTCGTTATTAGTTTGCATCATATATTTTTTTTAGTTTTATCATTCTCTTATTTTAGAAGTTACAGGGGGTGGGGGGGGGACACTCATTTTACCACTTTGGAATTTTCTCCCGCGCAAACAATTTAGTTTAGACAAAAATTATATTAAACCTCAGTATCATTTTTGGAGACCTATCCATAGATACCCTACATGTATGGGTACGATGAAAAAATATTTTTGAGTTTCAGTTCTATGTATGGGGAACCTCCAAAATTATTGTTTTTTTTTTCAATTTTTGTGTGAGAATCTTAATGCGGTTCACAAAATACATCTACTTACCAAGTTTCAACAGTACAGCTCTTATAGTTTCGGAAAAAATTGGCTGTGATATACGGACGGACAGACAGACAGACATGACGAATCTACAAGGGTTCCGTATTTTGCCATTTAGCTACGGAACCCTAAAAAGGATTCCTATTGAGTTTTCTGGCAGTGTTTCTCAGTAGCTGCCACGTCATGCACTGCACGGTAGGGTAAATAAATATTGACGATTCCACACAATTTTTTTTTTTTTGTTAAAATTGAACTATCGTGGCCCCGATTGTATCATTTGTCTAGACACGCGGCAGCTTGTCAAGCCAAGTTCAAACAAAGGAACTGGCTAGCCAGCGCCGAGTGTAATATTACGCGAACCACTTGGTTCTATAACTTTTATAACTCAGACAGAATACAAAGTTTGCCCCTTCTATAACTCAAAACCTCTTTAACGTATGCACATAAAACTACGTGTCTTTAATTATATCCATAAAGACATCTAGAAGCCCAAATTTCATGAAGCTTAATATATTTTTATATTTTATATTTTTTGATATGAGGTCAAAAAGTCGTAAATTTTAGTACTGTTTGACTGACTGACATATAGTAAATAATCCTAATCTACTTCCAGATGTCCTAGAAGGATGAAATTTGGAATCCAGATCGGTAATTTTTATCAGAATTAAAATATGTACTACTCTGTCAAGAAAGTACCGGGAAAAGATCAATAAAATACAAAATGTTTGTTATTCATCCAAATTTATTTTATCACCTTCAAAGTATGCTTCTTCAGAAACGATACACTTTTACGCCAACGAATAATCCATTCATCAAAACATTTTTTAAACCCTGCTTTCGGAATTGAGTTCAGTTCTCGCCGCGAATTCTCCTTTATGTCTTCTACCGATTGAAAACGGGTACCACGAAGTGGTAATTTGAGTTTAGGAAAAAGAAAGAAGTCAGCTGGAGCCATATCTGGTGAATATGGTGGTTGCTGGATAGTATTTGTTGAGTGTTTGGTCAAAAATTCGTTCACAATAATGGCCTTGTGCGAAGGCGCATTATCGTGGTGCAAAATCCAAGACTTTTCTTTCCACAAATCTGGCCTTTTTCGTAGAATTTGCTCTCTTAAACGCCGCATAACGCTCAAATAATATTCTTTATTTACCGTTCGACCTTCCAGTAAGAATTCAGAGTGCATAACACCGCGATAGTCAAAGAAAACAGTCAACATGACTTTGACTTTTGATCGACTTTGGCGTGGTTTTTTCGGTTTCGGTTCAGTTGGAAGGCGCCACTCCGAAGCTTGACTAGTTTGCATGTCAAACTCGTAAACCCACGTTTCGTCACCAGTAACAATGCGTTTCATGAATGTTGGGTCGGAATTGACTCGTTCTACCATGTCCTCAGCGACTTTCATGCGATTGAGTTTTTGGAGAAAATTCAGATCTTTTGGGACTAGCCGAGCGGCAACATGTTTCATACCCAAATGATTATTTATAGAAATGGTACGAATCGACTCGTGAGATACAGAAAGTTCGGCGGCTATCTCTCTCAGAGTTAAATGAGGATTTTCAGTCACTATTTCCTTCACTTTTGCGATGTTAACTTCAGTTGCAGACGTTGATGGCCTACCAGAGCGAGGCAAATCTTTCTTCACATCTCGACCGCTTTTGAACGCTTTGAACCACTCATAAGCACTAGTTTTTGTTAAAGTCGATTTACCGTAAGCCTTCTGTAACATTTTCAGTGACTCCGAACACGAAATTCCATTAGCGATGCAAAATTTAAGACAAACTCTTTGTTCGATCTTTTTGTCCATTATGAAATTCGCAATACACACTATATATGATATTACTAAAACCAGCACTGTATTTAATATAAATAACAGATGCAACTAAAACTCCGCGTCAAAATGGAAAACAGTTGTGCCAATCTAACAACAATAAAAAAAAAACAAAAATTTGAATTTGGAACCATAAACAAATCATCCATTCCCGATACCTTTTTGACTGAATGTATATTGAATAACTTTATAAAATGACTGATGTAATGAAAACTGGCCAAGTGAAATCTAACCTACTTTAAGATCTCACATGTTTTTTAAACACCAGCAAGTTTATAGGTATCCAATAAAGTAAAGACATAGAGTTTAATACTTGTTCATAATGTTATTCTTTTCTTATAATTTTTTTTTTGGATTTTGCATAGAAATTGGCACTCACACAGCCAAGCATAATTTTTGTATTGAACTTGGCTCTCCGTTTTAACATTTTAGTTTTTGCTGGGATTGCCTTTTCCCAAATATTCTTTAACACCAAATTATTTTCTCTCAGTTACGGCGCAGGCTTCACAACCTTCAAAACCGGCATCGTAATGAACAACGTGATGGACGACTTCGCATCTCCTGGCATCACCAACTACTTCGGACTGAAGCCGTCGCCCGCCAACTTCATCGCTCCACACAAGAGGCCCATGAGTTCTATGAGCCCTAGTATCATTGTTGACGCCAGCGGTAATGCCAAGCTGGTAATTGGAGCTTCTGGAGGCACTAAGATAACGACTGCTATTGCATTGGTAAGTTAATTTTTCTATGGTGATAAATATTATTGTGACTTCTAAGCAAATGCAAACATTGAATGCTCGTTTAAGACCTGGAGATATTGGGTCCTTAGTGGTTGTCTTAAACCAACACCAGTTCAACTGCTGTACCTATCTACTGACAGACATAGCTTACGAAGAGCGGTGGTAAGTTCCAGTGGTAGATCAATAATGGATAGTCTCGCACGGCACCTATTGCACAACCACAGTATTGTGCCACAAAGTCTAAAAAGTCGACACGACCTGAAGGGCGTCTCTCCACCGTCAAAAAAATTATTTATCCCACCATTAAAAAGTCGCGCCCCTGGATGGAAACTGCCTTGGCTAAACTATAAGTTTAATAGACTTCGAACCCAATTTGGCCGTAGCAAGGAATAGTTGTTAATGGGGATACATTGCCTCAATCAATTTTTATAATAGTTCTATCAGGAACGCAGTGGAGAACAGTTCTCTTTTTGGATGGATGAATTCCGACAGAGACAATATGTTGTTTTATTATTACGCATACTTTATAGAACAACCTGGCACAAAATAAATGGAAAAAAAAAAATTTTACTTCGTAACTTCATCATCATCATCATATCAGCCGAAAGACGTTCAGTGCTGGACAAGGCCTCCCCGAAAAATCTCCCATCATTTGAGGGGATGTGCCATAATCGCCACGCTTGGCATACAGATTGGCGATCGCAGTACCTACTCATGAAAACGCTGCTGGCTGTTCTCTCAATTCTCAATCAAAATCTCAATTGTTTTATTCATAAGTTTTACTCAGCTAGTTGACACAATGGGAAAGAGTTCAGGTACATGGCCGACGGCTTCACGTGCTCTCCGAGGTACTACGGTATTATAATAGATAAATAAATAAAAATAAAAATCGTTTATTTTCAGGCATCGACGGCCTATAGCATGTTAGTAATCAGTACAAACTTAAAAAACTATGTTAGTATTTAACACTTAGACACACATGGGTACAAAAATAACAACACAAATACACAATAAAATAATACAGCCAAGTTTAGAAGATTTTTCAAGTACCATGACCCATGTTCCAAGCTTCATGTCAGAACCTTGATAAATCTATGAAATGAAATAATGAAGTAATGAAATTTATTCAGCACTTGGGTATTTACATACACTTGTACTTGTCAAGCTCACAATGTATTACATAAACACAGTTTAAAAACAGTAATTAAAGTAACAAAATATTTTAAATTAGTCCGTCCGTGCGGTCTGTTTCGTCACATGTATTTTTAATATTCTTAAATAAATAGCAAGTTACTAAGCTATTATTGTTACATTTAGCAATAGTATATCAAATTAAAGAATTGAAAACAACGAGCAGTTGGCTAGCGCAAAAGGCTCTCAACCAGTAGCTTAATTTAAACGACTAATACCTGAGGGCACCCTTATGGGCCACATCTCAGGCGGCCGCTGAAGTAAAAAGATGGAATTCGAAATGGGGGTCAGATCACTTGCACGGTATTACCGATCACGTGTTAAGGGGGCAACGCGATCCTCGCCGCTGAGGATCCTACCCTAGCTAGCCTGCGGCTTTCTCTAGCTACCTAGGTGGACGACCCGGAGAAGAAAGCCACAAAGAAACTCCGGGCTTGCTTTTTTCGTCTTCTTTTGCTTTTTGTTTTCGATTTATTTTATATCTTTTTTTAGCATTGTTTTTTTGTTTTTACATTGTGATTGGCTGGTATGTGGGCTAATGCACGCACAGGACCGATGACATCTAGTTAATCAAAATAATTATGAGGTAATAAACAATAACATTCCATTTCACTCAAGCAATTAAAATAACCTCTTGCAAGATGAACAAACGGTGGGTGCATCCGCGCACATTTACAAAATTAACAAGTCACACGAAGTCGACTAAAGACGACGACTGTATGAGACAAAAAAAAAGAGTACCCCAGCAGCAGCTCTACCCGTTACCGCAAGCAGCACCCGTTCACGAGTATGACGTGAGGGCCAGCCATCGCCTCCTTCGCCATATTAGAGGAAGGATCTATCCATTGTAGGCCCTTCTATGCTTTCTGCAAACACCTTCAGAATGCTATTGCTGCTTTCCCTCAATCTGCGTATCACTGATGCCACTTTTTGCGCATGATAGCGAAATAATCTTCAGTATGTGCATCCGCAAACATCCCTGACATAATGATAATGATATCGATTTTGTTTCAGGTGACAATGCGCAAGCTATGGTTCGGCCAAACGATCAAGGAGGCAGTGGATGAGGCTCGCTTCCACCACCAGATCACACCGATGTATGTTGAATACGAATATGGAATTACAGAGGTAATTATTACATTTACTTCAATATGTTTAACGGACTTTAAAAGAAGGAGGGCAGATTTATATATGATTTACAATTCCACTATATTTTTTATTATCTTTTTTTTATGTCACGAGAGAAATATCTTCGTCGTTTATGAACTGATTTAGATAATTATTATTTTTTTATCAAATCGTCCTAGTAATATAATTTTTATCTAAAAAAAATAGTTCAAGTCGTTTTTTAAACAGTAGTTATTTGACTGGCATGTTGTTCTTATGGTTAATGACCCTGATTATCCATCTTAATGTCGATTTTCATGTCCATACATTTTGGTGCACGATTTTTTGAACTTAGGAACCAAAAACAATACCATGGTCACTTAGGCAGCCATTCAAAATACGCTGTATGGACCTTATATTGTTAATATGTCAAATTCAACTTCGTTGCTTACTTTGACTGATCCGTTTTTAAATCGCTAAATTGAATGATGTCCTCCCGGCTGAATTACGACCACGGCGGCGGCCAGTCTCAATAGAGATTAGCCAATTGCGCAGGACATATTATAGTGCACAAGTGTGTGCGCAAACACAGAGGCACCTTCTATTCCATCACTCTCTTCAAAATCACTTTTTGGCCCGACCCGGGATTTTAACCCAGGACTTCATTGTCTGCGGTTGAACACGGTAACGCTAGACCAACCAGGCAGTCTAAATTGAGTAGTGACATACACACCACATAGTTTTTACAGAAATTTAAAGAACGGGCGACTATTTATATGTTTTCTTATCAAATTATAATATTCATTCAAATTTCAATACAAAATAGTTAAATTCCATTCGGTACAATATATTTAAGTGAACAGTCTGCTTGTTTTTAAATGTGTGTGGAATCCAAAAACTGGCTGGAGATATTTCCAATATGGTACGACAAAGCAACTTTCAAGAAGCGAGCCTATTCGTGTCTTAAAAGCTGGCAACGCACTTGCAACCTCTCTGGTGTTGGTGATTGTCTATGCGCAGCGGTGATCATTAAAATTTACCATCGCTTGCTCGTTTGCCTTGCCATATTGTAATTAAAAAAAAATACCCTGTAAAGATCTTTGGATTCAAAGAAGCTATTCGAAATCTGAATCGTAATAAACTACTCTTCGTTATAGTAGCTAGCTAGCTAGAGATTAGGTCATCAATAAATTAATCATAGCCAAATTATGTAAGGAGTAGATACTATTTCCTATAATATGGAAAATTATGTAAGAATACATATATTCATTGTATTTTACTTTATCTCCACAGGATATAATAAAAGGTCTAAGGGCGAAGGGCCACGGAACGAAGCGATACCGCGGTAGGGGCTCCATCATCTGCGCTCTATTCAGGAATAAAACAGGAATATACGCGAACGCTGACTTCAGGAAAGGCGGGGACGTCGCCGGCATGGACTGAATCCGCTAAGCTGTGCCTAAATAGACTAAAGAAAAGAAATATTAATGAATCTATTAAGAATCTGGTAGAATAAGTGTAATACCACCTGGATTTTTGAGTAATGTGACCACATCTCATGAAGACTTCAAAATATATTTGTAGTAGAAAGAATAATTTCGCTATATATTACACAGTCGGAAGCTTTCTATAGGTGAAAGACTTATTAAACAAGTTAAGTAGTTTTAACAGACTTCGAAAAAAAGGAGGAGGTTTTCAACTCGATGGTATTTTGTTTGAGTATACATTACAACAAACAAAACAAAATGGTTTCCTCTTAAATCTATTAGTTATGAAGAAAAATAATTGATTTGTTTTATTTTTTTTTAAACCAGTCAAAGGATAAACTCAAGAATTATAAAACTGATTCAAAAAATTTTCATCTATATATAATTCTACATTATCAGCGAGTAACATGTGCTGTTTTTTATTTATTTTAAAGTTAGAGATCCCTACGAAAATAACAATAACATAACACAAGGTATATTTTTTTTATAAAAATCATTTTTGGAGGGTGCTGCGAAATCTATTAATAGTTCATTAAATAATATAAGTTTATAGTACCTACTCATAATTTCCCACAGAAATAACTAGGAGCTTATATTTCTAACTTTTATAAGTTGCAATAACCATATTTTTTATTTAATTAGTTAATCAAAGCACGAGTCAAATCGAAAGATGACGCCATATTTGTTACCATAATATTACCCATTAAAATACCATAATAGTTATTTATACCATATTTTCTAACCGAAATATACATAAAACCTAAAATTTACA
Organism: Pseudoips prasinana; assembly: GCA_951640165.1. Classification (NCBI taxonomy): domain Eukaryota; kingdom Metazoa; phylum Arthropoda; class Insecta; order Lepidoptera; family Nolidae; genus Pseudoips; species Pseudoips prasinana. The sequence continues at coordinate 15,277,886 of OX621260.1, forward strand.
TGACATTATTACTACCTAATTTGTGTTTCTATCTATATATCCATCCGAAGTTAAGGACGGGTCGCTAGTATTTACTTGAAATGTGGTCACATTACTTCTCTTACAATACATTGTATAGGAGTGTACTTCGATGTATTTATGAGCATGTAGGTAATTATTGGGTTTCAGAGTTGACGGCTGTAATCACTTTGATTAGTGTGAGTGCATGTGATTAGTGCGAGTAGTGTTCAATCCTGTTTAGTGTCTGTCTTAAGTAAGTTCAGTTGCTAGCCGTATTCCAGCAAGTATGGACGAACCTAAAGAAGCGCGCTTGTAATTCCTCTGAAACCGAAGAAATTTTGGAAGCGGAACTCGGCAGACCAATAAAAGTGTACATAACCATTTTGTCATTTCTTTTAAACACTAACTACAAGCTGTCTGGACGTGCTAAGTGTCAGGCACGCTGCTAGTGAGAGGGGAGGGGGCGAGCGTGACGGGGCTACTCAAAGTCCACTCAAAAAAATTTAGAACGCACTTCTAATCAGTTTACTATGTAGGTTAATTATCACTCGCACTAATCAATCGACTGCAGTTAGCTGGTAGTTAGTACAGACAGGCCCGACTACCTGGTATATCCCTTAGAGCTGGTTCACATTAGGTCGGACCGACAGTTTTACCGGCCCGACAAACGTGTCGGATCCATATTGGCGTCTGTATGTCAATAGCGCCGTTCACATTAGGGCGACCCGACCAAACTGTCGGAGCCGACACTTTTTCCGTACGTCCAGCCACGATTTCTGTCGGATCGGACATAATATTGGCGTACTAGCAAGTATGGCGCCGTTCACATTTGTCGGCGGGAAGCGGCGGTGACACCCGCCTGCCGGCCTGACGGCAAACTGTCGGTCCGACCTAATGTGAACCAGCTCTTAGTCGGGTTTTACGACACTCACGGGACGGTATAGGGTGGCCCTGTCATCATCTCTGAGCCGGAAACCATACGTCATAACCGCCAAACAATTGGTTACCTATTATTTCCATTAGCTTCTTTCCTGGTGGTAGATCCCCAGTAGTATTAAAATGTAGCGTAATTGGAAAAACAATAAATAGTAGGCAATAAGAAACTTATTACAAGAAAAATGTGATAGTAATAAAGAATAATATTATTATAGATAGGATATGAAATATGGCCGTCTTCCTTCAACCTTTTGACAGCTACTGTCATGTATAGATGTCAAAACAAAATGTGCGATACGGCTACATAGTTACAGTCCGGTAAACGCTATTAAAAAAAAAACAATAAAACTATAGAGCGTTATTTGTAATACACCAACAACCTCGCAAGACTAGATTGCTAACATCATAAGGAACAACATTTGTTCTACGAGTTAGGACATAAATCAATACATAAAAAAAATTATAAGTTTTTGTTTTAGGTACTGTCGCGACATTTGTAGGTCTATGTTTCATTCATAAACGAAAGGACGACGCGCGGACACTAAGCTCGCAACTTTGCGATGCGCGTAGAGTTATAAACATTCAGGCGGGAAATTAAATTAATACTTATATTTGTATGGAAATAAAATCTAACAAATTATCAAAAGGTGTAGAACAAAAGTTGTTGCTTATGGTGTTAATTATCTCCTACTGCGAGGTTGTTGGTGTTTTACAAGTAACCTCGTGTGATCGTGGCGTGCTGAGTACATTTTGGTTTGTAATTCTATAAATGACAGTAGCATTAAAAAGGTTAAATATTATCCTATTATATAAAGTCGGATAGACGGCGTATAAAAGAAAAATAAAATCTTGATGAAATAAATGAACCTGGATATTTGTCTGATCGGTAATAACAACAACCAAATGGACTAGATACTTAATTCAACAAAATTATATTCTATAAGCATATACGAAATTATTTTTAATACTTTTCCTTTATTTGTCTGAGCATTTTAATAAGTAAATACTAATGAAACTATTTATAATTTATTTTTGTAAGATAACCTCCTTATAAAATAACGTCTGTTGCGCATGCGCATTTCTCAGCTTATTGTCAATTTCAAATGCTTACTACCGTCAGTGAATTTAACGTGGAAGGAATTAAAATTGCGAGTATTATTTATGAATTATTTTGAACAAATTATTCGATAGAATGATATTCAATAGTAATGATAAGAAAACATCATCATATCAGCCGAAAGACGTCCATTGATGGACATAGCCTCCCAAAGATCTCCACAATTGCCGGTCTTATGCTATTCGCATCCAGCGGAATAAAAAAAATGGATTTTATGGGATCAGCTTGAGGAATGCACGAGCGTTACAAATATAAAAATAACAAATTCCAAATAAATGTTTAGTTGCTTAGTATTTAAATTAAGTATTATTTTAACGAATAAATTGTATAAGTAAGTACTTCAAGAGTATTACAAGTACGAAGTATTACCCAAAACTCCTACAAAAACTCAAAACAACTATAAATAAACATTTAGTTGCTTAGTATTCAATAGTTATGTTTTTTATGAAATTTTTGTTGGAGTACTTCAAGAGTATTATAACCATGAAGTATTAATACTGCTACAGAAACAAAACACAAATCAACTACGATAATACGTACCAAATGTATTCAATGATTTATTTAATTTGATTTAATTGGAATGATTCTTAGCTCATGGAAATAAGTTTAGCCGTTCCATCCAGGACGGATGGCGTGGTTGATTGTGCGGCGTTACAAGGAACTCCTTGTAACGCCGCAGGTCGTGGGTTCGATTCCCACTCATGACAGATATTTGTGTGCAACATGTCTGCTTGTCCTGAGTCTGGGTGTAACTGTCTATATAAGTATGTATTTACAAACGAAAAGTAGTATATCAGTTATCTGGTTTCCATAACACAAGCTCTGCTTAGTTTGGTATCAGATGGCCATGCGTGAATAATGTCCCAAGATATACTTCTTATTGTTATACTAAGTTAAGCTCTTACGCTACGTCCTGCGTGAGCGATCTAGAAGCGAACGCGAAGCGGCGCGGCGTGGCGCGAAAACAACAAACAGTCGAAGTCGAAACCTATTGAAGTGGCCTACGTGACAAAACGCGCGTGCGGTGCGGAGCGACATGAAGCGAACGCGATCAGCGCCTCTCGCGGAAACTATTAAGAATTAAAACTCTGGTGCTCAATGTATGGGACGAAACTGTACGTGTGATCGAGTAAGTAAACTGCAGGAACTCGTGCTAGAGGCACTGTTGGCTTGATATTTTCGCGCGAACTGGATGCGGTGCCGTCGTGATTTGCGGCGTCGCTTCGTTGGCGGCTTCGCGAGATGATTCGCGTGACACCGCTTCATAATCGCGTTCGCTTTGAATCGCCTACGTAGGACGTAGCGTTACTCTAGTTGAAATCGGGATGGTGTTTAATACCGTTAGGAATGAGACCTCCCAATCATTTAGCTCCTGCAAATCTTGAATGCATGTTGCAGGAAGTTGCACAAATCATTTATATAACGTTTCTTGTTGTAAAATACATTCTTTTTTATAAGATTTGTTTACATATTACCTACTTGTAACGAAAATAGTGTGACATACGTAATTATTGACAACAACAAAAATAGTGTGACATGCGTAACATTTAATTGTACTTATGAGACTGAACAACTTGTTAAGAATATAGGGAGCGTTCAACTATTACGTAACAAAACACAGGGGGTGTACATACCTACACTTAAAACAACAAAAAACCGCAATCTTGTAAAACGTAATTATTAATCTCTACAGACAATGAATTCTACCTAACTAATCTCTACAGACAATAGAAGTTGCATAATTTCGTAAACAACTTACTAAATACTAGCCTGTTGGTCCAGTAGTGGACCTGACTGCTAAACCAGAGGTCGTGGGTTCGATCCCCACCGAGGACCAATCTTTGATTGATGAGCACTATTATTGGAACGAAGTTCCTTATCGCGCGTTGTGAAAGGGCTAGACGGAAAAAAATCTCTCGAAAAGTTGTCACGACACTTTTTGCAGCTGTGCGGCGTGCGCATGTTTCTCTGTCTATCTCTCTGTCTCTCTCTCTTATAGAAAGCAAGCCAGATATTTTCATTTCTATTTCGCATTGAACAGTGTAGTGTCGCGACGATTATTTTTGTTGAGTGTATACAGGTTTTTTGTACATAATATATAATAAGAAATAAATTCATTCCATCCGGGTGTCCCTTGACACCTCTCAAGTTTTTTGTTCTGTGTCTGGGTGTATGTTTGTATATAAAAATATATACTTAGGTATGTTTATCAGTTGTCTGGTTACCACAGTGCTCTGCCTAGTTTGGAATCAGATGGTAGTGTGTTAGTTGTACTAAGATATTTGTATTTATATATTTACTAGCTGTGCCCCGCCATTTTACCCGCGTTAAATTTTATAACTTATCACAGCTTCTCCCCCGCAGGTGGTAGCGTGATAATATGTTACCTATATGTTGACCCGACCTCTTAGTAATATTCACGCAAAATTTGAAGTAAATCCATGCAGTACTTTTTGAGTTTAGCCCGGACATACATACAGACAAACAGACAAAAATTCTAAAAACTATATTTTTGGCTTCGATTGTAGATCACGCCCCAAATATCCTTTTAAAAAAATATTCACTGTACAGTTTTGACTTTCCTACGATTTTATTATATGTATAGATTATCACCTACATATACGAGTAGTTGTTGCATGTTCAAATCCCCTGCGATACCTACTGACGTTATAAAAAACGGTATTGAGTTTCATGTGTTCATGTTTCAATTGCATTTTCATTCTATTTATGTAACAAGTTGTATAATTACGTGTTACTTGCTCTTTAAATGCATTTACTAGGTCGATAACGTAATAAATTTCTATGTCCTCTGTGTCATTTCCTCAATACACGCGTGTGAGACTGTATCTGATCGTATCAATTAATTACTGTATCAGTCTGTTTTTGCCTTTCACCCCGAAGATCGTGGGTTCGATTCCCACCCAGGGGGGCTACCAGCTAAGTCGCCGAACATCGGGATAGTGATCGGCGTTCAAATAAATAAAGGTTAAAAATGACTTAATCAATCGTTTAATCGGCGACTTAGCCGGTAGCCCCCAGGACAGATATTTGTGTGCATGAATAATAGGTCTTTACCTATGAAATTGCCGTTTTGTATGAAAAAATTTAAACGAATTTTTTTCATGAAATTTTTTATTTGTATTAATCGAAGTAATCACCCATGCAATCAATGCATCTTTGCCATCGCAGTGGCAGTTTATTGATGCCCTTCTTAAAGAAATCAGCTGGACGGGAGGCAACAAATTCTTCAAAGGCATTTTGTACTGCCTCTCGGGTATTGAATTTTTTTCCCGCCAAGAAGTTATCCAAATTCTGGAAAAAGTAGTAGTCTGTAGGCGCAAGGTCTGGTGAGTAGGGCGGATGACGGAGAGCTTCCAACCCCAGTTCTTGCAACTTGGAGACCGTCTGCTGTGCAGTATGAGGTCGCGCGTTGTCGTGCAGGAGCAGCGGAGACGAGCGATTGACCAATGCTGGTTGGAGATGCGCCAGCTTCTCCATCATTGTGCTCAGTTCTTCACAGTACACATCTGCAGTAATGCTCACCCCGTTTGGTAAGAAGCTGTGATGAATCACACCGGCGCTAGACCACCAAACAGTGACCATCACTTTTCTAGGGGTAAGTTTTCGTTTAGGGCATTGTTTAGGTGCTGAACCAGGATCCAACCAACTTGCTGAGCGCTTGCGGTTATCAAACAGAATCCATTTTTCATCGCAGGTAACAATGCGGTTCAAAATTCCTTCATTTGTGTGTCTGTTGAGCAGTGCAAGGCACGTCTCGACGCGTACTTCGCGCTGGCGATCATTGAGTTCGTGGGGCACCCATTTGTCAAGCTTTTTTACCTTGCCAATTTGACGCAAATGGACCAATATTGTTTTGACGCTAACGTCGAAAGCTGCTGCTAATTCAGCCGTAGATTGTGTATCATCAGCTTCCACAACCGCCTTTAATTCGTCATTGTCGACCAAAGTCTTCGGACGACCGCGAGGTTCATTTTTCAGGTCGAAATTTCCAGAACGGAAGCGAGCAAACCAATAACAGGTGGTGCGTTGGTTTGTAGTGTTAGCTCCGTAAACGTCGTTGATGTTGCGTGCCGCTTGTGCCGCGTTGCTGCCACGACGGTACTCATATTCCATAATTACTCGAATTTTTAACGTATCCATGATGACGAAAAAGATTGAAATGCGATGAAAATGTAACACTAATCAATAAAGAAATGACTACTTTTGGAAAAAAGAATCCATGTTTTTAAAATAAAATTAATTTGAAATTAGAATTCTTAGCCAAACAAAAATTATTTTGATTTGAAATGGCCAGTACTGCAGAACGGCAATTTCATAGGTAAAGACCTAATATTTCTGGTTGTAATTCTCTATATAAATATGTATTTACAAAAGAAAACTTCCGTAGTACTAGCTCTGCTTAATTTGGGATCAGATGGCCGTGTGTGAATAGTGTCCCTGGATATTATGCTGTATTTTGGTGTGAAAAAAGTGTTAAATACATGTAAGTAACTTTGAAAACAATAAGAAATGTGATGTAATCTGAATAAGATATTAATCAAATATTTCGTAAAACGAATAATTGCCTCAGTAAATAATAGCATTTAAAAGGTTGATTCTGCATACCTACTTATGAGAATGTGAACGTAATATTTTGGTGTATAATCGCAATAAATCGATTTTATGTAAACTAGGAATAATGAGAACCAAGCAAAATGGTTGCTAATTTCAAATCTTAACAACGTCATTGTCACAAACTGGTATTTGCAAAATAAAGTTTAAAATGTCATCGAATGTTTTATTACTCTCTTTTCTCTTTAAAGAATCTATAAAGCTTGTAAAAGTAAATAAATAAACGTTTGCAATGTTAATTCATATGGAATCTACTCGCCGCTAGATGGCGCTGTAAGCTATTTTGTAGGTTCTTTGTAATAATCAAAAGTAGCTTCGTGGAGGAAACGTGGTTATTTAATACGATCCTTATTGTTGTGATGATATTTAATATATTGTACATTCGACATAGATACGAAAACGATATAGATCTTTGCACAAAATAGAAATCTGTTTTTTTTTATACATATAAAATAGGATGGCAAACGAGCAAGTGGGTCACCTGATGGAAAGTGATCACCGCCGCCCATGGATACTCGCAACACCAGAGGAGTCGCAAGTGGGTTGCCGGCCTTTAAGAAAAGAATAGGCTCGCTTCTTGAAGGTTGCCATGTCATACCGGATCGGAAATACCTCCGCAGCTAATTGATTCCACAGAGTGGTAGTGCGCGGCATAAAGTTTCTTGTGAAACGCACGGTGGTAGATGGCCATTCATCCAGGTGATAAGGATGAAATTTCCACTTTTGCCGAGAGGGTCTGTGGCGGAATGTGGCGGCAGGTATAAGCTCGAACAATTCCTCTGAACACTCCCCATGATAAATGCGGTAGAGGACATAGAGCCGCCACGTCTCTTCGCAGGCTAAGAGGATCAAGCCAAATAGTGGGACTCCCGTCGTCAACGACCATTCGAGCTCCACGGCGTTGTGTACGATCAAAAGTAAGAAGTTGATACTGTGGTACCCCGGCCCAGAGGTGGCAACAATATTCCATAAGCGGCTGTAGTTGCGCCTTATATAATTGAAGTTTTTAGGTATTTCTTTTTACAACGACTATATTTTTATCGGGGAATCTCAGGCCTTTCAAATAAAATTATCAAAATCATACAAACCATGGAAAAAACACGTAGCATAAAAAAATACAAAATCAAAATACAGTTGAAACTAGATGCTCCTTTCGAGTGTATTTTATTTTTGGTTTGTTATTAGTTATTTTAAAGTTACAAGTTGATTTTCTTTTAGTATCAGAGTAAAATAATAATAATACTTATAATTTATTTTAGGACTCATAACAATGGTATGTAACCCATTGTCATAAGTCCTAAAATAAAATAGATAGTGGATACCAATGATAGCCACAATAGTAAAAACAATAACGCATCTATCATCACCCGCCTCCAGATAAAAATGCACAGTTCTTTAATTAATATTATAATATGCAAGCGAATTTTTTATTAGTTTAAATTAGACAATTTATAAATTGACAATTAAAAAGCTACAATTGAATTTAACTTCAATAATGCTTATAGCTTAAACACAGAGTTAGTATCACGGTAATGAGTGCGTCTATGCGTGTGTAAGTTGTGTACGTTTCCTGTTTATATTATTTCATCACAAATTCGGTAGTTAGGAGCCATTTACGTTACACCTATAACTATTCTATTAAAAAGGTATTTATTAAAATTATGATTGTAACCCTAAAATAACGACAAGCAAAACAAGCAACAAATATAATTGATAGTCCCCAAATACTAGAGGTTGTCCGTATCTTGGTTCCCAGAAACATATTGGCGAACTCGGAGGGTCAGGTAGCACCGCGCCGTCGCACGCGGCTCCTAGAGCCGCCCTCTGCGCGCACCGAGCGCGGGCGGCACGCGCCCACAAACCGCGCACTCCGCACTATCGGGGACATAATTGCCCGGCATCAGCTAGAATTGGACTTATTTGCCGATGGATTGGGTCATTTATATAATAAATTCCACATAATTTAAATAAAATATTATAGGGCAGTTAAATATTTAATTCATTTTTATTGTTATTATTACTTATTATTCTTATTGGCTTTGACTCTTATTTTATAAAAATCTGTGTAATTCAATTGTAATGAAATCAATCTTGTAAGTGTTTTGGATGTTACATCGGTTAGCTTGTAAGATAACATGAATAAATAAATGAAATGAAATGAAACAAAAGTGAACAATTTTGTTACACAAAGTGTACCTGCGCAAACTTATCCCCAATACGCCAAAACCTTGCCAAGATACTTGCGGCAACTGTACGCGTCGTGATTTGATGTTTATGCACTACCTACCTCTAATAAATTGAAGTAATTTAATATAGTATCTATTATATTGTTCAAACGTAATAAATAAGGTCACATAAAAGACGTCTGAACTGCACAATGATCTGGGGGAAGGGTAAAAGGGAGTGTAAAAGTCTGCATGTGTGGCGCAGCGGCTTAGACATTCACCTCACCGCTTCGTCACCCGAGTTCGATTCTTGGACAACTATTAGTGTGACCCATAAATAGCTGTTCTGAGTCTAGATGTAATTACAACCGATATTTCGTACTCGCCGGTTGAGAGTACGACCACGAACGCATCGTGACCACCAGCGTCCTCCATGACCCTTAGTTTGCATTCGATCTGATGAAATGCCCTCTCCGGACCTAAACCGGAAGTGAGGCCCGCGTCGCGTATTAACATGGAGCGAAAGTTGCACAAAACATCCCTAAAAACCATGACCTCTCGCCCTCTCCCCGCCAGTAACCGCCCAGAGTCGAGGTTCGAACCCCACAGGGGGTACCCTCCGGCGCGGGTACTTAGTTTGTAGTTTTAAATTTGCTAGGCGGTTAAAGCCCACGCTCAACCCTACTGTTCGGTGAAGCAGTAAAAGCCTACAGGCTAACTGCACGCGTCACGTTAAAAAAAATAGATGTAATTTGTGTCCGCCTATTATATAGTAAAGTACCCCGCGACACAGGGAATAGAATCCCCCTAGTGTGGGCGTAGTCTATAGGGCGTAGAAATATAAATTAATTGCTTTGTTAATTCAAATAAAAGACCAAATACACTTTTAAAGATAAATGTATTCATATGTTGCATTGTAACTGCATTGCCTCATAATATAAAATCATTATATACAAATAGAAAATTCAAATTTATAAATTAATATACAATAAAAATGTTATCTTAGCACCTAATCACATTTAATCAAGAAATACACATAATGATTAACTAAAAGCATGTCTACCACAAATTCATGTAGATAGTTTACTTCCTCAATGAAACTTACATAAAGAGGCAAAGGAGGTGGGTAAAAATCGTGACAAATGGAAATCCGTTGTCTCTGCCTACCACTCTGGGAAACAGGCGTGAGTCTGTTTATGTATTAACTAGCACCGCCCCTAGCGGAAACTTCAATGAACTTAAAATGCCTAAACTAAAAATCAGTAAGTTTCATCGAGTACCTAAACTATATGGAATCGTGGTAGAGGTACAGAACACTACGTATTCACATTAAATTTAATATATAATATATCTAGGGACAATGTCACACAGATCATCCTAGCCCCAAACTAAGCAAAGCTTGTACTATGTGGACCAGGCGACGATATACATACTTATACAGATAGATAAATACTTAAATCCATAGAAAACATCCATGACTCAGAAACTAATATTCGTGCTCATCACACAAATATTTGCACTTACCGGTATTCGAACCCAGGACCACCAGCTTCGTAGGCAGGATTGCAAAAGACATACACCATCTACTAGTCTACACGTTGCCCTGACCCAAACTGGCATTCTCAAAAAAAAACTAACCAAATACGCAGGACATAGAAACCGGTAGGCGCGGTTGGTAAATACATGCCTTTTACGCCGGTTGCGGGTTCTATTCCCACCCAAGACAGATATTTGTGTGCATGAACATGTCTGTTTGTCCTGAGTCTGGGTGTAATTATCTATATAAGTATGTAGTTACAAAAGAGAAGTAATATATATAGTATATCAATTATCTGGTTTCCATAGTACAAGCTCTGCTTAGTTTGGGATCAGATAGCCGTGTGTGAATAATGTCCCAGGATATTATTATTATTATTGTATAGTACAAGAGTTTGTGCGCTAACAAAGGTGGTATTCTCACTCTCATAATCCAAGGCGCAGCAACTAGAGCCTGTTCTATACACGTCTCGCTCGTAACGCTCTCATCACGCATTCGCCAACTTACTCCCACAATCAAGCGTGCGTACGAAGTTTTACTTCAATAAATACAAAAACGAACATCGGATCTTCGGCCTATAGCGTTGATTACACAGCCACGTGTATGTCTACTTTTGATTTTTGATATTACAAGCGGAATTGGGTGTCCTCATAGAATCCAATGCGGAGTTAAAACACCGCTATAGATTCAGCACGTCCCTCATAGCTTCTATAGGAGTCACAAGCTTCGTGGAGCCGATCAGCACGGTGTTGTCTACTCCACTGGTGATAACACTCCGATGCAAGCGTTTGCATTCTTCAGCCGTTATGCCACCGATTACGAAGATGATTATAGTCGGGTTATCCAGAGGGTGTTTTGTACTACGTGTTTTCTTGCTGGTAAGTATACTGAAATAAAAAAGAAAACAATTGAATTTGAATTTTATTCAGCAACATAGTGAATTTAGTATGTGCTACTCGACACGAGATGGCGTTGACAGAGTTTGCCACTTCAATTTCTAGATGGCGCTACACAATTATATTATTTTAAATAAGTACATACAAGAAAGTCGTCGTATAATCAATCAAAGATTGGTGCTTTACTATTTTGTCCTCTAAAAGCTGCCCAAACCATGTAGTCGTCTCAGATAATGACGAGTAGACGCTTTGCAATATAACAAAAATAGCTTGTTGCAACAGTCAACAGCCTACCTAAATAATAGCACTCCATTGTAATAAATAGCCCTTCCCATTCTCAAACAATAATAAACTAATTAATTTAAGTAGGTCCCACATGCTCACAGACATTTTTCAACATTTAAGTCATATGGGTGGGAATAGTTGAAATAAATATATCGAAATGTTTAGGATCAGTTCAAACCATCTAAAACATCGCAGGTACAATTGCATTTAAACAGATTTATTAACATTTCTAGTTAATTATTATAAACTATTTTGTAGATACCAGCAAAGCACCCACATGCGCTTACTCTAAAGGGAAAATGTTGATCATTTAGATTAGATCGCCCGCGGGGACATGGCCATTGCCTATCCCCGTGTGGTATTCTTTTTTTTTTGGAACGAAGTTCCTTATCGCGCTTTGTGAAGCTAGACGGAAAAAAATCTCACGAAAAGTTGTCACGACACTTTTTGCAGCTGTGCGGCGTGCGCATGTTTCTCTGTCGGTCTCTCTCTATCTCTCTCTTATAGAAAGCAAGCCAGATATTTTCATTTCTATTTCGCATTGAACAGTGTGGTGTCGCGACGATTATTTTTGTTGAGTGTATACAGGTTTTTTGTACATAATAAATAATAAGAAATAACTTCGTTCCATCCGGGTGTCCCTTGACACCTCTCAAGTTTTTTTTATATTGTTCCCTGTTTCTTTGTTAGGGAACAGACAATTGGTTCCCCTGACTGTGTCAGAGTCTTTAGGTATCGATTGTTCTATTTATATGCTTGTTTGGTGTTTTGGATTGGTAATTTGTTTATTCTGTATATCTTTTTATTATGTCTATTAGGAAACTTGTTTATATTATTATTATTATTTATTATTATTTTGTGTAACACACTAGCAGCTAGTTAGCTGATGCGTGAGTATCAAATAGCTTGGAGATGTTTTCCTTGTCCAATCTGTTCTTGAAGGAATTTAATGTCGGAGCCATGACTACTCTTTCTGGTAGTTTGTTCCATGCTTTTACAACACTGTTAGGCAAGAAATGCTTCATTGGTTTCTTTTTAGATGAGTTTTCCCATATTTCAATGGATGACCTCGTAGATGTTTATCATCATTTAGCTTATACATGTATTTAAGGCTAGGCACATCATAATGATTAGTGAGGATTTTGTAAGTTTCGATTAAACTTCCCCTCTGTCTACGCTGTTTAAGTGTGGTGAGTTCAAGGAACTTGAGACGTTGCTCATATGGTAAGTTGTGCATTGAACGAACACATACATTGTCAATGAGTTTAATGTCTTTTTTAAAGTACGGGTCCCAGATTAAATAGGCATGTTCAAGGAGAGGTCTTACATATGTCTTGTATAATTTTATAAAGGTATTAGCTGTGAGACATTTAAATGCCTTACGAATAATGTAGAGTATCGAATTTTATATATTTGAATTGTATATATTTGGTTTGTAAATTTTTGCTTATGTCCTCTTTGTAGTGTCTGGTCTATTATGTTTTTGATATTATTGCTGTAAAAAACTAACAAAGCGTTGTTGTTGTGACACTAAGTTTAATAATGTGCGTGTAATTCATTCCACGATAATATATTTTTTATATCTAATTAACAATTACATAACGCCTTTCATTAAATTAGATGCTTTCGTTTACTATACTTTAACAAATATATAAAAGGAAAAAAAGGGAAGTAAATCAAGCCTAATTAAAAATTTTACCTAGCGAGGAAATTTCAAATTTATATACTTTTCTTTTTGATGAAGCATATAACCAAGCAACATATACCTTAAATTGTCTAAACATCTTGTGCATATAGAAAATAAAATTACAAATTGAGTGTTTATTCATTCGACTCATTCATGAAATTAAATTATTCCAACTATTTGCTTACACAAGGAAATTGTGGAAATAATTAGATTTTTCATATTTTAACAACTTTCATATACATTTTCATTGACTTATTCTTGGAAATATATAATTTTTGCTGATTATGTTTATTTTTTTATTCTTATTTCTCCCACATGTCTGCTGAATGACTTAATTTTCTTTCTTGTTTTCTATCTTTTGACCAACGACTCAGACATACAAAGAATATATAGCTCTGATAGATGTTAAAGATTATAATAAAAAGATTAACTCACTTAAGTCCGCTTCTAAACAAGTCCTTAATTCCCTCATTCCTGTGCTTCAAGTCTGTCAACTCGGGTCGCTCCGTGTCGACCAAGTCGTCGACCAGTTGTTGCAACACGCCCCGGTATTCATGCCCCACTCCTGTCTCGCACGGTTTCAGTACAGAGTGGTATCTGGAGAAGAAATATTATCGTATAAATTAGTCGAAAGAATTTACGTGTGGATTAAATAAAGATACTGTTAAACTAGTGAAATCCTTGATTCCAAATAAAAGATATTGTCGGCGTCGTTGGTAGACGCTTGCCTTTCATGCCGCAGGTCGTGGGTTAAATTCCCACCCAGGACAGATATTTGTATGCATGAAGAAGTCTTATTGTCCTGTGTTTGGGTGTAGTAATCTATACAAGTATATATAAAAGAAAAGTAGTATATCAGTTATCTGATTCCAGAGTAAAAGCTCTGCTTAATTTGAGATCAGTTGGCCGTGTGAATAATGTCCCAGGTTATTATTTAGTAATAGGATATTATTATTTAAATGAAAAAATCGACATCGTCACCATCAGCTGGACAAAACCCTCTCCCGAACATCTGCACAATTGTGTCTTATAATATGTATTTAGAATGTAATATAAGTATATTTATCAGTTCAGATCGCAGTGTGTTAGTTGTCCAAAATATATTTATAATTATTTATTTCACTAAGAACATTTGTAGATTATAGAAATTGTAAATGTCATTTATTAAAAATCCAGAAAATCTGTAAATTGTCTTTATAATTATTTGCTTGTTTTTGTTACTGCCTTAATCCATGGGATGATGACCTGTGATGCAGATCTACGCCTATAATAGACACAGCTACATACATTTTCCTGTGGTGTATTTTCCTTTAGTTTAGTGAGAGCATGATAATCGATAATACAAATCTACGCCCAGAAATAACTTACTGATAAAGCAACCTGCTCATTAATCATCCTCCAATTTGCTTAGAATTTTCATATGCTATTCTAATATCACATTAGAATAGAGTAAGAAAATTCTAAGCACGTTCTAGTAAGTTATTTCAATTTTAGTTGCATATTAGTAATATGAAACTAAAATTGAAATAATTTACTAAATAAGCAACCTACTCATTCATGCTAGGTACACCTTCCAAAACGCTTAAAATTGTCCCTGCCATTAAATCACAGTCCTCCGCAGTAACAATATGAATTGCGTGAAAACAGACTGTTCTGATATTATAATATAAAACTAAAATACAAATTATTTATTTATTAGGCAACCTCTCCATTCGTGAATCATCCTTTAACTTGCTAAGAATTTTCTTAGCCATCGCATGACATTCCTCAACGGCCATAATAATCCATATAAAAATAAAAATAACTTACTTATTAAGCATCCTCCTCATTCGTGCCACATCCTTCAACTTGCTCAGTATATTCTTAGCCATCGCATCACACTCCTCCGGGGTCACAATGCGCCCCGTATTCCGCGTGAACAGACTCTTATGGTCTTCAAATATAGCTACGCTTAGCGTTTCAGTGAGATTGTCGACGTGTTGCTTCGAGAATTGGACTTCGGTACCGGTCAGCGAGAACACGTGGATGATGAGGGCCAGTAAATTTTCGAGACACAAGTCTTTGCGGGATTTTATTATGTTGCAAATCTGAAGAATAAAAAATAGAAATTGTTAGTGGTAATTAAGTACACGTTAATACGTTTTTGTTAGAATAGCATAACAGTCTGTTTTGACGGTATATGGGTTATATTATGACCGTTGAGGATAATGTGGCATGAATGAGGAGGTTGCTTTATTGGCAATAAGAATTGCCAAATTGAAAGGACAGTGGGCGGGGCACATAGCTCGTAGAACCGACGGCCGCTGGGGCAGGAAGGTTCTCGAATGTCGACCGCGAAGTGAAAGACGCAGAGTGGGTAGGCATCCTACAAAGTGGATCGACAATCTTGCAAGGGTCGCGGGAAATCATTGGATGCGGGCAACACAAGACCGGCTATTGTGGTGATCCTCGGAGGAGGCCGTTGTCCAGCAATGGACATCTTTGAGTGACAAGATGATAATAATTTCAAATTTTAAATATTTGAAGTCGGAAACCGATTTTACACGAGTTTCTGAAGGTTTGCTTCGAGTTTTTGAACATATCATATTAGCCTAAAGACGTCCACTGCCGAACTTAGGCCTCCTCCAAAGACATACACAATTGCCGGTCTTGCGCTATCCGCATCCAGCGATTTCGAGCACTTATATTATTCATGGATTGTTATGTGCTTTGAAATGACTTCCTGAAACGTTACATTTCTACATTTATTCTCAAAATTGTAGCCAATATTTGATATTTAGTCCATCCGGGCACCTTCGCTCAAGCACAATTTTCTTGAGATATGCCCCAATCAAATAAGGGAAGGGAGCAGTTACGATTTCAAAACATGAAAATTTTAATCCTGGGATTGACTCGGAACAAGTTCCTGTAGGTTTCATGTGGTTCAATATCATCAACATATCAGCTGAAAGACGTCGACTAGTGGACAAAGGCCTCTCAAAAGATCTACATATTTGAGGAATGTCCAAATGTGAAAATCCAGTGGTTTCCAGCATTTATATTATTCAGGGATTATTTTTATTGAGTCATTTGTAATTATAAAGTTTCATATTTCTACATTTATTTTCAAAATTGTATACGGCACCTTCACTCAAGCACAATTTCCTTGAGATATGACCCAATCAAATAAGGGAAGCTACGATTTCAGACTATGAAAATTTGAAATCTGGGAATGATTTGGAACAAGTTCCTGAAGTGCGGCTTAGGCCTCCCCAAGAGATCTCCACAATTGCAAGTCTTGCGTTAGCCGCATCCATAGGTTCCTAGCACTTATATTATTGATGGATTATTGTTATTGAGTGATTTGGAAAACTTTCTGAAAGTCTCTGCAAAAATTCTCAAAATTTTATACACTATTAGATATTTAGTTTATCTGGGCGCCTTCCTTGAGATATGCCCCAATCAAATAATGGAAGGGAGCAGCTACCTTGAATATTTGAAATCTGGGAATGATTTGGAGAGACTTTTAGAAGGTTACACCTGGCTAGATTTTAATTATACCATACACTGCGTGAAGATCTGCAGTTTCTTAAAGACTTCTTGCAGTTAAAAGTGAAATGTAGAACTTATTACCTGTTGCAACACACTAGTGGAGTCTCTACTAGCAGCGAGGCTTTGCAGCACCTGCTTCTCCAAGCTCATGAGCAAGTCTTGCTGGGCACGCTGCGGAGACTTCAATGTCTGAACTACTGCTAGCGCTTGTTGCAACACACCCAAGTGCTTGGGAATTATGTCGTAATTTCCTGCAAAATAACAAACTCAAGTGTCCAAAACCACTAGGAAAAAAAATGTTGTGGAAGTTGCTATGGACACAGCTAGAATGGTTTATTTTAGTTATTTTCAGAATATACTAGCTGTGCCCCGCAGTATTACCCGCGTTAAACTTTATATATTATAACCTATGTGTTAATCCAGGGTGTCAGCTAACTCAATACCAAAATTTATTAAAATCGCTCCAGTCGTTTAGATGTGAAGTAGTAACAAACATACACACTCACAACTCACAAACTTTCGCTATTTATAATATTAGTGTGATTGTCCTATGGAATTCTTCTATGGGGTAGCACTGCGGACATTAACACCATATTTCTAAGAAAAGATGTATAAAAGCCATATGTAAACTTGGTCAGCGAGTATCTTTTACAGAAAAGTTTAAAGAGATTAACATTCTGACTGTAGCATATCAGTATATATATATATATAACAATCTAATTTATGTGCATAAAAATAGAGACTCCTTCTGTAAAAGGAGTGATACTCATATTATAAATACTAGATATAAGCATAACCTTGTGTTACATACCACCCATTTCCACAAAATAATTAACTCTTTTATGGGGCAATGTATAAGATTCTATAACAAACTTCCCAATTATATCAGAGAAATATCTACGAATAAGTTTAAAAACCTATAAAAGCCAAATTGTGTAGCAGGGCTTCCTACAAAACTTCTGATTATTTAAGTGACAAAACGGCTTGGGATTGTGTCGCTCTAAAATACTCTAAATCAGTGTTTTTCAACCTTTTTCATGACGCGACCCCTTTAGTATTAATAAACATTATCGCGACCCCCCGTACCCTTTTTTCACCCCCTTTTTTGCATGTATTTTCCAACATATTTATTACTTTTCTTAATTAGGGTTCGGATCAATACATAATTAAAATGCGAGTTGAGGCAATGAGTATCAGAGACCCGACGAGCGTTACGGGGGCGACACTTGCTATGCAGTGGCGGAACGCCCGATCGTGATTCGCTTGCTTTTTACGCCATTTCAAATTCAGATTTACCGTGTAATAAGAGAATATAAATAAGAGAACAAAAAATAATGTAGTAGTCTCCTTGAAATTTGATGAATCTACGAATATTGCGGATTGTGTGCACTTTCTAGCTTTTATGTGTTTTGAATCCAATGAGACTTAATGGAACAAATACTATTTTGTACAGCGCTTGCCATGAATACCACACGTCAGTGCTTGTGTCACATGTTTCCTGGGAAAAGAAATGTATTGCTATTTGTAGTGATGGAGCAAAACTGGTGCAAACAGTGGTTTCTTGCTAGACTGGAAAAACAGCTGCGAAACGCGTATTGACGCATAGCTTTCTCGATCGCCAAGCCCTTGCGGCCAAAACCTTACCACAGGAATACAGTCAAGTTCTAAATACTAAAAAAAAAGCATCCAACTGCGAATCCGACTCGCCCATGAAGGGTTCCTTAGCAGCAAGCAACATAATATGTTTTTTTTTATTTATTTATATTTGAGTTAATTGAATGATAGGTAAAATGCGGTTTACGGTTAAGACGTTTAAAAAAACTACTTAATAGATATCGTTGAATCATATTTTTTAGTTTGATTATTTTCTTATTTTAGAAGCTACAGGGGGAAGGGCACAATTTACCACTTTGGAAGTGTCTTTCGCGCAAACTATTCAGTTAAAAAATATATATTAGAAACCTCAATATCATTTTTGAAGAGTATCCATAGATATGTCCTCCAAAATTTTTTTGAGTTTCAGTTCCAAGTATGGAGTACCCTCAAAAAATTTTTGTGTTATTTTTCTATTTTTGTGTGAAAATCTTAATGCAGTTCGCAGAATACATCTATTTACCAAGTTTTAACAAGTTAGTTCTTATAGTTCGGAAAAAAAGTGCCTGTAACATACGGACGGACATACAGATACACAGTCAGACAGACATGACGAATCAATAAGGGTTCCGTTTATTGCCATTTGGCTAGAGAACCCTAAAAATGGTAAATTTTATTAAAGAAAAAGCGTTTCAGACACCTGTCAGCAGTTTGTTACAAAAATATTGCTAATCTTCACAATTTTTTTGAAACAGACGTCGGCTCTCCTTCTAAATTTACTTTATGTCAACTACTACTAACCAGAGTTTTGGAACTTCGCGCTTAACTTTTAATGTATTTTCAGCAGGCCTAATTATAATACTCCAAATTTATTTGCCACCCTGTGACTAGCTTTCCCAACGTTTTGCAACTTTCCCATAGAAGCGTCGCGACCCCCCTAAAGAGGCTTTGCGACCCCCCGGGGGGTCGCGACCCACAGGTTGAAAAACGCTGCTCTAAATTAACACATTTAAATACAATTCGTCTATCCACTCCATAATTGGTGGTCTGGAAGAAATCGCGATAAGACCGCCCTTTGTACCTAATTAATGTATTTTAAGTTATGGTATGGTATGGTTAAATAAAGAGAATTTTACGTGTAATTTTATGTTAAGAAATAAATATTTAAAAAGGTCTCCTACTAAGTTTTCTGGCAGTGTTTCTCAGTGGCTGCCACTTCATGCAATGCACGCTAGGATAAAAAAAATTAACGCTTCCACACAAATGTATTATTTAAAAACGGCATAAACGAATTTTAAATTTGAATTTGGACCCTGAGCACAGAATAAAAAGTACTTGCCCTGAGTGTCTGGATTCTACCTACCTTTAGAAGCAGTGACGATTTTCTCCACGCTTTGCGGAGTAACTTTGAGCAGAGTCTTAGGGCTGGGCGACTTTTGTACATCTATCTTGGACAGTTTGTTGTAAAGGTCGAACATGACTTCCTTCTGCGACTTGTTGATCATATACTCGTAGGTCTGGATGCAAGAGTCGTCGTTCGCGTGGTAGATACAACCTGGACTTAGTTGTAGATCCTCCGGGTGATTTGTTCTGGAAAGGGTTGCACTTGTTTAAGATGTTTTAAGAAATGGAATCAGGCGTTACTTCGCGGAAATCCATAACAAACCCAACTCGTGTTTCAATCGACGATTCAGCATCCCTTGAGAATGGTCTGTGGAGGGCTGAAACATGTATTGGGTGTCATACCATATGCGAGTTTATTTTGTCTTTCTTGATTGTGCATATTTTTTGCGGGCGGCAGGCTGGGGTTCAATAAGCATATTGCATCCCAGCCTGATTAAAGAGAAATAAATAAATATTTTGTACACTACATATTTTTGAAGAGCCTGCTGGCGTGGTTGGCAAAAGTTCGCTTTTCACGCCGGAGGTCGTGGGTTCGATTCCCACCCAGGACAGATATTTGCGTGCATGACCATGTCTGTTTGGTCCTGAGTCTGGGTGTAATTATCTATGTAAGTATGTATTTACAAAAGAAAAGTAGTATACGTAGTATATCAGTTATCTGATTCTCCATGGTACAAGCTCTGCTTAGTTTGGGATCAGATGGCCGTGTGTAAATAATGTCCCAGGATATTATTATTATATTTTTTCAAATTCAATGTATTATTCTTACTTACGCATTAGCTTGACACAGTGGAGACATATCAACAGCGACCTCAGTGGAATGTCCCGGGAACCGAGGCAGCACCGCCATAATCTTGTCCAACACTGATTCGGTGGAGAAACTGGTCACTCCGCACAGATCTAGCGTACGGTCGACAATAATCAGTGAAGCTGGGTGAAGACAGTTCTGAAATGGGAAAAAATATGTTTACTTATAAATCACACTATCGCATTAAAAAAGAGTAAAAATAAGAGAAAAGTCACACATTTGGCTCTTAACATCCCTGCTCCAAAGTTAGAACTTTTTCGACGGAGTTGCGTTTACATGGCTCCATTGATATACAATGCTTTGCCTAAATCGACTACTGACCTGCTGTTTAAAAAGTTTTGTATCGAATTGCGTAAGTGGTTGTTGCACGAATGTTTTTACTCAATGAATTTTTCACCAAATATCCATGTAAGTTTTTTAGTCTTGGTCTTGTATAAAATAAAATAAAAAAATAAAAAAGGTTTTTATTCACGTAGACTTTAAAGAAGCGCTTGTAAATAGTCAGAACATTTTTGTAGTAATATATAATTAATTTATAATTATTTCTAGGTACATATAGACATTTAAACTAAACTGAAGTATCGCAGTTGAGATATAAACAGTGTTTTTTTATAGATAATAATTGTATGTAATGTTACTATTTAATGAATAAGAGTTGACTCAGTTTTATTTATATAATTTAATTGATAAAATAAAATAAAATTTCACTAATTAATTCATATCTAATTGTTATGTAATTTTTGCTTGTTATGTAACCCTTTGCATGTCGCTGTGTCGGCGAAACATGGTGATCTATATAATTTTAACAACCCTGTACCGTATTTCTGGAAAATAAATGTATTCTATTCACTAATCCTACTAATATTATAAATGCGAAAGTTTGTGAGTGTGTAAGTGTCTATGTTTGTTACTTCTTCACGGCTAAACGGCTGGGGCGATTTTAATAAAATTTGGTATGGAGTTAGCTGACACCCTGGATTAGCACATAGGTTATCTATATATATAAAAATCAATGCCACTTTTCGTTGTAATGTTATAACTCAACAACGCCTTTACCGATTTGGCTAATTTTGGTCTTGAATTATTTGTGGAAGTCCAGGGAAGGTTTGTACGTAGAGAAAATTTTAAAAAAGTCTTTAATAGGTGTAAAATCAACATCTTTTAGCAATTTAAAATATTGTTTTGTTTGAATAAATGAACTTAATCATAATTTTTTTTATTACTATGCCTTATACGTAGCGAAGCATGTACCGGGCAGCTAGTAATTTATAAAGATTACCGCTGGTAAAACAGCGGAGCACAGCTAATATAAAATAAACTAATATTATAAAGGCGAAAGATTATGAGTGTGTATGTTTGTTACTTCTTCACGTCTAAACGGCTGGGGTGATTTTAATAAAATATGGTATGGAGTTAGCTGTCACTCTGGATTAACACATAGGCTATAATTTATAAAGTTTAACGCGGGTAAAACTGCGGGGCAGAGGTAGTATAAAATAATCAGCAACATTAGAATTAAAACTAGAATTTCTTATTCCTATGTATATACCATGCACCTGGGGTTGCCAACCTAGGATAGGTTTTTCACTAAATTATACATTTTACTGTTGAACATAAAGAAAGTATACAAAATACTGTTTACATTTATTTAGTCAGAGGATGTTCACTGCTCAGTGCAGCGCAGCCACAAAGATTGTAAATTACTAGTTACTTGTGCGAGAAGCTCTATAAAATATGGGTTTAAAACAATAAATAAATAAATAAAATACCGTTAATTTTTTTTTAAATACCGTTTAATATTATTCATAGACCTGAATATACTTTATTTCTAGTAAAAAAGGTTAGCAACCCTACATGCACCCCATTTTGATTTAATCTCATGTTTTGAAGGAGGACAAAATTATGTTCAGTGTCTGGTACATATATACTAACATAGGTACGTATGAGGCTAATAATTGACCGTTATAATAAAGGCAGAGTCTTGTCGTCTCTGCGTTTATTATAATTTATTATAATTGTCTCTCCGTTGTCTCTGCCTACCCCTCTGGGAAACAGGCGTGAGTCTCTATGTATGTATGTATAATAAAAAACACCAATACACTTGTGACCCGTGCAAGACCGTAATAGCTACATCTCAGCATTTGCTAGAACATTTTATTGTTCTAGCGCTGGTAATTGCCATGGTAATTGCTTTGCCTATATAAAAAGCCAAGGGTGAATTGTCAGCGCGCTTGCCGTAAGCTAACTTAGAGTTGTTAGGTAATGGGGGAGGGCAATCCCGAGCCCTCCCAGGGTACATGTCCCAACCATCTGGGACATGGCGCAAAAGGAGGGCACCGGAGCAGCATACCCGCGTTCCCGGGGCTCCTCCCATTAGGCGCAGAGAAGTCCACGGCAGGCTAGGTTTAGTTGGTACGAGTCCGACATACCCGCAGACACATTTTTTTATGTGATCTTCTTCTTAGCTTAGTGATCACACCCTCATTTAGAATTTTGTCTTTTTGCTTTAGTCTTCCATTCTTTAATTTTAATATTGTAGAACTAAATTTCTAAATAATAGATTCGTAAATTGTTATTTATTTAAGGATTTCAGAAAATATATGCGTTAAAACAAACCGCACGGACTGACTAATTAATATTTTTTTGTAACTTTTTACTATCCACTATATGTTTATGTACTGCATTGTGACCTTGACAAGTACAAGTGTATGAATACCCAAGTGCTGAATAAATTTCATTTCATTTCATAGCGTATCGACGGCAATCTTAATTAAGTCAGCCCAGAATTTTATGTAATGGTCCGCACCTTTCAAGCGTGAATACCGCATGCTTACAATAGAAGCGGCAGGGTCTTGAACCATCTGGCAAATAAGACTGCAAACTAAGAACCCACCTCCATTGAGGTTGGAGCCTCAGTTCAGGGTGGTACTTCGAGCCGCCCGTCAGGCATCAGCGTGTAAAACAACCTGTATTATCAGCCTAGGTAAGTCATAGGCATATTTATTCGGAAATTTTATATACATACATAGACTCACGCCTGTTTCCCAGAGGGTTAGGCAGAGACAACGGATTTCCATTTGTCACGATCTTTGCACACGTCTTTTGCCTCGATTACTGTCATTATATTCTTCATACATGCTCGCCGGTTTAGGGTACTTCAAGGTTCGACACAACATGGACCTTAGCGCGCTGGTGGCAAGTGGTAGCCAAAAATATATAAATAAACAAATAAAATAATCTATATTTCGGACTGATTACATCCATAATGGGTTAGTAAAACAAAGAGATCTGATACCTAATGTTAGTATTCATCTACTAGCAATAACATACAAGAGTGGAGTCTATATACAGTGCCATGTTGCTGCTGTGCCGGTACAGTGTACCCCGACCTTAAGGGTCATATCCAGGTTGCCCCAGAATATTAAGATCCATCAGGTGATAAGCTATGTCATGACTTTAAGCGAATAAAGCAACACCGCTTCATAACATCTGAGCTCACTTTTTAACACCTAACACCTTCAGGGGAAAACAAATTCCCCCACTAACCTCACTCACAGAAGCGGCGAGAGTGGAGTCAAGTCAGTGGGTTTAGATGGAGCTAGAAGCATTAGGGACACCTTTCTCCCTGGACTCCCTGGACTTTCCAGAAAGTTTACTTTATTTTGTTAGTTACTGCACGTGTGGCGCAGCGGCTACGACAGTCGCTTCGCCGCTTCGTGTCGCGGGTTCGAGTCCCGCGCCGGACAACTATTTATGTGACCCTTTAATAGTTGTTCTGAGTCTGGTGTACGTCCGTCAATTATATTTTTCTAAAATAACCCGCGGCACAGGGATTAGGATCTCTAAAGTGGGCGTTGTCCTTAAAAAAAATTAAACGTTTTCATCATTTACCTTTCTCCTTGTTAAACAAACAGGATTATTCTCCAATATACCAGCTATTAAGGAGCTATAGGTTCCCAAATAATAAATATCTTCCTTCAAATTCATAGAATCCAGCATGCTGTTTAGTCCACTAGCTAGTCTCCTGCAAAGTAAGAGTATTTTTTTTTTATGTATACCTAGAAATAATTACAAATTAATTATATAATAATAATAAAAATAATATAATATTATCCTGGGACATTATTCACACACGGCCATCTGATCCCAAACTAAGCAGAGCTTGTACTATGGAAACCAGATAACTGATATATTACATATACTACTTTTCTTTTGTAAATACATACTTATATAGATAATTTACACCCAGACTCAGGACCAACATACATGTTCATGCACACAAATATTTGTCCCGGGTGGGAATCGAACCCACAACCTGCGGCGTGAAAGGCAGCGTATCTACCAACCACGCTGACCGGCCCGCCATAAGTCAGAACATGTTACTACAAACACGTTCAGACTATTTACAAGCGCTTTTTTGAAGTCTACGTGAATAAAAACCTTTTTTATTTTATGGACTTGCAGTGGATAACATTATGCAGTGTCTCTGCAGGTTCGAGACCCGCCGTCCGATAAAATTTATGATTTCCCATTTTTGAGATTAGATTAACACTTTGCATTGCGAATAATGCTATAAAGTTCAAATTTAATTATGCAGTGTGTAAACTAGGTTGTATAAAAGCCTTTACCTACTTGTTAATTTAGTACTCTATGACTGCAGACTACAGCTAGATGCTTTCACCGATCCATTAGCGATCGGCGAGGTTAAGCAACAAGGCTCGCGGTCAGTGGGTGAACACGATGGGTGAACACAAAAGTGGTTTAATTTCTGAGCGTCTCCGTGCTTCGGAGGCGGCGACACGTTAAGCTGTCGGCCCCGGTTGTAGTCATTAGACAACAGTCGTTAAGCCATGTCAGAGGGTTAATGGGCAGCTTGAACAACTCTGACACTACGGTAACCTCTGCCCATATGATAAGTAAGTAAGTACTTGATACTTACTTACTTATCAACTAGACTGGAGGGCACAGGAAGTGTGCACTTCAAGAGACTTAAGAGGCAAAGCATTCCTGCACTGTATAGCAGGTTTAATGACAACATATGAAGGGTCACCAGGAGCGTGCCTTCATTAGAAGTATACCACCACAACTTGACGTGGTCAAACAAGTGGCTCATTGTGATTTATGATAGATCGCCATGTTGCAGAAATAATAAAAAAAAAAAGAAAGTACTTGATACTAACCTTGCTCGTGACCTATCCTCATTGGACAGGCTGCTCAATTCTATTGCAGGAGTATCTGGTATCAATTTGCCATCATATGTAGGATAAACAGTGTGGTATGGAGGTGTCACAAATACCACATTTGTCAGTGATATTGTGAATATTGGTATATGAACTACTTCCACTGCACATTGCTGAAAAGAAATTATAAATATAGAAATTCTTATAATAAATTATTTCTAGATGACTGAACTAAAATTGAACTAAAGAGGAAGTGATTAGGATAACACATTTAACATTTCTTTATTCTACCCACATTATTTGAATATAACAGTTTTATTCCAGAACCCAACTGTTTGATTAATTGTGTGAAATGTACATATTTCTGTGCCTATCTAACATAGTTTATTATTTTATTTTTATTTTTTTTTTTTTGTTTATTAGGTTAACCAACAATTGCTTACACATTAAATTTGAGTTTGGTATATCTTAACTTACGCAATACATTTTCTTGTGTAGCAACCAGTTACAGGTTAACACCACATGCGAAATTAAAGGTTGGCGTGTATAAATTACATTAATTGAAAATAAAATTATAAATTATCTAACTTAAAAATTAAAGTGAAATTAAATTGTGACTAAATGACATAAAATTAAAATATAAAAGTAAGAAATTAAACAAAAAATTATTAAACAAAAAATTAACAAATTATTAACAATTTAAAAAATTTGGTAAGATTCAAATTAAGTACTTAATAATAAAATTGCATTGCATTAAATAATACTAAAATTAATTACAACATATAAAAGTATATATAGCAAATCGCTTTACGTGTCATGGCTCTAATGGTACACGGAAACAATACTTAACTCTATATCTTTACAATATATTATTATCATTCGGAAGATGTTGTTTTGTAACTCTGCAGAATGTGGAAATTGCATCATAATTGATGTCTATCAAGTCGCTGCAGCTATTTACAATTTTACACATTCTGCAAATGGGTGAGTTGGCTCCAAGTACTGTTCGACGCAGGGGTGGGCATAGAGGTGTGATCGGATTACGAGGTATACGTGATGGAACTCTAAACCTTAGGAGATGTAACAGATCTGGGCAATTAATATTGCCTCTGATAATTTTATAAAGCAGAAGAGCATCTGACATATCTCTACGCGTCTCTAATGTCTGCATTTTAAAATATTGAAGGCGAGCTTTATAGGAAGATAGCTCCTTGGATTTTCCTTTGGAGAAAGCTAGATACCATAGGAATCTTTTTTGAATTCTTTCTATGCTTAGAATATGTGTAGCATAGTGCGGTCTCCACACACTACTGCAATAGTCCAAAATGCTGCGGACAAGATTATTATACAGCAGAATTTTCGTGGAACTATTTTTAAACCCCCTTGAATTTCTAATCACAAAACCCAACATTTTAGATGCTCTCTTTGTTATAGTGTCCATATGAGGCATAAAGGTTAGTTTTCTGTCAAACCAAATTCCCAGGTCCCTGATTGTATTAACTTCTTGAATTTTATGGTTTTGTATGACGTACTCAGTGTTACTTAGTTTAGATTTTCTGGAAAATTTAACATGATAGCATTTGGATGCATTTAGTTCCATTTTGTTGATTTTACACCACTCTATTAGCCGATTCAAGTCTTCTTGAAGAAGTCTCATGTCATTAGGTGATTCTATTGTTCTTGAAAACTTAAGGTCATCTGCATATAAATAGCATTCTGAATGAAGAAAGCAACGTCATTTATAAAAATATTAAATATTAAATAGTAGTGGGGCCATATGAGATCCCTGTGGAGCCCCGGAGGCTATGGAATAGCTGTCAGATTTGTATCCATTTACCACGACATAGAATTTCCGGTCGGTTAGATACGATTTTAGCCATTCTAGCAAGGGTCCGGTAATGCCATATTCTGCCAATTTATGAATTAAGATTGAATGCGACATTTTGTCAAAAGCCTTGCTAAAGTCTGTATATAATACGTCCACCTGTTTATTTAGGTCTACAGTCTTAATGATTGACTCCGAGAAGGATAACAAGTTCGTAGTTGTAGAACGCGATACCACAAAACCGTGTTGGTGGTCACTAATATATTTTGCAAAATGTTGTTGAACGTGAGTACAAATCATTGATTCCAATATTTTTGCAAACGTTGATAGAATAGCAATCGGTCTGTAGTTAGTTATCACATCTTTCTTATCAGATTTATGTACAGGAACAATTTTAGTATTTTTCCATGCGGATGGAAAGATTCCCGTAGCCAGGGACTTATTATAAATGCATAACAGTGGTGTAACCAAGACACGAGCACATGCCGATATAAAAAATGGAGGGATTCCATCTGGACCAGCTCCTTTGGTTAAATTTAATGATAGTAGTTTTGTTTGTAAACTTTCTCTGGTTATTATGGGGTATGTTAGGCATTGACTATTTTTATATTCAAAATTAAACTTGGAGTCCAGATGATCCCCTGAATTAGTATTATCAACAAAAACCGATGAGAAGTGATTGGCAAATAGATCACAAATAGATGGGCCGTTGGAAGTAGTGGTCAGTCCGTCCGTCATTGTCAACGGATATGCACCAGATCCACCTCGTTTGGTTTTTATGTAAGACCAAAATAATTTCGGATTTCTTTTTATCCCAGATTCTATGTTATCCATATACTTATTATACAATTTCCTAGCCATATCCATACATCTTCTTGTTAATAAGTTAAATTCAATTTTATCAAGTGGGTTTTTATATTTTTTGAAACGTAATCTTAATTTATTTTTTTCATTTAAAGACTTTATAATTGCTTTATTAAACCACGGTGGGTAACGTCTTGATCCCGGTTTATGACACGGGACATGTTTATTTATTGCAATCCTAAGAACTGCATAGAAAATTTCTAACATGCTATTTACACCATTCGTATGCCGAAATAGCTCTTCCCAGTCTTGTTCGTTAAGACATTTTTTTATTAGTTCATAATCAGCTTTATAGAAGTTTGGTTGCGAGTTTGATTTATTGAAAGGAAGATTTGACTTTTTTATTTCTGAAATGGTTATTTCAAGTGGAGGGTGTAACTTATCAATAGGTATTAAGGAACAACAGGCTTCACCTACAGTTATCGTATGTATAGTAGATAATACTAAGTCTAAAATTCGTTCAGAGCTATTCATAATTGCGTTGTGTTGAATTAATTTGTTAACATTTATGAATTCTAATAACCTTTCACAAGAGTTTGACATAGAATCAGTTAAGGTTTCCGTGTTCCATTTTATCTTACTTAAGTTAAAGTCTCCTATGATACACAAAGACATTTTTGTAGTTTCAGCAACACAATTACAGTGATCTATGAAATGGTCTAATGTTGAAACAGTTACAGGTGGAGGAAGATAAATTGCACATAGAGCTATTTGACGAGAAGTATGGCCGGTGGACGCGTCGAATGTGATCCACAGATCTTCGCATTTGCTTTCCCAGCCAATGATACGTTTTGAGTTGATTTTTTTGGAAACTGCTATCAAAACTCCACCGCCATCTTTATTATAGCGAAAGCCTGTAGATTCCCTATCCCTTCTATATACTGTGTATCTGTCGTCAAATAGCTCACTGCTCAACACACTACAATTCAGCCATGTTTCAGTTAGTACAATTATATCGTAGTTGTAACAAGACAGATTTAAGTATAATGAATTAGTTTTTGTCCTTAGACCTCTACAATTTTGGTAATATATGCTTAAATTATCGAATTTACAAACAATTAATATAAGATACATGCACATTAATAATATAAACTTACTTAAGTTTATCTAATGTGGAGATATCTTTGATGACCAGACTTTCAGATGTTTCATCCTTCCTAATCAGAACTCTGCCTCCTCTAACCCATACGAATTTGTAACCCAATTCCTTGGCTTTGATCCGGGTCGCTGCGTGAATGGCCTTGTTTGTAGGTGAAAGATGCTCCATGATGAAGATTGGTTTTTTTTCTCCGGCTATTCCCAAATGAGAGGTGTTAAGTTTATCATCCTTATGATTTTTGTTATGCTTAATGGCAGCGGCTAAGATGGCGTCTCGCATTCTGGGAGAACGAAGTTGGACGATAATTGATCTAGGGCGCCCTGAGTCACGATTGAGTTTGGCTATTCTAGTACAGTGCATTATATGATCGTCAGTTACGTTGACAGCTATGGTAGAACCTAACTGTTTAGTCAGAGTGACCAAATTTTCATTTTTGTGTTCCGGCACGCAGTGTATTTCCAGATTGTTATTTCTGGCGTGTTGTTCCATATGATTTAAGCGCGCATTTAAATTGGTAACAGTATTTTTAAGTACCTCGTTTTCCCTCTGTAAATTCCGGAAGATAACTGACGATGATCGCATTTTTATTTTGAAATCTTCGTACTTCTCACTCAAAAAGTTTATAGAATTTTTAACTCTGTTCAAATCTTCAGTAAGGTATTTTAGCCTGTCATTTATCGTTGTTTCTATTACGACTTTTAACTCTGCAATTATTTTCACTCTTTCTACGGTTAGAAGTTCGGTAATCATATTTCGCAGTTCCTCTTTATTTATATTATTAGATTTACTTACTGCAGGGGGTGATACAACTGGTGAGGATAAGGCTTTCTTTTTTTTAGGGCGTGTAGTAACGTTTTCCGACCTTTTCGCACTTCTAATTGGGGTATTGTCATCATTTTTGCGTCCTTTTCTTGGCTGAGTAGCTACACAAAGCAAGCAACGCCAGTTAGGTGATAAAAACTCAGTGGAGTCCATTTGCATTTCAGAAGATTGCAAACATGCAATATGATAATGGTGGTTGCAGGAACTGCAGACAGCATATTCATCTTCAATTTCTTCAGAACAACATCCCCAGGCAATTGTGTCGGGCATTTTTAAAATCTTTTAAATTTGGTAGAAAGAACTGTTTAGTTCATTATCTGTTACTAACTAATATAATTTCATCATGGAAAAATCTAAATGTGTTTTATCCATATTTACTATTTCAATTTAATGCTATTAACAATAGTAATCTATTCAATAACTCAATATTTGTATGCATGAAATTCCAAGGTAGACCTTTATAACTACCACATTTAATACATATAAGTCTGATTTCAGAGTGACGCGCGCGGCACGTGCGTCTCAACAGCGGCGCGTGCGAGACGCGTCACTCTGAAACGCTAGCTGCCAGTAGAGGAGCTCGGGCAGCGCTGGCCGACGGCGCGCGTGTGTACTGCGTGACTATGAAACGCAACTACTATCTAGTGTAATTGTAAGCGCGCGTTTGGCCGGCGCCGCTCGCCGGCGCGACTCTGAAATCAGCCTAAAGGATCTTATATTATCTTATAAATACCACCCAAATACTGACAATATAGACTGATGTAATGTAGATTGCCATTAAAAAAAAATCATTACTACTTTTAACCCATAAAGTTCACATATTTAAAAGTGGATGCTACAATGATACTTATTTACCGACTTAGAAAGAAGAGTGTTTGGAGTAATGTTAGTTAACACAGCTATTGTTTTCCAAAATAATTAAATGTAGTGCAAATATAATAATGAGATCCACAAAAGCCATCATAGAAGATAAGAATTGCATTGATAATAATGAGGATACAGATAATTACAATTATGTCTTTTTTTATTGTATAATTTTTATCATTATGAATCTTTTATCAACAAAATAAAATACAGGTACATGATCTAATAATAGGCTGGCATAGGCTAGCAATCAAACATTTTACCAACATCCTTAAATGTGCATTTTATCCACCCGTATTCACAATAAATTAATTCGAGCAAGAAAGTTTATATATTTTTAAGACTAATATCATTTTCTGTCATACCACTTACCTTTTTGTTCATCCACTCTAATAATTTGGCCTCCAGCAGCTTCATAGCCTCTGCAGGTCCTTTCCCCCCTGCCACTGCATCATTAACATCCTTCCCATCATTCAACTCCAAGTACACAATATCGAGGCTCACACAGGAAATGAGAATACAATGAGTAAAATTGCTGTGCTTAATGATCTCACATATTGTTTGCAGCTGTGTGGATGTTGTTTGAGTTATAAACACAGCTTTTTTGTGCTCTTTCTTTGCAAACTGAAATTTAGAAAATAATTATTTAATACAATTTTGGTATATTTCCTGTTGCACACCTACTGCTATTAGTTATTGTTAAGTTAGAGATAGCTTTATGTGGTAAGACCACCCTTTGGAGAACATGTCATGTATATTATTATGTATGCAATTGATTCTAATCTATATTTTTTTTTTTCACTCTATAAAGCCTAAATATGTAGCCTTGACTCAGTAAGGTTGCAGGATTGATCTTTGCAAAAGACTAATCTTTATGTTATTTAAGTAAAATGAACTTGTGAACACAATTAATTGTTGTGTCTGGGTGTAGTTTATATGCAATAAGTAAGTATTTAGAAATATACAAGTATGGTTTAAAATGATTAGTCCATTTTTTATGGGGCCTGCCCATGCTGCAACTTTCAATAATATCAATAAGCAGGTAATTAAGTCAAGACTCCTGAAGTAAGGAAACTTAATCTGAGTTACTGTAGCTGCTAATTGAGAGGCTCCTGTTGTAGCCACTTGGTCAGCATCTTGGTATCATTTATGCAAATGTAACATTCTTCATAAAAAGTAATTGATCAATAATATCCGTGTTACGGGACTTACGAAGAGACTGGATAAATTCTTAATACATATATTTTGATTATGTTGGTTCCATGTTCATGTTGGAGCCATGAAAGCTATTATGGAGTTGGTTGCACCAAAATTTACCTCGAAAGGAGACAAACTCTTGACGGCGACAGCCCCTCCAGTAGTCAGATTGAAGAGCCCACCATCCCAGTGTAGGCATTCAGCACTAACATCATCTATAAACACGACAGCACCAATAATACGGTTGTAAACCTCCGACCACCAGGCCTTGCCGAATTCCTTAACTGATGCGGTAGCCATATTGCTAACCGTAAATACAAAGTTTTCGATATCTAAGTTTTCATTTTAAATGACTCCTGAGTACGATATGCTGTAGAATTTAAAGATTTAGCAAATTTAATTTTTTATTTACACCATCACTGATGGTGACATGTTGCCAATCGATCAATTTTTGACATTGACAACAGTTTGGGGCTGCTAGTTAAGAAAAGTACAAAAATGTGGATAGTATACAAATAACCAAAGATATTATTATAATATCTTTGCAAATAACTCATCCCTCGATAATTTAATAGGCCTTCATACGTTGAATCAGTTTAATTTGGATGTAATATATATACATATAATAAAATCGTAGGAAGGTCAAAACTGTACATTGAATATTTTTTAAAGGATATTTGGGGCGTGATTTACAATCGACATCGAAGCCAAAAATATAGTTTTTAGAATTGTTGTCTGTATGTATGTCCGGGCTAAACTCATAAAATATTACTTAGAGGTCGGGTCAACATTAGGCTACATATTATTATCACGCATAAGTTTAACGCGGGTTAAACCGCGGGCCACAGCTAGTCTATTAATAAGTAAGATTGTATTAAAGGGTAACAAACGTCCTTCGCTTCTTACAAAGAACATTATAGAACTTTACACTATTTAACAATGATTGGACGTCACATTAAGTTATCTTATTATTTTTTTTATCACCGACTGCTTTGTATGGATGGAAAATGTATGGTATGGACATGAAAAATTTATCGATAGCAAGTTTGGTGACTATCAAATATGTTACTGTATAGTGTTGATGTTATACCTATAGGTTAAGGTCGAATCTGTTTCGTTCCAGTTGAATAAGATTGATAGCATATACATATTATTATATGTAGGTAGGTAGTCATAAAATGGTTAGATGATAACAAATTAAATATGAACCTAAGTGTATCATAGCATTTTAGTGAAACCGTACTCGGTTCGAGCTAAAATGCTATATTTCTTTAAAATTAAATGAGCCATTTATGTACTCAGTGGGTTAGTTATTGGCTTTGTATAGTGTTGTTTTAGAGTCAGCTTAGTATAAGGTATGATGGGATTGACATCGTCATTTCAAAAATCCTGTAAAATAGATACAGATTAAAAAAAATACCTAAATAAAAATAAGGTACCTAATCTATTTTAAATACTAACTTTATGATTTTAAACAACTTAACACTTTGAAAAGTCAAAGTTAACCCAAGAAGTTGAAAACACGACTCCAAATAGTTAGACAATAGTTAAACTGGAAAACGCATCTAGATATTGAAATACCTAAGACAATTTAAATGAACATTTGCTGTAAGTTCCCTGTCACCGATCATATCTACAGACGCACTCCTCACTGCGTACTATGGTATACTTACAATTTAAATGACATTTGCTGTAAGTTCCCTGTCACCGATCATATCTACAGACGCACTCCTCACTGCGTACTATGGTATACTTAATAGAAAGACATTAACGATATCTAATATTTTCGGGCAATTCAACTGAGAAAGAATTCCAAAAAAGTTGCACGCAGTCAATAGGTATTTAAAATTAAGTCTAACGATAGTTGTGTACCATCTTTCAAGCAGTTTAAAACATTAACTTTACCTGTCATTCTTGAAGTAGCAGTCTTTATAAAAAGTAATCCAAATCGGTTTACACATCTAGGAGATGCAGTTCCTCGAAATAGGAGCAATGACACCAAGATATGTCTGTAGACTGCAAACACAGGACTCATACGCAAGTGTTTTCTGCATGGCACCATACATTTACAATATGTTACCGAAATCTTTGAAGGCATTCAGGCATACTTTTATTAAAAAACCGGCCAAGTTTGAGTCGGACTCGCGCACGAAGGGTTCCGTACCATTATGTATAAAAACGAGCAAAAAATTTATTTGTTGTATGGTAGGTACCCATAAATATATATTTTATTTTGTCTTTTGTATTTGACATATCCGTGTTCGAACCCGAAACTCGATGGCACAGTGGCACGAGGTAGTGGCGAAACCACGGAACCTTATATCTTATTATTTTAAATAATTATATTATTATTTCAATAAAATATAATATAACATTATTTTGAGATATAATACTAACTTTGTAAACCCTTTCAACTCTAATATTATTTTTATTCAAGACGGAAGTAAGTATGAAACAGAACTGAAACCTCGATTCAAGTTTTCACTTCACAATAATCTCTTGTAAAAAAATATAATTAATCTAAATGAGACTAAAGTTGCTAAAATATGCCAAAATAAAACTACCCATGACTCCAATCTAAAGTCATGATCCATTGGCGTTCTTGGTAGATGCTTGTCTTCCACGCCACAGGTCGTGGGTTCGATTCCCACCCAGAATAGATATTTGTGTGCATAAAGATGTCTGTTTGTTCTGAGTCTGGGTGTAATTATCTATATAAGTATATATTTAACTCTTAACTTGGCAAAGTATCTTATAATGCACACATTCTAAGAAAAAATATATGCGAACAGTTTTGGTATTTATTGATGTTGTTTTTTATATACTTTTATATGAGACCCTAGTTATTGGAACAAAAAGAAAATTTATTACATCTGGCATCATTTGTAGTCAGTGGATCGCAAGATGGCGGAGCGTGCGCGTGCGCGTGCGTCTACGAGTTATAAGGTAAGAATCGATTATAATCCTAATAAATTATCTATATTACGAGAAATAAGTTATTATTTGACTGAATGTACATTCTTTAGTTTACTTAAAAAAAATTGATCAAACAACAATGATTTTTATTTAAAATATATTTATTTATTCTCTCTAATATGACTGTCAATATTCATGTATCTACAAATGCACACTGCCATGTTACCACATTATGACCTGACTTTTGCGGTGTGAATTTTAAGATACATTGCCAAATATACGACACTAAAGCTTACATTATGCAGTGTGCATTTGTGGATACACGGCCAATTTGTTACATAATTAAAAACCTATGCGATTATAATTATTATGCACTAAAAATAAACACATAAGTAATATATATTTGTTTCCTTTTCAGGCTCCTACAAGAACACAAAAAATATTGGCTTAAGTTCGGAAACCGGGAGAAAGTTCAGATGTTCAGATAAAAATGAATGGAATGCAGGAATATTCATTATTGGGGTTTTAAAATATTGGTTCGGGCTGGAGTATCGGGTATTGTCTACGATTTCTTGAGCTATGGTGGAGAAGACACTTTTCGATTTTATCAATTGAATGAGGAAGAAACAGTATGAGTTGGGATCTAAAGTAATGATCATAGCTTTGGGCAGGGGTGCTAGGTCAGAAAACCTCCTCGTGTGTCCGAGACTACTGGTCCCATTCGAATATTTATATTCGGTGAGAACGGAAGTTTCTGGAACGGTGTTCCCTGGGCGTGGGCGCTGGCTTTTTCCTATGCTTGCATGGGGAGAAACCACCCTCCGTGGCTAATATTCCGACACCTCTCCCCTCTGTTGTCCCCTCTATACACTGGAGGGGACAACGGAGGAGCGCAAGCCTAAGCTGCGCCGCAAGGTGATGGGCTGAATGCCGGAGTGCTTTATCCGGTCACGAGCTGGGCAAACCCTTAGCCCCTGAGCAATTACCCGGCGAAGGGGGTAAACTGGTTCAAAGGGTAATAAGGTATATGTCTCTTAGATTAACAATACCCCAGGAGGGTACCGGCTCTGCCGGATAATCCCTCCCGGGTCCTTCGGGACCCGGCTGTCCCACCGTATCTGGGGCAGACACTAACAGACATCAACCCGCGGAGATCGCGGATAGGGCGCACACGCCCAGTTTTGTGCGCCCTAATACAGTAGGGGAACATGATATGTCGGCTGGCGTCATGAATAAGGCCGGGACCGCCACAAGGAGGAGCACCAGGAGAACCGTGAGGTCGTGTACCCGCTCGGCCACTCCTGTACCGGGGACATCCCGAGGCACCGCGGACTTGGGGAGTGATGGCTCCCTGAGGTCCGCGGTGTCCATGGAGTCCCTGGAGAGTCAAGTGGAGACTCCTGGGGAAAAGCGACCGAGCCCCGCCGGCCTTAGTGGGTGCCAGGTCAAGGCAGCCAGACGGAGTGAAGATGTGGACGGACTTGACCCGGGTCGAAGATCTGGCGGAATAATTTCGCCAGCAGCCGACGGCCGACCTGGGTGCAGTGATACACGAGGCGATGGCGACGGTGGAGATGGTGGCGGAAAAATCCCACCGCTTAAAAGGCCATTTTGTCCGCGCTCTGCGACTGGCGGCCCGTAAAGCTCAGGCAGCCGCCACCGAGCTGCATGGGAGGACCGGCGGGGATAGGCTGGAACTGGAGAACCAGCAGCTTCGTTCCCAGTTGGCCTCCTTGGAGTCGCGAGTGGCCGCCATGTCAGCCGAGCTGGCGGAACTTCGCCGGCGTGAGGTGGGGGCTTTCCCGCCCCAGTCTACACCATCACGTCCGTCGCAGACTCTGGTGTCTCCGCCAGGGTCACCGTCTCAGGCACCGTTGCCGCAACGGATACCGGACAGGCGCCTGTTAGCAGCGCTGCCGGCCCCGGCAACACCGAGGACCAATCCTGGCGCTTTTCCCTTAGCTCCAGCCCGGGAGGTTTCAGTCTCGCCAGGCGAGAGGTTTGCGGCCCTTTTGGACCAACGCTTGGCTCCAAATGCGCCGCGACCTGATAGCGGAAATCTTCCCGGAGAGAGCTATCCGCCCACCGCTTGCTAGGATCGCAGCGCCACCCACAATGACGCAAATCGTGGGTGCCGTCAGCGTAGGCGCAGGGCTGCTGCCGTGGATGTAGCGGCTGCTCGGTCCGCGGCGACGTCAGCCATGACAGGACCATAGACCATAGACCAGGGCATAGAATGGGCCGCCGGACTGGACCTCCGTCTTGTAAACCGAGGTTCAGTCAGTACCTGTGTGCGTTGGCAGGGGGAGTCGATCGTCGACTTGATGTGGGCGACTCCCTCGGCCTTGCAACCTGGTCTCGGGGTGGAGAGTTGCCGGGGAAGTGGCCACGCTGTCGGATCATCGACGTATTCTTTTCAGCGTGGACCTCCGTCTGCCCCGAGGCGGCCCCGACCGAAGTAGCTTTATCCCACCGCGGCGCTGGTTCCTGCGTCACATAGACCGCGACATGCTGACGGCTGCAGCCATTGCCATCCATTGGGGCGCCAGTGAAGGTGGAGAAAGGATCCCGTCCGATCCCAATTCGCAAGCGGACTGGTTCCGCGGCATCATGTCTCGCGTCTGCAACATGTCGATGCCTCGGATCCGTCCGGGTGACAGACGAGGCTCGCAATATTGGTGGTCGGCCGAAATCGGGCGACACCGATCCGAGTACGTCACAACGCGTCGCCGACACCAGCGAGCCCGTCGGAGGAGGCGAGTCAATGCCTAAGAGGATGCCAGAGCGCATACGGCGTATAAAGTGCCGTCAAGGCGCTATCGATTGCGATAGCGGAAGCCAAAGCTCGGTCCTGGAACGAGCTAATCGAGAGACTGAATCGGGACCCATGGTGCAATCTCTAAAGTTGTTCATTGGTTTAATGCCAATAATCGTGTGCTTAATGATAAGAAAACTAAAGTCATAAAATTCACTACACCGAATGTGAAATAGGCGACAACCAATGTACGACTTAATGGAGCTAGGTTGGACCCTGTTGAATCAACTGTGTTCTTGGGTATCACTATTGACTCAAAGCTACAATGGAGCCCACAAAAAGAAAAACTGTCCGGCAAATTAAGTTCTGCAGCATATGCAGTGAAAACTATTAGACGGCTGACTGATGTTGACACAGCAAGAATGGTTTATTTCAGTTATTTTCATAGTGTAATGTCCTATGGAATTCTTCTCTGGGGTAGCTCTGCTGACATTAACACCATATTTGTATTGCAAAAAAGAGCTGTAAGAGCTATCTATAATCTTGGCCCGAGAGTGTCTCTAAGAGAAAATTTCAAAGAGGTCAACATTCGAACTGTACCATCTCAGTATATATATGAAAACTTACTATATGTGCATAAAAATATCGATTCCTTCTGTAAAAGGATCGCTCCTTTTACAGAAGGAATCGATATTTTTATGCACACACACATATATAAGAATAATCTCATATTGCATACTACCCGTCTCCACAAAATAAGTACCTAACTCTTTTATGGGGCAATGTATAAGATTCTATAACAAACTTCCCAATGATGTTAGAGAATTGTCTACGAATAATTTTAAAAGAATTATTAAAGCCAAATTGTGTAGCGGGGCATACTACAAAATTTCTGATTATTTAAGTGATAAAAGTGCTTGGGATTGAGTTGTTCTGAGTCAACACACATGATTATAATTAATCTTAAGTATATTTTATTTAAAAAAAAGGATTTCTACTGAGTTTTCTGGCAGTGTTTCTCAGTAGCTGCCACGTCATGCACTGCACGGTAGGGTAAAAAAAAAATATGACGATTCCACATAAATGTAAAATTTTTATGGAATAAATGAATTTGAATCTTTGAATCTTTGGGGGCGCCCGTACAAAATAGTACTGGGCAAGCTCAGACCGTGGGTCCCTCCGTTGATGAGTACCCTGGACCCGGATTTTCTGAAGAGAGTGGTTGGTAGACACCCTCTTCCCTAGGGTCCAGGACAGTCCCTCGGACTCTCCGTCACCGTCGCACCATGATTCGGACGATCATGTACGGTGTACGCTCTGGTAGTCTTGGGGGACCGGTTGAGGCAATATTTCACAAGCTGCCTCCGTAGTACCGTGTTCCCTACCTGCTGGAAAGAAGCCAAGCTTGTGCTATTGCACAAGCCGGGCAGGGCCGCCGAATCTCCCTCGGCGTTCCTACCAATCTGCTTGCTGGACGA
Source organism: Pseudoips prasinana (assembly GCA_951640165.1). Lineage (NCBI taxonomy): Eukaryota > Metazoa > Arthropoda > Insecta > Lepidoptera > Nolidae > Pseudoips > Pseudoips prasinana. The sequence continues at coordinate 15,317,477 of OX621260.1, forward strand.
GGCGGGCAAGCTCTTTGAGCGTGTCATTGCCGTCCGTCTCGGCGAGCATCCGTCGCGCGTTGGCCACGACTTGTCGGACAACCAGTTCGGCTTCCGGCAGGGACGTTCGACGCTGGACGCGATTAACCGCGTCCGAGCACTGTCGAAACCCGCCGTCCGGGTGGGAGGGTGGCGTTGGCCGTGAGCTTAGACATCGTCAACGCCTTCAACTCCGTCCCCTGGTGGGCGATACGGGAGGCACTGGTCCACCATAACGTGCCTCCCTATCTGCGTGGTATAGTAGGGGCATATTTGCGTGACAGGACGATCAAGTTCGTCGGTTGGAACGGGATTGAGATCCAGAGGGAGCTCTCCTGCGGGGTTCCTCAGGGGTCCGTGTTGGGACCTCTGCTATGGAGCCCCGCCTATGATCCGGTCCTGCGGATTGGCCTACCTGCCGGAGTGAGCGTCGTCTGCTATGCGGACGACACGCTCGTTATATAAGCTATATATTATATAAGCCTATATAGCTAATGGGCGCAAGTGGGTGGGAATTGAGCTCGAACCGGAGATAAGAAAACATTTAGTCAACACTAACGAAAAACTTTTCATCGATTGGGCTAGATGCCGCTTCATTGATGATTTAGAGGTAGTTCGGTGTTTAAACTGCCAGCAATATGGACATATTTTCAAGTACTGCAATAATAAATCACCTACCTGTGCCTTATGCGCAGAAGCACTTCCAACAAAATCCTGTAGTCACCATGATGATCCAGAATATAAACCAGTTTGTGCATCGTGTAAAGCATATAAAAAGCCTCATGACCACAAATGAGGCTCGGAAAACTGCCCCACATTTAAGCATAAACTTGAGCAGTTAGTCTTAAATACCGTCACAATGATAGGGTTGCGATATCAGAGTTGGAAACTTTAGTCAATGAATACAACTTAGATATAGTGCTCGTACAATAACAATATCAATATGCGCGTTTAAAAAATAAATTGGTGCAGCTAAACAACAGATCACGGGCTGCTATTTACGTCACGCGTACTAATTTTACGGTAAGCGCTATGTGAAACTTCATGACGTCACACTGCTGTCGCTGAAATATCATCCCCATCCCGGAAAGTTTACGTAGTGAGCTGTTATTTTCAGAATTCAGATCCTGTTGGTCCCCATTTACATCACTTGCGCACTGTTTTGATGTCCCTCAATGGACACAAAATCATTATTGGTGCAGATGTTAACGCATCCTCTACGTTATGGTATGGCAAATACCATTCAAGCGATACAGAACGGCGTAACGCCGTCGAAGATTTCGTCGCTGAGATGAATCTATCAATACATAACACCCCTGATGCACCGCCTACTTATTGCAGCCCTACTGGCGAATCTTTTATTGACGTCACTTTTTCAAGCTCAGACGTCCCAGTAGATGGATGGCGTGTTTTGCCTGACGCTTCATCCAGTGATCACCGCTTAATCGTGTACGAGTATGTTCCTCGGTTGGTACAAAGACCTACGGCTACTTACGGTTATTATAGATATCGGCTAAAAGGGGCCGATTGGGATTTTTTCAGACCTCTTTTTGCCGCGCATGCCAGGGTTTTCACCCGGGAAGAACTAACAACAGAAGAATGTGCCGTAATTATGTCGGATACTTTTACCTACTGTGCCGATATTGCCATAGGCAAAAAATTTGCCCGCCCGCCATCTGAAGCATAAAATATTTTCAAAATTATTAGATTGTTGACAATATATATTTACACACATTTTGCCGGACACGGCAATTTTAAAAGTAAATTGTTTAGTTTCAAATTAGTGTCTTCACCAATCTGTCTGTGCTCAACTTCCTGTAACGAATATGAACAAACCGCTCACCACATACTGTGGGAATGTGATCTCTGGCAAAATCAGTGTGATATTATGTTAAATAGCTTCCAACCAACAAGGAACAACTTCCGTGCGTTTAAGCGCTTTTGCCATACCTACTATTGGAATCAAATATAACAGCTCACTTAGGACCCTTAAATTGATCCTCGGTGCTTTTGGAGCTGGCTTCTCTAGTTCGCAATTCTCTCGTTTAATGAGGCTATAGCCTCTTTATATCATTCTGTCTCCCGCTTTGCTCTGGAGGGAAGTGGAACTTTTCATTTCTAACTCCTCCTTTTTTTTCTGATTAAATTCGTTGCGGGATCCAAGACAGTTAAAGCCATTCCCCCATAGATTGGAGCCGCCTTACGATGCAAGCAAATTTTTAATGATGTAAAGAAGACGGCATTATAAGTATTTATTGGATTGTGCACATACATTTTATGGCCATATGACGGAGGACGAGCGAAATGATTATTGTTGTAATTATTAAGTACAAATTGTGATTTAGACTTAATAAAAATAAAAACTGGTTGTGATCTGATAACAGTAATGTTAATTAGTGAGTAGGTACAAACTTTCATGGATTTTGTTAACATTTAAGACTGATTTGAGGTTTAAATAATAATAATAATGTATTTATTTATCTCTTTCACAAAGGTTTGGTGTACATACGAGTATTATGTAAAGAAATACAGAGAATAAACCATCATACCTTTGTGAGAGACTGGCGTCTATAGTAGGTAAGATCTGTGTTACAGATCACCAGGCTCCCACCTCTGGGTCACATCTTGGTGATACTTACAAATTATTGAAAATACTATGTACTTAACTTAATCTAAATATACTATATATATACGTATCTTTATGAAACAATGAATATAGTAAAAATGAAACTTACTAATTACAATGTTTGTGTAGTGTGAGTGTGTGTGTGTGTGTGTTTGTGAGTGTGTGCAAGTGAGAATTTGTGAGTGAGTGTTTGTTTGTCCGTTTAGGTTACTTATTATGTGCTATATTTAATTAGATCGACATATTTAGCACGTTTTCAGTATCATTGTATGATCAATTCTACAACCACGCTGTTAACTTTATTTTTAATTTGAATTTATTCAAGAAGTAAATGGAAAGAATTGAGTTAATTTTGTTGTACAGATATGGGCCCAAAAAGCAATAGAATCTGTGTTAAAGAGTCGTTCTGTATATTGTATCAGCCTGGCAAATTATGTGCTTGCGGCGTTTTGTTGCGTTCATTAGCGGATCATAATAAGTTTGAGAGTGACACTTTAGAACCATACCAGAAATAAAAAGCTGTCGTACTGTTAGGACATTGAACTTCTGGTATAGTTCAGCCGTGGGGTGTAAAATAGGCAAGAACATTGCCACTTTTAGAACTGCTCTATGAGCTCGTTCTAACGTTATCAGGGTTGATTTAGCAGTACCGCCCCAGGATGTAATACAATACGTCAAAATAGCTTGGCATAATGCAAGGTAGGTTACTTTTAGGATTTGTGTGTCCGCGACGTGACGTAGGTTCTTAAAAATGTATTCTTCTGTATTCTAGTTCTGGCTGCTAATAAAGTTACGTGAGCTTCAAAATTTAAGTTTTTGTCAATTATAACACCCAGATATTTAACAGTGTCTACTGATTGCAGTTCCTTACAGGTGCAACTATTGATAGTATTTTGGTGAATCAATCAGAAATGTGCAAATATAGGTATAGGTGTATTAGGATTACTGTTATTCTTTAACGTGAATGCTATGTACTTGGACTTGTCAACATTCAAAGTAAGAAGATTGTCGTTGAGCCAGCCAGTGACGCGATTCATACCATTCTGTGCATATCTATATGTGTCAGCCCAGGATTCCCCTCTAAAAACTAGGACAGTGTCATCTGCAAATGTGATAACTTTCCCATTAGGCAACTGAGATTGGCAAAGATCGTTGATTAAAATTAAAAATAGTGTTGGCCCAATAATGCTACCTTGTGGTACTCATACTTCAGTAGAAAGCTCATTACTATGCGTGCCACCTAATTGAACACACTGTGAGCGGTCTGTGAGGTAACTCTGAAAGATTTTTTTTTGTGTGCCACGTACAGCCAAACGTTCCATTTTAGCAATAAGTAGCGGGACAGAGACCGTGTCAAATGCTTTGGCCAAATCCAAAAATATAGCGATTACGTTTTCCTTCCTATCCAAGCTGGTTACAATAACGTTTGTCAGTTCGTGAACTGCGTCATCAGTCTATCGGTTTCTACGGAAACCGAACTGTGACTTGGATAAAAGATTTTTCGATTCTAGGTAGTTAACAAGTCTTTTATTAACAGCCTTCTCGATGATCTTAGAAAAAGCTGGTAAGATAGATATTGGACGGTAATTGTTGACACAGCCTCTGTCCCCATTTTTATGGACTGTGTGAATAAGAGCTCTTTTGAATGCCTTTGGAAAGGTACCTGTAGAGAAAGACAAATTACAAATATAGGTGAGCGGTTCAATTAGGATAGTCCTATATCTTTTAATTAAATTGTTAGAAATGCCGTCTAGTCCAGCGGCACATTCATTTTTGAGTTGTGATATAATTAAATTAATTTCATCCGCATCTATTGGAGTTAACACAAATGATTGTGATTGAGTCAGGTTATTAGTGGATTCAAGAGAGGTCGGAAAGTTAGATACCGATAATTTATTTGCTAAGGTCTTTCCAACATTAGCAAAATATTGGTTTATTGAATTTGCTGACTCTTTAGGGTTATTAGTTATTAGATGAGTTGTTGGGGTTTTACTACTGTTTGTGTATGTAATATTTTTCATAACTTTCCAAAGCTTTTTGGTATTATACTTAGGGTTATTGATTTCAGATTTTTCATATTCTCGTTTAGCATTTTTGATTAGCGAATTACAGAAATTACAATAGCGAACATAGGTTAATTTGCATACCTCATTTTTTGGGTATTTCTTTGTCTTCGCAAATAGTTTGTCGTTTGTTTGTCGCAAGGTTTAAGAATATGCTGACGTCTGGGGATAGTTGATATTTTAGTGCAAATGTCTAATTTACTATTTAAGTAAGTAATGAGAAAAAGCACAGCTTCGTTGACATCCGTCATCGACAGTATTGGGTCAAGGTCTAGCTTAGTGAGATGTGCGTTAAGGGCGTCATAATCTACTTTTTAAATTACTCTCGTAGGTTTTTGACTGCTAGATAGCGTAAGCAGGCTAAAAATAACACTGTAGTGGTCTGTAATGGTAGAGTGTGCAACGAAACACTTCGCGGGAGATTTAATCTTAAGGATGACATGGTCAAGGCAGGTGTGTGTGTGAGTAGATAAACAATGAGCCGCGTAGCCGGTAACATACCATGTGCTGCCAAAAGATTTAAATTATTTTCAGCTCTACCATCTTTGGATTCTGCTGATATATCCAGGTTTATGTCACCTGTTATAATAACATTCTTAAATGCGGATAATTTGGAGAGTGAATTATCAAGTGATTCCAAAAAAATTGCAGTGTTTCTTTCTCCTGGGCGACGATAGATAGCAAGAATAACAGTACTACTATTAATCTATACATATAATAAAATCGTAGGAAGGCCAAAACTGTACATTGAATATTTTTTTTAAGTATACTTGGTGCGTGATCTACAATCGATATGGAAGCCAAAAATACAGGTTTTATAATTTTTGTCTGTGTGTCTGTTTGTCTGTATGTATGTCCGGTCTAAACTCAAAAAGTATTGCATGGATTTACTTCAAATTTTGCATGAATATTACTAAGAGGTCGGGTCAACATATAGGCTACATATTATCACGCTATCATCTACGGGGGAGGAGCTATGATAATTTAATGCGGGTAAAACCGCGGGGCACAGCTAGTTTTTATAATAAGACAGTTTGCATCCACGAGTAGGTAACTCTTCCGATATAATGTAGCTATGTGTCGATTTGTAGTATACAACAACACCCTCATTTTGTGACTTATTGTTTTTTGTAAAAGCATAATTATAACCATCCAACTCTGGCACACAATCATTATTGTGTAGCCAGCATTCGGTCAATATAAGAAGATCCCAGTAGACATTACAGCTATGTAATAATGTTTGAAAATGCGGAAAATTACAATTAATACTTCGAATATTCTGAACAATAACATTAAGTGACTTATTACTTGGATAAAGCACCTTAGTAGGTACTACTTTTTCCATCTCACATGCGGTGCTGCTGGCCAATGTCAAACCATCCAAATCTTTGTTTATTTGAGTATTATTTAGATCGAATTTTAGTGAATAAGTTTTTAACATTGCATAAATTAGGTTCGCCAGCACTGTCGACGAAATTTATGTGATATAAATATATAATACGAACCGATACATAAACTGGAAAACTATTTGATTGGATTGCTTGAATTTGGTTTTGTAAAATAATATTAACGCAGAAAGTTGTATGCTGTCAGGGCGTAAAATAGAGTAACGATCATGTAAGCGTGTTTTATGTATAATGCGGGTGTTGAGTAATTGAAAGTGTGAGTATGTAAGTTTTTGAAGTATAACATAATTTGAACAGTAAAATATAAAAACTAAAGTAATATTATTTGGTACATATTCTAGTCATTTTTGTAAGCTAATGTTAGCTATATCATCTTCACAGTCTATGCGGATAGGAGGTTGTCCTTACTTGAGTCGCATAAACACCTTGCCGAAATATAAGTATGAACCTTAATAAATAACAAAACTTACAACTGTGTTAGTTATTTTCAACTAAAATCAATCAATTATCGGTTTCTCTATTACAGTGATTCATTGTGTACCACCTGGATCATTCGGTCCCCGATTCATCGTGTACCCCATCGGGTACACTATGAACCATTTACCTTGTTTTTTAAAAATCGGTATCAATCAGGCAATAGAAAATACTTTTCAAAATATTTAATGAAATGTGGTAGTTTATTAAATTACCTATTTGGTGAGATAAAAATATGTTCTTGGACTGCTATAACCACTTTGCTAGAGATCTTCAAACTTTTGGTGGTTCATTGGCTACCACTCTACCCTACCCTATACGTTGCAGCCCGGCCACGTGTATATTTTCTGGTAAGATGCTCAGAATGTTCTAAAATATAAATCAAATAAATGTTCCTTTTGTGTTCATGATTTTTTTCAATTGAATAAACCAAGAGAAACGCTTATATAAACCAAAATATTTCAAATAAGAATTTTCACTAAACGCCTGTAGAACTAAAATAGCACGTCTGCTTATTTGTACATATTTGCTAACTTTAGGAGCAATTCTCTAGGAAAAACGTACATATGATTTGTTTTCTACCCTAAATGATATGTGTGAGTGTGTATGTTTATTACTTTTTCACGTCTAAACTGCTGGACCGATTTTAATAAAATTTGGTATGGAATTAGCTGACACCCTGGATTAAACAAAAGCTATAATTTATAAAGTTTAACGCGGGAAAAGCCGCGGGGCACAGCTACTATTTCATAAATTCGATCTCCTGTTCAAAAATTTATTCATATTTCTCTGAATGTATCTTATGGAGCAATTATTTAAGAAACGAAGCAAATATAAGCAATTGGATAGCAATTCTTCAATATACTTTCAGAGCCGCCTGCTGCCATGCTCACAACGCAAGCACGTAACCAAAGCGGATCAGCAACTCCGATATATCTCGATTCTGCTACTGTGTGGTTCTAAACACGCTAGGCTAGGTGACGTCGCGCTTACGGTTAGCTTGTCTCGAGGAGAGTGGTTTACGTTACGCTTCCGATTAGTGTGCTTTGCAGTAGGGAGTTTCATACAAAGAATAGATACTGAGCGACTCGAGTTGTTACGGTTACGATTAGTTTCCGAGTTGATATGTGTGCTATAACCTTTATACTTAGTCTTTAATTAAATTACGTTACGTTGTACTGAATAAACTAGTATTAGGCTTACTGCGCACTATGCGGTTAGCCGGAATGCGGTCAGCCGTCAGCAATCAATATTGCTGACCGGCTGCCGCATCGCAATGCAAATAAAAACTTCTTTCTCGTAGAACTAGTTATCAGAGTACGGCCAGCCGCACGGCTGGCCGCATTGCGGCTAGCCGCATGGTACGTAGGAGGCCTTACAGTCCACTAGTTTTATTTCATAACAGCCTTGCCTAACTATGACACCGATTGCTGAAATAAGGATAACATAATAAAAGACACAGATACATTTGAAGAAATGTAATTAACTTATCACAATACAATTTAATTTGAATCTAACAGCATGTGCTGGCGCTAAAGTAAACAAGTTAGTGTTCATAACCGCTGGGAAGAGCATTGACGTGGGGGTTATGGAAGAGGGACTTCTGGCCTTCACCCCATGGGAAACGCTGAAATAAATAAAAAAAATGTATTAGTAACAAAAATCATAGGCATTCTAGATGTCACTCATCAATTCTATAAAAGTAACAGAAAAGAAAAGAATTTTTTATTTAATCTTTACATTGCCACAAAGCTTAATGTGCCCAGCATGTCACAATCACAACTAGTCCATTATAACAATAAACCCTTCCCCTTCAATCAGATTTCAGAATTAAATATTAAGTTCCAGTTAATGTTCGGCACCTAACTATCTTACTTTCCAAATCCCCATATAATAGTGGCTTTTATTACATTTATTTTTACTAATATGATATAGTTATAATAATAAATGTTAAGTATATATTGTTGTTCGTTCATTATTATATTATACTAATACTTATTTGTGTTTGTCTTTTGTTCCACGGTTCATACAGGCCTCAATAGTATAAAATAAATTATTTTTGTTTTGGATTCCCATGAGTCACTACATGATACTGGCAGAAATTGCTGGAGGTAATAACAGATTGCCATACAAAAAAACTATGTGGTGATGTCCTCCAAGCCGAATTTCGGTCACGGCGACCAGTCGCAATGAGAGTAGCCATCTTAGCGGTACATATTATATGCACAAGGGTGTGCGCGAACAAAGAGGCACTTTCTATTCCATCAGTCTCATGATCCGATGGGACGACTAGCGACACGACCGGAAAGAGATCAGGTACAGAACCAACGGCTTTAAGTGCTCTCCGAGGCAACGAGGGTATAATGCCGCCAACTCAGACCTCGGAATGATTCTATGAAATTTTTCTTTTTACAGAAAAATCCCAAAATCACTTTTGCCTCGACCGGGGACTTGGACCTCGTTTTCCACCGTTGAACACGCGACAGCTAGACCATTTATAGTTATGTAGTTAGGAGCGCTGGGCACATTTTGATTTGTCATTTACACATGACTGTGGTGGTCAAAAGGTCAATAACAAGTTGGCCTGAGTGACTATATATCAGAAGATGAGCCGCAGCTTTTCTCTGATTACTACCATATACTGCGATCGCCAACCCAGCTTGGGGATTATGGCACTAAAGATGGATACAATGTCTTCTGAAATACCTACTCCAGTAGTGGACGGACAGTCTATGATGCTACCATTTCGAAGGTTAATTTAATTTGAAATTGTTAATTGTCCACTGGAGAAAGCTTTTTTTGGTACTCGAGGATTAATAGTGATTAAAAAAGGTATAAAACAAAAGGATTAAAAAAATTAACCTAAATGTAAAATTTCTAATTTGTGAATATGGCCTAAATAGTTCTTACTTAGGCCATATTCACAAAATTCAGAATTAAAATTTATAATTTGACACCCATCCACATAAATGAACATAAAGTAATTTTGTCAATTAAAAGTTTTGTTCTGACATGTAAATAATAACATCCAAAAACTTTTAGAGACTTCAAATCTTTGAAAGCCTTCCAGGTTATAAAACTAGTGCTAGTCAGACTCTGGTTGCATAGCACGGCCATTGATTGTCAGACATCAAGCAAATAACATTGTCTTCTATGGGATACTTGATTTTCATGGCACCTTGAGAAATAAATGACTATACTTAAGTGCGAGTACACCATAGCACCACCATTGATTGTCAGTCATCAAGCAGATAAAAATGTCTTTTATAGGATAAACCTGATTTTTATGACACTAGAGAAATAAATGACAATACCTTAGTGCGGACGCGCATGTGCTCATAGGCATGGAACTCTGGGGGATCATGGTGCTCCTTTGTGTGGGCAAGGTAAGCATTCAGCATACCAAGGCCAATAGCAGGGAATGCAACGAAGAAAGTCATCTTCTTCCATAGCTTCCAGCCACCTAAGATAACAAACAAATTATGAATAAAAATTACAATATAGTGGTAGATCATAGTACCTGTTCAGTATGGAGTGGTAAGTCTAACAATTTGACAGGCCTGTTGGCGTGGTTGGCAAATGCTTGCTTTTCACGCACGGTTGTCTGTTTGATTCCCACCCAGGATAGATATTTGTGTGCATGAACATGTCTGTTTGTCCTGAGTCGGGATGTAATTATCTATATTCGTATGTATTTACAAAAGAAAAGTAGTATATGAGTTATCTGGTTTCCATAGTACAAGCTCTGCTTAGTTTGGGATCAGATAGCCGTGTGAAAATAATGCCCCAGGTTATTATTATTATTTTCAGTAATATGGTATACCTTTCTCGATGGGATGATAGGCACAAAGACAAAATATGCCCAGTATGAAGGGCCCTCTATTAGATTGTCAGATGTGACAGCCATTGCCTAGTTCACTGAATGAAAATGGATTTGACTAGCTCAAGAACGGCATCAATATCCTATTGGACAGAAGAGCTACACTCAACAGCAACTATATATGTATGTTAAATTGAAGTTACATGGTACAAATAATAATAATAATGTTTTATTCTCTTGCTGCAATATTACCAAATACATTGTATAAGGTGTGTTAGATATAGGTTAACAATTCTAATATTTTGGGAGACTGGTGCCTAAACTAGGCTCAAGGCCTGTATTTCAGGACACCAGGTCTCCACACTTTAAGAAGAGATACATTTATTATACATTCTTAGGAACAGAGGATCACATTCATACAATAATTAGGTTTATAAGAAAGAAAAAGAAGTGAACAAAGTAAAATGCACATCTTCCACATTCTTATGTGAATCTGTCAGAGGCAAGTAAAAATTAATAGACAGTAATATGAGACTGTCTGAAAATGTTTATTTTATAGTCAGTCCAAAAAATCATTGGCAGTTAACTCGGCGTTCGTCGCTCTCCTATAAGCAACACTTTTGGTCGCTACGGGTGAAAAATACCCCTTTTTTTAATCGCGTACCTAGTGATTCTTTTGTATTATAAATATTATTTATATGTTTATCCCTCGAGGATGTTTAGTCAAATGTTAAATAAAAGTAAGCAATCATCGCTAACTGTATTTATTAAACATTCAGGTGAAAGCTACAATTATACGGCAAAAAGTAAAATTTTTGGGTGACTATTACTAAAAAAATATAAAAATAATTTATCGTAAAAATATTTTAATCTTTCATCTTATTTTTTTTTATAAAATAGTCTTAGTTTTTACTTAGGAACTGAAATAATAAACATTTATTATATCTTACTTCTCAAAACCTACTTTGAAATAACAGCATAAAATTACAAAATAACGCAACAATCAGTCTAATAGTTTTAGGAACATTCGATTTTTTATAATGATTATTGAATTTTCTGTTTGCATTCAGAGCATACAGGCAAAGAATGCTCTCTGCACAACATTTTCTGGCAGCTTTGGCAGCACGAATTTGTTTTTCTATCCTTGGCACGTGGCACACCTTTTTCTTGATATCATTGACATTTCATTTGCGTTTTCATTATTTAGCGGCTCTCCATCCTTAGTATAGTACTAAACGAAGTATAAATTTAATCTTCTCTTTTATGTAGAGGAGCAAACTGGGTATTTTGATCGTCTATGGACATGAGGCATAATAAGAGATAGGGCCAATGTCTTTATGTCTTAGTTGGCATTTCAGACTTCTCCCTGGTTCATTGGCTTCTACAATCACATATGCGTTAATGCCACCTATGCTCACCAATCCAAAATATTACCAATGGCCATCCATATTGTGTTCGCTCAACTCTACAAAATTGTCAATTTCAGAGCAACTGCTATCACTTTGTTCCATATACTATTGGATATCTTCGTCAGAAATTCCACGACGCGTCATAATAAGGTCTAGTTACAAAAAAAATAAGTACTAATTTCCTAAAAATTTGTATCAGTATTAATCGCTACGGGTGAAAAATACCCACAGTCACTTTACACGTCCGCCTTTCAAAAACTCGTGGCACGAACTGGCTGTCGAGCCGCAAGTACCAAGTCAAAGGCACAACTTGAAGCTACCGAAAAGCACGGCGCGCTGTGATTGGCTAATCAAAATATATAAACAAAAATTTATACAGCTGGGTAAATTTTACCCATAGCGAGCAACGCCGAGTTAATATTTGCAAAAATGTATAAGCAATATATTTTTTCATCTTAGATATATTTTTTTTACATTTTCGTTAATTTACCAATTTACTGAGTTAGTCATGAATTTTTTTATCATAGAATAACAAGGCAAATGAGCATGTAGGACACCTGATGGTAAGTGATCACCTCTGCCCATGGACACTTGCAACTCCAGAAGGGCCACAAGTGCATTGGCAGCTTTTAAGAAAGGAATGCATGCAAATTATTCAGCTGGGATAATGCCAAAATATAGCACTACTTCAATAAATGTAGCTTAATGCTGAACTAGGGAAATTAGGCATGAATTCCCACATCAAATCAATATACAACAGGCCTGTTGGAGTGGTTGGCAAATGCTTGCTTTTCATGCCGGAAGTTGTGGGTTCAATTTCCACCCAGGACAGATATTTGTGTGCATGAACATGTATGTTTGTCCTGAGTCTGGGTGTAATTATCTATATAAGTATGTATTTACAAAAGAAAAGTAGTATATGTAGCATATCATTTATGGGGTTTCCATAGTAAAAGCTCTGCTTAGTTTTGGATCAGATGGCCATGTAAATAATGTCCCAGGATATTATTATGATTTATCTGTAGGTTTTATATACGCATTTTAATTTTTTGTAGTGCTTATATTATTATTATTCTTATTAGTTTATTATTATTAGTGTTATTCTCTCATTTCTGATTGCTTTTACCTACTACTTGTATTGGTTTTATGTTGTATCTTATTAATCTTTATTTTTTGTTTCTTTCTGTTGTGCCACTTTTAATATATTATGAATTCATCATAGACACTTTGCAAACTCATAGATGGCGATCTGGCCAAACTAGTTAACAGAAAAACTATGTGGCATTTTGAGTGAAGTCTTAAAATGATGATTTACTAACCATAGATCAGTATTTGCAAATGATAAATAATATTAAAAAAATATATATATTTATTGTTAGTAAAATGTACAAGGAACAATAACAACTTCCAAAACTAAACACTTTGCTAGGCAACAATTATTTATGTCATAGAGACAAACATGTTTGGGGTTACATGTCTTCACATTTTGATATACTGATAAATGGAAAAGGAGATAAGGATAGATCAAATCAATTTGCAATTTATTTAATAGGTAATAGGTAGTAGTAGTAGTCTTAATAGGTAGGTCTAATAAGCTGTGGAACAACCTCTCAAACGGCGTGTTTCCAGACTCATATAACATGGGTTTATTCAAGGTTAGAGTGAACAGGCATCTTATGGATAAGCGCGGTCCACCTTCGACCACATCTTCACTTACCATCAGGTGAGATCATGGTCAAGCGCAAACCCATTTCACATAAAAGAAAAAAAAGGTTTAATGTGTTACTGACATTCAAAACATTTTTTAAATAATTATTCTGTCTAATCCAGGACTGGTCCTATCGTTATTGGTACAAGTGGTGTGTGAATAGTTCGGGATTTAGAGAGTTTCATGGGTATAAAAGTGAACCAATGAAAGAATATCAGTTTGAGTAATATGAAAAATAAGAATATGGCTTCCCTTAAAAAATATGTCAGCTGAACGACATTTTGTATGGGTTAAAACTTTTTGTTGTGTATTTAGGAAATTGATGTCCTGTCATTCAGATTCACAGGAAATTAAAGTCCTTAAGTTGTCTACTATGTATGAAACGAAGTAAGAATGTTGTCAATATCTGCCTATAGAAAAGGTGAGATTTATAATGTATAGCAATAATAAAGTTTAACAATTAACATCCTTAAACTCAACAGGAAATTAACAATAGGTGTGGTATGTCTTTTAAACACATGTGTTAGTGAATATACAACAGGAATGTAAACATTCATCGTTGAATACCCAAAATAGGCGTTATACAGGATTAACACTCAGGTAAAAAGAGAGATAAGGCCCTTTTCAGGTTATCTGATTACATAATTCAGTTCTCCAAAATCAAACTCACCTCCATGACCTCCAGCGGTGGCAGCGTGTGTAGAAGAACGAGCATTCGTTTTTAAGTACTCAACAGCAGCTTTCCTCAAGACGGAGTTCATTTTGGTTGTAATTTTATTTCCAAAATAATTCTTGAAAAAATGATTGCCTAATTGTCAACCGTATGTCCGATTGACAGAAAACCAATGTTGCCATGCAGTTTTTAGTTTCCCGTTTGCCATGTCCGAATTCCGCAATAATATCCTTCTAAATATTATTAAAATCCAACGAGTAACGCCACGTACCTACCAGCCTGGGACAGACCTGTAGGCTACACTTATGGCTTTTGTTATAATTAAAATAAAATGGTGATTACGGTTTATCATTATGTTTAGTCATGTAAGTGCCTGAATTCCAGTACTGATGTTTTCGCACAACCACTTTTTTTAATATTAATATTTTATGTTTTTATTTATGCCCCATTAATATTGGTACCTTAATTAACAATTAACAAATCACGATATTTATAAGTAAATCATTGATATAATTTGTGGTTGTTTTGCGGACATACACGAGAACAGACGTATCCAATAATTTTATAATAAAAAAAAATTCACTAGCTATATCGCGACCTCGTTTTTACCGCTGACACCGTACGAACTCGGACGCATGTTATGAGTGAAAATGTTAAGTTTGTAACAAAAATCAGTGAAAAAAATGGATAACAGTCCTTTTAATCGAAGTAACAGGACTGCCCGTAGCCCGCCTCCGACGCCTCCACCTGCACCTGCTCCTGTAGCGCCGATCCAACAACTGAGGGCCCAGAAGTGGTTTCCACTTCCGAGGTCCAGAAATGGATGTCGGCTATTGAACAAACCCTGAACAAAGTATACAATATTGCTGGAGACGGAAAACTCAACTCGGAACAGACTTTAAGAATTAACGGCTTATGTCGAAAAGTCGGCCACTTTACATCGCAGATGGCTGTGCAGTACCAGTCACTTAAATTAAGAACCGCCCAGGCATATTCTACAATAGAAAAACTAGAAGACCAAAATTAGCTATCCCAGCGGCTCCAAGACCTTCGGTTTAGCATTGAAGAGTTGCCGAAACAGCCACCACAATCTTCCTTTGCTGACATGGTGAAACAAGGCAACAATAAATTCATACAGCCAGTGGAACTAAGCTCCGTGGCCATCTACCCGAATGATAAATCTAGATCAAGTGAGGATACACAGAGCCTTGTCCAGAAACTTATGTGCCCGGAACAAATGAAGCTTCAAGTAAGAGGCATGCGCAAGACAAGGAACTGAGGCGTAATCATTAACACGAAAACGAAAGACGACGTAGAGAAGCTAAAACAATCAGTGCAACTCTCAAAATCAGGCCTTATAGTCGACGAACCCCATAAACGCAAGCCGAGAATAGTAGTCATTGGAGTGCCCTCAGTAATGCAAGAAAACGAAGTTTTGAGCTGCTTATAGGTACCACCAAAATCTTACCGACAAACTTCTGGAATTCAACTTAGATAAGTTCTTATCATCCATCAAAATAAGTCATAAGTCAGGAAGAAAAGATGCCGACACCTGCAATTATATAATTGAAGTGTCTGCAGTTGTGCGCAAAGCCCTTATAACCCAACATAGGGTATTCGTGAATTGGTCATCTTGCCCTGTTAGAGACTTTACCTTGGTTACCCGTTGCTATAAGCGCCAACAGTATGGGCATGCAGCCAAATCGTGCCGGGAGTTGAACTACACCTGTGGCCATTGTGGTGAACAAGGCCATTCAATAAAAGACTGTATAAACAAGTTAAAAGAACCCAAGTGCGCTACGTGCCTGCACTTCAAGAAGCCGAGCAACCATTATACAGGTTCTGCTGACTGCCCGGCTAAAATAATGGCGGAGAAGAGGTACATAAATTAAATTGATTATGAAGGCGCCTAAGAGCGCCGATACATCTAATGTCATCTGACTTCATTCTTGTTTTCCTATCTTATTGCTAAGTTTAGAGTATGATAAATAGTTTAATTAACGATTTCGATAATTATTCTGTATCTGAGTCTAAGGTTTGTGAAGTTGAAAATTGCAAACAATATCTGTCTTCTTTCACTAATCCACTAACTATACTAACACAAAATATTCGCAGTATTTATAAAAATTTTGATAGTTTTATAACATTTCTACAAAGATTAGGAATAAATTGTGACATAATAGTATTAACTGAGTGTTGGCTTGCCAAGCAATATAATATAGCGTTAATACCGGGATATAGTATGTACAGGAGGAATATAACATACAATCAAAATGATGGTGTTATAGTTAATACTAAAAACCATCTCAATGTCTCAATTGACGAACCAAATATGCACGAATGTAATAGATTGTCAATTAAAATTGGATCAGAATTTGGTATATTAGCTATGTACAGACCGCCCGCTTTTAAACATATAAACAATTTTATTGAATCTCTGAATGACACGTTACATGACTTATCATCCTTCAAAAACATAATTTTAATTCGAGATATTAATATTAATATTCTTCCTCAAAGCGCCGCTGTGATAACTCAGGACTAACTTAACTTATGCGCTTTTCATGGCATGCTCCCTTCGCATACGCTTCCTACCCATCAAAGTGGTTCTTGTTTGGACCACATATACTAAAATCTACTTTCCCTTCACTTGCACTTATTATTAACTCATCATAACTGATCATAATGCTGCCTTAATAAGCTTGAATTGTAAACTACCAAAAAAAAAAAACGACACCCGCACTATTACTAAATTAAATAAATGTAAACTTGAAGATTTACAAAACATCGATTTCGACCCAATTTATAATTCCACTGACCCACACTTTTGTATGCTATATCTAACTCAAAAAGTGCAGAATGCTATTAAAAAAAGCACCTTTAATATTCGTTTGCGTAAAAATATAGTACCATAAAACCATGGATCACGGCTGGCCTCATTCGATGTATGAAACACAGAGATAAATTGCACGTAAAAGCAAATATAGCCCTGATAACTCTATATTGCAATCAACGTACAAAAGATATCGAAATTTTTGTAATGACCTTTTAAGAAAGGAAAAAACCACCTACCACAAATCTATGTTGGAAAATGCTGGAACAAACACTAAAAAGATATGGAGTTACATTAAAAATGTGACAGATTCTACAAAACAACGTGAGTCATCTTCAAGTTTATTACAAACGCACTCATCACAGGTGGCATCGATAAATAACGTAAATAATTATTTTGTGAACGTTAGTAAATGTCTGGCTGAAACCCTACAGAACCAACCACAGTACCCCACAGGTAACACTTTCAAAATAACACCACCCTAAAGTCTTTCGTGTTCTTAGATACTGATCAATCCGAGATAGAAACCACCATAATGAGCTTAAAAGATGATTGCGCAGAAGGATGGGACGATATATCAAATAAAATTGTGAAACAATTCAGAGAAATTTTAGTACCCCCACTTACTTATATCTTTAACATATACTTATCAAATGGGAATTTTTCCGAAGTGTCTCAAAAAAGCTATTGTTGTCCCTATTCATAAATCAGATAGTAAAGATCAAGTAACAAACTATAGACCTATTTCCTTCAAATCAAATCAAATATTTTATTTGTAAAACATAGGTATTTACATAAAGGTGTTAAGTACGGTGACATAATATATGGACGCTATGTTTTGCCGTTGAGGCGTACAAATATCATTTAACTTAGCTATAGCTACTTAAGAACTAAATAAGAACTTACAATAAAAATAAAAACTATCAGAAGAAAACAAAGTTAAATATTTCTAAGTAAAATCAAAAAACATACAACATATTTTAATTATATTTGAAAAATGAATATAATATAAATATATATAATATTTTAAAATACTTAAAACTTATGACTATTTTATATTATCATTTATAAAATCTTCAACAGCATAATAACATTTTTCCAATAAAAGTGAGTGGAGAGTTTTCTTAAACTTTATTAAGGGCAAACTTTTTATGCTATTGGGTATTTTATTATAAATTTTCGGAGCTATTCCAAAAAAGCTTTTCTTCATTAAGGCGGTTTTACATTTTATGTGGCAAAGTTGATTAATGTATTGTGAGCGCATAGGAGTCTTTTTTATATCGGACAGTTTTTTAAAGTGTTGTAGATTGGTTTTAACAAATAGAGCAGTCTCGTAAATGTACATAGATGGCAGAATTAGCAAGTTTAGAGATTTAAAATGGGGTTTGCAAGATTCTGTAGTTTTTAAGCCACACATAGAACGTATACATCGTTTCTGTGCTTTAAAAACAGTCTCTCTCTCAGTGAATAGCCCCCAAAAAATAATACCAAATCTAATAACTGATGCAACCAATCCGTGATAGGCTATAAAAAGTGTTTGTGTATTTACTTTTTTTGACAGTTGAAACAGTGCATAGGCAGATTTATTCAATTTTAATCATATTTTTTCGATGTGTGGTTTCCATGTGAGTTTACTATCAATTATAATACCTAAAAATCTTGCCTGTTTCATTTCTTCAATTTTGCTTTTATCATATACAATCTGAACAGAGGGATTTTCACATCGTTGCTAAAAGTGCATTACTTTTGTTTTGTTCAGGTTAATAACAAGGTTATTATTGTCAAGCCAGTTAATTATTTTTTTAAGACAATTATTAATATCACTTTCGTAAGTTTCAGGATTGGTACACTTTACAACAGCTGTACTGTCATCGGCAAAAAGAACCATATTGTGGGATACGAATTTTGGGAGATCATTTATATATATCAAAAAAAGTAGTGGCCCTAGCACACTACTTTGAGGTACCCCGAATTTTATCGCTCTTGGTTGAGATGCGTAATTGGTAACTAAATGGCTCTTCGTGCATAGTTGTGATATTTCTGTGCACTGAGATCTATTATTCAAGTATGACTCTATTAGTTTCAAAACATTACCTCGGACTCCATAGCCATATAGTTTATTTAGCAGAATGTTATGGTTCACATTGTCGAATGCTTTCGTCATATCAGTATATAAAGCACATACTGGAGTTCTTGCATCTACAGATGTCATTGTATAAGAAAGGAGATCGAACAGTGCCATATTGATGTTGATATTTTTTCGAAATCCTTTTTGTTTATTGCAAAATAACTTATTTTTCTCAAAATAACTATATAAAGAATTATAAATAACTTTTCCTTAAATTTTTGAAAATATAGGAATTTTTGCTATGGGTCTATAATTCTTAACATATGATTTATTATCTCTTTTAAATAAAGGTTTAATAATAACGTTTTTAAGACTGTTAGGAAAAACACCATTTTCTATACATAAATTAATAATATGCGTTAGTGGAAGTGATATGATATCTTTGATATATTTTAAAACTTGTGTACATACTCTATCGTAGCCAACAGTATTTGTATTTTTAAGATTATTTATTATTTTTATTAGGTCAATGGGTAAAACAGGTTGCATATATAAAGCCTGCGGAGTTAAATTGTTAAAAGTATTGTTAATAGTCGAATTAATGTTATTTTTAATGTTATTCTCAATTACATCTACAAAAAAGTTATTAAATTCATTTGCAATATCCGTAGGATGTGTGATAGTCAAATTTTCTCTCTTTATGGATGATATTAAACCGTGAGGTAGGCGATATTTGGATTTGTTAATTACTTGCCAAGCAGCTTTTGATTTATTGTTAGAGTTATTTATGAAGTAGTTATTTTGAGTTTTCTGTGTTAAACGTATTATTTTTTTGTAAAGCTTTGTATAATTGATAAAAACAAGTTTATTCTTTGAGTTAGGTTTAAATCTATACGCCAATCTATCAATATTTAAGTTTACATGTTTTATTTATGGGTACACTTAATATTTGAGATGTATGGTCTGACAGAATTAGGTCTATGATTTGTGCTTTACAATCTTTTTTGTAGGTGTGTGCAAAGTTATCTATACAAGAGTTGCTGTTTAGTCTAGTAGGCTTGTAAAGGGCTAAGTTAAGATTAAATTGGAAAATTTTCAAATTCTAATGTTCTCTTATTTCTTTTTAGGACGTCGATGTTGAAGTCGCCAGTAAGGATTATATTTTTGTTAGAAAAGGGTAAAAGTTAAACAGGTTGGTACCAAAAAGATGCTGTACTATAGCCTTGTCCGAAGCATTCTAGAGTACTGCAGTGTTGTATGGAGACCACATTACGCTACACATAAGTTACTTTTGGAAAGAGTTCAGAAACGGTTTTTGTGGCACCTTGCATTTTCTAAAGGAAAAAATAAGCAGCTGCTCTCTTATAATACCCGTCTCAGTTACTTTAAAATACGCTCGTTATCAACTCGGAGAGAAATTATTGATGCCTTGTTTCTCTATAAGTTGCTTAGAAATAAAATCGACTGCCCAAACCTACTGAGTCTCCTAAAATTCCGTGCCCCAGCCAGATATCCGCGTAACCCTATCACACCATTGTACCCTCCCTTGCGCAGAACAGTTCTGGGTGCCAACTCGCCGATTTCACGCATGTGTAAAATCCTAAACAGTTGCAGTGATCTAACTGATATACACCATGACAGCATACAACAATGTTACAAAGTAATTATCGAACAATATTCTCACAACCAATGATTACAATAATAACTTTCATTCTTTGATTTTCTTGATTTTTGATTTGGAGACTGGGTCTGTATAATTCTTAGGATAAATATTTTATGTACCTGAAATAATTGATGAGATTTTTATTTTTTATTAGTATCATTTTAATTTTGTTATTCGAATATTTTTAATTTTATTGTTTGATTTGAAATTTTATCATTTTTATTTTTGTTATATATTCTTAATTTAATTTATTTTAATATGCTAAGTTATAAATCTATTGTCTAATTTATTGTTATGTACTATTTTTATTATTTTTTTATATTACCTATATGAATGGCTTTAAATTGTATTTACTCTTTTGGCTTTATACTATTATAATAGGTCTTTACCTATGAAATTGCCGTTTTGTATGAAAAAATTTAAACGAATTTTTTTCATGAATTTTTTTATTTGTATTAATCGAAGTAATCACCCATGCAATCAATGCATCTTTGCCATCGCAGTGGCAGTTTATTGATGCCCTTCTTAAAGAAATCAGCTGGACGGGAGGCAACAAATTCTTCAAAGGCATTTTGTACTGCCTCTCGGGTATTGAATTTTTTTCCCGCCAAGAAGTTATCCAAATTCTGGAAAAAGTAGTAGTCTGTAGGCGCAAGGTCTGGTGAGTAGGGCGGATGACGGAGAGCTTCCAACCCCAGTTCTTGCAACTTGGAGACCGTCTGCTGTGCAGTATGAGGTCGCGCGTTGTCGTGCAGGAGCAGCGGAGACGAGCGATTGACCAATGCTGGTTGGAGATGCGCCAGCTTCTCCATCATTGTGCTCAGTTCTTCACAGTACACATCTGCAGTAATGCTCACCCCGTTTGGTAAGAAGCTGTGATGAATCACACCGGCGCTAGACCACCAAACAGTGACCATCACTTTTCTAGGGGTAAGTTTTCGTTTAGGGCATTGTTTAGGTGCTGAACCAGGATCCAACCAACTTGCTGAGCGCTTGCGGTTATCAAACAGAATCCATTTTTCATCGCAGGTAACATTGCGGTTCAAAATTCCTTCATTTGTGTGTCTGTTGAGCAGTGCAAGGCACGTCTCGACGCGTACTTCGCGCTGGCGATCATTGAGGTCGTGGGGCACCCATTTGTCAAGCTTTTTTACCTTGCCAATTTGACGCAAATGGACCAATATTGTTTTGACGCTAACGTCGAAAGCTGCTGCTAATTCAGCCGTAGATTGTGTATCATCAGCTTCCACAACCGCCTTTAATTCGTCATTGTCGACCAAAGTCTTCGGACGACCGCGAGGTTCATTTTTCAGGTCGAAATTTCCAGAACGGAAGCGAGCAAACCAATAACAGGTGGTGCGTTGGTTTGTAGTGTTAGCTCCGTAAACGTCGTTGATGTTGCGTGCCGCTTGTGCCGCGTTGCTGCCACGACGCGACGGTACTCATATTCCATAATTACTCGAATTTTTAACGTATCCATGATGACGAAAAAGATTGAAATGCGATGAAAATGTAACACTAATCAATAAAGAAATGACTACTTTTGGAAAAAAGAATCCATGTTTTTAAAATAAAATTAATTTGAAATTAGAATTCTTAGCCAAACAAAAATTATTTTGATTTGAAATGGCCAGTACTGCAGAACGGCAATTTCATAGGTAAAGACCTAATATTTTACTTATACTATACTAACTTACACCATAATTGGTGCATGTTGTGTTAGCCTGTAAGTAATTGTCGCACTTATAAACGTACTAATAAGCAAGTATAACTTTATATGTATTGTGTGAACAATTGTTGGCTAACCTAAATAAATAAATAAAAATAAATAAAATGAACAAATTTTTCTTAATATATTTTCTAATTTTTCATAAAATATATTGTAATTTTGTTTAGGTACGCGATAGATACAAACTATAATAATTTTAAGCTGTATTAGTTCTATAGCACAGGATTCGAAGACACCTGACACTGACTGTTTTGCTACATCATATATTTCTTTAAATTGAAGTCCTGCTCTAACAAGAATGCACGAACCCCCGCGTTTTACTTTTCTAGAGAAGAAAGCTGCTGGTACAAAATTGGGTATAGCAATAGATCTTCATAACCTGTCTCGATAAAATGTTCTGTTATACAAATTACATCAATATTAATTTCTGCTTTGCGAAGCTCTTCTAATTTAACTGTCAGCGTATCAGATTTGTTTATCAGTCCCGCTATATTTTGGTGAAGTATATTTATGTATTTACAGAAAAAACTGAGAATTATTTTGTAAGTCCGAGCCTGTTAATTCTATTTGCATTTTTTTTGAACAATCAGCTTCTGTGTTATTAGCAGTCGTACCTGTCATAGTGCTATAGTGTGAGATCATATCTGTTAGATCCGATATACTAATTTGTAAACCTTTATTATTTAATGTCCCGTGTTTTGGGCTATATGTGCCGTATGTGTATGGTAAGTTAAGGTTAGACTCTAAAACGCACGCATAGTTACATGTTTCTACATCCATATAGAGTAAGTTATTGAAATTCTCCACTCTGCTGTTGAACATAATATTACTATTAATCATATATTTAAAAGTAGGTAGGCATATTATAACATTTGTGTGATTCAGAAGTAACAATTTATTACGAATAAGTACAACAAGTTCTATGTAATTTTGTGTCTTTCTGAAATCTTCTTGGCCTATTAAAATAATACAGAAACCTGATTTGGTAAAGTTTTGAACTTTTTTATCTATACTATCTAATATTATTTCTAAGTTACAGTTAGGCTTACGATAGTGACAGATATCATGGCTATTTGATAGGTTAGTGCTATCCATTACTTTACATACTCTACTAGTATTTTCACTACTGAGGATGCATATTTTATGTTTTTTAGGTGTCTCCTGTAGATTTAGTTTAGTAACATTGGACGATTCTCTACAATGAAAAGCACCAGTAATGTTTGTGCTTTGAATTATGCTGTTTGGATTCTCTTGTAGTGTAGAAGAAGTATTATGAATATTTCCGTCAATTTGTTTTTTTGTTTCAGTGTTTTTGTCTTAGGGGTTGTTGGCTTATGTTTGTCTGGAGTAATAGCAATTGATTTATATAAACTGTTTTTTCTGGACAGTTCTTCATTTCTTTGTTTCAAATTGCTATTCTCTAAAGATAATGCCTCGATTTTTTTGTGTGCGCTATTTAGTTGAGACGTCAAATCTTCTATTTTTTCGTTCAGCTTTTTTATTTGGTTGTTTTCTTCAGCTTCTGACATTTCTGGTATACTGTTTGTAGTGCAATTCAGGATTTGAGATGAGTTGTTACTGTCATCACTATTACATTCGGATCTTTTGCTGCGATTACGACGGAATGTTATATTTTCTAAGAAATTCATATTGGTGGGTAATTAATTCTATATCAAAATAATATGTCTCCAATAGTCAGATAAAAACTGCCAAACAAGTATTTTTGGGCTGTCAACACTAAACTAATTTTGGTAACACTGTATAACCATTAGAATTGTTTATTGTGGTCAATAATGTCGTTGTTTGAAAATGGTTATATTGTAAAATACAATATTGATGTCTTGCAACACTATGATGCGTCTTGTTTTGATTTTAATGCTCACTAATCGATAGAGCTTGCGTTAATATATTTAGCGTTAGTATGTACGGTTCAACACTATAATTTCTCTTTAAACCACTACATTTTTAATATATTTACGGAGCAAACGCATATAGGTATTGCCTGTTAGATGACCCGTGACGACGGCTTACTACCCTCTCTGTCTAAAATATTAGAAAAAATAATGAATTTACTTTAAAGGTTACTTAATTATTTAGAGACTAAAACAATCTTTTCTAAGATGCAATATGGTTTTAGACCGAAAATTTCAACGGCAGATGCCGTTCATCGCTTGACTGACTATGTGGCACAAGAGCTGGATAAAGGAAAGTACGTAGTAGGGATATTCCTGGAACTAACTCAACATTATGCACACTATTGTAGAACAACTGGTAGTAACCAATGTATGTGCCCGGAAATGAAACCTACTAACCAAATAAGATACTTGGGAATTATAATAGATGAACATCTTTCATTTAAACAATGTATCGAAGCTTTAAACAATAGAATTCGCAAGTTGATTTTTGTCTTTAAACAGTTACGGTACATAGCAGACTCCAAAATAATTAAGCAATTATATTTCGCCCTTTGTCAATCAATATTAACCTACTGTATTAGCTCATGGGGTGGTGTAGGTAAAACGCTGTTACATACAATTGAGAGAGCCCAAAGAGCGATTCTCAAAGTGTCTACTTTCCGCCCTTTCATTTTCCCTACTAACCTACTCTATAAATCTTGTAAAGTTTTGACAGTTAGGCAGTTATTCATAATGAGTATAGTACTAAAGCAGCACACAACTCTTCCCTACAGCACTGATTTTACTAATAAAAGACGTAAAGATAGAGTTTGCACACAAAAGATAAAAACAACACATCACTTCAAAGTTCTACATAGTTTTAGGACCGCTCCTCTACAATAGAATTAATGCAATTGTAGACATTTATTCCCTTAATTACAATAATTGTAAACAAGCCCTTAAGAATGCTCTCCAACCCTTGTCCTACGGAGATACAGAGAAACTTTTAGTCGTTTTGAAATAAAGTTGTTTTGTACTGTTTTATAATATTGATTATGTAAAGAAATTGATGATGTTTAAGAATGTGAAACTAACAAAGACATTATGATGTAATTGTTATAAATTAGCATACGCATCAATTGTTTGGGTTCAATAACATTGTATGTAACCCAAGTACGCGCTATTTACCTTTTTGCAACCATTGTTGGAATCATCATATCACGTATATTATCATTATATTAAGTAAGTGACTATTTTTAGATTATATTAATACTAGCATTCCTTTGCCTGAAATACAGGATTACCTAGTTCAGGCACACCTGTAACGTTTGTAGCGAATTAAGAAAACTTGTATTTGTAGTTTTATTTTATGTTTTGGTTGTTAAGAATTTTATCTGAAATAAATTATTATTATTAAATATATATAAATATATAATAAGTATATATATATATATATATATAAGTGTATATATATATATAATATATAAAAAGAAATACTCACATGGATTATTATTATATAGATTGGAGTAGGAGTATTTTGAAAGTAAATTAATATATATATATAGATATATATATATATATATATATATATATATATATATATATATATATATATATATATATATATATATATGTATATATATTAATTTACTTTCAAAATACTCCAACTCCAATCTATATAATAATAATCCATGTGAGTATTTCTTTTTTGAAACGGGGTGGAACCCTGCTTATAATATATATAAGCAGCGTTCCACCCCGCCGTCACAGGATACTTAGATAGATAAAAGAATAAATTAGTGAATTATGTGGACAAATAGAAGATTTGAACTGTTTTGTCACGGGTGGTTTGATTGACTACTTTAAAGTAAAAAAAATCTTTATTGAGACTTAAGTTAATAATTACACGTATAACCTCATGGATGTGTGGGTAGTGATTAATACTATTAATATGTAGTAAGTATTATTTGCAATATTTTCGGCACTCACCAAATAATGACTTTTACACGCTAATTTTAGATATGTACCTTCTGCTAAATTATTGTATTTTTCGTAAGAAGCCATAATATGTTAAAAATAAAATATAGCACATGTTTCTTGCTAATAAAGTAACTTTCCATGTGTAATAATTACTTTTAAAACCAGTTAAGCAGGTTACGAATTTATCTATTCGATATATACATAGAAAAAATCCAATATTTTCTTATTACAATTGACTACTAAGCCAGACTTTACTTCACTAGTCTAGCCAGAGGTAATGGGTTCGACCCTAAGCCAATCTTTATGTGATGAAGACGATTATTTGTTATATGCCTGGGTGTAATTGATCTATAATATAAGGATGTATATATCTAAAAATGTGTTTATCAATTGTCTGGTTCTCATAGTACAGGCTCTGCCTAGTTCGGGATCAGATGGCAGTGTGTTAGTTGTTTATTGTGTCTTTTTATTCAGATAGATTTATAATGTTAGTTCAGATAGCCCAACCATTCATTATCGAATAAATAAAGTTGAATGAGGGTTTTCAGTACTTCATATAATTTACGTAAAAATATTACTGACTATAATTATAACTAACAGTTTGTGTCACTCTTACTGTAATGGTCTCCATAATTATTTAATAAAATTGAAGAAGTTGTTTAGGAACTGTTCAAGTTCCAAGCATTACTTTTTTATGCAAGAGCCATATCGGTTTGGAGGTTTTTCAGGAATGTCATCTATAACTATTTTTTTAGGTTTATGTCGTGCGATCGGCTGTGGAGTCATTAATAGATTGTTTGTGAAAGGTTTGGGCAGATGAGGTTAATTTTTACAATATATATTTTTAAATATATCATATCAATTTCCTCCTCAAGTTCCACCTTGTTGGCCGAGGTGCAAAAAGAAACCCCCGAAATTTATTATTTTATTTGGCAATGTTACCGTTATCCCACAAAATTATTATACAAAGGTATCTAAAATCTAAAGTGTGTACTTTAGATTCAGCCGTCATCGGTCGCATCAGCGTTTCTGTCATCGGTCCACTCTACCAAAGAACTAATCGGTAAAATTCTTTCACCTACTCAGGTTAGTTCAGAGGTAAGGTGTTTAACCGATGCCATAAACGTTTGGAAAATGACCTGTTCAAGTCCAGACCTACCCACGAACCCGTCCTCCCAGAAACAGTGGGACCAGCCGCTCTGCGAGTTAGTGCGCAATAATCTCATAAACACATGCATGAACCTCGCGGAACGCGCTCGTCTACTGGCTGTGGGAGAATGGGAGTCGGGTTTATGGTTACAGGCGTTACCGTCGGCCAACATAGGTACTATGCTGGACAACGGTATTTTTCGCGTCGCTGCCGGCCTCCGTCTGGGTGTCTCATGCGTTGCTCCGCATCGTTGCAGGTGTGGGGAAGCAGTCAATCATCTTGGACGCCATGGTCTATCATGTTGCCGTAGCGCCGGCAGAATCTCACGCCACAGTGGGATCAATAATATAATCCGTCGGGCTCTTTCCAGCGTTGACGTCCCAGCGGTTCTAGAACCAAGCGGCTTGGCACGTGATGATGGAAAGAGACCCGATGGTATGTCTTTGGTTCCGTGGAAGATGGGTAGGCCCTTGGTGTGGGACGCAACATGCGTCGACACCCTGGCGCCCTCCCATCTTCCCCATACGTCGGGTTCTGCTGGCGCTGCTGCTGCTTTGGCGGAAACCCTTAAACGGCGCAAATACACAAATTTGGCTGCAAATTTTGTTTTTGAGCCGTTTGGGGTAGAAACCTTAGGACCATGGGGTCCAAGCGCACATTTAATTTTTCGGGAAATAGCTAAACGTTTGATCGACGCTTCCCATGATCAGACGGCTGGTCTATTCTTGGGCCAGAGGATCAGCATTGCGATCCAGCGTGGCAATGCGGCCAGCCTTCTGGGCACATTTCCCATAAGCGATGCGGAGGGATTATTGGACGCCTTTTAGGGTAAATAGTGTATCTATCTGTAGTTTCTCTATTTTAGCTTATAATTTCGTTTTATTTAATTTAATAAATGTTTTTCTATCAAGTTTATATTTGCTGTAATTTTTTGTTGTTAGAAGTCACGATTTATTATTATGTTTTGTTTCCCGAAAATTTAGGCATTTTCTTATACCTGGCACCCCGCATTTCAGTGTTACAAGATGTTAAAAATACGATCAATAATTTTAAAATCTTTTGTCTATGGTACGTTCTAATTAATTAATACCTACTACCG
Source organism: Pseudoips prasinana (assembly GCA_951640165.1). Taxonomy (NCBI): domain Eukaryota; kingdom Metazoa; phylum Arthropoda; class Insecta; order Lepidoptera; family Nolidae; genus Pseudoips; species Pseudoips prasinana. The sequence goes on from OX621260.1 coordinate 15,346,091, forward strand.
GCGGGAAAGCGTCTATGAAAACAAGGTTGCAGCAGTCAAAAATCGACTTTACCTTATAGTATGGGAACCGTTCAGTTAGAATTCACTTATCTTCTTCTTTTGAAGTACTATACCATCAATTAATTATTTGCGTAAGATTGGTTTTGGGTTGTTGTTAGGAAGAATATTATCTAGTTCTTTTTTATAGAATAGCTAGGCAATCGGACAAGAGAGTCATCTGATGGTAACTAACCATCAATCAATCAATCAATATTTATTGTGTGAAATATGGTACAAGGAGGATCTTAAATATAAATAAATAGTTCACAAAAATCAACCACACAGGTGTACACAATTTTACATTTTCTACAAGTAATAAATGTCATGATTAGTTAAAATATTCATCTTAATTTACTAAAAATAATGAACACCAATTATTTATAACATCACAATATTTTCGAAGATAAACAAAACCGACAAAATCAAATTAATAATATAATACATTCACAATAATAATTAATTTCAACAGTCAATATAAAGTATATATAGTACAGTCAATATATAGTACAGGACAATAGTGCAGGTTCCAATTTCAACTTTACAGTAATAGTCTAATCATTAAGTCAGTTATAAATCATTAATAAACTCAGTAATCGAGTAATAACCACCGACGTCCATGGACACTCATAACACCAGCCTATAAAAAAAGATCAGGCTCCCTTTTAAGTTACCAGAACGGAAATACCTCCACGTTTAATCTAAAGAGCAGTGTGCGGTAAAAAGTTTTTTTTTTGTAACGCACTGTGGTAGAATACTCGATGAATCTAGGTAATATGGATGAAATTTTTACTTCTGACGAGGTTCGGTTGTGGAACATGGCGGCAGGTTGAAGATCAAACAACTCCTCAGAAGACACGTGATAACACCACGACTCTCCGCAGGGTAGGTGGTAAAGAGGATAAACCAAATAGTGGGAACCCCGTAAGCAAGCACGGCACGAGCTGCGTGACGTTGTATGCGATTAAAATAAGAAACTGATACTCTGGTGCTTGACCTGTATTCTCTCTATTGCTGATTAAATGTACTCTATTCTATTCAAGCTCCAAAGGATAAAATAATATAAATAAATTTAAGGGAGAATAAAAATGCATATGTTTTTATAATGATTTATTAAAGAACATTAAAAATAAACACACAGAAAATATTGACATTCATATTTATGCTCTATTGAGACTATTATTTTCATTATAAAATTAAAGAATGGAATGTAAAGTTTTTTTTATTTATAATTTCATTGTATGACTTATACAGCATTACTAAGGATAATATATCGTAATTTTGTAAACAAATTACGATTCGTGTACAATTTTTCCCAGCTAACTGATAAATTAACATAATTATTGGCCAACAAAGCAAAATTGTCACCACTGTACCCAGTGTACCCTCATACTTCAAGCTCCAAGGGATAAAATAATATAAATAAATTTAAGGTAGAATAACAATGCATATGTTTTTATGATGATTTATTAAAGAACATTAAAAATAAACACACAAAAAATATTGAGATTCATATTTATGCTCTCTTGAGCGTCGTCGTGGCCGAAGTTCAGCTAGGAAGACATTATTATTATGTTTTTATAAAATTAAAGAATGGAATGTAAAGGTTAGGTAATAAAGCCTGTTGGCGTGGTTGGTAGATACGCTGCCTTTTACGCCGGAGGTCGTGGGTTCGATTCCCAATCGGGACAAATATTTGTCTGTTTGTCCTGAATCTGGGTGTAAATTATCTATATAAGTATTGTATTTACAACAGAAAAATAGTATATGTAGTATATCAGTTATCTATTTTCCATAGTACAAACTCTGCTTAGTTTGGGATCAGATGACCGTGTGTAAATAATGTCCCAGGATATTATTATTATTAATTATACTAATATTTGTCTAAAGCTGCCATGATTCCAACAGCGGTTTTGCCTCAGTTAATAATATTAATTTAAGAAGGTTATCTCGACTTAAGGTTACTAATAGTAGTAACCTTAAGTCAGAGAGCCAAGTGGTTAGACCATTGGACTATGCCCTATGGAGTTAGTTGTCTCGAGTTCAAATCCAAGGTGCGCAACACTGACTTCGGCTATCACAGGGGTTGAAGATCGGATCATATAACAAAGTTTTAGTTTTAGTCAACGCTCCCACTATTGATACGAATCCCTGTGTCGACGGGTACTTTACAAACAAACGAACAAACATCACACCCAGACTTATGGGTCACACAAATAGTTGTACTGTGCGGGAATCTAACCCGGGACACGAAGTGATGAGGCGACTGTCTTAACTACTGCGTCACACGTGCAGTCAAACTGTGAAAGATATAATATTTTTTGTCGTAAGTAGAATGATCCGCAGGCGAACCAAAGTCACCGACATAGCCCGAAGAATTGCAAAACTAAAGTGGCAGTGGGCGGGGCACATAGCTCGTAGAACCGATGGCCGTTGGGCAGAAAGGTTCTTGAGTGGCGACCACGAACCGGAAGACGCAGCGTGGGCAGGCCCTCTACAAGATGGACCGATGATCTTGTGCGGGTCGCTGGAAACAGCTGGATGCGAATAGCGCAAGACCGGCAATTGTGGCGATCTTTGGGGGAGGCCTTTGTCCAGCAGTGGACGTCTTTCGGCTGATATGATGAAGTAGAATTATTGATAGATTTGAATTTGATTTTAACAATTTATCATGAATCGCAACATGAAATTTTCGTGATTTTAGTAGGACTTACGTTTAATTAAATAACTACACAATTTTTTTTTTGCCAAACTGTTTAGTACCCTCTTCTGGTTCTTAATTGGACTTTTACAAAAATTTAATACTTTTTGGTTAAAACAACAACAAAAGGTTTGTGCTTACGATAGAAATGAAAACTTCTAAATTCATGTCAAAAAGTAAACATCGACTGGTGCCTGGTATACACGATTGAGTGCATCTATGACCCAATTCATTCAACGCCCCGAGCGTGACAATTCACTTATGTTCACTCTCAAAAGCACGCCATACAGGTTTTCGCTTCAAAAATATGTATACACATTGAATAATTCTATTAAAAATACCGGCAGTGGCAAAGAGTTATATTTATTTATTAATGTATAATTTTATTTATTCATCGTCACCATCATATCAGCCGAAAGACGTCCACTGCTGGATAAAGGCCTCCCCCAAGGATCTCCACAATGACCGGCCTCCTGCTACCCGCATCCAGAGGCTTCCCGCGAACCTTGCAAGATCGTCGGTCCACCTTGTAGGGACACACCTTGTAAATTCCAGATTATTTGACGGTCACCGTAGACTAGTTGGTAGTGCTCCTGCCTACGAAGCTGGTGGTCCTGGGTTCGAATCCCGGTAAGTGCAAATATTTGTGTGATGAGCAGGAATATTTGTTTCTGAGTCATGGATGTTTTCTATGTATTTAAGTATTTATCTATCTATATAAGTATGTATATCGTCACCTAGTACCCATAGTACAAGCTTTGCTTAGTTTGGGGCTAGGATGATCTGTGTGACATTGTCCCTAGATATTATCATTATCATTATTATTTATATATAATTACATTCCACAGAATTAAAGCCGGTTCAGTGCGTCTTGATTATACTGCGTAAACCACTACATTGAATCTAATATGATCTCCATTACAAAATTAGTCGCTACGTGTTATTGATAGAACGAAATAATTTCTAGTACAAAATACCTACGGCATATTTTAAACGCACATCAATGAGTTTATAACCCATCAATATATATTGATCAATTAATTAATTTTCATAGGAAATATAATTATTGCACAGCTTTACCTAAATGTAAATAACTGTTACTAAAAAAGTAGGTTAGGTTAGAATTGTAACCATACAACGCACGAGTCGAGCGAAGCGACCGTGCTGCGGCAGCGGCCGGCGGGTGCCATAATCAATTTTTTTACACAACCAAACAACTTTTAAATTAATAGCAATGCGTCATAATGAATTTAAATTGCCGCTAAGATTATAATATTATGAGATAACTATTTTGCTGTGCAATTAATGTTTTTGGTTATGATACGAATTTCATTATAATACAAATGGAAGGGTTTGGATTTGCAGTTAAATACTAATCCAAAAGTGCTAGACATGTTTTATGGAAGGAAAGCGGCGAGGAAATAATGTTGCTATATGAAGCCTTCGCCATGGATGTATGCTTAATGGTCTTATAACCTAACCGTTTGGAAATACCCAGACTCCAAGCATAATTACATCATTTTGGAACAGCTCAATACGCTTACACTGCTAGACCGATATTAACCAAACATAGCTAAGAACCACCGCAAGGAATCTGGCTTTCAAATGAAAAAAAACCACATCGGTCCATCTGTTTGTGAGCTACGATGCCACAGACACACACACAGACAGACATGGACGTCAAACTTATAACACTTCTCTTTTTGTGACGGGGGTTAAAATAGAAATGATCTAGTGAAAATTGGTTATCTTAAATATTTTTTTTAAATTAATGTAGGCTGATCGAAGGATGAGAAGACGTTTTGACTAGCGAGGCGTAGACTGTCTACTGCTGTAGATTCTATTGCACCATCTGGATAGTGTTTATCCAAAATAGATTTCGGCGATACCTGTGTAAAAAAATAACGTTAGTTTATCGGTAAATACTATATTTACCAACTACTTAGGTAATGTATACAATATAAAATCTATAAAAGAAATTTGACATCTCGGGGTAGCTGGATGTGCTGGCATCTGTACTATTTAAACGTGACCGACGATTAATACCCAAGTTTTGAATAAATTTTATAAGTACTATTTTAAACTTTGTCACGTTTAAATAGTACAGACGGCAGGACATCCAGCTACCCCAATCTGTCAAATTTCTTTTACAGATTTCCTACTTTATCACATAAGCATAACGTTCACTTTCAATTGGGGAAATTTGACAGATTGGGGGAGCTTGATGTGCTGGCGTCTGTACCTAAAATTTATTCAAAACTTTGGTATAAAAATACACTACTACCTACACTTGTATCACAGTAAACTGACGTGTAAGTACATAATATATACCTTCTTTGACTTCACAAGTTCAAAATTATATCCCATGTAAAAAGCGGACTGCTCCATTTGCCTCAAGCTTTTCATGCGTACTCGAGGATCACGTTCCAATAATCGCATGAGTAACCCGCGGGCTGGGTTCGATAGCACTTGCGCGCTGTCAGGTAGAGTGCCTGCGACCGGCTGAATAAGATTATGCCTTTGCTCTGCGTTGCTGTTGAAAAAAAATTAGGCATTTTTTAATTTTTGTTTATGTCGTTCCCTTCTCTCTTCTTTTTTATCTTAATATACTTGTCATAATAACGCATATTAAGTGAAAGTGTATTTTTATTGTCCTTTCTTTGTTAAAAATTTTACATGTATGAGCAAGATGACAGAAAACTGACAAACAGTCGTATATATTTCTAAATACATACATATTATTGATATAAGTATTATACCAAGATACATAACAATTAACAACACATACTCTTTCGTCCCCGCCACTATTAAAGCTTAAGTGTTCGATTGATTGAATGAATGAATTTATTAAAATTTGATATAGGCATCTGTTAGTAAAGTTCAGGTCTTATCAACGTTTATAATATTATTTCCACAACACTCATCATCTTAATAAGCAAAATTAATATATGTAATACTATATCAAATCATATTAAGAAACTTACTGCTAACTCGTCGAGTGCTCGAAGGAGACTCGAGTGCTCGAGTGCTAGAGTCTCCTTCGAGCACTCGACGAGTTAGCAGCCCTTGAGAATGGTCCGTGGAGGACCGAAACACGTGTTGGGTATCGTACTGGCGCATGTAATTTGCTTTTTATACTGTCCTTCTTGCATGTGCACATTTTTGCGGGCGGGAGGGCGGTGCAAATTGCATCCCAGCATGATTAAACTGACAATTAGCGGAATTAACACTAAATATTGATTTTGTATTTTGATTGTTATGGATTTCCGTAAAGTAACGCCTGATTCCATTACTTACTTACTTACTGAAAATAACAAATGCTACTTTGACTTTGGTCACTTCCTGGTTCTTTTTAGTACTTAAGAGTTTTACTATATTTTAAATTAATATTACTCGTAGTACTTAAAAGTTACTTAGGTACTTACCAAGTTTCAATAACATTCGAAACGTTGCAGCGTGGAGAATTCGTGATTTTCTCGTTCTCCGCAGTTTCTCTGTTTCGCGCAGCAGGCGTTGGGTACTGAAAAGAGAAGCGATCAGTTAATATGTAGGTATATTAAAAATAAATAATATACATTGTACTACACTATTAAACTCCAAATATGGAAACACTATAAAAAAATAACAAAAAAGGGTGGGGTGCTTGATGCTTTTTAAACTATTTATCGAAATTACATTACAAATCCTTTTACTCATATCTGACAATAAAATAAAAAAACACCACGCACCCCACGCTTTTTAAAAATAGAATACATTTTCTTATTTTTATATTTTCCATATTTTTCTTTGGTTGCTGTAAAATCAAGGTTTTTAGTTTTTTGAACCACTATTTTATTTATCTCCAAACACTTGCTTGGCACTAAGACATTACCAGTTATAGGGGCCAGTAAATCGCTAATCTTAATTATCTTAGTAAGTTTAACGGGTCTAACTGTTTAAGAATGGTTTGATATATTAAATTGTCATCGGTCCATGATAAGTAGGTATGGTAAATTCGGATTTATTCCAACGTTTTGGAGGAGGTCAAAATCATGTTCAAAGTTTCCGTTGCATACATACTAACAACTTACCTAAAAAGCGTTACAACAACATCAGCACTAAGGGATGTATTTATTAATAAAATCCCATATGTCAGATTGAGGCCGTGCGTAAGTGTAGAGAAGCTATAAATCAAATATACGAATACAAATTTTGTATAAGCCCGGGAACAAACGTCTAATATATTATTTGCTTGCTAAGCCCCAGGTCGTATGTTCGATTACCACCCATGACAACTATTTTTGTAATGGGACGATTATTTGTTCTGTGTCTAGCTAGGTGTAGTTTATCTGTAACCAGCTGTACCCCGCGGTTTTACCTGCATTAAACTATTTAAACTTTATAAATAAGCTATATTACTAATGGATTTCATTTAATGCATCATGTACCTAATGTAAATAGTAATATTTTGTTATAAGATACAATAGTTGCTTTAGAGAGACTCGATCCTACAGTCAAACCAATAACACGGTTTTGTGGGACATATGCATAAACTGTTAAAATATAGTTGTAAAATAATTAAATAAATATACTACAAAGTTCCATCAAATTCCGTTCGGTAGTTTTTGCGTGAAAGTAATAAACATCCATACATCTATACATCCATACTCACAAAAATTCACAATTATAATATGAGTAGTATAATTATGTAAGAATGTAGAAATATATAAGTATGTTTATAAGTTGTCTGGTTGCTATAGTACAAACTTTGCCTAGTTTGTGATCAGATGGCAGTATTTTTAAATTTATTAACCTCCTTGATATTGCTTAGCAACCAAACTCTAAACTCAAACGATACATTCGAATTCATTGTCTGTGAAATTCACTCCAGCTCAGCTTTGTGAGTGTAAATCTATATTCCATTTTTAAATTTAAATACGGTGTTGCCAAGTCAGACTAACAATATGTAGGTGGCTAATCGATCAGTCTTCAAACGTTAGCTACGTTTGAAAACGAATTAGAAACAATAGTGTAAATATGGAAAAGTAATTTCACGGGGCCAAAAATATAAACAATAAAAACTGAACGAGAATATTTATATTTCCGAGAGAGTAAATAAAACACCTTCATATATAAATTGTACCTATAAACAGGCAAATCTTGATTCAATGACTATCTCTTATTAATGTATTATTATGTCCAGTTGCCCCTATAATAATAAAATAGGAAGTAAGATTACAGATTCCTATGAATAATAACGTTAATAGGATTTTCTTTTAAAAAAAGTAAACCCTGTCAAAGTTGTAGTCACGATCAAGTTAAAAATCATAATTACTAATAAGTATGTCTTTCTAAAGTTGATAGGAATCTGGCTAAAATGTTACTGTCACACATATTATTGTCTACACGAATCCCAAAGTGTTACTTTAGCTACCACGAAAACGCATGATTAACACTTCAATTAATCAATAGACTCAAAAGACTATGAAAGACGGGGCCTCTAACTCATTAACACAAAAAAAAACTATCAATTTACCGCCCCCGATCCTTAATGTATTATATTTAAAAAAAGAACAAGTAGGTTAACTATACGTAATTCAATCTCAATCGCAAACGCACCCGGGCATGTTAAATTATAATCAGGACAACCCATCTTCTTTGTACGCGAATATCTCCACACTACAAGCGTGTTTGAGCCCTAAGGTTTAAGGGGAACGACACAGCAACCCGTCCCTCGTTTGAAAAGAAAAAAGTCAACATCACTCGTCCAGCTAAAAATAGGGAGCTCGCCCCTTAATTGCGCAGTTGGAATTTACTGCACGATTTAATGATTCTGTTGCCAGTTCGAAAACGGGTAAGGAGAGGGCGGAGTAATGGAACCAAGATTGGGAATGTTACGAGTATATTGTTGCGCATAAAAATCCTATTATAGCATCGAGTGCAACAGTTTGAAACTGTCGTAAAATGTTAATTTATACAAGACATGAATATGCACGAGTTTTTAGTTGATTTATTTTGTTATTGATGGCGACGTCTCGAGAAAATAGGCGCTAGGCGTGAGGCGAGTTCTTGATAGCTGTTATTATAGTAAACCAGTTTCAGACTAGCTTTGGATTAAAAGTAAAGATTTGGCACGAGTCATTAAATATTCCTATTTATATCTGAGGCGCCTAGATTTTGGGGTTCCGTATCCAAATGGAAAGACGGAGCTAGATCGTCTGTTTGTCTATGCGTCCGTTTGGCACTAGGATACAGGACCGTCGTAAGTCGACGCGCCGACGCCCGACGACGCTACGTAAGCATGGTAACAAACATACACACTCACAAACTTTCGCCTTTATTAGTAGGATACGTATATATGTTTATATATTCTTCAATACAATATAACTTGCCAGATAAATTCGTATCAAATACAAAATAATCAGCCGATTATTGTGTTATTTTATATCTCTCGTCTGATTGAGGATCGGAGCTATTTCATAGATACAAATGCAAACAAAGAGTCATGGAGGAGGCTATTTGTTGATGCTTGTTCGCGGTCGAGCTGTAAGCCGGCAACTACGATATATCAGTTTGGGTGTAGTGTCCCGAGAGTCTAATGCGCGACCAGAACAAAGCAGCAGTCATCATTAGTATCAGCCTCATATCATCCACTGCCCTACATAGGCCTCGCCCAAAGGTTTTTATAACTGCCATTTGGAGGGGTTTGCCGTTGTTACCCCACTTGGCATGCTAGTTAGCGACTGCATTTATGTGTTAGCTATAGTTATACTACACAGGTACGTACACAGATGGCGCTGCTGCCCGTCTACCTGGTATATCCCTTAGTCACCTTTAACGACACCCACGGGATGGCATATTTATTTATATATAGCACAACCGCATTATATGTACATATAATGCGGTTGTACTATTTATATATTACACGTTATATAATAATAATATCTAGGGACAATGTCACACAGATCATCCTAGCCCCAAACTAAGCAAAGCTTGTACTATGTGTAGCAGGCGACGATATCCATACTTATATAGATAGATAAATACTTAAATACATAGAATACATCCATGACTCAGAAACAAATATTCGTGCTCATCACACAAATATTTGCATTTACCGGGATTCGAACCCAGGACCACCAGCTTCGTAGGTAGGAGCACTACCAACTAGGCTACGGTGACCGTCGTGTTATATATTACACATTTAAAAAAATCGTCTGATATGCATAACAATTAAGGTGTACATTACATTTAGAATATAAATTAATATATATTAGAAGTATTTTTGACAAGTAAATTGACATTAAAAACAAAAAAATAAAACTAAAACTAAATCTAAAAATTAAAACTACGCAGAACATATTATATGTAGAGACTAGGAATTTAATAGACAAAAGTAATTTTTAATTTAGTTTTAAATTCACCAAATCTATACATATAATAAAACCGTAGGAGAGTCAAAACTGTACATTGAATATTTTTATTAAAGGATACTTGGGGCGTGATCTACAATCGATATCGAAGCAAAAAATATTGTTTTAGAGTTTTTGTCTGTATGTCTGTTTGTCTGTATGTATGTCCGGGCAAAACTCAAAAGTACTGCATGGATTTACTTCAAATTTTGCATAAATATTACTAAGAGGTCGGGTCAACATATAGGCTACATATTATCACGCTATCACCTACGGGGGACGAGTTGTAATAATTTATCAAATTTAACGCGGGGCTATTGATTACTAAAAATGTCAACATTTGAATCGCGACTTTGGAGAGCATTGTATCGATCAAGAATTCGGTTGTTAGGTAATTGACGGCCCAAATTGGTCTTACGTTATAGGGCATAGGTTGGCCCTGTTATTATTTCTGGGCCGGAAACCATAAGCAGTATGTAAGGAACCCCAACAGAACAAGGAGTGTCTCACACTTGGTCGGTTTCATTAATGGTTTTCCGTAGCATCCGACCTGTTATGTGTTAGCGGCTGTCAGTCAAGCAAAAATTAAGAGCAAAGTTCCGTTAGAATGAGTGCTCCGACTACTAATCAACTCTTATCTCTATCAGTTAACCGCCTCTAGCACAGGAGCACAATGAATGTTTATAAATATTTTTCTCCGGTCACAATTCGACCCCATTTGTGGATAAGAAATGGGCACTTAAATATGTATTAGAATGAGTTTAGTTGCTTACCTCATTTTTTTTTTCTAGATTTCAGATGAGATAGTTGTCTTGAACGCTGCGCTTTGATATACTTTCTTTTGCCATTTTGTCGTTTTTGAGTCGGACTCGCCCATGAAGGTTTCCGTAGCAGCAAGTATTTCAGTTGATTAAATGAAAGGTAAATTGCGGTTTACGATTTATGACGTCTTAAAAAAAATTCTTACTAGACCTCGTTCAAACCAATTTTCGGTGGAAATTGGCATGGTAATGTTCATCATATATTTTTTTCAGTTTTATCATTCTCTTATTTTAGAAGTTCAAGGGGGGAGGGGGACACTCTATTTACCACTTTGGAAGTGTCTCTCGCGCAAACTATTCAGTTTAGGAAAAAATGTTTTTAGAAACTTCAATATCATTTTTGAAGACCTATCTAGAGATAACCCACATGTATGCGTAAAATGAAAAAAAAAAATTGAATTTCTATTCTATGTATGGGGAACCCCCAAAATTATTGTTCATTTTCTATTTTTGTATAAAAATATTAATGCGGTTCACAGACTACACCTACTTACCAAGTTTCAACAGTACAGCTCTTATAGTTTCGGAAAAAAGTGGCTGTGACATACGGACGGACAGACAGACATGACGAATCTATAAGGGTTCCGTTTTTTGCAATTTGGCTACGGAACCCTAAAAAAATATATCATCATCCTGATATCAGCCACTGTTGGACATAGGGCTCCCCTAAAGGTTTTCGGCCGGTTGGAGTAGTTTTTTGTTTTTTAAAAAGACAACGCTCGCACTAGGGAATGTAATCCCTGTGTCGCGGGGTACTTTACAAACATATAATAAACGGACACAAATTACATCTAGACACACAACTATTTGTGGATCACACAAATAGTTATCCGGCGCGGGACTCGAACCCGCGGCACGAAGCGTCGAGGAGACGGGGTCTATAGTAGGTACTTGCCATTCACGCTGCAGGTCGTGGGTTCGATTCCCACTTCCCACAGATATTTGTGCGCATGAACATATCTGTTTGTAATTATCTATAAAGGATGTATTTACAAAAAAAAGAATAGCAGTATATCCTAGTGAATTTCGAAACGCCATATTTTTTGCCGTCAATACTGTTTATTCTAGCAAAAAAATAATAGTGCTATTATTATTATAACAATGACCAAAACACACAGGACAAACAGACATGTGCATGCACACAAATATCTGTCCTCGGTGGGAATCGAACCCATGAACTGCGGCGAGAAAGACAAGCCAACCAACCACGCCAACTGGCGATATCATTTCTTTCTCATGAAGCATAAGCATGTAGTTCTATATTGAATTAAAGCAACGGCATTAAAATAAAAATATAAAAAGGTTTTTATTCACGTAGACTTTAAAAAAGCGCTTGTAAATAGTCAGAATATGTTTGTAGTAATATATAATTAATTAAATAATAATAATATCTAGGGACAATGTCACACAGATCATCCTAGCCCCAAACTAAGCAAAGCTTGTACTATGGGTACCAGGCGACGATATACATACTTATATAGATAGATAAATACTTATATACATAGAAAACATCCATGACTCAGAAACAAATATTCGTGCTCATCACACAAATATTTGCACTTACCGGGATTCGAACCCAGGACCACCAGCTTCGTAGGCAGGGGCACTACCAACTAGGCTACGGTGACCGTCAATTAATTACTTTATAATTATTTCTAGGCACATATTGATATTTAGGTACACGGATTGTATGAAAAAAATTATAATAAGATTTATTTTATAATAGTAATGATATTTAGCTAGCTAATATTAAGTTACTGCCAAGGTGATTAAGTGTAGGTTTAATTTACGAAATTTAAAATTTTAGCTATATTTTTACTACACATTCTCTGAATGGTTCTGTCTATATTAAGGTACGAATTAAATCAGTTCCGACAAGCAAACAGTTTAATTGTTTGTCCGAAAAGCATATTTAGTTATAGCAAAGATAATCATAATTAGTTATAGTCCGGTCCTAACGTGACGCTCATTATCCCTCGGTCACACACGAGTGAAGATAATTGACATTACTGACAAAAAGTACATTGTCCTTTATATAAGAACTGTTAGAAAAAGAAATATAATAAAATAAAAAAACTTGAGAGGTGTCAAGGGACACCCGGATGGAACGAAGTTATTTCTTATAATTTATTATGTACAAAAAACCTGTATACACTCAACAAAAATAATCGTCGCGACACCACACTGTTCAATGCGAAATAGAAATGAAAATATCTGGCTTGCTTGCTATAAGAGAGAGAGAGAGACAGACAGAGAAACATGCGCACGCCGCACAGCTGCAAAAAGTGTCGTGACAACTTTTCGTAAGATTTTTTTCCGTCTAGCCCCTTTTCACAACGCGCGATAAGGAACTTCGTTCCAATATAAAAATCTCAATGGAGACTAGCTATCTACGTAGGAGATATTATAATGCCCAAGTATGTGCGCAAACACAGGGGCACTTTCTATTCCATCACTCTCATGATCCGATGGGACGACTAGCGACACGACCGGAAAGAAGTCAGGTAGAGGACCGACGGCTTTACGTGCTCTCTGAGGCACCGGGGTGTAATACCGCCAATTCCCAGGCTTCGGGCTGATATTAAGATATTTTTCTTTTTATAGAAACCTCCCAAATTCGTTTTTGGGCCGACCCGGGATTTGAATCCAGGACCTTGTTATCTGCGGTTGAACACGCTATCGCTAGATCAACGATATATTATATACTATATGTGCCCGCGGTTTCAACCGCGTCAAACTTTATAAATCATATGTGTTATTACATATATAATAATATGTATAAGCTATATTACTACAAAGTTTCAGTAGTATTTGCGTGAAAGAGTAACAAACATCCATACATCCATCCATACTCACAAACTTTCGTATTTATAATATTAGTAAGATTTTCAGTTCATTTCTGTTAAGATAATTCTTGGTAAACGTTTCGTTAAATTTTTCTCACATGTTTAACGTTTTGAGGAAGGACAGTTTTAAAAAGCATTAGCGTTCTAAATTCAAAATTATATAAAACAAATTATAAGTAAAAAAGTATTTTGAGTTTATGTACAATTTAATTATAATGTACTCCTATATAACGGGTATGAAAATGATTATTTTTGTCAACAACCCAGTCCATATAAGCGTACAGTAAAGTTATTTATTTTTAAGTTATTATATTTTTTTATATTTAAATATATTTGTTACTCCTCGAAGGAATTATTTTTAATCTTTGAGAAATAAAGAAGTTCAAACAGTTAACTGTCTTATTTTTCATTCGATTAGAGAGTGCATTAATCTATACATCAGGATTGTTAGGCAAAGATATTACTACTATCAAAAAATTCATTATAATTATACTAGCTGTGCCCCGCAGTTTCCCCCGCGTTAAACTTTATAAATTATAGTCTATGTGTTATTCGGATATTAAGCTATATTACTACAAAGTTTCATAGAAATCAGTTCAGTAGTTTCTGCGTGAAAGAGTAACAAACATCCATACACAACTCACAAACTTAAACATTTATAATATTAGTAGGATTCATATTATAAGCTATGTTAGAGGCTTTCTGGGTGGCTTGAATAACTCTAAGGCTAGGGTAACCACGGCATAAAGATAAGTACAAAAATTACTGTGTGGTGACGGCGCGCGAATATCAGACAGAATATCATCACCCTATCTCATCCCGTGGGAGCGTAGAAGTTGAGGAAAATCTACCAGAGGTTTGACAATAACTTGATACGAGCTAGCTAAATATCATTGCTAACACAAAATAAATTTTATAAATGTTTTCATACAATCAATACAATGTGTACCTAAATATCTATGTTACTAGAAATAATAATGTATACAACTATATTGCTATAAACAAGTTCCGACTATTTACAAGCGCTTTTTTAAAGTCTACGTGAATAAAAACCTTTTTTATTTATTTATTTTATTTTATTTAGGACGGGCAGCAGCGTCTCTCTGAGTACTATGACCATCATACTGCGATCGCCAACCCGTCTGCCAAGCGTCTGCTAAGTCTGCGAATCATCTTGGAGGGATATGCCATAATCGCCATATGGCATATCCCCCAAGACGATTCCTCCATTCCATTGCTTTTGTCCAGCAGTGGAAATTTTACAGCTGTTATGATGAAAGTACGAAAGGCAAGGAAAGAAAAAGAAAGAAAGAAAGAAAAAAGTTTCATTAGACACAACATAAAAACATTAAAATCAACACAGATATATACTACTTACTTTAAACAAAGAAATAAACAAAAACAGCGAGAACAGGTATAGGTAAGTACATAAAAGCTACAATACTGTTAATTATAAATTACATGTTAACAAAATCAATGTAACATCTTCTATATTATCTGTGCTAATCATGTACTACTAGCGCCACTATATGTTGTCTGTAACAATAAAAGTTAGTTGTTGAATAGCCACCGATTGCGTTTTATTAAATACAAATCTAAATATAAGTACAAACATAATTCGATATGTGTCTAAAAGGCTGCAGAGCCTCTAGCACGAGTTCCTGCAGTTTACTTACTCGATCACACGTACAGTTTCCTCCCATACATTGAGCACCAGCGCCTCTCGCGGAAACTATTAAGAACTAACACTATGTATGGGACGAAACTGTACGTGTGATCGAGTAAGTAAACTGCAGGAACTCGTGCTAGAGGCACAGCTCAGCATATCGTTACAGTCTATGTAGACTGTAACACTGATTTTCAGCTTCCAGCCTTAAAACGTTAGGCACAAATGCTTAGGAAGACCTAGCATGTGATACGCGGGGAAAATGTGTCAAAAGTATTATTTTAATTATATTTTGACTCACTTTTACATCATCTATTTTATATAAATATCCAATTAGTGCTAAGTTCACGCCGCACGCCGGTTGGCGTGGTTGGCAGATTATTAGAATAATAATAATATCTAGGGACAATGTCACACAGATCATGCTAGCCCCAAACTAAGCAAAGCTTGTACTATGGGTACCAGGCGACGATATACATACTTATATAGATAGATAAATACATATATACATAGAAAACATCCATGACTCAGAAACAAATATTCGTGCTCATCACACAAATATTTGCACTTACCGGGATTCGAACCCAGGACCACCAGCTTCGTAGGCAGGAGCACTACCAACTAGGCTAGTACTTGCCGTACTTGCCGCAAGTCGTAGGTTCGATTCATACCCAGGACAGATGTTTGTGTACATCAACATGTATGCTTGTCCTGAGTCTAGATGTAATGTAATGTAATGTATTATCTATATAAGTATGTAATTACGAAAGAAATGTAGTATATGTAGTAAGTTTATCAGTTATCTGGTTTCCATAGTACAAGCTCTGCTTAGTTTGGGATCAGGGGCTCTACCGGCTAAGTCGCCGAACATCGATTTCGTGAATGACGTTCAAATAAATAATGGTTAAAAATGACTTAATCAATAGTTAAATCTGCTTCAACGTTGACAATCGATTCCGGACCATTTATGACGTCACTTGTGGTCATGGAAGCTAATTTAACGATTGATTAAGTAATTTTTAACCTTTATTTATTTAAACGCCATTGTAGAGCCCCTGATGGCCGTGTGTGAATAATGCCCCGGCTTAAAGACCATCATAATTTAGAATACTAATTCAATGTTATTTCGGAGGCATTCGTGCATTACAGCCGTTTTGTTGTGTATTCATATCAGCTCCAGACGTAACAAATTCTATCTCAATAAGTGTAAAAATTTCGTGACGAAATTATAATTTGGGTATGCCATATTACTGCGTACCGAATCTTTTTGTTCCTCTTGTAATATTAGGTAAGAAGCATACGAACATCACCTATTGGCCTGAAAATTATAGCCTCGTTAGTGAATTTCATTCTAAATATCTCAGAAATTGCAAAACCTCGCGGTACACTTCCCAAAAAAAATATTTAGGCGCGTTGAGCTCTGTTTGAGTGAACAAAATGCGTGAAACTCGCGTCATCGTCATCGAACCCTTTCCATGAGCTTTATGTGTACCTAGGTACTGTGTATATATGTGCTCTTTTTGGGTGAACTAAAAGCGTGAAACTCGCGTCATCGTCACCGCCCGCTTCCCATGAGCTATATGTATCTATATATGGCCTTTGCGTCTGTTACAGACGGTTTACGGCGCATTGTCTGAGAGACATTTCTTATGGTGGCTAAACAAACCGATGCGAGAGCGACATAGCCTGCCGCAGGCCTGACAAGAGAAGTTTGCGGTGGTTGGTGCCGAGCCGCTTTCATGTCGCTTCTGTCTCTTATCAGCAAGTACTCCGAACCACTACACGTTTGCGCCATTCAACTCTATTTCAGCGAGCTTTTCCCAGCTACAGTGGTCAATTTTAAAAGCGGCCATATCCCGCTTGGTGCAGTCTTTAAAGCGAAGCAGAGGTCTACCGACATCTCGCTTCGCATTAGCTACCGCACCCAACAGAACACATCGTGGTATTCGAGTGGGTTCCAATCTGTGCACATGCCCCAACCAACGTAAGCGCTTCTGTTTAAGAAACGCTGTCTGAATATATATATATGTATCTATACTGTGTGTATATACATAGATATATCTCCGTACAATTCGTACCTCCGTACTATTATATATGTATATACAAAGAGTATACCTCAATGTGAAGTGTCAACTATTATATTATTTAGACTACTATTATATAGATTAGAAGTGTAAGAAATAGTTTTCTCTTCTGTCGGCAATCCCGAAAGACTGCTCCGGATGTCATTTTTAATTTACAAATATGTAGGTACAGGTTACTTACCAAGATTAAAATTATATAAGTTTATCATCTAGGCATGCAATTTCACATGTTTCTAATTTTGCAAACTCTTATTAAATATTATTCGTTATTGGCAACACATAAATTCGTATTATAAAGATAATCTCATCCAATATTATCCTTAAAAATTACTAACAGTGAGGTAAGCCTTTTGCTTATGGAACCGATTTAAATTGATCTTGCTTCCCATCCTTCATTGATCTGATTTCTGGCGGAAGCTTGTTTAATAGAATTAGTGCCATACAAAATATACTAGATACTATATAAGAATGAATATTGTGCCCGAAAATTTGTGTCTGAGGTTACTTTCACAACGCCTTCCAGCTGGGTATGTGTCCTGCAACTGCGAATTAGTTTTGACCAAATTTATGATTTCGCTGATATAAAGCGACAAACAATACTATTTAAAAAAATCCATAAAAAAGACTTGTTAGACAAGTTATTGTCCTGACAATCAATCGGAACAAATTTGGACCATTCCCATTCCATTAAAAATGTATATTGATAAATTTCTTGAGAAGTAATTATTATAGCCCGTTTTAAAAAAAAGGTTTATTAACAAGTGAGAAATCGCGTTAATACAAAGCAAAAACAATTAATATGATTGGCGCAGTGGCACAGAATAAAAAGTACTTACGTAGCAGTGGTAAGGATTCCCGCCTCGCTACTACATAGGACACCTATTTGCGTGACCCATAATATAAATTGGGTTTTCTGAGCCTAGGTATCCTTTGTACCCCCCGCGATACTGGGATTTAAGTACGTAATTCAGGCGTTCTTTGGAAAAAAAGCTAAAGAAATAAATGTATGTAGGTATATTCTGGGACATTATTCACACACGGGCATCTGATCCCAAACTCAGATGATTCAGATTTCAGATTCAGATTCAGATACTTTATTGTGGATCATAGGTAGGTACAAAATACAGATGTTGAACAATATTTTAAGATCAGCCATGTCCCGCCCTTTGGGCATACAATAATTATAATTAACACACAATTAAAACAATAATTACATAACACAATGTCAACAAATTAATTCAGAAATATATGTCATATTTAATAATTATCAAGTTATATAATAAAAATTAATAATAATAAAGATTTCTACATAAATTCGATCTCAGGTATACAAAATGTCAGGACAGGAATACTGAACGCATCATGACTGGGTATTTATTACATTAAAGTTTTATCAGACAGAAAGTCTTTTACTGAATAGTAGCATTTGTTTACCAATGAGCTTTTACTATGGACACCAGATAACTAATATACCACATATACTACTTTTATTTTGTAAATACGTACTTTTATAGGTAATTACACCCAGACTCAGCACAAACACACATCACACAAATATATGTCCTGGTCAGCAATTGAACACACAACCTGCGTCGTGAAAAGCAAGTATCTACCACCCTCGCCAATCAGCTAATACAATAATCTCACTAATATTATAAAGGCGAAAGATTGTGAGTGTGTATGTTTGTTACTCTTTCACGCAGAAACTACCGGACGGATTTTTATGAAACTGTGTAGTAATATAGCTTATATATCCGAATAACATGGGCTATAAAGTTTACCGCGGGTAAAACCGCGGGGCACAGATAGTACAGAATAAATAAAAAATAAATACCACCATCACCGTAGCCTAGTTGGTAGTGCTCCTGCCTACGAAGCTGGTGGTCCTGGGTTCGAATCCCGGTAAGTGCAAATATTTGTGTGATGAGCACGAATAGTTGTTTCTGAGTCATGGATGTTTTCTATGTATTTAAGTATTTATCTATCTATATAAGTATGTATATCGTCGCCTGGTACCCATAGTACAAGCTTTGCTTAGTTTGGGGCTAGGATGATCTGTGTGACATTGTCCCTAGATATTATTATTATAAATAAAAATATGGTTTATTTCTATCGTAAAAGTTCATATATAAATGACATTGCATTAAAAATTACAATCTCCTCCTTTTGAAGTCCGCTAAAACTACTGGCTGGAATAAAATTTGGCAGTTGTATTGTATACAAATATATTAATTAAATAAACAAGTATAGTAATTGTGTAAACACGTATAATAATTGTGAACAACCAATTTTTATTTAGTTTATTTCATTTCACAGGACTAGATCATCCGTTAAAATAAACACATTGTCTAATTATGCTAATGAAGTACCAATTTATTTGTATTGCAATTTCTACATTGCGATTCAGACTAGTACGTTAATATCGAAGTGCTGAATAAAATATAATTGAATTAATATATTTTATTCAGCGTTGTCTTATTATATAAAATATAATAAGACAACGGCTAAACCACCGAGGACATGTTCATAGAAACATCAAAGGGTGGTTCACGTTTCACCGATGATATTATTATGTAAATCTTGTTAGTAATTAGGGAGTATATTTAAAGATCTGGGTAATTACTTAGTAATAAAAATACTAGAAGGAAGACATAATTACCTGCCCACATTATATCTTTAACTACTAAGGATGTATAAATAAAAAACCGGCCAAGTACGAGTCGGGCGAGTCCGACTCGTACTTGGCCGGTGGCACGAATGGTTCCGTACCATTATCTATAGAAACAAGCAAAAAAATCACGTTTGTTGTATGGGAGCCGCCTTAAATACTTTTTTTTCTTTAATAAGACAACGCCCGCACTGGGGAATCTAATCCCTGTGTCGCGGGGTACTTTACAAACATATAATAGACGGACACAAATTACATCCAGACTCAGAACAACTATTTATGGGTCACACAAATAGTTGTCCGGCGTGGGACTCGAACCCGCGGCACGTAGCGGCGAGGCGATTGTCTTAGCCGCTGCGCCACACTGCAGTCGTTTTCAACTTTAATTTGTTTTTTTTTTTTGTATTTGTTGTTATAGCGGCAACAGAAATACATCAACTGTGCAAATTTCAGCTGTCCAACTATCACGGTTCATGAGATACAGCCTGGTGACAGACGGAAAGCGAAGTCTTAGTAATAGGGTCCCGTTTTACCCTTTGGGTAGGGAACCCTAAAAGCTACTTGCACTCACTGAGCGGGATTAAATAACTGCCGTGAATCATTTTAATCGCTTCAAACATCTTGATGTATCCACTTTGCATAGTTATTCCGTAAATAGGAATATCGTGCATGCAACAACTATAAATCATTGGATGCCATGAAGTGATTATTGTAACGCCATAAGAACCTAATATTATAATGTCAATATTAATTTTGATTGCTATTTATTGCCGTTATAACTTGTCAATATCATCGTAAGATTTTTTTACAGTGAGCCTACGAGGTTTTCACTGCTTCTGCTGCTAGACATTAGAGGCGGACGGAGGCTACAGCCGTCTAGAAAATACGATCACAAATTTACCAAGCCAGAGGAAATTTATCCCCTTTGAGGTTGGAGCCTCGGCTGTAGATACTGACGTGGGTTTGCATGAGAGGGGTCGTTTTGGGGTGCGCCAAAGTTCACCTAAATTTTCAACTCGAAAATGTTCTTCCAAACATTGTTCATCCTAACAATCGCAATTCCTAACTACTCTGTCTCTAATGTTCATAATTCCGAAGCATTCAACTTCATAATGTCACTAGCAATAAACATCTATTATACTTTTTGTTTGTTTTCCTATATTTTCTTTACATACACCATCTTTTACACTATTATTCAAAATCATTTCTTTTTATGTAGATACTTTTATGAAATAATTTGGGTTAGGTTAGAACTGCGACCATTTAGTTGAGCCAATATGGACCCAAAAATCCATCCATATAAACACACATATTCTCAAATTTGTAGGACATGATCAGAAATATCGACCGGCCTGTTGGTCTAATAGTTAGTGACCCTGACTGCTAAGCCAGAGGTCATAGGTTTGATTCCCACCCGGGATAAATCTTTGGGTAATGAACACGATATACCTTTGGCAAAAGCAAACCAAAACAACGGGTCCATATTGGCTCAACTAAAGTTATTTACCCGAAATTGTTCTTCCTAACGATTTGTAATCCGAATGATCACTCCTACTAAAAATTTTTATCCTAAAGTATTCATTCATACTATTTGTAGTGCTAATGGCGATGTTCATAACACTCATGTTTCCGAAAATTGTAATTAATAATATCATTAATATAAATATATTTAAACATTTTTTTTATTCTTTCACGCAAAAACTACAGAACGGATTTTGATGAAACTTTATAGTGATATAGTTCAAACGTAAAATTTTTAACTTTATGATGAGGAGTATCCGAATCACCCCCATGTATGTTCTACGATTGTAATCTTTGAGAGAATAAATTATTTTATTATATTATATTGAACACGCAAGTCGCTGTATGTCCGCTTCGAATAACTGACCCAGAGGCTGTAGTTCTATCTAAATATTAAATTCATTAATCTACGATTGTGCTAAAATCTAATAGGTACTTATTAATTTTAATCTCCATATTTTAGATGCACTGGAGGTCTTACTAGTTTTTACTGCAATGCTTGATAGAGTTGTGACCTTAGAGATACAAGGAAATTCGACGATCTTACGTTTATTTTTAGATTAAACGTAGTTCAATGGCCTTTGACTATTATGATTGTGATAAAGAATAGTTGGATAAAGATTAAACAGTCTTTATTTGGTTTAGATGCATAAATGGAGACTGAGATTTCAAGGTTTTCCCTTTTTTCATTTTGAGGATCGAGAGATGGAACCAACTTGCCGTTAAAAGACTGCTCCGCGTCTTTGGGGAATGCCGATAAAAGTCGTCAGAAGAAAAATATTTTTTACAAATATAGAATCTCTGCATCACCTCAAGGTCGACTGGTAGTGAATGCCTTTGACATAAAGTCCGTCTTTGTACAATTCTGTGCAAGAAGTTCTTAAATAAATAAATATAGGACATGGGACGCTTCCCATGTCCTATATTTATTTGACATGACGATGACGCGAGTTTCACGCTTTTTGTTGATGCTGTGACTACGGGCTGTTACTGAAAATTATTGTTACAGCAATATAACAATCCCACTTTTAGACCTAGCCCGGGAACTCATTAACTTCTTATCATATCGATGGTAAGAATTAAATTTTATCTGCCCAAAATTGGGCATCGCTGACCGCTTTGGCTGAAGCGTCATACAACTCCTGGGGACTGAATAGGTGGGACCAGCAGTTAAATGTACCATACCATGTTTTGTGATGTAGGAATGTGACCCCATTTGCACATGTTTTCTTTAGGTCTACAAACCTGGGTACGTAGTCTATTAAGAGTCCTCCTGGTTGGCCATGGCAAATTATGTCTCGGAGGTAATTATTCCTTTGGCGGTACAAACAAAGTAGGAGCAAATTTATCTCGCCATAAGGTTGCTCTGACTTTCTGTGCATCTATCGTAGCTGCGGTATTGGACAAGAAACTTTTACGACTTTTCAATCGTCGAGGAGCTGCAGTTAAACTGGAAAGAGGGTGTTTCTTGTCTGTCTCCTGCTTATGCTTTCAACACCATAGCTACTTCCCTTCTAACAGCTGTGAGCGCGATTCCTGCCAGCGGATACAGCATTTGAACTGGCGTCGGTTTGAGGCATCCTGTGATGATCCGGCAAGTCTCATTTACAGATACATCCAATGATTTGGCCAGATCGGTGCTTTAGTGGGCAGGCATATTCACCACAGAGAAGCACAAGGCAAGACCAGTCGTCCAAAGCACCTGCGGTGTGGCTCCCAAATTTGAACGTAGCAGCAGATTATTGCGAGCATCGACCATTTGCTTGATGGCGTGGTTGGCAAATGCTTGGTTTTCACGCCGGAGCTCGTGGGTTCGATTCCCATCCAGGACAGATATATGTGTGCATGAACATGTCTGTTCGTCCTGAGTCTGAGTGTAATTTATCTATATAAGTATGTATCTGGTTTCCATAGTACAAGCTCTGCTTAGTTTGGAATCAGATGGCCGTGTGTCCCAGGATATTAGTATTATTTATTTGTTTTATAGGTCAGAGCTCGATCCAATGCTACTCCTAGGTATTTTTGAAAACTGTTGTGCGTAATCATTAACTGCGGCCTTGGAAGACGGACAAGCCAAATACTTGGAACTATAATATTGACGTTAACTGGACCATTATTAATGTGCCCATTTAGTAGTATTACCTACTTTACAATGTATCCATAATAAAGTAGATACTTGTATTGTACAACTTATTGTCAGGGTTCCGTATACAAAATAAAAAAACCTAACCCTACTGTGCTGTATTTCTGATGGAGAATAGTATTAAATTAAAATAATTCATTAGGTACAGATCTGATTCAATTATCTTGCATAAAATATGTGACAACCCTAAGCCGAATATTGGATTACACATTCAATTAAATAGTTTTTTCAGAAGACTACTGTTAATGAAAAAGATCGAAGATATTTGAATGGATCTTAGTCAGATATATAAAAAATAAAGAATATTTTTTTTTATATCAGAGGGTGACGGAAGAGCAAGTGGGTCACCTGATGTTAAGTTGATCACCGCCACCCATGTACACTCGCAACACCAAGGAGTCGCGGGTGCGTTGCCGGCCTTTAAGAGACAGGAAACAAGTGTTGCCGACCCTTCCCCCCCCCCCCCCCCCCAAATGAGCTCAACATTATTTTGTAGTAATTAATGTTATTATTAAGGAATGTTTTCTGTAAGGTCGAGATACTTCCCCAGTCGGGCTGGTCTTTGAGCGAATGAACGCTGTGCCCTACCTCTCTTAAACCAATTTAGTAATTTTGGTTTTGGGTTTATAAAATATAGCCAAAGCGCAGAGGAAGCTAGTATATTTTTCTTTCACGAACTGTAACAATATTATTGCTAAATACCTTCAAGGTTATATTTAAATAAAAATGGGGCAATAAAGACAAAAAAGAGTATTTTATTCTATCGTGTCGTGCAAATAAAAACATTAAACAAATTAGTTTTTATTTGCAATACAAAATAGAATTAAACCCGAAGGTTGCCAAAGTAACCCTATTCCTAGCGCTCCGCTGACGAATAAACGCTGACGAATGAAATAAAATGAAATAAAGTGGTTCCCATACAATAAACTTTAATAATAATCATATCCTGGGACATAATTTACACACGGCCATCTGATCACAAAATCAGTAGAGCTTGTACAGACGCCAGCACATCAAGCTATGCCAATCTGTCAAATTTCCACAATTCAAAGTGAACCTTATGCTTTTGCGATAACTTTGAAAATCTATAAAAAAAATTGGCAGATTAGTGTAGCTGCATGTGCTGGCGTCTGTACTATAGAAACTAGATAACTAATATACTAGTATATTACTTTTAGTTTTTTATTGATCGCAATAAGTGGATACGTAAAATTATCACAGAAAACATATAACTATAGTCTCTCAATGATACGGAAACTTTGGTGTGCGATCCCGAAGGCTGGTTTTTAATATATTTCGTTACATACAAACAATTCCTGAGCACCTAGTGTAAAAGTTGTTCAAGTCGCCCAGCAGGCCTCGGACATGGCCCAACGACCTTTGCCTAATGGCTCAAACCGGGACCGACAGCTTAACGTGCCCTCCGAAGCACGGAGACGCTCAGAAACCAAACTACTTACGTGGATTGACCGCGAACCTAGCTTCTTAGCCTCGCCAACCACTCACGGACTGGTTAGAGCATCTGGCTGTGAGTGACAATAATTCAAAAGCATAATGTAACTAAATTTAAAACGTTAGATACGGAACCCTAACAGAATAATACCAGACGCGACTTTAGCAAGCCGGTTTTTTTTAAATATGTGCAAGTCTACTTTTATTTCCTGTAGAAAGCGGCACTAATACTATAAAAGATTTAGGTGTTTTTAAAATAAAAGCAATTTATATTTTAGTCTCAGTGTAAACCTAAATGGTTTTTTTATAAGTCGTGAGCAATTATTTAATTTGCTTAATAAAGCGAAGTCAATTATTTGCTAACTGTTAACTTAATTATTTTATTTTTTTGCCTACAGTTAAGGTTATAGGTAGGTTTTATTTCAATGGCTTTTTTAATTGTTCCAAATTCATGCTAGTGCACTAACTAGCATGTTTTCGGAATAATTACAAAGTCATATTGTGTTCGTGAATTTCGTATTTGCAAAGTCAGCCGCAATACATTGATTAGGAGATTTTGCGCGTATGATTTAGAGGATGCAGTGGAACAGAAAACTATCTAAACACGTAAAAAGCGAGGTGAAATGAAAAAGTTTATTGTGTCCAGAACGGCTCCATTTAATTTTTTATATCAGAGGGCGACAAACAAACAAGTGGGTCACCTGAAGGTAAGTGATCACCGCTACCCATATACACTCGCAACACCAGAGAAGTCGCGGGTGCGTTGTCGACCTTTAAGAGTGTTTTTGACCCTTCTCCCCACCTCTATGAGCACCTTACTCATGAGAATGAAACAGCCCCAGTAGTAATTGATTATACTTGTTTTAGGGTAGAAGAACATATTATTTATTTTTAATTCATTGCGAGAAATATATTCTTTATGGCAAATCGAATGCAAAAAAGTTTTGCTTAGTGTCATGTCGCAAGGCCTCCTATGGGATCATGAGAGAGACGGATTAGAAAGTGTTTCCGCACACACTTGTACAATATAATATGTCTCGCGCAGATAGCCGCCGCCGTGGCCGAAGTTCGGCCAGGATGACATTATTATTATTAAATATAAGATAAATCACAAAGAGAAGACGTTTACACGTAAATGCATATCCAAGGAAGGTTGGAATGGCAGCTACATTTCATCATTGCTTTTGAATCACGCAGTGGTATTCAAAACGTCATCAATGACCTTGATACACGGAGAGCTTATCAATGACTATTTACTTGACGGTCTGGTGACCTTTGCGTATCATTTGGAAGAATAAGTAGGCACCTACCCATCTAAGCGAAAAGATTATCAGATTAATATTAGAATGTAAAGATCTATAGAATTATTTCTTTGAGTCCAAGTATTATTTAACAGTATAATAGCTTTTCTGTAATAAGAAAAGCTTTAGATTTTTAATAAAAGTATTATCTTTTTTTTCTTTGTTTTAATTCTTCTGGAAGTTTATTATAGACTTTTATTGACATGACCAACGGGCTTGTAGAGTGCATAGTTAGATGGGATGTTGGTAAATTAAATCTATTCCTATTGTAGAGATCTAGGAGGCAGGCCTTGGTCTTTCGGCTAACATGATGAAAATGAAAACTATATATATCGGCTAGTGCAGGTTGAATTAACCCAACGATACATACGTTATTTAAAAAAAGATTATTTCTTTCGGGGAGTGGTTATTTGAGGAAAAAAAATTGCGCATTACGGAAAATACAATAATTCATGTAGGTAATATCTACTAGTTTATTAGTTAACATTCAAGCTGTCAGTATGCCAACACGGTTCATGAGATACAGCCAGGTGACAGACAGATAGCGGAGTCTTAGTAATACGTTCCCGTTTTACCCTTTGGGTACGCAACCCTAAAAAGGACCTGGAATGCGACCACAGCGCAACCTATCGCATCCACTTGTAAATTCAAAACGGATTAAAAAGGAGTTCCATACAACAAATACAAGACAAAATTAATTATCTTCATAAATTGTTATTTCGTGCTTTTCTTCACGTTTTCATAATTATTCTGATTTTCAGGGTGGAGACAGCACCAATAATTCTTTTAGATTTTTTTTGTGTATTTACCAAAAACACATTACATTTTAGAAAACTTTATTTAAATATAGTGCCCATAGGTTATAGTGTGACACTTCCCAATATGGGTTCATCTGATACATAAACTTAATACTTACTTATACCCTATATTTCGACAATATACTAAAATAAAAAAAATGTTCCATCAGTTCAGTTCATGTTATGTATATTTTGATATTTACAGTTTATTTGTTCGACTTTATTCTATATATTTAGATAGTAATATAAGCAAAATTGTATATCCTCTCTCTGTAAGTGTTTTTTTTTTGCAAATCTTTAGACAAAATGTCTTACACCATTCAAACAGGTTGGTCCCGGTTGTCATCATTATCTTTTACAATAGTCAAATATTCATATATGGGTAAAATTTCTTACGGGCCATGAAAACGTACATATATAGCTTAATAATATCTGATACCTGGTCTTTACCGTCTTGGTTACTAGTTCCTTAAGGGATTTGAGTGGTGGTTAGACTATTGGATTGTGGAGTCGAGGGTCTCAAGTACAAACTGAAGGCTTTTTTGTTAAGGCAGGGGGAATACCTACGCATATCACCCGCAAAAAGTGTCTACGGGTGGGTATGTCGAATTCGTACCGACTAAACCTACCTACCGTGGACTTCTCTTGGCGCCTGATGGGGGGAGCCCATGGAGCGCGGGTATGCTGCTCCGGCGGCGCGGCGCCCCGCTTTTGCGTCATGTCCCAGATGTTTCGTACAAGTACCCTGGGAGGGCTCTGGATTGCCCTCTCCTAAACCCAAAGCGACCCCTGGTTTACAAATTCATGTTAGAAATGAGGCGTATTCATGGTAACATATGTATAACAGTTACGTTAACAGTCTGTAACTGCTACAAACAAACTCCAAAAACTGCTACTGTTCCACGCGTAACCAATATCCTACAAACGACAGTCACAATCTATACAAATAAATAAAATTGAAGTGTCTGTTTGTAATATTGAAATAACCGTTTTTTACTACATGTATATGCGTATATATATATGGCTCATACACCAAAATAATATTTTTAAAATTTTTGTCTGTCTGTCTGTCTGTTTGTTCCGGCTAATATCTGAAATGGCTGGACCGATTTTGACGGGACTTTTTTTGGCAGGTAGCTGATGTAATAACGAGTAACTTAGGCTACGTTTATTTTAGAAAAACCAAAAAAAGAACTAAATAAGCTAATTAACACGCGGACGAAGTCGCGGGCACAGCTAGTCAAGCATATAACAGTAACCTTAGTAAAATCGATAAAACCTGGTATAGGTATGCATAAGCTGAGACTATGTCACCCTGTTACAGCTGTCACAACCGTTTCCTTTTGTCTCCAATATTCTAGTATCATAATTTACCTATATTTTTTGTAAGTATTTTTATTATTAATACAATTATATTATTACAATGCCACCTTTTGTGAACCCACACGATTCTATCAACTATTTCATAATAACACCAAACAGTGTGTTACAATAAACAGGCTTAATGAAAGAACAGACTATTATTTACAACAGATTTTTTTGGAACTGTTATAAATAACGGGGACAAGTATCACTGATACGTAACAGTTCCCTGTCACAACACCCACAATTCACTCTTTAGTATCGTTATTAGAAGCCTATTATCTAATTCTTAAAACGGTGACGGAAAACATTCTGGATAGAATCCTGTATGCCTGAGGCCTGAGTGTTCTAAAAAATGTTCTTAATGGAATATGAAGTCTGCCAACCCACATTAGGCCAGCGCAGCGTTGTGGACTATCCCCTGTCATTGTGAGAGTATGTGCATGCCATGGAGTTAGACATTAATGGACTGCTTTTTAATTCTGGTGGCTGATCGCAAGTAAGATAGTAGAATTATTATTACCTACAAAGTAAGACTGTTCGACTCCTGATTTCTTATCAACACCTGATCACCTTTATCGCTATTCAATTCAATTCAAATTATTTATTTCGGAAAAATATCCATATAATGTTAGTATAACTTAGCCTAATGTTAGTATAAATTACATTAATTATATTAAGGGTGTCTGGACTCTTACCCACCTGTATAAAAGGGGAGAGTCCCACCAATCAGAAAACACATTCAGGATGCCATTGGAGGAGAAGCGCAAGCGCTCCATCATGGAAGCGCAGCGCCTCCGCATGATCGCGGCATGATCCGATTTATGAAAAAGCTGTCGGTTTTTGTTTCTTTTAAATATTTTCTACGAAATACCAAAAAAGGTAATCTCATTATAAATTGTACTGTAAAAAGAACCATAGATATGTGGCGTAGTGCCGGGCATAGACATCGAAGGTTCCGTTCTATCCAGAAACATAAAAAATGTCAATGTGATTCCACCTAAAACTTGACGAGCTCGTGATAAGTTTTCGTTAGGTAGTTACTTTCTGACTTTATATGAAATGGTGCAATTCTAACACAATGACAGTTAATCAAGTAGCTATATGACGAATGATCGTGTGACAGTTGAAGTGGTGTAGGGTCTTATATCGAATTAATGAAGCCGATTGAATTATTAGCTGCAAAACATTATAATTTTATTGTTATTTATTTAAGGATTTCAAAACATTTTATGTAATAAAACTGAACGCATGGACGGACCAGTTCGAAATATAGTTATTTTAATATGTTGAGCTTGGCAAGTGCAAGTGTATGCATACTCAATTGCTGAATAAATTTCACATTTCATTTCATTATTACTTCCTATCAATTTTTCTATTCTTCCTTTTCCTTCCATCATTCCTTTTCAAGTTCCGCCGATACCAAATTATAGATTTCAGTGTACAGTGAATTAGCTGAATAGGAAACTGTATATATTAGTGCAACTGACTGTGCATAATCCGGTGAGGAGCAGTTTGTTAAAGTAATATAACCTCGTGTGTTTAGTAATAAAGTTCCGGCGGCTGCCCTTCTACCCGGTGTTTCCCTTAGTCGCCTTTTACGACACCCATAGAATGGTATAGGGTGGCCCTGTTATTTTTTCTAGGACGGAAACCATACTGCTAACCGAACCGCAACATATTGCTTCATACAAACTATTACTACGTACTAGTATAGTGGTATGGACAGAAATATTTCATATCTATACATATAATAAAATCGTAGGAAAGCCAAAACTGTACATTGTATAGTTTTTAAAAAGGATTCTTGGGGCGTTATCTACAATCGATATCGAAGCCAAAAATATAGTTTTTAGAATTTTTGTCTGTGTGTCTGTTTGTCTGTATGTATGTCCGGGCTAAATTCAAAAAGTACTCTATAGATTTACTTCAAATTTTGCATGAATTTTACTAAGAGGTCGGGTCAACATATAGGCTACATATTATCACGCTATCACCTACGGGGGAGGAGCTATGATAATTTATAAAATTTAACGCGGGTAAAACCGCGGGGCAAAGCTAATATTTTATAAGAGAAGAAGCTGCGATGGATTATACATATATTGTACCTTACGCTACAAAAGACAAAGCCGCTATGTATTTCGGTTGGAATTTCTTTATTTCTCAAACATTTAGAATCACTTCACTTCGAGGAGACACAAAATATTTGTACACAATTAACCTATAAATACATCATAATTAAAAAGTTCACACTGCGCATAATATACATTAATTTGCTAAACATATCATTAACAATTGGCAAAAATGTAGTTGTGTAGGTAGAGGTGAATAATAACCGGCGCGCTGCGCTCACGCGTTTTCTCCGATGTAACTGAGCGTGAGTGAGTATTATACATATATTGTACCTTACGCTACAAAAGAAGAAGCCGAGATCTATTAGACATATATCCCTACGCCACTGACTCGTTCAGTAGATGTATGGTGGCCTTGACTCCCGTGATCGACGTCTGTGATGGTAATTGTGAAATTTTTCATAAATAACTACTATTATTGTTATACGAGTAGATATTCAAAGAAATACTCTGTTATGATACTTCAATGTCACGTATGTATGTACAGACGCCAGCACATCCAGCTACCCCAATCTGTCAAATTTATTTTATCGATTTTCAACTTTATCACGTAAGCGTAAGGTTCACTTTCAATTGGGGAAATTTGACAGATTGGGGTAGCTTGATGTGCTGGCGTCTGTACGTATATTTTGATGAATCGACTTTAAATTGGTGTGACAAGACTGACGTCAAACTTCAGGGTTTTAGGTAGATTTATGTTTAGGTTGCATTTAAATGGTTGTCATATAGCATGTATACCTATGTACAAACAAAAACACTATGGAAACAGGAAAAGTGTAATTTGAACATGCAACTTTTTATGACGTTTGCAGTTAACCTAGGAGTCTTTCACTGCTTCACCGGACTAAAGAGACACACATTTTCTTCCATCACTCTCATGATCCGATGAGACGACTAGACAAGACTTAAAAATATGAAAAATATTATCTACTAGCTGCGCCCCGCGGTTTTACCCGCTCTAACTATTGTAAATTATCACAGCTCCTCCCCTGTAGGTGATAGCGTGATAATATGTAGCCTATATGTTGACCCGACCTCATAGTAATATTCATGCAAAATTTGAAGTAAATCCATGCAGTACTTTTTGAGTTTAGCCCGGACATACATACAGAAAAACAGACACACAGACAAAAATTCTAAAACCTATATTTTTGGCTTCGATATCGATTATAGATCAAGCCCCAAGTATCTTTTTTTTTAAATATTCAATGTACAGTTTTGACTTTCCTACGATTTTATTATAATGTATAGATAAACAAACCAATACTGGTTTATATTGTACACACATATTGTATACACTGTAATATTAAGATAGATTTAAGAATATTTGTGTATTTTGAATTAATAAATAAATAAATAAAATAAATATAGTAATATTATAAAGGTAGGTAACGTTTGTGAGTTTGTGACGTTGTAAGGGGTAATCTCTGGATCTACTGAACCGATTTTCAAAATTTATTCACTAATAGAAAGCTACGTTATTATGGAGTATCATAAGCTAAGAAAAATTCCAAAATTAATAACGTATCTTTACTTAAACTTGAATAATGTAATCCAAGTTGCGGGACAAACGGGCAGGGACAAAAATCTTTATAACACAGAACGAAGTCCGCGGGCAATGCTATAAAAAATATAGCAAGCGAAGCTCGGTCGCCCAGGTGCTAAACTAGTAACATTCAACAACCTCATCTTAAACCGTACAACCAAATTTAATTAAATCTGGATAAAGATCGGTCACGTAAAAGAATAAGAATGCTTTAAACCCTTGTCATCACGATAATAAAAATGATAAATTATGTCCGTTGAAATTTCGAATAACAACAAGAACAAGCCGCAAAGGCAGTTTTGCATTCAGTCAGGTAGAGGCAACGCAATGCCTTGCATGCATAGATATGACTGAGCAGAATTAAACCCCAAAATGTCATTGACCTTCGACAGAATTTGAAAACATTTAATAATATATGTAGTAAAAATATTAGACTTAAACTAGATAATTAAACATAATCTCTTGACAATAACTTGATACGAGCTAGCTAAATATCATTTCTGTAATAAAATAAATTTTATAAATGTTTTCATACAAGATGTAGGTACCTAAATATCTATGTTACTAGAAATAATATCTAATGTATACAGCTATATTACTACAAACATGTTCTGACTATTTACAAGCGCTTTTTTAAAGTCTACGTGAGTAAAAACCTTTTTTATTTTTTATTTATTTTATTTTAAGGTTTTTTAAAACATTTAAGGTCTCCTGGGGCTCTACCGGCTAATTCGCAGAACTTCGATTTCTTAAATGGCGTTCTAATAAATAAAGGTTAAAAATGACTTAATCAATAGTTAAATCGGCTTCCATGAGCACATGTGACGTCATAAATGGTCCGGAAACGATTGTCAACGTTGAAGCCGATTTAACGATTGATTAAGTCATATTTAGCCTTTATTTATTTGAACGCTATTTAAGAAATCGATGTTCGGCGACTTAGCCGGTAGAGCCCCTGAGCTCATTGGGATGGGGGGAAGGGTCAGCAACACTTGTTTGCTGACTCTTAAGGGCCAGCAACGCACCCGCGACTTCTCTGGTGTTGCGAGTGTCCATGGGCGGCCGTGATCACTCATCACCTCTGACATAAAAAAAAACAATGTCCTCCACGCCACGGCGTCCACTCTCAATGGGGACTAGCCAACTGCGTAGGACATATTATAGTGCACAAGTGTATACGCAAACACAGGGGCACTTTCTATTCCATCACTCTCATGATCCGATGGCACGACTAGCGACACGACCAGGTACAGGACCGACAGCTTGCTCTTCAATGCATGGAGTTATCATACCGGCAACACCCAGACTTCAGGCTGATATTCTGAAATTTTCTTTACGGGAAAATCCCAAAATCCATTTTTGGCCTGACCCGGGATTTGAACCATTATCTGCGGTGGAACACCCTACCGCTAGACCAGCGAGGCAGTCAAATAGGTATCAGGTAAATGAGTCGGCAATCTGGGAGTACAAGCCGAAGCTCTCTCAGGGTGCGTGTCCCAACCACCGGGGACATGGCGCTAAACCAAGGGCACCCGAGCAGTATACCCGCGACCTTGGGTCTTTCTCCACGAGGGGCCCTACCGGCTAATAAAAAGACTTAATCAATCTTTAAATCGGCTTCAACGTTGACAATCGATTCCGGGCCATTTATGACGACACATGTGCTCATGGAAGCCGATTTAATGATTGATTAAGTCATTTTTAACCTTTATTTATTCGAACGCCATTTAAGAAATCGATGTTCGGCGACTTAGCCGGTCGAGCCCTAGGCTCCACATTGAAAAAAAACGCGCTAAGTACACTACCTCAAAGGTGCCGTGGAAACGTGTGCATATTATATCGATTACAACTCCTTCAACTTTTTGAATCGTTATATGAGTTATATCTACAAATCGTTGGCTCTTAGGAAAACAAGTATTGGGACATTATTAATCCATAATTATCTTATCTATAATTTTGTCTCAGCCAATTTTATGATAAAACTTACCGTTTTGCTGAAAATCGCGAAAATCCCGTTTTTGTGACCTTTGACCTCGAGTAATTTTTTTTGCACGTGCCTGATCGATGAGGACTTATCACATTTCCTTTATACATTTTCAGCCTAATGAGAATTATTGTAACCTTGGATGTCTAAATTGACCGGACTATTATATCTGATCTGTCAGTGCATGCCGTTCATAGTTTAACGGCAGCGCGTAGCTCACCTATCTCATGGTGAGTTTTCTACCATTTCACGACGGCTATCAAATGCTGCATTAGATATTCAAGAAGCCTTTAACCATTGAAACCTAATAAATAAAAGCGACAAACATAACATTCCGTTAGACAATTAAATAGTAGCTTTTTGTTAAGCATGTTTAGCTACGAACTATATAAACTGACAGATCAAATCATCTTTCGAAAAAGTTCTAGCAAGGCAATACTAAATTTAAGCTACGAACGTGTTTATATCTGATCTGTCAGGGATGCCGTTCATAGCTTAACGGCAGCGCGTAGCTCACCTATATGATGATGAGTTTTCCTCTGGTATTCCTATCATTTCACGACGGCTATCAAATCGCTGCGATAGATATTCAAGAAGCCTTTAAACATTGAAAATTAATAAATAGAAGCGACAAATATTACATTCCGTTAGACAATTAAGTAGAAGCTTTACGCAGATGTTAAGCATGGTTATGGTTTCGTATAATGACTAGAAACATTAAGGGCGTTTCCTAGCAACCATTTTCTTAAACAAATACATTATATTCCTGTCTGGATTTTAATATTTAAGATAACTCTTTTTCCCATTCAGGGCATATTTTGTGTGAATGAACACGTCGGTTTGTCCTGAGTGAGGGTGTAATCTATATATACATATAAAAAATCGTCGGAGTGTCAAAACTGTATATTGAATATTTTTTTTAAAGAATACATGGGGCGTGATCTACAACCGATACCGAAGCAAAAAATATGCTTTTTAGATTTTTTATCTGTATGTATGTCCGGGCTAAAGTCCAAAAGTACTACACTGATTTACTTCAAATTTTGCATGAATATTACTAATAGGTCGGGTCAACATTAGGGTACATATTATCACGCTATCACATACGGGGGAGGAGCTGCGATAATTTAAAAATTTAACGCGGGTATAACCGCGGGGCACAGCTAGTTATGTATATAAGTATGTATTTACACAAGAATATATCAGTTATCTGGTGCCCCTAGTACAAAGTCTGCTTAGTTTGGGATCAGATGTCCCCAGGATTTTATTATCTACTATTATTATTTACTAGCTGTGCCCCGCGGTTTTACCCGCGTTAAGTTTTATATATTATGAAAGCTTTTTGAGTACTTTTTGAGTTTTGCCCGGACATACATACAGTCAAACAGACAAAAGTTCTAAAAACTAAATTTTTGGCTTCGATATCGATTGTAGATCACGCCCCAAGTATCCTTTACAAAATATTCAATCTACAGTTTTGAATTTCCTACGATTTTATTATATGTATAGATTTTATAGAACCTCCATTGATTAATTTAAATACCGAGTTCCAGGCTATGTAGGAACGTGGAAATTGAACCACAAGTCTTCGAGAAAGTTTACCCCGCTTCGTATTCGACATTCCAAGTTGACTTACGTAGGATTTTGCTCCTCTTTTCATAATACGCAAGGCCAACCTGTGCAATGTAGAAATAACGTATTCTAGATAGGTAATACAACATGGGCTTATTTAAGACTAGCTGGGCCCAGCAGTTTTATCCGCATTAACTGAATCAATTATAGCCTACTAGCTGTGCCCCGCGGTTTTACCCGCGTTAATCTTTATAAATTATCACAGCTCCTCTCCTGTAGGTGATAGCGTGATAATATGAAGCCTATATGTTGAGCCGACCTCTAAGTAATATTCATGCAAAATTTGAAGTAAATCCATGCAGTACTTTTTGAGTTTAGCCCGGACATTATATACAGACAAACAGACACACAGACAAAAATACTAAAAACTATATTTATGGCTTTGACTTCGATTCTAGATCACGACACAAGTATCCTTTAAAAAAAATATTCAATGTACAGTTTTGACTTTCCCACGATTTTATTATATGTATATATGTGTTATTTCGATGTATAAGCTACTAGCAGTGCTCGCGAACTTCGTTCCGCGTTATAAATAATTTTGTCCCTGCCCGTTTGTCCCGCGTAATACTTCGGGATAAATAAAAATTATGATGATAAATCATAGCTTATGACACTCCACAATAACGTAGCTTTCTATTGGTGTAATAATTTTGAAAATCAGTTCAGTAGATCCAGAGATTACTCCTTACAACGTCACAAACTCACAAACGTTACCTCTTTATAATTTATACTATATAAAAATAAGTCGGGTTTTCCTTCCTGACGCTTTAACTCCAGAATGCACGAACCGATTTCTACGGTTTTGCATTCGTTGGAAAGGTCTCGGGCTCCGTGAGGTTTATAGCAAAGAAAATTTATAAAATTTAACGGGGGTAACACCGCGGGGCACAGCTAGTCTATTATATAAAAATAAGTCGGGTTTTCCTTCCTGACGCTATAACTCCAGAACGCACGAACCGCGGTTCCACGGTTTTGCATTCGTTAGAAAGGTCTCGGGCTCCGTGAGGTTTATAGCAAAGAAAATTGATAAAATTTAACGCGGGTAATACCGCGGGGCACAGCTAGTATTAGTATAGATATTACTATAAAGCTTCATAAAAATCCGTTTCGTAGTTTTTGCGTGAAGACTAACAAATATTCATCCATCCTCATAAACTTTCACACTTATAATATAACTAGCTGTGCCCCGCCGTTTCACCCGCGTCAATATTTATAAATCATAGCCTATGTGTTATTTCGATGTATAAGCTATATTACTGTAAAGTTTCACCAAAATCCGTTCCGTACTTTTTGCGTAAAAGAGTATCAAACATTCATCCATCCTCATAAACTTTCACACTTAAAGTAGGAAGTAGGACTAGAGTGTAGATGCATCTTATGAGCTAGTGTGGTGCACTTTAGATGGCACCTTCACTTGATAAGGAAGATGGACCGATGATCTTGTGCGGACCGATGATCTTGTGCGGGTCGCTGGAAATCGCTGGAGGCGGATAGCGCAAGACCGACAATTGTGGAGATCTTTGGGGGAGGCCTTTGTCCAGCAGTGGACGTCTTTCGGCAGATATGATGATGATCGTGATGATGTCAAGTTGTTGTCAAGCGCAAGCTTTCTGAATAAAAATAAAGAAAAATAATATATCTTGTCATAACCGAAATTCCAGACTACAAATCAAGGACCATAACTTTTACCGCGCACTACCAATTTGTGGTATCAATAAACTGCGGAGGTATGTCATGGCAAGCGAGCCTATTCCTCTCTTGAAGGCCTGCAAGAAACTTGCAGTCCCTCTAGTGTTTCGAATGCCATGGCGGTGTTCACTTAAGATCAGGTGACCCGCTTGCTCGTTAGCTACTACATAAAAACAAAAAATTGATCGGTTGGCCATCCGGCCGGCATATCCGACCGTCAAAGGTAGATAACCTTTGACGGTCACCGTAGCCTAGTTGGTAGTGCTCCTGCCTACGAAGCTGGTGGTCCTGGGTTCGAATCCCGGTAAGTGCAAATATTTGTGTGATGAGCACGAATATTTGTTTCTGAGTCATGGATGTTTTCTATGTATAAGTATTTATAAGTATTTATCTATCTATAGAATAGAATAGAAATATTTATTGTCAGAAAGTGTGGTACATACAGATGTTATGGTTACAATACAAATACCCCCTATATGAGTATGTATAACGTCGCCTGGTACCCATAGTACAAGCTTTGCTTAGTTTGGGGCTAGGATGATCTGTGTGACATTGTCCATAAAAAAGACCTTGTCGTTTGGTTACACAAGTAATTGAAATCAGTCTAGTTTTGGGACACATCATCATCCTCATGTTAGCCTAGTAGAGACAGACTCATCAAAAGGTTTTAATAATCGCCACGCTTAGCATGCATGACGCATTGACGATGGCAGTATGCTGGTAATAGTATACAGAGAGACGATGCTTTCCGTTCTCTGGGAGATATTCCCTCGGGTTGATATGTACGCTCCATGGGATAAATCAAAGTCAAAAATTCTTTATTCCGTAAAAATTTTACATTTATGTGGAATCGTCATATTTTTTTTACCCTACCGTGCAGTGCATGACGTGGCAGCTACTGAGAAACACTGCCAGAAAACTCAGTAGGAATCCTTTTTTTAAAATAAAATATACTTAAGATTATTTACAATCATGTGTGTTGACTCAGAACAACTCAATCCCAAGCACTTTTATCACTTAAATAATCAGAAATTTTGTAATATGCCCTGCTACTCAATTTGGCTTTAATAATTCTTTTAAACTTATTCGTAGACAATTCTCTAATATCATTGGGAAGTTTGTTATAGAATCTTATACATTGCCCCATAAAAGAGTTACTTATTTTGTGGAGACGGGTAGTAGATATGCAATATGAGATTATTCTTATATCTAGTATTTACATTATGTGTATCGCTCCTTTTACAGAAGGAATCGATAAAATGGGGTTGTGATATTGTTTGCCATCATCCACACAGCTTTACATTTTTTTTTTGTGTTTTGAGACACACTAGTTTTTATTGTACAAATCCATGATTTTGTAGATTTCACTGGCTTTTCTTCCCACAAGAGCAAGATATTTGCTTAAGTGTGAAATCCGCTTAAGAACTATGTGGTAAGTCAAGTTCCCGTTGTAACTCGCAGACGGAAATATTAATATCGTGTGATGAATACCCACTTGCAAGCCGAGGAGAAAATAGATACTCACAAGGCATGCTTTACCCGGCGCACTGGTACTGGTAAATGTATCTGATTTAATAATACAGTTGTCTGGATAATTTGTTGCACGGGACGATGAGCGCATTACAAAGTAGTGGTGGGTACAGATAAATACATAGAAATGAGCAATAAGCATAGTGAGTACTAGACGATCGAACGTCGATTGATGGGAATATCTTTATAGGTAGAGGTGCCTTATTAGCAGCATAGAGTAGAGCCTTTTTCTAGTGTGTTTGACCAATGAATCCCAGAAATTGGACTTATTATGGTCAAACGTAATAGAGAGACTTGTGTTAGCTCTATCACAGGATAGATAGCTCCGATTGATGGGAATATGTCTAAAAGTAGATGTGTCATATTAGCATCGTTGGGTAGAAGCCTTTCAGCTGTGTTTGACCAATGAAATCACAGAAATTGTTTTAATTGATCCCATGATCGTCAAGCGTAATAGAGAGACTTGTTGTGACATTGGCATGTTAGCTCTATCACACGCTAGATAGCTCCGATTGATGGGAAGATATCTAAAAGTAGATGTGTCATATTATCATCGTTGGGTAGAAGCCTTTCAGCTGTGTTTGACCAATGAAATCACAGTAATTGTTTTAATTGATCCCATGATTGTCAAGCGTAATAGAAAGGCTTGTTGTGACATTGACATGTTAGCTCTATCACACGCTAGATAGCTCCGATTGATTGGAAGATGTCTATAGGTAGATGTGTCATATTAGCATTGTAGGGTAGAAGCCTTTCTGCTGTGTTTGACCAATGAAATCACAGATATTGGTTTAATTGATCCCATGACCGTCAAACGTAATAGAGGGATCTTGTGTCTACATTGGCATGTTAGCTCTATCACACGCTAGATAGCTCCGATTGATTGGAAGATGTCTATAGGTAGATGTGTCATATTAGCATTGTAGGGTAGAAGCGTTTCTGCTGTGTTTGACCAATGAAATCACAGAGATTGGTTTAATTGATCCCATGATCGTCAAACGTAATAGAGGGATCTTGTGTCTACATTGGCATGTTAGCTATATCACACAATAGATAGCTCCGATTGATGGGAAGATGTCTATAGGTAGATATGTCATATTAGCATTGTAGGGTAGAAGCCTTTCTGCTGTGTTTGATCAATAACATCACAGAGATTGGTTTAATTGATCCCATGATCGTCAAGCGTAATAGAGACACCTGTCTCTACATTGGCATGTTAGCTCCGATTGATGGGAAGATGTCTAAAGGTAGATGTGCCATATTCGTATCGTAGAGTAGAACTTGCTTGTGTGTTTGACCAATGCAATCATAGAAATTGGTTTAATTGATCCTGTGATCGTCAAGCGTAATAGAGAGACTTGTGTTTACATTGGCTTGTTAGCTCTATAGCGGACGGCTTTTATGTGCGTTCCGATGTTGAAGCGTGTAACTACTCAACCATTTTTAGTTTTAGAGTAAGCTAGTGAATGCGGGACGAGAGCGTTAGGAAAAGTGTGATCGGGCGAGGCGAACGGAAGTTCAGAGGACGATATAAGTCAGTGAAGATAGAAAGAAAGAGAGTTACGTTTCTTATATAAATAGAGGCAAGAGTTTAGAAGTACCCTAAACTGGTGAGCATGTATGAAGAATATAATGAGAGTCCCTAAACGAGGCAAAAGAGGTGTGCAAGGATCGTGACAAAACGAAATCCGTTGTCTCTGCCTTCTACTGGGGGAAAAAGGCGTGGATGTATGTATATTATTTGTATCACTAATCGCTTAATTTATAAATGACAACTCCAGTTCATAGGGTTTCAATCTTTTAACCGTCTCACTAGATCTGTAGAATCGATAGAAGCCTATATTCATGAGCTGTGGCGCGTATATCTTTTAAACTAATTTTCTGAATAGGTTTCCTTAGCAGATAAATGCCTATAACGGTTTTAGCCAGACTGCGGAACTGTGCTCAAGAACTATAATCAATTATTACGGTAAACCTGACCGCAGCAAAACCAACGAAGCACTTGTTAGACGCTAAATCTGACACTAAGAACTTATCTGCCAGCTTAACCTAGATGGTCAAATAATAATAATATCCTGGGACATTATTTACACACGGCCATCTGATTCCAAACTAAGCAGAGCTTGTACTATGGAAAGATAGCTGGTATACTACATATACTACTTTTCTTTAGCAAATACATGCTTAAATATATAATTACATCCAGACTCAGGACAAACAGACATGTTCATCCACACAAATATTTGTCCTGGGTGGGAATCGAACCCACGACCTCCGGCATGAAAAGCAAGCATTTGCCAACCACGCCAACAGGCCCGTCGTATTCTTATAAATACGAAAGTAACTCTGTCTGTCGCGCTTTTACGCTAAAACTAATGAACCGATTTATATGAAATTTGTAGTAATAGTCTACAGCCTGAAAAAATACATAAGGTACTTTTTAATACAATAAAAGGGTTGTAAGGGGTTGAAAAGGGGGGATTAAAAGTTGTATGGAAATATCGTCATTTTTAGAGCTAGAAGCATGAAACTTATTTTTTATGCTTTTGTATTGATATAAATAAATATGAAAATCAAAGTTTTATCCTCAAGGGTGTAAAACAAAAGGAATAGGGGATAAAATGTAGACAATATGTAGTAAAAATATTAGACTTAAACTAGATAATTAAACATAATCTCTTGACAATAACTTGATACGAGCTAGCTAAATATCATTTCTGTAATAAAATAAATTTTATAAATGTTTTCATACAAGATGTACCTAAATATCTATGTTACTAGAAATAATATCTAATGTATACAACTATATTACTACAAACATGTTCTGACTATTTACAAGCGCTTTTTTAAAGTCTACGTGAATAAAAAAAAATAAAAAAAGTTTGTATGTAAATATGTAAGGTGTATGTTTGCGGCAAGAGACAAAGCATTAGAAATATTCTGATGTAATATTTATAGAGTCATTATAAAATGAGCGGACAAAGTCGGGGGCACAAATATATTGAGACAACTAACACACATGGGGTCCAGGAGCTCTTTTCCTCTTCAAGAGCATTGCAAAAACATTATCGACGCCAACTGTTCTATTTATACAGCCCTCTGGTATATTTTTAGCACAGTTTCCATACAACGTTGCAATGCTGTCAGTATTCTGGGCACAATACCCTTTGATGCGAAGCGTATACTGGATTGCCTATTAATGGATTGATATATTTTAGTTTATAGATATATAGATTAACTCTTTATTGTACACCAATATTAAAATCATACAGTAGGTACAGGAGCATATAATTAAAAAATTGGCGGTCTTATCACTAAAATGTGATCTCTTCCAGACAACCAAAGAATGGACAATAATAGGGATTATTTAAGATAGATTTATATTAGCATTTTAGACAAAATTTAATATTTTATTTTATTAATTACTAGCCGTGCCCCGCGGTTTTACCCGCGTTAAGTTTTATCAATTATCATAGTCCTCCCTCGTAGGTGATAGCGTAATAATATGTAGCCTATATGTTGACCCGAGCTCTTAGCAATATTCATGCAAAATTTGAAGTAAATTCATGCAGTACTTTTTGAGTTTAGCCCGGACATACATACAGACAAACAGACACACAGACAAAAATTCAAACAACTATATTTTTGGCTTCGATATCGATTGTAGATCACGCCCCAAGTATCCTTTAAAGAAAAAAATATTGTACAGTTTTGACTTTCTTACGATTTTATTATATGTATAGATTTACATTTCTTAGTAGGTAATAATTTTCTGTGGCCAGCACAAGAACGGCCATTGTGGAGATCCTTGAGGGAGGCCTTTGTCCAGCAGTGGACGTTATTTGCCTGCTATATTGATGAATTAGGTTTTACGATAGATACATGTTTATTAATCGAATAAGAGGCGCTCATAGCCAGTTGCACTGACCGTATGTCATCGGCAAGGTAAAGCACCTAAAAACGCGGTCAGTCAAAAGATGGGTGACCGTTAAGGTAGTTTGATTTCTGAGCGTCTCCGTGCTTCGGGGAGCACTTTAAGCTGTCAGCCCCGGCTGTAGTCGTTAGACAACAGTCAACAAGCCATGTCAGAGGCCTACTGACTTCTGGCACCAGGGAAACCACTGCTCTTACGATAAAGAGTAGGTAAGAGATTAATCTAAATGTAATTTACTTATTTATTCAATTATAACAATTGAGGTGAATAATATCCCCGGGACATTTTTCACACACGGCTGTATGATCCCAAACAGTAGTAAGTAGAGCTTGTACTATGGAAAACAGATAACTGATATATTACATATACTACTTCCTTTTGTAAATCGGTCACCATAGCCTAGTTGGTAGTGCTCCTGCCTTCGATGCTGGTGGTCCTGGGTTCGAATCCCGGTAAGTACAAATATTTGTGTGATGAGCACGAATATTTGTTTCTGAGTCATGGATGTTGTCTATGTATATAAGTATTTATCTATCTATATAAGTATGTATATCGTCGCCTGGTACCCATAGTACAAGCATTGCTTAGTTTGGGGCTAGGATGATCTGTGTGACATTGTCCCCAGATATTATTATATATTATTAAAAAAAAAATACATACTTATATAGATAATTATACCCAAACTCCGCACAAACAGACATGTTCATGTACTAAAATATCTGTCCTGGGTGGAAATCGAACCCGTGATCTGCGGTGTGAAAGGCAAGCGTCTACCAACTACGCCAATAATCACTAGCACACTGCTATCTGATCCCAAACTAGCCAGAGCCTTTTTTAACGGCCCACCTGATGGTAAGTGGTAACCATGGACATTCGCAGTGCCAGGGGGCACAGGAAACCGCTACCT
The DNA here is from genome assembly GCA_951640165.1 of Pseudoips prasinana. Classification (NCBI taxonomy): domain Eukaryota; kingdom Metazoa; phylum Arthropoda; class Insecta; order Lepidoptera; family Nolidae; genus Pseudoips; species Pseudoips prasinana. Next base: position 15,390,237 of record OX621260.1, read on the forward strand.
ACCGTGAGATTAATACTCTTTGCCAACCTCGTTTAAGACCTGTAACTATGGCAACCGATAAACATACTTATATAAAGTGTAACATAAAAAAGTGGATATAACTTAAGTTGCATTATCTTCCCACGAAACGGAGCTTATAAAACAAAACCAGTCTGTGAAAACGAAAAAATAATTATTGGAATTGTACAAAATACATCTGCTGATCGTTAGTCTTGTATATGGGATTATACATATCCAGATGCTCTCACTGGTCCGTATGTAAGGCAAGGTAATGCACCTAGCCACGCAGTCAGTTCAAAGATGGGTGACCGTTAAAGTGGTTTAATTTCTGAGCGTTTCCGTGCGTCCGGGGGCACGTTAAGCTGTCTTTCCAGGTTGTAGTCCTTAGACAACAGATGACAAGCCATGTCAGAGGCCTATTGGGCGGCTTGAACAACTCTGACACCAGGGTAACCACTGCTCATACGAGAAAGAGATTAATTTAAATGTAAGATATTAATTAATAAACAAATAAAAAAATAAAATTAAACAAACACTTAATGTTAACTAAAGTGTTTAAGTTAAGTAGCTTAATTTGCCTATAAAATTGAACAACGAGAAACACATAATATAAATAAACATGCAGAATACTTTAAAAAAAAAATCCATATCCAACTAATATTTAATGCAAAAGTTTGTAAGTATGGATGTTTGTTACTCTTTCACGTTTCACTGAATGGATTTTAATGAAACTTTACAATGATATAGCTTATACATCAGAATAACACATAGGCTACAATTTATAAAGATATTGTGTGGATTGTCCAAAATATGCCGATAAGTGTCAAGTAAGTAGGAAAATTTTTATATCTACCATCTGCGAGCTATTCCGGCGTGCACTACCAATACCGCTAGAGGTACACATCCTACTAATATTATAAATTCGGAAGTGTGTGAGTATAGATGTATGGATGTATGTTCTACACGAACTTCTTAACTCTTTTACACCAAAACTACTTTAACGCAGATGAAACCGCGGGGAATAGCTAGCATAATATAATAATAATATCCTGGGACATTATTTACACGCTGCCATCAGTTCCCAAACTAGGCAGAGCATGTAACTATGGCAACCGATAAACAACTAACAAGGTGTAACATAAAAAAGTGGATATAACTTAAGTAGCGTTATCTTCCCACGAAACTAAACTTATAAAACAAAACCAGTTTGTGTAATACGAAAAAATTACTCGAATTATACAAAATGCATCTGCTACACGTTATTCTTGTACATATATGGGATATTGATGGGCCTGTCGGCGTGGTTGGCAGATGCTTGCTTTTCACGCCGGAGGCCGTGGGTTCGGTTCTCACTCAGGACAGATATTTGTGTAAAATCGTAGGAAAGTCAAAACTGTACATTGAATATTTTTTAAAAGGATACTTGGGGCGTGATCTACACACGAAATCGAAGTCAAAAATATAGTTTTTAGATTTTTTATCTGTTTATCTGTTTGTCTGTATGTATTTCCGGGCTAAACTCAAAAAGTACTGCATGGATTTACTTAAAATTTTGCATGAATATTACTAAGAGGTCGGGTCAACATATAAGCTACATATTATCACGCTATCACTTACGGGGGAGGAGCTGTGATAATTTATAAAATATAACGCGGGTAAAACCGCGGGGCACAGCTAGTTATATATACAAGTATGTATTTACAAATGAAAAGTAGTATATGTAGAATATCAGTCATCTCGTTTCCATCGTACAAGCTCTGCTTATAGTCCGGTCAATTTAGACATCAAAGATTACAATAATTCCCATTAGGCTGAAAATTGGTAGGATCGTTCATTACACTATTATAAAGGAAATGTGAAAAGTCCTCATCGATCCGGCACGTGGAAATAAAATGCTCGGGGTCACAAAAACGGGTTCTTCGCGATTTACAGCAAAGCGGTAAGTTTTATCATAAAGTTAGCTGAGACAAAATTGTAGATTAGATAATTATCTACAAAAAATGTTTTAATACTTTTTTCCTAAGAGCCACCGTTTTTTAGTTATAACATACATACATACATAGACTCACGCCTGTTTCCCAGAGGGGTAGGCAGAGACAACGGATTTCCATTTGTCACGATCTTTGCATACGTCTTTTGCCTCGATTACTGTAATTATATTCTTCATACATGCTCGCCGGTTCGACGATTACAACTCTTTCAATTTTTTTGAATCGTTATAACTAAAGACCACGTCGAACATTCTCTGACCAAATTGGAGATATTCTCAAGAAAGGGCAGGTCAGAAGTTAGGGTACTAGGTCATAATATGCACACGTTTCCACGCCACCTTTGAGGTAGTGTATAAGCGCGGTTTTTTTTATTGTGGTTTCGCCGGCAGGCTTATTCCACTGATCTGTTGTGATTCTGTTTAATTTGGAGCTATTGAATGACTATTGATATTAGCAAGGGTTGAAAATGATAAAAGGGGTGTAAATTAAATGGTAATCGGTGGACTCTTTTCAAGGCCGGCAACGCACTCGCGACACATCTGGTGTTGCGAGTGTCCATGGGCGGCGGTGATCACTTTCTATCAGGTAATCCACTTGCTCGTTTATCGCCCTCTTATAAAAAATAATAATAATATAATAATGTCCTCCTAGCCGAGATCCGGCCACGGCGGCCAGTCTTAAAGGAGACTAGCCATCTGCGCGGGACATATTATACTGCTCAAGTGTGTGCGCAAACACAGGAGCACTTTCTATTCCATCACTCTCATGATCCGATGGGACGACTAGCGACACAACCGGAAAGAGGTCAGGTACAGGACCGACGGCTTTACGTGATCTCCGAGGCACGATATATATGATATTAAGATTATTTCGTTTTACAGAAAAATCCCAAAATCACTTTCGGCCCGACTCAGGATTTGAACCCAGGACCTCGTTATCTGCGGTTGAACACGCTACCGCTAGACCAACGAGGCATATAAAAAATATAAATATCCTGGGTGGGGATCGAACCCACGACCTCTAGCTTACCAGTCAGGGTTACTAAACCAAAAGGCCAGTTTGAGACAACGAACTGTAAAAGTATAAGAATTTATTGCAAACTCTGGTGTTTGTTTAAGAATTCTTTTAACGTCTTATATATGTTACCGGCCAAACCCGATTTCAGGACAAACTAGTTTGGTCTAGGATAAACTAGTTCTTCCTATAAGCGATAGGATTAACTAGTATAGCCTAGTCCAAACTAATTTGTCCTAAGCCCGACAGGATAAACCAGTTTAGCCTAGGCCAAACTAGTTGATCCTGATATAAATACGAACACTCTAGGATAAACTAGTACGGCCTGGTATAAATATTACAGTATAGGTATCTAGAAAGTCAAAATAAATAGATATACTGAATAAAATACTCCATAATTGGAAAAATAATTGAGATATGATTATTACTTCTATTCAAAAAACACTTATTATTTACTTATAATTTATCTATTTATTTTCACTTTCTAGATATACTATAATGTTTAGATTATGTATGATTGTTTGTATTAACAATTGTCAAATTTTTCCAATTATGGAGAATTTATTCAGTTTATCTATTTATTTTGACTTGCTGGGTATACTATGATATTTATACCAGGCCGTACTAGTTAATCCTAGAGTGTTCGTATTTATATCAGAATCATCTAGTTTGGCCTAGGCTAAACTGGTTTATCCTATCGGGCTTAGGACAAATTAGTTTGGACTAGGCTATACTAGTTAATCCTATCGCTTATAGGAAGAACCAGTTAATCCTAGGCCAAACTTGTTTGTCCTGAAATCGGGTTTGGCCGGTAACATATATAGTTGTTCCGAACCTGACACTTGAGTCTAGGTATTCAAGTGCTGTCGCCGCTTACGTCCTATTAATTCACAAAAACTGCTACTAAAGAAGTAGCCGCCGCATGAAGATTTATAAAATGATAAAAAAAGCTCTCGAAACGGTAGTGCATTGCATTTAGATTCATTATTAGCCAAGGTTTAAATTTAGAACTTTAGTGATGTTGCCAGCCAGGTGAATGCCTGTTATATAATAATATATTTCAGATAATTTAAATCCCTTTTCGTTTTAACATAATCTATACATATAATAAAATCGTAGGAAAGTCAAAACTGTACATTGAATATTTTTTTTAAAGGATAGATGGTGATCTACAATCGATATCGAAGCCAAGAATATAGTTTATAGATTTTATGTATGTTTATCTGTTTGTCTGTATGTATGTCCGGGCTAAACTCAAAAAGTACTGTATGGATTTACTTCAAATTTTGTATGAATATTACTAAGAGGTATATATTATCACGCTATCACCTACGGGGGAGGAGCTGTGATACTTTATAAAGCTTAACGCGGGTAAAACCGCAGGGCACAGCTAGTATAATAATATATTTCAGATAATTTAAATCCCGTTTCGTTATAACATAATTTATAAACAAAACACTCATCATCATCATTATAGCTTAAAGAAGTCCACTGCTGGACAAGCCTCCCCTAATCATCTGGGGGAGTATGCCATAATCGCCACGCTTGGCAGACGGGTTGGCGATCGTAGTACGTTAGTCATAGTACACAGAGGGAAGCTGCTGCCCATACTCTGGTAGAGTACTTCTTAGTTAGAGGACTTCTACGCCCTCCGCGGTATGAGTTGGGGTGATATTCTGATATTCTCCGCCGTCACCGCTCAGACACTATTGTTAGTTAATATCTAAAAAAAAAAACATATCACTGGGATATGTTTTTGCATCCAATAGTCCAGTATTGGGTTGTCCCAGCGGTCCAGAATCGTGTTTACAATGCTGTTGGGACTACCTCGTAGCTCACAGTCGAAGCAATTTTTTTAATTTTTATATACTTACGTAGGTACTTTTGGTTGGCGTGGTTGGTAGATGCTTGCCTTTCACGGAGCAGGTCGTGGGTTCGATTCCCAACCAGGACAGATATTTGTGTGCATGAACATGTCTGTTTGTCCTGAGTCTGGGTGTAGTTATCTAATTGAGTGTGTATTTTTTTTAAATGTAGTATATGTAGTAACCATATCAGTTATCTGCTTTATATAGTACAATCTCTGCTTAGTTTGGGATCAAATGGCCGTGTGTAAATAATGTCCCAGGATATTATATTTATTAATTATTATACACATAAACATACATACATAGACTCACGCCTGTTTCCCAGAGGGGTAGGCAGAGACAACGGACTTCCATTTGTCACGATCCTTGCATACCTCTTTCGCTTCGTTTACTGACATTATATTCTTCATACATGCTCGCCGGTTTAGGGTACTTCTGACCTGACCTTTCTTAAGTACGTCTCCGATTTGATCAGAGAATGTTCTACGAGGTCTTCCCCTTCCGGTTGTACCATTCACACAGGCCAGGTATACTTCTTTTCTCAATCTTCTTTCATTCATCCTTTCTAAATGGCCAAACCATCTCAGCATACCTTTTTCAATCATTGTCACTACATCCTCTTTCACACCACAACATTATTATAAAATTACAGTAATTTCTGTTCTATCGATAACTTTACTAACACGGCGATGAATTTCAATCACTTCGCTAAAAATTTAAATAATGCAACGGAATTCAAATTCCCATTGCATTGGAGCTCATAGCCAGATGGCCATATCAGTCCTTAAATGATCGGCGAGGTAAAATAACTAGTTCCGCGGTTAATCCATACAAAGGTGACCACCAAAATGGCTTAATTTCTGAACTAGAGGTGCTCCGGAGTGCACGTTAAGCTGTCGGTCCCGGTTTTAGTCATTAGACAAGAGTCTTTAAGCTATGTCAGAGGCCTACTGAGCGGCTTGAACAACTATGATGAACCTTATTGTCAGAGTTGTTCAAGCCATAGGCTTCTGACATGGATTCACGACTGTTTTGTGACCATTGCCCATACGATAAGTACGTAGGTAAGTAATCACGTATCAATAAGGTTTAAATAGGAAATAAACCAGTTTTACTAATATTTTTTTAGTTATTTATTCACGTACACACAAAAGACATACAAATTTAAACAAAATGTTACAGGGAACTAATAGGAATGGGATCTGATTATTTCGTAAGAAATTTCTCCCAGCAGACCCGCGACAGGAAAAAATAATAAAAGATAGACCAATAATGTGTAGGTCAATAATAAACATGCATACTAATTATTTACATAAATATTTAAATACGAATTATACTCAATGTTAAATGAATATTACAAATCAATGCCGTGCATTACAATATCCTTTTCTTACAAAAGATAATAGGTAAATTAAACAGGTCTTCCTTATACCTGTACAAATAATTAAGGATCAATGCCACGTTTTTTTATGTATATTTTCCTGTTCATTAGAAAGATACTTTGAAAATACTTTAAGAAGATTAATGATTCGCTTAGACAAGATATGCTTCAAGGCTCGTTTCAATAAGGTTCAAATTATGGCTTCAACAATTCCGAACAGATAAGCAGAGATATTCCATAAATAACCCTGTCATATTGAGATGGATGCGACATGTCTCCTGATGCGATGTAAAGCTGCCATTGCGCAGAAATACGCATGTGTGAGGGTGGCGGGATGTGCGCTGGCGCATGGCGCGGCGTTGCGCTAATGCCGCGCGGTCATCGGCCTTGACATTGTACCCGTTTTGTTTACATCTTATTGGTATTCTTCAAGCACACGCATAATTATCGTCATTTAATGTAATGGATTCACGTTGAACAAGTTTATTGCTGATGTAAATAATTGGTGGTTATAAAGTCGACGCCATGCCGCGCCGTGAGCTTCATTTAGGCCTTGGCAGCGTCCTTAATACATAGGTAGTAAGGGCGGTTTCGTATTGCCAGTGTATCCACTAAGATGGCGTCGGCTGTACTTACATGAGGTTCTGTCAATTTTTTATTTTTTTTTTATTTTAGAGGCAACGCCCGCGTTAGGGAATTGAATTCCTGTGTCGCGGGGTACTTTACAAATATATAATAGACGGACACAAATTACATCCAGACTCAAAACAACTATTTATGGGTCACACAAATAGTTGTCCGGCGCGGACTCGAACCTGCGACACAAAGCGGCGAGGCGACTGTCTTAGCCGCTGCGCCACACGTGCACTCAAGTTGTTATTCGTCACACATAAAATTTGGGACAATTTTAAACGGTTCTCAATGAGGCCTCTTCTCGCTTATAAAGATGACCTCTGATTTTTTAATGTTAAGAAAATTCGTTTTAATATTTCAATTAGGACGAACAAAAGGGTAGCGTATGCGCATAAATATTTATATCCATTATGTGAACTAATTGCCGAATAGTCTTTTAGTCTAAAATGTACAAAAGCGGCATAATTTTGATCGAGGTCGCAATATGTTTTAATTGTATAATTTCAAACGAACTGTTCATGCATTTTTAAAATATTTGTAAGCGTGTTTGTTCCACATTGCGCTGAATGTAAGCGATTTAATGGTAAATGCGAAAATAAGGACGAGTTATGAATAGACTCGGCCACAAGCGCTAAGGATTAGCAAACATCGGTACGCTGGAGGAAAAACTTCGGCAGATTTATTTATACCCTCCTGGTCGAATTTCGGCCAGTCTCAATGGAGGCTATAGTGCACAAGTGTGTGCGCAAACACAGGGGAACTCTCTATTCTATACCTACTCTCATGATCTGATGGCACAACTAGCGACACGATCGGAAATTGGTCAAGCATAGAATCGACAGCTTCACTTGCTTTCACGGGACTGTAAATAGCGTCAACTCCCAGACTGCAGGATGATACTGACAAATTTTTCTTGACAGAAAAATTCCTATTTCACTCTTTGGCCGATCCGGGATTTTTTAAAATAAATAAAATAAAATAAAAATGGTTTTTATTCACGTAGACTTTAAAAAAGCGCTTGTAAATAGTAAGAACATGTTTGAAGTAATACAGTTATTATTTCTAGTTACTTATTACACATATTTAGGTACACGGAATGTTAAAACATTTATTCAATTTATTTTATAATGGTAGTGACATTTAGCTAGCTTGTATTAAGTTATTGTCAAGCAGATAATGTTAAGAAGAAGTTTTTAATTGTATGTATTGAAATTTAAATTTTACTACATATTGTCTGAATGGTTCTGTCTATATTAAGGTATGAATTCGGTATTATTATTATAACGGACCTTGTGTTTAAAACGACGCGAAACAAACTCAGCAGGTTCATCTACTACCGGTTTCAACACGGCCAAGTTGAGACGGTCCGGCGAATCATACTCAAGCGGGCATGAACACGGGATTTGGTCCACTTAAAGTAATTATTTAGTAGGCAAACACAATATCTGCTCGATCGGTTGTCTGAATGAATATTAATTTAGATTATATTTAGGAAACAAAAGAAAAACATCGAAACAATAACATGAACTCTCGACCTTTCTCTGGGTGTCATTTATCTGTAATATGTATGTATTTAGAACTAAATAAGAATGTTTATCAGTTGTCTGGTTGCCATAGTACAGGCTCTCCCAGTTCGGGATCACCCTGGATTAACACATAGGCTATAATTTATAAACTTTAACCGCGGGGCACAGCTAGTAATATATAATAAGGTAATCTAAATTCACAATTACATAGTGCTTCTCATATTTTCTGAGATTACTTCTTTGTACTTTTGATGGGCGTGAGATGTCACACAATAATACTAAGCAGTTATTTATAAATTACAAAATGTACGGAGAGCATATAGCTGAGCGGAAGTAATTGTTCAACTTGACACGTTTGCAACTACCCACTTCCAAAAAATAGTAGCGACGTGTTGTGTCAAAACATGATCCATCAAGGATGTCAGTAACACAACTGTTTTAAGGGTACCGCAACCAATTGGCAAAAAGCGGAACCCTTATAGATTCGTCATGTCTGCTGTCTATCCGTCCCTATGTCGCAGCCACTTTTTCCGTAACTATAAGAGCTGTACTGTTGAAACTTGGCAAGTAGATGTATTCTCTGAACCACATTTAGATAATACTACAAAACAAGTAAAATGCTATAAATATTCGGGTTCCCCATACATAGAACTTAAACTCAAAAATGTTTTATCCATAGATCCTCACATGTATGAGACATGTGGGGTATTTATGGATATGTCTACAAAAATTACATTGAGGTTTCTAATATTTTTTTTTTCTAAACTGAATAGTTCGTGCGAGAGTCACTTCCAAAGTGGTAAAATGAGTGGCCGCTTTTATATATATGTTAACGGAAATGTATGTAATATGTCATTGTATACAATTCCTAGGAAATGTATGTAATTCCTAAAATCGTACGGAAATGTGTGAAATAAATTATATTATACTTACACATTACACAATTCCTAGGAAATGTATGTAATTCCTAAAATCGTACGGAAATGTGTGAAATAAATTATATTATACTTACACATTACACATTTCCTAGGAAATCTATACATTTCCTAAATATCAATCGGAAATGTAAAACATTTAAGATATTGGTGGGTACGCGGGGACAGCGGGACGAGAGGAGGGTATTGCTTCACCTGATCCGGCGATTGCGCAGTGCCTTGTAATGTGTATGTGCAATCCACGCTATTTGCGCTGTTGCTGAAGAATCACCCGATGAAGGATTTGGATCTAAAGTTTTGTGTCCAATATGTTAAAACAAAATAAAATACTAGATAATCGTCAAAGTGCTAAGAAAAACCTACAACAAAAAGCCGAAAAATGCTGAAATTGAGTGAAAAGAAGTTGGCCCCTGTACCTATTGGCGCTTCAGTACGAATTAGATCAGATTCATGTGTGTCCAAGAGTTCTTCTTGATGCAGGCGATGTACCGAGTACCGAGATTGCACTACGGTCAGTTGCCAACTTGCAATCCACTGGAACCGGTCAGAGATTTAAGAAGTGCCTTTGCATGAAAAACTGTGCTACAGCAAGATGTTTGTGTTTTAAAAATAAAGTATTATGTACTTCCAAATGCCATTCGATCTTACCCTGCAAAAATAAATAGCTATATGACTGACTATAGGACTGACAAAGTATTATAATATAAATATTTACTTTTATACTGTGACATTTATAATTACTTAATTTATCAGAATGATTACTTACCAAATGAGAATTTGATTTTATAAGAATAAATATAAGTTGATTTTATGATACGTTAAAAGTTAATAGATAGTTGATTTTAGAAGTTTTAATAAGTAAGATAATATGAACATATTATTATTGTTTTACGGTATGACTGTTACCCGATTGTCTCAATAAGTGCTATTATGAAAAATTATTATTAACAACGTGTTTTATTACAGAAAGCATTTACTTTATACATTTCCTAATACGATATTGGAATTATATACAATTCCGAGGAAATGTATACATTTCCTAGGATATCTATGCATTAAATAGTTTTTCAAACAATATTTTATACATTTCCTAAATAGTATCGGAATTGTACACTTTTCCTAGGATTTGTATACAATTCCTTAATTTCATACATTTCCGGTAACATATATAAGAGGGCGACAAACGAGGAAGTTGGTCGCCTGGTGGTAAGTGATCACCGCCGCCCATGGACACTCGCAACACCAGACTCTCGAGTGCGTTGCCAGCGTTTATAAGAGTCAGTAAGCAAGTGTTGCTGACCCTTCCCCCCGCCCCGATGAGCTCTGGCGACCTTACTCACACGCAGAAACACAACATTAAGTTATTATTAAATAATGTCTTCTGTAAGGTGGAGGTACTTCCCCAGGCTCTTTAAGCGATTCAACGCTTAAAGAGCGTCATGATGATGATGATGATATTCTTAAGTAATTTTAATTGTTTTATCATTAATATTCGACGGCCAGCAGTGGACGTCTTTCTGCTGATATGATGATGATGATGATCATTAATATTTACTTTTTACTCCTTGTTTTGTATTTTATGTTTAATATTTTATGTTAATTTTGATTCTTGACTTTTAATTGAATTTTAGTTTATAGTATTTAAATTTTACATTTAGTTTTGGTTGTTATATATTTATTGTTTTTTTATGGATTTCACGAGTGTCATGAATCTGTGCATGTTGTGACACCTTAACAAACTGTGCATTTAATTTTAAATTGTATAATTATTGAATTTAGACTAGCAATATTGTAACAGTTACTGGTTGTCCTAAATAAATAAATAATATTTAAGTTTTGTATTTAGACTAGCAATAATGTAACACATACTGGTTGTCCTAAAAAAAAATATAATTTTTAAATTTTGTATTAAGACTAACAATAATGTAACAGTTACTTGTTGTACTAAATAAATAAATAATTTTTAAGTTTTGTATTTAGACTAGCAATAATGTAACAGCTACTGGTTGTCCTAAATAAATAAATAATTTTTAAGTTTTGTATTTAGACTAGCAATAATGTAACAGTTACTGGTTGTCCTAAACAAAAAAAAAATTAAGTTTTGTATTTAGACTAGCAATAATGTAACAGTTACTGGTTGTCTTAAATAAATAAATAATTTTTAAGTTTTGTATTTAGACTAGCCATAATGTAACAGTTTCTGGTTGTCCTAAATAAATAAATAATTTTTAAGTTTTGTACTTAGATTAGCCATAATGTAACAGTTACTGGTTGTCCTAAATAAATAAATATTTTTTAAGTATTGTATTTAGACTAGCAATAATGTTACACAGACTGGTTGTCCTAAATAAATGAATAAATCATAATCCTGCTCAGCGCACAAAGATTTGTCCTGTGTGGAAAACTCTCGACCTCTGACTTAGCTGTCAGTATCACTAACCAACTAACAGATCAGTCAAGTATAAGTATTTTAAATATTAAAGATCGCTATATTCGGAAATAGCGGAATACTTAACATTCTAGTATAAGAACAAAGCACGACTGTTTACCGCAAAAGTCAAAATGTCGCGGTCACTAGCTAGTTAGCTTAATGCTCCATCGAAGGGTGTTGCGAAGGTTCCATGGGACACGCAGAGGGCTATGAACAGCGTCCATCATTATTCCAAACGACTGTACTTAAAGTTTATTTGTAAAATAGCCGTGCCCCGCGGTTTTACCCGCGTTAAACTTTATAAATTATAGCCTATGTGTTAATCTGATGTATAAGCTATATTATTGTAAAGTTTCAATAAAATCCATTCAGTAGTTTTTACGTGAAAGAGTAACAAACATCCATCCATACTTACAAACTTTCGCGTTTATAATATTAGGTCTTTACCTATGAAATTGCCGTTCTGCAGTACTGGCCATTTCAAATCAAAATAATTTTTGTTTGGCTAAGAATTCTAATTTCAAATTAATTTTATTTTAAAAACATGGATTCTTTTTTCCAAAAGTAGTCATTTCTTTATTGATTAGTGTTACATTTTCATCGCATTTCAATCTTTTTCGTCATCATGGATACGTTAAAAATTCGAGTAATTATGGAATATGAGTACCGTCGTGGCAGCAACGCGGCACAAGCGGCACGCAACATCAACGACGTTTACGGAGCTAACACTACAAACCAACGCACCACCTGTTATTGGTTTGCTCGCTTCCGTTCTGGAAATTTCGACCTGAAAAATGAACCTCGCGGTCGTCCGAAGACTTTGGTCGACAATGACGAATTAAAGGCGGTTGTGGAAGCTGATGATACACAATCTACGGCTGAATTAGCAGCAGCTTTCGACGTTAGCGTCAAAACAATATTGGTCCATTTGCGTCAAATTGGCAAGGTAAAAAAGCTTGACAAATGGGTGCCCCACGAACTCAATGATCGCCAGCGCGAAGTACGCGTCGAGACGTGCCTTGCACTGCTCAACAGACACACAAATGAAGGAATTTTGAACCGCATTGTTACCTGCGATGAAAAATGGATTCTGTTTGATAACCGCAAGCGCTCAGCAAGTTGGTTGTATCCTGGTTCAGCACCTAAACAATGCCCTAAACGAAAACTTACCCCTAGAAAAGTGATGGTCACTGTTTGGTGGTCTAGCGCCGGTGTGATTCATCACAGCTTCTTACCAAACGGGGTGAGCATTACTGCAGATGTGTACTGTGAAGAACTGAGCACAATGATGGAGAAGCTGGCGCATCTCCAACCAGCATTGGTCAATCGCTCGTCTCCGCTGCTCCTGCACGACAACGCGCGACCTCATACTGCACAGCAGACGGTCTCCAAGTTGCAAGAACTGGGGTTGGAAGCTCTCCGTCATCCGCCCTACTCACCAGACCTTGCGCCTACAGACTACTACTTTTTCCAGAATTTGGATAACTTCTTGGCGGGAAAAAAATTCAATACCCGAGAGGCAGTACAAAATGCCTTTGAAGAATTTGTTGCCTCCCGTCCAGCTGATTTCTTTAAGAAGGGCATCAATAAACTGCCACTGCGATGGCAAAGATGCATTGATTGCATGGGTGATTACTTCGATTAATACAAATAAAAAAATTCATGAAAAAAATTCGTTTAAATTTTTTCATACAAAACGGCAATTTCATAGGTAAAGACCTATTATTAGTAGGATCTATACATATAATAAAATCGTAGGAAAGTCAAAACTGTACATTGAATATTTTTTTTTAAAGGATAGTTGGGGCGTGATCTACAATTGATATCGAAGCCAAAAATATAGTTTTTAGAATTTTTGTCTGTTTATCTGTTTGTCTGTATGTATTTCCGGGCTAAACTCAAAAAGTGCTGAATGGATTTACTTCAAATTTTGCATGATTATTACTAAGAGGTCGGGTCAACATATAGGCTACATATTATCACGCTATCACCTACGGGGGAGAAGCTGTGATAATTTATAAAGTTTAACGCGGGTAAAACCGCGGGGCACAGCTAGTTACAAATATACTAGATTAGAAGAGAATTGTAACGTTGATTCTATACTACTACTCTATAAGTCCTTACTTACTTATCGTGTGGTTACCCTGGTGTCAGAGTTGTTCAAGCCGCCCATTTGGCCTCTGACATGGCCTAACGACTGTTGCCTAATGGCTACAACCGGGACCGACAGCTTAACGTGCCCTCTGAAGCACGGAGACGCTCAGAAATAAAACCACTTTGGGGGTCACCTATCTATGGCCTGACCGCGAGCCCAGTTGCTTGACCTCGCCAATCACTTACGGACCGGTGGGAGCATCTATGAGCGATTCTATGAGTTATAACTTCTTCTTAGCATTTCCATGGCAAACTCATTAAATTTTTGTGGCCCAGAACGTGGCCATACTGATTGCCCTGCTTGTGGCATCCCTAAGATCCTGCCATGAACGTATGGCAGGGCAGGCTGGGCACGCTGTTAGATGATCCATGGATTGGACCGATGCTCCACAAATACAGTCCATTTTGGCTGCTCGACAGTCCCCGCCTAGACATGTTTTCTTTGCTTCGGTCTATCTGAGTCCGGAGTCTGAGTAATAACTAAGTCTCAACCATATTCTAATATTGGCCAAAAGTTACGTCAACTCAAGGTGAAAACAAATTTGTTCTTACAATCATCAATCACTAGTATTATGTTTGCAAACAGTCTAGAACAAATGGAAGGCTTTGTCACCGTATCTTTTTTTTTTTTTTTTTTTTATATTTAAAAAGAAAGAGGTTATCAATTCTTGTTGTCTCGTGTTCTTTATTTTATTGTTTTAGTATACATGGTCTCGCGGTAGCATGCTCAACCGCAGGTTATGAGCTCCTGGGTTCGAATCCCGGGTGTGCGTGTCCCCTAAAAGTGATATTGGGATTTTTCCGTAAAAAGAAATTTCTCAGTATCCGAATATATCAGCCCGCACACACTTGTGCACTATAATATGTCCTGCGCAATTGGGTAGTCTCCATTGAGACTGGCCGCCGTGGCCGAAATTCGATCGGGAGGACATTAATTAATTAATATATAGAGTAGAATAATCTATTTAAGAGTTTTTATTTCTCACATTGTGAATTTTCTCTTCTAGACACTGTTTGCGATTCTATTTCTGATTTCTTTCTTGTTTTTGTATACATTTAACTTTATCAAACTGTCTCGCATCCAAGGATTTTAAGAGCAGTAGTGGTTAGTATTATATTCTTGACGGCAACATTATCAGCCTGATATCGTCCACAGCTGGACATAGGCCTCCCCCAAACGGGCCTGATGGCGTGGTTGGCAAATGCTTGCTTTTCACGCCGGAGGTCGTGGGTTCAATTCCGACCCAGACAGAAATTTGTGTGCATGATCATGCCTGTTTGTTCTGAGTCTGGGTGTATGGATAGATAGGTACACTTTATTGCACATCACAGAATAAAAATTTAGATTTTTTTTATTTATAATGAAATGTAGTAACTATATCAGTTATCTGGTTTCCATAGTACAAGCTCTGCTTAGTTTGGGATCGGATGGCCGTGTGTAAATAATGTCCCAGGATATTATTATTATAAATAACTTATTTCTGATTTCTTTCTTGTTTTCGTAGACATTTGTTCAAAAAAATTTACAAGAAAGTTCCGTTTTACTTTATTTTTTATTTATTAAGAGCAATAGTGGTTAGCGATTATTATATTCTAACGTAGAACAAATTAAAACACTTATTAGTTTAGTTTTAAGTAGTAGGTAGGCTAGATTCTCTCACAGGTCCGTAAGCGATCAGCAAGGTTAAACAACTAGGCCCGCGGTCAGTCCCTAGATGGGTGACCGCCAGTGCTTTAATTTCTGAGCGTCTCCGTGTTTCAGAGAGCATGTTAAGCTGTCGGTCCCGGTAGTAGTCATTAAGCCATGTCAGAGGCCTACTGGGCGGCTTGAACAACTCTGTCACTAGGGTAACCACTACCCATACGATAAGTAAGTAGGTTGACTATATATGCATCAAACTTCTAATAGTCTTATTTTGATGACCTAAACAATAGGAGTCATAGACAATAACACCTGTCATATCAATGTTAAATCATCCTTACAGTCCCACAAACTTTTCTGACCCGGTGGCAGCGTCGCTGTTATCGCATTTAGTGTTGCTAGTAACTATTTTTTGCAATAAAGTGGGTAAAAATAATATGCACATTGTAATGTAAATATTACTTCACTAAAAAGCAAACAAATACTGTCATTACTAATCTTTATATATTTATACAATAATTATGATCATTTACATAAAACGTATGCTAAGTGTTCTCTAACGGAGATACTCCAGGTATTATTATGTCACCGGAATGGTTTAATTCAGAAGTCATTTCATCATCATCATTATCGGAATCACTGCTTTCACTTTCACTATCACTACCTAAATGAATGATAAAAGGCTCGTCTAAGTATCCATCCCTTTTTCGCCACACATTTTCAATATTTTTTACATGATCGCAATGCATTTGCCAGCTTCTGCAATCAATGATAGGATTTCAGAATTCGATCTATCAATATTCTGATCTGCTATAAATTTTTGCATTTGCTTGCTCTTTTTCTTTCACAAGTTTTCTTACAAATCGCTCGCGGACACCTACAAAGGAAATAGCAAAAAATAATTAAATAATGAATATTTTAAAATATGTATTTTAATTTAAAGAGCGAGGGGGAGTTTTGTATTTTTTCAGAAGCTGACAACACTAACCTGTAGCAACAGCTACGCATTCATACAACTTAGTGAAGGGTATAATTGGTGCCTGAAGGCGTTATCCTTCCTTCATATAATTCAATACTTGTAATATAACGTTCCCCGCATCAATTTTTAAAGCTTTCGGCATTTTTCACAATTAAAAATCACAAAATGAAAAATAAATACGCGCAACAAACAATCAATGGCAGGAATGTCATGGATTGACATTTCAAACTGGCGTCGTTAGTTCTACTTTTGGCCACCGGGCCAGATAAGTTTGTAGCACAATACTAAGCATAACAAGGTTGTCAGAGACGTCACACAAACGTACACGTGATGTTTATACGACACAGTTTTTGACATTTTTACATCCACTTATCCTCATCGGTATTTCCTTGATGCGATTAAAATCGCCCGTGTCCTTCCAAGCATAAATCCTTCCTAGAAGCAAGCATGGCCGACGCAATTACCGGCCATCTGCGTCCTCCCACAATCAACTTGTGTTTAACAATGAACTTTGGTCTATATTTGGTCTTTTGAGTCCGAGATATGTCACAATATCAGCAACTCATTTTTTAAAGCAACTAGTATCCTACTAATAAAGTTTGTGAGTAGGGACGTGTCTATGGATATACGGATGTTTTTTACCCTTTCACGCAAAAGCTATCGAATGGATTTTGATGAAACTATGTATTAATATAGCTTATGATGATGTCTTCCTGGCCGAATTTCAGCCACAGCGGCCATTCTCAATGGAGATTAGGCAGGTTCACTGCCTGCTGAGTCACGGCGGTCGTATACGACTCACCAGATTGTGATGGTCGCTTGTAACACTCACGCGATGCCATACCTTTAGAAACCTTTATGATGATCAAGATTATTTGTTCTGTGCCTGGGTGTAATTATCTAAAATATGTATGTATTTAAAAATATATAAGTATGTTTATCTGTTGTCTGGTTGCTATAGTACAGGCTCTATCTAACTTGGCATAAGATGGCAGCAGCGTCTCTCTATGTACTATGACCATTATACTGCGATCGCCAACCCGACTGCCAAGCTTGGCGATTATAGCATATCCTTCCAAATGATGGACACGACTCCATTGTGGAATTCTTTTCAGAAGGGTTTCTGAAATTCGGTTGACATGATGAAAGAGTAGGTATAATCAGAGACTGCCTCGTTGATCCAGCGGTAACGTGTTCACCCACAGAGAACGAGGTCCTGAGTACAAATCCCGGGTCAGGCCAAAAGTGATATTGGGACTTTTCTGTAAAAAGAATTATTTCTCAGCATCAGCCCGAAGTTTGATTATACCCCCGTGCCTCGGAGAGCACGTAATGCCGTCGGTCCTGTACCTGCCGGTCGTGTCGCTAGGCATCCCAACGGATCATGAGAGTGATGGAATAGAAAGTGCTCCTGTGTTTGCGCATACACTTGTGCACTATAATATGTCCTGCGCAGATGGATATTGAGACGGCGGCGACCCGTGGCCGAAATTCGGCTAGGAGGACATAATAAGCAATCAAGGCAGCTGCAGTAGAGCAGATCGTATACAACATGTAACATAATTAATGCCCATCCTGAAAATAGTTTGTTCAGAATCGTTTACTGAATCGATTTATATCATTTTTATTATAGGTAATTTTTTATTCCAAAAATAATTAATACTAATAATTAATACGGAATAATTAATATTAATATAATTACTAAAATATACGTATTATTAGTATTAATACGGAATAATTAATACTAATAATTAATACAAAAATAATTAATACTAATAATTAATACGGAAAATGTCATAATTAACCCTGTACAATCAAAACAAATTGAAATGGACGAAAAAACAAATTGTAATAAGACTTTTAAAATCGCAGTTTTATTTGTATTCATACAAATTCCATCATTAAATACAAAATAAAGAAAAATAAACTTTATTCCAAGAAACTAATTTAGTAAATAACAATGCATATACACGTTAAATTAAAAATTCAGTGTATGTATTATGATTACAACATAATATTCTAATTGGGGTGTTTGAGGGTGTGGGTTAATTACGTTACATGTTGTATATATATTAAAATGCTATATTTCGTCTCAAATACTTCAATACGGAAGTATTCTCCCTTTCATTATCGTTAGCTATAAGGTTGATTACCTGTAATACGCGGGAAGGCTGTGCCGCCATGCGCCACTAGAATCCTTTATGAGCACTCGCTCTGACTTAGTGCAAGCGACCAGTTATAGCTCCTGGATGGGTTTATATTTAGATTACATTACCATCGTTTCATTTTATCTTCGAGTTTAAGGATTATTTATTTTACATACATAGTTGTACAACGGCTGACTTAGCTCATTAAAAATACAAATTATAATGAGGCGCTATGAATAGATGATATTTTTTTAACCGACTTCGAGAAAAAGAGGAGGTTCTTAGTTTGACGGTTTTTTATGTTTGTTACCTCAGAACTTTCGACTGGGTGAACTTATTTGGATTTCAATTTGGTAGAGTTCTGACAATGATATCCATGAGAAAACCAAATAAGCCCTAAATTTGTATTTCTTATTTTTAGTGCCTTTTAATTTTTTCTGGAATAAGAAGTCTTTTTTAAGCCGTTTTATTTTTGTTAAATTTATCCTATCAAAATATTGTTGGAA
Organism: Pseudoips prasinana; assembly: GCA_951640165.1. Classification (NCBI taxonomy): domain Eukaryota; kingdom Metazoa; phylum Arthropoda; class Insecta; order Lepidoptera; family Nolidae; genus Pseudoips; species Pseudoips prasinana. The sequence continues at coordinate 15,409,444 of OX621260.1, forward strand.
ACGGCGACGTAAGTTAATTAAAGTAAGTTAATTGTAAATTGATAATCATTAGTGAATTTATTTAAAACTAGCTTTCCCGGCCGTTTACCGGGAAAGCGAGTTTTAGTACCGCGGACTGCCATATCTTTTCGACCAAAAAAAGTCTCACAGTCTTTCACATATATTTTTAAATATTAGCTATTTGTTTTTCATACGTACCTTCTCCTGACAATAACGAAAATATAAAAGAAACATTTATCTAATTTGGTGCACTCGTTTGAAAGTTATAAGCGTTCAAAGATTTCAGTGATTCATTTTTAATTATGATATTTATAAAATAAATTATGATATTGTTGCTGCACATGTCGACGAGACGCTAGAACTTATTTCTATGTAGTAATTTGCATCTTTATTGTACAGATACCAAAAAAGTATTCAAAATTATAATCTTGTAAATATAATCTTGTTGATTTCCGATAAGTAACACACGATCTTCAAAAACATGTTATATTTTAATTATGCCTTAGACCGTGTATTGATTCAGACACTTAAGTTCATCAGAATATCCTCTCAAATATCTGTTATCTTCTTAACTTGCAGTATTAGCAAGATTAGCGAGGTTTAGCAACTAGACTCGCGGTCAGCCCATCGATGGTTGACCGCCAAAGTGGTTTAATTTCTCAGCGACTCTGTGCTTCGGAAGGCACGTTAAGCTGTCGGTCCCGGTTGTAGCCATTAGGCAACAATTATTAAGCTATGTCAGAGGCCTGGTGGGCGGCCTGAGTAAATCTGACACTAGGGTAATAACTGCCAAATACGATAAGATAGAAGTAGTAAATAAAAACTATAATAATCTATACAAATAAATAAAATTGGAGTGTCTGTTTGTAATATTGAAATAACCGGTTTTTACTACATTAATATGAATATATATACGGTACATACACCAAAATAACATTTTTTACAATTTTTGTCTGTCTGTTTGTTCCGGCTAATCTCTGAAATGGCTGGACCGATTTTGACGGGAGTTTTATTGGCAGGGAGCAGATGTAATAAGGAGTAACTTAGGCTACTTTTATTTTACAAAAAAACCAAATAAACTAATTAATACGCGGACGAAGTCGCGGGCACAGCTAGTCATAAATAAATTTGATAACAGGGTAATATTTTGATATCTATACAAATAAATAAAATTGGAGTGTCTGTTTGTAATATTGAAATAACCGGTTTTTACTACATAAATATGAATATATACGGTACATATACCAAAATAACATTTTTTTCATTTTTTGTCTGTCTGTCTGTCTGTTTGTTCCGGCTAATCTCTGAAACGGCTGGACCGATTTTGACGGAACTTTTATTGGCAGGTAGCTGATGTAATAAGGAGTAACTTAGGCTACTTTTATTTTAGAAAAAGTTTTTTATTTTACTAAAAAACAAAAAAAAACCATAATAAACTAATTAACACGCGGACGAAGTCGCGGGCACAGCTAGTTGTAAGCATAATTCCAGAATTTAATTGTTTATAGTAAAATTATAAGACTGTTTAGTATATATTATATTCATCCAACAAAAATAACACTGAGCGTAAATCGAGTTCACATAGTAGCATCCTAGTAAAAAGTCATTAGAGCGTAAATTCATTGCAATTACTTTAGTTCGTAGTTGCGCCCGCGCCGGCGCCGACGAAGCGACGCAGTGGCGGCCGGTGACCGTCTCCAGAAGGACCATGCAAATAGCTTTTACGTCTATAACTGTATGACCAATAAATTATATTTAATTAGGATTAGTTTCCCCTTGCCATGAGAGTAACTGATGATAATGTTGTTCCGGTTAAATTAGAATAGCTCAAGGTTTAGTAAATTGCGTGTCGGCATCGTGTTTTCCTTTGCAAGGGCAAGGGCAATTTGATTTGTGTTGCATTTATGGAATCACCTTCTAGAAATATAATCTACATAATTGTCGTAATTTCCGCTGGTATTTTATTCCGTCCTTCAAAAACATGGTCTACAAGATATTCTAATTATAATCGGCAGATTTATTTATTATACAATTGCAATTTAGTAAACGACTAACATAGTCGTTTACTAAATTGCAATCCGAACAATTAAAATTAAACGCTCTTTTTTTTTTATTTGGGACTGTTCTCATGTATGAAATCGAAGCGACACGCCCCCCACTTTCGTATTTTACAAATATCTCTTTAAAAAAAAGTTTATTTAATGGAAATTTTGTTTTAGGCAGTTCGTACGATCAAAGCGACGATCCAAATCAACCAAGCATGCATGATTGCAAAATAATCACTAAAGGGTACCTTCTGCAATACAAGAAAAGATAAAATGAAGGGTTCGAAGGATGGCATTATGGAATGATTCCAGTTTTTCATATTATCGCTTATACAGTCGCAGAACAAAGACCAGCTGTGAAATGAGAAGGATAATAACAATTTGTGCCGACAAAAAACGTACAGATGCCAGCACATCCAACCACCCCAATCTGTGAAATTTCTTTTATAGATTTTCAACTTTATCACATAAGAACAAGGTTCACTTTCAATTGGGGAAATTTGATAGATTTGGGTAGCTTGATGTGCTGGCGTCTGAACTAATTGCGAAGCTGAACAAATTCCGAGAGACAGTTGGGTAAACCCGATATTACATGGCATCGGTTCAAATCGGTCGTCTTATTGCTTGCGGCTAATATTTTTTAGGACGTTCATTTTGGAACAGATTCCTGTTGCCATTATATTATTATGAGGAAGGTATATAATAACATTAATTAATTTTGAAAGCCTTAAACTGTGTGGTGTACTAATAAATAATTAGAGATAATTTCTCAGCAAGACTAATTTATAGAAGGTATAGTCTTGCTTAGGAAATGGAGATTCGTATTAGTAAAAACGACATACATATATACAGCAAGGGATTTTACCTTCATCCAGATTTTTGTAGAGAAAACTTCTTTAGGCGCGTTGAGCACTTTTTGGGTGAACAGAAATCATGGAAATCGAGTCATCATTACCACAGAGTACATTATATACATTATAATAGCTGATCGTTACCGAACGCTTTCCACGAGCTATATGTATACTGAGTATATACGTGTACTTTTGAGTGAATAAAAAGTGTGAAACTCGCATCATCGTCGCGGCACTCTTCCCATGAGCTATATGATACTGGATATTTATGTAGATAGATATACCTCCACCTCCTCCACAAAAACTACCGAACGGATTTTGACGAACTTTGTAGTATGGAATATAGGTTATATAGCCGAATAACTCATAGGCTATAATTTATAAAGTTTAAGGCGGGTAAAACCTCGGGGCACAGCTAGTTATATATAAAAAATGGTAATGTTTATATATATATAAATAATATCTTCTTAACATCTACAATTATTTATGTACCCATGTCTATTTTGTAGCGCTTTTTAAAGTCTATCTAAACAAGATCCGTTTATACTCTCTTTTTTATTTTTTTAATAAACGGCAAAGAAGATATTAGAGATTAGACATATTATGTCAGTAAACTAAACATACCGACATATGATTAGCATGTATTCATATGCATGCACCCATAACAAAAACAGTATTTACATGTAGGTAGGTACAATTAATTCTTCCGTCATGGGTTTTTTTTTTATTTGCCATTTTGTTTTTAGAACATTTAACATTAGTCGTAGTATGTAGTCACGAACTTTTTACTGCCGTAATGATGGTTACTTCCGAGACGTTTCCTCATTTTGTATTGCATTTATTTTTGTATACATTTATAGTTTTAATAATGATATTATGAGTCATTGCTTATAAAACGTTCTGATGGTGTGATTTGAGATCACCAACGACTAGGCGACTGTCGAAACGGAAGCACACGAGTTTACTTAGTGGTTGGTAGATACTTGCCTTTCTCGCCACAGGTCGTGGGTTCGATTCCCACCTAGGACAGATATTTGTGTGCATAAATATATCTGTTTGTTCCGAGTCTTGGTGTACCTAATTAGCTATAAAAGTATGTATTTACAAAGGAAAAGTAGTATATGAGTTATCTGATTTCCAGTGTAGGTACAAGATCTGCTTAGTTTGGGATCAGTTGGCCGTGTGTATGTTCCAGGATATTATTAGTATTATTAGTTCTAACCTAAGCTATCCTAAGGTTCTAATAGCGAATGTTCGCTTTATGAACCATTCGAAATTATAAACATGCGAGTATTATAGTGGTCGACTAATTATATTTGATAATTTGACATTCGATTTGCCATAGTACACCGCTCTTAACAATATCAATTTAAACAACAAGTAGACTCAATGGAGACTAGTCATCTCGGCGGTATATATTATAGTGCACAAGTGTGTGCGCAAACACGCCTGTGTTTGCGCACACACTTGTGCACTTTCTATTCCATCACTCTCATGATCCGGTGAGACGACTAGCGACACGATCGGAAGAGGTCAGGCACAGGACCGACGGCGTTAATGGATCTCCTAAGCTACTTTACAGAACAATCTCAAAAAACAAGTGTTTTTTGCTCGACCCGGGATTTGAACCCAGGACCTCGTTATCTACGGATTAACACGCTACCGCTAGACCCACGAGGTAGTCAAAAGGTATGATAAAATAATATAGTGTACCCGTTATGGTTGGTCTAACAATAAGTAGACAGGCAAATTAATAATAATATCCTGGGACATTATTTACACACGGCCATCTGATCCCAAACTAAGCAGAGCTTGTTCTACGGGAACCATATATAACTGATAAACTACATATAGATAAGTACACCCAGACTCAGGACAAACAGAGATGTTCACGCATACAAATCCATGACCTGTGAATGGCAAGCATCAAACAACCAAACCCGCCAAAGATACATTTACCTAGACGAGTAGACCCGGAAACTAGCGACGGTACAAATTAATTTCAGATTTTAAAAGCATACGCGGAAGACCTCTCAGCAACATTGTTCAGATATTGAACACAATAAGATGCCCTTGCAACTTATTGAAAAACCAAACCAACTGTCATTGTAATAGGTAAAACACTTGGATTTTGAAATATGTAGAAAATATAATAGAGAATATAAGAAGGATGTAATTTGTGTCCGTCTATTATATTTGTACAGTACCCCGCGACACAGGGATTAAAAACAATATAGGGGGCGTTGTCTTAAAAAAAAAAGCACCGGCCAAGTGCGAGTCGGACTCACCCATGAAGGGTTCCGTAGCAGCAAGTATTTCAGTTGATTAAATGAAAGCAAATTACGGTTTATGATTTATGAAGTATTAAAAAAAACTACTTGCTAGATCTAGTTCAAACCAATTTTCGTTGTTAGTTTGCATGGTAAATTACATCATATATTTTATTTTAGTTTTATCATTCTCTTATTTTAGAAGTTACAGGGAGGGGGGGGCACTCATTTTACCACTTTGGAAGTGTCTCTCGCGCAAAGTATGCAGTTTAGAAAAAAATGATATTAGAAACCTCAATATCATTTTTGAAGACCTATCCATAGACACCCCACAAGTATGAGAACGATGAAAAAAAATAAAAAAATAAAGTTTCAGTTCTATGTATGGGCACCCCCCAAAATTCACCCACCCCTAAATCTTTTTCTATTTTTGTGTAAAAATCTTAATGCGGTTCACAGAATACATCTACTTACCAAGTTTCAACAGTATAGCTCTTATAGTTTCGAAAAAAAGTGGCTGTGACATACGGACGAACAGACAGAGAGATAGACATGACGAATCTATAAGGGTTCCGTTTTTTGCCATTTGGCTACGGAAACCTAAAAATTAGCCATAATACAACGTTTCACGTTTTATTTGTTTTAATATTAGTTGGAGAGTTTTAAATATTGGAATATAGGCAAAATTATGTTTTATTTATTTGCATTAAAAATGGTAATTATTGTTAGAAATTTTAGTACATTTACATAATTGAATTCAATTCAAAAAATCCTGAGTTGACCAACATATCAAGACTTTTGGACAATATTATACATAAGATAAGTAAGTAAGACACATAGAAACCAGAAGGGGTAAGATGATTAGATATCTACTCCGAAACGACCAGTTTATCACAAATATAATAGAAGGGAAGATAGACGCAAGAAGAAAGGGAGGAAGACCAAGAAGAAAGTTTACTGATCAACTTAAAGAAACATTACAGTGGACAGTTAGGATTATTCCGATCTGTCACCCCGCTTTGTCCCCTTAAGGTGACAGATAGGAAAAAAATAGTTTGATCTGTCCCCCTGTTAGCAATGAGGGGACAGATCGAACTTTATTCACTCCTTAACGGTTCTCGGATCTGTCCCCCTATCGCTCATAGGGGGACAGATAAAACTTTTTATTCCTATTTGTCCCCCCATAGAATTAAAAATATTAATTCTTATAATTAATGCCACACATACTGCAACATTACATTAAATTCAAGACTAGTGGTTTAGGTTTATGATCATCTGTATTTAAATAAGTTACAAATATTTATTTTGTTCTTCTATTAATCAGTCCCATAAGTCCATAAGTCCCATCACAGTACGTATAGTAGATACAATTACTAATTGACTGCCTCGTTGGTGTAGCGGTAGCGTGTTCAACCGCAGATAATCCTGGGTTCAAATCCCGGGACGGGCCAAAAAGTGATTTTGGGATTTTTCCGTAAAAAGAAATTTCTCAGTATCAGCCCGAAGTCTGGAAGTTGGCGGTACTATACCCACCTCGGAGAGCACGTAAAGCCGTCGGTCCTGTACCTGAACTCTTTCCGGTCGTGTCGCTAGGCGTCCCATCGGATCATGAGAGTGATGGAATAAAAAGTGCCCCTGTGTTTGCGCACACACTTGTGCACTATAATATGTCCTGCGCAATTGGCTAGTCTCCATTAAGACTGGCCGCCGTGGCCGAAATTCGGTCTTGAGTACATCATCACAATTACTAATAAAATAATAAAAACAGATCGGAATAATCCGACAGTTATCAAGAAGTAAAAGAGATTGCTCTATAACCAAAATAAATGGAGAATGCTACACAGACAAGTGGCAAGCACCTAAATTTTGGATTTTGGTTGGATGGACTGAGTAAGAAAGAAATAGTCGAATTGACTAGCTCTTTCTTTGAGTAGGTTATAAAACAAACAAAAGCAAACAGGGTATCGTGTGAGAATCCAGTTTCTTTACAATGTATTATCGTATTTATTTACATAATATATATAAAATACATCCAGACACAGAAAAAAAACCATGCTCATCACACAAAGATTTTGCCTGGGATCTAACCCACGAGTTCTAGCTTAGGTCAAGGTCACTAACCACTATACCACAGGCTAGTTAAAAGTTAGACAACAACGTAGGTACAATTAACCAGCCTTATTTATAAGTCATCATCACCATGTCAGCCTATTGACGTCAACACAACAACAAACAACCAAAAATCCTCACAAGACATCCCCAAAAGATTTTCACAATGGATTTGTGTCCATCATTCGGAGGGATATGCCATAATCACCAGACGGTGGGCGATCGCAGTGTAATGGTCATAGTACACAGAGAGACGCTGCTGTCCGTTCTCTGGGAGATATACCCTCTATACCCCAATGGGATGAAATGGGGTAGCGATATTCCATCCCAATTCTCACCCCATTTTTTTCATTCTATTTATCAGTATTCTAGTCTAGTCCCTCCCTCTTACCCACCACTGCAACTCATGTAAGCCAGGATCGACAGTGGCATTCAATGAAATGACACTGAGCGGTGAGACTCAGGCATGTCCCGGGGAATCGCTTTAACTGTCTTGGATCCCACAATGAATTTAATCAGAAAGAAAAAAGGAGGAGTTAGAAATAAATAGTTCCACTTCTATTTATAAGTACTGGTTTTTTTATTATTTAATACCTCGCTTCAACCAGGCTACTGTTTCGTAGATTCTCCCGATGTACAGCCGCAATTAAAGTGATGCTATTTAAGGCATATTGCACCTCGTTGTACTCGGGGGCTCTGTGGATTAGATATACCCAAAACTCAAAAGTACTGTAATGCTCTACGGATCCAATATAATAACGCATTTAGGGCTATGTTGCGGTTGCCAAAGTTCTGCAGCGCCTCGCTGATGTTTGCGGGGGCGCATACTGACAGTTTTGACGCATTACTGCGAAAAAAGTTGTATCACTCTATACAGGCTACGCAATAGTCAAAATGAAATTCTGCGCTCCATAGCAGCTGGTTTTGACAGTCCAATTGTGTGGGTAATGGTCCAAAACATCAAATCTGTTCTAGATATTAAGTACTAACATTTATGCTAATGTAATTGTAACTAACATGATTTTTATATTATTTAATTTTAATATTAATTTATTTGATTCTATATTGATACTAACATAGAATAAGTGTTGTTACTAACAAAATGGACCCTTTGTTGGACTGAAAATAATTAATTAATAATAATAATAATATCATACTCAGAACATAAACAAACAGCTAATTTATGCCCAACATCAAAAACAAGCTTAGACAACTGTTGGCGACTGATGGTTAATCAAAGTGACCGCTACAAAAAGTAATTGAGTAACATTAACGGTTCCAAGTAACGGGTAAACCGGAACAGTAGCAAATAGTAATTGCACTTCTATTGGCCGTTGTTCCAGAGTCACTTATGCAGTTTTAGTGGTGGACCTCACTCACCTACGGTACTTCGGCAAAGTAATAAACTACTGAATGTAATGAGGGTTTAAAATTCCACTGTACATTTACAAAGTAATTGACTAAGAGAATAGATGACCATTTGAGAAACAGTTGCGTTAAATTCACAGACGTAATAATATGATCTTGAACTAGAAAAGGCCAAATTTAGATTACATTTTTGAAGTACTTGTGGCGACTAAATATAGGTTACCTTCTTTAACGGTGTTGTGCACTTTTTGGGATGGGTATACCTAATCTTAAAATCGCGTCAGGACATTAGTGACCTGATCGACTATTCGTAAGACGGAGGATCTTTGTTTGAATTGACACTGGCTGTTAATACACAGACATAACCGCAGAATTTTTGAAGTGAAAACTTCTTAAGCGGCGTTGTGCACTTTTTTTCTTAATTTTGTTAGACTTTTTACAGCCGACTGCCTAACCAAATTTAGTTCTATTTTTAAATTTATTCCCACCATAGAGAGGGAAGCAATTACTATGAGTCTATACCGCCCAAAGATCGGTTGTAGCAACTTTCAGTCGCTTCTCGGATCAAATAAACACTACTTTCCGAGAATAAGAGATGAAAAAATAGTTTTCACTTCTATCGACAGTCCTCAAAGACTTCCCCGCATGTTATTTCGTTTTTCTTTCTTTTATATCCATTTGCCTGGAAGAGATTGCTTTTAGTGATAAGGCCGCCAGTTGTAAAATATTGTTCTTTTATTTATTTTTTTATGCTGAATGTGTTTACGCTTGACCACGATCTCACCTGATGGTAAGTGAAGATGTGGTCAAAGATGGACCGCGCGTACCCATAAGATGCCTGTTCACTCTAGCCTTGAACAAACCCATGTTGTATGAGTCTGGAAACACGTCGTTCGGGAGGGTGTTCCACTGTTTAGCCGTGCGTATGATAAAGGAGGAAGCAAAGCGCTTCGTACGGCAGAATGGGATGTCAACAACATCGTTCTATGCATATTGTTCTGTTTATATTCCTTAAGCAATAAAGTGTAATTCTTCTTCTTTAAATAAATAATAATAAATATCTTGAGATAGAGACACACTGCCATCTGATCCAAAATTAGGCAGTGTCTGTACTATGGCAACAAGACAACTGATAAACACACTTATATATTTTTAAATACATAAATGTTATAGATAAATTATACCCATACATAGAATTAATAATCAAGCCCATCGCACAAGGATTTATCCTGGCTAGAGATTGAACCCGATGGCTTAAGTAAAATTACTATTTGAATAAGCATCTAACCTGTGCAAGGCTGGCACAGGTTCAATGCTTATTCAAATATTGAATAGAACCCGATGGCTTAAGTAAAATTACTATTTGAATAAGCATTGAACCTGTACCTGCCTTGCACAGGTTCAACTGATAACTTGGGAGCTGTAAGTGAAGAGCAAGGCGAAAGATTTCACCAGGACTTGAAGGAGATGGAACGTCGCTATCAGGGAAAGTGGAATAAAGTAATGATGGCAGACTACTGTTGGCTATTAAAGCGTGATGATCCAAGTCGGAATTTCAAGCGAAAATCTCACAATCGGAGCTTCGGTGAAAAAAAAGCAAGATACCATAAAAGTATTTAATATTTTTAATTTATTTATTACTGTCCCTTCAATGTATTTTTAATGTTTTAAGTTTAGTAATATAATTGTTACTTCATTGTAATAAAAAAAAACTTTGTAAAGTTTTTTTCCGATTTCACATAAAAGGATTTTTCAAAAAACTGAGGGTGATAGGACAAATCCAAGTACATATTCGTAATCAGCGCACCAAAATACCTCAAGATCAGCAATCAAATCCAAAAGGGGAAAATAAGAGTTCAAATTTGCAGACCTGTGTTATTTGAAGCAATAACGTTTACTTACTTAACTTGCTTACCTACTCTTAATCCTTGACAATATCTCCATTATATATAAATAAATTATAAAGGAGTAAGAGCACTTTGTAGTGCAAATGATGTGGCGTGCGTCGTGTCGACCGCCTACCTTATTTACACCGAAGGTATGGAATATTCCCTAGTCAAACGGCGGATAGAGCGAAAGAAGCGCTCTACCCCGCTAAACAAGTAATTTAGACCGTAAGTAGTTACAGCGGCTGCAGAGCAATCGTTATTAACATACACCTGCACTTTTCAAGCTCACACTTACACAAATATTATACAGGCGAAAGTTTGTGAGTGTGTGAGTGTGTATGTTTGTTACTTCTTCCCGTCTAAACGACTGGAGCGATTTTAATAAAATTTGGTATGGAGTTAGATGATACCCTGGATTAACACATAGGCTATAAATTATAAAGTTTCACACTATTTAAGTATAATACATGAAGAGGTTTACATTATAAAAAGCTACATTTAATCCGATAGGTATAATAATAATAAAAGTACTAATTCTCTCCTCACAAGATGAACAACAGGAACACAATACAATTACAATTATATTTAACTTAATGTAGATCTTAATAATGAAGGACTGGTGCCTGATTTAGGTTTTTTAATAAAACAAACAAACCTGTATTACGAGTCTCAAGGACTGACCCACGGTTAGGCTAGTTCAAAAATAACCTAAAAAAGCCGGCTAAGTGCGAGTCGGTCTCGCCCATGAAGGGTTCCGCAGCAGCAAGTATTTCAGTTGATTAAATGAAAGGTAAATTGCGGTTTACAATTTATGACGCATTAAAAAAAAACTACTAACTAGATATCGTTCAAACCCATTTTCGTTGTTAGTTTACATGGTAATGTACATCATATATATTTTTTAGTTTTATTATTCTCTTATTTTAGAAGTTACAGGGGGACACTCATTTTTCCACTTTGTAAGTGTCTCTCGCGCAAACTATTCAGTTTAGAAAAAAATTATATTAGAAACCTCAATATCATTTTTGAAGACCTATCTATAGATACCCCTATCTATAGATATACCTATCTATAGATAGGATGAAAAAAAAAATTGAGTTTCAGTTCTATGCATGGGGAACCTCCAAAATTATTATTCATTTATGAAAATCTTTTTTGCGGTTCAGACAGCACATCCAGCTACCCCAATCTGTCAAATTTCTTTTATAGACTTTCAACTTTATCACATAAGCATAAGGTTCACTTTCAATTGAGGAAATTTGACAAATTGGGGTAGCTTGATGTGCTGGCGTCTGTACATATTTTGCAGCGGCGCGGCTGCAGCGTAATGAAATAATGAAATTTATTCAGCACTTGGATATTAACATACACCTGTACTTGTCAAGCTCACAATTAAGTAATAAAGTGTAATACATTACTAAGCTTACATTATAAGAAGCCACATTCAACCCGATAGGTCAGCCCGTCTGTCTTAACACATATTAGGTAGGTATATGTTGTGTTATTATGCAGTAACACTGTATTTGTAGTACATATTTTTTCGTATATATTTAATAAATTTTCCTTCTTCGTTATATAAAAAGACTCGCACTTGGGAATTATAGAATAATAATAAAATCCTGGGACATTATTAAAACACGGTCATCTGATCCCAAACAGAGCAGAGCTTTTACTATGGAAACCAGATAATATACTTTATGGATAAGTAATAACATCCAGGGGCTCTACCGGCGAACGTCGTTTTCGTGAATGGCGTTCAAATAAATAAAGGTTAAAAATGATTTGATCAATCGTTAAATCGGCTTCAACGTTGACAATCGATTCCGGATCATTTATGACGTCACATGTGGATCAGCATTGAAGTCGATTTAACGATTGATTAAGTCATTTTTAAACTTTATTTATTTGAACGCCATTTAAGAAATCGATGTTCGGCGACTTAGCCGGTGAGCCCCAGGACAAACAGACATGTAAAGACATGCACACAAATATCTGTCCTGGGTGGGAATTGAATCCACGACCTGCGGCGTGAAAGGCAAATGTCTGTTTGTCCTGAGTCTGGGTGTAATTATCAATATGAGCATTTACCTATTTCCTAAATAATATATACAGATTAATAATCGACATCTTTATTACTATGGAAATGAGTGCTCTGAGAAGTATATGTGGTGTGAATTTGAGAGACAGAATAAGAGGACAAAAGAGGTGTGGAAGAGTCGTTTAAGATCTTTGAAGTTCAAGAGTCTTTGACAACCGTGAGTACATATGTGACACTCGCAACACCAGAGGAGTCGCGGGTGCGTTGCCGGCCTTGAAGAGTCCGCAAACAATTGTTGCTGACCCACCCCACCTCCACCTCTATGAGCTCTGGCGACCTTACTCACACTCAGAAACACAACATTAAGTTATTATTAGGGAATGTCTTCTGTAAGGTGGAGGTACTTCCCCAGTCGGGCTGCTCTTTGAGCGTATCAAAGCCTCGCCCTACCTCTCTTAAAACTCTTAAGCCTCCACCAAAGTCTTAAAAAACTTTGGCAAAAGATAAAACTTTGGTATTTGTAGTGTTTTGCCGTAGTCACCGCCCTTAGCATGCTAGTTGACAACCTCAGTTATATGGTAGTTAGTACACAGGAGGCGCTGCTGCCTGAGTACCTGTGCCTCTATCACGAATGTATGGGACGAAACTGTACGTGTGATCGAGTAAGTAAACTGCAGGAACTCATGCTAGAGGCTCTGGTGTATCCCTTAGGCGCCTTTTACGACACCCACGGGATGGTATGAGGTAGCCCTTTTATTATTTCTCGTCCTGAAACCACACGGCTAATAATACGTATAGTAAAATGTATTTGGCCTCTATGAAGCCATTTCAAGGTACTTTTGATTCAGTACGTAAATAATGAGACAGTGGAGGCTAAATGTTAAACCACTGGCTTCCTCACTTATAATGACCTTTACTGAAATAATTACCTAAGCTTTACATTATACTAAGTTATTACTTAACATCTTACCTTAGAATATTACAAGAATGTTAATTAATCTGCGTATTTACTATTAGGATTGCGTAGCAACATTGTAAAATTAGCCCTTTATTATTATTACTGTTGTTTGGGGCTTGATGCCTTGATGGCATCTTGCTACTTCGACCATTTCTGATCTGTTGTAACAGAGCTCCTTGACTTTGTTAAAGTTCACTGCTTAATCTTATAGCTTTTAAAATCTCCCAGATTGATTGTGCAGTGAGTGTTTGTATCTCTTCCGGTTGCATAATATGCTGTCCTAGGTAGATACTTCTACAACGCATTAGCGGTCCGCACGAGCACAGAATATGCAAAGGAGTTTCCTCTGATTCTTGGTAGAATCTGCTAATTGTGCTGTTGGCCAACTTTAGGCTGGACATGGTTGAAAAAATGAACCCTTAGGGTCAGTTCATACCGAGAGGAAAACTGCTCGAACCATTTACTGACTAAATTAAAATTAGTGCCATAAAAGGCCTAAAGTACAAAATTGTATGTATATATATTGTATATATATGTGAAAATTGGTATGGCAAAAAAAAGAATAAAAGTAGAATAAATGCAGTGTAAATAAGACCTCTGCGAATCAAGTGTGTTATGACTTTGAGTGAGAGTATACTAAATACTGATGTAAGAGAGTGTCGTTGTGTGAAAGAGGATGTATTCAGAATGATTGTTGAAAAAGGTACCTATATTGAGATGGTTTGGGCGTTCGGAAAGGAAGAATGAAAGAAATGTTTAAAGCCCAAAAGAAATGTTTACGTTCTTTTCTAAAACTGAAATCGACTGACAGTTGTGAACCTTTCTTTAAGGAATTAAAATTACTCACTCTACCATCCATATACATATTTGAGATGTGCGTATTTGTCAAGAGTAACATTCATCTATTTGACACTCTTGGCTCTAGACGTCATCCAAATACCATTCGTGCTACACCCCACAATATAGCCTTATACGCAAAAAGTGTCCTTGGTATGACGTCAAAAATTTTCAATAAAATACCGCCACCCATCCGAAATCAGGAATGCATTGACTCATTTAAAAAATGTTTGTTTGAGTTGTTAGTGCAGAGATGTTACTACTCAATCACAGACTTCATAGATGATAAGCAAAGTTATAAAGGTTCCACTTATTAGTTTCCTTGACATCTGTAATGTGTAATAAAATGTAATGTGTAATTAAAATTATTATAAAGATTTTATGTCGACCAATTCAGTTTTGTACGCCGATTATATTCGGCAAAACACAGCGGAATTATATTTTATCAAAACAAATAAATGATTACTGATTAAAAAAAGAAGTATACCTGACCTTTGTGAATGGTACAATCGGAAGGGAAAGACTTCCTAGAACATTCCCTTACCAAATCGGAGATGTTCTAGAGAAAGGCCAGGTCAGAAGTACACTAAACCAACCATTCTACTAAAGAAGAAAATAATGACAGTAAACGAGGCAAAAGGGGTGTGCAAAGATTGTGACAAATAGAAATCCGTTGTCTCTGCCTAACCCTATGGGAAACAGGCTTGAGTCTATGTATATATGTATAAACATATACCTACGGATTGTGTATATTGATTGATGCGATATGTTACATATATTTATAAAATGTTCTGCATTATTAATTCTTTGTATTTTGAACTACAATGAATAAGTATGTAATAATAATAATAATAAAAAATAGATAATATATTCGTAATTTATTAACAACAGATGCCTAATATTTATGGTTGATATACATAAATATAAATATTAGATACATTAGCATAATAAGTAATAATAGAATTGAATATGTTGAACTAAAGCCCTCTTCCTCTTTTCTACATTTGCTGTGCCCGACAGGGTCCATAATGATGTCCTGGGGCTCTACCGAGTAAGTCGCCGAACATCGATTTCTTAAATGGCGTTCAAATAAATAAAGGCTTAAAATGACTTAATCAATCCTTAAATCGGCTTCAACGTTGACAATCGATTCCAGACCATTTATGACGTCACATGTGGTCATGGAAGCCGATTTAACGATTGATTAAGTCCTTTTTCTTTTTAACCTTTATTTATTTGAACGCCATTTAAGAAATCGATGTTCGGCGACTTAGCCGGTAGAGCCCCTGTATTATTATAACACCTGATTGACACTGTTGAAAACAAATAAAACATTGAGTATTGAGTATGTTTATCAGTTTTCTGGTTGCCCTAGTACAGGCACTGCCTAGTCTGGAATCAGATGACAGTGTGTTAGTTGTCCCAAGAAAAAAGTATATGAATATGAATAGCCAGTGTCTCTCCGCGGTCTTTCTATAAATCGGTGACCGTCAAAGTAGTTCAGTTTCTGAGTGTATCCGCGCTTCCGAGGGCACGTTTATTACCAGACTCCGTTGTTGTGGTCATAAGACAACAGTCAATAAGCTATATATAAATAATAAATTTACCAAAAGGCTGCTGGCTTGAACAACTCTGACACGAACTCTCTGCGATTACGATAAAGTAAAAGTAACTCGTCAAAAATATAATGAGAGCCAAGTTAAATATTTCATCATTTTGTGTACACTCGCGATGTAATTCACGCTCAAGAATTAACTCGACGATTTGTGAAGTCAAGAACGACGCATTATTGAATATTAAACTTGACTCTTATTTCAGATTTATTTGTTTGATGAGATATCATTCCCTTTTGTAAAAAATTATTCCTAATAATAATTACTAAATTGTTAGTATTAAAATTATTTTATTTTCCCAACACAGCTTTAATTCTTGACGTTATTATCACTTTGTTGATACTGTACACAATTATCAATTATTTACAGTTTTCTTCCTAAGTATATGCATAATAATGTACCTTGGTACCAAATATCAAGTTTCTAGGTCATCTAGAAGCGGGTTAGGTTTTTGATGAGTTAGTTATAAAAATTATGGTTTTTAAACGTTAATATATTAATAACATTTGAGCGAACTAAATTCTTAAACAACTTGGGGCCTTAATAAATGTAACAAATTTCATGGACGTAGATTAAATAATTTACGAGTTGTGAATGGAACCAAAATTTGTTAAAAATGGTTAGTGTAATCTTTTCTTTTTGTTTTTATTAAAAAAGACAACGCCCGCACTAGGGAATCTAATCCCTGATACTGGGTACTTTACAAACATATAATAGACGGACACATAGGTTCGTGTAATATTACACACATCGCGTTTCTTATAACTTGGCTGGACGCGCTGCCACGTGTCTAGATAAGAACTGAAGGTATTTCTTGTATTGAGTGGAATTAGCAATCAAGCTTCACCTCTCAGTATTCACCGACCTCACGCAAGCACAGTTTATAAAAACGAGTTAAGCTAAGTTCCACGGGATGGCTCATTGTCATTCTAGGTCATATGGGATGACTCAATTCGGACGAGGCGCAATAAATATTGATTAAAAATGGCCGTTCTATGGTAATCAAACTAATCAATCTAGAGATAAGTCTCCAAGGTTACCGGTAAAAAAGTCTCATGGAGTTTGCGCAAAATGTGGCGATGACGTAAAATATTTGCGAGCTATTACTCGTTGGCCCGCCCCGTTAATTGTTGCTTCAGTATTTAGGGAACAGTCTGTGAAGTACTTTGTGAAATTTGTATAAGCTGAATTGGTGTCAATTTGATATAGCAGGTAAGAAAATAAGTTTTATCGTTTTTAATTTAAAATGTAGAGTCTTATTAGGTGCCTTTGTTGTTATTTTCCAGACGTTTCGACTAAGTTGCATTTATCGTGGTCACGGGCTGGCTCTGAAGGTCAATGCAACTTGGTCGAAACGTCTGGAAAATAAGAACACGGTGGATTTTTATAGGATTTTTGAAGAGAAAACTTCTTAAGCGGCGTGGAGCGTTTTTTTGGAATGGGTAACAAATGTTTAGCTCCCGTAAGGACATGTGTTCTGATAGAATATTCGTAAGACGGATGCTCTTTTTTTAATTTACTGTGGCCGTTTAAACACCCACATTACCACAGCATATTTTTTATTAATTATTTTAGATTTTTTACAGCCGACTATCTTACCAAATTTAGTTCGATTTTTAAATTTATTGCCACCATATGCAATTACTGTTCAGTCTTTACCGCTCAAAAGTGGTAAATAGCATCTTCCACTCGCAAACTCAGATCAAATAAACACTATTTTCCGAGTATGAGTAATGAGAAATTAGTTTTCACTTCTATCGGCTGTCCCCAAAGATTGTTTTTTTTTATTTGTGGTTAGCGTGGTTCAAGGACCAAATAAATTAACGGCGTGTTCGTATTCCTGTTAAGAATGAGAGGAAGTCAGATCTTCTAAACTTCCTTATGGGCCAAACTCCTTAACATTTTCCCTAAACACACAGCTTCATTATTTTTTATGACTGTTGTACGTAAACACATATTACGTAATATGGTGCAAGCTATTTAATTTACACGTGATATATAAAACAAAGGAAATGAATATTGGGTAGGCCCCGTACAAGATGGACAGATGATCTTCTGAAGGTTGGTGGAATCCGCTGGAAACGGAGAGAGAGTAGAGACTGTCAGTTGTGGAATCTTTGTGGAGGCCTTTATCCAGAAATGGACTTTTTTCAGCTGACATGATAATGATGATGAATATTTTTAAATTTCTATTTTAATTTGTGAAAAATTTATCGTAGGCTCTTAATTTTTCGGGATGCTTAGTGCTGTTGAACACCAGGCAACGCCCTGTAGTATGGGCTACTCCATCATTATTATCATCATCATATCAGCCGAAAGACGTCCACTGCTGTACAAGGCCTCTCCCAAGGATCTCCACAATGGCCGGTCTTGCGCTGCCCGAATCCAGCCCACGACCCTTGCAAGATCGTCGGTCCACCTTGTAGGAGGCCTGCCAACGCTGCGTCTACGTATGGGCTACTTAGTTCGTGTCTGCCTCGTTGGTCTAGCGGTAGCGTGTTCAACCGCAGAAAATAAGGTCCTGGGTTCCAATGCCGGGTCGAGCCAAAAAGTGATTTTGGGATTTTTTCGTAAAAAGAAATTTCTCAGTATCTACAGAAGTCTGGAAGTTGGCGGCATTATACCCGCGTGCCTCGGAGAGCACGTAAAGCCGTCGGTCTTGTACCTGACCTCTTTCCGGTGTGTCGTTAGTCGTCCCATTGGATCATGAGAGTGATGGAATAGAAAGTGCCCCTGTGTTTGCGCAGACACTTGAGCACTATAATATGTCCTGCACAATTGGCTAATCTCCATTGAGAGTGGCCGCCGTGGCCGAAATTCGGCCGGGAAGATATCATCATCACTTAGTTCGTATTATCAATTTCCTAGACGGCTTGAATCTCTACACGCCTCTATTGTCCGGCGAAGCAGTGAAAGCCTCCTAGGATAACTATAACAATCATTATTTATTATTTTCACTATGCAAGTATTAATCTAAACTCAACATTGGTAAACAATATTCCGAATTGGTTTATGATTTCTTAGGTTTGAGTTTAGATTTACGCTTTGAATCACACTATCACACTAATATTATAAAGGCGAAAGTTTGTGACTGTGTTAGTGTGTGGGTGTGTATGTTTGTTACTTCTTCACGTCTAAACGGATGGATCGATTTTAATAAAATTTGGTATGGAGCTAGCTGATACCCTGGATTAACACTAGGCTATAATTTATAAAGTTTAACGCGGGTAAAACGCGGGGCACAGCGTGTCCTACTATCCTACTTAATATTATAAAGGCGAAAGTTTGTGAGTGTGTGACTGTGTGAGTGTGTATGTTTGTTACTTCTTCACGTTCTAAACGGCTGGAGCGATTATAATAAAATTTGGTAGGGAGTTAGCTGACACCCTGGATTAAAACATAGGTTAGTTATAATATATAAAGTTGAACGCGGGTAAAACCGCGGGGCACAGCTAGTTAAAAATAATCCTAAAAATTAAAAATTTTATAGTTTGGGAGCTATTGTCAATATGATATGATTTTGCATATTATGCAACTGTGATCATATCATTCAGCCATGTTTCTATAAACAAAGCCTACATCCATCGTAAGGAGGTTACTTGTAGTAAGGAAATCATAAATTTGCGAGTACACGCCGGCAGATCAAATTTATGATATGTGTAGTAAAGCCTAAATTTTGCTTCGACAATATCTGTTTGGTATATTTTTTCTAGTTTTTTATCTTTTCTGTTATTTTAAGTTAAAATTACTTAAAAATTTATGTTAAAATACCTAATCCTTGTATTATTGGCTGCGAATAAACCATTTAATATTATTATAATGGGTCGTAGCTTAAGGTGCTGACATCCCCGAATTGGGACTTATCAACAAACTAGCCATAACTGTTAAATAAATTCTGTTAAAAAATGTATACGTCTCAATTTATTATGAAGAACACATGCTTGATAAAATGCTTAAAACAGAATAATCTCGAAAAATTTAAGTGTAATTTAAATTGTTGTTATAATATGTAGTGTACTTGTATTAGTACTTGTGTAGTGTAGTGTACTGTATGATTAGTAATAACTTTGTTGTATTAGATCTGTCATAACGATTATATTTTTGTCGCAATTAATGATTTTATTACATTTTATCTCGCTTTTTACGTGTTTTGATAGTTCTCCGTTCACTCTATTTTGATCCGTACTGGGATGATTGTTCGGATGTACTGCCATTAGGAGGTTGACAACACCCGTCAATATCGTATCATACTGATCTCGCTCGTATAATAGTATTACGGTATTAACTATTATATGTTGTCAGTCTCTTAATGGCAGAACGCCTAACCCGGATAGAGTAGAGAGTACCGGTTTGATTTCTGGCCGACAATTATATTGATGATTTCGTAGTTTTGAATTTGAACATTATGAATAGAAATAAGACTAGTAATTATTGTTTCATAGAATTGTAGAGCCACGGCAAATGCGGCGAAGTTGAGACTTACAACAATATAAGCGGTAATAGACGGGCCGGTTGTCGTGGTTGGTAAATGCTTGCCTTTCACGCCGCCGGTCGTGGATGCGATTGAGTGCATGAACATGTCAGTTTGTCCTGAATCTGGGTGTAATTATCTATATAAGTATATACTTACAAAAGAAAAGTAGTATATGTAGTATATCAGTTATCTGGTTTCCATAGCACGAGCTTCGCTTAGTTTGGAATCAGATGGCCGTCTGTGAATAATGTCCCAGGACATTATTATTATTAATAATAATAAGCGGTTATCGTAACGTCGATTTACGCGAGGCTCTAGGCATACAAGTTTCATAAAAGTAAATCCAGACAGTGTCTCGAACCACTTACGTCAGAAAATACACAAAAAAATCAACGTGTCATCGACACATTATTGTGATATCTTTAAAAGCAGTTTCGAGAATGAAATCTGTGTTATTATAATAACAATACGATCCATTATTAACAATAAGCCAAAATATCAAAACCCAAACGCGTGAAAATGTTTTGCAAGACCGTAAGACGTGACTAATGGCGTCCTGACATAGACATCATAATGGCATGTGTTGTACAGGTTGTAACTGTAGTCGTGTTAAAGCCTTAATCCCATTACTTACTTATCGTATGGGCAGTGGTTACCCTAGTGATAGAGTTGTTCAAGCGGCCTAGTAGGCCTCGGACATAGCTTAACGACTGCTGTCTAATGACTACAACCGGGACCGACGGCTTAACGTGCCCTCCGAAGCACAGAGACGAAATTAAACCACTTTGGTGGTTATCGTCATTTTAAGACCTAGAAGCTTGAATCTTAGCTTTTAGACTGTTGATTTAAAAAAATATGAAATTCAAAGTTTGTTAATGTTTAAATATGTCTAAGTGTACTTACCCGAACAGGCAGACACCTGAGGACAGACCACTATACTTCAAGCATCAGAATACTGATTTTCGAATGCTAACCAAAGATACTATTCCACGCGGACGAAGTCACGGGCACGGCTCGTATAATATATTTGTTTAAATTGATTCAATACCCTATATGACGTATTATCGATACGTACCAAGTTAGGCTCATTAAAATTACCCAGTATTTTGTATCGTTGAATGACGACATATGTATGTATGTACGTCAACAAGAACTACTCGTAACAGTATGCCAAATTAAAAATTCGTATGTCACGTAGATATTAAGAAAAGTCTATGAAAACAGACGATAGTGTAATCAGCACTTGGGTACTAACATACACTTGGATTTGTCAAGCTCACAATGCAGTACTGACGACAGCACATCAAGATAACCCTATCTGCCAAATTTCCCCAATTGCAAGTGAACCTTATGCTTATGTGATAAAGATGAAAATCTATAAAAGAAATTTGACAGATTGGAGTAGCTGGACGTGCTGGCGTAACAAACTTACCGAGGGTGGGGCACTGGTGACCACACAGGTTTTCGTTTGGAAACCTACATCAGGCACCAGTCTCTCACATACGTGAAATTTTAAGGTTCTCTAATTGTAAGACCTACTAGACCTAGACCTATTGTGAGAGAAAAATAAAATGATTTTTATTATTTTATTATTATTATTACTGCTGCGGCTGGCTGGAGTAACAAAAATAAAATTGAATTAGTCCGTCCATACAGTCTGTGTTATCACATATATTATTTTTAAGTTTACTACTATTATGCTGCAATAAAAAAAATCTTTAAAATTAATAATAACGAACATTCTGTGCTAACATCTTACAATTATAATATAATAGTGCCAATAAGAGCTTTCTTGACTAACTGTAAGGTCTGTACCTTAAAACACATTATTAAATTTGAATATTATAGCATTTTTTCGCAATGCAAAGCGTTAATCTATTCTCAAAAACTTAACGCTTAACGCAGAGCGCCTACCCCGGATTGGTAGATGGTGCAGGTTCGAGACCCGCCGGACGATTAAATGTATGATTTCCCATTTTTGAGATTAAAACAGATTATGCCAAGCGTGGCATATAGTACATCCCGCACGGACGAGCAGCTTCATTGAAACTGGCCGCCCTGTGGCCGAAATTCAACCAGAGACAGTACATTATCATTATAATGACTACAACACCATAAAAGTCTCTAAAAAATATTATAAAGAAATATCTTGAGTAAACTAAAGGCAGAGCCTTTACTATGGCAACCAGATAACTGATATACCAAGACAGTACATCATCATTATAATGACTACAACACCATAAAAATCTCTAAAAAATATTATAAATAAATATCTTGAGACAACTAACACATTGCCATCTGATTCCGAAGTAGGCAGAGCCTTTACTATGGCAACCAGATAACTGATATACTACATATACTTACTAATTTTCTGTTGTAAATACATACTTATATAGATAATTACACCCAGACTCAGGACAAACATACATGTTCATGCATACAAATATCTGTCCTGGTTGGGAGTCGTACCCACGACCTCAGCTCCGGCGAGAATAGCAAGCATTTGCCAACCACGCCAACAGGCTTAAAATATTAAAGATCAATAAATAAATATCTTTAGACAACTGCCATCTGATTCCAAGCCTGTACTATGGCAACCAGGCAACTCATAAACATACTTATGTATTTCTAAATGCATACATATGCAGTATAGATAAATTACAACCAGACACACAGCAAATAATCGTGTTCATCACACAAAGATTTGTCGGAGTAGGAATCGAACCCCTGACATCTGGTTTAACAGTCTAACCACATCATCATCATATCAGCCGAATGATACAGACCAAGGCCTCCAACAAGGCTCTCCACAAAATCATCGGTCCATCTTATAGGGCCTGCCCACGCTGCGTCTTTCGGTTCGTGGTCGCCACTCAAGAACCTTTCTGCCCCAGCGGCCGTCGGTTCTACGAGCTATGTGCCCTGCCCAATGCCACTTTAGCTTGGCAATTCTTCGGGCTACGTCGGTTACTTTCGTTCACCTGCGGATGTCAACATTTCTGATCCGATCTCGCAGGGAAACTCCAAGCATAGCTCTCTCATACGTCCCATGTAAATATTTTTTTTATACAAACCGATGTTTTGTAGGTTCCTCAAATTGACGGACATACAGCTTCTATTGGGCTCCTTAAATATGATCTATTTTTCACATGTTGTATATTAAGTCATTGTGTAAAGTCTATTATTTGCAAATTCTATTACATTAGCCACTAAAATTGTTAACGCTTTTATTTTAACTTAAGTTTCTTTTGTTCTCGAAGCTCTGTTTTTAATGCCGATTTATTTTGCTTTGTTTCACTTTTCACAATGGAAAATCTAATGAATTTGCTAAAGATTTTATTAAAATTAAGTAGTATGTTCTATCAGCTATTGTGTTCTTAAGTTATAACAATGCCGAAACAAATTTTCTCTACTTTATTGAAATAAACAAAATGCGGCTCTTAACAATTAGATAACGATGTAATCTCAACAATTAGATGGATAGGGTACACTTTATTGCTCCAAAACAACCCAATACATAATTTCAAAATAAGCAAGTACAGGTACAATCGGCGGTCTTATCGCTTTGTAGCGATCTCTTCCAGGCCGTTGCTTGGGTAGACAAGAAAAAAAATAAGACAGAAAAGGCGGTAGTTTTAAGTGTACTAATAGGGTCTGTCAGCTACTACTACTAATATTTAAAGTTGTGTAGGAATGTACAATTTACATAATAATTTACTTATATTTGTTTAAATATTAATAATATTATAGTATAATAAAACATAATAATATATAATAATAATATTAGGTCTTTACCTATGAAATTGCCGTTCTGCAGTACTGGCCATTTCAAATCAAAATAATTTTTGTTTGGCTAAGAATTCTAATTTCAAATTAATTTTATTTTAAAAACATGGATTCTTTTTTCCAAAAGTAGTCATTTCTTTATTGATTTGTGTTACATTTTCATCGCATTTCAATCTTTTTCGTCATCATGGATACGTTAAAAATTCGAGTAATTATGGAATATGAGTACCGTCGTGGCAGCAACGCGGCACAAGCGGCACGCAACATCAACGACGTTTACGGAGCTAACACTACAAACCAACGCACCACCTGTTATTGGTTTGCTCGCTTCCGTTCTGGAAATTTCGACCTGAAAAATGAACCTCGCGGTCGTCCGAAGACTTTGGTCGACAATGACGAATTAAAGGCGGTTGTGGAAGCTGATGATACACAATCTACGGCTGAATTAGCAGCAGCTTTCGACGTTAGCGTCAAAACAATATTGGTCCATTTGCGTCAAATTGGCAAGGTAAAAAAGCTTGACAAATGGGTGCCCCACGAACTCAATGATCGCCAGCGCGAAGTACGCGTCGAGACGTGCCTTGCACTGCTCAACAGACACACAAATGAAGGAATTTTGAACCGCATTGTTACCTGCGATGAAAAATGGATTCTGTTTGATAACCGCAAGCGCTCAGCAAGTTGGTTGGATCCTGGTTCAGCACCTAAACAATGCCCTAAACGAAAACTTACCCCTAGAAAAGTGATGGTCACTGTTTGGTGGTCTAGCGCCGGTGTGATTCATCACAGCTTCTTACCAAACGGGGTGAGCATTACTGCAGATGTGTACTGTGAAGAACTGAGCACAATGATGGAGAAGCTGGCGCATCTCCAACCAGCATTGGTCAATCGCTCGTCTCCGCTGCTCCTGCACGACAACGCGCGACCTCATACTGCACAGCAGACGGTCTCCAAGTTGCAAGAACTGGGGTTGGAAGCTCTCCGTCATCCGCCCTACTCACCAGACCTTGCGCCTACAGACTACTACTTTTTCCAGAATTTGGATAACTTCTTGGCGGGAAAAAAATTCAATACCCGAGAGGCAGTACAAAATGCCTTTGAAGAATTTGTTGCCTCCCGTCCAGCTGATTTCTTTAAGAAGGGCATCAATAAACTGCCACTGCGATGGCAAAGATGCATTGATTGCATGGGTGATTACTTCGATTAATACAAATAAAAAAATTCATGAAAAAAATTCGTTTAAATTTTTTCATACAAAACGGCAATTTCATAGGTAGACCTATTATCTGGGGACAATGTCACACAGATCATCCTAGCCCCAAACTAAGCAAAACTTGTACAGTGGGTACCAGGCGACGATATACATACTTATATAGATGGATAAATACTTATATACATAGAAAACATCCATGACTCAGAAACAGATATTCGTGCTCATCACACAAATATTTGCACTTACCGGGATTCGAACCCAGGACCACCAGCTTCGTAGGCAAAAGCACTACCAACTAGGCTACGGTGACCGTCACCAACATAGCGCCAGAACGGCAATTGTAGAGATCTTCGGGGAAGGTCTCTTTTTGAAAGATATTTAAAGCGATATAAACTGTTATTTTAAAGAAATTTTGAAATAATTCAGGGTTTGATCACTCCTTATTTCTAGAGAAAGTAAATTCCATAGCCGAGCTGCATGGAGAAATAGAAATATTAAAAAAATCTGTACAGTTCACTGGGATATGTAGTTTTAAGTTCTCAAAGATCTAGAAAGTGTATCACAAACGAATTCAAAACGTTGCTTAAGGTAAATAAGAGCTGTTGGATTACACAAAATATTGTAAAGGAAACACGGTATGTGAGAATAACGGCGAAACTGCACGTGTGGCGCAGCGGCTAAGACAGTCGCCTTGCCGCTACGTGTCGCGGGTTCGAGCCCCGCGCTGGACAACTATTTGTGTGACCCATAAATAGATGTTCTGAGTCGGGATGTAATTTGTGTCCGTCTATTATGTTTGTAAAGTACCCCGCGACACGGGGATTGAATTCAAAAGTACAGGCGAATTCTTATAAAAAAAAAATGGATTGGTTTTTGCACTTGAGCTTTTTACGGAACTATAAAAAGAGGATAGTGATGATACTCAGTGATGGAATCTCAAATAATTTTACCTTTTGATAACTATTCATTCATTTAGTGATGACTTGTTAAATAAATTTACCTTTTGAAATGTAGGTACTATAAATCTATTCAGTGATGAAATCTTTAACTATTCAATACGCATTGCACATGTTTATAATTATTACAGCGCAAATCTTATCTAATATACTGAAACTATCCTATAATGTGACGAATAACTTTATAACCATTAAGGAATAATGAAATAATTAAATTTATTCAGCATTTGGGTATTAACATACACTTGTACTTATCAAGCTCACAATGCAGTACATAAATATAGTTAAATACAATCATCATCATCACCATCATCATATCAGCTGAAAGACGTCCACTGCTGGACAAAGGCCTCCCCCGAAGATCTCCATAAGTGCCGGTCTTGCGCTATCCGCATCCAGCGACTTCCAGCCACCCTCACAAGATCATCGGTCCATCTTATAGGGGGCCTGCCCAGTTAAATACAATATTAAAGAAACAAAAAATGTGAGCCGTCACGGGACGCCTGGCAGATGTGAAACATCGACATTATTTTGTAAAAGTAATATGCAGAAGTCGAAATCGAAGTATAAGTCGCAGTCGAAGTCGAAGTATAAGTCGCAGTCGAAGTCAAAGTCGAAGTCATGTCGAAGTCGAAGACGAAGTCGAAGTCTAAGTATAAGTCGCAGTCGAAGTCGAAGTATAAGTCGCAGTCGAAGTCGAAGTATAAGTCGCAGTCGAAGTCAAAGTCGAAGTCAAAGTCAAGTCGAAGTCCAATTAGAAGTCGAAGTCGTAGTCGAAAAGAACATATTGTGATAGGAACTAAAAAAAAAAAAAAACCACGGCTTGCGTCGCCACGCCAGAAAATCTGTATTACGTGCGGCTATAGATGTTTCACATCAAAAATAACTAGTCCTCCGGAAGGGTGTTAGCAAGGGAATCCTAAATTTGATCTGCCAGCGTGTATCGTTCGAAGCTTAACGCAGAGCGCCTACCCCGGATTGGTAGATGGTGTAGGTTCGAGACCCGCCGGACGATTAAATTTATGATTTCCCATTTTTGAGATGAAATAACTAGTCCGTTTCTGCGGTCTGTTTTATCATTTTTTTTATTGAAATCCTTAAATTAATTACAAATAACAAGTAACTTAGTTGCGATTTCTTTTTATTCTGACAATTAAAAAAATATTTCATCCTCTTGTCTCAGTCGCAAGCAAAAGTTAGTAACCAATAATTGCATACAGTAAGGACTAAATATATATATATAATATATATATATATTTTAGGGACAATGTCACACAGATCATCCTAGCCCCAAACTAAGCAAAGCTTGTACTATGGGTACCAGGCGACTAAATAATACTAAGGTATAAATACTAAGGTCTAAATATATACTCTAGATCCGAGAATGACGCCCGGTTATATCAGTTTTTATTGAAAAAGAATCCGAACGAGTATGATCCCCGACTCTTAATTAGAAAAAACTAGACGAGCTGCGTATCATACTAATATTATAAAGGCGAAAGTGTGTGAGTGTGTATGTTTGTTACTCTTTCACGCAAAAACTACCGAACGGATTTTGATGTAACTTTGGAGTAATATAGCTTATACAACATGTAATTTAATTAACGCACATCCTGAAAATAGTTTGTTCAGAATCGATTACTGGATCGATTTATATCATTTTTAATATAGGTAATTTTTATTCCAAAATTTACGGAATTATTGTCATATTAACCCTGTACATTGAAAACAAATTGAAATGGACCGTAAGTCAAACTAATAACACTTTTAAAATCGCAGTTTTATTTGTATTCCTACAAATTCCACGATGCAATACAAAATACAGAAAAATAAACTTTATTCCAAGAAACTAATTTAGTAAATAACAATGCATATATATGTTAAATTAAAAATTCAGTGTATGTATTATGATTACAACATAATATTCTAATTGGGGTGTTTGAGGGTGTGCATTAATTACGTTACATGTTGTATATCCGAATAACACATAGGCTATAATTTATAAAGTTTAGCGCGGGTAAAACCGCGGGGCACAGCTAGTATTAATATATACTCATGTGGCAAACGGACGTTCAGACTTTGATTGTCATCGACTGGTCTGTTGCCAAGTCTCATGGTTATGTAACCCTGATTGATATGGGACATTCACACCCTCTGGGGTTATGGATTCAATCTCCACCTAAGACAATTTTTGTGTGATGAGCACGGTCATTGTTCTTTAATTTTAATATAGTAGAACTAAATTTCAAAATAATAGATTAGTAAATTGTTATTTATTTAAGGATTTCAGAAAATATATGCGATAAAACAAACCGCACGGACTGACTAATTAATATTTTTTTGTAACTTTTTACTATCCACTATATGTTTATGTACTGCATTGTGACCTTGACAAGTACAAGTGTATGTTAATACCCAAGTGCTGAATAAATTTCATTTCATTTCATTTCATATATTTGGGTGTAATTATCTATAAATTATAATATTTAGATATTTACGAAATATATACGTATGTTTATCTATTCTCTCTTTGCCAGTATAGGCTCTGGCTAGTTTCCCGTGCGTTCTAGCGTTCTAGTGCTTGTCCCGACCATCTGCGACCGGCGCAAACGGGGCTATCGGAGCAGCATACCCGCGTTTCCGGGGGTCACCCATCAGGCGCCAGAAGAAGTCCACGGCAGGTTAGGTTTAGTCGGTGTGAGTCCGATATACCCACCCGAAGACACTTTTTGCGGATGCGTAGGCATTCCCCCTGCCTTACCAAAAAAGGCTCTGCCTAGTTTGGAATCTGATGGCAGTGTGATCATCATCATCATCATATCAGCCGAAAGACGTCCACTGCTGGACAAAGGCCTCCCATAAGGATCTAGCCGGTCCTGCGCTGCCCGCATCCAGCGGCTTCCCGCGACCCGCACAAGATCGTCGGTCCACCTTGTAGGGGGCCTGCCCACGCTGCGTCTTCCGGTTCGTGGTCGCCGCTCGAGAACCATCTGTCCCATCGGCCGTCGGTTCTACGAGCTATGTACCCTGCCCACTGCCACTTCAGTTTGGCAATTCCTAGGGCTATGTCGGCTACTTAGGTTCGCCTGCGGATCTCAGCATTTCTGATTCGATCTCGCAGGGAAACTCCAAGCATAGCCTTTTCCATTGCCCTTTGGGTGATCTTGAGCCGCCTGATAAGGCCCATAGTGAGCGACCACGTCACTGTTCCGTAAGTCATCACTGGCAACACACACTGGTCGAAGACTTTCGAGTTGAGACACTGCGGAATTTGGGACAATGTGATATCTGTCCCAAATTTATATATATTAAATGATTAGCTGTCCCGGCTAACTTCTTACCGCCATGTTTTTGCCGTCAAATAAAAACATAAAACTCGCACGTCTTCTGTCTACGCAAAATCACTTTTCTGATATTTTTAAAAGTTTGCCTTTTTCATACAAACCTTCTCCTGATAATAACGTGCATATAAGAGAAAGATTTATCCAATTTGGTGCAGTCGTTGCGAAGTTATGAGCATACAAACATTTTGGTAATGCATTTTTATTTATTCGAACATTCTCTGACCAAATTGGAGATGTTCTCAAGAAAGGGCAGGTCAGAAGTACCCTAAACCGGCGAGCATGTATGAAGAATATAATGACAGTAATCGAGGCAAAAGAAGTATGCAAAGATCGTGACAAATGGAAATCCGTTGTCTCTGCCTACCCCTCTGGGAAACAGGCGGGAGTCTATGTATGTATGTATGTATTTTTATTTATATAGATTAAAATACCTACGTATTAAAAGGATTTTTATGATAATAGCTAAGAAAATAAATGAAAATATACACATCAGATATATTATGTACAGACGCCAGCACATCCAGCTACCCCAATCAGTCAAATTTCTTTTAAAGATTTTCAACTTTATCACAAAAGTATAAGGTTCACTTTCAATTGGGGAAACTTGACAGATTGGGGTAGCTTGATGTGCTGGTTTCTGTACACATCTCAAACTTATAATACCTCTTTTCGTGCAATAGTTAAAATAACACTTATCCTGTTACTTATAAAAATATTGAGACACCGATAAGCTTGACATATTATGTTTCTCTTTGTCATTTGACATTAGAGAAATTGTGATTATGCAATTCGTTATATGCTTGCATAGTGCAAGTACAAATACAGTAATTTAGAGGTGAACTAGCTGTGCCCCGCGGTGAGCCCGAGACCTTCCCAACGAATGCAAAACCGTGGAAATCGGTTCGTGCGTTCTGGAGTTATAGCGTCAGGAAGGAAAACCCGACTTATTTTTATATAGTAGACTAGCTGTGCCCCGCGGTGTTACCCGCGTTAAATGTTATAAATTTTCTTTGCTATATACCTCACGGAGCTCGAGACCTTTCCAACGAATGCAAAACCGTGGAAATCGGTTCGTGCGTTCTGGAGTTATAGCGTCAGGAAGGAAAACCCGACTTATTTTTATATAGTAGATGACAGTTGTCGGTAAACGGCTTTTAAATAGATAAGGTTTCGTTTGATTTGCTTTAGAGCAGGGTTTCTTAAACTTTTTCCGGTCACATACCAATTTCCTATTTTAAACAATCCTATGGACCCTGTCAAAGAATATTATAGCAGAAGAAAACTGGTTATATATAAAAAAAAAACACTTGAAATCTCATAATTTCTCGATCTGACACATTATTATATATTATGGACACGGGTAACGAAAGCGATTACAATTTAAGGCAAGCCTTTTAGTTTACCCGACGCGACGTTTCGGCATGAATTGCACAAGCCGTTACCTGATTTTCACAGTAAGTGGCCTTGATGGGAAATGTTGTGTTTGGTACAAACTTAAATTCAAAGGTCATTTATTCCGTTAAAATCTTACATTTGTCTGGAATCTTAATTTTTTTTACCCTACCGTGCAGTGCATGACATGGCAGCTACTGAGAAACACTGCCAGAATCAACTCAGTAGGAATCCTTTTTTTTAAATATTTATTTCTTAATATAAAATTACATTGTATGTACTTAAATGTGTTAATCTAGAGCGACTCAATCCCATGCCATTTTATCACTTAAATAATCAGAAGTTTTGTCATAAGCCCTGCTACACAATTTGGCTTTTATAGTCCCTTTAAACTTATTCGTCGACATTTCTCTGATATCAATGGGAAGTTTGTTATAGAATCTTATACATTGCCCCATAAAAGGTTACTTATTTTGTGGAGACGGGTGGTATGGAACACAAGGTTATGCTTATATACACAATTAACTTATAAATATGTTAAGAGTTAACTATCTAACTGTGGACCTCTTATACTCATGCTACGGACCCCTAAGGCGTCCGTGGACCCCACATTAAGAATTCTGCTTTAGAGAGTCTCTAAAGCAGAATTCTTAATACTGTAATTTCGACGTGAATAACATTTGTCCTTATGTACTATCGTGAAAATATCCGGTAATCTAACGCTGGATTTTTTAAGACCTTTTTCTTGTGCCAACCCTCCTAAGTTAAACATCGATTTTTGGATGGTCGAATTAACAAAAAACTAACTTGTCCACGAAAACATTGTATTTAAAATATATTTGTCTAGACTTTAATTTTGTTGGGACTACCTCTTTTGTGTGCGCTTTATGGATGTTTGCAGAAGCATGCAAAGATTGCTTTCAAGCTATAATTTGTAAGAAAACCGCATCTATACTTAGACGAGTGAGAAACAGTCCTAACGGCATTGTGAGAATTGTGGCGGAGAGTTTTAGCTCTCCTATTTTAGATTAGTTCATGAGGAGACTGATTAATTGAAAGATGTCGGTATCCCATGACTACTACTAACTATTTATATACATATTACAGTACAATTATGTGCAAGAAGTTAAAATAAAAATAATAACACTAGATTTGTATAAGCTTTGTTACTAACCCAAGAATGGATTGAATTTGCCCGAAATAAAAATAATTCAACTAAAAATATTTCCGTGTTTGACTCCCCATTTTTAAATGTGGAGCTTTGTATTGGAAATGTCATCTAGTAGCAAACCTTTTTAGGTTTAAGCTAAGTCTCGAAGAGAACTTAGTAATATGGTGGTTTACCGTAAGTGTTATTTATGGTACACCAAAGAACTTGTATTGTCATAAACGAGTATTAGTTTAAACAAACAGTAAGCAGTGAGATTTTAAAGTGATTTATATGATAATACTAATTTCCTTAAACAAATTGCTAGTACAAAGTAAAAGAAAATGTATTGGCAAACATCGTTAATATGTTGGACTTTAGTTAAACATAATTAGAACGGTTCTTTTTACCCGATTACCAAAAGGAGGGTTATAATTTTAAATTAATTTTAAATGTCTATGTCTATGTATACGTACGAGTGTAAAAGTACGAGATAGCCTAGTGGTTGACCGTTGGACTATGGTGACAGTGGTCTCGAGTTCAAGTCCAAGGCAGCGCATTATTGACTTTTCGAAGTCATGTGCAATACGATACCAACACGTATCTCAGTCCTCCACGGACCATTCTCAAGAGTTACTAACTCGTCGAGTGCTCGAATGCGACTAAACTCTTCAAGCACTCCTTGTTTCCTATGATGGTAGCAATCTAGTCAGGCTGTTATTGTTTCACAAGTTACCCTGTATTATTCTACAATTCGGAATGAAATAAACAGCGTCCAAGCAAATTTAAATTTTAAAAAGCCTTTATTCACTGACCAAATAATTTTACACATTAACAAATTTTTATATACTAAGTTAATAAAATGTAGACTAAAATTAAAACAATGTCAATTTTTAGCAACCAGTTGGGTCAGGGGCACTCAATGTCGTGCGGTGTTCCACAGGGTTCGGTATTGGGCCCGCTCCTGTGGAACATCGGGTACGACTGGGTGCTGAGGGGCGAACTCCAGCCGGGCGTGGACCTGACGTGTTATGCGGACGACACGCTGGTCACGGCCCGTGGGAGTTCGCACAGGGAGGCAGCGTTGCTGGCGACGGCGGCGGTCTCACAGGTGGTGGGCCGCATCCGGCGCCTCGGCCTGGAGGTGGCCCTCAGCAAGTCGGAGGCCATGATGTTCCATGGTCCCCGGCGGGCGCCGCCGCCCGGATCACACATTGTGGTCGGGGGGGTCCGGATCGCTGTCGAGCCTACCATGAAGTACCTGGGATTGGTGCTCGACAGCCGGTGGGACTTCGGACCCCACTTCCGGCGGCTGGTGCCCAAGCTGATGGGCGCGGCTGGGGCACTGTCAACGCTGCTTCCCAATCTGGGGGGCCCGAGCGCAGCCTGTAGGCGGCTCTACGTGGGGATCGTGCGATCGATGGCCCTGTACGGGGCCCCGATCTGGGCGGCTGACCTGACGGCCGGTAGCATCGCTGTTTTGCGGAGACCGCAGAGAGCTATGGCCGTCAGAGTTATCAGGGGGTATCGCACGGTCTCCTACGAGGCGGCTTGTGTACTGGCCGGATCCCCGCCCTGGGACCTCGAGGCGAAAGTACTCGCGTCACTGTACCAGTGGCGCGAGGAGATGCTGGCGCAAGGCGAGGGGCCGATGCAGCAACACATGGGGCTGCGTCGGTCCCAGCTTCGCGAGGCCCTGGTGGCGGAATGGCGGGACAGGCTATCGCGCCCAACCGCCGGCCTCGTCACTATCGAGGCGGTCCGGCCGGTACTCGAGCGTTGGCTCGGGAGGAGGCACGGCTCCCTGACGTTTCGGGTGACGCAGGTACTCTCGGGGCATGGCTGCTTCGGGAAGTACCTGTGTCGCATAAACAGGGAGCCGGACGCCCGGTGTCACCACTGCGTCGACTGTCGGGAGGACACGGCGCTGCATACGCTGGCAGAGTGTGCCGCTTGGGAGGAGCAGCGCCGTGCCCTCATTTTTGGAGTAGGCAGTGACTTGTCGCTGCCGGCCGTCGTGAATTCGATGGTTGGCAGCGAGGAGTCCTGGGACGCGGTGGTTTCCTTCTGCGAGACAGTCATCTCGCGGAAGGAAGCTGCGGAGCGGGAGAGGGAGATTACATCCTCTCATCCGGCCCGCAGCAGACGCACCGGGCGTCGGCGGAGGGCGGACAATGCCCTCTTCCAGCCCCCCTAAATGGGTCCAGGGGCGACGGACTCGGGGGCGTCCGTCGCCCACCACACATCTGGACCCGAGGCGGCGGCGCGACGTGTTCCACGCGCGCCCCTCTTAGACGTTGCGGGGGGAGTTTAACACCTCACTCCCCCCGCTAATGCGAGGAGGCCCGCAGGCATGGGCCAGCACCAGCTGGGGTTGCGGAAGTATCATTCGTTCCCGCGACCCCCGGCGCAGGTGTGAGAAGGAACACCGGGGTGGTTTTTAGTCAGTAGGAGTCTGACAGACCCCTCCGCCTCCCCCAAGGCGGAGGACATCCATGCAGGATTTTCCACCCCGCAAAAAAAAAAAAAAAGGTTGTCCTTCGGCATACGCCTCCCGTAATTTTTCCATTCGTCTCTGTCTCCAGCAAGTGTTCGCCATCCTTTTGGTAGATCATCTTCCCATCTCTTTATTGTTCGTCCTTTGTGTCTTTTCCCGTTTCTAGGATAACATTCCATTACGTCTTTCGTCCATTTTTTCTTCTCATAATGTGTCCTGTCCAGTTCCATTTGAGACGTTTTATTTTTGTAAAACGTAATTTACTTTACCAAACACTGGCCATATCTAATTTAAAGTACGCGATCGACACGATAAGGGCAATACTATTCTTAAATGTCAATGATATATTTATTATTATTGACATAATTCTTCATCATATCCATATCTGTGTACTTACTCGTGTAATTTTATGGAACTTAACATTGGAATACCGTTTCATCTGCCATATCGGATAACGTATAATTGTTTCCAAGAGCAAAGGACTCGTTAAATCTATAAAAATGACATTCGTTATTCTAAAACAAACAAATCATTGGTTGTTAATGTTTTATACAAATTGACTAGATCCAATTGAAATATAGAAGGATCTATACGCATGTACACACGGCTACATATCAAGCTACACATTTCCAATACAAGCTGACCTCTCATTGTATTGAAATATATACAACGCGGGATCAGTTTATACTGGAAATGTGTAGTTTGATATGTAGCCGTGTGTACCAATATCTACCGCAGTTATTGTTAAAATAAATATAATTAAAAATCTTTAACATTGGATGCGTTTACATATATATGTAAAGGCATCCAATGTTCCATCGACATAGTTTGGTCATTTAAATACTGAAACTAGATTGTATGATTTAAAGGTGTGTGAATAATGTCTCAGGATATTAATAATAATAACGTTATTTATTATCGCACCACAATTTATACAATTATTACATCTAACCAATATACATGTTTAAGTAGACATGTACATATATTGCAGGAGACTGTGTTGCAGGACACTATTTAATAAATTCCTAGCTGTTCCCGTGGTTTTACCCGCGTTAAACTTAATAAATTATAGCTTATGTGTTATTCGGATATATAAGCTATATTACTACAAATTTTCATTAAAATCTATTCAGTAGTTTTTACGTGAAAGAGTGACAAACATCCATCCATACATACAAACTTTCGCCTTTATAATATTTGTAGGATAGGATTAAATACTTACTTACTAAGATTAGTTTAACATAATTTGTATCTACTAACAACAATGAATTTTATTATGTGTTAGAAAAAATTATAATTATTATTAATTTTATAAATAAAAACAAAAGAGGTTACGTATTTAGGTGACACTGCTAAATGCTATATTAATTAAGTTACATCTGTCGTTCAAAGTCATTGAAGCAGGTCTTATTGTCGCCAAGACTCCGAGAACGTCACCTGATGATGCACCCGGTTGCCTCAGACCGTGAATGATGTTTTTTATCATCACACGTTACGAATGAATGCGTTTAACTTCTAAGTAGTATCTAAAATTAGTGACAAGTCAACCTTCAACGGGTATTGTGATTGTCGGGAAAACAACAGCGTTTAATGTTACGAACCTACTTACTTAGGTTTATTCTAGTTACTAGCTGTGCCCCGCCGTGTTACCCGCGTTAAACTTTATAAATTACTAGCTGTGCCCCGCGGTTTTACCCACGTTAAATTTTATAAATTATCACAGCTCCACCCCCGTAGGTGATAGCGTGATAATATGTAGCCTATATGTTGAACCGTCCTCTTAGTAATATACGTGCAAAATTTGAAGTAAATCCATGCACTACTTTTTGAGATTAGCCCAGAAAGGATACTTGGGGCGTGATCTACAATCGATATCGAAGCCAAAAATATAGTTTTTAGAATTTTTGTCTGTATGTCTGTATGTATGACAGACAAACAGACAAAAATTCTAAAAACTAAATTTTTGGCTTCGATATCGATTGTAGATCACGCCCCAAGTATCCTTTTTAAAAAAATATTCAATGTACAGTTTTGACTTTCCTACGATTTTATTATATTCATAGATAAGATAGCCTATGTGTTCTTCGGATATACATATGTATAGGTAAGCTATATTACTACAAAGTTTCATCAAAATCCACTCGGGAGTTTTTGCGTGAAAAAGTAACAAACATACACACTCACAAAGTTTCGCCTTTATAATATTAGTGTGATACGCAGCTCGTCTGGTTTTTTCTAATTAGAGTCGGGGATTATACATTGTTCTTTTTCAATAAAAACTGACTAACCGGACGTAATTCTCGGATCTAGAGTGTATATTTAGAGTCCTTACTGTATGCGATTATTGGGTACTAGCTTTTGCTTGCGAATGAGACAAGAGGATGGAATAAATTTCAATGACTAAACTACATAGTTTCATAAAAATCCGTTCTGTAGTTTTTGCGTGAAAGAGTAACAATTATCTATAATTACAAACTTTTGCAGTTATAATATTAGTAGGTAATGTACAGACGCCATTCCCCAATTGAAAGTGAACCTTATGTGATAAAGTTGAAAATCTATAAAAGAAATTTGATAGATTGGGATAGGAGACTCCATCGTGGTCGAAATTCAATCAGGAGGACTTACTATCCTCTGTAAGTAATATTATTCATAGGAATTATTATTATTTTTTTTTTTATATTATATTTTGGGACACTATTAACACACGGCCATCTGATCCCAAACTAAGCAGAGCTTGTACTATGGAAACCAGATAACTGATATAATACATATAATACTTTTCTTTTGTAAATACATACTTATAATATAGATAATTACACCCAGACTCAGGACAAACAGACATGTTCATGCACACAAATATCTGTCCTGGGTGGGAATCGAACCCACGACCTCCGGCGTGAAAAGCAAGCATTTGCCAACCACGCCAACAGGCCCGTCGATCTGGTATATCTCGTATTCGTCTCACGGGTTCGAG
Organism: Pseudoips prasinana; assembly: GCA_951640165.1. Taxonomy (NCBI): domain Eukaryota; kingdom Metazoa; phylum Arthropoda; class Insecta; order Lepidoptera; family Nolidae; genus Pseudoips; species Pseudoips prasinana. The sequence continues at coordinate 15,447,208 of OX621260.1, forward strand.
TCCCGCGCCGGATAACTATTCGTGTGACCCATAAATAGTTGGTGTGAGTCTGGATGTAATTTGTGTCCGTCTATTATATGTTCGTAAAGTACCCCGCGAGACGGGGATGAGGTATATTACCTAATGCGGTCGTTGTCTTTAAAAAATAAAAAATAAGTATTGAGGCGCTCATAGTTAGATGCTCCCATGCGTCCATAAGTGATCGGCAAGGTTAAGCAACTAGGCTCGCGGCCAGTCCATAGTTAGGTGACCACCATAGAAAGTGCCCCTATGTTTGCGCACACACTTGTGCACTATAATATGTCCCGCGCAGACGGCTAATCTTTATTTGACTAGCCGCGCAATGGGCAAACTTTAACAAGGAGGAGATTATTTGTATAGACACTTTTCATTATTATGTCAAAATTAAGAAAAAAACGATGCACGATGCGCGCTCATCGTAAAAATTCACTCTCATACATTTTCATACCACCTAGAACTAATTTCATGCTGTTATTTTTACGATGCGCGCGCATCGTAAAAATTCACTCTCATACCACCTAGAACTAACTTCATGCTGTAAAATTTTTTGGTGTCGGTGTGCGCGCGCATCGTAAAATTCACTCTCATCATTTTTCTCCATCGCACCAACAAACAATTCACGTTTTTTGTATGTGAGCCCCCTTAAATATTTATTTTATTTTGTTTGTTAGTATTTGTTGTTATAGCGGCAGCATCTATCACGGTTCATGAGATACAGTTTGGCGACAGACGGACAGACAGACATCGAAGTCGTAGTAATAGGGTCCCGTTTTACCCTTTAGGTACGGAACCCTAAAATACGTATCCTCTATTACACGGCGACTATCAGCAGTTGAGCCAATTCTTCTCAAGCTCACATATTGTTTAGAGGATCATATTGCAGTTGCTCTCGACTGTCCGAGAGCAACTGCAATATGATCCTCTGACGTTATAAAGTAGAATACCGTAGCCTAGCCTAGTTGGTAGTGCTCCTGCCTACGAAGCTGGTGGTCCTGGGTTTGAATCCCGGTAAGTGCAAATATTTGTGTGATGAGCACGAATATTTGTTTCTGAGTCATGGATGTTTTCTATGTATCTAAGTATTTATCTATCTATATAAGTATGTATATCGTCGCTTGGTACCCATAGTACAAGCTTTGCTTAGTTTGGGGCTAGGATGATCTGTGTGACATTGTCCCTAGATAATATTATCATTATTATTACATTGTTTAAAATGAGTCAGAGTAGATCGTGTTGAATGCAAATAACTAACTAATGTTATTAGGTATTTTGAACGATACGATTGTGCTTACACGGCGGCAACGAGACTGATACACGGTGTACATCGTCACGATGTATGCATAGAACGTGACAGGGGCGAAGGAAATAGGAGAAAAATATGCATAAACTGACTTTGCATTTAAATGAATTTTTTTAGAGTTCCCCACCGAAACTGAGAAACGTTTAGTACTGTCTAGTTTTGTACTGAAAAGGGAAAACGATCAGTATTGTGACTAGTTCCGTACCGAAACGGAAAAATTATCAGTATTGTGACTAGTTCCGTACCGAAACGGAAAAATTATTAATATTGTTATTAGTTCGATACCGAAAGGGAGAAAAGATAAGTTTATATAGGTATAGCGGTAGAATGTTATACCGAAGATAATGAGTTCAAATTCTGAGTAGCCCCTTAAAAATTTCTGAGTTAGTACATAGAAATTAGTGCTCGAAGATGAACGGAAAAATAAATCAGTATTGTCACTAGTTCTGTACTGAAATGGAATAATGACCAGTATTGTGACTAGTTTTGTACTGAAACGGAAAATCGATCAGTATTGGGACTAGTTCTGTACCGAAACGGATAAACGATCAGTACCTATTGTGAGGTATGTGGGTATGATCCGAGGTGTTCTCAAAAAAGGCCAGGTCAGAAGTACCTTACACCGGCGATCATGTTTGAAGAATATAGTGCACGTGCCACGGACAACACGCAAAGCCGTCATACCTCTTTCGGGTCGCGTCGCCAGTCGTTATATCAAATCACGAAAGTGATCGAATAGAAAGCGCCACTGTGTTTCCGCACACACAAAAAAATAACACATATGCTATAATTTTTTGTTTAATGCGAGTAAAACGGCGGGGCACTGCTAGTGATAAAATTATTGCTATTACCAAGTTGAGAGTGTTTGGCCTTGGCCATATATTATAATGAAGACGTTGTTTATTTATATCTTTTATTAGCATTATTTATCATCATCGAAAATCCAATGATAAACATAATTGAATTAGTATCTTTGGTATAATTGAATTATGTTTGGAGGGTAGTCAGTAATAGAACAAACTCGATACTCGTTGGTCTAGCGGTAAGTGGCTGTAAGAGGGTAGAATGCAAATATTGATTGATATCATGGCATTTCTTTCTGACCAAGTTCAAATGAAAAAGACAAGGCGTCTTTAGTTCGCCGTGGTCTCCTTCTGAGAGGCAGTCATGCTCCAGAAGGAGGCCGCCGAGTGGGATCGGGGAAAAACCGATTCTGCTCGCAGATGGAGGTGTCGGGGAGGCGGCGGTAGCCGATAACCCAACTCCACTCGGGGCTGCGGAAGCAGTATGAGAAGTGTCCTCTACTGCCGCCACTTGCAAGCATCTCCTGGAAGATAGTGATCTGTTTGTGGCGCAGTCGCTGTGCCGGACTGGCCGAAGTCGCCAATACACAGCCCTCCTAGCGTATGTGTCCCGACCATCTGGGACCTGGCGAAAAAGGGAGGCATCGGAGCAGCATACCCGCGTTCCCGTGGCTCCTCCCATGAGGGCCAATAGAAGTCGAGTCGAGTACAACATACCCACCTGCAGAGATTTTTTCGGGTGGCATTAAGGCGTTAAGTACGAGACAATTTATTTCTAAAATGCACATGACTTTGAAAAGTTAGTATTTGGGTAACCTTGGGTTAGAATTCTAGACCACTGACTCTACATTTCAACGGTCTAACCATTAGGCTCTCTTTATCCTTCTCTAACTCTAGTATATCTTTTCATCATCATGCCACCCAAAATACGTCCACAGCTGGACAAAAGCCTCCCCAAAAAATGGTGAAGTGTGATAGGTTGTCGATCGCAGTTTGATGGTCATAGTTCACAGAAAAACACTTCTACCCGTTCTCTGGTAACCATTCTCTCGGGGCGATTTCTACGACCCCCACGGGATGAGGTGGGGTGATGAATTTTTTCGCCATCACCGACAGCGTATACAAATATCTTATCTATACATATAATAAAATCGTAGGAAACTCAAAACTGTACATTGAATATTTTTTTTAATGGATACTTTGGGCGAGATCTACAATCTATATCGAAGCCAAAAATATAGATTATAGAATTTTTGTCTGTTTGTCTGTATGGGGGTTCGGGCTAAACTCAAAAAGTACTGCAAGGATTTACTTAAAATTTTGAGGTAAGAGGTCGGGTCAACATATAGGCTATATATTATCAGAGCTGTGATAATTTATGAACTTTAACGCGGGTAAAACCGCGGGTTACAGCTAGTACGGAAAAATATAACAGATCATATTATTATAAGTAGGTTAAGTTGCCGTCAAAACAACTATTACCAATCAGCTGGCGGTGTTTTGAAAAAAAAACAATGCCTAATAGTATACAATATTCTTCTTCCTGGTTTCTGTAGTGTATATTTTATTTTTAGATAGACATTTGAGCTAATGTTTTCCTGTATCCAAACAATACATCGTCTCTATAATGAGCTGAAGACGTTTAACGTCAGTCGGCTTTCAATAACAAATAAACAAAATAAAGCATTCATAAAATATACAGATTGGAGGTTAACTGACGGATGAATATTTGTGAATTTATATTGTACTAGCTATGCCCCGCGGTTTCACCCGCGTTAAAGTAGTTTTGGCGTTTTTACGTGAAAGAGTAACAATCATCCACGCTCAGTACACGCTCCCTGGACGCTCTCAAAACTAAGACAAATTCGGGAAAACCGCAGTTTCAGCTGTGCGTTGATCGAACAGTCAGTCAGTTTCTACTTTTATATATAGAGATATTTATAAACATTAATTAGAACTGGCCATAAAAGTGCCTTTACACAAATAACAATGTGGAGGCGCCAAAGGAAAAGCAAAGATAGTCCCAAGTGTTAATTAACTACACGCGCCGAACATTCCGTATATACAACAAAACAATTGAAAACGTGCCTTCCAAATTAAAAACTAAAAGTCATTTGAGTCAAATGTAGAGTCAAACCCACAGTACACTGGAAAATCGACCTTACTGCATATGTAATAGGAGACTCTGAAGAGCAAACTGATACATCGATGTGACTGTCATTTGTTTCAATAAAATAAGTTAGATACAAACGTATTTGCTACACTAAATTGTAATATGAAGTCACGAGGGAATTATTCTTTTGTTCAAATCATACTATATGGTGTGTTACAAAATGCTGACTAAAAGGGTAGGTGTTTGATGTTGAAATGACTCGATCCACACACATGATCATATTGATGTTAATGAACATGTAAACAGGCTTAGTTGAAAAACACCAACAACCTCCCTGGACAACATAGCTAACACCATAAGCAACAACTTTTGTTCTACGAGTTCGGACATAACTCAATAGGTACAGACGCCAGCACATCCAGCTACCCCAATCTGTCAAATTTCTTTTATAGATTTTCAACTTTATCACAAAAGCATAAGGTGCACTTTCTATTCGGGAATTTGACAGATTGGGGTAGTTTGATGTGCTGCCGTCTGTACATAAAAAAATGAATAAAATATGATTTTACACGGACGACTAGCGACTAGAGAAATGGGTCAAGTTCAAAGGCACTACGCTGCACCCTTCCCTCTTAAAATGTATGTGTTAGTGCCTCAACGCTCTGTACCTACGGCTATATCGATTATTTGATATACCAACATCCACTTTAAATCTACTATATAAAAATAAGTCGGGTTTTCCTTCCTGACGCTATAACTCCAGAAAGCACGAACCGATTTCCACGGTTTTGCATTCGTTGGAAAGGTCTCGAGCTCCGTGAGGTTTATAGCAAAGAAAATTTTAACGCGGGTAACACCGCGGGGCACAGCTAGTACTTCATATATCAGTCCCGTTACGCGTTTTGCAAGGCTATATAATGAAAGATTAACAAATAATAAATCTATAGACTTCTTTTCAATGAAATTTGTATAGTACAGACATTTCCTGTTCTATAAATAATATATAAATTTTATACGGTTTACTTACTTTAGTTCTATAATTTTATACTCCGCAGGTAGTTATTGTTGTGATTCAGCAGATTTTTTTACAATGTAATGCATACTGTTATTTGTATGATTACTAACATATAACATAATTTAACTAAACATATAACATAATTTATAAGACTATGTAATTGTACTGTTGGTGTGCTTATTAATAAAAATAAATAAATAAAATAATGACCGCGCTTTAATCCTACCACCAGATCCAATGCGCCCAACTGAGAAGACCCAGCGAAACACTCAGCGGGTGTCTCTACTAGCCGTTTCAACACGGCCCAGATGTAACGCTCCGGCGGCAAACATACTCAATGGAGCATATACATAGTACATACACGAGATCAAGTACAATATAAGCGGTGTGGTTCCCCCCCCCCCACACCAAACCATTGGGTGTCGTAAAGGTGACTACACCAGGGGCCTGTTTAATAAAGCTGAGAATTCGACAAGTCCGACATATTATGACAAAAAGTTACAATTCGACAATATTTCTGTTCAATAAAACTTACAGGTGACAAAATTGTCATGGTGGAAAATCCACAAATATGTCGGGTTGTCACTACAATCCGACATATTTCTGTTCAATAAAACTTTTTGAGTGACAGGTGACAGGCGACAATTTGTTGTGAAAAGCTTGTCAATTCTGCTTTATTAAACAGATAATTGACATGATATATTGACATATTTGTAGAATTGTCCAAAAATTCTGACAGGCGCCTTACCTTCTGCCGCGATTCATATTTTGAATATTGAAGGTGTAAGAAAGTGTTTATAAAATATTTAATACAAAAAATGGTACTTACATCGAGCAGCGAGAGTAGTGATGATGAGTACTTGGAACAAATACAAACGAGGAGACAACGACGGTCATATAAAAGCAGAATCAATTTAAAAATATTAAATTATTATTATTTATTTTGATTACTTCATTCAATTACTTCGTAGATATTTTTTCTTGTTTTACCCTCATTTATCTTCATACAACAGAATGACCAGAAAATATGTCACAAGTTGACATAATTATCACGACAATCCGACAATTGTCAACCAAAATTGTCGGAAATAATTTGACTGTAGTTTTTTGACATATGTCGAGTTTTATTAAACGCGTTTTTAAATGACAAATATGTCAAAGATTTTAAATCAACTTTTTACATATTTGTCACCTTTATTAAACAGCCTAAGCACGACAATTCTACAATTATGTAATTTTTGGACATATATGTCGACTAGTCAGCTTTATTAAACAGGGCCCAGGTAATCGGGCAGCAGCGCCTCCTGTGTACTAGTAGCTACCACTTAAGTGCGGTCGCCAACTTGCATGCCAAGCGTGGTGACTACGGCAAACCCCTCCAAATGTAATAATAATAATATCTAGGGACAATGTCACACAGATCATCCTAGCCCCAAACTAAGCAAAGCTTGTACTATGGGTACCAGGCGACGATATACATACTTATATAGATATATATATATATACTTAAATACATAGAAAACATCCATGACTCAGAAACAAATATTCGTACTCATCACACAAATATTTGCACTTACCGGGATTCGAACCCAGGACCACTAGCTTCGTAGTTGGAGCACTACCAACTAGGCTACGGTGATGTTAACCTTATAGAACCCTTTGGAGGAGGACTATGTCCAGCAGTGGGTGATACCAGGCTGATAATGTTACGTACTCAAATAACATCTACCACCAATTTATAGCTCTAAAAAATAACTAACTGCAGATAACATAAACACCACGTCCGTGTATACATTTGTACTTCAAAAATCGCTCTTATTGTTAACATAATAAAGACGCTGTCAAGGCTTAAGTGTTTCCACTCACGTGGAATGAACTCTACATTTTAAAAGATCAGATTACGGCATTCTGTATACGATAAGTACTATTTTATGTGTATTTTAATGTTAACCATATTAATAGAAGATATTAAAATACGTTTAACAAGTTTAAATACTTCGTTTAATAGTCGTTTAGCGTTTTAAAACAGTTTTAATACTATACAATCGCGCCACGTAGAGTCGGCAGGTACACAGATATTAAAAGCATCTTTATACCGTAAGCAGTAAGGACGGATTTCGCTATGCAATCATATCCACTAATGTACGTCTGCATCGTCATAAAGACATGTACAGAGTACAACCACTACCTTCCTCCATGACCCTTAGTTTGGATTCGTATCGATTATATATCCCCACCGGTCCTGAAACGGATGAGCAGCCTTGCATCTTCGGGCATAAACGTAGAGCGACGGTTGCAGTCTCTAAAAACTGACTCCCTCATTCATCTCCATTTCAATAATCAGTCTGAGACGTGTTTCGAACCCTAAAGGGGTACCAGGCGACGCGACTAAGTCTACAAATCTAGTTTTTTTAGTCTTTATGCTGGATGGCTTGAACCCTCGCTCTCCTCTAATGTAATTGTCCGAAGAAGCAGTGATAGCCTCCTAAGCTATCTGTAAACGTCATGTAAAAAACATGTTTTTAATGAAGTTTCGTGTAAGAATGAAATAAAAATATTACTTACTTATTAACTCATCGTATTGGTAGTGGTTACCCTAGTGTCAGAGTTATTTAAGTCGCCCATTAGGCCTCTGACATGACTTAACGAACGTAGCGCTACAACCGGGATTAAAGTGCCATCTGAAGGACGGAGACATTCAGAAATTAAAAACCTTCGGCGGTCACCCATCTATGGACTGACTGCGAGCCTAATTGCTTAACCTTGCCAATAACTTACGGAACGGTGAAAGCATTTGGCTATGAGCATTTCACACTACTGTTACTATCTACTCAATCACAGACTTCATAGATGATAAGCAAAGTTATAAAGCTTCCACTTATTAGTTTCCTTGACACGTGTAATGTGTAATAAAATGTAATGTGTAATTAAAATTAATATAAAGATTTTATGTCGACCACTTCAGTTTTGTACGCCGATTATATTCGGCAAAACATAGCGGAATTATATTTTTTATTAACACCAATGTATTGTATACCTATGTTTATCAAAACAAATAAATGATTACTGATTTACAGAAATTAATAAAAAAAACTTCGTTTAAAAAAACCGACTTCAAAAACTAAAAAGTATTAAAAAAATCTGAATAACGATAGAATTGAATACATCTCTTATGCAAACCTAATACCTTTAATATTAATGAAATTTTATAATTTGTATGTGCTACCTATTTATAGGTTTGTAGTCGGTGCCAAGCCAAATGTGGGATGGCTTCGTGTAGAACAAAACAACCCAAGCGGGCAGACGTCGCGTCGTTGACGGTCGTCTCGAAATATACTAACATTTTGATGCGGTGTAACCTAATAAATTATTTATCTATTGCATGAAGCTAAGTTCTATTATAAGTTTGATAGTTTCAGGGCCCCAAATACATATATTCATAAATACTCATAATATAGATTTAATACAGGTATAGTTACTCATTCAGATATTATATTATATTTTTTTTTATGATAAAGTTTCATTAGTGTAGGAATTTCATCACAGAGTAAAGCTGTTTGAATATTTATTTTGTTTAGGGCTTGGCACCGACTTCAAACCTATAAATAGGTAGCACATACAAATTATAAAATTTCATTAATATTAAAGGTATTAGGTTTGCATAAGAGATGTATTCAATTCTATCGTTATTCAGATTTTTTTAATACTTTTTAGTTTTTGAAGTCGGTTTTTTTAAACGAAGTTTTTTTTATTTGTTACTTTTTAGTGTCTAGTTATGTGTAGGCCTACAAAAGGTGCCGCGCGATTCAAAAATATAGGTCCCAAAATCGAATAGCCAACGATTCTGCAGAGCAGTGGGCTCAAAGACAAGGTCTTATTAATGATCGATAAGCCAACAAGTCTGCTGAGCAGAGGGCTCATAGACTAGGTCTTATTAATTATCGATGAGCCAAAGAGTCTGCTGAGTGGAGGGCTCATAGACTAGATCTTATTAATGATTGATTAGCCAACGAGTCTGCTAAGCAGAGGGCTCATAGACTAGGTCTTATTAATGATTGATTAGTCAACGAGTCTGCTGAGCAAAAGGCTATTAGACTAGATCTTATTCATGATCGATTTGACATCGAGTGTACTGAGCAGAAAGCTCATAGACTTATTATATATATATTTATTTTTGTTAAGGCAAGGGGAATGCCTATGCATACCACCCGCAAAAAGTGTCTGCGGGTGGGTATGTCGGACTCGCACCGAATATACCTAACCTGCCGTGGACTTCTCTTGCCGCCTGATGGGGGAGCCCCGGGAACGCGGGTATGCTGCTCCGGTGCCCCCCTTTTGCGCCATGTCACAGATAGACGGGACACGTTCCCTGCGAGGACTCTGGATTGCCCTCCCCTATTGCCGACTCCTGCCAGTCCGGCACAGCGACTGCGCCACAAACAGATCGCTGTGTTCCCAGAGCTGCTTGCACGTGGTGGCAGTAGAGGACACTTCTTATACTGCCACCGCAGCCCCGAGGGGAGTTGGGCTATCGGCTACCACCTCAACCCCAACGACTCCTCCGTCTACGAGCGGGATGGGACGGCACGTTGGCGCGCGTTCAGGCGCAACCCAAGCCGTGCGCGCCACTGTTATAGTACGCGCCGGTGTGTATCTCGTCTAGGCATAGACTAGGACGTATTAATGATCAAGTAGACAACGAGTCTTTTGGGCCTATATAAAAAAAAATAGCAGCTATTCCGCATCAAACTAAAGAAGATTCACGTAAATCGGTTCATAAATCTCAGCGTAAACGGTGAACGTACTTAAAAGATGCGCCGACACGCGCGTCCCAAAACGAACTTATTCACGCGTATCAAACCCTAGCCTGAAACTGTCCATAATACTCGTATTCACGCCAAGAAACACTTGAACAATATGAGTCTAGACAGACCAGCTAAGATTTAAAAACATCCGTGCCAAAGACAATTACATCGTCCACATAAACAAACATTTTCATACAAAAATGATCATAAAATGAAAACTACTGGGCCAAACTATATAAAATTTATATGGGACCAAATGGCAACTATTCTGCATCAAACTAAAAAAGAATCACGTAAATCGGATCATAAATCTCCGAGTAATCGGTGTACATACACAAAAAAAAAAAAAAATACCGGTCAACTTGAGAACCTCCTCCTTTTGAAGTCGGTTAAAAATATACGAAATTACGGCATCTCCTACTTAAAACAATAAACGCGTTTTTTGTAATAATTTGTAATAATAATACGAGCACAGATAATTTGCATTCCTAAAGTATCCAAAATACAAATGTACAAACGCCAGCACATCCAGCTACCCCAATCTGTCAAATTTCTTTTATAGATTTTCAACTTTATCACAAAAGCATAAGGTTCACTTTCAATTGGGGAAATATGACAGATTGGGGTAGCTGGATGTGCTGGCATCTGTACATATGGATATTTCGTCTGTTTTCCTCATCGGTTTGAAGTATATGAACAATAGACAATAAGTACGAAAAAATCATAAAACAATTTGACACAGTTTCCCACCGTCCATTATATACTCCGGGAAGATACAGTGCAGAAACACAATATGCTAAGGAAACTTTAAATAGCCTATTTTGTGCATTTTGTTTAATTTTCTTACTTCTGAGACAAATAGAAACGTATTTTTCCTTCAAAATGTTTGTGATACTGTTTGATAATTACGGTAACGCGCAAATGATGTTCTGTTTGTTGCAAACGGCCCATAGATAACCGCATAAGCGCAATATATATTATACATATACGCAAATAGTATTATATGACGGACCTGTGGCGTGGTTGGCAAATGCTTGCTTTGCACGCCGCAGGTCATGGGTTCGTTTCCCGCCCCGGGTAGATATTTGTGTGCAATATGTAGTAAAAATATAGCTAAAATTTTAAAATTTAGATAATTAAACCTACACATGATCCTTGACAATAGCTTGATTTAAGTTAGCTAAATATCGTTACTATTATAAAATAAATGTTATTGTAAATTATTTTCTACAATTCGTGTACCTAAATATCTATGTGTACCTAGAAATAATTATAAATTAATTATATATTACTACGATCATGTTCTGACTATTTACAAGCGCTTTTTTAAAGTCTACGTGAATAAAAACCTTTTTTATTTTTATTGTGCGATGAACACGTCAGTTTGTCCTGAGTCTGTGTGTAATCTATATATATAAAAATCAATGCCACTTTTCGTTGTAATGTTATAACTCAACAACGTCTTTACCGATTTAGCTAATTTTGGTCTTGAATTATTCGTGGAAGTCCAGGGGAGGTTTGTACGTAGAGAAAATTTAAAAAAAGTCTTGAAAAAGTGTAAAATCAACATGTTTTAGCAATTTAAAATATTTTGTGGTTTAAATAAATGAACTCAATAATCATTTGTTTTATTACTATGCCTTATACGTAGCGAAGAACGTACCGGCCCGCTAGTTATCTATATAAGTATGTATTTACGAAGGCAAAGTAGTATATGTAGTATATCAGTTATCCATAGAACAAGCTCTTCTTAGTTTGGGATCAGATTACCGTGTATAATAATGTCCTAAGATATTTTAAAAAATACCATTCCAAACAGACATGTCCATGCATACAAATACCTGTCCTGGGTGGGAATCGAACCCTCGGCCTGTGGCGTGAAAGGCAAGTTACCAAACACGCCACCCGGCCTGTCAACTATCATTAAAATGTTTCTTGTTATACGTTAGATAAACAGTGATATAATGTATTTAAAGGTAAGTTCAATAGTTAGTTACATTCAACAGTTGAATATAAAATCTATGGGTGTGACCTTGTGTTGGTTACCGAAGGCGCTCTACGCGTAGAAAGTTCAATCGACTCAAACTGGTACTCGTATCCAGAATGTGGCTAGTGACTACTTAGTTTAACTTAAAACTTAATGACATTAATGTAGCTATAAAGTGACATTCACACGGAGAGAATTTCTCTGAATAAATATGATAAAAATTAGGAAGTCTTTTTGAAAATACCTACATTAAATACAAGTATTCGTATATTCGAGACCGGCAATTGTGGAGATCTTTAGGGGAGGCCTTTGTCCAGCAGTGGACGTCATTTGGCTGATATGATGATGATCTCCACAAAGGTAATTTGAGGAGATCTATGGGGAAGGCCTTTGTCCAGCTGACGGAGTCGTGCTGCTGATATGGTGATTCCTATTGTTACAATAAAAATATTCTGCTACTGTAATTGGGGAGTTTTTTATAAAATGGCATTTACAGTTAGCCTAACAGGACACAATACAGCCAGATATTAACTGGTTGGTCTAGTGGTTAGTGACTCTGACTGCTTAGCCCGAGGTTCTGGGTTCGATCCACACCGACGACAAATCTTTGCACGATAAGCACGATTGTTTGTTCTGGGTCTGCGTGTAATTTATCTATACAAACAAATAAAATTGGAGTGTCTGTTTGTAATATTGAAATAACCGTTTTTTTCTACATAAATATGAATATATATACGGTACCTACACCAAAATATATTTTTTTTACAATTTTTGTCTGTCTGTCTGTCTGTTTGTTCCGGCTAATCTCTGAAATGGCTGGACCGATTTTGACGGGACTTTTATTGGCAGGTAGCTGATGTAATAAGGAGTAACTTAGGCTACTTTTATTTTAGAAAAAAACAAAAAAAAAATCAAAATAAACTAATTAACACGCGAACGAAGTCGCGGGCACCGCTAGTCGAATATATGTTTGCATTTAGAATATAGTAGTATATTTATCAGTTGTTTGGTAGCCAACGTACAGGCTCTGTCTCTCTCGAAAAAAATATCTTTCAACTGACAGATAAACCACTAAGGGCAGTGCTGATATGGCTTAATGACAATTTAGTGTCGTCAATCAGGTGGGCCGAAGCAAAGAAAACATGTCTAGGTGGGGACTGTCGAACAACCCCAAAATGTACTGTATTTGCGGAGCATCGGTCCAATCCATGGCCCATCTAACCAGCCTGCCCTGCCACATGTTCATGGCACGATCTTAAAAGTGCCACAAGCAGGGCAATCAGTGTGGCCACGTTCTGGGCCACAAAAATTTGACGAGTTTGCCATCGAAACGCTAAGAAGAAGAAGTGTCGCCACTGACGTCATAGGCAATTTGAATGGGGACTATGATCGCCAGGTTCCTTAAGAAAGTGGTCCCAGGAAAAGTCAAACTGTGGTCTTTGTAGGTTGCCTACGCAAAAGGAGCACATCGGGAAGACCCAACACCTTCACCCCGAGAGGAATCTTTCTAGAAATATATGTGCTACCAGATCGCGTGTGTTGTTTTGAAGCTTTTCGGTGAGCCATGTTGATGGTATTGAGTCGTATTAAATACGTAGACTACTTCGGCGGTGCGGACAGAAGGGCGTGTGGCGAAGGGCATCATTTATTTTGAACTGAAGGACTGTAAGCGAAAACGCGGTGGTCCACTCCTCAGATACAAAGATTTTCGAAAACAACACATCAAGAGATGCAATATCGAGCCGATTAAGTGGGAAGGATTGGCAGCACCGTAATGGTGCGGACTTGTTAATAGACGAATATTAATTTTTGAGGAGCAGCGAAAAGCTGAGCTGGATAGAAAACGGAATGAGCTGAAAGTCCGACAACCCGGAACTATTCAATACAATTTCACTGTCAATGGGCCGGTTGCTGTGGTTTGTTTCAAGCCCTAGGTCTTGGGTTCGATTCCCACCCAGGACAGATATTTGTGTGCATGAACATGTCTGTTTGTCTTGAGTCTGTATTTACAAAAAAAAAAGTATATGTAGTATATAAGCTATCTGGTTTCCATAGTACAAGCTCTGCTTAGTTTGGGATCAGATGGCCGTGTGTAAATAATGTCCTAGGATATAATTTATCTATACAAATAAATAAAATTGGAGTGTCTGTTTGTAATATTGAAATAGCCGGTTTTTACTACATAAATATGAATATATATATACCTACGGTACATACACCAAAATAACAGTTTTTACAATTTTTGTCTGTCTGTCTGTCTGTTTGTTCCGGCTAATCTCTGAAATGGCTGGACCGATTTTGACGGGACTTTTATTGGCAGGTAGCTGATGTAATAAGGAGTAACTTAGGCTACTTTTATTTTAGAAAAAGTCTTTTAATTTACTAAAAACTAAATAAACTAATTACCGCGCGGACGAAGTCGCGGGCACAGCTAGTTATATTATATTTTCTTTGTCATGATCCCAGATTAATAATTACGTAATTTAATCTAGATAGTTCTTAGATATGTTACATGAAAATCTGTTGAGCTGTCAAAACTTACACAACTTTTACAAAATTATATAAGACTAGCTGTGCCCGCGACTTCGTCCGCGTGTTAATTAGTTTATATTGTTTATTTTTTATGTTTTATAATATGTTTTACAATCAAAATTCCTGCAGCCTCATTAGACGTACTCTTCGAAATTACGAAATATATTTCCAAAGAACATTAAAAAAAGATGCTATAAAAACGTAATAAAAACTATTACAAAGGTATTTTTATGGGCGAGATCAACTAATTAACTCTGAATGTTGATCATTATTTTAATTCAACTGTAGAAGCAGAGAGACTATTAACGATTCACACATGGCCATCTGATCCCAAACTAAGCAGAGCTTGTACTATGGCAACCAGATAACTGATATACTACATATAATACTTATCTATTAACTAGCTGTGCCCGCGACTTCGTCCGCGTGTTAATTAGTTTATTTTGTTTTTTAGTAAAATAAATAACTTTTTCTAAAATAAAAGTAGCCTAAGTTACTCATTATTACATCAGCTACCTGCCAATAAAAGTCCCGTCAAAATCGGTCCAGCCGTTTCAGAGATTAGCCGGAACAAACAGACAGACAGACAGACAAAAATTGTAAAAAATGTTATTTTGGTGTATGTACCGTATATATATTCATATTTATGTAGTAAAAACCGGTTATTTCAATATTACAAACAGACACTCCAATTTTATTTATTTGTATAGATTTACTAACTGTTGTAGTCAGAACTTAAAAAAATATTGATACATTTTTTTAGTTACTTTTACTTTTCAATTAGACTAGGCGATTGTATGCAATTTAAATGAGGGGTCTGGTTGCTTGGATCTCCTTAAGAAAGTGATCCCGGGAAAAGGCAACCTGCAGTATCTACAGTTCAGGATTCCAGCCAAAAGCAACACTTTCATTGATTGGCCGTATATCCGTTTCACCAAAAGACAAATATAACTAACTAGTATGTCCAATAGATCCTAGCACTAGTACCAAAAGCCTGTGTAAAAGTGTCTTAATAACGTCCATACACCCACACAGTGCAATGTCACGCTCCGAACACGTTGGGACGTTCGTTTTATGGTGTCCAGATAATAAACCCGACACGTAACGTTACTTAACACGTATAAACGGTAGTTCACAAATATTTGATACTTTCACATCTCGGAGAAATGTCAAGGTCTCGAGAGCGACAATAAGTTCTTATAGTTAAACGTTCTTGTATTACAGACCTTTGATGGAAAAGTTTTTTGATGTCAAAAAATATTATTCTTAAAGTTACATTACTGTGTGGTGACGGCGTGCGAAAATCAGACAAAATATCATGACCCCATTTCATCCTGTGGGGGGGCGTAGAAGTCGACCCCAGGAAATATCTACCAGGGGGGCTACCTGGTAAGTCGCCGAACATCGGTATAGTGATCGGCGTTCAAATAAATAAAGGTTAAAATTGACTTAATCGTTAAATCGGCTTCGACCATTGACCTATATGTATTCTACCAGACGAGCAATCCCATATTGAGAATTTGCTCACTGAGTTGCAGCGCCCTGAATTTTGGCCGCCGCGTCCGCGCCCCTCACCTCGCGCACAGCCGGACTGGGACAGAGTTTTTATTCGACACAGCGTGTCTAGTTATATAAGTCAATGGCTTCGACGTTGAAAATCGATTTCGGACCATTTATGACGTCACATGAGCTCATGGAAGCCGATTCATTCACCGAAGTCATTTTTAACCTTTATTTATTTTAAAGCCTATCACTATCCCGGTGTTCGTTGACTTACCCGGTAGCCGCCCAGAGGACGGGCAGCAGCGTCTCTCTGAGTACAGTGACCAAACTGCGATCGCCAACCCGTCTGTCAAGCGTGGCGATTATGGCACATCCCCAAGATGAGTCTTGGGGATGGCTTTTGTCCAGCAGTGGAATTTTTACAGCTGTTATAATGATGAAAGTACCATTATGTATTTATATTTATATAATAATAAAATCGTGGGAAAGTCAAAACTGTACATTGAATATTTTTTTAAAGGATATCTGGGGCGTATTCTACAATCGATATCTAAACCAAAAATATGGTTTTTAGAATTTAGGTCTGTTTATCTGTTTGTCTGTATGTATGTCCGGGCTAAACTCAAAAAGTACTGCGTGGATTTACTTAAAATTTTGCATGAATATTACTAAGAGGTCGGGTCAACATATAGGGTACATATTATCACGCTATCACCTACGGGGGAGGAGCTGTAATGAATTATAAAATTTAACGCGGGTAAAACCGCGGGGCACAGCTAGTTATTATATAATATCAATTTAGTTGTAAGCATTGTAACTACCTTTGTGGAGAAATAAAATAAATTATTATTATTATTAATTATAATAATAAAATCGTAGGAAAGTCAAAACTGTACATTGAATATTGTTTTAAAAGGATATCTGGGGCGTATTCTACAATCGATATCGAAGCCAAAAATATAGATTTTAGAATTTTTGTCTGTGTGTCTGTTTGTCCGTTATGTCCGGGCTAAACTCAAAAAGTACTGCGTGGATTTACTTAAAATTTTGCATGAATATTACTAAGAGGTCGGGTCAACATACAGGGTACATACTCGTATTATCACGCTATCACTTACGAGGGAGGAGCTGTGATAATTTGTAAAGTTTAACGCGAGTAAAACCGCAGAGGACAGCTAGTTATTTATAATTTCAGACATCTTTAAAATGCAATGTATAATGTTAAGTGCGGTCCGGAGCCGCAATTGATTGTTTGCATTACAATACTAACTTAGCTGTTATTAACCCAATTCACTAAGTGTTATGGTCACCGTAGCCTAGTTGGTAGTGCTCCTGCCTACGAAGCTGGTGGTCCTGGGTTCGAATCCCGGTAAGTGCAAATATTTTTGTGATGAGCACGAATATTTGTTTCTGAGTCATGGATGTTTTCTATGTATATAAGTATTTATCTATCTATATAAGTATGTATATCGTCGCCTGGTACCCATAGCACAAGCTTTGCTTAGTTTGGGGCTACCTGGGGCTATCTGTGTGACATTGTCCCTAGATATTATTATTATTTCTTTTATTTTTTTAACTATAACGCCCGCCTTAGATAAATTAATCCCTGTCGCGGGGTAAATACTTTACAAATATCGATGATTGACAAAGTAACTTTTTTTTTTTTTGTTGATTTTACTGCAATCTGTCTCCTTCTCTGGGACATTCAGCAGTTTGTAGGGTGGGTTACATTAGGTGTCTTGCTAGGTTAATGATCATTGTCAAGCCCTATTCTTTATTTTACAGTATTTGTGACTGACTGGTTAAGTCCTGGGTTATTTTCCGCTTCAGTCGTCGCGTATTTTGTTCTTCGTCCATTAATGCCTGCGCGAGGACATTCGGATGTCTGGTTATCCTTCTTTTGTATGATTTCGTATATCTTACTACTTCTTCCCTTATTGTAGGCATCTTTAGGTCGTTGTGAGCTGATCATTAGGCACGAACCATGGGGCGTTGGTGATTAAAGTTGGTGACAAAGTAACTGTCATTAAAACCACAATATCATAATTGAACGTTCTGTAGTTCCAAACATATTACTAAATGTGATTTTCCAATTGACAGTAATTTGACGAATTGGAACAGCACTTTGCTAAGTAGTTTACACTTATTTACTTAAAACCCTGTGTTTTTGTAAACATCTTACTCACACAAGGTATAACATAAATTGTGAAAACTATACCATTTGAAATACGAAAACAAAATTTTGTGGCGCCGTACAAAATTCTGAAGAATTTAATCACATTGGCAGACCATCTCATCTCAGGCTGACAATTGATATTACTGATCATACACAAACCAGTAAGTATTTGGCTTTTATTGCCTATTATCTTCACCTGTGTGGTTTCAGGCCGTTTCAGAGTTGTTCAAGCCGCCTCGTAGTCCTCTATCAAGGCTTAACGATGTTGCCTAATGGCTACAACCGGGAATAGCTTAACGTGTCCTCCGAAGAATAAAGAGAAGTTAAACCACTTTGGTGATCACCCATCTATGCACTGACCGCGAGCCTAGTTGCTTAACCTCGCCGATAACTTACGGACCGGTGTGAGCAATTGGCTACGAGCGGTGTTGATATGATATATACTAGATAAATCAATTACAGAGGAGAGTAAGTAGGTAATGAGAATAAAAACGCCATCACGTAGCATATCTATACATATAATAAAATCGTAGGAAAGTCAAGACTGTACTTGGGGCGTGATCTACAATCGAAGCCAAAAATATAGTTTTTAGATATTTTGTCTGTGTGTCTGTTTGTCTGTATGTATGTACGGGCTAAACTCAAAAAGTACTGCATGAATTTACTTCAAATTTTGCATGAATATTATTAAGAGGTCGGGTCAACATATAGGCTACATATTATCACGCTATCACCTACGGGGGAGGAGCTATGATAATTTATAAAATTTAACGCGGGTAAAACTGCGGGGCACAGCTAGTAACATAATGTATGCAGAGTCACCCTCGCGAACTCACTCACTAAGCAAGAAAACAAATCTATTTTGATTGCTACTGAATTAAGCACAGTGACAGGAAATAATGAAATTTATTCAGCACTTGGGTATTTACATACACTTGTACTCGTCAAGCTCACGATGCAATACATAAACATAGTTTAATACAGTAATTAAAGCAACAAAAATATTTTGAATTAGTCCGTCCGTGCGGTCAGTTTCGTCGCATATATTTTTAAAAATCCTTAATTAAATGCTAAGTTACTAAGCTATTATTGTATATTATACGATACGTATACATATGATTACGCTATCACCTACGGGGGAGGAGCTGTGATAATTTATGAAATTTAACGCGGGTAAAACCGCGGGCCACTGCTTAGTAACTATAATGTCCTCCTGGTCTAATTTCGGCCACGACGGCCTGTCTCGATGGAGAGTAGCCATCCGCGATGGACATATTACAATGCACAAGTGTGTAAACACAGGGACACTTTCTATTCCATTGCTCTCATGATCCGATGGGATATTTAGTGACACAAACGGTACTGGACCTCGTTCCGGTCGTGCCGCTAGTCGAAAACACGTAAACACGGATCGCGACTTCCAAATTCCGGGTTACAATTTAGAAATAATCGACGGTCACCGTAGCCTAGTTGGTAGTGCTCCTACCTACGAAGCTGGTGGTCCTGGGTTCGAATCCCGGTAAATGCAAATATTTGTGTGATGAGCACGAATATTTGTTTCTGAGTCATGGATGTTTTCTATGTATATAAGTTTTCATCTATCTATATAAGTATGTATTATATCGTCGCCTGGTACCCATAGTACAAGCTTTGCTTAGTTTGGGGCTAGGATGACCTGTGTGACATTGTCCCCAGATATTATTAATATTTCTTTACAGAAAAATCCCATAATCACTAATTGGCTTACCCAGGATTTGAACCCAGGATTTATCTGTGGTTACACGCTACCGCTAGACCAACGAATCAGTCATGGTACATATTATATAATTATAATGTATATACCGGACTAGCTATCGCCCGCGATTTTAACCGCGTAAAACATTATAAAATTTTAAATTATCATAAAATGTTGACATTGAATGCGGAATATTATTATTTAGTTTATTACTCTCATCTCATCATGACATTGTATTTCTATAATTTATTATTTTATTCTCATTGACATTTTATATAATTTATTTAATTTGTGGTGGTAATGCTTGTAATAGTTTTTTTTAAATGTATTAATACCTCCATGACATATCTTTTTATTACTTCTACACCAGCAATGGTAGTATATGTGATCCAATGTATAAATGTAAGACCTCAATATACCATATACTGAGAAATAAAGAATTAATTATTATTATTATTATAAATTATAGCCTGTGTGTTTTTCGGATTTTTTTTTTATATTACTTAGTTGGCTAACAAGCATACGGGCCGTATACCTGGTGGTAAGTGGTCACCGTATCCTATGAACGCTTGCAACACCAGGGGCATCATTAGCGCGTTGACGACGACGATATAAGCTATATTACTACAAAGTTTCATCAAGATCCGTTCGGTAGTTTTTGCATGAAAGAGTTACAAACATCTAATTATACAACCATATTCACAAACGTTCCCATTTATAGTATTATAAAGGATAAATTAATTCCTAATATGAATATACAATATTATTTACAAAGGAGAGTTATTTTTTTTAAAGACAACGCCCGCATTTATTAATCTAATCCCTGTGTCGCGGGGTACTTTACAAACATATAATAGACGGACATAAATTACATCCAGACTCAGAATAATTATTTATGGGCCACACAAATAGTTGCCTGGCGGGACCCGAACCCGCGACACGAAGCGGCGAGGCGACTGTCTTAGCCGCTGCGCCACACGTGGAGTTTTACAGAGGAGAGTTAAATAATATGATTAAAATAATCATCACGTAGCACATAGTAACGCAGTGGACATGGTGTCTTTTACACTTTATTTTCTAACTAGCTGTGCACCGCGGTTTTTCCCGCGTTAAATTTTATAATTCATTACAGCTCCTCCCCCGCATATTCATCCAAAATTTGAAGCAAATTCATGCAGTAATTTTTGAGTTTAGCCCGGACATACATACAGACAAATAGAAACACAGACAAAAATTCTAAAAACTATATTTATGGCTTCGATATCGAATGTAGATCACGCCCCAGGCATCCTTTAAAAAAAATATTCAATGTACAGTTTTGACTTTCCTACGATTTTATTATATGTATAGATATAGATAAACTATCTTTCATAAATAGTTTATTAATCATAGAAAATAAGATCACGTATTGACTTAGCGATGGAAACTGCTTACTTAATCATTATATTATCGTGTCCATTGAAGCGGCATATGTTACGTGTCAATACAATTATACGTACATACTATCGCTAGGAGAATGTCAGACATTCTGTCTGAACTCTGACTAAGCAATGAGTATCACGTCATTTGAATAATGAAGCGACTACTTTCGTAAACATTCCATAAATCAATATTATGTTTAAGAGAGGTAGGGCACTGCGTTCATTCGCTCAAAGAGCAGCCCGACTGGGGAAGTACCTCCACCTTACAGAAGACATTCCTTAATAATAACATTATTCTTTTTAATGTAAGGTCACCAGAGCTGACTCTTAAAGACCGGCAACGCACCCGCGACTTCTCTGGTATTGCGAGTGTACATGGGCGGTGTTGATCACTTACCATCAGGTGACCCACTTGCTCGTTTGTCGCCCTCTGATTTAAAAACAATGTGCTCATATAGAGCTTTCAACAAGTTGAATCAGTCCATAGATGGGTAACCACCAAAGTGGTTTAATTTCTGAGCGTCTCCGTTCTTCGGAGGGCACGTTAAGCTGTCGGTCCCGGTTGTAGTCACTAGGCAATAGTCGATAAGTCATGTCAGAGGCCTACTGGGCGGTTAGAGTTAACGACCGCAGTTAGTTGGTAGCCTTAGTACACAGGTGGCGCTGCTGGGCGACTACCTGGTGTATCCCTTAGTCGCCTTTTACGACACCCCACGGGATGGTATGTGGTAGCCCTGTTATTCAGGTTTAAATCATTTATTCTCATAAAAGACAGAGCCACTTACATGAGAATATAACTATACATTTGGCAAATGTAATAAAGGTAACCGTCACCGAATTATACATAATATAGGTATCCTTTTTAGGAAGGCTCCACAGTTTTCATCTCAAATGTTGAGATTACGCTGAAGATTTAACAGGGTAATGTTCATTATATATTCAAACAGTTGAGCCCGAAAACTGCCGAATGAGTTAACATTTTTTAAATAGGAGGGTAATTGGTTGAATAGTTGTGCTCCCTCATAGGTAATACTCTTCTTAGCATAATTTGTTCGTATTTTTGGCAAGACAAGTAAACTAGAGCGGCGAAGGCTACGTTTTGATATTTGAGATTTTTTAATAAATGAAATTTTGGTATTGATGGTTTTGTGTAAATTTTTTTCTAATGAAAACACATGTATTATATATATAGAGTTATTCTTTTAGGAAACCACATAGCTAGCAGTGACAGTGACAGTATGACAACAGAATAGCTTAAGCTCATACTGTCTGCTGTCTATCTACCTATGAGGAAAAGGCGTAGCTCACTATAGCCATTTAGCTTAAGAATTCTGTCACGTACTCTCAAACCACGGACTTAGATACATGTACTGACAGTGGGCCAAAAATATCAACCAATCAATACGTCAAGCTTTATACCGGATGAGTATTACAATCCGTCATCAGGGACCAGTCATATCTATTTTCGAAGAGAAGTTATGTACAGACGCCAGCACATCAAGCCACCCCAATCTGTCAAATTTCCCTAATTGAAAGTGAACCTTATGATTATGTGATAAAGTTGAAAATCTATAAAAAAAAATTTACAGATTGGGGTAGCTGGATGTGCTAGCGTCTGTACATATTTCCTGAGGGTCGCGGAAGACTAGGGGGTTGCGGAAGTGTCGTATATGCCGCGAACCCCGGCGCAGGTATGAGATGGAACACCAGAACCCCTCCGCCCGCCAAGGTGAAGGATAGCCATGAGGATTTTCCACCCCGGAAAAAAAGGGATTAGACCACTGGACTGTGGAGTAAGTGGTCTTGAGTTAAAAAACAAGGCGCGCCCCTGAATGTGCTCATTAAAAATTAATTAAAGAACACATATGCGTGAGGAATCCTGCATGCTTGTTTGACAGTTTTTCAAAAATGTTCTTGATGACATGTGAAGTCTGCCATTCTCTCAACGTGGTGAATAAATTGTCCGTGATAGATATATAAGAACTTCTCCGTGAGAATCACCTGGCACCTGGACTGCGCGTATGATGCAGCGGCTTAGACAGTCGCCTCGCCGCTTCGTGTTACGGGTTCGAGTCCCGCGCCCAACAACTATTTGTGTGACCCATAAGTAGTTGTTCTGAATCTGGATGTAATTTGTGTCCGTCTATTATTATTGTTTGTTAAGTTATTTCCTACAATCCGTGTACCTAAATATGTACCTAGAAATAATTATAAATTAATTATATATTACTACGAATATGTTCTGACTATTTACAAGCGCTTTTTTGAAGTCTACGTGAATAAAAACCTTTTTATTTTATTATTTCTTATTTTTTTTATAGTACCCCGCGACACAGGAATTAGATTCCCAATTGCGGGCGTAGTTTATTTAAAAAAAAATACCTTCAGAATGACCAGCGCTACAACAGTGGAATGTTGTTGAAAATACTGAGATGGAGTCACATGCATAGATTTTTTTTCGTGTTGCTTACTTTTTTTTTTATTATCTGTGCAAATTCTTGAGCATTTTTTTTGTTTTATTTGTTTCTTCATTATGTCAGCCGAATAACGTCCACTACTGGGCCTCCCCAAAAGATTTCCACAATTTATTGTGTCCATTATTTGGAGCGATATACCACGCTTGACAGACTGGTTGGCGATTGCAGTAAGATAGTCATAGAACTCAAAAGAACGCTGCTGCTGTTCTCTGGAATATATTATACTCTCGGGACTACTTTTAAGCCCCCCACGGGATGCGATGGGGTGGCGTTTCTTATTGGAATAATAAAAAAAAACTGATAACATGGTAGCAATTCATAATTATTGATGCCTTTATAAAGGCATTTATGTCTGCACGTGTGGCGCAGCGGCTCAGACAGTCGCCTCGGCGCATCGTGTCGCGGGTTCGAGTCCCGCGCCGGACTACTATTTGTGTGACCCATAAATAGTTGTTCTGAGTCTGGATGTAATTTGTGTCCGTCTATTATATGTTTGTAAACTATCCCGCGACACAGGGATTGGCTTCCCTAGTACGGGCGTTGCCATAAAAAAAAAATCAAAATCTTCTTAGCATCCTGTTTCATTAGTAAACATCAGATTAAACTTGAAACCTCGCTCATGTGCTCTCACCGGTCCGTAAGTAATCGGCGACGTCAAGCAGCTAGGCTCGCGGTCAGTCCATAGATGGGTGACCGCCAAAGTGGTTTAATTTCTGAGCGTCTCCGTGCTTCGGAGGGCACGTTAAGTGGTCGGTCCCGCCCATTAGGCAAAAGTCGTTAAGCCATGTCAGAGGCCTAATAGGCCGCTTGAACAACTCTGAGAATAGGGTAACCACTGCCCATACGATAAGTAAGTTACTTGAAACAGACAAAAGTGATATCAACTAAACGCAGATAAAAATTTAATAAAAGATAACAAAATAGTATAAATTCCGATTCATCGGAATCATACTTAGGTATAATAGTTGATAAGATAAGATAAAATAAATACTCTAAATCTGCACATCCTACATAAATCATATATGAGAAAAGAAACACAACATAAACATGTACTATAGGCGGTCTTATCGCATCGTCAGCGACCTCTTCCAGAGAACCTTAGGATGGACTGAAGAGAATGAGTATATTAATAGGAGAAGTTAGTGAAACACGTTTTAGAGAATATATGAAAATTAGGGCGTGAAACAATATCTTACGTCAAAAGGAAACATTAAACCATTCCTACTAAATGGTGTCTACCATATTGTCTAACAAATTTTACTTATAAATAGAAAAAGAAGAAAGAAATACTTATACTCATAACCTTCTTTAAAAAAAATCTGCTTTCTGACTGCCTTGTTGGTCTAGCCGTAGCGTGTTCACCCGCAGAGAACGAAGTCCTGGGTTCGTTTCACGGTGTTTGGACGTTTTTTAAAAATAATGATATCTCATCAGCCCGAAGTCTGGGAGTTGGCGGTATTATACCCCCGTGCCTCAGAAAGCACGTAAAGCCGTCGGTCCTGTACCTGACCTCTTTCCAGTCGTGTCGCTAGCCGTCCCATCGGATCATGAGAGTGATGGAATAGGAAGTGCTCCTGTGTTTGCGCACACACTTGTGCACTATAATATGTCCCGCTCAGATGGCTAATCTCTATTGAGACTGGCCGCGGGCCGTGGCCGAAATTCGGTAAGGCTGAAATTCTAGTTGGCCCCAGTGATTGGCGCCAATCACTGGGGCCAACTAGAATATTAGCGCTACAGCATTTTTTGCTGTAGCTAATACTGAAGTTGGCTCCTATTTATGGTACACATCATAATATTTTTTTTTAATGTCCTCCTTACCGAATTTCGGCCACGGCCCGCGCCAGTCTCAATAGAGATTAGCCATCTGAGCGGGACATATTATAGTGCACAAGTGTGTGCGCAAACACAGGAGCACTTCCTATTCCATCACTCTCATGATCCGATGGGACGGCTAGCGACACGACTGGAAAAAGGTCAGGTACAGGACCGACGGCTTTACGTGCTTTCTGAGGCACGGGGGTATAATACCGCCAACTCCCAGACTTCGGGCTGATGAGATATTATTATTTTTAAAAAACGTCCAAACACCGGGATACGAACCCAGGACTTCGTTCTCTGCGGGTGAACACGCTACGGCTAGACCAACAAGGCAGTCAGAAAGCAGATTTTTTTTAAAGAAGGTTATGAGTATAAGTATTTCTTTCTTCTTTTTCTATTTATAAGTAAAATTTGTTAGACAATATGGTAGACACCATTTAGTAGGAATGGTTTAATGTTTCCTTTTGACGTAAGATATTGTTTCACGCCCTATTTTTTCATATATCCTCTAATACATGTTTCACTAACTTCTCCTATTAATATACTCATTCTCTTCAGTCCATCCTAAGGTTCTCTGGAAGAGGTCGCTGACGATGCGATAAGACCGCCTATAGTACATGTTTATGTTGTAATTCTTTTCTCATATATGATTTATGTAGGATGTGCAGAGTTAGAGTATTTATTTTATCTTATCTTATCAACTATTATACCTAAGCATGATTCCGATGAATCGGAATTTATACTATTTTGCTATCTTTTATTACATGATTATCTGCGTTTAGTTGATTTCACTTTTGTCTGTTTCAAGTAACTTACTTATCGTGTGGGCAGTGGTTACCCTAGTCTCAGAGTTGTTCAAGCGGCCCATTAGGCCTCTGACATGGCGTAACGACTTTTGCCTAATGGCTACCGGGACCGACCACTTAACGTGCCTTCCGAAGCACGGAGACGCTCAGAAATTTAACAAATTGGGCGGTCACCCATCTATGGACTGACCGCGAGCCTAGTTGCTTGACGTCGCCGATCGCTTACGGACCGGTGAGAGCATATGAGCGAGGTTTCAAGTTTAATCTAATGTTTACTAATGAAAAAGGCTGCTAAGAAGAATTGCCTTTATAATTATGAATTGCTACCATGTTATCAGTTTTTTTTATTATTCCAATAAGAAACGCCACCCCATCGCATCCCGTGGGGGGAGGCTTAAAAGTAGTCCCGAGAGTATAATATATTCCAGAGAACAGCAGCAGCGTTCTTTTGAGTTCTTTGACCATCTTACTGCAATCGCCAACCAGTCTGTCCAGCGTGGTATATTGCTTCAAATAATGGACCCTATAAATTGTGGAAATCTTTTGGGGAGTAGTGGACGTTATTCGGCTGACATAATGAAGAAACAAATAAAACAAAAAAAAATGCTCAGGAATTTGCACAGATAATAAAAATAAAAGCAAGCAATACGAAAAATAACCAAGCATGTGGCTCCATCTCAGTATTTTCAACATCATTCCACTGTTGTAGCGCTGATCAATCTGACTGTGCGAGGTGATTCTCATGGAAAAGTTCCTATTAATCTACATCCACATCACGGACAATTTAACCGCCACGTTTACAGACTGGCAGACTTCCCATGCCATCAAGAATATTTTTGGAAAACCCTCAAACAAGCATGCAGGATTCCTCACTCTCATGTTGTCTTCAATTCATTTCTAATACGCAGATGAATTCACAAATTCAAGGGCGCGCCTTGTTTTTTAAGTCGACGCCATTGACTCCACAGTCCAGCAGTCTAATAATAATAAAATAAAAAATAAATCTAATCTTTTTTTCCGGGTTGGAAAATCCTCATGGCTATCCTTTGGAGGGCGGGGGGCGCAGGGATTCCGGGGTTTCATCTCACACCTGCACCGGGGTTGCGGGAACGTATGACACTTCCGCATACCCCGGCTGAGCGGTCTAACCCCTAGGTTAGGTTATTTCAACGTTAACTTTGTGCCTAAGTAATATAGCTCCCTAGGACTATTTCCTTTGGTTACGCGACTTGTGCACAGACCCTCAGGCAGTCATCCATATATATATATGTATGTGCGCACGACCGAATATGTAAAGACGCCAGCACATCCAGCTACCCCAATCTGTCAAATTTCGGTCGTCGGTCCTGTACCTGACCTCTTTCCAGTCGTGTCGCTAGCCGTCCCATCGGATCATGAGAGTGATGGAATAGGAAGTGCTCCTGTGTTTGCGCACACACTTGTGCACTATAATATGTCTCGCTCAGATGGCTAATCTCTATTGAGACTGGCCGCGGGCCGTGGCCGAAATTCGGTAAGGAGGACATTAAAAAAAAATATTATGATGTGTACCATAAATAGGAGCCAACTTCGGTATTAGCTACAGCAAAAAATGCTGTAGCGCTAATATTCTAGTTGGCCCCAGTGATTGGCGCCATACATAATTATAATTTATGTATGAGTATTACAAAACAAAAGAAATTGGATTCACTAAACACAATTACAAAGACAAAATAATAGATATTAAATATACACAATAATATATTGATATATTAAGTGAGCGTGGACCCAATGCATGCTGGGATAGATTCTTGCTTGATAGCTCTCAACGATTCTTGTATAAGGGCAGGGGCATGAATGTTACTTATTCCAAGCGTAACGAAAACTTTTTTTTTTATATCAGAGGGCGACAAACGAGCAAGTGTCAGGTGACGACCTGATTATAAGTGATCACCGCCGCGCCGCCCATAGACACTCGCAACACCAGAGGTGTCGCGGGTGCGTTGCCGGCCTTTAAAAGTCAGCAAACAAGTGTTGCTGACCCTTCCCCCCACCCCAATGAGCTCGGGCGACCTTACTCACACTCGGAAACACAACATTAAAATGATTAATGTTATTATTAAGGAATGTCTTCTGTAAGGTGGAGATACTTCCCCAGGGCTGCTCTTTGAGCGAATAAACGCTATGCCCAACCTCTCTTAAAACTTTTTAGCGATACTATTGTATTCCGTTTAGCAACCCCAAAGTTAAGCTGTCTGGCAGACAAAGTTTTGACATGTAGTTTGAAGCATGTATTTATAAAAGAAAAGTAGTACATGTTGTATATGAGTTATCTGGTGTCCATAGTACAAGCGCTGCTAAGTTTGGGCTTAGATGGCCGAGTGTAAATAATCATCCTAGCCCCAAAATAAGCAAAGCTTGTACTATGGGTACCAGGCGACGTTATACATACTTATATAGATAGATAAATACTTACATAGAAAACATCCATGACTCAAAAACAAATATTCGTGCTCATCACACAAATATTTGCACTTACAGGGATTCGAACCCAGGACCACCAGCTTCCAAGACAGGAGCACTACCAACTAGGCTACGGTGACCGTCAGACCGTATATTATTATTATTTTTCGAATTTGGATAATAGCTAGATTAAAAAAGAAATTCGTATACGCTGCGGTTACCAGCTACCAAATAAGTAATTTTAAAAATCTAGCATAAAACCATGTCATATCAATTTCCCTATTTACAACGTAGAAAGAGTCTCGTAGAAGTCACCGAGAAACTCATATGTGTCAAGCATACTCATAAATATTCAGTAAAAATCCAAATTTAACTTTGTGGACAACCCTAACACTAGGGCAGACGCAGCGCATGGGAATAAATAATGTAACAAATTCTAGCATATAACCATGCCATTTCAATTTCCCTTTTTTCCATGTGGAAAGAGTCTCGAGTCCCTTGACATAGATGAGTTACTAGTCACAGAGTAACTCATCTACGTCAAGCATACTCATTAATATTCAGTAAGAATCCAAAATTGACTTTATTATCATCTCTGACACTAGGGTTAAATAAGGATTATAACTAGAACTTTTAAAACTATTTATTCTTATATGCTGCTTTTACCAGCCTATACAAATAAATAATTTAAAAATCCGGCCAAGTGCGAGTCGGACTCGCGCACGAAGGGTTCCGTACCATTATCTATAAAATACGAGCAAAAAATTCACGTTTGTTGTATGGGAGCCCCCTTAAATAATCGACATCAGAAATACATCGTATGTGAAAATTACAACAATAATACATCCTGGTGACAGACGGACAGACAGACAGCGAAGTCTTAGTAATGGGGTCCGTTTCACCCTTTGAGTACGGAACCCTAAAAAATCTAGCATAGTACCATGTCATTTCAATTTCCCTTTTTACAATATAGAAAGAGTCTCGTAGAAGTCACCGAGTAACTCATCTGTGTCAAGCATACTCATAAATATTCAGTAAGAATCCAACTTTAACTTTATGGACATCCCTAACACTAGGGTAACCGCATCCCATACGAATAAATAATATTAATAAATCTAGCATAAAACCATGCCATCTCAATTGCTCTCTTTTCCATGTAGAAAGAATCTCGTAAAAGTCACCGAGTAACTCATCTGTGCCAAGCATACTCATAAATATTCAGTAAGAATCCAAATTAAACTTTATAGAGGTATGCGTTCATTTGATTCGGAGGAATTCTAAATACTACACAGTTATGTAATTTACATATAATATAATTAATGCTTCACCTTCTCGCTTCAATGTCATTAGGTAAACGATTTAGCCACAGCTGTATGTGAATTGTGTTAATATGCGTTACGTACCAATTAGACCTAAACTAATAATTCCAATTTAATTATTTATTTACGTACGGACGTATCATTGGATTCTGCGAATTAATAAACACTATCAAATTACACAGGCCCACAGATCGACATACATATTTTTGAAGTTATACTTCTTTTGGCGCGATGGCGAAAAATGATGAGAGTGAATTTTTACGATGCGCGCGCACACCGACACCAAAAAATTTAACAGCATGAAGTTAGTTCTAGGTGGTATGAAAATTGATAACTATGTTCAAGTTGTATATTAAGAAGTATAACTTCTAACGCGTGTACATACGTACACACAAGTTTTTTTTCTTTATTGAACTTCAGCGAAATCGTTATATCTAAAAATTACGCGCTCATGGCTAGATGTTCTTACCGGTCCGTAAGCGACCGACGAGATTAAGCAACTAGGCGCCCGGTCAGCCAAACGATGGGTGACCAGCAAAATGGTTTAATTTCTGAGCGTCTCCGTGCTTCGGAGGGCACGTTAAGCTGTCGGTCCTGGTTGTAGTCATTAGAAAACAGTCGTTAAGCCATGTCAGAGGCCTACTGGGCCACTTGAACAACTCTGTCACTAGGGTAACCACTGTCTATACGGTGACGAGCTTCTTGGCCTGGTTGGTAAATGCTTGCCTACCAAGCCGCAGGTCGTGGGTTCGATTCCCACCTAGGACAAATATTTATACCATGAACATGTCTGTTTGTACTGAGTCGGGGTGTAATTTTTTATATAAGTATGTATTTACAAAAGAAAAGTAGCAGTAGTGTATGTAGTACCTATATCAGTTATCTGGTTTCAATAGTATAAGCTCTGCTTAGTTTGGGATCAGATGGCCGTGTGTGTAGACGTGAAGAAGTAACAAACATACACACCCACACACTCATCTTTCGCCTTTATAATATTACTGTGATTATTAATATTTTAACATTGAATTTATACTGGTAAATTTTAGTATGCAAAATATAGTTCTTTATTTACTTACCTACAAGATGCATAATGCATTCCACCTAAATAAATATGTATATAGGTTATATAAACAGCTGTGCAAAGTTTTTTTACAATATTATTTCATATGTATCGGTTTATATGAGTTTAAATTAAACTCGTGAGCATAAGGTTACATAAAATTTACAAAACTAACGTGTGGACTGCACGTGTGTTAAGACAGTCGCCTCGCCACTTCATGTCCTGGGTTCGATTGTCGTGCAGGACAGCTATTTATGTGACTCATAAATAGTCCGAGTCTGGATGTACATACGCCAGCACATCCAGCTACCCAAATCAAAAATTCAAATATCAAATAGTTCAATATCTATAATATATATAATATCAATAGTTGAATATCTATATTAGAAATAGATATTCAACTTCATCACAAAAGCATAAGGTTCAATTAGAATTTGGTGAAATTTGACAGATTGGGGTAACTTGATGTGCTGGCTTCTGTACTTTGTGTCCGTCAGTTATATGTTTGTAAATTACCTCGCGTCATAGGGATTATTTGCCATAATGCTGGCGATTCCACTTAAAGAAATATTACAAATATATAATTATTGGTTAAAATGTATGGTGGCCACACTGATTGCCCTACTTGTGGCATTCTTAAGATCCTGCCATGAACATGTGGCAGGGCAGGCTGAGCATGATGTTGGGCCATAGATTGGACCGATGCTCCACAAATGCAAAAACCTGCACAAAGTTTTGGGGCAGCTCGACAGTCTCCTACCTAGACATTGGCAAACAGTATGGCCACGTTCTGGGCCACAAAAATTTAACTAGTTTGTCATCAACACGCTAAGAAGAAGAAAATGTATGGTATGTTTTCGCCGATATGATGAGTGACAGTGAGTATAGATATTAATTATCTTGTAATTAAAACGGTGTAGCAAGACCTCATGAAGTCATCTGCGTGAGTTGTAAAAAAAATGTTTGGATGGCATATGAACCTAAACTAACCCACACCATGCCAGCGTGGTAGACTATCGCCTATGGGCATAGGCGATAGTCTACCACGCTGAGTGGGCTCTCATTGGAAGAGCCCCTTGCCCTGCATTATGACAGTAAGGCTCTACACAGACGGACCGCATTTCAACTGCAAATTGCAGTTCAAGTGCAGTTTCAAATGCAGTTGACACGACTGCAATAGAACTGCAAAACCAAACGCGCAGTCAGATTGCAGTTCAATTGCAGTCGGCGTGCAGTTGTTGTTGAAATACGGTCCGTCTGTCTAGACCCTAAAGGACATCATCATCAATAATGAGTGCTTTAAACGTAATACAGTACTTACTTTGCCTTCTATATCATCAATCGATTTCGCAGCGTACGCCAAATAATGACTTGTATAGGAAATTTTTTGATATCTCACAGTCCCGTGCAAGTGATCAGACCCCCATTTCTAATTCCATCTTTTCTTCTTCTTCAGCGGCCGCCTGAGCTGTTGGCCTATAAGGGTGCCCTGAGTTATTAGTCGCTTAAATTAAGCAACTGGTTGAAAGCCTTTTGCGCTAGCCAACTGCTCGTTGTTTTCAATTCCTTAATTTTAATATACTAATGCTAAATATAACAATAATAGCTTAGTAACTTAGCATTTAATTTAGGATTTAATAAAAATATATGCGACGAAACTGACCGCACGGACGGACTAATTCAAAATATTTTTGTTGCTTTAATTACTGTATTAAACTATGTTTATGTATTGCACCCTGAGCTTGACGAGTACAAGTGTATGTAGGGTATGAAAATACCCAAGTGCTGAATAAATTTCATTATTTCCTGTCACACGAACACTACCTACTTAATTCAGTAGCAGTCAAAATATATATGTTTTCTTGCTCACTGAGTCTGTTCGCAAGGGTGAAATGAAATGAAATATGAAATAATGAAATAATGAAATGAAATAATGAAATTTATTCAGCACTTGGGTATTAACATACACTTGTACTTGTCAAGTTCACAATGGAGTACATAAACGTAGTCGAATATAGTATAAAAATTACAAAATATAATTATTAGTCTAAAAAAATTTATCTATTATTTTGAAATTTAGTTGTACAATATTAAAATTAAAGAATTGAAGGCAATGAGCATTTGGCTAGCGCAGAAGGCTCTTAACCAGTACCTTAAAATAAAGGATTAATACCCGAGGCCACCCTTTTAGGGTTCGGGCCACAGCTCAGGGGGCCGCTGAAGCAAAAGGACAGAATTCTAAGAGAGGGGCCAGAGCGATCCTCGCCGCTGAGGAGCCTACCCTAGCTAACCTGCGGCTTTCTCTAGCTCCCTAAGTGGACGACCCGGAGAAGAAAGCCACAAAGAAACTCCAGGTGACTCTGCATATTATGTTATTAATGTTATGTTTAATTTATTTACGTGGTCGTTTACTTTAGGCTTCATTAGAGTGCAATAAGTCGAAACAGAAATATATATTTTTTTAATAACGTAACGAAATTAATCACTGCGTCGCGATGCGGGGAACTTTAAAAACATATGATGGACGGACTCAAAGTAAGTCCAGACTCAGAACAATTATTTATGGGTCACACAAAATGGTGGTCCGGACAACATCACCATTTTTTTAGAAAATATATTTTTGTCCAAATTATTCGCTGATAATGTAGCTTTGTATAGATACGTTTTTTTTTTTTTTTCAAAAACAGCTAAGTAGTTTATGTTTTTAATTAATTATTA
Organism: Pseudoips prasinana; assembly: GCA_951640165.1. Taxonomy (NCBI): domain Eukaryota; kingdom Metazoa; phylum Arthropoda; class Insecta; order Lepidoptera; family Nolidae; genus Pseudoips; species Pseudoips prasinana. The sequence goes on from OX621260.1 coordinate 15,481,262, forward strand.
CAAACAAACAAACGGCTATATATACGTCACAGGCCGGTTGGTATGGTTGATAGATACTTGCTGTTCATGCCGGAGCTGCGCAGGTCGTGAATTCGATTCCTATCTGGGCACATATTTGTGAGTTCTGAGTCTAGGGGTAATTACCTATATAAGTATGTCTTTACGAAGGAAAAGTAGTAGGTATATCAGTTATCTTAGTTTATATAGTACAAGCTCTGCTTAGTTTGGGATCAGATAGCCGTGTATGAATAATGTCCCAGGATATTAATTAGAATTATTTTACAAATATCGAACCTTTTCTTTTTTAAATATTATTTCGTTTGATAATTTATTGTAGACGAGTGTATACCTAATACTTTCATACAAAGCTATTCATATTTTTATTAGAAATCTCGAAGCATAATTTAACCTAATTTGTTTAAACCAGTATATTATTCTAGAACGGTTAATTTTCGGCGAGTATATCAAATTATAATAATGCAATTTATTAATGTTAAAGAATTATTGGAATTTTTACTACCTAATTAATTAAGCTCTTGATTAGAAAGTTTAGTTTTCTAAATGCTATTTCGCTAGTAACCATAAATTAGGACGATTGTCCGTTTTGTTTTATTTCTTCATAAACTTGTTTAGGAAGACTGGCTACCTCATTTCTAGCGGTAGCGTGTCCACCCGCAGTGAACGAGGTCCTAGGTTCAAATCCCGGGTCGGGTAAAAATTTATTTTGGGACGTTTCAGTAAAAGGAAACATTTCGGAAAGAAGTCTGGTAGTTGGCGGTATTATACCCCCGTGCCTCGGAGAGCACGTAAAGCCGTCGCTCGGTCCTGTACCTGACGTCTTTCCGGTCGTGTCGCTAGGCGTCTGGAATAGAAAGTGCTCCAGTGTTAGCGCACACACTTGTGTACTATAATATGTCTCGCGTAAATGACTAATAACTATTGAGACTGGCCGAAATTCGGGTAGGAGTAGGTACATTATTATTTATTTAGGAAGAGGGTGTTTCGGCTACACATCAAGCTATCGATTTCCAGTATAAGCTGATCTCATGTTGTATAGGATTTTCTTAATATGTGTGAATTCCATATACCACATGTAATATATTTATGTTTGGTAGATAGCGCTCCTTCAATCTTCTCGACTATTTAGCTGAGGAACGACGAAAGGAAAGCAATGAACAGGTCATGACAGGACATTCCATGGTGCTCATAGGCAGTTGCTCTCATCAGTCTGTAAGTGATTGGCGAGGTTAAGCACCTAAGCACGCGGTCATTTTATAGATGGGTGACCGCCAAACTGAATGGATTTCTAAGCATCTCCGGATGGCACGTTATACTGTCGGTCCCGGTTGCCGTCGTTAATTGCCGTGTCAGTCTAATGAGCCGATTGAACAATACATTTCCTCTTCTAGCAATAACTATGCAGAATCAGCAGAATTCAAGTATTGGAGCATCGGATCACTCCATCATCCGAACTGTGTGTAGTGTGAATGCCTACATTACCTACAGCATAGTCTGGTTTGCACACAGATTGTAGGCAATAAGCGCATAATCAGCAGAATTCAAGTATTGGTACAACGTATCACTACAGCATTCGAACAGAGTCTAGTGTAAATACCTACAACCTTTTTTTTACTTGGTGGTGGAATTCAATGATTTCAGTACTTTGGACATATTAGAACATTTCTTCTATTAACAGTTTTACTGCATGAAATCTTAAGTTTTGAAGAAATAATTGAGATTAAAGAAACATCAAGTGCACGATTGCGCGGCCATAACTTCCAAGGTGAATATTTCGTGAAATAATCATCTTAGACTTATACTTCTTTTTTCTACAATTGTTGACAAAGGAAAGGTTCAATTAACAAAAAGAATTAGATCTCTATCCCAAGTAGTTGCTGAGATCTCCATGGCCGCGCAATCCTCCACGTTACGTTCGCGCGGCCAACTTAAAACCCCTGTAACTTCTTTATTCCTGCTTTGACAAAGTTTTGGTTTGTTTCCTTCGATTTTGACTAATTTCGACAAAAAATTTAGCGATGTCTTTTTCTGTTTGGATAACGTGGCGGAGCAATCATGACGCACACACTAAAACCACCACGGTAGCCAGCCTCACAGTGCCTGTAGCGGGGGCTCTGGGTACTCGTGAACGATCTCGCGAGTACCCCCGCCGTACACTGAGCGTCTGAGACTCTCCCCCGGGGACGGGAGGTGCCTCCCCCCTCCCCATCACGCACAAGCGGGTTTAGGCAACCTGAGCTACAGCAGGTTACCTCTTCCCGGGACCGCTTATACAAGACGAGTGGAGTGCCCTTCCTCCAAACGCCAGCGATCCCAGGGGCGGCGGCGCCTAGCCGGAGAGAAGACAGCCGGACGCCGCATACTCTCTCGCGCTGAGATTAGCGCCCAGCGCCGGAAATACCTACAACCTAGAGATGAAGCATTCGGTAGAAATATTTAAAAAAAGACAACTTACAAGTGTAACCTCAAACTTGAATGTTCTTACTTAAGATGCAGCTCACACAGGCATCGACACAAATCGCAATAATGAGACGCAAGGCGTCAACGTAAACAATGACTCACAATTAATAGGATAACAACATAATATAACATTTTAAGTAAGTTATTTTTTTAATCAGGACTAGTCCCTCCCTGTGACCCACCTCTGCAACTCCTGTAAGCCAGGATCAACAGTAGCACACAATGAAATGACATTAAGCAGTAAAGGTCAGGCATGTCTCGGGGAATCGCTTTAACTGTCTTGGATCCCGCAACGAATTGAATCAGAAAGAAAAAAGGAAGAGTTAGAAAATGAATGATTTAGAAATAAATACTAAATACGTTAGATATGTGTATAGTTAATGATGAGCCAGTTGGCGTGGTTGGTAAATGCTTGCCTTTCACGCCGCAGGTCGTGGGTTCGATTCCTACGCAGGACAGATACTTGTGTGCATGAACATGTCTGTTTGTCATGTGTCTGGGTGCAATTATCTATATAAGTATGTATTTATAAAAGAAAAGTAGTATGCTCTGCTTCGTTTGCGAGCAGATAGCCGTGTGTAAATAATGTCCCAGATTGTTATTTTTATTGTGTGTATGAACATGTCCTTTTTTCCTGAGTTTAGATGTAATTATCTAAATAAATATGTATTTATAAAAGAAAAGTAGTATACCTATGTAGCTGTGCCCCGCGGTTTTACCCGCGTTAAAATTTATAAATTACAGCCTATCCCAGCCCAGGGTGTCAGCCAACTCAATACCAAATTTTATTAAAATCGCTCCAGCCGTTTAGACGGGTAGAAGTGATAAACATACACACTCACAAACATTCGCCTTTAAAATATTAGTGTGATCTTGGTTATCTGGTTTGCGGTGTGTTAGTTACAACGCCAAACCAGACAATTTATAAATATACTTATTATATATTTCTAAATACAATTAACTAGATTTAAAATACAGACTTCATAAAATAATTTCGGCCATACACTAAATTAGAAATTACTGCGAACAACAATAGGGATTTAACGAACCTACGTAATCATTGCACTAACTTCGGTTTTAGTTTAAATTATTTATTCTTTTATGTTGGTTTTTATGTCAATGTTTTATTTTTTTAATACAGTTTTATTTACATACATACAGAGACCAGCACATGCAGCTACCCCAATCAGTCAAATTTGTTTTATACATTTTTAACTTTATCACATAATAATAATAATAATATAATAATATCTGGGGACAATGTCACACAGATCATCCTAGCCCCAAACTAAGCAAAGCTTGTACTATGGGTACCAGGCGACGATATACATACTTATATAGATAGATAAATACTTATATACATAGAAAACATCCATGACTCAGAAACAAATATTCGTGCTCATCACACAAATATTTGCACTTACCGGGATTCGAACCCAGGACCACCAGCTTCGCAGGCAGGAGCACTACCAACTAGGCTACGGTGACCGTCAAGCATAAGGTTCACTTTCAATTGGGGAAAATTGACAGGTAGTTTGGTGTACTGGCGTCTGTGCATAGACTTTTTCCCAGAGAGGTGGGTAGTGACAAGAGCCACAAATTTTTACTTATGTATTTTAAATGATTACTTATTAGATCTCGATCGAACAACTACAAAACATAAGTTATGTTTCATCGGCGTCCGACCTCGGCTATTTCCATAAAACTCCTAAAACTATCATGTATTCAGAACGAAATTTATATGACAACGATTCAGAAACGCTGGAGTAATCGATGTACAGACGGCAGCACGTCAAGCTTCCCCAATCTGTCAAATTTCCCCAATTGAAAGTGAACCTTATGCTTTTGTGATAAAGTTGAAAATTTATAAAAGAAATTTGACAGATTGGGGTAGCTGGATCTGCTGGCGTCTGTACATACACGACAAAAAAACGAGGAATTGAGAGCTTTCGTCCTTTTTGAAGTGATTTAATATCCTGTCAATCAGGTCGTCTGATTCATGGTGCAACAATATATAAGGGGGAAATATGATTAAGTATAACTACATTCATATGACCGATTCTCATACAATGCAGAAGAGGGTCGGTTTTTAAGGACTTTTTGTTCAACTGTCACTTTAATATGCGAAGACGCGAAGCTGTTCATCCAAATGGGGAGCTGAGGGGCTACCGCTGAAGTCGATTGTGATCGGCATTCAAATAGATGAAGGTTAAAAATTACTAACTCATTCGTTCAATCGGGTCCAACGTTGAAAATTTGTGCCAACTCCCAGACTTCGGGCTTAAGCTGAGAAATTTTTCTTTTTACAGATAAGTCCTAAAATCCGTTTTAGCTTGACCCTGGATTTGAACACAGGACCTCGTTCTCTGCAGGTGAACACGCTACCGCCAACGAGGCATTGCACCCTGGTATTGCATTTATAAAGATATTTTTTTTGGCTTTAAAAAATCCTCAATGATGGTAAAATAATGAAATAATGAAATTTATTCAGCACTTGGGTATTTACATACACTTGTACTTGTCAAGCTCACAATGTATTACATAAACACAGTTTAAAAACAGTAATTAAAGCTAAAAAAAATTTGAATTGATCCGTCCGTGCGGTCTGTTTCGTCACATATATTTTTATCTTTAAATAAATAATAAATAGCAAGTTACTAAGCTATTATAGTTACATTTAGCAATAGTATATCAAATTAAAGAATTGAAAAAAACGAGCAGTTGGCTAGCGCAAAAGGCTCTCAACCAGTAGCTTCATTTAAACGACTAATACCTGAGGGCAGGTAACTGTCCATGTTCATGTTATTTCAACTACAACTAGGTATTTCAAAATTAATACTAATTTTATGCAATTTTCCTTCCCAAGCAATTTTATCTAAGATTTCCTTAATGTAGATAAATTGTACTGGAAAAGATTAATTGGTACCTATTAAAGTGTTAATTGTTTAAAGGAACAAATGTTTAGGGACTAGGAATAGTCTAATAACTATTTGTTTTTAAACAATTAGTTAACCAGCAATTCAATTACGTATTGGAGAAAGCGATAACGAAATCCTACAAAAATCGCTACTCCCCCTTAGCCTCTGGAAGATAATAATGTCCTCCCGACAGAATTTCGGCCACGGCGGCCAGTCTCAATGGAGACTAGCCAATTGCGCGGGACATATTATAGTGCACAAGTGTGTGCGCAAACACAGGGGCACTTTCTATTCCATCACTCTCATGATGCGATGGGACGACTAGCAACACGATCGGAAAGAGTTCAGGTACAGGACCGACGGCTTTACGTGCTCTCCGAGGCACAGGGGTGTAAGACACATTCCACATTCGGGCTGATACTGAGAAATTTCTTTTTACAGAATATCTATCCCAAAATCACTTTTTGGACCGACCCGGGATTTGAACCCAGGACCTCATTATCTGCGGTTGAACACGCTACCGCTAGACCAACGAGACAGTCGTAATAAGACTGGAGAATTGTGAGAACCCTTCTCTTCGGCCTAAACTTAGAATTGAACACTTTTTAACACACACACTATTATAAAAACATTAGTAAAATCCATTACAATATTCCAGGAATATTAGAAACAAACTAATATATTATCATACTACATCCCCATCTTAATATTTACTTTTATAAGTTTCATCATCATCATCATAATCGTGTCAGCCAAATAACGTCCACTGCTGGACAAAAGCCTCCCCCAAACATCTCCACAATGGAATTGTCTCCAAAATTTTTTTTTTGGTTTTATAAGACAACACCGCCACTAGGGAATCTAATCCCTGTGTCGGGTACTTTACAAACATGTAAATTCATGTAATAGACGGACTAAAAATAACATCCAGACTCAGAAAAACTATTTATGGGTAACACAAATAGTTGTCCGGCGCGGGAATTGTACCCGACACGGAGCGGCGAGGCAACTGTCTTAGCCGCTGCCCCACCCGTGGAGGGATAATACTTATAAGTTCTACAGAAAAATAATAAACAAAATGGCTGACAATGCAGGCAAATCAGCAGAAATGTCGGCATTAACAACAAGGAATGTGTTGATCAATCAAAACTGAGCCATTATAACTATAAAAAACAATACGTAACTATTACTATCCAATTCATTATTTTTTATATTCCATTTATTCCGTGACAAATGATAATCTGTTGTCTCTCCATACCTCTCTGGGAAACGGGCGCCGGGCGTGAGTCTATCTATGTATGTATGCACTATCCTATTCATGACTTGGAAGTTACGAGTTCCAACCTATTTTTCCTTATATCAAACGCCGATTATAAAGGTTTCCAGCAAAATGAAACATTACTAAGGCGGACAAGTCCAGAATAAAATTAAAAATACCTATAATAATAATAATATCCTGGGACATTATTTATACACGGCCATCTGATCCCAAGCTAAGCAGAGCTTGTATTATGGAAACCAGATAACTGATATAATACATATACTACTTTTCTTTTGTTAATACATACTTATATAGATAATTACACTTAGACTCAGGGCAAACAGACATGTTCATGCACACAAATAACTGTCCTGGGTGGGAATCGAACCCACGACCTCCGGCGTGAAAAGCAAGCATTGGCCAACCACGCCAACAGGCCCGGCAACCTATATAATGCGACATGTTAAAATGCATCCACAGCAAAGACTCCTACTGAATTACCAATAGAAGTGTATAAAAATAACCTGCTAATATCCATCCCCATTTATAAAACCGCGGATTTACTAGCGTTAAAGTTATAAATTATAGCTAATGTGTTATTCGGATGTATAAGCTATATTACTAGAAAGTTTCATCAAAATCCGTTGGGTAGTTTTTGCGTGAAAGAGTAACAAACATCCATACATCCATCCATACTCACACACTTTCGCATTTATAATATTAGTAGGATAGGAAGTACCATGAATCATCATGCATACAGGAAGCATCATTTTTTATTATTCAATAATTATAACTACATACAAACAAACCTAATTATTCTTAATCATGTAATAAATATTGTGTAATACCTTATTAAAATTTTATTTTATTTCTCCTATATGAGGATAAGGTAAGGTGGATATTGTCAGGTTTTGTATTTATAAACCTTAATATTAAAATTTAAATTAACGACTTAATAATCGCAATATAATTTCCGTAGCATTCAGTAAAATTAAAACAGCGAAAACAGATCACTAATTTTCACCAAATACCTGATGATTTTAACGAAATTTTAAATCAAAATCAACCGATTTTAACTTGTGCTCTGAAATAGGTATGAACTATTAAAATTACAATATTTAACCGATTTTGACAACCATTTCCAAACAGCTATCTAAACTAACACATCAAAAACAAAGGTGTACAATATATTTTAAAAGGCAAAGCTCCCGACAACGGAGATGGTCATACGCAGGTCTGTGTCAACGCGCCTCCGAGGTATAAAAACACAAGCATTATCAAACTACCACCAATACATAGCCGACCGTCACAGCGAACGCACATAACAATACATAAGGAGCTTTTACATAAATAAACTTGTGTCAGTGATTATCGACGTCCCTTCGAAGTTATTACAGGACCTTATTTCATGTAAGTATATAATATATAATAGTGATATCCCTATATAATCCCTGTGATATCCCAGGACTCCCTCTAAAATTTAATTCTATATTTCTTGAAACTATATATTTTTTTACAATATTTACTCCTCCTGTCCCACTATTTGAAATTAAATTTTTTGATAAATCATTTTCTAATGTTCTAATATAATTATTAACTGAGAATCATAAAGAAATCTCCAAAAAGTTAAATAATATTAAGTTCATAATTTTACCATGGCCAAAAAATTTTGACTATTAATTTCTATAGACATTTATATAATATGTTAATTACTGTTCACGGCTAGAATTAAAATCAATTTCAGAATATCAGTATAACTGCACAATTTGCAGCTATATGTATTAAGATAAATGCTTTTTCTGAATGCACGGGCTAAATCATTTCAAGCTGCCCATGCTAACCAATAATAAAACTCTGCATTTTCTATATTTCAATAAATATTCTAAGTTTAAAATAGTGTTAGTAATACAACACTTTCTAAGTAATATCCCTGTATTTATTACATAATTTTATCGCTTTGAACGAAATAGTCGACTCCTAAAATACGTCATTTCCCAGAACGGTTTGTTCATTCAACCACATAAAATCATAGCGACCCAATTCTGAATATTACTAAGTCACTAACAGACCGTTTATATAGGAGATAAATTAAATACTCCCATTCAAGTGGAAATACAATATCATTCGATATTAGACAGCCCTTATACTTAAGTTAAGTATTAATGTTTTATACAATATCTTTATGATGTAATTAAACGTTGATATTTAAAGTTTTATGTATATGTAAAATGTGTAATTAATCACGTACCTTTGTCTCGACAAGTTCTAGTCTGTAGGTATTTACAATCGCAACAATAATAAACATTTGTTCATTCCTTCGCTCTACTTCAAGTAATCAGTTTAAATTGATCAAAGCAACGTTATGTACTTTAGTACTGTAAGGTGCAGGCAACTTGTCGAACAATAAATAATATAACTACAAGCATAGCTAGTACGGCAATTCACGGTAGGATGACCAGTATAACTCCCTACAGAAACGGGACAGAGATGACCAATTTGCGCTCCGATAACCGCGATTATAATGTAGTTAACAACATATTTAACACATTTCATGGTATTTTATTATGATTTTAAATTAGTTACGTTCTCTCTCTGGTAAACGGTCAGAGAGGAAACCGCCACTAGCTTATTTTCTGAGCGCCTCTAAATAGTCTTCTTCTGTGTCCATGTTATGCCGTCGTCCTCCGTTAGAATAATTTTGTCTGTTCTGTCTACACCTTCTCGGGCGGATTGTGCAGCTTTAACAGTTGAGTGACCGGAAAATGGTTCCATTTCTCAGGATGTCCATGCCTCCGAGGGTACATTTAGCGATCGCTTCTTACTGCTATAATTAGACATCGTTAAGCTATGTAAGACAAATTGGACGGCTTGATCATCTCTGTTAATTACGTAAAACAGCCCTTCAAAATTGGGAGACTAATAGAGAAGCAAAAGATTAATAGAGAATGAAGACCGCCGTGAAGTGACCCTACCTTCTGATCCAAAGGTGGCGGGTTCGATCCCGATCGTGTTTATGAACATGTTTATTTGTTATGGCCTGGTATTGTATGTATATATTCTAAAAAATGTATTTAAGTATTTCTGTTATATCTATTGTTGAATATTCACAGTTCAAGTATGTGTATGTAATATGTCCCGGATATTTATTTATTATATTAAAATTAATAACAGATAATATAGCTATTTTATGTGCCCGTCTTTTTACGTGAATTACATGTTTGTAATGCTCGCAATATTCTGATTAAATGAAAATCGTCAAATGTGTAGCATCTCGTCAACCGAGACTAAACCATAGTAAATCGATTTAGAACTGAAGTGCTAAAGGTTCCGCTAAGAATACACGGTTTTTGCTGTACGTACCATTGTAAAAAAAACGCTAATTACTCATTAACAAGCGTAAAATCATTGTAGCTGTTTTTTTTTTCAAGATAATACAGTTAAGATCATACGAAGTTAATTTTGAAGGTTCAGTACATGCTTCTCGACGTCCCAGTACTGAAAGAACTATTTAAATTTATATAGCTCTGGACTTCATATACAAAAAATGATTCCTAGCTAACAGAATATTAACCCTAAAAAGAGAAAAATGTACAATCGTAGGTAATGGATCCATAATTTAATTTGTGTAAGGCTGTCCCTCACACTACGTATAAACACAAAATTGAACAAAGAATTCAAATTGGAACTGTATGATAAACTTTCCTCTAGACACAAATAGAAATAAATCAAGGTTACCATACAAGATACTCGTGCACTTAAAAAATTATACCTACGAGTATATTCAGCCTAGCAATTTATGTTTCCACAGATTTTTGTAAACAAAGGTTGCTACATCTTTAGTATCCGCTCACGAGCTGCTGATTTTAAGTGACCCCTACCGTAGAGTCAAGATCAAAGCAAAGATTAGCATAAACTACAAAACCTTGCCATAAAGATGAATGAGATGAAGTAACTAACAAAAATGGGTAATTTACCACATTAGGTGGTGTGTAGCTAATGACCCCGCAGTTGACTGGAGCGAAACAGAACTGCGATAAAAATATCTCGCCAATAAACCTGTCGAGACTAACAGCACAGAGAAAAAATGAATTGTTTTCATGACTCACAGACGCGGTGCAAAATTACATCAGTAAAAAATAATTAAAATCATGCGTCTTCAAAGTGCAATTATGTGATGTACACATAACTTTTATGTTAGCAAATAACTTTATGGTATTTGGGTAATTGAGATCCGCTCGTTTTTATAAAAAGTCAAAGTTAAGATCTGTTTTCCGACCTAAAAACCTCTTTGTCAAAATCATTAAAATCAAGGATACTCATGCTACATTATGCTTGAAACTCATTATTTTGCTCTTCACAGACAACTTATATGAAATTATAAGTCAACATTTTGACAGATCTATAGATAACCTAAAAACTTTTTTGTTCGAGGTTAAATAAAACTAATTCAGCACTTCTATATGATAATTTGTACTTGAATACTATGTTTAACGACGCGACTTACGCATGATCGTCTATGTGCATGAGAAACAATTCGAAAATCATAGTTAACAATAGGTAATAAATATAGTTAGTATCTATATGAGCGTATGACATCAATAGTTAACAAAACTATCACATCCGCACTCCATAAATCCATCGTATTTTTGCATACACTCCTGCGTCATGACTCAAACACAACCAATATGATTTAACCAGTAGATTTCCATAAACGACAACGCCTTACGCCCGCAAACCTCCGTACACGATTTGGGAGTATCCGCAAAATAGTTCGTTACCCTAACGATATAGAAATAATACCTGTTTATGCAAAAACTAAAGTGACCAGCAACTACTAAGGTACAAACCAAGGTAACCATTGGTCACGTCAATTATCTAACATAATAAACATTTCCACGGATCATGGATGTTTGCCCACAACAATGGTCTGAAGCAGCATACAGAATTATTTCGGACAAGCGAGGCCAATCTTGAAGATAAAGAGACAATATTTTCATGGTTCAGATACTGAATCGATCTTCACGCTTTTGAAGTCGTTTTAAGGAAATCAATATCATTTATAATCTCACAAAACAATAGCCTTGATCCAAGCTGAGATGACATAAACTATTTACTTACTACTCGAAAATACGGTAGTATTAGAAGCTGATGGAAGACCGGCAGTTGTGGAGATATTTGGGGGAGAACTTTGCCCAACAGTGGGCGATATGAATGTCTGTATAAGCCTTTGTCTCTGGTACAGACTACAGTATAACTTCAAAAGGATGAAGCGATTTTAAGCAGATTTTCAATAAAAAAGCTAACATATTTGGTTTGTAACTTAGGTGTCCTTAATTTAAATGGTAATTACTTAAATGTTAAATAATAGTTTTCGACAGTTATCTACTATATAAAAATAAGTCGGATTTTCCTTCCTGACGCTATCACTCCAGAACGGTTTTGCATTCGTTGGAAAGGTCTCGGGCTCCGTGAGGTTTATAGCAAAGAAAATTTATAAAATTTAACGCAGGTAACACCGCGGGGCACAGCTAGTGGTATTATAAATATAATATGAGACTAGCAATGATGCAAGGATGCCCTTTCAATAAATAAATGTCCTTAAAATCGCATTGACGCCATTGATATGAAGTAACCCTAACAGATTAGCAGACAAACCTACAAACAATATTTTGACTTGCCTACTTGTCTAGTAGTTACTGACCCTGGCTATTAAATCACAGGTCGTTGGTTCGATTTCCACCCAAATCTTTGTGTAATGAGCACGAATATTTATCGTGGCTGTATGTAATCTATATATATAAAAATCAATGCCACTTTTCGTTGTGATGTTATAACTCAACAACGCCTTTACCGATTTGGCTAATTTTGGTCTTGAATTATTCGTGAAAGTCCAGGGAAGGTTTGTACGTAGAGAAAATTTTAAAAAAGTCTTGAAAAAGTGTAAAATCAACATCTTTTAGCAATTTTAAATATTTTTTATTTTGAATACAAGAACCTCATAATCTTTTTTTTTATTACTATGCCTTATACGTAGCGAAGCACGTACCGGGCCGCTAGTTTATCTATAATATGTATGTATTAAAAATACATGGTATGTTTATCAGTTGTCTGGTTAACATAATACTGGGTCTGCCTAATTTGGGATTAGATAGCGGTGTGATAGTTGTCCCAAGATATTTATATTTATTTATTTATATTCAGTATGTCAGCATGAGCCGTTTCTTATTGAACACGAATTGAAACAAGAAATTGATTACCAGAATACCCTGAAAACAACCATTAATAATTATGACCTGGCAATTAAGACGAGTCTAATGAATGACCCCAACATTCAAATTTCACAATATGCATCTGTATCGAATGGTGTTTCCAGAATCAAAAGATTTATTAAAAAAATATTGCAACAGTTTACATAACATTTGACATTAAGTAAATAAATAATTAACTAGTACAGTTAAGTAAGACTTTCAATAAAGGAACATTCATGTCAGTTGCTACATGATGATGATGTCTTCTCGGCCGAATTTCGGCCACGGCGGCCATTCTCAATGGAGATTAGCCAATTGCGCAGGACATATTATAGTGCACAAGTGTGTGCGCAAACACAGGGGCACCTTCTATTCCATCACTCTCATGATCCGATGGGACGACTAGCGACACGGCCGGAAAGAGGTCAGATACAGGACCGACGGCCTTACGTGCCGCCAATTTCCAGACTTCGGGCTGATACTGAGAAATTTATTTTTTAAGGAAAAATCCCAAATCACTTTTTGGTCCGACCCTGGATTTGAACCCAGGACCTCATTTTCTGCGGTTGAACACGCTACCGCTAGACTAACGAGGCAGTTACTACATAGACGAGTTATGCCGCAAGTTAAATGTTAGATGAAGTTAGGTTTTGTTGACATTTCACACTAGTCGAAGCCGGATTGTGCCGTTATCCAAACTCGGTTCTTCCGCTGGCATTGACCCATGGTACTTTAACGCTGCACTGCCCAACGTCTTTCATTCTTATAGTATACACAATTTTTGAGAGGTAGAGCATTGCGTTTTATATCTCTACTAGCTATGCCCCGCTATTACTAACTTTATAAATTGTAGCCTATGTGTTGATCCAGGGTGTCAGTTAACTTCTATATTACATTTTATTAAAATCGCTCCAGCCGTTCAGCCGTGAAGAAGTAACAAACATACACACTCACAAATTCGCAAACTTTCACCTTTATAATACTAGCTGTGCCCAGCGGTTTTACCCGCGTTAAGCTTTATAACTCATAGCCTATGTGTTAATCGAGGGTATCAGTTAACTCTATACCAAATTTTATTAAATCTCTCCAGCCGTTCAGCCGTGAAGAAGTAACAAACATACACACTCACAAAGTTTCACCTTTATAATATTATAGTGTTATTGACGGGTCTGTTGCCGTGGTTGGTAAATACTTGCCTTTCACGCCGCAGGTCATGGGTTCGATTCCCAAATAGGACACATATTTGTGTGCATGAACTTGCCTATTTGTCGCGATGAGATACTTTTGCAAAAATTGTTATCGGTACAATAGTTACTCTAGCTTAAAACAAATAATGTTAAAGTGTTGTTTTTGTAAATTGAATGTACACTATTTAGCATCCGATTCTAAAATTAGATAGATTATGCACATCAGGACAGCACACATATTTTTCTTCAAGATAATAATTAATACAATCAAAATTCCTGCAGCCTCATTAGACGTACTCTTCAAAATTACGAAATATATTTCCAAAGAACATTAAAAAAAGATGCTATAAAAACGTAATAAAAACTATTACAAAGGTATTTTTATGGGCGAGATCAACTAATTAACTCTGAATGTTGATCATTATTTTAATTCAACTGTAGAAGCAGAGAGACTATTAACGATTCACACATGGCCATCTGATCCCAAACTAAGCAGAGCTTGTACTATGGCAACCAGATAACTGATATACTACATATAATACTTATCTATTAACTAGCTGTGCCCGCGACTTCGTCCGCGTGTTAATTAGTTTATTTTGTTTTTTAGTAAAATAAATGACTTTTTCTAAAATAAAAGTAGCCTAAGTTACTCCTTATTACATCAGCTACCTGCCGATTAAAGTCCCGTCAAAATCGGTCCAATCGTTTCAGAGATTAGCCGGAACAAACAGACAGACAGACAGACAAAAAATGTAAAAAATGTTATTTTGGTGTATGTACGGTATATATATTCATATCTTTGTAGTAAAAACCAGTTATTTCAATATTACAAACAGACACTCCAATTTTATTTATTTGTATAGATTACACCCAGACTCAGGACAAACAGATATGTTCATGCACACAAATATCTATCCTGGGTGTAAATCGAACGTCTTGCGGTGTGAAAGGGCATGTATCTACCAACGACAAATTAAATAAATCAAATATGCGCGTTATTTATGTCATTAAGTACTTAGTAATATTAATCATTGAATTTTCAAAACTTCATATTAATACTGTTTACATTTAGCGCTATAAAGCCAGTTGTGGTACTATCAAAAACATTATAAACGATTTGTTACGGAATAAAAATGCATAATATAATATATGCATTTAACATGAGATTACAAACCATGAATCTAAATTATTAATAATTTATTGGAATTCAAAACTATCCAGTTTTAAATTTATTCGTGTTTCGAAAATTAATTGATTTAACAACGCGTGTCCTACAATTTCATGGAGGGATTTCAACTACCAACCAACAGATTTAACTAGGACTACGAAAAGCATCTTACAACAACCCAACCGTCTAAAATCAAACACCATGTACAGACGCCAGCACATCCAGCTACCCCAATCTGTCAAATTTCTTTTATAGATTTTCAACTTTATCATATTAGCATAAGGTTCACATTCAATTGGGGAAATTTGACAGATTGAGGTAGCTTGATGTGCTGGCCTATACAAAAGAGTCTCAATCTCCCTCAATACTGAAATCAAAGTTTCTTCAGAAACTAAAATTCCAAAGAAATATACCCGACTGGCTTTTAAGTTGTAACATTCATTTACTAAACGTATATTTTGAAAAGTTTTTGGATTGTATATTTACAATAATATTATAAATGCAAAACAAACTCAAATCCTTTGTAATGATTAAGTCGCTGATCGTGATGGACCTTGACAAGCATATTCTTGAAGCCCTAGGAGTTATTATAGGCTAGATTTTATCATACTGCTAGGCACAAGCGAAACACACGCTCGTAGCTTCTATGAATTCATGGAAAAATAATGCTCTCTTTATATATAAACATAAAGAATATAATTAAATGTATGTATGGGAAAATAAACTGCACCAAACAAACTCCAATAAATTTCAGTTTGAATGCAATTGAGTAATTCGACGATTGCTCCATATGCGGTGCAGCTTTATCCAATCTATCATGTGAGTTGTCACATCGGCACATTTGATTTATGGGTGAGATGTAGACCGGATAGCATCGCTGTGAACATTCTGTACTCCCGATACGACAATGAACCGTGGGTCGACACTTACACAACAGTTTCATAATGTACACTAACCTTATACACAATGACACTTACCCGCCCAATATAGTATACAGGGTGATAGGGAATTCAACCAATTCTTTAACACTTTTCGAGCTTAATAAATGGATTGCTCACTATGACTGGAAATTCAGACTACTCCATGAAAAGGAGCTTCAATGGATATCACCTTAATCCAACTATTTAACCAAATGGTACATGGATCCGAAAAGGAATCATTAACCACACTAATGTGAGTGTATATGTTTGTTACTTTTTTTCGGCTAAACTGCTGGAGCGATTTTAATAAAATTTGGTATAGAGTTAACTAACACCCTGGATTAGAACATAGGCTATAATTTATAAAGTTTAACGCGGGTAAAACCGCGGGGCACAGCTAGTATTTCTTAATATGTTCTCTAAATTGACACTGCTTAGCAAAGAATCAATGTCTCAGAAGCTGCACTTGTAATTGGTAATCTTTTACATAACTTCCGGAATATGTGTAAATAATTGTAAACAATTGTTGGATTAAGCTATAAGTTTTCGAAATTGGAAAATTAAATATAATAATAAATCTTCTGTTGAAAGTCATCTGTCACATTTTAGCTTCCAAATAGATGAATTGATTCGATGAAGTTATTTCATCGACATACGAGTAGTTCTTAGTTATGTTTCATAGTTCGTTCGTTCGTTACGTCCTTTTTCTAATTTAGGTACGGGGTTTTGGACAGTTATCATTATTCATTACTAGCTGTACCCCGCAGTTTTACCTGCGTTAAATTTTATAAATTATTACAACTCCTCCCCCTTAGGTGATTGCGTGATAATATATAGCCTATATGTTGACCCGACCTCTTAGTAATATTCATGCAAAATTTGAAGTAAATTCATGCAGTACTTTTGAGTTTAGTCCGGACATACAAAAAGACAACAATTCTAAAAACTATATTTTTGGCTTCGGTATCGACTGTAGATCAAGCCCGAAGTATGCTTTAAAAAAAAATCAATGTACAGTTTTCTTTTCCTAAGATTTTATTATATGTATAGATTCTTTCATAGAATGGGGATTCAAATTTCCAGTCACCCTGTACTATAACCTACGATTAAAAAGCGTACACAATGAATGCTACAAATAAGCGCATAATAACAATAGAAAGTAGGCTAATAACAAACAAACAAGTTCTGTACTAGATCAGGTCATTTTTTGTAGAAAGCGCGGAACGTGATCTGTAAAAACAACGTCTAGGTCAATCGAGAAATTTTGCTTCTTAACTAAAATACTAACGAAACAACAGTTACCTTTGCATAGCACTAAAACATTTCAACATATAATAAAGTACAAACTGAAGTGTTTTAATATAATGTTGCATCACAATACACGTGTCTAATGGAAATTAATTTTATTACATTTCCCAATAATGGTAGTGTAGATAGGTAGGTAGGAACTCTTGAGAACGTGGAACCTGTTTGAGGAATTTTGTAAGCGTGGATAATATCTTCGTTTTATTCATTATGAGGTTGTAGGTACCTGGGTGCACAGAATAAAACTGCAACATTAACCTTTAGTATAACTTGTCTCGAATATTACTCAATCGACCGCAGTGGATTTCGTAGGACCTAAATACTTGTCTCGGAAGATTTATTGTACTAAGATTTCATCTTTCTTCGCGTTTAACAGCAGTTTTTTTATTCCAATTTTATATTCTCAGAATATGGTTAGTTGAACTAACTAATATTAAAACCTGACATTATAATATCTTTAAGAACTATTCATAGGTGAACTCTTAACAGGCACTTCGGATAGTTTTAACTTCCCAATAGTTGAATGTTGAGAATGTAAAATCTTTCAAGAAAAATGCTGTACAATTGATTTATATTTAGTTAGTCTATAGATAGTAACTACGAATAGTTTTACCTATAATTTGACATAGCGTTCATGAAAAAATATAAACCCTGTAATTGGTTATAGCCTAAGCTCATAATTCATTGATTTATTATATACTAGCCGTGCCCCACGGTTTTACCCGCGTTAAAATTTATAAATTATAGCCTATGTATTATTCGGATGTATAAGGTATATTGCTACAAATTTTCATCACAATCCGTTCAGTAGTTTTTGCGCGAAAGGGTAATCAATATCCATCAAAACCCACAAACTTTCGGATTTATAATATTAGCAGGGTTATTACATTTAATAAAATGAGGTGGTATATATTAGTACTATTTTCCGTGCTTAATGTGGATAAATATAAAGGTTCGTAGGTAAAACTATGGATAGTAACTACGCATAGTTGTGTATGCAAATAGTGAAATGAAAAACTATAAATAGACACTACGCATAGTTTTGTATACAAATAGTGAAATTATGTGATATCTACCACACTAAGAAGAGGTGTATAAAACTATAGATAAAGACTACGCATATCTAGTTTTGTATACAAATAGTGAAATTATGTGATATGTAGATATCACATAATTTGAGGTGCTCACACTAAGAAGAGGTGTATAAAATTCAGCATTAAAAATATTTAAACAATGAATTAATTCCATTACTTATATTGAAGTAAGCACGTAATTTATATCTTTTATAGAAATTACCTAAGAATACGTGCCCGACATGATTGTTGCGAGGATTTTCATTGTGACACATTGATTAGTGGATCGCCACACTCAAGTCGAAGTAAACACGTAGTAGGCCGTACTCGTAATTGGGGCAACAAAAGACCACGATATCCACGATTGACAGTGTGTAAGTTGTCTCAAGATGTAAGTTGTTGCAGTCAAAACGTGCTTAAAGATACCACTAGTTTCGGGATGATAAATGACGCATGACCAGCTCATGCTTCATTTATTCGCATGCGCATACTTACGATGGTGACTCTTAATAAACTCCCTCTATCACTTGTATAAATTTTCTTATAATGATAAATATCATTATACATTATTAGATGGGCCGGTTGGCGTGGTTGATAAATGCTTGCCTTTCACACCGTAGGTCGTGGGTTCAATTCCCACCCAGGACAGATATTTGTGTGCATGAACATGTTTGTCTCGAGTCTTGGTGTAATTATCTATATAAGTACGTAATTTCAAAAGAAAAGTAGTATATGTAGTAAATCAGTTATATGCTTAGTTTGGGGTCAGATGGCCGTGTGTGAAAAATGTCCCAAGATATTATATATCATCTAATTGTAACCCATAGGTATTGCTATGTGTAAAGAGAATAAACTTACGTTTACTTAGTACTCACTTAGGTCATTGATACAAGT
Organism: Pseudoips prasinana; assembly: GCA_951640165.1. Classification (NCBI taxonomy): domain Eukaryota; kingdom Metazoa; phylum Arthropoda; class Insecta; order Lepidoptera; family Nolidae; genus Pseudoips; species Pseudoips prasinana. The sequence goes on from OX621260.1 coordinate 15,500,714, forward strand.
AATACTGACACAAGTAAGACGGAGACGAAGTAAGCTAGTCCTTGTAAAAATAAGCTATTAACCGTATGAATACAACTTCATGTGATTTCTTGATAGATAAAGAAAACAGGGTTATTATGGTGTACCAGAGTAATTACTATGCACATTACTGGGGCCTTGTAACAATTTGATGATACCTCAATGCTGTTAGAATATACAAACTGATGAAACATATCTATTATATAGTGTTGATTACAGTAGTTTATAAATATTACTACATACATAGATTATAGGTATAAATACTGTCACTTATACCGATAATCTTAATATGTGATGTGTGTGTAATGATAATATAAATTTCGATAATTAAACCTAAACATAATCCTTGACAATAACTTAATACAAGCTAGCTAAATAGCATTACCTACTATTATAAAATAAATTTAATAAATATTTTAACAATCTGTGTACCTAAATATCTATAATATACACTAACACACAACTAGAAATATTATGTATACTTAACTGTATTACTACAAACATGTTCTGACTATTTACAAGCGCTTTCAAGTCTACGTGAATAAAATCCTTTTTTTATAAGTTTTAAATGAGACATCCATTTATTTACAAACATGGAAATTTGCGTATGATTAGATATATTTTTAGGGCTTTACATAAAAAGTGCTGATATAAATTTGAAGTCCGTTTCTTTGCATCTGTCTGTCGAGATTTTATCTCCATAACGGAGGGAATGATTTCGACCCATTGAGGGGCTTTTTCAGAGAGCTAGTTGAATGGAGATAATTAATATAATAAATATCTGGGACAAATAACACACTGCCATCTGATACCATACTAGGCGTTTGGTAGTTTGGTATCAGATGGCAACCAGGCAACTGATAAACATACGTTGATATATATTTCTAAATACATACATGCATGATGTTAATGTCATATTATACTATTTAATTGCACCCCGACACAAGAAATAATCGTACTCATCATACAATGATTTGTCCTGGGTGGGGATCGAATCCACGACCTCTGGCTAAGGCTCTAGACAGACGGACTGCATTTCAACTGCAATTCAAGCAGTTCAAGTGCAGTTTGAATGCTGTTGACACGACTGCAATAGAACTGCAAAACCATACGCGCAGTCCGATTGCAGTTCAATTGCAGTTGAAATGCGGTCCGTCTGTCTAGAGCCTTAAGTAGTCAGGGTCGTTAACCACGAGACCAATAGGCCAGTCAAGATGGTTCTTAAAGGTTTCGTCTATTCACACATTATGTTAGTTAGGTTAGGTCTACTACCCATATTTGAGGGATTATCTACTAATTTACACTCGACAAAGGAAATCAGCCTTTGTACAGACGCCAGCACATCAAGCTACCCCAATCTGTCAAATTTTCCCAATTGAAAGTGAACCTGATACTTGAGTGATAAAGTTGAAAATCTATCTATCAAATAAATTCGACAGATTGGGGTAGCTGGATGTGCTGGCGTCTGTACTACGTGTTATTAATGCCACTGTAAACATACCTTGATAACGGCTTTATTACAAAGGCAGTAAGGACGGTTTTCGAAGTCAAGTAATATCCACTGATGTAGCAACGACTGTACCTTGTAAGAAATATATTTAAAGATCCGAGCTCTCCTTTTTAACAACCTTCAAATCTTTATAACTTTTTTGCGAGTTGTTAGTGGATGTATTATCACGAAATAACAGTTATTTCATCTTGCAATATAAAATTATTATCCACGAAATGTGCGCAGCGTATTTCCGAAACCAATTTGTGCCTTCTGCAGAAATTGCTGACTTAATCTTTAAAATGTTTCGATGTTTTGGGGTCAATGGAACTGTTGTTTGGGTACAAATATATATTTACAATAGGTACGATTTCACTGTAGCTATACTAATGCGAGTCTTTGCCACCTCAAGACCTATCAAAATGAAAAATAGGAGTACTTTCCAGTTGGAAAATTAAAAGACAGTTAAGACGGCTTAAAATATCAGAATATCATCACCCCATCCCATCCCGTGTCAACCCGCCCAGAAGAAGGCCAGTAGCGTTTTTTTTTCTGAATACTATGACCATCATACTGCGATTGCCAACTCGTCTGCCAAGCGATTATGGCATATCCCTGTAAGATGATTCTTTAGGTATGGAGTTTTAGTCGAACGACTTTAGACTGTCAAGCATGCAGCTTTTCTCGCCATATTGCCTTGGCTGTATTAGGTACGAGATAATTAATTTCTAATACGCACAAGAATTCGAAAATCAGTGGTGTGCGCTTTCGGTTTGAACTCGCGAATCCACTGCGCAGTTCAACTGTCCAACCGCTAAGCTATCTCTACTTTTTTCTTCTTTAATTTACAATTCTATTTTTCACTATGTAATTTCATTCTCATGGCCGTCGTAATATCACAGTTTTAGTAGTTTGACTTGTAAAATCACCAATAACCTCGCAGGAGTAGATAGCTAACACCATAAGCAATTTAAGCACCATATTTCGTGTTTTGAGTTATGTCCGAACTCGTAAAACAAAAGTTACTGCTTATGGTGTAACCTATTTAATCCTGCGAGGTTGTTGGTGTTTTACAAGTAACCCTGTAAATGCGCCCTGTCTTTATCAGACTAAGTATAAAAGAAAGAGATGTATTGATATTTAGCCCAGTCAGGTCTTGTAAAGAACAGAAACTAGCAATGTCAGACATAATTTTCATCTGTCACGGTTGAATAAGGATCGACGTTAAAATATGTGCATTTCGTCAATAAGTTCGCTCAACTGTAACATTGGATATTATGTTGTAAAGCTTCTATATAATAAATAGTCCACAAGGCCTACATCAGGTACTGACAAAAACACAATACTTTTCAGTAATAAACTAAAAAATGTCTAACAGTCTAGATTTCAATAACTTAAGTTGGATAAAACTGTTACTATAGAACGACTTGATTGTTATCTAAGAATCGTCTTGAACTAGCTTCTCGATAAAGAACACACTAAAATAATTTCATCCACTTGCGAGTTATGCATACATAGATAGACTCACGCCTGTTTCCCAGAGGGATAGGCAGAGACAACGGATTTCCATTTGTCACGATTTTTGCACACGTCTTTTGCCTCGATTACTGTCATTATATTCTTCATACATGCTCGCCGGTTTAGGGTACTTCTGACCTGCCCTTTCTTGCGAGTTATAATGTCAAAAAAATTATATACAGACTGGCCTGCTGGTCCAGTGGTAATACCCTGGCTGCTAAACCAAAGGTCGTAGGTTCAACCACTCTATACCATTATTAGAGTACATGCTTTATGGTATTATGACGGCTAAGAGGAGCCGGTTGACGTGTTTCCTATTACCACGCTGAACAGATATTTGTGTGCATGAACATGTCTGTTTGTCCTGAGTCTGGGTGTTATTATCTATATAAGTATGTATTTACAAAAGAAAAGTAGTATATGTAGTATATCAGTTATCTGGTTTCCATAGTACAAGCTCTGCTTAGTTTGGGATCATATGGCCAGGTGTGAATAACGTCCCAGGATATTATTATTTTTATTATAAAACTAGCTGTGCCCCGCGGCTTACCCCCGTTAAACTTTATAAATTATAGCCTCTTGGTTAATCCAGGGTGTCGGCCATCTCCATACCGAATTTTATTAAAATCGCTCCAGCCGTTTAGACGTGAAGACATAACAAACGTACACACTCACAAATTTTCGCCGTTATTATATTAGTGTGATGTATATTAAAGTCTTATAATCCTGAACTCAGCAGAAAGTACACCATAAAGCATACAAAGTTCACAACAGGGACATCGAAAGATAAAAATAACAGCGTACAATATGATCAGCGTGATGAGAAACAAAATGAGTAATGTACAATCACGTTGAACACGCCGCATCGTGCATACAGACGGCAGAGGTAATTTTTTTCATTGGCGCAATGAGGACCGCTGGGCTTCAATTGGAAGATTGGCCGGCGTGTGGGAGGGCGACAACATGCCCTCAGCCCGCCGGTCGAGGATATCCTTCCAGAAAATAACTCAGCCAACGATCGCATAAATACATGTTACACAGTAGTTTGCGCTATGTCAACTTTATGCATTACTATTTTGTGTCAGTTATATGTAGAAGAAGTACATTTTATAGCAAAAATATGTAAAACAAAACATTGGTTTCAAACAAGGAAATACACTGCACGTGTGGCGCAGCGGCTAAGACAGCCGCCTCGCCGCTTCGTGTCGCGGGTTCGAGTCCCACGCCGGACAACTATTTGTGTGACTCATAAATAGTTGTTCTGAGTCTGTATGTAATTTGTATCCGTCTATTATATGCTTGTAAAGTACCCCTCGACACAGGGATTAATTTCGCTAATGCTCTCAAAAAAACTCAAAAACTAAACTTATTTTAATGCAATTGGCTGCTTTATCGCTAAAAGCCATCTCTTCCAGGCAATTAAAATTTACGTCAATAATAATAATAATATCCTGGGACATTATTCACATACGGCCTTTAGATCCCAAACTAAGCAGAGCTTGTGCTATGGAAACCAGATAACTGATATATTACATACATATACTACTTTTCTTTTGTAAATAGATACTTATATAGATAATTACACCCAGACTCAGGACAAACAGATGTCTGTTTGTCCTGAGTCCAGGTGTAATTACCTATCACCCCCATGTATATCAGAATTAACCCAACATGTAGCGCCGATATCGAAAACAATACCCGAAGTAATAATACAGAATTAGGTGCAATCTGATAGCAGACACAGGGCTTCAGATCAACGGCCGGACTCGGTTCATCGGTTCTTAAAACCAGTCTTGCTCAACTGATGCCCTCGCAGTTTTTTATCTGGTTTATTCGATTTCTGTAAAGCTGCAGGGGGCATTGTTATTTCTGACTTACTGTGACAAGGATCTTGTTGCAATTGGAATCGGATTTTCTAATCTATACTAATATTATAAAGAGTTGTAAGGGGTAGGTAATCTCTGGATCTACTGAACCGATTTTCAAAATTATTTCACCAATAGAAAGCTATGTTACTGTGGAGTGTCATAGGCTATGAAAAAAAAATATCCCGAACTTTTAACCCGTAATATTACGCGGGACAAACGAGCAGGGACAAAAATATTTATAACGCGGAACGAAGTCCGCGGGCACTGCTAGTTTATTCTAAATTGTATAAGCTCCTTGACGCATACCTATTACTTTTTATATGCAAGCACTAGCCGTGTCCAGCGGTTTTACCCGCGTTAACATTTATAAATCATAATCTATGTTATTCGGATGTATAAGTTATATTACTATTAAATTTCATCAAAATCCGTTGGATAGTTTTTGCGTGAAAGAGTAACAAACATCCATACTCACAAACTTTCGCATTTATAATATTAGTATGATTTTGCAACGAGTATTGTATTCATAATCGTTCCTACTTAAAGTTATAATAAGCTGATGTAGCTTAGTGTGAGTGGAAGGATTTTGCCATCAAATAACTATAACTATGACTTTTTTATATTAGGCCTTCAAAGAAGCATGGCCTTCCATGGTCCACCTATCTCTTATAATGCGTGGCAGTTAGCTATGTAGAGCGAAGCGAAGCGTAGAAGAGTGCCTGGTTAGCATAAAACTCTCGTCAAAACTTTCTCTCTCGTCTCGTCTTCCTTTGTTGAATTCGAATTTTCAATCTTGTCATGTGAATGACTGCACGTGTGACGCGGTTAAGACCGTCGCCTCGTCACTCCGTGTTCCGGGCACGAATTCCGCACAGGACAACTATTTGAGTGAGCCATAAATAGTTGTTTTGAGATTGGATGTACTTTTTTTCCGTCAATTATACCCCACGACACAGGGATACATCTCCCTAGGGTAGGAGATGTCTGTTCAAAAAAAAAAATCTATCTTTTTTTTTGTTCAAACGTAAGAATATAAGGCACTCTAGTCGCTATATGAAACGATATTTTTGCAATGATTATGATACGAACATTGTTAAGTTTAACACGGTCATTAGAGAAAGAAATATATTATCCAATGACCAAGGACAAGTTAAAGCATGTAGTGACTACTAAGATAGACAGGATTTGAAAACACCTGCCCTCTAGCGTTAAATTGCATTCTGCCCATAATAGTAGCTCCAATACAAAACGACCTATCTACCTAGCAAACAAAATAACCACTAAATAAAGTTGTAGGATATAAAGTTGCAATATAATCGCATGTTACGAGTACTCGGTAACAATTTTTATTTTTATTTCTTATCCATACACGCAACATGCGTAGGGTTTTTATTATAATTGGAAACAAGATGCGCCACCACAATAAATACAAAAAATGCTGAATATATTATATATCGGGTATAAAATGAAGTAACAAGAACGCGTAATAACCGGTAACCGAGAACATATTAAACTGGTTCTTGTTACGTATTGAACTTGACTTGTGCAACGACACGTTAAGATACCCCTGAAATAGGAATCTCAACCTGTTCGCATCAACAAAAGAAAGCAAAACGAGTGTCTTTCCAATCGTCCAAAACAAAATCATAAAGAACGCAACACATAAATACCAGACACAAAAAGAAATGCTCTCACCGGTCCTTAAGTGATTGGCGAGGTTAAGCAACTGGGCTCGCGGTCAGTCCATATATGGGTGACTGCGAAAGTGGTTATGTGACCATCGCCATGATTTGCACGTTAAGCTGTCGGTCCCGGTTGTAGCCATTAGGCAACAGTCGTTAAGCCATGTCAGAGGCCTAATGGGCGGCTTGAACAATTCTGACACTAGGGTAAAGTAGAACTATCAAACCGTGTCTCTGGACAGATATCCAAACGTCTTCAAATCATTATGGGCACACTGGCACGTCATGTATTCTTGGCTATTCAATTCAATGAGCCAATTAAAATTCACATAATGCGTTACCGACGTCTGGCCGGATCATCCATATTCCATCGCGCGTCTTGTATCCTGCGCAGGTCCTCCTAGCACACGCTAGGAAGCGTCTATCATGTGCAATACATGTTATATCCGCTACAATATTTCAGAAACGCTTTTGACGTTAAAGCGTTTAAGTTTGCACCTTAAATTACCCATTATTAGTAACTACTGATAGGCTGCCTAGTATTTGCTAGTAACCAGTACGAATACTAGGTTATTTTAAGAGGATTAATTCCACCGAAGGTTGTTCTCCCAGTGGTGCGCCGGACCGCATTCCAACAGGAGCCGGGATATCGCCTTAATGCCCTTCCTCCGACTAGTCCAGCTAAAAATAGACCTCGTCGGGGTGCACGACCTTTTAGCTAATGCAAAAAGGACAGCCACTCAGGGATTGCCTTTAAAAAAATTCAATCACACATATTTTATTCGTGACTTGACATATAGGCATATGTAAATAAAACTGTGATTGCTGTTTCAATTACTTAAAACTTTGTAACGCTTGTTTAATTATAAATACAATTTATATCATATACATTTAGAAGCACTAGGGATTATGAGAAATTTATTTCAAAAGCTCTGCCTACATCATAAATAGTTTACATCCTACTTATTCAATATTAATATGATTTGAAGATAAGTAGTCGGTTCCCAGCGTATTAGCCTTGTCAGCGGCCCTTAGATGATTCAGTCTTAATAAGAAAATTGGTGCGAAACGTCGAAGCCGGGCGTCGCGTAACATTGGCCTTACCACACTCACGACTTGCAGACGTGCATCCACAGTAATCTTTGTCATTATTCCGCACGAAAACTAAATATTCGTTTGTTTTCTTTTCAGGATGAAGGTGTTATTATTGTGTTTGGCCTTTGCGGCTGTAGCCCTGTCTATGCCAGTGGCCGACGATAAATCTGAAGCTCCAGTTCCAGCTTCAACCATCGCTGTTGAGCCTGAAGATGCTAAAACCTCTCTTTCTGATTCAAAAGATGCTGAAAAACAAGTAGAAGCTACAAGTTCTTCTGTTGAAGAACAAGCTGACCCTAAAGCTGATGAAAATAAACCAGAAATAGAACCAGAACCCAAATCATCTGAAGCTACAAAGGAACCTGAACCCAAAGTCGAATCTACTGAGACAAAATCTGCAGAGGCTACCGCGCCTGCCGTAAAATCGATCGACGAACCTAAAGCCTCTGAAATCCCAGCGACAGTAAACGAGGTACCAGCTAGCAAGGCTGAACCGATAGATCCTGTCACTGCAACAAAGAACGACGCAGCCATCGCTGACGAACCCGTTTCGAGCGAAGCTATTATTCCAATGCCGGAAAAGAAGATCGATCTTCCTGAAACTGCTACTGCTGCTGAAACCAAAGAGATTCCCGAAGCTCCTGTTGCTACTGCTGAAGAGCCAGTTGAGACTGAGGAGCCAAAACCCGAGCCTAAGTCTGCTGAATCCACCTCAAATGCTGCCGCCACTGCATCAAAGTCAGATGAGGGAAAAAGCGATGACGAAAACCTAAGAGTAATTCGTGATACTGTGGATGACAAATCCGAGACTGTCGAGAACGCCAAAGGAAATGCTATTGTAGCCACAGAACCCACAGAAGCCTCCAATGAAGAGGCTAAGCCACAGAGTAAGGAAGAAGAAAACAAAACACCCGAATCAGAAGCTGTAGATGTTTCCGCTACTTCAGGAGCTGAAGCAACGGATAAAAAAGAAAGCAAACCTAACCCTGCGACTGAGAGCATGCCAATTGCCGAGGACAAATCTTTGGAAGAAAACAAACCTAAGGAAGAAAACAAATCTAAGGAAAGTAAGCAATCTCCAGAAGAAAGCAAACCTGAAGAAGAAGACAAACCAGAAGAAAAGAGCAAATCTGTTGGAGAGAGCCAACCTGAAAAAGAAAACAAGATTGGGGAAGAGAACAAACCTGAGGAAGAGAGCAAACCGGCGGAAATGAGCGTAACACCGGTAACCAGTAAAGCTCAAAATAACGAGAAGCCACCAGCTGACGGACCAAGTTCAAATGAATCCGACTCCGAATCAGCCGAAGGGAAGACTTCCTCCGGTTCAGACGAATCCACATAATTAGTTAATAGTGAAAAGGCGGCTAGCGGCGGACGTGTGTCGACCGCCCTCGACACGCGCCCCCCGCCCGGCGTTCGCGCCCCGCTCCGTAGTGATGCATGTCTGGAGTGAGTGTGTGAGTGGCGACTAACGCGTTTGCGTTGATATCCCGACTATTCATTAGATCTAGAGACTATTTAAATAGCCGAGCCTAAAAATTACCTACGTTGTAATTATAATTTGTCAAAGTAAATTAACGAATTTCCGGTACTATAAGTAATAAAATATATTTTATAATTATTTGCTTTTTATTTATTTCGTTAGAAGACACTTTTTGAACTAAATGATAAAGCTACTTTAACTTGGCACCCAAACAGTTCAGGACTAATATATAATAAAATAAAATACTAGCATACTGGTACATTATTCACCCACGGCGATGTGATCCCAAACTAAGCTGAACTTGTACTATAATAATATAGTACAAGTTCTGCTATATATATATATATAGATAATTACACCCAGACTCAGGAAAAACATCTGTCCTGGGTGGGAATTGAACCCACGACCTGCGGCGTCGAAGGCAAGTATATAACAACCGCGCCAAATATCACTTCACACTATCCGGCCATATATTCTGCCGTGCATATACTAAAAAGACGTTACAAATGAAAATTTGTCACGGTAAATGCTACTCTATGACAGCGTATTAAAGTGACATTTACCTTAATATCTCATTGGTCTATTACGGCAATCTCGTGATTAGTCTTAGGTAGTTGGTTGACGTTACCTAAAAGAACGAAGCCCATATATTATGTCCTTAATTTCTAGACCTCTTAATTTATAACGATATGATTTAAAATACATTGGAGCTACACCAACTGGCCTGTTGGTCTAGTGATATCCCTGGCTGCTTACCAGGGTTCGTGGGTTCGATCCCCACCCAGAACCAATCATTGTGCGATGAGCATGTTTATTTGTTGCGTCTGGGTCTAATTTAGCTATAACTATACGTGCCCCGCGGTTTTAGCCGCGTTAAAATTTATAAAGTATTCGGGTAGTTTTCGCGTGAAAGATTAACAAACATCCACCATACATCTATCCATACTCTCAAACTGTCGCTTTTATAATATTGGTAGGATGTTTATTAGTTGTCTGGTTGCCATAGTTCTAGCTCTGCCTAGTTTGGTATAAGATGGCAATGAGTTAGTTGTCGCACGATATTAATTTATTATAAGGTAGAGTAGTTGGACTGCCCTTTCACATTTATTAGCCAACGCTTAAGTACATTTTACGTCTCATCATATCAGTCAAAGTACGTCCACTTCTGGACAAAAGCCTCAAAGAACGGGGGATATGCCATAATCGCCACGCTTGGCAGACGGGTGGGCGATCGCAGTTTGGTGGTCATAGTTCCCTCGGACGATTTCTACGCCCCCCACAGGATGAGATGCAGTGATGCTATTCTATGCCGTCACCACACAGCAAGAAATATTTATACATAAATATTTTACATCTAATGTTATCAAATTTGTTGTAAAATTTACTGATCGTTGAGTTGACAATTATGGTGAAACTGTGATGGCCATTATCAAGTTACGTACATACAAGTTATGAAGAGTAAAGGTATTCTTTACCATAAGCAACACTTCTACGAATGGGGCAACTATACATGAAAAAAATAATTTACACGGACGACCGGCGACTAGAGAAATGGGCTAAGTTCAAAGGCGCTGAACCCTTTCCCCGTGCCATTGTAAGGGTATATTTACGTAATTTTAGTGATGCGCGTAGAATTATAAACATTCAAGCAGAAAATAGAAATTAATACTTATTTTTGCACGAATATAAAATCTAACAAATTATCAAAAGTTGTAGAACAAAAGTAGTTGCTTATGGTGTGAGCTATCTAGTCCTGCGAGGTTGTTGGTGTTTTTCAAATAAACCTGTATATCATCATCATCATCATATCAGCCGAAAGACGTCCACTGATGGACAAAGGCCTCCCCCTAACCTGTATATGCTATATACAGAATATGTAAAATACACTATACTATAAGATGTAGAGACGCCAGCACATCAAGCTAGCCCAATCTGTCAAATATCCCCAATTGAAAGTGAACCTTATGCTTGTGTGATAAAGTTGAAAATCTATAAAATAAATTTGACAGCTGGATGTGCTGAACATAATTCTAAGCATAATTCGTCTCGGGAATATTACTTTCTCTTAAATTTAGGTAATTCGATTCGACATTGAATATTTTTATGAAATAAAACTTTTTTAGGCATGCTGGACTTGAGGTGTAAGCTGTTGAATGCGTTGCTGTAGTGTGATCGGGCGAGGCGAACGGAAGTTGAGAGGGAGATATAAGTAAGTGAAGATATAAAGACAGAGAGCGACATCTCGTATGTAAATTGCAAATTTTTATATTTGTCTTGTTGAATAAGCGGTCTACCCCCGACAAGATGGACCGATGATTTTGTGCAGGTCGCTGGGAACCGCTGGATGCGAATAGCGCGAGGCGGCAATTGTGGAGATCTTTGGGGGACGCCTTTGTCCAGCAGAGGACGTCTTTCAGCTGATATGATGAGGAATGAATAAGCGGTCACCGTAACCTATGAACGGCTCTTCACTTCGTACACTCGTCAAGTAGCAGTCTCCTCGTCTCTCTATCACCAAGATCACTTAACCGTTAATGGGGCAATGGTTTAATAGTTACCACCTATTTTAAACCCTATTCTGTTGTAATAAGAGGTAAAACCAATGAATTATGAACATGCGTTATGCCGTAATAAGGGTTAACTGCCGTGTCATTTGTAACAAATTTTGTTTGTGAACCAAAATGCCGGTACTGTCGACTTTTTGAAGTTAAATTCCTAAGTACCATGTGTCTGCTTACTTATCGTATGGGCAGTGGTTACTCTAGTGTCAGAGTTGTTCAAGCCGTCCTCAGGCCTCTGACATGGCTTAACGATTATTGCCTAATGGCTACAACTGAGACCAACAACGTAACATGCCCTCTGAAGCACGGAGACGCTCAGAAATTAAACCACTATTTCAGTCACCCATCTAGGGACTGAGCCTAGTTGCTTAACCTTTAACCAATCACTTCCGGACCGGTGAGAGCATCTGGCTATGAGCGTCTGCTACTATAACTAACACTAGTGAGCAAGGATCGACAGTAGCACATATTTGGAAGGTTGAAAGTTGTGAGGCACAGGCACTTTCCCGTACTTTCTTAACAAAGTGTTCCGTCAAGGTTTTCCGGCATTTTCTTGATAGAGGATACAATTGATACTTAATATTTTTGGAAATGTGTCTTACCTGATTTCGTTTATTTAATTCCAAAAAATGGTGGTGACGGCGGCGAATATCGGAATATCATCACCCCATATCATCCCGTGGGTGGCGTAGAAGCCGACCCGAGGGAATATCTACCAGAGGACGGGCAGCAGCTTCTTTCTGAGTACTATGACCATCATACTGTGATCGCCAACCCGCCTGCCAAGCGTGGCGATTATGGTATATCCACCCAAGATGAGTCTTGGGGGAGGCTTTTATCCAGCTGTAGACTCCTTACGGCTGTTATGATGATTAAATTCCAAAAATAGCCCGTATTCACTTTTATTTTCTCATTATATGGTTCATTGCAGTCTTACATTTATAAATTAGATCACATAATATGTATACTGCCATTACTGGTGTAGAAATAATAAACAGATATTTCATTTAATACATTAAAAACTATTACAAGAATGACCACCACAAATTAAATAAATTGCATAAAATGTCAATTAGAATAAAATAATAAATTACAGAAATATAATGCAGTCTGCAGTCAGTTCAATTGTGTCAGGTGTCATACGGAGTGTCATTAACTAAGACTCGCTAGTATTTCCTTTTATTCTCGTTGTGCCCATAAGCGGTGTCCCCGTCCTACAGGGACAGCGGTACTTCGATTAAATATTTCAAAATACTTCCCGTTATCCGCGTACTCTGGCCCCGTTAATATAGTTGAATAAAATAAGTAAAAATCATTGCCCACAGTCCCCGTATTTTCTTTTTTCTGTAGTATTATGTGAGTCTGCATTCTTACCCAACAAAGTGTATGGAATATTGGTAGAATTAGTCTTTTTACCTAATCTAATTACCCAGTAGATAAATATAAAGGATACTTTGTTTGCTAGTAGTATTTTTTATATAGGTAATGAATTTGATCGAAATAGTAGATACTTGAAAGCGTCTTAAACTAATTTAAATACATATTTATTGTAATAAATTAATCGTATTCCAAATATTCCACGTTAAGTTATCTAGTAAAAGATGCCGACTCACATAATACTACAGAAAAAAGAAAAAAACGTGGACTGTGTGCAATATTTTTTACTTATTTTATTCAACTATATAAACGGGGACAACGGGTCGTATTTTTGTTTCCTTCCCTTCGTCCCCGTTAGCCGGATGTACGTTATGGGGACAACGGGAAATAAATTTAATCAAGTCCCGCTGTCCCCGTCATGGGGATATGGCATACAGGGACGCGATATTAATTGCAGAGCAAAACACACTTAGACATATTTCTTGACAACAGTTTGTGGCCAAATGATATTTCTTACAGGCGTTTTTTTTAAATGGAAAGTCAAAGGTACATTTTTACCTAGTGATGTAAGCGAGAGGCAAACTGTTATACCTGATAATATATAATAATCTCGTATCATAAGTCGTTGAAGAGATCAATTGATGATGTTAGAAGTCTCTGTCAGTTGGCGGATGTTATCGCGCTGCAGGAAACCTGGCTGTTACCGCATGACTTGTCGGTTCTGAATGCTATAGATAATGAGTTTGGGAGAACAGGAACATCTGCTGTGGACAAATCGGGGGCTGACTATGAAGTAGGCCTCATGGAGGTGTAGCTATATTGTGGCGAAAATGTGCTTTACAATCGGTTAAAGTATTACAGTGTGGTGACGTCCACTTGGCGGCTGTGAAATTAAACTATGTAAGTGACAAATCTTTGGTAATATTTCGTGTTTAGGTATATGCCCACTAACTGTCCCGAATTTTATAATAATAATAATAATAAGTCCCCCAAAGCCCTACCTTACGTCCGTGCCGACCACCAGGCCACGTGGGGGACGGATACGCGTACTTTTGAAACTTACGCGGCCAACAAGGATAAGGCATTCAGCGGTATGAAATGGTACGAACAAGAAGTCAAATTCCCCAGGCGGGTACCAGAAATGGAGAATCCCGTCCCGAAATTCATTCGGGCAGCCCTTCGTACTCTGGGGGGGGCGACATATCGCAACGCGCTAATCAAACAACAACCAAGGCTAGAAATAAGGACCCCGATTTTGCATGTGAAAATACTTCACCATATAGTTTATTCGAGTCACCTGGCACATCGCCACAATCTTTTCAGATTCTGTTACGGTCAAGCACCGCTACTCCCATGTCTGAGGATGTTGTGCAGGAGGCAATCGCCACCGAATCTGCACCCGCCTCAGACATTAATCGTGCGCGCAAAAGATGGTCAAAAGAAATGAACGCATTCATCTGGCGCACGTACCTCATAGCTACAAGATTAAATACGTCCAAAATATATTTAAACCACTTATATCGTGAATTTACGCAGAAATATCCACAAATGCTAGCGTCTAAGCAGAGGCTAGGAGATCAATGTAGAGCAATTATTAGAAACAAATTAATCTCACAAGAAACATTAGACTCCATAAAAAACGAAGTCTTGCACTGAGCCCCTTATGGTTTTGTCTAGCATTAAACCCTTTATCTCAGATGTTAAATAACTCCATTCAGAGCCACACGATCACCAGACCACACATTAACACCATAATCACACATCTTATGTACATGGATGACATTAAATTATACGGAAACACTAAGGAATCATTACATCGTTTGGCAGACATTACACAAACGTTCTCGAATGATATTTGCATGGAGTTTGGAATTGATAAGTGCAAAACATTTTCTATTTCCAAAGGCAAAATCACTCCAAACAGTTATACATTAGATTCAGGGGAAAAAATTGAATCACTAGACATTCATGCAACTTATAAATATTTAGGTTTTGAGCAAGCTCGTCAGATTAACCAAAAACACTCAAAATTAATTCTAAAAAAGAAATTTACCCACCGTTTAAACATTATACTCCGTTCTCAATTAAATTCCCGCAACCTAGCGAAAGCAATCAATTGCTTCGCAGTTCCTCTATTAACATACTCTTTCGGTATTATAAATTGGTCTCAAAGTGACCTAATAAGTCTACAACGTCAAATACATACGTCTCTAACAGCTAACCGAAAACACCACCCAAGGTCCTGCGTACAAAGGGTAACTCTTTCGCGGGCTGAGGGTGGACGAGGAATTATAGATGTCGTAAACTTACATAATAAACAAATCACATCCCTCAGACAATACTTCTATGAGCGCTCAGAACAATCGATCTTACACAAAACAGTCACACTTTCAGACAATAAATTCACACCACTATACCTAAAAGATCGTAACGCGCAACGAAACGAAAGAATCACTGACGTTAAAGAAAAATTTGCATCCTGGCAGCAGAAATCTCTGCACGGAAGACATTACCACGATCTGCATCAACCATATGTCGACAAAGCTGCGTCGAACGCCTGGTTACATCGTGGTGAACTTTTCCCTGAGACAGAGGGCTTCATGATAGCGATTCAAGACCAGGTTGTTGATACACGAAACTATCAAAAATATATCATCCATACGCCGAATCTCCCGACAGACACATGTCGACACTGTCACAGTGGTTCAGAAACTATCCAACACATAACCTCCGCCTGTCGCTCTTTAGCTCAAACCGATTATAAGCACCGGCACGACCAAGTAGCTGCTATAATACACCAACATCTTGCACACAAATACAATTTCATAGAAAGAAAGACACCTTATTATAAATACATACCTGATATTATACTTGAAAATAGCTCTCATAAATTGTATTGGGATAGAACAATATTAACAGACAAAACCATCCACTTTAACCGCCCTGACATCACACTACACGACAAAATAAAGAATATTGTTTACCTAATAGATATCGCAGTGCCAAATACACATAACATCCAATCTACTATCTCCGATAAACTCACTAAATACCAGGATTTAGGTATAGAATTGAAGCGCCAATGGCGGGCAGAAGCGATACACATAGTTCCCATCGTTATGTCTGCCACCGGAATCATACCTAACAGCCTGCAGCGAAGCCTAGACGTCCTAGAAATCCCCAAGCATACTCTTAACACCCTGCAGAAAGCAATAATCCTGAATACCTGCCGACTTACTCGAAAATTCCTTACTACTTCTTCAGTTTCTTCAGCTTATACTATAAGATAACCCACTTTTCACGCTTGGCTACGGCCCGTGTGATGAGTAACAAACCCCTCCAGGAAGGGAGAAATCAAAGAAAATCAAATAATAATAATAATATAATAATATCTAGGGACAGTGTCACACAGATCTTCCTAGCCCCAAACTAAGCAAAGCTTGTACTATGGGTACCAGGCGACGATATACATACTTATATAGATAGATAAATACTTAAATACATAGAAAACATCCATGACTCAGAAACAAATATTCGTGCTCATCACACAAATATTTGCACTTACCGGGATTCGAACCCAGGACCACCAGCTTCGTAGGCAGGAGCACTACCAACTAGGCTACGGTGATCGTCGTTTTAACGAGTTTACACTATGTTTAGGTATTTGTTAAATTATTCACGACAATAGATACTGAAGCAGTCTATATTTTAGGCGATTACAATGCGCATCCTAAAGAACCTTTTTGTAATGAAATGTTGTCTTTTTGTAATGATCAAGACTGGGGCTCTACCGGCTAAGTCGCCAAACATCGATTTCTTAACTGGCGTTCTAATAAATAAAGGTTAAACATGACTTAATCAATCGTTAAATCAGCTTCTATGAGCACATGTGACGTCATAAATGGTCCGGAATCGATTGTCAACGTTGAAGCCGATTTAACGATTGATTAAGTCATTTTTAACCTTTATTTATTTGAACGCCATTTAAGAAATCGATGTTCGGCGGCTTACCCGGTAGAGCACTTGGACGTGTGTTGATTAAAAAATTCTTGGCGTGGAGTCAGACACGTTCACGTTTGTAAGTGAGGCGCATGGGTGTAGCAGGTAGTTAGACCATTGTATTGTCATGGTGCTTCACTGCCTTCTATAAATCATGTATGGGTAAAATAGGATGTGCAATGGTCTGACCACTTGCCACTCATTATTGAATGTCACTTGGTAAGTAGTAAATGTGCAATCCGAAAGCCAGCTTTTAATAATAACATGTGGGGAGAGCGGACTAGAAAACAAAAAACAACTAGTGATAGCTTTCATAAAAAGTGTCACGCCATAATTAGAGAAATTGATTTTCCTCGAGAGCTCTCAGATTGTTGTGACGGTATCTGTCACAATGAAGAACACAGAATCTTATTAAGAGACATGTACCACAAGCTGTTTTCTATCTTGACTGAAGCTGCAGCCGGTGCTTATAGACGGGGGGAATCGCGGAGCAGAGGTGGCTACGTCACTGGGTGGAATAAACATGTGGCAGGTTTTCACAGGGAGGCCAGGCTAAAGTTTTTGACGTGGGTTCTAGCTGGTAAGCCTTATAATGGCTAAGTTTATAAAGATATGTGTGAGAGTAGTAGCGTTTTCAAAAACCAATTGAAATGGTGCCAAGATAGGCAGGACCAGGTTAAAATGGACATTCTTGCAATACATCAGACACATAAAAAAATTTACAATCATCTCCACATTATAAATCTAAACTCACATGCACTAAAATCTAAAGTAACAGAATGGCTGCTCCTTAAGGATTACTCTTACACGGAGTCTTTACTCACCTATCTTGTATAATACACTCACAGACTGACACACACATATACATTCACACCTACACACACCATACACACGCAAACACACAGCATACAATTCTACTTCTGTATACCATACAGTAGAATGACACAGTCCACTTTAGATATAAGTTTTTAAAATATAAGTTTTTGTTGATAATTGACCGCAAACTACCTCTTATAATACTGGTATACCCTAGTTTAAGAGGTAGCGTATTATTATTGTACAGATTTTGCAACATAAAATATAATGTATTTCCAAACCAAATATTAAGTTATTTCAAACTCTGTATGTTTTTTGGATAAATAAAGATGATTATTATTATTATTATTACATCATACCGCCAAGGACTTTAAGTTGTTTTGGAAACAAACTGGCAAAATGAATGTGAAGTCTGGCCTCCCTGTAAGTGTAAATGGTATAAGTGATCATTCTACGATAGCTAATCTTTTTAAAGATTATTTTAAAGTTGAGGCACAGTATGATTCCACCGCAAGTAGATGTTAGGGTACTGGGGCAATCGCTCAGGAGCGAGCTGTAAAATTTACTGCTAACCATATGCGAAAGGTTGTAGCTGGTATGCAGGAGGGTAAATCTCCCGGGCATGATAGTCTCAGCATTGAGCATCTTAAGTTTGCTGGTGCTCACCTGCAGCCCGTGCTTGCCATGTTCTATAACCTGTGTTTATGTCACGGCTACTTATCTGAATAACTGATGAGAACTATAGTAGTGCCAATTGTTAAGAGCAAGACCGGACATGTGTCAGATAAAGGTAACTATCGGCCCATTTCACTGGCGACAGTAATAGCTAAGATGCTTGACAGCTTGCTTAACAACATTCTCATGCAGCATATAAAGCTGACTGATGCCCAATTTGGATTCAGGAGTAGATTGTCAACAGAGAGCGCGATCCTGTGCCTTAAGCAAGCTGTCAGGTACTACACGGAGAGGAGGACGCCGGTGTACGCGTCTTTTCTGGACCTGTCCAAAGCCTTTGATACGGTTTTGTATCATATAAAATGGGTCAAATTGGAAGCGGGTGTGCCGACTGAAGTAATCTCCGGGTTGCGCCACTGACGGCACACGGCTGTCAGCGAAACCAGGTGAGATGGGCTGGTGCACTATCTGATGCATATGGCATGGCGTGTGGCGTGAGGCAGGGGGTATTACCTCTCCTCTGTTGTTCAACCTGTACGTTAACGACCTCATCGAAGAGCTCAGCAGTACTCATGTTGGTTGTTTATAGACGGAGTTTCTGTAAATAACATAAGTTATGCAGACGTCATGGTACTGCTGGGACCGACGATGGGTGCGGTACGTAAACTGGTGTCAATCTGTGAGCGTATGCGGCGGAAAAGGACTGAACTATAACTCAAAGAAAAGTGAAGTGCTCATTTTCAAGAGTGGAAAGCAGGCTCCAGTGCGTGTTCCGCCTATTATGATTAATGGTGCGGCGCCGTGTGTGGTGAGCAGCTTTAGGTATCTGGGACAAATTGTGACAGAGCATTTGCAACATGACGCTGACATAGAGAGGGAACGCAGAGCACTGGCAGTTAAAAGGTTTGCTCGATGTTCGAGGGAAGTTAAAATAAATCTTTTTAGGGCGTACTGCCAAGCCTTTTACTCAAGTAGCTTGTGGGTTAATTACACTCTTCGGGCTGCTAGTGCTCGGCGTATCCGATACAACAACATCTTCAGGGTGCGATGCGGCTGCCTCGCTACTGTAGTGCGTCTGGGATGTTTGTGGAGACTCGAACGGACGGCTTTTTTTGCAATTATACGCAAGGAAGTAGCCTCCTTACTACAGCGTGTGAGAGGTAGTAGGAACAGTATCCTGCAGATGATTGTTACTCGTGCGGATTGCCCAATCCAACACAAATGGATGCGTCTTACGATGGGTGTTGACTAACATAGTTTATAAGATTTTACTAACACAATTGTACATATTGTACTTATGTTATATTTATGTATTATTTGACATCTGAAATAAATTGATTAATAATAATATTATACGTTTGTAAAGTTCCCCGCGACACAGTGATTAGATTCCCTATTCTCGCACTAGGAAATCGAATCCCTTGTTGTCCTTTTTAAAAATTAAATAGATACAGAGTGTCTCGCAATATTAATTGTGTAAGGAGTCATACAGAGCATCATTAACTAAAAATAAAAATTTTAAAAATTAAATAAATACAGAGTGTCTCGCAATATTAATTGTGTAAGGAGTCATACAAAGCATCATTAACTAAAAATAAAAATTTGTACAAACTGGACCGTTGCATTTTGGTTGATCTATGTCAAAAAAAAACCAGTTATTGCAATATTGTACATGAGAAGGATATTCCGCACAATTAATGTCAAACGTTGCCCAATCAAACGTTGTCAAACGTACCAAAGAAAACTTATGACATTAAATATTAATTACGTTATATATAAAAATCGACCAAGTAGAAAGTACTAAGTTTCTGGGTATAAGGTTGGATTAAAATTGTAACTTGAAGACACACGTTGATCATGTATGTGACAAAATTTGATAGATTTGTTTTTTATATAATATGTAGGGACAATGTCACACAAATAATCCTAGCCCCAAACTAAGCAAAGCTTGTACTATGGGTACCAGGCGACGATATACATACTTATATAGATAGATAAATACTTAAATACATAGAAAAGATCCATGACTCAAAAACAAATATTCGTGTTCATCACACAAATATTTGCACTTACCGGGATTCGAACCCAGGACCACCAGCTTCGTAGGCAGGAGCACTACCAACTAGGCTACGGTGACCGTCAATGCGATATGCGTATGTCTATGCGATAAGAAGGCTCCGATGCACGGTATCGACAGAAGCGGCTCTATGTGCATATCACGGATATGTATCGTCCGTACTATCATACGGTTTATTATTGTGGGGTAATTCGGTAGATATAATAAGAGCGTTCAGAGTGCAAAAAAATGTGTGCGTGCAATTTGTGCAGCCTGGTCCACTGATAGTTGTAAACCATTGTTTAAGTACTTTAATATTTTGCCACTATCATGTATGTACATTAGGGAGTTATGTATATTTGTACAACAACATCCGGAGTGTTTCATCAAAAATGTAGATGTTTCACAACGAAACATAATCCCGAGAAATAAACATAAACTTCATTTACCACAGTGCAAGCTAGAACTAATAGGTCTTTACCTATGAAATTGCCGTTTTGTATGAAAAAATTTAAACGAATTTTTTTCATGAATTTTTTTATTTGTATTAATCGAAGTAATCACCCATGCAATCAATGCATCTTTGCCATCGCAGTGGCAGTTTATTGATGCCCTTCTTAAAGAAATCAGCTGGACGGGAGGCAACAAATTCTTCAAAGGCATTTTGTACTGCCTCTCGGGTATTGAATTTTTTTCCCGCCAAGAAGTTATCCAAATTCTGGAAAAAGTAGTAGTCTGTAGGCGCAAGGTCTGGTGAGTAGGGCGGATGACGGAGAGCTTCCAACCCCAGTTCTTGCAACTTGGAGACCGTCTGCTGTGCAGTATGAGGTCGCGCGTTGTCGTGCAGGAGCAGCGGAGACGAGCGATTGACCAATGCTGGTTGGAGATGCGCCAGCTTCTCCATCATTGTGCTCAGTTCTTCACAGTACACATCTGCAGTAATGCTCACCCCGTTTGGTAAGAAGCTGTGATGAATCACACCGGCGCTAGACCACCAAACAGTGACCATCACTTTTCTAGGGGTAAGTTTTCGTTTAGGGCATTGTTTAGGTGCTGAACCAGGATCCAACCAACTTGCTGAGCGCTTGCGGTTATCAAACAGAATCCATTTTTCATCGCAGGTAACAATGCGGTTCAAAATTCCTTCATTTGTGTGTCTGTTGAGCAGTGCAAGGCACGTCTCGACGCGTACTTCGCGCTGGCGATCATTGAGTTCGTGGGGCACCCATTTGTCAAGCTTTTTTACCTTGCCAATTTGACGCAAATGGACCAATATTGTTTTGACGCTAACGTCGAAAGCTGCTGCTAATTCAGCCGTAGATTGTGTATCATCAGCTTCCACAACCGCCTTTAATTCGTCATTGTCGACCAAAGTCTTCGGACGACCGCGAGGTTCATTTTTCAGGTCGAAATTTCCAGAACGGAAGCGAGCAAACCAATAACAGGTGGTGCGTTGGTTTGTAGTGTTAGCTCCGTAAACGTCGTTGATGTTGCGTGCCGCTTGTGCCGCGTTGCTGCCACGACGGTACTCATATTCCATAATTACTCGAATTTTTAACGTATCCATGATGACGAAAAAGATTGAAATGCGATGAAAATGTAACACTAATCAATAAAGAAATGACTACTTTTGGAAAAAAGAATCCATGTTTTTAAAATAAAATTAATTTGAAATTAGAATTCTTAGCCAAACAAAAATTATTTTGATTTGAAATGGCCAGTACTGCAGAACGGCAATTTCATAGGTAAAGACCTAATATTTAAAAGGAACTCATATGTTAATGAGATAAAGGTATATAACAAACTACTAAACAGTTTTAAAGATCTTCCTTCACCCAGGTTTAAATTAAAAATTACACAATGGTTAAAAGATAAATGTTTTTACGCATCTGACGCATCGCGGTGTATTTTGACATTATAAATATTGGTATATAGGTACCTTATAAAATGATTAATTATTTACGATGTAATTCAATTATTTAATTGTAATCAATTGACATTTCTTATTATTTGACATCATCATTATTATTATCTCACTGAATTTGACATAGCATTATTAATGGGACCATGACATCAAATAATTAATTATGACATTATTCAATAATTATTAATGAGTTTCTTGCTTGCAAAATATTAGATTATTTCTGTTTGAAACGTTGAAAAATTTGCATACCATAATAGAAAGGTAGTGTAAATGGACCATTTTAATTTAAGACCATACCCTGTAAACTACATTCTTGCAAATAAACTGATTTGTATTTGTATTTTTAAATCATCATTTCAACTGGAAGAGGGATCAGAAAGATCGGCGCTTGATGTCTTAGGAAAGAACATGGTACGATAAGTAAACCATCCCTAAAACATAAAGTTAGACAAATACTCCGAAATGAATTTTGTAAATCCTGATATTTTTGTAAGTAGTTTGACAAAATTACAAATATTTATCAAAATTATATAATAATATGTATTCATCTAGTTTGTACTAAGTTGAA
This sequence comes from Pseudoips prasinana, assembly GCA_951640165.1. NCBI lineage: Eukaryota > Metazoa > Arthropoda > Insecta > Lepidoptera > Nolidae > Pseudoips > Pseudoips prasinana. Next base: position 15,523,843 of record OX621260.1, read on the forward strand.
GGAAGTTAAAACAAGCACTAATCCCGCCGACAAACTGTTGCTCAGCTTGGGGTTTATAAACCAAAAATGTAATTTCATTCCAATAAAAACTCTATTTATTAATACTATTAATAGTATTTGTATAAATACCTCGTTGGTGAGCATGCGACAGGCGATGACTCCGAGCGACCACCAGTCTACTGCGTGGCCGTAAGGCTCCCGGCTCAGTACCTCGGGCGCTGGCAACAATATGATATAGCTTACACATTGTTAAACAATACACGAAGAGACTATTGGTGCGTACTAATCCATGTTCATGCAAATACAAATTAAAACGGGAATTATCTGTCTATTTGTTACATTTTGCATTCAATGAATTGACTGTGACTAATAATGGCTAATCAACCTTAATGAGGCAAAGTGTACCGTATTACATATAGGCGGCCGAAACCCCCGAAAGGCGTATACGCTGGGAAATACTCCGCTGACGGAGATAAACGTCGAGACAGACTTAGGAGTAAAGATATCAGAAGACCTGAAATGGGAAACACACATAACAACGATCACTAAGAAAGTCAAAAGTCTTATTTACCTGACTAGAAAAGCCTTTGGAGTTATAACTCCCGAAATGATGCTCAAAATATACAAAAGCATCATCAGACCAATACTAGAGTACGCCTTTCAAAACCCCTACTTTATCAAGGACAAAGATCTTCTGGAGAAAGTACAACGCAGTTTCACCAAAATACCACCATTACTGAAACGACGTTCATACCAGGAACGCAGAGAAATCCTGAACCTTACATCACTAAAAGATCGCAGGGAACGTGGGGATCTAATTGAGACGTTCAAGATCTTAAATGGGCATTATGACATAGAAGGCTTCGATAAACTAATTCTACACAGTAATAATTCACATTTACGAGGACACCATCTTAAATTGTGTACCACTTTATCTCACAACAACCCTCACAAACACTTTTTAAACAACAGAATAGTCAAAGCGTGGAATAAACTCCCAGAAAACGTAATCTCAGCCCAAAATGTGAATCAATTCAAAAATAGACTCATCAAATATCAAAGCTGCAATAGAAACTAGTGGAGAAGTGCTGGATACAGGCACTTACCAGTTGAATCAACTGCTTGCCTGTTCACTAATAATAATAATAAAATTCCATACGGCTACAGTTTAACCCTGGGAAAGGGTTTAAAGGCCTACCTCGTAAATCATGATCAAACGGGGAACAGTGCCACTTCCCCGTGTTTGATTTGGGCTGGATGAAATGATTAATTAGATTAATGAAATGAAAATAGACTCGACAAATATCAAAGCTGCAATAGAAACTAGTGGAGAAGAGCTGGATACAGGCACTTACCAGTTGAATCAACTGCTTGCCTGTTCACTAATAATAATAAAATTCCATGCGGCTACAGTTTAACCCTGGGAAAGGGTTTAAAGGCCTACCTCGTAAATCATGATCAAACGGGGAACAGTGCCACTTCCCCGTGTTTGATTTGAGCTGGATGAAATGATTAATTAGATTAATGAAATGAAAATAGACTCGACAAATATCAAAGCTGCAATAGAAACTAGTGGAGAAGAGCTGGATACAGGCACTTACCAGTTGAATCAACTGCTTGCCTGTTCACTAATAATAATAAAAATAAAATTCCATACGGCTACAGTTTAACCCTGGGAAAGGGTCTGAAGGCCTACCTCGTCAATCAAGATCAAACGGCGGACAGTGCCACTTCCCCGTGTTTGATTTGAGCTGGATGAAATGATTAATTTTTGAACACATGTTGTAAGATGCACTGCACGCGGACGCGCAAATTAATAAATACTACATATTGATTGAAGCTGTTTGGTTTCCGGCCCAGAAAGAATAAGAGTCAGCCCATATCATCCCGTGGGTGTCGTAAAAGGCAACTAAGGGTAACCAGGTAGTCGGGCAGCAGCAGCTCCAGTGTATTTTGGTTACTACCACCTAACTGCGGTCGCCATCTCCCATGCCATACGCGGTGGCTATGGCCAATCCCTCCAAATGGCAAAGTTATAGAAACCTTAGGTTGAGTATATCCAGAAAAAACTAGAGCATATACTCAAGAAACATACAGATTATTAAAATTAAGACACACTTCAAAAAATCTGTATGTTTATAATAATATAAGCAACTCACCAGCTGACACTAATACTGCACTCTACCACGCAATATTTTTGTATATAAGGCAGCAGTGTGGGACAATTTAATATTCAAGCTTCACGATTGATTTATGAATTGAGAACTGACACCCGAGAGAAGAAATGATTCGGATATAGGCAATGATATTGTATACAAGATACGTTACGTTCATAGTAATCGAAATTTAAAACATGGTCGCGCTGGTATATACATTCCGAAACAGTGCAACATGTTGATAAGTTGTTCTAATGAATAATACAAAAGATAGGACATGCATGTAAATAAAAGAGATAGATATCATTTGAACAATTGCGCTTCTAATGTCAAGCTCGTCGCACTGCTCAGCGCGGACTGAAGACAAAACGTCCCAATTCTGACGTTTTTGAGTCTTCACCTTGCACGCGCTAGTAACATATCTGTCTCTTTTTTTATATATAATATCATTGGATATAGTCATTTAAATTGAAGATCAAAAATCTGTTCATTTTTCAAATCTCATTTGGAGGCAGATCGCCCAAAGCGTTAATTTTAAATTTTATTCCAAGTTATTACTTAGAATAACTTAGAAAGAAGCCACCAGATGCTGGTAAGTATTGTCTATACTACAAGTGTTGTGTACAGCTGTAACTGGATTTCAGATTCACTCACAATGTATTAATATAGTTGTATACTTTATATTATATAAATCTGATATCTGTAACTGTACCTTCTAAATAAAATAAAATAACGCAATACCGGCAATTGTAGAGATCTTTCTTTCTCTTCTGGTCTTGAGAGATCTTTCGGGGAAACCTATGTCCAGCAGTGGACCTCTATCAACTGATAAGATAATGATGAATATTATAGGAATGAATTAGAAAAGTAGCACCAATATTCCCTTAAAAATATCAACAAATAAGCAATAGCAAGCATTCATTCTTGTGCTCCTCGCAACGCAAACGCAACCATTCCTCTGTTCACACTGATTACATTAATTATAAATAATTAAGTTGAAGTATAATTACTTTTCTATGGAACTGCCGGCGGACGTGAAGCACACGAAGTCCTCTTGCTTTGTCACGGATAAAATTATCACTTAATATACTGATTATATTTTACTAACTTTTTATCACTACCTTAAATACTAAAAGGAAGTTTAGAGAGATCATTCTTTGCCTTCAAAGGTATTTGAAACCCGTATTTTTGGACTGAGAATAGTTAATCTTCATGTTAAAAATTTGTATATTTAGTTTGTTAATACGTGTGTTAGGATGTTTTTTTTTTCTCCGTAACTATAAACTTAACCATGTTTTAAGTGACATAGAGTGAAGTCAGGACTAGGAGGGTTGCCTAATACAGTCAGGCTTAATTCATAACACTAAATATTGTATACTAAATATGTCTAGAAATAGGGCAGTTGATTGGTGTCAGACGACAGAAGACCTAATTCATATTCAGACAATATGTAGTAAAATATAGCTTAAACTATAAATTTCGATAATTAAACCTAAACATAATCTCCTTGACAATAACTTAATACAAGCTAGCTAAATATCATTACTACTATAAAATAAATTTTATAAATGTTTTAACAATTCGTGTACCTAAATATATATATGTAACTAGAAATTATTATGTATGTATACTTAACTATATTACTACAAACATGTTCTGTCTATTTACGAGCGCTTTTTAGGGTTCCGTAGCCAAATGGCAAAAAACGGAACCCTTATAGATTCGTCATGTCTGTCTGTCTGTCCGTCCGTGTGTCACAGCCATAACCGAAAGCCGAAACTATAAGAGCTGCACTGTTGAAACTTGGTAAGTAGGCAGATGTATTCTGTGGACCGCATTAAGATTTTCACATAAAAATAGAAAAAGAATAATAATTTTGGGGGTTCCCAATACAAAGAACTGTAACTCAAAAAAATTTTTTCTTCGTATTCATACATGTGGGATATGGATAGGTCTTCAAAAATGATATTGAGGTTCCTAATATCATTTTTTTCTAAACTGAATAGTTTGCGCGAGAGACACTTCCAAAGTGGAAAAATGAGTGTCCCCCCCTGTAACTTCTAAAATAAGAAAATGATAAAACTAAAAAAATATATGATGTACATTACCATGTAAACTAACAACGAAAATTGGTTTGAACGAGATCTAGTAAGTATTTTATTTTAATGCGTCATAAATCGTTAACCGCAATTTACCTTTCATTTAATCAACTGAAATACTTGCTGCTGCGAAACCCTTCATGGGCGAGTCCGACTCGCACTTGGCCGGTTTTTTTAAGACTACGTGAATAAAAACTTTTTTAATTATTTTTTTATCATAGCATTCCGTGGATTCACCGTGGGGAAACAGGGTCCATTGCGTCATAGAGGAGGGAACACTCGAACAGTCAGAGACTTGCGACTCAGATATAGGTTCTATGATGCATCAACGCTCATCTTCTCTGCATCTCAGTGTTAACTGTTTAACGCAATAAGATTTCCATTAAACATAGCTTAGAACAATATACTAATTCAACTTTCAAGCAAAAAAAAACACAATAATCAAAATTGTTTCATCCGGACCTATGATGCCACAGATATACAGTGAGCTTTTAATAATACCCCTCTTATTGCGTCGGGGGGTTAAATTGCGTTTTATATTAATTAACTAGCTGGTGCCCGCGACATTGTCCGCGACAATTTTGAATGATGACCAATGTAACTACTTAGGTACTTCTAGCTTAATCTTAAAAAATATAATTTTTGAAACAAATAAGCAATATAAATTGAATAAAACCTAACCTATAAATAACCTTACTAAGAAATAAATGAAAGACTACTTTGCTACTGTCATTTACAAAAAGGACCCGATATCATCAAGCAAAAATTAAAGAATACATATCAATTGTCCTGAAGTATATTCAGTAAGTCAAATAAAGTAAAATAATAATCAACGATGCATTAATCACAAATGTAACTCCCATTAGATTAGGTTGCGACATGTTGTGAACGAAACCATAGCGCGATCTAAAACGATGATTACGCCATCTACTAACAAAAATATAAACTTGTAAAGCGGTAAAATTAAGATGTGTGCATATATTTTGGGTGAGATTTAGGCGATCTTCTATTGATTCATTTTTGGACGACCTATTTCAAGCATTTATTTATTTTAACCGATATGCCAATTAAGTTCCGCGATCTGAAACGATATTAACGCCATCTAGTTACAAAATTGTGAACTTGTAGATCAATAAAATTAAGTTTTTGGGTGCGATCATCTCGACACTAACAATTTATACTACGATAACTCGAATTTTAGATAAATTCGTTTTTTATCCCAATTTATTATAATGTTGTTTTTTTATTTGTTATAAAATTTACCAAAAAAAAGAAGTTACAAATCTTATAAAACGCTTTACTTATACGACCTTTTTTAACAACAAATTATTCCCTGGATTGCTTTATTTTTAACTGAAAGACCAAATACCAATTTACATGCGTTTAACTCAAAAAATACAGACTTTCATACAAACTTACATCGCCTATTCTAGTCGTCCTTAGGGGTGGAATTACCAAAAATCCTGAAATATATATTTATAATTTTTGGATGAAAGGCCATATACCACATTTTTATACAATTTTACATCCCCTATTTGTCACCCTTAGGGGTGGAATTCTCGGAAATCCTGAAATAAATATTTTTAATTTTTAACTTGCATCCCCTATTGTATGCCCTTCGGGATGGAATTTAAAAAATCCTGAAATATATATTTTTATTTTTAACTGAAAGGCCAAATACCAATTTTCATGGGTTTAACTTCAAAAATGTCGCATTTTTACTTACTTACGTACCCTACTTTACGCCCTTAGGGGGGAATTCTCAAATAATCTGAAATATATATTTTTATAATTTTTACTGAAATGCCAAATAACAATTTTCATGCGTTTAACTTTTCATATTTTTTATACAAACTTTCAAAAACCCTTCTTTAGTGGATGCCTATGTCATAAAAGATACCTTTTGTCAAAATTTCAAGTCTTTAACACCAGGCGTTTAGGCTGTGCGTTGATATATCAGTCAGTCAGTATAAACTTACATCACCTATTTTACGCCCTAAGGGGTGGAATTCCCAAAATTCCTGAAATATATATTTTTAATTTTTAACTGAAATGCCTAATTTCATTCGTTTAACTTAAAAATTGACATATTTTTCATACAAACTTACACCCCCTATTTTACGCTCTTGGGGCTGGAATTTCCAAAAAAGCTGCAATAGAAACTAGTGGAGAAGAGCTGGATACAGGCACTTACCAGTTGAATCAACTGCTTGCCTGTTCACTAATAATAATAAAATTCCATGCGGCTACAGTTTAACCCTGGGAAAGGGTTTAAAGGCCTACCTCGTAAATCATGATCAAACGGGGAACAGTGCCACTTCCCCGTGTTTGATTTGAGCTGGATGAAATGATTAATTAGATTAATGAAATGAAAATAGACTCGACAAATATCAAAGCTGCAATAGAAACTAGTGGAGAAGAGCTGGATACAGGCACTTACCAGTTGAATCAACTGCTTGCCTGTTCACTAATAATAATAAAAATAAAATTCCATACGGCTACAGTTTAACCCTGGGAAAGGGTCTGAAGGCCTACCTCGTCAATCAAGATCAAACGGCGGACAGTGCCACTTCCCCGTGTTTGATTTGAGCTGGATGAAATGATTAATTTTTGAACACATGTTGTAAGATGCACTGCACGCGGACGCGCAAATTAATAAATACTACATATTGATTGAAGCTGTTTGGTTTCCGGCCCAGAAAGAATAAGAGTCAGCCCATATCATCCCGTGGGTGTCGTAAAAGGCAACTAAGGGTAACCAGGTAGTCGGGCAGCAGCAGCTCCAGTGTATTTTGGTTACTACCACCTAACTGCGGTCGCCATCTCCCATGCCATACGCGGTGGCTATGGCCAATCCCTCCAAATGGCAAAGTTATAGAAACCTTAGGTTGAGTATATCCAGAAAAAACTAGAGCATATACTCAAGAAACATACAGATTATTAAAATTAAGACAAACTTCAAAAAATCTGTATGTTTATAATAATATAAGCAACTCACCAGCTGACACTAATACTGCACTCTACCACGCAATATTTTTGTATATAAGGCAGCAGTGTGGGACAATTTAATATTCAAGCTTCACGATTGATTTATGAATTGAGAACTGACACCCGAGAGAAGAAATGATTCGGATATAGGCAATGATATTGTATACAAGATACGTTACGTTCATAGTAATCGAAATTTAAAACATGGTCGCGCTGGTATATACATTCCGAAACAGTGCAACATGTTGATAAGTTGTTCTAATGAATAATACAAAAGATAGGACATGCATGTAAATAAAAGAGATAGATATCATTTGAACAATTGCGCTTCTAATGTCAAGCTCGTCGCACTGCTCAGCGCGGACTGAAGACAAAACGTCCCAATTCTGACGTTTTTGAGTCTTCACCTTGCACGCGCTAGTAACATATCTGTCTCTTTTTTTATATATAATATCATTGGATATAGTCATTTAAATTGAAGATCAAAAATCTGTTCATTTTTCAAATCTCATTTGGAGGCAGATCGCCCAAAGCGTTAATTTTAAATTTTATTCCAAGTTATTACTTAGAATAACTTAGAAAGAAGCCACCAGATGCTGGTAAGTATTGTCTATACTACAAGTGTTGTGTACAGCTGTAACTGGATTTCAGATTCACTCACAATGTATTAATATAGTTGTATACTTTATATTATATAAATCTGATATCTGTAACTGTACCTTCTAAATAAAATAAAATAACGCAATACCGGCAATTGTAGAGATCTTTCTTTCTCTTCTGGTCTTGAGAGATCTTTCGGGGAAACCTATGTCCAGCAGTGGACCTCTATCAACTGATAAGATAATGATGAATATTATAGGAATGAATTAGAAAAGTAGCACCAATATTCCCTTAAAAATATCAACAAATAAGCAATAGCAAGCATTCATTCTTGTGCTCCTCGCAACGCAAACGCAACCATTCCTCTGTTCACACTGATTACATTAATTATAAATAATTAAGTTGAAGTATAATTACTTTTCTATGGAACTGCCGGCGGACGTGAAGCACACGAAGTCCTCTTGCTTTGTCACGGATAAAATTATCACTTAATATACTGATTATATTTTACTAACTTTTTATCACTACCTTAAATACTAAAAGGAAGTTTAGAGAGATCATTCTTTGCCTTCAAAGGTATTTGAAACCCGTATTTTTGGACTGAGAATAGTTAATCTTCATGTTAAAAATTTGTATATTTAGTTTGTTAATACGTGTGTTAGGATGTTTTTTTTTTCTCCGTAACTATAAACTTAACCATGTTTTAAGTGACATAGAGTGAAGTCAGGACTAGGAGGGTTGCCTAATACAGTCAGGCTTAATTCATAACACTAAATATTGTATACTAAATATGTCTAGAAATAGGGCAGTTGATTGGTGTCAGACGACAGAAGACCTAATTCATATTCAGACAATATGTAGTAAAATATAGCTTAAACTATAAATTTCGATAATTAAACCTAAACATAATCTCCTTGACAATAACTTAATACAAGCTAGCTAAATATCATTACTACTATAAAATAAATTTTATAAATGTTTTAACAATTCGTGTACCTAAATATATATATGTAACTAGAAATTATTATGTATGTATACTTAACTATATTACTACAAACATGTTCTGTCTATTTACGAGCGCTTTTTAGGGTTCCGTAGCCAAATGGCAAAAAACGGAACCCTTATAGATTCGTCATGTCTGTCTGTCTGTCCGTCCGTGTGTCACAGCCATAACCGAAAGCCGAAACTATAAGAGCTGCACTGTTGAAACTTGGTAAGTAGGCAGATGTATTCTGTGGACCGCATTAAGATTTTCACATAAAAATAGAAAAAGAATAATAATTTTGGGGGTTCCCAATACAAAGAACTGTAACTCAAAAAAATTTTTTCTTCGTATTCATACATGTGGGATATGGATAGGTCTTCAAAAATGATATTGAGGTTCCTAATATCATTTTTTTCTAAACTGAATAGTTTGCGCGAGAGACACTTCCAAAGTGGAAAAATGAGTGTCCCCCCCTGTAACTTCTAAAATAAGAAAATGATAAAACTAAAAAAATATATGATGTACATTACCATGTAAACTAACAACGAAAATTGGTTTGAACGAGATCTAGTAAGTATTTTATTTTAATGCGTCATAAATCGTTAACCGCAATTTACCTTTCATTTAATCAACTGAAATACTTGCTGCTGCGAAACCCTTCATGGGCGAGTCCGACTCGCACTTGGCCGGTTTTTTTAAGACTACGTGAATAAAAACTTTTTTAATTATTTTTTTATCATAGCATTCCGTGGATTCACCGTGGGGAAACAGGGTCCATTGCGTCATAGAGGAGGGAACACTCGAACAGTCAGAGACTTGCGACTCAGATATAGGTTCTATGATGCATCAACGCTCATCTTCTCTGCATCTCAGTGTTAACTGTTTAACGCAATAAGATTTCCATTAAACATAGCTTAGAACAATATACTAATTCAACTTTCAAGCAAAAAAAAACACAATAATCAAAATTGTTTCATCCGGACCTATGATGCCACAGATATACAGTGAGCTTTTAATAATACCCCTCTTATTGCGTCGGGGGGTTAAATTGCGTTTTATATTAATTAACTAGCTGGTGCCCGCGACATTGTCCGCGACAATTTTGAATGATGACCAATGTAACTACTTAGGTACTTCTAGCTTAATCTTAAAAAATATAATTTTTGAAACAAATAAGCAATATAAATTGAATAAAACCTAACCTATAAATAACCTTACTAAGAAATAAATGAAAGACTACTTTGCTACTGTCATTTACAAAAAGGACCCGATATCATCAAGCAAAAATTAAAGAATACATATCAATTGTCCTGAAGTATATTCAGTAAGTCAAATAAAGTAAAATAATAATCAACGATGCATTAATCACAAATGTAACTCCCATTAGATTAGGTTGCGACATGTTGTGAACGAAACCATAGCGCGATCTAAAACGATGATTACGCCATCTACTAACAAAAATATAAACTTGTAAAGCGGTAAAATTAAGATGTGTGCATATATTTTGGGTGAGATTTAGGCGATCTTCTATTGATTCATTTTTGGACGACCTATTTCAAGCATTTATTTATTTTAACCGATATGCCAATTAAGTTCCGCGATCTGAAACGATATTAACGCCATCTAGTTACAAAATTGTGAACTTGTAGATCAATAAAATTAAGTTTTTGGGTGCGATCATCTCGACACTAACAATTTATACTACGATAACTCGAATTTTAGATAAATTCGTTTTTTATCCCAATTTATTATAATGTTGTTTTTTTATTTGTTATAAAATTTACCAAAAAAAAGAAGTTACAAATCTTATAAAACGCTTTACTTATACGACCTTTTTTAACAACAAATTATTCCCTGGATTGCTTTATTTTTAACTGAAAGACCAAATACCAATTTACATGCGTTTAACTCAAAAAATACAGACTTTCATACAAACTTACATCGCCTATTCTAGTCGTCCTTAGGGGTGGAATTACCAAAAATCCTGAAATATATATTTATAATTTTTGGATGAAAGGCCATATACCACATTTTTATACAATTTTACATCCCCTATTTGTCACCCTTAGGGGTGGAATTCTCGGAAATCCTGAAATAAATATTTTTAATTTTTAACTTGCATCCCCTATTGTATGCCCTTCGGGATGGAATTTAAAAAATCCTGAAATATATATTTTTATTTTTAACTGAAAGGCCAAATACCAATTTTCATGGGTTTAACTTCAAAAATGTCGCATTTTTACTTACTTACGTACCCTACTTTACGCCCTTAGGGGGGAATTCTCAAATAATCTGAAATATATATTTTTATAATTTTTACTGAAATGCCAAATAACAATTTTCATGCGTTTAACTTTTCATATTTTTTATACAAACTTTCAAAAACCCTTCTTTAGTGGATGCCTATGTCATAAAAGATACCTTTTGTCAAAATTTCAAGTCTTTAACACCAGGCGTTTAGGCTGTGCGTTGATATATCAGTCAGTCAGTATAAACTTACATCACCTATTTTACGCCCTAAGGGGTGGAATTCCCAAAATTCCTGAAATATATATTTTTAATTTTTAACTGAAATGCCTAATTTCATTCGTTTAACTTAAAAATTGACATATTTTTCATACAAACTTACACCCCCTATTTTACGCTCTTGGGGCTGGAATTTCCAAAAATGCTGAAATACATATTTTAATTTTTAACTAAAAGGCCAAATTCAAATTTTAATGCGTTTAACTTAAAAATTGTCACATTTTCCATACAAACTTACATCCCCTATTTTTCGCCCTTGGGGGTGGAATTTCTAAAAACCCTGAAATACGTGATTTTTTATTTTTAACTGGAAGGCAAAATACAAATTTTCATGCGTTTAACTTAAAAATTGTCACATTTTCCACACAAACTTACATCCCCTATTTTTCACCCTTGGGGGTGGAATTTCCAAAAACCCTGAAATATGTGATGTTTTATTTTTAACTGGAAGGCCAAATACCAATTTTGATGCCTTAAACTTCAAAAACGGCAAAGTTTCATACTAACTTAGCACCCCTGTTTTACCCCCTTAGGGGTTGAATTTCGAAAAATCCTTCCTTATTCCTTGTCTACATTATAAAGCAAACATTTGTGCAAAATTTCAGCTTTCTAGGTCCAAGGGTTTGGGCTGGGCGTTGATGAGTCAGTCAGTCAGTCAGGACTTGTCTTTTTATTTATATAGATTATACTCGTATCATACACCAATCGACTTCTTTTAATAACAGAGCACTTTGTTAGAGTCTAACTTCATTTGACACAATCTATCAGAGTCCCGTCAAAATTACAGTGCTGATAAAACCTTGAGCCTCAGAAATCCTACGGTCGAAATCATCATCATAATATTAGAATACAACATTAATTTCATCATCATACTTGAAAAAGAATCTTTATTTTTAATCTTATAATAAAAATAAGTCGCCTAATGCATCTTAATTTTCCTGCTTGCTAATATAATGTTTGTTATCAACGATATTAGTACAGAAGTTAAATGACAATTGGCTTGTTAAGTCATTTCATTCCCTGCCTTAAAAACATTTGAGTTTTTATCTATCCATAGTAGTGCAGTCATTGAAGCGAAAAATACGGTGTTACCTCCGAATTTTTTTACTGTGAACCGATTTGCATGAAATTTTGGAATTAGGCTCATCTTACCCTTAACTTCAAAAGTGAAAATGATCAGAACTCCGCCTATTATTTTTAAGGGGTGTAAACAACCTCTTAATGGAAAAATTGACATTGAGCCAGTTTATCGCTATAAAACATGTCTAATAGTAAGGGGTGAAATTGTAAAGTATTTTCTAACATAATTACCTCATATTAAAATAATTTTCAACCCCTTGAAAATTTTACAACCCTTGCAAACAACCCCTAAATTGAAAAAATCACAAAATAATACTTGTAAGTATAGAGTAGAGATGTAAGTATAGAGTATGTAATATTTTATATTCTCTATAATAATTATCAAATTTTTAACCCCCTTTCAACCCTTGAAAACTACCCCTTGATAAAAAATTGTTAAATTTTTCTTTATATAAAATGAAAAGGATTTAAATATTATACCACACTCTCGAAAATGATTATCATATTCTTAAGCTTTTCTACCCTTAAAACTACCCCTAAATTAAAACAGTAAATATATATGATTACATATTTAAAAATAATTTAATTTAGAGTAAAAAATTGCCATTTATTGAATAAAATATTTATGAATTATATAAAATTCTACTATTATTATTAAAATATAATATTATTATTCATGACTCAATATCGGAGTGGCTGCCACATTCAACATCTTCTGGCTGAATCGGAGGGCTATTTTGGCAGTTATCTCCACTGCACGTTCAACAGGTACTATTACAAAACAGACCAACTTTTCTGCATCCGCAAGACGCTCCACATCCTTTTTTGCAGTTTAGTAATATATATTTATGTATCCAATAGCTCAAAAAAATGTGTTGAATAAAAAATTCCACTATACATAATCTATCAGTTAATTTTATTATCGATGGCTTTTTCGTTGGCCCCTTCACTCAAATGTGTTATATATACATATAAGAACGTTGGTATATATTCATGCCTACTTTTCCAAAATATATGAGCCATATTATGTATATATATACACATTACAATAGTTGGGGGTCTCTATTATACTGCGATCTTTCACATTGCTCCAAAAGAAATTTTCAGTTACTAAGTAGAAAAAAATATGATAAGTTTTTGGACCATAACTCCTTCAATTTTCATGCTATCACAATTTATAAAAAACCATTGTAAAGGTAATTAAGAGAGCTACAATATCCTGCATTGCAATATATAGTAAATAACCTTTTTATAAAACGGTGAAGGGTTAAAGGGCTTAAGAGAGGCTGTGATTGCGCTGCCACGCGCTCTTTAAACAATCATATCTCCGTCAATTTTTGTTTGACAGAATAAACAAAAAAACCAAATTATTTGTCATAAAAATACCTAAATTTTTTATCCGTACACTTTTATACGTATCTGTCGTCATTTTTGAGATATTATGAAAAAAAAGTGGGTTTTTTTTAAATTTCAAATTTTGTTTATTTTTTTAATCGTGACTTTTTTGAAAATTATGTGTCCTGAAGCAGCCAAACTGATACTATCCATCAAACTCTCCATAATAAAGTTAATTCTAGGCGGAATATGATTAATTTTAATTTTGGTGGAAATGGCACTTATGAAACCCATTGATTTAAAAGAAAAAACATTAGATGCTCTCCTTATTTGCAATACAGCTCACTTATTTTACGTGGAAAAGACTTTTAACAGTGCTCATTTTAAAGCTTATTTCAAGCACTACAAAACCCTATTGTATTAGAATGCATAAAATGCATTTGCTCGCCGCTAGATGGCATTGACCACATCGATTAAATTTCAGACAAAATAAAAAACGGCTTTGATCTTTATAATAGCTTAATATTGCACTTAGAATACTTTATAAAAAACCAAATTGTTTATTGTTTTACCTGCTACAATTTTGTTCCCTATAACATTCTCGATAAAACGTATATTTTTGGAGATATTTGCAAAAAACCGATGAAAAACGGGAAAAAATTGCGAATTTTCAATTGCCAATAACTTGAAAAGTATTGTATTTATTGAAAAACTTTATAGATGATTTTCGCTTAAAATTAGGCCTTCTATCGATATCTGAGGTTATTTTGAAAAAAAATATAATCACCTTCGAGAAGGGGTGGCAACCACCCCCTGGGTGGTTGCGGAGTTCAAATCATTTTCACTTTTGAAGTTAAGGGTAAGATGAGCCTAATTCCAAAATTTCATGCAAATCGGTTCACAGTAAAAAAAATCGGAGCTATAATGCTTCAATGACTGCACTATAGGTATATAATTAAATCGTAGGAAAGTCAAAACTTTACATTGAATATTTTTTTTTAAACGACGGGGCATTTGGGGCGTGATCTACTATGGACATCGAAGCCAAAAATATAGTTATTAGAATTTTTGTCTGTTTGTCTGTATGTATGTCCGGGCTAAAGTCAAAAAATACTGCATGGATTTACTTCAAATTTTGCATGAATATTACTTAGAGGTCGGGACAACATATTATCACGCTATCACCTACGGGGGAGGAGCTGTGATAATTTATAAAATACTAGCTTTTGCCCGCGACTTCGTTCGCGTGGAATAGTGACTTCCGGCAGATTTTTGGTTTTACCCACATAGTTCCCGATCTCGCGGGATCTCTTCAAAAATGAAATGTGGAAGATATTCTAGGGAACTCTTCGAAAATCAACATAATGAGCTCTGCGTTTGAATTGAAGATATGTATATTCACTTAGGGCTCCATCTATCGAGCATAGTGACAACTCGGATTATTTATCTATACTCCGTTCGGGCATTTTCTTTGTACTAAAAGTTTTATTATATTGATATTATTTTTTTCATACCTTTTTACTATTTATTTACTTTTTTCCGATGAATTAAAACAATAACATGAACCGAACTCGTGTAACAATCGACACCATTGCGCGATCGCCAACTCGACATATAGTACTAATAGAATTATCTATACTCCGTTAGAGCATTTTCTTTGTACTGAAAGTTGTATTATAATATATTTTCATACCTTTTTACTATTTATTAACATTTTCCGATGAATTTTCAGTACTGAATTAATGCCGACTCTTGACCAATAGATGGCGCTGTATGTCCGGAATAAATTTAATTTTATTTTTTATTTAATTTTTTTAATAAAAACTATCCTATGTCCTTTCTCAAGTTCCAAACTATATCTGTACCAAATTTCACACAAATCGGTTCAGTAGTTCAGGCGTGAAGCAAAGACAGACAGACAGACAGAGTTACTTTCGCATTTATAATATTAGTTTGGATAGTTTGGATAACGCCGTGAAAACAGCGGGGCACAGTTTTCATTTATAAAGTTTAACGCGGGGGAAACCGCGGGGCACAGCTAGTATACTTAACTATACTTAAGCTTCATAAATAGATTTCATTGTTAGGCAAAATGTTTAAGTAACTTTGACTTTGAGTAGTACAAAAAATCAAATACCATTGCCAGTATGCCAATAGTGCTGACGACTATCTTTTTCACCACTAAACTAATTTCAATGAAATTACGTCTCTCTCTCTAATAAAGCAAGTATGAAAAGAACAGAATATGTATCGTACGAACAGATACGTAATCGCATAATTAGTTGACAGATTCTAACGTGTCGCTAATTTTTATTCAGTATTTCGCGCCGTAACTAACAACAGACTACTGAAGATGCCCTGTCCCTTTCATAAAAACATTGTTAGAATGAGATGCAATGATATTAAAATTACTTTAGTTGGTATTGCATAGAATCGGTGGCAGTGTTGGACAAAGCTTTAGGTTTTAGGAAAAAAAAATACTTCATCATTTATTCACTTCTGAAGATGCCCTGTCCTTTTCATAAGAACGATGTTAGAAAGAGATGCAATGATATTTAAATTAGTTGGAATTGCATAGAATCGGTGGCGATCTGTTTGACTACGCTTAGGGGGGCACCGGAGCAGCATACCCGCGTTCCCGGGGCTCCCCCCCATCAGGAGCTAAGAGAAGTCCACGGCAGGTAGGTTTAGTCGGTGCGAGTCCAACATTCACTTTTTACGGGTGGCATGCGTAGGCATTCCCCCTGCCTTAACAAAAAAAAAAGGAGTTAGACTACGTTTAGGGTTTTAATTAAAAAAAAGAGAAACAAAAATAAATACTTCATCATTTATTCACTTATATATAAATTATATCACAAGACTAAGATTTTTTTTAGCTTATTTTTTTGAACTTATACATCACAACATATATGCTTCCTGTTTTCTTTACCATAAACTCTAATATGTAACAGCCGTAATTACTTATTACACGCGTTTCGTGAATTTATAGATCTAATACATTTTTTTTAAATAAGGCCCTAGCGAGTGCAATGATATAATTGTGTTATACATGTGCCCATACGTGCGTATAACGAGGCACACCATTTATATAATATTATAGTGAAATATTATATTGTCGATATCACCAGATTTATATAAGTAAATATTTTAAAACAATTAAAATTTAAGGTACTCACTGATATGAAAATTACGAATGGATATTCTACAAAATGTCTGTTTTGACATTGGTATAGATGCTTTACTGGTACTTGTTTAGAATGTCAACTTCATACACAAGAAGTGACATATTTGTAAACGCATAGCGCCATCTATCGCCGTTGATGAAAAGTTAATCCACTAGATGGCGCTGTTTTAAACTATAAACTGTAAGTTTTTTCTGTGTTATCTGTGCAATACTGGTATTTTGAAAACTTAAAGGTATGTGTTAACATTATTAACATATAAACAAACTGTCAGAGCTGTCACTTTTAAGCCTTAATCGGACAATGATATAATAGTTACCACCTCATTTGAAACTCTATTGGGTTGTAATTAGAGCTAAAATCAATGAATTATTAACATATAGGCTATGACCGTTTAAGGTTTAAACAGTGGATGAATCCCATACAAAAAGCTAAGAACAACGCCATATCAATTAGTTATCAGAATTAATAGGGATATCTGTTAGAAAGCTATGCCACAGACTGCAGAAATTTTAACACTTTTTATTTAACCAACTTATATACAATATATTGCTGGATGCGAGACCTGTGACAAAAACAGCGTCCAATATATTTAACTCCATTTTAAGACGAGTAGAGACGTTTGCACGGACGTAAAAGTTTACATTTTGGTAATCAACTGTGTGCACATCTTTTACAACTGCGCTTAAAAGGCAAATTTATTTCTATAGACGACTGACAGTAAACATACTAAGAGAAATTAAATATAACCCATGTATTAATTATGGAAGACCTATATATGTGACACTCAGCATACCTTTAAATGTTAAACAAACCAAGAAATATAAAAAAGTACCAAAAAACCACCTTTACAATATCAATGTTGTAACATAATTGATAGATATTAAAAAAAATTGAAATATACGAACGTTAGCGTGTACAGCCTCATCTTTGGTGACGAAACAATTCTGATAGGTAAATATTTTTATATTAGGTACAAGTGATAGCCATAGACAAATAGAGATGTGGTACTAAAGCTAGAGTCACAAAATGAGGTAGGATAGTAAATCAGAATTGTATGGATGGACTCAGTTACATGGTCCTATAGAAAACAACAAAAATAAAGCGATCGACTCCGGCGCAATATACATAAGATACGTTCACATTAAATACACTCAAAATACAAAATTAATATGAAGTGTTATATCAGCTAATTGTCAGTTTAATCATTGCAATTGTGTACAATTACCACCGCCCTTTCGCCCGCATAAAATATACACATACAAGGAGGACAAAATAAAAAATAGTCACCGAGTTAGAATCCTTTGAGAATTTCAAATAAGTAACTCTTTTATGGAGCAATGTATAAGATTATATAACAAACTTCCCAATGATATAAGAGAATTTTCTGCAAATAAGTTTATAAGAATTATTTAAGCCAAATCGTGTATCAAGGCATATTAAAAAAATGCAAATTATTTAACTGACAAAAGTGCTCGGGATTCAGTTGTTCTAAGACAACACATAAAAAATATGTGATTAATATTATGTAAATTTTATTTACGGAGTTTTCTGGCAGTATTTCTCAGTAGCTGCCCACGTCATGCATGCAAATGATGGTTCCATATGAACATTTATTATGGAATAAATGAATTTGAATGGTCTGTGCAAGATGGAAACACGTGTTGGGTATCATACTGTATCAAAGGGCAAATTGTATCCCGGCTTAATTAAATTCACAATTAGCATTAAACTCAATTTTGTATTTCGATTGTCATTGATATCCGCAAAGTAACGCCTGATTCTACTACTTATTAAATACACTTCAAAGCAGAGAGTTACTCTAAATATTATATTTTCTGTGGAAGTCATGGTTACAAATATTAGAGTTATCTTTACTAATACGTCGATCTGTACGTTACAATAACGCGTTGGCCACTAACAATTTGCACAAAAATAATGGCCTATAAACCTAACTTTGACTTTGACGATCACCGTAGCCTAGTTGGTAGTGCTCCTGCCTACGAAGCTAGTGGTCCTGGGTTCGAATCCCGGTAAGTGCAAATATTTGTGTGATGAGCACGAATATTTGTTTCTGAGTCATGGATGTTTTCTATGCATACAATCAAATAACTGAAATACATTCTTATGCTTCATCATCATCATAAGTATTTATTTATCTATATAAGTATGTATATCGTCGCCTGGTACCCATAGCACAAGCTTTACTTAGTTTGGGGCTAGGATGATCTGTGTGACATTGTCCCTAGATATTATTATTATATTATTATTAACTCTCTTTTAAGACGCGTAGGAGGCCAACGTTTACACGGACGCAGAATCGCTCAACGCTAATCGAAACTTGTGTTGTATTTTAAACTTTATACGGTGGACATTAGGCGAATAATGCGTTGAAGCATCATAAATTTAACTTGTTAAAATGTCAATTATTATTTCAACTGACAACTGACGGTAAAAATACTAAGAGAAACTAAATATAACTACTACTCTTATATTTCATAGAGAGTTTAAAGTAATTGTAATTTCATTTTCATTTAAAAAATATTAAATGACCTATAGATCTATCTGTATGCAATAAGGAGTTTATTAGTTTTACCCTTCTGCTGCGATCATGCCAGCGTAAGGCGGAAATCATTTGTAACTATTATGTCTGTAATGTGAGCCGCTTGTCGTAATATTAATTTTGTTATATTATTATTAAAGCTTCAACGTCTATCACTTGACTATTGAAAACTCTACGAACACAAGAACACAAGTCTTTCTAGAGAGGAGATTCAATATCATTTTATTAACACGAACCTCTGTGTACTGACTCATTCTCTGTAATACATTAATTACCACGATTTTTATAGTAATCAAGGTTTTTTATTACACTATATGCTACACTAAACTGGCTTAAAAATATGTAGGACTATATTTTTAAGCCAGTTTAGTGTAGCATATAGTGTAATAAAAAAAACCTTGGTTACTATAAAAATCGTAGTAATTAATATTGCTTAATAAAACTTTATTTAAATATTCTAGGGAACTATATTTATGTGTTTCATTTTATTTCTGTTAAATATTGATACTTCAACATGCTCATGTTGGTTACTATTCAACATAGATCTATATAGGATCAGCATTTACTGCGTCCGTGTGAACGTACGCTTACAGAATGACGTATTAGTAATCAAAACCAAAATTAGAACAAAAAATTATAATCGAGAAAATTGGATTATTGATCTCATCATTGCTTATTAGTAAAGGTACATGAGACACTGCATCGCCTAACACACTGAACAATCACTGAACTTCTACAACAACTTATACCGTAAAGCTCTCAACAAACCGCTTCAACTATTCAAACAACTCGAATCACATCTATCAATGCTATTTACAATATATATACACAGTCATTAACATACTGACAATATAATATCTATTTTAAGTCGTAATATCTATATAACAATCATTCTTTTTTTTATAGATTCACACATGTAATCGAAATCCAATATATTTTTTGCACATTTTTTTTTTTAATTTTAATTTTAGAATTATTTCCAGCAATATCACAAAGCGATCATATTATAAATATATAAGTCGAATGACTGAGAAGTGGGACTCAACACTTTGACTAAAATTAATACACAATAAGTCGAGAATTAAAAATATTTAGTGCCACAATTTAAAACAAAAAACTTTAGTGTTCCACTATTATTAATAAAACCTAACTACTTACACAAAATTCTAGGTAACTATTATCCCTACATCAATGCTCGAGAAACGGTGCTAATTAAAAAATAACTTAGCCATAAACAACAGATGAATCCAAGCTTAAATAACACAGTATGGTCACATCTACCAGCCCTCAGAGATAGTGCTCTAAGCTACAACTAAATTTAAAACTAAATGTTACAACAGACAAAACCTTCCATTACGTAAATATAATTAATATCTAGTTAAATACAAAGTAATAGAGGATCGGCTCGTCCCGCAATGGGGTAATATAAGGTATTTATTTCTAACTAAAACTTTTCTACTTTCATAATCACGTGTTCATAAACTAACTCTCTCTATCTGTTCAATATTCACAAATTCCAAATTCAAATGCAGTTCCGTTCGATAAGCCTGTAGACGCCAGCACATCAAGCTACCCCTCTGTCAAATTTCCCCAATTGAAAGTAAACCTTATGCTTATGTGATAAAGTTGAAAATCTATTAAAGAAATTTGCCAGATTGGAGTAGCTGGATGTGATGGCGTCTGTACAAACATTTTACAGATTGTTTTTATTTTACTTCAGCATGAACCTAGACTTATCGAAAGATAAATTCTAGTTTGGAATTAGTGAATATAGATCTATGTCTAGTCGAGAATTAATCCTAGACACAAACGAAGAAAACGCTTGGCGTAAATTAAATCATTTTAAACCCTTAATCGAATAATGGCATACTAGTTGCCACTTAATTTAAAACTTTATTTTGTTGTAATAAGATCTAAAATCAATAAATTAAGAACCTACGCTATGAACGATTAAGGGTTAAGATTTTTAACCCTATCTAGTCGGAATAAAGAAGAATTACTGCTTTTAATTATGTACAGGAATTAAAAAAAATAAAAGAGACAAAGCAATTTGGACTTTATCTCTATAGGGTTAAAAATCATAAACGATTTTTCTTAGGCCGAGCGCTGTCTGCGATAGCTCTAATTAAGACCAACTGATCTATTCACATTAGGAGGTTTAAAGAGTTATTAACAAAATAAAAATAAAACCCCAACCATATTTATACTTCTATGAAACTGGTGCTATAACCTCCATCAGAAAAGTGGCAAATTAATTTAGTACTTATTATAATTATTACAAATTATTGTTCAGTGTTACGACTGAGTAAATTGCACAAAACATAATTGCAACATCCACCACAAACATTTGTGCTGCAAACAAAATATCATAAGTACAATAACAACACAGATATATTAGATTCAGATGTTATGTATTGTCGAAACTTTAAATACAAATTTCAATAGTAAAGATAATGAATTCATTACGATTACTTTATTATATACACACGTTCATAGTAAAAATAATCACACATAATTTTTTTTTTCTTGTAGTAAAATAATATGTACCGCGTCGGATTAAAATCGTTTTTCACACCGAATTATATATAAAAGGATCGCGACGAGAGCGATCGAGGCGGCGACGTCGCGAGTCTCGTAATATGATAATTGATAACCTAATCGTTAAAATCCCCCGACTTCCAACTAGAAAAACGTATTGCAGCTATTTCCTCAACAGATTTTTCCATCGAGAATTATCCCGATAAAAGGAGCTTTTAGGTGGAAAAAAAAACGCATTTAATCACGCAGATTTTGAACACACAGACAGAGCTTTAAGATACATATTTATAAATCAAACTCAACTCGTATCCATACACACATACATACTCACACCTGTTTCCACAGGGACAGGCAGAGCCAACTTCCGTTTGTCACGATCCTTGCACACCTCTTTTGCGTCGTTTCCTTTCATTATATTCTTCATACATGCTCGCCAGTTTACTTCTAGACCTGGACTTTTTCGAGAATGTTCGACGAGGTCTTCTTCAGGCCAGGTATACTTCTTTTTTTAATCTTCTTTCATTCATTATTACTCTGTCGTGCTTAATTTAATTTCATGCGGCGCTCGAGTTGTTCAAGCCGTCCTGTAGGTACCTGACAAGTCGTAGCGACTATTGTTTCTTGACTACAGTCAGGAAGTGCTTAACATACAATCCGAAGCACAAAGACGCTCATAATTGAAGCCAATATTGCCATAAAACATCATCACGTGAATCTAAAAAAAAATAAGCTGATACTTGAGTTTCCTTGGGTTAAACCTGAGTTGAGTTTTGTTCATAAATACTAATCTTATTTTAATAACACTCCTAGAGTCACACCGTTTCGGGGGTTGCAAGAGTTCGTGCACAGCGTGACGCGGGTCACAGGGTAACAATACTTGCATCACAAGGAAAGCGTATCCCGGATGAGTTTCCGCACCGTATTGCCAACGGACGTGGGCGGCGCTCCAGACAAGTTGTAATGGATCTTGAATAAATAAGGTTGGATATCAGCATACGACGTGTCGAAGATGAGATCGGCGTCGGACCGGCTCGGCATTTTCGGCACATACTCGTGCCGATTTATAATCTCCGTGATGAACACGATTTTATCCTGAAGCATCTCGACGACGTTCTCGCGGCGAGCACGGAGATCTGAATCGGAGCGAGCGTCGGCGAGTTCGCAGTATACAGTCCACACTTCCCACGGCACACACTCTTGTTGAAAAGGCCAGCGGGCCCGCCGCCTTTGGAAGAACTCTAGTGATATTGAGCCACGTGCCGGAGCCGCTACAGCATCCGCACCCCGTAATAGCTGCGAGAAACCTGTCACTTCTCTCTTGACACGATGTCCTAGCGATTCCGACTCACACCTGACGTACGTCAAGTCAACAAAGTCGCAGTCTACGTCCACATAGCTGACTGTACGGATGGAGTAGCTCTCTTCATTGTTGTAGGTGAACTTGCCGCTGGAGCGGTGGAAGAGAACTGTGTGGAAGATGCAAGCGACGACCTCGTCGACTTGCTTGCCCTCCATGGCCAGTTCGAACGCGATAGTGCGTGCGTTCATGTTGCCGGCGTCAGTGAGCCGACGCGCGAGAGACCGCCGCTATCGACATAATCGCGTTAATGAGGTTCCGTTAGTGACGGAGCTGGGCCGAAGGATGGGCGGACACGAACGCGGCGAAGCGTTGGGCCATTTTTAAATTATGAAACGAGTCAACTCCCGCACTGAAATGGAGAATGACCGCTTTAGTTTCGGTTTTAAAAACGTACAGTTCACGAAAATATGCCACTACGCGGCGCTGCTCTCGATGGTTCACATCCATGTCAATTACATTAATTTTTGTTTCAAAATTTATACATATGCAGGGTTTGTTTTAAGCTAATTACTGTTTTACATTAATATACAGCAGACTTGGCTTTTTTTATAATACATATATTAGGATGGGGAAAATTTCTTTATGTTATCCAATTATTGCACAAATATAGGACCATCTCGACAGCATAATCTTAAATTCTTAAGTGTTTATTGTGGGCAATAATGGGCATTTGTCCATTTTCGAGCGTATTCGCACATGTTCGAATGACTTCACACGTACATAATGGCCTTGCAGTTGCTCGTTGACCATGTGTATTAAGTGAAACTAGTGAACTATGATTGATTTTTGTCCACATCCATGGTTATGTGGTATAAAACCCTAGCACTATAGGCTCAGGCGTATGTTTGTTTGCCAACTAAGTAGTATAAAAAAGCACTAAACTAAACTTTTGGGTTGTTATCCGACAAAGGTCAGGATCCGGCTAATGCTTTGATTCACATAGATGCGCTTGAGTTGGCGTTGCCGCGCGCGCAGCAATTGGAGGATTCCTCGTCCTTTTTTATCTCGAAAGAAATGTGTTCAGATAGTGTTTGATATGTTTTTTTTATACGATTGCAAGGCGATCAGCAAGTGGGTCACCTGATGGTAAGTGATCACCGCCGCCTTTGGACACCCGCAATACCAGAGGAGCCGCAATTTGTATAAGATTTTCTGGACTGACGCGTCAACTCTGCGTCAGGGTACTAAAGCATCTTCTACACGGTTGCAAACCAACGTCCCAACAACCCTGGTGGTTGCCATCCATCTAGACTGCACAACTGTACGCGTGACTGAACGTTGCAATCTAGATGGATGGCAACCACCAGGATGACCTCTGTTGGGACGTTGGTTGCAACCGAAGAGAGAGAGAGAGAAGAAGATGCTTAAATGACATAATGTAAACTAATCTATTTGCACTAGTATTGTTTGTTACAACTCACCCATATATTTGAGCGTACCGCAGAGAGTGGTGGTGCGCGATCCGATGGACAGCCACTTTGAGAGCCCGAAGTCGATCAGTCGTATATGATAGTCGGAGTCAAGAAGTATGTTCTCCGGCTTCAAGTCCCGGTATATAACGCCAGCGTTATGGAGGAAATCTGAAAAATGCAATAAAGCATCTATTGAATTAAATAAACAGTATAAAGTACAGACGCCAGCACATCAAGCCACCCCAATCTGCCAAACTGCCCCAATTGAAAGTGAACCTTATGCTTTTGTGATAAAGTTGAAAATCTATAAAAGAAATTTGACAGATTCGGGTAGCTGGATGCTGGTGTCTGTACCAAAAATGTATTTATATTTGAGTATTTTCTTACCTATAGATATGAATGAATTATTCGTATTTTTCAATGAAAGGAACAAAGTAAACAAACTATGTTTACCAGCAGCGCAGCGCTATCCCGCTACATACTTTTTTCACTACTGCATAGTTGGAGGCATGGAAGTTGTTGCAAGGTAATAATAATAAATCTTTTTATTTCAGGTAAGTTACACCCATTATAACACAATAATAAATTAAAGAAAATGTATAAATTAGAAATAATAATAATAAAATCATACAGTGAAACAAATAATAATGATAATAAAAAAAACCAGCCAAGTGCGAGTCGGACTCGCCGAAGGGTTCCGTAGCAGCAAGTATTTTAGTCGATTAAATGAAGGCAAATTGCGGTTTACGATATATGACGTATTAAAAAAAACTACTTGCTAGATCTCGTTCAAACCAATTTTCGTTGTTAGTTTGCATGGTAATGTGCATCATATATTTTTTTAGTTTTATCATTCTCTTAATTTAGAAGTTACAGGGGGACGGGGACGCTCGTTTTACCACTTTGAAAGTGTCTCTCGCGCAAACTATTCAGTTTAGAAAAAAATTATATTAGAAACCTCAATATCATTTTTGAAGACCTATCCATAGACACCCCACATGTATAGGTACGATGAAAAAAACACTTTTGAGTTTCAATTCTATGTATGGGGACCCCCCCAAAATAATTATTCTTTTTCTATTTTTTGTAAAAATCCTAAAGGCGGTTCACCGAATACATCTACTTACCAAGTTTCAACAGTACAGCTCTTATAGTTTCAAAAAGTGGCTATGACATACGGACGGACAGACAGACAGACAGTCTAGCCTTCGCGCAATCATGCTCAAAATGGAGTTGGAACTGGCCCGTACTCGGCGCACCATGCACGCAGCGCGCTTACCTACCGCAAAAGTGGCAGAAGCGTCTCTCTATGAACTATGACCATGAAACCAGTCATCGTCATCGTTGATCGTCAACCCGTCTTCCAAATGTGGCGATTATGGCATACGTATTCCGCGTATATACGGTCACCGTAGCCTAGTTGGTAGTGCTCCTGCCTACGAAGCTGGTGGTCCTGGGTTCTAATCCCGGTAAGTGCAAATATTTGTGTTATGAGCACGAATATTTGTTTCTGAGTCATGGATGTTTTCTATGTATTTAAGTATTTATCTATCTGTATAAGTATGTATATCGTCACCTGGTACACATAGTACAAGCTTTGCTTAGTTTGGGGCTAGGATGATCTGTATGACATTTTCCCTAGATATTATTATTATTATTATTTATTTAAAGTTCTTATTTTTAACATATTTATATCTATCAAATTGAAACAAAAAGAAAACAATTTATATAAATAAACATGTAAAAACTAGAGGTCCTCCAGCGGCGAGGTTTGACGCCCTAGGCCGCCGGTGGTCAGGGCGACAGAGTAAGGAACCTCCTCACAATGCGTGCCGTTCCCATTATTGCAGCCTTTTGTATCCGACCCTTGCCTAGCCCTATCCTTATTATTATTATTATTATTGTTGACGTGGTTGGTAAATGCTTGCCTTTGTGATATTTGTGTGCATTAACATGTCTGTTTGTCTTGAGTCTGGGTGTAAATATCTATGAAATATTATAATTGTAATAAATATAAGTATGTATTTACAAAAGAAAAGTAGTATATGTAGTATATCAGCTTTCTGGTTTCCATAGTACAAGCTCTGGTTCGTTTGAGATCAGATGGCCTAGTGTAAATAATGTGCCAGGATATTATTATATTCTTCTTTTCGTATGGCTATTCTTATTTCCCGATATTATATTATTTTTGAGGTAGGCTTTTATCCAGCAGGATTCATAGACCTTGGTATTTATTTAATTTAAATGTATATTGTAAAAGATTTTATTGAAATTACATAAAAATATAACATTCAGCTGCGAGGCATGACAATGTTCAGTAGAAATAGAAATGATAAGAACGATAACATTCTAAAAACAAGGGTTCTTCATGTGACTATTCCGGTCATATCATTAGTATTGAACCCAAGAGAATAAGCAGAACTAAAGACTTTTACAAAGCACATAGCTCGTAGAACCGACGGCCGATGGGGCAGAAAGGTTCTCGAGTGGCGACCACGAACCGGAAGACGCAGCGTGGGTAGGCCCCCTACAAGGTGGACCGACGATCTTGGAAGGGTCGCGGGAAACTGCTGGATGCGGGCAGCGCAGGGCCGTTTGTGGAGATCCTTGGGGCGGCCTTTGTCCAGTAGTGGACGTCTTGCGGCTGATATGATGGTGATGAAAGACTTTTAACTCACCAATGGCTACAGCAATTTCAGCAACAAAGATCTTGACAAGCTCTTCTGGCAACTTTCCGTAGCTGTCCAGTAGGGCTAACAGCTCGCCGCCCGGAATGTATTCTGAAACTGTACAAGGGCAGGCTTTAAGAAAACATTTCTATTAAAATATTACTGAACCTTGAGGACGGAGTAATATACACCCACATATTCAATACAGCATTACAAATAAATGTTGGAAATCTGATTTTTTTTAAGACAACGCCCTCACTAATGAATTTAATCCCTGTGACGCGGGGTACTTTACAAACATATAATTGACGGACACAAAGTACATCCAGACTCAGAAAACTATTTATGGACAATAGTACATATTTTTATAGTTTACACACAAATAGTTATCCTGCGCGGGAACCGAACCCAGGACACGAAGCGGCGAGGCGACTGTCTTAGCCGCTGCGTCACACGTGCAGTCC
Source organism: Pseudoips prasinana (assembly GCA_951640165.1). Taxonomy (NCBI): domain Eukaryota; kingdom Metazoa; phylum Arthropoda; class Insecta; order Lepidoptera; family Nolidae; genus Pseudoips; species Pseudoips prasinana. The sequence goes on from OX621260.1 coordinate 15,551,800, forward strand.
TTGGTATTTGGTAGGCCTTACCGTATTATAGCACTATTTCATCAGAATATATGTACGTCTGATTGTCATGGATCAGACGTACATATATTCCGATAAAATAAAGATGTTTATATTTAATTGAAGCAAGATAGAAATATCGATTTACATGGGACCCATGTATGAAAACATGTTTTCGTGAATCATATCAGGTCCAGGTACAAGCGGAGATCGATCGCCAGATATAACATATTAATGCCCTGAAGGGCAGTATTTAGAACAACACTTTAATCTTTCAACTGGTGAATCACCAATCTCCCATGTTCTATATGTGTTGGAGTCAATACGACCGAACACCTAAGTGCTAATCCAGTACATTAAGCAATAACTTAGGTCGCACATCGTACCGCGACTTCAGTGCATTGTCGGACAGCAACCCGCGAGCATTCATTCATAATCATTCCATTATAAAATAAAATAAAATAAAAAAGGTTTTTATTCACGTAGACTTTAAAAAAGCGCTTGTAAATAGTCAGAACATGTTTGTAGTTAATATAGTTGTATACATTAGATAATATTTCTAGTAACATAGATATTTAGGTACATATTGTATGAAAACATTTATAAAATTTATTTTATTACAGCAATGATATTTAGCTAGCTCGTATCAAGTTATTGTCAAGAGATTATGTTTAATTATCTAGTTTAAGTCTAAAATTTTTTTTTTTTTTTTTTAAGCTAATATTATATAACTATAATAACATAAATATAATAACTAACTTATTTAGACTAAATCTATTATAGCAATAAAACAACAGTTCTCCAAATTCCAGTCTTTTCAATCATCTCCATCTGCCGTACCCGTAGGTCACGTCCCCTACAATATGGAATACTTACCGCGTAACAATTGAAGCAAGTGCCTTGTTCGTTCGCAGATAATGATGTTCAAATCCCGGGTCGGACCCAAAAGCGATTTTAGTATTTATCTATTAAAAAGTTTCTCAGTATCAGCCCGAAGTCTGGGAGTTAGCTGTATTAAAACCCCGTGCCCCGGAAAGCACGTAAAGCCGTCGGCCCTGTGACCTATTTCCAGTGGTGGGACTCGTCGCCCCATCGGATCATGCGACTGATGGAATAGAAAGTGCCCCCGTGTTTGCGCACACTCTTGTGCCCTATAATATGTATGGTCGAAACTCGGCTAGTAGGTCATTAAAGCAATTCTTACCTATTCTAATTCAAACTATTTTGTATGCTGAAATATGGGTCTTACATTGTTCTTATATCTAATTATAAATACCGTTCCATATTAGCCTTTCGGCGTGCAAGTGTCTTGCACATAATAATCAATTTTAATTTATTAACAAACTAAATGTATGTAGTTACACAATATATGTTTCCTTAACCTAATTTATCGTCAAAGTATTCCTTGCTTGTGTAAAAATCTTAACTAAAAAGGTATTCAGAAAGCCTTTTGTTAAAGTCAATATTGCAATTTAACTCTGCCAGGTTGTGAGGTAATTTATTGTATATCCTGGGGGCGATACAGAAAACTTGTTCTATGCAGAGGTATGCATAACTTATTCTTTAGTCTCTTACTTTTTAGGGACTCAAAAAGAGCTTGGTTATTCCTGACTAACATAATAACCTCATACAGATACAATCCATGTCCCTATAAATGAATAATCTAAAACAGTTGGATTACCATACAAGGCCTTTCGTATACGCGACACAATAATAACATAAAGAGATAATTATATATACAACAATAAAAATATATTGCATTACCGGATAGAGCCGGATAGCCACAGATAACGTAAAGTAAACGATTACTCACCAAAACACGCGGGTCTGTATTACTTTTAATATAGGTTATATAATAATATAACTATAGGATGTCAAGTCTGTAAATATTACATGACTTACTTATCGTATGAGTAGTGGTTACCCTGGGGGGCTACCGGCTAGGGCGCCGAACATCGATTTCTTAAATGGCGTTCAAATAAATAAAGGTTAAAAATGACTTAATCAATAGTTAAATCGGCTTCCATGAGCACATATGACGTCATAAATGGTCCAGAATCGATTGTCACCGTTGAATTTTTATTAGTAGGCAGGGGGAGTGCCTACGCATGCCACCCGCAAAAAGTGTCTGCGGATGGGTATGTCGGACTCGCACCGACTAAACCTACCTGACGTGGACTTCTCTTGGCGCCTGATGGGGGTAGCCCCGGAAACGCGGATATGCTGCTCCGTTGCCCCCCTTTTGTGCCGTGTCCCAGATACTCGTAGTAGCCTAACAATACCGAAATTGCACAATCATTGCAGTTCAGTTGCAAACTCATTAGACATTATCAGCGATACTTTATCACGAATTTGCAATTGTCAAACAATTATTGGGCAAAATTTTCGACAGCTTAGCTTTGTATGCCTGCGATATTATCGTAGTGTTTAAGAAATAAATTTATGAGTAAGTAACACACATACCTTTTCAGATGTTCACTTTCTACATAAAATAATATTTAATTCTAATTAAATTGGAATGCCAATCTCTAATTTTAGTTTGATAAGTTTGCATAGTTTTAATTTTCTTTAAAACCTTGTATACCTTAAATGTTATGGTAAGTTTATATTGTAAATAAGTATTAAGACTATTCGTATTTTTTTTATATACAACGCCCGCACTAGTGAAATTAATCCCTGTGTCGCGGGGTACTAAACAAACATACAATTGAGGGACAAAAATTACATCTAGACTTAGAACAACTATTTATGGGTCACACAAATAGTAGTCCTGTGCGGGAAACGAACTCGGAACACGAAGTGGCGAGGCGACTGTCTTAACGAGATCTTAATGAGATGACGTGCAGTCAATTAAATCTTCGTATGTATATATGTTACACCTTATATTAATATTGAAGTCATTATTCAAAACACTTGAATGCCGAAAATGACAATAGAACCATGATGACACACAAGACACTGGCGATCCGACCTCGTTTCAAGAATGACGTCGCAGAGGTATTTAAATAGTTCGCGATAATGTCCGATAACGCTTGTATCTTTATTATCATTATTGTGATAACGTCATTATCTAGAACAATCACCTTTGTTATTAGGTCGGGAGATATCACTCTATAGTGGTACGTGTTAAATTGCTAATCTAGGTGTACTTCCCGTCTACAAATTAACTATTTGACCGTACGGTGACCCCTAGTTGTATAAATTTGCAAAGGAATATTATTTTTTGGGCAAATTATAGTCAATGACTGTCTTGAGCCATGAAACAAAATGGGCATATCCCCGGCATAGGTTACTTAGTTTATAGGTAGTTTTATTTGCTAGACAAGTCTTTGTGATGATGTGGGTGCGAACCCCACCCAGGGGCTCTACCGGCTAAGTCCCTGAACATCGATTTCTTAATCATTAAAAAAATATAGATATATACAGAAAAATTACACCCACAGACAGAAACAAATTATGCTCATATCATGAAGATTGGTCCTGGGGCTCTACCGCCTAAGTCGCCGAACATCGATTTCTTAAATGGCGTTCAAATAAATAAAGGTAAAAAATTACTTAATCAATCGTTAAATCGGCTTCAACGTTGATAATCCATTCCGGACCATTTATGACGTCACATGTGGTCATGGAAGCCGATTTAACGATTGATTAAGTCATTTTTAATCTTTATTTATTTGAACGCCATTTAAGAAATCGATGTTCGGCGACTTAGCCGGTAGCGTCCCTGGACCAATCTTCATGATATGAGCATAATTTGTTTCTGTCTGTGTCTGGGTGTAGTTCTTCTGTATGTATCTACAATATTTATGTATTACATACCTACAACATTCAACAGTATGTATTACGTATATATTTTAAATAAATTACACCCACACACAGAGAACAAATTGTTACCATCTTATGAAACTCTTATCTTATGAAAATTGGTACTGGGTGGGGATCGCAACCTCAAAAAGACCAACCTCAAGCTTAGCAGACAGGGGTCACTAACCTCTAGAGCAACGGGTGAGTTATTAAGTTCACTGTAGTTGACAGTTTGACAGCCAGCGGCGCCTCCAGGTCCAGCAATATAGGATATACTCCGAGGAGTTGACGTTCTAACTCAAAATTGTTATCTATACTTTATGATGAGGAGTATCCGAATCCCCCCCATGTATGTTCTACGATTATGCGTAGTGAGTTAGTTAGAATTTTTTTATGATTTTTTTCGAAAATTGCACCTAACATCAGTTTTCGATATTTTTCTCGTACTGTTGAACATTTCTGGTAAATTTTTTTGTGATAACTAATTAGCTATCTCAACACCTAACACCCTAAAAGTATGGTTTATCTAATCATTGCAGAACTGACTTAGAATTTCAAAGTTTTAAATTAAGGTTTGAGCTAAGGACTCATACATTTTCAAAGTATCAAAAAAAATTAAAATGGGTAGATTATGTTACATGATTCGGATACTCCTGAACATAAAGTATCAAAATTTTGCGTATGAACGTCAACTCCTCGGCCACCCTGTATAAGTATGATTATCGGTTGTTTGGATCCCACAGTAAGTTATCCCAAGATATTTTATTTTATTAACCTGTGGAGTAAACGGCTTCACTAACTAGTGAAGCCGTCTACTTCACCTACTCGCTAATTGTAAACGTCAATAGAAAAACAATACATAAACCTGTCCTTTTGGTCCTAAAAAATAACTCTTGATCTTGCAACACGGTATTACATTTTAGTATTAAATCTGATATTCATCCGATCATACGTTTGAGAAAATCTTGGCCAGTCTAAAAACAGGAGTTCTAAAAGTAGCCATCCACTGTCGATACTCCTGTAAGCCTGTATCAACATTCAAATGTGGAACGTTGACCCTAGCAAATCGAGAATATTATAACTTAACGCTGTATTACTATTAATACTGGTGATATACCTTATTCTACTCGTACTCTGCTATTAATTACCGGTTTCGGTGTTTCCTCAGCGCCACGACATGTTCTTCTTTAAAAGAGGTTTAAAAAGAGTATTAATCTCACGGCAGGCAGCGGTTTCCTGTGCCCCCTGGCACTGCGAATGTCCATGAGCAGCGGTTACCACTTACCATCAGGTGGGCAGCTAGCTCATCTGCCTCCAAAAGCAATAAAAATACTCTATTCCGGAAATTTTACTGGGTTATAAACCTTTCTAAAAAAAAAAATTATATGTTAAAAGCTATAAGCACAGCCCCATAAGGCCCTACAAGTAGTTGTATAATAAGCACAGCGTATTTTTCTTCTTCTTCACTTACATAAAACTTTGTGGATATTTGTTTACTTTCATGCAAAAAGTACCGAACGAGTTTTGATGAAACTTTGTAGTAATATAACTAAATATCATTCATAAAGTTTAACCATGAAGGCGGCGGTGTCTGTATATTTTTGAAGGACAGGATAGACTTTAAAGAACGCCTAGATATCACTAACATGTCTGTGGAATATATATTCGAGGTTTGTTCTATTGAAATTCCAAAATTGAATATGTTGTTAATTGCCTTATATTGGCCGCAAAAAAATAGAGAAGCCGAAAAGTTCTATGATTGTCTCGAAAAGTTACTAAAAAAAATAAATAATAAAGACTCTGGTAAACAAATTATCATTGGGGGTGATTTTAATGTTAATATCCTAGAGAAAACCCCATTATCACTTAAACTACTAAACACAATGACTAGTCACAATCTCCGCCAAATAGTATCAGAACCAACTCGCATAACTAAAACGACTGCCACGTGTATAGACTTATTATTCACAAACTCACAAAATAAAATTGAAACTGAAATAGTAGAGCTTGGGCTATCAGACCATAAGGGTATTTTCATAACTTTACAAAACAATAAAACATTTGAAGACGGAAAAACGTGGTATACATATAAAAGACAATTTAACAATCATAACATTAAATTATTTCAGACTGAATTAAGTAAAATCAATTGGACACAAATTTTAAACGATAAAAAAGACATAAATGATAACTACACCACTTTTCATAACACTGTGCAAAAAATATTTAATAAATACATTCCTAAAAAAATTGTTAAAATTAAACATAAAAAGTCCAAAACATGGATTACAACAGGACTAAAAATATCTTGTAAACATAAGCGCCAACTAAAAGTGTTAATTATGAAAACGAACAAAAATCCAATCATAAAAAATATGAAAAAATACTAAAAAAGTCTGTAACAATTTCACAAAAAATCCACTATATAAATAAAATGAAACAGTCTGAAAATATTACAAGAACTATGTGGCAAGTAATAAAAGAACGAACACATAAATTGCCCACCAAGTCACGAAAAAACATAACATTAAATATAAACAATAATGTTTCAGAAGATGCTTATCTTGTAGCGAATACTTTTAACGAATACTTTGTGACCGTGGGAAGAAAAACTGCAGCAAAAAACACTAAAGACCCAATCGGTCGTCCTGCTTTAAGCTTTCTACAAAACTCTATCTACCTACGACCAGTAGACCAAAATGAAGTGAAATATATTATTCAAAACCTAAAAAATAAGCGGAGTTTTGGTCACGATGGAATTCCTCCATCGTTAGTAAAATTATGTGTTTACTATGCCACTGACTCTCCTTATTAACCAATCTTTAACGGAAGGTAAAGTCCCTGATCTACTAAAAATTTCAATAATCAAACCTTTACACAAAAAAGGTGACCAAACAATTACGGCTAATTATAGACCTATAGCATTACTGTCCACTTTCTCAAAAATTTTAGAATGTGCAATGTTCAAACGACTATATTATTATTGTGAAAAATACAACATTTTTAATGAGAACCAAAATGGGTTTAGGAAATTTAAATCTACAACTTTAGCAGTGTTCAAGTACATACAAGAGGCATTAAACATTATAAATGACAAAAAGTATGCAATAGGAATACTGCTCGACATGAGCAAAGCGTATGACAGGGTGTCCTATAAAATATTACTAGACAAACTATACCAAATTGGAATTCGAGGTATCGCACATGAGTGGTTCAGATCATATTTAAAAAATCGCACACAATATGTAGAAGTGGAATATCACGACGCACAGACAGGAAGCATCACCCAGGTCAGATCACAAAAAGCTGATGTAAATATGTCAATCCCCCAGGGTAGCGTATTAGGTTGCATACTCTTCTTAATATACATAAATGAACTGCCTAAAGAAATAGATGCTCAAAGTGTTTTATTTGCAGACGATATATCGATAATATTACCATGTGAAAACCTTGAGAACCTAAATCTAGAGTTAGATAAAATACTATCCAAAATAGTAAATTGGTTAAAAGATCACAATTTAGAAATTAACTTTTTAAAAACTAAATTAATGCAGTATAGACCTTATCAAAAAAAACAACTAAATATTGATTACTCCTATGGTGACATACAATTAGAATGTATAAATGAATTTAAATTATTAGGATTGACTGTAGACACGAATTTAAACTGGAAGGCTCACATACAAAATATATCAAATAAACTCGCTAAATTCACATATGCCCTCTACGAACTTAAAAAAGCAACAGATTTGAAAACGGCCATGACAGCCTATTATGCGTATGCTTATTCTTGGCTTAATTATGGAATTATACTATGGGGAAATAGCGTAGATATAGATAAACTCTTCATATTGCAAAAAAAGTGTATAAGAATACTTGCTAATATAGACTCTACAAATAGCTGCAAGCCTTACTTTATTAAATTTTATATTCTCACATTAGTTAGCATGTATATCTTAGAAATAAGTAAATTTGTCAGAAACCATTCATCACTATTTCCCCTGGTTAGTGAACTACGACCACAAAAACGCAATCTGCGCTCCCAGAATAAACTAGCCTTACCTAGCTCAAAGTTAGCTTTATTCCATTCGGGACCATTTGCAATGTGCGTAAAAATCTATAATAAAATTCCAGACTATATTAAGAAAATAGAATACGAAAATAAATTCAAAACCGAACTTAGGAAACATCTAATCAGGAAATGTTACTATGATATAGAAGAACTCTTTAAAGATAAAAATGATAAATAAGTATGTAGGTAAAGTAGCTTGTGTAAGAATTATTAAGGACAATTTAAATATAATTTAAAATAAAACATTGTAAAATTAAACTTGACATGTAATAACTATTGCTGTATTCATATAAAATTGTAATTAAAGTTATAAATTGTGTAATAATGATGTTGAAAAGATGTAATGAAATGAGTTTGATTATGTATCTTTTTTATGTATATATATATAACAATGTAATAAAGATAAGCCCTAGTTTCTAAGTTGTTAATAATGTACTTGCTGTGCCCTTACAGGGTTTCATGTTGAGTCCAAAATATATGTCAACAACTATGTACACATGAATGCAAATAAAGAAACTAAAGAAACTAAACGCGGGTAAAACCGCGGGTCAACGCTAATTAGATATATAATAATATCGCCACAGCAACCAATATAAACTACTAGTTTAAGTACTCGGTGGTTACACTCGCGTTTAACTTTAAAAACTATAGCCTGTGTTATTCGGAAATATGAGCTATATTAATACAAAGTTTCATCAAAATCCATTCCGTAGTTTTTGTGTCTCTCACACAAAAACTACGGAATGGATTTTGATGAAACTTTGTATTAATATAGCTCATATTTCCGAATAACACAGGCTATAGTTTTACATTCCGTAGTTTTTGTGTGAGAGAGTAACAAGCATCCATACTCACAAACTTTCGAATTTATAATATTAGTAGGATGTGTAGGCGCACCTATAGAGAACAAGTAGTGTTCGCCTTGCAAGGTTCATGAAAGATGACGTCATTAATTAATTAGGCAATAAAACTGACCTTGGCAAAGTCAAAGGGTTAACGACGTTGTGAGTTTTGTGGCTTTTTGCGGTCAAACTACTTTACGTTAAAAAACCATTCATTAAAATCCGCTCACCCGTTTCTTTAAGTAGAATCGTGTATCGAAATAGGAAGCCATACGTTTAATCATGTAGCTGAATAACAATCTAAAAAAATGTATATCTAGTTCGGTGAAGCCTCTCAGCCTGAGGCTTTGTACACGTCGTGGATAAAATAACAAAAATTCTTTATTTTTCAGTAACTTCTTCAGTAACTTTCAAGAGATGTAAAGTATGTAAATAAATATCTTAGAACAAGTAACACATTGCCATCTGATCCCAAACAAGACAGAGCCTCTACTATAGCAAACAGACTACTGATAAACATATATATATTTCAAATTCATACATATTATAGATAAATTACACCCCCCAGAGATAACAAAAAAATTATGCTTTTCACGCAAATATTTGTTCAGGGGCTCTACCGGCTAAGTCGCCGAACATCGATTTCGTTCATTTAGAAATCGATGTTCTGCGGTTTAACCGGTAGGGCTCCAGGTTATGAATCGAATTCACGAGCTCTGGCTTAGTAGTCAGCGTCAAAGGTGCCATGCCAAATAAGCATAAGTCGAGTTTAACATTGAATATCAAATCCCGCATGTATAATGATTACCTTTTTACGTTTCACGTTGTAAGCAAACAAGGTAGCAACAAAACTACAAAACCTTGGTTAATTGGACCGTCCTGTTTAATTTGAAACAAATTGTAACATATTTGAGGACGGAACAATGCACGTTATGCGAGTGTCCCTGACACCTACTGCCTATATTTAGAGCAGTAGATAATGCAATCATTCAGCAAACAAGTGACTATCACAGGTTTCGCTTGTGTAAGGTCTGACACAAGTGTTGAACTTTATCAAGATTTGCGCGTTCTACAAATGCGCGTACTTTGGGATTTTCTGGTAACGACTTATTTGAACTATTATTATCAGTGAACTTAATGTACTGCTGTAAATATAGTATTTATAATGTCCCGTACAAATAAATATAAATAATAATAAATTTCTTGGGACAACTAATACACTGCCATCTGATCCTAAGACGATTGGCACACTGCTCCGCATGAGGCAGCGTAGTGCGTGAGTGCGTGTTCTAACTATGCTAGTTTTAACATGCATCTGCAAGAACGCCCGTGGATGCATTTTCAGTGTGTTGGACTGTGCGTGTTTTCTATACAAACGGAAATACTAACAAGCAACGTTCAAATAAATAAATGTTAAAAATGACTTAATCAATCGTTAAATCGGCTTCCATCACCACATGTGACGTCATAAATGGTCCGGAATAGATTGTCAACGTTGAAGCCGATTTAACGATTGATTAAGTAATTTTTAACCTTTATTTATTTCAAAGCCATTCACGAAAATTATGTTCCGTGACTTAGCCGGTAAAGCCCTTCCTAAGACGATTAGCACACGCACAGTCCAACATACAGAACATGCATCTCTGCATGAACACGCGTGGATGCATTTTCAGTGTATTGGACTGGGCGTGTGTTCTATACAAACGGAGATACTTACAAGCAACGTTAGAACACGCACTCACGCACTACGCTGCATCATGCGGGGCAGTGTGCCAATCGCCTAAACTAGGCAGTGCCTGTACAAGCTGACAACTGATATGAAATATTTTTAATGACAAAGGAAGTATACCTGTCATGTGTGAATGGCACAACTGGAAGTGCAAGACCTCGTAGAACATTATCTGAACAAATCTTAATTTCTGAATGATTTTATTCGGGATCCAGGGGCTCTACCGGCTAAGTCGCAGAACATCATTTTCGTGAATGGCGTTCAAATAAATAAATGTTAAAAATGACTTAAACAACCGTTAAATCGGCTTCAACGTTCAATCGATCCCGGACCATTTACGACGTCACATGTGGTCATGGAAGCCGATTTAACGATTGATTAAGTCATTTTTAACATTTATTTATTTGAACGCCATTCACGAAAATGATGTTCGGCGACTTAGCCGGTAGAGCCCCTGGATCCCGAATAAAAATATTCAGAGATTAAGATTTAGTCAGAGAATGTTCTACGAGGTCTTCCCCTTCCGGTTGTACAATTCACACATGACAGGTATACTTCCTTTGTCATTAAAAAATATTTAATTATATTTATCAGGTGTCGGCTTGTACAGGCACTGCCTAGTTTAGGCGATTGGCACACTGCCCCGCATGATGCAGCGTTGTGCGTGAGTGCGTCTTCTAACGTTGCTCCTGGTCAAGTATGTACAGGCACAGTAAAGGTCAACTTACCAATATAAAGTCTTTTTTTGGTCTGCCAGCGCGCTACAGCGCCCGCTAAGAAGGAATGATGACCGCACGCCGCTTGGATGCGTGCCTCTTCTTTCACCTGACGTACTGCACTCTCGTTCACAATCTGAAGCAATACCAAAACGTATTTGACATGTAAGCAAAAAGTTGTCATGGAAATGTGCGATACTCAAGATATATAAGATAGATGACTCAGGGTAACCATCGGGTTCGGAGCGAAAGAATGGCCCTTAAATTTCCTACGATTCTTTTTACTATTATATTCGTTTCTGAGTCATGGATGTTTTCTATGTATATAAGTATTTATCTATCTATATAAGTATGTATATCGTCGCCTGGTACCCATAGTACAAGCTTTGCTTAGTTTGGGGGCTAGGATGATCTGTGTGACATTGTCCCTAGATATTATATTATTATTATTATATCATGGAAATCGAGTGGAAACTCGGCAGACTGCCTTAGTTTGGATGTGTTTTAACTACTTAGAGCCTGTGCACACCACGTTTTTTAAACACGCCATCGACACGCGTTTTGGAAACGCGCGTCGACGGCGCTCTGTTATCCTACAGAGCAGTTTGCTTTTTGTTTGTCTCGATACAAACGCGATGCTAACGCGCGTGTGTATGCGTCAATGGCGCGCTTAAAAAGCGTGGTCTGCATAGGCCCTTAGTTGGCAAACAAGCATACGGCCCACCTGATGGTAAGTGGTCACCGTAGCCTATGGACGCTTGCAACACCAGGGGCATCATTAGCGCGTTGCCGACCCTTTAGAAACCTTACAACTCCCTTTTGGGCGCCACGGGGGCCCCATGCTGTAATCCCTTGAGAAACCCGTGACAGGGTTCATTCCACAACCTCAACGTACGTGGGAGGAAGATTCGCTGAAAGCGGACGTACGTGATCGAAAAGGTTCGAGGATCTGAGGATGAACTCCATGTCTGTGGCGAGAGGTGCGATGGTAAAGGGTGGCCGTGGGCATCAAATCAAATAATTCCTCTTTACTCACTTGTCTGTCATAAAAATATAGAACTATGGTTAATATTGTTATTAGTGTACTGTACTTCACGTTATGAAGAATATAATGACAGTGAATGAGGCAGAATTTGCGTGCAAAGATCGTGACAAGTGGAAGTCCGTTGTCTCTGTCTACCCCTCAGGGAAACAGGCGTGAGTCTATGTCAAAGTCAAATATGTATATATGTACTTTACGTGTCTTTTTACTGTTAAATCGCAGTGGAAATAGAGCGGGAATTCTGCAGAACGTGCCAAGGACTCCAAGGACACGACTATATTGTCGTACCATGGCGTGTTGGGCACATTTTGGTTTGTCTTCTAACCTACCTTCTACATGACCGTAGCGATCAAAAAGTTACAACCTAAAAATTACCACATAATTTGAATTATCATATTATTTTGCATAAATTTCCCTATATACCTAGTATTAATATTGTATTGTATATTGTATTCGTGTGTTGTACTTCGTTTCCGTGTACAACACGGAAACGATGGTTATTTAAAAAAAATGAAAAAAATACCGGTGAACTTGAGAACCTCCTCCTTTTGAAGTCGGTTAAAAAGAAAATTCATGTAATGAATTTTAAGATTAGGAAGGAAAATCTTTGCTCGTCCTAGATTTATCATAAAGTTTATATTTTACCCTTAATCCATGTTTCTATTCCCTTATTTTTGTTATTTATTATCGGAGCCGTTCTCAAGAAAGGCCAGGTCAGAAGTACCCTTAACCGGGGAGCATGTATGAAGAATATAAGGTCAGTAAATGAGGCAAAGAGATGTGCAAAGATCGTGACAAATGGAAATCCGTTGTCTCTGCGAAACAGGCGTGAGTTTATGTACATAAGTAATAGTATGTACATAAGTCAGACCTGTTGGCGTGTTGGGTTGGGTTCGATTCCCACCCAGGACAGATATTTGTGTGCATGAACATGTCTGTTTGTCCTAAGTCTGGGTGTAATTATCTATATAAGTATGTAGGTATTTACAAAAGAAAAGTAGTATATGTAGTAACTCAGTTATCTGGTTTCTATAGTACAAGCTCTGCTTAGTTTAGGATCAGAGGGCCGTGTGTAAATAATGTCCCAGGATATTATTATATCTGTTGTTCACTTTATTCTGACCCTAATACTTACGCTAATACGGGCAGGATTGGCGTACAGCCATAATATTAAGTGTTGTCATTCCGTCAAGGCGCTGAAGTAACGACTCAACGTAACCTGAGTCATCTTTCACACTTGAGATCATAATGTTCGTTACGTATAAGTACTGCACAAAAACTTCTCTTGATACAAGTGACCAAACTAGTTTTTCTAAGCGGGAGCTTTGTAACAGGTATCTAATACATTTAAATCAAAACTTTTAATAGACATAGGTTTACACGGTTGGAGCAGTTTTAAAATTTTATCTACCATATAAAATTATAACAGTGCGATGTAAGCAGGTTTAACCCATAATAAAAGCTATTGTGTTATTCTTATGTATATCAAAAATTAAACCGTTCTCCGATTAATATTTGGGATGTTTCTGGTAAGAAATATTCTCAGAAGCTTTCACTGCTTCGCCAAACAATATAGGCAAGCGAGGAAGATCTAGAAATACCGACCAAGTGCGAGTCGGACTCGCGCACGAAGGGTTCCGTACCATTATCTATAAAAACGAGCAAAAAAATCACGTTTGTTGTATGGGAACCCCCTTAAATATTTATTTTGTTTTGTTTTTTAGTATTTGTTGTTATAGCGGCAACAGAACTACTACATCTGTGAAAATTTCAACTGTCTAACTATCACGGTTTCTGAGATACAGCCTGATGACAGACGGACGGACAGACAGACAGACAGACAGCTAAGTCACCTTTGGTTACGGAACCCTAAAAATGAAACTTTTCTCCGATCAATATTTGGGATGTTTCTGGCAAGAAAAAATTTCAGGTTTCACTGCTCCGCAAAACAGCATAGGCAAGGGGGGCGATCTAGGAAACTAAATCTAGATAGACTAGATCGTACGGTCTTAGTAACATAACATTAGAGCTATAGTCGCCTTATGTGTTGGGGAGGAGTAATCTCGAAGGCAATGCAGCTTTCTGGGCTGCGCCTGAAGCTAAATATAGTCTTACTAGCTGTGCCCGCGACTGCGTACGCGTGGATTATTGTGTCAGGGTAGTATTCGAAAATCAGTGTGACACAGTCTTCTGCCCTCACATATCTGCCCGTTCGGGTAAGCACACTTACACCGGGCCGAACTACGCCACGCTATATATCGAATCAACAAAAACAATCATCACACAAAAAAAAATAATTTAAATCGGTTCAGTAGTTTTGGCGTGAAAACGCGACAAACAGACAGACAGAGTTACTTTCGCAAGTTTCGCATTTATAATATTAGTAAGGAAGTAAGGATGTTGGAGCGAATTCAAACTAAATATATACGCTACTTGTATTTGAGACATTATGAAATTTTACCCATTGATTTATCCAAATTTGGTTATGTTATGTATGGTAGGATATAACGAGCTGTGGGTAAGACGAGAAATGTAACTGGCAACCCAAAATTTAAAAAAAGAAAACGAAATATTATTATCTATGACGTCGCCGTCGACAACCCGTTGCTAGCCGTGCCCCAAAGGCGTACCAACTTGCTCTGAAAGGCGCCACTGACGCTAGCACTGCACACCCTTAACCGGAAAACATTGCCACGTTTTCATGTTCTCTGAATGAATTGACTAAGATAGCGTTATTTGTAATAAGTTACAATCGAGAGACTATACATACAACGTGTAACAAAAAGTGTGAACGTAACTTAAGGGGATTATAGGGTATCAGGACGGCTACCTATGGACGAAACTTCAAACAGAAATAATCATTTTTTATTCAACTAGTAATTTATTTTTCTATCGATCACCTGAATCAACAAGAAAGGTTACCGACATTATGAACAACACTAAAAACTCAGCCGCAAGGGTAATGAACCTTACCGCGAACTCTTTGGGTACCTACTACTTAGACTGTAAATAAAAAGTGTGGTTCTGTACAGTCACATAATTTATTACACGTGTTTATTTTAAGATTCAATCAAATGTTTAACTGAATTTTTGCTCTAATTTTTAACGACATTTTAATCATTCATACTTTGATAACTAGGAAAAATCACTTAATTTAATTTAAATTGATATTCCGCAAGATGTTGGAACTAGGAGAAATAAATAATTTAATTGACTTATGTAACTGCAGATATTTTTTTGTGTGTTAAATAGTAAGAATATTAAATTTTTCTTTCAGTATGTGAATTTAATCTGGCCGGAAACGAATAAGTACTTAATTTTTAATACAAACTAACCAGATAAACCCACGCGGTACGACTACTGATAAATTACGAAACAATATGAATAATGTACTAGGCTCATATGAACATTAGGGGACATTTCGAATTCCGTCCTGATTTTGTCGCCAGGAACTCTAATACGGCGGCGAATACAAAGGATTGATGTAGGTAAATAATAAATGGTTAAATATTTTTTAATACTCATCAAAGCGGGCCCCGCGCGCCGCGCCATTTGAATATGTTCGTGTATAACTCATTGGTCTAGCGGTAGCGTGTTCAACTGCAGATAATAAAGTCCTGGGATCAAATTCCGGGTCGGGCCAAAAAGTGATTATGGGAATAATGAAGTCCTGGGTTCAATTCCCGGGTCGGGCCAAAAAGTGATTATGGGATTTTTCCGTAAAATGAAATTTCTCAGTATCAGCCCGAAGTCTGGGAGTTGACGATATTACACCCCCATGCCTCGGAGAGCACGTAAAGCCGTCGTTCCTGTGCCTGACCACTTTCCGGTCGTATCTCTAGTCGTCCCATCGGATCATGAGAGTGATGGAATAGAAAGTGCAGGGGCACTTTCAATTCCACCTTTAAAATTTAGAGTGATACACTCCAAATTTTAAAGGTTCCCTAAAGACATATTAATCATTCATACAATACATACAAATAAAAAAATATGAATAATGTACTAGGCTCATATGAACAGTAGGGGACATTTCAAATTCCGTCCTGATTATATCCAAAGTTACACTAATATGGCGGCAAAATCAAAGAGTTGATGTAGGTAAATAATAAACGGTTAAATATCTTTTAATATTCATGTAAGCGAGCCGCGCGCGTCGTCGATACCTAGGCGGCTCTTTTGAGTGGACTCAAAGACGCCGCCAAAGGGGCCGCGTTCGAAGAAAGCCGCCAAATTCATCAAATATTGTGCAATTTCATTTATTTAATAAAAATATTAAAATCATCAGTTGTTCGTAAACTGCTGTCTATTTAGGTCGTGTTTAGTTACTCAATCGTCTAAAATGTCGTTTAGTAATGAGTAAAGTGTTCCGCGAAATCCTTAACTATGTCGTTTAGTGATCGTAATAATTTGGAAAATTTCGTGCATTCATCTATGAAAGAATAGCCTCAGACGTGCACTTTGTGATGATGAGGATTCATAGGTCACAGTATTTAAGGCTGTTTAATTACGAGGAACCTATGTCGTGAAGGGTACAGTGTCGCGATGGAGGCCACGCCTCTTTATAAATAAGAAACATGAAAGCTTTACGATTCTATGAATATGTTGTACATGAGAGAGACTCGTGTTAGTTGGCAAGTCTTAGAGTTAAGCTTTCGGTGTCGGTGCAGATTTTAGTGAACGTGAAATAATGAAATTCTTCCATCAGTACTGAAAACAACTTCAACTAGAAGTTAAACTATAAAAAGGATCTCGTAATGTGTTTGTGTATCACGTACTTATACGATGTAAAGTATCCAATAGCTATTCAGCAGTGCTATAAATAAAAACATAACTCTAAAATAAAACAAAATATGTGTAGTGAGTGCAATCGGAATCAAACTACCAGGCGTGCATAGAAACACAGAGGTATGTCAAACAATTTCTAGCGTAAATCAGAATCAGCTGTGCTGTGTTAGTACGGATGTTCGTTATATCGATAAAAATACTTGTCGATATATTGAACGGTATATTATTTTACGATCAAGATTAAAATGATGGTATTTCGGTATGAGATTTTGTGTATAGGTAGGCTTAAGGAGACCGTATATGCCCCTTAAGTTACGTTCACTCTTTCTGTTACACGTTGTATAATAAAATCGTAGGAAAATCAAAACTGCACATTGAATATTTTTTAAAAGGATACTTGGGGCGTGATATTCAAAGGATATAGAAGTCACAAATTTAGTATTTAGAATTTTTGTCTGTTTATCTGTATGTATGTCCGGGCTAAACTCAAAAAGTACTGCATGGATTTACTTCAAATTTTGCATGAGTACTACTAAGAGGTCGGGTCAACATATAGGCTACATATTATCACGCTATGACCTATGGGGGAGTAGCTGTGATAATTTATACAATTAAACGCGGGTAAAACCGCGGGGCGCACCTAGTTTGTAAAAAGTTACAATCTAGAGATTACACATT
Source organism: Pseudoips prasinana (assembly GCA_951640165.1). Lineage (NCBI taxonomy): Eukaryota > Metazoa > Arthropoda > Insecta > Lepidoptera > Nolidae > Pseudoips > Pseudoips prasinana. Next base: position 15,569,465 of record OX621260.1, read on the forward strand.
ATTGTATTAAGTAAACACCTGAACAATACACAGTTGTAAGAGAGGATAAATAAATTAATAACAAAACAAAAAAAACTAAGTAACTGACGACGGAGGAGGGCTTGAAGCTTGACCTACTGCGATTACTGAAAATACGAAACCGCTTATCGATTTACTAGCTGTGCCCCGCGGTTTTACCCGCGTTAAATTTTAAAAATTATCACAGTTCCCTTGTAGGTGGTAGCGTGATAATATGTAGTCTATATGTTGACCCGACCTCTTAGTAATATTCATGCAAAATTTGAAGTGAATCCATGCAGTACTTTTTGAATTTAGCCCGGACAATACATACAGACAAACAGACACACAGACAAAAATTCTAAAAAATATATTTTTGGCTTCGATATCAATTGTGGATCACGCCCCAAGTATCCTTTTAAAAAAATATTTAATGTACAGTTTTGACTTTCCTACGATTTTATTATATGTATAGATCATCATGTTATCGATACTAATTCTCAGTAGTAACCCGGAGTATAGAAGTTGACGTTTTACCCCCCAATGGCTGAGAGCACATTAAACTGTTGTTACTTCTTGTTAGTTTTTGATAAGTAATCGGGAACTACGCATCCAAAAGGTGGCTGCCAATGGTTAGGTCGGACTCGCACCGACTACACCTGACCTGCCGTGGACTTCTCTTGGCACCTTCGGAGAGAGCCCCGGGAACCAAGCCATGCCATTTTAAGCCATGTCCCACGTGGACGTGTCTAATAGACTGGCCTGTTATGCTAGTGGTTAGTGACCCTGACTGCTAAGCCAAAGGTCATGGGTTCGATCCCCACCCAGCAAAAATTTTTTTCAATTATTATGTGATGATTACGATTTTTTGTTCTGTCTGGGTGTAATTTATCTATAATACTAGCTTTTACCCACGACTTCGTTCGCGTGGAATAGTGACGTTATCTACTGATAGATACTCGAAGACATCTCCCTCTACGTCAGACATAATTTGGTCATTTATCCGGCCTACTATTTCATTTGTTGGCGCCAATATCGCCCTTTCGCATAACCATTCCCGATTTTCGATATTAGCGCGTAAATCCGGATAGATACTATTTTTTAAATTGTATGTGCTATCCACAATTTGGCATAATTCGCTGCTCAGCGTGATCATACTCTTTTCCGATGAATTTTCAGTACTGAATTGATGCTCTTGACCAATAGATGGCGCAATTTTATTTTTTATTTTATTTTTTGTAATAAAATCTATCCTATGCTTTCTCGATTTCCAAACTATGTCTGTACCAAATTTCACACAAATCGGTTCAGTAGTTTAGGCGTGAAGCAAAGACAGACAGACAGAGTTACTTTCGCATTTATAATATTAGTTTGGATTTGGATGTATGTATTTAGAAATATATAAGTAAGTTTATCAGTTGGTTGGTTACCATAGTACTGGCTCTACATAGTTTGGGATCAGATTGTATATGGCATCCATTTTATGGGGACCAGAGCGACGTGCATCTTTGGCTTCAAAATTTCCGGATTGAAAACGCTTAAACCAAATTTGTGCTACTCTCACAGATATTGCACTAGGCATATAATAAACATCGCAATTTTTTGTCGCGGCTTGCGTTTTTTGTAGCAAATTTTTACTTTTATTGTAGTAATTTTTTAAAATGTATCGAAAATCTTCATTAGATTCACTTTTCTTGACAGTACGAAAAACAAAAAAAAACTTGTGTGTACTTATGTACACGCGTTAGAAGTTATACTTCTTAATATACAACTTGAACATAGTTATCAATTTTCATACCACCTAGAACTAACTTCATGCTGTTAAATTTTTTGGTGTCGGTGTGCGCGCGCATCGTAAAAATTCACTCTCATCATTTTTCTCCATCGCGCCAAAAGAAGTAGGTATAACTTCAATAAAAATCACACGTTTTCCTAATTTGAATTAGAAATTATGTTTTTTAAAATTAAAACTTTCAATGATACCAAAACTAGCCAGATACAAATAATATAGCCAAAGAGATTTTATGACAAGTTCGTACATACTATAATGCGAAAAGACTTTTTCGCCTATCTAATATGTACGAGTGCGGGGAAAACACAGCTAACTGTACACCAATTTGTGTACTTTAATTTGCCCCGAGACTTTAAGCGATGATTCGACCATCTAAATGATATGATGTGCGTGAACATAACATCGCGATAGCGAAGACCGCGAGTCTAGTCAGTAGTTCCGCACGACTGCCCAACCAAGGTGAATTTTATTGAGTCATACAACTCATTAAACACTTGTTTTATTCCAATTATTATTCAGCAAGTATAGCCAAATTAAATATGGGTTGCGACAGGACAAAAAAAAACCGGCCAAGTGCGAGTCAGACTCGCGCACGAAGGGTTCCTTACCATTATCTATAAAAACGAGCAAAAAATTCACGTTAGTTGTATGGGCGCCCCATTAAATATTTATTTTATTTTGTTTTTATAGCGGCAACAGAAATACATCATCTGTGAAAATTCCAACTGTCTAACTATCAAGATTCATGAGATACAGCCTGGTGACAGACGTACAGACAGACAGCGAAGTCTTAGTAATAGGGTGCCGTTTTACCCTTTGAGAACGGAATCCTAAAAAGAATTAGAGATAATTTAGTTTACGTGCCTTATTCACGGAATGATATGCTTTGACCCTAAGCTGTAAGAAGACAAGACAACTGTAAGAAGGTTGCTGGAGATCACACTGCTCCTCAATAGAGGAACAGGAGAAAGATAAACTCATTGTCAGTTTATATATTTGTTTTTTTATTATTAAGTATGTATTAAGTATATATGGCGTCTATCGGCCATAGTACGGTCGCGCATACTGCAGTACTTCGTACATGTCTCTAGACGGGATAACGACTGCATAGAACGACTGGTTGTGCAAGGAAAAGTGGAGGGAACCAGATCGCGTGGCAGGTCACCTATGCGCTGGACTGACCAAGTAAAATCCGCAGTAGGAAGCTGCGTATCTGACTGTGCCAGACAGTCCACCAACAGAGAGAGATGGCGGGAGATCGCGCGGAAAGCTGTGCCCACCCTTACCACCAACGTGGATGCCTCGATGTGACCACGACCGCTCTGCCAAGAGCGTAACGAAAGAGAAGAATATATTAAGTATGTATTAAGAAGAGCAACAGTGACGTAAACTTTTTTGGCTCTCTGTCATATACATATAACATACATAGGTATATACGGCAGTCCTTTAGGTTTTTTTTTATAGACAACGCCCGCGCATTATTTACACACGGCCATCTTATCCCAAACTAAGCAGAGCTTGTACTATGGAAACCAGATAACTGATAAATTACATATACCTACTAACTTTTGTTTTTTTTAAAGGCAACACCCGCACTTGTGAAGCTAATCCCTGTGTCGCGGGGTACTTTAAAAACTTATAAAAAACGTCCCAGTTGGGACGTTTTGGAGTCTTCAGGAAGCGCGCGCTAGTAACATATCTGCCTCAAATATGTATAATATAATTGGCCAGGATATTATGTATTTATTTATCTCTCTCCTTAACATCTATCATTACAGGTCTTGACCATATGTGACAGTGTTGGTATTAAAATTATAATCCTTATTTAACTACATTTTAAAACTTATTGTATTTTATTTTATTTGGAACAACAAACAATTACACAATAAATGTTACAAAAATATTATCACTAATAAATTATTCATGTAACTAACTATATTTAACAGGATATTTACGAATTCACTCAAATTACATGAGAATGTATCCACTTTTTCGTGTATTATATTATTCGTTGTAAAGATCACCTTATTGCAGGTGTCCATCTTGTAACGATGTTTGGCCACCTTTGCGGGTTCATGCGTGCCACATGACCTAAATACTTATCGGCGCATAAAACCGATTTAGTGGCAATGAGTTGTAATAGGTCAAACCGATAAGGTGATTCACGATAATAATTAGAATGCGCGCAAGTCAGACGGATTTTATACAAGTGGAAAGATTCTTGCTAAGTTGCTCCTGGTTAAATTCAGGTCATGGGCCCAGTCTCAACGAAGATTGGAATAGAATAGAATACTCTTTATTATACAACATGTAACATAAATAGCAGATTTAAAAAAGGGTTATCTACCCATGACACTAAATCAACGAAAACCGGAATGTGAAATAATAAACAAAACTTGAGAGGTGTCAAGGGACACCCGGATGGCACGAAAGTATTTCTTATTATTTATTATGTACAAAAAACCTGTATACACTCAACAAAAATAATCTTCGCGACACCGCACTGTTCAATGCGAAATAGAAATGAAAATATCTGGCTTGCTTTCTATAAGAGAGAGATAGGAGAGAGAGAGAGAGAGAGAGAGAGAGATAGGAGAGAGAGAGAGAGAGATAGGAGAGAGAGAGAGATAGGAGAGAGAGAGATAGGAGAGAGAGAGAGACAGAGAGAGAGAGAGATAGGAGAGAGAGAGAGAGAGAGAGAGATAGGAGTGAGAGAGAGAGAGAGAGAGATAGGAGAGAGAGAGAGATAGGAGAGAGAGAGAGATAGGAGAGAGAGAGAGAGAGAGAGATAGGAGAGAGAGAGAGAGAGAGAGAGAGAGACAGACCGAAACATGCGCACGCCGCACAGCTGCAAATAGTGTCGTGACAACTTTTCGTAAGATTTTTTTTTCTTCTAGCCCCCTTTCACAACGCGCGATAAGGAACTTCGTTCCAAAAGTTTTTTTAGATTTGTCATTTTAAAATGGAAAAGTTCATTCATAAAATTGAAACGAACCACATAAAACACTTTGACCTTATCTTTTAGCTATAGTTTTGGTCCGTATTACAAATAAAGTGTTTTATACGTTAATTGTTTGCTTTCTCCTTGGGACAACTAAAACACTACCATCTTATCCCAAACTAGGTGGATATTGTACTATTGCAATCAGATAACTGATAAACGTATATATAAAATTTTAAATGCATACATATTATACGTAAATTACATCCAAAAACAGAAAAAATAATAATGTTCATCACACAAGTATTTGTCTTGGCGGGGTTCGAACTATGTTCAGTTCAGCAGTCAGGGTCACAATGCACTAGATCAACAGGCATAGAAACTATTTATTCAGGTATAGTTTCTATGACAGTGGAATAAAAATTAAAAACAGAACAATAATTATAAAGCTTACATCTACTTTAGGAAAACCGGTCAAGTGCATGTCAGCGAATTAAAACACACGCCGCCATAATTAGCGGAACAGTAATAAAAAGTATTCACTGTAGTTATATTTCATAAAACACTGGCCATGTTAAGTTACTTTTTTATTGAACTCTCATTTAAAAATAGAACACTTGGCGACAGTCAATTAATCATCGTTTTATTTTTTTCCGCTTTGTTCCTGATACTTTATATTAAACTAGCTATGCCCCGCGGTTTCACTCGCGTTAAAGAAGATTTTCCCGCTTTTCTGTTGAAATTTTTCCCGAATTTTCTTTGCTATAAACCTCACGTAGCCCGAGACCTTTCCAACGAATACAAAACCGTGGAAATCGGTTCGTGCGTTCTGGAGTTATAGCGTCAGGAAGGAAAACCCGACTTATTTTTATATAGTAGACTAGCTGTGCCCCGCGGTGTTACTCGCGTTAATTTTTATAAATTTTCTTTGCTATAAACCTCACGGAGTCCGAGACCTTTCCAACGAATGCAATACCGTGGAAATCGGTTCGTGCGTTTTGGAGTTATAGCGTCAGGAAGGAAAACCCGACTTATTTTTATATAGGTAGTAGATTAAGGTTTTCTTCTTGTAAATTTTAGGGCATCTCATTTGATATCATCTAAGAAGCCCGATTTATCACACCAAGCGATTGTACGGGCAGATGAGATGCTTAGGTCACACCTATAAGATCCGCAATGAATTTCAACGATAGGTATATTTCAGTACCCAACGGTACAGGTTGAAAGATTCTCTTATAAGGAGGAGAGGAGGTATGTTAAAAAGTTGAGGATGTGCACCATATTTTAATGGAATGTCAACGGAACCAAACCCAAAGAGACAGCATTATAAAATGTCTTAATGTTAATCAATTAGATTTAGGCTACTTCCACACTATTTTATCGGCACCCATATCACGTGAAGCCAAAATGTTGTATGAGTTGTGTAATTTACGTACTTAGTTAGTATTATTGTATAATGCTAAAAGTGTTAATATGTTAGATGTAAGTTGGTTTGTGGTATGATGGAACTGGCGTGACAGTTGTCAAAAGTTCCGAAATAAAATAAAGAAAAGAAAAAAAAAAAAAGGAGGACAGCCCAAGGCACAAAAAGGCATACATCCCCGCATTCTGTGACTTGAAACACACAGGAACACGGAACTACGTAAGTACTCTTTATTCTGTGACGGAACACGCAACTCACGACTGTGTAGCTCCGCCGGATGAACATGAAGTCTTGCGATAAATGCTAGTGAGCAAACGTAAAGTTAGCAGATTTGATGAATTGGGATCGTTCGTTGGTATCTGCCAAAGTCCTAAAACTCGATAGACACCATCGTGTAAATTTTTTTAGGTTGAACTTTGCACGTGAAGCCACGTGGCTATAACAGTGATGGCCACCAAGATCCCCGGATATAATCCTATAGAGCATATATGAGACTTTGTAAGGAGAAGCGTTAAAACTAGAACGCTACTCTCCAACAATCTGGAAAAAATGAACCCTAAATGTGGCAGAGTTTGTCGCAAACTTAACTGAATTCTCAACTTGCCTACACTGATGTAAACTTTAGTCAGAGCACAAGGGAAAACACTTGTTATTAGTCATACAATTATTTAATGTTAAATTCTCACAATTCTTGGGATTTTCAACAAAGTTTATGTCATCACAAAATATAGAAATAGTGCACTTTGTTTAATCACATTATCACTAACATTACAAAGCTGAAAGTTTGTGACTGTGTGAGTGTGTATGTTGTTTGGAGCGATTTTAATAAAATTTGGTATAGAGTTAGCTGACATGGATTAACACATTGGCTATAATTTACAAAGTCTAACGCGTAACCGCGGGGCACAGCTAGTCTATACTTATATTATAAAGAGGTAACGTTTGTGAGTTTGTGACGTTGTAAGGGGGTTATCTCTGGATCTACTAAACCGATTTTCAAAATTATTTCACCAATAGTAAGCTACATGATTGTGGAGTGATCATAGGGCATACCCTATGATCATCACCTACTTATGATGATGAATCATAATTCATCATCATAAGTTTTATTTAACCCGAAATATTATGCAGGACAAACGGGCAGGGACAAAAATATTTATCACGCGGAACGAAGTCCGCGGGCACTGCTAGTCAAAAATAAAGGCGAAAGTATGTGAGTGTGTGAATATGTATGTTGGTTACTTTTTCAAGCAAATACTACCGGACGCATTTTGAAACTTTATAGTAATATAGCTAATATATCCGAATAACACATAGGCTATACTTTATAATGTTTAACGCTCGTAAAATCTTAAACTTTAAGGGCTAGCGCAAACGGGCCACCGACCACAGCCACTGGTGGCCAGCGACAGCCACATAACATAATTTTTCATATATTTTGTATAGACGCACCGCACACGTGTAGCCGGTGGCGGCCACTCGCTACAGCAGTGTCCGCGACGCGCCACTAGTGATCGCTACAGGCCACACGCGTCACCATGGAGCACGACGCCTCAATGGACACCAAACACGTGGCGACTTCCAAACGCCGGTGGCTGTCGCTCGCCTCTGATATTGTTACAAATGAGGCGGTAGCGCGCGACAGCCACCGGTGGCTGTGGTCGGTGGCCCGTTTGCGCGGAGCCTAATGAAGACTTTGTTAAGAGACATCATGTTTTCAATATACACTTTATTATTTTATACTCAGTCTTATTTCTGCTCCTCGTTGATATATCTATGTATGGGATCGCGCTTATTTGAAATAACAATTCTATTTGCACTTTAAATTCAACATTCTATTTAAACTATTCAAAGGTCTGTCACTCAACTTAAAAATCCTTCTCTACGTGCGTGAGACCCGTATCATATGGACAGACGAACAGACTGACAGTAGTGACAGCAATAACTAATAGTTACGTTTAAGCCTACAGATACGGAACCCTAAAGATAATTGTAATGGGGTAATTACATTAATTACATCGTAAGTTTTTAACGTGCCTATCTGCCGTTTCGTTTACGTTCTTAAATAAACGTTCTTAGGTCAGTTATCATAACATGAGCTCATATCAGTAAAATTATTTAGCACCCGCGATTAATATTTTGTTCAAATTAAAAACCGTTTCCAAACCTGCGGCTCGCGCTCGCATCTTCGCGTATTAACGTAAAGTATTAAAGTTGCACAAAACGTCCCTCTAAACCAGGGTTTCTCAAAGTGGTCCGCTAGGGATCCATAGCAAAAGTAGCAGGGGTCCACAGTTAGATAGTAAACTCTTAACATATTTATTAGTTAATTGTGTACTACACAGCTTTTCCCATCAAAGCCACAAACTTGGAAAATCAGGTCAAGGACCCTTGACCATATATAAGATGATGTGCCAGATCGCGTAAGTTTAAAATACCACCAAGTGATTTTTTATATATATACTGAATTTGTTTTCTTCTGCTATAATATTCTTTGACAGTGGTCCGTGGATTGTTTCAATTGTGAAAGGGGTCCGTGAGATTGTTTAAATTTTCAGTTCTGTGACTGCAAAAAGTTTGAGAATCTCTGCTCTTAACTGACCGTTATCATGTCATGCCAACTTCACATCAGCCTCCCTAAGTCGAGGATCGACCCCAAAAAAGGTGCCCCATGCTGCGGATTACTTAGTCTAAAGGCTTATTTGCTAGCTTAAGCAGCGTTCGCCTCTTTTCCGGTTAACCATGAGTTTAAGTCCAATGATAACGCTATGTTAAAAAAAATTGAAGGACATAGACGCAGACAACAGATAAGAATGTATTACATTTGTATAATACCCGCCGAAGAGGTACTATTTCTGGACAATGTTTCTTTATTTATAGGTTGGCAGATACAGTAAACGCACTGCTGCCGATTTTTTATGGCAATGTATTTTTAACTCTTTGGTTTAATTCTAAGTATAGTCTTTTTTTGAATTAATGACCTTGATTTACTTTCTAAAACAAAAACGTTACAAAAGACGTTGTGGTGAAATATTTTTTAGGCGTCAACTTCCGGCAGCGCATTTTTTTTAATAATATTAATTTTAGCAAGTTGAATTGTGTACAAAATTTATGTATTTATCCTACTAATATTATAAATGCGAAAGTTTGTGAGTATGGATGGATGGATGGATGTTTGTTACTCTTTTCCATAAAATTTGCAGGGTGGATTTTGATGAAACTTGTTATATATCCGAATAACACATAGGCTACAATTTACAACATTTAAAGCGGGTGAAACCGCGGGGTACAGCTTGTATTAAATATAATGATTGCTAAGCCAAGCTGTAGTCGTAGTTGGTGCCTGCACTAGGTTAAACCAGTACCTACCACAGGCGTTAAATACACAATAATTCACGTATACATACACACATCAACACAATCTAGGGATATTGAACATTTCATTGATTATCTAGAAAACTATAAACATTTTGTTATGACTGTAAATGGAAGAATTAAAGATAATTTCATGGCCAATATTTAAACATTAACAACACGATGCGATTTTGTTTTTCTAATTAATAAAAGTCTTAAATTAATTAAGCCATAGAAAATTACTGAGTGAACAAAAACATTTTATTCTTATAAAATTATTCAATCGAATTAAATGAATAAAAATCTTACCAAATCTGATAATCAGTAATCGGTATTTCCTCCTCTAACATTAATCACACAGCGGCAACGATTTTCCATACTTAAAATTAAGGTGTCAATGTCTTGCTGGGGTATGCAGTCCCAAGTTCTTTTTAAATGTTCGAAAAGTTGTTCTTCTGTTGTCAAGTTGGGCGGAAAATCCCTCAATGCTCTTCGCTGTAACATGTCCCAGGCGTGTTCAATTGGGTTTAAGTCTGGCGACTGTGGAGGCCAATCTAATACCTGAACATCGTGTTCTCGAAGGGCGGCCCTCACCAGCCGCGCTGTATGGGAAGGTGCATTGTCATGCATGAGCTGAAATTCTTGCCCCGTTAGGGCCCTGAGCGGGACAATGACACGTTCTACTACCTCCTCACGGTATCTATGGGCAGTCATGCTGCCCTGAATCCAAATGAGTTGGGTTCGTCCGCCGATTCGTATTCCTGCCCACACCATAATTGTCCCACCTTGGTAAGAGTGGACCTCCTGTGGATGTCGGAGACGGCTGACCCTGCCTGGAGTTCTCCAAACGCGTGTTCGTCTCGAATCTGGATGAAATCCATAGCGGGACTCATCAGTGAACAGCACCAATGACCATTGTTGATCACTCCATGTCAAATGTTCTTGAGCCCATAAAAGTCGCCTACCGCGATTGCCACGTCGCAGCGCTGGGACTCGTAGCGGTCTGCGAGCATGAAGACCAACTTCATGCAGCCTCCTTCGCACGGTTTGGTCGCTCACCAGCAGCTGCTGACCCTCCTGGAGCCTTTGCACTAGTTGCATCGCTGTGATATTGGGTAGTCTTCTGGCGGTCATTTGGAGAAATCGATCCTGTCTCTGAGTGGTAACACGATATCTACCTGTGTGCCGTTCTGCCACATCTCCAGTAGCGCGATAACGTGACCACAGCCTGGATACCACATTTTGGCTTGTGCCCAGAGACTCAGCAACGACGCGTTGAATAGCACCGTTTTGTAACATGCCAACTGCCCGTAACATTTCATCTCGACTCAAATGATGGCGTGGCATGACGCTAAAAAGCTTACACAACCAATTGAGAAAAGAAAATAAAACAATTTATCAGGTTTTCTTCAATTAACACGCAAAAAAAATTTTAATGCAACTTCTTGAAATTAGATACAACTCAAGATTGCGCTGTGCTTTGCGTGTTTTCATTTGTTTCTCATTTTAATTTTTAAATTTTGAATAAAGAATAGACAAGGTTTAAATCTGTAAATAAACTTTTTAAGGAAACTAAATAGGTTTTAAACAATAAAGCCATGTTTGATTTCAAAATAACGTATCCCTAGACTTTGTTGATGTGTGTAGTTTAACACCTTTTATGCGACCGGCGACCGTACAAAACAATCGAAGGGGCGGCCAGGAAAGGCTAGTATCTACAAACCACGCCAAGTTGCTCATTAAATAAACAACGTTCTTGTTGAAAAATCAAATTAAGATAAAATCTAAGTTATGTCTCGTGTATGATTTAGTTATCTAATCTAATGTTATGCTCGCGTCTCACGCATGACACTGTATGGGTATACGTTTAATTGAAATGCATTCATGGAGATAACTCAGACACATGTCATGATTGAACACAGTATAACTGTACACAGATATTATTTCGATTCGAAGGGCCTGTTAGCGTGGTTGGCAAATGCTTGCTTTTCACGCCTGAGATCGGGGGTTCGATTCCCACCCAAGACAGATATTTGTGTGCATAAACATGTCTGTTTGTCCGTAGTCTGGGTGTAATTTATCTATATAAGTGTGTATTTACAAAAGAAAAGTAATATATCAGTTATCTGGTTTCCATAGTACAAGCTCTGCTTAGTTTGGGTTCAGATGGCCGTGTCTAAATAATGTTCCGGGATATTATTTGACTGGCCTCTCGGTCTAGTGGATGGTGACCCTGACTGCTATGCCAGAAGTCGTGGGTTGCTCCCCATCCAGGGCAAATTGTGTGATGAGCATGATTATTTGTTCCGTTTTTTGGGTGTAATTTGGCTTTAGCTAGCTGTACCGGCGAAATTCGCACCACCAATGATTTTTACCGTCAATACTGTCGAAACTCTAATATTTTAATATTTTTTATGCATTTTAATGTTCTTTTTTTATTGCTTTAGGTAGCAGACGAGCTAGCCATCTGATGGTAAGTGGTAACCGCTGCTCATGGACATTCGCAGTGCCAGGGGGCACCCCAAACCGCTGCCTACCGTGATATTAATACTCTTTTTAAACCTCGTTTGAAGAAGGACATGTCGTAGCGGTGAGGAAACACCGCAGCAGGTAATTCATTCCAGAGCCGGCACGTACGTGGGATGTATGAACGCTGAAAACGAACCGTGCTTGACGAGATCGCTTCCAGGTGGTACGGATGAACCTTACTGCGAGTGCGCGTGGTCCGATGATAAAAAGGGGACAACATTTTTAGTATTTCTTTCCGGAGAGAAAACAAATAATACTGAAGAAACAACGACCAAAAAAGAACAACCTCTCACAGTTTTCGGTCTCTTTAGCACACTCACTTTTCTCATATTTTTAAATATTTTGCTATATGTTTCTTTTTTTATCGTAAAATTCCTATCCTGGCAATCGTCGAAAACATAAAAAAAGATTTATCAACTTTGTTCCAGTCGTTTGAAAGTTCTCATAATTTTCAAACGACTTTGCCAACATTTCGGGATTATTTTTTATGTATATAGATGTATGTATGTATTTAGAAATATATAAGTATTTTTATCAGACTACTGGTTGCCATAGTATACATACGCTCTGTCTGTATTAGTAGTCTCAAGATATTTATTATTTATTTATTAATCTAGCGTGCCAGATAGGATCGGATAGGAAGTACTACATTCCGTTGACACGAACTAAGTTCACTACTACGTTAATTTGCTAGAGAATCCATTCAACGTTCTCAGTTCGAAGATTAATTATTATACGTCTTTATGCTATGGTGTCATAGTCACCTTAATTAATTCGTCAACAAAATTAATAATTGAAGCAACATATTATCTTATCTTGTTTGGGTGTACTTAAGTAAAGAACTCTGAACTTGCGGATGTCTTGTTTTAGTCTGTATCATCTTATCTACCCATGCTTAAGTAGAATCGCAAAAGGAATTACTATATACACGATCCCGCATATTAGCCTATATTAACACGTACTAAGAAAGCGCAAGCTCGGAATACAAGAAATGTGTTTGATTGTCAACCTTATGTGTGGAGATACAAAATCAAATTTGCGATGTACACATTTTAATCCCCAATGTAATATTATATCCTGGGACATTATACATACACATTATCAACATCATATTAACAGAGTAACGTCCACTGCTGGTCAAAGGCCTCTCCCAAAAATATCCACAGTCCCATCGGCTTCATGTGACCCTCACAAGATTATCGATCGTTGTAAGGATTCTGCCTACGCTGCGTCTTCCGTTTCCTGGTAGCCACTCGAGAAACTTTCTACCTCAACGGTCGCCGTTGCTATAATCGCTAAAACTCCCGACCTAATGAGCAGGCGACTCACGATTCATGTATCTATCATACCTAGATTATTATCTGTGTATTGCTAATCTGTGGTAATAGGATTGATTATATTTGATTCTGTACAATTAATTCAATTGAATATAAAACACTCACCTGTGATTTACTGAGTACTTTCAGTGCATATACTTTATCTTCACTGATCTTCCTAACTTTGTAGACTTCACCAAATGCGCCTTTGGCTATAGTCTCTTCTATATTGTACTCTTTCTGAAGCAAGTCAGTGGTGATGGGGAATTCAGGCTGGAATATAGACTCTTTGTGTGCCACTGGCCAGGCTGTTTTGCTTGCTTCTATGGGATTGTTGAGGGTTGAATCATTCCATCTGAAATTACCAATGTGTCTTAGGCAACAACCAGTGGACGTCTTAGGCAAAAATGTACAGTGCTGGACAAAGGCCTACCTCAAAGAAAAATAGAGGATTATGCTCATCTATTCTGCTGTACGTTGAGTGACTTGCAATGATATTGACATGCATTTTATTGCTACTACTCCATTTGCTTTTACAAATATCTATAGGTAGATGGTAAACTCATGGGTACATCTATACAAATAAATAAAATTGGAGTGTCTGTTTGTAATATTGAAATAACCGGTTTTTACTACATTAATATGAATATATATACCTACGGTACATACACCGAAATGACATTTTTTACAATTTTTGTCTGTCTGTCTGTCTGTTTGTTCCGGCTAATCTCTGAAATGGCTGGACCGATTTTGATGGGACTTTTATTGGCAGGTAGCTGATGTAATAAGGAGTAACTTAGGCTACTTTTATTTTATAAAAAGTCTTTTATTTTACAAGAAAAACGAAATAAACTAATTTACACGCGGACGAAGTCGCGGGCACAGCTAGTAGATAATAAATTTGATAGTCCATATTTAAACAATAACTTGATACGAGCTAGCTAAATATCATTTCTGTAATAAAATAAATTTTATAAATGTTTTCATACAAGATGTACCTAAATATCTATGTTACTAGAAATAATATCTAATGTATACAACTATATTACAACAAACATGTTCTGACTATTTACAAGCGCTTTTTTAAAGTCTACGTGAATAAAAACCTTTTTTATTTTATTTATTTATTTTTTATTTAAAATTATTTACTTGTAATTCAATTTTCTTAGATATCAATATAGGATTATTTTACATCCATCAACCCAGCATAGAAATATTAAATATATTATTTATGTAGCGAAAAAGCATAATATCTAACTCACATAATTAATTTTAGGTTGGGAACTCTTGAAGAGATTGAAATTATCTGCCAAATCCAAAATAAAATTTATTATCTGAGTTCTCTGTTACAGATTTTAACAATGTTAGCTCCTCATGTCAATATTATTAGTCATCATGTAGTATTTTTATTTAAAGTACTAACTTGATTACCATCAAAATTGATTACCATAAATTTTTGCTTGTGTCTGCACTTGTTTGCTCCGTTACTAACAAGTTTGTAAAAAAAATACAGATAACGCATAACATGTGTCAGGAACTAAGAAGAGTTACTTCATGTCTGATTGAATAACTCTTGTTTATACATTACTAGCTGTGCCCCGTGGTTTGACCCACGTTAAACTTTATAAAGAATATATTCGGTTATATAGGCTACAAAGTTTCAATCCAGTCGGTAGTTTTTGCGGGTAGAAGTAACAAACATACACACTCACACACTTACCTAACTTTCGTCTTTATAATATCAGTGTGATGAAATTAACCAGAACACTTAGCATTCCGTGTGACTAATATGATTTAACCTAGTTTAAGACTTGATTTTCTAGTTTATTTTATCTGTGTTAAAATAACATGTCCTAAAACACTTGTATTGGGTTATCTATTTTCTAATTACCGCACAAATGACTACATACTTTGCCCAATCTAATTTAATGTTTAATTAACTGTAAGCAAACATTGATGCATTCAAAAAGAGGTAACTTCACACGCATTTCTCTAGACACATCCTATCCAATCAGTTTTAGCTTTTCTTATAGAAAGTATCATCCATATTTTCACCCAGTTATGTGTAGACTTTAAACCTTTATCAGGCAGTATGTATGTTGATTATTTTTGTACTGTAACTCAACATAGTAAAGTTCAAAATATGGTGTTTAATACATGGACAGAGCTTTGTAATGGGTTAATAAGGAAAAGTCTATCCCATACCCTAAAAAACTATCTCCATGGTAAATTTCATCATACTGTGCGCAGTAGATTGACCATGGAAGCAGACTTGGCAGACAGAGACACTTTTGTAATTTTAATAATATTACTATTAATGGAAATCAATTATTAAGGAATGGGCGTTTTAAACAAATTTGTAGATTATTTAGGCATGTGAATTGCAAGTTGCAACTTAGTAGTGTAGCTATTTAGTGGCTTATTAGCTAGTTTTACTGTAAGCGCCTCGTTAACCCAATAGCCTCTGCCAAATCATGCATACACTTTCATTATGAACACAATCCTTACAGACTTAATAAAACTTTCAGGGCCTAAATGTAACCACCAATATAACTATACAAATTTTAGTTAGTTTAATTAAAATGTCCAAATCCTAAAACATACATAATGACCATAGTAAACAATAGAAATGTACAATACTACTGTAAACTTTTTGTGGATTGAGATAATTGAGTGATTGTTCACTTTATGTGCAGCTTGACTAGAAAAATAGGAAGAATATGCTGCATTCAGGCAATGCCATGATATGTGAATTGAGTATGTCTTTACAGGAGTAAGACCAGTGTTCACCAAGGAGGGTGGAAATGTCTGCAATGTGTAGTAATGCCTTGTTCATTGCGTGTACCAACTTGATTCCCATCAAATAGGCTGTCTGTACTTGTGTCTGTGCTTGTTTGGTTGATTTCAACATGTTGTAGGGATTAATTTAATATATTATGGAACTTGCCATAACCTATTAAATGTTGCCATTAAGTGGACTACCAAACAAGATCTGTCAGTTACTGAGAAGAGATTGAATGTAAATGATTCAGTATAAATTTGATTTCTAATTGGAATTTAAAATTTAATAGGTAATGGTACTTGCCAACCTATTAAAAGTTGCCATCAAGTGGGCTGCCAAACAACAGTCAGGAACTGAGAAGAGATTGAATGTAAACAATACTGTAAAAATTTGTTTTCTAATTGGAATTTAAATGTTTAATAGGTAATGGTACTTTCCATAACCTACTAAATTATCAAGTGGGGTGCCAAATAAAATCTGTCAATTACTGAGAACAGATACTAAATGTCTGATAGTAAATGTTACAGTATAAAATTGATATCTAATTGGAATTTAAAACTTTAATAGGTAATGGTACTTGCCATGACCTATTAAATGTTGCCATCAAGTGGGCTGCCAAACAAAATCTGTCAGAAACTGATAAGAGACACTAAATGTCTGATTGTAAATGTTACATTCATACTGTAACATTTGCAATCAGACATTTAGTGTCTCTGACACTGATGGAGTATAAGATTGTTATGACCAGTATCATAACCTGTTAAATATTACCATCAAGTGGGCTGTCCAACAACATGTATTAGAAATGCGGAATCATAAATGTATAAGAAGAGATCATAAATGTATGATTATAGATGATAAATTAATTGTTTGATTGGAGTTGAAAAAGATTGAAATGGACAAGGAAAAGTACAGAACAATGTGAATTAATTTTCCTAGTTCAAGTGTTGTCTTTTGAATTCTTTTGAGTTATTATGCATTAGTACAAAAAAAGCTTATAAAAATAGCTGTTATCTCACGTATTCTACTTATGGGTCCATGGTATCTATCATCATGGCAGCCTATGTGCCAAATTATTGTACAAATGTAATGTACTGTTATTTGCCATAAGTTAGATGATAAGGTAGGTTGTTATTATGATAAAAGTTGTTGTTTTCTTAAGTAATATCAAACGTGAGTTTGCATGTGTGGGTGATTATTCATAGTAGGCACTTATGAGTAATCTTAAAGATTTAGATAGAAAATGTTTTAGGAATGTAAACATACATAAAGTGGGATAATACATAAGAATCTATATCTACCCGTGAAACTGCACTCATATAAGTGTTGGCCCCATTAGAACCTTATATCATTTAAGTTAAACATATATGTATCACTTTGGCTGCAGATGAAAGTAGGTGCTAAGTGGTTCTATACCCTGTAATGTAATATTGAGCTGCACCCATTAAGCCACGTCATATTGATCTTCTATTGATAATTGTGTGACTAATCTATGAGCTGATGCAATTTATATTAAGTTTTATTTCGTATATACAATGATGATGATGACAGATGTTCTAAAGGTGTAAATATCACATACCAATACATATACTCATGACCACCACCACAGTAATCCACCATTATCAAAAACCACTTTAAAATATATATTTATTTCTTAAAATGCATGCAGATACCAGTATTATATCCCACAATCATCATTTCAACTATAATTGTAAGTAAATTATCATTTTGTATTATGTTTACAATTGTTATGTACCTATCTATTACATATCAAAATCGTAATAATTTAGTAAAGAATAATTATAATCGAGTTAATTTAAAGTAGTTCGATTTTCAAATTAAATACAACAGTGAACTTACAGTGTAAATCAAATCGTATTAGTGTCGTTATTTGAAAACTGGCGGTCTTAGCAAACTAAAACTGTTTGTTTTGACGAAATGAATACAATACTAACCTTCGTCTCGAGACCCGAGACCAAGGCCGCGATGCGCTGTACACGGACTGGTTACTCGTCACGCTCACGAAGGAACGCCCGCTGAGGTTGCCCACGAAATGGGAGAGACTGAACTATATACAAAAATAAATTATGCGCCAAGAGCTAACAAAGAACTGATACAAACAATGGACGTTTTAACGTTTTTAAGTACATAAACTTGTCAACACATAGCGAACACTGAAAACACTGCGCAGTTATTCCGTTTCAAAGGAGATTCCCCTTGTCTATCCACAAAAATATTATTACCTACGTGAGTTCAGCTGAGAATGACATTAGCAAGTTTTCGTTTCATCATTTACCTGACTTGAGAACGCCTGGCCGTCGCGCTCTGAATTCGAAGATTGCTTGTGACTCCGGTGCTGAGAGTTTTTATTATTCGTGTTTCCCATTAAACTAAACTAAAATTCTATGTACACATCACGTAATTTGTATTTTCTTAAAATTGTATAAAACTGTTGACTAATTTTTCCACCATGAATCGCCCATAAACAAGTTTGCTTTTTTTCTTAATGTTTATTATTTGCGCAGATGTAATCACACTCTTTTTGCCCAAAAGATTGGTAAACATAAAAGTGTGTGTCGTACAAACGGGGTCAATAATAACAGTTTTATTGTATTGGTCTTTATTTTTTGTCATTTGTAGGTTTACGAGCAACGATAATTTTAGTAAGAGTTCCAAACCCTGAAGTTGTTACTGTTAGTTATTTATTTAGTTAATCATTTTTAACACAATATTCAATAATATTTTTGTTTATTTCTATAAAGGTATCCAACTGAAAGTAGTTTTAGTTTCGTTTATTGTTTCATGTTCCATAGTTTATAGAAAACATTTAAAAAAACTGGCAAGTATTTAGTGTCGAAGAATAAAGGCTAATATCCTGCCTTTCTAAATAGCTAGACTTTACTTTTAATGTTTCTTTTTTACTATAGAACATACTGTGTTGAGGGGTTTTGTATATGAAGAAAAGTTTGTTACTCTTTCACGCTATAACTACTAAATGGATTTTGATGATACTTTGTAGTGATATAGCTTATATATCCAAATGACACATAGGCTATAATTTATAACGTTTAACGCGGGTATAACCGCGGGGTTCAGATAGAATCTCAAAAAATTATACTTACTTTGTGAAAGTCTTACCTAAAATCATGTCGTTCTTCTGTCCCAGCTTTTTCATTACTAATTCGGAAATAAGTCACAATGAAAATAAGAAATAAACTCGCTATCTTTGTCCTAGGTGGTTACAAAAATTTAGACGTGGTTGTTAAAAAAAAAACTTTTTATTCACGTAGACTTTAAAAAAGCGCTTGTAAATAGTCAGAACATGTTTGTAGTAATACAGTTATTATTTCTAGTTACTTATTACAGATATTTAGGTACACGGAATGTTAAAACATTTATTTTATAATGGTAGTGACATTTTGCTAGCTTTTATTAAGTTATTGTCAAGGAGATTATGTTAAGTTGAAGTTTTTAATATTACCGTAAAACCTTACAAGATTGCCCAACTAATCTAACTTTGCCCAGCAGGGTACGTTTCAAAAAATGTTTGAAAAAGCTGCAACATTTTTAGTTGCGTTTATTATTCAATCTATGATGTAAATTTGATTACAATTCTGGCAAAACTGTATAGCTGATTTTGCTCAGTGTCCCCTCAATTGGCTGTAAAACTGTGTCTAACAGTAGGTAGTTGTTGAATTTCTGGGTTCAAATTCCGGATTAGTATAACTGGTATTGCAGGAAAACTGTCCGTCATGCGCACGATCTTTCCGCGATCATGTCTGACCACCATCTCATCGAGTTATAAGAGCAAGGTCATACATAGCATAGAGCACCTGCGTATGCGCAAATACATTATGTAGCCACTTCAGTTGTAATGTATTCTCTGTGTGATTTATAATAAACTTAATAGGTCTGGTTTAGTCGTTAGTGACCCTGACTGCTAAACCAGATGTCGTGGTTTCGATCCTCACCAGGAAAATGTCTGACCATGATTATTTGGTCAGCGTCTGTGTGTAATTTTTTTTTATAGACTACGCCCGCATTAGGAAATTTAGTCCCTGTGTCGCTGGGTACTTTGCAAACATATAATAGACGGACACAAATTACATCCAGACTCACAGCAACTATTTATGGGTCACACAAATAGTTGTCCAGCGCGGGACTCGAACCCCACGACACGAAGCGGCGAGGCGACCGTCTAAGCCGCTCCGCCACACGTGCAGTCTAATCTTCTTTATCTATAATATGTATGTGTTTAGAATTTAAGTATGTTTATCAGTTGTCTGGTTGCCATAGTACAGACTCCACCGAGTTTAGGAACAGATGGGAGGGTGTTAGTTGTTCCAAGATATTTGTCGTCCCGGTGAACTTCGTATGCCGCCAATACGGTCTAAAGTCTAAGATTTTATTAATTATTGTAATGCATTGTAATGTACATCATATTTTGTTTTTCCTTCCGGAAAGAAAGCAAATATCGGCGAAGAAAAACTTTTCGAACATTTACCTTTCAGACATTTTTAAATATTTGCTACATATATTTTTGTACATACAAACCTTCTCCTGAAAATAACGAACACATATAAGAGAGACTTATCCAATTTGGTGCAGTCGTTTGGGAGTTATGAGCTTACCTACTCACATTTCGGGAATTCGTTTTTAATTTATAGGCATAGATGAAATAAGACGAAGGCTTAACAAAAATATACTCATTTATTAAAACAGTAAATAAGGCTAGCCAAGTGATAAATAACATTACATTATACCGAAACCGTTATTAGATCTCTTTACTACCAGTTTAATTTCCACGCGATCTAACTAAAACATGATATTTCACTATTTTAGTCACTGAAATGAAGATAACTAATCGGCAGCACACTAAAAAGGTCTATCAAAGGTTTCAGTAATTAGCACAAATTTAAGCTATATATCTATGTTACATGTTGTATAATATTTGTACATATTGGTATAAATGCTGTTCATGCGGTGATCAGTTACCATCAGGTGTACCCAATGCTCGTTTGACATGCTATCATATAAAAGAAATGAGCGAGCCTTACAATAGTGTTATTATTGCGTATAATAAAATTAAGATTAAATGTACATGAAGACAATTAATTAATAATGTGATTGGTTAAATATATCATCGCATACATATATTGGCTGAAAGCATGTCGAGGTGCAAACCTTACGCAAAATAGTTTGGCGCCATTTCACAGCCATCTCGTCACCACCGCGCGCTCATTGGTCAAATCAAATAGCGCGCGGATGCACACTTCCTGGGTTTCCGGTTACAGATTACAGTAGTGTTATTATTGCGTATAATAAAATTAAGATTAAATATATACGAAGACAATTGCATAATGTGATTGGTCAAAAAATCATCACATACAGTATGTTGGCCGACAGCACGTCGTGGTACCAACCTTATGAAAAATGGTTTGGCGCCATCACACAGCGCGCGCTCATTGGTCAAATGAAATAGCGCGCGGATGCACGCTTCCTCGGTTTCCTGTTACACATTTCCGTCCCTTTTCCAAAATCACTCCAACGCTAAATAGCCAGTAACCAAGAGGAATGATATTACACACCAAAAACGAGTAGGTAGGCTTTATTGCATTGCAGGAAACGCTCAACTTAAACAAATGCTGTATAGTGAGCGGCTTTATAATAATATAGGAGCACTCAATGTTATAAAAAAAACATTACTTATATGTAATATAACTTCTACCCCAGTTGATAGCAGTTTCATTGTGAGGCTCACAATTCAATGCTTATTTAAGTCAACGCCCGCACTAGGAAATCCAATCCCTGTGTCGCGGGGTACTTTACAAATATATAATAGACGGTCACAAATTACAACCAGACTCAGAATAACGTTTTATGGGTCACACAAATAGTTAAATACGACTCTTCAAACTCCGTGGCTGCCTTTCACATACATGTATTGTGATATTATTTCATTGGATTGTGAGCCTTTACCCTTGAAATGAACTTCCATAGATTAGAAATGAGTTCTTTCTTTGTAATTCAAATATAATTTGAAGTGTAAATTTTTTCTATGAAGGACAAATTCTTACAGACTACAGACATATTTGACTTTATTTTCAAGACATGGGTTTTATTACGTTTAGTTATTAAGGATTTATTTTTGGTTGAGCACTTTTTAATTTTTGATCATAATATTATAGTACCTTAAACCATAATTGTCATTGCAGGAACAACTAACTATACTTCAATAATGAATCGTGAACCCTTCCCATTCAATTGCAAGATTATATCAGCTCGGATTTAATAGTCTCCCCTTAGTCATAGCTTGATAAAATGTTGAATAACGCAATCACATATTACATTAAAATAACTTATTACCTACAACATATTGATATAACTACAAATCAATTAAATAGTTTAAATCTGTTTTAAATTAAATAGTAAAATTATCATTAGTCACAGTCCTTTAATTACATACTCGAGTGTACGACTAAACGCCGACAGGACTTTACTTCGACTTTACTTTTCGCCGACAGCACACTTCACTCATACTCAGAGAGAAACATTTAACAAGTGTATTTATTTATTCTTTTACACACAAAACATACAATAATTAGATAAAAGTGCGAAGAAATGAATAGTACAAAGGTGCTGCTTATTTCCAAGAAATTTCTTCCAGCAGACCCGCGACAGGAAAATGTTTACACAGCCATAATGATGTGTGTAGGTCTATAATACACTTACATACTAATAATTGCATACATACTTAAATACATAAAAATATTATATCCAATTTAGACTTAACAATAAACTAAATACTAATAATCTATGAGGATGAAAATGAAAAATAGTGCTTTTTCACTAGTCTTTTAAAAGTGTCAATAGTTTTGCAGTTTTATATATTTAGCGGAAGAGAGTTCCACAATCTGACTGCATGAACAGTAAAGGAATAGGAATAAAAATCTGTTTTATGGATGGGAAGTGTAATATAGGACCGATTCGGTTCTGGCACTGGTGCGTTGTGGTCACAGTTCTAACCTAACCTAAACCAATAATTATGAATACTGTCGGCAAAGTGTTCTGTCGGCGAAAAATACAGTAGAATTAAAGTCTTGTCGGTGTACAGTCTGTCGGCGTTTAGTCGTACAATGACATACTCTTCGGATTAAAATGTCTCCAAGCAGCAAGAGCAACTGACTTGTTTTTACGAGGCACTGTAAACTTAACACTAAGGATTTGTTCTTAATTATTGTCTTACCGCTACAAGAGTAAACTCTTTAGTCTACTCGCGGCAGTGTCCGAGTACGTACTATTTTGCAATTCATACTAGTCTAAGTATGGCCGTAAAGAAAAGTGGGGCTATGTTTACATGTGTGCGGCTCAATATCCATAGTTTACGAAGGCCTTGATATTAAAAAAAATCGTATATACGTATTTCTATTTGTTGACCAGTATCTATAGTACAAGATTTGCTTGGTTTGCGTTAGATGGCGCTGTGTTATATGTCCTGTATATTTCTTTATTTCATCATCATCAATATTCATTACCTCGCCAGCACATCCAGCTACCCCAATTTGTTAAATTTCTTTCAATTGAAAGTGAACCTCATAAGGTACACTTTCAATTGGGGAATTTTCTACTTTTTCACTTAAGCATACTTAAGTGATAAAGTAGAAAATCTATAAAAGAAATTTGACAGCATGGGGTAGCTGGTTGTGCAGGTTTCTGTACATAGAAGAATAGATATTATAGCAACAGCGGCAATCCGAAAACCCTAGCGACAGTGTAACGCGTTAGAAGAGAGCGGCAACGTGAATATCGCGTTAGGCACTGAGCTCTTATGCAAGTCAAATTGCACTTTATAGAAATAGCTACTAAGTAGCTAAGGTAGCTAATTAGCTAAGGTCACTATTTCTATAAATTGTTGCGCGAAGTGATTCTTCTGTACGTTAGTACTATGTTTTCATGACACGCACAAGCCTCGATTGCGATAGTAATTGAAGACAAATGTACTGACTTTCATTTTAATCGTACAAAGTATATTCGCCTACTAAATTGTCGAACGGTGAAGATTTAAGCGAAAACCGACAACTCTATGGCGACTTAGGCTTCCTACGCACTATGCGGTTAGCCGGAATGCGGTCAGCCGTCAGCAATCAATATTGCTGAGCGGCTGCCGCATCACAGTGCAAATAAAAACTACTTTCTCGTACAAATATCTGAGAACGGTCAGCCGCACGGCTGGCCGCATTGCGGCTAGTCGGATAGTGCGTAGGAGGCCTTATATAAAGTCCATGGTACATATAGTAGAAGATAGCCCGACCAATGCTCTTACAGTTTAGATGTTCTTCGGGCTAAGATTTCTTCCAAGTGTTGCCACGCTCGGTCGACTTGTTCTTGCGTATGCTCGTAGCTCCACTGCGGACTGAATACCACGTTTGCGTGCGCGATCTGTTCCAAGTTGGTGGGAAGATTATCTAGTCTCAAACGGGCGTTTTCTTCGGAAAGATTGTCGCGTTCCATGACTCGTTTTATCGCCTGAAAAAGGAGACTTAATTTTAGAAAGATTTAGCAATTAATACAAGTAATGTGAATATACGACCCAATGTTGCTACAAATATGTTCGGGACTATTTACAAGCGCTATTTACTAGTCTACGCGAGTAAAAACCTTATTTATTTATTTAATGTTTACGTATTCATAATATGTCTGAATATTTAAGAGTGTAAAACATTTTTATAGCAATGTTTTCTACGCTTTTCAATAAGTATCATCACAACAGCTGTAAGGAGTCCATTGCAGGAAAGTTTTCCCATGAATCATCTTGGGGAGGATATGCCATAATCAAATTTTGCCGAATTTGACGAAAAATCACGTTGGTTGATTGGAATTCATCTTTTTTATACCTTAAATATTTATGTCATCATGTTTTAGTTTTAGTATTTGTTGCTGTAGCGGCAACCGAATTACATTATCTGTCAAAATCTCTACTGTCTGACTATGACTGTTTATGAGATTCAGCCTGGTAATAGACGGACATAAACTGTACAGATACCAGTACATCTAGCTACCCAAATCTGTCAATTTCTTTTCTAGATTTTCAACTTTATCACATGGGGTAATTTGACAGATTGGGTTAGATTGATGTGCTCGCGTCTGTACATTCAGCGGAGTCTTAGGCCTCTTACCCACTATGCGGTTACCCGGAATGCGGTCAGCCGTTAGCAATCAATATTTCTGTCCGGCTGCCGCATCACAGTGCGAATAAAAACTACTTTCTCGTACAAATATCAGAGTACTGTCAGCCGCACGGTTGGCATTGCGGCTAGCCGCATAGTACGTAGGAGACCTTAATAATAGAGTCCCGTTTTACCCATTAGGTACTTAGACTTATACTTTACAGAAATGTTAAAAAATGAAATGATAAAAATGAATTAAAATAGATAAATTCCTTTACCTCATCCCGTGGAATGATAAGGGCCCACAGTTGGTGGCAGTAGCGGTACCAGTGCGCGCGCACCATGACGGCGGCCTCCATGAACACCACGCGGTAGCCCGCCTCGCCCAGCGCGCGCGCTCGGGACAAGGCCTCCTCCAATATCGCCGGCCACAGGAGACTGTTCAGCTTCTCCAGTTGACTCTGAAAAGAACAAGCATAATAGAATAGAATAGTCATATCAGATCAGTCATCATGCCGAACAAACGCAGGTAAACGTGCACGCATTCAGCGTCTAATGCAAATATATAATGAAAAGTTCATAGATGTTGATATATTAATGCTAAATAAAAATTCTTTTCGTGCCCAAGTTATTAATGTACTGAACAACTTGAATGTATCTAGTGGTAACCAACTAGTTTGTAATGTAATATAAATTATTAAGTGATTCCCTGATTATTCATCACAGCATACCTCTTAAATAATACGTGAAAAATGTTGTAGTTATTGCATTGATTTTGTCTTATATACTTACTTTACTAATAAGTGTTATTTGTAATAATAATAATAATATCTGGGGACAATGTCACACAGATCATCCTAGCCCCAAACTAAGCAAAGCTTGTACTATGGGTACCAGGAGACGATATACATACTTATATAGATAGCTAAATACATAGAAAACATCCATGACTCAGAAACAAATATTCGTGCTCATCACACAAATGAAAAACGAATGCACTTAGCGGGATTCGAACCCAGGACCACCAGCATCGTAGGCAGGAGCACTACCAACTAGGCTACGGTGACCGTCATATCGTTATGTAATATCGTTTTTTTTCCAAATAAAATAATATAATACTCTTTATTGTACACGCAAGCAAGATAAATAGGAAGGACAAAAAATAATAATACAATCTAGTACAATGGGCGGTCTTATCGCATTAAGCGATTTCTTCCAGACAACCTTTGGATGGATAGGAGTGACAGGATAGGAGGAGGTGTAATTATTTTCAAAAGCGGGTGTGTAACAAATGAAGTAGTGGATAAATAGAACGAGAATAGATATAACGTAGATACTCAGTGAAGCTGATGGAAGAAAGAATGCTGCAGAAGGGAAATGGGATAGGGGTGAAGTGGGGCTTATTTTATGTAGAGGCCAGTTAGTTAAGATAATAATAATACTATCTGGCTGGAGAGTTATACTAAAGTGGTTTTGCTGGCGAATGCCACGATTGTGCAGACATTTATCTCCATGTAGCCAAAATCACACTAATATTATAAAGGCGAAAGTTTGTGAGTATGTATGTTTGTTACTTTTGCATGTCTAAACGGTTGGAGCGATTTTAATAATATTTCGTATGGAGTTAGCTGACACCCTGGATTAACACATACACTATAATTTATACGGTTTAACGCGGGTAAAACCGCGGGGCACAGCTAGTAGAGTATAAGTTGTATTAGAATTAGAATACCCTTACATTATATATTTTAAATAATATTAGTAACAAACATGTGGTATAATAAAATCCTGGG
The DNA here is from genome assembly GCA_951640165.1 of Pseudoips prasinana. Lineage (NCBI taxonomy): Eukaryota > Metazoa > Arthropoda > Insecta > Lepidoptera > Nolidae > Pseudoips > Pseudoips prasinana. The sequence continues at coordinate 15,596,559 of OX621260.1, forward strand.
ACATTACTCACTCACGGCCACCTGATCTCAAACTAAGTAGAGCTTGTACTCTGAAAACCTGAACTGATGTCTGATATACTACATATACTACTTTTCTTTTGTAAATACATACTAACAGATATGTTCATGCACCCAAATATCTGTTCTGGGTGGGCATCGAACCCACTACCTGCAGCATGCAAAGCAAGCATTTATCAAACATGCCACAGGCCCGTCTACTTATAATACCTACTTATATAAAATTACAAACAGAAATATTTGTGTGCTGTCCTGGGTGAGAATCGAACCCGGCCCGGCCAAATGAATCGTAGTAGTCTGTGCTGCGATTCATTTGGCTGAAGGAGTAAAAGAAAAGGCATAAAATTAATCATGACTACTAAGTCAAGATTAATTTTATGCCTCTTCCACGGTAACGTTGAGACGGTAACGTTACTCGGGGCGATTTCTACGCCCCTCACGGGATGAGATGGGGTGGCGATATTCTATCCCGTCAGCCACACAGCCGATTATGGTACAAAAAGAAAAATGTGTTTTGCACATATTCAGTGTGCATAATGTGTGTTTGCCGGTCACCGTAGTCTAGTTGGTAGTGCTCCTGCCTACGAAGCTGGTGGTCCTGGGTTCGAATCCCGGTAAGTGCAAATATTTGTGTGATGAGCACGAATATTTGTTTCTGAGTCATGGATGTTTTCTATGTATTTAAGTATTTATCTATCTATATAAGTATGTATATCGTCGCCTGGTACCCATAGTACAAGCTTTGCTTAGTTGGGGCTAGGATGATCTGTGTGACATTGTCCCTAGATATTATATTATATTAGATATTTTACATTCAGCCTATCAAATGCCCTTAACCGTACAAAGTAGACGTGCTCACCTTATCACTAAATACTATCTGCCCTAGCTTCTTCCTATCCACCTCTCCTGTTTCTGTGATGACATTTTCCCCGAAATTCTCCGATATGGTGCGGTTGAGTGGCAACCCTGGCTTGTAGAGATCGTGTGCTATCGTATCACAGTTTATTATAGCAGCTCCTTTTGCCCTGACAAATAAACATAAAAATACATTAGTTACAATAAATAAGAATCTTAAAAACCACATACTACTTATCTTATGTGCAGTTGTTTTTATATTTTAATATATATATCAGAGGGCGACAAACGAGAAACTGTGTCACCTGATGGTAAGAGATCACCGCCGCCCATGGACACTCGCAACATCAGAGGTGCCGCGGGTGCGTTGCCGGCCTTTAAAAGTCAGCAAACAAGTGTTGCTGACCCTTCCCCCCACCCCAATAAGCTCTAGCGACCTTACTCATACTCGGAAACACAACATGAAAATTATTAATGTTATTATAAAGGAATATCTTCTGTAGGGTGAAGGTACTTCTCCAGTCGGGCTGCTCTTTGAGCGAATGAACGCTATGCCCTATCTCTCTAAATCAATTCAATGCTGCCCAGTAGGCCCCTGACATGGCTTAACGACCGTAGACTAATGACTACAACCGGGACCGACAGCTTAACGTGCATTCCGTAGCACGGAGACGCTCAGAAATTGAACCACTTTGCGTGTTAAACTAATGTGACTTAGTGAGTTCTTTCAGATTATTTGTAACAGTTACATACAAGTATGTAACTGTTACAAATAAACTGTTAACTTAGTTGTTATATTTAACTATTACATGGAAATTTTCAATACGTGGAAAATGTGGTTGATATTGCAATTGTTACTCTAATTTTAAGCTTACTTTGTAAATATGTAAATTGCAATGTTGTTTATTTTCCCAAATAAAGTAAAATAAATTTAAAAAAAAATACGACAAATACTCCTAACTCTTATTATATTCAAATGTAACCATCCTGGTCTACACTAACAAAACTATTCAGGTATAAAAAAAACCCGGCCAAGTACGAGTCGGACTCGCGCACGAAGGGTTCCGTACCATTATCTATAAAAACGAGCTAAAAATTCACGTTTGTTGTATGGGAGGCCCCTTAAATAATTAATTTATTTTGTTTTTTAGTATTTGTTGTTATAGCGGCAACAGAAATACATCATCTGTGAAAATTTCGGTTCATGAGATACAGCCTGGTGACAGACGGACAGACAGACAGCGAAGTCTTAGTAATAGGGTCCCGTTTGACCCTTTGGGTACGGAACCCTAATAACACAAGCTCCAATCCCAAAGGATAATTAAGTATCTCTATTCCATGGCAAATGAGATGAATTATTCAACTAAAAAGTAACATATTTATCAAAATATGCACTTACTTTAACTTCTTCGTGAGAGACGTTTTTCCACTAGCAATTCCTCCAGCTATCCCGATTATATACGGCCAGTCTGGTATGTTGGGGTTATGCTGCGAATAAAATATATATTAAGAAAACAACATGTATTAAAATCTATACATATAATAAAATCGTAGAAAAGTCAAAACTGTACACAATATTTTTTTAAAGGATACTTGGGGCGTGATCTACAATCGATATCGAAGCCAAAAATATAGTTTTTGGAATTTTTGTCTGTTTATCTGCTTGTCTGTATGTATTTCCGGGCTAAACTCAGAAAGTACTGCATGGATTTACTTCAAATGTTGCATAAATATTACTAAGAGGTCGGGTCAACATATAGGGTACAAATTATCACGCTATCACCTACGGGGGCGGAGCTGTGATCATTTATAAAGTTTAACACGGGTAAAACCACGGGGCACAGCTAGTAAATAAATAAAATAAAAAAGGTTTTTATTTACGTAGACTTTAAAAAAGTGCTTGTAGATAGTCAGAACATGTTTGTAGTAATATAGTTGTAAACATTATTATTTCTAGTAACATAGATATTTAGGTAAGTACACATTGTATTGATTGTATGAAAACATTTATAAAATTAATTTTATAATAGCAATGATATTTAGCAAGCTCGTATCAAGTTATTGTCAAGAGATTATGTTTAAGTTCAATTATTTATTTATTTGTCACGATATAACTGTTTGCAACAACCAAAATGGTGTATTCCTACAAGACCTTAAACACCATAAGTTTTAAACACCAACAACTTCGCAGGATTGCTAACATCATAACAACAACAACAACTAGCAACAACTTTTGTTCTACGAGTTCGGATTGTTTTTTTATATCAGAGGGCGATAAACGAGCAAGTGGGTCACCTGATGGTAAGTGATCACCACCGCCCATGGACACTCACAGCACCAGAAGAGTCGCGAGTGCGTTGCCGGCCTTTAAGAGTCAGCAAACAAGTGTTGCTGACCCTTCCCCCCACCCCGATGAGCTCTGGCGACCTTACTCACACTCAGAAACACAACATTAAATTATTAATGTTATTATTAAGGAATGTCTTCTGTAAGGTGGACGTACTCCCCAGTCGGGCTACTCTTAGAGTGAATGAACGCTGTGCCCTACCTCTACTAACGAGCTCGACGTAAAAGTAATGGTTTTGGCAAGAGATTTTTAATTGATGATATCTCCGAAACGAATACTATATAAACCTAAAAATGTGCACTCTTTGACTCCATATTCTAGAAGTTTCTGAATTATTTTTACTTATAGAATATACACTAGGGTTACAAGATATCGACAAAACATGGAAAATACTCGTGTTTCTTTTGTGATTTCATTGACTTGAGCTATCATCACCAAGCTAACTTTAATTATTAGCGATAAGACCGCCGTTTGTACCTTATAGTTTTAAGAAAATACATGTTACGATGTGATATTTTTAATTTGATGAAATAAAGTATAATGCTAACCGTCACTTTGCCACTTTCCGTCACTTCAGGTAGCCCCCGCGCCTCGAAGAGTGCCGTTATTAATTTTAATTTTTAATTTATTTATTTGAATCAGATAACAAAGATCCATTTTGTTAGTGAAACATAAATCTTAAAAATTATGTTAGTAAATATAGTTATACCGCCAACTGTCAGATATCAGGCTGATACTTTTAGCCCTGACCCGAGATTTGAACTTAGGACCTCATAACTGCGGTTGAAGACGCTACCGCTAGACCAAGGTTTTTAGAAACATTTTTAACATTAGTTAGTTGGGTGATTGGTCCAACTCTTTAAGTTTGGCGTCACAGACGGGCCCCAGTGCAGAGGGTGCATCGATAATGAAGAAACACCAGCACACGTACTGCTACACTGCAAGAGTGTCGCAAAGTTCCTGAATGATCCGAATACACTGCAGGAGGCCCTCAAGCCAGGCTTTCGTGGTCTCCTGGACGTCTAGATGGAACTGAAATGGTTCGAGTAGCCAAATACAGTTAGGAGGCGGAAATGCGGAAACCTATCGCCCAACTAACTAACTATGACAACTAGAGTCAGGGCAATCACTTTTTGGGCTGACCCTGGATTTGAACTCAGGACCTCATTATCTGCGATTGAACACGCTACCGCTAGACCAACGAGGTTTTTATAAACCCTTTTTAATATTATTTCGTTAAAATTAATGATGACTAAGTCCAAAATGGGTCTTACAGTAGGTGGTCTCAATAGTGTGCCCAACAGCCTCATTCGCTGGTTGCTGGAGCTGATCTTGACCTCTTCCTCACGATGTCGGTTGCTGTCCTCCGCCATCGCTATAACGTGCACATCCATAGCCTTCAAGCCCTGTTCCACCCGTTTCTCATTAATTTTGTTAGCTCCTCGTAATGTTTCTTCACTGACGACTATTAGCTGCAGGATAATAATATTTTAATAAGATTACAACAATAATAATAATAACCTGGGACATTATTCACACACGGCCATCAGATCCCAAACTAAACAGAGCTTGTACTATGGAAACCAGATAACTGATATAATGCAATCTCAAAAATGGGAAATCATAAATTTGATCGTCCGGCGGGTCTCGAACCTGCACCATCTACCAATCCGGGGTAGGCGCTCTGCGTTAAGATACGAACGATACACGCCGGCAGATCAAACTTAGGATTCCCTTGCTAACACCCTTCTGGAGGATGTAGATATCATCTATCGGCTTTGTTTTTCTAGAAACATGGCCGACTGATATGTTCACAGTTGCATGTGAAAGATCATATCATATTGATAATACCTTCCAAATTAATACATTTAAATTTTATAGCATATTACCATTTTTTTCAGATTAGATAAACGCTTTGCATTGAGAATAATGCTATAAAATTTAAATTGATTGATATAATGCATATTTTATTTTATAGACAACTCCCGCACTAGGGAATCTAATCTCTGTGTCGCGGGGTACTTTACAAACATATAATATACGGACACAAATTACATCCAGACTCAGAACAACTATATATGGGTCACACAAATAGTTGACCGGCGCGGGGCTCGAACCAGCGACACGAAGCGGCGAGACTACTGTCTTAGCCGCTGCGCCACAAGTGCAGTCACACATACTACTTTTCTTTTGAAAATACATACTAATATAGATAATTACACCCAGACTCAGGACAAACAGACATGTTCATGCACACAAATATCTGTGCTGGGTGAGAATCGAACCCATGACTTGCGGCGCGAAAGGCAAGCATTTACCAACGACGTCAACCGGCCCGTCAATAATGGATAGTTTTACCCGAAGCGGATTTTATAAGACAGAGTAGTATCTCAGTAAAGCTGTGCATAAAGTCATGAACCGCAAAAGCTCTCCCTTAGCTTGATCTTTAAATGAATTATAAAAATCATAATAATAAGTACACTTGCTTGCTTATCGTATGGGTAGTGGTAACCCTAGTGTCAGAGTTGCTCAAGCCGCCCAGTAGGCCTCTGACATGGCTTAACGACTGTTGTCTAATGACTACAACCGGGACCGACAGCTTAACGTACCCTCCGAAGCACGGAGACGCTCAGAAATTAAACCACTTTGGCGGTCACCCATCTATGGACTGACCGCGAGCCTAGTTGCTTTACCTCGCCGATCGCTTACGTAGCGGTGAGAGCATCTTGCTATGAGCGCCTCATAAGCATCTTTATTGCGCCAATTAATTTACAATTTAGTAATATAAACAAAAGTAATGATGATGCAATAGGCGGCCTTATCGCTAAAAGCTCATCCAGGCAACCAATGAGTAAGATGAACCAAAATTTATGTGCAGAACGAAAGGGGTCGAAGATTATAGTTTACACCATATAAAGGTAAGTTATTGGGGAGGTTAAGCAACTAGGCTCACGGTCAGTCCATAAAATAAAAAAATAAATAAAATAAAAAAGGTTTTTATTCACGTAATCACGTAACACTATGGAAGTACGCGAAATATACCAATCTAGCAGTTTGTTCATCTGACAATTGTCGTATTTTCCAAACGGCATAGGAAGCCAAACTCTATTTAGCTGCTAGCTTTTCAATCTGAGGAGCCCATTGCAATTTTGCGTTTAGTGTCAATCCCAGAAATACGGTCGACGGAACTAAATCTAAAATTTCCTCATTTAATGCAACTGTTGGTATAATCTGTCTCACATTTGGTAGTCCATAGATGGATGACCGCCAAAATGGTTGTATTTCTGAGCGTCTCCGCGCTTCGGAGGGCACGTTAAGCTGTCGGTCCCGCTTGTAGCCGTTCGGCAACAGTCGTTAAGCCATGAGAGGCCTAATGGGCGGTTTGAACAACTTTGAAACTATACCCTAGTTTCAGATGTTTAAGTTCCACACAGCAACTTTTCTTACTTACTTATCGCATGGGCAGTGGCCATGCGATAAGTAAGTAAGAAAAATTGCTGTGTGGTGACGGCATAGAATATCATAACCTCATCTCATCCAGTGGGGGGCGTAGAAATCTTCCGAGGGAATATCTAGCAGAGAACGGGCAGCAGCGTTTTTATGTAAACTATGACCATCAAATTGCGATCGCCAACCCGTGTGCCAAGCGTGGCGATTATGGCAATGTTCTTTGGGGAGGCTTTTGTCCAGCTGTGGACGTACTTTGGCTGACATGATGATGATGAAGAAAAATACTCGCCTGATATTTGGGGTCGTCCTTAGTGGGTCCATACAGATCTTTAAGCGGAAACACATTATATTCCAAATCCGGGTTGATATCCATCAAGAAGTTCTTCACATGTTTTATTCTTACCTCTACTGGTTCTATTAGTTCCCATAACGTTTTAGCTGCAATGACGGTTCAATTATAATTTCACTAGCTGTACCCCGCGTTAAACTTTATAAATTATAGCCTATGCGTTATTTGGATATATATATTACTACAAAGTTTTATCAAAATAATTTCCATAGTTTTTGAGGGAAACAGTACCAAACACCCATATCCATATACATCCATCATTCATCAAGGATTACAAAAATATTTAAACAATGAACATTATTAAAATATTAATTGACTTTCAAATTATTGATACATAATAAAATTGCATGACCTAAGTGGCAGAATATGTTGGACTCTGCATGTTATAATAACATAAATATTCGATTGGACTTAACGCGCTAGTAACATAATACATGCAGAGTTACTCTTGCAAACTGGCTCAGTGAACAAGAAAATAGATAAATTTGACACGCTACCGAATTTAGGGTTACCATAGTTCGTGTGAGAGGAGTGAAAAAAATTACCCCAAATAATTGCTGGAGAACTCCAGCAATTCTACGGGGTAATCTTCATTTTTATACACTGCAAATCTCGCTCATTTGTTGTAAATCGCACTCAAAAAGGAGGATGGCAGCGAGATTTCATGAGATTGGACAAATTCATTAGAAATCTCATAATCCTGAAATATGGTCTGAAGTATTCTGTCTATGGTGAGTTGTAGAACAGTTTAGTCGCACGAGCGTTAATCCTACATCCCTTTATCGAACTCATGTTGTGCACTTCGAATTGCGACCCTTTGGCCTCCTACGCACTATACGGCTGGCCGCTTGCCGCAATGCGGCCAGCCGTGTGGCTGACCGTACTCAAATATTTGTACGAGAAAGTAGTTTTTATTCGCACTGTTATTATAATATTAATCTTAATGCCGTTAGCCGTACGGATGACCGCATTTCGGCTAACCGCATAGGGCATAGGAGGCGTAAGTTCATTGCTGCTTTATAGACTCATTGTACATAGACTCAGGCCTGTTTCCCAGAAGAGTAGGCAGATACAACGAATTTCCATTTGTCACGATCTTTGCACACGTCTTTTGCCTCGATTACTGTCATTATATTCTTTATATAAAGAATATAATGTAATGACAGACATAACCGGCGAGCATATATATGCTCGCCGGTTTAGGGTACTTCTGACCTGCTCTTTTTGGGAACGTCTCCGATTTGGTCAGAGAATGTTCGGCGAGGTCTTCCCCTTCCAGTTGTTTCATTCATCCTTTCTAAAAAGATCGATGCTGCTTTATAGCTGGATAAATGTTCCACCGGGGACAACATACTTGTTGTCTTGCCATCCGGGCAATAGTTAATATACCACAAGACGTATCCGCAAAGCATCACTTTAAAAAATTGGGTATCATGACGTTACCTTCAATAGTGCTGTACCAAGTTGCAGTGTACGTTAGGGTAAACATAGACCTGTATACCAAGCGGAGTGAGATACACACCTATTGCACACGGCATAGCAATAAGCTGACGTCGGTACCAAGGACACTGACTAAAACATCCAAAACTACTCATGTTATGGCCTGCACAGTGTATAATATACTATTGAGCATATCAAGTGCCCCAACCTTAATGAGTTTTAAAACTCGATTAAAACGGTGGCTTATCGAGCAATCGTTCTATTCCATTGATGAATTTATCAATTTCAAATCTAATATGTTGACATAATAATATGTAATTTATGATTTTGACTTGCTGACTATGTTGTGACCTATTTTCTTTTTTATGTTTTTGAACAAATTATTATGTATTTGACTCAAGTTTAGTTTATAGTATTTTTGATTTGACATATTTTGACATTGTTTAGACATTTAATATATTTTTGTAATCATTTTCATGACATGTAAGAAATCTTACCAATAAATGACTAACTATTTGACTATTTGAATGTCTGCGAGGCTAACTCTAGTAATAACCAAACATTTCTAAAATATCCTTACACTGAATCATATTAACATCAGTGACGCCCACCGTGACTAGCTTGGTGGCGCGCAGAGCCGCTTGTGACAGCAACAGCTTGTGCCCATTGTGCAACCGGTCAAATGTTCCTCCTAAAGCAACATTCTCATACGTTTTCACCACTTCACCAGAAACATCTTGTGGGAACTCTTGACAATCTAAACAAAAGAGGCGCCTAATTAGTCAGCAAATAGTCTTAATAACACAAATAATCTATAGTTAAATCGTGCATCATAATGCACGATTTAACTATAGATTATTTGTATTGTTTGAGCAAATTATAAGAAATTCGGCTAGGAGGACATTATTTGGTTCTCCTAGCCGAATTGCAGCCACGGCGGCCAGTCTCAATAGAGATTAGCCATCGGCGCGGAACATGTATAATACCACCAACTCCCCGACTTCGGGGTGATACTGGAAAATTTTCCTTTATACAGAAAAGTACCAAAATCAATTTTGGCCCGACCCCGGATTTGAACCCTCGTTCTCTATGGATGAACACGCTACCGCTAGATTATTCAGCTAAAACTCAAGATAGTCAGGGTTTTGCTAGGCATAAGAACAGGTATAACAAATAACACTAATACAAGGTGTAACAAAAAAAAGAGAACAAAAGGCGGCAGTGATCACTTATCATCACTTGCATGCTAGCTGTCCTTTGATATAAAAAAAACTTGAGAGGTGTCAAGGGACACCCGGATGGAACGAAGTTATTTCTTATTATTTATTATGTACAAAAAACCTGTATACACTCAACAAAAATAATCGTCGCGACACCACACTGTTCAATGCGAAATAGAAATGAAAATATCTGGCTTGCTTTCTATAAGAGAGAGAGAGAGAGAGAGACAGCGAAACATGCGCACGCCGCACAGCTGCAAAAAGTGTCGTGACAACTTTTCGTGAGAATTTTTTCCGTCTAGCCCCCTTTCACAACGCGCGATAAGGAACTTCGTTCCAATAAAAAAATATAAACAGGAGCTAAAAACTCACCAATAGTTTGTACTTTAAAGCCCTGTTTAAGGTTAGCTACGGTTCCTTGTAGCTTGTCTATGTCTTTAGTCAACTCACTATCATACAGTATCATGTCTATGGGATAGTTAGTTTTTATTTCTTTTGCCATATCACTAGGCTTGAGCATTATTCTTACATCTAAATTACCACACTGAGCTGTAGCCTGAAAATAAAAATTGTTAATCATTATTTTAAATACCCTCATTCAGAAACCAATCAGTATGACTGGACGTGTGGCGCAGCGGCTAAGACAGTCACCCCGCCGCTTCATGTCGCGGGTTCGATTCCCGCGCCTCACAACTATTTGTGTGACCCATAAATAGTTGTTCTAAGTCTGGATGTAATTTGTGTCCGTCTATTATATGTTTGTAAAGTACCCCGTGGGATTAGATTTTCAAGTGCGAGCATGGTCTTTATAAAAAAAAAGTAACTGCATTCACAACTTATCTAGGCTAATATGCTATCACACTGGTTTCAGCCTATAGATGAATGTTTCATTAAAAAAAAAACATGTCCTCAAGAATGAAGAATAAGCATTAGGGAAAATTATGAAGTGCCTAATTTGAAATTAAAAGAAATTTGAGACATTCCACGAATTTTTTAACCTCCCCTTATATAATCCTACTAATGTTATAAATCCGAAAGTTTGTGAGTATGGATGGATGTATGGATGTTTGTTACTTCTTCACACAAAAACTACCCAACGGATTTTGATAAAACTTTGTAGTAATATAGCTTATACATCCCAATAATACATAGGTTATTATTAATAAATTTTTACGGTGGAAAAACTGTGGGGCACAGCTTGTTCTGTATAATTTAATATTGTAGTAAAAAGGATACCTTAGAATACACATTTTCTATTTGTTTGCTGATTGCTGGGAGTGCATTATCTGATCCTTTAACTTTCACATACAACACCTTCTGCACGAAATGGGAAGCCTTCTTACATACTGACTGTGCTTTCCCAACACTTGATACGAACAATAGACCGTGGTTTGCCATGTCATCTGGAAAGTGTAAGCATTTTAGTTAAATGGAGTATGACAAATATTTAGTTACAGAGCTACCCATCAAGCTACCCCAATCTGTCAAATTTCCCCAATTGAAAGTGAACCTTATGCTTATGTGATAAAGTTGAAAATCTATAAAAGAAATTTGACAGATTGGTGTAGGTTTGTAGTGTAGCGTTTGTACCATTGAACAATTTGATTCTTCATAAATATATGATATACAAGGTGCAACATAGTGGAATTAACTGACAATATTTTGCCTATGGAACTGTACAACATAATAATAATATATATAATAATAATATCCAGGGACATTATTCACAAACAGCCATCTGAGCCCAAACTAAGCCGAGCTTGTACTACAGAAACCAAATCACTGATTAATTACATATACTACTTTTCTTTTGTAAATCCATACTTATATACATAATAACATGGGTGACTCAGGACAAACAGATATGCATGCAAATATCTGGCCTGGGTGGGAATCGAACCCACATAGTAGTAGCAATATATATAATCCTACCAATATTATAAATTAAAAGGTGTGTGAGTGATATATGGATGTTTGTTACTCTTTCATGCAAAATCCTACTACCTACTATTCTACTAATATTATAAATGTGACAGTTTGTAAGTATAGATGTTTGTTACTCATTAGCGCAAAAACAACCAAATGGATTTTGATGAAACTTTGTAGTAATATAGTGTATCTATCCAAATAACGCAGGCTATAATTTATAAAGTTTAACATGGGTGAAACCATTGGGTAAATCTAGTTAAATCTTATTTGTAATGTAATTGATTTTGATAGTAAGCACAGGTTTTGCTGGGAGATGACCCCAAAGGCAATAGAAAAAATTAAAGTAAATAGTGATTAACTTCATAGTATCTCTGCATTCATATCTATATATATAAAAATCAATGCCACTTTTCGTTGTAATGTTATAACTTTTTGACTTGATTTGGCTAATTTTAGTCTTGAATTGTTAGTGGAAGTCCAAGGAAGGTTTGTACGTAGAGAAAATTTAAAAATGTCTTGAAAAAGTGTTTAAAATATTTTTTTGTTTGCATAAATGAACTTAATAATATTTTTTTTAATTACTATGTCTTATACGTAGCGAAGCACGTACTGGGCTGCTCGTACTATTTATAAATGATATTCTTTTTACAGACTAACTTAAGATTTAGTGGAGATTTTACATTCATTCAATCCATGCTAAAATGAAGTATTGACTTTGTGAACCCACATAGGTGTCATGCTTTCTTGACCAACTTTGACTACAATACTTAGCTTGTTGTATTGACAACCAAATAAAATACAATAAGACAAAGACAAATCACTACTGAAACAACATTTTCAATGGTATCTACAAAAAAAGCTCTGGTTTAAAAAAAAAAGAATACATAGCCTGCCTCATACAAGGTGTAACGTAAATAGTGGATGTGATTTAACCCTTAACCCTTTATTCAGCAGTGTGTATCTTTCTTTTTTATTGGTTTTGAACTTTAACTCAACAGTGTAGAGTTCAAATGATGGTGTCTAATATATTGACAGAGCTCTACAAAGGGTTAAACAGGCAGTGGACTATATGTACAAGACCACATGTATTTCAACCCTATCTCTTTGGAGAAGGTTCACAGACATTCTGGTTAAGGGTTAAGCCGGGCAATCTAATCATGCAACTGCAAGTGGATAGGTTTCGAGTTCTGGTCCTGGAGTCGCACTGACATAGTGGCGTTTTCATACAAGCACTTTATCACCTCGATATACCGGTAGTCGATTCGGCACCTTATGAGAGACCTCAGCACGGCCCATGTTTCGATAGAATCAAAGGCTTTCTCATAGTCCACAAACGCTAAGCACAGTGGCTTGTTATACTCTTCGATCTTCTGTATAACTTGCCGCAGCGTATGTATGTGGTCTATGGTGCTAAAGCCTTTTCGGAAACCGGCTTGTTCGGGAGGCTGGAAGTCGTCAAACCTGCGCGCGAGACGGTTCGTAACGACCCTCGAAAACAACTTGTAAACATGGCCCAGCAGTGTGATGGGTCTATAATTCTTCAATAGGGTTTTGTCGCCCTTTTTGAAGAAGAGCACCACCACACTCCTGTGCCATGCTTGTGGCGTTTGACCATCCAGTATGACGGAGTTAAATAACTTCTGAAGGGCCCGTAGGATTGGTGTACCACCCACCTTCAGAAGCTCAGCTGTAACTCCATCATCACCAGGCGCTTTGTTGTTCTTGAGTTGTCTGAGAGCCATTCTAATCTCGTACAGGCTGACGTCCGGGATGTCTTCGGTGTAATGTCGGGTTAGTTGTGCTCTGGGATCTGAGGCATGACTTTGACAAAATTTATCAACTGATCATTATTCTCGTATGGCAGGTTCATTTATCATTATTATGAATTTTGCATGTTGATGTGTTCTATGTTGTTCAGTTTCAGATCAAATTAAGCCCCAAGACCATTATTTATGTTATAACCTGTATATAAATAGTTATAATAATATCTTAGGACATTATTCACACACTAAGGAGCACTTGTACCATGGAAACCAGATAACTGATATACTACATAATATATTTCTTTTCTTTTGTAAATACATACTTATATAGATAATTACACCCAGACTAAGGACAAACAGACATGTTCATGCACACAAATATCTGTCCTGCAAGGCAAGTATTTTCCAACCATGGCACGGGCCTGTCAAATAGAATTTGTATTATAGCTTATCAATAGGTGTTATGGACATCTTGACATCATTCATCAGCCCATACTAAAACTAAGATTTGACTTTGTGAACCCACATTGGTATCATGCATATTTGGCCAACTTTGACTATGATACTACATTCAGCTCACTGGACTGACAATAGAATAATAAACAGTAAAATTATAAAGAAATTCTATAAAAACAACAGTTTTAACAGCATCTCCTGTGTGCAGACAAAATAGTCTGCCTAGTTATGAAACCATACAATGTAATAGAATAAAATTTAAATACCTATTTTATTACATTTACTAAAACTATATTCTAATGTAACACTATTCTATTCTAAACACAGAACTTAAGTAATTTTAATCACATGAAAGTCATGAAATAAATCACAAGTAAATAGCCTTTAAATTTGACATAAAAAACACACCAATCACATTCATGAACCAAAAATAGATTTAAAAAAAAGCATTAAAAATGAACAGAATTAAAAAAAAATTACTAAATAATTGCTTAGGTGATTTGATTTGTTCCTCAATGCAACGACCTACCTGTAGGATTCATCACAAAAAAGTATGACACTATCGCTGAAAGCAAGACAATCGTAAAAGGCACTCCATATCTCATTCGTATCATTCTACGCCAACGAACTCAAGTCCAAAGGTTGTAATTACGTATGAGTATATTGTTTACGATAAATGAGACCTAACTATGGTAATTTATTAAAAAATGTTGATGAGAACCATACTTTCGCACCACAATACCACATGCCTACGCTATTAATATAGAAAACAAAACGTACACATACTTCTGATACATTTACTTGAAGATTGTTATGGATTTAATTTATGAAGTAAAATTGACAGACGGATAACATTACCTAATTTATAATGATAACAAACGCGCTCATAAAAAATATTAAAATTATATTTCGGTACAGTTGTTTTGAAACAATAATGTTGTATTTTAATGTATTTAAAACCACAACAAAGATATTAGGTTATGTTGGTTGACATTTAATGACACTTGTTTGACATTGACAGTATTTCTTTTTTTAAGAATGCGTTTACCATGCAAAGGGAAAAATAGTTCAGCTTGTATGGATCCCCAGCCACTGTGGTATTAACAGCTTCTCTGCCACCATGGAAAGTAGAAACTTGCACCCAGGGCCAAAACAGTATTTCTTAAATTGCTTGCTGCCTTGACCATGTACTACTAAAGCTTGAGAAGTCTACGAACACAGCCTTTGTGGGAGTACTAAATACATTTATTACCGACCATTCAATGGTACTACTAAGTATAAGTAAAAAAAAAAAACATACTAACAACCACACCAAACCCAAAACTGTCACAGATTTTGACAACGCCTACAAATGTCTTATTCAATCCGATTTGTCATTCTTCAACACATGTGATGACCCTAACGTTAATGCACATAAGTTAATATACGCAATTAAGACATCACTATTAGACAACACTAGAATTATAGTGGCTCCTAGCTCTAGGCGCACCCTAAAGCCTTGGATATCTGCAGGGGCTCTGAGACGTATTCGACTCAGGAACAAAATGCAACTTAAAGTGAGAGATGATCCTTATAACATAATAATAAAAATAACTTATAAACGTTTCAGAACTTTTTGCACAATTTAATTAAAAAACTTAAAAGACAATACCATAGACAACAAATTTCAGACTCAATAAAAAATCCTAAAACCCTCTGGCAAAATATAAATAACATCACTCAATTCAAAACACCTAAATCTTCTAACTTGCAACTCCTTCGTATCGCTCCTAACCCTCTAGATTCGTTAAACCGTGTTAACCAATTTTTTGTTACAATAAGCAAATCTCTAGCAGAAGAAATTACAGTGCGTTCCAGTATTCACTCTCCAACTAACAGATATACATACCACACACAAACCCAGACATACTCATTTGTTCTGTTTGAGACGGATCCGATGGATGTGGATGGCATACTCATGGCTCTCAATTCTGGGTGCGCTCCTGGTTGGGATGGTATCCCCATTAAGTTTATTAAATTAGGTAGGGATTTTTTAGTCCCCTTAATAAGTCAGCTAACAAATAATTGCTTCAAAGCAGGAACTTTCCCAGATGCTCTGAAGCGTTCTATTGTTACGCCTGTGCACAAGGGTGGGGACGGGAGCGATGTCAATAACTACCGACCCATATCGGTGTTAACAGCTATTTCAAAGATAATAGAAAAAATATTAAATAAGAGACTGATTAACTACTTGAATAAAAATGACATCCTTTCAAGTGCACAATATGGGTTCAGGAAAGGTCTTTCTACTCAGGATGCCGTTACAGCATTGACATCAGAGATAGTTACTAAAGTTGATAAAGGGCTTAAAAGCGTAACAGTATTCTTAGTCCTGAAAAAAGCTTTTGACACCGTTTCCGTCCCTATCCTTGTGCAGAAGCTCGAGGCCGTCGGCATAAGAGGTACAGCTCTCTCCCTCTTCGAAAGCTATCTTAGTGGTAGAACACAACAAGTGAAAATCGGGGATTCGTATAGCGACGAGGAAGGCACCACTTTTGGCGTCCCGCAGGGGAGCGTTCTTGGCCCGACACTGTTCCTTGTTTACATAAATGACCTTTGTAACCTGCGGAGCAGTGTCGGGCGGATTTTCTCTGCGGACGACATGGCAGTAGTTTTCTCAGGTGACACATGGGAATCCGTGAAATTAGCTGCAGAAAATGGATTAGCTGCTATAAGTGGATGGCTGAGGGAAAATCTCCTTACCTTCAACATTCTGAAGACTAGATATATTTGCTTTACACCTAGCATACGATCTCAGCCGGGGGCGGGGTACGGGATTCGAATTCATGAGTGCGCCAGACACCACTTCTGTAACTGTCAAACTATCCAAAAGGTTCACTCAACTAAATATTTGGGCGCCGTGTTAGATGAAAGGTTATCCTGGCATTCACATATCGAAACAACAATGAAACGTATCAGAAAATTAATCTGGATCTTTAAAACTCTTCGACACTTAATGTTTCCCAAACTCCTAAATAATATATATATCGCCTTGGTACAATCCGTCATCACGTATTGCATTCCAATCTGGGGGGGAGCCACAAAAATAAAATTTCTAGAACTAGAAAGAGCTCAACGGTCTCTTCTAAAGGTGATGTATTTCAAACCGTATAGATACTCTACCGATGATCTACAGGGCAGGGATGTCCGGTGGCAGAATTAGGATTTAAATTTCAAATTTCTCCGTAACCGTTAAGCGGAGAAGCGGGGTGTCGTCAGCTTCGTCATTCGTGCGGGTTATTTAGTCGCGATGTCGCAGTGGACGGGTGAACAACGTGCGTTCGCAATCGAAGCGTTTTTCAAAGCCAATGATTCGTGTGCAATTGCTCGTCGAAGATTTTGTTCACGTTACGATATTCGACGGTTACGTGACGCCCCAAGTGAAAATTTAATTCGATTATGGGTGCGAAGGTTTCGGGCAACAAGTTCAGCAGAAAACAGGTGTTGTGCTCTCTAGCCACGCCACCATATATTTTTTTAATTGGATATAACCCATTTTTATGTACGGCTGACGGTCATGGCGTACATGCATTGTTTGTGAATGTACGACTTTTAATTTAAAAGAAAAAAGTAAATTAATGTGGCGTTGCTGCAGAATATTCTCCCTAGCCACGCCACCTGTAATCAGTATTTGTAGATACAATTTCAACTATTTCTCTGAAGTTATATAATGTACGAACGCTGTGTATTATGTACACGTGATAAGTATGAAAAAATATGTTAATTCTAAAGATTAATTCTAACCTCACAAATTGTCCCTTACAGTGTATGAAACTAATATATTTTATCGATTACTTCAGATTGACAGGAAAATTAAAATACATATAACTAAACAGATTTCTTAAATATAAGTATTATAACAAATATAATATACTTAATTCGTGGTATAACAAATTTAAAAAAAAACCTTAAATATAAATGACCCCAATTACTTAGCACTTGTGTTATGGAAATCAGAACCAAGGATGGTACCACAAACACCCGAGCCATTTAAGAAAATTTGTTTCCCGAATTTACCCGGCCTGGAAACGAACCCGGGACGCACATATTGCACTCTGCCCAAATGCCTGTACCACTGCGCCATTGATTGGTATTTTACCATATTACAATTTGTACATAAATAGAAAATCCTTACATCAACGTGTGATTCATTGCTAACTAGCTGCGCCCCGCAGTGTTACCCCCGCAAATCCCGATACCGTGGGAATATCGGGATAAAAAGTATCTTAATCCAGGTCTTAAGCTATCTACATACCAAGTTTCATCGCAATTGGCCCAGTACTTTTTGAGCCAATTCGTTACAAACATACTTGCATACAAATCTTTACTTTTTAGATTAGTATAGATATGGATAGAGAAGATGTAAGTCACTTGACATTGTAAGAGTGAATCATAGGAAAACTACTACTTTTCCTTCAGTGCATTATTTTTAAATGGTATACTATTTATTTAATGATGTTATTTTATATTGAAACGTTTTTTAAGTTTTGAAGCGCATTGTAGCAAAAGGAAAAAAAAAATTACGAATACGAAAAAATATTACGAATTGTGAGTTCAAGGAAATCTAGAAGTGATTGATTGCGGTTGTAATGTATCTTTTGTGATAGAAAAAAATCAATATTTTTTTATTTTTCAATATTTTACAAATTCAAAAATCAATACTTATTTATCCAAGTACCTACGTACTTAATAAGTTTTATAATAATTAATTATAAAAAAATAACTAAGTTTTTTTCTTTAATTATTGATTTATATATAATACCATAATAATATGGGTGCCGCCAGCGCGCACTAACCTGCTGCAGAAGGCACCCCTGACACGGGCGCTGCACGCGGTCAACGTGGTGTCCCAACATACTGATATATTTGAGTGTACTCTGAGTGAATTCACACGGGCAGCTTATTATGTAACAACACTATTGAATTAGGTGTAACCTGTAAAGATAGTTGTTGGTTGTTAATAAATAAATAAAATAAATAAAAAAATTATGAACTGCCCTACATGTAAACTCTTTAAATTACTTATATTGAATTAAAAGTATAGGTCGAGCTTAAGGCGCCGTTAGTCGGTTTCTTTTCATTGAGCTCCCATAGTATAGAAGTCTTTCTACGTTTGCATTCTGGAATGTAATTGCAAATATTTATTGAGAAATATGCATTAACTCTGGTAATCGTGAGTTAGCCTTGTCTTGAAAAAATCTAGATCTGCATGTTCATCGAATAATTTCACATCATCGATGTGTAGGTACTCCTTTTCCATTCTGAAAGTGAATTGATAAAGCAATCTGGTTAAAGTCGAAATTGCGCAGTGCTTCTTAGTGCCGTTTATAGCCTTTTTTTTCGCGGGGTGGACATTCATGTCCTCCTCCTTGGGGAGAGGGGTCTGTTGGACTCCTACTGACTAAGAACCACCCCGGTGTTCCATCTCACACCTGCGCCGGGGGTCACGGGACCTTACGATACTTCCGCAACACCCGGCTGGTGCCACCCGTCACCACGGGCCTCCTCATATCAGCGGGGACAGTGAGGTGTTAAACTCTCCCCGCAACGTCTACGAGGGGCGCGCGTTAGGGGCCGTCACGAGGTAGGGCACAGCGTTCATTAGCTTACAGAGCAGTCCGACTGGGAGAGTATACTCCACCTTACAGAAGACATACCTTAATAATAACATTAATAACTTAATGTTGTGTTTCTGCGTGTGATTAAGGTCGCCAGAGCTCATCGGGGTGGGGGTAAGGGTCAGCAACACTTGTTTGGTGACTCTCTTTAAAGGCCGGTAACATACCCGTGACTCCTCTGGTGTTGCGAGTGTCGGCGGAGAGAGGGCGGCGGTGATCACTTACCATCAGGTGACCCGCATGATATATAAAAAAAAAACGCCGCGGCGCCGCCTCGGGTCCGGATGTGTGGGGGGCGATGGATGCCCCCAAGTGGACCCATTTAGGGGGCCGGAAGAGGGCGCTGTACGCCCGCCACCGAAGCCCGGTGCGTCAGATGCGGGCCGGGTGAGTGGATGTGATCTCTCTCTTCCTTTCCGCTGCCTCCTTCCGCGAGATAACTTCGCGGCGCCGCCTCGGGTCCGGATGTGTGGGGGGCGATGGATGCGCGGCGCCGCCTCGGGTCCGGATGTGTGGGGGGCGATGGATGCCCCCAAGTGGACCCATTTAGAGGGCCGGAAGAGGGCGCTGTACGCCCGCCACCGAAGCCCGGGCGGCAAGTTCAGATGGCGGCAAATTCAGCCTTGACAGACGAATGGATAATTCATCATTTAATTAACCTTGACCACAGAATATGTACAAAATTAACATTTTGTACATATTCTGTGGTCAAGGTTAATTAAATGATGAATTATCCATTCGTCTGTCAAAGCTGAATTTGCCGCCATCTGAACTTGCCGCCCGGGGCGTGAGCCCCGGCTTGCCCCAACCCCCCTAGATCCGGGCCTGGGGAAAGGCACTAACGACGTGACTAAAAATAATAAAATAAAATAACTGTTTTAAAATACCAACCACTGACTTCAAAAACGAACTAAAAAGTATACCTACTCGTAAAATAATTTCGGGAATCCGGTATACCTAACTAAATTATTACATTTAAAGTTGGTGCTAGCAATTGTGGGAAACGACTAGGTATTCGTAATTAATAGCACCAACTTCAAATGTAATAATTTAGTGTAGTTAGGTTAGGTATACTGTATTCCTGAAATTATTTTATACTTTTTAGTTAGATTTTAAAGTCGGTGGTTTGTTTTTTAAAACAGATATTTTATTTTAAATTATTATAAAGGTAAAATATTTTGTAACCATTGTTATACCACAGATTTATAATAAATGACTTCAATTTATGATATTAGTTTCATTTTTTATTAATTTTCCTGTCAATCTGAAGTAATCGCTAAAATATATTAGTTTAATACACTTTAAGGGATAATTTGTGAGGTTAGAATTAATCTTTAGAATTAACATATTTTTACATACTTATCATGTGTACATAATACACAGCGTTCGTACATTATATAACTTCAGAGAAATAGTTGAAATTGTATCTACAAATACTGATTACAGGTGGCGTGGCTAGGGAGAATATTATGCAGCAACGCCACATTAATTTACTTTTTTCTTTTAAATTAAAAGTCGTACATCCACAAACAATGCATGTACGCCATGACCGTCAGCCGTACATAAAAATGGGTTATATCCAATTAAAAAAATATAAGGTGGCGTGGCTAGAGAGCACAACACCAGCCCACGACCGGGGCCCAGCCGGACGTCAAGAACAAATGAAAATATTGAACTCGTCGCGTCCAGTTTGCGCGATAGTTCGCAAGAGAGCGGCTGCCTTGGGGCTTCCAAAAACTATAGTGCACGAGATATTGAAGAAAGATCTTAAATTTCATCCATTTAAAATTCAAATAGTGCAAGCGCTTAAGCCTAATGATTTCAATATGCGCAAAAATTTATGTGAGACAATGTTGGAGCGATTTCGCACAGTGAATATTATTTTCTGGAGTGATGAAGCCCATTTTCATTTAAATGGAAGTGTAAATAAACAGAATTGTCATTATTGGTCCCCTAAAGGACAAACAAAACCCCAGCTTAAAACATCAAAAGCCACTTCACAGTCCCAAAGTGACGGTTTGGTGTGCATTATCAAGCAGGGGAATAATTGGACCCTATTTTTTTGAAAATCGTCAAGGGCAAGCAATTTCTGTGGACGGTGTTGCTTATCGGCGAATGCTGAACGAATATTTTTTTCCAACATTGAGAGAACATCCTGCCTTCACTTCGCAGACATGGTTTCAGCAAGATGGCGCTACGCCTCACACTGCTAGGGAGACTATGGCGCTACTTCGTGATTTCTTCCCTAACAAAATGATAAGCCGTTTCGGTGACATCCCCTGGTCACCCAGGTCTCCGGATCTTACCCCCATGGACTTTTTTCTGTGGGGGTATCTTAAAAGTAAAGTGTATGAAACAAGCCCGGAGACTATCTCAGCATTAAAAGAAAATATCGTTCGCGAAGTTCATGGCATCCCGGCCGCACTTCTCCAGCGAGTGGCAAGGAATACTGAAGCCAGATTCCAAGAATGTGTCCGACGTAACGGCCAACATTTAGACGACATAATTTTTAAGAAATACAACCCGCATTTGTCTATTTTAAAATGATTAGAAATATAAATGTATATATTTTGTAGTTTTTTTGTTATTTACATTTTAAATCCAAATTCTTCCACCGGACACCCTGTTTATAAAATCAGCGACTTACTTACAATTCGAAAATTATACTATCTAAACATTTCTCTGTATTTGCATCAGACATTACCCTTTAACCCTGATCATTTAAATAAACGGCGAAATGATAAAGTGGCCCAACCCCTAGCGGTACAGACATCTTTTGCAAGAAGGCAATACGCAGTACAATCTGCTTTCATTTATAATATAATAAACAGAAAGATAAATATATATCCCAGATTACTTCGCGATAGTAAAAAAAGTATAACTGAATGGCTTAAACACTTACCTATGAGCAAACTGAAGACATCTTGGCAAGAATTAACTAAAATTGCTTGCTCGCACAGCCCTCACAGCTTTCACACACACACACACACACACACACACACACACACACACACAAATACACTCATACACGTATGTGTATGAGTGTATTTGTGTAGGTAACAACGTACCTAGGACTAGATAATAAGATACTGACCTTTGTATTTGTAATTGCTTTGTGTCCTTTTAAATACCTTCTATATTTAAGTACATAGTTTCTTACTGTTATTGTTTGTCTCGACACTTTGTAACTAGCAACTAAGGGGAGAAGCGAGGTAGCCCCAACACAAGTATTTTTTAACTTACTGGGGCTGCCTCAATTTATGTATAAGAATCATTTTTGAGACACAATAAACATTTTTTATTTTTATAAATTGACTTTAAAAGTGATTGGTTAGGATTATTATTATATTTATTTAATATATTTAGGTATTTTACTGTATTTTGAACGAGGTGAAAAACTGCACCGCACCGGTGCTTGCTTGACACTGGGAATGGAATGGACAATCCCAGTGCCGAACAGCGCACGGGTGCGTTGTCAGTTTTTGTCATGGTTTATAGTTTATTAGGAATAAAACACAGTTATTTGTTATATAAATCAAATATAATAAAAACACGATGCCAACAGCGCACTGAGTGTGTAACGTTGTATTTCTATTCAACGCTCCTTAGTTCATTTTAGTATTAATTCTCCGCCGCTTTAAACCAGTTTGGTAGCCGCCGTGCGTTCGCTAAGCAGACGGTGGGGATTTAGCGAACGTTGGGAGGTCAGACTCAGATTGCACTCATTGCGATAGCACGTACGCACTCACTTAAAAAGAAACGTTATATTTTTCTTAGTCGCGTCGTGTAACATCTTCAAGTTGAAGTGAATCTTCATTCACAAATAGTTACTAGTTTAACAAGTTAATTTCAATCAGTGTTAACCCCATATTGGGTAAGTGTTGATTATTATTTAGTTCTCACTCAAGTAGGGTATTGTAACGTGTACCGGCCACCTTTATTTGACCTTGTGGCAAATACCACGTCAACTTCATATTGTGCCTTATGCCTACACTAAATTTATTTTATGTGCGGTGCTTCACACCATCGTTCTATAACATTTTTATAACAAACTTAAATTTGTAAACTCCGCTTCTGCCTGTGACATTTGCACACATTCGCCATATGCGTAATTAGTACTCCCGCTTCCTCATCACCATTACGCGGTCACAGACAGGAGAGGTTTTATTTAAAAGAATATTTTATTTAGTGGACGTAAATTCCAAAGTTCGGCCTACGAGGGTCCAAAGTACGAATTGCAACTGTACCTCAACATCCGTCACCGTTAGCGACGAAGCCACACTTCAGACCAGCCCAATCCCTGTGGGTCATCCTCCGGCCTGCGTAATCCTCCTGGAACTCCGCGACATCTCCGTTAGCGACGAAGCCAGCCAGGAGAGTACTTGGCGCGCCTACCTCCATAGGGCATAATAAATGACGGGTTTATAACCCATGACCATTAATTCTTTTTAATAAATTTGTAAGTGGTGAGCGTGAACCGTTTAATTATTTGTTTCTTTTAAACCACACCTCATACGCTTCACTGGCGCCCATAACGTGGTTTTTCTGGTCAATTTTTATGTTTTTATGGAGGTAGTGTAGTAGCATTGGTGTTTGTGTGCTTTGTATTTTTGTTTTTGTGAAACGTTTTTATTTTTTTTTGGTTGATAGTAACTAACGTGTACGTAAAAATAAAATCTAGTGACCTACTTTACCGTAACATTTTATATATTGTTCTACATAAATATATTTTATAGCCGTGTGGTTCCGGCATCGATAGGGTAGACGAATAGGACCACCCCCATACTATTCCGTGGGTGTCGTAAAAGGCGACTAAGGGATACACCAGGTAGTCGAGCATCAGCGCTACCTACTTATGTATATTATATACCATCTAAGCTTGGAACAGGCCTTTGTCCAGCAGTGGGCAAAACCTGGCTGATGATGTACATAATTTTTTTTGTTTTTTTTTTGTTGTAATTTCGATACCTTAAGTAATTAACTAACTGGTTTATTACCAACATTAAAAATAAAGAAAGTACAGTCAGAAACATAATTTTCTAGACACGGTAATTTTTTAATTGTTCTTTTTTTATACTTTACTTATTGATGTATTATCAACAATATAACTAAAGTACAGTCAGAAACATAATTTTCTGTACTCGATATTTTTATATTGTTCTTTTTTTTAAACTTCACTTATTGATGTATTATCAACAATATAACTAAAGTACAGTCAGAAACATAATTTTCTGTACTCGTTAATTTAAATTGTTCTTTATTAATACATTCACTTATTGATGTATTATCAACAATATAACTAAAGTACAGTCAGAAACATAATTTTCTGTACTCGTTATTTTTATATTGTTCTTTTTTAATGCATCACTTATTGCTGTATTATCAACAATATAACTAAAGTACAGTCAGAAACATAGTTTTCTAGACAAGTTATTTTACATTGCTTTTTTTAGTTTTAACACATCACTTACTGATGCATTATCAAAATTTATAACTACAGTACAGTCAGAAACATAATTTTCTATACTCGTTATTTTTCCATTTTTTTTTTCTTTAATATATCACTTACTGATGTATTATCGACATTTGTAACTACGGTACAGTCAGCACCATAACTTATTTTGTGTATATGTACTTGTATTTTATATATAAAATTGTTTTGGTATTTGCCTACACGTTAGTTGCAGTTTTGTTTTTCTTTGTTTTATTGCATTTTATTTTTGGTTGCAATTTCTTTTTCAGCTTTTTATTCATACATTTTTATGTTTAAGTGAAAAAACAACCAGAACGTTAGTAGTTTAATTTAAAAATTGTAACAGACGGAGTATTTTCAGTAACGTAATTGTCAGTTCTCTTGTAATTGATCAACACTTACCCAGATTTTGTATTTTTTCTTATAACAATTTTTTTTTAAATTTTTTTATAATTATAATGGCTTATCTGGTGAATTTAGATCATAATGCGTTAAAGTGGTTTATTTCATTGAAAAATCTTACTGGTCGGTTAGCAAGCTGGGGTGTCCGATTATCAGCCTTTAATTTTGTTATTAAACATTGCCGAGGCGTAGATAACGTAATCCCAGACGCGCTCTCTAGAATCGTTCCAGTTTGTGCCATCAGGACTTCCAACTCTTATTTGGACACTAAAGACTGCTGGTACAATAACATTTTCAATGACTGTCTAAATGACGCTTCTAAATTCCCGAGCTTCTAAATAGCCAAGAAGTAGATTTTCTTTTTCTTTCTTTTCACAACTTAAATATTCCTTTCGCTCTACTTCCACCCTTTACTAGAACAACTATTTGAAGGTATCACGTTAAATCCAACGAGTTACCTACCATTTATGTATGTAAGCGACAGTTATTTTAGTCCTAAGAACAATAACTGGTGCTGGTTTTATGATTGCGTGAGGTATGATAGATGATTATGTAAGAGTAAACAAGTAGTTCCACAGAGTTCTAATGCGGATTTTACGATTTTAGATGCGGTAAAATCCTTGACTGAGCGCGGGGGTATTGTAACGTTGTATTTCTATTCAACGCTCCTTAGTTCATTTTAGTATTAATTCTCCGCCGCTTTAAACCAGTTTGGTAGCCGCCGAGCGGTCGCTAAGCAAACGGTGGGGATTTAGCGAACGTTGGGAGGTCAGACTCAGATTGCACTCATTGCGATAGCACGTACGCACTCACTTAAAAAGAAACGTTATATTTTTCTTAGTCGCGTCGTGTAACATCTTCAAGTTGAAGTGAATCTTCATTCACAAATAGTTATTAGTTTAACAAGTTAATTTCAATCAGTGTTAACCCCATATTGGGTAAGTGTTGATTATTATTTAGTTCTCACTCAAGTAGGGTATTGTAACGTGTACCGGCCACCTTTATTTGACCTTGTGGCAAATACCACGTCAACTTCATATTGTGCCTTATGCCTACACTAAATTTATTTTATGTGCGGTGCTTCACACCATCGTTCTATAACATTTTTATAACAAACTTAAATTTGTAAACTCCGCTTCTGCCTGTGACATTTGCACACATTCGCCATATGCGTAATTAGTACTCCCGCTTCCTCATCACCATTACGCGGTCACAGACAGGAGAGGTTTTATTTAAAAGAATATTTTATTTAGTGGACGTAAATTCCAAAGTTCGGCCTACGAGGGTCCAAAGTACGAATTGCAACTGTACCTCAACATCCGTCACCGTTAGCGACGAAGCCACACTTCAGACCAGCCCAATCCCTGTGGGTCATCCTCCGGCCTGCGTAATCCTCCTGGAACTCCGCGACATCTCCGTTAGCGACGAAGCCAGCCAGGAGAGTACTTGGCGCGCCTACCTCCATAGGGCATAATAAATGACGGGCTTATAACCCATGACCATTAATTCTTTTTAATAAATTTGTAAGTGGTGAGCGTGAACCGTTTAATTATTTGTTTCTTTTAAACCACACCTCATACGCTTCAAGTGTATGAAATTTCCAAGACGCTAGCCCGCACCGGTGCGTGGCCGGAACCCCGCGCCACAATCCCTTCCCCGCGCCGGTGCGTGCTCGGCAGCGAAGCTGTTAAGGGGAATAAACATGCTGATTTATTGGTTAAGGATGCTGTGTAATCCCAAATTGTAGATGATAGATAGATTGTATTGTTTTTTAGGATATGACCTGCAGAGCCTTTCCAAAGGAAACTTAAAACAAGCATGGCAAAATTATTGAGATATTTCTAGCAAGAGCAAAGGTGGTTTTTATTATGAAGTACAACAACCGGATATTGTGTTAACGCCTTGCTTTCATAAATATAAAAAAGGTCTCCAAATGCATCATATCAACTGTTTGTAGACTGCGCTTAGGTTTCTGTTGTTCCCCTGTTTTCCTGCACAAAATACGGATTTGGGATTCATCCCTTTGTGAGTGTGGGCTGGACGACGGTTCACTGGACCACATATTCTTTGAATGCACCGATAATAATTTATATGGTCACCTTCCAAATTGAAAGATTCCCATTCCCAGTAACTTTTCTTCTTTGCTTACATTCCCTTACCCCACAGATTACCCCCCATTACCATACGCGAGCGTAATCTATGCCTTAACTAGAACTTTACAAAGTACAGACGCCAGCACAGCCAGCTACCCCAATCTGTCAAATTTCTTTTATAGATTTTCAACTTTATTACACAAGCATAAGGTACACTTTCAATTGGGGAAATTTGACAGATTGGGGGGCTTGATGTGCTGGTGTCTGTACATAGGTATTAATGTGTTAAGATGCAATGGCATCAAATCATATTGATAGCAATACCTACATAATAGCCATTGTCGACATCGGCATAACTTGCCATTTGGAAAAAGAGGAAGAAGATATTTTGCCATAGACATTATTATCCTAATAAAATTAAGACGAAAGAATAACGTACAATGTATATATTACAATTATTTGTTAAGTTTATAATGTGATATTGACAAAATCACTGCAGCTATATCATTTGTGCAAAGTGAAGTATACCTACTAGGTCTGCAAGGCTTTCTGCGGCTTGCAAATATTGAGCTTTGTGAAACACATTGTAAGTATTTCTCTATGGTATCTTTAGTTGCGTTAAGTAGTATATTATTGGGCATTCTACCCCACCTGCCGTTCCTCCGGCTCACTTCGTTCGCCTTCGTCACTCTCGGTGTGGTAGAATGCCCAATAATATACTACTATAACTAGCTCTACATATCAACCACTTACCTCGATTAACAAAAGCAGATCTACGGTTTAAACTCGGTTTCACTACACTACTTTACTGTCATTCTTTCATAGTTTCACTACACATTTCACCACTTTTAAGACCCGAAATTATTACTTCTACTAAAGAGTAATAACTGAATGTATTCCTAATTTAAATCTACATGAAACGTGGTAAGCTAAACTTCAGGACAGATTGCCTCATGTCTCTCCACAAAGTTAGAGATAGCGCCTTACCACAGAGGTTCAACGCACACTCAGTTTATGCGACCAGATTGGTACCGAGGACATCTGAAATTTAGGATATCGTATATATTAAAATAAAACTTGGGACAGATTGTCACTATGCCTCTCCACAAAAGTAAGAAATAGCGCATACCCATAGGTGCACACACATTCTATTTCCCGTGGCTAGACATCCGAAATTTTAATTTTATTTCGTTTCATATAGATGAAATTTACACGTTTATTAAACAAGTAAATGTGTCGGCTGTCTGAACCGATGACCTAAACTCCAGGACAGATTGCCTCATGTCTCTCCACAAAGTTAGAGATAGCGCCTTACCACAGAGGTTCAACGCACACTCAGATTATGCGACCAGATTGGTACCGAGGACATCTGAAATTTAGGATATCGTATATATTAAAATAAAACTTGGGACAGATTGTCACTATGCCTCTCCACAAAAGTAAGAAATAGCGCATACCCATAGGTGCACACACATCACGAGATGTCCTCGCATCTGAATTTTAGGTTACCGCATACATTAAACTAAACTTCATGTCTCTCCACAAAGTTAGAGATAGCGCATTACCACAAAGTTCAACGCATACCCAGTTTATGCGACCAGATTGGTACCGAGGATATCCGAAATTTTATTTAATACCAGACGACACTACTTACACGTTAATGAACAAGTCACGTCACGTCACGTCACGTCTTGTACTGATCAGGCAACTGTTACGAGTGGGTGTAAATGAGCCTTTAGTCTGCAAAACTGCAAAATTGCAAGTAGCAATAACTTGCTGCGCATATTTTGTTGTGTGTAATTTCCATGCGAACCTTTGTATATAATATGCAAGATAAGCACTGCGCTTGTTGCAAACATTGATTAAATTTGTCTTATGCAGGACTTCCTATGTTCATAAAATAGGTACTTCAGTTTCGGTACGGCACACTCATCTTGGAAATTACTTTATTGTAATAATTATGACCTTTATGAATTTGTAGTTACAATAAATAAATATGTGTATAAAAATACATAACTTTTTTGTCTAGTGATTAATAATAATTATTTATTCATTTCTCTCTCACACAGAAAGGTTTACAAAGGATAAAAGAAAACAATTGTTTAGAAATACGACTTTATTAATATACTATACTTATATTTCTATTATAGTTGATGGTTTTATATTTGCAGTTTGACTGCAACATACGTAATAAACTAGTTTTGGTACACGTATCCGTTCAAAACTTTTCTGCACATAAATTATCTCTAATGCAACTTATTGATTGATGACGCTGACGTCATCCCTATATGATCAAAGTACAGGTTAAGTTCGACTCTGCGAATAGCTCTGGTAGCAAATAGGCTTATGTAAATTTCTAGGTTCGAGTCCCTATCGCAATCCCTTTTCCAATAAGTTAATAATTAAGTTAATAAATTCGTTCAGCATGCGTTAGTACCCTAATTATTATAATTATATAAATGTGTCTAGTAAAGTAATCACCGAATATTTGTTCCAGATTTTTTTCACAGACTTAAATAATGTGTCACAAAAATCTATTATTTAAAACCGTGCATAATGATGTCTTGTAATTATTTTTTAAATAAACAAACATACAGAAATTAAATAAATAGTAGTCATTGGTAGTAATCATAGATACCTAACGCCACCTTTGTCGGTGTCGAACAATATATATTATGCTGGTTTATATTTCATTTCTCACGATAACATTGCATTTTGACGGAATCAATATAACGATTTAAATGGACGTAACTGACATAAGTTAGTAATACAATTGTAATGCTAAGATTTAAGGTTTAATTTTGTAATGAGGTTAAATTTGCTGAGATGGTATTTTTCTTTACTTAAATTCGATTAATTTATATGAAAATTCACATTCGCTCCAGCGTCTTCTAGTGACAAGCTCCACAGTTTATTGTCAATTACGAATACCGAATACTTCCATAAAATGTACGTAAGTATTTTTTAAAGAATTATGTTATTTCAGTGTCCTTGTGTTTCATAAGTCGAGCGTTCATTGTTCTAATCTTCTTTACAGATATTTTTTATTTGAAATTAATTGTTGTGTATTCGATTACAGGTCTGACTCCGAATCAGAATACACACGTCGCGCACCCGAGGCGGCAAAGGTGCAGCCAAAAAAGAAATCAACCAAGCGTAAAGCTTCCGAGAGTACCTCCACCTCGCAATCGGAATCTAAACCAAGGTAATTTCTATTATTGCTTGTCTTTAGGTATTTGTGTATTTTATTCCAATAAGAGTGTTATACGTTAGTAGTGGATTTATTTTTATACTTAAAAACAGAGACACAATCCAATGATTCATAATCTTTATTCCATTGGTTCTTTTTGATAGAACGTTTTCAAGGTGCTGTTATTGTAATATTTATTTGTCATAAAAAGAAGTTTTTACACAAGTTTTCTTATATTCTACGTATTATTACTATGTATATAATTATGTATGTGTCTTATATTAGCATCTGCTACTGAATTAGGCTTGTGGCGTGTATTTCATCACACTGGTAACTACATAATATTACGCAATAGAATTGATGATAAGGTACTTATATTATTTTATTTTTTACAGTAAAAAACAACATAGCTCGGACCTCTTCGGTCTAGAGGATAGCGAGTATCGCGCACCGGCAACCGGCAGCGAGGACCTCACGTCGTCTCTCGTGAGCCGAGTCGCTAACGGGAAGTTGCGGCGGGCGGTGAACGTTGTGGGTGACTTTTACGTGGAGGTAAAAGTATATAATAAGTCCGATGCAGCGTCCACGACTCCACTTGATCGGTGGAAAAAATCCTTAGTGGCACTTAAAGTGCAATTAAATAAGGATACTCCGCAGTGGGACGCGCTGCAGACATTTATGAGACGGGCTCATGTAATGCTTCAAGACTCGGAGCCCGTCTTTTACAGTGATAACATTAATATAAAATAATATAATAATTATTATTTTATATTTTTGTTATCAGTTTATTTTAAGGCTAGGCTAGGTTTAGGTTAACTGTTACAATTATAAGTTTGTAATATGTTCTTCTATAAGATAAATAATTTGTAAGTATCTTTTGTTTGTGTTGTTAATCTAAAACTTGCTCTATTTTACGTGGACATTAGACTAAATAATAAAATACACAAATTAAAATACCTACACACATTAATAATAATACACAAAAATGCCTTTCTGTACTGTTTGCAATACATCCGTTGAGCGCAGTCAGTGGACAGGTCACCTACGCAGTACTAATCATAAAAACAAAAATATTTCGTATTTTTGCGAAGGTGTTGAAATAATACAAGCTGCTTTTCGTAATCGTATAGCTTCGTATAGAGTTGCCGATCCGTCTGAGAATTACTGTCCTAAATCATTTTTAAATATTGTTCAAGACAAAATTAAAACATTAATTAATATGTCTCTTAAAGATCACACTAGTATAAAAGTTAATTTCGAATATTTTGCTATGTTTTTGATGGTTAAAAATGATTGTCAAGAGATGAAATCATTTTCCACTAAAAATTTCACTTTGCATCAGAATTATGAATTTATACCATTATTGTCTCAAGTTAAAAACACTTTAGCAAAAAAGATAGAAGAATTTCAAGACCGTGACAGTGGATGGACGTTCTTGTACAGTTCTCATTTGGAAGTCAATGTCAACAAATATCAACCTTTGAGCGGTTCAGGCTTTATCGAATTGCCTGCTGCTATAAAATCGAAAAAAGCATGCGTTAATATACGCAATAACGATGAATATTGTTTTTTATGGTCAGTAGTTGCCGCTTTATATCCAGCTAAAAGTCATCCTGAAAGAGTATCATCTTATCCTGATTTTCGAAACGTGTTAAATGTAAAGGACATATAATTTCCATTAAGTTTCTCAGATGTTGAGCGGTTCGAGTTAAATAACCCTAATTTGTGTATTTACATCTATGGTTTAAAAAATAATATCGTCACGGGACCGCTGTACAACCCAAAAGCTTTGAAAGGAATAGTAATTCATTTACTTTACTTAGAAAAGGACTATTTGGCACATTACTGTTTCATTAAGGACTTGCCACGACTTGTTAAGAGTCAAATATCAAAACACCACGGTAAACTTTACCTTTGTGATGATTGTTTAATATTTTTTAATTCAAATGATGATCTTAGTTCGCATAGTTGTGGGGGTATTGTCACTGAACTACCTCCAAAGGGTTCCTTTATACAGTTTGAAAATTATAATAGAAAGCAAATTGTACCATTTGTTATATATGCGGATTTTGAAACAATGCTTGAACGGTACGAATCTTGTGACCCTGATCCAACTAAAGCGAGCACAGTAACACGTCAGCGACACGTGCCAGTAGCTTACGGTTATCATATTACGTGTGCGATAGACGAACGCTACAATCGTTACGTTTCATATCGCGGTTCGGATTGTGTACCAAATTTTGTAAAGTCTATCTATAAAGATGCGCAAAAAATTCATAATATTTTAAAAAATAATGTTCCTATGATTTACACCGACGAAAATGCTCGCGACTTTGAAAACGCGATAACATGCCACATTTGCGAGCACTTCTTGTTCGGTGATAGAGTTCGTGATCATTGTCATTTAACAGGTAAATATCGCGGTGCAACTCACAGCTATTGTAACTTACAATTTAAATTACCTAAATTTTTATGATTGTCACCTATTCATAAAAGAATTAGGTGGAGCTCCTGGAACTATTAAAGTAATACCTAAAACAAAAGAAAACTATATTTCATTTACAAAGTTTATTCCGATTTCCTCCGAGGAAAGTATACAGGTCCGGTTTGTAGATTCTTTTAAGTTTTTAGGAACCAGCTTAGAAAAGTTGGTCAGTACAATGAAAGAACAAGAGTTTCATCAATTAAAATCTTATTTTCCTGACAAAAGCGAATTTGACCTACTTACCCGTAAAGGGGTATATCCGTACGACTATATGTGTCAATGGGAACGTTATGAAGATACGTGTTTGCCTTCTAAAAAATGCTTTTATAACTCTTTGAGTAATAAGCCCATTTCCAACGCAGATTATGCACATACTTGGTCCGTTTGGTCTGTATTTAATATCCAAAATATGGGTATGTATACAGATTTGTATCTTAAAACCGACGTTCTATTGCTAACTGATGTATTTGAAAATTTTCGTAAAACTTGTAAACGACACTATAATCTGGATCCCGCATTTTATCTTACAGCACCAAGTTTATCTTTTGATGCAATGCTTTTAAAAACCGGAGTTCAATTAGAATTGATAAGTGATGTTGAAATTTTTAGAATGATACAAAAAGGTATTCGTGGTGGTGTTTGTATGTGCTCCAAAAGGCACATTAAAGCCAATAATAAATATTTAGATACCTATGATCCATCCCATCCAGATTCGTTTATAATTTATTTAGACTGTAACAATTTATACGGCTATAGCATGTGTCAATCCCTACCCTATTCTGACTTCAGATTAATGAATAGTCAAGAAATAGAACTTTTAAAATTAAACTTAACTGACATTAGTGATACTGCGGAAAATGGATACATTCTTGAAGTAGATCTAATATATCCAAAGAATTTGCACATTGAACCCAATGACTTTCCATTTTGTCCAGAAAAATGTTTACCACCTGGTGGTAAGAATAGAAAACGAATACCCAATTTGTATGATAAATATCACTATGTTATTCATTATGTACATTTAAAAAAATGCTTACAGCATGGTTTAGTATTGAGAAAAATCCACCGTGCTATTACATTTAAGCAAAGTTGTTTTTTAAAGCAATATATTGATATTAATACTCAGTTACGACCAAAAGCAGAGTCAACGTTTGAACAAGATTTTTTCAAATTATTAAACAATAGTATCTTTGGAAAGACGTTAGAAAATAATGAAAATCGAATAGATGTGAAGTTAGTGAACAAGTGGTGTGATTTAAGCAATAAAACCAAAAAGACTATTTGTGCTGAAAAATTAATAGCCAGCCCATATTTTCACAGCGCCTCTGTATTTTCTGATGATCTAGTAGCAATTCAAATGAAACCTTCGCATATTGTTCTTAATAAACCGATATACATAGGTTTACAGTATTAGAACTATCTAAGACTCACATGTATGATTTCCACTATTCTATTATAAAACCATTTTATGGTAACCGAATTGAATTGTGCTATACTGACACAGATAGTCTTGTTTATGATGTACAGAGTAATGACGTGTATAAAGATTTAAAGGTCAGTTTTCTAAAATATTTTGACACAAGCAACTACGATTTGAATAACGAATTTAACCTGCCAATTATTAATAAGAAGATTCCAGGTCTGTTTAAGGATGAAATGGGTGGTAAAATTATCCAAGAGTTCGTAGGACTGCGCTCAAAGTTGTATTGTATTAAAACTTTAAATAAAACAATAAAAAAGCAAAAGGCACAAGAAAAAATGTTACAGCAAGTTTAAATATGTTAGATTATAAAAATGCTTTGTACAATTGCGAAGTCATTCGCAAAAAAAATAAACTATTTAGGTCTATAAAACATGAGATATTCACCCAGGATGTAAATAAAGTAGCACTTTCGAGTAATGACGATAAACGGTTGCTATGCGCTGATAAGGACTTTAGCCTGGGGTAATACAACTATATTAATGTAAAATAAATTTTATTATTATTATATAATTTTATATGTATTTGTATTTTAAGCCTTGTACCTATATTCGTGTTTCTTTCTACATATAAATAAAATAAAATTTACTATTCTGTTTAAATATGTCTTTAATTTCTATACCCATTGACAACCCGATAAGACTTTTTGCTTGCATTCAATGTGCTATGCAATTACCAGCATTAACTTGTTGAAACTTGAAATTGCTTAGCAGTAATAAAGCAAGTACCAAGTAATATTTTATACATAAGTATTATTATAAAATCTATACAATTCCTGATGACTAAGCAGGCGCGCCCGGCGCCGGCGCGCGGCTTTAAGAAATACGACACTTATCAGGTGTTCGCGCTCCGTAAGTGGTAAGTGCTGTCCACAAGGATACAGGTTCAAACTTGTCTAATTCAACATGAAATTGATTCGCATTATATCGTACAGGCTCTGGTTACACTAGAACATTCATAAATAATATTGATACTCTGTCGTTACATTACGCAGTCACTTGTTGAAGTGGTCACATCGCTGCATCGGTTCAAAGCAAATAATTCGTAAGTATATTTTGTTCTGTGTATGTTTATAAATTTCCTTTTTTGTTATAAAATTAAATAATATTAATGACTATTTTGTTTGTTTCAGCTCATCAATAATGGCAGATTCACCTGATATTGTCTTCTCCCAATACGCTCAAGGTTTCCCGACTCCGAGTTTAAGTTGGCATACCCCAGAAGCACACGGGTCCGCCAACAAGAAGCCTAGAGCAAGACGGGAGTGCCAAAAACGAAAATCATATGGGCAGTCTGCGTGTCAATCGTACGTCGTAAACAATGAAAAGAAAAAAGGTTTACGACTTATACAAGTGAACGTTTTGGATATCAGTGAAAATCAAGAACCTGCAAGTGGCAATGAGGAGGTGGTAGTGTTAAGTGCGCAGTATGTAGTCAGTGAACCAGTGGACAATGTTATGGACGAGACACTATCGTTAATTAACCAAATATCCAAAAAACTCTGTAATGACTGTTATTAGTGATATTATTAAGTACTTAAGTGTTTTGGTAATAGTAATGGCAAGTTATTTTTCTGTACTTAAAAATAGTTCCTAAGTTATTGTGTAATTATATATTAAAATATCAAATAATTTTAAATTTTATTGTAATATTAATGTCAAAATAAAATAATACATAACGTAGGTATAGGTTAGAAAGATGAAATAATTCAATATTATAATTTGTAAATTGGTAAATATGTTAAATGTATAAATAAAACAATTTTCTTTCTTATTGTAGAATAATAATTATGCATCACAAATTTGTAAATAGATAAATAAATGTTTACGTATGTCTGTATGTATGAATAAAAATAACTAAATAACTATAAGTAAGTTTAAATTTGTAAATAAGTAGGTAAATGATGAATGTAATAAAATAATTATCAAATAGGTATTATAAGTTTTTGTTGTAATATATGTAGCAACTAGGTAAACAGAATTAAGAAAATGTATCAAAAATTAATTAGATATTTGTAAATAATATAAAAAGTTAATAAAAATATATTTATAATTTAAATTACATATGTTTTATTTTACATCACATTGCTTGAGCATCAAATTTACTGTAGTAAAATAATGTTTAGCTTACTATTCGTCCCCAGTTCTCATTAATTGTTATAAAAATATTGTATTAAATTATTTAGGTACTTGAAATTAAATTTACTTACATGACTTATTTTGCGACAGCTAATTTAGAGCTTCATATGTGTGAATCATAGTTAGTTATTAGTAGAGGTATGTTGAAATAAAACAAACATAAGTAGGTAGATTAAAATATTTTTATTAACAAAATAAATTAAATACAGACATATTATTATCAAAATACCATTTCTTTAATACATATAGCATTATTCAAAGCACAGTTTAGTCTATGATTTACACAATTAAATTCATTATTATTTTTACAATATTTCTTTTTCAATCTTGAAAAATTAGGACATCCTTTTTCACCTATATCTATCACTTCACAATTTGCACACAATTCTTTAATCCACTTTATCTTTTCTAAGCCCTTTGTGATAATTTTTTTATTTTCTAAATGTGGAATGATGACGAGTTGAAATTCTCTGTAGTCTATGTAGCCCTCACTCCAGAAAATGCCTCGATTTCGTTCTAACCATCTCACTTGCTTCTTTTCTTCTTCTGTTAGATAATGGAATGCATGTGGTGGTTTTATCAAAAATGTTTGTGTATGCTCCTGACTTGCAATGGCTACTTCTTTCACAATAAAATTATTTTTAAAATCTTTAAATCCTTGGATTTCCACTATGACGGTATCCGGCTTCATGATAGCTTCTTTACAATGTTGCTTAATGGTTTGTATTCAACAATGCAATCGTTGAGAATGAGACAATACGCTGAAGTTTGATCTGGTATCTCTGTATCACTCTCAATTTCCACCCTTACATCCACAACAGGACCTGTCTTCAAGTTATCAGCTTGTCTAGAGCAATCAACAACAAACAGAGGTGCTAAATCTTTAAATTGCTTCTCACTTAACAAGGGCTCCGGCCGACGTCCGTAATACGACTGTTGAAATCTAGTGTATTGTTCGTATAATAAAGCGATTCTGTTATTAGCAAAACTTATATTCAGGTTTTCATATGGAAAGTAGGTTGAATTGAGATATACTCTAACGTCTCGAACATGACAGTGATCGAATTGAGACATGTCAGAACTTGCATTGTTTTTCCTATTTGTCTGTAGACCAACAATAATGTATCTTGGTTTTTCTATTTGAGATGAAGTTTTGATAGACCAGGTATGCTTCGTAGTTTTAGGCAAAGCTGGATATTCGTACAGATCCCAATTTCTGTATATCATTTGAAGCGGTCGATCTTTTTCTAAGAGTTTTAACAAAGTAATTTTTTCTTTGTCTGATACTTTAACATGCGGTACGCGCCATATGATTTTGTTGATCTGAACATCATCCACTACTTCGCTGGTATTAAGTTTTACAGCGTTCAAATTAGTGTTACTTCGTAACAATATCAGTTCATGTCTACTATTTATCACAACTTTTTTAAAATCTTCCGCAAAACCGAGGACGTTACGGAGTGGTATAGAAGCAGAAAACTTTCCTCCATCAATATTTTTTTTGCCATCAATATTCCAACCCCAAGCATTAGACATTTTTGATTCACTTTCGTTCATTGAAATTAATGATTTCATGGTGGTTGTTATACCTGCATTTTTTACTTTATCAATCTCTACTCCATTTAGCTCATATCTAATGTCTTGGAACAAGTACAGTAGAGCATTGTTTATGAAATGGACACTAGTGACTGGGTCTTTTAAGTCCTTTTTGCTGACAATGACAGTGCCTTCCAAATATAGAGTGCTAGCTGCTGGCAGTATGTACAGGTCCTGTTGGTTTATAGGTATGCGAATTTCATCGTTCCTGTTGAAACTTGTTACGTATGGCTTGTACGAATGAAATTCGATTCCTTCTATAGTATTATCGTAAGTCGGAGCGGATAAAACGTCTAAGATATTCATTTTAGCAATCTAATCGCTCTAAGGAATGTTTTGTTGTCTTTAGTTAATTTAATTTTTTTCTTAAAGCGAGGTCCTACTTGGTAGGTTGTTCGAATAGAACTAATATTTTTTATTTGTTGATTCTCATATTTATTAAAGTCAATCATTTTTCCTTCTGAGGTGCAAATACAGCTGTACTTCTTCACCACGCAAATTGATTAAACGATTGTTAATATCCAATAACCTGATGTGTATGCAGCTTATGTTGTTTTGGTTGATTGGAAAGTATAGAGCGTTTTTTGGGATTTCTATGATTCTGTATCCAGGTGGCACGTTTAGGGCGAATTCGTGAATAATGTGACTTGGATCGCCGTTTATATAGGAGCCGCTCACAATATCACATTCAATCCTGACCACGGTCGTCGGTAAAATGTTGACTGGAAACTCTGATACATACTATTTATTTGCTTTCAATGTCTGCTGATTAAAGCCTAACAGTTTTCCGAAGGAGTCTTCTTTGGTAAAATTTACGTCTTTTGTACAGTAAATAGTAGTTTTTAGAGTATTGTTATTGCACTGTAGTTTTATTGATGCATCCTTTATTTCAGATTTTAAATAGTCATTGATATCTTGCAATTCATACGCACCTTCAGGTATTTCAATAACGTCATTGATGCCATAATAAAATTTGTTATTACTTTTATCGATATTTGGGATAGAATTAAATGTTGAAAAATGCATTAAAGCACATTCATATTGTGCATCCAATTGTAAAGGATTGGGAAAGTATGTAGATAAACTTGATGAGTTCCCAGTTATTGACAAAGTGAGTGACATTTTGTAAATGAGTGAAATGAAAGAAATATCATATATTTTATACATTTTTATTCCAAAAAGTCCACAGATATTCTAAACATAAGTGTCCGCAGGTTACTGTATTAAACTTTTGATATCTCGTGTAGTTATAAAATACAGTACAATTCTTAAAATACCGCATTAATTCTACTGGAGGTCTTAAATCTCCATAGCTATCAAAATATTCACAATAGTTGTTTATTTTAACATACGCTACCCAATGAGTTCCTTCATTTTTAGAATTATCCAAATTAACGATGCCACATTCAACTTGCTTTGGCTGCCCTGGTAACTGATCTTTCATGTACACCCCTCGGAAATACGGGATATCCTTTGCATACTTTTGAATATCTACATTAGTTAGGGGGCGATTGGGCAGCTTATATTTCAGTTTTTTGAACTTTTTATAAATAACCCTTTGCCATTTTTATACGGCTTGATGTATAAACCCTTTCCTAGAGTTACAGACTCCATAACTCTATTATGTCGTTCCGTCTCTGCCAAATTTTTTTGAGCTGCTTTATAATCATTAACAGTTTTTGCAAT
Source organism: Pseudoips prasinana (assembly GCA_951640165.1). NCBI lineage: Eukaryota > Metazoa > Arthropoda > Insecta > Lepidoptera > Nolidae > Pseudoips > Pseudoips prasinana. The sequence continues at coordinate 15,636,586 of OX621260.1, forward strand.
ACCAGCTGCACCTCCGGCTAAAGTTCCTAAAGCTGACAATCCAGCAAAAATTGGAATTAAAGGCAGAACGCCTCCAGTTTTCGGTAAAGGTATTACTCGAGGTACTCGAACGTGACGAATATGTGGAATTATTTTTTTTGCTGTCAAGTAAGCAGTTTTTATTAATGCCTTTTTGTCTTTGTGTTTCAGTTTCTTGATTTTTGATTTTATCTTTGTAACTAAGATTCTGAATGTTTTAATACCAGAGCCAGAGTTTAGTTTAGCTTTCATAACTTTGCTAACGAGCCATGAGCTTAGTTTTTCACCTTTCCCTGCATCTTTTGATTTAAGTCTTTGTTTAGCCATGTTTAGCAGACGTAAATCGGCTTTGTGACGGTTGAGTAAATCTGTATATTTTGTGTATGCAATGTCGTGATGCATACAAGCTTCGTCTAACTTATTCACACCCCGGTCACCGCGAGCCAAACGTTCACGTAATTTAGTTCCAGGTCCGCAATAATTATATCCAGGTAAATGAACTTCGAACGGTAGATGGTTGATTAAACTATTTACTAGTCCACCCCCTATCATTACTTGAAGTGCAATGGAAAGAACAGCAAAAAATATTGGTTATATAATTATCTTATCTCCTTATTGCAGCTTTATCAATCCAACTGTTTTCTTCACTGCTAAGACCCAACCATTTAACATAAATTTTATTTCCTTTCCGTTTCAAAATCTTTTCTATCAAATAAACATCTGGATATTTCGATTTTTGTAGTTCTTGTTCGTAAAAAGTTCCTAATATGTCTTGGTTTCGTTGGTCTACTATGTGATATGTTACTGGTATGGTGTTATTAATCTTTTTTATTGTAAATAATTCAGTAGACCAATTAGGAGTATATCCTTTCTCGAAATCGTGTTTGTATTTGCTGATAAGAACACAGTCACCAATTTTGAATGTAGGCTTTCGCCTTATGGATTCATGTATAATCTTTCTAATATTTTCTTTTATTTTATTTTCATTAGATTTATTCACATCAGCCGGTTTACACTTAATAGTTCGGTGTTTCGTATTATTATATGTGGTTAATATATCTCTCAATGGTTGACCTAACCACTTATAGTTCCCATTAAAACTAAAATATTTATATAATTTATTTTTAAGTGTTTTAATGAGTCGCTCTACAATTGAGGCTTTTTTAGTAGAAAATGATGAATAATGATTAATATTATATGTTCTCATAAGTGTCTGAAACGTATTGTTATAAAACTCACTTCCCTTATCAGTTTGTAAATTCACAGGATGTTGTTGACTGCTACGCAATATATGTTCAAATGCACGGGTAACCTCAAGTTTATTTTTAAATTTTAATGGCTCCGCCCAAGCATACTTTGAAAAACAGTCAATCACTAACAAAATATAATTATAACCTTTATTATACTTTCTAAGGTTTTGCATATCCATTAAATCTGCCTGCCATAAATCTTCAATCCCCTTTAGAATAACAGACCGTCGAAGGAAATTTCTTCGTGCCGCTTTATGTATTTCATTTACTATTTGCTGTTTTGCCATTACGGACTTTTTCGAGTAATTCGTTTACTTCTGCTTTAGTATAAAACTTGTCTTCGTAATGAGGTAAAATCGAAGATACATTGGCTTTTAAAGTAACTTGCACTGTCTTTTGCACATCTTTTATAATTTGGGCACGCAATGAACCAATCATTTTATTAAATTCTTGTATCGTATGAGTACTTAACTGATCTACATAATCTTTGTTCACAGCATCGTCTGCGTCTACAGGAGGTTTAATACCTTTGAGTTTAGAGGATTTTAAATCAAATTCCCCGCTTTCAGATTTGAACAGTGCGTTTTCATTAAACTCAAACAGATCTGATAAACGCATCCTTTTATGAATATAGTTACCGAATTTATCTACATTCATGTTTTAAGTATACTGTATAGTATATAGAGGTTGAAGGTGAAATGAACTTTATGAAGACGAAATTTGTTTATTTATAACCTTACTTTCCTGCAATTCTTCAATAATAGATATTATTTCATTGTCTAATCCAGTGTTACCAGCATCCCGAGATGCCATTAGTAATTTCAACCTTTCTACCAATTCATTTGGATCATCCCAGTACACATAATCAACATCTTTTTTCCATTTCTTTATCAGTGGTAAACCTTTTCCCTTTGATTGGGTATCTTTAACCGTATTTTGTAGTTTGAAGAGAGGTTTAATAACTTGCAAATATTTTTGTCCCTTATTACTTTTTATTGGTTTATTTGGTTCGTAGTCTCGACGATGTGCATTTGTATCAATCAACATCGACTTATAATGATTCATATCACCGTCTGTAACTAAGCTTAAATCTGTGTCTTTCTTAAGCAACAATTGTTTTAAACCAAGAGTACTTTGGTATTTACGTCCAGCGACGGTGATATATTGATCATTCATTGTTATGGGTGCAGAACCTAGCATGAGTTTTCCGCGCTCTACTCTAACACCAAAAGGAATATCTGTCAAAGCTTCCGAGGATACTGACCAAGATAATGTATCACAACCTTCTTTGGTGTCAACAACTGATTCATAAGACGAGTTGCTATTAAGAGAAACAGATTTATTTTCGTCGTCATCATCATCACATCTGTCTGTCTGCAAATTGTTGTCAATATCATCTTCGTATTCAGTAGTACGTGAAAGAGGAACTAGCTTACTAGTACCAGCAATCAAATTGAGAGGTTCTGTTACAGGTTTGAACACAGATTCCAATGCTTGTTTATTATCAATCTCCACATCTCTCATTTTTCGTACCGTTTTCTTTACAGCTTCCGCTGCATTTACAATTTGTCTTTTGAATGATTTTTCCATATTGATATAGCGATCCTAATTGATTAAGTGATGGCTTAGGAATATCAATGTTGAGCAGGCAACTGCTTTATATACCCATCAATCAAAGACAACAAAAGTGTCAAACCTATCTCTATAGCATCCTTCGTTTTTGGGACAATCCTTATTTATTACAACATAACTAAAAGGTTTACTCCATATTTTTGAACACATTCCACGAAATTCATTCCACGTCATGTCAGTGTTGACATGTTCTTCATAAACATGTCTCAAATTGATTTCGTCTTGTTTAAAAAGCACGATTAGGTTCGCGTTATCTCTTACCAACTGTTTAGGAATTTTACTATATGTTTGATTTAAATAAAAACAATCGATGTGTTTGTGTCTTCCCATTGCAAAATAATCACGAATGTTATTCTGATTTTCACAGGCAACATCATCAAATATAATAACTGAATTTGGCTTAGCACTTTGAACACTCAGTACTTGCTCATTTTCGTGGTATTTTTGAAAAGAAATGTCTGGTACTCGTTGCATAACTTTTTCTAAAAAAATATACTTGGGTTGCAGTAAAGTTTTCGAATAAACGTAAACATTTTGAAATCTCAACCCATTCTCATGAATTAGAAGACCAATTATTAAATTCGTTTTTCCACAATTTGATGGCCCACTTATGATGCATCGTAGTGAGTTAGGTAACAATTTTCCATGACGTAGACTAGTCTTGCTAGACTCGACACAGATTTTTTTCACATGTAATGAATGCGGTTGTTTTACGAATTTCATTGTTACTACTTAAAAAGGTTTGATTAATAATGAGTCAATTACGTTGTTGCATTGACATAAATAGTAAAATAGAAGCCCTAAATCGACGGGTGCCTAATATCTAGGAATATTATTGGGCATTCTAGAAGTAATAATTTCGGGTCTTAAAAGTGGTGAAACGTGTAGTGAAACTAGAGGTAAGTGGTTGATATGTAGAGCTAGTTATAGTAGGATGTTATTGGGCATTCTACCACACCGAGAGTGACGAAGGCGAACGAAGTGAGCCGGAGGAACGGCAGGTGGGGTAGAATGCCCAATAATATACTGCGTTAATTTAGTTATGGCGCGAAATACCTACTGAATAAAAATAAACGATATGAATACATCTATATAATAATATAATATTACGCCCGTGCGCATAATTACCCTCTTCTATTTATAAAGCTGTATTAGAGATATATGTAAGTAGGTATATTTAAATTAGTTTAGTGGTGATAAAGTCATTTAAAAATGCTTACAAAATTATATTAAAATAATATTTGTGTTTTTAGGGTTCCGTAGCCAAATGGCAAAAACGGAACCCTTATAGATTCGTCGCATCAAAATAGAACAAAACCAATAAATTTTGGTTCATCGAATGATTACATGTGGCGTATCTATCGATAGGTCTTCAAAAATGATATTGAGGTTTCTAATATCATTTTTTTCTAATCTGAATAGTTTGCGCGAGAGACACTTCCAAAGTGGTAAAATGTGTCCCGCCCCCTCCTCTAACTACTAAAATAAGAGAACGATAAAACTAAAAAAAATATGTGATGTTCCTTACCATGCGAACTTCCACCAAAAATTGGTTTGAACGAGTTCTAGTAAGTAGTTTTTTTAATACGTCATAAATCGTAAACCACAATTTAACTTTCATTCAATCAAATAAAATACCTACTTGCTGCTACGGAACCCTTCATGGCCTCTTACGGCGTAAAATTAATCCATTGTCGGCTATTTATTCACTATTATTAGTTTTTAACCCTTGACTGGTTTATTGAACTCGGCTGCATCGTTTTCCGTCACGAACACGTGAACAACAACATTATATAAATACACTGATCATAACACAAATACTGTTGAGCACAATTTTAACCTCTCCTCAGTAAATAATACCATATTTGTGATCCACGCCATAAGCTGAACCAAGCTCTGTTCCACATCACATCCACACTTCCCCATACACAATATTTCTTATCTACAGACCTCACACACACATATTCATTCATCTACATAATCTAGCGTAAAACCTTACAAGATTGCCCAACTAATCTAACTTTGCCCAGCAGGGTACGTTTCACAAAATTTTATTTATTTTAGTTTATTATTCAATCTATGATGTTTATTTGATTACATCTCTGATGACACTGTGTAGCTGATTTTGCTCAATGTCCCCTGAATTGGCTGTAAAACTGTGTCGAAGTTGGTGATGTATTTTGCGGGCCAAAATTTGTGTGAAAAACTTTTTTTTTAACTCGATTTGTAATAACAACAGGTAAGTAAGAATTTTACCACTATTACTACGTAATAAATACACAAGAAAGATCGAATATCCCACGGTAAATCTCTCTTAATTTCGAAAACATGATGGTGGGCAATGTCAAATTTAATTTCTTAGAGCAGTTGTAACAACTTTGCCCACCAAAATATAACCAATAGGGTTGTGACTTCGATGTTAAATTAGATCTATAAAGTACTTTGCTACACTAGTTGCAGAAGTTACACACTTTACAGTAGTTGCAGAACTACCTAAGTAATGTTAAATAAGAATAGGATTATTTAATATTTAACTTTGTCGCAAAAAGTACATTACATGTATTTGCAAAACAGTTTAAAGTGGCTAAAAATGAACAACAAAGTTAGTTTCTATATATTTTTAGATTGTTTATTTCTATGTTTTTTCGTCCTTATATTTTGAAACTGGTTTTAGTATTACTAAGAAACATCTTCAATTAGTAAATCTTAAAGGTAATAGGTTGTATTAAGACCTCGTATCGATATTTATTTTTAGTGCTATTAAGTAAACGTAAAAATTCTCATATATACATTTTTGCGTGGTTTCTTAGGAGCTCAAGAACTTTATTTTGCTTAAATTTATTAAACAAGGTAAGTTTCGTATTTATTTCAGGATGAATAATACTAAGCCTAAAAACATCAGAAAAAATTGAAGAATATTAGGATGTATGCTCTAGGCATACAGAAATTATTCAGAGGAAATGTTGGAGTTAGCAGTGGACGTGGTAGAAAATAAGAGGATGTCAAGTCGGGAGGACTTTATATTGAATTTATCTAAAGCAATCGCCAACACGCGAAGCGAATCTAACTACAATTATTTGATCTCAGAAAATAGTATTCCATTTTTATTTCAGAATAATAATAAATAACCGCAAGAAGTACCACGATAATTATTGTTGATATTCATAAGTTTAAGTTTGTTTTTGAAAGCTTTGTCTTGAATTTAGATTTGTTTCACTTGTATGAATAGGTATTTGTAGTCAATGTTCCTATAATGTATGTATATTAAGATTTGTTTTGAAGCTCATGTGCATTTGCTTTACAGTATTGTTCAAATATTTATAAATAAATGGTTTAAAGTACTTACGTACACCGTACTGATTAACAATAAAAAGTGACAACCCTAATTCATAGTATAATTTGTATGAAAAATTACAAAAAAAGTGTTGCGACTTTGCCCATTCTAATTTGACAGGTAATATGAAGACGGTTAGTATGTAGGTCCTATGATAGATTGACTATTTTTCTAAAATGATCCCAAAATCGTATGTTCTTAAAGTAGAAAATCCTGAAGTTACGGAGATTTCTGCAAAATGGGCAAACTTGTAAAAAGCTATGTATTTGGCCCGCTTTTAAAATATTGGTTTTAGCACGTTGTATTTCATTATTTTGATATTTTAGTATATTATATGCAAAGAATATGGTATCATGGTATCAATAATGTAGGACGATCACAAATTGAAAAGAACATTATTAAAAAATATATTTAAAGTGGAATCAAAATCGCAAGAAATCTGGGCAAAGTTGTACGGTTTTACGGTACCTAGTTCCTTAGTTATTCTTAGTCGACTACGAACCTCGTGGAGGTTCCTGCTGACCTGGAATACAGGTTTGCTGCAAACCTATCTGCAATACCAATCTCTCACAAAGTCGGGTTTAACCATAGCAAATTTACAATTGTTACTTAGCATAAGCCTACCAAACTGTAGCTACTGAACCCTTTTGTGAAGAGAAAATAAACAGATTGTATCATGTCATTGTATTATTATTAATTGAGTGAGAATGTAAATGCTACACGGTCAGCTGATGCGATGCTGTGGCCCCCATATTGCGACATCCGATAGATGGACAAAAATTTGAGGCAAAATAAATAAAACTATGTAGAAAGAAACACCAATTCCTGTAGATTTATTTGTTATGAGGTATTCTAAAATGTTGACATTTCGTTACTAGACCATATCGGATAAACTTAATTTTGTGAAGTTATCAGCTTGACATAATTAACAATAATTTTTGCATTGGCGCACCACGCGCCTCCTGTACCTACGCGAACTCGCATCCACCTACAGTCTATTTTTCCTTACTTGTCTTATTTGGTAAACAAATATGGCGTACTGGTAACCAAAGACAATTGATAGAGTTGGGAAATTATCGAATGAAGGACTGAACGAATTCATACAGCTGTAACCGAATGATTTTAGTCTACGGCCAGTTACAACAAAAACTTTAGTTTAAAAAAATAATACCTTACATTACCATACACAAATATAACTTGGTATATTATATATAAACATTCTACTTTATTATTTAGTTTTTGTACATTAAAATTATACAGTTCACAATGATCAGAATCATTCATTCACTTTTCCCTTCTCTAAGTTCCAATGACAAACTAGCATTTTGAAATGTCAAATTGTCAATATAATTTTTAATCTGTGGAAATGGATTCTGATATTATTTTGATTTTAAGAGAATTAATGTGTTTGGATGGTGAATTTGCAAAATTGGCAAATCACCCACAAATAATCCTCCTCAAACCGGAAATATATTTGTCCAATAAATCCATTCATTTGGAGATATTGTTTCTTTTTCCTCGATTATTTAAATTTCGAAGTTGACGATTGCCTAATTACCAGTAAGTTTAAATACTCTTTGCATGCCAAAGAGAATATAAAACCAACTACGACTAAGCTTCGAGCATTCACGTTTAGCCATGGCGGGCATTTGTTGGATGTTGATTTCCATATTTCCATAAGTAACCTACCATAGGTATATTTTCATTGTAACTGAAATACCTTCAAAATATAGTAATATAAGTATGTATTTATTAAGTATGTAGATATGCGTTTTAAAATTGAAAATTCTAGTAAATTGAATTAGTAGCGACCCTCTTTCTGACGTCATGAAATAGTTTCTAGCAGGGACCGGACAACCCCGCTTCTGAGTTAAGCCGTTTGATAGGGTAACCCGTTCATTGGGTAACTCGTATCGCGGTGTTACCCTTTGATTGACTTACAGCCTCGAAACCCAGTGAAAGGGTTAACACGTTTTTTATGGTAACCACGGGAAGGGGTTAACCCCTTCAATGACTTAAGCCCTTGAATAGCTTACCCTCTTGAAAAGGTTTTATTCGAGTTAACCTGAATTACCCAATCAACTTAGCAGCGTGTAGATGGGAGTAGGCATACTCGCACCCGTGCGGTGCCTCATTGCCTAACTACTTTTAGGTAGGTACAACAAATTTGACGAACGAACGACTTTTTATATTTTAAATTTGAAAGTTTAGTGACGACAATTAGTCGAGCTAATAATTAACGTGTTATTTAAAGAACTGACTTACTTTACTCTTAATATTGTGACAATCTGTATGATGTTATTATATTTTGTTAAATAATTATTATAATATTTTGCTGTGTGGTGATGGCATAGGATATCATCACCCCATTTTATCACGTAGGGGGCGCAGAAATCGACCGAGGGCATACCTAACAGAGAACCGGCAGCAGCGTTTATCTATGAACTATGACCATCAAACTTTCTTTCGCCAACCCGTCTTCCAAGCTATGGGGCTGTGGGGGTCTGCCAAGCTCCCATTCTTCGGGGAGGCTTTTGTCCAGCAGTGGACGTACTTTGGCTGACATGAGGACGATGAAATAATTGACGGGCGTGTTGGCATGGTCGGCAAATGCTTGCTTTTCACGCCGGAGCTCGTGGGTTCGATTCCATCTAGGACAGATATTGGTGTGCATGAACATGTCTGTTTGTCCTGAGTCTGGGTGTAATTATCTATATTAGTATGTATTAACAAAAGAAAAGTGGTATAGGTAATATATCAGTTATCTGGTTTCCATAGTACAAGCTCTACTTAGTTTGGGATCAGATGGCCGTGTGTAAATAATTTCCCTGGATATAATTATTATTTAAATTATTGTATTTTTTGAACTGATACATTATGGGTACTCTAAAACATAATTGACGTGACTAAAATGTTCATTATCATAAGAATATTATCTCTTTAAGAATTTTCAGAGTCAAGCAATCTTAGGTTATGTAATTGTCTATATATTTCATATATAGACAGCAACCTTGGTCTGATAAAAATACATTTAGGCGACCACCTAGGTACAAGTTTTCCAAGACTAATTCTGTATTCAATAAAGTTCTTTACCGTAATTTCATATTAGTTACTAATTTATAAATATAGTTGAAATAAAAATACGGCTATTGTGGCCTCATTAATTGGCTTAAGGCAACTGCCTGATTTTTTGTGCCAAGAAGTCGTCTTAAAAAATGACAAACTGGCTATCTCATATATCTTTTACAGAAACCAATGGCCTTAGAATTTGACAAATGGATGACAATCTTCATGTCTGTCTGTCTGTCCGTCCGTATGTCACAGCTACTTTTTTCCAAAACTATAAGAGCTGTACTGTTGAAACTTGGTAGATGTATTCTGTGAACCGCATTAAGATTTTCTCACAAAAATAGAAAAAGAACAATAATTTTGGGGGTTCCCATACATAGAACTGATGCTAATTTTTTTTTCATCGTACCCGTGTGGTGGATCTATGGATAGGTCTTCAAAAATGATATTGAGGTTTCTAATATCATATTTTTCTTAACTGAATAGTTTGAGCAAGATACACTTCCAAAGCAGTAAAATGTGTGCCCCCCCCCCCCCTTGTAACTTCTAAAATAGGAGAATGATAAAACTGAAAAAAATATATGATGTACATTACTATGCATTGACATATTTGATTGTGTGATTACTAACATAGTCGTAAGTTTATACTAACAATCTTGTTGAGTCATAGTTACTTGAATAAAGAAAGTTCTTTTCTATTCTATGCAAACTTCCACTGAAAATTGGTTTGATCGAAATCTAGTAAGTAGATTTTTTTAAGACGTCATAAATCGTAAACCGCAATATACCTTTCATTTAATCAACTGAAATACTTGCTGCTATGGAACCCTTCATGGGCGAGTCCGACTAGCACTTGGCCTGTTTTTTTAAATATTGAGATGTTATAACGTTTATCGCACAAAAGAAGGTTACCGCCGCTCTTGCAAGCTTTAACAGCGTGTTTATTTCTGATTACATTAATAAAGATATGGACGTTTGTATTAATAGTTATAGTATTTACATATCTCTCAGTCACCAACATTTTAGTCATCGATCATACCAATTCAATCAATATCTTCTATTATTCTAGAGCAATGAGCTGCCAACAATGTTGTCATTTCTTTATAATAACTGGCATTGTCACTATTGATTGAAAAATAATTCAACACCTCTCAAACTTAATCTTTTAGGAAAACGCCTGTTTGTTATTTTAAAATTTTCCAAACAGCTAAATTTCTAACTGATTAACTTGGCCTTGTCTGAAATATTGTAACTTAATGCCTAAATACCTTTTAAGATTAGATTAGCATGGTTCTTAAACAATTTAAGAACAATTAGGCTCCTGGTGAGTTACAATAGAGCTTTTTAAGGCGGATGGTATACCAATCCTACGAGCTTTTCAGAAGTTATTTAACTTTGTCATACTAAAAGGTCAAACGTCACAAGGATGGCACATATTGGTGTGGTAGTGCTTTCTTCAATAAGGGCGATAAAAACCCTTTGAAAAAATAACAGACCCATCACGTTACTGAGCCACGTTTACAAGTTGTTTTCGAGAGTCATTACGAATCGTCTCACGCACAGGTTTGACGTCAACCACCCTCCTGAACAAGCCGGTCGCCGAAATTGCTTTAGTACCATATACCACATACATACGCAACGGCAAGTTATTCAGAAGACCGAGGATATATCCAGCCATTATGCTTAGCGTTTGATTGAATCGAAACCTGGATGTACTGTGATCTTTCCAAAATTCCAAAGTGTTTGTATGAGAACTCGCAACCTATACGATTGCAGTGAGGCGTGAGACAGGGGGATATAACATCTCTATCTCCAGAACTATTCATCGCTGCATTGGAAGATGTCTTTAAACTTGAAGGCTTCAATCTCAATGGCGAATACATCCCTCACCTTCGTAATCATGGCTGAAACATTGAAATACCTCGGTACAATGCTCGAAGACTTCAGCAGCGTCTCTACTAGTGGGTCTCAAAATGAACATGGATAAGACGAATATCATGTTGAACATTCAGGTTGCACCCATTTCAGTTAAGGTAAGGGACTCTGGACTCGAGGTTGTGGAGAGCTATATCTATACCTAGGACAGACCACTCCACTAGGGAGGCGGTCCAACGCGGTGGTTTTCACCGAAATCTGCGCGCGCCAGAGAACGGGAGGGCGCCAGAAGAAACGTTCATTGAGTACCGACGGGATGACTACTGGCACGTATTAGTGCACTGGCGCGCATGGCTAGAGTTACGCCTAAACGTGCGCCAGCGTGCCGTCGGTGCCATCCTACCTCACCTCAAGGTCTGAGTGGAAAGAAGTCTGCCCAACACACTCTCGCTGAGTGCCCGGCCCGGGTGGCCAAAAGGCGACTCAAGATCTCAATCGGACGGGATCTGTCCCTGCCGGCAATCGTAGGGGCAATGCTGGTGGGTGACTCTTCTAAATGGCACGCCGTGGTCTCCTTTTATGAGGCAGTCATGTTCCAAAAGGAGGCCGCCGAGCGCGAACGGGAGAGATCGCAGACGGAGGAGGCGTCGGGGTGGCGGCTGCAACCGGTAGCCCAACTCCCCCTCGGAACCGCGGCGGCAGTAAGAGAAGTCAATATTACTAGCTAAAAGAAGACAGCGATCTGTTTATGGCGCAGTCGCTGTGCCGGACTGGCAGAAGTCGGCAAATAGCGAGGACAATCCAGAGCACTCTCAGGGTACGTGCGTAGTACGCTCATCATACCATATGGAACTTTTCGCATAAGGGGTGCACCGGAGCAATATACCCGCGTTCCCGGAGCTCCCCCATCAGGCGCCAAGAGAAGCCCACGGCAGGTAGGTTTAGTCGGTGTGAGTCTGACGCATCCATCCGTAAACATTTTTGCGGGTGGCATACTTAGGCATTCGACCTGCCTTATCAAAAAAAAGGTAAGAGGTCCACTTCGAGTACGAGATCAATTGTAGAATCTAACTTGCCTGGGCAGCGTTCGGAAAGCTAAGCTTCTGGTCCCAAATACCAATCAAAAGTCTTCGAATAGTATGTGTTGCCTCTGAAGAATTAGGGAACCAAGACGTAGCCGCTCACTACGGGGCTAATAAAACGGCTCATGGTCACCCAAAGAGCAATGGAGTACGCCATGTTCGGAGTTTCCCTCCGAGATCAATTCACAAATCTCAAGATCCAACCAAGAGAGGCAAATCAAAAAAACCGACATAGCTTGAATAATTGCCAAGCAAAAGTGGCGGTGGGCAGGGTACATAGCTTGCAGAATCTACGGCCGCTGGGGCAGAAAGTTTCTCAAATGGCGACCATGAACCGGAAAACGCAGCGTGGGGCCCCCAACAAGATGGACCGATGATCTTGCGAGGGTCGATGACAGCTGCTGGATGCGGGCAAGGCAGGATCTGCAGTTGTGGAGTATCTTTGAGAAGCAATGGACTTTGCCCAGCAGTACTTTCGGCTGATACGATGATAATGGTGATGGTTATGATGATGATGCATCTATTTAATAACGGTGTACGCCACCACGCCTCCGCGGTTTAACTTTAACAGAATGAAAATCAAATTCTTTGTTATAATATAATTATGTGCTCCTAGCCGAATTTCGGCCCCAGCGGCCAGTCTCAATGGAGACTGGCCATGTGAGCGAGACATACCACAAGTGTGTGTGCAAACACAGGGGCACTATCTATTCCATCACTCTCATTATCCGATGGGACGACTAGCGGAACGACCGGAAGGTTAGGTACATGATCGACGGCTTTACGTGCTCTCCGAGGCATGGCTATAATACCGCCAACTCCCAGACTTCGGGCTGACACTAAGAAATTTTTCTTTTTACGCTAAAATCCCATAGACACTTTTGGCCCAACCCTTTTTTTTTGGATTTGAACCCAGGACCTCGTTATCTACGTTTGAAGACGCTACCACTAGACCAATGAAGCGTAACACATTCTATAAAAAAAGAACTGCTAAATTGCTTTTACTTAATTCTGTAGTACCTACCGAGTTCCGAATTAAAATAAATTATGACAATAAACAAGAACAGACACGAAAAAATAATATTACAGTGTTCAGCGACAAGCAAAATTGAACTTTAAAATAATAAATTCCAAATTATTATGACTAGATGTCACGTGCGGTGGTGTTTATGCAATTACCAAACTAATTTCGATGCGGAAGAGTGCATATTACAATGTCTTGGCTGGAATGGCTTACCCTGTTACAGTGTTACAGGGTATGAAAGGGTAACCCTTTCGGAAGCGGTTCATTACACCCGTTCGAAGGTGTAACTCGTATCATAGGGTTTATTTTTTAAGCGCTTAAAAATACCCGTTCAAAAACCCGTTCAACGAGTATCCGGACGGTCCCTGGTTTCTAGGATAATAGTGAAAGCTTAATGAAGTCAAGGAAATAAAAGCCTGTGGTAAAATTAATATTTTATTTCTAAATTATCTGTCTATACATAAATAACTAAAAATTATTCTCTTAAACACTTTTGTTTTCTAACTTTAAACCAACTTCTTATAACATTTTCCCTGATTGTGGCTTGATTTTGAAAAGTTGGAAATAATAAATCGTGTAAAACACTTAAATCATGTGATCATTTACTGACATAGGTAGAGTAGGTATACCTATAGCAATTTTTATACATCGATGGCGATTTTAAACATCTTAACGTAAAATCTAATATAAAACAATTAATATCAAAACCAAAATTATAGAAAATATTTGTGCGCCCTGCACAGAGAAACTTCTTTACAAATGCTTTTTTTTTGCTTTAATCTAATATTAGGTAAATCTCATGGTTTATGGATTTAACACGAGTGTAAACACACTATAATCTTACCCAATAACATATTTTAACAGCATAGGTACTTCGTAAATATAATCTATATAAATAGAAATGTATTGCCGCATGTTTGAAAGATCATCACTCGATAACGGCTTGACCGATTTGGTTGATGTTTTTGCTTGTGTTGGTAATTTTAACATCAATATTTTACTCCGATAGGTGGTGCTACACGTTGCAGGTTATACCACTTTCAATGAAAACTTGAGAGGTGTCAAGGGACATCCGGATGGAACGAAGTTATTTCTTATGTACAAAAAGCCTGTATACACTCAACAAAAATAATCGTCGCGACACCACACTGTTCAATGCGAAATATAAATTTTCAATATCTGCCTTGCTTTCTATGAGAGAGAGAGAAAGAGAGAGCCAGACAGAGAAACATGCGCACGCCGCACAGCTGCAAAAAGTGTCGTGACAACTTTTCGTAAGATTTTTTCCGTCTAGCCCCCTTTCACAACGCGCGATAAGGAACTTCGTTCCAACAGGTGTCAACTGTCAGATGCATCGTAATTCCTCCAGTATACATATGATACCAATCTATTATTTATATTGACGTAATCGGCATATTGTAGAGCCATGTAGCAGATTTCTATAGTTATTTTAAACGTTAACGCTAAATGACTGGTCTCTAGTAGGTACAGACGCCAGCACATCCAGCTAACCCTATCTGTCAAATTTCTTTAATAGATTTTCAACTTTATCACCTAAGCATAAGTTTCAATTTCAATTGGGGAAATTTGACAGATTGGGGTAGCTTGATATGCTGGCGTCTGTACATCCATATTTTTTTTCATTCATAAGGTTTTGCCTATTTCTAGATAGGACTGGACAAAATTCAAATGTTGTAACAATATCCTTTATTTCATATTTATTTCATCTAACTTACAAGTAAGAAATGTGGTTCCTATTTTAGCATAAAACACATTTATTTTCATAAAAGTACATACTACATAGGTAATATAAAATATAATACATTCATGAAATTATAAGGTCGATTTGCTACTTATACCTTAATCGCACAATGGTATTATATTTACCACCTCATATTAAACTCTTTAACCTAGTAATTAGAGTTAAATGCAATGAATAATGAACATTCGCTTTGACTAAGGGTTATTATTGACAGCTTATCAATTGCAGATTATGTGGATACTCATAAGTTCACGAGTGCATCTGCATTACGAAGGCATTTCATACTACCCATGTAATGAAGACGCTGTCGAGGTCTTTAAGTGTATCCACCGCAGTGAAGTTACTGATATTTTAAAAAGAATGCGCATAAATAGTGTTGTGAATACATAAATTCTCCATTATCGTGTATCGTGGTATCAGTATAGTTCAAGCCAGCCAGTAGACCTTTGCCATGGCGTAACGACTGCTGTATAACGACAACAACCGGGACCGACAGCTTTACCTGCCCTCCGACGCACGGTGACGTTCAGAAAATAAACCACTTTGACGGTCTCCCATCTATAGACCATCTATAGACTGACCGCATGCATAGGTGATTTAACTCGCCGATCACTTACGACATGTAACTATAAACTGTAGGTACAGACGCCAGCACAATAAGTTACCCCAATCTGTCAAATTTCCCCAATTGAAAGTGAAACTTAATCAAGTGATAAAGTTTATAAAAGAAATTTGGGGTTTCAGATTGGGGTAGTTGGATGTGCTGGCGTTTGTACAAATATCTGAGCTTCTATGAGTATCTTGAGTATAGATAACAAAGAGTATATGAGCATTCATTTTAAAATGGAACATAATCAAAACATTCATGCTTTGAGCACCGAAGAACAAGCTTGGAAAGCAAGACAAGTACATTATATTATTATTATTATAACTAACATTTAGAAAAGCTAAAAAGACATTGATTTGTAAAACTGCAGAAATAAATGCGTGGGTGGGCTTTTACTACATGACTAATACTTAGTAATAATACTTAAATAATAACACATTAGGTAGTACTTACTAAAACCCTCACTTATAAAAATATCGACTTTAATCTTGAGAAATTGTTTAACTCAGTAGCTCAAATGCCAAATGAATTTGACATTTGTCAAGACAGCTCTTAAACTGATCGGTATTTCAAAATTATTATAGTAAGTGGGTAAGACCGAAGAATTACAATTTGTTATTACTAAGTCCAAGTTATCACTTATTAGTGAGTGCCGTTTAAATATTGATTTAACGAAACACTTACGCCCTTACGTATAAAAATATTGAGACGCTAATCACCTTATGACATAGTTCGTCTCATTTACACGAATGTAAAATCACATTGAATGACAAAGACAAAACGTGTCTCAAACCCAAGAGGTACTCCATATTTTTATAAGTTGGGGTTTACATACACCGAATATAAAATTGCAACTTACTTAAGAGTGTGAAAAATAAGCATAAATTTGATCTTGTTAATGAAACACAACTCGGAACCGTGGTGAATTTAATTGATTAAAAGCCTACCTGAAGTGTAAAATTAAGCAAGGCTCTGAGAGGAGTGTAATTTTTACAAAGAATTTTATTTAGTTATGATTTTTTCTATGGCATGGTGTAACAGCAATAAACTAATACCTAAGGTATTAAAGTGTTCTTCTAACACCGTCTTAATGCAATGACATTGATGATTGACTAGCAATAAACGTGATGCATCCTTTGTTCATGAGAATTCATTGGCTTTGTCCAGAAATCTGAAAAATAAATATTAAAATAAATATCATTACACTTTTTCGTTATTTGGATTTTAATATATTGGATCTTTCCAAACATAGCAGGGTTAAAACCCTATATATATTTGGAGATTTTATAGAAAGATACTTTATAATACTTATGCAGATAAGGCAAATACTAACTAGTACCTACATATTGTTTGCCTTTTCTCTTGTTTGTACTTATACATTTAAGTCTTGTATGTAATTCTTTATTATTGTAAAATATTTGGTTTCTGCAAGACAAGCCTGCATGCTTAG
Organism: Pseudoips prasinana; assembly: GCA_951640165.1. Classification (NCBI taxonomy): domain Eukaryota; kingdom Metazoa; phylum Arthropoda; class Insecta; order Lepidoptera; family Nolidae; genus Pseudoips; species Pseudoips prasinana. The sequence goes on from OX621260.1 coordinate 15,653,689, forward strand.
TGCAGAAACCATTGCTAAATATAACATATCTACTTATTTTTTAAAATTAAATATGTATTGTTAAATTTGAAAATAAGAAACGACATTTTATTTCTTTAAACATTTTTTAGCACTGTTAAGATCGCATTTCTAATATCTGACGATTTTATAGCTTCTTGTTGTTTCAATATGATTACTATTGCCTACATAAAATTACTTTTTCCAATTTTATTTTTTAACGGTTACTTTAGTAATTACCTGTATGTAATCAGTGCATCTCCTTGAGACGAAGTGCTGAGTCGTCTGAAGAGATGCGCGTGTCTTCTGTGGGGGCTGTGCTCGTCGTGTTCCACTTGCCGGTGCGCGAGTCTCTCTCCGTGTACGGTAGGTTGAACATCACCGAGAATCTGGAGAGAAATAGAGTGGGAACTATAAATAGCCATAGACAACAAAGAAAAGATTATTTATTGGCTTGTGTTGTGAATTTGTATGTGTAATGGAGAGGACAATCCAATTCCGCAGGTTTACTGTTAGCGCTTTCACAGTTTGGCGGCACAATATTGTACAATTCACAATTTAGCGGCATAAAATGGTTTAATTCAGACTTTAGCGGTACACCACTGTTCAATTCACAGTTTGGCGGTATAACATTGTTCAATTCACAGTTTAGCGGTATAAAATTGTATATTTCTGACTTTAGCGGTACACCATTGTTCAATTTACAGTTTGGCGGTATAACATTGTTTTATTCATAGTTTGGCGGTATAAGATTGTTTAATTCACAGTTTAGCGGCATAAAATTGTTTAATTCAGACTTTAGTGATACACCATTGTTCAATTCACAGTTTTGCGGTATACCATTGTTTAATTCACAGTTTGGCGGCATAACATTGTTCAATTCACAGTAAGCGGTATACCATTGTTTAATTCTCAGTTTGGCGACATAACATAGTTTTATTCTCAGTTTGGCGATATAACATAGTTCAATTCACAGTTTGGCGGCATAACATTGTTCAATTCACAGTAAGCGGTATACCATTGTTTAATTCTCAGTTTGGCGACATAACATAGTTTTATTCTCAGTTTGGCGATATAACATAGTTCAATTCACAGTTTGGCGGTATAAGATTGTTCAATTCGCAGTTTGTCGGTATAACATTGTTCAATTCACAGTTTGGCGGTATAACGTTGTTCAATTCACAGTTTGGCGGTATAAAATTGTTTAATTCACAGTTTGGTGGTATAACATTGTTCAATTCACAGTTTGGCGGTATAACATTGTTTAATTCATAGTTTGGCGGTATAAGATTGTTCAATTCACAGTTTAGCGGCATAAAATTGTTTAATTCAGACTTTAGTGATACACCATAGTTCAATTCACAGTTTTGCGGTATACCATTGTTTAATTCACAGTTTGGCGGCATAACATTGTTCAATTCACAGTAAGCGGTATACCATTGTTTAATTCTCAGTTTGGCGATATAACATAGTTTAATTCTCAGTTTGGCGATATAACATAGTTCAATTCACAGTTTGGCGGTATAAGATTGTTCAATTCGCAGTTTGTCGGTGTAACGTTGTTCAATTCACAGTTTGGCGGTATAACATTGTTTAATTCACAGTTTGGTGGTATAACATTGTTCAATTCACAGTTTGGTGGTATAACATTGTTTAATTCACAGTTTGGTGGTATAACATTGTTCAATTCACAGTTTGGTGGTATAACATTGTTCAATTCTCAATTTGGTGTTATAAGATTACTCAACTCACAGTTTTACCTTGACCTATACTTATTAATCAAAAACTTACTAGCTAAAGAATGTAAAAAATGCATAAACAACCATGCTAAACAAACAGTATGACCTTTCTGCAAAACGTAATGTACGTATTTAGGATATTATGATACTATCTTGGACAAACACGCCAATGTCGTAGTTTGATAAATTACTTTGATACACGAGTAGGTACACATGTACATGTGTGTACGTATTGTGCAGTTATGTACTGTGTACACTGTTCTCAGTCAGATTACACCTGAGGTCATTAGTTCCTGTCAACATTTGCCGACATTGACCGAATATAGGCAATAAGTATCAGATAGCTTCTACCATACTATGGGTCCTGAAGGAAGGATTACGAGTAAAATATATACCTATCTAGTCTTCAATTGGTGGGTGACTAATGGGTCCGAATTTACTGATTTGTACATACATAATTGATTTGTGACATAATAAATAAGTACTTCATATTTTAATTGCAATCAAATGAGCATAAAGGCCAGTAATCCTTGTAACTTACCCATTAATATAATTCTAAATGGGGTTTTGATCACTTGCACGGGATCGCTGATCACGTGTTAAGGGGCCAACGCTATCCTCGCCTCTGAGGAACCTATCCTAGCAAACCTACGGCTTTCTCTAGCTACCTAGGTGGGCGACCCGCAGAAGAAAGCTTAGGAGCAAGAGTCGCAATTTCAATTGTTGCGCGAAGTGCTGCTTCTGTTCGTTAGTCCTTTTTATCCTGGAGCTGGAGTGTTTGGAATTATGTGGTTTTCTTACCTTTGTATCAATTTTCTTTACGCCAATTCTTACACACATGTGGTTTACTAAGATTATAATAACACAAAATGAATAAAAATTTCCAGAGCAACAAACATATAGGTAATCTTATATACTTGTATGTATTTACGTACGTATGTACTGAGTGTTATTTCTCAAGGTTAGGTAGTGCATTACATTATAATGTTATGGTTTCGATATATTAATTAGATAAACTAAATATACATTCCAAATCCCTTGCTTTGGGTGACCTATATGTGTTTAAATGTATCGTTTGTAAAAAGCTCCAGTAACCCTTAGTATTTACATACATACATAGACTCACGCCTGTTTCCCAGACATAATCCCAGAGATAACGGACTCCATTTGTCACGATCCTTGCACGTCTCTTTCGTCTCATTTACTGTCATTATATTCTTCATACATGCTACTACCTACTTAACCTGGTAAAGTTATATTTAACATGACCAGGTTAAGTAGGTAGTTTAATACATAATATGTCGTTGTTTTTTATGTAAGTATAAATATTGTAAAATTTGGATTAAACAATTTAGAACATAATTAATGTTAATAAAAACATTCCGAACCAATTTAGTCGCATACCAATATTTTAGTCCCAGTTTAACCAATTATTGTGTTGAATATAAAATTATTAGCTAAGTGTTGCACTTAATATTTATTTATTTATTATACTTATCGTTATTTACTTTGTAAGTAGCCATTTTTAGATATATAGCAAATTATATATACATTTAACAGCCTATCATAAAGCGACTTACTTTTTTACCCGGATACCAGACCCTTGATGCACCGGTGTTATAATCCTTCTGTGCAAGGGTTCTGAGTTTGATTCTCGGATGGAAAAAAAAATTGTGATGTCCACCAAAATACTCTTCTCTCGTGGTTGTTTGGATTCGTGTTTAATTCTCTTCTGGAAATGCTGATGTTGGGTTTTTTTTTATAACAAAAAGAAATAAAACAATTCTAAATTAACCAGTTATAAACTCTAAAGCATACATACTGTAGGTATTATTTTATAATCGTTATGTAGACCAGGGAAGTGTGGTTAGGGATTCAGGCCAGAAGCTAATTTCTCAAAATGGAATCTGGTATATCTTTTCAACCTGGTAAGTCCAAGAAAGCATTTTATCGTGTGAGAAGTTTCGTTTCTAGATATTACTAGATTAGATACATTTTATTACTTGACATAAGAATAATCTTATGTTATATAGGTACTACCCGTCTCCACAAATTAAGTAACTCAAGGGCATTGTACAAGATTCTTGGCGACCCAATTATATAAGAAAATTGTTTACAAATAAGTTTAAAAGAATTATAAAAGCCAAATTGCGTAGCAGGCCATAAATATAACATTTTTTTTTGTCCCAAGCACTTTTGTCACTTAAATAATCATTTAAGTGACAGAAGTGCTGTTGTATAAGTGATTGTTCTAAGTCAATACACATAAAGAAATATGTAATTATTCTTAAGAAAATTTTATTTATAAAAGGATTCCTACGGAGTTTTCTGGCAGTGTTTCTCAGTAGCTGCCACGTCATGGACTGCACGGTTGAGTACAAAGATGACGATTCCACATAAATTTAATTTTATTTCGCAATATAGAATTGAATATAGAATTATTCTTGGTATATAAACTTTTATTTTTACGTAATAAAAATGCATGATTCGAACTTATCAGGTTATGTGTTACTTCGCTCTATCAATGCAAATTATTATTTGTGTAGCTTCAAATTGAAGTATCTACTGGTTTAAGTATACTTGGTTAAAAATAAACTAGATTTCTCAATTAATTTGGTAAATATATATAAAACATGAATTTTCCACACACGCATCAGTTGACGCACTACATTTAAGAACCGTTTTTTTTTGTTTATTACATAAACTTAATGTTAAGAATACTAACCTCTTTTGTACCAAGTTGCGGACCTTCTTCTTCCACACAAAGATCAAGAATACGAACACGCCGAGGCCAATGTTGGAGAGGTCAGTAATGATCCAGTACCAGTTGGAGCCGCCCACTGCAAAGCTGATAAGTTCCACCGTCCAGTTCACACCCATCACCATGAACAGCTTGAGGTATAAACCATATCTGTAACAATTATCACCAATTTTACCACCCCGCGACGGCAAGCACCTTTTATGCGAGTGTATTTTTGCCTACAGAGCTCTTAAACGGATAATGAAAAATAGAGTACACTTTGTTACACCAGAAAAACACAATACATGATTACAAAATAAGCAAATTAGGTACAATCGGCGCACAGACGGGTATTTTGACAATCTACGCGGCCAAAACTATTTTATGTTCTTATTATATTCTAAAGGATATAACTTAGTATAAAAAATACTTAAAGTTATTTATGAAGACGTTTATTATTAAATATACATGATATAATATTTTAAGAAGTACTTAAATGTAAAAAAAAGATTTATTTGTAGAGTTTGCTTTTATTTTGTTAGTTTTATTTCTCGCTCTCTGAAGAATCAACATTATGTACCCCAGACATAAGAAGCGCGATAGTTTCTTTAAAAAAACACCTCACTTTTCTGCTTTTTGAGCGTCTCATACAGCTTATAAGGGGATCTGATGTCAAAAGCAACCGATTCAAAATATCTCTGTTGCCAAGCAATAAATAAGCCAGTTTCTTCGTGAAATCTTTTCTGGCTTTCGAATAAACGAATCCGAGCGTGTGAAATTGAGAGACCAAACTCGATAGCCTCGCGATTTATTTCTTTTTTATTGTCAACCTTGTTGAAATCTTTAGAAGTTGCACCACATATGTAGCATCGATTGTAGATTTCATGCCAGTGGCCGCGTTGCAGACCTAGCCATCCACCATTATCATGACAAAGACATGAATGACCGAATACTTGTTCCCATTCATGTTAACCTCTGTGGCTCTTAGCGAATTAGAAGAAGTTTTCACGAAGTTAATTTCTTCTTCCGTTACATCTGTATTTTCTTTGGCAAAACGGAATCTTATAGAGGCACGAAACTAGTCTGAAATATGTTGGCATCAGCGAAGGAACCATTTGCAAACTTTTGTTTGTACTGTGATTGCTATCAGCCGTCACATCCCCATTTAGATATTAAGAACCCCTTCAAGAAAAATAGATAAACGCCTAACTGTATGGTCAACCAAAGGTTGTAAATCTGTTTGAGCATAGGTACTCGTCACCCTACATGTTTCTGGGGGCGGATAACACTCTTGTTTCGTTTTCTGTAAGAGTATATAACAGGGAAAGAGTAGAGACTAAGTAGTAAGACCCGTATGTGCGGCGGTCTTATCGCTTTGTAGCGATCTCTTGCAGACAACCGTTTGGTGTACAAGGCAAATATAAGATAGAAAAGGCGGAAGTTGTAAGTGTACAATTACAAATGGTTAAAATTGTACATAAACATATGCATATTTCTGCCCACTTGATACTTTTATAAAAAACATCATTCAATGGAATGATTGAAAGAAAGAGGAGAAGCGGAAGGCCAAAGCGTTCTTAAATGGACCAGATGAAGGAAAAAATAAATGTTGTCTCGTATCCGGAGGTCAAGTTTTTGGGCACAGCATAGGGAAGAATGGAAGAAACTCCACCAACAAGAGTCTCTCTCTTTAATATATAATGAAAAGCGAACATAACCGCAAAATAATTACCAAATACATAAAACTCTAAAAGAAAATGTAGAAGTTTAAAACATTCTACGGACAAAAGTTAAAAAGCAATTTCAAAATAAAATATTGTCAAGTGCGCGCCCACAGCACATTTTGCTGATTTTACTGCCAAAGTTTGGGATATTGCTCTTTTGTATATTGGAAGAGTATCCAGTGTGACTTACACTGGATACTATTATCAGCGACTTTATTTTTATTTCCCACTAGCGCCCCACGGTTCCGCCAGCGTTTTATAAAATTATAACCTATTTGTTATTCGGATGTATCTTATCGTAGTTATATTATAAATACGAAAGTTTGTGAGTATAGATGTATTTATTTTTGTTACTCTTTCACGCAAATACTATTGAAAGGATATTGATGAAACTTTGTAGTAATATAGCTTATAATTATCCGAATAACACATAGGCTATAATTTATTAAGTTGAGCCCGGGTGAAATCGAAGGGCACAGTTAGTAAGCTATAGTAATAAAAAGTTTCATCGAAATCAGTTCCGTATATCCAGAGACATTATTCACACACGTCCATCGGATCCAAAAGTAAGCAGAGCTTCTACTACGGAATCCAGATAACTGATATACCTACTACATATACTCCTTTTTTTGTAAATACATACTTATACTCATAATTACACCTAGATACAGGACAAACAGACATGTTCGTGCATAAAAATATCTGTCCAGGGTGGGAATCGAACCCACGACCTCCGGCGTGAAAAGTTAGTTAGTAGTAGTCAGTTATCTGGTTTCCATAGTACAAGCTCTGCTTAGTTTGGTATCAGATGGTCGTGTGTGAACAATTTCCCAGGATATTATTATTATTAATCGTACCCACGACCTGCGGCGTAAAAGGCAAACATTTACCAAACACGCCAGCCGGCACGTCAATATACCTACCCCTTGAAAGCCTACCGGGGCCTTTTTAGTCCAAGAGCTGGCACGCATTTTTGGGTAGGTATTTGAGGCAAGCTGAAACTTGTCCTATAGCTCTTCAGACACACCCCAACACGGAACTGCAGACCTGGCTGGCGGGTAGCGGGTCTAAACCAACCCCTAAATTTTTGAATTTTTTTTATCCATAAAATGTATTTGACGCCAGCTGAAATTTGCATATGTTGTAGTTTAATGTTTATACAATACATTAATAACATTCTGTCAAAATTTCAAGTTGCCTCAAATACATTTTTTCGATGTTTTTGCAAACATTTTTGCACACGTCTGGCAGTGCTAAAGACCCGACAGAATCGCCTGTCTTTTTTTTTGTATTGTATAAACATTATATATAAACACATATCAAAATTTCAGCTTTCCTCAAATACATTATTTGGTAAAAAAATCCGCTAAAAAGACCCGCTACCCGCCTGCCAGGTCTGTAGTTCCGTGTTGGGGTGTGTCTGAAGAGTTATAGGACAAGTTTTCAGCTTGCCTCAAATACCTACCCAAAAATGCGTGCCAGCTCTCCTACTATTTAGTGTGAATTTTAGGTTTGTTTCTATCTATTTGGTACTTAGTTGAAACAACTCGTATAATAACAAGGTCAAGTAGACATTTGTGCGCCAGCGGGTGCGATGCAATTAAACTTTCCTTATGATCGTTTTGTTGCATGCTAACTTGTAATTATTTTCAAATCAAGGACAAAGCTAACAATAATATCATGCGCATGCAGGAAAATAAACAATTTGCAATAATGGAGTGCAATGCACTCTTACATTCCTTGGGTAATTTCCTACATTTAACATTTAACCGCTAGAGGAAAATTGCATCGCCAGTGCTAAGCCACTGATTCAGTGAAAATTGGAACAAGTAATTAGGGATTAACCCAAAGCACTAAGGAATATCTTAGTCTTTACCACTTCACCACCCATCAGTTTTCAACTAAATACTTTTTGTTCTTTAATAATTATATCTACAAATATTATAGGTATACATGCGAAATCCTTACTAATATTATAAATGCGAAAGTAACTGTCCGTCTGTCTGTTGCGCTTTTACGCCAAAACTAATAAACCGATTTAAATGAAATTTGTTACACCTGAAAAAGTACATAGGCTACTTTTTAATGCGAAAAAAAGGTTGTAAGGGGTATGAAAAGTTGTATGGAAGCATCGTCATTTTTAGAGGTAGAAGCTTGAAACTTATTTTTTAGGGGCGCGGCGTGGTACACAAGACCAGATATCAAGCTATAAATTTCCAGTATAAGCTAATCTCGATTGTATAGGACTCATTGTATAGGATTTCCATACAATGAGAGGTCAGCTTATATTGGAGTGTATAGCTTGATATGTAGCCATTTGTACAATACGGATTAGATGGCGAAATATGCCTAAATGTACTTACACGATCGGACAGACACGTGAGGGCAGAACTGTGCCACGCGAATTCGAATACTGATTATCGAATGCTACCCAAAGACACTATTCCACGCGAACGTAGTCGCGGGCGAAGCTAGTATTATATAATAATAAATATAATAGTTTATTAGAGAATTGTCTACGAATAAGTTTAAAAGAATTATTAAAGCCAAATTGTGTATGGCATATTACAAAATTTCTGATTATTTAAGTGATAATAGTGCTTGGGATTGAGTTGTTCTGAGTCAACACACATGATTGTAATTAATCTTAAGTATATTTTATTTTAAAAAAGGATTTCTGCTGAGTTTTCTGGCTGTGTTTCTCAGTAGCTGCCACGCCATGCACTGCACGGTCGGGTAAAAAAAATATGACGATTCCACATAAATGTAAAATTTTTACGGAATAAATAATTTTTGACTTTGACTTTGATTATTTACTTACCTTTGCTTGTCTTTCTTGAGTTTGTCACTGCGCGAGGACTCTGATCCCTTCAGAATAGCGGTCTCCTGCCTGATTGAGCGGATCCGATGCGCGGTCACGGTGAAGAAGACCACATTGCAAACCACCAGCACGAACACCGGTGTGAAGAAGTACACAAGGACGGCTGTCCAATCTGGTTAGAAATGATATAATAAAAATAATATCCTTATAATAAAAATAGACAGCAGCCCAACTAAGCAGAGCTTGTACTATGGCAACCGAAAACTGATATTTATTACATATACCACGTTTTTTCGTAAATACAAACTTATATAGATACCCAGACTCAGGACAAATAGACATGTTCATGCACACAAATATCTGTCCTGGCTGGGAATCGAACCCACGGCGTAAAAGGCAAGCATTAACCAACCCCGCCAACCTTGGCTTCCTTTTTATCTTCACCGTGCTAAACTGACGCTGCACCGCTTGGTTTGATAGAAGCGCGTAAACGGGTATCAAAATGATTTCCTAAAGCATACACCCTTCAAATTGTTATTATTGCAGTCACGGCTACGATGCACATAATCCGTAGATACTTACTAATATTATAGCAGCGGTGTATTTCGGCGCCGTGCACATGTGTGCTTACCCGAACGGGCTTACACATGGGAGCAGACGGAACGCGAATATTGTTTTTCTTCTAATGCTACCCAAAGACAGTGGCGGATTTGCAGTCTTGGCCGCTCTAGGCTCCAGGTTATGTGCTGCCCCTTTCTCAGTATCCATCATATAGACTAGGTACATAATGAATTTACTTTATTGCCAACTTTTATCATTTTTACATATATATTTTAAAACATAAAAAAGTACGGCGTAGTGCGGCCCGCCATAATATGCGCAACCTTTTAAATATTTTGGTACTTTGCATTTGAGTTATTTTTTGCTATCATTTGTGATTTTTTTTTCACGATTTGCCGCCCCTAATATCTGGCCGCCCTAGGCCCGGGCCTCGCGATCACAGCTAGTTAATTATATTTTAGAACAAATCCCATATCTTTTAATGTCGCCTGTCAGTAACCCTGGTTGCTAAGCCAGAGTTCTTGGCTTCGATCCATATCCAGGACAAATCTTTGTACGATGAGCAAGACAACAATATATATTTGTTATGTTCCTGGGTGTATGTATTTATGTATAATATGTATGTATTTGGAAATATATAAGTAAGTTTATCAGTTGTCTGTTTGCCATAGAATAGGCTGTGCTAAGTTTGGAATCATATGACAGGGTGTTAGATGTACCAAGGTATTTATTATTATTATTATATATTACTATTTCAATAAAAAAAAACACGTAGTTTAAAGCTAAGGAAGAATAAGAGTTAAAGAGAAAAAAAGAAGAAACTGGTAAATTTTGCATTATAAAACACATTATATTTGCATTATAAATCAATCTATTCAAGGTCCTTTTGAGATGGGTGTTGATGATTCAGTCAATGAGTTGTGTTAAGTCTAGCTTTTGGTGCAAGTGGGCCTAGGTGACGAAGTTTAGTCATCGTGTTAATATACCCACTGTCCTTTCTATATTTGTATCATAAGCAAGTAAGCATAATAACAAATTGTAGTTGAAAAATTTATAATGGGAAATTTAAATTTAAATCAACTACAATTTTTTTGTAATATTTATAATAAAAATCTCAAAATAATTTGAAATTAGACTAACGATTTGCCTTGCAAATAGTGCTATAAAATTCAAAATTTAATAATTTGGGAGGTGTTATCAATATGGTATGATCTTTCACATGCAACTGTGAACATATCAGTCGGCCATATTTCTAGAAAACAAAGCCGATGGATAGTACCTACATTCTCCGGAAGGGTGGGCGTTAGCAAGTGAATCCTAAATTTGATCTGTATCGTTCGTAGCTTAACGCAGAGCGCCTGCCCCGGATTCGTCGATGGTGCTGGTTCGAGACCGCCGGACGATTAAATTTATGTCACGCCATTTTTGAGATTAGATTAATGCCATTTTTGAGATTAGATTAATGCCATATTTGGGATTAGATTAACACTTTGCATTTGTTTATGTCAGAGGGCGACAAACGAGCATGTGGGTCACCTGATGGTAAGTGATCACCGCCGCCCATGGACACTCGCGACACCAGAGCAATCGCGGGTGCGTTGCCGGCCTTTAAGAGTCAGCAAACAAGTGTTGCTGACCCTTCCCCCCACCCCAATGAGCTCTGGCGACCTTACTCACACTCGGAAACACAACATTAAAATTATTAATGTTAATATTAAGAAATTTCTTCTGTAAGGTGGAGCTACTTACCCAGTCGGGCTGCTCTTTGAGCGAATGAACGCTATGCCCTACCTCTCTTAATGTGCTAATAAAGCTATATAATTCAAAATTTAATATACTTAATAAAAAATTTAATTTAAATAAGTTAGGTATATTTTATTATACTTTATATTTAAAGGAATTTAATATGAATAATTAAAACTTAACAATATTATTAATTATTCAAGGTATTTATATTTTATTTATAAACTAACTATTAATGTGAAACAGAATTTCCCATTTTACAGGTCAACTATATATACAGAACAGGGAAAAGTAAAAATAATTATATGAAGGAAATTGTATCTACCTCCAAAGTTATGAAAACAAAACAAAAGTTAGGTAAATTCTAGGACTTGATTTAAATTACATACACGACTTGCGCTTGCAACACAAATGCACTCTAGGTAATATCACAACCTAGGATTAAACGAAACAGCGGTTTATTGTTCCCACCGGTTATACAATTGTAACCGTTCTGCTGCTCTGTAATGACAATCCTACAATCTGTTTTACTAATGTTATGCTTCTTCTAATGGAATATGGAAAACTGCAATCATGATTTGACACGCAGTTGATAGTAGTTGAGTAAACTTTTTCCGATACTAGGAAACCAAATAATTATGAAATACGCCATGACCAATGGAGTACCCTTGAAAAGTCATGGCGTATTTCATAAGTAATTGGTTTTAGCTCTTATTGCATCACGAAAGAGTCTAAAGTGAGGTGGTAACTATTTGTCTATTATACCATTACCCGATTAAGGGTTTAGAGTTTTAGTAGGTCTTAGTAATTTATAACCTCCTTTCGGATAATTTTTATGCTATTGCATAGCTTCTATCGCGGGCCTTGAGCGTGGGGACCGAATCCAGAAATTCCGTAACGAAAAAAACCTAACACCACCCACTCCGACCGCCATCTATCGATAAATCCCAGAACTTATAATGACTTTTTGAAATATCACGCTTGTCTCTTTAGTTCAGCAACCCGCCTTTAGGTGGCATTGGTTGTATTGGAAAACTACCGTTATGAGCTGTTTGTGAGAAAGTATATAGGTGTATAGGTATTTATCATCTACGTACAACCGTGAATATCTGTACTCGTATAATTTGTGTACAAAGTGTTTTAAATATGAATAAACAAAGTGCATTTATTAATGAAGAAAGTCACGAAAAAATAGTGATAGAAAATGAGTTAGTACTCTATATACATTCATTTTATTATAATTATCACAAATGCAGTATTATAAAATAAATAAATAATTATAATTGCATAAGTTGATAAAAAATGCTATGCAATAGCTTTACCGCGGCAGTCTCCGAGTGCCACACGTCATTTTTTCGTAATGCCACAACACTACAGTTATTCATTTTATACCAATGTACCAGCACCTCTGAGTACTAGTAATTAATACATCAATAGTAAATATCTTGGCACAACTAACACACTCTATCAGATCCCAATTACTCTGTCTAATTAGACAGTCTGTACTTTGGCAACTAGACAACTGATAAACATACTTATATATTTCTAAATACAAATACTTTATTGACAAATTACACCCAGACACGGAACAACTCATCGTAGGTACTCTTCGAGTCTTCGTTCGTAGTCTTCGAGATGTAGTTCATCCTGAACAACTGAAAACTGTTTATTTTGCCTTGGTAGAGTCTAAAATTAGATATAGTATACTATTATGGGGTGGTAGCTACGAATATAATATACAAAAGGCATTTGTGGCACAAAAAAGAGCAATTAGAACTATGGTTAAAATTAAACAACAAGAGTCATGTGAACCACATTTCAAATCACTTCATATTTTGACCGTGCCTAGTCTTTATATATTTATCCTGTTAATGAACTTTGCTAAATACATTCACACCTTCGATCAGATGAAGAGAGACAAGTACGGGAGAAAACGAGAAGGAAAGATTTACACTCAAACATAGCTCCTGTTCTCAATGTTGTCAAGCACAGCTCCCACTACAATGCTGTAAAAATATTTAATAGGTTACCAATTGATTTAAAATCTATATTATATACCCAGCATTTTAAATCAAAATTAAAGGTCTATCTTTTGGAAAGGTGTCTTTATTCAATAAATGATTTATGATTGCTATTATATTGACAATTAATTTTATTTTGTATAAATTCTCTCCACGTCGTTTACTTGTTCACTAATTTGTATATAAGAAATTAATTTGACATGTATTTTAGATTTTGAATTGACATTATTATTTAACCACGTACATATTTGACATTTTTACTTAACATTTTGTAGGAGAATTTTGTAATTTTATTTTATGCTGTTTGTTATTTATGTAATTCAGACACAATATAAATATTGTTATTGAATAAATGAAATGAAATGAAATACTCATCACACGAAGATTTGTCCTGGGTGGGTACCCACAACCTCTGTCAAGATCACCAACCATTAGACAATAGGCCAGTCGAGCAATGCCTAGGGTGGAGGTGGGAGGGTCCCTAAATTGTATGACAACGTCACTCTCGCTAACAGTAGACGTCAATACGTTCCAGCCATATAGCCCGATAATAGAGAAGTTTCTGTCACCAGGGTAGTGACAACACAGGGTTATATGTAAAACACCAACAACCTCGCAGAACTAGATAGCTAGCAGTATAAGCAACAAGTTTTGTTCTACGAGTCCGGACATAACTCAATACATGAAAAAAATAATATTTTAAAAGATTTTTGTACTGTCGTGACATTTGTAGCTCTATGTTTCATTCATAAACCAAAGGACGACGCGTGAACAATGTTGAGTTGATGTTTTTTTGCGATGCTCGTAGAGCTATAAACATTCAAGCGTGATATTAAATTAGAAGTTTAGTATCTATAGATATAATAAAATCGTAGGAAAGTCAAAACTGTACATTGAATATTTTTTAAAAAGTATATTGGGCGTGATCAACAATCGATATCGAAGCCAAAAATATGGTTTTTAGAATTTTTGTCTGTGTGTCTGTTTGTCTGTATGTATGTCCGGGCTAAACTCAAAAAGTACTACATGTATTTACTTCAAATTTTGCACGATTATTACTAAAAGGTCGGGTCTACATATAGGCTACATATTATCACGCTATCACCTACGGGGGAGGAGCTATGATAATTTACAAAATTCAACGCGGGTAAAACCGCGGGGCACTGCTAGTTACTCAATGAAAATAAAATCTAACCAATCATCAAAAGTTGTTGCTTATGGTGTTAGTTATTTATTCCTGCGAGGTTGTTGGTGTTTTACAAATAATTCAAAATTTGTGTTAATCATATTAGAACAGTCAACACTTACCAACAAACCAGCACTTCCGTACTCCAAAGCCAGGTGTAAGAATGTAGCTGGGCAGGTCGCTGAACTGCATGGCAGCGGTCATTGCCGTCAGCAGGAGGGGCACGCCCCATGCATACAGCCCGTACAGGAGGAAGCGCTTCCTTTCTCGCCGCTTGTTGGTGCCGCTGCCGCGATACCCACTACAAAGGAACGAATAATCGATTATGGTGTAACTTTGAAAGATTTCTTTGTTTTGTTTCGCGATATTATCAAAGTATACAAATTTGGTGAACCGTAGTCATGTGAAAGCTTTAATCCATATTATTAATAACTGATATAATTTAGCGATAATTTTAAAAAAATAGATGTTAGGTTTATTAACCTCCAGCCAGCGTTCCTTATATTTCTTTGCAGGGGTAATTTATATCAGTATAAGATCTATCTATATGTTCTATAGATTTTACACGCCAAAGGAAAGGTTGTTGATCATAATAAGTTTATATACACATATCAAGATTGTCGATTCGCAAGAATGAAGTGCCGATACAACACAAAAAATCTAAATAATAATAATGATATCCTGGAACATTATTTACACACGGCCATCTGATCACAAACTAAGCAGAGCTTGTACTATGGAGATCAGATAACTGATATACACACATACAATATATAGCTAATTACACCCAGACTCAGGACAAACAGACATGTTCATGCACACAAAAATATGTCCTAGGTGGGTATCGAACCCACGACCTGCGGCGTGAAAGGCTAGCATCTACCAACTATGCCTACCCCGTCAAAGATTTTTCTTAGACCTTTGAATAGTACACTATATTTTAATTTCCGTTCTATACAGCCTATCCTATACATCTATTTCACCAATTCCAAGCTGTCTATATAGAAAATTTGTGTATTCTGCTGTTATGAATCGAAATACCTCACTTTTCTTAAGTTTCTTTTTTGAAAACAATACCTTTATTTTACTATTGAATTCGGCATTGAACAGTGTAGCATGTACATTGAACTACTTATTATTCATTGAACATATTTACAAAGAGTGATGGTAAGCTGTAACTATTCTCGGCCACATTGGCAAACGGACAGGCGATACGCGGGGAAACTCAAAATGATTCTCGCTTCATTTAATCTTGCGCTGCGATGCGAGAGTTTCAGGGGATTTACCTGTAAGTCTACCCACTCGCCCTCTACTGTGGTGAGCTTTATGAGTCTGTGACTCAAATTCAGTGATTTGTGGTATATATCCGGCTATTTACTTGTTAATGTTTAAACTACTCGATAGATTTTGGTGGTATTGTTTGTTTCCTTGAATATATTTGATTAAAGAACAAAGACGCTTTACATTTAGTTTAACTTTTAATTTAATACAAGCTAGCTAAATGTCACTACCATTATAAAATAAATTGTATAAATGTTTTAACATTCCGTGTACCTAAATGTCTGTAATAAGTAACTAGAAATAATAACTGTATTACTACAAACATGTTCTGACTATTTACAAGCGCTTTTTTAAAGTCTACGTGAATAAAAACCTATTTTATTTTATTTTTTAATCCAAAACAGTGTTTTTGATGTGAAACATCTATAGCCGCACGTAAAACAGATTTCTGGCGTGGCGACACATGCCGTGACGCATGCGCAATCGACTTTTTCTTTTATCATTATGATACATTTAGTTCCTATCACAATATGTTCTTTTCTGCATATTACTTTTACAAAATAATGTCGATGTTTCACATCTGCCAGGCGTCCCGTGACGGCTCACATTTTTTTTATATTTTTATTTTTACGCTTGTATGCTGAAAACAGAATATACAATTTTACACAAACTCCAATTAATAGTATATCCCCGGAGATATAAATAAGGAATTTTCACTAATGAACTCGCGGGGTTGAAATTAATTCTGTGGCTAGTTGCAAATATCTCAGGCATATGGATATTTTTATAAATAAATGTCGTATAATCGTATTATAGCCATCGGTGGTCCGTTTACGAGGATAAGTCAAATGTTTTTTCCTGGTTTGTATTAAGTCCAGCTATAATGATAATGCTAAAATAAGTTTCACGGATGGGTAAAAACTGTGTATAAACAATCACCTTGATAATAATATTAAGCCCACATTACACGGCCCAGCTACGCAGGCCACTGTAGCAAATTTGTAGCGCGTAGCAATATCGTAGCAGGATCGTATTATCTACGAACAAAATCTTTTATTTCGTAGCATATTAAAATTCCTTTGAGGTATTTTGTCATATTCTTAAATTATTCCTTCATTATTACTACGTACGGGACGCACGCAAGGCGCCAAAGGGATTCATATTGTGATTTTTATTTATTGTCATCCTACTATATGGATCAATTCAGAGTATGGCATAAATAACAAAACATAAAATATTTTTCATTTATTCTGGCTAGAAGTTTAAAGTTTAATATGATATTTACAATAGATAATTATTGCGTAACTGTTTGATTCTATAGCATATTATAGTTTATTATAATTACTTATTTGTTTACCTTTTATTATCAACTATGCGGACAATAACTTACCTTTGAGACAGTTGTGTTAAATTCCCGATCCTTTATTAAGAACGCATTAAAACAATAAAATACAATTAAATATTATATACGTTATAATTTGTAGTGCGAAGTATTACGGTAATACGCGTGGGAAGGGCAACACCCTGCCCACGCGTATTTAAATTAAATAATGTTTTTGTTATAAATCCAAGTTTACGTACGTTTTTTAATTTGGAATAAGCTTTGGGCTTTGGAATAAGTCCCATTTATCAGGGGAATCACAGACGCGCATATATAATTAGAATTTAAGAAACTTGTAACAAATACATAGGTGCCCTGTACGTGGATCGAAACCGAAGATTGTATTCTGGGTTCTATCCCGTACAGAGCGCGTAGTTAGACGGTTACCTTAATCAGTGTCGCATAGACACCTGCGCTGTCAATTATTCCATGTATAAAGAAATAAAATTAGGCTTTCAATTTAAAAAAAATATACGAATAGTTCTTATGGCCGCTTTTCAGATACGGTAGCTTTTACTTAGCTATCTATGAATTGGTTGTTTTTATTTTATTCAATTATTTTTGTTATAATTTGTACATGATCCTAAACTAAACCTAAACTAATTGTAAACTAATAATGTTTTTTTAATATTTAATATACACATATTAAATATTAAAAAAATACATTACATTATTATACATTATTCTTGGGTCAGAGGATCAGCATTGCCATCCAGCGTGGCAATGCGGCCAGCCTTCTGGGCACTTTTCCCATAAGCGATGCGGAGGGATTATTGGACGCCTCTTAGGGTAAATAGTGTATCTGTAATTTATCTAATTTTAGCTTATAATTTCATTTTATTTAATTGAATTATTTACTATTGTATAAATAAATGGCATATACACATGATTGGGAATGTGTTCTAGTCCAATAATGTTATCTCATTATCTTGATAGCTTCCTTACAGGTGATAGCCTAAAGTGACTGTGACTCTGTTAACTGAGCAGAACTGAATTATAAATCTGTAATCATATCTCATCAGCGCACTTCGTATTATACTTCGTGTTCTACTTTAAACATTTGCTAATAAAACATGCAAATGAATCTATAACAATAAATTACACAATATATAACAATATATACATGAAGTAATATATAAAATTAAACAATCTGTATATCAAAAAGGTGCCCTTTCCATACGCATTGCCATATTAACGGCGAAAGCTAATCAGCTTTCGCCGTTTATATGGCAATGCGTATGGAAAGGGCACCTTTTTGATATACAGATTGTTTAATTTAAGATATAATACTGAGAGAGATTTCTGAATTTAAATATTCTATGAAAACAATTTTCATTACACATTTTATACATAGGGTTTTAGATAAACGTTTTGGAGAATCCCCCTAAATTGGCTGTTTGCATAGAATATTTATTTTGAAAATGCTCTATGTAAAAAGATCTATTATAATAAACAATTCTAGTTATATTTGTACTGTAACTCAATTGTATGTAAGTTTAAAAAAATGTTATAATATATTAGGAGTAGATGACACGCTTAGTTTATGTAAAAATCTCAATATATTATATAATCTAGCCATAATAATAACATACCATCCCTGTAAATCAGGCAGCAGTGCTACTTGTGTACTAGCTACCACCTAATTGCAGTCGCCAAGTCACATGTGCAGCGGTGACTACGGCAAAGCCCTCTAAATAGCAATGTTATAGAAACCTTTGGGGGAGGTCTATACCCAACAGTGCAGTATATCAGGCTGATGGTGATGATAATGATAAATCCCAATTACATTTCTAGGAATTCTATAGACCAGACATTATATACATAAATAAAATAGAAAATACATTATATACATCAATAAAAGAGAAAATCATATTTAATAGACGTAACAGTACCATCAAATTATAATATAGGACCGAAAGAACTCGAAAAATTAAGCAAATATCCACTCAAAATTGAAATAACCCGATTGTGGAACACCCCTACAGAAATCATACCTATCGTAATAGGCGCAACAGGAGTGGTAGCCAAAAATATAGGTAGAATCTGGATAAGCTAGATTCTAAAGTTAATGTCCATATACTACAGAAACAAGCAGCAATACACAAGGTAACTATAATAAGTAAAGTTTTAGGAGACACCGTTTTTGTCAATAGGGAGTCCGAACCTCCTCTTCCCTGAGAGTCTCAGGGCGGGAGTTAGGAATAAAACAAAACACCAAGCAAGCTCGAGTATGAAAATTTTTCAAAAAAAAAAAAATTATAGGCATATCCCCCTAATTTGATTCTTGGGGAAGGCTTTTGTCTAGGAAATCATTATAGCTCTTTCACATAAATATTTGATAAAAAAATACATTTCTATTGAAACGAGGAGGGTATTCTTCAAATATTTTTGAAGAAGTTATTAATTGTAATTGCTTACTGACATTAGTATAGTCAGTAAAATGAAAAAGAAATTAGAAACGTATTTTGAAAACAAAGTCTACTTTCGGCATTTTTGTTATGGGAAGAGAAATTACGTAGTTATATTGTGATTTAATCACGATATAGCAAAGAATAAACATATTACATGTATATTTTAGGAACAATCAGTAAAGAGTATATAAAGGGTTTATAATGACCAATATAGGTGTAAAGCCAGAGATAAAGAACGAATTAACATTAATGCTGAATTCATGTCGACACTGATAATATCGTGGTTACCATTTGTGTGTCGAGTGCTTTGGGATTAAACGCTTTTACAATAGTATATTAGACATAAGGACGGTAACTGGTATATAACTCAGTATATTTATATACCGTACGAGCGGCCCGGTACGTGCTTCGCTACGTGTCAGGCATAGTAATAAAAAAAATGATTATTAATTTTTTTTTTCATTTATTCATACAAAAAAATATTTTAAATTGCTAAAAGTTGCTGATGATTTTACACTTTTCAAGACTTTTTTTAAATTTTCTCTACGTATAAACCTTCCCTGGACTTCCACGAATAATTCAAAACTTGCTTCACTATTATTTCGGTTCTCCTATCTTTCGGGTTCCATTTTTGCACAGGACAACTCTTTGGTATGAATCTCTGGTGGGAAGTGTAACTATTCCTTTTGTAACTCTTCTATCTTTCTTTCCGATTAAATTAGCCAAATCGGTAAAGGCGTTGAAATTTTTCTCTTTACAGAAAACCATTTATGCCTGAACCGGGATTTGCACCCAGGACCTCGTTCTCTGCGGGTGAACATGCTGCCGTTAAACATGAAGAATATAATAAGAGTAAACATGAGTAAAGATGAGTAAAGCTGATGACGCATAGATTTTTTATCTACTTTAAGAGAGTGTTTAGCCCTGACAGCTATACATGATTCACTATTTTGCGTTTTTTGATGAATTGTCTATATCACTGTCATTACATTGATCGATTGCCTTTAACGGGGTTATAATTACATAATTTATGAGTTCACATTATCTAATGATGGACTCTTAGTACAGACTCCAGCACATTCACCTACCACAAACATTCAAATTTCTTTTATAGAATTAAGATTATAGAATTAAGAAATATTATTTTCAACTTTATTACATAAGCATAAGGTTCACTTTCAACTGGGGAATTTTGACAGATTGGGGTAGCTTGATGTGCTGGCGGCTGTATATTTTTCAATCATCATCATGTCAGCCGAAAGACGTCCACTGCCGGACAAAGCCCCCTCCCCCAAAGATCTCCAAGATTGCCGGTTTTGCGCTATCCGCATCCAGCGGTTTCCAGCGACATTTTTCAATAAGCACTACTAACAATTCAATTTATGGCAAAAAAGTCCCATAGACATTGTGTATCAAGGGGTTTCGATAACGTAAATGATCTACCAAGTCGCGACAAGACTTAAGATGACGACTTCCATAAGTTTTTAAGTCTTTTGTATCCAATTTCTTTGTTGGAGTTTGATGTATACAGTACCGCATTGTCTATGAGGCCTAAGCCCAAGATATTACAGACTCCGTAAATATGTGGCTACCCTTGACATCGGATTATTCATCCAAAGTAGAAACAGCAGTATGTTTCAAAAAATCATGATAGTATTTTTTTATTACTAGAAAAAGACCTGATTTGGAACTTCGCAATATACAAGGTTATTTGTAAAAAAACATAGACCTACAATGGCACGACAGTAGAGACGCCAGAACATCTAGCTACTCCAATCTGTCAAATTTCTTTTATAGATGTTCAACTTTATCACAAATACTGATGTAAGAGAGCGTTGTGGTGTGATTAACCGTGTGAAAGAGGATGTAGTCACAAAGATTGTAAAAGGAATGCTAAGATGAATTGGCCATTTAGAAAGGATGAATGAAAGAAGATTGACCAAAGAAGTATACCTGGCCATTCACCATCCATTCACACAGAATGGAACAACTGGAAGGGGAAGACCTCATCGGACATTCTCTGACCAAATCGGAGACGTTCTCAAGAAAGGACAGGTCAGAAGTACCCTAAACCAGCGAGCATGTATGAAGATATAATGACAGTAATCGAGGCAAAAGAAGTGTGCAAAGATCGTGACAAATGGTAATCCGTTGTCTCTGCCTACCCGTCTGGGAAACAGGCGTGAGTCTATGTATGTATGTATCTAACTTTATCACAAAAGCATAAGGTTCACTTTCAATTGGAGAAATTTGACAGATTGGGGTAGCTTGATGTGTTGGTACTGTACAACAAAAACTTGTAAGATATATTTTTTCCATGTATTATGTCCGAACTTGTACAAACAAACTTGTTGCTAATGGTGTTAGCTATCTTGTCCTCTGAGGTTGTTGGTGTTTTACAAGTAACCCTGTTTAAGAAGAGCCCAAAAAATAATTTCGAACGTAGGTCATTAATAATGAATATATATCACTTGTATAAAAAATAGATCGATATTAACACTAACAATTGATGGAACTACTTAAATATCTAGCTACTTATTAAAATACACACTACTAAACGTAGAAATTAAGTACTAACGCACTTTTCTACCAGCTGAAGTGAAACTAAATCGAGCAACTACGTCACCAAACTACGATACAAAAATAGTTTACTGTAACGCTCCTGAATCGAAACAAATCTTATAAACAAACTATGAATTCTACTAATAATGATAATAAATATAAAATGTTTACTACAAAGAGCTAATTTTAGAAAATACCTACTGTACTAGATATAAATTAATTATTTGTGTACATAACTTGTAGGCGACAACATACGCGCGATGTTAATTTTACTGAAATGAAAAAGTTATGCTGAGATGCTTTGCATTTAGGGAAGATGAATGAAGGAAAATTGATACAAGAATCCCTGGCTTGTGTGAATGGTACAACCGGAACCGGACCTTATCGAACATTCTCTGACCAAGTCAGAGATTTTCTCAAGAAATGTCAGGTCAGAAGTAAACAGGCGAGCATATATGAAGAATATCATGAGAGTAAACGAGGCAAAAGAGGTGTGCAAGGTTCGTGTCAAATGGAAATCGATTGTCTGTACCTACCCCTTTCTGGGAAACAGGCGTGAGTCTATGTATATGTGTATATGTTTTACCTTGAAATTGGAAGCTTTATTTGCAATTTTACATAGTATAGGAAATAAAATATTATCCTTATAAATTTGGAAATTACAATGTATGTAATTTGGAACGTCAAGGTCACAATTCGGCGCGGGGGCCATACTCTATAGAGATAAGCGACTTCACGGAATATACTTGTTCATTATAATTAGGGTTGCCATTATTGTTGAGAACTGATACAGGACTTAATAGTTCCAAATAAATAAAAACTGGAAATAAAGTTAGTAGTGGTTTAATATAATAGAAAAACAATAAAAAACAAAAACAATTCACTCCGATCATGATAAATTAATCGAAAACCAGTTCAATTACTGTTGAGAAGAAACATCAGGAAGAAGTTCCTGTTTCTTCGCCCAGACATATTTTGACGTAGATTTAACTTTATATTGTAATATTGATAGACAGGACAACTAATAATACAGGAAACTTAAATACGGTGACATTTTTTTAATGGGACTTGTCCCTCCCTCTTCCCCACCACTGCAATCAACAGTAGCACACAATGAAATGACACTGAGCGGTGTGGCTCAGGCATGTCCTGGGGAATCGCTTTAACTGTCTTGGATCCCATCAAGAATTTAATCAGAAAGAAACAAGAAGGGGTTAGAAAATGAATAGTTTCACTTCCCTGCGGAACAAAGCGGGAGACAGGATGATATAACAAGGCTATAATAGCCTCATAAAACGTGAGACTTGCAACTAGAGAAGCCACCTGCAAAAGCAATTATCAATTTAAGAGTCCTAAGTGAGCTGTTATATTTGATTCCAATAGTAGGGCGCCAGTGAAGCGTATGAGGTGTGGTTTGTAACTAAAATCCAAGAAATCACTACACACAATAACTTACTAATTTATTTATATACAAATTAAAAAAAAATTGTCATGGGTACTAAAGCCCGTCAATATTTATGCCCTATGGAGGTAGACGCGCTAAGTACTCTCCTGGCTTCGACGATGACGGTGATCACGTGGATTTCCAGGAGGTTACGCCGGCCGGAGGATAACCCACTGGATTATGCTGTAGTGTGGAAGTGGCGGTCACCACCAGGTACCGGTAGGTGCGATGTTGAGCTGCGATTTGCAGACCGTACTTTGGATACGTATATACGGGACGTATGGCAAACCTAATTATATAACGAACAAGCACCTGTATGCATGTGCGAACTGTGCAAACCCAGATGTAGCGTTTGTCTTACGTAATAATCATGTTATTACCAAACTATTCGGAAGTACTTCAGAAAATGTAGACGATACGTTGAAATATTCATAGATTTTATATATAGATATTGTAAATGGGAAACAATGGGAAGTGTGGAAAATTCCTTTTCACCGCAAAGCGTGATAATCTTGGCGTTAAATATTAAACTATGATGTTACCCACTAAAATAGATCGTAAGAATATAGTAAATCATGCTTTTGTAATACAACATATTTTACGAGAATATTGTAAACAAATCATATTGTTTTCTTGTGGTTATGTGGTCATGCCATAATCGTTTATTTTGTGTCGACCTCGCTAACGGTGCCGCGTTAAACCACAGATAAAGAGGCTCCTAGTTCGAGTCCCTTGTTGGGTCTAAAATTATTATTGTTATAACGTTAACAATTTGTAGCAATTCTACTATACATATTGCCACTGCAGTTTAAACCCAATCTTAGACACCGATAACGAACAAAATACAAAATCAATATATATATATTATATATATATATATATATATATATATATATATAGTGTTAATTCTGCTAATTGTCTAACTATGTCGGGATGAAATTTGCACCGCCCTCCCGCCTGCAAAAATAGACGAGTTAGCAGCCTTTGAGAATGGTCCGTGGAGGACTGACGTGTTGGGTATCGTACTGGCGCATGTAATTTGCTTTTTATATTGTCCTATTTGCATGTGTTTATATGTTTGCCGGCGGGAGGGCGGTGCAAATTGCATCCCGGCATGATTAAACTGACAATTAGCGGAATTAACACTACATATTGATTTTGTATTTTGATTGTTATGGATTTACGCAAAGTAACGCCTGTTTCCATTACTTACCGATAACGAATTTGGCATCTTTGTATTGTGATTATTATTAATTTTAAATGTCCTGAGTCAGGGCTCTGAACTTCCTATTAGATATTTTCTTTTATATTTTAATATTTATAGATCGGTACGTCAGTAAATTAAATTATGAATACCATTAATTACTGGTCATTCATATGTACTGAGAATAGAATGACTCAAAAAATGCGTGTTCATTAAAAAAGTCCCATTTGACTTAAATGAAGGAACTAATGGTACGAGATTCAACGACACAATTTCTTAGCTCATTAGATTTCTTTTTTTTTAATATTTATAATAATGGCGTCTATTACTGTCTCACTCAAGAGCAAGGGCCTCCTCACACAAGAGAGAGGAGGCTAGTGCGGGTTGGCAGACTTCGCAAGACATAAAGAACATTTTGGAGTATTATCGGGTATACAGATTTCCTCACGATGTTGATGTTTTTAATGAATAAAAAGCAGAAATATAACTCGAACTATATATTTTTATTTATTGCTTAGATGTGACCAAAGATACTTGTCCCTAGATATAAAAACTTTTAGGTTCTGACCTACTTTAGTTTATATATTTTTATATTCAGTTATAGAGGCTTATGTTTTTTTCATATTTACGGTACGGGACGAAGATTAAATTATTTTACAAGAGTGTTAGTATAATTCGAGGTTTATTACTGTAAGAGAATAAGAATAATAAGCATACAGATGGTATTCTGGAGACATCTTTCACAGTTTTAATTAAAAGTATATTGTGCAAGTGATAATAATTGTCTATAAGAAATTATTTTTACTAAAAACACATGAACGACGAAAGAGTGTTGTCATATCTCTTATTACCAGCATCATACCCAAGTACATTCTTAAACTTACTGATCCAGTATATGGCCAGTTTTAAACTTAATCCAGAACACTTTCTCATAAGATGACCAGTATTCTGTTTCAAGATAGTCTTCGCAGTTCGAACACATCATTTATCACTTCCAACCTGATCGGACGCTATAAATTTTGTTATAGCCCGGTAGCAGAGGTGTTTTATTTTATAGTAAAAAGATATCAATATTGATGTATTATATCACACTAATATTACGAAGGCGAGAGTTTGTCAGTGTATTTTTGTTACTCTTTCACGCAAAAACTACCGCACGGATTTTCATGAAACTTTGTAGTAATATAGCTTAAATATCCAAATAACACTTAGGCTATAATTTATAAATTTATCGCGCAAAAACCGCGGAGCACAGCTAGTGAGTTATATAAAATGCGCTTCTTTAGTTATTGTTAATAGAACACTTCAGATTTGGCCTTGAACATTTCAGCTCAGATTTACAAAGGCCGGCCTTTACCATCAATCGTTAAAGCCAACAATCATTCAGGTTAAAATATAATTGTTACAAATTTAGTTAAGTAGGGATATTATTTCGTTCATTCATTCATCGTTAATTACGTGCTATTTAATTTCACCTCTCTTGTCAGTTGTGTCTATATATAGTTGTGTGTATATTGTGTAGTTTATAATGGGGATGATTATCGCTCATATGAGATCGCTTTTCATTTTGTAAAAGTCAACTAACCAGCAGATTTTATGGATTTATTAATTTATCTAAAAAATACCTACAACTCTCATATAAAATTTATTCAAATAACCAATCTTTCCTATTCTTACTCCTTTGCCAGTTTTAATATAAAGTTTGACTATTAGGTATTTTTTTAGTCATGACTAGGCCCTGCCTGTTACCTACCACAGAACAGTGAACTGTGGACTGTGTGTATGTGAGGCTGAGACATGTATCGGGGAATCGCTTTTACTTGGGATTTCGGATAGGGCCATGATATACAATAGAGTATGTAACTGATTGACTTTCCTTGCGAACAATTGTTCGTATATAGCAACTCCCGGAAATTACATTTTTTTGTCAAAAAATATTTTAGCCACATCCTAAGTCTATCCCGAACAAAATGTACTGTTACGTTTTTAAAAGGTATACGTGGGAGCTACCTAGTCCTTAGAGGGGCATTCGTTCAAAATAATTATTGTATTAAGTATAGAACGAAATCCTATGAAAATAAATAAGAAAGAACATCTTTATTTATGAAGTCTATTTAGTCTTTGTGCAATATCTATTAGCCCAAGAAATAAGTTCTTTTTGTACAGTCATTTACTTATCTATAATATAGTCTAAAAATATCATAAAATAAGGAAAACATAGCATAGAACTTCACTGATTTTTTAAGACCCATCGTTAAGAATGCAATTATTGGTTATTACTGTAACTGTAAACATACGTGAGGTGACTGCACCTAACTTCATTTTACCACTAACGAGAATCATCCCCGTCGTGATATGTTTGTTAATGATATTGATATGTCATGTTCGTTTAATGATAATTAACACGATACATTGAGGATACAACAGAACGAGCATATCTAGCATACGCCATGCCATTACAGACATTGACCTGGACCTACAGGTGACGACAGCTCCAACCGGTAGGGCACGGCGTGGCTGATCTGCAATCCAATCCATACTTTTAAAATAATTTTGAATATATTTCAGATAAGTATAAAAACAGTACCTACGGCTAGAAACTGTCATTCTTCAAATTTATCGGAATCATTAATATATTACATAAATATAGAAATTGTATGAGAGTTCTAAGCTGTAATAAAGTTGCGAGCGTTTCTTGATATGATGGTGTTTTATCACTGCTATATTGCAACTCACGTGTACATATATCGATTACTGTATGGACTTTGAAAATATATTCGTTATTTTTAACTAAAATGAGGTTCTTAGTACCACATTGGAAACGAAGAACCTCATTTAAGTTAAAATATAGCGGCAAATGTATGAAAAACGACGGTCAGTGACGGTTTGAAGAGTAAGCAAAGAAGGTAATAAAAAATTACCTCTGCAACAAGAAATATGTCTGAACATTTTAGGAAAGTTGTTATTTTTGAACGCAAAAAGCTCTCAGATGTAATTGGAAGTATCCCAAGAGATATAGACGGGTTCTATTTCCGTTTATATCCTTTGGTTATTTTTATCATAGAGCTGGTATACATACATACTGGATGTAATATCAATAAACTTAATCATTATGAAATGAAATAAAAGTAATATAAATTGTAAATGACTGCACGTGCGGCGCAGCGGCTAAGACAGTCGCCTCGCCACTTCTACCGTTGCCTCTAGCACGAGTTCCTGCAGTTTACTTACTCGATCACACGTACAGATTCGTCCCATACATTGAGCACCAGAGTTCTTAATAGTTTCCGCGAGAGGCGCTGGTGCTCAATGTATGGGAGAAACTGTACGTGTGATCGAGTAAGTAAACTGCAGGAACTCGTGCTAGAGGCACGTGTCGCGGGTCCCGCGCCGGGCGACTATTTGTGTGACCCATAAGTTATTGTTCTGAGTCTGGGTGTAATTTGTGTCCTTCTATTATATGTTTGTAAAGTGCCCCGCGACACAGGGATTAGATTCCCTGATGACATGAAAATGTGAATTATTTATTTATTGAACATGATATGTTAAGAACTTTAAGCAATGTATTGTATTTAGATGTGAATATTTGTATACTGTAAACGATTAAATGTGAGAACTTAACTAATATTGGTATTTATTAAGATTGTATGCACTTGTTATAATAATAATAACCTCCTGGTCGAATTTCGGCCATTGTGGACAGTCTAAAGTAATAATAATATCTTGGGACACACAGATCATCCTAGCCCCAAACTAAGCAAAGCTTGTACTATGGGTACCAGGCGACGATATACATACTTATATAGATAGATAAATACTTATATACATAGAAAACATCCATGACTCAGAAACAAATATTCGTGCTCATCACACAAATATTTGCACTTACTCGAACCCAGGACCACCAGCTTCGTAGGCAGGAGCAATACCAACTAGGCTACGGTGATACTATCCAGCACGACCACGGATGATTACCTTAATTTTTATGCGGTACTTATTCATGAAAAATAGTGTACTTTATTATATTAAGGAGTTTAAAATATGTACCTTCATATAGGCTTATAACGGTTAACTTCCTTAAGGTTTTCCTGTCATATACCTCTACGTAATATACCTCTACATTTATTAAAAGCACGATAAAAAGTTTCTTGTGACAGGAACGGTATTAGACGACCATCTATATATAAATAAATTTATTTATTATTTATTATTATTATTTATTTATCTATCCAGGTGATGTGTATAAAAAAATCCACTTCTACTATTCTCTGTGGTGGAACAATTCCTCTGAACACTCCCCATGATAAATGCGGTAAAGGACACATAGAGACGCCACGTCTCTCGGCAGGGCAAGAGAATCAAGCTGTACAGTGGGACCCCTAATGGGAATCGACCAGCATGTTGAATTAAAAGGAAGAAGTTGATACGGTGGTGCCCCGGTTGTGAGGTGGCAGCATGCAGTATTCCATATCCAACCGTATAGTGGAGGCGATCAGCCCACGTAAAGTATCGCCTAGCTCAGCCAAGGAGGCTAGCTTTTGGAGCCCAACATGGCCGTATTTTCCAGATAACCCCGAAATTTGACGTCACTCTCATCATCAATCATCCCAATCCTCGGGCTCAAGTGAAATATTTTGAAACCGAGAAGGTATGACAATATGGTATGATATTGGAACTAATTACGAGAATAATGATATCATTCGGTAATGTCGAAAGAAAGAAAAATAACCTACTATTAATAACAATGAGTAGGCGTAGGAAATGATACAAGTTTATCAGTTCATTGAACATGTGTCACCTTTGCATACGGTTAGCAACAGAAGTACCTTCACATAGACAGAGTTCCACTCTTCAGAAAAAGCTAGACAATGTATATACTATAATATTTATTAAGAAACTTAGAGCTTAGCGTTGGTTGTATGGTTGACGGCCAAAAAAGAATATCTCCATCCCATCTCATCGTGGGGGGGGGGGGGGGGTAAAAGTCATCCTGAGGGAATATATACCAGAGAATGGGCCGCAGCGTTTTCATGAGTACCATGACTGCAATCGCCAAGCGTGGCGATTATGGCATATTCATCCAAATGATGTACTACTCCATTGTGCTAATCTTTTGGGGAGGCCTTTGTCCTGCAGTGGACATGGCAGTGGATTAATATATCTGCAGCAGTGTAGGAGTATCAATCAGCTCTTTTCCAATATGATGTATATATAGTTTGAGTCGGGGTCTTTCGGTTAGGTTAGTTTATTTGTTGATGCAATTAGAACCCCAACAAGCATAGGTACGTACATATGGATACCACAGCGTATGGATACTTGTAAAATTATTATCTATATCGCGTATAGAATACGCGATGCCACTAGCTCATATGAGCACGGTACCAGATATATGACCACCTCACTCACGCACAGTAACACGGCCTCAGGTTACTACTAACCTGGACGTTTATTCGCTGTACCGTACTCGTCTCGTAATATTTCAAGCATTTGAAGAGTAACAACCATCTAGGTCATTATGAATCTAAAAAGCTACTAAAGGTACCTAGGTACCCACTTCTGATCAAGGTTATACCCAACTAGTTCTAAAATACCTATAAATACTTTAGTTACAACACTACTTTAGTTCCCACGCAATATTTACAATCATTTATAAAATTTGAACTAACATGTGGATGGTAAATCCTTCCGGGTAAACACTGCCCACTTAAACTACTGCGTAGGTAATTGTTCCAAAATATAACATTTAACGTAAATTGTGATCATACTTAATGAAAATGGCCAAAATACTGATAGAAACAAGGTTTATAATAGCATAACATATTTGAAGATTTACATTTGTTTATTTTCTTTTAAATTGTACGTAATGTACAATTTAAAAGAAAATATGTATATATCTACATAATATATAAAAGCAGAAACTGACTGACTAATCGATCTACGCACAGCTGAAACCTCTGGGTCTAGAACCATGAAATATTGCACATATATTCCTTAAGTGAAGTATGTAAGTGTGCACTAAAAAAGGATTTTTGAAAAAAAGTTTGTATAGAACAACGTATTTTCTTGATCTGATCAACTCCACCTTGGCATGTATATTCATTTGACATGTTTGAATGATAAGATATACCCCGGTTTAAAGTAGGGGTAGAAGAAAGAAACTTGATCAAATATAAAAAAGTATACAGATCAAAGAAGTAAGCGCTAAACCATAGTTAAAGGAATAGGTTCGTTTTAACGTCTTCGATGTCTGATAACGACTACCACGCAGAGAAGGACGCGGGTAAAAGCTAGTTAAATAATAAGTGTGTCAGTTCGATTACCTATTTAATTCATAAATAAATTATCATTTTATCTGTCATCATCTGGAATTTATGGACACGAGGAGTATTTTTTTTTAGATGAGTACTGTGCAGAATTATTTTTTTAAATTTAGATTCGTTCATTGTAAAATCATGATATCCTTGTATTCATTATATAAAAATCTCGCCGACAATCTGACGCCCTTTGGATCAAAAGCGAAGTTATTGTTTTGCCTATTTCTGAACTAAACTTAAATATTTTTTGTAAGTTTATTCAGTTTACCAACAACAAGTTTGTACAAGCTCATATTAATTCATCATGTAAGTAATTATTACAGTATAACTTACTACTTATACGTAAACAACCCCGCATGTCAAAACTTTGTTTTAATATTATTTAAAACTTTATTAAAGTGGATATAATATCATGAGTATTTTAACTGAGTCAAAATATCTTTCCAAAACTCAGTCAAGTGTCAAATTAATGAGACGCTAAGACCATGGGGTCTGAGAGCGTTACTGTTATTCCGCTACATTTTAAAACGGTGTCTCAGAGATTAATTAAAATAGGCCAACAAGTTGCCAAGCCATCCCGCCATCCAGGCTCATTGTTCATTGGTAGTGATTTATATTTTAAAGCAATTTTTATGTCATAGCTCGACGAACGAGCAAGCGGGTCACTTGATGGTAAGTGATCAACGCCGCCCGTGTACAGTCGCAACACCAAA
Source organism: Pseudoips prasinana (assembly GCA_951640165.1). Classification (NCBI taxonomy): domain Eukaryota; kingdom Metazoa; phylum Arthropoda; class Insecta; order Lepidoptera; family Nolidae; genus Pseudoips; species Pseudoips prasinana. The sequence goes on from OX621260.1 coordinate 15,685,531, forward strand.
ATAGTCGCGGGTGCGTTGCCGACCTTCAAAAGAGTCAGCAAACCACTGTCCCTTCCCACCACCCCGATGAGCTCTGTTGCTGACCCATTATGCCTAAACATTGCTATCTATTTGGTAAACAATTAAAGAGTATATTTTTTTGATAAGTTTCCTTACTACATTCTTTAGACTACTTACTTACTTTAAATATAATATACAACATTATTAACACATATTAACGCGACTAACCTTTATTGTTACTATCTCGACGTTTCGATCATGTTCCATTGATCGTAGTCACGGGCTGACTGACAAGACAACTTTAAATATGATGTAATAAACTTAACAAAAATTATATAATTAGATATCTACAGTATTTAAAGTTAATAATTAATGTTCTACTTCCAAATTAGGTTATTCTGAATTATTATTAGATCACCATAATTTAATAAGCAACATTGCGACTACTTCGACAATTTTGCGAACGAATGCTAGGTACGTACACACGTCTGCACATCAATCTATACATTTACAGTATAAGCTGATCTCTCGTTGTATAGGATTTCCATACCAAGACAGGTCACCGTATATTGGAAATGTATAGCTAGATATGTAGCCGTGTGTACCTATTTTTGATTTAATAAAAATTGTAACAGTCAATTTGGTCGATGTAGAGTAAGTATGTACCTTTTATATGTATGAGTGATAAACAGAACCGTTTAAAGCTATAGAAAATAGTATAAATATTTACCTGAATGTCCTCCATATATCGAAACACATCACATTGAGCCAGAAGAAGCTCGTTTGGAACGCGTAGTAAACGATGAACGCTGAAAAATAAAATAAACGTAAAAGTCTCAACCAGATGAAAGGCGAACCATTATATAAATACATTTAAGATTCAAAAGAAACACGTAAGTAGGTAAGTATTGGGATAAATAAATCGTGAACGTTTTTGTTTGGTTTAAATGTAGGTCGGGTATAAGGCGTCTGTTGAGTTCTATAATAAGTTGACTTGACATTGATCTGAACACATTGGAAATATAAACGAGGTGTGGTTGCTAAATGTCTCATCTATAATAATAATAATTTATTTCAGATAAAATTCTTAACTTATAACTATAAATATTAAAACTATAAAATAAAACTATAATTATCTTAAATCGCTACAAACTTTACAGGTGTGCCGGAACTAGGTAATCCTGTATTTCAGGCAAAGAAGTCTTCTATCTATGAACTATGAACAGAAAACGTCATATTTTTAATAGAATAGAAAAGAACACGGGAAGCCGCTGTATGCGGGCAGCGCAGGACCGGCTATTGTGGAGATCCTTGGGGGTCCTTTATCCAGCAGTCGACGTCTTTCGGCTGATATGATGAGAATAGAACTTTGACAACACGTATGCGCAGCGGTTAAGACAGTCACCTCGTCACTTCGTTGATTCCCGCACCGAACAACTATTTGTGTGCCCTATTAATAATTACTAATATACTATAATTAATATCTATGATAGATCATAGATATTAATTATTTTAAAAGATCTTTAGTTTTTATATCCTTCTTTAGGTATAGCCTGCGTTGTGTCGTCGCGGCCATAACGAGACTGGGCCTTCGGGTAGCGCCTCACAAGACCGAGGCGCTATGGTTTCACGGCGTAGGGAGGAACCACCCAGTACGTCGATGCGTGTAGGTGACGCAGAGGTCAGGGTGGGGCGGTACATGAAGTACCTGGGCCTCACCCTAGACAGCCGATGGGGCTTCGAGGAGCACTTCGAGCGTCTGGCCCCCCGAGTGCGCCGGGTAACCGGAGCGACCGGCTTTTGCCGAACCTCGGGGGTCCCCGGGAAGAAGTTCGCCGCCTCTACGGAGGTGTCGTGCGATCCATGGTACTTTATGGGGCGCCCGTCTGGTCTGAACGCCTGACAGGCGCCTCCCGCTGCAGAGCTATCCTGAACAGCCTGCAGCGTGTGGTGGCCATACGGATCGCACGAGGATACCGGACGGTATCCTTTGAGGCGGCGACACTCCTGGCGCGCCTCCCGCTGTTTGATCTCCTGGCGGCGGTCGACGCGACGGTTTACACCGAGATCCGCGTCCGCCGGGAGAGCGGTGAGGCGCCAGAGCAGACGCTCGTTGCCTATAGGCGGGATGCACACCGGCGTGTACTAACACAGTGGCGCGCAAAGCTTGAGTTGCGGCTGAACGCGCGCCAACGTGCCGTCGGTGCTATCCTGCCTCACCTCGAGGCCTGGGTGGGAAGGAAGGGCGGTTGCGTCACCTACAGACTGACTCAGATACTCACCGGACACGGGTGTTTCGGTGAGTATCTGTGCCGGATCGGCCGAGAAGTGACGACACATTGTCACCATTGCGGGAGCGACCTGGACTCTGCCCAGCATACGCTAGAGGAGTGCCCGGCCTGGGATCGGACGGGATCTTTCGCCGCCAGCAGTCGTGTATGCGATGCTGGCTGGCGACTCCACCAAATGGGACGCCGTGGTCTCCTTCTGTGAGGCAGTTTTGCTGCAGAAGGAGGCCGCTGAACGGGATCGGGAACGAGCCGATCCCGCTCGTAGGCGGAGGAGGCGTCGGGGTGGCGGCGGCAGCCGTTAGCGTAAAAAAAAAAGGTATAGCCTGCGTAAGGCATGTTAATTATTTTGCACGTAACCTTTTATTTTATTATAACTATAATCAAGTCTGGAAGTCGCTGGATGCGGATAGCGCAAGTATTAATAATATTGATTATATTTCATCACCATCACATCAGCCGAAAGACGTCCACTGCTGGATAAAGGCCTCCCCTAAAGATCTCCACAATTGCCGGTCTTGCGCTATTCGCATCCAGCAGTTACCAGCGACCCGCACAAGATCTTCGATCCATCTTGTAGGGGGCCTGCCCACGCTGCGTCTTCCGGTTCGTGGTCGCCACTCGAGAACGTTTCTGCCCCAACGGCCGTTGGTTCTACAAGCTACTAATACTTATGTAGAGTCAATTCCGCTAATTGTCTGTTTAATCTAACACATAGCCTGCAATTTATAAAGTTTAACACGGGTTAAACCGCGGGGCACAGATAGTTATTAAATATTGCGTGTCTAGCGGCGCTATCAAATGCAGTTACTTTATTTTTTCCACCTCTTTTTTTCTAAATTACACCCATTTGAAAATGGGTCAGAAGTCAAAAAGCAGATAAAGTGTCCATAGGCAAGGCAAGGTTGATATCGTTTTATTTGTTTTTTTTTAAAGACCACGCTCGACAACTAATTAGGTAAATTACAACTACTATCTATCTTATTCTATCCAAAGTACGCAGATGACGTTGTGTGATTTGTCCCGGATATTTATTATTATATACTCGCTGTGCCCTCGATTTCACCCACTAAAGTAGTTTTGGCGTAAAAGAATAACAAACATACATCCATACTCACAAACTTTCGCGATTATAATATTAGTAGCATGTGTACCTCTAGCGGTTTTGGCAGTGCACGCCGTAAAGACCTACTGACTTGACACGTATCGTCATATTTTGGTAAATTCACATAATATCTTAATAAATTGTAGCCTATGTGTTATTCTGATGTATAAGCTATATTATTGTAAAGTTTCATTAAAATCCATTCAGGGCCTCTAGCACGAGTTACTGCAGTTTACTTACTCGATCACACGTACAGTTTCGTCCCATACAGAGTTTTAGTTCTTAATAGTTTCCGCGAGAGGCGCTGGTGCTCAATGTATGGGAGGAAACTGTACGTGTGATCGAGTAAGTAAACTGCAGGAACTCGTGCCAGAGGGTCAATAGTTTTTACGTTAAAGAGTAAGAAACATCCATTCATACTTACAAACTTTCGCGTTTATAATATTAGTAGGATTACTATATCATTCGCTAGTTTAATTAAAAAGGGTTGCCGTAGATCAACATTAGTCAAAAGTTCTTAAAAAAACACGACAGACACTATCTCCAATCCCGGCTCTATATCGGTAATCTCAGTGTTACGTAACAAAAAAATCAAATGGGAACGTCCACATGATTTTTGGAGTGAATACATTTTTAACAAACAGCATTACTTATTTGCAAGAAACGTTTTACATTATTCATTAGGGTTCCATATCAATAAATGCTGTAACACGATTATAAATATTAATATATGGCTGCAATGTATTACTTGTACCAGTCGGTTATAACGGTCAAGTTATTAACGCCTTAAATCTATACATATAATAAATCTAGAAAATTCGTTTTAGTACATCTTAGTTATCGTATTGGCAATGGATACCCTGCTTTCAGAGTTGCTCAAGACGCCCAATAGGCCTCTATCTAGAAAATTCGGTTTAGTACATCTTACTTATCGTATGAGCAGTGGTTACCCTGGCAACCGAGTTGTTCAAGACGCCCAGTAGGCCGCTGACATGGCTTAAGAGCCATTTCACAAAATGATTACGCTCGAGTTTAGGTAAAAGACTGCATCATTGTTTATGTGTGCGTGTCTACCCACTCAAACGCAACGTAAACTGTGTAATACACGTGTCAAGAAGGACGAGGAGTATCTTGAGCCGTAATCGTAATGTGAATTGATAAGAGGTTTATAAAAAAAAAGTTTTATTTACTCTAACAAAGATTTCTAGCTAGATTAACAAGAAAACACGAATAGGTATGTTATGTAAAATATTTAATAAAAGTTGATACAAAAACGAACATAGTATTTTTAATATGCTAAATGCATATGACGATCACCGTAGCCTAGTTGGTAGTGATCCTGCCTACGAAGCTGGTGGTCCTGGGTTCGAATCCCGGTAAGTACAAATATTTGTGTGATGAACACGAATATTTGTAACGTAAAAATAAACGACTTTTCCATATTAAACATGTATTCAATAATTTCTAGGTATTACTTAAGATGGTAATATAGGAGCCCGAAATCTAAGAAGTTCGCGCGAAAACGTGAAATGGCTCTTAACGAATGTTACCTAATGACTACAACTGGGACCGACAGCTTAAGGTGCTCTCCGAAGCACGGATACGCTTACAAATTACCACTTTTTTGGTCACTCATCTATGGACTGACCGCATGCCTAGTTGCTTAACCTCGCCAATCACTAACGGACCGGTGAGAGCATCGGGCTATGAGCCATGAGTAGATCGAAAATAAGAATTTAAAAAAAATAGCCATGTTGTTAGAGGATAACCAACAGAACCTATTTCCATCATTTTTGGATTTTTGTCTGTTTGTCTGTGCACGCATCACGTAAAAAGTACGAAACCAATGCAGTTAACTTTTATATGTAAAAAGGCTACGCAACTTGAAGTATTACTTAATTTTTGTTTCACCCCAATCGGTTCACTCTATCAAGAGATATTCGATTTTAAAGTGATCAAGAAGAATAATAATGTTCGTTGTTTAACGTAAATATATAGTTTTTCGGTAATTTCTAAAGTGTGGTGAGTTTCATCTTATTGATCGAAGGTTTCATGTAACAATTGATTTAATTTATTTGATTAATCGGTTTGCATTTGAATATTATCTATACATATTAATAAAATAAAATCGTAGGAAAGTCAAAACTGTACATTGAATATTTTTTAAATGGATTCTTGGAGCGTGATCTACAATCGATATCGAAGCCAAAAATATAGTTTTTAGAATTTTTGTCTGTGTGTCTGTTTGTCTGTATGTATGTCAGGGCTAAACTCAAAAGTATTGCATGCGGTTTTACCCGCGTTAAAGTTAATAAATTATCACAACTCCTCCCTCCTAGCCTGGACATACATACAGACAAAAATTCTAAAAACTATATTTTTGGCTTCGATATCACAGGTAGATCACGCCCCAAGTATCCTTTTAAAAAAATATTCAATGTACAGTTTTGACTTTCCTACGATTTTATTATATGTATAGATATTTGATTTATTCCTTGAAACTACCTTCTAGAAAAAAATAAACCTTTCGCTGCGTAGCCGAAATGCGAAAGGATGAGAATAAGTAGGTCTCAGGAATCCCCCGAACTTTTTTGTATATGCTCCGGTTAATTCCACCGATAATATAGTATATTATTATTTAATTATACAATAACAATTTTGACATTGTGTCTGAATTTACTAGAACTAAAGGTACAATATTATATAATTAATATTTATTAGGGAAAAATACATTAAATTATTATCTATTATAGAATACAATACAATCAATAAAGGAGACATGTTCAATTATAAAGTACCTAGTGCTTCTATGTTAAATATAATAATTCATCAACAGAGTAGAAACATTCTTTTAACAAGAACCGTTTGAGTTTTTCTGAAAACTACTTGTATAGAAAGGCATATATATAAAGAAGCATTAACATAAGTGTCTCATTGAATAAAGTTATAAGTCCTTAATACGCAATTTCTTTATTAGTCCGTGGTTTCTTATAGCTTTCTTACTCCTACCTAAGAAATTACTGGGTTTAGTTTTCGACAACCACGCAAATGAAGTCACGGGCACATATATTAAAAGAATAAGAACTTATTGTTATTATTGAGGCCACTTCACGCCAGCCAGGGTCATTAGTTTTTGCCCGTTTACCCAGAGGCCTATAAATATTTCGTTGCTTTGATTGTAACGTAGGTAGGTATAGTTTATATTTATTAGTTTTGAGAAATACTAAAGTTTCCTGAAATAGAATGTCTCGGGCATTGAATGGTTGCTAAATACATTGAGCTGCCGAACTAATACAGTGTACCGATTATTTATTTGAGACGTAATATGCGCGTGCGGCTTGCATCGTTCACGCTCACGTTTAGATCAATATACACCGACTGTTGGGTATTATTTATGACTTGATACAGATCTACCTGTGTCTTCCGGTTCGTGGTCGCCACTCGAGAACTTTTCTGCACTGTAGGGGGCCTGCCCACGCTGCGTCTGCCGAACCGGAAGACGCAGCGTGGGCAGGCCCCCTACAAGATGGACCCATGATCTTGTGCGGGTCGCAGGAAACTGCTGGATGCGAATAGCGCAAGACCAGCAATTGTGGAGATCTTTGGGGGAGGCCTATGTCCAGCAGTGGACGTCTTTCGGCTGATATGATGGTGATGATGATGACAGTTCTACCTAATGTACAAATGCAATCTACTACGCAATAATTATAGTGTAACTATAGCGCTTATAACCAGATGCTCTCGCCGATCCGTAAGTGATTGGCAAGGTTAAGCAACTAGGTTCGCGGTCAGTCCATAGATGGGTGGCCGCCAAAGAGGGTTAATTTTCGAGCGTCTCCGTGTCACGGAGGACACGTGAAGCTGTCGGTCCCGGTTGTAGCCACTAGGCAAAAGTCGTTAAGCTATGTCAGATGCCTAATGGGCGCCTTGAACAACTCCGGACTCTAGGTTAACCACTGCCCTTACGATAAGGAAGTAGTGAAAGTATTTAAATTCGTCTGATATTATAATAGGGAATTTAAGATAATAAAAGTCAACACGGAATTTGTTGTTTGTAATCATTCACGTCCGCAAAACTGAAGTGGCAGTGGGCGCGGCACATAGCTCGTAGAACCGACGGCCTCTGGAACAGGAAGGTTCCCGAGTGGCGACCACGGACCGTAAGACGCAGCGTGGGCAGGCCCGTAGACCGATGATCTTGTGCGGGTCGCTGGAAACTGCTGGATGCGAAAAGCGCAAGGCCGGCAATTGTGGAGATCTTTGGGGGAGGCCTTTGTCCAGCCGTGGACGTCTTTCAGCTGATATGATGATGATAATGAAGAATCATACGCGTCAATTTGCATAAGCGTGCAACTTATGTACTTAACGCGAAGTAATAAAATATTTTATATCCATGTTGCACCCACTCAATTGAAAGTTGGTGACTCTGCACTCGAAGTTGTAGAGAACTATATTTACCTAGGACAGACCATCCAACTAGGTAGGTCCAACTTCGAGAAGGAGGTCAATCGTAGAATCCAACTCGGATGGGCAGCGTTCGGGAAGCTACGTAACATCTTCTCGTCCAAAATACCGCAGTGTCTCAAGTCGAAAGTCTTCGACCAGTGTGTGTTGCCAGTGATGACATACGGAACAGAGACGTGGTCGCTCACTATGGGTCTTATTAGAAGGCTCAAGGTCACCCAAAGAGCAATGGAGAGGGCTATGCTCGGAGTTTCCCTGCGGGATCGCATCAGAAATGTCGAAATCCGCAGGCGAACCAAAGTCACCGACATAGTCCGAAGAATTGCCAAGTTGAAGTGGCAGTGGGCAGGGCACATAGCTCGTAGAGCCGACGGCCGTTGGGGCAGAAAGGTTCACGAGTGGCGACCACGAACCGGAAGACGCAGCGTGGGCAGGCCCCCTACAAGGTGGACCGATGATCTTGTGCGGGTCGCTGGAAATCGCTGGATGCGGATAGCGCAAGACCGGCAATTGTGGAGATCTTTGGGGGAGGCCTTTGTCCAGCAGTGGACGTCTTTCGGCTGATATGATGATGATGATATCGGTTATCTGGTTTCCATAGTACAAGCTTTGCTTAGTTTGGGATCAGATGACCGTGTGTGAATAATGTCTCAGGATATTATTATTAATATTTTCAATTTCAATAAGCCTTCATTCACTGACCAATTTTTTTTACAATGTTTTTTTTTACAAATAAAATTATACTAATTTAATACAATATAGACTAAAATTAAATAATTTACCATTTTTTCAACCACTTTGGTCAGGTTGTCCTTCGACATAGGACTCCCCTAGTTTTTTTCCATTCGTCTCTGTCTCGAGCAAAATTATTAAAAAAGAAAGAAAGAAAATATTATTTATTTTTGCTCAGAACATCGGCGCTTATAAATATTAAAACCCAGCGTATTAAACAAATTGTGATGAACTTATTAACTACTTCTTAAAACTGTACTAACAAATTATATAATATGACTATTCTTATAACTATATGTCATCAATAAATATGCGCATCTTACATAGTGCGCCGCTTCGGAACAAAAATAAGGTGCGGTTCAGTTTGGGTAGGTACCGTGGCATTGCATAAAGCAGCACCAGCGGAAAACTGATTTTCAACCACAACCTGAGAGTGACCACTTTAGCGTCTCCTCGATGGAAGACCTATTAAATCAGTAACAAAAATAAAGAATTTACTTCTAATAAAAATAAGCCTAAAAGGGTAGAAAACATTACTAAAATATTACTTGCTAAACTAAAACACGAACATAGAAAGTGCAGCTGAATATAGTAAATTGCTATCTACTATAAAATAAAAATAAGTCGGGTTTTCCTTCCTAACTCTATAACTCCAGAACGCACGAACCGATTTCCACGGTTTTGCATTCGTTGGAAAGGTCTCGGGCTCCGTGAGGTTTATAGCAAAGAAAATTTATAAAATTTAACGCGGGTAACACCGCGGGGCACAGCTAGTTATTAATATTACTAGTTGTTAAATCTCGCCGATCACTTAGTAACCAGTAAGAGTATCTAACTATGAGGTCTTACGCTGTATCAATAGTTTTCTCTAGACAACGCTTTCATCCTGTAGCTTTATAGGTAGTTTACTTTATAAATGGCCGCTAGTCAGAAATGTTACTTTAAAGTTCAAACGCTGCGTCTTGATGTTTTTATTCGTGGCACAGTCAACTGTGTCGTGAAACTATAAAGTCTCACTAAATATTAACGTACGTATACTAAGAAAAGTCCTGAAACGTCTCAGATGTCAAAGCTTTAGAGTTCTCTTTAATACATATAACTATATAAAAGCTCTCTCAGAAGTTCTTAAAAGCTTATATATTTATGGTAATTTTAGAAAGGCAATGTAGATATAGGTACTTGAAGTTAGCAAGTATTGCAGCTTTCACAGTTTAATTAATAATGGTTCGAAATTCTTTATTTCTCAAAGATTACAATTTCATAATCACTTTGAGGAGAAATAAACTAAGTATCGATATTTAAATCACAATAAGGTAGATTACAATGCGCAAAATGTAGATAATTTAGATAAGCTAAACTATTGCTAAAATTTAACAATTTTAGTTGATTGATTGTGTGGGTAGAACTAAAATAAGTATACAATCTATCACGCGACACTTAGACTTACGGACTGCATGTTTCTATATACTTATCTATACCTACGTTAACAGTGTAGTCGAGCAGATATTAGAGACCGTTTACACGTTGTTTGAAATTTTAATTTGCTGTAATTTTGTTTTTTATATATTTATTTTATAACCATAATAATATCCTGGGACATTATTCACACACGGCCATCTGATCCTAAACTAAGGAGAGCTTGTACTATGGAAATCAGATAACTGATATTTTATAAATCCATACTTATATAGATAATTACACCTAATTCTCTAAAATTACTATTTATAAATGAAACTTATAGGCACAAAGAGCGCAATCATGTCTTATCGTAGGTACTTTTTGGCACAAGTTTGTTAATAAGCTTAAAGTAAGGAATTAAAAATCCGACCAAGTGCGAGTCGGACTCGCGCACAAAGGGCGGAACCATTATCTATAAAAAAGAAATAAAAAACACGTTTATTGTATGGGAGCCGAGCGGCAACGTGAGATGGCTGATCCCACCTGCAGAAGAGTGAGGCGCCAGTGAGGTGGCATAAGCCATTAATCTGGCAGAGAGATTGGCACCGGAGAAAAGTTCGGTGTGAGTGTGGAGGGTGGCTCTATAATGGCCATATCTAATGGCTCTCTAGGTTCCAGCCCTGGGTTCAGGTGGTTGTAGTGGGGACTCCGGCCGCCCTTGCCCTTAAGGAGGTGGGCCTGGGAAGAGGCGATTTGTGGCAGCTGCAAGTCGCCTATGCATAAAATGTGCAACGGGGGCTTCACGGCCCGGGAGGAGTCTATTAGGCGCATAGGTGCAACGGTGGTGGTTCCGGATGGCAATCGTTTCGAGTTCACGGAGCCATCACTATAAGCATCTAGAGGCTAGGCTGCCGTGGTGGTTTTAGTGGGTAACCCTGTGGACTCCCTCATACCCTGTCGTCTCCCCAAACGGCGGGGACCTATAAAAGGTATTCACTACGAAAACAAAAATAAAAAGGAATATTTGCATGGATGGTTTTTTGATTGTGTTTAATATTGTGTATCCATCTATTTCATAAGAACCAATGGAGAAATAGACTGAGATATTTTAAGATGAGGCGATTGCCGCCCACCTACCCACAGATTGTCTACCACAAGGTTAATAGATTGATGTGACCTACACAATTAATGCAGCCATTTGGCAATTTAGACTGACTAATTTTATTGTCATATTTATCGATTCTATTCATAAATTATACACTCGGTTGGGCTAGCTGTAACGTTTTTACCGCAGTCCTGGATTCAAATAAATAATCAGAGTTATTGGGTTGCACCGTATCCCAGGTTGGATTCCCGCGTAGGACAACTATTTGTGTGAACCATAAATAGTTGTTCTGAGTCTGGATGTACTTTGTATCCGTCAATTACATTTTTCTGGAATTATTGAACAATGAGCAATAATGAAATTTATTCAGCAAATAGCTCTTGTACTTGTCAAGCTCACAATGCAGTAGGTATATAAACATAGTAGAAACAATTAAATATAAGTAATAAGTAACAAAAAAATTATGTTAGTCCGTCCGTGCGGTCTGTCTTATCACATATTTTTAAACCATTCAATAAATATCAATTTACAAAGCTATTATTTTTAAATTTATATTTATATTAAAATTAAAGAATTGAAGACAACGAGCAGTTGACTAGTGCGGAAGGCTCTCAACCAGTAGTGTAATTTAAGCGACTAAGCTAAGACCAACCATGGTTAGCCAAATAATTTTAATAGTTGGTGCTTAAGGGGCCTTTTACAGCCACTAGCGCCGCCAATCGAAAAAATGTCATAACTCTTAAATAGAATCAAAAATACAAAATGTGGTCTATTATTACTGTAGAAAAGGCAATGACGTAATGTTATAACACATTGTCAACACTTGAAATATAGCTGTTTAGCTAAATCGTGCATTTGTAACAAAAACGGCCGTTTATTTAGCTAAACAGCTATATTTCAAGTGTTGATAAGGTGTTATACAATTACGTTATTGCCTTTTCCACAGTAATAATAGAACATATTTTGTATTTTTGATTCTATTTACGAGTTATGACATTTTTTCGATTGGCGGCGCTAGTGGACTGTAATAAGCCTCTTAAAGAGGTAAAAAAGAATCAAGTCACAAACGGACACGCTATCAGAGTTATGATATTGATATAGATTCTAGTTATGATAGATATTTGGTACAGTAAATATTAGGCAACTGATAGATTTAAAGAAAATTATGCGCTCCAGATGTTGTTTACAGTGGACTTGATAAAATTATAATAAATATAATTATGAACTGATCTTGACCTGAATAATATGTGAGCGTTTTGACAGTAGGTTATTTAATGTGAAATTATATACGTCAGACAATGTCTGACGTATATAATTTCACATATTAACAATTTATAGACTTGAATTGAATGATGTTCTATCATTTACCAATATACGCAAAAATTGCTGTTTTAAAAATCTTGCAATGTTTTTAATGCCTTTTTTGATATAGCAATGTTTATTAGTAGCAATAATTGATTTAAATAAGCGTCGATCAGTCCCTTTGCCAAATCACTAACAACGGATTGGTGGTGCCCCATGGCCCGAGCGTTTAAACTTCCAATAATAAGCATTGCCATACGAAATGGCGGTACCTATAGATGTGGATGTTTAGCAGATTTTTTAATGCTCAGTCGATATTATTGCTAATAATAAATTAACTATCCAATGTATTTTTAAATACATACACATTTTAGATAATTAATATCCAGACTAAAAAATAATCGTGATCACACAAAGATGTGTTCTGGATGAGAAATGAACCCAAAACCTCTGATTTAGCAGTCAGGGTCACTAACCAATTGACCAACCGGCCAGACAAATCCAAAATTAAATTAATGTTTTCAATTTAGAATTAGAACAAGAAGTTCCCTAATTTTTCGATTTTATATAATTTTTTGTAAGATAAGGATAAAGTAAGAAAAAAAATGTATGTTTAATAAAACAGTAGTCATTGTGAATAAATAAATATCATTAATAAGAATACGTAATTTAATATTTTATTCTGAAAATAATTAATTTTGCCCACCGACAAGATTCAAATCTAAATTTTGGACCTTCTAAAGCTAAATATAGCTGTAATAGCTGTGGCTTGAACTCCCAATGGTTGCCCTCAGGTATTAGTCGCTTAAATTAAGCTACTGGTTAAGAGCCTTCTGCGCTAGCCAAATACTCTATGCCTATAATTCTTTAATTTTAATATATGTAAGTAGAACTAAATTTCAAAATAATAGATTAGTAACTTATTATTTAAGGATTTAAGAAAATATCCTACTAGTATTATACAGGTGAAAGTTTGTGAGTGTGTATGTTTGTTACTTCTACACGTTACGGCACAAGTTAGCTGACACCCTGGATTTACACATAAGCTATAATTTAAAATTTAATGCGGGTAACACCGCGGGGCACAGCTAGTATGTTATAAAACAGACGACACGGACGGGCAAATTATTTTTTTAGTAATTTTTATACTGTATTCGACTATGTTTATGTACTGTATTGTGAGCTTGACAAGTACAAGTGTATGTTAATACCCAAGTGCTGTATAAATTTCACTATTTCATTACTATCATGATGTCCAGCATACATACATAAATTACGTATAAAATTAATTTAATGAACATTTTTAATTACCTTGCAAATTAAGCCTACTCAGAACACATTTGAATACTGCCAAGCCAAAATTCAAACCTTCATACATATTCAAGCTCATAAATAAAATTATAATTAAAAATAATCACAATATAGTCCGAACATATAAAATGTCTTTTTAATTAATTAACAAGGTATCACGGCATATAACATGGGTTTATATGTTGGAACTATGTAATCTATTTTATAGGCATCATTTAATCGTGGACAAGGTTGCTGGGCGCGCCGTGTATACCAACATCGAGGAAATTAACCGTAATAAGTAGTCGAAGTAATAAAACTAATTTCTTTGTCATTCCAACAAGGTTCTGCCCTAATACACACCTTAAATATTATGGTTATTACACTTTTGGAACGAAGTTCCTTATCGCACGTTGTGAAAGGGGGCTAGACGGAAAAAATTCTTACGAAAAGTTATCACGACACTTTTTGCAGCTGTGCGGCGTGCGCATTTTCTCTGTCTGTCTCTCTCTCTCTCTCTTATAGAAAGCAAGCCAGATATTTTCATTTCTATTTCGCATTGAACAGCGTGGTGTCGCGACGATTATTTTTGTTGAGTTACAGTTACAGGTTTTTGTACATCTATACATATAATAAAATCGTAGGAAAGTCGAAACTGTACATTGAATATTTTTTTAAAAGGATGCTTGGGTCGTGATCTACAATCAATATCAAAGCCAAAAATATAGTTTTTAGAATTTTTGTCTGTTTGTCTGTATGTATGTCCGGGATAAACTCAAAAAGTACTTCATGGATTTACTTAAAATTTTGCGTGAATATTACTAAGAGGTCAACATATAGGCTACATATTATCACGCTATCACCTACGGGGGAGGAGCTGTGATAATTTATAAACATTTAACGCGGGTAAAAGCGCGGGGCACAGCTAGTAATAAATAATAAGAAATAACTTCGTTCCATCCGGGTGTCCCTTAACACCTCTCAAGTGTTTTTTCATGGCAGGGGTATGCCTACGCATGCCACCCGCAAAAAATGTCTGCGGGTGGGTATGTCGGACTCGCACCGACTAAACCTACCTGCCGTGGACTTCTCTTAGCACCTGATGGGGGAGCCTCGGGAACGCGGATATGCTACTCCGGTGCCCCCCTTTTGCGCCATGCCCCAGATGGTCGGGACATGGCCCTGGGATGGCTCTGGATTGCCCTTCCTTATTGCCGACTTATGGTTATTACACTGTAATAAGAATGTCCTCCTAGCCGAATATCGGCCACGGTCGCCAGTCTCAATAGAGTTTAGCCATATGTGCGGGACATATTATAGTGCACAAGCGTGTGCGCAAACATAGGAGCACTTTCTATTCCATCACTCTCATGATCCGATGGGACGCCTAGCGACACGACCAGAAAGAGGTAAGGTACCGGGCCGACGTGTTTACGAGCTCTCCGAGGCAAGGGATTATAATACCGCCAACTCCCAGACATCGGGCTGGTGTTGAGAAATTTTGAAAATTTAAAAATCACTTTAGGTCCGACGCGGGATTTGAACGCAGGGCCTCGTTCATTGACACAAATAACTGTCCTGGGTGGGAATCGAACGACATGCGGCGTGAAGGGCAAGTACTACACTACCGGACGGCCCCTCAATCCACAATGTCGTGTCAATAAGCTTTTTATATTCGTAAAGGCTTTTAGAAGGATTTCGCTTACAGCTAGATTCTCTCACCGGTCCGTAATCGGCGAGGTTAAGCAACTGGCTCGCGGTCAGTCCATAGAAGGGTGACCACCCTTTAATTTCTGAGCGGCTACATGCATCCGAGGACACGTCAAACTGTCGGTCCAAGTTATAGTCATTAGACAACAATCGTTAAGCCATGTCAGAGATCTAGTGGGCGGTTTGAACAACTCTGACACTAATTATTTAACCATTTACAATGCAGTAGGTATATTTCTAATTTATTGGTTTTAGCTAATAGAGTTCAAAATGTGGTGGTTAGTATATCCCCACTGCCCGGGAAAGGGTATTAATAACCACAATATTCCTAAGTTGAGCGAGAAAAGACTTTTGTATTCAATTTTCCAAAGAGACGTGGCTTTTGAGACTTCTCGGCGGTGATTTTGTCTGGTCGCTAATATAGGTTATGTTATATAGGTTAATATAGGTTATGTTACCTATATTAGCGACCATATCTTAAGAAAGAAAGAAGAAAGAGGATTTCAGTCAACTTACCTACAGCTAAGCATCCAGACATATTAGCGCCGATTTTACCGACATGGAGCTTCAGATAGGCCAGGACAGGGTATGCGACTATCAGCCCTCCGCAGTATGCCATCAGACACATGCCATGCAAGTTCCGGAGCTCAGGAATGAACGCGTACACGATGAATGTAGCCAGGAGGAATGGCACTGACAGCAGAAGACCTGAAACAAATATTGTATTGTAATTTAAATACTGGTTTCCGCTTGGTTTTTGAGAATGAAAATAAACAGTGTTATAATTTGCCGTGCTGGTGTAGAATGCTCTAAGAGCGGCAATAATGTTCCACGGCGAGTGCTCCAAATACGCGTACTGGTCTTTGGTGTATTCGCAAAGTCTTCGAGAATTCCACTATTTGTGTTAATATCAAATAGTGGAATTGGCTCCTCGCAAACGTCTTTCAGCAGTTTTTTCAGCCGTGTGGTTTTCGGCTTAAAAAGAAAATCAGGACCACCAATAAAAGGCGACTAAGGGATACGACAGGTAGTCGGGCAGCAGCTTCACCTGTGTCCTTTAGCTAGCACCGAACTGAGGTCGCCAACTCACATGCCAAGACCGGTAACTTCGGCAAATCCGTCCAAATGTCAACATTACAGGAACCTTTGGGAGAGGCTATGTCCACCAGTGGAGGAAATCAGGCTGATGTTGTGATACGTGTTTCCTCCGACATGATGTCCTTCAAACGAGGCATGAAGAGTCTAGTGAGCCAGCAAGAGCAGGGTTATGGTGGCTTGTGTTATTACGTACATCTTTGGTACTACTACCTACCTTGCTGCATCTCCTCACAGTTGGGCTTCTAAAGAATCTAAGTGAGGAGCTATTTCTTACTTTCATTTTGCTATACGAACGTGCTACTCTTTTTCCTCTTTTCTTTGGTTTTTAAGTCGTAATTTTTTTTCTGATATTTCAATAACATTCTTGTCTAGAATGTCATTGTGTTAAGTAATGGTAGCAGCAGTTATATTACGGAAATCCATGATGGTAAAAAAATCATAAGTTAAAAAAAAAATTGGCCATAAACCATTGTCTATTTTTGTATGCAGCGAACATCATGTGACTAACGGAACGGATCCTTAAATAAATCAAAACAATATCCCTAAATTGATGGAGGAAAAACTTTTGTAATCAATTTTCTAAAGAGACGTGGCTTATGAGACGTCGTCGGTGACCTTGTCTGGCCGCTAATATAGGTATTATTACCTATATTTCTAAGAATTAATTGTGCTACTGTTTATTCTTGAAGTATATTTTTATCATAAAGTCTAGTGTTTCTTTTATCCTTCTTTTAGGAGGAGCGTCTGTCTCTCTTGACGTGGCCAAGAACTATAGTTTACCACTCCGTTTTGTTTAGGTTTGTCAGGATTGTTGTTCAGCAGAATAGGTACTTAATTGTTTTGTTCTATGGTTATCTTTACTCGAATATTCCTTATTTCTTTATCTCCTTCTGATATTCGTATTTATTGTCATAAAAGATACTCTAACAGCTGTTCTTTTAATATGCTTTCTGGTCTTACTTCGATTTTGGATAATGAGTAAGTTCTTAGATTTAAAATTAGGAAAAACGATTTTATGCTTGCGTTTTTAAAGAAAATAATTTATTACTTACGATTAAAGATACGTTTTGTGCAAATATTACTCTTAATATACAGAGACGCGAAAACGTGCAACTGCAAGAGGTCTAGGAGGGGGGAGGGGTGGTTCATACAGATGTTATAGTGGCATGTAAAAGAATGTAACTGGCATTCAATCCTTACTAATATAATAAATACGGAAGTAACTCTGTCGGTCTGTCTTTCACGCCAAAACTACTGAACTGATTTAAATGAAATTTAGTATACAAATTCAATATAATATCTGTATTATATTGGATTTGTATACTAAATATACTGGGCGGCTTGAACAACTCTAACACCAAGGTAACCACTGCCTTCACGATAAGTAAGTAAGATATTTCAATTAGTAATGTAAATTATTATTATTATTGTTATTATTATTATAGTAGTTTAGGGTCATATGAATACTTACTTACTTATCGTATGGGCAGTTGTTGCCCTGGTGTCAGAGTTGCTCAGGCCTCCCAGTAGGCCTCTGAAGTGCCTTAACGATTTTTGTCTAATGACTACAACCGGGACCGACAGCTTAACGTGCCCTCCGAAGCACGGTGACGCATAGTAATTAAACCACTTTGGCGGTCACCCATCTATGGACTGACCGCGAACCTAAATGCTTAACCTAGCCGATCACTTGCGGTCCGGTAAGAGCATCTAGCTATGAGTGCGTATGTGTCATATAAATAAATATAATAAAAGCGTTGGAAAGTCAAAACTGTATACTTTGAATATTTTTTCGAAAGGATACTTGGGGCGTGATCTGCAATCGATATTGATGGCAAAAATATGTTTTTTTAATTTTTGGCTGTTGTCCGGGCTAAACTCAAAAAGTACTGCATGGATTTACTTCAAACTTTGCATGAATATTACTAAGAGGTCGGGTCAATATATAAGTATGCTACATATTATCACGCTATCATCTACGGGGGAGAAGCTGTGATAATTTATAAAATTTAACGCGGGTTAAACCGCGGGGCATCAAAAGCAAGGAACCTTCGATTTGCAAGTCTGTTTTATTTCTGTTAACTTTACACATATATAATAAATAGTATGCAACGTTGTTTGCTGGTCATTCGAATCAAAATGCAGACACTCAAATATTCGTAATAGCTCATTAACCCGACAGAGATGGCCGCCTATATAACTTTATTACTTACCAGTAAATTATATGTTGGCAAACAGCCCTCGTCCGGCACACGTCTAACTTTATAGGCTATCAAATATCAAAACAATATTGGCAAAATATATATTGTAAGGGTTTTTAAGATCGCTGAGGTGTCACGTGGGACTTTGTCTATACAACATGTAACGTAATTAACGCACTTCCTGAAAATAGTTTGTTCAGAATCCTTTACTGAATCGATTTATAAAATTTTTAATATAGGTAATTTTTTATTCCAAAATAATTAAACTACGGAAATTATTGTCATATCAACCCTGTACAATCAAAACCAATTGAAATGGACCTTAAGTCAAAGTAATAAGACTTATAAATCGCAGTTTTATTTGTATTCATACAAATTCCATCAATCAATACAAAATAAAGAAAAATAAACTTTATTCCAAGAAAATAATTTAGTAAATAACAATGCATATACATGTGAAATAAAAAATTCAGTGTATATGATATGATTACAACATAAGATTCTAATTGGGGTGTCTGAGGGTGTGCGTTAATTACGTTACATGTTGTATATAATACACGTTGAATATTTGACTATACACTTACAGCTACTGCCTTTTCTGGAAGAGATTGCTTCAAAGCAATAAGACCGCCGATTGTACCTGTATTTGCTTATTTGTAAGACATGTATTGTTTCTTTTGGTGCAATAAAGTGTACTCTATCTATATAATAAACTATAGGTACTTTCTCAATTCAATTCTCAATTATTTATTGCATTCCACAATGTATGTATAAAAGTTGGTAGTTTTAATAAGGTTTGTATCAATTGTGGACCTTGCAGGGTACAGCAATAATTTAGGAGAGAGGAGGAAGAGTGTATTATTATTAATTGGATATTTAAATAATAAACTAATAGCTAAATAAGCTAATACTAAAACCTTTTTTTTAATTTGATTAAAATAAATAAATAAAATATTCACAATTAAGTTAATTAGCTGAAGAATGTGTAAACATATTCTATAATAAAATATACTCTATTATTAAATTACATAATGAGGTTTGTATTATATTTTATAACTATACTTAAGCTTTGTCTATATATATATATGGCGAGTCAACGGTGCCTCGCTCTCCATAGATAATACACTTAACTATCGCTCTCTTTTGAGACCAGACATCGAGGTGTGCGGAAGCACCTCGGAAGCACCTCTGCCGGTTGACATATCGATTTATCTTAAGCTCAAGTGTAGTGTTTATTGCAGTGGTTACTGTATTAGTCGTTGTACGTGATTTGTCATAAGAAAATTGTTGTTGATTTCTAAATGATTTATTCTGAAGTGTGAATAAACCTCTTTTTTATGATGAAATCCTTTTAATTCCTAAAAGTATTTTATGTTTTATTTTAATAGACCAGGCCCACTGTCATCACCCCTTCTCATCCCGAGGGGGGCGTAGAAATCGTCCCGAGGGAAAACATATCAGAAAACGGGCAGCAGCGTTTTTCTGTGAACTATGACCATCCAACTCATCGCCAACCCGTCTGCCAAGCGTGGCGATTATGGTATATCCCTCCATTCTATGGGTAGGCTGTCATGATGAGACCAGGTCCACACAAGGGAAATTAATACCCGCGTCGCGGGGGTACGTCACAAACTTATAATTGACGGACACAAATTACATACAGACTCAGAAAAACTATTTATGGGTCACATAAATATTTTTCATGCGCGGGAATCGAACCCCGGACACGAGTGGTCGAGGCGACTGTCATAACCGCTGCGCCACACGTGAAGTCTTTTGCTTAACGCTCGTATAAAAACGTTGATGCGAAAGGAAATTTCGGCCTCTGTTTCTTATTGATCAAACTGTTCGTCAACAGCCGGGCTTCTGGTGTGAGGGGCGCAAATTGCAGTTTTTCTCAGTAAAATATCAACTTTAAATTGTAGCATGCTTGGTTTTCCACTGCTATACAAATTCTGTTTCAACTAAACTTGTAGCTGAATTCTGGGGTGACTTAATTTAGATTGCCATAGACACGCTAAGAAGAGATTTACGTCGTTGTAAGGGGTGTGACGTTGTAAGGGGTAACCTCTGGATCTACTGAACCGATTTTCAAAATTATTACACCAATAGAAAGCTACGTTATTGTGGAGTGTCATAGGCTATGAAAAAATCCAAAATTAATAACGCACCTTTACTTAAACTTGAATATGTCTACGGGTGGGTATGTCGGAATCGGTCTTCTTCTGGCGCTTGTTGGGGAGAGCCCTGGGAACACGGGTATGCTGCTCCGGTGGTCCCCTTTTGCGCCATGTCCCAGATGGTCGGGACACGTACCCTGGAAGGGCTCGATTGGCCTCCCCTATTGCAAGATATTTTGAAACCTAATGGTCTCATGTTAAAACCCTATCTACATAAAGCGCGACCTGTTTCCAAGGGCAATAAAGTGTTATGTGCGATATAATACCATTTTTAACAGCCATTCAGTTTGATGAATGATATAATTTGACCTGACTCAGTTATTAAAGACATGGAGAAATGTAATACTTGCCTACCCAGCGTTTGGGCAGTCACAGTTTAAGGCTTTCTTAAAGGGTACGGTTTATATACAACATGTAACTTAATTAACGCACATCCTGAAAAATAGTTTCTCGAGAATCGTTTACTGAATCGATTTATATCATTTTTAATGTAGATAATTTTTTATTCCAAAATAATTAAAACTACGGAAATTATTGACATATTAACCCTGTACAGTCAAAATGAATTGAAATGGACCGTCAATCAAAGTAATAAGACTTTTAAAATCGCAGTTTATTTGTATTCGTACCAATTCCATCATTCAATCAATCAATCAATCAATCAAAATAAATTTTATTTTCTCTTCACAATGGTTATATGTTAGTTATTATGTGGTATTACACTTGATATATATATACTATGTGACATAACATTGTGAGAGACCAGAGCCTGTTGTAGGTTTTCAAACAAACCTGTATTACAGGTCTCTGGGACCCTCCCGGAGCTTGAAGACAAGGTTATATCGAGCGGTATATATATATTTAGTTTAAACAAAACAAAAAATAAAAACAAAGTAAAATTAATAATAGAACATATTTGCCAGAGTGTGTAAATAAAATGTAAAATGAGATGTATAATATAAAAAATACTGTGTACTGTGTGTTGCGTGAGAGTTGAGTGTAATTGTGTGTAGCTAAAAATTCATAGAATGAAAGTTTGAATAATAAGTTGAGACAGTACCAGGATTCATTGTATAAAATAAATCATATTCTCAGTTTCTTCATAATTAAGTGTATTCAGATAGTTTATAATAGCAATCTTACACTTGGTATACGTAAGAGAATAAATATTTAAGATGGCATTTAATTTATTATAGAGATAGGGACCCAAGAAATTAAAGAATTTTTGTGCCAGTGATGTATTGAATTTAGTTTTTTCACATACTTTCCCTTTACGGCGTTTGTGTTGTAGTAGATTTGGGTCGTAATGCAATAGAGAATGCTGTTTTAAAATTGTGCGAAGAATGTAAGATTTACGAACCGTGAGGATACCCCAAATTTTGTAAACTTCAACAGTTGGATGCCTAAAAGGTAAACCAGCTCCCACCTTAAGGATAGCACGCTGCGCCCTCTCGACTTCAATGAGGTGGGACTTGGCTGCTCCTCCCCAGGATGTGATGCAATAATCAGTCAGGGATTGGCAAACTGCATAGTAAACCATTTTGATGATCCTTTTATCTGCTACGTGCTTAAGAGTCTTAAAGATGTAAATTAACTTCCGTAGCCGATTGACAAGGTTATTGATGTGAGATTTGAAAGTAAGATATTGGTCTATTGTTACCCCCAGATATATAATGGAATCCGCTTTATCAATAGAGGTACAAGAACAGGCTGAGCCGTTAAACCCGCAGATGTGGTAGGTGATAAGGAGTGTTGGTGGGGGTAGGAGGTTATGTCTAGGAGCGAAAGTAATAAATTTAGTTTTACCCACATTTAATGTCAGAGAGTTAGATTGAAGCCATTTACTAACTTCGTTTACGCCTTTCTGAGCCAGATCAAATGCTTCAGCCCAGCTATCACCATTGAATGAAATAGCTGTGTCGTCAGCAAACGTGATTATATGTCCCCTTTGAAGTTGAGTCCGACAAAGATCATTGATATAGATTAGGAACAATGTTGGCCCGAGAATGCTTCCCTGGGGGACACCAAATTCGATAGGGAGTTCATCACTAATTCTCTGGTCTATCTTAACCCTTTGGCGTCTGTTTGTCAAATAATTTTTAAACAGTTCCAGAGGACCACCTCTAACACCAATTAGTTCCAATTTTTGAATTAGGAGCGTAATTGAAACCGTGTCGAAAGCCTTTGCTATGTCCAGAAACACAGCGACACACTTTTTCTTTTTGTCCAAATTAGAGATGATTGGTTGCAACAGCTCGTGCACTGCGTCGTTTGTGGATTTGTTACGACGGAAACCAAACTGGTTGGTAGAAAGAATCTGATTGCTCTCCAAGTAAGATGCTAAACGGATATTTATTAGGCGCTCCAGAATTTTAGACATTGTAGGCAAAATGGAAATGGGCCGATAGTTTCCAACACAGTCCCGTCTCCCGCCCTTATGGATGGGTTTTACGAGCGCTAATTTAAATGCAGTAGGAAAGATACTGGTTGAAAATGACAGATTACATATATGTGTAATGGGAGTAGCAAGCAAACTTAGGTATCTTTTAATGATTTTACCTGAAATTAGGTCCATTCCTACCGCGCAGTTTTCCTTTAAACCCAAAATAACACTAGTGATCTCATCCTCATCAGTAGGTATCAGGGCTAGTGAGTGAAGGGGTGTGCTAGAGAGGTTGAGTGATAGAGGTTGATTATTGGAGGAAAGTGGGATTTGATTAGCGAGGTTACTTCCAATAGTAGCAAAGTATTCATTAACGTAATTCAAGCTGTTAACTGGATTATTCTCGGAAACAAGGCCGGAGGAGTGTTTTGATACTTTGTTCGAGCCACTGATTTGTCTAACTACCTCCCAGAGCCGTTTTTTGTTGTATCTAGCATTTTCAATCTGAGCCATTTCATAATTACGTTTTGTTTTTTTAATAAGATTAGTACAAAAATTTCGGTATCGTTTGTAAGTGAGCTTATTAATCTCATTGGATGGATCTCTTTTTAGTTTTTTATAAAGATTATCTCTATTTTTCATGCATCGCAATATACCCTTAGTTATCCATGGTTTACTTACCCGTTTCCTATTAGATATTTTTACTTGTTTTGAATTATTTTTTATTGCCGTGGTAATAAATGACATTAAGTAATTTGTCGCAACGTTAGCGTCTAGACATTTTAGGATTAAATCTACATTTAATTTTTGCATAGCTTCATCTAGGCCCTGAAAATCAATTTTATAAACTGATTGGTTAGAGTATTTGCGGAGAGCATTTGTACTAAAACTGATGGCGACACTCTCATGGTCTGTGATTGAGGATTCAAATACTAGACAATTTGCAATTGCCAGTCTACTAATTTTTAGGTTTATGTGGTCTAGACAAGTGCGGTTACGTGTAGGTATCACATGACCAGGGAGCAAACCGTGGCTGGCAAGCATATTTAAGTACTCGTGTGATCGTTTATCCATACTGTCAAGAGCGATATCAATGTTTATATCACCACAAACGATTATATTTTTAAAATTAGTAGTAGAGTTGATAAAATTATTGGTGTTAAGTTGACTTGGAGGACGGTAAATACCTATGATACATATGTCATCATCTAGTTTTAAGAGGAGGCAGTTTGCGTCGTCAACGTCCGGCTGTTCGTAAGTTGCTACCAGATCTTTGTTGAAATAAATGACTACACCTTCGTTTTGTGATTTATGTGAGATCGTTGCTATGCAGTTGTAGTTATCTAGGTGAGGTATCGCTATAGTAGACTGGAGCCAACACCCGGAAAGGACTAATATGTCCCAGGTTATTTGTGATCGTTGTAGAAGAGTAATGAAGTTGGGCATGTTACAATTAATGCTACGAATGTTCTGAGTTAAGAGATTAATTCTATTTTTACAATTCAGTATATGATTTTTAGCATTGTCAATGTCACAGGCAATTGGTTTGGCTATCTGTAGGGTGTCAAGGTCGAGGTTTATAGTTTCAATACTTTGCATTTGACTATCTATAAATATAAATTTGAAAATCAAAGTACATGTCACATGAACTATGTGACATGTTTATACTGTGATTAAAAGTAAGCAAAATACTAAACCTCGAACTAAGACCCACACGCTCGTATGTGATAAGATACAATGAATAATGACCAGAGATACAAAATATAGCCATACAATTATGAGATGCCTTTGAATGAATTGTGTATTGAGTAGTATAGTATACGATAGATGTGAGTGTTGAATGAATAGTGTGTAATGATATAAAAAAATATATTAAGGTTATTCTGGCATAATGTAGCTTACTATTTAACATGCTGCAATCCAAAACAATATGTAAAAATGAAATGTATAAAAAACTGTTTCCTATGCTAAGCAAAAAAGTATAGTATAAAACAGATAGTCAGATGGTGAGGTTTATGATGCCTATCTCCTCATCGACACGCACAGGTTTGGAACCCTCATCCTTCTTCACATATATTTTTCCGTAGGCAGACCAGGCCGCAGCTAACTTATTGTCTTTAACGTATTGGCGGGCTACGTAGAACAATTTTCTTGTTTTGCTCGTAAGAGTCTCCGATATATATATTCTATTTTCTTCACCAGGCAGCTGAATAGATTTTGAATTCAATGGTGGTTTCTTTGATTCAAAACGGAACTTGTTATATAATTTGTATTGGGATATAAAACTTTCTTTACGGTGGGTTGTAGTAAAATCTACAACTACGGTTGCGGTTTTAGTACGGTAGGTATCTCTAATTTCTGTTTCATTTAATGGAGATTCAAGTCCCAGGGTTGAACTTAGCTGTTGTATTACTTTAGTAAGAACAGCTTTATTTTCATTGCTCTGCTTTGGTACGTTACGAATCTCTATTGACGTAGAACATAACTTTTTCTCGAGTTGGTCTATTTGATTTTCAAGAGTTGTAATACGTTTTTTTTGCTGATTATTTTCCTTTTGCAGATAATCTACATTCTGTAATAGTTCTTGATTTTGTGAGGAAAGAGTTATAAACGAGCTTTGAATATCTTGGTATTGGGTAACTAACACAGAGAGTGTACTATTTATTTGTTCGAACTTGTGATCTTGGTTTGATTTGAGGTCAGCAAACATCGATTTAAACTCCGACATCGAGAAGGGTTGATCATCAGTCGTTGTATTCTCGTCAGTAAGCCGTTGTCGTTTTGCTCTTTGTGTAATATTTGTAGGTGTGCACATTTCTTCTGTATTAATATTATAAATATCCGACTCGGAACGTGAGGGGACGATTTTACCCGTTTAGTGTGGCGGTGTTTTGTACATATTGTGTTGATTGTAACAACCAAACAATTTTAAACTATTCAAAAAGAGCAACTCGCCTCACCGAGGCTCGATCTCACGACCTCACGGACGCTAGACCGGGTCTAAGCCAATCGGCCACAGTTAACTTGATAAAGCTTGCAAAAATGGTGAACTATTGGTACAGTGATCGATGGCACTACGTAGGTATGACCTTGGCGAGCAAGGACGTACTTTCACTTTTGCTCGGAGGCACGTTTTATAATTTTAATGATTTGCACTTTTTCGGTCTGATATTTTGATGGTTATAACGAGATTCTTTATTCACTGATGTTGTTTATGAACGGTTTTAGCACTGTTATAATCACACGCTGACACCTTGGACTTATGGCATTCAAATAAATACTTTATGAATGTTTTTTCGAATATTTTAACGGAGCGTTTAATGACACAACCGCTCGGTTCAACGTCCGGGGTGGGGGGGGGGGGGGGATTCAATACAAAATAAAGAAAAATAAACTTTATTCCAAGAAACTAATTTAGTAAATAACAATGCATATACATGTTAAATTTGAAATTCAGTGTATGTATTATGATTACAACATAATATTTTAATTTGGGTGTCTGAGGGTGTGCGCTAATTACGTTACATGTTGTATATAATAAACAATAGGTACTTTCTCAATTCTTTATTGCATTGTGTCATGTATGTATAAAAGTTGATACAAACCTTATTAAGTAATAAGGTTTGTATCAATTGTGGACGCTGCAGGGTACAGCAATAATTTAGGAGAGAGGAGGAAGAGTGTATTATTATTAATTGGATATTTAAATAACATAATACATACATTAGGTTTAATGTAGTTTTTAATTTTTACTTATATAGTAATAGCTGATATACCTTTTTTAATTTGATTAAAATAAATAAATAAAATATTCACAATTAGGTTAATTAGCTGAAGAATGTGTAAACATTCTTACTATATAAAAATAAGTCGGGTTTTCCTTCCTGACGCTATAACTCCAGAACGCACGAACCGATTTCCACGGTTTTGCATTCGTTGGAAAGGTCTCGGGCTCCGTGAGGTTTATAGCATAGAAAATTCATAAAATTTAACGCGAGTAACACCGCGGGGCACAGCTAGTCTTCTACTATATAAAAATAAGTCGGGTTTTCCTTCCTGACGCTATAACTCCAGAACACACGAACCGATTTCCACGGTTTTGCATTCGTTGGAAAGGTCTCGGGCTCCGTGAGGTTTATAGCAAAGAAAATTTATAAAATTTAACGCGGGTAACACCACGGGACACAGCTAGTATTCTATAATAAAATATACTCTATTATTAAATAACATATTGAGGTTTGTATTATATTTCATAACTATACTTAAGCTAATTTTTCCTTTGTAAATCTCACTAATATTATAAAGGCGAAAGTTTGTGAGTGTCTATGTTTGTTAATCTTTCACGCAAAAACTACCGGACGGATTTTGATGTAACTTTGTAGTAACATAGCTTATATGTCCGAATAACACATAGGCTATAATTTAAGAAGTTTAACGCGGGTAAAACCGCGGGGCAAAACTAATATAATATAATCATTATTGTTAGTTTCCTATAAGTATTTTATATATTATAAGTATTCCCACGTTTAAGGGTAGAAAGTTAATCAATACTTAATTAAAATAATTATATAGTTACTTGAGTGATAAAGGCGGCGAATGATTTGTGTTGCAAGTGTCATACGCTGCGGTAAGCGCTTACCATCAGGTAAACCATATGCTTTCTTGCTGGCTCGTAAGAATAACACGGAATCTAGGATTGACAACAACAACAAAAATACACGAGGCAACACATTTGCCGTATCAAAATTAATATGTTTTCTGTAATCTATACTGATACGGTATATTAGCACGCTGGCATCGAGTATTTTCAAAAAACGATAGCCGCTCGAGTCGGCTAGTAACAGTCAGGTGAGTTTCATAAAAAAAAACGTGAAAAGAAGTACACATATTTCTTAATAAGATACCTATCTACTAGTTATTATTATTACGTATATAGTTGACTTTACATTGAGAAATAGTCGTTCAGATATTATCTGTAATCCTAACTGCTAAGCTAGAGGTCGTGGATTCAATCCCCAGCCGGGACAATCTTTGCGTGATGCTCATTACTTGTTCAGTCTGGGTGTAATTTATTTGTAATATCTATGTTTATCAGTGCCTCTAGCACGAGTTCCTGCAGTTTACTTACTCGATCACACGTACAGTTTCTCCCATACATTGAGCACCAGCGCCTCTCGCGGAAACTATTAAGAACTAAAACTCTGGTGCTCAATGTATGCTCAATGTATGGGAGGTCGTGTCAACATATGGGCTACTTATTATCACGGTATCACCTACGGGGGTGGAGCTGTGGTAATTTATTAAATTTAACGCGGGTAAAACCGCGGGGCACAGCTAGTAAGTATACATACATACATACATACATAGACTCACGCCTGTCTCCCAGAGGGGTAGGCAGAGACAACGGACTTCCATTTGTCACGATCCTTGCACACCTCTTTCGCTTCGTTTACTGACATTATATTCTTCATACATGCTCGCCGGTTTAGGGTACTTCTGACCTGACCTTTCCTAAGTACGTCTCCAATTTGATCAGAGAATGTTCTACGAGGTCTTCCCCTTCCGGTTGTACCATTCACACAGGCCAGGTATACTTCTTTTGTCAGTCTTCTTTCATTCATCCTTTCTAAATGACCAAACCATCTCAGCATACCTTTTTCAATCTTTGTGACTACATCCTCTTTCACACCACAACGCTCTCTTATAGTTGTGCTAGTAAGTATATAAGTAAATATTTACAACAGAAAAGTAGTATATGTAATATATCAGTTATCTAGTTTCCATAGTACAAGGTGCCTAGTTTGGAATGAGATGGCCGTGTGTGAATAATGTCCCATGATATTATTATTATGATATTATAATCTAAAGTTCAGTGAATGAAGTAAAACATGTCGCAATATATTTTACAAATGATAAGCTGAAATGATTCTCATATACAATGATCCACTGTCTCGCTAACTGTACCAATCCTTAGTGTTTTATAGATAAGGTAATCATTGTATCTTGTTAAAGATAACGTCCTTCTATGGAAATAAATCCTTGTATTAAGAGATTTTAGAAAACATTGCATTCAATTGAAAATTACCTGTCAATACAAGTACATTTCATAAAAAACTCAAACAGTTCTTGTTAAAAAAGTGTTTCTACTCTGTTGTCGAATTTGTATTGAACATAGAAACATCGACTTTATAATTGTCAATTTTTTTTATTATTATTGTTATTTGTTGTATTGTATTCCATAGATAATTTAATGTATTTCTCCCATAATAATTATATATAATAATGTACATTTAGTTATAGAAATTTCAGACACAATGTAAAAATTGTTATTGAATAAAAACAACTAACTAACTAACTAACACCAAACACCCTGAATCAGAAACATTATGGTCATACAAATAGTTGTCCTGTGCGTGCAAATTCTAATGATAAGACGGGGCCATTTCTGAGTTCTATGGATAACACGTGTAATATTTTTCCTATATTTTTGTCTGTGAATGTTTACGATTGAATATCGATATTGACATCCTTGCGCTATAATATATTGTTGTATAATACAACTCTTATGTGGAAAAGCATCTTTTGTCTAGCTCCAAAAATTTATAATAAGATTCCAGACTCGTACGAAAACTTAAATATAACTTTGTTTAAAAAGAAAATAAAGGGCATCTTAATTCAAAAGTGCTATTACTCAAACTCAACCTCAAATTCAAATATTTTTATCGCTTAAATATGGGTTATAAAAGATCTTAAAAATAATACAGCGTACGATCCATATTAGCCTTTCGGCGTGCAAATATTGACAATTATTGTATTTAACAATTTCATAAATAATCAATTTAAATCAATTATTACTGCAGATTTTCTTAGTGACACGCTAGAATAATATAAGAACTGCCTATCATTCAATATTGTATCACACAAGGGCTTCACATTATTATTATTGTTTATTATTTAAATTACTGTAACTATTTCTATAATTTAATTTTGTACGCCAAACATTGGCAGAATATGATGTTCCAATAATTTTAATTTTTAAATTTTGTATTTACCATATTCATCCAAATAAATATAGTGATTGATTGGTAGCAAATTATAATGACAAGATTCGAATTTCTATTTCAAATAAATTCGCTAAAACGAGATCATAGAGCTATCACTATTCTGTTACTCTCAGAGTTCGTGAAAACCTAGCAGTTCATCAAAGTTTCAACGACTAATTGTTTTAGTCCAGTGTACCAAATATAGTCTGTTGTACGGGTACATTAACATCACTAAGGGGGTTCAATTAATGAACATCGTTTAATCGTTTTATAACTACACATTATTTGCAAGAAAAAGTTACATTGTTACGGGGTTAACACATGTAACAGATACGCTTATATTATTCAGATGTCTAAAAGTAATTTTAGCTATTATATTTTTAGTAGCAGGATGTTTTCTATCTATATAAGTATGTATATCTTCGCCTGGTACCCCTAGTAAAAGTTTTGCTTAGTTTGGGGCTAGGATGATCTATGTGACATTGTCCCCAGATATTATTATTATTTACATGAAACAGCACGGAGTTAAACTCGTCAAGACAAACGTCAAATTCGAGGCGCTTAACCGAAGCAGGCACCATGGCTTGTCTGCGGGTCGAGCGCTACACCCTCACTAGCAAATCTTGGTGCACGTGTAAATTGTTATGCAGGGACAGCAGCACCCACCGCAGCCACCGCCGCAGGGACCGCAACAACCACCACAAGGTCCGCACATGTTTCTATTGCTTGGTAAAGAGTACTAAGAATCAAAATACAAAATTAATATGTAGTGTTAATTCCGCTAATTGTCAGTTTAATCATGCCGGGACGCAATTTGCACCGCCCTCCCACCCGCAAAAATGTGCACATGCAAGAAGGATAATATAAAAAAGCAAATTACATGCGCCAGTACCTACGATACCCAACACGTGTTTCAGTCCTCTACGGACCATTCTCAAGGGCTGCTAAATCGTCGAGTGCTCGAAGGAGTCTCCTTCATTTTGATTGTTATGGATTTCCGCAAAGTAACGGCTGATTCCATTACTTGAGTACTAAGAAGTATATTAGTCCTTAGGTATGAGATTGGCTACCTATCACTGAAATTTGATTCCGCTATTTCGAGATTGACAGCAAGCAGACCGACAGCCGTAATTAAAAAAAATAGTTTTTTTATAAGTGACCGTATTTACTTACATACTTATGCATTTAGTAAAAAGCTGTTATTTTGACATTACACATGGGCACTTTAATTTTGTTTATTTGTGTAGATTTAATTTTTCTAATGTTTTAATTTACTGGTATATATCAACAATGAGCTTTTAAAAATACGTCCAAAATCAGAAATAATTAGTAAATTCATGGATTTCATCTTAATATCGACATCCGTTTAGTAAATAAGTAGGTAAATAATATATAATTACCTAAAAATTAGGTGTTTAAAATTATTGATAAGGTATTTCAAAGAACAAACCATAAAAAATCGTGCATATTGCATATATATTGCTATGCACGTACATGCAACATTTACAGAAGGGGTGACCAGGAAACGTCGTTTGCAAAACACATTTTGAACTTTTGAGCCAGAATCGGCCACATTAATTAAAAATGTTAACAAAAGAAATGTCGTGGAATATATTTGCCCATCTGTTAAAAATGTTGAGCATTTTTTTACCAACGAGTTAGGCTACAATTTACTAAAAAGTAGGTTGGTTTATACCAAACTTCCCTTTAGTTTCTTTTTAAATCTTAACTTACTTGTGGTGCTACTTGCACGACTTTTATATAAATCTATATATTAAATCTATCTATCTATGACTAATATATATAAAAGTCATGGAAATCTATTGAACGGCGCCAGCACATCAAACTACCCCAATCTGTAAAATTTTCCCAATTGAAAGTGAACCTTATGCTTATGTGATAAAATTGAAAATCTATAAAAGAAATTTGACAGATTGGGGTAGCTGGATGGAAAACCGTGTTTTGCACACATGCAGCCTATACAATCCTTAAGTATCTCACACTATTTATATTTTACATAATATTGGTCGTTTAACAGTATAGCATTAACACGGTCGTTAAAATTGTGATCTATAGTTTCTTTGCCGAACTTTAGTACCCACTTAATGTTCACAGCATGTTCGATAATTGCCGTTAAATAACCTATCCCTCGTAAACCGTCGTGTTGAGCCTACCCATTAAACGTTGTTAACACTGTTCTGATTAATTTGTTGACTAAACAAACACGTAAATTAAAATCTGTAATTAAGTGGTAAAACCACTTATGTCACTGGTTGTGAACCAACATTACCATATTGGCCTCTCTTTCAAAGTCAAAGTCAAAGGTACTTTATTCCGTAAAAAATTTACATTTATGTGGAATCGTCATATTTTTTTACCCTACCGTGCAGTGTATGACGTGGCAGCTACTGAGAAACACTGCCAGAAAACTCAGTAGGAATCCTTTTTTAAAGTAAAATATACTTAAGATTAATTACAATCATGTGTGTTGACTCAGAACAACTCAATCCCAAGCACTTTTATCACTTAAATAATCAGAAATTTTGTAATATGCTGCTTTCTCCATAATAGCTATTAATGTTATCTGATGGTGAACGTTGTTAACACCGTTTTGATTAATTTGACGGCTAAACAAACACATAAATTAAAATCTGTAATTAAGTGGTAAAACCACTTATGTCATTGGTTGTGAACCAACATTACCATATTGGCCTCTCTTTCTCCTTAATAGCTATTAATGTTATCTGATGGTGAACGTTGTTAACACCGTTTTCATTAATTTGACGACTAAATAAACACATAAATTAGAAAGAAAATCTGTAATTAAGTGGTAAAACCACTTATGTGGCGGGTTGTGTACGAACATTACCATATTGGCCTCTCTTTCTCCTTAATAGCTATTAATGTTTTATGATGGTGAACATTGTTAACACCGTTTTGATTAATTTGACGGCTAAACAAACACATAAATTAAAATCTGTAATTAAGTGGTAAAACCACTTATGTCACTGGTTGTGAACCAACATTACCACATTGGCCTCTCTTTCTCCTTAATAGCTATTAATGCTAGCTGATGATGGACTCTGCTTTTCCTGTCTTCTGCTCAGATAGGAAAGTGACAAGTAAGCAATATAGTTTTTGCTGGTAGCTATCATTGTTAGTTTAAAGGCTGATTTATATAGTCACAGTTCACTTTATATCGATATAGTTAGTAGGTTACACAGTAAATTATATATCCTTAGCATTTAGTAGATAGTTAATACTATATTCCAAGCAATAATGAGGTCCTGGGTACAAATACCAGGTCGGCCTAAAAAAATGTTTTTAACAAAATTTCTCAGTGTCAGCCCGAAGTCTGCGAGTTAGCGGTATACACCCCCGTGCCTCAGAGAGAATGTAAAGCCGTCGGTCCTGTACCGGACCTCTTTCCGGTCGTGACGCTAGTCGTCCCCTTGGATCGTGAGAGTGATGGCATAGTAGCGCCGCTATTTGTGCATAATATGCCCCGCGCAGATGACAGTCTTCTTTAAGACTAAAAGCCATGGTCCATATTCGATCAGGAGGACATTATATATATTTATATATATGTGGGCAAAGCAGTGACGGCTAATATTTATCCATTCAATGCAAGTTGCAGTATGCAGCATGCAGGGTTAAGAAATGAAGTCAAATTCAAAGCAACTCGTAATAGTATAAACCAAGTTACCATCGAGTTGAATAACAACCCAGTTATAACCCACCTACCTATTGTAAAACTGTTTACTTTACGCCACATTTTAGTAGTTCGAGTCTTCTAATGGTGATTGATAAACACCTCGGTGAAGTAAATGAGAAGCCACTCCTATTTAAGGTGGCTCTCTACTAATTGGTGCTATTTTGTACTTTCGTTACTTACTTGGCTTACGTAAGAGAGTAAAATTTGTGCATTCTTGTTTATGCTTACACATAAAATGTCGATATAGCAATCGTGAAGAAGTAATTGTGAAGGAACAATTGTGTCCATAATACTATAGTACGTGCATTATACGTAATCAATGTTAAGTGATTAATGTGATGTACGTTCCAGACTGTGTTTTTGCATGCTGCTTTACCGTAGAAAAAACATAATAAGTGCTTGCCCTTCGGAAATATGCCGCTAAAACTGCAGGGTCTGACTAACGGCTAAAAAGTTCGCACAAATGTCTGGTGATCTGAAACTTAGCTGGCAGTGCCCGGGTTGTCATAATAAGCGTCCCAAAACCAACAATCAAGATACACCAGAACGTCCCGAGTCACAATCTGAAGAGACCACAACTAAGAGTGATTGCGACAATACATATAGCCAGAACAACATTACGTTAAATAAGGTTTACAGAAACAAAAACTCCCAATATAGTTTTACACCGCCTAAGAAATCTCCAACTAGTTCGCAAACAAATAATGAACCAATTTCTATCGATACTAATACCGGGGCGCCGCAATTGCTGTCACTGATTGTACAAGCTTTACATAAGGAACTTCCTACCTTATTAAAGATAGCCTTGAACAATGAGTTACAGCCACTCAAAAATAAAATAACGGAACTAATGACCTCGGTAGACTTTATCAGTAAAAAATATGATGAGACTATAAAACTTTTGGAAACCCAGGAAATTTACATAAAATGACTAAAGATACAAAATGTTGAACTGAGCACTAAACTTACTCACTTTACTACTTGTTTTGCTTCATTAGAACAGCACAACCGAGATTGTAATATCGAGATACGTGGCCTACCTGAACATAAATCTGAAAACATTGTAACAACTGTTTCACAAATAGGAAAGGTGGTCTCTAACCCTATACCAGATAGTGATATTATGTCATGCTTCCGAGTGGCTAAGATTAACCCTAACAGCCTTCAACCACGATATCAGACGTTGTCCAATTGCGTAGTCCTCGTTGCCGAGATGCACCATTGGCGGCCGTATCCAAGTATAATAAAAAGAAACAATTTGAACACAGTGACAAACTCAACACTAGTGACCTAGGCATAGGTAGCAATAAAAAACAAATATATATAAGTGAACATCTTACACCAGATAAAAAATCTCTCCATGCCGCTACCAGAATTAAGGCCGAAGAACTATCCTATAAATTTGTATGGGTTAGAGGTGGGAAAATTTTAGTTGAAAAAAACGAAACATCTTCAACAGTATTGATAAATAGTAAATAACAATTGGACAACTTAGTATAGATAGATATAGTGTAATAATAATGCTTTATTTTTATTTTATCTTTTTGTAATGGCTGTAATTAATTCATATTATCAAAATGTAATGGCTTGAATATTAAAACAGTTAATTTATATCTGAGTGTTCTTACCGCAAAGTTTCAGCTAATTTGTCTT
This sequence comes from Pseudoips prasinana, assembly GCA_951640165.1. Taxonomy (NCBI): domain Eukaryota; kingdom Metazoa; phylum Arthropoda; class Insecta; order Lepidoptera; family Nolidae; genus Pseudoips; species Pseudoips prasinana. The sequence continues at coordinate 15,721,198 of OX621260.1, forward strand.
ACAGAAACATGGCTATCATCGTCTGTACATGATAACGAGTTGATGGATGAGCGTTATTTTGGTGTACCGCCGGGACAGAGAGTCGAGCGGCTTTCAGAAAAAAAAAACAGGTGGCGGTGTACTTGACTTCTTAAAATCAAGACGTCGCCACGATCTTGAGAGTGACTGTGAGGATGTCTGGGTATCACTGGACATAAAATTATCTAATGGTAAAACGAAATTATTACTCGTTTGCTGCGTCTACTTGCCTCCATCAGTTCAGAAAAACTTGTTAGATCATTTCCTCGAAAGTACCAATAAAGTAATGGAGAACAACTTTCAATTAATGATTATAGGAGATTTCAATCTGAGTAGTATTTCTTGGTCTAACAGTGATATGACCGGTAGCAGCTTCAATGTCCGTTCATTGCTTAATTTCAATGCATTAAATAATTTAAAACAATATAATATAACATCAAACAGCATGGGAAGGACACTGGACCTGATTCTTAGCAATGCCCCCCATAACTAAAGTTCAAAAGAGTGATTCCCCATTAATTCCACCTGATGTATTCCATCTCCCTATTGAATTCACTCTAACACTGTGATACCTAATAAAGACTGCAAATTGAACTTCTTCAAAGCAGATTATTAGGCAATAATAAAAGAACTAGAAATTATAGACTGGCACACAGAGTTTTCTTCACATTAGCACGTTGATACTATGGTAACTATCTTTTATACCATAGTAAATATTAATACAGAAGCATGTACCTAAGAAACGAAAATAAAATAATAAGTTCCCACCGTGGTTCAACGGTGACCTTAAACGAGCACTTCACGAAAAAAACAAATATCGCATCAGGTTTAAAAAATATACCAACCCACGTGACAGACTTACATTTGAAATGTTAAGAACAAGATGCATAAAAATGACCAATACTGTTATAAACAATACCTGTTCCGTCTAGATACGGCTATCAAATCTAACCCAAAGTTACTCTGGTCTCACATAAAAAACAAACGAAAGAATCGGGGATCTTACTCTTTCCCCATGTATCTCGGGAATAAAATTGCACACCAAGGAGCTGATATTTGCGATATGTTTGCCGAACAATTTTCATCAGTCTATTGTACACACAAAAACTCTAATGTCATGGCAATGCCGGATGGACCCATTAATACTAATAATTTATGTAATATATCCTTTGTAGAACACAAAGTGGAGTCAGCTTTAAAAACACTTGACATGTACAAAGGTGCCGGATCAGATGGTATACCATCTATTTTTGGAAAACGATGCGCAAAAGTCCTATCTACCGCCTTTAACTTTAATATTTAACAAATCTTTACCATGTTGGTCAGTTTCCATCAATTTGGAAAAAAGCACTGATTATTCCTATTCCTAAGCCCGGTAATGACAATGAAATTAAAAACTACAGACCAATATCGATTCTACCTATATTTGGAAAAATATTTGAATCCTTATTGTGTCCTATAATCTCGTGTCACGTAAAACACTACATTTCACCGCAACAACACGGCTTTATGAAAGGAAGATCAACTAATACCAACCTTATGCAATATCAGGACTTTTTGACAGATAACCTTGACACCCGGATAGCTGTCGATGCCATATATACTGACTTTTGCAAGGCTTTTGACAGAATAAATCACACATTGCTGCTGAGGAAGCTATCTGACGCTGGAATTGGTGGCAGTCTTATCAAGTGGTGCGCCTCTTACTTAAACGACAGGACCTCTAAAGTAGTTGTTAATGGGCATTCCTCACATCCTTTCCGAGCATTATCAGGCTGCTCTCAGGGCTCACACTTAGCCCCAATATTTTTCAACATTTTTGTTAATAATATAACAGAATGTTTCAAGCATAGCAAATACTTTTTATATGCAGACGATCTTAAAATCGCCCGAGCAATACAACCACCCTCTGATGCCATTTTATTACAAGAAGACCTTGATAGACTTGAACAGTGAATCATGACATGACATTGAATATAGACAAATGCTACCATATTAAGTTTTCCAGACCTTCCACTAAATTATTGCTATACAACTCACTGGTCCGAAGTAACACCGAATACTGCTGTGATGACTTCTCTGGAAGACCGAAGAATGCTGCTCGACCACATGTTTCTGTTCAGACTTTTTAATGGCGAAATAGACTGTCCGGACCTAGTCTCTGACCTTAATATAAATGCTCCATATAAAAATCCCAGATTTAAAAGTTACAAATTGTTCCACATAAAACCTTATAAAACTAATTTAGGAAAAAACCACCCACTCAAAAGGCTCCCGACTCAGTATAATAATGACGCTAAAGATTGTTTTTTTTGACATACTCTCTGACACACTTAGCCAATTTAAAGAAAAGATTGTGACATACTAGCGTGCAGAAGACTTTTCTTCTCATATTATATTATTTCAATTTAATTTCAATTCAATTCAATGTTTTTTGTTTTCATGTGCGATTATTTTTGGTATTTAAGCTTTATCCTTCCACTATTATTTTATTGTATGTTATTTTTTAAATAAAGCTATTAATGTTAATAATTGTGTATGTTCTGTAGTTTAATATTTGTCCGTGTTCTGCTTTTCATGTTACTTTTTGTCTCGTTTCGATGTTTATTGTTTATGGCTTGTTTTTATAATTAGTGCAAGTTTTTCATTAAGTTAATTAATTTACTGTAATTAACTTTAATAATGTAAAATTTTAATGCTGTGGTCGCCTTTAAGTGTTGCAGCACTGTTATTTTTAAGTATGTACGTGTCTTATAACTGCATGAGTATATGTAACGTTGAGGATCCTTAAATAAATAAGTAAAAAAAAATACTCAAAGCATTCTTACAAAATTATAATATACTAGCTCGCCCCGGGTTCGCACGGGTATTAAACAAACTTTCAAACGTTATTTTGTTCTATAATCAATAGTATCTAGCTCTTAGGCTGGATAATAATTAATTAAATTAAAACGACAAAATAATAATATTGATTATTTTTTTATAATAATTTATGTGGCAACACCAAATGTTGACGTCTGACAGATAGACAAATCGTGATGATACTTTGTTCTGGAGCGCGCTACGAAATGGTCGTGTAAAAGTAATATATCGCTAAGTATTTACTGTAGACTCGATTATTATAGTAGTGCTATAGTGTTGTAATAAATATCTAATTGTAACTTGCATATGGAGTTTATTACACTACGTACGTCGAAGTAATAACCTACCCCTTTTGAAGTCGTTTAATAATGAATATTTAAATTTTACTCCCGGCAGGACAGGCCTTATTTGTTTGTTCAAGCAGGGGGAATGCCTATGCATGCCACCTGCAAAAAATGTCTGCGGGTGGGTTTGTCGGACTCGCAGTACTCGCGCCGACTAAACCTAACCTGCCGTTGACTTCTTTTGACGCCTGATACGGGAGCCACGTGGACGCGGGTATGCTGTTTCGGTGCCCCCCTTAGGAAACGCCTAGCCTAGTCCGGGGAGTTTCGATATTGAATCGGAAATTATATTATTATGTAATTATGTTATACATATTCTAACAAAAATATTGTTCGAGATCCATTGTATTTCTTTCTTTTGATAAATAAATTATGGATTCATAATCCATTGTTATTCGAATATTATTTTTGTATATGACTTACCTATAGCATACGTGGCATATAATGTAAGACTGTCGTCTGTGGGCACATCATCCTGAACGCACACTGCGGCTACGAGGTGAGGTTCTGTTGACAGATTGGTGTACATCATCTCCAAACAGTACATACTCGGAATATGCCACTGGGAGCCTCCGGGAGCCACCTCGTACAGTGTGCCATTCTAGAACAAAACATTTAATTGTTAGGAACAGCAGCAATTGCTAAAAAGGTCGGAAAGAGGTTTTCTCTCGACTAAGGCTCACAGGCTAGTTTACATCCTCAGTTCGGAGATCAGGGCATAACGAGAGCTTGATTTCATGTATTTTTTATTTTTGGAACGAAGTTCCTTATCGCGCTTTGTGAAAGGGGGCTAGACGGAAAAAAATTCTTACGAAAAGTTGTCACGACACTTTTTGCAGCTGTACGGCGTGCGCATGTTTCTCTGTCTGTCTCTCTCTCTCTTATAGAAAGCAAGCCAGATATTTTCATTTCTATTTCGCATTGAACAGTGTGGTGTCGCGACGATTATTTTTGTTGAGTGTATACGGGTTTTTTGTACATAATAAATAATAAGAAATAACTTCGTTCCATCCGGGTGTCCCTTGACACCTCTCAAGGTTTTTTTATTTTATTAGAGGGAAACAAACGAGCAAGTGGGCCAACTGATGGTTAGTGATCACCATCTCCCATGGACACTAACAACGCCAGAGAAGTCGCAGGCGTATTGCCGACCATGAAAAAAAATAATAACTTATGTTGTGTTTCTGAGAGCAGCTCAAACCCCATGAGAAGACTCTACCCCTCACCGCGATGAACGCTGGCGATCTGGTCAGCAACAATTGTTTGCTGACCCTTCTACCACCCCTGAGCTCTGGCGACCTCACTACCATGCAGAAATACAACATAAGTTATTAATAATAATAATAAATCATTTAATTCAGACACAGTCCATATTATATGTTAGTAATACATCTTAATAACTTACGTTAGTAATAATAATTTAAGTATAATGTGGGTGGAGGGCACAAGCCTTAACCAAGCCCAGAACACGATCACCTATAGAGTGTAGGGATGTCCAGTGCCGGACATAGGCGAGTCCCAGCGACCACCCAACACACTCAGGATGCTATTCGAACTGGATCGCATGCGTTGCATCATGGAGGCACATCGTTTCCTTATGATGGCAATAATAAGGAAACGATGTTCTTAATGTTATTATTAAGGATATTTTCCTAAAATTATACTTTCAATATCTTGCAGACTACTACACGATCACTCTTACTTAAGCTTACCTAGTGTCTTATATAAGTCTTAAACCATGACATTTACTTGAAGGGAAAGGCGAGTAAGGGATTAATTCAGATATAAAAATAAAATAAAACTTGAGAGGTGTCAAGCGACACTCGGATGGAACGAAGTTATTTCTTATTATTTATTATGTACAGACGCCAGCACATCAAGCTACCCCAATCTGTCAAATTTCCCCAATTGAAAGTGAACCTTACGCTTATGTGATAAAGTTGAAAATCTATAAAAGAAATTTGACAGATTGGGATAACTGGATGTGCTGGCGTCTGTACAAAAAAACCTGTATACACTCAACAAAAATAATCATCGCGACACCACACTGTTCAATGCGAAATAAAAATGAAAATATCTGGCTTGCTTTCTATAAGAGAGAGAGAGAGACAGACAGACAGACTGAGAAACATGCGCACGCCGCACAGCTGCAAAAAGTGTCGTGACAACTTTTCGTAAGATTTTTTTCCGTCTACCCCCCTTTCACAACGCGCGATAAGGAACTTCGTTCCAAAAGCAAGCAATCGAGCAGCGACTGATTTACTTAGGAACAAATATAGGACAATTTCTCTTTAAAGCTTTTTTTTACCTGAATATTATTTTAACGCCCATGAATGAATTAAAGGTTTTGTATATAAATATTTTTACCAGTTATATTTTTATTAATTATTGAATTATATTGTAGTATATTGATATTATAAAAGAATATAAGTAATGTAAATATATAAATGTTATAAGTAATTATGATAACTTAAAATAATCATCGGAGTTTCGTTAATTTTTTATTTATTCCATAGCACAAATAAAAACAAAAATGGCAGTTCCGCTTACTTCGAATCAATATCATATTTTGTTTTGGTAACTTTTAAACCTTGAATTGCCTTTGACTAAAATTAATGCAAATAACAACATAATTCAAAAGACTATTTTATATGTAGAGAGTTAAGAAGCATGAGATAGCAACTAGCCCATTATTCGGCGTTATCCTTTAAGAATAGTGATGAAAGAATACCCTGGAGTATTATTTAGTGGCAGACCCCTTACAAGATGGACCGATGATCTTGTGAGGGTCGCTGGATGCGGATAGCGCGAGACCGGCAGTTGTGGATATCTTTCGGGGAGGCCTTTGTCCAGCAGTGGTCGCCTATTCGACTAATATGATGATGATTATGATTATTATTATTGTTTATTAGTGATATCAGGTAAGTAAGATATATACTACACAGACTATTTACAAGCGCTTTTTCAAGTCTATGTGAATAAAAACCGTTTTTATTTTATTTTGTTCTTTCTACGCGCTCATAGCTAGATGATCTCACCGGTCTGTAAGTGATCGACGAGGTTAAGCAACTACGCTCGCGGTCATTCCATAGATGGGTGACCGCCAAAGTGGTTTAATTTCTGAGCGTCTCCGTGCTTCGGAGGGCACGTTAAGCTATCGGTCCCGGTTGTAGTCATTAGACAACAGTCGTTAAGCCATGTCAGAGGCCTACTGGGCGGCTTGAGGAACTCTGACACTAGGGTTACCACTGCCCATACGATAAGCAAGCAAGCAACTCTTGAGTAAACTACAAACAATTGCTTTCACATGACCACCAGAACCTGATGTGCTTGCCAAGACAAAGAAAGGTCCTTTGAAATCAGACCCAGAAACACATTTTTGAAGTTATACTTCTTTTGGCGCGATGGAGAAAAATGATGAGAGTGAATTTTTACGATGCGCGCGCACACCAACACCAAAAAATTTAACAGCATGAAGTTAGTTCTAGGTGGTATGAGAGTGAATTTTTACGATGCGCGCGCATCGTAAAAATAACAGCATGACGTTAGTTCTAGGTGGTATGAAAATTGATAACTATGTTCAAGTTGTATATTAAGAAGTATAACTTCTAACGCGTGTACATAAGTACACACAAGTTTTTTTTACTTATTACGGGCATATTAGCCCGACTAACCAGCTTACACATCCCACACAGAGGTCTTCAGACCTAAAGGATACTGGGCTACAAATTCCTTGAACCTATGAACGCAATAACTTTGAAGATAATACCTGCAATGTACACAGTATGTGAGCAAATTGTAGAAACTGCAAGCACATTGTTCTTGTAGCTTGGAACAAGATTATTGATGGTGTCCGTTTTGTCTCTTTCTCAGGCCGGACAAAATAAACGGTCTTTAGAGAATACTAGGTGTGCCCCGCGGTTTTACCCGCGTTGAACTTTATAAATTATCACAGGTCCTCCCCCGTAGGTGATAGCGTGATAATATGTAGCCTATATGTTGATCCAACCTCTTAGTAATATTCATGCAAAATTTTAAGTAAATCCATGCAATACTTTTTGAGTTTAGCCCGGACATACATACAGACAAACAGATAAACATACAAAAATTCTAAAAACTATATTATTGGCTTCGATTTTGATTGCAGATCACGCCCCATGTATCCTTTTAAAAAAATATTCGATGTACAGTTTTGACTTGCCAACGATTTTAAACATGAATAAGTACCGTGACTTACAGGACTGAGCAGTAGGTGGCATTCGTGTATACCAGTTGTATTGGGGATTATAACATACCTAGTCATTAAATTTGAATTTTATAGCACTATTCGCAATGCAAAGCGTTAATCTAATCTCAAAAATGGTAAGTCATACATTTTCACCGTATCCTAGTTGCTAGTGCTCCTGCCTACGAAGCTGGTGGTCCTGGGTTCGAATCCCGGTAAGTGCAAATATTTGTGTGATGAGCAGGAATATTTGTTTCTGAGTCATGGAAGTTTTCTATGTATTTAAGTATTTATCTATCCATATAAGTATGTATATCGTCGCCTGGTACCCATAGTACAAGCTTTGCTTAGTTTGGGGCTAGCATGATCTGTGTGACATTGTCCCTAGATATTATTATTTATAGTCCGGCGGGTCTCGAACCAGTACTATCTACCAATCCAGGGTAGACGCTCTGCGTTAAGCTACGAACGATTAGATTAACGCTTTTGCTTTGCGAATAATGTTCAAATTTAATAATTTGGAAAGTGTTATCAATATGATATGATCTTTCACATGTTTTTAGAAAACTAGGCCGATGGATAATACCTACATCCTCCAGAAGGGCGTTAGCAAGAGAATCGTAAATTTGATCTGCCAGTGTGTATCGACCACAGCTTAACTCAGAGCGCCTACCCCGGATTGGTAGACGGTGCTGGCTCGAGACCCGGGGTGTATAAAATTTATGATTTCCCATTTTTGAGATACCTAGTCATTCAAAATCTATACAAATAAATAAAATTGAAGTGTCTGTTTGTAATATTGAAATAGCCGGTTTTTACTACATAAATATGAATATATATACGGTACATACACCAAAATAACATTTTTTACAATTTTTGTCTGTCTGTCTGTCTGTTTGTTCCGGCTGATCTCTGAAATGGCTGGACCGATTTTGACGGGACTTTTATTGGCAGGTAGCTGATGTAATAAGGCGTAACTTAGGCTACTTTTATTTTAGAAAAAGTATTTTATTTTACTAAAAAACTAAATCAACTAATTAACACGCGGACGAAGTCGCGGGCACAGCTAGTACAAAATAAATATGTAGTGTTAATTCCGCTAAAGCCGGGGTGCAATATGCATCGCCCTCCCGTCCGCAAAAAATATGCACATGTAAGAAGGACAATATATATTATCATATCAGTGTTCATGCCCGCTTGAGTATGTTTCGCCGGACCGTCTCAACTGGGTCGTGTTGAAACCGGTAGTAGATGAACCCACTGAGTTTGTTTCGCTGGGTCTTCTCAGTTGGGGCGCATTGGATCCGGTGGTAGCATTAAAGCGCGACCGTCGTTATTAACACAAGGTCCGTCATAATAATAATACCTTAATATAGACAGAACCATTGACAATATGTAGTAAAAATATTAGACTTAAACTAGATAATTAAACATAATCTTTTGACAATAACTTGACACGAGCTAGCTAAATATCATTGCTATAATAAAATAAATTTTATAAATGTATTCATACAATCAATACAATGTGTACCTAAATATCTATGTTACTAGAAATAATAATGTATACAACTATATTACTACAAACATGTTCTGACTATTTACAAGCGCTCTTTCAAAGTCTACGTGAATAAAAACCTTTTTTATTTATTTTATCCTTAAATATGCACATGCAAAAAGGTCCCGGCTTTCGACGTCACATGGAAACCGATTGAACGAATGATTTCGTCATTTTTACCCTTCATCTACTTGAACGCCGATCACGATAACCGGAGAAATAGGCGGTAGCCCCCCTGGAAAATTTATATCACACTAATATTATAAAGGCGAAAGTTTGTGATAAAGATAAAGATATTTTATTTCGCAAGTATGGGTAGATGGTGCATGTTATTGAATATAAATAAAAGTCCAGCCATACTTTACCTGCTGGCATGCAAAAAATTAACACAAAATAAATTCCTATAAATTGCGCATTAACTATCTATAAAATAAATGTGATTATAATTTCTATGTCTTTTATGAAGTAACAATCAATAGAATATCTCAATGTCAATCAATCAAATAAGTATTACAATGTCAATAAATTAAATAATTAATACAATATCCATAAATTAAAAACGCGCAATAAATCAAATAAGTTTAGTCAATAATTACAATAGCAATGTCAATTAAAACTAAATTTACAAATCTTTCTCATTTAAAAAATCATTTATACAATAATACGCTTTAGAAAGTAACAACTCCCGTAGTCTATTTTTAAATATTGTTACATTTAAGTCCTTCCAACACCTAGGTAATTTATTATATATAACTCGCGCCATGCAGAAGACACTTTTGCGCATTAATGTTGTTGTGTGTGAGTGTGTATATTTGTTACTTTTTCATGAATAAACGGCTGGAGCGATTTTAATGCATAACAATATCGATTCCTTCTGTAAAAGGAGCGATACACATAATGTAAATACTAGATATAAGAATAATCTCATATTGCATACTACCCGTCTCCACAAAATAAGTAACTCTTTTATGGGGCAATGTATAAGATTCTATAACAAACTTCCCAATGATATTAGAGAATTGTCTATAAATAAGTTTAAAAGAATTATTAAAGCCAAATTGTGTAGCAGGGCATATTACAAAATTTCTGATTATTTAAGTGATATAAGTGCTTGGGATTGAGTTGTTCTGAGTCAACACACATGATTGTAATTAATCTTAAGTATATTTTATTTTAAAAAAGGATTCCTACTGAGTTTTCTGGCAGTGTTTCTCAGTAGCTGTCATGCACTGCACGGTAGGGTAAAAAAATATGACGATTCCACATAAATGTAAATTTTTTACGGAATATATGATTTTTGACTTTGACTTAATAAAATTTGGTATGTGGTTAGCTAACACCCTGGATTAACACATAAGGCTATAATCTATAAAGTTTAACGCGGGTAAAACCGCGGAGCACAGCTAGTAATTATATATTTACAAAAGAAAAGTAGTATATGCAGAAGGTACCTCTAGCAGTTATCTGGTTTCCATGGTACCAGTCCTGCTTAGTATTGGATCAGAAGACCGTGTGTAAATAATGTCCCAGGATATTTAATATTACAGAATACTTAATAATTGGACGATAAACAACGCATGATAATAAATCGGAATTCTTGCTTAGAAGTTCTTCGCCAACAAACTGTGTAATGCAGTTTGGCGAATACTAATATTAATTTAGTGTCTATTCCTTACTTTTATAATAAAAAAAAATGGAAAAAAAGTGTTTAGTTATTTACCACTGCGTGGTTTTGATTGAGTTATTGTACGTTAATTAAGTTTTCCTGTATGAGTTGCTAGCGCTTATTTGTTTCTCTAGTTTTTATATTTAATTTATATAGCACTAGCTGTGCCCCGCGGTGTTACCCGCGTTAAATTTTATAAATTTTCTTTGCTATAAACCTCACGGAGCCCGAGACCTTTCCAACGAATGCAAAACCGTGGAAATCGGTTTGTGCGTTCTGGAGTTATAGCGTCAGGAAGGAAAACGCGACTTATTTTTATATAGTAGACTCGTCTTTATTCTACATGTGTTCTAATTTGTTTGTATAATCTTACTAATATTATAAACGCGTAAGTTTGTAAGTATGGATGAATGTTTGTTACTATTTCACGTAAAAACTACTGAATGGATTTGGATGAAACTTTGTAGTAATATAGCTTATACATCAGAATAACACATAGGCTATAATTTATAATGTTTAATGCGGGTAAAACCGCGGGACATAGCTAGTATATAATAATATCTTGGGACATTATTTACACACGGCCATCTGATCCCAAACTAAGCAGAGCTTGTACTATGGAAACCAGATAACTGATATACTACAAATACTTCTTCTCTTTTGTAAATTCATACTTATATCTGTACGGGTGGGAATCGAACCCACGACCTCCGGCGTGAAAAGCAAGCATTTGCACACCACGCCAACAGGCCCGTCTATATGTTATTCCGTTCTTTTATATATATATATACTCTTACATATAGATGAAGCTTCATAAAAGAGCCATAGTGACAAATTTGGTTACGCTGTCTCTTATCTGTTTTACGACGACGCCGACGTTCAAATGTATTAAAACATTCAAAGGTCGTCGTCGTAAAATTAATACGCAGCTGTCAGTTTCAACAGACCAAACATTTTTTATTTACTTAAAGATCGATAGACATTTTAATTGGGAGGATATGGTGGAAAATGAAAAGGGGACTTTCTGGACCTTTTATTACATTAGTGTCCAGTTTTCCCCCCTTGAGCAATTCTCTCAAGGTGGAAAACTGGACTATGTCGAAATGACTAGGGGACTTTCTGGACACTTTTTACATTAGTGTCCAGTTTTCCCGCCTGAAGTATGAAATGAAATGAAATATTTATTCAGCACTTGGGTATTAACATACACTTGTACTTGTCAAGGTCACAATGCAGTACATAAACAAAGTGGATAGTAAAAAGTAAAAAAAAAATAAAAAAAATAATCTGTCAGTCCGTGCGGTTTGTTTTATCGCATATATTTTCTGAAATCCTTAAATAAATAACAATGTACTAATCTATTATTTTGAAATTTAGTTCTACTATATTAAAATTAAAGAATTGAAGACTAAAGCAAAAGACGAAATTCTAAGTGAGGGTGTGATCACATGCACGGGATCACCGATCACGCATTAATGGGCCAAAGCGATCCTCGCCGCTGAGGAACCTACCCTAGCTAGCCTGCGGCTTTCTCTAGCTGCCTAGGTGGACGACCCGGAGAAGAAATTCTCTCAAGGGGGAAAACTGGACTATGTCGAAATGACAAGGGGACTTTCAGGACACTTTTTACATTAGTGTCCAGTTTTCCCCCCTGAGGGGGATTCTTTCAAGGGGAAAACCGGAATAAGCCATCTATAATTACGTACACACGGCTAGATATGAAGCTATACATTTCCAATGCAAGTTGACCTGTCATTGTATGGAAACCTGACCTGACTGACTAACCTCCAACTTACAGCACAACTTCTAGCAGCTTCACTTAAAAGTATTTTTAATTTGAACTTATTGAACCTGCGTGCAAAACAAGCCTCGCCTAAGGTTATCACAGAACAAGAAAGGGTTGGTGATAAAGCGTGAGTGATGGCTATGCTAGCTTGGTAATGCATAAATTAAAAAGATAACGCTAATTGCATGTAAACTTTTGTAGTCATCATTGTTTGTCTTGTGTTATCAGATATTCTTTTTTTATGTCAGAGGTCGACAAACGAGCAAGTGGGTCACCTGATGGTAAGTGATCACCGCCGCCCATGGACACTCGCAACACCAGAGGAGTCGCGAGTGCGTTGCCAACATTTAAGAGTCAGCAAACAAGGGTTGCTGACCCTCCCCCCACCCCGATGAGCTCTGGCGACCTTACTCATACTCAGAAACACAACATTAAATTATTAATGTTATTATTAAGGAATGTCTTCTGTAAGGTGGAGGTACTTCCCCAGTTGGGCTGCTCTTCGAGCGAATGAACGCTGTGCCCTACCTCTCTTAAAATTATATATCACATATCACACTTAAATTTAGTTTATTTAAACAGAAAAATTCTTGCGCTTCTGTTTATTCAATACTTGGTTGCTATTTTTAATAGGTAGTGGCGGACAAGTAAGTCCTTTTACTAAACGAACTGCGAACAAACACACTACTATTATAAAGGCGATAGTTTTTTTTATTTTAGTACAAAGACAACGCCCGCACTAGGGAAATTAACCCTTTTTTCGCTGGGTACTCTAGAAACATATATAAAACATATATCAGCTTATACTGGTAATGTATAGCTTGATGTGTAGCATGTGTATCTACGTGACAGTGAAGTAAAATTAAAACAGTGAAATTTCTCGTGCAGATTCTTACTAAAATCTTTCATAAACATTCTTAATTAAGTTTGATATTTTCTACTAACATAATAACTTACTATACGGAACCCAGCTTCGGTACGGGAGTATGACCCGTAGTTTATCCGAATTTTGTATAATATGGAGAGCTTTAAGTACGTATTTTTAAGGTTCAGGTAAAACGGGACCCTATTACTAAGACTTCGCTGTCTGTCTGTCCATCTGTCACCAGGCTTTATCTCATGAGTCGGGATAGTTAGACAGTTAATATTTTTACCGATGATGTATATCTGTTGCTGCTTTAACAACAAATACTAAAAAACTAAATATACATATCCATATGACGAACGTTAATTTTTTGCTCGTTTTATAGATAACTAGCTGTGCCACGCGGTTTTACCCGCCTTAAATTTTATAAATTATCATAGCTCCTCTCCCGTAGGTGATAGCGTGATAATATGTAGCCTATATGTTAACCCGACCTCTAAGTAATATTCATGCAACATTTGAAGTGAATCCACGTTGTACTTTTTGAGTTTAGCCCGGACATACATACAGACACAGAGACAAAAATTCTAAAAACTATATTTTTGGCTTAGATTTTAGATCACGCCCCAAGTACCCTTTTTAAAAAATATTCAATGTACAGTTTTGACTTTCCTACGATTTTATTATATGTAGGTATAGATGGTACGGAACCCTTAGTGCGCGAGTCCGACTCGCACTTGGCCGGTTTTTTTAAAACCAGGAATCATATTGGTTGTGGCGACGCAACCAATATGATTCCGAATGCCTAAAGACCTTTTCTATACATTCAAGTAATATTTTTACTCGAACCGGGATTTGAAAACCGTGGGACTCATCGTCTGCAGCTGACCATGCTACCAACGAGGTAATCGCATGATGCAGTGGTGGACAGATCTTTTATTTTGTTAGGGAAGCCAATGCGTAGTGACTTTATGCTTTCATTAAATCTAATAGACTTGAGGTTGTCTGTAGGAAATTGCCTGACGCGATAAGACAGCCTTTTGTACAGACGCCAGCACATCCAGCTACCCCAATCTGTCAAATTTCTTTTATAGATTTTCAATTTTATCACAAAAGCATAAGGTTCACTTTCAATTGGGGAAATTTGACAGATTGGGGTAGCTTGATTTACTGGCGTCTGAACATTATATTTACTGTTTAAATGCTCTTGACAAAAGACTAGAAGTAGATGCTGTGTACACGGACTTTTGCAATGCGTTTGACAAAGTTGACCATTCTCTGTTACTGTCCAAATTAGATTATAACGGTATACATGGCTCACTTCTGAACTGGTTCTCATCTTATTTAACCCATAGATCGCAAATTCTTGTCGTTAATGGTTACGAATCTTACCCATATTACGCTGACTCAGGAGTTCCTCAGGGTTCTCACCTTGCACCAGTGCTATTTTTACTTTTTATTAACGATATTACTGCTCAAATCCATCATTGTAAGTATCTAATGTTTGCCGATGATCTTAAAATCTACAAAACCATAACATCAAATGAAGACTCTACCCTAATTCAGCAAGATTTGGACAGAATTGCGAATTGGTGCAACATTAATCGCATGAAACTTAATGTTCAAAAATGTAGCCATATCCGATTCACGAGGAAAAAACAGTCCAATTCCGTCTCATATAATATAAAAGGAGCATTATTAGAAAGCGTAAACGAGGTTCGTGATCTTGGCATCATCATGGACAGTAAAGTCAACTTTAAAAGTCATATTGATAGCATCGTAACAAAATCAGCACGGCAATTAGGATTCCTTAAGAGGAGCACTAAAGGGTTTAAGATGGTTAGAACAAAAATTATACTATATAACACCTTAGTACGAAGCCACCTTGAATATGCTAGCGTAGTGTGGAACCCGCACTATGCAGTACACTCACAAAGAGTAGAAAGCATCCAAAGGGCCTTTACAAAACACCTAGCTTATAACTTTGGAGATATATCTCCCCGGTGTCCATACGAACAACGTATTAGATCCTACAATATGATTACTCTTCGCGACCGTAGACTAGTACAAGATCTCATGTTCTTTTTCAAATTGGTTAACAATAAATTAGATTGCGATAAACTATCTGAACAGGTTGGACTAAAAGTGCCCTATAAAATACCCAGACATCCCATTACCCATCTATTTCACAGTAAAGCATCCAAGACAAATATAGGAGTTTGCTCACCCATCAATAGGCTCAGTCAGGCGATGAATTCATATATAAAGTCCACTCCACATGCTGACATATATCATGACTCCATGAATGTCTTTAAAACCCAAATTTTGAAGACCCGCATACAAACAAATAATATATTATGCTAGTACATAGGTATATCTCATATACTACATACTATCACATTTGTGTTTATTGATGTTTTTTTATTTCTGTTTGTGTTTTTATATATATATTTCTTTTTTTTGGTTTTAAGTAGAAGTATAATTTGGTTTAATTTCTGTTTGATAAATTGGTTTAGTTAAGTTTAATAACTGATTGTTATATTTTTGTTTATATAGTTTATTATCACTTTAGTTTTATTACACTTTGTTTTGACTTAGGTTATCATTTCTATTTGTAAGTGTTGGTTCACCTGTTATTGGCAACTGTATAAGACCATAACTCGGTACCAATCATTATTTTAAATGTTATATACAGAAGCTGTTGGTGTACCTTTAAATAAATAAATAAATAAATAAATGTGCTTTTTGTGTACAATATAATATAACGAAGTGTTTTTTTTTATCCCCCGACCGTATTTTTGTCTGTCTGTGTGTGTGTGTGTCTGTCTGTGGCATCATAGCTCTCAAATGAATGGACTGATATTGATGCAGTTTCTTTTTTTTTTTGTAAGCCAGTTTACTTGCGGTGGTTCTTAGCTATGTTTGGTTAATATCGGGCCAGCAGTGTAAGCGGCCTTCTCTTTCCAAAATGATAGTTGCAGTCAGGGATTTTCTAAGGGTTAGGTTATATTATACTAGCTGTGCCCTGCGGTTTTACCCCCGTTAAACTTTATAAATTATAGTGTATGTGTTAATCCAGGGTGTCAGCTAACTCCATACAACACAACATGGTACTGGGAAAGCTCAGATCGTGGGTCCCTCCGATGACGTGTACCCCCGACCCAAATTTTCTGGAGAGAGTGGTAGAGAACCTCCTCCCTAGGGTCCAGGACAGTTCCTTGGACCCTCCGTCGCCGTCGCACCATGATTGGGACGACCAGTTTGAGGTGACGGAGGGAGAGTTGGACCGAGCAGTACGGCGACTTTCAGCTCGTAATACCGCCTCTGGCCCGGATGGGATATAAGGTAGGATGCAAGGTTATATTATATTAATTATGCTTATAAAACAGGCGAGCAAAGATGATTCGTGCTATACTCGTATAATCGATTCTGATGATGAATTTTGGAACGAAGTTCCTTATCGCGCGTTGCAAAAGGGGGCTAGACGGAAAAAATCAAGACAAAAAGTTGTAACGACAATTTTTGCTATAGTGAGCTATTGTAAGCCGTGCGGCGTGCGCACGTTTCTCGGTTTGTCTGTCTCTCTCTCTCTCTCTCTCTCTTATAGAAAGCAAGCCAGATATTTTCGTTTCGTCTTTCAATTTTGCATTGAACAGTGTAGTGTCGCGACGATTATTTTTGTTGAGTATATACAGGTTTATTGTACATAATAAATAATAATTTCGTTCCATCCGGGTGACCCTTGAGACCTCTCAATTTTTTTTATATAATATTACGTGTATAGGAATAAAATACACTGACTCCATTTTTAATGACAATCACAAAATATTAGACCCTCAACAAAGACTTGTAATTTGTTTTTTGTCATTTATTCTCTTAAATTATACACATTAAAATAATGTAACAAAATCGCCAAACTGTTGCCAGTTTGTTGGCGATAATGGCGCTCTTACATATTACTTTTATACACATTATAACCTTTTTTATATAACTAAACATATTTTTATTTTAGGTAGTACCTTTTCAGTCTTTTTTTAAATGATACAGCACTTATATTATCATCTTTGGAATAGTTCCTTATAAAATCTATGTTATTAAATATTATTGGAGTTAAATATTGCCTAGTTCTTTTACCATCATAATTATTTACATAAGGTATTAATAATTTTCCCTGAACAACATTCCTAGTATTATATTTGTGATTTATTAACTCTTTGTATTCATTTATTTTATATTGTTCTATTTTCAGGCCCTGGAAACGACATTACTCAAACAGGCTACATACATACATATGTAGCTAATAACATGTCTAACGCTAATAACTGTGTCGTACGTAACGCAATGGCATAGACTGAAAACCAAGTTTTTAAATTTTTAATGGTGACTATATTTATCCTACTCAGGCCTCGCATTTCTCTGTCTTCGTCAATATCAATCTATCTTCATATTTACTTTCAAACTATTTTCTTCGAGTCAATATTCTAATATTGTTCGTAAATTAGATCAAGTTTATGTACTATAACATCAATGAGTGCCACACTGTTTGTTTCAATTTATGTATAAGTGTAAATTAAACGAAAAGTTGTACACACGGCTACATATCAAGCTATACATTTCCAATATAAGCTGATCTCTCATTGTATGGAAATCCTATACAACGCGGGGTCAGCTTATACAGTAAATGTATAGCTTGATACATACCTATGTGGCCGTGTGTACGGGTTTAAATCAGATGGAATATATGCTGTTGTTGAAAAAGCTAAATACAATTAGTTAATAATAAATACATTACACACACTACGTTATTTTTGACACACTGACAATTAGAGAAGAGATGATAATGAGTGTCAAAACCGTGACAGAACAGATTAATATTATTTGTCTGTAATGTCTATAGTCTTTGGATCTAATAGAACCTCAATGGTTGAATTTCGATCTCTAGTATGTATGTATTAATATTATACAACGTCATAACTGGTAATAAATTTATTCCTCACCACTGCTTCCATTGTGTGAGAATATTTTTAGCTTCCTCCATTTAATACCAATATAATAGATACTGATTCACAGTGTCGGTGTAACATCTTGTTATTATCATGTGCTTCCGTATACTTCGCAACTAGGTAAATTACCAACGTACCTACTTACATAGATATTATTAGAAACATCAATATTATACTTCAGTTTGATTGGCCGGTTGGTGATTAGTGACCCTGACTGCTAAGGCAGAGGTCGTAGGTTCGATACCTAGCCAGGACAAATATTTGTGTTACAGTCTAGTTTTGATTTATCTGTAACTGGCTTGGCCCCGCGGTTTCACCCGCGTTAATCTTAATAAATTATAGCATTATGTGTTATTTGAATATACATATAAGCTATAGATACTACTACAAAGTTTCATCAAAATCCATTCCGTTGTTTTTGGATGAAAGAGTAAGCAACATCCACAACACTCACAAACTTTCCCATTTACATATCTATAAGTAATATTAGAACGATATGTATGTATTTCGAAATAAATAAGTCTATTTATCAGTTGTCTGGTTGCCATAGAACAGTCTCTGCCTAATTCGAGTACGTGGCAGATTGTTAGTAGTCCTAAGATATTTATTATTGCTTAAAGTTTTCATTAAAATCGTATAAAAAAGGAGGCTCTTGCCAATCTTGAACCGGAGAAGCGTCTTCGCGTCGTACGACATCAGTCGCCTGCGCTGATCTAAGACCTTATAAACTAACTGTGACTGTGACATTCATTCATACATTGGTAAAGATAACATTTTAATATTATAGCAATATTTGCTGTGTGGCTGAACACTTAGACTATCGCCACCCCATCTCATCCCGTGGCACCCTATCATCATATCAGCCGAAAGACGTCCACTGCTGGACAAAGGCCTCCCCCAAAGATCTCCACAATTGCCGGTCTTGTGCTATTCGCATCCAGCAGTTTCCAGCGACCCGCACAAGATCATCGGTCCATCTTGTAGGGGGCCTGCCCACGCTGCGTCTTCCGGTTCGTGGTCGCCAACCTTTCTGCCCCAACGGCCGTTGGATCTACTAGCTATGTGCCCCGCCCACTGCCACTTTAGTTTTGCAATTCTTCGGACTATGTCGGTGACTTTGGTTCGCCTGCGGATTTCGACATTTCTGATTTGATCCCGCAGGGAAACTCCGAGCATAGCCCTCTCCATTGCTCTTTGGGTGACCTTGAGCCTTCTAATAAGGCCCATAGTGAGCGACCACGTCTCTGTTCCGTATGGCACCCTATGGGATGAGAGAAAAAGTCGACCCGATGGAATATCTATCAGAGAACGGGCAGCAGCGTCTCTTGGAGTACTATAACTATCATACTGCGATCGCCAACCCGTCTGCCAAGCGTGGCGATTATGGCATATCCCTTCAAATGATGGACACAACTCCACTGTGGAAATGTTCGCACAATTTTCGTACCCCAATCATTCAAATTTCCCCAATTGAAAGTGAACCTTATACTTCTGTGATAAAGTTGAAAATCTATAAAAGAAATTTGACAGATTTTGGTAGCTGGATGTGCTGGCGTCTGTACAATGTTTTGCTTCACGTAATATATTGGGAAAATGGATTTTTAAACGTGTGAATAGATTCTTCTACTTATGTTAAACCAATATTAAATGTTTATAGAACAACTAACAGAACTGTTATTTCCACTTAACCAACTTATTCCACTCCTGGCACCGAGCCAGGAGTATAAAACTTTAGAGTACAATATATTGGTGCGAAACATTTTCGTGGAATAATAATAATATCCTGGGACATTATTCACACACGGCCATCTGAGCTCAAACAAAGCAAAGTTTGCTATGGAAACCAGATAAATTACATATACGACTTTTGACACGCAGCCTCATGACAAACAGACATGTTCATGCACACAAATATGTGTCCTGGGTGGGAATCAAACCCACGTCATATCTACCAACCATGCCAACTGGCCCGCCAATAAATAATTATTGTAACACCGTATGTAAATAAATGACCAATTTATATACTTGATTGCACGTGTGGCGCTGTAGTTGAGACTGTCGTCGTCGTACTTCGGGTCCCAGGTGCGATTCCCGCATAGGACAACTATTTGTCTGATCCATTAGTAGTTGTCCTGAGTCTGGGAGTACTTTGTGACTGTCAATTATACGTTTGTATACAGGATATAGGAATTTATGTCCCTAATGCGGGAGTTGTCTTTATAAACGAACAAAAAAAAAAGTACTTATTACGAAATGCTCATAGCTAGATGCTCTCATCGGTCCGTAAGCAATCATCGAGGTTAAGCAACCAGGCTCGCGATCAATCCTTAGATAGGTGACCACTAAAGTGGTTTAATTTCTCAGTGCTTCAGTGGGCACGTCGGTCCCGGTTGTAGTCATAAGACAACAGTCGTTAAGCCATGTCAGAGGGCTAATGGGCGGCTTAAACAACTCTGACACTAGAGTAAACACTGCCCATACGATGAGTAAGTAATAATGGCATCATACTTCGAAATAACAAACGTTGTAGCAAAATCTCACTTACCTACATTAAAAATATTTATGGCAGAAAGCTTCCGTAATTGTTGCTCGTGTTATATCCATTATAATTTATGTTTGCGCTACACGCAAATGAAATAAGGGCTCATCCATTAATATATTTTATTTATTTTGTTCACCATCATCTTTTAACATTAATCTTTTAAAGATAACTTTTAACATTCACATCTAAATGTCTAATTTCTTATTGAACTCTACATTCAACATTTTAATGAGCTACTCTTATCCATTAATATCGATACTCAATAAAGTTGAGCTCTGACCAAAACAAAGTGGTGATTTAAGGCGCGGCGACACGTCCCAAAATTATTTAGGATTACCAAAAAGTACAAGTGTTCTGCTACATTATGGCAGATGCCATGATTTTATTATTATGTATGACAACAAATGTTTCTTTTAGGGTCATTAGGATTCTTAACAACAAATTTGGGACGTGGATAGTTTGAAATAGAACGAATCATGAGTTTAGTTCGATTTTCCACCTTTTTTTTATATAGTTAGAGGGCGACAAACGAGCAAGTGGGTCACCTGATGCTAAGTGATCACCGCCGCCGCAGCGGCGGTGATCACTTAGCATCAGGTGACCCCTATGCACATTAACCCCTATACAATACCCACTTAGCACATTAACCCCTATACAATAATATCAATCTAGGGCTCTACCGGCTAAGTCACCGAACATCGTTTTCGTGAATGGCATTCAAATAAATAAAGGTTAAAAATGACTTTATCAATCTTTAAATCGGCTTCAACGTTGACAATCGATTGCGGACCATTTATGACGTCACATATTCACGAAAACGATGTTCGGCGACTTAGCCGGTAGAGCCCCTCTTCATCCATCAGTGCATTCTATATGTCAAATATTTTATTTTCATGTTTCACAAACTGTGTTAGTTTAATTAGTTCAGTTTTATGGATGCTTCGTAAGTTGCGTCCACTATTTACTTTGTGTATATACTAGTGATCCGCCCCGGCTTCGCATGGCTAAATTAGGTAAAAAGATAAATTAATATTTCAATCTCTATTTTTTTTACGTAAGATTCACTCCATAATGTACGTGCAAGAATTTTTTAAATCTATGAATTATTTATATACATTGTTAACAGGTATTAACGCGACGAACCTTATTGTTAATACCTGTTAACAATGTTTATATATAATTATGATACGCGAAAGTTTAAAAGTGTATATTTATGAATTAGTTTTTGAGGTTCTCGATTAGTTTGTAATATGTTGTCGTAAGCATACGACAAATCAAAACTTTTTTTATAATATTAGTTTAGACAGGTTTGGATTGGGGCATTTAACTAATGGTTAGGAGGGAAATAGTTCACGTTATCAATGGATGTTCCCTAAGTACCTATATGATTGAAGTTAAACCCACCACTGTAACTTAAAAACGTACATATTACAAGTTTCAGTTTTAATAAGTTATTTAACGTTGATAATATTGCACAACTGAGTTTGTAAATATTTTTTTTATCCTTATTCGCCTTTTGATGCATAAAAGTTATTAGACGTTCTTTCGTCTATTGATTTGATTGGCATTTTTAATCCCTTACCTATATACTTAATTAAATGTAGTTGCCATAATTTCAGTCTCTAATAAAGTATTAACAAAAAACGAATGGCAAACAATCATTTAAAAAAATATATTAAGTATAAGAACTAACCATTCGACAAATATCTACGTATATACCTAATTAAAAAGAGTTGTCATAATTTCTGTCTCAACTTATATAAATACTAGCCATGCCCGCGGTTTCACCCGCATTAAAGTAGTTTTGGCGTAAAAGAGTAACAAACATACATACATCTACCTTCACAAACTTTCGCATTTATAGATAATACTAGTAGGATGTGTACCTCTAGCGGTTTTGGCAGTGCATGCCGGAATAGCTTGCAGATGGTAGATTTTTCCCTACTTACTTGACACTTATCGTCATATTTTGGACAATCACAAAATATCTTAATAAATTGTAGCCTATGTGTTAACACAACAATCATCCATCCATCTGTTCAATAAAATATTGACAAAAAACGGATGACCATCGATCATTTAAAAAATAATATTATAAGAACTGGCTCTGTCGCAAAATGAAAAATTTGCTTGTGCAAATTGATCTATTGATTGACAGTAAATCTGACAAAATTCGATTTTTATTATTTTATTTTAGTTTATGTGCATGCATCTACCTACCCATATTTTAATGATTGAACATTAATACAGTACCCCTCTGTGTAGTACACTGGCTCTCGACCACTTTTTTTACTGATGAAAGTAATTTAATGCCTGTTTGAGGAAGGGGACATTTTGCTAAAGGGACATTCTGAGAAAGGGACATCCTGAGAAAGGGACATTTTGCGAAAGGGACATTCTGAGAAAGGGACATTTTGCGAAAGGGACATACTGAGAAAGGGACATTTTGCTACCTGTAGTCATTTTGAGAAGTGGTCATTTTGCGACAGAGCCTAAGAACTAACCAATCGACAAACATCTAATTTCTCAAATAAATAATTTTATAAGTAAATAATCATTTGTATAGTAACGATTACGCAAATGGTTTTTTACTTCGTAAATATTTCAAATGCAAATGTTGATATACCATTCTAAAATATTCAATTGAACCATTGATTGTACATCAATGATTTGAACAAATACTTAGTTTTTTTTTACCCTGTCTCAATCCCCACCCAGGACAAATATTTGTGTAAAGCTAGATTATTTGTTCTGTCTGTGTGTAATTAATCTATGATATGTAGGTATTTAGAAAAATATAAGTATGTTTATCAGTTTTTTGGTTGTTATAGTACAGTCTCTACCAAGTTTTAATCAGATGGAAGAGTGTTAGATATCCAAGATAATTTGACGAGCCTGTTGGCGTAGTTGGTAAATGCTTGCTTTTCACGCCGAAAGTCGTGGGATCGATTCCCATCCAGGACAGTTACTTGTGTGCATGAACATGTCTGTTTGTTCTGAGTCTGGGTGTAATTATTTATATAAGTATATATTTACAAAAGGAAAGAAGTATATGTAGTATATCAGTTATCTGGTTTCCATAGTACAAGCTCTGCTTAGTTTGGGATCAGATGTAAATAATGTTCCAGGAAATTATTATTATTATTTATTTGTAACCTTTTTTGCTCCAATAACATTAACTATAACGTTCATTTCATAAAATTTACATTTTGTATAATATACTTTTTATATGTATTTTATTTTTAAGCCACAATTCCGTAATGTATGTATAACTAGCTATTCCCCGCGGTTTTACCCGCGTTAAACTCTATAAGTTATATATATGCCTTATATATATATATATATATATATATATATATAGATAGTTATAATATATATAGTTTTACCCGCGTTACATTTTATAAATTATCATAGCTCCTCCCCCGTAGGTGATAGCATGATAATATGTAGCCTATATGTTGACCCGACATCTTAGTAATATTCATTCATTCAATTTGAAGTAAATCCATGCAGTACTTTACGAGTTTAGCCTGGACATACATACAGAGAAACAGACACACAGACAAAATTCTGAAAACTATATTTTTGGCTTCGATATCGACTGCAGATCACGCCCCAAGTATCCTTTTAAAAAAATATTCAATGAACAGTTTTGACTTTCCTACGATTTTGTTGTTACAGCGGCACCAGAATTATATCATCTGTGGAAATGTCAACTGTGTAACTATCACGGTTCATGAGATACAGCGTGGTGACAGACGGTCAGACACACAGTAGAGTCTTAGGTAAAGGGTCTCGTTTGACCCATTGCATAAGAAATCCTTAAAAGATAAAATTGCTTCCATTAAGCCGGTCTCTTTATGACTAATGAGTTAAACTAGGCTCGCGGTCAGTCCATAGATGGCTGACCGACAAAGTACTTGAATTAATGAGCGTATCTGTGCTTCGGAGGGCACGTTAAACTTCGGTCCCGGTATAGCCATTAGGCTACAGTCTCTAAGCCACGTCAGAGGCCTATTGGGTGGCTTGAATAACTTTGACACTAGGGTAGCCACTGCCCATGCGATAAGTAAGTAAGTAATTACATGATTTTGGAAAAGTGCTGACACTCTTACACTGCTGGACCGATATCAACCAAACATGGCTTAATAGCTTAAGTAACCAATGATAAAGTTCAGAGATCCGTTTTAAGTTAAAAGCTATTCCATAAAAGCTATTCCATAAACTCATTGCTTAATCTCCTTCTCAAATAGCACTTTACGATGGACTGCGCAATATATATTCCTTTATTAGTAACTAGCTGATGCCCGCGATACCAATGTAACTACTTACTTCTAGCTTAATCTAAAAAATATAACTTTTAAAACAAATAAGCAATATAAATTGAATAAAACCTAACCTATAAATAACCTTACTAAGAAATAAATGAAAGACTACTTTGCTACAGTTATTTACAAAAAGGGCCCGATATCATCAAGCAAAAATCAAAGAATACGTATCAATTGTCCTTCAGTATAGTCAGTAAGTTGAATAAAGTAAAATAACAATCAACGATGCATTAATCACAAAGGTAACTCCCATTAGATTAGGTTGCGACATTTTGTGAACGAAACCATAGCGCGATCTAAAACGATGATTACGCTATCTACTAACAAAAATATAAACTTGTAAAGCGGTAAAATTAAGATGTGTGCATATATTTTGGGTGAGATTTAGGCGATCATCTATTGATTCAGTTTTGGACTACCTTTTATTTCAAGCATTTATTTATTTTAACCGATATGCCAATTAAGTTCCGCGATCTGAAACGACATTAACGCCATCTAGTTACAAAATTGTGAACTTGTAGATCAGTAAAATTAAGACGATGTTTTTTGGGTGCGATCATCTCGACACCAACAATTTATACTACGCTAACTCGAATTTTAGATAAATTCGTTTTTTAATCCCAATTTGATTAAAATGCCTTTTTTTTAATTTGTTATAAAATTTACCAAAAAAACGAAGTTACAAATCTTATAAAACGCTAAATCTTTACTTAGACGACAACGACCACGACATTTTAAGCTACTTGGCATAAGAAACTAATTTTTTAAAATTTGAGTTTGCTTAAATTGTTGGTGGCGATCTATTGAATCAGTTTTGGATCCGAGCAATAACAGGAGCAGATTTTCTTGAAAGTTGTAAGCCACTATTTCATGACCTTAAAATACTAACATTACCCTGTATATATATTTTAAAAATATGCCTCTTTGTCAAAAAGCACTCAGAATTATTTGAGACCATGGGTGATATGGAAGGTAGTCGTACAAGACACAGAGACAGATTGCGCTTACCACAAATACAATCACCTGCCTAAATGTTTAAAAGAATTGCCATTATCAAAATTTAAAAAACAATTGACTGACATGTTACGTATTAAAAATTATTACAAATTAAAAGATTACCTAGAAGATAAGTTGACATAGTATTATTAAGATTTTAATTTCATTCCAATTAATAAAATTATTTTTATTACTAAGCATGTATTAAATAAAAATTGCACGTCATATATTGATGACAGAATATGTAGAGCATAATTATGTAACACCAATATTATCATGTTTTAGCCAAAAGGCAACCTATGATGACATCACCGAGCGACAAAATCCTAAAAACACACAACTTTCAGAGACACTATAAAATACAACTCACAGAAGAACTATGTGACCACCCAAACCCGAATGAGACAAGAATCTATACTGATGGGTCAAAAACCGACTCCGGAACAGGAGTGGGAGTTTTCTCAAATGACCTGAACATCAAAATATCCAAACCCCTAGGGCTGCTCAACACTGTATACCAGGCCGATGTGTTGGTATCATCCTAGCAGCACACGCAATAAAGGCCAGAAGCATCACAAACACTCGTATACGTATACTTTCTGACAGCGCCTCAGTACTCCAATCCTTGGAAGGAAACTACTTTACCTCAGGATTAATACTAGAATGCCACAACGCATTGGAACACGTTGCGGCATACCACAACAATATTATAACACTACAATGGATCAAGGGACACAGCGGATCACTAGGCAATGATGCTGCTGACGAGCTTGCCAGGAGGGGCTCGAGCATGACAGCCATTGGACCTGAACCAACTGTGCCCATACCTTTCACCCAAATACGCAGATGGCTACAGAGCCACACACACACACAATCCGAGAAATGGTGGTCCTCAGCATCGGGCTGCAGACAATCCAAAGAAGCAATGCCATGCCTGGATGGTAAGCTAACAAGACGCCTCCTACGGCTAAACAGGAAAAACCTGCGTATCGTGGTGGGGACCATCACCGGACACTGCTCACTAAATAAACACTTCCACACTATCGGCATAACTGACAGCCCTCTGTGCAGAGCGTGCATGGACGCTGAAGAAACGGTCGCGCACGTGCTACTCGAGTGCACAGGCATCACAGAAATCCGGAAGGAAACCCTGGGATCACCGGGAACTATTACGGAAGCCCTGAGAAGTTTAGGAGACCTGATATGCTTCTGGAGGGAGGTGGGCTGGATGGAAAGAAGGCCGCCATGGCTCACGTACAATGGTCCACATCGGGACTAAGTGCGGAAACCACACCCACTAGCATATTAGTGGAGACAAATGATGATGATGATGATCATGTTTTAGCAAATAAATAATTCTGATTCTGATACCTTTTTTTAACAACAAATTATTCCCTTGATTGCTTTATTTTTAACTGAAAGACCAAATACCAATTTACATACGTTTACCTCCAAAAATACAGACTTTCATACAAACTTACATCGCCTATTCTAGTCATCCTTAGGGTTGGAATTTCAAAAAATCCTGAAATCTATATTTATAAGTTTTAAATGAAAGGCCATATACCAATTTTCATGCATTTACCTCAAAATTGTCACATTTTTCATACAAACTTACATCCCCTATTTGTCACCCTTAGGGGTGGAATTCTCGGAAATCCAGAAATAAATATTTTTTTATTTTTAACTGAAAGGCCAAATACCAATTTTTATTGGTTTAACTTCAAAAGTGTCGCATTTTTCATAAAAACTTACATCCCCTATTTTACGTCCTACGGGGTGGAATTCCCAAAAATCCTGAAATATATGTTTTTAATTTTTAACTGAAATGCTAAGTACCAATTTTCATGCGTTTAACTTCAAGTCGCAGTTTACATAGAAACTTACGCACCCTACTTTACGCCCTTAGGGGGGAATTCTCAAATATTATGAAATATATATTTTTAATTTTTAACTGAAATGCCAATTAACAATTTTCATGCATTTAACCTAAAACTTTTCACATTTTTCATACAAACTTACATCCCCAATTTTACGCCAGGGTACGGGGGTGGAATTTTCAAAAACCCTTCTTTAGTGGATGCCTATGTCATAAAAGGTACCTTCTGTCAAAATTTTAAGTCTTTAACTCCAGCCGTTTAGGCTGTGCGTTCATATGTCAGTCAGTCAGTATAAACTTACATCACCTATTTTATGCCCTTCGGTGTGGAATTTTCAAAAATCCTGGAATACATATTTTTATTTTTAACTGAAAGGCCAAATACCAATTTTCATGGGTTGATATTCAAAAAAGTCGCATTTTTCATACAAACTTACATGCCCTATTTTACACCCTAAGGGGTGGAATTCCCAAAAATCCTGAAATATATATTTTTAATTTTTAACTGAAATGCCTAATACCAATTTTCATGCGTAAAATAGGGAGTGTAAGTTTATATGAAAAATGTGACAATTTTTAAGTTAATTAAAAATTGTCACATTTTTCATATAAACTTACACTCCCTATTTTACGCTCTTGGGGCTGGAATTTCCAAAAATGATGAAATACATATTTTTTATTTTTAACTAAAAGGCCAAATACAAATTTTCATGCGTTTAACTTAAAAATTGTCACATTTTCCATACAAACTTACATCCCCTATTTTTCGCCGTTGGGGGTGGAATTTCCAAAAACCCTGAAATACGTGATTTTTTATTTTTAACTGGAAGGCCAAATACCAATTTTCATGCCTTAAACTTCAAAAACGGCAAAGTTTCATACTAACTTAGCGCCCCTGTTTTACCCCCTTAGGGGTCGAATTTCGAAAAATCCTTCCTTATTCCTTGCCTACATTATAAAGCAAACATTTGTAAACACAACATTTGTGCAAAATTTCAGCTTTCTCGGTCCAAGGGTTTGGGCTGGGCGTTGATGAGTCAGTCAGTCAGTCAGGACTTGTCTTTTTATTTATATAGATAGCCTTATATTCTTCTAAAAGCGCAGAATAAGTCGCTGCTTAGCCATATTACCTTGAAAAATAATATATACTTAGATTCTTAAGTAAATATTCACACGAGCGTAGATCTTGTATTATGATGTTTCGCACGCTGTGGAACCCAAACCACTTGTAATAATAAACAAAACAAAATAGGTAAACGCCATCTTATACAATTTATTATGTAAATAGTGTAGTAGGCAAAGTCTTCTCATGAAACAAGACCTTGTAGAAAAAGCTTGAAAATACGCGATTTATTTTCACTTGCCATCAACGGACTTAGTACATACGAACTTTTTGTGACTTTCGTAAGATTCAGAGCATTCTTCAGATCTAATCTTTCACGATAATCACATTATTTATATAAATATGCATTTTATTATTCACCTACTATACATTTATAATGATGTTGTCATGTAAGTTTCTGGGTTCTTACAATTAAATCAGAAATGTCTTATTTTTCTGACATGACATGTGTTCTACCTCTATAGTTATAAATAAAACAAGCGAGTTCTTTTTATTATCGTTTATGATAAAGACGTTATTTAGGGCTCCAAAAGTTCTGCTCATACTAGCTGTTCCCCGCGGTTTCACTCGCGTTAATCTTAATAAATTATAGTTTATGTGCTATTCGGATACATAAGTCTTTTTAGTAGATATATATATATATATATATATATATATATATATAAGTAGTATATGTACTATATCAGTTATCTGGTTTCCATAGTTCAAGTTCTGCTTTGTTTGGGATCAGATGGTCGTGTGTAAATAATTTCCGAGGATATTATTATTATTATATGAATTGGTTGCCAAGCCGAAGAATTGCAAAACTGAAGTGGCAGTGGGCGGGGCACGCGACCACAAACCGGAAGACGCAGCGTGGGCAGGCCCCCTACAAGATGGACCGATGATCTTGTGCGGGTGGCTGGAAACTGCTGGATGCGAATAGCGCAAGACCTGCAATTGTGGAGATCTTTGGGGGAGGCCTTTGTCCAGCTGTGGACGTCTTTCGGCTGATATGATGATGTTGATGATGAATTGGTACAACAACCACAAGCATTTAATGTGATTTTTAATGTTCTAAAAATACTATTTAGAAGAATATCTAGTTACTGACGAGATTATCTAGCTTATGCGTCCCTCCCCACGTAAACATATGTGTGTAAAAGAAAAACTTGAGAGGTGTCAACGGACACCCGGATGGAACGAAGTTATTTCTTATTATTTATTATGTACAAAAAACCTGTATACACTCAACAAAAATAATCATCGCGACACCACACTGTTCAATGCGAAATAGAACTGAAAATATCTGGCTTGCTTTCTATAAGAGAGAGAGAGAGATAGACAGAGAAACATGCGCACGCCGCACAGCTGCAAAAAGTGTCGTGACAACTTTTCGTGAGATTTTTTCCGTGCGTTGTGAAAGGGGGTTTCACAACGCGTGATAAGGAACTTCGTTCCAAAAACAATACTACAGTCAACTAGCTGTGTCCTGCGTTAAACTTTATAAATTGTAGCGTATATGTTATTCGGATATATATCCTATATGAGTTTATATGACTACAAAGTTTCATCAAAATTCGTACCGTCTTCTATGCGAGAAAGGGTAACAAACATCCATACTTTTATTTAAAATGGTCATATTGCTATTATTGGCTACTGACAATTTTGAAGGTCTTGCAACTGGATGAAAGGCTGCATATCCGCAAAGATAAGTATGTAAGTGCTAAGGTCGGCTGGCTAAAACATTTTGTCATCCATACATGACTGTTGTGGGCAAAAGGTTTTTTTTTATATATCATAGGGCGACAAACGAGCAAGTGTCACCTGATGGTAAGCGATCACCGTCGCCCATGGACACTCGCAACGCCAGACGTGTCGCAGTTGTGTTGCCGGCCTTTAAAGGTCAGCAAACAAGTGTTGCTGACACCTTCCTCCCACCCCAATGAGCCCTGGCGACCTTACTCACACTCGGAAACACGACATTAAATTGATTATTGTTATTATTACGGAAAGTCTTCTGTAAGATGGAGGTACTTCCCCAGTCGGGCTGCTCTTTGAGCGAATGAACGCTATGCCCTACCTCAACCTCTAAAAGGTTAATTATGAAACCGAAAAGTTTAGAAGTGGGCAGGGAGTATTTCTAGTTTTCCATATCGTAGATGTAAAAAACTACGTTGAAAATTTAATGAAAAATAGAAACGGGTAACTCTCGTAATTAATTTTATGTTGGATTCGGCCATTAGTTTCGACTTCTTCAGAAAGTCATCTTCAGGGCTAATGCGACCCGCACGACGTCGCGTCAGTTACCCGTTACTATTTTTCATTATGTCAGTTAGAGATGTAAAATGACCGAATATGACTAGTCACAATTGTCATAAACCTTGACAGTAAATGACCGGTCATTTACTGTCAAATTCAGTCAATTTGACTCAAATATTATTGTCTATTTTCGACTACCACCCAATTATTTATTTATTTAGGTACCCAATTTATATGCAAGTTTAAATGAAGCAACGTTTTATTTTCTATTATATCATGAGAGGATAAGACGACATCAAAGTCGATGCGCGAGGCGATGCGACGTTGCCATTTTGTCTTAAATGCACGCATTATTAGAAATGTAAAATGATTAAGACTATATAATTTTAATACTATAAGTCATAAAAACCAATTTTGTTTCAATTTAGAAGTTATAGACTTTTATCAACGACAAAAACTTAAAAGGTACTAAAATATTACTGAAATCAAATTGACTGAACATGACCATTTCTGACCATTTTTGACCAATTTGACCGTAAATGACAGTCAGTCTAATTCAGTCACTTTAGTCATTTTCAGCACTGTCAGCTCCTCACGTCAGTTTTTATAATAATAATGTTGTGAATTCCATACAGCTGACATATTTATTTATGTTAGCGACTAAAATTTGGCATTGCGAAGTAAATATTTAATCATCAATACTGAAACTGAAAATGTAAATAATGTGAAAACAATTGTTTAAGGGGCATTGTGTGGCAAGCAAAAGCATAATATTTTACGATGCAGTTTGTTTCTGAACCGTATTTATTTATGGTTTTCCAAAGAGTGATGCAATTTTATAGTGGCTATTTAAGCGAGCGTTTAATTTTGTTATAGGCGCCGCTATTATAATGCCCCTGACTGAATTCCGGCTGCCACTTCCAACAATGACTGACAAACTATATGTATAAATCAAAATGGAATAACTAACACATTGCCATCTTATCCCTAATCGTCGGTCACCGTAACCTAGTTGGTAGTGCTCCTGCCTACTAAGCTGGTGGTCCTGGGTTCGAATCCTGGTAAGTGCAAATATTTGTGTGATGAGCACGAATATTTGTTTCTGAGTCATGGATGTTTTCTATGTATTTAAGTATTTATCTATCTATATAAGTATGTATATCGTCGCCTGGTACCCATAGTACAAGCTTTGCTTAGTTTGGGGCTAGGATGAGAATTAAGCAGAGCCTACTATAGTACCTATAGTGTATATATACTGGAGTACTATGGCAACTAAACACCTGATGCATGCATACATATATCATCTTAGTATTAATCGTGAAGTAAAAGCTTAGTAGCCCCTGTTTATGAAAATTGCGCGGACGGATGAATATGAAATTTGAAACAGTTAAAGTTCATATGGAGGTGTGCAGAATTATCTTTTAATATAATAGAAGCGGTACCTGCCATAAAAATAAATTCAATTTCTAACATTCTCTTGTTACTTTGTATGTGGATAAGTATCTACATTACCTTATATACGTACATGAGTAGATTGTACAACGTTGATGTTGTATAGAATATTCACAGCTGTTGATCTGTGAAGGTAAGTGTTCTGTGTAATCTCATAAATATTAAATTAATTTAATCTCTTGGTTAGAAAATGGGCGGAAGCGCCCATTTTCTAACCAAGAGATCAATATTTCATTACGGCTTTGCTTCCAATATCAAGTAGGTAAAAAAATTAAGAGCATGACGATAAATACTTCTTTTTTTTAAAATAAATAATGATCGAACCACCGTAGTTAAGTGCTTTACTTCATCATCATCATCATCATATCAGCCGAAATACATCCACTGCTGGACAAAGGCCTCCCCCAAGGATCTCCACAATAGCCGGTCCTGCGCTGCCCGCATCCAGCAGCTTCCCGCGCCCCGCACAAGATCGTCGGTCCACCGTGTAGGGGGCCTGCCTATATAATAATATCTAGGGACAATGTCACACAGATCATGCTAGCCCCAAACTAAGCAAAGCTTGTACTATGGGTACCAGGCGACGATATACATATATACCTAGATAGATAAATACTTATATAATAATAATAATAATTTAATTCAGAATAAATTCCATATGTGTTAGTTACAATGACAACATATACATAGAAAACATCCATGACTCAGAAACAAAAATTCGTGCACATCACACAAATATTTGCACTTACCGGAATTCGAACCCAGGACCACCAGCTTCGTAGGCAGGAGCACTACCAACTAGGCTAAGGGGAACGTCATATATTTCTAAATACATCATACTAAGATAAATTACACCTAGACATAATACAAATAATCGTGCTTCTCAGATTTGGCCTGGGTGGGGATCGAACCCACGCCCTCTAGCTTAGCAGCCAATTTATGAGGAACGCTGATACTATATTCATACAGTGTATTCTTATTATCAAAGTAGGTCAGCTTTTTGTAATTGAATTTATGAGGTAGTTGCTGGAGCCCCTCTAAACGGGATTAATATTTTTATGTGAACTAACCTACGAGAGCCTAACCACGGTATCTCGCTCCCGCCCTATTCTGTTTCAACACATATCTATTTGGAGAGCAGCAGAGTGCGATCGATCTTCAATAGTAATCTTGCGTTGTGGTATTTAAGAGGATTTAGTCACAAAGTTTGAAAAAGGAATAATGAGATGGTTTGGGCATTAGAAAGGATGAATGAAAGGAAATTCACAAAAGAAGTATACCTGGACTGTGTGAATGGTGCAACCGGAAGGGGAAGACCACGTAGAATATTCTCTGACCAAATCTGAGTGGTTCTCAAGAAATGCCAGGTCTGAAGTACCGTAAACCGGCGAGCATGTATGAAGAATGTAATGACAGTAAACGAGGCGAAAGAGTGTGCAAAGATCGTGACAAATGGAAATCCGTTGACTCTGCCTACCCCTCTGGGAGAAAGACGTCACTCTATGTATGTGTGTAAGAATCTTTAATTTATTTGTAACTATTTTAGTACTTTTTATGCTGAAGTATTATTTTCGATAGAAATAATAATATCCTGGGGACATTATTTACACATGGCCATTTGATCCCAAACTCAGCAGAGCTTAACTTACTTACTTACTTAGAGCTTTACTGCGGAAACCAGATATCTGATATACAACATATACTACTTTTCTTTTGTAAATACATACTTCTTCTTCTTCTTATCGTGTCGATGGTAAGAATTATATTCTATCTTCCCAAAATTGGGCAACGCTGACCCCTTTGGCTGAAGCGTCATACCAGTCCTGAAGGGAACAAGAGACTGGACATGAGGGACAATCAGATAAATGTGTCATACTTTGGGGTGACACGCCGCACTCGCAGATGTTTTGTGATGTGGGAATGTAATACATACTTATATAGATAATTACACCCAGACTCAAGACAAACAGACATGTTCATGCACACAAATATCTGTCCTGGGTGGGTGTGAAACCCACGGCCTGCGGCGGGAAACGCAAGCATCTACCAACCAAGCTAACAGCGTAACATAAATACTATAATATTAAGCTTTACTATATTAAATTAATCATTTATTATTATAAAATAAAAATAAAAAATAAAATTAAAAAGGTTTTTATCCACGTAGACATTAAAAAAGCGCTTGTAAATAGTCAGAACATGTTTGTAGTAATATAGTTGTATACATTATTATTTCTAGTAACATAGATATTTAGGTACACATTGTATTGATTGTATGAAAACATTTATAAAATTTATTTTATTATAGCAATGATATTTAGCTAACTCGTATCAAGTTATTGTCTAGAGATTATGTTTAATTATCTAGTTTAAGTCTAATATTTTTACTACATATTGTCAATGTTTCTGTCTATATTAAGGTATTATTATTATGGCGGACCTAATAATAATAACTTAACCGGAGCCTTGACAATACGCTACGCGAGATACGAAGAAAAGTCTTTGATTGAAGAGCATAACTATCACAAAAGCACATCAAATGCAACCGATGAAAATTCTCAGAAAACGTTAACGTTACGATGGCCATTGAAGCTTTGTCATGTAAATATTAATGCAGACATCTAATAACGTATGTACATACATAAAACTCCACTTATTCACACGATATTTTCAACTCTTTAAGGCCTTTTGAATTGGAAGCGTATTCTCATCGGCTTGCCTAACTTTTAGGCATTGATATATAACTACTAGATTAGTTATTACAGCGCCAATGCTTAGCCACTCCACATATGGCCACAGCCATATGTGCAGCTAACGTCACTTCAGTGCTCAATGAGACGCCAACCTAGTTGAACCGGGAGAAAATTGGGTAAGTGCATAGTGAAAGAATGCGTGTTAATGTCTCAAAACCATCATAAAACAAATGGAAGTACTTTCCACATGTAAGTTTATTGTTTATGTATTCATATTAACGTAAATAACGCAAAAAATTAATAAAAACATTAAATATTGTAATTTAGGTTCAGTGCTACCACCAAAACATTGTTTACGTTTTTCTACAATATTGGAAGAATTTGTAGTTTCTGGAGTAGTAATATATATAGTATGGAATGTAATAGTTTATAGAAACTGAATTCAGATATGCCTTTAGGCATCTAATAACTGGCCACGCGTCGGCTCCTTATACTACGTATCTAGTGTAATCTTCTTTACTATATAAAAATAAGTCGGGTTTTCCTTCCTGACGCTATAACTCCAGAACGAACGAACCGATTTCCACGGTTTTGCATTCGTTGGAAAGGTCACGGGCTCCGTGAGGTTTGTAGCAAAGAAAATTTATAAAATTTAACGCGGGTAACACCGCGGGGCACAGCTAGTGTAACTATAAAACATCTTTGTCATATTATGTCGATCTTCAGTGTGTCGCACTAGCCTGCATTCGAACTATGGTGAGTCGCAGTACAGTTTTGTCGCATAAGCGTTAATCGCACATCCATTTGTCTCACGTAGTACACTTTTCCTAGTTTGTTTCGAAATGTGCTTCAGAGACCGCGCTAAGCTGTTGGATAACCGTATCCGGTCTAATGGATTTCTTGAACAAATCTGACACAATCTTAACCAGTGCCCAGTGCCACATGGAATAATAAAAAAAACTGAAAGCTGTTTATGGCGAGCGTTATGTTTAAAAACAGTTGACAGTAAAAGAAATACTCCCACTACTTAGTTACGTTCTTTTTTCAAACTACTTTGTATTTTGTATTGCAATTTTTAGTACGTTGAGCAATGAATGACTATTTCTTGTAACCAATTAGTGGAGCTATAACTTTGTTTTGGTAATAAAATGTAGAAATACGTAAAAGCTTGCGCTCAGTAATCGATTTCGATAAAACTCAACACTTATTTATGTTGATCGACAATGTAGGTACGGCCAGCATCAAAAATGCCTAGTTGCATTATAGATTTGTGGAATACATTATAATCTGTGGAAATCTTAATACATAACGGGAATGGGACAATTTTCATATTACGAGCGGAAATTAAAATAATCATAAAAAGAATAAAATCCTGGGACATTTTCTTTATTTTTATAAAATAAGATGGCAAACGAGCAAGTGTGTCACCTGATGGTAAGTGATCACCGCCGCCCATAGACACCCGCAGAGGAGCCGCAAGTACGTTGCCAGCCTTTAAGAAAAGAATAGACTCACTTCTTGAAGGTTGCCATGTCGTACCGGATCGGAAATACCTCCGCAGCTGATTGATTCCACAGAGCGGTAGTATTTTTTTTTTTACGGGACTAGTCCCTCCCTCTTACCCACCACTGCAACTCCTGTAAGCCAGGATCATCAGTGGCACACAATGAAATGACACTGAGCGGTGAAGCTCAGGCATGTCCCGGGGAATCGCTTTAACTGTCTTGGATCCCGCAACGAATTTAATCAGAAACAGAAAAAGGAGGAGTTAGAAAATGAATAGTTCCACTTCCCTCCAGAGCAAAACGGGAGACAGAATGATGTAAAGAGGCTATAGCCTCATAAAATGAGAGATTTTCAACTAGAGAAGCCATCTGCAAAAGCACCGAGGATCAATTTAAGGGTCCTAAGTGAGCTGTTATATTTGATTCCAATAGTAGGTATGGCAAAAGCGCTTAAACGCACGGAAGTTGTTCCTTGTTGCTACAAGATCCGTATAATAAACTACGGTAGTATAGTTTGGAATCACCAATGTAAGCAGAAGTTGTAATCACTGCATGTGAGAGTAAATCAGATAGGATTTTGGTTCACTGGTCCGAAGGCCCGGGTTGATACCAAGCCTAGAACAGGATTTCTAGTTGGCGTGGCTGGTAAATACGTGCCTTTCACGCCACAGGACAAAATTTGTGTGCTTGAACATGTCTGAATGTCCTGAGTCTGGGTGTAATTATCTATATGAATATATATGTACAAATAAAGTAATATATGTAGTATCTGGTTTCCTTAGTACTAGCTCTGTTTAGTTGGGATCCGAAGGCCGTATGTGAATAATGCCCCAGGATATTATTAAAACTATTTATTTATTCATACTCAACATAAGTCAAAGTAGTTATTATAAGGTCCTAGTTTCGTTCCCGAAGCAAATTATGTTGCAGACCGTACTTTATCAGTCAAATCAGAGTTTTATGGTTGGTTTCATTTACAAAGGATCGTTCAGGCCAGATTAGTTAATAAATTATAAGTCAATCTGTTTATGCATGAAACTGAAACAGTATCGTAAGATATGCCCGGGTTAATACTTAAGTTGTTAAGTAAAATCAACAAGTAAGAGTTCAATAACAAAAGCTAACACTATTGAATATGCCTTATTATGTTTTTGAAAGTGTCACATTGGTAGGGATTTGTTCACTTTCTTAATTATTCATATGACCGATAACATATCCTCGTATGCGGCTGCCCTGAGCAAAGGAACATGAAAAACCCAATCTAAGTAGGTATAGTGCTACAAACTTATCTGGCCCGGTGGCCAAAAGTAGAACTAACGACGCCAGTTTGAAATGTCAATCGGCCTGTTATTCCATGACATTCCTGCCATTGATTGTTTGTTGCGCGTATTTATTTTTCTTTGTGTGTTTTTAATTGTGAAAAATGCCGAAAGCTTTAAAAAGTGATGCGAGGAATGTTATATTACAAGTATTGAATTATATGAAGGAAGAAAAACGCCTTCAGGCACCAATTATACCCTTCAATAAGTTGTATGAACGCGTAGCTGCTGCTACAGGTTAGTGTTGTCAGCTTCTGAAAAAATACGAAACTCCCCCTCGCATTTTAAATTAAAATACATATTTTAAAATATTCATTATTTATTTAATTTATGCTATTTCCTTTGTAGGTGTCCGGGAGCGATTTGTAAGAAAACTTGTGAAAGAAAAAGACTAATCAGATGCAAAAATTTATAGCAGATCAGAATATCGGTAGATCGAATTCTGAAATCCTATCATTGCATTGATTGCAGAAGCTTTTGATAAAATAACAGCCAATGAATGGTAAAAGCATTGCAATCATGTAAAAAAATATTGAAAATGTGTATCGAAAAAGGGATGGATACTTAGACGAGCTTTTCATCATTCAATTAGGTAGTGATAGTGAAAGCGAAAGCAGTGTTTCCGATAATGATGATGATGAAATGACTTCTGAATTAAACCATTCCGGTGACATAATAATACCTGGAGTATCTCCGTTAGAGAACACTCAGCATACATTTTATGTAAATGATCATAATTATTGTATAAAAATATAAAGATTTGTAATGACAGTATTTGTTTGCTTTTTAGTGAAGTAACATTTACGTTACAATGTGCATATTATTTTTACCCACTTTCTTGCAAAAAATAGTTACTAGCAACACCAAATGCGATAACAGCGACGCTGCCAGCGGGCCAGATAAGTTTGTGGAACTGTACACATTTTTGCCGCTACCATAGCTATAGGTGACATTGACATTTTGTATAAATGTCGCCAGTAACTAGAAAAAATTGTACTATTTTTTGCTAGTTAGAAAAATATTTTGAGCTGAGTTTCTTTCTTTCAACTTTTTTCAAGTAATCTCCGTTTTAGGGTTCCGTAGCCAAATGGCAAAAAACGGAACCCTTATAGATTCGTCATGTCTGTCTGTCTGTCCGTCCGTATGTCACCGCCACTTTTTTGCGAAACTATAAGAGCTGTAAAGCTGAAACTTGGTAAATAGGTGTATTCTGTAAACCGCATTAAGATTTTTACACAAAAATAGAAAAAGAACAATAATTTT
Source organism: Pseudoips prasinana (assembly GCA_951640165.1). Lineage (NCBI taxonomy): Eukaryota > Metazoa > Arthropoda > Insecta > Lepidoptera > Nolidae > Pseudoips > Pseudoips prasinana. Next base: position 15,760,863 of record OX621260.1, read on the forward strand.
GGGGGGTCGCCATAGAAACTGAAATATAGAACTGAAATTCAAAGTGTTTTTTTCATCGTACCTATACATGTAGTAGGTGTTTATGGATAGGTCTTCAAAAATCATATTGAGGTTCCTAATATCATTTTTGTCTAAACTGAATAGTTTGCGCGAGAGACACTTCCAAAGTGGTAAAATGAGTGCCCCCCCCCCCCCCCCTGTAACTTCTAAAATAAGAGAATGATAAAACTAAAAAAAATATATGATGTACATTACCATAAAAACAAGTAAGTAGTTCTTTTTAATACGTTATAAACCGCAATTTGCTTTCATTTTATCAACTGAAATACTTGCTGCTACGGAACCCTTCATGTGCGAGTCCGACTCGCACTTGGCCGGTTTTTACCGTATTTATTTAATAATGTTGGCGATCCTGCCTTTTACTCAACGAAACTAATTTAATGTTACATCTCTCTCTAATTTAGGTCTAATGAAAACCACGGGTATAAATACTGTCAAAATAGTAAAACTGGGTTCTTATACGCGCACCGGCATACTATACAATTAGTAGACAGGTATTAACGTGTCGTTCATTTTACTCAGTTTAATGGATCTACTTTTTACTAACTCCTTGTTTCTTTCTGATTAAATTCGTTCGTTGCGGGATCACCCCCGGGATATGCCTGAGCCGCACCACTCAGTGTCATTTCATTGTGTGCTACTGTCGATCCTGGCTTGCAGTATCTCTACGAAGACTCCACATAGTTTACTTATTCCATGAAACTTACCATTTTTAGGGTTCCGTAGCCAAATGGCAAAAAACGGAACCCTTATAGATTCGTCATTTCTGTCTGTCTGTCCGTCCGTATGTCAAAGCCACTTTTTTCCGAAATTATAAGAACTGTACTGTTGAAACTTGGTAAGTAGATGTTTTCGGTGAACCGCATTAAGATTTTCACACAAAAATTGAAAAAGAATAATAATTTTGGGGTTTCCCCATACATATCTGAAAATCAAAAAAATTTTTTTCATCGTACCCATACATGTGGGGTATCTATGGATAGGTTTTCAAAAATGATATTGAGGTTCCTAATATCGTTTTTTTTCTAAACTGAATAGTTTGCGCGAGATGTAACTTCTAAAATAAGAGAATAATAAAACTAAAAAAAATATATGATGTACATTACTATGTACTAACAACTAAAATTGGTTTGAACGAGATATAGTAAGTAGTTTTTTTTTAATGTGTCATAAATCGTAAACCGCAATTTACCTTTCATTGAATCAACTGAAATACTTGCTGCTGCGAAACCCTTCATGGGCGAGTCCGACTCGCACGTGGCCGGTTTTTTAGTATAAACATTTTAAGTTCATTGAAGTTTCCGCTAGGGGCGGTGCTAGAAAAACTTCAAGTATCATCGAGTAAGTAAGCTTCATGAACTTGTGGTAGCCATGCTGGAGTTACAGTGGTGGATATAAAGGAAGGACTAGTCCCGTTGTTAGTACTGTGTATTTCGCGCGAAAATTATATTGACACAACTAAAAATGCCATGATCATAAGAAATATGTTCTATATAAATGGGATGATATTAAAGTTAGTTTAGTAGATATTGGTCCCGAATCATCATCATCATATCAGCCGAAAGACGTCCACTGCTGGACAAAGCCAAAGATCTCCACAATTGCCGGTCTTGCGCTATTCGCATCCAGCTGTTTCCAGCGACCCGCACAAGATCATCGGTCCATCTTGTAGGGGGCCTGCCCACGCTGCGTCTTCCGGTTCGTGGTCGCCACTCAAGAACCTTTCTGCCCCAACGGCCATCGGTTCTACGAGCTATGTGCCGAATTGGTCCCGAATAGAGACAGATATTATTTATATTTCATAGAATTTAAGTATGTAGGTGAATTGAACCACACAAAATACCTATTACATTTGATTTTAATAATATAACATTAGAAGTTGTCCTTTTTTGTAAATAAAAAAATATTGTGGCTGCTTTCAGCAACTTAAGTTATCCATATAAATGTTGTTCAAGAAAAGTTAAAACAATACTTGTTTAAGTTCTAGTTAAAATTTTCATATTTTCAAATTCAATTTATTTTGTTAGTTAACACAAGTTAGAGGTACAGATAATAGTGCAAGTTTTACATAAAAATAAAACTTGTATTATTGAGCAGAGACGATGCACAGCATCTGTAAGAGTGCGTTGTATACTTCCCTTTGTATTTACACCAATTGCAACAACTTCCGGTTTCGACAGCGCCATCTTGGTTACGATTTAAGCGCCATCTATAGCGAGTTGTCACCAGGGGTCGTGTACGCCATTTTGCCTTCATAGAAGTCTCTCACCAGGAGCACTTATTGGGATGCTGTGCATCGTCTCTGCTCAATAATACAAGTTTTATTTTTATGTAAAACTTGCACTATTATCGGCATGTGACGATGCACAGCATCTGTGAGAGACGTGTTTATAACTCCTGGTGAATGGCAACGACGCTATGTGAGGTGGATGATACAGATAAACATCAATTAAAACGATCTGTAACAATTTGTTTATGGAAATCAAATCATAATCAAATCATATTATATTAGTAAACATATCAACTGGACTTTTAAAGAAAACAGAATGATTCTCCAAAAAAAATTTCTTAATCTATTATCACATAATCTATAATTTGTGATTATGCAGATAACCTATTAATATACCTACTTTACATAGGTTCAAAATTCGCAGACAAGTTTGTCTGTGACTGAGATGTCCCAATGATTTGTTTGCAATAGAACTAGGCAAAGGTATTTTCTCTGCGCCAATTGCCACAGCGTAAAATATCCTCTATTGGAAAGTTCTCATGCCAGTTCAAAGAAGCGACGGCCGAGCGAACAGTGCCCGGCGTGGCAGTTATACCTGGATCTCTAAGAACTGTCTTAACCTAATTACCGATAATCGTTCTCGAGGCTGCTTGTACTTGGCCTCTGATAGTAATAAGAAGGGCATTATTACACTCAGCCGTCCGACTCAGTGTTCCCAAATGCAAAACTTTTCTCAACCCAAAAGTCGGGACATATATTAATATTGCTATGTTGCAATAACTTCCAACCCGACTGCCTATGTGTGGCCGTATCGGTCTAGGAACCAAAGGCTGGGCGTAAAATGACGTGGTCCCCGACATCGGTATAATGTGACGGTGAAATTTTGAGCAAGGTAAGATCATGGACCCGGCGCCCTGAAGCCAAGAGTAGAATGCAAGCTAACCTACGTGAGGCTTCAAACAAAGTTTCATTGGCAGGTGGGTTATTCTGAAACCAGATGACCACGTCACTCGGACCCCCAAACCGGTGGCTTCTCTGCTCTAGCACTTCGAAGAGAAATTGCTTTCAAAATATGTTTTACTAAAAAATTTGAATTTAAGTCAATGTTATTCAAAGTTTTCCAAACGTTAAAACTACCGACTTGTGTAACAGTATTGTAGGGTAAGCAAGTCTCTCTTCGAGATACAAATACGCTAAGAATTTTGACAAACTGATTTCGTGAGGATGCTTATAGTCGAAATTATTTTCACTGCATTCGTTGTATTATTGGTGCAAGAAGCTAAATTAGTTCCACTGAAAGAAACGTGTTGGCGAAGCTCGTCTATTTCGCGGTCTATTTCGCGAGATAATTTGTCTATATGGCGGTTATCGCGCCTACGACGGCTGCGGGATGTGAAATTGTGAAATTAGTTTGTATGGTTTTGGTACAATATATTGGTTCAGCCGCTTTAGGTTGAAAATGGGTCTGAACGATCCGTCGCTCTTCCTCGTTAAAAACATTGTGGAGAAATAACTGGCTCCGAGCCACCGTTGATCCGGTTTTTCCAGCATACCTTGTTCCAACAGCATGTGGATCTGTTGAGTCATATTTGGGGATTGAGGAGTCTCGAAACGACGGAGAACCTGTGTCGATGGATAGACGAGCACAGGTTTGGAGGTGAATGGTAGGCGCATTCCCGTGATTATACCGAGAAGGGCCTGCGGAGCCCGCAGCGCCTGCCACTGCCTCCGATACGCTCGGAGACAGCCCCCGTAAAACTTCGGTTGGACCGTTCGATAGACCTTCTTTCTCAGCATGAAACCATGGCCGCACCCATTTGTCCATACCCCCAGTGTTTTGAATAAAAACTCGTAACTGATGTTCATCAAAGATATGTTTAGAACTAGGAGGAATTTTACGCAAACCCTCTCGTAGATTATTATTGGGCAGCTCGCTAAGGATACGCTCCCTGCGATTCTCATCAAAGAGATGTTTAGAACTAGGAGGAATTTTACGCAAACCCTCTCGTAGATTATTATTGGGCAGCTCGCTAAGGATACGCTCCCTGCGATTCTCATCAAAGAGATGTTTAGAACTAGGAGGAATTTTACGCAAACCCTCTCGTAGATTATTATTGGGCAGCTCGCTAAGGATACGCTCCCTGCGATTCTCATCAAAGAGATGTTTAGAACTAGGAGGAATTTTACTCAAACCCTCTCGTAGATTATTATTGGGCAGCTCGCTAAGGATACGCTCCCTGCGATTCTCATCAAAGAGATGTTTAGAACTAGGAGGAATTTTACGCAAACCCTCTCGTAGATTATTATTGGGCAGCTCGCTAAGGATACGCCCCCTGCGATTCTCATCAAAGAGATGTTTAGAACTAGGAGGAATTTTACGCAAACCCTCTCGTAGATTATTATTGGGCAGCTCGCTAAGGATACGCTCCCTGCTGTACTCGGCCCGTTTACCGCACACCATTTGCATAATTTCGTCACTAGTTTTGTGAAACTCGCAGGTAGGTTGAAACAACTAGTTAATTTTATCAAATATGTTATCTGCAGACAAACTTGTCCCGGCAGACGCTGTCCAGTTCACGAATTGTTGTAAACTTTGATTCAATAAGTCACGCTGCGCTATTAATCCGTTACAAAATTATTGTCACTGCACCACCTGGTCCACCTTGCCCAGGCGGGCTTGTAGGTCTTCAGGTTGGATTCTCTCCAGCTAGATCGGAGCAAGGCTCTTTCTGCGTCGGTCCCGGAGTCTATGATTTCACTCCACCCCTAATTTTCCAGACAAACAGCTCCATATCTTGAACTTGCACTGGTGGGAGGCCCGTGCTCTGATCGATAAGCATCGACGAGTGCTCGACGACGGAGGTCGGGAAGCCAGAACGCTCGCTTCCACATTGGTGCTACCACCAGGTATACACCCTGTTCCCCGTTCAAGTGGTGCAGTACTCGTGGCAGTAAGCTCGGTGGTGGGTACACCCGAGCTAGTTGAAACTGCCATTGGCCACTGAAGGCGTTGCCAAATTGCGCCGAGTTGTCTCGACAATCGTTGGAGACATACTTCTGTACAACCCTCGTATCCATTGTGGCAAATAGATCGATTTGAGGAGTCCCAAATATCTGAAAAACTTCTATCAGTGCGGGCCGAAGAAGGTGCCACTCGGATGCTTGCTTCCCACGGGATAATCCACTAGGCCCACGCTTGTGCGGAGGTCTTGACTGGTAAGCACTTAGTGAGGGTTTATTAACGTGTGAAATATTTGTTGACGTACAACAGCCATGCGAGGTACCCTGCGCGGGTACGTATTGACACGCACGTCCCTGGGAGGGAGCGTGGTAAAATGCTTGCCCCTGCGGGGGGCGGCGTGTGGGCTTGCTTGGGACAGCTTGCGCAGCTGGAGCACATGAGCCTATTTTATTCAAAGGAAAGAAAACTTTTCTAACACCCCCAGCCTTTTGGAGTACTGCAGTCAGTGACTCAGCATTAAAAAGGTGTTGACAAGAGGGTGGAATTTTACGCATAGCCACCTTTGTAAGAGGGTCTCGTACATAGTTGATTACGGCATCTCGCCTCAACTGAATGATTTCAGCTCGGTGACCACAAATAAGCTGAAGTAGTTCGGAAGAGACGTTAAATATATCACCCTTAATGAATAACTCTTCAATTTTCTCACGTAAACTGTCATATGATACGTCACATTCCCGAGCCCATTGTAATAGGGAACGAAGGGAACTTTGCAAAACGTCGCGTTGTTTAAGCACACATGACGTTAACGCAGCGTATGCTTTATCCGAGTGAGCTAGATAACGTGATGAGTCATACGTCTTCATTAATGTCCAGCTCAAAAAATCCCGGTGACGAATTATAAAGATTTTGTGTGTCTGCATAATGCACTTCACACCATTCACTGTTGCCAAATACTGAATATCTTTTAATATCTGTAATTTTTCGATAGATGTTTTAGGAACTGAGGGTTCCTTTATTTTTGTATCAATTTCAAACACTAAAGTAGGTACGGGAGAACTCCCGTACGTGATCATGATGTTGATTTAATTCACTATATAATTCGTCACTAGCATTAACATCTAAAAAGGGCTCTTCAGTTTAGTCCCTACGTGACCAAGACTTAAAAGCCGCGGCTCAACCACGCACGAAGCGACGGGGGCCGCGGGGCGTTGCAAACAAAAATCGATAGTTGCAGATGAGTGGCTGCTAGGACCCGGCGTCGGTTCGGGTGCCGACTGGGTGCCACGGACGTTACAGAATACATCGTGCTAACATTATCTACTTGAGAGGGTAGACCAACATTGTGTAGCGAAGTATTTGTTAAAACTCTAACTTCATTAACTAGGTCACGATAGTTAAAATCAGACTCACCGCGTCTTCTCCGTTTTACCTCTATGGCCGACGAGTCCGAAGAGGATGATCCCGAATCGTCACTCGAGTGGCTTCGTTTGGAAGCGCTTGCGCGACCCGCAGTCGCCGGTAGTCCATCGCCGGCACCGACGACCGGGCAATCCGCCATACCGGAACGCACATTTTCCACTTCACTATCACTCATATTTGACTAGAGAAACACGCGGTATCTAACACTCGAATTATGAACTATTATAAACGTGCACTATTTGTGTTTAAACCAAATTCACTTAGAGAGGTGTTGCTCGTTTGAGAAGTAACGACGCTATGAAGGCAAAATGGCGTACACGACCCCTGGTGACAACTCGCTATAGATGGCGCTTAAATCGTAACCAAGATGGCGCTGTCGAAACCGGAAGTTGTTGCAATTGGTGTAAATACAAAGGGAAGTATACAAAGCACTCTTACAGATGCTGTGCATCGTCACATGCCGATAATATTGATATTATTATGTAGAACCTGCACCTCATGACTTTATACAGCCATGCTCTGCCGACTAGGCTAACAAAATAAAATTATATAAATGAAACTCAGGCACAATTACAATACATTCATACTTATGCCTGCAATTAACGCATTTCTTTTTTGTTAAATAGTTATAATTAATTATATTGTAAATGGAAACTACTTTTATCGTCATGAAATTAGATAAACAATAATATAACATTTCAAAACAAAATTATTAATAATTTTCATACTAGCTATATAATGTTTATAGTTATATAAAAAAAAACGTCTTTTCTCAAATAATATATGTCTTTATATTATGTTGAGAAAAATATATTGGCAAACTTAAAAATTGTAATAAGCCAATGGCCAATTCCAAATAATCTATTAATAAGTACATATATTGTTTAAAACTTCTAACCTTAAGCGTCCCGACTCTGTGACAGTTTTGGTTATACAAATAACATAATATCTTGAGATGTTTCTGAGAAAACGCCTGAACTAACAAAGCGTGCGGTTAGTTCCAAGGTTGCGTACACTTGTGTAGACAATGGAATAATGTGTATAAACACCATAATTTTAAAATCTATATATATATAAAAATGAAACCCGTTTTCCGTTGTCACGACATCACGCGTGAACGGCTGGACCGATTTCACTATTTCTTTTTTTATTGTGTTTGTTATTGTCAGGAGAAGGTTCTTATGTAAAAAAAAGAATTTAAAATTGCGCGGAAAATAAGAAAATTTAAGAATACTTCACAACCAAATTTTATTTCTAATCTAACCTTAGCGCTTTGGACAATATAACCTTTTTTAATGTAACTTCTTTTTATTTGACATAGTATTGACAGATAGCGTGCGCTAATAGTCATCGTTAAGACAGGACGGTATGTCGGGTCAGCTAGTATTTAATAAATCACCAATTCGTTAAAATGACTATATAGGTATGCATGGCGAAGTGGTAGTCGCCTGGTACTAACTATTACCCGCCTTCTGATCTAAAGGTTGGGACTTCGATCCTCGCACAAGACAATTTAAGTGGCAAAACGGCTTGAGATTAAGTCACTCTAAATTAACACATTTAAGTACAATGTAATTTTATATTAATTTATTTATTTATTTATTAGGTCAACCAACGATCGCTTACACAATTCATAACATATTGTACAGACATATTTAGGTATTTTCTTTGTGCAACAACCAATTATAGGCTGACACCACATGCAGTAATATAAAGAATAGATATGTGAACACAAAACAAAGAGATATTAGCTAACAAACGACTTTTACAATACATTAAAATTAAATTCTAGAGATACAATTATAAAAATTAAGAATTAAATACTTACTTAAAAAAGGATTCCTACTGAGTTTTCTGGTAGTGTTTCTCAATAGCTGCCACTTAATGGAACGGTAGGGTAAAAAAATTGACGATTCCACCCAAATGTAATATTTTAATGGAATAAATGAATTTTGATCTTGACATATATTTGTGTTCATAAATTGTCTTGGTCTGGGTTTTTTCTGTCTATTGTATGTATATATTTACCACAAAAAGTATATAAGTATTTATATCCGTTGTCAATAGCTTCGATTAGTTTCAGCTAGATGGCGCTGTGTGATATGTCATGGATATTTGTGTATTTATTATTTGTGAGAAATTGTTTTGTGTTCGGGAGTAGCATGTTTATACTTAAACATGCTACTCCCGAACACAAAACAGGTTTTATTGATTTGACGGGCAACTCGGCATGGTTGGTAAACGCTTGCTTTCACGCCGCAGGCCGTGGGTTTGATTCTCGCCCAAGACAGATATTTGTGTGCATGAACATGCCTATTTCTTCTGTCTGGGTGTAATAATCTATTACATTACATAAGGCCATCTTCATCTTCATCATCATTATTCACACACGGCCATCTGATCCCAAACTAAGCAGAGCTTGTACTATGGAAACCAGATGGCTGATATACTACATCTTATACTACTTTTGGTTCGTAAATACATACTTACTTACATAGATAAATTGCAGGATTTAGGACAAACTGACATGTTCATGCACACAAATATCTGACCTGGGTGAGAATCGAACCCACGAACTGCGGCGTGAAACGCAGTTATTTCCCAACCACGCCAACCGGCCCGTCAAACTAAAATTAAAGTGCGCAGACGTCTGAAATAATGTAAATTGATAAGTTTCGCGTATCATCCATTGCAGTCCATTCATGAGGAAAGACTTTGGTAGGCATTTACATAAAAATGGAAATATGGTGGTATATCGTAATAATTCACTATAGTCCGTGCAATGTTATATTGTAAACTGGCTGTACCCGCGACTTCGTCCACGTGTTAATTCGTTAATTTAATTTTTTTTTTTAATAAAAGATTTTTCAAAAATAAAAGTAGCCAAAGTTACTCCTTATTACATCAGCTACCAATAAAAGTCCCGCCAAAATCGGTCCAGCCATTTCAGAGATTAGCCGGAACAAACAAACAGACAGACAGACAAAAATTGTAAAAAATGTTATATTGGTGTATGTACCGTATATATATTCATATACATGTAGGAAAAAACGGTTATTTCAATATTACAAACAGACACTTCAATTTTATTTATTTGTATAGATATAGATTAATACATATCTAGGGACAACTAACATTGATGAACATGATTGATCCCAAACTAGGCAGAGCCTTTACTATGGCAACCAGAGAACTAATCAATGTACTTATATATTTCGCTCATAGCCCAATGCTCTCACTGGTCTGTAAGTGATTGGCGAAGTTAAGCAACAAGGCTCGCGGTTTGCCCATAGATGGGTAACCGCCAAAGTGGTTCAATTTCTGAGCGTCTCCGTGGTTCCGAGGGCACGTTAAGCTGTAGGTCCTCGTTGTAGCCGTCAGGCAACAGTCGTTACGCCACGTCAGAGGCCTATTGGGTGGTTTTAACAACTCTGACGTCAGGGTAACCACTGCCCAAACGATAAGTAAGTATTTACTATAGATGAATTATACCCAGACACAAAACAAATAAAGTGGCACCCTCAAACCCTAGAGGTTTCTGTGCCACTTCTAAAAAACAAACTTTTGTTATGTTTGCTCAAAAAAAAAAAAAAAAAAAAAAATCCTGAACATCGCACAAAGAAACTCTAGCTTAGCTATCAGGTTCACTAACAGGACCATTAGGTATATTTAGATATTTTTTACAATCCATTCATAACGATACATTTAAATATCAATATAGGCATAATATGGCGCAATTTAATATTATAAAGGCAAAAGTTTGTGAGTGTGTATGTTTTCTACTTCTTCGCGTCTAAACGGCTCGAGCTATTTTAATTAAATTTGGTGTGGTGTTAGCAGACACCCTGGATTAACACATAGGCTATAATTTCTCAAGTTTAACGCGGCTAAAACCGCGGGGCACAGCTAGTTTATAATATAGTAAACTAGTTTTCTGGCTGTGTGGTGACGGCATAGAATATCATCATCCCATTTCATGCCGTTGGGGGCGTAGAAATCGTCCGAAGTCAAACCTACCAGAAAACGGTCAGCAGCGTTTTTTCTATGAACTATGACCATCCATATACGCTCGTCAACCCGTCTGCCAAGCGTGGCGATTATGGCATATACCCCCAGTCTTAGGGCAGGCTTTTGTTCAGCGGTGGACGTACTATGGCTGACATGATGATGATGAAACGAGTTTTATATGGCCCAGTATGTCTATATCCATTTTTTTTGGAAAATATATCACATTTAAAAGGGCGGAAGGTGTGGGAAGTTTAGCGTGTAAAGGCTGTGGCGTATAACGTATCTTAAAGTAACCAAAAACTAGTGTCGCAATACAAACAGTATGTAAGTAATACATTCGAAAATATTGCGAGTCGTTATCTTATCGAGGCGAGGCACAGTCAACTTTGTTGTAGAGCTTTAAGATAAATGAGTCAGCCGCGGTCACTGCATTGTTGTTTAAAGTACATAATGAGATACTTCCTCAACATAAATCGGTCGCAAAATATGAATCAGCCTATCATACTTAAATATACACCAGTAAATTGCATCATCATCATAACAGCTTTAAGAAGTCAATAGCCACGCTTGGCAGACGGGTTGGCGATCGCAGTCAGCATCATAATGCGATCGCCAACCCGTCTGCCAAGCGTGGCGATTATGACATATCCATATGGAGATGATTTTTGGGGATGGCTTTAGTCTTGACTTCTTACGTCTGCCAAGCGTGGCGATTATGGAATATCCCTCCACTCTTTGGGGAGGCTTGTCTCCAGCTGTGGACGTAAATTGGCTGACATGATGAGGTACTGGGGCGGAGCACTAAACATAAAAAACTAACCTAAATAGACTATTCCTATGCAGAGATTCTATACATCATGAATAGATCATATAAGTCTAATCGCCTTTTGAAAAATGTGCTAGAGTCGTAGTTCGTAGCTACGTAACGAGGAGCAACGTAGTGCGTAGCTTTCAATTAATAAACAAAATCGAATATTGGTGAGGTATTCGATTGATTCTAAAAGGTAGTTGAGTGTTAATAATTGATTATCCTGTCACAGGCCATGTATGTATGTATCACCGCTTCACAGCTTCTCTGGTTAAGTATCAATTTACTGCCTGGTGCTTTAGTGGAAAGTGAAGTGAGTGAAAGCCAGAGGTCGTGGGTTCGTTCGATAAGTACGATATTTTTTACTGTGAGTGTAATTTATCTGTAATATATATTTATATATATATATACATATATATATATATATATATATATATATATATATATATGTATTTAGACATACATCAGAGTCTCTACGTGTACTATGACCATCATACTGCGACCGCCAACCCGTCGGCTAAAGGTGGCGATTATGGCATATCCCACCAAACGATGCACATACTCGTAAGTCCATTGTGGAAATCTTTTGGAGATGCCTTTGTGCAGCAGTGGACGTCATTCAACTGATATGATGTGCAGTAATTTAATGGTAATGTCTATGATCAAGGTTGCAGAATCTGTTTTGTTTGAACACTAACAACCTGCATCAACCATATGTGTAAATAAAAATGGGTTCTAATTGATTATTGGCAAATCAGAGTATGGCGCGCGCCGGGTGGCCTTACCATCCGGTGAGCTGTAGGTATGCTCTTTAAACAACTACGAAATAATAATGTCCTTGGACATTATTCACACACGGCCATCTGATCCCAAACTAAGCAGAGCTTGTACTATGGAAACCAGATGGCTGATATACTACATCTTATACTACTTTTGGTTTGTAAATACATACTTATATAGATTATTACACCCAGATTCAGGACAAACAGACATGTTCATGCACACAAAAATCTGTCCTGTCTGTCTTGTGTGTGAGTTGGTTCGCGCACGAAGTGTTCCTTACTATTTTATCTTAAAAATGGCTACAAAATCACGTTTTTCCCCTTAAATTTAAGTATTATTATGTTTCTTAGTGTCTGTAAAAAAAAATATTGGCTAACTACCACGGTTCATGGGATACAGCCTGGTGACAGACGGACAGACAGCGGAGTCTTAGTAATATAAACTAAGCCAGATTAAATAAATATCTTAGAATAATCTGGCCAACCTTTTCTTGTCCATTCCTTGGTTGTCTTGAAGAGATCACATGTTAGTAATAAGGCCGCTAATTGTATACATTTTTATTGTATACTCTTGTGATTGTGTGATATTATTGTTGGTGTACAATATAGAGTTATTCTATGTATATGTTACCGGCCAAACCCGATTTCAGGACAAACTAGTTTGGCCTAGGATAAACTAGTTCTTCCTATAAGCGATAGGATTAACTAGTATAGCCTAGTCCAAACTAATTTGTCCTAAACCCGATAGGATAAACCAGTTTAGCCTAGGCCAAACTAGTTAATCCCGATATAAACACAAACACTCTAGGATAAACTGGTACGGCCTGGTATTATAGTGTATCTAGAAAGTCAAAATAAATAGATAAACTGAATAAAATACGCCATAATTGGAAAAATAATTACATTTATTAAAATGATAATGATACGTCGTTAAAAGTTATGGACAATTGGTAATACAAACAATCATACCTGATCTAATAATTATAGTATATCTAGAAAGTCAAAATAAATATATAAACTCGTCGCTAAAAGTTATGGATAATCGCTAATACAAACAATCATACTATTTATACATATAATAAAATCGTAGGAAAGTCAAAACTGTACATTGAATATTTTTTTAAAAGGATAATTGGGGCGTGATCTAAAATCGATATCGATGACAAAAATATAGTTTTTAGAATTTTTGTCTGTGTGTCTGTTTGTCTGTATGTATGTCCGGGCTAAAATCAAAAAGTACTGCATGGATTTACTTCAAATTTTGCATGAATATTAATAAGAGGTCGGGTCAAAATATAGGCTACATATTATCACGCTATCACCTACGGGGGAGGAGGTATGATAATTTATAAATTTAAACGCGGGTAAAACCGCGGGGCACAGCTAGTAACAAATAATAAGTGTTTTTTGAATAGAAGCAATAGTCATATCTCAATTATTTTTCCAATTATGGAGTATTTTATTCAGTTTATCTATTTATTTTGTCTTTCTATACGGCCTAGTATTATAGATACTCTATAATACTAGGCCGTACTAGTTTATCCTAGAGTGTTCGTGTTTATATCAGGATTAACTAGTTTGGCCTAGGCTAAACTGGTTTATCCTATCGGGCTTAGGACAAATTAGTTTAGACTAGGCTATACCGCTGTGTGGTGACGGCGACAAATATCAGAATCAGAATATCATCACCCCATCTCAACCCGTGGGGGGCGTAGAAGTCGACCCGAGGGAATATCTACCAGAGGACGGGCAGCAGCTTCCTTCTGATTACTATGACCATCTTACTGCGATCGCCAACCCGCCTGCCAAGCGTGGCGATTATGGCATATCCCCCCAAGACGATTCTTGAGGGAGGCTTGTCCAGCAGTGGACTTATTTAGCTGTAATGATGAGGCTATACTAGTTAATCCTATCGCTTATAGGAAGAACTAGTTTATCCTAGGCCAAACTAGTTTGTCCTGAAATCGGGTTTGGCCGGTAACATATCTATCTTGTTAGTGTAGTGGTTAGTGAACCTGGCGGCTAAGCTAGAGGGCGTGGGTTCGATCCCCACCCAGGCCAAATCTGAGAAACACCATTATTTGTTTTATATCTAGGTGTAATTTATCTTAGTATGATGTATTTAGAAATATATAAGTATGCTTAACAGTTGTCTTGTAGCTAGACTCTGCCTAGTTTCGGATCAGATGGCTGTGTGTTGCCGTCCCAAGTTATTATTTTTTTTTATTCACATCGACTTTAAGAAAGCGCTTGTAAATAGTCAGAACATGTTTGTAGTAATATAGTTGTTTACATTTAGCTAGCTCGTATCAAGTTATTGTCAAGAGATTATGTTTAATTATCTAGTTTAAGTCTAATATTTTTACTACATATTGTCATTTAGACATTTATTTTAAACTATCAAAAAAGCATTCATGGCATGATTATCAATATATGTATGTATTTACATATGAAAAGTAGTGTATCTTATATCAGTTATCTGATATCCATAGTACAAACTCTGCTTAGTTTGGGATCGCATGGCCCTGTGTGAATAGGTAATATATTATTTATTTATTCTTCAGGATATTAATGAAGTAGGTACAATTCATGACACATTCTTATTTTTCCTTTGATTCATATGTAATGCAATTCAACTAATAATTGTTCGATAGGAAGTATATTTAGAACATTTGTCATTAACTGATTTACGTACAACGTCTCAGGTATTCATGACGTGTTATTTCCAAGTTTTCCTGCAAATGGACCACAAACAGTGAATCATTAAATCCATGATAAGGATTTACTGAATGAATGGATTAACCACAATTAGACTTTAGACATTTATGAATTACATGACTTTAGACTAAAAAATATCTTGGTACGAAGTTTGCCAGGACAGCGAGTTTTTTTTCATGGTAAATATTGATTCTATATATATCAGTTACAATTAGATGATAATATTTTATAATGGTTATTTTAGCGATTTTTAATATTAACCTTTTCCTACAATAAATATTTATATTATATACATATAATAAAATCGTAGGAAAGTCAAAACTGTACATTGATTTTTTTTTTAAAGGATACTTGGGGCCAGATTTACTGTCGATATCCAAAATAAAAATATAGTTTTTAGAATTGGTGTCTGTTTGTCTGTATGTATGTCCGGGCTAAATTCAAAAATTACTGCATGGATTTACATCAAATTTTGCATGAATATTACTAAAAGGTCGGGTCAACATATAGGCTACATATTATCACGCTGTCACCAACGGGGGAGGAGCTATGATCATTTAAAAAGTTTAACGCGGGTAAAACCGCAGGGCACAGCTAGTATTTAAATATAATAGTAAATACTTCATTTTAATCTACTACCTTAAAAAATCTTATAAGAAATTATATAGGATATGAGAAATTATGCAAGATCCTATGATATCGATTAAAGCTTTATTTTGTAAAAGAAACTGTAAAAAGGCAACTTACTATTGTTTGATAACATTTCAGTTCAAGTATTGTTATCGATAGGTACTTGGTCTAGTTTATTTTTATACATATACATTTTCAACCTGCCTTTATGATAGCTGATATCGACTATCATTTCGATGATTTGATTACGAATGTTATCTTAAGCGTCATTGTCAATTCACCGTACTTCTATGAGTCCTACAAAGAGTACATTTGTTTATGACTGTTTGCAAATGTTTACAACTAAGTATTACTTGAAACTCCTTACCTGTTGCAAGTAAAGTTCCTCCCCCCTTGAAGCAGAATCCACCAAATAGCGTGAATCGCACAAACGCTGCTGGTACAAATAGAAAAACTGCTCGTCTGCAACCAGATCCAATATTTCTCTTCCCTTGTAAAGAGTGGGATTAAATGGGTAGACCTCAGTTAAGTCTGTCGCTGTGCATGTTTTGTTAAAAAACGCACTTCCGCGAGGGCAACACCGATGGATACAAATTCGGTTAATGCAGGGACATCCCAACTGGATAGTTATATTATTCTCTTCAACTTCATACCACTCTCCATTCTTGTATTCAACGCCTTCGAATATGATGGAGCTATTCTCGTACAAGACTCCAGTAGAGATGTTCACGCTCTGCACCGTGGTGCACGGAGTGGAACTCACAATCGTGACTATCAACAGCTGGATCACAGCTAACAATACCCCCTTCATTTTACCACGGCTACAGTCACTAAAACTATTTCACTCACTATGCACAAAATACTTCAAAGAAAATTATATATGTATTTTAAACGAATTAAATGGGTTATAAAGGAGTTTTTATCACGGTTGGAGTGTTGATTATCTGGGCACTAGTGAGGTAATTTGATGTATCATTTTTGTTACGATAAGAGATAAGCGCGTGTTGCGATCGCGGCGCAAGCAGGAGGCGTGGCGTAGCGTCGCGGTGTGTTCCCCGACTGGCGGCCGGGCCAACTAGCCTGGCCTGGACGATAGCGTCTGGCGGCCAACCTAGCGGACCTTTTGCCTTGCTATCAACGCTGTTTGTGTACTTACCATGACGCATCTTAAGAGCTGTAAACAATGTGTTACCTCATGAATCTCAGAATTATTTATAGATACTTACTTGTAGATTTGATTTGTACTTTGCCGTTAAACATATGTACCTACTATTTAGGACGAAGTCTCAATAAGGAGAGTCTATTTTAACCGGGTGTAATGAACAGTATGGATACATTAGGCTATGATTTTTAGAACATTATTAGTATTGTAGTAGATTTTTAGAACGTTATTAACACAAGGTCCGTCATAATAATACCTTAATATAGACAGAACCATTGACAATATGTAGTAAAAATATTAGACTTAAACTTGATAATTAAACATAATCTCTTGACAATAACTTGATACGAGCTATACTTAATGAAATAAATTTTATAAATGTTTTCATACAATGTGTACCTAAATATCTATGTTACTAGAAATAATAATGTATACAACTATATTACTACAAACATGTTCTGACTATTTACAAGCGCTTTTTTAAAGTCTACGTGAATAAAAACCTTTTTTATTTTATTTTTTATTTTATTTGTCTAACGGTAACGTGATTTTACTGGCAAAAATCTAGTAATACCAACCCAGAGACTGGAATGTAGTGGTGTCAGGCCCCTGCTCGGTGAGCACGTATTACCGTGAATCTTGGGCTTAAACTCTACCTGGTCATGGTAATTGTAAGAATGCAGAAATATTATTAGGTCTACGTGAATATATAAAAAAAAAATATTGACTTATTCCCAGCGGTCCACGATTCTTTTGTTCGTCTTTTCCCATTGGGTCCATGACACGTTATAAAATGCCCTTATAAGAATTCCCCGCGGGTCCATTAGATTCTTCTAAAGTACAGTCAGCATGTCACGTTTGACGTGACAAGATTGCGGTCTGGAGGTTAAAACAATATATGTTCGTGAAATCACAGAGAACGGAAGATTATGAAATTTGTGCACCCTCTCTTAGAATTCTGCCCTTTTGCTTCAGCGGCCCCCTGAGCTGTGGCCCGAACCCCAAAAGGGTGGCCTCGGGTATTATAATCGTTTAATTTAAGCTACTGGTTAAGAGCCTTCTGCGCTAGCCAAATGCTCATTGCCTTCAATTCTTTAATTTTAATATTGTACAACTAAATTTCAAAATAATAGATTAGTAACTTGTTATTTATTTTAGGATTTAAGAAAATATATCTGATAAAACAGACCGCACGGACTGACTAATTATTTTTTGTAATTTTTATACTGTATTGGACTATGTTTATGTACTGCATTGTGAACTTGACAAGTACAAGTGTATGTTAATACCCAAGTGCTGAATAAATTTCATTATTTCATTTCATTATTTCATTTCATTTCATTATTTCATTTCATTGTTAAAATTGACAACCTGCATTAAAAAGCCGAGCGGAAAACTACTACGATACCTATTTAATGATTTGATGCTATTAGCCTATTTTATTCTATGTATGAACGAATTTATTGTTCTGAAGCTTTGAGTACTGCGATTATCCTGAAAGTGTGTTTATTTAAATGCTACTAGACCATTATAGTTATAAGATTTTATAACGAAAACGTACGTGACGCGCCAGTTGGCGTGCTTGATAAATGCTTGCCTTTCACGCCGTGCATTGAAGTCGTTAAATAAAATAAAAAAGGTTTTTATTCACGTAGACTTTAAAAAAGCGCTAGTAAATAGTGAGAACATGTTTGTAGTAATACAGTTATTATTTCTAGTTACTTATTACAGATATTTAGGACACGGAATGTTAAAACATTATTATACAATTTGTTTTATAATGGTAGTGAAATTTAGCTAGCTTGTATTAAGTTATTGTCAACGTTGCATGAACTTGTCTGTTTGTCCTGTGTCTGGGTGTAATTATCAGTGATCGGAGTAGGTAGATTGATTTTTGGTACTTGTATCATAAATGCACACAGAAAGAATAACATGGATAAGCCATTTTCCCGGAAAGTAATTCCGGTATTTCCGGATTCAATTAAATATTGTTAATGTTGGTAGTGTTATTATTCCTACTCAATTCAAAATTTAAAGGAAGGTATCAAAACTAAATTAATTCATTATTTATCTGTTGAATAATAAAAACAATCGAATTCCGATCGAAGCTTTAATTTTTATTTTTTATTTTTAGCCTTTTATGGCTAGAACTTTTATAGATAGACATAAATTGTTGCACTTAAATTTAAATATTTTCATAGGGGTCATGGTAATTTGCATTAAGGGTAGAATAAATGACGGGGCCCCATAGAGGGCCAATGCCTGCTGGGGTCGTGAGACTGTTCTACGGATGCACCACGGATCTGAAACGTAAAGGGCATACGAAGGAACAGGTTGATTTTAGTCAGATTTTAGGACCAAAAAAAAGGGGTAGAATAAAGAAAAAAGATAAAAATCAACATTGTTTATTGTTAAATATGTTCATTTTACATTTATTCACATTTTAATCTTCATCGATTACAATGTCAGCATCCTGGTAATCCTGATCTTTACAATTACAATATATAACTATGAGTAGAAATAGGTTGAAAATAGAAAATATAGAGAATATTTTCTATTTTCAACCTATTTCTTTTAACATCTAAAGTCCATTTATAAATGGAAAAAGACCGTTCTACATCTGACGATGCCAAAGGAGCAAATTTTAAAAAAGGTATTAAATTATGTGCTTCATTTTTTTCAATGGCCTCACTATATTCTCTAAGTGTGTCTAAATCTGGGTTTCGTTCCATAACGCGTTCTATTTTATTTTTTATATTTTCTGAATTGCACTGATTTATAGCATCTCTGACGTTGTCAAATGCTAAAAGTGAATCTGTCAACGATAAATTATGCTTTTGCAATTCTTTTAAAGACAAATGAATTATAAAATAATTGTCTTTAATGTAATTTAAATCTTCTTTTAAATTTTCTTTTTCTATAATATTTTTTGCCTCTCGAATAGATACCGCATCAGAGCTGCTTAAACAAGATAATACTTCTCTTATTTTTTCAAAGTTTTGAGCGTAATAAAATGCTGCCTCTAACCAAGTGCCCCATCTTGTAACAACTGGTTGGGGAGGTAGGGGCAAATCAGGATATTTTTTTTTTTTAAATTTTGACTCTACTTGGGGCTTTCAAAAATACCTTTTTAACATTTGCTATTAAAATGTTAACATCGTGATATTCTAACCTAATTTGCTCAGATACGCGATGAAGAGAGTGCGCCAAACATGTTACGTGCTTCATTTCAGATATTTAAATTTCGTCCTGCAGACAGCATATATGCAACGCTATCAGTGCAGAGGACAAGAATGTTACCTACCTTCGATTCAAAAGAATCTTCCCAAAAGTTTTCCAAACATTCTAACACAAATTGCGCGATTGTTTGTCCATTAACTACAGTTAGCATTTTACATGCTACCAAATAAGGTCTAGTCAACTTGCTAGGATGTAATGGTTTTATTAAAAAATGGACTATATAGCGACCTAAAAAGTCTGTCGTTTCATCTAATGATATCCATAGTTTCTCATTTTTATAATTTTGCCGAATCGAATTGATTTTATTCTTAAAAAACTTGTCCAAGTAAACTTTCCGTAACTGTGATTCATCTGGCAGAATACGATTAGTACACGTACAACAACACATATATTTTTTAAAGAAATCTTGAAAAGTAGTATTTTTCATCTGAGACCACGGAATATTGCACAAAATGAGAAATTTTATAAGATCGAAATAAAATTCCTCTTCGGGCCGCTTAAACTTTCCCTGGTGTACTGCTCCTTCGATATGTCTTTTAACGTTTCCTTTATTTATGGTTTTCAAATGGCTTTCACATTTTGAACAGTATATTGTACCACTAGCGTGATCGTAAAGTAGTTCGGGATGACCGGATATCCATTTTTCTACAGTTTCAGCCTAGACGTTTGCCATATCTGAACTTTGTTTTAGAGATGGAACCTCGTATATATCACCTGAAACAAAGACATGAAAAAATTACATTTTATTTAGTTTATTTAGCTTACTCCGTTTGTTTTATTTTTCGTGGATCAAATTTAGTCATTGAAATTTCACCCTCTTCCTGTCAACCGATTGATCTAAATTTTGGTATTCACCTTTGATTCTGGTGACAATACAATTATGTATATTCAATATTATTGTCAATCCAAAATGGCTGCCGCTACAAGATGGCGGACAACTTATTTTTTTTTTCAATTCCATCAATATGGGTATCAAATGAAAGGGCTTGTTACGTAGAATATTTTGTAGAGAAGTAGATAAGGCCTATAGTAATTTATTTTACCAATACATTGCAAGAGGACACAGGGCATTCAAATTATATACGGATTCCAGTAAAATGTCGGTTAATAGTGGAGTTAGCTGAATTGCGACTACATTACTAGAATATCATAATTTTGTTTCGCACTAAGCTCACTGGTTCATACTCTATTAAAGATTTAACAATATTAAGACTCATGGTATGTTCAGCAGGTTAAGCGAACAAACACAATACTAAAAATATTCTTATAGTACATCCAAACATGCTTTATACTCCTTGTAACTAGTAAAATATTACTTACCAAAGCTTGGTTTAAATATGTAGATCCAATTCAATAGTGAAAAATCTGAGTCCGTATATTCGAGCCAAATCGTGGTTTAGAGCAGATTCCAGAAGTCAGTATGTACACAAGCCAGGGTCAAGTAACATTTTCACAACACAGTAACAAACAAAGATGCGCACTCTACGAACCGAAGTAAACGAGTGAGCTACCTGGCATGTCGTCGGCGGGCGTACGCATTGTTCTGATAACCGGTTATTGTATCACCCATGATCCTTTGTTCTGATTGGTCGTTGGGTTTTGTCAAATCGTGACTGTGTGCCGTTAAATAAAATATGAAGAATAATAACGAATAATATTGCTCATTTTATTAAAATTCCTACCTTTTTTTGAGGATGGCAAATCATCAAATGACTCCTTCCACTCTAGCAGAATAAAATTCCTACATAAGTTCCGGTTTTTTTTTAATAATCCACCAATTCCGGAGGAATGTCCATATTAATATATACGTTTCGGATCAATGACCCCATTTCAATCTACCTACTCCGATCACTGGTAATTATATATATAAAGATCTTCTGTTACTAGTCTTTTATTTATAATATTAATAATATAATGCTTAAATAATTGATCATGTCGCTAAGCATGGCCAATGCTCGGCTGACATGTTTTCTTATCACGATCTGATCTTTGTTTCCTATGCAATCCGTCCACGAAAGGCTAAGTCGAAAATTCTTCTGCAGCGCAATTTTAGTGGTATGAACCTTGAGAGTCTTCGAGAAGCCGCCAGGGGTATTGACTGGAGCTCGTTATGGAATTCTGCCTCAGTCGATGACAAGGTTAATATATTTACAGCCACTTTGATTGATTTGTACGACATACACGCGCCTATTCGAGCTATACGAGTAAAACACTTGCCAGCACCATGGCTTAATGATGAGATCAAGGCACTCATAAGTCTCAAAACAGCTGCGAAATC
Organism: Pseudoips prasinana; assembly: GCA_951640165.1. Lineage (NCBI taxonomy): Eukaryota > Metazoa > Arthropoda > Insecta > Lepidoptera > Nolidae > Pseudoips > Pseudoips prasinana. The sequence continues at coordinate 15,783,160 of OX621260.1, forward strand.
AAGATACAAGTGTCGACCATCTGACTACTCTCGGGACAAATATCTCGCAATCCGAAATCGCTGCAATAAGATGTGTAGGAGTGCTCAACGCCATAATATCCATAAATCCGTTGAAAACGGAGATCCAGCGAAAATCTGGAAATTTCTTAGATCATTAGGAGTTGGAAAATCTCTAGATACTCTCCCTAATAAATTAGACATCAATTCCCTTAATCGGTACTTTTCCTCTTCATCATCGAGTAACGCATTAGGTAAAACTCAATCGTTAAGATATCTTTCATCACTTCCAACTGCCGATCATCCACCATTTGTTTTCAATCAATTCTCCGATTGTGATGTTAAGAAAGGCATCCTGTCAATATCTTCCAATGCGGTCGGTAGCGACAGTGTCAGCCGTAATATGATCATTCCTATCCTTGATGATATCCTACCCATTATCAGTCACATCCTTAATTGTTCCATATCGAGTGGATTCTTTCCTTCTAAATGGAAAGAAGCCCTAGTCACTCCCATTCCTAAAACCAGAAAACCATCCTCCTTCTCCGACTATCGTCCTATATCCATTCTTCCATTCCTATCAAAAGTCCTCGAGCGGCTTATCTACACCCAACTTAATTCCTATGTATGTAAGCACAATATCCTCAACCCTATGCAATCCGGTTTCCGTCCTGGTCATAGTACCGTTACAGCCCTGGTCCATATTACGGAAGACATCAGAGGTGCCATGGAGAATGGAAATCTTACAGTTCTCCTTTTACTAGATTTTAGCAACGCGTTCAATACTGTAGATTTTGACATTCTTCTTGGCATTTTGACGTCACTTAACATATCTCCAACGGTGATTGAATGGTTTCGATCTTACCTGTTTGGGCGCCGGCAACGAATCCGTATTAATGATATGTTTTCTACATGGTCTAATACAGTTGCTGGCGTGCCACAGGGTGGCGTTCTTTCTCCATTGCTTTTTGCTTTATTTATTAATACAATTTCCAATAATCTTTCTTCCTCCTATCATCTTTATGCAGACGATCTACAGATTTATTCCCATGCTTCGCTTACGAACTTACCCAGTGCAATGGCGACAATCAATGATGATTTAGCTCGGATTAGGGCGTGGAGTCAGAACTTTGGTCTCAAAATCAATCCGATGAAAACACAGGCTATAATACTTGGCAGCTCTCGACTGATTTCCAAATTGGACTGCTCCCAACTCCCCCAAATCATCTTTGATGGCACCGTTATCCCTCTCAGGGATAACGTTAAGAACTTGGGGATTATCTTTGATAATACATTATCATGGGGTCCTCAACTGAAAGCTGTAAGTTGTAAACTTTTTGCGTCATCAGGTTCCCTCAGGCGCCTGCGCAACTTCCTCCCTATTACCACTAAAACTGCTCTTGCACAATCACTCCTCTTGCCTATTCTCGACTATGCCGATGCCAGCTATCTAGATCTGACAGAAGAACAACTGGATAAACTTGAGCGTCTTCAAAACCTTTGTATTAGATTCATATTTGGCCTACGCAAATATGATCACGTTTCATTGTTCCGTTCAAAGCTCAAATGGTTGCCAATCCGCCTTCGTCGGAATGCTCATGTTCTTTCTTTATTATATAACACTCTGTTTAATCCCGCTACACCTATATACCTCAAAAACCGTTTCGAGTTTCTCTGTGACACGCATACCAGATTCCTAAGATCATCACACAACCTAAAGCTGCATACTCCTATGCACTCTACAATATTTATGAGCAAGTCATTCTCAGTTCAAGCAGTACAATTGTGGAATTCCTTGCCAGTTACTATCAGACGTGCCCAAACTCTTACCACGTTCAATAAAGCAGTTAAAGAGCACTACCTAAGTTTGTAGTCACCTATTGTCTAATGTGATATTTATGTATTTTTTTTTTATTTATATTTTTAAGTTGTATAATATGCACTGTATTGTATTTATACATAGTTTTATTATATCTATATATATATTTATGTATATGTATGTATATGTTTATATTTATTCATGTTTTTAGACTTATCTACTTTTTCATTTGTTGCACACCTACTATTTTTAAAATAATTACAGCTCCTATCCATCCAAAGGTTGTCTGGAAGAAATCGCTTGATGCGATAAGACCGCCCATTGTACATGATTGTGTTATTAGTGTCCTATGAATTTGTCGTGTATGTGTGTACAATAAAGAGTATTCTATTCTATTCTATTCTATTCTATTCTATTCTATTCTTATACTAAAAACGAAAGCCTGACTAGTCGGCTTCTGCTGAATGTATTTAACAATCTTATGGACATGCTGGTAAACAAAAAGCTTTAAATTTAAAATGTCGTGGACCCGTTGGGAATCAATGCATAAACTCCCATTTTTTCGAAACAATGGAGTCGTGGACCTCTGGGAATAAGCCGTTTTATTTATTATCGTTTGTGTTCTCTGCACCAAAAAAAACTCTCATTAGAATATTATTTGTTTGTTTTATTACGTTGAATAATAGAACAATAGAAATAATATTCTATTATTCTAGCCTGCAAAATATGGTTACCGTAGCCTATGGGCGCTTCGCACATCACCAGCTCTAATAAATACTTAATAATACTTGTTAATTTAATCTATTAATAATTATATAATTTCTTTACTTGTGGCCTCTTCGGAAAAAAGAGGCAGATATTTCGACAGCGTCGCTGCGTCGGCAGGCTGGTAATTCGGAGGAAGTTTAGCTGAAACTCTGCATAGTAAATAATAAAAGCCAATGATATATAATAGGTCTTTACCTATGAAATTGCCGTTTTGTATGAAAAAATTTAAACGAATTTTTTTCATGAATTTTTTTATTTGTATTAATCGAAGTAACCACCCATGCAATCAATGCATCTTTGCCATCGCAGTGGCAGTTTATTGATGCCCTTCTTAAAGAAATCAGCTGGACGGGAGGCAACAAATTCTTCAAAGGCATTTTGTACTGCCTCTCGGGTATTGAATTTTTTTCCCGCCAAGAAGTTATCCAAATTCTGGAAAAAGTAGTAGTCTGTAGGCGCAAGGTCTGGTGAGTAGGGCGGATGACGGAGAGCTTCCAACCCCAGTTCTTGCAACTTGGAGACCGTCTGCTGTGCAGTATGAGGTCGCGCGTTGTCGTGCAGGAGCAGCGGAGACGAGCGATTGACCAATGCTGGTTGGAGATGCGCCAGCTTCTCCATCATTGTGCTCAGTTCTTCACAGTACACATCTGCAGTAATGCTCACCCCGTTTGGTAAGAAGCTGTGATGAATCACACCGGCGCTAGACCACCAAACAGTGACCATCACTTTTCTAGGGGTAAGTTTTCGTTTAGGGCATTGTTTAGGTGCTGAACCAGGATCCAACCAACTTGCTGAGCGCTTGCAGTTATCAAACAGAATCCATTTTTCATCGCAGGTAACAATGCGGTTCAAAATTCCTTCATTTGTGTGTCTGTTGAGCAGTGCAAGGCACGTCTCGACGCGTACTTCGCGCTGGCGATCATTGAGTTCGTGGGGCACCCATTTGTCAAGCTTTTTTACCTTGCCAATTTGACGCAAATGGACCAATATTGTTTTGACGCTAACGTCGAAAGCTGCTGCTAATTCAGCCGTAGATTGTGTATCATCAGCTTCCACAACCGCCTTTAATTCGTCATTGTCGACCAAAGTCTTCGGACGACCGCGAGGTTCATTTTTCAGGTCGAAATTTCCAGAACGGAAGCGAGCAAACCAATAACAGGTGGTGCGTTGGTTTGTAGTGTTAGCTCCGTAAACGTCGTTGATGTTGCGTGCCGCTTGTGCCGCGTTGCTGCCACGACGGTACTCATATTCCATAATTACTCGAATTTTTAACGTATCCATGATGACGAAAAAGATTGAAATGCGATGAAAATGTAACACTAATCAATAAAGAAATGACTACTTTTGGAAAAAAGAATCCATGTTTTTAAAATAAAATTAATTTGAAATTAGAATTCTTAGCCAAACAAAAATTATTTTGATTTGAAATGGCCAGTACTGCAGAACGGCAATTTCATAGGTAAAGACCTAATATTACACTTGGTAAAAAATAAAAATGCCCCTGAAAAATATACCAGCGTCCATACATTGTAATACCCAATCACCTGGCATGCCAGTAGAATAATTAATTCCCCAAACACTAGATTTCTGCAGCTAACCGTAACCCCTACTCTGTTTTTTTTTATCTATTATAAATTTAGGGGCTTTTGGTCACAATACGACCATGCCTGGGGCTGGCATGGTCCTATTGTGCATAACATAAAACAATAAAAGCTTTACACTATTCGGAATTCAACACCTTATGTACAGACGCCAGCACATCCAGCTACCACAATCTGTCAAATTTCTTTTATAGATTTTCAACTTTACCACAAAAGCATAAGGTTTACTTTCAATTGGGCAAGTTTGACAGATTGGAGTAGCTTGATGTGCTGGCGTCTGTACTATTTTATAAAGTAAGATCGCTGCATTCGAGACAGGCTCCGATAATATGCTTTGAATAAAACCAACATCTATCAAATTAATTTTGTAGGTATTCATCAGCGCCTCTAACCCCTACTCTGTGGTTTCATCTTTGTAGAATTGAGTCTTTTTATTCCAGGGGCCCCCTGAACTCTGGCCCGAGCCTCAGGTATTATCGCTACTGGTTGAGAGCGTCATGCGTTAGCCAACTGCTCAGAAGGTAATGTTTGTGAGTTTGGGACGTTGTAAGGGTATCTGGATCTACTGAACTGATTTTCACAATTATTTCACCAATAGAAAGCTACGTTATTGTGGAGTGTCATAGGCTAAAAAATTCAAAATTAATAACGCATCTTTACTTAAACTTGAATAATGTAATCCAAGTTGCGGGACAATCGGGCAAGGACAAAATACACATTTATAACGCGGAACGAAGTCCGCGGGCACTGCTAGATTTTCATAAAAATATAGGTAAATAATGAAATTTATTCAGCACTTGGGTATTTACATGCACTTGTACTTGTCAAGCTCACAATGTATTACATAAACACAGTTTAAAAACAGTAATTAAAGCAACAAAATATTTTTAATTAGTCCGTCCGTGCGGTCTGTTTCGTCACATATATTTTTAACATCCTTAAATAAATAATAAATAGCAAGTTACTAAGCTATTATTGTTACATTTAGCAATTGTATATTAAAATTAAAGAATTGAAAACAACGAGCAGTTGGCTAGCGCAAAAGGCTCTCAACTAGTAGCTTAATTTAAGCGACTAATACCTGAGGGCACCCTTATGGGGTTCGGGCCACAGCTCAGGCAGCCGCTGAAGTAAAAAGATGGAATTCGAAATGGGGGTCAGATCATTTGCATGGGTTTAATGATCACGTGTTAAGGGGGCAACCCGATCCTCGCCGCTGAGGATACTACCCTAGCTAGCATGCGGCTTTCTCTTGCTACCTAGGTGGACGACCCCAAGAAGAAAGCCACAAAGAAACTCCGGGGTTGCTTTATTCGTCTTCTTTTGCTTTTTGTTTCCGATTTTTTTTATATCTTTTTTTATAACTTTGTTTTTTGTTTTTACATTGTGATTGGCTGTTATGTGGGCTAATGCACGCACAGAACTGATGACATCTAGTTAATCAAAATAATTGTGAGGTAATTAACAATAACATTCCATTTCACTCAAGCAATTAAAATAACCTCTTGCAAGATGAACAAACGGTGGGTGCATCCTCGCACATTTACAAAATTAACAAGTCACACAAAGTCGACTAAAGGCGTATGAGAAAAAAATTGTACCCCAGCAGCAGTTCGACCAGTTACCGCAAGCAGCACCCGTTCACGAGTATGACGTGAGGGCCAGCCATCGCCTCCCTCGCCATATTAGAGGGAAGGAAATGACCCACAATGGGAGCATGACGAGCTTATAGCGGAAGAGCTTACTTAATTTACAAACAGTAACTAAATAACTTGTTAATTATTTAAATATTTCTTAACAGATTATGTGATAAAACAGACTGCACGGACATACTACCTATAAAATCTAGTTACTTTAATATTGATCCTGTATTGTGAGCTTGACAACTCCAATTGTATGTGGACATCCAAGTCCTGAATAAATTTAATTATTTTATTAGCTGCAACAAATTGCTGAGAGATTAGTATCTATTGAGACTGGCTGTCGTGGCCGAAATTTGACCAGAAAAACAAAGAGTTTCCCTCTTTGCCTGGCCTGCCTAGGAAAACTTACAATTAAACAATAACTTAATACAAGCTAGCTAAATATCACTACTATTATAAAATAAATTGTATAAATGTTTTAACATTCCATGTAACTAAATATCTGTAATAAGCAACTAGAAATAATAACTGTATTACAACATACATGTTCTGACTATTTACAAGCGCTTTTTTAAAGTCTACGTGAATAAAAACCTTTTTTATTTTATTTTATTTATTTTAAACAAAACAAAACAGCTTTTCTATAAAACAAAATACTCAACTTAAAACAAACTAAAATAATAATATCCGGGGACATTATTCACATACGGCCATCAGACATATTAAATATATTATTATATTACATACTAGATGTGTCCCGCGGTTTTACCCGCGTTAAATTTTATAAATTATCAGAGCTCCTCCCCCGTAGTTGATAGCGTGATAATATGTAGCCTATATGTTGACCCGATTTATTCCATTCTAATACCAAAAACTAATACCACTGGTATTTGTTTCAACTCATATTTTTTTTCTATTCCGAACGGATACCACTTTTTAAATAATTTAATTTAATGTACGAACGAATACCAACAACTTGAATTTGGTACAGTCAGCGCAGTCAAACCTAATCAAAGTAAATTTGTTTTTCAATATTTTTATGTAATCGTAATATAATGCTTAAAACTTTCCAAATTCACTTCACTCCAATATTTTTACAAAGGTTAGCATAGGTAAGAGTAGTTTTAGTGAATCATCTTGCTATTTTTTTTACCTGCGAGAAAGGGTGAGTTTGCTCTATTGTTCCAAAATTCGAAACAACCAATCAGAGTCAAGTGTGACTGGAATGTTGTGCTTTGACTCGGAGAGAAATTTTATCTACATAAATTCCTCAGTACATTTCCGTGCGGTGGCGGTGGCGTATTGGTATCAGAGTGACAGTGATTTTTATTTATTAAGTGAGTATATTAATTTGTTCTTTTGTATAATTTACTTCTCTTTATTAAAATTTGTGTTATTTAAAATACCTATTATTTGATTTTTTTTATCATAATCCAATCAAATGTAAAAGTTACATACAATATATAATTTTTTTTAGATATGTCTGAGGAAGCTGATAATCAGCCCTCAACATCTTCGGGAAAAACAGGAAGCTTGACTTTCATAACAAGAAATGGTGGCTTGGTTTTAATGAGAGCTGGTTACCAGTACACAAAAAAAAGGGAAAATAAAAATGGATGGACCCATTGGAGATGTGTGAATGTTAAAGAGTGCAGTGGATCTTTACAGATAAAGGTATGTTACCAACTTCTTACATAGAGTTTAACTGGCTTATTTATAATGGATTAGTGGAGCTTTATACGGCCTTTGTAGGAAGCTTGTTAAAAAAATGGTATTCATAATCGTATTTTAGAGGTAAAAACCACTCTTTATTTCTCCATTAAAGTTAATTTGATTTAAAGAAGCCATGACCCTTCTTTAAACGTTCGTTAACAATAAAATGGCCGACATCAATTCTATTCTATTTCTTTAAATGGCAATTAGTACCGATGCCGTTGTCGACAATTCTGCCATTGTCAAAAGTGAATTGGAATAGCAAGAGTAAAAAAAAACCACTAGATAAACAAAAAAAAAGGGAAACAAATGGCCGACATCGATCAGTTGTTTCATGTTTGACGTTCGGTTTACAATGTCAGTCAGTTAGTTTTAAAATACCTACTTTAAAATCCCTACATAGCATTGTGGTTGTAGGCGTATAAAATTGTATTAGCAGAGATTCGATGCATTTTATCTGGATGACGAAGAATTTCGTAAATGGTACAGTTTTTCCAAAGAAACGGCTGCTTTTATAATTAATTTAGTCGGTGGTGTGGTACTTCACCAGAATTACAAGTATTAACGGCAACGGCCTTTGCCGCTTTTTCCCAGATTGCATGATAACAAATTCAACAAATTGTTCAAAAAGACTAGGTAGTTTCTATTTACCATACTATCCCATACTGAGCTGCAAATTGCAAAAAACTTACGATAATTTGAATTTTGCGGGCCACCCTGGAGCATCCACCTTAAAACATGTTTTAACTAATGAAGTTTTATACCTTCGGTAAGCGTTATATTATGAATAAGACAGTTAGTGTTCCGTCTTTCAATATGTATTTTTATCCGAAAACTATTTTGCTAAAGCTATTTTGTTGTCCTCACAGGATGGCAATATTTCCAATGAGAAAAATCATAGCTGCGAGCCCGATGAATTCAAAAATGTAATGGCAAAAAAGCTGGATGATTTAAGAGATAAAGTGATGAAGTCTGATTTCGCCCCAATACCAAACATATATAACAAATTCAAATCACAATTCTGCGCTACTGAATCAGATTTGGTGAGAAATATCCCATCGTTTGCAAACATCAAATCAAAATTGTATTATGCAAGAAACAACGCAGCTGGTGTAAAAAAAATTAAATGTAAATCAATTGATGAAGTAGAAGTTCCATTACAATTTAGAGATTTTTTGTTTTACGATTATAAAGATGAGTCTTCCAATACCCGAATAATAATCTTGGTCAGTCCAAATCAACTAGAGAAAATTCCGAGCATTAAATTTTTTGAAAGCGACGGAACATTCGATTGCACCCCTGAGCCTTTTGTGCAGTTATATACTATCCACGGAGATCTGGGAAGTGACGAAGATCACACTCGTATAGTTCCTCTTATTTATGTTTTACTTAACAAAAAAACAGAAGAAACATACAAAAAATTATTTGAAATTTTGAAACAAAACATTCCTGGGTGGGAACCCGTAAAATTTTTAACAGATTTTGAACTAGCCGCAATGAACGCCATTACAATTGTTTTTCCGTCAGTTGTGATTAAAGGATGCTACTTTCATTATTCCAAAAATGTATGGAAAAAAGCAAAACAGTTGGATCTGATTCTATCACCCAAAGACATGTAAGACTTTCAGCTTTACTGCCTTTACTTCCTCGTAAATTCATATCAGAAGGATGGTGCTACATAATGGAAGACTGTCCTGATACTGACGCCATTCAAACATTTAATGACTACATGGTGTCACAATGGCTAGAGAACGAGAGTTTTGTAGACATTTGGTGCGTTCATGGTGAACGCCATCGAACCACAAATGCCGTAGAATCTTGGCATAAGAAATTAAACTCGGCTGTGCCAAAGAATGCTAATTTATATCAGCTTCTGAACGTGCTGAAAGAGGACGCAGATTTACAAATAGTGGTTGTTACTCAATATAAATTAAACGCACCCCCCGCAAAACGATGTGCACAGACAACTATTATGAAAAATTCGTGGATCACATACGTAACTGACCAACTCCTCAAAAACAAAATCTCCGTAGGTCACTGCTTAGAAAAATTAAGGGTTTAGCTACTAATTGTTGAAATATAAGAAATTATTTACACGTCATTTAGCTGATTATACTAATAGTTGATTTTCTGTGATATTTTATAATTCTTAGATTATAAGTGAATTATTCATATATGACGTTTTTGCAAAAAAAAATTGCTGATTCATTGCTATATAGGTGAAGAATGACTGATTTGATTAAACAAAAAGTTGATTTTCTGTGAAATTTTACATTGTTAGGTAAGGTTAGAATTCATTGCAAAAAAAATTGCTGATTCATTGCTATGTAAGTGATGAATGACTGATTTGATTATACAAAAAGTTGATTTTCTGTGATATTTTATAATTGTTAGATTTAAAGTGAATTTTTCATATTAGATATTATTGCAAAAAAAAAATGCTGATTCATTGCTATGTAGGTGATGAATGACTGATTAGATTATACAAAAAGTTGATTTTCTTGTGATTATTTTACAATTGTTAGATAAAAAGTGATTTATTTTTGTTAAAAATTTACCTGACATAGTTGTTATGAGATAGGTAGACGTGAATAATTACGTACCTGTCTAATAATAACTATGTCAGATAAATTTCAATATAAATTAAGAGTTAATTTTTTGAGATATTTTGTAATTTTTAGATTGTAAGTAAATTCTTCCTGTTTGATGTTTTTGCAAAAAAAATATTATACAGGTATAGAGAGGAACTAAAATTATATTAAAGTTGATTATTTAAGTGATATTTTATCATTGAACAAGACGTTTGCTAACAAAATTTGATTTTTTTGGAGTTATCTGTTTTTTTTTTCAATTAAAGGTCTTATATTTACATACAAAGCATTTTTACTGACTGTACCTTATATCTTTGAACTTGTTTTGGTATTAGTTTAAACAATGGTATCGGTTCGGAATAGAAAAAAAATATGAGTTGAAACAAATACCAGTGGTATTAGTTTTTGGTATTAGAATGGAATAAATCGTTGACCCGACCTCTTAGTAATATTCATGCAAAATTTGAAGTAAATCCATGCAGTACTTTTCGAGTTTAGCCCGGACATACATACAAACAAACATACAGACAAAAATTCTAAAAACTATATTTTTGGCTTCGATGTCGATAGTAGATCACGCCCCAAGTATCCTTTTAAAAAAATATTCAATGTACAGTTTTGACTTTCCTACGATTTTATTATATGTAATAGATATTGATTTTCCTTTGTAAATACATACTTATAGAGATAATTACACCCAGACTCAGGATAAACAGACATGTTCATGCACACAAATATCTGTCTTGAGTGGGAATCGAACCCATGACCTGCGGCGTGAAAGGCAGTTACCAACCATGGCAACCGGCCGCAACCGTAAAAGCATAAAACTATTTCAGCTTTACACTAAAATAATCGATACAATGCAAAACGAAAATAAAGAAATACGGATTGAATTGAAAACGTTCCGCCTTTTTGTTGACTCTTGAAACACTGTGTAAGGGCATGCAAAACCGGTTTTCAAATCAGCCAAAATTTAACGATTTTTGCAAACCGGTTTTGAGAGCCAAAACCGGAGCTCAGCTCCGGTTTTCCCATTATTGAGTAACAATTAACATTTTCATTTTTATCAGCATTTTTTTCGAACACTCTATATAATTAATTTTGAGGCATCAAATGTACCAAAATAAAAAGTTCGCTGTCTGATCGAATGTTGGATGCACTTATATTCTTGAGATCACATTATCAAGAACAGCGATATCTTGAAAACAAGTGATTTATGCTTTATTTAAATAAGTATACATAGTTGATTATTGTTCTCTTGTTTAGTGCAATATAAATCATATTATAAATAGGTAATGTTATTTTGTAGTTCGTCTTCAAAGTTACAAAAATGTTGATGTTTTTGGTAATTGTGGGTGGCTGTGTTTAATATTTGAAGATGGCTGATTGTGTTTTCTATGTTTCAAATATATTATTTTTGATAGCAGACTTAATAGGTACCAAAAATACCAAAAACTTACTTGTTGTTGATTTGATCTCAGTTTATAAAAATCTTTATACTATTATAAGTTCATTGTTATCTGTACAATTATTATGGTTTGGATTACAAAGAAATGTATCATACAATTTGTTTTATTTTTAGACTTAGTGGGTATTTAAAAAAAATGGTGTTTTTTTTTAAATTATACTTCATTCGATTTTTTTGCTTAAACCGGAACTAGCTCCGGTTTTCGGTTTTGGTCCCAAAAAACGATGTTCAAAAGTTTGATGACTTTCCGGTTTTGCATGCCCTATGTAACAAACAGTTTTGTCACTTTGTATTAACTATTGATAGTTAATACAAAGTGACAAAACGGATTTTTTTTTTTTAAAAATGTAATAACCAATTGTCACTTTCATCGCTTACACAGCCGTGCGTCTAAATGATCCCATAGTACATATATAATATAATATCCTGGGACATTATACACACGGCCATCTGATCCCAAACTAAGCAGAGCTTGTCCTATGGAAACCTGATAACTGATATACTACATAATATACTATTTTTCTTTTGTAAATATGTATTTGACCCGGGATTGGAACCCAGGACCTCAGGTTGAACACGCTACCGCTAGACCAACGAGGATAATGAGTGTATAGATATCTCGTTTCATACTCTGTAAACGGACCTGTTGGTGTGGTTGGTAGATACGCTGCCTCTCACGGCGCAGGTCGTGGGTTCGATTCCCACCCAGGACAGATACTTGTGTGCATGAACATGTCTGTTTGTCCTGAGTCTGGGTGTAAATTATCTATATAAGTACATACTTATATAGAAAAATTTCTGTCCTGGGTGGGAATCGAACCCACGACCTGCGCCGTGAAAGGCAGCGTATCTACCAACCACGCCAACAGGCCCGTTTATAGAGTATGAAACGAGATATCTATACACTCATTATCCTCGTTGGTCGTTGGTCTAGCGGTAGCGTGTTCAACCTGAGGTCCTGGGTTCAAATCCTGGGTCGGGCCAAAAAGCGATTTTGGGATTTTTCCGTAAAAAGAAATTTCTCAGTATCAGCCTGAAGTCTGGAAGTTGGCGGTACTACACCCCCGTGCCTCGGAGAGCACGTTAAGCCGTCGGTCCTGTACCTGAACTCTTTCCGGTCGTGTCGCTAGTCGTCCCATCGAATCATGAGAGTCATGGAATAGAAAGTGCCCCTGTGTTTGTGCACTATAATATGTCCTGCGCAATTGGCTAATCTCCATTGAGAATAGTCGCCGTGGCCGAAATTCGACGCGGAAGACATCATCTCATTGTGTTATATCAGAATACTTGGTAATAAAATTAGTTCTCTTAAGATGGCTTCCAAGGACAGGAAATAAAATATTGAATTTTATTACGTAAGAGGTACCTCATAAACTAAAATAGGTTTAGAAAGTACGACTTCTCAAAAGAGCAACATTGCAGTAAAGTACAATAGTTTTAAAACAATTATAGGGAAGAAGGGCTCCAGGATTATTGTTTGGTACATATGGCATTCGATTCTATTGTCATGGTATGAAAGAGATACGAGAATAAACATTTAAAATTTTTTTATCATATTTCCTAGGAATGTTTGCCACATGTAGCATTCGATTGTCTTTGTCATGGCTGGCAAGAAGTTCGAGCCTAACGGTGTTAATATAAAATACCACCAAAAAATAAATGTAAAAAAGGAGAGCCAAGTTCAATACAAAAAAATTAGGCTTGGCTGTGGGCTTCGCCGCAAAAAGAATGGAGATCTAAATGAGTGCCAAGTTCTATGCAAAATCCAAATATGTATTTATAGGAAAAAAATAACATTATGAACAAGTATTAAACTCTATTTCTTTTCTATATGGGATACCTATAAAAAAATGTTGTTCTGTTATTTAAAAAAATGTGAGAAATTAAAGTAGGTTAGATTTGACCTGGCCAGTTTTCATTACATTAGTCATTTTGTAAAGTTATTCAACATAATATGTATATAATATATATATATATATATATTGCTATCATATACTTAATTTAAAATTATTGACTCTGTCTCAAAATGAATAATGTTATTGTTTCAAAGTTTTTCTTTTGTATACCTAAATATAATCTAAAATAATAAGCATTCAGACAACCGATCGAGCATATATTGTGTTTGCCTACTAAATAATTACTCTAATTGGACCAAATCCCGTGTTCATGCCCGCTTGAGTATGTTTCGCCGGACCGTCTCAACTGGGTCGTGTTGAAACCGGTGTTGAACCCACTGAGTTTGTTTCGCTGGGTCTTCTCAGTTGGGGCGCATTGGATCCGGTGGTAGCATTAAAGCGCGACCGTCGTTATTAACACAAGGTCCGTCATAATAATAATACCTTTAATATAGACAGAACCATTGACAATATGTAGTAAAAATATTAGACTTAAACTAGATAATTAAACATAATCTCTTGACAATAACTTGATACGAGCTAGCTAAATATCATTTCTGTAATAAAATAAATTTTATAAATGTTTTCATACAAGATGTACCTAAATATCTATGTTACTAGAAATAATATCTAATGTATACAACTATATTACTACAAACATGTTCTGACTATTTACAAGCGCTTTTTAAAGTCTACGTGAATAAAAACCTTTTTTATTTTATTTATTTATTTATTATATATATTCTTTAATTCTGACTTTAAAACTAGCCAAGTCAAATCTAACCTGCTATAAGATATCACATTTTTTTAAATAACAGTATTTGTTATAGGTAACCTATAACGAAAAGAAATACAGTTTCATACTTGTAATGTTATTTTTTTTTCCTATAAATACATATTTGGATTTTGCATAGAACTTGGCACTCATTTATATCTCTATTCTTTTTGCGGCGAAGCCCACAGCCAAGCATAATGTTTGTATTGAACTTGGCTCTCCTTATTTACATTTATGTTTTGATGGGATATCATAACTTTTTGTAAAGAAAACTAGGCAACTAAATTGGTATTCGTAAGCCTATGTTTATGTGTTGCTCGGGAGCGCTGTTCTGTAGATTTACTTCTTTTCTGTGTATAATTATGTGATGCCGCTGTCCGCCGATGACACACCGTTAGCTGGTAGTTTAACGCGTATTCCAAGATTTTTGTATGGGGACACCACTTATTTTTTCAACTTTTTTTATTTTTAAAGTTTTCGTAAGCTTACACACAATTACAAAGCTGGATTCCAAATTTCCTCCTTCTAGGTCATCTGGAAGTAGGTTAGGTTTACTTACTATTTGTCAGTCAGTCAGTCAGTACTAAAATTTACGAATTTTTGACCTTCATATCTTTATACCCGTTTGACCTAGCTTTATGAAATTTGGGCTTCTAGATGTCCTTATGGATATAATTAAACACAGGTCGTTTTATGTGTTTAAGTTAAATAGGTTTTGAGTTATAGAAGGGTCAAAAGTGGCACCATGTGGCTCGTGTAATATTACACTCTGCGCTGTTTAGCCAGTTCCTTTGCTTGAACTTGGCTTGACACCCTGCCGTGTGTCTAGATAATGGCTTTTAGGAAGCTTGGTACATGTGGTATTTGGTTCTCTTTTATCATAGCTGTTTAGAAAGTCGACTTAGTAAGTGCCTTATGTTGCTAAAGTTATAGGGTTGTCGCTATATGTATTTTAGCATACAGTTACTAGTTAGTTTACACCCGTGGTTTTGATTAAGCCGAATTTCACTGTGAAAACTATTTAGTTTTCTGAATTACAGATGAGGTTAAGAGAAAAAAGGGAATTAAATAAAGTCGCTAAAATAGATTGAGATTACAAATTATACTACTAGATCATCTAAATCTATAAATATGTCTAATTATTCATCGATTTACGGTAGTTTTAACTCCTTCGTTATACAAAGTGAAGTAGTTTAACTCTTATAACTACATTTATCGATATAGAATAATTATAATATATGTAGGTATTTAAAATAAACCTTGTAGAATAAAATCGTAATCAATAATATAAATAAAAAGTAAGAGAATTAATTACTATTCTACATTAATTTAGTATTATCCCTGTTAATGAAACATTTTTATTTATCACGAAAATCAGTTAACTCATCGAATTTAACAACCCTGTCTTTTGTGAAATTACTATTTTATATTACTAGCAACATAAAAAATATTTTTGCTAAACATAAGTATTTTAAACATAAGCAATACTTGTACACAATTGGAGAGCTTTATAAAAAGAACCTTCATGATTTTCCGGTTTACAAATCGTATTATACATTGAACGATTTCCTCATAGATAAATTCAATCACACTTAAGAATGACTCTGCTAAGTAAAATATGTATCATAACTAAGATAAGAATTAATGTACTTGACTTTAAAATAAGAAATAATTTATGGTGATTAAATAATTAAATGACACGTATTAAATTGTTTAAACATAATGTATATCTTATAAAAATAATTGTATTAAAGCATAGAGGTAAATGGTGGTGGTGCGTAGTACATATATATCGATGTATTAAAGTAATTGTATAACGGACTGTAATTAAATAAATATTGTACGCCTAAATGGCTGGACATAGCTGAACATACATACAATACAAAAAAAACACATAATAAAATCGTAGAAGAGTCAAAACTGTAAATTGAATATTTAAAAAAAAGGATACTTGGGGCATGATCTGCAATCGGTTATCAAAGCCAAAAATAAAGTTTATAGAATTTTTGTCTGTGTGTCTGTTTGTCTGTATGTATGTCAAGGCTAAACTCAAAAAGTACTGTATGGATTTACTTCAAATGTTGCCTGAGGTCGGGTCAACATATGGGCTACATATTATCACATTTATCACGCTATCACCTATGGGGGAGGAGCTGTGATAATTTATAAAATTTAACTCGGGTAAAACCGCGGGGCACAGCTATAATGTATATTTGTAACTGTAAGAACTTTTTACCTATGGACCACAATAAAAAGTTTTGTATTTGTATTTGTGGAGTCAGGGGGTTGTAGGGTCCAGGGGAGCGGGGATACGGGGCGAACATTTAAAATTGGAAATGCATTAGGATAGGGGATCATTACGTTTTTGGGAGTCCTAGCAGGAGGAAGATTACGTTAGTTTTTCGTTTATTGTTTTCGGTATACGTAGTTTTGGTGCGGAATATAAAGAAGATTTGTTCGGTATTCTTCTTGATTTATACGGATTTTAGAAATTTTTAGAGGTAATTTAATTTGCAGTTTTCCTTTGGAGTTAATTTATTTTAATTTGAGATTAAGTGGTATTATTATAAATTAATTTAAATAACTCATTTTAAAGTTAATTTCATTATTTAGTAATTTGTCTTTAATGTAATAAGTTTATCTAGTTTCTTAGTGAAGTGCCAACTAGATGGGAGTTAAATGGTATGGCTTTAAATATACTATTTACAGGAAATGTTCAATATATGATGTGTTTTCTAAGGTATAATTTATTCGAAACATTAGTTTAAATTTTAGACCGCTTTTTATACTTCTTTGATAATGTCCGACTAATAATGAGGTGGTCGTCTTGCTGTTACCTTGTTTTGGGTTCGAACCCCGCGCGGTTTTGAGGAATTATCCGCGATGCAGAGATCAGTTTTCCTTACAGGCATTGTACCAAATTGTTGTGTTTATTGCAATTGTTTTATGATTGAACTTAACAACAATAGGGAAATTAATATTTAACTTTAGTTGATACTATTGAAGACTATATCGGTTAGATAATGTTTGACTGTAAATCACGCGTGGAGCAGAGAATGAGGCGGTCGCAGTGTTGCTACCTGTGCCTCTAGCACGAGTTCCTGTAGTTTACTCACTCGATCACACGTACAGTTTCCTTCCATACATTGAGCACCAGAGTTTTAGTTCTTAATAGTTTCCGCGACAGGCGCTGGTGCTCAATGTATGGGAGGAAACTGTACGTGTGATCGAGTAAGTCAACTGCAGGAACTCGTGCTAGAGGCACTGAGCGCCTTTGTGTTTCGAGTTCAATCCCCGCGCGGTTTTGAGAGATTTCCCGCGATGTAGAATTTGGTTTCACTTTCAGGCGTTGCATGGAAATTCTTATGTCGTTCAGGATTATAACCAAGCTTAACAACGGAGGGTGGTTTAGATATAAACCAAACCTATATGGTAAGGGATAATTAAAATTCGTTTTAAGCAATCTTAAATGTAAGTTAAAGCCAAAGGAGTGCATAAACTAAGTGAAATCTATCTATATATATATAAAAATCAATTGCTGTCGTTAGTCTCGCTAAAACTCGAGAACGGCGGAAAGGATTTATATTATGTTGATCTCGAAATGTTCGTGGAGGCCTAGGGAAGGTTTAAAAGGTGAGAAAAATTCGAATAATTGCCGGGAAAAACACTAAAAACAGCCCGTTTCCTTTTTCCCATATAAACGCTCTCATAATGAATATATGTCCGTATGTCTTTTATAGAATCGTAAACTATGAATTTCATGTGATAATCTTCAACAAAGTGTTATGCGTGAGCACACAAAAGTTTCTGAGTTGGTGCGGCCAAGCTGCGACAGATAGCGCCACTATCATTCCAGTAAATATCATATATTGCCGTAGCAACGCGCGCAGGGTACAATTACCATTTTATAAATTAGTATAAGGCCTATTTGAGTTCAAATAACCTTTTAATTCTAAAAACGATTGAGAAAATTTTGGAAATAACAGTTCAATAAATATAAAAAATTGGCTAGCTTGAATATTAATTTATGAAAATTGAACAGTGCCATCTGTCAATATTGGAACAAAAGCCATTATTAATAAGGTTGAAACCTGAGTAGTTCACAACACAATTGGTGTATAATTTTGCACTATAACAGGAACAGTCGTATGTGCCTAGTTCTGTTGGTGAAGCCTAAAAAGCCGCTTGAGTATCTCTCTCCATAGGTACCGACTGCCACGGTTGAAACTCGTTAAAGTAGACACAGTTGTACACGGGATTGCCGTTTATGATTTATGTTTGGTAATTTCAAAAATCTTTAGCAAAAAATGGCTAAGGATCTAAATAAAACCTTTAGATTCGCTCAGTTATTGGCTATACATTACAATGTAAATATTCTCCAATGTTTCTATTAAGAAACTATTGATGTAGATTAGTTTATTTTGACACGACCGGAAAGAGGTCTGGTACAGGACCGACGGCTTTACGTGCTCTCAGAGGCACGGGGGTGTAATACCGTCAACTTCCAGACTTCGGGCTGATACTGAGAAATTTATTTTTACGGAAAATCCCAAAATCACAATTTTGACCCGGGATTTGAACCCAGGACCTCATTTTCTGCTGTTGAACACGTTACCGCAAGACCAACAAGGCAGAATATGAATTTACAGAATAAGATATTTACGAATTCTTATAAACTAGATCTTTACTGGATAATTTATTAATAAAACCCATAAGTTAGATAGTGACTATAGTCTCTTTGTGCAGGTTGTAGAATATTTTAAGTAGATTTGTAATCTCTTATCAAAAGTTCTTGAATTACTTATAACACAAAGTAGGTACTTCTAACCATTAGACGAATCACGAGCCAAGTCAAATCAAGTAGTTATTTTCAATCAAATATAACTTCAATGATACAATTTTAAAATTACAATTATACTTTTACTTTTAAAGATAGATTGAATTCTAAGTTCATAAGGTTTAATATTAATAAAAAAACACCCTCTTTATAACTTTACTCCAGCTCCCCAACGATTGAAAAGTTGTAAAAGTTTCCTGGCCACTACCACAGCTACGATCGATGCACAAAAAGCGAGGGCAACCTTATGGCGAGATAAATTTGCTCCTCCTCTGTTTGTCCCGCCAAAGAAAAAATTACCTCCGGGACATAATTTGCCATGGCCAACCTGGAGGACTCTTAATAGACTACGTATACCCAGGTTGGTAGATCCAAAGAAAACATGTGCAAATGGGGTTACATTCCCACATCACAAAACATCTGCGAGTGCGGCGTGTCACCCCAAAGTATGGCACATTTATCTGATTGTCCCTCTTGTCCAGTCTCTTGTTCCCTTCAGGACGTGTATGACGCTCCAGCCAAATCGATCAGCGTTTCCCAATTTTGGGACGATATAAAATATAATCTATACATATAATAAAATCGCACGAAAGTCAAAACTGTACATAGAATATTTAAAAAAAAGGGGCGTGATAAATAATCGATATCGGGGCCCGAAATATAGTTTTTAGAATTTTTGTCTGTTTATCTGTTTGTATGTCTGTATGTCCGGGATAAACTCAAAAACTACTGCATGGATTTACTTCAAATTTTGCATGAATATTACTAGGAAGTTGGGTCAACATATAGGCTACATATTATCACGCTATCACTTACGGGGTAGGAGCTGTGATAATTTATAAAATTTAACGCAGGTAAAACCGCGGGGCACAGCTAGTTTTTACTATCGACACGATAAGAAGAATATTAATTAGGTACATTGGGTAATAACATCGGTATAGCACTGATTTGTTCTTGACGCAGAATACCTTGAAGCTTGAGTTCATTGATACAGTATATCATCATCATCATCATATCAGCCGGAATACGTCCACTGCTGGACAAAGTCCTCCCCAAAGATCTCCACAATTGCCGTTCTTGCGCTATTCGCATCCAGCTGTTTCCAGCGACCCGCACAAGATCATCGGTCCATCTTGTAGGGGGCCTACCCACGCTGCGTCTTCCGGTTCGTGGTAGCCACTCAAGAACCTTTCTGCCCCAACGGCCATCGGTTCTACGAGCTATGTGCCCCGCCCACTGTCACTTCAGTTTTGCAATTCTTCGGGCTATGTCGGTGACTTTGGTTCGCCTGCGGATTTCGACATTTCTGATACGATCCCGCAGGGAAACTCCGAGCATAGCCCTCTCCATTGCTCTTTGGGTGACCTTGAGCCTTCTTCTTACTATGAGATACAGTATAGTTAAGAGACAACAGTATGGGTTCAGATTAAGATGTGGTATAAATTTAGATTCAGTTTAGACATAGGTAGTGTCGTAACAACTACCGATTCTCATAATAACTTTAATATTAAGAGTACACGTGTGGCTCACCGGTTAAGACAGTCGCCTCGCCGCTTCGTGTCTTAGGTTCGAGTCTTGCGCCGGACAACTATTTGTGTGACCCATAAATAGTTGTGCTGAGCCTGGATGTAATTTGGGTCCGTTTATTATATGTTTATAAAGTAACCCGCGAAACAGGAAATAGAATCCTTAGTGCGGGCGTTGTCTCCTAAAAATAAAAGGAAATTAACTTTAATCTGCGAGCTATTTCGGCGTGCACTGTCATACCCGCTAGAGGTACACATCCTACTAATGGGAAAAGAAATACAAAAGTTTGTGATTATAGATGTATGTTTGTTACTCTTTTACGTCATAACTAATTTAACGCGAGTGAACCCGTGGGGCATAGCTAGTTTACAATAAGTTGTAAACTATTTAAACTAAAACGGCCTGTTGGCGTCGTTGTCAAATGCTTGCTTTTCACGCCGGAGGTGGGTTCGATTCCCACCCAGGACAGATATTTGTGTGCATGAACATGTCTGTTTGTCCTGAGTCTGGGTGTAATTTATCTATACAAGTATGTATTTACAAAAGAAAAGTAGTATATGTAGTATATCAGTTATCTGGTTCCCATAGTACAAGTTCTACTTAGTTTGGAGTCAGATGGCCGTGTGTAAATAATGTCCCAGCATATTATTATTAATTCCACGATACAGGCTTGCCTAGTGTGGGTCCACAGGAAATGTGTAATTTGTGCAAATTTTTTATCAAATAAAGATTTTATTAAAACAGTGCTATGTAGTAAATATTAAATTAATTATTACGCCGATCTCTCGTGTATTATTTGCACTTAAAAGCAGTCCAGGTAACAGTTATACAAGTTGTAACGTAAATAGTAAACGTAACACATGTATTTTGTATGGTGGAATGTAACCATACGATCTTCGATCAATAATATTGATCGAAGCATACGATATAATATGTTGCGATAATTTATATTGTTATGAAATTTATGTTATACTAGCTGTGCCCCACGGTTTTACTTTCTTGACAATAACTTGATACGAGCTAGCTAAATATCATTGCTATAAAAAATAAATTTTATAAATGTTTTCGTACAATGTGTACCTAAATATCTATGTTACTAGAAATAATAATTTATACAACTATATTACTACAAACATGTTCTGACTATTTACAAGCGCTTTTTTAAAGTCTACGTGAATAAAAACCTTTTATATTTATTTTTTTTATTTTAAACTTTATAGATTATAGCCTATGTGTTAATCCAGGGTGTCAGCTAACTCCATAGCAAATTTTATTAAAATCGCTCCAGCCGTTTAGACGTGAAGAAGTAACAAACATACACACTCACTCAGTCACACACTCACAAACTTTCGCCTTTATAATATTAGTGTGGTATAGCCTTTTTATGTGGCCTAAAACATATTTTATCTTCGTGCCTTGAGCTGTTGAGTGTGCCAAACAAACTAAGTTTGGTTTTTACAAATCTTGCTACCTCGCAGATATATAAACAGGGTATTGAAAATTGAAACCGGTAGTAGATGAACCCGCTGAGTTTGGTTCGCTGGGTCTTCTCAGTTGGGGCCCATTAAAGCGCGACCGTCGTTATAAGCACGAGGTCCGTCATAATAATAATATTGAATTCGTAATATAGACAGAACCATTCAGACAATATGAAGTAAAATATAGCTTAAAAGTTAAACTATAAATTTCGATAATTAAACCTAAACATAATCTAATTGACAATAACATAATACAAGCTATCTAAATATCATTGCTAATATAACATAAATTTTATAAATGTTTTAACAATCCGTGTACCTAAATATATATATTATTATGTAACCAGAAATAATTATGCATACTTAATACTACAAACATGTTTTGACTATTTAAAAGGCGCTTTTTTGAAGTCTACGTGAATAAAAACCTTTTTATTTTAATTTTATTTATTGTCAATGTGCGGAGATTAAGAAAGAATAAAATAACCTAACCTTACCATTAAAAATCTCCCGACTCCAACTATAATTACATAATGTTGGAAAAGAGCTGATACTCTTACACTGCTGAACCGATATTAACCAAACCACCACCAAATCACCGCAAGGAAACCGACTTTCAAAAGAAAAAATGCCGTATCCAATCGATCCATCAGTTTGGGAGGTACAATGCCGCAGACAGAAACACACACAGACATCGACTTCAAACTTATAACACCTCTCTTTAAGCGTCGGGGGTTAAAAAGAATCTTGTTTTTGTTCAAATTCACCGTTTTTGTAAACTTGTTTCAACGATTTTCTGTTCCCTCTAGTCCGGCCACTACTAATTAGCTTATACGAGTGAAATAGGCGTAAAGCCATAAAATTAGGTGTTGTCAGTCTTTTAACAGCTTTGCATTAGAATACAATTTTAAGTTCTAATATGATTGCAATAAGATACAAAGTTGAGCGGCGTCGAGCTTTGAATCGCTAAATAGGTGGTGGAATGGTAAGGGCGCTGTACAGGCCTTGTATATGTAACTCATAACTTGAACTTGCCACGTTCAATAAAGCTGTTAAATAAAATAAATAAAAAACGTTTTTATTCACGTAGACTTTGCAAAAGCGCTTGTAACTAGTCAGAACATGTTTGTAGCAATACAGTTATAATTTCTAGTTACTTATTATAGATATTTAGGTACACGGATTGTTAAAACATTTATAAAATTTATTTTATAATAGTAGTGATATTTAGCTAGCTTGTATTAAGTTATTGTCAAGATTATGTTTAGGTTTAATTATTGAAATTTATATTTTACTACATTTTGTCTGTTAAAGAAGATTTTCTGCTTTTGTAAAGTCATAATTAATGTATTGTTCACAAACATGGTTACATTTACAGTGGATTTTGTATATTAGTCTTGATGGACGCTTTTTGGACACCTTATGAACATTCGATTCTCCTTAAAAATTACATTTAAAACTATGTCAACATAATTAAAATTGAAAAAAATTAAATAACGAAACGTTGAATAACGAAAATAAAAACTTGAGAGGTGTCAAGGGACACCCGGATGGAACGAAGTTCCTTTCGATTAATTAGTGAAGGAATTGTAATAAAATTTTATTTTTTTAAGTTATAATAATATTTTATTTATATTAACAAATATAATGTAATATGAACTTAATCAGTAGGCTAAATTTTAGTGATAAAACAAAAGCAAAAAGTGTCTTTACAACTTTAAAAATTCGTCAATGTCGTAGTATGCTTTTCTTGCAAGTAAACTATTGAGGAGTGCGTTTTGAAACTGTTTCTTATTATTTATAGCCCCTGTGGCAAGTGGAATTTTATTATAAGTTTAAGGTGCCATGCAAAATACACTTATTCTCACATATCTGTAGAATTCCCTCCCGACGGGAACTAACGTCACCTAAGTCACCTACTGTCGATTATAATATTTATGTATTTTTAATATTATACATGTTTGTATATATATATATATATACTACTTTTATCAACAATAATTCTAATTATCGCCTATTATATACATATATATATATATATATATATATATATATATATATATATATATATATATATATATATATATATACTTTATTTGTCGCACATCCACTATTTCACACGGCACGACATTACTTACACAAGAGTATGAGAACAGTTCGATTTTAAAAACACTATTTACTATCAGGGCCGGATCTACCTGGGCTGCAGCCCAGGGCCCCGAGATTACAAGGGGCCCCCAGACCCCACTAAAAACAATAGGCGATAATTAGAATAATTGTTGATAAAAGGCAAAACTATCTCTCTACCTCCATTTCATAAGTAAACCTGATGTTAGGGTGCGCGGAGTTCAAGATAGTGGTCAATTGTTCTACTTCCGATGACTACCTTTCATGATGCAGAAGATATCGTCTACGTATCGTTTCCATACCTTTACGTGGACCAAATGTTGTGCAATCATATTTTCAAAATGTTCCATCCAGATATTGGCCATTACCGGCGCCACAGAGCTGCCTGTAGCCACTCCGTCAATCTGGAGGTAATATTGTCCTTGGTATAAAAAGTAGTTACATTCAAGGCAATTCGTCAGTAGAACTATGTACTCACTTGGTATGTTATTAGCTGCCAGTTTCCTGCCGATGACCTCAAGGTAGTATTTGATACGAACGTTTGTAAAAAGTGACTGAACGTCAAAACTCACCATCACCTCGTCAGGTTCCACTCTCATGCTCTTGATGATGTCAACAAAATGGCGAGAGTTTTTAACGAACGATTACGTTTTTCCTACTTATAGGTACAGACACCAGCACATCAAGCTACCTCGATCTGTCAAATTTCCCCAATCGAAAGTGAACGTTATGCTTTTGTCATAAAGTTGAAAATATATAAAAGAAATTTGACAGATTGGAGTAGCTGGATGTGCTGGCGTCTGTACAATACCTGAGTGATGTGTTTCGCTAGATCATAAGTGGGGGTATTGATCTGAATTACAATCGGGCGCAGTGGTACATTTTCTTTAGGAACCTTTGGCAAACCATTTAGTGTTGGTGGCTGAGCGTTCTTAGGTCTGGGCCTCTAGCACGAGTTCCTGCAGTTTATTTACTCGATCACACGTAAAGTTTCGTCCCATACATTGAGCACCAGAATTTTAGTTCTTAATAGTTTCCGCGAGAGGCGCTAGTGCTCAATGTATGGGAGAAACTGTACGTGTGATCGAGTAAGTAAACTGCAGGAACTCGTGCTAGAGGCCCTGACGAGACGTTCGAAAAACGTCGGGTAAATTTGTCTTAAATTGTTATCGTGATTGACACCCGTGTCCACAATATATAATAAATGAATACAAATTAAATTTAAATACTCAAATAAATAGGTTTAAATCTACATTTTTTTTTGCTTGACCAATAATTCATAAAATTAGTTATATATTAACCAGTCATCGCCATCTGCCGTCAATTGACGGTACTTAAGTAATAACTTTAATACGTTTAGTTTGCGACAGATGGCGCTGCGACCGTCGAACTCAATTTTACGACGATGTAACACTGTCGATAGGATCTGTAAACAAAAGTTCTCTCTAGATGACAGCGGCAACAGTATAAATTTCTATCACTATTAATAATTTAACTTATTTATGACGATATATAGGTGGTATACTGATTTACCTTTTTTTTACGTGGTGGAACTGCTCTAGTCGCACGGGGTGTGGGGCTCGACCCACTAAAACCACCACGGTAGCCCGCCTCACAGTGCCTGAGGCGGGGGCTCTGGGTACTCGTGAACGATCTCGCAGTACCCCCGCTGTACACGAGCGTCCGCGAGACTCTCACAGGGGAGGGGAGGGGCCTGAATGATAGTGTTTTTCCTGAAGACTCTTTTTGTATATACAGGTGTAAGGTGGATATTATTATTATTGTTATTTGGGGCCTGATGTCTTGTTGGCATCTTGCTACCTCGACCATTTCTGATCTATTGTGGCAGAGCTCCTTGATTTGTAAGAGTTCACTGCTTAATCATATAGCTTTGATAAACTTCCAGATTGATTGTGAAGTGGGTGTTTGTATCTCTTCCGGTTGCATGATATGCTTTCCCAAGTAGTTACTTCATTGGAGTTTCCTCTCATTCTTGGCAGAATCTCAATTCTCAATCAGATCTGCAAATTGTGCTGTCGACCACCTTTAGGTTGTACTTTAGGTTTGTAGGGTGGATATGCCAAGTTACAGCCCCCTTCTAAGCGTCGGCCGTCCACACATTGGGTCTTTACTAACCTACCCTAATTAGTTAAGAAATTCACCATTCCTGGGAAAGCAAGAAAGAAAAGGCTAGATATTTTAAAGAGAGTCGGTTAAATAAAAAAACGACTGTGTTTTAGACCACACGACTTAAATAAAACTAAATCACTAAGATAAACGAAATATGATAAAAAAACGGCTATGAGAGAAAGATAATGTGTGCTCGCTCTCTTTTATAGTACTTAATATATAAAATGAAACTTTCTCTATCTCTTTCTATCTTCACTAAGGTTTTACAACAATAATCTTTAGATCGCGCCATATCCGCGCACTTAAGGCCGGTTATCAACAAACCTTTGTTATAATCATAAATTTAGTGCCAAATTGTAGTGCTATATTTAAATATACTTTAACAATGTTCAATGGTACTGACAATAATTAGATTTTAGTTAGTCAAAAATTGTTAGAATAACTAGGGAGCGCTTACGCACTTTTTTGACAATTTAAAACCTGTAGATCTTCGTCCTCTCTTTAGCCCCCTACTCCCTCCATAAATAGCATTTTTCTCGGAACGGTGGTAGTCAAGCGACGTGGTTTTTAAATAATTGTACAGACGCCAGCATATTCAGCTACCCCAAACTTTCAAATTTCTTTTATAGATTTTCCATCTTTATCACAAAAGCATAAGGTTCCCTTTCAATTGCCAAAATTTGACAGATTGGGGTAGCTTGATGTGCTGGCGTCTGTACTAAATCTGAAGTAGGTAGGTAGATATTAACTACCTACTTGATATTTAGATAATAATTTTTCGACATATGTGATAAACAGACGGCACGGATGGACTAATTTATAAATGTAATTACTTTAATATTGTTTTAGAATATACTGCTGCATTGTGAGCTTGGTATATGATTAAGATAAGATAGTTGTTTATTTCACCACATAACATAAAACTATAACAATAATTATAGGTGCGTACAGTTAAAAGATTCTTTGTTTTATTTTTATTATGTCTTATTGATTCATTGTTAAATTAATTTAAAATGTATAGCTGACACCCAGTTTCAATTTAAATACTTGTACTCAACCATAGCTTTGTATCCTTTTTTAATAATGGCAAATGTGTATTTGTACTGATTCAATAATATTTTCACCAACTTTATGTAGGTACTACATTTAATGCAAACAAACAAATAAATAAATGTATCTCAACCCCAAGCATCCATCGCTTGGGATTGAGATACATTTATTTATTTGTTTGTTTGCATTAAATGTGGTACATAAACTTATATTTCATTACTGTCGCTTTGGATAAAAGTAATCTATCTTTCTTCAATCCGAAATTCACATTTTACTTCATAATGTCCAATGAACATTATAAGAATTGTATCAAAAAGTTATGAATCTGATCACATTTTATTTTAAATTCAATAAATACGGCGCGCCACCACGGAATAAAAAGTACTTAAGGCGCCACATCGAACTTTAACCAAAGAGTACTAAAACAATAAACTGGGAACTATCTTACGACTTTGTTGACAGAATATAGAATCGGAGACCCAATAGAGTTAAAAAGATTGTGGATAACAAAACCTACTTCCAGCCTGTATATTTTATCGTAATTGTTAACCGCACAGAATCATCTATACTTACATACAATATTTAACAATATTATGATTAAGTAACTCACTCAGTGTTACCAGATAAAAAATTAAAAATACCGTCTTTATTCATCAAAAATACGAAAAATACCGTGTATGTGTAATCATTAATCAATTAAAAAAACATAAAATGACATTGAAACCGATTTTTGGAGCGAAGTTCCTTATCGCGCGTTGTGAAAGGGGGCTAGATGGAAAAAAATAAGACGAAAAGTTGGTTTTTTTTCACTAAAATTGAGCCTACTGATTAAGTTTATTATATTCATTATATTGGTTAACAATAAAAAAAATATTATTATAACTTAAAAAAAATATTTTTTATTACAAATCCTTCACTAATTTTTACTAATTTCACACTAATAAATTTACACTAATTTGACGGTCACCATAGCCTAGTTGGTAGTGCTCCTGCCTACGAAGCTGATGGTCCTGGGTTCGAATCCCGGTAAGTGCAAATATTTGTGTGATGAGTACGAACATTTGTTTCTGAGTCATGGATGTTCTCTATGTATTTAAGTATTTATCTATCTATATAAGTATGTATATCGTCGCCTGTTACCCATTGTACAAGCTTTGCTTAGTTTGGGGCTAGGATGATCTGTGTGACATTGTCACTAGATATTATTACTAATTAATCGAAAGGAACTAACTTCGTTCCATCCGGGTGTCCCTTGACACCTCTCAAGTTTTTATCGTGGTTAGAGAAGTGGGCAAACTACTAACAGGATCACACTTGTATTCAGCATTATTAGGATCACCTAACACATAATATATATTTGGGAGTTCTCCCCCACTGTAAGTATTTCTCTATGATCCTCTCGCGCAGCGTAGTAATATTGCCAAACAACACGGTAGTCAGTATTTAAAATAAAAAACTTGTGTGTACTTATGTACACGCGTTAGAAGTTATACTTCTTAATATACAACTTGAACATAGTCATCAATTTTCATACCACCTAGAACTAACGTCATGCTGTTATTTTTACGATGCGCGCGCATCGTAAAAATTCACTCTCATACATTTTCATACCACCTAGAACTAACTCTATGCTGTTATTTTTACGATGCGCACGCACGATGTGCGCGCATCGTAAAATATCACTCTCATACCACCTAGAACTAACTTCATGCTGTAAAATTTTTTGGTGTCGGTGTGCGCGCGCATCGTAAAAATTCACTCTCATCATTTTTCTCCATCGCGCCAAAAGAAGTATAACTTCAATTTTAGTCGATAAATGTAAAAGCCACGTGAACGTCCTGAATTGTTACCGTAGACTGTGCAAAGTTAATATTTACCGTGCTTCTACGGTAATTACGGTGTAACTGGTAACACTGACTCACTAAACATTTTTAGTTTCAAGGCCGTGCTCAATAAACGGTTTTATCCCTTAATTTAAACTCCGTGGATCTTTGAGCATAGACAAGATAGACCGTGGATAGTACTTTACCATTGTTACTTTTTGAAGAAAATCGAGACGAAAATAATTTTGTTTAAATTGCAATTTCTCATAATTTTCAACAAAGAATGAAGTAGATGACTTTTTATTTATTCAATTAAATTCTATATTGATGGTAGAGTATTATGTACTATACATTGTCAAGGATTTATGTCTTCGAGTGTGAAGCGAGAATAAATGTGTTAGAATAAGACATATAGTAGGGACTAGAGAGTGGTAGCCATTTTTAAACGAAGTTGCTGGACTGGATGGAAGGAGAGTTGCATTCGGTAACTTGTGTTCAAGGTGTGAGTTTCGTTTAACTTCAAGTTTCTCGTAGTGAACGCAGTTCCTGCAATAAATATGTGAGTATTTATTTAGTGTTTAAATATTGCTATAATGTCTAATAAGGTAACATGAATAGCGAACAAAACTTAGGAACGCACTAACATGCAAAATGCATAATATAAATGATTTCTACATGTTTTCATACAAGCTGTGTACCTAAATATCTATATGTATAATTATGTACACTTAACTATATTAGGTAGGTAGGTACTACAAATATGTTCTGACTATTTAAAAGCGAGAATATTATCGTCTTATATTTTTTATTATTACGAGCATTTACTTAAAAATAATATTATCTCCACATTAAAGATGCATCAAAAAGTACTTAATTCTAAAGGGCATGTAAATAAAAATAATATATACCTACTTATGCATCACTCAGTGATTTCCACAATAGAGTTGTGTCCACCATTTTGAGGGATATGCCTTTCGGCACGCTTGGCAGAAAGGTTTACGATCACAGTACGATAGTCATATTACACAAAGATACGCTGCTGCCCGTTATCAGTTAGATATTCCCTCAGGACTACTTCTACGCCCCCAACTGGATTAGATGGGGTAGCGATATTCTAAGCCGTCACACAGTAAAATATCCTTCATCATCATCATCATGTCAGCCAAAGTATGTCCACAGCTGGACAACAGCCTTTCCAAATCTTTGCGATGGCAGCTTGATGGTCATAATTCACTGAAAAACGCTGCTGCCCGTTCTCTGGTAATCCCTCTCTCGATTTCTACGCCCCCCCCCCCCCCCCCCCCAAAGGGATGAGATGGAGTGATGATAATCTATGCCGTTACCAAAAAGCAAAAAAAAACTCATGTCACTATTTTTGTTTCAGTGGAAAATGGGTATCCTCGCAGCTATTGTTGTCAACTTGGTGGGTGGAGCCGTCATTTACCTGACTGGGGGCCTGCTGATTCCGCTGGTGGCACCATGGCTCGGCTTCGGGAGTGCTGGCATTGCTGCTGGGTCTATAGCTGCTGGAGCCCAATCTTTCTACGGCAACCTCGCTGCAGGGTCCATTATATCTTTATTGACTTCTGCTACGATGGTGGCACCAACTCCGTGAGTAACAATTTTATGTAGACTTGAAGAGTAATAATAAAATAATAAAAATTTAATTATATCCTCGCAGTATGATAGTCACAGTACACATAGAGATGCTGCTGCCCGTTTTCTGAGAGATAATCCCTCAGGTTGACTTTGAAGCCCCCCATGGGATAACATAATAATGATTTCCTGGGACATTATTTACACACGGCCATCTGATCCCAAACTAAGCAGGGCTTGTACAATGGAAACCAGATAACTGGTATACTACATATTATACTTTTCTTTTGTAAATACATATTTAAATAGATAATTACACCCAGACTCAGGACAAACAGACATGTTCATTTACACAAATATCTGTCCTGAGTGGGAATCTAATCCACCACCTGTGGTGTGCAAAGTAAGCTTTTACCAACCACACCACAGGCCCATCATACATTGGATAATACCCCAACCTATGTAATTACATTCTGACACAGATAGTGAAGATCTTTACTATTTGCAACTTTGAACTTGAACTTTCAAATCCCGAGTGATGCCAAGAAGATAAATTGGGATTTTTCTATTAAAACAGTATCAGCCCTCACATATTCAAGCAGTACATATTTATAGAAATATGTACTGCTAGTGCATGTGCTTTATATATATATATATATAAAGCACATGCACAATATATATATATATATACAGGTATATTCCATTTTATTGCTCTAGCTAAAGCAATAAAATAAAATACATATGATAAAATGACGGCCAGTTGGCGTGGTAGGCCAGGTAGATACTTGCCCTCCACGCTGGAGGTCGTGGGTTCGATTCCCACCCAGGACAAATATTTGTGTGCATGAATATGTCTGTTTGTCCTGAGTCTGGGTGTAATTATCTACATAAGTATGTATTTACAAAAAAATATTGTATTAGTACACATATGTAGTATATCCATTATCTGGTTTCCATAATACAAGCTTTGCTTAGTTTGGGATCAGATGGCCATGTGTAAAAAATGTCCCAGGATATAATCATTATTATATTATTCCATCATTCATTCAATCAATTATAAGCTTGACAATAACTTAATATAAGCTAGCTATATCATAAATGTTATATCTAAATTGTTTCATACTTTCCGTGTAGAAGGGAAAGGGAAGGAAGGGAAAAATACATGTTTGAACTTGTTCTGAGTATTATGGAATATTAATATCACAAAATGATCGATCCAAAATATCCGTTAAAGCTGTGTGAGCTTT
Source organism: Pseudoips prasinana (assembly GCA_951640165.1). Taxonomy (NCBI): domain Eukaryota; kingdom Metazoa; phylum Arthropoda; class Insecta; order Lepidoptera; family Nolidae; genus Pseudoips; species Pseudoips prasinana. The sequence goes on from OX621260.1 coordinate 15,815,245, forward strand.
GAGCCTTTAATTTTGGGTAAGCGGTGGGAATGCGTAAGTATCTCACCCGCAATAAGAATTTGTAGAATAGTTTTTATTGCTTTATAGAATAGTAAACTATGCATTTGACCATGTGATGATCTTCAGCAAAGTGTTGTGCATGAGCCCACAAAAGTTTCTGAGTTAGTACGACCAATCTTCGACAGATGGCACCACTATCATTACAATGAATTTCATAATATAGGTATTACCGAGAGAGTTAATGTAACGCTGGTAAAACCGTGGGGCACAGCTAGTCTGTTATGTATAAACTGTTACAATAAATACGCCTCACTACAATCCTGTGGGCAGAGTTTTTTTTTACTTTAAAGTTACCTATATGCAGGCAGAAGGATAAGCTTTATTTTTGATTGATACTATATTGTTTGTCTTGAATTATATATTATATATATATATAATTATAGTTCTGAAATTTTTGTTCATTATTATATTTCTTTGTTTCAGATAATTCACATCAACCGTTTTGTACAATAACCTTTAATGTTGAAATAAATGAGTTAAATTGATTAAATGCGTAAGACTTATTTCGCCCTAATACTTCTAACTCACAGATAATAAATATATGAAACTTGGTAGCAATATTTAAATTCACAGAACATAGACTACGGCTAAAAACCTCTTTGGTATGTAATCTTGAAGTTGAATGTAAATGTGTCTTTGGCGCCGCATGTCATCTTATAAAAATACTAGTTAACATTATCATCATCATTATATCAGCCGTAAGACGTCCACTGCTGGACAAAGGCCTCCCCAAGGATCTCCACAATGGCCGGTCTTGTTCTGCCCTGATAAGCCCCTTCAATAATGGACACAATTAAAACTAGTTAACTAGCAAATAAATTATACGTAACGAAGAAAACGAGTGAAAGAACACTATTTTTCACTATCTTGATGTTTATATATATTATATGTATATCTATTTAAATATTTGTATGTAAATTAATAAAATTATTACATCAGTTATCTCTTCATTTATCTTTACCTACACACTTTTGTACTTTCTTCTGCAACTTTCCTCTCGCGGGTCTGCTGGAAGAGATTTCTTTAGAAATAAGCAGCACCCTTGTACCTCTACTTCATCATCATCATTCAGCCGAAAGACGTCCACTGCTGGACAAAGGCCTCCCCCAAAGATCTCCACAATTGCCGGTCTTGCGCTATACGCATCCAGCTGTTTCCTGTGACCCTGCGACCTCTACTTCATACTATGTTAATTTCCATTTGTTTATATTTTGTGTGTACCTACATTAATAATAATAAAGTTTACAATCAAAGCACACCTAGACTTATAACAATTATTTATGGGGCACATAAATAGTTGCGGTGGGGGCATCGAACTCGAAACCATTAGTCCTTACCTTATGGTCCAAATATTGAGAGTTCGATCATCGCACAATACAAATATTTGTGTTCATAAAACATGTCTATTTGTCTTGGTCCGAGTGTTTTCTGTGTATTGTATGTATATATTTACAAAATACGCGCATAAGTATTTTTATCCGTTGTCAAGTATCCATAGTACAAACTTTGCTGTGTTTGGGCTAGATGGCGCTGTGTGATATGTCCCTATTTACATTTAACTAAAGTATGTACGTGTACACCTAAAGTAAAGTATCTATACACCTAAGCTCCTCACCACTAACCTAGTAGACTCACGGTTGCCTGGAAGAGATAAAGCGGCCATTTGTACAATCTTAACATACTCATAGTTCTTTTTATGTACCTATTATTTTTAGTCCAAAAAAGTACAACAAACGTAAAAACAAAAAAGTAGAACAAATATTTTAGTCAATATTAAAGTACGGAGCTCGGTATCTAGCTCCGTACTTTAATATTGACTAAAATATTTGTTCTACTTTTTTGTTACTACTATATCAGCTACTATATCAGCAAAACTGGGTGTTTTACCTTTCGACTGTTTGATGCTCATATCGTTAGTAGGGAGGTTATCTACAGGTACATAATAAAACAAAACATACATAGTCACAGATTCCACATTTAATGCATGACATGCCACATCATCCAAATAATCGGCCAATCAGCAACGTTCACGTAAACACGGGAAATGTGACCATTGAGAATCGTTGTTTTAATTCCTAGCGGCTGATTTGTTAATTTATTATATAGGAAACGTTTTTAAAAATGGATAATTTACATTGGGATCGTTTTAACTTACAACATTATCTGAAGTAAATAATTAACTGAGCCATGCACATAATTTAGCCGACGCGCGACGCTTACACGAGCGCTAAAAGCTTGAGTTGGCCTACTACAACACACATATATAACGTTAAAGTTACGTTACCAATTTTTTATATTAACTTATCAACAAAAATGTTAAAACTGCCTTGAGAATATTTGAATTCCAAACAAGATGAAAAACAATGTAAATAAAGGGTGTTCCCCGGTTTTTTTTATTAAAACTTAATGAGAAAACTGTGACCAAACCGGGGAAATCCCACAATTCGGATCGATTTTATAAATTAGTACATATAAAAATTGTACTTGACCAATAGTTTAGACTTTCTTTATTGCAAAGATATTAATATAACAAGATTGCGCACTGAGGCGAGGGAGCAAAAACGGCCCGAGCAAGAAGTAGCTGTTTTGGATGGCATCTCCTTCTAATAGAATGACCATGCGTCGTGGAATTATGCGAATGTTTTAACGCGCCAAATTTAACATTTTGTTTTTATGAGAATGAATAAACTTACTTTTGAAGTATAATCATACTACCAGTGCAGTGCAGTACCTAGGTATACGTATTCGAGATGTTTTCGTTACTTATACTTTCTTTATTTTGTATACCTCTCTGCAAGCAATATAAATTAAATTATACCAACATTATTTGTAGATTTTTTAAACGTTTGGAAATTATATAATTATTTATAGTACTATTCCCGCCTAATGTAAGTGTGAGTAGTGGTAGATATTTTGGACAAAGGCAGTAGACTTTCCAAATATAATATATTCGTAATGTATCCAAATAGTTTTCAAGTATATTATATGTTTTATTTACTTACTAGCTGTGCCCCGCGGTTTTACCCGCGTTATACTTTATAAATTATCACAGCTCCTCCCCCGTAGGTAATAGCGTGATAAATGATAATATGTAGCCTATATGTTGACGCGACCTCTTAGTAATATTCATGCAAAATTTGAAGTAAATACATGCAGTACTTTTTGAGTTTAGCCCGGACATACATACAGAGAAACAGACAAAAATTCTAAAAACTATATTTTTGGCTTCGATATCAAATATAGATCACGCCCCAAGTATTGTTTTAAAAAAATATTCAATGTACAGTTTTGACTTTCCTACGATTTTATTATAATAATATGTATAGATATTCTTTTTCGCAACAAGTGTTTTGTGTCAGTCGGCTATAGTATTCTAGGATAATTATTGTAATACATATATTCAATATAGATTAGATTGCGAAAATCAGGTAACATTAATAGACTACAGGCCCGATTTTTAAATTTATTCCACGGATAGTACTATACTCACTTTTTTTTTTTTTTTTTTTTTTTTTTTTTCAACGTGGGGAAATCCTTTACGGATCCCTGCCGCTGGGCAAGCGACAGGGTATGTCGGGCTCCCAGTAGATTACCGGTGTACCGACTAAAACCCCACGGTGTTTCCACAACTACCTTTAGTCTAGGTCACGGGATTCGCGCAAGCATGCACCGCAGCCTAAACAGGTTTTGACCCATCTGCACGTAGATGGGTCCCGTCGAATAGAGGGATCAGTCCCCCTTCCTACCACAAAACGCGCGAAAACACGAGCGCCATCCTCTCGGGACCTGTTCTGATCAGGCGGCAGACTGCCCTAAGTCTGTCGCCCGCAGGTCATACCTCAAGGTGGATGAAGATCCACCACGAATGCTCTCCGACGCCTTCGAGGTCTCCTGGCGCGGGCTGGGTCGGAGCTTCTAAGCTCTCGCTCCCGTTCCGCCACCTCCTTTGCGACCATCACCTCCTCGCAGAAGGAAGCAACGGCAACCCAACAGGTCTCGCTATCGACCATGGACAATACCATGTCCGGTAGCGAGAGGACCCTCGTACCAAGTGCGGTGACCAAGGCACGACGTTGCACTACCCATGCTGGGCATTCCAGTAAAGTGTGAAGCGCCGTATCCTCGACGTCACCGCAATGGTGACACTCAGACGTCTGCTCACGGCCTATGAGACGCAGATACCGCCCAAAGCATCCATGCCCTGAGAGGATCTGCGTCAACCGATATGTAAGAGCACCGTGGTGCCTCTCCAGCCACGCTTCCAGAATGGGACTTATCGCCACAATCGTGACGCGGCCTGCAGTTGGTTGTGCAAGTCGCAACTTCCACTCAACCACCATGGAATCTTGGAGTTCAGACCGTTGCGTTTCGATCTCTCGAAACGCTGGACGAAAGCCCCGTTCAAGCGCGTCTCTACGCCACTTGTACAGAAGCGCAAGGACTCTAGCTTCCAAGTCCCATGGTGGGGATCCGGCTAATAGGCTTGCTGCCTCAAAAGAAATCGTGCGGTACCCCCTTATGACCCTTATGGCCATTGCTCTCTGCGGCTTTCTTAGCTCACGGAGATTGCGAGCTGCCAAGGAATCTCCCCACACGGGAGCCCCGTAAAGGGCCATTGACCGCACGATTCCCATGTATAATTTCCGGCAGGAGGCATTTGGCCCCCCCACGTTGGGCAGCAATCGCGCTAGGGCAGCCGCCGCCGTCAACCATTTGGGGACCAACCTTCGGAAATGCTCTCCGAAGTTCCATCGGCCGTCGAGAATGAGACCTAAATACCTCATAGTTTTCTCGACAGTGATGCGAACGCCTCCCACCGTGATGTAAGCGCCCACTGGTGGCGCTCTCCGGGGCCCATGAAAAAAGAGTGCCTCGGATTTATGAAGTGCCACCTCAAGTCCCAGTAGCCGAATCCTTCTCACAACCTGCGCAACCCCTGCTGTGGCCAATATTGCCGCTTGCTGGTGCGTCATCCCCCGCGCCGTCACCAGTGTGTCGTCGGCGTAACAGGTAACGTCAACGCCAGGTGGGAGATTGCCACGCAACACCCAGTCGTATCCGATGTTCCACAGAAGCGGTCCAAGAACCGAACCCTGTGGAACACCGCATGACATCTCTCGTCGACCCCATGCACCATGACCTGGGTAGACCACTGACCTTTCAGACAGATAGGCCCCGACAATTTGACGGAGGTAGTATGGCACTCGATGGTAATCAAGTGCCACTCTTATGCAACTCCAGGGTAAGGTGTTAAATGCGTTGGCGATATCAAGAGATACCGCCAGGACCACCTCTCCCTGGGAAATCGCTTCCTCCGTCAGAGCTCTCACGCGCATGATGGCATCCACAGTGGAGCGCCCTTGTCGGAAACCAAATTGGTTTTCCGCCAAATCTGGACCAGCCCCAGTTAGATGCTGGACAAGACGGGCTGCTATGACTCTTTCGAAGAGTTTGCCCACCTCATCCAGCAACACAATGGGGCGGTAGGCAGATGGGGAGTCTGCAGGGCGTCCCATCTTCTGAATCAGAACCAGTTTACCTATTTTCCACTGTTGTGGAAACTGGCCCCGTTCCAGACATGCGCTAAAGAGCCCTCGCAGGCGGGGCCCAAGAGCCCGAAGGGCCAGAACCCATACACGGCCAGGTATACCGTCGGGCCCTGGAGCAGTATTTTTGGCTTGTAGCCTTTGCAACACCGCTCTCAGCTCTTCCCGGGTTACTTCGGGCACGTCGATATCCCCGATGCTTGGTATCGCCAAAGGAGTTATGGCCGGCGGAGTGTGATCATCTCTATCGGGGAAAAGTGCTACTATCACCTCTGTTAGTAACTCGGGCCGAAGACTCTGAGTCAGTGGAGGCGACCATGGACGAAGTTTACCCCGGACCATAAGATATGGGCGTCCCCACGGATCCCGATCTAATCTTGATAGCAGCTCTTCGCGAGCATAGGTTTTAGCCCCCAAGATGGCCAACTGCAACTCTCTTTTAGCCAATCTATAGTTGCTATATAACTGCCCCTCTACGTCTGCCGCATTAGGTATTTGTCGACGTCGCCTTCGATGTCTGGCATACTGGCGGCGTGCCACAACGCAAGCACTGCGTAACTGTGCAATCTCTGGCGTCCACCAGTATACCTGTCGTTTGGCAGGTTTTCGTCGAACCCGGGGCATTGCAGCATCGCACAATTGTGTAACAGCTTCTCGGAACCATTCTGCCTCAGCAAAAATGTCCACAGGCCTGTCCGGTGCCGAGACCCAGGCTTGCACAATGGAGGCTTCCAACAGCAACCCACGGTCTAACTGCCTCAAGGCCCAACGCGGGCCGTCCCCAACTAGGGCCCTTGAGACTGGCGCATAATGGGTCTGGGTAGAGACATCAAATCTAATATAGCGGTGATCAGACATGGTCTCCACCCCCTCCACAACACGCCAACCCAGAACCCGGTGTGCAATTGTGGGGCTGGCGAACGTAATATCCACTATTGAGCCACCACGTTGCCGAACGCACGTGTTGACAGAGCCCCTGTTGAGGACAATCAGGCCCTTAACCAAGGCCCACTCTTCAAGCTCATCCCCCCTCGCGTTTGAAGATGGTGAACCCCAAGCCACTGATTTAGCATTGAAGTCCCCAAGGCAAATCACGGGGCGGGGATGACATCGATTGACGGCCATACCTAAATCAATAAGAAAATTTTCAAATTCAGAGAGTGGCCTGTTTGGTGAAAAATAAACCCCCACAACAGCTATGTCGCCAATAACTGCAGACACCCACCCCTGCCAACTCGTAATATAGTACTATACTCACTACCTTAGTTGAAAATATCTTCTAAGTGGCTTAATCTAAACAACTGAGATAATTTTATATCTTTTGTTATTAATAAGAGTGTAGCAATTGTCTATTTCTTACCTATTTACTCATAACAAACACTGACACGAGGAAACAGTAGCCTCGTTTTAGTGTTAGATATAGTGAAATAGACAATTATTCATCATCATCATCATCATCATTACAGCTTAAATAAGTCCACTGCTGGACAAGCCTCCCTCAAGAATCATCTTGAGGGGATATGCCATAATCGCCACGCTAGACAGGCGGGTTGGCGATCGCAGTATGATAGTCGTAGTACTCAGAAGGAAGCTACTTCCCGTCCTCTGGTAGATATTCCCTCGGGTTGACTTCTACGCCCCCCACGGGATGAGATGGGGTGATGATATTCTGATTCTGATATTTGTCGCCGTCACCACACAGCAGACAATTATTACGTAGGTATAAAATACCTAATATACATTACGACAGGTTGGAAAAATCGTTTGTTGTAAGAGGCAACAATCTCGAGTAGGTATGCTTAGTGGCTGGTAGTGGGGAATAGTATTTTGTGTCAATGTGCAAAAACTCTAAAACAAATGTGAATGTTATTTGTAATAAAACAGTTAATTGCTATATCAGATTATTATTTACCGGGAACAATATTCATCCATTTTTGTTTCAATTCCACGTTTTTGGGAAATCTAGAAAAACGATCCATTAAATACGTAACGAATGGTTACCCTGTTGCTGAACTTAGCCAAAATATACAGTAAAATATAGAAACATTACAAGATACCAATTACTTGTGAAAAGATATACCACTCCCCAGGTGACCCTCACTTTTCCACCCTTTTACGCAACAAGTTAAAACCATTTTTAAGCAAATTGGAACTGGATTGGAGCACAATACGATAAATAATTTCAAAACAAACATTCGCCATATTTGTTTACAAATTGAGTGTGGTAAACGTAATTTCTTATAAATACTGCTATTGAATTTACTAAACCCAAATTAAATGTATTTAAAAAGCTATCAAAGAATAAGACATAGTTTAAAAAAACGTTGTGTACGTCTTAAATAAATAAAAAATATTTAATTATAGTTATATGAAAACATAATCCTAGGTGTTTGACCAAAAATTCTACTATTTTATACGTCAAGTAAGTTATTTTTAGGCTGGCCATCTGTGGTCCGTTTTTTCCTATTGGTACACTACAAAGAGAAATGGACTGTATCTTAAAGACTTTGAGTTCATTTTACTTTGAACTAAATCTTGGAGTGCGCAATCTTGTTATATTATAATATCTTTGCTTTATTGTTTATCGTACACAGAAAATACATTTATAAATGATTTAATATAAAGCTATTGTACAGAGTCGAGCTTAACACAAAATGAGTTTTCTTTCAGCAAACCCTTGTTAGAGTGAGGCTTGTGTGAAAGGGTATACATAGTGCACAACAAATAATAAGACATTAAAACTAAAACAAGTATAACTTAAAGTAAATAAATACATACATATACTTACTTACTAATAAATACATACACTTACATATATAACCAAATAATAATTTACTGTCTGCCTACCTGCTTTCCAATCAACATACCAGTTTACTATTGTTATTTTATTTTATTACTTAAGGAAAACTTACAGCTAAAATACAAATGACACACAGAATAAAAGATGAAGGCCAATTAAAAGTTTCTCAGATAAACACAGGTTTAGGAAGAAGGAAGAGTATAGTAGAAAATGTTCTTTTTCTAAAGATATACGAACTAGCGCGTATAATATGAGGAAGAGAACTCCACAAGCGCACCGTACGAAGCGTAAACGAGCCCACATATCGGCTGGAAGTATGAGCAGGCATACTAGTAGAAGGGAAGTGACTGAGCGACAGATTTACCTCGAGGGACCAAATAATCAAAGCGTTCACGGAGATAGATGGGAGCATTCGAGTTATTAAGAATAGAATAGAAAAAACAAAGAAAATAAACACTGGACATTTGTAGAGTATTTTTTAAACTTTGATGAGACCGCGGAATTCCTTCTATTCAAGAAAGCGTAGGCTACTCGCTGGCTATAGCTCTCGCTCGCTTCTCGGCGTACTGTAAAAAAGTCATCTTACTTGTTATAGAAAGGCTGGCATCTACATATATTGAAGTTATTCACCTGTGTTTTTAAAATAGTTATATAATGTTTAAAGACAATTTAGTAATAATCCCAAGCCATTCGATGTTAAAAAATTGTAATTATAAAAACTTTAACTATATGCACTAGAAGAAGAATAAGAATCTTCTGCTAGAAGTAACACTGACACACATACACCTTCTCATAACACCGCTACATCGATAATGATGAAACTTAGCGATCATATAAATATTACCTTGAAGAACAGGCCAGACTACATGACCCTACAGGATTCCGCTGGAAATAGGTGTACTTCGAAATAAAAATATGCGTGGAGCATGGTATGCCGTGGACGACAAGTCACTTTCAACATAAGTTAAATCATTCAAGTGTTAAATTAGAACGTTATAAATTCATTATTTCATTTCATGATGTAATAATTGTAATATAAAATCAATATTTATGGTCACTTATTTATATTTTTAATGATTATTGCAATAATTATTCATTAATTCATGTAATTGGTGGTCTACCGTTTTAAGGTAAAAGAAAATAAAATAAAAAACTAATATAAATTGTTCCGAAGCCTAGTCATTATAAAATCTGTGTGTTATCGCTATAAAGAATCATACATAATGATCAAAGTGGCCTTTTGAACCCTTGGTGTCGACTGTTCATTGACTTAATGATTACATTACTTATCCGCCAGTAATAAACAGATGTATAACAAAATAAAAATAGGCTAATTTTAATTTAATTTATATTTTTTATTAACCATCTAGCAGTCATATTCAGTGCTGTGCTGGTTGATTAATAAAAATTATAAAATTAATAAGAAAAGAAAATAAGAGATATTTTTAATACATTTTTGAATTTTTCTGAATCTGTGTCTACTTCCTAATTTGATAGGCAGCAACTATATTTATATATACACATAGGCATCATATACTTTAATGCCTAAAAGTGTAAATGCATCTGGGGTTTTAAATACGCCAAATAATGTTCTAATACGTATAACTAATCTATTTCAGATGTAGACGTCAAACTTTGAAATTGCGTCCATGTGATCGTACAACACTGCGCTATAATGTAGGGTGTAAGTGGCAGCCTACCAGTAGTGACTAGTGTTATCTGCTGACTGATACTCGTGTTGTTGTATACTCGACACCGAGACCCTTATTTACAATTTCCGACATCTGTAGATATTAATTTACATATAAATACATTTGTTATGGTGTTTAATTTAATTTAGAGTGCTTAATTTTAACAAAAATGGGTATTATCTCCCACATTTTGGTCCAGAATTTACACTCAGCCGTTACTGAATAATATAATAATAATAGCTTTATTTCTTCTCTCACACAGAAAATAGGTACATGAAAAATGTCTTATTAACAATTAATTCATGAATGTTTGCTTAACATTGTAGAGGTGAAATCTGTGTGAGAGACTGGTATCCGTACTAGGTGGTAAACCTGTATGACAGATGACCAGCCTCTCCTAACTCATGAAGGTGTAATTTGGCATTCAATGATTAAGTTGTGTTGAGGAAGTATATCAGTACTCGAGATGTGTGTGTGTGTGTGTGGTGTGTCTGTGGTGTGGGTGCGTGTGTTGTGTGTGTGTGTGTGTGTGTGTGTGTGTGTGTGTGTGTGTGTGTGTGTGTGTGTGTGTGTGTAGTGCGATCTTAAATATGAAATAACTATGATGGGATAAATAGAAGATTTTCTGTTTCTTCATAGTTAAGAGATTTTAGCCAATTAGAAATTTATTGTTTGCATTGATAATTAGTTAGGGAGTAAATATTTAATTTTAGATTAATTTTATTATATAGATATCGTCCCCGAAAACTGAAGAATTTGCGTGCAAATTCTGTGTGCCAACGATTGTCCGTTGAAGCGCAAACCCTATACTTACGACGTTTGTTAATGATGGAAGAGTCAAATGTTCAGCGTCGTCGTGCTATGCCATCGTGAAGACGGACAATTACTGATAAGAACACTTTAAAATTCTGAAGAAGAAGTGTTGACATATGATAGACCTAACCATAGATAAACCTAAGGATAGCCGGCTAAGCTTAAGTTTATGTTCACACGTATACACGATCGTGCAGTTGAAAATCAACGGGTCATTAACAAAGTCCTGCCCTTTTATTTAAATTTAAGTAACAAAATCTCTGCCTGGTCACCCATCTTTTAGGTGCAACTGAAACTTAGTATCGAAGTAAATAAAGGTTGCCTGGAAGTGATCGCTAACCAATCGTTGTTCAATGGTTTTTATCTATCTGTCTAGGATTTATTTATTTTTTATTGAATTAAAGGCCGACAAGGACCAATTATAAAAGTACACTAGTACAATACAATACCCACTTAAAATTAACATACAAAACAATTACATTACAATACAATACAACAAAACAATTAAAACAATATTTCAACATTATCCCGTACATGTACCATGACACAGTGATACATGTAGGTACTGGCAGTCGAATCGCTGGGCGAAGTCGCTCAGAATACTGTTTGGGCTGACCCGCACCCTGCGCACCAGGGATGTGCACGAAAAACGCAAACTTCTGTAGCGCGAGGCAGCCCAACAACACCCTGAATGCATTATTGTATTGGACGCGTGGAGCGCCGTACTGCTTTTGCGTATAATTCACCCACAGATCGCTCGCGTAGATTATGATACTGTGTGTGAAATTATTTAATTTTATTAAATAAATATAAAATCAGTGAACGCAAATAAACATGGAAGCATTCCTAGCTCGCGAAAATGACCCAACGCAGATTGTGCCACGGTAGGCGGGGCTTAAAAATTGTGCCGCGGACCGAGTTTGCGCACTACGGGCATCAATGGCGGTCGTCTGTCAGTTATTGGTTTCAGCGTGTTTAATTTACAAAAATGCTAATCTCATTTGCATAACAAGAGTGTTAGAATTAGTTATTACGGGTAAGTACATCGCTGTATATTTTAATTTTATTAAATATGAAGTCAATCTAATTCACACAAAATATATGGTGATGTTGTTATGCAAACGAATCAATTTTTTTGGACACAAAAATTATGATATATATTTTATATTTATTATAATTATTCATTTTATAACAATCTTAGATAAAATACTCAGCATCTTTAGAGTTTGTACAAAAGAATGGTAATGGTGGTATTAAATTGCTTGGTTTCTTCAGATTTCCACTTGATCTAAAGTGAAGAGAACTATAGACGAAAGCCGTTCCTTTGGAAACAGTGAACGCAAATAAACATGGAAGCATTACTTCAAGGAAACTAAGCGCAAATCTTGACCCAATATCCCAATCAAACTGACACAACGGAATACCGTCTCTGATTGGCCAAAAATATTACCGCTCAGGTTCACCTTTTAAAAGTAGACATTATGACGTGAAGTTTGGTTCTAAATTGCCATGTTCATGTCATTCGCCGAGGGATGTTTTAGGCTATAAAATGCAATATGCAATTGAATGGAGCCCAAATAAAACGACAAGTATGCTCGGTTCATTTCAGCAATGACGATTTTTCTGTTTCAAAAAAGGGATACAGGAAGCTAAAAAAACGCTATTCCCATTTGTACGACAAGATTATTTGTTTAATGCATTATAAACAGGCAATTCTATTTTATTTATATATATACTGGGTAACTTGTAAAACACCAACAACCTCGCAAGACTAGATAGCTAAAACCATAAGCAATAACATTCATTTTACAACTTTTGATAATTTGTATTTTTATCTATATCTATATATTTTTTTGTAAAAAGTCAATATTAATTTAATTTCACACTTGAATGTTTATAACTCTACGCGTATCGCAAAGATAACGTAACCAGGCGGCTTACGTAATCTTTGCGACGCGCGTAGTTGTTGCTTATGGTGTTGACTTCCTAGTCCTGCGAGGTTGTTGGTGTTTTATAAGTAACCCTGTATATATACTAGATCACCTATAATTTCAAGTCCAGTCCTCCACACGTTTTCAAGATCAAGGGTATTGATAGACAGAGGGACGGACGGATAACAATGTGATACTATAAGGGTTCCGTTTTTTCCTTTGAAGGTACGGAATCCTAAAAGGTAGTGTTACGTATACGGAAATTGTAAATAATAATTATAATAAATAATTGACCACAAATTTGTTTTATTTACCTTCTTATCATAGCAAACAAACCCATTACTCGCCAAATACCTAAGAAAAGCTCATGCCATAAAGTTCAAGAAATTGTATATTTTTTCGTAATTATATATTATTTTAGTAACATCAATGTCACGGTGAATTATTTTCGTTGCACTTTATAGCATAAAACATCCCTCGGCGAATGACATGAACATGGCAATTTAGAACCAATCTTCACGTCATAACGTCTAGTAATGCTTCCATGTTTATTTGCGTTCACTGTATAAAATTGAATAACTTAAAATGTACTGAACTGACAAGGTTTGGGCAATGTTAGCCAGTGTCCCATCCCAGCCTCGTAACTTTACGACATATTTCATTATACATAAAACAGTCTACGGTTTAGATTTAAGATAACATATTATTTTTTTAGGATATACCAGTAGCACTAGCACGAGTTACCTCCGTATGAAACGGAAACTTGATTTCGAGCTCACCAAACTCGATGTAGTACGCTCGATCATACCTACAGTTTCCTTCATAATCGGTACCACAAGTTCATATATCGAGTTATAGTTTATACTATCATAGTTTTCTGTCAGATACGAGTCAGATTCGACGGTCGTATAGATTCAATGTTTCCAAGTTAAGATCAAATTGACAGAGAAGGGTAAATAAATTGAAGATAGGTTCAAATAAAAAATGTTCCGTGTTGTATTTTCATCACAAAGTTGTCTTTGTTCATGTTATTCAATGAATACAAACAAAAATTCCAGAAAGAAGCTTAACAGTTCCTAGATATCATTCAAAACAGGTAAGTTTTATTTATATCAAAATATTTTAGGGTAAGAAATAATTAGAAACGAGAACACTTACACTGTTTTGGCATTTACTGTTTTTATTTTTAGGTTAGAGAAAATAATATTTCAATGAAATGTAGAATAATGTTTATTATTGAAGAAATCAAAAAGTAAATTCCATTGTGGTAACTCAGTTTTTTATAGTTTAAATATAATCAAGCCAAGGTTACCTTATAATCTCTCTTTATGATGAATATCGAATAAATAACAAAGTGACGATAGTTAATTGACTGCAATATAATCAATATTTCTAACGCTCTATAAGTATGACTTGTTATATCTTAAAAATATGATTGATATCAAAATAATATGAAGGACTGGGAGTATGAAGTAGTTTGTTGATAGGTGGTGTTGCTGCCTGACTACATGGTTTATCCATTAGTCACCTTTTACATAATGTTGTGATGTTATAAGGTGGTACTTTTATTCATTAGGTATAGGCCGGAAACAACATTGCTCAGAAGTCAACTATATCATCCATTTAAATATAATAATTGTAATTCAACGTTATTGACATATTTTTCTGTTTCAGGATACTTCCACATACGCTGAACTTACAAAATAAATAAAAGCTTGGTGACACTTTAAATGCATGCATCCTAATAAAATGATGTTATGAAATACTCAAGATTCACTAGTGTTAACAAATAATAAACTGTGAGAATTTGAAAATAAATGATGATGCCTATGATGTTTGTTTCATTTCTAATAATATTATATCAACCTTAGTGTTTTATTTTATAAATCAGGTTTTATTTATTATATGAACCATAACTTTTGATAAACATAACAGGTTAATCCTTTGAGTATAGACAAATGCTCAAAGAGTTAATCAGAAGCATAATACTATACAATGAAACTATAAAAGTACAAGTAGTTGTGTATGGGTTCTCTGCTGGAATGGCATTGTTCAGTTCAGCAACTAGCCAGAAAAGGTGAGAGTGAGCCGACTAGGAATATCCTATTTCTATTGACTCCCAGTCTCCTAGACTCACAAAGGCTAGGTGTTGTATTAATTAATGTATTAAATAAAACATACATATATTTTCTGTATTTAATACAGACTTAACATCTGTTTGACATGCTATCTTTAAATTAGTAGTAGGAATTTGATTAAATAATATTCATAAATTGATATTACAAAGTACTACTTATTAAGAGCTTATTTTATAAAACTTTTCTTATGTTTGTGTATATGCCAGAGTTACTATGCTGTTACTCTATTACACTTAAATAGCTAATGAGCTTACATATAGAGTTAGCATATAGCCAGAAAATTTATCTAGGATATGAAAAACTATTATACCTAAATAGAAATGTTTGTCTGTGAGTGGGTAGTAATGTTTGTTATGCCATCTCACTAAAGTTGAATAAGAATTTGGATGAAGTTTGGTATTGAGCAAACTTGATACCAAAGTTATGCTACAAGGGCTTATGAGATAGCTGTTGAAACCCAATCATAAGGTACATTGGTCGGTAAATAAAGTAAATACTGAAGATTCACTAGTATTAACAAATAATGAACTGTGAGAATATGAAAATAAATAATGCTGCCTATGATGTTTGTTTTATTTCTAATGATATTATATTATATCAACCTTAGTATTATATTTTATAATAAGTTAGGTTTTATAATGTGAACCATTACTTTAAATAAACATAACAGGTTAATTCTTTGAGCATAGATAAATGCTCGAAGGGTTAATCAGAAGCATAATACTATACAATGAAACCATACAAGTAACAACTAGTTGTCTGGGTTCTCTGGTCAAATGGCATTGTTCAGTTCAGCAACCAGCCAGAAAAAGTGAGAGTGAGCCGACTCCACTAGGAATATCCAATTTCTATTGACTCCCAGTCTCCCAGACTCACACAAAGGTTAGGTGTTGTATTAATTAAAACATATAGGTACATATATTTTCTGAATTTAATAAAGACTTAACATCTCTTTGACATGATATATTTTTATTAGTAGTAGTAGGTACATAATCTGCTTAAATAATATTTAAAAATTGATATTACATACTACTTATTAGCTTACCCAGAGCTTATTTTATAAAACTTTTATTATGTTTGTGTATGTGCCAGAGTTACTTTGTTGTTACTCTATTACACTAAAATGGCTAATCAGCTTTGATATGGAGTTAGCATATAGCCAGAAATTTAATGAAGGATATAAAAAACTATTTTAAATAGAAATGTTTGTCTGTGAGTGGGTTAGTAATGTTTGTTATGCAGTCACACTAAAGTTGAATAAGAATTTGGATGAAGTTTGGTATTGAGCAAACTTGGTACTACTTCAAGGGCTTATGAGATAGTTGTTGAACTCAATCATACATAAGGTACTTTGGTCGGTAAAATATGTCAATAAGTAAAAGAAGCAGCTAAACATGCATATGAATGATGTGGATTTGTTCCAAATAATTTGACAAGTATAGGGAACATTGTTGTTTTTAGAACTTAGATCTAGCTCTTGATTCTTGTCTAAATTATGAGTTTGATATTATAACATTGATGAAAAGTGTATGTCTACTTGTTTTTATTTATTTAGGTTGAAGATTAACATTTTTCCAATGGCCGATTACTGCTTCTTCATTTATTGAAGGCTTCTCAATTTATTGAATTTATGTTGATGTTACATCTGCATGTTCTGTTCTGGATCATTCTCTGATCTTTTAATTGATTAATGGTAACCTTAAACAGAAAGAAAACACGTTATGATCTGCCAATATAGATTTCAACTTTCCTTGGCCTATTTTAAAATGATATTAAGTATTAATTTAACAAAGATAAAGCACCTAAATAACATGCTAACGCTTATATTATTTAGAGTACAAGTAAACTCACCTTGCGTTCTATCATCGTATCAATAGTTATATTAGTTACAGATTTATTTATGTAGATTTTAGATACGAGTCGTAAAATCGTCCCAAACAAACATCTCAATTTGTTACTTAAGTGCGTTTTAGTTATAATCTCTCCATTTCTTGGTACCACTTGGTATCTTCAATACATAATTACGCAAAATTAAGTCTTTACAATAAAATAATTGAAGATTTTCATGACAACAAATATGCTCTCACTGTAAAATTCTTGGTGAGTGAAAATACTTCGAAGATTATAGTTTCCGTTTACGTTCACGTCCAACTAACTGTCAAATGTGCTACTCGTGGTGCCAAAATTGCATGTCAGACTCGAAAACCATCAAACCGCCAGTTTCTCTATTCGATCAGTTTCATTAAAAAAACTCGTGGTGCGAGTTTTAGTTCTTAGTAGTTTCCGCGAGAGGCGCTGGTGCTCAATGTATGGGACGAAACTGTACGTGTGATCGAGTAAGTAAACTACAGGATCTCGTGCTAGAGGCACAGGTGTTTCTCGTCAACTCAAAGGACATATAGTACAAAATTCCATTTCATACGTTAAACCAACATGTCCAATTTTAAAGTTTTAGATCGATCATGTTCTTGCAATTAAGTACTTAGACTATAAAAAGTCGTTGAATATAATAATATGAAGATGTAGATAATGGAGCGTTAACTAAAATTATAAAAGTTAATTTATCACTTGACTCAAAAAACGCAAATTACACGAAAACTAGATTCACACTACGGAATCCAGGGTCAAGTAAAAAGGGTTGGACCGGTTACCCTTTTCTTATGAAGACGCCCACATATTTGGGTAAACTATTAATCTGAGAAAGATTGCATTAGGCTATCCTTTACCTTCTTCCATAATATAAGAGGGAAATCCCCTGTCATAGAGAATTTTGGTGCGCACGCACGCGCACTTCAAGGCCTTACTATTGTACACCAGTAGCACTAGCACGAGTTACCTCCGTATGAAACGGAAACTTGATTTCGAGCTCACCAAACTCGATGTAGTACGCTCGATCATACCTACAGTTTCCTTCATAATCGGTACCACAAGTTCATATATCGAGTTATAGTTTATACTATCATAGTTTTCTGTCAGATACGAGTCAGATTCGACGGTCGTATAGATTCAATGTTTCCAAGTTAAGATCAAATTGACAGAGAAGGGTAAATAAATTGAAGATAGGTTCAAATAAAAAATGTTCCGTGTTGTATTTTCATCACAAAGTTGTCTTTGTTCATGTTATTCAATGAATACAAACAAAAATTCCAGAAAGAAGCTTAACAGTTCCTAGATATCATTCAAAACAGGTAAGTTTTATTTATATCAAAATATTTTAGGGTAAGAAATAATTAGAAACGAGAACACTTACACTGTTTTGGCATTTACTGTTTTTATTTTTAGGTTAGAGAAAATAATATTTCAATGAAATGTAGAATAATGTTTATTATTGAAGAAATCAAAAAGTAAATTCCATTGTGGTAACTCAGTTTTTTATAGTTTAAATATAATCAAGCCAAGGTTACCTTATAATCTCTCTTTATGATGAATATCGAATAAATAACAAAGTGACGATAGTTAATTGACTGCAATATAATCAATATTTCTAACGCTCTATAAGTATGACTTGTTATATCTTAAAAATATGATTGATATCAAAATAATATGAAGGACTGGGAGTATGAAGTAGTTTGTTGATAGGTGGTGTTGCTGCCTGACTACATGGTTTATCCATTAGTCACCTTTTACATAATGTTGTGATGTTATAAGGTGGTACTTTTATTCATTAGGTATAGGCCGGAAACAACATTGCTCAGAAGTCAACTATATCATCCATTTAAATATAATAATTGTAATTCAACGTTATTGACATATTTTTCTGTTTCAGGATACTTCCACATACGCTGAACTTACAAAATAAATAAAAGCTTGGTGACACTTTAAATGCATGCATCCTAATAAAATGATGTTATGAAATACTCAAGATTCACTAGTGTTAACAAATAATAAACTGTGAGAATTTGAAAATAAATGATGATGCCTATGATGTTTGTTTCATTTCTAATAATATTATATCAACCTTAGTGTTTTATTTTATAAATCAGGTTTTATTTATTATATGAACCATAACTTTTGATAAACATAACAGGTTAATCCTTTGAGTATAGACAAATGCTCAAAGAGTTAATCAGAAGCATAATACTATACAATGAAACTATAAAAGTACAAGTAGTTGTGTATGGGTTCTCTGCTGGAATGGCATTGTTCAGTTCAGCAACTAGCCAGAAAAGGTGAGAGTGAGCCGACTAGGAATATCCTATTTCTATTGACTCCCAGTCTCCTAGACTCACAAAGGCTAGGTGTTGTATTAATTAATGTATTAAATAAAACATACATATATTTTCTGTATTTAATACAGACTTAACATCTGTTTGACATGCTATCTTTAAATTAGTAGTAGGAATTTGATTAAATAATATTCATAAATTGATATTACAAAGTACTACTTATTAAGAGCTTATTTTATAAAACTTTTCTTATGTTTGTGTATATGCCAGAGTTACTATGCTGTTACTCTATTACACTTAAATAGCTAATGAGCTTACATATAGAGTTAGCATATAGCCAGAAAATTTATCTAGGATATGAAAAACTATTATACCTAAATAGAAATGTTTGTCTGTGAGTGGGTAGTAATGTTTGTTATGCCATCTCACTAAAGTTGAATAAGAATTTGGATGAAGTTTGGTATTGAGCAAACTTGATACCAAAGTTATGCTACAAGGGCTTATGAGATAGCTGTTGAAACCCAATCATAAGGTACATTGGTCGGTAAATAAAGTAAATACTGAAGATTCACTAGTATTAACAAATAATGAACTGTGAGAATATGAAAATAAATAATGCTGCCTATGATGTTTGTTTTATTTCTAATGATATTATATTATATCAACCTTAGTATTATATTTTATAATAAGTTAGGTTTTATAATGTGAACCATTACTTTAAATAAACATAACAGGTTAATTCTTTGAGCATAGATAAATGCTCGAAGGGTTAATCAGAAGCATAATACTATACAATGAAACCATACAAGTAACAACTAGTTGTCTGGGTTCTCTGGTCAAATGGCATTGTTCAGTTCAGCAACCAGCCAGAAAAAGTGAGAGTGAGCCGACTCCACTAGGAATATCCAATTTCTATTGACTCCCAGCCTCCCAGACTCACACAAAGGTTAGGTGTTGTATTAATTAAAACATATAGGTACATATATTTTCTGAATTTAATAAAGACTTAACATCTCTTTGACATGATATATTTTTATTAGTAGTAGTAGGTACATAATCTGCTTAAATAATATTTAAAAATTGATATTACATACTACTTATTAGCTTACCCAGAGCTTATTTTATAAAACTTTTATTATGTTTGTGTATGTGCCAGAGTTACTTTGTTGTTACTCTATTACACTAAAATGGCTAATCAGCTTTGATATGGAGTTAGCATATAGCCAGAAATTTAATGAAGGATATAAAAAACTATTTTAAATAGAAATGTTTGTCTGTGAGTGGGTTAGTAATGTTTGTTATGCAGTCACACTAAAGTTGAATAAGAATTTGGATGAAGTTTGGTATTGAGCAAACTTGGTACTACTTCAAGGGCTTATGAGATAGTTGTTGAACTCAATCATACATAAGGTACTTTGGTCGGTAAAATATGTCAATAAGTAAAAGAAGCAGCTAAACATGCATATGAATGATGTGGATTTGTTCCAAATAATTTGACAAGTATAGGGAACATTGTTGTTTTTAGAACTTAGATCTAGCTCTTGATTCTTGTCTAAATTATGAGTTTGATATTATAACATTGATGAAAAGTGTATGTCTACTTGTTTTTATTTATTTAGGTTGAAGATTAACATTTTTCCAATGGCCGATTACTGCTTCTTCATTTATTGAAGGCTTCTCAATTTATTGAATTTATGTTGATGTTACATCTGCATGTTCTGTTCTGGATCATTCTCTGATCTTTTAATTGATTAATGGTAACCTTAAACAGAAAGAAAACACGTTATGATCTGCCAATATAGATTTCAACTTTCCTTGGCCTATTTTAAAATGATATTAAGTATTAATTTAACAAAGATAAAGCACCTAAATAACATGCTAACGCTTATATTATTTAGAGTACAAGTAAACTCACCTTGCGTTCTATCATCGTATCAATAGTTATATTAGTTACAGATTTATTTATGTAGATTTTAGATACGAGTCGTAAAATCGTCCCAAACAAACATCTCAATTTGTTACTTAAGTGCGTTTTAGTTATAATCTCTCCATTTCTTGGTACCACTTGGTATCTTCAATACATAATTACGCAAAATTAAGTCTTTACAATAAAATAATTGAAGATTTTCATGACAACAAATATGCTCTCACTGTAAAATTCTTGGTGAGTGAAAATACTTCGAAGATTATAGTTTCCGTTTACGTTCACGTCCAACTAACTGTCAAATGTGCTACTCGTGGTGCCAAAATTGCATGTCAGACTCGAAAACCATCAAACCGCCAGTTTCTCTATTCGATCAGTTTCATTAAAAAAACTCGTGGTGCGAGTTTTAGTTCTTAGTAGTTTCCGCGAGAGGCGCTGGTGCTCAATGTATGGGACGAAACTGTACGTGTGATCGAGTAAGTAAACTACAGGATCTCGTGCTAGAGGCACAGACGTTCTCACTTTAAATCGCAATTCATCATCTAGTGTTTTGGAGTTTAGAGCATGAACGATTTAACATTTGTAAATTGACTATGCTACTAAACCGTGTGGGAAATAATTTTTCAAGTTCTTTATTAATGGTTACCATATGATTATTCAATGAGACGAAAAAAAGACATTACACATGTTTTTTCTATTCTGGGACATTATTCACATACGGCCATCTGATCCCAAACTAAGCGAACTTGTACTATGGTTGACATTATTCACACACGGTCATTTGATGCCAAACTTAGCAGAGCTTGTACTATGGTAACCAGATATATATAATTGCACCCAGACCCAGGACAAACAGACATGTTCTTGTCCTTACACAAATATCGAACCCAGGACCTGCGGCGTGAAAGGCAATCATGCCAACCAGCCCCCACCAATTGCAATGTGCGATAAAATAATGAGTTGATCTATCTATTATTTTCTGGATATTACGTTACATACGCAAATCATCCGCAAACATGTTGCATTCTGTAGTTATCTTTTTACTTACAGTATAAGCAAGTGAATGCTAATATTAAGAATATTATGCACAAGAAGTTCAGGCAGACTATAAACCTGGCCATACCGTGCACCACGGGACAAACTGGATAAATATGGCAACCTGTTATTAAAGCTTAACGAGGGAACCGCTAAGCTTACATCATCTCAGAGTTAAAGGAAATAACTTATTCAATATGCTGATTATCTTCGCTCTAGACTACAGTCACAACCATTATCACAAGTTTTTGGTAAGGTCCCATCAGTTTTCAACCCTAAAGCAACAACCACAACTTACCACACCTTTTCATACGCTGGCTGTGCAAATAGAGGCATAGCTATCACTACCGCTTTCGGAAGAAAGGCAATTAACACCGTCGCCGGGGTGAGTGAAGTCCTCACAGTCACCACCAATTGCCATGGTCATCGTCATAGAGCAATGGTCAGACGACCTTGCCTTCATTGAGGAATGTGATAGATAGGTACATATGTAATCTACTAGCAATTGTATCTGTATAATTTAATACACATATATTTTGCCAAGTGTGATTTAATTAGGAATGTCTACTTAAAAACGACAACTCAAATGTCCGTAGAAAATTGTCACGCACTAATTGCACAGTGTGTGTTGCTTAATAATAATTATAACAATTGAATATTGGAAAATTTTATACGTCATTGATACATACAGTCACGTATCAAAAGATTGATCTGGTGTCTGGTTGTTTTACCTAGCAACAAACCAATGAGCGTTTTTAAATTTGAGCGACACTTATGTTTATTTATAATTTGGGCTTGTACATAATATAGATGAAATTGGTATGGATGAGATTGTGAAATTGTGTGCCAGAGTACGAAATCAGGGTATGATTGGATAACTTTCGAGATTCTGAAGGATGGGCATGGCGTATGGCGCCATGTTCGAGTCAGCTGTGCAGCCTTTTCAATGTATACTATAACACCGCCCAAGTGCCAAAATGGTACAACCGGAAGGGGAAGACCACGTAGAACTTCGTCTGAATAAATCGGAGACGTTCTCAAGAAAGGCCAGGTCAGGAGTACCCTAAATCGGCGAGCATGTATGAAGAATATAATGACAGTAAACAATGCAAAAGAGGCAAATATCGTGACAATTGGAAGTCTGTTGTCCCTGCCTACCCCTCTGGGAAACAATCGTGATATATAGAACGTGTGAGGAATAAAAAAATTAAAAGTGAAAAAATGTGAGAATCGCATGACTAACGTTACATTAGTAGCGCCAGTCAAAAAGTCTATAAATAACGCCAGACTACGGGAACGGGGAAAGGCAGTGCACACAAGTTTTGTTCTTTACCGTGGAAGTTACTGAGAGGTTACACGTTAAAAGGTAAGTACTTGTCTTCAAATTTATATTAATTTATCTTTCGAATTTTCGATTAGATGTGTGTGTGTGTGTGTTTGAAATAAATAGGAATTGCTTCCGTCAGAGAGTCTTATAATAGAAATGGTAATTGTTGTTAAAAACTGATTTCACAAAATGGCTGCTCAAACAAATCATGGTCGTGTTATTTGAATCAATGATTGACTTACTTTCCTATCTACGTTTACTTATAAGAGAAATGATTTCATCCAACTTTAATTAGGCAATGAAATAAAATCGTTGTAATACGAAGTCAAGGAAAGATTATAATGTAATTTGATTAAACTCAATATTTTCACGGCACGGGAAGACGTCATAATGAAAATGTAAGATGTCGATTTTAACCACGCGGCAAACTCATAAAAATATATAAAACTGCCAGGAATTAGTGGTAACTAATGTGTTGTTTGTGTTTGGGTGATTTGTAAAACCTCTTTTCTTGAAATTGTTACAAAAATAAAAAAGGAAGACGCTAAGTATAACCAAAAATAGTTGACCGCTGGCACCGCCATTTGCCGTACTCAACTACTCACCACCCCATGATTTTCCACAGGTCTTAATTTATAATATAATAATATCCTGGGACATTATTTACACGGCCATCTGGTCCCAAACTAAGCAGAGATTGTACTATGGGAACTGATATACTACTAATTTAAATACATATCTACTTATATAGATAATTACACCCAGACTTATGACAAACAGACATCTTCATGCACACAAATATCTGTCCTGGGTGGGTAATAGTCAGTGGATATTCTGCCCACAACTACTGGCGCATGGCGTGACAAACAAGCATTTGCTAACCACGCCCACAGGCCCGTCCCCGCTCCAATTTGTTGTATTTGTTGCAATAATAAAAAGCCTCAAAAGTAAATAAACAAAGTGAGGTACGTAATATTTAGTTTCCAGACTACCAATTATGCCAGACGATACAACTATGATCATTTAAGTTGCATGTTTGATACAGTAATTACAAAAATAATTTTACAGACAAAACTTGTTGCCTATTTTCCTAAAATATTAAGTATTTAAATCAGCATTTCAGACTTTAAAAATGCGCTTGTAAATAGTCAGAACATGTTTGTAGTAATATATATTTCTAGGTTCGCAGATTGTATGAAGACATTTAGAATAAAATTTATTTTATAATAGTACCTACCTAATGATATTTAGCTAGCTCATATTAAGTTAATGTGAAAGAGATCATGTATAAATAGGTTTAATTATCGAAATTTAAAGCTTTAGCTATATTTTTACTACATATTGTCTGAATGGTTCTGTCTATACTTATTAAGGTACGAATTTCATATTATTTTTATTATGGCGGACCTTGTGTTCATAACGACGGTCGCGCTTTAATTCTACCACCGGATCCAATGCGCCTCTACTGAGAAACTCAGCGAAAGATTTATTCAGAGAGTTATACATATAATTTCAGAAAAAATGGGACTTCTGGCGGCTTTAGCTGTTAACGTGATTGGCGGTGCCGTGATCTATGGTACGGGTGGTCTGCTGGCTCCAGCGGTAGCCCCAATGCTGGGCTTCAGCAGCGCTGGCATCGCAGCTGGCTCCACTGCTGCAGAGCAGCGCAGGCCTACTATGGCAATTTAGCTGCAGGCTCGATCATCTCGCAATTGACAGCCGCTGCTATGGTGGCACCAACACTGTAAGCCTTCACAACTCTTATTAAGGAACAAACTTCAATATGTAGTGTTCAACCACACAGTGTATTTAGTTAATTTCATAACATTGTAATGTAATTAGTCAAACTTCTCTTTCAATATTCACATTTCATTCTATCATTCTAATATTCAATCTTTCGTTCATTAATAACATTGTATCGCTTTAGTTATTCATATTCATATTATTATATACTTTATTATTACTTTTACATACTATTATAATAATACTCGAGTTAAATCGAACGAGCGACGCGAGTGGCGTATGCTAAATATCTACTTACTACAGCGTATGCTATAAAGATGTTTTCGTTTATGATCGGCAGCGGTCGACTCCTCTCGGGGATCGCGCCCGTTGCCGCGCTGGTATGGCAAAATTAGAAAGTCATCGCGGTCATCGCGGTCATCGCGGACAGCATAGATAATACACTTAACTAGCTAGCGGACAGTGCCTGACCTATCTCGACGGCGAATGCACGCTCGATTTTACTCCCGCATACATTCATTTTTACGTAATTAGTTCGCCTAATTACCACTGTAGTGTTTCGGTAGTTAGCCCGTAAATAGTATTATTAGTATTATTGTAGAATAGTATTATAGGTAGTGTAGAAGTTGTGGGAAATACAGTTGTGAACCGAACGGACTTTGGTTTTATTGAAGCAATCTAGTTCCCGCATACTGCAGCATACAAATTACCTATAAATAGCTATATTCTAAATGCACATTTGATGGTAAGCATTTTATTGTATACTAGCTGTGCCCGCGACTTCGTTCGCGTGTTAATTAGTTAATTTTAATTTTTTCTAAAATAAATGATTTTTCTAAAATAAAAGTAGCCTAAGTTACTCCTTATTACATCAGCTACCTGCCAATAAAAGTCCCGTCAAAATCGGTCCAGCCATTTCAGAGATTAGCCGGAACAAACAGACAGACAGACAGACAAAAATTGTAAAAAAAAAATATTTTGGTGTAGGTACCGTATATATATTCATATTTATGCAGAAAAAAACGGTTATTTCAATATTACAAACAGACACTCCAATTTTATTTATTTGTATAGATGTTACAGGAAATCTGTATAATTCAGGTATTCTATACAATGAGGAATGTATAGGTATCTACCTAGAATTCCTGGGGCGTCCAGGCAAAGTAAATGTAAAAAGACTAATGCTTCTCTATCACATAAGTTTTTAAACTTCTACATAAACATAATTAATTCTAAGAATCAGTCCACAGACTTTCCTTAGTCATATTTGTTAAGGGGAAGACACTTTGTTCATGTGTTCTTTATAACGAATGTTTAACTTGTGCGGCCCCTATATTTCCTTATTTTTATTTTATATAGGTTTAGCGATTTTTCATTACCACTACAAGATCTTCCTGGAGCTATCCCGGAATCCTGGCATTATCTGCAGGTTATACAGAAATATCTGAATCAGAAAAAAGAACCGGGTACGAATTCCTTGCATTGCAAGCCACGTAAAGGAAGATTCCCAAAAAGCCAATAAAAAAATTCGGTTGATTTACATTCACATTCTTTACATGATCACATCTCTGCAGATTATGAGATATTTTCATCAAAATTATATTTTCTTTAAGTAGCAAAAAGTAAATATGTATAGTTATATTCTATTATTCTCATTTCAGGTAATTCCAGGTTGGCTCACCGATATGCTGTGTAATCACGTCGTTTTATAATTAATAAAACATGCTTGATTGATATGTCAATCTTTTATTTATCCATCAAATTATTACTTCGAAACAATTTTCTCCTATCATCTAAGATGTGGTTAACCCATTGATTGCTGAAGTTTTCAAGAGGCTCAATTTCCTGATTTGCTTAAAATATCCCTAGTCAAACCTATCCATAAGAAAGGTGATATTAGTACCCCCAGTAATTCTGCCGTGCTTGTGATATATACAGTAAGTGCCTTGGAGACACTTTCGAGAAAATGGCGGTTAAAGTTTTTATTTTTACTTTTGACATATCTCCTAAAATATAAACTGTACCTAAGTCTTCTAAAATGCTTAACGTCAACATAGGTTAGTTTTACAATTTGTTAGTTACAATTTTAATTTAAATATAATAATAGGTCTTTACCTATGAAATTGCCGTTTTGTATGAAAAAATTTAAACGAATTTTTTTCATGAATTTTTTTATTTGTATTAATCGAAGTAATCACCCATGCAATCAATGCATCTTTGCCATCGCAGTCGCAGTTTATTGATGCCCTTCTTAAAGAAATCAGCTGGACGGGAGGCAACAAATTCTTCAAAGGCATTTTGTACTGCCTCTCGGGTATTGAATTTTTTTCCCGCCAAGAAGTTATCCAAATTCTGGAAAAAGTAGTAGTCTGTAGGCGCAAGGTCTGGTGAGTAGGGCGGATGACGGAGAGCTTCCAACCCCAGTTCTTGCAACTTGGAGACCGTCTGCTGTGCAGTATGAGGTCGCGCGTTGTCGTGCAGGAGCAGCGGAGACGAGCGATTGACCAATGCTGGTTGGAGATGCGCCAGCTTCTCCATCATTGTGCTCAGTTCTTCACAGTACACATCTGCAGTAATGCTCACCCCGTTTGGTAAGAAGCTGTGATGAATCACACCGGCGCTAGACCACCAAACAGTGACCATCACTTTTCTAGGGGTAAGTTTTCGTTTAGGGCATTGTTTAGGTGCTGAACCAGGATCCAACCAACTTGCTGAGCGCTTGCGGTTATCAAACAGAATCCATTTTTCATCGCAGGTAACAATGCGGTTCAAAATTCCTTCATTTGTGTGTCTGTTGAGCAGTGCAAGGCACGTCTCGACGCGTACTTCGCGCTGGCGATCATTGAGTTCGTGGGGCACCCATTTGTCAAGCTTTTTTACCTTGCCAATTTGACGCAAATGGACCAATATTGTTTTGACGCTAACGTCGAAAGCTGCTGCTAATTCAGCCGTAGATTGTGTATCATCAGCTTCCACAACCGCCTTTAATTCGTCATTGTCGACCAAAGTCTTCGGACGACCGCGAGGTTCATTTTTCAGGTCGAAATTTCCAGAACGGAAGCGAGCAAACCAATAACAGGTGGTGCGTTGGTTTGTAGTGTTAGCTCCGTAAACGTCGTTGATGTTGCGTGCCGCTTGTGCCGCGTTGCTGCCACGACGGTACTCATATTCCATAATTACTCGAATTTTTAACGTATCCATGATGACGAAAAAGATTGAAATGCGATGAAAATGTAACACTAATCAATAAAGAAATGACTACTTTTGGAAAAAAGAATCCATGTTTTTAAAATAAAATTAATTTGAAATTAGAATTCTTAGCCAAACAAAAATTATTTTGATTTGAAATGGCCAGTACTGCAGAACGGCAATTTCATAGGTAAAGACCTAATATTTGAGTTAAAAAGCTCGAAAATATATTTACGTTAAGGAATGAACAGTACAAAAATAAAGTTTTTCTTAACATTGGTACAGTAAGTGTGTGACTTACTGTAACAATTGTTAGTATGAAGTACATACTGCAATAATGATTACGAAATGAGGTATATTTTTAAATCAATTAACAAAATATATAAATTTTTCATAATTTTACTTAAGCACTTACTGTAATTATAGCTAGGAGCAATATGTATAAATATGCCGTCTACCATAAATTACCGCAACCATAATTAATTATTCCATCTCAATTAGTTATAGATAAATGAAACAAAATACATCTTATGAAATCACAACTGAATATAAAAACTACATAGCTTTATTAATATTTACCATAAAATTGTAAAATCAGTTCCATATTTAGTATTTTAAGCTATTTATAATCACGTTATGAGCCAACCAAAACAAACTGTATTGTTTTTACGAGCTACTTCGTATGTGAAACAATGATAAGCCAACTTCGAGAACGAGATCAATAGTGGAATCCAAGTCAGCTGTGCAGCGTTCGGCAATCTATATAACAGATGAAAGTCTTAAACCAGTGTGTGTTGCCGGTGATGACTCACGGAACTTAGACATAGTTACTCATTATGGGCCTCATAAGAAGGATCAAGGTCACCCAAAGAGCAATGGATAGGGCTATTTTCGAAGATTCCCTGGAAGAACGAATCAGATATCTTGATTTTCGCAGGCAAACCAAAGTAACCGACATAGCTGGAAGAATTGCCAAATTGAAGATGAAGTGGGCGGGGTACATAGCTCATAGAACCGACGGTCCTTGGGGCAGAAAGATTTTCAAGTGGCAACCATGAACCCGACAACGCAGCGTGAGCAGGCCACCTTCAAGATGGACCGATGATCTTGTGAGGGTAGCTGGAAATCGCTGGATATGGATAGTGGACATCTTTTGGTTAATATGATGATGAAATTGATGATTCCGTTAATTGCTTAGTGAATGGT
Organism: Pseudoips prasinana; assembly: GCA_951640165.1. Taxonomy (NCBI): domain Eukaryota; kingdom Metazoa; phylum Arthropoda; class Insecta; order Lepidoptera; family Nolidae; genus Pseudoips; species Pseudoips prasinana. Next base: position 15,844,814 of record OX621260.1, read on the forward strand.
ATGCATCGTGACATTAGAAGACTTTTATTACAAGGGTGGCTTTTCCTGTTGGGAAATTCAGTCAAATTCTAACCAGGTAACCTAATAATGCCTGTAGATTCAAATAATATTAACTATTCTGGTATTCGTTACTGGTTCTAAATTCAAAAATTTGTTTCTGGCACTGACACGTTCGCTTCACTCGCTCAGCTCGTGCGTTTTCATCACAAGTTCACAACTTAACTTGCTCGTCACTTTGGTCCTCACAACCTAAGCGTCTTACATTGCGAATTTCACCAAACTCTAAGAAAATTATAAGAATGAATTCTAACCTAACCTATTTATGCTATGTTTTTCTCCTCACAAATCATTTCGCTAAATGTTTGATGTCTGAAGATTATTTGCAGGAATGAATCATTTGATAACAGACCAAATGCCTTAAATTTTATTTATTTATTTAATATTCTGACGTATAAAGTTTTAACTAATGAAAATCTGCGTACTAAAATCAGCAGATGCAGGTCAGTTTCTATTCTGGATTGGTCCGCGACTGCAATTATACGTACTTGCCCCATCCTGCATCACCCGCAAAACTCAAAACGCCTTAGAATATTTGCAGTAACTAACGTGTTTACCTAATTTATTCCAGGAAAGTCTACGCATATTTTGAAGTATTTCTAAATGTAATGACAGTGGGTTATCTTACTGTTATTAGAACTACGCATATAAACAAATATTTAATTCGCTGACTTACCATATACGCAGTAAGTTCCTTTTACTGTGAATATGTTTAGGTGACACTTCTTAAAAAATACTCGTAACTTAAAAATAATAATAGCAAGATTACTTACTGCAACAATACCTAGGAAATTGTATTAACTTTATGAAAAAAGTCAACCGTATGGGCCCATACTGTATTTATAATAAGTATGCCTTGGTGCTAAATGTTTCTTACTGTAAGTATGCTTAAGCTTATTTTATCTTCTAGGCCACATTTAAACATTTTAAATATACAGAAATGTAGATCTTAGTCTCCTTATTTCAAATATGTATTTAACTCGATATCGACCAAAATGTGACTTACTGTAATTATCATAAGCGCGGCAGAATTATAGGCCCGTCGCTCTTTTACCAACATTCTCGAAAATATTTGAGAAAGCAATGTGCAACCGAGTATACAATTATAAATATAATATATTAGACGACGCACAAAATGGCTTCAGAAAAACAAAATACACTACAACTGCAGTATATAAATATGTACAAATGGCCCTTCAACATATAAACGACAAAATATCGACGATAGGAATCTTATTAGACATGACAAAAGCGTATGATAAAGTTTCTTATGACATCGTTCTAACAAAGCTGTATGGATCGGGAATACGCGGACCCGCATACAAATGGTTCCAAACTTATTTAAATAACAGAAAGCAAATAGTCCAAATTGAACACCATAATCAAAAAAATAACAACATAGAAATAATAAGATCCAAAACCAGAACCTTAACCTGCTCGATTCCCCAGGGGAGCGTGTTAGGATGCGTTTTATTCCTATTATACATCAATGACCTTACTATTACCTAATACTATTTGCGGACGATATCTCATTATTAATAAAGTGCGAAAACAAAGAAAATTCAGATCAACAAATACAAAACACATTACAAACTGTTACGAATTGGCTTCAAGACCATAATCTGGAAATAAACTATAAAAAAACGAAAATAATGCAATTCAGATCTGATAAAACTGCCCCAATCGAAATAAACATTAATTTACAAAATACACAAATAGAAACAGTAGAGACATTCAAACTGCTAGGCATAAACATAGACACGCATATAAGTTGGAAATCTCATATAGAAGAATTAAAAACTAAACTTTCACAACCTACACAAGCCTACTCCTGGCTAAGATATGGAATAATGTTATGGGGAAACAGTGTTAACATTCAACAATTATTTGTCATCCAAAAGAAATGTATAAGAATCTTAGCTCATATAAACAACAGACAAAGTTGTAAGCCCTACTTTCTAGAGTACAAACTACTAACACTTCCATCCATTTATTTACATGACATATGCATATTTGTACATAAACATATTCATACGTTCACCCAAGTACAGGAAACTCACAACATCAATACCCGTCACAAAAATCGACTTTATCTACCACCATCAAGATTAAAAATATTAAATGAAAGTCCACAATACATGGCAATACGAATATATAACAAATTACCACAATAAATTAAAAAAGAAACCAAATTCTATATATTCAACAAAAAACTAAAATGTTTTCTTATTAAAAAATGTTACTATTCCGTTGAAGAATACTTAAGCACAAAAAAACAATAACAAAACAATATTAATAAATAAAATTATCTAATAATAAATATGAATTAACATGGCGACAGAATAGATATTTTAACTAACATTATTTTAACTATTACATTATTAACTAATTTGTACCTATCTATAAATTTAGCTATACCATACTTGAAATAACATTTTATCTCTCAAATTTGCAACGCCTGCAAAAGGCCGCTAAGTTCTAAGCACCACTATTAAGTAATAAGACCTGTTTGTACACTTAGTAAGCAAATAAATGATTTTGATTTTCTTCTTACTGTCGTTAAATTGTGATAAACTGTTAGAACAGATAATTAAAGTTAGTAAAATCAAAATCAGTATCATTTATTTACTAGAACATGGTAATATTGGTGTAACATAATACATACATATACAAATATATCAATATATGACGTGCAAATTTTAATACATTAAATAGGGTGGTGATGTAATAGTGTTGTATTACATAACATGTATATTTCTAGGAACCTTAACCGTTTGACGGATTTTATTATATGACGTGTCATGAGATTCAACCCTACTCTGCGAGATAGGCTAGATCATAGTGAAGCGCCCAGAGAAGAGAAAACCCGCACCAAAGAGTACCCCCTAGAGTTCCAACCTCGGCGCAGTGCGGTTACTGACGTAGAAATGTACGAGGGTCGGTTTTAACCGATTCAATGCGTATGGCGCCCCAGAGGCGCCATGAAAATCTTTTACCTGTGGCGTATGGTTTAAGTTCAATATCGAGTCGCAACTACACTAGTCGTGGCAAATGAAGAAAATAGACATTCCTTAATAATAACATTAATGTTGTGTTTCCGAGTGTTCTTATTAAATGCAGGGAAAACGAAATGTATCAAATTTTCATTACCGAATGTGAGACAGGTTGTACCAACAGTTGTATTAAATGAGGAAATATTAGATTTATTTCCGTCGACCGTATTTCTGGGATTGACACTAGACTCAAAATTGCAATGGGCTCCTCAGATTGAAAAGCTTGCAGCTAAATTAAGTTCGGCTTCCTATGCCGTTTGGAAAATAAGACAATTGTCTGATGAACAAACTGCTAGATTGGTATATTTCGCGTTCTTACATAGTATTATGTCCTATGGCATTCTGCTGTGGGGTTCGGCAGCTGACATAAGTACTATTTTCATTTTACAAAAAAGAGCAGTCAGAGCCAGTTATGAGTTAGGTAGTCGCGAATCTTTGCGAACTTTGTTTAAAGAAGTAAATATACCTACTAACGGTGCCATCTGAGTATATATATCAGAATATATTGTATGTTAGAAAAAATATTAATAACTATAGAAATAAAAGTGAACTGCATAACATAAATACTAGGAATAAAGACAAACTTGCAATGCCGGGCTTTAGAGTCAGCAAAACGAATAAATCATTTCTAGGAAATTGTATTAGGTTTTATAACAAGCTTCCTACTCATATAACTGATGTGCCTGACACAAGTTTCAAAATACATATTAAACGTGTACTTATGGCAAGTGGTTATTAAAGAGTACATCGATGACAAAGACGCCTGGCGCTTACTACCTGCACATTGCTCGCTGGAGATCTTGTAGCCATATAGACATGACTAATTTGTAAAGTTACGTGAACTATCTGTGACCATCTGTAAATATGATTGCTAACATATACTAAATTTAAAGGTAAACGGCAGGCCTGTATGGGATTTATGTGAATCCACTGTCAACAGATATATATTATAGTACGGAGGTCACGGAGGATAACTTGCTAAATTAATGACATGTATCAAAACAACAGCAATATCTTTATTTTTTTATTTTTCGCCCTCTTTGGTCTGTGACCACACCGCCTCGTCTTCAGTTGTAATATATAAATTTCGAAGTCAGTCAGTCATGTCCGTCACGTCCGTCACAGTCAAGTCATAGTCCTACCCCAGTAAAGCAGTGGAGACTTTACTAGAGGCTTCTATGTAGTTTTGGTTTCAACACGGAAAATCACAATTCACGGCAATATTGCACTTTCCTCCACTTGTGTACGTTGTCGAAGATGTTATGTCTAAAAATCCACCATATTTACACATAAAAACCCGAATTTACACCAGTTATTGAAAATAAAACATAGCCTCGATGCGTCCTTTTCCGCGTTGGCGCCAAAAACTCAACAGCAATAAATACCTGACAGATTGTCTTTGCCTGTCAATAAATAATTGCCATGAACAAAAAAAAGATTGATGACGAAAATCGTTCCTATTCTAAATCATTAATTATTACGATTTAATGCAACTACTATGCTTTCATAGGTATAATAAATAAGTTTAAAATTTATGATTTATATGCAATGTTGTTCCCATTTAAAAATAATTAATTATAATTTCGATATTTATATTATTTTACACATGGCAATTTCTGAAAACGTAACTGCGTTTAGTTTACCATTTTATTACGTTTATTTATTGAAAATAATTGAAATTTAATTTTTGATTTTATTAATTAATCCCAAGTTCACATACACACAACTCAACATATACTCCTGCCATAAAAACCGCTGCAAATTTCTAGATACTAACTACCTCAAAGGTCTGGACTATCTTGAGACAGAAAAATTATTAACGCCTCTCACATAAAAATTTTCTTTGGTACTCGTTACTCACTAGCACAACTCACTCACACCGACACATAGTTTAATTCCACTAACACGTCTTTCTTTTTGTTTTTTCATACCTGTGGGTGCAGGTGTGAAGGGACAAAAAGAAAGACACAACATACGACCGTAATTTCAATAATTAACACTCTATCACACACGCACATATCCCTCTTCTTTGACACAAATAATCACCATGCACACGCTCTTCACTCTTCACTTTGATTATAAGGATGATTATCTTAGCAATAATAATTAGAATTAAGTTTACATAGCCTCTCTGTAATTAGTAGTTATATAAGTGTGTTTCACCTTACTTAATCCTGTTACAACGCTGTTACATAACGACTTGTTCATTTTTCGTTGTTTTAAAATGGCTTAACCGCGGGAGGGTCCTGGTGACCTGTAATACAGGTTTTGTTAAAAACCTAAATCAGGCACCAGTCCCTCACAAAGTTGAACTAATGAAGATCTATGTAAATTAAGTTAAATATGATACTATTGTAACGTTCATCTTGTGAGGAGTAATAAATGCTTTTTATTATTATTATATTATAGTTCTAAAAATATTATACATACATGAAAATCAATGCCTTAGTTGTCTTAATAAGTGGTACAAATTATGTAGCTGTGCTTTTGTTTCCTAAATATAATCTAAATTAATATTCATTCTGACAACCGATCGAGCAGATATTGTATTTGCCTACTAAATAATTCCTTTAAGTGAAAAAAAAATCCCGTGTTCATGCCCGTTTCAGTATGTTTCGCCGGACCGTCTCAACTGGGCCGTGTTGAAACCGGTAGTAAATGAACCTGCTGAGTTTGTTTCGCTGGGTCTTCTCAGTTGGGGCGCATTGGATCCGGTGGTAGCATTAAAGCGCGACCGTCGTTTTAAACACAAGGTCCGTTATAATAATAATAATACTGAATTCAAACCTTAATATAGACAGAACCATTCAGACAATATGTAAAATATAAATTTCAATCATTAAACCTGAACATAATCTCCGTGACAATAACTTAATACAAGCTAGCTAAATATCACTACTATTATAAAACAAATTGTATAAATGTTTTAACATTCCGTGTACACTGTATATCTGTAATAAGCAACTAGAAATAATAACTGTATTACTACAAACATGTTCTGACTATTTACAAGCGCTTCTTTAAAGTCTACGTTAGTAAAAAACTTTTTTTTTTAGTAAGGTCGGGTCGGGTCGGGTTGGGGAGAAGGGTCGGCAACACTTGATTGCTGACTCTTATAGGCCGGCAACGCAGCCGTGACTCCTCTGGTGTTGCGAGTGTACATGGGCGGCGGTGATCGCTTACCATCACGTGACCCGCTTGCTCGTTTGTCGCCCATGACATAAAAAAAAGCACAAAAACTTACAATACATTGTGGATGGCGCTTTAAGGGCGTCTTTACATTCCCTGGCGCTTGTCTCCTCAAATTCGCCACGAAATATTTGGTAGCCTACCAAACTGAACCGGTTAAGGGATGTTTTGTCCATCGAACCGGGCCGCTGGTAAAACGAGCCTTCATATCACAGGTTACAGTAGGTACTTTTTTAATTACTTATCCTATGGGCAGTGGTTACCCTAGTGTCAGAGTTGTTCAAGCCGCCCAATAGGCCTCTGAAATAGACATTACTACAACCGGGACCGACGACTTAACGACGCTATGAAATTATACCACTTCGGCACCGTCACCGATCTATGGACTGACCGCGACCTTAGTAGCTTAACCTCACCAATCACTTACGGACCGGTGAGAGCATGTGAGGGCCTCACTTTTTTAATTGAAGATCGGTTGGTATACGTCCAATGTCTTGAAATAAAAAGTCTAATTGCGTTGTATTGAAAAGAGATTTTTTTAATAAACAAAATGCTGTAACTATTTTTTTTTTTATTTCTATACAAATTATTTACAACTATAACATTAATAACAATAATAATAAACTCACCTGAAAAGAGAAATAACATTTAAAGTAATTATTTCACAATTTATTATAATATTTACAATATTTTACATTCAATATTCTTTGTTCAGTCGACAACAACAAATGTTCATTTACATACATATACTACTCCGATTGTGAGGTGTGCCATTGCCACCAACCATTAAGTGGCTCTTTTGTATAAAACTACTGTCACAAAAATTACATCTATAAGATTTTTCCCCGATGTGTAACCGGATGTGACACGTCAACAGATTTTTCCGGCTGAAACTACTCGGGCAGACGCCACATTCATAAGGTTAATCCCCAGTGTTTACGAATATGTATCTTTGTTATATGATTTACTATTTTAAAGCATGTGTACGATTGTGACTCATCAAGTGGCTCTTTTGTATAAAACTACTGTCACAAAAATTACATCTATAAGGTTTTTCCCCGGAGTGTAACCGGATGTGACATGTCAACAGATATTTCCGGCTGAAACTACTCGGCCAGACGCCACATTCATAAGGTTAATCCCCAGTGTTTACGAATATGTATATTTGTTATATAATTATAATATCCTGGGACATTATTCACACACGGCGATCTGATCCCAAGCTAAGCAGATCTTGTACTATGTAAACCAGATAACCGATATATTACATGTACTACTTTTCTTTTGTAAATACATACTTATATAGATAAATTACACCCAGACTCAGGACAAAAAGACATGTTCATGCACACAAATATCTGTCCTAGGTGGGAATCGAACCCACGACCTCCGGCGTGAAAAGCAAGCATTTGCCAACCACGCCAACAGGCCTGTCATATCAATATTTGTTATATGATTATAAATACTATTTTAAAACATGCGTACGATTGTGACTCATCAAGTGGCTCTTTTGTATAAAACTACTACCAAAAACAAAATATTATTTTGTTGTTGTCACAAAAATTACATTTTTAAGGGAAACCGGTATGCAACCGGATGTGGCACGTCAATACATCTTTCCGGCTGAAACTACTCGGGCATTGATAAGGTTTCTGTCCCCATGTGTTTCGGAATATGTATCTTTGTTATATGATTTACTATTTTAAAGCATGTGTACGATTGTGACTCATCAAGTGGCTCTTTTGTATAAAACTACTGTCACAAAAATTACATTTATAAGGTTTTTCCCCGGTATGCAACCGGATGTGACACGTCAACAGATCTTTCCGGCTGAAACTACTCGGGCACACGTCGCATTGATAAGGTCTATCGCCCGTGTGTTTACGAATATGTATCTTTAACGTATTGTTGTGATTAAAAGTTCTCTCACAAATATTACATTTATACGGTTTTTTACCTGCATGTAGACGATTATGTACTTTCAAATTGCTCTTCCTACCGAAACACTGCTGACACACTTCACATTTGTAAGGCTTGTCCCCACTGTGCCTTAAAATATGATTTTTCAAAATACCCTTCAGACGGAAAGATCTCTGGCATATGTCACATTTATAAGGTTTAATGCCCGTGTGTGTATTCATATGATTTTTCAAATGATGTTTCCGTCTGAATCTAGTTTGACACATATTGCACTCATACGGTTTAGCACCAGTGTGAATAAGAATGTGCATGTTTAACTGACTTTTTTCCCTGAAGTCAGTGTGACACGTTTCACATCTATATGGCTTGTCCCCGGTATGGACGCGAATGTGACTCTTTAAACCATTTACCTGGCTGAAGCTCTTCGAGCATATCTCACATTCATATGGTTTTACATTAGAGTGTATACGTAAATGGCATATTAAAGAACTCTTGTCACTAAAACAACGTTGACAATTATCACATCTATAAGGCTTATCGCCAGTATGGACACGAATGTGTCTATACAAATTATTTTTTTGTCTAAAACTCTTTAAACACACGGCACATTTATAACATTGCAAATCTGTGTAGGAGATACGATGAAGGTTCAAAGAGCTGTTATGATGATTTGATTTTAACTTTTCATGATTATTGTATATATAACTAGTGTTTTTACAATCATTCCCCAATTTGGAATCACAATTCCCAGGTGAACTCTTACTGGATTTTATTTGATTTGTTCTGTCAATAAGTTTTATTTTAGATTTCTTTATGACTTTGGCAGTTTTATTGTTCACTTTTTTATTTTTCATTAAACACAGTGATTGATCCCTTATTTCTGTTTTATCCATGTCCACAGGAAAACCTGAAATTAATCCACATTTCCTGTAGGGAGCTTGGTATTCTATATAACGTAACCAAAATAGGTACAAACGCCAGCACATCCAGCTACCCCGATCTGTCAACTTTCTTGTATAGATTTTCAAGTTTATCACATAAGCATAAGGTTCACTTTCAATTAGGGAAATTTGACAGTTTGGGGTAGCTTGATGTGCTGGCGTCTGTACAGTAGATTGGATCCGAATATGACATTGGTATAGATTTTATGATAAACTAGCTGTGCCCGCGACTTCGTCCGCGTGTTAATTAGTTTATTTTTTATATATTTTTTTTTCATAAATAAAAGTTTTTCAAAAATAAAAGTAGCCTAAGTTACTGCTTATTACATCAGCTACCTGCCAATAAAAGTCCCGTCAAAATCGGTCCAGCCATTTCAGAGATTAGCCGGAACAAGCAGACAGACAGACAGACAAAAATTGTAAAAAAATATATTTTGGAGCATGTACCGTATATATATTCATATACATGTAGTAAAAATCGGTTATTTTAATATTACAAACAGTCACTTCAATTTTATTTATTTGTATAGATATAGATGTATAGATAGATAACAATATATTGTGTATTGTGCCTGTATCTTGGGTACCGGTCACCTGGGTTGTACTTATTATAATAGTAGGGGCTATACTAAGCGACTACAATAGACTAATATAGATTTACATGAACAAGATGCATAAATAAATAAAGAAAATAAACATATACAGTTCAATACTTATTGTCGTCGTGAGATCAAAACTACGGTTCGAAATTCTTTATTTCTCAAAGATTACAATTTCATAATCAATTCGAGGAGAAATAAACTAAGTATCGATATTTAAATCACAAAAAATTTGGTAGATTACAATGCGCAATATGTAGTAAATTTAGGTAAGCTAAACTATTGCCAAAATTTTAAAATTTTAATTGATTTGTTGTGTTGGTAGAACTAAAATAAGTCTACAATCTATGACGCGACACTTAGCCTGTGTGCAGAATGCATGTTTCTATAATACTTATCTATACGTATAAAAACAGTGTAGTCGAGCAGATATTAGAGATTGTTTACATGTTGTTTGAATTTTAATCTATACATATAATTAAATCATAGGAAAGTCAAAACTGTACATTGAATATTTTTTTAAAAGGATACTTGGGTCGTGACCTTGTATTGTAGGTCGAAAATATAGTGTTTAGAATTTTTGTCTGTTTGTTGGTATGCATGTCCGGGCTAAACTCATGGATTTAGTTCAAATTTAGCATAAATATTACTAAGAGGTCAGGTGATCATATAGGCTACATATAAAGGTTAAAGACATTTATTCTCATTAAGACTAGATACGTCACTTACATGAGAACTTAGATATTAACAAAATTATAATAATATATGTTCGTTGGCATAGTAAAAAATAAAAATGGACATAAAACAAAAAGTAAAAACATAATGACAATTTATGCTTCGTGGATCCAATCATAACAAACTTAAACAATATTACTTATCTAGGTGTAAAGCTAAAAGTTAAAATTAAATAACATGTTATATTTCGCATATAGTTAAAATAAGACAGAAATTTGAGGATAACGAGAGTAGGTATCTAGATGCTGCATAAAGTTTATTTATCATTGTAATTAGAGATAAATTTTTGTTTTTATGTAATTTGCTAGCCTTTTCTTAAAAAGGCTTACGCTATCCCCTACGGGGGAGGAGCTGTAATAATTTAAAATATTAAATGCAGGTAAAACCGCAAGGCACAGCTAGTTTGAAGTAATTTTATTTAATATATTTCATTTTATTTCCTTGTTTATTAACTAATCTTAATAACAATAATTAAGCTACTTATGAACTAACAAATGTTGTATGCATGTGAGTGTAAAAAGTAGAAAGAAAGAAATAAAACTAACCTTCATAGTCCATAGCTTCCACTTTCAGTTCCGTATAACTTTCTTCATCTATAAGTTCTTCCTTTTTTACCTCAACATCACAGTCTGTTGTAATAATTTGTTTCTCATCTTTGTAATCTGATTCCGGATCATCCTGATTTGATTGTGATATATCTTCCAAGGGATCAGCTTCGGCACATGAGTCTGTACAAATAGGATAAATAAATGAGTATTAACAGTTTTTTTTTTTATAATATTCATTTCTTTACTGTGTGGTGACAGTCTAGAATATCATCACCCCATCTAACAGAGAATGGGCAGCAGGGTCTTTTTGTGAACTATGACCATCAAACTGCAATCGCCAACCAATCTGCCAAACATGGCAGTTATGGCATATCCCCCATTTTTTGGGGAGGCTTTTGTCGGCAGACGTAATTTGGCTGACATAATGATTATGATTAATTTTTATTGCAATCTAGCATTTACTGAATATTCAGCAATGGTAGGTGGGTATTCTTGACTCGTTTGGTTAACTTTGGTTAACCTTTACATGATCATTTTTCTTATTAGCCTCCTGGTTACCAAAAGGACCGGCAGCTTACAAAGAAAACCCCATATTAGCATCCCCCGTAGAAGATTTTTCCTATTGCTAACTAATGTTTTATATAAGACATGCATTAAGTATTAGCATATTTTAAGAGCTGAGATTTATTTTTGAAGGCAAGTCAAAAAACTCTTAATACCAAAATATGAATTAAGTGTATAATTTGGGTTCAATTCTCACCCAGGGAAGATATTTCTGTGCATGAACATGTCTGTTTATCCTGAGTCTGGGTGTTATTATCTATATAAGTTTGTATTTACAAAAGAAAAGTAGTATATGTAGTATATCAGTTATCTGGTTTCCATATTACAAGCTCTGCTTAGTCTGGGATCAGATGGCTGTGTGTGAATAATGTCCCAGGATATTATTATTATTATATTAGTGTAATGTAAAAAAAACTGACCTTTCCTGTTTTCAACCTTCATTATCAGCTCAAACCCAGCTGTTTGCTGTTTAATATCATCATCACTTATACTTATTTGTCTTATTGAGGTCAGAGACAAACAATTAAAATTTGATACTCTTCCTTCTAGGAGGCAATAGATTTGCTGTAATAGAAAACACACATAAACATCATATTAGTTATCAATTATATATTATACACTGTTTTTGGGCAGTGGTTACCCTAGGGAAAGAGTTGTTCAAGCCAAGTAGCTGACATAATGGCTTAAAGACTGTTGTCTAACAACTACAACCGGGAGCGACAGCTTAACATACCCTCCAATGCATAGAGATGCTCAGAAATTAAACCACTTTGGTGGTCTTTTATCCAGTTATCTGGTTTCCATAGTACACCCTCTGCTTAGTCTGGGATGAGATGGCAGTGTTTGACTTTTATGTCCCAGATTATTATTATTATGTAATGTATTAGTATTAGTATGAAATGAAATGAAATTTTTATTCAGCACTTGGGTATTAACATACACTTGTACTTGTCAAGGTCACAATGCAGTACATAAACATAGTGGATACTAAAAGTTACAAAAATAAATAATTTGTCAGTCCGTGTGGTTTGTTTCATGGTTTGTTTTATCGCATATATTTTCTGAAATCCTTAAATAAATAACAATTTACTAATCTATTATTTTGAAATTTAGTTCTACTATATTAAAATTAAAGAATTGAAGACTAAAGCAAAAGACGAAATTCTAAATGAGGGTGTGATCACATGCACGGGATCACCGATCACGCGTTAATGGGTCAAAGCGATCCTCGCCGCTGAGGAACCTACCCTAGCTAGCCTGCGGCTTTCTCTAGCTACCTAGGTGGACGACCCGGAGAAGAAAGCCACATAGAAACTCCGGCTTGCTTTTTTCGTCTTCTTTTATTTTCAGTTTAAGATTTTTTTTTAAATGTCATGTATTTTACTTACTTTGTGATTGGTTGTTATGTAGTTATATATATTGTGTTATATATATTGGTATGTTATATATATTGTTGATGATGCAGCCTATTACTGTTCCACTGCAGTGTAATGGCCTACTCTCACAATGATATGGCACAGGCCATACAGCACCGGCCATACAGCACCATGATAGCCTACTGTGGCTTCAAAATCAATGGACGATGTTCAGGCATGCAGGTTTCTTCTCAAACTTTTCCTGCACCGTTTTAAGTGTGAGAGAACTATAGTTTCATTATTGTTGAACTAATCCATCTAGCCCCTTACATAATGCACCAATGACCTTGTGTGGGTTGCTGGAAACCACTGGATGCAGATAGCGCAAGACTGGCAACTGTGGAGACCTTTAGGGGAGGCTTTTGTCCAGCTGTGGACATGCTTCGGCTGATATGATGATGATTGTTGAATTACATTATTTGTTTCATTGAATTTTATATAATTGCTCCAATTTTTATAATTTGTTAGAGTAATTTATCACACAATGAAGGAAAACTGTTGGCAATCAAAATGGTGAGGAAAATTAAAACTTATATAGACTAGTAATATATTAAGACAAATGTCTCACCTGTGGACTTTCTGCTATTTGTTTGAGTATCTCTTCAGACTGGTGACATTGCTTCATTAATTGGTGGCAGTTCTTGAGCCGTGCATAGCAAATATAACATACAAATAATGGTCTGCCCTCCTTTAGAAACTGAAAACCAATATACTATAGTTATGCAAATTTCCAAGTAAACAGTTATTAGTATGCCTGCATACTTTTACAAAGATAACTTTCCTTGTTCCCTAAGAATACCCACTGACCAAATTATTTAATTTCAAAGATTTTTTTCTCAGTAGATGGTATTAGTTTCTATTTTGTTCTATAGTTATTGGATTAACTTCCTCTTTGGTTCAACCATATAGGAAGAGGTCGCAAGTAAAGAGGAAAACTTAAAGCCTTTAGTAATAAGCCTGATCCTATAGGATATGAGAGTGAGAAAAGAGAGGGCAGCATGTAACACACACAAATACACACACTTCTGCACTATATATTGTACGTAGTTGACTGGAGACCGCCTTAGCCGAAAATCGACCACCAACACTACACAGCTCAGATGGATTGAAATATGCCATCCAACATGCTAAATCCATATACGTGTAGAAAACAATGTAAAACACTCCTACAATAAATTGCGAGAAATCAATGGCTGCAATGTGGCTGTATAACAATTAGGACTCACCTGAAATTCGGTTAATTTTTCGAAGATTCTATGTAAGGCCGTGTTTATAATTTGATGCATGCGAATACTTTTATTTAAACATATTCTACACACTGTCTCCATTATATTTCAAAAACTAATACTGACTGAATCTATAAAATAAAATAGTCATCGATATATATTTTTTTAACAAATATAACTACGTTTAAAATGCAGAATGCATCAAAGTTTACCAATAACATTTTCATATATATACATAGTACTCTGTGAATAACATAACAACGTTTATTAGGTTTAGGTTCTAATTTTGCTTTTTTTTTAATTTAGTTTATAGTGGAATCTGTCACATGTCATAATAGGGCTGCGTATAGAAATGGTGTTTTCCCGTTTCGGGGATTTATTTCTTTTCCGGGAAACTAGCAAGTATACGTCCTATAGATAAAGTTAGTATACCTAGCGGAATAGAGCATCAAAGGGCTAAGTGAGCGAAATATCACTAGCAGTGACACTGTGTGAAGTGTGATACAAAGAGATGCGTGATACGACGTACCAGAACTGTTTTTGGTATTTGTTGACAGTTCGTCGGCACTCATCGGCTCGCTGAGAATTTGATTCCTGTGAATTTTTCAGATTTTATATGAAATTTCTTTTTTATTTATTTATTTATTTCACAAAAAAAAGTACATGTTACTTTTAGCAATGATCTCTGCACTAAGCACGCAGGCTTGTCTTGCAGGAACCAAATATTTTACATTTATAAAGAATTGGAACATACAACTCTAAAATGACTAGGTACAAACAAGATAAAATTAAAAAAAAAATAATAATAATACGAAACAATACAACAGAATATAGAAACTTCTTGAAAAAAAAATTCTTTAATATTACATAGATATAGAAATAGACATTTATGTAACATTAAAAATATATTAATAATAATAGTAAAACACAATATAATTAAATAATGAATGGAAAAAGTTCGTGTGTGTGTGTGTATGTGTGTGGGTGGGTGTTTGTGTAGAGAGTGTGTCAGCAGTTAGTTAGTTGATCAGCTGTAGTTCTGAAGGATAAGTTCGGTGTCTTCCTAGGATAATGACATGAGCCATCCCCTAATTACACGCTTTACTTTGCTGGCACAAAAAAGATTTATCTCAGTATGAGTGCGACATATTTTGTTATAGATGGTGGGGCGAAGATACTTGAATATTATTATAAAAATACTGCTTCAGAAAAATGAGTGACTTGTTCAGTTATTGATTGGTGTACAGCACGTTCATTTCACAAGTAAATTATTCCAAATCGACACCTCCTAACCTAGGCTTTATGTTGCCAATGCGCTTCGAATTTTAAGTAGGTACTAAGGGAGCCTATCCACCAGAGATGTGCTATGCAGCTATGCTGCGAGAATGTAAAATTTAAGCTACAAAACTATGTGACAGTTTCCAACGATGCTAAGCTATGTAGCGGTGCGAGTAAGATGTGTTATGGAGATGCACCATCGCAAAATAGCTGCACGAGGAAAGTGCACAGCTCGAGCTATGCGATGTATCGATAGTACTCTTTAGCGACTCGTTCAGTTCATTTCTACTGTAGATACTCTGCTCTGAACATAGCTACACCACTCGCGACGATCATATTGGTGGATATCAAACGCATCCATAGCAACGTAGCACAGCATATCTCTGGTGGAAAAGCAACCTAATGAGTTAATTCTTTTCTATAAACAAAGAAGCAAAGATCCAATACACATAATGCAAAATTTGCGAATATTTTGTGTAAAGAAATCATTTTCGTTTTACACTAGGGCTGCATCAAGTTATCGATATTTCGTGTCCACTGTCTATCACACAGTAAACAAATATAATATCATTTTGATTCTTTGATTGTCCATTGTCATTAGATCAAGATAAACTTAATACTTACAGATATCTTATTATCAAAATAAGTATCATTGAAACATATTTGACTGTAAGAATGAGGTACGAAACGAAATTGAAAAATGTATCATAGCTAACTTTGAGAAGTTATTTAAAACAAATACTGTTCCGAGGGCCCTGAGAAATGTTAGATAGATAAATAATATGACTGCTTGCTATGACTCTAGTGGTAGCGTGTGTCTATGACCCGCGAAGAACGCGGTTCAAAGCCCGGGTCGCCGGTCGGGCCAAATGTGATTTTGGGACCTTTCTGTAAAAAGAAATATTTCTCAGAATCAGCTCGAAGTCTGGGATTTGGCGGTATTATAACCCCGTGCCTCGGAGAGCACGTAAAGCCGTCGGTCCTGTGCCTGACCTTGATTTCGCTAGGCGTCCCATCGGATCATGAGAGTGATAGAATAGAAAGTGCTCCTGTGTTTGCGCACACACTTGTGCACTATAATATGTCCCGCGTAGATGGCTAATCTCTATTGAGACTGGCTGCCGTGGCCGAAATGCAGCTAGGAGGACATTATATTGATGACGATTATATACATTACATAATCAAAATGGATTAAATATGGTCCATATTCCAAGCTTCGTACGTAATAAGTTCATGGATTAAAAATATGAGTTCCATTTAATCCGCTGGGCAGACCAGACCACAAGAAAGTTGGGAAAATATTATTCAAACTCTTGAATGAGCAAGGTTTGAATAAAAAAATATACTTATATTTGTGAACTTATCGAGATCAGAATTACTCCTAGGTGAGTTTGAACATGGTTTGAACTATTAATTGTAATTGTATTGCAACAGCCGTAGGTAATCGATATCTTTTTTTGTAGATACGACAAGTGAAATGTTTTTACATAATCCTTCTGCTACGATTTTAGTTAGTTTTATAGCCAACACACGTGTGAGAGATTTTCAAAATTTATTGATTTTGGTGTTGAGACACCAGTCTATGGTGTGTTTCGCAGATTTAGGAAGCACTGTGCAATAAAACCCGTCGCTTTTATAAAGTTGTACTTCTTTTTTAGGTAGAATATAGTGTTTATAGTGTTTTAAAGCCATAGTTTCCGAAAAAAATCGCTAATACTTTCTATCATGACTTAAGGGATAGTGGGAGTATTAAGGATGGGGGAGGTTTGGCTCAGTATTTTTGTAGGGTTTTAAGTTTGTGTGCTTATTGTGATTTTGTACTTATTTGAAATTACTATTCTTATGCCAAGATATGTAATGCCCGTAGAAACTTTTAACGGATTGTCGTATTCGAAACCACAATCCAAATGGTTAATATTTAACCACAACAATAATATATTGGCAAAATATTATTATAATATACATTAAACCAATAAACGATTATCGGTTGGCTATTGGATTATTTCTTGAGATGACAGTCACGCGCAAAATTTATACTGCTGCTATTGTAACGCCACTTACGCCACCTTTAACGGACACTATTTTACTCACAGAATGGGTTTCAATTTTGAGTACGCATATTAAACGGTTTCATTAGAAATCGAGCACCGTATTTTTTCAAGTCAACCACTAATTTTATAGAATGTACCGTTTTCTGAAAATGGAATCACCGTCGTTCTGATTTTAGACATGGCAATTGGCAACACTGTAATGTAAATTGTCAAATTCAATGTAAAATGAAAAATTTTCTATTTTTCCCGGGGTATTGTATTGGCGGCGCCAACGCGGAAAAAGACGCATGGAGGTTGTGTTTCTTGTTTTTAAAACTGGTGTAAATTCGAGTTTTTATGAGTAAATATGGTCGATTTTTAGACCATAGAATATCTTCGACAATGTACACAAGTGGAGGAAAGTGAGATATTGCCGTGAATTGCGATTTTCCGTGTTGAAACGAATACTCCATTGACGCCTCTAGTAAAGTCTCGACTACTTTAATGGGGTAGGATGAATTCTTTGTGACGGACTTTAACTAAATGACGAAAACCTTAAAATATTACAACTGAAGACGAGGCGGTATGGTCTCTGATTTTAGCCTGCCCAAAGAGACTAAAAGAAGTATGATTTCCAGTGTTGTTGTATTGTTTTTCAATGCGAATTTCGCAGTTTTTAAAGTATTTTACTGGTGTTTTGTTAATTCTCACCATGGCTTTATTTTATGGATTTTAGTGACTAGTAAATCATATTGACCTGTGCTTTGTTTTGGACTTGGGACAACTTTTTTATTTGACCCCGAGTGCTCACTTTGGACGCATAAGACTATATCCAGAAAGCTTTTATTAATTGTAATAAACAAAACGGGAATAATAAATTATTCGTGTTCTATTTCTGTATTTAATTTAAGTCTGCCTGAACTAATCCACAATAAATAAAATAAGGTCTTGTAGTTGCAACATTCCTCAATAGATGGCGCTAAACGGGACTACAAGCCAAGTAAATAAAGTTAGATAAAACCTATCGGAATTAATTCCGCTTGTTTTAATACTAACTTTATGAGACAAGCGGATGCCTCTTTTACCAATATATTATCGGTGATTCCTATTTAGTAAGTAGAATCATCAAAACATAGTAATTGTATCTGTCACTAGATGGCATTCTACAGAAAGTTAGAAGTCGCAATGGTTTCGTTACCGCCGAATGAGGTAGTCAACGACAACAATTTTTAATGTGCGTAGAAGTCGACCTATAATAAATATTTTTTAAAAGGCTTCAGTAATTAACTTTACTGTGGCCTTCATTATATTGTATTATTTACTCTGTTGTGGAAGATAACGTTATAATGTTATTATTATAACTGTACGTACGTCTGATTAAGGACGGGAGGGGCGATTTATCGATATGTACTACCTGTTTTAGGGCCATAAGTATAATATTATACTACATTTTTGTTCTTTCAAAAACTTACCTTATATGCCATCAACTTTTAACAATTTTATTAATATTGCTCTAAACATATTTGTTAATATTTCGTCTAATAGCTAATAAGTAATAGTATTTTTTTATAACTTTAAATTTTTTGTAACGTTTATATTTGCAGAATAATTTGTTTTTTTATCTGTGTAGCTGGAAGAGATCGCACTTAGCGATAAGGCCGCCATTTGTACAATCTTAACATGCTCAATGTTCTTTTTATGTAGGTATTATTTTTTGGTGTACAATAAAGAGTTACTTACTTACTTAGCTTTTTTAAAACTTTAGATAAGATAATTGTTTATTTCACCACATAACATAAAACTATAACAATAATAGGTACGTACAGTTAAAAGCAGTACATTTTTACATGATAAAATTGTTTGTTTGTTACAATATATTTAGCAATCTTTGTGGTGGCTAGCACCTCACCTTAGATTCTTATATGAATCAATTTATTTATTTGCTTGGATTGTAGGTACAGGTTAACAAATAGATTATTACTTAACAAATATATTATTAAAATTTGTAACACACCAAAAATCAATCCACGAAGTGAACCACATCTATTAACTCTAATAGTTCCTACGTCCGTCAATAGATGGCGTTCTACGGCGAGCGCTAAAAAGCTGAATGGCGCTATAGAGATTCTCCGGCGATAGATGACGTCCCCGACCGAAATTATTATTGTTGTAGCTTCCACTACGTGGGACTACTTTGGGACTCGTATAGTTCAGGATCTGTTACATTTTTGTTAATAGTCCAGGTTCCAGTGTCTTTAAGTTTCCACCCCGTGGGACTTTGGCTA
This sequence comes from Pseudoips prasinana, assembly GCA_951640165.1. Taxonomy (NCBI): domain Eukaryota; kingdom Metazoa; phylum Arthropoda; class Insecta; order Lepidoptera; family Nolidae; genus Pseudoips; species Pseudoips prasinana. Next base: position 15,864,654 of record OX621260.1, read on the forward strand.
TTGCGAACTAGTTCTTAATTGCAAACTCCGTTCGAAATATATGCTGTTATACTTTCCTCGGCGCGTGTTATTATTTCGTCGCATCCTATTGGACCTACTTCGGGTGGCATCTTTTACAAATTAAGAATCCTGTACAATCTACCAAGTTAGACAATCAATAGGGCTATTTTTTGAAATTCAAAAAATAGCCCTATTGACTGTCTGTATTCCATATTTGAATACATAGGATAATTAATTAAGAGTTATACATCCTAATAATAAAGTTATAAAATAATAATATTGTAGCGAGCGGTGCTACACAAAAACCAATTTGCAAGTTCATCATTCAGTTAAACAAAACTTGTTGGAGAAATACGAAATATCTTTTTTTGGCACCCCCTGATATGCTTTATATTAAATATCTAATATTAATAATAATATCGTGGGACATTATTTACACACGGCCATCTATGGAAACCAGATAACTGATATACTTACTACAAACATACTTTTTTGTAAATACATACTTATATAGATAATTACACCCAGACTCAGGACAAACAGACATGTTCATGTACAGTAATATCTGTCCTGAGTGGGAATCGAACCCATGACCTCCGGCGTGAAAAGCAAGCATTTGCCAACCACGCCAACAGACCCGTCGAAATTATCTAGGTACTTAAAAAAACAAGTGAGAGGCTAATTCAGCATTTATTTGTTAGATAGTGGAATACAAGTTGTAGTAGATCCCTTTGGCGGCTAGGAGTTCGTCATGGGTGCCGGCCTCAGCAAGGCTGCCGTTGCTAAGCACGCAGATGCGATCGGCATCCCGTACCGTGCTCAAGCGGTGAGCGATCATTACGCAAGTGCGACCCGCTTTCGCCGCGTCCAATGCTTCTTGCACTACCTGAGAAAAGAAGCGAACTAAGCTATAATATAATAATAATAATAATATCTGGGGATCACACAGATCATCCTAGCCCCAAACTAAGCAAAGCTTGTACTATGGGTACCAGGCGACGATATACATACTTATGTAGATAGATAAATACATATATACATAGAAAACATAACACAAATATTTGCACTTACCGGGATTCGAACCCAGGACCACCAGCTTCGTAGGGAGGAGGAGCCTACCAACTAGGCTATGGTGACCGTCTAAGCTATGTCATAGGTCTACTGGGCGACATGAACCACTGACACCAGGGTAACCACTACCCACATGATGAATAAAAAATGAAATGAAATGAAATCATTTTATTGTGGTACAGTCAACAGCATAAGTAGATGATCAAAATCGGACCTGAGTTTTGAGTTTATGATGTTATTGGGCGGCAGTTTCATTTAGTTAATATTTTTTACACTTAACACTCACGCACACCTTCAACTAGATACTCTTCACCACCACACTATTGTCGCAATACAAAATACATAGGTGGTATAGAAGTTACAGAATGAGTTGTGCCGCTATGACCCGCCAAATTGGCATACAATAGGTTAGATACGAATAATAAACAAATCTAGATACATCTATCTATACTACAAATAAATAAAATTGAAGTGTCTGTTTGTAATATTAAAATAACCGTTTTTTACTACATGTATATGAATGTATATACGGTACATTATACCAAAATAATTTTTTTTACAATTTTTGTCTGTCTGTCTGTCTGCTTGTTCCGGCTAATCTCTGAAATGGCTGGAGCGATTTTGACGGGATTTTTATTGACAGGTATATATATATATATATATATATAATATCACACTAATATTATAAAGGCGAAAGTTAGTAACTTCTTCACGTCTAAACGGCTGAAGCGATTTCAATGAAATTTGGTATGTAGTTAGCTGACACCTTGGATTAACACATAGGCAATTTATAATGTTTAACGCGGGTAAAACCGCGGGGCACTGCTAGTGTTAAGTAAAGAACAAGAGTCCCAGAAAAGATAATAAGTGATTACTACCTGTAACAAATAACCTAGGGCAATTAACACACTGCAACCTGATCCTTAAAAAGGCAGAGCCTGAACTGTGGCAACCCGACCACTGATAAACATACATATGTATATAATAATATCCTGGGACATTATTCACACACGGCCAACTGATCCCAAACTAAGCAGAGCTTGTACTATGGAACCCAGATAACTGTATTACAAATGCTAATTTTCTTTTGGAAATACATACTTATGTACATAAATATACCCAGACACAGAACAAAACAGACATGTTCATGCACAGAAATATCTGTCCTGGGAGGGAATCAATCCTGCGGCGTGAAAGGCAAGCATTTACCAACCACGCCAACCGGTATATATTTCTAAATAAATACAAATATATTATAGATAAAATATATTATGGACTGCACGTGTGGCGCAGCGGCTCAGACAGTCGCCTCGCCACACGTGCGTTTGCAAAGTACCCAGGGACACAGGGATTAGATTCCGTAGTTCGGGCGTTATCGTATAAAAGAAATCCACAGAACAATAAATAATCGTGCTCATTACACAAAGATTTGAGGGACTGAGGGAATCGAACCCACGACCTCTTAACAGTGAGTGTCATTAACCACTAGACAATACCCACCCTTGAAATTTAAAAAGTGCAGAAAGTAATAACACCATTTTTAGTACCTATAATTAGTATAAATATTGAAAGAAAATTCACGTAGTAATTAAGTCTGAAAAAATAATTAAAAACGTCCTATGGTTGGTATATACGCTGCCTTTCACGCCGCAGGTCGTGGGTTCGATTCCCACCTGGGACAGATATTTGTGTGCCTGAACATGTCTGTTTGTCCTGAATCTGGATGCAATTATCTATAAGTATGTTTTACAAAAGAAAAATAGTATATGTAGTATATCAGATATCTGGTTTCCATACCTAGTATATATATTATATACTAGTACTACTATATATTCTCGTTTCTGCTTAGTTTGGGATCAGATGGCCGTGTGTGAATAATGTCCCAGGACAAAAAAAAACCGGCCAAGAGCGAGTCGGACTCGCCCACGAAGGGTTCCGTACTATTATCTATTATAACGAGTAAAAAATTCACGTTTGTTGTGTGGGAGCCCCCTTAAATACTTATTTTATTTTGTGTTTTAGTATTTGTTGATATAGCGGCAACAGAAATACATCATCTGTGAAAGTTTCAACTGTCTAACTGTCATGGTTCATGAGATACAGCCTGGTGACAGACAGACAGACAGCGAAGTCTTAGTAATAGGGTCCCGTTTTACCCTATGGGTACCGAACCCTAAAAATAATTCTGATACCAATTCTGATAATGGTAGAACATAATGGGAAGACACATTCACCCACATCTGGAAATGTATTGTTAAAAATGTATGTACTTATGTTCGACAATGAATAAATGAATTATGAATTTATTATGAACTAGCTGTGCCCGCGACTTCGTCCGCGTGTTAATTAGTTTATTTAGTTTTTTTTTGTAAAATAAAAGATTTTTTAAAAAATAAAAGTAGCCTAAGTTACTCCTTATTACATCAGCTACCTGCCAATAAAAGTCCCGTCAAAATCAGTCCAGCCATTTCAGAGATTAGCCGGAACAAACAGACAGACAGACAGACAAAAAATGTAAAAAATGTATTTTGGTGATTGTACCGTATATATATTCATATTAATGTAGTAAAAACCGGTTATTTCAATATTACAAACAGACACTCCAATTTTATTTATTTGTATAGATTTGGTGTTTGTACCGTATATATATTCATATTAATGTAGTAAAAACCGGTTATTTCAATATTACAAACAGACACTCCAATTTTATTTATTTGTATAGATGAACCTTTTCGCTCTCAGTATCCAGTGCGCTGGTGGCCTCGTCGAGGAGCAGTATCTTCGGATGCCGTATAAGAGCTCTCGCGATGGCCACACGTTGCTTCTGGCCACCCGACAACTGCATACCTTTTGGTCCTATATTAGTATCGTAGCCCTGTTATAAATAAAATAATAAAAAAAGGTTTTTATTCACGTAGACTTTAAAAAGCGCTTGTAAATAGTCAGAACCTGTTTGTAGTAATATATAATTAACTAGCTGGTGCCCGCGACTTCGTCCGCGAAAATTTTGCATGATGTAACTACTTACTTCTAGCTTAATTTAAAGAAATAAGCAATACAAATTAAATCCTATTTTTAAAATTAATTTAAAACCTAACCTATAAATAACCTAGCTAAGAGATAAACTAAAGACTACTTTGCTACTGTTATTTAAAAAAAGGACCCGATATCATCAACCAAAAAAATCAAAGAATACATATCAATTGTCCTTAAGTAAAGCCAGTAAGTGAAATAAAGTAAAATAATAATCAACGACGCATTAATCACAAAGCGACCATGGCATTGATAGGTCTAATATCATATTTTGTGAACGAAACCATAGCAAGATCTAAAACGATGATTACGCCATCTATAAACAAAAATATAAACTTGTTAAGCGGTATAATTAAGATGTGTGCATATTTTTTGGGTGAGATTTAGGCGATCATCTATTGATTCAGTTTTGTACTACCTTTTATTTCAAGCATTTATTTATTTTAACCGATATGCCAAATATGTTACACTATCTGAAACGATATAAACACCATCTAGTTACAAAATTGTGAACTTGTAGATCACTAACATGATATTTTTTGGGTGCAATCATCTTGACACGAACAAATTTATACTACGCTAACTCGAATTTTATCGTCGCATTTTTCATACAAACTTACATTCCCTATTTTACGCCCTAAAGGGCTGGAATTCCCAAAAATCCTCAAATACATATTTTTAATTTTTTTTTATGAAAGGCCAAATACCAATTTTCATGCGTTTACCTTAAAAAATGTCACATTTTCATACAAACTACCATCCCCTATTTGTCACCCTTAGGGCTGAAATTCTCGGAAATCCCAAAACATATAGTTTTAATTTTTAACTGAAATGCTAAATACAAATTTTCATGCGTTTAACTTAAAACTTGTTGTCACATTTTTCATACAAACTTACATCCCCAAGTTAACGCCCTTGGAGGTGGAATTTTCAAAAATCCTGAAATATATATTTTATTTTTTAACTGCAAGGTCATATACCAAAGCCTTTAACATCGAAATGATGATAATAATTACGATACTTCCATACAACTTTTCATCCCCCCATTCAAACCCTTTTTTGTATTCAAAAGTAGCCTATGACCTTTCTCAGGCTCTAAGACTATCTGTGTACCATGCCATAGCCATGGAACTGTGGAAATCCTCAGCTGGATCTCTACACTCAAAGGCTGTTATCAAGGGCTACAACAAAAAATTGTCGAAAGAATTATTTGTATTCAAACGTTACAAAACATGTAACCCGAATTCTCACCGGACACTGCAAGCTGAATAGGCACATGTTCAACCGAAAGTTGGCCGACAGCACAATTTGCAGATTCTGCCAAGAATCAGAGGAAACTCCTTGCATATTCTGTGCTCGTGCGGGCCGCTAATGCGTTGTAGAAGTATCCACCTAGGACAGCATATAATGCAACCGGAAGAGATACAAACACTCACTGCACAATCAATCTGGGAGTTTTTGGAAGCTGTAGGATTGAGCAGGGAACTTTGACAAAGTCAAGGAGCTCTGTTACAATAGATCAGCAATGGTCGAGGTAGCAAGATGCCATCAAGGCATCAAGCCCCAAACAACAATAATTATTATATCTGTGTACCAAATTTCATTGCAATCGGTGTAGTATATTTTGTGTGAGAAAGGCAGTTACTTTCACATTTATTAATAAGAAATGTCAAGAAATGCCGACCGATTGGTGATAGCCAGATGCTCTCACCGGTCCGTAAGTAATTGGCGAGGTCAAGCAACTAGGCTCGCGGTCAGACCATGGATAGGTGACCGCCAAAGTGGTTTAATTTCTCGGCGTCTACGTGCTTCAGAGGACGCTTCAAGCTTTCGGTCCCGTTTGTAGCCATTAGGCAACAGCCGTTAAGCCATGTCAGAGGCCTAATGGCTTGAACAACTTTGACACTAGTATAACCACTGGCCACACGATAAGTAAGTAAGGTGATAGTAGTAATAGATATTAGAAGTCAGTAATATCTATTACTACTATCACCTTACTTACTTACTTATACCTTATATTTAACTTATTTACTTATACCCACTCAGTAGTGGGTATAATATAAGTTTTTGAGTTGAACTTATTTAAATACGACATATCGACGAATATTCTCAGATAAATAAACGACAGCACAAGAGTGTGACAGTAAATATAAATATATATATATTAAAAATGAGAACCTCAGGTTTCCAGAATACGAGATAAACTCAGTTTGGAAGCCAGTGCGCAATTTGTTTAATTTGTTACTGTACAACTTTATTTATTTATTTAAACCGCAGTAATTTATATTCGTTAATTAATTTATATTTGTTGTGTTGCAATCTTATTATATTGCATATTTCACTATATACCTAGTATTAGTATTAATATTGTATTCATATGTTGTACTTGGTTTCATTATTATAATAATAATGTCCTCCTAGCCGAATTTCGGCCACGGCGGCCAGTCTCAACAGAGATTTGCCATCTGCGCGGGACATATTATAGTGCTCAAGTGTGTGCGCAAACACAGGGGCACTTTCTATTCCATCATTCTCATGATCCGATGGAACGCCTAGCGACACGACCGGAAAGAGGACAGGCACAGGACCGACGGCTTTACGTGCTCTCCGAGGCACGCCAACTCCCAGACTTCGGGCTGATGCTGAGAATTTTTTCTTTTTACAGAAAAGTCCCAAAATCACTTTTGGCCTGACCCGGGATTTGAACCCAGGACCTCGTTATCGGCGGGTGATCACGCTACCGCTAGACAAACGAGGCAGATGTCTATACTGTTACATTGATTTCAATGGGATATTTTATTTTTCGGAGAAACCATGAAGGCCATATTACTAGAAAACCACAAAGACTAGTTAAGATGGTATGTGCCTGACTGCCTCGTTGGTCTACGGTACCGTGTTCAACCAAATAATGAGGTCCTGGGTTCAATTCCGAGTCTGGACAAAAAATAATTTTGGCATTATTCTGTAAAGAAAAATTTCTCAGTATCTGCCCGAAGTCTGGGATCTATGGTATTTATACCTAGATCCTCGGAGAGAATGTTAAGCCGTCGGTCCTGGACCTGACCACTTCCTGGTCGTGTTGCTCGTCGCCCCATCAGATCATCAGAGTGATGAATACTTTCTATTATATAGTATGCGCTAACGCAGGGGCACTTTCTGCCCCAGCGTTAGCGCATACGCTTGTGCACCTACTATCTATACCTACATATAATAAAATCGTAGGAAAGTCAAAACTGTACATTAAATATTTTTTTAAAAGGATACTTGGCTCGTGATCTATCATGGATAAAAAAGCCAAAAATATAGTTTTTAGAATTTTTGTCTGTTTGTCTGTATGTATGTCCGGGCTAAACTCAAAAAGTACTGCATGGATTTACTTCAAATTTGGCATGAATATCACTTAGATGTTGGGTCAACATATAGGCTACATGTTGTCACGCTATCACCAACGGGAGAGGAGCTGTAAAATTTAACGCGGGTAAAACCGCGGGGCACAGCTAGTATGTCTATAATGTGTCTCGCGCAGATGGCTAGTTGCCATTGAGACTGGCCACGCGGGCGAATTCGACCAGGAAGACATTATTTATTTATTTATTTAATTATTTATATATAGATATCTTATTGCTAACAGATAATTCCAAGCACAATAAGTGATACAATCATAATAATTGGTGGATACAATCATTATGATAGTATGTGTGATTAGAAACTACATCATACTAACCTCTGGCAAAGTGACAATGAAGTTATGTATATTAGCTTCTTTAGCAGCCGCCTCGACGTCCGCCTGCGTTGGCGCACGATGCAGGTCACCATACGCGATATTCTCCGCGATGCTATAGTCGAACAGCACGGGTTCCTGTGACACCAGCCCAAAGGCGCCCCGGGCCTCCGACATCATAAGATCACGTAGTGATATATCATCTAGACACTGATAAAAAAAAATATCCGTTAAAAAACTGCCATTAAGAGTATCTATAGGTACCTACATATAATAAAATCATAGGAAAGTCAAAACTGTACACTGAATATTTTTTTTAAAAGGATACTTGGGGCGTGATCTACTGTCGATATCGGCGCTAAAAATATAGTTTTTAGAATGTTTGTCTGTATGTCTGTTTGTCTGTATGTACATATGTCCGGGCTAAAGTCAAAAAGTACTGCATGCATTTACTTCAAATTTTGCATGAATATTACTAAGAGGTCGGGTCAACATATAGGTACATATTATCGCGCTATCACTACGGGGTCTCTGTGATAATTTATAAAATTTAACGCGGGTAAAACCGCGGGGCACAGCTATGGATAAATATTATACATTTATCTATTACTAGCTGAGCCCCGGGTTTAAACTGTGTTAAATTTTAAAACACAGCTCCTCCCCCGTATTTGATAGCGTGATAACATGTAGCCTATATGTTGACCCGACCTCTTAGTAATATTCATGCAAAATTTTAAGTAAATTCATGCAGTACTTTTTGAGTTTAGCCCAGACATAATAGAGACAAACAGACAAACATTCTAAAAACTACATTTTTGGCTTCGATATCGATTGTGGATCACGCCCCAAGTATCCTTTTTAGAAAATATTCAATGTACAGTTTTGACTTACCTAAGATTTTTCTATATATATTATATAGATTATTCACACACGAAACATATACCTAGATTATTCACACACGCCCATCGGATCCCAAACTAAGCAGAGCTTGTACTATGGAAACCAGACACCTGATATGCTACATATAATACTTTTCTTTTGTAAATACATCCTCTGCACAAGGGGCTGTCTGTGACGCCAATCTTGAAGAGGTGTTTGTTTAGTGTGCAGTGTCCGGTGATTGTGCCTATCACCATGCGCAAATCTTTTCTGTTCAGAAGTAGTAGACTGCGGGATAGGCGGTTGTTCAGGGATGGTAGAATTTCCTTTGTTTGTCTGCATGATTCTAGATCCATCCACTCTTTTTCATGTTGCTGCGTTGTTTTTTTACTTAGCCATGTTTTCACTTGGTTAAAGGGTATGGGCACTAGAGGTTCTGGTGCCATTGTCCATCTATGTTGAGAGTGTATCTATGCTACACACATACACACTATATATCGTACGTAGTTGGCTAGTCTCCACCTCAGCCGAAAATCGAGCACGAGCACTACAATGCTCAGATGGATTATAATAAGCCACCCAACATGCTAAATCCATATGGGTGTAGAAAACAATGCCAAATTTCTTTTATAGATTTTCAACTTTATCACATAAGCATAAGGTTCACTTTCAATTGGTGAAAATTGACAGATTGGGGTAGCTTGATGTGCTGGTGTCTGTACTGTGCAATTATATGTTTGTAAAGTACCCGAAGATACAGAGATTAAATTCACTAGTGCGGGGGTTGTCCATAAAAATATACTTAAAATACATAGATTAAGATTAGTGTGATATTCTAGGGCAACGTCCTGGACAGCTTCGCTCGTCTTTCCTAGTGCGAGGTTGGACTGGACTACGCGCACGGTACGGGTCACGGCGTGGGCCACTTCCTGAAAGTAGGTTACAATAGGTTAAAGATGAATGAAGGTTTTTTTGGCAATTAAAAATCACTTAAACATATGTGGTTTCTAACTGATTTGCTTAACGACTATACAATTATGAAGACATCAAAAAAGTCTAATTTAATAAATATTATTACGGTCGACAACATCAGACTGTTGTTTTTGTAATATAAAATGTCCCCCATATTGCACAAAACATACAAATCAAAAATAGAGCTCATGAGTAATAAAAAAATTTAACGACTCTTGAAAATGTCTCCGCTTCATTACAGAACAAAAGCTGTCATCTAACACTCGGCAACATTTCACTGTCTATTAAAAAGAAAAACTAAAATTTCTTTTAACTATTTTTATGGGCACTAAAAAAGTGTGAAGATTGTTGTTTTTGTAATATAACATGTCCCCCATATTGCACAAAACATACAAATCAAAAATATAGCTCATGAGTAATAAAAAAATTGAACGACTCTTGAAAATGTCCCCGCTTCATTACAGAACAAAAGCTGTCATCTAACACTCGGCAACATTTCACTGTCTATTAAAAAGAAAAACTAAAATTTCTTTTAACTATTTTTATGGGCACTAAAAAAGTGTGAAGATTGTTCTGTGACACTTGTGCACTATAATATGTCCCGCGCAGATGGCTAATCAGACATTATATTTATGACAATTATATACATTACATAATCAAAATGGATTAAATATGGTCCATATTCCAAGCTTCGTACGTAATAAGTTCATGGATTAAAAATATGAGTTCCATTTAATCCGCTGGGCAGACCAGACCGCAAGAAAGTTGGGAAAATATTATTCAAACTCTTGAATGAGCAAGGTTTGAATAAAAAATATACTTATATTTGTTAACTTATCGAGATCAGAATTACTCCTAGGTGAGTTTGAACATGGTTTGAACTATTAATTATATTTTTTTGGTAGATACGACAAGTGAAGTGTTTTTACATAATCCTTCTGCTACGATTTTAGTTAGTTTTATAGCCAACACACGTCTGAGAGAGATTTTTCAAAATTTATTGATTTTAGTGTTGAGACACCAGTCTATGGTGTGTTTCGCAGATTTAGGAAGCACTGTACAATAAAAATTTATAGATTTTGGTGTTGAGACACCAGTCTATGGTGTGTATCGCAGATTTAGGAAGCACTGTGCAATAAAACCCATCGCTTTTATAAAGTTGTACTTCTTTTTTAGGTAGAAGAATATAGTGTTTATAGTGTTTTAAACCCGTAGTTTCCGAAAAAAATCGCTAATACTTTCTATCAGAACTTATGGGATAGTGGGAGTATTAAGGGTGGGGGAGGTTTGGCTAAGTATTTTTGTAGGGTTTAAATTTGTGTGCTTATTGTGATTGTGTCATCATCATCATCATCATATCAGCCGAAAGACGTCCACTGCTGGACAAAGGCCTCCCCCAAAGAGCTCCACAATTGCCAGTCTTGCGCTATCCGCATCCAGCGATTTCCAGCGACCCGCACAAGATCATCGGTCCATCTTGTAGGGGGCCTGCCCACGCTGCGTCTTCGGTCTTGTGATTGTGTAATTATTTGAAATTACTATTCTTATGCCAAGATATGTAATGCCCTTAGAAACTTTTAACGGATTGTCGTATTCGAAACCACAATCCAAATGGTTAATATATAACCACAACAATAATATATTGGCAAAATGGTGACATTAAACCAATAAACGATTATCGGTTGGCTATTCGATTATTTCTTGACATGACAGTCACACGCGCTTTAAAAATGTATACTGCTGCTATTGTAACGCCACTTACGCCACCTTTAACGGACACTTTTTTACTCACAGAATGGGTTTCAATTTTGAGTACCTACGCATATTAAACGGTTTCATTAGAAATCGAGCACCGAATTTTTCAGGTCAACCACTGTAATTTTATAGAATGTACCGTTTTCTGAAAATGGAATCACCGTCGTTCTGATTTTAGACATGGCAATTGGCAACACTGTAATGTAAATTGTCAAATTCAATGTAAAATGAAGAATTTTTGAAGTTATACTTCTTTTGGCGCGATGGAGAAAAATGATGAGAGTGAATTTTACGATGCGCGCGCACACCGACACCAAAAAATTTAACAGCATGAAGTTAGTTCTAGGTGGTATGAGAGTGAATTTTTACGATGCGCGCGCATCGTTCAAATCATTTTATTAAGGTACATAGGTGTTATAGATGATGAAGTTTTGCCGCTATGACCCGCCAAATTGGCATACAATAGGTTAGATATGAATAATAAACAAATTTATAATAAAATAAATAAAACCGGCCAAGTGCGAGTCGGCCTCGCACATGAAGGGTTCCATAGCAGCAAGTATTTCAGTTGATTAAATGAATGCAAATTGCGGTTTATGACGTATTAAAAAAAAACTACTTGCTAGATCTCGTTCAAACCAATTTTCGTTGTTAGTTTCTATGGTAATGTACAGTCAACAGCAAAAGTAGATGATCAAAGTCGGATATTCAATACTAATTATCATAAATTGCGACAAAATAGTGTGGTGGTGAAGAGTATCTAGTTGAAGGTGTGCGTGAGTGTTAAGTGTAAAAAATATTAACTAGTGAAAACTGCCGCCCAATAGCATCATAAACTCAAAACTCAGGTCCGATTTTGATCATCTACTTATGCTGTTGACTATACATCATATATTTTTTTTTAGTTTTATCATTTTCTTATTTTAGAAGTTAGAGGGGGGGACACCCATTTTACCACTTTGGAAGTGTCTCTCGCGCAAACTATTCAGTTTAGAAAAAAAATTATATTAGGAACCTCAATATAATTTTGAAGACCTATCCATGGACACCTCACATGAATGGTTACAATGAAAAAAAAAATTTGAGTTTCAGTTCTATGTATGGCGACCCCCCAAATTAATTGTTCTTTTTCTATTTTTGTGTAAAAATATTAATGCGGTTCACAGAATACATCTACTTACCAAGTTTCAGTAGTACAGCTCTTATAGTTTCGGAAAAAAGTGGCTGTGACATACGGACGGACAGACAGACAGACAGACATGACGAATCTATAAGGGTTCCGTTTTTTGCCATTTGGCTACGGAACCCTAAAAATACACAAATCACTTCCCTACTAATTAGAATCATTCCGATATTCCTGAACAAGAACAGTTTCTATAGATAAGACATATACCTATAAACGTATAAGACGTATATAATATCACACTAATATTATAAAGGCGAAAGTTAGTGACTGTGTGAGTGTGTATGTTTGTAACTTCTTCACGTCTAAACGGCTGAAGCGATTTAAATGAAATTTGGTATGTAGTTAGCTGACATCCTGGATTAACACATCACACTAATATTATAAAGGTGAAAGGTTGTGATTGTGTATGTTTGTTACTTCTTCACGTCTAAACGGCTGAAGCGATTTAAATGAAATTTGGTATGTAGTTAGCTGACATCCTGGATTAACACATCACACTAATATTATAAAGGCGAAAGGTTGTGATTGTGTATGTTTGTAACTTCTTCACGTCTAAACGGCTGAAGCGATTTCAATGAGATTTGGTATGTCACTGTCATGTCATTTATCACGCGTATAAACGTCGTTGGCGCCTAAACTTGTTTACGTTTGTTTAATGTTTTCAATAGCAAATTATATTAAATCAAATTCGTTTCAAGTTTTATTATCCTCATTATTTTTCATTAAGTCACCATGAAAGTTTCGAAATATATAACCCTGAGTGACAATTGACAATTTAATATGTCTTTTTTGACATTAATGTTTTCGTCGTAACATTGGATTGCTTAGGCAAAGGAAACTATCTCTTCCACCGTATAAGTGACGTCATCACATCTTTTCTAGTTTTTATTTTTTTCCTCAGAAATGAAGAAATAAAGAAATATAAAAAATATATAAGAGAACTCAGGTCAGTATAACTAGTATAAACATTGAAAGAAAAATTTACGTAGTAACGTTTTAACGATAATTGAGTCAGAAAAAAATATATAAAAACGTCCGATACTGATACCTTTTCACTCTCAGTATCCAGTGCGCTGGTGGCCTCATCGAGGAGCAGTATCTTCGGATGCCGTATAAGAGCTCTTGCGATGGCCACACGTTGCTTCTGGCCACCCGACAACTGCATACCTTTTGGTCCTATATTAGTATCGTAGCCCTGTTAGAAATAAAATAATGAAAAAGGTTTTTATTCACGTAGACTTTACAAAAGCGCTTGTAAATAGTCTGAACATGTTTGTAGTAATAAGATCTTTAGGGGAGGCCTTTGTCCAGCAGTGGACGTCTTTCGGCTGATATGACGATGACCTCATAAAGGAAGTAGGTATAATTAGCACTTTAATAAAAAAAGTGTGCTATAGACCACACGACTGAAGTAAAATTTCTTTGGCCATGCTACGGTGACCACTTGACATCAGGTGGTCCGTGTACTTGTTTGGTGTGGTCATAATTAATAATAATCTAATAATGTGACGATATACATACTTATATAGATAGATAAATACTTATATACATAGAAAACATCTAGGACTCAGAAACAAATATTCGTGCTCATCACACAAATATTTGCACTTACCGGGATTCGAACCCAGGGCCACCAGCTTCGTAGGCAGGAGCACTACCAACTAGGCTACGGTGAGTAATTAATTTATAATTATTTCTAGGTAACATATAGATATTAAGGTACACGGATTGTATCAAAAAATTACAATAAGATTTATTTTATAACCTAATGATATTTAGCTAGCTTATATTAAGTTAGTGTCAAGGAGATCATGTGTAGGTTTAATAATCGAAATATAAAATTTTAGCTATATTTTTACTACATATTGTCTGAATGGTTCTGTCTATATTAAGATACGAATTAAATATTATTATAATATTATGTTATACAAGCTGTGCCCCGCGGTTTTACCAGCGTTAAATTTTATATATTACCTATCACAGCTCCTCCCCCGTAGGTGATAGCGTGATAATATGTGGCCTATATGTTGACCCGACCTTTAAGTAATATTTATGCAAAATTTGAAGTAAATCCATGCAGTACTTTTTGAGTTTAGCCCGGACATACATACAGACACACAGACAAAAATTCTAAAAACTATAGTTTTGGCTTCGATATCGATTGTAGGACACGCCCGAGGTACCCTTTTAAAAAAATATTCAATGTACAGTTTTGACTTTCCTACGATTTTATTATATAGATAAAAGGTACGTTTTATAAAAAAACTTGTCAAGTCGGCACGGTATTTATTATAATACTAACTGTGCCCGCGACTTCGTCCGGACATTTTGTAATGACTCCGTAAATGTTACATCAGAATACCTCTAATAATAATAAAAAATGTGAGCCGTCACGGGACGCCTGGCAGATGTGAAACATCGACATTATTTTGTAAAAGTAATATGCAGAAAAGAACATATTGTGATAGGAACTAAATATGTCATAATGATAAAATAAAAAGTCGATTGCGCATGTGCCGCAGCATGCGTCGCCACGCCAGAAATCTGTTTTACGTGCGGCTATAGATGTTTCACATCAATAATAATATCTAGGGACAATGTCACCTAGATCATCCTAGCCCCAAACTAAGCAAAGCTTGTACTATGGGTACCAGGCGACGATATACATACTTATATGGATATGTAAATACTTATATACATAGAAAACATCCATGACTCAGAAACAAATATTCGTGCTCATCACACAAATATTTGCACTTACCGGGATTCGAACCCAGGACCACCAGCTTCCATCACTCTCATGATTCGATGGGACGCCTAGCGACACGACCGGAAAGAGGTCAGGCACAGGACCGACGGCTTTACGTGCTCTCCGAGGCACGGGGGTATAATACCGCCAACTCCCAGATTTCGGGCTGATGCTGAGAAATTTTTCTTTTTACAGAAAAGTCCCAAAATCACTTTTGGTCCGACCCGGGATTTGAACCCAGGACCTCGTTATCGGCGGGTGATCGCGCTACCGCTAGACAAACGAGACAGATGTCTATACTCTTACACTGATTTCAAATGGGATATTTTATTTTTCGGAGAAACCATGAAGGCCATATCACTAGAAAACCATATAGACTAGTTACGAGGGTATGTGCCTGACTGCCTCGTTGGTCTAGCGGAACCGTGTTCATCCGCAAATAATGAGGTCCTGGGTTCAAATCCGTGTCTGGACAAAAAATAATTTTGGCATTATTCTGTAAAGAAAAATTTCTCAGTATCTGCCCGAAGTCTGGGATTTATGGTATTTATACCCAGTGCCTCGGAGAGAATGTTAAGCCGTCGGTCCTGGACCTGACCACTTCCTGATCGTGTTGCTGGTCGCTCCATCGGATCATCAGAGTGATGAAATACTTTCTATTATATAGTATGCGCTAACGCAGCGGCACTTTCTGCCCCAGCGTTAGCGCATACGCTTGTGCACCTACTATCTATACATATAATAAAATCGTAGGAAAGTCAAAACTGTACATGAAATATTTTTTTAAAAGGATACTTGGCTCGTGATCTATCATGGATAAAAAAGCCAAAAATATAGTTTTTAGAATTTTTGTCTGTTTGTCTGTATGTATGTCCGGGCTAAACTCAAAAAGTACTGCATGGATTTACTTCAAATTTTGCATGAATATCAATCACTAAGAGGTTGGGTCAACATATAGGCTACATGTTGTCACGCTATCACCTACGGGAGAGGAGCTGTAAAATTTAACGCGGGTAAAACCGCGGGGCACAGCTAGTATGTCTATAATGTGTCCCGCGCCGATGGCTTGTTGCCATTGAGACTGGCCACGCGGGCGAATTCGACCAGGAAGACATTATTTATTTATTTATTTATTACAGATATCTTATTGCTAACAGATAATTCCAAGCACAAAAGTGATACAATCATAATAATTGGTGGATACAATCATTATGATAGTATGTGTGATTAGAATCTACATCATACTAACCTCTGGCAAAGTGACAATGAAGTTATGTATATTAGCTTTTTTAGCAGCCGCCTCGACGTCCGCCTGCGTTGGCGCACGCTGCAGGTCACCATACGCGATATTCTCCGCGATGCTATAGTCGAAGAGCACGGGCTCCTGTGACACCAACCCGAAGGCGCCCCGGGCCTCCGACATCATAAGATCACGTAGCGATATATCATCTAGACACTGATAAAAAAAATACATCCGTTAAAAAACTGCCACTAAGAGTATCTATAGGTACATATAGGTAATAAAATCGTAGGAAAGTCAAAACTGTACACTGAATATTTTTTTAAAAGGATACTTGGGGCGTGATCTACTATCGATATCCACGCTAAAAATATAGTTTTTAGAATGTTTGTCTGTATGTCTGTTTGTCTGTATGTACATATGTCCGGGCTAAACTCAAAAAGTACTGCATTGATTTACTTCAAATTTTGCATGAATATTATAAGAGGTCGGGTCAACATAGGCTACATATTATCACGCTATCACTACGGGGGAGGATCTGTGATAATTTATAAAATTTAACGCGGGTAAAACCGCGGGGCACAGCTATGGATAAATATTATATATTTATCTATAACTAGCTGTGCCCCGGGTTTAAACTGCGTTAAATTTTAAAACACAGCTCCAGCCCCGTATTTGATAGCGTGATAATATGTAGCCTATATGTTGACCCGACCTCTTATTAATATTCATGCAAAATTTTAAGTAAATTCATGCAGTACTTTTTGAGTTTAGCCCGGACATACATTGAGACAAACAGACAAAAATTCTAAAAACTATATTAATTTGGCTTCGATATCGATTGTAGATCACGCCCCAAGTATCCTTTCTAGAAAATATTCAATGTACAGTTTTGACTTTTCTAAGATTTTTCTATATATATTATATAGATTATTCACACACGAAACATATACCTAGATTATTCAGACACGCCCATCGGATCCCAAACTAAGCAGAGCTTGTACTATGGAAACCAGACACCTGATATGCTACATATAATACTTTTCTTTTGTAAATACATACTTATATCACACCCAGTCTCAGCAGAATGTTCATACACACAAATATCTGTCCGGGGTGGGAATCAAACCCATGACCTTCGGCGTGAAAGACAAGACAACAACAATGCCGGCTGCCATAACAACAGGCCTTTTAATAAAATAAAAGTAAGACGATGTGTCATCTGATTGTTCTCCATAAATTTAAACGCCCATTTGGCACTGCAGAATCCTAAGGGTACCTACTCATTATCAACAGCAGTGATGATGTCTTCCCGGCCGAATTTCGCCCACGGCGGTCATTCTCAATGGAGATTAGCCAATTGTGCAGGACATATTATAGTGCACAAGTGTGTGCGCAAACACAGGGGCACTTTCTATTTCATCACTCTCATGATCCGATGGGACGACTAGCGACACGACCGGAAAGAGGTCAGGCACAGGGTCGACGGCTTTACGTGCTCTCCGAGGCACGGGGGTGTAATACCGCCAACTTCCAGACTTCAGGCTAATACTGAGAAATTTCTTTTTACGGAAAATCCCAAAATCACTTATTGGCCCGACCCGGGATTTGAACCCAGGACCTCATTTTCTGCGGTTGAACACGCTACCGCTAGACCAACGAGGCAGTCAACAGCAGTGTAATATCAGCCGAAAGACGTCTGGGAAAGACTTTTAGGCCTTCCCTGAGGATCTCTACAATGTCCAAGCCTTCGCTGCCCTCATCGAACTGCTACCCGCAACCCTTCCAAGATCATCAGTTCAACTTTTAGGGGGCCTGCTCACGCTGCATCTTCTGATTCATGGTCGCTACTTAAGAACTTTTCTGTGCTTCAGCGGCCGTCAATTCTAAAAGGTATATGCCTCGCCCACTGCCCCTTTATATTGGTTATTCTTCGGGCTATGTCATTTACTTTACACATTACATGAAGGTAATGGCTATATCATTTACTTTACACATTACATAAAGGACGGTCACCGTAGCCTAGTTGGTAGTGCACCTGCCTACGAAGCTGGTGGTCCTGGGTTCGAATCCCGGTAAGTGCAAATATTTGTGTGATGAGCACGAATATTTGTTTCTGAGTCATGGATGTTTTCTATGTATTTAAGTATTTATCTATCTATATAAGTATGTATATCGTCGCCTGGTAGGTACCCATAGTACAAGTTTTGCTTAGTTTGGGGCTAGGATGATCTGTGTGACATTGTCCCCAGATATTATTATTATTATTACATCATCAGTCTTATTTCGTCCACTGCTGGACAAAGGCCTCCCCCAAAAGTTTCTAAAACGTTGCTATTTGGTTGGAGGGATTGCCGTAGTAATCGCGCTTGGCATGCGAGTTGGTGACCCCAGTTAGACGGTGGGAGGCATTGCTGCCTGACTACCAGGTGTAGGTATCCCTTAGTCGCCTTATACGACACCTACTGGATCATATGAGGTTGCCCTGTTATTCTTTGAAATAATGAAATAATGATGAAATAATGAAAAGAGAATGACCAAAAATGGTACCATGAAGTCTTATGCATCAAGATCATAATTGTATAGTAATTCTTTTCATATTATTATTATTTTAGGTCATTACGCTTCATGGATTTGATTTTTGAACAGGGAATTTAATTTTTAAGTTTAAAAGTATGAAAATTGTTTTATATTCTCGTCACACAACCGGTCATAGAGATGTGAATGCAATAGAAATTATTTTTGATGAATCGACTAAGCAGTTATTCAAATAGTTTCTTTTGTAATAAATAACTATAAGGTTTGCTTCAAAAACATTATACGAATTATATGTACCTATTAGCATTGCTTTCATTTCGTTCAATAACGTAACAATTAAAATTAAACCAGTACACCAAATCGATTTAGTGTTACTAATTGACACAATATCGATTTTCTTACTAAAGATTATGATTTATCGATCGCATCTCTAAACCCCGTCAAACATATTTCTTTCTGACATTTGTCTGTGTTTTTACAGTTGAGAATTGAATTATAGTGCTACAAACTTATCTGGCCCGGTGGCCAAAAGTAGAACTAACGACGCTAGTATGAAATGTCAATCAGCCTGTTATTCCATGACATTCCTGCCATTGATTGTTTGTTGCGCGTATTTACTTTCCTTTATGTGGTTTTTAATTGTAATGAATGCCGAAAGCCTTAAAAAGTGATGCGAGGAACGTTATATTACAAGTATTGAATTATATAAAGGAAGAAAAACGCCTTCAGGCACCAATTATACCCTTCAATAAGTTGTATGAATGCGTAGCTGCTGCTACAGATTAGTGTTGTCAGCCTCTGAAAAATACGAAACTACGAACCTTCGCACTTTAAATTAAAATACATATTCATTATTGAAGTTATACTTCTTTTGGCGCGATGGAGAAAAATGATGAGAGTGAATTTTTACGATGCGCGCGCACACCGACACCTAAATTTAACAGCATGAAGTTAGTTCTAGGTGGTATGAAAATCGATAACTATGTTCAAGTTGTATATTCTAGTATTGTTATATGTAGAACACGTGTTTCGTAAGGGTACAATTAAACAGTGTGAATAAATAAATATTATTTTGGTGTTTTTTTCCATACGCCAAAGAAGTAGATGCAAAAATTTATAGCAGATCAGAATATTGGTAGATCGAATTCTGAAATCCTATCATTGATTGCAGAAGCTTTTGATAAAATAATAGTCAATGAATGGCAAAAGCATTGCAATCATGTAAAAACATATTGAAAATGTGTATCGAAAAAGGGATGGATACTTAGACGAGCCTTTCATCATTCATTTAGGTAGTGATAGTGAAAGTGAAAGCAGTGATTCCGTTAATGATGATGATGAAATGACTTCTGAATTAAACCATTCCGGTGACATAATAATACCTGGCGTATCTCCGTTAGGGAACACTTAGCATATATTTTATGTAAATGATCATAATTATTGTATAAAAATATAAAGATTTGTTATTAAAATAGTTACTAGCAACACTAAATGCGATAACAGCGACGCTGCCAGCGGGTCAGATAAGTTTGTGGAACTGTAAATTGTGGTGGTGAACCCACAAGTGCCACAAATAAGAGTTGAAGTTGAGAATTGAATTGAATTGAGATTTTTTTAGTATTGTGTTTTGAGAAAAATAACTTGTTGTTATTTTGTGAACTTATTTCTGTGTATCATTGTACAAATATGTCGGGTCGTAGAGTAAACAGACTGACGCCGACAGTTCGGCAAAACCAATGTATCAATTGTTCATTTTTGATAGCCAGAAATCTACATACACATTCAATAGAACAAACGCCTGATGCTGTGGCCAACATATTAGAAAGCATAGTAGTTTATTGCTGCAGCTGCCTCGTCGGTAAGCGGCGGAACAGTGGGCTGCTGTGCTCATGTGATCACAGTAGTGTGGTATTTGAGCTGGGGACGGTATAATAGTGTGACTGCACCGGCACCAGTTTTAGATGATTTTTTTCAGGAATATGATGAATGATTTGTTGTTGTTAATAAGTATTGTTGACTTTGAATCACTATTAAAAACAATATGGAACTGTTTGTTTATTTTTTTAATTCCTTACCTCCCCTATTTCCTTACCTAGTCGCTTCACTAAGACAACACGAGCATGAGCATGAATAGTGTCTGTCATAAAGAGTATTTTAAGATTACCAAAGGGTTATTATAGTTTAAGATTCGATGAGCGCTTTATTCAGCCTCACTAATGGTAATGTTTTATTGGTATTGGTGGTATCATACGGTAGCGTCCAGTGATATTATGTCCTTATTACTGTTTATTACAATTATATAAGTATCCCGCTCACATGTAATATAATTGTCGAATAAATCCATGAGTTTCACTCCCGCACCCTGTATCGCGATTGTTCGTCTCTGTAACTACTAATATAAGCGAAATACGCTGTAATGAAGTTTTGGTGTCTATATTATGTAATACTTACGTTATATACTGACACGTCATTGGTTTCATCGAAAAAATATACACCTACTTACCTACTTTTTAGGTTAGGTTAGGTTATTTACGTTTCTTTAAAATTACTTCAAAACCCGGGTTTTATTTACAAAAAAAACTTCTGTAGGAGTTAGTATGATAAGTATAGTCTCTAAAAAACAACGTTTGAATTTGATGCAAGATGGTACGGGATCCCATATATCCATGAGCATTATCCTTTACTTGGGCATTTACATACACTTGTACTTGTCAAGCTCGCAATGTATTACATAAACACAGTTTAAAAACAGTAATTAAAGTAACAAAATATTTTAAATTAGTCCGTCCGTGCGGTCTGTTTCGTCACATGTATTTTTAATATTCTTAAATAAATAATAAATAGCAAGTTACTAAGCTATTATTGTTACATTTAGCAATAGTATATCAAATTAAAGAATTGAAAACAACGAGCAGTTGGCTAGCGCAAAAGGCTCACAACCAGTAGCTTAATTTAAACGACTAATACCCACATCTCAGGCGGCCGCTGAAGTAAAAAGATGGAATTCGAAATGGGTCACTTGCACGGTATTACCGATCACGTGTTAAGGGGGCAACGCGATCCTCGCCGCTGAGGATCCTACCCTAGCTAGCCTGCGGCTTTCTCTAGCTACCTAGGTGGACGACCCGGAGAAGAAAGCCACAAAGCTTTCTGGGCCGAAAACCACACGCCACATGTTGGTTACTTTACTTTACAACAAATCAGATTTAATCTCGCATGGACAAGAAGACCCATTGTTTATGGAATCAAACCCGTGACACGAAGTGGCAAAGCGACTGTCTTAGCCGCTGCGCCACGTCCCACGTGTAAGGCTATAAGGCGCTCATAGCCAGTTGCTCTCACCGGTCCGTAACTGATCGACGAGGTTAAGCAACTATGCTCGTGGTCAGTCCATAGATGGTTGACCGCCAAATTGGTTTAATTTCTGAGCATCTCCGTGCTTCGGAAGCCACGTTAAGCTGTCGGTCCCGGTTGTCGCCATTAGGCTAAAGTTGTTAAGCCATGTCAGAAGCCTACTGGGTGGCTGAAATCAGGGTAACCAAGTAAGGCGCAACTTTAACCCTAAACGGACATTGATATAATAGTTATCGCCTACTTTTAAACCCTATTGTGTGTGTTGAATTATGAACATATAATGTTCCTACAAGAATGCCAAGACATCCATGCAAATTGTTTAAGATCAGCTTTTGCAGAACAAGAATGGGTCGAAATTCACCAGTTGTACGCTTGGCTCGTCTGTACAACGATTTGACAAATAAACTGCCTGAGCTCGACATTAATTTTCAAAGCCTTCATAAGTTTATGAAACTCATTAAAGGTTGACTTACTTTAGGTCGATGATATTGTTTCTTTTTATTTTATTATTTTCCTGTATTGTTATTATTATTTTTTCAATTTTTACTTGTATTTCATAATTTTAAAAAAAAAATTACTCTAATTTAAAATGTTTAACGCATGCTGTGGTAACCTGTAATTTGTAAGTGCAGTTAGCCTAGAATAATTTAAGATTTAATTTTTTATGTGTCAAGTTATGCTGTACTTATGTTGGTAACCCTATTAATAAATAAATAAATAATAAACATTCGCTATGACCCGTCATGCTGGGCCGAAACTTAACCCAGTTTCGGCCCAGCATAAATGCAAAACAGCGAGCCAAATTATGAATTATCGCCTTCAGTAGATAGCTTGGAAGTAATTGATGTTTCCATTGTCACGGTGCGCCTGACATCATCATCAAACGACGTCCACTGCTGGACCAAGGCCTCCCCAAAAGATTTTCACAATGGAGTTGTTTCCATAATTTGGCGGGATATGCCATTATCGCCACGCTTGGCGATCGCAGTACGATGGTCATAGCACACAGAGAGACGTTGCTACCTGTTCTCTGGGACGTATACCCTCGGGTCGACTTCTACGCCCTACTGATGAAATGGGGTGCTGATATTCTATGCCGTTAGCCACACAGCATGTGCAGTGCGTCTGTTCTAGTTAAAAAGCAGGCACGATGGTAAAATTTTAGATAAAACGTACCCACACACAGAAGCTAGATTACTAATGTAGATAGTAACGCGACGTCCTGCGTGAGCGATCTAGATGCGAACGCGAAGCGGGCACGGCGCGGCGCGAAAACAACAAACAGTCGAAACCTATTGAAGTGTCCTACGTGACCAAACGCGGTGCGGAGCGGCGCGAAATGAAGCGAACGCGATCAGTTGGCTTGATATTTTCGCGCGAACTGGATGCGGTGCCATCGTGTTTTTGCGGCGTCGGTGGCGGCTGCTCGAGACGATTCGCGTGCACGTAGGACATAGCCGCGTCGCACCGCATTGCATCGAATTCGCGTGTCACCGCTTCATAATCGCGTGCGCTTTGAACCGCCTACGTAGGACGTAGCGTTAGTGATTTGCTCAGTTTCAAAATACAACCGTCAGTCTGATATAAGGCTGGCGGCTCCCTAACTTGTTGAAATAATAGCCCAGTCATTTAAGCTTAAATTAGGTAAGAATCTCGGAATTTGAGATACCCAGCTGTAAGTCTGTAAATACTTGTATATTGACACCCTAAAAGTTGTCTCAAAACCTATATATGGTAGGGTGTACGCAACTATTAAATTACAAGGTCAAAGGTCACAAAAATCGGTTTTATGCGCTTTTTTGTAAATATCTCATTTCCTATGGGTTTTTTGCTATTTGTATTATTGTAGAATACAAAATTCTCTACAATTTTGTCTCAATTTTTTTTACGGTGTACCTTTTTCGGGATACAGAGCGGAGAGCGCGCGGTCACAGCATCACTTCAGGTCAACCGGTGCCTCCGGTCGAAACCGCGCCATATATAGTTGATGAACTATCGATAAACCAATGATTATAAATATTTGTCAATTTTTATTGAACTCAAACCTTTTTTCCTATACTTCCTTTTTTCTTTAATAGTTGCGTACACCCTACCATAGGTTTTGAGACAACTTTTAGGGTGTCAATATACAAGTATTTACAGACTTACAGCTAGGTATCTCGAATTCCGAGGTGAACTTACTATAATGACTGGACTATAGGCTCTAGTTTTATAGAAGCACAATGCTTTAAGTTTTACGCTCATTGCTCACATTGCTAGAACATTGCTTTCATATGTATATCACTGTTTTTAAACATACACTCGTCATCCTGATGTACAGACGCCAGCACACCCAGCTACCCCAAACTGTGAAATTTCTTTCATAGTGTTTCAACTTTATCACATAAGCATAAAGTTCACTTTCAATTGGGGAAATTTGACAGATTTTTACGCTCATTCCTCGCATTGTCAGAACATTGCATCCATATGTATAGAATCACTGTTTCTTAACGTACTCTCGTCATCCTGATATAAAACACCAGCACATCCAGCTACACCAATCTGTCAAATTTCTTTTATAGTGTTTAAACTTTATCACATAAGCATAAGGTTTACTTTCAATAGGGGAAATTTGACAGATTGGGGTAGCTTGACGTGCCGACGTCCGTCAACTTTAAGGCCCGGCGCCCACTTGGTCGGCATCGGTGCGGCTCGGTTGAGCTCGGGCGCTTTACGGCGGCTTCGGGCGCCTGAGAGCTGCGTCGGGCGACTTCGGGCTGCCTCGGCGGCCGTAAGCACCCAAAATATTCTTCTTTGCCTTAAGGATCCAAGTTTCTCTTCTTCTTCAGTAAGATGAACAATGAGAACCAAGTCCCAATGCACCGTTATAAATACACTGTTTTCACGTACCGTTATGACTGCTCTGCGATGTTTATAATATGAATAATAATAAAATCTGGGGACAATGTCACACAGATCATCCTAGACCCAAACTAAGCAAAGCTTGTACTATGGGTACCAGGTGACATATACATAGAAAACATCCATGACTCAGAAACAAATATTCGTGCTCATCACACAAATATTTGCACTTACCGGGATTCGAACCCAGAACCACCAGCTTCGTAGGCAGGAGCACTACCAACTAGGCTACGGTGAATTTTGTGGCTACCCAAAATCAGCTACGGCGTCTTTAGGCGTGCTTACGACTGCCGAGGCAGCTCTCAGGCGCCCGGCGCCCGAAGCCGCCGTAAGGCGCCCGAGCTCTACCGAGCCGCACCGATTTCAACCGATAGTGGGTGGCGGGCATCCGACAAAAGGCAAAACAACTAACGACAAGTCCCATGTCCGGGTCGTAGTACCTCTGCAGTAGTTGTATGACGGTACTCTTGCCGCAACCGCTGCGACCAACCAACGCTATTGTTTTTCCACTTTCTATCTGAAATAATAAATATCATAAATAAATATCATGGGACAACTAACACACTGCTATCTGATCCCCAACTAGGCAGTCTGTACTATGGCAACCAGACAACCGATTAAACATACTTATATATTTCTAAATACATACATATTATAGATAAATTACACCCTAACACAGAATTATCGTGTTCATCACGCAAAGATTAGTTCCGGGTGGGAATCGAACCCACGACCTCTGGCGTAGCAGTCAGGGCCACTAACCTCTAGACCAGCATCGAAATTATATCAAACCCTTATAATTTCTGTAAATAATGAAATTTATTCAGCTCTTGGGTATTTACATACACTTGTACTTGTCAAGCTCACAATGCAGTCGGTACATAAACATAGTAGAACCAGTATAAAATCAAAATCAAAAATCATTTATTCCATAAAAATTTTACATTTATGTGGAATCGTCATATTTTTTTACCCTACCGTGCAGTGCGTGACGTGGCAGCTACTGAGAAACACTGCCAGAAAACTCAGTAGGAATCCTTTTTTTAAATAAAATATACTTAAGATTAATTACAATCATGTGTGTTGACTCAGAACAACTCAATCCCAATCACTGTTATCACTTAAATAATCAGAAATTTTGTAATATGCTACACAATTTGGCTTAAATAATTCTTTTAAACTTATTCGTAGATAATTCTCTAATATCATTGGGAAGTTTGTTATAGAATCTTATACATTGCCCCATAAAAGAGTTACTTATTTTGTGGAGACGGGTAGTATGCAATAAGAGAATATTCTTATATCTAGTATTTACATTATGTGTATCGCTCTTTTTGCAGAAGGATTCGATATTTTTATGCACACATAGTAAGTTTTCATATATATACTGAGATGGTACGGTTAGAATGTTAACCTCTTTGAACTTTTCTCTTAGAGACACTCTCGGGCCAAGATTATAGATAAATGTATCAAAAAAATATTATATTAGTCCGTCCGTGCGGTCTGTCTTATCACATATTTTAAACCATTCAATAAATAACAAGTTTTTAAATTTAGTACTACTTATTAACATTATAGAATTGAAGAGAATGAGCAGTTGGCTAGCGCAGAAGGCTCTCAACCAGTAGCTTAATTTAAGCGACTAACACCTGAGGGCACCCTTTTGTGCTTCAGGCCACAGCTCAGGGGGCCGCTGAAGTAAAAAGATGGAATTCTAGAAGAAAGCCACAAATGTCTGTTGTATTTAAAGCTCTTAGCGGAATGTAAGTACCACTGTTTTTGGGTGGTACACACGGCTATATACCAAGTTATACATTTCCAGTATAAGCTGACCTCGTGTTGTATAACATTTCCATACAATGAGGGGTCAGCTTATACTGGAAATGTACAGCTTTCAAGCTATACACCTGCATACATTTACAAATTACTATCGCTTAAGTCAATTAATATTTTTTTTGTAGAAATACCTCGCCGCAAGATTACTCTAAGTTAAAGAAAAAAAACATTACTCTAAAGATTAAAAAAAAAGGTAAGTCAGTTTTCACATGGCGGAGTAATCGGTGCGCATTCACGAAGCAAAAAATACTCATCGAATCGAGAATCATCCTCTTTTTTGAATACGTATCTACTAAATACAGGAATTAATATGAAAATCAAAGTACAAGGTACCTGTAAATCTAAACCACGTAGCACTCGTACGCCAGGTCTAGTAGGATACCTGAACTCCACATCTTTCAAACTTGCTTCTCCTTTTGATTTCTATAAAAGAGTAGAGTGGTATCAACTTGTTTAACTACCTAACGAAAGAGAACACATACATAGCTTAAAACGTGTTCAACGACTCAAGGTCAGTCTAGTAAATATTTTTGGATATTAAAATAAAACCGCCATAAGTAAATAAAAGAAGTAGATTTCTACAGGCACAGGGTTAGTTGAAAAATTAAGCCAACAACTTTTGTTATACAACTGATAAATATTTGTTAGTTTTTATTTTCATACAAAAAAGTAGGTATTAATTTAATTTCCCACTTGAATGTTAATAACTCTACGTGCATCGCAAAGATTAATATGCAACAAAAACCTTGTTGCATATTGCTGGCAGTATCTAATCTTTGCGATATTTATTTTTTACCATATTTGCCTACACCAATTAACTAGATAAATATCTGGCGAAGAAAGTGTTATTATTATTAGCGCAAGCTAGGGTTCCCAACTTTTTTAACTAGAAATATACTTTAATTCAATCAAAGAAAAGCTCACGCGAGCCGAGTGTCGCGTCGTATTAATGAAACATAGACCTACAAATATTACGACAGTACAACAAAAACTTGTAATTTTTTTTATCCTTCTCCGAGTTATGTCCAAATTCTTATAACAAAAGTTGTTGCTTATAATATATAGCTATCTAATCCTGCGTGGTTATTGGTGTTTTACAAGTAACCATATATACTTAGAGGTGTCAGTCAGAATCTGATACCCATACACAAATATTACATAGCATGTATTTTGTCGTTTATCGTGTTATCAGGCTAGCCGAGGAGTTGACGTTCAAACGCAAAATTTAGATACTTTATGATGAGGAGTGAAATGAAATGAAATATTTATTCAGCACTTGGGTATTAACATACACTTGTACTTGTCAAGGTCACAATGCAGTACATAAACATAGTGGATAGTAAAGAGTTTAAAAAAAAAATAGTTTGTCAGTCCGTGCGGTTTGTTTTATCGCATATATTTTCTGAAATCCTTAAATAAATAACAATTTACTAATCTATTATTTTGAAATTTAGTTCTACTATATTAAAATTAAAGAATTGAAGACTAAAGCAAAAGACGAAATTCTAAGTGAGGGTGTGATCACATGCACGGGATCACCGATCACGCGTTAATGGGCCAAAGCGATCCTCGCCGCTGAGGAACCTACCCTAGCTAGCCTGCGGCTTTCTCTAGCTGCCTAGGTGGACGACCCGGAGAAGAAAGCCACAAAGAAACTCCGGGCTTGCTTTTTTCGTCTTCTTTTGCTTTCAGTTTACGATTTTTTTTTTAAATGTTATGTATTTTACTTACATAGTGATTGGTTGTTATGTAAGCTAATGCACGCACAGAAGCGTTGTCATTCAGTGAATGATAATAAAATAAATAAGCAATAGCATTCAATTTCCGAATCACCCCCATGTATGTTCTTATTTTAATTTTTATTGAATGCTTTATAAATTTATGAGTCCGGAGCTCAAACCCTAATTTTGAACTTTCGAATAAATTATAATTCAGTTCGGCAATGATTAGATAAACCATACTTTTTAGGGTGTTAGGTTAAACTATGCCAATTAGTTATCATAAAAAAATCAACCAGAAATGTTCAACAGAACGAGAAAAATATCGAAAACTGATGTTAGGTGAAATTTACGAAAAAAATCATTAAAAAACTTCTATCTCGAAAACTACGCATAATCGTAGAACATATATGAGGGTGATTCGGATACTCCTCATCATGAAGTATCTAAATTTTGCGTTTTAAAGTCAACTCCTCGGCCAGCCTGTATACACATATGTAAGTACCTCCCACATGACAGCAGGGAAGGCACCGCTAGATGTCATATCCTTGTTAGGAATACAGTACACAATAATCTATAAAGAATGCTAACAAAAGGAGTGATGGCTGGCATATCTGGATCACGGATCTCCGGCTTAGTGTTGAGCAGCGCGATGATCCGGGACGCAGCGTCTACACCCTTCTGGAACTGCGGCGCGTATGTGAACGCGTTCTGCGCTTGTCCTGACGCCATTTGTAAAGACTGAGTTGTCCTGTCAACACATAATTAAATTATAAAGTACTTGACACATCAGAACAAAGTCTGTCGTCATATTCAAATACCATTAACGGTACAACGATCGGCGAGATAAAGTATTTGGCATACGAGAACACATAATTTTGATCGAATCGCACGTGCTCGAAACTACAAACAGTATAGCGTACCAATGGTCAAATCTCAAGGTCTAAGGCACTTTTGTGGTCTCTTCTTGATAAACACATTTGATTCGAATAGACAACTATGGTCGAGCAGAATGTCCTAATGATGCCAATCGGCTTAGTATATTATTATATACTATATATTAACTAATAATGTCCTCCTGGGCGCATTGCGGCCACGGCGGCGTCCAGTCTTAATGTAAAATAGCCATTCGCACCGGACATATTAGATATAGTGCAAAAGTGTGTGCGCAAGCACAGAGGCAGTTTCTATTCATCAATCTCGACCTGAAAGAGGAATATTGTACTTCTACTTGATTTTTTGCTATTTAATTGTAGAGGTCGTATAAGAACACGACCATAAGGATAAGTTATAAACTAAAAAGGCTCACACTAAAATATTCTGATACGCAACGCCTTCGGCTACAATAAGGTGTCCTCCATACGTCAGAGCTGCAGCATTGATGAAGTTGAACATGGATCGGGAGAGACCAGCCACTAAGCCTTTGCAGTGGGCGGATCTCCTGGCGGTGGTCAGCGCGGGGACCAGCTGCGCCACGTATTCCCTCACGAAGAGCTGTTCCCGTTCGAGGGAGACTACTGTTCGTACATTGGAGACGGCGTCTATTGCTATCTGACCAATAACAGAAGAATTTATCTATATAGATACGATAATTAACACGAAGTTAGTCTCAGGACCGAAGGTGATGTATTACATAAGTAAAGGCTATATGATTGCGAATCCATACATAAGGGAAAAGTATAATGACATTATGGTATTTATTCAGTACTTGGGTATTAATATACACTTGTACTTGTCAAGCTCACAATGCGGTACATAAACATAAGCAAATACAATATTAAAATAACAAAAACAACTTGAATTAGGCCTCCTACGCATTATGCGGTTAGCCGGAATGCGGTCAGCCGTCAGCAATCAATATTGCTGACTGGCTGCCGCATCACAACAGTGTGAATAAGAACTACTTGCTCGTACAAATATCTGAGTACGGTCAGCTGCACGGCTGGCCGCATTGCGGCTAGCCGCATACTGCGTATGAGAACTTAGTCCGTCCGTGCGGTCTGTTTCATCACATATTTTTCTTTGCATAATAAAGATATGTTGTTATTATTATACTTTCAACCATTTCATTGATTAAGAAAACCTTTCATCAATTGTAACATTGCAAGGTTAGTTCTAAAATTATTCCCAATATAAATAGTTATTATGTATGCATAAAATGTTGCCATAATTCCCGCAATTCGTTTTTTTTTTCAATTTTACATTATGTTTTACTGTCTACTAGCTGTGCCCCGCGGTTTTAGCCGCGTTAAACTTTATAAATTACAGCCTATGTGTTAGTCTGGAGTGTCAGCTAACTCCATACCAAATTTTATTAAAATCTCTCCAGCCGTTTAGACGTGAAGAAGTAACAAACATACACACTGACAACTATTCGCCATTATAATATTAGTGTGTTTAACTACACTCCTATCCTTTCTCAAGGCGTATACTGCTTATATATAAATATCTTCGGCAACAAAACTAACCTTTGTGCTATTCTCCAAAGCTTTGGCATTACCATACGATTCAGCTCTAGTGGCTTTAACTTGTTGATAGACAACCCATATGACTAGCGGTAGGAATGCGAGCGCGACGAGGCCCACTCGCCATTCAAACATCATAGCCAGGACCAGCGCCAAGCCAATGGAACCAAAACCTTGCAGGCATACGCCGATCCGCTGCCCCGTACCCTGCAGTCAAATAAACATATCACAGTCATAGCCAGATGCTCTCATCGGTCCGTAGGTAATGCTTAGGAGGGCACGTTAAGCTGTTGGTCCTGGATGTAGCCATTAGGCAATAGTCGTTAAGCCATAACAGAGGCCTATTGGCGGCTTAAACAATTCTTACACTAGGATAACTACTGCCCATACGATTAGTAAGTAAGTATCAAAGGCAAGAAAGTTAATAGCGAGTATCACTTAACCCTAGATACTTTCATACAGGACACTAAATAGTATAATAAAATTCACTTTATCATACACGAACAAGGACTTTTTACATTAAGACAATGATGATAAAATGAGCGGTTTTTATTAAGAGATTTTATTCATGACAACCTTTGGATGTAGTAACTAAAACTATTACTGGTAACGGTGCAAAAAAGTGTGGTATCCCTAAAATAACACAAAAGTCTTAATAAATATGCTAACGAAGATATTACTACCTACATACCTATATACATATATATATGTAAATAAGATACTATACTACACAATATAATACTATATTAAAATATCATATTCATATAAAATATACATTAAGTAATAATTATTAAGACAGAGGAAGTGTAATCTTTAATATATTTTTTAAAGTGAGTTTGTATGCTCTGAGAAAGTTCAAGTAATTGAAATTGGTAACTCATTCCGCAACCGTGCTGTTTGAACTGCAAAAAAAATGTTTATAAAGATGGACGAGTGTGCTGGAACGTGCACTTAAGGTTTTCTGATAATCTTAAGAGCACCTTAACACCTCTTTCCTTAACATTGTTTATGATATGAAGGAGGGTTGAAAAAATATTGAATAATAAAGTGAGAACTAGAAGAATATACTCTTTATTTTACTTACACACTAGAAATTCCTACATATTTGATTTCAATTCAATAAAAAACTAGGCAGAGCTTGAACTATGGCAACCAGACAACTGATGAACATAATTAAACATTTCTAATTACATACATATTACAGATAAATAATACACAGACATACATAGAACAAACAATCATGCTCATCGCAAAAAGATTTGTCCTGCGTGTGTGGGACAATATTTAGAATATTCTATATAATGTAACAATATGAGTGTCGAATATTTTCAGTAATAATTTATTAAGCGTTATTAGGAATAGTTATAATCTCACGCCTTGAACATAAGATGCTTCAGAGGAAAGCTTGGCGCACAAAGCCCCAGTAGAGTTGGCGCGCTGGTCGAAGTACGCCACATGTTGCTGTAGCAAGTGCGCGAACATGCGGGAGCGGATTCGTTCCAGTAGATGCGCGCCTGCCACGCCAAAGGATAACGTCTGCAACAATAAAGCAATAATACTGGCGATTTGTCTATTACACGACTAAATAAATGTCATTACATCTCTTACTAATACAATAACAGCTCGTATGAAAAGAACAAGCGTCTTTAGATTATCAAGAAATTGATAGAACTGTCTGTCTAGAACAGCGACGGCACGTACGACGTCAGCGCAGCGGAGGCGAGGGGCGTGGGACACAGCGTACCGAGGGGTCTCTGGGTGACCGACTGCGTCAGCGTCCGCCGTGACAGTCACATGCATACCATTATATTTACGTTGAGATTATTGCTTTGTTAAATTGTATTACAGTATTCTAAAAATACCGATGTTTTTATACTGCCAAGACATGCAGGACTTCAGTATATGTACTCCTAAAATTACGTAGGTATTATACGGGCACCGGCCAGGCACATAATTAGCCTACAGGTACGTTTACGTTCTGGGCTACAGGTCCGAACGTGTCGTATAATTTTTTACTCAGTATTACGCGCTAAAACTTAAATGTCACAATCACAAGTAAAGAAGCCCTGTCTTATTATAAGAACTACGATAAAAAGAAATGCATTGATATTTAAATTAGGTTAGTCGCTATTACATGGAATCGGGGGCATTACCTACATACCTCAGGGATTTATATACTTACCATAGACAAATCGGACCACAAAATCGGACCACGCGGCCACGTTTCGATCGTGTGGGTGTGTTTATATTAATAGGGTTATATACTAATGATAAATTCCCCGTTTTCAGGGGATTCTGAAAAGAGAGCTTGCCGGCAAGCTCATGAGCCAGTGTATTCATATAATTTAGCAAGTGTGCAGTATAACATATGCCGTGTAATTGGTTAGTCTCAATTGAGTGTGGCCGCCACGGCTGAAATTCGACCAGCAGGTCGATTATTGTATTAGTACATAACCTCTTTACCTCTATTAAGGTAGACAACCCCATCACAGCACCGATGATAATGCAGGCTACAGAAACTTTTTTCACTTTTTCCATTAAATTGTTAGGATCCGGGTCTGACATCGTCTGAAACACATTAATTATCACTTCAAATGCGATCGCTTTTCTTTAACGAATTGCATGGCGTAATAAGACTTCAGCAGTCGTTTCACATGACTTTACCTGAGACAACCAACACGGAAAACAGGGAAACATACATATGTATCCGAAACAGTACATATCTAACTATAGTTCTTATTCATGTATCCCTGCAGAAAGTCCCAGCTACTATCCCAATTTTCTGTTAATATAACTCAATGTGGTTCGACGATCTTGCGAAGGTCGTGGGCAGCCGCTAGATGCGGGCAACACAAGACCGGTCATTGTGGAGATCCTTGGGGGAGGCCTTTGTCCAGCAGTGGACGTATTTCGGCTGATGTGATGATGATGGTAACCCAAGGAGTCTTACAATAACCTCCTTCTTGAGTCCAGTCTAGTAATTGTATCACCCTTCTTCTGTGATTATTTTTGGACCCAACTGCGTTCGAGTGCCTAACAGTATTTTCTACAAATATCGATCATGACACATTTTTAAAAGGGTAGTAATTAACTACTATAATATATCTTCCTTGTCTATTACAAAAAATTTCAATCCTAAGCAAAAATACCGATTGCAAAGCAAAATAGTTACTCTTAAAATATTATAATGTCCTCCTAGCCGAATTTCGGCCACTGCAGCCAGCCTCAACAGAGATTAACTATCTGCGCGGGACATATTATAGTGCTCAAGTGTGTGCGTAAACACAGGAGCACTTTCTATTCCATCACTCACATGATCCGATGGGACGCCTAGCGATACGAAGAGTTCAGGTACAGGTCCGACGGCTTTACGTGCTCTCCGAGGCACGGGGGTATAATTCCGCCAACTCCCAGACTTCGGGCTGATGCTGAGAAATTTACCTTTTTACAGAAAAGTCCCAAAATCACTTTTGGCCCGACATAATCTGTGCATCACTTTAAGTTCATGACGCATTGCTATTTATTTAAATGTGGATTGTTTGTGTAGACAAATTTGTTTCTGGCATTTAGCGGACGCTACCGCGGCACGCTCGTTCGGCTTGTGCGTTGTATGGTCATAGTTCTAACCTAACCTACTTTTCTAGTAGCAAAATATATTATGCCCGGGTAAATTGGATGTGCAGTGCAGTATATTTGACAATATGAAAATTAATTAATTTGTGGGTGACAACTGATAAGTCCATTAATGAGCATTTAAAAATATCACTCTTTATATTATATGTTTGGACTCCAGGCTAGTCTCGCAGCAGCAGAGCCGAAAGAAACCAACTCTAACAACTTATACAATTGCGATTTTCTTACCGTCTTAGACCTAGTGCACATCACTTTTTAGAAACGCGCGTCGACGGCGCGCTTTTATCCTACAGAGCAATTTGTTTCTGTTTGTATCGATACAAAAGCGATGCTAACGCGCGTATGTATCGCTACAAACGCGCGTCAAAGCGCGCTTAAAAAACGTGGTATGCATAGGCCCTTAGAGGATACAAAAACAAAGTATGAATTATGATGTTGATGATAAACTATATTGTAAACTAATATCAAGTGTAATACATGACATAATGTTAATAACACACTTTTAAAATATATTTCAGTGGCAGTAACTGAAATGAATAATGTAATACTTCCCATGCAACATCAGGCAGAGCATAGTGAACTAAGCGCTTAATTTGTCATCTTATATTGTACAGACGCCAGCACATCCAGCTACCCCAATCTGTCAAATTTCTTTTATAGATTTTCAACTTTATCACAAACGCATAAGGTTCACTTTCAATATGGGAAATTTTACAGATTGGGGTAGCTTGATGTGCTGGCGTCTGTACCTACCCATGTTCAGCAATAAATGATTGATTGATGATTTGTAATAAGGCTCTACTCACTCCAAATAAATCTCCGAAGATAAGAATAAACAAGGGCATGGAAAAGCCGATGATGATGGAACATATAGCACCCGCGACCAACCAATTCCATTCCTTAGCGTTGAGGGCCAGCACACGCCAGAAGGATACGCGAGGAACTTTAGGTTGACTTTCTTCTTCAAGTGGCTTTAAAAAATATGTTAGTATAGCCATCCTCGGGCCTTAAAATCAGCTTGATACAAAGATTAATTTGTAAAACACCAGCAACCTCGCAAGACTAAATTGCTAACATCATAAGCAACAACTTTTGTTCTAGAGGGTTCGGACATAACTCAATACATGAAAAATAAAAGACTTAAAAAATTGAGAGGTGTCAAGGGACACCCGGATGGAACGAAGTTATTTCTTATTATTTATTATGTACAAAAAACCTGTATACACTCAACAAAAATAATCGTCGCGATACCACACTGTTCAATGCGAAATAGAAATGAAAATATCTGGCTTGCTTTCTATAAGAGAGA
Source organism: Pseudoips prasinana (assembly GCA_951640165.1). NCBI lineage: Eukaryota > Metazoa > Arthropoda > Insecta > Lepidoptera > Nolidae > Pseudoips > Pseudoips prasinana. Next base: position 15,901,014 of record OX621260.1, read on the forward strand.
GACAGAGAGACAGAGAAACATGCGCACGCCGCACAGCTGCAAAAAGTGTCGTGACAACTTTTCGTGAGATTTTTTTCCGTGTAGCCCCCTTTCACAACGCGCGATAAGGAACTTCGATCCAAAAGTTTTTGTTGTATTATGGTGACATTTGTAGGTCTATGTTTCATTCATAAACGCAAGGACGACGCGCGAACGACGCTAAGCTCGCCCACGAGTGCTCGTCTTTGCGGTGCTCGTAGAGTTAAAAACATTCAAGCGGGAAATTAAATTAATACTTATTTTTGTATGAAAATAAAATTTTACTAATTATGAAAAGTTGTAGAACAAATGTTGTTGCTTATGGTGGTAAGAATTTAGTACTGCGAGGTTGTTGGTGTTTTTGAAGTAACCGTGTATATAATAATAATAATAATAATACCTAGGGACAAGGTCACACAGATCATCCTAGCCCCAAACTAAGCAAAGCTTGTACTATGGGTATCAGGCGACGATATACATACTTATATAGATAGGTAAATACTTAAATACATAGAAAACATCCATGACTCAGAAACAAATATTCGTGCTCATCACACAAATATTTGCACTTACCGGGCTTCGAACCCAGGACCACCAGCTTCGTAGGCAGGAGCACTACCAACTAGGCTACGGTGACCGGTGACGGTGACTGTCGTATATGAAGTAGAGTGTATATATATAATATAATATAAACGTGATACCACTGATAATTAATTACGGTTAATCGCAAAACAGATTTTATGATTATTGGATATTTACATACATCCATAGGTTCCTCCGCTTCATATTCTGATGTTCTTGATTCTTGTTCAGTAACTACTGGTTGCACTGAAAAAGAAAATTAGCTTACAACCGGAACTCACTCTACACGTGTATGAACGAACTTAGAACTTAAATCTATGGTTTTAGTTTTTGTTCAATTTTTTTTAAATTTTTTTTTTTTAATAATACTAATTAGGCTTAGAGGGGTTAAATAAGATCCTTAATATTACGCTATTTATTAAATAGAACTAAAAATATCTGTCATTAATTTTGAGTCTCATGCACCAAACTTTTTAGCTGCCAGTTTGACCTCGTCTTCATGTTACAGAAGTGGCTGTCATTGTCATGGCAAGTCTCTCAAAGAAAGTTGGAACTAGTTTCTAGAAACGTGGAGCCACAGAGAAGAAAGAGAGAATAGAGAGAGAAGTTGTTGCCTTTAGTGGAGAACGCGCTATCTTTGAGTCTTAGAGGGGTTAAAATGTATTTAAGTATCATTTAACCCCTCTTAGACTTACAGATAGCGCATTGCTATTGGCGACGATACTAACAACGACTTCCACTTGCGTAGCTTGCAGACGAGGCCCAACTAGCAGCTAAAAGTTTAGTGTGCTTCACAGGGCGAATCAGGTTTCCCGCGTTAAACTTCATAAATTATAACCTATCTAGGGTGTCAGCTAACTCCATACCAAATTTTATTGAAATCTCACCAGCCATTTAGACGTGAAGAAGTAACAAACAATTTTCGCCTTTATATTATAAGTGTGATTATTATTTTTTGTGTAACACACTAGCAGCTAATTAGCTAATGCGTGGGTATCAAATAGAGATGTTTTCCTTGTCCAATCAATTCTTGAAGGAATTTAATGTTGGAACCATGACTCTACTCGTAGTTTGTTCTATGCTTTTAACTATCTGTTAGGCAAGAAATGCTTCATTGGTTTCTTTTTAGATGAGTTTTCCTAAATTTTAAATGTTTATTATCATTTAGCTTATACATGCATTTAAAGCTAGGCGCATATCAAAATGATAAGTGAGGATTTGGTAAGTTTCGATTAAACTTCGAAGACAGAGGTTCGCTGTTTAAGTGTGGTGAGTCCAAGGAACTTGAGAAGTTGTTCATATTATTATGTTGCAATTTAAATTTATTAAATTAACAGTAAACATTTTACCTTCACTGGTAGCAACGCGAGGCTCCTGGAGTACCACCATATCGTAGTAATGCCCCTTGCTAGACATCAACTCGTCATGTGACCCCATTTCCACCACCTCACCTTGGTTCATCACGTATATCATGTCGACATGGCGAATGGTAGACAAGCGGTGAGCCACAACAACGGTCGTGCGACCCTCCGCTGCCTGAAATTGTTCATTTTTCAAGTAAAGTGCAGCCAAGTGCAACTCTTACCCACACGCGAAGGGTTCCGTAACATCGAGAGACTATTTATTTTTATTTTAAACTTCCTTTTATTTTATTTTTATAGCGGCTCGGAAATATATGTACATTATGTCAAGAATACAAATATTTAGTCAGATGGACAGACAGCGGAAGCTTATTAATAATATTCCGTTAGTACGAATCCCTAAAAGGATGTATCTTTGTACAAAATGACAAATAAGTTAGGATGTTACTACAGATATTAGATATATGTAATTGCCTCGTTGGTCTAGCGGTAGCGTGTACAACCGCAGATAATGAGGTCGTGGGTTCAAATCCCGGGTCGGGCCAAAAATAGTGATTTTGGGATTTTTCCGTAAAAAGAAATTTCTCAGTGTCAGCTTGAAGTCTGGGACTTAGCAGTATTAAACTCCCGTGCCACAGAGAGCACGTAAAGCCGTCGGCCCCGTACCTGACCTCTATCCGGTCGCTAGTCGTCCCATCGGATCATGAGAGTGATGGAATAGAAAGTGCCCCTGTCTTTGTGCACTATAATATGTCCTGCGCAATTAGCCAGTCTCCATTGAGTCTGGCCGCCATGAACGAAATTCGGTCGGGAGGACATCATCATCATATGTAATTGGACTAAGTAGTTTAATATTTTCTTCCAAAATTCACTCTATAAATTCAACGATAATTTTCAACGATAATTGCAATGATAAATCTGTTATATTTTTTGAAAATGGAATAACAGGAGTGTGTGGCTGACTATAGAACATCGCCAACCCATCCCATCCCGTGGGGAAGGTAGAAGTCGTCCCGAGGGAATTTCTCCCAGAGAACGGGCAGCAACGTCTCTCTGTGTACTATGACCATCATACTGCGATCGCCAACCCGTCGTAGCATTAAAGCGCGACCGTCGTTTTAAACACAAGGTCCGTTATAATAATAATACTATTTTTTTTCTTTTTATTTATATCTAGGGACAATGTCACACAGATCATCCTAGTCCCAAACTAAGCAAAGCTTGTACTATGGGTACCAGGAGACAATATACATACTTATATAGATAGATAAATACTTATATACATAGAAAACATCCATGGCTCAGAAACAAATATTCATGCTCATCACACAAATATTTAAACTTACCGGGATTCGAACTCAGGAGTGGTCCTGGGTTCGAATCCCGGTAAGTTTACCGTAGCCTAGTTGGTTGTGCTCCTGCCTATGAAGCTGGTGGCAGCTTCGTAGGCAGGAGCACAACCAACTAGGCTACGGTGACTGTCTATTCTACCTTATTATAGACAGAACCATTCAGACAATATGTATTAAAATATAAATTTTAATAATTAAACCTAAACATAATCTCCTTGACAATAACTTAACACAAGCTAGCTAACCATTATAAAATAAATTGTATAAATGTTTTAACATTCCGTATACCTAAACATCTGTAATAAGTAACTAGAAATAATAACTGTATTACTACAAACATGTTCTGCCGTTTTACAAGCGCTTTTTTAAAGTCTACGTGAATAAAAACCTTTTTTATCTTTAGGTATTTTTTTTATTCTGCCAAGCGTAGCGATTATGGCATACCCCTTCAAATTATGGACACAACTCTATTGTGGAAATCTTTTGGGGAGACCTTTGTCCAGCTGTTGACGTTGTATTCTACTGACCTTATCAAGAGCGAGTTGCACTTTGGCCTCTGAAGCAGTATCCAGCGCGCTGGTCGCCTCATCAAGGAGGAGCAATCTTGGGTTCCGTATCAATGCGCGAGCGATGGCTATGCGCTGCTTCTGCCCTCCGGATAATGAGGCCCCACGCTCACCGACCAGTGTTTCGTACATCTACAATAATACAACTTTACTATTATTACGGCTTCAAATAAAATACCACCGATTTCACAAATAAGTAATAGAATATGGCGTCACTTTGCGGAAATCAATAACATTCAAAATACAAAGTTGATATGTAGTGTTAATTCCGCTAATTGTCATTTTAATCAAGCAATGTGCACCGCCCACCCGTCCGCAAGAAATATACGCATGAAAAACGCCAACCATATGCCAAACATGGTTGGCGTTTTTCTTGAACAAATCTAATTTAATTGTATTTGTAAGTCGATTACCTTTGGCAGTTTTATAATGAAATGATGAGCATTAGCTTGTTTAGCTACAGCCTCAATATCATCATTAGTTGCTGTATGTCTTCCATAACGAATGTTTTCTCGTATGGTAGTATTGAACAAAACTGGTTCTTGTCCAACCAGACCTATTTGTGACCGTAACCATCGTACTGTGAGGTCTCGGACGTCAATACCATCAACACACACCTGTGGAATTAATCAGATCATTGGTAAAATCGTTACTTTTGGACTGGGAGGTGTGCTTCTGAGTTTAAAGGGACAGAAAAATCTTACAACATATCGGTCAAATACGTCATTACGTCGTACGTCAAATTTCACGTCGGCGGTCGTGGGTTGGATTTCTACCCAGGACAGATAGTTGTGTGCATGAATATGTCTGTGTCTAGAGTCTGGGTGTAATTAGTTATATAAGTATGTATTTACAAAAGAAAAGTAGTATATCAGTTATCTGGTTTCCATAGTACAAGCTCTGCTTAGCTTGGGATCAGAAGGCCGAGAGTAAATAAAGTCCCAGGATATTATTATTATTATACTCGTAGTTATAATTGACAGGCCGGATGTTGTGGTTGATAGCCTTTCACGCCGCCGGTCGTGGGTTGGATTCCCACCCAGGACCAATATTTATGTGCATGAACATGTCCATTTCCAGAGTCTGGGTGTAATTATCTATATAAGTATGTATTTACAAAAGAAAAGTAGTATATGTAGTCAGTTATCCGTTGTCTCTGCCTTACCATCTGTATCAGTTATCTTGTTTTCATTGTAAAAGCTCTGCTTAATTTGGGCTCAAATGACCGTGTATGAATAAAGTCCCAGGATATTATTATTACTTGACGGTCACCATAGCCTAGTTGGTAGTGCTCCTGCCTACGAAGCTGGTGGTCCTGGGTTCGAATCACGGTAAGTGCAAATATTTGTGTGATGAGCACGAATATTTGTTTCTGAGTCATGGATGTTTTCTATGTATATAAGTATTTATCTATCTATATAAGTATGTATATCGTCGCCTGGTACCCATAGTACAAGCTTTGCTTAGTTTGGGGCTAGGATGATCTGTGTGACATTGTCCCCAGATATTATTATTATTATTACTTACACAACCGGCGATGACGTCGTAATACCTAGATATAAGCTGTATTATAGTGGACTTGCCACAGCCCGAGTGGCCCACAAGGGCCACAGATTGCCCGCGTTTCACACTCAAACTAACGCCTTTCAGCACCTGAAAGTGAAAATGTAAGGCCCTAGATAGACGGACCGCGTTTCAACTGCAACTAAACGCCGACTGCAATTGAACTGCAATCGGACTGCGCGTTTGGTTTTGCAGTTCTATTGTAGTCGTGTCAACTGCACTTGAATTGCAATTTGCAGTTGAAGTGCATTGAAATGCGGTCCGTCTGTGTAGAGCCTCACTGTTTATTGCATGAAGCTTTCTTCACTACGATTTTATATTTTAATCATCAAAACCTAATTATCTATGTTTCTATTAAAATTTGTAAATCCGAATTTATATATTTTCCGAAATCGTAAATAAATTATAGGGAAAAATAAAACAAACCAGAAATGCCACATGCTTGTTCCCTTTACCATATCATTTCCTTTATCATATCAGCCGAAAGACGTCCACTGCTGGACAAAGGCCTCCCCCAAAGATCTCCACAATTGCCGGTCTTGCGCTATCCGCATCCAGCGACCCGCACAAGATCATCGGTCCATCTTGTAGGGGGCCTGCCCACGCTGCGTCTTCCGGTTCGTGGTCGCCACTCGAGAACCTTTCTGCCCCAGCGGCCGTCGGCTCTACACTCTACGAGCTATGTGCCCTGCCCACTGCCACTTTATCTAGCAAAGTTCTTATCGACTAGTATAATCGACTACGAGAGTCCTCTTAAAATTCCGAGACTCCGTTTCCAATGATAGTCTTACTAGAAGTTCTATTCCAAGTTATACAACATGTAACATAATTAACGCACACCCTCATACACCCCAATTAGAATATTATGTTGTAATCATAATACATACACAGATTTTTTTATTTAACATGTATATGCATTGTTATTTAGTAAATTAGTTTCTTGGAATAAAGTTTATTTTTATTTATTTCGTATTGAATGAATGAATTTGTATGAATACAAATAAAACTGCGATTAAAAAGTCTTATTACTTTGACTTACGGTCCATTTCGATTGGTTTTGACTGTATAGGGTTAATATGACAATAATTTCCGTCGTTTTAATTATTTCGGAATAAAAAATTACCTTTATTAAAAATGATATAAATCGATTCAGTAAACGATTCTGAACAAACTATTTTCAGGATGTGCGTTAATTAAGTTACATGTTGTACGAGTATAATGCGCGCCAAGCGCGGTGTCTATGGGCAAGCCCCTCCAAATAGCAATGTTAAGCTAACCTTTGGGGGAGGCCTATGTCCAGCCTCCAGCGGAGGATATCAGACTGATGATGTGAAACTAATATAGTTTTAAAGTTATTATAATACAAACAATTATACGGATGTTTATTGTCCGAAATAAAATCTATACAAATAAAATTGGAGTGTCTGTTTGTAATATTGAAATAGCCGGTTTTTACTACATAAATATGAATATATATACGGTACATACACCAAAATAACAGTTTTTACAATTTTTGTCTGTCTGTCTGTCTGTTTGTTCCGGCTAATCTCTGAAATGGCTGGACCGATTTTGACGGGACTTTTATTGGCAGGTAGTTGATGTAATAAGGAGTAACTTAGGCTACTTTTATTTTACTAAAAAACGAAATAAACTAATTAACACGCGGACGAAGTCGCGGGCACAGCTAGTTATAAATAAAAAAATAAGGGAAGAATTTATGGCACGACTACTACTTTAATTGAATAGCGCCGTTGTATAGAAATTTGACAAGATTAATATTCGGTCACCGTAGCCTAGTTGGTAGTGCTCCTGCCTACGAAGCTGGTGGTCCTGGGTTCGAATCCCGGTAAGTGCAAATATTTGTGTGATGAGCACAAATATTTGTTTCTGAGTCATGGACGTTTTCTATGTATTTAAGTATTTATCTATCTATATAAGTATGTATATCGTAGCCTGGTCACAGAATAAAAAGTACTTAGCCTGGTACCCATAGTACAAGCTTTGCTTAGTTTGGGGCTAGGATGATCTTTGTGACATTGTCCCTAGATATTATTATTATTATTACGTTACAATTGATCAAAAAACATAAACATTACATAAACGTATGCTTTCCTTGTTAGATTATTTCTAAAAATAAATATTAAAACCCCTGCAAAACTTACAGGGACGTCTGGTCGAGATGGGTATCGAAACACAACGTTCTTAAGTTCAATAGTGCCTTCAGCAGCATAGGGCTCGAAACCGCGATTGAGGAGTGGGTTGATGGTAGGTACGTTATCCAAGAGACGGAATATTTGAGCGCCCGCGCCACGGGCCACGCCGAAGGAACGGACTAGAGAACCCACTATACCAAGATTACCGAGAGCTGTCATTACACCAAAGAACACCTGAAAATGTGAACAAATTATAAATAACACCGTTACTGTTGCTATTTTTATTCCGTTATTTAACCGTTACTTAATATTTTATTTACATAGTAACTGTTATGTCATAATACCTAAACTCACCGAAGAAAACCTGAAAATGTGAACAAATTATGGGTTACACCGATACTGTTACTATTTTTATTCCGTTATTTAACCGTTACCGTTACTTAATATATTATTTACACAGTAACTGTTATTTCATAATGCCCAAACTCACCAAAGTACAACCAGAATATGTGAACAAATTATGGACTACACCGTTACTGTTACTATTTGTACTCCGTTATTTAACCGTTACTGTTTTTTTTTTTTTTATTAGCCTGTATTGTCCCACTGCTGGGCAAAGGCCTCCCTCCATTCTTTCCAACGCTCACGACTGTGTGCCATCTCGGGCACCGTTACTGTTACTTAATATTTTAATTATACCGTAACTGTTATTTCATAATGCCCAAACTTACCAAAGAAAACTTGAAAATCTGAACAAATTATGAAGTACACCGATACTGTTACTATTTTTACTTCGTTATTTAACCGTTACCGTTACTTATATTTTATCACAGTAACTGTTATTTCATAATGCCTGAACTCGCCAAATAAAACCCGAAAATGTAAACAAATTATGGACTACACCGTTACTGTTACTATTTTTACTCCGTTATTTAACCGTTACTGTTACTTAATATTTTAATTATACCGTAACTGTTATTTCACAATGCCCGGTTGCTGTCGGTCCCGGTTGTAGCCATTAGGCAACAGTCGTTAAGCCATGTCAAAAGCCTACTGAGCGGCTTGAACAATTGTTACACTAGGGTAACCACTGCCTATACGATAAATAAGAACCGATAAATTGAAACACTTACTGAAAACATCACGTCAGCGTTATAATTTTCGGGGTCGTGAATTACCAGGTATATTCCAAAGTAGAATGACAACGAATATGAGCAGAAAACACATAAAAATAAAAATCCCATCGATAATCCAGTGAAAAATTCTGCAAAACGTGTAATTTTGTTAGAATTTAATGAAGAAAACTAACGTAATCGGAACTAGTCCCTCCCTCTTACCCACCACTGCAACTCCTGTAAGCCAGGATCAACAGTGGCACACAATGAAATGGCACTGAGCGGTGACGCTCAGGCATGTCCCCAGGAATCGCTTTTGCTGTCTTGGATCCCGCAACGAATATAGGTAATCAGAAAGAAACAAGGAGGTGTTAAAAATTGAATAGTTCCGCTTCCCTCCAGAGCAAAGTGGAAGACAGTACGATATAACGAAGCTAGAGCATCATAAAACGAGAAAATTGCAACTTGAGAAGCCAACAGCAAAAGCACCGAGGATCAATTTTTAGGTAAAACTAACAAAATGTGTGAAAGTGGTCAAATGGCACGACAAAACTTACCCTTTTTAATGTAAATTCTTTTGGCTTTCGCCAGTGGTATTTTATACCTTTCCAATTCCTTCTTTTGTCCATTAAAAGCGTAAACAGTCCGAATTGAGCTTAACACTTCCTGAGCGACGGCACATGCTAGTCCCTTCTGTATAGCTTCTTTCTTGTATAAACGATCTGCTATCTGTATTAAATGTAATTAATAGAAGGACGGTAAAACGAAGAGTTCATTAAAGAAGTGACGGACGGCCTATACTACTACTACCTTCGTTATTGGGAGTTTGATACTCTAGTACGAATGACGTTACCTCGATGGTCATTGCCGCGATGTCTCTAGCTCGATGGTACACTTCAACGATAGCTGGTGAAGGTGAAGTGTACCTTCGAGCTAGAGACATCGATGTAATGACCATCGAGGTAACGTCATTCGAACTAGAATATTAAACTCGTGGTGCACAGCTATCTGATTGGAAATAACGTGCCCTATGGCGAAAAACATCGGACAAACAGATAGCGTTTTTCCCATAGTAGCCCGACTGCGGACGTACTTTGACAAGTGAACTTCGTGAACTCCAGCTAAGTGCCAGAAAGCCAATCGCTTTTTACGAGATGTCGTTCTTCTGTGTGTCGCACTGACTCGCACTAGCGTGCATTGGAACTATGCAGCTAGAGTCGCAGCACAGTTTTGTCGCATAAGCGTTAATCACACATCCATTTGTCGAGCTCACGTAGTACACTCTACTTTGACCTTACTGTGCCTCTAGCACAAGTTCCTGCAGTTTACTTACTCGATCACACGTACAGTTTCCTCCCATACATTGAGCACCAGAGTTTTAGTTCTTAATCGTTTCCGTGAGAGGCGCTGGTGCTCAATGTATGGGATGAAACTGTACGTGTGATCGAGTAAGTAAACTGCAGGAACTCGTGCTAGAGGCTCTGAATACTTACTACCTACATGCGGACATCTTACTGAATACGTGCTGCAGCCAAGTAATTTATATGGTTCCTGCGAGTGAGTAAGGTCGTCAGCTACCTACATAATAATAATAAAACATTTAATTCTGATAATTGTATCCATAGTATTGTTAGTGAATTAATCTTATAGAACTATATTAGTATAAAAATTTATTAAATTAGCCAACCGCTATAACTTTGCCCACCCAACAGCTTAGTATGGGTTTGTCAAAATGCTGCTCCGAAATGGTTCTCCGAATGTTGTGTTAAAGTCCTTATTACTAAAACAAGTGTAAAACAAATCCTCCGAGCAAAACTTACTCGTCCTGTCAATCCAACCAAAAAGAAGGTAACAGGCGTAGTGGCGAGGCATAGTAGAGCTAGTTTCCACCCTTTAAATATAGCCATGACGATGCATCCAACAGCTGTTGTTCCGCTGTATAAGAAAGCTGACACTTTGTCACCAATGCCTTCTTCCAATTTGATTACGTCACTGCCAAATGAACACGAAGTAGATAAGTTAATAATAGAAGAAGAAGAAGTACACTTTATTGCAAAAATAAATAAAAACAAAACAATGATTATAAAAATATCCTTCTAGCCTAATTTCGGCCACCGCGGCCCATCTCAATGGAGAGTGTATGCACAAACACAGGAGCACTTTCTATTCCATCACTCTCATGATCAGATGGGACGACTAGCAACACGACCGGAAAGAAGTCAGATACAGGACAGACGGCTTTAAGTGCTTTAGACACCCCCGTGTCATGTAATAGGTACCGCCAACTCCTAGACTTCGGGCATACTGAGAATTTATCCTTTTTACAGGAAAATCCCGAAATCACTTTTGGCCTGACCTGGGATTTGAACCCAATACCTCTGCGGATGAACACGCTACCGCTAGACCAACGCAAGGCAGTCAATTTATAACACATGATCAAAAGACTAGAGCTGTAAAAAATAATGATATCAAACTTACTCTGCCATCTTCGAAGCAAAATCGCCAGTTTTATGGAGATCAAAATATGAAAAATCTTGATTTAAGACAGCTGTTAAATATTCTTCTCTGATTTTAAACACCTAAAATACCCAAATGGTTTTTAAAGGTCCTTGTGAACATCTTAAGATAACTAGAAATTTTGTCCAACATTTATTCTATGATCTATCCGAAGATGATATATGCGATGATATATCTGAAATCCGTTCCAAAAAAAAATGTTTTATTTCTGATGGAAGTTTGTTTTACATTAATATTTTATTAAGTACTTTAAACCACATCGCCCCACGTGTAGTTTTTCTCATCCTAAGAACCAATGGGGTACAATAAAGAGTTTTTTAATCGCTACATACTAATTTGAATCAATTTATTCTGTAAATAGCTTGTGAGATTGTCATACTCAATTCAAATATGGTATTTATTAAAATTACGTGAACACTACGTATGATTTCAATTTGATTATTTGTATGTACCGCTGCCGCTGGGGCAGAAAGCTTCTCGAGTGGCGACCACGAACCGTAAGACGCTTCGTGGGCAGGCCCCCTACAAGACGGACTAATGAATTTGTGAGGGGCGCTGGAAGCTGCTGGATCGCGTAGGGCAAGATTGGCAATTGTGGAAATACTTAAACGTGTGATGATATTTAAAATAAACGCGTTCTCCTCAACTCAACTGTTGCTTGCAAATAGCCCATCAGCTTTTTTTTATAACGTGACTAGTCCCTCCCTTTTACCCACCACTGCAACTCCTGTAAGCCAGGATCAACGGTGGCACACAATGAAATGACACTGAGCGGTGAAGCTCAGGCATGTCCCGGGGAATCGTTTTAACTGTCTTGGAACCGCAACGAGTTTAATCAGAAAGAGAAAAAGGAGGAGTTAGAAAATGAATAGTTCCACTTCCCTCCAGAGCAAAGCGGGAGACAGAATGATGTTAAGAGGCTATAGCCTCATAAAATGAGAGATTTGCAACTAGAGAAGCCAGCTGCAAAAGCGTCGCGGATCAATTTAAGGGTCCTAAGTGAGCTGTTATATTTGATTCCAATAGTAGGTATGGCAAAAGCGCTTAAACGCACGGAAGTTGTTCGTTGTTGCCACAAGATCCGTATAATAAAGCCCACCAGCTTTCGTACCGTGCCTACTCACCTGATTCAAAGCTGCCAAATTCAGCAGCGCCGATCCCAAATAGCCACAAATAAACAGCAAAGCACCCACACAAGAATAATTAATTCCAAACATGTAGATTGATTTCAGAAAGGCGTTGACGTCCTCAGTCCCATTTTGCACGGCCTTGTCGTAGTTTATCATGTTTTGAAATAAATCTGCGACAAGCGTTATGGAGTACGGTAATGTAGCACCAGCTGTAATTGACGCTATGATTGCTATAGTTATCAAAAATCTATCCCGTCTCGATGCAAATCTGTACTGAAAATAAAATAAATTGTAAGAACTGCTTTGGGTATTTTTAATTATTCTGAAGTAGGTACTAAAAATAAAGTTGGATCCCTCCGTTACTAATGAAGAGATCTTTACAAGTAGTTATTTTTATACGATCATATCGGCCAACAAGGATACGTTGTTTAATATCTGAGTGTCTCCCTACTACGTATGTCCCGGCATTAGTTGCTCGATGATGAGCGATTACCAAGTGGATGGCGAGTGACATACGGCGCTAGCGACACTACGCATTTCCTATATATCAGTAAGAATAGAATTCTGTTGCCGTGGTTTTTTTAAGTAGTAGCCTATTTTGTATATCTCCATGAATTTGAAAATAAGTTTACCCTCCAAATCAGTTTCCAAATCGGTTTTAGATTAGGGTGAAAACATTAACAAATTTGAGAATAGTCGCTTGCCAATCGCCACTTAATCCATACAAGCAACGTTGACTGCAGGTAATAAACTATTAGGGTAAAGTATATTTGGCTTATTTGATAAAATAAAACGATATACCACGATGGGGTGATAAGTGCCAGGGTAAGATTTTCATGGCGACATCGTTACATGTTACCGCTCCGGATAGTGGATGATAAACAACATCTCTCCAAAATTGGCTTTACGAACATCACCGTATTTTGAGGAATTGTTATTATTCAGGAAACACCCGCCCATGAACATTAGAAGAACGTAGCTTGCCAACGCACACGGCGGATTTCATCTTCAGCTGGACTAGAAAACGTCACGCACAAATCCGCTCAATGGCCCAATCAAGAGGTTAAGTGCGAAAATCAACCGCCCAACGCACACTGTCAGGTGAACGGTGATCGCTTTTTCTGACCTTATATACCGTTTTGTTTTATGCTTACCGTGCTCTAATAAAGATTCTGGAGCGTTGACACTACTTTGTAGGTACCTAGTACCCAGTATTATCAATAAAATAACTAAAAGTATAATTATACCAATGTAAAATACGATATGCTTGGGGCAGTTTCTTCCAGTTTACTGGCACGCCTATCACTGGAAAATAAAATGATTTTGATATTGTCATAGCCTGTACAATTTACGACTTACGCCGTTTTCCTTGGGTAAATAAAACTGGAGAAATCTGGTAGTAGGTACTTAGTACTCGGGATGGCATTGACGTATGGAAGAGCAAGGTGCTTCCTGGTAGGTTCCACCTGGCCCTACATGGTCCTGATGTGGGCCAACAAGCATCTGTCACCTGGCTATCGATCTATTGGCTTGGTTTGTATTTGTGCAATTGCTGACGAAGTTACCAAGACAAGAAACTACCGGAGGTAGATCTTCAAGGACAGTGTCATCGACAACTGCCGGGCGTGTCTATCAGAAACATTGTTTCCGGTTCTTCCTCTCTTGCTAACGTTTGCTAAATAAATCGCTATTTGAAAGATGTAAAGAGCGTTTTATATGTATGCAACACAAAACAGAATTATGAATAAGCCTCCACAAATGTGCCATTCTTTTCGTTGTAATAGATTGTAGATAATACCTACGTTAGGTATGTTAGATTATTGGCATAAGACTTACCTGTCATTCTCTAGATCCTTACTATGGTTTCTTTTAAGTCTCATATTGCAAACAAATAAAGTATACAACGTTCGGATTCGTTTAAAATAAAGTACTTGTCACATCGGGAATATTTTTCAAAGATACATTTTATAAATCTCTTGTTAACATAATAGAAGTTGCTTTAATTGTGAGATATAATAATTAATGCTATTAACAACGAAAAAATAAGTACTATCGTACATCCATTCTTCAAGATTCTTCATTACTTTTATGACATATAAGGCATAGAGCATTATATTAATTACCTATATCATTCACAGAATAATAACTTTTGATACAATAGCTAGGGATTAAATTAACGTTTTACTATGGACAATACAAGAAGGCGTCGCAACAAATTCATGGCGACGGTAGTGTCATCTATGAATGAGTGAAAACGCATGTTAAAGATTTGCTGGAATGAAACTTGGGTTGATTATGAACTATTATGAGTGAGCCGGTTGCGGGTGTACCATTGCAAATCGAATATCAATTGATCAACCATATAAATCGAATGTCAGAATATGTGCTTGAACATTCATAGTTTAATTTGGTTTTTTATATGAAATAGATTACAAGTTATATTTTAGTTTTATTGTTAACGTAGGTATTGAATAGAGCATGCTGTGGCTGCCCGTAATTGGAGGAACACACTGGAAAGGACCTGTATTTTTGGTTTTGAGAAGACATTGTATGTGTGTAGGTATATACTCCGTTGGAGGTCTATAAAAATAAATAAATAAATAATATGGAATTTTTAAAAAATCTAAAATCCAGCGAATGTATCCTTTAGCAATAAATGGAGGTTAATCTCAGCGGTGACGGATAATGTGCGGGACATTTTGTGCACAAGTAACTAGGTATGTACGCGAACATGTGATGTATTGGCCGCTGCCGCGTCCGAATGCGTCGCTAGCTCGTAAGTTGTACCGTCAGTTCTAACCTAGCCTAACTAATCTAACTAACTTTTCTAGTTATTAATTTCATTAATTTATAAACCATTCGATGTTATGACCATTATCTACAGTATTTAGGTATTCGATTTTTAGGTAATGGTTGATCAATTGATATTTGTTAAAGCCCTATAACGTTAGGTAGGATGGTTTCAGGTTTATCTATCTACACAAAGCTACGCGACGTGAAGTCCTAAATCAAATCAAATATTTTATTTGTAAGACATAGGTATTTACATAAAGGTGTTAAGTACGATGACATAATATATGGACGCTATGTATTGCCGTTGAGGCGTACAAATATAATTTAACTTAGCTATAGCTACTTAAGAACTAAATGAGAACTTACAATAAAAATAAAAACTATCAGAAGAAAACAAAGTTAAATATTTCTAAGTGAAAACAAAAAACATATTTTAATTATATTTGAAAAATGAATATATATAAATATATATAATATTTTAAAATACTTAAAACTTATGACTATTTTATATTACATTATCATTTAAAAAATCTTCAACAGCATAATAACATTTTTCCAATAAAAGTGAGTGGAGAGATTTCTTAAACTTTATTAAGGGCAAATTTTTTATGCTATTGGGTATTTTATTATAAATTTTCGGAGCTATTCCAAAAAAGCTTTTCTTCATTAAGGCGGTTTTACATTTTATGTGGCAAAGTTGATTAATGTATTGTGAGCGCATAGGAGTCTTTTTTTAATCGGACAGTTTTTGAAAGTGTTGTAGATTGGTTTTAACAAATAGAGCAGTCTCGTAAATGTACATAGATGGCAGAGTTAGCAAGTTTAGAGATTTAAAATAGGGTTTGCAAGATTCTGTAGTTTTTAAGTCACACATGGAACGTACACATCGTTTCTGTGCTTTAAAAACAGTCTCTCTCTCAGTGGATAGCCCCCAAATAATACCAAATCTAATAACTGATGCAACCAATCCGTGATAGGCTATCAAAAGTGTTTGTGTATTTACTGTTTTTGACAGTTGAAACAGTGCATAGGCAGATTTATTCAATTGTAAACATATTTGTTCGATGTGTGGTTTCCATGTGAGCTATCCTCCTAGGTGGGTAGGATTTATTATTATTGCCAGAGGGTAAATTTTTCATTGAATTTGGTCACGTGGTATACTGCATTTTCATTTTAAGGTTTTATTACATTGACGTGGACGGTTTTACACCACCGTAGCTGGTCGAATGCGTAAAGCTATATACATCCTGTTCCTGACCTCTCTCCGGCCCTGTCTGCTAAACAATCTCATCGGTTGATGATAGTGAAGGAGTAGAAGTCCACCCATGTTCGCGTACATACCTACCTACCTACTTGTGCACAAAATGTCCCGCACATTACCCGTCACCGTTGAGATTAACCTCCATTGATTGCTAAAATTCGACCTAGCTTAGGTACACACGGCTACATATTAGGCTATACAGTTCCAGTATAAGCTGATCTCGCGTTGTATAGGATTTCCATACAATGAGAGGTCATCTTATATTGGAAACGTATAGCTTGATATGTAGCCGTGCGTACATTATTATTTTTATTATATGGATATGTGTATGTTTCCGCCCGCGTCTATGGAATAAATCCCTGTATTGTGGGGTAATACTGTGTGCTGCACTGATAGCGGCACCATTCTCTATAGAATTATATATGCTCTGTGGGCGGCACAAAATAGAACTATCACAATTTCACAATAGAGTAACATTGCGGACTAAGACGCCATTTCAGAACTATTCTCGGAAAAACACAATGTGAAAACCACTGTTATACTTACTTAAAAATCTTATTAATTCTACTTTTATTTCATAACTAGATGTGCCCCGCGGTTTTACCCGCGTTAAACTTTATAAATTATAGCCTATGTGTTAATCCAGGGTGTCAGCTAACTCGATACCAAATTGTATTAAAATCGCTCCAGCCGTTTAGCCGTCAA
This sequence comes from Pseudoips prasinana, assembly GCA_951640165.1. NCBI lineage: Eukaryota > Metazoa > Arthropoda > Insecta > Lepidoptera > Nolidae > Pseudoips > Pseudoips prasinana. Next base: position 15,918,130 of record OX621260.1, read on the forward strand.
TAAGTAACAAACATACGCACTCACAAACTTTCACCTTTATAATATTAGTGTCATACTATAAAACTACCATATATATTGTAGCCACAGATTAACCAAAGTAGTGCCTACCTATTACTACTTACTTATATCAATTTTTGTATTTAATCTCAAAGGTTAAAATTATTGAAAATATCATATTTTTTTTTTTAAATATCGTTGTTTTTTTTAATTCGACATGAGACAAGTATTTATTATCCTTCACTCCACGATAAAAAATACACCAACTCATCTTACCATAAACAATGAGTATGGCTTTAAAGCCAAGCAAAATTGGACTTAAAAATCTAACCCATGAAGCTCAAACTCATCAGTAAGTCACATATTGTTTATCCATTGATAAAAACCGGCTTAACTAACATTCAAGGTTAAATTATTTTCCACATTCGTTCGAATCATTGATTAATGCGGTGATTTAACTTAATATTTTAATACTGTAGTGATAGATTTGTGTGTTAAAACAATGGTTAAGGCAAGGAAGTATGTTGTTGTTACTCCATTTACAGGAGAACCCAAGAAAAGTGATTTCAATATTGTCGAGGAAGAACTGACATCTCTCCAAGAAAACGGTAAGTTAATATCACTATGAGTATTTCTCTATGGTTAATATAGTGAACAATAGTTACTACCATATTCATAATACGAATACTATTGAAAAGAAAATCCTATTCTGTCCTACGCGTTACTGTCAAACATAACCTTTATCTATCTCACTAAAGAAAGTCCGGCCGCGTAAAGAATGCGTTTCTTAAGTTAAACATTTCATTTTGACCGGATTCTCATGAGCATTGAGAAACCCGGTCAACTTTGGAGCGCTGGAACAGCGTTTTAAGTGAATGAAATTAAAAATAAATAAATAAATAAAATGTCTTCCTCAAAAGGCTATCTACAAGATTAGTCTGAAGCCATTTTTTTTTATATATGAAAAAAAAGTTATAGAGAAAAAAAATTATAGATATTTTCTCATTTTCTTGCTTAAAACATCTTTAATTTTAAATTTAGGGCATAAAGTTATATGAACTGTATATTTGTAGGCAAAGCCATTTGCTACAAATTATGTCTCTACGAATATTTTGTAGGACGCATAGTTTCTGAGATATCGCGAAAAAGGTGTTTGCACCCCTTTTTCCAAAATGGCGGTCGGGGGAAAAGGGCGGCAACCCCACTAACGTGGGTTAAGCTTCTATTAAACCCCACAAATGTCCCAAAAATAAAATTGCGTCCACTTTTAAAAAGACGACGAATAACATTAGTTTAAATAAATAACATTCTATCAGTTGACATTCAAATATAGTTTTGAAACTATATTTGTAAAATTCATAAATATGTTAAAATAGAATATAATTCGAAACTACATGTTCTACTACAGTTCAATTTGAAATACAAAACAAAAAAGATATTGACCTCACGCTCAAAGACAGATATTAATTATAATAAATGGAGTGATCTGTAGCAAATAAAATACCTAAGGACTAGGTAAGTATTTTATTTGCTACAGATAACTCCATTGATCTAGGCTTAGATCTCTATTTAGAAATACGATACCTACGAAGTTAGGATTGAATAGGTAGGTACCAAATTATATAAAGTTGATAGACCTACGATTCGTTGAACAGTTACATGGGCTGGCCCAATAACTACCATCCATTTAATACACTCAACTTTGTACAGTCCAGCTGGGTACTATACTTCAAATATAAATTTCATCATTTCTTTTCCGCTTTTCATTTCTGCTTCCAGAATTCTTAGCTGAAGCGGCATACATCAGTGTGGATCCATACCAGCGCATGAAACTCGGTGAAAAATATCCTTGCGACATGATCGGCGGCCAAATTGCTAAGTACGTAGAAACATCATTACCTTTTTTTACAATTAATAATTAGGATATAATAATTACAATAATAATATCCTGGGACATTATTCACACACGGCCATCTAATCTCAAACTAAGCATAGCTTGTAAGATGGGAACCAGATAACTGATATATTACAAATACTACCTACGTTCCTTTTGTAAATACATATAATTATTACACTCAGACTTAGGACAAACAGATATGTCCATGCGCACAAATATCTGTCCAGGGGCTCTACCGGCTAAGTCGCCGAACATCGTTTTCGTGCATGGCGTTCAGATAAATAAATGTTAAAAATGACTTAATAAATCGTTAAATCGGCTTCCATGATCTCATGTGACGTCATAAATGGTCCGGAATCGATTGTCAACGTTGAAGCCAATTTAACGATTGAATAGGTCATTTTTAATCTTTATTTATCTGAAAGCCATTCACGAAAACGATGTTCGTCAACTTAGCCAGTAGAGCCCCAGGGGCTCCACAGGCTAATTCGCCGAACTTCGATTTCTTAAATGGCGTTCAAATAAATAAAGGTTAAAAATGGTTTAATCAATAGTTAAATCAGCTTCCATGAGCACATGTGACGTCATAAATGGTCCGGAATCGATTGTCAACGTTGAAGCCGATTTAACGATTGATTAAGTCATATTTAGCCTTTATTTAGGTATTTGAACGCCATTTAAGAAATCGATGTTCGGCGACTTCGCCGGTAGAGCCCCTGGGTGGGAATCGTACCACGACATGCGGCGTGAACACCAAGCATTTACCAACCACGCCAACCGGCCTGTAATAATTATTAGGTATTTTCAGTAAACATCTGTAAAATATAAGAAGTTTGGAATTTTAACGTGTTTGCGGTTTCCAGAGTCATAGAAAGTAGGAACTCCGAATACCCAGTAGGAACATGGGTGATGGGCCACTTCGGCTGGAGAACCCACACGATTACGAAGCCAGAAAACGAGAAGTTCTGTATGCAACGACCGTACTTATACAAGTTACCTGACTTCGGAGACTTACCTATTTCTTTGGGTTTAGGAGTTTGCGGTAGAGTGGGGTAAGTATATAATTATTATTAAGCCTTCATTGCCTAGAAGGATAAATAATTGTTATCAAGTACTCAATAGCCGCTACGGTTATAAGGTACCTAGCTGGTATATTATAATTACATATTTACACTGTGATTATTTATTTAATTAGTGATTATCATTTCATTAATTACTATAATAATTCTATTGTAATTTTACATCTTAAAACTATTATTAATCGCTATTAGACTCTCAAATGGTGATCACTGATAAAAATATAAATAGGGTAGATTATTAAAGAGGCATTCCTTGTACGACGGTAGATGAGAACGTTACTCTGTTCGATTAAATATTGTGTGTGGAAAACATCTCGGAGTTTTTATTGTGCAGAACCTACGAGTGCAAAATATAATATTACAAATTATAATAATGAATTATTTAATCAACTCCTGCGCACGCACACAAACTGGAGTTTTTAAACACAATATTGTTTGGGTCGTCAGTCGAGCTGCACTTAAGTGTATAAAAACGCTCTCTCGTGTCTTACGTAAGAACTAAAGGTCCCGCATGAATTTGAAAACAAATTAAATGAGATAATTTTATTTTTGTTAAGATTTAACAAATAAATACTATTCTTAGGAACAGCTATAATTTTAATGTTTTTAAACTTTTGCGATTTGTACACATTGTGGACACGGGCTAGTACTTTTTATTCTGTGGTCACGGGTCTTTTAAGGTAAATCGTTCGACTGGTGTGGCTCGGCAGCGTCGTCTCCGTGAAGCTACCGAAAAGATACTGAAACCCGAGCTTCACGGAGACGACGCTGCCGAGCCACACCAGTCGACCCGTGACCACGTAACCTAAAGGTAATGATTTGCCGTAAATTGTTATAGCTATAATTTTATTTTCGTCCGTTAATAATCCGTTTTTGTGATTACAGGAACAGTGCATACTTTGGCTTTACACAACTCTGTCAGCCCAAAGCTGGGGAAACGGTAGTAGTGTCAGGGGCGGCTGGTGCAGTCGGCTCTCATGTTGGACAAATTGCGAAAATACTAGGTAAAGTTCGTACTCTTTTAGTGGAATCTAAACTAAGTATATAGGTATGATTAAATACATATCATAGAACTTATTGCTCATCAATAGTATATTCATCAATAAAAGAAATTACATATCAAACGACTATCCCACGCGTAGTTGAAAATGTATTTCGCTACTAGAATAGTAGGTTAGGTTAGCTTCACTTCGACTTTAAAATAAATAGCAAACTTAAATTGTTCTTAATATTTTATATTTTGTGATACTTAAGTATTTTGCTATGCAGATATTTATCAGATATATTTTTTCATTAATAATTGCCAAACCTTACTTTTTTAGTACAATCATTGTTGTCATGTAAGTAAATTTAATGTTCTTTTTTATGAACAAAACAAAGTTCATGTTTAAACGACAGTTTTTATACGATCGTATTTTATGTTACTTCTCCGTACCTTATTTTAGTAATTTTTATTATATATCAAGTGATCTATAGTGGGCCTATTACATTACCCTGCATCACCCAAAAGTCGACTGGTAGAGAATGCCTGTGGCATTAAGTCTAGCTTAGCAGTCAGGGTCACTAACCAACAGACCAGTACATCCAGCCAGTTTGTTCAAAATTAAATTTTCTTAAAATTTTAGGATGTCGTGTAATCGGTTTCGCTGGCACCGACGAAAAGTGCAAATGGCTGACCAATGAATTAGGATTCGACCACACCGCCAATTATAAAACCACGAACATACCCCAATTCCTCAAGGAAACTGCTCCAAAGGGCGTCGACTGCTACTTCGATAACGTTGGTGGGGAAATAAGCAGTATGGTGTTTGCACATATGAATCAATATGGTAGAGTAGCTGTTTGTGGAGCTATTTCCACATATAATGAGACTAATCCAGAAAAACGCAAAGGTATGATTATTATATAACCACTAGAATGAATTTATTCCTTTATCGGTCACAGCGAATCATTATATCAGCCGAAAGACGTCCACTGCTGGACTAAGGCCTTCCCAAAAGGTCTCCAAATTGCCGGTCTAACGCTATTCGCATCCAGCGGCTTTCAGCGACCCTCACAAGATCATCGTTCCATTTTGTAGGGGGCCGGCCCACGCTGCGTCTTCCGGTTTGTGGTCGCCACTGGAGAACTTTTCTTCCCCAGCGGCCATCGGCTCTACGAGCTATATGCCCTGCTCACTCCCACTTCAGCTTTGCAATTCTTCGGGCTAAGCCGGTGACTTTAGTTCGTCTGCGGATTTCTACATTTCTGATTCGACCTCGCAGGGAATCTCCGCATATGTCCATAATTAATTAATTAGCTCTTATTACAAAACAAAAGAGCTTGAAAATATTGCTGTGAAAAAGCTTGCTATGTGGCTGACAGCAAAAGAATATCACTAACCCATCTTATCAAGTGGCAAGAAGGCAGCACGGAGGAATATAAACCAGAGAAAAGGCCGCACCGTTTCTCCGAGTACTATGACTATCATAGTGCGATCGCCAACCCGCCTGCAAAACGTGGCGATTGTGACATCATTCCCCATTTCACAATCAAGTCCAATCAAGTCCACAGCTGTTTTCCAGCTGTGGACTTGATTCGGCTGATATGATGATGAGAGCTTGAAATCAGGTTGTAACTATTTCACCAATGCTCGATTAGTGGTTAAGATATAATTTTAACGAACGCCGATACGTGAGCTGTAGTGTATGCGCAGGTTCCTATCATATCCTAATACTCAGGTATTACATCTCGTTGATACAATTCCTGTGATTTTCATCAATTACAAGTTTCAAGAAAAACTTTCATTTTTTGGAACAGTATCTTATTATTTTGCATTAGTCAATCAATATCTACACCAATAGTGGGACCTACGTTTATTGAATTTGACGCCGATCGATGATGAATATCTATACTTAAACTTTATCATAATTTCAGCTTCTATTGTCCAACCATACATTGTTGCCAAGCAGTTGAAAATAGAAGGTTTTCTGGTAAATCGTTTCGCCGACCGCACCATGGAAGGTGTTACACAAAACTTGCAATGGGTTAAAGAAGGTAAACTGAAGTACAAAGAACATATGGTGGATGGATTCGAATCAGCCGCCGACGCCTTCATTGGAATGTTCAGAGGAGATAATACTGGAAAAACACTTGTAAAAGTCTAGGACGATAATAATTAAGTAATTCATTTCATATTAATAATAGTAATAATAAAATATGCTACTATCGCCTTATTTTTGATTTTTAAACAAAATAAAAATTCACCAATAGTAAAATCCTGGGACATTATTTACACACGGCCATGTGATCCTAACCGCTCGAGTGCTAAGGCGCCGATTAAAAAAAACGGGTCAAGTGCTCCTAGGTCAGGGATAAATGGCGACCCGCCGTGCGCTAAATGGGCGCGCTCAATAAACAATTTTTTGTTGAGGTTTGGTCGACATGGGTCGACACAAGTGTTGTTTTTATTCATGCTTATGAATGACTCTTTCAAGTCGTAATGAATTTTGTTGATATTTCGTTTCTAATTTATTATACTTAGGGCCAAACATTGAATAAAGTTGAAAAAAAAGGTGTTTTTGAAATACGATTATTTTAAAAAGTAAATCGATAACATATATTTTTTATGATTTTTAACGGTGGATAGGCTCTATTTGCACACCATAAAAAAAAACATTCTACATAGCAGAGCTTGTACTATGGGAACTAGTAAACTGTTATACTTCTTATAAGTACTACTTTTCTTTTGTAAATAGATAGTTATATAGATAATTACATCCAGACACAGGACAAACAGACTTGTTCATGCACACAAATATCTGTCCTGGATGGGAAAAGAACCCACGACCATCGGCATGAAAGTCAAGTATCTACCAACAAAGCCAACCGGCCCGTCAAGAGTAATAATTAATACGTCACAAAATAAACAGTCTGTGTAGCTACTATATAGAAGAAAAGCATTTATTCTAAAAATTGCATAGACAACAAAAATACAAAATAACTATAAAAAAATAACAAAGGCACTTGGTTATCAGTGGAAGACCGAAATGGCTCCATATCAGCATTTGCTAGAACATTTTATCGTCTGGCGCTAGCAGAACAATAAAATGTTCTAGCCTAGCAAATGGTGAGCATCAGAATAGCTCTGAAAGTATATTGAAGAATTGCTGTCACATCCTTGCTACCATTCTGACGCTCACTAGCAAATGCTGCGATGAGAGATATACGTAACATATTTCGTTTAGTAGCAACGTATATCGAACAACGAAAATAATTGTGTCAAATATATAATATTATATGCCATATAAAACAATGAGATAATAATACTAATTAATAAAAATATTATGTATGTATATATTATATTTAATTCATTAGAACATACATTATCATCTGATTTTACGCCGTTTACTTGTAGGGGAACATCTCGGCGCTTTCTGCATGTACTTATTTATAAAAAGGTCTTCATATACTAAGCTGTTCGCCTCTGGGCTTAAATATTTTGATATTTCTTGATAAAGCTGCTTTTTATGTGCCTCTTCTTTTACTATTGTTTGTGTGTGAACAGTTTTCTTAACAGTAGTTGGTGTGGATATTGTTTGCTTCAATTCTATAATTCGTTGAGAATTGGCATCTATTTTATTAAGCAAATTATTCTCCATTCTCTGTATTCTGGACTCCAAATAAGCGACAGTATAGTCATGAACATTAGATAATCCTGGATCTTTAGACAGGAAACTACTAACTTTTTCTGTGTCAGAATTACTTGTATTTTTCATATAATTTTTCTCATCTTCTCCATCTAGTTTGTCTAAACATGATTCAATTATATCACGTAATTTCATATTAAATTTCCGTTTTTCTTGAATGGCGGCAACTCTTTCAGGTGATATGATCTTCTTTTTCATTAACTTACCTCTGAGAGGGATATTAGATCGAAACTTCTTTGGTAATGGTAGAACTCCAGAAGGAGATACTGGCTGCAGTTTACCTAGTGGCTCCAGTTTCTCCATTATTGCTGGATCAGAGATCTTCTTTTCAGATAGAATTTGGATTTTCTTCATTGGCTTCAGAATACTTGAATTCTTACTATTTAAATCTTCCTTATTATCACTCAAGTTATTTGTGACATTATATTTCTGATCAACACGTTGTTGTTGGTTTTGTATATCATCAAACTCCACAGACACAAGTGTAACTTTAAGTGAATTTTCATCATTTTGAACATCAGAAATTTCTGATGTTCTATAGGGGGTTCTATTTGGTCTTTCTGTTAATAATGTATTATTATCCATTGCCGAAGCAACAGTTACGTTAGTATTTCTATCATTATCCAATGGTGTTGCTTGAGGCACATATACATTAATGTTATCTATGTTAACATTTTCAATTGGCACTTGATAAACATTTTTATTTGTATCATTATTTTCTAAGTAAGGTGGAGTGTTCACAGTCATATTATTCAAAGAGGTGTCATGGCTGATAGTAGGAGTATTAACTGTATCGTGATTTTTATTTAATAGAAGAACTTTTTTGCCAGCTGTATGTCTAGTAACAGGAAATGGAATTTTATGTACTATGCTCTGTTTTGCAGTATTATTAGTTATTGGTGATTGAATGGGGATTTCTTCAAAACCTTTTTCCTTGGGTACCAACTTAGTATTTTGCGAATTTAAAATTGTAGGCTCCAAATCCATCAAGTCACCATTTGTAAGAAAGTCACCATACTTCATTGAATAGTTAGCTTTTTTATCATTAAAGGTCAAATATTCATTTTCAATATCATCAAGTGAAATGGTATTCAATATTTTAGGAGGTTTAATTTCATTTGACTGTTTAGTTTCACAATAAGGTCCATCTTCAGTAGGAACTGCATCAAATGTTAATTTATCTTTCTGAAATAAAAAAGCAACTGATTTAATCAAAGATGTCCTGTTGTAATAACCACTATATTCGCACAGCCTTGGCCTTTGCGACCAGGTCGTCACGGGGGATTGTTATGCACAAGCAAGGCTTATTTAGAGGCCTTTTTGGTTACGGGAATTACTCACTTTGTCACCGTAGCCTTGACAATATGTTAAGCCATGGGTCCCTATAGTCATGGGAATAGTTTTAGTAGAGGTAGCTAAATAAAATCTTACCCCCAATCTAACCATCTTGCTACCTGTACCCTGTAGCGGCAGTCACATGTTTAATTCTGGAAGCGAGCCACAACAGGTTAGACTGGAAGATGACCCCTATTGAAATGAGAATAAAGTCAAGAAAGGAGAAATTATTAAAGGCAAGCATTTTTTAACATTAAATGAAAAGTTATATGATTGCAATATAGGTAAAATTTCATTCAACTTATGCTTTGACATAATGTTAAGTGGCACACTTTCTAAACACAATAGAGATTTTCAGGATTATCATTGAAAAAATTATCGATAACTAGGAATCTTGGAATATTAAGAGCTTAATATTACCTTAATTAAAAGATATTCATTATAAAAAAAGCTAGATTGTTTTAAAAAAGGATAAGAAGCTTGAAATAAAAATCCTTAATATTCAAAAGTAATGTTTCATACTACAAATAAATTTTTTCTTTGTGATCCTTTTTATGATAGGAAGATAGACCTTCTATAAAAGTATATATACAACAATATAGATAAAAAAGCAGTTGAAAAAAATTACCTTAAAATTCATAAAGCATTCATTCTTAAAGTGATGTTGGCATACGACTCTGTTTTTTAGTTGTGATACTTTCAAGTTAAGAAACTCTACTTTTTGCGCATTTGTTAGCCATTGATGGCAACGGACTTTGTCGAAGACAGGGTAATGGAACATATGTAGCTTCCCATCACTGCGGGCAGAGCAGTTACGATATGAACAACGGTGACCACCCATAGTTGAACCTGAAAATTATATTAAAATTAAATTGTGTTCTTCACTATATGATGCCGGGCACGTTATGGTAATCTTCAAAGATGTAGGGGCTAATAGATTAGACTGTTTTCTCTAGACGGTGCTGGTATGAGTTCTCCTCCCGCATAGCCACCATGACTTACCCTGAGGCCAAGGAAACATTGGGGTAAAATTATTATGAAAATAGGTAAATGTATGTAACTTCATTTAAAATTTGTGGTGACTAGTTTTACCTAATAGGGTTATTTTTTTCACACAGATCATAGATTCGTAAAAAACCTATTTCTAGAGATGATATTTATTTATCATATTGGGTAAAAATTTTATCGTTTTTATACAAATAAAGCTATATGGGGGTCATGAGGAAATCCTCATCTCTTCTCAAATTTTACCAAAAATACTATACATGGATTCTACAAACAAATTACTTAAATATTTGATACTGATTACATTTATAAATAATACAAGGTACTTGTAGTACCTTTTGAAATTAATTTACTATGTTTTGTGTCAATTATTGGTGTGGCAAGAGTACTAAAACCCTATGAATTAAAAAGTAACATAATTGTGTTGAATGTTATTCCTTCTACAGCGTGCAGATATGAAACACCCTACACCACTATAGAAGTTTTAAATCATGGGCATGAAGATCCTTAACATGTTACTTTAACCCTCTAACTGATAGTAGGTAAGTTTATAATTGATTGTTTTTTATTCTTATTACAAACTAAGAGAGTTCAAAATATAGTGGCAACTATATTGCCACTACCAATGTACTACTACTAAATGGGTTAAGCCATGTATTTAGCAAACATAACTAAAGAAATATCTTATAGATACAAAAATATCAAAGTAGTTTCACCAAACAGCAATATTAATTCAATACCATTATAGCCAAAGTATATAAGTAATTGGACTAAAAAGTACACATTTGTGGACAAGACAAATACAAATGCCATATAGCTGTCTGGACCTGGCTTATAAACTACTATTATGTACCTAAAATATGAGCTGGTCACATATAGTTATGGCTTTTAGACTGCTTTTACGACTAATATCCTATTGAATAGTATAGGTTTTTTGATTAATGTAACTTTTTAAACTCCAAATTGTGAGTGGATTGTTATCATGTTTTAATGGAGTGAATAATGTAGACTAAGAGAAAATAACTTATTCAAAAAGGTAATCATTTTGGAATCTTAAATGGTCAGAGGAAACAAACACTGCTCCATATTACAAGCATCAGTGTGTGTGTGTGTGTATACTTACATTAGTAAATAGATTAATATGAGGTTAGCACAGTGTGATGAAAACCTCTTTAAGAAATAAAGAAAAAAACCTACAATTACAATAAAAGAGTTACGAAATACATACACAATGTGTGTAGTATAATGTATTGTTAATATAAATACTACAACTTATTCAAGGTAGGTATTTGACCAATTTTGTATCGCTTCTACCGGGAGAATCAGACCCCCTTCGCCTCAAATATACTTCAAATATAGAACTCACCCTTGGAAGTCTAATTTTGTAAATGATTTTGTACTTACACTTTTAATTTTACAAAGTGTTAATAAGGCATAAAATTATAAGATACACTGTAAATAAAATTGTTTGTATCAGCAAATGCAATTTATACAGGTCAGAGCACATTAAACACTATTTTCGTTTCAAGTTGCTATTTCAATGGCATAAATATGTGTGTCCAATTAAAGAGGTACAGCTAACAAAACCGTATCAACAACAAACTAAAAGTTATACTCCAAATATTTATTGATGTACCTGTGTTACGAAAAAATGTTATGAGGGCTGATAAATATAGTTTCACATGCCACAAAATTAACAATTTCTGTACATTACAACTCAATCTAAGTTTAAACACATTTTAAATAAAATGAAAACATACTTCTCAGCAAGTAAATTGTCAATTACACCAAAGAGTATATAACAACTATGAATTTCACCATAGAGTATAAAAGCCAGAGAGTATAAATACCGCAGAATACTACTGCTACAATAGACCAATGTATGACATACTCTGTCATCAACTACAATACTATTTTAATTACCAACTAGTACATATTTAACAAACAAAAGGACAGTGGCTTGACCATGGCTTCTTCAGACCTTTTCACTCTTTTTAGGGTTCCGTAGCCAAATGGCAAAAAACGGAACCCTTATAGATTCGTCATGTCTGTCTGTCTGTTTGTCCGTCCGTATGTCACAGCCACTTTTTTCCGAAACTATAAGAGCTGTACTGTTGATGTATTCTGTGAACCGCATTAAGATCTTCACACAAAAATAGAAAAAGAATACCAATAATTTTGGGGGTTTCCCATACATAGAAGTGAAACTCAATTTTTTTTTTCATCATACACATACATGTGGAGTATCTATGGATAGGTCTTCAAAAATGATATTGAGGTTCCTAAAATCATTTTTTTCTAAACTGAATAGTTTGCGCGAGAGACACTTCCAAAGTGGAAAAATGAGTGTCCTGCAAGTTGTCGGCATTGTACGGTCCGTGATCTTAGTATGTCACCAAATGTCATTGTCGACGTCAATAAAGGCTCGATTAGCACTTGTTGTCTTTCTAATTCCCTGACCCAACAACGCTTGCGACAATTGGTGTCAGAAGTGGAATTAGGAAAGTGATGCTTATGCCAAGGAACTAGAAAGAAGTGACGACGAGGGCAGCGGCAGCGATGGAGGAACATCACAAGGATGCGAGTGCCAGTACGCTGAATAGCTTCGATGTAGGGACTGTCGATATGTACGAGCTTCTTTAGCAGGAACAAAGACGCCCTCAGGAAGAGCATGTTCACGCTTTAAAGGGGGAGCAAGCACCCCACCAGGAAGAGCAAACGCGCCGCCAGAAGGAGCAGTTGAACGTCCTGAAGATGGAGCAAGCGGCCGGCCAGGCCAGCTACGAGTCTTGCAGGCGGGTATCGCCACTACCTAAGGTAGACGTAATTGAAAAAGGTTTGGCTGAAATTTATAAAGGCCCGCACGATAACAAAGTGCTGGCGGCGCGCGTTGTCTTAAAAAACGAGCATGCTTTATTTGTTTACTAGCTGGGCCCCGCGGTTTTACCCGCGTTAAACTTTATAAATTATAGCCTATGTGTTAATCTAGGATGTCAACTAACTCCATACCAAATTTTATTGAAATCGCTCCAGCCGTTTAGACGTGAAGAAGTAACAAACATACACACTCACAAACTTTCGCATTTTTAATATTAGTGTGAGTAATGTGATTCACCACCCACTATTACCATGAAGTCAGTCAGGACTGATGTGAAATCACGATTTTGTACAACTAAGCGGGCGCTTAGGTACCTATCTATTTTGATGAACTTGTCATAATGTCAATGTTTGACGGGCCGCCGGTTGGAGTGGTTTGGTAGATACTTGCATTTCACGAAGGGCGTGGGTAAGATTCCCACCAGGACTGAGATTTGTGTACATGAACATGTCTCATGTCTGTTTGTCCTGATTCTGGGTGTAATCACACTAATATTATAAAGGCGAAAGTGTGTGAGTGTGTATGTTTGTTATTTCTTCATGTCTAATGGCTGGAGCAATTTTAATAAAATTTGGTATGGAGTTAGCTGACACCCTGGATTAACACATAGGCTATAAGTTATAAAGTTTAACGCCGGTAAAACCGCGGGGCACAGCTAGTTATCTATATATAAGTATGTATTTACAAAAGACAACGTAGTGTATGTAGTATACCTATCAGTTATCTGGTTTCAATAGTACATACAAGATGTGCTTATTTTGGGATCAGATTGCCGTGTATGAATAATGTCCCAGGATATAAGTGTCATCAAAATCCGTTAAGTAGTTTTTGCGTGAAAGAATTACAAACATCAAGCACCCGTACATATATACATAGTAGGATGTGTACCTACATACACGCAAAATATGCAGGTATAAATTCTGCAAAATTCTCTTTTGGAAATTTACAAAACGTGATTTTATTCCGAATACTAATGCTCGGAGAGTAAAATAGTAAGTACTTTGGTTTACTAATAAATAATAAGGTCCTCCTAGCCGAATTTCGGCCACGGCGGCCAGTCAGAGCGTCAGCCAACAGAGATTAGCCATCGGCGCTGGACATATTATAGTGCTCAAGTGTGTGCGCAAACACAGGAGCACTTTCTATTCCATCACTCTCATGATCCGATGGGACGCTTGGGCGACACGACCGGAAAGAGGTCAGGTACAGGACCGACGGCTTTACGTGCTCTCCGAGGCACGGGGGTATAATACCGCCAACTCCCAGACTTCGGGCTGATGCTGAGAATTTTTTCTTTTTACAGAAAAGTCCCAAAATCACTTTTTGACCCGACCCGGGATTTGAACCCAGGACCTCGTTCTCTGCGGGTGAACACGCTACCGCTAGACCAACGAGGCAGTCAAGATAATAATCAAGTCAAGATAATAAACTAATAAATATTAACTACAAGTTAGTGAAAAACTGATACGGGTAAATCAAGTAGATAATTAATTTTATTGTTGAACTAAAAGTTGCAACAATTCCAACGTTCCATTCGGTACGCTTATTAGTACGCTGATTTTGACTTCACAATAGGTAAAGTTAAAACCAGTATAGGCGCACCGAACGCTTGAATTTTAGCAAATTTTAGTTCATCATAAAATTTATTAAGTACTAGAGTTACTCGTAACAGTTTTGCAGTAACTTTTAGTTAATATTTATTAGTGAAACAAAATGCTATATTTTACTTTGCTTGGTTTCTCATCAAATATTAAGTAGTGGTAATTCAAAAATTAATAGCATACTTTGATAGAGACACATTGACACCATCACATTTTAGCAGGGCTTAGTCGCATAATGTACCTTTCTAACAATGCACCTGTTAACGCATAGCGCCATCTTTCGCCATTAGTGTTAAATTTATCCAGTAGATGGCGCTGTGTTAAACTATTAACTTTGAAAATACTATTTTTGTGTTATCTGTGCAACACTTTTCTTTTTTAAATCTCTAAAAAGTTAAATAGTTCTCTAAATTCGAAAAAGTAGACATAAGAATTCTTCCCGCGCATTACTGTCGGTTCTGTCATGTAATTAAATTACTTTTACACGAAATACACAAACTGTCTCAAAAACAACAAACAAGAGGACTCATTTTCAAACCACAACTTCTGCCCCTGAATTCCTGATGCCACAATCGTAACAGCACCTTATTCATTTTGTACTTACCTTTCACAAAATGCACTTATCTATCGCATAAGCTGGAGTACCTTGTTGGCTAGATTAATTAATTAGTACTTATTTCCCCGCTACCCGTCACGCATCCAATATTATAACGAGGGGAGCCTTACTAACATGCAATTAGGTAATAAAAATTCGTTCTATATTTACTTTGTTAGTTGTATTAACTACTGGCAGTGCCCCAAGGTTTCACCCATATTAAACCTTGTAGATTATAGCCTATGTGTTATTGGGATTACTATAAAGCTTCATCAAAATCCTTTTCGTAGTTTTGTGTGACAAACATCCATACATAGAAACTTTTGCATTTATAATATTAATAGGTTAAAAAAATCATTTCTATGCCAAAAAAAAAAAATTCCAAGTATGCAGTGCAGAGTTCCATGATGGCCCGTCGCAATATGCGTACTTGGAGGTAGTATTTTTTTTTCAAAAAACGATTTCATAGCTTTGACAGCGTGCCGTTTCAATAATATTAGTCGTACCTTCTTGGGAGTGAATGCAAAATTTAAGGTATATAACAGCCTTTATAAATAAGTAGTTTTAATGCGTCTATCACAGATTATGTAAGTAGAGAAGCAGTTATAAATAAAAAAAAACTTGTGTGTACTTATGTACACGCGTTAGAAGTTATACTTCTTAATATACAACTTGAACATAGTTATCAATTTTCATACCACCTAGAACTAACGTCATGCTGTTATTTTTACGATGCGCGCATGCTGTTAATTTTTTTGGTGTCGGTGTGCGCGCGCATCGTAAAAATTCACTCTCATCATTTTTCTCCATCGCGCCAAAAGAAGTATGGGCCAAAATACTTTTGGATGCCTAAAAACCGGTCCCTTCGAATGAATATTATATTTTATAGGAAATCAGTACAAACCACGAGTTTGTACTGATTTCCTATAAAATAACAAAAAATACACTAAAAATACACCAAAAAAGTACACTAATTTCAAAATATAACATTTTCGCCTAATACAGGAAACAAGAATTGACCATAAAAATATGTTATTTATTCAAAAATTACGGTAACAACGTTGCCATTCTTAGTAACGCAGACGTTCTTCATACAAAATCCTGCTGTCCTTCAACACTGTCTTAAGGTTTACCGAGCAATATCTTAAAAATATTTCTTAGATGGTGTTTATCTAGAATATCATTATAAAAATTTAAACTTTGAACTTTATTACAACGTTAATAGAATTTTTTTACATTAAACATTTAATGAAATAAATAATAGTTTTGCCCGTGTCCCTAACCAATAATAAAACTGGAACTACCTTGCGTTGCTATATGAAAATAAATCTTAAAGAGAGTCTATTACATTTTCTTGTACTTTGTTCGGTTCGACTTGTTGTAACTCGTATAACGAATGACAGCAACTACACGGGAGGAGTACGCTAGCCAGATCAATCGCGTCACAGTTGTTGCGAGAGCGCGAGCAAAATGGCGTCGACGAACGCAGAAAAACAACGTCGCTATAGGCTTAAGTTGAAACAAGACCCTGTCAAAACTGCTGCAGCAAAAAAACACCTTGAAAGCTATCATGCTAATAAAAAGTGACAGAATTGATAGACAGCTTAAAACACGATTTGGTGCAATTAAAGAAACATATTTAAAACATAAAGTTCAATATAAGAGTTATCGAGCTGCTATAGATTATTATAAAAATGACGAAGTCGTTCTTAATGGCGACTTTAACGAAAATTATAGCTGCAAACATTTTTAAGAGGTGCAGTCCCATCATTTTGGCGGGCCATGAAACCAAGTAACTATATATATACTGGAGTTTACTGGAGTACACAAAACCTAATGGACATAACAAACCAACTGTAAATTCATTTTGTACCATTTCTGCAAATAATTCCCATAACCGTGCCTCTATTTGGACACACGTACAGTCAATTATTAGCGGCATACAACATAAAAATCCTTTTTACACCCTGAAGGAGATAAGCAAGGTCAGTTTGTACTTAGTGACTGACAGTGATATTCAAACCGTTGAAAAAGCACTACCTAAAAACCAAGTGCCACTTCAGGGTACGATGCAAGTACATCAAGTTTTTACTGAAACTCCCGGTCAACTTCAATTCAGCGACTTAAGTTTTTTTGGTCAAAGAGATTTTTGCTCTTGCATGAATCCAAAAACATATCAGCCTGTTCCTGCTCCCGTCATTGACACGCTCAGAGAAGATATTCTTATGGATGGATTGGATGAGAAAGTAGTCCTAGGTGACATTTCTAATATAGTTGCCGTAACTAGAAGAACATATTACAATACAATTTATTCTTAATCTTCAAGCTCTGATGACGAGCCCTTAGGAAGCTTAAACAATCCATCAGTTTCTGATATAAACGAATTGCAGCTGATTGAAAAGGAAAACGTTAATCCTACAAAGATATCTGACGATGTCCATGTTTTAGTTACAGTGTCTTCTGCTAAAGACAAACATTACACTGACCTAGGTGTAGCTAAAAGTAAAGTTGATGAAGAAGGAGACGTCAAACTATTTTTTTACAAGACAATAGATAAGACTGGGAAAAGATTCATAACAGAAGAGCCTGATATTTCTAACGAACCGTATGAAAACATCTTAGACATCGTACCTTACCCTAAAATTGTCATAAAAGGTGAAAGGGTATACTTTAATTACGATAAGCTATTAAACGTTATTGAAAAGTAAGACTGATTTGAAAGTGCCTCATTAATTTATGAGATTGATTTCCTAATGCTGGTTCTTAACAATTATTTACGTGGGTAAAATGTTATGTTTTGTATTGAATTAGCTAAACTTTGTTATCTTTCCAGTTATTTGAGATATTATATTTATGTAGAGTCATAAATACAGTCATAATTCTACTAGACCTCTACAGAAAGTACAAAGTATTGTGTATAAAAAACTACTGTGTTACTAGGCTTACTACTGCGTTACTTTGGTGTCCTTCGGATTATTATAGTATTTTTAATATTACATAGGATTCTTATTATTTAAAATACATCAACTTCATAAATACGTATTATTCATCAAAAGTGGAGGATAGTGTCGTTAGTTGATATTAATTTCAACTTTTTTTTGTCACTTATAGTAAAGTTTAAGTTTTAAAATGACACATTGGTAACGCAGTAAACAACGTTAGTAAGAATATTCTAAGAAACTGATTATTTCTGTGATTGAACTTTATAAGAGATTAATATAAGCGATACAGTTTAGAACTGACATGTTAAACGTCTCATTGCACAAAGTTAATTAAACAAAAAAAAATATTTTTTTAAGTAACGCTGTTGTTTAATTTTTTGACACTGTGATATATTATTTCCCACAATTTGGTTAAGTCATTAAAACTATCGCTGCTGTGGTATGTATATTATAAATAGAACTATAACGAATCTATATCTGCATGAAAAAGTAAGAAAATAATATTTTTTTATTTTTTTAAAACTCGTCAATTGTATGCTCGGAGTAGGCATTAAAAAGTATTTATTTGCCCGTATAACTTCAAAAATTGTTTTCATAGACCAAACTTTTTGAGTGTGACAATTTCAAAACCTAGTAAGATCACTTGCTTTGTTTTCATTTAGGTCTGAATTTACTGAGTTGGAACTAAATGCAATTTTATAAACCTAGTAAAAAACAACTGAATAAAACAACGTAAACAATTGGCCAGTAATAAGCAGTTTTAATGAAAACAAAAACAGATAATCGGAAATTTCTCCTGTGTATGTTTTTTATTGCAATTCATTTATTTAAAAACTCTCTTCGTAAAGCATAATTCATGTTCCAATAATTATTCCATATGACTTTTCATTCATCCACAGTAAATAAATTACAATCCCTTTATTCGCCACAACAATTTTGTATGAAAGAGTATTTAGCTTAGTATTTCTTTTTCAATATTTGCACGAGTAGAACTTAGGGACGCTTCTTGTTGATCGTTTCCATTTCTATCATTATTTATAACTCTAGAGTTGTTGTTATTGCAATTTAAAGCTGTGTTTATATAATGGGTTCTGGATAATTAGAAATAAAATTTACTGTTTTTGTGTACGTTGCTTATATATATGATGTAGCAGGTTCCTGATTAGTAAATATAATGATTTCGGGTAAGTTGCTATGAATACTGAATGTTGCGGTACGTTACATGGAAGCGCCGGAATGTTATTCGAAAATGAAGGGTGGCAATTAATATCGTCATCAAATTCACTAATTTCTTCTATGTAGCGTGGGTATTTTTAATATTTAGATACTTTTCAATTGAGAGACTACCGCTACCGAATCATCACTGTCCAAAAAATGTTCAATAAACATTTCCATGCTTCCATCACTTTGCTGAGAAGAACACGGTATCGGATTGTCCTAGATGACGAAAGGAGCATCTTCAGTTCCAAAAGACTGTCATTATTTGAGTTAGTAAGCAAAAAGTTGTTGATCAGTGAGTGAAAATGCATTTGATGATGGTGTTGTTACGGTGTTAGGGTTGTAAGCATCATTTTTTTCTTGTATTTTATTACTGCTAACTAATGAAGGCAAACTTGAGATGTTTTCCTTTAATCTGAAATAAAATGTTTTATAAAGCCATGCCATTAACAAAACATTGCTATACTACTACTATGTATACTATTCTGTGATTTAATCACTACCCTCGTGCTACAAAGAACGTATGAAACCGTAGGCAGTAGATTAAGGTACATAACATAGCTATAACAGAAATGTTTTGTGAAAAATGAATTTAAATAAAGTATATTTGTGCTTAAGCAAGATGTAATACCCAGTTTCTAAACATTAAATATTGTATTTGAAGTGATAACGTTAAATTTCTTTTTGGTATCTATAAACATTAGCTATAGAAAAAAAATTGCTAATACCATGCAATCACATGTTTATTAAAACAAAATGAGACTCAAAACAAAAACTCGCCATTTACCAACAAATCTTAAATGCTTGTGTTATTATTTTGAAGTTAGGCCTTTTATTCATAAAAGCCTTGGAACACAAAAAACATTGACAATATTATACACCGAAGTATACTTACATTTCACCGTGTTGTTCTTTTAAAGCACTCAAGATCAATTTCGACCTATAAAACTGATTTTTACTCATTTTTATAGACAAAAACACGCACGTGCAATGACTTCTTCCCACTTACTAAAGTTACGCGGGAGTTTTGACATTGATTTCAACCATTTCATTGACTTAGTATCTACATAAACTATTTTATATCCAAGCAACTACAAGCACTTACTAGGTTTTTAAAATGGTTGATGTTATACTATGTTTTAATCTTGTAATTTTTGCATTTTGTAAACGTTTACTGTAGATACTAAGGTTTTCGACTTTGTGTAACTTCGGTTTTGACTAATTTTTGGGAGTTTTTGCTATCCTAGTATGTTGAGAGTGGTCTAAAAGGTCGAAAAATGCAAAAAGAAACACTTTTTGTTTAATTTGTCAGATACTAGGTTTTGAAATTGGACAGCCGATATGATTTAAACCAGTGAATATTTCCTGAGAATTTTATCACCCCATCTCATCCTGCGGAGAGCGTAGAAGTCGACCCGAATGAATATGTACCAAAGGACAGGCAGAAGCTTCTTTCTGAGTATTATTCCATCTCATCTCATCACTGCGATCGCCAACATGTCTGCCAAGCGTGGCGATTATGGCATATCCCCAAGATGATTGTAGGGGTAGCCCTTTGTCCATATTTCCATGTTTTATAAAGTAGGTACTAGCGGCCCGGTACGTGCTTCGCTACGCTTTTAAGTATTAGTACAAATTGTTTGTATATGGGAGTATAGAAAGATGTTGATTTTACACTTTTACAAAACTTTTTTTTAATTTTCTCTACGTACAAACCTTCCCTGGACTTCCACGAATAATTAATAATTCAAGACCAATATTAGCCAAATCGGTAATAGCGTTGTTGAGTTATAACATTACAACGAAAAGTGGCATTGATATATATATATAGATTTAGGTAGCTCCTTTAGATTTTTGTTTTCAGCGTTTGCAGGTTGACATTACTTCTTAACTTCTAATGTCTTAACTATGAATTTCTGGTACCTAGTGTTCTTGTAACTTCTTATGTACCATCATGAATCTTTTTGACACAGGTGCCCAAAATAAAGCGACGCCTTATTCATTTATTTAAAGTTACTATTTCAATTCAAATCAAAACACTTTCTTTGCTATATAAGTACCTAGATTTTATAATCCTACTATCCTACTTATATTATAAAGGCGAAAGTTTGTGAGTGTGTATGTTTGTTACTTCTTCACGTCAAAACGGCTGCAGCGATTTTAATAAAATTTGGTATGGAGTTAGCTGACACCCTGGATTAACATATAGGCTATAATTTATAAAGTTTAACGCGGGTAAAACCGCGGGGCACAGCTAGTATTGCATAAATTTAATTTGTTTTAGAGGAGACCTCATTCTTAGCATTCCATGGATTCACCATGAAAGGAAACCGGGTCCATCGCGTGGTAGAGGAGGGAACACTCGACAGTCTGAGAATTGCGACTCAGACGTAGGTTACATACATATTTTAGCTTTATTGGTGTACAAAGTTGTTATTAGATTGTTGTTACCTATCACGTATTCCATTAAAATGATTACATTCATTATTTATCACTTTTATGAAATGTTGAAGCCTTCAGTGAACTAAATATTAGGTAATCAATTTATTACGCCACTCTCACTCTACTAATCGTTTCATTACACGCACCTCTATTTTAGAATAAGACCAATCAACCTCCGAGCAATCAACTCAAATAAAATATAGAAAAGACCTAATTCATAGCATTCCATGGTACCACCTTGTGAAAACCGAGTCCATCGCGTGGTAGAGGAGGGAACACTAGATAGAGTCAGAGACTTGCAACTCAGATGTAGGTTTAAGGGCCCCTTGGGATACATCAACGCTTACCTTCTCTGTCTCAGAGTTCCTCCCTCTTCCTAGCCAAATTTGGTATGATCCTTATAATGCCGCTTTGGATACTCGTTCTAATATAGAACTTCCGGAAGTTCTTGATAGTCCCAAGTCTTTTAATAGGTTATTAAGGGATTTTGGTGGTATTATATATTGTGGTAGTATATATATTTTGTGAGGGCACAGTCACTTCCACGGCATATAAATTAACCATAAAGCTTCTGGGTAATTCATTTGATAAGTCGTTATACTTTCGTGATCTTAGGGATTGGTAACGTTCCCAAAATACTGGCAGCTTTACCACGCTGTATGGCAGTACGTATTTGTTGGGCAAAATACAAGCCACCAAACGTGTTGCCTAGTTTAGGCAACACGTTTCTAGGTGTTGCCTAAACTAGGCGTGCAGCTATTTCTTTATGTACAGACGCCAGCACATCAAGCTACCCCTAGCTGTCAGATTTCCCCAATAGAAAGTGAACCTTATGCTTTTGTGATAAAGATGAAAATCTATAAAAGAAATTTGACAGATTGGAGTAGCTGGATGTGCTGGCGTCTGTACATACAAGCGGCTACACATCAAGCTATACATTTCCAGTATAAGCTGATCTGTCATTGTATGGAAATCCTAAACAACGCAAGATCAGCTTATACTGGAAATATATAGCTTGATATGTAGCCGTGTGTACCTAAATGAATTCAAACCTACCCACACAAAATATGCTTTTATTAAAAACTAGCTGTTCCCCGCGGTTTTACCCGCGTTAAACTTTATAAATTATTACAGCTCCTCCCCCGTAGGTGATAGCGTGATAATATGTAGCCTATATGTTGACCCGACCTCGAAGTAATATTCATGCAAAATTTTAATTAAATCCATGCAGTACTTTTTGAGTTTAGCCCGGACATACATACAGACAAACAAACAAACAGACAAAAATTCTTAAAACTATATTTTTGGCTTCGATATTAATAGTAGATCACACCCCAAATATCCTTTAAAAAAATATTCTATGTACAGTTTTGACTTTCCTACGATTTTATTATATGTACTAGCTGTGCCCCGCGGTTTTACCCCCGTCAAAGTTTATAAATTATCACAGCTCCTCCCCCGTAGGTGATAGCGTGATAATATGTAGCCTATATGTTGACCCGACCTCTCAGTAATATTCATGCAAAATTTGAAGTAAATTCATGCAGTACTTTTTGAGTTTAGCCCGGACATACATACAGACAAACAGACAAAAATTCTAAAAACTATTATTTTGGCTTCGATATTAATAGTAGATCACGCCCCAAGTATCCTTTTCTAAAAAATATTCAATATACAGTTTTGACTTTCCTACGATTTTATTATATGTATCTATAGATGTTATGTAAAATTTTATACTTGTATCACTCACTCTTAAAATTGTTGTAAAAGTTTAGATTATTTCTAATAAAATTTACAAGTTCATATAGGTAGAGGCAGAGCAGTGTTAATTATTTGTTATTATATATTATTAGTTTGTTGTAGTTTAAAAATAATTCCCAGTTTAACTTCTCCATATTTAGATACATAATTTCATAATAGTTTATTATTACTTACAGTAACTTTATTAAGTACTTCCGCAAAAAGTGTCTACGGGTGGGTATGTCGGACTCACACCAACTAAACCTAACCTGCAGTGGACTTCTCTTGCAGCCTGATGGGGGGAGCCCCGGGAAAGTGGGTATGCTGCTCCGGTGCCCACATTTCGGGACACGTACCCTGCGAGGGCTCGGAATTGCCCTCCCCTATAGCCGACTCCTGCCAGTACGGCACAGCGACTGCTTGCACGTGGCGGCAGTTGAGGACACTTCTCTGACTGCCGCCGCAGCCCCGAGGGGGAGTCACGCTACTGCATCTCTATACCCGTCTTTTACTGTCTGAATTAATACGGCACCGTAACCTAACGAACCTGCGTCTGTATGGACCTCAGTAGGCAAGGATAGGTAAAAAATTAACAAAGCTAACTTGCTTGTCAAAATTGAGAGTACTTTTTGTCTAACCTGCTACTCACGCCAGTGAAATATTACTTTGCAGTTAATGGAACTGGACAAACATATTCTTCTTCTTCTTAGCGAGTCGATGACAATCTAAATTGTGTTCGCCCAGAACTTGGCCACGAGAATCGCATTATGAGTAGCTTCCATCAGTTCTTCAGCGTGCAGTTGTAAGGGCACGCGCTACATGATAACAGATGTCCTATTGTCTGTGGGGCTACTTGCTTGCTTACTTGCTTGCTTATCGCATGGGTAGTGGTAACCCTAGTGTCAGAGTTGCTCAAGCCGCCCAGTAGGCCTCTGACATGGCTTAACGACTGTTGTCTGATGACTACAACCGGGACCGACCGCTTAACGTGCCCTCCGAAGCACGGAGACGCTCAGAAATTAAACCACTTTGGCGATCACCCATCTATGGACTGACCGCGAGACTAGTTACTTAACCTCGCCGATCACTTACGGACCGGTGAGAGCATCTAGCTATGAGCGCCTCTAATATTGACATTTTGGCCATACCTTCTCATAAGTTTACGAATAAACTAATAGTATATTCAGAAAATAGAAGAATACGTTCAAATATATTTAACTTTTAATTATATACATTAGAAGAAAATTAAAGATAATTTGTGGATGACGTTGTGAATGCACATTAATTTAAACTTGAGTTATTAAT
The DNA here is from genome assembly GCA_951640165.1 of Pseudoips prasinana. Classification (NCBI taxonomy): domain Eukaryota; kingdom Metazoa; phylum Arthropoda; class Insecta; order Lepidoptera; family Nolidae; genus Pseudoips; species Pseudoips prasinana. The sequence continues at coordinate 15,942,852 of OX621260.1, forward strand.
ACATAATTTTATATAATGTGTTAGGGTTTGTGTGAGTAGTGTTTTCTCTGATAAATAAAAACAAATAACGAACAAAATTATGAAGTGTATGCTTACAAAATATCTTTATAATTTTGATTGCTGTAACCTTAATCAGCTTGGGGGGCTACACCACATTTGCATTGCAGGCTGCGATTATTGATGTATACCCACCTGAACAAATGTCCCTGCTACGACCAACCTGGGTTCGAAGCCTATTTAATGACTTCCGGTGAATATCTTTCGTATGTTCGGCCCGACCTGACAGTTACTGAATGTCTCCCAAGATACTCCATTAACGAAGTTACACTTTCTGTTATTACTAGAAAATTCTGCCTCTGTATTTGTGAGCTAGATAAAGATTACAAACTTTCACGTTTATAATATTAGTAGGATGTATTCAGGGTAGTATTTAAGATACAGCATTTTCATGTGTTAGGAGCTACACTATAAAATATAGAGGTAAACGTAATTTTATTTTAAATATAGTTGCTTGGTTGAGCCATTCGTCGGTAAGTCGTTGAGTAAGTACCTAGATCATAAACGTACTAAGCGTAGGTGATGTTCTACTCATTACATTCTCTAATCATTCCTGTGTTTGCATAATTAAAGACTAAATTGAATTGGCTTCAGTTCGATGTAAAATAATAGATATATCTACAACATACATTTGCTTAATTGACATACGTTTTGTACCGGTAGTCGTTTGTAGTTGTTCACGATAGCAAGTTGTCTACAAATTACACAATAACATTTGAAATTAATAACAATGTCACAAGTCAGTGATACCGTCAAATTAGGTATTAATAAGGACATTACATATAATGCAATGAAACCACTGATCTGGGCTTTGAAAATATTCCGTTTAAACTGTAATGTGGACTCAAAAACTTACCTATCTCATTATGGTTTCTTAAAAATATTTTTAACAGCTTCAATAATTGCATTTCTTAACTTTTCTGCGCTGTACTACAAAATGCATCACCTTTACAAAGTAGTTACGCCTTCTGTACTACTGATGGATGTAGTTCAAATAGTCTACGATTTCAGCCAATACATTGTGGATTTATTCTTTGTCTATAAATACGGAAGACATATAAGCTTAGAATATTTTAAGCAATACCAATGCATTGACAAAATTCTTCACGTGACTAATTGCTCTATGGTGCGAACAAAACTGATAAAATATATGGTATTTTTCATAACAATTTGGGCAATAAGTTCTGCATACGATCTTGCAGTTTGGAGTCACTATTACGGGCTTTTAACACCAATATCACATTCAGTGTTATATCTTCTTTTATTCATCAAAATGCTGACCATCTTAGATCTAATAGCTCATGGAAGTCATATCGAATATAGGCTCAAAACTATTGGAGACTTGGTCAAAGCGTGCTATTGCTCTGTAGCCTATTCAGATGAGCCAATAACCGACTGTATTTCTAATAAAAGATGGCTGCATTCAAATAACAAACAGACGACGAGCATTTTTAAACCGAGGTCCTATACAAGTATTGGTTCTCACGAAATGAAGCAGCTCAGCAAATGTTATTTATTGCTCACAGAACAAATGAGTTTCATCAATAAAATGTATGGATATAGGGTACGTATGTATAACTACTTAACTGAACAGGGATATTATAAAGCAAAGGCTGTTTTTCCAAGGGAAAGTGTTTAAAGCTGATTAAGGTTACAGCAATAAAAATTATAATGGTATTTTGTAAGCATACACTTCATAATTTTGTTCGTTATTTGTTTTTATTTAGCAGAGAAAACACTACTCACTCAAATCATCATCCACAAATTATCTTTAATTTTGTACTAATGTATATAATTAAAAGTTAAATATATTTGATCGTATTCTTCTATTTTCTGAATATACTATTAGCTTATTCGTAAACTTATGAGAATATATGGCCAAAATGTAAATATTCGTAAAAACATTATTATAATTGCTACTTGCATATGCGACGAAGAGGAGGGCGGACGTCAACTTTGGTTTTAATAGACGCAGCGAAAATAGGGGACGTGTGCGCACTTCTCTCCTAACCACAATCCTTGAAACAGTATTATGAAATTTATTGCTTTAATCAGTGCAGTTGTATCTGTTATTGCAAATATCTTAAAGGAACATGGTTTCAAGAAACTGTCTTGTGGAACTCAGTTTCAATAATTTTACATTTTAACTAACTAACACAACAAAAGTCAAATTTGTCAAGGATACAACAAATTTGACTTTTGTTGTTCAGAAGCACTTTTCCTTAGAAAAACGGCCTATGCGTTGTATTTTCCCACGTACCATAGTTATAAAGATGCAGCGTCAACCTGGTTTGGCTTAGTGCTTCTTAGTTGGGCGTAACTGACATGTTGTTGTGTATTAAAATATGTGTGGGGTCTATCTGTTAAGACTGTTTCATCAATTATTACTATAATCGCCCCACATTTAGCTACTGTGTTCAATTGCTGTGTTGCATCAGGTGTATTTCCTGACTTGATGAAGTATAGTAAAATCATTCCTTTGTTTAAAGCTGGTGATACTTCAGACCCTTCAAATTTTCAACCTGTTTCCGTGCTGCCCACTCTTAGTAAAATATTTGAAAAGCTTATGCTTAGCCAGCTGCTCAGACACTTTAATATACATAATTTACTACACCGGAAACAGTTTGTATTCACAAAGGGTTGTTCAACCATAGATGCAGGGGTCAACTTATTAAAAAGTATATTCGCGGCTTGGGAAGACTCGCAAGATGCATTATGTATCTTTTGCGATTTGTCCAAAGCGTTCGATTGCGTTCATCATGATACTCTGGTCAGAAAATTACACCATTACGGTATTAGGAACAAGGCTCTCGAACTTCTGACTTCTTACTTGGGCAATAGAATTCAGAAGGTCGAAATAAACGGTAAAATATCTCCGGGATCTCCAGTGATAATGGGCGTCCCACAGGGGTCAATTCTTGGCCCATTTTTGTTTTTAATTTATATAAATGACTTGCCTTACTATGTAAGGGATAAGCATGAGATTGTGTTGTTTGCAGATGATACTTCCCTGACGTTCAAAATAAACCAACAATTAAGCAATTTTGACGATGTTAATGATGCAATCTCTAAAGTTGTTCATTGGTTTAATGCCAATAATCTTGTGCTTAATGATAAGAAAACTAAAGTCATAAAATTCACTACACTGAATGTGAAACAGGCGACCACTAATGTACAACTTAATGGGGCTAGGTTGGACCCTTTTGAATCAACTGTGTTCTTGGGTATCACTATTGACTCAAAGCTACAATGGAGCCCACAAATAGAAAAACTGTCCGGCAAATTGAGTTCTGCAGCAAATGCTGTGAAAACTATTAGACGGTTGACTGATGTTGACACAGCTAGTAAGGTTTATTTCAGTTATTTTCATAGTGTAATGTCCTATGGAATTCTTCTCTGGGGTAGCTCTGCTGACATTAACACTATATTTATATTGCAAAAAAGAGCTGTAAGAGCTATCTATAATATTGGCCCGAGAGTGTCTCTAAGAGAAAAGTTCAAAGAGGTTAACATTCTAACTGTACCGTCTCAGTATATATATGAAAACTTACTATATGTGCATAAAAATATCGATTCCTTCTGTAAAAGCGATACACATACTTAATGTAAATACTAGATATAAGAATAATCTCATATTGCATACTACCCGTCTCCACAAAATAAGTAACTCTTTTATGGAGCAATGTATAAGATACTATAACAAACTTCCCAATGATATTAGAGAATTATCTACGAATAAGTTTAAAAGAATTATTAAAGCCAAATTGTGTAGCAGGGCATATTACAAAGGAGAAGGAAATCACTCCATACATTCCTGGGCCCAGGTGTTAACTGAATCAAACTAGCCTTATTTGTGAGAGGATATAATAACATGACCTCACTGAAATTTTGGTGAAATTTGGCTATCCAGGAATCAAGTTATATGAAGTACAGTAAAAGTGAGGTTAAATTATAACATTGTAGTTTTTTACAAAATATTTTTGAATGGCTTCGGTTGTGTTATGGTTTTATGCATGGAGAGTGTGCCATGTCGAAGATCTGGCACGTTTGGATCCCCCGCGCCCCGTGCAATTACTACAGTCGAAGAAAACCACAAATAAAACATGGAAAATACGTGCGCTCTTAAAACGAAAGACAACGAACGAGTGACAGTCAAAGAGTATGTAAAGGCTGTCAGACAGAGAAGTGTTTCCCGAAGAAAAATTAAAGGAATATGATCCGCTATGAATCGATTCCACAAAAAACACTTGTCACTCGATTTTCAAACATATTCTGAGATTTAACCGATTTATTCTTAATCGATTGCGAGCAATTCATCATTATTTTATCGATTATTTTGCTTCCTAACTTAATTTAAGTTTTCTCGCTTCCTGGATAGAAACATGATACCATATTTTGCGATTTCCTTTAGAAAAATATAACGGTTTTTTTTATTCACATTTCAACTAGTTAACTGCTGGGCCCAGAAGTTTCCTTCTCCTTTCTGATTATTTAAATGATAAAAGTGCTTGGGATTGAGTTGTTCTGAGTCAACACACAGGATTGTAATAAATCTTAAGTATATTTTATATCAAAAAAGGATTCCTACTGAGTTTTCTGGCAGTGTTTCTCAGTAGCTGCCACGTCATGCACTGCACGGTAGGGTAAAAAATATGACGATTCCACATAAATGTAAAATTTTTACGGAACAAATGATTTTGAGTTTGACTTTGAAAGCCATTACTAACGCTGTGAAACCTTTTCCTGCATCAATGTTCGATAATTAACACTGAATGTTCCAACAATATTCAGCTTTAGTTTATCAAGTACGCACACTGACTGCTTGGGTTGCTTGGCGAAGTCTATTCCATGGGCACGCAGCCAGTGTGAGAACCCAGACGAATGTATCATAATGTTGGAATCTGTTGGAGGAAATACCTCCAGTACCTAAATTTAGGTGTGTCTAAAATCACGATCTGTCTTATTGAAGCCAGCTGACCTCGTAGATTTAGGGCCAGTATTTTGACTAAAGTAGTTAGGGCCAATTGATTTGACGTCTGCCAGTTACTAGTAAAGTGAATTGCAAAACGACCTTATTTGGTAATTATTACAATAACGATAAATGGGTGAATTTCAACAAGTCATTTTTATTTATCATTTCGGTGGAATTTTTTGATTTCAATGTTATTTACATATTTTTAGTGATAAATTAAACTTTAGCCTATTTTATAACGTTGTGTGTGAGTGGACGCCAAATATCATAAAAACTGACATAAATATTTAAGGATGAATTTTTAAGAGTCCACTGAAATGAAAAATGTCTAGCGAAATGATAAAAATGACCACCGAAATGATAGACTGTGCACCGGAATGAAATAAATCCACCGAAATGATACAGCTAAGAACAACCGTGCCGGGCAGCCAGGGTTCCGTACTTTGTTAGTTTTGATATCCACAAATTTTAGATAAACACTGAGACAGGACAGTACACAGGTATTTTAATATCATTATTGATATACAGATATTACATTTAGTATAACCATATATCATTCTTTGAGGTTACAATATCCCCAAAATATGATATCAATGTAATGTTTATTACGATATGAATGAATTGTTTCTTCACTTATGTAACCTTTGGTATTTTTTCTGGTTGTTGTTGGGTGAAAATATTTTTGTATGTTTATTGTGTTTTGATTTAATACTAATTTACTTAATATATTTTCAAAAGAGTTAACGAAGTGCCATTAGGAAGTTTAAAGTTTCTGATTAATATTATGGCTGCATTTGTAAGTTTTGTCATTAATTAATTAGTAATACATAATGTCTACCTATTGCACTTAGAGAAAAATGCTAGGTATAATTTAGTTAAATTAGTATCTAGACGAGAATAGTGTTTCTACAGGTATATAAGTAAAACTTACAAATATAAATCAATTTCAAAACACAATAAATGAATAAGAAACATTATAAACATATCTAAGTAGTAATAGCTAAGTACTTTTAATCCTTTTACATAAACGTATGAAACATAACAGAAACCAAATTGAGATCACGTTATTCTTAATTTACTACAACAATAGAGAAACGTATATATCTAAAAAGAACGAAATCCAAAAGTTTTGTTCCACATAATTACTTATACATATTTGCGAAAGTATGTAGCTTAAAAAGATTGATTTTTCATCATGTTACTTTAAATCACACAATAATTTCTCAAATTCACTAATCAGCTTCTTTTTATGAGTGTAAGTATAGCTTTTTAATTTATATATGTACCTACTTAACAAGTCTTCTTTAATTATTAGACCACAACACGTCTTTACTATAATTACTATAAACATCAGTCTTTTTTAATAAGTTTAATTATAGATTTATTTGTTATACCTTGTAAAATTTTGAAATTATATAAAAATAGTTGTGCCCCGCGGTTTTACCCGCGTTAAATGTTATAAATTATCACAGCTCCTCCCCTGTAGGTGATAACGTGATAATATGTAGCCTATATGTTGACCCGAACTCTTAGTAATGTTCATGCAAAATTTTAAGTAACTCCATGCAGTACTTTTTGAGTTTAGCCCGGACATACATGGACATACATTTTTGGTTTCGATATCGATTGTAGATCACGCCCCAAGTATCGTTTTAAAAAATATTCAATGTACAGTTTTGACTTTCCTACTACGATTTTAATATATGTATAGATATTATTTACTCATAATAAATGACATAAAAATAAAGGTAAGTAACTTACTTAAAATTAAGGTAAACCCTCGAAATTATTATTTTGTAGACAATTAGTAGGTACTAGCTGTGCCCCGCGGTTTTACCCGCGTTAAACTTTATAAATAATCACAGCTCCTCCCCCGTACGTGGCAGCGTGATAATATGTAGCCTATATGTTGACCCGACCTCTTAGTAATATTCATGCAAAAATTCAAGTAAATCCATGCAGTACTTTTTGAGTTTAGCCCGGACATACATACAGACAAACAGACAAAAATTCTAAAAACTATATCTTTGGCTTGGATATTGAGTGTAGATCACGCCCCAAGTATTCTTTCTAAAAAATATTCAATGTACAGTTTTGACTTTCCTACGATTTTATTATATGTATAGATAAGGTGGTGACTCACACACTCATCACATTATCGTTGAGCCGAACAAATGTGTATGTAAAGTAAGTATATACATGTACTTAACACATAAATATGTGTATACATTATATATCGTAAACACAAATATTACACAACAAATACACCCGAATAATCAAATCTACACTCTAGGTAAAATTATATTACAAAACTATGACCTTGTATTTGACACAGGGATCTCTAAAACTATATGGTTTTATCATTTCGGATATACATTTCATTCCGGTGGACTGTAATTGGTATAACAGTCCACCGAATCCACTGAAATGATAACACTGAGATGATAAAATACAGGTTAGTTGTACATTTAACTCCGAAATAAATTGATTAAAAATATATGAACACTACTCAAGCAAAACAGTACTTACGGCGAATTTAATACATAATTTTGAAAGAAATTAAACGAATCTAGCACGAGTTATAACAGCCACCGAAATGAAACAATTTTTGACCCCATATCACTGAAATGATAAACTAACTTTTTTGGTGGAAAACCGCAAGACATTGGGATCAGTGCGTTCATGCCGAGATCTTGAGCCGGACGGATCCGAAGTGAGGAAATTTGACACAGGCCTAACAACGCAATCTTGACGTGGCTATTCTACTAAAACTTACTGTCCTCTGAAATGATAACTTTTTTCCGGACAAAAGTTGAATGACTGTCAAATCCATGAGAAAGAAGATAAACAAACAAAGAAAGTTTTATTTGATCGAAAATATTATAATTTAATGATATCAAAATCGATTTAAATCCATATTACAAGTGTATTTACAGGGGAAGGTATTTTATGAGAGGAATCGGGTTCAGGACAGGCCACCGTGATGATAAAATAACACTTTGTAATTTTTTTTTTCGGTCTATTAGTGGGTAGAAATGAATGATTTTTTTTGCCAAGGTAGAGAAGTACATTCGCTATTTAGAAAAAATGTGTAAAATAAAAAATCGGCACATTGCACTACCGTTCTCAGGTATGCCGTTTATTTTTTTGGGTTGGGCAATTCACCCAAATCATAATTGAAAAAAAAATCAGCAAATGTGCAGTTCTAACTACGACAAAATAAATAGTATTCTATGCCGCCGGTTAAGGTTACGTTGTTGAATTTTGATGAAGGGTCAAATGTGATCAATTAAATTGGCCCTACTTTAATTTATATTTATTTAACTAATTCATCTATTTCCATTATTAAACTACTTTTGTTTTGACACAATATATATTATTATCAAAAGACATACAATTTATTAAAACCCAAAATGTTTTTGACGAATCTTATGCCCCTATTAGATAAAAGACAAGGCTGGAATTGGAAAAAGTGGGAGAGTGTAAGGTTCTAGGCTTGTTAACAATCATTGGCTTACCTACTTTAGCTAAGCCAATGATTAGCTAAGCCTTTACTTTGCTAATGTTGATGATGTGCTAAATCAATAGGAACATTTTATGAGAAAACTACATAATTATGTATTGTTGTAAGTAATTTTCACTGCTACACCGGACAATAATATTAATGTTTTTTTTTTCAGAATTTGGTGCTTATTTTGGGCTTGCTTATAGAAATGGTAAAATTAACAAATTTAACTGTAGTCCTCATAATTGGCTTACAGGTAAGTAAATATCTACTTTTTCCCCAGTGTCAAGTTATTTGATAAATCAAGTTATTTGTACTTATATGAATTCAAGATTAAGCAGTGTTTTTATAATTTAATCACAGTGAAAGTCAAGTAAAGTCCTTCATAGTCACGTCAAAGACGTGACTATGAAGGACTTTACCCAGGTTGACGTTGTTACTTATCCAAAGAAAACATGTGCGAATGGACATACATTCCCACATCATAAAATCTGCGAGTACGGCGTGTCACCCCCAAGTATGGCCTATTTACCTGCATGTCCCTCCTTTCCAGTCTTCTGTTGCCTTCAGGTTTTGTATGTGACTACACCCAGAGCGGTCAGCGTTGCCCAATTTTGGGTTTATAAAATGTAGTACTTAACTATCGAAGAAGAAGAAGAAATAAAGTAGTGGAGACTACGAGAAAATCGTTTAATATTAGACAACACTCTATCTTGGGGTCCACAATTAAAAACGTAATCCGCTGGTTCCCTTCGAAACTTTCCATTAGGTACCACTAAAACTGCTCCTGTACAGACGCCAGCACATGAAGCTACCCCAATCTGTCAAATTTGCCCAATTGAAGGTGAACCTTAATACTTATGTGAAAAATTGGGGTGACAGATTGGGGTAGCTGGATGTCGCGTCTGTACATGCAATTTTCTTTCAATTTTTCGACTATGCCGACGCCAGCTATCTTGATGTCAAACAAGAATAAATTGACCAACTTGAGCGACACCAAAATGTTAGTATCAGATTCATATTCGGCCTACTCAAATATGATCATGTTCCGATTAGCTCTCGACGGAATCCCCATATTCTCACTTAATTATTCAATATACTTTTCAACCTTTTCATTTTGAAGAACGTTTTGAATTCCTTAGCGACTCACATTCGAGGCTCTTAAGATCCCCAGAAAACCTTAAGTTGCACATTCCAGCACACTCTTCCATCTTTATGGACAAATCATTTGCAGTTTAATAGATAACAAACCAAAATGCGCCCAGCACGCCACCGTCACGACTAAACTGTGTAGTCATATGATGTCGCGTTGTGCCCAGCATATTTGGACGAATGGTCGACGAGAATTAAAAAGAAATATATTTGCATGCGTTATGTTAGATAGAATATAGAACACAATACCTATCACTGTTACGTTTAACCTGTATTTTTCGAAAAAGATTATTTTGATTATAATCGACTATAGAAACCGCCGCTGGGGCAAAAAGGTTCTCGAGTGGCTACCACGAACCGGAAACCGCAGCGTGGGCAAGCCCCCTACAAGATGAACCGATGGTCTTATCACAGGATGCGGATAGCGCAAGACTGGTAATTGTGGAGATCTTTGGGGGAGGCATTTCTCCAGCAGTGGACATCTTTCGGCTGATATCACGATGATGATAAATATTGAAGACGAAGTAGTTATAATGAAGTAACAACAAGACACATAGTATTGTGAAGTTTTTGGAACGAAGTTCCTTATCGCGCGTTGTGAAAGGGGGCTAGACGGAAAAAATTCTTACGAAAAGTTGTCACGACACTTTTTGCAGCTGTGCGGCGTGCGCATGTTTCTCTGTCCGTCTCTCTCTCTCTCTCTCTCTCCTATCTAGGTATAGAAAGCAAGCCAGATATTTTCATTTCTATTTCGAATTGAACAGAGTGGTGTCGCCACGATTTTTTTGTTGAGTGTATACAGGTTTTTTGTACATAATAAATAATAAGAAATAACTTCGTTCCATCCGGGTGTCCCTTGACACCTCTCAAGTTTTTTCGTCATTCTATGTCATTTGCATAGGTAGCAGTTGTAGTTTTTTGCATGCGTTACGTTGAAATAGAATCCAGAGGTAGAGCATAATACTTACCTACCATTGTTACAACGTTTAACCTATATTTTGCGAATAAAGAATATTATGATTATAATGACTCATAGAAACCCTTTATTTTTTAATATAGAAAGCCCGTGACTCCAGCTCCAACGTGTTACCGGCAATTTCGACGTCAATGCGCTTATTGACATGCGCTGTGATTGTGATAGCTCTAGTGAACCAGTGCGAACGCGCCTATAGCGAGAGGGAAAGGATTCTCAACATCATAGACCATTTTCTTGTTTGCAAAAATCCCGGTAAGTTAACAAGAACTTACTTACTTATCGTAAGGGCACTGGTTACCCTGGTGTCAGAGTTGTTCAAGCCGCCCAGTAGGCCTCTGGCATGGCTTAACGACTGTTGCCTAATAGCTACAACCGGGACCGACAGCTTAACGTGCCCTCCGAAGCACGGAGACGCTCAAAAATTAAACCACTTTGACGGTCACCCATCTATGGACTGACCGCGAGCCTAGTTGCTTAACCTCGTCGATCACTTATGGACCGGTCAGAACATCATGCTATGAGCGCCAAGAACTGAGTATAGAGTTGGTACTCTCTAAACTGGCACACCTCTCCACAACACCTTTTAGGATATTGTACGCCGCCGCGCCTGCCCCTAACGTGGTGCGCGGTGATTGTCGAGCCAGTTTAACCCTTAGGCCCAGCGTCCCCTATCGGTCGGCATCGGTGCGGCTCGGTAGAGCTCGGGCGCCGTAAGGCCGTAATCCGCCCAAATTATTCTTCTTTGCCTTAAGGATCCAAGTTTCTCTTCTTCAGCAAGATGAACAATGAGAACTAAGTCCTAATCCACCGTTATAAATACACACGCATAACTATATTCACGTAACGTTACGACTGCTCTGCGTTGTTTTTGCCGCCCGAACTGTTTTGTGGCTAACCAAAATCAGCTACGGTGTTTTTAGGCGTGCTTACGACTGCCGAGGCAGCTCTCAGGCACCCGAAGCCGCCGTAAGGCGCCCGAGCTCTACTGAGCCGCACCGATGCCGGCCGATAGTGGGCGCTGGGCCTTAATCGTCCAATAGTTTATACCGCCTCATCTTAAACTTTACTGTGTTCGGTTATATACTTATAAAACTAGCTGTGCCCCACGGTTTTACCCGCGTTAAACTTTATAAACTAGCACAGCTCCTCTCCCGTAGATGATAGCGTGATAATATGTAGCCTATATTTTGACCCAACCTCTTCGTAGTATTCATGCAAAATTTGAAGTAAATCCATGCAGTACTTTTTGAGTTTAGCCCGGACATACATACAGACAAACAGATAAACAGACAAAAATTCTAAAATCTATATTTTTGGTTTCGGTATCGATTGTAGATCACGCCCCAAGTATCCTTTTAAAAAAATATTCAATGTACAGTTTTGACTTTCCTACGATTTTATTATATGTATAGATTAAATACATGGTACCCAAGGGTAATAGTTTGTCTTTTTAAAAAGTATATAGGTATTTCTATCCGCTGTCTAATTCAATCAATAGTACAAGCAGCAAGTACACAGTATTCCATTTCAACAGACCTATGATGAGTAAGTGGGTATGTAAAATAAAAGGTTTAGTACGCATTATAGGTTTTAGTTCCTATAATAATTTGTACACTGGCAACTTACCACGTCCCTAATCGCACACCTTGTGATAATGCCGCCAATTGTGCTATTATAATTTGTATGTTGTTCTCGCCTATTATTTTTGAAGTTATACTTCTTTTGGCGCGATGGAGAAAAATGATGAGAGTGAATTTTTACGATGCGCGCGCACACCGACACCAAAAAATTTAACACCATGAAGTTAGTTCTAGGTGGTATGAGAGTGAATTTTTACGAGAGAGGATTTTACGATGAGAGTAAAAATAACAGCATGACGTTAGTTCTAGGTGGTATGAAAATTGATAACTATGTTCAAGTTGTATATTAAGAAGTATAACTTCTAACGCGTGTACTTAAGTACACACAAGTTTTTTAGAATTTTTTCCATAAAGAGTTTCTCCATCTATTTAGGTATTAACACAGATTACCTACCTTTCAAATACACGTACGTACCTACTTATTTATTCAATCGCAAATGATATTAAATATTCATGTTATAGATAAATAGGAACGCTTCACGAAATGAAACATTAATTGGTATCGTTCAATATAATGTACAGTCGACGATTGGTCAAGGGAGACACTTTCAATGCGAAAATAAACCTTACTGTTTATGTTATAGAGACGATGTCAAGGTTTTACTTATACCTACATTTTAAGGATTTGTAATTTGTATAGTAGTTAGGTATACAAGGTGGTTTATATAGTGGACGTAACGTAGGGAGTGCTATCAACTTATTAAAAACAAAAAGAAATCCAGTCGGTGAATTACGAAAAATATTTTTTGCTCCTCCTACAGAACGTTTCAGCTGATCGTTATTCTTGTATAGGAAGCTTTTTAATGTATATTTTAATATCCTGAGACATTATTCACTCACGGCCATCTGATCCCAAATTAAGCAGAGTTTGTAATACCTACATATCTGCACTTATGTAGATAATTACTTACACCCAGACACAGGGCAAACAGATATGTTCATGCAAATAAATATCTGTCCTGAGCCGGAATTGAAACCACGATGAATAATAAGTTATTAAATTAATAAGTAATTTTGCATGTTTATGTGCAAGTTACGTCCACTGTTTATGTAACAACTTGTATAATGGCCGGAGATGAAAGCCCCACAATACAAATAACTATAATGGGTATAAAACATGCAATCGTATCATCTTCTAATTATAAGAAGGCAATCTAATAGCAGCTTTGAGTCATCCACGATTCAAAAACAATTGGTTTTAATATATGGAACCAAACGAACAGAGAAAGTGTACCTAATCAGTTATTTAAAGCTGCAATTAATCAAAATGCCAACGAAATACAAGTCAAACTTACAAACAAATCAGACACTCGACAAAAGTATGATTACTTCTTCGATTTCAATTCAGAATACGGCAGTGAAAATGATTCAACTACTCCGAGCAGAAAGGCTATCTAATATCGTTACGACATTTTTTGTTGATGAGATTGTCGAGTGCACCTTTTACATCACTCGCTACCCACTAATTAAAAAACTTGATTGCTCCTTGGTCTAGCGGTAGCGTGTTCACCCGCATAGAACGAGGTCCTGGGTTCAAATCCTCGGTCGGGCCAAAAAGTGATTTTGGGACTTTTATGTAAAACCAAAAAATTTCTCAGCATCGGCCCGAACTCTGGAAGTTGGCGGTATTCTACCCCCGTGCCTCCGAGAGCTCGTAAAGCCGTTGGTCCTGGACCTGACCGCTTTCCGGTCGTGTTGCTAGGCGTCCCATCGGATCATGAGAGTGATGGAATAGAAAGTGCTCCTGTGTTTGCGCACACACTTGAGCACTATAATATGTCCCGCGCAGATGGCTAATCTCTGTTGAGACAGGCCGCCGTGGTCGAAATTCGGCTAGGAGGACATTATTTATTTATTTATTAAAAAAAAGTACAATACACGTCTTATGGACTTGTGGGAAGGGCGTTTTCTTCCGCAACAATGATTACCAAATCTTCTCTACCGAATCTTCCAAAATCTCATAAATGATATGTTTGAGTACCGAGTTGTTATAAAGAACAATTTAAATTATTTTAAGCATTATTAGACTGCATCATAACTATTGTTTTGTTAACTTTAGCCATTATTCAGATCAAAAAATAAAGTAAGTAAAATAAAGTAGATATTATATATAAATCCAGAAAAGCAGCCAATAATGAATAAATTAACTAGAAAGCACATAGTGTAGCAGAAAACAAGACCATTGATGTTTATTCAGTGTCAAAAATGTCAATCATAAATAATTTATCATGATTATTTTACTAATATTAAATTAGGCACCACCAACTGACTAAACGAAATAATCATTAGTTATTAATCAGGATTTTTGTATCAATATGTCAGTCATTAGTACTCATTAGTCATAAATTTATCCCAACACTGCTTTCAGGTCAGTGAACGCAAAAACTGTTTCAGGTAAACGCTGTTTATAATTATAATACGCGAAAGTTTAAAAATGTATAATAACTTGACTTGTTTTACTACAGATGAAGAGCTGCGGATGTCAGTAATAGACCTGCGAGCACTGATACGAGAACGACCCATCAACTTCAACATGGCCAACTTCTTCACACTCAACTATTCTTTGCTGGTCTCCATCGCTTCGGTTGTTGTCACTTACTCTATTATATTATTGCAAAATATGAATTGAAGACAAGGCGTATATGTATTCAAGAATGAGAAATCCAATCCGGGGTAGGGCACTGTCTTCTAGATACGCTTGCAATCTACTAACTACAGGAAATATAAGACGAAGAGCTAATTTTTAAATTCATGGACGGCTATTTGGGCTTCTTATGTATGGACTGCTATGTCGTTTTCTTACTCAAAAACTCAAAGGTTTCGAGTTTTCGAGTTAAGTGGTTGACCAGATCCAATTTTATTGTTTCCCAGCATGGTACTCTCACCGGTCCGTAAGTGATCGGCGATATTAAGCAACTAGGCTCGCGGTCAGACCATGGATGACCGCCAAAGTGGTTTAATTTCTGAGCGTCTCCGTCTTCGGAGCGCACGTTAAACTGTCGGTCTCGGTTGTAGTCATTAGACAACAGTCGTTAAACCGTTTCAGAAGCCTACTGGTCGGCTTGAACAACTCTGTTACTAGGGTAACCACTACCCATACGATAAGTAAGTACGGGTCAATACAGATTGAAAAAATATTACCTACCTAACGAGTTAAAGCATTGTGAAATTTAACAGAAGCAGAAGTTATGTTGAAACTTTGCACTTTGTTGTAAAGCAACAAGGTCTTTCATAATCATAAAATGCACCACATAAAAAAGTGGAAATACTTCAATTTTTTTTTTTCGAAGAGGCTGAAAAGATGGTTGCTATCTTTTTAGCCAATTCTCGGTACTAGAACCACCTTGTTAATAAAACATTAATGTCCAATTTTACTATAAAATGAATCATTGTCAAATTTATCATATAGGAAAGTTATGAAATCACTAAATTAATCTGAAAACCACCGATTCAGCTCCATGTACTGACGGAAGAAATAATGAATGTTTTTTCTGTTTTATAAAAATCAGGTGTATTTTTGACAGAGATACTTAAATATAATATTTTGCCGGCAATGAATTATTTTGTTTGATTGCACCCTTTTTATCGTTTTGATAGTTTTCTGTTTTGACCTTTTCTTAACTTAGGTATTTTTTATTCTAGGTTCCGTGTGATACACTGGCTCATTATAGCACCCATTTAAACCTTAGGGGCTTTTTGGATGCTATTACGATACAAATTATAATGTATATTCTTTGTAAAAAAAAAAAAAAAAAAAAAATTGACACGACCGATGCGAACTGTCGTCCATCAAAATAAATAATTTTAGGCCGAAAGTAGTGCCTTTTGATGCGATGCGTTATTCCTCTGAACAATTTTAAGTTCCGGTAGGCAGTGGAGAATACGGGCGTCGCTGCGTTTGCGTTTTATAAAATATTGATTACTAATTATTATAATAGCAGGTGGTTTTGACACCGCTCACCAAACGACATTTGGTTACTATGGCAATTCCCATTTTAGTGATTGGCCAGGATGCAGCCAGCAAAGGCAGGCGTCCAATCAAACAGTTATATAAAGACGCTGTCTGTCTCGGAGTCTGCGCAATAGAGGACATCAAAAAGACATTTGTGTGGTGTAATTGTGTCATTTTTAATTATTTATGTTTATAGTTTTTATTTCAGGAGTTATAATTTTATTATTTTTTGAGTCTTCTATTAAATATTATTGATACCCCGGACATGCCACGGTGCGTTCAGACCAGCAATGTGCAAAATATTGTTTCACTGGAGAACTTAGTGCAGTGCCCTGAATGTTCCCAGGTACGTCTTTTCAAGGGGCAGAGAGGCTTAAAAATACACCAGGGAAGAAGTCACAAAAATATTAACCTACCCCTTTCGGCTCCAAATTATTACGACACCCAAAATAATACGTCTACACCCGATCAATTCTTTTGGAAAACTCTTTCACAATGTAAAATTACGAAACCTATTTTAAAACGAATACCTCGCGGTGCTCGCCTCTCTGTCGCCGCTGCTTTATCAAAGTCCATTAAGGCTGTGATTGATACAAACTCAGAGCGCGCCTGAGAACATTTGATATTTTTCCCATATGCCGTACTTCACGTCAAGCGTGAAATAAATAATAAAAAATCGTTGACTACGAGAGTAAAAGAAAACTGCGTGAGGTATGGCATAACGGATGAACAAAATTTACGTTCGGCTGTAAGTTTGCACCCCAATAAAAATTTAAATTTTACTTCAAGGCCTGTTACCGACTCTGCTACCTATAGAGCTGTAGAGAGCAGAGTTGGTGATGGAGATATAAAAGGTGCTGCAAAAATTTTGTTCTCCAGCGATACAATGGCGCCCTCTAACGAAGAAACTTTTTTAATGTTAAAGGGAAAACATCCGCCTTTCTTTGCTGGTCACCAACTTCCCGAGGTACCGGAAGACTTTGGGGACGTCGAAGTGACCACCCAGGAAGTGGCTGCTGCCGTTGAGTCCTTCCAGAGCGCCTCCGCAGGTGGTTTAGATGGCCTCAGACCACAACATCTAAAAGATTTACTGAGCGGAGTGAGTGGTGATACTGGAGATACGCTTTTGAAGGATTTGACGGCTCTGGTCACCCTCATGTTGTCGGGTCGGGTCAATACAGATGTCACCGAAGTACTTTATGGTGCCAATCTTTGTGCCCTTAAAAAGAAAGACCGTGGAATACGACCTATCGCCGTCGGAATGACTTATCGACGCCTCGCAGCCAAAATTTGCTGCAAAAAAAACAAGTTCTCATTTATCGGATCTATTTCAGCCCGTGCAGCTTGGTTTTGGTTCGCGAGGTGGTTGTGAAGCCGCTGTTCATTCCGTGCGGACGTTTCTAGAACAAAACCGGGGAGAGGTGCTGCTTAAGGTGGATGTGAAGAATGCCTTCAACTCGGTGGATAGGGGAGCTCTACTGACACATGTAAAGGACAAAATCCCAAATTTATATAATTTTATCTGGCAATGTTACAGTTCACCTTCAAAATTGACGTATCTCGGCAACGAAATTTCTTCCGCTGTTGGATGCCAGCAAGGTGATCCTCTTGGTCCAGCAATATTTAGCCTTGCCATTCATCCCATCATTCAACGTCTTCAATCCAAGCTTAATGTTTGGTATTTGGATGATGGGACGATTTCCGGTGAAGTTGAGACGGTTTATAATGACCTATGTTTTCTAATAGAAGAGTTTCGCCACATAGGTTTAGAACAAAATTTTTCCAAATGTGAGCTTTTTGTTTCAGACGACTGCCCTTCCAAAGATTTGGTAATCAATAAATTTAACATTTTGGCTCCGAATATAAAAATTGTTGACAAATTTTCGTTGTGTCTTTTGGGCTCTCCTATCTTTGACGAATTCATTCCTTCTTTTATCGATACCAAAATTCAAAATTTTGTAGAGTGCTCGGACCGATTATCAAAAATAAATATGCACATGGCTTTTACTATTTTAAAATTCTGTCTTTTCGTGCCTAATTTTACATATATTTTGCGATGTTGTCAACTTTGGAAGCACACTGAGTTACTACAAAACTTAGACAACATCGTGAAAAAGACTTTGGCGACCATTTTGAACATAAATTTTGAAGAGCGAGCATGGTTGCAGGCTTCACTCCCAGTGCGAATGGGGGGTCTTGGCGTCAGGGCTATTTCCGATGTCGCTCTTCCTGCATTCCTCTCGTCCATTCATGGAACACAAATTTTAACCCAAAAAATTATTGCGACGTCTTTAAATAATTTAAACGTAAGTAACATGGCGGAAGCCAGGAGTGCATGGTGTTTAGCTTGCCCCAACACTGATTTCCCCACCAACACTTCATCCCAGCGACAATGGGACGGGCCGCTCTGCGAGCTAGTACGGAAGCAACTCATACAAACGCATTCTAGCCCCGCTGATCGTGCCCGTCTTTTAGCCGTTGCAGAATGGGAGTCGGGTTTGTGGCTTCAGGCCCTTCCATCGCCTAACACAGGCACTTTAATGGACGCATCGTCCTGTGCACCGCATCATTGCCAGTGTGGAGTTGCCGTCGGCCAGCTCGGTCACCACGGGTTATCATGCAGCAAAAGTGCTGGGCGGATTCCCCGCCACGCCAGTCTAAATGACATCATCCGCCGGGCTTTTACCACCGCAAACTACGCCGCTATTTTAGAGCCGTCAGGTTTATTGCGCGACGATGGGAAAAGACCCGATGGTATGACTCTCATCCCATGGAAGATGGGCCGGCCTTTGGTGTGGGACGCTACCTGCGTGGACACCCTAGCGCCATCTCATCTTGCCGGGACTCAAACAAGGGCCGGTGCGGCGGCTGAATCAGCTGAGAGCCTTAAGAGGCGCAAATATAGCACGCTTGGTAGCGGTTATATATTTACGCCTTTTGGGGTTGAAACTTTGGGGCCGTGGGGACCGGGGGCTAAAGAAATTTATAGAGAAACGGCAGCTCAACTAGGAGAAACGACACGTTCCCGGAATGCTGGCCTATATTTCGCTCAACAACTGAGCATTGCTATACAACGTGGCAATGCTGCCAGCATTCTAGGAACGTTACCCACTGGCACGAATTTCGATTTTGATACTTTTAGAGTTTAGATTTTAAGTTAGCTTTAATTATTTTAATAAACTGGGATAATATGGAAGTGTTTGGCTAATAATAATAATTGTTCTTTGTAAATAATAAATAAATATAAATTGGCACTTGTCAGCTTCTTAAGCATTTTTAGAGGTAACTTTGTGATTTGCACAACTGAATAGCTAACGCAAATATGAAATTTTGTACACACGGCTACATATCAAGCTATACATTTCCAATATAAGTTGACCTGTCATTGTATGGAAATCCTATACAAAGCGAGATCAGCTTATACTGGTAATGTATAGCTTAATGTTCAGCCGTGTGTACTAACAGGTCTTTTGTAGATAATGAATTACAATTATTAAATTTTTAATATATTTTACGAAAGTGTTCTTATTAGTGCCTACCTACATAAATTTAATTCATATGTGGGAGACTATTACTGATTTCACCCTAGGGTTATTAATTAATTAATTTTAAATTGTTCTAAACTACACGACCAGCCTCGAAGCTTAAAATGGAGCGAGCGTGACTATCATGCAATTATATTCGTATCATATATTTTTTAACTAAATGCGGCAGGTGTAAGAATACTTTCGTGACACTTGCCAGTTTAGAACATATTACCTACGTAAAGGAGACAGGGATTTCTGGGCCTGACTGTAATAAGTTAAGATATGATTTAAAAAAAAGCGTTATATTTTTCTATTTCAAACTGTAAAAAATCGACCCAATTTACAATCTGGAAAACGAGAAATCTCAAAATAAGTTTAAGTCACGAATTAAATTGGTTTTTAATTACTATAATTGATTAATGTTAATGAGTTCAAAAAATGTAATATAAAAACTCTTGCACCAGACAGCAGATAACCAATTTAATCATAATAATTATGTAATACATTAACATAATGACAACAGTAAAAAATTAAATATCAACAAAATAAATAGAAATCATAATATCGGTTATCGTTCAAATCGATTTATTAGTTATTGGCAATTATATTTTTAATCTATGCTGACAGTGACTGGTGACAGATTTTGAATCCTAATCTATGGTCGGTCACTCGTTTCTAGTATCGTTTAGTGCGTGTGTGATTTGAGTATTTTTTATATTTTTGTTTATATATCCCTCGAGAACTGCATTCTCTCGACGAACTTCTGATATTGCGTACGACTTTTGCTAACCTACTGGACACGGATAACTATTAAATAGCAATCACCCCTAAAAATTAGCTGTTTACTATAGGTTGGTACATAACCTCTCTATTTTCATGTTGTCATTATGATGTAATTGTTATAAATTAGCATACGCATCAATTGTTTGGGTTCAATAACATTGTATGTAACCCAAGTACGCGCTAATTACCTTTTTGCATCCATTGTTAGAATAATCATATCACGCATATTATAATTATATTAAGTAAGTGACTATTTTTCAATTACTCCGCTCCTCAGTTTTTATTCTTAAAAGACAGTAAAAAGTTATCGAATCACACAGTGCTTAATATCACAGTGTAGTGCTTAATGTCACCATCACATTAGTGAAAACTGTTTTCAATTACTGTTATGAAGTTGGAAGATACAAACAAAAACATTTTAAATTTTTTTCACAACGGCTATTTCGAATTGACTCGTTATCGGCGTTCCTGACCTAGGACAACCCGCACTGCGCCCGCTCGAGGTGAGTGACCCGTCACTGCACTTATAGACTCCGCGCCATTCTATCAACACAATACCTAACCTGCTATTTGCACTTATTTCCACGAAAAATTGATATCTACTTATTGAACGAAAACCAAATTTGGAAAGCAAAATGATACGCCGTTCGCCTCCTCCTCCAGCTTCACCTCTCCACACCTCAGAACTTAATTCAAGAGCTTTATCTACATCTACTTGCGAAAATAATAATGTCACTCATAGAAAAAGAAAAGGTGAGTTTGTTGAACTGGAGCGCATGGAGACCATGATGAAGGAAATGAAAACCATGATCACTGATTTAGTCACGAAACAAACTCACCAAAACGATAAAATTGATGCATTTCAAGTTGATTTAGAAAAGATTCGAATTCAAAACTCTTCAATTAGTTCACAAAACTCTGAAATTAGGAAGCAAAATGAGGAAATTCAGAAAACAATCACATTTTTATCACAAAAGTACGATGATGCCATAGTCGATATTACTAGCCTCCAGGCAGAGTGCACCAAAAACCAAAAAGTAATTAACACCTTGGAGCAAAAAATTGATTTCCTTGAAAAAAATCTGAGGGCTAGTTCGCTTGAAATAAAAAACGTACCCTTGTTAGAATCCGAAACTAAAGAGACACTTATAAAGACTATCCAAAAACTTGGTAACATTATTAGCCAACCCCTGCAAGATTGTGACGTCAAAAACATATTCCGCATGAAGAGTAAAACAGAATCAGTTGGTTCAGTTATAGTTGAGTTGTCGAGCTCTACGCTGAAAGAAAACTTCCTAAGGTCAACAAAAAATTACAATAAATCTAACAAAGAACATCGTCTTAATACTACACACTTACACGAAAAAGTCCTTAAACAGCCATTATTTATATCGGAAGTACTCACTGCTATGACTAAGCGTCTTTATTACCTAGCACGAGAATTAATAAAAAATAGTGACTATGAGCAAACCTGGACGGCAAATGGTAAAGTTTATGTGCGCGAAAAGCAAGGTATGCCCAGCCAATTAATCAGGTCAGACGACGATCTAAAAAAGATACGTAAACAAAAGTGACTAGACATTCTTTTTTGTATATTAATTTTCTGTTCATTTAATTTTATATTATATCCATTTTTGCTTAGATTGTACTCGTATATAACTGTTTGTAATAATAATACTAACACACAATTAACCTACACACAACTACACTTTCATTTCAAAATTAGAACAACAACCCTCACATTAACATACTCATTTAACCACAAACATAAATCTCATATATCACACTATACAAAATATCCGGCATATTCCAGGTATATATTATATATAAGTAAATATTTACAGGAGAACCTCACGAAAAATGTAAAACTTAATATTTTTTACTTTTTATTTAACATAATACAGAATTCTAGCCCCAGCTCTTTCGGCGTCGTTAATGCTACAATATATGTAATAATCAAAATAAAAGCAAATAATAAAAACGTAAATATTAAAAAATACAAAACTAAAATTCGATAACATACTTAACAATATACAAAATATTGATTTAATCTCTGTGTCGGATTTGTCAACATGTGATCTTGATACCTGTGTTCCACCCAATTTTAAACCTAACCAGACACTGAAAATACTTAACCAAAATATACGTAGTATCACTAAAAACATTGCAGGTCTCTACACAATCCTAGCTCGTACCAAAATTGAATGGGATATCCTAACATTAACCGAATGTTGGCTTCCTAATACGCTTAATGTTCCTGACATAGACAACTATAATTGCTTCAGCACCAACAATAACTTAACTCAAAATGAGGGTGTCGTTGTTTATGTGAGAAAGGAAATTAAAGTCTCAGTCGAAGAACCTACTTTCTTATATGCCAACTGTCTCCAAATTGCAATTGATCACAATACCATTATGTTAGCTATATACCGACCACCAGGACATAAAGATATCACTGGCTTCCTCAGTTCTTTAGATGAGACCTTATCGAAGAATACACGCTATAATAATATAATAATATGTGGAGATATAAATATAAATATCCATGATCAAAGCAATGATCCGAACAAACTAAACTACCTTAACTTGTTGGCATCACATGGGCTACTACCAGCTCACACGCTGCCCACTAGAGGACAAGCATGTCTAGATCACTTTGTCTTAAAAACACAGCGGTCCGCTTTAACGCTTATTGCTCACTCTTCCCTGACTGATCATGACACAGTCTTACTATTTCTCTCGAAAAAAATATCTAATACACCAGTGCGAAAAATGGTGAGCCGTGTTGATCGCGACCAACTAGATAAAGATCTTGAGCAACTAGACTTCATGGAAGTCTATAGCACTCAAGACCCTCACTCGGCAGCAGAAACTATGGTCCATCTCATAAACCAAGCTATAGAGGACAACACACAAATTGTCAAAGTACCCAACCGTAAAAAAATTGTAAAGGCGTGGATAACACCAGGACTTCTTCGATGCATCCGACATAGAGATAATCTACACAAGAAGTTAAAAAAAGCACCTGATAATTCAGATCTTAAAACAACATTTACCAGATACAGAAACTTCTGTAATAACTTACTTAAGAAAATAAAAATAGAATACGAAAAATATCAAATACATAAGGCTGGAACAAACCCAAAACAACTATGGTCAGCAATAAATACTATAACAAACAGGACTAAAAAAAAAGAAACCCTCTCTCATCTTTTAACTCTATCAGCTACGCCAAAACTATCAGTAAACAGTGTTAACGACTTTTTTGCACAATCTGGTAAACAACTTGCCGAAAATATTATTCCCCCGACTGAACCTGACACATTGCCCACTACAAAAACTCTTAATTCTTTAGTTCTGTTACCAACCGATGACCACGAAGTTGAAAAAATAATAATGTCCCTTCGTAACGACTGTGCTATGGGATGGGACAAAATATCAGCTAGTTTACTTAAAAAACATACAGCTTTAATTGTACCCCCCCTTACATATATATGCAATTTGGCTCTGTCAACTGGTAAATTCCCAAAAGTTTTTAAAAAGTCTATTATTCACCCGATATTCAAGAGTGGGGATAGAAACCGTGTCAACAACTATAGACCAATATCTGTACTACCAACTTTGTCAAAAGTTCTAGAGAGGATAATGAACATTAGGTTAGTAGATTACCTAGAAAAGCACAAATTTTTATCCCCATCACAATACGGTTTTCGGACTGGTAAATCTACTTCCGATGCAGTTCACGATTTGACAAATTACGTCGTTACCAATCTAGACCAAAGGAAAAAAGTAGTAGGCATATTCTTAGACCTTGCTAAGGCCTTCGACACGGTTTCTGTGCCCATTCTCTCGCAAAAAATGGAAAACATAGGAATCAGGGGGATCCCACTTGAACTTTTTAAAGATTACCTATGTGAGCGTATCCAATGCGTTAAGATAGATGAATACATTAGCGACGAGCAGACCGTCTTATACGGCGTGCCCCAAGGAAGCGTGTTGGGCCCTACTTTATTCCTCATCTATATTAACGACTTGGGCATGCTTACACTTTCTCGAGGTAAAATCATAACATTTGCAGATGACACTGCTCTCCTATTTAGCGCTGACAATTGGGACCAGGTCTTCTCATATGCACAATCCGGTTTTAATACTGTTTCAAAATGGCTACGTAGTAATTTCTTAACGCTAAACGTTGATAAAACCAATTATATGACCTTTTCTCTAAGATCCACTAATAAAGTTCCTAATGCCTCACCTCCTTACACAATAACATCACACAGTTACACAAAACAAAAGGGTGATAATGCCTCATGTTGCCAACTACGTAATGCAAAAGATGTCAAGTACCTTGGAGTAATAATTGATGAAACCCTTAGATTCCAGAAACATATTGATACGCTGAAAACTAGGTTACGTAAGCTAATATATATCTTTAAAACCTTGAGGCAAGTGGCTGACGATAAATTAAAAAAATCTGTTTATTATGCTCTAGTTCAATCACTGCTAACTTATTGCATCTCTGTTTGGGGTGGTGCACCAAAAACTACCTTTATTGACCTGGAGAGAGCCCAGAGAGTAATTCTGAAAGTGTCCTCTTTCCTTCCGTATCGTTACCCCACGGAACTTCTATACAAGGAGGCTAAAGTAATGACAGTGCGTCAACTCTTTATTTTAAGTATCATCCTAAGACAGCACTCATTACTTTCATATGATCCCTCCGCCTCACATGGAAAACGTCGGTACAACCCCGTAGATCGTACAGTAAACTTTTCTACTCAATTCTCGAATCGTTTCTTTTGTCACCTAGGTGGCTTTCTATATAACAAAATTAACAGAAAATTACATGTAGCTAAACTTACAAAAAACGTGTGCAAAAAGAAAGTTACTGCTTTCCTTCATGAACACAATTATGAGGATACTGAGAAATTGCTTGCAATTATGTTGTAACTATATTGATATATGAATTCTTACACAAATGCACAAATACACGCACACACGCACACACACACACTCACACACGCGCACACACACACATACACACACAAACTAACGTAATTACTAATTCTTACTAAAAATGTTTGTTATTGTATTCTTTCTTACTCTTTACTTTGTTAACTTAATTATTCTCTTTTAAACCAAATTATGTACATATGCATGTGATCCTATTTTCCTAAGAATGTATAATAAATGTACCTCTTTATTAAGCGTGGAGACCTGGTGTCCTGAAATACAGGCCTTGAGCCTAGTTTAGGCACCAGTCTCCCACAATATTATAATTGTTACCTTTAACTAATACACCTTATACAATTTATTCTGTAATATTGTGGTGAGAGAATAAAACATTATTAATATTATTATTTTTAGAATATATTAATACTAGCACTTCTTTGCCTGAAAAACAGGATTACCTAGTTCAGGCACACCTGTAACTTTTGTAGCAAATTAAGAAAAATTGTATGTGTAGTTTTATTTTATGTTTAAGTTGTTAAGAATTTTGTCTGAAATAAATAAATTTATTAAGTACTAAAAATTCGATAACTCTGCTCACAGATTGAAACAATCCATGGAATTTTTTGTGATTGGCTGATAATTTATAGACCCATTAATTGACATCAGTTTTATCTTTTTACATCCGGGCCCAATATTGTATGAAAACGTATCCGTTTCCTTTTGCTCAATTTAACGAAACTGCTTTCTGGTTAATTTACCTATATGCCGTGGAAGTGGGTGCGAGAGGTATACCAGGAAAATCCCTCTAAGTACAAACTATTAAAATACTTAGGATTATCACGAACTTCCGTAAGTTCTATATTAGAATAAGTTCTATATTCATGGAATGCTAAGAATTAGGTCTTAAATAAACAAGTTTTTTCTATCTATCAATCTTAGATGCTATTCTTGGATTACTACGTCAGTATAATTCGACACCTCCTACGTATATTATCGTAACCAACAAAAAGTCGATTTTAGCTTTTTTCCATAAAGCTACTTCTTTTCATATATACTAACCTATGTGTTAATTTGAATTAGGAAATTCGCAACAGAAACCTAAATACTCAACCCGTTAAATATCTTATGTACCTTTTTTCCCAAAGTCTTGGATCGTATTATTACTTACGATTAGGTTTGCGGGGGACGACGGGGTGTTGTTGTCCTGCGCGAACGACTCGCAACTATTAGTTACGACAATATACTCGCGAAGGACGCACGCGCGTGGTTGAAGTTAATAATTTGTTTATATTTTATTTTATTTTATTATTATAGCGTCTAGTACAATAATTACCGGTTAAAAATGTTATCTAGATCTAGATAAATGGTGAATTCAGTATTAAACATGATAATGTGGTGGTTTCTCACGAACCGTTGACCGTTGTTGATTCAAACTGTGATGATAATATTATATTTGTATTTATGTCTGATGTTCAGAAGCCTTCGAAAAGGGTAGGTATGTTGTTTGTGATTACTTGCACTCACTAATATATTAATTAAATAACATAACAAATTACATTTTTTAAATATTTTATAGTAAAATATCGTTAGTATAAATTACGGTTATATACGCCGTATTCTGCAATTTATTTTCTATCTTAAGCTGCAGTTAAAATATTTTACATCGGAAAAATATCCAAAATATCACTCGCATCTAGACTTACGATACACTACATCGAAATGGCGATATTTTTTTTAACGTATGCTATACATACGATATTTTACTTCGTTAAGTTAAAATACTTACTATTATATTCCACTTGAAAAACTTTATATTTAATACTTTTTTACATTTTTTCGACAGAATTCCATGTCTCATTTAACGAAAGTGTAGAAGAAATAAACGCAATGGTGGATTTATCATCTGATTCGGAGGAAATCTCTTTCAGTCAATTACCATCGTTAGATAACAGCAAAGTAAGTAACAGTCACATAACGTATATTAATCATGTGTGTATAACTCTGTTTTTACCATTAATGTTTCAGGATCTGATGATAACTCCACCATCGAAGAAAACATTGACATGAGACGACATCCATCTGCAGATTGTACGACCAATCGAGTCGACCCAGATTACGACTGTGACAACCAATTTTATCCCTGGTATATTGAAAATATTATTCAGCCACCATACTCAGTACAATGATGTAGTACTGATTTATTATTTACACCGCCAACAAACACGCCAACTTCTTCTTTTTAATAATATACACCTCAAACTTCCAGATAACGGGTAGTAAACTCAAGAAAAGATAAAGGAAATGTAAGACATCTACATGTTGCTGAATGGAAAGATAATAAAAGGTAAAGCAAAAAAAATGGATTATCAGTATGAAACTGTATTCTCCGGGTCGTCCACCTAAGTTGCTAGAGAAAACCGCTGGCTAGCTAGGGTAGATTCCTCAGCAGCGAGGATCACGTTGGCCCCTTAACACGTGTTCGGTAATCCCGTACAAGTGATTATACCCCTCATTTCGAAATCCGTCTTTTTACTTCAGCGGCCGCCTGTGCTGTGGCCCGAACCCCATAACGTTGCCCCAGGTATTAGTCACTGAAATAAGTTAGGGGTTGAGAGCCTTTAGCACTAGCCAATTGCTCGTTTTTATCAATTATTTAATTTTAATGTATTATTACATTCTCTGATCAAATTGGAGACGTACTTAGGAAAGGTCAGGTCAGAAGTACCCTAAACCGGCGAGCATGTATGAAGAATATAATGTTAGTAAACGAAGCGAAATAGGTGTGCAAGGATCGTGACAAATGGAAGTCCGTTGTCTCTGCCTACCCCTCTTGGAGACAGGCGTGAGTCTATGTATGTATGTATTGCAAAATGAAAGACTAATAGCTTAGTTAATTGCTATTTACTTATAAAAATATATTATGTGACAAAACAGATCGCACAGATAGACTAATTCAAAATATTTTTGTTACTTTAATACTGTATTCCACTATGTTTATGTATTGCATTGTGAGCTGAATAAATTTCATTATTTCATTTAATTAAAGTCGTAATGGAACTATAAGGCGAGGTAAATATTTAAAACCAATGTGTCTTGTGAACTGCAGACAAAAATGGTCGACCAATGACACTAGACTTCATATTTTTAATACAATTTGGGGCCTTGGTAATCGCGAATAACTATCGACTTTTATAGCAAATTTAACTTTTAAACAAAATAAAAATATAGACAGTTCGCTGATACCATTACAAGACGTAATTTTACATTAATTTACCGACCACCAACTAATTCAGAAGATCAAAAGTAAATACATTTTTAATAAGTGAACTAGTTGTCGTGACTTTTGATTTTCAAAAAGTCCTTACTGCTCCTTGGGAACATAAGTGTTCTTTATTATAAACAGAAGTTGTCTGCCTTCAATTTTATAGTGATGATACGAGGTATCCAGTTGGTTGTTCAATTATATTGTAATATACAAAGATAAAGGAACAAAGGAATTCCGATTTCGGTCTGACAATTGTGCACGTCAAAATTGAAATCGGTGTGTGTATGTTATGTATATGCATGCAGCTACCTTGTATCAGGTTACAATCTATTACTGCTTTTTAGAACACGCTTATTAATACACTCTCCGTGTGATATTGTTTAGTTCGGTGGGCTAAACAAAATAGAAAGCCCTATATAGTAGAGGAATTCTTTTCGATAATGATAAATATCATTAGGATATTAAACATATATGAGATATAAGATTATGATTGACAACATTATTATTATACAAAAAAAAAATTACATTGTTGAAGAATTTAGAAGATTTAATTTTGAGTCTAGTTTCCACCAAACTTTAAAATAAACGTAAGGTAACGTTTATTGATATTTAACTTTTTTACTAATTTTCATTAATAATATAAAATTTATAATTAATAAATTTATTTTCATTCGGATAACAAAGATCCATTTTGTTAGTAAAACATAAATCTTAAAAAATATGTTAGTACAATATAATTAAACATTCACAACTCTAACATTAATGGCTTCTTGCGTGAGTCAGTGTATCAAGCTGCACATGCAGACCGATCCAGTGACTGAGGTAAGGGCAATCTAGCCTGTTTCCTATGACGGCCAAGACGGAGTCTCTCTGCTTAGCATGGACGCGCACCGCTTGCGCAGAGTAGCGTAGAAGCAATCGATGCGCGCCCCCGCAAACATGCCCGATGCACTGCAGTAGCGGGGCAGCCGCAACAATGTCCTGAATGCATTATTGTATTGAACACGGAGAGCACTATGCGCTTTTCGTGTATAATTTGCCCACAGGCTGCACGTGTAAAGGGATGTACAATATGCTTTGAAAAGGGTTATTTTCACTTCGTTTGAACAACGTGCAAACCTGCGTGCTATCATATTAGCTCTCACGGATAGTGCTCTCCGCTCACGTTCCATATCCGCGTCATCCCTTAGGTCTACTGTCAATACGTGTGTCAATACGTGTCCCAGATATTTAAATTGATTTACTCTCTCCAAGTCATTGCCATTTAGCTTGATAGGAGGAACACTAGAGGGGCACTTAGATCCTGACGTAAACACCATGTACACCGTTTTGCTTGTATTGTACATTAGACCATGGGACGCCGCATAACCCTCACATATGTTTAGCATTTTTCTAATGCCACAGACCGAAGCACTTAATAATGCCATGTCATCAGCGAAACTTATATTATTAACACAGACATCTTCTATGTGACAGCCAACACGGCAGCTACTGACCGCCACAATCAGCTCATTGATATATAGATTAAAAAGGCGGGGTGAGGTAAGCCCACCCTGCCTCACTCCGCACTCTAGTTTATAAGGAGTTGAAAGAGCTCCCGCTCAACGCACAGTATTTATTTGATTTTTCTACCAGTACTGGAATATATTAATCAAGTCACAAGGTAGCTCTATGTCCCGTAACTTCCACCACAGAATGTCATATGACACCATATCGAAAGCCTTTGACATATCGAGAAAACAGCCGTAGGTCGGCGTTCGTCTATCGGTATAGTGCTTAACCGTGTGCTTCAAGCACAAAATGGCGCTTTCCGTCGATAATTGTGGTCTGAAACCAAATTGATTATCATGTAGCTTTACGTACTCGTCCAATTGAACATCAAGCACACTGTCAAGCACCTTAGCTACCACAGTTGCTAATGAAATGGGCCTGTAGTTTGCTTTACTAGACAAGTCACCTGTTTTGTTTTTTACAATTGCCACGACAATTGTTTTCATTAAGTCTAGAGGTAAATACGAATGGCTTAAACAGAGTGGATAAAATATGGCCAGTACTCGTGCAATGTGGGGTCCAGCATGTATAAGGTGTTCGATACTGAGACCATCTTGGCCGGGAGATTAGCCTCTCTTTATACGCTTGATAGCGTGAGCCACCATTATGGCTGTAATTCTTACCGTCCCGGAACTATGAAACCCAGTATCCAGCACCTTCGAAGTCGACGGGCCTAAAGGTGAAGTTATATAAAACTGTTGTTGAAATATTTCTGCAATATTTTTGGGCTCGGAGACCCCATTCACACTTACAGGGAGGCCCGGCCGTACATTTAATTTACTAGTACTCTTCCAAAAACTCTTAAAATCTTTTTTACGAAATTGAGTAGCTAACTTATTCATTTTTAATTGTTCATAATTATTTTGAGTCCATTTTAACCGTGCCTTAAATATTCTTCTACTTTCGCACATATCTTTATAAATCGGACCATATCGTGGTTTACCGTGCGAAACCCAGTTATGAAAATTTAACCTGGCCACCCTGTGAGCGTCCTTAACATAGGTATTCCACCCCTGTACATTGCTTCCCTTCCTCCGCCCGCTTCCTCGCTGCCGCGGTCGTTTGCTAGCCATAGATGAGTCACAAAGGGCAGTAACTATGTCGTTATACATACGGTCTAGAATTACTTTGTGGTGACTATTAGTACAAATCTTATCACCACATTCTCTAAAAACTAACGGGAAGTCTATAAGTCGTAGACGACTATTACAATATTTCGTATATTGAGCTATCTGAGAGGGTTTCCTATCACCCCATGCCACACATGTTGTAAAGTTTTCCGAAGACATGGCATTACTAAAAAATTTCGGATTTAAATGATCAAAATTACAACTGATATATAATGGAAAGTGATCTGACCACAAAACATCGTACTTTATATGCACAATTGTTACTGTTTTCAAAGCAGATTCTGTAACCAGGCAATGGTCCAGCCACCTTGTCGTACCATGAGCTTCACTCACAAAAGTGTAACTACTGGAATGTAATCCTAGTTGTTCAATATCTACACAGGTAAGATTACATTCCTTACAAAAATGCATAAAATCGTCATAAAATGGTTCATTCGGATGAGCATTAAAATCGCCCAAAACAAAAGCTGAATCTATTTCTTCAGTGTCTATGATAGCACTCACCAGTCCCAAGCACTCGGTAAACTCGACTAGGTTATCCGCCTGGTCCGTAGGCATGTATAAACTCACCACTAACACAGCTTTATTCTGCATCATAATTTTAATGAAAGATGTCATTAGCATAGTAAAAACATATTATTAAAGAAATATGTTAGAATTTTTGTAGATAACAATTTAGAAGATATTTTAATTTTGAGAGTGGTTCCCACCAAAATTTAAAAGTATTACGTATTATGTTTGTTGAGACATTTTCCTTTTTTTTAAATACTTTTTAATAGCAAATGACTAAAATGTGTAACATTTTGATTGAAAGAGTATTGTGTGTGTAACATCGCATGTTAAAGTAGCACCATACATATTATACACTTACTCGTTAATGTTCTATTCATTCTCTAATCGCTCCTGTGTTTGCATAATTAAATACCAAATTTAATTGGCCTCAGTTCGATGTAAAATACTTGATATATCTACAACATGGCACATAAACTGATTTGATTTGACATGCATTTGCTTTATTGCCATTATTTTTGTACAAGTAGTCGTTTGTAGTTGTTCACAGTAGCAAGTTATATTGACAATGGTCTAGAAATAGTAGCTTTTGCGGCTATCAATAAATTAATAGCGATGTCACAAGTCGGTTATATCGTCAAATTCGGTATTGATAAGGACATTACATACGATGCAATGAAACCACTAATCTGGATTTTGAAAATATTCCGTTTAAATTGTAATGTGGACACAAAAAATTACTTATCGCATTATGGTTTCTTGAAAATATTGATAACAGTTTCAATACTTGCATTTCTAAACTTTTCTGCACTATACTACAAAATGAATCACCTTTACAAAGCAGTTGCTCCATCTATAATAGTGATGGAAGTAGTTCAAATATTCTACGATTTCAGCCAATACATTGTGGATTTATTCTTTGTCTATAAATACGGAAGACATATCAGCTTAGAATATTTTAAGCAATACCAATGCATTGACAAAATTCTTCTCGTGACTAATTGCTCTATGGTGCGAACAAAACTGATAAAATATATGGTATTTTTCATAACAATTTGGGCAATAAGTTCTGGATACGACTGTGCTGTTTGGATTCACCGTTACGGTCTTTTATTGCCAATGTCACATTCAGTGTTATATCTTCTTTTATTCATCAAAATGCTGACCATCTTAGATCTAATAGCTCATGGAAGTCATATCGAATATAGGCTCAAAACTATTGGAGACTTGGTCAAAGCGTGCTATTGCTCTGTAGCCTATTCAGATGAGCCAATAACCGACTGTATTTCTAATAAAAGATGGCTGCATTCAGATAACAAACAGACGATGAGCATTTATAAACCTAAGTCCTGTACAAATATAGATTCCCATGGAATTAAGCGGCTCAGCAAATGCTATTTATTGCTCACAGAACAAGTGAGTTTCATCAATAAAATGTATGGATATAGGGTATGTATATTCACCTACCTAACTAGTGAAGTTTTGTGCATCCGGTACGTGGCAAATTATATTGCAAATGTCCAAATCCAGCGTTAAAGTGGCTTGGCTTGGTTTTTCTTATTTAGGCATAGCAGATTTATTTTTCTGTAAACTAGTGTTGTGGTATATTAAAATACAGCCGTTACTAACACGGTAACCTTTTCCTGTACCTATTTAAGATAATAAACACTGTGTATTCCAACAATGTTCAGCTTTAGTTTATTGGGTTGCAAGTACGCACAACTGGCTGATAGCAATGGAGTTGCCTGGTGAATTTTATTTCATGGGCAATCAGCCATTGTGCGTGACGAAAACTGTTGAAGGAAATGCCTACAATAAACCTCACTAAACTGACATATCTCTAAAATCGCAATCTGAGGAGAATGCCTGGCGATTTGTTCCACAGATTTTGAGCCTATTAAAGCCTCCAGCTCTCTCAAAGGTTGACCTTTAAGAGAACTGGTATATATTGTTGTCAGGAGTTTTAACTCCTTCACCGGACGGTTATATTGATGTTTTTCTTCCAGAATTTGGTGCTTATTTTGGGCTTACTTATAGAAATGGTGAAATTAACAAATTTAACCGTGATCCTCATAATTGGCTTTAAGGTAAGAAAATACTGTTATTCTTTGATATTATGGAGAGCGAGTTGGGTCAGGGGATTGGAAAGAAAACTAGTGTTTGCCAACGGAAACTATTGGCGTCGACAGTGACAGTTGGCGCAAAACTAAGATCACGGAACACACGAAAGAGTCCCCGCGACAAGCACTGTGCGAAAGTCTCGAAGTACAGGGTACACTTCTCACTGTGTACGGAATACTTAGCACTGATCACTGGCACTTTTTCAGTTTTCCACTTCTATTTCATCCTCTTGATTTGTCTTCGACTTCACTGGAATTAAAACTCACCGTTCTATTTCGATATTCTGCCAAATTTTAAACATTCCGAAAGTCATTCTTTTCTCCAATATTCCTGCCCTTGTCATCACCTATCTCTTTCTTATCTATCAGGAGATTCGCTCCGTCTCTTTCTTTTATTTTTAAACTTTCATTAATATGATAGATTAATTGTAATGCGTCTGTCCTTGTCTTCACCTATCTCTTTCTTTCCTTTCAGGAAATTCACATGCCATTTCTTTCTTTTCTGTCTAGAATCATCTAATGTAATTTTTTGCATTAAGAATTTTATACGTCCTTTTCATCAGTTATCATTTTTTCTTTTTACTAGAACATTGTCGAAATATTACAAAATCCTCCATTAACCCTTGCTGTTTGAGCCCTGACCGTGATCATATAGCCCCACTCGAATGGAGTATTTTTACTGTCAGTAATTTGATAAATAAAGTTACATTAGTATATAAATAAATTCAACATTATGCGGCGTTGGGTTGGATCTCATATAGCGTCGCCTTAATTTGAGTTAGGTGTGTATATGGGGGGGTTAAGGGGGTTCGAACTAGGTGATAAAACGCATTTTTTTCTGCCAGAGACGCGCCAAAATTTTATAATTTTTTTTTAAATCATCTTCTTCATACAAATGCATAAAAAAGAACGTAATTTTGATACATTTCGATACCTACTGCGTTGTAAAACAACGTAAAAACATTGTTTTCGTGTTTAGAAGTTAATTTCTTTTTATAACGCCTTTATATAAATATTCGAAAAATACCCTAACTGAATTGGTCGTTGTTACTAGTATGTACCCACCCAGTGAACGCAAATAAACATGGAAGCATTACTTCAAGGAAACTAAGCGCAAATCTTGACCCAATATCCCAATCAAACTGACACAACGGAATACCGCTCAGGTTCACCTTTTAAAAGAAGACATTATGACGTGAAGTTTGGGTCTAAATTGCCATGTTCATGTCATTCGCCGAGGGATGTTTTATGCTATAAAGTGCAACGAAAATAAATCACCGTGACATTGATGTTATTAAAATAATATATAATTATGATAAAATATACAGTTTCTTGAACTTTCCAGCAAGAGCTTTTCTTAGGTATTTGGCGAGTAATACATATTTAATTTAAAGCATAATAATCGGACCACATTATGCAAATAATATGTTGGTGGATATGTTGGTGGATATGTTGGTGGATATGTTGGTGGATATGTTGGTGGAATTGTTGCTGGATTTGTTGGTGGATATGTTGGTGGATTTGTTGGTGGATTTGTTGGTGGATATGTTGGTGGATTTGTCGGTGGATTTGTTGGTGGATATGTTGGTGGATATGTTGGTAGATATAATGGAATACAAATACGTCTGGGTCAGAAATGGTCGAGTATTTGTGGAAAAAAAGGATACGTCACAATACATTTTAATCAGTGAACGCAAATAAACATTGAAGCATTACTTCAAGGAAACTAAGCGCTAATCTTGACCCAATATCCCAATCAAACTGTATTTGGCGAGTAATACATATTTATTTTATTTATTTTTTTAAATAAAAAAGGTTTTTATTCACGTAGACTTTAAAAAAGCGCTTGTAAATAGGCAGAACATGTTTGTAGTAATACAGTTATTATTTCTAGTTACTTGAAAAAATTAAATAGCTGTAGTTTATTTCATGTTAATACAAAGGATTTAAATTATCTAATAAACTTAAAATATCAACTAAGGAAACGTAAAACTAAGTACTAAAAATATATACTTATATTTAAATTAAAATAAATATACATATACATAATATACATATTATTATATACAGGTCTCATCTTTGGGCGTCGAAAAAAACTTCGGTATCGCTGCCTTTGAGCATCGTGCCCAGAATGCTGGCCGCATTCCCACGCTGGATGGCAATGCTTAAGCGCTGTCCAAGATATTGGCCAGCCTTCTGGTCGCGTGTAGCGTCCACCAAGCGTTTGGATAATTCGCGGAAAAAAATCCGCGCTCTCGGACCCCATGGCCCAAGCGTCTCCACTCCAAACGGCTCAAATATATATAATCTCTTTCAAGGTTTGTATATTTGAGCCGCTTAGTGGCCTCAGCTGATGCAGCAGCAGAGCCGGCGCATGCCATTGTCCTTGGAAGGTGAGATGGCGCAAGGGTGTCGACGCATGTCGCGTCCCATACCAAAGGCCTACCCAACTTCCAAGGGAGCAACGTCACAACATCAGGTCTCTTACCGTCGTCTCGTGCCAAGCCATTTGGTTCTAACCTAGCTGGGACGCCGGCGGCGACAAGAGCCCGACGGATAATGTCGTTAATGCTCGAATGGCGTGGAATCCTACCTGCACTACTGGTGCAAGATAAGCCATGGTGTCCGAGTCGGTCGACGCTAGTGCCACAAAGGCAACGATGCGGAGCGACGCTCGGGACACCCAAACGGAGACATGCAGCAATACGGAAAGTGCCGTCATCCAACATCGTACCGATATTAGAGGATGGAACTGCCTGGAGCCAAAGAGCCGACTCCCATTCACCCAGAGCCAGCAGACGGGCCTGCTCTGCAGGATTCTTTGACGTATTTAACAAATTTTTTTGTACTAATGTGCAGAGCGGCCGGTCCCACTTTAATTTATAGCATAATAATCGGACCACATTATGCAAATAATATGTTGGTGGATATGTTGGTTGAATTGTTAGTGGATATGTTGGTGGATATGTTGGTGGATTTGTTGGTGGATTTGTTGGTGGATTTGTTGGTAGATATGTTGGTGGATTTGTTAATGGATATGTTGGTAGATTTGTTGGTGGATATGTTGGTCGATTTGTTGGCGGATTTGTTGGTGGATATATTGGTGAATTTGTTGGTAGATTTGTTGGTGGATTTGTTGGTAGATTTGTTGGTGGATATGTTGGTGGATTTGTTGGTGGATTTGTTGGTGGATTTGTTGGTGGATATGTTGGTGGATTTGTTGGTGGATTTGTTGGTGGATTTGTTGGTGGATATGTTGGTGGATTTGTTGGTGGACATGTTGGTGGATTTGTTGGTGGATTTGTTGGTGGAATTGTTGCTGGATATGTTGGTGGATATGTTGGTGGATTTGTTGGTGGATTTGTTGGTGGATTTGTTGGTAGATATGTTGGTAGATTTGTTGGTGGATATGTTGGTGGATTAGTTGGTAGATTTGTTGGTGGATATGTTGGTCGATTTGTTGGCTGATTTGTTGGTGGATATATTGGTGGATTTGTTGGTAGATTTGTTGGTGGATTTGTTGGTGGATTTGTTGGTGGATTTGTTGGTGGATTTGTTGGTGGATTTGTTGGTGGATATGTTGGTGGATTTGTTGGTGGATTTGTTGCTGGATTTGTTGCTGGATTTGTTGCTGGATTTGTTGGTGGATTTGTTGGTGGATATGTTGGTGGATTTGTTGGTGGATATATTGGTGAATTTGTTGGTGGATTTTTTGGTGGATATGTTGATGGATTTGTTGGTGGATTTGTTGTTGGATATGTTGGTGGATATGTTGGTGGATATAATGGAATACAAATACGTCTGGGTCAGAAATGGTCGAGTATTTGTGGAAAAAAAGGATACGTCACAATACATTTTAATCAGGGAACGCAAATAAACATAGAAGCATTACTTCAAGGAAACTAAGCGCTAATCTTGACCCAATATCCCAATGAAACTGTATTTGGCGAGTAATATATATTTAATTTATAGCATAATAATCGGACCACATTATGCAAATAATATGTTGGTGGATATGTTGGTGGAATTGTTGCTGGATATGTTGGTGGATATGTTGGTGGATTTGTTGGTGGATTTGTTAGTGGATATGTTGGTGGATTAGTTGGTAGATATGTTGGTCGATTTGTTGGCGGATATGTTGGTGGATTTTTTGGTGGATTTGTGGGTAGATATGTTGGTGGATTTGTTAGTGGATATGTTGGTGGATTAGTTGGTAGATATGTTGGTCGATTTGTTGGCGGATTTGTTGGTAGATTTGTTGGTGGATTTGTTGGTGGATATGTTGGCGGATTTGTTGGTGGATTTGTTGGTGGATTTGTTGGTAGATTTGTTGGTGGATATGTTGGTCGATTTGTTGGTGGATTTGTTGGTGGATATATTGGTGGATTTGTTGGTAGATTTGTTGGTGGATTTGTTGGTGGATTTGTTGGTGGATTTGTTGGTGGATATGTTGGTGGATTTGTTGGTGGATTTGTTGGTGGATATGTTGGTGGATTTGTTGGTGGATTTGTTGGTGGATTTGTTGGTGGATATGTTGGTGGATTTGTTGGTGGATTTGTTTGTGGATTTGTTGGTGGATATGATGGTGGATTTGTTGGTGGATATATTGGTGGATTTGTTGGTGGATTTGTTGGTGGATATGTTGGTGGATTTGTTGGTGGATTTGTTGGTGGATATGTTGGTCGATTTGTTGGTGGATATGTTGGTGGATTTGTTGGTGGATATGTTGGTGGATTTGTTGGTGGATTTGTTGGTGGATATGTTGGTAGATTTGTTGGTGGAATGGTGGCTGGATATGTTGGTGGAATTGTTGGTGGAATTGTTGCTGGATTAGTTGGTGGATTTGTTGGTGGATATGTTGGTGGATTTGTTGATGGATTTGTTGCTGGATTAGTTGGTGTATTTGTTGGTGGATATGTTGGTGGATTTGTTAGTGGATATGTTGGTGGATATGTTGGTGGATATGTTGGTGGATATAATGGAATACAAATACGTCTGGGTCAGAAATGATCGAGTATTTGTGAGAAAAACGGATACGTCACAATTCATTTTAATCAGTGAACGCAAATAAACATGGAAGCATTACTTCAAGGAAACTAAGCGCTAATCTTGACCCAATATCCCAATCAAACTGTATTTGGCGAGTAATACATATTTAATTTATAGCATAATAATCGGACCACATTATGCAAATTATATGTTGGTGGATTTGTTGGTGGATTTGTTTGTGGATTTGTTGGTAGATATGTTGGTGGATTAGTTGGTAGATTTGTTGGTAGATATGTTGGTGAATTTGTTGGTGGATATGTTGGTGGATTAGTTGGTAGATTTGTTGGTAGATATGTTGGTCGATTTGTTGGCGGATTTATTGGTGGATTTGTTGGTGGAGTTGTTGCTGGATATGCTGGTGGATTTGTTGGTGGATTTGTTGGTGGATTTGTTGGTAGATATGTTGGTAGATTTGTTGGTGGATATGTTGGTGGATTAGTTGGTAGATTTGTTGGTGGATATGTTGGTCGATTTGTTGGCGGATTTGTTGGTGGATATATTGGTGGAGTTGTTGGTAGATTTGTTGGTGGATTTGTTGGTGGATATGTTGGTGGATATGTTGGTGGATATGTTGGTGGATATGTTGGTGGATTTGTTAGTGGATATGTTGGTAGATATAATACGATACGATATACTAGCCTGAAACTGTAGAAGTGTAAATTCTGTACATTGAAAATATAAAAAGAAAATAGCAGGGGGTGTTATTAGATCGATACCATAATCCATCAATTATTAATTTTAATACCACCATTACCATTCTTTTGTACAAACTCTAAAGATGTCGAGTATTTTATCTAAGATTTTTATAAAATGAATAATTATAATAAATAAAAATATTTATCATAATTTTTGTGTCGAAAAATAAATTGATTCGTTTGCATAACAACATCACCATATATTTTGTGTGAATTAGATTGACTTCATATTTTATAAAATTAAAATATATAGCGATGTACTTACCCGTACTAATTCCAACAATCTTGTTATGCACATGAGATTTGCATTTTTGTAAATTAAACACGCTGAAACCAATAACTGACAGACGACCGCCATTGATGCCTGTAGTGCGCAAAGTGTATTATCTATGGTGCGCTAACTCGGTCCGCGGCACAATTTTTAAGCCCCGCCTACCGTGGCACAATCTGCGTTGGGTAATTTTCGCGAGATAGGAATGCTTCCATGTTTATTTGCGTTCACTGTATGTACCATAAACAGTTCCATGATGGAACTACTGATTGTGATTTTTTATTCTTAGTTCCATTTTAAAAGAATATGAAGTCGAGAGCGCGTATCATGATATTTTTGGTAGTGCTCCTGCCTACGAAGCTGGTGGTCCTGGGTTCGAATCCCGGTAAGTGCAAATATTTGTGTGATGAGCACGAATATTTGTTTCTGAGTCATGGATGTTTTCTATGTATTTATTTATCTATATAAGTATGTATATCGTCGCCTGGTACCCATAGTACAAGCTATGCTTAGTTTGATGTTAGCTAGGATGATCTGTGTGACATTGTCCCTATATATTATTATTATAATTATTATAACTTTTGCATTCGCTGCCGACGCCAGTGATTTTGATCTCAGACAAGAATAAATTGATAAACTTGAGCGACTCCATAATCTTAAGATCAGAACCTACCTGTAACACTTTAACCTGTATTTTGAGAATAAAGATTATTATGATTATCATAATAAATATGAATACGTGAAGCAAAAACTTTCTAGGTACCCCATTTTACGACGCAGGCGGACGGAGGAGTATGAAATTTAGAACAGTCAAAGTACAAATGGAGAAGTAGTGTAGTATTATTTTAATAAAAAACATTACACACTACCATGCTTTTTACCAACTGACAAAATAAAAAAAATAATACTAAATGTCAAAACTGAGAACAGATTACCTAATATTGCCTCTTTCGTCCATGGTGTCACTCTGGGCAGACGTGTTATCAATTTCTATTTAAAATATTGTCGCATAATTAATAATCAGTAAATCTTATAATCGCATAATTAATATATAATATCGCATAATTAATAATCAGTCAATCTTAAAGTGTTTCTTATATTAAGAGTAATAAAGTCGCAATTAGTACGAGCAGTGCAGTAAAAGTGAAAGGCAGATCTGACACAAGCGAACGCAGAGTGCCTGTGTGAGGAGAGCAGTAGTCATAATTGCCATCTTTGTCTCGCCGCGCTCAGAACTAACCGACCACGGCGTAGGCGCCTGCTATACGCTACACGGCCAAAGTAACTGCCTACTAGTATTACGTACGCGCAGTTTGTAAGATAAAACTGCAAGGAACCGAGTGAAAAATCCTAGTACGTGCCTCTGGTGCCTACGTCGCTGCATCCCGTCACTGCGAGTGCGCCTCTCACTACCTACGACACTTGTGGCTCACCGGCTCACCGTTAAACTCGTAAGCAACTTCTTAATAATAACATTATAATTTGGACAACGTCGCGATATTTTGGACTGATTCACGAATTATATCCCTCTATAGCAACACAAAGCTTGCTATAAGCTCCTTATACTATTTGCTTGCCTAGTACTTCAGATATGAATAAATCTCGGTCTATATCGGATCCAGATCTTGACATAATGTCTACCAAAGAAGAGTCACCAAATTATGTATCCCAACGTATCAGGAGAATTAGTGATGGTACGGAAGATTCTCTTAGTGGTCAATTTAAAATCTTTAAGGAGGAAATGAAGAAAATGCTTTTGGATTTCACTGCTAATCAAGGGAAAGAGATACAAAAAATTAATTGCACTTTAAGGGAGATCCAACAATCCAATCAAAATATAGAACAATCCATAACGTTCTTGTCTGCTCAAAATGATAAGATTCAATTAAACATTACTAATTTAGAAAAGCAATCTGTAGAAGACAAGAAATATATTACTATCCTGGAGAATAAAATGGAAGAAATGCAAATGGGAAGCCGTAAAAGTAATTTAGTGATCAAAAATGTGCCGCAAAAAAAAGATGAGTCTAAAGACGACCTAATTGAAATGGCTATGTGCCTCTTTAAAAACATAGAATGCACTGTAAATAAACACGATATTAAGGATATATACAGGGTACGTGGAAATTCACCGGAAAAGAGAACTACACCTATTGTTGTGGAAACAGGCTCCACAATTATGAGAACGGAGATTCTGAAAATGTCAAAGGCTTTCAATATCAAACATCAACATAAATTATGTTGCAAACACATAGGTTTGAAAAATTATGAAAATACTCCCATCTATGTATCTGAACATTTAACCGTTAAAGGCACCCGTTTGCATTTTCTAGCACGCGAGTTGACTAAATCCGGCATCTATAAATACTGTTGGACTGCCTATGGCAAGGTTTACGTTAAGAAAAATGAAAACTCTCCAACTGTAATTATTAGAAGTGAAGAACAAGTACACAAACTTTTATTAGAAAAATGACTATTTGCGGCAAAGTTATTTTTTATTTATAGATTTAATTTGTTCACGGTATTATTTTTTGTAAGGAATTGCTCTATATATTATTACGTTTCGCTTAGAACTAAACTAAATGTTAAAAAACATCTCACGTATATACACACATCTTTACTCACATGCTTCTTACTTATATTCACACGCTATTTAATACATTGCACACAAATTCCGTACACCGTATTCCTAAATATGGTCACTTCTATAACACAGATCATTCAACAACTCATACAGTGGATGTGCATTGAAATAAATACTTTTATTAGCTGGCCGATTCACTTATTTATAATACATTTAAATGGATAATACACTGAGAACTGTTTCTGAGATAGACAATATCGAAATTGCCCGTACGTTTGAATGCGTGCCTTCAGATCTTTATAAGTACATCCATATACACAAAAATGACTTAACTATCATATCTCAAAATATAAGAAGCATAATATATTGTAATTTTGACGATTTTATGACTAACCTCTCGATCTTAAAATTCGATGCAGATATTATAATCCTTACCGAATGTAGACTGTGTACTGATAAAACCTTACCACAAATTGACAACTACCAGTCTTATTCAACAACTCGTAAAATGAACCAGAATGGCGGGGTTGTTGTATATGTAAAAGGTTCTTTGAAACACAAAGTTAGAGAAGTCAACTTAGCCCAAGCATCGTGTTTGCAGTTAGAAATTTTTAATAATCATGTATATTGTATTTACCGCTCTACCTCCACTACAAATACTGATGCTTTTATTGACTCTCTCAGCACACAGCTAGAGATACTGACGACAGAAAAAAAACATAATAATAGCAGGTGACATAAACATAAATATCAAACAAAAAGAGAATGAGTCATCCCAAGACCACAAGAACCGACTCAACTATTTAAACATGCTATCTTTATACGGTATTCTTCCAGGTCATACTTTAGCCACAAGAGAACGTAACTGTCTAGACCACTTTATGCTGAAAATTCACAAAAAGAAATTTTCGGCATCCATAGCCATCTTACACACTTCTCTCACAGACCATTATACGACATTATTATCTATATCAAAGGTCAAAAATATCCATAACGTAAATAAAACTACCACCACACTAAATTATGAACAAGCTCTGCAGTATTTACGGGAAAATAATTTATCGGAGTTGCTGTTTTGCAATGACCCAAATAAGCTAATGGATTCCTTTATTCATAAACTTACTAGTGCTATTAAAGAAAATACATATATTAAACCAATACCAAACAGCAAACGCATTATCAAGCCATGGATGACAACGGGAATGCTTCGATGTATTAGAAACCGTAATAAACTGCAAAAGCAGTATCGCATGGATCTGTATAATGATACTTTAAAAATAACATATACAAGATACAGAAACCACTGTAATAACCTAATAAAAAAGCTAAAAAGAAAATATGAGAGAGAATTACTAACGGAATCGGTTTCAAACAACAAACTTCTATGGAAAAATATTAAACAGATTACATACTCAAATAAAGTCAAAAGTCAGAACTTAGAACTGTTAAATATAAAATCAACCCCTAGGGAATCCATTAATGACATAAATTATTATTTCGCTAATATTGGTAAACAGCTAGCTCAGCAGATTAATCCAGACTTAAATCAAATTCCTAATAATTTACAAGACTCAAATATATCACAATTAAATACATTTGTACTAATAGATACTGACGTAGAGGAAGTGGAAGGAATACTAATGAATTTGAAATCAGACAGTGCACCGGGCTGGGACAACATTTCTACAAAATTTCTAAAATACATCAATAGAGAAGTGGTTCCAATTCTTACGCACTTTGCCAATCTTTGTCTCCATATAGGCGTGTTTCCAGCTCCGCTGAAGCAATCAATAATAACACCAGTTCACAAGGGTGGGGACAGAGACCATTGCAACAATTACAGACCCATCTCAGTCTTACCGGTGGTATCAAAGATACTCGAGAAGGTTATAAACATGAGACTAATTAAATATATAAATAAATTTAATATAATATCTGCTTCACAATTTGGCTTTAGACAGGGTATTTGTACTGAAGATGCCGTTACTGCGCTAAGTTCTCATGTTTCTGATCTTCTTGACAATGGGAAAAAATGCCTATCGGTATTTTTAGATTTAAAAAAGGCGTTTGACACCGTCTCTGTTCCAATCCTCGTAAACAAGCTTGAAAAAGCTGGAATAAGAAACACTGCGCTCAGTTTACTGAAAGACTATCTTTTCCAAAGAAGACAAAGAGTAAAAATAGGGCAATGT
Organism: Pseudoips prasinana; assembly: GCA_951640165.1. Classification (NCBI taxonomy): domain Eukaryota; kingdom Metazoa; phylum Arthropoda; class Insecta; order Lepidoptera; family Nolidae; genus Pseudoips; species Pseudoips prasinana. The sequence goes on from OX621260.1 coordinate 15,987,733, forward strand.
CTAAGTGACATTGAAAATATATCATATGGCGTCCCCCAAGGTAGCGTATTGGGACCAACCCTATTTTTACTATACATTAATGATCTTTGCAATATTAAAATAAAAAATGCAAGGGTTTTCTCTTACGCTGATGACACAGCTATTGTGTTTTCGGGCTCTACTTGGAACGAAGTTAAAGAGAGTGCAGAGGCAGGAATGGCCAATGTAGCTGCTTGGCTTAAATCTAATTTATTATCACTAAATACCAGTAAAACTAATTATATTTGCTTTAGTATCAGTAACCGAACGCAACCGACTGAAGATTTAAACCTAACAGTGCATGAATGCGGAGATACACAGGCCAGAAACTGTGGCTGCCCACATATTCGTAAAATAAATAACACGAAATACCTAGGTGTGATTATAGATCAGGCACTGTCATGGTACCCCCAACTGGAACAAGTCACTGGTAGGATAAGAAAACTTAGCTGGATATTTAAGACGCTTAGAAATGTTGTTCCTAATAAAGTTACCAACTGTAGAGACCGTCCTAGGAATTTACTTAATGAAATATACGTTGCTCTAGTTCAGTCAGTATTATTATACTGTATCCCAGTCTGGGGTGGGGCTGCAAAAACCAAATTCATCAATGTGGAACGAGCGCAAAGAGCTTTAATAAAAGTAATGTACTATAAGAACAAACGATTCTCAACTGAAAGGTTGTATGAAATTAGTGGCTTACTTTCGGTTAGAAAATTGTACATAACCCAAACTACGCTCAAACAACATAAAAACCTACGCTACAACAAAACGATACTATGCAAAAGGAGAAAGGATATCGTTGCGCAAGTTCCACGAACTAAAACCACATTTGCTAGTAGGCAGCTTAATAAACGCTCGGCTCAGCTATATAACAAAATTAATAAAGAAATATATATATTTGACAAAAATTACTACGAGTGCAAAAAAAATCTAACAAGTTGGTTAAAATTACTTACCTACGAGGACAGAGAGGCACTACTAGAAAATAGCGAGTGAACAAAAATCACATCAATACGAACACAACACACCACATACACCACACACAAACACACACACACACACACACACACACAAACACACACACACACACACACACACACACACACACACACACACACACACACACACACACACACGAGCAATCCTTTATTTTATTTTAACTTTATTTTATTTATTGTTAAGAAATATATATATTGTAAATTGTAAGCACGCAAACATAAAATTGATATGGAAGAGCGGGGTCTCGTAATACAGGCATTGTCTGCCTAAAATGAGACCCCATACAAATTCACTTATTTATGTAATTCGTTGTTTGTGATAATAAACTATTTTGATTTTGATTTGATTTGATTGAATATTATTATTTTATCTTTGATATGTTGAGTCTTTGACAATAGAACCTTTTATGGTCGAATTTCGAACGAGTGCGATCTGTAGTGATTTTGACTAATAGAAACCGTTTACTTTTTAAATATAGAGAGTCGGTGTCTCCAACGTGTTTTCGTCAGTTTCAACGTCGATGCGCACACTGACATGCGCTGTTATTGTGATAGCTCTAGTGAACCAATGCGAACGCGCCTATCGAGAGAGAGAAAGGATTCTCAACATCGTAGACCATTTTCTTGTTTGCAAAAATCCCGGTAAGTTAACAAGTACTGAGTATAGAGTTGGTACTTACTCTCTAAACTGGCTTGCCTCTCCGTATTTACCTTGCAGGATACTGTTGGGATGCGCAATGATGGGCAAGCCAGTTTAGGGTATCTACATAATTATAACTTTATACGTCTGCATTCAGACCCAGAAATATAATTGCCCCCTATATCTTCGGGGCTTATGTTATTACAGTTTTAGCTGTCAATCAATCAATCGTTAATTAGTTAGCTGGGCAATAATAAAAATTAACTAATAAGTATATATAGTTGGACTGCCTCGTTGATCTAGCGGTCTCGTGTTCAACCGCAATAATTAGATCCTGGGTTCAGATCTCTATAATAAATAGAATAGATAGAAAAATTACTCGGTATCAGCCTGAAGTTAGAGAGTTGGCAGTATTACACCCTAGTGCCTCCAAGAGTACGTATAGCCGTCCGTCGGTCATGTACCTGACATCTTTCCGGTCGTATCAGATGTCGTCCCGTCGGATAATGAGAGTATTGGAATAGAAAGTGCCCCTGTGTTTGTATACCTATAATGTACACTCGACGCTTGGTCAATGTATACCATGAAGTAAGTATACCTATACTAACTTTACGAGGTATACTGGTATACACTTTCTTGTTAGGTACCTTACTGTTTATGTTTTAGAGACGATGTCAAGATTGACAACTGACAGAGTAAGGCTGATTTCAGAGTGACGCGCGCGGCACGCGCCGGAGCGTCAACAGCCATTTGAAGTGTACGCAACGGCGCGTGCGAGACGCGTCACTCTGAGACGCTAGCTGCCAGTAGTTAAAGGAGCTCGGGCAGCGCTGGCTGACGGCGCGCGTGTCACCGGCGCGGCGGCGCGTTTGAACTGCGTGACTATGAAACGCAACTACTACCTAGTGTAATTGTAAGCGCGCGCGTTTGGACGGCGCCGCTCGCCGGCGAGACTCTGAAATCAGCCTAACACATGCCTTATGGGGTTCGTACCGCAGTTCACGAGCTGTTATTTACATGGAGATGCATAACGGGGTCAGTTTTTAGGTATTTGTGTAATTGTTACTACGTTACAAGAAGCGGGCCGCTTAATTTTTTACCGAATCTCTAGGCGAGCATAGATTCTCTTGCACTATGGAAGTCTACTTTTATTTAATAGCTCTTGTCGACGGGACCGACAATAATTCTGTACCTAATTCGACCAAATTATGAATAAGTCAATAATTTTAAGTATACAACATTGTTTACAGGTATTAACACTGTTTTTAATAATGATACGCGAAAGTTTAATAGCGTATAATAATTTGACTTGATTTACTACAGATGAAGAGCTGCGGATGTCAGTAATAGACCTGCGAGCACTAATACGAGAACGACCTATCAACTTCAACATGGCTAACTTCTTCACACTCAACTATTCTTTGCTGGTCTCCATCGCTTCGGTTGTTGTCACTTACTCTATTATATTATTGCAAAATATGAATTGAAGACAAGTCGTCCGTAATCCAATCCGGGGTAAAGGCACTGCAGTTCTACGCTTGCGAATTTCTAACCACAGGAAATATAAAACAAAGAGCTAATTTGAAAATTGATGAGCTTTTATATGGGCTTCTAATGTATAGAATTGCGGACTCAAATCTGATATTAAACTCTAAACCAACTTAAGTGGCTGAGCAGATCCAGAGAATGGTGGAATAGAATTTGAAAGGTGGTCTCCATTGCTTCGGTTGTTGTCACTTACTCTATTATACTATTGCAAAATATGAATTGAAGACAAGGCGGTAAAAGCTCCTATTAACGACCCCCTAAAAAGTGTACTCTATTAAGTATTAACGATCTAATTTTTAAATCACTCATATCAGACATATAATATAGGGTTCCAGAATGTCATACCTACCTTAAAAATTAGTTATTTATTTTTGTTGGGCAACAAAAAGAGTAAAGTATATGTGTGTAAATAGCCAGCGAAAGAAATAATTTGACAATGAGTGGGACGTACCCGAAATTGATGCACGTTTCATAGTGTCGCGTCTCCGGCCACGTAAGTACACCTAAATATTACTTAAGGAAAATAACACACTGAGAATGGATTGGTCTTCTTGCTATCACATTACAACTGTAACGTATATATTTGTTTTCTAAATTTACTCTTGATATAATACTTCTTATTGGTTTTTGTGTTATAAAATCATGTTTCAATTTAAGGCGGTAATAGAATCCAAATTTCAAAACTTGATTCTAATAACGCCCCATGGCGTTGTTAAATTTTGAGAACATTTAGAGTTTTTAAATAATATCTATTATAAACTACCTCACTTGATTTTATTTTTTTCTTTTAAATTCTTAAAATTATTTTACTTCGTTAGCTCTATTAACGACACAGCTAGTTTTGGTGTAAAACTCGATTCAACGTTAGACAATATCCCTATTATTATAACGATGTTATACTGTAAATAACCATTATTATCTGAATTAAAGACTAACTGAGACTAAAAGAAATAATATAGCAATGAGATCGAATTTAACAGTATTCCATAAAACGGATATTTTATCTGTTTATTATTAAGTTTATTGGTCGCTAATAGAATATTGTAACCTTCATACTTAATTCTATTACCGACTCACAGCTGCGACGATATTTTTGGTAGTATTACAGTACACACAAATAAAATGTTACTAACGTTTGTTGCTAACGTGGCGTATTGAGAGATTTTGTCACGAGCTTCGCCGGGGGTGTGTACCTATACAAGAAGGTAATAAAATAAAACTCAATCTGTATACTGATCTGAAGCTGGTCTATATTTCAAAATTAATACATCGATAGGTCATTCAAAATTGCGAACGAAACCATACCGCGATCTATTTCGACAGTAACGCCTCTAGTAAGGGAATTGTCGGCAAACAAGTTTACACATATTGAACACAGGCATTTTTATTAACATTTTATTTACATTTTATTAACATTTTTATTAATGTAAAATAATATTTGCTATCCAGTGGCATTCATGACTTCATGGCATTGGCTATATTTCATATGTTTTCAAATCAAATAAAATGGCGGGACGGAATGAGGGCCATGTAACTTTATAAAGCTTCTTTCGAAGAATTAAATTCTATATCGTTGATTACTGTCTCTCTCTCTCTTCTCCTAGCCTTATTAATCCCAAGCATCTTGGGGTCGGCTTCTGTATTGAGCGAATTATAAATGTGTTATTATAAAATTCACCTATTATAACGGTATATTGTGATTGTATTACCGATAAAAATATTTTTGTTATTGATTTATAATATCTAATTAGTATGTAGGTAATGAAAAAGTAAGCTTTTAATTATTTGAAGACTATTCTCTGAGATTGATTACATTTTTAATTAATTAAAATAACAAAAAGTAAGTTCTCTAAGCGTTACAATAAATAATTATGTTCATATTGTAATAATGTTGATCTCATAACTATTGTTATTATATAATAAAATACCTTAAAAATATTTTTTATTTTATTTAATAGTATAGAAGAAGTGACATCTTCGTAGCGGTCGGTAAAAGAAGTAGAAAAATCGGTAATAGAATCTTGCCGCATTCTATGGGTCGGTAATAGAATCAACTACTCTTTTGGATTAAATAATTATTTAGTAATTATTGCGTTATTGAATATTTAATTTAAGCACTGAATTGCAAAGATTACTTTGTTGAGATTAATAAAAAATTATAACATCTTTCCTAACATAACAGCTTATATCTATTTTTGTAAAGTGAATCCTAAGACACCTAAAACTGGCGGTAATAGGAGCTTTTACGTTATATGTATTCAAGAATGAGAAATCCAATCCGGGGTAGGGGCACTGTGTTCTACGCTTGCAATCTACTAACTACAGGAAATAAAATACGAAGAACTATTTTTTTAATTCATGGACGGCTATTTGGGCTTCTTATGTATGGACTGCTATGTCATTTTCTAACTCGAAAACTCAAAGATTTCGAGTTTTCCAGTTAAGTGGTTGACCAGATCCAATTTTATTGTGTCTCAGCAAGGTAATCTAACCGGTCCGTAAGTGATCGGCGATATTAAGCAACTAGGCTCGCGGTCAGTTCATGGATGACCGCCAAAGTGGTTTAATTTCTGAGCGTCTCCGTCTTCGGAGCGCACGTTAAGCTGTCGGTCCCGGTTGTAGTCATTAGACAACAGGCGTTAAACCGTTTCAGAAGCCTACTTACTGGTCGGCTTGAACAACTCTGTTACTAGGGTTACCACTATTCATACGATAAGTAAGTACGGGTCAATATAGATTGAAAAAATATTACCTAACGATTTAAAGCATTGTGAAATTTAACAGAAGCAGAAGTTATGTTGAAAGGGGAACGCCCAAGTGACTATGAAACTTAGTATCGGTGTAAAAATTATTGTGCCTAGATGAAAACTACTGTTCTATGATGGGATTAATATATACTTTCAATTAAAATTAACATGATTTATGTAATTTGCCGGGTTTCATGGAAATAGATGGGTGAACATTGAACATCTTAGGTAAAGAAACATTGGTTGCCGACTAGTTAATAGAAAAATTATGACTTAAGTAATATTATGGAATAGAGGCGGCCAATCTCAACGGAGTCTAGCCTACTAAGCAGGATATCTTAAAGTGCATGTGCAATCGTAGCTGCACTTTTATTACATCGCTCTGATTGTTGGGGCAGTGAACAGTTGATACACCGGCGAACTGTACTATCCATAATGAAGTGATATTAGACACTATTAGTCTCCTGTCTCAAAATCACTTTTCACAATAAGGAGTCTCTGTCTCAGATTACAATTATTAGCGTAATGGAGTCTCTTTCTCAAAGTCACACGAGTTGTTGCGAATAACACAAGCACTGCACACACAAGAAATATCAAAACATTCGCCAAATACTATTAATGATAATAAACCAGTAGTGACTTGCGCAGTTGCGCTGTCACATAACGTCAAAGATCACTTAAGTGTTGCCAAAAATATTAACCAGATATCGATTTTAACATCGATTTGCTTATCAAATCGTGACGTGTCATTCATATGTTCGTGTTTTTATATTCCAGCATTTAGAAAATAAAAGAAATGAATAGTATTTCTTTGTAAGCAATAAATCTATAATTCGTTTATGTAGGTTGTACAGAAATATTGTTTCAGTAGGAATGTCTTGGTTATTTCTCAAAGCAGAAACCCGCACCACAACGTAACGAAAATGAATAGACTTAAGAATATTCAGCCCTAATTTACCATTACTAAGTGCTATTGGCTATTTTATTGCGTAGTAACATCACTAATTTGGTTAAAATAAATCCTTATTTCTTTTTTGTTTATCGATTATTGACTTTAAATATTCCGAGTGCATTTATTTTCATTTGCGGCAACATTTTGTTAATGGCGCCGCTCGTTTATAATACAAAAACAATAAAAGGACTTATAATTGGTTTTTCTTTTATCCGGCAAATGTGAAACTCCATATTACGATACTAAATTATAATAATTCAAAATAGGATTTTTACTTATAATAATAATATTAAAACATTTATTTCAGATAATTGCATCCATAGTATTGTTAGTAAATTAATCTTAAAGAGCTATGTTAGTATAAAAATAAATTAAATTAATTAGCCAACCCCTACGATTTTGCCCACCCAGTGGCTTAATATGGTGTTGTCAAACTGCTCTGAAATGGTTCTCAGAATGGTGTTGTGACTACCACGCGTCCGGTGCAGTATTGACGCCACTCTCTTGCGGATAATCGCATGGAAACCATCCGTATAGGTATCTGCAAACATTTGCGATGCACTACAGTGCCTTGTTAGTCCCAGCAACACTCTGAAACCATTATTAATTTTTATAATTATAATGATCATGTGGCACAACTTAGTTTTAAACGATACTGTTTGTGGGCATTTGCCTTTGCATTTTGTTGTAAAGCAACAAGGTGTTTCAAATTCATAGAATGCACCACATAAAAAGTGAAAAGTGTAAAAAGTGAAGTTCAATATTTACTTTTTGTTACGATGCGCGCGCATCGTACGCGCGTATCGTAAAAATAACAGCATGGCGTTAGTTCTAGGTGGTATAAAAATTGATAACTATGTTCAAGTTGTATATTAAGAAGTATAACTTCTAACGCGTGTACATAAGTACACACAAGTTTTTTTTATGAAGAGGCTGAAAAGATGGTTGCTATCTTTTTAGCCAATACTCTGTACTAGAATCACCTTGTTAATAAACATTAATGTCCAATTTTACTATAAAATGGATCATTGTCAAATTTATCATATAGAAAAGTTATGAAATCATTAAATTAATCTCAAAACCACCGATTCGCCTCTGACGAAGATGTACTGACGGAAGAAATAATGAATGTAGTGTAAGAGAAATTCAGGTGTATTTTTGACATAGATACTTAAATATAATATTTTGCCGTAATGAATTATTTTGTTTGATTGCACCCTTTTTTTCGTTTTGATAGTTTTCTGTTTTGACCTCTTCTTATGTTAGGTATTTTTTATTCTTCTAGGTTCCGTGTGATACACCGGCTCATTATAGCACCCATTTAAACCGTAGAGGCTTTTTGGATGCTATTTAGATATAAATTATAATGTACATACCTACCTATATTCTTTGTAAATAATGAATAAATTGGCACTTGTCAGCTTCTTAAGCATTTTAGAGGTAACTTTGTGATTTGCACAATTGAATAGCTAACCCAAATAGGTATGAAGTTTTGTACACACGGCTACATATCAAGCTATACCGTTCAAATATAAGCTGACCTGTCATTGTATGGAAATCCTATACAACGCGAGATCAGCTTATACTGGTAATGTATAGCTTAATGTTTAGCCGTGTGTACTAACAGGTCTTTTGTAGATAATGAATTACAATTATTAAATTTTTAATATATTTTACGAAAGTGTTCTTATTAGTGCCTACCTACATAATTTTAATTCATATGTGGGAGACTATTACTGATATCACCCTAGGGTTATTAATTAATTAATTAATTTTAAATTGTTCTAAACTACACGACTAGCCTCGAAGCTTAAAATGAAGCGAGCGTGACTATCATGCAATTATATTCGTATCATTAATTTTTTAACTGAATACGGCAGGTGTAAGAATACTTTCGTGACACTTGCCAGTTTAGAACATATTACGTAAATTTTGCTCAATTTAACTTTCTGGTTAATTTACCTATATGCCGTAGAGGTGGGTGCGAGGGGTACCTATACCAGGAAAATCCCTCTAAGTACAAACTATTCAAATTCTTAGGATTATCACGAACTCTCGTAAGTTCTTCTATAGAACGAGTATCCAAAGCGACATTATTAGGATTGTGGAGGTGCCGGTGAGGTAACGGCGACAAAGAAACACTTAGTCCACTTAATAGTTTATTTCGGCACCAGAGATATTCCACTTATATATATATATTATTATATATGATAATGAGATGCAGCAAGCGTAAACATATATTGCTGTAAGCGCGGTAAGTAGTAGCGAGCGTGCGTCAGCAGCGAGGGCACGAAGCGAACTGCCGGGCGCCGCACCGGCGCTCGCGCACAGCGGAGTTGCGTGGATCTTTCTAAAATCTGTGGTACGTGGCCGCCATTGTTTGAGGGCAGAGCGGGGAAAAACGCAGATGTCGCTTCCTGTGTCGACTAAAAATTGCATCTTTGTTCGTCTGTCTGTTATAAACAAGCGACCAGTTGTTGGGCCTTGGCAATCATGTGTCGCTACTGATGATTGCCCCCGGCTTTTCCCGACCTCGACCCAAAATCACAGGGCTTAAGGCATCTCCGTGCTTTGTCTCCGTAGCGGTGATGAAAGATACAGGTGGGGTATCTTCTGTAGTTTGACTGGGAACGCGTGTTGCTTCTTCCACGTTCACGGCCTCTATCTCTCGAGCGGGATCTGGAATCTCTTGCTGAGAGGGCTTGCACTTGGCGGCTAAGCTCGGCAATTTCCATTGTCAATTTTTCGACTAGTGTAATCGGGACGGTGTCCGTAGACGTGGAAGCCACTTGTCGTGCTGCTGGTACAAGGTCATGTACCTTATCGGTCAGGTCCGCGAGTGCCATAAGGGAAGATTCGGGCTGTGATGCTACCACTATCTGTACGCTGCTTGGTAAGCGGCTAGTCCAAACGGTTTTTATTAAATCGTCCGGTATGTTTGGTCCGGCTAGATGCTGCAGGTCACAGATACTCACCGGACACGGGTGCTTCGGTGAGTACCTGTGTCGAATAGGTAGAGAGGCGACACCGTCGTGTCACCATTGTGGCGGCGGCCCGGACTCGGCCCAACATACACTCGAGGAGTGCCCAGCTTGGGCCCCCGAGAGGCGAGTCCTGGTCGCTGAAATAGGATTGGACCTCTCGCTGCCATCAGTGGTTTCGGCTATGCTGGCGGCGACAACCGGATGGAACGCGGTGGCCTCATTCTGTGAAGCTGTTATGCTCAAGAAGGAGGCCTCCGAGCGCGAGAGGGAGCGCAACGATCCCTCCCGTAGGAGAACGAGACGGCGCCGATGAACTGGATATTGACACTAATATCCGCTTCATCGGCGCCGGCGCTGGGATCTAATCTCAGCGCGTGAGAGTATGCGGCGTCCGGCTGGCTTCTCCCCGGCTTGACGTCGCCCCTGGGACCGCTGGCGTTTGGAGGAGGGGAACTCCACTCGTCTTACATAAGCGGTCCCGGGAAGAGGTAACCTGCTGTAGCTCAGGTTGCCTAAACGCGCTTGTGCGTGAAGGGGAGGGGAGGAGGCATTTGGCCCCCTCCCGTCCCCGGAGGAGAGTCTCAGACGCTCAGTGTACAGCGGGGGTACTGGCGAGATCGTTCACGAGTAGCCCCCCGCTACAGGCATTGTGAGGCTGGCAACCATGGTGGTTTTAGTGCGTATCCCGGGACTAGCCCGAGTGAGTCCCACATAACCCGTCGCCTCCCCAAGCGGCGGGTATGCGTAAGTTTAATGCATTTCCACCATGTAAAAAAAAAAAAAAAAAAAAAAAAAAAAAAAAAAAAAAAAAAAGATGCTGCAGGTGGCGGAGGAATGCCGAAGGTCGCCTGTCTCCTAGCTCCTCATGCATTAACAGCTGGGTTAGCTCTTTTTCGCGTGACGCGGATAACCTTTTGATGAGTTCGCACTTTAATTTTTCGTACTTGCCTTTTGCAGGTGGATTAATTAAAATATCCTTCACTTCGGCGGCGTAGCGATGCTCGAGCTGTGCGCTGACGTAATTATACTTCGTGTCGTCATCCTTGATGCTGGAGAGGGCGAAGCTGCCTTCTATTTGGGCAAACCACACCGCAGGTTCCTCTGCCCAAAACGGTGGGAATCGTACTCCGACACGAAAAATATCGGACGATGTAAAAGTCCTTTCTTTGGAATGCGACTGTTCGTCATCGCTTTGTTCGGTTAAAATGTTCTGAGCTTTAGACATGTTATTATATTGCCACTAGCTTACTGTTCCAGGTTACTGCAAGCTGCGTCCAGGATTCAGGTTGCTCTTAGCTGCGTCCAGTGTTCGGGGTCACCAGTGTGGAGGTGCCGGTGAGGTAACGGCGACAAAGAAACACTTAGTCCACTTAATAGTTTATTTCGGCACCAGAGATATTCCACTTATATATATATTATTATATATGATAATGAGATGCAGCAAGCGTAAACATATATTGCTGTAAGCGCGGTAAGTAGTAGCGAGCGTGCGTCAGCAGCGAGGGCACGAAGCGAACTGCCGGGCGCCGCACCGGCGCTCGCGCACAGCGGAGTTGCGTGGATCTTTCTCGAAGACGTCGATAACGGGACTTGAGGCGCTTCACTCGATACGACACGACGACGGGTGCGGGCCGCGGTGCTCGGCGACTAGTCGGTGTGGCCGACACAGGTAAGTACTATTTATTATGTTTAGTATTGTGCATGTTTTATGTTTAGTGTATCTGTTTAGTATAGTGTATATTTAGTACTTAATAATTAGTGTTAATTTAATTACTTGTATATTGTAATACGTATTTATGTAGATATTTATGATAAGTATATATATGTATTTATGTTATATTTATATTAGTAATTACGTTATTAAGTTTATATATTTATATATGTATATATTATATTTATATAATATGGTAATTGTGGCTTCGCCACAGGATCATAACAAATTTGGCTAGGAAGAGGGGGGAACACAGCGACAGAGAGAAGGTGTGTGTACTCCGCCACGTTATCCGAACAGAAAAAAAAATCGCCAAAATTTCTGTCGAAATTAGTCAAAATCAAGGGATCAAACCAAACAATTGTCAAAGCCGAAATAAAGAACTTATAGGGGCTTTAAGTTGGCCGCGCGAACGTAACGTGGAGGATTGCGCGGCCATGGAGATCTCAGCAACTACTTGGGATAGAGATCTAATTCTTTTTGTTAATTGAACATTTCATTTGTCAACAATTGTCAAAATAAGAAATATAAGACTAAGATCAATATTTCACGAAATATTCACGCTGGAAGTTATGGCCGCGCAACCGTGCACTTGATGTTTCTTCAATCTCGATTATTTCTTCAAAACTTTTCATTTCATGCATTAAAACTGTTATTAGAAGAAAGGTCTTAATATGTCCAAAGTACCGAAAGCATTTAATTCCACCATAGTTTATTTCAACAGACGAAATCAAGCCAAAACAAAACTTACGTGGCCGCGCAGTCATAACGTTACTTTGAACGCTGATATCTCATTATCTATAATTGTTAAGATTTCGGCGTTAACATCCATCTATTCTTAATATTAACCTCATCAGATTGACATATTGTTTTACCCGCAGAACAGTTTTCTACTCGTGTAATCTCAAAAATGATGTTATCTCTTACATTGTTCGAGCAGAGTGACCATAATTTCGGTTTAATATGGGAATATCTTTTGCTCTACTACACGAAAATGTACCTATTAGAAATAATTGTTGTAGAATTGGCTAAGATAAAACAGTTCAATGCAGTGTCCTTTTTCCGTTTGTCAAACTACTTTTATATTTGGTTATGTATTGACGAGTTATAATTTTATCAATGGAACAGTAATGGTAATGGCAAAAGTATTTCTTGGGCTCGAATTCGACCATTTACGTAAAGCAAATAAGATAAGTATAATTACGAATTCACTGTGTGGTGAAGGCGTAGAATATCATCACCCCATCTCATCCCGTGGGGGGCGTAGAAATCGTCCCAAGGGAACTACCTACTAACCTATTATAGAAAGGGCAGCAGTAAATAGAAATGCTATTCCACAGGTAGAGTCCCTCCGTTCAAGTCAGTTCTAAATTCATTAAACGTAGCTTTGAGTTCATAATTGTTACATTACTGCCTATAAACCGAGAACATTTTAAATTTCCGGAGTGCAAGCAGCAATGTCGCGTCATGTGGTGAACACAGAACCAAGTTCTATTTTTTGGCATTGCTTTGTATGACATGATTTGAAAATGTGTATAGAAGAAAAGAATAGTGTATTGAACTGTTTTATTTTAGCCAATTGTACAACAATTATTCTAAATAGGTACATTTTTGCTAAAAGATATTCCCATATTAAACCGAAATTATGGTCACTACTAGAACATTGTAAGAGATAACACCATTTTTGCGATTACACGAGTAGAAAACTGTTCTGACGGTAAAATGATATGTCAATCTGATGAGGTTAATATTACGAATAATGGATGTTCACATCGAAATCTTAACAATTATAGAAAATGAGATATCAGCGTTTAAAGTAACGTCACGACTGCGCGGCCACGTAACTTTTGTTTGGCTTGATTTCGTCTGTTGAAATAAACTATGGTGGAATTAAATGCTTTCGGTACTTTGGACATATTAAGACCTTTCTTCTAGTAACAGTTTTAATGCATGAAATGAAAAGTTTTGAAGAAATAATCGAGATTGAAGAAACATCAAGTGCACGGTTGCGCGGCCATAACTTCCAGCGTGAATATTCCGTGAAATATTGATCTTATTCTTCCTTTTTCGACAAATGTTGACAAATGAAATGTTCAATTAACAAAAAGAATTAGATCTCTATCCCAGATAGTTGCTGAGATCTCTATGGCCGCGCAATCCCCCACGTTACGTTCGCGCGGCCAACTTAAAGCCCCTATAACTTCTTTATTTCTGCTTTGACAATTGTTTGGTTTGTTCCCTTCGATTTTGACTAATTTCGACAGAAATTTTAGCGATTACTTTATCTGTTTGGATAACGTGGCGGAGCAATCGTGACGCACACAGAGAAGGTGAGCATTGATGCGTCACAGGGGGCCGGGTCGGGTGTTCCCTCCACTACCACGTGATGTACCCGGTTTCCGCACGGTCAATCCATGGAATGCTAAGAATTAGGTCTTAAAGAAACAAGTATTTTCTACCTATCTATCTATGATGCTATTCGTGGATTACTACGTCAGTATAATTGATCGTCAATATAATTTTGAGCTCTAAAAAAGGGTACGCACTATTTTTTCTTTATTAGGCTGATCTTAACATTATGTTATGCTTATGAACGACGCGTAGTGGCGGGAAGCATGGTCGGAGCCCGCGTAGCTAGTTCTTCAGGGTGTTTGGCACGCCATTTGCTAATACTATCATCATCATCATTATGTCAGCTAAATGATGTCAACTGCTAGGCAAAGGCCTCTCCAAAAGATCTTCACAATCGGGTTGTGTCTATTATTTGGACGGATATGCTATAATCGCCACGCTTGGCAGATTGGTTTGAGTGGATGGTCATAATCATCATCATCATATCAGCCGAAAGACGACCACTGCTGGCCAAAGGCCTCCCCTAAAGATCTCCACAATTGCCGGTCTTGCGCTATCCGCATCCAGCTACCCTGGTCATAGTATACAGTGATTTAGTCTATCCAGAAGGGTGTGTGGAGTTCGGACTATTTGCAAAATATCCATTTTGCCCGTTTGAAATGCGCTGCCGTAATCGTCTAGCCAAGTCTTACGAAATTGTAGTGCATGGCACCCGTTCTGGTCCACTAAAACACTTACCTTTTTTTTTTTTTTTTTGTCAGTAAACTTTCCCTTTGGACAGGTTAACCTGGGTTGGGGCACGTGGTTAGAAAACCTCCTCGTGTGCCCACTGCTTCCAGTCTCATACGGATACGTCCGGGGAGAACGGAAGTTGGTGGGACGGTGTGCCCTGGGCGCGGGCAGTAATCATGCCTTGCAATGGGATTTATCCTATTTCAAGGTAGGGCTACTGCTCGTGGCGAATATTCTGGCAGTGGAGTGGCGCCTTATCCAAGTGCTTCTCACCGAGAACCGCTTAGGATAACCGGAGTAGGCGAGCTCAGCGTGCACTTACCCTGCCGCTGGGCAGACACTGGTAGGGGAAGTTCTCCTCGAGTGTCATTGCCATTGTCGTTATCCCGATGATGACGTGTCGTGGTCATGTCTCGCGGCGTTTGTCGGGACCGACGGGCTTGGCTTAACCGCCCGGCCCGAGAGGAAGAAAACCTCAATAAAAAATCACCCTAATCCCCAGTTATGGCGCATGGCCATGGGATGCGTGGCTGACGGGGGGTCAGTCGCGGGCGCGCCTCCAGCCAGGGTACCTGCGCACCCCCTGGTTGGACAAAAATGTACGCTTGCCCGGGTAATGGGGGGGCTCTACCCGGGTTGACGTTTAGTTCCTCCCCACTCGTGGGATTTATTATGGTCAAGAAAAATCTAAATACAAGAGAGGGAGAAACAACGCCGTGAGACCACGGAAAGCATGGAGAGGGTACGCACGCCCAGTTTTGCGCACCCTGGATCCAACAATATGGTGCGTTCCACAGAGGATGTGTCGAGGATGGCTCAGCCTCGTGTTGTGTTGGAGCCATTGGGTTTCGTCCCCAAACGCTCCACAACGTCGGGGCCAAACCGGCGGACGCAGAGCGCCACAAGGGAGGTGGCTAACCGGGCTCACTTTTCACGGCCGGCAACACCAGCGCCAGGTGGGATGGTGAGTGATGGTGGCGAGTCAGATTGCTCGCTGATGTCACTCACCTCCGAAACGTCCGTTACGTTGCGTACGCGAAAGCGGACAGGGGGGGCGGTGAGCAGCGAACAGCCCCAGGAGAAGAAAAAGCTGGCGCCCAGTGCCGCAGAGGAGGCTGTAGAGGAAGACCCAGAGCTTGCGGGAAGTCCGTCCAATACGCGTGCCAAGCGAAGTCTTCCGTCGGTGGAAGACTTAGAGAAGGAGATGCAGGCACGGCCAACGGCCGATATTGGTGCCTGCATTAAACATCACCTTCTCACGGTCGAAAAGGTGGCGGATAAATCTCGCCACCTCAAGGGGTCTTTTGTCCGAAGCCTCAGGATGGCAGCACGCACAGTCCAGGCTGCGGCAGATGAGGTCACCCACCGGATAGGGGTGGACGCAAACGTTGAGAGGCTTGAGATGGAGAACATAACCTTGCGGTCTCAGCTCTCGGGCCTCTCCGCGCAGGTGGCCAAGCTGACGGAGGAAGTTAACCTTCTCCGTCGGCAAAATGAGTGCACTTCCTAAGTGCGCCCTAGTGCGGTGTCTGAGTCATCGGCTGCACTACTGGTACCTGCATCCCTGCAGCCGGAGGAGTTAACTCGTTCCATCATGCTCGCGGTTGGGGGCATGATGGACGCCAAACTGGCGGCGTTGAAAGGCCGTCTTCTCCCCGAGCAGCGCCTCCGTCCGCCTCTTGCTGCAGACAGCAGACGAGCTGCGGATGCTGCTCAGGCAAAGCCCACCCCTGACACAGTAGTGCAGGGGAAAAGGAATCAAGCAACGGGAAAGAGGAGGGGGACCAATGCTGAGCCTAGACCACCTTCGGTTTCGGGGATGCCGGCTGTCCCTGAACCGGCCCTGCAAGCCGATACTCCTGCGGCAGCAAAGACCCAATCATGGGCAGCTGCGGCCAAAGAGAAGGCTCCCTCTCAGGCCGAGCCAGCACCAAAAAGTACAGATAAGAGGAAGAAGCCAGTCTCGGGGCAGATGTCAACCCCGTCCGAGAAGGTTCCTCCATCAACTTCTGGGAGCCATATACCCAATAATGGGGCATGGCAGGAAGTTGGTGCAAAAAAGAAGGCTGCAAAAAAGGCTGCTCAAGCTCGAAAACGAGAAAGAGCAGCCGCAGAAAAAGTGAGGAAGACGATGGCCCAGTTGCGCACCCCTACTTCGGCCGCCGTTGTGCTGACACTGCAGCCCGAAGCGGCAGAAAGGGGCGTTACTTACGCTGGGTTGCTAGCTCAAGCGAAAGCATAGGAAAGTATTAGGAGTGTCTCCTGCAAGCTGACCCTCACTGGAGCCCGACTTTTGGAGGTCTCCGGTGAAGACAGTGACGCAAAAGCTGACGCCTTGAGTGACAGGCTGGCCTCTACACTGCCGGCGGAAGATGTCCGAGTCTCAAGACCAATCAAGTGCGTCGACTTGCGTGTCACGGGCTTGGAGGATTCCACTGGAGTCGCTGAGTTGAAAGAGGCTGTTGCGAAGGCCGGGGTTCGACCAGGTAAGGCCAGGAATAATCACCCCCGGCTTTGATGGTATGGGGTCAACCGTCTTCAGCTGTCCTGCTGCAGCAGCTCAGAAATTGGTGGGCCAGAAACTTCTCGTGGGGTGGGTGTCTGCGCAGGTTAAGCTCCTGCAGCCCAAACCTTTGAGGTGCTACCGGTACCAGGCCGAGGGACATGTGGGCGCCCGTTGTTCAGCGGGTGTGGACCGCAGTGGGCTTTGCTTCCGTTGCGGCAAACCCGGTCACAGAGCTGCCACGTGCACAGCAGCACCGCACTGTCACCTGTGCAAGGCGGCTGGCAAGTCTGCTGACCACCGGGTGGGTGCCAGAGTCTGCGCGGCGCCAAAAGTGGTGCAAAAGAGGGTTTCTGGTCCCTTGCGGCAGCAGCCGCAGGCTAACCGTCCGACTGTAGCTTCAGATGGGGCTGCGTCTGGACGAGTGGAGGAAGTTGAGATGGACCATTCCTAATGGCCCCGTTGCGCTTCCTCCAAACCAATATCAACCACTGTGCCAGTGCCCAGGATCTTTTGGTCCAGAGCATGGCAGAGTGGTTGATAAATGTGGCAGTGGTTGCCGAGCCGTATTTCGTTCCACCCAGTAACGACTGGGCCAGGAACCTAAACGGCTCGGTGGCCTTAATCTTGCGGCCTGCCACTGGTGGCCCTGGCCTTGAGAATGTCTCGAGTGGTCAGGGCTGGGTATGGGCTGGCTGGGTCAGCGGCAGTAGGTGATTTATTTGTTATCGGGGTGTACTTTTCTCCCAATAGATCTCTCGCTGACTTTGAGGGTTTTTTGGTAGAGTTGGGCACAGCCGTCAATCGATGTAATCCCCGTCCCGTCATCTGTCTTGGGGACTTCAACGCCAAATCGGCTGCTTGGGGTTCTCCGATTGCAGATGCGAGGGGGGATGAGCTCGAGGAGTGGGCCCTAGTTAAAGGACTGCTCGTCCTCAATAGGGGTTCCATCAACACGTGCGTGCGGCAACGTGGTGGCTCAATTGTAGACATAACGTTTGCAAGCCCCACAATCGCGCGGCGTGTTCTCGGCTGGCGTGTTGAGGAGGGGGTGGAGACCATGTCTGATCATCGGTACATCCGATTTGCTCTCTCCACCCATACCTTTGATGCGCCGGCTCGGGGGACCCTGAATGGGGACGGTCCGCGTTGGGCATTGGGGCAATTCAACCGGGAGGTCCTCCTGGAAGCCTCTATTGTACAGGCCTGGGTCTCAGCACCGGACAGGCCTGTCAATATCAATATTGAGGCCGAGTGGTTCCGGGAAGCTGCAACACAGTCATGTGATGCGGGAATGCCCCGGGTTCGGCGAAGGCATATTAGGCGTCAGGTGTATTGGTGGTCGGAGGAAATCGCACAACTGCGACGCGCTTGCGTGGCGGCCCGACGCCAGTATGCCAGGCATCGCCGCCGCCGACGCCGAACCCAAAATGCGGCAGCCAGAGAAGCGGAGCTGTATGAGGATTACAGAGCGGCCAAAAAAGCCTTGCGGCTGTCCATCTCACGGGCGAAAACTCTAGCCCGCAAGGAGTTGTTGTCGACTCTGGACCGTGATCCATGGGGGCGACCCTACCGTATGGTAAGGGGTAAGCTTCGCTCATGGTCACCCCCACTGACCCAGAGTCTTCAGCCCCAGCTGTTGAGGGAGGTGGTGGTTGCTCTGTTCCCTGATAGGGAAGGGCACTTTGATCCAGCTTCTTTGGCAACCAGCGCGGAAAACGACGACGTGCCCGAAGTGACCCGGGAGGAATTAAGAGCGGCGGTGCATAGGCTTCAAGCCAAAAATACCGCCCCAGGGCCCGACGGCATTCCTGGTCGTGTTTGGGTCCTGGCCCTGAGGGCTCTCGGGCCCCGACTGAGAGGGCTCTTTAGCGCGTGCTTGGAGAGGGGCCAGTTTCCACAACAGTGGAAAACAGGAAAACTGGTCCTTATCCGCAAGGAGGGGCGCCCGGCAGACTCACCTTCTGCCTACCGGCCAATCGTTTTGCTGGACGAAGTGGGCAAACTCTTCGAGAGAGTTATTGCAGACCGCCTAGTCCAGCACTTAACAGCAATTGGTCCGGAACCAGTTTGGTTTCCGCCAAGGGCGCTCCACCGTGGATGCCATAATGCGCGTGAGGGCTCTGACGGAGGAAGCAGTATCTCGGGGCGGAGTGGTCTTGGCGGTGTCTTTGGACATCGCCAACGCGTTTAAAACTCTGCCCTGGAGCAGCATAAGGTCGGCGCTTGAGTATCATCAAGTGCCGATCTACCTCCGTCGTATCGTTGGGGCTTACCTGGTCGAAAGGTCAGTGATCTACCCGGGTCGGAGTCATTGGAGTCGGCGAGAGATGTCATGCGGTGTTCCACAGGGTTCGGTTCTGGGGCCGCTCCTGTGGAACATTGGGTATGACTGGGTGCTGCGCGGTGATCTCCCTCCTTGCGTCAGCGTAACTTGCTATGCTGACGATACGCTAGTAATGGCGTGGGGGGAGACTCATCGGCAAGCAGCTCTGTTGGGTACGGCGGGGGTTGCGCAAGTCGTCAGGAGGATCCGGCAGCTGGGACTCGAGGTGGCGCTCCACAAATCTGAGGCCTTATACTTTCATGGGCCTCGGAAGGCGCCACCGGTGGGGTCTTACATTACGGTGGGAGGCGTCCGCATCGGCGTCGAGAAATCAATGAGATATTTGGGTCTCATTCTCGATGGCCGATGGGACTTCGGAGAACACTTCCGAAGGTTGGTCCCCAAATGCGTGGCTGCGGCAGCAGCTCTGTCAAAATTGCTGCCCAATGTGGGGGGACCAAACGCCTCTTGCCGTAAGCTGTACTTGGGGATCGTACGGTCGATGGCCCTTTATGGGGCCCCTGTGTGGGGGGAAACCCTGGCTGCCCGTAACATCCGCGAGCTGCGAAAGCCGCAGCGGGTAATGGCAGTTAGGGTAATAAGGGGGTACCGTACGATCTCCTTCGAGGCGGCAACCTTGCTAGCCGGTTCCCCACCCTGGGACTTGGAGGCTAGCTATTGTCGTACAGTATCCATGTTCATCACAAGTAACGATACACTTCATAATTCTGTAGTATCTAACGCAGCACACAATGCGTGATTGTCGGTGGTACCTGAATTCCATAATCCTTTTTTATATTATAAAAAATATGGCTTAAAAAGGCACATGAAATACTGTATTCAGTGTATGTATGACGAAACATTATATTACATTAGGAGCTAAATAATAAAATTTGGAGGTAGACGTAGTAATTTTGACTTAGTATGGTTGTCAGAACGAAATAACCCTTCGCATCGCATGTTAAAGTAGGTGCATACATCATATATGTACGTACTCTGTCCTATTCATTCTCTAATCGTTCATGTACTTGCATAATTAAATACTAAATTTAATTGGCCTCAGTTCGATGTAAAAAATTGATATATCTACAACATGGCAAATAAACTGATTTGATTTGACATGCATTTGCTTAATTGCAATTATTTTGGTACAAGTAGTCGTTTGTAGTTGTTCACAGTAGCAAGTTGTATTGACAATAGTCTAGAAATAGTAGCTTTTGTGGATATCAATAAATTAATAGCGATGTCACAAGTCGGTGATATCGTCAAATTCGGTACTAATAAGGACATTACATACAAAGCAATGAAACCACTAATCTGGATTTTGAAAATATTCCGTTTAAACTATAATGTCGACTCAAAAACATACCTATCGCATTATGGTTTCTTGAAAATATTGTGAACAGTTTCAATAATTGCATTTCTTAACTTTTCTGCACTATACTACAAAATGAATCACCTTTACAAAGCAGTTGCTCCATCTGTAATAGCGATGGAAGTAGTTCAAATAGTCTACGATTTCAGCCAATACATTGTGGATTTATTCTTTGTCTATAAATACGGAAGACATATCAGCTTAGAATATTTTAAGCAATACCAATGCATTGACAAAATTCTTCACGTGACTAATTGCTCTATGGTGCGAACAAAACTGATAAAATATATGGTATTTTTCATAACAATTTGGGCAATAAGTTCTGGATACGACTGTGCTGTTTGGATTCACCGTTACGGTCTTTTATTACCACTGTCACATTCAGTTTTATATCTTCTTTTATTCATCAAAATGCTAACCATCTTAGATATACTAGCTCATGGAAGTCATATAGAATATAGGCTCAAAACTATTGGTGATTTAGTAAAAGCGTGCTATTGCTCTGTAGCCTATTCAGATGAGCCAATAACCGACTGTATTTCTAATAAAAGATGGCTGCATTCAGATAACAAACAGACGACGAGCATTTTTAAACCTAAGTCCTGTACAAATATAGATTCCCATGAAATTAAGCAGCTCAGCAAATGCTATTTATTGCTCACAGAACAAGTGAGTTTCATCAATAAAATGTATGGATATAGGGTATGTATCCTAACTAACTAGAGAAGCTTTGTGAATCCGGTACGTGGGAAATTATAACGCAAGGGTCCAAATCCAGCGTGAAAGTGGCTTGGCTTAGTTTTTCTTATTTAGGCCTAGCAGATTTCTTTTTCTGTAAACTAGTGTTGTTGTACATATATTAAAATACAGCCGTTAACACTAACCTCTTCCTGTATCTATTTTAGATAATAAACACTGGGTATTTCAACAATGTTCAGCTTTAGTTTATTGTAGCAATTATTATAATAATTGTAGCAAGTACGCACAACTGGCTGATTGCAATGGAGTTGCCTAGTGAATTTTATTTCATGGGCGATCAGCCAGTGTGCAGCGAATCAGAAGTGAAGACCCATTTGACGGAAACTCTTAAAGGAAATGCCTACAGTAAACCTCACTAAACTGACATATCTCTAAAATCACAATCTGAGGAGAGAGCCTGGCGATTTGTCCCACAGGTTTCGAGCCTATTACAGACTTCAGCTCTCTCAAAGGACATTTGAGAGAGCTGGTATATATTGTTGTCAGGAGTTTGAACTCCTTCACCAGACGGTTATATTGATGTTTTTCTTCCAGAATTTGGTGCTTATTTTGGGCTTACTTATAGTAATGGTGAAATTAACAAATTTAACCGCGATACTCATAATTGGCTTTAAGGTAAGAAAATACTGTTTTTCTTTGATATTATGGCGAGCGAGGTGGGTCAGGGGATTGGAAAGAAAACTAGTGTTTGCCAACGGAAACTATTGGCGTCGACAGTGACAGTTGGCGCAAAACTAAGATCACGGAACACACGAAAGAGTCCCCGCGACTAGCACTGTGCGAAAGTCTCGAAGTACAGGGTACACTTCTCACTGTGTACGGAATACTTAGCACTGATCACTGGCACTTTTTCAGTTTTCCACTTCTATTTCATCCTCTTGATTTGTCTTCGATTCCACTGGAATTAAAACTCACCGTTCTATTTCGATATTCTGCTTATTTTTTCTGCCAAATTTTAAACATTCCGAAAGGCATTCTTTTCTTTCTAGAACCTCCAATATTCCTGCCCTTGTCATCACCTATCTCTTTCTTATCTATCAGGAGATTCGCTCCGTCTCTTTCTTTCATTTTTAAACTTTCATTTATATGATAGATTAATTGTAATGCGTCTGTCCTTGTCTTCACCTATCTCTTTCTTTCCTTTCAGGAAATTCACATGCCATTTCTTTCTTTTCTGTCTAGAATCATCTAATGTAATTTTTTGCATTAAGAATTTTATACGTCCTTTTCATCAGTTATCATTTTTCTTTTTACTAGAACATTGTCGAAATATTACAAAATCCTCTAATAACCCTTGCTGTTCGAGCCCTGACCGTGATCATATAGCCCCACTCGAATGGAGTATTTTTACTGTCAGTAATTTGATAAATAAAGTTATATTAGTATATAAATAAATTCAACATTATGCGGCGTTGGGTTGGATCTCATATCGAGTCGCCTTAATTTGAGTTAGTTGTGTATATGGGGGGGTTAAGGGGGTTCGTACTAAGTGATAAAACGCATTTTTTTCTGCCGGAGACGCGCCAAAATTTTATATTTTTTTTTTTTAAATCATCGTCTTCATACAAATGCATAAAAAAGAACGCAATTTTGATACATTTCGATACCTACTGCGTTGTAAAACAACGTAAAAACATTGTTTTCGTGTTTAGAAGTTAATTTTTTTTTTATAACGCCTTTATATAAATATCCGAAAAGTACCCAAACTGAATTGTTCGTTGTTACTAGTATGTACCCAGTGAACGCAAATAAAAATGGAAGCATTACTTCAAGGAAACTAATCGCAAATCTTGACCCAATATCCCAATTAAACTGACACAACGGAATACCGCTCAGGTTCACCTTTTAAAAGAAGACATTATGACGTGAAGTTTGGGTCTAAATTGCCATGTTCATGTCATTCGCCGAGAGATGTTTTATGCTATAAAGTGCAACGAAAATAATTCACCGTGACATTGATGATATTAAAATAATATATAATTATGATAAAATATACAGTTTCTTGAACTTTCCGACAAGAGCTTTTCTTAGTTATTTGGCGAGTAATACATATTTAATGTATAGCATAACAATCGGACCACATTATGCAAATAATATGTTGGTGGATATGTTGGTGGAATTGTTGCTGGATTTGTTGGTGGATTTGTTGGTGGATATGTTGGTAGATTTGTTGGTGGATTTTTTGGTGGATATGTTGGTGGATTTGTTGGTGGATGTGTTGGTGGATATGTTGGTGGATTTAATCCTCAAGAAAAGCTTAACTGTAAACATCTAGGGTTCTCAGGGCAGGCGTCTCCAGTCTACATAGTTTAACATCTTTCACCTACTAACAAAGCCCTTCATGCAGCAACCAGGATTAGAGCAAAGGAAATGGAATACAAATACGTCTGGGTCAGAAATGGTCGAGTAATCAGTGAACGCAAATAAACATGGGAGCATTACTTCAAGGAAACTAAGCGCAAATCTTGACCCAATATCCCAATCCAATCCCAATGTTGCAGCTAGTGCTGAGGTGGGACCAATTCGGACTCGCACAGATAACCAATCCTTATTGGTACACATACAGAAGTCCTTACTTCTGTATGTGTACCTATTTATATATATTATTGTGATTGTCTGTGCTTGTTTACTGAATAAATGTATTTTCTTTCTTTCTTTCTTTCTCTTTCAATCAAACTGTATTTGGCGAGTAATACATATTTAATTTATAGCATAATAATCGGACCACATTATGCAAATAATATGTTGGTGGATATGTTGGTGGAATTGTTGCTGGATATGTTGGTGGATTTGTTGGTGGATATGTTGGTGGATTTGTTGGTGGATTTGTTGGTGGATTTGTTGGTAGATATGTTGGTGGATTTGTTGGTGGATATGTTGATGGATTAGTTGGTAGATTTGTTGGTGGATATGTTGGTCGATTTGTTGGCGGATTTGTTGGTGGATATATTGGTGGATTCGTTGGTAATTTTGTAGGTAGATTTGTTGGTAGATTTGTTGGTGGATATGTTGATAGATTTGTCGGTAGATATGTTGGTCGATTTGTTGGCGGATTAGTTGGTGGATTAGTTGGTCAATTTGTTGGCGGATTTGTTGGTGGATATATTGGTGGATTTGTTGGTAGATTTGTTGGTGGATTTGTTGGTGGATTTGTTGGTGGATATGTTGGTGGATTTGTTGGTGGATTTGTTGGTGGATTTGTTGCTGGATTTGTTGGTGGATTTGTTGGTGGATTTGTTGGTAGATATGTTGGTGGGTTTGTTGGTGGATATGTTGATGGATTAGTTGGTAGATTTGTTGGTAGATATGTTGGTCGATTTGTTGGCGGATTTGTTGGTGGATATATTGGTGGATTCGTTGGTAGATTTGTTGGTAGATTTGTTGGTAGATTTGTTGGTGGATTTGTTGGTGGATATGTTGGTGGATTAGTTGGTAGATTTGTCGGTAGATATGTTGGTCGATTTGTTGGCGGATTTGTTGGTGGATTAGTTGGTTGATTTGTTGGCGGATTTGTTTGTGGATATATTGGTGGATTTGTTGGTAGATTTGTTGGCGGATTTGTTGGTGGATTTGTTGGTGGATATGTTGGTGGATTTGTTGGTGGATTTGTTGGTGGACATGTTGGTGGATTTGTTGGTGGATTTGTTGGTGGATATGTTGGTGGATTTGTTGGCGGATTTGTTGGCGGATTTGTTGGTGGATATATTGGTGGATTTGTTGGTAGATTTGTTGGTGGATTTGTTGGTGGATTTGTTGGTGGATATGTTGGTGGATTTGTTGGTGGATTTGTTGGTGGATTTGTTGGTGGATTTGTTGGTGGATTTGTTGGTAGATATGTTGGTGGATTTGTTGGTGGATATGTTGATGGATTAGTTGGTAGATTTGTTGGTGGATATGTTGGTCGATTTGTTGGCGGATTTGTTGGTGGATATATTGGTAGATATGTTGGTGGATTTGTTGGTGGATTTTTTGGTGGATATGTTGGTGGATTTGTCGGTGGATTTGTTGGTGGAATTGTTGGTGGATTTGTTGGTGGATTTGTTGTTGGATTTGTTGGTGGATTTGTTGGTGGATATGTTGGTGGATTTGTTGGTGGATATGTTGGTGCATTTGTTGGTGGATGTGTTGGTGGATATGTTGGTGGATTTAATCCTCAAGAAAAGCTTAACTGTAAACATCTAGGGTTCTCAGGGCAGGCGTCTCCAGTCTACATAGTTTAACATCTTTCACCTACTAACAAAGCCCTTTCATGCAGCAACCAGGATTAGAGCAAAGGAAATGGAATACAAATACGTCTGGGTCAGAAATGGTCGAGTAATCAGTGAACGCAAATAAACATGGAAGCATTACTTCAAGGAAACTAAGCGCAAATCTTGACCCAATATCCCAATCCAATCCCAATGTTGCAGCTAGTGCTGAGGTGGGACCAATTCGGACTCGCACAGATAACCAATCCTTATTGGTACACATACAGAAGTCCTTACTTCTGTATGTGTACCTATTTATATATATTATTGTGATTGTCTGTGCTTATTTACTGAATAAATGTATTTTCTTTCTTTCTTTCTTTCTCTTTCAATCAAACTGTATTTGGCGAGTAATGCATATTTAATTTATAGCATAATAATCGGACCACATTATGCAAATAATATGTTGGTAGATATGTTGGTGGAATTGTTGCTGGATATGTTGGTGGATTTGTTGGTGGATTTGTTGGTGGATTTGTTGGTGGATTTGTTGGTGGATTTGTTGGTGGATTTGTTGGTGGATTTGTTGGTAGATATGTTGGTGGGTTTGTTGGTGGATATGTTGATGGATTAGTTGGTAGATTTGTTGGTGGATATGTTGGTTGATTTGTTGGCGGATTTGTTGGTGGATATATTGGTGGATTCGTTGGTAGATTTGTTGGTGGATATGTTGGTGGATTTGTTGGTGGATATGTTGGTGGATTAGTTGGTAGATTTGTCGGTAGATATGTTGGTCGATTTGTTGGCGGATTAGTTGGTGGATTAGTTGGTCGATTTGTTGGCGGATTTGTTGGTGGATATATTGGTGGATTTGTTGGTAGATTTGTTGGTGGATTTGTTGGGGGATTTGTTGGTGGATATGTTGGTGGATTTATTGGTGGATTTGTTGGTGGATTTGTTGGTGGATTTGTTGGTGGATTTGTTGGTGGATTTGTTGGTAGATATGTTGGTGGATTTGTTGGTGGATATGTTGATGGATTAGTTGGTAGATTTGTTGGTAGATATGTTGGTCGATTTGTTGGCGGATTTGTTGGTGGATATATTGGTGGATTCGTTGGTAGATTTGTTGGTAGATTTGTTGGTAGATTTGTTGGTGGATATGTTGGTGGATTTGTTGGTGGATATGTTGGTGGATTAGTTGGTAGATTTGTCGGTACATATGTTGGTCGATTTGTTGGCGGATTTGTTGGTGGATTAGTTGGTCGATTTGTTGGCGGATTTGTTGGTGGATATATTGGTGGATTTGTTGGTAGATTTGTTGGTGGATTTGTTGGTGGATTTGTTGGTGGATATGTTGGTGGATTTGTTAGTGGATTTGTTGGTGGACATGTTGGTGGATTTGTTAGTGGATTTGTTGATGGATATGTTGGTGGATTTGTTGGCGGATTTGTTGGTGGATATATTGGTGGATTTGTTGGTAGATTTGTTGGTGGATTTGTTGGTGGATTTGTTGGTGGATATGTTGGTGGATTTGTTAGTGGATTTGTTGGTGGACATGTTGGTGGATTTGTTGGTGGATTTGTTGGTGGATATGTTGGTGGATTTGTTGGCGGATTTGTTGGTGGATATATTGGTGGATTTGTTGGTAGATTTGTTGGTGGATTTGTTGGTGGATTTGTTGGTGGATATGTTGGTGGATTTGTTGGTGGATTTGTTGGTGGATTTGTTGGTGGATTTGTTGGTGGATTTGTTGGTGGATTTGTTGGTAGATATGTTGGTGGATTTGTTGGTGGATATGTTGATGGATTAGTTGGTAGATTTGTTGGTAGATATGTTGGTCGATTTGTTGGCGGATTTGTTGGTGGATATATTGGTGGATTCGTTGGTAGATTTGTTGGTAGATTTGTTGGTAGATTTGTTGGTGGATTTGTTGGTGGATATGTTGGTGGATTAGTTGGTAGATTTGTCGGTAGATATGTTGGTCGATTTGTTGGCGGGTTTGTTGGTGGATTAGTTGGTCGATTTATTGGTGGATTTGTTGGTGGATATGTTGGTGGATTTGTTGGTGGATATGTTGGTGGATTTGTTGGTGGATATGTTGGTGGATTTGTTGGTGGAATTGTGGCTGGATATGTTGGTGGAATTGTTGGTGGAATTGTCGCTGGATTAGTTGGTGGATATGTTGGTGGATTTGTTGGTGGATATGTTGGTGGATTTGTTGGTGGAATTGTGGCTGGATATGTTGGTGGAATTGTTGGTGGATTTGTTGCTGGATTAGTTGGTGGATACGTGGGTGGATTTGTTGGTGGATATGTTGGTGGATTTGTTGGTGGAATTGTGGCTGGATTTGTTGGTGGATTTGTTGGTGGATTTGTAGGTGGATTTGTTGTTGGATATGTTGTTGGATTTGTTGGTGGATTTGTTGGTGGATTTGTTGGTGGATATGGCTTTCGTTAGGTATTTGGCGAGTAATACATATTTAATTTATAGCATAATAATCGGACCACATTATGCAAATAATATGTTGGTGGATATGTTGGTGGATTTGTTGGTGGATTTGTTGGTGGATTTGTTGGTGGATATGTTGGTGGATATGTTGGTGGATTTGTTGGTGAATTTGTTGGTGGATTTGTTGGTGGATTTGTTGGTGGATTTGTTGGTGGATTTGTTGGTGGAATTGTGGCTGGATATGTTGAAGGAATTGTTGGTGGATTTGTTGCTGGATTAGTTAGATTAGCTCACTCGTCGTGAAATAGCCGATGTTATTTTCTTTTTGAAATTGTTAAGAGGATCCATTGATTGTCCTGAACTTCTTTCAAAAATCCCATTAAATGTACCAAGAGCAGCAGCAAGACAAACAAATCCTATACATCTTCCATTAGTACCAACAAATTACAGACAGAATTCATATTTGTGGCGAGCGAGCAGTAGCCTTAATAATAATAATCATAAGCTTGACATATTTAATGCTAGACCAGAGGCAGTACGATGGTTACTTAGTGAAGCGTTTTTTTTCAAAATATTTGAACTAATTAGGGCCCATATTTGTTGTTATTAAGTGTTAATTTGTTTTGTTTTTGTGTTTCTTTTTTTTATCTTTTCTTGCAATAATGTTCACACTAGTTCGTTCATTAATAACTTAAAATATTGCCTATTAGCGAAGACCTGTTATTGGCTTCTTGTCGCTTATTATATATTGTTATCTTTGTTACCATTGTATAGCTGTTGGTCTTCCAAGAATAAATAAATAAATAAATAAATTAGTTGGTTGATATGTTGGTGGATTTGTTGGTGGATATGTTGGTGGATTTGTTGGTGGAATTGTGGCTGGATTTGTTGGTGGATTTGTTGGTGGATTTGTTAAAGGATTTGTTGTTGGATATGTTGTTGGAATTGTTGGTGGATTTGTTGCTGGATTAGTTGGTGGATATGTTGGTGGATTTGTTGGTGGATATGTTGGTGGAATTGTGGCTGGATTTGTTGGTGGATTTGTTGGTGGATTTGTTGGTGGATTTGTTGGTGGATTTGTTGTTGGATATGTTGGTGGATTTGTTGGTGGATATGTTGGTGGATTTGTTGGTAGATATGTTGGTGGATTTGTTGGTGGATTTGTAGGTGGATATGTTTGTGGATTTGTTGGTGGATTTGTTGGTGGACATGTTGGTGGAATTGTTGCTGGATTAGTTGGTGGATTAGTTGGTGGATTTGTTGGTGGATTTGTTGGTGGATTTGTTGGTAGATACGTTGGTGGATTTGTTGGTGGATATGTTGGTGGATTAGTTGGTGGAATTGTGGCTGGATATGTTGGTGGAATTGTTGCTGGATTTGTTGGTGGATATGTTGGTGAATTTGTTGGCGGATTTGTTAGTGGATTTGTTGGTGGATTTGTTAGTGGATATGTTGGTGGATTTGTTGGTGGATTTGTTGGTGGATATGTTGGTGGATGTGTTGGTGGATTTGTTGGTGGATATGTTGGTGAATTTGTTTGATGGATTTGTTGGTGGATATGTTGGTGGATTTTTTGGTGGTTTTGTTGGTGGATTTGTTGGTGGATATGTTGGTGGATTTGTTAAAGTAACTAGTAAGTAAGAATGTCAAGAATATGTGCAATAAAGAATATGACAAGCTATTTTATATATGTAAAATATTGCCAATTGACAAAAAAGTTGAATATTTAATAGGACTAGAATACTACTATAGCGATCAATACAAAGAGGTAATAGAGAATAAATATAATACCAGAAGGGCGAGGGAACAAATGCTAACTAAACCAAAAGTGACTAACTATTATGGAAAAAGGACAAATAAATTTATGGTTCCCAAAATATTTAATAAAATGAATCTACTAAGACAGAACCCAAAAATCAGTATGGGCTTGTTAAAAAAGAAATTAAAAGATGCACTGTTGTAGTAATTAAGTACATAATGATAGTTATAATATGATTAAGTAGCTTTTTAGTTGATATTTAGTATAATATATAGAGTAAAGTAGGTTTAAGTAGTAGAATAAGAGCGCTTCTCGCCGTTAAACGATATAGTTTGGCGAGTTTAAAAATGTATTAGAACTAAGTTACTAATTATTTAAATAAATAAATAAAAAAAAAAAAAAATATGGTGGTGGATTTGTTGGTGGATATGTTGGTGGATTTGTTGGTGGATATGTTGGCGGATTTGTTGGTGGATATGTTTGTGGATTTGTTGGTGGATCTGTTGGTGGATATGTTGGTGGATTTGTTGGCGGATTTGTTGGTGGATATATTGGTGGATTTGTTGGTAGCATTGTTGGTGGATTTGTTGGTGGATATGTTAGTGGATTTGTTGGTGGATTTGTTGGAGGACATGTTGATTTGTTGATAGATTTGTTGGTGGATTTGTTGGTGGATATGTTGGTGGATTTGTTGGTGGTTATGTTGGTGGATTTGTTGTTGGATTTGTTGGTGGATATGTTGGTGGGTTTGTTGGTGGAATTGTGGCTGGATATGTTGGTGGAATTGTTGCTGGATTAGTTGGTGGATTTGTTGGTGGATATGTTGGTGCATTTGTTGGTGGATATGTTGGTGGATTTGTTGGTGGATTTGTTGGTAGATATGTTGTTGGCGGATTTGTTGGTGGATATATTGGTTGATTTGTTGGTAGATTTGTTGGTGGATTTGTTGGTAGATATGTTGGTGGATTTGTTGGTGGATATGTTGGTGGATTTGTTGGTGGAATTGTGGCTGGATATGTTGGTGGAATTGTTGGTGGAATTGTTGGTGGATTTTTTGGTGGATTTGTTGGTGGATTTGTTGGTGGATTTGTTGGTGGATATGTTGGTGGATTTGTTGGTGGATATGTTGGTGGATTAGTTAGTAGATTTGTTGGTAGATATGTTGGTCGATTTGTTGGCGGATTTGTTGGTGGATTAGTTGGTCGATTTGTTGGCGGATTTGTTGGTGGATATATTGGTGGATTTGTTGGTAGATTTGTTGGTGGATTTGTTGGTGGATATGTTGGTGGATTTTTTGGTGGATATGTGGTGGATTTGTTGGTGGATTTGTTGGTGGATATGTTGGTGGATTTGTTGGCGGATTTGTTGGTGGATATATTGGTGCATTTGTTGGTAGCATTGTTGGTAGATTTGTTGGTGGATTTGTTGGTGGATATGTTAGTGGATTTGTTGGTGGATTTGTTGGAGGACATGTTGGTGGATTTGTTGGTGGATTTGTTGGTGGATATGTTGGTGGATTTGTTGGTGGATTTGTTGGTGGATTTGTTGGTGGATTTGTTGGTGGATTTGTTGGTGGATATGTTGGTGGATTTGTTGGTGGAATTGTGGCTAGATATGTTGGTTGAATTGTTGCTGGATTAGTTGGTGGATTTGTTGGTGGATATGTTGGTGCATTTGTTGGTGGATATGTTGGTGGATTTGTTGGTGGATTTGTTGGTGGATTTGTTGGTGGATATGTTGGTGGATTTTTTGGTGGATTTGTTGGTGGATTTGTTGGTGGATTTGTTGGTGGATATGTTGGTGGATTTGTTGGCGGATTTGTTGGTGGATTAGTTGGTCGATTTGTTGGTGGATTTGTTGGTGGATATGTTGGTGGAATTGTGGCTGGATATGTTGGTGGAATTGTTGCTGGATTAGTTGGCGGATTAGTTTGTGGATTTGTTGGTGGATTTGATGGTGGATTTGTTGGTGGATTAGTTGGTGGAATTGTGGCTGGATATGTTGGTGGAATTGTTGCTGGATTAGTTGGTGGATTTGTTGGTGGATATGTTGGTGGATTTGTTGGTGGATATGTTGGTGGATTTGTTGGTGGATTTGTTGGTGGATTTGTTGGTGGAATTGTGGCTGGATATGTTGGTGGAATTGTTGCTGGATTAGTTGGCGGATTAGTTTGTGGATTTGTTGGTGGATTTGATGGTGGATTTGTTGGTGGATTAGTTGGTGGAATTGTGGCTGGATATGTTGGTGGAATTGTTGCTGGATTAGTTGGTGGATTTGTTGGTGGATATGTTGGTGGATTTGTTGGTGGATATGTTGGTGAATTTGTTGGCGGATTTGTTGGTGGATTTGTTGGTGGATATGTTGGTGGATTTGTTGGTGGAATTGTGGCTGGATATGTTGGTGGAATTGTTGGTGGATTTGTTGCTGGATTAGTTGGTGGATATGTTGGTGGATTTGTTGGTGGATATGTTGGTGGATTTGTTGGTGGAATTGTGGCTGGATTTGTTGGTGGATATGTTGGTGGATTTGTTGGTGGATATGTTGGTGAATTTGTTGGCGGATTTGTTGGTGGATTTGTTGGTGGAATTGTGGCTAGATATGTTGGTTGAATTGTTGCTGGATTAGTTGGTGGATTTGTTGGTGGATATGTTGGTGCATTTGTTGGTGGATATGTTGGTGGATTTGTTGGTGGATTTGTTGGTGGATTTGTTGGTGGATATGTTGGTGGATTTTTTGGTGGATTTGTTGGTGGATTTGTTGGTGGATTTGTTGGTGGATATGTTGGTGGATTTGTTGGTGGATATGTTGGTGGATTAGTTGGTAGATTTGTTGGTAGATATGTTGGTCGATTTGTTGGCGGATTTGTTGGTGGATTAGTTGGTCGATTTGTTGGCGGATTTGTTGGTGGATATATTGGTTGATTTGTTGGTAGATTTGTTGGTGGATTTGTTGGTAGATATGTTGGTGGATTTGTTGGTGGATATGTTGGTGGATTTGTTGGTGGAATTGTGGCTGGATATGTTGGTGGAATTGTTGGTGGAATTGTTGGTGGAATTGTTGCTGGATTAGTTGGTGGATTTGTTGGTGGATTTGTTGGTGGATATGTTGGTGGATTTGTTGGTGGATATGTTGGTGGATTAGTTGGTAGATTTGTTGGTAGATATGTTGTTGGCGGATTTGTTGGTGGAATTGTTGGTGGAATTGTTGGTGGAATTGTTGGTGGAATTGTTGCTGGATTAGTTGGTGGATATGTTGGTGGATTTGTTGGTGGAATTGTGGCTGGATATGTTGAAGGAATTGTTGGTGGATTTGTTGCTGGATTAGTTGGTGGATATGTTGGTGGATTTGTTGGTGGATTTGTTGGTGGATATGTTGGTGGATTTGTTAGTGGATTTGTTGGTGGACATTTGGTGGATTTGTTGGTGGATTTGTTGATGGATATGTTGGTGGATTTGTTGGCGGATTTGTTGGTGGATATATTGGTGGATTTGTTGGTAGATTTGTTGGTGGATTTGTTGGTGGATTTGTTGGTGGATATGTTGGTGGATTTGTTGGTGGATTTGTTGGTGGATTTGTTGTTGGATATGTTGGTGGATTTGTTGGTGGATATGTTGGTGGATTTGTTGGTAGATATGTTGGTGGATTTGTTGGTGGATATGTTGGTGGATTTGTTGGTGGATATGTTGGTGGATTTGTTGGTGGCTATGTTGGTGGATTTGTTGGTGGATTTGTTGGTGGATATGTTGGTGGATTTGTTGGCGGATTTGTTGGTGGATATATTGGTGGATTTGTTGGTAGCATTGTTGGTGGATATGTTGGTGGATTTGTTGGTGGATTTGTTGGTGGATTTGTTGGTGGATTTGTTGGTGGAATTGTTGCTGGATTAGTTGGTGGATATGTTGGTGGATTTGTTGGTAGAATTGTGGCTGGATATGTTGAAGGAATTGTTGGTGGATTTGTTGCTGGATTAGTTGGTGGATATGTTGGTGGATTTGTTGGTGGATTTGTTGGTGGATATGTTGGTGGATTTGTTAGTGGATTTGTTGGTGGACATTTGGTGGATTTGTTGGTGGATTTGTTGATGGATATGTTGGTGGATTTGTTGGCGGATTTGTTGGTGGATATATTGGTGGATTTGTTGGTAGATTTGTTGGTGGATTTGTTGGTGGATTTGTTGGTGGATATGTTGGTGGATTTGTTGGTGGATTTGTTGGTGGATTTGTTGGTGGATTTGTTGTTGGATATGTTGGTGGATTTGTTGGTGGATATGTTGGTGGATTTGTTGGTAGATATGTTGGTGGATTAGTTGGTGGATATGTTGGTGGATTTGTTGGTGGATATGTTGGTGGATTTGTTGGTGGCTATGTTGGTGGATTTGTTGGTGGATTTGTTGGTGGATATGTTGGTGGATTTGTTGGCGGATTTGTTGGTGGATATATTGGTGGATTTGTTGGTAGCATTGTTGGTGGATATGTTGGTGGATTTGTTGGTGGATTTGTTGGTGGATTTGTTGGTGGATTTGTTGGTGGATATGTTGGTGGAGTTGTTGGTGGATATGTTGGTGGATTTGTTGGTGGATATATTGGTGGATTTAATGGTAGCATTGTTGGTGGATATGTTGGTGGAATTGTTGCTGGATTAGTTGGCGGATTTGTTGGTGGATATATTGGTGGATTTGTTGGTAGATTTGTTGGTGGATTTGTTGGTGGATTTGTTGGTGGATATGTTGGTGGATTTGTTGGTGGATTTGTTGGTGGATTTGTTGGTGGATTTGTTGTTGGATATGTTGGTGGATTTGTTGGTGGATATGTTGGTGGATTTGTTGGTAGATATGTTGGTGGATTTGTTGGTGGATATGTTGGTGGATTTGTTGGTGGATATGTTGGTGGATTTGTTGGTGGCTATGTTGGTGGATTTGTTGGTGGATTTGTTGGTGGATATGTTGGTGGATTTGTTGGCGGATTTGTTGGTGGATATATTGGTGGATTTGTTGGTAGCATTGTTGGTGGATATGTTGGTGGATTTGTTGGTGGATTTGTTGGTGGATTTGTTGGTGGATTTGTTGGTGGATATGTTGGTGGAGTTGTTGGTGGAGTTGTTGGTGGATATGTTGGTGGATTTGTTGGTGGATTTGTTGGTGGATATGTTGGTGGATTTGTTGGTGGATTTGTTGGTGCATTTGTTGGTGGATTTGTTGGTGGAATTGTGGCTGGATATGTTGGTGGAATTGTTGCTGGATTAGTTGGCGGATTAGTTTGTAGATTTGTTGGTGGATTTGATGGTGGATTTGTTGGTGGATTAGTTGGTGGAATTGTGGCTGGATATGTTGGTGGAATCGTTGCTGGATTAGTTGGTGGATTTGTTGGTGGATATGTTGGTGGATTTGTTGGTGGATATGTTGGTGAATTTGTTGGCGGATTTGTTGGTGGATTTGTTGGTGGATATGTTGGTGGATTTGTTGGTGGAATTGTGGCTGGATATGTTGGTGGAATTGTTGGTGGATTTGTTGCTGGATTAGTTGGTGGATATGTTGGTGGATTTGTTGGTGGATATGTTGGTGGATTTGTTGGTGGATTTGTTGGTGGATTTGTTGGTGGATTTGTTGTTGGATATGTTGGTGGATTTGTTGGTGGATATGTTGGTGGATTTGTTGGTAGATATGTTGGTGGATTTGTTGGTGGATATGTTGGTGGATTTGTTGGTGGATTAGTTGGTCGATTAGTTGGTGGATTTGTTGGTGGATATGTTGGTGGAATTGTGGCTGGATATGTTGGTGGAATTGTTGCTGGATTAGTTGGCGGATTAGTTTGTGGATTTGTTGGTGGATTTGATGGTGGATTTGTTGGTGGATTAGTTGGTGGAATTGTGGCTGGATATGTTGGTGGAATTGTTGCTGGATTAGTTGGTGGATTTGTTGGTGGATATGTTGGTGGATTTGTTGGTGGATATGTTGGTGGATTTGTTGGTGGATTTGTTGGTGGATTTGTTGGTGGAATTGTGGCTGGATATGTTGGTGGAATTGTTGCTGGATTAGTTGGCGGATTAGTTTGTGGATTTGTTGGTGGATTTGATGGTGGATTTGTTGGTGGATTAGTTGGTGGAATTGTGGCTGGATATGTTGGTGGAATTGTTGCTGGATTAGTTGGTGGATTTGTTGGTGGATATGTTGGTGGATTTGTTGGTGGATATGTTGGTGAATTTGTTGGCGGATTTGTTGGTGGATTTGTTGGTGGATATGTTGGTGGATTTGTTGGTGGAATTGTGGCTGGATATGTTGGTGGAATTGTTGGTGGATTTGTTGCTGGATTAGTTGGTGGATATGTTGGTGGATTTGTTGGTGGATATGTTGGTGGATTTGTTGGTGGAATTGTGGCTGGATTTGTTGGTGGATATGTTGGTGGATTTGTTGGTGGATATGTTGGTGAATTTGTTGGCGGATTTGTTGGTGGATTTGTTGGTGGAATTGTGGCTAGATATGTTGGTTGAATTGTTGCTGGATTAGTTGGTGGATTTGTTGGTGGATATGTTGGTGCATTTGTTGGTGGATATGTTGGTGGATTTGTTGGTGGATTTGTTGGTGGATTTGTTGGTGGATATGTTGGTGGATTTTTTGGTGGATTTGTTGGTGGATTTGTTGGTGGATTTGTTGGTGGATATGTTGGTGGATTTGTTGGTGGATATGTTGGTGGATTAGTTGGTAGATTTGTTGGTAGATATGTTGGTCGATTTGTTGGCGGATTTGTTGGTGGATTAGTTGGTCGATTTGTTGGCGGATTTGTTGGTGGATATATTGGTTGATTTGTTGGTAGATTTGTTGGTGGATTTGTTGGTAGATATGTTGGTGGATTTGTTGGTGGATATGTTGGTGGATTTGTTGGTGGAATTGTGGCTGGATATGTTGGTGGAATTGTTGGTGGAATTGTTGGTGGAATTGTTGCTGGATTAGTTGGTGGATTTGTTGGTGGATTTGTTGGTGGATATGTTGGTGGATTTGTTGGTGGATATGTTGGTGGATTAGTTGGTAGATTTGTTGGTAGATATGTTGTTGGCGGATTTGTTGGTGGAATTGTTGGTGGAATTGTTGGTGGAATTGTTGGTGGAATTGTTGCTGGATTAGTTGGTGGATATGTTGGTGGATTTGTTGGTGGAATTGTGGCTGGATATGTTGAAGGAATTGTTGGTGGATTTGTTGCTGGATTAGTTGGTGGATATGTTGGTGGATTTGTTGGTGGATTTGTTGGTGGATATGTTGGTGGATTTGTTAGTGGATTTGTTGGTGGACATTTGGTGGATTTGTTGGTGGATTTGTTGATGGATATGTTGGTGGATTTGTTGGCGGATTTGTTGGTGGATATATTGGTGGATTTGTTGGTAGATTTGTTGGTGGATTTGTTGGTGGATTTGTTGGTGGATATGTTGGTGGATTTGTTGGTGGATTTGTTGGTGGATTTGTTGTTGGATATGTTGGTGGATTTGTTGGTGGATATGTTGGTGGATTTGTTGGTAGATATGTTGGTGGATTTGTTGGTGGATATGTTGGTGGATTTGTTGGTGGATATGTTGGTGGATTTGTTGGTGGCTATGTTGGTGGATTTGTTGGTGGATTTGTTGGTGGATATGTTGGTGGATTTGTTGGCGGATTTGTTGGTGGATATATTGGTGGATTTGTTGGTAGCATTGTTGGTGGATATGTTGGTGGATTTGTTGGTGGATTTGTTGGTGGATTTGTTGGTGGATTTGTTGGTGGAATTGTTGCTGGATTAGTTGGTGGATATGTTGGTGGATTTGTTGGTGGAATTGTGGCTGGATATGTTGAAGGAATTGTTGGTGGATTTGTTGCTGGATTAGTTGGTGGATATGTTGGTGGATTTGTTGGTGGATTTGTTGGTGGATATGTTGGTGGATTTGTTAGTGGATTTGTTGGTGGACATTTGGTGGATTTGTTGGTGGATTTGTTGATGGATATGTTGGTGGATTTGTTGGCGGATTTGTTGGTGGATATATTGGTGGATTTGTTGGTAGATTTGTTGGTGGATTTGTTGGTGGATTTGTTGGTGGATATGTTGGTGGATTTGTTGGTGGATTTGTTGGTGGATTTGTTGGTGGATTTGTTGTTGGATATGTTGGTGGATTTGTTGGTGGATATGTTGGTGGATTTGTTGGTAGATATGTTGGTGGATTAGTTGGTGGATATGTTGGTGGATTTGTTGGTGGATATGTTGGTGGATTTGTTGGTGGCTATGTTGGTGGATTTGTTGGTGGATTTGTTGGTGGATATGTTGGTGGATTTGTTGGCGGATTTGTTGGTGGATATATTGGTGGATTTGTTGGTAGCATTGTTGGTGGATATGTTGGTGGATTTGTTGGTGGATTTGTTGGTGGATTTGTTGGTGGATTTGTTGGTGGATATGTTGGTGGAGTTGTTGGTGGATATGTTGGTGGATTTGTTGGTGGATATATTGGTGGATTTAATGGTAGCATTGTTGGTGGATATGTTGGTGGAATTGTTGCTGGATTAGTTGGCGGATTTGTTGGTGGATATATTGGTGGATTTGTTGGTAGATTTGTTGGTGGATTTGTTGGTGGATTTGTTGGTGGATATGTTGGTGGATTTGTTGGTGGATTTGTTGGTGGATTTGTTGGTGGATTTGTTGTTGGATATGTTGGTGGATTTGTTGGTGGATATGTTGGTGGATTTGTTGGTAGATATGTTGGTGGATTTGTTGGTGGATATGTTGGTGGATTTGTTGGTGGATATGTTGGTGGATTTGTTGGTGGCTATGTTGGTGGATTTGTTGGTGGATTTGTTGGTGGATATGTTGGTGGATTTGTTGGCGGATTTGTTGGTGGATATATTGGTGGATTTGTTGGTAGCATTGTTGGTGGATATGTTGGTGGATTTGTTGGTGGATTTGTTGGTGGATTTGTTGGTGGATATGTTGGTGGAGTTGTTGGTGGAGTTGTTGGTGGATATGTTGGTGGATTTGTTGGTGGATTTGTTGGTGGATATGTTGGTGGATTTGTTGGTGGATTTGTTGGTGGATTTGTTGGTGGATATGTTGGTGGAGTTGTTGGTGGAGTTGTTGGTGGATATGTTGGTGGATTTGTTGGTGGATTTGTTGGTGGATATGTTGGTGGATTTGTTGGTGGATTTGTTGGTGCATTTGTTGGTGGATTTGTTGGTGGAATTGTGGCTGGATATGTTGGTGGAATTGTTGCTGGATTAGTTGGCGGATTAGTTTGTAGATTTGTTGGTGGATTTGATGGTGGATTTGTTGGTGGATTAGTTGGTGGAATTGTGGCTGGATATGTTGGTGGAATCGTTGCTGGATTAGTTGGTGGATTTGTTGGTGGATATGTTGGTGGATTTGTTGGTGGATATGTTGGTGAATTTGTTGGCGGATTTGTTGGTGGATTTGTTGGTGGATATGTTGGTGGATTTGTTGGTGGAATTGTGGCTGGATATGTTGGTGGAATTGTTGGTGGATTTGTTGCTGGATTAGTTGGTGGATATGTTGGTGGATTTGTTGGTGGATATGTTGGTGGATTTGTTGGTGGATTTGTTGGTGGATTTGTTGGTGGATTTGTTGTTGGATATGTTGGTGGATTTGTTGGTGGATATGTTGGTGGATTTGTTGGTAGATATGTTGGTGGATTTGTTGGTGGATATGTTGGTGGATTTGTTGGTGGCTATGTTGGTGGATTTGTTGGTGGATTTGTTGGTGGATATGTTGGTGGATTTGTTGGCGGATTTGTTGGTGGATATATTGGTGGATTTGTTGGTAGCATTGTTGGTGGATATGTTGGTGGATTTGTTGGTGGATTTGTTGGTGGATTTGTTGGTGGATTTGTTGGTGGATATGCTGGTGGAGTTGTTGGTGGAGTTGTTGGTGGATATGTTGGTGGATTTGAGGTGGATTTGTTGGTGGATATGTTGGTGGATTTGTTGGTGGATTTGTTGGTGGATTTGTTGGTGGATTTGTTGGTGGAATTGTGGCTGGATATGTTGGTGGAATTGTTGCTGGATTAGTTGGCGGATTAGTTTGTGGATTTGTTGGTGGATTTGATGGTGGATTTGTTGGTGGATTAGTTGGTGGAATTGTGGCTGGATATGTTGGTGGAATTGTTGCTGGATTAGTTGGTGGATTTGTTGGTGGATATGTTGGTGGATTTGTTGGTGGATATGTTGGTGAATTTGTTGGCGGATTTGTTGGTGGATTTGTTGGTGGATATGTTGGTGGATTTGTTGGTGGAATTGTGGCTGGATATGTTGGTGGAATTGTTGGTGGATTTGTTGCTGGATTAGTTGGTGGATATGTTGGTGGATTTGTTGGTGGATATGTTGGTGGATTTGTTGGTGGAATTGTGGCTGGATTTGTTGGTGGATCTGTTGGTGGATATATTTTTCGTTAGGTATTTGGCGAGTAATACATATTTAATGTATAGCATAATAATCGGACCACATTAGTGGATATGTTGGTGGATATGTTGGTGGGTTTGTTGGTGGATATATTGGTGGATTTGTTGGTAGATTTGTTGGTGGATTTGTTGGTAGATTTGTTGGTGGATTTGTTGGTGGAATTGTGGCTAGATATGTTGGTGGAATTGTTGCTGGATTAGTTGGCGGATTAGTTTGTAGATTTGTTGGTGGATTTGATGGTGGATTTGTTGGTGGATTAGTTGGTGGAATTGTGGCTGGATATGTTGGTGGAATCGTTGCTGGATTAGTTGGTGGATTTGTTGGTGGATATGTTGGTGGATTTGTTGGTGGATATGTTGGTGGATTTGTTGGTGGATTTGTTGGTGCATTTGTTGGTGGATTTGTTGGTGGAATTGTGGCTGGATATGTTGGTGGAATTGTTGCTGGATTAGTTGGCGGATTAGTTTGTAGATTTGTTGGTGGATTTGATGGTGGATTTGTTGGTGGATTAGTTGGTGGAATTGTGGCTGGATATGTTGGTGGAATCGTTGCTGGATTAGTTGGTGGATTTGTTGGTGGATATGTTGGTGGATTTGTTGGTGGATATGTTGGTGAATTTGTTGGCGGATTTGTTGGTGGATTTGTTGGTGGATATGTTGGTGGATTTGTTGGTGGAATTGTGGCTGGATATGTTGGTGGAATTGTTGGTGGATTTGTTGCTGGATTAGTTGGTGGATATGTTGGTGGATTTGTTGGTGGATATGTTGGTGGATTTGTTGGTGGAATTGTGGCTGGATTTGTTGGTGGATATGTTGGTGGATTTGTTGGTGGATATGTTGGTGAATTTGTTGGCGGATTTGTTGGTGGATTTGTTGGTGGAATTGTGGCTAGATATGTTGGTTGAATTGTTGCTGGATTAGTTGGTGGATTTGTTGGTGGATATGTTGGTGCATTTGTTGGTGGATATGTTGGTGGATTTGTTGGTGGATTTGTTGGTGGATTTGTTGGTGGATATGTTGGTGGATTTTTTGGTGGATTTGTTGGTGGATTTGTTGGTGGATTTGTTGGTGGATATGTTGGTGGATTTGTTGGTGGATATGTTGGTGGATTAGTTGGTAGATTTGTTGGTAGATATGTTGGTGGATTTGTTGGTGGAATTGTGGCTGGATATGTTGGTGGAATTGTTGGTGGATTTGTTGCTGGATTAGTTGGTGGATATGTTGGTGGATTTGTTGGTGGATATGTTGGTGGATTTGTTGGTGGAATTGTGGCTGGATTTGTTGGTGGATATGTTGGTGGATTTGTTGGTGGATATGTTGGTGAATTTGTTGGCGGATTTGTTGGTGGATTTGTTGGTGGAATTGTGGCTAGATATGTTGGTTGAATTGTTGCTGGATTAGTTGGTGGATTTGTTGGTGGATATGTTGGTGCATTTGTTGGTGGATATGTTGGTGGATTTGTTGGTGGATTTGTTGGTGGATTTGTTGGTGGATATGTTGGTGGATTTTTTGGTGGATTTGTTGGTGGATTTGTTGGTGGATTTGTTGGTGGATATGTTGGTGGATTTGTTGGTGGATATGTTGGTGGATTAGTTGGTAGATTTGTTGGTAGATATGTTGGTCGATTTGTTGGCGGATTTGTTGGTGGATTAGTTGGTCGATTTGTTGGCGGATTTGTTGGTGGATATATTGGTTGATTTGTTGGTAGATTTGTTGGTGGATTTGTTGGTAGATATGTTGGTGGATTTGTTGGTGGATATGTTGGTGGATTTGTTGGTGGAATTGTGGCTGGATATGTTGGTGGAATTGTTGGTGGAATTGTTGGTGGAATTGTTGCTGGATTAGTTGGTGGATTTGTTGGTGGATTTGTTGGTGGATATGTTGGTGGATTTGTTGGTGGATATGTTGGTGGATTAGTTGGTAGAT
This sequence comes from Pseudoips prasinana, assembly GCA_951640165.1. Lineage (NCBI taxonomy): Eukaryota > Metazoa > Arthropoda > Insecta > Lepidoptera > Nolidae > Pseudoips > Pseudoips prasinana. The sequence goes on from OX621260.1 coordinate 16,030,120, forward strand.
TTGTTGGTAGATATGTTGTTGGCGGATTTGTTGGTGGAATTGTTGGTGGAATTGTTGGTGGAATTGTTGGTGGAATTGTTGCTGGATTAGTTGGTGGATATGTTGGTGGATTTGTTGGTGGAATTGTGGCTGGATATGTTGAAGGAATTGTTGGTGGATTTGTTGCTGGATTAGTTGGTGGATATGTTGGTGGATTTGTTGGTGGATTTGTTGGTGGATATGTTGGTGGATTTGTTAGTGGATTTGTTGGTGGACATTTGGTGGATTTGTTGGTGGATTTGTTGATGGATATGTTGGTGGATTTGTTGGCGGATTTGTTGGTGGATATATTGGTGGATTTGTTGGTAGATTTGTTGGTGGATTTGTTGGTGGATTTGTTGGTGGATATGTTGGTGGATTTGTTGGTGGATTTGTTGGTGGATTTGTTGTTGGATATGTTGGTGGATTTGTTGGTGGATATGTTGGTGGATTTGTTGGTAGATATGTTGGTGGATTTGTTGGTGGATATGTTGGTGGATTTGTTGGTGGATATGTTGGTGGATTTGTTGGTGGCTATGTTGGTGGATTTGTTGGTGGATTTGTTGGTGGATATGTTGGTGGATTTGTTGGCGGATTTGTTGGTGGATATATTGGTGGATTTGTTGGTAGCATTGTTGGTGGATATGTTGGTGGATTTGTTGGTGGATTTGTTGGTGGATTTGTTGGTGGATTTGTTGGTGGAATTGTTGCTGGATTAGTTGGTGGATATGTTGGTGGATTTGTTGGTGGAATTGTGGCTGGATATGTTGAAGGAATTGTTGGTGGATTTGTTGCTGGATTAGTTGGTGGATATGTTGGTGGATTTGTTGGTGGATTTGTTGGTGGATATGTTGGTGGATTTGTTAGTGGATTTGTTGGTGGACATTTGGTGGATTTGTTGGTGGATTTGTTGATGGATATGTTGGTGGATTTGTTGGCGGATTTGTTGGTGGATATATTGGTGGATTTGTTGGTAGATTTGTTGGTGGATTTGTTGGTGGATTTGTTGGTGGATATGTTGGTGGATTTGTTGGTGGATTTGTTGGTGGATTTGTTGGTGGATTTGTTGTTGGATATGTTGGTGGATTTGTTGGTGGATATGTTGGTGGATTTGTTGGTAGATATGTTGGTGGATTAGTTGGTGGATATGTTGGTGGATTTGTTGGTGGATATGTTGGTGGATTTGTTGGTGGCTATGTTGGTGGATTTGTTGGTGGATTTGTTGGTGGATATGTTGGTGGATTTGTTGGCGGATTTGTTGGTGGATATATTGGTGGATTTGTTGGTAGCATTGTTGGTGGATATGTTGGTGGATTTGTTGGTGGATTTGTTGGTGGATTTGTTGGTGGATTTGTTGGTGGATATGTTGGTGGAGTTGTTGGTGGATATGTTGGTGGATTTGTTGGTGGATATATTGGTGGATTTAATGGTAGCATTGTTGGTGGATATGTTGGTGGAATTGTTGCTGGATTAGTTGGCGGATTTGTTGGTGGATATATTGGTGGATTTGTTGGTAGATTTGTTGGTGGATTTGTTGGTGGATTTGTTGGTGGATATGTTGGTGGATTTGTTGGTGGATTTGTTGGTGGATTTGTTGGTGGATTTGTTGTTGGATATGTTGGTGGATTTGTTGGTGGATATGTTGGTGGATTTGTTGGTAGATATGTTGGTGGATTTGTTGGTGGATATGTTGGTGGATTTGTTGGTGGATATGTTGGTGGATTTGTTGGTGGCTATGTTGGTGGATTTGTTGGTGGATTTGTTGGTGGATATGTTGGTGGATTTGTTGGCGGATTTGTTGGTGGATATATTGGTGGATTTGTTGGTAGCATTGTTGGTGGATATGTTGGTGGATTTGTTGGTGGATTTGTTGGTGGATTTGTTGGCGGATTTGTTGGTGGATATGTTGGTGGAGTTGTTGGTGGAGTTGTTGGTGGATATGTTGGTGGATTTGTTGGTGGATTTGTTGGTGGATATGTTGGTGGATTTGTTGGTGGATTTGTTGGTGCATTTGTTGGTGGATTTGTTGGTGGAATTGTGGCTGGATATGTTGGTGGAATTGTTGCTGGATTAGTTGGCGGATTAGTTTGTAGATTTGTTGGTGGATTTGATGGTGGATTTGTTGGTGGATTAGTTGGTGGAATTGTGGCTGGATATGTTGGTGGAATCGTTGCTGGATTAGTTGGTGGATTTGTTGGTGGATATGTTGGTGGATTTGTTGGTGGATATGTTGGTGAATTTGTTGGCGGATTTGTTGGTGGATTTGTTGGTGGATATGTTGGTGGATTTGTTGGTGGAATTGTGGCTGGATATGTTGGTGGAATTGTTGGTGGATTTGTTGCTGGATTAGTTGGTGGATATGTTGGTGGATTTGTTGGTGGATATGTTGGTGGATTTGTTGGTGGATATGTTGGTGGATTTGTTGGTGGATTAGTTGGTCGATTTGTTGGTGGATTTGTTGGTGGATATGTTGGTGGAATTGTGGCTGGATATGTTGGTGGAATTGTTGCTGGATTAGTTGGCGGATTAGTTTGTGGATTTGTTGGTGGATTTGATGGTGGATTTGTTGGTGGATTAGTTGGTGGAATTGTGGCTGGATATGTTGGTGGAATTGTTGCTGGATTAGTTGGTGGATTTGTTGGTGGATATGTTGGTGGATTTGTTGGTGGATATGTTGGTGGATTTGTTGGTGGATTTGTTGGTGGATTTGTTGGTGGATTTGTTGGTGGAATTGTGGCTGGATATGTTGGTGGAATTGTTGCTGGATTAGTTGGCGGATTAGTTTGTGGATTTGTTGGTGGATTTGATGGTGGATTTGTTGGTGGATTAGTTGGTGGAATTGTGGCTGGATATGTTGGTGGAATTGTTGCTGGATTAGTTGGTGGATTTGTTGGTGGATATGTTGGTGGATTTGTTGGTGGATATGTTGGTGAATTTGTTGGCGGATTTGTTGGTGGATTTGTTGGTGGATATGTTGGTGGATTTGTTGGTGGAATTGTGGCTGGATATGTTGGTGGAATTGTTGGTGGATTTGTTGCTGGATTAGTTGGTGGATATGTTGGTGGATTTGTTGGTGGATATGTTGGTGGATTTGTTGGTGGAATTGTGGCTGGATTTGTTGGTGGATATGTTGGTGGATTTGTTGGTGGATATGTTGGTGAATTTGTTGGCGGATTTGTTGGTGGATTTGTTGGTGGAATTGTGGCTAGATATGTTGGTTGAATTGTTGCTGGATTAGTTGGTGGATTTGTTGGTGGATATGTTGGTGCATTTGTTGGTGGATATGTTGGTGGATTTGTTGGTGGATTTGTTGGTGGATTTGTTGGTGGATATGTTGGTGGATTTTTTGGTGGATTTGTTGGTGGATTTGTTGGTGGATTTGTTGGTGGATATGTTGGTGGATTTGTTGGTGGATATGTTGGTGGATTAGTTGGTAGATTTGTTGGTAGATATGTTGGTCGATTTGTTGGCGGATTTGTTGGTGGATTAGTTGGTCGATTTGTTGGCGGATTTGTTGGTGGATATATTGGTTGATTTGTTGGTAGATTTGTTGGTGGATTTGTTGGTAGATATGTTGGTGGATTTGTTGGTGGATATGTTGGTGGATTTGTTGGTGGAATTGTGGCTGGATATGTTGGTGGAATTGTTGGTGGAATTGTTGGTGGAATTGTTGCTGGATTAGTTGGTGGATTTGTTGGTGGATTTGTTGGTGGATATGTTGGTGGATTTGTTGGTGGATATGTTGGTGGATTAGTTGGTAGATTTGTTGGTAGATATGTTGTTGGCGGATTTGTTGGTGGAATTGTTGGTGGAATTGTTGGTGGAATTGTTGGTGGAATTGTTGCTGGATTAGTTGGTGGATATGTTGGTGGATTTGTTGGTGGAATTGTGGCTGGATATGTTGAAGGAATTGTTGGTGGATTTGTTGCTGGATTAGTTGGTGGATATGTTGGTGGATTTGTTGGTGGATTTGTTGGTGGATATGTTGGTGGATTTGTTAGTGGATTTGTTGGTGGACATTTGGTGGATTTGTTGGTGGATTTGTTGATGGATATGTTGGTGGATTTGTTGGCGGATTTGTTGGTGGATATATTGGTGGATTTGTTGGTAGATTTGTTGGTGGATTTGTTGGTGGATTTGTTGGTGGATATGTTGGTGGATTTGTTGGTGGATTTGTTGGTGGATTTGTTGTTGGATATGTTGGTGGATTTGTTGGTGGATATGTTGGTGGATTTGTTGGTAGATATGTTGGTGGATTTGTTGGTGGATATGTTGGTGGATTTGTTGGTGGATATGTTGGTGGATTTGTTGGTGGCTATGTTGGTGGATTTGTTGGTGGATTTGTTGGTGGATATGTTGGTGGATTTGTTGGCGGATTTGTTGGTGGATATATTGGTGGATTTGTTGGTAGCATTGTTGGTGGATATGTTGGTGGATTTGTTGGTGGATTTGTTGGTGGATTTGTTGGTGGATTTGTTGGTGGAATTGTTGCTGGATTAGTTGGTGGATATGTTGGTGGATTTGTTGGTGGAATTGTGGCTGGATATGTTGAAGGAATTGTTGGTGGATTTGTTGCTGGATTAGTTGGTGGATATGTTGGTGGATTTGTTGGTGGATTTGTTGGTGGATATGTTGGTGGATTTGTTAGTGGATTTGTTGGTGGACATTTGGTGGATTTGTTGGTGGATTTGTTGATGGATATGTTGGTGGATTTGTTGGCGGATTTGTTGGTGGATATATTGGTGGATTTGTTGGTAGATTTGTTGGTGGATTTGTTGGTGGATTTGTTGGTGGATATGTTGGTGGATTTGTTGGTGGATTTGTTGGTGGATTTGTTGGTGGATTTGTTGTTGGATATGTTGGTGGATTTGTTGGTGGATATGTTGGTGGATTTGTTGGTAGATATGTTGGTGGATTAGTTGGTGGATATGTTGGTGGATTTGTTGGTGGATATGTTGGTGGATTTGTTGGTGGCTATGTTGGTGGATTTGTTGGTGGATTTGTTGGTGGATATGTTGGTGGATTTGTTGGCGGATTTGTTGGTGGATATATTGGTGGATTTGTTGGTAGCATTGTTGGTGGATATGTTGGTGGATTTGTTGGTGGATTTGTTGGTGGATTTGTTGGTGGATTTGTTGGTGGATATGTTGGTGGAGTTGTTGGTGGATATGTTGGTGGATTTGTTGGTGGATATATTGGTGGATTTAATGGTAGCATTGTTGGTGGATATGTTGGTGGAATTGTTGCTGGATTAGTTGGCGGATTTGTTGGTGGATATATTGGTGGATTTGTTGGTAGATTTGTTGGTGGATTTGTTGGTGGATTTGTTGGTGGATATGTTGGTGGATTTGTTGGTGGATTTGTTGGTGGATTTGTTGGTGGATTTGTTGTTGGATATGTTGGTGGATTTGTTGGTGGATATGTTGGTGGATTTGTTGGTAGATATGTTGGTGGATTTGTTGGTGGATATGTTGGTGGATTTGTTGGTGGATATGTTGGTGGATTTGTTGGTGGCTATGTTGGTGGATTTGTTGGTGGATTTGTTGGTGGATATGTTGGTGGATTTGTTGGCGGATTTGTTGGTGGATATATTGGTGGATTTGTTGGTAGCATTGTTGGTGGATATGTTGGTGGATTTGTTGGTGGATTTGTTGGTGGATTTGTTGGTGGATTTGTTGGTGGATATGTTGGTGGAGTTGTTGGTGAAGTTGTTGGTGGATATGTTGGTGGATTTGTTGGTGGATTTGTTGGTGGATATGTTGGTGGATTTGTTGGTGGATTTGTTGGTGGATTTGTTGGTGGATATGTTGGTGGAGTTGTTGGTGGAGTTGTTGGTGGATATGTTGGTGGATTTGTTGGTGGATTTGTTGGTGGATATGTTGGTGGATTTGTTGGTGGATTTGTTGGTGCATTTGTTGGTGGATTTGTTGGTGGAATTGTGGCTGGATATGTTGGTGGAATTGTTGCTGGATTAGTTGGCGGATTAGTTTGTAGATTTGTTGGTGGATTTGATGGTGGATTTGTTGGTGGATTAGTTGGTGGAATTGTGGCTGGATATGTTGGTGGAATCGTTGCTGGATTAGTTGGTGGATTTGTTGGTGGATATGTTGGTGGATTTGTTGGTGGATATGTTGGTGAATTTGTTGGCGGATTTGTTGGTGGATTTGTTGGTGGATATGTTGGTGGATTTGTTGGTGGAATTGTGGCTGGATATGTTGGTGGAATTGTTGGTGGATTTGTTGCTGGATTAGTTGGTGGATATGTTGGTGGATTTGTTGGTGGATATGTTGGTGGATTTGTTGGTGGATTTGTTGGTGGATTTGTTGGTGGATTTGTTGTTGGATATGTTGGTGGATTTGTTGGTGGATATGTTGGTGGATTTGTTGGTAGATATGTTGGTGGATTTGTTGGTGGATATGTTGGTGGATTTGTTGGTGGCTATGTTGGTGGATTTGTTGGTGGATTTGTTGGTGGATATGTTGGTGGATTTGTTGGCGGATTTGTTGGTGGATATATTGGTGGATTTGTTGGTAGCATTGTTGGTGGATATGTTGGTGGATTTGTTGGTGGATTTGTTGGTGGATTTGTTGGTGGATTTGTTGGTGGATATGCTGGTGGAGTTGTTGGTGGAGTTGTTGGTGGATATGTTGGTGGATTTGAGGTGGATTTGTTGGTGGATATGTTGGTGGATTTGTTGGTGGATTTGTTGGTGGATTTGTTGGTGGATTTGTTGGTGGAATTGTGGCTGGATATGTTGGTGGAATTGTTGCTGGATTAGTTGGCGGATTAGTTTGTGGATTTGTTGGTGGATTTGATGGTGGATTTGTTGGTGGATTAGTTGGTGGAATTGTGGCTGGATATGTTGGTGGAATTGTTGCTGGATTAGTTGGTGGATTTGTTGGTGGATATGTTGGTGGATTTGTTGGTGGATATGTTGGTGAATTTGTTGGCGGATTTGTTGGTGGATTTGTTGGTGGATATGTTGGTGGATTTGTTGGTGGAATTGTGGCTGGATATGTTGGTGGAATTGTTGGTGGATTTGTTGCTGGATTAGTTGGTGGATATGTTGGTGGATTTGTTGGTGGATATGTTGGTGGATTTGTTGGTGGAATTGTGGCTGGATTTGTTGGTGGATCTGTTGGTGGATATATTTTTCGTTAGGTATTTGGCGAGTAATACATATTTAATGTATAGCATAATAATCGGACCACATTAGTGGATATGTTGGTGGATATGTTGGTGGGTTTGTTGGTGGATATATTGGTGGATTTGTTGGTAGATTTGTTGGTGGATTTGTTGGTAGATTTGTTGGTGGATTTGTTGGTGGAATTGTGGCTAGATATGTTGGTGGAATTGTTGCTGGATTAGTTGGCGGATTAGTTTGTAGATTTGTTGGTGGATTTGATGGTGGATTTGTTGGTGGATTAGTTGGTGGAATTGTGGCTGGATATGTTGGTGGAATCGTTGCTGGATTAGTTGGTGGATTTGTTGGTGGATATGTTGGTGGATTTGTTGGTGGATATGTTGGTGGATTTGTTGGTGGATTTGTTGGTGCATTTGTTGGTGGATTTGTTGGTGGAATTGTGGCTGGATATGTTGGTGGAATTGTTGCTGGATTAGTTGGCGGATTAGTTTGTAGATTTGTTGGTGGATTTGATGGTGGATTTGTTGGTGGATTAGTTGGTGGAATTGTGGCTGGATATGTTGGTGGAATCGTTGCTGGATTAGTTGGTGGATTTGTTGGTGGATATGTTGGTGGATTTGTTGGTGGATATGTTGGTGAATTAGTTGGCGGATTTTTTGGTGGATTTGTTGGTGGATATGTTGGTGGATTTGTTGGTGGAATTGTGGCTGGATATGTTGGTGGAATTGTTGGTGGATTTGTTGCTGGATTAGTTGGTGGATATGTTGGTGGATTTGTTGGTGGATATGTTGGTGGATTTGTTGGTGGATTTGTTGGTGGATTTGTTGGTGGATTTGTTGTTGGATATGTTGGTGGATTTGTTGGTGGATATGTTGGTGGATTTGTTGGTAGATATGTTGGTGGATTTGTTGGTGGATATGTTGGTGGATTTGTTGGTGGCTATGTTGGTGGATTTGTTGGTGGATTTGTTGGTGGATATGTTGGTGGATTTGTTGGCGGATTTGTTGGTGGATATATTGGTGGATTTGTTGGTAGCATTGTTGGTGGATATGTTGGTGGATTTGTTGGTGGATTTGTTGGTGGATTTGTTGGTGGATTTGTTGGTGGATATGCTGGTGGAGTTGTTGGTGGAGTTGTTGGTGGATATGTTGGTGGATTTGAGGTGGATTTGTTGGTGGATATGTTGTCGGATTTGTTGGTGGATTTGTTGGTGGATTTGTTGGTGGAATTGTGGCTGGATATGTTGGTGGAATTGTTGCTGGATTAGTTGGCGGATTAGTTTGTGGATTTGTTGGTGGATTTGATGGTGGATTTGTTGGTGGATTAGTTGGTGGAATTGTGGCTGGATATGTTGGTGGAATTGTTGCTGGATTAGTTGGTGGATTTGTTGGTGGATATGTTGGTGGATTTGTTGGTGGATATGTTGGTGAATTTGTTGGCGGATTTGTTGGTGGATTTGTTGGTGGATATGTTGGTGGATTTGTTGGTGGAATTGTGGCTGGATATGTTGGTGGAATTGTTGGTGGATTTGTTGCTGGATTAGTTGGTGGATATGTTGGTGGATTTGTTGGTGGATATGTTGGTGGATTTGTTGGTGGAATTGTGGCTGGATTTGTTGGTGGATCTGTTGGTGGATATAGCTTTCGTTAGGTATTTGGCGAGTAATACATATTTAATGTATAGCATAATAATCGGACCACATTAGTGGATATGTTGGTGGATATGTTGGTGGGTTTGTTGGTGGATATATTGGTGGATTTGTTGGTAGATTTGTTGGTGGATTTGTTGGTAGATTTGTTGGTGGATTTGTTGGTGGAATTGTGGCTAGATATGTTGGTGGAATTGTTGCTGGATTAGTTGGTGGATTTGTTGGTGGATATGTTGGTGGATTTGTTGGTGGATATGTTGGTGAATTTGTTGGCGGATTTGTTGGTGGAGTTACCTGCGCGCGCGCTTAGCGTATGGTCGTGTCTTAGCCCGTGCATTGTAGCTTTGTAACTAACGATACAACTGATACAAAATACCCTCTTTTGGTTACCGAAATCATGTTGAAGTGTAAAAGGTTTAGTAAATTTATTTCGATGGCGAAGGAGGAGTTCGTAAGATGTAAAGGACCGTGCGAAGCAATCTACCACAAGAAATGTGTCACGAATAATACCTTTACTAATGAAAAATGCGTAGACTGCATCCCGCTGTCTGACCCGCCTACCCCAGAAACAGAACCAAATATTGCCGTCACCCTGGCGGAAATGAATAAAAAGATGGATGTAATCTATATGATGCAAAAAAAATTACAAGACCTGGCCGAGTTGATTGATTTCGTATCTGAAAAATATGACAAACTGTGCCAGTTCCAAACATCAGCGGAAAAGAAAATGAAAGCCTTAGAAAACAAGAATGCGTACCTAGAAAAGTATAACAAGTCCCTGGAAGAACGTCTAAATAACCTGGAAGAGAACGAAAAAAAAGTAGAATTAGCTCGATTGGAGAGAAAAGAGAACGAAGAAATTACCGCAGTTGTTGCCACAATTGCCCACAAGCTCGAACTCGACACCAGTCTGATTGACCGAGTAGAAAGGGTAGGACGAGAAAAACCTGATACCGATAAACCGCAGCCAGTGGTGATAACGTTCACAACAAAAGAAGCGCGCAGTAAATGGATCTAAAGTCGCAAAGTTCGCTTAACTAATGGGCAGGTCTATGGCACTAAAAGCGATAGTCGTATTTATATTAACGAAAATCTCACTAAATACAAAAGAAACCTACTTTGGCTTACTAAAAACCAGCTAAAAAATACCTATAAATACATATTGGTTCAGGATGGAAAAATACTTATAAAAAAAAGTGACGAACAAAAGAAAATATTGGCAATTAGGAGCGAAAGTGATATTGAACGGATTGTGGATAGGGAGGAGTAACGGCAGCCATATTTACTCCTAGATACCTATACAAGCGCGCATAGCGCGATGTGCACATTGTGATCAATATATTACTTAACAGTGGACCGGTTTGATGCAATTACCGCACTTGACTGTCAATTTAAAAGATACCAAAGTATTAGCAGCTGGGCAAGAAGTTTATCTAGCCACAGTGAATACATACACATAGTACATTTAAACATTCGCTCACTAAGAAAACACTTCGATGAACTATTAGTGTTATTACAGTGTTGTCCGCAAGATATAGATTTGTTAGTGCTATCCGAGGTGAATATTAAGGAAGACGAGTTGACACTTTATAACATAGAAGGATACAATTCATTTTCGAACACAAGGGAACGCTCACGAGGAGGAGGACTAGTCATTTATGTTAAAGAGAAGTATAGACTGTGTGCAGAAAAATCGCAGACTCGCGCAGTCGAGCTACTCCATGGGAAACTGATACTAGACTCCTCGACTCTTAATATCCTTGCTTTGTATAGACCCCCGTAGACTTGCACGTATTACGTGCAAGTCGTTATTCATGGAGGAAGTCGAGCAGACAATAAGTAATATCCCATCTAGCGAAGAAGTAGTGTTGGTAGGAGATATAAATATCAACTTAATAGGAGATAGTGACAATTCTCAAGTTTCGTGCTATAAAAACTGCTTGTGTGAGCTAGGGTTACAGTCTGTCATACCCGCCACAGAGGTGACGAGAGAAGCCATTGTGGCAGGTATAAAACAAGTGTCGTGTATTGATCATGTGTGGGTGCGTTCTAAACTGTTACTAGACTGTGTGTCATACTGAGGACAAGGACATTCGGTATGTGATAAGTTCAAAATTAGTTCATAAAAAACTTTCTAACATTGACTGGCCTGAACTATTGACTATCAACTGTCCCTTAGTTCTATATGATACGTTATTGTCTATATTTAGCAATACATATAAAGATAGCAAAACACTTTTAATGAACCAGTGTAAGAAGCGAGTAGCACAGCCATGGATAAATAAATCATTAAATAACATGATACTACGTAAGGATAAGTTATTTAGGGATTGGAAAGATGCTCCTAACAACAGTACAAAGAGGTTGGAATACACACGGTTGAGAAATAAAGTAAATAAATTAATATATAAGGCTAAAAATACACATAGGCAACTAGAAATAAAAAATGTAAAGGGGATCCAAAAAAAATCTGGCAAATGATCAATTGCTGGTTAGGCAGGAGAAAAGAAGGCATAGATAACATAATTAAAAGATTTTTTGGGAAACAGGATAGTATGTATAATATATGTAGTAAGTTTGCAGATACGTTTACTCAAGAGATTTCTGACATAAAGCATGTCTGTAGCATACAATTGTTAGAACGAACCCAATACGTGGCAGCATGTAACGTAAGTTTTCGTTTTAAGCCCGTGTGTGGCAATACCGTATCTGACCAGCTAAGCAGTGATAAGGCGCCAGGCATCGACTGTATTCGAGCCATGGATTTAAAAAGTATTAATCGACAAATTTCACCTGTTTTGGCACACTTAGTAAACATGTGTTTGTCCCGGGGAGAATATCGAAATCTCCTCAAAAAAGCTTTAATTAGGCCTATCTTTAAGCAGGGAGCACACACTGACCACACCAATTATAGACCGATAGCCATCTTATCAGTCGTTAATAAAATTGTTGAAAAAATAGTAACTGGACAAGTTAGTGAATTTTTAGAGCAGAACCTCATATTATCTGAAGTGCAGCACGGATTTAGGCAAGGTCGCAGCACAGCTACTGCTTTATCGCAATTCTCGGAAGATCTGAATCATAGGCTAGACCAGGGTCACCAGGTCCTAGCACTATTTATCGACTATAAAAAGGCTTTCGATACTTTAGATCACGAAGTGCTACTCCAGGCCATGGATGACTGCGGGATAAGAGGGCCCACAAACAAGTGGTTCCGTAACTACTTGTGTGGCAGAACCCTCCAAACGAGTATTGCAGGAATCACAGGACGGGAGTCCGCCATAAAATTGGGCGTGCCAACCGGATCCGTCGCCGGGCCGGTTAGCTTCATTATGCACGTCAATAGCGTGAGTAACGTAGTAAAAAATTGCCGAGTATATATGTACGCCGATGACATGTGCTGCATGTACTCCTCTAAGAACATACAGGAGGCTAGAGCCATTCTGCAGGCGGATTTTAATAGTATCGTCAAGTGGGCTCACGATAACGGAATCATAATAAACTTAAGCAAAACCAAAATAATGCATATATACTCACCACACAATCAAGTAGCTAAAAACATTAGAAGCTCAGAAATAGGTGTCGTGGGTCACACATTTGACTGTCTACACAGGAATCAGGCCAACTGTACCTGTGATAGACTGGAGTATGTCAGTAAGTTTAAGTACTTAGGTCTCTGGGTGGACACTCATGCGAATTGGAGAACTCAGGTTGACACAGTTTGCACAAAATTAAGGTCAGTACTTAGTAAATTTTACACATTAAAAACACCTCTAAGTAGGAAAACGCTGCGTATGATTTACTTTGCCCTCGCCGAGTCACTGCTGAGCTATGGATTATGTAGATATGGTCGCACATTTTAAAACCTACCTAAATACTATAAAAGCACTGCAAATTCGCTTTTTGAAATATCTTGTCGATTCAAGAACGAAGATAGATTGTCAAGAAAACTATTCTAAACTTTTTGTTAAATGTAACATACTGCCGATACATCAGAAGGTCAAATACTTATTGGTACTTGAGCAATACTACAGTGACGAATTTAAAGTACGAATCCAGAACGCCTACAACACCAGACGCGTACGAGAACATATGTATGTTCAAACTACAACTAACAACTATTATGGCTTAAGAACCAATAAGTATCTGACGACAACAGTCTTCAATAAAATCTCATGGCTTAGACAAGACCACAGTAAGCATAAGATGAGTAAACAATGTTTAAAACATAAGCTACGGAAATTCTTACTCAATGAGTTTGAACAAACTGAGTGTGCTTAACTTATACACTTGATCAATATCAGAAGTGTCGTGGTTATTTATAAGTATTTTATAATTGTATTGTTAGTTTAAATAGCTAATTGTATTGTAAGTTTAAATAACTTAAGCGCTATTCCCGCCGACAAACTGTTACGCAGTTTGGCGGGTTTAAAAACATTGTGAATAAGTTGGATCCAAATAAATCATTTTTATTATTATTATATATTGGTGGATTTGTTGGTAGATTTGTTGGTGGATTTGTTGGTGGATATGTTGGTGGATTTGTTCGTGGATTTGTTGGTGGATTTGTTGGTGGATTTGTGGGTGGATATGTTGGTGGATTTTTTGGTGGTTTTGTTGGTGGATTTGTTGGTGGATATGTTGGTGGATTTGTTGGTAGATATGTTGGTGGATTTGTTGGTGGATATGTTGGTGGATTTGTTGGTGGATATGTTGGTGGATTTGGTGGTGGATATGTTGGTGGATTTGTTGGTGGATTTGTTGGTGGATATGTTGGTGGATTTGTTGGCGGATTTGTTGGTGGATATATTGGTGGATTTGTTGGTAGATTTGTTGGTGGATTTGTTGGTGGATTTGTTGGTGGATATGTTGGTGGATTTGTTGGTGGATTTGTTGGTGGACATGTTGGTGGATTTGTTGGTGGTTTTGTTGGTGGATTTGTTGGTGGATATGTTGGTGGATTTGTTGGTGGATATGTTGGTGGATTTGTTGGTGGATTTGTTGGTGGATATGTTGGTGGATTTGTTGGTGGAATTGTGGCTGGATATGTTGGTGGAATTGTTGGTGGAATTGTTGCTGGATTAGTTGGTGGATTTGTTGGTGGATATGTTGGTGGATTTGTTGGTGGATATGTTGGTGGATTTGTTGGTGGATTTGTTGGTGGATTTGTTGGTGGATTTGTTGGTGGATATGTTGGTAGACCCCAGGGATTTTAGGGCCTCTTTTGTTTATTTTGTACAGCGCAGACATTGTGGATCATATCCAGCATTGTGACTATCATATCTATGCGGATGATGTCCAGATTTACTTATCTGTTAAGCCAGGTGGGGTGGATGAGGCAGTCCAAAAAATTAATAAAGACCTTGAAAGCATAAACAGCTGGGCAAAACGTAACTGTTTAGTACTCAATGCCTCTAAAACCAAATATATGATACTTGGTGCCAAGACTACAGTTGACAGAATAGTGTCCTTAGCCCCTCAGGTTCGTATTGATACTGACAGCATCGAAGTGCAACTGTGGCTCGAAATCTGGGTTTGCTCATGGACGAAAACCTACGCTTCGAACAACATATAGCTTGTATTGCTAAAAACTGTTTTTATCACCTCAAGGTACTCTATAATATACGCGATCACCTTAGTATCAACATGAGAATACAATTAGTAGAATCACTCATCCTTTCCAAATTCAATTATCTTGACGTAGTATTTGGTCCAAAAACATTAGCCAAAACTTCTAACCTTATACAAAGGGTTCAAAATGCTTGCGCAAGGTACTGCTTCAAGATACCACCACGACACCATGTAACACCCTATCTTAACCTGTGGAAAGTTTTAAAGATGAAATACAGACGGGAGGTTCATCTGGCTACACTTTTATTTGGTATAGTCAAGACTGGCAAGCCAATATACCTTTCTTCGAAGCTCTCTTGGCGTAGTGTGGACAGTAGGTATCCCTCCCGTGCATCAGTTTCTGTGTTAAAGATTCCGCGTCATAAAACATCGGCTTTTAGGGGCAGTTTTAGGTATTGTGCTTCTAAGTGTTGGAACAATTTACCACCACCGGTAAGAAATATTAACAATCCTGTTAATTTCAAATCAAAAATAAAATCGTTGGCTTTGGAAATTCAGCTTTCCAACACTCAGTAGTTAACATGTGAAATCGAGTGTTTTGGTAAATTCTGTGACAATAGTGTACGTTTTAATTCAAATTTTAATTTATATTCCTATTAATTCATATATTTTGTAACAAAATCAATTATTACCACCTGTTTTTATTTCCTGGATGTATTTATTTTATTTTTCAACTCCTTGCACACACCGTCATATTTATATTTATTTTTATATGGATGGCCGTTGGCCACAGTTGAAAATCAGCGCTACAGTCATCTGTGGCAGAATGCTGAACTGTGGCCTTTTAGTCACAAAGGTGCTTAGTATGGGTACCACATCGAATAGGTGCGTAAAATTATGTTATAGAAAAATGTATTAATTGTTATTTATAAGTATCATTTTTTTATGTATTCTTCTGTGTGTTGTACCCTTATTACTATTCATCATCATCATCATTACAGCTAAATGAGTCCACTGCTGGACAAGCCTCCCTCAAGAATCGTCTTGGGGGGATATGCCATAATCGCCACCAGGCGGGTTGGCGATCGCAGTAAGATGGTCATAGTAATCAGAAGGAAGCTGCTGCCCATCCTCTGGTAGATATTCCCTCGGGTCGACTTCTACGCCCCCCACGGGATGAGATGGGGTGATGATATTCTGATTCTGATATTTGTCGCCGTCACCACACAGCAGCTTTATTACTATTACTTTTACTTAATTTATACTGATGTACTTTGTGTTTAATAAATATATATTCTTTCTTTCTTTCTTTCATATGTTGGTCGATTTGTTGGCGGAGTTGTTGGTGGATTTGTTGGTAGATTTGTTGGTGGATTTGTTGGTGGATTTGTTAGTGGATATGTTGGTGGATTTGTTGGTGGATATGTTGGTGGATTAGTTGGTAGATTTGTTGGTAGATATGTTGGTCGATCTGTTGGCGGATTTGTTGTGGTGGATTAGTTGGTCGATTTGTTGGAGGATTTGTTGGTGGATATATTGGTGGATTTGTTGGTAGATTTGTTGGTGGATTTGTTGGTGGATTTGTTGGTGGATATGTTTGTGGATTTGTTGGTGGATTTGTTGGTGGACATGTTGGTGGATTTGTTGGTGGATTTGTTGGTGGATTTGTTGGTGGATTTGTTGGTGGATTTGTTGGTGGATATGTTGGTGGATTTGTTGGCGGATTTGTTGGTGGATATGTTGGTGGATTTGTTGGTGGAATTGTGGCTGGATATGTTGGTGGAATTGTTGGTGGAATTGTTGCTGGATTAGTTGGTGGATATGTTGGTGGATTTGTTGGTGGATATGGCTTTCGTTAGGTATTTGGCGAGTAATACATATAGACCAGGGTCGATAATTTTTAAAGCCAAAAAAAATAATAGTAGGATGAAACCCATTATAAAGGAGGGGAATATTATAAAAATGAAAGGAAAAATAATTTACGGGCGATCTGAGGTCGGGAAGGGGATGGGGGTGAGTTTTTAAGGGTAAACAACGGTTTTTCTCGATTTCCGGCAAAACTAAAAGACCTATCGAAAAAAGTCAAATGGCAAAGTTGTAGGTACTAAAAAGATCTAAAACTTTTGTGTTTATACTTTTTTCACATAACGTCAAAATTTATGTGAATAATTCAAAAAACCAAGTTTTTGGTTTTTTATTTTTATCTTTTACAATTTTTTTTCTTTTTTAACGGAATTTGGTGAAAACTTACCTTTTTATGTCCCAAATACGCTGTAATTTATTAGATTAAAAATATTAATTTTTTCACCTTATTTTGAATTAATATCGAAAAAACACCCTAATTTTCAATCGAAAACTCACCCGTCAAGATATCAGCTTTTTTCAAAAAGTTGGTATGTTTTCTGTTCGTTGAAATCTCTACTTTTCGATGGTGAAAAAAAAATATATTATTATTAATCATTTATTGCAGAATAAATTTCCATATATTGTTAGTAAAAGTCTTAACCTAGTGTTAGTAAAAGAGACTCTTATACAAATGTTGAAACGGCTGACACCCACGTGTGCATCCGTATCCAGTGAGCCAGCATGGGGCTGTCCCATCTATCACACAATACACTCAGGATGCCGTGGGAGCTAGCACGTATTCTACCGAGAATAGAAGCGCACCGTTTCCGTATAATTGCATGAAAACCATCAACCCTGGCCTCGGTGAACATCCCGGAAGCGCTACAAAAGCGTGGTAGACCCAACAGCATCCTGAACACATTGTTATACTGGACACGCAGGGCGTTGTATGCCCTGCGTGTATACCTGACCCACAGACTGCACGTGTAAAAAGACTGGCAGTATGCTCTGAAAAGGGTTATTTTCACTTGCGTCGAACAACGTGCAAATCTGCGGATCAGCATATTACCTCGGACAGCCATCGCCCTGCGTTCCCTTCCTGCGTTTTATATGTTACTATAGTAAATCTTCTCAGAAAATGCAAAAAATCGAAAAAACCTCTAATTCGATTTTTTTAAATTATTATAAATAATTTCATCTAAAAAATGTGATAGCTGCAATTTTTTACAATTTAAAAGTTGATTTACTTAATGCTAATTACATTTATGTCATAGAAAATCTCATTATATATAAATATAAATGTTAATAGTACAATTAAATGTAGATATTTTATTCTGATTACGTTATTCATTACAATATTTTTAAACACATTAATCTTATCATTCATAAATACCTACCTTATCTTCAATGCTATTCACTTGATTAAAATATCTACATTTAATTGTACTATTAACATTTATATTTATATATAATGAGATTTTCTATGACATAAACTTATCCATTAGTTTTTGTCTTTTTGGCATTTCTTCATCGTTAGATTCGTCAAACATCTCCGATTCTAGTAGATCTTCGAAATCTTCATGACTATCACCTTCTTCCTCTCCAACATTATTTCCAGACTGCGTTGGTTCTTCATCCACAATTTCTTCTGAATCCTCAACTTCCTCGTAGGTTTCTTCTTCAATATTGGAGCAATTTTCAGAACCATGACAGTTTGAACATAAATTTGTGCATTTTAAACCATGTTTTCGGCAACCACATTTTAAACTGTTACAACCAGTTTCACAGCTGCAGCATATAATTTTAAGCAATATTTCCGGAATTAATTCTTTTTGTGTAAATTTGGGCATAATTCCACGTTGAAATTGCTTCCAGCCCCAATCTGTTGCTGTTAGTTCGTTACCCAACCAAGTTTCAAGCTGATAATATGCCCTGTAACAATGTTGTTCTGCTGCTCCTTCTGTGGGTTTTGGGTTTTAGGTTTGCCAAAACGATTTTGGCTGATTTTCATGTATATTTTGAATATATCTGATATACATATCTGATATATATATCGAGAATAGAAGCGCACCGTTTCCGTATAATTGCATGAAAACCATCAACCCTGGCCTCGGTGAACATCCCGGAAGCGCTACAAAAGCGTGGTAGACCCAACAGCATCCTGAACACATTGTTATACTGGACACGCAGGGCGTTGTATGCCCTGCGTGTATACCTGACCCACAGACTGCACGTGTAAAAAGACTGGCAGTATGCTCTGAAAAGGGTTATTTTCACTTGCGTCGAACAACGTGCAAATCTGCGGATCAGCATATTACCTCGGACAGCCATCGCCCTGCGTTCCCTTCCTGCGTTTTATATGTTACTATAGTAAATCTTCTCAGAAAATGCAAAAAATCGAAAAAACCTCTAATTCGATTTTTTTAAATTATTATAAATAATTTCATCTAAAAAATGTGATAGCTGCAATTTTTTACAATTTAAAAGTTGTGTCTAGGAGGACAAACATGGTAAAGGAGTCTATAATTACAGAACAATACTCTTTTCGTTCGCTTTTACCACTAAGTTTCCCGGTTAAATCTAAATGAATAGTGTGCCACGGAATAGCTAGTTTTGGGATAGGATGCATACGGACTTGTTGAGCACCTGATGGACCCTTGGATACCTTACATATAACGCAGGAATCTATGAACTTTTTCACAAATTTTGACATGTTGTGGAACCAATAAAGATTATACAGTTTGTCGAGAGTTTTCTCGAAACCAAGATGTTTTATTGAAATATATTTGAAATGTATAAAATATCGTCCCCGTAGTTGGAAAACTAAATAAGTCCGATTTTGGCGATTTTGACTTTTTCCTATTTTCAAAACACCTAAAACCTGCCGCATATTTGAGCCTTACAGGCATTTTCATATCTTATTCCGTTCCAAAGATATAGCCATTTTTGTCAGACAGGTCATGACAGATGGAATAATAAATATCTTCAGACAAACACAATTTTTTTAAAGGAAAACTAAATAACTCAGTAAATAAATCAATAACTCTGGTCAATGACAAGATGAATGTCGAATAAGTTAAATAACTTGAGTTGTTGAATTTTTCCTCAACTTAATTTTTTTTTTACAAAACTAACTTAGTTCGAGGAAAACTAAATAACTCTATTTATTTAATTCTGCTATCCAGAATTCTGATATAACGTATCTAATTTATAAATATTTGGTGTTATTTAATTCTTCTACAACAAGATGAAGATTAATTATAAGATGCTAGGCAAATAAAATTAAATAACTTAAGTTGTCATCAAAGGAAATAAGAGGTTCAAGTCCCATTTCGGGTATCAAACCAACGCCACCTTCAACAGATGAAGAATCTTTTGCTGATTCTGGATATACATGGATTCCGGACACAGAAGAAGAAAATAAAAACGAAACTTAGTTCTTTAATAGACATCAATATTTCATTGGATAAGAAGAAAAAAAGAGTAAAGAGATTTGAACGAATAAACCCCATTTTGTCGAGAGATTCTGAAGATGAAACAAGTAATATTATAACAATTCGAGCAATTATTGAAACCCTTATTGAACAAGTCTCACCGGGTTACCCTGGAAAAGAATCATGGAACACTATATTTCGCTGAGACAATAGATTCAGAAATAGAAACAGAAAATAAGGAAATAGAAACCGGGGTGCTAAAAACCCCCGGCAGACGCCGTTTTACCAAAACCAACAACCTCTGGCCCTGGCAACATATAACACTCGCATACAGCGGACCGACGAGAAGATCATCAAACTGGAGGAGGAGCTGAACAGGTTACATTGGGATATCATAAGATTGTCTCAAGTCCGAAGAGAGGGGGAGGGCACGATAATCCTAAAATCCGGGAACCTGCTCTATTTCCAGAACCAACGGCGACCTACGGTCCCAAGGTGGTGTCACCTTGGGACAAACACTTGGGACAACGTAGTGAAAATCGAGAGGGTGTCGACCAGGGTGGCGTAACTTATTCTCAGAATTACCAAGCGGTATTCGTTGAAGGTAATACAGGTATACGCGCCGACTTCGACGAACTCCGACGGTGAGGTTGAGGATATATCAAGAGCCATACATAGCTCTAAAACCCTTTCACTGTGGTCATTTGTGGACTTTGACGCGAAGCTGGGCAAACGAATCGGTAATGGGCTGAGAGTGGGGCAATTTGGAACTGGAGACCGGAACCCCCGGGGCCAAATGTTGGCCGACTTCATGGAGAAGGAGGAACTCTTAATGATGAATTCCTTATTCAGAAAGTCGGATCACCGCAAATGGACCTGGGTGAACCCCGATGGTAAAACCAAAAATTAGATAGACTTTATCTTGTCGATGAGACGACAGATGTTCAATGCGGATAAAACCGGCAGCGATCACAGACTGGTGAGAGGCTCATTGAACCTTAATGTCAAGTTGCAGAGGTCCCGACTGATAAAGTCTACGCTCCGATCTAAAGATGATTCGGGGTTTTGGACGTGGATAGGTAAACCTATCCACGTCCAAAACCCCGAACCATTTTAGCTCTAATTGCAAAACCGTTTCGAATGCCTAGCACTAGGTAATCTAATCTTATAGGTACTTTACAAAACATAATAGACGGACACAAATTACATCCAGGCTCAGAACAACTATTTATGGGTCACACAAATAGCTGTCTGGCGCGGGATTAAAACCCGCGACACGAAGCGGCGAGGCGACTGTCTCAGCCACCACGCCACACATGCAGTCAAGTGGACTTATACTACGACAAGCTTGTAGAAGCTGCCCATACGGCTGGGTCTAAATTCTTCAAGGCCCGCTGTACAAACAGAACTAAAAAGATCTCTGACTTTACCCTGCAACTTATGGAAGAAAGACAAATGGTTCTGAACTCCTCAGATCATGCTACCAGATACCGGTGGCTCAAAAGACAGATCTCAAAATCTTTGACTCGCCTCACGCGTCAATTTAATACAATTAGTATGAAAGAGACCATCAAGCGGAACAAAGGCTCTAAAGTGCCTCGGATCCCAGAGCACGACTAACCCGTCATTACACCGAAGACATCCTGGAAGTCAGCCTGTACGAGATTAGAATGGCTCTCAGACAACATAAGAACAACAAGGCGCTTGGTGAGGATGTAGTTACAGCAGAGCTTCTGAAGGCGGGTGGTACACCAATCCTACGGGCCCATCAGAACTTATTTAACTCCGTCATACTAGATGGTCAAACTAACAACAACTCCACAAGCATGGCAACGAAGTGTGATGGTGCTCTTCTTCAAAAAGGGTGACAAAACCCTATTGAAGAATTATAGGCCGACACTGCTGAGCCATGTTTACAAGTTGCTTTCGAGGGTCATTACGAATCGTCTCGCACGCAGGTTTGATGACTTCCAGCCTCCCGAACTAACTGGTTTCTGAAAAGGCTTTAGCACCATAGACCACATACATACGCTGGGGCAAGTTGTGTAGAAGGCCGAAAAGTATAACAAGCCACTGTGTTTACCGTCTGTGGAGTGTGAGAAAGCCTTTGATTCTATCGAAACCTGGGCCGTGCTCAGGTCTCTCCAACGGTGGTAATCGACTACCGGTATATCGAGGTATTAAAGTGTTTGTATGAAAACGCCACTATGTCAGTGCGACACCAGGACTACAATTCGAAACCTATCCACTTACAGCGAGGCGTGAGACGGGGAGATGTTATATTTCTGAAACTGTTCACCACTGCATTGGGAGATGTCTTCAAGCTTCTGGACTGGAAAGGCTTTAGCAATGTCAATGGCGATTACATCACTCACCATCGATTTGCCAATGAGCAGTCATGGCTGAGACCATGTAAGATCTCGGTACAATGCTCGATGACCTCAGCAGAGTTTCTCAACAAGTGGGTCTGATAAATGAACATGGATAAGACGAAAATCATGTCAAACGTCCATATTGCACCCACTCAATTGAAGGTTGGAGACTAGGACATACCATCCAACAAGGTAGGTCCAACTTCGAAAAGGAGATCAATTGTAGAATCCAACTCGGATGGGCAGCGTTCGGGAAGCTACGTAACATTTTCTCTTCCAAAGTACCGCAGTTTCTCAAGTCGAAAGTCTTCGACCAGTGTGTGTTGCCAGTGATGACTTACGGAACAGAGACGTGGTCGCTCACTATGGGCCTTATTAGAAGGCTCAAGGTCACCCAAAGAGCAATGGAGAGGGCTATGCTTGACGTTTCCCTGCGGGATCGAATCAGAAGTGTCAAAATCCGCAGGCGAACCAAAATCATCGACATAGCCCGAAGAATTGCAAAACTGAAGTGGCAGTGGGCGGGCACATAGTTTATAGACCCGACGGCCGTTGGGGCAAAAAGGTTCTCAAGAGGTGACCACGAACTGGAAGAGGAGAGAGTGTGGGCAGGCCCCCTACAAGATGGGCCGATGATCTTGTGCGGGTCGCTGGGTGCGAATAGCGCAAGACCGGCAATTGTGGAGTTCGGCTGATATGATAAAGATGATAATGTATATTTTTTAAGGATGTGGCATGATAAGTATCTGATAACAATACACCTTTTATAAACTTTTCTATTTATTCCTTAATATAACTTTATTAATATCATAATACAGCGTTTATTTCATATGTGCCCATCAAAAGGTAAAAAAATATCAAAGTAATAATAACATACAAAGCCACTAAATTTTACATTTAAAAATATTTCGAGTATGATAAATTCAATAACTGCACTTATTTCACCTAATTTGACTCTACCACATGTATTTAGCTTGTAGGAAAACTAAATAAATAGCCGAAATAAGTAGCTAATTGCAGTTACGTTATAAAAACAGTTGTGGCAAAATTAAACAACTTGATTTTTTATTTGTTATTTAGTTATAGGTAAAGATAGAGTTCAGTTTGTTAAAGCATAATGTGAAAGGTTATCAGGTCCACAAAATATAAAATCGCCGACAGAAAAATTGTCCCACATTTTCTTACAAATGTACAATAACTAAAAAAAAAACACTAAATCGCGTTTATCTCAGAACTACAAAATCAGAGTTATTTAGTTTTCCAACTACGGGGACGATATATATGAAAATCGGCCATAAGTTTGTTATTAAAAATATATTTACGATGTATATTTAATATAATTTTTATGTATTTTGAAATATTTTTTTTTTATGGGATTACTTAAATTTTTTTGTACAAAATTAAGGAGATTATTATTAGTATGTATGTATGTATTATGACCCGCCTAGCCCCTTCCCCACTTCTCCATGAAATACCTTTTGATGGGCTACTATTTTTCGTGGGCTACTCAGGTATATAATTTATCTTAAAATAGTTATAAATAGACATCTACGCATATAATTTAAAGAAGATTCGACAACTTTCTCCAAATATTGTAGATGTTTATTTGATTTATTAACTTATTTGTTTGTTAATTGTAGTAGTATATTTTTATTTGCAATTTTTTTTTATCAATGTAACATGTAATCTAACGTTTTTCGAGTAATTTAAGTGATAATTTTAATAAATAGCTCTCCCAAATACGCTGTAATTTATTTGACTAAAAATATTAATTCTTTCACCTTATTTTGAATTAATATCGAAAAAACACCCTAATTTTGAATCGAAAACTCACCCGTCAAGATATCAGCTTTTTTCAAAAAGTTGGTATGTTTTCTGTTCGTTGAAATCTCTACTTTCCGATGGTGAAAAAAAATATATATGTTACTATAGTAAGTCTTCTCAGAAAATGCAAAAAATCGAAAAAACTCGAATTCGATTTTATTTAATTATGTAGGGTTGCTATTGGTGAAATTAAAGCCCCATTGACTTGGTGATATTTTATTGGTAACTTGCTTACAGTACACGTTACAATATATTATATCAGGTGGCAACCCTAAGTGGAGGAATGAAAGTGACTGCGGGGCTATCGTCCTTCAGACCTCCCCCCTAGCTGTCTAGTTCCTGAAGACTGCGTGGCTATCGAAGCAGGAACTAGGCTTCCTTGGTATCAGAGCTGGCTGCGGGGCTACCGGGCTCAGAAACCTCTAGCTAGTGAATGACAATTTGTTCGAAGACAGCGCTGCTTATAAAGCGGTTTCGGTTTACATGTGTGCATATTATCAATGTGTGGTCCTCTGTAGATGTAGTGCAGATAACTCCCGGGTGGCGCTGGTTCAGATTGTTACACTCGAAGATTGTAGATGGCGTCACTTGTCTTATAAGAGTTGCTGTCTTCTGTTATTGATCCGCTCATCATAGTGACTTGGATAAGTAACACTAGATGGCGCAGGACGTTTGTTACATTCTCCCCCTCTGGTACTCTATAGTCGTCCCGACAGAGTACCAGGATCAGTATTTATCTTCTTTGGTCTCCCTCTTTTTCTTAAGGGATTTAAAGGTTTGGGCACTTTTTCATCCCTTTGTTCAAATTTACATATTGCTGAAGTATGATATTTTCCCATGGATTGTTCTGGTGACTTTGGATTTGCCACTTCATATGTAGATGCTCCATGTTTCTTTATGACGATGTATGGCCCATCTCTGCGGGGAGCTAATTTTGCTGTGAACTGTTTTTCAATATTACTTATTGGATGTGTCTCAACCAGCACTAAGTCTCCTATATTATAGCATGGATCAGGCCTTCTTCTTTGATTTGCTTGTTGCCTATTATTGTTTTGCATAGTTTCTATGTTTTCCTTTGCAATTAATAAATCTTCAGCTAACCGCTTCAAAGTTGGTGTAATTTGTGATATAAATTTTTCTTGTGTTAATACTATGCTGAAGTCATGTGTGAGATCATAGGGAGTTCTTAATTCACGTCCAAAAGTTAAGTAGGACGGTGAATATCCTGTTGTTTGACACATAGCAGAGTTCATCGCAAATCTGATAGCCGGCAGTGTATTTGGCCATTTATGATGTTGATTCTTAACCATAATTGAAATTTGAGTTTTCATATCTCTATTTTTCCTTTCCACAATATTAGGTTCTGGGTGATACACAGGAGTGAGAATGTGTTGTATTTCTAAACAATAAGTCAGTTTTTGCATTATTGCTGATATAAATTGTACTCCATTATCACTTACAATTTTTCTTGGCAGACCATAACGCAGAAATATTTCATTTAGAAGAGTGAGTGCGCAGGTTTCAGCTGTAGCTTCTGTTAAAGCAAAAAGTTCAACCCAACGAGAAGCTGTGTCTTCAACAATGAAAATCCATTTTTCTCCCGTTGTTGCTTTTGGTAAGGGACCAAACAGATCAATAGATAGTACTTCGAATCTGTTATTATTTGCTGTCGACTGATACAAACCTGCTGGTTTTTTATTTGATGGTTTGTATTTCTGACATTCTACACAAGTTTTCACATATGTAATTACATCCTTTCTTAAACCTCTCCAGTAAAATTTATCAATGATACGTTGAACTGTACGCTCTACTCCCAAATGACCGGCTGTAGGATCATCATGGTATGCTTTTAATATATTAGGTCTCTCTTGTATAGGTATTAGTAATTTTGCATTATCGTCTTCTTGTTCTGGTGTAAACCTATATAATACATTTTGATGTAACATGTAACCTTTTTTAGACCATTCTATATAATTTTCTGTTTGATTTTCCTCTTCAAGTGCATTAATTATTATCTTGAGCTCATCATCTTTAAGTTGTTCTTCACGTATCTGTTTTTCACTGTATTTTGGTAATTCAATTCCTACATAACATAAATTACATGCTTCACTGTCATGAGTGCATGGTGGTCTTGACAAAGTATCTGCTACAACATTAGTACGCCCTGGGGTATATTGTATATTGAGATTATAGGGCTGTAGTTGCAGTGCCCAACGGGCTAAACGACCTGTTGGTGTTTTTAAATTCATTAACCATTTTAGTGGTTGGTGGTCAGTAATTGTAATGAATTGCGTACCTTCAATGTAACCACGAAATCTTGAAACAGCCCAAACAATTGCTAAGGCTTCTTTTTCAGTTACAGTATAATTGCATTCCGCTGGTGTAAGAAGTCTGCTCGCATATTCAACTGGGTGTTCGTTTTCGCCCTCCCCCTGCACTAAAGCCGCTCCAATTGCATATTGACTTGCATCGGTTTTGATTGTAAATCGAGTATCACATTGTGCTTGTTTAAGTACAGGGGCTGTAGTTAACGCTATTTTAAGTTTTTCAAACGCCTCTTGCTGTTCATTACTCCATTGCCAACTTGTTTTCTTTTTAGTTAAGTTTGTTAGCGGTCGAGCTATGTCTGCGAAGTTGTTTATAAATCTTCGGTACCATGAAGCAGTTTGTAGAAATGTTATCAATTGTTTTATATTTCTTGGTTTTGATAAGTTTGATATAGCTGAAATCTTTTCGGGGTCTGTTTTAATTCCCTCTGGAACAATTAGATGTCCCAAATACTTTATCTCAGAACAAATGAATTTACACTTCTTCCTGTTAGCTTTTAAATTAAACTCTCGGAGTTTTTCGAATATTTCCTTCAGATCGTCAATATGTTGTGTCAAATTGACAGATCTCACGATCAAATCGTCTAAATATGACAGCACCCACTTAGTTTTCGTTCCCAAACATTGAATGAATTTATCTATTAATCTCTGGAACGTGGCGGGCGCGTTCCGTAATCCAAACGGCATGCGTTTAAAACGGAACGTTCCAAACGGTGAGACAAAGCTAGTCTTGTCTTGGTCTTCGGGATGTACCAATATTTGCCAATAGCCTGATTGAAGGTCAATGGTAGACATGTATGGCATTGCCTTAGCTTGATGTAATAGATCGTCAATCCTTGGTAATGGATATCTATCTGGTTTTGTTATTTCGTTGAGTCGCCGATAGTCGATACAAACTCTAATATCGTCTGTACCTTTAGGGACCATAATAACAGGAGCTGCCCAGGGTGAATCGCATTCCTCTATTATGTCATTGCTTAGCATTTCATCTAGTTTTTTGTCTCAGTTGTTCCCCACGTTGGGGTTAATAAATTTATTAATAATTAAATAAGATCGAATTCAAGTTTTTTCGATTTAAGTAAGTTTTCACAAATTTTCGTTAAAAAAGAAAAAAAATTGTAAAAGTTAAAAATAAAAAACCAAATACTTGGATTTTTTTATTATTCACATAAATTTTGACGTTATGTGAAAAAAGTGTAAACACAAAAGTTTTAGATCTTTTTATTACCTACAACTTTGCCATTTGATTTTTTTCGATAGGTCTTTTAGTTTTGCCGGAAATCGAGAAAAACCGTTGTTTGCCCTTAAAAACTCACCCCCATCCCCTTCCCGACCTTAGATCGCCCGTAAATTATTTTTCCTTTCATTTTTATAATATTCCCCTCCTTTTATAATGGGTTTCATCCTACTATTATTTTATTTCACTTTTTATTATTCTTAAAGGCTTCTACCCTGGTCTAATATTTAATTTATAGCATAATAATCGGACCACATTATGCAAATAATATGTTGGTGAATATGTTGGTGGAATTGTTACTGGATTAGTTGGTGGATTTGTTGGTGGATATGTTGGTGGATTTGTTGGTGGATTTGTTGGTGGATATGTTGGTGGAATTGTTGGTGGATTTGTTGGTGGATATGTTGGTGGATTTGTTGGTGGATTTGTTGGTGGATTTGTTGGTGGATTTGTTGGTGGATTTGTTGGTAGATATGTTGGTGGATTTGTTGGTGGATATGTTGGTGGATTTGTTGGTGGATATGTTGGTGGATTTGTTGGTGGATATGTTGGTGGATTAGTTGGTCAATTTGTTGGCGGATTTGTTGGTGGATTAGTCGGTCGATTTGTTGGTAGATATGTTGGTCAATTTGTTGGTGGATATATTGGTGGATTTGTTGGTAGATTTGTTGGTAGATTTGTTGGTGGATTTGTTGGTGGATTTGTTGGTGGATATGTTGGTGGATTTGTTGGTGGATATGTTGGTGGATTAGTTGGTAGATTTGTTGGTAGATATGTTGGTCGATTTGTTGGCGGATTTGTTGGTGGATTAGTCGGTCGATTTGTTGGTGGATATGTTGGTGGATTTGTTGGTGGAATTGTGGCTGGATATGTTGGTGGAATTGTTGGTGGATTTGTTGGTGGATTTGTTGTTGGATATGTTGTTGGATTTGTTGGTGGATTTGTTGGTGGATATGGCTTTCGTTAGGTATTTGGCGAGTAATACATATTTAATTTATAGAATAATAATCGGACCACATTATGCAAATAATATGTTGGTGGATATGTTGGTGGATATGTTGGTGGAATTGTTGCTGGATTAGTTGGTGGATTTGTTGGTGGATTTGTTGGTGGATATGTTGGTGGATATGTCGGTGGATATGTTGGTGGATTTGTTGGCGGATTTGTTGGTAGATATGTTGGTGGATTTGTTGGTGGATATGTTGGTAGATTTGTTGGTGGATTTGTTGGTGGATTTGTGGTGGATATGTTGGTGGATTTGTTGGTGGATTTGTTGGTGGATATGTTGGTGGACTTGTTGGTGGATATGTTGGTGCATTTGTTGGTAGATATGTTGGTGGATTTGTTGGTGGATTTGTTGGTAGATATGTTGGTGGATTTGTTGGTGGATATGTTGATGGATTAGTTGGTAGATTTGTTGGTAGATATGTTGGTCGATATGTTGGCGGATTTGTTGGTGGATATATTGGTGGATTTGTTGGTAGATTTGTTGGTGGATTTGTTGGTGGATTTGTTGGTGGATATGTTGGTGGATCAGTTCCGTGTGGTCACTAGTTAGAACAACACGTATTTTACATCTATAAATTCTCATAGATCTGACGATCTATGAGAATTTTTAAAAAATTAACTCAAAAATGCAGTGCGACCTGTGCCATGGTCAATTCACAGAAGGGGCTCAGTGCAGTGCTTTTGGTAAAAACCTTGACTTCAGTTGTGCTAAAATAGCTGAATCAGGATGGAAATGTCCACCATGCAAATCGTCATCCCCAGCCCCATCACCGTTGCCGACACCAACCAAGACACCAGTTACCCTGGAATCTATCATGGCGGAATTGCTGAACATTAAAGAACAATTGATTGTATTGCCAACGTTAATTCAAGATATTAAGAATATTAAATCCGACCTGCAAACGCTGAAATCTTCTTGCGAGTTTGCCACCCAAAAAGTTGAAGACTTCGACAAAAAGCTACCAAAAGCGGAAAGTAGAATTACTCAGCTTGAATCAATCAGCGTCGAGTTACAGGCTAGTGTAGCTACTCTTAAATTGGAGCAATTTAAAAGTGACCAAAGATCGCGACTAAATAACATTGAAATTAAGGGGATACCGCAAAGAAAGGATGAAAACCTGTTTAAAATTTTATCAGATATTGGTACCAAGGTGGAGTACGAAATTCCAAAAACGCAAGTTAACTATATTTCAAGAATACCATCACTGAACTCCAAACAAAAACCAATAATTGTTAGCTTCTTAAACCGCTACGCCAAAGAGGACTTCATAGCAGCAGCCCGTGCTCTAAAGAATTTGAATACCGAAGACCTAGGATATCCAGACACGTCTCAGCGAGTTTATATCAACGATCACTTGAACGCGGAATCAAAAATGTTACTGAACAAGACGAAAGAAGCAGCTAAGAACGCCAAATATAACTATGTCTGGGTTAAATTTGGAAAAATCCATGTCCGTAAGAGTGACACAACTCCTTCATTCACCATTAATAAGATCCAAGATTTAAACAAAATCGCTTAGTCTCTAGCATAATATGTATAGTTTTTTTATTCATAACAATAATTACTGAAAGAAAAGAAAGAAAGAAAATCCATTTATTCAGTAAACTGACACAGATAATAATAACAATATATATAAATGTATACAAACAGAAGTCCTTAATTCTTATCTGTGTGAGTCCGAATTGGTCCCATCTCAGCACTAGCTGCAACATTAACAGTTGCAGCGCTGGTTTTATGATGGAACCACGTAAAATAACTCACGAACAATTAGTGTACAGGTCGCAGTTAGAATTTTACAGTACCTGGACACCAAAATATAACTTATAGCTAATTTAAACAATAAATGTATGCAAGAACGAACTTAATAAATAAATATTAATAAATTAACACCAATTTGGAGATGCATAACACAGACAGTATATAAAATAATTGTTATAATGTCGACATTCTGCTCATAATTCGTCCATAACAATACATAAGTGCACCAATAAAAAATGACATTACATTTATTTAATCCATATTTTTTAGCTGAGTCGGTCAATTATATGCTCTTGGATTGACTGTCAGACAGATGTCAAGAAAAAAGGGACGCGGAAATTGAATTACTTGAAAAATCTAATATGAACAGTAAATTATTATGCTTCTTAATACTAAGTTTATAGCGTAAATATGTTTGATGTATAAGTAAAAGTGGTAATTGTGAATTTTCGATATAAAAGTGAAATATGTATGAAAACAATATTGATCGAGTAATGGTGATGCTATTGTGACGGAGTTCTTCACTGCATGAGCGTCTGGGCATTGTTGTGTTGAGCTCATTAATAGTGTGTCTTGCGGTACTCCTTCCCACAAAAGTGTGCAAAGAGATGGGTAAGTTCAGCCTTGAAAAAGTATTAAAGAGTATTTGAACTGAGTTTTTGTCGCGTCAACAATTCATTTTTATAATTGGCATTAAATGTATATACTGTTCGCAGGCACTTCAACGGAGGAGGTATATTGCACCAGACCTTTGCGGCGGCATATTTAAAAGATCCACGAAAAGCTGCAGTCCTATGTCTCGGAATTAGGATCAGGTGAGCTGAAGACCTGGTTTTATAACTATTGACATCTGTTGACCAAGTTAATTTCTTGTACAGATACTCAGGCCTTTTGTTGGCAATCACACCAAATACAAGAGTTGCCAAGTGGAGTAGTCTACGAGCTGACATTTTTAACATGTTGCCACTATTTATGTACAATGTTACATGTGTTCGTGGTGGTACATTAAAACAGAAACGGGCACAGGCATTTTGTATCCGCTGGACTAGCCGTTGTGTTCTAGCCAGTAGACAGGCTCCATACACAGTGTCTGCATAATTTAGGCGAGAGAGGATAAGTGACTCACATAGTAATATGCGTATATCGGTGTTTATGTAAGGTCTTATTCGATACAATAGTTTGAGGCGATAAAAGCAATTTTGAACTGCACTTGCTACATGCTTTTCAAACTGTAATAGTGGATCGAAAATAACACCCAGGTTGCGAGCCTCATATACCTGCTCTATAGAGTCTCCATCAATTTTAATAGTAGGGCGATACTGCTCCATTTGACTTATGGTGTTTTTCGACCCCATAACCATAAACTTTGATTTTGATGGGTTTAGGACTAGTGAATTTTCACATGCCCACTTAGATACTTTACTTAAATCATAATTTATTTTTGTTACAGAGTCAAGACAGTCTTTGGGATGGCATGAGAGATACAGTTGCAGATCATCTGCATATTGAAGGAATTTGCAATAAGTTATGGAATGGACAATGTCTGCACTGTAAATCAAGAACAGCAGAGGCCCAAGTATTGAGCCTTGTGGTACGCCCCTGTTTACTTGACGAAGCGAGGATGAAGCTTCATGATTATTTTTGTCACCACTAATCCGTACTAATTGGTATCTTTTTGTAAGGTAACTATGAAACCACTTAACTGTCTCCACACTGCACCCATAGTATGTCAGTTTGGACAATAGAAGGGAAATATTTATACAGTCGAATGCACGAGAGAAGTCTAGTAAAGTTAATATCGTTCCCATGCCCTGGTCCCTGGCCTGGAGTATATTATCCACTACATCAATTAAAGCTGTAGTAGTGCTGTGGCCTTTACGGAAGCCTGATTGCCTGGAAGGTAAAATACCAAATTGTTCTACATATTTGCTTAATTGGTCACATACCACCCTCTCCAAAATTTTGGATATACATGGCAATAAGCTAATTGGGCGAAGATCCTTAGTATCATTGGGACTATCTTTTTTAGGTATTGGTCTTACAATAGCAGTCTTCCATATGTCGGGGAAAGTTGATGTTGACACTGACCTGTTTATGATTCTCGTGAGGGTTGTCAGTGTTTGTGGCAGTGTCAGTGTTAACATGTCTAGTGATATGTCATCTATTCCCATGGCATTAGACCTAAGGTTATGGATAATCTTTGATACCTGCTCCTCATTGACTAACTGAATTTGAAAACTACCACAACCAAACCTGTTGAATTCAAACTGTGTAAGATGGGATATAGTTACTTCATCACTACTAGGTATATTTAAAAAGTGAATGTTTAAAAGTTCAGGATTGTTGCAGTGCTGTGGTAAATCTTGGCTTTGGGTTTTGTGCTTTGTTAAATTTTTCTTAATGGACTTCCATAATATTTTAGGTTGTTTTATTTTGCTGTTAATATGAGTCTTAAAGTAAGCAGTCTTTTCTCTGTCTATGGCTGCCCTTACTTCATATTTAAGTTTCTTATAGAATTCTAAATGAATGTCTGATTTGGTCCGCCTAGACTTAGTGTGCTGTTTGTCCCTTATTTGCATCATATCTTTAATAGTGGTGGTGATCCAGGGATAAGATACTTCTTTAATCAAAATTCTTTTAACTGGAGCATGTAGATCAAATAAAGTTGTAATGTAGTTGTTTAGAGTCTCAACCATGCAATTGACATCTCCTAGCTTGCCTATGGAGTCCCAGTCTATACACCCTAAGTCATACTGGAATAAGTCTTGCAGTATGTCATTTAATGGCCGATATCTTACCCAGAAAGGGGCAGGTTTATAAACCTTAAAGTTAAGTTCAGTTGTGGCGATAGCATGATGTCCAAGGTCAGGTATGTGGTTTACTGATACTCCACGGACAGAGGCATCTGTACAAATCAAGTCAATCAAGGTCGCACTGTGATCAGTAAAATGAGTTGGTTCCGTAATTATATTAATGAGATTGGTGCTGTGTAGAAAACAGTTGAGTAGCTTCACTTTGTTATCAGAGGTATCAAGTAAATTAATGTTAAAGTCGCCCAGTAATACTATTTTATCAACATTCCGGAAGGAAGTAACAGAATCAGTAATGGCGTCAAGAAATACGCTGACATCGAGCCAGGGCGGCCTGTACGCGGTGCCGACGACCACCGATTGTGTGTTCACGCTCACCGGAGCCACATCTGCTCTACAGTTGGTACAGACGGGTGCGGCAACGCGCGGACTCGCAGCCCCTGACGCACGTAAAACCCAACGCCGCCACCTCGCGACCTTCCCGAGACAGCTGTACGTGGCATGTGTTGTAGTCTATAGTTAGGAACGAATGGTGCCCTACCTTCCTCTCCCGCTTTGATCCAGGTTTCGTTTATTGCCATTAAGTCCACATCCAGATTCTCCATGGCTACTATAAATTCCTCATGCCGTGTTCCGAGTGACCCCGCGTTGAAAAGTCCAACTTTTAATTGTTTTTGTTTAACCATTTGTGTATAATAAGTAATGTGTGTATTGATATGAGATGTATTGAGTGTTAACCAATAATGTGAACTGTATGTAGAATAAGCTATAACCTGTGTCTATATATTTAGACAATTTACACAATATAGTCAAGAAAATATCTATACAAATAAAACGATGACATTGTAAATATTTATATAAGTTAAACCCTATGTTTATTAATTTAGAAAATTGACAATAAGCCGATAAAAGAATAATGTTTAAATGAATAATACAATGTAATTGTAAATATTTACATGAGCCACTCTTAACCAAATTGTGCAAACATGATATATTCAATAGGTGAAATATGGTGTATATGCAGATCCTAAACTGTAAATATGATATAAAGACAGCACTAAGAATAATCACATTAGTAAGAGGAGTAATAGTACCACTTTTTACATTATTCTTCTTCACAACATTATGCTTCTTTGTCAAACGACTGCTCGCCAAAAACACGACGGATGTCAGCCTCTGTTCGGATCACAAAGGTGCGCTTTCCATCAGATTCCTTTGCCAATATTTTACCATGCTTAGTCCAAGTGAAACGCCAATTAACGCGCTGGGCAGCCTGTCGAACGAGGTAGAACAGATGCCTGTTGACGTATGTTAGCCTCTCGTTGACATAGAACCTCTGGGGCGGCGCAGCCAGGCCGAGGTGCTCGGTGTCGACAGCTCGGCGGACGCGCGCCGCGCGCAGCAGCTCGTCGCGCAGCTGGCGGCGCGCGAGGCGCAGCACGACGCGGCGCGCGCGCGGCGCCGGCCCGCTCGCAGCGCCAGGCAAGCCAGGCTCGGCCACTCGCCCGGGGCCCAGGCCCACCCGTTCGGCAAACACTATGTCTCGCGCTTCGAGGGTGACCCCAAGCTTCTTGGCAACTAGTTCAACGGTGTGTATGATGTTCTCACCCCTATCTTCAGGGAGGTTAGTGATCTCCAAATCCGAGCTCAACAGATCCTGATCTCGATCATTAATCTGTGACTTCAGCTGCGCCACTGTATTTTCCAGCTGCTTAACGGAGTCATCTGTTGCTGTGGTGGGTGGTCTTTTTTCAATGACTGTAATCTTTGATTCCAAGTCATTGACCCGTTGCTCACACTTAGACACCCGCGTCCCTAGTGCTGATACCTGATCCGTCAGCTTCCTGATATCTCGCCTAACTTCAGCCCTCATCTGCTGAATTTCAGACTTGATTTGTCTGAGCAATTCCACCTGTGATATTGGCGCTTCATTCGGGTCCTCTTCATGCTCCAAGTCGGTCAGCTCTCCAGCATCTTCAAATGCGGTGTTGGGGCTATTTTGCGACATAGAACTGCAGCTGTTTGCGTCCGTCTCTTTATTCAGGGTTTTTGCCCTGGAATTGGAGTTTACGCGACATCCGCCACACTTCCAGGTACCCGCTTTCGGTACTGCAGACAGCTGAACACAGTCTAGATGGTATTTTTTCCTGCAGTTACTGCAGGTGGCGCCTCCACGTACTGACAAAAATTTACCACAATGCGCACAGTTGGTCATTCTAAGGTAAACAGATAGCGTTAGTACTTCTGTTAGCTACTAGATGGCGCTACGCGATCAATAATGTCTGTCTTATATTTAAATATTGTATTTTGATGTAATTAATACAACAAGGCGGGTTATTATAGGTAATTTATATAATTAGGCCGAATCCAGGCACTTAACTGACAGTTTATAGTACTTATATAAATATCACTTTCACTTTTAGTTCACTGTGAGGTAGTTTATAAGATGTAAGTTATGTTAAAGTTGTATAATTTAGTTTATATTACACTATATTTTTAAATAACAATTGTTCTTATTAATCACAATATTATCCACTTCGGGCAACAAAAATCTTGCACAGTTATTACTTTATTTAATTAATATTAATGAGTTTTTATTTTTTAACTGGGAGCTATACCTTCACGTTTGACAGTTGACAGTTTGCCCGAGAGACACTTACTACAGACTCCAACTGCATGCACTTATTCACTTTGTAAATGGTTGAGCTCACCTGAGACGCTTATCAGTACTTTACCCCACCTATGCGCGTGCATCTATCGTCCCGTTCACTATTCAGTAAAAAATGTATACCATACTGCTATCTTGCTCGCACCACAGCACGCATCCTTTGGCTATTTGCGTCGGAATGGGAAGTGCATATTTTGTACGCAAGATACACCTGTTATCTTATTGCGCTCCTACGCACTATTTGTACCGTCGTTAGAAACAATTAAACATAATAATATTCATAACTTCAAGTTTCCTAAATTACTTTAAAGAAGAAGAAGAAACAAATTTTTATTTTCATAAAGTACGGAAAATACATTCGATTTTAAAAAACAAACATTCAATTTTATACATTATTAATTTTATTCGTACTGGTATGAAAAATGGCCCTATCTCAGCTAGTACTGCATTTCTGCAGTGCTGATCTTCCGATAGGGCCAGTAGGTACTGGAAGCGTGATACCAGACGAATTCACATTATCATACTTACAAGCTAAAAAAAAATATATTAAGATTATTATTATTATAATGAAACATAGAATAGGAAAGTACTTAGAACAGAACAGAGAGAAAAAATATTAATAATAAAAAATATAAACAACAATTATCCTAGTCATAATCACAATTTATTCCTCGTATCGCATTATTCATGCATTTTTTTTTTTATCGATTGCATTAATACATCATATAGATTTATAATGTCCCTTGTCTTGCCTTTATGCGTTTCCTTGTCTTGACTTTATACATATATTATCTCAAATATTATACTGTTACTACTTGAATTAAGTGATAATGCCAATTAATAGTTTAAATATGAGTAGGAATATTAATCTGACTATTTTTTATCAAAACGTTCGCGGCCTTAGGTCTAAAACACCAATTTTCTTCAGGAACTTGTGTGCGAGTGCTTATGATTTGATTGTGCTAACAGAAACATGGTTAACTGATGGGGTAAGTAGTTCTGAGCTTTTCGATAGTAGGTATATAGTTTGGCGACGCGACCGCGACTACGATCTCACGGAACAGACCCGCGGCGGCGGAGTTTTGATAGCCATTCGTAATGAGATATGCGCTACTTTACAACCTCAGTTCAGTTCTACTGCTGAGGATTTATGGATAGCAATTACTGATACAAGTGGTGTTAAGAGAACCAGTGTAACCTTGTATCTAGGTGTTTTGTATTTATGTAAACAAAACTCGGGCCTTTCTTTCTCGAACCAATTAAGTAACTATATCTCTAAGTTGGATGAAATTATTATGAACCACCCGGATGATAGATTTTTAATACTCGGAGACTTTAATTTGAGCGGTATTTTGTGGAAAACGGGGACTAATGGTAATGCACTATCGGCTACCAATGTACATAGTGCCGACGAATATTCGCTAATCGATGCATTGCATACCCACAACTTAAAACAATATAATCACATAGTTAATTTACATGGCAGAACGCTGGATTTAGTGTTATCTAGTGACTTAGTTACAGTTTCGGAATGCGAGGAACCCCTGGTACCTATAGATCCCCACCATAAGGCACTAAATATTATTATTAGTTCATGCACTTTACCCTGTCTCGAGCCCGCCGCACGAATAAAATTTATTTTCCACAAAGGTGACTTCGCATCAATTAACAAGGAGATTTCTGAGATAAACTGGCATCGGGAATTTTCTGACAAGTGCATCAATGGCGCTGTTGACTGTTTTTACTCTCATATGAGGCGATTAATGGACAAATATATCCCTAAACTTGTAACGAAACCTAACAATAACTTTCCTATATGGTACAACAAACCATTAAAAAAATGTATCAAAGAAAAATTTAAATTCTTCCGTAAATTTAAAACCTATGGAAATATATCGGACCATGCCACTTTTAAAATACTGAGAGAAAGATGCAAAAGTTTGGAGATCGAATGCTATAATAGTTACATTGGGTCAGTTGAGTCTTCTATTAAAAATAACCCAAAATATTTTTGGTCATACGTGAAGGCTCGTCGGAGATCCTCAAGTATTCCTAGTACTGTCACTTATGAACAATCAGTAGCTCATGATGGTAAAACAATCTGTAACTCTTTCTCTGATTATTTTTATTCTACTTTTTCACAGCCGACGCAAACACTACCGCAGTCGCAGACATTGAATGCTCATTGCAGTATGTTCAATGACTGCAATTCGGTTTCACATATATCTAATGTATACATCAAATTAAATGACGTTCATAAAATGCTCAAAACACTTGATGTCTCTAAATCAGCTGGCCCTGATCATATACGAGTACCTCCCATTTTTCTTATTAGATGTGCCGACTCAATTTCAATTCCAGTTTGTATATTGTTTAGAAAATCACTTGCAGATTGTACGGTACCTTTACTATGGAAAAGTGCATTTATAACACCAGTACACAAAAAGGGCTCACGCACAGAAGTTTTAAACTACAGACCTATATCTAAGTTATGTGTACTGGTAAAGGTGTTCGAGAAATTAATTCATACCCAACTTTACGCTTCATTAACTAACGATTTTAGCCAGTCTCAACATGGATTTTTAAAAAAGCGCTCAACAACGTCTAATTTGCTATTGTTGAATGACTTTATATCCGAAAAGATGAGCAAGGGAAAGCAGGTCGATGTTGTTTACACCGATTATAGCAAATGTTTCGACAGAATACAACACCACTTGTTGATAAGAAAATTGGAACTCATAGGTATATGCGGAGACTTACTTAGATGGTTTTCATCGTATGTATCTAATCGGTCGCAAGCCGTTGTCATTAATAATTACATATCTAGCTGGGTTATCATCCCCAGTGGAGTTCCGCAAGGTTCATTGCTAGGTCCTCTGCTATTCTTAATCTTTGTAAACGACATCGACAAATGCTTTCACCACTCTCACTTACTATGTTTTGCGGACGATATGAAAATATTCTCAGCCGTGTCTTCCCATACTGAGGCTCGTAATCTTCAAGCGGATTTAAACCATCTGACCCATTACTGCAAAGTTAATGGTCTTGATCTAAATCCGTCTAAGTGTTCAGTAACCACCTATAGTAGGAAATCAAATACTACCCTCTCTGAATACAGTCTTAACGGACACAAACTCCGAAAATGTAATACTGTAAGAGATCTGGGCATTATTCACGACCCTAAATTACTTTTTCAAGAGCATATTGACCATATTATAAATAAAGCATCTCAAGCATTAGGTTTTGTGATGCGAATGTCGTCTAATTTCAAAAATGCTAAGACATTCAAAATTTTATATTGCTCTTTCGTTCGTAGCACATTAGAATACGCTAGTCAAGTGTGGAACCCCCGTTATAACACGTATATTAAACGTATCGAAAATATTCAAAATAAATTTATAAAGTATCTTTGTTACCGTTTGAAATGTAAATTTAAGTCTGAAGACTACACTGCACTATGCGCCAAATTTCATTTTCTTCCTCTAAGCATGCGGAGAGAAATCACCGATATTATGTACTTGATGAAAATTCTATCCGGTACAGTTGATTGTCCTGATCTCCTTTCGAAAATTCAGTTCAATGTGCCTAATAAAGTGGTGAGACATCATGTTCCCATTCATCTGCCTTTAGTGTCAACCAACTACCGCCAAAATGCGTTCCTGTGGCGAGCAAGTAATAGCTTAAATAAGCAAACTAAAAAAATTAATTTAGACATATTTAACTCTAAACCAGAGACGGTTAGAAGGGTCCTTAGCCAAGAATTTTTTCAAAAGTTGTGTTAGTATATTATAATAATCGTTAATCTATTAGCCTTAAGTACGTGTTTAATTTAATTTTATTGTTATTATTTGTTTTTAATTTAAGAATACCACATATAGATTCGTAAACAATGTTTTATGCGTGGAGACCTATTAATGGCTCTCTGTTACGTATAACATATAAAGCAAATATGTCGCTGAAAGCTGTTGGTCTTCCTAAGAAAAATAAATAAATAAAATAAATAAATAAATTTGTTGGTGGATTTGTTGGTAGATTTGTTGGTAGATATGTTGGTCGTTTTGTTGGCGGATTTGTTGGTGAATATGTTGGTGGATTTGTTGGTGGATATGTTGGTGGATTTGTTGGTGGAATTGTGGCTGGATATGTTGGTGGAATTGTTGGTGGATTTGTTGGTGGATTTGTTGGTGGATTTGTTGTTGGATATGTTGTTGGATTTGTTGGTGGATATGGCTTTCGTTAGGTATTTGGCGAGTAATACATATTTAATTTATAGCATAATAATCGGACCACATTATGCAAATAATATGTTGGTGGATATGTTGGTGGAATTGTTGCTGGATTAGTTGGTGGATTTGTTGGTGGATATGTTGGTGGATTTGTTGGTGGATATGTTGGTGGATTTGTTGGTGGATATGTTGGTGGAATGATGGTGGATATGTTGGTGGATTTGTTGGCGGATTTATTGGTGGATATTATGGTGGATTTGTTGGTAGATTTGTTGGTGGATTTGTTGGTGGATTTGTTGGTGGATTTGTTGGTGGATATGTTGGTGGATTTGTTGGTGGATATGTTGGTGGATATGTTGGTGGATATGTTGGTGGATATGTTGGTGGATTTGTTGGTGGGTTTGTTGGTGGATATGTTGGTAGATATAATACGATACGATATACTAACAACTGAAACTGTAGAAGTGTAAATTCGGTACATTGAAAATATCAAAAAAAAAATAGCAGGGGGTGTTATTAGATCGATACCATTATCCATCAATTATTAATTTTAATACCACCATTACCATTCTTTTGTACTTTGTTGGTGGACATGTTGCTGGATTAGTTGGTGGATTTGTTGGTGGATATGTTGGTGGATTTGTTGGTGGAATTTTGGCTGGATTTGTTGTTGGATTTGTTGGTGGATTTGTTAGTGGATTTGTTGGTAGATATGTTGGTGGATTTGTTGGTGGATTTGTTGGTGGATTTGTTGGTGGATTTGTTGGTGGATTTGTTGGTGGATTAGTTGGTGGAATTGTGGCTGGATATGTTGGTGGAATTGTTGCTGGATTAGTTGGTGGATTTGTTGGTGGATATGTTGGTGGATTTGTTGGTGGATATGTTGGTGGATTTGTTGGCGGATTTTTTGGTGGATATATTGAAGAAGAAAGAAGAAGAAGAAAATGTTTTTATTGAACACATATACACACATATTAAAATAAAGTTTTTACAAATCTTATATTTACTTACATAAAACTAAACATGATTAAGAAAGCAAAAACATTAAAAAGAAACAAATTACAACGAATAATTAATATAAAATGTGTTCAATTGGTAGGCAGCTCAGCACACTGTTACAGCCAGAGTCCAACTGCAACGCTGATTTTCAGCTACCTACCATGGTGAGTCACAGAAGAGCAAATCAGTTTACGCTTTATATAAACTATAGATACTTATGAATAGATACAATAAAATGAAAATTAAAAGTATAAAATACAATACACACTACACACACACAATTAACAGTAAAAAAGATATAAAACAACTTTCTTTTTTTATCTACTTAAATTAAACTGCTCCCTAAGAGTAAATCTAAATTTGCCTTGACCGCCTATATACTTCGCCTCCACTTCCCTGGACAATATAACAAAATATCCCTATGGATTGGATATTATTATATATTTAATATATATTATTGCTGAAATAATAATAATAATACGCATATTGGTGGATTTGTTGGTAGATTTGTTGGTGGATTTGTTGGTGGATTTGTTGGTGGATATGTTGGTGGATTTGTTGGTGGATTTGTTGGTGGACATGTTGGTGGATTTGTTGGTGGATTTGTTGATGGATATGTTGGTGGATTTGTTGGTGGATTTGTTGGTGGATATGTTGGTGGAATTGTGGCTGAATATGTTGGTGGAATTGTTGCTGGAATTGTTGCTGGATTAGTTGGTGGATTTGTTGGTGGATATGTTAGTGGATATGTTGGTGGATTTGTTGGTGGAATTGTGGCTGGATATGTTGGTGGAATTGTTGGTGGAATTGTTGCTGGATTAGTTGGTGGATTTGTTGGTGGATATGTTGGTGGATTTGTTGGTAGATTTGTTGGTGGATTTGTTGGTGGATTTGTTGGTAGATATGTTGGTGGATTTGTTGGTGGATATGTTGGTGGATTTGTTGGTGGATATGTTGGTGGATTTGTTGGTGGATATGTTGGTGGATATGTTGGTGGATATGTTGCAGGATTTGTTGGTGGATTTGTTGGTGGGTATGTTGGTAGATATAATACGATACGATATACTAACAACTGAAACTGTAGAAGTGTAAATTCTGTACATTGAAAATATCAAAAAAAATAATAGCAGGGGGTGTTATTAGATCGATACCATTATCCATCAATTATTAATTTTAATACCACCATTACCATCCTTTTGTACAAACTCTAAAGATGCCGAGTATTTTATCTAAGATATTTATAAAATGAATAATTATAATAAATAAAAATATTTATCATAATTTTTGTGTCGAAAAATAAATTGATTCGTTTGCATAACAACATATATTTTGTGTGAATTAGATTGACTTCATATTTAATAAAATTAGAATATATAGCGATGTACTTACCCGTACTAACTAATTCCAACACTCTTGTTATGCACATGAGATTTGCATTTTTGTAAATTAAACACGCTGAAACCAATAACTGACAGACGGCCGCCATTGATGCCTGTAGTGCGCAAAATGTATTATCTATGGTGTGCAGACTCGGTCCGTGGCACAATTTTTAAGCCCCGCTTACCGTGGCACAATCTGCGTTGGGTCATTTTCGCGAGATAGGAATGCTTCCATGTTTATTTGCGTTCACTGTATGTACCATTAACAGTTCCATGATGGAACTACTGATTGTGATTTTTTATTTGTATTGTTATTTTTGCAAAAATGTAGTTTTATGAAATAACTAGCTGTGTCCTGCGGTTTTACCCGCGTTAAATTTTATAAATTATCACAGCTCCTCCCCCGTAGGTGATAGCGTGATAATATGTAGCCTATATGTTGACCCGACCTCTTAGTAATGTTCATGCAAAATTTGAAATAAATCCATGCAGTACTTTTTGAGTTTAGCCCGGACATACATACAGACAAACAGACAAAAATTCTAAAAACTATATTTTTGGCTTCGATTTCGATTGTAGATCACGACCCAAGTATCCTTATTAATAAATATTCAATGTACAGTTTTGACTTTCCTACGATTTTATTATATGTATAGATTTGGGTTAGGTTAGGTTAGAACTGCGACCATTTAGTGCGCTAGATAAATATTAACCATGGATATCACCATAACCATGGGGTTCCGCGGGGTGGGGATGGTACAGAGGGGTAGACCCCTCCCCCCGCCACTCCACCCCACTCCATTCACTGACGTATGAAGGCGACTTGATTTGAGATATTTACCGCGGCGTTTTATTAATTTAATCACATTCAAAGTCAAGTAAAATCCTATTCCAGTAAAGTAATGGAGTCTACGTGTGAATCGGTTAATAAAAGACAACAATCTGGTTTGGGGTCCAAATTAAAGACAATGAGT
The DNA here is from genome assembly GCA_951640165.1 of Pseudoips prasinana. Classification (NCBI taxonomy): domain Eukaryota; kingdom Metazoa; phylum Arthropoda; class Insecta; order Lepidoptera; family Nolidae; genus Pseudoips; species Pseudoips prasinana. The sequence goes on from OX621260.1 coordinate 16,073,363, forward strand.
TATTAACTGATTATTAACTGACGGTCACCGTAGCCTAGTTGGTAATGCTCCTGCCTACGAAGCTGGTGGTCCTAGGTTCGAATCCCGGTAAGTGCAAATATTTGTGTGATGAGCACGAATATTTGTTTCTGAGTCATGGATGTTTTCTATGTATTTATTTATCTATATAAGTATGTATATCGTCGCCTGGTACCCATAGTACAAGCTTTGCTTAGTTTGTGGCTAGGATGATCTGTGTGACATTGTCCCTGTATATTATTATTATTATTATAACTTTTGCATTCGCTGCCGACGCCAGTGATTTTGATCTCAGACAAGAATAAATTGATAAACTTGAGCGACTCCATAATCTTAAGATCAGAACCTACCTGTAACACTTTAACCTGTATTTTGAGAATAAAGATTATTACTCATATTTATTATTATTATTCATATTTATTATGATTATCATAATAAATATGAATACGTGAAGCAAAAACTTTCTAGGTACCCCGTTTTACGACGCAGGCGGACGGAGGAGTATGAAATTTAGAACAGTCAAAGTACAAATGGAGAAGTAGTGTAGTATTATTTTAATAAAAACATTACACACACTACCATGCTTTTGACCAACTGACAAAATTAAAAAAATAATACTTAATGTCAAAACTGAGAACAGATTACCTAATATTATTATTTTATCTTTGATATGTTGAGTCTTTGACAATACAACCTTTTATGGTCGAATTTCGAACGAGTGCGATCTGTAGTGATTATAATTGACTAATAGAAACCGTTTACTTTTTAAATATAGAGAGTCGGTGTCTCCAACGTGTTTTCGTCAATTTCAACGTCGATGCGCACACTGACATGCGCTGTTATCGTGATAGCCCTAGTGAACCAGTGCGAACGCGCCTATCGAGAGAGAGAGAGGATTCTCAACATCGTAGACCATTTTCTTGTTTGCAAAAATCCCGGTAAGTTAACAAGTACTGAGTATAGAGTTGGTACCTACTCTCTAAACTGGCTCACCTCTCCATAATTAACTTGCAGGATACTGTGCTGATTGTGCACCGTTGTGATGCGCAGTGATGGGCAAGCCAGTTTAGGGCACATATATCTTTATACGTCTGCATTTAGACCCAGAAATATAATTGCCCCTACTTCTTCGGGGCTTTTGTTTTAACAGTGTTTTAGCTGTCAATCAATCAATCGTTAATTAGTTAGCTGGGCAATAATAAAAATTAACTAATAAGTTTATATATAGTTGGACTGCCTCGTTGATCTAGCGGTCTCGTGTTCAACCGCAATAATTAGATCCTGGGTTCAGATCTCTATAATAAATAGAATAGATAGAAAAATTACTCGGTATCAGCCCGAAGTCAGAGAGTTGGCAGTATTACACCCTAGTGCCTCCAAGAGTAGGTACGTATAGCCGTCGGTCATGTACCTGACATCTTTCCGGTCGTATCACATGTCGTCCCGTCGGATAATGATAGTATTGGAATAGAAAGTGCCCCTGTGTTTGTATACCTATAATGTACACTCGACGCTTGGTCAATGTATACCATGAAGTTAGTATACCTATACTAACTTTACGAGGTATACTGGTATACAATTTCTTGTTAGGTACCTTACTGTTTATGTTTTAGAGACGATGTCAAGATTGACAACTGACAGAGTAAGGCTGATTTCAGAGTGACGCGCGCGGCACGCGCCGGAGCGTCTCAACAGCCATTTGAAGTGTACGCAACGGCGCGTGCGAGACGCGTCACTCTGAAACGCTAGCTGCCAGTAGTTAAAGGAGCTCGGGCAGCGCTGGCCGACGGCGCGCGTGTCACCGGCGCGGCGGCGCGTTTGAACTGCGTGACTATGAAACGCAACTACTATCTAGTGTAATTGTAAGCGCGCGCGTTTGGACGGCGCCGCTCGCCGGCGAGACTCTGAAATCAGCCTAACACACGCCTTATGGGGTTCGTACCGCAGTTCACGAGCTGTTATTTACATGGAGATGCATAACGGGGTCAGTTTTTAGGTATTTGTGTAATTGTTACTACGTTACAAGAAGCGGGCCGCTTAATTTTTTACCGAATCTCTAGGCGAGCATAGAGTCTCTTGCACTATGGAAGTCTACTTTTTTTTAATAGCTCTTGTCGACGGGACTGACAAAAATTCTGTACCTAATTCGACCAAATTATGAATAAGTCAATAATTTTAAGTATACAACATTGTTTACAGGTATTAACACTGTTTTTAATAATGATACGCGAAAGTTTAATAGCGTATAATAATTTGACTTGTTTTACTACAGATGAAGAGCTGCGGATGTCAGTAATAGACCTGCGAGCACTAATACGAGAACGACCTATCAACTTCAACATGGCTAACTTCTTCACACTCAACTATTCTTTGCTGGTCTCCATCGCTTCGGTTGTTGTCACTTACTTTATTATATTATTGCAAAATATGAATTGAAGACAAGTCGTCCGTAATCCAATGCGGGGTAGAGGCACTGCGGTTCTACGCTTGCGAATTTCTAACCACGGGAAATATAAAACAAAGAGCTAATTTAAAATTGATGGGCTTTCATTTGGGCTTCTAATGTATAGAATTGCGGACTCAAATCTGATATTAAACTCTAAACCAACTTAAGTGGCTGACCAGATCCAGAGAATGGTGGAATAGAATTTGAAAGGTGGTCTCCATTGCTTCGGTTGTTGTCACTTACTCTATTATACTATTGCAAAATATGAATTGAAGACAAGGCGGTAAAAGCTCCTATTAACGACCCCCTAAAAAGTGTACTCTATTAACGATCTAATTTTTAAATCACTCATATTAGACATAATATAGGGTTCCAGAATGTCATACCTTAAAAATGAGTTATTTATTTTTGTTGGGCAACAAAAAGAGTAAAGTATATGTGTGTAAATAGCCAGTGAAAGAAATAATTTGACAATGAGTGGGACGCACCCGAAATTGATGCACGTTTCATAGTGTCGCGTCTCCGGCCACGTAAGTACACCTAAATATTACTTAAGGAAAATAACACACTGAGAATGGATTGGTCTTCTTGCTATCACATTACAACTGTAACATATATATTTGTTTTCTAAATGTACTCTTGATATAATACTTCTTATTGGTTTTGTGTTATAAAATCATGTTTCAATTAAAGGCGGTAATAGAATCCAAATTTCAAAACTTGATTCTAATAACGACCCATGGCGTTGTTAAATTTTGAGAACATTTAGTATTTTTAAATAATATCTATTATAAACTACCTCATTTGATTTTATTTTTTTCTTTTAAATTCTTAAAATTATTTTACTTCGTTAGCTCTATTAACGACACAGCTAGTTTTTGTGTAAAACTCGATTCAACGTTAGACAATATCTCTATTATTATAACGATGTTATACTGTAAATAACCATTATTATCTGAATTAAAGACTAACTGAGACTAAAAGAAATAATATAGCAATGAGATCGAATTTAACAGTATTCCATAAAACGGATATTTTATCTGTTTATTATTAATTTTATTGGTCGCTAATAGAATATTGTAACCTTCATACTTAATTCTATTACCGACTCACAGCTGCGACGATATTTTTGGTAGTATTACAGTACACACAAACAAAATGTTACTAACGTTTGTTGCTAACGTGGCGTTTTGAGAGATTTTGTCACGAGCTTCGCCGGGGGTGTGTATACAGGAAGGTAATAAAATAAAACTCAATCTGTATATTGATCTGAAGCTGGTCTATATTTCAAAATTAATACATCGATAGGTCATTCAAAATTGCGAACGAAACCATACCGCGATCTATTTCGACAGTAACGCCTCTAGGGAATTGTCGGCAAACAAATTTACACATATTGAACACAGACCATATTATTAATGTAAAATAATATTTGCTATCCAGTGGCATTCATGACTTCATGGCATTAGCTATATTTCATATGATTTCAAATCAAATAAAATGGCGGGACGGAATGAGGGCCATGTAACTTTATAAAGCTTCTTTCGAAGAATTAAATTCTATATCGTTGATTACTGTCTCTCTCTCTCTTCTCCTAGCCTTATTAATCCCAAGCATCTTGGGGTCGGCTTCTGTATTGAGCGAATTATAAATGTGTTATTATAAAATTAACCTATTAAAACGGTATATTGTGATTGTATAACAGATAAAAATATTTTTGTTATTGATTTATAATATCTAATTAGTATGTAGGTAATGAAAAAGTAAGCTTTTAATTATTTGAAGACTATTCTCTGAGATTGATTACATTTTTAATTAATTAAAATAACAAAAAGTAAGTTCTCTAAGCGTTACAATAAATAATTATGTTCATATTGTAATAATGTTGATCTCATAACTATTGTTATTATATAATAAAATACCTTAAAAATATTTTTTATTTTATTTAATAGTGACATCTTCGTAGCGGTCGGTAAAAGAAGTAGAAAAATCGGTAATAGAATCTTGCCGCATTCTATGGGTCGGTAATAGAATCAACTACTCTTTTGGATTAAATAATTATTTAGTAATTATTGCGTTATTGAATATTTAATTTAAGCACTGAATTGCAATGATTACTTTTTTTTTTTTTTTTTTTTTGGGACTAGTCCCTCCCTCTTACCCACCACTGCAACTCCTGTAAGCCAGGATCAACAGTGGCACACAATGAAATGACACTGAGCGGTGAAGCTCAGGCATGTCCCGGGGAATCGCTTTAACTGTCTTGGATCCCGCAACGAATTTAATCAGAAACAGAAAAAAGGAGGAGTTAGAAAATGAATAGTTCCACTTCCCTCCAGAGCAAAGCGGGAGACAGAATGATGTAAAGAGGCTATAGCCTCATAAAATGAGAGATTTGCAACTAGAGAAGCCAGCTGCAAAAGCACCGAGGATCAATTTAAGGGTCCTAAGTGAGCTGTTATATTTGTTTCCAATAGTAGGTATGGCAAAAACGCTTAAACGCACGGAAGTTGTTCCTTGTTGCTACAAGATCCGTATAATAAACTACTCCAGATATTGGTTGCAAGCTGTTTAACATAATATCACGCTGATTTTGCCAGAGATCACACTCCCACAGGATGTGGTGAGCAGTTTGTTCATATTCGTTACTGGATGTTGAGCACAGACAGATTGGTGAAGATACTAATTTGAAACTATACAAATTACTTTTAAAATTGCCGTGTCCGGTAAGAAATTGTGCAACACAATGGTCTATGATTAGCCAAGTTTTATTTAACCGTTCGCGTACGTCCGGAAAGAACTGGTGCAGATGGCGACCCTTGGTTGACGTATTCCATCTACATTGCCATTCATTTAGTAGTTCGTTATTTAAGTCAGCTATTGGCATAAATAGCCTGGTTATTTTCGCACGGTCGCGTAATGATAAGAAATCATTTTCTAAATTATCGCGCGTAGAATAATACATTGCTGCTCGTCTTTGTACTTCAAGATCAACCGGTAGTACACCCGCTAGGACAGGTAGGGCCTCTGTGCTCACTGTTCTATAGGCTTTACACAGAAATATCAACGCCAACCTCTGGCTTTGTAGTAATTTACGGCGAGCAGCTCCGATGGTAGCCCTATCAGCCCACACAGGCGAACCGTAGCATATACACCCAAGATAGGTTGCCCCGTAAATGATTTTAAGAGTATTAAAAGAGAGGCCCCAGGTTGCCGTCGATATCCTTATGAGTGCAAAAAAGTTTCGCTTAGCTTTTTCCCCAACTGATTTTGTACGGTTCACGTACAGGCTTATTTTGCTTACGCCGCCTTAACCTAGTTTCGGCGCATTACTTATACATACTTTCGACATTAATATAGTTAGTTGACAAATAACAATAACAACGAACAGATTAGCATCCAAATAACTTATATTGTATACTTGAGTAATAAACGTGGTTTTAAGTCAACTCAACTCGTTTATCTACACACCACCTCGAGACCCGTACATCCGTTTTGGTCCTTCGAGAAGTGAAAAGTGCTGGTACTACGTGTGGCAGTGTTCTTAGTGCCGATAGCGAATCGGTCGAACTGGTCTCCCAGAAGCGGGTCGCCCCAGTTGGATTGAGACAAAGACGCACATATCGGACGAGGAACTAAACACAGTAAGTACCAATACTAACTACAATCTGCGAGCATATTGCAAAAAAAAAACTGAACTAGTGCCTACGGTGAAACAACTACTGAAGGCTTGCTATAACTATTACTTTAACTAAGTAACTAATTAACAATGATGGGTCAAAATTTCGAGGAGGTTATGAGCCAACAAGAGGCTACTTTTTGCACGTTAAAACAAATATGTGCTAACTACAAGAAAGACAGCCCTACTAGGAAGACCTTAGAATATCTAGAAGAGCGTCTTACGAGACTAAACAACTGTTGGGAACAATTCGTTCATAACCACCAACTATTGGAATCGACCGGAACAACGGAAAGCCAATACTTTATAGACGACGTTTTTAACAACACAAAACGTATGTATGAGAGTGTTTTACAAGACATACTACAACGTAAGTCGGAGCTTACATCGGCGACACCGACTAAAGCAACAATAACAGCTAGTAAGGAGGAGCTACCCCCTCAGAGTACAAGTAAGACAGGAACTTCTTCAGTTACGAGCGACGCTAAACTTACTACGAGATTTAGTTTCGATGAAGGGGACTTCCACGTACCGCCTCGAAAAACGGACGAATCGTCGGAAAAGGAACAGGATCTTTTGCGAGTGCAGTACTGTAACTTTAGAGCTTTTGAAAGAGCCGTGGAAAAGATGGATTTGTCAACATCTTTGGAAAAATGGGAATTGGAAGATAATCTAACTATCATAAAATCTAAATGGCAACAAGTGGAGAAAGCACACTGGCAGCTAGATTATTGGCTACAGGAAGAAGACCCTAAGTATAGACAAAAGTATGATATATTAGAAAATATTTATGACAACATACGTAAGAAAATACAACACACCATATGGAACAATGCTCATTATGAAAAGTCTACGCCGAAAATCATAATACCGGATTTTTATGGCAACTATAATCAATGGTTAAGTTTTCGGGACCTCTATACGGAAAGCGTACATAACAACCCTATACTTTCTAAGGCCCAAAAAATGCAGCATTTGAAGTCCAAATTAAAGGGCGAAGCAGAGAAGTTAATCCAGCATCTTAGCATCAGTGCCGAGAATTATACTTCCTGTTGGGACATAATTACTCACCGTTACGACAACAAAAGACTGTTATTTACATCTTATGTAAATACTCTACTAAACCAATCTAACATTCAACAAGCAAATGCCGCCAGTATACGAAAACTTCATGACGTCATGCTAGAGTGTCTGAACGGATTGACAAACATCGGATTAGATATTACACAATGGGATCCGCTGGTAGTACATCTTTTGTCACAGAAACTGGATAGCGTTACGTATAACGAATATATAAAAGATCTTAAAGAGCCGAGAGGTTTTCCCGACCTACAAGAATTTTCAAAGTTTCTGGAATCCAAGTTCATGGCACTGGAGGCTACACAAAAAGGTAGTCCAAAATCTTTCAGTCCGGAGAAGAATAACATGTTAGAAAAACATAACAAAAATAGTTACGAAAATCGCAGTAACAATAACTATAATAAATATAATGCACAAAGGTCATCGTACTTTAACAACTCATACAAATCACACAAAACCTTCTTGACAACAGCAAAAAATTGCCCGATTTGCAAAACTGACCATGTTTTGATGAAATGCGAAAAGTTCTTGGCTATGACAGAAAAGGGGCGCCGAGACTGCGTTCGGAATTTGCGTGTTTGCAAAAATTGTTTGTACAGTCACGGCGAAAAACAATGTACGTCAATGAAAACATGTAGGATATGTCATAAGCTTCATCATACTTTGCTGCATGAAACAATGGAACAACCTGGTAATTCGCAATCTACCCCATCGACAAGTACCTCTGCGCGAGGGGTGAACAACATTACTAACGAGGGCATGGAAGTTTTGTTAACAACTGTACTGCTCAAGGTAAAAACAATCGATGGCGAGTATATCTACTTAAGAGGTTTGCTAGATCAAGGCTCACAAGTAAGTCTTATAACTGAAAATGCCGCCCAGCGCTTGAGGTTACCGCGACAACAAGTGAGTGCCATAGTGTCGGGTGTCGGATCACTAAGCGGAAGTTGTAAAGGCTCGTTGAACCTAGAATGTAAGTCAATACATTCGGATTATACATTTAACTTACAACCACTCATTATGAAGAAACTGGTTAACAATTTACCATCGACATCATTTTTAGTAGAAAGCTGGACTTATCTACAAAATATAAATTTAGCCGATCCTAACTTTAATACGTCCGGGCCAATCGATATGCTTTTGAGTGCGCAAGTATATTCGGAAATAATTTTAGATGGAATTATAAGATGTAACAGTACATATCCGGTGGCTCAACAAACTAGACTCGGTTGGATTTTAAGCGGCAACGTGAAAACTTTTAATTGTTGTGTCACACTTAACGACATAGAAAACATATCACGATTCTGGGAAACTGAAGAGATTTCGGACCCTTCTTCGTTAAATACAGAAGAACAACATTGCGAAGAATATTATCGTGCGACAACTACTAGACGGACAGATGGAAGATATGTGGTAAAACTGCCTATCAAACCGAATGCTGTATCCCGTCTACCGGTTAACAAGCAACCCGTACTCGCTCAGTTTCTACAACTTGAGAAGAAATTGCCTAAGAACCGGGAACTTAGCAAGGAATACCAACGTTTCATAAACGAGTACATATCCATGGATCATATGAAACCTATGACGTCAGAGGCTGAGGGTCGCGTTTATCTACCCCATCACGGTGTGTGGCGGGAAGAATCAACTACAACTAAACTAAGAGTTGTATTCAACGCATCCTACCGAGCTAACAACAGCCATAGCCTTAATGACTGCATGTATACGGGTCCAAACTTACAAAAAGACATGTTAACTTTATTAATTAACTGGCGGACCTATAGATATGTTTTCACGGCTGATATAGAAAAAATGTATCGGCAAATATGGCTTGACGAACAACAGTGTAACATACAAACTGTATTTTGGAGATTTTCCCCACGGGACAAACTGCAAGAGTGGAAATTGTGTACCCTAAGTTATGGGATGAACTGTGCTCCCTACCTCGCAATGAGAACTTTACATCAACTCGCGAAAGATGAGAGTAAACGATATCCTGAAGCGGCAAAGGTCCTTCAGAACTATATGTATATGGACGATTTAGTTTATGGTCAAAATTCTATCGAATCAGCAAAATTATTGGTATCTCAACTAATAGATCTATTGAAATCTGGCGGGTTTAGCTTAAGAAAATGGAAGAGTAACGATCCTTCTATTTTGGAGCATTTACAAGAAGAACAAAGGTGTAATAACACAACGAGCCATGATTTCAACTCGGAACAAACTTGTAACTCAAAGATGTTAGGAATGAGATGGAATCAGGAGAGCGATACATTTACCTATCGTTGGGATCTGCCGGAAAAGAAAAACCTTACCAAACGTATCATATTAGGGGAAATCAGCAAGCTGTACGATCCCTTGGGATTACTGTCGCCTGTAACTATAAAGGCAAAATTATTATTTCAAAAGGTTTGGCTCAACAAAACCGAGTGGGATGAGCAACTATCTATGGAATTGTGTAATGAATGGGAGGCATTGCGATCTAATCTACCCCTTATTAGTAATATTTCCATACCAAGGTGGCTGCAAAGTACTGAAAACGAGATAGAAATTCATGGATACTGCGATTCGAGTGAGAAAGCGATGGCATGTGCTATTTACAGCCGAGTAAAGAATAGTCATGGCCACTATACAACTACACTTATAACAGCCAAAACTAAAGTTGCACCGCTAACAAAAAAGATATCCTTACCTAAAATGGAACTGTGCGCGGCGGTCCTTCTCGCCAAACTCATGGCAAAGGTAAAGGATACTCTTTCCGGTAACAAATTATTAATATACAGTTGGAGTGATTCACAAGTTGTTTTAGCTTGGATCAAGGGTGATATAAACCGGTGGGAGAAATATATTGCTAACCGAGTCGAACAAATAAGGAACATTATTCCGCCGCAACAGTGGGGTTATGTGAAATCGGAAGAAAATGCCGCAGACTGCGCAACAAGAGGACTCTCCCCTTCACAACTTATTACTTTTAAACTTTGGTGGGAGGGCCCCGAATGGCTAAAAACAAACATAGTTTTCGATGAAGAAAAACGAATCCTGATCTACATAACAAAAGAAGGCCTTAAGCAAACGAAATGCTACGTTGCGATTTACAAGCGCAATGAACTCATAGACTGCTTAGTAAATAAATACAGCAATTACAATCGCGCAATACGAGTACTCGCATGGATTCGACGTATCAGCTATATATTACGATGTAACAAAAATAGCGGTATTATAACCGACCGGTTGTTTAACCGGTTGTTTAACCGACTACAAAAAAGAAGGTTTGTGTTTGTCATCAAACGAAATAATGGAAGCGAAGCGGTTATTACTCAAGACAACTCAACTAGAGTATTTTGGAGAAGAAATAGATTGTTTATCGAAAAATAAACAAATATCAACAAGAAGCAACATTTTGAAATTGACACCCTTCCTTGACGAATACGGATTATTAAGGGTAAAAGGGCGTTTGATACATTCTACTCTACCTCCTGAATCTAAACATCCAATCATACTTCCGGCGAACGGAAGGTTAACAGAACTTATAATAGAAGAAGCTCATCGTGACACGTTACATGGTGGGGCACGGCTTACATTGGCGCATTTACGTCTTGAATACTGGATCGTTGGGGGAAGCCGCACGGTGAAGAATAAGCTACGCCAATGTGTCAGATGTCATCGGTTCAAAAGCGTAAAAAGTGAGCAGCTGATGGGAGACTTGCCGAAAGAACGCGTTACTCCCGCAAGACCATTCAGCAATACCGGGGTTGACTTTACGGGCCATGTAGACGTAAAAATAAACAAGGGAAGAGGAGTCAAAACATGTAAAGCTTACATAGCTGTGTTTGTTTGCATGGTGACAAAAGCCATACACCTAGAATTGGTTTCTGATTTATCAACAACAACCTTTCTTGCTGCTTTTAGTAGGATGTGTGCACGCAGAGGAACACCAAAACATGTGTATTCGGACAATGGTACAAACTTCGTTGGAGCCGCAAGACAACTACGTGAAGAACTTAAGAGATGCAATACCTTTACAAACTCAGAGTTCTTTGATGGAATGAGTAACTTAGGTATTCAGTGGCATTTTAATTGCCCACTCTGGCCGAGCGGAAATGGTTTATGTGAAGCCGGGGTAAAATCAATGAAGTATCACCTACACCGTGTCCTTGGAGAACAGAAGCTTACGTTCAAGCAATTCACTACCCTACTAACTAAAATTGAAGCATGCTTGAACTCACGTCCATTGTGTCCGTTAACTGAAGATATAAATGATCTTGAATATTTGAGTCCAGGTCATTTCCTTATAGGTGGACCATTATTATCCTTACCCCAACAAGAAGAACCTAGCGGATACGATTTGAAACATAAATGGCGATTGATAGAACAAATGAACGTACATATTTGGAACCGTTGGTCGAAAGAATATCTACAGCAGTTACAAGTAAGAAGCAAATGGCAACAACCTAAGAATAATCTCAAGGAGGGTAACCTCGTACTTGTAAAAGATGAACATTTACCTCCTGGGCGATGGGCGCTAGGAAGAGTGACAAATATTCACCCTGGCACAGATGAGAGAGTCAGGGTAGTTACCCTTAAAACAAAAAAGGGGCAAATCAAACGACCTATAACTAAACTTTCCCCTCTGCCAATTTCAAATGACTTGATGACAGACAGGATACCGGAAGCAAACTCAACTACAACCAAATCAAAAACTGAAAAACGAAAAATTACAACAACTACTCTGAACAAATTGTCCATAGTTCTTATAACTATTTTAGCAATCACAGGTATAACAAAAGCCTCTCCGATTACAAGAAGCTATAAAATATCTTCCATACCTACCAATCACCCAATTTATTTTGATGAAGCTGGAAAACTACAACTGATACACGATGAATGGACACTATTAATCTACTACAATTTAACTTCTTATTGGCAAGCGACAAGTAAGATCCAATTATATATTAATCAAATTGACCAACTTTGCGAGAGAGTTGTACATCTCTATGAGCCGTGTGAATCAATGGTAGATCACCTAGGTACGTCACGAATTGCAACATCTCGAAGAATACAACTCTATACTACTGTCTCAACACTTGCGTCAAAAACGAGGATACTTTGACGGAGTTGGAAAATTAACACGAACACTTTTTGGTATTTTAGACGCTGATTTTGCAGAAAAATATGAGAAGGACATCCAAAATTTACAAACAAACGATAATTATTTGTTAAAACTTATGAAGAATCAGACATTAATTATAGAAGCGGAAAATAACTCGATCAAAAACAATACGATATTTATGGATAAGCAATTCACAGCTATACAAAGTTATATGAATCAGACTGGCAGCGTAATCACAAAGATTGAAAATAGAGCCCAAGTATTGTATACAATAAATGACATAAACTCTGCCGCGGTAACATCGACTCTAATCTTAGGTGACTTGAATCGGATTTTGGATCTACTAATGAATGCGATCACTAATATCTACCGTGGTCATTTAGACACACATTTGTTCTCCGCCTCGCAATTAATTGAACAACTAAATATAGTATCAGGAAAATTGCCGCAGGGATTATCCTTACCTATAAAGGATACTCAGTCAGATTTTCAAAATATATATGAATTAATGCATGTAAAGGCCAGGATAACTAATAACTTTCTTCTTTTAGAGTTACACATTCCGTTGTTAAGCGACGAAGACTATAAGATTTACCGTGTCATACCAATACCTTTCCTTAGACAGGGACGGTTGAAACTGGTACAGCCAAGCTCAAAATTTATCGCCATCAACTTTGTCAAAAATTCATATATAACCTTAGATGAACAAGATATACATCAATGTACGTCGTATGGACAAGATGAATTCTCCTGCATATCCAGACAGCCTGTCTACAACTTACACGATAAAAATGCACCGTGTGAGGCCAAGGTCTTCAGTCAACAAACTTCAATTTCGTGCTTACTGAATGACGTAATTTGCAAAGAAGTCTGGGTAAAATTGCATAAACCTAACTTATGGTTGTTTACCGTATGTCACAAACAGCTGATGCGTATTATTTGTAGTGATCAGGTTACGCCGGCGATCATTGACGGGACCGGAGTAATATCCTTACAAGCAAAATGTATACTACAGAAACAAGACGCTACTATATTTACGTATAATCATTTAGGAAATAGTTATTACATGGGTGTGGATACGGATGTTCCTACGATTAACTCAACAATTAACAACGTCTTTGATTTAGGTTGGAAAAGTGCACAGTTAAATATTACTGAGCTCGGTACACCAAATTACAATCGATCTATGTTTTCAAATATTGAGGAACAACTAAGCTACCAGAAAACGCATGAAATTCTTCCGGAATCGTCGACGATATCCAGTCATGATGTTTACCTATATTCTGTTACTTCTGTGCTGTTGGGAGGATTTGCCGCATTTGCTCTTTACTTTGGCATAAAACGTTGGTGTAGAAAAACAACTTCAAAGAGCACTAACCAGTCGCGTGCTCCTAAGTGACTTTTGTCCCTTTTTTCGTTTTACCGTTGAGTGCTCTCAAGTGACAAATGTCCCTTTTTTAGTTCTGATTTTGTTAGTTATGATGCATCGGAGCAATCTAGTTATTTCTTTCTATCGCGTTACGTTTCTTATCTTTTTCTCTTTTCTACTCGAATCTTAATACATTCCTTCATGCAAGAAATACGACAAAAGTTCCACAATAGTTCATTCGGCTTGAATAAAAAATGTCAAATGTCAGTCGTTGATTCTCGCGCGTAAGTGAGGTTAATCTTACGCCTGTAAATTAATAGTTTTGAAGTAAAAAGTATGTTTTTATGTAGAATGTTTTTTTTTTATCGTGTGTAAATAGAGCCATTCCACCGTTAAAAGTCATAAAATATATATGTTATCGATTTACTTTTTAAAATAATCGTATTTCAAAATCAACATTTTTTTTTTTTTTTTTCAACTTTAGTCAATGTTTGGCCCTAAGTATAATAAATTAGAAACGAAATATCAACAAACATTCATTACGACTTGAAAGAGTCATTCATAAGCATGAATAAAAACAACACTTGTGTCGACCCATGTCGACCAAACCTCAACAAAAAATTGTTTATTGAGCGCGCCCATTTAGCGCACGGCGGGTCGCCATTTATCCCTGACCTAGGAGCACTTGAACGTTTTTTTAATCGGCGCCTTAGCACTCGAGCGGAAGCGATCTAAACCTAGAGAAGAAAATAACCTTGGAATGGAAATAGAGATGCAAGAAATTCATGGCTCGGTCGGACGGGAGCCCATTTACAGCAAACCAGAACCGAAGAAACGATTTGAATTTGAGGACACAACTAATTAATATTTACATACTTATTACATATTTTATACTTATACATATTTACATTTTTTCTATTTTGATTATCTTATTCTTTGCTTTGTACTGGATGCTCATCTTGTTTCTCTTTTCTCGGGAGCATGTACGGTTCACGTACAGGCTTATTTTGCTTACGCCGCCTTAACCTAGTTTCGGCGCATTACTTATACATACTTTCGACATTAATATAGTTAGTTGACAAATAACAATAACAACGAACAGATTAGCATCCAAATAACTTATATTGTATACTTGAGTAATAAACGTGGTTTTAAGTCAATTCAACTCGTTTATCTACACACCACCTCGAGACCCGTACAGATTTAATATGTTCTATAAACGAGAAATTCTTTTCTAAAACTAAACCCAAATAACAGGTTGATATTTTGCGTTTTACAGTAACATTATTAAGTTTTACGCCCGGGGGGGATTTTAGTTCACCTTTAAGAAGGAGTTGGTAGGTTTTATGAGGAGCAAATGTAAGGCGATTTCTTTTACCCCATTCACTTATCATACTTAAGCAAGTTTGAGCCAGATTTTCCAACTCTCTCCTGGAGTTACCCTGTATAAGTAAGAGGCCATCGTCAGCATATGCCGTTAGAGAGCAGCGTGATGGCAAGGGTAATGTCAAGAAGTCATCAAAACCCAAGTTCCAGAGATACGGCGCGAGCACTGAGCCTTGGGGGCAACCCATGGTTAACGATTTAGTGACTCTGAAGTGACCAAGCTTAAGAGTTGCAGAGCCATGTACGAAATAAGATGTGATTATCGAATATATATTACTGTAACAACCGCGTAACTTAAGTTTTTGTAACAAAATTGGCCACCAAGTATTATCAAACGCCCCTGAAATATCTAGGAATATGGCCAAAACGTATTTACATTCGGACGAGTTTACAGCTTTCCTCACTGAGATAGCTGCGTCCACTGTCGATTTACCCGCAGTAAAACCAAATTGATTTCCGTGAAATTTTGGTCCTCCCGGCAGCAATCGCGGTACAATAAGTCGTTCTAGAAGCTTACCTAAGGAAGGCAGTAACGTTATTGGTCGGTATGACTTAGGGTCTTCAGGCAGTTTATCGCCATTTTTTGGTATAATACGAATAAAACCGCTGCGCCAAGAACGCGGAAAAGTCCCTTCAGATATGCAACGATTAAAAACTTTTAGTATTGAATCACCGGATTGTTTTGTGGCTTCTATTATCATTTTGTTGGATATTTTATCTTCACCTGAAGCTTTGTTAACAGGTAGCGATTTCACAGTATTCATAAACTCATTAATTGTAGGAAGACTAGACATATAGGTAGCGGGTGGATTGTTTGCCCACTGTCTAATTTGCTTATGGTAGTCATTATCGTTCAAGGAACTATCATCAGGTATGAGCGAATTAAGTAAGGATTCCGTGGTCTCCTCTATGCCACTGGTGTAGGTATTATTGATTTTTATATTTTGAATATAAGCTAAATCTATAGACCTATTTGCTTTAAACTCATGGTATAGGGGCGACCACGGGCCTTCTTTATCTAATTTATCGACTATTTTTCTAATAAGATTGCCTTTGGATTTCTCTATTGACGAGCGGTAACGTGAACGAGCTATTTTGAGATTTATATATGCATTATTTAAAACATCGCCTACAATTTTACGTTTTTTTAGTTTATTATATTTTTTACGTGCTCTCCGAAATTCACATCGAACTTTAATTAAGTAGTTATACCACCAATCGCATCTTCGAATATTAGTGATAGGGACGCGGCCTATGGCAATATCGGCACAGTAGGTAAAAGTGTCCGACATCATTACAGCACATTCCTCTGTTGTTAGTTCATCCCGGGTGAAATCCCTGGCATGCGCGGCAAAAAGAGCTCTGAAAAAATCCCAATCGGCCCCTTTGAGCCGATATCTATAGTTACCGTAAATAGCCGTAGGTCTTTGTGCCAACCGAGGAACAAACTCGTACACGATTAAGCGGTGATCACTGGATGAAGCGTCAGGCAAAACACGCCATCCATCTATTCGGACGTCTGAGCTTGAAAAAGTGACGTCAATAAAAGATTCGCCAGTAGGGCTACAATAAGTAGGCGGTGCATCAGGAGTGTTATGTATTGATAGATTCATCTCAGCGACGAAATCTTCGACGGCGTTCCGCCGTTCTGTATCGCTTGAACGGTATTTGCCATACCATAACGTAGAGGATGCGTTAACATCTGCGCCAATAATAATTTTGTGTCCTTTGCGGGACATCAAAACATGGCGCAAGTGATGTAAATGGGGACCGACAGGATCTGAATACTGAAAATAACAGCTCACTACGTAAACTTTCCAGGATGGGGATGATATTTCAGCGACAGCACAGTGTGACGTCATGAGGTTTCGCATAGCGCTTACCGTAAAATTAGTACGCGTTACGTAAATAGCAGCCCGTGATTTGTTGTCTAGCTGCACCAATTTATTTTTTAAACGCGCATATTGATATTGTTCTTGTACAAGCACTATATCTAAGTTGTATTCATTGACTACAGTTTCCAACTCTGATGTCGCAACCCTATCGTTGTGAAGATTTAGCTGCCCTATTTTTAAGTAAGCCATATTAATATTTGGTATTTAGCACTAACTGCTCAAGTTTATGCTTAAATGTGGGGCAGTTGTCCGAGCCGCATTTGTGGTCGTGAGGTTTTTTATATGTTTTACACGATGCACAAACTGGTTTAAATTCTGGGTCATTGTGGTGCTTACATGATTTTGTGGGATGTGCTTCTGCGCATAAGGCACAGGTAGGTAATTTATTACTACAGTACTTGAAAACATGCCCATATTGCTGGCAGTTTAAACACCGAACTACCTCTAAATCATCAATAAAGCGGCATGTAGCCCAGTCGATGAAAAGTTTTTCTTTAGTGCTGACTAAATGTTTTCTAATCTCCGGTTCGAGCTCAATTCCCACCCACTTGCGCCCATTAGCTACGTTACGCTTGCGCACAATTTTAGTTTTAGACGTAAAATCGTCTTCGCTGACTTTAAGATCACTATCTTTGATATTTTGCCTGTATAACGCTGTTAAAAAGACCTGGTCGTCCATTGACGACGGTATATCTTTTATAAGTATGCGCGGTCGTCGCCCGGATGGAGTTTGAAGTTTTAAACCCGCCGAACGAATGGCCTCGACAGAGCGAATTTTATTGAGTTGGGTTTCATTTGCCACTCGGAGTACAACGCCAGAATTGGAAGTTTTTTTAACGCATACTATTTGAAAACCGTCGTCCGCGGGTTTTATAGCCTTCATAAGCGCTTCCTTGGTCGCCGACGAAGTCGCGTACTCCGCTGATCGCTCAGCGGTGGGATACGCAATAATTGAAGGAACCGGTTTTCGCGTCTGTACTATGGGGGCGGCGGTTTTTTTCGGTAAACGCAGTTTTAATTGTTCCGCGTACGTAGGAATCTCAGAATTGGTTTTATTTACGCAAAGATCTAACTGACGTTCTGCGTTCGCCAATTTAGTTTCATTGCATGAAGATTTGAGCGCAAGTAATGAAATAATACTGGTAAGGCGCTGCGTACAATCCATCACCGATAGCTTATTCGCGATATTCATACCCGAGTTGGAATCACTGACTAATTCGTTAACCTTTGACAAATAAACGGAAGCTTGTGTCACAAGATCGCAATAATTATATTCCGCACTGTTTGTATCGCTAATATTTAATGAAGACGAATAATCGGATTGAGATCCCCGAAAACGTTTTATGTCCGATTCCTGTTGACCATCGGGAGTACAAAACGTCGGTGACGCATCGTCTAACACTCGTTTGTTGAAGCCTGAAGGGGGCGTTCTGGGAGTCTGTTAACTTTTCCCAAATGCGTTTCGCCCTCTATCGGGGGGGACATCATTCATTTTTGACATGTTATTCACACGAAATAAGCAAGCGCTTTAATGTAAACAGCACGATAACTAATTTAGCACGATAACAAGTAACTGTGACTATGACGCGGTACCCTCACAAGAAAAAAGTTAAACTTACTCACCGAACGATAATTTGAGCTAAAATCCAGATATTACTTATTAAAACACTTAAAAAACTTACAGATTGTAGTATTTAGCACTAACACTAAAGCTAGAAACAAAACACAGGTGACAAAACAATCACGAAATAGCAGAAAAATAATATTATTTCACAGCGAACCTCCGACGCACTGAGCCGTAGCGTAGCGGGAAGGGATGAATGATTACTTTGTTGAGATTAATAAAAAATTATAACATCTTTCCTAACATAACAGCTTATATCTATTTTTGTAAAGTGAATCCAAAGACACCTAAAACTGGCGGTAATAGGAGCTTTTACGTTATATGTATTCAAGAATGAGAAATCCAATCCGGGGTAGGGGCACTGTGTTCTACGCTTGTAATCTACTAACTACAGGAAATAAAATACGAAGAGCTAATTTTTAAATTCATGGACGGCTATTTGGGCTTCTTATGTATGGACTGCTATGTCATTTTCTAACTCGAAAACTCAAAGGTTTCGAGTTTTCGAGTTAAGTGGTTGACCAGATCCAATTTTATTGTGTCCCAGCAAGGTAATCTCACCGGTCCGTAAGTGATCGGCGATATTAAGCAACTAGGCTCGCGGTCAGACCATGGATGACCGCCAAAGTGGTTTAATTTCTGAGCGTCTCCGTCTTCGGAGCGCACGTTAAGCTGTCGGTCCCGGTTGTAGTCATTAGACAACAGTCGTTAAACCGTTTCAGAAGCCTACTGGTCGGCTTGAACAACTCTGTTACTAGGGTAACCACTAGCCATACGATAAGTAATTACGGGTCAATATAGATTGAAAAAATATTACCTAACGATTTAAAGCATTGTGAAATTTAACAGAAGCAGAAGTTATGTTGAAAGCGGAATGCCCAAGTGACTATGAAACTTAGTATCGGTGTAAAAATTATTGTGCCTAGATGAAAACTATGTTCTATGATGGGATTAATATATACTTTCAATTGACAACATTTCAAAACTGACACCACCTTAAAACAAAAATACAGTTTCTTTATTTTTGTATCCTGAGTTCAAATTTATTTTTTTTATATTATTTTATTGCTTCATTTCTGAGGAAAAAAATAAAAACTAAAAAAGGTGTGATGACGTCACTAATGTGGCGGACGAGGTAGTTTCCTTTGCCTAAGCATTCCAGTGTTTTAAACGAAAACATTAACGTCAAACAAGACATGTCAAATTGTCAATTATCACTCACGGTTTTAAATTTCGTAACTTTCATGGTGATTTAATGAAACATAATAAGGATAATAACACTGGAAACGAATTTAATATTGACGATTTTAATTTAATTTGAAATTGAAAACATTAAACAAACGTAAACAAGTTTAGGCGCCAATGAGTTTGACAAGACAGTGATTTTTTTTTGACGGGTCACTTTAAAGCAAAGATCGATTGTTATTCCACCATTATTATGACGTCATTTGCCGCTTACGTCTTTTTAGAATACATCGAATTTCAAAGTAGAAATTATGAATGAAAAGTTCATTATTTTGCAAAAAGAAAAAATATGGGTGTCCTAGTTTTAGATTTACTTTTAAATAACGCAATAATACATGCCAGTTAAAAATATGAAATGTTGTCAATTAAAATTAACATGATTTATGTAATTTGCCGGGTTTCATGGAAATAGATGGGTGAACATTGAACATTTTAGGTAAAGAAACATTGGTTGCCGACTAGTTAATAGAAAAATTATGACTTAAGTAATATTATGGAGTAGAGGCGGCCAATCTCAACGGAGTCTAGCCTACTAAGCAGGATATATTAAAGTGCATGTGCAATCGTAGCTGCACTTTTATTTCATCGCTCTGATTGTTGGGGCAGTGAACAGTTGATACACCGGCGAACTGTACTATCCATAATGAAGTGATATTAGATACTATTAGTCTCCTGTCTCAAAATCACTTTTCACAATAAGGCGTCTCTGTCTCAGATTACAATTATAGCGTAATGGAGTCTCTTTCTCAAAGTCACACGAGTTGTTGCGAATAATACACAACTGCACACACAAGAAATATCAAAACATTCGCCAAACACTATGATATAAACCAGTAGTGACTTGCGCAGTTGCGCTGTCACATAACGTCAAAGATCACTTAAGTGTTGCCAAAAATATTAACCAGATATCGATTTTAATATCGATTTGCTTATCAAATCGTGACGTGTCATTCATATGTTCGTGTTTTTATATTCTAGCATTTAGAAAATAAAAGAAATGAATAGTATTTCTTTGTAAGTAATAAATCTATAATTCGTTTATGTAGGTTGTACAGAAATATTGTTTCAGTAGGAATGTCTTGGTTATTTCACAAAGCAGAAACCCGCACCACAACGTAACGAAAATGAATAGTCTTAAGAATATTCAGCCCTAATTTACCATTACTAAGTGCTATTGGCTATTTTATTGCGTAGTAACATCACTAATTTGGCTAAAATAAATCCTTATTTCTTTTTTGTTTATCGATTATTGACTTTAAATATTCCGAGTGCATTTATTTTCATTTGCGGCAACATTTTGTTAATGGCGCCGCTCGTTTATAATACAAAAACAATAAAAGGACTTATAATTGGTTTTTCTTTTATCCGGCAAATGTGAAACTCCATATTACGATACTAAATTATGATAATTCAAAATAGGATTTTTACTTATAATAATAATAATAAAACATTTATTTCAGATAATTGCATCCATAGTATTGTTAGTAAATTCATCTTAAAGAGCTATGTTAGTATAAAAATAAATTAAATTAATTAGCCAACCCCTACGATTTTGCCCACCCAGTGGCTTAATATGGGGTTGTCAAACTGCTCTGAAATGGTTCTCAGAATGGTGTTGTGACTACCACGCGTCCGGTGCAGTATTGACGCCACTCTCTTGCGGATAATCGCATGGAAACCATCCGTATAGGTATCTGCAAACATTTGCGATGCACTACAGTGCCTTGGTAGTCCCAGCAACACTCTGAAACCATTATTAATTTTTATAATTATAAGGATCATGTGGCACAACTTAGTTTTAAACGATACTGTTTGTGGGCGTTTGCCTTTACATTTTGTTGTAAAGCAACAAGGTGTTTCAAATTCATAAAATGCACCACATAAAAAGGGGAATTACTTCAATATTTTTTTTTGTTTTATGAAGAGGTTGAAAAGATGGTTGCTATCTTTTAGCCAATACTCTGTACTAGAACCACCTTGTTAATAAACATTAATGTCCAATTTTACTATAAAATGGATCATTGTCAAATTTATCATATAGAAAAGTTATGAAATCATTAAATTAATCTCAAAACCACCGATTCGCGTCTGACGAAGATGTACTGACGGAAGAAATAATGAATGTTTTTTCTGTTTTATAATTAGTGAAATTCAGGAGTATTTTTGACATAGATACTTAAATATAATATTTTGCCGTAATGAATTATTTTGTTTGATGGCACCCTTTTTTTCGTTTTGATAGTTTTCTGTTTTGACCTCTTCTTAACTTAGGTATTTTTTATTCTAGGTTCCGTGTGATACACCGGCTCATTATAGCACCCATTTAAACCGTAGAGGCTTTTTGGATGCTATTAAGATATAAATTATAATGTACCTACCTATATTCTTTGTAAATAATGAATAAATTGGCACTTGTCAGCTTCTTAAGCATTTTAGAGGTAACTTTGTGATTTGCACAATTGAATAGCTAACGCAAATATGAAGTTTTGTACACACGGCTACATATCAAGCTATACATTTCAAATATAAGCTGACCTGTCATTGTATGGAAATCCTATACAACGCGAGATCAGCTTATACTGGCAATGTATAGCTTAATGTTTAGCCGTGTGTACTAACAGGTCTTTTGTAGATAATTAATTACAATTATTAAATTTTTAATATATTTTACGAAAGTGTTCTTATTAGTGCCTACCTACATAATTTTAATTCATATGTGGGAGACTATTACTGATTTCACCCTAGGGTTATTAATTAATTAATTTTAAATTGTTCTAAACTACACGACCAGCCTCGAAGCTTAAAATGGAGCGAGCGTGACTATCATGCAATTATATTCGTATCATTAATTTTTTAACTAAATACGGCAGGTGTAAGAATACTTTCGTGACACTTGCCAGTTTATAACATATTACCTACGTAAATTTTGCTCAATTTAACGAAACTGCTTTCTGGTTAATTTACCTATATGCCGTGGAAGTGGGTGCGAGAGTGCAGGTTATCCGGGGTTAAACCATTGTCATGAGCTTTTCCTATTGTCGTACAGTATCCATTTTCATCACAAGTAACGATACGCTTCATAATTCCGTAGTATCTAACGCAGCACACAATGCGTGTTTGTCGTGTTGAAGTAAAGAGTTTGTAATCTCATTTAATTATTTTTATATGAGTTCTGACAATGTGTCAAATCACGTATCAAAAATTATAAGAAACAAAATGTTCCTTTTTTCTTTGTCAAGCTGTTGATGTAGTTTTTTCTGTGTAATATTATAACTAATATATAAATGTAAAAGATCACTCGTAGAGTAGTAAGTGCAGAGAGTGACATAACCCAGAACAATCAGGACAAAGAGATAATTAGAGGGGATCAAAAAGCTCTAGCAAAAATGTGCTTATTGATAGAGAACCATTGCAAAGTACACGTGAGGAAAGCTAAGTCGGCTCATGAGGCGTGGAAGTATTTAGTAGCACCTATGAAGATAAAGGCATAAACAATAAATATAGATTACTATCTAAGTTGCTGAGTATTAGGCTAACCATGTTCTCGGGCGTCTGGCCCCCCGAGTGCGCCGGCTAACCGGTGCGTTACACCGGCTTTTGCCGAAACTCGGGGGTCCCAGGGAAGAAGTTCGCCGCTTCTACGGAGGTGTCGTGCGATCCATGGTCCTTTATAGGGCGCCCGTCTGGTCTGAACGCCTGACGGGCGCCTCCCGCTGCAGAGCTATTTTGAATAGCCTGCAGCGTGTGGTGGCCATACGGATCGCACGAGGATACCGTACGGTGTCTTTCGAGGCGGCGACACTCCTGGCGCGCCTCCCGCCGTTTGATCTCCTGGCGGCAGTAGACGCGACGGTTTACACCGAGATCCGCGTCCGCCGGGAGAGCGGTGAGGCGCCAGAGCCGACGCTCGTTGCCTATAGGCGGGATGCACACCGGCGCGTACTAACACAGTGGCGCGCACGGCTGGAGTTGCGCCTGAACGCGCGCCAACGTGCCGTCGGTGCTATCCTGCCTCACCTCGAGGCCTGGGTGGGAAGGAAGGGTGGTTACGTCACCTTCAGACTGACTCAGATACTCACCGGACACGGGTGTTTCGGTGAGTATCTGTGCCGGATCGGCCGAGAAGCGACGACACATTGTCACCATTGCGGGAGCGACCTGGACTCTGCCCAGCATACGCTGGAGGAGTGCCCGGCCTGGGAGGCTGAGAGACGAGTCCTGGTCGCTGAGATCGGACGGGATCTTTCACCGCCAGCAGTCGTGTATGCGATGCTGGCTGGCGACTCCACCAAATGGGACGCCATGGTCTCCTTCTGCGAAGCAGTCATGCCCCAGAAGGAGGCCGCCGAACGGGATCGGGGACGAGCCGGCCCCGCTCGTAGACGGAGGAGGCGTCGGGGCGGCGGCGGCAGCCGTTAGCCCTACTCCCCTCGGGGTTGCGGTGGCAGTATGAGAAGTGTCCTCTACTGCCGCCATGTGCAAGCAGTCCCCGGGAAGACAGCGAACTGTTTGTGGCGCAGTCGCTGTGCCGTACTGGCAGGAGTCGGCCAATGGGGAGGGCAACCCACAGCTCTCCCCGGGTGCGTGTCCCGACCATCTGGGACACGGCGCCAAAGGGGGGCACCGGAGCAACATACCCGCGTTCCCGGGGCTCCCCGTATCAGGCGCCAGAAGAAGTCCACGGCAGGTTAGGTTTAGTCGGTGCGAGTCCGACATACCCACCCGTAGATACTTTTTGCGGGTGGCATGCATTAGCATTCCCCCTGCCTTAGAAAAAAAAAAAAAAACAAAACAAAAAAAAAAGGCTTACCATGTTCAGTTCGATGACCGACTACGTAACAGAGCTTATGAGAGTTTCAAGCCAGCTAGCCGATCTAGGGAAAGAGATTGATGATGAACTCTTGGCGGCACTGACGTTACAAGGCTTAGAAGATGAGTATATCCCAATGAGATTAGCGTTGCAGAACGTTAATATTAGTCTAACAACTGATTACGTAAAGAATAAATTGTTGCCTCAGGTAGTTGCAGACAGGTGGTTGAATAGAATATGCAAGTTTTAGTAATGCTTACCCAGAGAGAGGTGCATTCACAACAAAAACAAAAAATCCGTATAGGCCTGTTCAGAGGAACAAAACTAAAGTAACTAAAAATAATATGAAATGCTTCATTTGTGACGGATCACATAAAGCCTACGACTATCCAGATAATCCAAGGAAGTATAAGAAAGGATTTCATGTGGTCACGACGGCAACAGCACTCGCTACAAAGAATCAAGAGAATCACAATGAAGATAACTCATGGATATTAGGTTCAGGAGCGTCGGGACATATGAGTTTTAGATATGACTGGATGAGTGATTATGTAGAGGCATATCGTAAGATTGAAGTTAGTTGTGCGAATGGAGGTAAAGTTTATGGAGAGGGGTATGGCACTGTAACAAGTGAGAATATTTCAGTGTATGATGTCATGTATTTACCAAAACTTACATCTAACTTACTGAGTGTAAGTAGTATTGTTAAAAAAGGTAAGGTTGTAATTTTTTCAAATAAGAGGAGCGAGATATTTAATGAAAGCGAATATTCCACGAAAGGACAACCTTGTGTGACTGGTGTGCTTGAGAAGGGTGTATATAAAATAATTTTATCCTCACAGGCACGTGCACTAGCAACTAGCGAGAGTGAAAATATGGAGCTATAACATAAGAGACTGGCACACCTGGGCGTACGAAACTTAACCTTATTGCGAGATAAGATGGCAACTGGCGTGAGTTTTAAACATACTACTAGTAAACTAGAATGTGTAGCTTGCCTTAAAGGTAAACAAACAAGGCAGACTTTTGAAAAAAATAAGGCTATGCGGGCTAAAGAATTATTGGAATTGGTACACTCGGATATCAGTGGACCAATGTCGGAGAATTCTTTTGGAGGTGCTAGATTTTATATCACTTTTATTGACGATTTTTCACGTAATACTTTTGTATATTTTATTAAGCAGAAGAGTGAAGCTTTTGATAAAATAAGGGAGTTCAAGAGTTTTGCTGAGCCTCAAACCAGAAGGAACTAAAGGTTTTGAGGACGGATAATGGAGGTGAATACGTCAATAAAAGAATCAATGCGTTTCTAAAGGAGCATGGTAACAAGCATCAACTTAAAATCGCATATACACCTGAGCAGAATGGTGTAGCCGAGAGGGTAAACCGTACTATTCCAGAGAAAGCACGAACAATGCTTCAAGAAGCGGGACTTCCGGTTCAGTACTGGGCAGGAGCAGTAAATACAGCAGTGTATTTAAAGAATAGAAGTCCGACTGTTGCTGTTAGAAACAGGACACCCGAAGAGGTCTGGCGTGGTCAAAAGACAGATTTATCCAATCTTCGAGTATTTGGCTGCAAAGCGTTTTTGCACATTGCTGAGGAGAAACGGTCAAAATAACTAAATGAGATTACAAACTCTTTACTTCAACACTTCTCCTTAATCTCATACCAACTGGCTCTCTACTCTTCACTCTTTCAACACTCAACCCCATGCTTCTCACACACCATTCATACTCTCAACAACGCCTTGGTCAACACATCTACTACGATTCGTTACTACTGTAACGAATCAAACGGTCAAAATGGGATGCGAAAAGTTAAGAACTTGTGTTTGTAAGATCCTACAAACACAAGTTATTAACTTTTAAGTATGAATGGTGTGTGAGAAGCATGGGGTTGAGTGTTGAATGAGTGAAGAGTAGAGAGCCAGTTGGTATGAGATTAAGGAGAAGTGTTGAAGTAAAGACTTTGTAATCTCATTTAGTTATTTTTAATATGAGTTCTGACAATGTGTCATTATATAAAATATAATAAGAAACAAAATGTTCCTTTTTTACTTGTCAAGCTGTTGATGTAGTTTTTTCTGTGTAATATTATAAAATAATATAAATGTAATAGATCACTCGTGTTAACATCTGAGTATATATTGGTAAGGCACATGTCGGTGGTACCTGAATTTCATAATCCTTTTTTATATTATAAAAAATATGGCTTAAAACCGCACATGAAATACTGTATTCAGTGTAGGTGTGACGAAACAGTATATTATGTCAGGACCTAAATTATAAAATTTGGAGGTAGACGTAATTTTGACTTGTATGGTTGAGTCAGAACGCAATAATCCTTCGCATCGCATGTTAAAGTAGGTGCATACATCATATACGTACTCGTTAATGTTCTATTCATTCTCTAATCATTCCTGTATTTGCATAATTAAATACTAAATTTAATTGGCCTCAGTTTGATGTAAAATAATAGATATATCTACAACATGGCACATAAACTGATTTGATTTGACATGCATTTGCTTAATTGCAATTATTTTGGTACAAGTAGTCGTTTTTGGTTGTTCACAGTAGCAAGCTGTATTGACAATAGTCTAGAAATAGTAGCTTTTGTGGATATCAATAAATTAATAGCGATGTCACAAGTCGGTGATATCGTCAAATTCGGTAAAAATAAGGACATTACATACAAAGCAATGAAACCACTAATCTGGATTTTGAAAATATTCCGTTTAAACTACAATGTCGACTCAAAAACATACCTATCGCATTATGGTTTCTTCAAAATATTGTTAACAGTTTCAATAATTGCATTTCTTAACTTTTCTGCACTATACTACAAAATGAATCACCTTTACAAAGCAGTTGCTCCATCTGTAATAGTGATGGAAGTAGTTCAAATAGTCTACGATTTCAGCCAATACATTGTGGATTTATTCTTTGTCTATAAATACGGAAGACATATCAGCTTAGAATATTTTAAACAATACCAATGCATTGACAAAATTCTTCACGTGACTAATTGCTCTATGGTGCGAACAAAACTGATAAAATATATGGTATTTTTCATAACAATTTGGGCAATAAGTTCTGGATACGACTGTGCTGTTTGGATTCACCGTTACGGTCTTTTATTACCACTGTCACATTCAGTTTTATATCTTCTTTTATTCATCAAAATGCTGACCATCTTAGATATACTAGCTCATGGAAGTCATATCGAATATAGGCTCAAAACTATTGGTGATTTAGTAAAAGCGTGCTATTGCTCTGTAGCCTATTCAGATGAGCCAATAACCGACTGTATTTCTAATAAAAGATGGCTGCATTCAGATAACAAACAGACGACGAGCATTTTTAAACCTAAGTCCTGTACAAATATAGATTCCCATGAAATTAAGCAGCTCAGCAAATGCTATTTATTGCTCACAGAACAAGTGAGTTTCATCAATAAAATGTATGGATATAGGGTATGTATCCTAACTAACTAGAGAAGCTTTGTGAATCCGGTACGTGAGAAATTATAACGCCAAGGTCCAAATCCAGCGTGAAAGTGGCTTGGCTTAGTTTTTCTTATTTAGGCCTAGCAGATTTCTTTTTCTGTAAACTAATGTTGTTGTACATATATTAAAATACAGCCGTTAACACTAACCTCTTCCTGTATCTATTTTAGATAATAAACACTGGGTATTTCAACAATGTTCAGCTTTAGTTTATTGTAGCAATTATTATAATAATTGTAGCAAGTACGCACAACTGGCTGATTGCAATGGAGTTTCCTGGTGAATTTTATTTCATGGGCGATCAGCCAGTGTGCAGCGAATCAGAAGTGAAGACCCATTTGACGGAAACTGTTAAAGGAAATGCCTACAGTAAACCTCACTAAACTGACATAGGTATCTCTAAAATCACAATCTGAGGAGAGAGCCTGGCGATTTGTCCCACAGGTTTCGAGCCTCAAACTCTCACTTCAGCTCTCTCAAAGGACCTTTGAGAGAGCTGGTATATATTTTTGTCAGGAGTTTTAACTTCTTCACCAGACGGTTATATTGATGTTTTTCTTCCAGAATTTGGTGCTCATTTTGGGCTTACTTATAGTAATGGTGAAATTAACAAATTTAACCGTGATCCTCATAATTGGCTTAAAGGTAAGAAGATACTGTTTTTCTTTGATATTATGGCGAGCGAGGTGGGTCAGGGGATTGGAAAGAAAACTAGTGTTTGCCATCGGAAACTATTGGCGTCGACAGTGACAGTTGGCGCAAAACTAAGATCACGGAACACACGAAAGAGTCCCCGCGACAAGCACTGTGCGAAAGTCTCGACGTACAGGGTACACTTATCACTGTGTACGGAACACTTGGCACTGATCACTGGCACTTTTTCAGATTTCCACTTCCATTTCATCCTCTTGATTTGTCTTCGATTTCACTAGAATTAAAACTCACCGTTCTATTTCGATATTCTGCTTATTTTTTCTGCCAAATTTTAAACATTCCGAAAGTCATTATTTTCTTTCTAGAACCTTCTCCAATATTCCTGCCCTCGTTATCCTATCTCTTTCTTATCTATCAGGAGATTCGCACCGTTTCTTTCTTTCATTCTTAAACTTTCATTAATATGATAGATTTATTATAATGCGTCTGTCCTTGTCTTCCCCTATCTCTTTCTTTCCGCATTTTTTTCTGCCGGAGACGCGCCAAAATTTTTAATTATTTTTTTTAAATCATCGTCTTCATACAAATGCATAAAAAAGAACGTAATTTTGATACCTACTGCGTTGTAAAACAACGTAAAAGCATTGCTTTCGTGTTTAGAAGTTATATTTTTTTTATAACGCCTTTATATAAATATCCGAAAAATACCCATAACTGAATTGTTCGTTGTTACTAGTATGTACCATTAACAGTTCCATGATGGAACTACTGATCGTTTTTTTTTTATTCTTAGTTCCATTTCAAAAGAATATGAAGTCGAGTGCGCGTAACATGATATTTTTGCAAAAATGTAGTTTTATGAAATAATTTGGGTTAGTTTAGGTTAGAACTGCGACCATTTAGCGCGTTAGAAAAACATTAACCACGGATATCTTTATAACCATGGGGGGATGGTACAGAGGGGTAGACCCCTCCCCACTCCATTCACTAACGTATGAAGGCGAATTGGTTTGAGATATTTACCGCGGCGTTTTAGTAATTGAATCACATTCAAAGTCAAGTAAATCCTATTCCAGTAAAGTAATGTCTACGTGTGAATCGGTTAATAAAAGACAACAATCTGTCTTGGGGTCCAAATTAAAGACAATGAGTTGTTAACTTTTGCATTCGCTGCCGATGCCGATTTTGATCTCAGACAAGAATAAATTGATAAACTTGAGCGACTCCAAAATCTTGAGATCAGAACCTACCTGTAACACTTCAACCTGTATTTTGAGAATAAAGATTATTATGATTATCAAAATAAATATTAATACGTGAAGCAAAAACTTTCTAGGTACCTACCCAGTTTTACGACGCAGGCGGACGGAGGAGTATGAAATTTAGAACAGTCAAAGTTCAAATGGAGAAGTAGTGTAGTATTATTTTAATAAAAAACATTACACACACTACCATGTTTTTGACCAACAGACAAAATGAAAAAAAAAAATACTAAATGTCAAAACTGAGAACAGATTAATATTATTTTATCTTTGATATGTTGAGTCTTTGACAATAGAATCTTTTATGGTCGAATTTCGAACGAGTGCGATCTGTAGTGATTTTGACTAATAGAAACCGTTTACTTTTTAAATATAGAGAGTCGGTGTCTCCAACGTGTTTTCGTCAATTTCAACGTCGATGCGCACACTGACATGCGCTGTTATTGTGATAGCTCTAGTGAACCAATGCGAACGCGCCTATCGAGAGAGAGAAAGGATTCTCAACATCGTAGACCATTTTCTTGTTTGCAAAAATCCCGGTAAGTTAACAAGTACTGAGTATAGAGTTGGTACTTACTCTCTAAACTGGCACGCCTCTCCGTATTTACCTTGCAGGATACTGTGCTGATTGTGCACCGTTAGGATGCGCAGTGATGGGCAAGCCAGTTTAGGGTATCTACATAATTATAACTGTATACGTCTGCATTCAGACCCAGAAATATAATTGCCCCTATTTCTTCGGGGCTTATGTTATTACAATTTTAGCTGTCAATCAATCAATCGTTAATTAGTTAGCTGGGCAATAATAAAAATTAACTAATAAGTATATATAGTTGGACTGCCTCGTTGATCTAGCGGTCTCGTGTTCAACCGCAATAATTATTTATTTATTTATTTATTAGGTCAACCAACGATCGCTTACACAGTTCAAAACATATGGTACAGATATATTTAGCTATTTTCTTTGTGCAACAACCAATTATAGGCTGACACCACATGCAATAATATAAAGAATAGGTATGTGAACACAAAACAAAGAGATAGTAAGCTAACAAACAATTATTATAGTACATTAAAATTAAATTCTAGAGATACAATAATAACAATTACAAATAATATTTTACAAAAAAGCAATTCTATTTTATTACAAATTATAATATAAGATTACAAAAATAACTAAGGAGTTAACTATGGCTATTTACTATCCAGAAATACGAAAAATACGAAGATCTCTGTTTGTTATTACAATATATTCTAATATAATTAAGATAATATATTATATAATTATGACTAAAAATATAATAATAAAATAAAAATGAAAAAAAAAATAAAACTGGGATAAACTAGAAGTATTAACTAATAATAACAGGTAAATAAAAACAAGGGACTAAATAAGAAAAAAGCAATCAGGATTCCGGTGCATTATATGTTGTACGTGTTGGTAGCGAGATGTTGTTTTATTATATTACAAAATATGGCAGTTGTGTTATGGTGAATGTCTGTCATGTCGCTGAAATTGTTTATAATTTTACACATAGTAGGGATTGGTGAGTTTGCGCCTAGAACTGTTCTACGAAGAGGTGGACATAGTGGCGTTATGGCATTACGGGGTATTCGGGAGGGTACTCTAAATTTAATTAGTTTTAGCAGATATGGGCAGTCAATTTTATTATTTAGTAGTTTAAAAATAAACAGGGCATCCGAGATTTCTCTGCGTTTTTCTAAGGGTAGTAATTTAAAGAAATGGAGGCGATGTTTATATGATAGTAGCTCCTTTGTTTTCCCTTTCGAGAAAGCCAAGTGCCATAGAAATCTTTTTTGAATCCTTTCAATACGTAATATATGTATTGCGTAGTGTGGTCTCCATACAGAACTACAGTAATCTAAAACGCTACGGACGAAATTATTATATAATAGGATTTTTGTGGTACTTTTCTTAAATCCTCTAGAGTTCCTTATCACGAAGCCCAACATTTTTGATGCCTTTTTTGTAATATAGTCTATATGCGGTATGAACGTTAGTTTTCTATCAAACCAGACTCCTAAGTCTTTGATTATATCTACTTCTTGAATTTTATGATTCTCAATAATGTAATCAGATCCGGTTAGTTGTGATTTCCGGGAAAATTTTATGTGGAAGCACTTAGTGATGTTTAATTTCATATTATTGTCTGAGCACCATTTTATTAACCGGTTTAAGTCTTGTTGTAGTAGATTTGTGTCGTCAGGTGTATTTATTGTTCGTAAGATTTTAAGGTCGTCTGCGTATAAGTAGCATTCAGAGTGCAAAAAGCATTGAGGGAGATCGTTAATAAATATATTAAATAATATAGGGGCCAAATGCGAACCCTGTGGGGCACCGGATGTTATGAGGTGGCTGTCAGATGTAAAACCATTTACCACTACATTATATTCTCGTTTAGTTAAGTAGGATTTAATCCATTGCAAGAAAGATCCGGCGATGCCGTATGCTGCCAGTTTATTAATTAGGACGGGATGAGGCATCTTGTCGAAGGCCTTGCTAAAGTCAGCATACAACACATCAACCTGTTTATTTGAATCAACTGAACATATGACTGTTTCAGAAAAAGATAACAAATTCGAAGTAGTCGATCTAGATGGTACAAAACCATGTTGATGATCACTAAGGTACTTTTTGAAATGGTGTTGGACGTGAGGGCATATCAATGCTTCAAATACCTTCGCAAAGGTTGACAGAATTGTAATTGGTCTGTAGTTAGCGATAACATCTTTTCTATCCGATTTGTGTACAGGAACGACTTTGGATTTTTTCCATTCCGAAGGGAAAATACCCGTAGCCAATGATTTTTGGAAAATATGTAATAATGGTGTAACTAAATTAGGAGCACACTTTGCGATAAAAATTGGTGGGATTCCATCAGTGCCAGCCCCCTTTGTTACGTCTAGTGATAATAATTTTTTAAGTAGGTGTTGTCTATCTATTGTTGGATGCGTTAAGCACTGACTGTTGCTTCTTAAGATATGCATGAAGTTTGAGTTTTGTTTATATTCTCTGTCATCGCTGTTACTAAACGCTGATTGGAAGTGATTAGCAAATAGGTTACAAATTAATGGACCGTTAGATGTAGTTCTCTGGCCGTCTGTCATTGTTAATGGATATGCACTAGAACCACCTCTTTTAGACTTTATGTGTGACCAAAATAATTTAGGGTTCTTCTTTAATTCTGTCTCTATGTTATCCATGTAATTATTATATAATTCCTTAGCCATATGCTGACAATTTTTGGTTATTATTGTAAGTTCATACTTGTCTAAGGGGTTTTTATATTTTTTAAAACGTAACCTTAATTTATTCTTTTCTTTTAATGATCTTATAATTACTTTGTTAAACCATGGAGGATAGTAGTTAGATTTTGGTTTACAAAATGGTACGTGTATATTTATAGCAGTCCTTAGAACATCATAAAATGCTTTTAACATGCTATCAACATCACCATGTTCGCGGAAAAGCTCCTCCCAATCCTGCTCACCAAGCATTTTTTGGATTTGCTCAAAATTTGCTTTGTAGAAATTTGGACGAGAATTGATATTATACGGAAGTCTCAGTTCTTTCTTGATTGTCAGATTAATTTCAAGGGGAGGATGTAGTTTATCAATTACAGTTAGGGAAGAATAAGCCTCATTAATTGTGATCGATTCTAGAGTTGATAGGACTAAGTCTAAAATACGACCAGAATTGTTGGCAATTTTGTTGTGTTGTGTCAATTTACATGTATTTATGAACTCCAATAGTCTGTCTGAGGAACTTGAAATGAAATTATTTATAGCCCCTACGTTCCAGTTTATTTTACTTTGATTAAAGTCACCTATTATACACATAGGCATATCGGTTGTTTCAAAAACGTTATTGCAATGTTCAATGAAATGTTCTAAACATGGAAGGCTTACGGGTGGGGGCAGATATACCGCACAGAGAGTTACCTGGCGTGAGGCATGATCCGCGGATACGTCAATAGTGACCCATAGATCTTCGCATTTACTTTCCCATCTATCGCTGCGATTTGAGTTAATTTTTTTCGAGACAGCTATTAGGACTCCGCCACCGTCTTTATTGTTATGAAAACCTGTAGATTCTCTGTCTCTTCTATAAACCGTGTACCTATCGTCAAACAGCTCACTGCTGAGTATATTACAATTCAACCAAGTCTCGGTCAAAATGATAATATCGTAATTTAAGCTAGAAAGATTACAATAAAATTTGTTTGTTTTAGTCCTTAAACCTCTACAATTTTGGTAATAAATATTTAAACTATTGAATTTTAAAATTTAAAATTAACATAACATTCAAACACATTAAACATATATATACCTAAATACAGTTTACTTAATTTTATCCAAGATTGAAATGTCTTTGATCACTAGCGTTTCAGAAGTTTCGTCTTTCCTCATCATAACTCTGCCTCCTCTAACCCACACAAATTTATAATTCAATTCTCGGGCCTTGAATCTAGTTGCAGCGTGTATGGATTTATTAAGTGGCGAAAGATGTTCCATGATAAAAATTGGTTTTTTATCACCTGCAATGCCAACGTGAGAACAGTTCAGCTTATCTTCTCTATGGGTTTTGTTATACTTGAAAGTAGATGCCAAGAAACCGTCACGTATACGGGGCGAGCTAAACTGGACAACTATGGATCTAGGACGTTCCGTGTCTCGGTTAAGTTTTGCAATTCTTGTGCATTGCAAAATTTGATCTTCAGTAACGTTGAAACCTATAGTAGAACCCAACTGTTTGGTCAGAGTTACTAAATTTTCATTTTTAAATTCTGGTACACAATGAATTTCAATATTGTTGCTACGAGCGTGTTGTTCTATTTGATTTAGACGCGCATTCAAATCGGTAACAGTGTTATTAAGCATCGCATTTTCTTTCTGTAGACTTCTAAAAATCACTGAAGAAGACTGCATTTTTTGCTTAATTTCTTCGTATTGATCATTCATGAAATTCATTGAACTTTGCACATCGTTAATTTTTTCAGTTATGTTTTTTAATTTGTTGTTTATCGTGGTTTCTACTATTATTTTCAATTCCTGAACAATTTTCTGCCTTTCGTTTTTAAGGATATCGGCAATGACTTCACGTAGTTCATCCTTATTTATTACACTAGGTTTCGATGGGGGTGAAACGGTTGGAGAGGATAGGGCTTTCTTTTTCTTTGGACGTGTTGTGACGTTTGTCGTCCCTTTCACACATCTTATTGGTGTATTATCATCATTTTTGCGTCCTTTTTTAGGTTGAGCGCTTTTACATAACGGGCAACGCCAGTTAGATGATAAAACCTCTATGGATTCACCCTGTATATCGGAAGATTGCAAGCATGCCACATGATAGTGCTGGTTACAGATGCTGCAGACAGCATATTCATCATCTACATTTTCGGAGCAACAGCCCCAGATTATTGATTCAGACATTGTGCTTTTTAGTAGCTTATTTTATAAGTACAAGAACGCGCATCACTTACCCGTAGAACAGGTTAGTTGCAAAAGCGGCAACGATATGTGAACGAAGAGGTATTAGTCGCCGCACGTATAGCACTCGTAGCAGATCTTCGTTGTCGCGCGCGATTGAGTGGAAGGTGTTAGCGTAGTAGTTCCGCAGCTACGCGTAGCTACGTTGCGGTAAGGGCAGAGTGGGTAATAGACGCGTTGGCGCATCGATGTCTAGCGGTGTAGGTGTCAGCATCTTCCGCTAAAGAGGTCTGGGTTCAAATCTTGGAGGCCAATCGCAAACTTCCACATTAAGCAGGTTAAGCCAAAAATCTTGCAGTCTTGTTCTTGCACCGCCCACAAGGTGGAGTCCGTCTAAAAGAAGCTCACAGGAGAGATAAGGAATTGAAACTGACCAATCAGATTTTTCCTTGGTTGATGTTCACATATAAAAAGCGCTCGTGTGGGCGGCGCTTTAGATGTGCATTTCTAAACGAATATTTTATACTTGGCAATCCTTAGCTGTCAGCATTGACGTTAAACGTCAGTTTGTGGCTGGTTGTTTGTGATTGTGTGAGTGCTTGTATTATTAACCAAAAACAGCTGTGAATCAGCTGTGAGTCAGCCGTTTATGTATGTGCGAGTGATAATCAAAAGTGAGTAACGATCTCGTATATAGTTTCAACTCACAATTTTCCTTGTAATGTTGTGACTGTTGTGAGAATGTCTTGCGCTTCGACCGAAGAGGTTATGTTTCACCGGTTGACACAGATTTCACAGCGAAAACTTGATAAATTTAAGTTGTTTTATATTTTTATTTATTGAGACACAGAGAGCACTTGTTAACGACTCGGGGTTGCCAACTATGATAATTAGATCCTGTGTTCAGATCCTAGATCGAGCCAAAAATTACTCCGTTGATACCGAGTAATTTTTGCCGGGCTGATGCCCGAAGTCGGAGGGTTGGTGGTATTACACCCTAGTGCCTCCAAGAGTACGTAAAGCTGTCGGTCATGTACTTTCTTGTTAGGTACCTTACTGTTTATTTTTTAGAGACGATGTCAAGATTGATAACTAACAGAGTAACACACGCCTTATGGGGTTCTTACCGCAGTTCACGAGCTGTTATTTACATGGAGATGCATAACGGGGTCAATTTTTAGGTATTTGTGTAATTGTTACTACGTTACAAGAAGCGGGCCGCTGAATTTTTTATTTTTTTAGCGAATCTCTAGGAGAGCCTAGAGTCTCTTGCACTATGGAAGTACAGAATTTTTGTCGGTCCCGTCGACAAGAGCTATTAAATAAAAAATAGCTCTTGTCGACGGGACCGACAAAAATTCTGTACCTAATTCGACCAAATTATGAATAAGTCAATAATTTTACGTTTACAACATTGTTTACAGGTATTAACACTGTTTTTAATAATGATACGCGAAAGTTTAATAGCGTATAATAATTTGACTTGTTTTACTACAGATGAAGAGCTGCGGATGTCAGTAATAGACCTGCGAGCACTGATACGAGAACGACCTATCAACTTCAACATGGCCAACTTCTTCACACTCAACTATTCTTTGCTGGTCTCCATCGCTTCGGTTGTTGTCACGTACTCTATTATATTATTGCAAAATATGAATTGAAGACAAGTCGTCCGTAATCCAATCCGGGGTGGAGGCACTGCCGTTCGACGCTTGCTAATTTCTAACTACGGGAAATATAAAACAAAGAGCTAATTGAAAATTGATGGGCTTTTATTTGGGCTTCTAATGTATAGACTTATGGACTCAAATCTGATATTAAACTCTAAACCAACTTAAGTGGCTTACCAGATCCAGAGAATGGTGGAATATAATTTGCCTGTGTTTAAGCACACACTTGTGCACTAAAATATGTTCCGCGAAGATTACTAGTCTCCATTGAGACTGGCCGCCGTGGCCGAAATCGGCCGATCGAGGATAGCCCTCACTTTTACGCTCTACATGTTCTTCACCTAAAGTAGCCTCAATTAAGACTGTAACTTTTGGTTTTGTCAATTTAGAGGCGGAAACTCCGAAAATTGATTTGTCAAAATCAAATGTTCGATCGGAACAGCACCACTAGAGTAGGATTAGAGAATCTAAAATAAAAGTCAAATAATTTTCCGAACGAATGGAACCGGGGTAGCATATACGCAAAGTTCGTTGGTACCGAAATTTCTTTATTCGCAAAAACAGAATAGCACCTCCTATACACGGTGCCGTTGTAGGAGAAAAACATCTTTAGTACGTCTTTGGTCATGCACTATGTCAAAAAAAAGCCGCCAAGTGCGAGTCGGACTCGCCCATGAAGGGTTCCGTAGCAGCAAGTATTTAAATTGATTGAATGAAAATTTATCACGTATTAAAAAAAACTACTTACTAGATCTCGTTCAAACCAATTTTCGGTGGAAGTTTGCATGGTAATGTACATCATATATTTTTTCTAGTTTTATCATTCTCTTATTTTAGAAGTTACAGAAAGGGGGACACTCATTTTATCTCTTTGGAAGTGTCTCTCGCACAAACTATCTAGTTTAGAAAAAAAATTATATTAGAAACCTCAATATCATTTTTGAAGACCTATCCATAGATACCCCACATGTATGGGTTCAATGAAAACAATTTTGCGTTTCAGTTCTATGTATGGGGAACCCCCAAATTTACGGTTTTTTTTCTATTTTTGTGTCAAAATCTAAGTTCACAGAATACTTACCTACCAAGTTTCAACAGTACAGCTCTTATAGTTTCGGAAAAAAGTGGATGTGACATACGGACGGATAGACAGACATACATGACGAATCTATAAGGGTTCCGTTTTTGCCATTTCGCTACGGAACCCTAAAACATTCCCAGTCACTGAAGTCTACGTGTATCCCACACGTCGCCGTCATCGGATATCTCCTTTAACGTCGTCACCGGGCTCAGGTTTCATCTTGTCGCGCAGGGGTAGTACTTAAATATCAAATTTCTTAAAGTTATAGTTATTAAAGGTTTTAATAATATACAATAGTCGTTTGAATGCTTCTCTCTATATTGAGATAAAAAACTATTTTAAAAATCATAACATTTCATACGTTTTCGTATTTATTCATTAATTAATAATATATATACCAAGTGGTTATGATAATACGACAATAAATGAAAACATTGACAATACTAGTTCATACGAACAATTGTAAGCTATCAAAAAAACCCTAACATCAAAATTAAAAAAAATAAAATTTCAAACAAAGTAAATGACATAAAAGTGGAAAGAAAATAGAACACCATTTATAAATGGTTCACTAACCTGTGATACAGTAGCAACAGCGCGGTCCTGTAGCGACTTGATCTTTTGGCGCCATTATTATTAATGCTCAGTAAGAATAATAACACTGAATCACAAATGTTTTAACTAAATAATTAGGCACCTTTCACCCGCATGTTATTTATTAATCAAATTATTAATCACTGTCAGGATCACTGTTCAGTCACGTAGCTAGGTAGGTACCTATTAAAGTCACTAAATTTTTCGTGTTTCAATATGGCCACCATTAACTCGAATACACAAACTGCACCGCCGTAGGAGATTATTCCTAACGTTTGACAAGAGGTCCCCGTTTGCAGCCATATGTTTTAATTTATTAAAAGATAAGATAATTCTATCTTTTAAATCATCAACCGTATCAACAGCTGTTGAGTAGACCTCATTTTTGATGTGACCCCACAAGAAAAAATCTAATGGTGTGAGGTCGGGTGACCTCGCTGGCCACCGCGTTGGTCCATAACGGCCAATCCACTGCTGACCGAACACTTGAGACAAACGCTCTCTTGCTGACACCACTGAATGAGCTGGTGCTCCGTCTAGCTGGTACCACATCTGCCTGTACACATCAAGCGGAAGCTCATCCATGTACTCGGAAACGGGTCCGTTGAGGAGTTCTATAAACTTTTCACCATTTAAATTTCCATCAATAAAAACCGGACCTATTATGGTATTTCTATGAATGCCAGCCCAAACATTGACAGCAAATCTGTACTGGTGCGAAGTCTCTCGTCCTAGACGCGGATTCACGCGGCTCCAGTAACGTAAATTCTGTCTGTTCCATAACCCGTTTCTTGTAAATGTACTTTCATCAGTCCACATTACATTGTACAGGAAATCCGGATCCTCTAAATGTTTTGTATCTATCCAGCGACAGAAGTTTTCCCTGACTGGTTTGTCTCGAGGCAACAACGCATGCAATTTCTTATACTTATACGGCTTCCGTTTGTCGCGTTTTAAAATTTTTAGTATAGTTGCATGGTTAACACGAAAATATCGACCTGCCCTACGCAAACTACACGTCGGATTGCGTTCAAAATAATTTAAAATTCGTTCCTCAAGAGCCACTCTCGCACGTGGAGGAGTACTATACTAATATGCGGGATTAAGGATCTATTTTCTCGTATCCTCTGGACAGCTTGGACAATAGTGCGCCCGTTGGTTGGACAAACTCGAGTGTCCCCAAACCTCTGTCGGTACGTCCGTATAGCCATAGCGGCGTTTCCTAAACACTCTCCATAAATTAACACCATGTCCGTGTACTCAGGAGCTGTGTAATTGTGACGAGGCATAATTAAAACAAAAGAAAACACTAAAACAATAAAAACTAAACGTCTAACTTCGCACAATTCACTTACGAGTAACTATTAAACTAGATACCTATTAAAACGTTACGTGTCCTGTCACTAAAATAAGCGTCCAATATCGCACTAATTCGTCGTAGATAAGGAGTACAAAACAAACACACGAGCGACGGGCGGCGCCGCGCGCCGGTACACAAAGGTGGTAGGTACTCGGCGGCGAATAACTCAAAGTATGTCCTGCGGCACTCGTGCGCTTAGAAAGCGATGACGCGTGAATCATCACAGGATTGTGGCGACACACTGACCGTGACCTAAATTTGTTGTTGCAATGTTTCAACAAGAAAGCGAAGTAACAAACGAAACTAGATTTATCTCTTTCGCACAAACCAATTTTTCTATTTCATGAGTGCTTACCGATGCGGGGGTCGTTAACCTGTCAGTACTTCCCTATTAATACATACATCGTGTAGCAAATTTTAAAAATGAAATAAAAATTCCTGTGACTAAACTACTGGATATATTCAAATGATTTTTTGTATGTAGTCTGAGAATGTCTTGAGGTATCCGTAGTTAAATTTATTGTCGTATTATCATAACCACTTTGTATATATATATTTTTTTTTATTAGGATTTCCAACAACGATTACACTATGCATACAGATTACATTGCCACGGTAAAAAGATCTTGTGCATCTTTACTTACAGGAAATCACAGCTTGCGAAGAGTAAGTGTACAGAAAAAAAGTTAATTTAATTTACAAACTAAAAATAAAAACTAAAATTAAAATTACTTAAAATTTAAGGAAACAAATTCAATTTTAAGTGACACCTCATAATTCAGCTTGCAGCTGTCACGTACACACATGTAATGTTTTATATGATATAACATTATTTTATGTACAGACGCCGGCTCATCAAGCTACCCCAATCTGTCAAATTTCACCAATTGAAAGTGAACCTTATGATTTTGTGATAAACTTGAAAATCTATAAAAGAAATTTGACAGATTGGGGTGGCTGGATGTGCTGGTTAAAAATTGTACATCAACAATAAACCTTACTAAAAATTTAATTATGAGGTAGATATTCAGGATACAACATTCAGATAAATGCCATAGCATGGCCATAATTATTCAGGCCTCCGAGCTTACCATTATGATAATCTTCACTTGATTCTTAAATATTACAATTGCTTGCTTATTGTACGGGCAGTGGTTACCCTAGTTTCGGAGTTGTACAAGCCGTCCAGTAAGTACGCCCCACACATGCAGTCTAAAATTATTATATGATAATGAACTTTAAATAATTATAATATTGTTACTTTCAAGGCAATTGAATTTTATTTTTAACATAGTCAGCGCCATGTTTATCGTTTGCGATACACACTGTCTAAATACTTGTGTATCTTTTTGGATACACAAGCACCATTCTAGTCAAGCATATATCGCTAACGCACACACTTTCCAGAGATTCTGTTTGACAAAAAAAGGGAGGGAGGATGAAAAAAATCATTCCTCTAAGACGTCCAAACTATTTTAGAGACTAAAAACAAAGAAAAATATCAAAAACATTTGGTGGTATTGGCTTATAGGGCTTGGCGCTGAATGTGTTAAAATAAGGCTTTATTTGTGGTCAGTCGTAATACTGAGATATAAAACATAATTATTGTGAAATATGCAATAAAAAGTATGTATTCTTTTTAATACTAGGATTTCATACTTCACAACTGTCTTGAATAAGAAATTTAGTTTAGTACGTTATTAATAGTAAAACTTATGAATATTTCTTTTCGAGTTGTAAAAGTTTTCCTTTCCTATCTAGTCCACTACTAAATCCTCCCATTGATCCTGATGCAACCAGCCGGTGACA
Source organism: Pseudoips prasinana (assembly GCA_951640165.1). Classification (NCBI taxonomy): domain Eukaryota; kingdom Metazoa; phylum Arthropoda; class Insecta; order Lepidoptera; family Nolidae; genus Pseudoips; species Pseudoips prasinana. Next base: position 16,115,414 of record OX621260.1, read on the forward strand.
GGGTACTAACAATAGTAAAGGATTAGCACCACAAGCAGCACCAACCGCTCGGGAGTGACTTGCTGGCCGGCCTAAATCTTTAGCTAAATCACCGTATGACTGGGTACTACCAAATGGTATCTCTTGCAGTTGAATCCACACATCCTGCAAGTAACGTGAAGGGATTGTATATTGTATAGAGTTACCTATTGCTGGTTAGGGTAATTATAATATAATAATTTTATTATATACAATGGAAGTAACTTTAAGATAAGAATTAATTAAAAAAAATTAAATTAAAAAAAATATAAATGAAGAGTAGTTGTGGAGAAACCTTACTGTTTTATTTTGTGCCAACCCACATAAATTTCCATTTGGGGATTTCGTTCCTTTTCCCCAAGAGGAACAAAATCTCAAATGTAACAGTGGCATGAAGGGATTGTATATAGTTGTATAGAGATAAATCATAGTTAGGATATTTTAATGACATGTAGTAAGTACTTATACATAGTTAATGTATATATCCAGTACACCAGTAAAGCATGATACACATCTACATCAATAGAATGTTTATTAAAACTGTTTATTAAAACCTTGCTAAACAAAATAAGACATATGGTATTTCATAAAAACTTAGGGCAAAGAATTTCTTTAACATCTATTAAAAATATTATGATTAAAAATTTGCACCTATATGCATAAAATGGCATAGTCTAAATTACAGAAAGTACTATCTCTGGCTTAATAAGTTCTATTAAAGATTTTCATCAATATAAATAAATTCCCAAATCTTTGAAATTAGATTAGATTTTGGAGGTGTATTTAGTGTAACATTGATTAATATTAAACAAATAAATAAAAGTAAAATAAAAACATAAATAGTGAATGTAACTGCGTATCTGCCCATACAAACAAACTATTTAAACAAATCAGCAAGTAAAATATGATAAATGTTATTAGCTCCCCATACAAATTGCATATACCTACCTAAAGTTAAAATTCAACCAGTAAACAAATTCAACTATGAATACGGTAACACGACAGGTGCATAAAATTAATGAAACATAAATAAGTAATCCATAAAAGTTGGTTAACTTACTTGTTGAAACGCTGAACCGATTAGTTTAAGCGGGACCGTAAACTTTTTGAGTTTTCCTTCAAAATATAACGAAAGCTCGTCTTTTAGTTTTTGGAGTATTTTGTTTTGCTTCTCTACAAACTTACAAGACAGCTCTTTAGCAAGGGCTTCAAACGATTTACTAAAAGACTTAGAATCTTCAAATAATACTATGTACAGATAATCGTCGTCCGCTGCAGAAATAGCTGTACCAACGGGAGTGTCAATCGCATCAACATAAACCATTTTAGTAGAATCCTTTGATAGATTTGAAATAACTATTGGCAAAGGCATAGTAGTTGTTAAGAAATACCTGTATGAAAAACTAGAATTTTAAAACTGAATTTACAACAGCAATCGAAGAACTATCAATCTGACAGAGATTGAAAAACAACGTAAAATCCCGCCAATAGCATTTACGCATTTTAAGCAGTGCCTGTCAAAGAGTATATAACAAATTATGAGCCTGTCATAGTGTTTGCAGTGTGGCCTTCGAGTTTTTATTCAATTCAATTGAATCTTTATTGTAATCATGTGTACATAGGCCTTACATATTAAGCTCGAAGAATGTGGCTGTCCAATTGTTAATTGGTTTTTAATTTTACCTAAGAATTACTTTTTGTCTCGTAATGTCTGTATAAATAATGTACAGACGCCAGCACACCCAGCCACCCCAATCTGTCAAATTTCGAATAAAGTATTTCAACTTTATCACAAAATATAAGGTTTACTTTCAATTGGGGAAATTTGACAGATTGGGGTAGCTTGATGTGCTGGCGTCTGTTGTACTCAAAGATATTACAATATAACGTTATATTGTAATATCTTTGGTTGTACTTCAATAATGTCAAACTTTATTGACAGGTAACGCCCACTTAGTGAAGTGCCCTGTGCAACAAATCACCGCAGGCTTTATAACTGGTCTTGAATAAGTTAAATCGATCATAATTATGATCAAGTTAATTTGACTTTATTTAACTATTGTTTCTGTAATTTTAATAAAACTGGACGGAGTTATTGTTCTTCACTCTTAGTTTGAACTTAAATTCCAAGATATTAGGTCCACTTTCTGAGCCTGTTTAGCTTTCCAATTTAACGTGTCCCGGAACTAAATCTGCTTCCACTATGCTTTTCAATACATGGTTATCAAAGAGATCTACGGCCGGCCATAGGGCTTATTGTTAAGATAACATTTGCAGAATGGAAATGATCAAACCAACATTGCAGCATTCGAAAACTTGCGCTACCTGGTCCATACGTCCGGCGTCCTGGTCGTCGCTGTTAATATGACATGTCATCCGTGATACTTAAGTGCCACGTTGAAACACGTATTAAAAAGTAACAGGAAATAAATTAATTATTTTCTCAATATTAAGACGTAGGATTATAAATAAAGGCCACCGGTAAAGCCACAATTTAAATTAAAATAACTTTTTAATTTAAATTGTGGCTTTACCGGTGGCCTTTATTTTCACTTAAACCTTGTGGCCTTAAACTTTTAAAAATTATGCTAGATTAAAGCCGATCCCATACTAACTTGTAATGTCACGATGTTTTGTGCTATTTTATTTAAAATCCAGTGCTATTCTACTGCTTAATGAGGGTTACTAACACCTGCGAATATTGCACTAAAACCGTAACAATAAAGATTATTCATTATTTCACGTAAATCTATGCAGTATTACGGACGTTATTACTGTGAGAAGCTTTGAGCACTTTTAATTTTCCAAGATATCGCACGGTTGGCGCGTGACGTCAGCGGTCCAGTCGCTCTGTTCGCTCGTGCCCCGCGCCATAATGAAACACATTGAAGTGATGTCTTGCGCGCGCGCTGTACGTGTATTATTGCTATGTTTAATAATTTGTTATTTTTGTACCTAAAATCAACCCGTTAAATACCTTGTGAATTACATATATCTGCGCCCTGGAACGTTACATATGGGGTAGGTTTGCTAGACACGACTGACAAACTTTGATTGACAGTAGCATGCGGCGTCAAGAATGCAAAGTTTCTTAATCTACCAATAATTATCTCGACTTAGTTACTTAAATTTTTTGTTTCCAGTACTTCGCTTTTTTGGGAATAACATTAGCACTGACGCTAGGTGGTCTTGACTTGGATTTGACACATTCTTGAAACCTCGGACCGCTATTACCGCGGCATCAAAGGTAGCAAATCTAAAATTGCACAGTCCTCTAAAATAACTGACTCCGATTCTCTTCCTCCACACCCTTCAAATACAACACAAATGTAATTTATTCACCTTAGCTTCTTATATGCTATCTTTCACTCACTATTTAGAAAATAACAAACCAAATGATCTTGTAGTATCGGTCTATTTTGTCGATTAAAGAGTAATATTGCCAGTAAAACCAAATAATAACAACTTATTTTTTTATTTTACGCATGTGCCGCTTCGATAGTGCGAGATTAAATTCATAATTATTTCACTTTAACAACAGCCTTCCCAGTATTTTCTCCTCTAAGCATTCCTACAAGAGCGTCTACCATGTTATCAAAACCATGATACACCTTCTCTTGATACTTTAATTTTCCTTCACGCAGCCAGCTTAAATTTGCATTAATACCTTCATCCCACTTATCTGTCCATCGGTTAACTAAAAACCCTTCTACTTTTAGTTCTTTCAAAACTATGGCAGGTTGAAGAATTGTCACTGAAAATGAAAACAGAATATTATATCAAAAAAAACCTTAAATCTTGCCCAACCTGAACTAGACTAGGCGAGGCAAAATAATCCTTACTAAAATTATAAATGCGAAAGTAACTCTGTCTGTCTGTCTGTCTGTAACGCTTTCACGCCGAAATTACTGAACCAATTTAAATGAAATTTGGTACCCAGATAGTCTAGAGCCTGAGAAAGGGATTGAAAGGGGGATGAAAAGTTCAATAGAAGTATCGTCATTTTCCCGTTAGAAGCATGAAACTTATTTTTAGGGTTGCTGATTCAATATAAATCATCATCATCGACATCCTTGGTGGAGGCCTCTGTCCAGGAGTGGACGTCATTCGGCTGATATGAGGATTGATGATGATGAAATATGACATTCAACCTGTGTAAATGTTTTACCCTCAAGGGTGTAAAATGCAATAGGGAATATGGGATGAAAGTTTGTATGGAAATATATAAGGTTTATGCGAACGCAAAATATTAGCGATGTTCTGATGTAAAATTTACGGAGTCGTTACAAAATATGTAGGTCTCGGGCACAGCTTGTAATTTCCATAAAGTAACGGTAATCGATCAGATCCATATACATGTTTATTATTATAAATAACAAACCTTTGGGTAATTTTGAATCGTTGTAAGATGATATAGAGCCACAAACACCAACTCTTCCATAATTATTCATATAGTTCATTATAGTTGAACTTATTTCACCACCAACCTTAAAATGGCAACAGGGCAAGTCCAAGATTAGTGGTTATTTATAACAAACTTTAACATTTACTCATTTGTAACTATTCAATATATCACCATTATTATTATGGTATTTGCTATGTCTAGACAATATCAAACCTATAGTAATACTGATCTCGTTAATTCGACGCATGAAGATGGTGGGATCATGATTTTACATCAATATTACGTTTTATTTTATTAAATTGACTACTTTGCGCATCAGTGCGTTATTGGTTACCTCAAAAAATCTCTGATTATTCCTTATTCAACTCTTGTAAGTCTCCCTGATTATGAACTTCCGTTCGACTCGCTCAATCACTCTCTCTTTACCCTCTTTACCCTCAATTTAAACGTGCGTAAAAAAAATTTATTCCAAAAAAATTACAAAGGATTACATCACTTTTCTGCGTATAGAGCAGTAACGATAGATTTTGTCTATACTCTACATGTACCTACATCTTAATGCTAATTATCAAACCGAACTAAAAGAGTAGTGAATATAGATGTTAAAGTTTGTTAACATTGAAGAATCTCGTCATGTTGATGTTTATAATAAAAGTCTTACATTATCAAAGTAACAGTCTACTCTCTTAGGGCATCCATCTTTAAGCGCTGCTCTAATATCAACTGTTTTATAGTTGTAAGCCCGATCAAAGCCAAGTTCTTTTTCTAAATAGTCGCACTTTTCGTCTGTCCCTGCAAAACCGACCACGCGACAACCTAGAAACACATAAAATGCAATAAAGTGAAATATCTTTCTTACATACATACTTAAGAAGCCTTCGCAGCATAACTTTTACTGCAATGTTCCAAGGATAAAGTGGTTATAGGTTATTTATTACCTACCTAATATTTTACCAATTTGTCCAACATGGGATCCCACTGCACCAGCTGCTCCCGTTATAACAATGGTTTCCCCGGGTTTAGGTTGGCATATTTCTTGTAAGCCAAAATATGCTGTGTTACTAAAACACACAAGGTTGGCTTAGTTAGCTGCGTGCACTTGCAATTCATAGATCTGGCGAGGACGACAAATATAGACTAAGGCCCGGTATCCATCAAAGCGGAATGGAGAGATAATGAGGGAAAAAAATCAACATTGGAAAGACGAATATTGATAATTGGAAATATTTTGATTAACTTTAGCCGTACATGATCAAAGAGTTAGGTATAGCAGAAAAAGAATGAAAGTACAATAAATGCAGTGGAAATGAGAGCTCTGAGAAGTATGTGTAGTGTGACTTTGGGGACCAAATAAAAATTATGATGTATGAGAGTGTTGTGGTGTGAAAGAGGATGTAGTCTCAAAGATTGAAAAAGGTATGCTGTGATGGTTTGGGCATTTAGAAAGGATGAATGAAAGAAGATTGACAAAAGAAGTATACCTGGCCTGTTTGGATGGGAAATGTATGAATAATATAATAACATTAAGCAAGGCAAAGGGGGTGTTCAAGGAGGGTACACTACATTAATACGAAAAACTTTATTCCGACAGTTACAAATACGAATTTCAAAATACCGACTTTCATAATTCCGAATGGTAGAAAATTCCGAATATTACAACTCCGACTTATCATTACTCCTAGTTTTATAATTCCTAAATTTCAACATTCCTAACGTTTATAATTACTATTCTCAAAATACCGAGCTTCAATAGATCGAATAACAAAAAGTCCGACTTAATGATAAGTCGAAACATCAACAATACAAATAAAAATATTTTGTTTCCCCGGTCACAGTTCTAACCTAACCTAACCCAAATGATTCACCAACAATAGAGGGATCTGGCACTCGGCGGTTGCATGAAACATGCCAGCAGGCATGTAACATGCAACAAGAATGCAGCATGCAAGCAGACATGCATCATGCAAGCAGGCATGCAACATGCAGCAAGCATTTTTGTGTCACGGCTCCGGCGCTACGGGGTTTGGGCGGCCCCACGCGAGCTTATCGTTGCAGATGGTTTAAACGTTCACCACTGCAGCTTCGGCTTGCTTCTTTTTGTCTCCCCGGTCACAGTTCTAACCTAATCTAACCCAAATGATTCACCAACAATAGAGGGGATCTGGCACTCGGCGGCTGCATGCAACATGCAAGCAGGCATGCAGCATGCAAACAAACATGCAGCATGCAAGCAAGCATGCAGCATGGAGCAAGCAAGCAGGCATGCAACATGCAAGCAGGCATGCAACATGCAGCATTGTTTCTGTCACGGCTCCGGCGCTGCGGGGTTTGGGTGGCCCCACGCGAGCTTATCGTCGCAGATGGTTTTAAAGCTCACCACCGCAGCTTCGGCTTCGCCGGCCAGCCTCATCCGCGGCGGCGGGCCTTCAAACCACCTGCTCCTCAGCTCGCGGGCCGCCCCACCCCTCCGCGCCTAAGCGGGCTTAAATTACACTCTAGGTAGGGCAGGCAAGACTACGTGAAGTTGGTTTTGCAGCGATTCGTTTCTGTCACAAAATTTTGTAACACAACGTGTTGATTTTTAGTTTATTCGAAGTATTGAAATGCGGAATGTCGTTTTTCGGACCGAGAATCCTTCGAGCATTTGGCTCTTAGAACGTATGAAAATCGGAATACTAACAAATCGCATTTACGACTTTCGGAAAGATAAATTTCGTGATATTTAATAATAGACGTTACAATTCTTAGGTATTATTAAATTCGCACTTTTGAAAATCGGAACATCAAAATTCGAAATAAAATATTTCTGAGTATTTGGGTGTTCCCGTTCAAGGATCGTGACAAGTGGAAATCCGTTGTCTCTGCCTACCCCTCTCGGAAACAGGCGGGGCTCTATGTATGTATGATCAAATAGGATACATACAAACATTAATCCCTTTTTACTAAATCCACTAAACTCAAGACGAAATAGAACCTAAGATAATGCTGAAAGTCGGAAATTCTCACCCTGGCATTCCTAGAACTCCTAGAGCAAGTGACACAGGATAAGGTTTAAAATCAGGCAAAAGCGTGATTGGTATAAGTCTTGCTACGTTTGCTTCTTTGTCGGGGTTACAAATGGTATGAGTACGCCATCCAAATTGCCCAGCTACGTATTTACCCACGGCATAATTTTTATTACGACTCGCAATAATCCTGAAAATTTAAGAAACAAACAACTTTGTGAAAACGTGAGTAGGTATTTAAAACACAAAAAGTAGCAGTCGAAAGGCCATACCTTTACCTCTCTTCAACCATATTTTTATTTTGAATTCATAATCAATAGGTAAATACAGTCAACGTCACACAAATTAAAAAATAATTAATATCAATTCTTAAATCTCTATCACCCTCATTTAGCATCATTACATTAGATTCAAATAAAAATAAACAGATGCTTTACATACTTAGCTACTTGTCCTCCAATCATGTCAGTTGGTAATTTATATCCAATCATATAAGCCCTCATGTAAGGATCAACACTCAAATATTCAGCTTCAGTCAGTATCTCTATAAAAATAAAATCAAATATCAACTGTGACATACAAGTCCCTCTATCTAAGAGCCTATGCACATAATAAGTATAATATATATAACCTTAATGTATACTTTTCTATCATATATTGATAATATTCTGTTTTGTGTGCCAATAAAATAAAATAAATCGCTATACAAACACGAACTTTATACTACTTACCTCCATCAGATAAGTCACGTAATTCCTCCTCCACAATTTTAAAATCGCTTTTTTTAGGTTCGCCTTGAAAATATTTAGTTAGCACATATTTTTGCGCTTTTATTTTGACCGTTCCAGTGGAATACAACCGTTTTATAGTATGCAATGCAGATATTGACTTAGCCATTTGGATATTTTTAATATGTATGCTCTGTAAAAAAAAAGTTACTTTAAATATATTTATAGTATTATAGCAAAGATTTAGAATAATTGTACGTTATACATAGCAATACAATGTAATAACAAAATAATTTTCATAAATTTGAGTTGTATTGGTACTCTGACTTATACATATTTGAGTCACCTCTCCGTTTATGATACAATTCACCGTTTCAGACTTAGAAGGTATGTAGGTAAGCAATGGCAAATAATGATCTTTCTTCCCAACCGAGTATATACCGTTGGAAAACTAATGGTCATTTGATAAATAAATTGAGTTTGGAAACATAATATTGATAATATATATATATTCTCTGATTAGCTGTTAATCGATAGATGTACATTTTAGTCGACTAATGAATAGGTTAATCAATTGTTAAAATACGGGGCTAGCTCTATATACCATAGATCACAGACAGATAGGAAGGATATGAAAATAAATAAAATAAATACAAGATGGCCTACGTTTTGTTTGGGTCTAGCGTATTAATTTGTCTTTACAATAAAGATACGACTAAAGGTCGTTAAATATCATACTCATGAAATCTTAAACTCAATCTATACTCACTAGAAAGGAATATTATCGCCCAGTCAAGAATAGTTTAATATAAAATGGTGTTTTGAAGCATTGTTGTACTGTGGAGACGTCAAGTGAAGAATTATTTGATTTTCAACATGACTTCAGCACCGAAATTCAATTGCATATTTTGTAAAGAAGTATTTGACAATAAAGAAGACTTACAAGTTCATTTTAGGTAATTTTACTGTTCGATGTTCACATTTATGAAAAAGTGTAATGTTTTGCCTACAACAAAATGAATGCATTCCATATTTTGTTTTAGGAAACACGGTGATCCAACGTTTAATATAAAAAATCGATTTGAAATTCCTACACAATTGTCAAACGAGAAAAATGCTGAAAAGGAGATGGTTAGGTGTGATGTGTGTTCGCAAGCGTCTCCTACAATATCGAAGGCTATAACTCACAAACACAAGGTGCACCCGGACCACGACGCGAAGTACTTTTGTCCTTGGTGCGGGAAATTGTTCACAATGAAGGTAAACCACCTTTAAACTTGCTATTTGTGGGCTCTGTCGGCAACCGACGTTAGCCTATGGTTAACAAGCACGACCTATGCCCCCTCCCCCCTTCGCGGTAATTCCATATCACTGACATTTACCTAGTCACTTATCTATTACCTTATCACTTATCTATTACCTTATCACTTATTTATTGCATTTCTACTATCACCAATTTGGATCATGAGGTACTAAAAATGAGATATTATATCCAAATATAATATATTTCTTAGGTAATTAGGTTATCTAGCAGTGATTACTTTATAACCTTGTAATAAATGAATAACTTCAAATTTTTCATTAAAATACAATTTTTTTTCTGTTTTTGCTTCAGAAAAAATATAGTATGATATAGTATAAATTTTATTACACTCTTCACAGTATACAATAAATACATGTCTTATGCAGAATAATGTAAAAAAAATAAGATGAAAATTATTTATGCTTACCAATAATCCATGCATAACCATAACTAATAGTGCCATATATTCTACTCTCTCTCTACAACAGTTTAAGTAGTACTATTATTTTACTAATGTGTGTAGATTGAGTGCTGCCAAATTTAATTGTTTATAAACTGATATAGGTACAATACAAAAATATTTATCTTCAACTCTGCATATTATAAGTAATAATAAAAAGGTTTTTTTTTGTATCTAGAATAGTTTATGGACATTTGTGTCTAGTAAATTTGTAGCCCAATATAAAAGGTTTGTTTTTTTTGAGTTTTTGATTAAACTTCAGTACATAACCAAACTTAACTCTTTACTGTAAGGTAAAGTTTGAGTTCATCATCATTATATCAGCTGATAGACTTCCACTGCTGGACAAAGGCCTTCACTAAAGAAATCTGTCTCAGTACCCCTGGGATGTCTTCAAGATAGGGTTACAACATTGCAATTTATTGCCATATACAAAACTAGCTATGCCCCGTGGTTTCACCCGTATTAAAGTAGTTTGGTAAAATAGTAACAAACATACATCTACACTCACAAACTTTTGCATCTATAATATTTGTAGGATGTGTACCTCTAGCAGTTTTGGCACTGGCGTGCCAAAACTACCTACTAAAAAATCTACCATCTACGAGCTATTGGCCAGAATAGCTTGTAGATGGTAGATTTTTTCCTACTTACTTGACACTTATCATCATATTTTGTACAAATCACACAATATCTTTATAAATCGTAACCTTTGTGTTATTCTGATGTATAAGCTATATTATTGTAAAGTTTTACCAAAATCCATCCAGTAGGTAACAAATATCCATACATACTACAAACTTTCATGTTTATATTATTAATAGGACTATGTACTGTAAAGTTTCTGGTGTCATTATGTGTCTAGTAAAATAATTGTAAACTAATGATGAATAGGCAATCCTAGTTGGCTAGATAAGCATATATTTTTATACAAATGTAAATTAATAAAATTAATTAACTCTGTGAACACATGGTATTGCAAAGATACAATGGAAGATTAAATATTACTAACATATCAGTCGGCCAGGTTTCTAGAGGGAATCCTAAATTTGTTCTGCCAGCGTGTATCGTTCGTAGCTTAACGCAGAGCGCCTACCCCGGATTGGTAGATGGTGCAGGTTCGGGACCCGCCGGAACATTAAATTTATGATTTCCCATTTTTTAGATTTAATATTACTAGTTCTCCTGTCCTTCGAAAGTGTAAAATACAATAATCATAATATCCTGGGACATTATTTACACATGGCCATCTCATCCCAAACTAAGCAGAACTTGTACTATGGAAACCGGATAACTGATATACTACTCTTTTTTTGTAAATACATACTTATATAGATAATTACACCCAGACTCGGGACAAACAGACATGTTCATGAACACAAATATCTGTCCTGGGTAGGAATCAAATCCAAAACCTCCAGTGTGAAAAGCAAGCATTTGCCAACCACGCCAACAGAATAGGCCCGTCTAATACAATAGACAATAAATTACAATGTTGCCAGTGTTATTGATGGTCTGTTAGTCTGGTAGTAAAGTTACCCTGACTACTAAGCCCGAGGTTGTGGGTTTGATATCTACCCAGGACCAACCTTTGTGTAATTTATCTGCAGCGTTTGCCAACCATGCCACAGAACAGGCCTGTCAAATACAATAGACAATAAATTACAATGTTGCCAGTGTTATTTATGGTCTGTTAGTCTGGTAGTATAGTTACCCTGACTACTAAGCCCGAGGTTGTGGCTTTGATATCTACCCAGGACCAACCTTTGTGTAATTTATCTGCAGCATTTGCCAACCATGCCACAGAACAGGCCTGTCAAATACAATAGACAATAAATTACAATGTTGCCAGTGTTATTGATGGTCTGTTAGTCTGGTAGTTAAGTTACCTTGACTACTAAGCCAGAGGTGGGTTCGATATCTACCCAGGACCAACCTTTGTGTAATTTATTTATAATATGTATGTATTAACAAGTGTTAAAATGTGTTTATCAGCTGTCTGAATGCCATTGTATGCAGGCTCTGCTGAGTTTGGAATCAGATAGCTATGTCTTAGTTGTCCAAGGATAGTTTTAGTAATATATTACTGTAATGTACCCAGCACAGCTTTATTCTTATATTTTTTTTTTTTTTTTTCAAAAGACACAATCTGCACTTGGTAATTTAATCCCTGTGTTGCGGGGTACTTTACAAACAAATAATAGACAGACACAAATTACGTCAAAACTCATACAACTATTTGTGTAACCCACAAATAGTTGTCCAGCGCGGGACTCGCACCCGTGACACTAAGGCTGAGATCTATAGAGCATACTTAGACTTTGCTCAAACTTTACTTACGTAAAACTTTGCTAAATGTATGCTAAGCTTATACTTTGATTTGGTATTTATAGACTTTTTGAAGTTAAGATTATGCTTAGCATAAGCTAAGACAGACAAAGTCTAAGTAAAGTCTGAGCAAAGTCTAAGGCTGAGATCTATAGAGCGTACTTAGACTTTGCTCAGACTTTACTTAGACAGAAGTTAATGCATGTAACGAAATTACAATTGGTGTTTTGACTTTGTCTGTCTTAGCTTATGTTAAGCATAATCTTAACTTCAAAAAGTCTATAAATACGAAATCAAAGTATAAGCTTAGCATACATTTAGCAAAGTTTTACGTAAGTAAAGTTTGAGCAAAGTCTAAGTACGCTCTATAGATCTCAGCCTAAGTGACAAGGCGACTGTCTTAGCCGCTGCGCCACATGTGCATGTTAATTGATCTTTATTTTTATATGGTATGAATTTCTTTTCAGCACCTATACAACATACACATACAAACCACTCACAAAGGTGATGAGAAACCTGAAGAGGTGGGCTTCCACTGTGACACCTGCAATGTAGACTTCTACTTACCCTCGGCTGTGATGTACCACAACAAATTCTTTCACCGACAAGACACTGATATACCAGATGTGGGATTGTCTAAAAAAGTCAAATCAATTAATCAGGTAAATTTAATATTTAAGTTGACCCCTCAACCAGAAACTTGGTAATGTGCTTTTAGTGATTTTTAGTATCTGTTGGCTGGAATACACCTTAGCAATTTTTTCAGATTATTCTTAATTTTATTTATAAAGATAGCACAATACATAAGAAAATATAGATAAATATATTTATATAGAACAAGCAAGCCTTTGCATACAGACCTTTTGAGTTTGTGTTAAAGTGGAGTTATTCTTCAATTTCTATTAACACTTGTCCTTTTCTGAAGCCAGGAACGAAAATATTTCTTACGAAGAATAAAATTTGAGTTACTCAAATTTGATTTCAGGATTATTATTGTTAATCAATGTTCACATCAAATTGAAGCTTCCAAATTCATTTTATGGGTTAAATAAATTCATAAATGATAGAATTATTCCATAGTCAGGCTTTGGTTAGTTTGCGATCAGATGGCCGCGTGTGAGTAATGTCCCAGGATATTATTATAATAAAAAAAACCGGCCAAGTGCTAGTCGGACTCGCCCATGTAGGGTTCCGCAGCAGTAAGTATTTCATTTGATTTAATAAAAGTTAAATTGCGGTTTACGATTTATGACGCATTTAAAAAAAACTACTAACTAGATCTCGTTCAAACCAATTTTCGTTGTTAGTTTACACACATCACATCATATATTTTTTTTAGTTTTATAATTCTCTTATTTTAGAAGTTACAGGGAGGGGACACTCATTTTTCCACTTTGGAAGTGTCTCTCGCGCAAACTATTCAGTTTAGAAAAAAATGATATTAGGAACCTCAATATCATTTTTAAATACCTATCCATAGATACCCCACATGTATAGGTACGATGAAATTTTTTTTTTTGAGTTTCAGTTATATAAGGTGTAACCAAAATATCTGCCACGGCTGCAATGGGAGACAGTATTGTGTTTATAGATTACAATAGTAGAGTAAAATGATTGATAATTTGTCATATTTTTTTTCATACAAAAAATTGTACGTATAAATTTGAATTGATGTCATAATGCATAAACCCACTCAGTAGACTTCATAAGCTGTTGCCGCTAAACGATGCCGCCGCGCGCCGGCCACTTTGTTGTTACTGCGCGCGCAGCTCCCCGCGCAGGTATTACCCCGCTCGTCGCACGCGCTAGCCAACCGCCCGGCGCGAGCGGCGGCGTTCGCCAGTCGCACCTCGCCCCCCGCCCGAGCGGTCAATAACCGGAAAATCGCGCGCCTTTAATAAAAATGCCTTCCAGACGAAGGTATTCTAATCAAGAACGCCATGAAATGGTATTGTGCTACCGCGAGTGTAACTCTGTAACTGCGCATGCAGAGGTTTGGTGTGCGAGTGAGTCATCGACGTAGGCAGGCCTCCATATTCTGCCGAACTCAAAGAGGAAGTGTTGGATATCCTCCGAAGTCATCCTCTTACGAGCACCAGAGATGCTGCTCGAGTGTTCGAAGTGAGCCACGCCTACGTGTGGTGGCTTTTAAATCGGAAAGGGCTCCATCCTTACCACATCACAAGACTCCAAGAACTGCATCCACCTGACTACGCGGCCCGCCTCGCGTTTTGTAATTGGATTACAGAAGAACGACGCAACATTCTGTGGACTGACGAGTCCACATTCACACAGGCTGGTATGTTCAACATAAGTTAAAAGGAAAAGGGAAGTTTATCATCTTATTTACGTAAGTTTTTTGGAAGAATGCAGTAGCTGGTAAGTAAATTCACTTTAAAAAAACTTGTGCCTGCATATTATTACAGATAGTGATTTCAGTTTTCATTCACCGAACAGATGGAGAGAGCAGTTGTTTTCATTGACGAAGCGATACATCGCGCGTAATTTGTGAACGGCTTTATGCAGAGTAAAGTCAATGTTTGTTTAACTACTTTATCTTCTCAAATTGAAATAACTGTTTCGGGGTACGAAAGCTCTTCACTATTGTAATCTATAAACACAATACTACCTCCTATTAAAGCCGTGGCAGATATTTTTGTAACACCTTATATGTATGGGGAACCCCCAAAATTATAATTATTTTTCTATTGTTGTGTGAAAATCTTAATGCGGTTCACATAATACATCTACTTACCAAGTTTCAACAGTACAGCTCTTATAGTTACGTAAAAAAGTGACTGTGACATACGGACGGACAGACAGACAGACAGACATGACGAATCTATAAAGGTTCCGTTTTTTGCCATTTAGCTACGGAACCCTAATTAAGTTTTCCAAACAACTTTTAAAGTCATTGTTTTACTTGTTTCAGGAAGTTATAGCAATATACTACTGTGCATTCTGTGGCGAGGAGTTTGACAACAAAGTAAACTTATATGTAAGTATATACTCAAGTTTAATTAATTTATAAAGGTTCACTTGTATGGCTAGCCAGCCAGCTCATAGCTAGATGCTCTCACCCGTCCGTAAGTGGTCGGCGAGGTTAAGCAACTAGGCTCACGGTCAGTCCATACATGGGTGACCGCCAAAGTGGTTTAATTTCTGTGCGTCTCCGTGCTTCGGAGGGCACTTTAAGCTGTCGGTACCGCTTGTAGTCATTAGGCAACAGTCGTTAGGCCATGTCAGAGGCCTGCTGGGCGGCATGAACAACTCTGACACTAGGGTTATCACTACCCATACGATAAGTAAGTATGGCTAGTAGTGCTCTCACTTAGACAGAGAGACACAAAATGGTCATATGGCAATATGACTATTATTACAGTATTGAGCTGCTCTGTGATACTGCTTGTAGTTTTTAAATTACTATTGTTATGACACAGCCAAACTACTGTATGTTAAAAAGAGACAAAATTGATACTTGCTTCCTACAAATCAAGCCTGTAAAAGAAGAAATTGAGCACAGGACGAAATCTTACAGGGAAAAGGTCAATGTAGACCTACCCCAATCTGTCTAATTTCCCCAATTGAAAGTGAACCTTATGCTTTTGTGATAAAGTTGAAAATCTATAAAGGAAATTCGACAGATTGGGGTAGCTGGATGTGCTGGCGTCTGTACTTGTAAACAACACATTAGCTACAGCTCTAACCAAACCATTGCCCTTCAAAAGATTGAAACTACCCCACATATGGGATTTAGTATGATATGCTTACTATAACTAAAGAGGATCTTCATTTGGAAAATGAACTTGACCTGCCTTAACCACCCCAAACAATCTGCTAAAGGCTCCATAGCCAATCGCACAATAAACAAAAAAAAAATAAGGACAAAAATACAGCATGTGGATAAAACAGGGGTAATGATGACTGTTTTTTAAAATTAAAGTAGTTGAAAGTATTTGTGACCAAGCATCTCCAGTCAATCTTCCAAGCCAAGAACAGAATCTAGGGGCCACCTAAAACTGATCCCTGGTGGTTATAATATCCGTCTGTACCTAACCCTGTCATTTTTAAACCTCTTAAGAGTTTCAATGCTAAGATCATTTTCAACTAGTAAAAAAAGATGGAGTCATTTCTAACTTGCATGCACAACAAGTGTATTTTCTACATTTCTTCCGCACTAGGTAAATGTAACCCGGGTACTTTAAAAAACATCTGGGGACATGACAGTACCTTCCTTTTCTGGAACCATTTCGCCGCATTATCAGGCCCCTGTTTGAGAACCACTGGATGGACTAGAACGCTGAAATTTCCTTCTTCTAGTAAGCTATAATCAAACA
Source organism: Pseudoips prasinana (assembly GCA_951640165.1). NCBI lineage: Eukaryota > Metazoa > Arthropoda > Insecta > Lepidoptera > Nolidae > Pseudoips > Pseudoips prasinana. The sequence continues at coordinate 16,131,998 of OX621260.1, forward strand.
CATGAAATCAAAAAAAATCATTTCGGTAGATTTTTTAGTTCCGAAGCTAAGTGAATGCAAAGTTTCGCATTTTCTTACTAACGTGTAAAAAAGGTTCAACCATCAACGGCCAAGTCACATAACATTAAATATAATAATAAAGAAATTGCATTAAGGAACCTTAGACTTGGCTCAACCTTGTCTAGAGATTTCATTACTTTTTAGAGATAAACAAGCAGTTCCATCGAGACTTGGCTATTTTTTTACTGAATGATTTTGGTGGGATATAATTGACAGACGAAAACGTCAAAGCACGCCCAGACTTATCGGACACACAATTATTTGTCCTGTGCGGGAATCGATCCTGGTACACGAAGTGGCGAGGCGATTGACTTCCCTGCTACGCCACACGTGCAGTCAATTATTTTGTCAAACAAACATCCATAGTATATTTTCTTTTTATCTATTCCAGAAACATATGACAGATGACCACAGTGATGAGAACCAGTATCCAGAAGAAGTGTTGAGGTGTCCCATCTGTGAAGCAGTGTTTTATCATCTAGATGCGTATGAAATACACCTCACATTCCATTCGCACGAAGACATGTACAGCGCCACAAATCCATTGTAAATACTATTATATCTATACTATGTAATTATAAGTCCAATTTTTTTTTAATAACAGGCAACGCCCGCAAAAGTTAATCTTATACCTATTTCGCGGGGTACTTTACAAACATTCAATAGACGGACACAAATTACATCCTCAATTACCTGAAGACTTTTGTCCACCTATATTATTGTAACATATTATGTGACTGCTGCCAGGCCCCATAAAAAATCGATTATAACCTTAATTAACCAGAAACTGCTTTGTGGTTAATTTATATGCTGTGGAAGTGAGTGCAAGAGGTATACCAGCAAAATCCCTCTATAACCTATTAAAAGACCTAGGATTATCAAGAACTTCCGTAAGTTCTATATAAGAACGAGTATCCAAAGCAGCATTGTTAGGATCTCACCAAATTTGGCTAGGAAGAGGGGCAACACTGAGAGACAGGGAAGGTGAGCGTTGATGCATCACAGATGGCTCCCTTAAACCTACATCTGAGTCGCAAGTCTCAGACTATGTCGAGGGTTCCCTCCTCTAGCACGCGATAGACCCGGTTTCCACAAGTTGAATCCATGGAATTCTAATAATTATGTCTTCAATGCACAAAGTAATTCCCAAACGAAGGTTACGTGTAAATTGGCTGAAATATCGTTGTTGAACATGTCTGACAAAATCATGCTGACTGCGACAACTACATGTTAACTTTACAACTCTTCCCTAACTTTATCTATTTTTATATTTGCCCAATATATATTGTATGTTGGCGTTATGAATGAAGATTTTGGACAGCTCTGGGCAATCAAATTGGTAATTAATGTTATATTGCAATCAATCTACTCTAAACTATGACTATCTGCATTTCAACTAGTAGCTGCATATCTATATACGAGGGGGCGTTTTTAAGTTCGCGGAATGGAGGGTAAGAAGTGTAAATAAAAATACAAAATTATTTTTCTTTTTCAATATATTCACCTGCTACCCTTATAAAACCTTCATAAAAAAATGTTTTGTCTTTGTCCGAAAAATAGGCTGAAACCGCGTCCTTCACTTCTTCATCAGTAGAAAATTTCTTCCCACGAAGTTCTTTTTTGAATTTTGGAAAGAGGTAGTAATCACTGGGAGCCAGGTCTGGGCTGTAGGGTGGATGATCTAAAATATCGAAGCCCACGTTATGCAGGGCAGCCAAAGCAACACGGCTCTTGTGAACTGGCGCGTTGTCGTGTAGAAGAAGGACACCTTTTGTTTAATTTTCCCCTCCTTTTTTCTTTAATGCTTTCTTTTAACCTCTCGAGGATGGAAGCGTTGTATTGTCCGGTTATAGAAATGCCTTTATCTTTATAATCGATCAACAGGATTCCTTCCGAATCCCAAAACACTGTTGCCATGATTTTTCCAGCCGATTGTGACACTTTCAACTTCTTGGGTGGTGGTGTGCCTTTTTTGTGCCACTGCATAGAGTCCTGTTTCGACTCAGGTTCATAATGATGAACCCAAGTTTCATCTCCAGTAACAATTCGACTTAAAAGTTCATCCTTATCTTCGTTACAGAGGTCCAAAAACGTGCGAGAACACTCCACGCGGCGTTGTTTTTGAGGCGGCGTGAGCATTCTTGGCACCCATCTTGCACTGACCTTTGTCATGCCAAGATGATCATGTAGAATTTTGAAAATTGTCGTATCCGATACTCCAACCATTTCTGCAAGCTGTTTCTTCTTTAGTCTGGCATCTTCCAATATAATTTTTTCGACTTTTTTTAATGATTTCCGGAGTAGTCACCTCGGGCGACCGTCCGGGCCGAGGGTCGTCTTCAAGTGAGGTCCTGCCTTGTTTAAAGAGACTGTGCCACTTGTAAACCATGGTTTTACCCGGGCAAGAGTCCCCGTAAACGGATTCCATCTCTTCCAGTATATTTTGAACTGACTTTCCTTGCTTGGTAAGGAACTTTATTACGGCACGGTACTCGATTTTATCCATAATTCACACTTTCTTCCCGATTGAGTTGTTTGCTTGACGATAGTTCAGAGACTAATGATCCAATTAAGATAAAACTTGGTACCAATATTGAGTGGCTGAAGTCGTGGCCATCCCGATAATGACCTATTATTATCCCCTCCCCCCCATTCCGCGAACTTAAAAACGCACCCTCGTACAACATGTAACGGTAATTAACGCACACCCTCAAACACCCCAATTAGAATATTATGTTGTAATCATAATACATACACGGAATTCTTAATTTAACATGTATATGCATTGTTATTTACTAAATAAGTTTCTTGGAATTAAGTTTATTTTCTTTATTTTGTATTGAATTATGGACTTTGAATGAATACAAATAAAACTGCGATTTTTTAATGTCTTATTACTTTGACTTACGGTCCATTTCAATTTGTTTTGACTGTACAGGGTTAATATGACAATAATTTCCGTAGTATTAATTATTTTGGAATAAAAAATTACCTATATTAAAAATGATATAAATCGGTTCAGTAAATGATTCTGAACAAACTATTTTCAGGAAGTGCGTTAATTACGTTACATGTTGTATATCTGCATATATAGTATCTGTATATATATAGTGGAACTATTTATTTACTAAGTCCTCCTTTTTTCTTTCCGATTAAATTTGTTGCGGGATCCAAGACTGTTAAGCGATTCTCCAAGACATGCCTGAGCCTCACTGCTAAGTGTCTTGTCATTGTGTGCCACTGTTGATCCTGGCTTACAGGAGTTGCAGTGGTGGGTAAGAGGAAGGGACTAATTCCGTTAGTATCTGCATATCATATTCCCATGCTAGGAGTGACCTTTGTTATGGGTCGGGAAAGACTACCAAAGTTTTGTAGCTGATACAATTATGAGCTTTTAGATAGATAGATACACTTCTTGCACCAAATCAAAATATCACATCTTGTAATATGAATTTTCTTAAACTATAAATATAAAAAATATAATCAAAACAATCAAATATAATATTTTCGGTTTTAATAGATCAATAGACAATAAGGACATTACAAGAAAATTGACTATAGTGAACAAACTGAAGTTCACACGTGGAATTCTATGCATCCTATATGTTGCTCTAGTGGTTAGTGATCCTGACAGCTAAGTCAGAGGTTGTAGGTTCAATCCCCACCCAGGACAAATCTTTGTGTGATATTCATGATTATTTGTCAGGACAAATAATCATGAATATCACACAAAGATTTAAATTGGAATTGTCATTTTCAATTGGATTCAATCAGATCATGGGTGTAATTTATCTATAATATGTATATATTTAGAAATATATAAGTATATTCATCAGTTGTCTGGTTGCCATAGTATAGAGTCTGCCTAGTTTCAGATCAGATGGCAGTGTGTTAATTTTACCAAGATATATTTTTAAAAAACTTGTCTAGTTGCAATAGTTCGAGTGTCTTAAAAGCCTTTACAAGACGCTTTTATCATTACCCAGTCTATTTGATCAGTAAATATTTATTATATTTACTGTTCACTTAAAGACTTACTAACAAAATCAACTTTTTGTTGCTTAAAACCTGAATTCCATCTGCTTCTCTCCATATTTTTTATCTCTTACAGGTACGAGGACCAGACTGATTTTTCATTGGAAACGGTGCCCCCGCTTGTGGAAAAGGTAGAAAATTTAGAACCAGGTCCAACCGAAGACACTGATCCAGAAACAGCTATGAATGCTGTGGGCATAGTGAGTATTACAAAATTACAATACAAAATTACTCTAAACAATAGATTAACATTTTGTAAGCCTTATAATATACGTTCGAGCACGTTAAGCTGTCGGTGCTGTACCTGACCTCTTTCCGGCCGTGCCGCTAGTCGTCCCATCGGATCATGGGTGATGGAATAGAAAGTGCCCATGTGTTTGCGCACACACTTGCTGTGCACTATAATGTGCCCTGCGCAGATGGCTAGTCTCTCTCCTCCTTGGCCAAAATTCGGCTAGGAGAACATTATTTTATTAATACACGTTATACGTAGGATCCAACACATTTTCATTATAGTAATTTCACTTGCATACGAATTTGACTTATATAGTTCGAATTTTTGTATATGAAACGATTTTGTAAATTAGATGCTTTTCTAATGGTCCCAATTTTGTATAAGAATATGTAGAAATATATTTTTATATAGATATATTAATTAACAGTGAAATTGAATAAGTTATTGCTGTGACTTTTTGTTTCTCTGATTATACAAGTCAGAGAAACATGGAAGTCACAACAATATTTTTCTTCAATTTTAGTAGTGTAATTAGACTAATTTAAATTAAAGTAGAATAGAGAATTCTGAAGAATTATAGGCATTTTATTGAAAAGAAAAAAATATTTTTATTGTTGTTGAGGGTTTCTGGACTTAATCATTTTATTTGTTATTAATATATATTTTTTTCAATTTCCAGGAAAGATTTCTTGAACTGGCGATGGATCCGTCAAATGATAGTAATCCAGTTAAAGTAAAAAAACACAAAAAGCATAAAAAGTCCAAGAAACCGGCTATAACTCTTGACGAGTTCTTAAGCATGAACACAGATGTGTTTGGTGAAGATTTAGATATTCAAGGAGTTGAAGAAATTCCTACACGGGTTGTGAAAAAGCATCTTAAAACAAACAGTAAAAGACAAGTGAAATCTGCAAAAGCGGTAACCACGGCTGAATTAGCAAAACTTAAAAAGCAAGGAATAGTAATAAAAAAAAAGAAAAATATAAACCTAACAGCCAAAGCTTTGAAACTAACCCCAGTAAAAACTATTAAAATTGCTCAAAATAAAATAAATCCTGACATAGAAATTAAAACATCCAACGAAATGTTGTCTAAATTAATTAACCAAAGCAATAATCAAATCAAAATAGTAAAAAAAAATAATACAGAAAATACATTAAAAGATTCTGGACAAACAAAAGAACTGGTCGGTGAAAATAGTGAAAAATATCAGATATCAGAGACAGACACAGAAAATAAAAATGGAAATTCTATCAATAATAAAGACAATGACGAATCAATTAACTCACAGCAAAAAAACATAGCAGAAAGCACATTCCCAAAGCCACCATGTTCTTCTAGCCCCGTTCCAGAAAAATATTTGTCTATAAATCAAAATGCTATGACAATTCAGGCAAATAATTTGAAATGCGATATTTCTAAGCAATTAAATACTAACAATCTAAACTACGAGAATATAAATAAAAAAAATGAATCTGGTCCTTCTCTAAGTCCAAAAAGTGCCAAAAGTACGGAAGAATGTCGCAAAGAACGGCCAGAGTTAAATGAATCAGACCAAGAAGATTATGACGACAACCAATCAGACACAGAACACGCTGAGGAGAGTTACAAAGATAAAGAGCCTAATCAATATAATCTCCAGACACAGGCTAAAGTTATTTCTGCTAAGGACGAATCTTTATCGCATTTAAAACATCTTAGTCATCTTATTACAGTCAAGCCAGTCAATAAAAATAAAAATGTCATGGAAACAGAAAAAATACAAAATATGGGTACAGACTCATCAATTAACACAAGTTCAAATCAAAATCACAATAATGAAGATTTCCCCTTGCCTGTTACTAAAAATATGGAAACCACATTAGTCAAACCGCAATCCTTACCAGAAAAAAATCCTGCATTAGGTGCCTTAAGAAATTTGAGCAAAACTTTAACTATCAAGTCTCTACCAAAATCCGCAAAGAACGATGTTGAAGAAAGTACATCTGACAACGAGAATGAAGATAACAAGGAGATTGACAATACAGCTGACGATCAGCCTATGAATGAAACAGCTGTAAACAAAAATATTATGATAAAGAGAATAAAAGTTGAAAATGAATTAAAAGTTCCTGATAAAATCATTAACAGTTATAGACCCACAGCAAAAATTGTACAATCTGGCAGAATTCCGCAAACATTACACAAGCCACAATTAGAATTGAATCGAAGTAAAAATTATACTGAAACAATTGATAATACAGCGAAAAGAGTGACTGATGATATTTTAAAACGTTTTCCTAATTTAACTACAAAGCCCGTCTTAGCTAAGAAAGATTCAGATATTTCATGTGAACAGCAATTAAATAAGACCACTGAAAGTTCTATCCATAAAGAAGATAAAAAAGAAGACGTTATAGAAATATTTGATGTGGATGATTCCGACGATGAAGATGATATGAATATGAAAGCCCCTGAACCAATTAATAAAAGAATTCCAGATAATAATACTATAACATCTGAACCAATACATAGAAAAATACAACAGACAAATGTTAAAAAACCCGAGACTAATCACCATACTTCAAAGTCTGTAGATCCCCTTAAAAATTTAAGCAAACACATAACCGTTAAATCTTTTAATCATCAGCCATTTATTAAAAATATAAAGGTTGAAAAGGAGACGACACCTGAAGAAAATCATGATGATGATTTCGATGACTTCATGGATGATTTTGATGATGATGATGTTCCCATTAATATGCAGAACGCTAAAATTATGAACGTAAAACTTTGTAACCAAAAGGTGTCTAATAGAAATATGGCATTTAACAGTACTCTAAAAAATTTAAGTAAAAATATTACAGTCAAGTCAAGTAACTCCTCTCCAAATCAGTCTGTAAGACCTCAAGAGTTCAATCAGCAAAATAAGTATGCTAATTTTGAAGAAAATGAAGCTAGTGATTCAGATTCTTCCAGTCCAGGAAATGTTAAGATTACAGAAATAGACGAAAATGTAAGTGATAGTGAAGTCCATTCAGAAAACATCAAGAAAAATAACACAGCTATGGAGCCAATAGTAGAATCGCCAGATGACTCTGAAGAAGAAGAATTTGTTGGACGGGATTTCGAGTCTGAAATCGAAGTCAATACAGTGCAAAAATGCCAGCAAAATGTTAACCCGGATAAAAATTCTGCGTGCTTAAACAATCTTAAAAATATAAATAAAAACCTTACAATAAAGTCCATTAATAGCCCTTCCGATAATAATAGCCAATGTCAGTCCTCACAAGTACAAGAATTTCAGCAAACAGCAGTACAGAAGAAAGTTCAAAATGCTACTAAGTCATCTAAACAATATGTTAAAGAAGCTGCGGATATGTCGTCTAGCAAAAACTTAAAAGTTGCATGTCAAGTCATAGATCAATCATTGAATCGGTCCATGAATCAGAAAGTCGCTGGTATGAGCCAACAGAATACAGTAAATAAAGAAGTCACAGTAAAAACGTTTCAAACTAAAACTGTCATACAAGAAATAACGACAACAGTTACAAAAACTATTAAAACTGTTAATCAGACTGTCAAACAAGAAGTCCGAAATGCTTGCCAAACTAATGCATCTATTGCGTCACAAAAGAACCAAGGTATAAAACCGAGTACATCCAAAAATCTTCAAGGCGTTGTCATAAAACATGCATCACCAAATGTAGCACCAATCAAAGTTAGCAACACGATAGCTCAAGTGAGGCCCATGGCAACCGTTGTCAGACCATCCAATCAAATAGTTCCTGTAAGGCCTGGCTTAAACGTAGTGAGGCCTAGTATGAACGTAGCGAGGCCAAGCAAACCAAGAATGCCAAGAACGCCGGTTGCAAAACCTGTACCACCTCCCCCAACACCACATAGTCAAATGATAGGAAAGACTCTAAAAATATCTCCCAGTGCCATGGCTTCAAAAATGATTAAAAGGCCAAATACAGAAGAAGTGAGCGGACCCTTTAGTTGTTTTAAAAAACCGAAAGAGTCGCTTATTCCAGTCTCAGACATACCCAGCTTCGCCAGTTCTGGTGAAACAGCACAGTTCACAGCCGCCTCCCATTCTAGCAGTTCCAATTTTACTAGTACCATGAAGGTAATGAAAGGTAACGCTGTGATGACTGCGACGCAAATGAAATCTGAAATGAGCACTTCTTCTCAACAGGTAAGTAGAATGAGCAATGCGACCGGTATCAAAGTCAAAATGGCTCAAACCAACCAGTGTCAGGTACAAGAGAAAAGTGAAACGAGTGGTATGAAACGGACTACTTTAGAAGCTATACAAAAATTACAGAAACAGGGTCTATTAATAAAAAAGCCTCGTGTAGAAAACGAGGCCAGTGCGGATTCTAATCATAGTGATGATAATTTAGATTTATAGTTTTAAGTTGGAATATTGAAGAATAGTAAATTATTGATTCATAAATGTAAATAATTAATTGAAATATATCTATAAAAGTTGACTGAAAGCATTAGATAACTCTGCACAAATGGCAAACTCCTAGTAACCATAATTTTGTAAATTTTTAGGTATTCTCATTACTCGTCGTGTCGTTCTTGTATACAGTACTGTATAATGTGTATTTAATAAGCTAACTTCTATAATGTGTTGTAAATAATAAGAGCTAAATATAATATAAGAATGTTGTTATTTCTCTGAACGTTTTTATTTCTGAATTGATTACAAATTTTCGAATGAAAAATAACTATACTTACGATATGCCTGTTTAATTGTACCTACTGAGAGTAAAATCACTTAATCCATCGTTAAATCGTCTTCGACGTTGAAAATCGATTCCGGACCATTTATGACGACACATGTGCTCATGGAAGCCGATTTAACGATTGATTAAGTAATTTTTAACCTTTATTTAGTTGAACGCCGATCACTATCCCGGTGTTCGGCGACTTGGCCGGTAGCCCCCCAGTTTTCCTTTATATCCCTTACTTGTTTAAAAATGTATCATATGAATTTATTAATATTGATAACACAACATTGCAATCACATGCAAAGATTGGAGTGTATTTTATTGCTCATACAAAATTATCTATAAAACTTTATTTAAATAGATTATTTGCATGAAAAGCCCAGTCTGATTCTGAGTCATATTCTGTTCTAATTACGAGTCTTTTCAGTGACTTGTAGTCATACTATCGAAATGATCTTGGAAGAGGCAACTGTCAATGAATACGAGCGTTCCCATTGAGGGACCACATATGAATGTTGAGCTTTTGAAAGCGTCAACCTTTAGTAAAAGTTCTCAAACAATTGTAAATTTAGCCACTCCAAAGTTACAATCTGTCAAAGGTGGTCCCTCAGATGTGACTGAGAGGCATCCATAACTCATAACATAGTTACAATTTACAACTGCTATGAATGACTACTCTTAGTAGAAGATTTGCAAAACTAATCATATTAAATATCGACCTTACCCGTTTGCTGTATAAAAAGAAATAGCATGCGGAAGATGGTCCCTCAACCGATCACCACAAGTTCAGTGCGTGTGGAAACCATAATGGAATTTGGAATTTTTCGATGGTTTAGCGTTAGTAAAGAGTATTTAAACTATTGTAAATTCAACCCTTAGTTCGTAAAAGAAGCCATACAAAAGTTACAATCTATCAAAGGTGGTCCCTCAATTGAGACGCTTATCATAGGAAAACTACAATTTACTTAGCATACGGAAGTTAAATTGACCAATGATACAGTCTATCCTTTAGTAGTTGATTTTTACTAATGATTATTTTACTAAATAGTATCAAAATACATACAGTTTGGTTTCAAATAATCTAATTCCTCTGAAGAATTATTAAGTTTAAGGTGACCACGCAGCAGGATTTTACTGGATTCTAATGCTTTGTTTATACAGGGTATTACTCTAGAAACAATTTGGAGTTACCTTAGCAATCGGAAACAGCGATATATATCACGATAGATACATACCTGAGTGATAAGGAAGTCACATCCTACGGCGTCTCTCAGAAACAAACTGGGCCCAACCCTATTTCAAGTATATACATAAATGACCTGTGTGGGATGTCTGACTACACATACCAACATTACCAACTGCTCTGTATGGCTAAACAATGTCTCCTAAGATACAAGACTTCCTATTTTAGGAGTCGGAGTTACCTGAGTATTAGTGTAATTTATGCGGATATTCACTAGATGATATGATATTAATCTAGATGTCACAACTGTAGGCACAACCATCCACGTTAAACCTTAGATTGTTTGGAAGAAAGATTATTATAATCATTTATTTGTCATTATTGTATTTTTCTAATGACTGTTTTACTAATTTTTTATTAAAATAAAACATATATGTCGACGTCAGAACCTTTTTAGTGGGTAAAAAGTTATGGTCATGAGGAAAAACAACAACAAACAAAAATTTTGACATCTTGACCAATTTAGCAAGCCATTCAAATGTATTTTTCATGTTTTGTCGCTAAACACAACGTAGTTGTTCAGTTAAACACAATTTATAATAAGTATCTAAATAGCGTGGTCATAATAATTTTGAACATAATTTTAATCTGCTGATCATGTAAGTTTTAACATAATTATTGAAGTTATACTTCTTTTGGCGCGATGGAGAAAAATGATGAGAGTGAATTTTTACGATGCGCGCGCACACCGACACCAAAAGATTTAACAGCATGAAGTTAGTTCTAGGTGGTATGAAAATTGATAACTATGTTCAAGTTGTATATTAAGAAGTATAACTTCTAACGCGTGTACATAAGTACACACAAGTTTTTTTTTTTTATTAATTTAAGTTCCCCCGTACACAAATACAAAAATACGAATCCTTAAATGTACACGCATTTATATGTACGTGTAGGTACATATTTTTTCAAAATTGTAATGATTTGTTATATGGCCGGATTTTAAAAATAACGCTCCTTTGCAGTGCAACGATTGCCATGAGTCGAAAACCAAAAGTGAGCCATGAGGAACAAACAGCGTTATTTCGCAAATACGCTGAGTATTTAGATAATAGATTTATTCGCTATAATGATCCAATTTTTACCCAATTATCAAAAGAACTCGGATACCAAATGTCGACAATGGCTTTGTATTTGGCACTTCGACGTCACCGAAATAAAATTTTTCAAACCGACGACGAGGCGGCAAAAGAGAAACCTACATTTTCTAGTTCTGATGATTCTGAGCCATTTTCGAGTAATAATGAAGGCGTAGTAACATGCGATGGTGAAGAAACAGCTGTCTCGTTTAATTTGGATTTGCACGACTGGAAGAAAATTCAACCATTGTATTCCTGTAAAAAAAGATCTGGGAGCTCTTCATACCGCCAGTATAAAACCTTACCTAAATATAAATGGTGTAATTTAATGAAAGAAAAAATATGGATTTATTCGAAACTACCTTGCACATGGACCTTACGAATAGAAAATATTAAAGACGACATCTTTTATTTAGAAGGTAAATGTTCACAGTGTGAGGCTTTAATCAAAATTAATAGTGTTAAAAAAACTGATAGTTTTATAAAATGTGTATGTAAAATTACTCATTTAAAAAAAGCCTTTCAACATAATCCAAAAAAGAAATTTAATTTGACGCGATATCGACGCCAACAAATAAGCAAAGCATTACTTTATAAGCCAGCAATTATGGTTTGACTTCACAGATGATAAGTATAATAGTAGTTGTCCTGTAGTTCCAAGCATTCCTGCTCAGGAAAATTAAGTATGATGCTAGAATGGGCCAGATGCGAGATGTCAATCCAATCATTTCATTGTTAAGCATTGCTTTGACCCCTAGTAATAACATGAGTGGCGCGATTCGAAATATTTCTGTATATCCAAATTTTTATTTATATTACTGGACAAACAAGCAAATTGAATATTACAATAACTATATTCAACAGAATCAAAGAGTGACTATAACGATAGATGCAACTTGTTTTTTCAAAAACATTATTCTTTCCGATGTTACCATCGCAACGAAACGCTTGTTTTTATACGCAGGGCTCATAACAGCTAACGAAAAATTAAACTCTGTACCCATTTTCCAAATGGTTACAGATTCTCATAACCAACGGTCAATTTTTTCATGGTTGGATACATGGTTGACTTCCGTACAATAGATAGTTTTCCTCATGAAATCATAACAGATGATTCATCTGCGTTAATTTCGGCTTCTATTCAAGCGTTCACACATATGTGTTCCACAAAAATTATATAAATGAGATGTTTTCTGTTTTAGAAAAACAATCTTATTTTAAACCAAATACATTCATTAGGCTGGATACAAGTCATTTCATAAAAACACTACATAACTTGTTTTAAGAAAGATATAACTCACAAAATTAAATATTTTTATATTAAATGCATTATATTTATAAAAGAAGCCGAAAACTTTGAAATGGTTAAGCATGTTATTTAAGACATTATTGAAGTGTGTCTTGGGCATGCAAATGACATTGACAATCACAATAGCGATTGCAGTGCTGCTAAAAATAGACTCGAAAAAATTATCGAAAGTGTTAATCTTCGTGAGACTAGAGCAGAGATTGATTGTAGCGAAATTCCAGAACCAATACCTAGTAATTCGAATTATGATTGCAATGAAAACTTTGAATTTGTATCCTGATTCGATAAGCTAGTGGAAATTATAAAATTAAAAAACCAATCAAAAGACATATCAATGAACTGCAATTTGTATTATTATCCCGTATTCGTACCCACATTTAGAAGGTTATTATATAAATTACCCCTGTGGTCGAATTTACTTTGTACGACCTTCAATTCCAAAAATAAAGCACCGTCTTCTTCGGGAATAGAGAGTTATTTTAAAACTCTGAAACACTTAATTTTTAAGACCAAAGTCGAACGGTATAGAATCGATGAGTTTTTAAAACTGCACACACAATATTTAGATGGAGAAATTAAAACAGCCTTATGCAATCTAAATCAAAATGTACAAAATAAAACACTTTCACTAAAGCGGAACAGTGCAAATAAACAGTCTCGACGAAAACGAATAAAGAAGCTGAAGCGGGCAGATAATCGGACATTTTCGACAGACTCTATATTCCATGATGAGCCATCTTATACAGAAAATTGGAAAGGTGAAGGCAGAGAAAGTCAAGTACCATTCGATAAAAATGTAAAATTCATTAAAAACGGAAACTTATGCCCACCTGTGAAGATTGGTTGTAATAATATTAGAGTCAGTAATACTTGCGCGTTTGATTCGGTTATGTACCTGTTGAGCGAAACTTACAACAAAAATGAAAAAATCCGATCTATATTTGCTAATGATGGTGAAGATATAATTTCAATGTATATTAAAGCCTTAAGTGACAATAATTGCAAGATAGACGATGTTTACACCTCGAGAGCGCAAATAATTTCCCAAACTTGCAATAAAATTAATAAAAACAGAGACGTTGTTATTTACAGTTGTGAATGTAATGTAGGTATCTACGGTTTTCGAGGAAGTTATCAATAATATTTTTAATGGTGTTCAATTTTCCAATCTCTGTAGCAATACATCGTGTCAAACGGAAAACATCTTAAAAAGATATGCGTTTATTAGTTTGAACATTCAGCTAATAAAAATATTTGGCATTAGTGTTTTGGAAGAAGCCATTTTAATTCGCGATGAAATCAAAGAATGTGTTATATGTAAAAATCAAGTCACTTATGAATATCAGCTAACAGATTTTATATCTTTTGATTTAAATGATACACCTAAAGAACCGATTAGCGCAATACCTCGAACTATCAAAGTAAAACAAAATATCTATAAATTAGTTGGGACTATTGAATTCATTCCCGGACATACCGTCAGTGATCTTGGCCATTATAGAAGTCACTCCTTTTTTAATGAGAGCATACGTTGTTATGACGACTTACGCTACAAATTTGATGAAAGTCCTCCAAACGAGAATATTTTTATGCATACACTTTGCTACTTTCTCATTGAAAGTAATGTTTGAATGCTAACATTACTACTACTTTTTTAGATTGGATTATATATATATATATATATATATATATATATACTGTACTGTCTCATTAATACGAGCATATATGGAGTAATTTTAGTTATTATTACATTAATTATAACAACGATGTTTTTCTTTTATATTTCAATTAGCTAACTGATTTCAAATATTAATAAAAATTTAAATGATCAAACAGTCACTAGTTTTTATTTATTCGTAAAAATCCTGCTGCGTGGTCACCTTAATCTTAATTATTCTTCATAGGAATTAGATTATTATTTGAAACCAAACTGTTCGTATTTTGATACTGTTTAGTAAAATAATCATTAGTAAAAATCAACTACTAAAGGATAGACTGTATCATTGGTCAGTTTAACTTCCGTATGCTAAGTAAATTGTAGTTTTCCTATGATAAGCGTTTCAATTGAGGGACCACCTTTGATAGATTGTAACTTTTGTATGGCTTCTTTTACGAACTAAGGGTTGAATTTACAATAGTTCAAATAGATTAGTTTTGCAAATCTCTTAGTTACTCTTAGTAGAAACTAAGAGTAGTCATTCATAGCAGTTGTAAATTGTAACTATGTTATGAGTTATGGATGCCTCTCAGTCACGTCTGAGGGGCCACCTTTGACCGATTGTAACTTTGGAGTGGCTAAATTTACAATTGTTTGAGAACTTTTACTAAAGGTTGACGCTTTCAAAAGCTCAACATTCATATGTGGTCCCTCAATGGGAACGGTAGTTCAATGAATCCCTAACGTGATGAGCAGTGGCAAGCTTGCTAGTCACATCATTTAGCTATTCTAACGATACGACTTCTCGTAACGATGATCGTATGCCCTTAATATATTTATTTATTTATTACCTTTTGCACAAATTGTGCAGAAGCGGACTTAATGCCGAAGGCATTCTCTTCCAGTCGACCTTTGGGTGATGCAGTAATATTATGGTAGGTGCACTAAAACTGGAGAATATTGTATAGTTACATAATATAACATAACCTAATAACATAAAATAGATGTATATAAAACAGATTAAATATTAATAAACGTATAAAAAAAATACTATAATAAATATAATTATATGTAAGGGCCTGTTGGCGTGGTTGGCAAATGCTTGCTTTTCACGCCGGAGGTCGTGGGTTCAATTCCCACCCAGGACAGATATTTGTGTGCATGAACATGTCTGTTGGTCCTAAGTCTGGGTGTAATTATATAAATAAGTATGTATTTACAAAAGAAAAGTATTATAATATAATACTTTTATTTTCTAACCAAACCAGATAACTGATTATCAATTTATCAATCTATCCTTCTCTTGAATGCGCTACATCCGGAAATCAGAATGGCTAAGACTCGTATCACTTTTAAAAAGAAATCACAGGAACTAATTTTAAAAAAAAATTAAGCTGAAGAATGTCAATCAACGAATCAGTAATTATTTATATATTATTTGGCAATATAGTTATTTATTTATTTATATATATATACACACATAATATTATATTAATATAATATAATATTATCCTGGGACATTATTTACACATTTCCCTAACTAGTAACTAAGCAGAGCTTGTTCTATGGAAACCAGATAACTGATACTTACATATATAGATTCACGCCTGTTTCTTAGAGGGTTAGGCAGAGACAACGGATTTCCATCTGTCACGATCTTTGCACACGTTTTTTGCCTCGATTACTGTCATTATATTCTTCATACATGCTCGCCGGTTTAGGGTATTTCTGACCTGCCCTTTCTTGAGAACGTCTCCGATTAGGTCAGAGAATGTTCGACGAGGTCTTCCCCTTCCGGTTGTTCCATTCACACAGGCCAGGTACACTTCTTTGGTCAATCTTCTTTCATTCATCCTTTCTAAATGGCCAAACCATCTCAGCATTCCTTTTTCAATCTTTGTGACTACATCCTCTTTCATACCACAACGCTCTCTTACATCAGTATTTCGAATTCTGTCTCTCAATATCACACCACACATACTTCTCAGAGCTCTCATTAGCACTGCATTTATTTTACTATCATTCTTTCTGCCATACCCAACTTTCACTTCCATACATTAAAGTTGGCACTAACACTCCATCGTGCACAGCCAGTCGAGCCTTCTTTGAGACTTGCCTGCTCCTCATAAAGGCGTTTAGTGCCCCATTCACTCTGTTCCCCACATTTACTCTGCGGGCAGTATCGATTGGACTCCTGTTTACGACTGTATCGACATAGACACCAAGGTTACAAAATTCACACAAACTTTATTAAATTTATACAACATTCATGCTCCCATCAAAAAGGTGAGGATAAAACATCCACCTGCGCCCTGGCTGTCTGATGATATTAGAAAAGTTATGTCAAAGCGAGATAAAGCCAAAAAAATATATAAAAAATCCCCATCGGAAGAGAACTGGTGTACATATAAAAGGCTTTGGAATCGCTGCAGTCGCATGTGTAGAGACGCTAAGAAGCGCCACATTCACAACTCCATTAATAACCTCGGTACAGCACAAGTATGGCAATTTCTAAAATCACTTGGTGTCGGCAAGGACCGTAATGACAATGTGACGTCTTCGGTGGATCTAAATGCACTTAACACACATTTTGCCACACCGCCGGTGACACTGGATGCCAGCACCAAGTCTTCCACTTTAAATTATCTCTCTAAAACTTCTATGCCGGTATGTACTTGTTTTTCTTTTACTGCAGTTACTGAACAAGATATTAAAAAATCCATCCGATCCATCTCTACTAAAGCAGTGGGAGATGATGGTGTCCAGCCCCAAATGCTTTCCCTGATTCTTGAAGAACTTGCACCCATAATCACCCATATTATAAATTTTTCTTTTGAGGCAAGTTCTTTTCCGTCAGCCTGGAAAAAAAGCCCTGGTCCTACCACTTCCCAAAACCCAAAATCCATCTTCCTTATCTCAATACCGTCCTATCTCTATCCTTCCAATCTTGTCCAAAATCCTTGAAAGTGTTGTTAGCCAACAACTCTCTCGTTACCTCTCCTCTCAAAGCCTACTAAGTCCATACCAATCAGGGTTCCGTCCTGGCCATAGCACCGTAACGGCCCTAGTGAAAATTACGGATGATGTCCGATTTGCCATGGAGCGGAAATTACTCACGGTGATGGTCTTATTGGACTTCAGTAGTGCCTTCAACTCAGTTGATTTTGATATCCTCCTAGGTATCTTATCTTCCTTAAATATCTCATCTTCAGTAACTGCATGGTTTGACTCATATCTTCGAGGACGCTCGCAGTCTGTACGCTATGAAGAAGCTTCTTCTGAGTGGTGTGATCTTACTGCGGGCGTTCCTCAAGGTGGCGTACTCTCTCCTCTTCTCTTCTCTTCTCTGTGTTTATAAACGCCATAACCAAAATTGTTTCTACAAATTACCATCTCTACGCAGACTATTTGCAGCTTTACCGACACTTTAAAGTTGAGGATATCGGTCTGGCCATGGATGCCATCAATAGTGATCTTGGAAACATTAGTGATTGGGCGAAATCTTTGGACTCTTGGTTAACCCTACTAAATCACAAGCAATCATTATCGGTGGCAGACATGTGTTTAGTTTGATACCAAACAACTTTCTTCCACCAGTTCTTTATGACAACGTCCCTGTACCTTATGCTGCACAGGTTAAAAATCTTGGTATACTAATTGATAGTAACTTATCTTGGAGCACTCACGTTGCGGAAGTAAGCAGAAGGGTATACTGCTCGTTTCAGTCTCTTAAACGGTTACAGAAATTCTTACCCTTCCGTACTAAAGTATGTTTAGCTCAATCACTCCTACTTCCTTTTCTAGACTATGCCGATGTCTGTTTTCTGGATGCGAATGAAGAACTGTTTAACAAGCTCGATCGTCTGCAGAATTTGTGCATTCGCTTCATTTTTGGCCTCCGTAAATACGACCATGTGTCGGAGTTTCGGAGGCGGTTGAAGTGGCTGCCAATACGGCAACGTCGAGATTGTCACATTCTTTCCCTACTCATCTCAATCCTTCATAACTTTAATTCTCCTGCCTATCTTCGTGAACGCTTTGAGTACTTAGTCCCTCGAGGCAAATTCTGCCGCTCAGCCACGTCATCTCTACTTCGTATGCCTTCTCATACTTCCAGCCGTTATGATGGTTCTTTCACAATACGTGCCGTTCGACTATGGAACTCTCTTCCACACTCTATTCTTACTAGCTCATCTTTAGACGTATTTAAAAGAAAAACAAAGGAACACTTTTTGTCACTATCAGTGTAATCAGAGAGATATATTATATTATATATAGTAGTGTAGTGTGTATAGTATGTAATTTGTGTGTATTATTAGTATGTATTAGTATGTAGTTATTTATCTATTTCTACCAGTTAGGTAGTAGCAATAAATAGTATCTCTTATTTATTTATATTTTTTTCCTTTTGTTGTTGTACACTTTTTTTTACCCGTATTCTACAAATCTCCTTCTGTCAGTGGTTTGCTGGAAGAAAACTCATTTATGAGTTAAGCTCGCCTTTGTACACAAATTTACAAATACACTTGTATAAAATGTATATTTTTTGTGTGCAATCTATACCTACACAAATAAATAAAATTGAAGTGTCTGTTTGTAATATTGAAATAAGCGATTTTTACTATATTATATGAATATACATACGGTACATACTGAAAAATATTTTTTTTTACAATTTTTGTCTGTCTGTCTTTCTGTTTGTTCCGGTTAATCTCTGAAATGGCTGGACCGATTTTGACGGGACTTTTATTGTCAGGTAGCTGATGTGATAAGGAGTAACTTAGGCTACATTTAATTTGAAAAAAAAACATTTATTTTTGAAAAAAAAGGAAAAGTAAAACAAACTAGACTAATTAACACGCGGACGAAGTCGCGGGCACAGCTAGTAAAGAATAAGAATACTCTTCTAACGATATCTTTTTCATATTTCCCATCTCTCGTAAACAAAGTTCCCAAATATACAAACTCTTTCACCTGTTCGACTTTCTCTTCTCCAATCACATTTATCACATGCTGTCGTGTATTCATCTCTCTAAAATACCATTACTTTCGCCTTACCAACATTCATTTCCATCCCTCTACTTTGTTATAACTGATATACTACATAATATGGTGGCGTTGCTATTTATCTCCGATTTTTTTTTAATTTCTCGGTAGTTAGCATGTCTTCGCAACCACCACCTCTAAATGCCGGTGAACATCTTTTTCTGGAAGTTGAGCTACACCACGCTTAAATTCTGCTTGGCGTCTACTATTGTCCCTCGCTTCGAATCAATTTCTTTTCATCCTTCGAACTTCTTCTAGACAGTCTTACCCCGTCCTATAGTCACACTATTATATTAGGTGACTTTAACACTTGTTTATTGAAGAAAGACTCTCGTTCTTCTCTCATCTTTGTTGCAGAATCTTGTAACCTTTTAATTCTTCCTCTCAACGCCACTCATCGCTTCCCTAACTCCAACCCATCCCTCCTTGACCTCATCATTGTTTCTTCTGACGAACATGTTGCTAAGCATGGCCAATGTTCAGCTGATGCCTTTTCCGACCATGACCTTCTCTTTCTCTCTTATAAAGTTCGCCCTCCTAAGGCAAAGTCTAAAATTATCCGTCAACGTAATTTTAGTTGCGTTGACTTAAATCGCCTGCAAGCTGATGCTCGTAATATCGACTGGGCTACTCTTTTCGCTGCCGAGACTATCGACGAGCAGGTTAATATTTTTAATGATCACATAGAACGACTATACAACAAACACGCTCCAATCCGTGCCATTAAAGTAAAACAGTTACCCGCGCCTTGGCTTAGTACCGAGATAAAATCTCTTTTAGAAAAGAAAGCCAAAGCTAAGTCGAGATATACCAGCAGGCCTAACGACATAAATCGTGAAAAATATTTAGCTCTGCTTAATCACAGCAATTAGGTGTGTAGGAGCGCACTACGCCAACACATCCACAATTCTGTTGAAAACGGAGATCGTTCCAAGATTTGGAAATTACTACAAACATTGGGAGTTGGAAAAACTCGTAACGATTTTAGTCCAAAAGATTTAGACATTGATTCTTTAAATAGACACTTTACTGTTTCACCCAATTTCGACAGGGTAACCAAGATTAGTACTTTGAACCATCTTTCATCTATTCCTACTCCCAGTTATTCTCCTTTGAGTTTTAGTCAATTTTCTGCTTGTGACGTTAAGAAGACTGTTCTATCCATAGCATCAAATGCAGTTGGTTTTGATAATGTCACCCGTAATATGATCCTTCCCATCCTTGAGGAAATTCTTCCTGCCATATGCCATATCCTCAATTCCTCTATAATCCTTGGTGTATTTCCATCGGCTTGGAAAGACGCTTACATCATCCACCTCCCCAAAAATTCCAATACTTCGGCCTTCTCTGATTTTCGACCCATTTCAATTCTACTTTTCCTGTCAAAAGTCCTACAACGCCTCATCCATAAACAGATTAGTAGTTACAACAAAAACAATCTCCTCAATCCTTTCCAGTCTGGGTTTCGGCCCAGACACAATACCCCTACAGCTCTGATTCATATTACGGAGGACATTAGAACTGGCATGGAACAAGGGAATCTAGCGGTACTTTCGCTCTTAGATTTCAGTAACGCGTTTAATATGGTCGATTTTGATATTCTTTTCGGAATATTACGCTCTCTTAATGTATCTCCAACGGTGGTTGACTGGCTTCGTAGTTACCTGTCTGGGTATACGCGGCAGTGTATACGCACAGATGACACACTGTCTTCTTGGTGTAGCACTACTGCAGGTGTGCCTCAGGTTGGCATTTTATCTCCATTACTTTTTGCTATTTTTGTAAATTCTATCTCAAACCAACTTCTTTCTTCCTACCACCTTTATGCGGATAACTTACAAATCTATTATCAAGCTCCAACTGAAAGACTGCCTGAGGCTATTAACACTCTTAACACTGACTTGGACAGAATTAATAAGTGGAGCTGTGCTCACGGGCAAAAGGTTAACCCTAAAAAAGCCCAGGTTATTTTGATTGGCAGCTCACGTATGATTGCTAAAGTACCTTGGAATCAACTCCCTCAACTCCATTTTAATGGCAGTTTTCTGCAGTTGATCGATAGTGTTAAAAATTTAGGCGTCCTATTTGATAACTGTCTAACCTGGAATGTACAGCTGCAGAATATTAGTCGCAAATTATACGCATCGGTTGGCTCATTAAGGAGACTACGTAACTTCAAGAAGTTACGTAGTCTCCTTAATTAGCCAATTGCCACCAAAATCACGCTTTCCCAATCTCTGCTTCTCCCAATACTAGATTATGCAAATGTCAGCTATCTTGATCTCACCGAAAACTAGCTTGATAAACTTGAGCGACTCCAAAATGTTTGCATTAGATTCATATTTGGTTTGCGCAAAAATGATCACGTTTCAGAATTTCGAAATAAGCTCAAGTGGTTACCTATACGCTTTCGTCGGAATACTCATATTCTATCATGCTTGAACAGTATACTATTTCTTCCGTCTACTCCGTCTTACCTCAAAAACCGTTTTTCATTTCTCCACAAATCACATTTGAAGTGCTTAAGATCTTCCGAAAATTTAAAATTAGAAATGCCAGCTCATTCCATCACTTTTCTCGACAAATCTTTTTCTGTACAAAGTGTCCGTCTCTGGAATGAGCTGCCAATTACCATACGTAAAGCAAAATCATTGCGCGAATTTAAAAAACTTTTAAAGGATTATTACTTGTCAATACCGGTTCATCAGTAATAGCATCTTCAATGTTATTGATGACTCCTACAGTATATATAAGATTATATGTAGTTTATGATATTAGTATATATCTAGTATATTGTTTATAAATATTTTAATATACGTAGTAGGATGCATATTAGAATGTATTTTATTTATTTTTTTATCTTGTGCTTGGGAGTTCTTTTTATTATCGTTTATGATAAAGACGTTATTTAGGGCTCCAAAAGATAACTTTTGGAGCCCTAAATAACGTGAAACCGCGGGGAACAGCTAGTATGAGCATAAGCTGCTGTTCCCCGGGGTTTCACTCGCGTTAATCTTAATAAATTATAGTCTATGTGCTATTCGGATATATAAGTCTTATTAGTAGATATATATATATATATATATATATATATATATATATATATATATATATATATATATATATACAACGTGTAACAGAAAGTGTGAACGTAACTTAAGGGGGTTATAGGGTAACCGGACGGCTACCTATGGACGAAACTTCAAACAGAAATAATCATTTTTTATTCAACTAGTAATTTATTTTTCTATCGACAACCTAAATCAACAAGTAAGATTACCGACATTATGAACAACACTAAAAACTCAGCCGCAAGGGTAATGAACCTTACTGTGAACTCTTTGGGTACCTACTACTTAGACTGTAAATAAAAAGTGTGGTTCTGTACAGTCACATAATTTATTACACGTATTTATTTTAAGATTCAATCAAATGTTTAACTGAATTTTTGCTCTAATTTTTAAAGGTTCCCTGTAATGACGTTTTAATCATTCATACAAATTTGATAACTAGGAAAAATCACTTAATTTAATTTAAATTGATATTCCGCAAGATGTTGGATCTAGGAGAAATAAATAATTTAATTGACTTATGTAACTGCAGATATTTTTTTGTGTGTTAAATAAATAGTAAGAATATTAAATTTTTCTTTCAGTATGTGAATTTAATCTGACCAGAAACGAATAGGTACTTAATTTTTAATACAAACTATACAAACTAACCAGATAAACACACGCGGTACGACTCAGTACCGCGTGTACGCGTGAATTTATCAGTATAAATTACGAAAAAATATGAATAATGTACTAGGCTCATATGAACATTAGGGGACATTTCGAATTCCGTCCTGATTTTGTCGCAAGGAACTCTAATACGGCGGCGAATACAAAGGATTGATGTAGGTAAATAATAAATGGTTAAATATTTTTTAATATTCATCAAAGCGGGGCCCGCGCCATTAGAATGTATTCGTGTATAACTCATTGGTCTAGCGGTAGCGTGTTCAACTGCAGATAATAAAGTCCTGGGTTCAAATCCCCGGTCGGGCCAAAAAGTGATTATGGGAATAATGAAGTCCTGGGTTCAATTCCCGGGTCGGGCCAAAAAGTGATTATGGGATTTTTCCGTAAAAAGAAATTTCTCAGTATCAGCCCGAAGTCTGGGAGTTGACGATTTGACACCCCCATGCCTCGGAGAGCACATAAAGCCGTCGTTCCTGTGCCTGACCTCTTTCCGGTCGTATCGCTAGTCGTCCCATCGGATCATGAGAGTGATGGAATAGAAAGTGCAGGGGCACTTTCAATTCTACCTTTAAAATTTAGAGTGATACACTCTAAATTTTAAAGGTTCCCTGTATTAATCATTCATACAATACATACAAATAAAAAAATATGAATAATGTACTAGGCTCATATGAACAGTAGGGGACATTTCAAATTCCGTCCTGATTATATCCAAAGTTACACTAATATGGCGGCAAAATCAAAGAGTTGATGTAGGTAAATAATAAACGGTTAAATATCTTTTAATATTCATGGAAGCGAGCCGCGCGCGTCGTAGATACCTATGCGGCTCTTTTGAGTGGACTCAAAGACGCCGCCAAAGGGGCCGCGTTCGATGAAAGCCGCCAAATTCATCAAATATTGTGCAATTTCATTTATTTAATAAAAATATTAAAATCATCAGTTGTTCGTAAACTGTTGTCTATTTAGGTCGTGTTTAGTTACTAAATCGTCTAAAATGTCGTTTAGTAATGAGTAAAGTGTTCCGCGAAATCCTTAACTATGTCGTTTAGTGATCGTAATAATTTTGAACATTTCGTACATTCATCTATGAAAGAATAGCCTCAGACGTGCACTTTGTGATGATGAGGATTCATAGGTCACAGAATTTAAGGCTGTTTAATTACGAGGAACCTATGTCGTGAAGGGTACAGTGTCGCGATGGAGGCCACGCCTCTTTATAACTAAGAAACATGAAAGCTTTACGATTCTATGTATATGTTGTACATGAGAGAGACTCGTGTTAGTTGGCAAGTCTTAGAGTCAAGCTTTCGGTGTCGGTGCAGATTTTAGTGAACGTGAAATAATGAAATTCTTCCATCAGTACTGAAAACAACTTCAACTAGAAGTTAAACTATAAAAAGATTCTCGTAATGTGTTTGTGTATCACGTACTTATACGATGTAAAGTATCCAATAGCTATTCAGCAGTGCTAGAAATAAAAACATAACTCGAAAATAAAACAAAATATGTGTAGTGAGTGCAATCGGAATCAAACTACCAGGCGTGCATAGAAACACAGAGGTATGTCAAACAATATCTAGCGTACAAATCAGAATCAGCTGTGCTGTGTTAGTACGGATGTTCGTTATATCGATAAAAATACTTGTCGATATATTGAATGGTATATTATTTTACGATCAAGATTAAAATGATGGTATTTCGGTATGAGATTTTGTGTATAGGTAGGCTTAAGGAGACCGTATATGCCCCTTAAGTTACGTTCACTCTTTCTGTTACACGTTGTACATATATATATATATATATATAAGTAGTATATGTACTATATCAGTTATCTGGTTTCCTTAGTTCAAGTTCTGCTTCGTTTGGGATCAGATGGTCGTGTGTAAATAATTTCCGAGGATATTATTATTATTATATGAATTGGTTGCAAAGCCGAAGAATTGCAAAACTGAAGTGGCAGTGGGCGGGGCACATAGCTCGTAGAACTGACGACCGTTGGGGCAGAAAGGTTCTCGAGTGGCGACCACGAACCGGAAGACGCAGCGTGGGCAGGCCCCCTACAAGACGGACCGATGATCTTGTGCGGGTCGCTGGAAACTGCTGGATGCGAATAGCGCATCATAAGAAGTTGAAAGATTCATTTAAAAATAATTATCTCAAAAGAGTGAAAATAGTTTTGAAAAGTTATTTAAGTGGAAACAATAAAATAAGAGCGCTTAACTCATGGGCTTTTCCATTGATCGGTTATTCATTCGGAGTTTTAAAGTGGAGCCAGACGGAATTAGAGACTATCGATCGTAAATTGCGTACCACTATGACGAAGTTTCGTATGCATCACCCCAGGGCGTCTATGATGAGACTATATTTACCTAGAAAACTAGGGGGTAGGGGACTTCTAAATTTAAATAATATGTGTAATGTGGAAGTAAATAAATTAAGAATGTTTTTTAGGAATCAGTCAAAACCTGGCTACCCTGAAATAGTGGCATGTGATTTATGATTTACTCCTTTGAACCTGTCATATTCTGAGATCAATCTTCCAATTATAAGTCTATACTTATAATTGGAAGATTGATCTCAGAATATGTTTCAATTCGGTTTCCTATGAAACCGAATTGAAACCTGGAGAAATAAAGAGCTGCATGGACGATTTTATCATGTTCTGAAAGATCAAAACACGGACCTTAAGGCCTCCGTACACTGGCTACAACATGGTGATTTGTACGGAGAAACCGAGGGATTCCTGTTGGCGATGCAAGATCAGGTGGTTGCAACGAGAAACTACCATAAGTACATCATGAAGGACAATACGGTGGACATATGTAGAGCCTGTGGTGTCGCAGGGGAAACTCTGCGACACATAACATCTGGATGTTCTTCTCTTGCAGCCACTGAATACTTGTACCGCCACAATTCTGTTGCTAAAATCATCCATCAGCAACTTGCTTTAGATGGCCAACTTCTGCCGGGCCCAAGGGTTTCATACTTCAAATATAATCCTGTAGCGTTCTTGGAAAATGACAGGTTTAAAATATACTGGGATCATCCCGTGCTGACTGACCGAATGGTAGGTGCCAATCGACCTGATATTGTCGTCATTGACAAACAAACGAAAAAGACATCCTTTGTGGATATAACACTACCGTATGATGAAAACATATCTAACGCAGAAAAAGAAAAAATTTCAAAATACCTTGATCTTAGTTTTGAATATGCGCAAATTTGGAAAACCGAAAGACCTGCGATCATACCTATTGTTATATCCAGAAATGGAGTTATTCCTAAATCCCTGAAAATCAACCTTGCAAGTTTAGGGCTTGATATCTGGCTGGAGAGTTACATGCAGAAGGCGGTTCTGCTGGCGAATGCCAGGCTTGTGCGGAAATTTCTCTCTATGTAGCCCAAATATTGTATAAGTTGTATTTGTGTTAAAATACCCTTGTATGATATCTTGTAAATAATATTGGTAATAAACATGTGTGATAATAATAATATGTAGTATATCAGTTATCTGGTTGCCAAAGTACCTACAAGCTCTGCTTAGTATGGGATCAGATGGCCGTGTTTAAATAATGTCCCAGGATATTATTATTATTATTATATCCGCAGACATCCAAGCTGCAGGCGGCCACTTAAACTTAACCTTTCTGACGGGTGCATGTTTGTCGTACAACTTAGTTACTAGCTCGTTGAAGATACAAATTTTGGTATTAAAGTTGTCAGCATCCAACAATAACTTCCATTTAATCTGAGACGCATCTGTTTCAATTTTTTTATAATTGCTCCAAGCAAAAGAACGCCCGCATAGTAGGTACCTTAGGTTTAGGAGGTTTCAGGATATAGGATATGAAGATTAAATCGTGATGGGAAAACCCAGGAGCATCATGTTGTCCATGGGAGTAAACAAGGGACGGGTTGGAAGTAAGGATTATATTCATTGCACGAATTATGCTACGGACTAAGAAGTTAAAAAAAATAACTTTATTTCAACAGCGTTACAGGCTAATACAGTAATTAACTTAGTTTAACAATCTATTAACCCTATATAATCATCATCATCATCATATCGGCCGAAAGACTTCCACTACTGGACAAAGGCCTCCCCCAAGGATCCCCACAAGCGATCTTGCGCTGCCCGCATCCAGCGGCTTCCAACGACGCTCACCAGCTCATCGGTCCATCTTGTAGGCGGCCTGCCCACGCTGCATCTTCCGCCACTCGACAACGCAGTGCCCCAGTGCCCTTATATACTATCGTAATGCTAACTCGACATTATTAACATGGGACGAGTGTCCTAAATAATAATTGTTGAGTTTGTCACTAAACATTCGAGCAATTAATGTGGTATCTTGCTGACTAAAGCTAATATTAGTAGGTTTGGGGTGCTTAACTCACGCTTAATTGACTCAGTTGGTAGTGAACCAGCCTTCTGATCCAAAGGTTGTGGGTTCGATCCTCCACAATATTTCTATACATGAACATTATATTCGCCTTGGTCTGGGCGTTTTCTGTGTATTATGTACCTACATCGTGTGTGCATACTTAAGTGTGGAGACTGAATAAAAGTTGCATAATTTTTTTTTATAACTCAGTCATATTTCTAATTTTCAGTATTCGTTATAATAATCAAGAATAATATATAATTATTATTCAAAATTACCACCCCTGTTTTTAATACAGGCCCTTAAACGACTTGGCTAGTCATCAATGTCTGATCTTGCAAATAACTTGTCTCCTTGTATCCTTTGATAGTGTAATACACGAAGTTACGGCTCACCCCAAAAGTTTTCACCTCATGGAAAATTTCCATTGGTATTTTTCCTACCTTAAATAGCGAAATCACGGTCGCACGTTATTCTTTGTTTCCCTCCATTTCGAAAAAAAAAGAAATGAGTAGTAATCTAATAAATTAAAAGTTAACATTCCAAATTCAAAATTGGTATAAGAAATAAATAGCAGCTTTTATTTTTTAAGTACCTACAACGTTTGTCTCAAACTTATGAACACAGAATGTGGTACCGATAATGATGATGTCCTCCCAGACGTATCCGTCGACGGCGACACCCTTAGCTTGTGTTGCTCTGGGCCCTAGCATGAGCGCGAGCATGACTAGCAAAGCTAAACTTGGTTTTGAAAGTCCCAGGGGGCCTACTCTCTTTCTCCAAATTTCGTTCGTTCGTTACGAATTTCTTATGTATGCTACCACGGTTCCATTCGTTCCGCGAATTCATTCGAACGAACATAGTTTGACATTTAGATTTTCTAAACCTACTCTAATTCATGACGTTCCGAACGAACATTTGATTTTGACACATCAAACTTCGTCATTTTAACTTCAAAATTGACGAATACAAAAGTGCTACCTTTTGATTTTCGTTTATGTGGATTTTGGTTCAAATTAATTGAAATGTCTGCAAGAATGCTTATAATTGAGCCTGCTTCATGTGAAGAATGTTTAGAGCGTATAAGAAAACGGTGCCGCCTAAGAAATCATTTAAATGTGAATCGAATTGCCGACCTAGAGAAAAGTGCCTTTTGGTTTTGTTTTGTATGGATTTTGCATTCAGTTTAATTGAAATAGGTGCATTAATGCTTTCAAATGAGGCTGATTTAGGCGAAGAATGTGTAGAGCGTAGAAGAATCCGTGCCGCCTGCGAAATCAATTAAATGTGAATCAAATTCCCGAAAATAGTTAAAACAAGAAATGGAACAATTACATTTACAGAACCAAGATGCCAGAGACACACGGGACATACTCCAAAGCATTGTTGATGAATTTGACCAATTTAGGTGTGAGTTTTAATGTAGTTTGATATATATTGATATTACATAAAAATATTGATACATTTATAAAGAAAAGTATTTTGTATTCATAATGTTAATACTCTAAATCATAATCTGATATCTAAATAAGCATAATCTTGTTGCACATGCTACTGATCTCCACAAAATCAGTAACTCTTCTATAGGGCAGTGTTTACAAATTGTGTAGTAAGGCATGTTAATGATAAAACTGCTTGGGAATGAGTAGATTTAATTCAACACTTTTAGATGATAAATTTGTATTAAATGTTAAGTTACTATTTTAAAAAGGATTCTTACTGTGTTTTTAGGTAGGGAATAAAATTGTAATGATTCAAAAACCATTGCAAATTTTTACTGAATAAATATTAAGACTATGCCTTGTGCCTTTTTTTATTTCATTTATTTCTTTATTATTTTCACAGCGTAGGTTGTGGGTTGATTTCCACGCAGGACAGATATTTGTGTGCATAGATCAATGAGGCCACCATTTGCTATAAATATACTTTCACTTTGTTTTAGGACATCCATCACCAACTATATAAATTTACTTGAAATTGTAATGAAATAAAAAACAGCCTTTTTATATTTGTTTTATTTACATACTTAACCTAGAAGTAATAGTTTAGAACATCCAACAGTTACTATAATGTAATGTATTCTTCCATTGCCCACCAAGCTAATGGTTGGGCATAGTAGTGCAACTGTTTATAACAATTTTGATTCATTTATTAAAACGAAAGAGGCATTTTAAATTAAATATAAAAACTTACTCATAATTGACTGTTCGATTAATGTGCAAAGACTATATACCGGGTGTCCCAAAACTCAACGTCAAGCCGAAACGGGGTGACAGGATTGATCATAACCATCACGAGAAAAATCTGAAAAAAAATCTATCCCATGCAGTTTGAAAATTATGGGCATTTTAAGAAAAACCTAGAAATTTGATCAAACTGTACCATTTTTCGGTTATTGTGGTTATTATTTTTTATTTTTGTTCATTTGAACTTTAGAAACGTAATCCTAAATAACATTTCTAGAATCCCAATAAAAAATAATGACACAATTGCCTTAAGTTCCCGAGAATTGAGACTATTTGTTAAACTACGAATTTAAAATTTTCAAGATTCGTCGACTTTGACAGGCCCTCCTATAAAAAAAATGTACTAGAGTGCCTTGGCAAGTAGCATTAAAAGTTGGCGCATTTAATCAGAATTCTAAAATGGTACAATACTTGTTAGTTCCATACAATAGAAAAGAGTAAAAAAATTAAAACCTCAAGTAACCCGATTTTTGCTATCAGATTTTACTCAGTTAAAATGTTTTTAATTCGCACAAGCTCTAGGTAGGTTCTTAATTTTAAGGCAAAATGATGAGAGAGATGGATAATGGGTATGTTTGCCATGAGTGAGCGAGACAGATAGTGACGCCACGCATTGAGACGGAGATGCGTCGTTTAAACGAGTGCGAATGAAACAGATAGATGCTATGGCATCTATCTGTTTCATTCGCACTAGTTTCAGCCAAGCAAATGGCTACGCTACCAGTCCGACACCAACCAGTTAGTACGTTTCGCTCATTCGTCTACTGCGCACGTTCGTATTCGCTTGTGTTGATTTAGTACTGACAACTTTGGCTTCTCTTTTTGGACTTGAATCTTTGTGAATTGGACTTGTTGATAACATACCGGCAACTTTGGCTTCTCTCTGGACTTTTGTGTTGGCATCCTTTTTATCTACCATGCCTACGCGCTACACTTCACAAGAATATGCGAACATGCACCTCATTTATGGGGAATGCAGATGCAACGCAAGTGCTGCCGCTAGACTTTATCGTGAAAGATATCCAAATTTAGAGCGCTACCCGGATCACCGCGTGTTTGTTAATGTGCACCGTTCACTCACAGAGGGCGGCCATTTCCCGAATCAAATACAGGCTGGAGGTAGACCTGTGTTTCCTTTCCAGGAAGAAGTATTGCAAGAGGTCGCACGTGACCGAAGTATTTCCGTACGTGGAATTGAAGAAAGAACGGGAATACCGAAAAGCACTGCTCATCGTATTTTACAAAGAGCCGAAATGCATCCGTTTCACGTACAACGAGTTCAAAGTCTTCTACCTCGAGATTATCAGGAAAGGATTTCTTTTTGTAGAACAATGCTACAGAGGCATAATGAGAATTACCAATTCATCCAAAAAATTCTCTGGTCAGATGAATCGACATTTAAAAAAGATGGTTACATGAACTTGCACAATTATCACGAGTGGCATGTGGAGAATCCACATTTAATGCGAGAAGATAGATCCCAGTATCGTTTTAAAGTAAACCTGTGGACCGGAATTTTAAACGGTAAAATTATTGGGCCTATTGAACTGCCTGAGAACTTGAATGGAACTAATTACCTACATTTTTTAAGAGAAGATTTACCAACCCTGTTAGAGGACGTACCACTAGCAGATCTTCGCGACATGTGGTTTCAACAAGATGGCTGCCCAGCGCATTTCGCAGTGCAAGTAAGAGATTTCCTTGACCAGGAATATCCGGGAAGGTGGATTGGACGTTCGGGCACTATCTCGTGGCCCGCCCGTTCACCAGATTTAAATCCCCTGGATTTTTTCTATTGGGGAGTTCTCAAAGAAAAAGTTTACTCAAAGCCCATTGAGAACGTAGCCGACCTGCGTGAACGCATTTCTCAAGCAGCTGAGGCGATCAACTCTCGAAGATATGCCCGACTAATAAGTAAATCTTTTTTAAGAAGATGTAGGGCTTGTATTGAGGCTGATGGTAAACAATTTGAACATTTATTTTAATAAAAAACGTTATTTCTCTATCATCTGACTTTTATTCCAACAAACCTAATTATTTTACTAATTTTACTAACTTTTTTTCACTTTGGTAAAAGTGGCGTCACTATCTGTCTCGCTCACTCATGGCGAACATACCCATTATCCATCTCTCTCATCATTTTGTCTTAAAATTAAGAACCTACCTAGAGCTTGTGTGAATTAAAAACATTTTAACTGAGTAAAATGAGATAGCAAAAATCGGGTACTTGAGGTTTTAATTTTTTTACTCTTTTCTATTGTATGGAACTAACAAGTATTGTACCATTTTAGAATTCTGATTAAATGCGCCAACTTTTAATGCCACTTGCCAAGGCACTCTAGTACATTTTTTTTATAGGAGGGCCTGTCAAAGTCGACGAATCTTGAAAATTTTAAATTCGTAGTTTAACAAATAGTCTCAATTCTCGGAAACTTGAGGCAATTGTGTCATTATTTTTTATTGGGATTCTAGAAATGTTATTTAGAATTACGTTCCCAAAGTTCAAATGAACAAAAATAAAAAAGAATAACCACAATAACCGAAAAATGGTACAGTTTGATCAAATTTCTAGGTTTTTCTTAAAATGCCCATAATTTTTAAACTGCATGGGATAGATTTTTTTTCAGATTTTTCTCGTGATGGTTATGATCAATCCTGTCACCCCGTTTCGGCTTGACGTTGAGTTTTGGGACACCCTGTATACTATCTTATTGCAAAATTGAGTTTGGAAACTGTTAATCAGACAGTTAATTATGTGGAGTATGCAGATATAAATTTAATTGATCAAAGTATTTTCTCATTAGTCCAGCTCTCAACAGGACATCCCTAATGCCTGCAGGCTCAGTGTTCCTGACTATTTCTTTCTCTGCATGCATCTCTTCCAATAGTAACAATCTGTGCTAATGCCAGCTGCTAATTGTCTCCTCCTGGATTTTGTAGCTGCAACAAAAACAACATTACAATTTAAAATAGGTACATTCCGTAAAAATATGACTCTTCAATGGATTCAGTACATCATTATCTCTAAATAAATATTGCCTTCCCCGTATAACCTGGGACTAAGACCATCAGTAGGCAAAATGTGCAAGTTGTAATATATCTCTACCATCTCTTTGGGGACACAGATATGCCACTATATATAAAATAATTCAATTCATAATAACTTTTTTTATGTAATGCAAGTACCTAGTTATGTTTATTGGATGCTAAAGTAAAATTTTCATTACTAACCATAAATTGGCAAGCTATTTCATACAAATATACTAACAAAAAAGTAGCTTTATGTTTTGTCATGTACAATTTATTTACAATATTAAATACTGAAAATACCTCAAAGAAATACTTACAACTTGTGAAATTCAGGGTTTCTTGTGCCACTGATGGTTAACTTGCATTTACTATGAGTTGTGTGTGCTGACTATAGTCCTCGCTGTGTTCAACATACTCCAAAAGTTTTTCGGGCAATTGCGGATGTTTAAAGTTCGGTGGTTGCCTTCCAATTGCTTGACTACTGACATTTCAAACTGAAAAGATGTTACGAATGCTTATTATTACAATTAGGCCATACTTTTAATATAAAAACAAATATTTATGTGTATTTAAGATATTTACTTACAAATTGTATTATTAATCGAAACCACAACTTTTGATCATTTGTGGAGAACATACAGTAGGTACTCCTTGTAACTTAGCGGTTGAAAAATGTAAAAAGCACCTGAAAACGTAATTATTAACACAAGACTATTAATTTATCAAAGAATCCAAACAAAAAATCCTTCAATCAAAATTTGACCAAAGAGAATATAACAAACTATGTTGCTATGGCGTTTGATGACGTTCCGTGAATATACGGATGTTTTTTAATGTCGCCTAATCTACCGATCGTCTATATGAAATAGTGCTCTTTACATTAGCCGGTTTATAACGTCAGTAAAAGGGTTATTTATATAATCGCGGATGATATCGTCGAAAATATATTTTAAAGTTCTGTATTTATAATTTCTGCATTAATATAACAATAAATACTTAAAAAACTACAAGATTAATTTAAAATTAAAAAACAAAGCCAATTCATTTAATTATTTAAAAAAATGTCCAAACCGTAGTTTACCAAAATGAGAAACTAAAATCCCCACACTATATAGTTCAAAACAATCGTTCACGTAAAATAGTCTATGGAAGCGAACTACATGTGTGAATCCGAAAATGAAATAGAGTAACCCTACTCTATTTCATTTTGACCCCACTTGCAAAACTTCGTTTCAATATAGTGCGTTAACGAAGTTTCGATTCGGAGAAAGAGAGTAGGCCCCCTGGTAGTATTCGTGACAAAAGGTAGGTTTTTCTTCTTTCACTTATTCACTTGTAAATAGTACAGGATACGGATGTGTTTTTAATTTTTTTAAAGTTTTTGCAGAAATGGAACGAGTCTGTGGAGCGGTTACTGGCACTGGGAATTTTCGAAAATCCCACCGCTGAGCACCAATTTGTTAGACCGGTAGGCACAAATGTCTTTTTAAAAAAAGAAATTAAAGTAAACTAAAAGAAAGATTTTATTTTTATAAGACTTTAAAACACTGACACACACACTTAGAAATATTTTTTAGGCAACCGCTCTCTACTGAGGTTTAAAACAGACTGAGGTCTCACTGAGCCTCTAATCCTAACTAGCATTCAAAATTGGTTAGGTTGCTAATTAATGGCCAGAGCCGCATTAAGGGCTTCAGGACTAGGGTACCAGTACGTTGTTAATATACTACAGGAAGAATTTTTAACTATTCAGTTGGTCGACATGTTTGTACCCATATCATTTTTGTAATAAATATGCAAAGAGGCTAATGGGAGATGTGTGAGGAAATTGCATTAGGAAAGAAATAACTAATAGTACCTACCTACCCTCACCGTCTCGTTCTCATACTTCGCTCGCGTGGTTATTAAGAGGAGGTGCTTATTAACCTCACTCAGCATAGCAGAAAACAGTTAAACGAGCGAGGCATTTGTATGCGAAGGTCGCGAGCGAAGTATGAGAACGAGATGGTGAGGGTAGGTACTATTAGTTATTTCTTTCCTCAAGCATGGTAGAGCTGTCGAAAACGTCACAGTCTAGGCCTACGCAGCTGAAAAAAGTCGACTACCTGCGCATACTCTCATCTCTTACATAGTTTCACTGAACATATTTGGTAAAAATCTTCCTTCTTAGCGTGGCGATGGAAAGTAATTAATTTTTTTTGTGGCCCAGACTGACTGCCCTGGTTGTGGCATTCATAATGCAACCTCAACACATAAGTATAGGGTCCCTTTACATGGGTAAATATGAATGGTAAAGCCAACAAAAAGGTGTTCATGGGTATTAAAGAGCCACACATGGTTTTGAGACGCGAATAGTAAGTATTTTTAAGAACAACGCCCGCACTATATAAAATAAAAATAAAATAAAAAGCCTTTTTATTTGCTCCTATGAACTAACATTAACAGTAACATTTTGTTTAGTGGATTAGTAATTATAATGAAATAAAAGTAATTTTTGTTAGTATTTATTAGTAAAGTTCCCGCGTGAAGGCCTCCTCCAGGTTGTGCCATTTATCCCTATCTTGTGCCAAACCGAGCCAGTGTTTCCCTGCGGTCTCGCGTATATCATCTGACCAGCGTTTGAGCGGACGACCTTGTTTGCGCTTTCCACTTCCTGGTCCTTTCCACTCTGTGACCATTTTCGTCCAACGCCCAACCTCAAGTCTCGCTACATGGCATGTCAGGCACGTCTGCCACGCCCGCACTAAGTAAGATGTAAATAAATCACTAAATACCGTAGAAGACTACAAACTAAAATGCATGTCGTAGCGGTTAAGACAGTCGCCTCGTGTCCTGGGTTGGATCCCCACACAGGAGTATTATTTGTGTGACTCATATATAGTCGTTCCGAGTCTGAATGTACATACTTTGCGTCAGTCAATTATGTTCGTAAAGTACCCCGCGACACTGGGATTAATTACCGTGGTGCGGCTTGTCTGCTTCATAAAAAAATAGTCACGGACACTACGCTCATCCAGACTGAAGAACTACATATATGTAGTTCACACAAATAATTGTTGAAACTAGAGGCACCGAGGGACTGGTTAGGCGACCTTACCCACTGCGCCACACTTTATATATTAGGTGGTGAATAAAAATTGCAGGCAGAAGCCTTGAATTTGTACAAGGCTAATCAAGGCTTTAGATGTTAATGTTGAGAGAATGCAGGTTCTGTTGTTTCTAAACTTAACCGCAGGCATCGGTCGTGTTGTTAATTAGTAATAGTAGCAGGTATTGAACCAAAATCCAATAAATTACATCGGAATATAGATGTTTGCTGAAAACTTAAAAAAATACAGACACGGGTCGACGCATTAAACAGACTCCAGCAAAAGCACTAGATGTATTACTTTGCTTTTCTTGGACGATAAATCTTCCGAATGCGGTAGTGATAATATATATAATGTATACGAGCCATTTGTAAACTAAAACCAATAGATAGTTGTAAACAATTTTTCCAAAAACTTAATTTACTCACACTATACTACTCGAAGTAATATAAATATATTTGAAAAAATAAGTAATCGCAGACATAACAATAAAATACGGTTTCCATTAAACAAAACTGCTTTACCTACTACTTGCTAAATTGTTAGCATTTAACTTTTTGTTTGACACCGATAATCATAGATTATCACAGAGTAGCACTATAACTACTCTAACTTCTGACAATTTTAATTTACTTGACTCTGGTACTTGCAACTTACCTATGAGGAACGACTTGGATGTTAGTAGTAATACTAAAACAATTAGTTTAAACTAGGGTAAGGACAACGGAGGGCCTAAACGGTTTGAATGTTGTACATCAGAACATTCAGGGCCTGCCCGGCAAGGAGTTAGAATTAGGAAGTTTATTTATTGAAAACTGTGATGTCCATGTTTTATGTTTAACAGAACACTGGCTTAAAGAGTCTCAATTATTATATTTTAGTACTGATAAATACATCATTCAAAGTGCGTTCGTGAGAAGGAAAGCAATCCATGGTGGCTCATTAATTATTGTATCATGTGACATAAAATCTAAGCCTAGACCAGGGGGCCTACTCTCTTTCTCCAAATTTCGTTCGTTCGTTACGAATTTCTTATGTATGCTACCACGGTTCCATTCGTTCCGCGAATTCATTCGAACGAACATAGTTTGACATTTAGATTTTCTAAACCTACTCTAATTCATGACGTTCCGAACGAACATTTGATTTTGACACATCAAACTTCGTCATTTTAACTTCAAAATTGACGAATACAAAAGTGCTACCTTTTGATTTTCGTTTATGTGGATTTTGGTTCAAATTAATTGAAATGTCTGCAAGAATGCTTATAATTGAGCCTGCTTCATGTGAAGAATGTTTAGAGCGTATAAGAAAACGGTGCCGCCTAAGAAATCATTTAAATGTGAATCGAATTGCCGACCTAGAGAAAAGTGCCTTTTGGTTTTGTTTTGTATGGATTTTGCATTCAGTTTAATTGAAATAGGTGCATTAATGCTTTCAAATGAGGCTGATTTAGGCGAAGAACGTGTAGAGCGTAGAAGAATCCGTGCCGCCTGCGAAATCAATTAAATGTGAATCAAATTCCCGAAAATAGTTAAAACAAGAAATGGAACAATTACATTTACAGAACCAAGATGCCAGAGACACACGGGACATACTCCAAAGCATTGTTGATGAATTTGACCAATTTAGGTGTGAGTTTTAATGTAGTTTGATATATATTGATATTACATAAAAATATTGATACATTTATAAAGAAAAGTATTTTGTATTCATAATGTTAATACTCTAAATCATAATCTGATATCTAAATAAGCATAATCTTGTTGCACATGCTACTGATCTCCACAAAATCAGTAACTCTTCTATAGGGCAGTGTTTACAAATTGTGTAGTAAGGCATGTTAATGATAAAACTGCTTGGGAATGAGTAGATTTAATTCAACACTTTTAGATGATAAATTTGTATTAAATGTTAAGTTACTATTTTAAAAAGGATTCTTACTGTGTTTTTAGGTAGGGAATAAAATTGTAATGATTCAAAAACCATTGCAAATTTTTACTGAATAAATATTAAGACTATGCCTTGTGCCTTTTTTTATTTCATTTATTTCTTTATTATTTTCACAGCGTAGGTTGTGGGTTGATTTCCACGCAGGACAGACATTTGTGTGCATAGATCAATGAGGCCACCATTTGCTATAAATATACTTTCACTTTGTTTTAGGACATCCATCACCAACTATATAAATTTACTTGAAATTGTAATGAAATAAAAAACAGCCTTTTTATATTTGTTTTATTTACATACTTAACCTAGAAGTAATAGTTTAGAACATCCAACAGTTACTATAATGTAATGTATTCTTCCATTGCCCACCAAGCTAATGGTTGGGCATAGTAGTGCAACTGTTTATAACAATTTTGATTCATTTATTAAAACGAAAGAGGCATTTTAAATTAAATATAAAAACTTACTCATAATTGACTGTTCGATTAATGTGCAAAGACTATATATACTATCTTATTGCAAAATTGAGTTTGGAAACTGTTAATCAGACAGTTAATTATGTGGAGTATGCAGATATAAATTTAATTGATCAAAGTATTTTCTCATTAGTCCAGCTCTCAACAGGACATCCCTAATGCCTGCAGGCTCAGTGTTCCTGACTATTTCTTTCTCTGCATGCATCTCTTCCAATAGTAACAATCTGTGCTAATGCCAGCTGCTAATTGTCTCCTCCTGGATTTTGTAGCTGCAACAAAAACAACATTACAATTTAAAATAGGTACATTCCGTAAAAATATGACTCTTCAATGGATTCAGTACATCATTATCTCTAAATAAATATTGCCTTCCCCGTATAACCTGGGACTAAGACCATCAGTAGGCAAAATGTGCAAGTTGTAATATATCTCTACCATCTCTTTGGGGACACAGATATGCCACTATATATAAAATAATTCAATTCATAATAACTTTTTTTATGTAATGCAAGTACCTAGTTATGTTTATTGGATGCTAAAGTAAAATTTTCATTACTAACCATAAATTGGCAAGCTATTTCATACAAATATACTAACAAAAAAGTAGCTTTATGTTTTGTCATGTACAATTTATTTACAATATTAAATACTGAAAATACCTCAAAGAAATACTTACAACTTGTGAAATTCAGGGTTTCTTGTGCCACTGATGGTTAACTTGCATTTACTATGAGTTGTGTGTGCTGACTATAGTCCTCGCTGTGTTCAACATACTCCAAAAGTTTTTCGGGCAATTGCGGATGTTTAAAGTTCGGTGGTTGCCTTCCAATTGCTTGACTACTGACATTTCAAACTGAAAAGATGTTACGAATGCTTATTATTACAATTAGGCCATACTTTTAATATAAAAACAAATATTTATGTGTATTTAAGATATTTACTTACAAATTGTATTATTAATCGAAACCACAACTTTTGATCATTTGTGGAGAACATACAGTAGGTACTCCTTGTAACTTAGCGGTTGAAAAATGTAAAAAGCACCTGAAAACGTAATTATTAACACAAGACTATTAATTTATCAAAGAATCCAAACAAAAAATCCTTCAATCAAAATTTGACCAAAGAGAATATAACAAACTATGTTGCTATGGCGTTTGATGACGTTCCGTGAATATACGGATGTTTTTTAATGTCGCCTAATCTACCGATCGTCTATATGAAATAGTGCTCTTTACATTAGCCGGTTTATAACGTCAGTAAAAGGGTTATTTATATAATCGCGGATGATATCGTCGAAAATATATTTTAAAGTTCTGTATTTATAATTTCTGCATTAATATAACAATAAATACTTAAAAAACTACAAGATTAATTTAAAATTAAAAAACAAAGCCAATTCATTTAATTATTTAAAAAAATGTCCAAACCGTAGTTTACCAAAATGAGAAACTAAAATCCCCACACTATATAGTTCAAAACAATCGTTCACGTAAAATAGTCTATGGAAGCGAACTACATGTGTGAATCCGAAAATGAAATAGAGTAGGGTCACTTGCAAAACTTCGTTTCAATATAGTGCGTTAACGAAGTTTCGATTCGGAGAAAGAGAGTAGGCCCCCAGATATTGTGCATCTATCGGTCGAACGCACTATTGAGTTGAACTAGAGCACCAAGTAGTTTTGTGTGTTTACCGTCCTCTACTTAGCAACTTCTCCATATTTAATAATAATAATTTATTGGACACAGATAAAACAAAAATATATTCACATGTGTTTACAGATTTTTGTCATGATTAATTACAAAAGGTACTGAGACTGTTTTCCAAACTAGGCTAAAGCCTGTATTTCGGGAGACAGTGTTCAGTCGTAAAAACGTGCCACGGTTGTGCTTGAGGTATGGAATGTATGTACCGCACCAACATACATCATTTTATATAGTTATTCATTATTATTGAATTTAAGTTAAGTTAAACTAACATCCAACCTATTTGGGTGTGTGTGTGTGTGTGTGTGTATGTGTGTGTTTGTGTGTGTGTGTGTGTGTGTGTGTTTGTGAGTACCTATGTGTATGTGACTAAAAGTGCGTGTGCTCCAAAAAAAAATAAATAATAATAATAAAAAGCAAAGTCATACCCATGTGCAATTACTCACATACCTCTCAAGGTATTTTTTTTTTTTTGTTAAATCTTTGAAATCGAGTATTACTCTATATAAGCAAGTAGGTCCTCTGTCTTTTGGTAGTCTAAGTTTTTTAACCAAGCTGTAACTTTCTTCTTGAGTCTATATTTGTTAAGACCATCAATATTTATTTCGTCATACAACACCATACACGTGTTGTATATTTTTGAGCGAAGACTATAGTATTGGCGTCTTCCGAAGGATGTTCTACAAAAAACGCTCGGTTTTAAGCGTTTTTTACTGAGTCTGTTTGGGTCTGGTATGGTTACAGTCGGATGCTTTCTAAGAATTAGTCTGAGCACAAAGAGCTGGCGGATTGTAAGGACGTTAAAATTTGAAAAAAGACCAGTAGTTGAATATCTATACGGTTTTTTCAATATTACTTTCAGCACGGCTCTCTGTGCTCTTTCTAGACCTATAAGATGCGTTTTAGCTGCAGCTCCCCATACTGTGATGCAGTATTGGATGATATGTGGCACTATGTCAGTCACGTAGTGCCACATATATACAAGTTTTAATTTTTCTTGTGAGGCTGTGTCTCTTAGGGCTTTGAAAAAATGTATAAATCGTCTTAGTCGCTTTGTCATGAGGCTTATGTGTTTATCCCATTTCAGTACGTCTATCTGCACTCCTAAGTATTTTACAGAGTCAACTCTGTTAAGTTCTTGGCAGTTACATTAATACGATGAACTGCAAGTATGTGCCTTATTGGAGAAGTCTCGTGGAGGATTATTGATATTTCTTATCGAGAAAGGAACGTAATGTGTCTTCGAAAGATTTAGAGTCAATAAGTTGTTTTTTAGCCATTTCATAACTTTAGCAAGGGATAATTCTGCTCTTTCTCTCACTGCTTGCCAGTTTGGTGCAGAGACTGCAATAGCCGTGTCATCAGCGTATGTGAAAATGTTAGTGTTTGGGAGAGAGATAGTGCAGAGATCGTTTATATAGACTTGGAATAGTGTGGGACCTAAGATACTCCCTTGTGGAACGCCATAAGAGACTGTTTCCTCTTCACTCAGATAATCCTCTATTTTCACATATTGTTTTCTGTTTGAAAGGTAATCTTTAAAAATGTTATATGGCGTGCCTCGTATCCCTATTTTGTGTAATTTATGTAGAATAATTGGGACAGAGACCGTGTCAAAAGC
Source organism: Pseudoips prasinana (assembly GCA_951640165.1). Taxonomy (NCBI): domain Eukaryota; kingdom Metazoa; phylum Arthropoda; class Insecta; order Lepidoptera; family Nolidae; genus Pseudoips; species Pseudoips prasinana. The sequence goes on from OX621260.1 coordinate 16,173,633, forward strand.
CTTGGAGAGGTCTAAAAATATGCATAAGCACTTATTTCCTGCATCAAGATTCTTGCTAATTGCAGTTGTCAAATCCAGCACAGCATCTTCTGTTGATATACCCGAGCGGAAGCCGTACTGGTTTTTTGCTATAATATTAAATTTACTGAGGTAGTTTTTGAGGGCGCTATTTAATATCTTTTCAAGTATCTTGGATAACGCAGAGAGTATATTAATTGGACGATAGTTATTGACACAATCTCTGTCACCACCAATACAGAAAACCTGTGGCATGTGGTCTGTAATGTAGGATTCTAAAAGAAGCGTAGTTGTAGGAAGATTCAAATTTGTTAGGAGGTGGTCTAGGCATGTGCTGATTCTTGTGGGATGATTGTGAGTTGGAAAACGACCATGAGAAGCATTGAAAGTAAGGTATTCTTCTGCTACAGGGTCTTTACTATTGGGGGAGATGTCAATGTTTATATCACCTACAAGAAGAGAAGAGAAGTTGAAAGGTTTGTGTAGACTGCGTTCAAGCTATCTATGAAATTGTCAAAATTATTTTTACTTTTTAACGAGGGAGAACGATAGATTGCAACAAAACAAATAGTACCTATTTGACAGGTTAAGCAATTACCATCTTTAAAAGGTGGTTCATATACAGAGCACAATACAGAAGTATTCGTATAGATAATTATACCATAATTTTGGTTTAGTATTGATGTTGTGATATGGGCTTTGTAACCATTTAGGCTAGGTAAATTTGTGACCTTGCTGAGCCAGCATTCTGTGAGGACTATAACGTCAAATGTAATTTTGGTTTCTGAAAGCAATATACTGAATTCGTCAAAATTTTTGTTTATACTACGGATATTTATGTGAAGTATTTGACAGAAGGTTTATTGTTGAGGTAGTTGTTACAATTATCTGGTGTGCAAAAAATATTTGAATTTGATACAGGTACTTTCCCCGATCTAATGAAATGTAGTAAAATCATACCATTGTTAAAATCAGGCTCTAAAGACGATCCCTCTAATTATCGCCCCACCTCCATTTTACCAGCATTCAGTAAAATATTTGAAAAACTCATACTCAAGCAGTTACTCAAGCATTTTAATGTAAACAACCTCTTGCACCAGAACCAGTTTGGCTTTACTAAAGGGCGATCTACAACAGATGCAGGGATTGCACTAATAAAACATATATTTGATGCATGGGAGAAGTCACAGAATGCTATTGGAGTTTTTTGTGACCTTTCAAAAGCGTTTGATTGCGTTCACCATGACATGCTATTACTGAATTTACCACACTATGGCGTAAGGGAAGTTGCGCTTGACGTTTTATCCTCTTACCTTAATCAGAGAGTTCAGTGTGTCAACGTAGGTGGAGTTAAGTCAAATGATCTACCTGTCACTTTAGGCGTGCCACAAGGGTCCATTCTTGGTCCCTTTTTGTTTCTAGTGTATATTAATGATTTACCACAGTATTTAAAAAACTTCTGTGATGGTAGGACTTTTTGCGGATGACACTTCTCTTATCTTTACAGTAGATCGAAACAGAGATAACCTTGATGAAATTAATAGTGCTCTCACACTGATTACCGAATGGTTTACGGTTAATAACTTAGTTCTCAATGCCAAAAAAACGAAGTGCGTTAAATTCACCATACCTGATGTGAGTAATGTTGGTCCAGATCTGGTAATGAACAGTGAAGTGTTGGAATCTGTTCAATCTACTACATTTCTGGGCATAACTTTAGACAGAAAACTTCAATGGGGTACTCATATATCCGGCTTGGCTGGAAAATTAAGCTCTGCTGCTTATGCTGTTAGAAAAGTTAGACAACTTACTAACATAGATACTGCGCGCCTGGTTTATTTTAGCTACTTCCACAGTATTATATCTTACGTTAAACTACTGTGGGGTAAGGCGGCTGACATCCACAGTATCTTTATTCTACAAAAACGTGCAGTACGAGCTATTTATCAACTAGGTGCGAGATTCTCCTTAAAAGAGTTTTTCAAGGAGATAAATATATTAACGGTATCTTCGCAATATATTTATGCTAATATAATTTATGTGCGGCAAATTTTGAATTTGTTTCAAAAGAGAAGTGACACACACACAATACACACTAGAAATAAACACAAATTGTGTGCAGAATCCCATTGTTTACAAAAGGTTCATTGTTCTTTTGTCGGACTGAGTATCCGAATTTATAACAAAATACCCACAAATCTTCAGGAACTGTCCTATGCTAAATTTAAATCAGAGATCAAGAATATTTTAATGAAAAAGGCCTATTACACTCTAAATGATTATTTAAACGACAAAAACGCTTGGTCGCTTGGTTAAACAAGAACAACATCTTAGTGTTATGTTAAGGATATACATTTATATGTTTCTAAATCGACTATAGAAATAATGCTGTAATAATTTAACTTTATAGATTTTTAGACCTATTATTAAAACAAATGTGTACCTATTATCTTGAACATGTCAAACGCTGTTCGGCCGAAGGTCAGTGTGAACTCCCCTTTGTAAGCTCGCCATGCTCCCATTGTCTGTTAATGCTTGCGGTGGCGTTGTGGGTTGGGTCGTTTCCTTCCCTTTAATATGGCGAGGGAGGCGATGGCTGGCCCACACGTCATACTCGTGAACGGGTGCTGCTTGCGGTAACTGGTCGAACTGCTGTTGGGGTACTCATTTTTTTTTTTTTCTCGCCTCTGGTAGACTTCGTGTGACTTGTTAATTTTGTAAATGTACGCGGATGCACCCACCGTTTTTTCGTCTAGCAAGAGGATATTCTAAGTGCTTGAGTGAAATTGAATGCTATTGCTTATTTATTTTATTATGATTCACTGGATGACAACGGTTCTGTGCGTGCATTAGCCTACATAACAACCAATCACAATGTAAGTAAAATACTACTCTGTCAAGAAAGTACCGGGAAAAGATCAATAATATACAAAATGTTTGTTATTCATCCAAATTTATTTTATCACCTTCAAAGTATGCTCCTTCAGAAACGATACACTTACGCCAACGAATAATCCATTCATCAAAACATTTTTTAAATGCTGCTTTCGGAATTGAGTTCAGTTCTCGCCGCGAATTTTCCTTTATGTCTTCTACCGATTGAAAACGAGTACCACGAAGTGGTAATTTGAGTTTAGGAAAAAGAAAGAAGTCAACTGGAGCCATATCTGGTGAATATGGTGGTTGCTAGATGGTATTTGTTGAGTGTTTGGTCAAAAATTCGTTCACAATGATGGCCTTGTGCGAAGGCGCAATATCGTGGTGCAAAATCTAAGAATTTTCTTTCCATAAATCTGGCCTTTTTCATCGAATTTGCTCTCTTAAACGCCGCATAACGCTCAAATAATATTCTTTATTTACCGTTCGACCTTCCGGTAAGAATTCAGAGTGCACAATACCGCGATAGTCAAAGAAAACAGTCAACATGACTTTGACTTTTGATCGACTTTGGCATGGTTCGGTTTCGGTTCAGTTGGAAGGCGCCACTCCGAAGCTTGTTGACAAGTTTGCATGTCAAACTCGTAAACCCACGTCTCGTCACCAGTAACAATGCGTTTCATGAATGTTGGATCGGAATTGACTCGTTCTACCATGTCCTCAGCGACTTTCATGCGACTGAGTTTTTGGAGAAAATTCAGATCTTTTGGGACTAGTCGAGGGGCAACACGTTTCATACCCAAATGTTTATGTACTGCATTGTGACCTTGACAAGTACAAGTGTATGTTAATACCCAAGTGCTGAATAAATTTCATTTCATTTCAAATAAGAGCATATTTTGCATGGCCCCTCGAATTTATAACCACTTACCAACCAAACTGCTGGAAACATTAGACTTTGTCGTGTTCAAGCGTAATCTTAAGAAATGGCTTATTGAAAAGTGCTACTATGCTGATAATGACTATTTGACGGATAAATATTTATAATTCATGTTGTATTAATGTATTTTTTATATTTGTAAGGTATTCATTATTTTCTCTGTAATTTTCTTAAAATTCATTTTTTAATTATGACATTTATATTATGTGATTTTAGGTCATTGACTTATATGTACACGCTGTTTCGAATAAAAACTCTGTCCCAGTCCGGCTGTGCGCGAGGTGAGGGGCGCGCGCGGGCCCGGCGGCCAAAATTGACTGGGCGCTGCAACTCAGTGAGCAAATTCTCAATATGGGATTGCGCGTCTAGTAGGATACATTATAGGGCAATGTTTTAGGTAAATGTTTGTATTCCGAGCATTTAAAAAAAATATTTGCATGCCCAAAAGCTGATTAAGGTGATAACTGATACCTACTACCTTTGTAATAACTAATGTAAACCACCCATTTGGGCAAATAAAAATTTTGATAATAACTATTTTTGCCTACACTGTGTTTGAATAAAAATTTCAAACTGGCAACGTCTTCTCAGTTTACCAAACTAATTTTATTATTAATGGTTATTAATTCTAAATTTAATGTGCAATTCAACGGAAAATAATTCTGTATTTCTAAAGGAGAAGGAAATTACTCCATACATTCCTGGGCCCAGGTGTTAACTGAATCAAACTAGCCTTATTTGTGAGAGGATATAATAACAAGACCTCACTGAAATTTTGGTGAAATTTGGCTATCCAGGAATCAAGTTATATGAAGTATAGTAAAAGTGAGGTTAAATTATAACATTGTAGTTTATACAAAATATTTTTGAATAGCTTCGGTTGTGTTTTATGCATGGAGAGTGTGACATGTCGAAGATCTGGCGCGTTTGGATCCCCCGCGCCCCGTGCAGTCACTACAGTCGAAGAAAACCACAAATAAAACAAGGAAAATACGTGCGCACTTAAAACGAAATACAACGAACGAGTGACAGTCAGAGAGTATGTAAAGGCTGTCAGGCAGAGAAGTGTTGCCCGAAGAAAAATTAAAGGAATACGATCCGCTATGAATCTATTCCACGAAAAACACTTGTCAATCGATTTTCAAACATATTCTGAGATTTTACCGATTTATTCTTAATCGATTGGGAGCAATTCATCATTATTTTATCGATTATTTCGTTTCATAATTTAATTTAAGTTTTCTCGCTTCCTAGATAGAAACATGATACCATATTTTGTGATTTCCTTTAGAAAAATATAACGGTTTTTTTAATTCACATTTCAACTAGTTAACTGCTGGGCCCAGAAGTTTCCTTCTCCTTTGTTATGTTATACGCAGTAGTACGAGTAGGTAATGTTTGATGCGAATTACCTAATGAACTTGTACCTATGCAGAAAACGTATTGTAAAATACATCATGTGTTCAAATTGTTAGTTAAAAAGAACGCTACGGCTAAACCCTTGATTATAACTTGATAACTTTTGGTAGGTATACGTTTTATAACAACAATTATACTAGGGTTGTAACGGAGGCCTCTTAGCGGAGGCGGAGGCGGATGCGAAGATGACGGATTACACCTCCGCATCCGCACGGATGCGAATGCGAAGGTGAAAGTGGATGTGAAAAAATAGTATTTTATGATTAATATTAATCATTTTTTAAATCTCTTTCCATAAAAACACTTTCATACCACATATGTTTTTGGCTTCGTGTGTAAACAATAACAATTACTTTGCATTGCAAAGCAAAATTCGGCGGTACGACTGAGTTGTCATCGGGTGTCGCGGCTCGCGTATTATAATTATTCTATGATTTATTTTTATTTTATTTTATTGAAACTTATTCCACAAAACTACAAAGGCGTAAATTTTTGGCTGTGTGGCTGACGGCCATAAAGAATATCGCCACCCCCTCTCATCCCGTGGGGGGACGTGTCTATTTTATTGCGATCGCCAACCCGTCTGCCAATCGTGGCAATTATGGCAGATCCCCTCAAATGAAGGACACGACTAAACCGCTGCCCCCAGTCCCCGGCAGTCATGTTATTCCAAGCCGTGGTAACAGCAGAGGGTTCGGCAGGGCAGAAGGTGCTACGAATCCCCGGCAGATTCCGCGGTACTAAAACTTACGACCACTGGCCCTGGCAACATACAACACACGCACACTGCGAACCGACGAGAAAATCATCGAACTGGAGGAAGAATTGAGCAGGTTACATTGGAATATAATAGGATTATCTCAAGTCCTAAGAGAGGGGGAGGACACGATAATCCTGAAATCCGGGAACCTGTTTTATTTCCGGGAGGGCGACCAACTGTCTCAAGGTGGTGTTGAGTTCATAGTCCACAAATCCCTCGCCCATAACTTAGTAAAAATCGGGAGTGTGTCGACTAGGGTTGCGTACCTTATACTCAGAATTTATTCGTTGAAGGTCATACAAGTATTCGCGCCGACTTTGACGCACTCCGACGATGAGGTTGAGGTCATGTATGAGGATATATCTAGAACCATACATACCTCTAACACTTATATCATTGTGGTCACGGGAGACTTTAACGCGAAGCTGGGTAAACTTTTCGGGAATGAGCTGAGAGTGGGGCAGTTTGAATTGGCCTTCATGCAGAAGGAGGGGCTCTTTATGATGAACTCCTTTTTCAAGAAGCCGGATAACCGCAAATGGGCCTGGGTAAGCCCCGAAGGTAAAACAAGAAACGAGATAGACTTTTATTTTGTCGACGATAAGACATAAGTTCAATGATGTCTTTGTGATCAATACGGTTAAAAGCGGGAGCGATCACAGGCGGGGCTCATTGAACCTTAATGTCAAGCTCCAGAGGTCCCGACTGATAAAGTCTGAGCTCCGACCTTTAACCATCCACGTCGAAAACCCCGAACCCTTTCAGCTTGAACTGCAAAACTAAACTGCTCGAATTGCGGGGAAGTGGAGTCATACCACGACAGGCTCGTAGAAGCCGTCCATACGGCTGGGTCTAAGGTCTTCAAGGCCCGCCGTAAAAACAGAACCAAAAAGATCTCTGATTATACCCTGCAGCTAAAGGAAGAAACACGGAAAATGGTTTTGACATCCTTTGATGATGCTACTGGTATGTTACTGTCTGTTGAGCTGCCGGTATCTGGATACCGGCAGCTCAACAGACAGATCTCAAAGTCTTTGACTCGCGATACGCGCCCAATTAATACAAAATGTATTAAAGAAGCCATCGAGCAGAATAAAGGCTCTAAAGTGTTAGCAAGAGAACTGTGTGTTGGACAGAGCCAACTGACGAAGCTGAAGACTGAGGATGGCAGAATCGTCACGTCTCGACCTGAGTTGCTGGGAGAGATCGAGGGGTTCCATGGACAGCTGTATACGAGAACCCAGTCACTTGTCGATAGTTGTGCCTCAGATCCCAGAGCACGACTAACCCGACACTTCACCGAAGACAGCCCGGACGTCAGCATGTGCGAGATAAGAATGGCTCTCAAACAGCTCAAGAACAACAAGGCGCCTGGTCACTATGGGTCTTATCAGGCGGCTCAAGGTCACCCAAAGAGTAATGGAAAGAGGTATCCTTGGAGTTTCCCTGCGAGATCGATTGAGAAATGCTGAGGTTCGCAGGCGAACCAAAGTAACCGACTTAACCCGAAGAATTGCCAAGCTGAAGTGGCAGTGGGCAGGGCACATAGCTCGTAGAGCGGACGGCCGCTGGCGCAGAAAGGTTCTCGAGTGGCGACCATGAACCGGATGATCTTGTGCGGGTCGCTGGATGCCGATAGCCCAAGACCGGCAATTGTGGATATCTTTGGGGGACGCCTTTGTCCAGCAGTGGGCGTCATTCAGCTGATATGACGATGATGTTGACAAAGGCGGAATTGATGCCAAAGGCATTCTCTGCCAGTCGACCTTTGGGTGATGCAGAGATATATGATTATGCCGTAAGTAAAACTCCGTTATAACTCCGCAAAAAAATTGCGGAGGCGGAGGCGGATGCTAAGGTGCGATTTCATGCGGAACTTCCGCAGTAACGGAAGCGGAGGCGAAGATCCGATACAACCCTAAATTATACATACGACTCAAGTGGGTCTCTTTACTGTGCTTCCTGCAACAGGTCGGGCATCGCGGTATTTGTAGTCATTTTTTTAGAGAGAACAGGAGACTTCACCAATACGTCGCTTTGACCCTGTTCCGATTGGGGAATGTCGAGTGTCAACTCTTTTCCTTCGGGTTTAGGCACTTTTGGCATATTTAAAATTTATTAGTATAGTTAAATTGGTATTCAAAATTAATTTACTGCGGGATCCTAGACTATTATCAGCCTTAGACTAAACAATGACCAAAGACTTACAGTATCAATTCAGTAATGCGTAGTCGGCGGATACGAAGGCGACGGCCGGTAACATTCCAAGGCGATAAGAAGCGGAGTGTAGGCTCTCGTTCATAAATTAATATTTTAAGATGAACTTCACTTTTGATGTATTTTTTTTTCAGGATACGGTAAGTATTTCTACTGGACTTCTAGGTAAGAGCGCACGGAGCACGGCCGAAGGTAAGTTATTGCGGTTCAGGATGCAACACTTTCTTCGCAGGATAAGCAGGAACTTGCAGGATCAGGAGTTAAATATAGTATTCAAATTTGTAAAATCTTACGATGGGAGCCGTGAAACTCTGAATAGTAAATTGTGACAACGCGTTTGAAATTGCCACAGACTCTCAAAAGCCTATTCTATTCAAATATATCATAAGCCAGTTGCATGGAAAGGCGGAAACTGCTTGCTCTATCAAGGAGTTTTCGACATGGTGCCAACTCAAAGAATTTCTGAAAACTCAATTCAGTGAGCGTAAACACTATACACATCTCCTCACCGATCTCGAAGAGAGCAAGCAGGGCCCACAAGAAAATGTCAGCGCATATTCATTACGGGTGGAGACTTACCTCTCACAATTGTTGACAGAAATAACACTGTCCACTACTTAACCTAAAGAGCTACCCGGCCGTACCGCGGCTATGGAGGATCTTGCTCTACACCATTTTCTCATGGGGTTGCACCCCCGTATCTCGAACATTGTGAGATGTAGGTCTCCTAAATCTTTAAATGAGGCCGTTAATCTAGCCGTCTCGGAAGAACGCATTCAACAAGCATTGTATAAGCGCCCGCAACCCGACCAGAAGTCTGGAAGTAACTATAATAACCGATTTGAAGGTAGCACATCGAAAACAAATATTAATACTTATTCACAAAAGCCACCAAATAGCCAACAACCGGGTTCTTCTAATCCTTTTTGCCGTTACTGCAAAACACCCGGTCATGATATTTCTATGTGTAAGAAACGAGAATATAACAATAGTCGTTTTAGATATCCGCAAGGTCCATCTACCAATCAAAATCCCTATAAGCCGCCTCAACGTGTGAACTTCCTCGAGCAACCTGATGAGGACCCGGGTCAAGACGAAATAGATCTTTCACCCGGAGATTTAAACGAATAAAGGTCTCGCCCTGGTGTCGCACGAGACAGTCCCCCAAAGCCGATACCAATCTTCAACTTCCTCAATCTTCCAATTCTAATCCGACCAATCGATCAATCAATCAATCATTTATTTATTTGCTAGAATGTGGTTACAATAGCAGGTAGTAATACATAGAATACAGAATCCAACACATTCTGCCGCTTAGGGCGTGCAAATTTAGTAACAATACAATAACATAACAATAAAACATTTACATTAATAATATTATATTTGAAATGTCCTGTCTTCTAAGAATTCTCTAATATTATAATAATTTTTATTCAGAAGGAAGTCAAATAATTTTTTTCTAAATTGTTTGTATGTCAATTTCTTTATGTCTTTTGGCACATGGTTATACAATTTAATAGCCATACAGTAGGCGTTTTTCTTGAAAAAATCTAATTTTATTCGAGGCAATTTCATATGGTCTCTATGTCTGGATGAAATGTCGTATTTTTCAAAAAGTTCTGAATGTCTTTTTGTAAATGTACACATTTCTAATATATACAAACATGGTAGTGGCAATATTCTATGTTTTCTGAAGAGTGGTTTGCAGCTGTCTAGAAAACTTACTCCACTTACAGCACGAATACATTTTTTTTGAGCTCTAAACACTCTATCAAATTCGACTGAATTGCCCCAAACAATGATACCATATCTTATTATGGATGACACATATGCGTGGTAGGCAATTAATGCTGTATTAATGTTTACAGTTTGTCTTATTTTTTTTAAAACGTATACAAATCGGTCTATTTTATTCACTAATTTTTCAATGTGTGGCTTCCAGCTGCAGAATTTATCTATTGTAATACCTAAAAATACGCAATCATTTACACGACAGAGTAATCAGCCCCAAACCGACGCACAGACTGGTATTAGGTCCTAAAAGTTGGCCAAAAATATTTGGTACGCCTAATAGCTGCCTAACAATGCTTTATTTTAGTTTTAGCCCGGAAAAGGTAAAAAAAGGCATATGTGATGAATACAAGCATTTATTCATTATTTTCGTCGTCATCTACAAAACTTACATTAGAAATGTCACTTTCTAGTAACAAATTTAAAACATGTAAACCAACTGAAGCGGTACAGCAGAACTTTGGCATATGTAATCGCAGCCCCATTTACTTATTAAAACTAATGATTGTTCTGCTGAGCTAGTCAACTGTTCCACTGCTTCACCAAGTTGTAAAATCAGTCGTTCTGCCGTGTGATCCATGAGATTTTGAACTTTAACTTCAGCGCATGTTACAGTTACTCTGTGAATTTCAGGATAGCACTCTTTCTTTAACTTTTGCAATATTGAATAGCCCGGATAAAATTTAGGATTCGTTTCTCGCACTACTTCATATTGGGCCTGTGTTAATCCCGCTTTAACAAACATAAACAATGCACGTGAATGAGTTAATTTGTTTGAAATCTCCTGTTATTGTTCAGAAGTAGATTATTTTATTGCTATTTATATTTCCTTGCTCTTCTGGAACTTTTTGTTAAATCTTTTACAATATTTGACGCATCTACTTTGCCCGTTTTTCGTAATTTCATTTGTGTTGCATAAGGCAAATCATCTGTACGAGATGATCGTTGTTCTTTAGTTTTACGTCTTTTGCTTCTTTCACTCAAGTCTAAGAACGACTTTTGAGGTGGACCGGGACTTTCTCCTATAAGAAAAAGAGAATACTTGTACTCAAACAAATAACCCATTCATCATCATCATCATATCAGCCGAAAGACGTCCACTGCTGGACAAAGGCCTCCCCCAAAGATCTCCACAATTGCCGGTCTTGTGCTATTCGCATCCAGCAGTTTCCAGCGACCCGCACAAGATCATCGGTCCATCTTGTAGGGGGCCTGCCCACGCTGCGTCTTCCAGTTCGGGGTCGCCACTCGAGAACCTTTCTGCCCCAACGGCCGTCGGCTCTACGAGCTATGTGCCCTGCCCACTGCCACTTCAGCTTGGCAATTCTTCGGGCTATGTCGGTGATTTTGGTTCGCCTGCGGATTTCGACATTTCTGATGCGATCCCGCAGGGAAACTCCAAGCATAGCTCTCTCCATTGCTCTTTGGGTGACCTTGAGCCTTCTAATAAGGCCCATAGTGAGCGACCATGTCTCTGTTCCGTATGTCATCACTGGCAACACACACTGGTCGAAGACTTTCGACTTGAGACACTGCGGTATTTTGGACGAGAAGATGTTACGTAGCTTCCCGAACGCTGCCCATCCGAGTTGGATTCTACGATTGACCTCCTTCTCGAAGTTGGACCTACCTAGTTGGATGGTCTGTCCTAGGTTAATATAGTTCTCTACAACTTCGAGTGCAGAGTCACCAACTTTCAATTGAGTGGATGCAACATGGACGTTTGACATGATTTTCGTCTTATCCATGTTCATTTTCAGACCCACTTGTTGAGAGACTCTGCTGAGGTCATCGAGCATTGTACCGAGGTCTTCCATGGTCTCAGCCATGACTACGATATCATCGGCAAATCGAAGGTGAGTGATGTACTCGCCATTGACATTGATGCCAAAGCCTTTCCAGTCCAGAAGCTTGAAGACGTCTTCCAATGCAGCGGTGAACAGTTTCGGAGATATAACATCTCCCTGTCTCACGCCTCGCTGCAAGTGGATAGGTTTCGAGATCTGGTCCTGGAGTCGCACTGACATAGTGGCGTTTTCATACAAACACTTTATCACCTCGATATACCGGTAATCAATTTGGCACCTTATGAGAGACCTCAGCACGGCCCATGTTTCGATAGAATCAAAGGCTTTCTCATAGTCCACAAACGCTAAGCACAGTGGCTTGTTATACTGTTCGGTCTTCTGTATAACTTGCCGCAGCGTATGTATGTGGTCTATGGTGCTAAAGCCTTTTCGGAAACCGGCTTGTTCGGGAGGCTGGAAGTCGTCAAACCTGCGCGCGAGACGGTTCGTAACGACCCTCGAAAACAACTTGTAAACATGGCTCAGCAGTGTGATGGGTCTATAATTCTTCAATAGGGTTTTGTCGCCCTTTTTGAAGAAGAGCACCACCACACTTCTGTGCCATGCTTGTGGCGTTTGACCATCTAGTATGACGGAGTTAAATAACTTCTGAAGGGCCCGTAGGATTGGTGTACCACCCGCCTTCAGAAGCTCTGCTGTAACTCCATCATCACCAGGCGCCTTGTTGTTTTTGAGTTGTTTGAGAGCCATTCTAATCTCGTACAGGCTGACGTCCGGGATGTCTTCGGTGTAATGTCGGGTTAGTCGTGCTCTGGGATCTGAGGCATGACTTTTGACAGGTGGCTGTGTTGTCGTATATAACTGTCCGTAGAACTTCTCGATCTCTCCCAGCAACTCAGGTTTAGACGTGACGATTCTACCATCCTCAGTCTTCAGCTTCGTCAGTTGGCTCTGTCCAACAGACAGAGCTCTTGCGAACACTTTGGAGCCTTTGTTCCGCCCGATGGCCTCTTTAATACTAATTGTATTAAATTGGCGCGTGTCGCGAGTCAAAGACTTTGAGATCTGTCTGTTGAGCTGCCGGTATCTGGTAGCATCATCTGAGGATGTCAGAACCATTTTCCGTCTATCTTCCATAAGTTGCAGGGTAAAGTCAGAGATCTTTTTAGTTCTGTTTGTACGACGGGCCTTGAAGACCTTAGACCCAGCCGTATGGACAGCTTCTACGAGCCTGTCATAGTATGAGTCCACTTCCTCGCAGTCTGCTAGGCATTTGAAACGGTTTTGCAGTTCGAGCTGAAATGGTTCGGGGTTTTGGACGTGGATAGGTAAGGGTCGGAGCGTAGACTTTATCAGTCGGGACCTCTGGAGTTTGACATTAAGGTTCAATGAGCCTCTGACCAGTCTGTGATCGCTCCCGGTTTTAACCGCATTGATCACGGAGACATCATTGAACATCTGTCGTCTCGTCGACAAGATAAAGTCTATTTCATTTTTAGTCTTACCATCGGGGCTCACCCAGGTCCATTTGCGGTGATCCGGCTTCCTGAAGAAGGAATTCATCATAAAGAGTCCCTCCTTCTCCATGAAGTCGGTCAACATTTGGCCCCGGGGGTTCCGGTCACCAGTTCCAAATTGCCCCACTCTCAGCTCATTACCGAATCGTTTGCCCAGCTTCGCGTTAAAGTCCCCCATGACCACAGTGAAATACGAGTTAGAGGTATGTATGGCTCTGGATATGTCCTCATACATAACCTCGACTTCATCGTCGGAGTGCGTCGAAGTGGGTGCGTATACCTGTATAACCTTCAACGAATACCGCTTGGTGATTCTGAGTATAAGGTACGCAACCCGCGTCGACACACTCTCGATTTTCACTAGGTTGTTCACGAGGGACTTGTGGACTATGAACCCGACACCACCGTGGGATATTTGGTCACCCTCCCGGTAATAGAGCAGATTTCCGGATTTCAGTATTATCGAGTCCTCCCCCTCTCTTCGGACTTCAGATAATCCTACAATATCCCAATGTAACCTGCTCAATTCTTCCTCCAGTTCGGTTATCTTCTCGTCGGACCGCAGTGTACGTGTGTTATATGTTGCCAGGGCCAGAGGTCGTCGGTGTTGGTAACGCGGAATCTGCCGGGGATTCTTAGCACCCCCTGCCCTGCCGTAACCACGGCTGTTACCACGGCTGGGAATAGCAGGGCTGCCAGGGACTGGGGGCCGCGGTTCGGTTGTGTCCATCATTTGAGGGGATTTGCCATAATCGCCACGCTTGGCAGACGGGTTGGCGATCGCAGTAAGGTGGACATGGTACTCAGGAGAACGCTGCTGCCCGTTCTCTGGTATATATTCCCTCGGGATGACTTTTACGTCCCCCCACGGGATGAGAGGGGGTGGTGATATTCTTAGGCCGTCACCACATAGCAAACCCATTACAAAATCTAAATTTTAAGTAATAAATTACGTAACAACATGCTTCAAAGCATAACAGAACGATAAAGGTAATTAAATTTGGGGATCACCTACCTGCTTTCGGTAGCGATATGACTCCATTAAGCCACTCGGCATTGTTTCCTAGAAATCTGGCATTTGTGTTGCAATCAGCTGACTATTTTTGTTTAAATTGGTGTCTGATAATTGACAGTTTTTGCTTTACATCAGCAATATTTGGGTCATTTTCTGCATTATGATTGAGCAGTTCGCGCTCCATAAATTGCAACTTTTCATTAAAAGTTGAGGTATTTTAACGTTCCTTTATATTGAACGAATCATTTTGAGTCAATACTCCCATTCCAGAAGAGCCTATAACAAAAATACACAATATATAAATAAAATTTCATTTACTGAACATCGATAGCGCCAAAAATAAAAATTCACCAAAAATTGAGGGGCGGTTTGGGGTGGCTGTTTTTTCCATAATTACATTGTAAAAAGTCTATTCTACAACGTACCATTACAATATTGCCTTAGAAATGATGAGTAATATATTAAAACTCCTTTTGATTTTTCTAAATGTGATTTTTAAACAGGTTTTTAGTGCTTACTTCTCAAGGATATAAATAAAGAAACATTACAGATAAGTCGTATAAATTACGTTACAAATAAAATACATACCTGGTTCTGCACAATCCACATTAAAAACGAACACAAAATCGTTCAGAAACAAGATGGCAAATTTTTGAAAACAACGAATTTTGAGCGCATCGAACAATCACACCAACACTGTTAGCGAACGGTAACTTCTTACTGAGGCCACGACGCGCTAGAAGACGCAAGGGCTTTGTGTTCATTGTTATCAGTTAGGGTGGTTATACTAGTTTTTGGAAACAATGGCTAAGAGGGAGTAGCTCTAATATAAAAAAAATCTATTTTGGCCAACTTTTTTGACCAAATACCAGTCAGTGCGACGGTCACACATTAATCAAAGCTTCAAATAATTCTAAGCCGACCAATCGACAGGGTAATCAGCCCCAAACTGACGGTCAAAATTCAACGAAACCGTTGAATTCTAATCCGACCAATCGACAGGGTAATCAGCCCCAAACCGACGGTCACCCATCAATCAAAGCCTTGAATAATTCTAAGCCGACCAATCGACAGGGTAATCAGCCCCAAACTGACGGTCAAAACTCAACGAAATCGTTGAATTCTAATCCGACCAATCGACAGGGTAATCAGCCCCAAACCGACGGTCACCCATCAATCAAAGCCTTGAATAATTTTAAGCCGACCAATCGACGATACGACAAAAAGACTTTTACCCCATATCCTACTCGATTCACAAGTTTCGGATATTCCACTACACCTGTTAGTTGACTCAGGATCCACCATATGCTTGTTAAAGGAATCATGCATATATGCCGAAACTCATCAAGGAACCCATTAAACTTAAGGGTATAGACCTGGTGATGAGCCGACGTCAACAATAGGCCACTTGCAACTCAAATTAAAATTGAGCGAAAGTAAAACAGCATTATTTAAGTTTCATGTCGTTAAAGATATCAATCTGCCCTACGATGGCATTATTGGCACGGACTTCCTAACATCATTTGGATGCAAAATCGATTATACAAATGACATTCTTAAAATTGGTAAATTGAATATCAAGTTACTGTTCTCTGACCCATTTTATATCATTCCACCTCGCTCGAAGCCGTCATTGAATGCTCAATACAAAATACCAACCTAAGGGAAGGTATCATCTTAGACCAACACCTCAACCAAAATTTGTTAATTTCCAATTGCATAGTTAAAATTAAAGATAATAATAGAGTTAACTTAACTATTGCAAATATTTCAGAAACATCTATGCATATCAATTCTAATTTAAATCTAAATATCGAGCCTTTTCATTCCGAAGCGTTCCAAAATAATACTACAATTACACCCAATACGGCGAATAGAACCACCAATGTAATCAATTCACTACAAATTGATCATTTTAATCAAGAAGAATCTGATGCTCTTCTGGAACTTTGTGCCCAATATTCGGATATATTCCACTTAACTGATGACCAATTAACTCATACTTCCGCTCTAAACCATCAGATAAAGACGAGTAGTGATATTTCTATCCATACTAAATCCTATAGATTCCCAGAAATCCATAAGAAAGAGGTAGAAATCCATATAGGAAAAATGCTTGACCAAGGTATAATTGAACCTTCTTCCTCACCCTGGAGTTCGCCAATTTGGATAGTACCTAAAAAGACAGACTCCCAAGGCCAACAACGTAAATGGCGAATAGTCATCGACTATCGTAAACTAAATGATTTTACAATCGGTGAAACGTATCCTATCCCGCAGATATCTGAAATACTCCACCAGCTGGGACACAGTAAATATTTTTCGACATTGGACCTCACCTCCGGGTTTCATCAAATTCCTTTTTCCCCTGAGGATAAATCTAAAACAGCCTTCTCTGTACCTCAAGGACATTATCAATTTAATAGAAAGCCATTTGGATTAAAGAACGCGCCCTCTACCTTCCAAAGACCCATGAACAATTGTCTCTCCGGCCTTCAAGGGACACGTTGTTTTGTTTATTTAGATGATATTGTTATTTATTCTGCCGATCTTAACCTAAAAACTGTGTTTGATAGACTCCGTACTTTCAATTTAAAACTACAACCTGAAAAATGTGAATTCCTACGCAAATAAGTTGCCTATCTAGGTCACATTATCGGCGAGGATGGTGTCAAACCAAATCCCGATAAAACTAAAGCTGTAACGGAATTTCCAACACCTCAAACTCCTAAGGACATTAAATCATTTCTAGGGCTTGTATTCTATTATAGAAGATTCATTTCTGATTTTGCGAAACTTGCTAAGCCATTAACGTCTTTACTAAAAAAGGACATTCCTTTTATATGACAAAACGAACAACAACTCGCTTTCGAGTCTTTTAAAGCCAAACTTGTTTCTGCCCCAATCCTAGCATACCCAGATTTTACACAATCCTTCGTCTTAACTTGTGACGCTTCAAGCTATGCGATATCGGCAATACTATCCCAGGGTCCTATAGGACAAGACCGCCCGATCGCGTATGCATCCCGCACGCTTAATAAGGCCGAGTGCAATTACAGTGTCACCGAGAAATAATGTCTCGCTATAATATTTGGCACTAAGGTGTTCAGACCTTACCTGTATGGTTGACGTTTCAAGATCTTGACAGATCATAAACCACTACAATGGCTGTTTAACTGCAAAGATGTTCCAGGATCGAGACTTATCCGCTGGCGTCTGAAATTAGAGGAATTCGAATACGACATTCAGTATAAAAAAGGAAAGATCAATGCCAACGCCGACGCCTTATTTCGATTCCCGGTCAATCTAGTCCAACCCGATGTACCAGATCCTAACCCTTCAACGGAAGGACCTATTAATACCACCCGCTTCCTTTGATGCTAATGATGTTACCGTACATTCCCCAAATCTCCTGGAGCCTAGTGAAAACTCATTACCTCAACCTGATACCAACTTACCTTCCAACATTCCGAATAACCTTAGGGAAGAACTCGAAAATGAAAGAAATGACTTACCTGGTCAATCACCAGCTCCCGACTTTAATCCAATGCCATCCACAAGCGCGTGTCCAGACTCACCTGTCGATGATTATCCCACCTTTCTAAAAGAAATGGCTAATAAAGATAAGTCCTTTAATACAGAAATCGAGGAACATAATGAGAGCCTCATGAAATGTCCATCAAAAGTCATTTTAGTCCCTACATCTATGGATCTAGATGAATCAAATTTATACATTCAGGAAATCCTCGATGACCCTATAATTAATTCAACCGTTATTAACTCTGAAAAAGAACTTTTCTCGTTCCAGAAAATCGAATGCAACAATAAAATCTATTTCTTGTTATTCACAAAAGTACATCATTTCGACGAAGCATCATACCCCGAAATATTTCAAACTCTTAAAACTATTAGAAATGAACTAATTGTCTTCGAAAACGTTACTGAAATAGGTATATCTGATCTAAAAAACCCATTTAAAAAACATTCACACACACACATTTTATAAAAATTTACCCTTTTCCACAATACACGTATTAAAGTTAATATTTACCATAATAATATAATATATCCAACTCCAATTGAGATAAAGAAGATCCTTTTTGATAACCATGATATCTCAATCGCAGGCCATTTGGGCTCTTCAAGAATGTATAACAGAATAAAACAAACATATCACTGGAAGGGTATGTGCAGTGATATAGAATCTTATGTAAAACAGTGTAAGTCTTGTAGGGAAAACAAGGCACTTAGGAAAATCAATCGCGCACCTATGCAGAATACAAGTACATCCACAGAACCATTTCAACAAGTATCCCTTGACATCGTTGGTCCCCTTCCAGAGGTTGGACCAGCGAAACTTAAGTATATATTAACCGTTCAAGATGATCTTAGTAAGTTTTCTTCCGCATACCCTATACGTAGTACCACAGCGGAAGAAACATGCGAATGCTTACTTCGTTACATATCCATATTTGGTATCCCTAAAACGATTCTCACGGGCCAAGGGACCAATTTCACTTCAGATCTCTTTAAAAAGACATGCGAATTTCTCAAAATTAAAAATCTCTGGTCGTCTCCGTATCACCCTCAGACTCAGGGTGCCCTTGAGCGAAGTCACTCAACACTCAAGGAATATCTTAAGTCTTACATAAATGAAGAACAGACAAACTGGCCCCGATACGTCTATACTGCCATGCTCGCATACAATACGTCCATTCATACTACACTCATTAACTCATTATTCACCATACGAACTAGTGTTTGGACGTAAACCGTTTGTCCCAAATTCCGTCTTCGACGAACTTTCGGAAACGACATATCCCGACTATGTCCGTATGATCCAAAATAGACTGAAGTACTCAAGAGAAAAAGCATTGGATTTCGTAAGGAAATCCAAAGAATCCTCCAAAACTTATTACGATACTCATACTCGCCCAGCTCAACACAAAGTTGGTGAATATGTCTATCTAAAAAACCACCTGAGACTGCGCAAAGCGCTCTCACTCCTTTGGAAAGGGCCTTATAAGATAGTGAAAATTAACGGTAATAATACGCTGACTTTACTCATTAATCGGCGTCACGTTACTCATCATTATGACCAGGTCAAACCGGCAGCCGATGTCGGACCTGTAATATAATTTAGTTAGATTAATAAAATTAGAATTCAAGAAAATAGTGTAGTTTTAACTTACCTTCTGAAGGACGCCATATAAGCTTCTAACGGAAATAAAATAATATATATAGATTTAAGTAAAAGTTATTTACTTACCTAGTATTAATAACTACCGTTATTTGCAGCGGAGAGTTCGGGTTCAAACTCATCAAGATTTTTGTCCAGACTCTTACTTCCAAGTCCGGGCATCTACTATGATTACCTAGGCAAACTTAAAATAAATAATGTTCAGTTAAATGTTTTAATACCGATAGATATTTCACATTTTGGTGGGCCAAAATGTGAAATATCTATCGGTATATATCTATCGCTATATACAGAATGTTGAATCCATTTTAGGAACCACAAAATACCTATGTAATCAGACTCGCATTGCTTTAGTTGAGGCTGAATGTAATAATATGATCCAACCATTAACAGCGCGTTTCCAAGATTTGAATAGGGATTTTTCATCCATCTCCCATCTAATAGATAATCAAATTAAGCGTAGCGCTTGGATAGGAGGAATAGGTACAATTGCAAAACAGATATTTGGTACTCTAGACGAAAATGACGCATTGCGATATGATGAAGCTATTGAAAATTTACAAGAAAATGAGAAACAGTTGGCTTCGCTTATGAAAGAAAATATCTTAGTCACGACTTCAACAATATCTTTCTACAATAGTACTCTCCATAAGATAAGAGATAATGAAGCTAGTTTAAATAAAGCTATCGACAACATCTCGCAGAAAATAAACAATATTACTAAAATTACTACCGACTTTCATATTTTCGTTAAAGTTAATGAAATTTTAAATATTTTAGAAACAACAATACTTACCTTATCATTTCAACTAGAAAACATAGTTAGTGCTATTCTATTCAGTAGTCAAAATATATTGCATCCTGCTATTATAACGCCGAGTCAGCTTTACCGAGAGCTTGCCGATAACTACAGACATTTACCTAGCGACCTCGAATTGCCTGTAACGCTAGATATTAATTCTATACAAAATATTTTAAGTATTTCTAAGCTAGTTTGTTACTATAGAAATAATAAGATTATGTTTGTACTGCAAGTGCCGATGGTCACTATAAAAGAATATTCATTATTTCATAGTATAGCTCTGCCTATACTTACCGTATAATGTTAAGAAACCACATACATTCAGCCTAATTACCCCTGGAAATAGATACATAGCAATGACCAAAGACAAAGCTTATTATTCAATTTTCAATGATTTAAAAATATGCAAAACTATCAACCCAGGAAATTTCATATGTGACATTAATAACGTGTACTCAACAGACGCAAAACCTACATGTGAAAGTGAACTATTAGCAAAAGTGATTAGTGAAAAACCAAAACAGTGTGAAACCAAAATTATAATAGGAAAACTGGACATTTGGAAACCGTTGACTAATAATAAGTGGATTTATGTACAATCGGAACCTAATAAAATCTCTGTGGACTGTGTTGGTTCAAAATTATATGAAACAAATATTTTAGGCACGGGTATTCTTAGTATCCCCGACAATTGTATTGGATATTGTAAAAGTACTACGTTAATACCGAAGTATGACATTGTTAATATAACTTCGCCCATTAACCATTTACCAGATTTTAATTTAATCAACGACACTTGCTGTAATATACATAAATTAAGTAATGTAATAGATAATGTGTCTCCTATTCACTTGCGTGACATAGATTTAGATTAGGGTTGTAACGGATCTTCGCCTCCGCTTCCGTTACTGCGGAAGTTCCGCATGAAATCGTACCTTCGCCTCCGCCTCCGCCTCCGCTGTTTTTTATGCGGAGTTATAACGGAGGTTTATTTACGGTATAATCATATATCTCTGCATCACCCAAAGGTCGACGGGTAGAGAATGCTTTTGGCATCTATTCCACCTTTGTCATCATCATCATATCAGCCGAATGACGCCCACTGCTGGACAAAAGCGATTTCGGTGACGTCTCTGTTCCGTAAGTCATCACTGGCAACACACACTGGTTGAAGACTTTCGACTTGAGACACTGCGGTATTTGGGTCGAGAAGATATTAAGTAGCTTCCCGAACGCTGCCCAGCCGAGTTGGATTCTATGATTTACCTCCTTTTCGAAGTTGGACCTACCTTGTTGGATGATCAGTCCTAGGTAAATAATAGATATAGTTCTCTACAACTTCGAGTGCAGAGTCTCCAACCTTAACTAGAGTCAGTGCAACATGGATGTTCGACATCATTTTCGTCTTATCTATGTTAATTTTAAGACCCACTTGTTGAGAGACTATCCTGAGGCCATTGAGAATTGTACCGAGGTCTTCTAGGGTCTCAGCCATGACTACTATATTGTCGGAAAATCGAAGGTGGGTGATGTACTCGCCATTGACATGGATGCCAAATCCTTCCCAGTCCAAAAGTTTGAAGACATCTTCCAATGCAGCAGTGAACAGTTTTAGAGATATAACATCTCCCTGTCTCACACCTCGCTGCAAGTGGATAGGTTCCCAGTTCCGGTCCGGGTGTCGCACTGACATAGTGGCGTTTTCATATAAACACTTTAGAATAGAATAGAATACTCTTTATTGTACACCATAAGAATACATATTTTATAGATAGGATATTACATAAACAAGTTGTACAAAGGGCGGTCTTATCGCATAAAGCGATCTCTTCCAGACAACCTTAGGATGGATACGAGCTGAACAATAACTAATAGCCGTAGGTGTGCAACAAGACAAACACCAAAATTGTGGTATATCCATAAAAAAAAGATATTTAATAAATTCGCTGTTAAAAAGATGGAAATGTAAAATAAACATAATTAAATAACTAAATAAGAAAAATACTTTATTTAACGTAGGTACCATAAATTATTCAGACAAATAGCGTTCTTTGACCAGCTTTTTAAAAGCTGATATTGTCTGGGCACGTTTAATTTCGATAGGCAAGGCATTCCATAGTCGAACTGCCTGCACACTAAACGATTTTCCCATAAAAATGGATTTGTGCTCTGGGATATGTAGTTTAAAATTTTCTGATGATCTTAAGGATCGCAAATGTGTGTCACAAAGGAACTCGAAGCGTTCTTTAAGATATGTAGGAGTAGCAGGGTTAAAGAGAATGTTATAAAGCTAAGAAAGAATATGAGCATTCCGGCGAAGGCGAATTGGCAACCACTTGAGCTTAGTACGAAAGGAGGATACATGATCATATTTGCGAAGACCAAATATGAATCTTATACAAAAGTTTTGAAGTCGCTCATGCTTATCGAGTTGCTCTTCAGTAAAATTAAGATAGCTGACGTCAGCGTAGTCGAGGATTGGTAGGAGAAGCGATTGAGCAAGCGCAATTTAATACCTCGATATACCGGCAGTCGATTTGGCATTTTTGGACAGACCTCAGTACGGCCCAGGCTCTGATCGAATCAAAGACTTTTTCATAGTCCACAAACACTAAGCATAATGGCTGGTTATACTCTTCGGTCTTATTTATGTGGTCTATGGTACTAAAGCCTTTATGGAATCCGGCTTGTTCGGGACGCTGGAAGTCGTCAAACCTGCGTGCGAGACGATTTGTAATGACTCTCGAAAACAACTTGTAAACATGGCTCAGCATTGTGATGGGTCTGTAATTCTTCAAGAGAGTTTTTTCGCCTTTTTTGAAGAAGAGTACCGCCACCTCTGTGCACTACTTGTGGCGTTTGACCTTCTAGTCTGACGGAGTTCAATAACTTCTGAAGGGCCCGTAGAAGAGCTAGAAACTGTAACTTGCTGTAACTCCATCATCACCAGGCGCCTTGTTGTTCTTAAGCTGTTTGAGAGGGATTCTTGTCTCGCACATGCTGACGTCCGGGATGTCTTCGGTGAAGTCTCGGGTTAGCCGTGCTCTGGGATCTGAGGCACAACTATCGACAGGTGACTGGGTTCTCGTATACAGCTGTCCATAGAACCTCTCGATCTCTCCCAGCAACTCAGGTCTAGACGTGACGATTCTGCCATCCTCAGTCTTCCGCTTCGTCAGTTGGCTCTGTTCAACAGACAGTTCTCTTGCTAACACTTTAGAGCCTTTGTTCCACTCGATGGCTTCTTAATACATTTTGTATTAATTGGGCGCGTGTCGCGAGTCAAAGACTGTCCAGATCTGTCTGTTGAGCTGCCGGTATCTGGTAGCATCATCAGAGGATGTCAAAACCATTTTCCGTCTTTCTTCCTTTAGCTGCAGGGTTTAGTCAGAGATATTTTTGGTTCTGTTTGTACGGCGGGCCTTAAAGACCCAGCCGTATGGACAGCTTCTACGAACCTGTTGTGGTATGACTCCACTCGGTTTTGCAGTTTGAGCTGAAAGGGTTCCGGGTTTTCGACGTGGATGGGAAAAGGTCGGAGCATAGACTTTATCAGGACCTCTGGAGTTTGACATTAAGGTTCAATGAGCCCCGCCTGTGATCGCTCTCGCTTTTAACCGTATTGATCACAAAGACGTCATTGAACATCTGTTTTATCGTCGAAAAAATAAAGTCTATCTCGTTTTTTGTTTTACCTTACCAAGGTCCATTTGCGGTTATCCGGCTTCTTGAAAAAGGAGTTCATCATAAAGAGTCCCTCCTTCTCTATGAAGTCAAATTGAAATTGCCTCACTTTCAGCTCATTCTTTATTTATTGAGATTAAAATATATTAATATTACTCATAAAATACTATTTTTTCACATCCACTTTCACCTTCGCATCCGTTAACCTCCGCGTCCGCGGAGGTGAAATCCGTCACCTTCGCATCCGCCTCCGCCTCCGCTAAGAGGCCTCCGTTACAACCCTAATTTAGATGATTTTAACACAGAAAACAAAGTTGTAATGAATTCAATTTTAAAAGATTTAGAAAAGATTAAACACCCGGAAGACCCACACATAGTTAAATATGGGACACACTATTCTATCTTAACCATTCTTATTTTTATTATTGCATTTTTATTATTCATCTTGTATAAGAAACTTTTATCGTGTAAGTCTGGCGGCAACCGACTCTATCCTGTAAAATTTCATGTAACTAAACCGGAACTTCAGACTACCTCTACCACAACGGACAAACATGACACAGAAATAGACATGCCTACCCCTGAAGCTCCAACCCGAACCAGATTCTAATAGACGCTTTGTATGCATCCCCAAAGCCTCTTCTTAAAGGGGGAGGTGTTATACCCTAGTCCTGAAGCCCTTAATGCGGCTCTGGCCATTAATTAGCAACCTAACCAATTTTGAATGCTAGTTAGGATTAGAGGCTCAGTGAGTCCTCAGTCTGTTTTAAACCTCAGTAGAGAGCGGTTTTCTAAAGAATATTTCTAAGTGTGTGTGTCAGTGTTTTAAAGTCTTATAAAAATAAAATCTTTCTTTTAGTTTACTTTAATTTCTTTTTTTTAAAAGACATTTGTGCCTACCGGTCTAACAGTACGCAAATAATACGTAGCTGGCGCCAGCGCAGTATAGATTTTATTATTGCGCCGTAACTTCGGTCACTATTTAGACGTATTTATGTCTAGACAAAGTAACTCACTGTAGTACCTACTATATAGCTCCATATTCTTTCATCATCATCATCATATCAGCCGAAAGACGTCCACTGCTGGACCAAGGCCTCCCTCAAAGATCTCTCCACAATAGCCGGTCCTGTGCTGCCCGCATCCAGCGGCTTCCCGCGACCCGCACAAGATCGTCGGTACACCGTGTAGGAGGCCTGCCCACGCTGCGTCTTCCGGTTCGTGGTCGCCACTCGAGAACCTTTCTGCCCCATCGGCCGTCGGTTCTACGAGCTATGTACCCTGCCCACTGCCACTTCAGTTTGGCAATTCTTTGGGCTATGTCGGCTACTTTGGTTCGGTACCATATTCTATGCTTGAGGATATTGAGACCATACTTTTTTCTGTTGGCGTGGTGGCAAATGCTTGCTTTTCACGCCATAGGTCGTGGGTTCGATTCCCACCCAGGACAGATATTTGTGCGCATGAACATGTGTTTGTCTGGGTGTAATTATCTAAAGTACCTATGTATTTTCAAAATAAAAGTTGTATTATTAGTAAGTATATCAGTTATCTGGTTTCCATAGTACAAGCTCTGATTAGTTTGGGATCACACGGCCGTGTGTAAATAATGTCCCAAGATATAATGTGCACAATATATTTGAGTGCAAGGTGTATAAATGTGTAATGAAGGTACCTACATAATTCGGTATATT
Source organism: Pseudoips prasinana (assembly GCA_951640165.1). Taxonomy (NCBI): domain Eukaryota; kingdom Metazoa; phylum Arthropoda; class Insecta; order Lepidoptera; family Nolidae; genus Pseudoips; species Pseudoips prasinana. Next base: position 16,199,375 of record OX621260.1, read on the forward strand.
ATCAAAATTTATTCAGAAAAATCTATAATAGCAACATTCATACGAGCAGTCATGAACGACGATCATGGTCTAAGATTGGCCCGGGGTAAAGTTACCATGATTGACTTATAATAATAATTTATTTACTCTATATTTATGGCCACATCACTGCAATAAACAAATCATCTGTTAACATTTTGATTGTAGCCATAGATAAATGTATATATCTGCGCAGCTGATAAATTATTGGCGCACTCGAAATTAGTTGGAAGGTACTCAGTCAAAAAGAAATACTGACGTTGTCAAATGGACAGATGACATTTTTTTCGGGGGTTTTTAGTGTACAAACTTCGCGCTGTAGTAAGTTCCACATATAAATAAAAATTAAATTAAATTAAATGTTACAAAGGAAATTAAATGATGTGACAGAGATTTATGGCCAATGTTATATTGAAGCAGTACCTACCTGCAGTTGCACCTGCTTAATCTATGAAGGTTTGATTGATGAAACAGACCATAAATGATTAGGTTTCTACACCTGGAAGAGGTCTCTTCCAGACAAATAGTTCAGTTATATATGCCCTGACTTTTTATACGAACTTTTATAGAATGAGATGTAATGACATGTGAATAAGAAAATGTTAAGTATGGTCACATATCTATGGTATTGCTGGCTGGCAATACAATAGAAATACCTTATGAAACCGGCGTACAGGATGTTAGGATACATTGAACACCAACACAGGGTTAATAAAAAGCAAACAGAAATGATAATACTATATTTACATTAGAGAAAAATATATTAACACCGTTATACAGTTTAAAACATCATGAATTACGAAAATATAAACTGTCCATGATTTATAAATACTTTCGTTAGTTTATCTAATCACATCAATATAGTTAGGCCAGAAAAAGTTATTCTGATTTTGTTTCCACCTTATTCTGTCGCCATTTTTGATCCTGTAATTGACAATTGTACATTTAAAACACTCGTATTAAATGCATCCACTAATTCAGAATTCAAAAGGGCAATTATTTTTTTGGGCTGTAGCCTTGACTATCGCCAAGCTTTTGAGCAAAACTTCCGAGCTTCATCTCAATTTTTATAACATAAATTATTATAGCTCATTCTAGAAATACGCCAGAATTAACTAGTATAGAACGAATTTCGATTCACTTTGTATATATATCTCTTAAAAAGACGAACCTCCGACTAACTTTACAAATCATCAATTTCCCGGACTCAAATCACATCCAAAACAACTGAAAAATACTGGATCACAGAGTAGCAAGACTCTCAAATCTATAGTGACGAAGGCCCCAAATAGTATTATTCGGTGACATTCCATTACGTCATCGTTCAATTTTGTAAGTTTAAATTATAAAATTTACAGAGACTTTTAAAAGCCTGGCGATATGCTTTGCCCATCATGTAAACATTCCACTATTTACGTCTGGACCTCATGTGCCAACACCTCATCATAGGTCCAGCACACATGAATGGATATGAAATATGTTAGAATTACAATACTTAACTAACATGCACACACCCCCATATATAGGTATATAGACATTTATTCTAAACACGGATGAGAAATGCTTTTACGCTGCATGCAGGGAATGAATCAACCTGTTTCTTAAACTGTTAAACTTTTATAAGTATGTATAGGTAGAGGCGAATTATCTTGGCTATATTTACACAGGTCTACAATGAAGCTTTACTTGACGAATCTAGATTTTCACTAGCTATTTAAATCAGAATATTTTTTTTTTTGATTTTACAGCAATTAGATTGCTTGATTTTGTTCTACGTATATTCTGGTAGATGTGACTGAACTACGTACGTTAGTGGCACCGCCATGCTATTTTACTACGCGTCACTACACATTACTGGTTACGCCAATATAAATGACAGCTGTCAAATAGATACCTACCGCAGGCCAATGGCAAGATTGTAGAAAATAGCGGTAGGTTGCCATTTAAATAAAAGTGGTATTCCCATTTGTCATCTGTCATATTAGCGGAAAACCATGGCAGTTCTAGACGCTACTACTAATCACCATTCGTAAGCCAGAATCTTAAAGGGCGTGGATAGGTGGAATGTGTGCAAAACATGTTTTTTTAATATTTTTCCATTACCACATTTTCCGATTTAGGAAATAATAATTAAAAATTTTAAAAATAGAAAAGTTATATGACTTTTGAAAATGCTCGATTTAAAAATGAACTAAAGCATAGAGGTACACTTTGCTATAAAACAAGCTACTTGTTTGCAAATTGTAAGCTACTTCTTTGGTTTAAAAAACTTTATCTGAAATCATTAAGTTATACAAAACTATTGCAAAGTTTTTCTGTTGTTGACCATCCATCGTCCAAATTAATGTTGCCAATTTTGATAGAAAAATAAATAACTGTTATGGACACATTAGACTTCTCCACAGCCCATAAGCCTACGAACTGTATCATGAGATTAATGAGTATGTTGGAAAAGCTCCTGAAAACTACACAAATGCCCTTTTGTGGACCTGTGTAACAATACAATTACTTACTTTTATATAACACCAACTGAGAAATATATATTGCATCTAGCTATAAAATTAAACTACACACAGCAAATACATACATACATTCCACTGCAAAACAAATTTAAGATAAAACAGTGAACTAACGACATTCGAGGAGCGTAATCGAAACATTAAGATGATATAACGAAATAATAAAATAAAAACCCAAATCGAAATCTTTACACCGCATGAAATTAAGAAGTCTGTTAATATTATCATCACACTTTTCCAAGTTTTTGGTTATATGTTTTTTTAGCGTAAGATCCTAGAGTCCCCAGATACTTACTTTTTCTGTAAAATAAAATTAATTGGACAACAAATATATGAAGCTTATATATTCTGAAGGTATATATAATAAATTTGCCGCCTACTCAATCCAGTAAAGTATGCACTTTGCTTACTTTGCGGCAAATTTAGATATAGCTAAATGATAATTGAATAGCTTATTTTTCTTAAATAAATTCTTATTGCATTAGATTAAGCTCCTTAAATATCCCCACAACCCACAACATTATTACTTACATACTCAACGTGAAACGGGGTAAATTATAAATATTCTAATTCAAATTTGATTGCAATTATTAAATTGCTAAATTAAAAAATAACTACTTAAAGAGTTAATAGTCAATCGTTTGACTCGACTCTACGTAATAAATCGAACTGTCATGTCCTAAATAATATACAACACTGCAGTGTACAGAAATACAGACCATACTTACCCAACCTATTGATTATGTTTAGTTTACACTTGCAAGTTATTTCCAAGTTCATTTTTGTCTAAATCTGTAATAAGATATTATGACCACTACCTACTCGTTCTAAAATTCCCTTAATTTTACATATTCCGTATTCAATTGTTAATCGATACCTACATCTATTAATTCTTAGTAAAATTAAAACGATTGCTCACCTTTTTTTTTAATGTATGTTATTTTTTACGTTTATTTAAATGTATCTTTTGTACAGAAATAGAATGTAAAATAGATTATTGTTCTACGCTAGATGCGTAAACATAACATATTTTTTAATAAAACAATAATACTATTCAAAATTAATTCTGCCATCGTCGGAAAAACGTTTTTTTTTTTATCTAAAATGTCTTTATTTACTACACGTATTTGTTTGTGGGTCTCTTCTTTTAAGTTATATAAAACTAGTATTAGAAAAGACCCCTCTCTGATCTGTACATCAAATTTTTAATTTAATCTATTTAGTATTTATTATATAATTCACTATTTATTTATCTATCCATATATAACATTCCTAAGAGACCTTTCACAGACTTATTTCATTTTACCCTATATAATGTAATAAGACAAGGACAAGATTAAAGCAACATTACTCTGACCGCAAACCGTCTCGCCCAAATATATTCGATTCCCATTCTGCTATAATCATGTCACTTATAGAAAAATAACACCAATATATTTAAAAAAATGTATTATACACGTCTACAAGGTTAATTTACAAGTACGATGGATTACTTCAGAATGGGAAGTTCAAAGTGCGCTAAGTAATTACGTCATGCACGTACCAATACGGCGATCTCATTAGATAGACGGTAGGCAATTGCGCGCAATTTGTACCGTAGCATCAAACCACCCCGCATTTTCTTGTGTAACGTCTGCAGTATTGTAAACATGTTGAGGGAATGCAACGTAAGAAACATAGCAGCCAGGTAAGGTATCTGCCGAATGGTGCAAAAAATATATAAATAAAATAAAATTATAAAAAACTCAAATGTCGCTGTAAAACAAATTTATTCATCAATGCATTCTAATAAATACCATTCGATACAAATATGAGCTAAAAACAACCGTAATAAATTAATCAAATATACAAAGCATAAGTACAATATTACTAAATTATGAATATGTTGTATTATTGTTTGATCTAGGCACACGGAACTAGTTTTCACGTAAACAATTAGTCGTAGTATCTGCTGTCATAAAAGAATATGCGTATCACCGTATCAGTTATCTATGATATATTTTTATTAGTTACTAACATGGCAATAAAACCAAAGGCTCCTCTAACATAAGAGCTCAACCATTTAGAATTATGACTAGTCCTGCTACAAGTTTGATATACCACTAATATTATAATAGCCATATTTTACTAGTTAGGACGGTTAATTATTATATTTTCAATAAGGGCTATTATACACGATACTTTTAACACCAGCGATTTGTTTTCGAACTTGCCTTCAAGTGCTATATCGAAATTGGGCGTTTTAGAAATTGCTTCAAAGATGCTTCATTTCCTACGTTTGATCGATGTGGATTTACCGTTTTGTTAAATCATTAATCATCATCATCATGTCAGCCGAAAGACGACCACTACTGGACAAGGTTCTCCCAAAATGATTTCCATATTGGAGTTGTATCCACATATGGGATATACCTTAATCGCCACGCTTGGCTGACGCGTTAGCGATCGCAGTATGATACACAGAGACGCTGCAGCCCGTTCTTTGGGAGATCGACGAGGCGACTTCTACGTCCCCAACGAGATAAGGCGTTAGATCTATAGTGATGAACTCATACAGTTATACTTTTCTCTTCGTATATGGAACGTGGAACGTGATTCATGGAACGTGAATTGTAAAATTGTTGGTATAATCACTGGAATAGAGAATCAGGGAAATAAGAAACGATCAAAGTATCGACAACACTGTCACATATCGCGGTAGAAGATTTAGGAATATATACGACAAATGTAGGTATCTATTTTTGCTGTTATTAGTGGTGTTGTGGTAGCGCTTTCAAACGGAGTCTGGAAATTGACGATGATTCACCTCCTGCTTCGAAGAGGACGTAAAGCTGTCGGTGGTGTGCCTAATCTTTCAAAATTTGGAGAATGAGGGAATAGTAAGAAAATACGACGGTCTACGCAAACTTCGGTCCGAAACTAACATCAAAATACATGTAGAGAATGGAGTTAATTCGTTGTCATTTTAATTGGAAGTTGATCCTTACATTCGCACGCTATCTAGCTTCTAAATGCCAACTAAATCACCGATGTTAAAAGTAGCAAGGTAATTACGCCAACAACTTTAGCTATAATTGTAACATTTCGATATAAAACTTACAACTAAAAAAAAACCCCTTACATGACATAAATGCTTAATGAAATATTAAATATGTTGTGCTGCCAGCTCGATTTACTGGACTCTACCATTAATGGTAATCCTAACGTATACAAATATATAAAAAAAACTATAGAACAATTTGTGCATTTCAATTGAATAATATAACAATACCCAACCAAATAAATGCCAACATGCGTCCTGAAATAACCACACTTTTCATATAACAATAGTGCCTAACAATATTGGCCCCTATTTAAACTTAATCTTTTCAAATATCGAAGATCGTATGAAGACGCCATTTTGAGAACTGTCAAACTTGTGTTTTATCTATAGCGCATGATTAGTAGTCAAGTATCACACTTATTATGATGAAAAAAAAAGTGAATTACAAATTACACAACGATTGCACTTCGTTGGTTTGAGTTTGAATCGGGACCATTATTGATTGCTTGCCTTACAATAATATAATTTGTTTTCTTTTAGCGACTAACATAACATTTTATTGAAGCTCACTTGGAATTTGAAGTGTACAGATACTTCAATCAATAGTGAAGTAGGCAAACATTTATTAAGAGCCCTTGATAACAAAAATAACATCTATTTTTCATATCTATTAATTTATTTTCCTCCAAATGCCAAGTGACTTAAAAAAATAAAGTAAAAATCACACATCTAGACGTGCACAATAAATATGAACTCATGCAACACAGCATTCCAGAACAAATACGCGCTTCTTTATAATCGTTGTTGGTTTCCACTTATGTTAGTTCAATAAACAAAATAATATCCTGGGACATTATTCACGTAACGGCCATCTAAGCAGAGCTTGTACACATGGCTACACATCAAGCTATACATTTCCAGTATAAGCTGAACTCGCGTTGTATAGGATTTCCATACAATGACAAGTCAGCTTATATTGGAAATGTATAGCTTGATATGTAGCCGTGTGTATTATGGAAACCAGATAACTGATATATTACATATACTACTTTTCTTTTGTAATACATACTAACACAGATAGTTACACTCAAACTCAGGACGAACAGACATGTTCATGCAAACAAATATCTTTCCTGTGTTGGAATCGAACCCACGACCTGCGACGTGAAAATATAATTAAAAGCGTAATTTTGATCAATTTTGGTAACAGTGAGATATTTTACCTTCAATAGACTTATCAATTATCAAACTTTAGCCCGTTAATGCCGTATGGGCTGAAGTCAGAAAAGTATACCAATGAACTCGAACCCAAACCTCGCATAGTGCTTATGCGAGGTTTGGGTTCGAGTCGCAGTGATTACCAACACGCCACCTTATTATGTATCTTGTAGATCCCAAGTAATAGCGTAATAAACGCAATAATTTTTCATGAATCGCAATATTATAAGATGTGTCAACGATACATATGTGTATAAGGATTTGCAAGGCCCTTGGCTGACAAGCCAGAGATCGTGGGATGGAACTTCAGGACAAATCTTTATTAGAAGAGCACGATTGTTTATTTTATGTCTGGATGTAATTTATCTATAATAAGTATGTATTTAGGAATTAATAAGTGTTTTTCAGTTTTCTGGTTGCCAAAGTAAAGGCTCTGCCTAGTTTGGGATAAGATGGCAGTGTGTTAATTGACACGAGGTATTTATTAGAGGATGAGTTTCGCTATAACTGGACATTTGCAAGATAAGTAATTACCATAAATATTTTATACTTAATAGTCTGCTATGTTATAAAATACTCTCGTTAAAATTCAATTAAGTATTTAATAAGCGCGATAAGTTAATAAATGTAACAATACATTATCGTGCTATTTACATTTTCACATAGAAAGTCACAACGTTTATAAATAAGCAATCAAAAGCTAAAAGAAAATACATTTTTGGCACAAAATTGTTCTGGTTACAAAATACATAATTATGTACGTACAATAAATAAATATGATATCGACCACTTTACAAACTAAAATAAATAATTATCTATTATAATAGTAACGTAACTATCCTAGAATATCATCAAATAAATGTATCCAGATAACCTTTCAACGCCACAGTCATTTATAGATGACAAACGAAAATGTGTCAGGCATGTGTCATAACTGCATAGTCGTTACCGTTGCGTGCTGGACACATTTTGACTATGGATGTCCAAAGGTTAAATACAGTACAAAGTTATTACTAAATCCGTAAAAACTATATAAATGTCAATTCTGTTGTCACTGTCACCAAATTCACTAACTTTGGTTTTATAATTACCGAGTTCCCTTTAAAAGAACTGGTTTAAAAATTCTTTAGTTTAGTGTAGTGTCAGAATTAACACCGAAGACACAGATACAAATACAAAACATTCACGATTGGGTTAGGGGTAGTATTCCTCTATATTACACATAATATTAAAAAAGAAAAATATCCACAGACACATATTTATTATATCTTAAAATCGATATACTGGACCAAACAGATCGACATGAGATAGGAAACATAGAAGAGCATATCCGATACACCGACCTAAAAAGGGAAAGTTCGCTTGACTTCGTTCCATAAACAGATCGACATGAGATAGGAAACATAGAAGAGCATATCCGATACACCGTCCTAAAAAGGGAAAGTTCGCTTGACTTCGTTCCATAAAGTATAAAAATATTTTGTTTTTCAATACAATTCATTTTTTTTGGTCACAGTTTACAAACGACATTATTTTTTAGTTTAGTTTTAAATTATTTTGCATGTAATTTTAATTCTTTACTAATTTAGTATTGATGAAATATCATCATAGGAAAAGTCCGTGAACTCTGTTGAACGCCGACTATTAATTATATTTCAGTCGGGTATTTTACTTTTTACGACAGCTCACAAGAAAAGTTTGTGTGCTTTGAGGCTCGCCGACCGGACCTCACCTACTAAATTCTTTTTTGTCTGGAAAACGAATCAATTCAATTTTTAATTTAATATTCGTTTTGGTCTACCTTTTCGTACCGCATACACTAAATTCAATTTGGTAGCTCAATTAGGTTACTTGCTAGTGACATACAGACGGACAGATTGACATTGAGTTACACTATTAGGGCTCAGTTTTTGTCCTTTGGGTACGCTACTCTAACGCATTTATATATTGACCCTACGAATAGTTAGGTCAAACAAATCTATAGTCCAAATTTTTATTATTAGAGATCGCTCTTGTTCGAAATTTGACCATTAAGGTTATATCGTCAAAGACAATTATTATTAATCTATTCTCAGATTTGACACTCAATTTGTCATTTCTTCTCAGTTTGTCTGCAGTGTGTCAAAAGCATGGTAGTTGTGTAATGATTTTTATTAAAATAATTTACGTGTAATGCTCCATATGAACTTTAACAGTTCCAAATTTCATATTTATTTATTGTACCTATAAGTTTCGTCAAAAGGGCACAAAGTTTTTGCTAACTGTATTTATTTTATGACTATGTTAACAAATATGTTTCCAACTCTATGGACATTGACGATATTCTGGTTAATAAAAACTGTATTTATTAATAACAGTTTTTTATTTATAAAAGTTGTTTAATATATTTTGGTAGCGATTAGATACGTTTTTTATATTTCAGTGTCAAAAGAATCACAACATATGTCGCTCGTCATATTCTACAAGCGATACATTAATGTCATGGCACAATTTCGTAATTTAACTGGCAATATCTCCAGAAAAATACGGCTCCGTCCTACGTTTGGCAACATTGTAATTTAAATTTACTTATTTGGGACAGAAACATACGTACAATTGTTACAGTTCTGAATATATTAATTTGTTTAACCTATAACCTACACTAATGTCCTCATGTTAAATTAGCAATTCTAGGTGGAGCTCAAAGGACTCTAAATTCAATTGGTATAAAAAAAACAAAATCATATTTTAGAAAATAAAGAGTTGCGATGATATTGAACATTTTAACTTGATGAAATGTCAGCGAGCATACTTTTAGATATACATAATCTATGGTAACGCAGTCATAAAAATAATGATCATGTTAAGAAATTTCTAGAGACAATTCTTTTTTTTTTCAGTGTTCATTGTAATGCAGCTTCAGATTCCTTTATATTATGACCCATTAAACAATTTGATATAAAAATAAATAAATAGAAATCTATGGTCTACACTTTACGGAACAACATTGGTCCACGGACATTCTAATACTACGGATGCATTCGATTTCGTTCCGACTTGCATGCAGCCCTGAAGATAATTATGGCATCACTATTTTATTATGTGTAGTTTATTCAAGAGATTTCTTACTTAAAAGTAGACAACAAGTTAACAATCAGCCTCGGGGAGTATACTTTAATTATTAATAATTACAGAATATTTAGTACAGACGCCAGCACATCAAGCTTCCCCAATCTGTCTAATTTCCCCAATTGAAAGTGAACCTTATACTTTTGTGATAATGTTGAAAATCTATAAAAGAAATTTGACAGATTGTGGTAGCTTGATGTGCTGGCGTCTGTACCATTATTTTGAAGAGAAATGCATAAGAAGTTTATAACTGTTATTATTATTGTATAATTTTCAGAGCTACATTTTATCACTCTGATCACTATCCAGATCAACCATATCGTACGAAAAAGACATAAAAAAACGAACGTACTTTATACCTCACTACTGAAGTAAAACCTCTATACCTCCATTTATATGAAAGAACGAAAGAAAATGTGTGCTCGCACCTCTCTCTCTTGTCCCTACAGTAATATATGAAACGTAACTCTCTCTCTCTCTCTTTCTATTTTCACTTAATTATATCACATTTTTCGTAACGCATTCGCCAGCTTACTCCTCAAGTGAATATTGCGTAAAGAAGTTTTACTTCAACAATACAATGTGTAATATAAATAAATTAATCATACTTCATTTCAGATATAAACACAGTTGCATTCAAAGCTTTTATAAAGCAGTAGGTATTGTACAAATTTATAGGTTTGGAACTTTATGATAATCCCATAGAGTTTTAATTTTATCCCCACTGATTAAAATTAAAAAAAAAACGAGCGTACGAAATTCATAAAAATCTTGGTATTCTCTCTTCAAACATGCCAATCCACTGAATAGTATATGGCATTGTACGAGTTATTTTACTTAGGCCTTTATTGGTCATAGAGTATAAGTATTCATCATTCATTTATTTTAGTTATTATGAAAACAGTGTTTAAAATGAGGTGGTAACTATTATTCCATTGTTCAATTAAGTGTCAAGGTTCTGAAGTATGATAATATCTTATAGTTACACATTGTAAATAAAAAACTGGCTGACACAGTAACGTCAATTACAAAAATAGTACAGTCAGAAACAAAAGCCTATAATTATAGCCTCTTAAGCTGGGACTAACAATAGACCATTGGTAAAAATTGGGAGGAATAAACCTTAATACCGCAAAGCGCATCAGAATGAGGGAAAGCGACAACGACGTGTGAGGAAATCCTTCGGATTGCAAGAGTCCATAGATTTCGCCGCCTTACCTCAATCGGGCATGCGGGGTATTAGCCAGTTTTTAGGGATCCGTACCCAGAGGGTAAAACAGGACCCTATTACTAAGACTTCGCTGTCTGTACGTCTGTTACCAGGCTGTATCTCATGAACCGTGATAGGCAGTTGAAATTTTCACAGATGACGTATTTCTGTTGCCGCTATAATAACAAATAAGTACTAAAAAACAAAATAAAATAGATATTTAAGGGGGCTCCCATACAACAAACGTGAATTTTTTCCTCGTTTTTATAGATAATGGTACGCCCTTCGTGCGCGAGTCCGATTAGCACGTGGTCGGTTTTTTTTATACAACTTAAAACAGAGATGAACCTTTTGTTGCTGACCGTACATAATGAAAATATCGTGGTCTATCTATTATTATTAAAATACATTAAACAGCTGTTATCTGAAAGCATTAAATACCGAAACAAAATTCATATTAAGTCATACATTGACCAGCGTAAAGCATCTTCTACACGGTTGCAAACCAACGTCCCAACAGAGGTCACCCTGGTGGTTGCCATCCATCTAGACTGCACAATCTCTTTATTGACATCCATAAATAAATTGTCGTAGTTATTTGCGTTTATTCTCATTGGACTCGAGAAGTGTTTTTCTTTATAGGCTTGAATTAAAAGAAAGCTTGGCTTAAATTAATTAATTAACATTGCTTATCTAGTTTTTAAGTCATATATAAACATAAGTACTTCTTTTCTCCATGACCTAATGTTATTCTTAAGTGCCGACGACATATTGTAAAGTGGCACACTCAAACCCTAGAGGTTTCTGTGCCACTTCTCAAAAACAAACTTTTGTTAATTTTGCTCAATAAATAAAAAATAAAAAAACTGTACGTGTGACTGAACGTGTGTTCAGTCTAGACGGATGGCAACCACCAGGGTGAACTCTGTTGGGACGTTGGTTTGCAACCGTGTAGAAGATCCCGCCGACAAACTGTTGCGAAGTTTGGTGGGTTTACAAACCAAAAAAAAATATGTTAAACCAAAAAAAAAAAAAAGATGCTTAAACTGTAAAAGCTTCATCATTTGTATGTGAACTGAGATATACAGACGCACTGCACACATTTATATAGTAAAACAATACGTAAATAGCATCTATATTATTATAATGTCATACATTGCAGGTCTATTTAGCAAAAGGGCCTCCACCACGGAAAAATTCGATGTATATCAAGACTTCGAGGACGCTATTAGTAAGTTTGGCAAGGTCGCACTTTAGTGTCATATAATTACATTTATACATAAATAGACTCACGTCTGTTTCGCAGAGGGGTAGGCAGGGTCAACGGATTTCCATTTGTCACGATTTTTGCACACCGGTTTTGCCTAGTTTACTGCCTTTATATTCTTCATACATGCTCACCGATTTAGTGTCATTATAATTATTGGATTTTATGTGTATCTTTCTTTTATGAGTCTTTTGGCTACTGCTTCAGTGCTTGTGTCCTGAGTCTGGGTGTCCCATAGTGTAGGTTTTATTGAAAAAATATAATTAAAGGTTCGAAAAATAAAGACGATAGAGCACATGCAGGGGAATCATAATCACCACCACAAATGAGTGTGTTTAGTGGCTTTTGTGGCAACGTTTCATTGGTCCAGTGGTTAGTGACCCTGACTGATAAGTCAGAGGTTATGGGTTTGATACCCATCCAGGACAAATCTCGTTTCTTTTTTCTGAGTCTAGGTGTATTTATGTATTTCAAAATATATAAGTATGTTTATCACTTGTCTAGTTGCCATAGTAAAGGTTCTGCTTAATTTGGGATCAGATTGCAGTGTATTAGTTGTCCCTAGTTATTATTAATTATTAGTTTTAAACCTCGACTAATGATGCCAGAGACATCAATTATTAAGATGCTTATTATATTTACATATATAACTTAATTGGGAACTGAAATCTTTTAAATATTCGACGAATAACAAATTAGAAAAAAAGATCCCAAAAACATTCACCAAAGCGGGGATAGTTCTAGTAGCCCCTAGAGATATCTATCTCAGGATTACGACTTGGCGCTATTTTTTAGCTGATCGAGTATCATACAGTGTATAGTTCTTTTACTATGCCAATCTATATCACAACATTTCGATACACCATTTTTAGTGCAACTCTTGAATTTGTTGAAACTTCATCAAACTCTTGGACGGAGCAAATGACAGTCCATTCATTTGCTCCGTCCAAGAGTTTAATGAAGGTTCAACAAATTCAAGAGTTGCACTCAACTCAGCTTCAAGTCTTGGACGGAGCAAAAGAATAGACAGGATATACCGACATAAATTTTTTTTGTACTGTTTGCACCAAATTTGGGACTATCTCGGGAGTTTTCCCTAGGGAATAAACTAAGAACTATCAAAACCAATTTAAAAAATCAGTAAACAAGAACAATTGCTCAAATCATATAATTAGTATAATTTTCTTGGCTTTATAATACTTATTTTTTTTAAAGATAACGGGCGCACTGGGGAATGTAATCCCTGTGTCGCGGGGTACTTTACAAACATAATTGACGTACACAAAGTACAACCAGACTCAGAACTACTATTTATGGGTCACACAAATAGCTGCCCTGCGCGGGATTCGAACCCGGGACACGAAGCGGCGAGGCGACTGTCTTTGCCGCTGCGCCACACATTCAGGCAATTATACAATTAGTATAATTTTATTGGCTTTACGAGACTTATTTATATCATTAGTCTTTTATTTAAATAGCTGTTGGTGTTCCATACATAAATAATTTATAATTACCAACCAGAGTATTAGAAGTCGATTAATTAAGTATTGATAACATAAATTGCGACGTTCGACGAGTCTTACTTAGATAATGTCCATAGTTTAAAGTACAATGTATCTAATACAAGACTAAACATTATGTCAACATATATCATGTCTTGTATATACAAGCTGTAACAAAAATAGTGGAGAAGAGTAAAGGAGAACTGAATTAAAGCAAAACTAATTTTTTTATGTATTGGACTACTTCAGTGTTATAATACGATACTATCTATTTAGAGTAAACTATCAATGATAATAGAGTCTACTAAAAAGAAAAGCACTTATTACAAAACCATGTTAAATATTTTATATAAATAAAAATGAATCAACGAAATGTTTGTACGCTAATAACTTTCAAACAACTGGACCAAATTGGATAAATCGTTCTTTTATATGTTCGTTATTGTCAGAGGGTTTGGAAGTAAAAAAAATATTGTAAAAATATGACTATGAAATACGAAAAGTGAGTGTGCGAATCAGACAGAAGACTGAGAGACGTTGTATTTTATTGTTTTGGTCGTTGTTTTCTCTGCGGAAAGCACTATTTGTTTTCTCTCTGGAAGGAAAAACTAAAAATGTTGTACATTACCTGCATAAGAATAATTTTATTATTATAACTTTTGACTTTCGATAGTATTCAGGAAAAAAAATATGGCGATACGAAGTTCGCCGGGACAGCCAGTATAAATGAATTTTCAATTTGCAATGTTAACCTACCTCTCAACCTACCCCTTCTACTGAACTATTAGTTTGTGTTGTGTATGTGACTATTCTATCGTGTACTATGGTTGTGATGTCCAGACAATAAAACGAAATGTCCAAGTACTATACTCGTAAGTTATATTTCACGACCATACCACTATAAAAATAATTGGCTCCCCTTATTTAGTAAGGGGAGCCAATTATTTGCATCAGTTGATCGTTATTATTGTATGGGAAGATAGGTAATATCTTTTTATGTATTTCGAACGTTGATGTGGTACATGGAAATCAGTTTCAGAACTAAGTTACGTCCACTATATTTGTTACACCCTGTACATTACATCAGAGTCATAACTTATATTATATTAATAGACTTTGAACTTTAAACACACTATGACCCGAGTATTGAAAATAAATAAATGCTATTTGTGCGTGGATATCATTCAATGAAACTTACAATCATTTAACACAAAAGTTTTTAAACGAATGCGAACGGCGTTTGTATAAATAAGTTCACCTACTTCTGAACGGAATAAGTATATAACTTAAGAATACAACACTTCAATGAATAAAAAAAATCTGCGTTAATTTCGTATTTGTATCATAAATATCGGATTTCATGTGAGACTTCAGTAAAAAATCTGCTTGTTCAAGTCGAATCACATGAAATACAGTATAGTCTCCATTCAGATCTGTCTAATGTCGACGCCGCGACGTAAAGGTCCTATTAAGCGCCCTTGGTGGCAAAATAATATATGGACGCTTTTTTAACGAGTGTATAATACATATAATAAAATTAAGTAGTTTTTGAGTGAGTAATACCAAACCCAAAATTTTTAACTCACCAATGTATTCTGGTACGCGCGTTAAAAAAGCGTTCGTGTGATGTTCGTGTTGCCACTAGAGGTGCTAAATTCTTAAGTTACCAATCAAATCTAATATATTCTATTATATCTACTACACACATCGTGCGGTCACTGCAGGCTCAGTCCCACTGTACCTGTTCGTTGAGTTTCTGCGGAATTACAATGAGGGTAGTCGCCGTGTTGCCGATGCCGATCAAGAGGAACGACATACTTAACGCCGCCACCTGTTGTCGTTTATTCGGGACATGTTTTATTAATTAGAGGGTATTTATAACAACTACTAAGTAAAAATAAATGTCCAAAACACGTGACATAGAAATTTTAAAAAAATAATCACTCAATTACATATATATAGAGCATTGGAGGCGGTTTTCTGCACAAAACAAGTGACAGCTGCATAGCGCGAGAGACAAACATATACGCATCGTATAATAATGTCTCATTTCCGCACACGTTAATGTAGACGTGGCTTTTTTATTTTTTTAAGACAGATAGGACGCCAATAGACAATAAAAAATCTTTTTTTTAATTACGCAAGGGCGTACAATGAGGTTTAAATACGTTTGAGGTTACGACAGCGGTGAAACTTCGCGCATCTCTCAAGTGGAAACCGAATAAAAGAATAGCTGGCGCTCTTAGCTACGAAGTGCTACGCAAACTTCGAAACGCATTTTAACTTTATTGTTCTTTACGACAGGTAACATAATTATCCTAATGATCTGTGTATACGCTGACAAAAAATGATGAATGATGAAAAAATATGTGGTTTTAAACTTAAGTTCTCTAAAAATATTACTACTACTTAGTAGCCTCTGAAAATGGGTAAACATTATTCAAAATCCATTTGGAGAGACATAAACTTGAACTTATGTTTCGTAAGGTCAAGTTTATCAAAATAATGAGCTAAAAATCTCTAATGATGATACATAAAGCGCATTGTTTTAAGTAATTAGTGTATAAATCTAAATATGTCGTTCAGAAAAAACATTAAAAAGATATCCGTAAAATCGTGTATGCAACTCTGTTAACATGATATAACCAATTTTTATGAGATTCATATAAAAAAATCTGATATAACAAGATTACTAATAATAAATTAACCTCGACTCAAAGAGAGTTTAAGCTTAATAAACACCGTCATAATAGAACAAAAAACCAAATCTTAGTTTAACCATTTAAGTTAATTATGTTACAAGTTGTAATGTAAAAATACAGCGTTCAATTAAAATGATAAAGTATAGCCAAAAATCAAGTACATACCTGCCAAGTGGCATCCGGATGGTAGCTGAGACTGTACAACGTGTAAGCAATGTATAGCTGGAACACGTAGCCTCCGAACAGGAAGGGCAGCAAGTACGACAATCCCCGCCACATCCACGAATGAAATCCTTCGATAGTAATGTCCATGTTATGTCGCGCCCCTAATGCCTTTAGCCTGTATAGGACTCCGCTTTGGTATCTGAATTGCATGTATTGGACTACGCCTGCAAAGTAATTACACAGATCGTTAGTATAAGTGGATATGCCAGGTCATCTTTAGCAACGGCTGGTCTGATGATAGATCTTCACGGGACTTTACAGGTAATATATCTTATTATTGGATAATTGACTGTTTTGTATTAATTAATAGCTCAGTTTTAGGGTGACCAAGCTCAACTCATTTTGATCATAACTTGAATCTAGAAAACAAATCATTTTTTGTGAGATATGTGACCCAACTTGTCTCAATTTATACTACCGAGAACTCCCATATGTTTTAACAAATTTAAGAAAGTTTATGTTTAGGGTTTTTCATGAGTCAGTCCGATTTTCTTCGCCTATCTCTTTATTTTATATCACAAAATTTGCCCCATATCTTTCTTTTCACTCTAAAATCATCTAACGTCAATTTTTGCATAAACAATTTTGTATGTTAGTTATATTAAGTTATATTATCTATTAGCTATGCTTTTTCGTTTGTTCTAGTTAACTACAACATTCTCGAAATGGGGATCGAAACTTGAAAATTACAGTTTTAAATTATTATTTTTTTGCCTATTAAAGTCATTATTTAACGAGTAGGTACTGTTCGCCACAGACAATTTTCGGTTATGGCATCGATGGTCTTATCGTGATAGCGCACTAAAGACATACCGACGAGGACTTGACTTCAGGGGTTGTATTCAAATCGGTCGTAGATTAGTTGGTGTAGTAGGCGTTGGTGCGCCCAAAGATACCATAATTCGGAAGCGATTAATTACGTAATGGTAGTGCACAAGCATCCGCGCAAACGCTCTTGTGCACTCACCGTCCTACCCCTCCGTTATCTATTGGAACGGAAAAGCGCTACAACTCGAAAAATTCGGATGATGTGTCTGGCCGATGACAACTGTGCTAAACTATCGCCACCTTGCCTACTTTGCCAGGTCTACCAACCCATATTCCATATCTGCTGAGAGTTGTTTTCACCGACAAAGCCGCGTTTTAATCGCCGCGTTCGCATTTTAAAATCGATGATGGCCAAATGCAACTATACCACATGAGTTCCAATCAAAACGTAGACAACATTCTCTCATCGTTTATTTATACATCGTGACAGTGGTCGACCTTTAAATAGATGAAGGTTCAAAATGAAAACTAATTCATTCTTTCATTCGGCTTCAACGTTGAAAATCGATTCCGGACCATTTATGACGTCACATGTGCTCATGGAATCCGATTGAACGAATGATTTAGTCATTTTTGACCTTCATCGATTTGAACGCCGATCGCGCTGATCAGTGACTTAGGCGGTATGTACACACGGCTACACATCAAGCTATACATTTCCAGTATAAGCTGATCCCGCGTTGTATAGGATTTCCATACAATGAGAGGTCAGCTTATATTGGAAATGTATAGCTTGATATGTAGCCGTGTGTACCCAGGAAAACATTTGCTGTGGCCGAAAACGGAGTCGGTGATCATTATCATACTAAATACCATTTCCTCTTATAATTCTACACAATACTTTTTTTTTTTTTTGGAAAGAGATAGAGTGAACGTTAGTGTCTATGATAGTATTAACTGTATACTGTCTATTATAATACCAAAACAATTTAAGAACATAATTTTAGAACTGCCCGAGGCGAACAATGTGAGGAAAATTGTCGGGGTTCATTATCGTAATTTACTCTGAGGATATACAAGGTTACTGGTAACTACTTAAACGTTACTAACATATTCAATCCTAAATAGTTTATACATTTTTTTAAGTACTGCATCACTTAACCTACATTTACTGTAGACATATTAAAATGTAAATACTATTATGAGGCTTATAATTAAATATACTGATGTAAGAGAGCGTTGTGGTGTGAAAGAGGATGTAGTCACAAAGATTGAAAAAGGAATGCTGAGATGGTTCGGCCATTTAGAAAGGATGAATGAAAGAAGATTGACCAAAGAAGTATACCTGGCCTGTGTGAATGGAACAACCGGAAGGGGAAGACCTCGTCGAACATTCTCTGATCAAATCGGAGACGTTCTCAAGAAAGGGCAGGTCAGAAGTACCCTAAACCGGCGAGCGTGTATGAAGAATATAATGATAGTAATCGAGGCAAAAGACGTGTGCAAAGATCGTGACAAATGGAAATCCGTTGTCTCTGCCTACCCCTCTGGGAAACAGGCGTGAGTCTATGTATGTATAATTAAATATCACTTAAGAAATCCAACGTCAAAATAATAATGTCTAACAAGGGCTTTTTATATTTTTAAATGGTAACTTTAGCTCAGTTTTTTTACGTTAAGCACAATAATTAATTAAGTTGACAACTTTTTCAAAGACGTTTAGACTATTAATACGCATTGTAGTGGAAGTCGGTCTGTCGGTCTCATTTGTAGTCATTCGACAACAGTTGTTAAGCCATGTCAGAGGCCTACTGGGTGGCTTGAATAACTCTAGACACTAGGGTAACCACTGTCCATACGATAAGTAAGTACCGTTAGAAAACCCAACACTCCAACTATAATCACATAATTCTGGAAAAGAGCTGATACTCTTACACTGCTGGACCGATATCAACCAAACATAGCTTAAAACCACCGCGACAAAACTGGCTTTCAAATGAAAAACACCGCACCGAAATCGGTCGATCCGTTTGAGGCCTACGATGCCACAGACAGTCACGAACAGGCATCCACGTCAAACTTATAACACCCCTCATTTTGCACCGGGGCTAAAAACAGTGTGTAACAGACCAGTGCGAGGAAACTACAGTCTCACAATTACAGTCTTCTGATTGGAAGTCCTGTAGCTCTACTGCGCCTCGCACAAATTCTTCACTACTCTGAATAGTACTCTCAGAATGTTCTATATATTATGAGTATCTAGTAAATTTAATAGCTGGCACTTGTCCGTGGAGCACTCTCCATTCTTCCCTATATTCAACAAGTGCTTTGATTTCTTCAGTTATACTTCTATTTCGATTTGATCCATTATCCTTGGTCTCCTTGATATTTATTATGAAAATGTAATACCGCACCAAATATCCTAACATCTTACCCATACTTCAAAATGTTAGTTAAATAAAAAAACCGGCCAAGTGCGAGCCGGACTCGCCCATGTAGGGTTCCGCAGCAGCAAGTATTTCAGTAGATTAAATGAAAGGTAATTTGCGGTTTACGATTTATGACACATTAAAAAAAAACTACTAACTAGATTTCGTTCAAACCAATTTTCGTTGTTAGTTTACATGGTAATGTACATCATATATTCAAATTTCAACAGTACAGCTCTTATAGTTTCGGAATAAAATGGCTGTGACATACGGACGGACGGACAGACAGACAGACATGACGAATCGATAAGGTTTCCGTTTTTTGCCATTTGGCTACGGAACCCTAAAAAATCAAAATAACTTACTGATATAAGCGATGAACCACATAAACGTATGTCGGAACATGTTCCAGGGCTCGTTCTGTGGCCAGATGAGTAGGACGCCAGCAACAACGGTAGATATGAAGTGGTGAATCCGCCACCATCCCTTGATCCTAGATCCGTTCACCTTCAGTATACTCTCGCGAATCGTCAGCGTACAGTAGTACCATACCAGGAGGAACAGCAGTATTAATTGTAATGGTCTAAAAATAACATACAAGTGTAAAAATCGGATAAAACGGAATATTAGGAATAAGATATAGCATAGCAAGCGTGTGATATAGCTATTTTAACTCAGGCTGGGGGTCTTAGGTTAAATATGACATCATCATCAATCAATTCCGGACTATTTATGACGTCACATGTGCTTATGGAAGCCGATTGAACGAATGGTTTAGTCATTTTTAACCTTCATCTATTTGAACGCCGATCATGATCACGATGCCCGGCAAATTACGCGGTAGCCCCCCTAAACGGAAACTGTCTAATTTATTTATTTATTGTACAATAGTAGTTGTCACTGTTTCCTACGTCTATATTATTAAGTATGAAAGTATAATTAAATGCACAACATTTTACGCTTTCACCGTATGCGCATAAATTTTATAATAGTGACAAATAAAATAATTTTTTTTTTTTTTT
Organism: Pseudoips prasinana; assembly: GCA_951640165.1. NCBI lineage: Eukaryota > Metazoa > Arthropoda > Insecta > Lepidoptera > Nolidae > Pseudoips > Pseudoips prasinana. Next base: position 16,220,406 of record OX621260.1, read on the forward strand.
TATAATAATGTATTTAATTATCTCTTTCACAAAGAGATTCTCTTTCATAAATACATTATTAAAAAAAAAAAATTTTTATTTGTCACTATTATAAAATTATATACTTAATATATATAAAATTATATAATTATATAACATATATAACACAAAAAATTAAATATTAAAAAAATTATATTTTTAAACATAACAAAAATTGAAACATATTTATAATCAAAACAAAAACTGAAATGTTAATAAGTGCGACTATGCAATAGCCATAACACCAAAGGAGCTTTTTGACAGGCCTGTAGGTCAAATGGTAAACCAACCGTACCGTGTTGGGTAGATTTGGGTTCGTCATCTGTACATGACTATGGCAGTCAGGTAAGGCGCTACTGTTAATTTAGGGACGCCATTGCCTAGCAGTGGAGGTATTTAAGCTGATATGATTATGATGATGATTAGCATACATATTTACCTGAAGTCTATGTACAGATTAGCTACAGCTAATACAAACGCGATCGCACTGAGAATTAGTTTGAACTTTTCATATTCATCTTTGTATTTGAACCTGTGAAACAAAAACCAATTAATTATCAATACAACATACTGTTACACTTTTATAATTAACATGTTGACGTATAAAGTGCCACAAATGTACAGGCGCCAGCACATCAAGTTACCCCAATCTCTTAAATTTCCCTATCGAAAGTGAACCTTATGTTTTTGTAATAAAGTTGAAAATCTATACAAGAAATTTGACAGATTGGGGTAGCTGGATGCGCTGGCGTCTGTACATTAAAGGAGTTTAAAAATACACGATATGTATGCAGTATATAGAAGAACCGTACCTCCTAACTTTATTACACTTTTTTTTACTTTTGAGATAGACGAGCTAGCGGCCCACCTGATGGTAAGTGGTAACCGCTGCTCATGGACATTCGCAGTGCCAGGGGGTACAGCAAACCGCTGCCTACCGTGATATTAATACTCTTTTAAAACCTCGTTTGAAGAAAGACATGTCGTAGCGCAGAGGAAACACCGCAGCATTCATTCACTTTAGGAGTTTATTCGACTACAGGCCTGTGGGTCTAGGGGTTAGTGACTTCGAACCCCACCCAGGAGAAATGTTTGTGGGATTTTTGAGGATTTATCCCAATAATATAAAAAATTCGAAAGTTTTTGTGAATGTATGTTTGGTTCTCTTTCACCCAAAAACTACGGACCGGATTTTGATGAAACTTTGTAAAGATATACCTTATACATATATCCGCATAACACATAGGTTATAATTAATTTAGTTCGACGCGGGGAACAGCTAGTCTATGTATGTATTTAGGAAATAAGTATGTTTATCAGTCGTCTGGTACCCATTGTACAGCCTAGTTTGGGATCAGATGGCAGTATGTTGATTGTCCCAAGATATTTATTTAACTAACCGATGGGGATCAGCTCTTTCTGTCCGTATAGTCTGGGTTATCCAATCGTTCAAGCTAATCTACTGTACCTTATAAAACAGACCAGTAACAAACTGGTTAGGTTAATTGTTTATAATAGCAAACAATCCCTACATTATTCGCTGACTCACGACTGTACCCAGAGGGGTAGGTAGAGACGATGTATTTGCATTTGTCACAATCCTTTCTTGCCTGTTTTGCCTAATTTATTCTCATTATATACTTTTTACATGGGAATTTTTCGGACCTGGTCTATTCTGAGAACATCTCGGTCTTGGTCAGCCCTTCCAGGTGTACTATTCACAAAGGTCAGGTATACTTCGTTTATAAATCTTCTTCCTTTCATCCTTTCTAAATGCCCAAAACAATCTCAGCATACCTGTTCCAATATTTGTGACAACATCCTCTTTCACACCACAACGCTTCCTTGCGTCAGTATTTCGTATTCAGTCTCTCAGTCACACCACACATAAGTTACTTAATCAACAAAATAAGGTAACAATGATCACAGTATTAAGGCGATTGGCACACTGCCCCGCATGATGCAGCGTTGTGCATGAGTGTGTATTCTATCATTGCTTGTAAGTATCTCCGTTTGTATAGAAAACACGCACAGTCCAACACACTGAAAATGCATCCCACGCGCGTTCATGCACATGCGTGTTCTGTGTATAAATGTTTAGATAAGTTTAGTTACATTTTAATTTCGATGTCGAACCAACTATATGCGCGATACATAATGCACAAGTGTGTGCTCAAACACAAGGGCACCCATTCAATCACTCTCATCGTCCGATAGGACGACCGAAAAGAGAGCAGTATAGGACCCACGGCTTCACGTGCTTTCTAAGCCTACTACATGAACCAAAGCTGGGTAGATTTAAGTTTAGGCCTGATTTTACCACTTGTCTTTCTGGTACTGCTCCGCTGAAGGATATCAAGACACGTTATAGAGACACGTGTTACCACAGGTTCAATGAAGTATACCGAATATGTCACGCAAACCAAACCGCAGTCCAAAACGACAGGTAGGTACATTTTATTGCTGACCATGACATGAAATAAGAATAATAACGTAACAGGAAAACGTCTTAAATTCTATTGTACAATTGGTTGCATCAACGCTTAAAAGCTATTTTTTACAAGCTACAACGGTTCTCAAGTAATAAAAGCTATAGCAGAGTGGATTTTACTGTTATGTATAACTAGCTGTGCCTCGCGGTTTTACCCGCGTTAAACTTTATAAATTACTAGCTGTGCCCTGCGGTTTTACCTGCGTTAAACTTTATAAATTATAGCCTATGTGTTAATCCAGGGTGTCTATAATCAGGGGTCGGAATTTATTGAAATCGCTTCAGCCGTTTAGACGTGATGAAGTAACAAACATACACACTCACAAACGCCTTTATAATATTAGTGTGATAGCCTCCGTATTAATCGGATATATATATGGCCTTTGCGTCTATTACAGACGAATTCGAAGTCTATTGTGGCTAAACAAACTGATGCGAGAGCGACATAGCCTGCCACAGGCCTAACAAGAGAAGTTTGCGTTGGTTGGTGCCGAGCCGCTTTCATGTCGCTTCTGTCTCTAATCAGCAAGTACTCCGAACCAGGCTTCATCACAGATCCTACGACCCTCCACTACACGTTTGCGCCATTCAACTCTATTTATAGCGAGCTTTTCCCAGCTACAGTGGTCAATTTTAAAACCGGCTATATCCCGCTATATAATCTATATTTCTACAAAGTTTCATCAAAATCCTAGTTAGTATATGTAGTAGTTTTGGCGTGAAAAAGTAACAAACATCCATACATCCAAACTCACAAACTTTCGCATTCATAATATAAGTAGGATTCTAAGCCACCGAAACGTAACAACATAGCATTTTCGAGCATTTCTTTGCGGGAATATTACAGGAGCCTACAGGTTCTTCCATTTCGACCTCTTCCAGAACCTGGATTAACGAGATTGTCCAAAAAAAAAATATATATTTCATCAACTCACAAGTTACCATCCCCTATTTTTAATGCCAATTTTATTTTTTATTTTTTGCTGATTTTTTGTGCATTTATTGGGTCCCTCGGCGATTTAGATTTACAATTGGACCTGGTAGGTGGCGCTACGATGAGATTCCGGGTTTTATTTATATTGTTAAGGCAGTACAACGTTTGCCGGGACAGCAAATTTTATATGAAATCTTAGCAAATTGGCACAGGAATTAAATTGAATCGCTTTCTACTAAAGATAATAGCCAAAAAACACGGCACTTTACAATGTTATTTAGCTTCTGAACTCACGAAAAGCCCGGGATTACACGTTTTAGTTGCTCGGCTGCTCGGACAGCTTTGACAATGACGCACCCTAAATGGGTGGAATGCAGTGCTTTATGTGATTTAATTTTGTAAGATTGTAATCTACTGAATTGCTATCCTTTACAAATATGTAAACTATAAATAAATACATAATAAACATCCGAGACGTATTTTTAGGGTTCCGTAGCCAACTGGCAAAAAACGGAACCCTTATAGATTCGTCATATCTGTCTGTCTGTCCCTCCGTATGTCACAGCTACTCTTTTCTGAAACTATAAGAGCTGTACTGCTGAAACTTGGTAAGTAGGTGTATTCTGTGAACCGCATTAAGATTTTTACACAAAAATAGAAAAAGAACAATAATTTTGGGGGGTCGCCATACGTAGAACTTAAACTCAAAAAAAAATTTTTCATCGTACCCATACACGTGGGGTGTCTATGGACATATTCATATTCATATTGAGGTTCCTAATATAATTTTATTCTAAACTGAACAGTTTGCGCGAGAAACACTCCCAAAGTGGTAAAATGAGTGCCCCCCCCGGTAACTTCTAAAATAAGAGAATGATAAAACTAAAAAAAATATATGATGTACATTACCATAGAAACTAACAACGAAAATTGGTTTGAACGAGATCCAGCAAGTAGTTTTTTTTTAATACGTTATAAACCGCAATTTATTTTCATTTAATCAACTGAAATACTTGCTGCTACGGAACCCTTCATGTGCGAGTCCGACTCGCACTTGGCCGGTTTTTTTTTAAAGACAACGCCGGCAATCTTGTCTCTGTGTCGCGGGGTACTTTACACACATATAATAAACGGACACAAATTACATCCAGAATCAGAACATCTATTTATGGGTCACACAAATAGTTGTCGGGACAGGAATGGAACTCGGGACACGAAGTGGCGAGGCTACTGTCTTAGCCGCTGCGCCTCACTTGCAGTTAATACTAGTCATTCAGGTTGAATGAAAGAAGATTGACAAAAGAAGTATACCTGGCTTGTGTGAATGGTACAATCGGAAGGGGAAGTCCTCGTAGAACATTCTCTGACCAAATCAGAGATCTTCTCAAGGAAGCCCAGCTCAGAAGTTCCGTAAACCGGCGAGCATATACGAATAATATAATGACAATAATAATAAAATTTACCTTGCCGAATTTCGGCCACGGCGGCCCGTCTTAATGGAGACGCCATCTGCGCGGGACATATTATAGTGCACAAGAGTGTGCGCAAACACAACAACTTTAGATAGATAGAGATAGATAACACTTTATTGCACCAAATCGGAACATACATTGAAACATAAGTTAGCTTATATTATGAGGTACAAACGGCGGTCTTATCGCTAATAAAGCAATCTCTTCCAGACAACCGTTGGATGAACCAAAGCAATGCAGGGAGACAAAGTGGTGTATATATGTACCTTTGTACGAATATTTATATCTTAATAATAATAATATCTTAATAATATCTTGGGACAATGTCACACAGATCATCCTAGCCCCAAACTAAGCAAAGCTTGTACTATGGGTACCAGGGGACGATATACATACTTATATAGATAGATAAATACTTATATACATAGAAAACATCCATGACTCAGAAACAAATATTCGTGCTCATCACACAAATATTTGCACTTACCGGGATTCGAACCCAGGACCACCAGCTTCGTAGGCAGGAGCACTACCAACTAAGCTACGGTGACCGTCAATATATAAACATATAATACATACATATGTATAAAACCTAAATATATATATATATATATACACACATCAACACAATCTAGGGATATTGAACATTTCATTGATTATCTAGAAAACTATAAACATTTTGTTATGACTGTAAATGGAAGAATTAAAGATAATTTCATGGCCGATATTTAAACATTAACAACACGATGCGATGTTGTTTTTCTAATTAATAAAAGTCTTAAATTAATTAAGCCATAGAAAATTACTGAGTGAACAAAAACATTTTATTCTTATAAAATTATTCAATCGAATTAAATGAATAAAAATCTTACCAAATCTGATAATCAGTAATCGGTATTTCCTCCTCTAACATTAATCACACAGCGGCAACGATTTTCCATACTTAAAATTAAGGTGTCAATGTCTTGCTGGGGTATGCAGTCCCAAGTTCTTTTTAAATGTTCGAAAAGTTGTTCTTCTGTTGTCAAGTTGGGCGGAAAATCCCTCAATGCTCTTCGCTGTAACATGTCCCAGGCGTGTTCAATTAGGTTTAAGTCTGGCGACTGTGGAGGCCAATCTAATACCTGAACATCGTGTTCTCGAAGGGCGGCCCTCACCAGCCGCGCTGTATGGGAAGGTGCATTGTCATGCATGAGCTGAAATTCTTGCCCCGTTAGGGCCCTGAGCGGGACAATGACACGTTCTACTACCTCCTCACGGTATCTATGGGCAGTCATGCTGCCCTGAATCCAAATGAGTTGGGTTCGTCCGCCGATTCGTATTCCTGCCCACACCATAATTGTCCCGCCTTTGTAAGAGTGGACCTCCTGTGGATGTCGGAGACGGCTGACCCTGCCTGGAGTTCTCCAAACGCGTGTTCGTCTCGAATCTGGATGAAATCCATAGCGGGACTCATCAGTGAACAGCACCAATGACCATTGTTGATCACTCCATGTCAAATGTTCTTGAGCCCATAAAAGTCGCCTACCGCGATTGCCACGTCGCAGCGCTGGGACTCGTAGCGGTCTGCGAGCATGAAGACCAACTTCATGCAGCCTCCTTCGCACGGTTTGGTCGCTCACCAGCAGCTGCTGACCCTCCTGGAGCCTTTGCACTAGTTGCATCGCTGTGATATTGGGTAGTCTTCTGGCGGTCATTTGGAGAAATCGATCCTGTCTCTGAGTGGTAACACGATATCTACCTGTGTGCCGTTCTGCCACATCTCCAGTAGCGCGATAACGTAACCACAGCCTGGATACCACATTTTGGCTTGTGCCCAGAGACTCAGCAACGACGCGTTGAATAGCACCGTTTTGTAACATGCCAACTGCCCGTAACATTTCATCTCGACTCAAATGATGGCGTGGCATGACGCTAAAAAGCTTACACAACCAATTGAGAAAAGAAAATAAAACAATTTATCAGGTTTTCTTCAATTAACACGCAAAAAAAATTTTAATGCAACTTCTTGAAATTAGATACAACTCAAGATTGCGCTGTGCTTTGCGTGTTTTCATTTGTTTCTCATTTTAATTTTTAAATTTTGAATAAAGAATAGACAAGGTTTAAATCTGTAAATAAACTTTTTAAGGAAACTAAATAGGTTTTAAACAATAAAGCCATGTTTGATTTCAAAATAACGTATCCCTAGACTTTGTTGATGTGTGTATATGCTCGATTGTGGAATTCTCTAAAAAGGTATATTAAAAAGTAGGGAACGATATATATATATATATATATATATATATCGTTCCCTACTTTTTAATATACCTTTTTTAATTTGATTAAAATTAAAAGAATAATAAAATATATCATCATTATGAAGACTAAAGAAGTTTTTGAGGAAGGTGGAAGATCGCAAGATGAGAGAATTACAGTGATAAATAATGATTATAAACGAGGCAAAAGAAGTGTGCAAAGATCGTGACAAATCTAGGTGATGAAAATTCCACTTTTGGCGAGAGGGTCTGTGGCAGAATGTGGCGGCAGGTATATGCATTTAACGTCAAATGCATGTTATGTTGGCATCCCTGGTTTACGCCGGTTATTTCGGTTTTTACTTACCTTATGACGTAATCCTCAATAATAGCAATAAAGTGCTCACCTTATTGCTACCATTGCTGTTCAAGTCATATCATGTACAGACGCCAGCACATCAAGCTACCCCAATCTGTCAAATTTCCCCAATTTAAAGTGAACTTTATGCTTATGTGATAAAGTCGGAAATCTATTAAATAAATTTGACAGCTTGGGGTAGCCGGATGTGGTGGCGTCTGTACCAAGCCAATCTACAACGGCTTACACACACACCTTCTCTTATCACATAAATCTTACTTGTCATTTTTGTTGAGTATAGACACATTAACATTGCCTAGTATGATGCGCAGATAGAGTCCATTCTGTTTCGGCAACGTGGATTTGATCTCATGTAGCATGGCTTCCCTTTTCATAATTTCCTTTTCCAAGTTTGCGACGCGGTCATCTTTCGTTACGCCTTTCTTGTCAAACCTGTGGGACAACAAAGCAACATACAAATATTTTAAAACCATTTTTAGGGTTCCGTAGCCAAATGGCAAAAAACGGAACCTTTATAGATTCCTCATGTCTGTCTGCCTGTCCGTCCGAACAGCCACTTTTTTACTGTACTATTGAAACTTGGTAAGAAGATGTATTCTGTGAACCGCATTAAGATTTTCACACAAAAATAGAAAACGAACAATAATTTTGTGGGTTCCCCATACATAGAACTGAAACTTGGTAAGTAGATGTATTCTGTGAACCGCATTAAGATTTTCACACAAAAATAGAAAACTAACAATAATTTTGTGGGTTCCCCATACATAGAACTGAAACTCAAAAAAAATCGTACCTTTTACCCATACATGTAGGTTATCTATGGATAGGTCTTCAAAAATGATATTTAGGTTTCTAATTTAATTTTTTTTCTAAACTGAATAGTTTGCGCGAGAGACACTTCTAAAGTGGTAAAATGAGTGTATTCGTCCCCCCCCCCCCCCCCCCTGTAACTTGAGAATGATAAAACTAAAAAAATATATGATGTACCATGCAAACTACCAACGAAAATTGGTTTGAACGAGATCTAGTAAGTAGTTTTTTTAATACGTCATAAATCGTAAACCACAATTTACCTTTCATTTAATCAACTGAAATACTTGCTGCTACGGAACCCTTCGTGGGCGAGTCCGACTCGCACTTGGCCGGTTTTTTTATTATTTACCGTTCAATCAGTCTTTTTTTTTATTTATTGAATAATTATTACTTACAATATTAATCTTTTGGGTTTTAAGACCTGGTAACCCTATTAATACCTATTGTATTTTGTCTAAGTATAATATGATTTTTTCTTAAAGTAAAACACTTTTTATAACAATAAAAATAAATCAGTCTTCTTTATTATTAATTCAATATATATTAACGATAATATTACTCTTGGGTTTGAAGATATGGTAACCCTATTTGTACCATTTTATTTTGTTTATTAGCATCACCAGACCGCAAGCAATTACAGTGAATGATGTTTACAAAACCCTTTATAACCTCAAACGGCTTGGATATTTGAAATGAAGTTGTTGGAATACACAGACGAAGACGATGATTAAAAATGAATCCATTTGCTTAAACGCAAGAAACATATAAGCTACTTTACAATAATACTACAATAACCAGGGTGATTTGAGCCACAATCTCTTATTTCTCGAGATAACCCGTGAAAATATTAGTTAAAGAAAATGAGATCAAAAACGTATCGCACACGAAGGATTCCGCGTAACCCATCGCGTCTATTTGTATTTTTATTAAAAACACTCTGTACCAATTTTACCTGTCTAATAACTCTTCCATGGTGGTCCTTTAAACAGGATATGATATAATCTTACTATTTATATGAGTCCAGTTCTTCGGTGTTATGTTTTTTAAAACAAACTATACTTTGTCGCGTAGTGACCAGTTTTAAGGTTCCGTATGCAAAGGGCACCAACGAAATCCTATTACTAAGTTTCTACTGACCGAGCGTCTGTACTCTGGACGTCAGGTAGTACGACGTAGTAGAGTACCGACGATACACCGAAGAATTGGATTCATATAAATCGTAAGATTATATCGTATCCTGTTTAAAGGACCACCTTGGAAGAGTTATCAAAACCATCATCATCATAGCAGCCGAAAGACGTCCACTGCTGGACAAAGGCCTCCCCAAAGAGTTCCACAATAGCCGGTCTTGCCGGCCTCACAAGATTATCGGTCCATGGTAAAACACCAACTACTTCGCAGGACTAGATAGCTAACAGTAACACCATAAGCAACAACTTTGATAATTTATTAGAATTTATTTTCCTACAAAAATAAGTATGTATATTGCATGCCTTACATATAAATTATGTATACATAGTATTTTAGATAATTATATATTCACCTACAAAGTGTAGGTGTACTCCTACTTAATACTTGATACCTACTTTTTCTGTTTCTTTTTAATCTTTCGCCTTTTACTGAACTTGCTACACCTTTTACCCGTTTTCATTTCATACAACTCTTGTCCATCCTAAGGTTGTCTGTAAGAAATCGCAGCTAGCGATAAGACCGCTTTGTACATTATCATACTACTATTCATGTTCTATTTTGTTATTTATTTGGTGTACAATAAAGAGTATTGTATTGTATGTATTGAATTTCCCGCTTAAATGTTTATGTAACTCTACGCGCAACCTAAAGATTACGTAAATATACCCTTCCCCATTCGTCCGAGGAGAATAAAATTTTTTTCATGTCTCGAGTTTTATCGGCACTCCTGCGAGTATCTAATCCTGCGACGTTGTTGGTATTTCGCAAGTAGCCCTTTATAAATAAACTAACAAAAAATCAAATTTGGAACCTACACCTTTCACGAAGTTTCTAGAAAAGGGTTCTAAGGGCCTATTCACACCACGTTTATTGCGCGCGCGCGACCATCGCGTTTGTATCGATTCAAACAAACGTCAAACTGCTCTGTAGGATAAAAGCGCGCCGTAGACGCGCGTTTAAAAAACGTGGTGTGCACAGGCTCTAAGAAGAACCATGTTTCATCTGTGGTTTCAAAACATTGACGCCATTCACATCCCAAGTCCCGCTAGCTCTAACGATTTGTTTGCGTAAGTAATTTCAATGCTCATTTTTTAAACGTAATTCGGACTTGCGCACGGCTACTCGAGTGACTATTATTATCTATAAGTGCAAAACGGTTTACGTAAACTGTGCTGTATAAACCTTGTCGCATAGATAATAATATATAGGGACAATGTCACACAGATCAACCTAGCCCCAAACTAAGCAAAGCTTGTAGTATGGGTACCAGGCGACGGTATACATACTTATATAGATAGATAAATACTTAAATACATAGAAAACATCCATGACTCAGAAACAAATATTCGTGCTCATCACACAAATATTTGCACTTACCGGGATTCGAACCCAGGACCACCAGCTTCGTAGGCAGGAGCACTACCAACTAAGCTACGGTGACCGTCTAGTCTATCTAGTAGATAGTCTTAACTAATAGGGTAGTTGTTAGTGACCCTGGCTAGTAAGCCAGAGGTCGTGGGTTTGATCCCGACCCAGGACAAATCTTTGTATGATGAGCATGATTATTCGTTCTGTGTCTGCGTCTAATTCTTCTATAATATGTATGTACTTAAAGATTTATAAGTATGTTTATCAGATGTCTAACTAGTTTAGGCTCGCGCCTAGACCATAGACAGGTGACCACCTAAGTGGTATAATATCTGACCGTCTTCGTGCTTCTGAGGACACGTAAAGTGGTCGGTCCCGGTTATAGTCACTAGGCAAGAGTCCTTAACCCATGTCGGAGGCCTACTGGGCGGCTGAACAACTCTGACAGTAGGGTAATCAGCCCATACGATAAGAAAGTAAATCCCAAGATATTCATTATTTATTTATTAATAAGACAAAATTCACCTGGTCGGGACGTGACCTCGACATGAAGTGTTGTCACGAACAAAAGAGTGACTAGTGTAGAACGTTAAACTAACTTTTAACCATGACAAAACAGATAGTCCAGAACCTGGAGTCCCAAGTACACTCCACGCGTTCCAACTGCGGATGGGAACACGTGCCCGTAATCCAAGGACGTTGAAGGTCAAATCAAATTAAGGTCACCTTGATTGTTGTGACGCTGGATTCCATGAACACGCTGTATTCTTATTTTAGGATTAAGATAATCTATTAGGTACGACTCCAGTTTTTGGGCTATCAGTTTTGTCATGGATGAAAGCTAGTTTAGCATACCAAACTAGCTTCTGACCTTGACAATTCTTTAAGTCGGGTTCGTGCCTCTGTTTACCCCAGCATAGTCCGGTTATACCGTATCCGTGATTGGTAGATATGCATGTTTAGTTCGAATAGTACCTCGTCAAGATATTGCTATACGGTGACATTAATGTAAAGCGAATTATGCAAGCGTTCTTTCGCTATATGAACTTGACTGGGGCACTATCTGCATCAAATGCCTGATATCGTCCACGGCTGGACATAGGTCTTCTATTCTATAACGTCGAAATTTGGAAGGATTTGCCGTAGTCACCGCTCTTGGCATGAGAGTTGGCCACCGCACTTAATAGTACACAGGTGGCGCTGTTACCCGACTACCTGGTGTCACCCATAGTCGCCTTTCGACACCCACTGGATGGTATAGAGTGCCCCAATTGTTCTTTCTCGGCCGGTAACCACACGGCTCCAAGTAATACAATTTTTTGAATAGTACAGTGGCGCAGGATGGTCATCGGGGAGATAAAAAGTGTCGGCACCTAGTGAGTGAACTATGTGTGGACTAGGGTACAGCTACCGTTTAATATAAATGTGGAATGAACTCCCTGTTATGGTTTACTCAAGACCATACAGCATGGGGCCCTTCATAAAAAGAATTATAAGGTTTCTAAATGGTGGGCAACGCGCTCATAATGCCCCTGGTGTTGCAAGTGTTCATAGACTACAGTTACCACTAACAATCAGGCAGTATGCTTGTTTCCAAACTAAGTTGTATAAAAAACATTATTTATTTGCCATTAAAACAAAAACAGGATTACCAACTATCCATATCTATTTTATCAGACTTTTTATAGGACAGTTAATCCATTTCTCTTAATCCCTCCTACAGAAATGATATCAGAACGAATGAGTCGCTAACTGCCGTTATCAATATTGATTAGAGATAATAATATGGAAATAACTACAAGTGGATAATCTAAGTTACTTATTTCATTGGTTCAGGATGTTATAAAAAATATGACAGCAATATTATTTAGTAATAATCAACTATAAAAATACATAAGACCTAATTCTTTGCATTCCTATTCACCGTGCGGAAACCGGGTCCATCGCGTGATAGAGGAGGGAACCCTCGAACGAGTCTCGAGACTTGCGTCGCAGTCGTAGGTTTTAGGGGGCCCTCTGTGATGCATCAACGCTCACCTTCTCTGTATCTCAGTATTCCCCATTGACATATATGTATAACTAAACACGCTGTTTCGAATAAAAACTCTGTCCCAGTCCGGCTGTGCGCGAGGTAAGGGGCGCGGGCGCGGCGGCCAAAATTGCTACTGATTTGCGCGGGCGCTGCAACTCAGTGAGCAAATTCTCAATTTGGGATTGCGCGTCTAGTAGAATACATATAGGTCAATGGTATTCCCCCTCTTTCGTACCAAATTTGGTATGGTCCTAATAATGCTTAATAGAGAACTTACGGAAGGAATATATTGGAATATAGTTCTTTTTTCCTTTATACAACGTTATAATAACGTGGTGTTAGGTTCCTTTGTGTAATTTTGCCTGAGCAAGACCAGGGTGGACGGAGGAAAGGCAGTGGAATTGCAAGACCACGTTATAGGTACGCTTACCATCAGAAAGACCCTAAGCTTTTATATATTATTTTATTTAAAATAGATTCGCCTCCTGTTTTGCTGAAGGTTACCGCCGCAGTAGTAGTGAGTTTTTAATGTAATAGGATATCAAACGAGCACGTGGTTCACCGGATGGTAAGTGATCACCGCCGCCCATGAACACTTGCAACACCAGAGGAGCCGCAAGCGCCTTTAATAAAGGAATAGGCTTGCTTCTTTAAGGTTGTTGTGTCGTCATAACTTGGCAGACGGGTTGGCGATCGTAGTCAGTTGGTCATAGTGCACAGAAGAACGCTGCTGCCCGGTTGTTGAGGGCGAGCGTTGTCTTAAAAAAAAAGAAAAAGAAAGACACCGACACACAAGTATAGCCAGCGGTCACACAAATAGTTGTACTCTAGGGGGACCTAAACACGTGGGCACCGTAGTTGTAACGAACTGGTTTAATTTTTCATCTATTTTATCAATTGAAAAATATGAATGCCTCAACCCAAATGATTTGTAATCAATTTCATTGTAATTGGTAAATAATTCACATATTTTCAAGACTGACTCATAGCAAACCAAGTCGAATTTAGAAGCAGCCTTCAGAGTGACATAACGAAACTTACGTCATTACTGTTTCTCTTACGTCAATCTGACGTATAAAAAAGCTCGGCAAGTGGGTACCGTATACACTCACTGAACAACAATGACGACAACAAACCTTAATAAATAGTCACGCAAATTAAAGAATTCTAAATTGGATTGTTACTTGTGATTTTTGACGTAAAACTTCTTTGCGCATAGTTGACTTGGCGAGTAGGTAAGTTTGTGAATGCGCGACGAAAGTGTTACGAAAAGTGTGATCGTGCGAGCCGAAAGGAAGAGGGAGATATTATCTAGGGAAGATAGAAAGAGAGAGTTACGTTTCGTATATTACTGTAGGGGCAAGATAGAGCGCGACCATACATTTTCTTTCTCTTTCTGTCATAGCCAGTTACGTTTCGTTACAGTTAGCCTAAGAGCATTTCACTATATGACAGCCGAAAACTTCCGCCCCTTGCCTGGGCGTCGGGGACATAGCCAAAGCATGTAACTAACTCAAATTAAGCCAAAAGAAACTGATCGTTCTACATGTAGTTTAGCATAATTTTATACTACTTTGTAAGACCTAACCTAGCAGAAAAAGATATTGCTGTAGGAGTGGTGTGAATCGTAAATTATGATAACTAGACCTTCAATATTGATGGCTCTAGTGCAGTCTGATAGGTACTAGTTTTAATACATTCAGATTATTTCTTTTCTTTTTATATAAAATTATAAGAAACATTACCTACAGAATTCTAAGGGCCCCTAGGAATATGGGAAATAGAATAATATAATATCCATGTATGTAATCATCTACTTGAAACTACACATTCTATTAAACATAGTAATGTCCCCAAACACCCATATTTTAGTAAATAAACAATTTTCATTAGACCTTTACTTGATCTTGATAAAAAAGGAATTGAAAGATAAATAGACTGACAGTGTGGGATTACTTATACCGTTTGATGTATGGAACTCTAATAATATAATAATATAATGTCCACTGGGGTTCTATCAACACTAGATTAAGACCATATGAACCTAATTCACCACAAATTAGGTGAAAATTGTCGAAATCCGCGGGCGAGCCAATGAAGCCGACATAGCTTAAAGAGTTGCTACACTGAAATGGCAGTGGGCAGGGCACATAGCTCATAGAACCAACGGCCGTTGGTGGCAGAAAGGTTCTCGAGTTACGACCACAATCCGGAACACGCAACGTGCGACGATGTTGCAATGGTCGCAGGAAGCTGCTGGGTGCGGGCAGCACAAGACCAGCCATTGTGGAAATCCTTGGGGGAGGCCTTTGTGCAGCAGTGGACATCTTTCGTCTAATATGATGATGATGATGATGACCATATTTTTGAAAACTATTTTCATATACAGTCTTAACCCAGCATAGATCTTACCCTAATGCACATATAAGAAAAATAAGGCTCTCCTAATACTATTCGAATTTAATAAATTTAATCAAATTTTTATCTATAGCATAAATAAACCATGATACACTTTGCTGTTTAGAGTTCCACACTTCACATAGTACATCTTTTAATATAGATAAATTCATTATTAAGTCTAATATCGTAATTAGAGCATGATACTAATTAACTATCATTACTTAGTAAATAAATCAAAACAATAATAAGGAATTAATGTTATCAAAGTGACTTTATGTACTGACCTTTTGAGTGCAGAGGCTATTATAGCCATGCGATACTTCTGATGGTTGATCTCCTTCATGCAGGACGCCTGCAACTCACCAACTTCCTCCAGTTTTGCTACATAGTCCTTGTTAATAGTCTGAAAAATTAAAATATATATGTTTACCTAGTTTCTTATTAACTCTATTACTACTTTGTGTCTGTTTCGCTGGGTCTTCTCAGTTGGGGCGCATGGTATCCAGTGGTAGCATTAAAGCGCGACCGTCGTCGTAAACACAAGGTCCGCCAAAATAATAATACTGAATTCATACTTTAATATAGACAGAACCATTCAAACAATATGTAGTAAAATATAGGTAAAACTATAAATTTCGATAATTAAACTTCAACATAATCTCTTTGACAATAACTTAATACAAGCTAGCTAAATACCATAACTATTATAAAATAAATTTATAAATGTTTTCATACAATCCGTGTACCTAAATATCTATGTAAATAGAAATAATTATGTATACTAATTATATTACTACAAACATGTTCTGAATATTTACAAGCCTTTTTTTAAGTCTATGTGAATAAAAACCTTTTTTATTTCATTTTATTTTACTCTGATATCATTAACACAATAATGACGACAACCCTATTTCTGTTACTCCATACTCCAATCCCTGCCTAGGTTGCCTGGAAGAGATCACATTTAGTGATAAGGCCTCCAATTTTACAATTTTGTAATGTATTCAATACAATACAATATAATTTATGTGCAAATATAGGTATACATATAAGGTGTTACAATTTATTGATGTTCAGCCATATTTTACCAGTTAGGCATGCAAATTTAACATTACAAATGAATTATAAAATAAAAATATACTTGAATTCCGAATACCACATTAAAATAGAATTAAAAGTCACAATTAAAATAAAAAATGTCATAAATTAAGGAATATAAATTGAGTACCTACTATGTCAATTTTACAAATTATTAAAATTAATACAAAACACAATACCATTTAAATACTAAAAGTCCAGTTATCTTTCAAAAAATCATTGACTGAATAGTAAGCTTTTTGAGAAAGGAGTGCATTCAGTTTATTTTAAAAAATATTTACGTTGGAAATTGATCTTATCTTCTGCGGTATTTTGTTAAAGATTATAGGTGCCATGCAGAATATACTGGCCCGGAGCAGTTGCGTTTTGTATGCTAAATGACGAATCGGCTTCCAGCTGGGTAGGTTTCAAAAAGGTTCTCATTGCTTTAACAAATATTGCCACTTCACTTATAAAAAGTGATGGCACTATTAATATGCCCAATTCCACAAAATGCTCTTTACAGGAATCCCTCCTATTTAGTCGAAGGAATGAACGCAAGCATAGTTTCTGATCCTTAAAAACTTGATCCTTGTTTGTTGAGTTGCCCCAAAATATGATTCCATATCTGAGTATTGGGGCTACATATCCGTAATAAGCAGTTAACAGTGCTGTTAAATTAACTACTTGTCCTAGTTTATAAAAGACAAATGAGAATTTATATAACTTTTTACATAAACTTTCTAAATGTGGTTTCCATTTAAGCCTATTGTCAATTGTTACTCCCAAGAATTTCGTCGTGGAGACTTCAGATATACTTGAGCCCGAGAAGTTAATGTCCATGCTGTTTGTGGTGGGTATTTGTTTAAAGTTAATTATATGCGTTTTAGATATGTTTAGTATTAAATTATTATTAGTCAACCAATTATTGATGCAAGTTCTTGTAACATGTAATGTTTTGTTGTACAATAAAGAGTAATCTTATCTTATCATTGGAAAGTTTCCAATAGAATCATACACATTGGTCCATAAAAGAGTTACTTATTTTGTAATAAAAGTGCTATCTTTACCACTATATTAGCAATAGTGTAAGCCTATATTAATTATCTTCTATATTATTGTTTGAATTAATTTGTGAAAAATGGTGTGGATTACATTTTTGTTAATCTAGATTAAGGATATAAATATTTTTATAATATTTCTGTTTTTGTCTCCGATGGATAAAATAAAATTATATATACAAATGCAGCTACAAAACACAGACTTATCAGTAGGTATTTAGAAGTGCATAATTCTTAGAAATATGTGATAGTTTTCATCAGCTACAAAACACAGACTTATCAGTAGGTATTTAGAAGTGCATGATTCTTAGAAATATGTGATAATTTTCATCAGCTACAAAACACAGACTTATCAGTAGGTATTTAGAAGTGCATAATTCTTAGAAATATGTGATAGTTTTCATCAGCTACAAAACACAGACTTATCAGTAGGTATTTAGAAGTGCATAATTCTTAGAAATATGTGATAATTTTCATCAGCTACAAAACACAGACTTATCAGTAGGTATTTAGAAGTGCATAATTCTTAGAAATATGTGATAGTTTTCATATAATTTTTTATATCACATGTTAAATCTTACAGAGTTTTTCTTAAATTTATATGAACTTCAACCATAATAGTATTTGTATGAAGGATTTTGGTGCAATTCAGAATGGTCAATAAAATGCATTATCTTTCTATACTGATATCTTAGGGACAGAGTCCATTTAAGTATGATAATATAAAGCTACGAAGTGCTAATATATGTTAAAATAAATTGAAAATGTCCTAGTGGCAACAACTTATTTCCATGTAAAGTCAATGCCAGCTAGCTTGGCACTTTAATTAAAACAATATTACTTTAATATGAATATTAATTATACTATAGATTAAAATTATAAACTCTAGGTTTATTAGTTAGAGATCTTGAGTAACTCTCTTACTCAAGACCTCTAACTAATAAACCTGCTAATGCTATATCCAACACTATAAAATAGCAGCATCATGGACTTAGCATGCTTAATTGAAGCCGAAATGAAAATTATGTTTTAAAACCCTTTAAAAACACCAAGTTTCTATTACTATTACCTAAACATGCCTGAAGCTCATTTATTTACGTATCGCACGTACTAAAGAAAGTTTATAAAGTATCAAAGGAAACTTAAACAACATCCTCTATCAAATACATGTCGTCGAACGATCGTTAACCTGAGGAATTATTACCAGAAGAAAACATGGAAAATAATACACATTACATGTCGTATGCTTAGGCTACTGAATGTAAACACAAATGTATTCGTTTATCAATCCAATAACATCTTTAAATCTTATTTAAATATTGCAAAAACAGTCCGTAAAGCATTCGTGTATATAATAGTAATTTACCTCAAGGCGTTTATAGTCTGCCACCAGATCTTCCCATTCCTTGACACACTCCTCTATATCCATTATTACAGTATTTGAAGTAAGAATTTAAATATACTTCACAAATTAATCAAAAATTGAAGAATCAAGGCAAGTATTAATTCCATCGAATTCCATTCCCGTTTTCTGTGACCTTTCTGCTGTCAGTATGTGTCAGCAGCAAAGTGACACCTGTCGGCCGGCCGGCCGACCACAGCTTCAAATTTTGTGCTGCCTCCACACGCTCTGTTGATTTATTTTACCATAGACAAGTACATGGACTGCATTAAGGGATATTTTTTTTATTGATAAAATTTTTAAGTAAGAAGCTGCGTGGAAAGAGGTTTTCAAGCGTTATCAGTTTGGCTGAGAGAAAGAGATTTATTATTTAATTGTGAACAAGAGTGTTATAGAAAAAAAAAGGGTTTTTTAATATTGATTCCATATAATTAAATCAGCAAAAAGCCCCTGCCTTTGTGCACGAGGTTTTACCATAATCATCACGCTTGCTGGACGGATTAGCGATCACAGTATGATAGCCATAGTATTCAGAAAAACGCTCTGGAAGTTGTCTCTCGGGCCGATTTCTGCACCCCTACGGGATAAAATGAGTTGATGATATTCTATATCGTCAGCCACACAACAATTGCTTATCCTCCTGACTATCCCAGGTAGTTTTTTTTCCAATTTGATTGTGAAAATTAGATATGTTGCACATAAAGACCTAGGGTCTGTTTTGTTAAAAATATATAAAAAAATCCCAAGCCGGAAAATCTGGATTTTCACTATGTCACTTATATAGGACAAACGCAGAATATGAAGTTGTGCTTTGTATAGTACATAGCATTTTATTTAGAAATAAATACATATATTGTTGTTATTTTAATAGTATGACGAATCAAACAACTTTAGTTTTAATGAAAGGCATATTTATTATCCTGAAATATTAAAAAACGCCAGTCTTGGAACTGGTTTATCATCAATCTTGTCTAATTATTAGAAACAAATTATTTAGCCATATAAAGAGATCGAAATTTACAACTTTACACAATAAATCAACGTCATATACTCATTCACTACTAAACATAATATTATTACGTACTCATGTACTTAACAATGTTTTAAACTTATAAAAATAAAACAATGGTCTTGTAATACTTGGTGAACGATCTATCAAAAATGTTTGAACTTAAATCTAAATTCAGTCAAAATGATTGACGTCAAAAGCGAAACATATGTTTCGCTTTTGACGTCAATCATTTTCTATAATCTAAAAATACATAAAGAATAAAAATTGTCTTTTTAACTCTTTTTTAGGGTTCCGTAGCCAAATGGCCAAAAACGGAACCCTAATAGATTCGTCATGTCTGTCTGTCTGTCCGTATGTACTGTTGAAACTTGGTAAGTAGATGTATTCTGAAACGCATTTCGATTTTCACACAAAAATAGAAAATAAACAGTAAATTTTAGGGTTCCCAATACATATAACTGAAACTCATTTCATCTATGGATAGGTGTTCAAAAATGATGTTGAGGTTTCTAATATCATTTTTTTCTACACTGAATAGTTTATGCGAGAGACACTTCCAAAGTGGTAAGATGAGTGTCCCCCCTGTAACTCCTAAAATAAGAGAATGATAAATCAAAAAATGTATATGGTGTACATTACCATGCAAACTTCCACCGAAAATTGGTCTGAACGAGATCTAGTAAGTAGTTTTTTTTGATACGTCAACTTTTTTTGTAAGTCCTAATGTGAAAAACATTAGGACTTCAAAAAAAGTGCGTGTGTACTTTTGTAGAACTTCGGTCCTATTTGGGCAATCTACTATGGTATCCAGAATATCGACATCAATATATTGCTGTATAAATGGATGTGGCTTTTGGAATATAAGCTGGCTGTTGAAGATGACGATCGCTATGCTCTAATTTATCTCCAACCCAACAGTTATGTCTATCGACATTTCGAAGTGTCGAGGAACGTGTATTCCTCGATCTAGGCAGCAATCCACGTCTACCACCAGGTCTCCCACGTGTACAGACCCGACCCGGCCTTTCAGAACTAACTGATAATACTGGCGAAGGTAGTGTAGATTCAATTAATTGATCATTATCTGAAGAACTCTGTGAAGAACTTCCGGAATTTATATCTCGCTCATTTGTTTGTGGAGTATAACTGCAATCATCTTTAGAAACTTCAGAACCATCATCAAAGTCAGATTGATTTAATATATCGGTAATATTGTCTTCTGTCAACACTAAAACAAAAAATAAGTAATCATATTAATAAAGGAATAATAAATATAGACTATGTACTATACCTAGAACACTGATAGTGTATGCAATCAAAACGTTATAGGCTGACATTGTACTACATAAAGGACATCTAACAACAAGTGTAAGTGGAAGACGAAATATTAGCATATTTCGTGAAATAATTCAAAATATATTACGTTAGTCAATCAACTAAACTGTAACAACTAAGTTTTCAACGTAATTCTCATTAAATGACAAGATTAAACTAGATTGTACTTACCGGCCCTTCGGCGTAAACGCACCTCTCCACTAGTCGACGCCATTTTGTCAAAAATGACAGGTGTATCCGACTCAATATAATTTTTCGTAGTTCGGCAAACAAAAACTAGATGTCACTTTAAGGTTTTGTCATCTCAAGAAAGTCGAATAACCGCTAATATTTTTTTGAATCTGATGTCCTATGAGTAGTACGATAGCGGTCAGGAGGTTAAAATATATATTGAAAATAACATTTGTGGTTACATCTTCTGCTGAGGTGGTTATGGGCTTATATTATACTGCGTAGACACGAGCATGTAGCAATGCTGCACCGAGACGCTTGTATTGTATTTTTTAAATAAGTACAATATCTACGTTAAGATATGAATTCAGCAACAAGGTCAAGTGTCTAAATAGAAGATCACAAACATTCATTATGAATAACATGGAGAACAATTATGTTGTGTAGATAGTTATGAGGCGTTCCAAGCGGCAATTTTTCCGACACAAACGTATTTCTCATTTACCCATAGGGATTAACTTTATGGAGATCTTCACGTTTTATTTTTAGGCATATGGATCTCAGGACAGCATATTTTTATAAAGAATGCATTTGCTTTAAAGAAGCATACATTTAATAATTCCTCTATTAAGTTAGAGTAGGCAAACACTAAGCTAAAATCAACACACCGGCTGATCCAATTTTTTAATTCCCTCCTGTAACACCCTTGGGAAGAAAGAACGTAGTTTTTGTTCTATAAACATGTACCTATGAAAAGAATCGTCATATTGATTTATTAGATAAATTCGGCGCAATTAATTTTCCGCAAGTTAGTGGTGATAAGTAGTAAAAAAAGGCTACATTCAATCAGTTTAATTTTTCTAAAATGTAAATAGATTGCTCCCGAAGTTGAAAAACGATATACATATTTAGGTACTTATTTTTTTAATTATGTTAAGGAACCTTGCAATGTGGTCCTACAAAAATTCAGTGACTTACATAAAATAATATTAGGTCTTTACCTATGAAATTGCCGTTCTGCAGTACTGGCCATTTCAAATCAAAATAATTTTTGTTTGGCTAAGAATTCTAATTTCAAATTAATTTTATTTTAAAAACATGGATTCTTTTTTCCAAAAGTAGTCATTTCTTTATTGATTAGTGTTACATTTTCATCGCATTTCAATCTTTTTCGTCATCATGGATACGTTAAAAATTCGAGTAATTATGGAATATGAGTACCGTCGTGGCAGCAACGCGGCACAAGCGGCACGCAACATCAACGACGTTTACGGAGCTAACACTACAAACCAACGCACCACCTGTTATTGGTTTGCTCGCTTCCGTTCTGGAAATTTCGACCTGAAAAATGAACCTCGCGGTCGTCCGAAGACTTTGGTCGACAATGACGAATTAAAGGCGGTTGTGGAAGCTGATGATACACAATCTACGGCTGAATTAGCAGCAGCTTTCGACGTTAGCGTCAAAACAATATTGGTCCATTTGCGTCAAATTGGCAAGGTAAAAAAGCTTGACAAATGGGTGCCCCACGAACTCAATGATCGCCAGCGCGAAGTACGCGTCGAGACGTGCCTTGCACTGCTCAACAGACACACAAATGAAGGAATTTTGAACCGCATTGTTACCTGCGATGAAAAATGGATTCTGTTTGATAACCGCAAGCGCTCAGCAAGTTGGTTGGATCCTGGTTCAGCACCTAAACAATGCCCTAAACGAAAACTTACCCCTAGAAAAGTGATGGTCACTGTTTGGTGGTCTAGCGCCGGTGTGATTCATCACAGCTTCTTACCAAACGGGGTGAGCATTACTGCAGATGTGTACTGTGAAGAACTGAGCACAATGATGGAGAAACTGGCGCATCTCCAACCAGCATTGGTCAATCGCTCGTCTCCGCTGCTCCTGCACGACAACGCGCGACCTCATACTGCACAGCAGACGGTCTCCAAGTTGCAAGAACTGGGGTTGGAAGCTCTCCGTCATCCGCCCTACTCACCAGACCTTGCGCCTACAGACTACTACTTTTTCCAGAATTTGGATAACTTCTTGGCGGGAAAAAAATTCAATACCCGAGAGGCAGTACAAAATGCCTTTGAAGAATTTGTTGCCTCCCGTCCAGCTGATTTCTTTAAGAAGGGCATCAATAAACTGCCACTGCGATGGCAAAGATGCATTGATTGCATGGGTGATTACTTCGATTAATACAAATAAAAAAATTCATGAAAAAAATTCGTTTAAATTTTTTCATACAAAACGGCAATTTCATAGGTAAAGACCTATTATACAGGGTTACTGGTAACTCGACGTATTCCTTGCAGGACGTCATAGTAGGGTTAAAATGCCACCAAATGTTCTACCGAAATTCAGTAGTTTTTGAGTTAGTTCGATTTTTAGAGTTTTTATGAATAATCCCAGATTAAATCATTTGAAACCAATTTAAAAATTATTTACGGCGCGACAGTACAGAAATTTTAAGTTATTATCGTAGTTGATGCCGTAGCAGATCTTTGTTAATAATTAAAAGTTCAAAAATGCCTTAAACCTTGGCAAATATCACTAATCAAACATATTTTTTTTTGTAATTTTTGTTATTACTCCATACAAATTGTTGTCTAGTGCAAAAATAAAATACTACGCCTGATGTACAAATTACTAGGAAAATATCCTTATCTTATCAGCTATCCAAAAAGGTATGAATGTTAATACAAAGTCATGGACTACATTATGAAAATCGTTTTTGATTTAGTACAGGAAGACGTGCGTCTCACAAAAAGGTGATTATTCGGAAAATCAAATAAAACAATTTCGTGAATGTTATTATTATTTTTAATAAATTTCAATTTAATAACTTTTATGACATACATTTCACACGTCTTGTTCGATGTGCTGCCCTCGGTTTCGAATACATGTTCTTATTCGCTTCCTCATTTCAGTTTTTGTGATTCTTGATGTGATTGTTGCCCTCATCTGGTCCGCCGCATCTGTTATTCTCTCCCTTAGTTCTTCAATTGAATTTACTGGGGTCACATAAACTAGGTCTTTCATATGACCCCAGACGTAAAAGTCTAGGGGCGTCAGATCAGGGCTTCGCGCAGGCCACGGAATCGGCCCACCGCGCCCTATCCATCGGTTTGGATAGTTTTCATCCAGCAATTGTCGAATTGTGATTCGGAAGTGGGCTGGACATCCGTCATGTTGATAAATCATGTTTGCTCTTCTTTCTTCCGGTACATCCGCGAGCAGTGGTGTTAAATGATTTCTAAGGAAATCTTCATAAAGTTCCCCATTTAGTGTTCGGGGTAAAAAATGTGGGCCGATCAATTTGTCGTCGATAATACCCATCCAAACATTAAGCGAGAACCTACGCTGGGATGCGGTTGGTTTCAGTTTTTTAGGGTTTGCTTCTGCTTTCGGTGCCCAGTAATGTAAGTTGTGGTAGTTTGTGATACCATCACGGTCAAAACATGACTCATCGGTCCACAGAATGTTTTTTAAAAAGTTTTCGCCTTCGGCGTCGGCATTCAGCATGAAACGACAAAATTCAAGCCGTCTCGGCGGATCTCCCTCTTCTAATGACTGGACTGGTTGGTAGTGATATGGATGTCGGCCTGACAAGTGAACTACAGACCAGACTTTCCACTGTGACATACCAAGCTCACGCGCTACGATGTTTGTCGATATGTTGGGGTCGTCAATAAAACGTTGAAGAATCAGCTCTTCGTCGTCAGCCGTGTATCTCCGGGAACGACCAGTGTCAATTTGCCTGGTTCTTTGGACGCTGCCAGTTTCAGATATTCGCCGATAAGTCGATCCGAAGACACTAACGTGTGGGAGTCGGCGGTTGGGAAAGCGAAGTCCATATTCTCTCCGCGCTTCAGCAGCGTTACCGTCACAAAGTCCGTAACAGTAAATTATGTCAGCGTATTCAGGATTAGAATATGCAGCCATAGTCAGCACTTATGAAGGCACAGCACAGCACGAGAGCAAGATACGCGATAGGGATAGCCAGATAACAAAACACGAGCTTGCGCGACGTAGAGTTGAGACTGACTAACGCTGACGACCAGAAAATCGCACCCCGAGTCATGCCGAGAGAACAATAGTAACCAATCACAAAGCTTACCGTGTGTTTGGAGTTCAAGCTCAGGTAAAACTACGAATTCTACGAATAACAAACAAAATGTTGATTGTCTCACAATTTTACCTGCTCCCCATAAAACTCTTCTCTACCCTGTCATACATGCAAAAGTATTGACAATCATACCTTTCTGAATAGCTGATAAGACAAGGATATTTTCCTAGTAATTTGTACATCAGGCGTAGTATTTTATTTTTGCACTAGACAACAATTTGTATGGAGTAACAACAAAAATTACAAAAAAAAAAATGTTTGATTAGTGATATTTGCCAAGGTTTAAGGCATTTTTGAACTTTTAATTATTAACAAAGATCTGCTACGGCATCAACTACGATAATAACTTAAAATTTCTGTACTGTCGCGCCGTAAATAATTTTTAAATTGATTTCAAATGATTTAATCTGGGATTATTCATAAAAACTCTAAAAATCGAACTAACTCAAAAACTACTGAATTTCGGTAGAACATTTGGTGGCTTAATTTGTTGCATTTTAGCCCTACTATGACGTCCTGCAAGGAATACGTCGAGTTACCAGTAACCCTGTATAAACCAACTCCAATATATATTTCATAAAAAAATGTTCAAAGGCCTGTTAATTTGTTTGTCATTATAAGGTGCTCTTCTGCATTAGCGTTCACCAGCCTAAATGAGGATCAAATAGGTATATTTATGATAAAACTTGCCATCATAATCAGTGTGCGTCCTATTTCGACACAACTTTTTATTATCTAATGTTATTTTAAATTTACAGATGGTATTTACAGTTTTATTTTAATATTTTTTTAATTGTTACCATATTGTTACCATTTAGTTTTTATATTAATATCGATAATTAAAGATTAACTCTCCAAGCCACTTGCTCTCGTCGGTCCATAAGAGATTGGTGTGGACGAGGAGCTCCTAGGCACGCAGTCAGTCGCTAAATATATTACTGTCAAAGTGCTTTAATTTCTGAGCATTTAAGTGCTTTGGAGAGCATATTAAACTGTCGGTGTCAGGTTGTAAATGTTGTAATGATTAGATATCAGTAATGAACTATGAAAGAGGCCTACTGGGAGGCTTGACAACACTGACTCTAAGGTAACCACTGCCCATATCATAAAGAAGAAATATATAGGTACTCTCACGTTTGACAATTTGAATAATCTGACATGGGTATTTGCAACTTACCTAGCTAATGTATTGACTGTGAAGATTGCTTTTTCTTTTTAAAAGGCAACGCCCGCTAGGGAATTCAATCCGTGTATCGCGTGAGACTTCACAAACATGCAATTCACGGACACATATAACACCCAGATTCAGAATAACAAAATATTTGTCCTGCACGGGACTCGAACCCGAAACACGAGGGCTCCGAGGTAGTAGCGAGGTACCAACTTAACCACTGCACACCATCACTGTCGCATATGAAGACTCTTCATTGAAGGTGGCAGGGAAAAGATAAGTGACTGCCATCTTTTGTCGGAAACTATACCTAGATGATATTGTGAAATTTATTTTATACATAAATACCTTACGCATCGACACCCTCACTAACTCATCGCGAAATCTCATAACGAACATACATACACTAACTAACTTTGTTTTGACGGTCATAAATATACCAACCTATTATTATGTAGGTAAATATCACGAGATTGTAACATTATTAAGACCATTGTTGTTATTGTTTTCAAGTCTGTTAATAATGTTAGAAATGTAGGTACATACCTACTTCAAAACGTTCAATCTTTCTAAAATTAAAAATCCGGCCAAGTGCGAGTCGGACTCGCCCATGAAGCGTTCCGTAGCAGCAAGTATTTCAGTTGATTAAATGAAAGCAAATTGCGGTTTACGATTTACGACGTATTAAAAATGACTACTTGCTAGATCTCGTTCAAACCAATTTTCGTTGTTAGTTTGCATGGTAATGTATATCATATTTTTTTAGTTAAATTATTCTCTTATTTTAGAAGTTACAGAGGTAATTTACCCATACATGTCTATGGGAAGGTGAAATGGTGGTAAAATGAGTGGCCGGGGGGGACACTCATTTTACCACCATTTCAGTTTAGAACAAAATGATATTAGAAACCTCAATATCATTTTTGAAGACCTTCCCATAGACATGTATGGATAAATTAAATTTTTTTTTAGTTACTGTTCTATGTATGGGGACCTCCCAAAATTATTGTTCTTTTTCTATTTTTGTGTAAAAATCTTAATGCGGTTCACCGAATACATCTACTTACCAAGTTTCAACAGTACAGCTCTTATAGTTTCGGAAGAAAGTGGCTGTGACATACGGACGGACGGACAGACCGACAGACATGACGAATCTATAAGGGTTCCGTTTTTTGTTATTTGGCTACGGAACCCTAAAACTAGTCATGCTACTCAGTGCCTTTGTTTAATTAAGTTCTGAAATCATAATACGAAGCTTCGGTTGCATAATTGTTTTACATTACTGCCCTTACATTACCCGAGAACTTTGTATATCGCTAAATTGCAAGCAGCAATACCAGTTGAAGCTTCATAATATGAAGCTTCAACGGGTATTGCTGCTTGCAATTTAGCGATATAAAAAGTATGGTGAAATACATTTACAAATTAAAACCATGTGCAATTTTTCGGTATTATAAATTGTACTAGCTGTGCCCCGCGGTTTTACCAGCATTTAACTTTATAAATAATTATAGCCTATGTGTTAATCCAGGGTGTAACCCAACTTCATACCAAATTTTATTAAAATCGCTCCAGCCGTTTAGACGTGAATAAGTAACAAACATACAAACTCACAAACTATCGCCTTTATAATATTTGTGTGATGGCATGATTTGTCCATGTGTATAGAATGTCATTGTATCATGTGCTAAAATTTTCACACACTACATTATAACGTTAAAATTTCATTGTATATTTGGCTTTATCTACCAAGAGCTTGGTTACATTTTTCTAGAAAAGATTTTAATATGACTGGCCCGTTGGTATAGTAGATAGTGACCCTGACTGCTAAACCAGAGGTAGTGGGTTCGATCGCCACTTGTCTGGGTGTAATTTATCTATAGCATGAATATATTTATAAATATGTATGTTCACCAGTTTTCTGGTTGTCATACTACAGGCTCTGCCTATTTTAGGATCAGATGGCAGTGTGTCAGTTGTCCCAAGTTACTTTTTATTTTTTTTATTATGTATTCAACTAGAATAGAATAGAATTTCATTTATTGCAATTAGGCACACAAGGAACACTTTTGCACGTCACATAGTATAAATCGTTAGTACATTAAAATAGTTCATATTAGGTCTTTACCTATGAAATTGCCGTTCTGCAGTACTGGCCATTTCAAATCAAAATAATTTTTGTTTGGCTAAGAATTCTAATTTCAAATTAATTTTATTTTAAAAACATGGATTCTTTTTTCCAAAAGTAGTCATTTCTTTATTGATTAGTGTTACATTTTCATCGCATTTCAATCTTTTTCGTCATCATGGATACGTTAAAAATTCGAGTAATTATGGAATATGAGTACCGTCGTGGCAGCAACGCGGCACAAGCGGCACGCAACATCAACGACGTTTACGGAGCTAACACTACCAACCAACGCACCACCTGTTATTGGTTTGCTCGCTTCCGTTCTGGAAATTTCGACCTGAAAAATGAACCTCGCGGTCGTCCGAAGACTTTGGTCGACAATGACGAATTAAAGGCGGTTGTGGAAGCTGATGATACACAATCTACGGCTGAATTAGCAGCAGCTTTCGACGTTAGCGTCAAAACAATATTGGTCCATTTGCGTCAAATTGGCAAGGTAAAAAAGCTTGACAAATGGGTGCCCCACGAACTCAATGATCGCCAGCGCGAAGTACGCGTCGAGACGTGCCTTGCACTGCTCAACAGACACACAAATGAAGGAATTTTGAACCGCATTGTTACCTGCGATGAAAAATGGATTCTGTTTGATAACCGCAAGCGCTCAGCAAGTTGGTTGGATCCTGGTTCAGCACCTAAACAATGCCCTAAACGAAAACTTACCCCTAGAAAAGTGATGGTCACTGTTTGGTGGTCTAGCGCCGGTGTGATTCATCACAGCTTCTTACCAAACGGGGTGAGCATTACTGCAGATGTGTACTGTGAAGAACTGAGCACAATGATGGAGAAGCTGGCGCATCTCCAACCAGCATTGGTCAATCGCTCGTCTCCGCTGCTCCTGCACGACAACGCGCGACCTCATACTGCACAGCAGACGGTCTCCAAGTTGCAAGAACTGGGGTTGGAAGCTCTCCGTCATCCGCCCTACTCACCAGACCTTGCGCCTACAGACTACTACTTTTTCCAGAATTTGGATAACTTCTTGGCGGGAAAAAAATTCAATACCCGAGAGGCAGTACAAAATGCCTTTGAAGAATTTGTTGCCTCCCGTCCAGCTGATTTCTTTAAGAAGGGCATCAATAAACTGCCACTGCGATGGCAAAGATGCATTGATTGCATGGGTGATTACTTCGATTAATACAAATAAAAAAATTCATGAAAAAAATTCGTTTAAATTTTTTCATACAAAACGGCAATTTCATAGGTAAAGACCTATTATAACAGTCAATAAAAATACCTAATCAAATTGAATTGAATTTTACAGTTAAATTAAATTTGTCATAGGGCAATTCTAGCAAACACTTAGGAATTTTATTGTAGAAGCGGATACCTAACCCCACAAAGGAACTGTCTACTTTATGCAGGCGATGATAATTTGAAGAGAGTTTATTCTTATTACGTGTATTCTTTTGGTGCACATCACTTCTTTTTTCAAATAAATGCAATTTTTTTCTGACATGGATTATATTTGCATAAATATACTGTGATGCAACAGTTAAGATGTCGATATCTTTAAAAATCCCCCTAAGAGAAGCCCTAGCTCCAAGCTTATACATTCCTCGGATAGCTCTCTTTTGAAGAATAAATATAGTTTGTATATCAGCAGCCCTACCCCATAAAAGGATAGAGTATGACATTAGGCTGTGAAAATAACTAAAGTATACTAATCTAGACGTTTCAACATCTGTAAGTTGCCTTACCTTTCTCACAGCATAGGCGGCGGAACTTAATCTACCAGCAAGCTTAGTGATGTGATTACCCCATTGTAATTTAGTGTCCAGGGTAATACCAAGGAACACCGTGGAGTCTACAGTTTGTAATGTTTAATTTTCCATAATTATATTGTCCTAGATTTCTAACATTGGACGTGGTAAATTTAACACATTTTATTTTCTTTGCATTTAAAACTAAGTTGTTGGAGGTAAACCATTGTGTCACAAGAGTAAGGGCGTAATTTATATCGTCAAAATCACCTCTATTACGGTCTACTTTAAATATTAACGAAGTGTCGTCAGCAAATAAAACGATGTCACTGAGCCTTGTGGTACGCCTAGTTTCACTGGTAAATCTGAAGATTTTTCGCCACCTACTTCAACGCACTGTAATCTAAAATTCAAGTAGGAATGTAGAAAGTCAAGTGCACTACTACGGATTCTATAGTGATACTTGTTTTAATAAGAGCGTATCATGTTCTACACAGTCAAACGCTTTGGAGAGGTCACAGAAAACGCCTATTGCGTTCTCTCCCGTAGATCTCTCCCATGCATTGTATATGTGTTTTAATAAAGCGGCTCCAGCATCAGTAGTTGAGCGTCCCTTGGTAAAACCGAATTGGTTCATGTGTAGAAGGCTATTCGATTGAAAATATCTCAGCAATTGTTTAAAACATGATTTTCTCAAAAATTGTGCTGAAGACTGGTAATATGGAAATTGGTCTAAAATAACCAAGATCATTTTTACTACCAGACTTAAATACAGGTATTATTTTACTATGTTTCATAAGATCCGGAAAAGTTCCAGATTCAATACATTTATTGAAAATAATTGTTAAGTAAGGCGCTACTAATTCTATTACGTTTTTTAATAGCTTCAAGGAATTGCCCCATAAATCGCCAGTAGTTTTTGTATCGAATGATTTAAAGGTTGTGGTTATTTCATACTCAGTAATATATTCAAAATTAAATAATGAGTGACATTCTGGTACACTCGTTTGTAATATTTTTTTGGCTAAGTCACATGACGATTTTAGAGTATTAGTAATGTTTGTAGCTATATTAGCAAAAACCTATTAAACAATTGCGCTACTTTGGTATCATTACTTATTATTTTACCATCGTCAATTAATACAAATTTTCCTTCACGCTGGGTGACGTTTCCAGTTTCTTTATTAATAATGCTCCAGGTTGTTTTTATTTTATTGGTAGAAGTTTTAATTTTATTATTTATAAATTTTGCTTTTGCCATGTTACATACTGATTTGAATATTTTAGAATAATTCCTAACGTATTGTAGAAAAGGGAAATCAAATCTGGACTTTCTCATACTAAACAAACTATAATTTTGAATTAGCTTAATATTCTTGGTGATCATGAAACGACATTCTTGTCGATAAAGGTAGTTAACGTTGTAGAATGCCAAGTATATCATTAGGAATCTTCCTTTTTAAAGATGTAAATCAAGACTAATTAGTCATGACAATAAATAAAGTTTGTAGGGCATCAGTGTGCTAAATACACCCAAAAATATTGCCTCTTCATACAAACTGCGTCGGCATGTTTCTATGGAAAGGGCAATCAGAATTTTTGTGTTATTTTATTAAAGGCATTGTTTATAGTCGGATGATAATCGAACCTGCATGTTCGAAATATATGATCTAGTCATGGTTTAGTGATGCAATTACAATAGTATTGTAGAACCTACAATTGTTTTTTCACCGCAATTAATAGGAATTTACGATACGTGATCAACGTACGTTTTCACGAATAAAGTGCGCGACGTCTGTGCTTATGGCTATTATTCCATCGAAAATATAACTAGCTTTAAAATAAAAACACACTATAAAATAAATTAAATACTCGTTTATTTACATGAAACGCGAACCAAATCTACTTGGGTTTCGGTAATCAATTTCGACAAGTTACAGCAATTATGAGTAGTAACTGCAAAGTTCTCTCGTAAATATACACGAATTCTTATCGTTATTAGGATCTAGAATAAAGTCTAACATATCAAGTGTATATTATTGTGTTTATATACCAAGAGAATTTTGCATCTAGATAACTTATATTGATGATATTATTCTTACGGTAATTACATTTTAAAAGTGCAAGATACTTATTTAAAAATTGTATTACAAATTTTATGAAGAACATAATATGTTCTACAGATTATTTATAGGCAATTGCCCTATTTGAAAGAGATTATATTTCTATGCCAAGATAATATAGCGCGCGTAAGAGTAGAGAGCACTCTGTGTGATTGCCAACTTCTTCATGAACATTCTAGTTCCAGAAGCCTGTAAAAACAGTATGCATAAGTATAATTTTAAGATTAATATTTCTCTAGCCGAATTCATTCTCACCCAATTCAGACTTTTAAAACTATTAATATTATGAAATAAATTCGTAGACAAGTTATACAAAAAAAAATAGTGATCGCAAATTACAAAAATGACTAGAAATATCTGTCTTGTGATGTACTGGGATTATAAAAACATATACAAAAATATATGATAACAAAACACTATTGTTTATGAAGTGAATATTTTCGTATGTTAAATTCTATTACTAAAAAACATGATAAGCCGAGAGCTCTCTACGGATACGCCAACACTAATATTGACATCTCCGAGGTCTACGCGTAGTGACAAATGTACATCGACAAAGCGAATACAATCCTTTACAATAACTATATACTCCATCAACTATCCAGACAGCTGCGACAATACATACGTTTCCATTAGAAGTACAAAAGCGGTAATGACATTATAAAAGCGTATCATAAATACGATATACGAGCGCAGTGTTATCACAAACTTGTAAGCAATGTACACTTGCACAACGTCATGTGAAACACGGCAGTACGAGCGCTCCTACGCAAGCTACACTACAACTAACCGCTACAACACCAGGCAACAAAATTATTCCGTATAATTATGTAATAAATAACTATTCAGAGTAATCGTAGATATTTTAAAATTAAAAACTAAACCCGACTATGGATAACATGCCCTACACAAGCGCCGCGAGATACGTTATGACCTCATGACACAGGAAGAGGATATTCGCACATACAGATTACATTAATCATACTTTCTTTTGGTTAAGCCCTAGTCGGGTATATAGGCTTCAATTAAAATTATCTTTCAATCTAGCTACCTTAAACAGGTCTGTAATTCAAAGCATTAATTAAAGTTTTATATCACACATTAATTTACTTAACATATAATTATGATGACATAAATGAAAACGACTTAACTTTTAAAAATCAGATTAAATGTGAATTGTATTACAATTACCCATTTAGCAAATCCATGCTCTATTCTTAAAGAAAATGTTGTTTTGAGACAATGTAAAATAAGAAATCTGGCGATAATAATAAATAAAATTTAGAAATATAAACTGTCTAACTTATAGTTAAAGTTTTGAATTGCCAAAACTTAAAATAAGTCCCTAAGAAACCGATTGATATTAACCCTACAAACCTGACTACATTATTTCGGTTTCGGTGTCCCTATAGATATTCATTGCTGTTGTTAGCGGGGCTGCCAACAGACATAATGAACATCATATCGAGCTGAGACGAACATCAAAAGCCTTATATGTACAAATACGTTATTGATGGAGCATTATGATGAGTTAAGTGTGGTTCATTCATCGTTGAACTGTTGTCATGAATAACTATCAATATCAAATTTCATAAAACTAAATTAACATTAAAGAAATCAAGGTACAAAATCTGATTGGCTGGGTAATAAATCAAATTACTTATTCATAACAAATAAAATTTATATCTAAACGTTTTACGAATAAACAATAACTATAAAATAAAACAGGACATCGAATCTTTATAATAACACACAGCTATACTCCTCACTCCATCGTTGCGAGCTGGTACAAGACGAATGCTACATCACTGCCTCAACTAATAGTAACTTCCAAATTTTTTCAAAATTCGGAAACATCAATTTAACTAAATATGATACAGAATCTATATACCATTACATTTTAATGGAATGTGTGAATCTAAACCGAAGAAATTGAACACGTAAGCAAAATTGGGGCAAAAGTGTACGCCAATTGAGATATAAGAGACATAGCATCGTCGGATGTACGTAACACTACAATGAGCTGAGGGAGGGCCCAGCGCCTCTCCCGAACAAAAGATTGACCAAAATGACAGCAGTTTAAATTGCTCTCATTGTAGCTACAACGCGAAAAAATAATGATAAGGATATCATCGGTGAGTTTAAGTTACTAAAATGGCAACGCTCCTAGCGACACTCCCAAACTTTGACCGTTTGATCGACGCTGCCTGATATCACGTATGGCAAGCTCCTGTGGAAATCTGAAATAAAGACATTACATTAAGTATATATTCGCTATGTAATTATAAGTAACAAGGGTTCCAAAACTGAACCTTGAGAGACCCCATGTGCCAAAGACTTATAACGTGTTTTAATTTTGTTTTTGTTTATCAATAAATTATAATCTGCATCTTCACACATTAAACGTATCTGATAAGCTTATTGAAATGTTTTAGTCTCTATCTGTATTGCAATTGAAGCATTAATGAATGTATAGTAACAATGTCAAAAGCTTTATTTAAATCTAGAAAAGAATAAACCAGTTCTTTTTTGTATCCATAAGGAGCAGGATTTTATCGACTGTTTTATTTTTTCCAATGACTGTATAATTTCGCCAGGTTTTTAAAACATTATGCCTGTGTTATTAGTTCCTTATTATATAGTGTTCGGTATTGAAGTCGGGACTTGTTTTTTCTGATGAAAATGTTATACGAACAGAAGCATATCGGTATGCATACAGAGCTCCGCGACTTGTTGGTAGAGTGGTACATACCGAGGCTGGTGGCGAAGTGCTGGTGCGCGTACAGCGTCTTGAGGCAGCGCGTGTGCGCCACGTCCCACACGCGCAGCGTCTTGTCGTCCGACGCCGTGAGCAGGTAGCGCCCGCCCGGGTGCCACGCCGCGCCGCGCACCCAGTTGTCGTGCCCCACCAACGTGGCCAGGCACTGCCCCGTGCTCACGTCCCAGATCTGCCAACATATCGATATCATCATTAAAGAAAATTAATCACACAAATACATACACTTAAGAATCCACATTGAATACGCAGCTTTTTAATGCGAACCTCTTGGCACGGGGTCTACTGCTATTTTTAAGACCCCTATATATTTCTTACCCGAATTGGATCTCAAGTAAACATTTATTATTTTCCCCCATTTACGATTTTAAATTAGATAGAAGTACCAAAATAGAAATTCTATGCTCACTATAGTTTCCTCATGCTTTTCATTGATTATGTGGCTTATGAAACATGCTTTTATCCAAAATAGCTTAAGCACAAGGAACGAATATAATTATCCGCTGAAGCAGTGAAAGCCTCCTGATGCTTCGGTAAATATCTTAAAAGGATTAGAAGTGAAGTTAGGGAACTATTTCACAATTGTGGGAGTATCCAGGACAGTGCACAATACACTCTTCAAAAGCGCCTATCATGGGAGAACGAGCGGCGGATCTCAACCACATGGGACGCAACCTAACTATACCAGTTTAAGTATAAATATTTTGGCAGACAAATTGGCTGGGATAGCCATTGCAAATTACTGTGAATCTGTTATGGAACATAAAGAGCAGTTACTAATCAGAGACAGACGGGGACAACGACGACGCCAGTAACAAAGTTTGGCCCTGTAGTATCGGGCAAAGAATTGGTGTGCTGTATAACCTCTCCGTCATAAAGGGCGACTAAAATTTTGCTAGAGGAAAGGTGTCGGTGAGGCTAATGTAAAGGCGGTGTCTGAAGTTGAATCTCAAGGCACACAAAAAATGGCTCCAGCAAAGTATGCAGCTTGTTGTAGTTAAATCTAAAGATTCAGAGGGAACTAATTCATTCGCTTTGGGAGCTGCTAATATGATGATGGAGATCATCCAATGGAGTTACTGGTGCTCTTCCAAATGTGTTGAAGTAAGCCACCATGGGCTTTAGTCAGTTAGAGACCGATATAATTTATTTATTTACATCTTCCTTGGTTTTGTTTAATGTCTGTGATTACTAGCATAGTCGTAAGTTTTTACTAACTCTTGTTGAGTCTTAGTTATTCAAATAAAGAAAAGTTCTATTCTATAGTTTTTCTACCCAAGGCAAAGGATATTCATAACAGATTTCCCTACACAAAAAATATAGAATAATATAGGTTGCAATCATTGCCATCGCAACATTTTAAACTGTTTTTCATATTTATTTCTTAAATTATGTTTTTGTCACCTCTTCTGTTTAAAATTAAAATAAGTATTAGACATTCATTATGAAACTATTTATATATTTTATCATTTCGTTATAAAGCATTATATATAAAACATATGCGCCATGTAGCAGTGGTACAGTTGTAATAATCGTTTTATTTGTGTCATTGTGAGCGTGTAATATCTTTAATTGTATTTACTAACATTAATTTTAAGTTAAAATTTGTTACAAACAAGTGGGCCTTGTTGCCTGTCAATAAATAAATTATTATTACTCATTTATGTAATCTATATATATAAAATTCAATGCCACTTTTCGTTGTAATGTTATAACTCAACAACGCCTTTACCGATTTCGCTAATTTTGGTCTTGAATTATTCGTGGAACTCCAGGGAAGGTTTGTAACGTAGATAAAATAAAAAAAAGTCTTGAAAAAGTGTAAAATACACATCATTCTATAATTTTTGTTTGAATAAATGAACTTAATAATATTTTTTTTTATTACTATGCCTTATACGTAGCGAAGCATGTACCAGGCCGCTAGTTAGTATTATGTTAGCAAATTGCATATTCAATAATCATAAAAGATGTCGCATTAAGTACTAAAGTAGATTTTTGGCCTCAGAATAGTCATCAATTTAGAAACTTGTTGAGTAGTTGTGTGTGTACCTTGACGGACTTGTCCCGAGAGCCGCTGGCGAGGAAGGGTCCGGCGTGGTTAGCGCGGCGGTTGTCGGCGCCCGCGGCCTCGTTGATGGCGGCGCCGGCCGCCTCGGGCGCCCACGACACGCACTCCACCACGTGCTCGTGCTCGCGCAGCTCCATCTGTCCGGAAGCGTACTATTATTTATTTACATAATTACCGGACAGTCACTGCGGTATAATACCGGTAGACAAAATAACCGGCCAAGTGCAAGTCGGACTCGCTCACTCGTAAATTATTATTTGAACGTTTATTTTCTATTTGTTATTGCTGCAATATACATACACTCTCCAATTACAACTGACTATCTTTTACGATTCATAGGATACAACCCGAAGTCAGACAGACAGATGGACAGACGAACTAATAGAGATCCTTATTTCCTATGTTCCGTTGGTCGTTGGGTCTATTCAGGTCCGAAAATACTGTATTTAAGATTATTAACACCGGAGTTTAGCAAAGTACAGTCCGCGGGTAAAAGGCTATCCGTTACTTAACATTTCTCCCGAAGTAGTAGAGGTACGACAATGATTATTGTTAAAAGTGCGAATAAACTGCTTTCGAAGTAACCAAAAATACAATCGGCATTAAATTCAAAACCAAATGCAAATTTTATAAATCGAATTAGGGAAGGAATGAATTTTCAAGAAATAATATTAATTATAATATATATTAGGTAGGTAGCAGGTTAGTAGACACATAGATAAAAATGTGGATATGCCTATCAAAATGTCAATTTCGCGTACGCAATTTAAACTTTATAATAGAAATACACATATTATTAGAAAAAAAATATTAAGACCAATAACTTATTATCTTTTTTTTGTTACTGCTATAGCTCCAAAAAGCGGGGTGCAGGGTGGTTATTGGTTGCAAGGGAAGACCTTGTTTAATGTATAATCTGTTTCGGTAATGCACATAAGTAGACTAGTGAACAAGGTCTAAGTCTAAAATTATTTTTGTAGCTTGTTTAAGTGTGTTGGTCGAAATCTGAGCACGGTACCTTTTTTAAGTTAAATCTGTGAGATTAAAATGAATTAAAAGGCATATTATTATCCAATTTTGGTTTTCTTACCGAGTTAGAGTAATTCAATACTTAATATTCTGACCTCTGGTAACTTTACTAACCGTAATATTTCTATTTATTTATTATTATCACATAACTACATTATTACTAAATTATTGTTCCATTCTAAAATTTATACATATAGTTTTTAGTTCAAATGTCCATCTAATTGAACCCTGTCTCTTAAGACTAGGCAGGGCCTGTATCTTGAGAGGTGGTATACAACATAGAAGGTCATTACTAAGATGAATCATTAGTCGAGACAAGTAATTTATCCACATTATAAACATACCTTGCACTCATTAGTATCCGCGTTCCAGATGCGCACGGTCTGATCGTTAGAGCACGAGGCGAGTAGGGTCCCGTCGGCCGACACGCGCACCATGCGCACCCACTCGCGGTGACCCTTGTACGTTTTGATGCAGTACCTGCGAATGTCAACGCTAATGTCAAGTTCAGGTGGAAAGGTCAAGCTGAAATGCTAGCTTACGCCATCATCGAAAGGTCAAATTAGAAAACTGAAAATATTACATAGTAGTTAGCTATCCTTCAAAATTAATAGAAATAAAAGAAAAAGCAGATGTGGTCCTTTCTTTTCTAACTTTACGGTAATTTTTTCGGGACTAGTCCCTCCTACCACTGCAAGTCTTATAAGCCAGGATCAACAGTGGCACACAATCAACTGACACTGAGCGGTGAAGCTCAGGCATGACCCTTTGTCATGAATCGTTTTAACTGTCTTAGATCCCGCAACGAGTTGACTCAGAAAGAAACAAGGAGGAGTTATAAAAAAGTAGTTTAACTACCCTCCAAAGCAAAACGGGTAACAGAATGATATAACAAGGCCAGAGCCTCATAAAAGGAAAGAATTGCAACTAGTGAAACCAGCTGCAAAAGTAACATGGGTATATTTTAAGGGGTCAATCAAATGAGCTGTTATAATTGACTCCAATAGTAGACCAAAGGTAATATAATATCATTACATTACATTATTCGTACGCGGCCATCTGACCCTAAACTAAGCCTAGCTTGTACTATGGAAAACAGATACCTGATTTATTACATATACTACTTTTCTTTTGTAAATAGGTACATATGTCCTGAGTCTGGGTGTAATTATCTATATATAATTACACCCAGACTCAGGAGAAACAGACATGTTCATGCACAGAAATATATGTCCTGGGTAGAGGAATTGAACCCACGACCTGCGGCGTTAAGGCAAGCATTTACCAACCACGCCAACCCACGACCTGCAGCGTTAAGGCAAGCATTTAGCAACGACGCCAACCGGTACGTCAAAAAGAGCGTTTATACGCACGGAAGTCGTTCCTTGTTGCTACAAGATCTGTACTATTCCGTTTATCGTGATCTAAGTGAGGTAGTGCCTAGAGTTCTTTCGCTCTTTGACCAACGCGACTGGGGAAGTGTTTTAAGTTTTTAGTTTCCGTTCTTTAGTTTAGAATAAAGTTAAGTATTTTTATTTATTGCCAATGCTATTTCCTGGTTTGTAGACAACATAAACATAATACTTTTTGTTGACGTTCTGGTCCAGAACATTAACCTTTAGTCTGCCAGTCATGTATAGATGACCAACCAAAATAAGCCCAGCTTTCTGACTATATAATCGCACCGTGGCAAGCTGGGCACATTTTGATTTGTGACATGACTGTAGAACCAAATGTTTTTTGTTAATATCAGTGTCCTGAGAGTGAGTAAACCAAATGTTTCGTCTGAACCATTTCTTAAACACCAATTACAACACGAGCGGTACTGATTCAAGACTGTGAAGCAAATTATTTTTCTGCATGATTGAAGCAAATTTCGACTTTTCTTAAAATACATTTTAAGTTATTTTTAAGGTGAGGCAAGCAATTTTTTTACATTGTTGATGATATTAATCAATTTCATGAGTCTTATTTCAATGATTGAATATAACAGTCAATAAAATAAATCTGGCAAAGTTAAAATTTAAATAAAAAAAATTGTTAAATAATAATTTAAAATAATATATTTTTTTAATTTCCAAAGGGCATTTCGCCCGCATTTCGTGTCGTATCTGTACCTATATTAATCCACCTTCATCTATAAGGTCTCAATCTATCTTCTTACTATAACTTCAGACGTTCCATCGACTTCAACGTTGAAAATCAATTTCGGACCAATTATGACGTTACATGTGCACAAGCCTGAACAAGTCATTTTTAACCTTCATCTAACTCTGAGCCAGAACGCAAACCGACGACAAGTTGTGGACGTATCCTAACATTGATTTACTGGTAATGACGCACATGGCCATCTGATCCCAAACTAGGCAGAGCTTGTACTATGATATACAACATATACTACTTTTCTTTTGTAAACACATATTTACACTCAGGCTCAGGACAAACAGGCATGTTAAACCAAGCCAACTGGCCTGTCTATATATATTAACAAAAACATATCTTACCCAGTAGCGACCTCCCAAGCCTTGATAGTCTTGTCGCGACTAGCGGAGTACACAATGTCGCCGCTGGGTGAGAACGCGACCGACGACACGTTGTGGTCGTGCCCGTGCATCGTCTTCACGCACTCGAACGTTTGGTTGAAATCCCACAGCTTGATAGACATGTCGGCGCTGCAGGACACTGGAACAATAGAAACATCTTATTTATTAGCTCTGTGTTATTTCCAAGCCTCAAATCAGTCGGTACGTAATAGCTGGTGATAGCGATCACGCTGATAGTATTGCGAATGTCGCAAATCGTTCTAGTCTAGTTGCAAGTGATCAATTTAAAGGCACAACTATTTTATTTTTATCATAATGTTATTTATAAGTGTTGTATAAATTTATTCGAATAAATTAATACAACACTGAACAACAGAATGAAAATATAAATAATGAAAAATAAATAAAATATTAAGTAAATTTCGGAATAAATAATAATAAAAACAAAATCAGTTAATAGAGTTCTATACCCTACTAATTAAAATACGGTCCGTCCCTATCTTCGCCCATCATGCAATTCAGATATATTGAATAATGCATATTTTGTCAAAACAAAGTATTAAAATTTCCCATGTTTGTTGATAAATTACAGAACAAGGATCAAAAAGGTCCTCTCTCTGTAGCAGAACTTTTTTATCGTAATATTATTTCGCTTACAATGGATAGTTTAAACTTAATGTCGCAGAAAAGCAATTGGTACACACTCATAATTTTCGAAGTCAGAATTATCTTTAGACATACATTTCATATCCATAATCATTATAAAAAGTTCACAGTCAGAATTGTCTTTTGGAGTAAAAGCAGAACTGTCATACCCCAGTTACTTGCAAGCATGCAAGCAAGCATTCAAACAACTGCACTTGTGGCGCAGCGGCTAACGCCCGAAATTAATAAACGATCCTAATCCATTTTATGCTATCTACGATAGCAATTTCGATCCATTTGTCTATTAAACCGTGCCAATAAAGCATCCACAGATTGAAAACGCAATCTTTCCGAACGAGCGATCTTTGGGAGGACGGATCATAGAAAAAGATAGGCCTCTGTACTACAATGACAGGTTGCACGTGCCAATAACCAATCCATTAATTTTGACATAAGCTTAGATAGCCAAAACAATCTTAAGTTGCAATCCTAGAAATTTGGTGGATTGACAATTGGTTCTAAAGATAAAATTGGTGAAATAGTTCATTATATTCCAAAGTAGCTTTGCATATAAATAATAAATAATAATAATATTTTTTAGTTTACAAAATAGGCGGCAACAACTTCACGTCACTGTTTAAATTATTTGTAAAACAAACACAGAAATCAATAATAAAATTATTGCTTATCATATCAGAATCCATTATAGGTATTATATTTATTAATAAGTAATTATTTGTATATAAGTTATAAATGCTTTGCAACAAAAACAAACAACCAACTTACTCCTTTTTTGTTCTTGATCCGATCGGCGACTACGGCGCCGGCGCACATACGGGTATTTGATACAAAAAACTGGCCAAAAGTCATTTTTACAATAGTAACCGCGCAGCTATCCTTTGTTATGTTTTAACAATGGGACACTCTATTCATTAAGAAACCGGTACCCAGAAGGGGCTAGAGCGCTCCATGCGCCCTCAACGTCAGTCGGAACTCATCTGTTGTGCTAGTGACACGTTTGTTTTCTCGGCGCTCGCAAATTTCAATTGCTGTTTAAGACTAATCATACTGTTGTGTTTAGTGCAAACCCCAAAAACCATCATGGAATCTTCAGGCACAGGTATGAACTTTATTTTGAATCTATTGTGCTACTGTTAGGATCACTTTTTCATTCTTTAATTGTACCATAAAGTCATGAGTATTTTTATGCAAAAAAAAACACGTAAAATAGGTTTCCTTCGTCAAATTAAGTATCAGATAAACATAGTTAAGCTAAAGTTTATACATAATCGTGTTCTTTGAACCTTCTAGATTTCATATCAAGAGAAAAACCTTCCGCCTCTTTCCGCCCCTATGAATTATAGCCTCTGAACAAAAATAGGTTTTTTTCGAAAAAAAAACAACACTTTGTGTTTCTTTGATTTTAACATAGATTTTTTCTTGTTGGCAGGTCCTTATGATGAGTCATCGATGACAATAACAAGAGAGGATATGTTTAACGTAATAAAACAGTGCGACTACAAAAATTTAGATAAAAAACTGGACTTTCTTGAGCATAAACTAATTGAAATGACCAAATGCCCCGAGGACAAAACTAAAGTACTCCGCCATTGCTTAAAATCATTTAAACATCATTACAAGCTAAAATGGACCTCAGCAAGCTACAAAGAATGTCGTTTCCGAAAAACGAATGAACAATGGCTTAAAGAAAAAATTTCTCTACCTGTTTGGCGACACAATAAACCCGGCCGACCTCTTAAGGAATTCCAAGAATGTAGTGAAAGAAGCAAAAGGCGCAAAACAGAGAAAGTGAGATCAGAAATATCGCATGAAGAGTTGACGTATGCTGCTGTGATGAGTGAACGAGCCGCAGGCAACAATGATTTGTCTCAAATAATAAAACAGGCTTCAGCGACTCCGAGACGAGCCACTAGATTCCGCAAAATCATAAGTTCAGCCGACAAAAGTTCAAAAAGCGGCAAGTTAACGATAACACAAGCACTGATTAAATACGTGGAAGCCGACCTAACGCGCAAACAATATAATGTGATAAGAGATGGGCAGGAGGATATATACCCCTGTTATTCTCTCCTACAGAGAGCGAAAACGGAGTGCTATCCTAAATCTATTGTCTCCGAATCGATAGCAGAAATTACTTTACAAGATCTTCTTGACCACACCACTCAACGCCTTTGCCTGTACCTCCAGAAAGTGTTAATGACAGCAACAGAAATTGAAGGGCAGAATATGGAACTCATTTGCAAATGGGGATGTGATGGCTCGAAAGCACAAGAATTTAAACAAAAATTCCAAGATGAGTCAGGCTCCGATGCCCATGTTTTTATAAGCTCATTAGTACCCCTACGACTGACAAGTAATGTGAATGGCCAACTGAAGATTTGGTGGCAGAATCCAGCTCCTTCATCTTGCCGATTTTGCCGTCCTATAAGGATTCAGTTTGTGCATGAAAATAATGAAGTGACTCGATCCGAAATAGCACACATTGAAAACCAGGCACAAAACATAAACCCCACTGAAGTTGAGGCTGACAATAAAGTCATAAAGGTGTCGCACACACTTGTGCTTACAATAGTAGATGGTAAAGTGTGCAATGCCGCAACTAATACCACGTCAACAATGAAGTGCTACATATGCAAGCAGACCAGCAAAGATTTCAACAATCTTAAAACCGACGAAAGTTTGATAGATTCGAACTCGCTCAAATTTGGACTATCAATATTGCACGCTCGGATTAGATTTCTCGCAACATGTCTCCATATAGCCTACAAACTACCTATCAAAAAATGGAGGCTTAACAAGGAGGAAAAGCAGCTTTCGGCAGATAAAAAGAAAGAGATTCAAGAGGCCTTTCGA
The DNA here is from genome assembly GCA_951640165.1 of Pseudoips prasinana. Lineage (NCBI taxonomy): Eukaryota > Metazoa > Arthropoda > Insecta > Lepidoptera > Nolidae > Pseudoips > Pseudoips prasinana. The sequence goes on from OX621260.1 coordinate 16,265,051, forward strand.
GAGCAAATGGGCTTGCTTGTAGACGTGCCGAAAGCTGGCTTTGGAAATACTAACGATGGAAATACTTCTAGGAGATTCTTTGCCGATCCTGTAACAACTGCCTCAATAACAGGGATTGATATAAACTTCCTTAAGAACCTCAAGTTGATTCTAGAAGTTATTTCGAGTGGGTTCTCTATTGACACGGAAAAATTTTCGGTGTTTCTGAAGTCAACAGCCGAACTATATGTGCAGTTATACAACTGGCACCCCATGACGCCAACTTTGCATAAAGTTTTGTGTCATGGGGCTTTGGTAATCAAACATGCTCTTTTGCCGATTGGACAATTATCAGAGGAGGCAGCTGAGTCGCGGAATAAACATTTCCGCCTATACAGGCAAAACTTTGCAAGAAAGTTTTCGCGAAAGAATTGCCTCCAAGATGTCATGAACCGCCTTCTTCTGACCTCTGATGTCTTTCTTAGTAGCAGCAGCAGAATGCAATTCAAAAGGAACAGGAAACCACTATCGCAAGAAATTCTACAATTTCTTAAAGTTGAATACGAGTGTCCCGCGGACACTGACACTGATAATGCTGACCCGGGCACTAGTACTGATCAAGCAGATAGCGATAGCGAGTCTGACGAATATTAGCTGTATAAGTTTCTCTGTAAATATTACAAGAAAATGTATATTTAACTTTTATTTCGATGTAAATTACAGTTTGTACATAGCTTTTCATTTATGTATTTTGTAAGGTTATGTAAAAAGTAAGCGTTATTTTTAAATCATTGTGTATTTTTAAATGCTTTTTTTATTAGTTATTGTACAAATAAATCACCATAATGCTTGAAATAGAAAATAATGTTTTATTTTATTTCGATTTTATTTCACACGTAAGTCCCTTTGGAGAAAAGGGTATAGAAATGATTGGGTTATACTAAAATTAATATGAAAAATAATTAGGAGGCACAATTGACCCAAAATTACCAAAAAAAGGTTTTGGCCAGTTTTTTGTATCAAATACCCGTATGTGCGGCGTGCGATTTGCTTGTCAAATTTTGATACGTTCCGTTCCACCAAAACATAATGTTTGACCAATTAAGTTTAATTTTATTATTATATACCCTAGTCGTCTAGTAAAACATTTTAACCTAGCTATAAATAAGTCAGTATTGATGACTTATCTTTAATATATTTAAAAATGAATTTTCATCTTAAATTAAATGGTATAATTGTGTCCTGAGTTACCGAGTTCTGCATAAAACGGAACGCTGCAGAGGGAAAGGATCGCACCCCGATCTCTGGGCAAAAAATGGATGGATTGATATGTTTTGTTATTAGCACGCAGGTAAAGATCAAGATAGCGATAGAGCTAATCTAGAGATAGGACTGACTGACAGATTGCGGATCGATTATTAATTTCGGGCGTAAAATGACAGGTTGCACGTGCCAATAACCAATCCATTAATTTTGACATAAGCTTCGATAGCCAAAACAATCTAAAGTTGCAATCCTAGAAATTCGGTGGATTGACGATTGGTTCTACAGATAAAATTGGTGAAATAGTTCATTATATTCCGAAATGGCTTTGCATATAAATAATTAATAATAAGAATATTATTGCTTATCATATCACAATCCATTATAGGTATTATATTTATTAATAAGTAATTATTTGTATATTAGTTATAAATGCTTTGCAACAAAAACAAACAACCAACTTACTGCTTTTTTGTTTTTGATCCGATTCGTTTTGCTTGTCAAATTTTAATACGTTCCGTTCCACCAAAACATAATGTTTGACCAATTAAGTTTCATTTTATTATTATATACCCTAGTCGTCTAGTAAAACATTTTAACCTAGCTATAAATAAGTCAGTATTGATGACATATCGTTAATATATTTAAAAATAATTTTTTTTCTTAAATTAAATGGTATAATTGTGTCCTGAGTTACAGAGTTCTGCATAAAACGGAACGCTGCAGAAGGAAAGGATCGCACCCCAATCTCTGAGCGAAAAATGGATGGATTGATATGTTTTGTTATTGACACGCAGGTAAAGATCAAGATAGCGATAGAGCTAATCTAGAGATAGGACTGACTGACAGATTGCGGATCGTTTATTAATTTCGGGCGTAAGACAGTCGCCTCACTGCTACGTGTCGCGGGTTCGTGTCCCGCGCCGGACAACTATTTGTGTGACCCATAAAATCCCATAAAAGATTTTGTGGATACGGGTAATGTGTAAAACAAGGTTTTGCTCATATTTAGTATTTATATTATGAGTATGACTCCTTTTACACGAGGTTTTCACTTTATTTTTATAGTACTGAACTATGGTGAGAAATAAACGATTTATTATTATTATTATGCATTATAAAATTGATTTTCATATATATACTGACATACTGCAGTCAGAATGTTAATATCATTAAACATTTCTCTTAAAGACACTCGCGGACCAAGTTTATATATGGCTATTACAGTATAGAAATATTAACAACAGGTGTAATTTTAAAACATTGCTAAGATTTATTCCATTCCTTTTCTTTAGCTGTTGTTAAACTAGTTCAAATAAACTTACCCAGTAATTTCCCATGATGGTCGAAGGCGATATCCTGAACGGAGTCGGTATGGCCCTTCAGGGTTCGTTCGTACTCGCCGCTCTCAAAGTCCCACACCTTGATAGTTGCGTCCTCACTCGAAGAAACCATCAAACTGAACACCGGGTGGAATATTACCTGCAAGTTATTATTACATTATTGATTATTGAGCTGCTAACATACGACAAACGTGTGGCACCCAACTACACATTTAATTCGAGATTGTTTACAAAAACGTTACTCTTCCTAGCACTTTTCAGTTACGAGTGTTTAGAGTATCTGATCGTAGCCCCAACTATCAAGTCAAATTCAAAGTTCAATTATTCAGTAAAAAAAATTCATTTTTGAGGAATCGTCATTTTTTCTTACCCTACCGTGCAGTGCATGACTTAAACACTGCCAGAAAACTCAGTAAGCTATACTTATATAAAATAAAATTTACTTATGATTTATTATATATTGTTTATGATGGTTTGACCATTTAGAAAGGATGAATGAAAGAAGATTGACCAAAGAAGTATACCTGGCCTGTGTGAATGGAATCGGAGACGTTCTCAAGAAAGTACCCTAAACCGGCGAGCATGTATGAAGAATATAATGACAGTAATCGAGGCAAAAGACGTGTGCAAAGATCGTGACAAATGGAAATCCGTTGTCTCTGCCTACTCCCCTGGGAAACAGGCGCGAGTCTATGTATGTATCTATGTTTATGTGTGTTGACTTAGAACACAAACAATATGTAATAGGGTAGTGTACATGCAAACTATCAAGAACATGCTCAAAAAGACAACAAAATAATCAAAACCGTTATTAATTATTATTAATCTACTACCATATAATAAACAGGTACCATCAAGCTAAACTGTACTTTTTATTCCCGACTATGAAATCTCTACTCATCCAACCTTATCCCAGCATTTTTCAATTTGTATTATATACTAGCTGTGCCCCGCGGTTTTACCCGCGTTAAACTTTATAAATGATTACAGCTCCTCCCCCGTAGGTGATAGCGTGATAATATGTAGAATATATGTTGACCCGACCTCTTAGTAATATTCATGCGAAATTTGAAGTTAATCCATGCAGTACTTTTTGAGTTTAGCCCGGACATACATACAGACAAACATATAAACAGACAAAAATTCTAGAAACTATATTTTTGGCTTCGATATCGTTTGTAGATCACGCCACAAGTATCCTTTTAAAAAAATATTCAATGTACAGTTTTGACTTTCCTACGATTTTATTATATGTATAGACTAGCTGTCCCGGCAGACGTTGTCCTGACAATAGCAATAGAACCTGGAATCTAATCGCAGCGTCAACTATCGAATCGTATCGAAAATCCAAACTATGCAAGGATATCGAATATGATATCCAAAGTTCGTATATGTTTGAGCGTGTTCAAACAGACAAAAAATCATCAAAATCAGTTTTAAAAACCTGTTGAAGCGCCACCAACCGGATTCACTTGTATGACACACCCGTGACATCACCGTAATCCCTTGCTTACGGGGCCGAAATAAATTACTACTAAGTTACGTTTAATTAAAATATAGTGAAAAAAATATTAAAAATTAATGAAAAAAAATCATAAATACACTTAATTAAATCATTGGTTACTTATATGCCCCCATTCTGGCGGTAGCGTGAAGAAGTCCCGGGTTCACATACCGGTTCAAAAGGGTTGCGATTATTCTGTCAAGAAAAACACCTAGATGTAGCCTAGAGTATGGAAGTTGGTGGTGTTACAGAGCCCTTGCCTCGGAGCGTCGTTAGTGGAGTCTTCATGGCATGGTGTAACACTAATATGGCAGATCTATAAAGGCACATATATTGTAATAACTTGAATAAACCTAATACACAATAATTTCTCTGAAAGTCCATCAACTGAACAGGTAGTGGAATATTGCTTGCGACCAACAAGTTATTCAACATTGAACATAATGATTTTTTTGGTGAGGCTAGTCACTCATCATCATCATCATATCAGCCGAAAGACGTCCACTGCTGGCCAGAGGTCTTCCCCAAAAGATCTCCACAATTGCCGGTCTTGCGCCATTCGCATCCAGCAATTTCCAGCGACCCGCACAAGATCATCGGTCCATCTTGTAGGGGGCCTGCCCACGCTGCGTCTTCCGGTTCGTGGTCACTCGAGAACATTTCTGCCCCAACTGCCTTCGATTCTACGAGCTATGTGCCCCGCCCACTGCCACTTCAGTTTTGCAATTCTTCGGGCTATGTCGGTGACTTTGGTTCGCCTGCGAATTTCGACATTTCTGAATCGATCCTGCAGGGAAACGCCGAGCATAACCCTCTCCATTGCTGTTTGGGTTACCTTTAGCCTTCTAATAAGGCCCATAGTGAGCGACCACGTCTCTGTTCCGTAAGTTATCACTGGGGAACACACACTGGTCGAAGACTTTCGACTTGAGACACTGCGGTATTTTGGACGAGAAGATGTTACGTAGCTTCCCGAACGCTGCCCAGCCGAGTTGGATTCTACGATTACGAGGCTAGTCACTACTTACACAAAAATCCAGCTTTAGAGTAGTGGAATTGGCTTCTTGGGAAGGTACTAAAAATTCTGACATACCAACAGAACTTGTCCTGATAACAAGCAACCAACTAACCCGCAAAACAAGACAGATTACAAATAAAATCAAAAGTGTACCAAATAAAATCTCATTTGCGATCCTAATCTTTTAACAAGTAATTACAGTGTAGGTGGATAAATTACTCTATTACAATTTGGAACAAAACCTGACCTACGAGTGGCACACTATTTAACACGCACTTATCGTAATAGGGAAATAAAAGTAGTGGAAAACAATACACATGGTTCGTCATCTAATACTATTGAAGACATTAGAAGATAAACGTTACATGTAACCTTTTGGCGCCATCCAATTGCATGCTATAAACATTTGTATCACGACATATAATCGAAAAGCAATGAAGTTACATATTGCTATTCACTGACATATCATATCTCTCAATAGCTATGATCACGGGAATATACGCGCAAAAACAAAACAATACTAGAAATTTTCATCGACTTTCATTAGTTTAGAAAGTTAAATAAAGCTTTTGTCTAATTTTATAATACACCTGTTATAGAGTTTAGAAAAAGGTGTCGTTTTTAATTTGACGGCTATTGAAATGTTATTTGTGAAATTGGCACTATTATGATATAATCTGTCGATTACGCTTGGTTACTCGTTAGTGAATAGTTCTGTTCGATTCGCACATATTTTCTCAATATACTGTACGAAATATACATTTTCACTAGACATCTTGCGACAACATTGATTAAAAATATGTGTAATTAATGTTAACGATAAAGATATAGGCAAATCACTACCTTGGTTACCCGACGTTTCGGCATGGATTGCACCAGCCGTGGTCACGGGTCGACTGGTGTGGCTCGGCAGCATTGTCTCCGTGAAGCTCGGGTTTCGGTATCTACCCTCGCATGGTCTTGATATTTTTCTTTTACGTCACTATTACTCCAGAATAGTACGTGAAGCGGTTGAAATAAAGAAATATATAAATTTCAACCGGGAACACGGATACCGCCTCTCACCATCTTGGAATCCTGTAATAACGAAGTGCCATCGTCGCGTAACCAACGTAGTGCGCCCGGGTGCTGATGTCATTAGTGTCGTGTGCACCGACAGTTTCGTAAAAGAAAAATATCAAGACCATGCGAGGGTAGATACCGAAACCCGAGCTTCACGGAGACGACGCTGCCGAGCCACACCAGTCGACCCGTGACCACGGCTGGTGCAATCCATGCCGAAACGTCGGGTAACCAAGGTAATAATTTGCCTATATCTTTATCGCGATTGAGACCCGTGTTCACAGTATATAAATTTGTGTACAAATCGCGAAAGTTTAAAAACATTAATAACAGATAAATATACTTATATATTTCTAAGTACATACATACAGTTACAATAAACCCAGACACAGAACAAATAACCGTGCTCATCTTAAATTAATTAATATATTTTACGGTTGTTTAACAACTATATTTTAAAGATAGTTGTTAGGTTACAACTTTAGGTTCTCAACAGAGTCTGACTGAGAAGGTTTCTCAACTTTTAAAATGTTACATAATCTATTTTGTCGGTGTAAAAGACTACTGGATTAGATCTATTTAAGTAACGTCCAATTCCAAATTTCAATAGATAGCCCAGGAATGTACAAATAATACAAAAATCTGCTCAGTGCATCTACACAGCATTTCATAACTTGACTCCAATCTAGCTTGTTACACGTTGCATGATCAAAAATGTTATAATTAACCAATTAGAAAATAGCTATTTTCAGACTCATACAGACAGACATACTCCATTAAATAAGTAACGTTCAAAAAGGGATCTTCGCCACTGAGGAAGCCATGTATTCATTTGTCTATGACTTCATCATCATCATCATATCAGCCGAAAGACTACCACTGGACGCTGGATAAAGACAGCACAATAGCCGGTCCTGCGCTGCCCGCATCCAGCGGCTTCACGCGACCCTTGCAAGTTCGTCGGTCCACCAAGGTCCATGACTTACTTATATCTTATTTAAGTAAATGTTCCTTGATAGTCACTCAGCACCATCAGAATTACCAGCGCTAGAACAATAAAATGATCTAGCAAATGCTGAGGTGGTGCCATTACGGGCCTGCACGGACAAGTCATTGTTTTTTTCGTTTATTTTTAGTTGTCTGTGCAATTTGTGAATACATTTTTTCTTCTAATTTCTTTTTCTAAACTAGTTGTTGGAAAATATTACTACGTTGAATAAATCATTTGTTTCAGGTTGCTACTTTGCATGTCAGGTAGCTATCCCGAATTTTCTATGCCAACGTTTACATTCAGAAGGATCTGAAGAATAGTCTAACGTAAGCTTTAACCAGAATTTGGAAGAATCTCGACGTACCTTAGTAATGGTGGCCCGGTGTCCGGTGAGACAGAACTTCTCCGGTGGACGGGGGATCCACTCGGCTGGCGTGCGCTTGGCGCGCGTAGGCGCACCCTCGATGAATTCCTTCTGAGCCTCCGACAACTTCGATTCTAATTCCATAACCTGGGAAAATTATTTACAACTTGGTAAGTCATTCGGAAACATTGTGAAAAGTTATGAATGGAAAAATTTGAAGAGAGAAGTTTATAATCGGCACTCAGTCGAATATCAATTGATCGACCAGTATAAATCGAGAGTCTATATACTGGAACGTACATAATATCGAATGGTTAATAAATCGTACATTCAATTGAATATATTCTTTAGCGATAAACGATATACATATAAGCTATATTACTACAAAATTTTATCAAAATCCATTCAATAGTTTTTGTTTGAAAGAATAACAAACATCCATACCATCCACAATTCTATACTCACAAACTGTCGCATTTATAATATTAGTAGAATTATGAAAGTTCACATTCGATTAATAGTGGTCGAGCAATTGGATTCGATTATTTGACATTCGATTTGGCATAGTACACCGTGGTAATCAACGGTGGGTAGAAATATCTTGAATATACTACCTATGCAGGTTACAGGTGGGCACCATGCAAGTAATTAACTATCTGAGGTTTTATTCGATAAAATGAAACAGGTTTTTTGTTTTGACACAAAATACACTGATTACATAATCGCCTGAGGTGTTTAGCTTTTAGCTGTACTCTTTTGTACATCCATGTATGCCGATTTGTTTTGTAAGCTACAAACCCAATGATATAAGCAGAAATCTAGTTAAAAACACAGGATGATAATGAGGAGTGTACTGGTAAAGTCACTGAACCCGGTCAAACGTTTCGATCATTGCGAGGGACCATTATTAGAACGCCCAGCGCGCTGGGCCTAATTCAACTCAGCAGCAGTTAGTTTTGAACCGATTTCAAAAAGAGGAAACTTAATTCGATCCTTTTTTTAAAATAATTGTACACCGATTACACGCTCATCTCATATTAAATAATTTGTTTTTAATTCGAATATTGGCGAGTTGATGAAAAAAAAATGTTAAGATCAGAAATTATTCTTAAGGATCTGTAAAAAAGGAGAAGTCTTTAATTTGAGCCGTTGAAACATAACGTATTTCTTAAAATTTGCGATTAACACATAGATAGCTACTAAAAACAGTAAATTAATTATTTAGTAATAAAATGTTATTATTTGACGAATAACTATACAACATGTAACTTAATTAACGCACATCCTGAAAATAGTTTGTTCAGAATCGTTTACTGAATCGATTTATATGATTTTTATATAAGTAATTTTTATTCCAAAAATAATTAAAACTACGGAAATTATTGTCATATTAACCCTGTACAGTCAAAACAAATTGAAATGGACCGTAAGTCAAAGTAATAAGACTTTTAAAATCGCAGTTTTATTAGTATTCATACAAATTCCACCATTCAATACAAAATAAAGAAAAAATAACTTTATTCCAAGAAACTAATTTAGTAAATAATAATGCATATACACGTTAAATAAAAAATTCAGTGTATGTGTATTAGGATTACAACATAACATTCTAATTGGGGTGTTTGAGGGTGTGCGTTAATTACGTTACATGTTGTATACAGCTCGCGCCGAAATTAAATTAACAGAACTAAAGATTACCCTGTCCTTTTTAAAAGATCCATGTTAAAAAGAAATGCAATTATATTTAAAAAAAAATGTTTTCCCATAGAATCGGGGCAAGTTTTTTAAACAGTTTTAATTTAAAAACACTGAATATTGATGACATTCTGATAAAAGGACGCCAAGGACTTCCATTCGATTTAGGAACATGGACTAACCCATATTTATTGACCCGTAGATAGCTTTTTTAAGTCCAGGGGAGCTATCGCCTAATTCTCAGGTTATCGTGATGATTAGGTAATTTTTTACATGATCTATTTGAACGCCGATCACCATTACGATAACCGGTGAATTAGGCTGTAGCCTCCCAGGTACTTTGACTTCGTGTTTACCATGTTTGTAAACTACCGTACGACACAGGAATAGTACAAGCAAAATTAACCATACCCTCTATAATAATCAACATAACAACTCCACAAACATCGTAGTTATCCAAAATAAATTAGTATGCCAATATTTTGGCGCGTCTTACAAATTTATAAACATTCCTGCCAATACTAGAGCAAGGTTTAGATGAAAACAGAACACCGACCCGATTACCATCACCTTGACCTCTATCAGTTTAGATAGTTGGCAATGTTGGCATTATTTCTGGAGTGTTAGTGAATGGTAAAACATGTCACAACGATTAACAAGAGCAAAGTGTAACCGGCAACGACCGCCCGTTCAACAAAATCGTTTAGTGCGACCTAGAAACGTTCACCGCAGATCGATGGAGTACATTTCTCAGACCGGATCGTGCACAGACGTCGTTATAATTTTTCTGGCCATCAGTTACTGGCAGTTTAGCAATATGTGAGTATTGAACACCTGAGAAAGAACATGTTATGCAACTAACATGTTGCGTACGCCAGAGGACACTAATAGGCATCATCATCTTTTGTACTCACCAATCGATTACATGTAATCAATTAAAGAACGTATTGCACAAGTTTTACAGCAACACGTTAACTTATTTCTTGCGAAGTAAAAGAACTAAGTTAGCCGTGTGGTATCCGGCCTAGAAAGAATAACAAGGCCCCCTCATACCACCCCGTGGGTGTCGTAAAAGGCGACTAAGGGATACAGCAGGTAGTCGGGCAGCAGCGCCACCTGTATACTGTAGCTACCACCTATATACGGTCGCTAACTCGCTTGCTAAGCGCGGTGAGTGCGGCAAATCTCTCCAAGTGCCACCGTTGCGTTGTGGAAACCTTTGGAGGAGGCCTATATCTGATGATGACTTTATCTCAATACGATACCATCGCTTAGACATAGGTAGGTTCAGAAGATTGCATTATTAGTATTTATTGTATACTATTAGCGTGTAATATTTGAAGGTATATAATAATATTTATGTTTTGAATGCCGATAAATTGGTCTAGCTATGTATCATATCTTCAAAAAGGCGTATTCGCGAGTTATCACGAAAGAACAAATGGAACTACTTATTTATGAGATCCGCAAGATAGGTAACCTAACATGCACCAAACAATTATAAACCCTTGTAATTTGAGGACCAAGGCCGGCAATCGTGGAGACCTTTTGGGCAGGCGTTTGTGCAGCAATGGAAGTCTTTCGGCTGATATGTGTACTAGCTGTCAAGTACACAGGTGGCAATACAAAACCGACTACCTAGTGTATCCCTAAGTCCCCTTTTAAGATGCTCACAGGATGGTACGGGGTGAACCTGTTATTCTTTCAGGACTGGCAACCACCAGGCTGAGTTACTCTAACAATAATAGTTAAACCAGTCCAGTTTGAAGTTGGACACGGGAGCAAAATCTCATTATCACTGCCTTATATTAGTTACACTTATCTTATTGATTGAACTTGAAGTAAAGCCCCCATCTCGATGTAACTAATATAAGGCAGTGATAATGAGATTTTGCTCCCGTGTCCAACTTCAAACTATACAAATCTATGAGTACATATTCCAAGTTGGATTGCCCATTGAACACTTTAGATAAATTGACTGCACGTGTGGTGTAGCGGCTAAGACTCGCCGCTTGGTGTCGCGGTTTGGAGTCCCGCGCCGGACAACTATTTGTGTGAACCATAAATAGTTGTTCTAAGTCTGGATGTAATTTGTGTCCGTCTATGTTTGTAAAGTACCACGCGACACAGGGATTAGATTACCTAATGCGGGCGTTGTCTTAAAAAAATGATTTCAATAGAAATCAATGGGAAGCTCCTGCGAGGCTGCTCAACTCGATTCAACTGTCGGACAAAGAATCTTCATCAAGCTTGTTTATTGAAGTGTGGCTCACTTCATAGGTCAATGCCCGAATCATCTTATTGCTATTTGATTCAACTTTTGCGTAATGATTACTGCTAGGCAACAAATAATAGCACCTTTGCATCTCTCTCATTTCGTAAGCATCAAAAATAAAGGGAACGAAGTCCGCGATATATCAGCGAAGACCATTTGCTACTAGATGTTATTAGCCTTAAATCGTGCACAGGTTTTGCTAAGAAATAATTTCCTCAGATTATCATTATTAATTCAGAAGTAAAAATACACCGTGGCAAATTTCGCTGACATGAACGGTGCTGTCGTAAGAAATTCCAAAAGCATTTCCTTAACGTCCCACTACGCTCGCAAAGTCTCATGCTAAGTGCTTAAACTTGATATGTCATAGTGTTCATTACAGTCCTTCTGTGGTTTGCTAATTTTAAATATTTCAAGTGAATAATATATTTCCCACACGGTGACGTCAGATATGTTGCATTGCGTCATATCCAGTAAAGACGGTTCTCAGACTTTATTGGTTAATGTCCACCTGGCAGAAATACCGCAGCCGACCTCAAGCCGTCAATGCTGACATTTTATATTAATAATATCCTAGGACACATTCACACACGGCCATCTGATCCCAAACTAAGCAGTGTTTGTACTATGGAAACCAGATAACTGATATACTACATAATATACTAATTTCTTTTGCAAATATTTCTAATATTATTTTATATTCATTTTATATCAACCATACGACCAAAATGTAATGAATAATAAAAGATTTGAAATACATACTTATATAGATAATTACACCCAGACTCAGGACAAACGGACATATTTGTCCTATGTAGGAATCGAACCCACGACCTGCGGCGTGACAGGCAAGCATTTACCAACCACGCCAACCGGCTCGTCTAACTACAATTGTTATATTTTTTTTTTTTTTTTTTTTTATGTGATGATACAATCGCCACTCCTTGCCATGAGCAGGGACGTTATTTAGTTATTCTTCTATTATTATTCAAGTTTGTATTATGTTTCAAGGTTCTAATTTTAATTTCTAATTTTAAGTTATATTGTGTCCGTATTTATGATAGTTAATATTGTTATAGAGCTGTTTCGCATATTATGCTCATCTATTATAAATATATATTCCAGCCTTGTCTTGTCATTCCGTCTATAAGTATTTTATCATCAACATGATACAATCTTATATCCTATCTCTTTAATTCTATACCTTCATCCCATTAAATAATATTACATACTATACTTATATAATATAATTACTACTTAAACTATATTTTATTTATATTCATTTATTCCTATCTATAACTATATTAACTATCTTGCGGGCATATTCTAAAAAGATGTTTCTGGTTTTGGTTTTTGCTACTATTTTATTTATATTGCTTTTGTTGATTTGCATTTCCAACAGCTGTTCTGTGTCATTCCTTTTCCTTCCGAATACCGGGCATTGTGATATAATGTGTAACACTGTCTCTTCAACCCCCGGGTCGCATGTGCACGATGGGCTCTCTTTACACTTAAACCTTGTCAAGTATTCGGAGAACCCACCGTGTCCCGTCAACAACTGCGCCGTAACACTATCGAAGTCAATCTTTTTGACTATCCTATATGCTTCTATGGCATCCGGGAAGAATATTTTGGTCGTCCCAGCTGTCTCTCCTGATCGATACCTCCGGTTCCACTCGTCCATGGAGTCCTTTCGGATTTGTCCCTTGACGAATGAAACCGGACACATATCGTAGTCAGGGGCTCTTTTCAGGCGGAGTGCGGCCTCTTTAGCTAGATGATCTGCACGCTCGTTTCCCACCAACCCTGCATGGGCCTTTACCCAGAACAAAGCAACAGTTTTGCTCTGGGCAAGGGCTACTTGCAGATTTCTGCGGGTCTCAACGGCTAGGGGATGCTGGGAGCTGTTATGAACAACGGTCTCTAATGCAGCTTTGGAGTCACTGTATATTGCAAAGGTCTGTTGCGCGTTTCCGAGAATATGCTCCGTGGCCTTGCATATGGCCAGGAGTTCCGCCTGATAGACCGTGCTACATGATGGCAGTTTTAATTTGACCGTTTTTATTTCGGTCTCTCTACTCCAAAAGGAGAGTCCGGCTCCGACTTTATTGTCAATTTTACTGCCATCAGTAAAGATTCGCACTGTAAAATCGCTGTTTGCGTTAAGGTCTTCTTGGTCTATCAGGCTTACAAACTCCAGGCTCATATGTGTCGCCGGGTGCCCAAGCTCGGAGTACTTTGCTTTTCGTTCGATCTCCCTTCCCGCCATGTCTTGTCGGGGCACACCTCTCTTTGCCTCGTACAGGGCGGCTGCCTCCTGTACTCTGATATCCAGCGGGAGTATCCCCGCTAGTAGCAACGCTGCGTTCAGGGAGACCGTACGATAGGATCTGCAGACCTTTTGCGCAAATCCTCGCTGGATTGCATTGAGCTGTTTCCTAACACCCAGCTTTCCCACCGCTGGGGCCCAGGCACTCGCCGCGTACATTATAATGGGTTCTATAACCGCATTGTATATAACCCTGATCACTTCCGGGTGGAGTCCCCAACTAACCCTGGCCGCCCTCGACAGCTGCTTGTATATATTAACAGATTTTTTGCATATATTAAATATATGTTTGTTAAATGTCAAGCAGCTGTCGATGGTGAGGCCGAGGATTTTTATGTCTTTGGACATTGCTATGTCAACCCCGCCCATGCTCAGAAGTGGTACGTCATACTTGAGCTTTCTGGTTATTACCATGGCCTGGGTCTTATGCGGCGCAAACTTCAATTTATTTTTGACGCCCCACTCCCTTACATAGGCGAGGGCAGCATTAGCTTGTCTTTGGACCTCGATCGCGGTATCCCCATCTATGATCAATACAATGTCGTCGGCAAACGCCTGGCAATAGTCTCCTCTATTTGCTAGCCCCTTGAGCAACGGGTCGAGAAGCAGGTTCCATAGTATTGGTCCCCCTATGGAACCTTGAACACACCCCTTGTTCGTGCTTATGGAGTGTGTCTCCCCGCCATACCTTACCTCGACTTGTCTGTCTTTGAGGTAACTAGCTATTACCTTCCTGATATTGCCGGGACAGCCTTCTTCCGCTAGCCTAACGTTAATGGTTGGCCACCAGGCACTATCGAAGGCTCCCTCTATGTCCAGTGAAATCATGGTGATCAACTTTTTTTGTTTTAGTTTATGTCGTATGTGTTTCATCAGATCATAAAGGGAGTCTTCGGTGCTCCTCTGTGGCACAAAGCCATATTGGGAGGCACTCAATTTCGGGAGGAGATGCCATTTCAGTCTCCCTATAATCATTTTTTCATAAATTTTGCCCAAGACCGGGAGCAATCCAATGGGCCTGTATGACTTGGGCTGGGAATAGTCTTCTTTTCCGGGCTTTTTGAGGACTATGACTGTGGCTTGTTTCCATGGTTTTGGAAAGTGACCCAACTGAAGGCATTTATTGGTGATGGCTAGGAAGGTCTCGGGATCCTGCGTAATTACTTGCATACAAATGTCTGCTGTGAAGCCATCTGATCCGGGTGCCTTCTTGGGGTTGAAGCTCTCCACCGCCATTTTGAGCTCGTGTTTAGTGAACAGAGGATCATGGTTGTCATCATGCTCACTGTTCACTAGCTTTGCCTTTTGTCGTATGATTTGGTGGTAGGCATTTTCCCCAATTTCGGTGTCTTTGGGATAGAAGGTTTCGGCAAGCAGTTTCACCGACGCCTTTGGGTCCAGAAACCGTCCGTCTCTCTTAAGGGGTAAGTCCTCTTGCCTTTTGGTCGTACGCCCTATCACCCTATAAATCCCCTCCCAAACCCCTTCTTTATCCTGTTTACCACAGAAGTCTTTCCATCCTTGGGTCTGCGCGTCTCTGGTTTTGGTTTCGTACTCTATTTTCTTTTCCAAGTACTTTTCCACTACCACAGCTCTTCTAGAGGGGGCCGCACTGCGTATTCTTCTCTTCCTGATGGCTACTTCTTTTTTGAGTTTAGCGAGCTCTTCGGACCACCACGGCAAGGTGAGTTTGTGTTTATTTGTTAATGTTGGTATGTTTTCTGTGCATGCTTCGTGTATCATGTGTGTGTATTTGTGTATTATGTCTTCTAAGTGTTGAGTGTTTGTGATTGTGTCGACTTTATTTGGGCAGATTTGACCTTCTGTCATTAATTGGGCCAGTTTCTCACGAAACTGGTTCCAATTTGCTTTTTTGGTGTTAAACTGCCGTGTCGTGCGTTGTGTGATTATGCTCTCCCCTCTTTTCAATTTTATATTGAAAATGATGGCGTTATGGTCCGAGTTTGTTACTCCTTGATCTACTTTCCAGTTTTCCACCAAGTCCAAGATCTCAGTTGTGCAGGCGGTGACATCGACGTGACTACTGTATGTCCTTCCCCCCCTTACCGTCTCGAATGTTGGGATGTTCCCAACATTTAGTACCTGCAATCCCATTTGGTTGAGAGTGCCCATCAGACTGTCGCCCCTTTTGTCATTTCTATCACTTCCCCACCAGATACTCTTGGCATTTGAATCCCCCCCAATTAGCAGGTTTTTACAATTGGCCATCTCGATTTTTCTCAACTGCTCCAGGTAAGACTCTATGGGCTGGTCTGGCTCAAAGTAAAAGGAGGCCAGTATAATCTCCCAGGCACTAGTACGGATCCTCACTACTACGATGTTAAAGGTTGTGAGTTCTGGGCACTGTATAACGTCAATATCTTTATCGAAGACCGCTATTGCTGCCTTTACAGGGCCCTCCCCGTGGTTAGTGTTCTGGAAGATTCTGACACCCCTATATGACTTCAAGCTTTTAACCGCTCCTACATAGGGTTCCTGGAGCAGTGCTACGGCGACTTTTCTGTTGCTGGCTTCAAGCATGAGCTCCTCAGTTGCAAGTTTCATCCTCTGTAGATTGGCCTGTATAAATGTGTACTTTTTTTGCCTGTCTTGGGAGGGATGTATGGTCATGTTTACCACAGTGGCGCCTTTAGCAGTACGCAACAGTAGAGCGTGCTATCGCATCCCATCGCCTTCGTACTGGACAGTCCAGGCTAAAGGCGTTATGGTTAGGGTGGTGCTCTTGCTTCGTTGTGAAACAATTGTTACATTTGGGGGGGTCCCCCGACAAACGGACTGGACAGTCAACGCGCAAATGAGGGTCGCCGCAATGTGAGCATAGGTCCTCCCTTTCAGTGCACAGTTTTCGCCCATGGCCAAAGCGGAGGCACTTGGTACACTGTATCAGAGGTGTTTGGTCGAATGCCCGTACTCTTTGTAGGTCCACGTGTACCCGTTCTGCCTTGGTCATTCGTTGCCATAACTGTGGGGAAACCTGTAGCACCACATGATTTTCGTGTGGATTCCTTGCTCGTTTGCGGTATTTTACGGCAATCTTAATCTCACTCTCACTCAGACCATCCGTCAGGTGGGAGTTCTGGTTTAATATTGCCGTAATGATGTCGCTGTCTGTGTTGTAAGTCAACACGTCCAGCAGCACCACCAGAGGGTCCCTGTTTACTGCCTCTTCCACCTTGAGTTTGTCTGAGGAGCCCCTCAGTCTATCTTTCACAAGCTCTAGGTCTTCCCTTGTGTGACACCCGATGATTACTTTCTGGTCTTTGCCTTTGCGAAGTTTGTCGACCTTAATGCCTGTTTTTTTGGCGTCCACTGCGATCCTGATTTTATCCACCACTATGCAGCTGGTGTCTTCTCTTGCCTCGGAGCTGACAATAATTGAGTGCATCGGCTTAGGAATGGTAGTGGTTCCACCAGCTGTAACCTTCGCATAAGTGAGTCTTGGTTGGCCTGTGGGTGAAGACAGAGAGACAGAGGATGTCCTGTTGTCTAAATTTTTAATTTGTTCTGAGAGTGTGCGTGTATAGAGCGCACACTCTACAATTTCCTTCTTGCTGTCCTCTATCACTTCCCTCAGGCCTTCCATTAAGGCTTTTTGTGTGTCCAGGCTGATTAGTGTGGCTTTGTCGGTTTCGGTGTAGGTGTTGGTTAAGTCTTTTCCGATGTTATTTTGTTCGGGATTGTTCTTAACAAGTGCGGTCAGATTTCTCGCCACTTCGAGCATATCCCCTAATAATTTCATTACCTTGTCTTTCATCGTCCTTTTTGTGTTCCCGGAATTTTCTAGCGCATTAAGTGCGTCTTGGCGATGTTTTTTGGCTTGTGTAAATAACTTTTCTGCCAATTCTACCGGGCTCTCTGTGTCATACGTCTGCTTTATTATCGATCTTTGTTCATCTGTCCCGGACCTTTTGCCACTCTTGTCTGCCAGTGCTAACTCATTTGTTTTCTTTTTTGAAGGAGGCGGGGGGGAGAACACCATGGCGGTTCCTTTACGACTAGGTCTGCGGCTTTTCAGGGATTTTCCCTCTACTGTGTCGATGGAAGCACATGTGTTTTCGGCGCCAGTGTCGGCACTCTCGCAGGATGGGGGAGAGGGTTCCATATTTATAGGTGATAATAGGGTTTGGTCCTTGTGCTTTTTTGTTTCTTCCCTCGCTCTCGCGGGAGCGCCAACAGTGGCACTGGTGTCTATTTCTGTGTGGCTTCTAGACAAGTCGGTTATCGGACAATCGGGGGAGGAGGAGTCCATAAGAGGCAATATCTTCTTTTTTGTAATGGTTTTAATGTCTTCTTGTGGTCCAGCTATTCTCTGTGTGTTCTTAGGTGTGTGATATACAGATGCCATTATAAAGTGTGGGTAGTGAAACTTAACAAATTAGGATATTATATTAAGTAGTGATTGGTAAGATTATATGTATTTTATTTATTATATGTATTATTTATAGTTTGTATAAATCTGTATTAGTTATATTCATAAATTACTGTGTTTAATAAAATTGTAAAATTTTGTAAATTTATCGCATTAAGTTATTTTATATTCAAGCTTTAATAATTGTCTAACTAATTACTTATTGTCAATAGTGCACGCCGGGCAATCGCTGGCGTCCCGGGGTTAATTCCCGCTTCGTAAATTGTGTAAGAATAGCTGTGGAGCCGCAAGCAGTGGCGAGTATTGTTATGGCTAGATTTAGTTTATGTAAATATTTGTTTCTAATACAATATTCACAGTGTGGTCTTAATAGCTAAACAAGGCCCCAATAGGAGGCCGTAGTCACTTAAGTCTAATGTCTCAATAAAGACCGTCAATACAAACTACATTAATACACATAAATATCATTAATACATTAATACAAAATATCATAGCTCCCCTCTAAAAAGGGGGTAACACTTTTTTGCTTGTTACGCTCGTAATCCGCACTTTAATTATTTATTACAGTGATATTTATTACTTTTAGATACAATAGGTCCAATTTTGATTAAAACAAAAGAAAAATATTAATTTAAAATGACATGTTTTTTTTTTAGAATTACGTTACTCGTACAAAATTATCTTTACAGTTGCACTATTTTACTTTAATTAACTTTACTCAAAAACTAGATGTCCAAAAAATATACTTAAAACTGTATTCTTCTTGTCTTGAGGTGGGCTGTTTGAAGCCGTGTAGATAAGGGTACCGTCCTCGATAGGAAGTCAGTCAAAATCTGGCAAATTCTCCCTGGAATTTCGTCACGGACCGCAAATGTCGTTGTTTCCGAGTTTCAGGGTGGTTTTTGAAACCTTTTGATTCAGGGTGGTTTTAACGGTCTTGTGTGGGATCTGGGTCAGTTTTCAAAATTTTCGGGACTCACCCCGTTACCAAGTTAGTCACGTAAACAACTTTTTTATTTTTGTTGTATTTCAGTCAATTTTGATTCAAAGGGAGGCAAACTTCACAGGGGGGTGGGGACCCCTAAGACCCTTCGAAAACCGTTATAAAAAGTTTGGGTCGCCGATCTAAATCCCGAGCGCCAGCCAAAAAACTAGATTTTTTTGTATTCACTTTTCGGTGTTTGGTCCTACCCTACTTCAGGGGTGAATGTCTAGTTGTTTGTTTATTGCTCACTATATGCACGTACGTTTCACTAGTAATTTGACACTTTTCTTATGTTTCTAGCACACTTTTAGCCACTTTTATGAATTTTTAACCGCGGAGCGCGTTGATTTCGTGGTGTTCTCCACGCGGTTTCGAGCGTATCTTCCAATTGTTATATTGCAACAAGTGTGCGCACAAACATTTTCAAAGTTTACTAACTGTTCCCTTCTTCGCATTCGGACAAGTCATGGGTAACAGGCTCATAGCTAGATGCTCTCACCTGTCCGTAAGCGATCGGCGAGGTTAAGCAACTAGGCACGCGATCAGTCCATAGATGGGTGACCGCCAAAGTGGTTCAATTTCTGAGCGTCTCCATGCTTCGGAGGGCACGTTAAGCTGTCGGTCCCAACAACAGTCGTCAAGCCATGTCAGAGGCCTACTGGGCGGCTTGAGCAACTCTGACACAAGGGTAACAACTACCCATACGATAAGCAAGCAAGCAAGCATGGGTAACAGATAGTTGGATGATATATGGTTCTTCGTCTTATATCATCCAACTATCGGTTACCCATGACTTCGTCCAGCCGTTACAGCCGAGAGTTTACCTACTCGTTTGTTTTTTTTTTTTCATTATTCTTACCTTTTTCTGCAACCTGATGACCGAAGTCCACTTCTTCTCGAGGAGACCGCCGAACTTTCGGTCCATTTCGCCGGACATATCCGCCTCTTTCTTGAACGCTTCCAGCGCGTCCGTATAGCCATTGCTACCTAAATAGTCGGCGATCGCTTTGTTCCTGTAACAATACAATACCACAATTATTTCTGTGTTCATGTAATACTGAAATACAATACGTGTGATTAGCTCATCCAATCTATTTACCTAGTTTATTGGATAAACGCGTATCCAATAAGCCAGGTACTTCGTAATCATTTCAAGGCGCATAGTCAATTCAAAGAAAATTATACAAAGTGTAAGTTAAAGTTAAATCTTAGCCTAAGAAACTGAACGACGTGTAGCAAAAAATATTAACTCCTCATACATGAGTGTCCCATGCCTGAAATACACCCAAAAGAGAGTAAATTTTGTGGGAAATAGTGAGAATAATCTCAAGCCGGACCAATTAATTTTAACCGTAACCTAACATACTATAACTACAAAAAAAACTTGTGTGTACTTATGTACACGCGTTAGAAGTTATACTTCTTAATATACAACTTGAACATAGTTATCAATTTTCATACCACCTAGAACTAATGTCATGCTGTTATTTTTACGATGCGCGCGCATCGTAAAAATTCACTCTCATACATTTTCATACCACCTAGAACTAACTTCATGCTGTTAAATTTTTTGGTGTCGGTGTGCGCCCGCATCGTAAAAATTCACTCTCATCATTTTTCTCCATCGCACCAAAAGAAGTATAACTTCAAAAACAGATCATCATCATAATTTCAGTGGTTAACATAAATTTTAGTTTCCCAGAGCTGTATGAATAGAATCTTGTTCGCTAATTAATAACACATGAGCTCCGCGTGTCAGCTTACGGATGTTGTTACAACCAAGACGAAAATCCAGTATAGTACACGGCAAAAAACGTCTACAAAAACAAGCAGCTGATCGTCTTTAGAATATTGAATTTCCTCAGCCAAAAGTTTTTATTATCATTATTTATAATATCTATTCTATGATTTAAACGTAACCTACGTTTAAAAAAATTGAAAACCTGTTAAGGCATTGGATTATAATCATAGTGATAACAAAATCATAATCGGAGTATCCCTGCGCGATCGAATCAAAAATATCGAAATCCGCAGGCGAACCAAAGTAGCCGAAATAGCCCAAAGAATTGCCAAACTGAAGTGGCAGTGGGCAGGGCACATAGCTCGTAGAACCGACGGCCGATGGGGCAGAAAGGTTCTCGAGCGACCACGAACGTTTTACCTTTTGGGTACGGATCCCTAAAAAAGAAAGAGAGAGTATCATCTGGTCATAATCATGGCCTCTAATAATTAATTTATATCAGTTCTAGTCAGATTGACGTCTCATCAGTGCACCAAAGCACTAGTTGATCTTACATTTGTCAAGATTGACCGCGGAAGCTGGAATTTGACCCATCGGCATCGAAAGAAGACAACGCGCGCGTTAGGAAAATAATTTTCTGTATCAAATTTACAATCGAATATTCTAAGATAACTTTGTATTTAGGTAACCTCCGTTAGTTTTATAGAAAACATTATTTTAGATCTCGCAATAAACATATTGAAACATTCCAAGGTTAGACGGGGATACAGGAAACGACTGTGAACTTGCATCGCAATTAGTCGATAGAATGTTGGCTCTCTGGCGTACAATTACACAGTTCATTCGTAGATATTAATCAAATGATGCAAACTTAACCGATATTGACAAGAGAGATCGGCTGGTTTCATATCAACTTATTATTGGAATACAGTCAGCACAGTGGAACCTGAAACGTTTAACGATTGGGACGATTTTCTAATGGGATATTCTATAAAAGAAGATAAAAGACCTTATCACCTTATACACCTTAACACTTAATATTCATTAATAAATAATTTTCATAACAAATATACGAAATGCACAGCAAATTTAACGCCCCGGGCGCAACTGCAAAAGTGTATTTCGCTACAAAAAAAGTAGGTTAGGTTAGAACTGTGGCCAAAAGGCACGAGCCGAACGAGAGAAGCTGGCGTGCCAGCGAGTGCTAGAAACAAGTATTTATAAAAACAATTCACTTTTAAATAAATAGCATGGTGTTATGAACTTATAAATTGCTGCTACGATTATATTTTGACACTAGCAGTGCCCGCGGACTTCGTTCCGCGTTATAAATATTTTGTCCCTGTCCGTTTGTCCCGCGTGATAGATACTTCGGCTTAAAAGTTCGGGATAAATAAAAATTATGATGATGAATCATAGCCTACGACACTCCACAATAACGTAGCTTTCTAGTGGTCTTGGTGAAATAAATTTTAAAATCGGTTCAGTAGATCCAGAGATTACCCCTTACAACGTCACAAACTCATAAACGTTACCTCTCTATAATATTAGTATAGATAACTATTTTGCTATGCAAAATATATTTGCTTAGGATACGAATTATTATTATAATACAAAAGGAAGATTTTTTGATTTGCAGTTATCAATCAACTAAGCCTAATGACGTCCACGGCTGGATAAAGACCTCCCGAAAAGATTTCCACAATGGAGTTGGGTCCATCATTTGGAGGGATATGGGATAATCGCCACGCTTGGCATCCAGGTTGGGCGATCGCAACATGATGGTCATAGTACACAGAGGAAAGACGCTGCTGTCCATTCTCTGGGAGATATATCCTCGGGTCGACTTGTACGCCCCCCACGGGATGAAATGGGGTGGCATTATTCTATGCCGTCAGCAATACAGCACTATTAAATACCACCCTTTTCTAATAAATACGTTTCTATTAATGTGACTTTAAGTGTACCTACTTGCTACAGCATAATGCAACATGACGGTGAGAGTTTGTTTTTGAAATTTTGAATGAGCGTTTGAATTGTTCTTTTTATCACGTCTAAATACAATAGATCGGGCCCAAGGTAGGTAGTTTCATTTTGTATTCTGATTCGATTAAATTCTATTTAACTGACAATCATAAATATTTTGACTGGCATGTTGGTATACTACCTGATAGGCCAAAGGTCGTGGATTCCATTTCCACCCAGGAAATGTGATGTGTTGTGATGATGTTTATTTATTGTTGATGATATATTTACCCCCTCCTTTTTTCGAAGTCAGTTAAAAGGGAATGCAATGTTATTAATATTTTTACACTTACAGCCTTATTTTAAAACGACGTCTGTAGTTAAACTGCAGTTGAACTATGAATCAAGCAATATCATTGGATGGTTTTCGACTAAACCAAGGACTGCAGTTTAACTTTCTTTTTAAATAAGGGTGTTTGTGTTGGTTATGTAAGTAAACCTTATAGCGGTTCTGAGTGCTATGCAGATCTGATATCCTCAGTGCAGCAGTGTAGCTTCTGCGAACTAGCATTTCCTGTGATTACGATATCTTCTAGGTTATAACTAAGTATTCTGGAATGATGACCAAAGTACTCATATGTTCGACGGTTACAGATAGTGAGTAGTAAAAAGGCTAATTAACTAGTCTAATATTACTTAATTTAATTTTTTTGTCTCTTACAATTGCCATTAGACGTCATCGCGCAGTATTTATTGTTAATACTGTCTTGCTAATCAACTGATATGTTTTATTTAACCTATTATTAATGTATTGAATTATATTAATTTGTTAATAAGAATATATCATCTATAAACATTAGACATGTAAACCTGTTTACGAATGAACAATCTAAAGTTTCATATTTATTTTCAGTTTTACAGTATCGATAAGTTAGTGTTGCAAACAGTCATCGAGATATTTAGCATCTTTCACTGACACCACATTTAATAGGCATTCCTACAATGTTTAAGCAGTATTACGTCTTCGCCTTCTCAAAGCAGAACGTTTAAGATGCTAGTCGTGCCAACCCTGACGGCTCCTTTGTTGTATAATGCGGAGTAACGCTAAAGTGTATAGGTACACGCAATCTAAAACATATAAAATATATGTTTTAAATACTAGCTCTGTGCCCGCGACTTCATCCGCCCATGTGTAATGTCTCTGTAAATGTTACATCAAAATAATCTCTAATATTTTGTCTCTAGTCACAAACTTATAGAACATTTACATAAACCTTACAAATTTCCATACAAAATTTCATCCCCGTTTCCCTTTTTTATTTTACACCCTGGAGGGTAAAACTTTGAATGTTAAGTTTTAAGCTTCTAGCTCTAAAAATGACGATACTTCCATACAACTTTTCATCCCTCCTTTCATCCCCTTACAACCATTTTATTTCGCATTAAAAAGTAGCCTATGTCCTTTATCAGGCTCTAGACTATATGTGTACCAAATTTCATTTAAATCAATACAGTAGTTTTGGCATAAAAGAGCGACAGACAGACAGAGTTTCGCATTTATAATAATAGTAAGGATAGTCATTATACAAATAATATTAAATGTTCCTGTCCTCTATATTAATATTCCCATAACATTTAACTGACATAAATCAAACATTAATGGTGCGCTGGCATTCTATTTTGTAGGTCAATTTATTGCGCAGTCAAGTTTAACTTATATCTAGTGCTAGACTTGAGAATGCTCTAATTGAATGTAATAACTTAAATGAGAAGGGAAACCCACGCTAAAGCCTGCGTTACAAGGAGCCTTTAACAGATCTAGATCTACAGGAGATAAATCGTAGTAGGTACTATACAGAATATTTAGAGCATGGACCAACACAGTTTTGAGAGGTTTATAAGTTATCTATTAGCTTTAAGGTCGAGATTTTCCTAGTCAATATTATAAAAGCGTAAGTTTGTGAGTATAGGTGTATGGATACATGGATGTTTGTTCCTCTTTCACACAAAAACTACGACACGGATTTTGATGAAACTTAGTAGTAATATGGCTTATATATCCGAATAACACAAAGGATATAATTTATAGTTTAACGCGGGTGAAACCGCGGCGCACAGGCTAGATATTTATAATTCCATTTTTACGATTTGTAACCTCTTAATCACAATATATTTAAATTATATGTAAATGATTTATTCTATGCAAGCTACAGTAAAAAGTTATTCCGTATTAAATTAACACGGATTCAGAAGTACTTTGCTCTTACTAACAAAAAACTATGACTATTTGGCAATAAGATGTAGGATGTTATATATTACTACTACCATATAAGAGAAAGACAGATACATAGAAGCGAGAAAGCTATTTGATGACCTAAAATAGCCTAAAAACTGTTTCATTCATGCGCTAAGCAGTGTGTATCTCCTACCGACTTTAATTAAAATACTTTTCTTTATCAATTTCCAATAAATTGCAGTCAATTTACAAGAGAATTAGCCCCGATATTGGATAAATTATGGAGGTCTGTACAACGGCATAGTTTCTGATTAGTTTTGTTTAATTTATCTTGATACAAGTTTAGTTTGAATGAATTTAACAAACACTCACCGGTAGACGCTCAGCGGTCTGATAGAATGATAAGAAAAACAAATCATGAGGCGAACTTGACCCAATTCGATAAGCTGTCCTTGTTTAGACGAAATAGAATACCATTTACATTAAAAAAAAACTTTTACCAAACAATCGGCGGCAGAATCAATAGATACAACGCCTGGTTGATGCCAATCTCTCTCCCTGTTAGTCTCACTGAGTTCCATCGGGTGTATGTGACAGCCAATTACTGCAGGGGTATAATATCGTCTTGTTTCGCTCTAATTGCAACACAAATGGGCTTGAGGTACAGACGCCAGTACATCCAGCTACCCGAATCTGTCAAATTTCTTTTATAGAACTTTATCACAAAAGCATAAGGTTCACTTTCAATTGAGGAAATTTGATACGATTGGGGTTGCTTTGTGTGCTGGCGTCTGTACATCCACAGTCTGTTTGCATTTATTGCAATTATAAAAACTTAATGTTGTGTGTTAACAAGGATAACAGAGTCAATCGGAGCGTCTGCGGTCTAATACTTCCGGTATCGCAAGCATCGATCAAACTACTCGTTGAGAGCCTTCAGCCGTCACCTCTTGCTCGGTGTCTCCAAAGTAGCAAAATACCTAGTCATTTATTATACGATTCTCGAACATTTATGTGAAAGACAGACCGCACAGACGGACTGGGTCATTAGCATAAATCTTACAACCAAGCTTAATATTGTATTAGAGTTTACTGTTAGATTTTGAGCTTGACAAGTACAAGTGCATGTTAATATCCAACTGCTGAATAAATTTTAGTATTTAATTTAATTTTATAGGCAAGGTAACAGCTTACCAGCGACCTGGTCTTAAAAATAAGCTGCTTGAAAAGCAACTACATTAAAATGGATGCTAAAATATTGTAAAAGAAAAGCTGCCTCATGTTTTCTAGTAAGCATGTAATCATCTAAGCCGCTGGATGCGGGCAGCGCAGGACCGGCTATTGTGGAGATCCTTGGGGGAGGCATTTGTCCAGCAGTGGACGTGTTTCGGCTGATATGATGATGATGATGTAATCTATCGAGAGTCGCAGTCGTAAGCAGAGACACACAAATTGAAGGAAGAAAATAGAAAATGACGCGTCTTAGACAAAGGAAGCTATCCTTTGTTTAAGACGCGTCATTTTCACAGTTGTCGTCAGAGTTTAGGTTTAAAATGCAGTGGGTTTTTCATCGTGCACTAAAATAACCTTATGCAACTGCGACACACCTACATCAAAGATTAAATGAGGAAGAGTTCAAGGACCAAAATAAAACACATGTTGGTCCTTCGAGCCAGTTGATCATATAAGGAAATTTTCTTGTTTGCTCAACAAGACATGGGTTTGACGCAAGCGTTTTGTCGGGAATTGTGTAATAAATGCTGTGTTAACCGATACATCGTCTGTTCTATCGGCGATGATGTCACCCATTATAGAACAAAATACTTGTTCGGTGACATTGCTAAACTATCAAATCGGACAAATATATTGTATTTTTTATGTAAAAATGAGCTAAAAGTGATGTTTAAAGATATACTTAAGAGATACCTGAGATGTTAAAAAAGCAAAAAAGAAGACTAGATTTTTATTGCTGAACATTAATTATAGTTTTCGATCAGGATAAATATTAACTACCTACCTACTCATTTGCAGGGTAAACTACAGCGTATTAAATACTATAAATCTAGCCAAAGTGAGAACAGAGTTTAAGCGATGCCCTAGTTTCATTAGCAAAGATTTGTAAGTTAAAGCTTTTGCATTAATTGCCCGTAAAGTTATTTATACATAAATGACAACATTTATCATTTTTATCACGACGCAACGGTTGTCACGATTTAATGGACTCCAATCATTTGAGTGACTTTATCATTACGTAAGCGATTATATCTAATTGTTTTGCGATCTATCCACTTTATTAACATTGTATTTAGCATCATAATTTCATTTATATATCTATAAATAATCATGTATTAATGGTACAATTGACTGCACGTGTGGCGCAGCAGTTAAGACAGTCAGTCGCCTCGCCACTTCGTGCCCCAGGTTCTATTCCCGCACAGGATAACTATTATTGTTACCAAATACATGTAGTTGTTCTGAGTCTGGACATTCTTCGTGTCCGTCAATTAAGTGTTTATAGAGTATCCCGCGACATAGGGCCTAGGCCAGTTATAAAGAGGACTATAGACATTTGCGCGGACCCCGAAATATTTAGTGCCATAAGTGTGGGCCCAAACCCAGTTGACAAATATGGCACTTGAACTGATACAACCGGAGGATTGAAGGCTTTACTTCTTGCTCTACAAGGCACTGGTACACACCGGCATCTTCTAGAATTCGGACTCCTAATAGGAACTTCAAATAAAGATTTATTTTATTCTTATGATGACTTTAAACACATGTCAACTTGGCATTCAGCGGTAGTAATTCCTGCTCTCCAACACACCTGCTAATTAATGTACTTTTAATGACAAATCAAGTGCCTCGGACATTGCGCCGCCTACACCAAACTTTCTAAGAAAGTTTACTGGGTACATGGAATTAATTTGCTTACTTACTTATCGTATGGGCAGTGGTTACCGTAGTGTCAGAGTTGTTCAAGCCTGCCAACAGGACTTTGACATGGTTTTAACGACTGTTACCTAATGGCTACAGTTCAATGTGCCCTCCAAAGCAGGTAGACGCTCGGGAAATAAACTACTTTGGCGTTCACCCATCCATAGACTGACCACGAGCTTAGTTGCTTAACTTCGCCGATCACATACAATAGCAGCTGGCTATGAGCGCCTCATTTTCTATGAGCTTGTTTCTTTATGATGGAAAAGTTTTAACATGTAATTCGACATAATACAACTCTTCCACAAAATACGCGTTGGGGACATGACTAATTCATTGTACACTTACAAATAACGTTTGAAGTTCGCGGAGCTTATTGTAAAACGATCCATTGATGTGTAGTGTGTATGAAAAAACTGAAACTGATACAAAAACATGCGTAACTCGAAATTTTGCTCTCAGTTTCACCTGCCAATTCTTAAATACCAGTTCATGTTACATAAACGTTGAAAACGTTTCAAAATTCCCTTCTACTTTTACTCTTACAAGTTCCATATTTGGATCCTTTCATGTCACTGGCGTAACCTTTCTGATATGTTTATATGGTCAGCGACTGAAATTGACTATATTACTTAACGAGACTTAAAATAGAAAATTAGAATAATATTAAAATTTATTTGTATACAAGCTGCTACATACATAGTGTACTAAACTGACGACGTAGAGAGCTTAAATTGCCTATTAAACTGGGTCCAGTATAATCTCTGTGACTTTTGTGGTCACAAAAATCACAGAGAAAGGTTAACTCCCCTTATACAAGAATAACGATCAGCTGATACATTTTGTATGGGGAGCCAACAAAATATTTTTCGAATTTCACAACTGTTTTTTTATTGGTTTATTTCATGGGTAGATTAGCGCTCCTTAAGTTACTCCCACAATTTAAATTATACCTTGTATACGATATTATGTGCAACCGAATTTTGGCTAGGGCAGCCAGTCTCAAGCAAAACTAGCCAATTCCGCATGACAAACACTAATAATAGTGCAAGAGTGTGTGCGACCCGGGGCACTCTCTATTACCCACTCTAGTAAAATTAGATAGCCTGGCTATCCATCACAAAGTGGGAGAGAACAAGGGTAACGGCTTAACGAGGTTTCCGAAGCACGGATATATACCGCTAATACACTCCAGAATGCTGGGTGTCTTCCTTACCAAAAAAAAAAACCACTAACATTTTGGCTAGACCCGGAATTTAGATCCCCTACGGTTAGACAGCTAGTAAATAGGAGCAATAATAGTTTAAACACTATGAAGCTATGCAAGTTACTGACTGTACGTTAATTATAGTTATTGATCGACTCTAAACTCAAAACAGATGTCCAGCTGCTGTTTGGTCAGCACAAATTAAATATTTATGAATGAAGCTCAAATGAAAACAAGAGCGAATCTGAGCAAAGCATTAGCTAGCCAAATGGCATACCATAAAAAGATAAATAATCATTACAACACGATGAATCATAACGAGTTGTAAACAAATAGGTATTCCGGCGCAGTTGTCAGTCTTTTGTCAGCGAGCGTGTATGCGACGAGATCGCGAGACCTCGTTGCCAGTGGATAAACTCGCTTATTTTATTTAGAAAACTGGCTCGGTCTGTTGTTCGGCTTACGTCACTTTGCATGTACCACAAACAAACCACATTACACTGCTGACTCAATAACTTCCTATCGGTGGCGCGAGTACATAATTCGATTATTTCGATTATGCAACAGATAATCCTGACAAAAGCATCGATTGGTGATACTTTCTTACTGTACAATTTCAATTGGAATTTGGCGAAAACGTTGAAAAGGCGATAACGAGAGAAGCGTTCCGTCTGCTAAGCTCTTGAATAAAGTGTATTTCTTGCTCGATTACTATGTCAGATCAGGCGTTGATATATTAGGTGCATAGAAATATAAATCGATTCAAAGACAATCAGTCTCACAGGTATCCCTATTGTTCGCGTGGGAGCAATCAAGTTACACGTATCATTCATTCGGTTCAAGTGAAAAGAGTTGGCGGAATTAAAAACATAGTACAATGAGCTACACTAAAACTGAAAAAATCATTGACTCGTTTCTATAATTTGAATGTGCTACTGTTTTGTTCTGTGACATATTATACCTGTCTGTAGAGATACAACATAACTATATCTGTGTAGATATATGTATATTTTTTTATTATTTTACACACACCCACAAATAAAAGCACGCGCGCGCGCGTATCACACTCACACCCTAATACTTTTATATACCCATAAGTTATGACAAGTTGACAATGCTAAAGTACGCACTTAATTTGCCGAGACCTGGCGCATAGTACTAAAATACAAACCTCGGCTTAGTTTGAACTCCAGATCTACCACGAGTTGAATATATTACACTACTGTTTGTCAATACTATTTTGTTTAAAAACACTGTAATTTGTGGATATAATATAAAACATCTTTACTTTTTTCTTATGATGAAACTTTGATATGATTTTGGAGTCGTGTTTTGATCCGCCAATATCTTAGATCTTGGGCTGTAGAGTTCAGTAGCAATGTTGGGGTACAGCGAAAGTGGTTTCGTGCGTAGAGCTTGAGGCGCGGGCCGATCTGGGACTGCCTGAGAAAATAACTTTCACGATACGTTTCCGACGTTGTTAATCCGATTGCAGGGACAAGTGCTAGTAACTTGAGACATGTTTACTATTACAACGCCGTGGCACGTCTGTTTGTGTTGTGGTCAAAGAACTGATATCTACACGTACATGGAGAGATAAGATGTGGTGGCGCTGTGTAGATACACTTCGTAATAATAATATATGTATATAAAAGCGAAAGGTCACTCATGCACTCACTGACTCATGCAACAAGAACTACTTGACTTGTGAGACTAAAATTTGACAGGTCAGTAGTTTAAATGGTTTTACATATAAACTACCAACGATGATAGATATGACCGTTCATAGCCTAGCTTTTCGTTTGTAGCCTAATAGCAAACAGTCGTTAGGCAAAGTCAGAGGCTTATTTGGCGGCCTAACCAACCCTGACAGAAGGGTAACCAAGCACTGCCCACAAGATAATATACATTAAGTAGGCATTTGTATTACACATAAATAAACAACATTACAGGTCTCTAATAATTCCGTGATCGTGACAAATGGAAATCCATTGCCTCTGCCTACCCCTCTGGGAAACAAGCGTGAGTATGTGTATTTATGTAATCATTCCGTGATTTAATTGGTTGAGCGCCGAGCCCAAAAACTACAATGCTATTTAGGGTAGTAGGTATAAGTTTTGGGGATCTGCGCTTAGCCAATAAAATGACCTAATTATTCTATCACGTCATCAAATGGTAAATTTTCTGTGATTTTATTGGTCTTAAACTGTAGGAATTTATTTATGTCTACATCGCAATGCATTTAGGACTGTTAGTATGGAGTCAGTGGGCATATAACACGTTTTAGTACCAGAGCTACAGCTGTTAGAAAACTAGAATTCCGCTTGTACCGGCGATGTTTTAGCCCTCACAAAATGGTGGTTAAGCTATTTATGCAAACAAACGCAAGCTTCATCATCAGCCTGATATAGTCCACAGCTGGACATAGGCCTCCGTCAAAGGTTTCTATAACGTTGCCATTTCTTTGGAGGTATTGGCGTAGTCACGGCACTTGGCAATCTTATTGGCGCAATTACATGGTATATAGTTAATAGATAGGAAGCGCTGCTGCCCGACAACCTGTGGTATCCCTTATTCGCCTTTTACGACACCCACTGGAAGGTATGTGTTGACTCTAGTATTCTTTCTCGGTTGGAAACCAAAGATCTCTAAAACATAGAAATCATCCCACCCAATCGCATCTGCAATATGTATTAATTTAATTTACGGATCAGACACGTAGTCGAAGTGACGTAAATGCATAAACTTTGCTATTACTTTTCGTATGGGCAGTGTCAGAGTTGCTCAAATCGCCCAGTCTTGTCTAATGACTACAACCGGGAGCGACAGCTTAACGTGCCTTCCGAAGCACGGAGACGCTCAGAAATTAAACCACTTTGGTGGTCACCTATTTATGGACTGACCACGAGCCTGGTTGCTTAACCTCGCCGGTCACTTAAGGACCGGTGAGAGTATCAAGCTACGAGCGCCTCAACTTTGTTATTGCAAACAACTTTATGACGGGCCTGTTGGAGTGGTTGGCAAATGCTTTCTTTTCACGCCGGAGGTAGTGGGTTCGATTCCCATCCAGAGCAGATACTTGTTTGCATGAACATGTTTGTTTGTCCTGAGTCTGGTGTAATATCTATATTAGTATGTATATACAAAAGAAAAGTAGTATATGT
Organism: Pseudoips prasinana; assembly: GCA_951640165.1. Classification (NCBI taxonomy): domain Eukaryota; kingdom Metazoa; phylum Arthropoda; class Insecta; order Lepidoptera; family Nolidae; genus Pseudoips; species Pseudoips prasinana. The sequence continues at coordinate 16,297,496 of OX621260.1, forward strand.
AGGTAGTATATGATCAGATGGCCGTGTAAATTATGTCCCAGCATATTATTATTAAGCAGGCAGTAAGAGCGGTTTAAGTATGATAAGATGACAAAGTGTTTGGTGTTAACTGTACGTGCGTTTTCGTCGCTCTAGACCGGACGAATTGTTTTTGCTAACTCAAAATAAACGCAAAGTTATACAATTTTTGCGTACTCCTTCAATTTTGCACGATTGTTCTGACTGCCATTAATATTACGTGACATGCGATTAGTATTTCACATGCGTCGTTGATTGTTACATTGAATTATATTATCATCTTCCGTATACGTCTGTTTAACTACGTAGTATCTTGATAATGCTAAGTTATTTTTTAATTTATTTATACGTATGACGACGGCTAAGCTACTAACATCTAATGAGTAACAGGAAGCGGCAACTTCACATGCCCTCGGAAGCTCAGAAAACTCATTGCCGGTAACGTAGCTATGGTCTTTGCTTAACCTCACCCCATTGCAACTGCAGTTGGCAGCTGACATTAAGCAACTGGGTGATTTTATTTTATTTTATTTATTTATTTAAGGATCGTCAACGTTACATACACTCATGCAGTTATAGGACACGTACATACTTAAAAATAATAGTGCTGAAATTGAAACATAGTAAACAAAATGTTTTTTTTAAACCTCATGATGTCATCCAGAATTTGCAAATATGGACATGGATTGTTATTAAACCTTTATTTCTGAACGTCTCCGTGCTTCGGAGGGCAAGTTAAACTGCGGACCCGGTTGTAGCCATTAAGCAACAGTCGTTTAGCCATGTCAGAGGACTACTGGGCAGCTTGAACAACTCTGGCACAAGGGAAATACTGCGCACACGATAAGTAAGTAATTGGAATAACGTTTCAATTAAGTCCTAAATAATTATTGTTTGCCCTCGACCACCTGACTGAAACGTGTTTGTGGGCCCTATAAAAATAAGGTTGACTATGGCTGAGCATAGCACATTTTGTTTCGTCATCTATACATGACTGTGGCGGTCAAAAGGTTCAAATAATTGTAATACATACCTAGTTTATTACTTCAGATATATTGTCAAGTTTAAATCTACAAAGTGGGTGACGAATGCAATGCTCCATTATTCATGACGCCATACTTGAGTAATTTGTAGCGTCGCGTCGTGTCATTACGTTTTATAGCTCTGAATTTTATAGCCAAGAAATAACGGAAAACGGACATAGTACAAGTAACGACAAACCGCAGCATTGTTAGAAAAATATTTTTTGGTTCATGGTTACAGGCATCTTTGATGAGTTTTATAAATTTAAGTGAAGCCAACAACCACTAGACCTACAGGTCAGTCAAAAGCAAAATAAAATAGATAAAGAGATAAGGTAGCACAAGGTATAGGTATAAGATGCACACTGGCACATTGATGAAAGAGATATTTCAAAAAGACCGCAATACTATTTATAAAATAGTATTGCGGAACGAAATCGCTGGCGAATCTGTATTTTACATAACTAATTTAAAAGTCATTACATTTCGATTATATATAGTTCGAACAAAACTGCTTGTCCGAAGCGCATTATAGGTGATGAATATGTTCTAGCGTGTCGCTAATGTGTTAGAGCAGTGTTTTTCAACCTGTGGGTCGCGACCCCCTGGGGGGTCGCGAAGCCTCTATAGGGGGGTCGCGAAACTTCTATAGGGAAGTTGCAAAAAGTTGGGAATGCTAGTCATAGGATCGCAAATGAATTTTGAGTATTATGATTAGGCCTGCTGCAAATACATTAAAAGTTGAGCGCGAAGTGCCAAAACTCCGGCTAGTACTTTGTCTCTTGACAACCACCTTACCTCTGAATGATAAAGTAAATTTTGGTGAATTGCTTTCTATTCCAATTCTTCACAAAAATTTAGTGATTTATTTATCAGAACCTTATGAAAATGAATAAAAATGTTGGATCCAATATGTGTCACAAAATAGAAGAAACATGAAAAAAGGGGGTAAAGAACGGGTAGGGGGGTCGCGTGATGAAAAAGGTTGAAAAACACTGTGTTAGAGTTACCCGGCAAAATTAAAGTATCAATATCCTCCTGGTTGAATTTTAGCCGTGGCAGCCAGTCTCAATGGAGACTAGCCATCTAGCGGGAGATATTTGTTTTTATGCAACTTAGTTGCCAAAGAAGCATACGGCACCTGCTGATAAGTGTTCACTGTAGCCTATGAATACCAGGGGCATCATTAGCGCGTTGCCAACCCTTCAGACACCCTATAACTACCTCTTTGAAGTTATACTACTCTGTCAAGAAAGTACCGGGAAAAGATCAATAATATACAAAATGTTTGTTATTCATCCAAATTTATTTTATCACCTTCAAAGTATACTCCTTCAGAAACGATACACTTACGCCAACGAATAATCCATTCATCAAAACATTTTTTAAACGCTGCTTTCGGAATTGAGTTCAGTTCGCGAATTCTCCTTTATGTCTTCTACCGATTGAAAACGGGTACCACGAAGTGGTAATTTGAGTTTAGGGAAAAGAAAGCAGTCAGCTGGAGCCATATCTGGTGAATATGGTGGTTGCTGGATGGTATTTGTCGAGTGTTCGGTCAAAAATTCGTTCACAATGATGGCCTTGTGCGAAGGCGCATTATCGTGGTGCAAAATCCAAGAATTTTCTTTCCACAAATCGGGCCTTTTTCGTCGAATTTGCTCTCTTAAACGCCGCAACGCTCAAATAATATTCTTTATTTACCGTTCGACCTTCCGGTACGAATTCAGAGTGCACAACACCGCGATAGTCAAAGAAAACTGATCGACTTTGGCGTGGTTTTTTCGGTTTCGGTTCAGTTGGAAGGCGCCACTCCGAAGCTTGTTGACTAGTTTGCATGTCAAACTCGTAAACCCACGTCTCGTCACCAGTAACAATGCGTTTCATGAATGTTGGGTCGGAATTGACTCGTTCTACCATGTCCTCAGCGACTTTCATGCGATTGAGTTTTCGGAGAATATTCAGATCTTTTGGGACTAGCCGAGCGGCAACATGTTTCATACCCAAATGATTAGTTAAAATGGTACGAATCGACTCGTGAGATACAGATAGTTCGGCGGCTATCTCTCTCAGAGTTGAATGAGGATTTTCAGTCACTATTTCCATCACTTTTGCGATGTTAACTTAAGTTGCAGACGTTGATGGCCTACCAGAGCGAGGCAAATCTTTCATCACATCTCGACCGCTTTTGAACGCTTTGAACCACTCATAAGCACGAGTTTTTGATAAAGTCGATTTACCGTAAGCCTTCTGTAACATTTTCAGTGACTCCGAACCGAACACGAAATTCCATTAGCGATGCAAAATTTAAGACAAACTCTTTGTTCGATATGTTTGTCCATTATGAAATTCGCAATACACACTATACATGATATTACTAAAACCAGCACTGTATTTAATATAAATAACAGATGCAACTCAAACTCCGCGCCAAAATGGAAAACAGTTGTGCCAATCTAACAACAACAAAAACACAAAAAATTGAATTTGGAACCATAAACAAATCATCCATTCCCGATACTTTTTTGACTGAATGTAGTCTACATATGTGGGCGGAATCACTGTGGCGTTTTATCTTCCGTCACTCTCATGATCCGATGGAACGACCAGAAAGCGGCTTCACGTGTTCTCCGAGGCACGGTTATGTAATACCACCAACTCCCAGACTTCGGGCTAAATCTGACAAATCTTAAGATAAAAATCTGGACATCACTAATTGGTCCGACTCAGAATTTGAACCCAGGGCACCTCATCAACTGCGTTTCAACACGCTACCGCTACACCAACAAGGCAGCTAAAATTACGGTCATTCAAATACAGTAGCCATGTTGTAAATACGATCTAAGTTAGACATACCTACATGCATTGATATAAGTACAGTTTGTATTGCTTAAATCGGGTCCAACGAAAAGATTATAAGTTAAGTTGCTTTAGTTGCTGCAATAGGTCGTGACGACTTGTCTCAAAAATGAGTAACCTCTAAATTTATAAATCATGAATCTGTTAAAATTTTGTTTTTGTCTTGGTCATTAAATGTAATTTTACATTCAAGCGAATATAATATAATATCCTGGGATATTATTCACACACGGCCATCTGATCCCAAACTAAAGAGCTATTACTATGGACACCAGATAACTGATATACTACATATACTATTTTTCTTTTGTTAATACATACTTATACAGATAATTACACCCAGACTCAGGACAACAGACATTTTGATGCACACAAATATCTGTCCTGGGTGGGAATCGAACCCAGGACCTGCGGCATGAAAGGCAAGTATCTACTAACCACGCCAACCGACCCGTCAAAAGATGAAACATTGCCGAAGCTTATTAATATGGGTACAACTCAAATGCTCACCAAAATATTCTTTTTGCCTGCCAAAATGGATAAATGCTCACCAAATCTTGTTTCCCTGAAATAGTAACATTAATACCGACACACCCCGACTCAAGGCAATCCGACTAGGTTAGGTTAAAACTCCCACATACCCTGTCGTCTCCCCGAACGGCGGGGACCTATAGCTAAAAGGTACCACGAAAAAAAAAAGTTAGGTTAGAAGGCTTATTCGTTATTTTTTTTTTCTAAAATACTTTACCAAACCCTATTTGGTGAGCATTTATCAATTTTTATAGGCAAAAAGAATATTTTATTGAGAAAATAGGCACTTCTCTGGTAGGCGTTTAAACACAAGCCTATTAATATTCATAAGTGAGAGGGTTAGTTAGATGCACCTGGTTATTTCCACCGAGCTAATTTCAGACTTGATAGGCTATTAATTTTACATTTAATTTAGTGTAGGCGTTACTAAGCTTAGTTTCAGAACTGTCTGACGACAGGTTCTGAAACTTTGCTTAGTCAATTAAAATGTATAATCGATGCTTGACAGTATCGATTAAACGTTTAATTTTGTTTTGTTTAAAAATTTGCTAACAAAACATAGTTGTGGACGGTAATTAACGATCTTAATCAGCTTCTATGTAACGTATCTATCTAATACAGCTATATAATATCGAGCTAGCTAAATATCATTGCTGTTATAAAATAAATTTTATTAATGTTTTAATACTATCAATACATGTGTACCTAATATCTATGTTACTAGAAATAATAATGTATACAACTATAATACTACAAACATGTTCTGACTATTTACAAGCGCTTTTTTGAAGTCTACGTGAATAAAAACCTTTTTTATTTTATTTATTTATTTATTATAGTTATGTAAAAGTTAAAATGTATAAATTATAGCATTTGTGTTATTCGGATGTATAAGCTACATTTCTACAAAGTTTCATCATAATCCGTTCGGTAGTTTTTGCGTGAAAGAGTATCAAAAATCCATACATCAATACCCACAAACTTTCACACTTATAATATTACTAGGTTTTTATACGGGTTGTAACATAAATAGTCGACGTAACTTAAAGAGCGCTATCTACCTATGAAACTTAACAAAATATTTACAAGCGCTTTAAAGTCTACGTCAATAAAAAAAAACATGTGGACGTCTTTGGGGACTGCCGAAAGAAATGAGAACAATTTTCTCATGTCTCATACCTACGAAAGTAGTGGTTATTTGATCCGAATAGTGTAAGATGCTATTCCCACCTTTGGGCAGTAAATAATCATAGTCATTGGTTCGCTCCATATGGTGCGAACAAATTTTAAAAATAGAACTTAACTGGTTAGGCAGTCGGCTGTAAAAATTCTAACATATTTAAGAAAAATATGCTGCGGGTATAAACGAGTATAAACGGCCAGTGTGAATTAAAAAAAATACTCCGTCTTACGAATATTCGATCAGGTACGTCACGTAAACTCGCGTCAGGACGCGTGACATTTTTTTACCCACCCCAACAACGCCGCTAAAGAAGTTTTCACTTCAAAAAACTTCTTTATATTCAATCTTTAGTCTATAAAAAATAGGAACCTATTCTTCATATTGTGCAATGGAACATTTGGATAACGGGTCTCAAAATCAAGGAAACAACGGGATCAAGAAAAGCAACGATGCGGAACGATGTAAAAAGTGTAGAAGAAACAAGAAACCTAAGTGTACATATCAGTACGAGGAGCACGTAACGAGCAGTCATTTGAATTTACACACGTGACCTGAAATATATGTATGTCTAAGCTACCGTCTAAGAAAGGTAACACAATTGGAACATTACCTTGTTTACGGAATTCGGCCAAATTTTACGGTTTTAATATTCATAGAAACAAAATAGACATCATTAGACTAAGGGTCGTACCATCTAGTGATTTACCCCCGATTTATAAATGTCAGAAAATATCTATAGGTGGGTAAAACGAACCATGGTGCTTGTTGCAACCTTGCATTAAACCTCAAACGAAGCAAGAGCAAAATATGTGTAAAAATCATTCTTTAATTGCAAATTAATATCATTTATCGTCGGCGATGCATAGAATTTGTACGGCGCGGCGTATTAAGTGTCGTAGAAATTTACGAATGAGAACAATTATTGCAAGATACAAACTATGATCTATTTTCTAAGCTAATTAACGCAAAAATAAAATTAAAATGGAGAGAATAAAAATCCAGAGGTGAATCGAGACTGGAATAAAACTTTATTTATGGATAGTCTCCAATCTCTGAATAGCATTTACCGTTACTAAGTTTGAAACTGGGAAAGGCGGTTGAAGTATGCTCAACTGTTGTATAGAATTGGAATAATATAGGTATGCCGAAAGACGTCCACGGCTGGACAAATTCCTTCCCCAAGATCTCCACATCCTGCTGCTTCCAGCGACCCAAGATCATCGGTCCATCTTGTGGGTGGGGGTCCCCCCTGTCCACACTCCGTTTTCGGGTTTATGGTCGCCACTCGCGAACCTTTCTGCTCCAGCGGCCGTGTCGGTTCCATGATCTATGTGCTTCGCCAACTGCCACTTCAGCTTGGCAATTCTTCGGGTTATGTCGATTCGTTTGCGGTTTTCGACATTTCTGATTCGATCCCGCAGGAAAAGTCCGAGCATAGCCCTCTCCATTGCATTGGGTGACCAGGCGACCACGTCTTTGTTCAGTGATTCATCACTGACAAAACACACTAATTCGAATAATACTTGTATACAATTAAAAAGAATGTTCGTAACTATGTTTTAAGATAATCCATTTAGCCGTTCGTTCAACTATTTTTCTAGTGGCATTGGGGGTTAGCTTAACGCCTAAACTAATATATGATAGTAAGGGCGTTGATACTGACTTAGTAATTAGGGTGCAAATGACATTAGTACATCACCAATATTCATATTAAATTATGATCCGAACGTTATCATTAACTCTTAATCAGTGTAGTATATGTGAAGATGGCATATTAAAAAGTGAAGGTTTACAAGACACTTTGAATGTTATTCTAGTTCTCATAAGGTCGATAATAGTTTCTTCTCGGTGCGGGGATGTAGGGGAGTCCACCCACGACTTGACGTATCGATCGCCCCCACCAGGCGCCGGTACACGTCACAACGATACTGCGTCATTGCGAATCCCTTTTCCAGCAATGAAATTAGGCTCCCACGAGATATTGCATGAAACCAATCTTTCTGTATATAAATTAAATGCTAAAAATAGCTATGTGATTAGGACGATCCCGTTGGATGCGTTGGAGGGAAACATATTTCTAAATATTGAAAATAAGTATCAGTACGAATTGTCGTTTGGTTTGGCTATTGGGAAGTCCGAACCAATACTTCGAGCTCACATTATATCTGCTTGCTCCAAAACTCTTTCTCCGATATAGTACCTATCCTCTACTAAAACAAACAAATTTATTTAGACAAACAATTACCTTTTAAGTAAATAGTAATGCATCATGAACTTAAATTGCGGCTAAGATTATAATATTTTAAGATTTCCAGTTAAATACCTAATACCCTTTATATATATGTATATACCTCCTTTTCGTCGCGTTCATTTACAAATAGGTTTGGCAGGCAAACTCATTTAATTTAATGTCATTGCAGCTATTTCGTGTCAGTTTCATTACAATCAGTAAACAGGGGTGGAGGGCGAATTAAATACCGGGAAAACCCAAATGTATTGGGGTGAGAATGTCAGCAATCAGAAAATGAAAGGGGGACCAATGTTCACGGGTATAAAATAATGGCAATACCGAGAAACCATAAAGGAAACCAAAGTAAAACGAAAACAGTGACATGGAAACTTGACATGGGCAAGGGAGATTCTAGTGCTAAGTAATTTAATTACATTCGTGACCGGACGTTCAAATCCTTTGGAGTAAGCAGGTGAACGCTCGGCTTAATTAGATTTCAAATTTCTCCATCGCTTGTTAGGTCAATGTTTAGATTTAGAACGCAGTGATCAAATAAATGATTTGTATGAGTTTCCCGTTCGTTTACACTAATGCTGCTGCTATTGAGAATGTGAATTGACTTGTTTAGAATAACCGTAGTTCTCACGTAAAATGTTAGGCTACCGAATGGATGAATAAATGATGTAATTAACATAGGTTGCAGGTATGAATAATTTTATTATTTGTAGAGAAACTTTCATAAATAAATAAATATCCGAGACACATCAAACTAAGCAAACCAGGTACTATGAATTTTTTTTTGGTTCATACAATAAACAGAAAACACCCAGAGCAAGGCAAATAGACATCTTTATGAACATGTCTTGTGCGAGGATCGAACCCCAAGCTTTGGATCAGAGAGCCGGTTCACTACCAACCGTACGGCGGCGGTCGTCAAACTATACACATACTCAAGAAAAATATGTACTTTATATTATATTTGCTGGATGGAACATAAATTTATACCTGGTATAAATACAGTACTTATTAGGTTCTGTAGTTATACCAGGCATAAGTTCGATATCGAGCATTGTCAAAGATTTCTCAAGGAAACTAAAGATCTATAATTATACTATAACAGCCTTATTTAAAAATAAAACCGTTTAAAAACGCTACTTAAAATTAAGCCGGCCGCTTAACCATGGTTTATAATTTTTTTCATTTAAAAACACGAGATAACTTTGACCCGCGGTTAAGCCATGTTAAGATTTAAACCACGTCGGCCCCTGGTTTAAACCTTGCTCAAATATGGCGGATTTTATTTGCATCAGCTGACGTTTTGTTTGACGTTTGTTTGTGAATGGAGGTTTTATTGAAGTTACTAACCGTTTTAATTTTTAAATGAATACTGAATTCCAGTTGGAATCTTATCACAAACTTCAAAATCCACTGAAGAAAATCAATAGTCCTTGAAAATGCACTGTTACGAACATAAATCTATCATTCCATGTCTACCATAGGGCAAAAATCATAAAGTTTTGATACATAATCCGATTTAGTCGATTAATTTTGGTCAAGCTCTATACCAGTCCCAGAAATGTTGACAGTGTAAAATAAAATGACGTTACTTAGCTGAGAAACCTTTAAGTAGGGTTTTTAAATAAAGAAATAGTTAAGCGGGGTTTAAGTGGTTGAGCAGGGTTTATCTGAGACATGGTTAAGCGGCGAATCAAGGAATAATTTTAAATAAGAGTGTATATGTTTTTTTATATTACTGTAGTCTGTTTATAATATTTTTTATACGGAGATATTACATTTTATGATGAGGAAAACCTATGGTGCCTTAATTTAATTTTTTCCCATAATCTAGTTATGAGCACAGTTTGTGTGAAAATAATTATTCGTTGCTAGCCAATGTTTTTACGTTCTTTAAAGTCATGGCAAAATTGACCTCCGCATCTATAGGACAGTATCTTTTTTATACAATAGCGAGGCAAACGAGCAAGAGGGTTACCTGATGGTAAGTAATAACCGCCGGCCATGGACACTTGCAACACAAGTGGGACTGCGAGTACATTGCCGGCCTTAGGGAAAGAAATAAACTCGTTTCTTGAAGGTTCTCAGTACATTATCATAAGCTGTCAAACCTTTAAGAATTACAAAAGATGAATAATATCCAGGGACAAACAGCAGAGCTTGTACTATATAAATAGATATATTCATGTCCTGGGTGGAAATCGAGCCCACGACCTGCCGCGTGGAAGCCAAATATCTACCAACCACGTCCACTGAGCCGTCAAAATTAATTAAAGGTGAGTCACAAGTTTTACATGTACACGTAGATTACAAAAATATTAATAGAAAGATAACAACAAAGATTAATAGAAGTTGCAATAGTAGATTATAAAATAACAACTACCCATCGCTTCTATCTTCGATTATACTCATCGTAAAAGAATGTATCCAAGAATGTTAATTTGGCTGACACTAATTATGCCAACGTACAGTATTTAGCGCACCTAGGTCTCATATTAAAATTGATATTACGAGAAGTCATCCTGAGAGCGCGGAATGCATGTGGCAGAGTAAGTATCGCCGACCGGCCCCGACCGAGGACGGCATTCCACGCGAGCCGAAGCTGTAGCAGTTTTAACGGATGGACAGGTCTGCAACCTAACAATGGGTTACATTTCTCGACACTTTTTCAGCAGGTGTCGGACAGAAAAAGATACTACTCCGTCTCTTGATATTTATGTTATACATCGTTAAATAAACAATGATTCATATAAGTCTATACATTTATTATTATCATTTAGGGTCTATAATAGATCTATCTTCCTATCTCAGTGTTGCGTGAAAGAGAACTTCATAGATGGTGGCATTACAAAATCGCAAAATACAATTACATGAAATAATGAATAAAATGAAATAATTAAATTTCAGTACTTGTGTATTAAAATGCACTTGTATTTGGCAAGTTCACAATGCAGTAAATAAATATACTCAAACCCCAATTTAGCCCCTTTTACAAATAAATATAACTAATTAAAAAAAAAACATTGGCTATATAATACGCCATTGTAACGCCTAGACGGTTAGATTGAAGCGCACCAAGCCGTAAGGATTCCATGTTACCATTTGTGTACAGTAGTACCTACCCTAAATTTTGCTGTTTATTTATCTAATATAGAGTAGAGCCGGGAAGTTGTTAATATTAATGACAACGTACCCTCCAAAGCACGGAGACGCGCACAGAATTGGCAGTATCCCATTTTTTTTATGACTGCGTGCCTAGCATGCTTTACCTTGCGGGTCGCTTACGGACCAAGTGAGAGCGACTAGCTAAGAGGGTATCGCTTTAGGTCTGTAAACAGTGTATGGGGTGAAGTTATTATAACTACCACCAGATGAACGTGACGAGAATATTGACAAAAAGTCAGCAAGGGACTCCGTTTTACCATTTAGGCACGGAAGTCAAAAATGAATTACAATAACTATTTGTTATGTTTAAAAATATACATAACAAATAAATATTGCATAACTTCATTATTTGAAAACCACTTATTTGAACCTCAACAAGAGAATGGTAAGTTTGAAGAGATCATCAATAAAAGCATTTTATGGGAAAGCCAGCTTCATCAAAACAACTACTTTAAAACGCAGGTTGCTTTAATGAAGATTGCTTTTCCGTTTTAGGGTGCCTTTCCACACCAGAGATATTCTATGCAGCTATGCTGCGAGGATGTAAAAGCTAAGCTACGAAACTATGTGACTATTTCCACTGAAGCTAAGCTATGTAGCGAGGCGAGTAAGATATGCGTTGGCCGAGGACGATGCACAGATACATAAAGATACATTGACAGTAGGGAAGGCGGGTCTACTGTAAGTACTCTGGTGGGATACCGGCTTAGTCGCCGAAAATCGGGATAGTGATCGGCGTTCAAATAAATAAAGGTTAAAAATGACCTAATCAGTCGTTAAATCGGCATGTCCGGAATCGATTTTCAATGTAGAAGCCGATTTAACGATTGATTAGGTAATTTTTAACCTTTATTTATTTGAACGCCGATCACTATCCCAAGTACGGCGACTAAGCCAGTAGCCCCCTGCTCTGACTATAGCTACACCACCCGCAACCATTTATAAACTAAAATACAGCAAAATAGAACCGAGATCATATTCTATAATCAAAATATTCAAGCAGCATTTTGAGCCCACTTTGTGTACTCTAATTTGATCACAGTGAAATTGTCGGCCCACCTCGATACCCATTGAAGAGCACCGCGATAGGATTTTGATATTGACCCGGCGTATCACATCTGTGGTAGAAATCGCCTAAAGTATTGGTTTTATGGTCTGGGGCTCTAACGGCTAAGTCGCTGAACATCGTTTTCGTGAATGGCGTTCAAATAAATAAAGGTTTAAAATGACTTAATCAATCGTTAAATCGGCTTCAACGTTGACAATAGATTCTGGACCATTTATGACGTCACATGTGCTCATGGAAGCCGATTTAATGATTGATTAAGTCATTTTTAACTTTTATTTATTTGAACGCCATTCACGAAAACGATGTTCGGCGACTTAGCCGTTAGAGCCCCTGATTGGGAGTTATAGTTTGGTGGCTTAAATCTGCTAATATAGTTTATCGGCACAAGATAGCCTGAAAAGAATTGGAATTAAAGCTGAAGTCGTCATTTTTCCCTTTTATCGGGTTCGGAAATCGATGGGCTCCCAAACAAACTCTCCTCGCTATACAAATTCCTAATTCGCATTCAATGCAACCGTTTATTTAGCAACCAACGTGGGATCCCGGGCTTATCAAACGATTGAATTTAATTCGAAAATTCCGAATTCAGCTTCTGATGTGGCTAGAAATTCTCCACGAGTACTGGCGAGAAATTGCTTCATTTGCACGCCTTTTTCAAGCTTTCCAAGTTGGCATTGACGCAGCTTTGTTCCGTGGACAATATTGCGGGTGATTCACGATCGCAACACACATATTGCACAGTTTACACGTATTCCGCAAGTGACGTATGAAAACGTCGGACATGCCTAACATCGACGAAATCGCACTCAAGGCCACCACCAATGAACGAGAAAAGCTGATGCTTATTTTAGAAACAACAGTTACGTAGAGAGTGTATTCATACACCTGTAAAATGCCTGTCAACAATTTGTACTAAATTAAATTTGATTGATCTGCATTCTAAATAACAGCTTTCTAACTCATCGAGACAGTTATGTAAGAAAGATTATGATCTTGATTGATTATGGTAATAACTAGATATGACGCAAGCGGTTTTTTCTGTTTGGGTGCACAAAATGTAAGGCAACTCTCGATGCGACCTAGTTTAAGCGAAGCCAACAAGCTCTCAAAAGGCGGGCCCGATATAGTGTTGCAGTTGTTCTAATTTGAATATTATGATAATAAGAAAGAATAATATACGTACTGATAACAATCTGCAATGCTTTCACCGTTAAATAAAACATTTAAAATTCGATATATGCAAGCACTACGAGAAACGTTGATTTGTCCAAAAACGAAGCGCTTTTTACCTTCAGTCTACGACTCTGACTGCTACATAGCGTGATACCATATAAACTTTGCATTTTTTCAATGTCTATAATAATATCCTGCGACTACGCGATCTAATTACGATTAGAAACCAACAATATGGAGGATGGACTTTAATTACCTCAAACCCTACGGTAAATGAAAATTGTAAGTCTGTCGTGCAATTTCTGAATCGACGTAACCGTTTGGCTTCTATTAAATTAAATGTCATTTTATTACGGTTACATAGAGTAGCATTTACTTTTACTATTTTTACATTATTACCGCCTGAATAACTAACTAGTCAAAATAGAAAAATGGTAACTAGATATAATAGCTAAAAAACTAAACTGATGTGGAAACAAAATTAAAGCTTATGTATAACATTATAAAACAAGCTATGGCTGAATAACTCCCAACATTGTAGGCAAGAGCAATCTTGAACGGTAAGATCATGTCCATTCAGCGAAATATGCCTTGGTGTGTTAATTTGTGGTCGTTATTTTAATCAAGCCGCGTTCAATGACCCCGATTCAACGCAGTAGATTCTAACCGAACGCGGACTAGACCATTACCAATGATACAGAAATATCTAAGTCAGTTATAACCACGCCAGTAATTTGCAATTTTTTTCCTATAAATTTAAATTGTTTCTTGCATTTGCGAATGATATGATGCTTTTTTTTTTCATTAAGTCTCATTACCGACTAGACTATACCTATCTATGTAAATCAATCACATGCAGTCAAAGTTTAACTTTAGCTTAGGGTTAAACTAGATACATAGAGGTATCAAATATTTTTTTAAACACGTATTTTTTAAGTTTTTTACAAGTTTCTTAAGGCCTTTCGCCAGACAGATCCAAAAATAATCACGGTAAAAATATACGAAATATGATTTGTGATTCACGTCATTAAAGCGATGCATAAAAAAAATAAGCCGCTAAACTGGATCGTTGTCACCAAAACAGTTACACTTTTAAAGGCAAACTTTAATAAAATCCCATACACATTTAACTAAGCATTTACTTCGTGAAACAAAAACCCTTTTATAAAGAGCAAATTTCGATATTTTATCTTTGTGGCTATATTAACCAATCATGTAAAGCTATATTCAAATGTATGTCAGATACCTGATAAGTAAAACACAAATATCAGTTTCGAATATTTTATAATCATCATCATCATCATATCAGCCGAATAACTTCTACAGCTGGATAAATGCATCCCCAAAAGATCTCCACAATGACCGGTCGTACGCTGCCCGCATCCCCCGGGCCCGCATCCTGTTCTATATTAGCTCGGACGAAATTAATATCCCTACCGCCAGTAACTTCTTCGTATCGTCTTAAGAGCTAAAAAACTGGCATAAAAAAGTATTGAGTATTGTATAATATTAAACTTTATTATGCCAATCTCAGCCTCTTGCCCGGCTTTGGAAGAATAAGCAGAGCAATTTCGAGTGCCTGATCTTAACAAAGTGAACCCAGTCTAATTTGTATAATGAATAATAATAATATCCTGGGACAATATTCACACACGGCCATCTGATCCCAAACGAAGCAGAGCTTGTACTATCTAAACTGATTACTACATATACTACTTTTCTTTTGTAAATACATACATACTTATATATGTAACTAGCGGCCCGGTACGTGCTTCGCTACGTATAAGGCATAGCAATAAAAAAATGATTATAACATTCATTTATTCAAACAATAAATTATTTTAAACTGCTTGCTTGATTTTACACTTTTCAAGACTTTTTTTAAATTTTCTCTACGTACAAACCTTCCCTGGACTTCCACGAATAATTCAAGACCAAAATTAGCCAAATAGGTAAAGGCGTTGTTGAGTTATAACATTACAACGAAAAGTGGCATTGATTTTTATATATATATATAGATTACACCCAGAGTTAGGATAAACAGACTTGTTCATGCACACAAATATCGATCCTGGGTGGGAATCAAACCCACGACCTGCGGCGTGAAAGGCAAGCATTTACCAACCACGCCAACCGGCCCATAAACTATATCATGCCAATCTCAGCGTCTTTCGAAGGGAGAATAAGCAGAGCTATTTCGAGTGCTTGATCTTAATAGAGTTAAAGACTGGGTTAACTTAATGTATAATTAAATTACATAATATGGACACATTTAATTCAGACGTGTTGTTTGCACTTGTATAACAATAGCGTGTGAACAGCATGGCCACATCTTTGTATAGAACTATCACGAATTAGATCTCAGTTCGCCTTTCACTTCGTGTGAAGCAAGTTAAAGGGTATAAGGAACGGTAGGATATTGTAGGTCAGGGGTTCACGGCCGGACTAATACCATTAAATAAATAAAACGTGGCCATGTTAAAGAAGCGAGCCTATTTTTTTCCTTAACTCCGGCAAGGGACTTCTGGCCTCTCTGGTGTTGCTAGGTCCATGGGCGGCGGTGATCACTTATCACCAGATACTCCACATAATATGTACTTGTTTTCCTTGCTATTATAAAACTAACCTAACCGTTAGAAAACCCTCGACTCCAACTATAATTACATAATTGTGGAAAAGTAACCCTCACACTGCTGTGCCATATTAACCAAACATAGCTAAGAACCACCGCACCGCAAGGAAACAAGACTTTCAAATGACAAGAACGCATCGAAATCGGTCTATCCGTTTGAAAGCTACACACACGCGCACACACACACACACACACACACACACACACACACACACAAACACACACACAAACACACACTGAGACAGACATCGACGGCATACTTGCGTCGGGGGTTAAAAAAAACGACGATTTAGTCTACTATATGATAAACTGTGTTTCCTCAGTGAGAGGCAGAGCCTTAACGAGAGGACATGCGCATTTTTCGCTTAACAGCAGCCCGACTGGGACGTCAGAAACTCTCTTTATCATACGGGTAGTTTTAAAAACGTGTTGTAAGTTTCTGGTAACTTTATCAGAAAGAAAGGGAGATCGGTACCGTGTTAGTTTGGCATTGCTTCCAGCTCCTCAAGCTTCCATAGACTTTGGAAACCGTAATCGTATGCTTGTTTGTATTAAAAAGAATTGTCCACTAAATATCGAAATAAATATCGGAATAAAATGTAGTAAAAATATTAGACTTAAACTAGATAATTAAACATAATCTCTTGACAATAACTTGATACGAGCTAGCTAAATATCATTTCTGTAATAAAATAAATTTTATAAATGTTTTCATACAAGATGTACCTAAATATCTATGTTACTAGAAATAATATCTAATGTATACAACCATATTACTACAAACATGTTCTGACTATTTACAAGCGCTTTTTTAAAGTCTACGTGAATAAAAACCTTTTTTATTTTTATTATTATTATTTATTTATATTACTTGTCGCACTTGTCAGTGTCTGTAATCTAATTTAATCTTAGATAGAATATCGGCATGATACTGTTTCTTTGAATTCTGCAATCAGCGCCGGCGCAGGTGAGCCGTTATACACAATTGCAACATCAATGATCGTATAATAATGATGGGATTTCTAGGTTCAAGATGAAAGCAGCATTAGTGGAGGAAGGCGCCAACAGACGCGGGGTCATTGACACTGCGTTATGAGAACAGCTGTCACTTTCAAAGGTCGATGCGGGCACGCAGGTCGACCGTTCTAATCAATCCACCTGGAAGGAAGTCTATTTCTGTGTCTTTAACAACGTTAAACCCTATAATTTAACCAAGTTTGAACACTGAAAATGAGGTGTTATAAATTAGACACGGCCACATTGACGGGCCGGTTGTGGGTTCGATTCCCACCCAGGACAGATATTTGTATGCATGAGCATGTCTATTTGTCCTGAGTCTGGGTGTAGTATATCAGATATCTGGTTTCCCTAGTACAAGCTCCGCTTAGTTTGAGATCAGATGGCCGTGTGTCAATAATGTCCAACGATATTATTATTATCTAAAAGCTAGTCTAATCGAGTTGGTGCTTAGATAGTCTTATGTAAATTAGTCAAGGTCATGGGACGGTGTTCAAAAGAAAGCGCATGGTAATTTTTCTTTTTTGGCTATTTAATTCGTATATTTAATTCGTTGATACAATAATTATTATGTCTCATCTAAAAATTCGGTGATTTTGGATGGGAAACCAATAAAAAATTCTATTCACTCATTTCACTTCCTAGCTATCAGCGAGGTTAAGCACTTTGGCGCCGGTTAATACGTAGAAAGATGTCAAAATATGCGGTTTAATTTTATGAAATTTAAATTATGCGCGCTTCGGAGGGCACGTAAAACTATCGGTCTCAATTGCAGTCACCTGACAACAGACGCTAAGACATGTCAGAAGCCTACTGGGACGCTTGTACAACTCTAACAGTAGGGTAACCCCAACCCACGCGAATAGTTTAGTAACTTCTTGGTATGCTTTTCTATCTACATCATTGAATTTACCCCTACTTTTTTATACAAGCCTATTTCGGTGTCCCACTGCTGTGCAAAGGCTCCTTTGGTTTTCCAGATTTCCCTGTCCTTTGCAATTTCAGACGAGTCATAACAAAACGAGTTCAGGTCATCACACCATCTCCGTTTGGGCCTACCACGTCAATATCGGCCATTTTGAGGCCACAACTTAATTGGTTGTGATCTTCACCCAACTTATTGTTTGTTTTATAAAAAAGACTAACGGGCGAGTAGGTCACCTGATGGACCCTCGCCAACAGTTAATAAGTCGAACCCGAAGTTCACATCCATGTCTTTGTTGAATTTGTGCATTCAAATCAATATCGTGACAAAGCGTACCCACTTTTTGCTCAAATAATGAATACCTAAGTAGGTTGTATACTTTACAATGTAACGGTAAAATTGCTAAAAATAAATACACATTATCCGGCGATCAAGACATTAGACAAGGGACCGAATATGCAAAGGTCTTCACAGTTACCCACACGGAAGGAAGTCCATCGTTAAGTGCGGTTACACAAGCTAACTGGATTTGGATACAAAAACGATTATGTTTGCGGCGTGGTAGGCGGACACTTAATGCGTACGACTATAACTTGTGTAATAAAAAAATATATCTTGGGACAACTAAATCACCGTCATCTGAACCCAAACAAGGCAAAACTTGTACTATGACAATATACCTATATATCCCACTAACATTAGTGAGTCATAACAAAACGAGTATGAAAGTAAATAATAGAAAATGTTTATTACTTCTTCACGTCTAAACGGCTGGAGCAATTTTAATAAAATTTGGAGATAGCTGACACCCTGGATTAACACAAAGGCTATAAATTTATGAAGTTTAACGCGGGTAAAACTGCGGGGCAAAGATAGTTTCTAAATAAATAGATGTTATAGATGAATAAATGACACCACGGCACAGAACAAATAAACGTGCTCATCTCACAAAGAAGCGTGGCGGGCCTGGTGACTTGTAAAACAGGTTTATCCAAAACCTACACCAGGCACCAGTCTCCCACAAAGTTAGGTTCTAACTCAGTACTTCAACCATAATTATACTGTATTCGTTTTAATTAAAGCCTGTGTTTCTTTGGGAAGAGAAAATTTAAGAATTTTGGTTTAACTTGTGCTGGGTGGGGATCGAAACCACGACCTCTGGTTTAACAGTCAGGGTCACCAACCACTAGACCAATAGGCCAGTCATATATAGTAAGTATTAGTTCACATTTGTATTTATATTACGACACGACATCAGAATAGGGCCGATAATTTACGAGGCCGATTAGATCGTCCGTCATAATGACCATAATCTATATTCATATTTTTTTTTATATATAATTTATTATATTAATACAATAAGCGACACCAGAATGCGATGATAGAGATTGGTTGAACTCTGATCGGAGACAATTTTTACGGTGCTTCCGTTACTGTGCTAGACATCTTGTAGAAAAGAATGAAGAGGCGCAAGAAATATTTAGAAAACGGTGTGAAAAGTCGTAGACGGAGAGAACTGAGAACTCTATATCAAATCATTTGTACGGTTCGTAACTAAAGCATTATGTTAGTACTAGAGTCTTGTGATTGGACTGGTTTAAGTTCATCAAAATATCCGCTAGAGGCTCTGACAAATTCTTCATGCAGAATAATTTACGTAACCTTTGTCGCATTTAAGCAGACCACCAGAGCTCTTGGATTTTAAAGGATGCATTGTAATAATAATTGAGTGAAGAAAGGAAAATAAAAATAGCCTACCTAATGAAATGTACTTACTGATAGATCGATGGTTTTTATAGTCAATTCCGCCCCACAACGCAGTCCGAAAACTACTTATGGATCCGAGAAAAATAGTATCAACAGAATTAAAAACAATAATAATAATATCCTGGGACATTATTTACACACGGCCATCTGATTCCAAACTAAGCAGAACTTGTACTACATGAACCCGATAACTGACATACTACATAATTATACTACTTTTTAACCGACTTCAAAAGGAGGAGGTTCTCAAGTTGATCGGTGTTTTTTGTTATCTTTTGTAAATACATACTATACAGATAATTACACCCAGATACAGGACAAACATACATGTTCATGCACACAAATATCTGTCCTGGGTGGGAATCGCACCCACGACCTCTGGCGTGAAAAATAAGCATTTACCCAACCACGCCAATAAGCCCAATGCAAGTGATATATGATTTAATGTTATGATATTATTATTGATACTAAATTCAGAAAGTTTGTATTTGAGTGCATTGCGTTAATACTGCGACCTTGTTACAGCCGCAACTATTTGCTTGACCGAATTCATTGAAACTCAATTCTGTTGTTCCAAAAACGCAATCGTATATGAAGACAATGGTCCTGGTACGATTGAGAGCAGAATGTGATTTTTAATTCGTATATTTGATAAATAGAAGTAAGTCCTTATGGCACCAGCGGTGCTTGGGAGATATTTGTTAAAATTGTATCACATAAAATAAAAATGTAGCCACTGAATAAGGTTCCAGGATCCAGTAAGTTGATATTAGCATTGCTATAGCCATAATTGCAAAAGGAACGTTCGGTAATAAGACTCAAATAGTGTCCACATGCGGACAAGCAGAAGGGGTTCTTAATCGCCCTAAAAATGTAACTGAGGCTAAAGGAGAACCGTTTGTTATAATTTGCAGCGTAGATTTGGACTTTTCCAAATCCTTAAATTTAAAAAGTTTACATGGGCTGGCAAAAGCAGATGGACGAACAAAAATAATATCATCATCATCTTCATATCGCCCGAAGATCCCCCAAAGATCTCCACAATTGCCGGTTTTGCGCGACCCGCATCCAGCGGCTCCCTCACAAGATCACTTGTCCATCTTATACGCAACGTCTTCCGATTCGTGATCGCCACTCGAGAAATTTTCTGCCCCAGCGGCCGTCGGTTCTGCGACAATTTTGACTTGCCCAGTTCGAAATAATGTAACTGGGGCAAAACAGACATGGTCCGATGTTTAGATATTTACGAAAAGTAGTTAATCATCACTATTCAAAATTCTAACATTTTATTTCTAATAGTTTGTTTTGCACGGAGATAGTATGATTTGTGATGAGCACGAATATTTGTTTCTGAGTCATGGATGTTTTCTATGTATTTAAGTATTTATCTATCTATATAAGTATGTATATCGTCGTCTGGTACCCATAGTACAAGCTTTGCTTAGTTTGGGGCTAGGATGATCTGTGTGACATTGTCCCTAAATATTATTATAAAAAAAATATATTATTATTTTCTTCCACTAGAATTATACGATAATTTATATGTAAATCATATGCGTTTGCCAAAAAGTAAACGCGTATAATAGATTATTATTCAAATGTCAGATTTTATCTTTTTTCGGTTCTCTATTTCTATGACCTATGCTTGTTTGAAGACTTGATTTGTAAAACTGAAAGTAAAATCATTTTTCTATAGAATAAAGCCTCTAACCCAAGAAATGGTTCTAAATGAAGGGATCGGTTTTTTTATAAATACTACCAACAATACCAAACGTACTGTAATATGAAAGTTATCTTTGTTATTTTCGACACGAATTTTATACGATAACTTTGTACAAGAACGGATTGAAGACTACAACACAGCTAAAGGTTATTAGCTTATTGTGACGATGCGCTTTAGAGGTAGAATCGCAAGTGGTCGGCAAAACACCCAAGACTGACCTTAGATACAAGGAATATGATAGTAACAATAATTAGACCAGTCTACGCTCTGTTTACTTTCTGCCGTTCAATTTCATTCGTTGTTATTATTAACGATATGTTATATACAAGGTGTTACTTACAGCTCCTCTCGTTGCCGTTGTGACAACACCATTTTCATCGTGGTCGGGTGACGCTTGAGGCGGCGGGCCCGGTTGGTTCACTGCACTAGAGTCTCACTTATTCACGCGGGCGACGGCAAGAGCGCCGTGGCCATTATAACACCTGCGGGCAAACATATCAACTTGTTTATGGACGCATTTAGATCAATGATAAACAACTAAGGTACATGTTGTATAAGTCTTATGTCCCAATATAAGGAGTGTCTTAACAAATGAGAAAATATAAGTTACGGTCAAAGATTATCGCAGTTTGCGACGATAGATAGATTCAACATTATTTTTATTTGATGCTTGCTCGCACTCTTTCCCACCCTTACTACTCCTGTTAGCCAGGATCAACAGAGCACACAATGCAAAGCCTCCGAGCTACAGACATTTTGGATCCCGCAAACAGTTTAAAAACAAGGACGAGTTAGTATTATATAATAGGTTCCCTGGGCACCGAATCATATAACGAAGATTAGAGCATGGAGCCAAGGAATCGCAACTAGAGAAGGTAGCTGAAAAAACATTGAGATTAGTCGTATATATCTGTGATTATAGTTAATTTCAATAGTAAATATCTATGGAACAAGGTATTTTTTTCTTGATTGCTACAGATATGGATTGTAAGCTCTTAACATAATGTATATCGCACTACCAAAGTGTATAGCGGGCAGCTCGTTCATATTCGCAAATAGAGGTTGAGGATGAACAGAATGGAGAAGGTACTAAAATGAAACTAAAAATTACATTTAGAACTTCTGGTAAGAACCGATTCCAGATTTTTTTAATAAAGTCTACTCCTGCTCTAGGGAAATAAATGCCTGTGTCGCGGGGTAATTTACAAATATTTAATTGACGGACAGAAAGTACAGACGCCAGCACATCCAACTAACCCAATCTGTCAGATTTCTTTTATAGATTTTCATCTTTATCACATAAGCATAAGGTTCAAGTCAATTGGGGAAATTTGACAGATTGGGGTAACTTGATGTGCTGGCGTCTGTACATCCAGTCTAGGAACTTCAGACGGAATCAAACCCAGGACACGATATGGCTAGACTTTATTAACCGCTGTACCACACGTGCAGTCAAACAATGGTCTTTGAACCTCAAGATAATAGATATATATATTACTTTAGTTAGTGTATTAGCTTGTGGTAAACCAGCTGGTGGCGCGATGATGATTATTTATATAACATAATTTATTAGTATTATAGAAATAAAATAAAAGTAATAAATAAATACATATATTTTATATATTTATTTATAATTTTATTTATTATTTACTGATCTAATCTAAACATAGGTGGACGACCAGACAGAAAATGCGGGCTTGTTTTTTCGTCTTCTTAGAAATCCATTGAATAGAAATTACTAAGACAAGTAGACAAAGTCAAAATCAAGTCGTATTAGGAGTCTAGCTATATTCCTAGATGTTTCTATGAGAATAACAAGGAGGGTAGTTAGTCTAGTTTAGTCTTCAAGTTGACCAGACCCTTTGGACACTGGTATAATATTTTACCACTTCATTTTGAACTCTATTGTGTTTTAATACCTAAGAGCTAAAACAAGTGAATTAAGAACATACGCTATGAGCAATTAAAGGTGAATAAGTCTTCGTTTTTATACTAAGACTAGCGGTGCCCGCGACTTCGTCCGTGTGTTAATTAGTTTTTTAGTAAAATAAAAGACCTTTTCTAAAATAAAAGTAGGCTTAGTTACGCATTATTACATCAGCTACTTGCCAATAAAAGTCCCGTCAAAATCGGTCCAGCCATTTCAGAGATTAGCCGGAACAAACAGACAGACAGACAGACAAAAATTGTAAAAAAAATTATTTTGGTGTATGTACCGTATATATATTCATATTTATGTAGTGAAAACCGGCTATTTCAATATTACAAACAGACACTTCAATTTTATTTATTTGTATAGATTTGTCTAATGCGGGTATCGTACGTAGGTTCGCCGTTCGGTATCAGTTCAGCGATAAGACTAGTACATTAAACTGAGCACTTGGCGAATATTTTTCGTCATTTGAAATACGACAGTCGACGATAGTCGACATGTTCGTATAGGAAGTAATTTTTTGTTCTAAAAGTTGTTTACGCTTTGACGTATATATACTTTATTATGGGAGATACTACTACACAATGTATGGTAAACTAACAAATATATTAATAAAAAAGACCGGCCAAGTGCTAGTCGGACTCGCGCACGAATTGTTCCGTACCATTATCAATACAAACGAGCAAAAATTTAACGTTTGTTGTATGAGAGCCCCCTTAAATATTGATTTTATTTCGTTTTTTTGTTGTTATAGCGGCAACAGAAATACATCAACTGTCTATCACGGTTCATGAGATACAGCCAGGTGACAGACGGACAGACAGACAGCGAAGTCTAAGTAATAGGGTCCCATTTTATCCTTTCGGTACGGAACCCTAAAACAAAACCGATACCAACAAGAACTTGCGTAAATTCTACTTGTAAATGAAGTAATAGTAAACTATGATGGGTATCTTAAGAAATCCTCTAAACGAACCCAAAATTAGGCAAGCCAAACATTTTGTCCAAAGACAATTTCATTAACATATTTAATATTTAGTTTAAACTGTTGCAAATGGTTTCAAACTAGTAAAAGTTTCTAAATGCATCTCATTTTCTTAATTTATGCAGCAACATTTTACAAAACAACTGTCATAAAATTAGTGCAACAAGCTTAGTAAGTAACCTCTTAAAAAGTGACGAAACTAATCCTACTAATATTATAAACGCGAAAGTTTGTAAGTATTTTTAGTATTTATTTATTTACTTTAATTAAAACGGTAGAACACCAATTACAGTAATTAAAGATAATTATTACAATAATCAATTAAAATATTAATAAGGAAAAAAAAACATAAACATTGATTTTAAAACACAATCATACATCATTCTCACAGAAACGCAAACATTCTGACAATATTTCCGACCATCCATCCGCAAACAAATCACGGTCAGGATTGGCACACAGGAAAGCGTTGAGTGCTGTGAGGCTGCGCGGTATAGGCGAATTAGCGCGCGCTACGGTACGGCAACGTGGCACGGCAAACAATTCATGGCGGCGAAGACGACGATAGTTATCAGGAACAAAGACTCGACACAGCTCAACATGGAGATCTGGTGCATCAATTTTTCCCCGCAGAATCTTACACATTACTGCAAGTTGACATGTATTCCGCCTGACTTCCAAAGTATGGATGGATGTTTGTTACTCTTTCACGTAAAAACTACTGAATGGCAAAATATGACGATAAGTGTCAAATAAGAAAAAAAAAAAGTCAAATAAGTAAGAAAAAAAAAAAAAAAAAAAAAAAGTAGAAAAAAAGAAAAAAAAAAACTACCATATGCGAGCTATTCCGTCGTGCCCAGCTAAAACCGCTAGTGGTACACATCCTACTAATATTATAAATGCGAAAGTTTATGAGTATAGATATACGCCAAAACTAGTTTAACGCGGGTGAAACCGCGGGGCATAGCTAGTATTAGATATGAGGAAGGCAGATTAAAGGTTATATTACATCATTGGATCATTAACATAAACTGTGTGAGTCACCAACAAAAATATTAAGATGTTAAAAAAACACGCTAGCCACATTTGGTGTACATAAGTATCGTTTTTAATGTTTTTATTTGTTTAACCCTGAAAACGTATACTTGAAAGATAAGGAAACTGACAACAGCGTCAATATACGTAGATGAAAACACATTCTATGAAGCTACCGGCAGTATTAGCGCGATAAAATTGGGAAGCTACTGGATTAGGGCAGCGTAAGACCGGCTATTGTGGAGATCCTTGGGAGAGGCCTTTGTCCAGCAGTGAACGTCTTTTGGCTAATATGATGATGATGAGGTTTCATAAACCTGACAGTTAATAATAAAAAGATTTTTAATATTTACAGAATTTCCACTCCGACTCGTAAACTATGTATGCTATATTTCAAAATGCCTCTAAAAGGAATTAACTGTTAATTTATAAGCAATCTTAAAATATCTAATAAGAAGTGCGATTTTGGCTGTATGTGTTGACGATTAGGGCCGCCCTGAGGGAATAACTCACAGAGAACGGACAGCAGCGCCTCTATGTATGTACAGACGCCAGCACATCAAGCTAGCCCAATCTGCCAAAATTTCCCCAATTGAAAGTGAGCCTTATGCTTTTGTGATAAAGTTGAAACTCTATAAAATAAATTTGACAGATTGGGGTAGCTGGATGTACTGGCGTCTGTACTATGACCATCATACTGCGATTGCCAACCCGTCTGACAAGCGTGGCAATTATGGCATATCCTTCAAAAGTATGGACATAACTCCAATGTGGAAATCTTTTGAGGGGGCCTTTGTCGAGCAGTGGACGTCATGATGAATAAATTCACAAAAGAAACCCTGGGTGCAGGATACCCCACGCAAGCAAATAAGGGTTAACGCGCGCTCCATAGACGACCAATTGAATAAACCGTTGTCCGCTTATGTCAGTTATCGTCGGCGTCAGATTCAAAGCACGGGCACTACACACTTGTAACGCGTGCTTACTTTCGTCTTATCAATAGTCATACCGCCAAATTTTGTCATTATTGGACTGGGTCAGCGATTGTAGTATACTTGCTCTGGCGTATGTAATAAAGGTGTTTAACCATACTTACATTTAAGTTTAAAAATTTTAACTGAAACTGAAGTGAAAGGAGGAAACTGTCAATATCTGTCAAATGTTCAGCAATACTAACATCTTACGCAGACTTTATCTTAGGGCTGTCGCATTTGTTATGTCATGACATTTTACAAGATATTTTTTTGTTCATTTTTGTGTCCGGGTCTGGGGTGATAGTGTAATATTATTATTTATGGGGTTCATTGGTTGCTGGAGTAGCATTAAAGCGCGACCGTCGCTTTAAACGCAAGGTCCGTTATAATAATAATATTGAATTCTTACCTCTACCTCTATATAGACTGAACCATTCAGACAACATTATGTAGTAAAATATATCTAAGACTATAAGTATTGATTATTCGTACAAAATTTTTATTTACTATATTACTAGTATAAAAGCCTTAAACCATTTTGACTGTAAATTATCTATTGATGAAATTATCTATTTAACTAAACTATTTATCAATAACATTATAATTCTATATGATAAAAAATAGATTACTACTGAGTTTGAGTGCCAATTAAAAATAAATAGATTTTTGTTACAAAATTACCATATATATGATTCTGACAATGGCTAAATATTAGTCACAGATCTAATAACCTATTTGTACTTAGAATTGAAAATGAAAAGATATAGTTATCTGGTCTTAATACAATTAATGTTTTGACTATTTACAAGCACTTTTTTAAGTATATGTAAATAAAAACCTAGTTTTTATTTAATTTAATTTATTTATTCACACTTATAATTATACCACATATTATGGCGTCTTTTCAATTCAATTGAAGTCACTTGTCTGAGTCGAAAAGAGCCTAGCAAAGCAAGCAATCTTCTTAGTAGTATAATGAAAGTAATCCTGCACTAACAAAGTCTGACAAACATAAAGCAAAAAAAAAGTTAACCTAGGCCAAGAACTAGATACCAATTAAAAAAACATTTAAAAGAATCAAGTCAGTAAAAGTACTGGAATAAGATTTTGTCAAGATAAAGCTATGAATAGAAGACTCCTATTGACACTGTTTGATGTTATCATTATATTTATTGTTATTCAGTTTTAATGACTTTCTTCAATCACATTGAGTTCAATACTAGAGATTAAGTTTGTTTTGTAAACCTGATTCAAAATAAATAGTAAATGACACATCATTTATGTCGATGACCTGCATGTGTACTACATAACGAACTTCTAGTTTCATTACATTTAACCCTAGCAGTAATTACTGTTTTGAACAACGTAAAATTGACATTCTATAATCAACTCAAAGCATTTGTAACAGAGTTTAAAATTACTTGCAGTATGATCATGCAAATGCGCACCATTAGCCTTTGACTGATACAAACTGAACTTTTTAATGGTTCCAATTTGCATCATTAGCCGGCAAAGGGTTGAGTTTATATCAATTCAAGGGTAATTAGAGCAATCCCATACATAAGACCTGTTATACTCATTCATCATCACCATATCAGCTGAAAGACGTCCACAGCTGGACAAAAGCCTCCCCTAAGAGCTCCACAATTGCCAATCCTGCTCTATCTGTACCCAGCGCCATATGTATTATTTATATTTATGTTTCATGTCACATGTATGATCTTTTGAATTAAGCCAATTCTTAACTATAACATGATGTGTACTTAAATGAAAGGAAAAAAACCATACATATTGAAAAAGTATACTCATTGATCTAGTGATCTTTATAATATTTTTTTCGTATGGTTATGGGATACATATTGCTCTTTCAAATTATTTTTTTTAACAAACTGAAGACTATTTCCACAGTTATTAACAATTTTTCAAACAATCTGCCAAACCCCATTAGCACAATAATAGAGTTAAACAATTTTTTTTAAGCTAATGTTAAGGTAAAAGTTTCTAAGTATCTTGATTACAGAGATTTATTTTCTAAATCTTGTAAAACTATCAATTCCATAATTACTTGCTTAATTACTTTATTAGTGAGGATTGTAATAATTACTATAATTAACTTCTAGTGTTGAAGAAAACAATAGTAAATGTCATATATACATAACACACTGCTTGTAATCCACAGATCATTAAACCATTGTGCAACATTATTTACACAACACTGCATTGTGGTAAAAGTATTTTAAATGTTGGGTCAGTTGCAAGTTAAATTATTATTTGCCTATAAGTTTATTAACCTTTTACTCTTAAGTTATAAATATATTTTGATACTCATCTACTGGAGAAGCTTTCTTTTTGTAATTTAAATTATTTTTGCATTTAAATTAATACAATTAGAAGATTAGGTGATAAATTATGAGCTCCACTAATTTTAAGTATAAATCATTAAAATTAGTTTTTCAAACTTAAGACTGAGCACTCTTTCCACATATAAACGAAAGAGTGTTCAGTCTTATGTTAGAAAAACTAATTTAAATGATTTATATTTAAAATTAGTGGATCTTTATCACCTAATCTTTAATAAATATCCTGGGGCAACAACAAACTGCCATCTGAATCCAAACTAGGCATAGACTGTGTACTATGGCAACTAGACTACTGATAAATGACATCCAGACACTTATTCACTCTATCTTATCACACAAAGTTCCTGGGTGGGGATAGAATCCACAACCTCTGGTTTAGCAGTCACTGTTACTATGCACTAGACCTACAAGCCAGTCACTTCTAAATATTGTTTTTAAAAAAAAGTTTGTTCACTGGGTTCAACAATTATGAAACCCAATTGTTATAAATATTGCTTTTTTAATGGTACTTATGAATATAATTACATAATCTTCTGTACTAAATGTTACTTCTTTGATACATTACAAAATTTATGGGACCCAATACACAAATTAGTTATCAGAGATAATATTTAAAAAAATGTGCATTTGTTGGTTGAGGGCACAAATCTCATTTAATAACATTATACACTTCAACAAAATAAACAAAACTATACTTCAAATGACCACCAAATCATAAATGACCCCATCTGACTATGACCAGAAAGTTCTAAGGCAACACATGCCTTAAAACTTTTTAGGTTTCATTTTATCAATAAATTTTAAAAATACATCTTTGTAATTTGAGGCTAATCAAAAACAAGTATGGCTTCTATGTCAAGGGTAAACTTCCTTTGTTTTTGTATGTTGTGCAATGAAGCCATAATAAATTGCCAAGTGAATTTGCGAAAAGGTAACATTTTCCCTCTTAAAGTCTATTTTTATTATAGATAATTCTATCAATATGGTTATAGTTTATGCTCAATAGAAATTTTTTTAACTAAGGAGAAGCGTTTTTTAGTAAGCATTTTATTTTATTAGTTTACAAATGCTTAAGAGTTCTATTCTCCCATTATTATAAAATAAATATTAAACAAATAAAGATGGTATTGAGCAGGTAAAGCTGGATGGAGGACTGGCTAGGGTGGAGATCCCCCCTACCCAGCCCTTGTCCAGCCTAGCTTGTAGTTGCACACACACTTGTGCACCAATGTATATCCCATGGAGATCTCTAGTCTCCACTCCACTCTAGATTGGCCACTGTAATAAAAATTGGACCAGGAGGATAATATTATAAAACACTGTATACAAAGTGTAACATAAATAGTGGATGTAGCTTAACATTCTTAATGTTCTGGATCCTCGTAAAAGTCAAATATTTGTGTTCATGGATATGTATCTTTCTCTTGGTCTAGATGTTTTTGGTGTATTGTATGTAGATATCCATAGTAGGTATGCTTTATTTGGGCTAGATCACAATGTGTGATACATCCTGGATATTTATTATTATTTATATTTACAAAAACAATATGTTGCAAATTTTGCATCTTGAACATAATTTACTGTGATGTAACCTTTTCAGACTTGCACATATATTTGTTTGTATTTAATTTTATGTTAGCTTGTATTTTTGTGGTCTTTGCAATATACTGAATTATTGGTTTAGCTCCCTTCTTAATCATGAAATTATTTTATTAAGAGGAAGACCATGTTGTATGCAGGACAAAATCACCATTACACTCATTCAGAATGATAATTATAATATAAAATATATATATATAGATCATAAAGAATGATAATCAATACCTCGAGGTTACTCCCTAAGTCCTAACAGCTGCAATTTAGTATGCCGAAAATAGGAAAATAATATTTTGGTATTTTGTACTCAAAACTATGCTTTCATCTATTGTACTCCATATTAATTTTTCTATTTACCCTATAGTGGTCAATTTATTTTTATTACTTATATAAAGGGAATTTGGTGGCTTGTTTTTATAATAAGGTGCTCTATTCATCCATTTTTTTTAGAGAATTTTATCCCTATGTCGCGGGGTACTTTACAAACGTATAATATACGGACACCAATTACATCTCGACTCAGAACAACTATTGGAAGGACTATGGCTATGTCTATTTGCATGAGACATAGCCATTTCATATTGTGCGATTTAGTAAAATGTGTTGTTCTACATATAGTATTTGTGAATTTTCATGGGCAGATTCAACAGACTATATTTTAGCCATAGTAAAAATTCTTCTATTTTTAGGAGTTATTAGAATTATTATTGCAAGGATAAAGTGGGTAGTGTATGGTTTTCATTAGAATCTTTAAACAACAATGAATAAATAGCATTAGTCTTTGCACAACTCCTAATTTCAGGAACCTGTTCATTACTATAAGCAATTATAGCTATTTATGACTTCAGCTTTTGGAGAGCATGCATTTCTAAAATGTATTGACTGTTTTAAGCAGAACTCTAAAGTAACTAATAATCTTAGAATTCAATTCTTCAATGATTTATGTAATTTGGTAGCCGAAATTTGCTTAGGAATTGTAATCGTTGCCCCAAATATAAGAGCAAGGCAACTATATTTCTAAATGTTTTCTAATTTCAGATTGGATACGTACTAATAATTACACCTCAAATAGATAAAAAAACAGCATAGAAATGTGAATGCAGTAAAATGACTCAGAAATTAAACGTCAAAAGCAATAGGGTTCCTGTCATATTGCCACATCAACGAAATTCTCAAATCTAATATATTTTTACTTTCTACGATATCATTTCAAAATTGTATATCATCGGAAAATGACGGCTTAAAGATAAGGTGTAAATATTAGAAAGAATAATATAAAAGAACGGCCATATTGAACGTCTACAACGGACAGCTATGCGCAGATATTTTTATTCAGTTCACGTTCATAATACGTATTAAACTAAGAACCTTATAAATGTATACTTACAAAACACAAAAACACTCAAAATTTCACTTTTGTCGGAAATAAATATCACGCACAATACAATCACACTTCACACAAGACCCAAGGCAGAAAACCGTTTTCGTTGCAATGGCTCAAAAGTTACCAACCAAACCAATCCAATCAACATGAAGTTTCGATTTTCTGTCTTTCGACACTTCACGTAACAGCGCCATCTATTAACATATAAAATATTTGTTTTGTCAGACTGAGATAAAGAATAGGGGTTCTTTGTGTGTGACAGAAACAACACTTCCAAGTGTGACCACACAACAAAAAATAATAATAAGGCCATTTATACTCTATCCGATTGCCAGTATAGTGACGTATTCTTGCTTATTCACTAAATTAAATATTGCACTAAGAGAGTAAACTGGTGAATACGTCACGAGAGCTTTACGGAAAAGTGTGATCGAGTGAGGTGAATGGAAGTTGGAATACGTTAGTGAAGATGGAAAGAGAGAAAATTGCGTTTCGTATATTACTTTAGGACAGGAGACAGAGGTGCGAGCACACATATTCTTTCTCTCATAGCTGGTTTCGTATGCGTATCTAAGTCATACTTCAGTCATGTGGTCTAACTAAATCACAGTCATTTATGTTCTATTACAATCTAGATTTTGAAATATTGCTATACGCATGCAGTGCCAGCACAAGCAAAGGGGGATATGTAAAATACCCTTTCGTGCACTTTCATAACTAAGTTTTGTTCTTCTTCTTCTTCTTTTTATAAATGGCAATTAGTGCCGATGTCGACAATTCTGCCAATGTCAGATTGTGAAATGGGAAAACGTGAAAATAAATTAATTCAATTTTAACGACACTAAATTGGTAACACTAATTGTGTATCTTGCTGAGTGTTATAACACTGGAATAGACATAATAATGATGATACATAATATAAATATGAACATGAATATTTGTTAAAGTATTAGAAATATGCCACTACAAAATTCATCTATACTTACCTACAATTTGATGCGATTGCATCGGATAAAAGCCATTAAAACTTTGAAAATTTCTGGGGATGAACATGTCAATAATGATGAAAAGTTAATGGGGGTAGGGATATTTAAATTAGAGAGGCAACTGTACAAATTAAAAGCAGGATTAAGTTTTGTTAACTGGTTAAGAAAATCCCTTTTTTATTATTGTTTTCACAACTGGTTTTTAAACAAGAATACGAAGTGTTCATTCATAACTGATAATCACAAATACAATCCATGGTTAATGTTTTTCTAGCGCTCGGCGGCCGCTCGCTACGCTCGCTCGCCTTCGCGCGCCAAATGGTCACCAATCTAACATAACCTAACCCAAATTATTATGGATTCTCACACTACGGATAAAGGGAATTTGGACTTGGTAGTGAGTTGCTGGCATCTGTGGGCTTTTAAAATTAAATTTACAATTTGTATCGACTTTAGAGGTCCTCATATTGAATGAACATATCGTGTTCTATACTGATACCGATACTGGCCACCAAAACCAAATATTCATTTATGACATGGAGGGAACCTTATAACTTTAAGAAACAATGTAAAACTTAAGGCTGATTATAGGCTGCGAGAAGATACTTAGTTACAGATTTTAAACATTTTCGCCTTTCGTCCAGACGCCCCGTATCGAAGAACATAAAATTGTTACTCATTTTAAGTGTACGCAACAGCGCGTGCGACCCGCGTCACTCTGAAACGCTAGCTGCCAGTAGAGGAGCTCGGGCCGCGCGCGCGCGCCTCGCGCGCGCTGGCCGACGGCGCGCGTTTCACCGGCGCGGCGGCGCGTTTGAACTGCGTGACTATGAAACGCAACTACTATCAAGTGTAATGAGGGTGACCAACACATGCGAATATTGCACTAAAAGCTACTTAACAATAAAGATTAAATTACGTACATTAGATTAGTATTTATTTCACGTAAATCAATGCAGTATTACGGAAGTTATGACTGTGAGAAGTTTTGAGCACTTTAAATTTCCAAGATATCGCGCGCTCTATGCGTGACGTTAGCTATCGGCTCGGTGCCGGTCGCTCCGTGCGCTTGTGCCCCGCGCTATATGAAATATTGAAGTGAAGACGCGCGCGCTGTACTTGTATCATAGCTTTGTTTATTAATTTATTATTATTGTATTACTTCAACCTGTTAAATACTTTGTGTGTTACATTATATCTGCACCCTGGAAGAGGGCTACATGGGAGGAAGATTTCCTTATACGACTGACAAACTTTGATTGACTTAAGCATGCGGCGTCAAGAATCCAAAGATTCTTAATCTACCAATAATGCTCTCGACTTAGTTACTTACTTATTTTTTTGTTTTCAGTACCTTTTTTATTAAATCTAATAAAGAACTAAATAAACTAATATAAAATAAAAATATAAGTAGGTACAGACAATTTCCCCAATTGAAATTGAACCTTATGCTTTTGTGATAAAGCTGAAATTCTATAAAAGAAATTTGACAGATTGGGATAGCTGGATGTGCTGGCGTCTGTACATTTTTATATTTATATATCATTCCAAATTTTAATGCCTTTATAGACGACCAAAATAAGACCAAATGGCAGAGGATAAACTTACTCAGTGTAAATCTTCAAAAGTGTTAACGATATGTCTAGTATTTAGGATAAAATGAGGGCCGGTACTATTATATTTCTAGCAAAATGTTTGTAAAATTTTGTACACCATACTTACGTAAGCAGGTAAGTACCATACTCAGCGGCACGCTAACAGCTGTAGATTAATACCACTGTCATTCTTAACGGTTTTTTTTTCAAAGACAATAATAATACTATAATACTTTACAAACATATAATAGACGGACACAACTCTGAACAACTATTTACGGATTACACAAATAGTTGTCCGGTGCGGGAATCAAACCTCGGACACACAGCGGCGATTGTCTTAGCCGCTGCGCCACACTTGCAGTCAATTTTACTATACTTATATTCAACATACCTATTTTTGCTTATTAAGTATTAGTCATCATATCAGCCGAAAGACGTCCACTGCTGGACAAAGGCCTCCCCCAAGGATCTCCACAATAGCCGGTCCTGCGCTGCCCGCATCCAGCGGCTTCCCGCGACCCGCACAAGATCGTCGGTCCACCGTGTAGGAGGCCTGCCCACGCTGCGTCTTCCGGTTCGTGGTCGCCACTCGAGAACCTTTCTGCCCCATCGGCCGTCAGTTCTACGAGCTATGTGCCCTGCCCACTGCCACTTCAGTTTGGCAATTCTTTGGGCTATGTCGGCTACTTTAGTTCGCCTGCGGATCTCAGCATTTCTTATTCGATCTCGCAGGGAAACTCCAAGCATAGCCCTTTCCATTGCTCTTTGGGTGACCTTGAGCCGCCTGATAAGGCCCATAGTGAGCGACCACGTCTCTGTTCCGTAAGTCATCACTGGCAACACACACTGGTCGAAGACTTTCGACTTGAGACACTGCGTATTTGGGATGAGAAGATATTACGTAGCTTCCCGAACGCTGCCCAGCCGAGTTGGATTCTACGATTGACCTCCTTTTCGAAGTTGGACCTACCTAGTTGGATGGTCTGTCCTAGGTAAATATAGTTCTCAACAACTTCGAGTGCAGAGTCTCCAACCTTAACTAGAGTGGGTGCAACATGGAGGTTCGACATGATTTTCGTCTTATCCATGTTCATTTTCAGACCCACTTGTTGAGAGACTCTACTGAGGCCATCGAGCATTGTACCGAGGTCGTCAAGGGTCTCAGCCATGACTACTATGTCGTCGGCAGATCTAAGGTGGGTGATGTACTCGCCATTGACATTGATGCCAAAGCCTTCCCAGTCCAGAAGCTTGAAAACATCTTCCAATGCAGCGGTGAACAGTTTCGGAGATATGACGTCTCCCTGTCTCACGCCTCGCTGCAATTGAATAGGTTTCGAGTTCTGGTCCTGAAGTCGGATTGACATGGTGGCGTTTTCGTACAAACACTTTAACACCTGGACATACCGATAGTCAATTTGGCACCTTTGAAGAGACCTCAGCACGGCCCATGTTTCGATAGAATCAAAGGCTTTCTCATAGTCCACAAACGCTAAGCATAATGGCTGGTTATACTCCTCTGTCTTCTGTATAACTTGCCGCAGCGTATGTATGTGGTCTATGGTACTGTAGCCTTTTCGGAATCCGGCTTGTTCGGGAGGCTGGAAGTCGTCAAACCTTCGTGCGAGACGATTCGTAATGACTCTCGAAAACAACTTGTAAACATGGCTCAGCAGTGAGATGGGTCTGTAATTCTTCAATAGGGTTTTATCGCCCTTTTTGAAGAAAAGCACCACCACACTCCTGTGCCATGCTTTTGGCGTTTGGCCTTCGAGTATGACGGAGTTGAATAACTTCTGAAGGGCCCGTAGGATCGGTGTACCACCCGCCTTCAGAAGCTCAGCTGTAACTCCATCATCACCCGGCGCCTTGTTGTTTTTTAGTTGTTTGAGAGCCATTCTAATCTCGTACAGGCTGACGTCCGGGATATCTTGGGTGTAGTGTCGGGTTAGTCTTGCTCTTGGATCGGCATGACTATTGACAGGAAGTTGCGTTGTCGTGTATAACTGTCCATAGAACTTCTCGATCTCTCCTAGCAACTCTGGTTTTGACGTGACGATTCTACCATCCTCAGTCTTCAGCTTCGTCAGTTGGCTTTGCCCAATAGACAAATCTCTTGCGAACACTTTAGAGCCTCTATTCCGCTCGATGGCCTCTTTTATACTAATAGTATTAAATTGGCGTGTGTCGCGAGTCAGAGACTTTGAGATTTGTCTGTTGAGCTGCCTGTATCTGGCAGCATCACATGAGGATGTTAGAATCATTTTCCGCCTTTCTTCCATAAGCTGTAGGGTATGGTCGGAGATCTTTTTGGTTCCATTTGTACGGCGGGTTTTGTAGAAGTTAGACCCGGCCGTATGGACAGCTTCCACGAACCTGTCGTGGTATGTATCCACTTCTTCACAGTCTGCTAGGCATTCGAATCGGTTCTGAAGTTCGAGTTGAAAGGGTTCGGGGTTTTGGAGGTGGAACGGTATGGGACGGAGCGTAGACTTCATCAGTCGGGACCTCTCGAGTTTGACATTTAGGTTCAATGAGCCTCTGACCAGTCTGTGATCGCTCCCGGTCTTAACCGCATTGATCACATTAAGTATTAGTGGTTAAAGTCAAAGGTAGATAATAATAACGAAATATTGTATAAGTAGGTAAAATATTTCGTGGTTATTATATATTTTTTCCAAATATCCCATGTTTAATTAGGTTAGGTAACATTCACCTATTCTCATTAAAAAAATACGACATGGTTGGTTTATATATTTATTATAACATCCTGATGTCAAGGTTCCTGATAGATAATAACAAAATGTCTCTTATTTAGAAGAATCAATGAACTATTTGTTATAAGATTAATTTGTAAAATCCTTAAATGACAAAGGTAGGTAAACTTAAAAGTTTATCTACCTTTGTCAGAAGTTGATTATAAAATGCACCAATAGATAACGTAGTGATTTATGAGAACAGTATAAATAGAATAGTTATTGACATCAAAATAATATTCATAACAAAATGCAATAGTTTTCAGTCCTATTGAATCCTGTCTGCGTATTGCGGTCATCCATTTCTTCCTTATCAGAGGATTTTTAGGTATACTAAAAACACTTTTTGTGTGTGTTAACATTTGAATTAAAACTCTTGGGCACTGCACAGCATTTTCTAATAATTTTCTCGTAATAAAATCGCAAGTAAGAGCCATCAGCAGCGGTGATTAAATGAATAGTACCTAGATTTGTACTCGCAAAGCGGCCGGCGCGCTGCGTGAGGGGCTACGTGACGTCACAGCGCGATCAAACGCCGCTTGAGGTTTGAAATAATATCGCTCGAAAATGCGTACTTTGATTGCTATTATCTCAGCTGTCTTTGGGAATATAAAAAAAGTAAAAATGCAAATGTTCTTGTATTTTCTTCTAGATTACTTTCGCATACCCAGAATAAAACATTGGCCAGGCTCATTGTCAGCGCGCGCGTTGGACGGCGCCGCTCGCCGACGCGACTATGAAATCAGCCTTAGAGGTAAGTTAATTAACTGAATGAAACTAAACTATATTATCCTGCATAACCATACATGTTACGTCAATTTTGTTGAGAAAAGTTATGTATAAAGTTATTTTAATATTTATAACGAATTAATCGATTACTACAAATAGTTGATAGTTTTAGTCGTCAGCCCATTTCGACCACCTCTCTAATTCAACAAAACAAATGTCCGAATCGTGCTCCCATTTCGTAAGTTCCTCAAATGATAATTTTGATTGACGCCCAGAAAATTATATATTTCTACAATACTGTGCCTCTTGTGAACTGTTTTTGATATACCTACTTACAGTAAAAATAATTGATAGTTTAAAATAATCTTTAATGTCTTAAAATTTTATACATAGTTCGTTGATCGTCAAGATCTACGTAGACGAAAGGAATCAAGTTTCATAAATAATGGTGTTTGCATAATTGCTACGATATTTAAAACGACTGATCAATCGTAAGATTTCGACTTGATTTAGTTTGAAACAGTGTTTGGCCTCAAGATGGCAGTGTTCAGTGGTTACCTTTCACCTTGCAGCAATTGAGTAGAATTTGGTTACGATCATCGATGTGTTACTCGTTAAATCAAGAACGAGGCACGGATGCTGACTCTGAGGAGCAGTGTGTGCGATGGTGATAGCAAAGAGCAAGAAATTTAAACCACAAATGAATAATACGATTAAAAATATGGACTACAACTGGACACCTGGGCCAGAGCTGGCGAATAACCAGGAAAGTGGGGTTCCTAGAGCGCTCTTCATTCCTCATTCCAATTCGTTGGCTTTCGAGGAAAGGCGCGTAACATTGGAGCAACCTGTCAAGGTAAATTATTTTTTATACTTTAAAAACATCAGAACTTAAGTGTTAGAGACAGCTTGTTTTAAACAAGGTAGGTGAGTATTGTAATAAGCTGGATATTGTATGTCAACTGTATTGTTAATGTTCAAGTATGTCCTGCCCTAATGAGTGAATATCTAATCTAGTGGCCTGGTCCATATTTTGTAGAAATTAACTTAAACACTGATTGCTATACATTAAGTTGCTTACAAAATATTTTTACTTAAATTAATCTGTATGTGTTAATAACAACATGGTAGTATTTAATAATCTCAATTTATAAGGGTAAATCTGTATAAAGCAGTAGGTATGTTCCAAATTTATTAGTTAGAAACTTTATTTTAAGCTGAGAGTTCAAAATATAGTAACAACTATATTGCTACTGCCCAGGAAAGAGTTAAAGTCAGTGTATGTATACTAATTAAAAAGTAAAAAAAAAATGCTACCTTCTGATTCAATGGGCATCATGATGACAGATTAGCATGTTTTATGGTTATTACCCTCCTATAAAATAAAACCTCTTTTGAGAGTAGAACCTAGAAAACTCTGTTTATAGGTTTTGAAGTTAGAATGTGTATGAATTAATAACTTGCTGCTGTGAGTGTGATAGTACCCAAGTGATTTTGGTCAACAGTGTATTAGTTTTATGGGTTAGTATGAGCTTTCCACAAGCTATCCCAAGCTATTATGTTTCACAGTATTTTATTTATTCACTTTCTATATTGGTAACAATATTAAAAGCTTCTATTGTTCTCATATAATGTTGTTGTAGATAACATTTCTGGTTTTATTTTATTAACTGTATTATTGAAATGATTACTGAAAATACCTATGGATATTTTACAAAGTCAGGTTAATATTTATTTTTTTATTTAATTTTATTGGGACATTAAACAGTTACACATTACAGTATAATATAATAAGTGTAAACAAGTAACGTAGTAAACGAGTAACCCACACCAATGTCCGCAAAATAATAGGTAAGCTGATGAGGTTTTGAAAACCTTTCAGTACCTCATCAGTTTGAATAGATCATCAAGATAAGTGTCTCTTTGAGATTTAAAGCTCATTTTCTTTTTACAGTAGAACATGTTCACAGAATTACATATGCATTTATACTAAATTAAGTAGCATAAACTATTTATAATACATTAGGGTGTAGTTTCACTTTATAAAATAACAACATGCATGTCTTTCTCTCTTCTATTTACCAATATTGCTGTGCCCCACAGGGTCTATTATTGGTCATTTATTATGAGCCCACTACCTGGTATACATTATGGAATGAATGGAATGGAATGGAATTGAACATCTATCATTTAGATCAGATGATTTGACTGAAATATTAATATTATTTGATATCTCCATACTTCACCTAGAACAATTCTTTTTATGAGAAGTTTTGATCCCTAATTGTATAATGGTACAATAGATGCTGCACCACATCAGTAAATTAATCATAGTTGCAATAAGTGTAGCATGTTAAAAGATTTTTAAAAGTAGCCATGTTAAAAAAAATATCTTTGCCAGTTTTTAGCTACAGATGTATTTCAGCTATTCATACCCTACTTACAACGAACAAATGAGTCCTGAAGAAATAAATATCATTGTACAACCAACACACTGTCATCCAATCCCAAACTAGGCAGAGCCTGTACTATGTCAACCAGACAACTGATGAACATACTTATGTATTTCTAAATACATACATATCATAGAAGAATTACACTCAGACACAGAACAAATAATCATCACACAATATTTTGTTCTGGTGGGGATCGAAACCACAACCTCTGGTTAAGCAATCAGGGTCACTAACCACTAGATCAAGAGGCCAGTCAAATACCCTAGAATTGTTACAATAATAATGTATTGTGGGACATTATCACACACAACTATCTGATCCCAAACTAAGCAGAACTTGT
Organism: Pseudoips prasinana; assembly: GCA_951640165.1. Taxonomy (NCBI): domain Eukaryota; kingdom Metazoa; phylum Arthropoda; class Insecta; order Lepidoptera; family Nolidae; genus Pseudoips; species Pseudoips prasinana. Next base: position 16,337,957 of record OX621260.1, read on the forward strand.
ACTACGGACACCAGATAACTGATATACTACTTTTCTTTTGTTACTAAATACTGTTATAGATAATTACACCCTGACTTAAAACAAACAGACATGTTCATCCCCACAAATATCTATCATGGGTGGGAATCAAACCCACTACCTCCAGCGTGAAAACCAAGCATTTGCCAACCACACCAAAAGGCCAGTGTGTGTGTAAATTGTTGGCATCATAAGTATTGCAAGGTTGTACTATTAACATTAGTGTGCAAATATGTAGTGTTTGTATCATGAATCATAATTTAGTAGCAAAACATTGTTTGTGTTTCCTATAGTATGTTTATTATGAGATAAGTAACAAAGAGATTTGAATTAATAAATAATTAACGAAGAGCTGCAGACAAATTAAGTTATATATTTAGTACATTTTAGAAAAATCCAGATCACTACAATAAGCTTAATCAACTTCTGAACAACTGTATTCAATTTGTTTGCAACCTTCACAAATATGATCATGTTTCATCCTTTTGAACTTTCTGCAGTGGTTACAATTCATCAATGTCGTTCTTTTCGAGCTTTGACCACTCTTTATTCTGTCCTTGACTCTCCTTCTTATTTAACATCACACTTTCAGTGTCTGTGCAGTAATCAAGATAAAAATCTTCACTCTACTCATAACTGTCTGCTTCAATGTCTTTCTCATCTTCTCATTGTTCTGACTTTCTCTTCTCCTTTTTCTTTATTCAGGCGTTTCCCCTGAATTCTATGCTGCTAATGAAACCAACACATGCACAAACATGTTTCATTTTCTTTCCATTATACCATATTTTAATTTCATTATGCAATATTTCTACCTAATGCACCTTGTCATCTCTGCACCACTTTAAGGTTGACTGGAAGAAAATGCCACCATTGTACTTATCCATGCATAAAGATTCAATAAATAAATATACCAAAAATACCTACTGTGTGGTGACAGTGAAGATACCACCCCATCTCATCATCTCATAGTCCTAAGTGAATATCTACAAGAGAATCATCATACTGTACCAACCTGTCTGCTAAGTGTTGATTATGACAAATAATGCCTTGGGGAGAACTTTATCTGGTAGAGGACTTCCCTCAGTTGACTGATGAAGTGAAATAAAACACTTGTTTTACACAAAAATGGAGAATTTTTGTTATTATATAATTATACTTATTGATATAAGAAGTACTTTGGCTGTTGTGTGACTGGTCTCACCCTTTCACTCACCTCAGCAACACATGGAAGTCAGGATTTATCATGGTACAAAAAGCACATTGCAGTGAAGCGTATGCATGTCCTCTGGAATTGCTAAACCTGACTTGAAAGTTAGAAAAAGGTACCAGATTGACAAGCCAATCTGTTTTTATACAAAACTAGCTGTGCCCCGCGGTGTTACCCGCGTTAAATTTTATAAATTTTCTTTGCTTTAAACCTCACGGAGCCCAAGACCTTTCCAACGAATGCAAAACCGTGGAAATCGGTTCGTGCGTTCTGGAGTTATAGCATCAGGAAGGAAAACCCGACTTATTTTTATATAGTAGATTTTAGTTCTGGGAGGTACTCAAACTTGTGATCTTGAATTGTTTAGTAAGTCAAGTCAAGCCACTCATCTAAACAGCTCTACATGTAATCTTTGATGTAATGTATACTGACTATCTTTCCTTTTCCCTTCTGTACGAGTATAGATACTTTCTCACAATACAATACTTCTTCACTGAGAAAAAATTGTATAAAAAAGGCAATAAAAGCATGCCACATGTTAGGATTAATGTAATGAGTCTGCTTTACTGGCACTACATCACATCTAAATAAGATGCCAAGTTTATTATGGTCCTTTGGGTGACTGCAACTTCAAGTAACAGCATGTACTAAGATTTCTGTGAACTATCTAAGGCCTTGTCTGTTCTTACATGATGTTCGATGTTAGCATAGACAAGGTCAAACAGATCAGCCTGATATCGTCCACTGCTGGTCATAGGCCCTCTCCTGGGAGGGGTTTTCCGTAGTCACCGCGCTTGGTATGCGCGTTGGCGACTGCAGTTTGGTAGTAGCTAATACAGACGCCAGCACATCCATTTCAACTTTATCACATAAGCATAAGGTTCTCTTTCTATTGGGGAAATTTGACAGATCGGGGTAGCTTGATGTGTTGGCTTCTGTACATAGGTGGCGCTGCTGTCGACTACCTGGTTTCCCTTAGTCGCCTTTTACGACACCCACGGGATGTTATGTGGTAGCCCTGTTATTCTTTCTAGTCTGGAAACCACACAGCTAAATCTGTGCTTATCATGAGGGAAATTATATCTAATATCTAGGGACAATGTCACACAGATCATCCTAGCCCCAAACTAAGCAAAGCTTGTACTATGGGTACCAGGCGACGATATACATACTTATATAGATAGATAAATACTTAAATATATAGAAAACATCCATGACTCAGAAACAAATATTCATGCTCATCACACAAATATTTGCACTTCCCGGGATTCGAACCCAGGACCACCAGCTTCGTAGGCAGGAGCACTACCAACTAGGCTGCGGTGACCGTCAAATGCCTTTAAAGGTCTTCGCACATTATAACAACTCACCGGCGACTCGACTCTATGCTAGACATTGAAATTTAAGCCCTGTATCATATGTTCAAGGTTCAATTTCAAAAAATGATTATAAAGTAGTGTACAACGAGTGGCCTACGCATCGTACACTAGAGGTCAACCCCGACACGTTTGTCACGCAATGACCATACGTCGTCCACGCAACGACCACACGTTGTCCACGTAACGACTATGCGTTTGCGACTGACGCGTGACGGGTAGACTTGAGTACCTAACTCCGGAGCGATTCGTTCCGATGAACTACTCCAACACAGTGAACGAACTGAACTCGTTCGGTACTGTGCGGGATTATCGTTCCACAGTTCACCGACTCATTATAATCCCGCCTCTCTGGTCTAAGCCCGCGTCAGTGTGTGTAGGTAGGAACGAGAGCCCTTAGGTGTATAGTGCGTCCCCAACTCAACTCACCACATTGTGGTGAGTTGAGTTGGGGACGTATAACTAAGTGCATGTGGTGACCACATACACTTAGTTTTAGATCTGATTCATTATCGCATTTACACACACTGACAATTATTGTTTAGCTTTCTTAGTATTCGATATTCTAGAGAGGTTAACTATTTTGGTCTCTATTTCATAAAGCAATAAGTTTATTTTAGATTGACATTCTATTTTATGCAACTTTGTTTACGTTATGAGTGAGTGACTACTTCCTATTGTGCCTACTTTTTGTTTTTTTATATATAAAATGACTTCTAAACGTAAACGTAGTGATATTCGGGGACATTTTAAGGAAATAGAACCAAAAAAGCAACGTCTGGAAATACAAGTAATTTGTCGCGCCATATGACCGGGAAACATCCTACAATACCTATCGGTTTGGAACGGCAAGTTGAAATAAATACTTAAAGATCTAATACTGACCCATCAACTTCTGCTGACCAACAACAAACATCGCAACAAAATATTACTGATTTTATCATCAGAAAAAGACCTATTTCCGTACAAAGATCGCAGGTTATAGATAAGCAATTGGTGAAGTGGATATCGAAAGGTCAACATTCTCTACGTGTCGTTGTTGTTGTCCATTGTTATAGTTCACAGTTTTTGAACGAATAGCTAAACAAGTTCCAATTCCGGACTCTGTCGAAAACATGTCTATGCCACAGTTCATTTCGCTCTTTGAATCAGTAGTACTGTACTTTATATACAACCTACCAAGTCAAGGAGCGAAATGAACTGTGGAACGAGTTAGCGGAACGAGTTCACTTCACGGAACGAGATTTGATGAACTAGATCCATTAAGTGAACGACAATGCCCAAGGCTAGTGACGGGCAACCATTTGCCAGCCCACCCGTCCGCCCCGTGCCTTCCCCCCGCCCGCCATCATTGGCACCGCGTTGGCCACTCCTTGACACCGCGTTGTCCACTAGTGACCATTGGGTGGATCAACTAGTTGACTACTCATCGAGAGTGTGAGTAGAGTTGCTGCCGCGTTGGCGTGGAGTTGTTATAATGTGCGAAGACCTTAAGGAGGTGTAAATATCTTAAAGACTTATTGTGAGGTTGGGATAAAATATACTACCTACCTCACATCACACAGCATCCATGGTGATACTATCTACATAATTTTTTCAGTTTACCAAATTATTGTAATACTCAAATTTGTTGTCAGCAGGAGAGTTTTCTTACTAATCTAAATCTATTGTTTAACTATTCACCAAGATAAACATTTTATCTGGATGTATTTGAGATATTTCATGTTATCTGATATTAACACACATAAACTCGTATATATAAACGTAATGTAATGTATATTTTTTTTATAAACAACAACGCTCGCAATAGGGATTTAAATCCCTGTGTCGCGGGTTACTTAACAAACATATAATAGACGGACACAAATTACAGAACAACTATTTAAGGGTCACACAAATAGTGGTCCAACGCGGGACTCGAACCCACGACACGTAGTGGCGAGGCGACTGTCTTAGCCGCTGCGCCACACTTGCAGTCAAATAAACGTAAGTACCTGAACTAAAGGCATCTTTTGTTCAGGTAACTACGTTTTATAAGCAATTTGAAACACTAACATAGAGATAAACTTAATGAGATTTCATAAAATTCTATGCTAGCCAGAAGGATCAGAAAATATATTTGACATATCTTTCTGTTTAATTATTGAGTTTTCAAAAACACAGTTTTTTTATAGATATCTTTATACATTTAGACTATGTGATCGCCCTTCTTGGAGGAGCGGCCGGTGTCTACGCCTATTAAACGTACAGCGACAGAGTTGCACAAAACCTCCTTAAAACTCACTGTTTTATGTATATCCACTAAACGCCCTCACCTAAGGTTTGAAGCCCAAAGTCGCTTCCTAGACTGCTTGAACCTCTGCTCGCCTCTATCGTCCAAAGGACCAGCAGACACATCTTCCCATTTGCACTCTTGGTATGCCGTGTGACAACTAATACAATGAATGAGAATCCGATATAGAAGAGGAAGAACACATGTGTAATCTCGTCTATTAGAACGAAATATAAAATATTGGTAGAAGATAAATTACTTTTAAATTCCTTTCCTTCTTTTATTAGTCTTTCTTCGATTAACCACTCGCCCAACAGGCACACGATTTACATGGAGACCTACCGCCTAAATCGGCGTCATGACGGTAGGTCGTGTGCCGAATAGATGAATGAAGGTGTAAAATGACTTATATCATTCGTTCAATGGGTTTCAACGTTGAAAATCGATTCTGGGGCTCTACCGGCTAAGTCGCCGAACATCGATTTCTTAAATGACGTTCAAATAAATAAAAGTTAAAAAATGACCTTTATTTATTGGAACGCCATTTAAGTAATCGAAGTTCGTCGACTTAGCCGGTAGAGCCCCTGGACCATTTATGACGTCACATGTGCTCATGGAAACCAATTGAACTTATGATACAGTCATTTTGAACATTCATCTATTTGATCGCCAATCCGATCACGATGATCGGCCACTTAGGCGGTAGGTGATAGTAAGCCTGAGCAACCGTGGCTAAAGCTTGCAACCCATGACCATAACTCACGCGTTATTATATAACGTCGTAATCCAAATTTAATCAAGCACTAAATTTAAATGCAAAATGTAGGTACTGCATAATTTAAGTAGGTGTTTTAACTTAATTAATTCTGATTTCTTGTTTGGCTACAACAGTTATTAATGATCGCTCGTTAATATGCTCTAATGGGGTTAAAGATCTTAACCGTATGCTTTTAAAATTCTGGGACTTTTCTGGGAATCTTTGTGTGATGACCACGATTATTTGTTGTGTGTCTCAGTGTAATTTATCAGTAAGTTGAGTCCCGCGGTTTCATCCGCGTTTAACTTTATAAATTATAGCCTATGTGTTATTTGGACATATACAACATGTAACGTAATTAACGCACACCCTCAAACACCCCAATTAAATATTATGTTGTAATCATAAGACATACACTGAATTTTTAAATTAACATGTATATGCATTGTTATTTACTAAATTAGTATCTTGGAATAAAGTTAATTTTTCTTTATTTTGTATTGAATGACGGAATTTGTATGAATATTGTATAACTGCTATTGTAAAAGTCTTATTACTTTGACTTACCGTCCATTTCATTTTTTTTTGACTGTACAGGGATAAAATAACAATAATTTCCGTAGTTTTATTTATTTTGGAATAAAAAATTACCTGTATGAAAAATGATATAAATCGATTCAGTAAACGATTCTGAACAAACTATTTTCAAGATGTGCATTAATTAAGTTACGTATTGTATAAGCTATATTACTACAAAGTTTCATCAAAATCCGTTCGATAGTTTTTGCTTACAAGAGTAACAAACATATCACAATCTTTCTCATTTATATTATTATTGGGATGTATGTATCTATAGAAATATATAAGTATATTTATCAGTTGTCTGGTTGTCATGGCACAAGCAGCAAGAAACTGAATCGTCAACCTTCTGACTGGAATCCCTTTATTTCATTTCATTCGTCAAAGTTTGTTGAAAACAAATAGCGTACATCATGTCAATACCAGCGAGTCGAAAATGCCTCATCATTACAGCTAAATGAGTCCACTGCTGGACAAGCCTCCCGCAAGAATCGTCTTGGGGGGATATGCCATAATCACCACGCTTGGCAGGCGGGTTGGCGATCGCAGTAAGATGGTCATAGTACTCAGAAGGAAGCTGCTGCCCATCCTCTGGTAGATATTCCCTCGGGTCGACTTCTACGCCCCCCACGGGATGAGATGGGGTGATGATATTCTGATTCTGATATTTGTCGCCGTCACCACACAGCAAAATGCCTAACAATATAAAATGCCTAATAATAACAAGAAAATGCCTACCCAAATCAATTTCAAGATGCATCGAAAACGAATCTACACCTACGTAGAGTTATTTTCGATCTGACAGAACCTTCCTACCTTGACCTATCCATACCCGATTTTAAGTAGGGTAATGAATGGCTCAATAATATGTCTTGGCACAGTATTTGTACAGACCGCTTTATTGTGCCAGCCGCACTCTTTCTTCGCAAGTTATTATTAATGCTACTTACATACATACATAGACTCACGCCTGTTTCCCAGAGGGGTAGGCAGAGATGACGGATTGCCATTTGTCACGATCTTTGCACACCTCTTTTGCCCCGATTCTTCATACATGCTCGCCGGTTTTGGGTACTTCTGACCTGCTCTTTCTTGAGAACGTCTCCGATTTGGTCAGAGAATGTTCGACGAGGTCTTCCCCTTCCGGTAATGCCACTTACTTATTATTATATTCACCTCTACTTAAACAACTAATGTTAATGTTATGTTTAGCAAATCAATTTAATTTATAGTATAATGCGCAGTGGGAATTTTTTAATATGTTATATTTATAATCTAACTGTGTACAAATTTTTTTGTTTCTCCTCGTAGTGATTATGAATCTTTGAGAAATAAAGAAATTCCAACCGTTTTTATCGTATGGGCAATAGTTACCTTAGTGTCAGAGTTGTTCAAGCCGCCCAGTAGGCCTGTTGACATAGCTAAACGACTGTTGACTAATAGCTACAGCCGTTAATGCGCCCTCCGAGTACGGAGACCCTCAGAAACGAAAACACTTTGGCGGTCACCCATCTATGGACTGACCGTAAGCCTAGTTGCTTAACCTCGGACCGGTGAGAGCATCAAGCTGTGAGCGCCTGGTTAAAACTTACTGTGCCATTTCTATCCAAAAATTGATAGTGAAGCTTTGAGTTTCGAGATTACGAAATATCATTATGATAATGTGTTCTGTGGGCGCATTCGGATCTGTCGAGTCGAAACAGTTCAGTTCAAAGTACACATCTATATATATAAAAGCAGAAACTGACTGACTGATCGATCAACGCACAGCTAAAAACGCTAAGTCTAGAACCATGAAATTTTACACATGCAGGTATATTTCTTAAGTGACGTAGATGTGCACTAAGAAAGTAAATTTAGATATACCCCTAAGGGGGAAAAAAGGGGTTATAAAGTTTGTATCGAACAACATATTCTCTTGGTCTCTACCGGCTATGTCGCCGAACTTCGTTTTCGTGAATGGCGTTCAAATAGATAAAGGTTAAAAATGACTTAATCAATCGTAAATCGGCTTCCATGACTACATGTGACGTCATAAATGGCCCGGAATCGATCATCAACGTTGAAGCCGATTTAACGATTGATTTAAGTCATTTTTAACCTTTATTTATTTGAACGCCATTCACGAAAACGATGTTCGGTGACTTAGCCGGTAGATACTCTGATCAACTTCAAACTTGGCATTTATATTTATTGAAATAATTAATTAAACACGTATTTCGTAGTTTTTCAATATTCAACCGCTAAAATGACAAATCAATCAGTGATTCAAACAGTCAGCCAGTCAGTTTCCTCTATTCCACATAAAAGTAAAATTTTTACGGAATAAATTAATTTTGTTTTTTTTTTAATATAAATATGATCATGTGTTTGATTCTCTTCGATGTCTGATTTCGACTACCACGCGGATGTAGTCGTGGGCAGGGGTAGTTGTATTAAAATACGGATTGTAACTCGAATTACATTTATTTTTACTTTATTTCATTTTAACAATAGAACATCCGGACTGGGGATATTAATCCCTGTATCGCGGGGGACTTACGAATAAGAGGGCGCCGAGGTAGTAGTGAGAAGACTACCTTAACCACTACGCCACACATGCTGTCAGATATACACCCTTTACAAGAATCTTTACTTTGATAATATTGCTATTTTTTTTGAGTTTGATATAATGACGCATAAATAATAAAAATAGAAATATGATGAAACATATCTCAGAGAAATCTCGTTTAAATAACCTTTTTGATTTAAAAAGTTGTAATGTAATGTGTCCTTACGTTTAAGACCTACGTAGCCACACACAGACTAAAAGTCAGGCTTCAAACTAATTTCACATCTCTTTTTGTAGGGGGTTCAAATGGCGGTGACCGTTTAAAATAGGAAATTAATACTAGTTGTGTTTCTAGTCAAAATAGTGCAGTAGTAATACTTCATTTGACAAGCTATTTAAATAAGTAGGTTTATGTTTTCACTAGAATTGTCCCGCGGTTTCACCCGCGTTAAACTTTATAGATCCTAGCCTATGTGTTATTCGGATTTATAACCTATCTACAAAGAGTCATCAAAATCCATTCAGTAGTTTTTGCGTAAAAGAGTAACAAACATCCATACATCTATACTCACAAACTTTCGCATATAATATTACTTGCTGAGCTCCGCGGTTTAACCCGCGTTAAACTTTATAAATTATAGCTTATGTGTTAGTCGGATATATAAGCTATATTACTACTAATTCTCATCAAAATCTGGTCGGTAGTTTTTGCGTGAAAGAATAACAAACATCCATAGATCTACCGCCTAGGCGAGCGCGAAGCAACACTGCCGTACCATCCTTTTCAGGAACTATTTTGCCGCATTTTCAGGCCCCTACTTGAGAACCTCTGGATAGGACTTGAACGCTCAAATTTCGTCATGCCGTGAATCTTTCTTACATGTTAGTGGGTACAGGTAACAACGGCCATGTCACATAACATTAAAAAATATAATAATAAAGAAATTGCAGTAAGGAACCTTAGACTTGGCTCAACTTTGTCTAGAGATTTCATAACTTGACTTTTTAGAGATAAATAATCAGCTCCATCGCGACTTGGATATTTTTACACAGAATGTTTTTGGTGGGATACATCCTTACTATAATATTAGTAGGATTCTGGTTTACGTTCTTCAATCTTAATTATGCAATATAGGTAATGTTATAAAACCGGCACCTAATTTCAAGTTGATTATAAAAGGTGATTGGTAAATCTTCGATATTATCTTTGGCATTTCATTAATTCATGCTCAGGAAGCGCTAATTCTAAAAGTAATTTCAGTTCATACGATAATATACAGGTAGACTAGTTTTTATTGTAACTTTTTTTGTGAGAACCAATCAGATCTTCAATTGTGCTAATTCGTTTTTACTAATCTATGTATATATCGTCTGATCTAAATATTTTCGCGCATCTGCTGCTGTTAATATAACAACTTAGAAATAGATATCTTTTCAAACCGTTCACGATCACTGTCCAATTAGAAAATTCCATGTTAATAATAATCGAAATCAGGGTTTCTTATAGTGGGATTCACGGACCCCTTGGGGTCCGTAGCATGGGTATCAGGGGTCTACAGTTGGATAGTTAGCTCTTAACATATTAATTAATTGTGTAATAAACACTGTATTTCCTAACAAAGCCACTAACTTGGAAAATCAGGTAACGGCTGTTGCAATCTTGTCTTGGGCCAACTAACACACTGCCATCTGATCCCTAAGAAGGCAGAGTCTACTATGGCAACCAGACAACTGATAAACATAGTAGAACTGTTTATCAGTTGTCTGGTGGCCATAGTAGACTCTGCCTACTTTGGGATCAGATGGCAATGTGTTATTAGTATTTCAAATACATAGATATTATAGATAAATTTCACCCAGACAACAAATAATCATGCTCATCATAGAAATATTGTTGTGGAGCCTGTAATACAGGTTTCATATTTAACCTATATTACAGGCTCCACAACAATATATAAGTACTACAATATGACTGAGCTCTTGGTCTAGAGGTTAGTTAACCTGACTGCTAAGTCAGAGGTTGAGGTTTTGATCCCCACAAAGGAAAACTCTGACGATTTATACCCCATAAGGGTGCCCTCAGGTATTAGTCGCTTAAATTAAGCTACTGGTTGAGAGCCTTTTGCGCTAGCCAACTTCTCGTTGTTTTCAATTCTTTAATTTTAATATACAATTGCTAAATGTAACAATAATAGCTTAGTAACTTGCTATTTATTATTTATTTAAGGATATTAAAATATATATGAGGAAACAGACCGCACGGACGGACTAATTCAAAATATTTTGTTGCTTTAATTACTGTTTTTAAACTGTGTTTATGTAATATATTGTGAGCTTGACAAGTACAAGTGTATGTAAATACCCAAGTGCTGAATAAATTTCAATATTTCATTAATATAACAATATTAACTTACTATCGCTAATATATATTATACTCAAATATTTATATATAGTAATCACGTTCGCTAAATGAAAGTTAAGTGTATTTTAATGTTAAAATGTATTTTGAAGCCTCAAGTATTTGAAATACTAATTACAAAATACCTCGGGGTCAGGTATTTTAAATACAAATTACATTGTATGGTAGTAATTGAAATACAAATACCAAATACGTATTTGTATTTTAATTACATGTAATTCAAATACTGCCCAACCATGGATACTACTACATACAGAAAGCAAAGTTAATAGAAATCTCTATTCCTAGACAGCACGTTTCGCCGAAAACTTTGTTGGTAGAAAACATTGTTCGTAGATAAAGAATACGAGTGTAAATAAATTATTAGATTCGTCTCCAAACGCGCTTTCTGTGAACCAAGGTATCTGGACACAGTGGTTTTTACGAGCAAGTTTACGGCAAGAAGTGCTGTCTATGAACAGAGATCTCTTTTCATCAGTGCTTTCTATGGATCGAGATATCTACGAACAATGTTTTCTACCAACAAATTTTTAGGATAAATGTGCTGTCTAGGAATGGAGATTTCTGTTAACTTTGCTTTCTGTATGTAGTAGTATCGAACAAGCTTTCTTTTCCTTCGTTCTTAATCTTAGCTTCCGCGTTAATCGGATCTTGCCCTTAAGACTGACAAATTCATTTATTGCTTGAGAGATATTCTTGCCGCTAGAATTGCGCGAGTACATATTGATATTCGCCAGAAAATAAACAATGTTTTGAACAATGAATATGTATTCATAGTTATCATCTAGATTTATGCATGCGGTATCTCCATTTTGTCAGTCAAACAAGCCCGTCCTATATTTTATGGCCTATTATTTGAGACCTTTCTGTTGATACGGGATATTATTGAATTCATATGATATATCTAATGATACGCGACATTATTGAATTTCTGTAAAGTATCTGATGGGTCACGGTATTAATAAATTTATATTGCGTAATATTAGCTACTTAAACCCGACTGGCATATTACGAGTATATCAGAAACAAAAAAAATCTCATTGAAATAAATAAAATAAAAACGCTATAGTTTTTGCAATAATATATATAAATACATAATAAATCCGCGAGCTATTGTAACTATCTTAGGTTCCACATTCAGATCCGATTCCCTCACTTTAATATGGACCCAAACACAACAAATTATCCGTTTACTTTAAGTATGAAAGTTCCAAAACAAACCAAAACTCTCATGTCGTGTTCCCTGCTTTGTGTTGAAGTACACATTTATTAAACTCAATTGAAAATCGCGTCACACACAAATCATTGCATTTATCCACAATTTAGTTTGTATGCAGTCCAGGCGTGCTGTCTGTCAGGGCAGCGCCTGACTCAGCCTGACCCAAGGTGCTTGAGACGGCCACAATTGCGCACGGGCAATTAAATTTAATGAGATTAAATTGTTCTATTTTTGAGTACGCATCTGGTAGCGAGCTGTAAGGAAGTATCCATATACTCTATAGTCAATGATCAGTATTATGTTATTGTACATGTTTTGAATTATGTTTCTATATTTAATTACTAGCTATGCCCCGCGGTTTCACCCGCGTTAAAGTATTTTTGGCCTAAAAGAATAACAAACATACATCCATACATCTAAACTCACAAACTATCGCATTTATAATATTAGTAAGATGTGTACCTCTAGCGGTTGTGGCAGTGCACGCCGGAATAGCTCGCAGATGGTAGTTTTTTTCCTACTTACTTGACACGTATCGTCATATTTAGGACAATTCACACAATACCTTTATAAATTGTAGCCTATGTGTTATTCTGATGTATAAGAGCTATATTATTGTAAAGTTTCATTAAAATCCATTCAGTAGTTTTTAAAGAGTAACAAACATCCATCCATACTTACAAACTTTCACGTTTATAATATTAGTAGGATATGTAGAATGAATGGGAAGATTCTGACGAAAACCTGAATGCTTTGAATTTCTAACATTCCCTATGTTTTAATGCATGTGGCATCCTTAGATGACAAATATCCCAGCTTAATATCTAAATTACGTCCAACTCGATGGATTGTTTGCTCCGAGATACGGCTTAGACTTCGTAGTATGCAGGCGGTTTAAAATATTGTTGATTGTTGAGTAGTTGGCTCGAATATTTTAGGACATGGCAACCGACTGTAGATAAAGTATAATAACGCAATGTTAATTAACTCGTATAACTTGCATTGTATGACTCATTGTTTTCATTTTTGTATATTATCTTGACATTATAATTTATTTTATATTAAATGAGTTATGAGATCGTTATTGTAATTTGATGTATGTATGTAATAATATCCTGGGACATTATTTACAGACGACCACCTGATCCCAAACTAAGCAGAGTATATTTTCTTTTGTAAAAACATACTTATATAGACAATTACACCCAGAATCAGAACAAATAGACATGTTCATGCACACAAATAACGTCCAGGATGGGAATCGAACCCACGACCTCCGGCGTGTAAAGCAAGCATTTGCCAACATGCCAACATGGTGTATTATGTATTGGTAAGGATATGCAGTGCCAATCTATACTTCATTTTTATCTTTATCATACTTTGTTATTCATAAAAAAAAAATTGTCGTGACTTCATGTTCTAACCGTAGTACAGACGCCAGCACATCCAGCTGCCCCAATCTGTCAAATTTCTTTTATAGATTTTCAACTTTATCACAAAAGCATTAGGTTCATTTTCAATTGGGGAAATTTGACAGATCGCGGTAGCTTGATGTGTTGGCCAGTCAACTGGCCTATAGCAGGATATGAGTCTCTTCCAAGTGGCGATACAAATGATCATTCGAGGAATATCGTAATCATTCGTTTGATGCGGAAAGCGTGCAATGCATCCTTTTGATGGTTAAAAGAATGTGAGATTGCCTGTTCTTAGAAATGTATGGTGATGCTTCGCTGTACATTTTGACTTCTCATTAGAAAAGTAAATTCAAAGTGTTTCGGGAGTGCGTAGTAGTGCTTAGTTAAAGAATAATTTATTTCATATACATATAGATAATGAGAAGATTGACAATAGAAGTATATCTGGCCTGTGTGAATGGGACAACTAGAAGGAAGGGGAAGATCTCGTAGAACATTCTCTGACCAAATCGGAGACGTTCTCAAGAAAGGCCAGCATGTATGATGAAGGAGAATATAATGACAGTAAACGAGGCAAAAGAGGCGTGCAAAGATCGTGACAAATGGAAATCCGTTGTTTCTGCCTACGCCTCTGGGAAACAGGCGTGAGTGTATGTATGTATAGATTATAAATTTTCTTTTTTCCGGCCCTGAAAGAATAACAAGGCCACCCCATATCTACGCGGTATATGGGTGTCGTATAAGGCGACTATGGGATACACCGGGTAGTCGGGCAGCAATGCCACCTAAGTACCAGCCATCACCTAATTGGCGGTCGCCAACCCGCATGCCAAGCGCGGTGATTAAGGCAAAGCACTCCCAAACTTTTTTTTTTTTTAGTGTGACTAGTCCCTCCCTCTTTCCCACCACTGCAACTCCTGTAAGCCAGGATCAACAGTGGCACACAATGAAATGACACTGAGCGGTGAAGCTCAGGCATGTCCCGGGGAATCGCTTTAACTGTCTTGGATCCCGCAACGAATTTAATCAGAAAAACAAAAAAGGAGGAGTTAGAAAATGTATAGTTCCACTTCCCTCCAGAGCAAAGCGGGAGACAGAATGATGTAAAGAGGCTATAGCCTCATAAAATGAGAGATTTGCAACTACAGAAGCCAGCTGCAAAAGCACCGAGGATCAATTTAAGAGACTCCAAACTGCAACGTTACTGAAACCTTTGGAGGAGGCCTTTGCCCAACAGTGCAAAAAACACATGTAATCGTGTTCATCACACAAAGATATTTCCCGAGTAGGAATTGAGTCAGTTAGGGTCACTAACCACTACACCAACAGATCCGTTAATAAACTAAAATGTAATGTAATTAAATGGCTATTGCTTTGTAATTTTAAAACAAAATATCGCATACCGCCGCGCTATAGTGTCAGTCGAAAATTATTAATTGATTGATTTTTGTATCTAGTATTTGTAGCATTAAGTTTCCTCTGCATTGCACGGCTTGTAAAAGATACAAAGTAAAAGTGCTCTTACTAAATGTAACACTTACATGTAGACTTAGTCTGGGACAAATGTTTGAGAAGGACAGAGTTAATAAGTGTCCAATGAACTTCCGATAAGGATAAGGAGAGTACATTGTTTACAAGTGCCAAAGAGCATATCAGTCAAGTAAGTTGAGTTGAATAAATCAATAACCTACAAGCAGTGTGTGCATCTGAGTAATTACATGCGTTATGGACGTGTTTATGCAAGCAGCGTTTGAATTAATAACAAATGAATAATTCATTACGCTCATTACCGCATTACATCAGTAGGGTTTAGTTTTGTGAAGACTATAAAAGTCGGCTCTTGTTAGATATTATTAGGGTTCTGTGCCTCGAAAGGATAAAACGGAACCCTTATGGGATCACTTTGTTGTCCGTCCGTCCGTCTGTCTGCCAAGAACCTTCTTCTCAAAACACGTGGAGGTATCAAGCTGGATTTATATCAAATACTCAGGTCTACTGACCCTTGGAGCTATGAAAATAGCTAAATAGTAACACCCGTTTAGGCCGCAAATTTCCGGATATTTTCGACACTCGCAAGGGAATCAAAACCTACAGGGTACTTCCCGTGAAATCAGAATCTTGAAATTGAGTAAGAAGCAACGTCTTATAGCACAGATAAAGGAAAAATTGCGAAAACCGTAAATTTTTAGTAACATCATCATCATATTTAAGAGCTATGCTCTTGTCTGTGGAGCTTCTTCCAATCGTCTCAGCTTTCGGCGAGCGCTTTGACTTCTTGATACGACATTACATTTATCTTTGCCTTTATCTGATCCATATAGGTCCTTCTTGGTCCTCTCCTTGCCTCTATTTTGCCTTCAATAATATAATAATAATAATATCTGGGGACAATGTCACACAGATCATCCTAGCCCCAAACTAAGCAAAGCTTGTACTATGGGTACCAGGCGACGATATACATACTTATATAGTATCGATAAATACTTATATACATAGAAAACATCCATGACTCAGAAACAAATATTCGTGCTCATCACACAAATATTTGCACTTACCGGGATTCGAACCCAGGACCACCAGCTTCGTAGGCAGGAGCACTACCAACTAGGCTACGGTGACCGTATAAATAATAATATTCTTCATAAAGGTATCATGTCGTATCAAGTGGCCTAACAACTTTCCCGTTCTGTTTTCTATAGTTCTTAATATGCATCTCTTCTCATCTACCATTCGTAATACTTCCACATTTGTTTTTCTTTCCGTCTTCATCATTCTTCGCCAGCACCACATTTCAAATGCCTGTAATCTCTGTCTATCTCTTTTTCTCAGTGTCCGTGTAATAATTTTAAACTTACTATCCCTTTTTTCATATACACGTACAGGTATTATAAATTTTAATTCATATCAATTACTCAGGTCTATAATACCTGTAAGCTGTATCAAAATCAAACTTCTATTTTGTATAGGTACCTATACTACCTACAGGTTTGTACGGAACGCTCGGTGCCCGAGTCCGACTCACACTTGCCCGGTTATTTTTTATGATGAAACTAGTATTTCTGAAATTGCTGTTGATTTTTCGGATGGATATGCGGTAGTTTGCCATCCTAGGGTCATACCGTTTATTGGCACATTGTGTTTAATTACTAGTAATTGTACTAAAGGGTACCTACTCCAAATCAGAATCGTGGATGCCCCATCTTCTTTAAAGCCTGATAGACAACTAGCTGCTGTATAACAATTAGAAGTTACCATGTAAATTAACCCCGACATTGCGGACATCTATGGCTCTGCTATAACTAAACTGCTAACCGTTATAAACAAAACCGTAGTAACAAGCGGTCCAATTTAAGTATCTATAGTGAGTGACAGTCCTATCCCCATATTAATCTTGCTTAATGTTACATAACCTAGACAATACAAGCTCTGCTTTAGCTAGTCTGTTGTACTTTATAAAGTGCAGTAGTAATAAGTGGGTTAATTACTATATAATATGCTATTCAACATGAGTTTCCTATATTGAGGAAGATTTTGCTGTCTCAGATATTTTGCTTGATATGAAACTTCATAGTCATCGTTCCACCTCTTTTCTTTTTCTTATGGTGGAATCGTTCGTTTTGTATCATTACCTTGAGGACTATTAACTATTATTTATATTTAATTTTAGCAAGTATTGTTGTTATAGTAGTGACGTGGGATCTTCTACCATTATTAGATACATCACGAGATTATAAATGTCTAATGTAAGCAATCTGTATAATATTTTTTATACTACATCTATGATTTATACTACACTAGCTGTGCCCCGCGGTTTTACGCGCGTTAAACTATATAAATTATAGCATATGTGTTAATCCATGGTATCAGCTAACTCCGTACCAAATTTTATTAAAATCGCTCCAGCCGTTTAGACGTGAAGAAGTAACAAACATACACACTCACTTAGTGTGATTAGTGTGATTTATCGGACAATAGAGGCAAACGTGGGCTCTAGCTAGATAGCTAGAGCCCACCAATAAAACATAGTTTTTAGTTGTGTTAAAGGATGAATGAAAGATGATTCACGAAAGAAGCATACCTGGCCCGTGTAAATGGTACACACGGCTACATATCAAGCTACACATTTCCAATATAAGCTGACCTGTCATTGTATCGAAATCCTATACAACGCGGGATCAGTTTATACTGAAAATGTATAGCTTGATGTGTAGCCGTGTGTACAACCGGAAGGGGAAGACCTCGTAGAACATTATCTCACCAAATCGTAGATGTTCTCGAGAAAGGCCATATCAGAAGTACCCTAAACCGGCAAGCATGTACGAAGAATATAATGACAGTAAAGGAGGCGAAAGAAGTGTGCAAAGATTGTGACATATGGAAATCAGTTGTCTCTGCGTACTCCTCTGGGAAACCGGCGTGAGTCTATGTACGTATGTAAATAGCTAAATACCTCACTCGCGAATGTGCAACTGTCACTGTAATTTAATACGTGAACACCCTTGTCCGATAATGGAGCGGGGAGGGAATTTAATTGTTGCGAATGCAGCCTTAGGGCCGTGGAAGGCGATGGTGGATGCGGCACTTTTTTATCTTACTTTGGGCCGATGCGTATGATATGCCGGATCATGTAGTGTCCTGAGTGTCGGGATCGTTTTGTATGTCAATGGGACGACGGGAATTATGGGACCCTACAAAGGGGGCTGTATTAGTATATCTTCCTAAAAATTTGTTTGCTTCATCCAATGCTTGATGGAATGCCATTGGAAATCAGCGTGAAGGCGTGAATGTGCGAGCGCATGAACCAATTTTGAACCGTTTGGACAAACCAAGAATGGCGACATGTGTGAACACCGGACTCGCTTAGGTCATAATAGGTCGAATATTAGTATGCCGTAATAGGTCGTAAATTCTTACCTTTGTTAGCAAGCGAAGTACGTGCTTATACTTAACTCGATATTATTCTTTGAGTTTATTATGAGAATTGTTGTAACAAGTCGTTACTAAACAAACTATGGCACCTCGTTGATGCTCAATTTTTCCCTCAAATTGAAATAATTAGTTTTGTAGAAAATCTACTGACATTACCCAGCTGTGTCTAACTTGGGAACTAGAACGAAGATAATATTGCTATGTGAAATTATGTTATACACCATCATTTCACATAACTATGTACAGACGCCAGCACATCCAGCTTCCCCAATCTGTCAAATTTCTTGTATAGATTTTCAACTATATCACATAAGCATAAGGTTCACTTTCAATTGGAGAAATTTAACAGATTGGTGTAGCTTGATGTGCTGGCGTCTGTACGTAACGGGAGAAAGGGCTCAAATTCATTAGTGGACAGTTAGCACGCACGTCGGGATCAAACAAAGGTGGGCCTAAAACTCATGTCGTTAAACCTAACAACATAAAACTTTGTGTTTGTGATTCCGTGAAATTACTGAAGATTCCCGCGAATTTGTATTGCATATACGACGCGTAACGTACACACGGCTACGTATCAAGCTGTACATTTCCAGTATAAGCTGATCTCGCATTGTATAGGGCTTCGATACAATGATAGCTTAGGTTATATTGGAAATGTGGAGCTTGATATGTTGCCGTGTGTACTTGTAAGCGGTGTGGGGGAACTTATGACCCATGAAGCTGAACAACTGGAACACATTTTTGGCTCTTTGGATAGTAAAAATTTATATTTCGCGTATTTTGAAAACTGATTTTCTACAAGACTTTCAATTAAACTGAGAAAATTGGTTGATATCCTACGTACTTTTATTACACGTCAGAGCTCATTAAAATAATAATAACAATAATAATATCCTGGGACATTATTTACACACGGCCACCTGATCCCAAACTAAGCAAAGCTGTACTATGGAAACCAGATAACTGATATATCTACTATATAAAAATAAGTCGGGTTTTCCTTCCTGACGCTATTACTCCAGAACGCACGAACCGATTTCCACGGTTTTGCATTCGTTGGAAAGGTCTCGGGCTCCGTGAGGTTTATAGCAAAGAAAATTTATAAAATTTAACGCGGGTAACACCGCAGGGCACAGCTAGTTGCATATAATACTTACCTATACATACCTATATAGATAAAAATGTTCGTTTGTCGCCCTGTAACAGTGAAGTTCTTCACTGTTAAACACAAGACATTACGTGTGTTTTTGTCCAATTTAAGAAAAATCTTTATCGTTTTGTTACAATAGGTACTTCTATAATCGTGTACCTACAATAAATATAACGGAAATTACACTTTACCGAATATTTTTTGTTCGAATTTCGTTTTACCCAAAACTATTGACCGATGACTTTTTTGGTATATGCTTTATTTGATATACTTTTAGATCATCGAAGTTTCATGTTTCATAGGTATTATTTTACCAAACTATATTTCGCCAATTTACGAAATTACTTTGCTAAGGCTTGGCCGAAGCCAATTTTAAACATTTTTCAGTTGCTAAATGATTTATTTGCCATATTTTCACAACGGTCAATATGTTGTGCTACAAAATTTTGTGACAGAAAAGAATCGCTATTAAATCGACTTCATGCAGTCTTGTCTGCCTTACCCCTTGAGTGTAATTTGAGCCGGCGTATGTCGGTGGGGTGGGGCGGCCACGAGCAGAGGAACAGGTGGCTTGAAGGTCCGCCAATGAGGTCAAGGCTGACCGGCGAAGCTGGCAAGCAAGCCGAAGTTGCGGTGGTGAGCTTTGAAACCACCTGCGACGACAACTCGCGTGGGGCCACCCAAACCCCGCTTTCAAAAGCAGTTTGGAATGCCTCATGGTAATTAGGGTTCCGTAGCCAAATGGCAAAAAACGGAACCCTTATAGATTCGTCATGTATGTCTGTCTGTCCGTCCGTATGCCACAGCCACTTTTTTCCGGAATTATAAGAGCTATACTGTTGAAACTTGGTACGGTATTCTGTGGTACGGCTACGGTGGTATTCTGTGAACCGCATTAAGATTTTTACATAAAAATAGGAAAAGAACAATAATTTTGGGGGTTCCCCATACATAAAACGCGAATTCAAAAAAAATTTTTTCATCGTACCGATACATGTGGGATATCTATGGATAGGTCTTCAAAAATGATATTGAGGTTTCCAATATCATTTTTCTCTAAACTGACTGCGCGAGAGACACTTCCAAAGTGGTAAAATGAGTGTCGCCCCCAGTACCTTCTAAAATAAAAGAATGATAAAACTAATAAAAATATATGATGTACATTAGGTACCTACTATGTAACTAACAACGAAAATTGGTTTGAACGAGATCTAGGAAGTAGAACTGCAATTTACCTTTCATTTAATCAACTGAAATACTTGCTGCTACGGAACCCTTCATGGGCGAGTCCGACTCGCACTTGGCCGGTTTTTTTGTAATAATAATGTACTTAAATATTATAGATAAATTACACACAGAACAAATAATCGTGCTCATTACACAAAGATTTGTCCTGGGTGGTAATCGAACCTACGACCTCTCTTTAGCAGTCAGAGTGACTAACCAATATACCAAACAACTCGATATTTCATCTTTTCCATTTTGCGAACAGAACGTTGTCAAATAAATACAAATGGCGTGAAAACAAATGAATAACTAAATTCGAAAAACGAATGCTCAAGCATAAATATGAAATCTTTTGAATTTGGAATGCAAACTAAACGCCATATTTGAGATTAAAGTGGCCAGTTCGACAAAACGCTAATTTCATATCAATATTTCATACATAAGTGAAGTCGATACAGAAAAGTGGACGCCAAGCCATATTGTCACATTCGTAAAGAAACGGTTCTATCTTGTGATCGAGACCCATAGTGAGATAGCAACTGATAACTTCGGCAATTCTTTATTTTACGTGACTAAAATTATTTCGAAAGACATTTCGTTTCTTTTTATTATCAATAGTATGCAAGCAAGGGACAGGGCATACTTATAACCGTCAAACTAGTAAAGCTGTTTATCGGAGCACATATTACTCAACAGGTTTTATTTAACGTGTATCGCTTATTTTGGGGTTCCGGTTTCTGGTTTACACGCTTAGTTTAGTTATTTTTTTATTAAAAGTATATCACGGACTCAAAGCACATCGAGACTCATAACAACTAAATGTGTCATGTGAGTTGTTCTGTGCGGTGATCGAATGCGAAACGCAAGGGCACCGTGGTCCAGACCTCAACCAATTATAGTAATTCAGTATTTCAGCAAGGGTGGTTAGTCTCCACGGAGGCTAGCCGACAACGCAGGAAATATTACAGTACACGAATGTATGGGAAACATAGATGCACTCTCTATTTCCTGACTCTCATATCCTGTGGTTGATCTCTCCCTGATATCAGACATGATTGGGAAGAGATCTTCCACAGTATATTTTACTAGCTGTGCTCGCGGTTCCATCCGCGTTTCACATTATAAATTATAGCTTATGATATTCGTATGTATAAGCTATATAAATACGTCAACATGGCAGACTTAGCAACTAAGGCACTAACGGGCAACACTGGTCTTGTACCCATTGGACCTTTAAGACTATACCCAACTAGCTGTGCCACGCGGTTTTACCCGCGTTATACTTTATAAATAATAGCCTATGTGTTAATCCAAGGTGACAGCTAACGCCATACCAAATTTTATAGAAATCGCTCCAGCTGTTTAGACGCGAGGAAGAACCATAGGTACACACTCATACACTCACTAACTCTCAAACTTTCGCCTTTATAATATTAGTGTGATTGTAAAAGTACCTACTGGACACCTTTCAGAGGCCCTATTGGACCTGCTTAATTTTTTTTTTTGAACCCGTCTTGTATATTTCACTATTGTACGTTACTTAAAAAGGGGGTCAAACCGAGGTCCAATGGGACATATTTTTTAACAGGAGGTCTAATGGATCTTATCTTTTAGGTAAAGTTCCATTTCGTAGGTCTGGTGGTACTAGGTTTTAGATTACGGTTTAAGACAGGTCCAATAAGTCCTATCCAGTTGGTAGGGTCAAATTATGAAGGTCCAGTGGGTACAAGACCGCAGGACAGTTATACAAACAGGGACAACTAACACACTGCCATCTGATCCCAAAGTACGAAGAGCCTGTACTTTGACAACTAGACAACTGATAACCGTACTATTATTTTTTTAAATACATAAGATAAGATAAGATATTTTATTTGTCCAAACATGAGTATACACACAATTTGCATGCAAGATAGAAGTAAACTTAAGATTTAACAGTCATGTTTGCCATATCCACATGGCGTACAAATTTTCGTTAGGTTCATAGACCTGCACTAATATTTAATACAATGAAGTCAGTTAATAAATTATATAATCCTAATAAAAAAAAATAAAAGTAATGTCAGAAAAGAAAATGTCGATAAAATAAATTAGATACAAAATTAAAAAATAGTATATTTTGACCTATGTAGTGCAATTAGAGACTTACTTTTAAATATTCGTTAATATCATAAAATGCTTTATCTATTAAAAAAAATTCTAAGATGATGTTTGAGCTCATTTTTACTTAACTCTTTCCAGTGTTTTGGTAAATTATTATATATCAATGGAGCCATACAAAAAATACTTTTGCGCATACATATAGATAATTACAGCCAGCCACAGAACAAATTCACACAGACGGTCACCGTAGCCTAGTTGGTAGTGCTCCTGCTTACGAAGCTGGTGGTCCTGGGTTCGAATCCCGGTAAGTGCAAATATTTGTGTGATGAGCACGAATATTTGTTTCTGAGTCATGGATGTTTCCTATGTATTTAAGTATTTATCTATCTATCTATCTATATAAAAGTATCTATATCGTCGCCTGGTACCCATAGTACAAGCTTTGCTTAGTTTGGGGCTAGGATGATCTGTGTGACATTGTCCCTAGATATTATTAAAAAAAAAAACATCGAGCTTATTAAACAAAGATTTGTACTGCACGGGCATCGAACCCATGATCTCTGGCTTAACAGTCTGGGTCACTAACCACTAGACCAGTCAAAAACTGACCTGTTCCGACAAACGCAGTTCATTTTCATCTTATATTATTATTCTTTAGTCGTAGTTAGTCTTGGTGGTATAATATGCAAATACGACAAATACCGGGTCGACTGACAAACGTACGCGCTGTCAGCCCTCGCCTACGACAACCGTAGCAACCTGTTCTCTTGTATAATTTTACAAACAACTTTCTTTAGACCGTAAACTTTTTTAGAAAACAAAGGATATCCCACACAATAGCGTCGCCTGTTCTAAACATAGATGTATGTGAACTATTTTTGTGTACTTCTAACACTTTGTACGGGATATTTTGTCCGGTTTTTGATAAGCGTGCGTGGGGGACGCACTGGTCTAATTGTGGGATTTATCTTATCTGAACGTGATGAATCGCATCTAGGTGTGATTTCTCTTTGCGCACTTGTGAACGGTATTATATGGTGTACAGGCAATAATCTCGGTACTAATTTAGAAGTTGTTTTAAGCTATCTAGAAGTAAAGTTTAAATATTGGTAACACAATGTGATCCTCGTTACCCAAAAGTTATGAAATCATAAGGATTTAACAAGTTTCTATTCATATATCACAGATATTGCTTATCAGTCAAGAATGGGTATGCCAAATTTGTGTATCTCGAACCCCAGGAATCATTTGATTGTACCGCTAGTTTAAATTTATATATATCTCTCAGTTGGCAGTCAAAATCGCTAAATTCGATGAACTTATAATAAACAAAGGCATAAGGCTTTTTACGGCTTTATATCATTATAGCAGAAGGACTTCTTGAAGGAGGTCTGATTTTCCTCTGATTTGTCCATGTTGTGGTAAAAATAGTGAGAAAAAATCTCCTATAAAAAAAGTCCTTTCTTAGCTCTTAATGACGGAAGATGAGAGCTCAGCGTCTTATTGTAAACTATACAGATGCATTTAGAATGATCTTGTCCGAAAATTTGGAGGCTAAATACAAGGTAACGTTCCTTGTAAAATAAAAATAAAAGTTTTTAAAGAGCATTTTTGGATATGTTTTATCTCTGATTAAAAGTTAGCCTGTCGTGAAAGTTCCCCTAAACTTATGTCAAAGACCTGAAAATCAAATACGTAAGTTTCAGTTCTTGGAGTTATTAATTTATTGAGAAAAGAATTGATTAAATACCGCCAATATCCTCTGCGTCGCCTTAAAGCTATGTTGTAAATGTCGATCAGATCAATCTTGCATTGTATTGTAACTGAGCCGATTGTGGAGCTGAGTTCAAATATTTTATTAAAACCATTTGTTCTACAATTTTTCTATTTTGTTAATCATGTCGGGATAGGTTTTGTTTATATAATAATATCCTGGGACATTATTCACATGCGGCCATCTGATCCCAAATTTGCAGAGCTTATACTATGGAAACCAGATCACTGATTTTCTAAATATACTGTTTTTTTGTAAATACATACTTTCACCCAGACACAGGCAAAACAGACATGTTCATGCACACAAATACCTGTCCTGGGTGAGAATCGAACCCACGCGCCACGACCTGCGGCGTGAAAGGCAAGCATTTACCAACCACGCCAACTGGCCCGTCAATAATAACTATTTAAGTATCTGTTACCGTCAATAAAACTTGAAAGGTGTCAAGGGACACCCGGATGTAACGAAGTTATTTCTTATTATTTATTATGTACAAAAAACCTGTATACACTCAACAAAAATAATCGTCGCGACACCACACTGTTCAATGCGAAACAGAAATGACAATATCTGGCTTGCTTTCTATAAGAGAGAGAGAGAGACAGACAGAGAAACATGCGCACGCCGCACAGCTGCAAAAAGTGTCGTGACAACTTTTCGTAAGAATTTTTCCGTCTAGCCCCCTTTCACAACGCGCGATAAGGAACTTCGTTCCAATAACTATTTAAGTATGTTGTAACACTGTTTCCTATGTTTCCAGATTGGACGCAACGTGTATCGAGCAACACCGAGCCCCTCAAACACGATATTTGAGTGCCGGGTGCTGTCACGACATCACGCTACGCTCTATTACGACAAGGGCCACTTTTACCTTGTGGTGAGTGCAAATTACTACAATTCACTGTTACCGACTTTTGTACAATTGTTATACGCACGTATATTATTACTGGCTACTTGGACAGCTATATTATCGCTGTTTTCCCGGAGCTGCTTTCACGTGGTGGCAGTAGAGGACACTTCTCATACTGCCACCGCAGCCCCGAGGAGAGTTGGGCTACCGGCTGCCACCGCCGGCCCGAAGCCTCCTCCGTCTGCGGGATCGGCTCGCTCCCGATCCCGCTCGGCGGCCTCCTTCTGGAGCATGACTGCCTTACAGAAGGAAACCACGGCGTCCCATTTGGTGGAGTCGCCAGCCAGCATCGCATAAACGACTGAGCTATATTATGCACCTACCATAGTCTCTTCGCACCACCCAATGGTTGACTGGTAGATAATGCCTATGGCATTAAGTCCGCCTATGTACAATATACTTTGTGCTAAAGTTTAAATAAATAAATAAATTATAGGTGAGCATTGTAACAATAACATTCCTGTAACGGGTAATACCGCAAGACCGGCAATTGTGGAGATCTTTAGGGGAGGCCTTTGTCCAGCTGTGGACGTCTTTCGGCTGATATGATGATGATGATGATGATGATGAACGGGTAATAGCTTCTAAACAAAACCTATTATAGTGTACACACGGCTACATATGAAGCTATACATTTCCAATATAAGCTGACCTCTCATTGTGTGGAAATCCTATACAACGCGAGACCAACTTATACCTACTGGAAATGTATAGCTTGATATGTAGCCGTGTGTACAGGTATATGTGTATACGCAAATGTCCTGTCTATTCTCTTATAATGTCACCGTAGCCTAGTTGGTAGTGCTCCTGCCTACGAAGCTGGTGGTCCTGGGTTCGAATCCCGGTAAGTGCAAATATTTGTGTGATGAGCACGAATATTTGTCTTTGAGTCATGGATGTTTTCTATGTATTTAAGTATTTATCTATCTATATAAGTATGTATATCGTCGCCTGGTACCCATAGTACAAGCTTTGCTTAGTTTGGGGCTAGGATAATCTGTGCGACATTGTCCCTAGATATTATTATTATTATTAAAAAAAAAAAAATGCGATTGGATTACATTTATTACATATCTTACAGATTACATATCTTACAGATTACATATCTATCAGAACCCTAGCGATAGCAATGTTTGTGAAATAAATCCATATTCGTATTATGTATGTAATACGCCATACCAATTTCTTATTAAAAAATCAAGTATTGTCGACTAGTTCATCACAGCACCCAAGACTTTACGTGCTGTCTCAGGTACACCTCTGTGGTGGCGTGGTTCCACTATAACTTGGGATTTTAACCGTTTTTTTATTAATAACTAAATCGGCGAGACGGTTCAGATCTCACCGGTCCGTAAGTGATCGGCGAGGTTGAGGAACAAGGCTCGCGGCCAATCCACAGATGGGTGACTGCCAAAGTGGTTTAATTTTTGAGCGTCTCCGTGCTTCAGAGGGCTCGTTAAGCTGTTGGTCCCGGTTGTTGTCATTAGACAACAGTCGTTGAGCCTACTGTGCGACTTGAACAACTCTGATACTAGGGTAACCATTGCCCGTATGATAGTGTAAAGGTTTCCATAGTACAAGCTCTGATTAGTTTGGGATCAGATGGCCGTATGTAATTAATGTCCCAGGATATTATTATTATTGGACAATGAATTTTACAATTATTGCACAGTTATCCTCTATCACTATAACCAAAGAATTTCAGTTACGCATTCGTAAAAAATGTACAACTCGGTTCAGTAGTTACTGAGATCCCCACAAACAATGGAACAAAGGAAGCACTTCTTTATACCTAGTAGTTGGTGTGGATTGATCAATTGTCGTCATTCAAGTTAGCTAAGTTAAGTCGTAATTAAGTCGAATCTGCCAGATGGAGAGGTCGCTATTGTAACTATGGCTAATAAGGATGACTCAGTTTCACTTAGCGTACATCGCACCGAGTTCGCGCCGATAGAAAATAGACGAGATTGTGGATTGTGGTACCCCAGAGACGGTCATCGAAATCGAGGACGACATGTTTTGAGATGGGAAGATGAACTCTAAAGCTACTTTGGGGCCACACTAGATGAAGGTGGCAAACGACAGGATGCAATGGAGAGAGTTGGGGGAGGCCTTTGCCAAAAGGCACACAGAAAAAAGAGACATATTTTCAATTAAAAAATAATAGAAATTCAACAAATGTTAATATAATCCTCTTAGTATCTGTTAATAAAGGCTATTTTATTTGTTTTATTATTATTTTAGGTTTGATTGGTAGGGTTGTCATACGTACCGTATATACGGGACTATCGCCGTATTTAAGTATCACGTCCGGTATTGTTACTCATCCCGTTTATCAATATAAAGTAAAATCTACGTCAAAATATGACTGGACGAAGAAACAGGTACCTCTTCCTGGTGGTTCTTCTCAACAGTAATTGAACTGGTTTTCGTATAATTTATATGATTAGAGTGAATTGTTTATTTTCTCGTTGTTTTGCTATTCAGCATTGTAGACTACAAATATTGGGCATAAAAAAATATGATTGCACAGTATATCCTTCCAGGCTTGTTTTTTTCTCGATATGTTACATAGCCTACATACCTATGTAGAATATATTTGTCTTTAAAAAATTTAAAATTAAAATTTAAACTGTTTATTTCAAATAAATTACATAATACAGCGTACAATTATTAGGTCTACTGAAATCTTACATTTAAAGATTATATTGTAGTCCCAGAGCAGCGTGAAGTAGCGCTAAGGAAGGTGTCATGACTATAGTGAGTGGTCCCGACATGCATCGCCTTCCAGGTACTTATCACTGATAAAGTATTTTTTTAATAAGTTTTTTACTTGTTCTATTTTTATTTTTTTTATTATCTGTCTAACTAATGGTTTTGGCAGACTATTTAGTACTTGGGCCAAGGTGCACATCGTGACCCTCCTTCCGTAATCATTATTGTATTTTGGTAATTTGAACATTGGTATATATGACAAATTTCGGAGGTATCTTGGTCTAATGTTAAATTCTAATTTACAATAATTTTCAATGTTTTCGGATACAACAGCCATTTTTAATTTGTCGAATACATTAATCACTTTACAATATTGGAACAACTTATCATAATTATCTTTATATTTATGCTTTATCTTAAGTGGAACAATGGTCTTTAAAATTCTTAATTGCAAGTTATAGATATTTGTCAGGTGGGTTTTATATGTGTTTCCATAGCTAGAAATACCATAATTGATTACTGAGTCTGCCATCGACATGTATAACAGTCTTAGGGTGTTGTATGGTAATTTATATTTGAGGATACTCAGTTTAGATAGTATTACTCTTAACTTATTACAGACTTTATCGATATGTGGAACCCAGTTAAATCTATTGTCAATGACTAGCCCCAGATATGTGTGTTGGCTAACTTTGTCAATTGATTTACAGTTGCATGATACTAACTGTGCATGCATACATTGATGTTCGTGAGCCACGATGTTTGGTGTTTTGTTAGTTTTAATGTAAGGAGAATGAATATGTAGTACTTTCGTTTTTTGGATGTTAATAGATAGTCCAACATCATGAGCCCATTTGCATAATATATCGAATTCATGCTGCAGGAGGCGTTCCGCGATTTGTATATCTTGATGCGCTGTCATGATACATGTATCGTCAGCAAATTGGTATACAGAGCAGTGCCGAAATATGTTACACATGTCATTGACATATATTAGGTACTCTGTAGGCCCTAATATCGACCCTTGTGCTGTACCGGTTGTGGTCGGTATTAAGTCACTGTATTCTCCATTTACACAGACTGTATTAAACCGATTAGAATGATAGTTTCTAAACCATTGTAGCATGTGGCCCTGTATACCATTCTGTGACATTTTTTTATAAAGGGTTTCATAATTTAATGTTTCAAATGCCTTACTAAAATCTATCATAATTATAAGCACATGCTTTTTATTATTAATATTTGTATTTACTTCATTAGTAAATGAAGACAATAATTGTGTAGTACTTTTTGATTTTTGAAAACCATATTGTTTTTCATGTATAATTTCATTTTGAGACAAGAACTCGTTAATTTTTTTACCTATGTATTTTTCTATAATTTTGTCTATACATGATAGTATTGTTATGGGCCTATAGTTATTAGTGTCCGTATATTTACCTTTTTTATGTATAGGTCTAACCACTCCAATTTTTAGTTTATCTGGGTAGGTTCGACTACATATGCATCTATTAATTAGGTGAGTTAAAACTGGAGCAATTTCGATTGAAATAAATTTAATATCTTTTGCTCGTATTTTGTCTAATCCTGGACTTTTTTTGTCATCGATACTATTCAGTATTTTGAGTAGAATTTTTTCATTAATTTTTCCTACTCTAAGGGACACTTTTGGCTTATTTACGTATGCGTTCTCGTTTAGTAACGGTTTATCACAAGTACAAATAACATTTCTTACATTGTTTTCAAAGTCCGAAGCAAATTTGTCTGATATGTCTTTAGCTTTCATTTTAAAGTATTTAACAAGCAGTTCATCAACAGCTTTTGTTATTCTACCCGTTAAACGGTTAATTATTTCCCACATTTTTTTGGGGTTTTTAAAATTATTAAAGATTTCCCTTTTTGTTGAATCATTTCTAGCCTTATTTATTAATTTATTCGTTCTATTTCTATATCTCTTATATATATATTCATTTTGCTTGTTAGTTATGTCTTTTAAATACAATTGCAACAAATCATTCTTTTTTTTTGTCATTTGAATTAATTTATCTGAGATCCAGTTACACGTTTTTTTTTTGTTTACATTTATTATTCTTGTTGTACTACATTTTTTATAAATTTTTTCGAAAGTATTGGTTATGTATTCAATAATATCATTGGGTTCACTTTTGTCGTATATTGGACCCCAATCCACCTGAGCAAGTTCCTGCCTTAATAATTGATTATCTATCTTGGTTATTGGTAATTTATTGGTTATTGAGTTTGAGCTGATAATAGCTAAACCTGTTATAAAGTGGTCGGCCAGTGCATTCTTTACAACGGCAGACTGAATAGAATGGCAGTGTCCACCTTTCGAATGAGACGTGGGTATAATATCCCTGATAAATATGTGATCTATGCATGTTTTTGATGTACCTAAAGTTGTTGTCTCAATTCTTGTATACTGAGTTACGCAACACTGAAAACCCAAGCCGTTTAAATTATTAAGATAGGAACTTACCAATGAGTTACGAGTTTTTAAGTCAATGTTTACATCCCCAACTACCAAACAGTTAGTATTACAAGGATATTTGTTTAATAGGCGTGACAGTTCGTTAATAAATTTGTACTTCAATAGGTTGGGAGGGCGGTATATGGCACATAAATAAGTTTTATATCCTTTATCTAATATCACTTCACCAAATAAACACTCATAATTCAATGTTATCACTTCGTGTTGCAAAAAGGTCACACTTTGGTGGGCATACACAATTATGCCACCTCCTTTTCTTTTAGTACGTAGCTTCGTATACATGTTATAGTTATGTATATTAAATAAACTCTTAGTCATGTCAGTGACATTGGCCTCAGTTACAATTATAAGATGTATGATTAATGGGCTCGTTGCGATGATTAAATCCAGTTGTGCATGATTTTTTATTAGCGATCGTATGTTGACGTGCATAAGCGACAATTTGTTATGATGCAGTAGTAATTCATGAGTAAAATCATTCCATGAGTTTTGACTGGTTTCTGTTATTGTTTTATCACAGTCCATTTAATTGGAGATGGATTTGTATGTCAATAATACTGAATCTTTGTACTGTTTTTCTATGCACAATAAGGTACTTTAGTATAATATATATATACAACATACCTTACTTGGTTGTACTCATCACCGCTTTTTTTATTGCTTCTATGTCACCGGCCGCGCGCACGTAGTATATTTTTTTATCACCTTCAGAGACACGTACCATTATTGCTCCATCCTTGCACCATACAAATTGACAAATAGATTTATTTTTTAGTTCCGATTTAGCTTTCCACAAAAGGTACGAAGTCGTTGGACTAAGTGCGGCACGTATGTATACCTGTGTATTTTTTTCCTCCGTCACTGTATGCCCCAAGTCGCGTAGGTTCATAGTTTTTGTTGACGCGCTTAGCCATGAGTCACGGCTGCCGGTTCGGAGTGTCACGACGATAGGGGCTATGGTGGCCACGCGCGCATTCTGCGCCGCGCTCTGGCGAGTGATAATTTTTTTTCTCGAAACTTTTACTATATCTTCTTTTCTTTGCCCTAGAAGCTGGCCGACTAAGGTAGCTGTTTGCTTAATGTCCTCATTTTTTATTTCTGGCACACCGCATATCTCAAGGTCATTTGATGATTGCGTTTGTTCTATTTTATTAATTTTTTGTTCAAGTACACCATTCTTCAGTTCCATGTTTTTGTACAAATTAGCAATGTTTTTACACTGGTTTTCCATAAGTTTCACCCGATTCTCGTATCCTTGTATTTTTTCTTCATACTCATCTATTTTATCCGAGTAAAATTTGAGGGTAGTCTGCAATTCTTCTCGAATGGTTTCTCGGATCATTTCACGTATATTTCGAACTTCCTTGCGTACTTCGTGTAGCAGAACTGTACTCTGGTTGGGGCTTTCGGTGTCCACTTCCGAATCGGCTTCATCTTCAATGTCTGGGATAATAACTGAGATGCGTTTCGGCTTGCCCCCGCATGTAATGGCGCAGCGGTTACATTTCCAGTCTACAGACTCGGCCGCCGACAATGCACTTAGTTGATCTGTAGTTAGGGAAGCACATGACCCATGATACCATTTACTACACTTGTTACATTGTACACCAGGACTTTTTTTCGTAACAGTCTTAGGGCACTTGGCACATTTAACCATTTTATCTCGGTTCGCGTATGTTAATTATATTAGCGCACGACACGACGTTCCTTTACCGCCACTTCGGAGCGATTTTAATTCTAACGTTTAAAAACATACATACATACATAGACTCACGCCTGTTTCCCAGAGGGGTAGGCAGAGACAACGGATTTCCATTTGTCACGATCTTTGCATACCTACTTCTTTTGCCTCGATTACTGTCCTTATATTCTTCATACATGCTCGCCGGTTTAGGGTACTTCTGACCTGCCCTTTCTTGAGAACATCTCCAATTTGGTCAGATGGTGACCACCACCAGTCTATATAATACGATATCTAAGGCGATTGGCGCACTGCCCCGCATGATGCAGCGTAGTTCGTGAGTGCGTGTTATAACGTTGCTTAGTCGCGGTACTGACGGCTCGGGTTATCCTGAGTTATCATTACGTCTTTATAGATAGCAAGTGAAGGTAGACTGTGATCTCGATGATTTTTATGGTAAAGCTAGCAAAATACATTGCATATTTAGAAAAATACATGGACAGCGGTATTAGGACATTCATTGTAACCTTGTCTCTTTTATGACGTGTGTTTAAATATGGCGATTATAATTAACTAGTCATGTGACACCACTGAACCATTGTGTCTTGCCTCTGTATACAGTTATTCATATTATTATTTTTTTCCTTCGTCTTACCCTACCCTTCTGTCTTAACATCTGTTTTGTAATAACTACAGCAAAGACTTAACCTACCCTGGACCATGGAATCACAAAAAATTAAACCCCTTAGACGGTTACCAATCTATGGACTCACCGCGAGCCTAGTTGCGTAACTTCGTCAATCTGCCTATGGGCACCTTTTTTTTTATAAGGCAGGGGGATTGCCTACGCATATCACCCGCAAAATGTGTCTGCGGGTGGGTATGTCGGACTCGCACCGACTAAACCTAACTTCCATTGGCGCCTGATGGGAGGAGCCCCGGGAACGGGAGTATGCTGCTCCGTGCCCTTCTTTGGCGCCATGTCCCAGATGGTAGGGACACGTACCCTGGGAGGGCTCTGAATTGCCCTCCCCTATTGCCGACTCCTGCCAGTCCGCAACAGCGACTGTGCCACAAACAGATCGCTGTCTTCCCGGAGCTGCTTGCACGTGGCGGCAGTAGAGGACACTTCTCATACTGCCACCGCAGCCCCGAGGGAATGGGCGCCTAACTGGATTATATAACTAATTCTTATCATTTACTTTATTGTGACTTACCTTTAACATGTCCCCTGCCCATGACGCGTCTGCGCGTTTTCTTTTTGCTATATTTGACGGCGCGTGTTCATACATTTTTCGTATACCGATTACCGACCTTCTGTGCTCGACGACACATCTGTGAGTTTTGTTTTTTTAATATGGTGGAACTGGGCTGAACGCACAGATAAGTCGACGGGCACACAGCTCAAGTACTTCGGACGCATTATTCAGTTATGGGCACACTGTAGCGTAGAAAATTCGGCTCGTTTGGGGCATGGATATATTGTTGTGTTTATGGGCAGATGTGCCAGCGTATGTGTTGCAGTGCATGTAGAGTGGTCTCTCAGCAATGTTTACAGTTATTTTTAAGTTGCCTTAAAGTCGTTGCACTGAAATGGTTTTCCAACTAGGACAAATGGATTTATGTGACTAGCTATCGGCGCTGCTTTGGTCGTGCTTAAATTAGCATACTTAAACTGCATAATCAGACGGACACGATTCGGTATTTCCTCTTTCAAGCGGTACCTATGTTTGTTTTGCTTTGTGAAACGAGAAAATCAACAAGTAAATCACTTAATAGATTGAATGCACGTGTGGCGCAGCGGTAAAGACAGGTCCATCGCCAATTCGTGTCACACGTTCCCGTGCAGGACAACTATGTGTGTGAAATAGTTGTCACCCTGAGTTCAAACTTTGGTTCTTACGGATGCAAACAATCCTTTAAAAATTGTACACAGTTTTGTTATTGTCGCTGGAAGCCGCTAGGTGCGGGTGGTAGTCCAAGGCCGGCAGTTGCGGACATATTTAGGGGAGATCTTGTCTTATCGATGAATCCATTTCAAAATCTATCAATTTTTGATCTAACTCATTCAGGGGATACTCTATCATAAATGAAAGCAGTGTTATTTTACCGCTATTAAATTTTTACAACAATCAAGTAACATAAAAATCATGAAATAGCAAAGATAAGTTTGTCAAATCCAATGCTTTTCATTACAATTGTTAATTAGGATCTGTTGATGGTTGAGTGGTACCGTACCTTTAAAGTACGTGAAAATCTATGCTCAGCTATTTTACTAGTGAACCCGCTTGTTGCTAGAGTCAGGGATGCTCAACAAGCGGATTAAGTTAAACTGTGTATAGGGAGCGACAACAGATAAGATATTACAGGCAGTCCTGTAATATCTTATCTGTTGTCGCTCCCTATACACAGTTTAACTTAATCCGCTTGTTGCAATAATAACTTATAAGTGACAGCAGACAGCAAGTTTAAGTAGACCTCATGCTGCCTGTCGTATATGAATTAGTGCGAGCACAAGTTGAGGATATATTGTCGCTCACTATAAACATTTAACTTAACTCGCTTGTTTCTATACTAACTTATTAGCGACAGTAGAACAAAAAGTAGAGGTCGTAGATGCAATTCCACATATTCGCAATGTCAGGGTTAATATTTAACACTAGATCATGCAATCTCCAAGTACATAATAAGTAAAGAGCAAAAACAAAAGTGACCTAATTACAAAAAAGCAACACAAACAACTCGCAATACAATAACAGTAATTTATCCGAATTAGATGTTATGGGTGGCGCTAAGCGTTGCGAAAAACTCAACTCATCCCACGTACAATGTTATGAAAGAACCTTGTACTGGTTACGTGTATTACAACCGTGTGTTACGAGTTATGGCTCTCACCGTATCCGCCCACAACCGATTTCTATGAACCACTGCCTGTCTTCATGCTAATTCCGAATTGCCGAACTAAGTCTCCGGTTTAAGAGGTTGTTTGCCTACGTTCGAATTGCTCGCGGTACGACGTTATCGTAAAAATCCACGACGGCTAAAGAATGAAGACATTTAGTGATCGTAATCTTGATTGCTCATTTCTTTTACGGAGGTACTCGTATATTGAGATTTGTAACTAGTGGAAAAGGGTTAAAACACGACGATAATTGAATTTAGTAGTTCAATAAACAACTGACAAGCGAACTCAAAGCATTTTTCTACTATCTATTACGCTTTATACCATTTCATCCATATGACCTGGATGAATGGTTGTCTTTCACAAGAAACTTTGTACCGCGCACTTCCAATCTATGAAATCAATTGACTGCGGAGGTATTTCCGATCAGGTGTGACATGGCATCCTTCAAGGAAGGAAAGATTCCAGCCTATTCCTTTCTCAAAGGTCAGCAACAAAACTGCGGCTCTTCTGTTGTTGAGAGAGTCAATGGGCGGCTGTGATAAAATACCATCAGGTGACCCACTAACTCGTATGCCCTGCTATAATATAAAATAAACACTGGTACAGACGCCAGCACATGCAAGTTACCTCAATCTGTCAAATTTCCCCAATTGAAAGTGAACCTTATGCTTTTGTGATAAAGTTGAATAACTATAAAAGAAATATGACAGATTGGGGGAGGCTGGATGTGCTGGCGTCTCACAGTGGTCCGGATTTTTAAAAAGGAGGACATAGGATCGAAAATGCATATTTAACTTAACAAAAAATTGTTTCGTATAGGAAATTTAACGCTGATTAATACTTATTACTACAAATTTTCAAAAAAAACTGCTCCTTCACGTCAAAAAAAAAATTGAAAGTAAAAATGAATGGGAGAATATCTATTTTATTTTTTTTCTCCGTTCAGTATCAAAGTATAGCAAGCAAACCCTATATTCTGGTAAGTACTTATTGTCCTTAATACGACGACATATAAATTGCTTGCGTATCCCTGCGGCCTTGGCGCCTACGATGCTTTAAAGTTTAAAATTTTAATGTTGAATTATCTTAATATTATTAACGAGTTTTACAATTGAAATTAATCCAAAATATCATTTTTAATAAAAAATAAGCCCCCCGCGCGCCCCATCCGTGTATTAGGCTCGCCCCCTATTACTTGGGACTTATATATAACTGTCGAAATGACAGTGTACTATAGTATAGTATACACTTTTGCCGAACCCTTCGGGGAATATAAAGCGTGATGTTATGATAAAATAAGCATTTTTGCTTAATTTTTTTTAATAATCATTTGTTGATTATTCTTTCATCTGTTGATATTTCCTATTGATAAATCATGGTTGATATTGTTGGTTATACTACTAGCGTGACTCATCTTAAAAGAAACAATTAGAAATATATGTAGCCCTGAAAAGGGCTTTTTCTGAAGTCCTGAAAAGGACTATATTAAGTAGTTCTGAAAAGGACTACAAAACTCAATTCTAATAATAACAACATCACTAAATCTGTCACGTTTACATTAATGGATCATCTTCAGACTGCAACTCCTGTAGATCCATATTTTCGGTTTCTTCTGTTACTACCTGAGGCAACAACAAAAGCTCTTTAACATCTGGAAAAAAATCAAACTGCTTTGAGTTGCTGTATTTTGGTCGAATATGGGATAAATACGGGTCTGAACTAATTAAAAAAGTATGGAGCAAGTCCTCGTTGGTCTTCATCCTGTAAAATTTTCTTGTGTGATATTCACGAACTCTTCGAAATTCTTTATTTCTTGCTTCACCCGCTTCTTCGGAAAGAATGCCAATTGGTAGGAGGCCAAAGTGATGACAAATGTCTGCACCGTGTATGAGTAGCTTGTGCACACTTGCGGGCATATAAAACCATGGGTATAGATGAACAAAGATCTCAGCTGTTTCTCTGCAATAAGTCCTGAATTTTTCAATATCTATGGCACATCCTGATGAAATCGTATGAAGAATAACCGCAAAATGCTTCAGTAGGCCTTTGTCAATATTGGTTATTTCGGCAGATTTCTCATTATCTCTAAAAAACCTTCTGGCTGTGTTTCCGTCGTTTGTGGTTCCAAAGCCTTGCTTCACAAAATCCACAAGTATTCCCATTTGCTGTTTGAATTCTTCTTGTGTCAAATGTTTCTTCGCAGCTTTTAGTTGCTGGTTAGCACCTCGTGCAGTCCACATCTCAAAGTCCATGTTGTAAGATATGTGTAGAATACACTCCATACAACGAATCCACATATGAAGAGTAGAAAGTCCATATTTATAAACATCTTCTCGAACAGGTCTTGAAAATACTTCTGACAGCTTGTTCATCTCAGTCGGCTTAGCAAGGCGAATATTGCAGACAGATGCAGACGAAGTATCCGTTATAATAGTGGCCACTTTTCCGTCGATCATTGTCATATGAAGCTCGTGACTAATCTCTAGCCCGGCCCATTTTGTAGAATTGATGTTTTTTATTTCTTCCTTCAATACAGCTTCTTCTTGCTTGATGTATTCTGCTGTCTCTTTACAAAACTCGAACTTAATGGGCATGCAATAATGTGTTGAAGAAGGTGTTGGGTTTTCCCATATGGTGCTATTATTAGAAACTAATTTAAGAGGGACAAGACTTGACATGAAAACCGATGAATCACTGAAGTCTACATCTTCACTCCTTTGCTTGTAGGTGCTTTGTGAAGAAGCTCCATCGAAACCTTATTTACTAATTAACTTCAATCCTTCAGTTGACGAATCAACCTGGGTACCGGTAATTTGAAGAATCTTCTGGACTGTCAGATCCAATAGGGCTTGAAGCTTCACTCTGGCTCCTCTCTCAGTAATTTCTAAATCATGTGGATAGCATCTCTTTTTAGCTTGAAGGAGTTTGTGATACGATGGTAACACTGGAACTTCACAATCTAACAGCGCTTTCCTTAAACACAAGTATTTCCATTTTGACAGGTTCAATGATGTATAAAGACCAAGAGCATGATCTTCATCAAAAGATTTTTTCCTATTTTTCTTAAACAATGTGGCTTGAACAATAGCAACACTATCAGGGTTCTTCGTTATATGGTCAATAACACAAGCTAAGTCATTCTTCTTGTCTATCCTAAGTCTTTCGACTAATGCAAAAGTAAGTTCTTCCGGCGAATAGTCCAAAAGAGACTCTGAACGTCTTTTCTTCTGTTTGTTGCTGAGGTCAACAAAAGGCTTCCTAATCTGAACTTCGGTAGATGTGCCCACAGTTGTTGTACTTGATGTCGAAGGAATCACAGCTGCTGCAGTATCGATGTCAACTGAAGTATTGTCTGACGATATGTTTTCGATAACTTCATCTTGGGCTTGAAAAATCTCGGATAAATTAATAGTAGTGCAATTTGGCCAACTAATATTTGATTGTAACCACGCAGCATGTCTATTCATGAAAGTCTTCTGATTTCTAGAAGCACTTGCCCATCTGCGACTGATATTACTGATGTAGTTCTTCAAAAAGGTCTTGATTATTTCTAAATCTTCAGAACATGTTTCAACTGGGATATGTAGAATAATAGCTTCATAGAGTCGTGCCCAATTTTTCATGTCTCCTTCAACACGGAGGAACATAAAAATGTCCAAGTTTGTAACAAATGCAGCCATAACGAAACTCACTAAACTTTCACACAGCACGGATAATTAGATATGTTGCTTCCTCAAGGGTTGAGAAACAAGTGCCTTTAATTGTTTCATGCACAGATATTAATAACAAACACGGTCGCAAGTAGTGACTGACAAAATTAATACCACATCTTCAACAGCCAATCAGCGTCGTCCAAATCTCCGGTGGTGGGGGTAAATTATTCTTTTATCACAGGAGTCGTTTCAGTCAGTTACAAATAGGCAACGAATCAGCACGTGTCTTTAATTACAAAACTGAAGTTGAAGACTTTTATTACTATTTTTTATTAAAATAAAATAAACAAATACTTGCCAAATGCTTGAATGCGTATGTTTTAATTCTTATATAATTAAAAAATGATATTTTGAATTCAGCTTAATTGAAAATTTCAATAATAATTTAAAAAAATCCTGATTGAAATTTTAAACTTTGAAGCATGGTAGGCGTCAAGGCCGCAGGGATACGCAAGAAATTTATATGTTGTCGTATTAAGAACAATAGGTACTTACCAGAATATAAGGTTTGCTTGCTATACTTTGATACTGAACGGAGAAAAAAAAAAATAGATTTTCTCCCATACATTTTTATTTGAATATTTTTTTTTAACGTGAAGGAGCAGTTTTTTTGAAAAGTTATAATAATAAGTATTAATCAGCGTTAAATTTCCTATACGAAACAGTTTTTTATTAAATTAAATATGCATTTTCGATCCTATGTCCACCTTTTTGAAAATCCGGACCACTGTGCGTCTGTACATTAAATATTTGCTGCCGTCCTTTTGCCTTTTACAAAACCGGCCTGCTCTTGCAGGATCTACCATTTCGGGTGGTCAAATTCAGTTACAAAAGGCAAAGTCAGGTGACTTTGATGTAATGATAGTAATAGACCACCAAACCATTTCCCAGGCGTGCTTATTTTCAGGGTCCTCTACCCGAAGGGTGCCAACGGAACCCTGTCACGCCTACGCTATCCGCCCATCGCCCTATCCCCATCTGTCTGATTGTCAGCGGGCTGTATGTCAAGAACCGTAATAGACTCCATAAAAGCTTACTCATTCATATAACCTTAATGCTGGACAAAGATCTCTTCAAAAGATCTACACGCCTTGTCGGTCCTGCGCTGTATCCAGTGGCTGGGCTGGGCTTTATTCCCAAGAACAATTTGTAGGGGGCCACCCTGCGTTTCCGGTTCATGGTTGCCACTCGAGATCCTTAATTAAATATTCCTATTTGAATGTATTCACAGTCATCAGAGGATGGTCGTGGCCCGTGGTCATATGTCACCGACTCTAACAAAACAACACATTATTATAGTAGCAAGCCATTATAAGCTTTATGGCAAAGTGGCATTTGACCACGGACCATATATTATTGCCTTGCACCGTTTCCTCTATATGTAAAAGCGGAATATAACAAAGGTCAAATGCATCTCCGCCTTCTTGTTATTCCTAACACGTCTCTTGAAACGAATAGAATTATAATTGTAACACAAGGAACTTCTAAGTAAACCTAATCGTCCGAATTCCGTATACATTTAAATATAAAA
This sequence comes from Pseudoips prasinana, assembly GCA_951640165.1. NCBI lineage: Eukaryota > Metazoa > Arthropoda > Insecta > Lepidoptera > Nolidae > Pseudoips > Pseudoips prasinana. The sequence goes on from OX621260.1 coordinate 16,378,920, forward strand.
TTAGATGAAATAGATTCAGAATCTGCGTCTATTTGGTATGTAAATGTCTTAAACAAGCGCACGGTCGTTTGTGACGTTATAGTTTGGACTGCCTTGTTGGTCTAGCGGTAGCATGTTCACCCGCAGAGAACGAGGTCCTGGGTTCAAATCCCGAGTCGGGCCAAACGTGATTTTGGGACTTTGTGTAAAAGGTAAAATTTCTCAGCATCAGCCCGAAGTCTGCCTCGGATAACGCGTAAAGCCGTTGGCCCTGTACCTGACCTCTTTCCGGTCGTGTCGCTAGGCGTCCCATCGGATCATGATGGAATAGAAAGTGCTCCTGTGTTTGCGCACACACTTGAGCACTATAATATGTCCCGCGCAGATGGCTAATCTCTGTTGAGACTGGCCGCCGTGGCCGAAATTCGGCTGGAAGGACATTATTATTATAAATGACTTAAACAAGCGCACGGTCGTTTGTGACGATATATTTTGGATGATTGCCGTTTAGTTAATTTATTTGGCGGTAAATTTATGTGGTTCATATAAAGATCATATTTTTTTTTAGAGACTGGTCACAGCGTTTTTATGCTGACCTTTTCTTGGCATAAAAATCCAAATAAAACCTTTTGCTTGAACACTCCAGCGCTATACCAACATGGAGAAAACAATATTAACCAATAATATTTGTGTGTATGAGGCAACAATATTAACCAATAATATTTGTGTGTATGAGGCCATGTGTGTTGCAAGCGTCATATACGGCTACTACAAAAACAAATTAAAATAATAATATTTAAATATCTTGGGACAACTAACACACTGCCATCTGATCCCAAACTAGGCAGAGCCAGTACTATGACAACCAGACAACTGATAAACATACTTATATATTTCAAAATACATAGATATTATGGATAAATGACATAGACACAACAAATAATCGTGCTTATCTCACAAAAATTTTCTTGGGTTGGGATCGAACCTATGACCTCTGGCATTGCAGTCAGGTTCACTAACCACTATCCCAACAGGCCAGTAAAATATATTGCTATCAACTTGCATTAATTTTTAGGGTTCCGTAGCCAAATGGCAAAAAACGGAACCCTTATAGATTCGTCATGTCTGTCTGTGTCTGTCCGTCCGTCTGTCCGTCCGTATGTCACAGCCACTTTTTTCCGAAACTATAAGAGCTGTACTGCTGAAACTTGGTAAGTGGGTGTATTCTGTGAACCGCATTAAGATTTTTACACAAAGATAGAACAAGATCAATAATTTTGGGGGGTCGCCATGTATAGAACTGAAAAAAAAAAAAAAAATTCATCGTACCCATACATGATGGTGTCTATGGATAGGTCTTCAAAAATCATATTGAGGTTCCTAATATCATTTTTGTCTAAACTGAATAGTTTGCGCTAGAGACACTTCCAAAGTGGTAAAATGAGTGTCCCTCCCTGTAACTTCTAAAATAAGAGTATGATAAAACTAAAAAAAATATATGATGTACATTGCTATAGAAACTAACAACGAAAATTGGTTTAAAAGAGATCTAGCTAAGTAGTTTTTTTTAAATAAGTTATAAACCGCACTTTGCTTTTATTTAATCAACTGAAATACTTACTGCTACGGAACCCTTCATGTGCGAGTCGGATGTGCGAGTCCGACTCGCACTTGGCCGGTTTTTTGAAATGAGAATATTGTTAGATGAAATAGATAAGTAAGTACTAACTAACGTTGCTATTTGATTTTATGGCTTTAAGTAATGCAATTATAGCATAAAATTGATTACGCAAAGGGCTTACTTATCACTTTAATGAACTGGAATATTCAAATGTATGGCCATTCACGTTGGTATAGAATTAGTTGTCCTACAAGTTTTTCTGGTGTTTTACCGATTTAGTCGCCAGTAATGTTATAAATCGTTTGAAAGCTTGTTCAATGATAATGATACACAATTATAGAGACGTGTTGTTTAACATGGCAGTATATCGGACTGATTGACTCAATGTATACACAATTATAGAGACGTGTTGTTTAACATGGCAGTATATCGGACTGATTGACTCAATGTATTGCTTCAATGTCATTGATTATAAAAATGTCGATTGTTATTTAAGACTCACTTGTAATATGATAAAAATAACAATATGATTTTATACATGTTAGTCCCTATGTAAAGCGTAAATCTTATCCCAAAAATGGGAAATAATTAATTTAATCATCAAGCGGGTCTCGAACCGGTACCTTCCATCAATCCCGGGTAGGCGCTCTGCGTTAAGCTACGAGCGAAACTTACTGGCAGAACATATTCAAATTCCAGATTCTCTTGATAGCTCACGGCCGTTAGGATAGAAAGGTTCTCGAGTAGTGCCCACGAACCGAAAGGTGTAGACACCCTCACAAGGTGAACCGATTACCTCGTGAGGGTCGCTGGAAGCCGCTGGATGCGGGAAGAGCTGGACCTGCATTTATTATAGTACATATTACTCTCTGTGTTATTCGGATATATAAGCTATATTACTACAAAGTTTCATCAAAATCCGTTCGGTAGTTTTTGCGTGAAACATCCATACATCTATAATATTAGTATAATTCTCAATGCAAAGCGTAAATTTAATCTCAAAAATTATTATTTATGATGCGTCTTTTGTTGTGGTAGTCAGTTAAACTCAATGTTCCTAAAATCGGCGTAAACATATTGGTTTCAGATCAAATAAAATCTTTTGAAAATTGTAGAGCGATACATTATTGTTGCCTGTTTGATCTAGTGGTTAGTGGTCTTGACTGCTAAGTCAGTGGTCGTGGATTCAATTCCCACCGGGGACAAATCTTTGTGTGATGGGCAGGATCATTTGTTCTGTGTCTGGTTAATTTTTATATATATTTTAAAGAATAATAACAATATCCTGGGACATTATTTACACACGGCTATCTGATCCCAAACTAAGCTGAGCTTGTACTATGGAAACCAGATAACTGATATAGTACTTTTCTTTTGTAAATACATACTTATATGATTACACCCAGATTCAGGACAAACGGATATGTTCATGCACACAAATATCTCTGTCCTTGGCGGGAATCGAACCTACGACCTGGCGTGAAAGACAAGCATTTGCCAACCACGCCAACCGGCCCGTCATGTGTTTTTTTACAACGTTTTTTTTAAACGCACGTACTAGGGAATCTAATCCCTGTGTCGCGGGGTAATTTACAAACATAATAGACGGACACAAATTACAGAACAACAATTTATGGGTCACACAAATAGTTGTCCGGCGCGGGACTCGAACCCGCGACACGATGTGGCGAGGCGACTATCTTAGCCGCTGCGCCACACGTGCAGTCAATATTTATCAGTTTTCTGGTTACCTCTTTTACTGTCATTATATTCTTCATACATGATCGCCGGTTTAGGGTACTTCTGACCTGGCATTTCTTGAGAACGTCTCCCATTTGGTCGGAGAATGTGAAGAGGTTTGCAAAGATTGTGACAAATGGAAATCCGTTGTCTCTGCCTACCCCAATAAGAAACAGGGGGGATCTATATATGTATGTCTGGTTGCCATAGTACAGGCTCTGCCTAGTTTGGGATCAGTTGGCAGTGTGTTTAGTTGTCCCAAGATATTTATTTATATTCATAATAAAGTCGTATTGCTATGGAGTTCATTGATTGCATAGAGACGCGGTAGCTAAAACCGTTGCTCTCACTTTTCTAATATATCTCAATTTGGTAATATATCGGTGTTCTTAAGCACCTTGGTCAAACTATAAGTAGACAGACTATGTACCTAGTTTAATTTCCGAGCTACGGCGGGCACATTAAACCGTTGTTCTCGGCTGTAGTACTGCCCACACAAATAATGAAATGGAAATTATTGATGTGGGCGAAATTGATAAGAATTACGAATTTATCTAGCGGAGGATATTTGAGCCATTGCTTCTGAAGAGCCAATCTGTCACTCAGTCAATCAGTCAATGACCCCAATTCTATACAATACATTCTAAACTAATTTAAATGTCATTCCATTTCTTTTTTTAAATTGTTCGTATAAAAAGGATTTGGTGCCTTTAAAAGTGTCCGTTTTGGGGCGAAATACTTAATTAAAGCGACCCGTTAGCTAAACTTTGTCCATTCGTTTATTGTCGTTTTGACATCTCACTCCGGTACTCACCTCACTCACACACTCACTGGTTTTGAGTTACCGGTTTTTTTTTCGGAAGAGTGTACAATAGTAATGTAGTACTTTATTGACGGGTAACACCCACTTAGTGAGTGCCTTGTGGATGACAAACATACACAGACTATTAAACAGATCTTGAAATAAGATAAATCTATCATATGGTATAATATGGCTTTATAAAAGTACTAGCAGTACCGCGGGGTTTTACCCGCGTTAAATTTTATAAATTATAGTCATGTGTTATTCGGATATATAAGCTACTAGCTGTGCCCCGCGGTTTTACCCGCGTTAAACATTATAAAATATGGCCTATGTGTTATCCTAATTATAAAAATTAGCCTATGTTCTTTCTCAGGCCAAGACCACTGAACGGATTTGAATGAAATTTGGTATACAGGTGATACCAAATTTCATTCAAATCCGTTCAGTAGTTTTGGCGTGAAAGAGTAACAGACAGACAGACAGAGTTACTTTCGCATTTATAATATTAGTTAGGATTAGGATTACTACAAGGTTTCTTCAAAATCCTATCGGTAGTTTTTGCGTGAAAGAGTAACAAACATACACACTCAATAACTTTCGCCATTAATATTAGTGTGATTGGTTCTGTACAAATAAAATAAAGAATGGAAATAGTTCAATAATTTATTTTATGATTTAGATACTTCTGATTTGAACTTAAATTCCAAGATTTCAACTTAATTTCTTGCAAATAATAAATCCTGGAGTCATACATATAGTAAATATTTTAAATAAATAGTTATATTTTAAATTAATAGAGTTGTTCTTAAATAAAATTGATTATTATTTGCAAATCGAATCGGTTACGTGTGAGGGCGTCACTAATTTCGAGACAGTTCGAAATTAGTCACGCGCTCTCACTGCGATTCCATTTGTCAAAAAGATAACAAACGAATGAACAGAGTGTAGTTAATTATGTGCCCGGTCCGCGTAAAAGTGCACAGTTTTAATACTATGACAGAAAATACTTAAGCAATGCACAACTCGAAAGACGTCTTGACGTATTCGCTCGTATATTTCTACTATTTCTATGATAGTTCGGGGAGATTGATTACTTTTGATTTATTCGTTGTTGACTGTTAAAGTCTGCTATAGTACAGTCGGCGTATATACACATATCTGATACACTTTGACCCTAACAGTGGCAGCGTCTTCATTACGTCGGCAGTAAAAGGAGGTATTCTTAGTACAATTGCATACACTGACGTGGCAACTACTGTACAATAATACACACACCAGTTTATCGACGCTATGTAAGAGCAACAATGTTTACTAACATCTTTGTTCTACCAAGCATTCGTAGTATGACGCATTGTTTGCTTGTTTACAGGACAACCAGAGCAGTAATGGCACGTTTATCAACAACAACCGGTGTTCGATATCGAAGGAACAGGAGCCCCACGAAGTGTTCTCCGGTGACGTGGTGCAGTTCGGCATACCAGTCGTGGAGAATGCCGGGAATTCTGAGAAAGTAAGTTTACATGCTGTGGGATCATGGCTACATGTGGCGTGGCGCAGTGGTTAGGTAGTCGTCCGTCTACTACCTCGGCGCCCAAGTGCTTTGGATTCGATTTCGCACTGGACAACTGTTTGTGTGGTGTCCTTCGTGTTCCTGAATTGTTTATTTATAAAATCTTCCGCGATAATATTTCCCTAGCGCTAGATCTAAGACCAGTGTCCTTTTAGTGGAAGCCCTTTCATGGAAGTTTTAGAAGACTAGAAGTTGAAGTAAATATATAGTCTTTGCTTTTGGGGAGAGGGTGTGATAAATGGCGGAAATTCTGATTAAGTAAGTTTACATACTGTGGGATCGTGGCTACATATGGCGTGGCGCAAGTGTTTCCGATTCGATCTCGCACTACCTGAATTGTTTATTTATAAAGTCTACCGCGATATACCTCCCTAGTGCTAGATCAGTGTCCTTTTACTAAATAGTTACTGTTAGGATAGTAATCATGTTTTAAAGAAAACTTTCGCAATGTAGAAGAATATAGTGGAAGCCCTTCATGGAAGTTTTAGAAGGCTAGAAGTTGAGGTAAATATATTGACTGCTTGTGGTGGGAGGACGTGGTAAATGCCGGAAATTCTGAGAAGTAGGTAGTAGTAAGTTTACATACTGTGGGATATCCAATAACTACCGATTACACCTCGCATCTCTGATGACATTGGATTTCGGGACAACAACGACATATCTATGGAAAGAAGTCTAGTATACTTGTCCTTGAAGAAGTTCTAATGACTTTGTCTTGTGAGTACTGTAATGGAAACCAGATAACTTATATATATATCATATACTATTCTTCTTTTGTAAACACATACTTATATACATAATCCCACCCAGACTCAGGACAAACAGACATCTTCATGCACACAAATATTTTCCTAGGTGGGAATCGATTCCACGACCTGATGCGTGAAAGGCAAGCATTTACCATCCACGCCAAACGACCCGTCGAGATCTGCCAGGAGAATAGATAGAATTAAAGTTAATTAAGAATATAGAAACAAAATAAATAACATTTTAGTATTGATTATTTCGAAATTTTAACGTAGACAAACCAGTTGCGTCTTCGCTGAGACATCATTGGCGAGGATCAAAGCTTGTTGTGACAATTAAATTTATTAGAACCCCTGGACTGAATAATCACTCGTTTAAAACCTGTTTCGTAGACAGATATGAACACTTTAGAATGTATGTTTGAGATTTCTATACATTTTATGAGGAATTTATTATAAGATAATCTGATATTATTAAATGTTCGAAGATTTACTAATCAATATTTTGTGTATTTTATTGGTTTTCAAGTCATAAATAATGGAAATAGTATAGTATAGTAAATCGTTGGTCGAAATACATAATTTTATTATATTAATTGTATAATTTGACTATATTGCATTCTTTCGTTTGGGAGGTACGACGGGTGTTTTTTCTTATGTAGAATGAGATAATATGTCTTTATTGAATACCAAAGGTATATGTTACAAGTGAACCGAATTACAATATAAACATGTACAGACGCCAGCACATCCAGCTACCCCAATCTGTCAATTTTTTTTTATAGGATTCAACTTTATCACAAAAGCATAAGGTTCACTTTGTACTTGGCTTGATGTGCTGGCGTCTGTACAATAGGCGGCCTATGCAGATAGCATTAGACTGGACTGAAGAGAATGAGTATAAAAAGAGGATAGTGATAAACGTATTAAGTACAAAGAATACATGGAAAACGAAAATATATTATTCACACACGGCCATCTGATTCCAGACTAAGCAGATCTTTTACATGGAAACCAGATAACTGATATACTTATTTTCTTTTGGAAGTACATATAATGTATATATATAAGGAAAACCAGTGATGTTCATGCACACAAATATCTGTCCTCGGTGGGAATCTAACCGACGTCCTGCGGTGTGAAAAGCAAGCATTTCCCAACCACGCCAATCATATCAGCCGAAAACAAAAGACTCCTCCTAAAATCTCAACAATTCCCGGTCTTGAGCTATCCGCATTGGTTTCCAGCGACCCTAACAAGATCATCATTTTTTTTTTTATGTCAGAGGTCGACAAACGAGCAAGTGGGTCACCTGATGGTAAGTGATCACCACCGCCCATGGAACTCGCAACACCAGAGGAGTCGCGGGTGCGTTGCCGGCCTTTAAGAGTCAGCAAACAAGTGTTGCTGACCCTTCCTCCCACCCCGATGAGCTCTGGCGACCTTACTCACACTCAGAAACACAACATTAAATTATTAATGTTATTATTAAGGAATGTCGTCTGTACAACAGTGTCATACTCTACAACAGTGTTTTTCAACCTTTTTCATCACGCGACTCTGTGTTCCCCCTTTTTTTTCCATGTTTCTTTTATTTTGTGACACATATTGAATCCAACATTTCTATTAATTTTCATGGGTTTCGGATAAATACATCATTAAAATTTGTGAAGAATTGGAATAGAAAGCACTCCACCAAAATTTACTTTATCATTCAGAGTTAGGTGGTTGTCAAGAGACAAATTACAAGCCAGAGTTTTGGAACTTCGCGCTAAACTTTTCATGTATTTGCAGCCGGCACTATAAATGCAATAACTATATAATACTCAAAATTCATTTGCGACCCTATGACTAGCTTTCCCAACTTTCTGTAACTTCCCTATGGGAGTTTCGCGACCCGCCTATAGAGGCTTAGCGACCCCCTAGGGGGTCGCAACCCACAGGTTGAAAAACACTGCTCCTCAAGATGGACCGATGATCTTGTGAGGGTGTTATTAATATCACGAAGTAATTTGTACCGTATTATTTTCCAGCAGAACACGTTCCCGCCTGTTGTCGCGCTGCTCAAGTTGTACCACCCCGATGGCAAGGAGGCCAAGCTCTCTTTCAATCCCACCATGACCACACCACTGCATCTCAAGGAATTGTACCAGCTCAATAATTTTGTACAGGTATGGAATGAAAAAAACATATCAACTAAGGTATACGTAGCCTTACAGATATGTAAATAATTCAGTACAAAATATAGTCCATACCTATTTAGGTACAATAGAACAACGGTGCATTCTGTATGTGCTATCGGCTGCCGCGAGTTCGATGACATAGGTAAATTTGGATGTCAAATATTTCGTGACAATTTTATGGTTCCGCACCCCGAAAGGAAAAACGGAACCCTTATAGGATCACTTTGGTGGCCGTCTGTCCGTCCGTCTTCCTGTCAAGACCCTTTTAATCTTCTAATCAGGAACGCGTGGAGGTATCAAGCTGGAATTTATATCAAATACTCAGGTCTACTGTTCCTTAGAGGTGTGGGAGGAACGCGTGGAGGTATCATACTTTTAAGCCAACGCAATCAAAAGATACAGCTGACAGCTGAAAGATACAGATACGTTTATATCGATAATTTCTACGGGTTCACGGGAAGTACCCTCCCGTGAACCCGGAATCTTGAGAAGCAACGTCTTATAGCATTTTTAGTTACATCATTATAATAAAAATATTTTAGTTGTTTTAAACCTACTACCCCTTTCCTCATGAACGCGCAGAGGTATTAAATTGAAATTCATATCAAATACTCAGGTCTATAATACCTTTAAGCTGTAATAAAATCAAACTTCTATGTTAAATACCTTCAGGTTTGTACATTATAATAAAAATATTTTTAGTAATTTTAAACTTACTACCCCTTTCCTCATGAACGCGTAGAAGTATTAAATTTAAATTCATATCAAATACTCAGGTCTATAATACCGTAAAGCTGTAATAAAATCAAACTTCTATGTTATATACTTACAGCTTTGTACAGCACCCTCGTTGCGAGAGCCCGACTTGCACTAGACCGGTTTTTCTATCCATTTCATCTTAATTATTCTAAAACTTAATTTTATTTGTTTTTTTTTATTTATTTTTTTTATTTATATTATTATTATATTATATATTTTATTTATTGTTCAGGAGATCAAAATATAAAATATAACGTATATTTTGATCTTCTGAACAAAAAATCAATATATTCGTGTAAAATCTGATATCTGTTAAAGTCCATAGAGAACTTACGAGTAGAATTGGGGTTGCACGTGACAGAGGACGCAATATTTTTTTAAATTACAATGTAAGTTATTGAAGTTTGTGGGATTCAACCATTGTAGTTGTAAATAATTTTTATCTCGTAGTTAAACTGTTTGTATAGTTTTGTTTTTAATGCATAGGGTCTGTATGTAATAACAATAAATATGTTGTACACTGTGTAAAGTTAATGTTTTTGCTATATAGGAGGCAATACAACGCGAGTCGTCTTTAGAAGCGCGGTTACGAACGCTCCGTGAATGTGTGGAGCGGACGCGGGCTGAAGCGGCTACGTCCTGGGAACTGTTTGTGGGTGAACAAAGACTGTTGATGCGAGTGCACACGTTGGAGACCATGCTGGCGGTCGGCAAGCAGCCGGACCACCACCAAGTCGCGCAGCTACTCAATGACAAGAGGAACTACCAGGTAACCGTCTGAAGTGTATTACTGCTGTAGATGCGAGTCCAAATGTTTGTGGCCATGTTGGCTGTTGGCAAGTTTGGCCAACATCAACGCGCAACTTCTCTGTGACTATACCAGTAACCGTACATAGAATATAACGAAGCGTGTAAGTGATTGGCGAAGTTTAGCAACTAGACTCGCGGTCAGTCCATAGATGGGTGACCGCCAAGTGGTTTAACATCTGAGCGTCTCCGTGCTTCGGATAGCACTTTAAGCTGTCGGTCCCGGTTGTAGCTATTAAGCAACAGTGTTAACGCATAGCGCCATCTATCGCAGTTGGTGTTCATTTTATCCAGTAGATGGCGGTGTTTTAAACTACTAACTGTGAAAGTATTATTTATTCGTGTTATCTGTGCAATAATTTTCTTTTTTAACCTTTAACACTCTTGTTTAAAATAATTCCTTGATCCGCCGCTTAACCATGTCTCAGCTAAACCCTGCTCAACCACTTAAACCCCGCTCAACTATTTCTTTATTTAAAAACCCTACTTAAAGGTTTCTCAGCTAAGTAACGTCATTTTATTTTACACTGTCAACATTTCTGAGACTGGTATAGAGCTTGACCAAAATTAATCGACTAAATCGGATTATGTATCAAAACTTTATGATTTTTGCTCTATGGTAGACATGGAATGATAGATTTATGATCGTAACAGTGCATTTTCAAGGACTATTGATTTTCTTCGGTGGATTTTGAATTTTGTGATAAGAGCCATATTTGAGCAAGCTTTAAACCAGGGGCCGACGTGGTTTAAATTTTGACATGGCTCAACCGCGGGTCAAAGTTAAATCGTGTTTTTAAATGAAAAATTTGATAAACCATGGTTGAGCGGCCGGCTTAAATTTAAGTAGCGTTTTTAAATAAGACTTTAAAAGGTTAAATAGTTGTCTAATTTCTAAAACGTAGACAAAATAATTCTTCCCGCGCATTACTGTCGGTTCTGTCATGTCATTTTAAGTTTTAAACGAAATATACAAATTGTCTCAAAAACAACCACAAGAGAACTCAACTTCTGTCAAACCACAACTTCTGCCCCTGAGCTCCTGATGCCATAATTCGTAACATTGGTTCTTTAAGACATTGCAGAGGCCTACTGGGCAGCTTTAACAAATCTGACACTAGGGTAACCACTGCCCATACGATAAGTAAGTAAATATAGAATGTAATGGCTGTAGATGCTACTTCTAATGTTTGTAACCATGGCTATTTGCAAGTAATGCGATATTCCGTTTTTACCCATTTATATATATTTTGCTGTGTGGCTGACGGCAATGAATACCGCCTCCGCATTTCATCCCGTAGGCGCGTAGAAGTCTACCCGAGGGAATAGCTTCTAGATAACGGGCAGCAGCGTCTCTACGTGTACTATGTCCATCATACTGCGATCTGTTAGTTTGTGCGACTCGGTAGTTTAAAAAAAAAACTACATAAGTGTTAGCACTACTTTTATTTTATTTATAACACTACACTGTATTTAACTAATAGGGAACACTGATAATAACTTGTTATTTGGACTTTTACGCGATAGCCCTAGTGAAGGGCAGATTGACGACCCGGAATATATTATTTCTAGTTTCCTTGCTGAAAGCCAGCCGGCAGATCTATGACCATTCCGTAGCTGGGCAGCAATTTCACCAGAGAATAATACACTAATGGAAATTATAAAAACGCGAGTTTATATACAGTATTTACTGCTGATTTGCTGGTTGGCATTTGCGTCAATCGGCGATTATTGCAACTCAGCAGTAAACAGCGGAAATAGGGATGTAACAGATCGCTTGCCTGTATGCGAAGCGTCGCGATTATGGAATATTCCTTCAAACGATGAACACAACTCCATTGTGGGAATCTATTGGACAGGCCGGCTGACACGTCATTCGGCTGACATGATGACCCATTTATAAGGCTATAGTGATGTTTAATTCAGAAAGTTTTTACTATCCACCTAGCAAAAAGAAATCCTTTCTGTTAGTATGCCAACAAATACCCAAATGCTTTTTCTTTACTCCTGGTCTCAACGGTTGCCTGGAAGAGATCGCACCTAGCGATAAGGCCTCCATTTGTACAATCTTGATAACATGCGACATAGTTCTTTGTGTCTAATATTTTTTGGTGTACAATAAAAAGTTACTTACTTCTTAATATAACGACCTACCCGGAAAGCGTTGAAACTCATAATAGATTCACCATTAATCAAAACAGGTCAAACTAGAAGCAATTTGGTGTGGAACTATAAATTTTCTAACTTCTCTTTGTTTCTTTCTGATTTCATTCGTTGCGGGATTCAAAACATTGCTCGGGTAATTTCATTGTGCGCCTCACCACTGCAACTCCTGTAAACGATCCTCGTCTACAGGAGTTGCAGTGGTGGGTTAAAAGGAGGGACTAGTCTCTCTCTTTCTATCTTCACTAAATTATATCTCCCTCTCAATTTTCGTTCGTCTCGCCCGATCAGATTCTTCGTCGTTTCTTCTTTTCTCAAAACCTAGAAGTAATTTGAAATTGTCATTGATATCTGTATTGTATGTGTTTGCATGTGTGTTACAGGAAGTGGCCCAGGAAAGCCTGCGTGCGGCACACGAGCAGCGCCTGGCGCTGGAGGAGTCGCTCGAGCGCCGCAGCCGCGAGGTGGCGGCGCTGCACCAGCACAACTACGCGCTGCGCCTCACCGCCAACAACGCGCTCGCCGAGCTACAGGTACGTGTGGTGTGTGCTATAGGAAGTGGCCCAGGAGTCGCTCGAGCGCCGCAGCCGCGAGGTGGCGGCGCTGCACCAGCACAACTACGCGCTGCGCCTCACCGCCAACAACGCGCTCGCCGAGCTACAGGTACGTGTGGTGTGTGCTATAGGAAGTGGCCCAGGAGTCGCTCGAGCGCCGCAGCCGCGAGGTGGCGGCGCTGCACCAGCACAACTACGCGCTGCGCCTCACCGCCAACAACGCGCTCGCCGAGCTACAGGTACGTGTGGTGTGTGCTATAGGAAGTGGCCCAGGAGTCGCTCGAGCGCCGCAGCCGCGAGGTGGCGGCGCTGCACCAGCACAACTACGCGCTGCGCCTCACCGCCAACAACGCGCTCGCCGAGCTACAGGTACGTGTGGTGTGTGCTATAGGAAGTGGCCCAGGAGTCGCTCGAGCGCCGCAGCCGCGAGGTGGCGGCGCTGCACCAGCACAACTACGCGCTGCGCCTCACCGCCAACAACGCGCTCGCCGAGCTACAGGTACGTGTGGTGTGTGCTATAGGAAGTGGCCCAGGAGTCGCTCGAGCGCCGCAGCCGCGAGGTGGCGGCGCTGCACCAGCACAACTACGCGCTGCGCCTCACCGCCAACAACGCGCTCGCCGAGCTACAGGTACGCGCTGACAAACCACACTCTAGAAATAAATATCTATAGACAACTAACACACAGCCATTAGGTCCCGAACTAGGCAGAGCCTGTACTATGGCTACCAGAAAACTGCTAAAAATACTTATTAATCACGGTTCACACGTACTTAAAGTTCCGGCGATAAGCACTGCGTGGAAGTCCATTCGTGGCGCACTTACAGAGTCCTCGCGAACTGCACTGTGTGGCCACGTTCTGTGTCATCAAATTTAACGAGTTTGCAATCGACATGCTAAGAAAAAGTAAATCAAAACAAAAGATAAGACAAAAATATTTGAAACAGTATACATAAGCACATATTATCCAACAAAAGTTTAGCTTACAAATGATGTGTCTACTAAACAGTATTTTGTTCGTGTTCATAGTGATAGATGTATGTACATTACAGTACGTAGATCACGTTCACTGTCGGGATTACTTCATAACATGCTTGAATAGTTTTGTTAGTAAAGTGTGACGAATAATTTATTGACTTGTTTTGTAAAATGTGTTGACGTACAAAATATACTGTTCGTACTGCTTGGTGAAATAAAAACTTCTTTATTTGAGTTATTTCCAGTATCCACACATTTAAAATTTATTTGTATGTATTTAACTACAAAAGAAGGAACTGTAATGTTGACTCTAGGTTTTTTGTATGTTTGTTACACGATTTCTCTGTTGTTTGTGAACCGATTTTTATAATTACTTTTTAATCTATGTTTCCGAAATGTTCTCATACAATTTGTTGTCAAAAAGAATAGTTGTAGCCGGTTTTATATTTCTTCAACAATAATGTATGATGTTGTAGCAAAGAAAGAAAAAATAAGAAGACAGATAATCGTATTTACTTATGTAGCAAAGGCTGCATATGTAAATACCAGCATGTACCTATGTGTTATTCGGATATATAAGCTATACTAATACAAAGTTTCATCAAAATCAGTCCCTTCGTTTATGCGTGAAATAGTAACAGACATCCATACTCACAAACTTTCGCACTTGTTATATTAGTAGGATATTTTAAAACTTGTATGTATTTGTCATTGGTTCTTTTAGATTGTTGTTATTCCTATATACAAGGAATAACAACAATCTAAAAGAACCAATGACAAATACATACAAGTTTTAAAATATCCTCTTAAAATACCTCTCTTTTAGATTGTTGTTATTCCTTGTATATAGGAATAACAACCATCTAAAAGAACCAATGACAAAATACATACAATAAATAGTGTAGCTTATATATCCGAATAACACATAGGTACATTTATAAAGTTTAAAGAGGGTGATACCGTGCGAAACAGCTTGCAATAAAAAATCAATAATTTCCTTGCATGTTCCGCCGCAAGGGTATGTGTTTCGTAATAGGCAAATCAAGCTCCTTAGTAACGTGCATCTCGCTGTGTACATTTTTCCTTGCTCTAAAGCCAGACCTATTTACGAATTTATACGAAACAAACACATCATACAATACACAAATATGCATTTAACTCATACCTTTTTTTTTGTCTCAAAAAGTTCCTTATTTTTGCTTTATTTTTACTTAGTTTTTATGTGCTGTTGAAATTTATTTTTATAAGCGTGTTTACACTCGGGTTAATATTATGGAATCCGCGGAGTGAGGGGCACTGGTGACCTGTAATACAGGTTTGTACTAAACCTATCACAGGCACCAGTATCTCACAAAACTGGTTCCATATCTCCATATATTCCCTAATGTACTCCCACCCAAATTATGCATAAATGTTATATGTTGTTATATATGTGAAATGTAACCATTTGTTGTGAAGAGATAAATAAATGAATTAAATTGAACTATTTATGTATACAAGGTTAGAACTTTTTTCGCAACACCTTAGTGATCATGGTTTGCGTTGCGTTTCATCCGCTTAAATCAAATCAAAAGTCATTTAATCCGTTAAAATATTACATTTGTGGGGATACGTCAATTTTTTCTACCCTACCTTGCAGTGCATGACGTGGCAGCTACTGAGAAACACTGCCAGGAAACTCAGTAGGAATTTTCTGTCAGTGTTTCTTCTTTTAAAATATTTTCTTTTTTTTAATATTTATTTCTTACATAAAATTACATTGTATTTAAATGTGTTAATTTAAAACAATTCTTCTAAAGTAGTGTATGGTGTTACAGAAGCTGGCAGCGCGGTGCGAGCGCAAGATGTGTGCGGCGCGGCTCGCCATCGCGGCCGCCGAGGAGCGCGAGCTGGCCGTGCGCAGCCATCTACCACTTACCGTGCGTATCACAAACATATACATTGATAGTTCGTTGGGCGATTGGTTTCCGCACTTAGCCTCCTAATTGGGCCATTGTACGTGAACTTATTTGGCTACTCAAACCATTTTAGTTCCATCCAGAAGTCCAAGAGGCCTCGAAAGCTTGGCTTGAGTACTTCCTGCAGTGTTTTCGGATCGTTTAGGAACTTTGCCCGTTGGCTGGCAACGCTATTGCAGTGTAGCAGTACGTGTGCCGGTGTTTCTTCAGATACAATGCATCCTCTGCACAAGGGGCTGTCTGTGACGCCAATCTTGAAGAGGTGTTTGTTAAGTGTGCAGTGTCCGGTGATTGTGCCTATCACCATGCGCAAATCTTTTCTGATTATACATTGATATTTGCTACTACTAGGCAATAGCCACTCCTATAAAGCCTACTTGACCATAGCAAGTCCACGTGACGGTAGTAACAGCTGGTGTAAACAAGCAACGTTAATCTAATTATTCCCATTGTTCAGTGGCTATTTGCTTCCTTTAGTGAGAGAAATAGCCACACCGACTGGTTCGCCTTTAACAAGTCCACGTGACTGTCAGAATAGCTGGAGTACAAGAGCAATGTTAATCTAAACATGCTTTGTTCAGTAGCTATATGGTACCTATAGTGAGAGAAATAGCCACACCGGCTGGTTTGCCTGTAGCAAGTCCAATTGACTGTAAGAATATTTGGAGAAAATCTGCTACGCTAACCTAAGAATGCCCATTGTTCAGTAGCTATTCACTACTGTAATGTATGTACTGGGTGGGATGCCATTCAGCCGGTTAACTATCATACGTTAGAAAAATATTTAACCGAATTTCATTTCAGCAATAAATATCAACTTTTATCGTTACGTTTTTTTTTATTTCACTGAAGTCACGTCTGCCACTATATCAGCTAACCTATTATCTATTCGTTTTTTTTCGTTACTCCGATGTTTCATTTGGTCGAAAAGCTTTTCACCGAAGTTACACATAGCCGAAATAACATTTGTTCGAAGTATTGTGCTTCCGAACATTTTAAAATTACTATTAATAAACAATTATAACACTATTTTAATTACCATTTTTTTTTATTTTACTGAACGCCTAGAAAGTTTGTGAACATTATTTCGTCTCTTATTTTTGCTGTTGCTGCAGCATGTAAGCAAGCATGCAACATGCAGCAGGCATGCAGCATGCAGCATGCAAGCAGGCATACAGCATGCAAGCAGGCATGCAGCATGCAAGCAGGCATGCAGCTTGGAAGGAGGCGTGCAGAATGCATGCAGCATGCATTGTTTCTGTTACGGCTCCGGCGCTGCGGGGTTTGGGCGGGTCTCCGCGAGCTTATCGTCGCAGATGGTTTTAACGCTCACCACCGCAGCTTCGGCTTGCTCAGCAGCCTCAGCCGCGGCGGGGGCCCTTCAACCCACCTGCTCCGCCAGCTCGCGGTCCGCTCTACTATTTTAATTTAATTTTGAAAATACTACCAAGTATCCGTCTGTAGGCCTTTGTCCACCAGTGTCTTTCGGCTGATATGATGATGATGATGATCCGTCTATATATTTCTGACCAAAATTCAGTAAAATGTTATTTTGGTGTGGTGAAAATATGGCCAATAAAGCATTTGGCAAATGAAAAATGTCGTAAAAATGGCTTCGGCCAATAGCAAAAACTTATTTTGTAAATTGGTGAAAAATAATTCGTTAAAATAAGACCTATAACAAATAAAACTTCGATTATATTAAAATATGCCCTATAATCCTTAAATCAAAAAAGACGTCGGTGAATAGTTTTCAGTAAAATGAAAATCGAACAAAAATAAATCGGTAAAGTGATCGGTTCCCCATTCAGCCAAATAGCCTTTATATCAATGACATGAATAAACGTCAGTTCGATAATGTCCGCTCGCCGTTTTATTTGTATTCCAAATATATAATATTGGCGACGAGGATAAAACTAAAGAAAATTTAAGAAAATCTCGGTTGTGATTTAATTTGGATTACTTTCTCCGTTTGACCATAATATTCAAATGTGGGTAACCTACAAAGATAAGTTGATACAATGGTTCATAGCCAACGATATTAACGACTTGAGTGATACTACGCGAATCAAGCGGCGAGCGGACATTAGCGGACGTTACAGCTTCCTATATTGAGATAAGTAGTACTCCTGTTATAATTCCACGTTGGCAATTATAAATTATTTATACCCTATTCTTTTCATACGAGGTATATAAGAGAGAAAGTCAGATATATAATGACATTTTTACTTAGTGGTGTAAAAGACAGAATCGCCAGCAATATGGGCCCTTATAGTTTTATGGCTGTAAATAGATTTCTCAGCTAGATGTTCTCACCGGTCCGTTAGTGATTGGCGAGGTTAAGCAACTAGGCCCGCGGTCAGGCCATAAAAGGTTGACCGCCAAAGTGGTATAATTTCTGAGCGTCTCCTTGCTTCGGAGGGCACGCTAAGCTGTCGGTCCCGGTTGTAGCCAATAGGCAACAGGCGTTAAGCCATGAATGAGGCCTAGTGGGCGGCTTGAACAACTGCGACACTAGGGTAACTACTTCCCATACGATGCGTAAGTAACTAATAGATTTCCACTACTAGAAATTCCTTTAGCGTCATCGTGATTTAATACAATACAATATTCTGTCTCCACAGACATTTTCTTACATTTAACTATACTTTATACTATGTTGTGGAGACTGGAGCCAGTACTAGGTAAAACCTATGTTACAAGTATCCAGGCATCCACCTCCATTTAATAATCTAGTCTGAATGCTTAAATAAGAACATCTTTAACCTCATGTATGTATGTACATATAATATGTTATATTTTTCGTTTTTGCAGTACTCAGTACAAAATGGTGAAGCGAAAATGTTGGTGCTAAGTACGGATAGCAATAAGCTTCAAGAAGCGAAGCGCGGCGGCTCCTTAGAAGAAGCCGTGCGCGCGCTGCCGGACTATATCAAGCTGCTGCTGCCGCAACCATTGCTCAATAAGGTAGTTACGTTCCGTTACTACGTACTAACATCATACACAGGCTGGCCGAGGAGTTGACGTTCAAACGCAAAATTTACATACTTTTGATGAGCAGTATCCGAATCACCCCCATGTGTGATCTACGATTTTGCGTTTTTTTTCCTTTGAAAATTTATGAGTCCTGAGCTCAAACCCTAATTTTGAACTTTCGAATAAATTCTCAGTCAGTTCTGCAATGATTGGATAAACCATACTTTTTAGGGTGCTAGGTTAAACTATAATAATAAGTTATCACAAAAAAACTGAAACAGAAATGTTCATCAGAACGCGAAAAAAATCGAAAACTGATGTTAGGTGAAATTTTCGAAAAAAATCATAAACAGATACTCCTCATCATAAAGTATCAAAATTTTGCGTTTGAACGTCAACTCCTCGGCCAGCCTGTATTTTAAGCCGTGGGTTCTCTCCCATACTATGGATTGATAAATAGTCACCGACTGGTTCGTCTTTATCAAGTCCACGTGACTGTCAGAATAGCTGCAGTAGACCGGCAACGTTAATCTAAACATGCTCATTGTTCAGTAGCTATTTGCTATAGCATATTTTTATAGCCGTGGATTCTCTCCCATACTATGGAAAAATACACTTCTTTCTTTTAAATGGCATAGTTAACTCAATAACACAATAGTCATTGCACATACGCCAGCACATCAAGCCACCCCAATCTGTCAAATTTCCCCAATTGAAAGTGAACCTTATGCTATTGTGATAAAGTTGAAAATCTATAAAAGAAATTCGACAGAGTGGGGAAGCTGGATGTGCTGGCGTCTATACCTTTTCGCCTACAAAGACGAAAAGAAGAGATCTTTCAACGGAAAAAAAGGATCTCTTCCATCTGGATTTTGTACTGTCCTTGCATTTAAAAGCACAAAGAAGTATATAAATTTATAGTAATACGGCGTCCGGGCGAATCGGATTACGTCGTTACGAGAGTCACTATTTATTTAAATTTACAACTAAAGTGATGTTTCTTTAGATACTATATTTTAGTCTATGGTATGTGGATGTGTTAATTATGATGATTTCTTACGCTGTGTAATAAATGTCCTCAAAACTAAACGTTCTTGGTGGTAGGATATTTTGGTCGGCTTGGTTATGTACCAAAATCCGATGCTCCCCTAAGTCTTACGCCAAGCATTGCGTTGTGACTAGGTGAGAACCATTCGTTGGATGGCTGATTGTATGTATGCTATATCTTTGAGCTTTACAGTCTAGTGTAAAAATTACGAACACCTAGATTCAAACCCATTCAAGTTATTAAAAAAAGCATACCGAGATTCTCTTAATTTCCCCATTAATCTTGTGTTGAAATATTTAGATCAACGTTGGCCATTGGAAAAACATAGTCGATAATCATTATCAATGGAGTAATACTATTCTTTGTTCGTTCAGGTTGGCATCAAAGCCATTTCTGCCGAAGGAAAATCGTCGAAGGAGTTCGAATTAATATTACAAAAAAATAATATTTATAATTCTGAAAGTAAAGGTAAGTTATTATAGTCAGTAATAATAAATCTTAAACACCTTACTTATAAACACATTGACACAGTGATTATTTATTGTAGAATGATATTTTAAAATCAAAGACAAAACGTGAGCAACCGTTGGTCTTTGACTTTAACCCTTAATCGGTCATAGCGTAAGTTCATTATTAATTGGTTTTACAAGACAATACTGTTTTATAAATGCTAAAGTCTGTATGTTTGTTACTTAATCACGCACACATTTTTGATCTGGTTGAAACCTGGTACATAGTCTGCCTGGTGATTTTTATATCCGAGTAGTAGTACTAGCCATAAATGACATTAAAAATATCAAAATCTCTGAATATTAATATTTTATTGAATTTGAAATTCTCCGTAGTAATCTCAATCACAAAAATGATGACAGAAACGATCATAATTATCAATTGTTTCGTAGAAAAACATAACAACGAAGAGGAAGGAGTCGGCGGCAGTGGCGAAGAGGAAACCGGCGATCCCGACTCCTGTACCGACGACGAGAAACAATCTCGACTTAACCATGGTATGCTACTGATTGCTGCTTCCGATCTTCTATCGCATAAGAAGCGCGTGTCTTCGTGTACTGACGTTGTATTTGCACGAAACGTCCTCAAAGACTGACCCTCTCATGCATCTCCACCTCAGTAGCCGCCCTGAGTCGAGGCTCCAACACCCAAGTGGGTGCCCTCTGGCGCGGGTTATTTAGTTGGTATTCTTATTGATTGGATTCCTAGAGCCCCCGCTCGCTTTAAAGCATACAGAACCTCCTAAGTTTAAAAAGTACTTCTTTTGTAACGAATTGTTGAATATTTGAAAATGAAATCTAAAATCCTAAATCTAGTTAATATATTGCTACTAATTTAACATCGGTAAACACTTTAGTTTTGTTAATATGCTCAATGTTTTAAGAAATGTTGTTTTATAAATGGCAAAATATAGTTTCCACGTCTACAAAATTGTGAGGAGTGAATACGGTGTTCATGTTTACAGAAAACGTGATAACTGTGTCCTGATATTATGACTCAAAGCTAGATTTGCATTGCCTGCAGTTTCGCCTGCGTGGAAATTCCTGCTGGGTAAATCTCTAAGCTTAGATCTACCTTTATTCTAAATTTTAAGCAGATCAGTTCATTAGCTGACGGGTGTAAAAGTAACAAACACACAAACTCATGAATTAAATTTGGCTAGTTAGGTTAGGAATCATGGCTTCTGTTCCGCGGTCTTCAGTAATAAAAATCAGACTGACATTATTGTTTACTATTTATTCGTTATACATTTATAGCTTGGCTACAATAATATCTTTAAGAGAATAATAACTTTACAATAATTTTAAGAGAGGTAGGGCTCAGCGTTTATTCGCAAAAAGAGCAGCCTGACTGGGGAAGTACCTCCACCTTACAGTAGATATTTCTTAATAATTTTAGTGTTGTGCTTCTGCGTGTGAGTAAGGTCGCCAGAGCTCATCGGGGTGGGGGGAAGGGTCAGCGACACTTGTTTGCTGACGCCTAAAGGCCGGCAACGCACCCGCGACACTTCTGATGTTGCGAGTGTCCATGAACGGCGGTGATCACTTACCATCAGGTGACCCACTTGCTCGTCTGTCGCCCTCTGATATAAAAATAAATAAATAAATAATGTCTGTATTAATGTCTTCTTTAGAACACCGTGGTTAAATATTATTTTTATAAAATTAAATCACTGAAGTGTTCGAAATAAACTACTTTCTTATATCAAAAGTATTATTCATTTACTCTACAGGGTTGTACAACGTAATTATAAGCAACATTTAATTAAAAATAAATGCAAAGTCTACAAGAAAATTCAAACTTTACAGTAGAATAAGTTATTATAATAATGAAATTTATTCAGCACTTGGGTATTTACATACACTTGTACGTGTCAAGCACACAATGCAGTAGGTACATAAAAATAGTACAAACAGTATAAAAATAACAACAAAAATTATGTTAGTCCGTCCGTTCGGTTATTTTTAAATTTAGTACTACTATATTAAAATTAAAGAATTGAAGACAACGAGCAGTTGGCTAGCGCAGAAGGCTCTCAATCAGTAGTTTAATTTAAGTGACTGATACCTGAGGGCACCCTTATGTGGTTCGGGCCACAGGTCAGGGGGCCGCTGTAGTAAAAAGACAGAATTCTAAGTCAATGGATCAACGATCACGTATTAAGGGGCCAAAACGATCCTCGCCGCTGAGGAACCTACCCTAGCTAACCTGCGGCTTTTTCTAGCTACCTAGGTGGACGACCCGGAGAAGAAAGCCACAAAGAAACTTCAGGCTTGCTTTTTCCGTCTTCTTTTGCTTTTGTTTTCAATGTTTTTTTAGTACATAGTTTATGGGTGCTATGTGAGCTAATGCACACACAGAACCGTTGTCATCTAGTCCATAGCATCTATCAAAATAATTGTGAGGTAATAAACAATAACATTCAATTTCACTCAAGCAATTACAATAACCTCTTGCAAGACGATCAAACGGTGGGTGCATCCGAGCACATTTACAAAGTTAACAAGTCACCCGACGTCTACCAAAGGCGACGACTGTATAAAATAAATGAATACCCCGACAGCAGTTCGACCAGTTACCGCAAGCAGCACCCGTTCACGACGTAGGGCCAGCCATCGTCTCCCTCGCCATATTAAATACATATAAAATACACTGGGATATCGACATGTCTTTTATTCTCATGTTTTAATGCAAAATGGCCGATAGCGCCACCGACAAATATACATAATAACATAAACGGGCTGTGGACTTTACGAGACCACATCAATTTAAACTTTATTTCTATAGTATTAAGGTCCAAAGTATATAGCAAAGCTTGATTAAGGGTTAAATAATCATTCGTGTTTATTGTAACTTAACCTAAGTTTTGTGCTATTTAATTTACACAGTGTGGACGGTTTATAATTATTTGTGATGTCGTAGACCCAGCGCACGAAACGGATAGTTCGAGTCCTATCGACGGCGAGCTGCACGCAGACAACAACGCCAACTCCACATATAGCGAGTCAAGTACTAGAGAAGAATCACCTGTGAGTATATTATTTGGTCAAAAAGACTTTCTTTCTTCTCCACTTATCAATTTGGGACACCCATACAAGATGTTTTGCACATCGACCGATACAATTTTTTTTAGATAGGCACCATAACCATACCGGCTATTTTATTATCATCATCATCATATCTGCCAAAAGACTCCCACTGCTGGACGAAGGCTTAACCTAAAGATCTTCACAATGGCCGGTCTTGCGCTACCCGCATCCAGTGGCTTCCAGCGACCCTAACAAGATCAGCGGTGCATCTTGTAGGGCTATTTTATAGTATAACATTTATAAACGACAGCGGTTGCCTGTTAGAGCTCCCTACTAAAAAAACAGTTGTTAGATTGAAGTTGGCGAGCCAAAGTGACTATTTTGGAAAAATAAAATAATACGGTAAAAAATTTCGTCTTCGACAGCTGCAACAACGTCGCCGCGTCGGCAAGCCAACTTCTTGACATAATAAATCAAAGAGAAAAAGTAATTCGTAATCGTCAACCTTATTCTCTAGATATTGATAAATCTTGTAACACAATTTATCAAATAACGGGAAGTGCAGCTTTCACTGATGTTAGTTGGAAATTGATTATTTATTTTATTATATATTCTATCAAAAGCTATACAAAAAGCTTGTTAGTCTTAACTAGCTGTAACATAAACTCATTAGAATTATGATTATAATAATTACCTGCTGTGCTGTTTCCACAGCGCTACGACATGTCCTTCTTCAAACGAGGTTTAAAAAGAGTTTTAATCTTACGGTAGGCAGCAGTTTGCTGTTCCCCTGACATTGCGAATAGGGCCGCTACCTCGTCTGCCTCCCAAAGCAATAAAAAAAATATAACCGTACAGAAAGTCGCCGATTATGTTTTAATCTCATTATTCATTCATCATCGTATCAGTTGAAAGACGCCCACTGCCGGAAGAAGGCAAAGATCTTCACAATTGCCGGTCTTGCGCTATCCGCATCCAGCTACTTCTAGCGACCTTCACAAGATCATCGGTTCATCTTGTACTCGCCATGACACTAGGTTCTCGACCTTTCTGCCCCCGCGGCCGTCGGCTCTACGGGCTATGTGCCCTGCCCACTGTCACTTCAGCTTGGCAATTATTCGGGCTATTTCGGTTACTTTGGTTCGCCTAAGTTTTAATCTTAATCTATTAAATTCTTAAACAATTTTATTTGTACAAATAAAATAACAATATTTTCATTCGAGCAGTGCAGTCAGAGAACAAAAAACTCAACGCACTAAATAAAATAAAATAAATAAAATAAAGAAGGTTTTTATTCACGTAGACTTTAAAAAAGCGCTTGTAAATAGTCAGAACATGTTTGTAGTAATATAGTTGTATACATTAGATATTATTTCTAGTAACATAGATATTTAGGTACATATTGTATGAAAACATTTATAAAATTTATTTTATTACAGCAATGATATTTAGCTAGCTCGTATCAAGTTATTGTCAAGAGATTATGTTTAATTATCTAGTTTAAGTCTAAAATTTTTACTACATATTGTCAATGGTTCTGTCTATATTAAAGGTATTATTATTATGACGGACCTTGTGTTAATAACGACGGTCGCGCTTTAATGCTACCACCGGATCCAATGCGCCCCAACTGAGAAGACCCAGCGAAACAAACTCAGTGGGTTCATCTACTACCGGTTTCAACACGACCCAGTTGAGACGGTCCGGCGAAACATACTCAAGTGGGCATGAACACGGGATTTGGTCCAATTAGAGTAATTATTTAGTAGGCAAACACAATATATGCTCGATCGGTTGTCTGAATGCTTATTATTTTAGATTATATTTAGGTATACAAAAGAAAAACTTCGAAACAATAACATTATTCATTTTGAGACAGAGTCAATAATTTTAAATTAAGTATATGATAGCAATCATTTACAGATAGTTCACGTAACACATTTATATAAAACAATTGAACAAAGGATATCTATTTCATATTTTTCATTAAAAAGTTCTATGTCTAGAATTTTGCTAGAGAAGCGGTTTATATTTTGATGTGATAGAATTAGAAAGTTATCACACTTCTTTATTATCACGCTTACATGTTTAAACTACTAACTAAATTGATTTTAATAACATTACTAAAAGATGGTATAAAAAGTGACTTCGTCATACTACTTATGACTGAGTTAATATGTGCCGCTACTAAAGTTGCAAGTATGTTCAAAAATTTTCTTGAGACAGTAACTGTACCCATGGTTACCCTACAAGAATCTATAAAACTATTTGTGTCCAAAAATATAAATTTATTACTATAATGGCTAACCAAAAACTGTAGGTGCATATTTAGCTTGTGGATATAATTATTTGTACTATCAGGTACATTGGACACATAGGGGAAGGCACACAATATTATCTTATTACAGTCTAATTCTAACATCTTAGTAAACTATCTGTAATGTCTTTTTTCTTTAAGTTCTTACAATTTCCTACCATTATTACATAACATATACACATTATACCACTTTCTGTCTCAGTCCCACGCGAGGGCGATGACATGAATGCGTCCTTGTTGCCAATTTACAAGTTAAGCACATTAACACAGGACGTTGTATTTTTGATAAATTAATATTTTGTTTGATTGCTATTCCACGAAAAGAGAAGACAATGTCCAATGTGCACTATATACATGTAATTTAACGTACATTTAATAACTTTAATAAATGCCTACAACACAATTAGATTTCAATGGCGTCAAAAACAATCTATTCTTTAAAAAAAGCAACTTCTTTAAAATTATCAACTAAGGAAATTAATCCATGGTTCGCGAGGTACTACACAATCATAAAATTGACGGACAAATAGTTGTCCTGTGCAAGAATCGAACCCGGGTCACGGAAGTGGCGTGGCGACTGTCTTGGCCGCTTCGCCATATTACATATAGTCCTCGTCGTTAAAAATCGTCTGTTACGTTAATATCAAAGACATTTCCCAAAATTCAAATGGGTTTCAGCTGCGTTATGATTTTACTACTATTTCACATTTGACATCTGTCATGAATATTGACGTAAACCGCAATGTGTGATGATGTCCTCCCGACCGAATTTCGGCCACGGCGGCCAGTCTTAATGGAGACTAGCCAATTGCGCAGAACATATTATAGTGCACAAGTGTGTGCGCAAACACAGGGGCACTTTCTATTCTATCATTCTCATGATCCGATGGGACGCCTAGCGACACGACCGGAAAGAGTTCAGGTACAGGACCGACGGCTTTACGTGCTCTCCGAGGCACGGGGGTGTAATACCGCCAACTTCCAGACTTCTGGCTGATACTGAGAAATTTCTTTTTACGGAAAAATCCCAAAATCACTTTTGGGCCCGACGCGGGATTTGAACCCAGGACCTCATTATCTGCGGTTGAACACGCAACCGCTAGACCAACGAGGCAGTCAACCGCAATGTGTATTGGAATAGCGGACCTATTTGTTCTATAGATGGCTTACAATACAACTCAAATTGTCTCACACTGGGCGCTTTTTGCGTTCGTGTAAACTTAAGTTAATTCCACAAAATCTTACTACGACTTAAATTGTTTGTGAGTACTTTGACCTCGTTTATCGCTGTAATTGTGTTGTACTACTGGAATTCTTGTATCTTTTCAGAAACAGGTAATTTTATCTTGAGTCACTAAGCGATTAGTGTATTTCATCTAGCTCTTGTTCTACGTTACGTTAAAAACTTAGCTTCACATACTGTTGAAATTGTCCGATGTAAGTATTGGCATTCCGGCCGTTGTATGCCGTGTAGGTTTCGGTACTGCCTCGCTGGTCTAACGGTAGCGTGTTGAACTGCAGATAACGAGGTCCTGGGTTCAAATCCCGGGTCGGGCAAAATTGATTTTGGGATATTCCTTTAAAAAGAAATAATCTTAATTTCAGCCCGAAGTCTGGGAGTTGGCGGTATTATATGTCCCCCGTGCCTCGGAGAGCACGTAAAGCCGTCGGTCCTGTACCTGACCTTTTTCCGGTCGTGTCGCTAGTCGTTCCGTCAAAAGTGGTTCTGTGTTCCGCGCAGATGGCTAGTCTCGTTTAAGATTGGCCGCCGTGGCCGGATTTCGGCTAAGAGGACATTATTCTCACTAACTTTCGGTAAGACTGCGTAAAAGCGTCTTAAGTGCGTTAAGAAAATATCGAATGGATTGTATAAATTCGAGTCTCAGAAACACGGTGTGGTGGCGGAGCGTTAACATGGGGCCGGATACCCCTTGAGTTGTGAATTCGATTCTCACCCACATTTAAATTTATATAATTAATTTTTAAAATGTCTGTAACTTGTTCATATTTTGAGTTACAGTGTCTGAGAGTTTGTGGAATACGACTAGGTTGTCTTATTGGTAATTTTATAGTGTGCAAAAATGTAAATTAATTAGTATAGTCATTTTTAAGACGCTTTTATTAGCTTCACTTGTAACTATGTATGTAAGAAAATCTTGGAATCTTAATTTGATCCACTTCCCGGTCTCCGATTAGGATGAAATTTTGCACACGCTCTGAGTTCGGATGACAATACATGACTAGCTAAGAAACGTCATTACAAATCCAATATGGCGCCCTCCCAAGATAGTGGACTGGCTGTTTGAAATCCACCCGCATGATATGGGTATCAAATGAAAGGGTTTGCTGTTAGAAACAAGAAAAAATAGTCACGTGACTTAAATCTAATATGGTTTTGTAATTTTTAGTGCGAGCTAAAACTGTGTTTTTTAGTTTTTTAAACTATTATTTTATGACTATATCATTCCTTAGTAAAATGCTCAAAGTTTGTGTTCAAAGTTACTTATTATGACGCAATTAAAATATATAATTATCTTACTGAAAAATTTAGAAAACTACCTGCACGTTGCTTTAATGGTTAGTGACCCTGACTGAAGTTAATCCAGAGGTTGTGGGTTCGAACCTCACCCAATTATTTATAATTTACACATGTGTGTAGTAAACTGACTAATTTCAGCTTTTCTTTAATAACTAACCTTTTTTAGAAAACATTTTCCATCGAAAATTATCAAAATCCGTTTTGAGACAACTGAAAAATTGCGTAACATATACAAAGATTGAAAAATCAGTTATCTTTACTGGTTGGTACCAAACTCTTTAGTTTGGGATTATATGGCCGTGTGGGAATAATATCCCAGGATATTGTTATTATTAACTTTTATATTATAAATAATTTATGCTACTTCATTTATGATGAAAATAGTACACAGAGAGTACGTTGTTGCCGTACGCTGGTAGATATAATAATAATATCCTGGGACATTATTCAGACACGGCTATCTGATCCCAAACTAAGCAGAGCTTAGTAGTATGGAAACCAGATAACTGATATACTACTATTTCTTTTGTAAATAGTTACTTATTTATATTTTTATTTACTTATATAGTAAATTACACCCAAACTCAGGACAAACAGACATGTTCATGCAAACAAATATTTGTCCTGGGTGGGATTCGAACCCACGACCTGCGGCGTGGAAAGCAAGCATTTACGAACCACGCCAACGGGCCCGTCAATTATTCCTTACTAGCTGTGCTTCGCGGCTTTACCCGCGTTAAACTTTATACATTATAGCCTATGAGTTAATCCAGGGTGTCAGATAACTCCATACCAAATTCTATTAAAATCGCTCCAGCCGTTTAGACGTGAAGAAGTAACAAACATACACATTCACACACTTTCGCCTTTATAATATTAGTGTGATATTCCTTTAAGCATTTAAAATGGGGTTGGACTGGACACATGCTGCGCTGCAAACAAATGCAGCAAACAAGTACCCTTATGGTACCCAAGAGAGGACACCAGAAGTAAGGGGCGCCCGAAAACAAGATAATAATAATAATATCTAATATCTAGTGACAATGTCACACAGATCATCCTAGCCCCAAACTAAGCAAAGCTTGTACTATGGGTACCAGGCGACGATATACATACTTATATAGATAGATAAATACTTATATACATAGAAAACATCCATGACTGAGAAACAAATATTCATGCTCGTCACACAAATTTTTGCACTTACCGGGATTCGAACCCAGGACCACCAGCTTCGTAGGCAGGAGCACTAACAACTAGGCTACGATGACCGTCAAGATGGAGAGACGACAGCCGTCTAACCTTGGGGCCTTACTGGACCAGAGTTGCAGAAGACAGATATCAGTGGAGGGAGCTGGAGGAAGCCTATGCCAAGAGGCACGCCGAAATGCGTGACATACTTTAGTAAATAGGACTGAAAAATATGTATTGTTAAATTTGTAGCAAATTCGGAATAAAAGGGCTTTATTATTATTCCTTTAAGCCAACTTCTATACTCCCCACGTATTGAGATGGGGTGATGATATATGGCGCTATTAAGAAACACTACCAACAAGTGCATGTAATTCAAAGAATTACTCATTTACTTGGAAATACAGTGCCATTCATTACCACAAGGTCTTAACTGTTTGGCAATCACTTTTAAGTCATACATTATTTGTTGCCTACTGATTCATCTATCTATTATGTCATGCCTATATCCGGCTGGATATAGGCTGTGTCAATGACTAATATTACCACATTATTATGCGTACATTTCCTGTGTATTACCCCATTACAACTTACAACCTCGACATTATCTGCAACCGGCCAATGAAATTTAGGTAATAATAATAATATCCTGGGACATTATTCACACACGGCCGTCGGAACCCTCACTACTATCATAATAATCAATGCTTTTCTTTCTAAACTAGTCCTAATGAAACATTACTGAGTGAAGATAAGTGACTTGTTGAAACATGTTGGTCGATTGTGCGCATCGGACAAACAGTTCAGTAGTTTGACAGTTATGTTTATGCTGTCCTTTTCACACGAGCTATAATAGGAAGAGATGTATGAATTAATTTTAGTTCAGTCGTGTAAAATAGGAATCGTTAGCATTGGCCCTGATTTTTGTTAATAATAATAACGTAGGAAATCACATTACACACGGCTATCTGATCCCAAACTAAGCAGAGCTTGTACTATGGAAACCAAATAACTGATATACTACATATTATACTATTTTCTTTTGTAAATACATACTAATATAGATAATTACACCCAGACTCGGACATATTCATGCACACAAATTACTGTCCTGGATGGGAATTGAACCCATTACCTCCGGCGTGAAAAGCAAGCATTTGCCAATCACGCCAACAGGGTCGTCGATTCGAAGAAATACTACCTAACCAAATTTTACTTTCACTGCAATTCTTTTGAACTCAGTTTAAAGCAGCAGTATTACCTATAGATGTTTCGAGTTTTAGAGCAACAGAGCAAACTTACCCTTTCTTGCAGGTAAAATAAATATCCAAGATGATTCACTTTCCAATAACTAAGTACTCTTGCCTTTGTAAAAATAATGGTATGAATTGAATTTAACGAGATTAAACATTATATTTACGTTCACATAAATATATTAGTAAACAAATTGAATTTGATTAGGTTTGACTAACTGTACCAAATTGAAGTTATTGGTATTCGTTACAATATTAAATTTCATGTGTAAAAAGTATCGGTCGGGAATAAAAAAAAATACAACTTGAAAAAAATACCAGTGGTATTAATTAGTGATAATGGGACGGAATAAATCATAGGGTCCAAATGCGCGCACCCTATTTCGGGATATCACAAAATTGATCATTGACACTTCACGTGACCAGAAGGCTCGCCAAAGAATCAGTATTGCCATACAACGTGGCAATGCTGCCAGTCTTCTGGGTACGTTCCCCGACAACTAGAAATTTTTTGACGCTGTTTAGATTTAGTTTATTTTATATCTATATAGGTTTAATGTAGTTTTTAATTTTTAATTATATAGTAATAGGTAATATATGTTTAGGAACTGTTTAAATAAATTATATGGTTGAGTAGGATAGGTCGGAAATAACGTGGCAAAATGATGACCATACATTTTTTTTTTGCAATTCACCTGCGTTAGTAGGCGAAATTGATAAATCTGCCGTACCTATATTTTTTTTGGATTTAATGTACATAGGCACAATTCATTGTTACTGACTGTACCTTATATCTTTGAACTTGTTTTGGTATTAGTTGAAACTAATTCCAGTGGTTTAAGTTGTTTGTATTAGAATAGAATAAATCTACAATTTGAATACCTAGTATTTTTTATCGCGTTCCTTCATAAAAAAGTAGTTTACATACATTTTCCCAGAATCTTTATGCTACATTGAATCGTGTGAAAAACATTTGGCATGATAACATCCGGATGCGACGTCATCACCAATGTGCCAAAAGATGCATGCAATGGACTAACACATGGTAATGTGTATAGCACCATTCACTCTTGTAATTGGCGCTATGTTCGTGATGTGTTTTGTTCGCTCCACGGGTAGATGCCAAGGTCCGCAAAAAAGGTATCATCATCAAGATATCAGCCGAAAGCCGTCCACTGCTGGACAAAGGCCCCCCCTAAGATCAATAAAAAAAAACGAGTGTGCTTTAGACCTCACGAATGAAGCAATACTTAGATAAACGTAAATATAAAATACGTATAAATAAAGTAACTGGCTATGAGAGAAAGAGAGATATAAAATTTGTGCTCGCACTTCTCCCTCTCTTGCTCCTCGTAGTCATATACGAAACGTAACTTTCTCTCTTTCTATCTTCACTAACTTATATCTCCCTCTCAACTTCGAATTCACCAGCTTACACCCCAGTGTGCGTGAATAAGTTATACTATAGAAGTTTTACTTCAAAAAGAAAATATATATCTATTATAAAATTTATTATAAACCATTCCCACAGTCATGATTGCTTCTAATTTTATTGGGAATTTCTCTGTGCCCTGATGAGTTAAATGTGGGTCTTAAGATCATAACAACAGGTTAGGGTCGACCTTACTACATACATTGGCTCAATGATACAACCTGTTAAAATAAATAAAAATAAAATAAAATAAAAAAGGTTTTTATTCACGTAGACTTTAAAAAAGCGCTTGTAAATAGTCAGAACATGTTTGTAGTAATATAGTTGTATACATTAGATATTATTTCTAGTAACATAGATATTTAGGTACATCTTGTATGAAAACATTTATAAAATTTATTTTATTACAGAAATGATATTTAGCTAGCCCGTATCAAGTTATTGTCAAGAGATTATGTTTAATTATCTAGTTTAAGTCTAATATTTTTACTACATATTGTCAATGGTTCTGTCTATATTAAAGGTATTATTATTATGACGGACCTTGTGTTAATAACGACGGTCGCGCTTTAATGCTACCACCGCGCTTTAATGTTAGGCCAAAATGTGCAGAAAACCAAAGGTTAAAAACAAATACAAAAATAACAAACAAACAAACAAAAATGATTTATTTCATCTCCACAAATTACATGATATTAACATGAAAGAAATAAAGTTGACAAAATGTAAGAAGTTGCAACTTGTGGGAGATCTGAAGTCCAAACTAAGCCAAGGCCTGTATTTTGGCACTCCAGGCCCCCCCGAAATCCTAGTACATTATATAAAAATGTACAAAAACCAAAATATACAAAGTGACAAAAGTGCAAAAACAAATAGTAAACGTATCTTACACAGCGCTAACATGAAACTAAACTAATTATACAAAACCAGTTTGTGAAATACCCAAAGAATTGTTTTGACTCCCCATACAAAATGCATCAGCTGACCGTTACTTTTATTTGCAGAGATATCATGCTACACGTTATTCAGTATCATAGACGAATTTATTCCTTAACTTACGTCGACTATGTAACGCCTTGTAATATACCGTAAAGTCGAAATACTCTTTTGTGGTCTTTAACCAACGCAAGATCATAATACCAGCTATATTCTTTAGTTTTCAGTACATTTCCGTCAAATAGGTTGAGTCATTGAGCCAATGTGTACTCAGGACCTCATTATCCTGGTTGTTATGATTGCTGCCAAACTTTTAAGATTTTCTAGATTCTTTGAACAAATTAAGACTTTGAGAATTACCATTCGATTTAAATATCGAAAAAAAGATATTGTGGTATATGTGGTGCAGAATTCAAAGTACTATCTTGTTATTATTTATGTTGCCTATATATAAGTCATGGGGATAGGACGACTAACACACTGTCATCTGCTCCCAAAATAATCAGAACCTGTAGTATGGCAACTGATAAATATACTTATATATGTATTTCTAAATACATAAATATAATAGATGACCATAGCCTAGTTGGTAGTGCTCCTGCCTACGAAGCTGGTGGTCCTGGGTTCGAATCCCGGTAAGTGCAAATATTTGTGTGATGAACACGAATATTTGTTTCTGAGTCATGGATGTTTGCTATGTATTTAAGTATTTATCTATCTTTATAAGTATGTATATCGTCGCCTGGTACCCATAGTACAAGCTTTGCTTAGTTTGGGGCTAGGATGATCTGTGTGACATTGTCCCCAGATATTATTATTATTAAAAAAAAAATAGATAAAATTACACCTAGACACAGAAGAAATAACCGTGCTCATCGCATAAAGATTGATGATGATTCCTTGGTGGGGATCGAACCCACGACTTCTGCCTTAACAGTCAGAGTCACGAATCACTAAACCAACAGACCAGTCAAAGCATTAATTCACTAGTGCCAGCGATAAATTAAAAAAAAAAAAAAACAAGAGTATTGACCCTATCCATTGCCACTATATATTTGCCCAATATTTTCGTGAAAGTTGGGTATGGCAGAAAAAGAATGAAAGTAAAATAAATGCAGTGGAAATGAGAGCTCTGAGAAGTATGCGTGGTGTGACTTTGAGAGACAGAATTCGAAAGTAAGAGAGCGTTGTGGTGTGAAAGAGGATGTAGTCACAAAGATTGAAAAAGGAATGGTGAGATGGTTTGGCCATTTAGAGAGGATGAATGAAAGAAGATTGACCAAAGAAGTATACCTGACCTGTGTGAATGGAACAACCGGAAGGGGAAGACCTCGTCGAACATTCTCTGACCAAATCGGAGACGTTCTCAAGAAAGGGCAGGTCAGAAGTAACCTAAACCGGCGAGCATGTATGAAGAATATAATGACAGTAATCGAGGCAAAAGACGTGTGCAAAGATCGTGACAAATGGAAATCCGTTATCTCTGCCTACCCCTCTGGGAAACAGGCGTGAGTCTATGTATGTATGTATGTATTTTCGTAATTAAAATATTTCAGACATGAATGTGTTATGATATTGTCCACTTTGTGAAGCCCCAAAAATATCCGTAATGCATTTTTAGTTTCCAAGTAATACAGTAATGGTCGTCGTCCGCACTTATCATCACATACCCGTAGAAATAAAACACACACATTTTAATAAAATCTTTATTATCCAATTCGATGCCGTGCTAGCATATTATTAAGTATGTTAATGCACAATTTCACGGCGCGGTAGGTTCGTGTTGCTTTGTTCATTGCGCATGAGTCAGGGGGCGGCGCTGGCGGAGCTCCGCCTCCCGTTCAATACTCCCTCTTAGTGCCAGGAAGCTGAAACTCTCAGGTATTAAGTTGGCGTGGTTGGTAGATGCTTGCATTTCACGCCGCAGGTCGTGGGTTTGATTTCCATCCAGGACAGATATTTGTGTGCATGAACATGTCTGTTTGTCCTGAGTCTGGGTGTAATTGCTACTTAATACAAAGTAGCTAAATATCATTACTATTGTAATAAAAAAAATTATAAATGTTTTCATACAATCCGTGTACCTTAATATCTATGTAACTAGAAATAATATTATGTATAATAGTTTGAGTCATTGAGCCAATGTGTACTCAGGACGTCACTATCCTGTTGTTATGATTGCTGTTGAACTTAGCGATGTTCTAGATTGTTTGAACAAATTTTTCATTTAAATACCTATCTAAAATAAGTCGAAATTTAAAAACATATTGCAAAAAAATAAAAACATATAGCAAGTGGCGCAGAGGTTAAAGTATTGTAATGTTATTATTTGTGTTGCCTATATATATATATATATATATATATATATATATATATATATATATATATATATATATATATATATTACTAGCTGTGCCCCGCGGTTTCAGTGTGCGTCACGATTGCTCCGCCACGTTATCCAAACACACAAAGAAATCGCTATATTTTTTGTCAAAATTAGTCAAAATCGAAAGGTACAAACCAAAACTTTGTCAAAGAAGAAATAAAGAAGTTACAGGGCTTTTAAGTTGGCCGCGCGAACGTAACGTGCACGATTGCGCGGCCATGGAGATCTCAGTAACTACTTGGGATAGAGATCTAAATCTTTTTGTTAATTGAACATTTCATTTATCAACAATTGTCAAAAAAAGAATTATAAGACTAGGATCAATATTTCACGAAATATTCACCTTGGAAGTTATGGCCGCGCAATCGTGCACTTGATGTTTCTTTAATCTCGATTATTTCTTCAAAACTTAAGATATCATACAGTAAAACTGTTACTAGAAGAAAGGTTTTAATATGTCAAAGGTACCGAAAGCATTTAATGCCACCAAAGTTTATTTAAACTGACGAAATCAAGGCAAAACAAAAGTTACGTGGCCGCGCAATCGTAACGTTACTTTGAACGCTGATATCTCATTATCTATAATTGTTAAGATTTCGGTGTTAACATCCATTTATTCGTAATATTAAGCTAATTAGATTGACATAGCGTTTTAACCTCAGAACAATTTTCTACGCGTCTACTACGTCTTATAATTCTTTTTTTGACAATTGTTGACAAATGAAATGTTCAATTAACAAAAAGATTTAGATCTCTATCCCAAGTAGTTACTGAGATCTCCATGGCCGCGCAATCGTGCACGTTACGTTCGCGCGGCCAACTTAAAAGCCCTGTAACTTCTTTATTTCTTCTTTGACAAAGTTTTGGTTTGTACCTTTAAACTTGTTAAATGATTGCCTATGTGTTTTATTCGGATATATAAGCTATATCACTACAAAGTTTTATCAAAATCCATTCGGTAGTTTTTGCGTGAAAGAGTGACAAACATCCCGACACTCACACACTCACAAAGTTTCGCCTTTATAATATTAGTGTGATATATGTATACTATAGAACTAAATATTACTGCAAACATGTTCTACTATTTACAAGCGCTTTTTAAAAGTCTACGTGAATTAAAACCTATTTTACCTAAATCTCAACTCATAAATATCGTTTTAATTTATTTTACAAAAGTATGTATTTACAAAAGAAAAGTAGTACATATATCAGTTATCTGGTTTACATAGTACAAGCTCTGTTTAGTTTGGGATCAGATGGCCGTGTGTGAATAATGTCCCAGGATATTATTATTAACGTCCACCGTTGGTAAAATAAATACCGTTATTAGGATTGCGTGTCAAAAAGCTTCACAAAACCTTTATGGTGCAACTGCCATCCGTTCGGCCGTCTGTCAATTATGTATGTCAGCAACTACTGTTGCTGATTTGAGATGTGCATCGGAAGCTCTGAACCGTGCGAAATTTCACGTTAACGAACTGATTAAATAATGGTGCAATCAGTTCTTCAAGTGTGAAGAAAGTTCTGCTACGAGTTCAGTTTGATTGAACCATACAATATATTTATAAGTATGATCATGCATAATTTAATATTATGCATGTCATCATGTCAACCAAAGTTCGTCCACTGCTGGACAAAAGCCTCCCCAGAGAATGGGCCATAATCACCACGCTTTCGCACGCTCACGCAGGTGGGTTGGCGATCGCACTTTGTTGGTTCACAGAAAACTTTGCTGCCCGTTCTTTGCTAGGAACGTTGGACGTTTTCTACGCTCCCACGGGATGAGATGGGGTGATGATATTCTAATATTATTATTGTTATGATATATATCGACCTTAATAACAAGACATGTAGGGTGTTTAATAGAGAAATAGCATACATTAGATATATTTTATTTTCTTTATGTTTGAAATTTTACAACAGAAAATCACATTCTTTATTCGTATTTGAGTAAAATAATAATAAATATCCGGGACGTATGACACAGCGCCATCTAGCCCAAACTAAACAAAGCTTGTACTATGGATACTACATAGACACATATATAAATACTTATTTACAATTTTTTGTTTATATGTATATTTGTACAATACACAGAAAACGCCTAGACCAATGCAAATATTACATTTTCATGAACACAAAGATTGGTCGTGCGCGGGAATCGAACCCGCAACCTTAGGATCAGAAATCAGGTTCACTTCCAAGTGAGTCACGGCGGTTGTCGAAAATTATTTACATTCTCTCTCTGCTCTCTATTTTTAATTATTTATTATATTTAAAATATTGTATGCCAATTTGGCGGAACGGACACAATAAAATATATTTGTATTTGTATTTTAATAATTGCAATGGCATAATAAAATTATGTTATTTACTGCTACAGTTATTAAGTTGCCAATTTATTGACTGCTCACCTTGCAGTGGTAAATAAATCTATACATATAATAAAATCGTAGGAAAGTCAAAACTGTACATTGAATATTTTTTTAAAGGATTCTTGGGGTGTGATCTCCAATCGATATCGAAGCCAAAAATATAGTTTTTAGAATTGTTGTCTGTTTGTCTGTATGTATGTCCGGGCTAAACTCAAAAAGTACTGCATAGATTTACTACAAATTTTGCATGAATATTACTTAGAGGTTGGGTCAACATATTATGAGGCTATCACCTAC
Source organism: Pseudoips prasinana (assembly GCA_951640165.1). Lineage (NCBI taxonomy): Eukaryota > Metazoa > Arthropoda > Insecta > Lepidoptera > Nolidae > Pseudoips > Pseudoips prasinana. The sequence continues at coordinate 16,417,070 of OX621260.1, forward strand.
GGGGGAGGAGCTGTGATAATTTATAAGGTTTAACGCGGGTAAAACTGCGGAGCACAGCTAGTAATAAATAAATATCTTAGTACAACTAAGACACTGCCGTCTGATCCCAAGCCATGCAGAGACTACTATGGCAAACAGACTACTGATAATTTTTTTTAAGACAACGCCCGCACTAGGGAATCTAAGCCCTGTGTCGCGGGGTACTTTACAAACATATAATAGCCGGACACGAATCACATCCAGACTCAGAACAACTATTTATGGGTCACACAAACAGTTGTCCGGCCCGGGAATGGAACCCGGGACACGAAGCGGCGAGACGACTGTCTTAGCCGCTGCGCCGCACGTGCAGTCTTCACTTATATATTACTTACTAGCTGTGCCCCGCGGTTTTACCCGCGTTAAACTTTATAAATTACAGCCTATGTGTTAATCCACGGTGTCAGCTAACTCCTCACCAAATTTTATTAAAATCGCTCAAGCCGTTTAGACGTGAAGAAGTAACAAACATACTCACGCACTCACATATATTCGCCTTTATAATATTAGTGTGATATATTTCTAAATACATACATATTATAGAAGGTATACATAAAATAATCGTGGGGATCGAACCCACGGCCTCTGGCGTAGCAGTCAGAGTAACTAAACATTATATCAACAGTCCAGTGAGTTAATATCATTCGCCTAAATGTACAGACGCCAGCACATCCAGCTACCCCAATCTGTCAAATTTCTTTTATAGATTTTCAACTTTATCACAAAAGCATAAGGTTCACTTTCAATTGGGGAAACTTGACAGATTGGGGTACCTTGATGTGCTCGCGTCTGTACATTCACTACTGAATGACTAAGAATAACATCTCCCAGTAACTCCTATGAGTGTCTTATATTTTTGTATGTTAGGTGTTTTATTTCTGATTACAATTCATTGACGGTGTTAATTTATGTGTGAATAAGTATGGTAATGACGTAGACATGACGTCTGGTTCATTACTACTATAGTCAATTTTACGTGCTTTGCTAATTCCTGTCTGATTATGTATAGGTACTAGCCGTGCCCCGCCGTTTTACCGAATATGTTAGTCTGATATATAAGCTAAATTAAGTACTACAAAATTTCATCAAAATCCATTGGGTAGTTTTAGTGTGAAAGAGAAACAAAACATCTATACATCCATACTCATAAACTTTCACATTTATAATCATTATCATCATATCAGCCGAAAGACGCCTAGTGCTAAACAAAGGCCTCCCCCAAAGATGTCTATTGCACTATTCGCATCCAGCGACTTCCAGCCACCCTCAGAAGATCATCGGTCCATCTTGTAGGGGGCAGCCCACGCTGCGTCTTCCGGTTCGTGGTCGCCACTCGAGAACCTTTCTACGCCATTGCCACTTCAGTTTGGAAATTCTTCGGGCTATATCGGCATTTGCAATTTGTTTGGCATTTATAAATATAAGTAGGATTCGTAAAAAAGTATATGACGTTAATTTCGAGTCTTCGTCGCAGAGTAAAGCGGGTGTGGAGTATGCGAACATTCTGCGGGTGATGGCGGGACTCAACGAAGAAATCAAGGTGCTGCGGGAGCGCCTTACCGCGGCTACCGCCGACAACGAGCAGCTGCGCGCCGCTCGGGACGAACTGCTCGCCGCGCAGCCCGACGCGCACGAACCACCGCCACTGGAGCCCGATGACGCGGCGGCGTATAGGGCGCGGATCGCTGATCTACAGGTAAATACTGGACCTATCTACATTTGATTTAAAATGTTTTGTTTATGAAATTATTATTGGATAAGGTGCATAGAAATGACATTTTTTTTCTAATTCTAGGCGCAACTCACTCGTTCTACTGCCGCCGAGGAGGCAAATCTCGCAGAGATCCAACGTTTGGCGTCGAGCGCGGCTGACATGCAGGCCGAGCTCGCGTTCAGGCCGACACGCAGCGACATCGACGACCTAACCGCCGTCGTCGGCCAACTGCGGGCCGACTTGCTCGCCAGGGAACAGCAACTCGACAGGATGCGTGGCGGCACCGTGCGCGAGCGCAGCGGGCTCGACAAAACGACCGCCACTGGCAGCTCGCTGGAGGATCTTCGCGCCATCGACGCGGGAGAGATCTCCGCCGAAATCGACGAAATGTTCCGCCTCGACTTCGAGGACGACGAAGAGGAGACGGACTCGGTCGTCACGGAGATCGACCGCGAGTCGGAGCGCGCGGCGGGCGGGGCGGAGGTGGCGGCGGAGGCGGCGGAGTACGTGCGGCTGGCCGACTCGCGGCGCCTGCAGGAGACGCTGCAGAACGGCTCGCTGCACGCGCTGGAGGAGGAGCTGGTGCGCGCCAAGGAGCGCTGGGCCGCCGTGAGCGAGGAGCGCGCGCGCCTGGCCGCGCAGCTGCAGGCGCTGCAGCGCAAGCCGCCGCGCCTGCCGCTGCAGCACGCGCTGGCGCTGGCCGTGCCGCTGCTGGCCGCGCTGCTGTACTACTACCTGCTGCTGCCCACCGCCTCCTGATGGACCGCCACGTGGGACCCCCCCGGCTACCGCTAGCCCCGCGCGCCCGAGCTCCGGAGTACCTCCCTAAATTATTATATACGCTTCACGTTTTCGACACCTGCCCGGGGTTCCGCCGATTTATGGAATAGAATAATTTAGAATATTATATTTGAATACCTATTTCCGATCGAGTCGGTCTATTGTGCATTCTCGGTCCCGCAATCTGAAACACACAGCGCCGCACAGCGTGTTCACTTGTTGGGGCTGCGTGCACGTTGTTATCGCATGAATGTATATAACTTACTTAGTATTGTTTTGTAAAAATTGTCAGTATCGTATCGATATAGTATAAATTGATTGTTGATATCTGCCATAATAAATAACTGTACATTATAAATTTTAAGGCCTAACGACTGTCCTAAGTTATAGTGATTATTGTTGTTCGAGAGCTATCGAAATTCTCAAGCCGAGCTGACTTCGGCGTCCCGCTCGAATGGCCGATTTCTCTTGTTGATATGTTAGGTGTAAATCGATAGTGTGTTCATCTTTTTATTACTCGTATACATGGCGGCGGGCTGCCTCACATCGCCACATCGCTTCGGGAGCTAGCTAAACATATCATTGTTAGGTTACACGGTGAGGGCATTTATTCGCCGATGGACACGGCCGTTGGTTTTCTTCGAATGGTTTGCATTTTTCTAGTCTTATAATCGACGTAGATTTGATTGTTGGTTGCATGACGTTTTGAGCTCCTACGATTTTTTTTTACGATTTTCGAGCTTATTAACGAAGTGATGTCTGCCGTGGATGCGCACGCGCAGCTCTGAATGTTTAGGCTCTACACAGACGGACCGCATTTCAACCGCAAATAGCAGTTTGGATGCAGTTGACACGACTGCAATAGAACTGAAAAATCAAACGCGCAGTCCGATTGCAGTTCAATTGCAGTCGGCTTGCAGTTGCAGTTGAAATGCGGTCCGTCTAGAGCCAGTGAAGTATAGGACAATGTTAGGTTGCATTGAAGCGTTTTAGTTGGTATGTAGGAGTTTTAGTTGGATGTTTATTTGTGCCACTTATTATTTGATGTGAGTTACAGTTTGAGTTTGTTCTGAGCGAGTGTTAGTGTCGAGTTGTTGCGGCATGTAGGCCGTCGCTGGCGTCTCCGCGAGGAGTTTGTTTTATACTCGAGCCTCGAGACCGCTTAGCTCTGTGATGTGAAGGCCAATAGATAATTTTGTAACAAATTTGTGTAACTAACGATTGAATAATTATTATATCCTTAGAATTATTATAACTCTACCACGTTGAAGTCCACTATCTATAAATATTTATTATTTTATTGTTGCACTGATTTTGTTATGTTCAATGTTTTATTTCGAGTTAATACCACCTTATTGTAAATAGATTGTATCTTATACTCGTTCTTACGTTTAGTTTCATGCTGTCGAAGACTTTATGTTGTATTTTATTGAGTAAAAAAACTATGCATTCAATGTGGATGTACTGATAAATTTATTGGAAATAATATTGATTTGTTTAAAATATTGTATTTTTATTTCTTGCGTGATATATGCGAAGCTTTTGGTGATTAGACTGCCCTGTTTTATGATTGACGGCATAAAATATCGGCACCCCATCTCATCCTGTGGGGGGCGTAGAAGTCGTCCCGAGGGGATCTCATCCTGTGGGGGGCCTGTTGGCGTGGTTGGCAAATGCTTGCTTTTCACGCCGGAGGTCGTGGGTTCGATTCCCACCCAGGACAGATATTTGTGTGCATGAACATGTCTGTTTGTCCTGAGTCTGGGTGTAATTATCTATATAAGTATGTATTTACAAAAAAAAGTAGTATATGTATTACATCAGTTATCTGGTTTCCACAGCACAAGCTCTGCTTAGTTTGGGATCAGATGCCCGTGTGTTAAGTGTCAAAAAAATATATATATCTTCCAGAGGATGGGCAGCAACGTCTCGTGCAAGTTCGTTGCCAGTAAGGGTCTAGACAAACGGACCGCATTTCAACTGCAACTGCACGCCGACTGCAATTGAACTGCAATCGGACTGCGCGTTTGTTCCATTGCAGTCGTGTGAACTGCATTCAAACTGCACTTGAACTGCAATTTGCGGTTGAATTGCAGTTGAAATGCGGTCCGTCTGTGTAGAGCCTAAGCTGCTAAGGAAGTAATAGGTTCAGTGTAGTAAAATATAGCTAAAACTATAAATTTCGATCATAAAACTTAAACATAATCTCTTGGACAGTATCTTAATACAAGCTATGACTATCATACTGCGATCACAAACCCCTCTGCCAGGCATATCACTCCAAATGATGGACACGTATCCATTGAGGAATATAACTATAAAAACCTATTATCCCGGGCACTTTGTAACTTGCAATTTACGGAAGTACATCCAGAAGAAGAACACCACAAAGACGAAAACCTCGCGCCATGAAACACTGCCCTCGACAACTGTCTCTTGAACAATGTGTCTAATGCACGTAACCGCTCGGTTCGTCACCGCAGTACAATATACAGGTTGTTGTAACATTGGTGGAGGCCTTATTCCAGCAGAGCCGTCATTCATGATGATGCCCTGTTCTTCCAGTAGTTATATCCCGGGTCGGGCCAAAAAATGATTTTCTAATGAATGAATGAATTTTGAAATTTCTCAGTACCAGCCCGAAGTCTGGAAAATGGCGGTATTACACCCCCGTGCCTCGGAGAGCACGTAAAGCTGTCGGTCCTGTACCTGACCTCTTTCCGATCGTGTCGCTAGTCGTCCCATCGGATCATGAGAGTGATGGAATAGAAAGTCCCCCTGTGTTTGCGTACATACTTGTGCACTATAATATGTCCTGCGCAATTGGCTTATCTCCATTGAGAATGGCCGCTGAAATTCGGCCGGGAAGACATCATCATCAGTTAGTGCCCTGACTGCTAAGCCACAGGTCATGGGTTTGATCCCCACCCAGGATAAATCCTTGTGTGATGAGCACGATTATTTGTTCTGGGTATGTGTGTAATTTATCTATAACTAGCTGTGCCCTGCGGTTTTACCTGCGTTATACTTTATAAATTCTATGTGTGAATCCAGGGTGTCGGCTAAGTCCATACCAAATGTTATTAAAATCGCTCTAGCCGTTTCGACGTGAAAAAGTAACAAACGTACACAATCACACACTCATAAACTTTCAAATTCAAAATATATTTATTTTCTCTTCACAAAGAATAGGGTTGCCTAGAATCTAGTGACAATTTCATAATGATATGACAATACTGCCAAGCTAGTTATGTACCCGGTACCACACAGGATGGTTACTGTGCCTGCTTAGAGTTGCGCAAGCCAGGTGGCATCGCGGGTGGTACAGTTCCACGTATTATGTATGTTAGCACATAAGTTACAAGTTAATTTGTGGGAAACGATTTGAATGTGAATTTAAGATTAAACGAGCATCTCACTCTGTTCGGACGTATTCTTTTATTTCTTCATATAACTTTGAAATATTTAGTTTTTAAAAAGCTAATAGAACCATCCACGAATTTGACTGGCGCTGAGGACAGGATCGCTGTCAAATACGCGTCTACGCGAGATTTTGTGTGGATTTTCACGAAAATCGCGGTTCTGGGCGTGTACGCAGCGATCTATCGAACAAATAAATTTGTCAAGTGGTTGGAGCGAAGCTGATGGCGATGCCGGCTGGTTGGTGAGTAAGCTTTTTCACCATCCCGTCTTTATGCCATTTTATTTTAATTGTTGAGTTTTGTTAAATAGAGCTTGGAAATCTCTCTTTTTAACTGTAGTCTGGTTTTCGTATGAAATTTATGATATCGGACTTTAATTATATAACGTGTTAGTAGTTAAAAGATAATTAGAAAAAGTTTTAATTGAAAAGCATTTAAATACTTTTAGATACATATTTTACAGACATTTACTGTAAATTATATTAAGTAATATTAAAATTATACTACTATTTTGTAAGTGTAAATAGGTAATTACAGTGATCTATATTTCACTTATATTACACAAAAAAAAATAATTAATAATGGCAACCGATAATTTGGAGCGAGTCGTTCTTATTCCGAACGAAATGATTAAAATTATTCCCCTTTTCGGTGGAGATAAGCGGCAACTTAGCTTATTTATAAGACAATGTGAATATGTAATTAACAAATATGTCGGGGGGCCCGTCCAAAATACTTACGTTATGCACACAATAATGAGCCGTCTCGTGGACAAGGCCGCGGCTCTCATTAGTGAATATTGTGACTTGGGATGAGTTTAAAAAATTACTGACGCAACATTTTGGGGATCCACGCAGCGAAGAATGCATTGCGATAGAGTTAAGAGTCGATCAAAATTAAACAGGGTGAATCATACCTCGAACTTTGCAATAGAATTCAGTCTGTAAGGTCTAATTTAATATCAAAAGTTAATTCACTTCTAGATGCCGACCTTAAAAGAAGTAAAATTACAATTTATAATAATACTTCCCTTAATGTATTTCTGTATAATTTACCCGAGTACATGGTCAGAATTGTTCGTTTGAAAACACCTCAAACTCTCGAAGGGGCCTTAAGCATAGTTATGGAAGAGGTCAATTTCCACGAACAATACACCGCGCGAAATAAAACAGCGTTAAAACAAAACTCTTCTGCTCAGCTCCCGGTTACACCAACAACATTTAGTTTCGGGAATAACACGCAACCGGCTAGATTCAATAATAACCCGACTAACCAATTTTTATCTCCAAAATTTAAGTTTGGTATAGCACCTGGTCAAGGTCAAGCGTTGCAGCATAGATCTCAACAGAACGGGCAACAACAATTTGGTTATAGACCCCAGTTAGGGTATAGGCCCACGTTTGGTACTCGACCCCCATTTAATATGCGCCCTCAACAATTTGGGATGCACCCTCAACCATTAGGGATGCGCCCACACCAATTTGGAAATCGCCCTTCAAACCCAGGCTTTTCCCAGTTCGGTTATAAACCGAATTTAACAAATAATCAAGGAAACATATCATCAGATGTCACAATGCGTACTGCACCGGCACAAAATACGAATAGAGGTTTTAAATTAAATGAATTACAGTTTTACAATGAACAAGCATTCGATCATAATAACTACGAACAAAACGATTTTAGTGACGAGTTGTACTATGATTACTATACAGATCCATATGAACAGACTGAACCGCATGTATCTTTTCCCGATTCTCAAAACTCAGATAGTGAAAGCGCACCTCCAGAAAATTCCGAAGACTCACAAAATTTTCATATGGCCTTGATTCAAAACGACCAGAGGTAATAGAAATTAATTGTGACCCTAGCCTTAAGTTACCCTATATTTATATTCCAGAAATTGATTCAAAATTTATGATAGACACTGGTAGTATGAGGTCATTTATCAGCCCTAGGAAAGCATACGAATATTTTCCATACGCTTTACGCTATGAACCGTTTAAGGTCATAAGTACTCATGCATCTAGTGCGCATTCAGAAGTTATAGAAATTCCGTTACCGCCAACTTTCAAGAGTAATGATCACCATAAGTTTTATCTCTACGATGTAGATTCACGTTATGACGGTGTCATCGGTGATGATCTATTAAGGCAGGTTGGCGCTCTAATTGATTTAAAACGTTACATTTTAAAAACCAGTACAACCTCTATCCCTATAATTCATAATAGTTCTAGTTACCAAGTGAAAATAGCACCGCGAACAGAACAACGTGTAAAACTACCTACAGATTTACATACAGGAGTAGGCATATTAGAATATAAGGAGTTTTGTGAGGGTGTGAGAATGCCCACTGCTTTAGTTAACTGTAAAAATGGATATGCAACCACAATAATACAAAATAGTTTAGAGCAAGAGGCAGTAATGACAGTGAGGAAACCATTTAAAATCATCAAGTAGGTATGAGGATAATAATTGTAATATAAATTTTACAAAAGGTATGAAAGATATTGAAGTAGACGCTTTACTAGAAGAAAATTTAAACAAATTACGCTTAGAACATATGAACGAGGAAGAACGAAAGTCTATATTTGAATTATGTAAAGAATTTAACGATATTTTTTATTGCGAACAACTCCCATTAACTTTCACTGGTCAAGTTAAACACGTAATTCGGACGAAAAATGAGGATCCAATATATGTAAGGCCCTATCGTCAACCCCCTGCGCAAGCAGCTGAAATTAAAGAACAAGTAGACAAACTACTAAAAGATAATGTTATAGAGGAATCACACTCTCCATGGAGTGCACCGGTCCATCTTGTTCCAAAGAAACCAGATGCATCAGGAAAACTAAAATATAGAATGGTTATTGATTATCGGCGATTAAATGAAATTACTGTAGATGACAAATACCCACTACCAAACATATTAGATCTTTTCGATAAATTAGGCAAAAGTATATATTTTTCGACAATTGACTTAGCGTCTGGCTATCACCAAATAGAAGTTAATGAAGAGGATAGGCAGAAGACTGCATTTAGTACAGAATTTGGACATTTTCAATTCCTTCGAATGCCGTTTGGCCTGAAAACAGCCCCTGCTACCTTTCAGCGGGCAATGGATAACATATTAAGAGGGTTACAAGGCATACATTGTCTTGTTTATCTCGATGACATAATTATTTTTTCAAATAGATTACAGGAACATTTAGAAAAACTACGAACAGTATTTACACGTCTCAGGGAAACTAATCTCAAAATACAATTAGATAAGTCAGAATTTTTACGAAAAGAAGTGCTTTATTTAGGACACACGATCACAAAGGATGGACTTAAACCCAACAATGACAAAATTCAGACAGTACTTGACTACCCCTTACCTAAGACCACTACAGAAATAAAGAGCTTTTTAGGACTAATAGGATATTACCGACGCTTCATAAGGGACTTCGCAAAAGTTACGCAACCGTTGACTAACTGCCTAAAGAAACGCAATAAAGTTATAATCGACAAAAATTATATTGACGCTTTTGAAAAATGTAAAGAACTACTTACAACCGTGCCTTTACTACAGTACCCAGACTTTGACAAACCCTTTATTTTAACAACAGATGCTTCCACTGTGGCTTTAGGGGCAGTTCTGTCTCAAGGACCAATTGGTAGCGACAAACCGATAGCATATGCGAGCAGGACATTAAGTGACACTGAAAGTAGGTATAGTACTATCGAACGTGAGCTATTAGCAATTATCTGGGCAGTTAAACATTTTAGACCCTACCTTTACGGCCGCAAATTTATTATCTATACTGATCACAGGCCATTAGCTTGGCTGTATTCTTTAAAAGAGCCTAATAGTAAATTAACTCGGTGGCGACTACGACTGCAAGAATATGACTTTGACGTAATATATAAAAATGGAAAGCAAAATACTAATGCTGACGCGCTTTCTCGGATCAAAATTAACGCTCTCGACTCTGATAATGATGACGAAACTCAGTCAATGGCTGTTAACATTGATGACAACGAAACGGAAATTAGGAATAGAACTGATCAAAAGACTGATAAAACAGGTAAAGATTTAAAAAATCGTGACTCCTCTGACACAATTACTATTTCTGACTCAGAAAGGACGATAACGGCAGACTCAGAAGAGACGATGTCAGTAGACTCAGTAGACCGGAATTATCCCGTAAGATCAGATAATAGCAGTACTATTACAGTTCATTCAGCAGCTGATATGGAATCATATGGCATTCCAATACTTCAGGAGGCCATTGATACGAAACCAAACCAAATTTTAGTCTTTGAATGGTTTAAAAACGATATTCAGGTTACAAATTTGTCTAGGGAAAAACAAAAGGTGTTGGAAGTTTTCTTACCAGTTGGTAACTTAGATTTAATAAAGAAATTCCTTAAAGAATATATTAAACCAAAAACCAAGTACTTTATATACTTTGAAAAACCCGAGCATAGACGAGATTTTTCCAATATTATTATTAGTCTATTTAAGCAAGGAATGGTAGATTTTTATGAATGTACGAAGCGTGTAGTTTATGTGGAAGATGAAAAGGAACAAAAAGCAATCATTTTAAAATATCATGATGGGTTAACATGCCATAGAGGAATTAAGGAAACAATGTTAAGGATCAAAAGAAACTTTTATTGGGATAGGATGCAAGAGACTATTTCTGCAGTTTTGAATGTATGTGAATCATGCAATAAAATGAAATATGATAGAAAACCCATAAAACCTATGCTTCAATTAACACAAACCCAGAGCGCTCCCTTTCAAGAAATTTTCATGGATATTTTTAGTATAGAAAACCAATATTATTTAACAATCGTTGACGCATTCAGTAAGCTAGGCCAAGCCATAGAGATAAGTAATAGATCAACAGGTGAAGTAGTTAGAGCTCTCATAAAGTATTTCTCTATGTATGGAGTTCCTACAAAAATAAGCTGTGACCCCGGTTCGGAGTTTAACAACGAAATGATTAGAGATATGACATCTATGTACAAAATTCAGTTACATATTACAACTGCTAATAATCCAAATTCGACAGGTATTGTAGAGCGATTTCACTCTACGATAATTGAGATCTATCGTCTTGCTAAATACGAACAAAAATGCACGGATGCAGCATCCGTCATGACCTACTCAGTAATGGCTTATAATAATGCCATTCACTCGGCTACAGGGTTAACACCCTTCGAGGTGGTATTCGGCCATACCGATTCTAATCCGATGTTTAATGTAGATTTTGATAGGTTATATACGCAACAACTACTAAAAGATCACGCGAAAAGAACAAAATTCTTATATCAACATTTAACGGATAAAATGGTAGAGCAAAAGAAAAAGATTAGGGATAAAAGAGGCGGAGAGAGTAACATTAGCTTAAAAAAGGAACAAGTTATTTTTGCAAAAGATGTTAACACCAGAAAAAGTAAAGATAAGCCTCGATATCAGAAAGTTATTGTTACCGATAAAGTAAAACGTAATGTAGTACCCATTACTGTAGGACATAGGCAAACTAAAGTGCCTATTAAAAATGTCAAACGCCCTCCACAGGTGCAGTCTGGTCATTCTGACCTTGGTGATCCCAAACCAGGGCCTTCAGGTTCAAAAGATTGAACGTAACCCGGGATTGCTACCAATTAATATTGGACAAGCCTATAAACAAGAGGACAAATGGACCGTCATAAAGGTATTAGATTTAAGCGGCATATGTACGACATTAGAGTTTAATTTAAGGAAGTATACGCAGTTTAGTGATTTAATTGATAAGAGTAATAGGTACTCCATTGATTTTTTAGGTTTAAGGAAACAAGTAGAATATCTTCGTAGTATAACTATAGATAAGCTAGGACAGCTATTGCCAACACATTCGACCCTTAGGCCTCTTTTTATTCTATAATTAGTTATAGAATAAAAAGAGGCATTATTAATCCCTTGGGATCAATTATCAAACTAATCACAGGAAATTTAGATCATGAAGATGCCATTAACTATGATTCCCTATTTACACAATTAAACCATAAGCAGATGTTAACTGATAAGAAAATTTGTATAATTTCAAAAATGCTAGACACCTTTATAAACAGCACAGACACGTCACATGTAAATTCAAAGATATTAGATGAAAAACTAAGAGCTATTGAAGAGTTGGTTAAGAAAGTAATTAATAAGGAAGTGCAGTCTATTTACTCTACGCAAATTCTGACAATGTTTCACATTTTCAGCATAAATTTCCGTTCGATATATATGTCATTGAGTGAAATTGAGACCGCCTTAGCCCTAAGTAAAGTTTCTGTGCTGCACCAAGCTATAATTAATTCTACTGAATTGTTAATTATATTAAAAGATATTGATAGTACAGAAAATCTTATGTTTGAAGCCAGTGCTAGTAATTTAGTTAAATTAGAGAAAATGATAACCGTCAAAGCTTTTATGAAAGGAAACCAGATTACATTTATTTTAGAGATTCCATTAACCGATGGTAACATTTATAATTACTTTAAATTATTTACATTTCCTATATTCGATCATACAACTAACAAAACTCTAGCAATTATTCCCAAATTCCCATACCTTATGGTGAAAGGGCTGAAGTACTTACCAGTCGCGAGCTCCTACGAGGAAATCGGGGAGAACCAATTTCTCTGTACAGAAGACAATATCCTACCATACGCAGAGGAAACTTGTGTCCAGCAATTAATGCAACTCCGAGATAAAGTAAGCAATTGTAATGCTGTCTCAGTAAATTTGGAAAGCACAAAGGTTCAACGTATTATGAACAATGATTGGATAGTCTATATAAGAGACGTGGCTATATTAAAAGAAACTTGCGGCAGCAACGTGACCTACCAATCTCTACGTGGGTCATTCATATTACACATTCCCGAAAATTGTGTAGTATCCTTAGAAAATACTCGACTCCAGCATCGGCGATTCTACGGAAATAGTATTATGAAATTAACTCCAAGCATTGACCTCCCGAAACTTCAATCCTTGAATCTAACTTGGAATGATACCCTGGACATGAAGGATATTAACTTCGATGATGTGAAAGAGCTAATGCAAATGCTAAAGACCAAAAATCTTGAAATTGAAAGTGTAAAAATTGAAAATTTTAGTGCAGTGAATATAAAAAATACAAGCCTGGCTACTATTTTACTATATGTCATTTTATCTTTGTGTCTTCTAGGATATATTTTGTATGTTTTAAAAATTAAGCTGTCTACGCGAAATAACCCGAATCCCGTAAACCATAATTCGGGTAATTTCACGCTTGGGGAGGGAGAAGTTATGTACCCGGTACCACACAGGATGGTTACTGTGCCTGCTTAGAGTTGCGCAAGCCAGGTGGCATCGCGGGTGGTACAGTTCCACGTATTATGTATGTTAGCACATAAGTTACAAGTTAATTTGTGGGAAACGATTTGAATGTGAATTTAAGATTAAACGAGCATCTCACTCTGTTCGGACGTATTCTTTTATTTCTTCATATAACTTTGAAATATTTAGTTTTTAAAAAGCTAATAGAACCATCCACCAATTTGACTAGCTAGAACCCGACTTTATAATATTAGTATGATATGTATTTGTTTAGAAATATATAAGCATCTTTATCAGTGGTCTGGTTGCCACAATACAGACTCAGCCTAGTTTGGGTTCTGAAGGCATTGTGTTACTTGTCACAATACTTATATATATATTTTGTTCGTCATAAAGTGTGTCATGCTTCCTACATTATTTTCGCATAAACGTCTTTTTGTTTTGGGAAAATGTTGCGAATTATGATGTCCACTCATCGCTCTTGTGACGCAGTCTGACTAATTAAGATTCCTACGTAGCTCGGGTGTACGACACATGTCTATTAATACGGAAAGAACACAGTTGTTACTTTATTGGCTGCCAAAGTAATGTGCTCTCAACTATAACACTTCATTTTTTTTCTGGGGGTCGGTATGACGTGTTTACGCTTGATTCATTTTGGTAGCTAATACCATAATAAGCCTTTTGACCGACGCACCGTCCGCGTCGTGCCTGTGGCGTGTTGGGCCTTTTGGTTTGTAATCTACAACATGTAACGTAATTAACGCACACCCCAAATAGAATATTATGTTGTATTATGAATACATACACTGAATTTTTAATTGAACATGCATATGCATTGTTATAGACTAAATTAGTTTCTTGGAATAAAGTTAATTTTTCTTTATTTTGTATTGAATGTAGGAATTTGTATGAATACAAATAAAACTGCGATTTAAAAGTCTTATGGTTTTAATTAACGGTCCATTTCAATTTGTTTCGACTGTACAGGGTTAATATGACAATAATTTCCGTAGTTTTAATTATTTTGGAATAAAAAATTACCTATACTAAAAATGATATAAATCGATTCAGTAAACGATTCTGGCCAAACTATTTTCAGGGTGTGCGTTAATTAAGTTACATGTTGTATACATGGCAGGTCTAAAGGTTAATCAAGGGTCTGCCATCTGACCTGTAAACCCCATAGGGAAGTAGTAACCAAGACTATGTGTCAGTTTATTGTTTATTTTTTCTCACGATAACTGAGGTCGATATCTTAACTTGCTTTCCGAGGCACGGAGGATTGTTGCTGAACTATATAGAACCCCTAAACAATAATAATATCCTGGGACATTATTAACACACTACCACCTGATAACAAATTAAGCAGAGCTTAATCTATGGAAATCAGATAACTGATATACTACTTTTCTTTTGTAAATACATACTTATAAAGATAAATACACCCAAACTCAGGACAAACAGATGTGATCGTCCATACAAATATCTATCCTGGGTCAAATCCAGGACCTGCGGCGTGAAAGGCAAGTATCTGCCAAACTCGCCAACTGGCCCGTCAACAAATATTTATTTACACAAAAATTGTTCGGTGCGGGAATCGAACTAGTGAACCTTCCGGGCCTTAAAGCCGGATGGCTTACACTGGCGGCTGAAACAGGTGATTTACGAGGTAATATTATTGTTCATATCACTTAACATTCTGGCCAGAGTGAACAGTGCCTCTAGCACGAGTTCCTGCAGTTTACTTACTCGATCACACGTCCAGTTTCGTCCTATCATTGAGCACCACAGTTTTAGTTCTTAATAGTTTCCACGAGAGGCGCTGGTGCTCAATGTATGGGAGAAACTGTACGTGTGATCGAGTAAGTAAACTGCAGGAACTCGTGCTAGAGGCACAGGCATCTTATTTTCTGTTTAATGTGAGCTAGCTATTTATATTTCTTAACAATATTTTTTAAGGAAATTGTTTACTTACACACTGTGGACTTTGTCTGAATTTAATATATTATTATAATTATGAGTAGGTAGGTACGTTGTCTACCAATTCCAATCAATTAATTTCACTTTATTTGCCAAAAAATATGGTTACATAATGATGTTACATATTAGAATAAAGGCCTCACATTTAGCCCAAAAGCATGCAAATACAAAATACAAGTTCATATCAAAACACTACAGTTACAATAATTAAGTCATTATAAGCAATCAAATTTATAAAATGTCAGTTATAAAAATTATTCTAGTCAAAATAAAATTCAGTATCTACGTAATTATTAATGTTCCTTGTTAAGAATTCATTTATAGAATAATATATTTGTTCTAGAAGCCATGCCACAGCCATGCTCTTAACCTTTTCTTTAAGGGTAAAATCGGCAATATTTTAATATCTGTCGGCGTGGCATTAAATATTTTGACACTCTTCTTGGAGAATAGCGTCGTTTCGGTTTTAACCTACCCTACCGTTACCCTGGACTATATCGCCGCTTGCCATCAGGTGGTATGGTGGTCAAGTTACACAAGACAATAGTCTACTATTTACTTAAGTAGTAACTTACACGCTATATACAAGGTGTAATATAAATTGGAGCAAACTCAAACTTTTTGACACTATTGTCACAAATACGTAACATCCGAAAACTTACCCTGTACCACCAGCTTCCCAAATATGTCACAAAGAATAGGTACTATACTACCTATCACCAAATAAATAAACGAGAGAAGTTTTGTAATCCCATATTTTTCTTATAATTTTTCACTGAATTAGTGGCTGGGAGCTGAAGTACGGCGATGCGATTTTCCTCTTGTCAGTCAAAAGGCCAGGAGCGCTACCCAGGAAACTCTTCGAGCATTTAAACAATGTAGATGTTAACGCAAGGCGTACCCCTCTGGTCAGCAGAGGCCATATGGTGCCCCTTGGCCATACACGTTATATAAAACTGTTTCTTCACTCGAAACTCGGCCATTTGGTGTCGCTTCGAGTCGCGAAGTATACTCGAAGATGAAACTGAACAAATAAAAAAAAACATAGTGATCAGGTTGAAAATAGTGTAAACCTTGTCTAATGGTTGATCTTTCCCTCCCCATACGTCTGCCTGTGGCCTGTAAAAATCATAATATTGAGGTAGCTTAATTTTATACATAGTGCTCTACAGACGTAGAAAACCAGAGATTATGGTAACTTAACTATCGATCATGGAATATTAGACTTAAACTAGATAATTAAACATAATCTCTTGACAATAACTTGATACGAGCTAGCTAAATATCATTTCTGTAATAAAATAAATTTTATAAATGTTTTCATACAAGATGTACCTAAATATCTATGTTACTAGAAATAATATCTAATGTATACAACTATATTACTACAAACATGTTCTGACTATTTACAAGCGCTTTTTTAAAGTCTACGTGAATAATAACCTTTTTTATTTATTTTATTTATTTAGTCTTCTGAGGCAGCAACATCTAGAAGAGAAAAATCACGATTGCATATCCAATATCTCAGCCAGTTGTAGAAGCTACTACACTGGGGCTATTCCCAGCTGTTCCACCAGAAGATTTTAATTCTGCAAGGGCTTTTATTGCCAATTGTCAAACATGTCAGCCCGTGTCGCGTGGATCAGCAGGGTAGATTAGTCTATCACAAATGCAATGCGATAAATTTTGGCAGCAATCGCAAATTTGCGACCCAGGCCTGGGTAATTCCACATTTAGCTAAGGGGGCTGATATTCTACGAAGTAACATATTACAAACTTACTCTAGTGTTGCTAAAATCCACTGTATGAATGCCAACAGCACTTAACCAGAGCTCCGTTTTACAGTCTTGAATTATCTGGCATTTGTATCATCTTTCTCAATATCTCTCTTTGTTGTTTTTTTTTGAGGTTAAAAACTTTAATTTAGGTAGCTGGTATGGTTGGAAATCTGCCAATATTATACTAAAGCTTAACTAAACAATTCTTAATATGGACTTTTAATTGAGAGTCAAATTTCCTCCAAATACATTAAAGCATACATTTTATCGGATAATAAACGCTTAAAGGTGAAGTTGAGCATGATTTTTTTGTGTGTTTTATAAGTGTAAAACAATGAGCATTTACTAGATACACGTTTAATGAACCGTTACGAAGTGGCACGCGATTATATAGCACTTTTGCCTTCTTACATCGTAGCATGAGAAGTATATATTGTAAAAACTACCATTTATAAATGCTAATCATAAACTTTTAAACGTAAAATGTTTTATTAAATTCCATCCGGTCATTTTAGTCTGCTGTTGGAAAAACAAACAAAATGTTTGAAAATATGTTTTAGAGTCAGGAAGACGTAGATAGCACACCCAAATCATTCTCATTTACATATCTTTAATGTGTGGATATTATATTACATGAAAATTTTGACTTTATTCAGTTACAGTAAAATATTACAATGTGTCATATTATTTAGGTAACGCAATCTACGTTAGGTAGCGTTATCTAAATAATATGACATGGGGACTTAAATTTTCTTAAAGAAATATCGGCCTATTGGTCTAGCGGTTAGTGACCTTGGCTTCTAACCCAGACGTGACGAGCACGATTGTTTTTTCTGTGGGTGTAATTTATTTCTAATACGCCTGTATTTCTTATCTTGGTTGG
Source organism: Pseudoips prasinana (assembly GCA_951640165.1). Classification (NCBI taxonomy): domain Eukaryota; kingdom Metazoa; phylum Arthropoda; class Insecta; order Lepidoptera; family Nolidae; genus Pseudoips; species Pseudoips prasinana. The sequence goes on from OX621260.1 coordinate 16,435,005, forward strand.
GGTAACTTGCATACAGCACTTCGACCCTTCAGGATCTTTTGCACTATCCCCCATTGGTTTTCATTCTATCCCTTGAACCCTGAATGATGACTGCATATAGTTAAGTAGGTACGCTTCTTAGGGGTAGATCCTTGTAGTCTCCTGGTTCTGGATATGCCACCAATATATGGCCATTCTATGTCTTCCCATGCAACGCATCGAATGCAGCATTGTTTCAATTGTTTATTTTGCCTGTATTTAGATTTCAACATTCCTTTGCAGTAAAGCATTTAGTAAACGACAATGCGTAAAGGGACTAATACCTTTTTTGGAAATGATTCTTGTTTTTAACTGTTGCCTGTATTAATTTTAACCAATTACCGTGGCTCTTTATTCAATGCAAATAAAAAAATATATAAAAAGTGGTTGGGTAAGCAATATTTAAAACTATAAAATTTCAAAAGCGGCCAAGTGCATTTCTGAATCCTTCTCCCAAGAGTAGTCCGATTCGTCGTTTCTTCTTTCGATACATTCCCTAAAAGCAGCATAACTAAGATGGTTGCAAAAAACATTTTATATAACCTGTAAATGAATAACTTTTGCGTCTTTAGGTACCACAATTCTCTTCTATTTGAGTGACCAATTGCAGCAAGATTATTTTATGTGCAGATCAAACAGGGAAGACTGGGCGAACAACTAATATAAAAAAAGAGATAGACACAAATAGAATATAATGTATGCTAGGAAGTCTTACAGAGCGACCCGATTTGAAACCAGTCTAAAACTCTAGAAATATATGTACCTTCATCTTCCAGACCCAAGTTTATAGCTCTATTGTATAAGATATAATCTATATCTCAGACAGTCAAGCAGTTATCTTAACCGGAGAGTCTGATACTATCTTTTGGTACTGGTTATGAGTTGAATTTGCAGCCTAAATACGTTGAGCCTCACGAAAAAGGATTATGCGGGTATAGAAAAGCAAAATCCTGAGACGTTATCGCATAGTTTGACACTTGATATGCTACGAGTATTGGGATCGAATTGGCATTGTTACAAAAACTATATTTCTTTTTTTTTTTTTTTTTATATTATTCGCAATTCAATGCATATAATTGTAACAAAAAAAAGGAGAAGTCATTTTTAATCTTCTGGAGGATCTCGAACCAGTACCCGCTGCCAATCCTGAGTAGGCACTCTGTTGTTAAGATACGAACGATACACACTGGTAGATCAAATTCCCTTCAGATAGGGTTGCCAGGCCTTAAAATGCAAAGGCCGGACTGCGCACTATATAAGGCCTGACATTTTGCCCTAAAAGCCGGACATTTTTTTTAAATTGCCAAATAATGTTTTTACAGCTCGGCTGTTGTAAAAAGTATTTGTACGTGATGTAAAGTGAGAATGAGATCGAAGATGGAGTGTGTGCCAGATATATGCATATTCATCCCATCGTACGAATCGCCACTCTGAGAAAAAGTCTGACAAAAGCCGGACAGGCGAAACATGTAGGTACATATTTGGCCGGACGCGACCGCAATAAGCCAAACATGTCCGGCTGAAGCCGGACACCTGACAAGCCTACCTTCGGAGGATATAAGTGTTATCTATCGGCTTAGTTTTTTAGAAACATACCTGACTCATCACAGTTGCATGTGAAAGAGCATATCACATTGATAACACCTTCCAATTAAATTTTAGTATTTTTAGCAAATCATTGCGTACATTTTAAATCAAGCTTTGGAAATTAGAAATTAAATAGTCCGGCGGGTTTCGAACCTTGTACTAACACATGCGGGGTAGGTGCTCTGCCATCAAGCTACTTAGGTACTGGCAGTTCAAATTGAGATTCCTTACTTCCAAAACCATTTATTGTTTACAATATAGAACATTTAGTTACTAGTTCGTAAAGTTTTATCATGTACGTTTCTCTGCTCTTCCGTGCATAAAAAATATTTAATATAGCGCTTTCCAATCTCACGTTCACGATTTATAATGTAAAAATCAATAGGCGTAAGTACTATTTTACTAAAATCAGGACTGTTCTAAATATATAAAAATAACGAAACGCAAGATTTTTAGTGTCTCTCTATTTTTATAAGAATATAATCCCTTTCTTTAATTCTGGCAACGTTCTTGCGGTTCCTGGTGTAGCGGCTATCATATAAAAAAATAACAGAAACCCTGTTTTTACTTTCTAGAAGCTTCACTGACCTTTCTTTATTCTTTATTGCACACAGAAACATACATTTAAATTAAATTTTACAATGAAAAGTCATGTACATAGGCGAGCTTAATTCACCTTCCAAATTGTTTGACATTCTTTTGTCCTTTTTTAATTTGTCTCTTTATTTTCTATCAGAAAATTCACGCCATCTTTTTCTTTTCTTCGTAGAATCATCTGATGTAAACTTTTCATTAAAAATTACCTATGTCTGTTTCATGGGCTATCCTTTTTTTTGTTCTAGTATTATACTAGAACAATTTCGAAATGTTACAAAAGTTACCATAAACCTATATACTGCTACTGGGGAGGTTCAAGCTTGTATGTTATAACAACTTTTGATGGAATGTTATTAATTCGAACGTCTAAGAAAATGGTCACTTTGTATAATATCGATTAACATAATTTTCATTTCATCGAATTTTTTTTCTGATAACCTTTTGTTAAAAAAATATAATGTTCATTTGGTGTAATTTTCAGGTGGTATAACATGTATTTTATCAAATATTGAATGGGTGTAGGTACCGTAGTGTAGAAAAGAAAACCCAACACAAAGCATACACGGCATCATTTTGAGTTATAATACCTACAAAGACTTTTCCATTATGTTTTTGTTTGAGCACAAATAAGGATAAACGTAGTTACGACGTCATGTTTGATTTATTACTAGTAAAATACGGACAGGAGCACAACATAAATATGACACCAAAAATGCTGCATTTTGGATTTAGACATATATAGTATTTCATGTTTAAGATCCTATTTTGAAAATATCCTGCTGCATGAATGGTACTTTCACCTTGGACAAATAATTAAAATAAATAATAATTGGACACTAATTAAACTTATATAATAATTATATTGTTAGTATACAAATCAATTCAGTTTTAACCAAACCTAACCCACTTTTCTAGCAATTCGAAACAAATTATTACTCAATGAATATTCGATACGATCTTTCGACTAAATCATTATTAGTCAAGTGAAACATTATTTTAAATAAAAGTAGTACATTTGAAAATTCAATGAATTGACATTATTTAAAAGAAATAAATATGCTTAATAAAATTATATCAATTAATTATTTACTCAAATTAATTATTATACGATTATCAACTAAAAGTTGTTATACCAAACAAGGGTCAACCTTCTGGCGATCAAACCCTGAACTTTCCTAAACAAATCGACATTAGTGTTATTATAATCATGATATGCAATGGTTAGGCTATGACAATACTCATGAGGAGCGTAGCGCTCCTCTCTCCTCTTCTCAAGAGGAAGTCCTCTAGCGAATGAGGAAGTGAATTCCTCAGTCACCAGAGTACTTCCTCATTTGTACCCACCCTTTAAGAAATTATTGGGACCGTGCAAGTGCTGCGCCAGTGCACCCTGACCAAGGGTGGGGATTTCATTATAAGTATACTTATACGTGGTACATCATCGTACGAGACGAATATTCTCCTTCAGCCGACGAGGGTAGCTGTTCTGGTAACTCTGCTAGAGCATAATGGGTAACAGTTTTCGCTAGAAGAAGAAGAAACGTTCCTAATTTTAATGAAAAATAAGTCACTGCGAATCCTACTCGCACACCAAGGATTTAAAATTGTCAGCTAATTGAGCGAAAACTATGGAAAGTTTATGTTTCATGAAATGTGAATTTTCAGTGTTTGACTCTTAAATTTATAGCGATTTATTTCAGTTATATGCCTATTACGGTTCATGAGATACACTCGCTGACAGTCAGAGACATAGATAGCGAAGGCTTATTATAAATTAGCTCCCTTTGGACATTCCAATCTTCTTTATCTCTCTATTACAAGAATATCTGATGGTTATAGGTTTTCACATAACCAACTTAATTCACTGATTTTGTTGCAAATTAGATTTGCAATTATAATTCACCTTTTCCAAGTAGGTATGGCATTTCAAACCAGGCGGTTCTTCTATCTATACCATATGGCAAATTATTCTCTGGTACAGAGCAAGCACCTCCAGAAATATAGAGATCCCTTTTTGGATGAATATCAGGATGCGGGTGTATTTCTCAGATTGGCCTAAATATATTGCAGTTATTTCCTACCTTCTGTGTACATTTACGTACCTCTCCTGAAAATCTGTGTACCTACGCCCGTACAGTGATATTTGAAATATTACGTACACCCGCTATCCTGATGTCAGAACCGCGGGTGTACTGTTAAACAGTGTACCAAGTTACCTATATTGGTTGCATGAAACAATTATTAAACAAATAAAATACGGTATGCTTCTTGAGAAATTTAATAAATCATTTTTCTCTTTTATAAAACGTCGTTACTATCAGACAGATATCGGGCAATCCAGAGCCCTCCCAGGATATGTGTCCCAACCGTCTGGTATATGGCGCAAAAGGGGGTCATCGGAGCATACCCGCGTTCCCGGGGTTCCTCCTATCAGGCGCTAAGAGAAGACCACGGTCGGTGCGAGTCCGTCATACCCACCTGCAGATACTTTTTGCGGGTGGCATACGTTTAGGCATCCCCCCTACCTTAAAAAATGGTATATGGTACAGAGCAAGTCAACTCAATGGCTACACCTTAACCTGGACAACATCTTTATTACGTAAGGTTTTTAAATTACAAGCGAATCAACTACATAATGTTGCGTCGACTACACCTACTAACACATTTATAGATAATATTACTGGCGGAAAAATGGCTAATTTTCTTTGGTAGAAAAAATTATAATTCGTTTGTTGGCGCTTTGTTAAAGTCAAAGAAAATATAAAAACAACTATGTTTACTTAAAGCATGTTGGCGAAAATGGAAATAAAAACTATGGAACCAGTCAATCAAGATTTACTGGACATAATATGATAGGAAATCTTCACTATATTATTTTACAGTAGCACGTGAGCATACGTAAACATTAAATTATTCCGACAGTATGATCACGAGCGCATGAAATAGTGAAGGCATATTATTATTGAATGATAGGTTGATATTTATGTTATAAGTAGAATAAAAAAAAATTAAATCATAAATAATATCCTGAGACATTATTTACACACGGCCATCTGATCCCAAACTAAGCAGAGCTTGTACTATGGAAACCAAATAACTAATATAAGACATATTATCATACTACATTTCTTTTGTAAATAATACATACTTATATAGATCACCCATCTGGTATGTTTAGTTGTTATAATATTGATATATCTCATATGGATATATTCAGTCTGAAATTTATGAATTTATTATATAGGTACTCACGAATACTATCTTGTTACATTTAGACTAGGTATTCGTTGCGATGGTTGCAATTAGGTTTCAAAATACTTAAGCATCCTCTATATTCAGAAGACCTTGCGTTGATTTCTAATTATTTCCGGGGTTAAAGAAGTATTTGAGAGGATAGCGATTTGTAGTTACTGTTATACTACAGCAACTTCAAATGTTATCTAAACAGGACGTATTCAGTCTTTTAAGAAGAGAAACTCTTTATTTTATTAAAACAACTCTAAGAATTTCATCCCGCTAGATGGCCCGCAAAGACATGCTCCTTAATTTTCGAGATATATGCCTTTATGAAATAACCGGCGCAAAATTTGTTTTTTGCCAACATTCACCGCACTTTCATGTAACTTAATACTAAATACTAATTTTCGAATCTTCTAACTTTACAAATTCAAAACTTTTCACGAATCTTTCAAATCATTTAAAAGTTAATAGTAAGGTTGATTTTTTTAAATATATATGCACAATGTCACACAGATCATCCTAGCCCCAAACTAAGCAAAGCTTGTACTATGCATACCAGGCGACGATATATATACTTATATTGTTTATTAATTAATTTTTTACATCGAAATAATAATTATCTAACGCTTTATTTTATTAATGTTGTAAGCTATGTGATGACGGCGAAGAATATCATGACCCCATCTCATCCCGTGGGGGCGTAGAAATCATCACGAGGGAATACCTACAAGAGAACGGGCAGCAGCATTTTTCTGTGAACTAAGAATGTCAAACTCCGATTACCAACATTTGGGGAGGCTTTTGTCCAGCTGTGGACATAATGATTAATGTTGTAGTGGAGTATTATGATTTATAAATATATAAAAAGAAAAAAGAAGTCGATTAAGATGACTGAGATTATGTAGAGGTAAATATATTTTAGTAATAAACTATATTGTTTTCATGTAGAAACTCATCAATTCGCTAAAACTCATTAACCGTACCAAGTAGAATTCCTCTGTCTACCCCTCTAAGAAATGAAGCATGAATCTACATAGCTTATCTTTCAGAAATAGTTTTGGATGATCTTCCAAGCTCTTGTATATAACGACAGGCATGTAATTATTTAAATAAAGCTGAATATTAATTATAAGATAAAGAAATATTAACCATTTAGCACTTAATAAATATGCCTTTATTAAATATTTACATGAAAATGCACATTAACAGAAAATATTAAGTGTTAATGATAAAATAATGTTTCCATGCGTGATTATTTAATAAATATTGTTGTAAAAACTGGGTAAGTACATATTATCACTTATTCCTTACATACTTGTTGTTATTATTTTATTGTCATTTATCAATTATCGCCTAGGTGTACATTTTATCCGTCTTCCGTGTACCCCACGTCACATTCCATAGAGCTCACGTTTACTTTTAAAGAAAAACAAAAAAGATATAGTTTCTCCTTTTTCATAATTTTACTGAGTAAATTTAAATTACTGAATTAAATTACTTAATAATAAAGCAAATTCACATTACACACATATTTCATTATTTTCTATTAATATTCAAATATTAATGATGTTTACAAATTGTCCCTTTCAATGTACATTATAAAAGGGGCAGAAAGAACTTATGGTTAACATAAAAAAATACAAAACTTTTACGGTTATTACATTTTTTAATTCATTAAATATTCGTTAAAGTTTCTATTTAATTTGTCTAAAATGCTGACTCATGTATTATATAGACCCCGCAAAACAAAACGTGACACCTTGCAGAAGCAAAGCGACATTAGCGCAAAAATGATCCATCAATCACAAATTTATACGAGGTATCGTACATAATAAGGAGTTGCAATTGAAGAGAAATGATTGCAAAATCTCACTGCCACTTGGTTTCTGTAATATTAATAATAAGGGGGCCTATCGTGCCATACAGCGGCGAACATGTAAACATTAATCAATGGTTTTCCCTCTCACTAATATATGTTGAATATTCATAAATGGATCTTATTTCACAGGGTAATAGCACAATAAAAAAAAATACTGCTTACTATTATTCTGTTAACATTATCGTTGAAATAAATCACAATTTAGTGATATTTAAATAATAATACCGCATTAATATTCAGATTAAACAGTCTAATAGGCATTATTAATTTTATTTTATTTATAATTGTTAGTTAAAAGTGGAATACAAACATTTTAAAACTAAACAAAACGACACAGCTTTCCTAAAAAAAAAAAACAATAACAACATACATAAATACCAAGGTCCGTATTCAAATTAAAAAAAAAACATATCCGTGCTCAAGTGCAAACTAGCGCAGCAGATCTGCCGCTCAAGTTGTAACTTAAGCTGGGTGCCGAAATGTGTTGCAACTATAAATATGGATTTCAATTACATAAACTAACCTCAAAAAATTATAAATCATAAATTTAACCTTCCGGCGGGTCTTTAATCAGTACCCTCTACCAAGATCAAATTTAGGATTCCCTTGCTAGCACAATTTCGTATTGTGCTATGAATAAACAATAATTAAACTGTAGAATATTTTCCACTTCCAAATTTCCAAGATGGTTGTCCCAAAGAATGTATATCGTGCGTTGCGTAGGTAGTCCCGCCATAATTCGCTTACTAGCAACACAGCTAACTGCATATTATGGCGGGAAGGAAGAATTTCAATACTTCAGATGATGATTCTTCCATTTTCATTCTCCGATGTTCGCAGAATAAACGTATAAGCGATACAAACGGACGAAGATCCCACCGACCCGTGTATGTCGGCCGAGCTGGGAAGTTCGTCCGGGCGTAGCACTTGATACTGTTCTTCTTTCTTCCCACCATTTAAATCTTCACTCTTCTTATGTATTCTTAATTCTTGAAGAAGACGTCGGAATGTTTCACATACAAAATACATTATAAAAATACATAAACATCCTGAAAGAACTAAATTACCAAATAATAGGTACTTAAATGTAAATATTCGAGTTATTTAGTACATTTTACTAGATAAGTACATATCTAAAATGCCTAAATTAAAGTGGAAACAAAAGTAAGTAAGTATAAAAGATAAAATAAGTTATTCACCTGTAATAAAGAGCAAAATGCTAATGGATGTAGATTCGGCGCGCATTGAAACAGCGCGGTTGCCTTCCGTCGACCTTCGATCGGCGCGAAGCGAGCGAATGCTGTGGCGAATGTCCGTCGGAGGAGCGCGGCGCCCGGCGTCGGCGGTGAACGAACTCACCTTGACAAATGCACCATTTGGCATTGTTCGCGGGAAAACCGGCGGCCTTGCGCGCGCGCCGCCGCCACCGACTGCGCCGACCAATCACGAGCCTTCGCGCCACAGCCTGCGAATGTTTTGGCGGGAACGAGTCGTCTGAACCACTCTAAACATCGCACGGCCGCCGCAACGCGGCGCTGGTGTCGCGTCGGCAACACCACGATTTCAGCGTGACGACCTTTAGACGTAATCTTGTGAATGACATACGGTATATTTGACTAAGTAAGTTCTTTTGTTTATTAAATTATGAACCTCGCTCAGCTTCTTGCAAGAATCGTTCTTCGTTTAATAAACATGTTTTGATTGGTATGACAAATACTTATGTCTCCTAGTATTTATGCCTCAGTTTTCCGTTCTAAGTGATGAATGGGAAATATCAAAGTTAATTAATTTAGTCACATCGCGGTTTATGATTAAGTGGAACATGAGTTGTTGCGCCTCTTTCAATTACTCAATTATATAGGCAATAAGAAGCCGTCTGGCGTCTAGCACGAATAGATAAATGCTAATATGGTCATGCGCGAGCGATTCCCAGGCTAACCAGCGAGATAAAACGCTAAGCCTGTATCATTTCGTACGGTTTAATCGCAATGTTAGTTAAAACGGTTATTTACCTCCTGTTTATTCACCAACTGAGGAGGAAAACCTTATAGCAAGTTTATTGTTAAATACAATTAGAAGCTGTTGAAATTCAGTGAAGAGAATTCGTGGCAAAAGAGGTCTGCAATGATCGTGACAGAGAGAAATCCGTTGTCTCTGCCTACCTCATTGGGAAACAGGCGTTAGTCTATGTATGTAATGTATGTAACAAGTTAGTAAGTATACATATTGACCTGGTCTTATCGGAAAATAACTGTTTCTATATATAAGTGAAAGTCTCTACAAGGTTTTAGTTTGTGTTAACCGTCCAAATTGGTTGTCCAAGATCGTTATTGTGTCCAAGAAAGGGCCACGTTTCTTCGCGTTATTTAAGTAGGTAGCGTACAAATGTGAATTTATTTTTCAGTCAAATTTTTTTATTAAGCTACTAGCTGTGCCCCGCGGTGTTACCCGCGTTAAATTTTATAAATTTTCTTTGCTATAAACCTCACGGACCCCGAGACCTTTCCAACGAATGCAAAACTGTGGAAATCGGTTCGTGCGTTCTGGAGTTATAGCGTCAGGAAGGAAAACCCGACTTATTTTTATATAGTAGATTTTCATACAAATTACATAGAGCCCTATATTCCTATGTAAAAAGTGAATAAATATATAAATAAAGTGAATAAAGTGAAGAACATATTTTCATTAAACATGTTAATATTTCATGATATTTGGATGTAATTGTATCTGTTAGAGTAGGCATATAATTCTTGATATTATGCGTCATAGTATAGCGCTACCGAGCCGTCGCGCGTCGGTAGCTATTCTGCTATTCAACAACATTTCGTGGAAATTCGATATGGCGGCAACATTAACCTCGATAAACAATAAATAAGACTATTTCTAGTTATTTATCAGCCCGTATCTATCTATTGCAAGGTTCATTCCCACAATTCAAAGATAGGTTATTAAAAAAAAACATATTCTATACTTGTACATCTATACTAAGCAACCATTTTGTAAAATATAATAATTATTATCACTTTTATAATTATGATTATTATTATTACTGATATGAAAAAAAAATCACATGCGGCAAGTACAAGATCTCAGCTCAGATAGAGGCTCAATTCTAGGGCTTAAACTTGAAATATATATGTATATATATATCTGATTGAACAACTCGTTGAACGTCTCCAGATCCAAATGCAGCACGAATAGGAGCTGATTGTTGAGTCTAAATAAAAACCTTAGATTTTCTATATAAGTATGTGTTTACAAAATTAAAGAAGTATTAGGTCCATAGTATCTGCCTAGTTTGGGATCGGGACGTGTGTGAATAACAGGATAATATTATATACACCATTTTTTCAAGATTAGTTTGTTCAGTATTGTAATATTCTAGTATAATAAAAGAAGAAAAGGAATTACCAACCTAAATTATATAGGTACCTACTGTCTACTGCCTACTAATGGTGAAGATAAGCAGATGTAGAGAGATCTTAATAATGTATGACATGATTTAGAAATTGAATGAACGGGTTAGCAAGCAGCATAGAAGAGACTTTTTAATATTTTTTTATTATTGAAATTACAGTTTTGCAATTCTTCGGGCTATGTCGGTGGCTTTGGTTCGCCTGCGGATATCGACATTTGCAAAACTGAAGTGGCAGTGGGCGGGGCACATAGCTCGTAGAACCGACGGCCGTTGGGGCAGAAAGGTTCTCGAGTGGCGATCACGAACCGGAAGACGCAGCGTGGGCAGCGGGGCCTCCCTATAAGATGGACCGATGATCTTGTGCAGGTCGCTGGAAACTGCTGGATGCGAATAGCGCAAGACCGGCAATTGTGGAGATCTTTGGGGGAGGCCTTTGTCCAGCAGTGGACGTCTTTCGGCTGATATGATGATGATTGAAATTACATAGAACATATAGAGCCACGATAATTGAAGTTTGTGAGTACTAGAAATGAGTTTCTGTGACTACAGAAACTGTCAGGCCCCATGCTGTAGGCTCTAGGGAAAATCGAGGCACTCATGCCTCGAATTTCCATAGACACTTCTATGACTATACTTACTATACTTCTATGGGCCTTTAAAAAAAGGAGTGATAAGGTTCCCTCAATGCCACCATCGCAGAGGCACCTGGTTTTGGACATGTCTCTAGGCTACGGTGACCGCTTAACATCTGGGTTGTCGTTAGCTCCATGTTTCCTTGCAATATAAAAATGGCTAATGTCAAAATTACAGGTTTCTAACCGCAGTGGTCTTGTGCGTTGATAAATTAGTCACTCAGTACACTATTTCTTCACATAAATGTATACGTTTTTACATTTACAACTAAGATATAATGTAAATATAGCTATATAACGGTTTTATTTGGCCACTCTTACTAGTTATGCGTCGCGGACTGTGAGATGCAAAACAGTTTTGAAATATGTGCATTTATAGAAATATCAATGAAATATAACGTTTTTTCTATAAGAACAGGTAAAACTTTTAGAATGAATACATAATGTGTTTTTATTCTGCGTTCATTTACACATCGACGGCAGTTCAACAAAGTCTACAAACAAGAGAAAGAGCTTCCCATACTTAAAGCCTTCTTGTGAGTTAAGGGGCCTTTTACAGTCCACTAGCGCCGTCAATCGAAAAAATGTCATAACTCGTAAATAGAATCAAAAATACAAAATGTGGTCTATTATTACTGTAGAAAAGGCAATAACGTAAATTACGTTATTGCCTTTTCCACAGTAATAATAGAACATATTTTGTATTTTTGATTCTATTTACGAGTTATGCCATTTTTTCGATTGGCGGCGCTAGTGGACTGTAATAGGCCTCTTAAGTTCAATTGAATTCGTTATGTGTAGTATCAGAGTGCTTATAATGATATTTTACCACACCTCGCATGGCCTGTAAATATGCTTAGAATTAGGCCTGTTGGCGTGGTCCACCCAGGACACATATTTGTGTGCATGAACATGTCTGTTTGTCCTGAGTCTGGGTGCAATTATTCTATATAAGTATGTATGTACAAAAGAAAAGTAATATATGTAGTATATCACTTATCTGGTTTCCATAGTAAAAGCTCTGCTTAGTTTGGGATCAGATGGCCGTGTGTCAATAATGTCCCAGGAATATTATTTTTGAATGAATACGGCAAATAAGCTTACCCTTATTGGCACGATTTAAAGGCATTACAACACCTGGAGATTATTGGCACTCTCATAACCCATTCCCTGACCTGATGAGGTCTGGTGATATTACTCACGCCCAGGAACAAAACACTTAGCTACTTAAGGGCTGCACTCGGTAACGTGCTTGTAATAACCTAGCCGTACTTAACAAAATAACGCTATCCCTTTCCTTAAATTTATTTTCTTGATTACAGATTACAAGAAGATGTTCAAAAGATTCGAAGATAATTATGATAAAACTGCTAGAGTGGTGAAACTCCCGACATACAAAGAGGACATTTTTGAGTACAATTCTGTACTTTAATTTGATAATGTAGGAAATACAATGATATATGTACAAAAAATATTTTTTATTTCAACGTAGTAATTACAACTCCGTAGAAGTCCTTATTCCCTAAACAACCTCGTAGCACCTGCTACGGCGTAGTAGTAACGTGATTCATCTCCGTAAATTAATATAATAAAATTGTTATGTTTTATTTAAAATAAGTTTTCTCATTTTTTATAGAAATGCATCAGTATTGAGTCGTAAATATATTTATATCAATATTAACAGCGTATATGCATTATAACAGTAACTACCTATAAACTTTCGAATATGCTAACAGCGTTGTAAAATTTTATAATGAATTGTATATAATACGATTTTTTATTTATATAAGCGTATGCTTAATAAGGAAGCTAAGTTTAAGATATATTTGTTTTATTAATGCCATTGCTTGATTTAATGTTTCTGAAGCAACTACGGCAGGAAACAATCTTACAATTAATTAAATTAAAAAAACATAAAAATTCTGATAAATAATAAAAACCATAGAGAATAATCTTGGATTGGAACCAAAGGAAAAATGCACTCAGCCATGTTTTGTTCAAACCTTGTCTAATAGTAGTTGCCGTGGCATATGTCTATCTGGATCACAAGTTATTATTTTTTTGCAATTTAAAACAACCTTTACACAACGTAAGAATATTATAATATTCAATTCGAAATTGTTCTATTAGTAGAAATCCTGGAATCTGAACAAAGTTTTTATTAAAAGACAAAAGTTATTCTTTATTTTTTTATACAGTTTTTTGTAAGGTAAGGAGGTATGTTATTAATAAAAGACAGAAATAACACCCTACCTAATATAGAAGTTGTCAGGTGGGTGCGATCATAAGGATTTATAAACTCTGGGCCTGTGATTAGGGTTCTAATTAATGTAATCATTTTTGGGTAGCGTACCGAACTTTTTGATGCCAGTTTTTGCTCGAAACTTTGTGATTAATATCACATAAAGGCATTTTAATAAAATATATAGGTATGAAAGGTATTATGTGACGCACTGAACACAACTTTACACAATGAATTTAAGTGAAACAAAACGAAAATTACCTTGTTACTGATCTCTTTATAGTATTATTTTACTATAATTTGCCTCCGCTAAATATATAAAGCCCCCTCTCGATGGGCCAATGATTTTCTGAGGGTCACTGGAAGCCGCTGGATGCGGGTACCCAGGATATGCAGTTGTGGAGCCCTTTGTCAAGTTTACCTAATACTGCGATGGTTCCTGATTCGACTAGTTATAGGTATAGGAATGCTTCGCCTACTATCATGTACTGCCTGTTACCGTAATAACTTAATTTATTTTTTGCTTTTTTTTAATGATAACTGCCTGCACTAAAAAATCTAATCCCTAATAAATAAACAAACATATAATAGACGGACACAAATTACATCCCGACTCAGAACAACTATTTATGGGCCGGCGCGGGACTCGAACCCGCGACACGAAGCGGCGAGGCGACTGTATTAGCCGCTGCGCCACACGTGTATTTAATTTTATGTCCTTTACCTACACAATAAATGTACATACATTAATATACTTATGTATATTATTTTAGTATCAAGCTTCAAACAGGTAGCGACGCCGCGACACGGCTTGTTGTTTATATTATTCGTTAATGTTATTTAAGATAAAAATAAGAACGACCTCAACGAAAGCTGTAGGGTAACTTTTCTGAGTCATATCAAACCTGTTTCTGTAAAGGTATACAATATAGCGAATATTTATGCTCTGTGAATAATAAGATATGATTAATTCTATATTTCTATTTAATATCGTAAGTGTGTATATTAATAAAAAAACCATGCTGTCCCGCATGTTTTGTCTTTGGGAACTGCCGATAGCAGTGAAAACTGTTTTTTTCATTTCTCATGCCTGGAAAGTAGGGTTTATCGTATTTGATCCGAGTAGCGAGTGGAACATGCTACTTCCCACCTTAGGGCGGTAAAGACTCATAGTAATTGCTTCTCTCCCTATGGTGAGAATACATTTTAAAAATAGAACCTAATTTAGTTAAGCAGTCGGCTGTAAAATTTCTACCATAATTAAAAAATAACGCTGCGGTCATGTGAACGTACAAACAGCCAGTGTGAAATAAAAAAAGGACGCTCCGTCTTACGAATATTCGAGGTCAGGTCACGTGTCAAGCAAGTTTGTCTATAAATCCCAAAAAAGCACAACGCCGCTAAAGAAGTTTTCAGTTCAATAATATTATAGGCATCTTCACCGTGACGATGATGTAGCCCATTATTTTCTAGGAGGCCTGCTCTCAGAATGAGAGGGCATAAACCATGCACCAACGCGCTGATCTAGTGCGGGTTGGCAGATTTCACATGCCTTCTAGAATATTTTAGGAGTACTCTCTGTTATGCAGATTTCCTCACGATGTTTTCCTTCGCTATTTCAAGTAGAAGATAAATAATTGCTAAGCACATGACTTCTAAAAGTCAGTGTCAAAGATTAAGGGAATCCACAGTCAAATTGTCTAACCACTACGCTATCTTGAGTTACTGTAATAGTAGCTTTGATTATTTGTAACGAGATGCACCGGTTGGTGTGTTGGTAGATAACTTTCGGCCTTTCAAGCCCAGGCTTGAAAGGCCAAAAGGTACCTCGTGGCTTTCATTCCCACGTAGGATACAGATATTTGTGTCCATGAACATATCTGTTTATCTTGTCTGTCTGGGTCTGGGTGCAATCTACTATATAAAAATAAGTCGGGTTTTCCTTCCTGACGCTATAACTCCAGAACGCACGAACCGATTTCCACGGTTTTGCATTCGTTGGAAAGGTCTCGGGCTCCGTGAGGTTTATAGAAAAGAAAATTTATAAAATTTAACGCGGGTAACACCGCGGGGCACAGCTAGCTATCTATATAATAGGTCTTTACCTATGAAATTGCCGTTTTGTATGAAAAAATTTAAACGAATTTTTTTCATGAATTTTTTTATTTGTATTAATCGAAGTAATCACCCATGCAATCAATGCATCTTTGCCATCGCAGTGGCAGTTTATTGATGCCCTTCTTAAAGAAATCAGCTGGACGGGAGGCAACAAATTCTTCAAAGGCATTTTGTACTGCCTCTCGGGTATTGAATTTTTTTCCCGCCAAGAAGTTATCCAAATTCTGGAAAAAGTAGTAGTCTGTAGGCGCAAGGTCTGGTGAGTAGGGCGGATGACGGAGAGCTTCCAACCCCAGTTCTTGCAACTTGGAGACCGTCTGCTGTGCAGTATGAGGTCGCGCGTTGTCGTGCAGGAGCAGCGGAGACGAGCGATTGACCAATGCTGGTTGGAGATGCGCCAGCTTCTCCATCATTGTGCTCAGTTCTTCACAGTACACATCTGCAGTAATGCTCACCCCGTTTGGTAAGAAGCTGTGATGAATCACACCGGCGCTAGACCACCAAACAGTGACCATCACTTTTCTAGGGGTAAGTTTTCGTTTAGGGCATTGTTTAGGTGCTGAACCAGGATCCAACCAACTTGCTGAGCGCTTGCGGTTATCAAACAGAATCCATTTTTCATCGCAGGTAACAATGCGGTTCAAAATTCCTTCATTTGTGTGTCTGTTGAGCAGTGCAAGGCACGTCTCGACGCGTACTTCGCGCTGGCGATCATTGAGTTCGTGGGGCACCCATTTGTCAAGCTTTTTTACCTTGCCAATTTGACGCAAATGGACCAATATTGTTTTGACGCTAACGTCGAAAGCTGCTGCTAATTCAGCCGTAGATTGTGTATCATCAGCTTCCACAACCGCCTTTAATTCGTCATTGTCGACCAAAGTCTTCGGACGACCGCGAGGTTCATTTTTCAGGTCGAAATTTCCAGAACGGAAGCGAGCAAACCAATAACAGGTGGTGCGTTGGTTTGTAGTGTTAGCTCCGTAAACGTCGTTGATGTTGCGTGCCGCTTGTGCCGCGTTGCTGCCACGACGGTACTCATATTCCATAATTACTCGAATTTTTAACGTATCCATGATGACGAAAAAGATTGAAATGCGATGAAAATGTAACACTAATCAATAAAGAAATGACTACTTTTGGAAAAAAGAATCCATGTTTTTAAAATAAAATTAATTTGAAATTAGAATTCTTAGCCAAACAAAAATTATTTTGATTTGAAATGGCCAGTACTGCAGAACGGCAATTTCATAGGTAAAGACCTAATAAGTATGTATTTACAAAAGAAAAAGTAGTATATCAGCTATCTGGTTTCCATACCTCCATATCTGCTCAGTTTGGGATCAGATGGCCGTGTCAATAATATTCCAGGATATATATTCTGATATTTATAAAAGGTTAATTGGTTACTGTGGTTATCTAAGAAGGTATTTTGATAAACTGGCTTTATTTATTAGGAGGAAGTTGAAGCTAAATCAATCTATAAATACACATCCTCATTTGTGTTTTCTCTTATTTGTTTTCCTGTTACCAATTAATTATAATTTTACTAATTATTTAATTAATGTATTTTTAGATGCCCAAGGCTGTGTACATTTTGTAAGTATTATTCTTTTTAATAAATTACTAGCTGTGCCCAGCGGTTTTTCTCGCGTTACATTTTATACATTTTTTAGGCGTCGCGTCTTACGGTTATCAAAATTAAATATGTAGGTATAATAGAAGTGTTTAATAAAGTCAGATGAAATATAACGTACTATCAAAATATGGTTTAATCGATATAATATATTTAATTGATTTCAGAATTATTTATTTCACAAAAATAGGGTACATATATGCAGGTCTTAATCTAGAAAGTGCATGCTGCCTATCTTGTCTATGGTTCAAAGAACATTAAACATTTTAAATTTTTGTCCAGGTGCCTTCTCGATTTAGGTAAAAAATGAGAAATCTCAAAGAAAATGGACAGAGAGCAGTAATTTACAGTTATAGTTAAATTGCATTAGTTCTGATATATGTTTTGTGGTATGAAATATTTAAATTTAATAATATATACTACATCATAATTCAAAATTATCTGGTTGGGTGATACCATGGAAAAAACAAATTCCTCAATATATAGATAAAAAATTTAGAATAAAGTCTGTTAATAATTAATTACATTTAGTTATTGAATATGTTTAGGATACTTTACGGCTAATATTTGTTCAATTCTTCAAACAAGTTTTTTTTTCTATCCTTTATTTATATAAAATGTATTGAAATAATAACCACGAGGTAATAAATAATTACTCACAATTTGTTTATTAAACTGACAAACTGTCAAACTGTACGCATTTCTGATATACCATATCTTAACGTCCATTTTCTAGAAATAATCTTAGTTCTTTGAAAAGATCATCTATTTTAGAAAGAAGAGATTCAGTGTATGACGCTGCAGCTATTGAGAAATACTGCCAGAAAACTCAGTAGGAATCATTTTTAAAAATATTTATTTCTTAACTTATTCTTACTTAAATGTATTAATTTAGAGCAAATCAATCCCAAGTCGTTTTGTCACTACACAATTTTCTTTTATAGTTCTTTTAAACTTATTCGTAGACATTTCTCTGATATCATTGGGAAGATTGTTATAGAATCTTATCTTTTGCCCCATAATAGAGTTACTTATTTTGGTGGTATGTAATATAGAAAAATTGTAATGGGTATCACGCATAACTAATTTAATTTTTTCGCTACGTTATATCTTCATAAAAATAATATAAAACATTTATTATTCACATAGATATTCACAAATCGCTTGTAAATTGTCGGAACTTGAATAGTATTACAAATTAATTATAGATATTTAATTCTAGGTACAAATAGATTATTCGATCGTGACTTATATTTGATCAAGTAGACTTTAACTTAATTTAAGATAATAACCGTTTTGTTAAACAGGTATTCATTGAAATTATTGTCAAGTTAGTTATTTAAGGATATTTAAATATTAATTGGCAGTGCTTATAGTTCTAGATATATTTAACACTAGCTCTGCTCCGCGGTTTTACCCGCGTTAAAGTTAAAAAAATATAGCCTATGTGTTAATCCAGGATGTCAGCTAACTCCATACCAAATTTTATTAAAATCGCTCCAGCCGTTTAATCGTGAAGAAGTAACAAACTCACAAACGTTACCTCTTTATAATATTAGTATAGATTACTAATTTCTAAAATAGATATACCTAACACCGTTTATATAGATATTGTAAACGACGTGTACTTGAAATTACATCGGCGAGTTATCATTTACAGTGCGAATGTGAGTGCAGGACATGATGAGTCAGGTGTCGTTCACCCGACGCGTCACCACAATACCTAGCTGCGCGCGCCGCCATTACACTCGACAGACTCCGACAGATTTTATCACATCTCGCTCTGACCCTCGTTCAGTGTCGTAGAAAGACTATCGACGTATTATTGATGTCTTAAAACTTGGATATGATTAAAATTGCCTTCGCATCCATGCAAACTAACAACGAAACTAATTTTAATATTACTTATTTATTTCTAACATAGTAGTTATGGAAAGAACAGGGCATCTAATAGTTGTGAGTCTTTAGTTTTTACGCGAAATACTGAGTAAGCGACTCGTTAAGACCTGTCGACTATTATGTGCCCAGTGCATGCATAATGGCGCAGTTATAGATGTTTATCAATAGTCATTCAGTCATAAAAATCCATAGTCCTATAATATTATTAGTTATTACATTGTAATTATATTACATACCTGATATTACCCTCCTATAAATAAACCCTCTTTTGAGAGTACTGTTCATTCTTTTGAAACAGCTGGACATTAGTTTTAAAGTAAGAATTTGTTTTTTTTAAGTTATTTGAACATTTTTTGGTAGAGTATAACTTACATAACTGATGTGCTAAAGAATATTATTACAATACATATCATATCTCCTACGATCCTTTTAGGACCGTTCCCCTATTACGTACCTTGATGAAACCTATCGAGGACAAAGCAACATTGTTGCAATAATTGCTCTTCAAATGCATAATAATAATATCCTGCGACATTATTCACAAACGGCCATCCGATCCTAAACTAAGCAGAGCTTGTACTGTGGAAATCAGATGACTACTTTTCTTTTATAAATACATACTTATATAGACAATTACACCCAGAGCCAAACAGACATGTTCATGCACACAAATATCTGCCCTGGGTGGAAATCAAGCAAGCGTCTACCAACCTCGCCAAGCGCCCTGGAAATGATTAACATTGCCCCTACATCTATGCAAACTAATAACTAAACTCATTTTAATATCATTGTATTTATTTCTAACATCATTCGTATGGAAGGGATTTATTAGTGTGATTTTAGAGGTAGTTATGGCGCGAAAAACTGAGTAAAAACAAGCATCTATACAAATAAATAAAATTGAAGTGTCTGTTTGTAATATTGAAATAACCGATTTTTACTACATGTATATGAAATACTCCAAAATAATATTTTTTTCAATTTTTGTCTGTCTGTCTTTCTGTTTGTTCCGGCTAAGCTCTGAAATGGCTGGACCGATTTTGACGGGACTTTTATTGGCAGGTAGCTGATGTAATAAGGAGTAACTTAGGCTAATTTTATTTAAGAAAAGTCTTTTATTTTTGAAAAAATAAAACAAAATAAACTAATTAACACGTGGACGAAGTCGCGGGCACAGCTAGTCGTTAATATAATTGGAGAAACATAGAGATAGGTAAATAGTATGGGAATAAGATTATCACTTTTTAAAGGGTGTAAGTTTAAACCACTTGTTATTAGAGTACTCCTTAACGGACAGCGAACTAGGTAAAGCAGACTGTGCTATCTGTAATATCAGCAGAGGATCAATAAATGACATATTCGTTACAAAGTTGTAGGCACTTTGTACAGAAATTGTCATTTACTGGACCCCCGCTGACTTCGGCAATACAGTAATGCGAATAGATACTTCTATAAATATAAGGAGAATAGGAATACATATTAAGACCCATCAATTCTCATTACCGACTGAATGGAAATCAATTTAAAATTCAATTTGTACACTTATTCATTCGTTTTTTATTCGCAAAAGAAAGCTTATATACTTTCATAGCACATATTCATCTAATGGAAGTATATGAGGTGATTTTCCTCACGTGTCTCACCGAAGACTGGCCATCTACGTGGGACATATTGTGTAGTGCAAAACTGTGTCTGTAAAAACTAGGGCATAGAATGCATCTGCTACTCTCAATAGCCTGACTCTCATAGTTCAATGAAAAGAGAGAGAGGTAGGGTAAATGACCGTCGGTAAGAGGTGTTCGCTCTCTGATATGCTTGGATATAACATATATATATATGGCCTTCGCGTCTATTTCAGACGATTTACGGCGCATTGTCTGAGAGGCATTTCTTTTGGTGGCTAAACAAACCGATGCGAGAGCGACATAGCCTGCCGCAGGCCTGACAAGAGAAGTTTGCGGTGGTTGGTGCCGTGCCGCTTTCATGTCGCTTCTATCTCATCAGCAAGTACTCCGAACCAGGCTTCATCAAAGATCTTACGACCCTCCACTACACGTTTGCGCCATTCAACTCAATTTTCAGTGAGCTTTTTCCAGCTACAGTGGTCAATTTTAAAAGCGGCCATAATCCGCGTGGTGCAGTCTTTAAAGCGAAGCAGAGGTCTACCGACATCGCGCTTCGCATTAGCTACCGCACCCAATAAACACATACACCATCGGTATTTGGATTTTTTTGTGCTTTATGGGTTTGCGCTTAACTTGCTCACGATCTCACCTGATGGTAAGCGAAGGTGTGGTCGAAGGTGAACCGCGCGTACCCATAAGATGCCTGTTCCTTCTAGTCTTGAATAAACCCATGTTGTATGGAATCACGTCGTTCAAGAGGGTGTTCCACAGCTTAGCCGTGCGTATGATGAAAGAGGAAGCTATTAAATTATGACCCTCGTAATTACTGAGATTCAAAATTTTGTTACACTTTTAGACTATGTAGCTGGGTTGAGAACTTTTCAAGACTAGTTGTGCCCCGAAGTTTTACCCTATTCTATTTGTTATTCGGATATATAAGCTATATTACTACAAATTTTCATCAAAATCAGTTCGGTAGTAATTGAGTGAAAGATTAACAAACATCCATCTCTACAACCATACATCTATACTCACAAACTTTCTCATTTATAATATCAGTAGGATTAAGAATGAATATTTATTGTCTATGCTTCCGGGAACATCTGACTCATAGCCTCGGCGTTACTCACTTGTCTGTTATACGAGTATATTGAGCACATTCGGCCTGGTAATTGTTAACTACACATAATAAAATAAAAAATAATGAACTTATACGATTAAATAAGTAATTTGTGTTCGTCTGGATGTAACCGAGTCTGGATGTAATTTGTGTCCGTCTATTATATATTTGTAAAGTACCCAGGGATTAATTTCCCTAATGCGGGCGTTGTTATAATAATAGTAAAAAATAAGTAACTTGTATTACTTGTAAATATAATAATGTCAATCTTCGATAGATGGCGCTACGATAATTCCAATGAATATCATATGTTGCCGTATGTACGCGCGCTGGGTTCAGCTATCATTCTATTTTTTGAAGTTATACTTCTTTTGACGCGATGGAGAAAAATGATGAGAGTGAATTTTTACGATGCGCGCGCACACCGACACCAAAAAATTTAACAGCATGAAGTTAATTCTAGGTGGTATGACAGTGAATTTTTACGATGCGCGCGCAGATGCGCGCGCATCTTAAAAATTCACTCGTAAAAATAACAGCATGACGTTAGTTCTAGGTGGTATGAAAATTGATAACTATGTTCAAGTTGTATATTAAGAAGTATAACTTCTAACGCGTGTACATAAGTACACACAAGTTTTTTTTAAAAGCCCATGAATTTGAAACGTCATGTGTGCAGCTTGTTGGTTTGAGCAATTGAACTCGAGATCACGTTTCACAGTCAAACGAGCACCACTAGGCAAAAAAAAACACCTTAAATTTGCTCAATATAATAATAGGAACGTCCGGTTCAATATTCCTGAAAACAATTCCCTTTCCAAAACAATAAAGCTGGTAATTTGCCTCGTAAGTCAGTTCCTCGCCCTATTACTTCTAAGAATTGGGAAGCTAACCTCCTTCCATGTCCTTCCGCCCGGCGGCGGTGCTTGCTATTCAAACCGCGTCACTTTTGTAGCCTCTATAAATATAATAATACTCTACCCATTGTTCAATGTCCATTTCGATTGTTATTATTATGAATTATATTAGAAATTCATGATATGATATTACTATAAATAATAATGTCATGTCATAATGCTTGCTTAATGTTTTCTATATCTTCTCATCTCTTATTTTTACGGCCCTGTTGGCGTGGTTGGCAAATGCTTGCTTTTCACGCTGGAGGTCGTGGGTTCGATTCCCACCCAGGACAGATATTTGTGTGAAGGAACATGTCTGTTTGTCTTGATTCTGCGTGTAATCTATACATATAATAAAATCGTAGGGAAGTCAAAACTGTACATTGAATATTTTTTAAAGGACACTTGGGGCGTGATCTACAATCGATACCGAAGCTAGAAATATAGTTTTTAGAATTTTTGTCTGTTTGTCTGTATGTATAAACTGGGCTAAACTCAAAAAGTACTGCATGGATTAACTTCAAATTTTGCATGAATATTACTAAGAGGTCGGGTCAAAATATATGGTACAATTATCACGCTATCCCCTACGGGGGAGGTGCTGTGGTAATTTATAAAATTTAACGCGGGTAGAACCGCGGGGCACAGCTAGTTATCTATATAAGTATGTATTTCAAAAGGAAAGTAGTATATGTAGTATATCAGTTATCTGGTTTCCATAGTACAAGCTCTGCTTAGTTTGGGATCAGATGGCCGCGTGTGAATAATGTTCCAGGATATTATTATTATTTATTTAAGGATTTTACAATATTATCGTATGGGCAGTGGTCACCCTAGAACAACAGAGGTGTTCAAGCAGCTCAGTAGGCCTCTAACTTGGCTTTACGACTGTGGTCTAATGACTACAACCGGGACCGACTGCTTAACGTGCTTTCCGAAGCACGGAGACGCTCAGAAATTAAACCACTTTGGTGGTCACCCATCTATTGTCTGACTGTGAGCCTAGTTGCTTAACCTCGCCGATCACTTACGGACAAGTGATAGCATGGTATGGCACACCGTACGGACAAGTTGGGCTATTGCCTTTAATCTAGTTTCTTATAATGTTAGCTTAAAGTTGTCCCCCTGAATCCCTGTGACGAGGAGTACTTTAGAAATATATAATTTACTGACACAAAACACACCCAGAGTCTGAACAACTACTTATGGCTCACACAAATATTTGTTCTGTACGGGAATCGAACCCACGATTGGCGAGGCGACTTTCTTATCCGCTGCGCAATACGTGCAGTGTGTGCTTAGTGTATGTTTATTAATACCAAAGTGCTGAATAAATATTATTAAGTATGTGATTGTTTATCTATCTAAAATAATTATTTGTAGAACGGCTATTTTCTTACTTTTTATTACGGGGTGAGATCAGTCTTGTTTTAATAGTTGCTCATTTCCAGTAATCTGTAACAAAGAAAAATCATATTAATTTCATAGTACTGCTTGAGGCGCCCATATTCAGTGTAATCACCGGTGCGTAATTGATCGGGAGGGAAAGCACCTAGGCGCGCGGTCAGTCCATAGATGGGTGACCGCCAAAGTGGTTTAATTTCTGAGCATCTCCGTGCTATGGAGGCCACGTTAAGCTGTCGGTCCCGGTTGTAACCAATAGGCAATAGGCGTTAAGCCATGTCTGAGGCCTACTGGGCGGCTTGAACAACACTGAAACTATATAGGGTAACCACTGCCCATACGATAAGTAAATAAGTACTGCTTAGTTACTAGATCTGCAAGGCATTCTGCTGCTTCCAAATATTAAGGTGAGTGTATTTAACCAAATGCTTATACTTTTGCATTGATTTCAGTGGGATATTTGTTTTCAGTGATTATTCCTCCGTGGCATGTGCAGTCTTTATAAATTTAGATATACGTACCTACTCTCGAGTAAAGTCACTACCACTGTGTCAAATTTTACAAAGATCGGTTCAGCCGTTTATGAGGAGTAAGATCAGGAACGAACTACTACCTAAGAAAGAGTTTCGTTTACACTCAGCAAGTAGTTTAATAATAATGGTGACGTCTCATCATTAGTCAGTAAATGTACAAAATGGCCGCTGTCAGTAATCGCCGAATGCAGGTTAGGTAATGAATTGCCTTGAACCATGAACATTAAACGAGAAAACGATGATAAATTCAACAGCTTGGATTATTTATTCGTCATTCATTCATATATGTATTTTGTCTCGTGCGCTCAAATGTTAAGGGAATGTGAATGACAGATAAAGCCTTGTAAAAATTATTCGTTTTTATAAGTTACGCAGGGTTTTAGGTAATAAGTAATTATCATCTAAATTGGTTGTTAAAAATCTTTATATGATCTCGAAAAATGTGTAACTATCTTTTCTCTATATTACCAAAAAGAAACCTAATTAACAAAATAATTTGGCCACACGTGGCTGTAAAAGTCGAAGAAACTTTAAGGTAAAAATTGTGAGATATGTTCAGTTTTTAATTAGACAATAAGTATTCTACAATTACAGTTGCCTTATGAATAATTCGTCTTTTCGGGGAAGCGCGATGCGGCGTGCGCGCAGGTTAACCAAGTGTGAATTTAATCACTCACACATAGAATAGTGCATGATGTCATTTGTTTTTTACATTTGTATGTGACTCAAGGTATTTGTTTTCCTTTTGGGATTTTATTATTGCAAGGTAATTTTAATGTTCTATATTTATACCATATTTGACTAGGGCAAACTTAGTTGTACGTAGTTTCAACTCAATATTGTATTTTTTTCCTGAACAGTTATTTGTGTGAGCACAAGTTGATTTTTCAGTGACGTGGTATTTTTATGGATTGACCAGTCTCTTCTATTACTATATTATAATACGAAATTTAAAAAATGTAAAGGCATTTCTAAACACATCATAATTGTTGAAAGCAAGCTTTAAAATTACTTCTTAGTTTAAATAAATATTTATGGTTTTCCAATCTTTGTCAAGTTTATAAAGTAAGTTATTTTTCAAGTAACTTCATATCACACTAATATTATAAAGGCGAAATTTTGTGAGTGTGTGAGTGTGTATGTTTTTCACTTCTTCACGTCTAAACGGCTAGAGCCATTTCAATAAAATTTGGCATGGAGTTAGCCGACAGCCTGGATTAACACATAGGCTATAATTTATTAAGTTTAATGCGGGTAAAACCGCGGTGCACAGCTAGTATGTCATAATTACTTTATCTAAAAATTATGGATAATTTATAGGAAACTTTAGAATACGAAGACAATTCTACAAAAAGATTATTTCTAAAATTAATTGGTGTAAATTCTAAAATAGCGAGTAGCAAAAGACAGGCCCTTATGGAAATACGGGAGAGGCATATGTCCAGCAATTGATGTCTTTCGGCTGTCATCTATACATATAATAAAATCGTAGGCAAGTCAAAACTGTACATAGAATATTTTTTAAAAAGGAAACTTGGGGCGTGATCTACAATCGATATCGACGCCAATAATATAGTTTTTAGAATTTGTGTCTGTGTGTCTGTTTGTCTGTATGTATGTCCGGGCTAAACTCAAAAAGTACTGCATGGATTTACTTCAAATTTTGCATAAATATTACTAAGAAGTCGGGTCAACATATAGGCTACATATTATCACGCTATCACCTACGGGGGAGGAGCTATGATATTCTATAAACTTTAACGCGGGTAAAACCGCGGGGCACAGCTAGTGATGAAATATTATGTGTATCTATAAATATCTTGGTGCCACTAACACACTGCCACCTGATCCTAAACTAAGCTTAGCCTGAGCTTTGTTTTTATATACGTGGGGATATGCTCTAGTCGCACGGGGTGTGGGGCTTGACTCACTAAAACCACCTCGGTAGCCAGCCTCACAATGCCTGTAGCGGGGGCTCTGGGTACTCGTGAACGATCTCACCAGTACCCCCGCTGTACACTGAGCGTCCGCGAGACTCTCACCCGGGGATGGGAGGGGCCTGAGTGCCCCCCTCCCCAGTACGCACAAGCGTTTTACCTGAGCTACAGCAGGTTACCCCCCGGGACGGCTGGCGCTCGGAGGTAAAGGACTCTACTCGTTCCCTCCCCGGAACGCCAGCGGTCCCAGTGGCGGCGCCCAATAGGGGAGAAGCCAATTGGGCGCCGCATACCCTCCCGCGCTGGGGTTAGCGTCGACGGCGATGAAGCGGACACTAGCGTCAATGTCCGGTTCACCGGCGCCATCTTGTTCTTCTGCAAGAGGGATCGTTGCGCTCCCTCTCGCGCTCGGCGGCCTCCTTCTTGAGCATAACAGCTTCACAGAAGGAGGCCACTGAAGCTTAGCCTGAGCTATGGCAACCAGACAACTGAATACATACTTGTATATTTTTAAATACATACATATTCCATCTGATTGTAAAGTAAGCGGAATAGCCTGTACTATTGCCACCAGACATCTGATAAATATACTTGTATATTTTTATATACATACATATTTTAGCTAAATTACACCCAGACACTGAATAAATAATCAACCTTATCACACAAATTTGTCCTGGGTGAGGATAGAATCCACGACCTCTGGATTAGTAGTTAGGGCCACTAACCACTATAGCCACAGATTCAAGTCAAACAAGTCTTTAATAAAATAAAATGAAATTTGATAACAGATATAAATATAAAATTCTCTGTAATATTTAACTTATTGTATACTCTTATTGATAACTGGCTGTTTCCTGCGGTTTTACCCTCGTTGAACTTTATAAATTAAGGCATGTGTTGTTCGGATATATAACCTATATTACTACAAAATTTTATGAAAATCCGTTCGGTATATTTGACGTGGAAGAGTAACAATCATCCATACATCTATACATCCATAGGTACTCACGAATTTTCAGATTTATAACATTAGTAGGATCATTATGTTAGTAAACATTTTCCTCTGAATATGAAAATTGTATAATTGTTTAACAAGAAGATATGTTCATATCCTACTCAAACATAATGATGACTGTTGTTGAATGACGACTTAACCTACGACACACATGCCTAAAGAAGTATATGTGTGTGTGTGTGTGTGTGTTGACAGCCAACACCTACGACTACATACACACATCGCATTTGTGTGTGTTATCGTTATGTGAACGGCTCGATAATGGTGTGTCACAAGTTACGTCAACATCAGCTGGCCCGGCGGCAGGTTGGTGAAGTTTATACTGGTTATAAGGTGTGGAGGCAAATGTCAGTAACGAATTTTAAAGTGAAATTTTATTGGATAATGGAGAACTCTATCTTGGTCGTCCTGATTAATCGCAAAGATTTTGAACAAAAATATGACGGTCACCGTAACCTAGCTGGTAGTGCTCCTGCCTACGAAGCTGGTGGTCCTGGGTTCAAATCCCGGTAAGTGCAAATATTTGTGTGATGAGCACGAATATTTGTTTCTGAGTCATGGATGTTTTCTATGTATTTGTGTATTTATCTATCTATGTAAGTATGTATATCGTCACCTGGTACCCATAGTACAAGCTTTGCTTAGTTTGGGGCTAGGAAAATCTGTGTGACATTGTCAAAAAAAAAAATTTAGAGTATAAGAACCTAATTGCAACACAGATTAGGTTCTTATATATGTTTTCTCTAAATATTTAGCTGTTGTAGTAAGTTTATTTACTTCTTTTATTTTAGTAAATAGTGTTTAATTACAGGTAAGTATTTGTTTTTATATCATAAACCCATATTGGGAAGTGTCACGCTCAAACCCAAGAGTGGACCTACTCGTATATTTAAATAAGGTTTCCTGAAATGTAATGTGGTTAAGGTAATTAATAAAAAGAAAAAAGTACCTAGAAACTTGTAGAGCTGATTAGAATCTGAGTTAACCAGCTCCTAAATTGTTAACTTCAGCATGACCGCAAAATTTTGTTTTTAAACGGGCCTTAATAACGGGCTCAATAAATTTAAAATACAGTTGACAAAGTGACTTGTAGAGACATGTTTTTATAGCATCCATGATTTTTTAAAATATAATTTAGAATTTTTTAAATTGTTTTACTATGTTCTAATAATAACGCATTATAGTCAAATAATCTAGTTTATAAGTATGCGTATGGATATGTTGTCCAATCAGTTGATGCTGTATTTGTATTCTCGAACGATTAAAACATGGCGCACTGTATATGTTTTGCTACTAATTTTAATAATACTTACATGTGGTTTAAGCGAGGCTCGTATATATGTATAGAAAACATATTATGTAAAAATAGTTTGATCAATAAATAAAAACAAGAACCTGTGTTTATGACAAATTAAGATTTTCCATTTCTATTTCCTAGTTTGTGACATTTAGTGACAATTAGTCATTCTATTTTCAAATATAAACATATGCTATTCAAAAGACTCTGTTGCTGGTCTCATTAGTATGAGACGTCAAACTCCACACGTCTAAAAATAATGGTTAATTAGTAAATTAAAATAGATATGTATTCTCTCCACAAAATATTTGCATAACTTTTTAATCACCTGTCAAAAATATACAACCGCTCATGTCATATAATAAAATATTCCTCTACAATGACGTCAGATAACAAAAATAACAGATAACATAACTGTTATTACATCACAACAGCTGTGAAACTAGTCGGGTGACATTCCTTAGGGAACGCGCGAGCGCAGCTCTTTGCCGCGTGCCAACAACGGTATAAAAACGCTAATTACGTGAAATACATAGCTAAAGATAAGTGAACTATCAACATTATCATACTGTTATGCCAGTTTCTGTTATAGATACAAACTAAGGATATTATCTTGCGTTTCTTTTAGTGTTTACAATGCCGTGATGTTTATCTCGCTTGATTAGAATCTTCGCTAAATATCGACCGTGATATACTGTCTATTGATTTCGAAACTATTAATAAATTTTTACCTCTATTCTTAAAACCTAATATTCCAAAAAAATTGAGAATAGAATTGGCATTCTTTTAGTTTTTATTTATTATTTAGCCATTGACATGATATATAGTCCTAAGCCATTGACATTATATTGAGTACTAAGCCATTGAAATTAAATAAATAAAAAAGGATTTTATTCACGTAGACTTTAAAAAAGCGCTTGTAAATACAGTTATTATTTCTAGTTACTTATTACAGATATTTAGGTACACGGAATTTTAAAACATTTATACAATTCATTTTATAATGGTAGTGATATTTAGATGTTATTATTATATAGAGTACTTACTAATTTATTGAAATTATATCATATCATTTGACGGGACTTTTGGCGTGGTTCGTAAATACTTGCCTTTCACGCCGCAGGACGTGGGTTCGTTTCCTACCCAGGACAGATATTTGTGTGCGTGAATATATCTGTTTGTCCAGGATATTACTATTACAAATCGATCATATGATAAAATTAATTTGACTTTATGTGAGTATTTTTTCTGTTAACTTCATAAAATAAATGAATGGACATATGGGTCACGTAGGCTATTTTTCTTTACTATTGGTTTGAATTTAAATTCCAAGATTTCCACTTAATGCCTTAGAAATAATTAATCTTGGAGTCACGCATATAGTATCTAATAATACAATAAATCAATAATAAGAAAATATACGTGAACGTGGTTAAATAAACTAATGAACGAATAATCAGTAGTCAAACAAAAAATATTTCGATGCATTAAATCGATTAAACGTTCTTCTTAAGTAAAATCGATTCTTATTTCAAATCGAATCGGTTACTTGTGAGGGAGACACTAATTTCAAATTGTCTCGAACTGTTAAAAAAATACGAATGCACAGAGTATAGGGCGTTTGTGCTCCGAACGACGAAACGACACCATAAAATGGAACGATATGTTAATAGTACAATTTTTAAGAATCATTGTAAGTAGTAATTACTGCCGATGATTAGTATGTAGACTGTATCGTATAACAAACGCCCTAATTGCTTAGGTCTTCAGTTTTCCGTACAATATGTACAGACGGCACCAAGTGCAAGAAGCAGAAAGTGAACCTTATGCTTTTATGATAAAGTTAAAAATCTATAAAAGAAATTTGACAGATTGGGGTAACTGCATGTGCTGGCGTCTTAAAAGTGTGGCAATTCTCTTTAAAACAGAAAACAACATCGGTGTTGACGCCTTGCCGACTATATCTGAGTCAGCTATCTAACGATCGTTTCGTTCTGAAATGCTAAACGTACCTACTACTAAAATAAAATTATGATAACGCTTAAATATAGTTTCAAATAGCTTCCTATACTAAACAAATTGCTGTGTTAAATTTAAATATTGAGTAATACATCTTTGCAGTAATGCTAGCTATCGACACATCATCTGATCCCAAACTAGGAAGAGCCTGTACCTACTACGGCAACCAGACAACTGATAAACGTACTTATATATTTCTAAATACATATACATATAGCCTTACACAGAACAAAAAAAAAACTTGTGTGTACTTATGTACACGCGTTAGAAGTTATACTTCTTAATATACAACTTGAACATAGTTATCAATTTTCATATACCACCTAGGACTAACGTCATGCTGTTATTTTTACGATGCGCGCGCATCGAAAAATTCACTCTCATACATTTTCATACCACCTAGAACTAGCTTCATGCTGTTATTTTTACGATGCGCGCGCATTCAAAATTCACTCTCGTACCACCTAGAACTAACTTCATGCTGTTAAATTTTTTGGTGTCGGTGTGCGCGCATCGTAAAAATTCACTCTCATCATTTTTCTCTATCGCGCCAAAAGAAGTATAACTTCAATAATCGGACTAATCACGCAAAGTATAGTAGTAGTAAGTATTGTAATTTTTGATGTGAAACATCTGTACCCGCACGTAAAAAAGATTTCTGGGGGAGCGACGCGTCGCCACGTTTTTTTTTGATGTGAAACAATACAATCGACTGTGCGATTATTAATCGTAATATTTTATTTTATCATTATGACATATTTAGTTCATATCAAAATATGTTCTTTTCTGCATATTAATTTAAAAAAATAATGTCGATGTTTCACATCTGCCAGGCGTCCCGTGACGGCTCAAATTTTTTTTTCATACAATCTGCGTACCTAAATATCATAGAAATAAACCTAACCTAAGAAAGTACCTAGAAATAGTTATAAATTAATTAATTAATTATATGTTACTACAAACATGTTCTGACTATTTACAAGCGCTTTTTTAAAGTCTACGTGAATAAAAACTATAACTTTTAATTATATATATAAAGATTTATCGTAAGTGTGGTCGAACCTACGACTTCTCGCTTAGCAGCCGCGGTCACTAACCACTAGTACAACATGTCTAACAGGACAGGATTAGACTTCTATCAATGAACTCGCTGCTGTTTTATATGGTAACAAAATGTAAATTACAATTGTGTATGAGAGACAATATTTTACCGTAGTTTTTCTTGGGAGAGAGTTTAATACGTCTTAAATTAGATTTTCACGATACTTTATCACTTAATAAGACTAAATGACATTATATTCTTATGATGAGTGGCTGGCCAGTTCTGTCTAGATAATTAATTAGTTAATGTTATCAATAATTGTTAAGTTGTTTTTGAGGTATTTAAGTTAATTATATTTATGTTTACATTTATTTTATGAATGCTTTGTCACCAGACGACACGCATTTGTAAAAGTTTGTTATCTCATATAAGTGAACTGTAATTGTCCTTTTTGTGGATAAAGATTCTTTAAACTTATATAGGTACAAATATAATTAATTAATTAATTACAGAAATATATAAGTATGTTTATCAGTTGTATGGATGCCATAGTACAGGCTTTGTAGTTTGGGTTCAGATGGCAGTTCGTTAGTTGTCCCAAGAGATTCATTATTATTTTATTCGTTTGCATGTTGTTTTTGTAAGTTATAAATACGTACTTTTACTTTTATCGGCATTTGTGTACATCTTTGGGGGAGGCCGTTCAAAGTCAAAGTCAAAAATTCTTATTCCGTAAAAAATTTACATTTATGTGGAATTGTCCAGCTATGGACGTCTTTCGGCTGATATGATGATGATGATGATGATGATGAGATACTTGTAGTTGAAGCTTAACTAAATGTAAATTGGCTATTACTATGTACACATTTTTGTATGAGTGGGAAGGCGCAGCTCAACGGAAGTTACAACCATCTGTAAGAACATATCGAGGGTGGACATGTGGTATGCTTGTTTGAAGGCAGTTATGGGATATTGGATCAACGTCAAACCGTAATCCCCTTATAATTTATGTCAGTCCTTGGGCAAACACCTTAAGTAAGTAAGATGTTATTTAAGCCCGAGGGCAGGCCTTTTTCTTGGCCAAGGAATAAGCATGGCTATTCAACTTGGCAATGCTGCCAGTCTGGAATAAATTACCGGCTGCGGTGTTCCATTAACGCTCCTTCCGAAAGATTTTCCGGATTTTGATCTATTTAACACTACGTCTCAATAACTTAAATCTATTATTTGCAAGAACAGGTTTGGTGCTAATTCTAAACAAACATAATATCAATTTCTCTTAACAATCTTCTCTCTTTCATTTATAATAATTTTGTAATTGTATAATTTTATGCATACCAAGTTATATAGTCTGTTATATGTGGAAAATGTTAAATAGTCCTAAGTTATCCTTATTTTATACTACCTTAGATAATTGACACAGTAATTTTCCCAAATAAAATAAAATAAAGAAAATGATTTTACGTGGACGACTGGCGACTAGAGAAATGGGTCAAATTCAAAGGTGTTAGCGCAGCACCCCTTCTCGCGCCCAAACTTGATTAAAAATATATCTCTCACACACACACACACAAAAACACACACACACACACACATACACTAGTACATACAATGATCTATACAGTATTCAGAATTTAGATGTAATGTACCAACACTTAATTTTAATTATTTAATTATGTAACCTGAAGAATATTTTAAGCACATTTTATTGTTAAACAATCCTCGACGGACGAGACTGGATCCTGCAACACAGGGTATCCTAGTGCGGCTTCCAATGTCATCTTAATTTATATCTAAGTGCAACCATTTGTGAAACAATAAATTTTATTTTATTATTGGAACGAAGTTCCTTATAGTGCGTTGTGAAAGGGGGCTAGACGGAAAAAATTCTCACGCAAAAGTTGTCACGACACTTTTTGCAGCTGTGCGGCGTGCGCATGTTTCTCTGTCTGTGTCTCTCTCTCTCTTATAGAAAGCAAGCCAGATATTTTCATTTCTATTTCGCATTGAACAGTGTAGTGTTGCGACGATTACTTTTCTTGAGTGTATACAGGTTTTTGTACATAATAAGAAATAACTTCGTTCCATCCGGGTGTCCCTTGACACCTCTCAAGTTTTATTTATTATTTTTATTTTAAATGATATATTTATTCTAAAAATGTTATAAACTCTCATACTGTATGTTATTAATATATTAGTAGGTGTTACAATGATAGTTGTTGGCGCCGCGCACTCAGAGTAATTCGGGAACACTCAATGCTAGTCTATTATTGTCACGAGTGTTACAATATGTTGTTTACGACCCAATTTAGCTTACTTTATGATACAATTGTTTCTTTACTAATGTTTGTTTTGATTCAACGACATATTTGCGATTTAGTAACTGTATTTTGAGTTATTCATGTTGACAGTTAAAGTATGACATCTTTATGATTATTCTTACACTTTATCGTGGTTACCCTGGTGTCAGAGTTGTCAAAGCCACCAAGTCGGCTTCTGACATGGCTTAACGACTATTGTCAATAACAAAAACCGGGACCGACAGCTTCGAAGCACCTTTCTGATGTGGCAGTAAAACATTGGTTTAAAGACATTTATTCCCATTATACATATTGGCGAGATAATAAAGTATTTTGGGACATTATTCACACACGGCCGAAACAAAAACACTTAATGTAATTTCTTACATGTAAGTAATCAAATTTCTTAGAAACTTTCAAACCTACATTATCCTCTTACGGGGTAAATCTTAGTATTCAAACATGCTAACAGACTGAGAAATCACGTTGTTCGATACAAACTTGGCAACCCCTTTTCACCCCCTTCGGGGTTTAATTTTTAACAATCTTTTCTTAGTGCTCACCTAAGTCTCTTAAGGAATACATAAATACATACATAGACTCACGCCTGTTTCCCAGAGGGGTAGGCAGAGACAACGGATTTCCATTTGTCACGATTTTTGCACACCACTTTAGCCTGGATTACTGACATTATATTCTTCATACATGCTCACCGGTTTAAGGGACTTCTGACCTGCCCTTTGTTGAGAACGTCTCCGATTTGGTCAAAGAATGTTCTACGAGGTCCTTCCGGTTGTCCCATTCACACAGGCCAGGTATACTTGTTTTGTCAATCTTCTTTTATTCATCCTTTCTAAATGGCCAAACCATCTCAGCATACCTTTTTTAATCTTTGTGACTACATCCTCTTTCATACCACAAGGCTCTCTTACATCAGTATTTCAAATTCTGTCTCTGAAAGTCACACCACACATACTTCTCAGAGCTCTCATTTCCACTGCATTTATTTTACTTTCATTCTTTTTCTGCCATACCCAACTTTCACTTCCATACATTAAGGAATATTTGTGCAAAATTTCATGGTTATAAACCCGGCGGTTTCAAAAGTGCATTGATCGATCAGTAGGGGAGACCTAGGATAGTTGTGACAATTTTTAATTTTGGGGGAATATCTAGCTCAAACATTCCTCGGTTACGACCTATGTGAATAAATCTAGCACCATTCCTTCCCTTTCCAAAACAATCATCAAATTTAAGTAAAATAATACGGTTTCCGAAAAAATCAACAAAAAGGAAGACTACTCCATTTGTCACAACTCCCCTACCACCGAGGTAAGATGTGACAGGTACCGAGGAAAGTTGTGACAGCTATGTATTTAGACTGTTTGAGTATTAAAAGATACCATTACACATATTATAAATACATGAAATATGTTTCTTTTTTGCTAAAAGTAGTTTAATCATCTTTTAGCACTTCGATTTCCAATAAACACAGCGTTTAACCTTTCCATAACATTGTGACAAGTGACAAGTGATTATGGGATCGTTTAGAGGTCAATCATATTATAATTAGTCAAAAATTTCAATCTAATCTGATAGGCAATAATGGCAAACGTATTGCAGCTTGCCTCCAGTACAATCTGCGTGTGACCAGCCTCTCCATTCTAGGCACTGCACCCACTCCTCATTCGATCTGCTGTTTGAATAGGTTTCAGGGCAAACCAAGCAAAAACAATTATTTTCTGCCTCTCATTCGTCATCCTGTTCTCTTCTTCTTATTAGACTTCTTGGCTTTTTAAGTTTCTTCTTATCTTCGCTTAAGAGACGCTTTTCACATTCTTCGCCTTCCTATTGGCTCTATAGCAGCTATTTCGTCCTTAGTAGGTGTATCAGTAAGAACAGGTTAAATGGCATTTTAATTCTGAACCAGGGTATGAGCTGTAGACGTGAAGGCAACGGGTTCATTGGCATTATTGTTCACGACTTATGAGTTTCTAGATGGCATGGTATGTTCAATAGATGAACCTAGACTCTTGCTTCAACGTTATCAACTGTGCCGGTGTTGTGATTTGGAGTTATGGTTATTTCTGCTGGATTGTCCACAATTTCTGAAACTGATTGCTCTAGTTCTGGCTTGGGACAATCAGTCACTCGACTTGGCAGGAAATCGGTGTCTCCAAATATAATATATCTCCAATATCAGTTTTTCGTATGTACTTATTAGGCATTCTGTATGTAACATCACACCACCAACCGAGTATATTTTTTATCGAAAATTACTTTTTCGATGCAAGCCTAATGTGGAATGTACTTGCAAGATTTGCCTTTAATATACTTATGTACAAACACACATACAGACATGGCAAATGAATAAAAATAACCCAGTTACAATAACCCAGCAGAAAATGAAGTCAAATAGGAGAGTTGTGACAGGCTGTCACAACTCTCCTAGGTGCTCAAAATTACGCCTTGGTCCGAATAATAATTTAAATTTTCTAAACCTGATGGAAACACAACAAATCAATGATACGTTTTGAAACTTAAATAACCACACAACGTAAGAAAAAATAACACAACGACGCACACGTAATAAGATATGATATAAATTCAATCAAAGTTTTGACGAAATACTTACTTATCGCATTTTTTTGCACTTGGACGTCATAACTTCGCAACCGCTTCGCGTGCACCGCCGGTGGGTATTGAGTGAAATAACGCGTCTCTAAAGCGTCAATCTAGCGTTTTTACCAGCACGCTCACTTTCATAGGTAGGGAGAAAACGCGACTGTCACAACTCACCTCTGTCACTAATCTCCTAGGTTTCCCCTAAGTCAGTTTCTGCTTTTATATATATATATATATATATATATATATATATATATATATATATATATATATATATATTATACATATATAGATTAAACCTCTATACAAAGTGTCAAAAAAAGCAAGTCCTACTGTTCAAACTAATATAATAATAATATATAGGGACAATGTCACACAGATTCTGATTCACTGATTCAATAACTCAAGTGGCCTTAACGGGTTTTAAACACGAACACAGGATCTGATTTGTCTGAGGACCCAACAAGTTGAAACATGTTCAAACAAATCGTGCTAAAATAATACCGTAGAGCCGATAGAGTCAATGACTCCAACGGAAACGAGATAATGAATTGATTAAGTCCTATAGAGATAATACATTCTAATTGAAAACTTTCTAATATAATATAGGCTCAGTTTCTAAAACAAAACCTCCTTAAGCATGCTTTCTTGGTTATCCGGATGGCGTGATTGGTAAATGCTTGCCTTTCACGCCGCAGATCGTGGGTTCGATTCCCTCCCAGGACAGATATTTGTTTGTCCTGAGTCTGGGTGTGATTATCTATATATCAGTTATCTGGTTTTCATAGTACAAGCTCTGCTTGGTTTGGGATCAGATGGCTATGTGTGAATTCTATCCCAGGATATATTTCTGAGTTCCCCGACAATAGAACTAGATAAGTTTTGTTTTTGTCTTAAGTCTTATTTATAATATTTTATTTATTAATTAGTTAGTGATTTCACTCATGTTTTTAGTCTGTGTAAATCATAGACTGTCTAATACATTCATTTAATTTAGTTCAGTTAGTTAATACAATTACTCGAATGCAGTATAAGTAAAGCTTTATTTATCTGTAACTATGCTAATAAGTTAGTAAGTTCTTTGAACCTCTGTAGTACAATCAATTTTACGCATTATCTGTAGCGCTATTACTTATTAATAATCATGTCATTATAGTGATTATTAATAACCAATATAAATATACGTAGAATTAGATTTAATTTTATTGGCGGGACAGAATTTAATTATTATTTTTTTTGTTTTTGACCTCTTTGGGCAGGCTATGGTCTGTGGCCATACCGCCTCGTCTTCAGTTGTATTATTTCTAATTTTATATTTTAAAAGTCAGTCAGTCATGTCCGTCACGTCCGTCACAGTCATGTCCGACACGTCCGTCACAGTCAAGTCATAGTCCCACCTCAGTAAAGCAGTGGAGACTGTACTAGAGGCTTCTATGGAGTTTTGGTTTCAACACGGAAAATCACAATTCACGGCAATATCGCACTTTCCTCCACTTGTGTACGTTGTCGAAGATGTTATAATAAAATCCACCATATTTACACATAAAAACTCGAATTTACACCAGTTTTTGAAAATAAAACAGCCTCGATGCGTCCTTTTCCGCGTTGGCGCCAAAACTCGACAGAATTTAATACTAGTTAACAGTGACAGTTCTCGCATTGCTTTCACTGATCATAAATATATTAAAAATCGTTGAAGTATGTGGAAGTTAATACAGACACTGCTAAAATAACAATAAAAATGTATTCTTGATAATTTGTATAAACATAAATTAATAACATAATAATATTAATATTATAAATACGATTTTTTCACTATAAAACATATTTTCTGTCTCCCGTCGAAATATACACACCAATAAATTAAGTAACGTTTTCCAATGCTTTGAAATAATATCTAGTCGGCTAAGTTATCAAAATGGATTCTGTATTAACACGATTAAACTGATTTAAATATTATCACATCTCTTTCTAATATAGCTCGTTTTTAAAGGCAAGGTATACTTAGCACTATCAAACAAATAAAACTGCTTGTCCGGAGCAAAATTTGTGTAATACACACACATTTTCCTACTGTTCTTGGGAAATATTTACGTAAATTAATTTCATTATTTTCTAGTTCTGTGATGTATATCACCATAGGTCAGTTGGTTTATGTAATAGACGCCAGCACATCAAGCTACCCCAATCTGTCAAATTTCCCCAATTGAAAGTGAACTTTATGCTTTTGTGATAAAGTTGAAAATCTATAAAAGAAATTTGAGAGATTGGGGTAGCTGGATGTGCTGGCGTTGAACTGGAATGATTACTAGATTCAGTTCGGGAGTTGATATTTTCATTTATAATTGTAGAAGATATATATAATTGACATCCAATCACTTACTCTCTAGATAAGTCATTTTTAATTTTCTTTATATTGTTTTTTTTTTGTAATTAAGTACCTCCCGCTTCTTTCTCTCATTTAATTCTTATTAAATCACGCAGCGTGACTTCACAGGAATTTATCTACCGTGATAAACGAGATTTTACTATAGTAATCATAATTTAGAAAGTCCCTGGAAACTCGCCAAGATTAATCCGGAAACTGATGGGCGTAACGGGTATGTGTATTGAGCATTTTTCCACATTCCATTCTAAATATATTAGTGACGATGCTGACACGGCGTGACGTGCGCTGACGCGGCCCACGTCAGCACCCACCCGTGCGCCAGCGCACCGCTCCGAGCGCCTTCGACGTTCGACCATTCGCTTCCTCCATCAACATGTTTTTTTTGCCTAGATAATTTTGTAGCCGTCGATAAATTTTCCTGACTGAGATCATTCGTAAATGAATGATACCTACTAAAAAGAGGCGATAGATGAATCGCTTCAAAATTTCTTATACTTTCATTCAAAGACATTAGAAGGAAAGTAGATGTTGTAAAAAATTTAAAGCCTTTATAAGTTACTAGATGTGCCCTGTTCCCACATTAAACTTTAAAATTATAATCTATATGTTATTCGGAAATATAAGCTGAAGTGAAGGAAGTTGTGAAAATGGATGCTTAAAAAGAAATCAAGGAGAAGGCTTACCATAGACAAGGCTAGAAACTAGTACACCGACAAGTGCACAACACTTAAGTTAAAGAGAGAAGCTATATTTACTACAAAGTTTCATCAAAGTCCATTCGGTAGTTTTTGCGTGAAAGAGTAACAATTCCACCCATCAATACATCCATACTCACAAACTTACGCAATTATAATATTAGTAGGATTGTTAAATAAATAAAAAAGGTTTTTATTCACGTAGACTTTAAAAAAGCGCTTGTAAATAGTCAGAACATGTTTGTAGTAATATAGTTGTATACATTAGATATTATTTCCAGTAACATAGATATTTAGGTACATCTTGTATGAAAACATTTATAAAATTTATTTTATTACAGAAATGATGTTTAGCTAGCTCGTATCAAGTTATTGTCAAGAGATTATGTTTAATTATCTAGTTTAAGTCTAATATTTATACTACATATTGTCACGTTTGTTACGAATTTAAAGTGGTTATTTCTGAAATTTCTACTCATCTACTGCCATACGAGTATTATATAAAGTTTTTCAAATGTCATCATCATTAAGTTAGCGGCAATTCAAGTTGCACTGCAATTAGATCCGAAACTGCGCCGTTACAGCAATTTATATTGCGTAAATCCCTTTGTTGTCGCCAGCATGATTAGGTAGGTAGGTATTATATTTTGTCGTGTGTATCGAGTGTAACAATAACACGATAGTTTTGGCAGCCATTATATAGCTACAGATCTTTCATTATGTCTATTAATAAAGTATTTATTTAATTTCCTGCTCGACCCAGACGCATTTGCTGATAGTTCTCGGATCAGGTTTTTAATAGCTACGCCCCATGACGTTGTCCATGATTTAGCAAAGTATGTGTCAATTTAGGGTATAAGATAAATTTCAAATTTCATCCGTTTAGCCTTTTCGGCGTTTGACGGGCCGATTGGCGTGGTTGGTAAACGCTTGCCTTTCACGTTGAAGGTCGTTGATTCCCACCCAGGCTAATTATTGTATGCTTGAACATGTCTGTTTGTCCTGAGTCTGGGTATAATTATCTATATAAGTATGTATTACTACTATATTACTACAAACATGTTCTGACTATTTACAAGCGCTTTTTGGAAGTATACGTGAATAAAATATTTTTTTTATTTACAAAATAAAAGGACTATAATTAATTATGTAATGTGTTTATATGCGTGGAGACCTATTAATGGCTCTCTGTCACGTATAACATATAAAGCCAAAATGTCGCTGAAAGCTGTTGGTCTTGCTAAGAAAAATAAATGAATAAATAAATATCAATTATCTGGTTTCTATCGTAAAAACTCTGCTTAGTTTGGGATCAGATGGCTGTGTGTGAATAATGCCCCTGAATATAATTATTATTTCTTTTTGAGTTTGAGTAATAAACATCTGAATATCCATCTTTCATATTTATATTACTAATAGTATATAAGTATTTGCGTAGTGGATAGCCTATCCCCACTCAATGTGTGAGGAGGTCCTTGCCGTGCAGTGGGATAGTAATGGCCTGCATTATTATTATTTATAACGTACTTAGATTTTGTTAGTTTTTAAAGACACTAAGTTAAGTAGGTATTATAACGATCTGCTACTCCAGATCTTCGGGATCTTTTATATATTGGAAATAATATACTCAAGTTAGATAACTGGTTATATATTTTCTTCACTGTTACTATAGCACGTCACAAGGGGTGCCTTGTGTGAAGGGTTCTCTCGTAGACTCTGACAGATAAAAATATATCTATCAAATTTATTTTTAAATATTTCTTTTTAATAAGTTTTACTTGACGAACGAAGGTGCAGGACCATGAAGATCGTCACAGTATTATGAACTGGTGAAGTAGCCACTTGATTTACTACAAAGATATGATTCACAAGGATCAATCCAAGGAGTAATCCAGGGTTTAGGGTTCATCCCATAGTACAATTGCATAAACATAAAAATATTTAAAATTCGATATTTTATTTAGTAGCAATAAGTTACTTAATCACGAGGTATAAGTAACGAGACTAATAATATATAAAACAAAAAATAAAAAAATCAAAGGGAAAATCAGCCAATTTCCAAAGAGAAACAGATTTATTTTAGAAATTATTCGATTAAACAAAAGAAAATGAGTTAATTTATATAATGTTGAATCAAATAAACTTTGTTAACTTGGCAGACCTGTTATATTTGCAGCTAAAGGACTTCAATATATTTTAAATAACTGTAAACTAAAGCGTTTAATATGAATGTTAATATAAAAAGCCACTGAATACTTTCTTCGTGCGTTAAACTGAGTAATTAAAAAAACACAGATTTATGAAACAAAAACACCGACTTAAACATAACTAAAAAGTATAAACTAATTTGAGCTATTCAATAAATTAATGAATTAATATTATTATTATACATAACATTTGAGGTTGGTGGTTAATTAAATTTATTTATTTAAGTTATCAATTTATTGTTTATTAAATCAGTTTTTATTTCACTCGCTTTATGAAAACCTAATATTTCTACGGCTCCTGACCTCTTAAAACTGTTCATTATAAATTCTATATGATCTAGAAAAATTGAAATAAGACATTCCCATTCTAATAAAAATAATGAAAATCGCTTCGTAAACGCCAGAGAATTCGATGTTGTAAACACGTTTACATACACGAAAACAAAAACACGGTTTCAAATAAGAACGTTCCTCCATTTTGAAGTTAGTCCAAATCAATGAACAAACCTTTATACAAAAAGAAATGAACGCAATAGATATAAATCACGTTGATATAGGTAGGCGCGCGCGTGCAAGACACGTTCCTAGGTCTAATGTGCAAAGGCAAACGTTGTCTAAAGGCATCGGAACCGGCTGCGTGACTCATTGTCGAAGGACCATGCGGCCGCTTCGATGCGAACCCTTCTATGGACCGACGATTTTGATACACTCAAGTTCACTCAACCAATGCTTAGATACCATAAATTAATATTTTTTTTAGTCTATGATTTTGTTTTACATACTCTTTGTCTAGTACAGCATAAATAGTCATTCCAATTTTAAACGTCATTATCTTTTGATATCAAATGGATTTATATACTTATCATTTAAAACGTTTTCCTAATTATACCTATCAGAGAAATGGCCTACAGTAATATGTTTGTTAATAATCTTCATAACAACAAAGGACACCTGAACTCAGAAGGTCTTTGTTCAGACAGATGAGTAGGTAATTGTTTGGCATTATGCGACCGCGACAGGTCTCGACTTGAAGCTCGGGCAATCGGCCTCCTCCGGCCACCTCGCGATAACCTCAGTTGATTTATAAAACTTTGAACTTTTTGTTGCTACCCATGAATATATACACCGATAAGTTAAGTTTGCGACATTTGCTTAAGTTGTAAATATGAATTTGCATTGTTATTTTAATATCGTTTAGAAAAATAGGGAAAATTTGATTTGAATAATAGGGGATTTTTCATGAATTCTAGGCCATTTTGTTTTGAATTTTATTTGATCCAATATGATTTTGGTTAATAGGTAATATAATAATAGCTTGCGTCCCCTTTGCTGTTATGTCAGATTTCTTTTTGACATCGTAGGTATCCTGAGTTCTTACTAGTGCGGTCTTTTGCCGAGGTTATATTATGTTTGAATTGCATTTTCATGTTTATTAGTTCTCAACATATACTTATATAATACTGCAGGCTTAATTAGTAATTTATATTTGGAATTAGTTAGTAAACTGTCGTTATCAATGACACTGTCGCAAAGTTCAGCGCTCGGATCGCGCCGCGAGCGCAATCGTGGCTTTGACGTCACTCCGATGATAGGTGATTTATCGTTCACATGTCGCACCGCCAATTGTTTCTGAAGGAAAGTCATCGCTTTTACTAAATTATCTTGAATCGTATGTGTGGTTTATAATTTGCAATTCGAAATTGTGGGAGTATTACAACTTTGCACATGAACTCATGCCACGCGGTCACGTAATAGAATCTTTAATGGTTCAAAGGATTATGAATTATTTACGTTTTATTTAAGGACAATTTTACTTTTAAATCATACACATAATACCACCGCATCATAATATATTTCCGATATTGTTCAACCGATACACCTTTAATGGAATACGGAACTCATATGGGAATCAAATTTCTTTCCACGATTTGTGGTCAGGTTACTTTTGTGGTGAGTCAAATAAGTTTAATCGAAAACTTATAAGGCATAGTAAATAAAATAAACAGGTATTGGTGATAAAATGTATGACGGTATACTTGCTTACGTCAGAGGAAGCTTCTTTTAGTGGTTCCAATAGGCAAGAGACGTAGATAAAAAGAGAAGCGGATATGCTCGTCGGTCTGTCAATGCGGCGACAATGTCGTGCTATTTGTGTTAAACGAGCGATTTATTTCAGTCGGTCGCGGCGTGAACGTCCG
The DNA here is from genome assembly GCA_951640165.1 of Pseudoips prasinana. Taxonomy (NCBI): domain Eukaryota; kingdom Metazoa; phylum Arthropoda; class Insecta; order Lepidoptera; family Nolidae; genus Pseudoips; species Pseudoips prasinana. The sequence continues at coordinate 16,479,576 of OX621260.1, forward strand.
CAGCGGAATTTCGGCCGCAAGGAATCTGATTCCGTTAGCTTGCAGCGGCTGCGATGCCGAGAGAACCTCCGCGGGCGCAGTGGCGGCTGCTGATAGGCGCACGTACCTGTTGCCAGGCGCGGAGGCGCGAACGTCGCCGGCGCCGCCGCGCTACACCCCCTCTATGACAATGCCACTATCCGTGCACGAGGAAAATTCGAGATGCGGCTGACTCATCACCCCGTTCACCGACGCGACGCCACCGTGTCGCGTCGCCGCGCTGGACGCTTGGCAACGTGTTCGCTCGCATCTCAGAAATTTTGCGACCATTTTGCGTAGTATCATGCTGACGTAATTTTTTACAGGTGTAATTTACCTATTTTTCATCTCTTACCTAAAGGAGGTGATCATCCACAAGAGTCAAGAGGGCACAAGGCCGGCGCTCCGGCCGGTGCTCACTCACTGCATTGTGCACAGTAATATCCGATAGTAAATCACCACAAAACGACAGCGACTAGGAGCTCGCGCGTCTGACTGTGCGCGCGCGCTCGAACGTCGACCAGCCTCACGCGCGCTCACGGAACTGAGTGCGCCGGCGCTCCATTTGGGTCACTGTCATACGGTGGTGGGTGGTGGGGGACATACGTTCGCCAGTTCGACTCTGAAAAATTAGCGTCTCGCGAATATGTTTCATCGACGCGGGCGTTTTCCCTTCGCGGCACACCGAGTGATTGGTGCACGACCAATAGCTTGCAGTGGTGCTGCCGCGCACCACAACCACTTCGTGAATTTACAGTTTCATCGTCTGGCTGACTGTCTCTTTATCTTGAAATGTTTCTTTCATATGCTTCCATCTCAGGTCGCAACCTAGGAGACTGGAAATATACTAATCTATATTTTTTATACGCTCATTGTCACAGTAGCTTTCTATGACATTTACCTGTTGACGACATAAACAAGAATATAAAATTCGTGGTATGCAGTAGAGACATAAGAAAACAAACATATGTAGGTATAATAATATTGCATATAATAATTATGATTCAAAAATTTTGCCGCGTTAATGCTCCCATAGAAGAATTCAATAACCGAACTGGTTGAGGAAAGTCTATTATAATAATTGTCTATTCTCATTCATAAATCTGGCGCCAAAGCGTCTGCGTTCTCTATGGTCGGAATTTGTGAGAAGAGAAAGTTCTCAACGCAGCATCAATCAAAATGCAATATAGACTTGGAACCAATGCGGAAGTTAGGCCCATTCAATAGATATTTCTGGTAGTCAACAGAGTTTGAATTTTGATTTTGATACAACACTTATCCTTTAGAGAACTCAGTGCTATATATAAATATGACATTTACAGTTACTATGGAAATTGGTTATTATCTACCTCAGAGAGCGCTGGATATTGAGAATTTTGTAATTCTATAGAGTCCTTTAATAATACCTAATGCGTAGATAATAATTGGAGGGAGATAAAAATCTCCGTGTACACCATATTATGTAGGTGATACGGATTTACGGATGTCGTTCCATCAGAACGATAACTACCTGACTAAATTTGGCCAATTAAATATTGTACTATAATACCTTCAATTAGATTTTTGTTGGCGTGGCTAGCAAATGCTTGCTTTTCACGCCGGACGTCGTGTGTTCGATTCCCACCCAGGACAGATATTTGTGTGCATGAACATGTCTGTTTGTCCTGAATCTGGGTGTAATTATCTATATAAGTATGTATTTGCAAAAGAAATGTAGTATATGTATTATATCAGTTATCTGGTTTCCATAGTACAAGCTCTGCTTAGTTTGGGATGAAATGGCCGTGTGTAAATAATATACAACATGTAACTGAATTAACACACATCCTGAAAATAGTTTGGTCATAATCGATTTCTATTATTTTTAATATAGGTAATTTTTTATTCAAAAATAATTAAAACTACGGAAACTATTGTCATATTAACCCTGTACAGTCAAAACAAATTGAAATGGACCGTAAGTCAAAGTAATAAGACTTTTAAATCGCAGTTTTATTTGTATTCATACGAATTCCATCATCCAATACAAAATAAAGAATAATAAACTTTATTCCAAGAAACTAATTTAGCAAATAACAATGCATATATACATGTTATATTAAAAATTCTGTGCATGTATTATGATTACAACATAATATTCTAATTGGGGTGTTTGAGGGTGTGCGTTAATTACGTTACATGTTGTATATATAAAAAAATTGTGACCTGCTAGCCAACCAAATGATCATTCAAAATATTATCGAGTGCTCAAAACGTAATACATTCAAATTACGTTCGATCGATAAATTAACACCCGCTGATTATGCGTCGTGATGCGGCGAAACATATGTTGGGTATCGTTAATATGACTTATTTTACTCATTAATATGTTTTTTTATTTAATTTCTTAATGCATGCAGTGTTGAATTCAACTTATGTTGGATGGATTTCTCAAACTATGTCCAATTACAAGTAATAATTGCGTTAATTCCTAATAGGTAGTGTCCATAAATTTTTGCCTTATTGATAGCCGCAACAATTGAGCGATGCCACTGCCAATCAAAGCTGGTTCTACCACATTCCATAGATTGCCTAGGGTTGCCTCTCTTGGTGAGATGCATAAGATCCTGGAAGAACATGCCCATAGGCCTGCCATGACGGGCCTGTTGGCGTGGTTGGTAAATGCTTGCTTTTTATAATAATAATATCTAGGGACAATGTCATACAGATCATCCTAGCCCCAAACTAAGCAAACCTTGTACTATGGGTACCAGGCGATAGATAAATACTTATATACATAGAAAACATGTATGACTCAGAAACAAATATTCGTGCTCATCACACTAATATTTATACTTACCGGGATTCGAACCCAGGACCACCAGCTCCGTAGGCAGGAGCACTACCAACTAGGCTACGGTGACCGTCACCGTACCGTTTTTACGCCGGTCGTGGATTCGATTCCCACCCAGGATATATATTTGTGTGCATGAACGTGTCTGTTTGACCTGAGTCTGGGTGTAATTATCTATATAATATAATAATAATAATGTAGTATATCAGTTATCTGGTTTCCATAAATGATTAGTTTGGGATCAGATGGCCGTGTGTAAATAATGTCCTAGGATATTATTATTATTATTGGGGTGCTTTTAGGACGCTCAGTTGTCAGTCCCGGTTTAGGTCATCAGATACCAGCAGTAAAGCCATACCAGAAGTACCAGAAGCCTACTGAACGATTTGAACACCTATGCCGAAATGGAAGTAGCTAAGAAAGAAAAGCACGAACACAATAAGATGAAAGATGAACTGAGGACCTAGAAGACGTTCAGGGGAGCCGCTGGATGCAGATTGCACATGATAGAAGTGGAAGGTGGAAATCTTTGGAGGGGGCTTATGTTCAGCAGTAGACGACATCAGACTGATGATGATGATGATGATGATGAAATACATTTTACTATTTAAAAATAGTTATAAATTTATAACATTGTTAATTGTTGAAAATCAGCGCTAGCTTTAGCTGTGGCATAATTCTGACCTTCTGCGCTCATAGGTACATACTCTCACCGGTCCGTAACTGATGGGCGAGGTTAAGCTACTACGCTAGCGGCCAGGCGATAGATGGGTGACCTCCAAAGTGGTTTAATTTCTGAGCGTTTCCGTACTTTGGAGGGCACGTTAAGCTGACGGTCCCGGTTGTAGTCGTAAGACAACAGTCGTTGAACGTTGTCAGAGGCCTACTGAGTGCGTTGAACACCTCTGACGCTAGGGTAACCACTGCCCATACGATAAGTAAGTGAGTAAGATCCTGACCCGTGGCGTTTAGGATAATAATATTTTTAACAAGTGCACAACATCGAATACCTTGGCCTATTTAATTATAGGCCTAGTTATTATCTCCTTATTTTATTTAATTATAAACCTAGTTATTATCTCCTTATTGGGATTTTGATCAGAAGTCCTAAAATGTCTATAGCAATGGGATCATGTCCCTACTTACAAGATGATAAAAAGTTATCGAACAAAATGGTACCTACATACTTTAGTTAAATGTAAATAAACTATATCTATACATATAATAAAATTGTAAGAAAGCCAAAACTGTACATTGAATATTTTCAAAAAAGGATACTTGGGCCGTGATCTACAATTGATATAGAAGACAAAAATATAGTTTTTAGAATTTTTGTCTGTGTGTCTGTTTGTCTGTATGTATGTCCGGGCTAAACTCAAAAAGTACTGCATGGATTTGCTTCAAATTTTGCACGAATATTACTAAGAGGTCAGGTCAACATATAGGCTACATATTATTACGCTATCACCTACGGGGGAGGAGCTATGATAATTTATAAACTTTAACGCGGGTAAAACCGCGGGGAGCAGCTAGTCAAAAAATGTTTTGAATTTTCTTAAAAAAAGCGTCAAATATTGCATCATATACCTACTACTAAAACTGGTAAGAAAAACTCAGTAATGTTGCGCGTTATCTATACATATAATAAAATCGTAGCAAAGTCAAAACTATACATTGAATATATTTTTTTAATGATAGGTACTTGGGGCGTGATCTACAATCGATATCGGAGCCAAAAATATAGTTTTTAGAATTTTTGTCTGTTTATCTGTTTGTCTGTATGTATGTCCGGGCTAAACTCAAAAAGTACTGCATGGATTTACTTCAAATTATGCATGAATATTACTAAGAGGTCGGGTCAACATATAGAGTACATATTATCACGCTATCACCTACGGGGGAGGAGCTGTTATAATTTATAAAGTCTAACGCGGGTAAAACCGCGGGGCACAGCTAGTACTTTATAAATTAGAACCTATGTGTCATTCGGATATATATACAACAAAGTTCCATCAAAATCCGTTCGGTAGTATTTGCTTGAAAGAGTAACAAACACCCATACAGCCATACTCACAAACTTTCGCATTTATAATCTCAGATCAATTAAATAAAGTTTTTATTTGATCTGAGTTTATAATATTAGAAGGATGATTGTGAATTATTTTTGACTAGCTGTGCCCCGCTGATTTTACTCGCGTTAAACTTTATAAATTATAGCCTATGTGTTATTTGGATATATAAGCTATATTACTACAAAGTTTCATCAAAATCCGTTCCGTAGTTTTTACGTGGAAGAGTAACAAACATCCAGACACATTCACAAACTTTCGCATCGATTCGGTTGGAAACATAATTATATTTCTTGTATTATATTTAAGTACTTATAAATTATTTTATGGCCTAGTGGACTAGTGGTTCGTCACCCTGAGTACAAAGTCAGAGGTCGTGATTCACATCCAGGACATTTTTTTGCGATAAACAAGTTCAAGTTTCATACACATCTGTCCAACTAATATTATAAACGCGAAAGTTTGTAAGTATGGATGGATGTTTGTTACTCTTTCACGTAAAAACTACTGCATGGATTTTAATGAAACTTTACAATAATATAGCTTATACATCAAAATAACACATAGGCTACAATTTATTAAGATATTGTGTGGATTGTCCAAAATATGACGATGAGGGTCAAGTAAGTAGGAAAAATGTACCATCTGCGAGCTATTCCGGCGTGCACTGTCAAAACCGCTAGAGGTACACATCCTACTAATATTATAAATGCGGAGGTTTGTTACTCTTTTACGCCAAAACTACTTTAACGCGGGTGAAACCGTGGGGCATGGCTAGTAGGTACATATAATAAAATCGTAGGAAAGTCTTACTATTTTTTGTAAAGGATACTTGGGACCCCATCTACAAGAGATATCGAAGCCAAAAATATAGTTTTTAGAATTTTTGTAGAGTTGAGTATGTATGTCCGGGATAAACTCAAAAAGTGCTGCATGGATTTACTTCAAAGTTTGTATGAATATTACTAAGAGGTCGGGTCCATAACGGCCGGGTGTAATTATCTATATAAGTATGTATTTACAAAAGATAAGTAGTATATGTAGTATATCAGTTATCTGGTTTCCATAGTACAAGCTCTGCTTAGTTTGGGATCAGATGACCGTGTGTAAATAATGTCCCAGGATATTATTATTATAATATATAGGCTACATATTATCACCTACGGGGCAGAGCTGTGATAATTTATAAAGTTTAACGCGGGTAAAACCGCAGGGCACAGCTAGTTATAAATAGATTACCCTCGACACAATAAATAATCGTGCTTATCGCACAAAGATTGATCGAACCCACGACCTCTGGCTTAGCAGACAAGGTCACTACCCACTAGTCCAACAGTCCAGTCAAAACAAAAAGTCCAGTCCAGTCAGTCAAAATGGGTTATATCTATATTCTATTCGCATGCAGATGATATTACTTAATATTCTATAACTAGCTGTGCCCCGCGGTTTTACCCGCGTTAATTTTTATAAACTATCATAGCTCCTCCCCCCTAAGTGACAGCGTGATAATATGTAGCCTATGTGTTGACCCGACCTCTTAGTAATATTCATACAAAAATCGAAGTAAATCCATGCAGTACTTTTTGAGTTTAGCCCGGACATACATACAGACAAACAGACACACAGACAAAAAATTTAAAAACTATATTTTTGGATTCGATGTCTTCTGTAGATTACGCCCCAAGTGTCCTTTTTAAAAAATATTCCTAAGATTTTATTAATGTATAGATGTATAGATTCCAATGCGTAATTCGATGACTACGTGTTGGTATGCGTCTACGTTTTATCAGAAGTGAGTGCGAGTAAATGCCTACTTGGTCTAGCACAGGTGAAAGCAGCTCCGGGAAGACAGTGATCTATCTGTTCGTGGCGCAGTCGCAGGGCAATTTAGAGCCCTCCCAGGGTACGTGTCCCGACCATCTGGGACATGGCGCAAAAGGGGAGCACCGGAGCAGCATACCCGCGTTCCCGGAGCTACCAGGCGCCAAGAGAAGTCCACGGCAGGTTAGGTTAAGTCGGTGCGAGTCCGACATACCCACCCGCAAACACTTTTTGCTGATGGCAGACGTAGGCATACCTCCTGCATTATCAAAAAAAATGTTCTAGCATAAGTAATGCAGATAATGAGGTACTGAGTTCATTTTCAGACCCCACACTAAAAACTTTTACAAATATTTTCGTGGAAAAAAAAAATCGCGAGATTTGTCTGGGGTTGAATAATTGGGTAAAACTGTATATTTTCCTAACAGGTGGCTAATCTTCCTTGAGTTTGCTCGCTGTGGTAGATTATCTATTAGGGTAGGAGAATTATTTAAGCGGTTTAAAAGTTTGTGTAAAATCATTGCTTTACGCGTTCCAGACTTGGCAAAAGAGTCAACACAATAAAGTTTTTTTTTATAAAGATAAAGATATTTTATTTCGCAAGTATGGGTACATGGTGCATGTTATTGAATATAAATAAATATATTATTTGTTAAAAATAACAACGCTTAAAATGAAACCAAGTCTCTTAAAAAAAATCACAAATTAGTTAAGTTCTTTTATATCGTACTCTACTTGATCGAATATCCCTATTTTGATATCATCCAAATAACGTCAACAGCTGGACAGAGACCTCCCCAAAAGATCTCCACAATGGGATTGTGTCCACCATTTAGGGGATTTGCCATAATCGCCACGCCAAATGGGTTGGTGGTATTGTGATATGTAAACCCTCAATTCAGCCTTTTTATTCTGAGTGGGAGAGGAGGACATCTTTATTTAAATTCCAGGTCGCTAGTAAACCGACGAACTGTGATGCATCCATCATTTATAATCAACAAGATGATAGCCTATGTGTTAATACAGGGTGGCAACTCCATACCAAATTTTATTAAAATCGTTCCAGCCGTTTAGCCGTGAAGAAGTAACAAACAACAACAACAACTACCGACCGAAAGTAACCGACGTAGCCCGAAGTAACCTCAAGTGGCAGTAGCCAGGGCCACTCGAGAACCTTTCTGCCCCAGTGGCCGCCGGTTCTACGAGCTTGGGTAGAACCGGCGGCCACTGGGGCAGAAAGGTTCTCGAGCGGAGACTTCGAACCGGAAGACGCAGCGTGAGCAGGTAAGATGGACCGATGATTTTGTGAGGGTCGCTGGAAGCCGCTAACGAGGACATGAACGGCAATTGTGGAGATTTTTGGGAGGCCTTTGTCCTCGTGCCATAATCTCATATGGTACCTCGACTCAACACTGACTATATGCTCTGATATGACTCAGTAATTTTATGGTAACTGAAAAGAGTTGATGCTCCTTCCAGGTTTGTTCAAGCACCATCATTTTTCTTTTATAAAAAATATATTTATACAAAAATAAATCAAAAAAGTTTAGGATTACTGTATTCCAATAACGATTACGTAGGGTTTACATTAATGACCTAAATTATAATAGTTGTAATAATTTTAAAGTTGTTTTTTCCTTGAACTGCTTATGGATTTATTGATGAAATAAAAGTTATTTTTAGAATCAACCGGTCGCTGTAGCGTAGGTAGATTTGTTGAAAACATCATCATATCAGCCGAAATTCGGCCACTGCTGGACAAAGGTTTCCAAAGGTCTCCACAATTGTCAGTCTTGCACTCCCCAGCGATTTCCAACGACCCTCACAAGATCATCAGTCCATCTTGTAGGGGGCCTGTCCACGGTCGCCACTCGAGAACCTCTCTGCCCCAACGGCCGTCGGTTCTACGAGCTATGTGCCCTGCCCACTGTCACTTTAGGCTACTTCGGACTTTGGTTATAATATAGTTGATTATAAATGTGTTTTAGGGTTCAATATCCAAAGGGTAAAATGAAGTTTACTACTATTATGGACACATTGCTATCAGTTCTTATTACAAGGGTAATTGGAATGAGGCTTCGAATTTTGATATTCTATATTTTATAAAAGAAATCCAGCAAAAGTTCTCGTTTCCTATTAATTGTTTAATGTTGCCGGCGTTAGTGACAGGATGCTCTTAACTTGTTGATTAGTCACACAAATAGGCGGTCTATAACCATTAACCAAACGCAAATTCGCCCAGAGGAAGCTGTCTGTGAGTGTATACAATTTTTTGAGATCAGATATATCTACTGCAGAATTGTACGTAGAGTGAAAAATTGCATATGATGACGGATAAACTAAAATAAGCTTGCCGTTTAACACCCGAGATTCATAACTGCTATAGTTCACTTCTTATTTGCGACAACGTTAGTCCACATACAAACCAACGGATTGTTAAAAAATTACAGGAATAATGTTGGAAATTATTAGTCCCCCACTACACTCACCAGCTCCCATCCAATTTCCCATTTTTTCCGGAATTCATATAAAGTTTAACCTAGGCAAATCATGAAATCGAATGAAGCCGTCAACACCTTTGTAAGCTTTGGATAATATGGACATGCGTCCATATTATAGTACATATTTTTTTTTTTATTATTATTTAATTATAGCTGCAACAATTAACTTCAATGAAACGTTTAAACAATAATTGACATAATGTCAATCAATTAATTCAAAATACACTTCTTACTTAAAAAAGTGTTTATTTAATCTATGAAATTCCTTTTTTCCATCATATTAACAGACAAAAGACTTCCATACTAATAAGTACCTTCAAGTACTGGTATGGAAATCAGATCAATCACGTTCGATGGGCTGGAAAACTCTCGGAACCGTATGTTTTAGAATGTGGTGTGAGACAGGGGGGGTTGAGTTCACCTACACTCTTTAATTTATACATTAATGAGCTAATTGAGGCGCTCAGCAAGGAGAGAGTTGGCTGTTACATAGATGGAGTGTGTGTAAATAACATATCCTACGCCGACGATCAAACTTTGCTGAGCGCGTCCATCTGCGGTCTAAGGAGATTGACGGCCATCTGTGAAGACTATGCTAAGCTTCACGGACTGGTCTATAATGACAAAAAAAAGTGTGGTCATGGTCTTTCAGGCCGGTGGTCAGTGTCCAGGCTCTGTGCCGCCAGTTAAATTGAATGGTGTGCCTCTTGATAGAGTATCTACAGCGAAATATCTAGGACATATTTTGACCGCCGACCTGAAGGATGATGCCGATATTGAAAGAGAGCGAAGGGCGCTGTCGGTTAGAGCTAACATGATAGCTCGCAGGTTTGCACGATGTTCTACAGATGTGAAGAAAACTCTATTCCGTGCATACTGCACCTCCTTCTATACCTGCAGCCTGTGGGCAAACTATGTTCAAAAATCGTACAGTGCCCTTCGTGTACAATACAATAACGCGTTCCGAGTGTTGGTGGGGCTGCCCCGGTATTGCAGCGCATCAGGGATGTTTGCTGAAGGCCGTGTAGATTGTTTTTATGCAACGATGCGAAAAAGATGTGCATCCATGGTGCGCCGTGTGCGGGACAGTCCCAACACTATTCTTAAATGTATAGCCAGTAGACTAGACTGCTTGTATGTGGGCCGCTGCTGTAAGTTGTCAACGTCCGTAATTAGTTTATAGCAGGGGTACGCATGTGAGGGGTCGCTCGATGTGCAAATAGATGTATTAGTCTGTGTACTACATATGTGTTTTAGAATTACTAACATAGGTTTTTACTAACAAAATGAGTCCTGTTACTTTACCAAATAAATTATTCATTCATTCATTCATTGCTGGACTAAAGCTTCTCCCAACGATATTGACGGGATCTGCCATAATCACCACGCTTGGCAGACGGGTTGGCAATCGCAGTATACGGTTATATTGTTCAGAGAGACACAGCTGACCGTTCTCTGATAGATATTACATAATTATATTCCTTCGGGGCGACTCTATGCTTCGCACGGGATGAGGTGGTGTGTGATATTCGTTGCTGTCACCAAACACAAATAATCGGGAATAGAATCAAAACCCGCGCACACTTAGCCGATTTTTATAAATTAAATTATAGTAGACCTGCTGTGTGGTGATGGTATAGAATATTATCACCCCATCTTATCCCGTGGGGGGCGTAGAAATCGACAGAGGGAATACCTACCAGAGAACGGGCAGCAGCGTTTTCCTGTAAACTACTCGTTTGACCACCAAACTGCGATCGCCAACCCGTCATCTGCCAGACGTGGTGATTATGACATATCCCACTATTCTTTGGGAAGGCTTTTGTTCAGCAGTGGACATACTTTGGCTGACATGATGATGATGATGATACCTTTAATATTATTATCGGTGCCCATAGAATATTAACAGTAGGTACTAAACATTTAAAGTATTGATTAAGATTTATCACCGTAATAATTTAATTAATTATAATTTAATTAATATTAATAGCTTTATTCATCGTTGTTTTAATTGAAATTATGATGTGTGAAATTGCACTTACATTCAAACTTCCGCTAGAAGTAGAGACATCGTCAACATTTACCTATAAATTTATAGAGTTTTTGATTTCACTATTAATGCACATCGCGTTCACATGAACCGTATACAATTTGTTTTAGACGTAGTGAAATAGTTATTAGTTGTCATTATATATTAATAAACTGTATTCTGTAATTTCACGGGTAATGACGGTCACCGTAGCCTAGTTGGTAGTGCTCCTGTCTACAAAACTGGTGGTCCTGGGTTCGAATCCCGGTAAGTGCTAATATTTGTGTGATGAGCACGAATATTTGTTTCTGAGTCATGGATGTTTTCTATGTATTTAAATATTTATCTATCTATATAAGTATGTATATCGTCGCCTGGTATCCATAGTACAAGCTTTGCTTAGTTTGGGGCTAGGATGATCTGTGTGGCATTCCCTAGATATTATTATTAAAAAAAAAAAATGTTGGAAACCGTACGATTATGGGTCTTAAATGCATGGTAGTTGGTTGATTTTTTTTTATAGGCAATGTTCTTAGTATGTAATCTAATCCCTGTGTCGCGAGGTACTTTGTAAATATATAATAGACGGACACAAATTACATCCAGACTCAGAACAACTATATATGGGTCAAACAAATAGTTGTCCGGCGCGGGACTCGAACCCGCGACACGAAGCATCGAGGCAGCTGTTTTATATATTCGTTCTTATTAAAATTGCTCAAGTAAGTTATATCTGGGTGCTAGCAATAATATTACACCAAACGTGATATTGGAATCCGGTATCGAAAAAGTATTGATATTATTGATGATCTTTTGAACCCCATGATCTCATGGTCGTAACATCACTAGGAGAGTTCAAATGGACACGTGACACCGGTGAAACTAGTAGGTACAGACGCCAGCACATCAAGCTATCCCAATCTGTCAAATTTACCCAATTGAAAGTGAATCTTATGCCTTTGTGATAAAGTTGAAAATCTATAAAAGAAATTTGACAGATTGGGGTAGCTGGATGTGCTGGCGTCTGTACCACCATTTTGTGTCCGAATACAGTATATAATGAATTCAGTACATTGTGAATACAAGACTAGTGAAGTTTTGCAGATCTTGCAAAATTTTGATCTTGTAATTATGACGTAATGGCCACACTAAATTATAAAAAAACATTTCCAAACTTATTAAAAATGTACAATAGTGCAACTCGCAATTAAAACAATTGTTAGCATCCAAGTCGTCGCCGAAGACCACTTCTTATAAACAACGTGTTATTCTGTCCAGTCCAAGACCAGTGAAGTGTTACAGATCTTGCCAAACTTTAGGGTAGAATTGAAAGGGTGTAATTAAGGGGTACCTAACGGGAACACTATATTATAAAAAAATAAATTAATAGAATAAAAAAGGTTTTTATTCACGTAGACTTTAAAAAAGCACTTGTAAATAGTCAGAACATGTTTGTAGTAATACAGTTATTATTACTAGTTACTTATTATTAGGTACACGGATTGTTAAAACATATATAAAATTTATTATATAATAGTAGTGATATTAAGCTAGTTTGTATTAAGTTATTGTCAAAGAGATAAAAAATATATATTTAAACATATTAAAAATTTAATTGTTATCATTCAAGTCGTCGCCGAAGACCACTTCTTATAGACAACTGGTTTTTATGTCAAATCCAATGTTAGTCCATTTTTAGGTTTATCAATAGAAGTTAAAATATTACACGCATCTAATTATACGTCAACAAACTTGCTTCAATATCTACATATACCCTGTGGGTGATAAATTAATCTATGTTATGATTGTAAAAGGTTAACATTATTCTATTTGTACTTCCATTACAATTAATAAATAAATAAGAAAAACATTAAACAATGTTCCAATATTATTAAAACAAACTTAATGAAACACAAGGAAAGATAGCCATGAATCTGGCACTATTTTCGATATAAATTTACGCAATGCACATTTTGCTACTGTTTAAAAAATGTATAAAAAGATGAAATTTTTGTTTAAAAACCATTTAGACAACGAGGATATTAATATATTTTGTGGTCTTCTTTGAATTGTTCGATAATTATAAATAAAATAAAAATTAACGGTTATTCCATTACAACATTAAAAATAAGAGGTCGAGAGAAGTTATTTCCGTGTGAAGTATGGATTATATATTGTATAGATAATAAAATAATTGGGCATCCACAGTATTTTTGTTCCTTATTATTAATTTCTATTCAGCCACGTTCAGGAGCAAACATTTTTCGAATTATATCATACACGGTGCCTAAATTGCAGTCACAACTATTATAATTGTAAATGTATATAGATTTAATCACAAGTCCACTTTTAACCTACGACCTTTGCCTTCAAAACCCTTGGTGATAAATATTATGATATTGATCGCAATTTGCCACGAGAAGTAACACCAAGGATTTCAAGGGAATAATATGCAATAGTATTACCTATTAACTATACTGCAATCAAGATTTATTCATTAATATTTGGATAGGAACATAATATTATTATCGATATTTTAATTCAAGTATTACATTATATTATATTAAGACATATAAATGAGTGTAAAATATTTTTTTTAGCGAATGGATATAATATGTACTTACAGTGATTCTTTATGTATATTAAGTCTTAAGTATATTAATTCAGGACCGGCTATTGTGGAATCCTTGGGGGAGGCCTTTGTCCAGCGGTGGACGTCTTTCGGCTGATATGATGATGATGATGATATTAACGTAGGTGTAATTTTCGTAATAAATATTTATTTTGTAACTAGCCAGGGTAATAGATTGTCGTAAAAGGATCGACAAAGGGATAGCCCTAAATCTATTTTTTAAACAATTGACTAGTAGAATTGTTTTCCAGTACCCCAAATTAATAGACAGTAGTTGGAACACCATTTTAGGTTTGCTGATCTAAATCCAATATTCATACTGCTATCAACAAGCTCTAAAGATTGAAGTACGTTCGTTGGTTCCTATAGATTGTTGTGAATCTTACAAATTATCTGGGAAATCTAATCTAGTAACAGTTAGAATTTTAAGATGATTCATCTGTAAGTTTCTATGTAGTTTCAGTGGCGTGTAGCGCCATCTATGTATTAAATAGATCAATATAGATAGAATTAGGTTGTAGGTCTTGGATAATTATGTGTCTCTACCATATCTATACGTATGTATTAACGTGTTTATCTATCGTGGGTAGATACATATTTTATTATATAATATTTTTGTCCGAGTTGCTAAGAAAAGAATAGTAAATAAACAAAAATAGCTTAATAGATCTCTTAGTAGGTAGGTACCTATTTGTCTTAAAAAACTCGAAACGAGTATGCTAATAGCGTAGGAATATATGATAAAAAATGTTATTATTATGTTTATTATCATTAGTTAGACGTATATGTTTTAGATCAGTATTGAAATTATAATATAAAGTAAAAACTTACTCCAATGGATGCTTTGTGTAGCAGCTCGCTGAGACTTTGGGCGATCAATTCGAGCTTAGATGAGTTCACAGTTTTAATGGCCACTTTGCAGTCCTATCGAACATGCGTGAGCAGATTAGAGCAAAAACCAGACAAATATAAGTATCACGACTCACGATATGATGAATGCTGAGAGCAAGTCATTGACGTGGCTACAGTGTTTGGCAACACATTAAGTACGCCGCGATGACGCCAGTACATGAGACATGACCTGATTGAAAAAAAAGCGCGGCAAAATCATGGCTGGTTGGGCGGAGGGGGGCGGGACAGGGCGTACGCCCTTGGCACCGCCCCCTGAGTCACCGCGGGTGCGCCTGCGCTGCCACGCACAACAATATCACATATTTTGAAGCAAAATAGATCAACACTCGGGTGTCCTTTAAGATTGGGGACAGGTTAGAAATGTTGAAGGTCGCTTCGTTTTGTTTGTTTATCCGTTATATTAAGAGCAGTTCCTGTATCATTACACTGTACAGTATAAGCGTTATCAAGTATCTGTTATTGTAATAATATATTCTATGCTTATAAATATAATGAAAAATAGTGAATCTAATTAGATCTCACCTCGTATTCATGATATGATAGGGTCGCATCACCAGAACTGAAGATCATGGTATTTTTTGTGTATTTAATTGGTTGATTATTTAACTCACACACAAATAACGTTTGTTAATATTTATTTTAACTACAGGCATTAAAACTGCCGGTCTTGGATGTGGGTGCAACTGAGAATGCCTATACAACAACTGGACTCAGCAAAGTAAAATAAATAATCTTTTTGTGTTCAATCAATCGGCATGACTCACACCTGCCCACAAAGTGCCACAAATCTGGTTTCGCAGCATCCGTGTGTAAAATTTTACGTCTTGTGGCCTTGTTACAATTTAGTTCGTCAATTTACATTGCGCTGTATGTATCAACGTTTTACACTTCGGTATTTACATATACAGCAATGGATTGACAACATTTCGTGTTTATTTTTGTCTAAGTGGATTGGTAAATGATCGTATGATTACAAATTGTCTCGTAAGTATTACGGAACTTTCGGAGGAGGATCTAATTTTGACAGTGTGGCCTTGTTTAGTTGTCCAAGAATTGCTAAGTTCCTGAAATGAACGTGTTATATCCTGAACGTACTAAATGACAATGTATGTATGTACCTATTATTATCTATATATAATAAACATACATTATATTGAACATAATATCGAAAGGTCGTCCACATTGCTTCTAAGGAGAGCAAGTTCCAGTTTTTTGTTTCTCTTTGAGTTACGTGTTTTCGAGCATTTATAATATTGAATGCTGTTGCTATGCTAAATGAATAAATAATTTGAGTTAGATTTATGCTGCATTTCGGAAAATGCTATAAAACAAAAACTTTTGATAGTTTTGGGAGGTGTTTTGAATAGAACAAGATCTTTCAAGTGCAACTGAAGCATGCCCAGAATAAAGAAATCCACCATCCGTTGGTAAAGGAACCCTATAGTTTTGAGGACCAATTGGTTCAATGAATCAGCATTGCCATGCAGCGTGGCAATGCGGCCAGCCTTCTGGGCACTTTACCTCCCTATATATTTAGCACGGACAGCGCTAGACCTGCAATTGTGGAGATCTTTGGGGGATGCTTTTGTCCAGATGTGGGCGTCTTTCAGCTGATATGATGATGATATTTAGCCGATGGGTAGTTCTGAATTTAGGGAATAATATACAGAAACAATTTTCTGTGTGGTGACGGCGGCGAATATCATAATATCATCACCCCATCTCATGCCGTGGGGGACGTAGAAGTCGACCCGTGTGAATAACTAGCAAAGGACGGGCAGCAGCTTCTTTCTAAGTTCTATGACCATCATACTGCGGTCGCCAACCCGTCTGCCAAGCATGGCGATTATAGCATATCCTCCAAAGATGATTTTTGGAGGCGGCTTTTGTCCAGCTGTGGACTTCTTACAGCTGCTATCATGATGATGGTAGAAAAAATAATTAAATCAGCATTTAAAGGAGGTCCCACGATGTATGATTCTAGCCAAGTCTTCGATATCATATACATTTTGCTGAGGTATTGGAATGAGATGAAAATTTTGCTAGGTAGAGAAATTATAGGTACATGAAACTGGCACCACCCGCCACCAATTTTCAATATATAATTTCCATCAAACATTATGGTGTTTCTATTCGCGTTGATGTCTTTTATGGGGAACTACGGAGATTTTTTATTCCTCGGATAACATTTTTTATTTCAATTTTTTTAGAAAAATCAAAATAATTGGTAATTTTATTCGAAGTTGTTTACAGAATAGATTTATAAAAAGAAACAAAGCAATAATTACATTAACTCTATGGTTCTTGTGAATAATTATGTCTTTATAAATATAATCCTTTCGTCATTAAAAAAAATATATCCTATTCGATTTTCAATATGAAATGAATGACAGTTGCAGTACACGTAAGTAATCGTCGTATGTTATATACTCTTTTTATGTAAGTAACGTGTCAACTTATTCGATGGGTAAATAGCTTTTCGTTCGTAATTTTGCATGCTTCTACAGTCTACGTATAATGAGTAAACTAATATTCAAGTCAGACTTTCAAGTCGGTCGGCGGGCGTCCTCGGTGAGTCACCAGAGCACACCGAACAGGGAGCAGTGACGTAATTGCCTTGCATTGGCTTTACTGTAGTTCAACCCATGCCCCGCCGCATACCTTCTTAGAAATCACAAGTTTTATTTATTTTGTTTTGAGATACTGATTATATCTTTTGTCAACGTGTTCTTTCAATATTATTACGGAAATTAATATTTTAGGATTCGATTTCTAGAATTATTTTTCAAAGTTTCTAAATCAGAATTATTCTTCCCGTAATCTGAGGTTAAAACTGCTTTTTAGGTGGACCACTAAGTAGTTTAGACGTAGGTATACCCTTTGCTCGAGCCCTTTAATATAATACCTATATTATTTTGTATATGTTGGTCGTTTCATACAATACGGTCATTTACAGGTTCATTGTATGTATGCTTTGTTTCTACCACGAAGAAGTAAGATACCTACAGACTTAATGATATCTCAAAAAACGTTTTACATCATAACAAAAAATGAACTGCGTGTAATTTTTTAGACCGGTAAATCGATAGTCAGGCAGGTTGTATAGTCTGTGAAGTAAATCCGATCTACAAACTACAAGGTCAATAGTCAAATGTCTTAGCAAGTATCTATTTTATGCTTTACTGTTAACGCTACAGTTACTTAAACGAAACTCTTTTAGAAGCAAAAGAGACGGGCAATGGCTTACTAATGTAACAAACTTTGATAATTTCAGCTTTCTACGGCAGTTATGTTATCTAAAGTTAATGTAGTGAACATAAAAATTAACGCAAAAAGCTATCTGAAAGTTGTCAATATGTACCGTCGCGTGGCTGCAAGATTTTGCCGGGTGCGGGTGAATGACCGCCAAACGCGCCAAACGCCATCTTGGTTCCGTCACGGAGCGCGCGCATTATGTCTTCTCGCGAACTAGCCATCATCCGGCCAACATTCATGCACTCGTCTGACGTCACATTATTGCCTTATTATACGTGCCAAATCTAAAATAAGCTTAAAATTGTTTAGCATCATTTCAATCGCCCATAGATAGGTAAATAGAACTAAGTGTACGAATTTGTGAGACATAAACTTCAAGATTGGCTTCCACTTATTTTAAGAGTCAACTTTTGTATGTATTGTACAGACGCCAGCACATCAAGCTACCCCAATCTGTCAAATTTCCCCAATTGAAAGTGAACCTTATGCTTTTGTGATAAAGTTGAAAATCTATAAAAGTAATTTGTCAGATTGGGGTAGCTGGATTTGCTGGCGTCTGTACGTCGGTATTTATTAAATTAAGTAATAATATTTCTGTAGGTAATTTTACGCTCCACGTAACAGTCCAGGGAACGTTACAAATAATAAAGCAGAGCGAGCGTTGTGATGTCCATCCTTTTATTCTAACCACAGACTAAAGACAAAGAGAATATAACAAACTAAGTTACTAGAGATACACCGAAAAGACCATAGACTAAAAAAAAATACTAAATACTTAACAGGTAACAAAGGTGAATCTCAATAGAGACTATCCTACTGTTTTTGTCATGTTATTGTGCACAAGTGTATCCACGAACATAGACGTACTTTCTATTATTTCCTATTAGCTGTGCCCTGCGGTTTTACCCGCATTAAACTTTATAAATTATAGCCTATGTGTTAATCCAGGTTGTAAGCTAACTCCATACCAAATTTTATTAAAATCACTCCAGCTGATTGGACGTGAAGAAGTAACAAACATACACACTCGCACACTCACAAACTTTCGCATTTATAATATTAGTAGGATCATAAATTGGCACGGCAATCTGACACTAGGTACTGGGAGAACTGAGTCGCAGGACCGACGGCTTTCAATAGTCTTCAACTCACGAATGGAACACCACCAATATCCTGCCTCCAAGAAGTTACTGGGTGGTTTCCTTGGCAAAAAAATCCAATAATAGTTTTTGATACTAGTGGTTTCCACCGAGGGCCTCATTATTGACTGGCATGGTGGTCTAGTGGTTAGTGACCCTGACTGCTGGGCGAGAGGTCGTGAGTTCGATCCCCACCCAGAATAAATCTTTGTTTTTTTGTGTCTGGGTGTAATTTATCTATAATATATATAATTAGAAATATATAAGATGGCAGTGTGTTAGTTCTCCCAAGATATGTATACAACATGTAACGTAATTAACGCACTTTCTGAAAATAGTTTGTTCAAAATCGTTTTCTGAATCGATTTATATCATTTTAATATAGGTAATTTATTATTCCAAAATAATTAAATCTACGGACATTATTAATCCTGTACAGTTAAAACAAATTTCAATGGACCGTAAGTGAAAGTAATAAGACTTTTATAATCGCAGTTTCATTTGTATTCATACCAATTCCACCATTCAATACAAAATGAAGAAAAATAAACTTTATTGCAAGAAACTAATTTAGTAAATAACAATGCATTTACATGTTAATTTAAAAATTCAGTGTGTGTATCATGATTACAACATAATATTCTAATTGGGGTGTTTGAGGGTGTGCGTTAATTACGTTACATGTTGTATATATTAATTATTATTTGCGATAATCAGGCGCACAATAGGCTACCGAGGCAGTTAGCATTTTTTTATATAAGATATAATATTGACATTTTACATACCGCTTGTATATATATATATATAATCTATAAGTTCTGTTATGTTTACTTAATTCGCATTTGAATAAAAAGCATACCTACTAATGCACGTAGAAAGTGTTTAAAGTCCCAAATTGGAAAGTAGGTATATGTCAACAGATAGGCGGCGTTTTGCCAATCAACCAATATCACATAATAATAATCAAAATTCTGGCGCTTTCCCTTGGACACCATTTATATAAATATATTTAACTAGAAAGGCTTGCTCTTTCCTTCTTCACATGATGTTTACGCCATGTGTATGTTGTGTGGTGACAGCGGCGAATATCATAATATTATTATCATCATCCCATCGCATCCCGTGAGGGGCGTAGAAGTAGACCCGCGGGAATATCTACTAGATTCTTTCTAACTCCTCTTTTTATATCTTCCTGATTAAATTCGTTGCGGGATCCAAGACAGTTAAAGCGATTCCCCGGGACATGCCTGAGCCTCACCGCTCAGTGTCATTTCATTGTGTGCCACTGTTGATCCTGGCTTACAGGAGTTGCAGAGGTGGGTAAGAGGGAGGGACTAGACCCAAAAAAATAAATAAATAGAGGATTCTTTCTGATCACCAAACTGCGATGGCCAACTTGTCTGCTAAGCGTGGCGACTATGGCATATCCCTCCAAGATGATTCTTGGGGGAGCCTTTTGTCCAACAGTGGACTTCTTATAGCTGTTATGATGATATTTTGCAGGTAGAATGGAGGGTTTCAGAGCTTCACTGCCGCCAACTAGCATGGACTTAAGTTTGTACTAAATACAATACATATAATATATGAATTACAACAATACAATTAACAAATAATCTTGCTCATCACTCAAATATTTGTAAGTACTGGGGATCGAACTCCCGACCAATAGCAATTAGCAATCAAAGTAACTAACTACTAGACCAAAATGGCACAGACGCCAGCACGTCCAGCTACCCCAATCTGTCAAATTTCCCCAATTGAAAGTGAACCTTATGGTTTTGTGATAAAGTTGAAAATCTATAAAAGAAATTTGACAGATTGGTGTAGCTGGATGTGCTGGCGTTTGTACATACATATAATACATTAATTACAAAAAACACATAACAAATAATCTTGCTCATCACACAAATATTTGTAAGTACTGAGTGGGGATCGAACTCACGGCCTCTCGCTTAGCAATCAAAGTAGCTAATTACTATACCAAAATGATCCTTAATGCATTGCGCATGCGCAACTTCAAGAGATGACGGTTTGAATCCTTGTTGATCCCAAACATTATCTGCTGTTTTTAACTTTTTGATCGTGGAAAACTGCCATTTGTATCAAATAGGATTTCGGTAATCCTATTTGATACAAATGGCAGTTAACGGAGACGTGTCTTGGGTTTAAATCACTAGTATAGTATCTGGTTGATTTTGGTCCTGTCGTGTCTAATATCAAACTGTAAAAGGGTAATAAAAGAACAGAGTAAAGGTACTCTGTTCTTTTTTTACCCTTTTACAGTTTGATATTAGTGACGCCCTGACACGTAACCTAATCGATTTGAAATATAAATCGATTTCATTTAAGAAGAATCGATTTAATGCATTGAAATATTTACTATATTTATGACTCCGTGATTAATTATTAGCAAATAATTAATCATGAAGTCATCAATGCTATACTATATCTACGACTCGATGATTAATTATTAGCTAGGCATTAAATCAAAATATTTGAATTTAAGTTCAAACCAAGAGTTGAGATCCATAATTCTTTATCGATCTCATCTCTTGTCAAGTCAAGTCCATCCATTTATGTGCAAAACATATTTTTTCAAACGAATGAATTATTCTCTCCTATTTGCTAACAAGAAGGTTATTTTATAGCAAATTATAACCTAACCCGTTAGTATGCTTTTATTTATTTACCTTAACTTATCAAAAATCGTGTTAACCAATTGCACAGCTTTTCTAATGTTTGCAATTTTAAGAAATATTGCCGATTTTTGTGAAAATAAATAAATTACTGAGAGTTTATATAAATAAGTTACTTTTTCTGGAAACTCTGACCATCAAACTGCGATCGCCAACCCGTCTGCCAAGCGTGGCGATTCTGGAATATCCCCCATTCTTTGGGGAGGCTTTTGTCCAGCATGGGACGTAATTTGGCTGACATGATGAAATAAATAATAGAATGGAAGAGATCGCTTAAGGCGATTAGACCGCCCATTGTAAATTATGTTCTTTGTATGCAATATATTTTCTTTCCATTTAAGTGTGTACAATAAAGAGTATTCTATCGATCTATCTAAATAAGTGCTACACACTTTTAGCTTATCCAACGTTCTTAATATTAAAATACGTAACACCTTGTTATAACGAGAGCAAGCGTGGTTAGCAACAACTGTCAAAAAGTTGATTTCTCTTCACGGCGCGTGAGCCGGACTCATTAAGTTTGTAGATAAATGCGGTGATCAAACTCACAGTCAGAGTAAGCAGTTAAAGTGACTTCCCAATGATAACTAAAGACGTTTTATTAGACTTGTATAATTTCACATTTATTATAAAAGGAAGAACCATATAGTCGTGTCAGCCAGGGTATGTCCACTGCTGGACTAAATCTTCCTAAATGTGGAAGCCGATTGCCATTTTTAACCTTCACACCTTAAACGCCGATTACGAACACGATGACCGGCGACTTCGGCGGTAGCCCCTGCAAAATAATCGTAACTTAGAAGATTTGTCCGTGATGAATATTATTATGTCTTAATTAGGTCTAAATTCGATCCAATTGTCTCCGATACAATGTAATTGCAACTAAACTAATTCTAATACCATTCATCTCTTTCTAACATAGTTCACGTGAAAAGTCACGTGAAAAGGGCGTCTTTAGTTGTGCCGTTTTAGTTTTGGCACGGAACACTGAGTAATACACGTTAGGACCTGTCGACTAATTAGAGGGACCGGTGCGCGTGCGCAGTTTTAGTAGTTAGACAGTTTTATGTTGTATGCTCCTTTCATTCAAGCCAAGCCATTTCCAACGTCACCCTCACCTCTGTATATAAACCACCCAAAAGCGACTTTCCAACCCCCCGCTCGCAACACCCAACCACCCGGCTGTTTATATAGGGGATTTTAATAGCCGACATGGAGCATGGGGTTATTCATCTAACAACTCTAGTGGTGAGGCGCTTTACGAATGGAGTGCGGGGGAAAATTTCCATCTGATCTTCGACGCGAAGCAGCGGGGCTCTTTCCGATCAGCGCGGTGGCAGAGTGACTTAAACCCAGATCTCTGTTTTGTTACTGACGATGGTCATGCAAATGTATTACCTACCGTACGCACAATATTAAGTGACTTGCCTCGCAGTCAACACCGACCTGCACTTGTTAAGATCAGCCTAGAGGTGCCCATTGTAAAATCACTACTGATACCTCGATGGAATTTCCAAAAGACCAACTGGGATTCATATAAACATCAAATGGAGTCAGATATCAGATGGTTGAAACCTAACACATCCAATAACGGGAGGTTCTGCAAAATGGTAATCAGTTTTGCTAAGAAATCCATACCTAGAGGCTTCCGGAAAGAATACATCCCTGGATGGTCTCCGGACACTGAGGAAGCGTACCAAAAGTATGTTGCTACCAGTGATTATAACTCGGCTGAGGAATTAATGGCTTCACCCAGCGAATCGCGCAGGCAAAAGTGGATCAACAGTGTTGAGAGCATGAACTTCGCACACTCAAGAAGAAAAAGCTGGGCACAATTGCGGAAACTGGGAGGAGCTGCCCCACCTGTCAGAACAGAAGTCACAACACACCCTGAGCAAATTGCAGAACGGTTAACAATCATCTCGAAAAGTGCCTAGAGCTAGCCTGAGATGTATATATTTAAATTAGTTTAGTGTTGTTAAAAAAAAGCGCCATCATTGTCATCTAATTAACCACAATCATTTACTAAGTTACGAAACTACCGTTTATAATTATGATTTTTGATGCAATTACACTAAGTAGTACTCTTTGTTAAGTGAATTCTATAGGTAGATTTTTTAAACTAATAAATAGGCGAACAGGCAGTCTAATTATAGTCATAAAATTGTATTGCTAAGGTGATCAATAGTATAATTTTGTGTTATGCTGCTCCTTACACCCAAGATGTAGGTGACATTCCTCGTGCAAAGGAGAAACTAGTCGGACAGCATTCAGGGCCCGCCCTTAACCGCCGCGAAGGCCGGGTACCGTTGTTGCTGCGATTGCTCTGTCTAATACTGGTAGGGATGCTACAGTTTGGCACCATGATAATGTCATCATGGACGAATATCATAGAAATAATTAAAAAAAACATGGGACTGCCATCTGATCCCAAACTAGGCTGAGCGTGTACTATGGCAACCATACAGGTGATAAATATAGTAATAATATCCTGGGACATTATTTACACACGGCAATCTGATCCCAAATCTGAGCTTGTAATAATAATGTCGTCCTAGCCGAATTTCGGCCACGGCGGCCAGTCTCAACAGAGATTAGCCATCTGCGCGGGACATATTATAGTGCTCAAGTGTGTGCGCAAAAACAGGAGCATTTTCTATTCCATCACTCTCATGATCCGATGGGTCGCCTATGCAACACGACCGGAAAGAGGTCAGGTAGAGGACCGACGGCTTTACGTGCTCTCCAAGGCACGGGGATATAATACCGCCAACTACCAGACTTCGGGCTGATGCTGAGAATTTTTTTTTTTACAGAAAAGTCCCAAAATCACTTTTTGGCCCGACCCGGGATTTGAACCCAGGACCTCGTTCTCTGCGGGTGAACACGCTACCGCTAGACCAACGAGGCAGTGAGCTTGTACTATGGAAACCAGACAACTGATATACTACTTTGAGTGTAATTTTCTATAAAAGTATGTATTATACTTTTATAGAAAATTACACTCAGACCCAGTACAAACAGACATGTTTAAGCAAATATCTGTCCTGCGTGGGAATCGAACCCACGAACTCCGGCGTGAAAAGCAAGCATCTGCCAACCACGCCAACAGGCCCGGTCTTATACTAATATATTTCTAAATACATACATATTATAGATAGATTACACCCAGATACGGAATTAATAATCGCGCTCGTTACATCAAAAATTGGTTGGTCATCGAACCCACCAACTCCTACTTAACAGTGAGGTTCACTAACCACTTGACCAACAGGCGCGTCAAAATAATTTTCATGTCAGCCAAAGTACGTCCACAGCTGGACAAAAACCTCCCCAAAGAATGGGGGATATACCATAATCGCCACGCTTGGCAGACGGGTTGGAGATTGCAGTTTGATGGTCATAGTTCACAGAAAGACGCTGCTGCCCGTTCTCTGGTAGGTATTCCCTCGGACGATTTCATCGGATGGGATGGGGTGATGATATTCTATGCCGTTACCACACAAATAAATATAAAAATATATATTAATACTAGCTGTGCCCCGCGGTGTTACCCACGTTAAATTTTATAAATTTTCTTTGCTATAAACCTCGCGGAGCCCAAGACCTTTCCAACGAATGCAAAACCGTGGAAATCGGTACGTGCGTTCTGGAGTTATAGCGTCAGGAAGGAAAACCCGACTTATTTTTATATAGTAGACTAGCTGTGCCCCGCGGTGTTACCCGCGTTAAATTTTATAAATTTTCTTTGCTATAAACCTCACGGAGCCCGAGACCTTTCCAACGAATGCAAAACCGTGGAAATCGGTTCTTGCGTTCTGGAGTTATAGCGTCAGGAAGGAAAACCCGACTTATTTTTACATAGTAGATTATTTTGTCTAACATTTAAGTATGTAACCTATAAATTTTCCTTTCTCATGTATCATTTTTATCATTAAACTTTTGGTGCCATTCTCACATGTTTAACTAAGGTCATTTTTTATTATTAATTTCTTTGTAGGTTAACATTTTCACCAATTCCTTTAGCTGGTTATTATATTTTCTTATTTCTTTTATATACTGTTGTTTAATGTCATCTATTAACACACGGCCATCTGATCCCAAACTATGAATACATATGATGATATGAATACTATAAATAATGGAAATCAGCTAACTGATATACTACCTACATATACTACTTTTCTTTTGTAAATACATACTTACACCCAGACTCAGGACAAACAAATATTCAACAAAAAATTGTTATATATAAGATAAGATAAGATAAATACACTTTATTGTACACCATTAACAGAACACAATTTATGATACAGTTAATTATATTAATAAGGTACAATTGGCAGTCTTATCGCTTACAGCGATCTCTTCCAGACAACCTTCAGTTGGACCATATTGTAAGGAATTTGGAGTAGGGGTATAGTGTATGGTGTAAGAAATTAGGTGATAATAACTTAACACTAATAGTGATATCTACTTAGTTGTAGTACTACCACTAATTAAAATACTTATAATACTAAAACTTATCTATATCTAAATACAAATAATAATAAATAAATAATATTCTAACATATACATATATATAATATATACATACATACATAATAATAAAAAATATACATAAATACCTGTAAAATAAAATATGAATTAATATATATATATAACCAGTTATGATGGAAATATTAATTATATCTAGTAGGGTTATATGGTGGACAAGATAAATAATACTACTGTGATAAATAATGTTTTGTCACAAGTGTTTTAAAGGAAGTTAAGGTTTGAGCGCGTCTTATTGTTACTGGTAACGCATTCCAAAGACGAGCAGCTAGAACTGTAAATGATTTGCTGAAGAAATTGGTGGAATGCGTTGGTAAGCTTAATTGCAGGTTTTCTGATGATCTCAGTGACTTTGAATGCGTGTCATTGAGGAACTGAAAACGTTCTTTAAGATAAAAGGGCGTTGAGGGATTAAAGAGAATATTGTACAAGAGAGACAAGATATTTGCATTCCGACGAAGGCGGATAGGAAGCCACTTGAGTTTAGTACGGAATTCTGAAACGTGGTCATATTTGCGGAGTCCAAATATGAACCTAATGCAGACATTTTGGAGACGCTCAAGTTTGTCAAGTTGTTCCTGGGTTAAATCGAGATAGCTGGCGTCGGCGTAATCGAGAATAGGAAGAAGGAGAGATTGTGCAAGCGCAATTTTTGTGGTAATACTTAGGCAAAAAATTACGAAGACGCCGCAAAGACCCTATATATAAACAAAAACAAATATACTTCATGACTTCCGGCGTGAAAAGCAAGCATTTGCCAACCACGCCAACAGGCCCATCATAAACCCCAAATACTATGAGGTATGTTAGAATGTCTGCCTGTCTTTGTCAATGGAATGGACAGATTGTATTATATCTGAAAGCTGGTTTAATTGACATGGCTCTAGCAATGTTTCATAAAAAATCGTTATGCCGTTAAAAGTTACAGTTCTTTTTTTGCTTAGAGTCGTTTGAGACTGCTGATTTTCACCGTTAGTTACACTCACTTTGAGTTCACAAAAACAAACTTTAGTTGCACTCACTTTGAGTTCACAATAACAAACTTAAATTAGTTCCCGAAGTTGTCTTTAGAACATTTTTACAGTCTCTTTACAAATGCCCGTTGCCATACCAACGGTTTTACAGGAATATACTGGACATTTAAGTGCACATATAGTTTCACAATCGCGCGTTTCTTAACAAATATATGTGAAATAGAGATGTAATCTACTATATAAAAATAAGTCAGGTTTTCCTTCCTGACGCTATAACTCCAGAACGCACGAACCGATTTCCACAGTTTTGCATTCGTTGGAAAGGTCTCGGGCTCCGTGAGGTTTATAGCAAAGAAAATTTATAAAATTTAACGCGGGTAACACCGCGGGGCACAGCTAGTTTTGATTAAAATAACATCTCTATTTCAGTATATCCCTCCAAAACAGTTTGTGACATGAAAGTGGGTTCAGTACAAATCTTTGTATAATTAGCATGATTATTTGTCCTATGTCTGGGTGTCATTTATCTATTACTAGCTTCGCCCCGCGATTTTCCCCGCGTTAAATTTTATAAATGACAAGCTATGTGTTAATCCAGGGTGTCAGCTAACTCCATACCAAATTTTATTAAAATCTCTCCAGCCGTTTAGATCTGAAGAAGTAACAAACATACACACTCACATACTCACACACTCAGAAACTTTCACCTTTATAATATTAGTGTGATATGTATGTATTAAGAAATACATCTATACAAATAAATAAAATTTGAGTGTCTGTTTGTAATATTGAAATAGCCGGTTTTTACTACATAAATATGAATATATATACGGTACATACACCAAAATAACAGTTTTCACAATTTTTGTCTGTCTGTCTGTCTGTTAGTTCCGCCTAATCTCTGAAACGGCTGGACCGATTTTGACGGGACTTTTATTGGCAGGTAGCTGATGTAATAAGGAGTAACTTAGGCTACTTTTATTTTAGAAAAAGTCTTTTATTTTACTAAAAAACGAAATAAACTAATTAACACGCGGACGAAGTCGCGGGAACAGCTAGTATATAATAACTTTATCAGTTGTCTGGTTGCAATTGTAGAGGCTTTGCCTACTTTACAAACAGATGGAATTGTGTAAGTGGTCCCCAGATATTTATTATCATCCTTCTTGATGAGAGTACATTAAATACCAAATACAATTAATTGTTACTATCGAGTAATCGGTGTTCTTCACACTTCATTCAGGGTTCACAGGTCGACGAGATAACTCCAGTATCTAAAATTAAGTGCTTATTCTTAGAACTTAAGTGTCGTTATGTATTTTAAAGTAAGTACCTACATATGTAATTGAATTATTGTTGATATTCACTGTTTTATTTACGTATTACTAGTGGAAAATTACCCTTCGTAGCCGTAACCTTTTGACTAAAGGACCTGACCACAGATTTATTAATCTTTCGGTGCCGATAGACTTGAGTATTTACTTCAGAACATCGATCAGCAACCTGTAGGAGATGCTGTTTAGTGTTACAAGCGTCCATAGGCTTTGGTAAACGCTTAAGAACTTATATGCTTTTTGTGACATGAAAAAAAGGGAACATTTGTTAGCACAAACCACCCGTCGTCATTATCTATACATATAATAAAATCGTAGGAAAGTCAAAACTGTACATTGAATATTTTTTTTAAAGGATACTTGGGGCGTGATCTAGAATCGATATCGAAGCCAAAAATATAGTTTTTAGAATTTTTGTCTGTGTGTCTGTTTGTCTGTATGTATATCCGGGCTAAACTCAAAAAGTATTGCAATCCATGCAATACTTTTTGAGTTTAGCCCGGAGTTAGTACTTCAAATTTTGCATGAATATTACTAAAAAGTCGGGTCAATATACAGGCTACATATTATCACGCTATCACCTACGGGAGAGGAGCTGTCATGATTTATAAAGTTTAACGCGGGTAAAACCGCGGAGCACAGCTAGTAAATGCAATAAAATAGTAATTTCTTCTTTTTAGTTACGTAGTGGAAAAAAACATTCACGTTTAAATAAAAATTGACCTGTGTCTCAGACATAGGTCTTAACAATCAGGAGATTCCGTGACGCCTCATTACCGTATCGAACAATCTTTATATAATCATCATATCAGTTGATAGTCGTCTACAGCTGAAGAAAGTTGGATAAATTTAAACTGTACATGAAGAAGGGACATATATACATCAATCGTCACACATAGTCATTGGCCATATATAATCCGGGACATGATCTAACCATCTTGGTCACTGTCGGTCACAATTGCCGATGGGTTTCGAGATCTGTACACAGTGGCTCGGTAAGATTGGCAACCAATAGAAATGGTTAAAAGAAAGGAAGAAATAAATATTTGTCTAATAAAGTCAATAGACAGCCCTATCCAGCACGATTCATCCAATAGTTTGCAGTACAAAGGTCTAACCTCGATCTGTGCCATTCGGCTGGCTAGACGTTGGTATTTGTATACCATCGTCGAACATTATCGGATTAAACCAAGTACACTGATATGATATCTGGACGTACAAAATTTATTAACTGACCACTTAGCAATGAGAATTATTTAAGGTTTAGGGCGAATTATGATCGCTAACCCGTCTGCCAAGCGTGGCAGTTATGGCATATCCCCCTTCGATCAGGAAGGACACAATTGTGGACCTCCTTGACTCAGTGTTGGACAACCATCCAGAGTATTACGCCTGCTATGATGATATAGAATGTTTATATTTAAAATAAAAACAATATCCTAGAATAAACTTAAATCTATACTAATATTATAAAGAGGTAACGTTTTGTGAGGTTGTGAGTTTGTGACTTTGTAAGGGGTAATCTCTGGATCTACAGAACCGATTTTCAAAATTATTTCACCAATAGAAAGCTACGTTATTGTGGAGTGTATTTTTTTTTATTTTCGTTTTATTGGGACATCAAACAGTTACACATTAATACATGATTTTAAGCAGACTGATAAAGAGCGTAGTAAACGTGTAACCCACACCAATGTCCGCGAAATAATGTTAAGTGTGTAGTTAAGAATAGGTACTCGCGCGATTTAATGAGGAGCGTGATAAGGTAATCTTGATATTTTGATTTAATAAATCAATTGCCATTTTTTTTAATTTTGACTTGGAAAGTGAAAATATATCTAAATTAAAGAAGTGTGTGTTATATGTTTCTACTAGGCGGTGGAGTGGCGCCCGTGCGCCAGCGTTACTTCTGCAGCGTGCAGTGTAAAACAGCCGGGGCACGCGCACCTCTCGCCGTATAACAGTTCTAGGTACACTGTAACATAATTGATTTGTGATGTCAGTGCAATCAAACATATTTTACAAAATCCATAAAGCATCATAGGGTACACATTAGCAGTTTTCTTCTGGACTCCATGCTTAAAAGTTTTACCTATTAAGTAGTTGTAAATACGGTAGCTTCGATCGGAAACAACGGAAATGCATAGAACGTAGAATTTTTTTTTGAATCATTTCCAATCTATTTATATAAATGTCGTAAAAAGGACACCATACCGGGACTGCGTACTCAAATAGAATATGATTTATCATCATATTTTTTATTTATCCCGAACTTTTAACCCGAAGTATTACGCGTGACAAACGGGCAGGGACGAAGATATTAACCTTGGGCGTCAATAAAAATATGGCATCGCTTTCATAGAACGCTGTGCCCAAAATGCCGGCCCGATGTTAATTGGAATTTGTATTTAAAGTATAAAATATTTATACATGCACAGCTTTAAACAACAATCTCTGATACAATTTGAAATCTCGCATGCATCTTAATTAAAGGAAAGCACGGTATTATTAATTAAGAGTATGAAAGTACATCGTTAAAACTGTAAACAATCAAACAGTTGCCGAAGTTTTCTCACCGAAGATGTTATCACGTAGACATCCGTTAAGAAAGGATTTTAATTAATTCAACCCCCAAGGGGATAAAATAGGGGATGAAAGTATGTATGAAACTTTGTCAATTTTAAACCGATCGGGCTGAGACTTGCATGCATAAAGCTACTATGACGTAGGCATCCCCTAAAAAGAAGAGTATCCCCTAAAAAGTAGAAAGGATTTTGAAATGCAGGCTGTATAAGATTAGTAACTTTTTGGTTTAAAATATACGAATTTCTGTATGCTAGCACCATCTACATTGAGTTATTTTGGAGAGA
This sequence comes from Pseudoips prasinana, assembly GCA_951640165.1. NCBI lineage: Eukaryota > Metazoa > Arthropoda > Insecta > Lepidoptera > Nolidae > Pseudoips > Pseudoips prasinana. The sequence goes on from OX621260.1 coordinate 16,511,216, forward strand.
ACTTTGAATTAACCATATTTGTGATAAGTGCATAGATACTTAAATAATATATCTAGCGGATACTTAACGCAAAAGCTAGTCTATACATATAATAATACATATTATAAAATCGTAGGAAAGTCAAAACTGTACATTGAATATTTTTTTTAAAGGATTCTTGGGGCGTGATCTACAATCGATATCGAAGCCAAAAATACATATTTTAGAATTTTTGTCTGATTGTCTGTATCTATGTCCGGGCTAAACCCAAAAAGTTCTGCATAGATTAACTTCAATTTTTGCATGAATATTACTAAGAAGTCGGATCAATATATAGGCTACATATTAACACAGGGGAGGAGCTGTGGTAATTTATAAAATTTACTGCGAGTAAAACCGCGGGGCACAGCGAGTTACATCATAATATTAATATTCAATATAAATTTCGTAAATAGAACCAATTCACCATAGAAAACATCACTGTTGCGACTGTCTAATTTCATTGCATCTTCTGCGAAATAAGAAAAAGGTACATTGAATTAGTAATTGGTTTGATTCAAATAAGTTTATAATAATGAGCTCTAGCAGATAGTCAAGACACATTCATGTTCAGGTAACCCATTATATCTGGACAATCTACATCTTGAAAAAAGGGAAACCTCGTAAAAAGTTTAACTTAAGTAAGTTATATATTATAGTGCACAAGTGCATTGTCTGCGGTTGAACACGCTACCGCTAGACCAACGAGGCAGTCACTTCGAATAACTAAGTATAGGAAATACACAAAGTTCTATCAAACACTAGAGCTATAAGTAATTTAGATTCAATAAGTGTTCGGACTTGGACAAAACAAGTTCGTGATATCTCGGAGGAAGGAACGACCGGCCTTGAGGAATGCCGTCGTTTAACATTGTGAGCAGGGCCTCCACTGTGCTCGCGAAATTTATTGCTTTCATATTCGCACCACGTATTTAAGTTGAATATCTAACTACGTATTACAATATAAACCTATTTAAATAAACGCAACTTCTAGAACTACTGGAATTTATTCTTGAACTAGCTGTGCTGTGTTTTACCCGCGTTAAATTTTACAAATTATCACAGCTCCTCCCCCGTAGGTGATAGCGTGATAATATAAATAGCCTATATGTTGACCCGACCTCTTAGTAATATTCGTGCAAAATTTGAAGTTAATCCAGTACTTTTTGAGTTTAGTCCGGACATACATACAGACAAAAATTATGCAAACTATATCTTTGGCTTCGATATCGCTTGTAGATCACGCTCCAAGCATCTTTTAAAAAAATATTCAATGTACAGTTTTGACTTTCCTACGATTTTATATATGTATAGATAGATTAAGGTTACCATACCTCAGGATTATGAGGGTTATTTTTTTATTTTTCTCTAGGTTGCGGCTGGTTTTGCCAATCCCATGATTTTTTTGAAAATTTACTATCTACTGTTTGAGAATTTTCTCTCAAAAGTACTTAACAATTTAAAGAAGAAATATAAATCAATGGAACGGGACTTTTCTCTGGATTTTGATCTTTTCATAGGATTGATATTTCACTATACTGAAATGTCTAATGTTAGTGATCAAAATTAAGAGATAAGGGATAAGCATGAGATTGTGTTGTTTGCAGATGATACTTCCCTGACGTTCAAAATAAACCGACAATTAAGCGATTTTGGAGATGTTAATGATGCAATCTCTAAAGTTGTTCATTGGTTTAATGCCAATAATCTTGTGCTTAATGATAAGAAAACTAAAGTCATTAAATTCACTACACCGAATGTGAAACAGGCGACAACCAATGTACAACTTAATGGAGCTAGGTTGGACCCTGTTGAATCAACTGTGTTCTTGGGTATCACTATTGACTCAAAGCTACAATGGAGCCCACAAATAGAAAAACTGTCCGGGAAATTAAGTTCTGCAGCATATGCAGTGAAAACTATTAGACGGCTGACTGATGTTGACACAGCTAGAATGGTTTATTTCAGTTATTTTCATAGTGTAATGTCCTATGGAATTCTTCTCTGGGGTAGCTCTGCTGACATTAACACCATATTTATATTGCAAAAAAGAGCTGTAAGAGCTATCTATAATCTTGGCCCGAGAGTGTCTCTAAGAGAAAAGTTCAAAGAGGTCAACATTCTAACTGTACCATCTCAGTATATACATGAAAACTTACTATATGTGCATAAAAATATCGATTCCTTCTGTAAAAGGAGCGATACACATAATGTAAATACTAGATATAAGAATAATCTCATATTGCATACTACCCGTCCCCACAAAATAAGTCACTCTTGTATGGGGCAATGTATAAGATTCTATAACAAACTTCCCAATGATATTAGAGAATTGTCTACGAATAAGTTTAAAAGAATTATTAAAGCCAAATTGTGTAGCATATTACATTACATTACATATTACAAAATTTCTGATTATTTAAGTGATAAAAGTGCTTGGGATTGAGTTGTTCTGAGTCAACACAGTTCTGAGTTCTGAGTAAATATAATCTTAAGTATATTTTATTTTAAAAAAGGATTCCTACTGAGTTTTCTGGCAGTGTTTCTCAGTAGCTGCCACGTCATGCACTGCACGGTAGGGTAAAAAATATGACGATTCCACATAAATGTAAAATTTTTACGGAATAATGTACCTTTGACTTTGAATTAGATATTCACATTAAGTCTATCGCATCGTAATCTTAACTTATTCTACATAATTGAAACGTTACCTAATAAAATGTGACCTACTTGAGGCAAACTGTAGAGACTTGTTTCGACTTGTTCTACGCTTTGTGGTGTGACAAATAAATATATTCTGGGACATTATTTACAACCGGGCATCTGATCCCAAACTAAGCAGAGCTTGTACTATGGAAACCAGACAACTGATATACTACATATAGTACTTTTCTTTTGTAAATACATACCTACTTATATAGATAATAACACCCAGACGCAGGACAAACAAATATATTCATGCAGACAAATATCTTTTCTGGGTGGGAATCGAACCCACGACCTCCGGCGTGAAAAGCAAGCATTTGCCAACCACGCTAACAGGGCCATGTCTTGAACGGATTTGATGAAACTTTGAAGTAAAAATAGCTTATATATCCGAATAATACATAAGGCTTTAATTTATAAAGTATAACGCGGGTGAAACCGCGGGGTACAGGTAGTTAAAAATAGATTAATCATGTTATGACGGTCACTTACGAAGCTGGTGGTCCTGGGTTCGAATCCCGGTAAGTGCAAATATTTGTGTAATGAGCACGAATATTTGTTTCTAAGTCATGGATGTTTTCTATGTATATAAGTATTTATCTATCTAGTATGTATATCGTCGCCTGGTACCCATAGTAAGTACAAGCTTTGTTTAGTTTGGGGCTATAATGATCTGTGTGACACTGTCCCTAGATATAGCTAGAAAGGGCCAAACATTAGCATTAACAATAACCTAACTTCTTAATCTTATCTATACATATAATAAAATCGTAGGAAAGTCAAAACTGTACACTGAATATTTTTTTTAAAGGATACTTGGAGCGTGATCTACAATCGATATCGAAGCAAAAAATATAGTTTTTAGAATTTTTGTCTGTGTGTCTGTTTGTCTGTATGTATGTCCGGGCTAAACTCAAAAAGTACTGCATGGATTTACTTCAAATTTTGCATGAATATTACTAAGAGGATGGGTCAACATATAGGCTACATATTATCACGCTATCACCTACGGGGAGGAGGTATGATAATTTATAAAATTTAACGCAGGTAAAACCGCGGGGCACAGCTAGTTCTACATAATTGAGACGTTAACTAATAAAATGTGACCTACTAGAGACTTGTTCCGACTTGTTCTACTCTTTGTGGTGTGACAAATATGTAATAACTAGTCCTTTCCGGTCTAAATGACCCTTATTTGTCCAACTTGCTGGGCCTGGGGCTCTACCAGCTATGTCGCCGAACATCGATTTCTTAAATGGCGTTCAAATAAATAAAGGTTCAAAAATTAATTAATCTATCGTTAAATCGGCTTCAACATTGACAGTCGATTACGGACCATTTATGACGTCACATGTACTCATGAAAGCCCATTTAACGATTGATTAACTCATTTTTAACCTTTATTTATTTGAACGCCATTTAAGAAATCGATGTTCGGCGACTTAGTCGGTAGAGCCCCCTGGGTGGGCTTTTGTGCCCGTGAATTACATATTTTTTAAAGACAAAGCCCTTAATAGGTAATCTAATCCCTGTGTCGCACACATGCTCATAGTAGGTGCACAGATATACGCTGCTGCCCGTGTTCTCTGGTGGATACTCGCTCGGGTCGACTTCTCACCCCCACGGGATGAGATGGGGTGATGATATTCTGATATTTGCCGCCGTCACCACACAGCAATATATATCCTGCTTTTGTTTTTTTAAAGATAACGCCCGCACTAGGGAATCTAGTCCCTATATCACGGGGTACAATAATAAAGCCATTTACTCCAAAACTCACTTTCGATGTATATTACAATATTGTTAGTACTTATTCATTGCAATTAGTATATCTTGTGCTATCTTCATTTGATTCTTTTCATTTCTAGTCCATTCAACGTAAATCCGTTGCTTTTGGCGATAAGGCCGCCAATTGCATTAAAGTTAGATAATAATAAACTTCCTTGTTTGTATCCATTATTTTATTTTACTTATTTTTGCAATAAAGTGTCTCTTCTTTTTCTTCTACTAAGTGCAATAAATACTACTAACGTACAAGTATTTGGTTCTAGGTTCGTTAGCGCGGTTCCAAGGCGCGATATGATCGTATCGTGACTTTCATCTCTGCCGACGCAAGAGACGAGACACCCGAGTATCCCTATTAGTTAATTGGCTATTAGATTCACCACTTCGATGCTGTTTTTCATATACTTTAGTTTGATTTTAATTGGAATCGGCGAACTTCGTTCCGCATAACAGTAGATTCTTTAAGTTTTTAGTTTTTTCTATGATACCTTAAGTAGGTATTTTATTTTATTTTTACTTATTCCAAATAATACCAAATTAAGTTATATCTTTATTGACAATAGCTGTACCCGCCTATTCATCCGCGTGGAATTTAACAATGAAGTTAATTGCAACATTACTTTATTTTTCATAAATAAACGTAGCTTAAGTTGTTCCTTATTACAAAGGCTACCTGCCAATAAAAGTCCCGTCAAAATCGGTCCAGCCATTTCAGAGATTAGCCGGAACAAAAAGACAGACAGACTGACCGACAGACAACAGCTGACCCTGGATTAACACATAGATATCATTTACAAAGTTTTAAAGTTTATAAATTATACCCGCGGTTCTACCCGCTTGACGCACAGCTAGTAATATATAAGCTAACAATAATTAAATAAAACTACAGAATCCCTATTTACACTAATAGGCGTCGAATAATCCCTCCGCATAGCAGATTGGAAAGTGCCCAGAAGGCTGACCGCATTGCCACGCTGGATGACAATTCTGATCCTCTGTCCCCAGAACAGGCCATCATTGGAAGCGTCGATCAATATATATGCTATTTCGCGAAATACTATATGTGCGTTTAGTACTTACTTGAGTTAGATTATAATTAGAATCTATATAATTGTATTAGTAATGTGTAAGCAGTGTCATAATGTATGTGCATAATTAAACGTCGTAATGTACGTTGAACTCTACAATTTGTGAGTGAAAGTTTGGAGAATTTGCTTGAAGTTGGAGCAGTTCGGTGAATTTACTATTAATAGACCCTGGAAATGTAATGAGGAAGTATTTAACGTTGATTTAATTTGATTTGCCGCACACGGAGAGTCACCCAACGCCCACAGCGTCCAAATTATCAAGTGTCTACATCCACTGGTTCACCAAAACCAATGTTTAAAATGTTTCTCATTCTGTAGTAAAATCTGAAAACCTCGCTGTGTGGTGACGGCGTAGAATATCATCACCCCATCTCATTAGCTGAGGGAATAGCTACCAGAAAACGTGCAGTAGCGTTTTTGTATGAATCATGACCATCAAACTCCGATCGCCAACCCGTCTGCCAAGCGTGGCGATTATGGCTTCCTTCCCCTTTCTTTGTCCAGCAGTAGACATAATTTGGCTAGCTTGGTGATACACAACTTACATAAATTAATCATAGAAAATCTAAATAATTAAATTGAACTTAAAGGGAAAGTCACCAGAATCTGGAAGCAGAATAAAGTATACATAATCCCAGTACTGTTATCAAGTACAGGAATAATCCTAAGAGACATCATCACAGAATTAAGCTTAAATATTTGAAACTTAGATTTACATTCAATTGCATAAAGCGGCCATATTAAATACTGTACTTGCCGCATTGTAAGGAAATTCCTCCAACTAGATAGATGAAGGCGATAAAGAAACAGACAAACATATGACTAAGTTAAATTCTTGTCATTTACTTGGCGCTCGCATGTTAATGTAAACTAATGTCAGCAAAGGCTGAACAAAAAGCATCAAAAAGAAAAATAATAATGATTCTTCATTTCAGACGACAGATTCACACAACAATGTACTTGAAAAAATCGAGTGTGAATGAAAGAAAATTTGTGCTCGCAATGAGAGAAAGATAGAAAGAGAATGTGTGATCGCACCTCTCTCACTCTTTTTATCTTCATTATTATCTTCTTATATCTCCCGCTCAACTTAGGTTCGCCTCACGCGATCACACTTTTTGTACCGTCGCGTCGTCACGCATTCACAGCTACTCCCCAAATCAAGCGTGCAAAAAGAAGTTTTACTTCAGAAGTATTTTAATTTTTAAATAAATTAATAAATAATTTTTATTCACGTAGACTTTAAAAAAGCGCTTGTAAATAGTCAGAACATGTTTGTAGTAATACAGTTATTATTTCTTGTTACTTATTACAGATATTTAGGTACACGGGATGTCAAAACATTTATATAATTTATTTTATAATAGTAGTGATAATTAGCTAGCTTGTATTAAGTTATTGTCAAGGAGATTATGTTTAGTTGAAGTTTTTAATATTATGTATTTAATTTATATTGTACTACATATTGTCTGAATACATACATACATAGACTCACGCCTGTTTCCCAGAGGGGTAGGCAGGGACAACGGATTTCCATCTGTCACGATCGATGATGAAATAATTTGTGCAAAACAAATTATTTCATCATCAGAAATAAGAAATAATTTTATTTTCAAAACATGTACGGAAAATACATAACAATTGTGGTATACATTTTGAACCTTTTTAATTTTTCTCCGTACTGGTATGGAAAAGGCGCTATCTCTGATAGAACTACATTTCTGCAGTGCTGGTCCTGATATCGTCCATTGCTATACATTGGCCTCCCCCAAAGGCCAGTCTAAAATATAAATAAATTGTAAACGTTACTAAACTTATCCATGTAGAACAGACAAAATGTATTCAAGGAGATTATGTTTAGGTTTAATTATTTAAATTTATATTTTACTACATATTGTCTGAATGGTTCTGATATTAAAGTTCATGATATAATGCATATTGCTATTTTTTGACATATATTTAAAGTGCCTTACTATCATCGTATGGGCTGTGGTTCTTGGATCAGAGTTGTTCAAGCCGCCCAGTAGGCCTCTGACATGGCTCAACGACTGTTGCCTAATAGCTACAACCGGGACCGACAGCTTAACGTGCCCTCCGAAGCACGGAGACGCCCACAACTTAAACCACTTTGGCGGTGACCCATCTATGGACTGACGGCGAGCCTCGTTGCTTAACCTCGCCAATCACTTAAGAACCGGTGAGAGCATCTGGCTATGAGCGCCTTATTTATATGTTGAAAAGTACCTAGCAATTATGTAGCCGCGCAATGCATTACCATAACTGTTGTTTTATTAATAACTAGCTGTGCCCCGCGGTTTTACACGCGTTAAATTTTTTTAATAAATCATAGCTCCCCCCTCCCGTAGACGATAGCGTGATAATATGTAGCCTATATGTTGACCCGACCTCTTAGTAATATTCAAACAAAATTTGAAGAAAATCCATGCAGCACTCTTTGAGTTTAGCCCGGACATACATACAGACAAACAGACAAAAATTCTAAAAACTATATTTTTGGCTCTGATATCCACTGTAGATCACGCCCCAAGTATCCTTTTAAGAAAATATTCAATGTACAGTTTTGACTTTCCTACGAATTTATTTTATGTATAGCTGTGCCCCGCGGTTTTACCCGCGTCAAAATTTATAAATGACTACAACTCCTTCCCCATATGTGATAGCGTGATAATATGTAGCCTATATGTTGATCCGACCTCTTAGTAATATTCATGCAAAAATTGAAGTTAATCCATGCAGTACTTTTTGAGTTTAGCCCGGACATACATACAGACAAACAGACATACAGACAAAAATTCTAAGAACTATTTTTTTGGCTTCAATATCGACTGTAGATCACGCCCCAAGTATCCTTTTAAAAAAATATTCAATGTACAGTTTTGACTGTCCAACGATTTTATTATATGTATAGATAATAATTTTATTAGCACTTCACTTTTTACATGGTTGTGTACAATGATAGCCTCACTAGGCAATGCCTGTATCGAGGCTATCATGCGAAATATGATTGCCTGGTAGGACTAGGTCACAGTTCATATTATTATCATTATCTATAAGTAGTTAATTACAATAAAATAAAAGTGAAATTCCATTATTATTAGTTGATTTTGACTAAGGATTATGATAGTTAATTATATTATTAATTCATTTACATGTATACAATTTAATTTGATGCAATAAATTGTACTTGTTCCATTTTTGTTTAGTCTACAGCTTGAGAGGATAGAGAATAGACCCGAATGAACCGCCTAAAGTCTAAATGTTAACTACGCAATAACATTCTCAAGTTTAGATATCGTCTATAGTTTATAAAAAAAACAAGTCAAATGTTTTAAGGCCTTTATAAATCCGGTTGTATCTAGACGTTAACTTTAGGCTTAGTCACTATGGCGCTTTGCGGGTGAGCTATGATGTGCATAGGGCTGCCCACGACTTAAACTAATATTTATAATAATTAATAAGATTAAAATTTAAAAGTTATGATTAGATGGTTTGAACATTTAGAAAGGAAAGGATGAATGGAAGAAGATTAACAAAAGAAGTATGCCTGGCCTGTTGTCATAATTATATATCTTATAAGTTCTTTTATAAAATTCGAGTGCAAGCTGTGTCTCATACAATTATTGTAATCAATTATAACAAGTAAGGTTTGTTTGTTGGAGATCCAAAATAGAATATAAAGAGATCCGGCTAAGGTTACTAGGTTTTGAAACCGAAAAGACGGATAAAAAAGCTGGAACTCTTAATTTTTTAATATTCTCTTTTTTTTTTAGTCTTAGAATATATATATATATATATATATTTATGTATAACACGTCAATTTTTATCTGCGACAAAAGGTAAAGCGGCCGGGTTGTGCAGAAAAGTGTAAAAATTGGCCTTAAAATAAACGAAAAAAGTGTAAAAAAACTAATAAGAAGGGACCAGTCACCGTCTAATTTGGCCGTATAGGCAGCCGAAAGGACTGACTGTGCCCGGCTTTATCCAGATGATCGGCAACGCTACTCACACCCAGGAACACCACAGTATCTTTAAAATCCTGAATATTACCTGGAGCGTGCTCTGTAAGGTGATGGAATAGTATGTATTCGATTTCAATTGAAGTCAGCAAGAAATTGTTATGAATTACTTAAGCATTTTTTTCACAACCCTTTAATATCGGTATAAAACGAACGGGCTTGACTAGTAGAATACGAAACCACGAGAAATGTTGGGGTGTTTTTAGGGTTCCATACCCAAACGGGACCCTATTACTAAGACTTCGCTGTCTGTCCGTCTGTCACCAAGCTGTATCTCATGAACCGTGATAGTTAGACAGTTGAAACTTTCACAGATAATGTATTTCTGTTGCCGCCATAACATCAAATACTAAAATTAAACTAAAATAAATATTTAACTTCGGCGCGAGTCCGAATCGCACTTTGCCGGATTTTTTGTTTTGATAAGGCAGAGGGAATGCTTAGGCACGTATGCCACCCGTGAAAAGTATGTCGGTTTGTTGCTCGTTTTTATAGATAATGGTACGGAACCCACGGCAATCCACGGCGCGTATCCGACTCGCACTTGGCTGGTTTTTAATTTTAAATTTAATATTATTTGGATTTTGGATGTAATCAAATTTCTCAAATTCTGTGGAATTGAAGCGACCGGCAGCCCTAAGAATGAGTCGTTTTCTACATGTTGGTATGATTCACTGGTTGCGTGATGTGTTGATGTGCCCATTTCACTGTGATCCGAACCCAAGGTTGTATTTATTTCGGTATTATAATGCGCGCTGTGAAGTCACCACGCATCTTGTACTTACCTAGTATTTGATGTGACAGCAATAGAGATGTAAAATGACTGAATAGTCACAATTGTCATAAACCTTAAATGACCGGTCATTTACTGTCAAATTCAGTCAAATTGACTCAAATAGTATTGTCTATTCTCGACTACCACCCAATTATTTAATAATTTAGGTATCCAATTTATATGCAAGTTTAAATGAAGCAACGTTTTATTTTCTATTATATCATGAGAGGATAAGACGACCTCAAAGCGATGCGCGAGGCGATGCGACGTAGCCATTTTGTCCTAAATGCACGCATGATTAGAAATGTAAAGTGATTAACACTATATTATAATACTACTATAAGTCATAAAACCACTTTTTAGTTTCAATTTAAGGTTGTAGACTTTTATCAACGACAAAAACTTAAAAGGTACTAAGTTTTTGTCGTTGATAAAAGTCTACAACTTTAAATTGAAACAAAAAAGTGGTTTTATGACTTATAGTATTACTTACTTAATCATTAGGTACTGAAATCAAATTGACCGAAAATGACCGTTTTTGACAGTTAATGACCATTTTTGACCAATTTGACCGTAAATGACAGTCAGTCTAATTCAATCACTTTAGTCATATTCAACTCTAGACAGCAAGGAGGTTTTAAAGAATAATTAAATACTTTTTAAGTATCCTTTCTATTCTTTATAGGTTTGACTGCTTCTTTCGTATACCGTTTGCATAATTATTCAACCGCAAAGAATAATAATAGTATATTGAGACATTATTTACACAAGGCCACCTGATCCCAAACTAAGCAGAGCTTATTTTGGGCTTAGATATTATCATTACTGTGGAACCAGATAACTGATATACTACTTTTCTTTTGTGAATACATAGATACCTAATTATAATAATTTATCTTGGGACAATGTCACACAGATCATCCTAGCTCCAAACTAAGCAAAGCTTGTACTATGGGTACCAGGCGACGATATACATACTTATATAGATAGATAAATACTTAAATACATAGAAAACATCCATGACTCAGAAATAAATATTTGTGCTCATCACAGAAATATTTGCACTTACCGGGATTCTAACCCAGGACCACCAGCTTCGTAGGCAGCAGCACTACCAACTAGGCTACGGTGACCGACGAAATTACACCCAGATTCAGGAAAAAACACACAAATGTAATATTTTAACGGAATACGACGGAATTTGAAAAACAGGCCTGGCCTAGGTGGGAATCTAATCCGGGACCTGCGGCGTGAACTGCAAACCACGTCAACCGGCCCGTCAAATTATTTACATACATAAAATAAATAAATAAAATAAAAAAGGTTTTTATTCACTTAGCTTTAAAAAAACGCTTGTAAATAGTCAGAACATGTTTGTAGTAATACAGTTATTATTTCTAGTTACTTATTACAGATATTTAGGTACACGGAATGTTAAAACATTTATACAATTTATTTTATAATGGTAGTGATATTTAGCTTGCTTGTATTAAGTTATTGTCAAGGAGATTATGTTTAGTTGAAGTTTTTAATATTATGTATTGAAATTTATATTGTACTACATATTGTCTGAATATGAAGTCACGCCTGTTTCCCAGAGGGGTAGGCAGAGACAACGGATTTCCATCTGTCACGATCTTTGCACAAATTATTTACATCATCAAAAATAAGTAATAATTGACGGGCCTGTTGGCGTGGTAGGTAGATACGCTGCCTTTCACGTGGGTTCGATTCCCACCCGGGACAAATATTTGTGTGCATGAACATGTCTGTTTGTCCTGAGTCTGGGTGTAAATTATCTATATAAGTATGTATTTACAAATGAAAAATAGTATATGTAGTATATCAGTTATCTGGTTTCCATAGTACAAGCTCTGCTTAGTTTGGGATCAGATGACCATGTGTGAATAATGTCCCAGGATATTATTATTATATTATTAATTTTATTTACAAAACATGTACGGAAAATACATAACAATTGTGGTATACATTTTAAACCTTTTTAATTTTTCTCCGTACAGGTATGGAATAGGCGCTATCTCTGCTAGTACTTCATTTCTGCAGTGCTGGTCCTGATATCGTCCATTGCTATACATTGGCCTCCCCCAAAGGCCAGTTTAAAATATGTAAATGTTACTAAACTTATCCATGTAGAACAGACAAAATGTATTCCCCGTATCAAACTATTAAAGTACTAGCTGTGCCCCGCGGTTTTACCCGCGTTAAACTTTATAAATTATCACAGCTCCTCCCCCGTAGGTGATAGCGTGATAATATGTAGCCTATATGTTGAGCCGACTTCTTCGTAATATTCATGCAAAATTTTAAGTAAATCCCTGCAGTACTTTTTGAGTTCAGCCCGGACATACATACAGACAAACAGATAAACAGACAAAAATTCTAAAAACTATATTTTTAGCTTCGATATCGATTGTAGATCACGTCCCAAGTATCCTTTAAAAATAATATTCAATGTACAGTTTTGACGTTGCTACGATTTTATTATATGTATAGATATAGTTAAGCTCACGATAGCTCACTCCAAAATTATTTTAAAGAATATTTCAAATAGGTATAGTCCACATCAAATATTTTGGTATCGAATCGTTATTGTACGGGCACTTGACTGGTTTTCAAGATTACTCGGTAAAAATAAAAATCAATAAGACGAATATATTTTTACTTACTGCAAAAAACTGGTCAAGTGCGAGTTGGACTCGCGCACGAATGTTTCCTTCCCATTAATTATCTATAAAAACGGCAAAAAGAAATCACGTCTGTTGTATGGTTATTATATTTCTTAAATATTTAAGTATTTTAATCTTTTTTTTGTTTTTATGAGGTAGTCCACCAAGGGCACCCATCTGAGTGGCTCCTGTCTGCCATAGACTAGACCACGAAAGGCACCTATCAATATTTTCGGCAGGTGCTCTTCGTGGATTCAATTTATTTTTTACATTCTTGTCCACGAAGAGCGCCTACGACTCAGTAACCTAGGTTATTAAATGAAAGATATCGATAAAAATCACTAGAACGTTTATTAACATTACTAATATTACGCACGTTAAGACGTTAGTATTTTCTTATATTTAAGCGAATGTTCGTCGTACTTTGAGTACTCTGGCGAATTGTCACTGGAGCAGTGACGTTCAAGCGCGGCCACGCGATAAACAGTCTTAACGTGTTGAAATTAAACTACTTTTTAACGGATATTAACGGATATTAACGGATAGATAGCTAATACTAGTCTTAACGTGCGTAATATTAGTGGTGTTAATAAACGTTCTAGTGATTTTTATCGATATCTTTACTTAACCTTGGTTACTGAGTTGTTGGGAGGAGCAGCGCCGTGTCCTCTTTCCTGGAGTAGGCAGTGACCTGTCGCTGCCGGCCGTCGTGAATTCGATGGTTAGCGGCGAGGAGTCCTGGGACGCGGTGGTTTCCTTCTGCGAGACAGTCATCTGGCGGAAGGAAGCTGCGGAAAGGGAGACGGAGGTAACATCCTCTCACCCGGCCCACAGCAGATGCACCGGGCGTCGGCGGAGGGCGGACAACGCCCTCTTCCAGCACCCCTAAATGGGTCCAGGGGCGACGGACTCGGGGGCGTCCGTCGCCTACTACACATCTGGACCCGAGGTGGCGGCGCGACGTGTTCCACGCACGCCCCTCTTAGACGTTGCAGGGGGAGTTCTACACCTCACTCCCCCCGCTAATGCGAGGAGGCCCGCAGTTATTGGCCAGCACCAGCCGCGGGTTGCGGAAGTATCGTACGTTCCCGCGACCCCCAGCGCAGGTGAGAGATGGAACACCGAGGTGGTTTTTAGTCAGTAGGAGTCTGACAGACCCCTCCGCCTCCTCCAAGGCGGAGGACATCCATGCAGGATTATTCAACCGGCAAAAAAAAAAAAAAGGTTCTGAGTTGTAGGTGCTCTTCGTGGACAAGAATGTAAAAATAAATTGAATACACGAAGAGCACCTGCCGAAAATATTGATAGGTGCCTTTCGTGGACTAGGCTAGGTGCCATTCGCGCAGGGGCCATTCAGATGGGTGCCCTAGGTGGACTAACGCGTTTTTATAGGAGCAACAGAAAATCATCATCTGCGAAAATTTAAACTTATCACGGTTCATCACATGCAGCCTGGCGACAGACATACAGACAGACAGCGGAGTCTTAGTAATAAGGTTCCGTTTTACCCATTCGGTACGGAACCCTAAAAGAGGATTTAATTTTTCGTATAATGTACACAGATTACTTAGGCATTTGTAAACCGGTTTTAGTTATCATATTTAGTTGATTCTGTATGTTTGAAAAATGTTCTCATATAGGTACACTCTTTTTCATCATAGCTAATGATAGTCTGATATCCTCCACTGCCACTGAGGACAGATCGAATATTATTATAGATAGAAAAACTCTTTATTGTAAGAGTTTATCTATCTATAATCTAAATCTAAAATCTAAAATACATATTATAGATGAATTACAACCAGACACAGAACAAGTTATCGTGTTCATCACACAAAGATACAAATCTGTGTGAGTGGGAATCGAATCCACGACCTCTGGGGTAGCACTCAGGGATACTAACCACTAGACCAACCAGCCGGTCAGTAGCTTTGCTTATAATTATATTATATAATATTATTATAATCTTATAATTATGGCGCTCATAAAGACGCTCTCACCGATCCATAAAGGTGTGTGTATGTGTCAAAAAGTGATTGGTGAGGTTAAGCAACTAGGCTAGCGGTCAGTCCATAGATGGGTGACCGCCAAAGAAGTTTAATTTTTGAGCGTCTCCGAGTTTCTTAGAGTACGTTAAGCTGTCGGTCCCGGTCGTAGTTATTAGGCAACAATCGTTAAGTCATGTCAGAGGCTTCCTGGGCTGCTTGAATAACTCTGAAAGAAGGATAACCACTGCCCATACGATAAATAAGTAAGTAAGATATTAGCTACTGTACAATTATTATTGTACAACCGTGTATTTAGTATTATAGGTTCTCTACGTACAAGTAGAATCATACAACGCTACAGTTGATAGTTTTATAGCGGTAAAGTGTTAATATATAAGAAAACATATACCTACCAGACTTCAAAAAAACTTTATGTTCAAATAAAGTCGGCTCGTAAAATGAAATGAAAACTAAAGAAATAATTAAGGAGCAAGCGCAGAGCGTCAACGCCCCGCCACAGACCGTGACGGCGGCCGCCATACTTTATAATTTCAAATAATAATTATATTTCGAGGCATGTTCGCTAATTAGCCTCTGTATAATTTCCCGGCGTATTACCGACGCCACTTTGAGTCACTAAGCTGAAACCATTCTAATAAACGACAAGTTAAATTATTTTTTAAAATCACAAGCATTGAAAACAATGGTTTAGGCCTATGAATACTACAAAAACTTGAGAGGTGTCAGGGGACACCCGGATGGAACGAAGTTATTTCTTATTATTTATTATGTACAAAAAACCTGTATACACTCAACAAAAATAATCGTCGCGACACCACACTGTTCAATGCGAAATAGAAATGAAAATATCTGGCTTGCTTTCTATAAGAGAGAGAGAGACAGACAGAGAAACATGCGCACGCCGCACAGCTGCAAAAAGTGTCGGGACAACTTTTCGTAACATTTTTTTCCGTCTAGCCCCCTTACACAACGCGCGATAAGGAACTTCGTTCCAATACATTATGAATATATAATAGGTCTTTACCTATGAAATTGCCGTTTTGTATGAAAAAATTTAAACGAATTTTTTTCATGAATTTTTTTATTTGTATTAATCGAAGTAATCACCCATGCAATCAATGCATCTTTGCCATCGCAGTGGCAGTTTATTGATGCCCTTCTTAAAGAAATCAGCTGGACGGGAGGCAACAAATTCTTCAAAGGCATTTTGTACTGCCTCTCGGGTATTGAATTTTTTTCCCGCCAAGAAGTTATCCAAATTCTGGAAAAAGTAGTAGTCTGTAGGCGCAAGGTCTGGTGAGTAGGGCGGATGACGGAGAGCTTCCAACCCCAGTTCTTGCAACTTGGAGACCGTCTGCTGTGCAGTATGAGGTCGCGCGTTGTCGTGCAGGAGCAGCGGAGACGAGCGATTGACCAATGCTGGTTGGAGATGCGCCAGCTTCTCCATCATTGTGCTCAGTTCTTCACAGTACACATCTGCAGTAATGCTCACCCCGTTTGGTAAGAAGCTGTGATGAATCACACCGGCGCTAGACCACCAAACAGTGACCATCACTTTTCTAGGGGTAAGTTTTCGTTTAGGGCATTGTTTAGGTGCTGAACCAGGATCCAACCAACTTGCTGAGCGCTTGCGGTTATCAAACAGAATCCATTTTTCATCGCAGGTAACAATGCGGTTCAAAATTCCTTCATTTGTGTGTCTGTTGAGCAGTGCAAGGCACGTCTCGACGCGTACTTCGCGCTGGCGATCATTGAGTTCGTGGGGCACCCATTTGTCAAGCTTTTTTACCTTGCCAATTTGACGCAAATGGACCAATATTGTTTTGACGCTAACGTCGAAAGCTGCTGCTAATTCAGCCGTAGATTGTGTATCATCAGCTTCCACAACCGCCTTTAATTCGTCATTGTCGACCAAAGTCTTCGGACGACCGCGAGGTTCATTTTTCAGGTCGAAATTTCCAGAACGGAAGCGAGCAAACCAATAACAGGTGGTGCGTTGGTTTGTAGTGTTAGCTCCGTAAACGTCGTTGATGTTGCGTGCCGCTTGTGCCGCGTTGCTGCCACGACGGTACTCATATTCCATAATTACTCGAATTTTTAACGTATCCATGATGACGAAAAAGATTGAAATGCAATGAAAATGTAACACTAATCAATAAAGAAATGACTACTTTTGGAAAAAAGAATCCATGTTTTTAAAATAAAATTAATTTGAAATTAGAATTCTTAGCCAAACAAAAATTATTTTGATTTGAAATGGCCAGTACTGCAGAACGGCAATTTCATAGGTAAAGACCTAATATTACAGTTGCTTACTTTTGACGGCACTTGTGGATCAGTGGTCAAGGTAGCTCAGTCGTTACTTCCTCGGCGCTCACGAATTTGGGTTTGATTGCTGCATTGGTCAGCCACTTGTGTTAGTTATTTGTGTTTTTAGACCGAGGGTTTTTATGCTCTCTAAAGACGGTTGGCACTTCTGCTCTAGGGGAGCCAGCAAGTTCCCTTGTTCAGGATTTTGATGTTAAAACCAATTTTAGATAATGACACTAATATTATAAAGGTGAAAGTTTGTGAGTGTGAGTGTGAGTATGTGAATGTGTGAGTCTGTGAGTGTGTATGTTTGTTAATTCTTAACGTCTAAACGGCTGGAGCGATTTAAATAAAATCTGATATGGAGTTAGCTGACACCCTGGATTAACACATAGGCTACAATTTTTAAAATTTAACGCGGGTAATACCGCGGTACACATCTAGTTTAACATAAGCCTAGAATTGCCTTGCTTACGATTTTTCTGATAAAACAATTACTCACCCGAGTATTCTATAAAATATATACGGAGATAGAGGTGTTCGCCTAATTAAAAGAAAGGGTTGATTCTTTACACAAAATTCCACGAAGTATTGCCACTCCTGTAAAGTATCGATATACTTACGTAACTAGTTGTATGTTAAAATATATTTATTAATAACTAAGTAGGGGAGAGCGAGGCTAGAAGTTACCGGGGTAAGTTGTTCCGATTGAAATAACTCCTCTAGTAAAAGAGATAGGAATATTGATAAAACTCGACGTAAAATACAATGCCACAGCGCACCGACGCGACGGCGCCCATTTTCGAGAGGCCAGTGATGCAGGGAATATTCGAACGGCAGCATGTGCGTCGCTGATTCACGGTAGTAAATAATTTCGTATTTAGTATTTTTGGTCAGTTTCATGAATTTTAACGATTAGCCTTTAATGTTTTATTATTTCAATCTGAAGATTTATCTATTGGTGTGATAGACTATCTGTAAATTATATGTTATCTGTATGTTTTGTAACCTAACCTATATTTTGATTTTTATTCAACACTCATGATTGAGGTTAGATGTTCCTTTTGGGCAGGTTGTGACCTCGGAACAACTTGCTCCAATTAGTTTGTACTAAAAATGAGGTAACAATGTATACTATACATATCGTTATTTTATTTTATAGCAAGCGCACTTACACACAGAAAACGACATGAGGTTCAGTATCAAATTAATTATTATTAGTAAAACACATTATATTTACCTGTTAAAATATATAGAAATGTTTACCTTACCTTATTGCTGATTAATTACTACTGATAAACAGACGTAGTGTAATCATTTATTATTTTTTTTATTTCAAAAACAATAGTTTTAACAGATAAGGTAACATCTGAACAGTTGTTACAGTCGGGGTAAGTTGTTACTTTCCGGCTTTGGTTATAAAAAAAATAATTACAAATAAATGTCACAATAAATGACTCCGTATACTATCTTAATAGCAAAGTGAAATATGTAGGTCGATTTTAATCGAATCCTAGGAATATAAAAGTGAAAATTTCTTAACAAATTTTTAAGTTAACTGAAAATCGGAACTTGTAGCCCCGGTCTCCCCTATTATAACATTGTACTAATTAAATAGTGGGAAATAAATTATGCTAATTAATAAACTACCGCTACACCAAAGAGGTTCTTCAAGATGAGTATGAATGAGTTATGTTATTATAAGTTTGACCATAGACTATAATACATTTACTGTTAGCTTTAAGGGTTGGGGATTGGAATGAGTGCAAAATAAATTATTCTTATGTTACCAGTAATGGGAAGTTTAATTAAAATTGTTAACAATATAAAGTTGTGCTACAGATTTGGGCACCTATTGATTTTATTAGAAATTTTTAACTACCTTTTTAGAAAATTTATTGTATTACAATTTGCTAACATGTAAGTTGTTTTATAGCAAATTGTAGACGAATCCTTATGTTTACTTTTTAATCTAAACTTATTAAACGTACACAGACAACCGATCGAGCAGATATTGTGTTTGCCTACTAAATAATTACTTTAAGTGGATCAAATCCCGTGTTCATGCTCGCTTGAGTATGTTTCGGCGGACCATCACAACTGGGCCCTGTTGAAACCGGTACCTAGTAGATGAAATATAGACAGAACCATTCAGACAATATGTAGTAAAATATAAATTTCAATAATTAAACCTAAACATAATCTCCTTGACAATAACTTAATACAAGCTAGCTAAATATCACTACTATTATAAAATAAATTGTATAAATGTTTTAACATTCCGTGTACCTAAATATCTGTAATAAGTAACTAGAAATAATAACTGTATTACTACAAACATGTTCTGACTATTAACAAGCGCTTTTTTAAAGTCTACGTGAATAAAAACCTTATTTATTTTATTTTTTCATATATTACATTTTTAATTAGTATTTATTTATTTTTAGTTATTTATTTACTTATGGGCCTCCAACAGAGGATACACATAAAATAATGTCTTCATTAAAAAAAAACACAGATATTTTGCCAGTGCGCTCCTCCAATTATAGGAAGCCACAGCTTGCACTATTTAATATTTACGTTACCAGTTCTGAATATATCTAGTCGATCGATCGATCGAAACAGTATATTATTATATAAAATGTGACAATTAATCATTTTATCGGATATAAAATTAAAATATGAATCTTTTAATAATCAATTGAAGTCTATATAATAATAATAATATAATAATATCTAGGAACAATGTCACACAGATCATCCTAGCCCCAAACTAAGCAAAGCTTGTACTATGGGTACCAGGCGACGATATAAATACTTTATATAGATAGATAAATACTTATATACATAGAAAACATCCATGACTCAGAAACAAATATTCGCGCTCATCACACAAATATTTGCACTTACCGGGATTCGAACCCAGGACCACCAGCTTCGTAGGCAGGAGCACTACCAACTAAGCTACGGTGACGGTGTATAATAATAATACTGAAATATAAATTGATTTTATTATTATTTGCTTTTGGTAGAAAATGAAAAATGTGTATTGCAGACATTCGATCTATCCACAGCCCTTAAGTAAGTATCCAGCATCGGTCAAATCGATCCGGAAAGAGGTCAGGTACAGGGCAGGCGGCTTTACGTGCTCTCCGAGGCGCGGGGGTATAATACCGCCAAGTCCCAGACTTCTGAGAATTTTTTATTTTTCCCAAGGACCCAAAATCGCTTTTAGCCCGACCTGGGATCTGAACCCAGGACCTCGTTCTCTGCGGCTGAACACGCTATTGACCAACGAGGTAAGAAAAGTAGTACCTAAATGAAGTATCAGTTATCTGGTTTCCCCGTAGTACACGCTCTCCTTAGGTTCGGATGGCATGGCTGTGTGTGAATAATGTGCCAGGATATTATTATTATTATCATCCTTAAAGTGGTAACGATCTGCTCTATTATAAATAAGGTATATAACTGTGCAGTGTCTGTCCTCCGGTAGTATTTAAGAATCATTCGTAGTTACTCCGAACCTAAACTTCGGGCTCCGAACCTAGTACGGACTCCAGCTCTCAAAAAGTTAATGTACCTCTCAACTTAATATGATCATTTGTAAATAATTTACTTTTTGAGGGAAAAAAAATGATTTTATTATTATTATTATTACTCCCGGGAACCATCTATATGTTATTACGCCAACCGTAATGAATTATGTAAAACATTGTCATTTATTCTAAAACAAACAAACTGCACAAAGTCAAATAATGTTCCACTTGCAGTGCCCCACAGTTTTACCCGCGTTATACTTTATAAATTATAGCCTATGTGTTAATCAATAAATAAAAAAAAAATCTAGGGTGTCAGCTAACTCCATACCAAATTTTATTAAAATCCTTCCAGCCGTTTAGACGTGAAGAAGTATCAAACATACACACTCACAAACTTTCGCCTTTATAATATTAGTGTAATAGGCTATGTGTTATTCGGATATATAAGCTATATTACCACAAATAGAGTTTCATCAAAATTCGTTCAGTAGTTTTTGCGTGAAAGAGTAACAAGCATCCATGCATTAATACTCACAAACTTTCGCATTTATAATATTAGTAGGATTTTGTTTTATGCAAACGACAACGGATTTTTCTAATTCTTAAATTAAATTTGACACTTCTTACTATGACATAATTTTAAGCGTCGTCTTTTTTTTTCGAACAGAGGCTTATCTTATATATGATCCGTCCTCCCAAAGATCGCTCATTCGGATAGATTGCTTTTTCAATCTGTGGATGCTTTATTGGGACAGTTTAATAGAGAGATGGATTAAAATTCTTATATAGCATAAAATGGATTAGGATCGTTTATTAATTTCGGGCGTTAGTCTTCGAAACACGCGTTTTTGTCATCCGTTTTAATACATGAAAGTGCTTTGGTCAAATGACACTTGAGGATCTGATTATTCAATCACACAAATACACATACAAACTTAGAAATCAATTCCTTAACTTACTATTAATTTAAGTACTTTAGGCTCCAGTCTCTTAATAGTAATCTATCAATATAAGTCTAACATTATTTGACGTTTTAACAGAATTGCAGCCTGATAAAGTAGCTAGCTAACATAAGATCAAAGCGCAGTAATGTCGGCTTCGACTCAGACAGCCGACCAGACGGAGACTCGCGAAGGTGCGGGGGGAGGTCGCGGGCGTGTGGCGAAGGGGGAGGGAGGTGAAGGCTGCGTTACGTCATTCGGCCGCATCCGGGTTCGCGGCCGACGCACGCGCCGACGTTTGCGCGGCACCGACCATTTCAAAAGCCTTATCCCGAACAAGCTCCAGAGTTTATTTATTTCAAGAGGAAAGCAGAAATGGACATTCTCTTCACATATGATTTCAAGTGAAAGCCATATTATTTTATATAAAACTAACGTTGTCCCGTGGTTTTACCCGCGTTAAACTTTATAACACTATTACTACAGAATGTCATCAAGATCTCATCCATACCTACTCTCAAACTTTCGCATTTATAATATTAGTAGGATATGTATTTCATTGCGCGTTTTGTTCTACTTAGTAACATCGGCATAGTTTTCCCCTAACCCTTAATACTCTACAGTACTTATTACGTAGGTAGTAAAACACATGTCGAAAGCGCATCCGTTTTAAAGACAAAAAACACGAAAAAACATCAACTAAACCATGTGCAGCACTGTGTGCATGTGGTGAATTTTAAACATCTTTTCTCGTCATTTGCCAATACGAATGAATGGAATTTTGTATTTTCATTCAGCTTATTTGATGGCCCACGAACGAATGTGTTTTGGCATAGCAGGTTTTTTACAGGTTAATTGCATATTCATATTCATTTATTTTTCATAAACATGGGTTTGGTTTAGAGTTGTACAGTAATTGTGACGTACGCCATGTTTTACCTTTTGGCGTATGAAACTTACTAATTCTACATACATTATTAATTAAAAATATCACTAATTAAATTTGGAGATAACATTTCTAAATAACAATTTAACATTACAATAAGAATTCTATGTATGGCGACCCCCCTAAATTTATGTGTTTTTTCTATTTTTGTGTAAAAATCTTAATGCGGTTCACAGAATACACCTACTTACCAAGTTTCAGCAGCACAGCTCTTATAGTTTCGAAAATTTTTGCTGTGTCATACGGACGGACAGACAGACAGACATGACGAATCTATAAGGGTTCCGTTTTTTGCCATTTGGCTACGGAACCCTAAAAACAATATGTCGTAAGAATGTTTTCTTTTGTTGTTATCTAACTAACCTATAAATTTGAGTACCTGTACTTATTCTAATTAATGATATCGGTTCATTGTCTGTCCTGATTAGATAAGTTATCACAGTCTATTGTGATATGCTGTCCTAGATCTTGAATATAGCTTAAGTATGTATAGCTAGGTAGGTGTGATAGATGTTGATTTATTTATATACCTAACAGTTTAACCACAAACGCTTTTTTTATAGAGAACATGCAATCGAATTCTATTTTTGACAACGACCTTTTTAAACAATTTTATGAAATCATCTCGAAAGCATTCCCTTGCCTATAAAAAAGAATTTTCATAATCGATTTTCAAATATATTCGGAGAAATAAAAAAAAAACATAGGAGCATTGAGCATAGCATAGCTTCCTTTTTTGAATCTGTGCATAAATGATAGGTAGTATTATAAATAAACTCCAGTATCGATCGGCGTGTTTTTTTTTTTTTTTTTGTATCATAACTCATATATTCTATTTTTGAGCGCACAGATTGCTCTTTCGTAGTTAGTTCGTTACTTCGTACCATATCAATTTATGAGGCCCTTAAAAAATTACATTTCTCTGTCGTACTGGATAATAATAATAATGTCCTCCCGACCGCATTTCGGTCACGCGCGGCGGCCAGTCTCAATAGCCAATTGCGCAGTACATATTAAAGTGCACAAGTATGTGCGCCCCTGGCACTTTAAGTTTCTGTTCCATCACTCTCATGATTCGATGGGACGACAAGCGACACGACCGGAAAGAGGTCAGGTTCAGGACCGACGGCTTTACGTGCTCTCCGAAGCACGGGGGTGTAATACCGCCATTTCCCAGACTTCGGGCTGATACTCAGAAATTTCTTTTTACGGAAAAGTCAAAATCACTTTTTGGCCCGACCCGGGATCTGAACCCAAGACCTCATTATCTGCGGTTGAACATGCTACCGCTAGACTAACGAGGCAATCAAATCGTACTGGATATGAGGGCTATTAATGTATAGATTATGCAACAGTTATTTATTACTAGATAATGTAGTCCATCAATACCTTTCAATTTATATAGTACGTTTCTTGTGGCATCTATTAGTTTCAGTGTAGGGAAATCCAAGCGCCTGCCCTCCTACCAAACTCGTTTACAGTATTTCAGTATGCTGTCCTTATCTAACCGCAGAAATATTACAGACGCCTTATTCATATTTAAAGTACTAAGAAATACTATAGATTGCCCAAATATTCTTAGTCATATCCGATTCCGAGCTCCAGGTAGATACCCTAGGCATAACATTACACCCCTATGTCCACCATTACGAAGGACAGTGCTGGGTGCAAACTCGCCAGTGGCGAGGTTATGTAAAGCCCTCAATGGTTGCAGTGACTTGGTAGATGTTCATCATGATACTTTGGGTAAATATATAAAAGCCTTCATAAATAATGGTACGGGTCAAATGTGATTTCATTGGTTTCCCTATTTTAATAAGTGTTCTATATTGTTTATGTTAACAATCATAATAAATATTTATAATTTTTGTAATGATGAATGCCATATACCTACTTCAATTTATAATAATATTTAATTTTAATTCTATTTTTGATATTTGTTATTAGATATAATGTTCTAGTCTTAATTAATTCTAAGCTGTAACTAGTGCATGCGGTGTTAACCTTTAATTAATTGTTGCACCTAATAATTTGCCTGTATTTAATGAAATTATTATATTATATTAACCTTAAATAAATAAATAAAATAAATAGATAATTATAGTAATCTATTTTAAGGTATATAAGTACCTATGTATCGTTAAAACTCAGTTCTAAGACGTGCATAACCTCACAGACTCACAGTTGAGGAGTTGTTTAACAAATCTAATGAGTTAATTAGCTCCTCAAGTTTGAAATTACCTACGATTCACTATAGTTCAATATAATTATTGGGAATAAAATACAATAGAAATTATTGTGAATTAGGTAGCTGTTTTTTTTCTTTATGTAAACTAAAACTATGATAAACTTAATTTTCTTTTTTTTTATAAAGGCTACTCCCCGCATCTTTCCGCATATCAGGCTAATGATGTGATGATGAGATCCATACTAAGGTTGTCTGGAAGAGATCACTCTATTCAATAATTGTATAACTTGTCTATGTAATATGTCATAATAAGTCATCAACACAAGTTGGT
Organism: Pseudoips prasinana; assembly: GCA_951640165.1. Classification (NCBI taxonomy): domain Eukaryota; kingdom Metazoa; phylum Arthropoda; class Insecta; order Lepidoptera; family Nolidae; genus Pseudoips; species Pseudoips prasinana. The sequence continues at coordinate 16,536,576 of OX621260.1, forward strand.
GAGTATAGATGCATGGATGTACATTTGTTACTCTTTTACGCCAAATTACTTTAACGGGGGTGAAACCGCGAGGCATAGCTAGTAACTATATAATTCCTCGTAAAAGTAGCAAGGCTGGAAAGTAATTTAATATTATTCTTACCTAAAACAGCTCTTTCCTGTAATATCAATTGTATTATTGATGGTGCCGCCACGAGGTAACAGTTCCCGCCAAGATATCAAGCGTCCGCGTCTGCTTGTTGCTAGGCGATGCCCGCATCGACCGTGCCAATCGGAAATTGTCTGAATTCTAGGCCAGCTATGAACATCGCTATGTTCCATCTCTCTTGCACAATTATAAGCCTTCGTCTGTGTATAACATATAACAGCCTTCGTTAAAGAATGGAGGCACGTTTTTAGAACACATTAGCTAAGTAACAATAACATTTTTGAAGTTATACTTCTTTTGGCGCGATGGAGAAAAATGATGAGAGTGAATTTTTACGATGCGCGCGCACACCGACACCAAAAAATTTTACAGCATGAAGTTAGTTCTAGGTGGAATGAAAATGTATGAGAGTGAATTTTTACGATGCGCGCGCATCGTAAAAATAACAGCATGACGTTAGTTCTAGGTGGTATGAAAATTGATAACTATGTTCAAGTTGTATATTAAGAAGTATACTTAACTTCTAACGCGTGTACATAAGTACACACAAGTTTTTTTTTTTTTACTATTGACAGTAATGACGGGTGTTATTTCTAATTTATTTGCAAGAATGTAGTGTACAGGGTATGATCTTAAATTACAATGGTCCATTTACATTCTGGATCATTGTAATTTAAGTGTCATTTGCTGTGTGGTGACGGCATAGAATATCATCACCCCATCTCATCCCGTGGGGGGCGTAGAATACAGTCCGAGGGAATACCTACCAGAGAACGGGCAGCAGGGATTATTTGTGAACTATGACCATGGAACTGCGATCGCCAACCCGTCTGCCAAGCGTGGCGATTATGGCATGCCCCCCCCATTCTTTGGGGAGGCTTGTGTACAGCTGTGGACGTACTTTAGCTGACATGATGATGATGATTTTCATTGTACCTTCTCATTATGTTCCACACCATAATGAGAAGGTACAATGAAAATCATCATCATCATGTTTAGTTTTTAAACACAATTTGTGTTAATAGTTTTCAAGCTAGCAACTCTAATGAGTATAATAAATAATTTAGTATAATAAAATGAGTAATAGGATTACGTATTGATGACGTATGTCATACCATAATTAATTATTTGATGTGACGGTCCCGTTAAAAATACTATGTCAAATGCGGTGATATTAATAATGATGTTGATATCGACTAATAAAATTATTACTAATTATATTGGGGCCTATGTCTGTCTGTGTATCTTTGTGGCTGTGAGTGTATGTAAACGTAGCTCGGCTGAACTGATTAAAATGCGTTTAATTTTTCATATAACAGTTAACTTAATAAAGCTACGTTTATTAAAAGAAAATAATGTAATAAATATAAAATTAAGTTTAACAAATACCTTATAGGAAAATTCTAGAGAAAATCTTAATGTATAACAGCGCTACTAAGATTGTGAATAATTTTGATCTCACAGTCAAACTGTTTGTACAGTTATTTAAGATTTTATTTTTAATTCATAAGGTCTTATTTTATTGTGATTATTACAAACAGAATGTATGTAATAATCACAATAAAATAAATAAAAAATGTAAAACCCATGAAACCAAACAATATTTCATCAAAGTAAGAACCGCTATTGTAAGGGGTTAGAAAAGGTCCGTCAAGTACATAACGTACTTGAATAATCTGAAGAACTGTTTGGCTTACCCGGTTTGAAGCTAAGAACACATCATGCGGTTGAACAGTTTTGCAAACAGCGGCCTAACGAGAACTTTAAGTTTTTTTTAATTAGTGCCTTAGCGTAGAGCCGTAGAAGAACCATTAGCACCACCTTACTTACTTAAAAAAGCGGCCAAGTGTGAGTTGGACTCGCCCATGAAGGGTTCCGTAACAGCAAGTAACAATATAAAAGTGTTTGTAGTAGTTGTTTGAAAGAAAGGAAATTTGCGGTTTATTGCGGTTCACAGAATACACCTACTTACCAAGTTTCAACAGTATAGTCCTTATAGTTTCGGTAAAAAGTGGCTGTGACATACAGACAGACGGACATGACGAAACTATAAGGACTCCGTTTTTCTTACGGAACACTAAAAAGGTTAAAAGTGCTTTAACCACATCCTACTTTTAGCATTTGGATTGGTTGGGGGACGCCTCGCCAAGGTCCATAATAGAAAAAGTTGCCATCATCATCGTCATCATGTCAGCCGAATGGCGTCCACAGCTGGACAAAGGCCTCCCCAAATGATCTCCACAATTGAGTTGTGTCGATCATTTGGAGGAATCGCGTAATCCACTCGCTTGGCATTTGCAATACGATGATCATAGCACACATAGTACAGACGCCAGCACATCCAGCTACACCCATCAGTTAAATTTCTTTTATAGATTTTCAATTTTATCACATAAGCATAAGGTTCACTTTCAGTTGGGGAAATTTGACAGATTGGGGTAGCTTGATGTGCATAGAGAGACGCTGCTGCCCGTTCTTTGGGAGATATTCCCTCGGCCCAACTTCTACGCCCCCCATGGGAAGATGCAATGACGTTTTAATAATATAATAATGTGTAAAATAATAATAGAGAATTGCTGCCAATAATTATTAACTAGCTAGTCAAAACAGGAAAAGCGTGGCTACGAAACGCGCAAGATGTTTTTGTTCAGTACATGAGAAGGTGTAGGTAGAGTCGACACCTTTTTAGGGTACCGTATCTACCCAAAGGACAAAACGGCACCTTATTAGTAAGACATTCCATAGGCTGTGTCTCATGAACCGGGATAGTTAGACAGAAAATTTCTCAGATGATGATTATTTGAGGGACAAAAATGTGGGAGCCCCTTACAACAAACGTGATCTTTTTTGCTTGTTTTTGATCGATGTTGATGACGGCAACATGTAGATGCTTGAAATGTTCACAGAGTTTTATTCACTTTAGTTATATACATATTCACTATAAAATTAATAATTAAATTTAAATAAAACAAATATTTAAAGGGGAACCTAACCTTCCGTGTACTTCTCTTGGTGCTTGCGGAGGTATTAATGCTGCTCCAGTTCTCTCTTTTGCGCCATGTCCCACATGGTGTAGGAGACTTACCCAGAGAGGATATTTTCTTATCTTTACGGATTATCGGTTCCTGCGAACCGGTCTTCCCGGAGCTACACCACATGGCGGCAGAAGAGAACACTTCTCTTGCTGCCACCGGAGCCCAGCCGGGGGTTGGTACCAGGTTATTTGCACCTGCTACGACCAATTTCACTGAAAACGTAATAAAGATAAGTACTGCCTCTTTTCGATTTATAAAGGTTAGTTTATTTTAAGTTCATGATTAGTTTCTTTACAACGCTTTGTAAAATAGTGTAAACTTGAAAAGAGTTATGCTGCAAGTCCATTTTTATACTGGACCGCTTTTCTACTTTCTTTTAGAAACCTTGCGTTTTCCTGTTGATCATCTATATTCTTCTTCTTGGGCCAACTAACACACTGCCATTTGATCCCAAACTGATAAAGCCTAGGCAACCAGAAAACTGATTAACATACGTATTTATTTCTAAATACATCTCTACATATCACACTAATATTATAAAGGCGAAAGTTTGTGAGTGTGTATGTTTGTTACTTGTTACTAGCCCGAGACCTTTCCAACGAATGCAAAACCGTGGAAATCGGTTCGTGCGTTCTGGAGTTATAGGGTCAGGAAGGAAAACCCGACTTATTTTTATATAGTAACTAGCTGTGCCCCGCGGTGTTACCCGCGTTAAATTTTATAAATTTTCTTTGCTATAAACCTCACGGAGCCCGAGACCTTTCCAACGAATGCAAAACCGTGGAAATCGGTTGGTGCGTTCTGGAGTTATAGCGTCAGGAAGGAAAACCCGACTTATTTTTATATAGTAGATTACACCCATACTCAGGACAAACAGCTCGTGCAATACAACTATCTGTCCTGAGTTGGAATTGAACCCACGACTTTCGTGAAAGGCAAGTATTTACCAACCACGCTAAACGGCCCGTCAAAATACTCTTTATCTACACCATGATTTACTTGTGAGAGTAAACAATAGCATTAGATATCGTACAATGGCCGGTCTTATGCATGGCTAACTGCATGCGATCTCTTCCAGACAACCTTAGGATGTTCAAGATCAGCAAGATATATAAAACAACGACTAATATTGATATAATATATTCTAGATACTAGATCTATACATATAATAAAATCGTAGGAAAGTCAAAACTGTACATTGAATATTTTTTTTAAAGGATTCTTGCGGCGTGGTCTTCTATCGATATCGAAGCCAAAAATATAGTTTTTAGCATTTTTGTCTGTGTGTCTGTTTGTCTGTATGTATGTCCGGGCTAAACTGAAAAAGTACTGCATGGATTTACTTCAAATTTTTCATGAATATTACTAAGAGGTCGGGTCAACGTATAGGCTACATATTATCACGCTATCACCTACAGGGAAGGAGCTGTGATGATTTATAAAATTTAACGCGGGTAAAACTGGGGGACACAGCTAGTAGATAATAAGACCCAGAGTTAGGACAAACAAACATGTTCATGCCCCCAAATCTGACAGGGTAGAAATCGAACTCACGACGGCCAGTCGAAGTCATGTAGAGAAATTACACTATTCCTCACAAGATTTTTGTCATAACTAACGACGCATATAATTTGCAACATTCTGGGCTGATCGTTTAGAATCTAAGCTGGCACCGGTCCAAGCGTGCTGCATTTTTTTCGCAAACATCAAACCGGTTACCGAAAGTGTTGCGGGGCATAACGGCATGGCAAGAGGCGCGGGATCCGTGGGAAGGCGCGGGCGCAGAGCGAGTTCCGGCTGTGCTACTTGCTCCACGCCTTTCACCGAGCAAGGTCGCCGCGCGGCCGCGCCACTTTCTTTTATATAACCGCATGCGCCTGCCAACGGAATGTGACACCCGAATTTATAGCGATGACGTCACGCGGTGATTCACCGCACCATCGGATCGCCTAAACGACTCCTACTCCCATGATGGGTTATCACATCACTCTGTTTACGTTTTTGGCAGATGAACGATAAACGGAAACTTTGTTGGTCAATTAATTTGGAAATATATGATATTGTTTGGTACGCTATCATTTTACAAGCTCTTCAAAATTTAAGGCTCTCTTTTTATCGCCACCACTAAAATAGAAGTTATTAGTTAGAGTATGCATTATATAACATTAGCAATCGGGAGTAACTTCCTTCTTCTGATAAGTTTGAGTATGTCATAGTTTCCAATCGGGAGTCTCTTCCTTCTTCTGATAAGTTTGAGTATGTCATAGTTTCCAATCGGAGACCCTTCTTTCTTTTTCTGCAAGTTAGTTGAAATGAGATGATTCTTAACTGCTTTATTCTGTTATATCAATACTTACACGTTCAGAAATTTAAAGTAGGTACAGATTCGTTTTCTAAAACGCGGAGACTTTTAATTTCAATGTACATTTTTATAATATAAAAATTGCAATTTTTATTTACCTACATGACTTCAGATTATCACATCACTCTGTTTACGTTTTTGGCAGATGAACGATAAACAGCAACTTTGTTGTTCAATTAATTTGGAAATATATGTTATTATTTGGAACGTTATCATTTTACAAGTGATTTATTCTTATTTCAAAATTTAAGGCTTTTCTAAGACCACTGAAATATATCGTTGTCGTTATAAGTAAGAGTAGGTATGTCATAGTTACCAATCGGGAGCAACTTCCTTCTTCTCTGAAAGTTAGTTTACACGAGATGGTTCTTAACTGCTTAATTCTGTTATATCAATAACGATTTTATCTCTACTTTCAATTTCAGATTCATAACTAATTGTTTTTCATTTTCATAATTGAATTTCAGAAATGCAAAGTACAGATTCTTTTTCTAAAACGAGTAGTAGTCTTAATTTGAATGTACATTTTTCACAAAACATTAGTTTAAGCATTGGATTAAGGGCTAAGGGGATTTGACGGTTAGTCAGATAATCAAGATAAAAGCTTGGTTCAGTTTGGGACCACTGGTACTCTATACATGTAAAAGGTTATTTGTCAATAAATTTTTTAATAGGAACGTTGAAGAATTTCTATTATTATGTTAATTACTTGGCTGTGTGGTGACGGCGAAGAATATCATCACCCCATCTCATCCCGTGGGGGGTAGAAATCGTCCGAGGGAATACCAGAAAACGGGGCAGCGGCATTTTTCTGTTAATAATGACCATCAAATTGCGATCGCCAACCCGTCTGCCAAACGTGGCGATTATGGCATATCCCTCCATTCTTTTGGGAGGCTTGTGTCCAGCTGTGGACGTAATTTGGCTGTTGTGATGATGATGATCTTAATGAAATATACGTATGGGGCGTAGTTAAGGCAGTTGGCACGCTATTACCGGCACCAAAGTGCTTCGGGTTCGATTTCCGCACAGCGCAACTAATTGTGTGGCCCATTTATAATTTCCATGAGTCTGGTTGATTTTTGTATTCGGAAATAGCATGTTTGTAAAGTCGACAATTCTTTAGATTTATTTCTCTCATTTGAGAAATAAATCTTAGCGTAGCTTTTTATTTGCTGTAAATAAAATTTGTTTCAGCAGATTTTCAATAATAACAAATTGCATGTTTGTAATCAGAGTGGGGGTTAGATTTCAATCATGCAATTTGCTAACACAGAAACTTTTCGCGCCAAGTGAACCGCAATTGCCAAAATGCCGTCGTGTTGCGTTAGAAAGTGACAGGTACATCCGGGTGATCCGGAACTGAGCCACGACGGAATGCAGTTACATCACCTGCGATCACAACTCGTGCATAATCTTAAACAGCTCGTATGGCGTAACAGCCGCTGGATGACGTTAATCGACATTTTTTCATGGCCAAGGCATGCATCTTATGCTTCTTGGCGTCATTCCCATTTCTGTCTAATGAGCGGCATACATTGCATACAGAATAATAATATTCAACACGGCCATCTGATCTGAGAAACCTGATACACTAAATATATCTACTACTTTTCTGTTGTAAATACATAGTTATATAGCTATGTCCCGCGGTTTCACCCGCGTTAAAGTAGTTTTGGCGTAAAAGAGTAAAAAACATACATCCATACATCTATACTCACAAACTTTCGCATTTATAATATTAATAGGATGTGTAGGTACCTCTAGCGGTTTTGGCAGTGCACGGCGGAATAGCTCGCTGATGGTAGATTTTTTCCTACTTACTTGACACTTATGTCATATTTTGGACAATTCACACAATATCTTTATAAATTGTAGCCTAAGTGTTATTCTGATGTATAAGCTAAATTATTGTAAAGATTCATTAAAATCCATTCAGTAGTTTTTACGTGAAAGAGTAACAAACATCCATCCATGCTTACAAGCTTTCACGTTTATAATATTAGTAGAATTAGGTACACCCAGATTCAGGAAAAACAGACATGTTTATGCACACAAAAATCTGTCATGGGTGGGAATCGAACGCACTACATGCTATCTAACTATCAACGAAGTCTGCCTTTGTTGGCATGTGTGCCTTACGGGATTTATACCTACCTATACTTTTACGGCCTACAAGATGGACCGATGATCTTGTGCGGGTCGCTGGAAATCGTTGGATGCGGATAGCGCAAGACCGGCAATTGTGGAGATCTTTGGGGGAGGCCTTTGTCCAGCAGTGGACATCTTTCGGCTGATATGAGGATGATGATACTTTTACGGCTATCATTAACTGTATTAAACAAGCGACAGTCATCAGACCTCGAAACATAATTTAGGGATCCATTAAAACAGATGGTTGGACAAGACACCAGATACTATTAAGATAACATAAGATGTGATGTTCCTATTATTTTTAACAGGAATATCACAGGAAACAATGTATCGGGAATGGATGATTTGTTTATGGTTCCAAATTCAAATTTTTTTGAGCAAAGAATATTATTTGAGCGTTATGCGGCGTTTAAGATTGCAAATTGGACGAAAAGGCCAGATTTGTGGAAAGAAAATTCTTGGATTTTGCACCACGATAATGCGCCTTCACACAAGGCCATCATTGTGAACGAATTTTTGACCAAACACTCAACAAATACCATCCAACAACCACCATATTCACCAGATATGGCTCCAGCTGACTTCTTTCTTTTTCCTAAACTCAAATTACCACTTCGTGGTACCCGTTTTCAATCGGTAGAACATAAAGGAGAATTCGCGGCGAGAACTGAACTCATTTCCGAAAGCAGCGTTTAAAAAATGTTTTGATGAATGGATTATTCGTTGGCGTAAGTGTATCGTTTCTGAAGGAGCATACTTTGAAGGTGATAAAATAAATTTGGATGAATAACAAACATTTTGTATATTATTGATCTTTTCCCGGTACTTTCTTGACAGAATAGTATCACAATATAATATACATACATCACAAATTGTACAATTGGCGGCCTTATCACTAAATAAGATCTGTTCCAGACAATCTAGGCCCCTGCCTAGATTGCCTGGAAGAGACCGGATATGGAGTATGGAGTAACAGAGATAGGGTTGTTGTCAGTGTACACAATTTAAAAAGCGGTACCTTCACACTGGTATCGTAACTAAAGAAACAGGAAGAAAACGGGACAGACGGCTGAATGTGCGCCCTCGAGAGGAATGGACACCTTCCGAGATTTGTTCGGAGCGTGAATCCAATCGGCGACCTCCGGGGCACGAAGGCCGACAGGACGATTTATATTATCTATCACTTTACTGAAAACGTGGATTGTCAGGTATAAATAAAACAAACAGTTTTTTTAACGTTTCTCTGCCATATTTTATAAACGGAAACTAATACCGACATGTTATACATGTACGTTGTGTCCGTCGATTATGTTTGTATAATGACTTGACCGAGCGATACAAGGATTCATCTCCTTAGTGCGCACGTTGTATTAAAAAATAAAAAGCAATCAAAAGTTTTCAAGTTATTCGGTAAAAACTTTATAACAGGAAAACGAAGCTGGAATATTAGTTTTGTAGATGACATTTAGAAAAAAAAAGGACCGCGCTTGACGGTCAGAAAGTATATTAGCACTCAATTTGTCTATGGTTAATCCGTCTATTGTATGACTGCACCGTTAGATACGATGCTCCTTCCAAATAGTAGGAGGAAAATTTCTATATAAATACTCAGTGCCAATGAGTGTATAAAAATAAATAATTTAAAAATAATCCATCAATCAATTCATAACAATTTAAAATAAATTCACAACAAACATTCAGATAATTATGGAAATTATAGTATTGTCTTGCCGGGAACAAGAACGAAAACACCAGAGGCAAGTAGATATAGAAAGTATATGGTTTTTTTTTTTAATCTTTGTCTAGAGGCATATAATATGTATATCTGCATGTGTAAGTAAGTATATATTTGTCATATAATTTTATTTGGATTTTTTTTGAGGTCAGATATTAAGATTCTGTATGTGCCTTTTCAGTTTTATTTTATATATATTCAATGTTTTACACTCCTTTAGGTAATTTGGAAAATTATTATAAAGTTTCCCGCCCTCATATAGGACGTTCTTTTTACCATAATTGGTTCGCGGATGGGTCACTTGCAATTTATTACGGCTTCTAAGATATGTATAAAGTTATTGTGCAGGAGATTATGTTTAGTTTTTATTATTCCCGGAAATGTTTAATTTTCCCAACATTTTGACAAGGTGAATTGATTCTGGATGGCTGGCTCAGCTGTGTTAGTAGGTTCAGAGAGTATGAAAGAAGTACGTTTCCTCCGTTATCAGTCAGTGTTGAATTTACCAGGGTATTTTCATCATCATCATCATTACGTCAGCTGAATGGCGGTCACAGCTGGACAAAGCCCTCCCTAAAAGATTACCACAATGGAGTTGTGTCCATTATTTCAAGGCATCACACTAATCACACTAATATTATAAAGGCGAAAGTTTGTGAGTGTGTATGTTTGTTACTTCCTCGCGTCTAAACGGCTGGAGCGATTTCAATAAAACTTGGTATGGAGTTAGCGAACACCCTGGATCAACACGTAGGCCCTAATTTATAAAGTTTAACGCGAGTAAAACCGCGGGGTACAGGTATCATAATCTCCACGCTTGGTAGAAGGGTTGGCGATTTTTTTGTTATACAGAAATAAACTAAACTCTTTCTTAGGCAACTCATGTAGTTCGTTTATGATCGTACTTCTCCAGAACGGCTGAACCGATCTTCTTCAAATTGGACACTGATGTGGTGACCATACTCTTCAGTACATCACACTAATATTATAAAGGCGAAAGTTTGTGAGTGTGTATGTCTGTTACTTCGTCTAGTCTAAACGGCTGAAGCGATTTTAATAAAATTTGCTATGGAGTTTGCTGTCATCCTGGATTAACACGTAGGCTTTAATTTATAAAGTTTAGCGCGAGTAAAACCGCGAGGTACAGCTAGAATATCATAATCTCCACGCTTGGCAGATGGGTTGGCGATTTTTATGATCGTACTTCTCCAGAACGGCTGAACCGATCTTGTTCAAATTGGACACAGTCGTGGTGACCATACTCTTCAGTACATCACACTAATATTATAAAGGCGAAAGTTTGTGAGTGTGTAAGTGTGAATGTTTGTTACTTTTTCTCGTCTAAACGGCTGAAGCGATTTTAATAAAATTTGCTATGGAGTTTGCTGTCATCCTGGATTAACACATAGGCTATAATTTATAAAGTTTAACACGGTTAAACCGCGGGGCACAGCTAGTCTTATATAATATCTACTAAAGTATGTCGTGTCTTTTTGTATTTCATATACATATTTGAATATTCAACTATAGCTATTATTACAGCGGTCCTTGTGTGTTTGATGGCGGCGGTTGCGAATTAATTTTACTACCGGATCTAATGCTGCCCAACTGAGAAGAGCTGGCGGAACATATTCGGTGAGTCTCCACCACCAGTTTAAACGCTTTATGTAATTTATTATTGGATCTAGCTATCCTGCGAAATTTCACTCAGTATTTTTTGTATTTGTTTTTATTGTGTTTATTTATGAACAACTTAGTATCATTACAGCCTTGGTTATACCTATACCATTGCGGAAGCTACCTTAACTCTGCCCAACGCACGTTTGAGGAGTGCCCGGCCCGGAAGAGGCGAGAAGTCGCTGAGATCGCACGGAATCTTTCGCCGCCAGCAGTCGTGTATGTGATGCTGGCTGGCGTCTCCACCAAATGGGACGCCGTGGTCTCCTCCTGTGAGGCAGTCATGCTCCAGAAGGAGGCAGCCGGGAATCGGGAGCGAGCTAACCCCGCGCGCAGACGGAGGAGGCGTCGGGGCGCCGGCAGCAGCCGGTAGCCCAACTCCCATCGGGGTTGTGGTGGCAGTATGAGAAGTTTCCTCTACTGCCACCACGTGGAAGCAGCTCTGGGAAGACAGCGATCTGTTTGTGGCGCAGTCGCTGTGCTGGACTGGCAGGAGTCGGCAATAGGGAAGGGCAACCCAGAGCCCTCCTAGGGTACGAGTCCCCACCAGCTGGGAGATGGAGCAAAATAGGAGCACCGGAGCAGTATATCCGTGTTCCCGGGGCTCCCTCCATCAGGCGCCAAGAGAAGTCCACGGCAGGTTAGGTTTAGTCGGTGCGAGTCCGACATACCACCCGCAGACACTTTTTGCGAGTGACATGCGTGGGCAATCCTACTGCATTATCAAAAAAAAGTTATACCTAATTCAATAGTTTTGTTAAGCTGTGGTAATTAATAAGTATAAGCATAATGTATCTGCCTGTTTACAACCATCGTGATACTTAGGTACCTACTTAACGTTTGGGTAGTGGTTAGCCTAGTGTCAGAGTTGTTCAAGCCGCCCAGTAGGCCCCTGACATGGCTTCACGACTATTGTTTAATGACTAAAATCGGGACCGACAGCTCAACGTTCCCTGGAACACGGAGACGCTCAGAAATTAAACCACTGTGGTGGTCACCCATCTATGGAATGACCGAGAGCCTAGTTGCTTAACCTCGCCGTTCGCTTACAGACTGGTGCGAGCATCTAGCAATAATTCCGTGACTAATCAATTTACGGAACTTACTAAATATTTTGTGTAGAGACGCCAGCACAGCCAGCTACCCCAATCTGTCAAATTTCTTTTATAGATTTTTAACTTTATCACATAAGCTTATCACTTTCAATTGGGGAAATTTGACAGATTGGGGTAGCTTGATGTGCTGGCGTCTGTACATACCTAACCCAAATTAAGTGCCTATTTCTGTACTGTCTGTATTTTGTGTTTGTAAATTCGCCCACGATGCATTACCGAAATATTTCTAACAAGCCGGAGTGCGGAATCTATCACTCTATTTTTAACTATTAGGTACAAACGCCAGCACGTCAAGCTACCCAATCTGTAAAATTTTCCCAATAGAAAGTGAACTTTATACTTATGTGATAAAGTTGAAAATCTATAAAAGAAATTTGACGGATTGGGTAGCTGGATGTGCTGGCGTCTGTACAGTAAATGTCATGTCGGTAGACAAATTTTGACCTTCACAGCGTTTTTATTCCGTAGACAATAAGAACGATTTTCGTAGCGTAAGTGTATACATTGAATGGAATTTGTTGTACGTATTTTGTTTGGCGAGCTGTGAATCAAATTTTGGAAGGTCATAATAAATATCTAGGGACAATGTCACACAGATCATCCTAGCCCCAAACTAAGCAAAGCTTGTACTATGGGTACCAGGTGACGATATTCATACTTATATAGATAGATAAATACTTATATACATAGAAAACATCCATGACTCAGAAACAAAATAAATATTCGTGCTCATCACACAAATATTTGCATTTACCGGGATTCGAACCCAGGACCACCAGCTTCGTAGGCAGGAGCACTACCAACTAGGCTACAGTGACCGTCAATTGCTCATAATTTGATCTTGTCTTTAAAATATCCAGCCCCGGATCTTCAATATTTTAAAAGCGGGGCTAAACCTGATAAATGCCGTCCCCGCCACTTATATTACTTTTTACATTTCACGTCTTTATAACTTCAACTATCTGTTGTCCACTAATTGATAAAAATTTGGTCATACTCCTTCCGAAAATAATGCATCCATCGCTGTTATTTCTGTATTAAGCCTATTTATTTAATGATAATAATGTCTTCCTAGCCATATTTCGGCCACGGCGGCCAGTCTCAATAGAGATTAGCCATCTGCGCGGGACATATAGTGCACAACAAACAAACACAGGTGCACTTTCTATTCCATTACTCTCAACGATCCGATGGGACGACGGCTTTACGTGTATTACCGCCAACTTCCAAGCTTCGGGCTGATGCTGAGATTTTTTTTATAAAGAAAAGTCCCACTATTACTTTTTGACTGACCCGGAATTTGAACCCACGACTTCGTTCTCTGCGAGTGACACAATACGATACTTACAATTAACTAATAAAAATATTGAGACACAAATTTATATCATTCACTAGATTTTTTACCAGAATGACATTTAAAAGTTGTACCTAATAAAACCTCTCTCATGCTAAGCCTCATCATCAGCTAGTGAATATTATAACAGTAATTAAGCCTGGGAGAACGATAGTCTGCTTTAAATGTTTGGATTTTTCAAAATAAACTCTACAACTTTCAGTGGCTCAACAGTTCCACATATTAATTCCGTGTTCGGTTTGCAATGCTAGGGAGGCATCTCTAATTGCTAAACAGCTTATTTTGAAACTTACTGCTTATCCCTTAAATTGCCCATCACTTGTTTTTTTAATTGTCTTTCAGGTCTGACGTAAGCAAAGATATTATAATATCTTTGGACGTAGGTAAGTACTTCCGAAAATACATGGAGTATAATGACGTCATACTTATATGACGTCATTATTCTCCATGTATTTTTTGAAGTTTTCTTGAAGGAAAGTATAAACTTTATAAGTAAGTACTTATAAACTTTAATAAATAATTTTCAAGATATATTTGTAGACTCATCGTCAAATATACTTTATGAAATGAACATGAACACACAATGATTCTCTACTAAAGCAAACTTTGGGTAATAGTTATGTGTAAACCCATGTAGGTAAATTCTACTTACATCGTATTTATAAATCCGTCACACGGGAGAAGTGTGAAAATATACGGCTATCCATAAAAATTTATTGTCACTAACGGTATTTAACACTATGAGACGAAATTGCCCTAAATATAGGTATACACCACAAAATGAAATGGAAATTATTCCTACATGCTAGATTCAGTTCTAGCATGAAGAAATAATTTTCAATTTGATATTTTTCGTTTTGTTTTACAAAAACTCATAAAATTATGAATGATGAAATGAAAATAACGCATTGGTGTTATTTCTTTATTTTGAGTTGTTTTGCTACTTGATCATGCAAAAAATTACTTGCTAAGTTTAACACTATTCTCATACATTTACAATGGATTTGTAATAGCATCCAGTAGTTTTGCCAGCTATTAAAATGCAATGAAATTGAGTTGATACCGGTTTGTTCCCTGCTTCTAGTTCCATTTTTGAGGTTCTAGTAATCATAGATTTTTATTTGGTAAAATTAAAAGAGATCCTAAATCCAAATGCACCTTTTTTAATTCTGATCTTTGATACTTGTAACAATTTAGGTAGATAGACAAACGTTCATTGCCTTGTTCCTTATTGAAAATGTGACTTAGAATTACTTAGTATAATAATTTATTCATATAACACATATATTACTAAAGGAGGTGGTACAATAATAGCTGCCGTAGTGGTAGTGTTTCCCATGTGTTACAGTTACTATCACTTTCTTTGAAAAACAAATGAGTATGAATTACAAATTAATTACTTATATTAATGTAAATTATTAATGGTAATGGTTTAAACCATGGCTTTAAGCTATGATCTAATACTTATCTACCACAAGCCATAGTTTTTACAAAAAGAGAACGCGACCAAAGCGGAACTCTTAAAATAAGAATATAAATATGAACGCAACAGTGATAAGCTTCAAATAAGTTGGAAACTGGCAGAAACTGGGCATACAAGGGTTGCCGACTTGTTATAAATTCCTTAAGAACTTGGCAAAATCGCCGCATCCTTAGAACTCATTTGTAAAGATAAAATGCGTTTCCGTCCGTATATTACGGGTGCATTCAAACAGCATTTCGCAGCAGTTTGGTTCTTCGATTAAATATAATACCTCTTTCAACGGTACTGCTCGGGAACACCATTGATATTCTCATTAATTTTCCTTTTTAAATGAACTGGTGGCCAGGTATAATTTTTGTGCAAGACTTTAAAAATATACTTAGAAAATATAAGCTTTTAGAGTTATTAGATAGGGACTTGAATAGAGCATGTAGGCATCTTGATAAAAAGATAACTGTATTTGGCATGAATACATATTTACTCGTGGTATGGAAAGCTCTATTCACTTAAAGTAGGGATTCGACATTGATGACACGTAACGCATGGATTACGTGTCATCAATGTCGAATCCCTACTTTACTTACCTTTTCTTCATCCTGACATGCTTATGCTTTAGTGTCAAAAATCAGCGATGCATATTTTTTATTAATTATAGTATGTTTCGTTGTGTATCTTTGATTCAATATTTTAGTCTTTTGGAAAATTACACGCTTATTATAAAATATAGCTTTTTTATGGCAATCTGCTGTTTAGGGTCAGGAACTCAGAGCATAGATATCTGTGGTCAGGAACGTAACTTTATCTGTAAGGTATAATTGTTAAACATATAAGGAGCTTCTTTGCTAATCATCGCGTTATACCTGATCACCAACATGGCTTCTGCCCACGACGGTCTACGATACTAATTTATTGTCATGCTTATCGGCTTGGATAACTAATTTTAACAAGAAATACCCAGTTGATGTTATATATTTAGACTACGAAAAAGCTTTTTACAAGGTTCCTACGAGAAGACTCCTACAGAAACTAGAGTTTGAAAACTATTAGCCTGGGTTGAAGCTTTCCTGCGACACCGAACTCTACAAGTCAGAATAGGTGAATCAATCTCAGACCATCGAGAAATAAACAGTGGTGTGCCCCAGGGTTCAGTTTTAGGACCGGTACTGTACATAATATATATCTTTGATCTTCCTCATCGTTTGCAATGCCATGTCAGTACCTTTGCTGATGACACTAAAGTATTTGCAAATCTTTTAATCGACTATGACCGTCTACAAGATGACCTAAACAAAATTGCAAACTGGTCAAAGGAATGGCTAATCAACCTAAATGAGGCAAAGTGTACCGTATTACATATAGGCGGTCGAAACCCCCGAAAGGCGTACACGCTGGGAAATACTCCGCTGACGGAGATAAAGGTCCAGACAGACTTAGGAGTAAAGATATCAGAAGACCTGAAATGGGAAACACACATAACAACGATCACTAAGAAAGCCAAAAGTCTTATCTACCTGACTAGAAAAGCCTTTGGAGTTATAACTCCCGAAATGATGCAAAATACACAAAAGCATCATCAGACCAATACTAGAGTACGCTTTTCAAGTCTGGAACCCCTACTTTATCAAGGACATAGATCTTCTGGAGAAAGTACAACGTAGTTTCACCAAAATACCACCATTACTGAAACGTAGTTCATACGAGGAACGCAGAGAAATCCTGAAACTTACAACACTAAAAGATCGCAGGGAACGTTGGGATCTAATTGAGACATTCAAGATCTTAAATGGGCATTATGACATAGAAGGCTTCGATAAACTATTCCTACGCAGTGATAATTCCCATTTACGAGGACATCATCTTAAATTGTGTACCACTTTATCTCACAACAACCCTCACAAACACTTTTTAAACAATAGAATAGTCAAAGCGTGGAATAAACTCCCAGAAAACGTAATCTCAGCCCAAAATGTGAATCAATTCAAAAATAGACTCGACAAATATCAAAGCTACAATAGAAACTAGTGGAGAAGAGCTGGATACAGGCATTTATCAGTTGAATCAACTGCTTGCCTGTTCACTAATAATAATAATAATATTTTCGTCAATGTAGTACCACTTCCTTTTAACTATCCAAGTAAACTCCATTTTTTTCCTTCTAATTCAATCATATTACGTTATAAATATTCAATAGAATCAATGTTTTCAATTCGATCTTGCTGCTTGGAATACTAGGCATTTATAAAAATCACTCTGGCAACTTTGGTTCTGTCAAACAAAATGAATTTCAAAGTCAAACGCAAATTGCAATTGTTGTTTATGTAAAAGTGTTTCAGATTATCTGTAATAAATACCAAAATATTTGAATTTAGATACTTTTTCTTAATATAACAAGTATGCATAGTAAAATGCGGTAATTCTACCTCTCCATACGTTAGCGCGGGATGACCTCATGTTTGTCATCTCCAGTGTGTTTATAAAGCATTATCTTAATGGTATCTTTTAACGTAAAAAATGGAACTGTCGCCAGCTACCAGTCCTCAAAAGAAAGTGAGGACTCTATCACAAGACATCGTTAGCAATCCAAAGACGTCTATCACGTGAGTTATTAGTTTTTTCATAGGTACCTTCCAAAATTATTACATGGTTACTCTTTCTTACTAATTTAACGGTATTACGCTCAGCTATTCTGGCGTTAATAGTTTTATCGTAATCAATGTGTATTCTATTCACATATAATAATCAAATATGGATCAGTGGGTAATCTTAGGATGTCTGTAAACACCATCCAGAATGTTGCTCCTCGCAAGTCATTGGTGTATGTGGATAGCGTACAATGTCATTAATTAAATTTGGCTTATATAACATTCTCCATAAAGTGTAAATTTTAAAGTGCAGGTTCTATTTTACCAATATTTTCTGTATAAGAAATTGATTATAACAATTTTACACTAAATAATAATTATATCAAATGATTTGATTTAAACATAACCATTAATATGTCTCCCCTGAGACATGCTTCATATTTGAAGAATTATAGTATTATAATTATACAAAAAAAAAACATAATAATTATGTTGTTAATTTGTCTGCCCTGTTATTGCTCCTACTGTAGAACATCCTCATGTATAATGTTATTAAGTCTCAGAAGTATTCGATATTTTTTTTAAGAAAGAATACACCCACACTGGGTAATGTAATCCCTGTGTCGCGGGTACTTTAAAAACATATAATAGATGGACACAAATTACATCCAGACTCAGAACAACTATTAATGGGTCATACAAATAGTTGTCCGGTGAGGGACTCAGACACGAAGTGGTGAGACAACTGTCTTAGTCGCTGCACCACAGTTGATATTCTTCTAGCGACTAACACGTCCATGGGTGCATATGGCCCCGGGACAGGTAGACGGTCCTACGTCTCGGGGACTAAAGTCCCCGCGCATTCAATAGTTGAAATCAATGCCATCCTGTGGCAGAGGGCGGCATTAATTAGTATGAATCGAAACACCATGGTCAAGAGGATAGATTAAAGAATTAAAACAATATAAGTGGGGCAGCCAAAATGGAATGTCAAAAACAAAAATATTCGTAAAGTGGCGTCTACCAGTGACAGCTCTTTGAAATGGACATATTTCGCAAAGAGTTAGAGATTTCCTTTGAATGTTTCTTTGTAATTATGTATGGGATTTATAGATATTAATATATCATTTAAAAGGGTATTTAATCTAGTTTTTTGTTATGTAAATTAATATGTTGCAATTAGAAGTTTTTTTAAGAAAAGTCGATGTTAATTTGTAGGAGTTTGTTCAACTCGAAAAATATTACATGTCGCAAGTTCAACTCACAGTTTCATAATTTAAATGAAAATAGATTCACAATCAGGTAGATAAGTACGTTTGATGTACTTTAAGCTTTATAGCACATTTTTTCTCTTTAGGTTAGGACATGTAATAAATTAATACGAAGTGTTTTTATCCCTATAGTATCTGTGGAAAACAAACCGAACCCAGTAGACTGGAAAACTGCTGATGAAATAGTAACAGCAGACAGAATTACATGGGCAATAAAAAGTTTCCTTCCATTTAAGTCAGGAGGCTTGGATGAAATATTCCCAGCACTACTTCAATGGGGACATAAAACCTTAACGCCCCACCTACTAACAATATACAAAGCCTGTATTGCACATCACTACATTCCTCGTCAGTGGAGGGAAGTGAAGGTCATCTTCCTTCCCAAACCGGGAAAAACCGACTACACCCTGGCGAAATCATACAGACCAATCAGTCTTACATCGTTCCTGCTAAAGTCTCTAGAAAGACTGGTAGACAGATACCTCAGAGACGGAGCACTACAACGCACGCCACTACATCGACAACAACATGCCTATAGAACAGGAAAATCAACAGATTCGGCCCTGCACTCAGTAGTAGGAACTATAGAGACAGCCCTAACTGACAAATTGATGACACTAGGAGCTTTCATTGACATTGAAGGAGCTTTTGACAAAACAAAATTCTGTAGCATAAAGCACAATGGCTGGATTGACAACCTCCTAAGGCTGAGAGCTATAAGGTTTACGGTAAACTCCACCACAAGAGGCATCGTAGCAAAAGGGTGTCCCCAAGGTGGGGTGCTCTCCCCCCTACTATGGAATATAGTGGTGGATGACCTAATACGATGCCTAAACCAAAGATGCTACTACACTGTTGGCTATGCCGACGACATCACGATTCTGATAAAAGGCAACTCGGAAAACATAGTATGTAACCGTATGCAGTCGCCTTCAAAATCGTGCAAAAATGGTGCGACCAACACGAACTAACGGTTAACCCAAAGAAAACAGAATTGGTCCTATTCACAAACAAGAGACAACCAAACATCTCGGACCTACCCAAATTGTTTGGCACCGAACTGACTCTCTCCACTGAGGTTAAATACCTAGGGATAACGCTTGATAGCAAGCTTAACTGGAACAAACACATGGAAGTGAAAATTGACAAGGCCCGAACGACCTTCTGGCAATGTAGAAGACTTATAGGGAAAAAGTGGGGCCTAAGACCATCCATGACCCTATGGCTCTACAAAATGTTAATACTCCCCATGATAACGTATGGTGCCGTTGTGTGGTGGCCCAGAACACAGTTAAGCACGGCAAAAACAAAACTCCAGAGCTTCCAAAGACTAGCATGCTTAGCAACTACCGGCAGCATGAGAACGACTTCCACAGCTGCACTAGAGGCCCTACTAAATCTCAGACCATTGCACCTGGTTATCCAACAAGAGGCCGCAGCTACAGCCATAAAGCTCAGCAAAACTGGCCTGTGGAAGCAAAATTATAGGGAAAATCACACGCGCATCATGGATGAAATTAAGAAGACGCTCCCAATGATGGACGCTATATGTGACATAA
Source organism: Pseudoips prasinana (assembly GCA_951640165.1). Taxonomy (NCBI): domain Eukaryota; kingdom Metazoa; phylum Arthropoda; class Insecta; order Lepidoptera; family Nolidae; genus Pseudoips; species Pseudoips prasinana. The sequence goes on from OX621260.1 coordinate 16,557,051, forward strand.
TCCCTAAAACCTTCATATTTGATAAAAACTACGTCATCCAACTTGAAGAGGAAGCCAAGGACAGCTCTGGCACAAATGAAGTTCGGATATATACTGATGGTTCGAAAACAAACAAAGGCACAGGAGCCGGCGTCTTCTCCAACGACCTCAACATCAACATATCAACAACACTTAGTAGTCTAAATTCTATTTTCCAAGCGGAATGCGTGGGAATAACACTAGCAGCAACCGCAGTCAAGTCTCGAGATGTGCATGGTAAATCCATACGCATAATCTCAGACAGTGCCTCTGTGCTTCAAGCCTTAAAGAGCAACCAATTCAACAGTGGACTCATTCTGGGGTGCCACGGTGCGCTTGAAAAGATCTCAACAACCAACAAGGTCACAATACAGTGGATAAGACGGCACAGTGGATCTCTAGGAAATGACACTGCGGACCAGCTGGCAAGAAAGGGATCGGAAACGACAACAATGGGACCTGAACCCATTGTACCCATACCCTATAACCAACTGAAAACATGGCTGTGTGAGAAAACCACACAAGAACATGAAAAAGAGTGGATAGATCTGGAATCATGCAGACAGACAAAAGAGTTTCTACCATCTCTGAACAAACGCCTGTCGCGTAATCTATTACACCTGAACAGGAAGGATCTACGCATGGTGATAGGCACAATTACCGGACACTGCACGCTAAACAAACACTTCTTCAAGATTGGCGTCACGGACAGCCCCCTGTGCAGAGGGTGCATTGAAAATGAAGAAACACCAGCACACGTACTGCTACACTGCAAGAGCGTCGCTTACCAACGGGCAAAGTTCCTGAATGATCCGAAGACACTGCAGGAGGCCCTCAAGCCAGGCTTTCGTGGTCTGCTGGACTTCTGGATGAAACTAAAATGGTTCGAGTAGCCAAACAAGTATCACGCACAATGGCCCAATTGGGAGGCTAAGTGCGGAAACCTATCGCCCAACTAACTAACTAACTATGTATCCATATTTCAATCCCAAATATTAAAAGCCAATTATAATGACAGAAATACAGCTTAATGTCCTACAATAGTGACAGATAACTGTTGTAAATAAAATTTAAAAATAAAAATATATCTATATATATGTATTAAAATCGCAATATCCCATTATCCCTAATATCTTATATATATTATTCCCAATATCTTTAAATTGATAATTGTTTTTAAACTTTTGCAATTTGTACACACTATCATAAACTGTGGAGACATGTCATAATCACAATAACAATTTTAGACAAATCATTATCTTTTGGTTTATTATGATGTTTTGCCATGCATTGCGCCAGCCATGGACACTCAACGGGCCAGAATGTATTAAAAAGATTAAACATCTAAAATTCCTTCCTTACAAGATACTGCCTTTTAACATATAGGAATCCTGTAATCACAAAGACAGACAAAACCAATGCTGATATTAGTGTTGTGTGTAGACATATTGACAGTTCCTTATAAAATAAAAAATATTAAGAGCAATTCAGGGTAGTTGCTGAGCAAATGAAAATTTTGATAACCCATGGCTAATCGACCAGCTTAAATTTAAGCAGTGTTTTTAAATATGTCTTATAATGTTTTATTGTCTTGTCATAATATTACAAAATAAATTGTATATGGTGTGTTAGTTAAAGGTAACAGTTCTAATATTGACGGGCCAGTTGCGTGGTTGGTAAATGCTTTGCCTTTCACGCAGCTGCCGCGCTGGTTGTTCCCAACCAGGACAGATATTGGCGCATGACCATGCCTGTTTGTCCTGAGTCTGGGTGTAATTATCTATATAAGTATGTATGTATGTATGTATCAGCAAAACCTGCAATTCCTGGACATGATAGTGTGTCCAGGAATTGCAGGTTTTGCTGAGCTGAATCAGTCAGCTTGTGAGCTTAGCTGGTGCAATCCATGCTAACATGTTAGGTATACCAAAAGGTAATGATTTTTCTTAAAACTCTTATCATAATAATTCTTAAAATCCTTTCCAGGATATCAATTATCACCAGACAGTACCAAAGTTGTGTGTGGATAATTGTCAAAACTGTTGAATAATAATATTAATAAAATCATTTATTTCTCTCATAAAGTTTACACAAGTAGTCAAATCTACTTTATGAGAGCTGGTGCCCGTGGTAGGTTTAATAAAAAGCTGTATCACAGGTCACCAGAGCCCACTCCATAGAAGGATTAAGGTTATAAGTATTAATAAGTGGCTGCTATACCAGCTAAACAGTTATCAATTTGTAAATTTCAGATGCTCTAATGTCCCAGATGAATTATTTGACTCAACTGCAGCTAAGAAGCATTTCAGCAAATTTGGCAAGGTGCAGAAGATAAGGCTATGCCCCAAACGGCAGATGTGCATTGTCGACTATGATCAGCCAAGTATGGCAGAACGAGCCATACTGAATGCTGGAGCTTATGATGGCTTCATGTTTGATGTCACACGCACAAAGGCCAGAGCGTAAGTTTGCAGTTTTAACTCCAGGAAGCTTTTCAAATGACTTATTTTTATTTTACTTTATTTGGGAAAATAAACAACATTACAATTTATCTACATATTTACAAATTAAGCTTAAAATTAGAGTAATAATTGCAATATCAACCACATTTTCCATGTATTGACATGTTTTTGTGTTGTGAGTATTCTAAAAATAAATGAAGAAATAAAAAAAATAACAATAACTGAAGCTAATTAAACTAAAAAAAAATAACTAACAATAACTGAAACAGTTTAAACTTAAATGGTATGATATTCGTAATTGTATGATTTGAGATTCTTTCTGATCTTCTTATAGTAAACTTTAGTAGTTTGCCTTAAGAATCTCAAATTATATCAAATAGTCACTATTACAGTTGTTTTAAATGCAATATAAACACCCTTATTTAAAAACGAAGTTTAAAGTTAAATTGCAGTTGATCCTTGGTTTAGTCGAAAACCATCCAATGATATTGCTTGATCCATAGTTCAACTGCAGTTTAACTTTAGACTTTGTTTTTAAATAAGGGTGGAAGTGAATATTTTGGGACCACCAACACTGCCATCTGATCTCAAACTAGGCAGAGTCTGTAGTAGTGCTACTGATAAATATACTTATAACTAGCTGTAATAATTTACATATATTACTTAGGAGGCTAATTCTATTAATTTAAGCATGGTACCACACACTGCGTAATCTGAAATATATTTAATTAAGGAAAACTCCTCAAAAAACATGCCTTCCTGGTGTGAGGTGTAGGCTAAATGGTGTAGTTATTATATTTTATTTCTAAATACATACATGTGATTATAAATTGCACCAAGACACAGAGCAAATAATTGTGCTCACACAAAGGTCCTAAGTGGGGATCGAACCTACAACCTCTGGCTTAGCAGTCAGGTCACTAACCACTAGACCAACCATAACAGGCCATCAATAATAATTCATTCTAGTGTAGATATTTCATTGTTAATACTCATGTTGTCAGGCAACTTAATAGTTGCTTTATTATTCTTGACGGTCACCGTAGCCTAGTTGGTAGTTGTCCTGCCTACGAAGCTGGTGGTCCTGGGTTCGAATCCCGGTAAGTGCAAATATTTATGTGATGAGCACGAATATTTGTTTCTGAGTCATGGATGTTTTCTATCTATATAAGTATGTTTATCATCGCCTGGTACCCATAGTACAAGCTTTGCTTAGTTTGGGGCTAGGATGATCTGTGTGACATTGTCCCGGAAAGCAAGGTCTAAGGTTCAACTACCAAGTCAGATTAAAGTGTTTTATGGTTTCTTTTTTCAATTCTCAATAAGCCCAAATCAGGAATTTCATGGTATAATGTCCCCTTGCCTCCGAGAGGGTCGTTGGGGTCAAGTGTAGTTTGACTATCCTATAGTACTAGGAAGGCAGGTACTTGGGCATTTGTACACATACTGTAAACAAATATTGCAGGCCCTGAGGGAGCCTCCAATATTTGGTCGGCTAGACATTATAATTTATAACGCACTCGTAGGTTCTGCACATTAAAACTCTGAGATATTTTCCACACACAATATTTAATTGAACAGAGTAACGTTCTCATCTACCGTCTTACAAAGAATGCCTCTTTAATAATTCTCCTACCCTATTTATATTTTTATCAGTGACAACCATTTGAAAGTCTAATATAAATTATTAATAGTTTTAAGATGTAAAATTATTATAGTAATTAATAAATGATAATCACTAATCAAATAAATAATCACAGTATAAAAATATTATCATAACATAGCAGCTACGTCATAACCGTTGCGCGGCTATTGAGTACTTGATAACAAATTATAGCTGAATTATGTTGATTCTATTACATAATTATAATACATATCAAACATGACACATGATATTGATGCAATACAGGAGACGCCGCAGCAAGAAAGATGATGATCCAGATTGGGTCCCTGACTCTGATGTGGAAGAGGAGTTGTCAGCCATGGGTGGAGCACCCACATACAGAGTCAGTCGACAAAAAAGTATGTATTATGTTTTTTTTATATATCAAGGCATGAACTGCCTTTTATTCCATGCTTCATGTTAGTGCCTGCTACCATTAATCAAATCTCCCTTAATAAAGATACAAATAATTGTGTCCTCTAATTTTCAAATGCTGTCACATCCATATAAGTCAATTTTACGCTCATAGTTAGATGCTCTCACCGTTCTGTAAGCGATCGGCGAGGTTAAGCAACTACGCTCGCGGTCAGTCCATAGATGGATGACCGCCAAAGTGGTTTAATTTCTGAGCGTCTCCGTGCTTCGGGGGGCACGTTAAGCTGTCGGTCCCGGTTGTAGTCATTAGACAACAGTCGTTAAGCCATGTCAGAGGCCTACTGGGCGGCTTGAGCAACTCTGACACTAGGGTTACCACTGCCCATACGATAAGCAAGTAATTATACAGTAGAGTTAAAATATGCGTCTGTAAGGCTACCTTAATAAAATTAATACCATAAAATTAGACGAATATTTTAAATTAAATAAAACAACAATATAATTCATATTTATATAATTAAATAGCAATATAAGCATATTTTCGTCCCGAAAAATAGGAGATGGCGGATTTTGATATTCAGTTCGAGATCTGGTGGCTTTTGATAATAAAGTGCTGGATCTAGCTGCCTTTGTTACTAACTATAAACTGTAATATCATATTTATAAACACAATATAGTTTCTATTTTAAAGAATGTAAAAATGATATTACTAGCTATGCCCCGCGGTTGCACCCGCGTTCAAGTAGTTTTGGCGTAAAAGAGCAACAAACATACATCTATTCTCACAAACTTCGCATTTATAATATTAGTAGGATGTGTACCTCTTGCGGTTTTGGCAGTGCACGCCGGAATAGCTTGCGGATAGTAGATTTTTTCCTACTTGACACTTATCGTCATATTTCGGTCCATTCACACAATATCTTTATAAATTGTAGCCTATGTGTTATTCTGATGTATAAGCTATATTTTTGCAGTTTCATTAAAATCCATTCAGTAGTTTTTACGTGAAAGAGTAACAAACATCCATCCTTCCATCCATACTTACAAACTTTCGCGTCCAAATATAAGTAGGATTTTTACGTATGTACGCAATAGGTATATATATGTAGCTGTATTGACTGCCTCGTTGGTCTAGCGGTAGCGTGTTCACCGGCAGAGAACGAGGTCCTGGATTAAAATCCCGGGTCGGGCCAAAAAGTGATTTAGGGACTTTGTAAAAAGAAAATTTTCTCAGCCTCAGCCCGAAGTTGGCGGTATTAAACCCGTGTCTCGGAGAGCACGTAAAGCCGTCGGTCCTGTACCTGACCTCTTTCGGGTTGTGTCGCCTAGGCGTCCCATTGGACCATGAGAGTGATGGAATAGAAAGTGCTCCTGTGTTTGCACACACTTGAGCACTATAATATGTTCCGTGCAGATGGCTAATCTCTGTTGAGACTGGCCGCCGTGGTCGAAATTAGGCTAGGAGGACATTTTTTATTACATACTAGCTGTGCCCCGCGGTTTTACCCGCGTTAAATTTTATGAATTAGGTGATAGCGTGATAATATGTAGCCTATATGTTGACCCGACCTCTTAGTTATATTCATGCAAAATTTGAAGTAAATCCATGCAGTTCTTTTTGAGTTTAGCCCGGACATACATACAGACAAACAGACACACAGACAAAAATTCTAAAAGTTATATTTTTGGCTTCGATATCGATAGCAGATCACGCCCCAAGTATCCTTTATAAAAAATATTTATTGTACAGTTTTGACTTTTCTACGATTTTATTATATGTATAGATATGTAGATGTTTATCAACATCATTCAATAAGCTGATGCTGTTCACAGGCATGGAAGTGCAACCGGAGTCTCCAGTGCCATCTAAGTTAAAGTCGCCATCTAAATTACCCAGAGCGATGAAGCATACACCATTGAAGAAAAAGCTACCAGTGAGAGTGAAAAAGCCTATAGTGTAAGTGAATGGTTATTAATAGTGACATGGATATAGATCATAACTTAGTGGCACATTGACCCATTCAAGAGATGGAACCTAATTATTTAACTCTTCATAATTCCTTCATAAATTAAATATTTTGATAAAGTATATCTGTCAAATTTCTTTCATTATTGCAAAAAGTATCAACCTTTTTTCTTTTTTTTTTATAGACAACGCCCGCACTAGGGAATCTGTCCGCCCGCACTAGGGAATCGATCCCTGTGTCACGGGGTACTTTACAAACATATAATAGACGGATACAAATTACATCCAGACTCAGAACAACTATTTATGGGTCACACAAACAGTTATCCGGCGCGGGATTCGAACCCGCGACACGAAGCGGTGAGGTGACTGTCTTAACCGCTGCGCCACACGTTCAGTCGAAGATTCCACCCATATTTTTGAAATGTTGGTTCAGTCTGAAACTTACCAAAAAAGACAAATTAATTCTAACAAATCTGTTGTCATTTAAGAAAAATATTTTATTTTGCAATGTTTTTTATGGTTTTAGGACCACATTCAATATTACAGCTATGTGCATATGTCATGCCTTGCAGCGAACAATGACATATGCACAGACATCTATACATATAATAAAATTGTAAAAAAAAGTCAAAACTGTACATTGAATATTTTTCAAAAAGCATACTTGGGACGTGATCTACAATCGATATTGAAGCCAAAAATATAGTTTTTAGAATTTTTGTCTGCTTTTCTGTATGTATGTCCAGGCTAAACTCAAAAAGTACTGCATGGATTTACTTCAAATTTTGCATGAATATTGCTAAGAGGTTGGGTTAACATATTATTATAGGTTATCATGCTATCACCTACGGGGAAGGAGCTGTGATAATTTATAAAGTTTAACATGGGTAAAACCATGGGGCACAGCTAGTAGAACCTTAAAGATGATGTGAAATATTGCTTACAGAGCACAACCAGCTACAACTTTTGAACCACCAGTGATAGTGGCCACTCAGACCACGCTCAGTACCTCCGAGGCGGCACTGGAGCTACACCAGTTGCGCAACAAGATCTCTACTGTCCCTGATGAGCAGTGGCGAATATTGGACGCCAGAGACAGGTAACAAACACTGTCGGATTATTCAGACATCTTGTATTAGAATTGTATGAATGTAAGTGCGGGTAGGAATCGAACCCACGACCACGTGGTATCCAGCCCCATGTGCGTTATCCGCTCCGCCACCGCACTGTGGTACTGACACTTCGAATTTATACAATCCATTTGATATTTCTTAACGCATTTAAGGCACTTTAACGCCATCTTACCGAAACCTGCAGAGTTAACAACGGCTGGATTGTCAATACTTAGATCGGACAATTCCAACAGATGGCGCTTTTAAAGTGTTCATTTTTGAATATTTATTAAATCATAGTTTTTATTATTACCTATGATTTAATTATTATTTTTAGGATTTTAAACATGCTATACTGAAAACAATTATTCAGACATTTTAAAATGAATTGTATAAATTTAGGTGCGTGTGGGAATTGAACTCTACCAGCCCATCTGAACTTTCCCCGGGTGGGAAAGTAACAGTTTGGTAGAGTAACAGTTTTAGCCTTTTCAGACTAGGGCACACAGAGCACCACAGGTCTTGGAAATTCTTAACATATTTACTTATCGTATGGGCAGTGGTTACCCTGGTGTTAGAGGTGTTTAAGCTGCTCAGTAGGCCTCTGTTATGGCTTGACGACTATTGCCTAATGGCTACAACCGGGACCGTCAGCTTAACGTGCCCTCCGAAGCACGGAGACGCTCAGAAATTAAACCATTCTGGCGGTCACTCATTTATGGATTGACCGCGAGCCTAGTTGCTTGACTTGACCAATCACTTACGCACTGGTGAGACCATCTGAAATATCATGGCCAAATAGACTGTACTTGTGGCGCAGCGGTTAACACAGTCGCCTCGCCTCTTCGTGTCGCGGGTTCGAATCCCGCGTCAGACAACTATTTGTGTGACCCATAAATAGTTGTTCTGAGTCTGGATGTAATTTGTGCCCGACTATTATATGTTTGTAAAGTACCCGCAACATAGGGATAAGATTCCATGGTGCGAGCGTTTTCTTTAAAAAAAAAACACTTCTATCATAATATCCTGGTAATGTAACAACCATTGCAAAATAGGCAGTGTTTTCGCCGAGATTGTTTTCTGGCTTGGTGATGATCAAAATAAGATTATACCTGGATTTTTGGTTTCTGCCCTAGAATGAAATCTGGTGACTTACCGCCTAATTCGCCGATCATGGTGATCGTCCTTTAAATAGATGAAGATTAATAATGACTAAATGAAATAATGAAATTTATTCAGCACTTGGGTATTTACATACACTTGTACTTGTCAAGTTCACAATGCAATACATAAACATAGTTGAGTACAGTTACAAAAATATTTTGAAGTAGTCTGTCCGTGCGGTCTGTTAGCTAGCGCAAAAGGCTCTCAACCAGTAGCTTAATTTAAGGGATTAATACCTGAGGGCATCCTTATGAGTTCGGGCCACAGCTCAGGCGGCGCTGAAGTAAAAAGACCGAATTCATGTCACGAAATTGTTTGTTCAATCAGGTTCGATTCCGGAACATTTATGACGTCACAGGTGCTCATGGAAACCGATTGAACGAATAATTTAGTAATTTTTAACTTTTACCCTTCATCTATTTGAAAAGCGATCACGATTTAGAGGGATTAAGCGGCAAGTCCCCAGGGGGGGCTACCGGGTAAGTCGCCGAACATCGTGATAGTGATCGGTGTTCAAATAAATAAAAGTTAAAAATTACTTAATCAATCGTTAAATCGGCTTCGATGTTTAAAATCAATTCCGGAAAATGTATGACGTCACATGTGCTCATGGAAACCGATTGAACGAATAATTTAGTAATTTTTAACTTTTATACTTCATCTATTTGAAAGCGATCACGATCACGATTTAGAGGGATTAAGCGGAAAGTCCCCAGGGGGGGGGGGGGGGGGCTACCGGGTAAGTCGCCGAACATCGTGATAGTGATCGGCGTTCAAATAAATAAAGGTTAAAAATTACTTAATCAATCGTTAAATCGGCTTCGATGTTGAAAATCAATTCCGGAACATTTATGACGTCACATGTGCTCATGGAAACCGATTGAACGAATAATTTAGTAATTTTTAACTTTTATACTTCATCTATTTGAAAGCGATCACGATCACGATTTAGAGGGATTAAGCGGCAAGTCCCCAGGGGGGCTACCAGGTAAGTCGCCGAACATCGTGATAGTGAACGGCGTTCAAATAAATAAAGGTTAAAAATTACTTAATCAATCGTTAAATCGGCTTCGATGTTGAAAATCAATTCCGGAACATTTATGACGTCACATGTGCTCATGGAAACCGATTGAACGAATAATTTAGTAATTTTTAACTTTTATACTTCATCTATTTGAAAGCGATCACGATCACGATTTAGAGGGATTAAGCGGCAAGTCCCCAGGGGGGGCTACCGGGTAAGTCGCCGAACATCGTGATAGTGATCGGCGTTCAAATAAATAAAGGTTAAAAATTACTTAATCAATCGTTAAATCGGCTTCGATGTTGAAAATCAATTCCGGAACATTTATGACGTTACATGTGCTCATGGAAGTCGATTGAACGAATGATTTAGTCATTTTTAACCTTCATCTATTTGAACGCCGATCACGATCACGATGACATCAATCATCTAAACGAATATTATGCAAACTTTTTCATCATTTAAGGATTTTGCGAGCATGGGGTGGTGCTGGCTCCCGCATCAAAGTCGGTGGAGCTACTATAGGGACTTGTCAAGACATGTGCCCTGAGAAGGAGCTGCTACACAGACAAGCGGAACATCAAGTAAGAAAGTTTGAGGCTCCTTAGCTTAAAAGGTTTACTTATCTGAACATTATAAATAGTAGAATCTGGATTGGTGAGGCATTTTGAAATATAGACTTGTTTAGTTACGCTGTGGTGAATTATATATTGCATCGTGGTCTTTTGTTTTAAACTTATTGCACTAAACTGTACAAAGGCGGACTTAAAGCCAAAGGCATTCCTTACCAGTCTATTTACGAGAGATGAAGATATAATATGGTATGTGTACGACAGATCTACTATATAAAAATAAGTCGGGTTTTCCTTCCTGGCGGTATAACTCCAGAACGCACGAACCGATTTCCACGGTTTTGCATTCGTTGGAAAGGTCTCGGGCTCCGTGAGGTTTATAGCAAAGAAAATTTATAAAATTTAACGCGGGTAACACCGCGGGGCACAGCTAGTGATATAATAAAAATGATTGTAATGTGTCATGGTCTTCTTAACGCATTACAATTTAACTTTGATATGGACTTACTTGATTATAGTATTTGCCAATATCCAGCAATTTGATAAATCAAGTTATATACGTATGAAATTCAAAATTATGCAGCGTTTTCGGCATTTAGTGACTAAATGCCTATTTGTATGTATAGGTGATGACACTGGAGACAGTGCTGGAGTCGGACGGCGAGCTGGAGCCGCGGCGCGCCGTGAAGCAGTACAGCCGCAGCTCGGCGGACCAGGAGTTCCCCATGTGCTACGAGCTGCGCCCGCCCGCCGCGCTGCTGCGCACGTGCTCCTACCTGCTGCACGAGATAGCCGACACCAAGCGACAGGTTCCCTATTTTTCCTATCTCTATACAACATGTAACGTAATTAACGCACACCCTCAAACACCCCAATTAGAGTATTAATTTTATACATTATCGTTGATAATACCTTGGCGGAAGGCGCATCTTGGTGGATCTAACACAGTATTTATTATTTATTCTCCGTTAACTTAATGTATAATTTTAACTTAACGTGTATCGTGGTTTAAATGATACTGGGGTTAGAATAATTACTGGGCTAGTGTGACTTTCTATGTAATGTCGTCCACCTAGGTAGCTAGAGAAAGCCGCAGGCTAGCTAGGGTAGGTTCCTCAGCGGCGAGGATCGCTTTGGCCCATTAACGCGTGATCGGTGATCCCGTGCATGTGATCACACCCTCATTTAGAATTTCGTCATTTTGCTTTAGTCTTCCATTCTTTCATTTTATTATAGTAGAACTAAATTTCAAAATAATAGATTAGTAAATTGTTATTTATTTGTAACTTTTACTATTCACTAAGTTTATGTACTGCATTGTGACCTTGACAAGTACAAGTGTATGTTAATACCCAAGTGCTGAATAAAATTTCATTTCATTGCATTCATTTCAATGTTTCAAAGTTATGAGCGCCAATGCAGTGCTGGCCTCTGTGACACCAATACCTGGCCCACACTGTATTGCCTATAGGCCAACGCCTGCCTATAGACAATACAGTGTGGGCCAGGTATTGGTACCACAGAGACCAGCACTGCGTCTTACAATTAGGAAGGCATCCTAGTTTGTTACTGCATATCATAAAAAACATGGGTGGCAGGCTTAGGGGACTGCTATAGCTATTTTTACATTTCTAATCTACAGTGTAATAATTGTTGACACTTCACATTCAGATATACTCTATACTAATAACGTTCGGAGGCATAGTGGTAATCATAATACATACACTGAATTTTTAATTTAATTAGTTATTAGTTTCTTGGAATAAAGTTTATTTTTCTTTATTTTGTATTAAATGATGGAATTTGTATGAATACAAATAAAACTGCGATTTTAAAAGTCTTATTACTTTGACTTACGGTCCATTTCAAAAATTGTTTTGACTGTACAAGGTTAATATGACAATAATTTCCGAAGTTTTAATTAATTTTTTGGGATAAAAAATTACCTTTATTAAAATTGACTCTGAACAAACAATTTTCAGGATGTGCGTTAATTAAGATACATGTTGTATATTGCACGAAGGGTCCAGCGAGTGAGAACACGTTGAATAACTTTTGTAACGATTTATTGAAAATGCGAGATATATATACATAAGGTCGCAGAACGCGTGCGTAGTCGCTTTACGGTGCAGTCTGCCGTTACAATTTTTAAACCTTATGCATAATTATATATATTATTATGTGGGTGTCAGTACAAAATAACTTAATACAATCTCAAAAATGAGAAATCATAAATTTAATCGTCCGGCGGGTCTCGAACCTGCACCATCTACCAATTCGGGGTAGGCACTCTGCGTTAAGCTACGAACGATACACGCTGGCAGATCAAATTTAGGATTCCCTTGCTAACACCGTTCCGGAGGATATAGGTATTGTCTATCGGCTTTGTTTTTCTAAAAACATGGCCGACTTTCCGAGATTTCCCATTATTGAGGTTAGATTAACGCTTTGCATTGCGAATGATGCTATAAAAAAATTCAAATTTAATAAAATAACTAATATTAAATAAAATAACTAAAATTTAATAAAATAATTAAAATTTAATAAAATAACTAAAATTTAATAAAATAACTAAAATTTAATAAAATAACTAAAAATTAATAAAATAACTAAAATTTAATAAAATAACTAAAGTTAGAACTAAAATACATTTTGTAACGCGCCGCTAACACGCGATATGGCCATATTTAAAATTGACCACTGTACCTGAGAAAAGCTCGCTGAAAATAGAGATGAATGGCGCAAACGTGTAGTGGAGGGTCGTAAGATCTGTGATGAAGCCTGGTTCGGAGTACTTGCTGATAAGAGACAGAAGCGACATGAAAGCGGCTCGGCACCAACCACTGCAAACTTCCCTTGTCAGGCCTGCGGCAGGCTATGTCGCTCTCGCATCGGTTTGTTTAGCCACCAAAAGAAATGTCGCTCAGACAATGCGCCGTAAATCGTCTCTAATAGACGCAAAAGCCATATATACAAAAGAATGGCGCTCGTAGTCAGATGCTCCCACCGGTCCGTAAGTGATTTGTGAGGTTAAGCAACTAGGCTCGCGGTCAATCCATAGATGGGTGACCACCAAAGTGATTTAATTTCTAAACTTCTCCGTGCTTCCGAGGGCACGTTAAGCTTGTAGCCATTAGGCAACAATCGTTAAGACATGTCGGAGACCTAATAGGCGGAACAACTCTGACACTAGGGTATCCACTACCCATATGTTATGTAAGTAAGTAAAGAACGTTATGTATGTCCCTTATAGAATCGTAAACGCGAAAACTATGCATTTGATCAAATGTGATGATTTTCAGCAAAGTGTTCTGCATGAGCCCATGAAGGTTTCTCGAGTTGGTACGACCATCTTCGACAGATAGCGCCACTATTATTCCAATTAATTTTAGTTATGGGTGTAGGAACGCGCAGGGTATAGTTAGTATTCTATAATAAGTATTTTAATTTATTATTGTCATGGGTAATATTATAAATTGAAGTTTTGGTCAGTTGCTCTAGTGGTTAGTAACCTTGATTACGTCAGAGGTCGTGGGTTCGGTCCCCACCCAGGACAAACCTTATGCGACGAGCATGATTACTTGTACTTTTCATTCATTCATATCAATAGAAGAGAATAATAAGAGATCGCATCTAGCGATAAGGCCGCCATTTGTACAATCTTGTTAACATACTCATAGTTCTTTTTATGTATTATTTTTGGGAACACCCAAATACCCCGAAATATTTTATTCCGAATTTCGATGTTCCGATTTTCAGAAGTCCGAATTTCATAATACCTAAGAATTGTAATGTCTATTATTAAAAATCACGAAATTAATTTTACCGAAAGTCGTAAATACGATTTGTTAGTTTTCCGATTTTTAAACGTTCGAAGAGTCAAACGCTCGAAGGGTTCTCAGTCAGTCCTCAGGCGCGGAGGGGTGGGGCGGTGGTGAGCGTTAAAACCACCTGCGACGATAGGCTCGCGGGCCGCCCCACCCCTGCATGCCTGCTTGCATGCTGTATGTCTGCTTGTACGCTGCATGCCTGCTTGAATGCTGCATGCCTGCTTGCATGTTGCATGCCTGCTTGCATGTTGCATGCCTGCTTGCATGTTGCCTGCCTGTTTGCATGCTGCATGCAGCCGCCGAGTTTCAGATCCCCTCTATTTTTGATTAATCATTAGGGTTAGGTTAAAAGTGTGACCATGGAAACAAAATATTTTTATTTGTATTGTTAGTATTTCGAATAATCATTAAGTCGGACTTTTTGTTATTCGATCTATTGAACCTCGGTGTTTTGAGAAGAGTAATTATAATCGTTAGGAATATTGAAATATATGAATTATAAAACTAGGAGTAATGATAAATCGGAGTTGTAATATTCGGAATTTTGAACCATTCGGAATGATGGAAATCAGTATTTTGAAATTCGTATTTGTAACTGTCGGAATAAAGTTTTTCGTATTAATGTAGTGTACCCATTATTTTTGGTGTACATTAAAGAGAGTACTTATTTAGGAACAGAAGTATGTTTATCAGTTGTCACAGGCTCTGCCTAGTTTGGGATCAGATGGTGGTGTGTTACTTGTGCCAAGATATTTATTGCAGTGACTTAGGGAGTAAGCTGGTGAATGCGTGACGAGAGCGTTACGAAAAGTGTGATCGGGCGGGGCGAACGGAACTTAAATGATTGAAGATAAAAAGAGCTATATTTCGTATATTACTGTAAGGGCAAGAGTGAGAGGTTCGGGTACACATTTTCTTTCCCTTTTTGAAATTTTACGTCAGTCGTATTTGTCCAAAGTACTATTTTGTATATAATTATATTTTTTTTATGTTTCAGGTGTCTCTAGCGGATTGGTTTCACTTCATGTGGGATCGGTTTCGTGGCATTCGAAAAGATATAACACAGCAGGCTCTGTGTTGTGCAGGTATGGACCTTTATTATAAATTATCTTTATTGTGGCTATGTTAAGACAGAAAAAACTGGTATTTTCATTGCCAAGTTTCAAGTCCTGGGTTCAAATCTGCAGCTAAAAAGATTTTGGAAATTTTCTGTTAAGTAAATTTCTCATGATCATCACGAAGTGCGCGCGCGCACGTACCTACTGAAGGAGTTACGCGCCACTGATGCGCGCCCTGCGCACTCGCAACGATATTGCGTCGGAATTGGATGTGTTCCACTGTACACTGAGTGAATTTACAAGGGCTGCATATAAAGTAATATGCTATAGGAAATAAACAAGTCGGGGTCATTCTGATTTATCCTGTAATAGTAGATATAAGGTTGGTTAAAAATAAATAAATAAAATTAAAACCGGCCAAGTGCGTGTCGGACTCTTACATGAAGGGTTCCGTAGCAGATAGTATTTCAGTTGATTAAATTGAGTTAGAGCAAATTGCGGTTTATGACGTATTAAACAAAAACTACTTACTAGATCTCGTTCAAACCAATTTTCGTTGTTAGTTTCCATAATAATGTACATCATATATTTTTTTTAGTTTTATCATTCTCTTATTTTAGAAGTTACAGGGGGGGGGGGGGGGGGGGGCACTCATTTTACCAATTTGAAAGTGTCTCTCGCGTAAACTATTCAGTTTAGAAAAAAATATATTAGAAACCTCAATATGATTTTTGAAGACCTATCCATAGACACCCCACATGTATTTTTAATGCGGTTTACAGAATACATCTACTTATCAAGTACAGCTTTTATAGTTTCGGAAAAAAGTGACTGTGACATACGGACGGACAGACAGACATGACGAATCTATAAGGGTTCCGTTTTTTGCCATTTGGCTACGGAACCCTAAAATAGTCTGGGAGTTCGCGGTATCTCACCCCGTGCCGCAGAGAGCACGTCCTATACCTAAACTTTTTCCGGTCGTGTTGATAGTCGTCCTATCGGATGACGAGAGTGGTGGAATAGAAAGTGCCCTTGTGTTTGCGCGCATACTTGTGTACTATAATATGTCCCGCGCAGATGAAATGAAATGAAACTGATAAATGATTTATTCCATAAACACATCGATTTTCAAATAATAAATTACTTCTGCCAAGCTGCATAGCAGTTTGTTGGCAGATGTAGCTCTCTTTTTTTAAGTTATTGTGTATTTAACATTATTTGCTTACTATTCATAATTTATACATTGCTTAAATTATCGTAAAGGTTCTTGTGAATGTCTCAACTGGGTCGTGTTGAAACCGGTAGTAGATGAACCCACTAAGTTTGTTTCGCTGGGTCTTCTCAGTTGGGGCGCATTGGATCCAGTGGTAGCATTAAAGCGCGACCGTCGTTATTAACACAAGGTCCGTCATAATAATAATATCTTAATATAGACAGAACCATTGACAATATGTAGTAAAAATATTAGACTTAAACTAGATAATTAAACATAATCTCTTGACAATAACTTGATACGAGCTAGCTAAATATCAATGCTATAATAAAATAAATTTTATAAATGTTTTCATACAATGTGTACCTAAATATCTATGTTACTAGAAATAATAATGTATAACAACTATATTACTACAAACATGTTCTGACTATTTACAAGCGCTTTTTTAAAGTCTACGTGAATGAAAACCTTTTTTATTTATTTATTAATACCTAGTAAGTGATATCTCAGTTTCTTTATAAATATTTTTTTTGTAACACAGCTATCCTCTAATCTGATGGGGTGACCTTTGCTCAGCTGTGAATGTCATCCCTTGACATGATGATGTTGATATTGACATTACAAAGTAAATTATTTAAAATCATTATTCTCACATATTATAGTAGTTGTTTCTAAACTTATTTTCATGGTTTTTCCACTATTTTGACCTATATTCGTTATCAAAAAATACTTTCGGATTCAGTTTGTATATACAATTATAGTTAGGTTGTCTCAGGCTTTGAGGCTTTAAAAATGAGTTAATTTTATGATAATTAATTTTAATATATTAGAACTAAATTTAAAAATAATAGCTTACTAACTTTGTTAATTATTTAAGGATTTAAAGAAATATATGTGATACAACAGACCGTACGGATGGACTAATAATTTTTTTTGTAACTTTTATACTGTATTCGACTATGTTTATATACTGCATTGTGAGCTTAGCAAGTACAAGTGTATGTTAATAATATAATAAATAATGTCCTCCTAGCCGAGATCCGGCCACGGCGGCCAGTCTTAAAGGAGACTAGCCATCTGCGCGGGACATATTATAGTGCTCAAGTGTGTGCGCAAACACAGGAGCACTTTCTATTCCATCACTCTCATGATCCGATGGGACGACTAGCGACACGACCGGAAAGAGGTCAGGTTCAGGCTTTACGTGCTCTCCGAGGCACGGGCGTATAATACCGCCAACTCCCAGACTTCGGGCTGATATTAAGATTATTTCGTTTTACAGAAAAATACCAGACCGACCCAGGATTTGAACCCAGGACCTCGTTATCTGCGGTTGAACACGCTACCGTTAGACCAACGAGGCAGTGAATACTCAAGTGCTGAATAAATTTAATTATTTAATTTAATTGAATGTACATATTGTCAGACTCGATCCGCCTGGTGGAGCAGTGCGCGCGCTTCCACGCGCACTGCGCCGCGCGCCTGGCCGACCTGGAGCACACGCAGTTCGACCAGAAGCTCAACACCGACAACCTCACCAAGTGCCTGCAGACCCTCAAGCACATGTACGCCGACGTGGACGCGGGGCAGAAGCCGAGGGAGCCCGAGTTCAGAGGCTACATCGCCCTTCTTAATCTTGGGGATGCCAATTTTTGGTGGGAGGTAAGTGTGAGGCAATTATTAAGGATTTGTCGTGAAATTACTTCAGAGTTAAAAGTTTTACTATTGATGTGGTAATTGATAGTTTAGAAAACTAGAAGATATAGTTTTCTAAACTATCAATTACCACATCAATAGTAAAACTTTTATATATATAAAAATCAATGCTACTTTTCGTTGTAATGTTATAACTAAACAACGCCTTTACCGATTTGGCTAATTTTGGTCTTGAATTATTCGTGGAAGTCCAGGGAAGGTTTGTACGTAGAGAAAATTAAAAAAAAAGTCATGAAAAAGTGTAAAATCAACATCTTTCTATACTCCCTCATCTTTATATACAAACAATTTGTACTAATACTTAAAAGCGTAGCGAAGCACGTACCGGGCCGCTAGTAATTTATAATATGCTTGTAAAATAGTTACTTATATTTTTGACGTAACTGTAGTTTTTGGTCTACTAAGTTAGAGGTTGTGGGTTCAATCCCCACACAGGAAAATTCATTGTGCAATGAGCACGTATTCATACAGATAAATTTACGTATTTAGAAAAATACAAGGTGTAACATAAATGGTGGATGTAACTGAAGGAGTCATTTATTCATAAACAAAATCATTTGTATCTGAATTTACACACATAAATACATCACACAATTACAATTTTACAATAAAAATAATTAAAAAATAATGTCAACATATATCAATAAATTACACTCGATTAAACCTTAGATATTTAAAATAATTACAATAAAAATTAATTACAGTAGAATTTGCAAGAGTTGTCAAAAGAGTTAAAAATAATAATTATTAAATTTGTGGCCAAAGCAATAAATAATAATTAATAAAATTCAATAAACAGTCTAATTTGCCTATGAAACTGAACAGAGTGTATGGTACATGTTGTTCAGTTTCATAGTGCATCAAAATACCCGATAATGATGATGATAACCTCTTAAACAAGAATAACTTGCTGATGAAAAATCGGCTGATGAATTTTGAATGAGGAGCCAATAAAATTTTCTTATTTCATAATCTAGTTTTTCTTATTCTGTTCAGTTTATAGGTTTATTTGACGTCCACTATTTATGTTACACCTTGTATAAGTGTGTTAATCGGTTTTCTGATTGCTACTACAGGCTCTGTCTAGTTTGGTATTAGGGGCAGTGTGTCCCACTATATAAATTTATTATTATTTATTTGTTCCAGATAAAACAGCTTCCGCAAGAAATCCAAAAAGCACCGGAGATCGCATTCGCTATGAAAGTATTTAACGCGCTTGATAATAACAACTATGTTCGTTTCTTCCGACTGGTTCGGGAAGAGGCCACTTACCTACAAGCTTGCATACTGCTCCGTTATTTCAATGACGTACGCGCGCGTGCGTTAGCTCGCATCGTGAAAGCGTACGCACCTAGAGGTGGTTCCCGATTTCCTGCCGAAGAAATCATGACTTCCCTCGCTTTTGAATCTATAGAAAGTCTCAAATCTTTCATCAACCATTACGGCTTACGATTCGCCCGAACTGAAGACAGCGAAGTATCAGTAATTTTAGATAGAAACATGTTTATAGAAGATAGTGACCCTTACCCCACCGCTCGGGCCATAATCCTAATAGAGTCTAAGAGAAATTGTTCAGTCGGTGAAATAATAGCCGGTGGGAAACTTCCGGATGCTGATTACAGTCAACATGTCCTATACACAAGCTTCACGCCCGACGGCAGGTTAAAAGATGCCGCGTTGACGGCTGGCGATCAAGGATACGACACTAGAAATGATAGCGACAAAGATGTCCAAGCCCTTAAATCAGAGATACAGCGATTGTCTCAGGGTGGAAAATTTCAGATAACGGGAAGGGCTACCGAGACGAAATCAAATGTTTTTGTCAAACCTGATCCAAAAACTGCAGCAATGTTTAGTGCTCCTACTCTTCCCCTGCGTAACAGTAAAACATTTTCCTTCAAACCGGCCATACCTGTAGCCCCTACAGAAATTATTAAAGAGTCGCCCGAAAAAATATTCAGTCCTGAAAATAAGAAAATATTTTCGTTTTCGACACCGCAGGAAACTGAGGTTCCAAATTTATTTACTGGAAAAAATAAGGTTAAAGGGCTGTTCGAAGTATCTAAACCAACCGATAGCAACAGTATATTTGCGAATGTTAATAAAGATAAAATGGCCGCACGTACTTTATTTCCTAATGCAAAGTCTGATGATGTGTTTAAAAAACCAGATGGACAATCGCTTTTTGCCCAGCCTTCCCAGCCAACTCAAGACCTTTCCAGAAACTTGTTTTCTACACCTAAAAACGTATTTAGCGATAAAGCAGAAAAAATCGCAACTAATGAAGGAAACTTTACAAATAATAATATATTTTCTAGTGCTAAAAGTAATGCTTTTTCAAAACCGGATGATGCAGCTAAGTTTGAAACAGGGGCCAATATATTTGGGAAGCAGGCGCCAGCAGAAGATAATGAACCTAAACCTTCTAATATATTTGGCACTATTAATAAACCAACATTATCTGCCAATATCTTTACTAAACCTGGTACTGAAAGCGCCAATTTGTTTGCTAAACCTGTTGCAGAAAGTTCAAATTTATTTGCTAAACCTAGCACAGATAACTCTAACATATTTACTAAACCAACTGGAGAGACTTCTTATGTATTTTCTAAACCTGGGCCAGAGAGTAGTACTGGTCTATTTGCCAAACCTAATACAGAAAGTTCTGGTTTATTTACGAAGCCGAAGACAGATAGCACCGATTTGTTTACTAAACCAAACACAGGAAGTACTAATTTGTTTACAAAAGTGAACACAGATAATGCTGGTTTGTTTACCAAGCCCAGTACACAAAAAGCCGGTTTGTTTACCAAGTCTGGTTCAGTAAACCCTGGTTTGTTTACCAAGACTAGTACAGAAAATGCCGGTTTGTTTACCAAGCCTAGTACAGAAAATGCTGGTTTGTTTACCAAGCCTAGTACAGCAAATGCTGGTTTGTTTACCAAGCCTATAACTGAAAATGCTGGTTTGTTTACCAAGCCTAGTACAGAAAATACTGGTTTGTTTACCAAGCCTATTACTGAAAATACTGGACTTTTTGTCAAACCTGTAACAGAAAGCGCTAATCTATTTAGCCAACCTGGCAGCGCCGGAAACCTATTCAAACCACCATCTATATTTGCTAATGGTGATGTTACATCTGATAATACGTCCCCTAAAAGCTTATTTAAAAGCGTAATTAGCGATCAAAATGGAACAGACGGTAAAGGTTATACAATATTTCAAAGTAAAAATAAAGCACAATCTGTGGCTGACACCATACTGAGTTCTGTAAATTCTGGACAAGGCGCCATTTACGAATTTAATCAAAATGAAGAAGAACAAAGGTTAGCAGAACTGCAACGTCAGAATGAAGAGAGAATTAAGGAAGAAGAAAGAAAATTACAAGAAAAAATCAGGAGAGAAGAAGAACAAAGAGCAGAAGAATTGCGGCGCCAAGAGGAAGAAAGGCGCAAAGAGGAGGCGCGTAGAAAAAAAGAAGAGCTTAGACTACAAGAGGAGAAACGTAGGAAAGAAGAAGAGAGGAAACAAGAAGAGTTAAAACGAAGGCTAGAAGAGGAAAGGAAGGCTGAATTGAAACGAAAGGCAGATGAAGAGAGAAAGTTCAAAGAGAGAGTTGACAAAGAATCCTCTGAGCTTGTTGAAGAACTAGTTGATGAAATAGAAAATGATGCCGTTACAAGTATTATGAAAGAAGAGTTACTAAATTTCAATAACTTAATTCAATTTGCAACTACAGTATCTGAAGAAATGTTGACTGACTTGTGTAATGAGATTTCTGCATCCGAAATGAAAGCTGAGCAATTTTTGACCCAAAAATTGATGAAAAAATGGTTTCTTTTGTGGAGAAAACAATATATGAGGAATGTTAAGAGACGCAAGCTTCTGGAAGATACGCCTGTTTGGCTCACTAGGAATACCCCACTAGAAGAGGCGTCTTATTTAAGGCGATTTGTTGAAAACGCCACACTGAAAAATATGAATGCCATTCATCGCGGATATAAATTTTCAGGTGAACTAAAGCAACTGCCTACCCCTGAGCCCTACAATATTATGGAAATAATTAGGTCTCCTTTACTGAAGCGCATGAAACAAATACATTACCCATACGATAAATGCTTTTTCTGGAAAGTAACTTTAGTATCTCCCGGTACATCAGACTGGCTATGTCGGAAAATAAACCTAAAAAAATGGCTGCTGGATGTATTTTCCGACAGGAAAAAGCATGATGTATCTGAAACCCTTATACACGTTGGAAAGCATTCGTGGAATCATTTAATGGATTTTGCTATTTCCGTCAGTTTGTCCACGGCAGATGTCCACTTCAAAAATAGCGAAGCAATGGAGGGGGCAAACGCTATTTTATATTATGCAAATGAAAATGAGCATAACTTAGCCGAAATTATAGAAAATACACTGAAGCACAAATATCCACATCAAATAATTCCTGTTGGTGTAATAATTCCGAAAATGGAGAATGTTTCTGTACAAATACGGGTAGAAAGTGTTCTTGCGGATCTTGTGCAAAGAAATAAAATATTAGCTTACAGAATATTTGTCGTAGATTCTCAGGATTGTTTTCAGTCACTGAACACCAATACAAAGAGTGCCCTGAAATGGCTTGCAAGAAAGTTCCCACCAACTCCACCATTGGAAATAGATCAACTTAAGTCGATTTGTCAAAGGTATTTGGGTAATGAAATATGGTGTCGATTCAGATCAGAAAATGATATTCGTATGCATGTAATTCTGAAAGATTTATATAAATTGATACAATGTTATAATATAGCGGTAGACAAATTGACTAATACTATTACGAACGAAGATTTATTCAACTATCCATCATTTCCTTTAGAATTTCAATCTTATTTGGATAGTGCATCGCCCTATCCGAAACCTTATGAGTTCATTCCTAGTAGTGTAAAGAATTCTGAAAACGTATCAGGTATCAGAAGAATAATGAATCAGCTGAAACTGCCTGATCCTTTATCAGTTTTCGACCCAGTAAATGCTATAAGCATGCAACAACAAATAAGCAAATACTGTAACCAAATAGGATGGTTTGAAAATCCAGAAGTAGTTGCTTGTAAAGTAGTAGCGGTTCTTCCCAGTGAACTTTCAAATGTAAGCATGCCTACTGGAGATTTCATTGAATATTTGGCTCAATATAACCTAGTGGACTTTATGAATATAATAGTTTACGAAAAGATAAACAGACTGAACACTTTTGAAAATCGTTTCGCTATTTATGAAAAGTCTGCTTTAGAGAATTATCGCAGTGTACTGTGGGTGCATGAAACGAGTCTCATAAATGAAATTAAACACAGAGCGTGGGAATACGATGATGATGTTGATTATTACATAGACGCTAAGCGTCGTAAAATCGCTGTTGATTCAATGGAAATTCTTATGTTAGAAGACAGAGATCGCACATTAGTTGAAGAGAACATAAAAGCCAATGATGAGAGCATATCTAAGATGAACAATTGTGCTGAAGCTGTTAAACAGCTCGAACAACAACTAGATGAAAAAATGCAGAAATCTTTGGAATTGGAAAATTTACTAAAAGCCGCTTTAACTGATTTGTAATAGCATGAATTGTTGTTCTATTTTTATATGAAATAATGAATAATTAAATCATTTTATATCTGTTGTTTTATTACAC
The DNA here is from genome assembly GCA_951640165.1 of Pseudoips prasinana. Classification (NCBI taxonomy): domain Eukaryota; kingdom Metazoa; phylum Arthropoda; class Insecta; order Lepidoptera; family Nolidae; genus Pseudoips; species Pseudoips prasinana. The sequence continues at coordinate 16,580,898 of OX621260.1, forward strand.
ATATTAAAATAAGTACAAGTAGTACTTATTTTAAACCATTCTGACACAAATATTAGTATTGGCATCAACACTGTTTATAGATTATACACAACTTGTAGTCCTATTAGCAGTCCAGCTAGATTAGGGTAGAATACTCCTTATTGTACACAAAACAAAAACTAATAACACAATGATGTATGGGCGTTCTTATAGCATTAAGCGATTTCTTTCAGACAACCTTTGGATGGGAAGGAGCTGTAATTATTTAAAATAGTAGGTGTGCAACAAATGAAGAAGTAGAAAAGTATAAAAACATGAATAAATATATATACCTACTATATAACTTAAAAAATACATAAATATTGTATTAGACAATAGCTGACTTTACAAACGTAGATAGTGGTCTTTAACTGCTTTATTGAATGTGGTAAGAGTTTGGGTACTTCTGATAGTAATTGGCAAGGAATTCCATAATTTTACTGCTTGATCTGAGAATGACTTGCTCATAAATATTGTAGAGTGCATAGGAGTCTGCAGCTTTAGGTTGTGTGATGACCTTAGGAATCTGGTATGGATGTCACAGAGAAACTCGAAACGGTTTTTACGTGAGCTTCAGAATGGCTGGTTGCCTATGGCAGGCGGCTCTGAAAGTATATTGAAGAATTGCTACCCAATTGCTTATATTTGATTCTTTCTTGAATAATTGCTACATATGATATATTCAGAGAAATATGAATATGTTTTTGACCAGCCATTCTGACGTCAGGATTTCAGCGTGAAATACGCAAAATTTCTAAAAGTTTGTTGTTACAATAATTGCTTACTAATTGCTTCATTCATCAATTTAAGAATTTTGTATATATACATTAGGTAAAAAATATAGCTCTAATTAATATTCCATCGGCACATAGGTGATCATTTCACAAAGGAGGAAAAGGGCTACTTTAGCAAATACTTCAGTTGAACTAGATGCGCACATTAATGTTTCCTTTCAAATTCAATAATCTTTCTAATTTCTCCATTTGGTTAATTGTGTAGCATTAGTAGTTGCTGTATTTTTTTATGATGGATGTTACATCATGTGTTCTATATGGGTATAGGACTCTAAATAAAAATAACTCTGTAGATACAGTATGATTTCATTATAATTTCTCATCCTTATCGTGTGGCTGTACAACTTGTAGGCAAGCATCTACAAACTCTGTGAAGATGGGTTCCTGCATGTAATCTTGCATCAACCTGTCTGGATATGGACTCTTGTCTAATAACTCCAGTATTTCTCTCACATGAGGGTTTTCTAAACATTTCCTTAATTCTTTAGATTGTTCTGAAAATAATGCAACAAAAACAATTTTAATTTAACCAAAGTAAAATGTAAGGAATCTAGATAAAGCTTTCAGAACTCAACAAATGGTTGTTGGTTTAACTATTTGTTAGCATAAGGACAAGCCAAACTCTATTTTTACATTCAGATGTAGAAATATAAGAATTTTCTTTAGATTGAGAGAATAATTATTATGGATTTAGGATAAGCTACATCTCCATAAATTCTATTTATACATTCAGACATAGAACTAGATACTAGAGATTTCTACATTTTGGTAGGCAGTTATTTTATTATTTAAAAAAATTAATATAATGCAGATGTATCTAAAAATTCTGACAAATTTACTAAATTACTACTACATTACAATGAATATGAACTTAAAATAGCTTTCATTTGTAAACAATTAGACATTTATCACACAGTTCTACCAGTTAACCCAGTCTTACCTAATAATTTAAGTTTTTCTCCAGGAACAGTGTCTTCTGTAGGATATTCATATTCTGTTTCTGTGTCCTTTGATTCATCTGCTTTCTGTGGTTCAGGTGGAGGTGAACATGGAACCTGTTTGTGTTCTTTATAACATGCCACTGAACAACTGAAAAATACAACAATTCATAATAATATTTAAATAAAGTCCTTGGACATTGAAACACAGCCATCTCATCCCAGATAACTGATATACTACATATCTGTACTGATAAACTACTTTTCTTTTGTAAGTACATACTTATATAGATTATTACACCCAGACTCAGGACAAACAGACCTGTTTAGCACTCAAATATTTTTCCTGGGAGGGAATCGAACCCACAAGCAGATCTAACAACCACACCAGTGGGCCTGTCAAATTATGAATTCAATGTGCAACACAAATCATGTGGGATACTTAACTAAACTACTGTCCCCATTTAATATTTTTATTAATATTCTTGATTATTAGTGCATTTCTTAAGTTGGGCTTGTAAGTCATAATGGCAGTTCACTGTAAATGTAAAAGCTTCTCCAATAACAAAACTTTCAAAGATATTTCGATCAAAGACCGTTTCAAAGATAATAACTGAAAGTGTCTCTCGCTTTGTTAATATCTTTGAAACTGATTGACATATATGCACTTTATAGACATTTTTATAACGTGCATAATGTTTTATAGGTATATTACAACTGATGTTACATTCACCCTACTCATGTTCTAGAATATGTAAGTATTGTACTACATTTACAAACCCTAATAGAAAAATGGCAATTAATGCCTAAGTTATAAAGCCCATGTACCTGTCTCTTCTTCATTTAATTTACTTTTGTTGTTTCTGTGTACAAACTCTATATAAAAAAAATAAAGCCTCTCCAGTTACCTATATCTTTATATTACATCAATCACTGATGTTGAGAATCCGTATAAAATTATAGTTCCCATTCCACCTTAATACCTGAAGTTCCTGTCCTATGAACCATCATTTGTACTTTGGAGGAGGCCTTGCCTACTTTTATAGTTATGAAATTGATAAAAATCACTTATTTCGAGATAATCTTGTTATAAACAGAAACTTAGAAGACTGGAAACAATACAAAGTTATAATTCATGTAGGACGAAAGTAGTAGTTTTACTTACTATGGCTCACGACAAATAGGACACTTATATTTTGAGTCTTGTTTACACTGTATACAACTCATCTTTAAACTTTGTTTTCGGATAGAATAGTTTCCAATATATTGTCAACAAAATGTCAATCGATCTACCACATGGTTTTGACACTTTTGACAATTTTGGTAAGCAAGTCTTGCTTGTTAGACATTTATGGTATAGATTTTTATACCCTGACTTCTTCGGCTTTTTGAGCCCGTTTGTAATGAGGGCTACCAACACATACGAATATTGCACTAAAAGCTACTTAACAATAAAGATTAAATTACGTATGTTATATTAGTCTTTATTTCACGTAAATCTATACAGTATTACGGAAGTTATGACTGTGCGAAGTTTTGAGCACTTTTTAAATTTCTAAGATATCGCGCGCTCGACGCGTGACGTCAGCTGTCCGGTGGCTCCGCTCGCTCGTGCACCGCGCCATAAGAAACACATTGAAGTGAAGACTCGCGCTTGCGCTGTACTTATTATTGTATTAAAAAGCAATTTATTTATTTGTTATTATTGTATTAAATCAACCTGTTAAATACCTTGTGAGTTACTTATATCTGTGCCCTGACATGCCCTACATTACATGGGAGGTAGGTTTGCTTACACGACTGACAAACTTTGATTGATCTACCAATAATGCTGTCGACTTAGTTACTTATTTTTTGTTTTCAGTACCTTTTTATATTTATATATAATTCCAAATTTTAATGCCATTATAAGACGACTAAATTAAGACTAAACGGCAGAGGATAAACTCAATCTGTGAATGAATCTTCAAAAGTGTTAACGATATGTCTAGTATTTTAGGATAAAATGAAGGCCGGTACTATTATATTTCTACCAAAATGTTTGTGAAATTTTGTACACCATATCCAAGTATACTTATGTACGCAGGTAAGTAGGTACCTACTATACTCAGCGGCCCGCTAACAGCTGTAGATTAATACCACTGTCATTCTAAACGATTTTTTTTCAAAGTCAATGCCTTATATAATACTTTACAAACATATAATAGACGGACACAAATTACATTCAGACTCTGAACAACTATTTACGGGTCACACAAATAGTTGTCCGGCGCGGGAAACACAGTGGCGACAGTCTTAGCCGCTGCGACACACTTGCAGTCAATCTTACTTCACTTATATTTAACATAGGTACCTATTGTTACAGTAAATATTAGTGCCTAAAAGTCAAAGGTAGATAATAATCACGTAATATTGCATAAGTAGGTAAAATATTTAGTGTTTAATATATATTTTTTCCAAATGTCCCATGTTTAATCTAGGTCAGTATTAGGTTAGGTAACATTACCTATTCTAATTAAAAAATACCACATGGTTGGTTTATATATATATATTGTAAAATCCTTAAATGACAAAGGTTAAACTCAAAAGTCTATCTAACTTTGTCAGAAGTTGATTATAAAATGCACCAATAGATAACGTAGTGCTTTTTGAGAAAAGTATAAATATAATAGTTAAATAATAATAATAATATCTGGGAACAATGTCACACAGATCATCCTAGCACCAAACTAAGCAAAGCTTGTACTATGGGTACCAGGCGACGATATACATACTTATATAGATAGATAAATACATATATACATAGAAAACATCCATGACTCAGAAACAAATATTCGTGCTCATCACACAAATATTTGCACTTACCGGGATTCGAACCCAGGACCACCAGCTTCGTAGGCAGGAGCACTACCAACTAGTGGTGACCGTAGTTAATTAAGTACATCAAAATAATATTCATAACAAAATACAATAGTTTTCAGTCCTATTGAATCCTGTCTGCGTATTGCGGTCATCCATTTCTTCCTTATCATAGGATTTTTAGGTATACTAAAAACACTATTTGGGTGCGTTAACATTGGAATTAAAACTCTTGGGTACTGCACAGCATTTTCTATTAATTTTCTCGTAATAAAATCCCATGTATGAGCCACCAGCAGAGGTGATTAAATGAATAGTACCTAGATTTGTACCCGCAAACCGGCCGGCGCGCTGCGTGACGGGACGCGTGACGTCACAGCACCATCAAATGCCGCGTGAGGTTTAAAATAAATCGGTCGAAAATGCGTACTTTGATTGCTATTATTATCTCAGCTGTCTTTGGGAATATAAAAAAAGTAAAAATGCAGATGTTCTTGTATTTTCTTCTAGATTACTTTCGCATATCTAGAATAAAACATTGGCCAGACTCATTGAAACATAAAGAAAAGATAATAGACTATCTAATAGATAATAGAATATCGATTTAAGAGATGATTGGGCCCCTTTTTTGCAAACACGAGACAACAAAAGACTAATAATTTCGATTGAGGAGGCACCAATAACTCATTATAAATTGATATGTAAAACCCAACAGTTAACTACGAAATTATTTTATTATTTCACTAGTACTTCTTAGTCTTCAATTGTACTACTGTATTTACTAACAACTACCTAACAAGGCGTTTTCAAAAAAGAATTTAGTAGGCACAAACAAACCATTGTCTATGTCTATGTATGTAGGTAATTGTAAATCATTTTGAAACAAAGTTATTTACTTGATACTTTTTAAGTTGCATGAGCCGTCTACCTTATTATTACACACCCACAAATGGCAGGATTCAGTCTACAATTTATTAAGAGGTAGAGACTTAATCTGTATGGACTGAGTCTGGGTATTTTTTTTATACAACTTTGATGGCATACAAGCATACGGCCCACCTGATAGTAAGTGGTCACCGTAGCCTATGAACGCTTGCAACACCAGCATCATTAGCGCGTAGCTGACCCTTTAGAAACCTTACTACTCCCTTTTTGAAGGGCCCCATGATGTAATGTCCCGGGAAAACCGTAACAGGGAGTTCATTCCACAACTTCAACGTACGTGGGAGGAAGTTTCGCTGAAAGCGAACCGTACGTGATCGAAAAGGTTCGAGGATGTGAGGATGAACTCCCTGTCTATGGCGATAGGTGCGATGGTAGAAGGTGGCCGTGGGCATCAAATCCAATAATTCCTCTAAACACACCCCATTGTATAGACGGTAGTAAACACAGATAGAGGCAAAGTCTCTCCCTTAGACTTAAGGGTTTAATGTGTCTATATAGCTTAGCATCGTTGATAATTTTTTATTTTATTGACATTGATATATTTGCATGTTTCAAATTTCAATCTGATGTAGTAAAATGTATAAACAAGTAAAGTTTAATATTTGAAATTTTAGTGGATTTTCTGTTTTATATTACTTTTTGTTTATAATTTCAATTTGTTGTTATACATTTATGTTAGTGGTGACGGCGACAAATATCAGAATCAGAATATCATCACCCCATCTCATCCCGTGGGGGGCGTAGAAGTCGACCCGAGGGAATATCTACCAGAGGATGGGCAGCAGCTTCCTTCTGAGTACTATGACCATCTTACTGCGATCGCCAACCCGCCTGCCAAGCGTGGCGATTATGGCATATCCCCCAAGACGATTCTTGAGGGAGGCTTTCCAGCAGTGGACTTATTTAGCTGTAATGATGATGATGATTTATGTTACTTATATACTTGTATCTAATATTAACATCACTTCTATAACATTCTATAGAATGTAATGTAAAATGGAATTTTAGTAAAATTTTGTTCTTTTTTCTGTATATTTTAATTAGGTAAATTTACTTTGCTACTGCACTCACTGCCTTATTGATTGTGTTTTTCTGTGGATAATGTCGTGGGCTGCAACATTACTTAATAATTTTGTAAATCCTATGTGTATGTATTAGGTATGTTGTAGCTGTTAATTATCCCTAAATAAATAAAATAAAATAATCCTCAAAGCGCGTCTTTGGAATGAGACAAGAGGCCCAAGCTGGTAAGCTGGTGCTCCCCGCCCACAGGTGACAACAGTACTCCATATGGGGCCGGACTTGTGCTTTATACAGCAATAGCCTTTGCCTCGGAGTGAAATTCTGTTTCGCCCTGTTAAGCACACCAAGCTTCTTTCCTGCCAATTTGGCCTTGTCCTTAAGGTGGCCACGGAATTGTACGTCGCTAGAGATATCGCCACCAAGGATCCCAAGTTTCGCAGGGACGGTCAGGGCTGCGTTTTGAAATTGTGGAGCTACAGCAAATGGGGTTTTCTTAGCGGTGAACACGCAAACTTGTGTCTTGGAGGGATTAAATTGGACTAAATTGAGTCGTCCCCAATTGGAAACTCTGTTTAGAGTGCATTCAATTTCAGACACAAGTTTTTCACGACTTTCCTTTATAACAGGTCGAGGGATATTGGCACGGCCCGTGTAGGAGGTGTACCCGGTGTTTTAAAACTTGTGTCGGGCAGCTCAGTAATTTGAGAAGGAAGCTTGTTATAAAACCTAATACAATTTCCTAAAAATGATAAATTTTGAGAGTAAAAAAATGTTGTTTTTATTCCTAGTATTTATATAATGCAGTTCACTTTTATTTTATATTTATCAATATTTTTTCTAACAAACATTAGATTTTGATATATATATATATATATATATATATATATATATATATATATATATATATATATATATATATATATATATATTCCGATGGCACAGTAAGTATATTTATTTCTTTAAACAAATTTCGCAAAGAATAATACCATAAATGGCTCTGACTGCTCTTTTCGGCAATAACAAAATAGTACCTATGTCAGCCGCCGGACCCCACAGCAGAATGCCATACGACATAATGCTATGAAAGTACGCGTAATATTAATATGCCACGTACCTTCCAGGTACCTACGTTTGTACGCTCGACGAGTTAACATCCCTTAAGAATAGTGTGAGGAAAACTGAAATACATCTTATGTGCCTATAATTTGCTTATTTAATTTTTATTGACCTTCTCCTTACTCTCCGTCCGTAGATAAGATAGCGTAGAGTGTGTAGGTATTGTCTATATTCTCTAGATATTATTATTACGGACAGTACGAATTCTACCCCAGCTTGTCTGCGATACATACATCATAAAGTCTCTAGTAAGAAGCAGGTTGAGATATGTGCTTATTATTAACGAAAATCTATTCTCATATTGCGTTCATTTAATGTTATACCTATTACACAGATATTACGAGCTCTAGCCTAGCTCTTTTTTCATTATTGGTTCACAAATCGGACAATACAATGACTCATTCATATAAAACACCAATGTAAATAAAACTTGTACCTAAATTGTATGCCCTAAAATAGTCAACACAGCGTGCATAACTAAAAGACTTAAACAAAAGAATACAATTAAATATATAATACTTAAGTCAAAATTACTTAACTATAAATGTAAATTAAAAATTGATTATACACATTGACAATGAATAAAAAATGGAAAAGCTAACAATTATCAGAGCCTTTTTTGATACAATGTTTAGCTAATGCTAATTCTGGAAAAGATGTAAAAAGCTGTCCTATGCCATCATAACTTGAGGTCATTCTATAAAATTGGGCGTGTTGTCCAATATTGGTTCGGCCATGAGCCGCTTCAAATGTGCGCCTATTACAAAGTCTACTACTTTGGCGAGGTACAGCAAATTGAATTCTACATTGAATTTTGAAATTGAGCCGGTAATATGAATTTATTTATTTAACTCATACAGTACGTACAGAGAACTGACGGACTATACTGCAATTGCTTATAATACGCGCACATCGGGCGGATATGTCACCAAAACCATATATGTTAAAATTACTTACCTACGAGGACACAGAGGCACTACTAGAAAATAGCGAGTGATCAAAAATCACATCAATACAATACACAACACAACACACCACACACACTACACATACACACACACACACACACGAGCAATCCACTATTTTAACTTTATTTTATTTAATTCATAGATTTTGTTTTTTATTTTTTATTTATTGTTAAAAATATATATATTGTAACTTGTAAGCACGGAAACATAAAATTGATATGGAAGAGCGGGGTCTCGTAATACAGACATTGTCTGCCTCCCATACAAATTCATTTATTTATGTAATTCGTTGTTTGTGATAATAAACTATTTTGTATTTTTTTGTATTTGTACTTACACAATTATAGATGTTCTATCTTTTTAATAAGAACTATAAAAAAAGAAATGTAATGATATTACCATCAATCATCACATATAAGCTTTACTCTGATAAAGGGTTTGCCGCATGAACTGATATGAAAGGTGACTAGATCTTCTTTAGTTGGCAAATATATGACTGTCAAAATGGCGGCACCAAGTTAATCATTTGAATGTTGATTAAACCTACACAGAAAATCTTAATTTTTCTATCAGTACTTTTTCAGCAAACCTTTGTCAGTGGGTTACAAATAGTGCATACCATTTATTTGTATAAAAGAATGAACGTAAGACAAAACTTGAGAGGTGTCAAAGGACACCCGGATGAAACGAAGTTATTTCTTATTATTTATTATGTACAAAAAACCTGTACCTATACACTCAACAAAAATAATCGTTGCGACACCAAACTGTTCAATGCGAAATAGAAATGAAAATATCTGGCTTGCTTTCTATAAGAGAGAGAGAGAGAGACAGGCAGAGAAACATGCGCACGCCGCACAGCTGCAAAAAGTGTCGTGACAACTTTTCGTAAGAATTTTTTCCGTCTAGCCCCCTTTCACAGCGCGCGATAAGGAACTTCGTTCCAAAAATAAATTATACTTAGTAGAAAATCCAATCAAAATCAAATTTAATATTATTGTATTACGTAGGTAGTGATTACAAACCTAATCACTGACTAATATTTTATAAATTTATGTACAAAACTTGGTCGTTAGACAAGCTGTCACATCATCAGCTTGATATCGTCCACAGCTGGAGATAGGCCTCCCCCAAAGGTTACCATTTGGAGAGATCTGCCGTAGTTACCGGGCCTGGTATACGAGTTGGCCACCGCAGTTGGGTGGTTAGTACACAGGAGGCACTGCTGCCAGACTACCTGCTATATTACGTGCTTTTACTTGAAAAGGTTCAGATGGCTTTTCTGAGGTACCTTTATAAACACCTTAATGGATACTATCCATTCATGTATGCCACAAAATTTCTGTTAAGCTGTCTGGGATATAATTCGTTGGAAGTCAGGCGGAATACATGTCAACTTGCAGTAATGTGTAAGATACTGCGGGGAAAAATTGATGCACCAGATCTCCATGTTGAGCTGTGTCGAGTCTTTGTTCCTGATAACTATCGTCGTCTTCGCCGCCGTGAATTGTTTACCGTACCACGTTGCCGTACCGTAGCGCGCGCCAAGTCACCTATACCGCGCAGCCTCACAGCACTCAACGCTCTCCTGTGTGTCAATCCTGACCGCGATTTGTTTGCGGATGGATGGTCGGAAATATTGTCAGTATGTTTGCGTTTCTGTGAGAATGATGTATGATTGTGTTTTAAAATCATCAATGTTTCTTTCTTATTAATATTTTAATTGATAATTGTAATAAATATCTTTAATTACTGTAATTGGTGGTCTACCGTTTTAATTAAAGTAAATAAATAAATAAATTACTTAGTCGCCTTTTACGACACCCACGGAATCATATGGGGTGACCCTGTTATTCTGTTAATTATATAATTAAATAAATTAAAAATATTAAAATTTATATGAAATAATTTTTTGGTTCAAGACAGGCTTGCAGGCACACTTATAGATAACCTAAGTATCTACCTACATCTTCACACAGTCATACCTACTAAATGATGCAAAATCAGGCTTTGTAAATTGGCATCATTTGTACCTAATCGTTGGTTGTGGATAAACTGTGGGCAGGGAACGGGTTACAAGAAAAAAAGTAAATTAATAATCTTTAAAGTCTTTAATTATTATTAAGAATAAACATTCTATCTTTATTAAAAAATACAACAGGTTCTCTACAACTTAGTTTATAATTCGGTGAATATTTCCGTAAGTTCCAATTTCAATATAAAACACCATAATTTTACAGCGATTATTTCGTAGTTTTGGAATTTCCATACAACACTTAAAAGAATTAGATTTATTTGAATTCATTGCATAAAGTTCTCCCCACAATCTGCTGCTATCGATGCCGCAATAGTAACGGGATTCTTTCTTTTGAAACCGACTTCAAAATACCTTCTTTTGAAGGCGGTAATCAAGTTAACTATATTTTTTTATATTGTGATAAATATATTTAATGGAATGCTTTTGGAATGGTCCCATAGAAATCTTGTTCCAGTCTGTTTTTCTAGCACTTAACCAGTCTCTGCTATGTTTTTCTTTTATTGTTTTTGACCTTATTCCGCAGTGATAAAGTTGAATCTGATGTGGTCCCGTATAGTCCATAGTCTGTTTAAGGATTAAACACTCATTACATGCTAGTTTTTTCACTGCAACATGCACGTAGTAAATTTTCTTAAGTTTCAAACATGTTTTGAATGAAAAGTATAGGGGGTATCCGGCCCCATGTTCGTTAACGCTCCGCCACCGCACCGTGGTTCTCAGACACGAATTTATACAATCCATCCGATATTTTCTTAACGCATTTAAGACGCTTTTATAATTTTCTTACACAATCACACATTTATTACAAAGTAGGTAGGCATTAAATACTATTAATAATGACGTCTAATCGACGTCTTGTGGGTGGTCCATTAATTACGTTACGCACGAAAGGAATTTTTTCGCTGCCACTTATAATTTAGAACACTACTCGGTAAAAGTTTACATAATTTTGTTGAAGTAAAACTTCATTACAAACGCTTAACTTGGGAGTAAACTGGTGAATGCATTACGAAAAGTGTGATCGGGGGGGGCGAACGGATAATGAGAGATATAGGTCAGTAAAGATAAAAAGAGAGAGTTACGTTTCGTAAATTATTGTAGGGTGTAGGTATATTGTAAATTGCATGCCTATTGAAATTGGAATTAATTATTTAATGTTCCCGTGCCCTAACAGGGCGTCATGTTGAAACTTATAATACACCAACACCATTGTGCCATGATAGCAACAAAAGAATGAATAGGGGCAAGAGAGAGAGGCGCGAGCACGTTTTCTTTCTCCCTTACTCTCATAGCCAATTACGTTTCGTATATCTAAATTTTACTTCAGTCCTGTGGTCTAACACACGCGCGTTTAAGTTTATTATTCCTTTATTTTTTGTAACGTAATTAATGGACAACTCCATCGAGTGAATTAATTTGTCTACATTTGGTCATATTATATCTTACACGTTTTTTTATAACAATATTAATTAATATTTCAAACTATCTAGATCCTACTCGATGTAAAAATACTTATGCCTAATTTTACGTATTAAGTACCAATGCACTTTTGCATGTACGGCACATAGTTCAACAGTATATTATATAGCAGCTGTTGAATGGCATGGCATTGTTGGTACAGAAGTGTTGGAAGAAAAGTAGTTATTTTTTCAGCCATTCCGTTGAGAACAGCCATATTCAAAAGTTTTTTCATAGGGGTGACCCCTATGAAAAAACTATATAAGTATAAAACACATCACATTAATTTTGTCGAGGACCGCTAGCAACAATTTATTTAAGTGTATAAAACGTGGTTTTGGCGCCAACGCGGAAAAAGACGCATCGACGCTTTGTTTTATTTTCAAAAACTGGCGTAAATTGGAGTTTTTATGTGTAAATATGGTGGATTTTTGGACATAACATCTTCGACAACGTACACCAGTGGAGGAAAATGCGATATTGCCGTGAATTGTGATTTTCCGTGTTGTAACCAAAACTCCATAAAAACCTCTAGTAAAGTCTCCACTGCTATACTGGGGTTGGACAAGGACTATGTATGACTTGACTGTGACGGACTTTACTTGACAATGAAGGAAATAAATGATATAAAAATATATTTACTGAAGGCTTATAAGGCCAAAGAAGCCAGAGCCGTAAAACGGAATTAAAAAAAAAAATGTATAAAACGTAATTTCAAGTTAACTGTGTAGTTACTTCTTTTTACACAAGTGGAAGAAAGTGCCATATTGCCGAACTTACTTGCTTATCGTATGGGCAGTGGTTACCCTCGTGTCAGAGTTGTACCAGCCGCCCACTACCCAGTAAGCCTCTGACATCGCCTAACGACTGTTGTCTTATGACTACAACCGGGACCGCCAGCTTAACGAGCTCTCCTAAGTACAGTAAGTGAAAAAACCATAAAATTTTACAACTGAAGACGAGGCGGTATGGTCTCTGATCTTAGCCTATACAAAGAGGGCGAAAAAAGAAGTAGGTAATATGCGAATTGAGTTTTAGATAAGAAGAAAGTATAACTAATTTTCTTGCAACACACTTATACATAAGAAGTAGGAAAGTAATTTTAATATAACTTAAAACGAACTATTTGGTGTCTATGGCAGTGTTTATAACTCCGTGTGTACGGCGGGCTTTTTGTCACTGATGTAATAAGTTGTATCTTCAACGGGCAGTCCAGAGTCAGCGGCAGCAATGCTGTTGTATCTAGTTCGGAGATGATGGGCAGCTGCCTTGGGTTGCCGCGACCGAGTGAAGATACCTTTCTTGTTGCCACCCACGCGGGTTATTGCTGTAACACAAATAACACTATAAGTAGGTACTCTCAGAGCCTATGGTTCACTTCACATGATATAAACTTAAACTCTTGGTATAAACTTAAACCTAAAGTAGACAAGGATACGTTATTTTCGAAGTTATACTTCTTTTGGCGCGATGGAGAAAAATGATGAGAGTGAATTTTTACGATGCGCGCGCACACCGACACCTAAATTTAACAGCATGAAGTTAGTTCTAGGTGGTATGAAAATTGATAACTATGTTCAAGTTGTATATTCTAGTATTTTTATTTAAATAAAATCTTTTTGATTAATTTTAATATTTATCGTTAATCACTACTGCATTTTAGTTATTTTTTTTCCATACGCCAAAGAAGTATAACTTCTAACGCGTGTACATAAGTACACACACTCTTTTTATTTTAATATTACCCCGTAGCTATAGATAAACGTGCCCGTACCCAAAGTGTACAAACGGAAGCATATTACTAAACCTCCGCTGGTCGTCCGTCCGTCAATCCAAGAGTTATACAGACGCCAGCACATCAAGCTCCCCAAACTGTCATATTTCCCCAATCGAAAGTGAACCTTATACTTATGTGATAAAGTTGAAAATCTGTAAAAGAAATTGGACGATTTTGGTAGCTGGATGTGCTGGCGTCTGTACCTCGTGAACCATTTTTCAGAGCGCGTGTGTTCAACGTTATAACAAAAAAACAAACATGAAATTGAAAAGGAAATAAAACGTAATTTTATTGCGTCTTGCTCTAAATTAATAATTGCTGTAAAATCTTGGACGATAGTGACCTATATGTGTGACTCCAACTCGTTTTAATTATAACTACTTAATAGAATTCAAATAGAACATGCTGTGCTTGCAAAAAATCATGACTTTCCTTACTCATGCTCGGAATATGGCAGAAGGCCTAACTAATCATGGCAACAAAACATCTACCTACGTTCGCAGAGATATATCTACCTACTAGTAGAAAGTTTTCGATGTGAAAATATGGATGGATTGCACCAGCCGTGGTCACGGGTCGACTGTGACCACGGCTGGTGCAATCCATGCCGAAACGTCGGGTAACCAAGGTAATGATTTACCTAAATATTTATCGCGATGAGACCCGTGTCCACAGTATATAAAACTGTGTACAAATCGCGAAAGTTTAAAAACATTAATTTGTTGGATTGTAGGTCTGGTGAATATGTGTTTTTAACATGTCGTTTACAGTTAGTTAGGTTTTCACTGCTTGACCGGACAATGGTCATCAAGTAGCTACCTACTTAAAGAGACCTTACCACTACTTCAGCACTTTTGTGTCGGGTTCGATCTCAGCACAGGGTAGCTACCGTCTAATTCGCCGGTCATCGGGATCGTAATCGGCTTTCAAATAGATGAAGCTTAAAATGAGTAAATCATTCGTTCAATCGACTTCCATGAGCACATGTGATCTTATAAATGGATATTGGAATTGATTTTCAAAGTTGAAGCCGATTGTATTGATTGAGTCATTTTTAACAGACACCACACACACACACACACACACACACACACACATCATACCTACGTACGTACGCATAGGTGCATAACGATCCACGCATAAACCAAAACATGCAATGTTGACAAAATCATACTGTCACTTCCTGTACTGGGGGGCCTGGAGTTCTAAAATACAGGCCAAGGCTTAGTTTAGACTCCAGATCTCCCACAAATTACAAATATACAAAATGTACTAATTGTCAACTTAGATACTAAATCTTATGTAATTTGTGGAGATAAATAAATAAAATTTATTATTAAAACAAAAAAAAACCTTCATCTATTTGAACGCTGATCACGATGATCTCGAGTTAGGGCCTATACAGACCACGTTTTTTAAGCGCGCCGTTGACGCGCGTTTGTAGCCATACACGCGCGTTAGCTTCACGTTTGTATCGATACAAACAAAAACAAACTTGATCTGTAGGATAAAAGCACGTCAACGGCGCGTTAAAAACGTGGTGTTCATAGGCCCTTAGTTGTTTGTCCTTTATGTCTGTCAATGGTATGTTTGTAAAGTCACCTGCGATATATAGATACATTTATTACTCTAGTGCGGGCTTTGTCTTAAAAACAATCAATAAAAAAATCAACATGCGTCTTATCATTCAACCACCACCTGTTTTTTTAAATGCATAATCTGTTGTAATATATATTATCAAGATTCTAAACAGAAGATTGCCAATATGCACACCATTCGTATTAAAAACAGATGCATCGTTCTCTTACAGTGTTTCGTTTTAGGCGGACGTTTCCGTTTCGGCCGGCCTCTACGACGAATATCCAACGTAATCTCATCTGAGCAACGTAGGATTATTTGTATTAGTATTAAGGATATTAAAATAAGATGGTTATAAATTTGACTGTAATTTTACAGTTAATTTTGGACATTTAAATAATAAATAAGTATCCGGGATATAGGTACAGACGCCATCACATCCAGCTATCCCAATCTGTCATATTTATTTTATAGATTTCCAACTTTAACACATAAGCATAAGGTTCACTTTCAATTGGGGAAATTTGACAGATTGGGGTAGCTTGATGTGCTGGCGTCTATACATAGGTATCACACAGCGCCATCTGGGCCAAACTAAACAAAGCTTGTGCTAAGATTGGTCAGTAATGGATTGAAATACTTAAATACTTTTTTTCTAAATATATACATACATAACACAGAAAACACCCAGGTCAAGACACATAATAATATCTTGGGACATTACTATTCACAGACGGGGCCCTTGCATATGGTCAGTGATGTCTAGAGTGGTTCCAGCCACTCAGTAGGTCACTGACATGTAAACAACTGTTGTTTAACGACAACAAGCGGGACCTTAAACTTAACGTACCCTCCCAAGTACGAAGACGCTCAGATATTAAACCACTTGGGTGGTTACCTATCTATAGACAGACAGCGTGCACCCAGACTCAGGACAAACAGACATGTTCATGCACACAAATATCTGCTCACTAGCTTCTTATATAGCAAAGAAGAAATAGAGTTTAAGTGTTAACAATGATGACCTATTTAGATTACATGTAAGATACCTACATTACATTGCATTAAATGTAACATATCAAACTGTAATGGTACTTACAAAAGCAAAGTGCCTTACAACTTTACAACGAGTTTTGAATGAAACAAATTGTTCTTGTACTATGGAAACGAAATAACTTATATAGATAATTACACCCAGACTCAGGACTGCGTCTGCCGGTGAGTACGCACGGCTACTGCACGCACACGAGCACACGCACGACTTATGAAATGAATTAACCAGAAACGAACTTATGGTTAATTTATATGTCGTGGAAGTGGGTGCGAGGGGTATACCAGCCAAACCCCAAATTCAAGAAGTTGAGAGAGATGAGAGTGGCATTAGGTATTAGGATCAATGTATAGCTTATACATTGATCCTAATACCTAATGCCACTTTGGATATTCGTTTTATTATAGAACTTACGGAATTAGCTATAAGCTATACATTGATTGCCAAAGTGGCATTAGGTATTAAGATCAATGTATAGCTTGCTATAAGCTATACATTGATTGCCAAAGTGGCATTAGGTATTAGGATCAATGTATAGCTATACATTGATTGCCAAAGTGGCATTAGGTATTAGGATCAATGTATGGCTCGCTATAAGCTATACATTGATTGCCAAAGTGGCATTAGGTATTAGGATCAATGTATAGCTTGCTATAAGCTATACATTGATTGCCAATGTGGCATTAGGTATTAGGATCAATGTATAGCTTGCTATAAGCTATACATTGATTGCCAAAGTGGCATTAGGTATTAGGATCAATGTATAGCTTGCTATAAGCTATACATTGATTGCCAAAGTGGCATTAGGTATTAGGATCAATGTATAGCTTGCTATAAGCTATACATTGATCCTAATACGTAATGCCACTTTGGCCAACGCGTTTTAGTTTTCGTGAGTAATGGAATATGTCCGGTCTAGATGGCGAAGCAACAAAATCTTCTGGGATTATGTAATGTTTTTCATACGAGTCCATCAGTATGGTCCAATCATTTGCAGTACTTAGGATTGAATAAGGCTTTTGTGTGGATTTCTTTACTGAGCCTTCCTTAACAAAGTTGTTAGTCCCGCTATGGTACGGCCCCGGCATGGCACCCTCGTAATATACCTACCAAAAAGTTCCGCTATGGTACCCTTCAGTTTCTGGTACTGTTGTAAAGAAAAGTTTTACGGTGCGTTAAGACTAACCGTTTTAATTTTTAAATAAATACTGAATGCCTCTAATCACAAACTTCAAAATCCACCGAAGAAAATCAATAGTCCTTGAAAATGCACCGTTAAGATCATAAATCTATCATTCCATGTCTACCATAGAGTAAAAGTCATAAAGTTTTCATACATAATCCGATTTAGTCGATTAATTTTGGTCAAGCTCTATACCAGTCTCAGAAACGTTGACAGATTAAAATAAAAAGACGTTACTTAGCTGAGAAACTTTTAAGTAGGGTTTTTAAATAAAGAAATAGTTGAGCGGGGTTTAAGTGATTGAGCAGGGTTTAGCTGAGACATGGTTAAGCGGCGTATCACGGCATTATTTTAAATAAGAGCATAACTTTCTTAACTATAATAGTTAAGAAACATAATACTTATTTTTTTGTTTTTGTCAACACATTGCAAAACCGCCAGATTCAAAAGCTAACAAAAAGTTGCGAAAAAAAAGATATCTCCTTTGGTGACTTTTGATCAACATATCAGTCAAGATTTAAAAAATAAAGTTCATTTGTAGTTTAGGTTTTTTAGCCTATTAAAATGTTTAATACTGTAATAATTTTTCTCGACGTTGATTATTTGTAATTAATATATTTTCTAGTCGGATATTTTGTAGTTTATAATATTTACAATAATACTTTTCTGAGATATTGATTATTTATAATATATTTGTTTTCATTTGTTGATTATTAGTATTGGTAATTGATATTGCTGATTATTTTAAAATTTACATTGCAATTAACATTTTTTCCACTGGTTGATCAATTGTTATAAATAATTTGAATGAATAAAATACTGATTTAATATCGCCAACAGACGTTTTATTTATACACTCCCAAAAAGTAAAACGCTAGATACAAAATTATAGATGAACTTTTCTTTTGAGTTGTACCTTCTAATGTCTGACGTAGATCTAAAAGATGGGTACCATAGCGGAACTTCATGGTAGGTATTTAAAGAGGCACACCTTTATGAGTAGCCGGCAAGTATCAAAGAAGGCTCGACTAGCCGTGCACGATGGAGTGTTAGTGCCAACTTTAATGTATGGAAGTGAAAGTTGGGTATGGCAGAAAAAGCCATAAGTAAGTAAGTAAGTAAAATAAATGCAGTGGAAATGAGAGCTCTGAGAAGTATGTGTGGTGTGACTTTGAGAGACAGAATTCGACATACTGATGTAAAAGAGCGTTGTGGTGTGAAAGAGGATGTAGTCACAAAGATTGAAAAAGGCATGCTGAGATGGTTTGGCCATTTAGAAAGGATGAATGAAAGAAGATTGACAAAAGAAGTATACCTGGCCTGTGTGAATGGGACAACCGGAAGGGGAAGACCACGTCGAACATTCTCTGACCAAATTGGAGATGTTCTCAAGAAAGGGCAGGTCAGAAGTACCCTAAACCGACGAGCATGTATGAAGAATATAATGACAGTAATCGAGGCAAAAGAAGTATGCAAAGATCGTGACAAATGGAAATCCGTTGTCTCTGCCTACCCCTCTGGGAAACAGGCGTGAGTCTATGTATGTATGTATGTATTTAAAGAGGGTGCCATACCGGGACCATACCATAGCGGGACTAACCCTAACAAAGTCTATGTGTCTCATATTTGTTGCGAACGAGGAACTCACAGCAAATAGAACAGAATTAATAGCGTAACTTTACGTTACAATTTTTTTAAATTATGATACTTACATTGTGGAGTCTTGAAGTCTGCAAAGTTCCATATGAACTCTCCAGCGAAGAAACCCGCTTGCCGCAACTGGTCAAATGCCTTGAAGTGCTCCGACAACAATTTGCACTGGTATTCCTCCGACCAGATGTATTCTGGATACTGTTGAAGATAAAAACACATCGTTAAATTTAAATAAACAAAGAATAAAGAAGAAAATACTTTAATTATACTACATACTTCTAAACACATAAACACCTTCAAAATAAATTTTTATCATTATTATTTTATTTTTATTAAATTTTCTCTTTATTGTAGTAGAATTATTTTTGTCTCTCAACCTTTTTTGTATGCAACTCAGTTTTAGAATTTAATTCAAGTTTGTTTATTATAATAAAATTCTTGCGCGACATGCAAGATTGGAGAATGCCTGGAGATCTGGCATACAGGTTTAGAGCCTAGTACAGACTCCAGCTCTCTCTCTCTCTCTCTCTAAAGTTCTAATTAAGCAAAAATTGTTTATACATCGCAATGTCATTTATATATGAACTTTTACGAGAGAAATAAACCATATTTTAATTTTATTTTATTTATATTATTTTTGATACAAAAACTATTCCAATTAAAATACTGAGGCGCTTACCTGTCCGTTAGTAATTGGCGAGTTTAAGCAACTAGGGTCGCGGATGGCATGTTATTCTGTCGGTCCCTGATGTAGCCATTAGGAAACAGTAGTTAATAAACGTCAGAGGCCTACTGGGCGGCTTGAATAACTCTGACACTAATCTGCTTACCAAGTGTAGGCCCGCAATGGTGTCAGCTCCGTACTCCGTCATGATGACAGGCTTGTTGTGCAAGCGGTGCCACGCGCTGGCCTCGTCCACCACGCGCTGCGTGATCTGCGCCGTCTCGCCGGGGTTCGCGTACCACCCGTTGTACCGATTGAAGCAAATCACGTCCAAGTGGCGACCCTGTAACATTACAACACATTAAATCCATTTACCAACCCTACTTATATTAGCTTACCGTGCGGCGTGAACGGCAAGCGTTTACAAACCACGCCAAATAAATATCAGTTCGTCTAGCAAGGCCCGGCGCGCACTATCGGTGGGCATCGGTGCGGCTCGGTAGAGCTCGGGCGCCTTACGGCGGCTTCGGGCGCCTGGGAGCTGCCTCGGCAGTCGTAAGCACGCCTAAGGACGCCGTAGCCACAGAATAGTTCGGGCGGCATAAACATCGCAGAGCAGTCGTAACGTTACGAAAACAGGGCCTAAGTCTTTCCCTGCCTGTCGAAAGGCAGCTGTCAATAACAGCCATACATTTGACATACATACATAGACTCACGCCTGTTTCCCAGAGGGGTAGGCAGAGACAACGGATTTCCATTTGTCACGATCTTTGCCTACTTCTTTTTCCTCGATTACTGTCATTATATTCTTCATGCATGCTCGCCGGTTTAGGGTACTTCTGACCTGCCCTTTCTTGAGAGCATCTCCAATTTGGTCAGAGAATGTTCGACGTGGTCTTCCCCTTTCGGTTGTCCCATTCACACAGGCCAGGTATACTTCTTTTGTCAATCTTCTTTCATTCATCCTTTCTAAATGGCCAAACCATCTCAGCATGCCTTTTTCAATCTTTGTGACTACATCCTCTTTCACACCACAACGCTCTCTTACATCAGTATTTCGAATTCTGTCTCTCAAAGTCACATTTGACATAATTGATTGAAATAATAATTGTGGTTGAAGTAGGTTTACTTACGGATTTATCTTGACTGTTTTGAGCTGATATGGCGATGGTGACAGGTCTCGAGAGGTCCATTGACTTGACGTGTCGCACTACCTCCCTGAACAATTGAAAGTGTTAAATATAAAGTGGCTCTAAAGTATTCATCAACGTACATAGTAATGTCAAAATCTTGCGCTAAACAAGTTCAAAGAAAAACGTAAAGTTTTTTTTATAAAAATGGCTCTTATAAAAAAACATGCGGGGCAGTCTTTGGGGATTGCCGATAGAAGTGAAAACTATTTTTTACCAATAGATTTTTTTTCTAATAGACTCAACATGGCTGTATGAAATAAGATTAGACTTCCTGGCAGCAGTTGTCAGCCGGTTCCTTGACAATCATTCGGATTGGGGCTCGTTGTAGATTAACTACATAACTAAGACTCGAGTAGTTCAACCAGTATAGATTCTTTTAATGACTTCATGGGAATAGCCAGTTGATCAACATCATCAAATACTACATAATTAATTTCTATTTGACTAATTCATGTGCAACATTTAATAATTGGAAGTTTGGATCTGTGTCGTAAAGAGTTTCAAAGAAACTTACAAACACGTTAAAAGACACAGTTTCGGCTTTAAAATATATAAGCTAAATTCGGAACAGTTCACACAACCATATTATTTACAGTTTCTGTAATTCAAGTAGTGAATGGAACACTAAAGTACAGGAAAAATATAATAATTTATATTGAAACTTTTTTAATAATAATAATATAATTTTATTTATTTATAGATTCAATTATAAAAAACTTCGATGTCCGCATCGAATAAACGTGCAAGAGTCACTTGCACGAATTTTTTATTTTTTGTTTTTTCGATTCCTTACCCCTTCCTCCTACTTCCTAATTTTTTAAATAAATATTAGTCCATAAATACGTCTGCAATCGTTCTTGATTCCTTTTTTCTATGAAAATAATATTTTTTTTGTCACAAGAACATCAATGTATGTGGCTATCATACATTTAATGCATTCTCGATTACACAAGCATAAACGTTTAATAAACACCGAAACGTTTATCATAGCCGGTTATCTGTTATTCAATTTAGATAACAGACTGAATATTAATTCATATTATTGTACAATAATATATTAATATTATTGTAGCTTCTTTATCACTTAACTTGGATTAATGTTTTATAATTAATATGCATTGTCGTTGAAATTAAATTTAACGCCGATATATTGGCAGAATGTGATCGATCCATCAATATTCCTGTAACAGCTCTTATAATAATAATAATATCCTGGGACATTATTTACACACGACCACCTGATCCCAAACTAAGCAGAGCTTGTACTATGGAAACCAGATAACTGATATAGGTACTAGATATACTACTTATCCTTACTTATTTATTATTTTTTATTACTTCTTATGTATCCTCATATTCAGTAAATCACACTAATATTATAAAGGCGAAAGTTTGTGAGTGTGTATGTTTCTTACTTCTTCACGTCTAAACAGCTGGAGTGATTTTAATAAAATTTGGTATGGAGTTGGCTGACCCCCTGGACATAAGGCTACCCTAGGGTATAATTTATAAAGTTGAACACGGGTAAAACCGCGGGGCACAGCTAGAAAATAAATAAATCGCAGTAAGAATAAATGATACTTACTCGAAATATTTGTCAGCCGCTTCCTTGAAGGACCTGGGCTCGTTAGAGATGGACCACATGATGACACTTGGGTGATTCTTGTCCCGTCTGATTAACTCCGTCAATGACTGCTTGTGCTTTGCCAGAAGATTAGGAGAGAATAAGCTGTAATAACATTAAATAGTTATTTTAGTTTTAAAAAGCTGGCACTGATGTTTGCTGAGGGCTACAGTTGGTGTTTTTAGGGCTACTCCCTCGCTTTTACCCGTCACTGCAACTCCTGTGAGCCGGGGGTCTACCACCTGACTTACAGGTTATCGTGATCGGCGTTTAAATAGATGAAGGTAAATGCTTGCCTCCCACGCCGCAAGTCGTGGGTTCGATTCCCACTCAGGTCTTTTCAGATAATTACAAAACAACAATCAGACGAGAAAATAACATAACACTTCATTATCTGTACGAGTCCGAATTGACTCCATCTCAGAATTTGCTACAACGTTTTGCAGCGCTGGATATGGGTGCCACATGGGTATATGGCATGGAAAGCACCTGGTGCCATCAGGTATACCTATTATATCCCGACATCAAAACATACAGACTGACAATTTTTATGATAATGATTTTCGAATAGTTTCTGATTTTAAGTCTATCAACTGCTGAGGGTTGTCCTATTTTATTTTATTTGAGAAACATACAGTTTTTATACAGTTTAGTTTAGATAAATAACTTGGCACTATTTAACATTTTCCATTGGTTAATTAATGCTACAGGATTAACTACGTCAGTTATTCGTTTTTTTTGTTTATTATAAGATTAGGTACCTCCCGCACTAGCAAAATGAATCCCTGAGTCGCGGAGTACTTTTCAAACACATAATTGACGGACAGATAATATATCCAAATTCAGAATAACTATTTATGGGTCTAGCGGTAGCGGTAGGTTCAACTGCAGGTAACGAGGGTCCAAATCCCGGGCCGGGTCAAAAGAATATAACAAGTGTTGTGAACTATAATATGTAACGCGCAAGTGGTTAGTTTCCATTGAGACTGGCGGTCGTGGTCGAAATTTGGCTTGGAGCGTGCGCGCGACACGTGCAATAAATTTCCATGATCATTAATGGTTTCTAATTTGAAAAAACAGCATTAAGATCTTACTCGGTATCAACGCCGGGGCATTCGTCGATGATCATGACGCCGTATTCGTCAGCGAGCTGGTAGATCTCCTCGGCGTACGGGTAGTGAGACGTGCGGAACGCGTTAGCGCCTAGCCATTTGATCAGGTTGAAGTTCTTCACCCAGAGCACTGGATCCCAGCCTTTACCTCGCAACTATAACATATAATTACAAAATTTCAGAATATCTTTTATGTGAAGGTTCATACGAGCGTTTGGATGGATAAAATAGCTATATATTTATGATATATTAATAGTAAAATATTCTGTGACATTATTCACACACGGCCATGTGATCCCAAACAAAGCAGAGCTTTTACTATGGAAACCAGAACTAATATATTACATTTACTAATTTTCTTTTGTAAATACATACCTAGAAAAATACACCCAGACTCAGGACAAGCAGACATGTTAATGCACGCAAATATCTGTCCTGGGCGGGAATCGAACCTACGACATGCAGCGTGAAAGGCAAACGTTTACCAATCACGCTAACAGGCCCGTTGATCAAGAATAACTTTTATGTGAAGTTTCATCAACGAGCGTTTGGATGGATCATTTATATATTGATGTTATATTCAATGCTTTGCTTCTCCTTAATTTATTTTTGTAGCCTAGTAGGCGTGATGCGTTAGATATAGGAAATACTTTCTCACCACAGAGATGAATCCAAGCGTGTTTCTTGTTAGGATCTAATGACGTATTTATGTGGTTACAGTCGAGATAAGTGGATAGAATCTAGCAATACTCATATATAAACACTGCCATAGCGGCTTCAGCTTCCAGTTCAAGTTACATGTTCCATCTAAAACCCTCATCCAATCCTACTAATATTATTAATGCGTTAGTTTGTGAGTATGGATGTATGGGTGTTTGTTACTCTTTCACGACAAAACTACCGAACGGATTTTGATGAAACTTTGATTACAGAGAGGGAACTTGTGAGGTCTAGCGACCTTACTGACACGCAAAACAACAATAGCACCAAAAACTCTTTTTATCTTTTTAAAAGGGGGCGCATTGGATCCGGTGGTAGCATTAAAGCGCGACCGTCGTTTTAAACACAAGGTCCGTTATAATAATAATACTGAATTCATACCTTAATATAGACAGAACCATTCAGACAATATGTAGTAAAATATAAATTTCTATAATTAAACCTAAACATAATCTCCTTGACAATAACTTAATACAAGCTAGCTAAATATCACTGCCATTATAAAATAAATTGTATAAATGTTTTAACATTCTGTGTACCTAAATATCTGTAATAAGCAACTAGAAATAATAACTGTATTACTACAAACATGTTCTGACTATTTACAAGCGCTTTTTTAAAGTCTACGTGTATAAAAACCTTTTTTATTTTATTTTAATTAGACAACGCCCGCACTAGTGACTCTAATCCCTGTGTCGCGGGGTACTTTACAAACATAATAGACGGGCACAAATTACATCCAGACTCAGAACAACTATTTATGGCTGACACAAATAGTTGGTTGTCCGGCGCGGGACTCGAACCCACGACACGAAGGAACGAGGCGACTGTTTTAGCCGCTGCGCCACACGTGCAGTATCTATTAAGTAGCTTATTTTGTAAGAGGTACCTTTTCAGTCAAGCAGCATATAAAGCAAAAGAACGCTATGCTATACATCTCTTTGCACAGTATACTTACATCAGAGTCTTCGTGCATGCCGAAACCTCTCAAGTAGAGGGGCTTGTCGTTGAGGTAGACTGTGGTGTTGCTCCATGTCACTGTCCGGATGCCGATCTTTTGGGAGTACGTGTCTATAATCTCGCCTTTTGGTCCAATTAGTGATGCCTGAAAAAAATAAAGGCCAGTGTAATTCAATGGTGTCAGAAAAATAAACTGGAATGAATCAAAAGGCAGCTGTCTTATTGGCTGAAGAGTTCAGCCTGGTTGTGAATATCGATAAACATAAGCACCTTGTAACTTCTTCTTTTTCGACGTAAGATTTAAATTTTATTCGCCCAAAATCGCTTTGGTTAAATATACAACTCCTGAAGGGAGCAGGAGACTGGGCAGGAAGAACAAACAGATAAATGGGCCACACTTTCAGTTGACACGCCACATTCGCAGATGTTTTGTGATGTGTGAATATAATAAATTTATATTATATATTCATATATAATATTCTTCTCGTCCAAAATACCGCAGTGTCTCAAGTCGAAAGTCTTCGACCAGTGTGTGTTGCCAGTGACTTACGGAACAGAGACGTGGTCGCTCACTATGGGCCTTATCAGAAGGCTCAAGGTCACCCAAAGAGCAATAGAGAGGGATAGAGGGATAGCTCGGAGTTTCCCTGCGGGATCGAATCAGAAATGTCGAAATCCGCAGGCGAACCAAAGTCACCGACATAGCCCGAAGAATTGCAAAACTGAAGTGGCAGTGGGCGGGGCACATAGCTCGTAGAACCGACGGCCGTTGGGGCAGAAAGGTTCTCGAGTGGCGACCACGAACCGGAAGACGCAGCGTGGGCAGGCCTCCTACAAGATGGACCGATGATCTTGTGCGGGTCGCTGGAAACTGCTGGATGCGAATAGCGCAAGACCGGCAATTGTGGAGATCTTTGGGGGCGGCCTTTGTCCAGCAGTGGACGTCTTTCGGCTGATATGATGATGATATATTATATTTATATGGTACTCTCCGTTATGTGAAGCTTTTTTTATTCTTTATTTTTTATTTAGTAATTTGTTTTGTATGTCTTCTTAACTTGCTTTGTCCTCTATCCTAATTTATAGTGCACTTCTATAATTTAATCTGCATCACCCAAAGGTCGACTGGTAGAAAATGCCTATGTCATTAAGTCCGCCTCTGCACTTATATGTGCATGAAGTTTTAAAATAAAAATAGAATTAAATTATTTGCACATGTATTCTTTAGATCCACCAGTCTGAATGCGTAGTCTATAGAGAGTCCTTCCAACTTCTAACTTTTCCTTGGGCGGGCAAACAAAAGGAGGTGTCGGAGGATCGGGGTGTAACAAACTGCTGCTACCATTAAGAGTAGAATTGCCAAGCTGAAGTGCCGCCACTTCAGCTGGCACCTGATAGGGCACAGGCCACGAGCTAGAAGACGCAGCGTGGGAAGGCCCCCTATAAAATGGACCGATGATCTTGTGAGGCTCGCTGTAAGCCGCTGGATGTAGCTAGCGCAAGACCGGCAATTGTGGAGATCTTTGGGGAGGCCTTTTTCCAGGTGTGAACGTTTTCGGATGATATGCTGACGATGATGATGATTACGCTGATGACTATTAAGGGACTTGAAAGCTGCATGACTGATTCGTTGCTCATAGCGGCATGGTGCTATCTCTTTGAGGTTTACAACAATTAAAATTCGGTCATCGTTCTATTTATATGTGGAAGAAACTTCCCAATTGTAAACACCCTCAAACACCCCAATTAGAATATTATGTTGTAATCATAATACATACCTACACTGAATTTTTAGTTTAACATGTATATGCATTGTTATTTACTAAATAAATAGCTTGAAAAAAAAAAAAAAAAAAAAAAAAATATATATATATATATATATTAATGTCGTACGTCGTTTTAATGTCGTACGGACAGGGGAAATAAATTACTGTGAGTGTCTCAGTGATATATAATTTTGCCTACGCCTTGCTTCTATTTGTAACTTAGGTAGGTACACAGTTCCAGATTGTGTGCCAGCCACGGCTTCCAAACGTTTGGGTTGGACTTGATAAATGGATATTACATTGCATAAATAAGCAGATAGGTATAAATACATCAGGAAAGTGCGCGAATAATCATTAATGTTATTCAATATTTTTTCCTGTAAGTATAGGTACCTTTGTGGTTTGTAATACAATATGAGAAAACTAACTAATTTTGATTTCGGTGGAACTCATCTCAAAGCTTAGGTAATATTTATACGAGATAATTAAACATGAACTTAAAATAAAATAGGCTGAGGCCCTCAAGAGGCGCAAATATAGTACACTTGATAGCGGTTACATATTTGTGCCTTTTGGGGTAGAAACATTAGGGCCGTGGGGACCAGGGGCCAAAATTATATATAAAGAATTAGCTGCACGCCTTGTTGAGGCGACACGTTCCCAGAATGCTGGCTTATATTTCGCCCAAAAAATAGGTATTGCCATACAGCGTGGTAATGCTGCCAGTATTCTGGGAACATTACCTATACAAGAATATTTAGAATACCTTTAACTTAATGCGTAGTTTTTATTTTACTCTAATCAAATAAAATTGTTTTAGGTATAATATTTGAAAGTGCCATATAATAATATCCTGGGAATGTCCTAGGATTGCGTTAGTTTTTATTTTACTCTAATCAAATAAAATTGTTTTAGGTATAATATTTGAAAGTGCCATATAATAATATCCTGGGAATGTCCTAGGATTTCAGACACGGTGATCTGATGCCAAACAAAGCAGAGCCTGTACTATGGAAACCAGATAGCTAATATATTACATATACTACTTTTCTTTTGTAAATACATACGTATATAGATAATTCTTATATAGTCTGGGAGTAAAGCGTAAAGCCGTCGGTCCTATACTTACCTCTTTCCGGTCATGTCGCTAGTCGTCCCATCGGATCATGAGAGGGATGGAATAGAAAGTGTACCTGTGTTTGGGCACACACTTAAGCACCATAATATGTCCTGCGCAATGGGCTAAACTCCATTGAGAATGGCCGCCGTGGCGAATTTCGGCCGGGAAGACATCATATAGATAATTACACCCACACTCACAGACATGTTAATTGACACAAATATCTGTCCTGGGTGGGAATCGAACCTGAGGCGTGAAAGGCAAGCATTTGCCTGCCACGCCAATCGGCCCGTCAATATTTATAATATTTAGTTGGTATCAATAAGAGCGATTTTCATAGTGTAGTTATTGAACTGACGCGGGCGGGATTATTATCCACGTACCTAAGTTTTACGCTGATAAAAGAGATCACGAAATACTGAACTAAAATAACCTATAAAAGTTAGTACTGGTAAGTAAAACACCTATAAAATCCTACTAATATTATAAATGCGAAAGTTTGTGAGTAGGGATAGATGTTTGTTACTCTTTCACGCAAAAACGACCTAACTGATTTTGATGAAACTTTGTAGTAATATAGCTTATACATCCAAATATCACATATCACACAGCTATAGTTTAAAAATTTAACGCGGGTTAAACTGCGGGGCGCGTACGTAACGTAACGTAACGTACCGAATCGTTCTAAAATGTTCCAACCAAATCCCGGGTCGGGCCAAAAAGTGATATTGGGATTTTTCTGTAAAAAGGAATTTCGCAGTATCAGCCCTTAGTCTGGGAGATGGCGGTATTACATTCGTCGGAGAGCGCATAAAGCCGTCGGTCTTGTACCTGGCCTCTTTCCGGTCGTGTCGCTAATTGTCCCATCGGATGATGAGAGTGATGGAAAAAAGTGCCGTTGTGTTTGCGCACACTCTTGTGCATATGTCCTGCGCAATTGGCTAGTGTCCATTAAGACTGGCCGCCGTGGTCGAAATTCGGTCTGGAGTACATACGGCTACATATCAAGTTATACATTTCCAATATAAGCTGACCTGTCATTGTATGGAAATCCTATACAATGTGAGATCAGCTTATACTGGAAATTTGTAGCTTGATTTGTAGCCGTGTGTACATCATTATTAACTAACATAAAATCCTTTATTGAGTCAACCTTACCTTCAAAGTGTACAGGTATCCTGGAGTAGGGTGCATGAGGTAGGGCCACCAGAATTGTGCGTTGCCGATCTCCAGAAGACCAGCGCAGTCGTTCAGCGCCCCCACTTGGGAATCATTCTTGTCGAAGAGTTGCACCAGGCACTCGACATCTCCCTCGGATCCTCTGTACGTTACGTTGTAGACTACGAACCCTGGGGTTGAAAATAATATGAACTAACATGAACAAGACAGAATATCATCACCCCATTTCATCCCGTGGAGGTGTAGAAGTCAACCCGAGTCAATATCAGATACTAGAGGACCATCTTACGTCGATCGCCAACCTGTCTACCAAGCGTGGCAGTTGCGGCATTGTGGTATTATTCTGTACTGACTGAGGGACTGAGCTGTTATGATTTTTTTTTAATTCTTTGTTAATGTTAATAAGGGGTTTTTATCCACACGGATAAGTTAATCCCATTGTACAGACGCCAGCACATCAAGCTACCCCAATCTGTCAAATTTCCCCAATTGATCATCAAATCATATTTCCAATACTCTAGAAACCTTTGAATCCAGTTCAAAAAATAACAACTATGGAGTGCCTCAAGGGAGTATCTTGGGGCCTCTACTGTTCCTCATTTACATTAACGACCTTCCACAAGCAGTTGGCGATCATGAGTGTGTTCTGTTTGCAGATGACACTACAATTGTTATAAAGTGTAATGATGACACAAAATTTAGTATTGAAATTAG
The DNA here is from genome assembly GCA_951640165.1 of Pseudoips prasinana. Classification (NCBI taxonomy): domain Eukaryota; kingdom Metazoa; phylum Arthropoda; class Insecta; order Lepidoptera; family Nolidae; genus Pseudoips; species Pseudoips prasinana. The sequence goes on from OX621260.1 coordinate 16,611,349, forward strand.
TCATACATTGCAAAATATAGTAAATTGGCTCGATTCAAATTCATTACAACTTAATATTGACAAAACTAAATTAATTTACTTTAGGACGTACAAAAGTAAGAATATTCCGTTAAATATTTTTCATAATCAAGCTAGAGTTGAACAGTCACAATACACATCATTTTTAGGTATAATAGTTGACGAACACCTTACGTGGAAAGACCACATTGACAAAATTTGCAAGAAAATAAATAAGTTTGTATTCGCTCTGAAAAAGATCAAAGAAACAACCTCTGTAAATACCGCGCTGATGGCCTACCACGCGTATGTTTGTTCCATCATACGTTACGGTATACCAATCTGGGGCTACTCAACTGAAATAATGCGGGTGTTCGTAGCACAAAAAAAATGTCTCCGTGCAATGTTCAACGTAAAGTGGTTTGACTCGTGTAGACCGGTATTTAAATCACAAGCTCTTTTGACAGTCCCTAGTATCTATATTTATGAACTAGCAAAATTTGTAAAAAGTAATCCTTCGCTCTTTGAATTTAAAGACAATATCAACAAACGTCAAGTGACTCATATGCGTATGAAAATGCCAGTGCCACGTCTTGAGATGTTCCGACGCAGTTGCATTTATATGGCACCTCTCATTTACAATGCATTGCCTAAGATAATAACTGATTTACCTTGTAATAAGTTTTGTAATTGTCTGCATAAATGGTTGATAGACGAATGTTTTTATTCAGTAGAAGAATTTCTCAAAACCTATTCTAAAAACTCCTATCACTTTAGAAATGCGCTGTAATAACAATTGTTGTAATTAATAAGTTTTTAATGTAATTAGTAAAATATTAGACAGGTTAATCTACTGTACAATTCATTCCAATTTCTTATTGACTAGTTTATAATATTATGTATTTTTTTTTCTTCGTTATTTCTTGACTTGTGGTGTTATGTGTGTAAATGTTGGTATAAACCCAACTTAATATGATTTCTAGTTAGATTAATTTAAAATGTATAAGCTGACATATTATATCAATTTAAATACTTTTGTGACTCAACCATAGCTTTGCATGCTTTTTTAATAATGGCAAATGTGTATTTGTACTGATTGTAAAGATTTTTTTACCAACTATATGTACCACATTTAATGCAAATAAATAAATAAATAAAAAAAAAAAATTAATTGAAAGTGAACCTTCTGCTTATGTTATAACGTATAGTAGAAGTCGACCCGAGGGAATATCTACCAGAAGACGGGCAGCAGCGTCTCTCTGTGTAATCTGACCATCATACTGCGATCGTCAACCCGTCTGCCAAGCGTTGCGATTATGGCATATCCCCAAGATGATTCTGTGGGAGGCTTTAGTCCAGCAGTAGACTTTTTACAGCTGTTATGATGAATACTGCCTCAACTGTTCAACTGCAGAGAACGAGGTCCTGGTCAAATCCCAGGACGGGCCAAAAGTGATTTATAGACTTTTCTGTAAAAAGAATAAATTCTCAGCAGTTGGTTGAATTACCGAAGCCTAGGAGAGCACGTAAAGATGTCGGTCCTGTACTTGACCTCTTTCTGGTCGTATCGCTTGGCGTCGCATCGGCTCATGAGAGTGGTGGAATAGAAAGCTCCTGTGTGCACACACTTGTACACTATAATATGTCTCGTGCAGATGGCTAATTTCTATCGAGCTGTGGCCAAAATTCAGCTAGGAGGAGATTATTATGATTAATAGATGAAATACTGCATCACTACCTGTAAGTCCTTGGATATCAGTGTTGACGATGACGTCATCGATGTAAGTCCTGGGCGTGGAGTACAGGAACACTGTGCGATGGATCCCCGCGTAGTTGTAGAAGTCGAAGGTGTACGTCTGCTCTTGGCGTATTTTGTTGTGCCTACAGATAAGAGAATAACAGGTATTGTAGAACTACATATATGTTACCAAAGAACCTTGTAAGTAAGACTTGAATGCACGTGTGGCGCAGCAGTTAAAACAGCCGCCTCGCTACTTCGTGTCTCAGGTTCGGTTCCCGTGCAGGACAACTATTTGTATGACCCATTAATAGTTATTCTGGGTCTAGATGTACTTTGTGTCCGTCAATTATAATTTTGTAAAGTATCCCGCGACACGGCTTAATTTTCTTAGTGCGGGCGTCTTCTTTAAATAAAAACAAAAAATAACTTTGAGGTAATGAAACAGTTTTACTTATAAAGCATGTTAGTGAATGCTCTTGTTGATCTATCGCGAATCATCTATATATATAAAAATCAATGCCACTTTTCGTTGTACTGTTATAACTCAACAACGCCTTTAGCGATTTGGATCATAGCTAGATGCTCTCACCGGTCTGTAAGCGATCGGTGAGGTTAAGCAACTACGCTCGCGGTCAGTCCATAGATGGGTGACCGCCAAAGTGGTTTAATTTCTGAGCGTCTCCGTGCTTCGGAGGGCACGTTAAGCTGTCGGTCCCGGTTGTAGTCATTAGACAACAGTCGTTAAGCCATGTCAAAGGCCTACTGGGCGGCTTGAGCAACTCTGACACTAGGGTTACCACTGCCCATACGATAAGTAAGTAAGCGATTTGGCTAATTTTCGTCTTGAATTATTCGTGGACGTCCTGGGAAGGTTTGTACGTAGAGAAAATTTAAAAAAAGTCTTGAAATAGTGTAAAATCAATCTTTTAGCAATTTAAAATTATTTTTTTGTTTGAATAAATGAATTTTATTACTATGCCTTATACGTAGCGAAGCACGTACCGGGCCGCTAGTCATTCTATAAAGTCACGATTCTTATAGCGAGATCAAATTGTTCTTCTTGGATAAAAAGTACTGAAATTATATTTATAGAAACAAACTCATAACTTCGACCCCTGGAAAATTTAATTTATTCATCTACACCTTCTATTCTGGGTTCTGCACGGTGCCGAGCTGATTTTAATTGTGAAAATGCTACAATTTTTAAGTAACTGTACAGGTAGAGACGCTAGTACATCCAGCTATCCCAATCTGTCAAATTTCTTTTATATATTGTCAACTTTATCACATAATAATAATAATTTAATTCAGAATAAATTCCATATTATGTGTTAGTTACAATGACAACTTATACACTAGTGTTAGTAAAAAAATATTTCTAGCTGCGTGAGCATCGTGGCTGAGCCCGCCGACTCTGGGAAATGTATACTTGACTGCGTGCAGTCGTATCCAATCCAAATCGGAGAGTCCCACCTATCGACCAAAATTTTAAGAATGCTGTTGGGGCTGGCGCGCATATGACGTAGCAGAGATGCGGACCTTTTGCGCATGATGGCCAAAAACTATCAACGGCCGCGTCGGCAAGCATTCCGGATGCGCTACAAAAACGCGGCAGCCCCATCAACACCCGGAACGTGTTGTTATATTGTATGCGCAAGCTACTGTATACCCTCTGCGTAAAGTTGACCCACAAACTGCACGTGTAAAAGGATTGGCAGTAGGCTTTGAAAAGCGTCACCTTAACCTCACCCGACATAAACATAAGGTTCACTTTTAATTGGGGAAATTTGACAGAATGGGGTAGCTTGATGTACTAGCGTCTATACATATAAAATATGTAAATATGTTTATTCATTATACTTAGAACAGGACAAGAATTTGTAATATCCACTTTATGTTGACTTAAATCGGTCACTGCTCTCGGTCACTGCAGATTTATTAATGTCATCGAATATTCAAATCCTATTACATTAAATAACTGCTCTTTTTATTTGGAAGTAGGTACATTGACTTTTTTCCCAATCATAGGTAAGATACCCATTTCAACATTCTGTCGTAAATATGTAAAATTATGTAAAATACTTTAATATGTTTTTGCATTGCATTGTTTGGAATGTTGCTTTATTAACTTTGAAGACAGTTAGACTAATAATTTATTTACTTAGGTATTGTTTCTATGCCAAGACCGAACAGGAAGCTAACAAATTTTCCAAGAAGGTACCCATATTCGTACATACATTTTAAGTCAAACCTATGATATATTTTTAAGCAATCTGATAAGGATTCTACTATTTCAAAATTTTGCATATTATTTTGAAATAAATATACCGAGTAGGCTTGAGAAAGTTAATGTTCTTCTTATTAAAACAGATTAAGCTAAATCAAATTAGAACGAAATAAGATTTGGATATTTAATGTCACTAATAAATCTATAGTAGTAATAATGACCAACTTGACAATACGACCAAGTGACAGCACATATCCTTAACCTGTACATTTATTTGCACACCCAAATATTTCTTGGAAGAATCCTTACTCCGTTTGATGTTAAGACATTAATTACATTTTTAATTATTATGTCTATTCGCAGGAATGCGTTTAACATCTGAAAGACTAATTCATAGAAACCACTCTTGTAAATTTATTGCTAATACAGAACATTAGACCCCTAGTTCCCTTAAAGAGAACCGTATCATTATTTTACTACTGAACACATTCCAAAACTATAGCTTACAACAACGACAAAATACTTATGTATTAGCATAGTTTGGTAAAACAATTACAGGCTTAAAGCACAGTTTTTATTCACTATATATCTCTTAATTCATTTGTTTATGGGATGGACAAATGGAGCAAGCAAGTCACTCTCTGGGAACCAAGAGTCGGCAAAAGAAGTAGGGTTCGTCAAGTTAGGAGATGGGTAGATGACTTAAAACAGACAGCCGGACCATTCAGGATGAGATTAGCAAGGGACAGGACCCCTAGGAATTGGAAGGAATTGGAGGAGGCCTATGCCAAAAGGCACACCGAACTTAGGGATTTCTTGTAACCCTATGTTAAGGAATAAATGCCTATTATTATCTCTTAATATTCTTCAGGGAAGTCGTGTGATAATCTTTCAATCGTGGGTTTTATTTCTGCACTGATCAAATTCGAATATACACGTTTCTTAAAAGTCGAGCCGAGAGAACTTATATTTCATATTAGCTGTGGCCCGAACCCCAAAAGGGTGCCCTCAGGTATTAGTCGCTTAAATTAAGCTACTGGTTAAGAGCCTTCTGCGCTAGCCAACTGCTCGTTGCCTTCAATTCTTTAATTTTAATTATAGTTGAACTAGAGTTCAAAATAATAGATTAGTAACATGTTACTTATTTAAGGATTTAAGAAAATATATGTGATAAAACAGACCGCAACGACGGACTTATTAATTTTTTGTAACTTTTATACTGTATTCGACTATGTTTATGAACTGCATTATGAGCTTAACAAGTACAAGTGTATGTTAATACCCAAGTGCTGAATAAATTTCATTATTTCAGTGGGAATCTAGGGCTCTCTTCACACTAGCGTTTGTCCAGCGTAGGCGTTCGATAAACGTATGCGCAACGCAGAGGCCGCGACAACGCGGCGCAGGCGTCGCGTTGCTGCGGCGTTTCCTCTGTAGGGACATTCCGATACTAGTAAATACGAGTAGGTACTCGATACTTTTGATTCGATACCAAGTACTAATAGAATCGAATCAATTTTGCGATACTTACTCGGTGTCGAAACAAAAGTACTTGGTATCGAATCGAATCAGACCGAATTTATTTAAAATACCCAAACTTCTGAACGCATCAGACAGAACGAGACAGTGAAAGCTCATCTACTGCTCCACCCGAATATGATTTTTGGAAACACCATAAGGAGTTAGCACACGGACATAAAAAGAAAAAAAAACTCATCAGGGCGATGAAGTTTCTCTTTAAATCAAATCCAGTAGTTTCGCTTAAAAGCGACCCATTTATAGAATGGGATGATATGTAATTTGTATTTCCTTGTCTGTACCAATATGCACAAAAGTATTTAATTGTAGTCGCAACATCGGTTACAAGCGAGTTTTCTAAAGCCGGAGCAACTATGTCACATACAAGGAACAGGTTGTCTCCAAAATACCTAGAACAGTTACTGTTTTTGGGAAATCTTGATTCTAAAGAGTTTTTTGTTTAATACCTATATGTAATAATAAAAGATATTTTTGTTAATTAAATATAAATTAGTTCATTCATTACTATAAATTTTTGCCCTCACAAAATTATCGTCCTTTATCATTCGATACGTAGTTTCATAAAAAAAAAAAAAACGTATCGATATGAGTAAGTATCGATACTTTAGGAGTATTTAAATGAGTAGTATCGAAAAATGATTAAAGTACTATTTATATGAGTAGGTATCGATACTTAGATAGTATCGGAACATCCCTATTCCTCTGGAGTCGATTGAACGCTGCGCTAACGCGGCGCGGCGCAGACTTCACACAATTGCGCTGCAATCCGTAGTTACGCGGCGAATGCGTCGTGCACCTGCGGCGCTAACTTAGCGTATTCATTTACCTTTGCACTGACGCCGCAGCAACGCAGCGCCAGCGCCGCGCATTCGCGGCGTCTGCGCTGCGCATACGTTTATCGAACGCCTACGCTGGACAAACGCTAGTGTGAAGGCGCTCTAAGAGTCTACGTAATTCGTAGTAAATAATTGAAGTCCACTTACCCACTATAGATGTCTCTGATGGTGCCTTGAGGAACGGTATCGCTGAGCAGAGTGTTGTCCACGGCGACGGTGAGCAGGTTGCTGCCGGTGAAGTTTACGTAGTCGGTGATCTCCGCCTCGAAAGGCAGATGACCGATCTCATGGAACATCAGCGACTTGCCATTTATGAACTGGAAACAACAAAATAATAAATGTTTTATATATCGGTGATTAGATGGATTTTACCTTCCTATAATTGTCTAGACCGCTGGGAACGCTTTATTCTAAGTAGTTACAATAATTTTAGAAATACTTACTTACTTATCGTATGGTCAGTGGTTACCCTAGTGTCAGAGTTGTTCAAGCCGCCCAGTGGGCCTCTGACATGGCTTAACGACTGTAGCCTAATGTCTACAACCGGGACTGACAGCTTAATGTGCTCTCCGAAGCACAGAGACGATCAGAAATTAAACCACTTTGACGGTCACCCATCTAAGGACTGACTGCGAGCCTAGTTGCATAACCTCGCCGATCGGTTACGGAATGGTGAGAGCATCTGCCTGGTGGCCAAGTTTAGAAATAATATTATTTTTATTGACTTATTTATAATAATTGCGTTATAAAAATCTTTCTCACATATGCGAATTATCCTTTGTAATAGCTCCATGGAATTATCTGATTTTATATGTTATTTGGCTACACATTATGTGTATTGGTTTAAATAACATAACTATCCGTAACGCTGTAGTTGCGAAAACTATGTTTATATGTAATACAAAGAGCATTATTTTTAGTATAAGTAAGTAAAAATATGGTGTTTATTGTATGTGTATTGCAGGGACCTATTTCACTACAAATCAAAAAAGCTTCCTTCTGTATTACAAAAAGTAATAATAATAATAAATCGTTTATTTCTAACCATAGTACAATACAGTTTGGAGAAGGTGCACATACATTTTTTATCACAACAATATATAGGTACTATGGTGGGTTGATACCTGAACTAGGATGGTTCCTGTGTCTCAAGTTATCAACCCTCCACTCCAGTAAATGGTCTTCGCATGCTACTCAAAAATATTTATTACACAGCAATATAGTTATCTAAAATACTTATTGCACGGCAAAATAGTTATCTAAAATACTTATTGTACGGCAAAATAGTTATCTAAAATACTTATTGCACGGCAGAATAGTTATCTCAAATATTATAATCTTAGCAGGAATTTACGTTGTAGCATTTGCATCTCATTGCTATTTATTGAAAAGTGGATTGTTAGTGTAAATAAATTTGTTTCTGGCTTACGCCGACCGTTACCGCGGCACGCACTCTTCCCTGGCGGCTCGATGTGCTATCAGGCCATCAGTAAGTATATTATGATATGGTAATTATTATTATTAAGTTATCGTCATATAAAATATTGGTGATAAGTTCTTTAATATTTTATTGTATTCCATTTAGGTGCAACATATAAAATTTCCATACTGCTTAAACACTGCTGTGTGGTGGCGGCACGCGAATTTCGGACAGAATATCGTCACTCCATCACATCTCGGAGCGTAGAGCCAGCAGCGTCTCTCTGAATACTATGACCATCATACTGCAATCGCCAACCCGTCTGCCAAGCGTGGTGATTATGGCATATACCCCAAAGATGATTTTTGAGGGAGGCTTTTGTCCAGCAGTGGACTTTTCACAGCTGTTATTCTGTTATCCTGAATTGTGAACCATGCGTAACTAAAGGGAGAATCTCAACGGGAGATAGGTATTAGATAACGTTAGCAAAATATAATCGAGCAGCTCCTTATAATAACACGCATCCATCATATTAATGTGCTTGTCAAACTTTGAGATTGAGTTTGAGTTAGTAGTTTATAGGTAGTTAGAGTTGTCGTGAGTCCGAATGCATGGTGGTAATTCGCTATCCTGTAATATTATCATATTAATCCTACTACCTATCCTACTAATATTAGGTATTAATGCGAAAGTTTGTGAGTATGGATGTTTGTTACTCGTTCACGCAAAAGCTAGGAAACTTTGTAGGCATATAGCTTATATATGCGAATAACATATCCTACTAATATTCTAAACGCGAAAGTTTGTAAGTATGGATGGATGTTTGTTACCCCTTTCACGTAAAAACTACTGAATGGATTTTAATGAAACTTTACAATAATATAGCTTATACGTCAGAATAACACATAGGCTACAATTTGTAAATATACTGTGTGAATTGTCCAAGATATGAAGATAAGTGTCAAGTAAGTTGGAAAAAATCTACCATTTGCGAGCTATTCCAGCGTGCACTGCCAAAACCGCTAGAGGTACACATTCTACTAATATTATAAATGCGAAAGTTGGTGAGTATGGATGTCTGGATGTTTGTTACTCTTTCACGCAATGATACGAAACTTTGTAGTAATATAGCTTATACAATGCGAATAACATATAGGCTATAATTTACAAAGCTTAACGCGGTTGAAACCGAGGGACACAGTTAGTAAAGAATAAATTCTTTAACGCTGCTTCGTTCGTCGGAGTATTGGTATCAGTCTTATTAATAGTAATAGTACCTATTCGTATTATAAATGTCAGTAATATAATATTTGGAAAACCAAGAAACGATTGAACTGACTTCCTTCGGTAGCACCTTATTTTGAAGCAAACGAAATGTGTCGCGAATTTCGTCTGGCTGGAAAATCCCAAGTCAGGTTTATGTCTCATTATATAAATGTTATGCTTTTTGTATTTTTTGTGTTTTATGTATAATTTTTGCGTGTGTGTAACGTATTTCTTTCGTCTATAATTTAAGAAACCAAACATAAAAATAAATACTGGTTGATAAATTATGTTATTTACTTAATTTTTTATATCAGAGGGCAACAAACGGGCAAGCGGGTCACCTGATAGTATGTGATCACCGCTGCCTAAGGACACTCGCAACACCAGAGGAGTCGCGGGTCCACGTGCGGTGCCGGCCTTTAAGAGTCAGCAACAAGACAAGTGTTTTTGACCCTTCTCCCCACCCCTATGACACTCATCTCCTTAACAGAATTTTCATACTCTTAAGTTAACATTCGAAAGAGCTGTCCATCGATTTTCGAAGAATCGTTCAGTCGAAGCAGCGTTATGCGAGAAAAGGATGTTTGGCAATAATAATAATAATATCTAGGGACAATGTCACACAGATCATCCTAGCACCGAACTAAGCAAAGCTTGTACAATGGGTACCAGGCGACGGTATACATACTTATATAGATAGATAAATACTTAAATACATAGAAAACATCCATGACTCGGAAACAAATATTCGTGCTCATCACACAAATATTTGCACTTACCGGGATTTGAACCCAGGACCACCAGCTTCGTAGGCAGGAGCACTACCAACTAGGCTACGGTGACCGTAAATTCTATTCGAACAATCGTTCCGTCGACTTTCCGTTCATCGAACTCTCGAAACTACGAGTACGTCACGGACCCCTATCATTACCCGTCTTAAATACATAAAAGAAATGTAACAATAATCTAAAGCTCAGTTTTGCAATTTGTATGCTCAGATAAGGACACATACAGTGATAGTGTTAAGTGCATTACTCAATAATACATTATCTTGAGTGGCATCAAGTTGTGAGCGATTACTAAGTAAATACACATTAATGCACATAGATAACAATAATTTGGTATGTTAGGCAATATGATAAGGGAATTTGGAACCGAGCCACTATTTGAATAGATGTGATAAATATCCGGCATATATCACACAACGCCATCTAGCTCAAACTAAGCAAACCTTGTATTAAATGCCCTCCTAGTGTCTCAATGGAGACTACCCATCTGCAGGTAGGGCACAGCGTCCTTACACCAGCACCTTTACACCTTACAGAACACATTCCTAAATAATAACATTAATCATTTTAATGTTGTGTTTCTGCGTGTGAGTAAGGTCGCCAGAGCTCATTGCGGTGGGGGAAGGCACATATTGGTGTCGCGAGTGTACATGGGCGGTGGTGATCGCTTACCATCATATGACCCACTTGTTCCCGCCCTCTGATATAAAAAAAATACTTTATAGTGCACAAGTGTGTGCGCAAACACAGGTCCACTTTCTATTCCGTCACTCTCATGATCCGATGGGACGATTAGCGATACGAATGGAAAGAGATGGGGTAGGGGACCGACGGCTTTACGTGGGTATAATACCGCCAACTCCCAGACTTCGGGCTGATACTGAGATTATTTTTTCTGTCTACCGAAAAGTCTTAAAATCACTTTTAACCCGACCCGAGATTTGAACCCAGAACCTCGTTTTCTGCGAATGAACACGCTACCACTAGACTAAGCCTTTGTTGTTGAATCTGAGCAAACCTTGTACAACAGATAGAAATACTGAAGACATTCTGCAAAATTAATCTTATAAAAATATCGTAGTACATTTTTGGAAAGAACATCACCACATCATTTGCCGTTGTAAGTATTATAATATATTTAAACTAGCTTTTGCTCGCGATTTCGTTGGCGTGGTAGAGGAAATCAGACATCGGAGAGCTTAAAAAGAACTAATTCTGTGTAATCTATGGTTTAACACTTCAGCCTTTTGTTCAAAACAAACACTTCGTATATTTTTTCAATTTGATCAACACCTTTCAACGCATTACGGGGTAAATCTTTGTATTCAAACATGTCATTTGAATATAAACGCCAAGTTTGAGGTGGTCAGACCAAGAAATTACGTTGTTCTATACAAAATTTGCAACCCCTGTTCACCCCCTTAGGGGCTGAAATTTCAAAAATCCTTACATTGTGCACACCTACGTCACTTAAAGAATATTTGTGTTTATATTTTATATAATCTGATATCTGTAACTGTACCTTCTAAATAAAATAAAAATAAAATAAAATATATATGTCTATGCCCAGTTAGTTCAGTTACTTACTTATCGTATGAGCAGTGGATACCCAAGTGTCAGAGTTGTTCAACTTTACGACTGTTGTCGAATCACGGAAACGCTCAGAAATTAAACCACTTTGAGACTCAAGTCAGTTTCTGCTTTTAGGTAGGTATATAATATATACCTAAAAGCAGAAACTGACTTGACTTGATAGGTGATAGGTATAGATGTGCGAGCGATTCTGAGTTTTAAATGTAAATTACTTGTTTAAAATGCAGTACAATATAAGGATAAATAAACAATGCAAAGGATAAGAAATTATTCGCTCAATTTGGATATAAGTTCGGCGCATTCACCTCACGTGGCGTGCGTGGGTGTAATGCAATGTCATATGTTCGTTACAATAATTCTGGTTTACATTTACTTAGGTTTTATTCCCATAAACAGGCTTTGTACTATATATGAGAACATCAATGTCTACCTTATCACTTTGAATTACGGTCCAGAAACAATGAAAAAACAGATATCAAAATCTGGTTAAGCGTTAAGCAGAGTTTTCAATCCTTATTCAAAGGAACTGCTATACCTACGGATTTGGAGCTTTTTAAGCTTTTTAGGAGATTGCTCGCAATATTCTAAGCTCCAACTAAAACTGATATTCATACACTGCAGGACCGATATTAACCAAACATAGCTAATAAATACCGCAAGGGAACTTAGGGGCTTTTAAATTTAACAAAGCTGGTCCATCCGTTTGAGTGCTACGATGCCACAGACACACACAGACAGAAATCGATGTCAAACTTATAACACCCTTCTTTTTGCGGCGGGGGTTGAAAAGAGCAAATCAACACTCTTTCCGTAGTTCTTAAATGGAATGAATTACATATTATTGAAGTTATACTTCTTTTGGCGCGATGGAGAAAAATGATGAGAGTGAATTTTTACAATGCGCGCGCACACCGACACCAAAAAATTTAACAGCATGAAGTTAGTTCTAGGTGGTATGAGAGTAAATTTTTACGATGCGCGCGCATCGTAAAAATAACAGCATGACGTTAGTTCTAGGTGGTATGAAAATTGATAACTATGTTCAAGTTGTATATTAAGAAGTATAACTTCTAACGCGTGTACATAAGTACACACAAGTTTTTTATTACCTATAACTGAATATAAGGAGAGACGTTAGAGCCTGTGCACACCACGTTCTGTAAACGCGTCGTCGACGCGCGTTTTAAAAACGCATGTCAACAACGGCTCGCTTTTATCGTAGAGCAGTTTGGTGTTTGTTTTAATCGAAACAAACGCGATGCTAACGCGCGTCTGTATCGTTACAAACGCGTGTCAACGGCGCACTTAAAAAACTTGGTGTGCATAGCACATTAAGTTTTTTTAAGCCCTTAAAGTCAAATGTCAAGGACGTGCTATACCCGTGAGTGTCCTAAAAGGCCACTAAGGGATACAGCAGGTACTTGGACAGCAGCGACACTGTGTACTCACTGCCACCTAACTGCAATCGCCTACACGCATGCCAAGCGCGTTGACTACGGCAAACCCCTTGAAATGATAACGTTATAAAACCTTTTGAGGAAGCCTATGTCCAGCACTGTACGATGTGAGCAAAATAACATCATCATCATCAAGTTCACACAATGGTGATGATTCCAGAATAACACTAGGGACGCAGTAGCATTTCATGATTCCAGAATAACACTAGGGACGCAGTAGCATTTCAAGGGTAACGGTCAAATTTGTCGACACACAATACATGATTATTTAAAATGAAATAAAGAACACAAAACATTTTACTTTCAGCCATGAATAATTTCAGTAAAAACCTTTTGTTAATCTTGCTGATAATCTTTTTGAAGCGGCAGAACTATGCTATGTCGTGACCGGAGAAATAAGAACTTGTAAAGGTCTATTCGGAAATACTGGAATACAGTTTAACCTTTTTATAATATCAAGGGCAAATAAGTATTATATCAAACCGGTTACATTTCAAAATATATAAAATGCAACATGATTCTTCTGTAATTACAAGTAGAAACATCGTATTTTACAAAAACTTTGCTGGACAAAGGCCTCCCCTAAAGATTTCCACAATAGCCAGTCTGGTGCTGCCCGCATCCAGCGGCGTCCCGCGCCCCGCACAAGATCGTCGGCCCACCTTGTAGGAGGCCTGCCCACGCTGTGTCTTCCGGTTCGTGGTCGCCACTCGAGAACCTTTCTGCCCTAGCGGCCGTCAGCTCTACGAGCTATGTGCCTCGCCCACAGCCACAGTTTCAGTTTGGCAATTAAGTATTACCGCAACTTTATTAAAAACTTTTTTTAGCATACTCATATTTTTCAATATCAAGAATTGGTCTATCGCAAATGTGGTTTGATCATTTCAATAAGCGCATTAAATGTTAAAAACATATTTGAAAATATTAATTTGACTCAAGAAATGCCAGGTCAGAAGTACCCTAAACCGGTGAGTATGTATGAAGAATATAATGACAGTAAACGGGGCAAAAGAGGTGTGCAAAAATCGTGTCAAATGGAAATCCGTTAACTCTGCCTACTGCCTCTGGGAAATAAGCGTGAGTCTAATCTCTAGTCCATACGTTCCTTAATTACATGGGTAAATTGAACTTTCTCACTATTTATGTTACAAGTTGTACTACGCACACTTAATAATATCCTGGGACATTATTCACACACGGCCATCTGATCCCAAACTAAGCAAAGCTTGTACTATGGAAACCACATAACTGATATACTACATAATACAACTTTTTTTGTAAATACATACTTATATATACATATATTACTGAATATGTATGGAGGTAATTTGTGTTAATTTGTAAAGTACCCCGCGAAACAGGGATTAGTGCGGGCGTTGTCGTAAAAAACAAAAAAAAAATTAGACCCAGACTTACAAGGATACATGTCAGGACAAACATACATGTTCATGCACACAAATAATTTTATTGTCCTTGGTGGGAACCGAACCCACGACCTGCGGCGTGAAAGGCAAGTATTAACCAACCACGCCAACCGCCCCGTCGAAGGGTTCGCAAGTTGGCTAAATTAATCTTCTACAGAATGCAAACCACAGTCGAACAATTACACATCACAATCTGGCTTTTGTAATTAATAATAATAATATCTACAACGTCACACAGATCATCCTAGCCCCAAACTAAGCAAAGCTTGTACTATGGGTACCAGGCGACGATATACATACTTATATGGATAGATAAATACTTAAATACATAGAAAACATCCATGACTCAGAAACAAATATTCGTGCTCATCACACAAATATTTTCACTTACCGGGATTCGAACCCAGGACCACCAGCACTACCAACTAGGCTACGGTGACCGTCAACTAAATCAAATCATTAATGTTGTCTTTCTATATTTCTGCTTCTTATCCATCCAAAGGTTGTCTGGAAGAGATCCCTGACTGCGATAAGACCGCCTATTGTACAATTTGCTTTCAATCTTTCCTATATTTTTTTCTGTAATTGGTGTGCAATAAAGAGTATTTATCTTATCACCGCATAATCTCTAGGCCATACGTTCCTTAGTTACATGGGTGGTTGACTGCCTTGTGGTCTAGCGGTAGCGTGTTCAACCGCAAATAATGAGGTCCTGGGTTCAAACCCGGGTCGGGCCAAAAATTGATTTTAGAATTTTTCCATAAAAAGGAATTTCTCAGTGCCAGCCCTAAGTCTGGAAGTTGGCGGTATTACAGCCCCGTGCCTCGGAGAGCACGTGAAGCCGTCGGTCCTGTACCTGACCACTTTCCGGTCGTGTCGCTGTCGTCCCATCGGATCATGAGAGTGATGGAATAGAAAGTGCCCATGTGTTTGCAATTGGCTAGTCTCCATTGAGACTGGCCGCCGTGGCCGAAATTCGGTCGGGAGGACATAGTATATAGTACATGGGTACATTGAACTTCCTCACTATTTATGTGGCAAGTTGTAGTACGCACACTAGCGGGACTTGTACTCAATTTCGATCCATGTCGTGTCGACTTTGTCCTGTAAATTGCGCTTTGATTGTGTATGGCGAGCACTACTAAAGCGCCGACGCCACACAATCAGTTCCAACGCATCACTTTGCCGGGTATTAAAGTAATACGGTTCTTACGTGTAAGTATTCGCATATTTTAAATATTCACGTATGGATTTATTAACAGCAGTATTCATAAACGAATGGCATCTTTGAGATTCTTTTTAGGGTTCCGTACCCAAAGGGTAAAATATACCCTATTACTAAGACTTCGCTGTCTGTCTGTCCGTCTGCCACCAGGCTGTATCTCATGATATTGATAGTTAGACAGTTCTAATTTTCTTATTATTTAATTAAATACTAAAAAACAAAATAAAATAAATATTCAAGGGGGCTCCCATACAACAAACGTGAATTTTTTGCTCGTTTTTATAGATAATGGTACGGAACCATTCGTGCGCGAGCCCGAGTCGCACTTGGCCGTTTTTTTTTTAGAGAATGGTACTGAACCCTACGTGCGCGAGTCCGACTCGCACTTGGCCGGGTTTTTTTTATCATGACGATTATAGTTTACCAAGTCAATTAGGCTCTCACTGCTTCACCGAACTTTTAGAGGCTAACGAGGGCTCCAGGCGTCTAGCTAAACTATAAACTAAGTACCCGCACCGGAGGGCACCCCCTGTGGGGTTCGAACCTCGACTCTGGGCGGTTACAGGCGCAGAGACGCAAGAGACGGCGTATAATTTTAGAGATGTTTCGTGCAACTTTCGCGACGCGGCTTCCTTTTAGATTTAGATTACAATGGGGCATTTTATTGATTCTATATTGTAATAAACGAATGGCATCTTTGAGATTCTTTTTAAGTTCAATCAAAGCTCATAGCTTACCGGCCCGTAAGCGATCGTTGAATTTAAATATTTATCGCGCGGTCAGTGTATAAGTGGGTGACCGCCAGGTGGTTTAATTTCTGAACGTCAACGTGCTTGGAAGTGGACGTTACGCAGTAGTGTCGTAAAAATGAGCGCTGAGCGTGGAGCGTTGAGCACCGAGTCTACGCTTTGGAACGTTTTAGACTCGAGCGTTAAGTGCTTGAGCGTTTAAGGCTTGCGAGCGCTGAAGCACAGAATAAAGAGTACTTACGTAGCGGAAGGCTCAGACTTTCACGCTCGAGTCACGTGCTCAAGCGTCTGAGCGTTGTAATTTTTAAATGCGGGTAGAAATACATTATGGTAAGTAAAAATCTTAGGAGTTGTGGCGGTACAGTCAGTATTATTTATCTGTTGACTTTGGTCGCATAAGTCCTGTAAGTGAACGACCAGAAACAGTAATATATTGCACATTTCCTATTATTCTCCTTGTTGTTTTTCATTTATAACATGGATAACGTATGCTATAGGTATTATTAGTGGTAGCCGTAAAAATGAGCAAGATACGATGGAATAAGTACGGAGTCAATGAATTTAACTAAGTGTGATAGAAGGCTTCTATTATTATAATATTTCGTTCAGGCACTGTCATTTTTGTAAAATATAGGTACTTAAACTAAAACCATCTTATTTTCCATATACTTATAATATAATACTTTTCTTACAGTACCAATCTGCAATACATAGCTGGATTGTAATCTAGACGCTCACGCCCAAGCTCGAGCGCTGATTTCAACGCTCGGAATTGATTTTTCACTAAAACGCTTAAGCCACTGTTCGAGCGTTAAGCTTCTTGGTCGAGTCCCAACTTAAGCATTCAAAAACTGCTCGAGCGTCGACTCAAGCGATTAAGCGCCGACTCGAGCTTTTTTACAACACTATTACGCAGTCCTTTCCGGTTGTACTATTGAAAGGAAAAAAGCAAAGAACAAAATTATAAAGAAAAAAAAAAAAGCAAAGAACAAAATTATAAAGAAAAAAAAAAAAGCAAAGAACAAAATTATAAAGAAAAAAAACAGAAACTAAACGAGTGTGCATTAGACCACACTGAAGTAAAACTTATTTAGCTCCACGATACGGTGACCGCTTAATATCTGATAGTCCGTTCCGTATACTTCCGTAGTCGTAGTCCATAGGCTAGGGTGATCGCTCATTCAACAAAGACAAAAACAAACTTTATAATTTTTGATTGAAACAAATACTGTACATGCTGGTAGGTATAGTCTGCGCCTAATTCATTCCGCGATTGATTTACTTAATAATGTTAAAGTAAAGAGAATCGAACTTTGCCTTGTTTTTAATTATCTTCTTGAAGTTTCACTTCGAGTGATGATATTTGCATCGGTCTTGTTAGTCTAAACTCGCAGCCATCTTACTACTAAAATATAATATAATATAATATAATATAATATAATATAATATAATATAATATCCCCACCGTCGTATCTCTACGTTGACGACGTGGTGGGGCTTGTGTGTATCGATGACTCTTAGGGCTATGCCGGTAGAGCTACTCATGCCGGAAAGGTCTAAGACGAGAAACCAGACTAAAAGAGATACAACCTAAGCCAAGGTGGAACAGCAAATGCCGAGGGCTGCATGGCTAGGAGGGAGCTTAGTCGCTGGTTTGCGAACTCCGGAGAATAGGGGAAATCCGGTTTCAAGTACCCTTGCCACGGTGAACGCAGGGCAATGCCGTGGTTGACCGATCGTCCCTAGCTTTTCGTGGGATTAGAATGAAACGCAGTATAAATGGGGAATCCGTTCATGTAGAGAATAACCTGGTGGGGGGGGATTGCCAGGGTACGTCTGGTGCTGGTGTCAGACGTAGCAGCAGGCTAACCAGTAGCACACGACAGAGTATAAGTAGGTCTTCAAACAGCACAGAAGATGAACACACCGATGATACTTTGCAGAGTAGGGACTTATCTCCCACAAGCTCTACCGGTACATTGGAATCAACCATACTATACTTTAATGATGACGCAAGACAAAAGTGGTCATATTTCGAAATGCATGAACTCATGTTGTGTTATTATATAGCTAGAGAAGGAGGACCAGGCTATATTAGAAGATTAGAGACAATTTATAAAAATAGGAATCCAGAAAACCCAAAAACGCGAAAACTCACAGGTAGCATGCTTTCTAATCAAGTACGCAGTATTTTATCTCGTAGGTGCATTTCAGTAGAAGTCCTTGACGAAATTAAAAGTAGGGCGGAACAGATACACTCTACGGCTAACACGCAAAGACGCGAAACTAACACAAATTCGCCAGATAGTCAATTATCTGTTAGGGACAGAAGGGATAGTCATACTTACATAAATATTACAGCTTATGATAATACCAATGACACTTTGCGGAGTAGGGACATGTCTCCCACTGGCTCTGCCGGTGCATTGGAATTGACCACAGACCAATTAAAGGATGACGCAAGACAAACGTGGTCACATAATGAACTGAAAGAACTTATGTTCTGTTACTACAAAGCCAGACAAGGGGGGTCCGGTTATATAAAAAGGTTAGAAAGAATTTTCAAAGATAGGAATGCGGGAATATTAAAATTTAGACATTTTTCGGGAAACACCCTTTCGAATCAGGTTCGCAGCATATTAAAACGAAAAAGTATTTCAACGGAATTACTGGAAGAAATTAAACGAAGGGCTGATCAATCAGACCAGTCGTCATCAAACGCTGAAATAACAACTGTTGTGGAAGAAGATGCACAAATACCAGCAACGGAACAACTAGAAAATAATACAGTACATATCCAGACGAACAGTTTTTTGGAAGCCGTAGACGGTTCCCTGCAACAGAGTAACTTATTACCATCTGAAGAAACAGAAAGACACGAAATTGTGGCCAATGAAAATTTAGACCCTATTATACTTGAATTCTTAAAAATATTATCTGAAACCAAAGAAACGCCTATGGAACTAAGAACTAATTTACCTAAACCTAAATTCAATAAAACTTTCATGAACAATTTAAATAAAATTAATAATTATTTACCGAATCTACTTGAAATAAATCAAACATTACGCGATATAAATAATATTATCTATGCAGCCGCTAAAACATTGATTATAATTAACCAGCAAAAACCATATACAACCCCAAATATAATAAAACCGAAAAAAGATCCACCGTGGAAACAAAGAATAAAGCAAAGAATAGATGAAATTAGAAAGGAATTAGGATGGTTTGTAGAAATCAAAGCAGGCGCGAATAGTAGGAAAATGATTAGAATTAAACAAAATCTGTATGAAAAGTATAGAATAACCAACGAAGAAGATTTGAATTACAATTTTGAGATACTGAAACAAAAAGTTAAAGCCCAAGCAGGTAGACTAAAACGATATGACACTTTGAATTTAAGAAAAACACAAAACCGTCTATTTGCAGAGAATCAACATAAATTTTATAGGTCCCTAAGTGATACACAAACTATTCCTAGCCAAATCCCATCACAAGAAAACATTCAAGACTTTTGGAAAACTATACTATCAAACAGTATATCTTATAACAAAGAAGCAACATGGATATCGGACATAGAGAACGCAACAGAACATATAGAACAACATTTATTTGAAGAAATTGATGTTAGAAAAGTAAAAGATGCAATTCGAAAAACCCAAAATTGGAAGACACCAGGGATAGATAAAATTCAAAACTATTACCTTAAATTCTTAACAACTACGCATAAATATATAGCCGCATTATACGATAAAATAATAAAAGGTTCCGAACCGATAGATGGTTGGTTCACCACGGGCCAAGTCATATTAATACCCAAGAATGAAAACACCCAGGATCCTAAAAACTGGCGTCCGATAGCTTGCTTGCCAACTATGTACAAAGTTCTTACCTCTATAGTGGCTAATGAATTATACATTCATTGCGACAAAAATAACATAATAGCACCGAAACAAAGAGGTTGTAGACGACGTGTGCGGGGCTGTAAAGACCACCTCATGGTCAACAAAGCCATACTCGAAGATGCACACAGATATCAAAAGAATCTCAGTATGGCTTGGGTGGACTACCGGAAGGCCTTTGATAGCATATCGCATGAGTGGTTACTCAAAATTCTTGATATTTACAGATGCCCTCCTGCTATCCGAGGCTTTCTGGAAACGGTTATGCCTTCGTGGAATGTGATCATGACAGCTCGCGGTGCAAACTCGTCTATAACTACTGAACCGATATACATACGCCGAGGAATATTTCAAGGCGACTCACTATCTCCTATCTTGTTTTGCCTTTGTATTAATCCAATCTCACAAATACTTAATAAATATCAATCTAAATGTTACAGACTTAAAGACGATACTAAAATAAATCATTTATTATATATAGACGACCTAAAAATTTACGCAAATTCTAACAATAATTTAAAAGTTTTAATAGATAGTACCGAAATATTCACTAGAGATATAGGAATGGAATTTGGTCTAAATAAATGCAACATTTTACATCTGATAGCAGGAAGAAGAAAAGAACATCAAGGAACTGGACACATTTTACTGAGCGGGGAAGAGTTTAGTCATTTGCAGCCAGGTGAAAGTTACAAATACTTAGGAATAAACGAAGCCGGTAAAATCGATCATACTGAAGTGAGACAGCAAATACAAAAAGAGTACTTCCGTCGTGTAAAATATCTAACGTCTTCACAACTGTACGCACGAAACTTACTGAAGGCAATCAATATCTATGCGGTACCAGTTTTACTATATACATTCGGGATAATCCATTATAAAACTGCAGATTTGAAGAAAATAGACGTTAAAACTAGAAAGTTATTAGCAATGAAAAAAGCACAACAGCAGAAAGCCGAAATAGAGAGACTATATTTACCCTTGGTACATGGAGGAAGAGGTCTCGCATGTATAGAAACTTTATATAAGACACAAATAATAAAATACAGAACATATCTTCAGACCCAAACTGATTATATACTTAAGGCAATATTAGGACACGATAGAAATAAAGATAAATATTCAATAGTTAGAGAAACATGCAACAATTTAACAGAATTAGGATTAAATCAAAATGAACAATATATAGATAAAGAATTAAAAGATGCTATAGTTAAAACCAGAATAGACAAAATTAAAGGAAAACCACTTCATGGGCAATTTTATAGAGCAGTCTTGGAAAAAGAAAATATAGATAAAGAACAATCATTTTGTTGGCTTAAGAAACAAATCGTTTCGCCATTATTAGAATCAGCAGTATTTTCGATCCAGGACCAAGCGGTAGTCACTAAACAACATGAGAGAGACATTTTTAAAAGGGCTGTGGATGGTAAGTGCCGGCTGTGTTTGGTAAAAGACGAGACTACACAACACATCATATCAGGGTGTGAAAAGCTGGCTGGCACTTACTATACAAAGCGACACAATAACCTGGTCCAGTACATATATTGGACCCTAGCAAAAAAACATAATTTCGAGGTTTCTAATCTGTGGTGGCTTGAACATCTAACGCTGCCTATGGTTAAAGAGAACGATACTGCAAAAATAATGTGGGAGATACCGGTACAGACGGACCAGACAATAGTACATAACAGACCAGACATTATATACATAAATAAAATAGAAAATAAAACATATTTAATAGACGTAACAGTACCATCAGATTATAATATAGGACCGAAAGAACTCGAAAAATTAAGCAAATACCATCCACTCAAAACAGAAATAACCCGATTATGGAGCACCTCCACAGAAATCATACCTATCGTTATAGGCGCAACAGGAGTGGTAGCCAAAAATATAGGTAGATATCTGGATAAGCTAGATTCTAAAGTTAATGTCCATATACTACAGAAACAAGCAGCAATACACACAGTAACTATCATGAGTAAAGTTTTAGGAGATACCGTTTTTGTCAATAGGGAGTCCGAACCTCCTCTTCCCTGAGGGTCTCAGGGCGGGAGTTAGGAGTAAAACAAAAGACCGAGCAAGCTCGAGTATGAAAATTTCTCAAAAACAAACATAATATAATATAATATAATATAATATAATATCCCCACCGTCGTATCTCTACGTTGACGACGTGGTGGGGCTTGTGTGTATCGATGACTCTTAGGGCTATGCCGGTAGAGCTACTCATGCCGGAAAGGTCTAAGACGAGAAACCAGACTAAAAGAGATACAACCTAAGCCAAGGTGGAACAGCAAATGCCGAGGGCTGCATGGCTAGGAGGGAGCTTAGTCGCTGGTTTGCGAACTCCGGAGAATAGGGGAAATCCGGTTTCAAGTACCCTTGCCACGGTGAACGCAGGGCAATGCCGTGGTTGACCGATCGTCCCTAGCTTTTCGTGGGATTAGAATGAAACGCAGTATAAATGGGGAATCCGTTCATGTAGAGAATAACCTGGTGGGGGGGGATTGCCAGGGTACGTCTGGTGCTGGTGTCAGACGTAGCAGCAGGCTAACCATTAGCACACGACAGAGTATAAGTAGGTCTTCAAACAGCACAGAAGATGAACACACCGATGATACTTTGCAGAGTAGGGACTTATCTCCCACAAGCTCTACCGGTACATTGGAATCAACCACACTATACTTTAATGATGACGCAAGACAAAAGTGGTCATATTTCGAAATGCATGAACTCATGTTGTGTTATTATATAGCTAGAGAAGGAGGACCAGGCTATATTAGAAGATTAGAGACAATTTATAAAAATAGGAATCCAGAAAACCCAAAAACGCGAAAACTCACAGGTAGCATGCTTTCTAATCAAGTACGCAGTATTTTATCTCGTAGGTGCATTTCAGTAGAAGTCTTTGACGAAATTAAAAGTAGGGCGGAACAGATACACTCTACGGCTAACACGCAAAGACGCGAAACTAACACAAATTCGCCAGATAGTCAATTATCTGTTAGGGACAGAAGGGATAGTCATACTTACATAAATATTACAGCTTATGATAATACCAATGACACTTTGCGGAGTAGGGACATGTCTCCCACTGGCTCTGCCGGTGCATTGGAATTGACCACAGACCAATTAAAGGATGACGCAAGACAAAGGTGGTCACATAATGAACTGAAAGAACTTATGTTCTGTTACTACAAACCCCGACAAGGGGGGTCCGGTTATATAAAAAGGTTAGAAAGAATTTTCAAAGATAGGAATGCGGGAATATTAAAATTTAGACATTTTTCGGGAAACACCCTTTCGAATCAGGTTCGCAGCATATTAAAACGAAAAAGTATTTCAACGGAATTACTGGAAGAAATTAAACGAAGGGCTGATCAATCAGACCAGTCGTCATCAAACGCTGAAATAACAACTGTTGTGGAAGAAGATGCACAAATACCAGCAACGGAACAACTAGAAAATAATACAGTACATATCCAGACGAACAGTTTTTTGGAAGCCGTAGACGGTTCCCTGCAACAGAGTAACTTATTACCATCTGAAGAAACAGAAAGACACGAAATTGTGGCCAATGAAAATTTAGACCCTATTATACTTGAATTCTTAAAAATATTATCTGAAA
This sequence comes from Pseudoips prasinana, assembly GCA_951640165.1. Lineage (NCBI taxonomy): Eukaryota > Metazoa > Arthropoda > Insecta > Lepidoptera > Nolidae > Pseudoips > Pseudoips prasinana. Next base: position 16,635,153 of record OX621260.1, read on the forward strand.
CCAAAGAAACGCCTATGGAACTAAGAACTAATTTACCTAAACCTAAATTCAATAAAACTTTCATGAACAATTTAAATAAAATTAATAATTATTTACCGAATCTACTTGAAATAAATCAAACATTACGCGATGTAAATAATATTATCTATGCAGCCGCTAAAACATTGATTATAATTAACCAGCAAAAACCATATACAACCCCAAATATAATAAAACCGAAAAAAGATCCACCGTGGAAACAAAGAATAAAGCAAAGAATAGATGAAATTAGAAAGGAATTAGGATGGTTTGTAGAAATCAAAGCAGGCGCGAATAGTAGGAAAATGATTAGAATTAAACAAAATCTGTATGAAAAGTATAGAATAACCAACGAAGAAGATTTGAATTACAATTTTGAGATACTGAAACAAAAAGTTAAAGCCCAAGCAGGTAGACTAAAACGATATGACACTTTGAATTTAAGAAAAACACAAAACCGTCTATTTGCAGAGAATCAACATAAATTTTATAGGTCCCTAAGTGATACACAAACTATTCCTAGCCAAATCCCATCACAAGAAAACATTCAAGACTTTTGGAAAACTATACTATCAAACAGTATATCTTATAACAAAGAAGCAACATGGATATCGGTCATAGAGAACGCAACAGAACATATAGAACAACATTTATTTGAAGAAATTGATGTTAGAAAAGTAAAAGATGCAATTCGAAAAACCCAAAATTGGAAGACACCAGGGATAGATAAAATTCAAAACTATTACCTTAAATTCTTAACAACTACGCATAAATATATAGCCGCATTATACGATAAAATAATAAAAGGTTCCGAACCGATGGATGGTTGGTTCACCACGGGCCAAGTCATATTAATACCCAAGAATGAAAACACCCAGGATCCTAAAAACTGGCGTCCGATAGCTTGCTTGCCAACTATGTACAAAGTTCTTACCTCTATAGTGGCTAATGAATTATACATTCATTGCGACAAAAATAACATAATAGCACCGGAACAAAGAGGTTGTAGACGACGTGTGCGGGGCTGTAAAGACCACCTCATGGTCAACAAAGCCATACTCGAAGATGCACACAGATATCAAAAGAATCTCAGTATGGCTTGGGTGGACTACCGGAAGGCCTTTGATAGCATATCGCATGAGTGGTTACTCAAAATTCTTGATATTTACAGATGCCCTCCTGCTATCCGAGGCTTTCTGGAAACGGTTATGCCTTCGTGGAATGTGATCATGACAGCTCGCGGTGCAAACTCGTCTATAACTACTGAACCGATATACATACGCCGAGGAATATTTCAAGGCGACTCACTATCTCCTATCTTGTTTTGCCTTTGTATTAATCCAATCTCACAAATACTTAATAAATATCAATCTAAATGTTACAGACTTAAAGACGATACTAAAATAAATCATTTATTATATATAGACGACCTAAAAATTTACGCAAATTCTAACAATAATTTAAAAGTTTTAATAGATAGTACCGAAATATTCACTAGAGATATAGGAATGGAATTTGGTCTAAATAAATGCAACATTTTACATCTGATAGCAGGAAGAAGAAAAGAACATCAAGGAACTGGACACATTTTACTGAGCGGGGAAGAGTTTAGTCATTTGCAGCCAGGTGAAAGTTACAAATACTTAGGAATAAACGAAGCCGGTAAAATCGATCATACTGAAGTCAGACAGCAAATACAAAAAGAGTACTTCCGTCGTGTAAAATATCTAACGTCTTCACAACTGTACGCACGAAACTTACTGAAGGCAATCAATATCTATGCGGTACCAGTTTTACTATATACATTCGGGATAATCCATTATAAAACTGCAGATTTGAAGAAAATAGACGTTAAAACTAGAAAGTTATTAGCAATGAAAAAAGCACAACAGCAGAAAGCCGAAATAGAGAGACTATATTTACCCTTGGTACATGGAGGAAGAGGTCTCGCATGTATAGAAACTTTATATAAGACACAAATAATAAAATACAGAACATATCTTCAGACCCAAACTGATTATATACTTAAGGCAATATTAGGACACGATAGAAATAAAGATAAATATTCAATAGTTAGAGAAACATGCAACAATTTAACAGAATTAGGATTAAATCAAAATGAACAATATATAGATAAAGAATTAAAAGATGCTATAGTTAAAACCAGAATAGACAAAATTAAAGGAAAACCACTTCATGGGCAATTTTATAGAGCAGTCTTGGAAAAAGAAAATATAGATAAAGAACAATAATTTTGTTGGCTTAAGAAACAAATCGTTTCGCCATTATTAGAATCAGCAGTATTTTCGATCCAGGACCAAGCGGTAGTCACTAAACAACATGAGAGAGACATTTTTAAAAGGGCTGTGGATGGTAAGTGCCGGCTGTGTTTGGTAAAAGACGAGACTACACAACACATCATATCAGGGTGTGAAAAGCTGGCTGGCACTTACTATACAAAGCGACACAATAACCTGGTCCAGTACATATATTGGACCCTAGCAAAAAAACATAATTTCGAGGTTTCTAATCTGTGGTGGCTTGAACATCTAACGCTGCCTATGGTTAAAGAGAACGATACTGCAAAAATAATGTGGGAGATACCGGTACAGACGGACCAGACAATAGTACATAACAGACCAGACATTATATACATAAATAAAATAGAAAATAAAACATATTTAATAGACGTAACAGTACCATCAGATTATAATATAGGACCGAAAGAACTCGAAAAATTAAGCAAATACCATCCACTCAAAACAGAAATAACCCGATTATGGAGCACCTCCACAGAAATCATACCTATCGTTATAGGCGCAACAGGAGTGGTAGCCAAAAATATAGGTAGATATCTGGATAAGCTAGATTCTAAAGTTAATGTCCATATACTACAGAAACAAGCAGCAATACACACAGTAACTATCATGAGTAAAGTTTTAGGAGATACCGTTTTTGTCAATAGGGAGTCCGAACCTCCTCTTCCCTGAGGGTCTCAGGGCGGGAGTTAGGAGTAAAACAAAAGACCGAGCAAGCTCGAGTATGAAAATTTCTCAAAAACAAACATAATATAATATAATATAATATAATATAATATAATATCCCCACCGTCGTATCTCTACGTTGACGACGTGGTGGGGCTTGTGTGTATCGATGACTCTTAGGGCTATGCCGGTAGAGCTACTCATGCCGGAAAGGTCTAAGACGAGAAACCAGACTAAAAGAGATACAACCTAAGCCAAGGTGGAACAGCAAATGCCGAGGGCTGCATGGCTAGGAGGGAGCTTAGTCGCTGGTTTGCGAACTCCGGAGAATAGGGGAAATCCGGTTTCAAGTACCCTTGCCACGGTGAACGCAGGGCAATGCCGTGGTTGACCGATCGTCCCTAGCTTTTCGTGGGATTAGAATGAAACGCAGTATAAATGGGGAATCCGTTCATGTAGAGAATAACCTGGTGGGGGGGGATTGCCAGGGTACGTCTGGTGCTGGTGTCAGACGTAGCAGCAGGCTAACCATTAGCACACGACAGAGTATAAGTAGGTCTTCAAACAGCACAGAAGATGAACACACCGATGATACTTTGCAGAGTAGGGACTTATCTCCCACAAGCTCTACCGGTACATTGGAATCAACCACACTATACTTTAATGATGACGCAAGACAAAAGTGGTCATATTTCGAAATGCATGAACTCATGTTGTGTTATTATATAGCTAGAGAAGGAGGACCAGGCTATATTAGAAGATTAGAGACAATTTATAAAAATAGGAATCCAGAAAACCCAAAAACGCGAAAACTCACAGGTAGCATGCTTTCTAATCAAGTACGCAGTATTTTATCTCGTAGGTGCATTTCAGTAGAAGTCTTTGACGAAATTAAAAGTAGGGCGGAACAGATACACTCTACGGCTAACACGCAAAGACGCGAAACTAACACAAATTCGCCAGATAGTCAATTATCTGTTAGGGACAGAAGGGATAGTCATACTTACATAAATATTACAGCTTATGATAATACCAATGACACTTTGCGGAGTAGGGACATGTCTCCCACTGGCTCTGCCGGTGCATTGGAATTGACCACAGACCAATTAAAGGATGACGCAAGACAAAGGTGGTCACATAATGAACTGAAAGAACTTATGTTCTGTTACTACAAACCCCGACAAGGGGGGTCCGGTTATATAAAAAGGTTAGAAAGAATTTTCAAAGATAGGAATGCGGGAATATTAAAATTTAGACATTTTTCGGGAAACACCCTTTCGAATCAGGTTCGCAGCATATTAAAACGAAAAAGTATTTCAACGGAATTACTGGAAGAAATTAAACGAAGGGCTGATCAATCAGACCAGTCGTCATCAAACGCTGAAATAACAACTGTTGTGGAAGAAGATGCACAAATACCAGCAACGGAACAACTAGAAAATAATACAGTACATATCCAGACGAACAGTTTTTTGGAAGCCGTAGACGGTTCCCTGCAACAGAGTAACTTATTACCATCTGAAGAAACAGAAAGACACGAAATTGTGGCCAATGAAAATTTAGACCCTATTATACTTGAATTCTTAAAAATATTATCTGAAACCAAAGAAACGCCTATGGAACTAAGAACTAATTTACCTAAACCTAAATTCAATAATACTTTCATGAACAATTTAAATAAAATTAATAATTATTTACCGAATCTACTTGAAATAAATCAAACATTACGCGATGTAAATAATATTATCTATGCAGCCGCTAAAACATTGATTATAATTAACCAGCAAAAACCATATACAACCCCAAATATAATAAAACCGAAAAAAGATCCACCGTGGAAACAAAGAATAAAGCAAAGAATAGATGAAATTAGAAAGGAATTAGGATGGTTTGTAGAAATCAAAGCAGGCGCGAATAGTAGGAAAATGATTAGAATTAAACAAAATCTGTATGAAAAGTATAGAATAACCAACGAAGAAGATTTGAATTACAATTTTGAGATACTGAAACAAAAAGTTAAAGCCCAAGCAGGTAGACTAAAACGATATGACACTTTGAATTTAAGAAAAACACAAAACCGTCTATTTGCAGAGAATCAACATAAATTTTATAGGTCCCTAAGTGATACACAAACTATTCCTAGCCAAATCCCATCACAAGAAAACATTCAAGACTTTTGGAAAACTATACTATCAAACAGTATATCTTATAACAAAGAAGCAACATGGATATCGGTCATAGAGAACGCAACAGAACATATAGAACAACATTTATTTGAAGAAATTGATGTTAGAAAAGTAAAAGATGCAATTCGAAAAACCCAAAATTGGAAGACACCAGGGATAGATAAAATTCAAAACTATTACCTTAAATTCTTAACAACTACGCATAAATATATAGCCGCATTATACGATAAAATAATAAAAGGTTCCGAACCGATGGATGGTTGGTTCACCACGGGCCAAGTCATATTAATACCCAAGAATGAAAACACCCAGGATCCTAAAAACTGGCGTCCGATAGCTTGCTTGCCAACTATGTACAAAGTTCTTACCTCTATAGTGGCTAATGAATTATACATTCATTGCGACAAAAATAACATAATAGCACCGGAACAAAGAGGTTGTAGACGACGTGTGCGGGGCTGTAAAGACCACCTCATGGTCAACAAAGCCATACTCGAAGATGCACACAGATATCAAAAGAATCTCAGTATGGCTTGGGTGGACTACCGGAAGGCCTTTGATAGCATATCGCATGAGTGGTTACTCAAAATTCTTGATATTTACAGATGCCCTCCTGCTATCCGAGGCTTTCTGGAAACGGTTATGCCTTCGTGGAATGTGATCATGACAGCTCGCGGTGCAAACTCGTCTATAACTACTGAACCGATATACATACGCCGAGGAATATTTCAAGGCGACTCACTATCTCCTATCTTGTTTTGCCTTTGTATTAATCCAATCTCACAAATACTTAATAAATATCAATCTAAATGTTACAGACTTAAAGACGATACTAAAATAAATCATTTATTATATATAGACGACCTAAAAATTTACGCAAATTCTAACAATAATTTAAAAGTTTTAATAGATAGTACCGAAATATTCACTAGAGATATAGGAATGGAATTTGGTCTAAATAAATGCAACATTTTACATCTGATAGCAGGAAGAAGAAAAGAACATCAAGGAACTGGACACATTTTACTGAGCGGGGAAGAGTTTAGTCATTTGCAGCCAGGTGAAAGTTACAAATACTTAGGAATAAACGAAGCCGGTAAAATCGATCATACTGAAGTGAGACAGCAAATACAAAAAGAGTACTTCCGTCGTGTAAAATATCTAACGTCTTCACAACTGTACGCACGAAACTTACTGAAGGCAATCAATATCTATGCGGTACCAGTTTTACTATATACATTCGGGATAATCCATTATAAAACTGCAGATTTGAAGAAAATAGACGTTAAAACTAGAAAGTTATTAGCAATGAAAAAAGCACAACAGCAGAAAGCCGAAATAGAGAGACTATATTTACCCTTGGTACATGGAGGAAGAGGTCTCGCATGTATAGAAACTTTATATAAGACACAAATAATAAAATACAGAACATATCTTCAGACCCAAACTGATTATATACTTAAGGCAATATTAGGACACGATAGAAATAAAGATAAATATTCAATAGTTAGAGAAACATGCAACAATTTAACAGAATTAGGATTAAATCAAAATGAACAATATATAGATAAAGAATTAAAAGATGCTATAGTTAAAACCAGAATAGACAAAATTAAAGGAAAACCACTTCATGGGCAATTTTATAGAGCAGTCTTGCAAAAAGAAAATATAGATAAAGAACAATAATTTTGTTGGCTTAAGAAACAAATCGTTTCGCCATTATTAGAATCAGCAGTATTTTCGATCCAGGACCAAGCGGTAGTCACTAAACAACATGAGAGAGACATTTTTAAAAGGGCTGTGGATGGTAAGTGCCGGCTGTGTTTGGTAAAAGACGAGACTACACAACACATCATATCAGGGTGTGAAAAGCTGGCTGGCACTTACTATACAAAGCGACACAATAACCTGGTCCAGTACATATATTGGACCCTAGCAAAAAAACATAATTTCGAGGTTTCTAATCTGTGGTGGCTTGAACATCTAACGCTGCCTATGGTTAAAGAGAACGATACTGCAAAAATAATGTGGGAGATACCGGTACAGACGGACCAGACAATAGTACATAACAGACCAGACATTATATACATAAATAAAATAGAAAATAAAACATATTTAATAGACGTAACAGTACCATCAGATTATAATATAGGACCGAAAGAACTCGAAAAATTAAGCAAATACCATCCACTCAAAACAGAAATAACCCGATTATGGAGCACCTCCACAGAAATCATACCTATCGTTATAGGCGCAACAGGAGTGGTAGCCAAAAATATAGGTAGATATCTGGATAAGCTAGATTCTAAAGTTAATGTCCATATACTACAGAAACAAGCAGCAATACACACAGTAACTATCATGAGTAAAGTTTTAGGAGATACCGTTTTTGTCAATAGGGAGTCCGAACCTCCTCTTCCCTGAGGGTCTCAGGGCGGGAGTTAGGAGTAAAACAAAAGACCGAGCAAGCTCGAGTATGAAAATTTCTCAAAAACAAACATAATATAATATAATATAATATAATATAATATGTCGTATCTCTACGTTGACGACGTGGTGGGGCTTGTGTGTATCGATGACTCTTAGGGCTATGCCGGTAGAGCTACTCATGCCGGAAAGGTCTAAGACGAGAAACCAGACTAAAAGAGATACAACCTAAGCCAAGGTGGAACAGCAAATGCCGAGGGCTGCATGGCTAGGAGGGAGCTTAGTCGCTGGTTTGCGAACTCCGGAGAATAGGGGAAATCCGGTTTCAAGTACCCTTGCCACGGTGAACGCAGGGCAATGCCGTGGTTGACCGATCGTCCCTAGCTTTTCGTGGGATTAGAATGAAACGCAGTATAAATGGGGAATCCGTTCATGTAGAGAATAACCTGGTGGGGGGGGATTGCCAGGGTACGTCTGGTGCTGGTGTCAGACGTAGCAGCAGGCTAACCAGTAGCACACGACAGAGTATAAGTAGGTCTTCAAACAGCACAGAAGATGAACACACCGATGATACTTTGCAGAGTAGGGACTTATCTCCCACAAGCTCTACCGGTACATTGGAATCAACCACACTATACTTTAATGATGACGCAAGACAAAAGTGGTCATATTTCGAAATGCATGAACTCATGTTGTGTTATTATATAGCTAGAGAAGGAGGACCAGGCTATATTAGAAGATTAGAGACAATTTATAAAAATAGGAATCCAGAAAACCCAAAAACGCGAAAACTCACAGGTAGCATGCTTTCTAATCAAGTACGCATTGTATTTTATCTCGTAGGTGCATTTCAGTAGAAGTCCTTGACGAAATTAAAAGTAGGGCGGAACAGATACACTCTACGGCTAACACGCAAAGACGCGAAACTAACACAAATTCGCCAGATAGTCAATTATCTGTTAGGGACAGAAGGGATAGTCATACTTACATAAATATTACAGCTTATGATATTACCAATGACACTTTGAAGAGTAGGGACATGTCTCCCACTGGCTCTGCCGGTGCATTGGAATTGACCACAGACCAATTAAAGGATGACGCAAGACAAACGTGGTCACATAATGAACTGAAAGAACTTATGTTCTGTTACTACAAAGCCAGACAAGGGGGGTCCGGTTATATAAAAAGGTTAGAAAGAATTTTCAAAGATAGGAATGCGGGAATATTAAAATTTAGACATTTTTCGGGAAACACCCTTTCGAATCAGGTTCGCAGCATATTAAAACGAAAAAGTATTTCAACGGAATTACTGGAAGAAATTAAACGAAGGGCTGATCAATCAGACCAGTCGTCATCAAACGCTGAAATAACAACTGTTGTGGAAGAAGATGCACAAATACCAGCAACGGAACAACTAGAAAATAATACAGTACATATCCAGACGAACAGTTTTTTGGAAGCCGTAGACGGTTCCCTGCAACAGAGTAACTTATTACCATCTGAAGAAACAGAAAGACACGAAATTGTGGCCAATGAAAATTTAGACCCTATTATACTTGAATTCTTAAAAATATTATCTGAAACCAAAGAAACGCCTATGGAACTAAGAACTAATTTACCTAAACCTAAATTCAATAAAACTTTCATGAACAATTTAAATAAAATTAATAATTATTTACCGAATCTACTTGAAATAAATCAAACATTACGCGATATAAATAATATTATCTATGCAGCCGCTAAAACATTGATTATAATTAACCAGCAAAAACCATATACAACCCCAAATATAATAAAACCGAAAAAAGATCCACCGTGGAAACAAAGAATAAAGCAAAGAATAGATGAAATTAGAAAGGAATTAGGATGGTTTGTAGAAATCAAAGCAGGCGCGAATAGTAGGAAAATGATTAGAATTAAACAAAATCTGTATGAAAAGTATAGAATAACCAACGAAGAAGATTTGAATTACAATTTTGAGATACTGAAACAAAAAGTTAAAGCCCAAGCAGGTAGACTAAAACGATATGACACTTTGAATTTAAGAAAAACACAAAACCGTCTATTTGCAGAGAATCAACATAAATTTTATAGGTCCCTAAGTGATACACAAACTATTCCTAGCCAAATCCCATCACAAGAAAACATTCAAGACTTTTGGAAAACTATACTATCAAACAGTATATCTTATAACAAAGAAGCAACATGGATATCGGACATAGAGAACGCAACAGAACATATAGAACAACATTTATTTGAAGAAATTGATGTTAGAAAAGTAAAAGATGCAATTCGAAAAACCCAAAATTGGAAGACACCAGGGATAGATAAAATTCAAAACTATTACCTTAAATTCTTAACAACTACGCATAAATATATAGCCGCATTATACGATAAAATAATAAAAGGTTCCGAACCGATAGATGGTTGGTTCACCACGGGCCAAGTCATATTAATACCCAAGAATGAAAACACCCAGGATCCTAAAAACTGGCGTCCGATAGCTTGTTTGCCAACTATGTACAAAGTTCTTACCTCTATAGTGGCTAATGAATTATACATTCATTGCGACAAAAATAACATAATAGCACCGGAACAAAGAGGTTGTAGACGACGTGTGCGGGGCTGTAAAGACCACCTCATGGTCAACAAAGCCATACTCGAAGATGCACACAGATATCAAAAGAATCTCAGTATGGCTTGGGTGGACTACCGGAAGGCCTTTGATAGCATATCGCATGAGTGGTTACTCAAAATTCTTGATATTTACAGATGCCCTCCTGCTATCCGAGGCTTTCTGGAAACGGTTATGCCTTCGTGGAATGTGATCATGACAGCTCGCGGTGCAAACTCGTCTATAACTACTGAACCGATATACATACGCCGAGGAATATTTCAAGGCGACTCACTATCTCCTATCTTGTTTTGCCTTTGTATTAATCCAATCTCACAAATACTTAATAAATATCAATCTAAATGTTACAGACTTAAAGACGATACTAAAATAAATCATTTATTATATATAGACGACCTAAAAATTTACGCAAATTCTAACAATAATTTAAAAGTTTTAATAGATAGTACCGAAATATTCACTAGAGATATAGGAATGGAATTTGGTCTAAATAAATGCAACATTTTACATCTGATAGCAGGAAGAAGAAAAGAACATCAAGGAACTGGACACATTTTACTGAGCGGGGAAGAGTTTAGTCATTTGCAGCCAGGTGAAAGTTACAAATACTTAGGAATAAACGAAGCCGGTAAAATCGATCATACTGAAGTCAGACAGCAAATACAAAAAGAGTACTTCCGTCGTGTAAAATATCTAACGTCTTCACAACTGTACGCACGAAACTTACTGAAGGCAATCAATATCTATGCGGTACCAGTTTTACTATATACATTCGGGATAATCCATTATAAAACTGCAGATTTGAAGAAAATAGACGTTAAAACTAGAAAGTTATTAGCAATGAAAAAAGCACAACAGCAGAAAGCCGAAATAGAGAGACTATATTTACCCTTGGTACATGGAGGAAGAGGTCTCGCATGTATAGAAACTTTATATAAGACACAAATAATAAAATACAGAACATATCTTCAGACCCAAACTGATTATATACTTAAGGCAATATTAGGACACGATAGAAATAAAGATAAATATTCAATAGTTAGAGAAACATGCAACAATTTAACAGAATTAGGATTAAATCAAAATGAACAATATATAGATAAAGAATTAAAAGATGCTATAGTTAAAACCAGAATAGACAAAATTAAAGGAAAACCACTTCATGGGCAATTTTATAGAGCAGTCTTGCAAAAAGAAAATATAGATAAAGAACAATCATTTTGTTGGCTTAAGAAACAAATCGTTTCGCCATTATTAGAATCAGCAGTATTTTCGATCCAGGACCAAGCGGTAGTCACTAAACAACATGAGAGAGACATTTTTAAAAGGGCTGTGGATGGTAAGTGCCGGCTGTGTTTGGTAAAAGACGAGACTACACAACACATCATATCAGGGTGTGAAAAGCTGGCTGGCACTTACTATACAAAGCGACACAATAACCTGGTCCAGTACATATATTGGACCCTAGCAAAAAAACATAATTTCGAGGTTTCTAATCTGTGGTGGCTTGAACATCTAACGCTGCCTATGGTTAAAGAGAACGATACTGCAAAAATAATGTGGGAGATACCGGTACAGACGGACCAGACAATAGTACATAACAGACCAGACATTATATACATAAATAAAATAGAAAATAAAACATATTTAATAGACGTAACAGTACCATCAGATTATAATATAGGACCGAAAGAACTCGAAAAATTAAGCAAATACCATCCACTCAAAACAGAAATAACCCGATTATGGAGCACCTCCACAGAAATCATACCTATCGTTATAGGCGCAACAGGAGTGGTAGCCAAAAATATAGGTAGATATCTGGATAAGCTAGATTCTAAAGTTAATGTCCATATACTACAGAAACAAGCAGCAATACACACAGTAACTATCATGAGTAAAGTTTTAGGAGATACCGTTTTTGTCAATAGGGAGTCCGAACCTCCTCTTCCCTGAGGGTCTCAGGGCGGGAGTTAGGAGTAAAACAAAAGACCGAGCAAGCTCGAGTATGAAAATTTCTCAAAAACAAAATAATATAATATAATATAATATAATATAATATAATATAATATAATATAATATAATATAATATAATGTATTTTCGATCCAGGACCAAGCGGTAGTTACTAAACAACATGAGAGAGACATTTTTAAAAGGGCTGTGGATGGTAAGTGCCGGCTGTGTTTGGTTAAAGACGAAACTACACAACACATTATTTCAGGGTGCGAAAAGCTGGCTGGCACTTACTATACAAAGCGACACAATAACCTGGTCCAGTACATATTTTGGACCCTAGCTAAAAAACATAATTTCGAGGTTTCTAATCTGTGGTGGCTTGAACATCTAACGCTGCCTCTGGTTAAAGAAAATAATTATGCAAAAATAATGTGGGAGATACCGGTACAGACGGACCAGACAATAGTACATAACAGACCAGACATTATATACATAAATAAAATAGAAAATAAAACATATTTAATAGACGTAACAGTACCATCAGATTATAATATAGGACCGAAAGAACTCGAAAAATTAAGCAAATACCATCCACTCAAAACAGAAATAACCCGATTATGGAGCACCTCTACAGAAATCATACCTATCGTTATAGGCGCAACAGGAGTGGTAGCCAAAAATATAGGTAGATATCTGGATAAGCTAGATTCTAAAGTTAATGTCCATATACTACAGAAACAAGCAGCAATACACACAGTTACTATAATAAGTAAAGTTTTAGGAGACACCGTTTTTGTCAATAGGGAGTCCGAACCTCCTCTTCCCTGAGGGTCTCAGGGCGGGAGTTAGGAGTAAAACAAAAGACCGAGTAAGCTCGAGTATGAAAATTTTTCAAAAACAAACATAATATAATATAATATAATACCCCACCGTCGTATCTCTACGTTGACGATGTGGTGGGGCTTGTGAGTATCAATGACTCTTAGGGCTATGCCGGTAGAGCTACTCATGCCGGAAAGGTCTAAGACGAGAAACCAGACTAAAAGAGATACAACCTAAGCCAAGGTGGAACAGCAAACGCCGAGGGCTGCATGGCTAGGAGGGAGCTTAGTCGCTGGTTTGCGAACTCCGGAGAATAGGGGAAATCCGGTTTCAAGTACCCTTGCCACGGTGAACGCAGGGCAATGCCGTGGTTGACCGATTGTCCCTAGCTTTTCGTGGGATTAGAATGAAACGCAGTATTAATGGGGAATCCGTTCATGTAGAGAATAACCTGGTGGGGGGGGATTGCCAGGGTACGTCTGGTGCTGGTGTCAGACGTAGCAGCAGGCTAACCAGTAGCACACGACAGAGTATAAGTAGGTCTTCAAACAGCACAGAAGATGAACACACCGATGATACTTTGCAGAGTAGGGACTTATCTCCCACAAGCTCTACCGGTACATTGGAATCAACCACACTATTCTTTAATGATGACGCAAGACAAAAGTGGTCATATTTCGAAATGCATGAACTCATGTTGTGTTATTATATAGCTAGAGAAGGAGGACCAGGCTATATTAGAAGATTAGAGACAATTTATAAAAATAGGAATCCAGAAAACCCAAAAACGCGAAAACTCACAGGTAGCATGCTTTCTAATCAAGTACGCATTGTATTTTATCTCGTAGGTGCATTTCAGTAGAAGTCCTTGACGAAATTAAAAGTAGGGCGGAACAGATACACTCTACGGCTAACACGCAAAGACGCGAAACTAACACAAATTCGCCAGATAGTCAATTATCTGTTAGGGACAGAAGGGATAGTCATACTTACATAAATATTACAGCTTATGATATTACCAATGACACTTTGAGGAGTAGGGACATGTCTCCCACTGGCTCTGCCGGTGCATTGGAATTGACCACAGACCAATTAAAGGATGACGCAAGACAAACGTGGTCACATAATGAACTGAAAGAACTTATGTTCTGTTACTACAAAGCCAGACAAGGGGGGTCCGGTTATATAAAAAGGTTAGAAAGAATTTTCAAAGATAGGAATGCGGGAATATTAAAATTTAGACATTTTTCGGGAAACACCCTTTCGAATCAGGTTCGCAGCATATTAAAACGAAAAAGTATTTCAACGGAATTACTGGAAGAAATTAAACGAAGGGCTGATCAATCAGACCAGTCGTCATCAAACGCTGAAATAACAACTGTTGTGGAAGAAGATGCACAAATACCAGCAACGGAACAACTAGAAAATAATACAGTACATATCCAGACGAACAGTTTTTTGGAAGCCGTAGACGGTTCCCTGCAACAGAGTAACTTATTACCATCTGAAGAAACAGAAAGACACGAAATTGTGGCCAATGAAAATTTAGATCCTATTATCCTTGAATTCTTAAAAATATTATCCGAAACCAAAGAAACGCCTATGGAACTAAGAACTAATTTACCCAAACCTAAATTCAATAAAACGTTCATGAACAATTTAAATAAAATTAATAATTATTTACCGAATCTACTAGAAATAAATCAAACATTACGTGATATAAATAATATTATCTATGCAGCCGCTAAAACGTTGATTTTAATTAACCAGCAAAAACCATATACAACCCCAAATATAATAAAACCGAAAAAAGATCCACCGTGGAAACAAAGAATAAAGCAAAGAATAGATGAAATTAGAAAAGAATTAGGATGGTTTGTAGAAATCAAAGCAGGCGCGAATAGTAGGAAAATGATTAGAATTAAACAAAATCTGTATGAAAAGTATAGAATAACCAACGAAGAAGATTTGAATTACAATTTTGAGATACTGAAACAAAAAGTTAAAGCCCAAGCAGGTAGACTTAAATGATATGACACTTTGAATTTAAGAAAAACACAAAACCGTCTATTTGCAGAGAATCAACATAAATTTTATAGGTCCCTAAGTGATACACAAACTATTCCTAGCCAAATCCCATCACAAGAAAACATTCAAGACTTTTGGAAAACTATACTATCAAACAGTATATCTTATAACAAAGAAGCAACATGGATAGCGGACATAGAGAACGCAAAAGAAAATATAGAACAACACTTGTTTGAAGAAATTGATGTTATAAAAGTTAAAGATGCAATTCGAAAAACGCAAAATTGGAAGACACCTGGAATAGATAAAATTCAAAACTATTACCTTAAATTATTAACAAGTACACATAAATATATAGCCAAATTATACGATAAAATAATAAAAGGTTCCAAACCGATAGATGGTTGGTTCACCACAGGTCAAGTCATATTAATACCCAAGAATGAAAACACCCAGGATCCTAAAAACTGGCGTCCGATAGCTTGCTTGCCAACTATGTACAAAGTTCTTACATCTATAGTGGCTAATGAATTATACATCCATTGTGATAAAAATAACATAATAGCACCGGAACAAAGAGGTTGTAGACGACGTGTGCGGGGCTGTAAAGACCACCTCATGATCAACAAAGCTATACTCGAAGATGCACACAGATATCAAAAGAATATCAGTATGGCTTGGGTGGACTACCGGAAGGCCTTTGATAGCATATCGCATGAGTGGTTACTCAAAATTCTTGATCTTTACAGATGCCCTCCTGCTATCCGAGGTTTTCTGGAAACAGTCATGCCCACGTGGAATGTGATCATGACAGCTCGCGGTGCAAACTCGTCTATAACTACTGAACCTATATACATACGCCGAGGAATATTTCAAGGCGACTCACTATCTCCTATCTTGTTTTGCCTTTGTATTAATCCAATATCACAAATACTTAATAAATATCAATCTAAATGTTACAGACTTAAAGACGATACTAAAATAAATCATTTGTTATATATTGACGACCTAAAAATTTACGCAAACTCTAAAAATAATTTAAAGGTTTTAATAGATAGTACCGAAATATTCACTAGAGATATAGGAATGGAATTTGGTCTAAATAAATGCAACATTTTACATCTAATAGCAGGAAGAAGAAAAGAACATCAAGGAACAGGACACATTTTACTGAGCGGGGAAGAGTTTAGTGATTTGCAGCCAGGTGAAAGTTATAAATACTTAGGAATAAATGAAGCCGGTAAAATCGATCATACTGAAGTGAGACAGCAAATACAAAAAGAGTACTTCCGTCGTGTAAAATATCTAACGTCTTCACAACTGTACGCACGAAACTTACTGAAGGCGATCAATATTTATGCGGTACCAGTTTTACTATATACATTCGGGATAATCCATTATAAAACTGCAGATTTGAAGAAAATAGACGTTAAAACTAGAAAGTTATTAGCAATGAACAAAGCACAACAGCAGAAAGCCGAAATAGAGAGATTATATTTACCCTTGGTACACGGAGGAAGAGGTCTCGCATGTATAGAAACTTTATATAAGACACAAATAATAAAATACAGAACATATCTTCAGACCCAAACAGATTATATACTTAAGGCAATATTAGGACACGATAGAAACAAAGATAAATATTCAATAGTCAGAGAAACATGCAACAACTTAACAGAATTAGGATTAAATCAAAATGAACAATATATTGACAAAGAATTAAAAGATGCTATAGTTAAAACCAGAATAGACAAAATTAAAGGAAAACCACTTCATGGGCAATTTTATAGAGCAGTCTTGGAAAAAGAAAATATAGATAAAGAACAGTCATTTTGTTGGCTTAAGAAACAGATCGTTTCGCCATTATTAGAGTCAGCAGTATTTTCGATCCAGGACCAAGCGGTAGTAACTAAACAACATGAGAGAGACATTTTTAAAAGGGCTGTGGATGGCAAGTGCCGGCTGTGTTTGGTAAAAGACGAGACTGCACAACACATCATATCAGGGTGTGAAAAGCTGGCTGGCACTTACTATACAAAGCGACACAATAACCTGGTCCAGTACATATTTTGGACCCTAGCAAAAAAACATAATTTCGAGGTTTCAAATCTGTGGTGGCTTGAACATCTAACGCTGCCATTGGTTAAAGAAAATAATAATGCAAAAATAATGTGGGAGATACCAGTACAGACGGATCAAACAATAGTACATAACAGACCAGACATTATATACATAAATAAAATAGAAAATAAAACATATTTAATAGACGTAACAGTACCATCAGATTATAATATAGGGCCGAAAGAACTAGAAAAATTAAGCAAATACCATCCACTTAAAACAGAAATAACCCGATTATGGAACACCCCTACAGAAATCATACCCATCGTAATAGGCGCAACAGGAGTGGTAGCCAAAAATATAAGTAGATATCTGAATAAGCTAGATTCTAAAGTTAATGTCCATATACTACAGAAACAAGCAGCAATACACACAGTTACTATAATAAGTAAAGTTTTAGGAGACACCGTTTTTGTCAATAGGGAGTCCGAACCTCCTCTTCCCTGAGGGTCTCAGGGCGGGAGTTAGGAGTAAAACAAAAGACCGAGTAAGCTCGAGTATGAAAATTTTTCAAAAACAATAATATAATATAATATAATATAATATCCTGGGACAATATTGACACACGGCTATCTGATCCCAAAGAGCAGAGCTTGTACTATGGAAACCATATCCTACTAATATTATAAACGCGAAAGTTTGTATGTATGGATGGATGGATGTTTGTTACTCTTTCACGTAAAAACTACTGAATGGATTTTAATGAAACTTTACAATAATATAGCTTATACATCAGAATAACACATAGGCTACAATTTATAAAGATATTGTGTGAATTGTTCAAAAAATTACGATAAGTGTCGAGTAAGTAGGAAAAATCTACCATCTGCGAGCTATTCCGGCGGCGTGCACTGCCAAAACATGGTACAACAAGTTACACATCCTACTAATATTATAAATGCGAAACTTTGTGAGTGCCTGTTTCTTACTCTTTTACGCCAAAACAACTATAACGCGGGTGAAACCGCGGAGCATAGCTAGTCACTAATATTATAAAGAGGAAAAGTTTTGTTTGATTATGGTTGTTTATTTTTTGTAATGTAATTACGTGATATATGTACCTATATTGAATGTGTAAAGTTATTCCTCTTTGTTTTTAGGCGTTTGTTATTGGTCTTGCATCTTTCGCATGCCTTATCTATTCTATACATATAATAAAATTGTAGGAAAGTCAAAACTGTACATTGAATATTTTTTTGAAATGATACCTAGGGCGTGATCTACAAACGATATCGAACCCAAAAATACAGTTTTTAGAATTTTTGTCTGTATATCTGTTTGTCTGTATGTATGTCCGGGCTAAACTCAAAAAGTACTGCATGGATTTACTTCAAATTTTGCATGAATATTACTCAGAGGTCGGGTCAACATATAGGCTATATTATCACGCTGTCATCTACGGGGGAGGAGCTGTGATAATTTATAAAGTTTAACGCGGGTAAAACCGCGGGGCACAGCTAGTAGTAAAATATGGCTGAACTGTATACTGTATAACACTATTTATTGTACCCATATTTGAGAAATAAAATATCTTAACTTATCTTATCATATTACTTTTCTTACTAAAATGCAATGTGTGAATACATGCTTGCATATTCTCTCTGGGCCTAATTCGTTCCGCGGCTGATTTACAAATCATTGTCGGAGTAACGAGCTATTGCCCGCAACGTTGTAAATTGATGCTTCACGCAATTTATTACAGGGTATATATTTGAATATTTCCCGCTAACAATTTACAGCTTGATTAGATTTAGTACTCGGAAGAGATTACTTATGCTCATTCTGCACTAGAATGTTGTTATTTACTAAAGTATATGTAGTATACATATATACTTTCACACTGCTGGGGCACTACCGGCTAAGTTTCCGAACATCGATTTCTTAAATGTCGTTCGATTAAATAAAGGTTAATAATGACTTAATCAATCGTTAAATTGGCGTCCATGAGCAAATGTGACGTCATAAATAGTCCAGAATTGATTGTCAACGTTGAAGCCATTTTTAACCTATATTTGATAATTAAGTCATTTTTAACCTATATTTATTTGAACACCATTTAAGAAATCGAAGTTCGGCAACTTAGCCGGTAGAGCGCCTGGACAGATATTTGTGTGCATGAACATGACTGTTTGTCCTGAGTCAGGGTGTATATGCATTAGATATTGTAAAAAATAGAAAGAGAAAGTTATAAAAGTAAACAGATGATTCAAAGAAAGCTGGACATTTTTGAGATGGCGTTTTTTTAGCCTAGGTAAATCACCGCGTCTCCGGATAATGAGAAAGTAAAAGAGCTGACTTCGGTATGATTTTAGTGTTGGCTGTCGGTAAGTCCTGTAATTTAAATAGGAATCAAATTTCTAGATCGGAAATAAGTTATAAAAACAACATTTCTTTTTCTTTAATTACAACGCCTGCACTAAGATTATTAATAAGGCACGGAAATGTGACACCGTTTTAATGTTTAAACCATGTTTTAGTAATCGCACTCATTACCCATTGATTTGTTCTGGGCAGGATTCGAACCCATGACCTCTGGATTAGCAGCCAGGGTCACTAACCACTAGACCAGGGTCACAACTGGCCAGTCAATATTTTAATGTCTAAGCCATGTTTTAACATTAGTAATAGGTAAATTCCCCACTATCCAACCGGCATATTTTATCCTTGAAAGATAAGATGTTCTATTGACAAACGCAGTAGACTCAGTAGGAAGCTGATAGACTAATGTCGGTTAAGCGAGGTCAGTGATTCTTGCCCTCTAGTACAATTGCCGCATGCGCATGAATGATTATTATATGTCTACTACATTTACTAGGTTGCAGTGGCGATGGATCAGTATAATACGATTCCTGTAGGCTTATGTTACAAGCAGCGTGTTCGTGTGAACCATAATACTCAAACCAATGATACTATTGTAAGTTTCATATATAAGTTATAAGTTTGGATGAATAATTTGGATGAATAATAATATCTGCACAATAATAATAATATCTGGACAATGTCACACAGATCATCCTAGCCCCAAACTAAGCAAAGCTTGTACTATGGGTACCATGCAACGATATACATACTTATATAGATAGATAAATACTTAAATACATAGAAAACATCCATGACTCAGAAACAAATATTCGTGCTCATCACACAAATATTTGCACTTACCGGGATTCGAACCCAGGACCACCAGCTTCGTAGGCAGGAGCACTACCAACTAGGCTACGGTGACCTAGTTTATCCGACTTATAAGAAATACTTTGAAAAAGGATTCCTACTGAGTTTCCTGGCAGTGTGTTTCAGTAGCTTCCACGTCATGCACGGTAGGATAAAAAAAATTGACGATTCAACACAAATGTAATATTTTGACGGAATAAATGAATTTTGAATTTGAATTTGAACATATCTTATCTTCGTATCGCATGTAAGTGTAAAATCGTTGTATTGTTTACATCGGTAATTGGGTGTTTTTTTGCACCCCTGTGTTACTTGCACAGGGCAGTTTTAACTTTAGAATTTACACATACCCTGTATAAGAGGCGTGCTCTTTGCGGCAAGACAGAGTAATGATTTTTCATATTATGCCAAGAGACGTAATTTTTAATGTATTTCAAATAAAGTATTCAATAAAATTCGTATAAATATACATTTTTTTTTTAAGTAAACGGATCATACAAACTGTTGTGCGGGAATTTAGCCCGGGACACGAGAGCGCCGAGACAGTTGGTCTGTTGGTTAGTGAGCCTGAGTGCTAAGCCAGAGATCGTGGGTTCGATCCCTACCCAGGACAAATCTTTATGTGATAAGCACGATTACTTGTTCTGTACCTGGGCGTAATTTAACTATAGTATGTACGTAAGTAGAAATATATACTAGTAGTACTAGCTGTGTCCCGCGGTTTTACCCGCGTTAAACTTTATAAAATATGGCCTATGTTGTTTCTCAGGGTCTAGACCATCTGTTCCTATACCAAATTTCATTAAAATCCGTTCAGTAGTTTTGGCGTGAAAGAGTAACAGACAGACAGACAGACCCACAGTTACTTTCGCATTTATAATATTAGTTAGGATTTCTATCACTTGTCTGATTGCCAAAATACAGACTCTTCAGATCCGGCGCTGGGAGCTAATCTCAGCGCGAGAGAGTATGCGGCGCCCTGCTGGCTTCTCCCCGATTAGGCGCCGCGTCTGGGACCGCTGGCGTTTGGAGGAAAAGAACTCCACCTATCTAATTGACAATTTATTTAATTATTTATTTTTTACTATTATTTATTTGTTAATATATGAAATATTTATTAGTTTATTATACTTGTTTATGTATGAATATGAATATATTATGTAAGTACATTAATCTATGGAGTATATATATATATATTAATAGGGTAGAACTGACGATGGTACACTACCAGCTATCCTTCGGTTGTCTGGAAGAAATCGCTATTATGCGATAAGACCGCCAATGGTACATTATTTTAAATATTAAGATATTTCATGTAAACTTCTTTTTTATAAGTTGTGCATTAAAGTGTATCTATCTATCTATCCACTCGTCTTGTATAAGCGGTTCAAAGTAGCGCTTGTGCGTGCTGGGGAGGGGGGGGGGGGGCATTCGGGGCCCCTCCCCTCCCCGGGTGAGAGTCTCGCGGACGCTCAGTGTACAGCGGGGGTACTGGCGAGATCGTTCACGAGTACCCGGAGCCCCCGCTACAAGCACTGTGAGGCTGGCTACCGAGGTGGTTTTAGTGGGTCGAGCCCCACACCACAAGCGTCTTGAGCATTTATTTATTTAAGCCTTATTTATTCCTTAATAAAATACATCACAATATAATTTGTATGCCTACAATTTCATTTAAAATATTTAAGTTACTTAATTATACAATTTAATTTGTTTTATTTTCATTTAATATATTATACTATATTATAATTGATTAGCTTTGATATAATTTTTAATTTATTTTACATATAAATTAAAGATACGATTTTTATATATTATTTTATACATTATTATAGATTACTTGTGTAATATTTTTCACATTATCACATTGTATTTAATTTATTAATGTATTATATTATTTATTGATATTTTTATTTCAAAATTATTAAGGACCTCTCTACTGAGTAAAGGCCTCCTCCATTTTTGTTTTCGTCTTGATCATAACCACCACGAAAATAAAAAGAAGGCTCTTCAGATAGCAGTGTGTTAGTTATCCCAAGGTAATTACTTTTACCCTAGCCCCACACATGCAGTGCCTTAAAAAGTCTATTTAGCCAATATCAACATTTCCAAATTGATCACTATTACAAATGCTTGAGTACATGGGTCAAAGGAAGCGATAAACACCAATGAATGATGTACCTAGATGTCTTGTAACTGATAGTGGGTTAATATCCTGAAGGTGTGTGGTTGGGTCAATCGACGGTGAACTTGTGAGGCCGGTAACAACAAATTGTCCAATTACGATCGTGCGGCTTGCCTAGTGACACGAGACTCTCAGACTCCTCTACTCACGATAGCTAGCGACTTGGGCACTTTATATTGATTTATTTGTTCAACAATGAAACAAATAGCTATATACAACACGTAACGTAATTAACGCACACCCTCAAACACCCCAATTAGAATATCATGTTGTAATTAAAATACATACACTGAATTTTTAATTTAACATGTATATGCATTGTTATTTACTAAATTAGTTTCTTGGAACAAAGTTTATTTTTCTTTATTTTGTATTGAATGGTGGAATTTGTATGAATACTAAGAAAACTGCAATTGAAAAGTCTTATTAGTTTGACTTTCGGTCCATTTCAATTTGTTTTGACTGTACTGTTTTGACTGTAAACTACGGAAATTATTTCCATTAATATGGAAATAATTTCCGTAGTTTTAATTATTTTGCAATAAAAAATTACCTATATAAAAAAATATATATAAAACGATTCAGTAAACGATTCTGAACAAACTATTTTCAGGATGTGCGTTAATTAAGTTACATGTTGTATATCGACCTATCCGTAGAATAAAGTTACTCCTGCATAATCGTTACTTTAGAGGATAGCGATTTGAAACTTTTGTAGTTGTCAGGAATTACCATAACTTACCTTGTGCTGATAAAGATACGGTCAAAAAAACGCGTTCGGGGCGTAGGGTTAAATTTCCTGGCTATTATCGCCCGTAACCTGGTCTCTAGGGGAGGGTGGTGTAGTGGACAACTACACTATGAAACCTACTTAGTACCTACAAAATGTCTTTGATAGTGAGTGACGTTTAAAAAGAAAATATAACTTAAAAATTAAGTCAGATAATAAAGTAATTTCCATGTTAACTTGCTTCTCATTTCTACTCCTATTAAACTATTAGTTTCATGACTCACACTAAACTTGTCTAGTACAAAATTGGCTATAACATTTTTCATAATTTTCTAACAATTTGACTATTTATAGAAAAATATCTTAAGTCAAAGTCTTCGACTAGCGTGTGTTGCCAGTGATGACTTTCGGAACAGAGACGTGGTCCCTTACTATGGGCCTCATCAGAAGGCTCAAGGTCACCCAAAGAGCAATGGAGGGCTACGCTTGGAGTATCTCTGTGTTATCGAATAAAAACGTCGAAATCCGTAGGCGAACCAAAGTAACCGACATAGCCAAAAGAATTGCCAAACTGAAGTGGTAATGGGCGGGGCACTTAGCTCGGAGAACCGACGGCCGATGGGGCAGAAAGGTTCTCGAGTGGCGACTACGAACCGGTAAACGTAGCGTGGGCAGGCCCCCTACAAGGTGGACCGACGATCTTGCAAGGGTCGCGGGAAGCCGCTGGTTGCGGGCAGCACAGGACCGGCTATTGTGAAGATACTTGGGAGAGGCCTTTGTCCAGCAGTGGACGTCTTTCGGCTGATATGATGATGATGACAGAAAAAAAAATAAAAATTTCTAGAAAAAATATTGTAAAGTACCTACTTGTATTATTTTTATTATTGTTGTTGATTTTGTACTAGACAAGTTTCAAATCGCTCTCCTCTAAAGAAACGATTATGCACAAGTAACTTTATTCTACGAATAGGTCGATATATAAATAAAAAAGAGGGACGGGCCGGTTGGTGTGGTTGGTAAATGCTTGCCTTTCCCGCCGCAGGTCGACTAAATGCCTTCTCCGATCCTAACGGCTCCCGTTAGTGACCATTCTAAGCCAAAAGTTCGACCCCGTAAGGAGATGCCTACAGTCGTAGACTCCTTAGTTTAGCCAAAAGTTCGACCCCGTAAGGAGATGCCCACAGTCGTAGATTCCTTAGTTTAGCCAAAAGTTCGACCCCGTAAGGAGATGCCCACAGTCGTAGATTCCTTAGTTTAGCCAAAAGTTCGACCCCGTAAGGAGATGCCCACAGTCGTAGATTCCTTAGTTTAGCCAAAAGTTCGACCCCGTAAGGAGATGCCTACAGTCGTAGATTCCTTAGTTTAGCCAAAAGTTGGACCCCGTAAGGAGATGCCTACAGTCGTAGATTCCTTAGTTTAGCCAAAAGTTCGACCCCGTAAGGAGATGCCTACAGTCGTAGATTCCTTAGTTTAGCCAAAAGTTCGAGCCCGTAAGGAGATGCCTACAGTCGTAGATTCCTTAGTTTAGCCAAAAATTCGACCCCGTAAGGAGATGCCAACAGTCGTAGATTCCTTAGTTTAAAGTCTTATTTGCTACACGACTAAGCCCTCCCACGCCTTTATTGTCGTGTGAAGCAGTGGAAGGTTCCTAGCGTCCTAACTAAAAAAGTACGGAAAAAACTGATTGCCCATGTGGCGCAGCGGTTAAGACAGTCGCCTCGCCACTTCGTGACCCGGGTTCGATTCCCGCACAGGACAACTATTTGTGTGACCCATAAATTATAGTTGTTCTGAGTCTTAATGTACTTTGTGTCCGTCAATTATATGTTTGTAAAGTACCCACGATACAGAGAAAACATTCCAAAGTGAGGGCGTTGTCTTTTAAAAAAAAGATTAGGTAAAACTTGTCTCTGGAAGGTTGGACGGTTATCATATTATATCCAACAAAAGTTTTAATTTTTCTCGTTAAAATCTTTGACATTTTATACCACGATGCTTAGCAAATATTTTAACATGAATAGTATTTAGTTTCTCACAAAAGATGTTTCCTAAGTATCTCACAAAGGCAAAGTGTGTAATATATAACAAAGAAATGATTGCCTAAATGAATTTTTGTCCGCACGATTTTTATACTCAGAGTAGATAACATCATTGAGAATGTGATTAGATCACCCGCGATAGTTTCACCCGCGTTAAACTTTATAAATTACTAGCTGTGCCCCGCGGTTTTACCCGCGTAAAAATTTATAAATTATCACAGCTCCTCCCCCGTAGGTGATAGCGTGATATTGCCAATATGTTGACCCGACCTCTTAGTAATATTCATGCAAAATTTGAATTAAATCCATGCAGTACTTTTTGAGTTTAGCCCGGACATACATACAGACAAACAGACAAAAATTCTAAAAACTATATTTTTGGATTCGATATGGATTGTAGATCACGCCCAAAGTATCCTTTGTATAAATAGGTATTCAATGTACAGTTTTGACTTTCCTACGATTTTATTATAGCCTGTGTTAATTCAGGGTGCCAGCTAATTCCATACCAAATTCTATTAAAATCGCTCCAGCCGTTTGGACGTGAACAAGTAACAAACATACACACTCACAAACTTTCACCTTTATAATATTAGTGTGATTATGTGATGTACCTACTCACCTATTTATTTCAAAATGTATCAGAGCAAATACAATTACTAATAGTACAAATAATAATAAATATCCTGGGACATTATTCACATACGACCACCTGATCCCAAACTAAGCAGAGCTTGTACTATGGAAACCAGTTAGCTGATATACTACTTTTTTTTGGTAAATACATACTTATGCCTCTTTCAAAGTTTCTTTAAAAAACACTTTTTAGCGCTCTCAATATCTTTATCACTTCTCTTCTTATCCCTTAACTTCATTTAGTAACCTCTTCCTGCATAACTCCTTAATTAAAAAGATGTATAATATTATGTATGTATATAATAATAGAGTATAGTAGCCTAGTTGGTAGTGCTCCTGCCTACGAAGCTGGTGGTCCTGGGTTCGAATCCCGGTAAGTGCAAATATTTATGTGATGAGCACGAATATTTGTTTCTGAGTCATAGATGTTTTCTATGTACTTATTTATCTATCTATTTAAGTATGTATATCGTCGCCTGGTACCCATAGTACAAGCTTTGCTTAGTTTGGGACTAGGATGATCTGTGTGTCCCTAGATATTATTATTATTAGTATTTATACAAATATAAGTATATATTTATGAAGCTTGTACATATGTAATGTATGTATGTAATAACGTTAAACATTTAATACACACGATAGTACACTTACAACTACCGATTTTTCCATCTTAATTCTTCTTGTCCACCCAACGGTTGTCTGGAAGAGATCCCTACAAAGCGATAAGACCGCCAATTGTACCTGTATTTTCTTTATTAAGATATTGTGTATTGTGTTTTCTGGAGAAATAAAGTTTACTCTATCTATCTATGTATATAGATAGTACACCAAGACTTAGGACAAACAGACATGTTCAGGCACACAAATATCTATCCTAGGTGGGAATCGAACCCACGAACTGCGGCGTGAAAGGCATCTTCCAATAACGCCAACCGGCCCGTCTAATATTATAATCGCCTATGTAATGTTTAGAAATATATAAGTATATGTTTATCAGTTGTCTGGTTGCCATAGTAGTTTGACGGTCACCGTAGCCTAGTTGGTAGTGCTCCTGTCTACGAAGCTGGTGGTCCTGGGTTCGAATCCCGGTAAGTGCAAATATTTGTGTGATGAGCACGAATGTTTGTTTCTGAGTCATGGATGTTTTCTATGTATATAAAAATTTATCTATCTATATAAGTATGTATATCGTCGCCTGGTACCCATAGTACAAGCTTTGCTTAGTTTGGGGCAAGGATGATCTGTGTGACATTGTCCCTAGATATTATTATTATTATAGTACAGGCTCTGCCTAGTTTAGGGTTCAGATGGCACTGTGTTAATTGCTACAAGGTATTTATTGTTATTTATTTCTACGGTACGGAACCCCGATTTTTTTTATGTGTCTTGTTTACGATGTTTGCCTAAGTTGTTCCTTTTATTCTTTGTTTTTCTTTTATAAATTGTGTGTTGAATAAGTCATATTATTATTATTTAGGCACCAGTCTCCCACAATATAATTAGAAAATTTAAATTTTTATGTATTGTTCTTTATGCCATGTAAAATGTACCTTATATTGTGGTGAGAAACAAAACATTATTATTATATTATTATTATTCAATTTTATTCAGTATGTATGGAAATTAATTTAGATATCTTTTTAGGTATTAGAAACTTAGATTCTATCACAGATATCTTTCAATCAAGCCATTGTCGATCAGTTGAAATAATCAGTACATTATATTAATATTATTAGGTACTTTTAATACTTGCTTATCGTATGGGCAGTGGTTACCCTAGTGTCAGAGTTGATCAAGCTGCCCAGATGGCCGCTGATATGGCCTAACGACTGTTGTCTAATGACTATAACCGGGACCGACAGCTTAACGTGCCCTCCGAAACACTGAGACGTTGTGAAATTAAACCGCTTTGGTGGTCACCCATCTATGGACTGACCGCGACCGGACTAGTTGCTTAACCTTGCCGATCACTCACGGACCGAAGAGTAGATCTAGCTAACTTTTAATAAATAATACTAATGTAATGACGTGTTCGCGTCGTTGGTAGATGCACTGCCTTTCACGCCGGAGGTCGTGTGTTCGATTCCCACCCAGGACAAATATTTGTATGCATGAACATGTCTGTTTGTCCTGAGTCTGGGTACAAAATTATCTATATAAGTATGTATTAACAAAAGAAAAATAGTATATGTAGTATATCAGTTATCTGGTTTCCATAGTACAAGCTCTGCTTAGTTTGGGATCAGATGACCGTGTGTGAATAATGTCCAGGATATTATTATTATTATTATAGATCGGAGTAGGCAGAGCGACTTTTGGTATGGACATGTTTTAACAGTATGGACATGCCTAAGATCCCAAGATTCACTGGGATTTACATAATATACTTATTGTTAATTTTTGAGGAACTCATGCGAATATGTGCGTAATATAATGAACTGAAATTTAACCGCACACAATTATATTATTCCTAAACTTACGTGAAAATTATTACCCACCTTGTTAGATAATTTTTTTACATACATAATGTCAGATGGAATCGAAATCAATTTTGATGATGCAATCTTTATTTAGTCAGGGAGTAGGTACTAGTACAATTCAGGATTTCTCGGAATACCGCTGTCATTTCCATATTTATATATACACTTAAAGTCTTTGGCCCCAAATAACTCTACCTACTCCGATCAATAGTAATGACACATAATAAATACACTAATGTATAATAACAGTCTTTTTTGACGTTCACCGTAGCCTAGTTGGTAGTGCTCCTGCCTATGAGGCTGGTGGCCCTGGGTTCGAATCCCGGTAAGTGCAAATATTTGTGCGATGAGCACGAATATTTGTTTCTGTTTTCTATGTATACAATTAAGTATTTATCTATCTATATAAGTAAGTATATCGTCGCCTGGTACCCATAGTACAAGCTTTGCTTAGTTTGGGGCTAGGATGACCTGTGTGACATTGTCCCCATATATTATTATTTTATTTCAAATTATTTATTTATAGTTCTTATTTTTAACATATTTATATCTATATAATTGAAACAAAACAATAATATATAAATAAATATGAAAAAAATAGAGGTCCTCCAGCGCAGCGGCGAGGTTTGACGCCCTAGGCCGCCGGTGGTCAGGGCGACAGAGTAAGGAACCTCCTTACAATGCGTGCCTTATTATATTATTATTATTGATAGGCATGTCATCTTACCGTTCTCAATTGAATTGGATGCCCATTCGGCACCGAAGAAACCTCAGAGCACTTACTACACTATTTTCTCTTCTCGACTTTCAGATTTCTCCATCCTACTTAGCTCCCTTTAGATTTAGTCATTTTTAACCTTTATTTATTTGAACGCCATTTAAGAAATCGATGTTCGGCGACTTAGCCGGTAGAGCCCCTGTACCTGACCTCTTTCCGGTCGTGTCGTTAGTCGTCCCATCGGATCATGAGAGTGATGGAATAGAAAGTGCCCCTGTGTTTGCGCACACACTTGTGCACTATAATATGTCCTACGCAATTGGCTAATCTCCATTGAGAATGGCCGCCGTGGCCGAAATTGGGCCGGGAAGACATCATCATCATCATTATACATATATGTAATATATTTATAGTATATAGTATGTAGTTATATAACTATTGTATTTATACGATTGTATTTTATAGTACTTGTCAAGTACTTTAGCAATTTTTATTATACTTTGTCTATAGTGCACCTACCATATTATCTCTGTAAAGGCGCGGGCCCACCGCGGTGCACGGAGAGGCTACGCACGTGTATTAAGCTTCGCTTTGTAAGAAAATGTATGTGGTTGTGTCCACTGCAACCCACGGAGAGGCTACGCATGAATTGACGTCATTGATACACGCGTGGCTTGCTCGAATAGGCGGTTACATAGCTCAACGCTGTCAACGTGGGTCTACGTTTCCACTGGAGTACACGAATAAGACCCACGACTATGTATAGCTTGACAAAATGGCGCAGGCGTCGCTCGCTTGCTTCCCCGCCCGTCCCACCTCCCGCAGCCCTTGTCCGTAGATTGCAGTGGCATGTGTGTAGCCTCTCCGTGCGCCGTGCAACGCTAAACATAGTCGTGGGTCTTCGTGTAGATACTCCAGTGGAAACGTAGACCCACGTTGTCAAACAAATGAATACACGCAGCTAAAATGCGCCGCGTGCCCGTGCACAGAATGCACCGCGGTGGGGCCGCGCCTTAAGGTTGACTGGGAGAGAATGCCTTCGGCATTAAGTCCGTCTTTCTACAGTTTTGCACAATAAGTATAAATAAATAAATAAATAAATGTACCGCAGAGACTTAGGTATCTGTTTAATATTCACATCTCCTTTTGCCATAGGTCCACGGAGCCATAACATTAGAAGGATATGTCTTAAAGATGAAGTACCGCCTAAGAAACCGTTTATATGTAAATCGTGTGAACGTCGGATACCTGCTTGTTCTCAGTAGAAGGTGTCTTCTATGTTAATGGGACGTTGAACTACTCATAATATTGTTTAGCACGTAATTAATCTTAGAGGATATTATAATAAGATTCTTGAAAATTGTGTTGCCATAAGATAAGATAATGTAAACGGTCACCGTAGCCTAGTTGGTAGTGATCCTGCCTACGAAGCTGGTGGTCCTGGGTTCGAATCCCGGTAAGTGCAAATATTTGTGTGATGAGCACGAATATTTGTTTCTGAGTCATGGATGTTTTCTATGTATATAAGTATTTATCTATCTATATAAGTATGTATATCGTCACCTGGTACCCGTAGTACAAGCTTTGCTTAGTTTGGGAGTAGGATGATCTGTGTGACATTGTCCCCAGATATTATATATTATATTATTATATAATAATGTACTTAATAGCTGTAATAAAGTAAGGAAAGACTAGAAGTACTGAGTGGGTATAATATAAGTTGTTAAGTTGAACCACACATAGACGAATATTCTCAGATAAATAAATGACAGCACACTTTTGTGACAGTAAATATAAATATATATATTAAAAAAGAGAACCACAGGTTTCCAGAAACTATACATATAATAAAATCGTAGGAAAGTCAAAACTGTACATTGAATATTTCTTTAAAAGGATACCTGAGGCGATATATACAAACGATATCGAAGCCAAAAATATATGTTTTAGAATTCTTGTCTGTTTATCTGTTTGTCTGTATGTATGTCCGGGCTAAACTCCAAAAGTCCTGCATGGATTTACTTCAAATTTTGCATGAATATTACTAAGGGGTCGGGTCAACATTTAGGCTACATAATATCACGCTATCACCACGGGGGAGAAGCTGTGATAATTTATAAAATTTAACGCGGGTAAAACCGCGGGGCACTGCTAGTATGAGATAAACTCAGTTTGGAAGCCAGTGCGCAGTTTGTTTAGTTTGTCACTGTACAACTTTATTTATTAATTTAAACAGCAGTAATTTATATTCGTTAATGATGTGTTGCACTCTTATAATCTTATATTGCATAAATTTCACTATATACCTAGTATTAGTATTAATTTTGTATTGTATATTGTATTCATGTGTTGTACT
This sequence comes from Pseudoips prasinana, assembly GCA_951640165.1. NCBI lineage: Eukaryota > Metazoa > Arthropoda > Insecta > Lepidoptera > Nolidae > Pseudoips > Pseudoips prasinana. The sequence goes on from OX621260.1 coordinate 16,666,643, forward strand.
TGGTTTTAAGAAATAAACAATTATTGGAACGAAGTTTTGGAACGAAGTTCCTTATCGCGCGTTGTGAAAGAGGGCTAGACGGAAAAAAATCTTACGAAAAGTTGTCACGACACTTTTTGCTGCTGTGCGGCGTGCGCATGTTTCTCTGTCTGTCTCTCTCTCTGTCTCTCTTATAGAAAGCAAGCCAGATATTTTCATTTCTATTTCGCATTGAACAGTGCGGTGTCGCGACGATTATTTTTGTTGAGTGTATACAGGTTTTTTGTACATAACAAATAACTTCGTTCCATGCGGGGTCCCTTGGCACCTCTCAAGGGCACCTCACATGTTATTTAGCTGTTTGCCGCGGTTTTACGCGTGTTATACGTTATATTTCATAGCCTATGTGTTATTCGGATATATAAGCTTATACGGCTACCAAGTTTCATCGAAATCCGTTCGGTAGTTTTAACGTGAAAGAGTAACAAACATGTAAACATCCATATATGCATACTCACAAAGTTTGAATTTATAATATTAGTAGGATAGGATTTGTGTTAAGAGTTTATAGGATTTTTAGACTAAGAATATTATATTGTTTTGTACGGACCATTGAACCAGTTTGAGTATCTAAATAAGAATTTTTAGGTATTAGGTACTATACTGATAAAGAAATCTAGATTGTTTTACAGATATATATCTATCAAGCCATCATCAATTAGTTAAAATAATCTAGCACTTAATCAAAACATAATATTACCATTACTATATACTTTAAATAAATGACATCATAATAAACTAATGTTTCAATTTTTTTTATAATGTTTTTTACCCCCGACGCAAAAACGGGTTTTATAAGTATGGAGTCGATGTCCGTCTGTGTGTGTGTGTGTCTGTTGCATTGTAGCTCGCAAACGGATGAACCGATTTAGATGCGGTTTTTTTCATTTAAAATCCAGTTTCGTGGCGAAGGTTCTTAGCTATGTTTTGTTAATATTGGTCCAGCAGTGTAAAAGTATGAGCTCTTTTCCAAAATGATGTAGATAATTGTAGTTGGGAGTCGGGGGTTTTCTAACGGTTAGGTTATTATTATACCAACAAGGTGGCGCAAATACTCATACGGACAGGTGTTCCAGCAATTGGGACCGCAATTAACCCGGACCGCGGTCCCTGTTGCCGGATCCAAGTAACTTTAATATTTTTTCCGGTGTCTGGGACCGTTCATTCGCGAGTGGATTTTTGACCAACTTACAGACATAAGACACGCATTCTTTCAGCGGCCGGACTTCAGGCAAAACCATAAGAACGAACAGGGAGACTTATGGAAATGAACAGGGAGACTTCGCCGGTCATCGTGATCGTGTTCTGCGTTCAAATTGATGAAGGTTAAAAATTACTCAATCATTCGTTCAATCAACTTCAACGTCGAACATTGATTTTGGACCATTTATGTCGTCACATGTGCTCATGGAAGCCGATTGAACGAATGATTTAGTCGTTCTTAACCTTCATCTATTTGAACGCCGAACACGATCACGATGATCGTCGAGTTAGGCGGTAATCCCCAGGCTAAAAGCGTTGACGTCACAATGACGCTGCGTGCACGCCTACTGAACTTTCGACACACACGACAACAGAGGAGTGCGGGTAACTGAGCAAATTAGCTCAAAATTTATACGGAGAACAAATGAAGAACGATTTGATCTTCATACAAATTCCGCGACATAACCACTTCTTTTTTTCTTTGTGGAAATCCTTTATAGGTCCCTGCCGATAGGTGTATGTGGGAGTCCCACAGGCTACCCACTAAAACCACCACGGCGTTCTTGCAGCCACCTTAGGACCACGGGATTCACTTGAGCATGCGCCGCAGTCCAGGCTGGCTCATATTTAACGGCCCCTCCCTTCCTCACGAGAGATGTGTGTGGAACACAACACGCTGGAATCTCGGACCTAAACTGATCGGATAGCTAACTGGCGACCCTCCTAGAGGGTCACTGGAAGGCAGTCCACTACACTTTTTACACACATTTTTATTAGGGGTTCTCTACTCACCACTTCGGCAGCATAGTGCACGCTGCTGAATCTGAGCCATACTCGTTGTTCGCTGGAGCGCCACCAGGTGGGCACATAGAACCGCCGGTCGTACCACACGACGCCCACGTGGTCCCGCAAGGTGATGTCTTCGCCAACATCATTGTATGATGACGGCACTGGCATGGCGATCACTGGACCAGTCTGAAAAGAAAAGTTTAATAAAAAACACAATCAATGGCATCTCGAGTTCTTGTAGTTGAAAGGGAAACGAAAAAGGCGTTAAGGTCCAGATTGATAGACTTTTATATTGTGCTTATGTTGGTCCAATTATATTAAATAGGTTAAATAGACTACGTAAGTGTTTTCATAGTTTTATTGGTTCCAAATCTTCGGTTTGTTTGCCAGTCATTTATTTTCGGCGGTTTGAAATAAGCTTTTAAATTGACACTTGTATAGTTATAACACGGATTACACCTACGAAATTAGGTTTTTCCACAAATACGAAACTTTTGGGCATAGCCGTGACAGACGATATCAAAAGTTCATCATCATTCAAGTATCAAGGATAAGCTTAACAGGATTATCCAAACAACCATAGGGATCATGGGAAACCCTTGAAAGTCATCTTAGTCACATACGGCCATCTGATCCAAAACTAAGCAGAGCTTGTACTATGGAAACCAGATAACTGATATATTACATACTAGCTGTGCCCGCGACTTCGTCCGCGTGATAATTAGTTTTTTTAGTGTTTTTAGTAAAATAAAAACTTTTTCTAAAATAAAAGTAGCTTAAGTTACTCCTTATTACATCAGCTACCTGCAAATAAAAGTCCCGTCAAAATCGGTCCAGCCATTTCAGAGATTAGCTGGAACAAACAGACAGACAGACAGAAATATATTGATAAAAATGTGATTTTGGTGCATGTACCGTATAGGTATATATATATACATATTTATGTAGTAAAAACCGGCTATTTCAATATTAAAAACAGACACTCCAATTTTATTTATTTGTATAGATAATACTTTTCTTTTGTAAATATATACTTATATAGATAGTTACACCCAGACTCAGGACAAACAGACATGTTCATGCACACAAATATCTGTCCTGGGGCTCTACCGGCTAAGTCACCGAACATCGATTTCTTAAATGGCGTTCAAATAAATAAAGGTTAAAAATGACTTAATCAGTCGTTAAATCGGCTTCAACGTTGACTATCGATTCCGGACCATTTATGACGTCACATGTGCTCATGGAAACCGATTTAACGATTGATTTGAACGCCATTTAAGAAATCGATGTTCGGGGACTTAGCCGGTAGAGCCCCTGGGTGGGAAAAGCAAGCATTTGCCAACCACGCCAACAAGCCCGACCGACGATTTGAACTCAGAATCTCACTGTCCGTAGTTACGTGACCGCTAGACCTAATAGGTAGGTAATCGAAAAATTGATAGTCTATACCTACTAAGACGCCAATATAAACAATAAAAATCGTATAAGGATAAAGGACAAATTAATTCAAACTTGTCAAGAGGTATTACAAATATTACACGGTTGGTGCGGGGTCAAATAAGTTAAGCAGCGAAGACGAGTGGACTCAAAATTACATGTGAATCGTATAGAGCTGTGATTTATGGAGTTCAGTTTTATGCACCATTTATCACACGAGTTGTCCGACACACGTCGGGCCTCAGTAGATTAATGAAAGTGCGAGAGTGAAATAATAATTGCTGTAAAGAGCTTGGTTATACCAGAAAATGGATAGACAACAGTAATAATAATATGTTGACACAGCTAGAATGATTTATTTCAGTTATTTTCATAGTGTAATGCCCTATGGAATTCTTCTCTGGGGTAACTCCGCTGACATTACCACCGTATTTATATTGCAAAAAAGATCTGTAAAAGCTATCTATAATCTTGGCCCGAGAGTGTCCCTAAGAAATAAGTTCAAAGAGGTTAACATTCTAACTGTACCATCTCAGTATATATGAAAACCTACTATATGTGCATAAAAATATCGATTCCTTCTGTTAAAGGAGCGTTACACATAATGTAAATACTAGATATAAGAATAATCTCATATTGCATACTAAGGAAGTTTGTTATAGAATCTTATACATTTCCCCATAAAAGAGTTACTTATTTTGTAGAGACGGCTCCACAAAATAAGTAACTCTTTTATGGGGAAATGTATAAGATTCTATAACAAACTTCCCAAATCCCAATGATATTAGAGAGTTGTCTACGAATAAGTTTAAAATAATTATTAAAGCCGAATCGTGTAGCAGGGTATTACAAAATTTCTGATTATTTAAGTGACGAAAGTGCTTGGGATTGAGTTGTTCTGAGTCAACACACATGATTGTAATTAATCTTGAGTAAGTATATTTTATTTAAAATTCCTACTGAGTTTTCTGGCAGCATTTCTCAGTAATAGATGACTATTGCAAAGCACTAAGCGTATATGATAAAGTGGACATAGCAATCATAACTCGGTACAGCAATTATATGGGTAACCTGAATAAAACAACGCGGCCCAAGATATTGAGAAATTTGTTATATCTTCCAATGTTTGAACTACCTCAAACTACAAATGTGTACGGTGAAAGGGTTTGGAATTGCATTCTACCCAAAACACTGAATAAATTACCCATACCCGTAGTACAGAAGTTTGAAAACAGAAATAGTCGAAAGGTAAGCAACATATTAAAGCGACGCTTTTTAAATAAAACTTAATTAGACTATAAGCGGCAACACCTTAACCATATAATTTTACACTTTTAAGATTTAGAGTTAAGATTTAATGTAAAATAATTGTATTACTTTAATTGAAATAAACAGATTTTTTATTTATTTTTTTATTATTTAGTAGCCCCGCCCCCCAGCCTCATACACTGCACGGTAGGGTACAAAAAATGACGATTCCACATAAATGTAAATTTTTTACGGAAAGTAATTTCTGACTTTGACTTTGACTATCCTGGGACATTATTCACACACCTGGTGTAGTCTTAACAGTAGTGTAAATTGGCACTACTTTAAAGGCATAGATCACATTTGACACTTGAATAAAATTCAACAACGTAACCTTAACCGGTGGGCATAAAATATGATTTATTTTTTGTAGTTAGCACTGCACAGCTGTGCTCATTTTTTTTCAATATCGATTAATTATTATTGTAAAAATTACCAAATAAGGTCATTTTACGATTCACTTTACCCGTAACTGACGGATGTCAAATTTGATAAATTAAATTGGCTGTACAGTAGTCGCCTTTTACGACAACCACCTAGTTTGGGAACAGAAGACAACGCGTTAGTCGTCCCAAGATATTATTAATTTATTTATACGTTAAACGAGTTCTTACATAACCATAAATATCTAATGTTTATGATGATGACCCTCAACTTCACCTCAAGTTCATAGAACACCATTGACATTTACAAACCAATTATAAAGAATAAATAATCAGAAATAGATGTGGAATATCTAGTTCCAAAACGTAATAAAGTATCAACTATGTTAGTAAACAACACATAGGTATCAAGGCCGACCAGATTTACAATTCGAGCGAACTACAAAGTGGTTTAAACTATTTGTCATTTATTTCAAACTAGCTGTGCCCCGTAGTTTTACCCGCGTTAAATTTATAAATTATCACAGCTCCTCCCCCGTAGTGATAGCGTGATAATATGTAGGCTATATGTTGACCAGACCTCTTAGTAATATTCATGCAAAATTTGAAGTGATTCCATGCAGTACCTACTTTTTGAGTTTAGCCTGGGCTAATAATAATATACATACAGACAAACAGATAAAAATTGTAAAAACTATATTTTTGGCTTCGATATCGATTGTAGATCACGTTCCAAGTACTTATCCTTTTAAAAAAATATTCAATGTACAGTTTTGACTTTCCTACGATTTTATTATATGTATAGATAATTTTTGTGTATCACTGCAGTATCCTAAGTGTTTAAGTATACATTAATGACGTCGTGAGCATGTTGGATTGTCAAGTAAGGTCTTTCTACTTCCGTGTAAATCGAAGAGTTATCTTAATAGCATAGTCTCCGCTTTTAATTTGAATGAGAATGTGAAATGAAAAGGGGCACTATATAATTATACTATTCAAATTATATCTGTCTGTTTTGTTTTGTTTTTATTGAGATGGACATACGGGAAGTTATTATTAGAGCGGACCTAGTGGGTATGGCGGTAAAAAGTTATTCATGTGTGTAAGAATTTAGAATTTAGACGTTAAGTGTATGTATAATTATAATTAATAAAATATTTTTTTATTAAAAATCCATACCAATAAATGGATAGATTTCATCGTTTGTCGTCCATCCATAGTATCCATCGTGATGGTATAAAAATAAATGTAAGTATGTATCTAAACTAAAACTAAATATAAAAAAAAAATGCGATAACTTAAATCGCAATTAAAATGTATCTAAATTAAATAATCTATTAGTTAGTATGTATACAAAAATGTATTTTGAAATTAAATTAAACTAGCTTTCCCGACGAACTTCGTGCCGCCATATTGTTCCCGTCAATATTGTCTAAATTGTAATGTATAATATTTTTCCTTATTTTAAATATTTTAATTAGTTCATACAAAGCATTTCTGACAATAACGAACACAAAAGAAAGGTTTAACCAGTTTGGTGAATTTCTTAAATATAATTTTTTAAATTTATCGTTTGTAACCTGCCATTAAAAATAAACAAGTGTTTTTATCTATTACTCTTTAATGTTTTCACTTTGTTATTTTGTATCATCCTTTTATGTTTGACATTTTATTTGTTTATTTTATAGTTGACATTGTATAAAATTATTGCACGACATATCTAATGTCAAATATATTTGGATAAGTTTATAATGTACCCAAAAACCCTTAACTTATATTTAAGCAAATCATTTTTATTTATATAGATACATGACAAGCTCTGACTGTCACAACATGAAACAAATGTATATGTCATCTCTCTCTAATATATGTAGCTCGTTTATAAAAAGAACAGGAAATACACAGAGCTGCCATATTACTAGAACTGCTTATAAGACGAGCATGTATCATGCCCACGGGGCTAATCTTACTAATATTATTAAGGCGAAAGTTTGTGAGTGTGTATGTTTGTTACTTCTTCAGGTCTAAACGGCTGGAAAGATTTTAATAAAATTTGGTATGGAGTTAGCTGACACCCTGGATTAACACATAGGCTATAATTTACAAAGTTTAACGCGAGTAAAACCGCGGGGCATAGCTAGTCTGAATTTAAATAAAATCTTAAATATTTCAGGTTTTTTTTTGTCTCTTCTCTGGTTATGGCTGGACTTTGCTAATCTCATCAAATCACAGGATTTAAAATACAGCCGCTGCATCCCCACCCACCCTCCTCTCTTTGAGTGCGAGGCAACACGTGAGCGAGATCCGTTATTACGTATGTTTGAGAGAAAATTCTCATAATTCTAATAATAATTCATGTGGAAGTGGGCGGGGCACATGGCTCGTAGAACCGACGGCCATTGGGGCAGAAAGGTTCTCAAGTGGCGACCACGAACCGGAAGACGCAGCGTGGGCAGGCCCCCTACAAGATGGACCTATGATCTTGTGCGGGTCGCTGGAAACTGCTGGATGCGAATAGCGCAAGACGGGCAATTGTGGAGATCTTTGGGGGAGGCCTTTGTCCAGCTGTGGACGTCTTTCGGCTGTTATGATGATGATGATGAATAATTCTCAGGATTTTTCAATGGCAAGCTAATCATTTGGTAACCCTTCACCGTGCGCATAGTTGGTCGACAGGTTCTACAAGTCGATTATTTTCTACATACTCTGTCTCTTTCAGAACTATGTTAGAAATAAATGCAATGATATTAAAATAAGTTCAGTTTGTGTGGCATAAAATCAGGTGCATTTAAATGCAGTTAAGTTACGCTCAACTAAACTGTATTTGCTTGCAGGCGGCGGTGAGATAAGTTAACACGCTTGCACTTAGTTCTACAATAAATATACAACATGTAACGTAATTAACGCACACCCTCAAACACCCCAATTAGAATATTATGTTGTTATCATAATACATACACTGAATTTTTAATTTAACATGTATATGCATTGTTATTTACTGAATTAGTTTCTTGGAACAAAGTTTATTTTTCTTTATTTTGTATTGAATGATGGAATTTGTATGAATACTAATAAAACTGCGATTGAAAAGTCTTATTACTTTGACTTACGGTCCATCTCAATTTGTTATGACTGTACAGGGTTAATATGACAATAATTTGCGTAGTTTTAATTATTTTGGAATAAAAAATTACCTATATTAAAGATGGTATAAATCGATTCAGTTAACGATTCTGAGCAAACTATTTTCAGGGTGTGCGTTAATTAAGTTACATGTTGTATATGTAATAGAAATGGTGCTCAGAACAGTAAAATTCATTACCTTGTTTATGTTCTTACTATTACTATATAAAAATATTTTTATTGGCAAATGGTCCTTCAAATAGAAGGTAAGTGCTACTAGACCTAATGAGTACAAATAAGCACATAAGTGGTCACAGAGTAAATAAAGGCAGTACTTACTTATCGTATGGACAGTGGTTACCCTGGACCCTGTTTAATAAAGCTGACAAGTCGACATATATGTCCAAAATAGACTTAATTGTGTGATTGTGACAACCCGACATATTTGTGGATTTTCCACCATGAGAATGCGACGCTCATAGCTAGATGCTCTCACCGGTCCGTAAGTGATCGGCGAGGTTAAGCAACTAGGCTCGCGGTCAGTTCATAGATGGGTGACCGCCAAAGTGGTTTAATTTCTGAGCGTCTCCGTGCTTCGGAGGGCACGTTAGGCTGTCAGTCCCGGTTGTAGTCATCAGACAACAGTCGTTACGCCATGTTAGAGGCCTACTGGGCGGCTTGAGCAACTCTGACACTAGGGATACTACTACTCATACGATAAGCAAGCAACCATGAGAATTTTGTCACCTGTAAGTTTTAGTAAACAAACATTGTCGATTTGTAACTATTTTTTTATATTCTGACACTTAGGCGTCCAGATGAAAGCCAAGAATTATATTATATGTAACTTTTTGACATATGTCGGACTTGTCGATTTGTCAGCTTTATTAAACAGGCCCCTGGTGTCAGACTTATTCAAGTCGCCCAGTAGGCCTCTTACATGGCTTAACGACTGTTGCCTACTGGCTACAACCGGGACGGACAGCTTAACGTGCCCTCCGAAGCACGGAGATGCTCAAAAATGAAACCACTGTGGCGGTCACCCATCTATGGCCTGGCCGCGAGCTTAGTTGCTTAACCTCGCCAATCACTTACGGACCGGTGAGATTATCAGGCTATGAGCACCTCAATATTTTTTTTTATATATGGACAATGTCACACAGATTATCCTAGCCGCAAACTAAGCAAAGCTTGTACTATGGGTACCAGGTGACGATATACATACTTATATAGATAGATAAATACTTAAATACATAGAAAACATCCATGACTCAGAAACAAATACTCGTGCTCATCACACAAATATTTGCACTTACCAGGATTCGAACCCAGGACCACCAGCTTCGTAGGCAGGAGCACTACCAACTAGGCTACGGTGACCGTCAAATGCCTCAATGCCAAAATAAAGGCAGTGTTACTCAAGCAATGCACCCCAGTTTATGTAATACTGCCTTTATAAACTTGTTTATTAGGGTGCGGTACCACAAAGGTAAAAAAACAATATATCACGAACCGGAACCGGCTAAATTTTCTCAGAGAGGTAGTTCAATTTCAACTTTTCGCTATAACAACAAATAATAAAACCAAGTTATATCGGCCAAGTGCGAGTCGGACTCGCCCATGAAGGGCTCCGTAGCAGCAAGTAACAATATAAAAGTAATAATATAAAAGTTCTTGTAGTAGTTGATCGAATGAAAGGGAAATTACGGTTTATGAGTAACTGTACGTACTAAAAACAACATTCTTACTAGATCTCGTTCAAACCAATTTTCGGTGGTAGTTTGTACATAGTTTGTACAAAGTAATGTACAGACGCCAGCACATCCAGCTTACCCAATCTGTCAAATTTCTTTTATAGATTTTCAACTTTATCATGTTAGCATAAGGTTCACTTTCAATTGGGGAAATTTGACAGATTGGGGTAGCTTCACAGATTGGGAATTTGACAGATTGGGGTGTACATCATATATTTTTTTTAGTTTTATCACTCTCTTATTTTAGAAGTTACAGGGGGAGGGACACACATTTTACCACTTTGGAAGGGTCTCTCACCGAAACTATTCAGTTAAGAAAAAAATTATATTAGATACCTCAGTATCATTTTTGAAGGCCTATCCAAAGATACCCCACATGAATGGGTTTGATGAAAACAATTTTTTGAGTTTCAGTTCTAAGTATGGGGAGCCCCCAAAATTTATTGCTTTTTTCTATTTTCATATGAAAATCATAATGAGGTTCACAGAATACATCTACTTACCAATTTTCAACAGAATAATCTTTGTAGTTTCGGAAAAAAGTGGCTGTGACATACGGACCGACAGACAGACAGACATGACGAATCTATAAGGGTTCCGTTTTTTGACGGAACCCAAAAAAAGGAAACAGTATTAGTACATAAAGTACTACGAAACCATTTGTCGGCGAGTCAACCTCGCACTTGCCCGGAATTTTAGATAGATACTGATAACTTTAACAGATTTAACAAATTGTTCTTTCTCTCTACATAGATAAAGAAGTATAGGAGGATTATTTTCCTTAAATATATAAATGTTAAGTTTTAATTAAGTTAAATTTAGTATCCATTTTTGTACAGACGCCAGCACAACAAGCTACCCCAATCTGTCAAATTTCCACAATTGAAAGTGAACCTTATGCTTATGTGATAAAGTTGAAAATCTATAAAAGAAATTTGACAAATTGGGGTAGCTGGATGTGCTGGTGCCTGTACCTTTTTACAATAGACCTACATTTACTTACCATTGGCCTAATATCGTCCACTATTGGACACAGGTCTCCCCAAAAGGTTTTTATAACTTTGCCATTTGGTATTTTTTAAAGTAAGTATGCATGTTGATGATCTACACGTTGTTCAGTTCAGTTATGGAGCTCAATTTGTCTATGAAACTGAACAACGTGTAGCTACATATGTTACACCTTGTACACAGAAGAATATATATATTTGTTATAACTGCCAATGTTTGAACTACCCCAACTACAAATTTGTACGGTGAAAGGGTTTGGAATTGCATTCTACCCAAAACACTCAATTAATTACCCATACCCATAGTAGAGAAGATAGAAAACAGAAATAGTCGACAGGTAAGCAATATATTAAAGCGACACTTTTTAAATAAAACTTAATTAGCATGTAAGCGGCAACACCTTAACCGTATAATCTTACACTTTTAAGATTTAGAGTTAAGATTTAATGTAAAATAATTGTATTACTTTAATTTGAAATAAACCGATATTTTTTTCATATACACAACTAGCTGTGCCCCGCGGTGTTACCCGCGTTAAATTTTATGAATTTTCTTTTCTATAAACCTCACGGAGCCCGGGACCTTTCCAACGAATGCAAAACCGTGGAAATCGGTTCGTGCGTTCTGGAGTTATAGCGTCAGGAAGGAAAACCCGACTTATTTTTATATAGTAGATAAAATATATAATAAGTTACCTTTTCTAAATCCTGTTGATACCATCCCTCTCTGTATCCATATTCGGGATCTATAGGAGATTTTCTGAAGTTCCATATACCGTCGAGTGTCTTTAGGTCTCTAGTTTCCGTCTCCTGTGGGTAAAGAGCTCCCCCGATATTGAATATCCTCCTCTTGGGAACCTGATTAATTTCATTGCCGGTTGCTGAATTAGGTACCACAGCATCCACTAATACGTATGTGAGGGCTGCCCAAGCGTATAGAAGCTTCTTCGTTATCATTATCTGGAACAAAAAAAAAGTGTGTTTTAATTGAGACTGCTGTGGTAATGGATACGACTTTTCAAGGGTTTCCTGTGATCCCTATGGTGTTTGGATAATCCTGTTTTGCTTATCCTTGATACCCGACACTAAGGATTTCCCTAATACAGAACCTCCTATTTTTAAGATCTATTTCTTCACTTTCGCATAAATAAGTTTTTCTATTTTGCCCCCTTCAACTTCAAAAATAGAACTATTTTTATACTATTATGATATCTATTACGGCCTCAGAGCATTTATATATCTATGGTTACGGCTATGTCCAAACGTTTCGTAATTATGAAAAAAAATATTTTGTATAAATAATCATCCTCCAAATGTATATTAAAAATTAAAAAATATTTCCAACTGCCGAAAATGAATGACTTTTAAACAAACAAAAACTATAGAAATAACTTACATAGTCTATTATCATGTCGTTTGATAACAGAATAAATTTTAATCAGTTCAGTTTTAGAAAAAGAAATCAGTATTCTTTTACTTCCTTCTCCAAAATTCAACCGAACTAGTAAATAAAATAAAAATAAAAAAGGTTTTTATTCACATAGACTTTAAAAAAGCGCTTGTAAATAGTCAGAACATGTTTGTAGTAATATAGTTGTATACATTATTATTTCTTGTAACAGATATTTAGGTACACATTGTATGAAAACATTTATAAAATTTATTTTAATACAGCAATGATATTTAGCTAGCTCGTATCAAGTTATTGTCAAGAGATTGTTTAATTATCTAGTTTAAGTCTAATATTTTTACTACATATTGTAGTAAACTTGTAATCCTATGTTGGTTATGTTTTCTTACTAACAATTAATTTGATTTGCGTGCCGGTTAGGCATCCTGGTGTTTGATGTACTTTCTCGAATAGGACAACTATTTATGCGGCTCATATATGTGTCGTTGTCTTGTTAAGGGTCTTGCTGTGCTTTGTGCCCGTGAACTGTATCGCGACGTCCTGCGTGAGCGATCTAGACGCGAACGCGAAGCGGCGCGGCGCGAAAACAACAAACAGTCGAAACCTATTGAAGTGTCGTCCTACATGACCAAACGCAGTGCGAAGCGGCGATGAAGCGAACGCGATCAGTTGGCTTGATATTTTCGCGCGAACTGGATGCGGTGCCGTCGTGTTTTTGCGGCGTCGGTGGCGGCTTCGCGAGATGATTCGCGTGCACGTAGGACATAGCCACCGCGTTGCACCGCATCGCATTGAATTCGCGTGTCACCGCTTCATAATCGCGTTCGCTTTGACCGCCTGCGTAGGACGTAGCGTAAATTTGTTAAGTCCCCCGCGATACAGAGATTAACTTCTCTAGTGCGGGTATTGTCTTGTGAATTGTTTTCATAATATTAATAAGTGAAGCAAAAATTTTATACCCGTTTTACAAAAATTACACGGACGGTGGAGTATTAAATTTGGAACAGTTAAAGTTCATATGGTGGAGTGCAGAAAGGCATTAGAAGTAAATTATTTTAATGAAAAAACCTTACACACACTACCATCCTTTTGACACATTGACAAACTCAGTGTCAAAACTGAGAACAGATTAAAATTATTTCTCCTTAATGGCTCTAGTCTTTGACAATAGAACCTTAATGGTCGAATTTCGAACAAGTGCGATATCTAGAATTTTTAAATATTTAAAAGTACAAAATACCGACTTCCGAAAATTATTTCTAATAGTTATATACTGTAATTGAGAAGCCAGAGCCATGACTAATGTATAGTGAGTATTTGAGACTCAAATTGAAAGTAATACCGAATAAATTCATCGTCAAATAACATTAAATTTTTTAAAGAAAATGTACTACTGCTTTAACCAATAAAATAGCCGTAAAGGAGTAGCGTACTGATCTGCATCGCGAATATGAAAATATATAATATCCGTGGTCTGCTAATAATATACTTAGATATCTGAGACATCTCCATGCAATCATGTGATGCACGTATTTAATACCAAACTTTCACATTAACTCGATGATTATCGTAACAATTGTAAAATAGTTTCTGTTTTACGACTTCAACTAAACTTAAAAAAAAAAAATTATATCCCAACTCAAACTCGAAAAATTTATTGTATACCTAAGTATCAGTTAGACGTAAAGAAGTAACAAACATACACACTCACAAACTTTCGCATTTATAATATTAGTGTGATTACAAATTTCCCATTTCTTTATTTAGTATAATAAACCTAATTCAGGAGACAACACAGAAGTTTGGATGCATGTATCTACATTATATGCTTAAAACTACGGTGTATCCACTAAATTTGCATGGACCATGTTATTTTAGGCTATTTTTAGCATATTATCCGTACCCTCTGAACTAGTTAAGACTGTGACTCAGAAGGTAACTGTTCATTCGTGCTAATAATATCCTAAATTACAAGTATGTGCAGGTGGTTGTTAGGCATATTACAAGATTATTATGTAGAAAATTGTGTAAATATCAACATATTCGGCTCGCGTATGTTGAATTTTTGGATTTTAAACTTTTTGGGATTTTTCTGTAAAAAGAAAAGTCTTTTAGTATCAGCCTTTAGTTTGGGAGTTAGCTGTATTATAACCCCGTGCCTCGAAAAGCACGTAAAGCCGTCGTCGGTCAAGTACCTGACTTCTTTCCGGTCGTATCGCTATTCCCCCATGAGAGTGATGGAATAGAAAGTGTCACTATAAATATGTCCTATTATAGTGGCCGCCGTGGTCGAAATTCGGCCTGGAGGACATTATTATTATCTCAAAAGTATATAACGGGACTATTATAGTCCCTCCCTCTTACCCACCACTGCAACTCCTGTAACCAACAGTGGCACATAAAGAAATGACGTTCAGTGAGGCTCAGGCATGTCCCGGGGAATCGCTTTAACTGACTTGGATCCCGCAACGAATTTAATCAGAAAGAAACAAGGAGTTAGAAAATGAATAATTCCTCTTCCCTCCAGAGCAAAGCAGTAGACAGAATGATATAAAGAGATAGCCTCATAAAACGAGAGAATTGCAACTAGAGAAGCCAGCTGCAAAAGCACGAAAACTCTCAAAAGTTTATAGTATGTATTCCCTATCGCTTAAAAAGAATTTATAAAATTGTTTTATAAAGCACAGAGACATTACATCCCAGATTTTTAGGGTTCCGTACCCTAAAGGTAAAACAGGACCCTATTACTAAGACTTCGCTGTCTGTCTGTCCGTCTGTCCGTCTGTCACCAGGCTGTATCTCATAAACCGTGATAGTTAGACAGTTGAAATTTTCACAGATGATGTATTTCTGTTGCCGCTACTACAACAAATACTAAAGAAATTAAAATATTTAAATAGGCTCCCATACAACAAACATGAATGTTGAATGTTTTTATAGGTAATGGTACGGAACATTTCACGCGCGTCTCCGACTCGCACTTGGCCGTTTTTTTTTTCTACAAATGTCGGTGTTATTTACAAATTTAGTTTGAAACTGCCACGTGATGAATACATTCATGGGCTTTTGACTGACAACTGACAATGTTAATCAGTAGGTAAAAGTGAAATAAATAGTTAAAGATGCAAGGCGAGGCTTTGACGGCTTGTTGCGACGCGTGTTCGGCTATTATCAGTTCTTGTCCACTGTGCTTGTTATCGTCCGACGAAAGCGATAGAGTAACATATTACTTTTTTATTTTACGCAAAGCGAATACAAATTATGACGTATCTGGAAATGTATGTATGTACATACATTTCCAGATAACCTTGGGATGGATATTGTTTGAAAATATTTCATGACCCCCATATTATTTAACTTGATACGAGCTAGCTAAATATCATTTCTGTAATAAAATAAATTTTATAAATGTTTTCATACAAGATGTACCTAAATATCTATGTTACTAGAAATAATATCTAATGTATACAACTATATTACTACAAACATGTTCTGACTATTTACAAGCGCTTTTTTAAAGTCTACGTGAATAAAAACCTTTTTTATTTATTTATTATTTTTTTATTTATCTATATAAGTATTTTTCGTTGTATTTTTTAATTTTTGCCATTAATCCAGCAGCCATTTTAGCAGTAGGCGATTACATTCTATTAAATATAGAGGTAATATTAATATACAGGGTGAACACTCCATTATACACTCACCGGCACGGAAACTTGGCCACCAATAACTTGCCGATAATTTCTATTTAAATATTTAATTTTCACTATATTATGGGTTTATGCACTAAATTAGGGTTTTTTTTATGGTTTTGTAGGTCTTCGCACATTATAACAACTCCACGCCAACGCGGCAGCAACTCTACTCACACTCTCGATGAGTAGTCAACTAGTTGATCCACCCAATGGTCACTAGTGGACAACGCGGTGTCAAGGAGTGGCCAACGCGGTGCCAACGAGTGGGTTATTCAACAGACAACTCGTCTAACCTCAGTTTTCGGTTAAATTTTGTCCAAAGAAGTCGTGTTGCTTATGAAATGTCGAACTTTACATTCAGTGAACTGGCGATTATAGCTATTATATTTGATAATGAAAATGAACGAAACAGCAGGAAAAGAAGATATTGGGTACATGATATGTTGCGACAAAGGAAATCAGAAGGGGAATATTGGAATATCCGGAAACGTCTGCTAGATGACGAAGAAAAATTCTATATCTATTTCCGTATGCCGAGATACTTGTTTTATTATATACTTAATATTATTGAGGACGACATCTACAAAAGAAACACGCGATTTAGAGAAGCTGTATCACCGGAAGAAAAGCTGGCAGTGACATTAAGGTAAGCAATAAGAAACTTTTTTATAATTTATATGTATTTATTTATATATCAAGTTAAAGGATAAATCAAAGCAAAGCAATTTTACTTTAATTGTGTTAAGAAGAACCATCAACCCTCGATTCTTCCATAGGCGTTGTATTTTGCTGTTGGGTGCTAGCGGTGCTACTACCGGTAGTACCTGCATTTAGGTTTTGAGTTGTGTAGCTACTACCGGTAGTACCTGCATTTAGGTTTTGAGTTGTGTAGCTACTACCGATAGTACCTGCATTTAGGTTTTGAGTTGTGTAGCCAGAAGTTCCTGGTGCAAAAAAATCATCATAGTAACAGTTTCGATTATTTTGCAGTTCTTGTATTTCAGCTTCCGAAATTAAATTAAAAATTCTTGACTTTAAAAGTGCTTGATTATAGGTAGATAATTTTTTTACTGTGCTAGAAATACTTAAAAAAAATTTATCCATTTCGTCATTCTGCTTTCCATCTTCATCGTTTTTTTTTTTTAATAAATATTCCATTAAAACCGCCGATGCACTTGTTTCTTGCAATTTCTTTCGTTTTGTCGTTTTTGGAATGTCAGGAAACACTGATCTAGATGAATCGTACATAGACACCGAAGATTCAGGACGCTCCGAGATAATTGACGAGTCTTGAGATTCTTCATTATTAGTCACATTGGCAAGAATTTCCGCAGCAGATAAGCTATTTTCATCATCACCATCATCTGTGTTGTCCACTGACGTCACTGTAGACCGTTCTTTATAATGTGGTAATAAAAAAGACATTTCAGTTTCATATTGCCATTTTGTATTAGTATTAGCACTCTGACCACTTTTAGTTGCTTTCTTTTTAATGGCTCTTCTATGATATTCCCTTAAGTTTTGCCATATCTTCTTACATTCTGACGCTGTAACAAAATAATATAAATATAAAGAAAAATTGGTTGTTTCAGGTACTTGATTAGTGGCTGTTCATTTAGGACTATGAGTTCAAGCTTTCGGTTAGGCGAAAGTACCATCCGGTCGATATTAAAAGATGTGTGCAATGCGATTATAAATACAATGAAGGGGAAGTTCATGCCCACACCTACTACCGAAGACTGGAAAAGAATCGCAGATGGTTTCAATAAAAAATGGAATTTTCCAAACTGTATAGGTGCCATCGACGGCAAACATGTAAACATAATTGCCCCTCCTAGCAGCGGCTCGCTATTTTTTAATTATAAAAAACACTTCTCTATCGTCCTCATGGCTGTCGTCGATGATAAATACAGATTTATAGCTGTCGATATAGGGGCCTATGGCAAGAATAGTGATGGCGGAATTTTGGCATCGTCAAGATTAGGAAGAGCGATTGAAATGAATACATTTAATATTCCAACTGACACACCATTACCTGGTACTGAAATAATAATGCCACATGTTTTTGTAGCCGACGAAGCGTTTCCTTTAAAAAGGAATTTATTGCGACCATATCCACGTTCAAGTGGCATTTCAGAAAAGGAAAGAATATACAATAATCGCTTATCGCGAGCTCGCTGAGTAGTTGAAAACGCGTTCGGCATCTTATATCAAAAATTTGGAATTTATAATAAGAATTTGCATTTACACCCAAAATATGTTGATATTGTGGTCTTTGCGACGTGTATTTTACACAATGTCATGCGGTGTTATAATATACCATCCGATGATGAAGTCAACACAAGGCAGAGTTCGGCCAATAATGATGATGAACAGAGATTACTAAGTAATCTAAGTACAATTCCAGAAGATATAAGTGAATCTTCGGCATCTGCTTTTGAAACTCGTGATATGTTTGCAACTTATTTTCAATCTCCCGAAGGACGAGTTCCGTGGCAGCATTTAATAGATCGATCATGGATAATTAATATGTAATAATCGTAAGAAGTTGGTTATAATATTATTGACTTATTAAGAATATTAAACAAGTTTCTATACTAAGCTGGGATTTTATTACTGATTACCTATATTAAATAAACGTAAGGCACTTTATTATAACATACAGAAACCCAAACTAAAAATAAAATATATATGACGTAGATTTAATATTTTATATCAGTAAATTCTGGGATTTTATATTACTGTATGTGAAAAAACTAATTTTTACGATAAACCAAGATTTTTCGAGTGTCCAAGTAGAAAATCGTAGGTACTGTTAACTGTACAATAACATACCTACTTTTTGGATGTAACAGGTTGAATTAAATTTTCTCAACAATGTACTTTAATGAAATGACTTATAAGTTTTAACATTATTTTTAATATCTATTAGAATCACACATATTTATTTGTTCGATAGCTGAATTTCTGTAGATTATGGCAAAATCAATAACTCAATACCAACACTGAAAACGTCACAAATAGAAATTAATTATGTTAATAGTATTTTATGCAATAGTTGTATAAGAGGGTTCAAAAATGGTGAGTGGCGTGGTGAGTGTTAATGCAACGTCGCATACAAAACTTTTTCTACGACTAGGGATTAAATATAACAAACACAGCAATACCGCATAATTAAGAGCGGGAAGTTGTATAGTCACATATGACAGTTAGTTTTTGCAAAATTCAATTGCAAAAAAGACTAGATAGACTTTTTTGCAATTGAATAAGACTAGCTTTTATATAGGTGTTCGGGACTATATAATTAACAGATAAATGTACCGGAGTAGAAAAAAATTCTTACCTGGTTGCGACAATACAATAGCGATTTCATTCCATGCCTTTTCCTTCTTATGTACGTCACTATATTTCGGATCACGAAGGTCGTATAGTAGCGGATATTTTCGCACTTCTTCTATCAACTTTTCTTTCTGCATGATTTTCGAAAAATATCACCGTGTACCGCCAACGTGCACTCCGTCCTTCGATTCTATAGTGAATGATGGCGGGCGGGGGGAAGGCACGGGGCGGACGGGTGGGCTGGCAAATGGTTGCCCGTCACGCGTCAGTCGCAAACGCATAGTCGTTACGTGGACAACGTGTGGTCGTTGCGTGGACGACGTATGGTCATTGCGTGACAAACGTGTCGGGGTTGACCTCTAGTGTACGATGCGTAGGCCACTCGTTGTACACTACTTTATAATCATTTTTTGAAATTGAACCTTGAACATATGATACAGGGCTTAAATTTCAATGTCTAGCATAGAGTCGAGTCGCCGGTGAGTTGTTATAATGTGCGAAGACCTTAACTCAGTTATTGAAAAAATGATGCACCAGCAGTAATCTTTAAAAAAATAAGCAGTTTCACAAAAATATTGGTTTTAACACTGTCAATTTAAAAAGAACACAAGATGAAAAATAACCAAAAAGTCTTCGTTGTGTTTGCATTTTAATATCGGGTGTTTCCTCCCCTAGCCCCGATAACAGCTTGCATTCGTTCTGGCATACTTTGGATGATGTTTCTGATCTCAACTTGTGGTATGCTTTCCCAAGCGGTCAGTGCTGCATTTTGAAGCTGATTCAGAGTTTCAGGCGGGTTGGAGGAGGACTTTATTTTTCTTTTAAGCTTGTCCCAGATATGCTCTATTGGATTTAAGTCTGGACTACGAGCTGGCCACTGCAATTTTGAATACCAACCTCTGTAAGGTATTCCTCCACGCAATGTGCAACGTGTGGGCGCGCGTTATCGTGCATTAGGAGGAATTCGTCAAATCCAATAAACCCTGAATATGGTAACACGTGTTCCTGAAGAATCTCCTCGATGTATCGTGTTGCCGTTAATCGGTTATCGACGATAACTAACTCCGTACGTGCATCGGAACTTATTCCTCCCCAAACCATTATAGAGCCTCCATGAAAACTAACAGTTTGTGTGGTGGTAATGGGTAAAAACCGCTCTCCTCTTCTTCTCCACACTCGCTCCCGACCATCTGGAGCTCGTAAAGCGATTCGACACTCATCTGTGAACAGTACTCGAGCCCACTGCTCATGGGTCCAGTTGGCGTGTTCTCGTGCGAATCGAAGTCGAGCTACTCGGTGACTTCTGAGAAGTTCTGGGCCGCGTGCTGGTCTACGAGCTTGTAAATTCACTTCCTCCATTCGTCTTCTCACTGTACGTTCACTAACATTGACACCTCTTGTGAACTGGAGTCGCTGGCGTATCTCAACAGCGGTGAGGTAGCGGTTTCTCAAAATTTCCAGGACAATAAAGCGGTCATCCCGGGCTGATGTGCATCTGACGCCTCCGCTGCCTGGTCTGCGGGAGTAGCGGCCTGTCTCCTGGTATCGTTTCAGCGCATACTGCATCGATGAACGTGGTACATTCAGTATAACAGCAACTTCTCGCTGTGTCAGCCCTTGTTCGATCAATGCTACAGCTTGTGCAACCTGTGATGGTGTTAATGGCATTTTTATTGGAATTAAATCACCTTTAGTTATTGAAGTAACAGTACGATATCACAATAATTGAACAACCTAACAATAAACTTTCACAAAACACAAATTTAAAACAGCAACTTAGTCGCTCAGATGTCCGGGTTCAACTAAAACTTAAAAATAACGTCATATTGCACTCAAACATGATAAATTACCCTCTTGAACTAAAGGTAAACATTTTTTAGACCAACCTTCATAATAAATACTCATAGGAAACACTTAAAGCTCTTGTTATCGCGAAATACGCGCTTGGCCAAGATTCCGTGCCGGTGAGTGTATAAAAGTTGACTTTTATACTTAATGAGATTTTATTAATTACTTATATATTTTTTTATTTACAATTTCCCCGCGGCTGGAACATAGTCTATTTTTTTTAGAATAGAATATTCTATTCTATTCTATGGAACATAGTCTATGTAGTCGTAACTGCAGGTTGCAGTACCAATTTTTACTTTTTTAATGCATGCCTCTAGAGACAGGAATCTCCTGACAATTCGAGTCGTGTCCAAAAGCACTGCTTTCCGAATCGGGTTTTTGATCAAACCATCTAACGTAAGCCGCTTTACATGTTTTTTGAGGCCCTTGGCTATTAAGCCATTGGTAGAAACGACTATCGGTTCAACGATAGCCGAGTCAACATCCCACATGCTCAACATCTCCCGCGCATAGTTCAAATATTCACAAGCGTTCAAAGGTTACCATTACTGATCAGTTATTATTATCATTTTTACCGTTACCGTATTTCTGATAACCTTGTAATCTTTTGAAGTAGCATCATTTTACTACGAGGCGATCACTATGTGTGCTCAATAAATATTTTTTTTTCTTCTTCTTCTTCTTTCTTCTATTATAGAATGTCATTGCTATAAAATAATAATTTGCGTAAATATAACTTCAATCAAATCAGTTGGATTCTCAAGGCTATTTCCCGTGTCAAGCCTAAACCAAGCGATACTATTGATACTGAACTGAACAAATTATAAAATATTATTAAACGATACAAATAAACAAGAAAATATTTCATGAATCCGACACTGTTTTCTATATTAATTTAAGCAATGAACTTGATTTTAAATAGTTTTAAGTCGGATTTTTTGATAAATAATACACCATCTTTATATGACATAATCAATCACGTCAGTTTACAAATCCAATTTTTTATACAAGGGGTGTGATCATAAAATGATGATGATGCAGAGGCTAAATTATTTAATTAAACATTTAAATTATTTTATTATGGCTGTTTGATTCTATTATGGTATCCTATTTTATAATGACATTTTAAATCATTCAAACAATCTTATTATAATAATGTATTTCTTGACAGTCACCAATCATGAACTATCACCAATTGTAAAGATTTATTAAATAAATTATTTTTATTTTGCACGACATATCGTCCAACAACTTTGTAACCTATATTTTGACAAATAAACATTTTCACCTCATCTGATTTTATATTAATTTTATGAAAATTCACTGAATAGATACCGATGGTATTCAACCTAGTATTTTAAATGTTATCCATTAAAATGAACTGTCGAAAAAGTAGGGTACACAGATAGTACACATATTTTACAATATTTTTTTTGCTGATAACACAATATTTATGGGCGACGCATATTATGCAAATTAATTATGAAATATAGCATAACATTTCGCGCCTATTACAACAAAAATACGCGTAAACATTACGAAATATTGTAACCGGCATAATACTTATAATAGCTTTGTTTAAATGGTATGCAGTGTTGTATGTTAGTTACAAAAGAGGTGGCTTTCTAGCGCATGCGCTTGAACAATACTATGCGCTGAATGTTGATCAGAATTGTGCAGATAGCATGCGCCACCATGGAGGTACACTAGGGTTGGTTGACACTAATTAGTTCTAAACATCATAATAATATACCCACTTCTGCGTAGCTAAGCTTTTACATTTAATATTAACTTGCTTTACAGGCAGTTACTTCTTCCATTTGTGGTTCTTTTGACAATGTTAGCAGGTATTGTTTTTACCTTAACAGCTAAATAATATTAAATTTGGCCGGTCCTATCTCAGCACAATAATAAATGATAACATTACGGTATGCTATGACTGATAAACATTATGACAAAATGTTAATGTTAACTCTAAGAGAATAATATAATATCTGGGGACAGTGTCACACAGATCATCCTAGCCCCAAACTAAGCAAAGCTTGTACTATGGGTACCAGGCGACGATATACATACCTACTTATATAGATAGATAAATACTTATATACATAAAAAACATCCATGACTCAGAAACAAATATTCGTGCTCATCACACAAATATTTTCACTTACCGGGATGCGAACCCAGGACCACCAGCTTCGTAGGCAGGAGCACTACCAACTAGGCTATGGTGACCGTCAACTTGTTACGTTACTAACTTGTCTAGGCAAATGTTAGGAATCATATCTAGTTACCGCCAAATTTGTATACAGATTTGAACCATTTATTAAATTATCTAAGTACCTATGTATTTAGAAAAATAGTATATGTAGTATATCAGTTATCTGGTGTCCATAGTACAACCTCTGCTTAGTTTGGGATCAGATGACCGTGTGTGAATAATGTCCCAGGACATTATTATTATGTATTTATTTGCATTAAACGTGGTACATAAAGGTGGTAAAAAAAAAAATTATAATCAGTAGAAATACACATTTGCCATTATTAAAAAAGCATGCAAAGCTATGGTATGGTAAGTATAATATAAGTCACAAGTATTTAAATAATCAAAATGCTCAAATGCGAAATTTGCTTTACAGGCAGTTACTTCTTCCGTTTGTGCTTCTTTTGATAATGTAAGCAGGTATTGTGTTTTTTTTAACTTTAAAGCTGGTGGATTTGTACCATGAATAATTTAATTTGCCCAGTCCTGTTTCAACACAATAATATATCTATTACAATATGCTATGTCAGGTAAACATTATGAGAAAATGTTAATGTTAACTAATGTGAGAATAGTAATATGTTAGCAAATGCTTGGAATCATATCAAGTCACCGACAAATTTCTATAAAGATTTGGAACTAAAATTATCAAATATGAAATGTGCTTTACAGGCAGTTACTGCTTCCATTAATTGTTATTCTTTTGATAATGTCAGTAGAATTTTAACTTTATTAATTTGCACAGCTTTGTCTGAATACAATAATAATTTTATTAAGGTATGCTATGGCAGATGAACATTATGACAAAATGTTAATGGTAACTCATGTGAGAATACTAATTTGTTAGCAAATGCTAGGATCATATCTAGTCACCGTCAAATTTTTATACCGATTTGGAATTAAAATTATCAAATGCAAAATGTGCTTTACAGGCAGTTACTTCTTCCATTAATTGTTCTTCTTTTGATAATGTTAGTAGGTTTTTTTTAACTTTATGAATTTGCTCAGGCCTGTCTGAATACAATAATAAATGTATTACGGTATGCTATGGCAGATGAACATTATGACAAAATGTTAATGTTAACTCATGCGAGAATACTAATTTGTTAGCAAATGCTAGGATCATATCTAGTCACCGTCAAATTTTTATTCGGATTTGGAATTAAAATAATCATAAGTGAAATGTGCTTTACAGACAGTTACTTCTTCCATTAATTGTTGTTTTGATAATGTTAGAGGGTATTGTTTTTAACTTTACAGCTGGTAGATTTGTACCATGAATAATTAAATTTGCCCAGCCCTGTCTCAACAGAATAATATATTTGTTACTGTATGCTATGGCAGATAAATATTATGACAACATGTTGCCTCCGAATCAGAAGGTCCATAAGGGAAAAATGTCATTGTTCGTAGAAGGTGCACATTTAATGTTACCTCATGTGAGAATACTATCGGCAATTTTTGGAACAGAGTTCCTTATCGCGCGTTGTGAAAGGGGGCTAGACGGGAAAATTCTTACGAAAAGTTGTCACAACACTTTTTGCAGCTGTGCGGCGTGCGCATGTTTCTCTGTCTGTCTGTCTCTCTCTCTTATAGAAAGCAAGCCAGATATTTTCATTTCTATTTCGTATTGAACAGTGTGGTGTCGCGACGATTATTTTTGTTGAGTGTATACAGGTTTTTTGTACATAATAAATAATAAGAAATAACTTCGTTCAATCCGGGTATCCCTTGACACCTCTCAACCTCTCAAGTTTTATTTTATATAGATTTGGAATATTAAAATGCTCAAATGGGAAATGTGCTTCACAGTCAACAGGCAATATGTTATTTTCTGTTATAAAATTTTAACAGGGGTGTATGAACACCGATTTCCAGACTCTAGGCTGCTATATATTGACGGGCTGGTTGGCGTGGTTGGTAGATGCTTGCCTTTCACACCGCAGGTCGTGGGTTCGATTCCCACCCAGGCCAGATATTTGTGTGCATGAACATTTCTGTTTGTCCTGTGTCTGGGTGTAGTTTATCTATATTAGTATGTATTTACAAAAGAAAAGTAGTATATCAGTAATCAGTTATCTGGTTTCCATAGTATTCACGCTCAGCTTAATTTGGTATCAGATGGCTGTGTGTGAATAATGTCTAATGATATTATTATTATTATAATAGTGATTTCCTAACAGAAATATCGAAAAGTCTTCAAGGAATTTGTACCCTGTAGCTTATTATTTGCCATTAAGAGGCTGACAATACCCAATCTTGCACGTATTAAACCCACGTATCAATACGGAGTGAATAGTAAAGTATCAAAACACAAGCGAAAGTATTAGCGAATGTATTCGCAATGGTTACATGTAAATTTAGTTCAAAACAGTTTTCACTTTTGGCAAAGAAAGGTGGAGTTGGTAAACATTTTTCATATCTTTTTTTAAGTTTTACAACATGTAACGTAATTAACGCACACCCTCAGACACCCCAATTAGAATATTATGTTGTAATCATAATACATACACTGAATTTTTAATTTAACATGTATATGTATTGTTATTTACTTAATTAGTTTCTTGGAAACAAGTTTACTTTTCTTTCTTTTGTATTGAATGATGGAATTTGTATGAATACAAATAAAACTGCAATTTTAAAAGTCTTATTATTTTCTTACGGTCCATTTCAATTTATTTTGACTGTATAAGGTTAATATGACAATAATTTCCGTAGTTGTAAATATATTGAAAAAAAAAAATACCTATATTAATATTTTAATAATGATATAAATCGATTCAGTAAAAGATTCTAAACAAACTATTTACAGGATGTGCGTTAATTAAGTTACACATTATACAATTATTTTATTTGGACGGTGACCTCTTATTAACTAAACCCTTGTTTAAACTATTATGTTATCATAATATGAGCGACTTCATACACTACATACCTACCATATACATACAACCTCTTCGTATGTGGCAATTATTATTTTTCTATTTAAAATGACAACGCCCGCACTAGGGAATTTAATCCCCATGTCGCGGGGTACTTTACAAACATATAATAGACGGACACAAATTACATCCAGACTCAGGACAACTATTTATGGGTCACACAAATAGTGGTCCAGCGCGGGACTCGAACCCGCAACAAGAAGCGGCGAGGCGACTGTCTTAGCCGCTGCGCCACACGTGCAGTCAAAATTGATTCAATTCAATTTATTTCAATCATTTATTGCTCTCAATAAGTTAGTTACAGCTGTTTTTATAATATAAGGTACATTATGGACCCTGTAGGCTACGGCAAAGTAGAAAAGAGGAGGGAGCCATTACAAATTTGGGTTAAAAATAGAAGAATTATTGTAATTTTACTTTAATTGTTAAGTATTATTATAACGGATTATATTAATTAACCGTTTGATATTCCAGCAACCTAATAAATTATCTGTATTTGTCTTCGTATTATATTGTCATTTACTCGTAGTTATTAATTATTTTTTGTATAATTTTATATGGGTTCATTGCCTGAAATAAATCTGATTTTATTTATTTATTTTATTTTCATTTACCCCCTATGCCTGAATTAAAAAAGTTAACTTGTGTTACGTTCACAAAAATTACGATTAACGTAACGTATTAGTGCAGATCTACTAAATTACTCTATAGTTATCTAAAGATTAAATTTCTGGAACTTTATTAAAAAACTTGCACCTACAATGATGTACCACAAGCAGTTTGTTATTTAAACTCGCAGTAAATAAATCTGATTTTAGTTATTTATTTTATTTTTATTTAAATGCCTGAATTAAAACATTTAACTTGAGTTACATTCACAAAAATTACGATTAACGTAACGTATTTGTGCGGTTCTCCAATATGATTTTTGTGTTACCTAAAGAATTAGTTTATTAAAAAAAACTTGTTACCTATAATGGTGTAACCACAAGCGGTTTGTTATGTAAACTCGCAGTAAGTTATTTAGTTGTAGCAACGTTATACAGCACAATCTATCACGATCGACCACAAATAACTATACTTATCAATCTCCACCAGTTACCCAACATAATAATTATTTAACGGCAATAGGTATTTAAACCTATAGGTATTATTATAAAAAATGGAAAAAACAAGGATAAAAATCTACAGAAAGATCCTACTAATATTCTAAATGCGAAAGTTTGTGAGTACGGATGTATGGATGTTTGTTACTCTTTCACGCAAAAAACTACTGAACGGTATTTGATGCAACTTGGTAGAAATATCATCATGTCACTCAAAGTACGTCCACTGCTGGACAAAAGCCTCCCCGACGAATGGGGAGATATGCCATAATCGCCACGCTTGGCAGACGGGTTGGCGACAGAAAGTTTGATGGTCAAAGTTCACAGAAAAACGCTGCAGCCTGTTCTCTGGTAGGTATTCCCTCGGTCGATTTCTACGCCATTTCGATCGATTCCATCACCATTATTTTAATAAGTATGGACTCCGTGGTCGTTATTGTAGTTTTGAGAATGAACTCTTATGTTACAAGAAATATTTCTTCTAAGTAGTAAACAAGTTTAAAACCTCTCTTCTGACTTTTGGTATATAAAGAGGCATGAGTCGTGAGAACATTGAATACTTTGCCTGTTGACATCAGACAAGAAATTAAAATTCGCACGACAGTTAAAGAGATATTTATTAGATACTATATAAAATGTAGGTACCTATTAAGTATTAGGTTATAAATTTACCTGATATTATTTTATTATTATTGTAATATAGACTCAATGATCTCACAGTTAAACTGCGTAAGCAGTTTTGTGGGGCTATGTAATTAGTTTTTATGACATTTTAAGAGAAATAATGCAGAACCAACCAACCAACCAAACGTGATAGGTATTTTAGGTGCAATGTTAAGTGCATCATAGTCCAATATTGGACGACTTCGAGGGTGACACTGAAAGTTCTTGGAAAATCTTAAACAAATGGCAAATGAATAAAATACATGCGCAATAATATTGGCAAACAGTTCCATTTTCAAAATTTGAACTTAGTTTTTTTTTTATTGA
This sequence comes from Pseudoips prasinana, assembly GCA_951640165.1. Taxonomy (NCBI): domain Eukaryota; kingdom Metazoa; phylum Arthropoda; class Insecta; order Lepidoptera; family Nolidae; genus Pseudoips; species Pseudoips prasinana. The sequence goes on from OX621260.1 coordinate 16,695,286, forward strand.
AGTTATACTTCTTTTGGCGCGATGGAGAAAAATGATGAGAGTGAATTTTTACGATGCGCGCGCACACCGACACCAAAAAATTTAACAGCATGAAGTTAGTTCTAGGTGGTATGACAGTGAATTTTTAATGCGCAGATGCGCGCGCATCGTAAAAATAACAGCATGAAGTTAGTTCTAGGTGGTATGAAAATTGATAACTATGTTCAAGTTGTATATTAAGAAGTATAACTTCTAACGCGTGTACATAAGTACACACAAGTTTTTTTTTTCGTTTACAAGTGGCCAGTTCTAAAAACTTTCAATGTCACCTAGATATTTATTGACTTACAAACCAATTGCCGCACACCTCACATTGCACTGAAAAGATCTACCTATCAAGTTTGTGCTCACGACTCTTCGATATTATATCTAATGACACGTTAACATTTTCAGTTAAATTGAAGCTTATAGCCAGATACTATGACTAGCGGTCAGTCCATAGATGGGTGACCACCAAAATGGTTTAATTTCAGAGAGTCTCCGTGCTTCGGAGGGCACGTCAGTCCCAGTTGTAGCCTTTAGGCAATATCGTTAAGCCATCTCAGAGGACTAACGGGCGGCTTGAACAACTCTGACACTGGGGTAACCACTGTCCACACGATAAGTAAGTAAGTTAAATTGACGTTTCGTATTGTCTCCTAGGCGACAACTGTAAAAATAAGCGATAAACCGAACAGTGTAGATCGCATTTACCGTGAAGGGAGTGTAACTGTTGCCAAGTCCAACTAATAATTTTATTATATACGTTACACATAACTGTTATCATAATGTTATCTCCTATTGTCAGTTTTATTATATTAATTATTAATAATTAATGGTGTGACATATTTTATGTTTGTTATGTAAAACTGTCTAATGACATTTTGGCCTTTCACGCCGCAGGTCGTGGGGCTTGATTCCTATCCAGGGGCTCTACCGGCTAAGTCGCCGAACATCGATTTCTAAAAAATGCGTTCTAATAAATAAAGGTAAAAAATTACTTAATCAATCGTTAAATCGGCTTCCATGACCACATGTGACGTCATAAATGGTACGGACTCGATTGTCAACGTTGAAGTCGATTTAATGATTGATTAAGTAATTTTTAACCTTTATTTATTTGAACGTCATTCACAAAATCGATGTTCGGCGACTTAGCCGGTAAAGCCCCAGGACAGATATTTGTGTGCATGAACATGTCTGTTTGTCCCGGGTCTGGGAGTAATGATCTATATAAGTATGTACTTATTTACCAAAAAGTAGTATATATATGGAGTATATCAGTTATCTGGTTTCTATAGTACAAACTCTGCTTAGTTTGGGATCAGATGGCCGTGTATAAATAATGTCCCAGGATATTATTATCTTTTTATTATTATCTTTTTTATTACTATAGTACAGGCTTTCCTAGTTTAGGATCAGATGGCAGTGTCCAAACATATAATTAGATAGGTAGGTAGGTATATTTGGAAATATTATTAAGCAAAGTTCAGTAACCTTAAGATTTACTAAAAATATTGACTCGCCAATTAAAATAAAAATCAATTAATAATAGGTATTGGAGGTAAAACTCGATTGTTCGTCGGAGAGGGTCATCGACCTAAGTGATGTAAGTTTATCATATAAATGATGAAGCTCATAGTTAATCATCTTTTTACGTAAAACATCGCGCAGGTGATCGACCGTGTAATTGTTTTAATTTTAATAGTACAGACGCCAGCACATCAAGCTACCCCAATCTGTCAAATATCCCCAATTGAAAGTGAACCTTATGCTTATGTGATAAAGTTAAAAATCTATAAAATAAAATTGACAGATTGGGGTAGCTGGATGTGCTGGCGTCTGTACTATCAGCACCAATATAGTGGACACACTCTGCCTTTGATACCGTCTTTATTGTGTAGGTATTAAGATCGGTTTTCGTTATTGCAGTGTATCCACTGTGTCGTCGACTATTAGTAAAGTTATATTACTATTTTAATTTTAGCTTTTAGTAAGAGTTCCGTAGAAATCATGTATTGTAAAGGAATCATATTAAGTCGTATAAAACGTTATTTTTTATCTATAATATAATAATAATATCCTTGAACATTATTCACAGACGGCCAATGATCCCAAATTAAGCAGCGCCTGTAGGTACTATGGAAACCAGATAACTGATATATTTACATACTACTTTTCTTTTGTAAATACAAACTTATATAGATACACTCAGACTCAGGACTAACAAACATTCGGACGGGATCTTTCGCCGCCAGCAGTCGTGTATGCGATGCTGGCTGGCGACTCCACCAAATGGGACGCCGTGGTCTCCTTCTGCGAAGCAGTCATGCTCCAGAAGGAGGCCGCCGAGCGGGATCGGGAACGAGCCGACCCCGCTCGTAGACGGAGGAGGCGTCGGGGCGGCGGCGGCAGCCGTTAGCCTTACTCCCCTCGGGGCTGCGGTGGCAGTATGAGAAGTGTCCTCAACTGCCACCACGTGCAAGCAGCCCCGGGAAGACAGCGAACTGTTTGTGGCGCAATCGCTGTGCCGTACTGGCAGGAGTCGGCAAATGGGGAGGGCAACCCACAGCTCTCCCCGGGTGCGTTTCGCGACCATCTGGGACACGGCGCAAAAGGGGGGCACCGGAGCAGCATACCCGCGTTCCCGGGGCTCCCCGTATCAAGCGCCAGAAGAAGTCCACGGCAGGTTAGGTTTAGTCGGTGCGAGTCCGACATACCCACCCGCAGACACTTTTTGCGGGTGGCATGCATTAGCATTCCACCTGCAGGTCTAACAAACATGTTCATGCGCACAAATATCAGTCCTGGGTGGGAATCGAACCCATGACCTGCGGCGTGAAAGGCAAGCATTTACCAACTACGCCAACCGGCCCGTCAAATATATTACAATTTGAATTTAAGCTTTTTTTTGTTTGAATGAGATCAAGTTTTGCTGGCATAGATAGAGTTCCGTATTCAATCATGTATTGAAATGGAATCGTATTTTAATAATAAATAATGTCCTCCTAGCCGAATATCGGCCACGGCGGCCAGTATCAATGGAGACTAGCCATATGCATAGACGGTTACCGTAGCCTAGTTGGTAGTGCTCCTGCCTACGAAGCTGGTGGTGGCGGTTCGAATCCCGGTAAGTGCAAATATTTGTGTGATGAGCACGAATATTTGTTTCTGAGTCATGGATGTTTCTTTGTATTTAACTATATAAGTATGTATATCGTCGCCTGATACCCATAGTACAAGCTTTGCTTAGTTTGGGGCTAGGACGATCTGTGTGACATTGTCCCTAGATATTATAGATATTATTATTATCTGCGCGGGACATATTATAGTGCACAAGTGTGTGCGAGTATAGGGACACTTTCTATTTCATCATTCTTATGATCCGATGGGACGACTAATGACACGACTGGGAAGAGGTCAGGTACAGGACCGACGGCTTTACATGCTCTCCGAGGCACGGTGGTAGGTATAATACCGACACTCACAGACTTCGGACTGATACAGAGAATTTTTCATTATACAATAAAAAATCAAAATCGCTTTTGGCCCGACCCGGGATTTGAACTCATGACTTCATTATCTGCGGTTGAACACGTTACCGCTAGACCAAACGCTATTAAATTGTATAAAACGTTTATGTTTTCCCTATGCCAGCTCCTTAACCGTACACACGGCTACATATCAAGCTATACATTCGCAATATAAGCTGACCTCTCATTGTATGGAAATCCTATACAACGCGGGATCAGCTTATACTGGAAATGTATAGCTTGATATGTAGCCGTGTGTACATCTAGATCGCGCTGTGACTCATTAAGTACTGAACCTGTTTTCTGATCCAAAGGTTGCGGACCCTCGCACAAGACATGAAAGGCAAGGTATATACCAACCACGCCAACCGGCGCGTCAACACATATAGGGGAAGACCGGGCAAAGCGAATACCCCGGGCATAGAGAATAGTCCCCACTACATCTAAACTATTCGTTTGACATCAACCACGGGCCCATAGAAACGTTCGGGCATCTTATCTCAGTGAGCGGCAAACACGTAAGCGAGAGGCCACGTCGCGCGGTGGCTGCGGAACGGCAAATTGTGGTTACGTAACATTATTTTCGAAATTTGAGGTAATTGTAATGTATTATATTTTGCGTGTTGTTTGCTTATCACCCTTGAGAGTACTTATGTTTCATTACATGTCAAAGTGCGCTAATAATATGTATTTAACAGAGAATAGTAACCATTCGTTTTTGTGTAATTTGACTTAACTTTAGAAATGGCTCTATTGGGCAAAGTGAATAGGGCAAAGTGGATATGCTATTCACTTTGCCCGAGTTTATTATTGAGTTACAGTATAACAAAGTTCATATTTTATTGCAGATGATGAATAATTATAAAAAAAACTAATCAAGGCTCTTGAGAAGAAAGTGTCATGCAGACCGCTATAAATTCCGGAGAATCGGTGAAGGGTACAGTAGCAAAGTGGGAATGTTACTGCAAAACTTGGCAGATTCCGACCTGTTTTTAGTGAGGTTACCTCACGGATATATTCTGAGTATTTTGGTTTACGGTGTAATATATATATTGAAGAAGATGAGCAGCCAGTTGAAAATTGGATTCGATGTGGTACCTGTCACAGCTGGTGTCACAAAACATGTACTGCTTTTTAAGGCATTGGTAATCATATTTCAAGTGACAACTGCCAGTAATAATCTTTAAGCTATTTCCTATAAACTAATGTTATGTTTCTTTAAGTTTATTATTTTTAATTAATAAGGTTACCTTTAGTTTTATGTGATTAGAAGGTATTTATTCACTTTGCCCAAGTACCATATCCACTTTACCCGGGCATCAGGGCAAAGCGAATACTAGCACACCTTTTCGAATTCTTGTTTTAGTTCCTAATTGTAAGACATTTAAGGTTATTTGATTATAATATATGTAAAATCAATTAATAAAGACTGATTTGATACATTAATTTTGTTTCTATCACTTATACTTTTTATGATAAAGTCTTGAATATCGTAAGGTATCCACTTTGCCCGGTCTTCCCCTACATATCTATTCTCTCATCACAATATTCAGTCTTAACAACATAAATAACAAAACAACACAATATTTAAATTAAGAAAGTGATAAAAATGTCACCCATATTATAATTATAAAGTGATAACTGATAACCTTTCGCCTTAAACGCGGAGAACTGCTCTTAAGTATTACCACAGTATAAATATGGACAGTAAGGAAACTAAGCCTAGTTGATGAAATAATTACCTACGCTCTATTGAAGCTGTAGGGTTGTAAATTTTGATGTTTTAGATATATTTTTTTGTTAAGGCAGGGAGAATCCCATATACTTCCGTTTCCATCGAATATAAATATTCTGATGCGACCAGTAGCCATGTGCACACGAGGAGGTTCTCCGACCTAGCGCCCCAATGATATAGATACCTATTATTATTTTTCATTAAAACATATTTGTTTTATAAATCAGTAGGACGGTTAAAATACGAAAGCACCTGTTTCGATCAAGCCGAGTTAAAACAGCCGTATGCTCGCAATACGCACGTCACACATGGATTTTAAAGAGATTGCGGAGATAAATAAACTTATACGCGACCACTCCGTCTGCGAGATTGTCGATGCGCATGTTCGTGTGCAGTTTCGACCGTTTGTAGGTAGTTTCCGTACTGGTCTATTTTTATACTGTGGTATTACCGCGTAATATCATATTTACCAACCTTACACATTGAAGTTGCGTGGCTTTAATGTTTTTATTACCATGTTTTTGTTATTAAGGCTCATGAATAATTATAGCTTCTTTGAATAATGACAGCACGTAATACCTATTCACCTCTGCCATCGCCGCCAACATGTTTCGGGTTCGGCTCCCGCATAGGACACCTATTTGTATGACCGATATATAGTTCTGAATCTGTGTGTTCTTTGTGGGCGTGAATTTTATGTTTGTGTAGTCCCCCGCAATGTAGGAGGAGGTCACACAAATAATTCTCCTGCGCGTAGATCGAACCCGGAACACGAAGTGGCTAGGCTATTTAATCTCATTGATTAAATTAATTCCTCTTCTCCCTCGTATCTTACGTCAAAATTTCGCTATCTACATAGCAACCACAGTAAATTTCTTCGTTCTTCTCATAACATAATAGACTTCTTCAGTGGGGGCACTGAAGAAGTCTGAGAGGGGTCTCATCATTCTAATTTCATTCACTCTTCTTTCGTCGTACAATCGACTCTTCTTTAGAACTCCCTTCTACCGGAAATCAGGATGGCAAAGAGTCGTTACTCGTTTAAAAAGAAAACTCGCGCATATCTTTTAAAGAAAGTCTAATATCCGTAACAAGATCATCGGTCTGTCTTGTAGGGGTCCTGCTCATGCATCATCATATTAGCCAACAGACGTCCACAGCCGAACTAAGACCTACCTCAAAGATTTCCACAATTTCCGGTCCTCCACCACTCGCATCCAGCGACCGTAACAAGATCATCGGTCTGTCTTGTAGGGGTCCTGCTCATGCATCATCATATTAGCTAACGGACGTCCACAGCCTAACTAAGACCTCCCTCAAAGATTTCCACAATTTCCGGTCCTCCACCACTCGCATCCAGCGACCGTAACAAGATCATCGGTCTGTCTTGTAGGGGTCCTGCTCATGCATCATCATATTAGCTAACGGACGTCCACAGTCGAACTAAGACCTCCTTCAAAGATCTTCACAATTTCCGGTCCTCTTTCACCCGCATCCAGCGACCCTAACAAGATACATGCCGACAAACTGTACTGCAGTTTGGCAGAATACATAAAGGGAGAAAAAAAAAAGATCATCGGATTGTCTTGTAGGGGAGCCGGTCATGCATCATTATATTAGCCAACAGAAGTCCACAGCCGAACTAAGACCTCCGTCAAAGATTTCCACAATTTCCGGTCCTCCACCACCCGCATCCAGCGACCCTAACAAGATCATCGGCCTGTATTGTAGGGGACCTGCTCATGTAACATCATATTAGCCAACAGACATCCACTGCTGGACTAAGACCTCCTTCAAAGATCTTCACAATTTCCGGTCCTTCTTCACCCGCATGCAGTGACCCTAACAAGATACCTGCCGACAAAATGTACTGCAGTTTGGCAGAATACATAAAGCGTGAAAAAAAAAAAAAGATCATCGCATTGTCTTGTAGTGGAGCCGGCCTAGCATCACCATATTAGCCAACAGACGTCCACAGCCGAACTAAACCTCCCTCAAAGATTTCCACAATTTTCGGTCCTCCACCACCCGCATCCAGCAATCCTAACACGATCATCGGCCTGTCTTGTAGGGGACCTGCTCATGCATCATCATATTAGCCAACAGACGTCCACTGCTGGACTAAGACCTCCCTCAAAGATTTCCACAATTTCCGATCCTCCTTCACCCGCATGCAGCGACCCTAACAAGATACCTGCCGACAACTGTGCTGCAGTTTGGCAGAATACATAAAGTGTGAAAAAAAAGATCATCGGATTGTCTTGTAGGGGAGCCGGTCGTGCATCATCATATTAGCCAACAGACGTCCACAGCCGAACGAAGTCCTCCCTCAAAGATTTCCACAATTTCCGGTCCTCCACCACCCGCATCCAGCGACCCTAACAAAATCATCGGTCTGTCTTGTAGGGGGCCTAATCATGCTGCGTCCTCTGGTTCGTGGTCGCCATTCAAGAACCTTTCTGTCCCAAGGTTCCACGAGCTATGTGCTCTGCCCACTGCCATTTCAGCTTGTCAATATTCTTCGGTCTTTGTCGGTTACTTTGATATGTAAGTATTACATAGTCAGTGTCTATTAAAGTGTTATTATTATTGATAGCTTCAAATTTATCAGCATCAGGTCGAAGTCTGGGAGTTGGCGCTATTATACCTCCGTGCCTCGGAAAGCACGTTAAGCCGTCGGTCCTGTATCTGACCTCTTTCCGGTCGTGTCGCTATTCGTCCATCCAGCCAGATCATGCGAGTGATGGAATAGAAAATGCCCCTGTGTTTGCGGACACACTTGTGGACTATAATATGTCCTGCGCAATTGGCTAGTCTCCATTGATTCTGGCCGCCGTGGCCGAAATTCGGTCGGGAGGACATTATGTAAATATTACCTTAGCCTATGTCGGTTACTTTGAAATGTCAGTATTACATAGTCAGCGTCTATTAAAGTGTTATTATTATTGATAGCTTCTTAAAACGCGTATATTTCGATAATAAATAGTTACTCGTATTACAGCATAATTACTGTACTTAATATTTAACCTTTATGTAATAATGACTTCTGACCTTTTATGTCACAATAGTATTCACAAAGATATTTTTTTTTAATAATCTGGACACAAAATTACTGGAATTATAATAAATGTAGCTCGTTTTACTTTTGACTGGCCTTTTGGTCTAGTAGATAGATACCTTGACTGTTAAAAGCCAGAGGTGCATCTGTTAAGGTTATCCCCACCCAGGGTCTCTACCGGCTAAGGGCATCGCAGACCGAGAGGAGCGCAGCGGAGAGGATTTTATTAAGGCACTTGAAAATCAACTTTAATATTATAGAAATAAAGTGCATATATGCTTGAACCTAACATAAAATGCTCGCGCGGTCCCGGGCGTATAATGTTGAAGCATATATGCACTTTATTTCTATAATTTTAAAGTCGATTTTCTAGAGCTTTAATAAAATCCTCTCCACTGCGCTCCTCTCTGTCTGCGCTGGCCCTAAGTCGCCGTACATCGAATTCTTAAATGGCGTTCAAATAAATAAACGTAAAAATTACATAATCTATCGTTAAATCGGCTTCAACGTCGACAATCGATTCTGGACCGTTTATGAGGTCATATGTGCTCATGGAAGCCGATTTAACGATTGATTAAGTCATTTTTAACCTTTATTTATTTAAGAAATCGTCGTTCAGCCATTTAGCCGGTAGCCCCGCTGGGGCGCTACCGGCTAAATCGCCGAACATCGATTTCTTAAATGGCGTTCAAATAAATAAAGGTTAAAAATGACTTCATCAATCGTTAAATCGGTTTCAACGTTGAAAATCGATTCCGGACCAATTATGACGTCACATGTGTTCATGGAAGCCGCATGTTTATTTGAACGCCGATCACTATCCCGATGTTCGGCGACTTAGCCGGTAGCCCCCCAGGACGGTAATTTGTGTGGTGAGCATGATTAGGTATTTATTCTGTGTCTAGGTGTAATTTATCTATTATATTTATGCATTAAAAAATATGTACCTAAATAATTATGTTTACAAGCTGTCTGGTTGCTATAGCACATGCTATACCTATTTTGGAATTAGATGGCAGTCTGTTAGTTGTTCTAAGACATTGCTCATTACTATTACTTTCCATTTGGTGCCAATAATTTATTTTACATTTTATGCACATACATAGGCCCTATTGGCATATACTGTTTTCATGACATAGGGAGGTGAAGTTAATATAAGTTTGAGTAATTTTTGTCAACCCTAAGGGTTTCATTCGTATTACTCGCTGTAATACTTTTACTAATGAACTTTAATCTAACATATTTATAGTTACAGTTTCTCAGTGCCACGTAAAGATGACTCTTAAAATAGAAATATTGCATGACAGTCATGCAATATGTCTATTGTAAAAGTCATCTTTTTTAAATCTCCAAATAAGTCGTCATAGATCGTTATGAAGGCACTTGTAATAGATTTCAACGCGTACGAAGCCGCGGGCACAATTAAGTCAGTTCATAATAAGTGTGGTTTAGTTCCTCCCTTACATTACGGTATGAATAGATGCATTGTACCTTCGGGATCCTTTTATCTTTGATCTCTCAAAGTATCATCGATAACAAAATGTTTACAGTAAAATTTGCATTAAAACCTTAAGACTAGGATACACATTTTTTTATGTACAGACACCAGCACATCATGCTACCCCAATCTGTCAAATTTCTCCGAACCTTATGCTTTTGTGGTAAAGTTGAAAATCTATAAAAGAAATTTGACAGATTGTAGTAGCTGGATGTGCTGGCCTCTGTATCAAAAAAGGCTACACTAATTTGCTATACTAATTTAAAATGTAAACTAAAATAAAAGTTGTGCAATACATGAGCATGCATTTTAATGGGTTTACTTTTTTCTTTCAACTAAAAAATTAGGCTTCATATTGCTAACAAATTGGTTGTTTTATAGGTAACTAGATGTGCCCCGCGGTTTTACCCGCGTTAAACTTTATAAATTATAGGCAATGTGTTAATCCAGGGTGTCAGCTAACTCCATACCAAATTTTATTAAAATCGCTCCAGTCGTTTAGACTTGAGACCACACACTCACAAACTTTCGCCTTTATAATATTGATTTATTTTTTTATCTAAACTTACGCAACTCTTGTATTGTTTACGTTTTTAATTATTATAGGCGATTTTGAAAAATATGCTAAATATGTTTTACACACATTCATCCTTTCCCTTAATATTAATACCGATCCAATAGACACTGTTTCCGGACCATTTATGACGTCACATGTACTCATGGAAGCCGTTGAACGAATGATTTAGTCATATTTAACCTTCATCTATTTTAACGCCGATCACGACCACGATGACCGGCGCCTTAGGCGTGCCCCCACTTGGCGTTACTAGATTTATGCTATTCTAACGCTAAACTCGTAGCTGAATTCTGGCCTGACCCAATTAAAGCGCAGGCCACACTGCCAGCGGGCGGGCGAGTGAGCTAGGCGGGCGGGCGAAGCGAGAGAAGGAAACTATACAAACTATGTGGAATATTGGCGAGCTAAACTATGGAGTTCACACCGCGACGGACGGGCAAGCAAGCGGGCGCAGCGGGCGACGCGGGCAGAGCGGCCGAGGCGGACGGAGCGGGCGGTGTGGATGTGAGAACGAGAGGAATAATTTCGGGCGGGCGAGCCAAGCTAGCGAAGCGGGCGCGCCTAACGGGATGAACGAGAAGCTTCGCTGAAATCGTTGGATATTGCGTTAGCTTCGCTCGCATCGCTGCCGTAGGGTAGTCGGTAGGTAGGTCGCGGTATGGACCTAAGTATGTAAAAGAGGTGAAACTATGTTCACTCGCCTAGCTCGCCCGCCCGCCCGCCCGCCCGCTGGCAGTGTAGCCTGCGCCTAAGATTACCATTGACATGCTAAGAAGGAGAAACCAACTAATTATTACTTCTACTTGCTACCATTTACTTTTAATTAATCTACCGTCTGACGCATTAAGGCATGTAAAAGCATGACATGGCAATAATTTCCAAAAATTAATTAACTAAATTAATTAGATATTTTTTAATTGTAAAATAGAGCCCTATTTTACAATTAAAATGCCTTGTATACAACACGTAAATAACGACACGCCACCGGAGTAGAGATATAAAGAAATTTACAAAAAGACGATTTGCTCATATTGTACAGACGCCAGCACATCCAGCTATCTGTTAAATTTCTTTTATAGATTTTCAACTTTATTACAAAAGCATAAGGTTCACTTTCAATTGGGGAAATTTGATAGATTGGGGTAACTTGATGCGTCAGCACATCAAGTCTGTATATGATGTGTAAAGCTCAGAATTTACAACTTTACTTACTATTTATTAAAGTATGTAAGCAGTGTTGTTTCTGGCATAAAAAGAATATAGGACCACCCCATACCACCCCGTGGGTGTAGGAAAAGGCCACTAAGGGATACACCAGGTAGTCAGGCAGCGTCATTTATGTACTAGCTGCCACCTAACTGCGGTCGCACGTAGCTAGATGCTCTCACTAGGTTAAACCACTAGGATCGCGGTAAGTCCATAGATGGGTGACCATCCGAGAGCGTTTCCGTGCTTCGAAGGGCACGTTAAGTTGTCGGTCCCGGTTGTAGTCATTAGACAACAGCCGTTAAGCTATGTCAGAGGCCTACTGGACGGCCTGCACAACTCTGACACTAGGGTTACCACTGCCCATACAATAAGTAAAAGTATTCCAAGCGCGGTGACTACAAACCCTTAGCAACGTTATAGTAATCTTTGGGGGAGGCATATGTCCAGCAGTGGACTATAACAGGCTGATAATGTATGGAATAATGCTTCCGCACGGTTCTGCATGTATCTTGTTAGTTCCTGATCACGAAATAATCAATGATGAAATGTAAGCAGCAGTACTTAGGCACCGTTCACACCAAACGTATTGTCCGCCACCGCATGTGAGTATGCTTACTCTCTGTCCCAGTGTGAACATGGATTCAGTCTGCAGTACGCGTTCTCACTAAGCCGACAATACTAGACATAGTAGACAGGTTCAAATACCTAGGTCATATAGTCACTGATGATTTAAGAGATGACTCAGACATAGAGAGAGAGCGCAGGGCGTTGGCGGTAAGGAGCAACATGTTGGCCCGCAGGTTTGCTCGATCTACGGTACAAGTCAAAATCACTCTATTCAGAGCATATTGTCAGTCTTTTTACTCGAGCAGCCTGTGGGTTCAATATACGCAACGAGCTTACAACGTCCTGCGAGTATAATATAATAATGCTTTTAGAATGTTGGTGGGGTTGCCGCGATATTGCAGTGCATCGCTCATGAAATGAAATGAAATGAAATATTTATTCAGCACTTGGGTATTAACATACACTTGTACTTGTCAAGGTCACAATGCAGTACATAAACAAAGTGGATAGTAAAAAGTTACAAAAAAAAAATTAATCTGTCAGTCCGTGCGGTTTGTTTTATCGCATATATTTTCTGAAATCCTTAAATAAATAACAATGTACTAATGTATTATTTTGAAATTTAGTTCTACTATATTAAAATTAAAGAATTGAAGACTAAAGCAAAAGACGAAATTCTAAGTGAGGGTGTGATCACATGCACGGGATCACCGATCACGCATTAATGGGCCAAAGCGATCCTCGCCGCTGAGGAACCTACCCTAGCTAGCCTGCGGCTTTCTCTAGCTGCCTAGGTGGACGACCCGGAGAAGAAAGCCACAAAGAAACTCCGGGCTTGCTTTTTTCGTCTTCTTTTGCTTTCAGTTTACGATTTTTATTTTTTAAATGTCATGTATTTTACTTACATTGTGATTGGTTGTTATGTAGGCTAATGCACGCACAGAACCGTTGTCATTCAGTGAATCATAATAAAGTAAATAAGCAATAGCATTCAATTTCACTCAAGCACTTAGAATATCCTCTTGCTAGACGAAAAAACGGTGGGTGCATCCGCGTACATTTACAAAATTAACAAGTCAAACGAAGTCTACCAGAGGCGAAAAAGAAAAAAGATGAGTACCCCAACAGCAGTTCGACCAGTTACCGCAAGCAGCACCCGTTCACGAGTATGACGTGTGGGCCAGCCATCGCCTCCCTCCCTGTTTGCAAATGCAAGGGTGGATGATTTGTACCCTATAATGCGTAAACAGTGACGCAGTGACCGACCGAGTACCGACTATGAGGTAGCTCCAACAGCATTTTAAAAATGATTGCTGGCCGTTACGACTGTCCAATCCAGAAACACTGGGTGGAGAGAGTAATTGGCCTAATAAAAAGATACGTTTTTTTTTAATGTCTTTGTTATGTCTGTTGTGCATTGTATACTAACATAGTTCTATAAGTTTTATTGTTACTCACCTATCTATGGAATAATTATTACATTAAATTAAATACGCTATAGCGTATGCTTCGGCAACGTAACCAATCCATGTCCGCCGTGCATAGACGTGTAGTACAATAATCAGCCACCGAGAGTCAGCGACAACGCACTACGTAATAGCGTATAGTCAGTTCTGTGTGAACGAGAAGTTAAATATACAACATGTAACATAGTTAACGCACACGCCCAAACACCCCAATTAGAATATTATGTTGTAATCATAATACATACACTGATTTTTTTATTTAACATGTATATACATTGTTATTTACTAAATTAGTTTCTTGGAATAAAGTTTATTTTTCTTTATTTTGTATCGAATGATGGAATTTGTATGAATACAAATAAAACTTCGATTTTAAAAGTCTTATTACTTTGACTTACGGTCCATTTCAATTTGTTTTGACTGTACAGGGTTAATATTACTATAATTTCCGTAGTTTTAACTATATTTGGAATAAAAAATTACATATATTAATAATGATATAAATTGATTAAGTAAATGATACGGAACAAACTATTTTCAGGATGTGCGTTAATTAAGTTACATGTTGTATGTAAGCGATAAACTACGTTACGCGCGCTCACAGTCAGGGACCGACAATACGTTTGGTCTGAACGATGCCTTAACGTTATAATTACTATTATAATGTTGTCCTTACGAAACAATAGCCGAGAGTGGCAGCTGCATGTATGTACCTAATGCATGACCTGCCCAACCTTGCCTGCTTTATATCAGTTTATTTACTTGTTGTCAATATGTTATATTGTATTATTTACTTTACGTGAAGGAATACAATTGCATGTCTACACAGCTGTATCTCAAAAATTACATATATTAATAATGATATAAATTGATTAAGTAAATGATACGGAACAAACTATTTTCAGGATGTGCGTTAATTAAGTTACATGTTGTATGTAAGCGATAAACTACGTTACGCGCGCTCACAGTCAGCGACCGACAATACGTTTGGTCTGAACGATGCCTTAACGTTATAATTACTATTATAATGTTGTCCTTACGAAACAATAGCCGAGAGTGGCAGCTGCATGTATGTACCTAATGCATGACCTGCCCAACCTTGCCTGCTTTATATCAGTTTATTTACTTGTTGTCAATATGTTATATTGTATTATTTACTTTACGTGAAGGAATACAATTGCATGTCTACACAGCTGTATCTAATACGCTAAAGCGCGGTAAAACTATTTGTCTTGTCCATATTTTTATTTATTACTAACTTGGCACCCCCGTTTTACCCCCTTAGGGGTTGAATTTCGAAAAATCCTTCCTTATTCCTTGTCTACATTATAAAGAAAACATCTGTGCAAAATTTCAGCTTTCTAGGGCCAAGGGTTTGGGCTGGGCGTTGATGAGTCAGTCAGTCAGTCAGGACTTCTCTTTTTATTTATATAGATTAAACGGTACAAGTTCGAGTAGAACTCGAGTTGAGGGGATTCCCTACGATGAACAGAACACTTAAAAATAATAATATCCTGGGATATTATTTACACACGGCTATCTGATCCCAAACTAAGTAGAGTTTGTACTATGGAAACCAGATAACTGATTTACTACCTATACTACCTACCTCAGCTAATTCTTTTTTAAATAGTACTTATATAGATAATTACACCCAGACTCAGGACGAACAGACATGCACACAAATATCTTTTCTGGGTGGGAATCGAACGCACGACCTGCGGCGTTAAAGGCAAGTATCTATAACCACGCCAACCGGCCTATCTTCGTAATTTTTTAAAATTGTAGAACAGTGTTTTCAGAAATAGTGACATTCAAAATAGCTTTGGGGGAGGCATATGTCTAGTAGTGGACGATATCAGGCTGATCTATACATATAATAAAATCGTAGGAAAGTCAAAACTGTACATTGAATATTTTTTTTAAAGAATACGTGGGGCGTGATCTACAATCGATGTCGAAGCCAAAAATATAGTTATTAGAATTTTTGTCTGTGTGTCTGTATGTATGTCCGGGCTAAACTCAAAAAGTACTGCATGGCTTTACTTCAAATTTTGCATGAATATTACTAAGAGGTTGGGTCACCATATAGGCTACATATTATCACGCTATCACCTACGTGGAAGGAGCTGTGATAATTTATAAAGTGTAACGCGGGTAAAACCGCGGGGCACAGCTAGTAACGTATAAGCATCTCATCATTCACCATTACCCAACAAATAATTGTGCTTATTACACAAAGATTTGTCCTAGGTCCAACCCATGACCTCTGACGTAGTAATCACTAACCAATTACTATAACCAAAACAAATTTAATTTTTTAGCACTACATTAAGGGGCCTTTTACAGTCCACTAGCGCCGCCAATCGAAAAAATGTCATAACTCGTAAATATAATCAAAAATACAAAATGTGGTCTATTATTACTGTAGAAAAGGCAATAACGTAATTTTATAACACATTGTCAACACTTGAAATATAGCTGTTTAGCTAAATCGTGCATTTGTAACAAAAACGGCCGTTTATGTTTTGAATGCACGATTTAGCTAAACAGCTATATTTCAAGTGTTGATAAGGTGTTATACAATTACGTTATTGCCTTTTTCCACAGTAATAATAGAACATATTTTGTATTTTTGATTCTATTTACGACTTATGACATTTTTTCGATTGGCGGCGCTAGTGGACTGTAATAGGTCTCTTAAGCCTGTTTCCCAATTTGTCTGTAATAACAAGACTCAGTACTTTTAATTTAATTAATTAATATGAAAAATAAATTACGAGTATTTGAAACAGATAGTAGAAAACTGATAATTACCATTTACAGATTTTGTATGTGACTGTACAGATACCGTCTTTTAGCAAACATATCAGATGAATGCTTTGCCAACGCACTGGATGGAAATCGTGGTAAATAATGAACTGTTCCGTATTATACAATGCATACTGAGTACAGTCAACCAAAAAGTATACCTGTATATACCACTATGATGGATGAGTCATAAATTGAATATATACAATGCACTGCATAGACTAAAAATTAACATTTCTGCAAAATTTAAGGACTTATTACTTCTTGTAGAAGAACAGCAAAGGGTAAGTAATGGAAAGATTTATAATATAATAATAATAATAGCCAGGGACATTATTTACACACGGCCATCTGATCCCAAACTAAGCAGAGCTTGTACTATGGAAACCAGATAACTGATATACTACATATACTAGTTTTCTATTGTAAATACATACTTATATAGATTTGCAATTATTACGATTCAATAAGGTTTAGACAAAAAGGTTTTAAAAGAATATAGTTGTCATGTACAGGGGTGTAAGAGACAGAATTATTAAAACTGATTCGAAGGTTTCAATAGATGCTTCTGGAAATTCTGATGCGTACCTAAACAATTCAATTACAAAGGACCGAGTCGTTTGCTGCCGAAATCGAGTTATTTTGTCTTAAGTATTAAGATTGCAATTAAAATATCAAATAAAACTGGAACTTTGGGGGCTTCCGAGGTTTTCGGACAAGAATTTAGGACAAGTCCCCATGGTAAATATTTTTCATGATTAAAAGACCTATCCAATGACACCACAATGATTGCTATTGGAGCGAGTACCAAATTGCCCATTCTGTTTTCAATAATGGTTTTGGTAATATTAGAAATATTTATTTACTATGCTTTAAATGTAATTAGCTTAAAAAAATATTAATATTCGAATGACAATAAAAGTATATGTCGCGATTTTTTTTATAGAAAATGTTCATGATATTTTTTTTAATTTACGTGATACTAAAGATAAAGTCAAAATACATATACTCAAAAACCAAGTTCTTATTAATAAAATATAAGATATAATGCTTGCTAATGGATCACACTTATATTATAAAGGCGAAAGTTTGTGAGTGTGTATGTTTGTTACTTCTTCACGAAAAACTACCGAAAGGATTTTGATGAAACTTTGTAGCAATATAGCTTATATATTTACAAAGTTTAACGCGGGTAAAGTCGCTGGGCACAGCTAGTAGATATATAGTTAATAGTAAACGTGTTTTAGTCCGTCGTCAGCTTGTTCCACATGGTATCTCCTTCGTTAACTGTACATGAGTAATGTATGTACATTGCACGTGTTGTTGAGATAAAATCTGTGGACTAGAGCTGCATGGGAAGAGATGCGTTGTGGTTGCAGACATATAGAATGGCTTTCGACGTATAGTAAGTAGGTAGGTATATGACTCATCGTACCATGATTCGGACGATCAGTTGGAGGTGACGGAGGGGGAGTTGGACCGAGCAGTACGGCGACTTGGGGCCCGAAATACCGCCCCTGGCCCGAATGGGATACCGGGCAGGGCGTGGGTTTGCGCCCTGGCAGTCCTGGGGGACCGGTTGAGGCAACTGTTCACCAGCTGCCTCCGTAGTACCGTGTTCCCCATCTGCTGGAAAGAGGCAAGGCTAGTGCTCTTGAGCAAGCCGGGCAGGACCGCCGATTCTCCCTCGGCGTTCCGACCAATATGCTTGCTGGACGAGGCGGGCAAGCTCTTTGAGCAGTCGTGTATGCGATGCTGGCTGGCGACTCCACCAAATGGGACGCCGTGGTCTCCTTCTGTGAGGCAGTCTTGCTGCAGAAGGAGGCCGCCGAACGGGATCGCCGAGGGCAATCCAACGGAGCCCTCCCAGGGTACATATCCCGACCATCTGGGACGTGGCGCAAAAGGGGGTACCGGAGCAGCATACCCGCGTTCCCGGGACTCCCCCATCAGGCGCCAAGAGAAGTCCACGGCAGGTAGGTTTAGTCGGTGCAAGTCCGACATACCCACCCGCAGACATTTTTTGCGGGTGGCATGCGTAGGCATTCCCCCTGCCTTATCAAAAAAAAAAGGTAGGTATATGACTGGTTCGTTGGTCTGGCGGCAGCGTGTTCAACTGTCAACATCCCGGGTCAGGCCATAAAGTAATTTTCGGATTGTACTCTTAAGAAAATTTCTGAGTGCAAGTCTGGAAGTTGGCGGTATTTCTCCCCAGTGCCTCGGAGAGCGGCCGTACAGCCGTCGGTCCTGTACCCGACCTCTTTCTGGTCTCCTTTCATTCCATACTTTCATAATGGGATATGAAAGTATGGAATAAAAAGTGCCCCTGTGTTTGCGCACACACTTGTGCACTATAATTCGTTACGCGCTTGGCCATTCCGCCATGGCTTGTCTCCATTGAAATTCGGCTAGGAAGACATTATTAATTCTCATTCTTTATTCTTTTGCTCGCAACTTCTTTAACCTTTAACACCGTTGGGATATTAAGTGCCCTTTGAGGTATTCCAGTTAGTTGCTAAGTTGCAAATAAATTTGGCGTGATTGTGTGATATACTTACAAACTATGGCACGATACGTTTATTGGTATATGTATGTATTTAGAAACATTAGTATGTTTATCAGTTGTCTGGTTGCTATAGTACATGCTATTTGTGTTTCTAGGTTTGGATCAGATGGCAGTGGGTTAATTGTCCCAAGATATTTATTGATTATAATCTGTTTCTGATTAAAAGGCTTCGTCGTATCATCTTAAATATACCCGAGCAAATATCCACCAGAGAACGGGCAGCAGCATCGCTGTGTCACAATACACATAGGTACGTGAACTATGTGCATTCTGACTCTGTCAAGCGTGGTGACTATGGCATATCCTCCATTCTTGGAGGAGGCACTTGTCCAGCAGTAGCATTCGACTGACATGATGGTGATAATGATGAATAGTATTAGTATTGGCTTTGTCGAAACAAGCACCTGATTTCTGGATTCCATTGTAATTGAAAATATTACAGCACAAAAGGTAGGGCCATGACCTGTTCATCTGTAAACACACCAATGGCTAAATCTCAGACTGCGTCTTTTGACATTGTAGGCATACCCCGGACTCTCCAGACAGAATAAGTATATTAAACCATAGACCCATAGGCCCACCAGGTTGGAGGTCTATGGTTGGTTGGCTCCTAGGTTTGGTTCTAGGAGTAGGTCCTACTCCTACGTACAATTTTCATAAAAAGGGGTACAAAAATGGTACAAAAATATGATTATAGATTATTACATCTAATATTGGCCGCTGTCAATTTCAAAAGATGATATTAAAACTTATTAAGGCGCGATACAAGCACGATAAATTGCTCATTGAAACAATGTTGAAAATAGCATTACATATTTAACGATGCTCATTAATTAAATGAAAACTGGCCAAGGGCGAGTCGGACTCGCGCACGAAGGGTTCCGTACCATCTATAAAAACGAGCAAAAAATTCACGTTTGTCGTATGGGAGCCCCCTTAAATATTTATTTCATATTGTTTTTTAGTATTTGTTGTTTAAAGCGGCAACGGGAATACATCATCTGTGAAAATTTCAACTGTCTAACTATCACGGTTCATGAGATACAACCTGGTAAGAGACGGGCAGACAGACAGACAGCGAAGTCTTAGTGATAGGGTCCCGTTATACCCTTAGGGTATATTCTTATTTAATTCATAAATAAAATGTCTTAATATCACAAGATTTTGAACGCTATAACTTATTTATATGAAGTATATTGCGTTTTTATTATAAAGTTACCAAACTATTATCTATTGCCAATTTATTTCTTGGTTTCATTATGTAGTAGTTTTTTGTCTTACTAATAGCAAGACAAAAAACTAGTAAGTTACTATGAATTCTCATGGTTGCATATATGTGTTTTAATATTATGCATTTTTCTAATATCAAGTATCGGTAAATCACGCCTTAAAACGCAGTCCCAAATTCTAGTACTACGGAATAAAAAAATACACGTACTAGTACTTGGAATTAGATTTCTAGTATTGACGTACAGAAAGCTTTGCGACCATGCTCGCTTTCCCATTCATGGATTAGTATTCTTTGCCGGTCCCGCTCCTCATGAATATTTGGCTTTTGTCCAGCTGATGTTATCGCGGATCCCAGCATTAAATCAGATTTGGTTTATGTGTATTACAAAACGGATTATTGTGAAATTTTAAGATGCGTAATAGTTTTATTAAAGTTTGACGAGCATTTCGATATTATTCATATTTGTATCTTATGCCGGAAGCCGAGTAGCACAAAAGCAGCAATTGTAGAGCTCTTTGGGGCGGCCTATATCCAACAGTGGATGTCTTTGAGCTGATATGAAGATGGTGAATTTATTTTTATTTTTCGCACAATGACAACAAGACTACTTTTTAATGGATTTTTTACACATCTAAAACCATATTCGTTCTTGAATATAACATTTTTTAAGAACTTAATATTTTTGTTGTTGATATGCTCCATTAATTAAAGTCATTCATTAAACTTCTTATCAAGATACATAATTTAAAAATAACAGCGTCTTAAATGCGTTAAAAGTAATATCGAATGGATTGTATAAATTCGAGCGTCAGTACGACGATAAAAAATTTATAAATAAATAGAGTTTTTATTGGAATAACATATTTTTTTTTGGTTTGTAAACCCACCAAACTGCGGAAAAGTTTGTCGGCGGGATTAGCGGTTAGCGGAGCAGTTAACGCACATGGGGCCGGATACCCCGTTGTCGTTCGTAGGTTCGATTCCCACCCGCACTTATATTTATTCAATAGACTATAAAGATGTCTGAAAAAAATACTATTTGTAAATCTATTTAAAGCAAAATCTGAAATAACTATAGTGTACAGAAAGGTTCTGTAGTGGCGACCACGCACCGGAAGACGCAGCGTGGACAGGCCCCCTACAATGTGGACCGACAATCTTGCCAGGGTCGCGGGAAGCAGCTGGATGCGGGCAGCACAAGACCGGCCATTGTGGTGATCCTTGGGGGAGGCCGTAATCCAGCAGTGGACGTCTTTCGGCTGATATGATGATGATGATGATACAAAACTGAATGTACTAAACTAATTCAAGTATCACGTTAAGACCTGGCGACTAATTATGTGCCCGGTGCGCGTATGCGTGTCTGACGGTCTGAGTATAAAAATAGACAGTACAGAAACTGCCTACAAACTGTCGAAACGGCACACTCACACAAACATACGCATCGACAAGATCCCTAAGCGGTTGTCACGGTGCTGTCGCTAATGAGTGCCACGTCAAAACGGGTTGTCGCGTATAAGTTTATCTCCGCAATCTTTTTAAAAATACACGTGCGTCTTTGGTAGTGTACGGCTATTTCAACTCGGCTTCATCAAAACAGGAGCTTTCGTATTTTAAACGTCCTGCTGATTTATAAAACAGATATGTTTTGATAAATAAATATAATAATATATATCTAAAGTTACAACCCTACAGCTTCAATAGAGCGTAGGTATTGCAGTACTGTAATTATTTCATCAACTATGCTTAGTTACCTTACTGTCCATATTTATACTGTGTCTATTTGCCTCGTGTGTTTCATATCATTGGAGAGATATGTAAATGGCGTTTAAATGAGTTTACTGGTGTAAAAGATAGAATTGAAAACATTGACTTTCGTACGATTAGTAAGATATATTGTTTCCTTATAGACTATTATGGTGACTAGTAAATTAATACAGGTAAATCGGGTAGATAATTAATTAGGAATGAAAATATATAATCTTCATATTAGATCAGGGGTTGCAGAGCTGTAAAGTTTGGTGGTGACTGGATCAAAAATATACTTTTCTTTTTTTTCTTTGCTACTCTTTTACGCCTTAATTATTCAACATCATAATTAAATTTTGTACACATGGTGTCAGAAAAGGACACACACATTATGAAGGTCCATAAACTGCTAATGATTAATTGTTGTTTATTTTTAATATGGGAAATACAATTAGTCAACGATGCTTTCACTTCACCAGACAATCGGGTTGTCGGAATATCATATGTTAAGATCCCCAATAGTAGGATCCCCAATCGTAATTGTACGGGTTTTAGTTTATAAAGAAATAATAAAAACAATAATAATAAAATTCTGGGAAATTATTCACACACGGCCATCAGATCCCAAAGTAATCAGAGCTTGTACTATGGAAACGAGGTAACTGATATACTACATTTCTTTTGTAAATACATACTTATACAGATAATTGCACCAGACTCAGGACAAACAGACATGTTCATGCACACAATTATCTGTCCTGGGTGGGAATCGAACCCGCAACCTCCGGTGTGAAAAGCAAGCGTTTTCCAACCACGCCAACAGGCCCGTCAATTATTATAATTTATTTAAGTTATGATTATTAGAGACCACCGTTAGTTAAATTCGCGTTCTACTTAAGCGAATTCATAAAGCAGGAAAATATTAATATTTAATCAGGCCATAATAATTATTATTGTTGTGTATAGTCGATGCCATGTCGGTGTATACATTTTGTCGTTGACAGCGTCTTTATTGCATAAGCAATAAGGGTGGATTTTTGAAAGCAAGTGTCCACTGAAATGAGCCGATAATACGTACTCGATAGCAAGCGTAACTTAATACAATCAAATACCAGACTATTGGACTTGTCGTTGGAGTTTTTACAAAAGTTTTTATAACTTCATCTGTCCAGGTATGTATGTGATCAAGTCTTACAAGATCGGTTGAGACACTTCCCGGTGTTAAATTGAGCCGAAAAGTATGTAGGATGACAATGCAATTTTGGCTTATTGGACGATTCGCACGAATTTAACTCGCACAAAACGTGCGAATCGACTCCTTTAAAACATATTATTTTTTCTGTAGTCGATTCGCACGAATTTCATTTATTGGCGTGCGAATCGACACCCTCACAAATATGTAGTAGGCTATTCGCACACATTTCATTTTAAGGTTTAAAAAAATTCAAGTACAGTCGTATTCAGCCATCACTGAAATAAAAATAAAAAATAATCGAAGTTTAAAAAGCAGATATTTACTTGAAAGTAAGAAAGATCTGTATGGAATAAGTGATAATAATAATTACTTAAAACGTGGCATATCTACATTTTTACTAATACAAAACAATATAAACATGACCGCAAAATTCGCCTATTACAGGAAAAATGAAAGAGAAAGCTATATATATGCTATCACGCTCACTCGGGTTGGTCATGGGTCTACATTTGGTTTACTTTTGTATTGTAACTGTAGAAAGTACACGTGCCGGACGGTAATTTAAGATAATTATTGTGATGTGACACAGTGTTGTGTGCTGGAAGGACATCAAAGTAATGTGCAGGCGTTAAGCATGTAAGTAATAGAATTATTAGTATTAACTGTGATAACATTATTAACCCCTTTATTCTGAGTGACTGAGAATTATGAGAAATCTTTCTTAATTTTTAATTTATTATTTATTGCCTATAAAAATATATTTTATAACGATCTACTATAGTTCAAATATTAATATAAAAAAGCTTTTTATACTCCGGTTTGTATTTAATACTACATATTAATAATAAATAATTATAAACTGTGGTCGTTGAAGAGCAAGTGACGCCACCTAGTGGAAGCGTCACCAAATCATCGATTACAAAAATGAGTCAACATAAGTTTGCTTTTAGTATTGCATAAATGATGATGGATACTATGCACAACTTTTATTTACTATCTGCTCAGCAAAGAAGTTAATTATATTAATAATGTTTAATGCGATAAAAGTAATTCTGGTAAAACCTCCTTGATTTAATTAGTATCTCATTGGATACTTATTTTAATTTTCAGACAAAATAGAAAGCTTCTTGACAATACCTAAGTATGGCGGCAGAACCATCGACGAGTAGAGATGAAAGGGCTGACATTGGTTTTATAAAATCAGAAAGAGGTCAAGAACTTCTATTAAGGCATGGATATAGATATAATAAGCAGCGCAAGAACAAAAATGGTGTTACAGTCTGGAGGTGCGTCAATAGACAACGTTGTAAAGCACTCTTACATACAAATAATGATCTCCTGTTAACAAAAGAAGAACCTCATTCATGCCAACCAAGCGTCATAGAAAATGAAATGAAGTATCAGTTAGACAAATGCATTAAACGATCGGAGAAAGAGCTCACAACTATACCAAAAATTTATGGTGAAATGGTTTCGGACTTGCATAATGCTGGATATGATCTCATACAAAAAGTTCCTGATTTTAAAAATATTAAGAAAAGACTCTATCGACACAGAAACACATCACTACAGGTAAAAAAATTGAGATTCAAAAAAGTTACAGATCTTATTATTCCTCCATGCTACGAAGATTTGAAGTTTGCTGATTATGGATATAAGAAAACAAGAATTACACTTTTTGCAAACCAAAATGTTATAAAATATATTGAAACAGCAGAAAGCGTTTTCTGCGATGGGACGTTCAAAAGCTGCGTACCACCATTTTTGCAAGTATACACGTTACATATAGATTTGGGAAGTACCCATGAACATACAAATATTTTACCAGCCATATACGCTTTACTACCGGACAAACAAGAAAAAACATACGAAATTTTTTTTTACCTTATAAAAAGTCGAATTCCTCAATTTTCTCCACGTATATTCACCACAGATTTTGAAAAAAGTGCGATGGCTGCTATTGTAAAAATATTTCCTGACGCACGTATTCAAGGTTGTTTATTTCATTTCCAAAAGTCTTTATGGAGAAATGCAAAGAAGTTAGGTATGGATAAATCATTAATTGATAAAATGCATGTTAAACGTTGCATGGCTCTAGCATATGTACCTCGAGAATATAGATCAGATGGCTGGTTATATATTGAATCAGAAAATGAGCCTGAAAAGAAAATTACTCAATTTAATGATTATTTTGTTCGTACTTGGTTAGATGAAAATGCTTATTTCTCAAACACATGGTCATTTTTTGATGTGTGTCATAAAACAAATAATGCCATCGAATCATGGAACTCGCGTTTTAACAGATTGGTAAAACCTAAACCAAACATTGCAATGTTTTTGGATACTTTACGTAAAGATTCCAATTATTATTTAACTCTTTATAATAAAAATCAGTATATTTCAGTTAAAAGTCCTGAGAGAATAAAACTTCAAAAAAGAATCGAAGACATCGTAAGCCAATTGAATCGTGGCGAAATTAATATACAACTTTGTATTGAAAAATTACGAAATTAGTTGTCGGTAATATTGTATACATAATACATCTATAACTGATGATTATTTTATTCCTAAAAGGTAACGACTGTGATTTTGATTGTGATTAAAGCCAAATATCTATTTTTATAATTCTCGTAAGTTTATTTTTTAACCTGTTATATATAAATTAGAAGTAAGCATTTTATTATTGTTGTGACTTGATTTATTATTGTTGATTTGTTAGTTGTATATAAAAGTTTAGTCACTTTTATACGTTATTTTAAAGAAAAATCTGTGATTCAAATTGTGATTATAGCCCTAGTTCTAGTTTTATGATTAAAAGTTTTATTGTTATAATGATGAGAACTGTGTATTTTAGGTACACTTCTAAAAAACATTAAGACATGTTTTTGTTGTACCAAATGTTCGTCAATAATAAATATAAGAAAAAGTTGTTAATTATATATATACCTACCTTATTAAAAAAGTAAATGTTTGGGTAAAGTAAAAAAAAAAAGTAAATTTTTAGTACTTTTATTTTTTATTACGTGGTTAGTGGAGTAGTAGTTTGTTAGTGACATTTATTATTCTGTGATCTATATTTGCTCATTTTTAATCCTCAAACCACGAGCTTAGAAGATGTTTAGTACTTAGTTTTAATTTTAATACAGATATTGTTGATTATAGATTGTGTTTTTATTTTCTATCTATTACGAGTAAAACATATTTGACCTTACTACTTCTGTGCTCAAGTGTACTTTATCTTAACTGCATTTCATAAAAAACAATATGTGTGCGAATAGCCTACTACATATTTGTGAGGGTGTCGATTCGCACGCCAATAAATGAAATTCGTGCGAATCGACTACAGAAAAAATAATATGTTTTAAAGGAGTCGATTCGCACGTTTTGTGCGAGTTAAATTCGTGCGAATCGTCCAATAAGCCGCAATTTTATATTATTTATATCTATATACATATAATAAAATCATAAAAAAGTTAAAACTGTACATTGAATATTTTTTTAAAAGGATACTTGTGGACTGATCTACAATCGATATCGAAGCTAAATATATATATGTAGTTTTTAGAATTTTTGTCTGTGTGTCTGTTTGTCTTTATGTATATGCGGGCTAAACTCAAAAAGTACTGCATGGATTTTCTTCAAATTTTGCATGAATATTACTAAGAGGTCGGATTAACATATAGGCCACATATTATCATGCTATCACCGACGGGGAAGGAGCTGTGGCAATTTATAAAGTTTAACGCGGGTAAACCGCGGTGCACAGCTAGTGTTATATATGCCTCCTTAAGAAAATTTCTCAGTATCAGCCCGAAGTCTGGGAGTTGGCGGTATTACAACGGTCCTGTACCGGACCTCTTTCCGGTCGTGTCGCTAATCGTGCCATCGGATCATAAAGGTGATGCAATAGGAAGTGCCCCTGTGTTTGCGCACACACCCGAGACTGTCGTGGCTGATATTAAACTAGGAGGACATTATTTTATTATAACTCAAATAGTTACGGCGAATTCCATTACTTTTATAAATGACTAGCTGTGCCCGCGACTTCGTCCGCGTGTTAATTAGTTTATTTTGTTTTATTTTTTCATAAATAAAAGATTTTTCAAAAATAAAAGTACCTAGCCTAAGTTACTCCTTATTACATCAGCTACCTGCCAATAAAAGTCCCGTCAAAATCGCTCCAGCCATTTTAGAGATTAGCCGGAACAGACAGACAGACAGACAAAAATTGTAAAAAATGTTATTTTGGAGTATGTACCGTTTATATATTCATATACATGTAGTAAAAAACGGTTATTTTAATATTACAAACAGACACTTCAATTTTATTTATTTGTATAGATGTATAGATAACTATTTTTATTCAAAGTCTGTTCTATTTGATAATATAAGTTACATAATATGTATATTTATAAAAATCCTATTCTTCTTAAAGCGAATATTGACCAAGTTTTGGTCATTGAACGAATCATTTAGTGATTTTTATATTATACTAGCGTCCCGGTACGTGCTTCGCTACGCTTTTAAGTATTAGTACAAATTGTTTGTATATGGGAGTATAGAAAGATGTTGATTTTACACTTTTTCAAGACTTTTTTTAAATTTTGTCTATGTACAAACCTTCCCTGGACTTCCACGAATAATTCAAGACCTAAATTAGCCAAATCGGTAAAGGCGTTTTTGAGTTATAACATTACAACGAAAAGTGGCATTGATTTATATATATAGATTTGAACGCCGATCACGACCACAATGACCGTGGGTTTTTGGGTAGTCCCCCTGTACAGTAGGTAACAGAATTCGAAAGCGTCGAGGAGTATCAAAACAACTACATGAACTACTGTGTTAGATGTACAGACGCCAGCACATCAAGCTACCCCAATCTGTCAAATTTCCCCAATTGAAAGTGAACCTTATACTTTAAAGATTAAGTTGAAAATCTATAAAAGAAATTTGACAGATTGGGATAGCTGGATGTGCTGGCGTCTGTACATTACTTTTTAACTTAGAAATGGAAATCACAAGTTTAACGTCCGGCAGGTTTCGAAACAGCACCCTCTAATAATCCGCGGCAGGTGCTCTGCCGTTAAGCTACGAACGATACACACTGGCAGATCAAATTTAGGAGTCCTTTGCTAACACCGTTCCGGACGATGTATATGATTTTCAATTTTTTTGCTAAAGTTTACAATGTTATTAAAAGTATTTTGGAACGAAGTTCCTTATCGCGCGTTGTGAAAGGGGGCTAGACGGAAAAATCTTACGAAAAGTTGTCACGACACTTTTTGCAGCTGTGCGGCGTGCGCATGTTTCTCTGTCTGTCTGTCTCTCTCTCTCTCTTATAGTGGTGTCGCGACGATTATTTTTGTTGAGTGTATACAGGTTTTTTGTACATAATAAATAATAAGAAATAACTTCGTTCCATCCGGGTGACCCTTGACACCTCTCAATTTTTTTTAATTTTATTATAATCTGCAATCAGTCCTAGAACTTTGAGCGGATGAGTTGTAGAATATTGGCGTGGTGAGTGTGCACTCCAATGAGAACACTACTCCTGTGTAAGTGAAGCTACACTCTCTCCTTAAGCTTCAGGATGTCATGCCTTCTGAGGCGTTTACGATAATCCTCCTACTCAACGGCAGTGCCAAGTAAAATTTAATAATTATTTTTGAGTTCTTATTTTTCCCAAATGCACTGTATAACCGTTTAACTGACATTCCAAAGAACTCCGGAAGCATTAGAGGAGTAATTACGCTGATTGCCTCAAGTACAGTGACATTTCACTGTACCGGGTCAACTGTACTCCGAGTCAGAGCACCAGCAACAAAGGATTAACTAATTATGGCCCTCTGTAGTCAACAAGGCACATTAGAGTACTTATTAAATATTCATGTAAGACCCAATTGCGTCTAATTTTGGATGAGAAGGGACAAAAATTGTTTAAATTTGTAATTATTTTATCACGGTGAATAGCATAGGAGCAATGTTCAAACGTACGTGGTTTTTTATTAGATTTCAGCAGTTACCTAGTTGGCGTGGTGGCAAATGCTTGCTTTTCACGCCGGAGGTCGTGAGTTCGATTCCCACCCAGGCCAGATATTTGTATGCATGAACATGTCTGTTTGTCCTGAGTCTGGGTGTAATTAGCTATATAAGTACGTATTTACAAAAGAAGGAAAGTCAAAACTGTACATTTTTTTAAAAGGATACTTGGGGCGTGATCTACAATCGATATCGAAGCCAATAATATAGTTATTAGAATTTTTGTCTGTGTGTCTGATTGTCTGTATGTACTCGTATGTCCGGGCTAATCTCAAAAAGAACTGCATGGATTAACTTAAAATTTTGCATGAATATTACGAAGAGGTCGGGTCAACATATAGGCTACATATTATCACGCTATCACCTACGGGGGAGGTGTGAATGTGGTAATTTTTAAAGTTTAACGCGGGTAAAACCGCGGGGCACAGCTAGTATGTAATATAACAGTTATCTGGTTTCCATAGTACAAGCTCTGCTTAGTTTGGGATTACATGACCGTGTGTAAATAATGCCCCAGGATATTATTATTATTATTATCATCATATCAGTCGAAAGACGCCCACTGCTGGACGAAGGCTTCCGTAAAGATGAAAAAGAAGAGACGAAAAAAGAAGAAGAGAGAAGAAAATCACAAAGAACCCCGGGCTTGCTTTATCGTCTTCTTTTGCTTTTTGTTTTTAGTTTGTTTGTCAGTCGTATAAAGACAGAATCATCAGTATTGTAAGTGTATTATCATGAATATGCCGCATTAGGGTGCATAATCCTTCAAAACGGTTTATTATATAACCTCATTAGATGTTTTATCCTAATGCGATTATTATCTTTTTATTTCATGCGTTTTATTCAGCATAACAAAGCTTTTATTTGTATTGTATGTACCTATTATTATGAACGCAACTGGTGCTTGTTTAGGGTTCCGTACCAATTTTTTTTCAAATTGTAATTGACGGGTAGGTACCCACTAGAATAAAATACTCTTTATTAGAAGACAAATAAAACAGACACACAGGAGACTCGTAGCGGATAAAGACAGTCGCCTCGCCGCTTCTTGTTGCGGGTTCGAGTCCCGCGCCGGACAACTATTTGTGTGACCCATAAATAGTTGTTCCGAGTCTGGATGTAATTTGTGTCCGGCTATTATATGTTTCTAAAGTACCCCGCGACACAGGGATTAGATTCCCTAATGCGGGCGTTGTCTTTTTAAAAAAGAAAAGTAAAAGAAAGTATGGGCTATATTTTAAACTAGCTGTGCCCCGCAGTTTTACCCGCGTTAAACTTTATAAATTATAGCCTATGTGTTAATTCAGGATGTCAGCTAACTCCGTACCAAATTTTATTAAAATCGGTCCAGCCGTTTAGACGTGAAGAAGTAACAAACATATACACTCACAAACTTTCGCCTTTATATTAGTGTGATTATTGGTACTCATCATATTAGCAGAAATACGCCCATTGCTGTACAAATCTCTCCCCCAAAGATCTCCACCATAGCCGGTCTTGCGTTATCCGCATCCAGGGGCTTCCAGCGACCTTCAGGAGATCATCGGTTCATCTTGCAGCGTCTGCTCACGCTGCGTCTACCGGTTTTTGGTCGCCACTCGAGAAAATTAATGATACTAATTACGTAGTACAAATCGGACATCAGAATGCAACGAAAGAAAAAAATATGAAAATTTGGGAAGAAAAACGGGACAGATAATTAAATACAAAACTAGAAGAACAATAGTAAAACACATAACATTTTTGTTCTTCATATTAATATTTGCCTGGTTGCAGTGCTGATAAGCCTAATTTATTAACACATTACCGGCAAAAACTGTAATAATGGAATGACGTTTTATAAACGTATAACAGTTATTTTTATCCTCGTAAAACAAAAATGTTTATGCGATCTACTGGAGAAATAACTAAAATAGTGTATGTAACAATAATCTTTTTAGGGTTCCGTACCCAAAGGGTAAAACGGGACCCTATTACTAAGACTTCGCTGTCTGTCTGTCTGTCCGTCTGTTACCAGGCTGTATCTCATGAACCGTGATAGTTAGACAGTCGAAATCTTGCCAGATGATGTATTTCTGTTGCCGGTATAACAACAAAAACTAAAAACTAAATAATATAAATATTTAAGGGGGCTCCCATACAACAAAAGTGAATTTTTTGCGCGTTTTTTAGGGTTCCGTAGCCAAATGGCAAACAACGGAACCCTTATAGATTCGTCATGTCTGTCTGTCTGCCTGTCTGTCCGTCCGTATGTCACAGCCACTTTTTTCCGAAACTATAAGAGCTGTACTGTTGAAACTTGGTAAGTAGATGTATTAGGTGCACCGCATTAAGATTTTTACACAAACATAGAAAAATAACAATAATTTTGGGGGGTCGCCATACATAGAACTGAAACTCAAAATTTTTTTGTTCTTCGTACCCATATAAATAAATAAAAAAATAAAATAAAAAAGGTTTTTATTCACGTAGACTTTAAAAAAGCGCTTGTAAATAGTCAGAACATGTTTGTAGTAATATAGTTGTATACATTAGATATTATTTCTAGTAACATAGATATTTAGGTACATCTTGTATGAAAACATTTATAAAAATTATTTTATTACAGAAATGATATTTAGCTAGCTCGTATCAAGTTATTGTCAAGATATTATGTTTAATTATCTAGTATAAGTCTAATATTTTTACTACATATTGTCAATGGTTCTGTCTATATTAAAGGTATTATTATTATGACGGACCTTGTGTTAATAACGACGGTCACGCTTTAATACTACCACCGGATCCAATGCGCCCCAACTGAGAAGACCCAGCGAAACAAACTCA
Organism: Pseudoips prasinana; assembly: GCA_951640165.1. Lineage (NCBI taxonomy): Eukaryota > Metazoa > Arthropoda > Insecta > Lepidoptera > Nolidae > Pseudoips > Pseudoips prasinana. The sequence continues at coordinate 16,727,367 of OX621260.1, forward strand.
GTGGGTTCATCTACTACCGGTTTCAACACGACTCAGTTGAGACGGTCCGGCGAAACATACTCAAGCGGGCATGAACACGGGATTTGGTCCAATTAGAGTAATTATTTAGTAGGCAAACACAATATATGCTCGATTGGTTGTCTGAATGCTTATTATTTTAGATTATATTTAGGTATACAAAAGAAAAACTTCGAAACAATAACATTATTCATTTTGAGACAGAGTCAATAATTTTAAATTAAGTATATGATAGCAATCATTTACAGATAGCTCACGTAACACAGCAGATCAGTCATGTCTATATGGCTACAAGATCTCCAGCGAGCAATGTGCAGGTAGGAAGTGAGGGCCAGACGTCTTTGTCATCGATGTACTCTTTAGTGGTGTAATAACCCCTAGCCATAAGTATACGTTTAATATGTGTTTTAAAACTTGTGTCAGGCAGATCAGTCATTTGAGTAGGAAGCTTGTTATAAAACCCAATACAATTTCCTAAAAATGATTTATTAGTTTTGCTTACTCTAAAGCCTGGCATGGCTAGTTTGTTTTTATTCCTAGTATTTATATTATGCAGTTCACTTTTCTTTTTATAATTATGAATATTTTTTTTAACAAACATTATATTCTGATACATATATTCCGATGGCACAGTAAGTATATTTATTTCTTTAAACAAATTTCGCAAAGAATCGCGACTGCCTAAACCATAAATGGCTCTGACAGCTCTTTTCTGCAATACAAAAATAGTACCTATGTCAGCCGCCGAACCCCACAGCAGAATGCCATACGACATAATGCTATGAAAGTACGCGAAATACACTAATCTAGCAGTTTGTTCATCTGACAATTGCCTTATTTTCCAGACAGCATAGGAAGCCGAACTTAATTTACCTGCTAACTTTTCAATCTGAGGACCCCATTACAATTTTGAATCAAGTGTCAATCCTAAAAATACGGTCGATGGGACTAAATCTAATATTTTCGCATTAAGTGCAACTGTTGGTACAATTTGATACATACATACATGTGGGGTGTCTATGGATAGGTCTTTGAAAATGATATTGAGGTTTCTAACATATTTTTTTTATAAACTGTATAGTTTGCGCGAGAGACACTTCGAAAATAAGAGAATCATAAAACTAAAAAAAAATATTATTATGATGTACATTACCACGGAAACTAACAACGAAAATTGGTTTGAACGGGATCTAGCAAGTATTTTCTTTTTAATACGTCATAAACCGCAATTTGCTTTCATTTAATCATCTGAAATACTTGCTGCTACGGAACCCTTCATGTGCGAGTCCGACTCGCACTTGGCCGGTTTTTAGATAATGGTACGGAACCCTTCGTGTGCGAGTACGAAGAGTACGGTTTTTTACATCTAAGTGCGGAATCCTATGTGCGGGAAATGGACTCGAACTTGACTGGTTTTAATTTATTGTTGTAAAGTAGACAAGGTAGTTAGACCGTTATCTCACCACGATCAGTACATAACTATAAGAAATAACAAACGGCGGGGTATAATTTTGGTTTCAAAGTATCTACTAACGTTATATATCGCTCTCAGATTGTAAAAATAGGAGACCATAAGAGCGACGTTGAAAACATGAGCTATGGCGTTCCACAAGGTAGTGTTCTTGGGCCTACCTTATTTTTGTGTTACATTAATGAGCTCTGCAAACTCAATGTACCAAACTCGAACCTTATAGTTTACGCAGACGATACGGCAATAATCGTTCAAGGAAGTGACTGGCATGAAACCCGCTCCAATGCAGAATCTGCGTTGAAAATAGTTTCTGAGTGGTTATCAAATAATTTGCTTACCCTGAACATGGAGAAAACAAAATTTATCACATTCTCTCCACGCATCATTTCTCAACCGGCATCACCCTTCACTTTGACTATCCACAATTGCCAGTCCGCAATGAATAATAACTGCTGTTGCAAATCTATACAAAGTCAAATAGCGAACAAATAGTATAAAATACTTAGGCGTAACAATTGATAGCACTATGTCCTGGAGCGATCACATCGGGTCTTTGGTTGCACGAGTTAGGAAATTAATATTTGTTTTTAAAAAATTAAGGTCATCAGCTGATCTTCCTACGCTTAAAACAGTCTACTATGCTCTGGCAAATTCCATCTTAAGCTATTGTATAACCATATGGGGTAGTTCTGGAAAGTGCTTAATGCTTCGTTTAGAAAGAGCGCAGAGATCGGTTCTGAAAGTCATGTCGCACAAACCAGTCCGTTTTCCAACCGACGAACTGTATGCTCTATTGCAAATACCTAGAGTAAGACAAAGTTTTCTTCTGAACTCAATCTTACGAAAACATACAGAACTTGGTTTCGACAAGTGTTTTAGCAACCAGAGTAAGCACAAACGTAGACCTGTTAAAGCATGCCCTGTTGTACCAGCTAACATCGTAATAGTCAGGCGACAATACTACTTTATAAGCTCAAGATTGTATAACCAATGGGATTTTGAACATCTATCCCCTTCCTTCACGTGAGTGTAAATCAATAACACATAAGTGGCTCAGTTCCTTGACTTACGAAGAACTCGAACATCTTGTAACCATCTAAAAATCTCTTTCATTCATTTCCCTCTCCCTTCCAAATCACATAAACGAATAAACATACATATACATATACACATACTCTCACTCCCACTCTCATACACACATACATTCATGCTACATACACACATAGACATGCATAAACAATTTAATTTTAGTAATTTAATTTAATAATATTTTGTAATAACAATATATACTTAGTGCTTAAGATATTTTATTTTCAAAATTTTGTTTTATATCGTTCAATATCTGGAACGCTGTCGTCTACCCTCTTGGAGGTGGGCGCTAATGGCTGCGACACAGTATTCCATACTAATGCGGTTGTAAGCGAACTAAAAAATTTTGTAATCTGTTTTTGTTCCAATAAAATATTTGTATTTTTGTATTTGTATATGTGTATACTAAGTCATTATTAAGAGAATTAATGAAGTACTGTTCCTTTGCGTTTATGTATATTAACGATGTACCTACTTCAATATACATAGATAATGTTCTAATATACATAGACTTAAGAAATACTAACCTTGATAATGTTCAGCAGTAATTTATTTATTAACAACCAACATCTATCATTACAGGTTACACACCTAATTCAATAGCGTTATCTATACATTTAATAAAATCGTAGTAAACTCAAAACTGTACATTGAATATTTTTTTAAAATGATACTTGGGGCGTGATCCACAATCGATATCGAAGCTAAAAATATAGTTTTTAGATTTTTTGTCTGTTTGTCTGTATGTATGTCCGGGCTAAACTCAAAAAGTACTGCATGGATTTACTTCAAATTTTGCATGAATATTACTAAGCGGTCGGGTCAACATATAGGCTACATATTATCACGCTATCACCTACGGGGGAGGAGCTGTCATAATTTATAAAGTTTAACGCGGGTAAAACCGCGGGGCACAGCTAGTTACATAATAAGCTGCCCGTGTGAATTCACTCAGAGTACACGTAAATACAACATGTAACGTAATTAACGCACACCCTCAAACAATTAGAATATTATGTTGTAATCAAAATACATACACTGAATTTTTAATTTAACAAGTATATGTATTATTATTTTAGGACGGGCCTGTTGGCGTGATTGGTAGATACGCTGCCTTTCACGCCGGAGGTCGTAGGTTCGATTCCCACCCGGGACAAATATTTGTGTGCATGAACATGTCTGTTTGTCCCAAATCTGAGTGTAAATTTATATATAAGTGTATATTTACAAAAGAAAAATAGTATATGTAGTATATCAGTTATCTGGTTTCCATAGTACAAGCTCTGCTTAGTTTGGGATTAGATGACCGTGTGTGAATAATGTCCCAGGATATTTACAAATAGTATCTGAGTTGTATGTATTGTTGATTGAACTTAATTGTAACCTTGTGGATCTAGATAGTAACAGTGTCATGTTAAAAATTCTTATTATTTATTTTCATATTTTTGTATTTGTATGTTGGTTTTTTTATTATTATTTACTAAAGTAGTTTCTTGGAATAAAGTTTATTTTTCTTTATTTTCTATTGAATGATGGAATTTGTATGAATAAAAATAAAACTGTGATTTTAAAAGTCTTATTACTTTGACTTACGGTCCATTTCAATTTTTTTTGACTGTACAGTGTTAATATGAAAATAATTTCCGTAGTTTTAATTATTTTGGAATAAAAAAATACCTATATTAAAAATGATATAAATCGATTCAGTAAACGATTCTGAACAAACTAGTTTCAGGATGTGCGTTAATTAAGTTACATGTTGTATATCAGTATGTTGGGACCGCGTGCAGCGCCCGTGTCAGGGGTACCCTCTGCAGCAGGTTAGTGCTGGCGACACCCATAATAAAGTAATTATTAATAATTAATTTTGGGGGCTTTGCCATAATCGGCACGCTTGGCAGACGGGTTGGGGATCGCAGTATGATGGTCAGACTATTCAAAGAAATGCTGCTGCTCTATGGAATGCCCTTATGAAATAATTTTATAAATTTATTCAGCAGATACACTTATACTTGTCGAGCTCATAGCGCAGTTTATAAATATAGTTATATACAATATTAAAGTACTTAACTAGTTTTGTGGACTAGTCCAGCCGTGCAGTTTGGTATCACCTAAAAAGTTAAGACATCCTTAAATAAATAAGAATTTACTAAGCTACTTATTTTAAAATCATCTGATCCCAAACTGAGCAGAGCTTGTGCTATGGAAACCAGATACTTAACAGATATACTACATATACTACTTTTCTTTTGTAAATATATATTTATATAGATAATACACCCAGACTCGAGACAAACAGACATGTCCATGCACACAAATATCTGACCAGGGGCTCTACCGGCTAAGTCGCCGAACATCGTGATAGTGATGGGCGTTCAAATAAATAAAGGTTAAAAACTTCGATCAATAATAATTGATCGAAGGTTAAAAATGACTTAGAGCCGATTTCACCGTTAAAATTAAACGCGATCAATGGTCGCTAAACTCAGTTACAGGAAACGCAACTGAGTTTAGCGTCGATTGATCGCGATTAATTATAACGGTGAAATCGGCTCTTAATCGTTAAATCGGCTTCCATGGGCACATGTTGTGACGACATAAATGGTCCGGAATCGATTTTCAACTTAGAAGCCGATTTAACGATTGATTAAGTCATTTTTAACCTTTATTTATTTGAACGCCGATCACTATCCCGATTTTCGGCTACTTAGCCGGTAGCACCCCTGGGTGGGAATCGAACCCACGCCCTGCGGCGTGAAAGGCAAGTATCTATCAACCACTAATTATTATTACCAAAACGACCGTTAAACAGCTTCGCTTCAAAAGTTTTCACTGTTTTGTAACAGTGCCTCTAGCACGAGTTCCTGCAGTTTACTTACTCGATCACACGTACAGTTTCTCCCATACATTGAGCACCAGCGCCTCTCGCGGAAACTATTAAGAACTAAAATTCTGGTGCTCAATGTATGGGACGAAATTGTACGTGTGATCGAGTAAGTAAACTGCAGGAACTCATGCTAGAGGGCCTGGTCATACGCGTTTACGTCACCTCTAATTAACTTCGCGTGGTGATCCTCGTTACCCCTCACGCAGGCGCACGTGCGTCTATACAAACTAAGAGTTTATCAGCGCGGCCTTTCATGTAGAAGGGAAACTGTAAACAATATGACCCGACCCAGTTTACGCACAAGCCCCAATGTAAACACAGGTAGCTTAGTTAAATGGGCAGTTTCACGCACTGCCGCGATCTTATCGTAGATTTTATGACGGAATGACGTGTTTATTTGCACTAAAACCTATTAAATTAAATAGGGCTTAGTTCTCACATGTAGATGGGTGCATATGAAACTCGGTTCTATTATATTAGGGCCAATTTAATAGGTTACATTTGACATCTGTCAGTTACGAGTAAAGAGAATCGTAAAATGACCTTATTTAGTAATTATTATAATAAAAATTAATCGTATCATCATCATCATATCAGCCGAAAAACGTCCACTGCTGGACAAAGGCCTCCCCCAAGGATATCCACAATAGCCGGTCCTGCGCTGCCCGCTTCCAGCGGCTTCCCGCGACCCGCACAAGATCGTCGGTCCACCGTGTAGGAGGCCTGCCCACGCTGCGTCTCCCGGTTCGTGGTCGCCACTCGAGAACCTTTCTACCCCATCGGCCGTCAGTTCTACGAGCTATGTGCCCTGCCCACTACCACTTCAGTTTGGCAATTCTTTGGGCTATGGCGGCTACTTTGGTTCGCCTGCGGATCCAACAAAATGACTTGCATCACATCTCCCCAAAGTTGGTCCTCCATGACCTTTAGTTTGCAATTGTTGAAATTCCCTTTCCGATCCTCAATACGACGTCTTTGCGTTATAACGTAGAGCGACAGTTGCACAAACGTCTCTAAAAACTAATTACCCTTCTAATTGACTCAATGTTCGATCCCCAAAGGGCAGGCCCGCCAGGATACTTAGTTTGTAATTTTATTTGCTTTGACAGATTGAGCCCACGCTCTCCTTTCTTGTCCGGTGACGCAGTGAAAGCATCATAAAGTAACTGTAACCGGCACATTAAAAAAAAGAAATTGGTTCAGATTATCTATGTCCTAACTTGACATTTAATCGAGTTCAAACGTATACAGAGCTCATGTTACTGCGCTTAATCTGCCTTTGTCTATAAAATATTCCTAAAAACAAATTTCACATCACGCAACGTGTCTTTGTATCAACTTATGTCATCGTGTATACTGTTTTTATTTGACTGTACAATAATGATTAGTGAGAGTACAAGAAATTGAAACAACGCCTTCGTTAGGCGAAAATACTAACTAGGCAAAACACTAAGCAGTCGCATGTGTGAAGACGGGATAGAAAGAATGACTTCATCTTATGGGGAAAAATGATAAAAGACCTAGAAAATCTATTAAGTTCTAAATCTGTTAAGTACAAAATCTGGATGAATAGCAGTTTAACGTATAGTCGGCCTTCTGATTCTACTGTATTTGATATGACCATTTGAATGCCTTTGACATTACTCATGCCTCATGGTAAACATGAAGCTGTTCAAAGATGCACACGCAAATATTTGCTTTTTCACAGTATTTCGCGCCAAAACCTAAATGTTATAACTAAAGATTGTAGAAAAAATGCAATGATAATTAAATTATTTTGGTTGGTTTAGAATCGGGAGCATTGTTTATTTTTACAACATCCTTTTTGCTCATAACCTAAATACGGAGCGAAGTTGTTGTTTATACCCTTCATTACAATGGCAAACTTCTGTTTTCTTTTGTTTATTGTCTAAGCCCTAAAGGAGGTTTACATGAACTCTATAAAAAAAACTTGATTGTCTTTACCACTGAATAAAAAAGATCTTACGTCTTTATTACCATGTGTCTTCCATAATGAAATCAAGTTTCGAACGCTTATTCGTATAAAATATTAGTAAAAAAAAATATTATTATACATTAATTATAAATCTTTGATGTTTTGTTTTTATTAAAATGATATGTACGCGCTAGAATTAGAGTACGTTAATTCTTGATTAGCACCTAATTATATTTTTATTATTACATGATACACTTGGCATGTTTTACTACCTTGTGCACTATAAAATAATACACCGAAAGGCCATTAAAACAATGGAAATATTCTAAATTATGTATTTTAAATTTTAATTGGATAGATTTACAGCCCTAAGGTTTCAGGAACTGTTGTACGTTTTTCAATTAGTCCCTCACGGTCGTTCTCAATGTATCTTATAATTATTTGAAGGTTAAGACGTAAAATCTTAATTAATTTACAATCACAAAGATTAATTAAGCTCCCTACATATAAATTTAATTTATATGCTGATATAAATTAAATTTATATGTAGTGGTCCATATACTGACCATGACTTATCAGGGACATATTCGTCACTAAATCGCGTCAGTCAAATAGAAAACCTTATCAATATTAAAACCAGTAAATTAACATTATAGATAGATAGATACAGTTTATTGCGGTCACCGTAGGCTAGTTGGTAGTGCTCCTGCCTACGAAGCTGGTGGTCCTGGGTTCGAATCCCGGTAAGTGCTAATATTTGTGTGATGAGCACGAATATTTGTTTCTGAGTCATGGATGTTTTCTATGTATATATGTATCTATCTATATAAGCATGTATATCGTCGCCTGGTACACATAGTACAAGCTTTGCTTAGTTTGGGGCTCGGATGATCTGTGTGACATTGTCCCTAGATATTATTATATTATTATTGCACCAAATCCAAATATCACATCGTATCATGAATTTACTTACAACTATAAGGTGCCAACGGTGGTCTTATCGCTAAAGTAGCAGTCTGAAAATTAGTAAACGTAATATGGCAGTTATCTGGTTTCCATGGTTCAAGCTCTGCTTAGTTTGGGATAATAATATCCAGGGGACAATGTCACACAGATCATCCTAGCCCCAAACTAAGCAAAACTTGTACTATGGGTACCAGGCGACGATACACATACTTATATAGATAGATAAATACTTATATACATAGAAAACATCCATGACTCAGAAACAAATATTCGTGCTCATCACACAAATATTGGCACTACTAACTAGACAGGAGCCCTACCAACTAGGCTACGGTGACCGTCAAGATGGTCGAGTGTGAATAATGTCCCGAATATTATTATTATATTATTATGTTCTGTTTATTATACGAGAGTAAAGTAGGGTAAGATCATTGAGATTCGAGTAGATAGGATAAGTAATATGTATTTGTTGTTTGTATTGTTAGCCGAATTAATTGTATTAGGAAATGATACTTATTAATTTGAAAACTCAGTTAATTAAAACCCTTAATTAATTAATAATTAATAAACTTACAGTAGGTACCTATAGCTGTGCGGCTGGTGGCGATATTCTATACAACATGTAACTTAATTAACGCACATCCTGAAAATAGTTTGTTCAGAATCGTTTACTGAATCAATTTATATCATTTTTAATATAGGTAATTTTTTATTTAAAAATAATTAAAACTACGGAAATTATTGTCATATTAACTGTCTGTACAGTAATAACAAATTGAAATGCACCGTAAGACAAAGAAATAAGACTTTTAAAATCGCAGTTTATTTGTATTCATACAAATTCCATTATTCAATACAAAATAAAGAAAAATAAACTATATTCCTAACAATGCATATACATGTTAAATTTAAAATTTAGTGTATGTATTATGATTACAACATAATATTCTAATTGGGGTGTTTGAGGGTGTGCGTTAATTACGTTACATGTTGTATATGGCATCCCCATTTCATCCTGTGGAGGCATAGAAGTCGTCCCTAGGAAATAACTACCAGAGAACGGGCAGCAGCGTCTCTCTGTCTACAATGACCATCATACTGCGATCGCCAACCCGTCTACCAAGCGTGAAGATTATAAAAAGTAAAAAAAAAAGTAAAAGTAAAATGTAAAAAAAGTTTATTTCAGTTCAGGTTTACATTGGGTAATTGATTGGATCTTCCTTTAAGCATGCAATGACTGTGTTGGAAGGTTCCGCTCTTCTATAAGAGACATAGTGAAAATAAGAACATAATAAATAACTTAAGTACATCTATTGAATTAGGTAAATCTAAATATAATAAAAATTTAATGAAGTGTTAGTTGTAAAAAATTATTTGAACGTCATTCACAAAAACGATGTTCGGCGACTTAGCCGGTAGAGCCCCGGGTCAAGAATGTCCTTATTGAAAACTACTTCCACCAGAACATACAACACGTGAAACACCACAATAAAGAGACACAAAGCGCAATATATAAAACTTTAACTTTACCTACATATAACAACTGGTACGGGAAACAGATGATTTACTCAAGAAAATATGCACAAAAAATTTAAAGATTACTTCTTGAACAGTATTGCATTACACTAAAAGTCGGCCAGTAGGTATGGTACCGCACACTGTTATCGCTTGAGTATTTATTCTACTCGTATATAGAGTAGTAGAACTTGTTTTATGGTGCGAGTTAGTTGGATGTATTATAGACTGTTAATGACTACCTTATCACGAATACTGGTGTACGGACAAACCTGATTAGGTTTTGATACACCGGGAACAACTTTTGTAATATTTTATAATGACATAAATGGTTAATAAATTAAAAAAACTAAATAAAACCAACCAAAGTATTAGGTCTATGGTGTACCATTGGACTGTACTAGTCCAATTGTACACCACATGACTGTAGTCTATCGTCTAGAACTAATGTGGTGTACCATTGGACCAGTACAGTCCAATGGTAACTCTTTTATAAGTAACTCTTTTATGGGGCAATGTATAAGATTCTATAACAAACTTCCCAATGATATTAGAGAATTGTCTACGAATAAGTTTAAAATAATTATTAAAGCCAAATTGTGTAGCAGGGCATATTACAAAATTTCTGATTATTTAAGTGATAAAAGTGCTTGGGATTGAGTTGTTCTGAGTCAACACACATGATTGTAATTAATCTTAAGTATTCTTAAGTATATTTTATTTTAAAAAAGGATTTCTACTGAGTTTTCTGGCAGTGTTTCTCAGTAGCTGCCACGTCATGCACTGCACGGTAGGGTAAAAAATATGACGATTCCACATAAACGTAATTTTTTTACGGAATAAATGATTTTTGATTTTGATTTTGGTACACCACATTAGTTCCTAGACGATAGACAACAGTCAACAGTGGACAGTGATGCACAAATAGCAAGTATGCGTGTTACAAATATGATCGAGAGAGAAGTTATTACGAGAAAATAATACAAATGGAGCGTGGGTAGCGAATGCAAGTTGCGTACGCTTCGCGCGTTTTTGTACACATTTTGTAATACTTAATTGATTTCCGCTAATGTGCATCTGCTTATATTGTTTATGTAAGGTATTCTATGTATTTACGGAGCACTATTTAAAAATTCATTACTTCATCGGGCTCTGGGTATGCCACGGTTGGTGGAACACAGATTCTTTCGAGGTGAACTCCGTATTCGCGGAAACATTACACATCGAGTAAATACAAACATACATAGACTCACGCATGTTTCCCAGAGGGGTAGGCAGGCACAATGGACTTCCATTTGTCCCGATCCTTGCACACCTCTTTTGCCTCATTTACTGTCATTATATTCTTCATACATGCTCGCCGGTTTAGGGTACTTCTGACCCTTTTAATTCTTATGTGTAAATACTCGTATGTATTCTTATTATCACTTCTATCTAACACTTTAAATAGCGCTCTAGACCATACCTCTGGTAGTTAGTTAGCTAAAGTAATTTATGTACTTCAAAAAGTGCTTCCAATTTGAAGATTTTACGTGAAAATTAAAAATTGGCAGTTGTATTAATATAACCTTTTATTCATCAGTGGTTATGATACTCAGTAGTCTTTTTAAACCTATTTAACACGAAGCCAAGCTTAACTTCACACTCCAAGAGATTATTAACCAAACAGATTTGAGAATCTACTCCTCTCCCTGCAGGACACCCCTAGTATAGTGCAGGGGAGTTTCGATATTGAAACGGACATAACATGCAATTATTTTATTTTTACACAAATTTTAATTCTAATGAATACAATGTTAATAAGCAGTAGTGGTTAAGCAGTAGTATATGTAATATATCAGTTATCTAGTTTCCATAGTACAAGTTCTGCTTAGTTTGGGATCAGATGGCCGCGTGTGAATAATGTCCCAGGATATTATTTTATTATTATTATGCGCTAACACAGAGCTGATGTTAATTTCAAAATACGGGCTAAGATCATGAAGCAATTATAAAAGCTCATGTTGAACCTAAGCAGGGACTAATAAATAATATAATAATTAGTTTTGATTTATTATACATATGTGAAACATGATTATTAAAGTAATTGCATTCTTTTTACCACTTTGGAAGTGTCTCGGGCAAACTATTCAGTTTAGAAAAAAATGATGTTAGAAACTTCAATATAATTTTTGAAGACCTATGCATAGATAGATGCATGGCTACTGTGTATGGCTACGATAAAAAAAAATCAGTTACAGTTCTATGTATGGGGACCCCCCAAAATTAGTGTTCTTTTTCTATTTTTGTGTAAAAATCTTAATGCGGTTCACCGAATACATTCGTCGGTCACCGTAGCCTAGTTGGTAGTGCTCCTGCCTACGAAGCTGGTGGTCCTGGGTTCGAACCCCGGTAAGTGCAAATATTTGTGTGATGAGCACAAATATTTGTTTCTGAGTCATGGATGTTTTCTATCTATTTAAGTATTTATCTATCTATATAAGTATGTATATCGTCGCCTGGTACCCATAGTACAAGCTTTGCTTAATTTGGGGCTAGGATGATCTGTGTGACATTGTCCCAAGATATTATTATTATTATTACTTACCAAGTTTCAACAGTACAGCTCTTATAGTTTCGGAAAAAAAGTGGCTGTGACATACGGACGGACAGACAGACAGACGTGAGGAATCTATAAGGTTTCCGTTTTTTGCCATTTGTCTACGGAACCCTAAAAACGGTAAGGTATTATTTTTACTTCAATTACCTACCCGTATAACTTTATACGACAAATCATTCATCATCATATCAGACGAAAGACGTCAACTGCTGGACAAAGATCTCCCCAAAAACATAAATTTTTACTTATCTAATATTTACTATCCGAGGTTGAATATGACAAATACGAGATATCTGTACGTATAATAAAATCGTAGGAAAGTCGAAACTGTACATCTATATATATAAAAATCAATGCCACTTTTCGTTGTAATGTTATAACTCAACAACGCCTTTACCGATTTGGCTAATTTTGGTCTTGAATTATTTGTGGAAGTCCAGGGAAGGTTTGTACGTAGAGAAAATTTAAAAAAAGTCTTGAAAATGTGTAAAATCAACATCATTTAGCTATTAAAAATATTTTTTTGTTTGAATAAATGAACTTAATAATCATTTTTTTATTACTATGCCTTATACGTAGCGAAGCACGTACCGGGCCGCTAGTTGAATATATTTTTTAAAGGATACCTGGGGCGTGATCTAGAATCGATATCGAAGCCAAAAATATAGTTTTTAGAATTTTGGTCTGTGTGTCTGTTTGTCCGTATGTATGTCCGGGCTAAACTCAAAAAGTACTGCATGGATTTACTTAAAATTTTTCATGTATATTACTAAGAGGTTGGGTCAACATATAGGCTACATATTATCACGCTATTACCTACGGGGGAGGAGCTGTGATAATTTATAAAGTTTAACGCGGGTAAAACCGCGGGGTACAGCTAGTTGTAAATATTAAGTAGTTTGTTAAGAGATTTTATAAGTATAACGATTGGTTGATTATACGACAGTGGACAAGACTAAAAACTCATCCGGGTTTTGAGCTAGACCGGTTTAGAATAATGTAGATGGAACTGAATATTTGGTTGCACCGTGATTAATAATTAGCTAGAAGTTTGGAATAACAAAGAAAACACTGGCTGATTAGTTATTGGAGATGTCAGTATTATAAATTTAGTATAGTATAGCACGTAAAGCCGTCGGTCTTGTGCCTGACCTCTTTCCGGTCGTGTCGCTAAGGCGTCCCATCGGATCATGAGAGTGATGGAATAGAAAGTGATCCTGTGTTTGCGCACACACTTGAGCACTATAATATGTCCCGCGCAGATGGCCAATGTCTGTTGAGACTGGCCGCCGTGGCCGAATTCGGCTAGGAGGACATTATTATAAATTTATTGGAAGAAGTTTGTGAGAGTTTGTGCTCCTTAATCTATAATAGCTAGATGCTCTCACCGGCCGTAAGCGATCGGCGAGGTATCGATCAACTACGCTCGCGGTCAGTCCATAGATGGGTGACCGCCAAAGTGATTTAATTTCTGAGCGTCTCCGTGCTTCGGAGGGCACGTTAAGCTGTCAGTCCCGATTGTAGCTGTTGGGCAACAGTTGTTAAGCCACCTCGGAGGCCTACTGGGCGGCTTGAACAACTCTGACACTAGGGTAACCACTGCCCATACGATAAATAAGTAAGTAATCTCAGACTACACAGAACAACAATTTACCTAGACATGACTATCCATGACAACCAAATCTTACTACTTATATACTCTCTGAGGATGTCGAGAATTACATTTTTTACAGACGCCAGCACATCCAGCTACCCCAATCTGTCAGATCTCTTTTATAGATTTTCAACTTTATCACAAAAGCATTAGGTTCACTATCAATTGGCGAAATTTGACAGTTCAGGGTAGATTGCTGTGCTGGCGTCTGTACAATAGACTAAATATTTTTGCATTGATGTGAGGTTTTCCATACTTTACAAAGAAGTGATAAATTAACATTGAGTTTGTTATTAACTTTTACCCACGGCTTCACTTGCTTTATTCGTCAGGAGCAGTACTTCCTCAGTGCATGATAGGTTTTTAATAATAATAAATAACAAAAAATATATATAATATCTAGGGACAATGTTACACAGATCATCCTAGCCCCAAACTAAGCAAAGCTTGTACTATGGGTGTCAGGCGACGATATACATACTTATATAGATAGATAAATACTTATATACATAGAAAACATCCATGACTCAGAAACAAATATTCGTGCTCATCACACAAATATTTGCACTTACCGAGATTCGAACCTAAGCTGGTGGTCCTGCCACCAGTTTCGTAGGCAGGAGCACTACCAACTAGGCTACGGTGACCGTCATATAATAATAATAATAAATACATACAGATATATAGTCAGCATATGACTTTTACTATACCTCTGATAACGTGTGTGCAAATTCAAGATGATCGGTTGTGTAGTTATGACGAGTACCTACTTTTTAGGGTTCCGTAGCCAAATGGCAAAAAACGGAACCCTTATAGATTCTTCATGTCTGTCTGTCTGTCTGTCCGTCCATATGTACAATAATTTTGGAGGGTCGCCATATGTAGAACTGAGACTCGTCGACTTTCATCGTACCTTTACATGTGGCGTGTCTATGGATAGCTCTTCAAAATGATATTGAGGTTTCTAATATCATGTTTTTCTAAACTGAATAGTTTGCGCGAGAGACACTTCCAAAGTGGTAAAATGAGTGTGTCCCCCCCCCCCCTGTAACTTCTAAAATAAGAGAATCATAAAACTAAAAAAAATATATGATGTAAGTACATTACCATGGAAACCAACAACGAAAATTGGTTTGAACGAGATCTAGCAAGTAGTTTTTTTTTAATACGTCATAATCCGCAATTTGCTTTCATTTAATCAACTGAAATACTTGCTGCTACGGAACCCTTCATGTGCGAGTCCGACTCGCACTTGGCCGGTTTTTATTCTGTGGGTACGCTCTGCCAAAACTACATTACAAATTGGAAAGGATTTCATAATTTTTGACAGTTGACTATTTCTAGAACTTAAGATTCAGATTCATTCTTTTTTGAAGAATGAATCCTACAATATTATGTAGCTATGCGCATACGGCATAAACAATAACGCTTACTACTATATTATTTTTATTTATCTATTGTCTCGCCCATAGGGCTAAAATTTAAAAAATCATATTATGTAGCTATGCGCATACGGCATAGGTAAACAATAACAGTAACGCTTACGCCAATATGTCAATCTGTTATCATAAACTATGTTGTATATGCAAACAATTAGATATAAATATGTTTTATGGATTATTATACATAATTAAGTAGGTAACTCTCCATACATAGCTGGTGACAGAGTAGGTACAAGAAGAACTGTATGTAAACCGTTGCAAATTATATTTCCTAAGTAATGAAATATAATATAATAATAATAATAATAATATCTGGGGACAATGTCACACAGATCATCCTAGCCCCAAATTAAGCAAAGCTTGTACTATGGGTACCAGGCGACGATATACATACTTATATAGATAGATAAATACATATATACATAGAAAACATCCATGACTCAGAAACAAATATTCGTGCTCATCACACAAATATTTGCACTCACCGGGATTCGAACCCAGGACCACCAGCTTCGTAGGCAGGAGCACTACCAACTAGGCTATGGTGACCGTCAAATATCAAATATGCAGCGGATTTGTGAGCAAACTAAGCTTAGTTTGCTCACAAATCCGCTGCATATTTGATAAATAAATTAAATTAAATTCTACCGATTGTATAATAAAATCTTTCTATGTACAGATGCCAGCACATCCAGCTACCCCAATCTGTCAAAGGTAATGGCCCATTTAGTATGAAAAATATACCTACGGCGTACAGAAATGAAATATGGGGGGAATCAAAGACAAATGATTATACTTTTCAATGGTAAGTGGTGCATTACTGTGGCCGATGGGGATCATAAAATAAAATATAATACATTGTATTATTGCGCGACCGCAACAAAGCTCGGGTGAGACCGAGATAGCAATATACGTGTTATTTATTACCTGACCGAACGAGTTTGCTTTATAAGTGTCACGATGATATTTTTATTTAACAAAACAATGTCAAAGTAAGTCTGCTTGTTTCATTTTCAAGTCTAAACTACTGAACCGATTTTGGTTAAATTGCTTGCCCCGAGTTTGCTTTATAAGTGTCACGATGATATTTTTATTTAACAAAACAATGGCAAAGTAAGTCTGCTTGTTTCATTTTCAAGTCTAAACTACTGAACCGATTTTGGTTAAATTGCTTGCCCCGTAGAGATATAAATGTAAAGAATGAGTATTTGTTTAATACCTTAGGTGCATAGCATAGATTAAGAAAATACATTATTTAATTATTTTTTATCTATCATGTCATGTCAAATTCGTATGAATAGACAAAAAAATATATCTTATATACATATTAGATTTGTAGACGGACATAGTAAACTTTTTATCCCAGCGACATTTTTCCATGGGATAAAATAATTTAGAGACGGGCGAAACCGCTGGTGCAGCTAATTATTATCCAATTTTGATCGGTCTACTGCAAGATCTCTCCATTGAATTATTTTTTTCTTTTTACATATAATGAACAGTGGGCTATGCCTGCATTATTTGCCATCATTTTCGTTTTTATACAAAAATATTTTTGAACCGGGTCGGATTATGGGCCATGACCTTTCTTTTATAGATTTCTATTTTATCACAAAAGCATAAGGTTGACTTTCAATTGGGGAAATTTGACACATTGAGGTACGAACTAGATCCAAAGAAGATGCTTTAAACTGTATTACTTAATTAAACAGGCTACAAATAATTAAGTCGTTTGTATTCTTTTCTCGAACTACTAATTTGTCTGCATAATTTTATTATAGGAATCTACATTGTTCCAGCAATGTCCACGGAATGTGGATATTTACCGTTATTCCTAGTATTTTTTATTATTTTGTGCTTAGATTCCGATTCCTTGTATATGTTACTGTGCCGGCTAAAGATGAAATATCTCGACACAAAATAACATGAAATCGAATTTTAACTGCTTCTCGTCCTAAAGTTAACCTAAATTTAGCCGGCTAATCTTAAGTTTATGTTCACACCTACCTTTAGCCCTAACATATATATATATATTTTAAATAGTATAAATATACGTTTAAAATTCAAAATGAGTATTTTTGTGATATTCCCAGAAACAGAATTGCTCTTAAATAGATAATATTGACCCCTGAAGGTCACCGTAAAAAGCCGTCCCGAAAATATTCACATAAAGTATATAAACGTTGAGAGGATTCGACCACGTTTGAACTAATTAATTTGTGATTTTCAGGTGAAGCAGTGAAAGTCTTCTATACTAGCTAAATACGTAATGTATAAAAGAAACAATAAACGTAAGCATGGGGATCGTACTTTGACACGAAATGCCAATCAAAGTCTATCATAAGGTTTTTGTTGATTGTGATTGTCGCGCAACAAAAATCGTAATATATCATAGTGCGAAAAGGTTCTCACGTCAATTCCTTTTCACACACGACACGTTCTTTTTACATTGCCACTAATTCGTAAAAACAAATGACAAAGGAATTAAATAGAACATCTCTAGACAGCCTATGAGTAATCGATCCTTTTTTTTCATATTGGTAACTCTATTTACTGCCCAAATTTAAGGAGTTTTGGCGCCAACGCGGAAAAAGCCGCATCAGGGCATTGTTTCATTTTTAAAAACTGGTATAAATTCAAGTTTTTATGTGTAAATATCGTGGATTTTTAGACATAACATCATGGACAACGTACACAAGTGGGGGAAAGTGCCATAATGCCGTGAATTGCGTTTTTCTGTGTTGAATCTAAAACTCCATATAAGCCTCTGTAAAGTCTCCACTGCTTTACTGGGGTAGGAGGACAAGGACTATGTATGACTTGACTGTGACGGACTTTACTTGACCAATGACGAAAATAAATGAAATATATTTTACGGAAGGCTCATAAGGCTGAAGAAGCCAGAGCCGTTAAACTGAATTTAAAAAAAAAACAAATTTAATTACTTTCAATGTGACCTATATATGTACATGCCCGCAAATCAAGCTACCCCAATCTGTCAAATATCCCCAACTGAAAGTGAACTTTATGCTTTTGTGATGAAGTTGAAAATCTATAAAAGAAATTTGATATATTGGGGTAGCTGGATGTGCTGGCGTCTGTACGTTCTTAAGACGTATTAGGACCGGCAGACATACCTCAGGACTCAGGACTACAACAATTGAACTCAGTTTTTACAGAAGCGTAAAAAATATACATCGAGGCAAAATTAACTTACTCAACTCATATTTTCGAATTGTCCTACTTGAGCATATTGCACGAATAATGATTTAGTGTTAGCAACAAAATGACGTAACAGCTAGTCTTTTTGTATCGTGGTGTTGCGATAAATTCGTGAGTTATGTATCCCTGCGAAGTACCTAGCCACTAAATAATATATAATTTTTCGCAAGTAGTGAAACATGCTTCACTACTTGATTCAATTGCATTATTGCTTACCACCTTATTATAAGCATAAGACTATATAATCTTTTTGTGAAAAGATCGATACCCATGCCATAAATACTAAATGACTTTAAATAACTAAAGTCAATGTATACAACACCTGTTTTAAACATTGACGTTATTTAATTGTAGAGAAAAATTGTAAAACAAAATTTTGTTTCCATCTAATATTTATTGCATAGATATCGCTCTTTTACAAAAGGATTATACCTATATTCTTATGTCCATAAAGTCGATTTACATATTCATTATCCGTATAGGTATTGCAATAATATAGTGAGAATGATTTCTTAAAACATTTAGTTTAGAAAATCTCTCGGGCCAAATATTTTTCTTATAGATTTTAATGAGAAAATAATACGGTTTTGTGAACGTAATTTACAATAGGCATAAATTAAAATTATACAGCTAAGTTCTATATAGCTGCGCGGAGTCAGAATGAGAAGTATAGTATGGCACATATTATCACCGATCATTCATCCGTGGACTCTATACTCTCTTTGCGCCACCAGTCCCGAGGTCATAGTAGTATAGGCTCAACTCTATCTACTGCATTCGACTGGTGAACTCACCAGACGATGGTATCGCATTTTTTAATACTAGATACGCAAACGGATGGGGTACGTATTGTAAGTCATTTAAAGTCAAATTTGAAATGTATATGTACCACTTACCTAAACATTGTTCCAAGGAGTTACCAAAAACAAACAAATAAATTTATCGGAATCTCACGCATTGTTTACAAAGTTCACGGCAAGATAAACACAGTAACGAGTTACAAATAAATAATTATGTTTGTCTTTAATATACTTAATATTCTTTTACTTTGATCAAATAAGTTGTCAGATATTGCAGTCTGTTGTCTATGCGAAATTGAAATGATAAAGTTTTCAAATGTCATGTATAACTTTTAAAAAATTATTTCATCTCAATTGACGAAAAAATTCAATAGACATATCTACACTCTACAGCCTTATGAGTGGTAATTGATACTAATTTCAACATGGTACAACACATGCGACCTTTTTCGCGTTGGCGCGAGCTTATGTTTAATTTTCAAAAACTGGTGTAAATTCGAGTCTTATGTGCAAATATGGTGTAATTTGTGTCCATCTAATTATGTTTGTAAAGTACCCCGCGATGCGATTACCTAGCGCGGAGATGTCTTTAAAAAAATTGCCTATATTACATCTTCGACGCAAACAAGTGGAGGAAAGTGCAATCTATGAGTGCAATACTGCCTTGAATTCTGATTTTCCGTTTTGAAACGAAAACTCCATAGAAGCATCTAGTAAAGTCTCCAGTGCTTTACTGGGTAGGACTATGACTTGACTATGACGGACTCGACTGGACTGTGAATAACTGACGAAAATATATAAAAAAATATTACAACTGAAGACGAGGCGGTATGGTCTCTGATCTTAGCCTGCAAAAAGAGGGCGAACAAAAAAAAACATTTGAAATCTTTTTTTGAAAACAAATCTTTTGTGGATTGTATTGGAGATGCTTATTATATTCTATGCATATTGTACTCTGCATATTCCTTATGCAATAAAGTGTACTTCTTCTACTTCTTCTTATCTCCAGCTGCAGTGGACGTCATTTCGCTGACATAATGATGGAACAACTGCAACTGAAGTGCTCAATTTATATGTCACGTAGTAAGTTATTTTTTTTTATTCAGTTTTACGGCTCTGGCTTCTTCGGCCTTATATTCCGTAAAATATATTGTTATTTTATTTATTTTCGTCATGTCAAGTAAAGTCCGTCACAGTCACGTCATACGTAGTCCTTGTCGTACCCCAGTGAAGCAGTGGAGACTTTATTAGAGGCTTATATGGAGTTTTAGATTCAACATAGAAAATCGCAATTCACGGCAATATGGCACTTTCCTCCACTTGTGTACGTTGTCCATGATGTTATTCTAAAAATCCACCATATTTACACATAAAAACTTGAATTTACACCAGTTTTTGAAAATGAAACAATGCCCTGATGCGTCTTTTTCTGCGTTGGCGCCAAAACTCGTAGTTAGATTGCAAAGAGTTTGTCAGGATAGAGGTGAGAAATAATAACAGAATTTCGGGTGTCAGGTGATTTGATAATTATGTTAACATAAATGTCACATAAATCTCTCAGATTCGAGCCTCTGTAAGTGAAGAGTAAAATTAAAATGTAAAATAAAAGTTGTTGTGGGAAGTAAGATCAATAATATTCCAAGATAACATGATCCATCGACAAATTATTGTAATATTCCCATGGTAAAAAACAACATTTGGTAACATCGAGGGTATGTATGATTAGTGAGGCTGGGCGATGAAGACTCTTTACAGCGTTTGAAAGAGGATTAGAGACTCTCGTGACACTAAATATAATCCCATACTTATTTTGTTGTTATATTTAGACAGCTTGAGCACTCGCTCGTCTCTATTGTCAGGTAAAGCAGTAAAAGCTAGGCTAACTGTAAAGGTCATGTTTAAAAAAAGCAGCTTTTGACCAATGAAATCACACAAAAACATAAGAGATGACTGCGAGCATGCGTAGTGGTAGCGACAAATTTCTTAACTTTCTTTCTTACAAATTTAAGTAAACTGTAAAAATGATGCCTTGGAACTTACCAAAGAAGTCCGTAATCTGGGGCTGTTAATGGACGACAAGTTATAAAAACAATCTTCAATGAATGTCGTATGATAATAATGTGCCCCGATACAAAAAATGTCATATAAGTTGATTTGGCGAATATTTAATTTTTGCTTCCAGTGATTTACTGTCATTCTATCACGGTTTTTTTTATTCTCTGTTCCCTGTAACTCCGAGGTAGACCATAAACCGGGCGGCAAATCGTCTATTGAATTTGTTAGAAGCAATAATAGAGAAGTTAAAGCGACTCTACAGACGTCTTACTTAATGGAGCTGAATAGTGCTATAAAACCAAGAAGAGCGTACATTCCAATAGTAGTTTTAAACACTTTAATAGGGACCAATTGGAAATCAAATTTAATCGAATATTTATAAATATCACGATCAAGATTAAGTATGTAAAAAACCGGCCAAGTGCGAGTCGGATCCCCCGCACGAAGGGTTTCGTACCATTATCTGTAAAAACGAGCAAAAAATTCACGTTTGTTGTATGGGAGCCCCTTAAATATTTATTTCATTTTTAGTAGGTATTTGTTGTTATAGCGGCAACAGAAATACATCATCTGTGAAAATTTCAACCTTCTAATTATCACGGTTCATGAGATACAACCTGGTGACAGACGGACTGACAGCGAAGTCTTAGTAATAGGGTCCGTTTTACCCTTTGGATACGGAACCCTAAAAAACATGTATTATATAAGAAACGTACTTTACCAATGAGGACAATTTTTTATGGATCTTAATTATTATGCCTTGGGAGCGTAGAAGTCTTCCCGAGGCAATATCCACCAGAGAATAGGCAACCAGCTTCGCCAACCCGTCCGTAAAGTGTGGCGATTATGACATTTTTACCAGCCACGCCAACCGGCCTGTCAAAATATAATCTTTGGTCCGTTTACTTATTAATTCGATTTAATTCATTACTTGAATACCGATATAATTATAGTTACCGATGATCTTGTGTGGGAAGCTGGAAGTCGCTGGATGCGGATAGCGCAAGTCTGGCAATTGTGGAGATCTTTCGGCGTCTTTCGGCTGATATGATGATTCGGCTGATACTATACTTGACTGCACCTGTGACGCAACATATGAGACAGTTGCCTCGCCACTTCATATCCTGGGTTCGATTCCCGAACACGCGAATTATTTGTGTCGCCCATAAGTAGTTGTTTTGAGTCTTGACGTACTTCGTGTCCGTCAATCATGTATGATTTATTTCGCTAATGCGGACGTTGTCTTTAAAAAAAAACTTCTAATGGCAATTGTGGAGATCTTTCGGCGTCTTTTGGCTGATACTATACTTGACTGCACCTGTGGCGCAACATATGAGACAGTTGCCTCGCCACTTCATATCCTGGGTTCGATTCCCGAACACGCGTATTATTTGTGTCGCCCATAAGTAGTTGTTTTGAGTCTTGACGTACTTCGTGTCCGTCAATCATGTATGATTTATTTCGCTAATGCGGACGTTGTCTTTAAAAAAAAACTTCTAATGGCTGGTGATTAACAATAGTCAACTATTAAATTTATAATAAGTTGGATGTAAATTGGCGGTGGATACTCTGTGTAATTATTTGTATCTGTATCAAGATGTTGGTACAACCTCGCGCCTATATAAACGTATCCTACACCTACCATGTCAGCCAAATTATGTCCACTGCTGGATAAAAGCCTCCCCCAAGAATGGGGAGATATGCCATAATCGCCACGTTTGGCAGACGGGTTGGCGAACGCAGTTTGATGGTCATAGTTCACGGAAAAACGCTGTTGCCCGTTCTCTGGTACGTATTCCCTCTGTACGATTTCTACGCCACCACGGGATGAGATGGTCATGATATTCTATGCCGTCACCACAAAACTATAGTGAATGCCTCGTTGGTCTAACGGTAGCGTGTTCACCCGCAAAGGACGAGGTCCTGGGTTCAAATCCCGGGTCGGGCCAAGCCTTCATTTTCTCTAAGAAGAAAAAAATCTCAGAATCAGCTCGAAGTCTGCGAGTTGGCGGTATTATACCCCCGTGTCTCTGAAAGCACGTAAAGCCATCGGTCCTGTGCCTGACCTCTTTCCGGTCGTGTCGCTAGGCGTCCCATCGGATCATGAAACTGATGAAATAGAAAGTGCTCCTGTGTTTGCACAAACACTTGTGCACTATAATATGTCCCGCGCATATGGCTAATCTCTATTGAGACTGGCCGCCGTGGCCGAAATTCGTCTAGGAGAACATTATTATAGTGATATATATTTATTATAAGTTGGATGTAAATTGGCGGTTGATACGCTGTCTAATTATTTGAATCTGTATCAAGGTGTTGGTATAGCCTCGGGCCTATATAGACGTGTCCTACACCTAAATTGACTGTATAATAAACGATATTGACATTACGAACGTACCTAGTTAATCAAAATGAGTTGTTACTAGTATTGCAAGCTTTGACTCGGGCATATATAAACATATCCTACACCTACATTCACCATGTCAGCCAAATTATGTCCACTGCTGGACAAAAGCCTCCCCAAAGAATGGGGAGATATGCCATAATCGCCACGCTTGGTAGACGGGTTGGCGAACGCAGTTTGATGGTCATAGTTCACAGAAAAACGCTGCTGCGCGTTCTCTGGTAGGTATTCCCTCTGTACGATTTCTACGCCCCCCCACAGGATGAGATTGGTGATGATATTCTATACCGTCACCACACAACTATAGTAAACTATATTTATTATAAGTAGGATGTAAATTGGCGGTTGATACTCTGTGTAATTATTCGAATCTGTATCAAGGTGTTGGTATAGCCTCGGGCCTATATAGACGTATCCTACACCTAAATTGACTGTATAATAAACGATATTGACATTACGAACGTACCTAGTTGATCAAAATCAGTTGTTACTAGTATTGCAAGCTTCGACCGGTTTATGAATGGGTGTGCTAACACCATAAAATTACCGGCGATGTTGAATAGCATTAAGAGCAATTCGAGACAGGTCGGTTAATGTTTATTGAAGATCAGGGCCGATAACACCAGTTTCTATTGAAAGGACAAAGGCTTACTGTAGATTCTGCAGATTCTGTAGATAAGGACACAGCATTCAAAGCACAAAAGAGATGTATACGAGCCATTTGTAAACTAAAACCAATAGATAGTTGTAAACAATATTTCCAAAAACTTAATTTACTCACACTACCTAGCATCTATATCCTCGAAGTAGTATTATTTACTCGAAGTAATATAAATATGTTTGAAAAATTAAGTAATCGCAGACATAACAATAAAATACGGTTTCCATTAAACAAAACTGCATTACTAAATAAGAGCATATTTTGCATGGCCCCTCGAATTTATAACCACTTACCAACCAAACTGCTTGAAACATTAGAGTTTGTGGTGTTCAAGCGTAATCTTAAGAAATGGCTTATTGAAAAGTGCTACTATGCTGTTAACGACTATTTGACGGATAAATATTTATAATTCATGTTGTTTTAATGTATTTTTTATATTTGTAAGGTGTTAGTTATTTTCTTCGTTATTTTCTCTGTAATTCTCTTGACATTCATTTTTTAATTATCACATTTATATTTTGTAATTTTAGGTAAATGTTTGTCTTGCGAGCATTTTTTTTAAATATTTGCATGCCTAAAAGCTGATTATGGTGATACCTACTACCTTTGTAATACCTAATGTAAACCACCCATTTTCGCAAATAAAATATTTGATTTGATTTGATTTACTTTGCCTGTTGGCGTGGTTGGCAAATGCTTGCTTTTCACGCCGGAGGTCGTGGGTTCGATTCCAGGACAGATATTTGTGTGGGTGAACATGTCTGTTTGTCCTGAGTCTGGGTGTAATTTATCTACATAAGTATGTATTAACAAAAGAAAATAAGTATATGTAGAATAGCAGGAGAAGATCATGAATAAAAGATTGCTAGGCTATCTTGAACGTAATAGCATCATTGCTGCAAACCAATACGGTTTCAGAAGAGGTACCTCAACAGAGGATGCAGTTCTTGAGCTGACGAACCAAATAGCTGGAAATCTTGATTCACGGACGAAAACCATAGGCATATTCCTAGACATAGCCAAAGCTTCGACACGGTCTCTACACCCAACCTAATTCGCAGCTTGGAAAGTTTGGGTATTAGAGATATTAGTCTGAATTTATTTCGTGATTATCTCACAAACAGAAGCCAACGAGTTAAGGTAAATAATTACATCAGTGATGAAGTGAACTTAACTCATGGTGTGCCTCAGGGAAGTGTACTCGGTCCGACCCTGTTTCTTTTATATATAAATAGATTCTGCCAACTCATAATACCTAATTGCAAGATCTACGTTTACGCAGATGACACTGCGCTTGTCATAAGTGCTAAAACATGGGAGTCTGCCCATCGTGCAGCGGAACATGCCCTAGGGATAGTCATGGACTGGTTTTTATCTAATCTGCTTCCAATAAACGTGTCCAAAACTCACTATGTCCCTTTCTCAGCTAATACTGTCGCACAACCTAATCTGCCCGATATTAAGATCCATAGCCGCCTGTCAATAAGCACATCTTGCATTATGTCCATCTTTACAAAGAAGTTCATTTGTTAAATACCTGGGTATTTATATTGACAACACACTGGGTTGGCGGAAGCATATCGATGCGACAGTGTCACGAGTTCGCAAATTAATGTTACCCATGAGGAAATTAAGACGAGTAGTTGATGGCACTCTATTGAAAATCATTTATTATGCTTTAGTTCAGTCATTATTTGCCTATTGCATTTCTGTATGGGGTAGTACATTTAAGACCTACTTATTACGACTGGAGAGGGCGCAAAGAGCGGTTTTGAAGGTCATGCTTTACAAGCCCTATCGCTATCCAACAACCCAATTATTCCAAGACGTATCTGCCCTCACTGTCTGACAACTCTGTGCGCTTAAGATCATCTTGCGAGTGCAGTCATCTTTAACCTACGACCCTAAGCTAAATGAGCATAAACGACGTAAATATCTTGTATGCCCAACTATAGCTGCCAAAACAGATTTAGGCAGCCGAAGTTACCCAACTGTTAGCGCTCATCTATACAACACTTTAAACAGATTATGCAATATATATCCTTTGCCTAAAGTGAAATGTAAACTTGTGGTCAATGATTACTTACAGAATTTAACCTACGAGGAGACTGAGCAATTATTTTCAAAAAAACCTTCATAACTCCTATGTAAAATTGAACTTCAGCCCGGTGATATACATACTCACCAAAATTTACATAAACACACACGCAATCCCACACACACACACACGAACACAAATAGACTCAAATAAACTTACACACACCTCAAACACACTATTATCTATGTATATTGTAGTTGTACGATATATTAGATGTCTTAATCATAAGTTTTATTTACTAAATATTATTAAAACTGCAACGTCTAAAATTTGGTATAAAACAGTAACTCATCAATATTAAGACTATTTTTATCACATAAATTGTAAGAGGAAGGCGCCAGTGTCTGTAACGCAGTTAATACTATCATAGACACTGACGTTCACTCTATCTCTTTATTTAAGCATCATTGTAAATATTTGTGCATTTATGTGTAGATGAGATGGAAAATTTGTACTCGGCTTTTTGATAATAAAAATTATTATTATTATTCCAACTTATTTATTTATTTTCATATTTAATACATATTTATTCTTATAAAATCGATATATAAAACAATAATATACAAATAAATACGTAAAAAACAGAGCTCCCCCAGCGGCGGGGTTGTACGCCCTAGGCCGCCGGTGGTCAGGGCGACAGAGTGAGGAACCTCCTCACGATGCGTGCCGTTCCCATAATTGCCACCTTCTGTATCCGGCCCTTGACCCAGTGATCTAGTGAGAGCCTCTTAAGGTGTTGGTTGAGGCTCTTTGTTATGAGACCGTTTACGGAGACGACTATTGGGACAATTATTGTTGAGTTCACATTCCACATGGCGGTAACCTCGTATGCCAAATCTAAATACTTTGACAACTTGTCATTCTCGGCTTTTACGAGGTTATCGTCAAATGGGACAGTGATATCAACAATAAATGCCCGGTGCTCCAACCGGTCTACCAAAACGATATCAGGCTTATTGGCAACAATAGTCCTGTCCGTAATGATAGAGCGGTCCCAGTAGAGCTTGGCATAACCGTTTTCTAGAACTGGTTCCGGTACGTACTTGTAATACGGCACTTCGGAGTCTACAAGACCATACCGAAGAGCAAGCTGCTGGTGGATAATCCTGGCAACTTGATTATGCCTGTGCAAGTACTCGCCGTTGGCAAGGTAGGAACAACCGGAAACAATGTGTCTGATAGACTCTCCGGGACGGTGACATGCCCGACAAATGTCGATGGTACCGTCCTTAAAGATGTGCTTCCGATAGTTCCTCGTCTTGACAACTTCATCAGCAATTGCACAAGCAAAACCTTCGGTTTCCCCAAATAGGTCACCAAAACGTAGCCAGGCCACAGACGCTTGTAGGTCCACATGAGCACCATGTAGGGCCTGGTGGAACCTACCATGAAGCACCTTGCTCTTCCATACGTCAATTCGATCCCGAGTGCTAAGTACGACGGGCTTTCTCCAGTTTTCTTTAGCCAAGGAGAGGGGCGTGAGTCCGTTGTCAACGGCGGCGACGTCTCGATGCATCCCACACTCAACACCAAGGAAATATTCCCTGAGATTGCATACCTCACGGTTGTGTAGGTTCTTGGCATTGAGGAAGCCTCGACCCCCACACTTCCGTGGGATATACAATCTCATTAGTGAAGAGTGTGGATGGTGCATACGGTTATTATTATATTATTATAGTTATCTGGATTTTATAGTACAAGCCAGAAGCTCTGCTTAGATAGCCGTGTCTAAATAGTGTCTCAGGATACCTATACCTAACCTTTAACTCAAAATGCCTATTAAAATTTTATCCTTTTGCCTATTTTAAGTCCAAGGTAAGTAAGGCAGCTGGCTTGGGCCAGATCACAGAGGATCACAATTTACACTAGATCTTCGGAATTGTGATCATCTGTGATCTGATCTTAGACCCATAAAAGGGAATCCTAAATTTAATATCTCTCTCGCTCTCCATCTCTCACTGTGTACGTGTGTGTGTGTGTGTGTGTGTTCGTAGCTTAGCGGCAGAGCGTATATTCCGGATTGATTAAATTAATGAATTCCAACTTTTGAAATGTACCTATATTACGCTCTACATTGCGAGAATGCCTGTAAATCTATATTAGTTAGCGTAATATTTGGTAGGTCTTGAGTTGCATTAAAACATTTTTAATTTAGTAAATTCATTTTGATGGCTTATTGCTTCTACTCTACGACTATAATCAATGACCGGAACACAATTATCTTGAACAAATTAGGAGAATTATTACTATTATGAAACAAAGTGGAAAGAGTTAAGAATCATTTTTGTTATTAGTTACTTACATATCGTATGGCCAGTGGTTACTCTAGTGTCAGAATTGTTCAAGCCGCCCAGTAGGCCTCTGACATGACTTAACGACTGTTGCCTAATGACTACAATTGCGACCGCCCAACATGCTCAAGCTCGAGCTCAACGTGCCCTCCGAAGAACGGAGACGCTCAGAAATTGAAACATGTTAGTGGTCACACATCTATGGACTGACCGCGAGCCTGGTTGCTTAACCTCGCCGATAACTTAAGGACCGGTGAGAGCATCTAGCTGTGATTGACTCTTGAGACTTACTTCCGATGTAGGTAATTAAGGTATTATAAAATATTATTTAATTATACTTTAATTATTAATATTATTTAATTATTTAATTCCCTTGTGCCCACATTCCTTGTCAATTGCCGCCATTGGAAAGCACGATGACTTGATAAAGTTTGTTTCATCCTTACTTAATATCATAAATGCTACGAAACTCTGACTGTCTGTCTCGCTTTCACGCCAAAACTACTAAAGCGGTTTAAATGAAATTCGGTACACAGATAGTTTAGACCCTGAGAAAGGGCATAGGCTATTTATAATGCGAAAAAAGCGTTGTAAGGGATTTAAAAAGGGAGATGAAAAGTGCTATGAGGACTGGCCTGCGGACGGTGGACTTGGGGCAGTCCATCCTCCGACCAGAATGGGCCCGAGACTCTTTTGAGGAGGAGGGCATGGATGCCCTCAACGGAAGCGGGGCTCACTGAAAAGTGGGCCAGTACCTGTCCAGGATGCGGTGAATGCGCGAGCGAATCCCGTGGCCTAGACTGAAGGTGGCTGAGGAACACCTTGGGGTTTTAGGTGGTAAACCCAGCCCTACCATCTGGTTGGGAGTCCGACATACCCTGTCGGGACGATACATACAGGAAAAAAAAGGAGATGAAAAGTTTTATGTAACTATCGTCATTTTTAGTGCTTGAAACTTATTTTTAGGCTGTTAATTTGATGTGAATAAATATGACATACAAAATTTGTAAAAGTTTTACCCTCAAGAGTGTAAAATAACAATAGGGGATAGAAGTTGGTATGGAAATATGTAAGGTTTATGTGAATGTTTTATAAGTTTGCGACAAGAGTCAAAATATTAGAGATATTCTGATGTAATATTTATGGAGACATTACAAAATGTGCGAACGAAGTCGCGGGCACAGCTAGTAAAAAATAAACAAACTCCATTGATTTCAAAAATGGGAAATAATAAATTTAATCGTACGGCGGGTCTCGAATCTGCATCATCTACCAATCGGGGTAGGCGCTCTGCGTTAAGCTACGATCGATACACGCTGCAGATCAAATGTAGGATTCCCTTGCTAACACCCTTCCGGAGGATGTCTTATTGTTTCTTAATCTATCGGTTTTATTTTCTAGAAACATGGCCGACTGATATGTTCACAGTTGCATGTGAAAGATCATATTATATTGATAATACCTTCCAAATTATTAAATTTGAGTATCGTTCGTAGCTTAACGCAGAGCGCCTACCCCGGATTGGTAGATGGTTGGCCGGACGATTAAATTTATGATTTCCCATTTTTGAGATTAGATAAACGCTTTGCATTGCGAATAATGCTATAAAATTCAAATTTAATAAACTCCATTGATATTGCTATTTATCGGGACTTGGGTGCAAAATTCGCTTAATTGCCGATGCATATTGAATGGGGAACCAAAAAAAAAATTCGTATTTCTTAAACTGTTTTTTTTTTAATTTGGTTAGTGAGATTGGTTGATAGCGCTCCTTTTCTTTTTAACGTGATGTTTAAAGTAAGCCTAGCAGGCTTTCACTGCTGCACCGGATTGCTACCGGAGTACAAGCTTTGCTTAGTTTGGGGCTAGAATGATCTGTGTGACATTGTCCCCAGATATTATAGTTGTCCCCAGATATTATAGCCTTATATATTTATTTATTATAACTTAAAATAAAAAAATTGCTGTAGACGCGAGCGTCAAAGACAGCGGCCAGTCTCAATAGAGGTTAGCCATCTGCGCGAGACATATTATAATGCCCATGTGTGTGCGCGAACATAGGAGCACTTTCTATTCCATGACTCTCGTGATCCGATGGGACGCCTAGCGACACAACCTGAAAGAAGTCAATACAGGACCGACGGCTTTACGTGCTCTCCGAGGCACGGGGGTATAATACCGCCAACCCCCAGACTTCGGGCTGATGCTGAGGAATTTATCTTTTTACAGAAAAGTCCCAAAATCACTTTTGGGCCGAACCTGGATTTGAACCTAGGACCTCGTCTTCTGCGGGTGAACACGCTACCGCTAGACCATGTTTGTATATAGATTAAAAGTAAATTTTCATTTGTCGTCCATTTGTTTAATACTTGAATACAA
This sequence comes from Pseudoips prasinana, assembly GCA_951640165.1. Lineage (NCBI taxonomy): Eukaryota > Metazoa > Arthropoda > Insecta > Lepidoptera > Nolidae > Pseudoips > Pseudoips prasinana. The sequence goes on from OX621260.1 coordinate 16,758,854, forward strand.
GTAGGTATTAACCAATTAGATTTAATTCGTTTCATGAACTTTTTATACGTTTACATTCATCCTAAGAAGATATTACTGCTTCACTGGACTGCTGCTAGACTTGGATAGACTTGGTGATAATGATACCGACGTCATATTTTGGTTTCAAAATAGACTTCATTAACGCATAATACAAATCAATACTCCAAGAGCTCGGCATCACGCAGCCTCTGTCGGCCACAGTACGTTCGCGCGTACTACAGTACTTCGGACATGTCTCTAGACGGGATAACGACTGTTTGTACAGACGCCAGCACATCCAGCTGCCCCAATCTGTCAAATTTCCTTAAAAGATTTTCAACTGTATCACATAACCATAAAGTTCACTTTTAATCGGGGAAATTTGACAGATTGGGGTAGCTTGATGTGCTGGCGTCTGTGCAATGAAATTGGCATAGTAGTAGCGGGGCACGTGGTCGGAAAACCTCCTCGTGGTCCGAGGCTACCGGTCCCATTCAAATATTTATATTCGGTGGGAACGGTAGTTTTTCGGATTGGTGTGCCCTGGGCATGGGCGCTGGCTTTTTCCTGTGCTTGCATGGGGATAAGCCACCGTCCGTGGCGAATATTCCGACATCTTACGCCTCTGTTCCCCCTTCTATTCACTAGAAGGGGAGTACTCAGAGGCAGCAAACCCTCACGCCCCAAGCTTAGCTGCCCAGCGAGGGGTTGTATGACCAGGGGGCAATCTGGTCCAAAGGGTAGCATTTCTATGTGTTATGAGAAATGTCGGCTTTGGGAAACAAATTACCCCAGGAGGGTACCAGCTGCGCTGGAGAATCCCTCCCAGGTCCTCACGGATCTGGCAGCCCCACCGTATCTGGGGGGGGCAACCAAAGCTCTAAAACCGCGGAAGCCGCGGAGAAGGTGCGCACGCCCAGTTTTGCGCACCCGATGGAGGATGACGAAGTGGTGCAGGAAGGGGTTGCACGCGGTGCAAGGAGGAGCAGGCGGACCACGAGGTCGAGGTCTCGTCCAGCCACCCCTATTTCCGCTTGCAACAGCCGAGAAGGCGCCAGTCCCAACAGGGACCAAATGTCCGAGGAGGACACAAGCGGCTGCGCGTCCAGGTCCCGGTCCGGATCCATGCCCGGACAAAGGGATAGGAAGCGCAGCGGCTCCTTAAACGTGGAGAACCTGGTGGCCGCAAAGGTCTCCACGGCCCGGAGAGGGAAGGCTCGCGCGGTTCCGAGCGTAGTCATCGCTCGGATGCCGGAGCTTGACGGGCGGGGTCGCTTCGTTGCGGCAGCTCCAGTGGAGCACACGGAGAGCGCGGAGAGCGACCCCAGCCTCGCCATAGCTGACTCTAGCGGGGGCTCGACTGTGTCCCTGCTGGGCAGCAACCGTGTGGAGGCCGCTGCTGCGAGGCGGTTGCAGCGAAAGGAAGCCGCGGCTGACGAGGTCAGCGAGTTGGCCCGGCAGGCTCGAGAGCGGCGCTCCGCTAGGATGGCTGCAGGGAGCTCATCGGCGGTGGCGCTCAGTCGCCAGGTTTTAGACGGAGTGGACGTGGCTCTGAGGGTTGCCACCAAATCGGGCAACCTGAAGGGCACGTTCACTCGAGCTCTGAAGGAGGCGGCTGACGGCATCCGGGAGGCGGTTGAGGTCCTCGCCAATCGCACCGGCACCGAGGAGACGGCGAAGTTGTGGGAGGAGAACGACCGTCTCCGATCGGAGCTGGAGGACCTCAAGCGGCAGATGGCCGCCCAAAGGACAGCTCCCGCAGTCGCCGGGTCCTCTCCTGTCGCGACCCCATCGCCGGCTCCATCGCCGGCCTGTTTCTCGACCCCTGCACTTGTGGATGCGGAGGTCGAAAAGATCGTCCGCGTCTGCATGATGCAGTGCGGCAAGATGGTCGGTGCCCGCTTCGAGGCCATAGAGGCAAGGCTCCTCCCAGCGGAGTCCGTCCGCCCTCCACTCGCCGGGGACGGGCGGAGGAGGGAGGTTGTCCACGAACGGGGCCCGGCAGCCGTGTCGGCTAAACCGGGATCAGGGAGGACAGTGGCGCCCAAGCCCGCGCCTCAAATGTCCACCACCCGGACAGCGGGACCTCCGGCGGGATCTACAGCGGCGCCTCCGGCGGCTGCGCCTGGGCCTAGCGCTGAGGCCTGGACGACGGTCGTCAAGAGGGGCCGCAAAAAGAAGAAGGCGGCGCCGCCAGCACCAGCACCCGCTGGAGCACCGGCACCTAAGAAAGCGCAGGGACCGCCTAAGGTCAGAGCCCCACGCTCCGCGGCTGTAGTGATAACACTGCAGCCCGGAGCCGCCGAAAGGGGCATTACGTATAAGGCGGTCCTGACCGAGGCAAAAGCCAAAGTCGCGTTCCCTGACCTTGGCACACCGTCCGGCTTTAGAATAAAGTCGGCGGTGACGGGGGCGCGGCTCCTCGAGGTGTCGGGTGACTCCAGCGGGGCGAAGGCGGACATCCTGGCCGCCAAGTTGAGGGAGGCCCTCAACCCGGAGGACGTCCGGGTCTCCAGGCCGGTGAAGACCGCGGAGTTGCGCGTTGACGGCCTGGATGACTCGACCACTCCGGCTGAAGTTGTGGCGGCTGTTGCCCGGGTCGGTGGATGTCGACCCGAGGATGTGCGGACGGGCGACATTCGCGCCGACTCCTCCGGACTCGGCTACATCTGGGTACGGTGTCCGGTGGCGGCGGCGAGCAAGATCGCCAGCGCTGGGCGACTGTTGGTGGGGTGGGTTGCAGCCAGGGTCAAGCTGGTGCAGCCCAGGGCTATGCGGTGCTACCGTTGCCTGGACATTGGGCATGTCCGGGCGCGATGCACCGCTGAAACTGACCGCAGCGAGGAATGTTATCGCTGCGGCCAGCCCGGCCACAAGGCGGCCCAGTGCTCTGCGGCGCCAAACTGCAGCCTCTGTACAGCTGCAGGGAGGCCCGCGGGGCACAGAGCGGGCGGCAAGGCGTGTGGCGCACCCGCCAACAGGAAGAAAAAGGGATCCAAGGCTGCCGGGGGCTCTTTACCCCCCCGACAGCCTGGCTGCCCTTCGGCCGACTCCCGGCCTGAGAGGGGTGCGGAGGGAATGGACACGGCCTAATGGCGCTGTTCCATTTCCTCCAGGGCAACATCAACCACTGCGCCAGAGCTCAGGATCTCTTGCTCCAGAGCATGGCGGAGTGGTCGATTCGCGTGGCGGTGGTCGCTGAGCCGTACTTTGTCCCCCCCAGGGATAACTGGTTGGGAGACTTGGACGGCTTGGTGGCCATCATTGGCGGGGCTCTGGTCCACCCGTCCCGAGGGCACGGCTGGGTAGCAGCCCTCGTGGACGGAATTGGTACGATTGGGGCGTATTTTTCGCCCAACAAGAGTCTCGCCGACTTCGAGAACTTCCTTGTCGAGTTGGGTGCCGTCGTAGGCCGGCTCCACCCTCGCCCCGTGCTGTTGCTCGGGGATCTCAACGCCAAGTCTGCGGCGTGGGGATCTCCGGTAACGGATGCCCGGGGTGAGGTGCTGGAGGAGTGGGCGGTCACGACTGGCCTGACCGTCCTAAATCGGGGGTCGGTCCACACTTGCGTACGGCAGCGGGGCGGTTCAATAGTGGACGTCTCGTTCGCTAGCCCTGCTGTCGCGAGCCGTGTCCGCGACTGGCGTGTCGCCGTGGAGGTGGAGACGTTGTCGGATCATCGGTACATCCGTTTCGACGTCTCCGCCCAGACCACTGGCGGCCGCGGTCCACCGGCCCCGCGAACGGACGGTCCGCGCTGGGCGCGTAAGCGCATCGACAGGGAACTTCTCGAGGAGGCCGCCATTGTCCAGGCCTGGCACCGGGAGTCGGCGGCGAACGGACCCGTCGACGTCGAAGAGGAGGCGCTGTGGTTCCGCGGGGCGATGACGCAAATCTGCAACGCGTCTATGCCCCGGGTCCACACACAGACAGGAAGGCGCCAGGTGTACTGGTGGACCGCCGAGATCGCGCAGTTGCGCGTCGCGTGCGTGGCGGTCAGGCGCCAGTACACCCGATACCGGAGGAGACGTCGTCGGGTCCCTGACGAGGAGGCCGCGCTGTATGAGGTGTACCGCGCGGCGAAGGAGGCTCTGTGGCTGGCCATTGGCGAGGCCAAGACGCGAGCCAGGGAGGAGATGTTGGAGACTCTGGACAGAGATCCGTGGGGGCGCCCTTATCGTGCGGTTCGAGGGAAACTTCGAGCCGCGGCGCCTCCAATCACGGAGAGTCTCCAACCCGAGCTGCTGGAGGAAGTAGTGGCAGCCCTCTTCCCGGCAAGAGCGGAGCATACGCCACCGCCAATGGCTTTGCCCACAGCCGCAGAGCCTACAGACGAGAACGTCATCAGCGTCCCAGAGGTGACACAAGAAGAGTTGAGGGCGGCCGTGATGCGGCTCCGGGCCAAAAACGTGGCTCCGGGGCCCGACGGGATTCACGGTTGTGCGTTGGCCCTCGCTCTGAAAGAGCTAGGTCCCCAACTGATGGGACTCTACACAGCGTGCCTTGAGCGGGGCCAGTTTCCCACTTTGTGGAAATCTGGTCGTCTGGTCCTGCTCAGAAAGGCGGGGCGCCCTGCAGACTCGCCGTCCGGGTACCGGCCCATAGTGCTGCTAGACGAGGTGGGCAAGCTGCTCGAGCGGATAATCGCAGCCCGCCTCGTCGGCCACTTGTGCGGAGCGGGGCCGGACCTGGACGAGAGCCAGTTCGGCTTTCGGCATGGGCGCTCTACCATCCACGCTGTGTCGAGGGTGAGAGTCCTGGCGGAGGAAGCGGTGTCCCGGGGTGGGGTGATGTTGGCGGTGTCCTTGGACATCTCCAACGCCTTCAACACCCTGCCCTGGAGTTGCATTCGGGAGGCACTGCGATATCATCGGGTGCCTTCCTACCTCCGCCACATCGTTGGGGCTTACCTAGCGGAGAGGTGTGTCACCTACGTGGGACGTGATGGCGGACACCGGCACTCAATGTCGTGCGGTGTTCCACAGGGTTCGGTTTTGGGCCCACTCCTGTGGAACATCGGGTACGACTGGGTGCTGAGGGGCGAACTCCAGCCGGGCGTGGACCTGACGTGTTATGCGGACGACACGCTGGTCACGGCCCGCGGGAGTTCGCACAGGGAGGCAGCGTTGCTGGCGACGGCTGCGGTATCACAGGTGGTGAGCCGCATCCGGCGCCTCGGCCTGGAGGTGGCCCTCAACAAGTCGGAGGCCATGATGTTCCATGGTCCCCGGCGGGCGCCGCCGCCCGGATCACACATTGTGGTCGGGGGGGTCCGGATCGCTGTCGAGCCTACCATGAAGTACCTGGGATTGGTGCTCGACAGCCGGTGGGACTTCGGACCCCACTTCCGGCGGCTGGTGCCTAAGTTGATGGGCGCGGCTGGGGCGCTATCAACGCTGCTTCCCAATCTGGGGGGGCCGAGCGCCGCCTGTAGGCGGCTCTACGTGGGGATCGTGCGATCGATGGCCCTGTACGGGGCCCCGATCTGGGCGGCTGACCTGACGGCCGGTAGCATTGCTGTTCTGCGGAGACCGCAGAGAGCTATGGCCGTCAGAGTCATCAGGGGATATCGCACGGTCTCCTACGAGGCGGCCTGTGTACTGGCCGGATCCCCGCCCTGGGACCTCGAGGCGAAAGTACTCGCGTCACTGTACCGGTGGCGCGAGGAGATGCTGGTGCAAGGCGAGCGGCCGATGCAGCGACACATGGAGCTGCGTCGGTCGCAGCTTCGCGAGGCCCTGGTGGCGGAATGGCGGGACAGGCTCTCGCGCCCAACCGCCGGCCTCGTCACTATCGAGGCGGTCCGGCCGGTACTCGAGCGCTGGCTCGGGAGGAGGCACGGCTCCCTGTCGTTTCGGGTGACGCAGGTACTCTCGGGGCATGGCTGCTTCGGGAAGTACCTGTGTCGCATAAACAGGGAGCCGGACGCCCGGTGTCACCACTGCGTCAACTGTCGGGAGGACACGGCGCTGCATACGCTGGCAGAGTGTGCCGCTTGGGAGGAGCAGCGCCGTGCCCTCATTTCTGGAGTAGGCAGTGACCTGTCGCTGCCGGCCGTCGTAAACTCGATGGTTGGCGGCGAAGAGTCCTGGGACGCGGTGGTTTCCTTTTGCGAGACAGTCATCTCGCGGAAGGAAGCTGCGGAAAGGGAGAGGGAGATTACATCCTCTCACCCGGCCCGCAGCAGACGCACCGGGCGTCGGCGGAGGGTGGACAGCGCCCTCTTCCGGCCCCCCTAAATGGGCCCAGGGGCGACGGACTCGGGGGTATCCGTCGCCCACTACACATCTGGACCCGAGGTGGCGGCGCGACGTGTTCCACGCGCGCCCCTCTTAGACGTTGCGGGGGGAGTTTAACACCTCACTCCCCCCCTAATGCGAGGAGGCCCGCAATTATGGGCCAGCACCAGCCGGGGGTTGCGGAAGTATCGTATGTTCCCGCGACCCCTGGCGCAGGTGTGAGATGGAACACCGGGGTGGTTTTTAGTCAGTAGGAGTCTGACAGACCCCTCCGCTTCCCCCGAGGCGGAGGACATCCATGCAGGATTTTCCACCCCGCAAAAAAAAAAAAAAAAAAAAAAAGTAGTAGCAACATAGGCACCTTTAATCGCTTCATTCCTATTATTTTCCGTTTGTTTATAAACACAACAGCTGTTAAAGTTTAACTTTTTTATTAGGTCCAGTTTACTAGTACCATGTGTGTTAATTCGTTGATATACCTACTCAGATTCGTAGAGTGCTGGCAGGTCTTAATTCTCACTCAACCGGTGATAATTATTTTTAAGTTTAATAAAAATAACCAATGTCACTCCGGGACTGCCAACAGAAAAGAAAACTTGAACAATTACGTGTGTATTTTTTTTATATGCCTAGCCGTGGACGTCTTTTGGCTGATATGACGATAATGATTTACCTAAGGGAATAAAAACAGATTTTTATTCCTATTCCTTTACTGTTCATGCAGTCAGATTGAGGAACTCTCTTCCGCCAAATATACAAAACTGCAAAACTATTGACACTTTTAAAAGACTAGTGAAAAATATCACCATTTTTCAATTTCATCCACATAGAATGTATTATTAGTATTTAGTTTATTGTTAAGTCTAAATTGGATATAATATTTATATGTATTTAAGTATGTATGCAATTATTAGTATGTAAGTGTATTATAGACCTACACACATCATTATGGCTGTGTAAACTTTTTCCTGTCGCGGGTCTGCTGGAAGAAATTTCTTGGAAATAAGCAGCACCTTTGTACTATTTATTTCTTCGCACTTTTATCTATTTATTGTATGTTTTGTGTGTACAAGAATTAATAAATAAACAAATAGTTAAAGTTATATGATGAATTTAACCTATAGTGACACAGAAACTCTTTTGACCATAGTAAAATAAGTAAAACCCTTTTACCCTCTCTCTCTGCTCATACACAACACCAATAATCATTAATTAATATAATTCCAACACAAAATACAGGATTTTCCAAGTTTATCTCCCAGTCCACCGCTGATATTTTTATTTTTCTGCTGTATATTAAGGAAATTCTTGTGGTGTAAACTAAAATATCAATTATTAAAAAAAAAATTGTGATTGTAATATTAGTTTCGCGGTGCTTTACAATTGGCTTGTCCAATCGTAATTTTTTTCATAAGGATAATCACATCATCAGCTCATAGCATCTCCCGCTGGGAAGAGGAGTTTAAATTTTCTTACTCCCAATGACATTCTGATTAATAAGTTAGTGGCGGGATCGAAGCCAACATGTGTCCCGGGATCTGCCTGAACTTCATAGCTTAGGCCTTTTCATCGTGTGTGATAGTCGCTCCTCGTTCATAGGAGCTACAGGGACCGGTGCATAGGAGTGTACTGTGGTTTTTTTTTATATCAGAGTGCGACAAACGAGCAAGTGGGTCACCTGATGGTAATTTTTTTTTAATCGGGACGAGTCCCTCCCTCATACCCACCACTGCAACTCCTGTAAGGCAGGATCAACAGTGGCACACAATGAAATGACGTGAGTGGTGAAATCCGTATTATGTGGCCAAAATAATTACATTTGAAATCGCACAAGATGTCATACAGATTTTATTTTTATATCAGCGGGTGACAAACGAGCAAGTGGGTCACCTGATGGTAAGTGATCACCGCCGCCCATGTACACTTGCAACACCAGAGAAGTCGCGGATGCGTTGCCGGCCTTTATGAGTCAGCAAACAAGTCTGGCGACCTTACTCACACGCAGAAACACAACATTAAAATTATGAATGTTATTTTTAAGGAATGACTTTTTTATACAAAATGGGTTTGCGCTTGACCAGGATCTCACCTGATGGTTAGTGAAGATGTGGTCAAAGGTGGACCGCGCGTATAAGATGCCTGTACACTCTAACCTTGAATAAACCCATGTTATATGAGTCTGGAAACACGTCGTTTGGGAGCTTAGCCGTGAGTATGATGAAAGAGGAAGCAAAGCGTCTTCGTACGGCATAATGGGATGTCAACAACAAAGCGGTGGAGAGCCTCCCGACACCTTGTAGTCCGAAAAAAGTGTCTTCAAGACAACAAAAGAAAATGGCAGAATCTATATTATAAATATAATTAATTATTTATAAATGGGAACAACATTACATATAAATACTTTAATTATAGACTTATGTATTATACCTAAGTAAGCACAGTAGTTGCATTATATCGAAATAATTAATGTTTTTGAATAGGAACGATTTTCGTCGTCAATATTTTTTTGTTAATGGCAATTATTTATTGACAGGCAAAGACAATCTGTCAGGTATTTATTGCTGTTGTTTTGATACATGCCATCAATTTAGCAAATTATCTTGCAGATATTACGTGAGTTCAGCATCAGTTCTTCCGTGCTATAATATATATCTGTTGACAGTGGATTCACGAAAAGACGCTTTATCATTTAATTAAAATGACGAGTTTGCAATGTGTTAATTGCAACATTCGCTTGCCCCGACTAAGAAGACAAGCATTATTCGAAGAGTGTGAAGTTCTCAATAAACCCAATGTTGCTTTGTGCTATGTGATAATTATTGTTTGGTACTTATTTGAAGATATTCTTAGATGAAGTAATGATGATGTATTCCCGGCCGAATTTCGGCCACGGCGGCCATTCTCAATGGAGATTAGCCAATTGCGCAGGACATATTATAGTGCACAAGTGTGTGTGAAAACACAGGGGTACTTTCTATTCCATCACTCTCATGATCCGATGGGACGACTACCGACACGACCGGAAAGAGGTCAGGTACAGGACCGACGGCTTTACGTGCTCTCCGAGGCACGGAGGTGTATTACCTCCAACTCCTCCAACTCCAACAAAAATCCCAACATCACTTTTTGGTCCCGGCCGGGATTTGAACCCAGGACCTCATTATCTGCGCTTGAACACGCTACCGCTAGACCAACGAGGCAGTCAACGATGAAGTAATACTAAGGATACATTAATAATAATATCAATAAAATTATTGTAGTTACAAAAAACAAAGAATCTATTGTTTTATTTACCTCCACTCAAAACCTCATATATAACCCCTCGCAACCTCACACAAATGTACACTGGGTTATGAACTATGAAATTAATGGAAATAAAGAACTTTTCATTATCTCAACAAATAATAGTTTTTTGCATCTTCCTAACCTATCTCGCGACCCGGTTAGGGTTTTCGGGGCAGGTTCGGAATAAATCCATGTAAAAGACTATAAAAAGAGCTGCAACATTTACTTTATCACCATAACAATGTTTATGTAAATATAATATGTAACAATCTTCATTGGTACACTAGTTAACACTAGCATTTCATTGCCACATCAGTAGACACACTTTGATATTTACAGTATCTTTATTACTTAGGCAGTAAGAGTGATTTTCGAACTGCAATGTTTCCACGGTCATGGGGTTGACCCACAGATTACCAAACATAACCTTAAAATAAAACTGACTATAACTTTTATATCCCAAGTTCTAAAAATCTAAGAAATTAAAAATGCCTTTTCTATCACATTAACCACCAATTAAAACATAAAATATCCCGTAACACGAAATTTTACTAGCGGTACAAAAGTCCCATACATTCTTGCCGTTTGCCTTTAAGACGTCTTCTGTAAGGTAGGAACTTCCACAGTCTGGCTGCTCTTTAAGCGAATGAACGCTGTGCCCTACGAGGGGTAGGGCACAGCGTTCATTCGCTTAAAGAGCAGCCAGACTGTGGTGTGGTGTGACTCCAATGTGGTGTGGTGTATTTTATATTATTAACCTATATTCACTTTAGCATAGTTTCTGTAAGGATTCCGAATTTCTAAATCAAATCTGGGGGCAGATCAAATATTGGGGACGGTCGTAAAGTAAACACGATATCGCACATGATGAGGTCACGAGTTGTTTGTTGACATTGTCATCATTTTAAAGATAACATTACGTTTAACGAAACTATCGATAGTAAGTAAGTCAATTAACTTTTCCGTTGTGGAGTTAATAAACTAACTTAGATAAATTAAATAGTACCACACTAGTAACTACCAAACAAAGGGAAAGCGAAGAATACTCCTGGCTTTATCTCATAGCTAGATGCTCTCTCTGGTCCGTAAGTGATCAGCGAGGTTAAGCAACAAGGCTCGCGGTCAGTCCATAGATGGGTGACCACTAAAGTGGTTTAATTTATGAGCATTTTCGTTAAGCGTACGTTACGCTGACGGTCCCGGTTGTAGTCAGTAGTAGTAAAGTCGTTAAGCCATGTCAAAGGCCTACTGGGCGGCTTGAATAATTCTGACACTAGGGTAACCACTGCCCATACGATAATAATAGGTAATAATCTTTATTTCAGACATAAAAGTCCATAATATGACATCAATTTAACATCATTTATAAATGTATTCAATATAATTACAATATGATCTAATTTTAATATTTAATCATTAAAAATAATATTGTAATTATATTGATTACATTTATGAATTATGTAAGTACTGTTTTATTTTAAATATATGTTTATAGAAGAGTGAAGAAGAAAAGTGTTTAAGAGAGAAGGAGGTATGTTTTGGTATTAAAACTTAAAAACTTCCCAATTAAAATAAAAAGGTAGGTGGGCCTTTCCTCTGGAAGACACGGGGATGCAACTATGTATTCGCTTACTCTAAATATATTTGTTTCTTTTAAATATTTTCTATTGTATCTGTGTTTGTCAATGATAAATGCATTTCTTTCTTTCCAATATTACTTCTCGTTTGTTCGAAACGCGTTATCACGCATGACATCTTTTAACTTTTTTGTGCAAGCAACTTTTTACTTTTCTTGTTAATTAATAATTATGAACATAAATTATAAAATTAGCCGCATCTTATTTTCTATAAATATTGTTTTGCATTTTATAAAGATTATATTATAATTAACGAATTACTGCAAAAAAACAACTGCAACAAAACCAAAATGGGAATGATAAAGTCATAATTAAAATAGAATTAATTAATAACACTAAGATTAATGTTGTTATAAATACTTACAGTATTTGCATATAATTTTCCTTGCGATTAAATTAACGAAAATGCAGTGAAACACTCGCCGAAATAAATTTAATACTAATTAACTAGGCAGGTACAAATATATTTCAGCACAAAAACTAAAAAAAAGTATTTTACTTTTTTAAAATAGGTACCGATTTATTGTTTTCGCGATGTTCTGTAATCGAATAGCAACGAATTCGAATTCAGAATGCTAACGCGTTCTCCGCCTGACGCGTGTCGGCGGACTGGCTGGAAGTAAAAAGCTGTTGTCACATATTATCGGAACGCACCGGCCATAATCCAACCGAATTCGAATAAACATAATTAATTACCAGAACCGTAGTATCAAAGGCCGATTTCACTCGGTCGGTTGTTAGCTATTTCACTTTCTAGCCAAGCCGTTTCGATTTGCCTGGAGCTGATGCGATAAAAACAATGTAGCCGGCTGATTATGTCAATAAATCGTAGTATCGATAAAATTATGTGTTATTCATACTGGGTTATTGTTTTAAATCTTTCGAAATACCCACAATAGGTATTTCAGAAGTTATTAAATATAACCCAGGTCATGATAATAGATAACATTCTCATAAATACTTAAATACTTTTAAAAGTCAAAGGGAGCTTCGATTCCAGGTAATAATAATGTCCTCCAGGCTGAATTTTGGCCACGGCGGCCATTCTTAATCAATTATAGATTTTTAATTAATGTTGCCAATAGTAGTGCAAAAAGAAATATGTACAAGTTTTTCAAATATTCAGCCATTCTGCCCTTAAAATTTACACATCATTTCTTGAGAATTGACTGGGAATTTCAAAGACGCCTTTGAAATTCCCAGTTAATTCCTATAATTACAAATGCAGGTATTATAACTCGTGACAATGTTTATATATTTTGTAATTACCAGAATTTGTTACAAAATTACTAATTCTTGTAATTACTAAATATAGTTTAACAATGTTTGGTTTGGTTTTACCCGCGTTAGACTTTATAAATTATTACGGCTCTTCCCCCGTTGGTAATAGCGTGATAATATGTACCCTATACGTTGACCCAACCTCTTAGTAATATTCATGCAAAATTTGAAGTAAATTCATGCAGTACTTTTTGAGATTAGCCTGGACATACATACAGACAAACAGATAAACAGACAAAAATTCTAAAAACTATATTTTTGGCTTCGATATCGATTGTAGATCACGCCCCAAGTATCCTTTCTAAAAAATATTCAATGTACAGTTTTGACTTTCCTACGATTTTATTATATGTATAGATGGATGGTACGGAACCCTTCGTGCGCGAGTCAGACTCGCACTTGGCCGGTTTTTATGCTCATAGTCAGATGCTCTTTGCTGTCCCGTACCGTACCCGTTTGCCAAGCGTGGCGATAATGGCAAAACCCCTCAAAATGATATATGTATTATACAACATGTAACTTAATTAAAGCACATCCTGAAAATAATTTGTTCAGAATTGTTTACAGAATCGATTTTTAATATAGGTAATTTATTTCCCAATATAATTAAAACTACGAAAATTATTGTCATATTAACCCTGTACAGTCAAAACAAATTACCGTAAGTCAAATTAATAGGACTTTTAAAATCGCAGTATTATTTGTATTCATACAAATTCCATCATTCAATACAAAATAAAGAAGAATAAACTTTATTCCAAGAAACGAATCTAGTAAATATGAATGTACATGTTAAATAAAAAATTCAGTGTATGTATTATGATTACAACATAATATTCTAATCGGGGTGTTTGAGGGTGTGCGTTAATTACGTTACACGTTGTATATGTTCTTTGGAGGCCTTTGTCCAGCAGTGGACGTAAGATTGATATAATGATGATGATGATGATTAGTGTTAAAAAATCAGAATTGTGTTCCTAACACGAAGAAGTAGATAATAAGAATTATCTACATCAGTTATCTTTATGGAGGCGTATCTACTTATTGTCCAAAAGAGGACGTACCATACAAGCAAAAAAATAGACAGAGATAGAACGTGGCGGTTTCTTACTATTGAGAGAACAGACTTTAAAATACCGGCCAAGTGCGAGTCGGACTCGCGGACGAATAATTAAATGATATTTCTTTGGATTCATACTAAGTACATTAATTATCCTGTTACTAGCGGAATTATCTTTGTACGTATTTTCAATAATTCGTTACATACAGTAAACCTAACTAAGTAGTCTAAAAAAAATTAGTGTTGTTTTAGCCGTTAACAGTTAATGACTTCTTCATATTAGAATGCACATGCACGCCATGCGTGACGCATCTGAACTACCTACTCATGCTACATGCTATTATTTTGCCAAAAAATGCTATCACCGGATCCGTTAAACACTTAATGATATTTATTATCATTAAGTGTTACAAAATTTCTGATTATTTAAGTGATAAAAGTGCTTGGGATGGAGTTGTTCTGAGTCAACACACATGATTGTAATTAATCTTAAGTATATTTTATTTTAAAAAAGGATTCCTACTGAGTTTTCTGGCAGTGTTTCTCAGTAGCTGCCACGTCATGCACTGCACGGTAGGGTAAAAAAAATATGACGATTCCACATAAATGTAAATTTTTTACGGAATAAAGTTACTTTGACTTTGATGCCGAATCCCTATGCAGAATTATTGCCATCGAACCCGCGACATATTTAATCAGGAAGATACTAGCACGTATTAGAAAAATCCGGCCAAGTGTGATTCCGACTCGCGCACTTTGCGTTCCTTACCATTTTCTATAAACGTGCAAAAATCACGTTTGTTGTATGGGAGCCCCCTTAAATAATAGGTCTTTACCTATGAAATTGCCGTTTTGTATGAAAAAATTTAAACGAATTTTTTTCATGAATTTTTTTATTTGTATTAATCGAAGTAATCACCCATGCAATCAATGCATCTTTGCCATCGCAGTGGCAGTTTATTGATGCCCTTCTTAAAGAAATCAGCTGGACGGGAGGCAACAAATTCTTCAAAGGCATTTTGTACTGCCTCTCGGGTATTGAATTTTTTTCCCGCCAAGAAGTTATCCAAATTCTGGAAAAAGTAGTAGTCTGTAGGCGCAAGGTCTGGTGAGTAGGGCGGATGACGGAGAGCTTCCAACCCCAGTTCTTGCAACTTGGAGACCGTCTGCTGTGCAGTATGAGGTCGCGCGTTGTCGTGCAGGAGCAGCGGAGACGAGCGATTGACCAATGCTGGTTGGAGATGCGCCAGCTTCTCCATCATTGTGCTCAGTTCTTCACAGTACACATCTGCAGTAATGCTCACCCCGTTTGGTAAGAAGCTGTGATGAATCACACCGGCGCTAGACCACCAAACAGTGACCATCACTTTTCTAGGGGTAAGTTTTCTTTTAGGGCATTGTTTAGGTGCTGAACCAGGATCCAACCAACTTGCTGAGCGCTTGCGGTTATCAAACAGAATCCATTTTTCATCGCAGGTAACAATGCGGTTCAAAATTCCTTCATTTGTGTGTCTGTTGAGCAGTGCAAGGCACGTCTCGACGCGTACTTCGCGCTGGCGATCATTGAGTTCGTGGGGCACCCATTTGTCAAGCTTTTTTACCTTGCCAATTTGACGCAAATGGACCAATATTGTTTTGACGCTAACGTCGAAAGCTGCTGCTAATTCAGCCGTAGATTGTGTATCATCAGCTTCCACAACCGCCTTTAATTCGTCATTGTCGACCAAAGTCTTCGGACGACCGCGAGGTTCATTTTTCAGGTCGAAATTTCCAGAACGGAAGCGAGCAAACCAATAACAGGTGGTGCGTTGGTTTGTAGTGTTAGCTCCGTAAACGTCGTTGATGTTGCGTGCCGCTTGTGCCGCGTTGCTGCCACGACGGTACTCATATTCCATAATTACTCGAATTTTTAACGTATCCATGATGACGAAAAAGATTGAAATGCGATGAAAATGTAACACTAATCAATAAAGAAATGACTACTTTTGGAAAAAACAATCCATGTTTTTAAAATAAAATTAATTTGAAATTAGAATTCTTAGCCAAACAAAAATTATTTTGATTTGAAATGGCCAGTACTGCAGAACGGCAATTTCATAGGTAAAGACCTAATATTTATTTTATTTTGTTTTTTAGTATTTGTTGTTATAGCGGCAATAGAAATACATCATTTGTGAGAATTTCAACTGTCTAACTATCACGGTTCATGAGATACAGCCTGGTGACAGACGGACAGAGAGACAGACATACAACGAAGTCTTAGTAATAGGGTCCCGTTTTGCCCTTTGGTTACGGAACCTTAAAAATTACTGAAATAACTTAAACCATGGGCTTTACGGCGCCAACGCGGAAAGAAGAAAACCGAGTCATTGTTTCATTATCTGAAAGTGGTGTAACTTAATTGGAAAATAGCATATAACCGTGTATGTGATTCAGAGTTGATTCCCAAACTCTTTAGAATCCTCTAGTAAAGTCTTCACTACTATACTCAGGTATGATTTCATTTTGACTATCCGTCATCATTTAGGTTCGCCGAGGAGTTGACGTTCAAACGCAAAATTTAGATACTTTGTTATGAGGAGTATCCGAATCACCGCCATTTATGTTCTACGATTTTGCGTAGTGTTCGAGATAGAATTTTTTAAATGTTTGTTTTTCATAAATTTCACCTAACATCAGTTTTCGATTTTTTTCTCGTTCTGTTGAACATTTCTGGTTGAGTTCAACTCTGATCCGTCATAGTCCAATCAAAATACTTTACTTGACTTTGATAGTGAGAAAATGATATATGTTATATGCAAGTTATTTATCTAAGTACTCGTCACAATCAAATACTCTGATCGAGTGAGTCCATATCAGAGAAGAACTTCCACCTTAAAAGATTCATCCTTATATCAGCCGAAAGACGCCCACTGCTGGACAAAGGCCTCCCCCAAAGATCTCCACAATTGCCGGTCTTGCGCTATCCGCATCCAGCGACTTCCTTAAAGATTACCATGTTTCAATCTAATGAGGTAGCAGGACTTGATACCAAAGTGAAGTCAATAGAGAAACACTATTATTGCAGCGTATGGTAGGTAGGTACAGACGCCAGCACATCCAGCTACCCCAATGTGTCAAATTTATTTTATAGATTTTCAACTTTATCATAAACTAGCAGTGCCCCGCAGACTTCGTTCCGCTTTATAAATATTTTTGTCCCTGCCCGTTTGTCCCGCGTAATACTTCCGGTTAAAAGTTCGGGATAAATAAAATTTATGATATGAATCATAGCCTATGACACTCCACAATAACGTAGCTTTCTATTGGTGAAATAATTTTGAAAATCGGTTCAGTAGATCCAGAGATTACCCCTTACAACGTCACAAACTCACAAAAGTTACCTCTTTATAATATAGAAGAATAAGGTTCACTTTCAATTGGGGAAATTTGACAGATTTTGGTAACTTGATGTGCTAGTCTGTACATTGTATTGACTATTTCCGGTTCTAATGTCAAAATGATGTGTGTCAAAAATCGAAGTATACAACTTATAAACCCGTTGACATATCAATTTGAACTCAAGGGACGTAATCTAACTATTAAAACTCGTAAAACGTAATCTAACAGAGTCACTTGTGGAACCAATTAAAAATTATTAAAGTTAATTTGTTTAAAGAAGTGAGATGTATATTAGGTATGGTTATGAAAAGTGTAACGGATTGCTTGCATAACGTAAAAAAATGAATTAAAATGCGTCTCACGTTAGATTTAATAAATTTAATTAACTGGTGTAGGTATATACATATATATTCCTATCCTCTTCATTCCGATTAGAAATTATAATGGCTCACTTATTTAGTTAAATGTAAAAAAAGAATGTCTGGAATATTTAGAATACCAGAGTGACATTGTGTCAAATTAAAAAAAATCATAATACATATTATAGATAAATTTCACCCAGACACAGAACTAATAATCGTGTTGATCACACTAATATTTGTTTTTTTTTAAATCGTTATTCATCAAAGAAAATCAAATTTACAATTCAATTGTTCCTCGCCAAGCGTTTCCTGAGTGGGGTTCGAACCCAAGACTTCTTAGCTTAGCTGTCAGGCTCACTAACCACTACACTAACAGGCCAGTCAGCTGCGTCCTAACTTGATAACCTAGTCTGTCCGTCAGTCGTACTGAGTAATGAGGATTACAATTCATAGTAATTGATTGCTACACAGTTATTTAGAGTGAGACTAAATGGTGAGAGCTAAAACTGGCCTAAGTATTTATGCAACATATTAGGTCTTTACCTATGAAATTGCCGTTCTGCAGTACTGGCCATTTCAAATCAAAATAATTTTTGTTTGGCTAAGAATTCTAATTTCAACATAATTTTATTTTAAAAACATGGATTCTTTTTTCCAAAAGTAGTCATTTCTTTATTGATTAGTGTTACATTTTCATCGCATTTCAATCTTTTTCGTCATCATGGATACGTTAAAAATTCGAGTAATTATGGAATATGAGTACCGTCGTGGCAGCAACGCGGCACAAGCGGCACGCAACATCAACGACGTTTACGGAGCTAACACTACAAACCAACGCACCACCTGTTATTGGTTTGCTCGCTTCCGTTCTGGAAATTTCGACCTGAAAAATGAACCTCGCGGTCGTCCGAAGACTTTGGTCGACAATGACGAATTAAAGGCGGTTGTGGAAGCTGATGATACACAATCTACGGCTGAATTAGCAGCAGCTTTCGACGTTAGCGTCAAAACAATATTGGTCCATTTGCGTCAAATTGGCAAGGTAAAAAAGCTTGACAAATGGGTGCCCCACGAACTCAATGATCGCCAGCGCGAAGTACGCGTCGAGACGTGCCTTGCACTGCTCAACAGACACACAAATGAAGGAATTTTGAACCGCATTGTTACCTGCGATGAAAAATGGATTCTGTTTGATAACCGCAAGCGCTCAGCAAGTTGGTTGGATCCTGGTTCAGCACCTAAACAATGCCCTAAACGAAAACTTACCCCTAGAAAAGTGATGGTCACTGTTTGGTAGTCTAGCGCCGGTGTGATTCATCACAGCTTCTTACCAAACGGGGTGAGCATTACTGCAGATGTGTACTGTGAAGAACTGAGCACAATGATGGAGAAGCTGGCGCATCTCCAACCAGCATTGGTCAATCGCTCGTCTCCGCTGCTCCTGCACGACAACGCGCGACCTCATACTGCACAGCAGACGGTCTCCAAGTTGCAAGAACTGGGGTTGGAAGCTCTCCGTCATCCGCCCTACTCACCAGACCTTGCGCCTACAGACTACTACTTTTTCCAGAATTTGGATAACTTCTTGGCGGGAAAAAAATTCAGTACCCGAGAGGCAGTACAAAATGCCTTTGAAGAATTTGTTGCCTCCCGTCCAGCTAATTTCTTTAAGAAGGGCATCAATAAACTGCCACTGCGATGGCAAAGATGCATTGATTGCATGGGTGATTACTTCGATTAATACAAATAAAAAAATTCATGAAAAAAATTCGTTTAAATTTTTTCATACAAAACGGCAATTTCATAGGTAAAGACCTATTATTTATATTTTTTTTTTTCACGTTTTAATTGTAAGTGCAATGCTTTTTGCAATGCCACGGTTCCCAAACTGAACCGCACTATTTTTGTTTGGATGCGGCGAACTATGTAAGATGCGCTTATTATTGATGACATATAGTTATAAGAATAGTCATATTATATTTGTTAGTACAGTTTTTAAGAAGTAGTTAATAAGTTTATCACAAATAATATCTACGCTGTGTTTTAATATTTAGAAGCGCCGATGTTTGACCAAAAATATATAATATTTTCTATTCTTTTCTTTTTCTTTCAATCTTAGATTATAAAATCGGGTCTAACTATTTATAAGACTGTGTGGAAATTTCATCCATATCTCCTGGATATGGTTGTTTACTACCGTGCGTATCGCAAGAAACTTTTTACCACGTATAATGGTAAAAATGGTCTTCCATCCGAGATCCGTATTTTGAATTTGAAGAGATTGCAACCTGTAAGAAACGAGCCTATTCCAAAGCACTTGCGGCCCCTCTGGTGTTGCGACAAGTAGTAATACGCTTTGTTTGCCCTCATCATGTCTGCCGATAAACGAGTTGTCTGGTTGCCATAGTACAAGGTCTGCCTAATTTGGGATCAGATGTCGGTGTGTTAGTTGTCCTAAGCTATATTATACCCAAATTAAACAACTCCAATAACTCTACTCCGTCTTTGTAGATGAAAAACATACATAGGTACATAGACTCACGCCTGTTTCCCAGAGGGGTAGGCAGAGACAACGGATTTTCATTTGTCACGATCTTTGCACGCATCTTTTGCCTCGTTTAGTGTCATTATACCTATTCTTTATACATGCTCGCCGGTTTAGAGTACTTCTGACCTAGTCTTTCTCTCCGATGTTTTCAGAGAATGTTGTACGAGTACAAATGAAAAAATTGTATTTATAATATGTGAGATTTGTTTATGAAATAAAATGTACAAGTACGCACTTTCTGAACATTGCATGAGCCAATGAAGAAGAAGTGTCCGTACGCGTTTTTCTAAATTAATTGCGCATATTTTTGCTGTGTGAGCAAAAGTAAAATAAAAAGTTTGCTTATCGGTTTAGATAAAATGGTCTACTTTTGTAGATGAGGAGTAAAATATTATTATTGTATACAAATTCAATTGGATTCCTCGCTACCTTTGGAAGTATTCAATAAAAAATAAATATAAAAATAAAAAAATGGCTGTAACTATTTTCATAATATTATTGTAGTTAAAATAAATATTAACAAAGTGCATTTAAAATACGTGCTAAATTGCAATAAACATTTATGTTTTTTGTGATTATAATTGTTAAAAACACAATTAAGTACTTTAAAAAACCATTAAGGTTGTCTTTAAATGTTTTAATAATTTTAATACCTATATTTCATTCTAGTTAGGTACTTTTAATTACGAACCGATGACCTTGTGAGATTGTGGAGATCTTTGGGGGAGGCCTTTTTCCAGCAATGGACGTCTTTCGGCTGATATGATTATAATGATAATATTGTGAGGCTAGCTGGAAGCCGCTGGATCAAATAGCGCAAGACCGGCAATTGTGGAGATCTTCAGGGGAGGCTTACATTTTCCGCGGATATGATGACGGTTTAAAATTAATAATAACACCTACTACATTAAAGAACATGTAGAACACAACTTAGATAAATACATACATTAATAGCTTAATAAGAAGCACTAAGGGGTAAAATATTCTTCTACAACTGCCTGGAAAAGATCGCACTTCGCGATAAGGCCGCCATGTGTACAATCTTAATATACTCATAGTTCTTTTTATGTATTATTTTTTGGTGTACAATAAAGAGTTACTTACTTACTTACTTATCCAGAAAGACGGCAGCATTCCATTCAGCGTGGAAATGCCTATTATTATATTCAATAGCCGTGCAACGGTTATGACGTAGCTACTAAAAATACATACATTAATGTCGGTAAAACTCCACAACAAACTACCAGACTGCATAAAAGATGAAGAAAATATCCATATTTTCACAAGAAAATTAAAAAGCTTCCTATACAAAAAAGCTACTATTCAATAAATGAGTATTTGAATGATATATCATTATAAAAAATTAAAATATTTTTAACATCTTTAAATCGTAATAAATAATAATACAATCGCTGATAAATTAATTAACAAATGCAATTAGTAAATAATATGAATAATACAATTTCTTTTTTCTCTTTTCTTATAATTATACGTGACTTACATAACATAATCATGACCTGACATCACACATCATTACAATTATTTATACCTGTATTATACTATCTCCCTTATATGTTTAAAATGACAAATTACAATGTAAAAATATTGCTGTGCCCATGTGCCTATTAAGGGTTCATATTTGGTACTGTACCTACTCTATTGTTATGACCTATGTAAACCCATGAATGCAATAAATAAATTGAAATTGAAATATATTATGATTATATATTTACATTGTGATTATTTATTTAATTAGTGATTATCATTTTTTTAATTACTATAAAATAATTTTACACCTTAAAACTATTATTAATCGATATTAGACTTTCAAATCGTTGTCACTCATAAAAATATAAATAGGGTAGGAGATTATTAAAGAGGCATTCTTTGTACGACACGGTAGAAGACGACGGTGAGGACGTTACTCTGTTCGATTAAATATTGTGTGTGGAAAATATATCGGAGTTTTAATCTGCAGAACCTACAAGCGCGTAATACTTACGATATTATTGTGACACTCTATTAATACAAATAACAACATTTCTTATGGACGATTGCTAAATATTCCGTAAAATTAATTTTTGTATATTTTGGACAGTCCATTGTCTGCCAAAGCGTTGTTTTGTGCTCAATTCGTTTTGCCTTATAACACATGCCAAACTGAATAAGCGTTTCATAAACATCGCAATAAGAAGGTACTATTTTTATAAAATATCTGTGTGGTATTTACTTACAATAAGTGTAGTAAAAATCTTTCAATATCTTTCAATCTCAGTGAACGGTCACAATGGGCCTCGGGTGAACGACCACGCGACATGGATACACTTCAAAATTTGAAGGGAGAACAAATTGTTTTTTTTTAAATATTTAATAAAGTACCATGTATAGTACTTTATGTGTATTACAATCTAGTCTAGAGACTAATAAGTAATTTTATATTAACCTAAACTTCTACATAAACATAATTAATTCTAAGAATCAGTCCACCGACTTTCCTTAGTCATATTTGTTAAGGGGAAGACACTTTGTTCATGTGTTCTTTATAATTACATTATTGCCATCACTAATCACTAAATACACTAATCACTAATCACGACACTAGTTCATAGGGTTTTGTTCTCTTTAAACGTCTCACTAGCTCTGTAGTGTAGAGGAGCTGGATGGCCTCGATGTTCACATGATGTAGAAGCCTATGTTCATGAGCTGTAGCGTATTTTCGAATGGTCTCTGCAACGGAGTCCATCTTTAGATCCCGGTGTAAATCGTCATTTCTTATATACCATGGTGCATTTACGATATCTCGAAACACTTTATTCTGGAATCTTGGAGATCAAATGAAGAACGTTTTGTAGTTCATACGAATTTTGAAATTACCCGCGTTAACGACTCCTCGTTTGCATTTGTTTCTGCGAAGAAGTCCGCAGTTTTGTTTAAGATTTACATTTGTATCTACCCGCAGCTTGACCCTCGTGGAAATTCATGCTAGGATAACTGGGTCGTGGGTAGGGCTTGCAATATCCGTTCATTTTTACTATCCGGATAGTACGGATATTAATATTTTACTATCCGGATTATCCGGATAATACAGATATTTTTTAGTTTTTATTATAAATAAACTAGTATGCTTTTGTTACACGTTTTAATCAGTCTCTCAAGCAAAATGACAAAGAAATAAGAAACTATAGCAGTATTTCAAGTAATAATCACATAAAAAACCTAGTACACTTTCTAAAATTATACAATAAAACACTGATCATACCGGACAAATAATTTGTATCTATTCTTTTCATATTAAAACAATTCTAATTAAAACTGAGATCTTACATTTATCATAAATCACAACATCCCAATAAAAACAACCTATTTAAATCATAATAATTAAATAAAAATATCACTTTTCGTGGCACATCAGCTCAATTTTAAACAACAATAGTATAAATCAAATGTAATAACCAAAAATGAACAAAATATCTCGAAATTATCAAATAATCAATTCTTAGGTAATTATATTAGGTAATCCTAAACTATTTTTTATCCAAATTTTAGTAACATGATATTACAACATCCCAATAAAATCAACGTATTTAATTGGCAAATCAGCCTAATTATGAAACAACAAATATATAAATCAAATAACATAAAACAAAAATAATCAGAATATATCAAAATAATCAAATAATCTCTTCATAATATAATATTTCGCAATGCTTAAACTATTTTTATCAAAATTTTGGTAATATGATCTTAAAAAGCTTAAACTATCTAATGAATCTTCTTTCATGGAAGTTCTTAAATGGTTACATAAATATCCTGTAGCAGAAAACACTCTTTCTGCTTCAACGCTGGTCGGTGGTATTGATAAAAGAAGATTGTAAACCCGTTCTAAATTCCTGCTCCTCTGTCCATTTCCATCAAATAGTGCCATCTCTACTAGAATTGTAGTGTTTAAATCGCTTGTTGAAGAAGTCGGTTGCTGCGCAGAAGATGGCCGACTCATAAACCGGACGATTTCTTCTCGTAATTGTGTTTTAATTGATACGTTTACAGTTGAAGAAGAGCTACCTTCTGTATCTTGTGTATTGTCTGTTGTTGTTACAGTCATAACTTACTGTTTGATCTGATTGTTTTGTGTCAACAAATGTAGATATAATTTTAACAATCGTCAGTCTCACAGATTCGTTTGATGGATTTTCAAAAATACAGTCGTGTGTACTTTGCTGTTCATAAAAATTGTAAGGGTTGTGTAAATATGTCATTGTACCGATTATTTCTGGAATTCGTCGTTGTGATATCCTTGTTTGGAGTGATACCAGAAGTTCATTACTAATAATGCTATCTTTTTGCGATAATTTATGAATCATAAATTTTAACGCTGTCTCAGCAGTCAGTAAGTTTGCATTTTCTTCACAGATCGCTTCTACCGTAGCTTTGATTATATTAAGGGATTCCGAAATTTCTTCAAGATGTTTTAATTCCGTATCAGTAAAAGATATATCAGATTTAAAATCAATTAATGCTTTGAATACAGAATCTTTTAATAATAAGAACCGATCAATCATGTTAGCAAGACTGCTCCATCTTGTTTTGCAGTCAAAGATAAGACGAACATCCTTTTGTTCTCCTTCTGCGGTGTACTTGTAAAGCACCTCAGACCTGGTCGGTGATTTTTTAAACATCTTGTGCAAATGCGTGCATTAAAGAGTTTAACATAAAGTTAACAAGTGTACAATGTTGTTATGATCTCTGTCACTAGACTTTGACTTATTGTGATTTGTGAAGTAAGTAAATTGAATACTTGGAATCAAGTGATTAACTATATTAAAATAATATAACGCAATAACACTCATGTGTTTCAACTTTTTATTTGATATTTAAAAGAGAAATACAACTATCCGTAATATCCGTAAAATCCGGATAATTATGCAAGTCAAATCCGGATTTGAAAATCGGTGGATATCCGGATAGTACGGATATCCGGATATCCGGATTGCAAGCTCTAGTCGTGGGTTTCGTTCCCATCCGGCAAAGATATTTGTATGCATGTTCTGAGTCAGAGTGTAATTATGTATATAAGTATGTAGGTATCTACAAAATAAAAGTAGTAGGTAGGTAGGTAAGCATTTATTTGGATATTGCGTAGTATATGTTGTAGTAAGTATTACAGTTATATGGTTTCCAAAGTATAAGCTCTGCTTAGTTTGGGATCAGATGGCCGTGTGTGAGTAATGTCCCAGGATACTACTATCTATTTATTTTATATGTTACTCCAAACTGAGATCTAGGTTAGTTTAAAATGTAAGACAGATCGGTTTTGGGATTGAAGCGTGAACTTTATAACGTGAAAGAACATCGGGCGTTTTTTACCCGATTTTTTAAAAGTCGCGAACATAAACCAAAACATTTTTAAATGATAGTGTTTGCAATCATATTTAATATTGTGTAGTTATTTTGATTCACAATAATGGGAAAATGGAAATAATTAGTAAAATGAAAAACATATTTTATGTTGACTATTTTTCCTAATTACTAAACGACCGCTCAGTAAGTTAAAATATCACTCCGTGGTATTTTTGTAAACCCAATCAGACTAAATCCGTCAAGTTGATGTGCATGTTTCGTTCTCACTCTCGCCCATAGTCCTAAAACTGGTTTATGTTGCGCTCGCGCAGGTAGCTAGCTTATCTTACTACATCGCAGTCCTTTGTCATCCGTCGTAGCGATCTGTGTTTTACTGTGTTCCCATTGTGGTCTGAGTCAACTAATTACCTACTGCTTGTTTACTGGATTTCGTTTGCTTTCGAGTTCGATTTTGTTGTGAAATGGAACGACAAAAATGTCCATTTTCTCCTTATTGCCACGACCCACAGATATGGGAATATCACCATTGTAAACTAGATTTAATTGCCTATCCA
This sequence comes from Pseudoips prasinana, assembly GCA_951640165.1. Taxonomy (NCBI): domain Eukaryota; kingdom Metazoa; phylum Arthropoda; class Insecta; order Lepidoptera; family Nolidae; genus Pseudoips; species Pseudoips prasinana. Next base: position 16,784,559 of record OX621260.1, read on the forward strand.
CCGTACCTAATTTTATTTTTGTTCGCCGTAGGTAAGTGTCCCATACAAAAATGCCCGATGTTCCGCCAAATTTAAAGAATGTATGACATGCCTATAGAGGTGTACAACCAAACAAGCACAAATTCTGCTTCTAACGCTTTCTTAGACTTATTGTTATCTACTATTTTACAATCTATGTTTCTCAATGGTTAAAATAAATGTGTCTAATATAAAAAAAAAACAGGTCAGATGGATAACTAAAGGAATCCGAATCAGCAGTAACAATAAACGTTTTCACACGATAACATTGGTGCCTTTGCAGCTCGCTTCTTTAGGCTGATTTCAGAGCAACGCGCGCGGCACGCGCCAGCGGCCAGCGCGTCTCAACAGCCGCGTGCGAGACGCGTCACTCTGAAACGCTAGCTGCCAGTAGAGGAGCTCGGGCAGCGCTGGCCGACGGCGCGCGTCTCACACGCGGCGTGCTTGAACTGCGTGACTATGAAACGCAAATACTACCTAGTGTAATTGTAAGCGCGCGCGTTTGGACTGCACCGCTCGCCGGCGTGACTCTGGAATCACCCTTAGTTGCGTTTATGTCTACCCTGACACGTGCGTTGCGCGCGCTCATCGCGATGTCCAAACATGCAGATATTTACGTGTAGGTACTCTGTGTGAATTCACTACGACTATAAAACTGCGATCGCGTACTTTGGCTGTCTTGATGATGATGACAAATCGTTTTGATATATCATCAGGGGCTGCTATCTACCGGCTTAGTCGCCGAACATCGTTTTCGTGAATGGCTTTCAAATAAATAAAGGTTAAAATTACTTAATCAATCGTAAAATCGCTTAATCGGCTTCAACGTTGACAATCGATTCCGGACCGTTTATGACGTTACATGTGGTCATGGAAGTCGATTTAACAAATGATTAAGTAATTTTTAACCTTTATTTATTTGAAAGCCATTCACGAAAACGAGCCCCTGATCGATTTATATTTTCATCATTTTGGTGGTTAAGGCAGAATCGCCAGCAATGGCAACATCACACTAATATTATAAAGGCGGGTTTTTGGCGCCAACGCGGAAAAAGACGCATCAGGGCATTGTTACATTTTCAAAAACTGGTGTAAATTCAAGTTTTATTGCGTAAATATGGTGGATTTTTAGACATAACATCATGAACAACGTACACAAGTGGAGGAAAGTGCCATATTGCCGTGAATTGCGATTTTCTGTGTAGAATGTAAAACTCCATATAAGCCTCTAGTAAAGTCTCCACTGCTTTACTGGGGTACGACAAGAACTACGTTTGACTTGACTGTTACGGACTTTACTTGACATGACGAAAATAAATGAAATAATAATATATTATTGACGGTCACCGTAGCCTAGTTGGTAGTGCTCCTGCCTACGAAGCTGGTGGTCCTGGGTTCGAATCCCGGTAAGTGCAAATATTTGTGTGATGAGCACGAATATTTGTTTCTGAGTCATGGATGTTTTCTATGTATATAAGTATTTATCTATCTATATAAGTATGTATATCGTCGCCTGGTACCCATAGTACAAGCTTTGCTTAGTTTGGGGCGAGGATGATCTGTGTGACATTGTCCCCAGATATTATTATTATTATTATTTTACGGAAGGCTCATAAGGCCGAAGAAGCCAGAGCCGTAAAACTGAATAAAAATAATAAATTATAAAGGCGAAAGGTGTGTGTGTATGTTTGTTGCTCTTTCACGCAAGACCTACTGGATGCATTTTGATAAAACTTTGTAATAATATAACTTATATATCCGAATAACTAATAGGCTATAATTTATACAGTTTAACGCGGGTCAAACCGCGGGGCAGAGCTAGTAAATGAATAAATTCCGGCATCCCAGTCTCACGCTATTCACAATCTTTCAGTATTTGTGTTAAAAAAATGACGGATGGCTATAAAAGGAGGGCACAATAGAATACGCAAGGCGAGCACTAGCGCCCCAGCCATTGAGCATTTTGTCGGGACAATAAGGAACTGGGCTGGGCGCGACCTCCGCCCGGTGACCTTGCCGTGATCGCCGTCCCATTTGCTTACTCACATAATTATTATACGCGTCTGTACTACGTTCCCACCATTAAATGAATGATATGAATAGTGCGGGATATGTAACGCTAAGATTGGGTGTTGTAAGACGATAATCTAGAAAGTACTTGTTAATAAAAATCTCACGGGCATTGGATATATGCTGAGTGTGTTTTCATTTTGTAGCAAAATTGGCAACATTAAAAACGTTGGCTTTAATTAAAAATATAATCAATGGAATGTTTGATGAATTACAATGTTTTTTTAAGTTATATGTATTATGCTAAACTTTGTTATAAAGTAGGTTGTTTGATAGCTATTGTGCTAACCCAATTTATTTGTTTTAAAATACATCTTAACTTATTAAAAGTCTTGCAAATCCATTGTGCAACTTTTCTATTGTTCATATCCTACTAATATTATAAATGCGAAAGTTGGTGAGTATGGATGGATGGTTGGATGTTTGTCACTCTTTTACACAAAAACTACAGGACGGATTTTGATGAAACTTTGTAGTAATATAGCTTATATATCCGAATAACACATAGGCTATAATTTACAAAGTTTTACGCGGGTAAAACCGCGGGGCACTGCTAGTTTGTAATAAATGTTACCGATATTACTAGAAAAAGAAAAAGTTCACACGTTTAGCCTATCCAATGCCCTTAAATATTTAACCACTTAGATGAACTAGTATGTGTATGTGTATGTAGTATGCTGAGATGGTTTGGCCATTTAGAAAGGATGAATGAAAGAAGATTGAGAAAAGAAGTATACCTGGCCTGTGTGAATGGTACAACCGGAAGGGGAAGACCTCGTAGAACATTCTGTGATCAAATTGGAGACGTATTTAAGAAAGAAGTACCCTAAACCGGCGAGCATGTATGAAGAATAGGTATTATGTCAGTAAACGAAGCGAAAGAGGTATGCAAGGATCGTGACAAATGGAAGTCCGTTGTCTCTGCCTACCCCTCTGGGAGACAGGCGTGAGTCTATGTATGTATGTAGATGAACTATTACTCAGTTCTTTCTTATATTTTATTTCACAAATTGGGGCACAACACTTTGTGGTGTAAATATGCCAATAGCCACAAGATCTATGATGTACTTACTGGTAGATAATTCTACCAGTCCATCTTTGATTGGTGCAGAGAAAAAATGAAAGGGTACTACTAGGTATGGCATAAGTTTTAAAGTCTATCTCCATATCATACAGCGATCGCTAGGGCCTGATTTGTCATGGCAGCCAAAGTACGTCCACTGCTGGGCAACAGCCTCCCCAAAGAGTTGTCTCAATCGCCACGCTTGGCAGACGGGTTGGCAATCGCAGTTTGATGGCCATAATTCGCAGAAAAACGCTGCTGCCCTTTCTCTGGTAGGTAATCCCTCGGACGATTTCATAGTAGACCAAGTCGATGCAAACATTTTGGAGACATATCTTTATTAGGTAGATGATAAGGGCGATTTTTATAATGCATGTGTATATACAGATACGGCGTCGACTGTACCACTTACCTCCTAATCGTAATTGAGATGTTGATTGATTTAATGTTGGGTTATTAATTGATTTATTAAGATATTTTTGGGATTTTACCTTCAAAATATGTTAACAATAAAATATCGAAACGCGCAATAAAAGCGTTTATCTATGCTTTTTGGATTTTTTTTCTACATTGGTTGGGGTGAATGGACGGGACATTTGTTTCTGCATAAGATCAAAGTCACAGTATAAAAATATACAGAACGGAAACTACCTACAAACAGTCGAAACGGCATACTCACACAAACATGCGCTTCGACATGACCCCTAAGCGGTTGTCACGGTGCTGTCAGTAGCAAGTGCCACATCAAAACGTGTGGTCGCGTATAAATTAATCTCCGCAATCTTTTTAAACATCCACGTGCGTATTGCGTAGTATACGGATGTTTTAACTAGGCTTTATCAAAACGGGAGCTTTCCTATTTTAACCGGCCTGCTGATTTATAAAACAAATATCATCATCATCCTATCAGCCGAAAGACCTTTGTCCACTGCTGGACAAAGCCTCCCCCAAAGATCTCGACAATTGCCGGTCTTGCGCTATTCGCAGCCAGCAGTTTCCAGCGATTCGCACAAGATCATCGGTCCATCATGTAGGGGGCCTGCGGACGCTGCGTCTTCCGGTTCGTGGTGGCTACTCGAGAATAAAAAAGCAAATTTAATAGAAAATAATAATAGGTATCTAAAACATTACACTGTTACAACCGCAGCTTCAATAGAGCGTAGGTAATTATTTCCTCAACCAGGCTTAGTTATCTTACTGTTCATATTTATACTGTGTCATAGTTTACGTGATTGGAGAAAAAACTAACAAATGATTCATTCGCGGTCCTCACTAACTAAGCTGATAATAAAGACTGTTTTTTGTTGGGGTTAATAATCTGTATGGTATTAAGGTATATTTGTTACTACTACAAAGCTTCATTGATATGTTTTTTGCGCCCATAAGTAACAGTAAAAGGATAAGTACCCACAATATGATGAGCCTATTCAACTATTACAGGGCTGCCAACTGGTTATAGGAAAAATGGCTCGTTGGTATAGCGGTAGTATTTTCAACCGTAGAGTATGAGGACCTTTTTAGGGTTCCGTAACCAAATGGCAAAAAACGGAACCCTTATAGATTCGTCATGTCTGTCTGTCAGTCTGTCCGTCCGTCCGTATGTTACAGCCACTTTATTCCGAAACTATAAGAGCTGTACTGTTGAAACTTGGTTAGTAGATGTATTAGGTGAACCGCATTAAGATTTTTACACAAAAATAGAAAAATAACAATAATTTTGGGGGTTCACCATTCGGGAAAAATTCTTACGAAAAGTTGTCACGACACTTTTTGCAGCTGTGCGGCGTGCGTGCGCATGTTTCTCTGTCTGTCTGTCTCTCTCGCGACGATTAATTTTGTTGAGTGTATACAGGTTTTTGTACTTACATAATAAATCATAAGAAATAACTTCGTTACTTCGTACTGTAACTTCTAAAATCAGAGAATGATAAAACTAAAAAAATATATGATGTACATTATCATGTAAAATAACAACGAAAATTAGTTTGAACGAGATCTAGCAAGTAGTTTTTTTTTAATACGCCATAAATCGTAAACCGCAATTTGCTTTCATGTAATCAACTGAAATACTTGCTGCTACGGAACCCTTCATGGGCGAGTCCGACTAGCACTTGGCCGGTTTTTTTTTGTTATGGCATGGGCAATGCCTACGCATGTCACAAAGTGTCTGCGGGTGGGTATGTCGGACTCGCACCGACTAAACCTAACCTGCCGTGGACTTCTCTTGGCGCCTGATGGGGGGAACCCCGAGAACGCCCTTTGACGCCCCAGATAATTAGGCCCTGGATTCAAATCCCGGGTCGAATCAAAGATTTCGGGATTAAATCTGTAAGAAAAAATTCTCAGTGTCAGCCCGAAGTCTGTGAGTTGGCGGTATCATACCCCCGTGCCTCGGAGATCATGTAAAGCTGACGGTCTTGTACCTAACCCCTTCCCATCGGATCATGAGAATAATGGAATAGAAAGTGCCCCTGTATTTGCGCACACACTTGTACACTATAATATATCCTGCGCAGCTGGCTAGTCTCCATTGAGCTTGGCCGCGGTGGCCGAAATTCAACCAGGAGGACGTTATCATCGTAGCCTAGTTGGTAGTGCTCCTGCCTACGAAGCTGGTGGTCCTGGGTTCGAATCCCGGTAAGTGAAAATATTTGTGTGATGAGCACGAATATTTGTTTCTGAGTCATGGATGTTTTCTATGTATTTAAGTATATATACATATATATCTATATAAGTATGTATATCGTCGCCTGGTACCCATAGTACAAGATTTGCTCAGTTTGAGGCTAGGATGATCTGTGGCATTGTCCCTAGATATTATATTATTATTATAATGATATAGGAAAAATATATCCTGGGTCATTATTTACACACGGCCATCTCATCCCAAACTAAACAGAGCTTGTACTATGGAAACCAGATAACTGATATAATATCTTCATATACTACTTTTAATTTATAAATACATACTTAATGTAACACCCAAACTCAGGACAAGCAGACATGTTCATGCACACAAATATCTGTCCTGGGTGGGAATAGAACCCACGACCTGCAGCGTGAAAAGCAAGCATTTACCAACCACATTCATCTTTCAAAGATGTCTGAAACTTGTTTTCAGTTAAGGTCGTTTAAAATAGTAGAAGGGAATTAAAATTATAAAAACTATGATTTAAAAATGATCAAACCAATTATTGATAATCATAATCTTTATTGACTTAGATTATATATATATATATATATATATATGAGGGTGACAAACGAGCCAGTGGGTCACCTGATGGTAAGTGATCACCGCTGCCCATGGACACTCGCAACACCAGAGGAGTCGTTAGTGCGTTGTCGGCCTTTAAGAGTCAGCAAACAAGTTTTTCTGACACTTACCCCTACCCCGATGAGCTCTGGCGACCTTACTCACACGGAGAAACACAACATTAAGTTATTTATGTTATTATTAAAGAATATCTAGATATATGGTATAGTTTAGTTGAAGTCCCTGGATTCCGCGCGAGGTAATTAAACCTTTGTTACAGAACACAGTATCCTCCCCGCGTTTAGTTGCATACAATAATTTATACAACAAAGTAAAATTAATTAAATTAAAAATAAAATTTCAAAAATCCATATAAAATTAAGTCAAATCAAATCAAATTTGAGTGCATATGTGGCGCGGTGGCTAAGACAGTCGCCTCGCCGCTTCGTGTCCCGGGTTCTATTCCCGCGCCGGACAACCATTTATGTGACCCATAAATAGTTGTTCTGAGTCTGGATGGAATTGATCTACGTCTATTATATGTTTGTAAAGTACCTCGCTACACAGGGATTAGATTGCCTAATACGGGCGTAATAGGGCGTAGTCTTTAAAAAAATAAAACAATTTAAATGTAAAATATTAGTAAATTGTGGTATTGATTTCCATTAATGTCCTGTCCATATTTTACCGTATTGGTGTGACAATATTGCTTGGGTACACATTTAACCAATAGTCACTAAAGTAAGTTTTTTTTTGACGGTCACCGTAGCCTAGTTGGTAGTGCTCCTGCCTACGAAGCCGGTGGTCCTGGGTTCGAATCCCGGTAAGTGCAAATATTTGTGTGATAAGCACGAATATTTGTTTCTGAGTCATGGATGTTTTCTATGTATATAAGTATTTATCTATCTATACAATGTGGATCTGGAACTACGACATTAAATTAAAACGAGCACAGTACTAGTCCATCAAAACATTTTAAGACACGAAGATTAGTAGTTAATGGAAAATTTAAAAATTGCAATTTTCAAACAAAATAAATAGCAGAATCAACTGCATAAAAACTAAACACGCTTTATCTACGAAAAGTCACTGACTTAGTTCGCGGCGTGGTGCGGCGTGCAGCGGGCGGCGGCCGTTTACCTACTATTACGGTCATGTTGAAAATTATGAAAATGAAAAATAATTTCCTGTGGCTAAAGTATTCATTGGATTTGATTGATTTTTTGTATACGGGTAAAGACATGCTCTTTACCCGTATACAAAAAATCAATCAAATCCAATGAATACTTTAGCCACAGGAAATTATTTTTCATTTTCATAATTTTCAACATGACCGTAGTTAGAGTATTCTTTACGTAGTTTAGAGGAATGTCAATCGTCCTGCTCCACATTGTATAAGTATGTATATCGTCGCCTGGTACTCATAGTACAAGCTTTGCTTAGTTTGGGGCTAGGATGATCTGTGTGACATTGTCCCGAGATATAATTATATTATTATTATTTTATTCTCATAAATATCGCAATTATACAACTTAATAAAACGTTATATAATGTTTCACAATATCGCTCTAGAATTGTACCATATAATTATGTTAATATCTTCATAATGGTATGTCATTAGTTTAGTGATAAGTCGAATAGGGTTACCTTTATTATTTAAAGTAGTGCAATAGGTAAGATAAGGTGTAATTAAGGTGCTTAACTAAGTTAAAACCTATTAGTATATCTAATGCATTTTGTAGTTACGGACACCAGCTGCACATCAAGCTACCACAATCTGTCAAATTTCCTCAATTGAAAGTGAACCTTATAATTTTGTGATAAAGTTGAAAATCTAAAAGGGAATTTTGACAGATTGGGGTAGCTGGATGTGCTGGCGTCTGTACATGGGCATCTTTAGTGCATGGGCATGCTACTTTAATGGGCATCTTTAGTGCATGGGCATGATAATTTATGAGATCCCGGTACACTGGTTTACAGACAATCCACTTTCTTACGAAATAGAACACCCGTTGCCACGCTAGGATATTTATGGCGTAGCAATGAAATAAAATAATGAAATTTATTCAGCACTTGGGTATTAACTTACACTTGTACTTGTAAACTCACAACGCAGCACATAAACATAGTCAAATCCAGTAATAAAGTAAAAAAGAAATTGAATTACCTAGTCAGTTAGTGCGGTATGTGTTCTTATGGTGGTAGCATTAAAGCGCGACCGTCGTTATTAACAGAAGGTCCGTCATAATAATAATACCTTAATATAGACAGAGCCATTGACAATATGTAGTAAAAATATTAGACTTAAACTAGATAATTAAACATAATCTCTTGACAATAACTTGATACGAGCTAGCTAAATATCAATGCTATAATAAAATTAATTTTATAAATGTTTTCATACAATGTGTACCTAAATATCTATGTTACTAGAAATAATAATGTATACAACTATATTACTACAAACATGTTCTGACTATTTACAAGCGCTTTCTTAAAGTCTACGTGAATAAAAACCTTTTTTATTTTATTTTATTTTATTCTTATTCTTCTGGTGGCGGCTATTTCCAGTCCCCGGAGGTCCTGGTAACACTGCGTCCAGTGATGAACTATTGTGCTCGCCGCTCCAACTAAACTTCCCTGTCTAACCCTGCAACATAGATAAATTGCAGAATATTTTTGGCAGGAGTATCGATAACATCGTCCTGGTGCAAGAAGTGTTGGCCCAGGACGGTGTTACGTTTATGCATCAGTGGCTCACAGTAACAGAGCAGGTGTAGAGGTGTTTCGTCTGCGTTATTTCAGAATCTACACACTCTACAGTCTCCGATGCCCACCGTGGACAGGTGTTTCCTGAGACGGCAATGTCCCGTTAACACCCTAGTTATGATGCATAAATTCCACCTATTAAGCGCGAGGGCTTTGTTTGCAGTTTTGCGGTCGTACCCCTTGATAGCTTTTTTGTAGTGAGTTAAGCCTGGAAGTTTGTGCCAGCGTTTAATAGCTTCCTGTTGGCAATGGTTCCTTAGGGTGAGTTGGACTGTGCTTTTTGGTATTGCGGTATGTGTTATCACATATAGGTATTTGAATTTTATAGCATTATTCGCAATGCAAAGCGTTTATCTAATCTCAAAAATGGGAAATCATAAATTTGATCGTCCGGCGGGTCTCGAACCAGCACCATCTACCAATCCGGGGTAGGCGCTCTGCGTTAAGCTACGAACGGTAGACGCTGGCAGATCAAATTTAGGATTCCCTTGCTAACACCCTTCCGGAGGATGTAGGTATTATCTATCGCTTTGTTTTCTAGAAACATGGCCGACTGATATGTTCACAGTTGCATGTGAAAGATCATATCATACTGATAATACCTTCCAAATTATTAAATTGGAATTTTATAGCATTATTCGCAATGCAAAGCGTTTATCTAATCTCAAAAATGGGAAATCATTAATTTGATATTTTTATAAATCGATAATAGGTATTTTTTATAAATCCTTAAATAAATAACAACAACAAATCACTAAGCTATTATTTTTAAATATAGTACTATTGTATTAAAAGCAGCAGTTCGACCAGTTACCACAAGCAGCACCCGTTCACGAGTATGCCGTGTGCGCCAGTACTTTTTAGGGTTCCGTACCCGAAGGGTGAAACGGGACTCTATTACTAAGACTTCGCTGTCTGTCTGTCCGTCTGTCACCAGGCTGTATCTCATGAACCATGATAGTTAGACAGTTGAAATTTTCACAGTTGATGTATTTCTGTTGCCGCTACAACAATAAATACTAAAAAACAAAACAAAAAAATATTTAAAGGGAGCTCCCATACAACTTGAATTTTTTGCTCGCTTTTATAGATAACTAGCTGTGCCCCACGGTTTTACCCGCGTTAAACTTTATAAAATATATAAGGTAACACATATATAATATGTGTTATCCTAAATATAAAAATTAGCCTATGTTCTTTCTCAGGGTCTAGACCATCTGTATACCAAATTTCATTCAAATCCGTTCAGTAGTTTTGGCGTGAAAGAGTAACAGACAGACAGACAGACAGAGTTACTTTCGCATTTATAATATTAGTTAGGATGGCGCGGAACCCTTCGTGAGCGAGTCAGACTCGCACTTTTTTTAACACGTGTCTATGTCTTTTGGCGGTATCGTATAGAAGGACCGATTTATTCGTCATATTATCGTGTCGTTCGTTGAAATCTTTGCTAGGTATACCAATAAACTTTATATCACTCGATTGAAGACTGTGAACACGCATTTTATGACAAAATGCTGTTACGTTTCATTTCTACGTTCGCGGAATGACGCAGACTTGATGGTGTCATTGAATCTGTGATTATATTTAATAATACTAGCTATGCCCCGCGGTTTCACCCGACTTAAAGTAGTTTTGGCGTAAAAGAGTAACAATAATACATCCATACATCTATACTCACAAACTTTCGCATTTATCATAATAGTAGGATGTGTACCTCTAGCGGTTTTGGCAGTGCACGCCGGAATAGCTCACAGATGATAGATTTTTGCCTACTTCTTGACACTTTTCGTAATATTTTGGACAATTCACACAATATCTTTATAAATTGTAGCCTATGTGTTATTCTGATGTAAAAGCTATATTATTGTAAAGTTTCATTAAAATCCATTCAGTAGTTTTTACGTGATAGAGTAACAAACCTTCCATCCAGCACCGATCGACGATCACTCACCGTAGCCTAGTTCGTTGTGCTCCTGCCTACGAAGCTGGTGGTCTGGTTCGAATCCCGGTAAGTGCAAATATTTGTGTGATGAGCACGAATATTTGTTTCTGAGTCATGGATGTTTTCTATGTATATAAGTATTTATCTATCTATATAAGTATCTATATCGTCGCTTGGTATCCATAGTACAAGCTTTGCTTAGATTGGGGCTAGGATGATCTGTGTGACATTGTCCCTAGATATTATTACTAAATATTATTATTCAAAAAGAAGATTGACCAAAGAAGTATACCTGGCCTGTGTGAGTGGGACAACCGGAAGGGGAAGACCACGTCGAACATTCTCTGACCAAATTGGAGACGTTCTCAAGAAAGGGCAGGTCAGAAGTACCCTAAACCGGCGAGCATGTATGAAGAATATAATGACAGTAATCCAGGCAAAAGAAGTATGCAAAGATCGTGACAAATGGAAATCCGTTGTCTCTGCCTACCCCTCTGGGAAACAGGCGTAAGTCTATGTATGTATAACAATACAATACAAATATAGTTTATTTTTCTCCACAGACATTTTCTTACATGTAAAGTACAATTAGGTGATGTAGACACAAATACAATGTTGTGGAGACTGGAGCCAGTACTAGGTAAAACCTGTGTTACAAGTCTCCAGGCCTCCATCTCGGACAGGTGACAGTAGTTTGTTTAAGGACAGTTATTATTACTTAATATAATTGTGCACAAAATAAACAATATTTTAAAATTAAAATAAACAATGCTTAAAATTAATAAACTTTAAAGCTATATGACCAGCCAGTATTGGGTGTTTGTGTGTGTGTTTGTTGTGTATATTTGGATTAGTGGGTGTTGAAGAGAAGGAACATCTAGGTGACGATATGAATAAGTTCTTCTGTAGCTTCATAGTCCAAAGTTTTCAACCAATAGTTGACTCTTTGTTTACATTGGAATTTTGTTAGGGGATAAATTTTTAAAGTTTTATTGGCCTTGTTATAAAGATATCCACCTAGAAAATAGAAGAACCGTTGAGCAAAGTTTGTGTTAACTGCTTGGGGTGAGCATACTGCATGTTTGCGTCTTTTGTAACCAAATGATTCAGGATGGTATGATAGCTGCAGGTGCTTGCGGATAATAGAGTTGCTTATAAAAAGCTGTCGAACGGTCAATACATCGCACTGTTTGTACAGTTCTCTAGTTGGAAAACGGAAAGGGAGGTGACGACTGACTTTCAAAATGGCTCTTTGGGCTCTTTCCAACTTAAGTAGCATGGTTTTAGGAGCACCACCCCAACATGAAATACAGTAACTTATCATTGATTGTACTAGTGCGAAGTATACCGTGTTGATAACCCTGATATCGGCAATATGTCGAAGGTTTTTGAAAATGTAGATCATTTTACGGATTCGTGTTGTTAGTGAATCGATATGTGGTTGAAAACTTAGTCTGTTGTCAATTTGTACACCTAAGTACTTTATTATTTCTGTTCTTGTTAAAGTTGGGCATGTGCAAGAAGTTTGGTTTGGATCAGGACAGTAGTGACATTTAATGTTTAAATCCGGAACTAGATCCACATTATGTTTAATTGAGAAGGGAATGTACATGGTTTTTTTCACATTAAGGGTAAGTTTGTTCGCTGATAACCATTCAGAAACCATGTCAAAGCCCTTCTGAGCACCTGAAAACACTTCCTCCCATGATTCCGCATGAAAAAGCAGTGCTGTGTCTTCCGCAAAAGAGACAATCCTACCTCTATGCAGTTCCAGACTGCAGAGACTATTTATGTAGATCAAAAAAAGTGTAGGACCACAGATAGAGCCTTGTGGAACGCCGTGAGTAATATCAAAATCATCACTGAGTCTCTCACCTATCCTAACTCTTTGGACACGGTTGTTAAGGTAGTCTGCCATCAACTTAAGCTGTAAGTCCCTCACACCTAGATTTTCTAACTTTTCTAGAAGTAAAGGAATGGAGACTGTCGAACGCTTTAGCCAGGTCTAGAAAGATCACCAAAACTTTTTGTTTATTATCTAAATGCGTTGATATATAACTAACAAGATCGTGAACAGCGTCATTTGTCGAGACTCCTGATCGAAAGCCATATTGTGACGATAAGATTAGTTTGTTGCGTTCCAGGTATGAAACAAGTCGTTTATTTAGAATTTTTTCTAGAATCTTCGATAGAGTTGGTAGTATGGATATAGGTCTATAGTTGTCGACACAGTCTCTGTTTCCCGCTTTGTGAATTGGATGGACTTCTGCGAGTTTAAAGGCGTTAGGGAAGACACCTGTGGTGAATGCTAGGTTGCATATGTGAGTTAGTGCGGGGATTATGAACTCTCTGAATCGCTTTAGAAAAGCAGCAGGAATTTTGTCACGACCTATTGCACAGTTGTTCTTCAGGGAAAGTATGATATTTTCTATTTCTAGGTTATCGGTTGGTAGCAAGACAAATGATTTGGAATAGGACTTTGGTTTATGAATAAGTGGAAATCTGTAATTGCAAGGTGGTATTCTCTCGGCAAGAGTTTTCCCCATATTAACAAAGAAGTTGTTTATATTGTTTAAGCTTCCAGAGGGGTTTATATCCGAGATTAGTTCGGTGGGAGGTTTTTGTGTTTTGTTGTGTTTGTCACTATTTTTATTGCTTCCCAACGTTTTTGTTACCTACCGAAGCTCCTTTTTTTATTTCAGACTTTTCGAATTCTCTTTTCAGTTTTTTCAAAAGGTTATTGCAATAATTTCTATATCTTTTATATGTTATTTTGAGAGTGTCATTGTTTGGGTCTTTTCATAGTTTTTGATGGAGTTTGTCGCGATTTCTCATACATTTTAGGAGTCCTTTCGTAATCCAGGACTTGCAAATTTTTTTCTTATTAGAGGTAGTAAAGACAGAAATATTATCATCGATTACTTTGTTAAGGGTAGATATCAAGTAGTTTGTGGCTATGTTTACGTCCAGGCTGTTATAAATTGGGGTTAAGTTTATGTTTCCGATGTCAAAATCTAAGTTATCATTATTAATTTTATGTATATATTTCACAGAACTATTTTTAGGGCGGTAATTTAAGTCAAAAGTTAAGATAATACTATCATGGTCTGTTATAGATGTGCCTGACACGTAACAATGTGCCAGTTGTATGTTTTTTATAATAAAGTGATCCAGGCAAGTCCGGTTGTGGGTATGTATGTATGTATTATTATTCAGTCTTCTCTCTAGTAGAATGTGCTGTCTCGTATTCAAGATGGCCAATGACGGACGATCGACTTCTTTGAATCGAAATAATGTTACCTGTTTAAGGTCCGTAACAACGTCGAAGCAGAGTCGAGGAATCTTAACTCAAATAAATAATATAATATAATATATAGGGGCAATGTCACACAGATCATCCTAGCCCCAAACTAAGCAAAGCTTGTACTATGGGTACCAGGCGACGATATACATACTTATATACATAGAAAACATCCATGACTCAGAAACAAATATTCGTGGACATCACACAAATATTTGCACTTACCGGGATTCGAACCCAGGACCACCAGCTTCGTAGGCAGGAGCTCAAGTATAATACATAGTACAAGCTTTGCTTAGTTTGGGGCTAGGATGATCGGTGTGACATTGTCCCTATATATTATTATACTTACAAACTTCCGCGTTTATAATATTAGAAGGATGTCTATGTTTAGTATCAAGTACAGCTGGATTCGCAGGTAAGCAGGACCTTTATCTGTAACCGCCTCTTCAACCACCCTCTCCAGTTCCATCATTTGGAAAAAAAAAGAAAAGAAAATTTATTGCTAACATTGAAAGACACACAAATACATATACGTCTAGTCAATATAAAAAAAAATATAGTTAATATTCAAGTGGGTGCATGTGTCTGTCAACTGCAGCAAATAGGTATCCAGTTCAGCATTAGCCAACCCAGGGGCGTGGCACTGATTTTCAACTGGACCCTCTTATGTCTAAGACATAGACATAGATCATTTTATTGCCAGAAACTGTGTACAGAAGATGTTATAAAAATTTGATTGAACAACAGTTACCCATATCGGGCATGCAAAATAAAATAGAATAATTGTATTATATATATGGCCTTTGCGTCTGTTACAGACGATTTACGGCGCACATATCGTTATATATTGATAAATATGATACATACATAAATATATACTTATAAAGGATATGAATAATAAAGGGAATAATACGAAAACTAATAATAATGAAATATCTACAACTATATGTGTTTGTAAAATAAAATAATAATATCTGAAGCACTAAATCACATACATATATATTTTGATTGAATATAATAAAATATCATCGTACCAACTAGGCGACGGTCACCGTAGCCTAGTTGGTAGTGCTCCTGCCTAGGAAGCTGGTGGTCCTGGGTTCGAATACCGGTAAGTGCAAATATTTGTGTGATGAGCACGAATAGTTGTTTCTGAGTCATGGATGTTTTCTATGTATATAAGTATTTATCTATCAATATAAGTATGTATGTCGTCGCCTGGTACCCATAGTACAAGCTTTGCTTAGTTTGGGGCTAGGATGATCTGTGTGACATTGTCCCTAGATATTATTACTAGATATTATTATTCAGTCTTCTCTCTTGTAGAATGTGCTGTCTCGTATTCAAGATGGCCAATGACGGACGATCGTCTTCTTTGAATTGAAATTATGTTACCTGTTTAAGGTCCGTAACAACGTCGAAGCAGAGTCGAGGAATCTTAACTCAAATAAATAATATAATATAATATATAGGGACAATGTCGCACAGATCATCCTAGCCCCAAACTAAGCAAAGCTTGTACTATGGGTACCAGGCGACGATATACATACTTATATAGATAGATAAATACATAGAAAACATCCATGACTCAGAAACAAATATTCGTGGTCATCACACAAATATTTGCACTTACCGGGATTCGAACCCAGGACCACCAGCTTCGTAGGCAGGAGCACAAGTATAATACATAGTACAACACATAGTACAAGCTTTGCTTAGTTTGGGGCTAGGATGATCTGTGTGACATTGTCCCTATATATTATTATTATTATACTTACAAACTTTCGCGTTTATAATATCAGAAAGATGTCTATGTTTAGTATCAAGTACCTACAGCTGGATTCGCATAACCGCCTCTTATCAACCACGCTCTCCAGTTCTACCATTTGGCTTAGTGGTTCTGGTCTCTTGGTCTAGCTAGTCAAAGTCAAAGTCAAAGGTACTTTATTCCGTAAAAATTTTACATTTATGTGCATTTCGGTATCTCGGCTAGTGCAACTCAGACGTGTTACTCTTTTGCTCTGTAGAGATAATTCAAAAAGGTTGTGAAAAAGTGCTTTGTTTTACATGGGACCTGCATGAAAATATTCGGCTGTGAACGCTCTAAATCACTGTATATTTTTCTTCCTATAAATAAAGCCCAATTGAGTGAAAAGTGCAATATAGTGCGGTAAAAAAACTGTTAAGATTCGAAACAGTCATTAACGAGTGCAGAAAACAACAAAAGACTGGACTTCGACCCCCATAAGGATTGCGATGCTGTAACACAATTGCTACGTTAGAACTGTAATTTTAAAGTTTACAATACGTGTCGCCGTGGTCCAATGCTCTAGCTAGCGGCATGCGATGCTATTGAATGCGAGTTCAAACCTCCGTTTGAGCTTGACTTTTTGTGCTTTAATTTTAGTCAACAAAGCGATTTCAAACAAGAGAAATAAGAATTAAAGCAAAATTTATCTATAATATTACATAAAAAATGGAAAATATAACTATTCGTAAACAGAAACCACAACGAACACTATCTTTGAGTGAAGCATCAAATACTGACGCCAGCCTTTTTGATGCTACTGCTACGAGTCTGCCGAATACATCACTGAGTGATAACCGTAATATATACGAACTTAAAGAAAAAATAGACTATTTAACAAATGAGTTAGCCATAGCGCATCAAGAAATTGAAAATTTAAATGTTGAGAACAGCCGACTAAAGAGTGAGTTATGCAAAAGTCAAAAGATTACAGACACGTACAAAAACCTTACTTTATCGCCAACCCCACTATCATCAAGGTCAAAACGAAAAAGCAAGGGCCGCTGCTCTACTCCTACTAAATTCTACGTACCTTCGAAGCTGAGCACAAACCTTAGTGCTGAGGGGGATATCGACTCTCGCAATCCTACCTTAAAACAAAGCACGAGCTTGGGAAATAAAAAAGGTCAACCTGACCCGACGTCTCTCCAAAAACAGGACCAGAATGTTTCTACTCAAACGAAAACATCATCAAACCAAATTGATAAGACCGGAGGTGAAACTAATACTAAAAAGAAGAATAAACTTTGTATATTGACGAATATTGGCTACTTCGGCTCAAGCAAAGGTGTCGAAAACATGTTTGGTAACGATTTCAGCTACTGTCGGTATATTTTATCAAACTGTAACTTTACTCAACTTTTGTACAATATTGGAAATAAGTTAATGGATTTTAGTTCGGATGACTACTGTATCATTATATTGGGAGGAAATGAATTTAAAAGTTCACGTAGCCAATCAGAGTTAGTAAAATCAATTAGGGAAACTCTTGAAAACATAAAATATACAAATATTGTTATTTGTACCCCAACTTACATTTGTGGCATGCCCATATATAACTACAAAGTTGAACTATTTAATAATCTTTTACATCAACATTTTCAGGATATGTCTAACGCCTTTATTTTCGATACAAATAGTTATTTAGACTTCGATATGTTTTCTTTTAAAACGGGAGTAATCAATGACAACGGCATTAGGATAATCTATAAGAAAATTCTGGATAATCTTATGATTGACTTGAACTTTTATAAAACACGTAATAATACTGAAATATTAAGAGAGGATACCGGTTACATGGCTGACAGCAATACACAGTTTTTTTCTTGAATAATGATAATTGTCAAGGTAATATTTCTTCTCTTATTATTTACCATCAAAATGTATGCGGAATGAACAGTAAAATTGACGACCTACAGATTTATCTTAGTGGGATGTCAGAGGAAGTAAATTTTATATGTATAAGTGAACACTTTTTAAATGAGTTGTCAGTGAAACAGTTTAATTTCCCTAATTATAAACTGGGACTATACTAGAATAAACAAAAAAAGAGGAGGAACCCTAATTTTGACAAAAAATGATAGAAATGTACAAGAAATAGATGTTTGTAAGCAGTTATACAAAGTTGATAGCTTTGAAGTGTGTGGAGTTAGAGATATA
Source organism: Pseudoips prasinana (assembly GCA_951640165.1). Lineage (NCBI taxonomy): Eukaryota > Metazoa > Arthropoda > Insecta > Lepidoptera > Nolidae > Pseudoips > Pseudoips prasinana. Next base: position 16,802,948 of record OX621260.1, read on the forward strand.
GAGACAAACCTATACATTTTTTGTTGCTACAGAACTCCTGTAAATAGTAATTATGATTGTTTTATGGAAAGACTGGAAAAAATACTACACTATTGTTTTAATAGAAAATGTGTAATATGTGGCGATTTTAATATCAATATGTTGAAAAATGATGAGAAAAGTAAAGGCTTTTCGACTCTGCTAACATGCTATAATTTCCGGTGTTTGGTGAATTGTCCAACATTTCGAAGAAATAGTTCCGAATCATGTCTTGATAATATCCTCACTAACATACCTGAAAATGATCTGAGTAATTTATTAGTTGATCATAATGGGATTTCAGATGGACATGCGGCTCTCCTCTGTACTGTTCTTTTAGAGAAGGTATATATTAAACAAAATCAAGCGCAGTTTATACTAGTTAACAAAATAATTTACAACGATAGAAACAGGGCAAAATACAGGGAAAATTTACTCAAACAAAACTGGTCTACAGATATCAATAAAATAAATAAATAAAATAAATAAAAAAGGTTTTTATTCACGTAGACTTCAAAAAAGCGCTTGTAAATAGTCAGAACATGTTTGTAGTATTATAGTTGTATACATTATTATTTCTAGTAACATAGATATTAGGTACACATGTATTGATAGTATTAAAACATTAATAAAATTTATTTTATAACAGCAATGATATTTAGCTAGCTCGAATCAAGTTATTGTCAAGAGATTATGTTTAAGTTTAATTATCTAGTTTAAGTCTAATTATCTAGTTTAAGTCTAATATTTGTGATACATATTGGCAATGGTTCTGTCTATATTAAGGTGATATTATTATGACGGACCTTGTGTTAATAACGACGGTCGCCCCAACTGAGAAGACCCAGCGAAACAAACTCAGCGGGTGTCTCTACTACCGGTTTCAACACGGCCCAGTTGAGACGCTCCGGCGAAACATACTTTACTTATACTTTTGTACACTATAATACTTTTGTACAACAATTTAATCAAGTGCATGCAACGTCATTCGAATGCAAAAAAATCAAAACTAACATGAATAAGGCAAACAGTTCTTCATGGATTACAAAAGGCATCAAAGTATCCAGCAAATTTAAAAGATTTCTTAATACTATCAATAAACAAAGTTGTGATCAAACTATCCTGGATTATCGTGATAAGTATGTGAGTACATACAGAAAAATAATTAGGTGTGCAAAAAGGTTAGATGTGAGAAGGAAAATGGAAAACACTTCTAACTCTAGTAAACTTATTTGGAAAATTGTTAACCATCATCGAAGTTACCAAAAAAGAAAATCCCTCAACAATCCAATAACCAAAATTAATGATTTGGCCACAAATAATCCGGTACGAATAGCTAACATTTTTGCTGATATATTTCAAAATAAATCTCAACTAAAATCTTTCGATCCAGAACTGGCCAAAATGTATCTTGTTGAAAATGTTAAAAGGGTTGAAACTGATATGATATTTGATGAAGTCTTACCAGTAGAGGTGTATAATATGGTAAAAAATATGGATAGCAAGTCCTCTTTTGGGTACGACAATATTCCACTAACCATAATTAAAGAAAATATTGATATCCTTACCTGTCCTCTAACAAGCTTCTTTAATAACTGCATCAGTTCTGGAGTTTTTCCCGAACAGTTCAAAGTTGCTAGAATATTACCAATATTTAAAAAAGGCAAAATGACTGATCCAGTCAACTATAGGCCGATTTCTTTATTACCGGTTTTGTCAAAATTATTAGAACGTATGATGAAGGACAGACTTGTTTAACATCTAAACGCTAACAAAATATTGAATGCTGCTCAGTTTGGTTATCAAAAATCTATATGTACAGCGGATGCAATCGACTCTCTATTAGAAGAGGTCCTAACAAATCTTAATAATAGACAAATGGTTGCAGGGCTTTTCCTGGATCTAAGCTCTGCTTTCGACACAGTAGATCATAATATAGTACTGACAAAATTGGAACGTTACGGTATTAGAAATGCAAATTTACAGTTGTTTAAGTCATATCTACAGGATAGAAAACAGTTTGTTGAGATGAAATCAATGATTGAAAACGAGCAAAAAGCCTTCAAATCAGACATCAAAGATATAAACCGCGGTGTACCACAAGGCTCAGTTTTGGGACCAATATTTTTTGTTATCTTTTTGAATGATTTGTCGGCTTTCATAGCAAATCACGCTCCAGAAGCTAAACTAGTAATTTTCGCTGACGATACAAATGCAATCATTGCCGAAAAAACTATACAACGGCTAGAAGACAAAATACGGGAAATATACGAGTCGTTTGAAAAATAGTTTGGTGTTAATAATCTAATTTTGAATTCAAACAAGACGAAATGCCTACTATTCAAGTCAACAGCTAAAAATACGAATAGAATGCAGGTAATGTCTCATGGAAACAAAATTGAAATTGTGGAAAACGTCAAATTTCTAGGAGTAGAAATAGATGCCCTGTTGAACTGCAAACAAGAAGTGTCTTCCATAGTAAACACAGTAAGTTCTGCTTGTTATGCAATCAGGAGTTTGAGAGATGTCATTTCTGTTACTCAACTTAAGATGGTTTATTTCTCGCTAGTTGAATCAAAGTTACGTTACAGCATTCAATTTTGGGGAAATAGTTATCAGTACAACATAAATGCAGCTTTTGTCATACAAAAAAGAGCCATAAGAACAATAGTGCGCATCAAACAGATAGAATCTTGTAGAGAACATTTCATCAGATTAGAAATATTAACAATACCCTGCCTTTATATCTTTATAGTCCTAACTAATCTTATTAAACATTTATCAAAATATGAATCGGAATCGGACAGAGAAACAAGATTAAATAGTCGCAGGAAAGACCTCACAAAGGCGATTCAACCGAACCTGAATGTGGTACAACATAGCGCTGGAGTACAAGCTATCACATTATTCAACAAATTGCCTCTAGAGTTTAAAACTATAATAGATGCAAATATTTTTAGCAATAAGCTTAAAGCATTTTTGTTGAAAAAAGGTTACTATAGCATTTCAGAGTACACTGAAGATAAAAAATAGTTTTAAAATGATTGATTTATGTTTTTTTTTGTTATTTATTATTATCATTTCTAATTTGCTATTTTGGTTGTCTTGTTAAAATATATTTTAGTTGTAAGTCTTATTTATATTTATATTTTCAACACAAATGTAAATTTGTTCAGAAATAAATGTCTTATGTCTTAATCGTCATATTTTTTTACCCTACCGTGCAGTGCATGACGTGGCAGCTACTGAGAAACACTGCCAGAAAACTCAGTAGGAATCCTTTTTTAAAATAAAATATACTTAAGATTAATTACAATCATGTGTGTTGACTCAGAACAACTCAATCCCAAGCACTTTTATCACTTAAGTAATCAGAAATTTTGTAATATGCTCTGCTACACAATTTGGCTTTAATAATTCTTTTAAACTTATTCGTAGACAATTCTCTAATATCATTGGGAAGTTTGTTATAGAATCTTATACATTGCCCCATAAAAGAGTTACTTATTTTGTGGAGACGGGTAGTATGTAATATGAGATTATTCTTATATCTAGTATTTACATTATGTGTATCGCTCCTTTTACAGAAGGTATCGATATTTTTATGCACATATAGTAAGTTTTCATATATATACTGAGATGGTACAGTTAGAATGTTGACCTCTTTGAACTTTTCTCTTAGAGACACTCTCGGGCCAAGATTATAGATAGCTCTTACAGCTCTTTTTTGCAATATAAATATGGTGTTAATGTCAGCAGAGCTACCCCAGAGAAGAATTCCATAGGACATTACACCATGAAAATAACTGAAATAAACCATTCTAGCTGTGTCAACATCAGTCAGCCGTCTAATAGTTTTTACTGCATATGCTGCAGAACTTAATTTGCCGGACAGTTTTTCTATTTGTGGGCTCCATTGTAGCTTTGAGTCAATAGTGATACCCAAGAACACAGTTGATTCAACAGGGTCCAACCTAGCTCCATTAAGTTGTACATTGGTTGTCGCCTGTTTCACATTCAGTGTAGTGAATTTAATGACTTTAGTTTTCTTATCATTAAGCACAAGATTATTGGCATTAAACCAATGAACAACTTTAGAGATTGCATCATTAACATCGTCAAAATTGCTTAATTGTTGGTTTATTTTGAACGTCAGGGAAGTATCATCTGCAAACAACACAATCTCATGCTTATCCCTTACATAGTAAGGTAAGTCATTTATATAAATTAAAAACAAAAATGGACTAAGAATTGACCCCTGTGGGACGCCCATTACCACTGGAGATCCCGGAGATATTTTACCGTTTATTTCGACCTTCTGAATTCTATTGCCTAAGTAAGAAGTCAGAAGTTCGAGAGCCTTGTTCCTAATACCGTAGTGGTGTAATTTTCTGACCAGAGTATCATGATGAACGCAATCGAACGCTTTGGACAAATCGCAAAAGATACCTAATGCATCTTGCGAGTCTTCCCACGCCGCGAATATACTTTTTAATAAGTTGACCCCTGCATCTATGGTTGAACAACCCTTTGTGAATCCAAACTGTTTCCGGTGTAGTAAATTATGTATATTAAAGTGTCTGAGCAGCTGGCTAAGCATAAGCTTTTCAAATATTTTACTAAGTGTGGGCAGCACGGAAACAGGTCGAAAATTTGATGGGTCTGAAGTATCACCAGCTTTAAACAACGGAATGACTTTACTATACTTCATCAAGTCAGGAAATACACCTGATGCAACACAGCAATTGAACACAGTAGCTAAGTGTGGGGCGATTATAGTAATAATTGATGAAACAGTCTTAACAGATAGACCCCACAGATCCTTGGTGTTTTTCATATTAATACTCTTGAAAGCATTTAAAATATCTTTAGGGCTAACCACCGAAAATTCAAAAACTGTGTCACACGACCCTACGCTTTGCTTGAGTATCTGCTCAGCAGATGTAGAAGAACATGAAAGAGAGTTAGTAATTATGACTGGAATATTCGAAAAATATTTTTCAAACTCAGTCGCAATCTCCAAATCGCCTTTAATATCTATGTTGTTTGTTACTAAGTTAAAATCACGACTACGTATTTTTGTTTTACCTGTCTCAGCATTAATTATCTTCCAAGTAGTTTTGATTATATTTGTAGAAGATTTAAGTATATTTTTTATGTGCAAAGATTTGGCAGCGGTACAGGCTCGTCTAAATGTTTTGGCATATTGTTTCACATATTCTTGAAAAGCTGTATTATGAGTATGGGATCTTTCTTCATACAATTCATACAACCGATTCCGACTTTTATAGATGCTTGGAGTTGCCCAATCACTGAATACCAGACGGTCACTTACAGACAGTTGTTTGGGTGTAAATATTGTGCAGAACTCATCATTAATCAAATTGAATAAAGAGTTGTACAAGTGATCCGGATTATCATGATAGGGCAGCCATGCTATTTGTTTTACTATATTACATTTAAATTTTTCTAAGCGGTTTTCACTAAATGGAATATAGCTTATAAGTTTTCTTTTAATTTTTGGAGCATTTGAATAAGTTACCAACTGACCTGAATGATCTGACTGAATTTTATTGATTATTGATTTAAATAAAGGTTTTACAGTGCTAAATATATTATCAATGCATGTAGCACTTGTAGCAGTAACTCTAGTTGGTTCTGAAAAATTGTGATATAAATTATAGGATTTAAACAAATTTAATAAATTGCAACTTATTGTGCTTTTCTCCAAAATGTTTATATTAAAATCTCCACAAATGATAACTGTTTTATGGCTGTTAGATAATTTATTTAATGCATCCTCCATAATATCTGAAAAAGTATCAAATGGCGCACAAGGAGGTTTGTAAAGACTCAAAACAATAAATTGCTCCAACTCAACACATGAAATCTCTACAACTCGCTCAACAGAGAGGCTCACAACATCACTTCTTTCTTTAAACTTTAACAACTTATTTATTAGAATTAGAGAGCCACGATGAATATATTTTTCCCTGATGAACGAGCTTACAACCTGGGGATTATTGAAGCTGAAAATGAATTGATGGAGTTTTAATCAGTGCTCAGTTAAACATAAAATATCTATATTGTTGCAATTCAAAAACAGCTCCAATTCTAGCTCTTTTCCCATCAAACCTTGAATATTTTGGTGCACCAGGTTAATACAATTTTTTTTAGTATATTTATTGACTTTATCATGTATGTTTGATGGGTTCACATTTGTTTTTATTACACTACGTGGATCTGTCTTCCCACTTAAACTCACATTAAAACCATGACCAGAATTTGGTATTATGCAAGAGAAATCCTCTATTGTCACACTATTTAATTAGTGGTTAGTGACCTTGGTTATTGCGTCAGATGTCGTGGGTTCGATTCGCGGGACCCTTTGTGTGATGAACATGATTATTTGTTCCGTGTCTGGGTAGGGTTGCCAGGCCATAAATGCAAATGCCGGACTGCGCACTATATAAGGCCTGACATCTTATCCTAAAACATATTGCTTTTGCAACTGGGCAGTTGAAAAAAGTATTTATACGTGATGTAAAGTGAGAATGAGATCGAAGATGGAGTGTGTGCCAGATATATGCATATTCATCCCATCGTCGTACGAATCGCCACTCTAACAAAAAGCCTGACAAAAGCCGGACAGGCCAAACACGTACATATTTGGCCGGACGCGACCGCAAAAAGCCAAACATGTCCGGTTAAAGCCGGACACCTGGCAAGCCTATGTCTGGGTGTAAAATATTTATAACTAGCTGTGCCCGCGGTTTTACCCGCGTTAAACTTTATAAATGATAGCCGATGTGTTTATCCAAGGTGTAAGCTATCTCCATACCAAATTTTATTAAAATCGCTCCAGCCGTTTAGACGTAAAGATATAACAAACATAGACACTCACACACTTTCGCCTTTATAATATTAATGTGATCCTGGGACATAATATCCTGGGGCATTATTCACAAACGGCCATCTGAACTCAAACTAAAAAGACCTTGTATTATGGAAACCAGATTACTGATATTCTACATATAGCACTTTTCTTTTGTAAATACGTACTTAAAATATTATTGCACCCAGTCTCAGGACAAAAATCTGTCCTGGGTGGGAATCGAACCAACGACTCGCGGCGTGAAAGGCAAGTATCTAAAACTGGTTGATAAATTGTTGTTATCGCAAGGGTAGTGGTGGTGGCCCTAGTGTCAGAGTTGTTCAAGCCGCCCAGTAGGCCTCTGACATGGCTTAACGACTGTTGTCTAATGACTACAACCGGGACAGACAGTTTAACGTGCCCTCCGAAGCATCCCCATCTATGGACTGACAGTGAGCCTAGTTGCTTAACCTCGCCGATCACTTACGAACCGGTGAGAGAATCTTCTCATCATTACAGCTGAAAAACCGTCCAAGTGCGAGTCGGACTCGCCATGAAGGGTTCCGTAGCAGCAAGTATTTCAGTTGATTAAATGAAAACTAAATTGCGGTTTACGATTTATGACGTATTAAAAAAAACTACTTACTAGATCTCGTTAGAACCAATTTTCGGTGGAAGTTTGCATGGCAATGTACATCATATTATTATTATTATTTTTAGTTTTATCATTCTCTTACTTTAGAAGTTACAGGGGTGGGGGGCGGGGGACACTCATTTTACCATTTTGGAAGTGTCTCTCGCGCAAACTATTCAGTTTAGAAAAAAAATTATATTAGAAACCTCAATATCATTTTTGAAGACCTATCCATAGATATACCACATTTATGGGTACGATGAAAAAAAAAATTACGTTTCAGTTCGATGTATGGGGAACCCCGATAATTGTTGTTCTTTTTCTATTTTTGTGTGAAAATCTTAATGCGGTTCACATAATACATCTAATTACCAAGTTTCAACAGTACAGCTCTTATAGTTTCGGAAAAAAGTGGCTGTGACATACGGATGGAGAGACAGACAGTCAGACAGACAGTCAGACATGACGAATCTATAAGGTTCCGTTTTTTGCCGTTTGGCTACGGAACCCTAAAAAGTCCACTGCTGGACAAGGCTCCCCTGAGAATCATCTTGGGGATATGCCACGCCACGCTTGGCAGACGGGTTGGCGATCGTAGTAAGATGGTCATAGTACTCAGAAGGAAGCTGCTTCTTCGCTCCCCACGGCATGAGAAGATGGGATGATGATATTCTGATATTCTCCGCCATCACCACACAGCAAAGCATCTAGCTACGATCATAAAAACCGGCCAAGTGCGAGTCGGACTCGCGCACGAAGGGTTCCGTACCATTATCTATATAAGCGAGCAAAAAATTCACGTTTGTCCATACAACAAACGTGAATTTTGGAGCCCTCTCCGCGCATGTCACTTATAGATATTTCTTATATCTTATATATTTCTTATTTTATCAGTAAAATATAAATATTTGCACTAATCACACGTTAGTTCCATAAAAAAAAGTAGAAATACACCTCATCGCGCTGATCAAGCCCCCTTATTAAATATTTATTTTATTTTGTAGTTTAGTATTTTTTGTTATAGAATTAACAGGAATACATCATCTGTGAAAATTTCAACTGTCTAACTATCACGGTTCATGAGATGCAGCCTGGTGACAGACGGACAAACAGCGAAGTCTTAGTAGTAGGGTCCCGTTTTACCCTTTGGGTACGGAACCCTAAAAAGTATCTATGTGTCTTTGTAGAGTGTTTATCAAATATACTTTCTTTTTTTCGCAAGACTTAGTTAATTATAATAAATAGATAGATAGTGAGATATTTATTGACATTATAATTAGATCATATTTACAGGCTTTTTATCAGTCGTGAGCTCGTCTTGACAAGTATTGATCATTTCTATGGCTTAAGTAAAGTCAAGTGAACTCATGTAGATATTACGGGCCTGTCAGCGTGGTTGGCAAATGCTTGCTTTTCACGCCGGAGGTCGTGGGTTCGATTCCCATCCAGAACAAATATTAATATTTGTGTGCATGAACATGTCTGCTTGTCCTGAGTCTGGGCGTAATTATCTATATAAGTATGTATTTACAAAAGAAAAGTAGTATATGTAATATATCAGTTATCTGGTTTCCATAGTACAAGCTCTGCTTAGTTTGGGATCAGATGGCCGTGTGTAAATAATGTCCAGGATATTATTATTATTATATGTACAGACTACAGACACACATCCAGCTATCACAATCTGTCAAATTTCAATTTTATAGATTTTCTACTTTATCACATCATTATAAGGTACACTTTCAATTGGGGAAATTTGACAGATTGGGGTAGCTTGATGTGCTGGCGTCTGTACCTCTGTTAGACGTCGCTACTAAATCCTACTAATATTATAAATTCGAAAATGTGGGCATGGATGTATGCATCTATGGATGTTTGTTAATCCTTCACCCAAAAACTACGGAACGGATTTTGATGAAACTTTGTATAATCAGGCGTTACTTTGCGGAAATAAATTCCATAAAAAATACAAAATTAATATGTAGGTTTAATTCCGCCAATTGTCAGTTTAATCAAGCCGGGATGCCATATGCACCGCCCTTCCGCCCGTAAAAATATGCACATGCAAGAAGGACAATATAAAATGCAAACTATATGGGCCGCACGTTACCCAACACGTGTTTCAGTTGTTCACGCACCATTCTCAAGGGATACTAACTCGTCGAATGCTCTTCACAAGAGCCCTTATTCTATCACGGTCGTTATTTCTCAGTATCAATCCGGAGTCTGGGAGTTGGCGGTATTGACACCCCCATGCCTCGGAGTATAGGTAAAGCACTCGGGCCTGTACATGACCTCTTTAAGGTCTTGTCGCTATTCGTCGTATCGAATCATGAGAGTACTGGAATAGAAAGTGGCCTGCGCACAGCCTTGTGCACTATAATATGTCCCGCGCTAGTCTCCATTGAGTCAGGCCGCACAGTGGAACGAATGTATGGGAGCGGTTGGACGTAGACATGTCCGAAAAAAAAGAGTAAAATTATGCCAAACTAATGATGCCATCTTATTCGATTACTTAATGCCTTCATAACTTGTGGTGATGAATTTCTTCATAACTCCCATATTTCGGGAGTAATTTGAGAAAATGTGAAATTTTACTATGAAAATGAGTGTATCGAGCTCTCTCCCTCTTGATTCCGGGCTTGTTTCAAGTAGCGGTCTCTAATATCATAATGCTAATACTAAGAGCTATATTTAATACTAAGACACATAGTGCGCCAAATGTGCACTTTCTGGGATAAAGAGTGATGTTTATTTTATAACACAATTTTTTTATTTTTTGTTTATTTTGTTGATTAAAACCGTTTTTCTAAAGGTTTACCTTATTACAATAACATTTCTGAGCAGCCAATTAGAGAAGATATAAGCTAATTAGGATATATAATTAGGGACTTAAGGTTTACATATAAAACTGATGCACTAATGATTACTGATAAGAACATTGCTATTATTTAAAATTACTGTCTTCTGATCCACTTGTTACAAGTATCCGTCCAAAAGGAAATAAGTTTGTAAAAAAATCTTCTTTTAAGGAATTTTATGAGCTTACGGATTCTGAGAAAAGTGATATCGAATTTGTTAACATAAATGATTTAGCGGACATCGATTCTGAATTTGAATTAATTGATGATGATGATGATGACGAAGATAATTAAATGATGTTATTGTTTTAAAATGTGTAACTTAGTAAATTAGAGCTTACATCTTAATTATTTATTGTACTTTTAATGAAACTAGGTAATTTATTATCAACTTACTTAAAAGTCATACTCTCATCAGTTCTTGTGAATATTTTTGTTAATATATATTTCTGTATATATATAATATATTTATAGACCTCTTAATAAGTCTGTCTGCGGTTTAAAGTAAATACAAATGGGGAAAAAACGTTTTTTTTTTTTTAATTTTCATTTCCTTTTATCCCAGAAAGTGCACATTTGGCGCACTATGTGTCTTAGTATTAAATATAGCTCTTAGTAATAGCATTACGATATTAGAGACCGCTACTTGAAACAAGCCCGGAATCAGGAGGGAGAGAGCTCGATACACTCATTTTCATAGTAAAATTTCACATTTTCTCAAATTACTCCCGAAATATGGGAGTTATGAAGAAATTCATCACCACAATTTATGAAGGCATTAAGTAATCGAATAAGATGGCATCATTAGTTTGTCATAATTTTACTCTTATTTTTCGGACATGTCTACGTCCAACCGCTCCCATACATTCGTTCCACTGTGGGCCGCCGTGGCCGAAATTCGACTAGAGGGATATTATTATTCATATATTATATACTTACCTAATAATTCCACCATTTCCATGGGCGACGGTGATCACTTACCATCAGGTGACACATTTGTTCGTTTACCTAGCTATCGTAAAAGAATGCCGCAATCTAGTAAGGTAATTACATTCAAAAATTACAAAATGGCGGCTAGTTATACATCAACACTCTTATATAAAATAATCCCGTGATCCGCCGCTTAACCATGTCTCAGCTAAACCCTGCTCAACCACTTAAACCCCGCTCAACTATTTCTTTATTTAAAAACCCTACTTAAAAGTTTCTCAGCTAAGTAACGTCATTTTATTTTACACTGGCAACATTTCTGGGACTGGTATAGAGCTTGACCAAAATTAATCGACTAAATCGGATTATGTATCAAAACTTTATGATTTTTGCTCTATGGTAGACATGGAATGATATATTTATGATCGTAACAGTGCATTTTCAAGGACTATTGATTTTCTTCGGTGGATTTTGAAGTTTGTGATAAGATTCCAACAGGAATTCAGTATTTGTTTAAAAATTAAAACGGTTAGTAACTTCAATAAAACCTCCATTCACAAACAAAACGTCAGCTGATGCAAATAAAATCCGCCATATTTGAGCAAGGTATAAACCAGGGGCCGACGTGGTTTAAATTTTGACATGGCTTAACCGCGAGTCAAAGTTAAATCGTGTCTTTAAATGAAAGATTTGTTAAACCATGGTTATGCGGCCGGCTTAAATTTAAGTAGCGTTTTTAAATAAGACTGCAAATGTTCAATCCATTTGCATACTTATCGTATTATGCCCCTAAAATTGATCTATGCAGGTTACTGGTGCTAGCTATTTTATGAAACATATTGTATTTTACTAAAAATAGTATTGTACGCTACTGCCATGTTATTTAGTTAGTTGGGCGATTGGTTTCCGCAGTTAACATCCTAAATTGGCCATTGTGCGTGAACTTATTTGCCTAATTGAACCATTTCAGTTCAATTAAGAAGTCCAGCAGACCTTGAAAGCTTGAATCGAGGGCCTCCTTCAGTGTCTACGGATCCATCAGGATTATGCCATTGGCAGGCAACATTCCTGCAGTAGGTATAGCAGTACGTGTCCTGGTGTTTCTTAGTTTTCAATGCACCCTCTTCACAGGGGGCTGTCTGTGATACCAATCTATATATATTTAGTTTGCAGACTCCAGTAATTGCGCCTATCACCATGCGTAGATACTTCCTGTTCAGATGTAATAGACTTAGTTATACGCTATAGTCTACACTAAATCTACCCACTCTTTTTCATGCTGCTGTGTGATTTTCTCACGAAGCCATGTTTTCAGTTAGTTAAAAGGTATAAGCCCAAATGAGCAGATCCCATTGTTGTTGTTTCAGATCTAAGGTTACCATATGACAGGCGATAGCCGCATTTGATAGGCATTTTAAGGTTTAGACAGGCGTGCGGCCGGCATTGGTCTGAGACAGGCATTTTTAAATTTCGCGCCCGCGCGCGCATCGAGCTTGCATAAATGCAAAATTATGTATCTCGTGAAGATTTTTACGTTTATATATTAGAAAAGAAAGAACTATTAAAAAAAATAATGTCCTCTGACAAATATCAGTAATAAATATCTTTCTTCATTATTATGGCTTTTACTTATTACCTACAGCGTTTTGCTTTAGACAGGCATTTTTTTGAAAATATCCCTCTATTTAAATACATACCCTATTCAGATCCCTTTCTTGCTAAATGTTCCGCAGTGTAAATTCCTAGAGATACACTGTGCCCTCGAATCCAGTTTGATGTGAACTTGATGTTCGATGAGATCTTTTCGAGTGCACAGTGGCACTCCCGGTGTTAAATTGGTTGCTCATTAAGGCCATAAAATAATAATAAAAAACTTGTGTGTACTTATGTACACGCGTTAGAAGTTATACTTCTTAATATACAACTTGAACATAGTGATCAAGATCAATTTTCATACCACCTAGAACTAACGTCATGCTGTTATTTTTACGATGCGCGCGCATCGTAAAAATTCACTCTCATACCACCTAGAACTAACTTCATGCTGTTAATTGGTGTCGGTGTGCGCGCGCATCGTAAAAATTCACTCTCATCATTTTTCTCCATCGCGCCAAAAAAAGTATAACTTCAATAAATAAATGTCTTGGGACAACTAACACACTGCCATCTGTACTATGGCATCCAGATAACTTTGTTTTATTGTAGGTATAAACACACATAAAACAATACAAAAGTAGACCAAAAACTACTAAGGTTGGTCCGGAATACTAGGTACAAGTTCTATTAAAAACTAGCGAAACATATATTATAATGTAAAGTAAATAATAACAAACTAGCCATGCCAGGCTTTAGAGTAAGCAAAACTAATAAATCATTTTTAGGAAATTGTATTAGGTTTTATAACAAGCTTCCTACTCAAATTACTGATCTGCCTGACACAAGTTTTAAAACACATATTAAAGGCTAGGGGTTATTACACCACTAAAGAGTACATCGATGACAAAGACGTCTGGCTCTCACTACCTACCTGCACATTGCTCGCTGGAGATCTTGTAGCCATATAGACATGACTGATCTGCTGAGTTACGTGAACTATCTGTAAATGATTGCTATCATATACTTAATTTAAAATTATTGACTCTGTCTCAAAATGAATAATGTTATTGTTTCGAAGTTTTCTTTTGTATACTTAAATATAATCTAAAATAATAAGCATTCAGACAACCGATCGAGCATATATTGTGTTTGCCTACTAAATAATTACTCTAATTGGACCAAATCCCGTGTTCATGCCCGCTTGAGTATGTTTCGCCGGACCGTCTCAACTGGGTCGTGTTGAAACCGGTAGTAGATGAACCCACTGAGTTTGTTTCGCTGGGTCTTCTCAGTTGGGGCGCATTGGATGCGGTGGTAGCATTAAAGCGCGACCGTCGTTATTAACACAAGGTCCGTCATAATAATAATACCTTAATATAGACAGAACCATTGACAATATGTAGTAAAAATATTAGACTTAAACTAGATAATTAAACATAATCTCTTGACAATAACTTGATACGAGCTAGCTAAATATCATTGCTATAATAAAATAAATTTTATAAGTGTTTTCATACAATGTGTACCTAAATATCTATGTTACTAGAAATAATAATGTACACAACTATATTACTACAAACATGTTCTGACTATTTACAAGCGCTTTTTTTTTTTAGTCTACGTGAATTAAAATTATAAAAATTATTTAACAAACGTATTTTAACAGTGACAAATTAATACTATGAGACGGTAGATAGCAATCTTCTTTTTTGCAATCTACCCGATTACAAAAGTCCTATTTATTAATGAAGTACAATATACTACAGATAATTCTACAGCGTGTTAAGGAAGTGTACCTTTGCCAAATGTTTGATGATTGTTTCTGTTATCCTCTTTTTTAGAGATGGTTCTAAGCTATTGAGTAGGCGGCGACACACACTGACAAATATATTTGTATATTTCTGATTACAATAAATGTAAATGTAAAAGTAAATGTTATAGACAAATTAAATCCAGACACAGAACAAATAATCGTTCTAATCACATAAAGATTTGTCCTCTGGATCGAACCCACGACTTTTAGTATAGCAGTCAGGGATCACTAACTACGAGAACAAGAGGCCAGAGCCAACCAAGAGAACAGAAGTTACGGACACCTAGGGGTGGGAGGTGGGGTCGCGGACGCTCAGGTTAGCAGCGCTGAGCTAGGGACGCACCCCGCCAAGCCCTTTCACACACGTCTACGTCGTCCACCCTAGAAATGCTGTGATCACAACAACGGGCGCTGCACTCAAATCCCGGATCACAGCAGCCAAGTGTGAATTGAGGCGTTTTTACCCCAAACGGGCAATCCCACCCCTTGGGTACCCCAACCACTAGCTCCAGGATCCATTACTAGCCCATCCAAACCTGATCTACTCCTTCCATTCCCATAATTCCCATCTATCCCCAACCCGGAGGAGACAACCTCGCCCCCAAAAACCCCAATCTTAGGTGTTACCCGCACCGTGCCTAGAGATGCATGGCTGAGGGGGAGCTCAGTCGTTAACGGTGGCCCCTCGATAACAGGCGACCTCGAGGTGTATCATAGCCTTACTCCGGCAAGCGGGGCTCTGCTGGAGTGGACCTACCCTTCCCTAGCTTCTCGTGGGAACCAAATGGATGAAGATAGTTTATTACAAGATGTTCCAACCGTGGCTGAAGAGTCACAACTACTGGAAGACCTCTGCGAGGACTTCCAACCGCTGACAGTAGGTTCAGAGCAATCGAACCAAATGTCAATAGCCACCTCTGAGACGACAGACTGTGCTAAAATGGAGGAGGAAAGGGTCGTTGTCGACCCAAACCCACCGCCGAGCACATCAAACGTTTCGCATGGTGGCGCTCCAAGAGGAGCCGCCAGAACCCGATACAAGGCTCTAAAAAGACTGGGCGTGAAAGATAAGGAGGCCGCCCGACTGTCTTCAAAGAGCTTCGCCGCACTGAAAGCTATGGGGTATCAGTTCGGGGCTAAACAGGAGGCACCCAAGCGATCCATTAAAAGGGACCGCTCTGAGGAAGAGTCGCCACAGGGTCACCAAAAAAAGACCCAAAGGACGAACGAGGCCCCACTGGTACAACCGAGTACATCTACTCAAGAGCCGAGAGCTACCTACGGGGGGGTCCTTCGCTCCTCTCGAGTTGGCGTTAAAAATGTCAGTCCCATGACTGATATCCAAATGGGCCAGTTGTACGAGGCCATCCTGCTAAGACACGCCAACATGGGGAGGGGCGAGGGGCCTGCCTTTGGGGGTTTCTCGCTCAAGCCAGGCTGGCTCTGCATCACATGCGACGACGAGCAAGCCAAAGCATGGGTGGAAAAAGAAATTCCACTCCTAAAACCTTGGCCGGGGGCAAGTCTGTCACTTATTAGTGAAAAAGATCTGCCAAAACCTATCCTAGGAGTGGTACATATCCCAGACCCAGAAGCCAAAAGTGTGGAAACAACACTAAAGTTGCTACGTGTCCAAAATGAGGGTTTGAACACGGATCTATGGAGGGTTTTCAGCAAAAAGGTTGACAAGGGTGGGGTCATTCTGACTCTATCCATAGCTGAAGCCCTCAAAAGAAAGGACCTAAAAGCCAACCTTGGCCTAAGGAAGGTCCTATTCCGGCTAAAGGGTCAATCTTGCACCCAGCAGCCGGAAACTTTAAATCACCCCATTCCTTCTGAACCCCAACCTTCCACCTCCGGTTCCAACACTACAACCTCCATACCCAACCTACAGATTCCCAGCACATCCCACCCCACGCACCCTACTCCGTCATCCCAACCTACTGCGTTCCCCCGACCACCGCTGTTTCGCAGAAACAGCACTCCGGCCCAATCCATCCCCGCTCCAGTCACCTTCACCCCACCCAACACTGTACCTGGCCGCACCGAAAGCCAGAGTGGCGTCGGGAGCAGGTTTCCCCCAGGCAGGGGGACCACCAGGGGTGGTCATACCCCCAGGGGCAGGGGTCAGCGCCCAACAAAGGGCTATAGCGGCAACAAACCCGGCCGTGGGAGTAGGGCGGCCCGCCCATACTAACTCGCACCTACCAACCGACGCAGCCGGCAAAACCAGCATACTCCAGGCCAATCTTCACCACGCCGTCGCGGCCTCTGCGGTCGTCGAAAAGATCTTCGTGCAAAACGGCCTGGACATTGCACTTATACAAGAACCATGGCTTAACAACAAATCCATGGTTACCGGTCTCAACGGAGCAGGTAACGTATTAGTAAACGAAAAAGGCACCAAACCAAGGGCCTGCATGGTTTTCAAAAAACGCGTAAACTTTCTGCCTGTTACAGAGATCTGCAGCGACGACGTAGTCGCCGCAATCACCAACCTCAAAGGGCCAGGAATGGCGAAAGCACTTATATGCTCGGCCTATCTACCCGGTGAGAAACTTGATCCCACAGAAGAACTATCAAATGTCGTGGAGTACGCTCGAAGATAAAAGATAGAGCTCATAGTTGGATGCGACGCCAATGCACATCATACCGTTTGGGGAAGCACTGGAGTCAACAAAAGGGGTGAGGTACTTTTTGATTTCCTATTAGCAAACGGTCTACACATCATTAACAAAGGCTGCACCCCGACCTTCGTGACAAAGACCAGACAGGAAGTATTAGATATCACCTTTGCAACGGAAAAAATTGCCCGCTACATAACAGATTGGCAGGTAAGTAGCGAAAACTCTATGTCCGACCACAGGCATATCAGGTTCGGAATACAAGGCTCCATCATCATGGAACCGGTTAGAATTAGAAACCCAAAAATGACTTCATGGGAAACCTATAGAGGTCACCTAGAAGAGCAATTAAAGGGCTTTCCTAAATCTATCAAGACACCAGACTCTCTCAATGCGTCAACTCAGATTTTGACCAACATCATTAAGGAAGCCTATGAACTAAGCTGTCCAATAAAAGAGTCTATCGGTAAGTATAAAACCACGTGGTGGAACAAAAGACTTGAAATACTAAGGGTATCTACACGACGAATATTCAATAAGGCTACCAAACCTAGCGAGTGGGAACGGTTTAAAAAGGCACTTACTGAATACAATAAACAAATCAGAAAGGCTAAAAGAGCGTCTTGGCGACGGTTTTGCGAGGACATCGCTCAAACACACAAAGGAGCAAGGATCCAGAAAGTACTCGCCAAGACACCAAATGTTTATCTGGGACTACTTAAAAAACCAGATAACTCCTTTACGACCACAGAGAGGGAGACTATGGAGCTTTTAAGAGTCACCCATTTCCCAGGTTCGTACCAAACTAATGATAACTTCATAAACCCAAAGGTTAGCACTAACCACAGGGTTCGCAAAACCGACTGAAACATGGCCAATGCAGTGTTCAGGCCGAACCAAGTCAAATGGGCTGTTAACAAATTCAAGCCATATAAATCGGCGGGCGATGATGGCATATTCCCAGCACTGCTACAACAGGGAATCAACCTTCTCCTCCCGCATCTGGTGAAACTCTTCAGAGCAAGCTACTCATGGGGAATTATACCAGAACAATGGTCTAGGGTCACGGTACGCTTCATACCAAAAGTAGGGAAAAAGGATTATTCTCAACCTAAATCCTTCAGACCCATCAGTCTAACTTCTTTCCTGTTAAAAACCATGGAGAGAATAATAGACCAGCACATTAGAGCACATTATCTAGTGGATAGACCACTTAGCTCCAAACAACATGCTTACCAAAAGGGAAAATCAACTGAAACAGCACTACTCGATCTGATCGATAAAGTGCAAAAATCCCTAGAGGACAAGCAAACTGCTCTGTGTGCTTTCCTAGACATCGAGGGTGCTTTTGACAACACCCCCACAGAAACCATCCTTCGAGGCATGGGAGCAAAGGGAATTGATGTCACCACTATGGATGTGTAGAAAACATGCTCTCTAATAGAACTGCAACAATTTCATTAAATGAAACATTGCACGAATTTCAGACCACGAGAGGATGTCCACAAGGAGGCGTACTGTCACCACTACTATGGACCCTCGCCGTGGACCAACTCCTTGCAGTGATGGCAGACCTAAAACATGACACTCAAGGTTATGCAGACGACCTGGTAGTCATAGTCAGAGGACACTGTCTTCACACCATCTCCACACTACTGCAAGGAGCTCTTAACACCATTAACAAATGGTGCAGAGACAACGAACTATCCATCAACGCATAAAAAACGGTGATAGTACCTTTTACAAGGAAAAGGAAGCTGGGAAGACTGGTAAATCCAAAGCTAAACGGCGAAATTCTGTCCTTTTCAAGTGAAGTTAAGTACCTAGGGGTCACTATTGACCAAAAGTTGACTTGGAATACACATCTAAAGAATATAATCCAAAAAGCCAAAATGGCTATATGGATTTGTTGTCGAATGGCTGGAGCAAGATGGGGCCTTAAACCCAAGATCGCACTTTGGCTATATACCGCTGTGGTGACGCCAATCATAACATATGCCTCCGCGGTATGGTACAATAAAACAACACAAAAGACAACACAAACTAAATTAAACAGCCTACAACGAATGGCTTGCTTGTTAGCAACCGGCGCTCTCTCCACAACGCCGGGTGAAGCCCTAAATGCATTACTAAGTCTAACTCCACTCGACTTGTTTTTGCAAAAAGAGGCACAATCATGCATATACAGATTATGCACACAATCGAACCCAAAGTGGCAATCTAGAGCCCTAAACTCATTTAAAGAGTCAGTCTTCGAAACTAAATCTCTGAAAATGCCCTCAGATAACGTGCAAACAGAGATAAACTTTACAAAATTGTATACTGTGGACATACCAGACAGGGACGAATGGCTAAGCGGTCAAATGTCCCACAAAACTGGCAGTCACATTTGGTTTACAGATGGCTCAAAGAAAGGCCATAATGTAGGATGTGGCATTTACGGACAACTGCCCAAACACAGGAGTAGCGTCAACCTGGGTAAAGAGGCCACCATATTCCAGGCTGAACTTTTCGCCATCAACAGATGTGTGGAAATGAACCTGGACAGAAAACTAAAACAACAAAACATCTACATTAACTCAAACAGTCAAGCGACGCTGCTAGCGCTGGACTCATTTGAATCCAACTCAAAACAAGTACAGTGCTGCAAAGAAAATCTGAACTCCCTGGGTCAATCCAACAGAGTCACACTCAGATGGGTACCGGGGCACTCAGGAATAGAAGGGAATGAGAAGGCAGATGAACTTGCGAGACTCGGAGCCGTTAACCCTCAAAACGGACCCGAACCATTTTGTGGCATTACCAAGCAAAGGGCCTACTCTTTCCTAAACGATCAATGTACCTCAGCAGCCATGGAACTGTGGAAATCCTCAGCTGGATCTCTACACTCAAAGGCTGTTATCAAGGGCTACAATAAAAAATTGTCGAAAGAATTACTTGAATTCAAACGTTACAAAACATGTGCGGTAACTAGAATTCCTACCGGACACTGCAAGCTGAATAAGCACATGTTCAACCTAAAGTTGGCCGACAGCACAACCTGCAGATTCTGCCAAGAATCAGAGGAAACTCCTTTGCATATTCTGTGCTCGTGCGGGCCACTAATGCGTTGTAGAAGTATCCACTTAGGACAGCATATTATGCAACCTGAAGAGATACAAACACTCACTGCACAATCAATCTGGGAGTTTTTGGAAGCTGTGGGATTGAGCAGTGAACTTTGACATAAGTCAAAGGAGCTCTGCTACAATAGATCAGCAATGGTCGAGGTAGCAAGATGCCATCAAGGCATCAAGCCCCAAACAAACAATAATAATAAAAAAAAATACGGACACCTAAAACGTACGTAACTCTTGAATACGATTTCTGCTAGAAAGACAGCTTTAGAATGACTAAACCGAATTCTTATGTAACAAAACTATCTCTAATAGTGACTTAAATATAATAATACAAGTATTTAATTTAACTTAATAACAAAGAACCTAAATAAACTTATGAATATACATAACTACCTATATTAGAAAGAAAAACTAAATCTACGAAAAAGTAAATTATATAATACATAAATAAATTAGTTAGTTTTTGAAGAAATAAAACGGCATTGAAAACGGTTCATCTTTATGATTCTTAAAAAATGAGAAGAAAATTCAAAACCTTTTATTATATAGTGTATTTACATTTAACTAAAGTATGTAGGTACCATTTTGTTCGAAATCTTTTTGCCATCTTGTAGGTAGGACATGATACCATTACTACAGAAATTTTGAGACTTCTGATCAAAATACCGCGACAAGTGGTTTTGGCAGTCCTCTCGTGATGTTAACCTGACACTGCCTAAAGAATTCTGAAGAGACCGAAACAGGTGGAAATCTGTCAAGACTATACGGCGGATTCATTAACACCTCCCAGCTCAACTCTCTTAATTTTTGCTGAGTGGCTAAAGATGTGTGAGGTCTAGCGTTATCATGATGAAAAACCACACCTCTTCTGTTGATTAATTCCGGCCGCTTTCTCTCAACTGCTGCTTTAATCTCATCAGTTGTTCAAAAGTAGTAGAGTTCAGAATCGATGGTCCTGCCTGGTGGTAACAGCCCATAATGAATAATGCCCTTTTTCGCACGTTCTTGTCGTACGTGATCCACTTTTCATCACCAGTTATCAGCTTCTTCAAAAATGGTTCGGTTTCATGACATCGTTATAAAGAATCACAAATGAGTACACGGTTCATTAGGTTTCTTTCAGTCAGCTCGTGTGGTACCCAAATATAGAGCTTTTTTTGTGTACCCAGTTTTTTCAAATGAGCTAAAACTTTTGTGGTCAATTCCCAGTTCTTCAGCTACGTCGCGCTACCTCGTATATGCCGATCTTGCTCCACTTTTTCAAAAATGGCATCCATTTTATCCGTAAAGGGCGACCAGAGCGACTTGCATCTTTGACATGAAAATTTCCGGATTGAAAGCCAGACACTGCACTTGGTCCATAAACATCGCAATTTTTTTTCGCAGCTTTCGTTGCATTTTTACCTTTTCTGTAGTAAAATTTTAAAATGTATCGAATTTCAATTTCAAATGAAAATCACACATTTTCCTCATTTGATTTTGGAATTATGTTCTTCAAAATTTAAACTTTCAATGATACCAAAACCAGCCAGATACAAATAGTATAGCCAAAGAGATTTTATGACAAGTTCTTACATACTATACCTAAAAGACTTTTTCCCCAACCTAATATATTGTGTGATAAAACCGCCCATTGTATAGTTCTAACGTTTGAAGTGTATTAACTTTTAATTCCTTTTGGTGTAAAATAAACAGTTTATCTATATATATCTATCTGTTTTGGAGGTCCTAACTATGGCAATAAACTTTCAGATCAATAAAACCTTATTAATCTGTTTAGATGCTACGTTGACCAGGACAGATACAAAAAACAATCAGCTATTGTGGAACCTGGCGTATTTAAGTTACAGGGGTGGATATAAGCTGGGTATAGTCCCGTAACAAAAAAATTAACACAGGCTTCAAATATCTGCACACTTTTTTTTCCAAACCCAAACTCAAAACAAACGGGCAGTAGGTACTGTAGATATCAAATAATCAATTAATGGCATTCTTAATCAAATCATTTCCTAATTTAAGAATGATGTTAACAACAAATCGATAACGAATAAAATGTTTCATTATAATTGTAGGTATACTTTTTTTTACGTATGTTGATAATTGACTGGCCGGGTGATCCCCATCGAAGACAAATATTTGTGTGGTGCGCACAATTATTTGGTCTTTGTCTGGATGTAATTTATTTGGAAATAAATAAATAAAAAAAATGTATAATATGTATTTAGCATGTCTAAATTATGGACGCTGTGGGCGTGGTTGGTAAATGCTTGCTTTTCACGCCGCAGGTCGTGGGTTCGATTCCCACCCAGGACACATATTTGTGTGCATGAACATGTCTGTTTGGCCTGAGTCTGCGTGTAATTATCTATATAAGTATGTAAAAAGAAAAAGTAGTATATCAGTTATTTGATTTCCATAGTACAAGTTCTGCTTAGTTAGGGATCAGATGACCGTGTGTAAATAATGTCCCAGGATATATTTATATTATTTAGATATATAAAAAAAATTCATCCTAGCCGAATTTCAGCCACGGCGGCCTTTCTGCGCGAGACATATTATAGTACACAAGCGTGTGCGCAAACACAGGGGCACTTTGTATCCATCACTCTCATGATCCGATGGGACGACTAGCGACACGACCGGTAAGAGGTCAGGTACAGGCTTCACGTGCTCTCCGCGGCACGGGGGTATAATACCGCCAACTCCCAGACTTCGGCTGATGCTAAGAATTTTTTCTTTTTACAGCAAAGTGCCAAAAATGTGTCTCTTGATCCGATGGGACGACTAGCGACAAGGCCGGAAAGAGGTCAGGTACAGAACCAACCTCTTTACGTGCTCTCCGAGGCATACATACATGTGTATCGAATGTCATTGTTATAGTTATGTACTTTAACTTCATATATCGTATTTTAATATGTAATAATAATATCCTGGGACATTATTCACACACGGTCATCTGATACCAAACTAAGCAGAGCTTGTACTATTGAAACCAGGTAACTGATATACTACATATACTATTTTTCTTTTGTAAATACATACTTATATAGATAATTTACACCCAGACTCAGGACAAACAAATATGTTCATGCACACAAATATTTGTCCCGGGTGGGAATCGAACCCACGACCTACGGCGTGAAAGACAGCGTATCTACCAACCACGCCATCAGGCCCGTCAATATTGTAAGTGATTGATAACAAAAAAAAACACGTGATGGTGACCGAGGTTCCATTAATATTTGTGCGTGTTAATAATAATTAAGAACTCCATTGTCCCTCACAGGACGCGCGAATGTTGACCGCACACACACCTTTGATATTACATATCCACTATTTACTATACTGCGTTAAGATTCGATTAGTAAAAATCTGTGTAAGCAATATCCATACCCGACGCCGGTGCCGTCGTATAACCTCTAACTAGAAATAATAAAGTTAGATAACTTTATTATTTCTAGTTAGAGGTTGGACCGCAGTTGGGACAGTCTTAATTTATTACACACAGACTACAATTTGCTTGCAAAATTGAGTAACCAATCTCCGATGTTTATCAACAATTTCGTGCAGTCAGGCAGTTAAAGCAAAGTCTATACAGAATAAGTAAATAATTAGATAGACTGTTATTAAGAACCAGTATTTTGAAATACCTTATGTAGCATCGGTGGTTCAGTGGTAGAATGCTCGCCTGCCACGCGGGCGGCCCGGGTTCGATTCCCGGCCGATGCAATGTACTTTTTATACAATTTTCTTTTGTTTTCATACATTTTTAAAATGATCTAGGTATATAAATTTGTATAATTTACTCCATACTCGTGTAAACCTATTGATAACATAACGGCAAAATTACACGATTTGCCGTATGTTATAAATAGGATTACACGTAAAAATATACTATTTGAATCATAAAATGTACATGTTAACTTGAGATTATTTTTATTTCTTATAAAGGAATTCTTTAGCATAATAGGTACCTACCTTAGAACAACAAACAAAAACATAGAGTTTCATTTACTAATCGATGATCAAATAAACAGATAAGGAACATAAAAATGGTTATAATTTAATTTTATTACCTATTTACTTTGGAAAATAAACCAAAAGTATCTAGAATATTAGCAAATAATAATAGGGAACCTTCTAAAATAACAATTAAAAAAAGAATTAATTTTCTCAATATTTATTAAATTAGAATTAATTTTAGAGTTTTCCGTAAATATATAATTTATTTCTCAAAATGGTAATAAAATAAGAAAAGGCGAGTTAATTGCAAAAAGATAATGACTGCCGAAACCCGGGATTGAACCGGGGACCTTTAGATCTTCAGTCTAACGCTCTCCCAACTGAGCTATTTCGGCTGATGATAGAATGGCGAAATTATATTACGTATAATTTTATATAGTATTGTAAGGTGTAATCAAATAATACTCATAATTATTATTATTATTACGAGTATATCTGAGAAGAGCAATGTATATTTAGGTACCATATTGGGTAACACACTAATATTATAAAGGCGAAAACGACCTATAAAACTTTGTTGTAATATAGCTTAAATATCCGAATAACACATAAGTAAGTAGGCTATAATTTTATAGTTCAACGCGGGTAAAACTGCAGTGCATAGCTAGTACAAAATATATATTGAATCAATGAGGTACCAAGATGTTCCATAGTCATCAATGATCTGCTATCAGTATTCATAATATAATCATCTACTACTTCATCATCATCATCAATGATCTGCTATCAGTATTCATAATATAATCATCTACTACTTCATCATCATCATCATATCAGCCGAAAGACGTCCACTGCTGGACAAAGTCCTCCCCCAAAGATCTCCACAATTGCCGGTCTTGTGCTATTCGCATCCAGCAGTTTCCAGCGACCCGCACAAGATCATCAGTCCATCTACTACTTATACGTATGGAATTATCGGAATAGCAAAAAATAATGTTTCTTCATACTAACAAGAACAGCTATTTTTAAAGTTCCGTATTAATTTTGTACCTATTGCTTTCGTCTTATCGTCAACAATATCGAAAACACAATAACGTAATACAACCAAATCGATTTACGTTTTTATGATTACGATATTGTTGATGATTAGCAGAAAACATTCAAAATGTTTCATATTTGGGAAATTTGTTGTTCACCGGGATGATTTACACAATAAATGGAATCTTAAATACATACCTAAATAAAATATGAACAAAAATGTAAGTACTTTTAATATTATATTATTTACATGAAAAGTTAATTGTGATAATCGAATGATTTATTGATAGTGGTTACAATGAATAAATGAATTAAGCTATAGTTAAGAATCAGGTAGCATTGGCAAATTAAATCACAAAAGCTAGGATTATATTTTAAGTGTCCATTGAAGTTACTGCCATCTATATTTCGTTTTTGAATCACTACGGTCACTTACTCGTATTTTAGTCGTGCTATCGGACCATAGATGGCGCGTTCCTAAAAAAAGATTAAGAACTGCCATTCTTTTGTTCTAGATGGCGTTACCATGTGTCATTGTAGTCTACATAAATTCGTTAAAAGTATTAGTAAATAAGTATTTAATAAAAGCACGTGCTATTAATTACATGTCTTATTGATGTTAGAATTATTTTTGCAGTGCCTATTTATCACTTTTAAACTTTGTAGGAGCAGTTCGTAAATGTCTAGCTACATAAATGTGTTGTGCAAATCTCGGAAACTTCTATAAAGATTTGAATGAAGTTTTGTATTTTATTAAGTTTATAGTATTAATAGTAATATAATAATATTTAATTTAAAAACATGACTAGACAAAAAAAGAAAATACTAACAATGGACCTCGGTCATTCAGCTTCTGTAGTTACTCAATAATTAAACCGACTTTTGATTAGACTTTTATTTATTAGACTAGCTGTGCCCCGCGGTTTTACCCGCGTTAAATTTTGTTGATAATCATAGCTCATACCTCCGTAGGTGATAGCGTGATACTATGTAGCCTATATGTTGACCCGACCTTTTAGTAATATTCATGCAAAATTTGAAGTAAATCCATGCAGTACTTTTTGAGTTTAGCCCGGACATACATACATACAGACAAACAGACTAAAATTCAAAAAAATATATTTTTGGCTTAGATATCAGTTTTAGATCACGCCCCTAGTATCCTTTAAAAAAATATTCAATGTACAGTTTTGACTTTCCTACGATTTTATTATATGTATAGATTAAACCTACTAAGCTGGTATCAGCTTAGTAGGTTTTATCTTATAAATAAAAGTCTAATCTAATAAATAATAATAATTAGCAAATTGGATAATTCACCTATAGAATATGTATATTAAAACTATCCCTAAATTTCCCTTTTAAGTCACAGTGAGATCTCATTTTGTGAAATGACCATCCATTGTTTTACGTCTATTTTTTATTTATATCTATAAATAATAGTATAAGCAAAATTGTAAAATAAAAATAATCGAACGGCTAAAATTACTCAATTATGAAGAGACTGAAGTGTCTTTTTATTCTTGTAAATAATAACTATAGTGGTATTAGACAAAGAAGACTGCAAAAGTTTGAATCGCGATGAATAACAATGTCAAATTACTAACACTAAACAATTTATCCTAATTTAATTCATTCTAATATAACAATCATACAATTAGGTAAGTACTATATTAATTTAATATTGTGGTTGAAATTGTCCTAGCCGCTATAGATTCCACTGTTATTCTGTTTTACTTTATCACAGGGAATAAACATCGCAATTCTTGCTTCTGCAGTCTTCTTTGTCGAAGACTTCCTACTATTATTATTATCTTCTAGCTGTCCCGGCTTTGTACCGCCATATTGCCAGACTGCACGTGTGACGCAGCGGCTAAGGCAGTCGCCTCGCCCCTTCGTGTCGCGGGTTCGAGTCCCGTGCCGGACAACTATTTGTGTGACCCATAAATAGTTGTTCTGAGTCTGGATATAATTTGTGTCCGTCTATTATATGTTTGTAAAGTACCCCGCGACACAGGGATTAAATTTCATAGTGCGGGCGTTGCCTTTAAGAAAAAAAAAATGCATTCTATTGTACAACATTTTACAGTCTTCCGTCTCATTCACAGCCTCACTTTTTCTCTCTTCTCCTGGCAATAACTAATACCTACATAAAAGAAAGATTAATCCAATTTGGTGCAGTCTTTTCGAAGTTATGAGTGTACATACATTTCGGTGATTCATTTTTATTTATATAGATAAGCCCCATACCCAGTATACTATAGTAGTCTTTGCCCCGTACATACATACCTACTACAATCACTACAGATTACGCAAACTTACTTATTTTACTTCCCATCTATACTCTATTGTTACAAGGTTATTTGGGACTACGAGTAATATTACTCGTAGTCCCAAATAACCTTGATAGATTGATTGATTGATTTGATAATAGATATTATTATTTGTGTCTATCTATAATTTATATTCGCGTGGCAACTCCTACAAACAATAATAAGTAAGGTTTTCGTAAACTTATAAATTATGTCAGGCACCGATCACACACAACACAAGTTGCATTTCAAACTGTCAAAATATACAAAGATATTTTGTGGGTAAAAAAAATAAAAGCATAGTCTATTCTATATAAGTATGAAAATAAAACTCAAACCGTCAAAATATACAAAGGTAAATCTATCTTTTACGGAGAAAAAAAATAAAAGCATAGTCTATTCTGTATTTGAAAAAAAAAATATGTGCGAACGTACCATATTTCCAAAGAAAGTTTCTAAAAAAGTTTGTTTATAAATAAGGCCAGTATTCTGTATTTAAATTTCAACTCGGAGAACAAAAAGTAATCTATGGCATCCATAAACTTACCAGGTAGGAATTTATTTATAAAGATCGCTGATACTAAACGTTATGCAACGGGATCATGCTTCCATTGTTACCAAATCGGATTTCGGATCCGAAATTAGAGGACAAAGCTGTTTTGAACGTGGATTACTGGATAATTGGACGCAGTGTCGCTTAACAAAGCGGATCCCAGGTATTTATGCCTAAAAGGACCAGCGTTTGTGCCTACATAAAAACACGGCTTGTTTGTGATGGCGATCTTTTGGGATTTGCGACTAATCTCCGACGTTACGTTATGATTTTGAATATGTGACGTGTGTATTTTAAACTAACATATATTTGTATTATACGGGCATAAATAATTATAAGTTTTGGAACGAAGTTCCTTATCGCGCGTTGTGAAAGGGGGCTAGACGGAAAAAAGTCTCACGAAAAGTTGTCACGACCCTTGTTGCAGCAGTGCGGCGTGCGCATGTTTCTCTGTCTGTCTCTCTCTCTCTCTCTCTCTCTTAAAGAAAGCAAGCCAGATATTTTCATTTCTATTTCACATTGAACAGTGTGGTGTCGCGACGATTATTTTTGTTGAGTGTATACAGGTTTTTTGTACATAATAAATAATAAGAAATAACTTCGTTCCATCCGGGTGTCCCTTGACACCTCTCAAGTTTTATTTAAGTGAAAGCTTCTACACGTGTGGCGCAGCGGCTAAGACAGTCGCCTCGCCGCTTCTTGTCCTAGTTTCGATTCCCGGGCAACTATTTGTGAGACCCATAAATAGTAGTTCTGGGTCTGGATGTGATTTCTGTCCGTCTATTACATGTTTGTTAAGTACCCCGCGATACAGGGATTAGAATCCCTACGGGCGTTATAATAAAAAAAATACGTTCTTTAGCGGCTTTGTGCACTTTTATGGGATGGGAAAAAAATGTTAAACTCGCGTTAGGACACGTGACCTGATCGATTATTCGTAAGAGTAATTTCACACGGGCAGTTTATACACTCATATGACTGCAGGATTTTTTTCTAAATGATGTTACATTTTTACAGCCGACTGCCAACTCACTCGACTGAAAATAAGCTGACCATAGTATTTTTTTTTTTTTTTGACGTGACGCTATAGTTAGCCTAGGAGGCTTTCACTACTTCACCGGACTATAGAGGCGAACAGAGGGCTCAAGCCGTCTAGCAATTAAGTAACCCGCGCCGGAGGGCACCCCCTGTGGGGTTCGAACCTCGACTCTGGGCGATTACTGGCGGAGAGAGGGCAGAGATCATCATTTTAGGGAGTTTTGTGCAACTTTCGCTCTACGTTAATGACATGAAGCGGCCCCCGTCCGCGTTGAGGGGGCTTTTTATCGATACGATATGCAAACTAAGGGTCATGGAGGGCGTTGGTGGTCGCGACGCGTTCGCGGTCGTACTCTCGTCCGACGAGTGCGAATAATCGGTTTGTGTAGAGGGGAGCAATTACTATGAGTCTTTACGACCCAAAGGTCAGTCACTTTCCGAGTATGAGAAAAGACAAAATAGTTTTCACTTCTATCAGCACTCCCCATAGACTGCCCCGCATGTTTTTTTTTATGTAGATATTACACATATGTAGCTCATACACTGGACGGCAGCTGGGTCAGAAAGGAACTCAAGTGGCGACCACGATACGGAAGACGCAGCGTGGGCGGGCCCCCTACAAGATGGACCGACGATCTGGTGACTTGCGTGGATTTGCCAACCACGCCTACAGGCCCGTCACAAAACGTTGCTTTTCACGCCGGAGGTCACAGGATCGATTCCCATCCAGGACAGATATTTGTGTGCATGAACATGTCTTGTTTGTCCTGAGACTAGATATAGTAGATATTAGTGTGTATTTACAAAAGAAAAGTATTATATGTAGTACTAGCTGTGCCCCGCAGTTTTACCCGCGTCAAATATTATAAATTATCACAGCTCCTCCCCCGTAGGTGATAGCGTGATAAAATGTAGCCTATATGTTGACCCGACCTCTTAGTAATATTCATGCAAATATTGAAGTAAATCCATGCAGTACTTTTTGAGATTAGCCCGGACATACATTCAGACACACAGACAAAAATTCTAAAAACTATAATTTTGGCTTCGATATCTAATGTAGATCACGCCGTAAGTATCTTTTAAAAAAAATATTCAATGTACAGTTTTGACTTTCCTACGATTTTATTATATGTATAGATATCAGTTATCTGGTTCCCATAGAACAAGCTCTGCTTAGTTTGGGATCAGATCAGGGTTGCTGGTAGCCGCTGGATGCGGGTAGCGCAGGACCGGCAATTGTGGAGATCTTTGGGGAGACCTTTGTCCAGCAGTGGACGTCTTTCGGCTGATATGATGATGATGATGAAATATTACACGCATTTTTATAATTTTGTATTCTTTTTGCGTTTCTTTATAGTATGACCAGCGGTTATCCTGGTATTAGAGTTGTTTAAGCCGCCCAGAATATCTCTCTCATGGATTCGTGACTAACGACAAAAATCTTTACGTGCCCTCCGAAGCAAGGATACCCTAAGAAACTAAACCGCTTTAACGGTCAGCCATCTATAGAATGACCGCGAACCTAGGTGATTTACCTCATCAAATACTTGCGGCTTATTTTTTTATTATACCAAAATAAATAAATAATAGTAATAAGGCACGATCACTACCAACTAGGCGACGCAGCGACGGTCACCGTAGCCTAGCCTAGTTGGTAGTGCTACTGCCTACGAAGCTGGTGGTCCTGGGTACGAATCCCGCTAAGTGCAAATATTTGTGTGATGAGCCCGAATATTTTTTTCTGAGTCGTGGATGTTTTCTATGTATTTAAGTATTTATCTATCTATATAAGTATGTATATCGTCGCCTGGTTCTCATAGTACTCAAGCTTTGCTTAGTTTGGGGCTAAGATGATCTGTGTGACATTGTCCCTAGATATTATTATATTATTTATTTGAGTAAAGATTCGTCGACTCTGCTTCGACGTAGTTACGGAC
Source organism: Pseudoips prasinana (assembly GCA_951640165.1). Lineage (NCBI taxonomy): Eukaryota > Metazoa > Arthropoda > Insecta > Lepidoptera > Nolidae > Pseudoips > Pseudoips prasinana. The sequence continues at coordinate 16,834,261 of OX621260.1, forward strand.
CTTAAATAGGTAACATAATTTCCATTCAAAGGAGACGATCGTCCGTCATTGGCCATCTTGAATAGGTACGAGACAGCACATTCTACAAGAGAGAAGACTGAATGAAGTAGGAAGAGCTTTAAATAAAGTTCCATTTTGGGAAGACTATGTTATACGAGTAGAAGATCATATCGCTTCAGGCGATACATCGAATTTTTTTTAATGTAGTTCGCGTTTTCCTTATTTTTTTTATTATTGATTACGAATTGATTTTATCCTTAAGCAAGTTCTTAATCATTCCGTTACAGGAAATACGCATCGCCATGCCTCCTATGATGATCAATATTTGACGGGCACGGTGGTTGAATGCCAGGTCGTGGGTTCGATTCCCACCCAGGACAGATATTTGTGTGCATGAACATATCACATAATATACATTGTTAAGAATTATTTATTTTATTACTAGCTGTGCCCCGCGTTTTTTTCCGCGTTAAACTTTATAAATTATAGCCTATATGTCATTCCAGGGTGTCAGCCAACTCCATATCAAATTTCATTAAAATCGCTCCAGCCGTTTAGACGTGAAGAAGTAACAAACATACACAGTCACACACTCACAAAATTTCGCCTTTATAATATTAGTGTGATTCGGTCTGGGTATTTTCTGTATGGTCCCATACAAAAGTATAATTATTCAAATTGTTTGGTTTATATAAATATTGAAGTTAGTTCTCTATTTTGTAATCTATACATATAATAAAATCGTAGGAAAGTCAAAACTGTACATTGAATATTTTTTAAAATGGATACTTGGGGCGTGATCTACTATCGATATCGAAGCCTAAAATATAGCATTTACAATTTTTGTCTGTGTGTCTGTTTGTCTGTATGTATGTCCGGGCTAAACTCAAAAAGTACAGCATGGATTTACTTCAAATTTTGCACGAATATTACTAAGAGGTCGGGTCAACATAAAGGCTACATATTCACACGCAATCACCTACGGTGGAGGAGCTATGATCATTTATAAAATTTAACGCGGGTAAAACCGCGGGGCACAGCTAGTTTTATATATAACTTCTATCTATTACCCATTAAAACAATCGGCAGTAGTGGTTAATGGGAGCGTAAATCAACCGCAGCGTTATGTCTCTGTCGCATAAAATACGAGAAGAAATAAAAGTCCGCGTAAATTTCAGCCTCATTATATTATTGTAATGAGTAATTTCAGTTATCGTAGCGCTAGATAGCATGCGCAGACAACAATGCCGTGACTCAGTTTCGTGACACATCGTATGGCAATGTTATTGATTGCAGTGCATAAAAATGGCCGATGAAGTTCGAATGTCGCGGTAAACAGTAGAGGGTTTCGTCCTGCATTTTTGAAGTTATACTTCTTTTGGCGCGATGGAGAAAAATGATGAGAGTGAATTTTTACGATGCGCGCGCACACCGACACCAAAAAATTTAACAGCATGAAGTTAGTTCTAGGTGGTATGAGAGTGAATTTTTACGATGCGCGCGCATCGTCCGCGCGCATCGTAAAAATAACAGCATGAAGTTAGTTCTAGGTGGTATGAAAATGTATGAGAGTGAATTTTTACGATGCGCGCGCATCGTAAAAATAACAGCATGACGTTAGTTCTAGGTGGTATGAAAATTGATAACTATGTTCAAGTTGTATATTAAGAAGTATAACTTCTAACGCGTGTACATAAGTACACACAAGTTTTTTTTACATTAAACTTCCTTTTTTTTATTTGCTGGATGGGTTTGCGTTTGAACACGGTCTCAACTGATGGTAAGTGAAGATGTGGTCGAAGGTGGACCACCCGTACCCACAAGATACCTGTTCACTCTAGCCTTGAATAAACCCATGTCGTTTGGGAGCGGGTTCCACAGCTGCGTATGATGAAAGAGAAAGGAAAGCGCTTCGTAGCCTCATCCGGTAGCTGCAAAATAAAAAAAAGTTTAAACAAACTTTTTAAATGAAATTAAAAACGAAATTACAATGAACACATATAATTGTATAAACGCCAGCAAATCTGTCAAATTTATTTTATAGATTTTCAACTTTATCACAAAAGCATAAGGTTCACTTTAAATTGGGTAAATTTGACAGATTAGGGTAGCGTGATGTGCTGGCGTCTTTACATGACAATCACTTAATACCCGTTGTAGCCCATGTACAATGTAATATTAGAAAAACTACCTTGTAATATTTACTATGTTGTACCTTGTAATGTTTACAATGTTTTTTTTTTAAATAGATTCAACATTGGTATTACATTCACAAGTGTATGTAATACCTTTACATACACTTGTCAACCTCACAATGCAGTACAGACGCCAGCACATCAAGCTACCCAAATCTGTCAAATTTCCCCAATAATAATAATAATAATATAATCGTTTATTTCTCTCAAAAAGGTACAAATAAAAGTACAATCTATGTAAGTATAAAAGTCCAAAAACTAACATTAATTTTGAACCTTTGAGAGAGCTGGAGTCTGTAGTAGGCTCGAGACCTGTGTGACAAATCTCCAGGCTCTCTCCACCCTGCAGCTAGTAAGTAAGAATAGTTTTTGTTATAAAGTACAATGTACAATGTATTTTTACGATACTGTAACTGAGAGACAATATTACACGCGTACGCGTACATACAACAATGTGGAAACATGTATGCATATGAATGATTGTGTGTGTGTGTGTGTGTGTGTGTGTGTGTGTGTGTGTGTGTGTGTGTGCGTGTGTGTGTGTAGGTTATTTTATTATATTTATTAAGTTTTCAGTTTCTGTATAATCGAGGTTTAAGAGCCAGTTTGTCACAGTTTTTTTGCATTGTGTCTTGCTTATTGGATTTAATAAATTTTATAAGTGAACGTTATGCTTATGTCATAAAGTTGAAAATCTATAAAAGAAATTTGACAGATTGGGGTAGCCGAATGTGCTGGCGACTGTACAAATACGTTTCAATCTTCTTGCGGTCCCTCTTGTGTTGAGTGTGTCTATGGTCTGCCGTGATCACGTGACCCGCTTGGTCGTTTGCCTTACTATAATATATAAAAAAACTTTAGTTCGTTTTCTTACATCGGCAACCTATCTTATTATTATACAGGGTGGCCGAGGACTTGACGTTCAAACGCAAAATTTAGATACTTTATGATGAGTATCCGAATCATCAAGTATCTAAATTCGAAAGTTCAAAATTAGGGTTTGAGCTCAGGACTCATAAATTTTCAGTATCAAAAACCATAATCTTAAATGGTTTTTGATACTGAAAATTTATGAGTCCTGAGCTCAAACCCTAATTTTGAACTTTCGAATAGATACTAAGTCAGTTCTGCAATGATTAGATAAACCATACTTTTAAGGGTGTTAGGTTAAACTATGTTAATTAGTTATCACAAAAAAACTGAACCAGAAATGTTCATCAGAACGAGAAATCAATCGAAAACTGATGTTAGGTGAAATTTACGAAAAAAATCATTAAACAAATTCTATCTCGGAAACTACGCAAAATCGTAGAACATACATGGGGGTGATTCGGATACTCCTCATCTTAAAGTATCTCAATTTTGCATTTGAACGTCAACTCCTCGGCCAGCCTGTAGAATAAGCACCATTTTCAGTTATCCCATTTCACTAGCTAACCATAAATATTTTTAAATTGCAAAACGGGGACCAACTTAATTGTATTTATTGTATATTCGAAACCCCTGTATTTTGGAGGCCCGACATAAGGGTCACATAGGGTTCATAAACTACAAAACAATTTTTGCTACGATTATTTTTTGAGGCACATATTATGTTGTACATACTGCGGCTTTATAAATAAAAAAGAAGAACAAAACCAAAAACTGAATATATTCATTGGTGATAAATAGAGTCAGAACATGGGTATATTATAATATACATATATTATTTCGAATTGGGAAAATATCTAAGACTAGCAGTGCCCGCGGTCTTCGTTGCGCGTTATAAATGCGCTCAAGACCTCCATGAACTTATCCCTCCTTCCCCCTTTTTTCATCGGACTACTAGGCGTCGGGAGGGTATTCGCCGCTTTGTTGTTGACATCTCATTCTGCTGTACGAAGCGCTTTGCTTCCTCCTTTACCATACACACGGCTAAGCAGTGGAACATTCATACAACATGGGTTTATTCAAGGTGAACAGGCATCTTATAGGTACGCGTGGTCCATCTTCACATCTTCACTTACCATCAGGTGAGATCGTGGACAAGCGCAAACCCATTCAGCATAAAAAAAAATTGTCCCTGCCCGTTTTTTAGGGTTCCGTAAGCAAATGGCAAAAGTCGGAACCCTTATAGATTCGTCATGTCTGTCTGTCTGTCTGTCCGTCCGTATGTCACAGCCTCTTTTTCCGAAACTATAAGAGCTGTGCTGCTGTGGTGTATTCTGTGAACCGCATTAAGATTTTTATACAAAAATAGAAAAAGAACAATAATTTAGGGGGGTCGCCATACATAGAACTGAAACTCAATTTTTTTTTTTATCGTACCCATACATGTGAGGTATCTCTGGATAGGTCTTCAAAAATCATATTGAGGTTCCTAATATAATTTTTGGCTAAACTGAATAGTTTGCGCGAGAGACACTTCCAAAGTGGTAAAATGAGTGTCCTCTCCCCCTGTAACTTCTAAAATAAGAGAATGATAAAACTAAAAAAAATATATGATGTACATTACCATAGAAACTAACAATGAAAATTGGTTTGAACGAGATCTAGCAAGTAGTTTTTTTTAATACGTTATAAACCGCAATTTGCTTTCATTTAATCAACTGAGATACTTGCTGCTACGGAACCCTTCATGTGCGAGTCCGACTCGAACTTGGCCGGTTTTTTCATAGCCTATGATGACACTCCCCAATAACGTAGCTTTCTATTGTTGAAATAATTTTGAAAATCAGTTCAGCGGATCCAGAGATTACCTCTTACAACGTCACAAACTCACAAACGTTACCTCTTTATAATATTAGTATAGAAAATGAAATATATACATAGTCTAAAAAAATTGAAAACTTTGTTTAGTTTGGACTAGATGGCGTTATATGTCCTAGATATTAGCTAAAAGAACCCACTGTTGTAATAGAATCTTTTATATCGTATGGGCTGTGGTCCACGGCCGTCGGTGTCGGTTGAGTTCATTAGACAACAGTCGACAAGCCATTTCAGAGACCTTCTGGGCGGCTTGAACAAGTCTGAAACCTACCCTGGTTTCAGAATTGGCCTCTGTTTTAGGGTTCCGTAGTCAAAATAGAAAAAACTGAACCCATATGGATTCGTCATGTCGGTCTGTCTATCCGTCCGTATGTCACAGCCACTTTTTTCCGAAACTATAAGAACTACACTGTTGGAAGATGGTCAGCAGATGTGTTCTGTGTAATGCATTAAGAAATTCACCCAAAAAAAATTGGGAGCTTCCCATACTTAAAACAGAAACTCAAAAATTTTCTTTTATCAACTTTATGTTGGGTATCTATGGATAGGTCTTCAAAAATTATATTGAGGTTTCTGATATATTTTTTTTCTTAACCACATAGTTTGCGCGAGTCCTCCGAAGCACGGAGATAGTCAGAAATTAATCTACTATGGCGGTCACCAATCTATGGAGAGTGAGCCTAGTTGCTTAACCTCACCGATCACCTACAGACGCTCATCTGGCTATTAGCACCTGATTATGCTATGGCTATGTGATTGAATAATAGATTGCGTAAGAGCAGCCTATAATGATATCCATTGTATCGTAGTCGTGGGCCACCCACTGAGATGCTTGAATTAAATTTCGGTTTTCGATCAGATAACGTTTTTCTATTTTCCTTGAAAGGGAGAGTTGGTCAAGCTTGGATGCTCCTTGAGTTAAAATCATGTGAATCCAATGACACTTCATGGTAGAGTGAGATCGTAGAAACCAACTTATTGTTTTTTGGTACGTGGCACCATATCTTTAAAATTAAGTTAATTATTGCTTAGATGTAACCACCTAAGTGTGTATTTGTAACTGACTAAGAAAGAATTTAAATTCTTTTTAAATAATCCTACTCCTACTATATTATAAACGCGAAAGTTTGTAAGTATGGATGGATGGATGTTTGTTACTCTTTCACGTAAAAACTACTGAATTGATTTTAATGAAACTTTACAATTATATAGCTTATACATGAAAATAACACATAGGCTACAATTTATAAAGATATTGTGTGAATTGTCCAAAATATATTCCAGCGTGCACTGCCAAAACCGCTAGAGGTACATATACATGCTACTAATATTAATGCGAAAGTTTGTGAGTATAGATGTATGGATGTATATTTGTTACTCTTTTACGTCGAAACTACTTTAAAGCAGGTGAAACCGCGGGGCATAGCTAGTAATTTTATAATTTTATCCTGGAACATTATAGACATCATCTCAAATCTCAAACTAGCTTGTACTATGGAAATCAGATAACTTATATACTACATATACTACTTTTGTTTTGTAAATACATACTTTATATAGTAATATAGATAATAACATTAATAACACTCGGACTAGGGACAAACAGAGATATACAAGCACACAAATACCGCGAGGATATATCCGAGGATATTATTATAAAACATTATATAATTAAATGTTTAAGTTACCAAAATAAAACTACATAATATAATTTTTTAGAACAAAACTGTACGCCCAACGTGGGGCTCGAACCCACGACCCTGAGATTAAGAGTCTCATGCTCTACCGACTGAGCTAGCCGGGCTTGTAGCTATGTTATCAAATGGGTGACCAAAATACATCCAGTTATTTTCCGGAACTCCGGGAAATCTAGTTCCCATAACTTTATTGGCATAAAGAACTGATACATACAACTGATGATTATGACAATTGTGATCGACATACCGTACATAAATATTTATCGTCAATATAAAACGCTAATAATAATAAATTTGGAGAACCGAAAGACCTGCGATCATACCTATTGTTATCTCCACAAATGGAGTTATTCCTAAATCCCTGAAAATCAACCTTGCAAGTTTAGGGCTTGATATCTGGCTGGAGAGTTACATGCAGAAGGCGGTTCTGCTGGCGAATGCCAGGATTGTGCGGAAATTTCTCTCCATGTAGCCCATATATTTTATAAGTTGTATTTGTATTAAAATACCTTTATATAATATATTGTAAATAATAGTGCTGATAAACATGTGATATAATATAATATCCCGGGACATTATTCACTCACAGCCATCTGATCGCAAACTACTACTAAACGGTCCATTGAAACTAGATAACTGATATACTACTTTCCTTTTGTAAATACATACTTATATAGTTAAATATACATAAACACCATTAACATATTTATATAGGCACCATTGGCACCAAAATATTTACTCACACCAAAATACTATCAAAATATATATACATATAATAAAATCCTAGGAAAGTCAAAACTGTACATTGAATATTTTTTTAAAAGGACACTTTAGGCTTGATCTACGATAAATATCGAAGCAAAAATATAGTTTTTAGAATTTTTGTCTGTGTGTCTGTTTGTCTGTATGTATGTCCGCGCTAAACTCAAAAAGTACTGCATGGATTTACTTTAAATTTTGCATGAATAATACTAAGAGGTCCGGTCAACATATAGGCTACATATTATCACGCTGTCAAATACGGGGGAGAAGCTGCGATAATTTATAAAATTAAACGCGGGTAAAACCGCGGGGCACAGCTAGTTATAATTATTATTCCACATTTTTATTAAAAAATTTAAAAGATATTAAATTGATATATAAAACAATAATATACAAATAACTACGTAAAAAACAGAGCTCCCCAGCGGCCCAGCGTATTATTATTATTTGTAAGGAGAACACGGGCCAAAGCCAGAGTTAACCAAAGGAATTAGTTATAGGTTGTGATGATCATGCCCGAGCAGGTAATATTCCTTGATCGTTAGTCTGTAAAAATTTTCGAACTATCCTGCACGTTATTATTATAAAGATAATTACACCTGGACTTGGGACAAACAGAGATGTTTAAGCACACGAATATCCCGAGGATATATGCGAGGATATTATTATAAAACGGTATATCTTTCCGCTCAGACCGTTTCTCTTGCCCTTTAATTTTTGGAGCAAGCCCTCAATAGAGAACGCTAATAGTTCGGTCTCTACGCAACGCCTTCGGTTCCTAACTGCACCTGCTGCTTGCGTCAACTCAGCAGATGTCGTATAAGCTTAGAGATGAATCATCGGCAAAATATGGTCTTCAACATATTACTACGGAACCCTATAAAACTGTGTCATTAACTTCCGTTGATAAAGATGACATAATTTTTGTTACTATGTAATTAATGTGATGAAAGTATTATTATTGAAGGCATTTTCCTCTTTTTCCAATGAATCATCTGCACTTAGATACAGCGGACAGGATAGACTGTCCGTTTATAAGAAGACTAGCTGTGCCCCGCGGTTTTACCCGCGTTAAATTTTATAAATTATCACAGCTCTTCCCCCGTAGGTGATAGCGTGATAATATGTAGCCTATATGTTGATCCGACCTCTTAGTAATATTCATGCAAAATTTTAAGTAAATACATGCAGAACTTTTTGAGTTTAGGCCGGACATACATACAGACATACAGACACAGACAAAAATTCTAAAAACTATATTTTTGGCTTCAATATCGTTTGTAGATCACGCCGCAAGTATCCTTTAAAAAAATATTCTATGTACAGTTCTGACTTTCCTACAATTTTATTATATGTATAGATTATAAGAAATTCATATAACTATTATATTTTATTACTAACACTTAGGCTGTGATTTTTTTTAACTTCAATTAAACGTTGTATTAATATATATATATATATATATAAAATTAATGCTTGTCTGTTTGTCTTTTATAGAATCGTAAACTATGCATTTGAACATGTGATGATCTTGATGAACAAAGTGTTGCGCATGAGCCCACGAGGTTTCTGAGTTGATATACATACATAGGCTATAAGTTTTTTTTACATGTTACATTTATTATACCAATAAAACAATGTGGGAAATAAATAAAATTTACAATATATATAGGTAATAAAGTTAACGCGGGTGAAACCGCGTGGCACAGCAAGTAATATATATAAATAAAAATGAATTACCTAAACGTGTATGTGTAAATGTTTAAATTTAAATCTACAGATACCCTCAAATCCCAGCGCACTGTAGGAGTTAATTTAGTAATATTTAAAGATAGTAAAGTTGTCTAAACTATTCATTTTTAGAACAAAACTGTGCGCCCAACGTGGGGCTCGAACCCACGACCCTGAGATTAAGAGTCTCATGCTCTACCGACTGAGCTAGCCGGGCTTGTGGCTATGATATCAAATGGGTGACCAAAATGCATCCACTTATTTTCAGGCACTCCGGGAAATCCAGTTCCCATAATATAATTGGTTTGCGCTGTCGTAACGATAGCAATATAAAAATATTTAAAGACAAGATAACTTCAAATTTACCGATACTCTCAAATCGCCGCACACTGTAGATTTTATATTAGTAATTGTAAGTTAGGAAAGTTATCTAAATACAATTAATCATTTAGAACAAAACTGTACGCCCAACGTGGGGCCCGAACCCACGACCCGGAGATTAAGAGTCTCATGCTCTACCGACTGAGCTAGCCGGGCTTGTACCTATGATATCAAATGGGCGACCAAAATGTTATTTTCCGGAACTCCGGGAAATCCAGTTCCCATAATATAATTGGTTCGCGCTGTCGTAACGATTGCCATATAAAAATATTTAAAGACAAGATAACTTCAAATTTACCGATACCCTCAAATCGCCGCGAACTGTAGATTTTATATTAGTAATTTTAAGTTAGGCAAGTTAACTAAATACAATTAATCATTGAAGTTATACTTCTTTTGGTGCGATGGAGAAAAATGATGAGAGTGAATTTTTACGATGCGCGCGCATCGTGCGCGCGCATCGTAAAAATAACAGCATGACGTTAGTTCTAGGTGGTATGAAAATTGATAACTATGTTCAAGTTGTATATTAAGAAGTATAACTTCTAACGCGTGAAAATAAGTACACACAAGTTTTTTTTTAGAACAAAACTGTACGCCCAACGTGGGGCTCGAACCCACGACCCTGAGATTAAGAGTCTCATGCTCTACCGACTGAGCTAGCCGGGCTTGTCGCTATGATATCAAATGGGCGACCAAAATGCATCCAGTTATTTTCCGGCACTCCGGGAAATCTAGTTCTCATAATTTGATTGGTTCTAGCTGTCGTAACGATAGCGATACAAATATACTTACACTCACTACAAATTAGCTTTTACGTTTATAAAAATATGGTTCAATATTTTTGAAGTGGTTCTTATGATTGGTGTCTATAGTGAGATTTGGAATTAAGGCTTTTAATTGATAAATAATAATGTATACAACTATATTACTACAAACATGTTCTGACTATTTACAAGCGCTTTTTTAAAGTCTACGTGAATAAAAACCTTTTCTATTTTTTTTAAATTTATTTATTTAAAAAGCATATATTAAGATCAAAAAATCTTAAAATTTACCGATACCCTCAAATCTTAGCGCACTGTAGATTTTAAATTAGTAAGCTTTAAAGATAGTAAATATCTTAATTCTACAACAAAACTGTAGGTACGCCCAACGTGGGGCTCGAACCCACGACCCTGAGATTAAGAGTCTCATGCTCTACCGACTGAGCTAGCCGGGCTTGTAACTATTATACCAAATGGGCGACCAATATGCATCCAGGCATTTTCCGGAACTCCGGGACATCCAGTTCCCATATAATGACACTCGCTGTCGTAATGATAGCGATACAAAAATATTTATCCTAGCTATTAAGAATGCGGAAGATCAGCACTGCAGAAATGTAGTACTATCTGAGATAGGGCCATTTTTCATTCCAGTGCGGATTTTATTTAAATACTAAAAATATATTTACTAAAATTATTGTACAGACGCCAGCACACCAAGCTACCCCAATCTGTCAAATTTCCCCAACTAAAAGTGAACCTTATGCTTACGTGATAAAGTTGAAAATTTATAAAATATATTTGACAGATTGGGGCAGCTGGATGTGCTGGCGTCTGTACATTATCCGTATGTGATTTGAAAATAAAAGATTTATTATTATTTATTCAATTTCTTTATTTTCTCAATGGTCTGTCCTAGGTAAATATAGTTCTCTACAACTTCGAGTGCAGAGTCTCCAACCTTAACTAGAGTGGGTGCAACATGGATGTTCGACATGATTTTCGTTTTATCCATGTTCATTTTCAGACCCACTTGTTGAGAGACTCTGCGGAGGCCATCGAGCATTGTACCGAGGTCGTCAAGGGTCTCAGCCATGACTACTATATCGTCGGCAAATCGAAGGTGGGTGATGTACTCGCCATTGACATTGATGCCAAAGCCTTTCCAGTCCAGAAGCTTGAAGACGTCTTCCAATGCAGCGGTGAACAGTTTCGGAGATATAACGTCTCCCTGTCTCACGCCTCGCTGCAATTGGATAGGTTTCGAGTTCTGGTCCTGGAGTCGCACTGACATAGTGGCGTTTTCATACAAACACTTTAACACCTCGATATACCGGTAGTCGATTTGGCACCTTTGGAGCGACCTCAGTACGGCCCAAGTTTCGATAGAATCAAAGGCTTTCTCATAGTCCACAAACGCTAAGCATAATGGCTGGTTATACTCTTCGGTCTTCTGTATAACCTGCCGCAGCGTATGTATGTGGTCTATGGTACTAAAGCCTTTACGGAAACCGGCTTGTTCGGGAGGCTGGAAGTCATCAAACCTGCGTGCGAGACGATTCGTAATGACTCTCGAAAACAACTTGTAAACATGGCTCAGCAGTGTGATGGGTCTGTAATTCTTCAAGAGGGTTTTATCGCCCTTTTTGAAGAAGAGCACCACCACACCCCTATGCCATGCTTTTGGCGTTTGACCTTCTAGTATGACGGAGTTAAATAACTTCTGAAGGGCCCGTAGGATTGGTGTGCCACCCGCCTTCAGAAGCTCTGCCGTAACTCCATCATCACCAGGCGCCTTGTTGTTCTTAAGCTGTTCGAGAGCCATTCTAATCTCGCACAGGCTGACGTCCGGGATGTCTTCGGTGAAGTGTTGGGTTAGTCGTGCTCTGGGATCTGAGGCACAACTATCGACAGGTGACTGGGTTTTCGTATACAGCTGTCCGTAGAACCTCTCGATCTCTCCCAGCAACTCAGGTCTAGACGTGACGATTCTGCCATCCTCAGTCTTCAGCTTCGTCAGTTGGCTCTGTCCAACAGACAGTTCTCTTGCAAACACTTTAGAGCCCTTGTTCCGCTCAATGACAGACATACACATAATGACAGACACATAATGACAGTAAATGAGGCGAAAGAGGTGTGTAAGGATCGTGACAAATGTAAGTCCGTTGTCTCTGCCTACCCATCTGGTAAGCAGGCGTGAGTCTATGTAATATTAAAATAATAGCGAATGTTTGTGAGTGTGTGAATGTGTATGTTTGTTACTTCTTCACGTCTAAACGGATACAGCGATTTGAATTAAATTTGGTATGGAGTTAGCTGATACCGTGGATTAACACATAGGCTATAATTTATAGAATTTAACTGCGTGTAAAACTGCGGAAATAAATAAATATTAGAGACATACCATACAGTGTCATCTACCCCAAACTAAGGAAAGCTTGTACTATGAATAGGTACCTACTAGGTATACGGATAGAAATACTTATCACACTTTTTTGAAGTAAAAGTTAAAACTTCTGTACGTACGCTTGACTTGGCAAATAAGCTGGTGAATGCGTCATCAGACCGTTACGAAAAGTGTGATCGGGCGAGGTGGACGGAAGTTGAGAGGGAGATATAAGTTAGTGAAGATAGAAAGAGAGAGAGACGTATTCGTATATTACTAAAGGGAATGCCCATATTCTCGCTTTATTATTCAATATACTTTTCAACCCCACTACTCCTTCATATCTTAAAGAACGTTTTTAATTCCTTTGTGACACACATTCGAGGCTTTTAAGATGATCAGAAAACCTTAAATTGCACATTCCAGCGCACTCTTCCATCTTTATGGACAATAAAGATCTCAGAATATACTTAGCTTCAAAAAACTTGTGAAATTGATAGAGACATATCATAATAATTATTAATTTATTTTATTTGGATATAGTATTTTAATATAGTATTATATTTATAGTATAGTATAATATAGTATTTTATTTACGTATATGTATGTGTAATAATAATATGATCATTAACATATTTTTAGTTTTTAGTATACCTATTTAATTATCTCTTTTCTTCTTTTTTATCTATGTACCACACTTTGTTGCACCATCCCCGGCATTTTTACACATTTCATTCGTATCCATCCAAATGCCCATTATACATTATAATTATTGTTTCATTGTTAAATGTTCTTTTATTTTTTGTGTACAATAAAGTGTATTTTATTTTATTTTAAAGGAACAGTTATGTTTGAAGTTTTAGCATTTTCTACACGGTTGCAAACCAACGTCCCAACCGAGGTCCCAGAGGTCACCTGGTGGTTGCTGCACAACTGCAGTCTAGGTGGATGGCAACCACCAACCTCTGTTGGGTCGTTGGTTTGCAACCGTGTAGAAGATGCTAAAACTTTGTGTGTTAAAGCACACTAGTTTTATTTTTTGTAAATATGTACGTACAATACATAGAAAACACCCAGAGAAAGGCAAACGGTTCAAAACCCATTCGGTTCCCTACCAGTACTCTATATGATAATATCAAAGTACTATCTGTACGCAAGCTCTTTATTCTGACGACTGTTCTAAAGAAACATTCACATACTGAGTATGACCCCATAATGATCAATAAAAAACGCAGATCCGATAGAATATTTCAGCCTATTTCGCGAAGAACAGCGTTAGCTGGACGACACTTCTTTTACCTGAGCCCTGGTTTATACAATAAAATTCAACATCTATCCGCTTCCTACAAATCGCTGTAAAGTGAAAGTCTTAAACTGGCTCCTGATACTGTCATATGATGAGACTGAAAGCTTAAAAATGTCTTTATAGACTTCCAGTGCAGATAAAATTCTGCTTAAGAATCACAAAAATAACTACAGAGACTTAAATTAAAGAACAATTGAAAGTAGGCCGTACAAATTTAGATATTATTTAGACAATAGGAAATGTCTGTATGATACAAATTTCATTGAAAAATTATGTCACTTAACAAAGACAAATACTTGTCCGAAACCATGAATCCGCAAACCATGGATTCGAAGTCAGGTTCACTATTAACGGAGTCATAACGGTCATAAAGAGTACTATATTTACCGACTTAGTATTGTTATTCTGCTACATCCCGATTATTTGGAATTGATGTGCTACGAATATCAACTTAAGTAGCTCCACCAAACGGAAACATATCGAACTTCCTTCAGACTTACAAAAAGCTAATGTTTCCTCAAACAATAGAATTGAAATCCATGACTCATTATATATATAAGTAAGTACCTATCATCTCATAAAATCCTTTCTTGTCTGAAGGGAAGTATGTTTTATAAACAATACAAACCTCTATTCAATCATAGTTTGAATTTTGTTTATTCTTCATGTGTTGTAGGAATGGCATTCCTACAACACATGAAGATTAAACAAAATTTTGTAATAATAATTATATAAAAATAAATATTGTAATAATAATTATAATCCACAGCAGCCAGTCTCAAAGGAGACTAGCCAATTGCGCATGACATATTATAGTGCGCAAGTGCAAACACAGGGGCACTTTCTATTCCATAACTCTCGTGATCCGATAGGACGCCTAGCGACACGACCGGAAAGAGTTCAGGTACAGGACCGAAGGCTTTACGTGCTTTGGTGTTTAACCGCCAACTTCCAGACATCGGGCTGATACTGAGAAATTTATTTTTACGGGAAAAATCTCAAAATCACTTTTTGAGAACTGTTGAAAGAAGTTGTTGAACACGCTACAGCTAGGCCAACGAGGCAGTTTGTAATATGGAGCTCAAGGTAGCACTAATGAAATTCAAAGAATGCTAGCAGGAAAAATTAACATTAAAAACAAAAATTAACAATTAACATTTTTACGGAATAAATGAATTTTGATTTGAAACAATGTTGCAACTCTGGCCCATGGGGTTGCAACATTGGGTTCAGTTCCACGTAGCCGATGTTCAATCCCAATTCAACTTCAAAACTAATTAATTTATTCCGTAAAAATGTTTCTTTTATGTGGAATTGTATTTTTTTATTTACTCTACCGTGTACTGCTTGACGTTGCAGTTATTGAGAAACACTAGCAGAAAACTCAGTAGGAAACCATTTAGAAAGGATGAATGAAAGAAGATTGACAAAAGAAGTATATCTGGCCTGTGTGAATGGTACAACCGGAAGGGGAAGACCTCAAATCGGAGACTTACTTAAGAAAGGTCTGGTGAGAAGTACCCTAAACCGGCGAGCATGTATGAAGAATATAATGTCAGTCAACGAAGCGAAAGAGGTGTGCAAAAATAATCAGAAATTTTGTAATATGCTCTGCTACACAATTTGTTTAATAATTCTTTTTAACTTATTTAAGCGTACATCCTGCTAGATAGCATACTAATATTATAAAGGCGAAAGTTTGTGAGTGTATATGTTTGTTACTTCTTCACGTCTAAACGGCTGGAGTGATTTTAATAAAATTTGGTATGTAGTTAGCTGACACCCTGGATTAACACATAAGCTATAATTTTGGCTTCGATATCGATTGTAGATCACACCCCAAGTATCCTTTTAAAAAAATATTCCATGTACAGTTTTGAGTTTCCTACGATTTTATTATATGTATAGATATCTAAACCTCGACATTAATACAGACAGGATATTGTTTTCTTTAATAGTGTTTAGCCGTGGTTTAGTTTAGTATAATTATGACCATTTTTCATTTGTATACATCTGTAGAAATTTAGCACTTTGTCTTAGGTCAAGACCTGTAATGGTAGGTGTTAAGGAGAGAAATAAATAAATAAATCTGATTATTTTTTATATGTTAAGTTGATTAAGTATGTATTTCATCATCATCATCATTACAGCTAAATAAGTCTACTGCTGGACAAGCCTCCCTCAAGAATCGTCTTGGGGGATATGCTATAATCGCCACGCTTGGCAGACGGGTTGGAGATCGCAGTTAGATGGTCATAGTAATCAGAAAGAAGCGGCTGCCCGTCCTCTGGTAGATATTCCCTCTGGTCGACTTCTACGCCCCCCACGGGATGAGATGGGGTGATGATATTCTGATTCTGATATTTGTCGCCGTCACCACACAGCAGTGTGTTAGTATGTATATAATATATAATAATTATATCCTGGGATATTATTCACACACGGCCATCTGATCTTGGGATTGAAAATGGGTTGTCGAAATACCTAGAATCCTATTGCAGCGCCTCCTACCGGGTCTAATTGTGAAACTAAAACACGCACTAAAAAGAATCAACGTTCATTCTTAATAAATCAACAGAGGAGTTCCATACAATCCATACAAGTAAAATGTATGAGAAAATTAATTGTCTTAATAAATTGTTTTGCGTAAATTATTCAAATTTTAATGGTTATTCTATGCTATGGCTGGTTGGCGTGGTTGGCGTGATTGCTAAATGCTTGCCTTTCATGCAGCAGGTCGTACCTACGTTCGATTCCCATCCAGGACTGAATCAGATATTTGTGTGCATGAAAATCTCTGGGTGTAATTGTCACAAAAGAAAGGTAGAATATGTAGTACCCGCTGAGTTTGTTTCGCTGGGTCTTCTCAGTTGGAGCGCATTGGATCCGGTAGTAGTATTAAAGCGCGACCGTCGTTATAAACACAATGTCAGCCATTATAATAATATTTTAATCGTACCTTAATATAGACAGAACCATTCAGACAATATGTAGTAAAAATAAAGCTAAAATTTTAAATTTCGATTATTAAGCCTAGGTACACATGATCTCCTTGACACTAACTTAATATAAGCTAGCTTAATATCATTACTATTATAAAATAAATCTTATTTTTTTTTCATGCATTCCGTGTACCTATATGTACCTAGAAATAAGTATGAATTAATTATATATTACTACAAACATGTTCTGACTATTTACAAGCGCTTTTTTAAAGTCTACGTGAATAAAACCTTTTTAATTTTTTTATCAGTTATCTGATTTCCATAGTATAAACTCTGCTTAGGTTGGCGCCAGATTTCTATCTACTATTATGAAATAATTCTTATTGTATTTTTTTTTCATGCAATCCATGGAGGTACCTAAATATCTATATGTACCTAGAAATAAGTATAAATTAATTATATATTACTACAAACATGTTCTGACTATTTACAAGCGCTTTTTTAAAGTCTACGTGAATAAAACCTTTTTTATTTTTTTATCAGGTATCTGATTTCCATAGTATAAGCTCTGCTTAGTTTGGCACCTGATAGAAGTGGATGAAAAAAAATATATAAAAAAATAACGTCATCTAACCATAAGCTACCAGATGAATATAAAAAATATATAACTATACTTTTTTTACGCAAAAGACTGAGCGGGTTGAATATCCCTGAAACTACGGTAACCATAGCAACAAGTAGTGGTTATATAAATAAGTAAACGGTACAAGTAATGTTGAAGAAAGAAGAAAAACATACAGGCTTTGTACTTGTAACTCGCATATTTAGGTATCGAAGGTTAAAAACCTCCTTTGAATCATGGACACCATGCGTATGCGTACTACACATGAACAATAAACATAATACACCGCACGTTTTCCTCGTGTTACCATAAAATGCATCGGTACATTCCCAGTGCACTATACCTAATAAAACGAAGAGTCAATAAACTTTTGTTGGTGATATTACTTGGTGTAGTCCTAATGGAAATGATTACGCGTACATCACTAAGGTCATATTCCTGTATATGTCTGTGCGAGATCATATAATAACGTTACTCACACCTTGAAACACCTGAAGTCATTGAAGTAAAACACTTGAGTTTGGGAGTAAGCTTGTGAAGGCGTGAGGAGAGCGTTACGAACCTTGTGATCGGATGAGGCGAATGGCAGTTGAGAGGGAGATCTGTTAGCGAAGATAGAAAATCGTATATTAATGTAGGTGCAAGACAGAGAGGTGCAAGCACACATTTTCATTCTTTCTCTCATAGCCAGTTATGTTTTCTATATCTAAGTTTTACTTAAGTCATGTGGTCTAAAGGACACTTGTTTTTATTTGAAATGGAGATAGTTTATATCCTGAAGGGAATTTATCAACAACTTTTTAAAACCATGTGTTCCGAGCGGAAATACAATTTGTATGTTAAATGCATACATTTTTATAAAGTTATATACAATCAATTGTATTTCAAGCTCAGCTTCTGTCAAATGCTTAGTGGCTATTTTTTTTAAAATAATTTTGTTAATTTTCTCCAACGGTTCAGGTTTTCTTCAGTACATTTGTACCTTTTATTCACGTGGTCTCTTGGGGCCGAGTTAAGACGACTCATCTATGCCCGGAATCATTTCTTAAATGCTCGGTGATATGAATTATTCTTGTGCCATCTCGCTTTGGTATGGTCAGGACGAAGCAAATACGGATTTTCTTGAGGTGTTCTCATTTAAACACAATACTTTTTTATTCGTCGTCGTCCATATCTAATAATTGTCTTACATAAGAAGAAGCAGAAGAAATATATATATATATATATTTGCACGAAATGCCATCCTCACAATGCGTGTACCTACTACTAATTGACCCTTTACAAACTCCAATAATGACGAACTGATTAGCACCTAAAGTGCATCGATCACTTCGTTCACTGTCTTTTTCTTAACCAAAGAGTACAATATTATTATATTGGAATGTGTGCTTCATTATACGTATCTAAAATTATCTTACGTACAGACGCCAGCACATAAAGCCACCCCAATCTGTCAGATTTCCCCAATTGAAAGTGTACCTTATGCTTTTGTGATAAAGTTGAAAATCTATAAAAGAAATTTGACAGTTTGGAGTAGCTGGACGTGCTGGCGTCTGTACATAGGTAGGGCACAGCGTACATTTCCTCAAAGAGCAGCCTGACTGCAGAAGTATCTCCAACTTACAGAAGACATTCCTCAATAATAACAGTAATAATTTTGATGTTGTGTTTCTGCGTGTGAGTAAGGTCGCCAGAGCTCATCGGGGTGGGGGAAGGGTCAGCAACACTTTTTTGCTGACTCTCAAAGGCCGGCAACTCACCAGCATCTCCTCTGGTGTTGAGTAGTGTACGTGGGCGGCGGTGATCACTTACCATCAGATAACCTACTTGCTC
This sequence comes from Pseudoips prasinana, assembly GCA_951640165.1. Taxonomy (NCBI): domain Eukaryota; kingdom Metazoa; phylum Arthropoda; class Insecta; order Lepidoptera; family Nolidae; genus Pseudoips; species Pseudoips prasinana. The sequence continues at coordinate 16,853,634 of OX621260.1, forward strand.
GGTTGTCGTCGTCTGATATCATACTAATATTATAAAGTTGAAAGTTTGTGAGTGTGTATGTTTGTTACTTCTTCACATCTAAACGGCTGGAGCGATTTTAATATAATTTGGTATGGAGTTAGCTGACACCCTGGAATAGCACATGGGCTATAATTTATAAGGTTAAACGCGGGTAAAACCGCGACGCAAATAATAAAAACGAACAACAAAATACGTGTAATAGAAACTCGCATGTGATCGCGTAATGCCATTCCTTATATCGCTGCCTTACCACTACCTGTATATCTGGATTAGTATGCACACTGCGCGTCGGAAGTGGCACAACGACAGTTAGCTTTTACTCAGCAACGATGACCTAAGCTCAAGGTATTACGATGATAACCAATCTCTATGTGGGTCACTGGACCTGCACCACAAGTACTCGCAGACATCTGTAATTAAGCTTACTTTGTACAGACGCTAGCACATCAAGCTACCCTAACCTGTCAAATTTCCCCTTATGAAAGTAAACCTTATGCTTTTGTGATTATGTTGAAAATCTATAAAGTAAATTTGACAGATTGGGTTAGCTGGATGTACTGTACGTTTGTTAGAGACGAAGTGGTCCATACAAGATTGTGTCGCAGTGTAGATTGAACAAGCTGTGTGTGAATTCTTGAGTATGCTTCAACTCTGCTGACTAAAAGTAACGTGAATTCTGTACGGAAAACTCTCATCTCATCTTAATTAGATTACTAGCGACTACGTTCCGCGTTATAAATATTTTTGTCCCTTCCCGTTTGTCCCGCGTAATACTTCGGGTTAAAAGTTCGGGAAAATAAAAAATTATGATGATAAATCATAGCCTATAAAACTCCACAATAACGTAGCTTTCTATTGATGAAATAATTTTGATAATCGGTTCAGTAGATCCAGAGATTACCCCTTTCAACGTCACAAACTCACAAACGTTCATCAACATCTTAGCAGCCGAAAGACGTCCACTGCTGGACAAAGGCCTCCCCCAAAGATCTCTACAATTGCCAGTCTTGCATCCAGCAGTTACCAGCGACCCGCACAAGATCATCGGTCCATCTTGTAGGGGGCCTGCCCACGCTGCGATTTCCGGTTCGTGGTCGCCACTCGAGAACCTTTCTGTCCCAACGACCGTCGGATCTACGAGCTATGTTACCTCTTTATAATATTAGTGTAGATTTTACTTACAAAAAAGATCGCGTGTTTTAAAAAGCTGTATCTTTGACGGCGTGGAGTTTTCCTGTAACGTTACAGGCTAACACTTTTTCAAAAAGTCATTTATTCCGTTAAAATATTACATTTATGTGGAATCGTCAATTTTTTTTACCCTACCGTGCAGTGCATGACGTGGCAGCTACTGAGAAACACTGCCAGAAAACTCAGTAGGAATCCTTTTTTAAAATATTTATTTCTTACATAAAGTTACATTGTATTTAAATGTGTTAATTTAGAGCGACTCAATCCCAAGCTGTTTCGTCACTTAAATAATCAGAAGTTTTGTAGTAAGCCCTGCTACACAATTTGGCTTTTATAATTCTTTTAAACTTATTCATAGACATTTCTCGGATATCACTGGGAAGTTTGTTATAGAATATTATACATTGCCCCATAAAAGAGTTACTTACTTTGTGGAGACGGGTGGTATGTAACACAAAGTTATGCTTATATCTAGTATTTATATTATGAGTATCACTCCTTTTACAGAAGGAGTCTTTATAATATATTGAAACAATATATATTGAAACAATTAAATGACTTCATGTGTCGTGCTGTTAGAAGAATAAATGCGGGCAACAGAGTGAATGGGGCAATACACGCCTTCATGAGTAGCCAGCAAGTCTCAAAGAAGGCTCGATTGGCCGTGCACCATAGAGTGTTAGAGCCAACTTTAATCTATTGAAGTAAAATTTGGGTATGGCAGAAAAAGAATGAAAGTAAAATAAATGCAGTGGAAATGAGAGCTCTGAGAAGTATGTGTGGTGTGACTTTGAGAGACAGAATTCGAAATACTAATGTAAGAGAACGTTGTGGTGTGAAAGAGGATGTAGTCACAAAGATTGAAAAAGGTATACTGAGATGGTTTGGCTATTTAGAAAGGATGAATAATGCAAATACATTATCAAACTATCTAATTCAACTTAAATTAATTACAATACAAATTATCTATGTCAAATATAAAGAATAAAATTACAAAAGAACGAAATACGAATGAAAGAAGATTGACAAAAGAAGTGTATCTGACCAGTGTGAATGATACAACCGGAAGGGGAAGACCTCGTAGAACATTATCTGATCAAATCGGAGACGTTCTCAAGTAAGGTCAGAAGTACCCTAAACCGGCGAGCATGTATGAATAATACAATGGCAGTAAACGAGGCGATGAGGTATGTGTCGTGCAGCGGTTAAAACAGACGCGTCGCCACTTCGTGTCCTATTTTCGATTACCACGCATGACAATAATTTGTTTGAACCACAAATAATTAGTTCTTTTAATTATTTTGTAATTAACGGACACGCACAGACTCAGAACACCTGCTAATGGCTCTCGAAAATAGCTTTCCTGTGAGGGAGTCGAATCCGGGACACGAAGGCGAGTCGACAGTCTAAATCACTGCAACATACATGCAGTCGATACGGTCAATGATGATGATTGTCTAAATTAAAATATGTGACGTATATTTCAATTTATTCAGTCATTAAAACCATTCCAATTGACCTGGAATCATGAAATTTGCCAAGAAGTGAGCCGTAAAAAGAATGGTGTATCCGATAACATTATTTTCCACTGATAAGTTAATTTTGTCCTTTTCTTGTATAATTCTTTTGCCAGTTGGCGTGGTTTATTAATGCTTGCCTTTCACGCCGCAGGTCGCAGGGTTTGATTCCCACCCAGGACATGGATTTGTATGCATAAATATGTCTGTTTGTCCTGAGACTGAGTGTAATTTTGTATATAAGTATGTATTTACAAAAGAAATAGTAGTATATTATTATGTAATCACGTTTATATGTATATTATTATTATTAACTAGCTGTGCCCGCGACTTCGCCCGCGTGTTAATTAGTTTATTTCGTTTTTTTTTTGTAAAATAAAAGACATTTTCTAAAATAAAAGTAGCCTAAGTTACTCCTTATTACATCAGCTACCTGACAATAAAAATTCCGTCAAAATCGGTCCAGCCATTTCAGAGATTAGCCGGAACAAACAGACAGACAGACAGACAAAAATTTTAAAAAAAGTTATTTTGGTGTATGTTCCGTATATATATTCATATTAATGTAGTAAAAACCGGTTATTTCAATATTACAAACAGACACTCCAATTTTATTTATTTGTATACATATAGATATCAGTTCTCTGGTGGCCATACATATATCAAGCTACACCTTTCCAATATAAGCTGACCTGTCATTGTATCGAAATCCTATACAAAGCGAGATCAGCTTATACTGGAAATTTATAGCTTGATGTGTAGCCGTGTGTACAAGCTCAGCATGTATGGATGTTTGTTACTCTTTCACGCAAATTCTACCGAACGGATTTTGATGAAACTGTTGTAGTACAGCTAATACATATATCCGAATAACACATAGGTTATTAACTTATGACGTACTTGCCGTGCCCCGCGGTTTCACCCGCGTTATACTTTATAAATTATCACAGCTCCTCCCCCGAAGATGATAGCGTGATAATTTGTAGCCTATATGTTGACCCGACCTCTTAGTAATATTCATGCAAAATTTGAAGTAAATCCATGCAGTACTTTTTGAGTTTAGCCCGGACACAGACACAGACAAACAGACAAAAATTCTAAAAACTATATTTTTGGCTTCGATATTGATTGTGGATCACACCCCAAGTATCCTTTTAAAAAATATTCAATGTACAGTTTTGACTTTCCTACGATTTTATTATATGTATAGATAATGTTTGACGCGGGTGAAACCGCGGCGCTCAGCTAGGCTATATTCTGGTTTGCCGACACGGTAGAGTTACACAGAAAAAACTCATCGCTATTATAAGGCTGTAATTTGTTAGCACCTTGTTGTACGTTTTGTTCCTAAATAATAATAATAAATATCTTGGGGCAACGAACACACTGCCATCTGATCCCAAACTAGGCAGACCTGTACTATGGCAACCAGAAAACTAATAAACATACTTATTTTACACGACGGTCACCGTAGCCTAGTTGGTAGTGCTCCTGCCTACGAAGCTGGTGGTCCTGGGTTCGAATCCCGGTAAGTGCAAATATTTGTGTGATGAGCACGAATATTTGTTTCTGAGTCATGGATGTTTTCTATGGATATAAGTATTTATCCATCTATATAAGTATGTATATCGTCGCCTGGTACCCATAGTAGAAGCTTTGCTTAGTTTGGGGCTAGGATGATCTGTGTGACATTGTCCCTAGATATTATTATTATGTCCTTTATTCCATGTAATTCTTATTTTATACATTTACAAATATATAGTTACAAAAAAAAATATATTTATAAATATAAAAAATAGACATCCAATCGGCAATGGGAGCAGGGTCCATGCTACCGATGGTCAAGGCTCCACAGAGAGGAACCTTGACCATGATTATTATTATCATTATTACCTATTTCCAAATACGTACGTACGTTATACAAAGATTTGTCCCCGGTGGGAATCGAACCCACGTCCTCTGACGTCAGCAGTCAGGGTCTCTAACCACTAGACCAACAAGCCAGTCAAGTTCCTTATTGAATAACACCTCGTTTCCATTTTGACTCACATTTAATTAATGCCCTACTATATGTTTCTCATTATTTGAGGTGAAACATTAATTTACTTTGTGGTTTTTATTCTCAGTGAGTTGGCGCTTTGAGTTTGGTTTTCCCAGTGAGTCACTCACTACACAACACCAGAGATATTTGGCGGAACTAACATAATATGATGACTACGTGACGATATGATTTATCTTCTAAGAAAAAAGGTGCTTTCTTTTGTTTGAGTTGGGGTGAAGACTTCTTTGGGCGCGTTGAGCACTTTTAGAGTGAACAAAAATCATAGAACTCGCGACATCGTCACCGAACGCTTTCCATGACCCATATGTACCATGTATATATGTGTACTGTGTATAATTACTTATAATTAATATAATTACTGTGTATAATTGAGTACAATCAAATCGCTTGAGTGATACACACTGATGATGATGTCCTCCCGACCGAATTTCGGCCACGGCGGCCAGTCTTAATGGAGACTAGCCAATTGCGCAGGACATATTATAGTGCACAAGTGTGTGCGCAAACACAGGGGCACTCTCTATTCCATCACTTTTATGATCCGATGGGACGCCTAGCGACACGACCGGAAAGAGTTCAGGTACAGGACCGACGGCTTTACGTGCTCTCCGAGGCACGGGGGTATAATACCGCCAACTTCTAGACTTCGGGCAGATACTGAGAAATTTCTTTAAACGGAAAAATCCCAAACTTTTTGGCCCGACCCGGGATTCGAACCCAGGACCTCATTATCTGCGGTTGAACACGCTACCGCTAGACCAACGAGGCAGTCATACACACTAAAAAGTACCAAAAAACAACAATTTAAAATCTAACCAAAAAAGTTTCTTTCCACATCCATTAGGAAAATTTGTGCGGACTTCTTGGTGATTGTTTTTTTTTTAATTTATTTAATTAAGGTTTACCAACAGGTGTTACAGATTTAAATAGAGATAAAAAAAATTACATGTATTGGGTCTCACATCTAACTGCACAACCAATTATAGGCAAACACTACATGCAAAGTGTTTAATTTTATAAATAAATACACACCTATTACTTACTTAAATACTAAAAACTAATCACTACTGATCACAGTTCATGCGTTTGACTTCTAAATAAATAAATAAAATAAATAAAAAAGGTTTTTATTCACGTAGACTTTAAAAAAGCGCTTGTAAATAGTCAGAACATGTTTGTAGTAATATAGTTGTATACATTAGATATTATTTCTAGTAACATAGATATTTAGGTACATATTGTATAAAAACATTTATAAAATTTATTTTATTACAGCAATGATATTTAGCTAGCTCGTATCAAGTTATTGTCAAGAGATTATGTTTAATTATCTAGTTTAAGTCTAATATTTTTACTACATATTGTCAATGGTTTTGTCTATATTAAAGGTATTATTATTATGACGGACCTTGTGTTAATAACGACGGTCGCGCTTTAATGCTACCACCGGATCCAATGCGCCCCAACTGAGAAGACCCAGCGAAACAAACTTAGTGGGTTCATCTACTACCGGTTTCAACACGACAAATTCTCGGACAAATGTCGATATTGAGTCGGAGTGGACGTCAACCAGGTCGCTGTACTGGTTTATAAGTTTACACATGCGGGGAATTGGCGAGTTAACACCAAACACTGCACGACGAAGAGGAGGAGCAAGCGGTGTTATAGGTTTTCTACGGGGTACTCTTAAATTGAACATTTTTAATAATTGAGAGCAGTCAATGTTGTTATTAATAATAATAATATCTAGGGACAATTTTACACAGATCATCCTAGCCCCAAACTAAGCAAAGCTTGTACTATGGGTACCAGGCGACGATATACATACTTATATAGATAGATAAATACTTAAATACATAGAAAACATCCATGACTCAGAAACAAATATTCGTGCTCATCACACAAATATTTGCACTTACCGGGATTCGAACCCAGGACCACCAGCTTCGTAGGCAGGAGGACTACCAACTAGGCTACGGTGACCGTCAACGGTGTTATTAAGGACTTTATGCGCGAATCTCAATTCCAAATAGCTGCGTTCTACTTCAAGAAATTTAAAATATTAACGTTACCAGCTATGTACATATTTGAAACAGCATTATTTATAAAATCCAACCCACATTTGTTCACGAAACTTTCAGCAGTTAAGAAGACTCCAATTCGAAATCAATATGAAAATAACCTGTGTATGGTAAAATGTAATAGTGCATTGATGAAAAAGAGCTTCTTTGGTGTTGCTCCCAAAATCTATACATCTATACAAATAAATAAAATTGGAGTGTCTGTTTGTAATATTGAAATAACCGTTTTTTTCTACATAAACCTGAATATATATACGGTACCTACACCATAATATTTTTTTTTACAATTTTTGTCTGTCTGTTTGTTCCGGCTAATCTCTGAAATGGCTGGACTGATTTTGACGGGACTTTATTGGCAGGTAGCTGATGTAATAAGGAGTAACTTAGGCTACTTTTATTTTAGAAAAAAACATTTATTTTGGAAAAAAACAAAATAAAATCAAAATAAACTAATTAACACGCGAACGAAGTCGCGGGCACGGCTAGTTTATAATAAAATACCTGATGTCATAAAGTGTGTGCCATTAAAGATGTTCAAAAAATGTCTTCACAAACTATTGACTGAGAAATTTTATTATACCTTAGATAAATATTTAAATGATAAATCACTTTAATTAATTTACTCATTATTGTTTATTATAATTTCTTACATATTAATTTGTTATGACATTTTTGTAGTAATTTTGTTTATTTAATGAATTTTGATGTATATTTTTGTTAATGTATTTGATTGTATTTGTATGTCATCAATGACAAAACATAGTGTAACAGATAATTATTTAAGACCTTGACATGTATGATTAATGTATATAATAATAATAATAAGAATATGGAAAATGGAGAAAGTATTCATTGTGCCATTGGTGCTCTCTAGTACTGGTATCATTCCAAAATACATACATCACTCACTCCGTTTATTAGATTTACCAGAAAATACATACATAAATATGCAAAAAGCAGCAATTCTTAACACTTGCCGAATTGTGCGAAAGTTTTTACAGGATGACACTTACAATAATGAATCCCTGCAAGAATATGATGCTGACTTGGCATAAGCCCCTAGGCATCATTACTAACCGAAAAGTATATTTCGAGAAAATAAAGAAAAGTAAAAATAATAATAATAATATGTTCTAATAAAATAAAATAAAATAAATAAACTATTCTGATTCCAAGAGCTCCCTTCGGGCTTCCAGGGTACTCAGTTTGTAGTAGCCTAGTTTATCAAGGTAAGAGAGGTTTTTAAATTGCCTGCCCTTTGAGTACCCTAGATGTCGGATGAACTTGTTGCAGTCCTTGCGGCGGTGGCTGTGGTGGATGTTGCTGTCCCTGCAGAACAATTTACACGTGCTGCACCACGATTTGCTAGTGAGGATGTGGCGCTCGACCCGCAGACAAGCCATAGTCTCTGCGTCGGTTAAGCGCCTCGGATTTGACGTTTGTCTTGAAGAGTTGAACTCCGTGCTGTTTCGTGGAAATAAGATACTATACAACATGTAACTTAATCAACGTGTGCGTTTATTAAGTTAAAAATAGTTTGTTCAGAATCGTTTACTTAATCGATTTATGTCATTTTCAATAGAGGTAATTTTTTATTCCAAAATAATAAAAACTACGGAAATTATTGACATATTAACCCTGTACAGTCGAAACAAATTGAAATTGACCGTAAGTCAAAGTAATAAGAGTTTTAAAATCGCAGTTTTATTTGTATTCATACAAATTCCGAATACAAAATAAAGAAAAATAAACTTTATGCCAAGAAACTAATTTAGTAAATAACAATGCATATATATGTTAATTTAAAAATTCAGTGTATGTATTATGATTACAACATAATATTCTAATTGGGGTGTTTGAGGGTGTGCGTTTATTACGTTACATGTTGTATATAAACTACTATATTCTTTTTAATTTTAACAAAAAATTACAAAATTCGTAGAGACAGAACCACAACATTAAACTATCATGTAATGAGGGGGTCTAGTCGACGACTCATTACATTTGCACTAGGTATGTTGCCGTGCATATGCTATAAAAATTACATTAAATATTAAATTTAATTAATCCCTGTGACCAAAATACACCTGGACTCAGATCAACTACTAATGGGTCACATAAATAGTTTTCCTGTGCGGGAATCGAACCCGGGACTCGAAGTCAAGAGGCGATTGTCTTATACGCTGCGCCACACGTGCATACTTTGGAATTGACCTTAATTTTAATTTAGCCTAAATTAGCATCCCCTAGTTTTTTAAGTTTCATTGATCAATGAAGGCAAATTTTAATACCTACAGTAACCTGTAAGTAGTACCACATATAGCCTGTACGTCGATAGTTCCAATGGATTATAAACTTACCATACAAAGAATTAAGAAACATTTTCCATTGACCTGTTCCAGCTGTCATTCTATATTATACGTAATAAAATGTAAGCAGGTACATACATACTTTAAACTAGTGACATAGATATTCTCAGAATTAACGGCAAGTTCAACTGCTAATTAATTATAGCGGTTTAATAGTAAATATTATCATAGAGTAACGTTGAAACAATGACTTGCATACTTACAGAAAAATAATTATACGTACAGACAGAGCGTAAACTTAACATCAAGCTATCCTGTACAAGCTGATCTCGGGTTGTATAGGATATCTATTCAATGACAAGTCAGCTTATACTGGAAATGTATAGCTTGATATATAGCCGTGTGTACTAGCTTCAAGCTTCTACTCCTGAGATTGAGTACTAATAGGATATATTTCAATAACCATATTCCATATAAAAAATAATAATACAAATATTAATAAATAACTTGGGACAACTAACGAATTGCCATCTGATCCCAAACTAGTAAGAGCCTGTACTATGGAAACCAGATAACTGATTTTCTACATATTCTACTTTCTTTTGTAAATACATACTTATATAGATAATTACACCCAGACTCAGGAAAGACAGACATGTTCATGCACACAAATATCTGTCCTGGGTGGGAATCGAACCCACGACCTCCAGCGTCAAAAGCAAGCATTTGCCAACTACGCCAACAGGCCTATCAAATTAAGAATAATACGTATATTAATAAATATCTTGGGACAACTAACGAATTGCCATTTAATTCCAAACTAGGCATAGCCTGCACTATGGTAACTAGACAACTGATCAACTTTCTTATAAAAAAATCTGAAATATCTGTTCTGGGGGGAATCGAACCCACGACCTGCGGCGTGAAAGGCAAGTGTTTACCAACCACGCGAACCAGTATGAGGCGTTCTAAGCCAGTTACGCCCACCGGTTTGTAAGCGATCGGCGAGGTTAACCTACTAGGCACGCGGTCAGTCCATAGACGGGTGACCACCAAAGTGGTTTAATTTCTGAGCGTCTCAGTGCTGACAGTCCCGGTTGTAGTCATTAGACAACAGTCTTTAATTCATCTCAGAGCCCTACTGGGCGGCTTGAATAACTCTGACACTAGGGTAAACACTACCCATGAGGTAAGTAAGTAAGTACCTCTGATACTGGCATTACAAAACGTCAGACAAAACATTTAAATTTCAGATCTGTTACTTTTTGCTTATTTATGCTAGAGACGCCAACACAGACCCGTACCATATAGACGGAGACAGTTGACAGTAGACTGAAGTTTTGCTCTTTGAATAAAGAACGACGAAAAGCTCATTGTCATTATAAAAAAAAATATATAAAAAAATGTGAGCCGTCACGGGACGCCTGGCAGATGTGAACATCGACATTATTTTGTAAAAGTAATATGCAAAAAAGAACATATTGTGATAGGAACTAAATATGTCATAATGATAAAAAGTCGATTGCGCATGCGTCACGGCATGCGTCGCCACGCCAGAAATCTGGTTTACGTGCGGCTATAGATGTTTCACATCAAAAAGATTCGTGGCAGTCTTTGTGGACTGCCGATAGAAGTGAAAACTATTTTTTATTGCTCATACTCGGAGAGTAGTGTTTATTTGATCCGAGTAGCGAGTGGAAGATGCTACTTCCCACCTTTGGGCGGTAAAGACTCATAGTAATTCCTTCCCTCCTTATGATGGAAATTAATTTAAAAAATAGAACTAAATTTGGTCAGACATTCGGCTCTAAACAGTCTAGAACAAAATGTTGCGGTCATGTGAGTGTATAAACGGCCAATGTGAGTTAAAAAAGACCCTCCGTCTTACGAATATTCGATCAGGTCACTTGTCCTGACGCGAGTTTAACATTTTACCTATCCTTTAAAAGATCACAACGCCGTTAAGAAGTTTTCACTTCAAATAAAAGACAAAAAGTTCTCACATAATTAAGGTGAGTCAGCAACTTAAATGCATCATTAGGATAAAAACTTTTTCGCGCACCTGATAGCAGTAATTTCATTGCGTCGTATACATACAAATGCATTATTAAAGGTTAATTTGGTTGTCATTACATTCAGTTCTCGGTATGATGACAATATGGGAACATATCGAATCGTTCACCCCGTTTACGACCAACGGTTTTATACATTGTGTATATTATTATGAGTCTTAAATGTGTCGAATAGATGCTTTGTTGTAAAATTCATCATCATCATAATATCAGCAGATGTCCACAGCTGAACTTAGATCGCCATTATTGCCGTTCATGCGATATATATATACTGGATCTACGGTATGTGGTCATCACCCGAGAACTTTCTGTTCCATCGGCCGTCGCGTCTGTTCTACGAGCTATGTGCCCCATAGCCACTTCAGCTTAGTAGTTTTCGGGCTAGGTAGTAGTGATGGAAATAATTTGATTTAATTTGCTATTTTGGTTTATCTAGGGTGAACTAATCAGTTTCTAAATATGACCCTGAACTTGAATAAAGTTGCCGAATTTCGGGAGAGCGGTCATTAGTACTGCTGATTTTTGATCCTCTAACGAATAACTTTCAAATCTCTTTATATTTCCTCCTAAACCATAGAGAAACAAAGATGGCAAAAATATTTTTTCGGATATTGTTACAAGTCAAAATAAACGTAGACGAACGATATTTTCTTTCATGGGATTATTTAAAAAAAATCCGTGGCGGTAGTCTTTTACAATCATCTCATACAACGCGCACCCATGCTCAGAACTACAATTTATGGGTCACACAAGAAGTCCTGTGAGAAGATCAAAGCCGAACAAGAGGGCTCATAGTTAGTAGCGAGGCGCCACACATAGAGTCAAATTGGATACGGAAAATTAAAAAAAATATATATATCACGGTGGTCTTACGTAGTGAAATGAAATGAAATAATGAAATTTATTCAGCACTTGGGTATTTACATACACTTGTACTTGTCAAGCTCTCAATGTATTACATAAACACAGTTTAAAAACAGTAATTAAAGTAACAAAATATTATCAATTAGTCCGTCCGTGCGGTCTGTTTCGTCACATGTATTTTTAATATTCTTAAATAAATAATAAATAGCAAGTTACTAAGCTATTATTGTTACATTTAGTAATATTATATCAAATTAAAGAATTGAAAACAACGAGCAGTTGGCTAGCGCAAAAGGCTCTCAACCAGTAGCTTAATTTAAACGACTAATACCTGAGGGCACCCTTATGGGCCACATCTCAGGCGGCCGCTGAAGTAAAAAGATAGAATTCGAAATGGGGGTCAGATCACTTGCACGGTATTACCGATCACGTGTTAAGGGGGCAACGCGATCCTCGCCGCTGAGGATCCTACCCTAGCTAGCCTGCGGCTTTCTCTAGCTACCTAGGTGGACGACCCGGAAAAGAAAGCCACAAAGAAACTCCGGGCTTGCTTTTTTCGTCTTCTTTTGCTTTTTGTTTTGGATTTATTTTATATCTTTTTTTTAACATTGTTTTTTGTTTTTACATTGTGATTGGCTGGTATGTGGGCTAATGCACGCACAGAACCGATGACATCTAGTTAATCAAAATAATTATGAGGTAATAAACACTAACATTCCATTTCGCTCAAGCAATTAAAATAACCTCTTGCAAGATGAACAAACGGTGGGTGCATCCGCGCACATTTACAAAATTACAAGTCACACTAAAGGCGACGACTGTATGAATAAAAAAAAAGAGTACCCCAGCAGCAGCTCTACCAGTTACCGCAAGCAGCACCCGTTCACGAGTATGACGTGAGGATAGTGATGTGTCGGAAGGATATTTTTGTGTCGAGATCCGCGGATACGACAGGTTAACGTGCCTTTCGAAGCACAGAGACGCTCAGAAATTAAACCACTTGGCGGCTTTTCCATGGATGTGGATAGTTAGTTCTTCGCGCCAATCACTTACTGACCGGTGAGAGTATCAGGCTATGGCTTTGGATATCAGATGACCGTGTAGCATTCTCCATTTGTGCAAGTGCTCCACGTCATTTGTGTTTTGATCAGTGTATTGATATAAATATTGTTGTTCACTTGATCATGATGGACAACGTTACAGACAGTGAGTCAAATAAACCGATCAAAGGGAGAAAACCAAGAATAATCCTAATATACATACATACATAGACGCCTGTTTCCCAGAAGGGTAGGCAGACACAACGGACTTCCATTTGTCACCATCCTTGCATACTTCTTTCGCTTCGTTTACTGACATTATATTCTTCATACATTTTCGCCGGTTTAGGGTACTTCTGACCTGACCATTTGATCAGAGAATGTTCTACGAGGTCTTCCCCTTCCAATTGTACCATGCGAATATATCCAAATCAAATCACTTTATTTGCTCAATATGGGTATATACATGATAGATCATAAAATAATATATTGTACCTTTTTGTCCATATTCTACCTTTAAAAGGTATGCAAAGTTCTTATTATAAATTACATTATTTTACTTATTATTGTAAATTTGTGCGATAGTGCGTTTGTCCGATAGTGAATTAGTTGTATAGACGCCAGCACATCCAGCCACCCCAATCTGTCAAACTTCTTTTACAGATTTTCAACTTTATCACAAAAGCATAAGGTTCACTTTCAATTGGGGAAATTTGACTGATTGGGGTAGCTTGATATGCTGCGATCTGGACTCGGCCCAGCATACGCTGGAGGAGTGCCCGGCCTGTCTGTCCCCACCAGCGAACGTAGGTGCGATGCTAGCGGGTGACTCCACCAAATGGGACACCGTGGTCTCATTCCGTGAGGCAGTCTTGCTCCAGAAGGAAGCCGCCGAGCGGGATCGGGAACGAGTCAATCCCGCTCGTAGACGGAGGAGGCGTCGGGACGCGGCGGCAGCCGCTAGCCCAACTCCCCTCGGAGCTGCGGTGGCAGTGTGAGAAGTGTCCTCTACTGCCACGAACAAGCAGCTCCGGGAAGACATGTTTGGGGCAAAGTCGCTGTGCTGGACTGGTAGGAGTCGCCAATAGGGAGGGCAATAGGTCGGTGCAAGTGCGACATACCCACCCGCAGACACATTTAGCGGGTGGCATGCGTAGGCATTCCGCCTGTCATAACAAAAAAAAAAAAGATTTTTGTGCTGGCGTCTGTACCTACGCCGTAAGAGACAAAGTTTCACTTGCATCAGGGTTTCATAAAACCTCATCCTTACAGGTTTTTTTATCACCTTAATACCGTATCATTTACAGGGCGTTTTCAATTGTATTTTGGTAAATCTGAGATATAAAGTATTTTGTCTTATTTTAAAGTCATCGCAGACGAAGTCGCCGGTACATTCTAGTAAGCATACACAAATAAATTAATAAAGATCATATGTACATTTCATAATTAGTGATGCAGCCAGATGGTAGATACATTTCTCTCTAATGGGCTTGTTAACGTCCAGACGTGACCGTATAACTTGTTGTATGTAAAATGACCTGATGTGAAAGTGTAAGACACTCCTCGTAACTTAATTGAGCGAATGGTGTTACAACTACTTACTTAATTTTTGCAATGGTCAGTCGTTTGTGACATTTATTGTGCGTTCTTTTTTCTATTGTTCGGCGCGCGCGCAGTTGTTCTGAACAGAGAAATAAATAAGTAGTTAGTACCTACTTATTTTTCTGTTTAGAACAAATTACATTTTTTTATTACTATTCAAAATACGAACAGTAAACAACCACTTTTCAATCATGTTAGGAGTATTTGTTAGGTTTTTAAAATATACCCAGAACAAAACCCAGAACGACTACTTATGGGACGAACTGATAGTTGTTCTGTGAGAACCTACTTATTTTTCTGTTCAGAATAAATTTCTATTGATGTAAAACATCTATAGCACGTAAAACAGATTTCTGGCGTGGCGACGCATGGCGTGGATACGCGTTGCCACGCTATGCGATAGTAGTGTGTACAGTGTGGCGACGCGTCGCCATGCGCAATCGACTTTTTATTTTATCATTATGACATATTTAGTTCCTATCACAATGTTCTTTTCTGCATATTACTTTTACAAAATAATGTCGATGTTTCACATCTGCCAGGCGTCCCGTGACGGCTCACATTATTTTTTTTTTATTACTATTCAAAATACGAACAGTTTACTAGCACTTTTCAATCATGTTAGAATTATTTTGCCGTTCTGGCTATTGTTCTGGGTATGTTTTAAAAAACAAACATACCCAGAACAATTCCCAGAACGGCTACTTATGGGGCAAATAAATAGTTGTCCCCGTGTGTGTTCCTGTGAGGGAATCCAACCAGGGACACGAAAGAGGCCACTGTCTTAGCCGCTGAGCCACACGTGGAGTTACCCACTCCCACGGCCAAGAGTTAATTGTGGATATCGGTATTTTTTCTAATTTCTTATAAGAGGAGGGTGTGGTCATTCCAAGGTTTTATTTAGGTTTTGTCTTGAACTTGCCCTTGTCTTGAAAAAATGGCTTAGATATTTCAATTTATATTCTTTGTAAATTAACTGAACATCATAAAATAATTTACTTACTAATGATATAATTTATTCTTTCCGTCTTTATCGTATTGGCAGCGGTTACCATGGTGTCAGAGTTACACAAACCGCCCAGAAGTGACTTTGCTTACCGCATGCTGTCTTACGACAACTCCGGGATCAACAGCTCAACACACTGTGAAGCACGGAGACGCTTAGAAATCGAACCTCATTGGCGGTCACCCATCTATAGACTCACCGCGTGTCTAGGTGTTTTACCTCACCGATCATTTGCGAATCGGTGAGAGCAATAATTAATTGTTCAGACTATACGTTGACATTTTAGCAAAAATATATAAGTTAAAAAGCTTTTCTTCATTTAACGATACAATTTAATAATAGCTTCTGCCGGAGTCTCTACAGTTTTTCTGTCTCATTGTTGCAGCCAAAGTTTTATTAAGTCGACATTTTTCTTTTTTAATAGTAGTTTTCATGACTAAAGTGTTACAGTTATCAAGTAATAGCTAATTTCCACAGGGCTAACAGTAGCCCGGCTAGCTCAGTCGGTAGAGCATGAGACTCTTAATCTCAGGGTCGTGGGTTCGAGCCCCACGTTGGGCGCGATCTTTTTGTGATAAAAAATATGGATCTTCACAAGTGGCTAGTGCTAAATTAAAGTATATTCAAATAGGATAATAAAAAAGAAAAGTTGTAATTTCTATGAAATGAAATTCGTGTTATTAATTGTTTAAATTAGTTTTTGTGAATCTGCTAAATTATATTTTGCATGTCCTATCAGGCAGAACATATTGAACTATAATATCCTCTTAGCCGAATTCCGGTCACGGCGGCCAGTCTCAACAGAGATTAGCCATTTGCGCGGGACATATTATAGTGCTCAAGTGTGTGCGCAAACACAGGAGCACTTTCTATTTCATCACTCTCATGATCCGATGGGACGCCTAGCGACACGACCGGAAAGAGGTCCGGTACAGGACCAACGGCTTTACGTGCTCTCTGAGTCACGGGGGTATAATACCGCCAACTCCCAGACTTCGGGCCGATACTGAGAAATTTTTCTTTTTATAGAAAAGTCCCAAAATCACTTTTTGGCCCGACCCGGGATTTGAACCCAGGACCTCGTTCTCTGCGGGTGAACTCGTTACCGCCAGACTAACGAGGCAGACATATTGAACTATACCTACATTTATCTGATATCTAAGTTATATTCCAATACATTTGTAAACTATGGCACAGATAATTCCATAGAGTATAAAAAATATAAAGTTTCTGATATCTTGAAATGTATTATATACTAGCTGTGCCCGCGACTTCGTTCGCGTGGATGTCGGAACTTAACAATGTATTTTTTAGTGTAAAGCGCTGTGGGAGGATACCGATACAATTTCTTTTTTAATTTAATTTAGTGCTTCTTTATTTTACCTGTGGAACCATCTGGAGCGTAAACAAAAACGTTATTGGGGTCGTTTATGCGTGAAAGAGCTACGTATAGTTGACCATGGGAAAAGCATCCAATACTTAGGTCCATCCCCGCAACGGATAATGTCTAGCTTTATTAATCGTCATGGCATAACATAGACTGACTGGGAATTGCACTGGTTTGAAAGAGAAAGGAAAGTTTTAAGGAATTATAGGTATCCTTGGAATAAAAACAATATCACCGGCGCCGCAACCTGTTAATATTTCAGCTTCGATAATGTTTTGCTGCAGATTTGTGACTTTGAGCCGAGTGCCGTTACAAAGTTTGGGGGGATATGAATTTCTGAGGAGAATTATTGGTACACCGATTTTTAAAACTATTTTGTGGGCTGGAAGTCCGGGTGTGCTGAGGGAATCCAACAATTCTACTGGGTAATGCGTGGCGTCATCTTCTTCCATTCCTGTATTTATTGAGCTATATTCTTTACTATTCCCGGACGCATGAGTCAATATTTTGAAATTAATTGCCGCAGCTTGGTCATTGCGGGGAGTCAAAATAGCTCGCTGACATAGCCAAGAACCAGCTTGATTGCCAATGTTTGTGGTATCTCCGTACACAGAAGAAATTAGCTCCAGCTGTGATGTAACGTAAGAGCAGAGATTACCAATCAATATAACTTTTCCATATTCTTGTACGGGGTATGTGCCATCGCCTATTTTTTTACAATAAATTGGCAAACTCCTGTGCATTTTCGCAGCCTCTGACTGATCAGGTTCCCTCCTATACTTATAACTATCTCTTGAATAGCCAATAAGGACCTGTTGTGACAAATTTCACGTACCTTGTCAGGAATTTCTCCATCAGTATTTAGTTGTACATGTCTCATAAAATCTTCAGCATACTTGTCATGGTATTTTTTCCATAACTGGTTAGCACCCGATAACGCACAAAAGGTCCATAAGATGGCAAACAAATGTCGCAAGCGCTGTGGACTATCGCTCACGCATCCTTCCGCTAGAGCGTCATCCCAATGCTGACCTCCATCTAATAAATGGCGTGCTCGGCAAGCGGCCTGGTATGTGGGATGTTCAATATCATCCATTTTACGGAGCTCAGCTAAAGACGTAGGTCCTCGCACTACATGGACCAGACTGTGGGATGAACTCACACGTTAGCACGCCACGTGAACCTGCCCGCCTTCCTTAAGTCAATTCCAGCTAACTTGAGAGTTGGACTTTGCGATTTGTTGATGGTTATCGCGACACACACTTTTATAGGGAACTACAGTATTTTAAACTGAAAAGGGAGATCATTCGGCACTAACGGAATACGTGACACGAACACTGTTTCTCCCTGGGCGGATCCAGGCATAATAGTAGCCTCTATAACACGATGCAAAGCTTTGACTTGAAGCCTAGTGCCGTTGCAAAGTTTAGGTGGCTTCAAATTCCTCAGAACCATTATAGATATACCCACACGCAACATACATAGGGGATGTATGTTGCGTGTGGGTATACCTATAATGGTTCTGAGGAATTTGAAATATTATTTGGATTATTATACGCCCTTAGGGGTGGAAATTCCTAAAACCCTGAAATACATATTTTTATTTTTAACGGAAAGGCCATACCAATTTTCATGCTTTTCACTTAAAAAATTACACACTTTTCATAAAAACTTACATCCCCTATTTTACGCCCTTTGGGTGGAATTTCCAAAACTTCTAAAATATTTATTTTTATTTTTAGCTGAACTACTAAATATAAGTTTCAATGCCTTTAACTACAAAAATGACGGATTTTCATACAATCTTTCATTCTCTATTTTACCCCCTTAGGGTTAGTATTTCCAAAAACCCTTCCTTAGTGAATGCATACGTCATAAAAGTACCTACAGACAAAATTTCAAGTCTCTAACCCCAGCCGTTCAGGCTGTGCGTTGACATGTCAGTCAGTCAGTTCCCTCTTTTACATAGGTAGGTATATAGATTTGTGCTGAGAAAATTATGAGAGGCAGGGTTAATTTACTACATTCAAATACATTCAATCGGACAGGCTTGATAAAATTCGAATCGTCTGTAGGTACATTCGCGTTACAAACGAAACGACAGCACTAACTTTCGATCGACTGACATTATAATTTAAAATTAAATTATAACAAATCCAACCTTCCACATAATTCAATTTGCCCAAAGAAAACAGATTTTTTTAATAACCAATTTTGGACAACAACATACTTCTAGGCAACCAAGACCTTATTTCGAAACAATTCAGTACATTCAAAACCCTACGTAATCATGCAATCAGCAAACACGGGCAAATAAATCCATGGGCAAATCTTAACACTGCGAGTCAAAATAAATGCACAACGACATCTATCGAAATAAAAATCAACTATCAACCTAGTTCATGCAGAAAAGAGATGTCATAATATGCACAATGACATCTATCGGGCAGTTAGGTAGCTCAACTATAAACATTAGTTCATCTTGAAGTAATGAAATGTGTGTTATTTTTCTTCATGATTACTTTAAAATCTAATATCTTTTGATAGACTGAACCGATTGCAATAAAACAAAAACTAAATGTTACCTCAAGTTACGCTCAATCGTAGTGTATAAAAGTTATCTACATTGCTTTAGTATATTTTACGTGATACCCGAACATATAAACAGACAAACAGACAAACAGACACACAGACAAACAGACAAAAATTCTAAAAAGGCTGGAAATGGGTTCTATTGGTTGTTCTTTAATACCCTGGCTATTTTTTTTGGATTTTCTTTTGATGTACAAAAATTATTTTTCTACAGATTTATTATATGTATAGATTGTACTTACATATGTTCAGCAATAAATGATTGATTGAAGAAATTATTATACATATTATTATTATTTGACGAAGAGTTTTGAAGTCGATGTATTATTATTTTTTTTCAAATTAGTCAAGGTGACCAAAGAAACCAAGTGTAACAGAACTAGTGGAGGTAAGTTAAGGAAAGATACAGACATAGCTTAACGACTGTTGTCGAATGACTACAACCGGGACCGACAGCTTAACGTGCCCTCCGAAGCACGGAGACGCTCAGAAATTAAACCAAATTGGCGGTCACCCATCTATGGGCTGACCGCGAGCTTAGTTGCTTAACCTCGCCGATCACTTACGGACCGGTGAGAGCATATATAATAGCTATGAGCCACTTTTTTCGGAAACTATAGGAACTTGGTAAGTAGATGTACTCGTATTATGTGAACCGCATTAAGATTTTCACACAAAAATAGAAAAACAAAAATAGAAATGAAACTTCTAATTCGAAATGAGACTTTAAACCTAACAATAGGTAGCACATACAAATTATAGTATTTCATTAATATTTTAATTATTAGGTTTACATAAGAGATGTATTAAATTATATCTTTATTATAATTTTTTTTATACTGTTTCGTTTTTGTCGTCGGTTTTATAAACGAAGTTTATTTATTTATTTGTTTAGAAAGTGCCCCTGTATTTTCGTACACACATGTGCACTATAATATGTCCCGTGCAGCTGGCTATTCTCCATTGAGACCGGCCGCGTGGCCGAAATTCAGCCAGTAAGATATTATCGTTATACTAGCTGTGCACCGCGGTTTTACCCGCGTTAAATTTTATAAATTATCACAGCTCCTCCGCCGTAGGTGAGAGCGTGATATAATATGTAGCCTATATGTTGACCCGACCTCTCAGTAATGCAAAATTTGAAGTAACCATGTAGTTTTGAGTTTAGCCCGGACATACATACAGAGAAACAGACAAAAATTCTAAAAACTATATTTTTGGCTTCGATTTCGATTGTAGATCACGCACCAAGTATCCTTTTAAAAAAATATTCAATGTACAGTTCTTTTTTTATATCAGAGGGCAACAAAGGAGCAAGTGGGTCACCTGATGGTAAGTGATCACCACCGCCCATGGACACTCGCAACAGCAGAGGAGTCGCGGGTGCGTTGCCGGCCTTTAAAAGTCAGCAAACAAGTGTTGCTGACCCTTCCCCCCACCCCAATGAGCTCTGGCGACCTTACACACACTCGGAAACACAACATTAAAATTATTAATTGCTATAAAGTACTCAATAGCCGCGCAACGGTTATGACGTAGCTGCTATGTTATAATAATATTTCTACACTGTGATTATTTATTTGATTAGTGATTATCATTTTATTAATTACTATAATAATTTTACATCTTAAAACTATTCATAATCGATATTAGACTTTCAAATGGTTGTCACTGATAAAAATATAAATATGGTAGGAGAATTATTAAAGAGGCATTCTTTGTAAGACGGTAGATTAGAACGTTACTCTGTTCGATTAAATATTGTGTGTGGAAAATATCTCGGAGTTTTAATGTGCAGAACCTACGAGTGCGTAATATAATGTTATTATTAAGGAGTGTCTTCTGTAAGGTGGAGGTACTTCGTTCGTTTATCTCCACTACTCTTCACTATATTTATAAATTCAATTTCCTCTCAGCTAACTTCTTCCTACCACCTGTACGCTGACGACTTACAAATAATAGGTCTTTACCTATGAAATTGCCGTTTTGTATGAAAAAATTTAAACGATTTTTTTTCATGAATTTTTTTATTTGTATTAATCGAAGTAATCACCCATGCAATCAATGCATCTTTGCCATCGCAGTGGCAGTTTATTGATGCCCTTCTTAAAGAAATCAGCTGGACGGGAGGCAACAAATTCTTCAAAGGCATTTTGTACTGCCTCTCGGGTATTGAATTTTTTTCCCGCCAAGAAGTTATCCAAATTCTGGAAAAAGTAGTAGTCTGTAGGCGCAAGGTCTGGTGAGTAGGGCGGATGACGGAGAGCTTCCAACCCCAGTTCTTGCAACTTGGAGACCGTCTGCTGTGCAGTATGAGGTCGCGCGTTGTCGTGCAGGAGCAGCGGAGACGAGCGATTGACCAATGCTGGTTGGAGATGCGCCAGCTTCTCCATCATTGTGCTCAGTTCTTCACAGTACACATCTGCAGTAATGCTCACCCCGTTTGGTAAGAAGCTGTGATGAATCACACCGGCGCTAGACCACCAAACAGTGACCATCACTTTTCTAGGGGTAAGTTTTCGTTTAGGGCATTGTTTAGGTGCTGAACCAGGATCCAACCAACTTGCTGAGCGCTTGCGGTTATCAAACAGAATCCATTTTTCATCGCAGGTAACAATGCGGTTCAAAATTCCTTCATTTGTGTGTCTGTTGAGCAGTGCAAGGCACGTCTCGACGCGTACTTCGCGCTGGCGATCATTGAGTTCGTGGGGCACCCATTTGTCAAGCTTTTTTACCTTGCCAATTTGACGCAAATGGACCAATATTGTTTTGACGCTAACGTCGAAAGCTGCTGCTAATTCAGCCGTAGATTGTGTATCATCAGCTTCCACAACCGCCTTTAATTCGTCATTGTCGACCAAAGTCTTCGGACGACCGCGAGGTTCATTTTTCAGGTCGAAATTTCCAGAACGGAAGCGAGCAAACCAATAACAGGTGGTGCGTTGGTTTGTAGTGTTAGCTCCGTAAACGTCGTTGATGTTGCGTGCCGCTTGTGCCGCGTTGCTGCCACGACGGTACTCATATTCCATAATTACTCGAATTTTTAACGTATCCATGATGACGAAAAAGATTGAAATGCGATGAAAATGTAACACTAATCAATAAAGAAATGACTACTTTTGGAAAAAAGAATCCATGTTTTTAAAATAAAATTAATTTGAAATTAGAATTCTTAGCCAAACAAAAATTATTTTGATTTGAAATGGCCAGTACTGCAGAACGGCAATTTCATAGGTAAAGACCTAATATATACCCAGATACCAGTTGAACATCTTAACGCTGGTATAGAGACTATCAACAATGATATGGCTAAAATTAACACGTGGAGCATTAATCACGGCCTAACAGTAAACCCCTCCAAAACTCAAGTTATCATAATTGGCAGTTCTCGAATGCTTGGCAAAATTGACTGGACCCATGCCCCTCAAGTAATGTTTAAGAATACAATTATTCCATTTAGTAAAAAGGTTAAAAACTTGGGGGTATACTTTGACGAGACATTATCATGGGCTCCACAAATTGAACAAACCAGTCGCAAACTATACGCCGCAGCTGGGTTGTTGAGGCGCTTACGCAATTTTCTCCCAACTGCCACTAAAATTGCCCTGGCACAGTCCCTTCTTCTTCCAATCCTTGACTATGCTGATGCCAGCTATCTTGACCTTACGGAGGATAAACTAGATAAACTCGAGCGACTTCAAAACTTCTGCTTAAGGTTCATTTTTGGGCTCCGCAAATATAACCACGTCTCCGAATTTCGTAGAAAGCTCGAGTGGTTACCCATTCGCCTTCGCCGAAATACTCACATACTTTCTCTTCTATATAGTATTCTATTTAATCCCACATCTCCCTCTTACCTCAAGACTAGGTTTGAATTCCTATGTGATACACACTCTAGGCCCTTGAGATCGTCAGAGAATCTGAAACGACATTTTTCATTTGCCCACTCATTCCACAAATTTCTATGACAAATCTTTTAGTGTTCAAGCCGCCCGTATGTGGAATTCACTGCCTCTAAACATCAGACGCGCGAGAACTTCTTTTAAAACACTTTTAAAGAAATATTATTTATCACTCTAATTTTTATCTCCAGCTTGAGATCTTCCACCTTCCTTCAGAACTCCTTGATTCTTCATTATTATTGTTATTTATTTGAGTATATATATATACACAGTATATACTTAATTATTAGAAATTATATGTGTATATACCAGAATTATTTGTACAGAAGTACATATATATGTTAATTTACATTAGTTGATGCACTGCCAATTACCACTTGTCTCCCTGCAGAGCTTTGGTTCACCCACGGTTGTCTGGAAGATATTGCTACATTAGCGATAAGACCGCCGTTTGTACCTTATAGTTTTAAGAACATTCATGTTACGATGTGATATTTTTATTTGGTGCAATAAAGTGTATCTATCTATCTACTTCCGCAGTCGGGCTGCTCTTTGAGCGAATGAACGCTATGCCCTACCTCTCATAAAAGTTTTGACTTTCCTACGATTTTATCTATATGTATAGATTCATAGCTACACATATTTGTAAGTCACCCATACTCCTTCCTGTTTCTAGTCGTGTGTAGTGACCTGATATACTGATTGAAAATTTGTTGACGAACAACCACAATTCCCATAGGTTGATTCACCCATTTCATGACGTCTAAAGCGTCGGCTTACCACAACGGGTTTATTTAGGTTGATTGTCTGTGGTCCGAATAGGTGTGTTAACATTATTGTACATTTTCCTCTTTCAAATATTATATACATTTGTGAATAATTGTAACTATTAATTACTTGTCGTTGTTTAACTCGGGAAACGCCGGTTTGAATGGTTGGTACATACGAGTACTTACCATACACGCCGCAGCTCGCGCAGGTTCAATTCTCAACCAGGACAGAAATTTGTGTAAATGAACATACCTATTTGTTTAGCCTGAGTCTGGGTGTAATCTATATAAGTACATGTATTTACAAAATGTAGTATATAATGCTCTGAGGAACTGTTTGAGCTGGTGCCACCGTCCCCTTTTTACCATCGGACCACGCGCACTCGCAGTAAGGTTCATCCGTATCACCCGGAAGCGATCTCGTCAAGCACGGTTCTCTTCCAGCGTTCATACATCCCACGTACATGCCGGCTCTGGAATGAATTAGGTACCTGCTGCGGTGTTTCCCCAGCGCTACGACATGTCCTTCTTCAAACGAGGTTTAAAAAGAGTATTAATATCACGGGAGGTAGCGGTTTGCTGTGCCCCCTGGCACTGCGAATGTCCATGAGCATCAGTTACCACTTACCATCAGGTGGGCCGCTAGCTCGTCTGCTTCCTAAGGCAATAAAGTAAAAAAAAAATAAGTTATTAGCTTTCCATAGTACAAGCTCTGCTAGTACAAGATCAGATGGCCGTGTGCAAATAATGTCCCAGGATATTGACAGGCCGGTTGGCGTGGTTAGTAAATGCTTGCCTTTCATGCCACAGGTCGTGAGTTCGATTCTCAACCAGGTCAGATATTTGTTTGCATGAAGATATGAGTTTGTCCTGAGTCTGGCTGCAATTATCTACTTATATAAGTATGTATTTACAAAAGAAAAGTAGTATATGTAATATATCAGTTATCTGGTTTCCATAGCACAAGCGCTGCTTAGTTAAAGATCAGATGGCCGTGTGCAAATAATGTCCCAGGATATTGACAGGCCGGTTGGCGCGGTTGGTAAATGCTTGCCTTTCACGCCGCAGGTCGTGGGTTCGATCCCCACCCAGGATAGCTATTTGTGTGTATCAATATGTCTGTTTGTCCTGAGTCTGGCTGTAATTATCTGTATAAGTAGGTATGTATTT
Source organism: Pseudoips prasinana (assembly GCA_951640165.1). Lineage (NCBI taxonomy): Eukaryota > Metazoa > Arthropoda > Insecta > Lepidoptera > Nolidae > Pseudoips > Pseudoips prasinana. Next base: position 16,879,220 of record OX621260.1, read on the forward strand.
ACAAAAGAAAAGTAGTTCATAATATATCAGTTATCTGTCTTCCCTAGAATAAGCTCTGCTAAGAATAGGATCAGGTGGCCGTGTGCAAATGACGTCCTAGGATATTGACGGGCCGGTTGCCGTGGATTGTAAATGCTTGCCTTTTACGCCGCAGGGTAAGTAGGCATCGTGTGGGTTCGATCCCCACCCAGGACAGATATTGGTGTGTATCAACATGTGTGTTTGTCCTTAGTCTGAGTGTAATTATCTATATAAGTATGTATTTGCAAAAGAAAATTAGTATATGTAGTATATCAGTTATCTGGTGTCTATAGTACAAGATCTGCTTAGTTTAGAATCAGATGGCAGTATGTGAATAATATGCCAGGATAATATTATTATATTATTATTATGAATACCGTTTCTGTTCGGAAAACATTCCATTTACTGTGAATTGTTTATTAATATTTACATGCCGTGCTAACGGCGAAGCAATCTGTACATTTTTTAAAAACCTAAACTTCCTGTATACCATGTTTCAAATTAAATAAATAATACAATATCCTATATAATATAATTTTCTGGGACATTATTTACACAAGGCCATCTGATCCCAAACTAAGCAGAGCTTGTACTATAGAAACCAGATAACTGATAACCTGCATATACTTACTACTTTTCTTTTGTAAATACATACTTATATAGATAATTACACCCAGACTCAGGAAAAACAGTCATGTTCATGCACACCAATATCTGTCCTGGGTGGGAATCGAACCCACGACCTCCGGCGTGAAAAGCAAGCATTTGCCAACCACGCCAACAGGCCCGTCTATTGAATTATTATTATTATTAATATAACGTCCCTCCTCACGTCTTATGGATACCTTTTCTACCACAATATGCAGTACAAGATATGCCAAAAATACCTTTATAAGACGTTCTTGTACTTTTTATGATAAAAATCTTAATAGTGTTGATATGTTCTCGAACTCTTATACACAATTTAGATTTAAAATAAGAAAATTACTACGAAATAATAGCTAAAAATATACAAAAATCTATTTAGATTGTATAATTTATTTGATAATCTTGTATGTGTTGCTCAGTGTTCTCAAAGTAAACTAGGAACATAATGTTAGTTATTAAGATAATGGAACTTTAGGTCAATTAGAAATTAAGTTTTGTATATATTTTTTGTAAACGACTGTTTGTTTCCTAAATAAATAAATAAAAATAACAAAGGTTATATATTACTCAAAGGGTTACCCCTAAAGAGAGTTAACACATTTAAGTACCTAGGACATATTATAACTTCAGACCTTAAAGATGATGATGACATTGAAAGGGAACGGAGGGCGCTGGCAGTGAGGAGCAATATGCTGGCCCGTAGATTTACACGGTGTAGCAAGGAGGCTAAAATAACACTATTCAAAGCCTATTGCCAATCCTTCTACACCTGTGGCCTGTGGATAAGGTATACGCTCCGAGCTTATAACGCCCTCCGAGTTCAATATAATAATGGGTTCAGAGTGCTGTTGGGACTATCGAGGCGCTGCAGCGCGTCCGGAATGTTTGCGGAGGCCTATACAGATGGATTCCACGCAATCATCCGCAAGAGAATCGCATCGATACTTCACAGAACACGCAATAGTCACAATAGCATTCTGAAAACATTTTCTGTGCGGTATGACAGCCCAATAATAAGCCACTGGGTGGCTAAAGTAATAGGCGCTCCTTGATTGTAATTTTAGATTATTATTAATTTACTAACATAGGATATAAGACCGCTTACTAACAAAATATGGATGAATTTAAAATCTGAAATAAATGTTTTTATTATTATTATTACTAACCTAATTAAACATAATGAATCAGGATGTGTCAGTCCTTATGTGTAGGTGCGTCTATAAAGATGTCATTACACACCCAGTAAAGTCCCTTTTCCTTGTAAGATACATAACTCTAGTAACTCATATTCCTTGAAATTATAATTGCGTTGAAAACCTTGATCTTCGCTGGAAGTTTCCTGCCGGTGCAATTCGCAGTTTATTTAGAAACTAGACCACATCATATAATTTCGAATCTAGACTTATTACTGCTTGTGTGGCGCAGTGGTTATGGCCGTAGCCTTGTCACTTAGTGATCACGAGTTCTATTTCCGCACAAGACAACTATTTTGGTGACCCATAGAAAATAATTATGACTGATAGAAAATAAACAGTAATATAATTTCGAATCTAGACATATTTCAACTTTAGTGGAGCAGCGGTTAACGCCGTAGCCTTGTCACTTAGTGATCCCGACTTCGATTTCCGCTCAGGGGCTCTAACGGCTAAGTCGCCGAACATCGATTTATTAAATGGCGTTCAAATAAACAAAGGTTAAAAATTACTAAATCAATCGTTAAATCGGCTTCCATGAGCACATGTGACGTCATAAATGGGCTAGAATCGATTTTCAACGTCGATGCCGATTTAACGATTGATTAAATCATCTTTAACCTTTATTTATTTGAACGCCATTCACGAAAACGATGTTCGGATACTTAGCCGTTAGAGCCCCAGGACAACTATTAAGCCATTAAGTTCTAATACTGGGTTTCTTTTGTGTCCCTCAATTACTTACTTACTTATCGTATGGGCATTGGTAACCCTAGTGTCAGAATTGTTCAAGCCGTCCAGTAGGCTTGATTTCAATTACTACAACCGGGACCGACAGCTTAAGGTGCTCCCCGAAACACGGAGACGCTCAGAAATTAAACCACTTTGGTGGTCACCCATCTACGGACTGACCGCGATCCTAGTTGCTGAACATCCCCGATCACTTACGGACCAGAATTACATTTAACATAATTTATACCTACTCATACCACTAAATCCCTAGGGAGCAGTGGCGAAGGGTAACTATGTATATAACTCGATTCCTATTGACTTCACATTGAACACAACTCAAGTTAGTTACAATAGCCGTTTTATTTTTATTGAGTTATAATAATCCTAAGGTCCCGGTAAACTTCGTACCGCAATTTTTTTTTCTCGTCAATACTGTCTAAAGTTCTCACACTCATTTTATAGAATATTTGCAACAATGCTTGCAGGGTAAAAGTGTGGAAACAAGACACTTAGCCCGTACAGAAGCTTAATAACAATCGCGGTGTTGACCGATTTTTCTATTTTGTCTAAAGTTCGCACACTCATTTTTTCATACAAATCTTCTGACAATTACGAACACATCAAAGAAAGAATTGCAAAACTGAAATGGCAGTGGGTGGGGCACATAGCTCGTAGAACCGACGGCCATTGGGGCAGAAAGGTTCTCGAGTGGCCACCACGAACAGGAAGACGCAGCGTGGGCAGGCCCCTTACAAGCTGGATGATGATAATGAAAAGAATGATTTATCCAACTTGGTGCGTCGTTTTGAATTCGTGAATTCGTCGTATTATTATTATTTACAAGATATATTATATTATGTATCTAACAGTTGGTCATTGTATACAAGTCATGATCAAACGTTCATAGATATAATCTTTATAATTTTTATTTTATTTAATTTATTTTATTTATAGGCAAGTCGTTTTCCACCGCGTTACATAATAATATATCTTACCCATCGCCATTAGACACCACTACTAACACAAAATGAAGGAGGAAAAAGCAAGTGTAATTCAAAGCTTTTGTGCAGTTTTAACAACAAAACAAAGCTTTTATCATAGCTTGCTTTCAGCTAACAAGTTTCACTTTGCATTATAAAAGAGTTAAAAGAGTCTTGTATCAGAAATGCGCCGTCTGCAGATTCTTTTATAGCCACTATACATATATGATACACGCATAACCAAGCGGCATTTTTACATTTTACAGAATACCGGCAAACAATGCTTGCGGTGTAAAAGTGAGAAAAAAATGTGTAGGTACTTAGCCCTAATAGAAGCTAAATAAGTAATAAAACTACCCTGGAATTAAGCACATAGCCGACCCATCATCATTTCAGGGTAGTTTTATATATTGTGTCTAACAGTTGGTAATTTTATACATGTCATAAAGCCTATATAATACACATAATTTATATAGGCAAGTCGTTTTCCATCGCGTTACCTACTAATATATGTAACCCGTCGCCATTGGACTAATATAAAAGGAAAGAGGACAAAGCAAGTGCAATTTAAAGCTTTTGTGCAGTTTTAACAACAAAACAAAGCTTTTATCATAGCTTGCTTTCAGCTAACAAGTTTCACTTTGCATTATAAAAGAGTTAAAAGAGTCTTGTATCAGAAATGCGCCGTCTGCAGATTCTTTTATAGCCACTATACATATATGATACACGCATAACCAAGCGGGATTTTTAAATTTTACAGAATATCTGCAAACAATGCTTGCGGTGTAAAAGTGTGGAAGCACTTAGCCCGTATAGAAGCTAAATAGCAGTCGCGGTGTTGACCGATTTGTCTATTTTCGTACCGGTCTCCCTGTTAACCGAAACATGTTCAGATTAACAGACTGAGCGACCCAATTCGCCATTCAGATTTTACAACGCACTTAGTATACCTGTGTTTATAAATATTTCAAAGTTTCTCTTTGAATTAGATAAACAAATATAATGTGTTATTAAATTATGACTTGTTTCGGTTCTTTAACTAAAGTATGTATAAACGATTAGTTTCCAAGAAAATTTGTGTACTTTATTATCTACTAGCTGTGCCCGGTTTTACCCGCGTTAAACTGTATAAATCATAGCCTATGTGTTAATCCAGGGTGTCAGCTAACTCTATACCAAATTTTATTAAAATGGCTCCAGCCGTTTGGACGTGAAGAAGTAACAAACATACACACGCACAAACTTTCGCCTTTATAATATTAGTGTGATATTCTATGGAACGTAGACGCCTATATGCGCTGTGAGGTGACGGCGAAGAATATCATCACCCGTGGGAGGTGTAGAAATCGTCCTGAGGCAATACCAGAGAACGGGAAGCAGCGTTTTACTGTAAACTATAACTATTAAACTGCGATCCCCAACCCGTCTCTTTATTCATGACTAGCTGTGCCCCGTGGTTTTACCCGCGTAAAATTTTATAAATCATAGCTCCTCATCCATAGGTGATAGCCTGATAAAATGTAGCCTATATTTTGACCCGACCTAATATTCATGCAAAATTTGAAGTAAATCCATGCAGTACTTTTTCATGCAAAATTTGAAGTAAATCCATGCAGTACTTTTCGAGTTTAGCCCGGACATACATACAGACAAACAGACACACGGACAAAAATTCTAGAAACGATATTTTTGGCTTCGATACCGATTGTAGATTACGCCCCAAGTATCCTTTAAAAAAAATATTCAATGTACAGTTTTGACTTTCCTACGATTTTATTATATGTATAGATTATGCATGGCATCATCATTCTTTGGGGAGGCTTTTGGCTTTTAAACTACATTCTATTCTATAGAATATCGTGTGGAGATCCATTGCCGTCCATCCATCGTGTAGTTCCATTGGCGCCTAGTGAGGAGCATTCGTATTGATAAAATGCCCTCTTCGACCCTAAATCGGAGATTAACGTAGAGCAACAGTTGCACAATACATCCCTAAAATTATAGGACCCTCTCGCCTTTCTCACCGTCCGTCAGTACCCGTAGAGTCGAGGTTTGAACACCAAATCAGTGACTTGAAGCATTGTAAGCCTCCTAGGCTTATTGTATCTACATAATTATCGAGTGGGCAGTGGTTACCCTCGTGTCAGAGTTGTTCAAGCCTCTGACATGGCTTAACGACTGTTGCCTAATGGCTACAGCCAGGACCGACAGCTTAACGTGCCCTCCGAAACACGGAGGCGCTCAGAAATTATATCACTTTGGCGGTCACCGATGTATGGACTGACCCCGAGCCTATTTGCTTTACCTCACCAATCACTTACGGACCGTTGAAATAAATAAAAAAAGTTTTTATTCACGTAGACTTTAAAGAAGCGCTTGTAATTAGTTGTTTGTAGTAATATTTAGGTACCCGGATTGTATGAAAATATTTAGAATATCATTTTTTTTACAATCGTGATCATATTTAGCTAGCTTATAAGTTATTATCAAATAGATCATGTATAGGTATAATTATCGAAATTTAAAGTTTTAGCTATATTTTTACTACATATTGTCTGAATGGTTCTGTCTAGCATCTGGGTAGTGGGTATGAGCAATAGCCAATAGAGTTAACAACTTTATAAGTTAAAATAAAAAAAAACGTTGGATATGACCTGGAAGTCACATATAGCGAAACACAGAAACAAACTGTCCTCATTGGCAGGAGCACTACGTCGCATAGCTTCATGTCTTCCTCGTCAAGTTCGGTGTCTATACATATAATAAAATCGTAGGAAACTCAAAACTGTACATAGAATATTTTTTTAAAAGGATACTTGGGGCGTGATCTACAATCGATATGGAAGCCAAAAATATAGTTTTCAGAATTTTTGTCTGTTTATCTGTTTGTCTGTATGTATGTCCGGGTTAAACTCAAAAAGCACTGTATGGATTTACTTAAAATTTTGCATGGATATTACTAAGAGGTCGGGTCAAGATATAGGCTACGTATTTTCACGGTATCACCTACGGGGGAGGAGATGTGATAATTTATAAAATTTAACGTGGGTGAAACCGCGGGGCACAACTAGTATGGTATACAACAGTCTGGTCAAACCTCACATAAATACCTTATAGAAGTCCGGGGAACCGCGTTAGAATCAAATTTGAAACATCTTCAAACAGTTCAAAACAAGATTATTAAGATACTTTTCAACTAACAATTATTTAACACCGACACAACAAATCTACAAAGAAACCAAAATTATGAATATATCCCAAACATACAAATACTACGGTTAGGAAAATTATAAACAGAGATATACACACACAATTAACTTTCACAGAGAAAATTGACATAACAAAACCAATGACTCTACAAGCTAATAACTTAGTGTTGAGAACACCAAGGACCAATTACGGTAAAAAATCTTTAGTTTATTCAGGAGCACAACTTTATAATAAATTACCAGTAATCTCAAAAATGGGAAATCATAAATTCAATCGTCCGGCGGGGCTCGAACCTGCACCATCTACCTACCCAGGATTGGTAGATGGTGCAGGTTCGAGCCCCGCCGGACGATTGAATTTATGATTTCCCATTTTTGAGATTATATTAACGCTTTGCATTGCGAATAATGCTATTAAATTAAAATTTAATAATTTGGAAGGTAAAACCTTCCAAATTATTAAATTTTAATAATTTCAATTTCAATTTCAATCAATATGATATGATCTTTCACATGCAACTGTGAACATATCAGTCGGCCATGTTTCTAGAAAATAAAGCCGATAGATAATACCTACATCCTCCGGAAGGGTGTTAGCAAGGGAAGCCTAAATTTGATCTGCCGGCGTGTATCGTTCGTAGCTTAACGCAGAGCGCCTACCCCGGATTGGCAGATGGTGCAGGTTCTAGCCCCGCCGGACGATTGAATTTATGATTTCCCATTTTTGAGATTATATTAACGCTTTGCATTGCGTATAATGCTATTAAATTAAAATTTAATAAATTACCAGTAGATATAAAAACGATAAAAACAACATCCCTATTCAAAAACACACTAAGATGCCAAAGACAATAACAACTTAACAAGATGAAATCTACATAATAAATAGATTATATCTAATAACTAGCTGCGCCCCACGGTTTTACCCGCGTTAAATTTTATAAATTTTCACAGGTCCTCCCCCGCAGGTCATAGCGTGATAATATGTAGCCTATATGTTGAATCGACCTCTTAGTAATACTCACGCAAAATTTGAAGTCAATCCATGCAGTACTTTTTGAGTTTAGCCCGGACATACATACAGACAAACAGATAAACAGACAAAAATTCTAAAAACTATATTTTTGGCTTCTATATTTTTTTAATATAACGCCCCAAGTATCCTTTTAAAAAAATATTCCATGTACAGTTTTGACTTTCCTACGATTTTATTATATGTATAGATAATAAAGGCATGCAGCCTGTGTATCTGTCGCCATGACTTTACTTTTAACAATGAAATTCTTTTTTCTCATGTAAGTGAATATTGTATTATTTTTTAGAAAATGTCTTAAACCTAAAATTGGATAATGAACCCTTACCACAACATACCTACATCAGATACCTTTGAACTTTTTTGGATGCATTGTCCTATTCGAGTCTGAGACAATACGGGCAATAAAGTTAACCGAAAATATTTTTATTGCCACATTTAACAAGATAAGATTTAGTACCCATTTAGCACTCAAGTTTTTTACGCTTAATGTTCGTTTAATTCCTTTGAAAATGTGAGAGCAGTGTATAATCAAAAATTATATATTTAATTTATATCCCTTTGGACAATGATATTATATTATTATATAAAAAAGAGGCAGATATTTTACTAGCGCGCGCAAAGTGATGACTCAAAAAGTCCCAACTGAGCAAGGCAACGAGCTTAACATTAAAATCGCAATTATATATCTCTTTTATTTACATGCCTATCCTATATGTTGTACTATTCATTAGAGCAACTTATCAACATGTTGCACTATAACGGTATGTAGGTACACGAGCGCGACCACATTTTAAATGGCGGTTACTATAAACGTAACGTATCTTGTATACAATATCATTGCCTTTGGATATAAATATTGCTCATGTGGTTTCCGGCACAGAAAGAATAAGAAAGACAGAACATTTTTTTTTCCTACACCAAAAGAACACATTATAGACATAACAAATCTAGGCATCTTGCAGAGAAACATAATTAAATGTAAAATAAAATGCTACAATAAAGTAGGAAAGAAATTTCTAATTGTGACCGATAGTGTGGGCGTCGCATTTGGGCAAAAACTGGTTGGCACTCGGCATAATGCTCCGGCGATGGTCATGATATGCCATCACCAACAGCAACTGATTTTCAGTACCACCAAATAATCTTTATTAATTTAAAAAAGTAATAACTTATCTTACATTCATTAATTCATTCATAAGTCATTTATTCCGTTAAAATGTTACATTTGTGTGGAATCGTCAATTTTTTTACCCTACCGTGCAGTGCATGACGTGGCAGCTACTGAGAAACACAGCCAGAAAACTCAGTAGGAACCCTTTTTTAAAATATTTATTTCTTACATAAAATTACATTGTATTTAAATGTGTTAATTTAGAGCGACTCAATCCCAAGCTGTTTCGTCGCTTAAATAATCAGAAGTTTTGTAGTTAGCCCTGCTACACAATTTGGCTTTTACAATTCTTTTAAACTTATTCATAGACATTTCTCGAATATATAACCTATATATAAAAGGCCATACCATTATGTGGGTGTCGTAAAAGTTGACTAAGTGATACACCATGTAGGTAGGCAGCAGCGCCACCTGTGTATTTGCTACAACCTACCCGCAGTCACCAACTCGCATGGCAACCGCGTTGACTACTGCAAACCCCTCCTAATGGCAACGTTATAAAAACCTTTCGGGGAGGCCTATATCCTGCAGTGAATGATATCAGGTTAATGATGTTTGGATATTATTTGACGGTCACCGTAGCCTAGTTGGTAGTGCTCCTGCCTACGAAGCTGGTGGTCCTGGGTTCAAATCCCGGTAAGTGCAAATATTTGTATGATGAGCACGAATATTTGTTTCTGAGTCATGGATGTTTTCTATGTATATATGTATTTATCTATCTATATAAGTATGTCTATTGTCGCCTGGTACCCATAGTACAAGCTTTGCTTAGTTTGGGGCTAGGATGATCTGTGTGACATTGTCCCGAGATATTATATTCATATCGTGATGCCATATAGTAGAGATCCTTGGGGTAGACCTTCGATCAACAGTGGGCGTGTGGATTCATTCAATATTACGAGCGTGGTCTTTAAAAAACGTAACCACATAAAGAATAATGATGATGATGATAATGATGTTGACCCATCAACTTGTATATCATAAAGGGTACTTTAAAAAGAAATAGTTAATAGTTCACACTAACACTATGTTCACTTTTTGCGGTGTCATTTTTGTTAAGAAATAGGTGTGTAGTCAGGAAACGAACTCAAGACTGGTTCTATCTCTTTTGATGTGCGGAATCCTAATAAATTGACAAATAAAATAAGTAAGAGCAGCTAATATGACACTAATATAATAAAGGCGAAAATTTGTGAGTGTGTATGTTTGTTACTCTTTCGCGCAAAAACTAGCGAACGGATTTTGATGAAACTTTGTAGTAATCACACTAATATTATAAAGGCGAAAGTTTGTGAGTGTGTATGTTTGTTACTTCTTAACTTCTAAACGGCTAGGGTGATTCTAATAAAATTAGCTGACACTCTGGATTAACACAGCTAAGTATATATAATTTATATAGAGATTAACGCGGGTAAAACCGCAGGGCACAGCTTGTCACACTAATATTATAAAGGCGAAAGTTTGTGAGTGTGTATGTTTGTTACTTCTTAACTTCTAAACGGCTAGGGTGATTCTAATAAAATTAGCTGACACTCTGGATTAACACAGCTAAGTATATATAATTTATATAGAGATTAACGCGGGTAAAACCGCAGGGCACAGCTTGTCACACTAATATTATAAAGGCGAAAGTTTGTGAGTGTGTATGTTTGTTACTTATTCACGTTTAAACGGCTGAGGCGATTTTAATAAAATTTGGTATGGAGTTAGCTGATACCCTGGATTAGCACATAGGCTTTAAACTTTATAAATTATTTATAAAGTTTAACGCAGGTAAAACCGCGGCGCACATCTAGTATGTGATAAACATAAAATATATACGAACATAACACAGCTAAGTACGTGTTCTAGTTTAGTTATGTTGTCGATCAGAACATTATCGTGCGCAGGATGTCGGCCCGTCGCGTCGGGTCGATGGTCTGACAGGCCGCGGCTAATTGTTATAAATTGCGTTGCGATATATTACGTGTACGATATATAGTTGGCGACATTATCGCAACGTCTAATAAAGCTTATTTCGTTTCGAACTTGTATTAATTGCGTTCGGAGATCGGAGACATGGTTTTGCACAAGATTTAGAATGAAATATTTGTCCTAAGAATGTGAAATATTCTCCAATACGATAATATACGAGATACGAATACCTTCGGACAACTAACACAATGCCATCTGATCCCAAACTAGACAGAGCCTGTAACTATGGCAACAAGACGTATGATAAACATACTTATATGTATATTTCTAAATACATATTATAGATAAATTACACCCAGACACAGAACGAATAATCGTGCTTATGACCAATAGGCTAGAGTTGCTTTTTGAACGAATAAAAGTTATACTCGACGACCCTTAAAATATGTCCTGATAATTCTCCTATACGGCAATATACGCAAAATGCCTCATTGGTCTAGCGGTAGCGTGTTCAACCGCAGATGAGGTCTTGGGTTCAAATCCCGGGTCGGCCAAAAATTTGGGATTTTTCCGTAAAGAAAATTTCTCAATATCAGCCCGAAGTCTGTGAGTTGGCGGTATTATACCCCAGTGCCTCGGAGAGCACGTAAAGCCGTCGGTCCTGTTCCTGACCTCTTGCATCATGAAAATGATGGAAAAGAAAGTGCCCCTGTGTTTGCGCATGCACTTGTGCACTATAATATGGTCCTACGCTTTTGGCTAGTATCCATTGAAATTGGCCGCCGTGGCCGAAATTCGGTTGTCAGGACATTATTATTATGCGCAGACTATTTTCATCATACACCCACAAACAATAAAAAAGCCGTTTATAAACGTCATCCACTGTAACTTTCACGAGCCTTTGTTTTCGATAATAAATACAAATATTTTACGTACTTTATTGCGATATAAAATATCTCAATATGGAGATTTTTGGGTATGAATAAATGCTGACATCTAAATATTCAGAGTTGCCACCTGTGAGCTCGTTCCAGTTTTACAACCATATTACTTGGAATAATATATGCGTTATGAACCGAATTTTAAGACTTGCATGCGTCGAATGTCTTGTTAAAAAAGCCACGTCAACCTGCCAAGTGCTGTCCATTAGTTTGAGAAATAATTATATTATTTATTTAATGTTCATCGACCAACGAACAGTTACGTGTTTCTCACTTGATTGCTGTTTTATTTCAATTACATCATATTGATGGCACTTTATTTTACACAAAGAAATTAATTAAAACATCTCTTTCTGGTCTAACAAAATAAATAGTTCTAGTTTCTAAGTACATACTATTATAGAATAACTATATACACTGCGCAACACGTGGAGTATTACTAATCTATACTAATATTATAAAGAGGCAACGTTTGTGAGTTTGTGAAGTTGTGAGTTTGTGACGTTGTAAGGGTAATCTCTGGGTCTACGGAACCGATTTTCAAAATTATTTCACCAATAGAAAGCTACGTTATTGTGGAGGGTCATAGGATATGATTCATCATCATAATTTTTATTTATCCCGAACTTTTAACCCGAAGTATTACGCGGGACAAACGGGCAGGGACAAAAATATTTATAACGGGGAACGAAGTTTAAATTTTAAGTTTATAGCATTATTCGCAATGCAAATCGTTTATCTAATCTCAAAAATGCGAAATCATAAATTTAATCGTCCGGCGGGTCTCGAACCTGCACCATCTACCAATCCGGGGTTGGCGCTCTGCGTTAAGATACGAACGATACACGCTGGCAGATCAAATTTTAGAATTCCCTTGCTAACACCCTTCCGAAGGATGTAGGTATTATCTATCGGTTTTGTTTTCTAGAAACATGGCCGACTGATATGTTAGCCTACCCCGGATTGGTAGATGGTGCAGGTTCGAGACCCGCCGGACGATTAAATTTATGATTGCGTATTTTTGAGATAAGAACAAAGTAGTTATATGATTAAAAAAAATTATACAAATACCGCCAATACTTCGTCAAACATTTTATTTTTCTATTAGAACTTCTGTTAACACGTTCGTTTGGAAGCGCTTTCAAGTTCACTATCATAACATCCGGTGACCCACTTTGACTTTTCTAAGAGAATAGGTCGACGCTTTTACACGGCCAAAACTTCGTTCGTCGGTCTTATCCATCGGGCACACACAACTCGTCAACAAATCTATTAGAACAGTACTGACTCATTTTTTTAGCAACGCACAACCCAACAGGTACGCTTTGCTAACCATTGCCGTTTACATATACAACATGTACCTAACGTAATTAACGCACATCCTCAAACACCCCGATTAGAATATTATATTGTGATCATAATACAGACACTGATTTTTTTGTTTAACATGTATATGCATTGTTATTTACTAAATAAGTTTCTTGAAATAAAGTTTATTTTTTTTCATTTTGTGTTGAATGATGGAATTTGTATGAATACAAATAAAACTGCGATTTTAAAGTCTTATTACTTTGACTTACAGTCCATTTCAATTTGTTTTGACCGTACAGGATTAATATGACAATAATTTCCGTAGTTTTGATATTTTGGAAAAAAAAATTACCTATATTAAAAATGATATAAATCGATTCAGTAAACGATTCTGAACAATCTATTTTCAGGATGTGCGTTAATTAAGTTACATGTTGTATAAATGACAGGTGTCAAATGTCAAATAAAATGTAGAGTACCTAAAATAATGTTAAACAATGTAATTGCGCCTATATTTATGTTAACGTGTGAATCAATTGGGGTGCACATTTGGAGTAACGCATATTTTTCGTAATAGTGCAATAAAAATAATATCCTGGCCGTGTGTGAATAATATATATATGACGCGTACCGGAATTTAATATGGACGCCTTTGGAATTATAAGCATTATATTTTACATTGAAGTTACCTTGTAATATACAATAAAACAGTGCTTTTTATTTACCACCGTAGAGCAAATTAAAAAACCGGCCAAGTGCGAGTCGGACTAGCGCACGAAGGGTTCCGTATCATTATCTATAAAAAAATCACGTTTGTTGTATGTGTTTGTGTGGTATTTGTTGTTATAGCGGCAACAGAAATACATCTTCTGTGAAAATTTCAACTGTGTAACTATCACGGTTCATGAGATACAGCCTGGTGAGTGATGGACAGCCAGACAGCGAAGTCTTAGTAATAGGGTCCCGTCTTACCCTTTGGACGAAACCCTAAAAAAGAACTAACTCTAGTGGAAATATAAAATTTCTTTCACCTACACAATCAGATGGCATATTTGTGACCGGACAACTGTCAACCAAGATGAACGTTGGTCATTGTATGAGTAACTAAGCCAGAACAGGAGTGACCGACTCGATACTGTACTATACCTTAATATAGACAGAACCATTCAGACAATATGTAGTAAAATTTAAATTTCAATACATAATATTAAAAACAACTTCAACTAAACATACTTCAACTTCAACTCCCTGACAATAACTTAATACAAGCTAGCCAAATGTCACTACACTTATAAAATAAATTGTATAAATGTTTTAACATTCCGTGTACCTAAATATCTGTAATAAGTAACTAGAAATAATAACTGTATTACTATAAACATGTTCTGACTATTTACAAGCGCTTTTTTAAAGTCTACGTGAATAAAAACCTTTATTATTATTATTATTTATTTGATACCGATCTAAATTAGTATCGAAAAATGCCATTCGCGACCCTTTACAGTATTAATGTAGAGCGATAGTTGCCCAAAATGTCACAGAACCCTCTCATACTCCTTCCCGTCAGTGACTTCCTTAAGACAAGGATCAAATTGTAAAAGCATACCAAATCAAATCAATTTATTAATTGCGAACACAGGTACATTATTAACATTTCATGGTGTTATACAAATGTGAAGATCACTATGTCCAGAGTGTCTTCCCCTTAACAAATATGACAAAGGAAAGTCGGTGGACTGATTCTTAGAATTAATTATGTTTATGTAGAAATTTTAGTTAATATAAAATTACTTGTTAGCCTCTAGACTAGATTGTAGTACACATAAAGTACTATACCTGGTACTTTATTAAATAATAATAAAATAAAAAACTATGTCCAGCCGGTGAGGGCATGCAATTTTTTAAGGATGTAATGACATAATTAAATTACAAAATAATATATAAAAAAATAAATGTCATTAGCATAATGAATAATACAAAATTAATGTCATATTTAAGAACTTTGACATAATGATAAGCATGTATATACTTATCATTATGTCAAAGTCAGAAATTATAAAAAACATACAATGTACTTAAATCAATGTCACCTTAAATAATTTGTATATACCTTAAATAACAATTAAATTACGTAATTGACACACAAGACGGAACTTTAAAACATTGGAAATATGAAAAATAAATGTCAACTATGTTTTACCCATTAAGTATTCTGTTATTATATAGTATGCCTTATTTATTAAAAAAAATAGACAAATTCTTTTTAAATTTTAGAAGTTTAGTTTCGGAGAGAATAGAGGTTGGTAATTTATTATATATCTTAGGGGCCATACCTAAAAAGTTGTTGTTATAAACCGTTTTTTTATGCGGTCTGAATCATATTTTATTTATGTGTCGTTTACTATTTAATGTATCAAACAAATAAAGGTTTCTTTTAACGAAACCCCTTTGGAGTATGAACCTTGACTTAAGGAAGTCTAACACAGACTACATACTTTGTCATTTTATTTTGCTAGACAGTTAAGCCTTCAATAAAAAGCCAGGCAAAAGCCTTCTAGGTAAACGTCAAGTTAAAATGGACAAAGGCCTCCGTCAAAGATCTCCATAATTGTCGGTCTTGCGTTAATATACCTACAATAGCAATATATATTAATAACTAGCTGTGCCCCGCGGTTTTACCCGCGTTAGACTTTATAAATTATCACAGCTCCTCCCCCGTAGATGATAGCGTGATAATTGTAGCCTATATGTTAACCAGACCTATTAGTAATATTCATGCAAAATTTGAAGTAACTAAATCCATGCAGAACTTTTTGAGTTTAGCCCGGACATACATACAGACAAACAGACACACAGACAAAAATTCTAAAAACTATATTTTTGGCTTCGATATCGATTGTAAATCACGCCCCAAGTATCCTTTTAAAAAAATATTCAATGTACAGTTTTGACTTTCCTATGAATGAATGAATCTCTTTATTTGCTAGAATACAGGTTTACAAATTGTTGACATAAATGAGTGAGGTTCCACCATATTCGACATTTACGTCGTGCAAATATTTGTTTAATTAAAATTAAATAATAATAATATTTTTTGATTCTCGACTAATTTTAGTGTAAAATTATACAGATTAAATAATAAAACAATAATAGGAATACAATTATACAATTTAAAGAATAAAAGAATAATAAGAATATAATCATAATTAAATCAAATGTCAAAAAAAAGTTTGGTTTGAGTCAGTCATAGTATTTATATTTAATATAGTATTTATATCTACAGAATAAAAACATCTGTCGCACAGCCAATTATAAAGTTCATTGTTAAATTTAGTGTCAGTTAGGTTTTTTTGTAGTTTGTCTGGTAGTTTATTATACCTACGATTTTATTATATGTATAGATATAGTACTTAGTATATTAGCGCAAGATCGGCAGTCGTGGGAATCTTTTAGGAAGGCCTTTGTTCAGCTGTGGACATCTTCCGGTTGACATGATAATGATTGAATTTACAGGCAAAGACGCGCAAAAAAATTAGGACTTGTGTTTTTAATAAGCCTAAAATCAGACACCAAGTCACCCACAAAACTGGCCTACAATTGGACTCAAATTACAAATAGTTTTAAATTGGATTTCTACCGAGCTAAGGTGCTTAGTCCAACAAGAGTTCATCTAAGTTTAACTTAAGCTGTTTTATTTTTATGGTACAGTCGACGTCGAGCTTTGGTCATACTGGAAGTACGAAAACCGCCTTTATTACATACGTAATAAAGACGTCGTTAAAGCCAAAATGTCGCATGTTGCATCGGAGCTCAATTTCGGTTTCAATATATTTTAAATGTCACACTGTATTTATATTTCATCAAATTCAATTTTAATTTTATATAGGTGCTTGACATTACGAAGGTACAGACGCAAACACATCAAGCTACCGAAATCTGTCAAATTTCCCCAATTGAAAATGAACCTTATGCTTATGTGATAAATTTGAAAATCTTTAAAATAAATTTGACAGATTGGGGTAGCTGGATGTCCTGGCGTCTGTACCTAGCTTATAATTAAATAGGTATTTAGAATAAAACGTGGTTTGGAGTTCAATTGGAACAGATTGGAACACAATTTCGTAAATAAGACTATTTAATCACCAACATTAGTACTGTAATCATGTAAATTAAGGTTTGTTTTAGGATTTTATTATTTGTTTACAGTGAATGAACTAAACGCTCCTTCGCCTTATCAATAAGTGAACCTTAAACTTTAAATTCAACAATTTCCATGAGGCGTCTTTTAGCTAAATAACTTTAATGTCCGCACTGATTGGCGGGTTAAGCAACTAGGCTCGCGGTGAGTCCATAGATGGGTGACCGCGTGAAATATAAATACAGAATTACCGCTAAAGTGGTTTAATTTCTGAAAGTCTCCGTGCTTCGTACGTCGGTCCCGGCTGCAGCCTTTAGACAACAGTCGTTAAGTCACGTCGTGAGCGGCTTGAACAACTCTGACACTATGTCAACCACTGCTCATACGATAAGTAGGGAGTACCGTACTCAGTTATGTAGAGATAGTCCAAATAACATCAAGAGATAGATTTGCGCAGACATGCCTCATATACTATATATGCTCCATGCTCATAAACACTTTGGCTAATTTCGAAATGAAGTAAACCATTTATACATTCTTAATTTCATTGTCCTCCTCTGTGG
The DNA here is from genome assembly GCA_951640165.1 of Pseudoips prasinana. Taxonomy (NCBI): domain Eukaryota; kingdom Metazoa; phylum Arthropoda; class Insecta; order Lepidoptera; family Nolidae; genus Pseudoips; species Pseudoips prasinana. The sequence continues at coordinate 16,897,077 of OX621260.1, forward strand.
GGGGGTTATTATTTATTACATTACAAACATATAGGGACACAAAGTACATCCAGACTCAGTACAAGTATTTCTTAACCGCTGCGCCACAACAAAGATACAATTTAACAACATGTTGTACTCGTAAGTTCAGTATTGCGGTTAAAAGACTCCAAAGGGACTGTAAATGAATCATTGCTCTTACAGCATCTGACATACCCACGATCATTAATCAAGGAGATCCAAATGAAGAAATACTGCATTTTTGTTCGCATTTCTTGGAAGTCCGGCTGAACCCAAGACCAAAGTTCACAGAATTATTCATTTTGCGTTTGTTTTGATTAATTTTATTTGATAGCCAAAAAGGAGGATTCTGGTTTTGATAATAAATAGTATTAAGGTTTAGGGTTTGATTCTAGGAGTAGGTGGTATTTATATTCGTTTGACAGTGACAGATATTAATGATGTACCACTTCCATTTAAGAGTTAATGTGTTGAGGATATATTTGGGACACAAAATATACGTAACGATGCATGAACGAGCTGGCATAGTGGCGCCTTCTTTGTAAGCAAGTGTATGCGGTAGATGAAAGTTGAAGGGTTCTGTTGACATTTAGTTTACTGAATAAGACGCTTAGACTGTGACCTATGCCCTCACACTGTGAGAGGAGGTCCTTAACTTACAGTGGCACAGTATGGGTTGCATTGTTATAATAATAATAATAGAACATTTATTTCTCCCATTTTAGGTACATAGCATCTTAAACATAGTTACAATTTGATAGTTTAGATTTAGACCTTTGTGAGAGCTGGAGTCTATACTGGGTTCAAGATCTGTATGACATATCTCCAGACCCTCTTAAATTACTTAACTTAATGCGGCTATTAGTAAATTCTAAACGGAATGATCATTGTATTGGTATTGAGAGGAAAACTGAGAAAAGAAAGTGAATTGTGCATAATATGGGTCTCAATATTAAGAAGTAGTGTGTGTGTGTGTGTGTGTGTGTGTGTGTGTGTGTGTGTGTGTATGTGTGTGTCTGTGTGTGTGTGTGTGTGTACGTGTGTGTGTGTGTTGTGTGTACGTGCGTGTGCTCTGTGTGAACTCTTTCACGCAAAAAATGCGAATGGATTTTGATAAAACTTTGCAGTAATATAGCTTAAGATGAAATAATGAAATTTATTCAGCACTTGGGTAACATACACGTGTACTTGTCAAGCTCACAATGCATTACATAAACATAGTCGAATACAGTATAAAACTAAGAAAAAATATTTAATTAGTCCGACCGTTCGGTCTGTTTTATCACCTATTTTTTAAATCCTTTAATTATTAACATGGTACTAAGCTATTATTTTTAAATTTAGTTCTACTATATTAATATTTAATAATTGAAGGCAGCGATAAGTTGGCTAGCGCAGAAGGGTCTTAACCAGAAGCTTAATTTAAGCGACTAATACCTGAGGGCACCCTTATGGGGTTCGGACCACATCACATTTATAAAGTTTAACGCGGGTAAAATTGCGGGGCACAGCTAGTATACTCATACACTCACACACATATAGCTATGATCTGAAGACTCAGTATCCTTGATCATAATGTAATTTATCGTCACATATCTCTTATTACCCGCTCGTGAATGAATTCATTGAATCTTTGTAGATGCCTTCTGAATAAAGAATTCTGCAGACGTAAAATACCCTCTTACATGTAGAAACTTTATTAAAGCACTTGAAAAGTAGTTTTAAAGCAATATTTAGACCTATTCAGATTCAGATATATTTTATGTGAATCGTAAAATTGAATTTAGGATATCACAGACACTTTTGATTTCTTTCGAACGCTGTAAGGGCAACGTACGGGACCTAATCCTAAAATTAACTAGGAGCCTATTTCTACATTCAAACAAAGAAATTCATAGCCGAATGAAATCACATTCTTAATTAAAATTCCAAAGAAATGAATATAATTTAAATAAAAACGCGTGCAATTTAGAGCACACGACTGAAGTAAAACTTGAATTACGAAGATAACTGGCTATGAGAGAAAGAGTGAAAGAAAATGTGTGCTCGCACTTCTCCCTCTTGGTCAGAACCAAAATCAGAATCAGAATCATTTATTTCACAAAAATAGGCTACATATAGGTCTTAATCTAGAAAGTGCATGCCTATCTTGTCTGTAGTAGAAGACATGTGAAATTATTACACTTTTTTAATTTCAATATTACTGAACAACAAATACAATAAAACTTAACAAAAAACTATTACAATAAAAATTACGACATAAAATACAATAATTAAGAAGATATAAAATTAAACCTAAACAATGTCTTATTTTATTTTATTTATTTAGGGATAATTAACAGCTACAACATAATACATACACATAGGATTTACAAAATTACTAGGACGATTCCCGCCACTGGACATCTTGGCGGACATGGACGCGAGAGTTTACGATCTCGTCCGTGCCCGCTCGGATGCCGGGGGCCAACAACCGGACTGGACAAACGTACGGCGGGACGCGCACCGACAGGCCTTAGAGATTTGGCGCGAGCGGCTTGAATTGCCGAGAGGCTTGCGTCAACGCTCTGTCGGTGCGGTCCTGCCATGGTTTGACGCATGGCTGCTCCGGAAACGGGGCAGCCTAACCTTCAGGTTGACACAGATACTCACCGGACACGGGTGCTTCGGTGAGTACCTGTGTCGAATAGGTAGAGAGGCGACACCGACGTGTCACCATTGTGGCGGCGGCCCGGACTCGGCCCAACATACACTCGAGGAGTGCCCAGCCTGGGCCCCCGAGAGGCGAGTCCTGGTCGCTGAAATAGGATTGGACCTCTCGCTGCCAGCAGTGGTTTTGGCTATGCTGGCGGCGACAACCGGATGGAACGCGGTGGCCTCGTTCTGTGAAGCTGTTATGCTCAAGAAGGAGGCCGCCGAGCGCGAGAGAGAGCGCAACGATCCCTCCCGTAGGAGAACGAGACGGCGCCGATGAACTGGATATTGACGCTAATGTCCGCTTCATCGGCGCCGGCGCTGGGAGCTAATCTCAGCGCGAGAAAGTATGCGGCGTCCGGCTGGCTTCTCCCTTGCTTGACGCCGCCCCTGGGACCGCTGGCGTTTGGAGGAGGGGCACTCCACTCGTCTTACATAAGCGGTCCCGGGAAGTGGTAACCTGCTGTAGCTCAGGTTGCCTAAACGTGCTTGTGCGTGATGGGGAGGAAAGGAGGCATTTGGGCCCCTCCCGTCCCCGGAGGAGAGTCTCAGACGCTCAGTGTACAGCGGGGGTACTGGCGAGATCGTTCACGAGTACCCAGAGCCCCCGCTACAGGCATTGTGAGGCTGGTTACCATGGTGGTTTTAGTGCGTGTCCCGGGACTAGCCCGGCGAGTCCCACATAACCCGTCGCCTCCCCAAGCGGCGGGTATGCGTAATATTTTTCATTTCCATCATGTAAAAAAAAAAAAAAGGATTTACAAAATTATTAAGTAATGTTGCAGCCCACGACATTATCCACAGAAAAACACAATCAATAAGTCGGTGAGTGCAGTAGCAAAGTAAATTTACCTAATTATATTTTACATTACATTCTATAGAATGTTATAGAAGTGATGTTAATATTAGATACAAGTATGTAAGTAACATAAATGTATAACAACAAATTGAAATTATAAACAAAAACTAATATAAAACAGAAAATCCACTAAAATTTCAAATATTACACTTTACTCGTTTAAACATTTTACTACATCAGATTGAAATTTGAATTTTGAACATGCAAATATATCAATGTCAATAAAATTTGTGTTATATGATTTCAAAATCCGATGAATAGGGCAACGTAGCCCAGAAATCGTTCGACACAAATTTACCGCAAAAAGAGTACCTGCACGAGCACTGCGCACATTAACAGTTCGTGGAACCACGTAACATAGCTTTGTCAAGAGATATAATAAATAAAATATAGTTAAATGTCATTTTTTCTTTCTTTGTCCATAAAAACATCCTTTATTGTATAATATGTTTTTTCTAAAAGCCATATTTTAAGTTTTTGTTTAAACTTATTAAGCGGAAGATTTTTTACAGTAATATACGAAACGTTATTCTCTCTCTTTTTCTATCTGCACTAACTTATATGTCTCTCTCAACTTTAGTTCGCCTCGCCCGATCACACTTCTTAACTTTAGTTCGCCTCGCCCGATCACACTTTTGATAACGCTCTCGTTACGCATTCACCAGCTTACTACCCAAGTAAAGAAGTTTCACTTTAAAAATATTTGAGTCTTATCAAAACGATTACGTAAACGTGGGATACACAAATAAGTTATATTTATGTACAGACGCCAGCACATCAAGCTACCCCAATCTGTCAAATTTCACCAATTGAAAGTGAACCTTATTTTTTTGTGATAAAGTTGAAAATCTATAAAAGAAATGTGACAGATTGGGGTGGCTGGATGTGCTGGCGTCTGTACCTATACATATTGACTGCACGTGTGGCGCAGCGGTTAAGATAGTCGCCTCGCTGCTTCGTGACGCGGGTTCGAGTCCCGCGCTGAACAACTATTTGTCTATATGCCCGTGCTTCCAAGACTAAGTAAAGATGGCATTACTAATTAACATGGCCATAAAAAAATCTCAAATTATCACATTGCTAGCTATATCTTGCAAATTTTAATTGGGCAAAAAACATTTATCATAAGAACTTATCGCAAATCGAAGTAGTTTATTATATTTGTATTTTATTAATGTTTGTCAAACCAGAACAACGTTATTTTAATAAATTAAAGCTCGTGGTGACTGTCTAGCGACACGACCGGAAAGGGGTCAGGTACAGGAACGCCGGGTTTCCGTGCTCTCCGAGACACGGGGTATAATACCGCCAACTCCCAGACTTTGGGTTGATGCAGAGAAAGCGTACAAATTAAAACTAAGCTAAGAAGGGTTTGCTCAATAAGCCTACGTTAAAAACGGTATTTAAATTTACAAAGGTTGGTACTGATTTAACGGCCTCCGGTACCTTGTCGTATATAGTACCCATCACATACTGTGATGGGTGTGAGTGAGCTTAAATGATTTTGCAAGAGAGCGTTTTACAGCTGCAAGTTGATTCGCGGTTCTCGTATTATACTATGTATGTGTGTACTTCACATATTGTGTCATGTAGTTTACTATGCTAGCTCTAACGTAAAGACGCCAGAACACCCAGCTAACCCAATCTGTCAAATTGCTTTTAAAGATTTCCAACGTTATCACGTAAGTATAAGGTTCACTTTCAATTGGGGAAATTTGACAGATTGGGGTAGCTTGATGTGCTGGCGTCTGTACATTACTAAATGCTGTGTGACGGCTGTGAATATCAGAATATCATCACCCCATCTCGTCCCAGAGGCCTAGAAGTCGACCCGAGGGAATATCTACCAGAGGACGGAGAGCAGCTTCCTTCTCTGTATTATGACCATCTTACTGCGAACGCCAACCCCTCTACCAAGCGTAGCGATTATGGCATTTCCACCCAAGATGATTCTTGAGGGAGGCTTGTCCAGTAGTGGACTACTTTCCGCTGTAATGATGATGATGGCAGATGGACGGCAGATCATTATGCCAAGTCTCTTTCAGTGTGGTTTGACTGAATCATCTTGGAGTATACCGACAGTTGCCGCAAAACTGCAAACGAGGCCCTAGCGCTTAATAGTTGATGCATAAATTCCGCATTATTGCAGAACCTACACACTCTACAGTCTCCGATGTCCACCGAAATAATGCGGACGAAACACCTCTACAACTGCTCTGCCACTGTGAACCACTGATGCATAAACGTAACACCGTACTGGGCCAACACTTCTTGCACCAGGACGATGTTATCGATACTCCTGCCAAAAAGAATCTGCAATTTATCTATGTTGCAAGGTTGGACAGGGAAGTTTAGTTGGAGCAGCGAGCACAATAGTTCATCGCTGGACGCAGTGTTATCAGAACCTCCGGGGACTGGAAATAGCCGCTAGCAGAAGAATAAGACAGTTGCCCTGATATCGCGCTTTATTGCCTGCACAGTTTCGTTCAGTAGTTTAATTAAACCTAGTATGGTATTCATGGCCATACGAGGTCAAACTTTTTACCTCATTCATTAGTAACTATAGATTAAATTAATCGCAAAAACAAAATGGGTCACTTACTATTCTGTGAAAATAATAATGAGGTCTTAACTAGGTCAACAACCAGTCAGGCCGACAATATTTATTGGTATTTTTATTATTGAAAGTTCGATAACAAATATAGATTAACTATTCTTTTACATGCACATACACGCACGTAATCCTATTAATATTATAAACGCGAAAGTTTGTAAGTATGGATGGATGGATGTTTGTTACTCTTTCACGTAAAAACTACTGAATGGATTTTTATGAAACTTTACAATAATATAGCTTATACGCTACAATTTATAAAGATATCGTGTGAATTGTCCAAAATATGACGATAAGTGTCAAGTAAATAGGAAAAATCTACCATTCGCAAGCTATTCCGGCGTGCACTGTCGAAACCGCTAAAGGTACACATTGTAGGTATATTAAGTATTTTAACATTTGATAACCTTCAGCGTGGGACAGAAAGAAAGGTTAAAAGAAAATAATTAACGTCTACCGTTTTAGCGGCACTCGGTATCTGTGGTCAAAATAATTCTAATGCAAAAAATCTTAGCAATGGTACTTGTACCCAGATAAGTCCGATAACATTATGTAAATAAGACCCTGTTAGCTTTTTATTCTTAAATGACTAATCAACCAATCCTATATATATCGATATCGAGTCGTATAAACACGAGAATACGTAACAATTTCGACCGACATGGAATGTTTGGTTGGACATTCAAGCAGTTAGGTGACCGTTGGTAGTTCAGTCCTCGGCATAATATAAACAGTTAAAAGTTTAGATTGAAGCACACTTTCGTTTTTTGCCTTCAATAACGGCCTGCTGATAATTGTTGATTCTATTTAGGATAAGTAAATAATTTGCATTTTATTTTGATTAGACACCGCACCGTTACAATACGGTGGTAAATGTGACCTCCAATTTGTATTTCACTTCATGAAACTATAAGATATCTTCTTTCTCTTTGTCATATCCCACGTTAGGTGGGGTCGGCTCTCCTTATTATTTTGCGCCGGGACCGTCTGTCCTGCATTGCCGAAACTGGGAATTGCACTTTCTCTTGAAGTTTGGTCATACAGCATACTAGACCTCTTCTAGACCTCCCCGTCAAGCGGCGGCGACCTCTGCCTCTCTTATTGCGAGTGCTTTGCGTAGGTACTACGTGCTCTTCATCGCTTCGCATGACATGTCCTTACCATCTCATACAGTACACTTTAAAGCTGCCTTAGATATGTTCATTTCTGACCTTGTCCAATCTCATGACTGCTCCCGACCATCTCAACATCTTCATTTCCGCAACATGTAGCTTGTTGACGTGGGACTCCTTGACCGTTCAACATTCGGTGCCATACAGCATTGCTTTTTTAGGGTTCCGTAGCCAAATGGCAAAAAACAGAACCCTTATAGATTCGTCTTGTCTGTCTGTCCGTCCGTATGTCACAGCCACCTATTTCCGAAACCATAAGAGCTGTACTGTTGAAACTTGGTAAGTAGATGTATTTTGTGAACCGCGTTAATATTTTCACACAAAAATAGAAAAAGAATAATAATTTTGGAGGTTCCCCATACATAGAACTGAAACTCATAAATTTTTTTCATCGTACCCATACATATGGGTATCTATGGATAGGTCTTCAAAAATGATATTGAGGTTCCTAATATATTTTTTTCTAAACTGAATAGTTTGCGCGAGAGACACTTTCTAAGTGGAAAAATGAGTGGTCCCCCCCCCCCCCCCCCCCTGTAACTTCTAAAATACGAGAATGATAGAGCAAGTGGGTCCCCTGATGGTAAATGATCACCGCCGCCCATGTACACTCGCAACACTTAGGAGTCGCGGGTGCGTTGCCGGCCTTGAAAAGAGCCGCAAACAATTGTTACTGACCCTCCCCATTCCCACCCCTATGAGCTCTGGCGACCTTACTCACATTCAGAAACACAACATTAAATTATTAATATTCTTATTAAGGAATGTCTTCTATAAGGTGGAGGTACATCCCCAGTCGGACTGCTCTTTGAGCGAATGAACATTGTGCCCTACTTCTACTATCTCTCAGCAGAGTCTATAAGGCGGCAGTAAGACCAGCGTCTTACTGCCGCCTTATAGACCTTGCCCTTGGTTTTTATGGGCATGCGTGGATCACAGAGTGCAAGCCAGCTTCTACCTATTATTAAAATACATGACCTATTATAAAAAATAATAAAGAAATAGTAACAGTTGATAAAGAGTACCTACCTATGTAATTTAGAACACTTTTCATAAAATTTTTGCAAGAATTTTCGTTCTTTGCTCTTTGTGCACTGAACTTTGTGATATGTAAAGGTAAGGTTCGGATTTATCAAGCATGGTCCCACAAGAGAGTTCTACGCACTGAAAGCATATTTTATTCAAAAGTTAAGAATAAATAAAAAACCTTAAATCCACTGTGAGGACGCACTGTGAGCCACTCCCCTGAGACACGAAGTCGCAAGTTGTCGAGAAAGTTGAATTTCATTTACGAAACTACGTACATATGCGCGTTCCCGCCGAAGTCAATGAATTTATAGAATTTAATAATAAGTACATGGATGACTGAGTTCTACTCGTTTCGCCAATACATCATCAGCCTGATATCGTCCACTGCTGGACATAGGGGTTTGCCGTAGTCGCCGCGTCCTGCCTTCTAAGCATGCTGCGTTATTTCGGCCACGGCGCATTAGCCATCTACGTGGGACATATTATAGTGCACAAGTGTGCGCGCAAACACAGGAGCACTTTCTATTCCATCACTCTCAAGATCCGATGAGAGGCCTGGCGACACAACCGGAAAGAGGTCAGGTACAGGACTGACGGCTTTACGTGTATTCTGAGGCACGGGGGATAATACCGCCAACTACCAGACTTCGGGCTAATGCTGAGAATTTATTCTTTTTACTGAAAAGTCCCAAAATCACTTTTGTCCCGGGATTTGAACCCAGGGCCACGTTATGCGCGGGTGAACACGCTACCGCTACACCAATGCCAATGAGGCACGAGATAGGCATAGCATAGTATGGAATATTTTCCTTACAGCATATATCATGTAAACATGTTTCTTGCTAATAAATATTTTATATTATACATATATTTAATCTGATTCTCAGACTGTTCTAGGCTGTAGCATGATCCATACTAGGTATGGTATTCAGTTGCGAATATATTTCATAAGCAGGCCCAGCCAAGCAGCGATAAAGCTAACAGGGTACGGCAAGCAGTCCGGTGAGACGGGCTGACTTATAATAATAATAATAAATAGAGTTTTTATTGGAATAAAAGTATTTTTTTTGTTTATAAACCTACCAAACTGCGCAACAGTTTGTCGGCGGGATTAGCGCTTGTTTTCACTTCCTTAAACTAAGTACAAACTAGATGAATACCTACATATAATTTTGATTAATATTTGTGTAACTGTAGTAATTTTGTCAAACCACTTACAAAAATATCAGCATTCACAAAATTCAGTTAGCAGTATTTGTCTAACTTTATGTTTTAGGGATGCTTTACTTATCGTACCATGTTCTTTCCTAAGCCAAGAAAATTGATTTATATATGTGTGATATAATGTTGATTGTGTAAGTCAGTCGTCTACAAGCCTTAGGGTCTACAAGTCTTAGGATAGCACTGTGATACGGTACGTATACGCCGCCATTCAAAAAGCGTGCTCCTGCCAGCAGCAACACCAATACTGACAGAGGGCCGAAAAAATGGGAACAGGAATGGTTTTCGAACCGGAATTTCTTGACAGAACTATGGTGTGGAAGGTAAATGGAAAAACAAGCACAAGAATGGCGGAAGCTACACGGATAAGAGAAAAGATATGTCCTAATTGGATAAATAAAGTTAGAAACTAATAAATAATAATATATATTTTGGATCAACTAAAGAGACGTAAAACTAAGTACTAAAAATATATACTTATATTTAAATTAAAATTAAAATATACATATTATTATATACTGGTCTCATCTTTGGGCGTCGAAAAAAACTTCGGTATCGCTGCCTTTGAGCATGCTGCAGCCCAGAATGCTGGCCGCATTGCCACGCTGGATGGCAATGCTTAAACGCTGTCCAAGATATTGGCCAGCCCTCTGGTCGCGTGTAGTATCCACCAAGCGTTTGGATAATTCGCGGAAAAAAAATCCGCGCTCTCGGACCCCATGGCCCAAGCGTCTCCACTCCAAACGGCTCAAATATATAATCTCTTTCAAGATTTGTATATTTGAGCCGCTTAGTGGCCTCAGCTGATGCAGCAGCAGAGCCGGCGCATTCCATTGTCCTTGGAAGGTGAGATGGCGCAAGGGTGTCGACGCATGTCGCGTCCCATACCAAAGGCCTACCCAACTTCCAAGGGAGCAACGTCATACCATCAGGTCTCTTACCGTCGTCTCGTGCCAAGCCATTTGGTTCTAACCTAGCTGGGACGCCGGCGGCGACAAGAGCCCGACGGATAATGTCGTTAATGCTCGAATGGCGTGGAATCCTACCTGCACTCCTGCTGCAAAGGCAACGATGCGGAGCGACGCTCGAGACACCCAATCGGAGACATGCAACAATGCGGAAAGTGCCGTCATCCAACATCGTGCCGATATTAGAGGAAGGAACTGCCTGGAGCCAAAGAGCCGACTCCCATTCACCCAGAGCCAGCAGACGGGCCCGCTCTGCAGGATTATTTGACGTATTTAACAATTTATTTTGTACTAATGTGCAGAGCGGCCGGTCCCACTGCCTCTGGGAGGATGGGTCAGTCGGCAAGTCGTCACTTGAGCAAGCCATCTTCCAAGTGTTAATGCCGTCGGTAAAACACATCACCTCAGAACTAACCTGCGTGTTAGAGAGAATTTACTGGTTAGCTCTTTAGTGCTATGGACCGAGGACAGGAATGCGGGAAGACTAACACTGGAAATTTTGCGGATGCCAAGACCTCCTAAACGTATAGGTAGTGTCATTAGAAGCCATGCTCGGTCATCCAGGTTTTGGATCAACTAACTGCTATTTATATACTCCAAAACCAGTCAGAGGCTGTATGTACTATGGCAACCATGCAACTGATAAACATCCTACTAATATTATAATCGCGAAAGTTTGTAAGTATGAATGGATGTTTGTTACTATTTCACGTAAAAACTACTGAATAGGTTTTGATGAAACTTTACAATAATATAGCTTATACATCAGAATAACACATAGGCCACAATTTATAAAGATATTGTATGAATTGTCCAAAATATGATGATAAGTGTCAAGTAAGTAAGAAAAAATCTACCATTTGCAAGCTATTCCGGCGTGCACTGCCAAAACCGCTAGAGGTACACATTCTACTAATATTATTAATGCGAAAGTTTGTGAGTATAGATGTATGTATGTATGTTTGTTACTCTTTTACGCCAACACTACTTTAACGCGGCTGAAACCGCGGGGCGCAGCTTGTACTAATATATTATTAAATACATACATATTATAGACTAGCTGTGCTCCGCGGTTTTACCCGCGTAAAATTTTATAAATGATCACAGCTCCTCCCCCGTAGGTGATAGCGTGATAATATATATGTATAATACGTAATATTCAAGCAAAATTTGAAGTAAATCGATGCAGTACTTTTTGAGTTTAGCCCGGACATACATACAGACAAACAGGAAAACAGACACACAGACAAAAATTCTAAAAACTATATTTTTGGCCACGATATCGATAGTAGATCACGCCCCAAGTATAATTTAAAAAAATATTTAATGTAAAGTTTTTACTTTCCTACGACTTTATTATATGTATAGATAAGTTACAGGGAACGCAATGGTTATAATTCATTTTAATCGTTCAAATGGCGGCGACGTGGTCCGCCACCCGTCACGTCTCGTTTCCCGGAGAGGCGAAAAGTGGCCAACGGAGAGCCGTTTTGCTACGTTGAATGTGGGAGGAGGAATAGAAGGTAAGATGGACGAAGTATGTCAGCTGATGAGTGAAAAGCGGATCGATGTGTTGTGTGTGAATGAGACGAAGCGGAAAGGGTGTGATACTACAATACACGGACAATACACGGCATATTGGTCTGGAGTACCGAACACCACCAGAGGTTGCCAAGGTGTGGGTCTCATTCTTTCCACAAGTATGTCTGAGTGTGTGACTGAGTTCGAATGCGTGAATGCAAGAGTAATGTGGTTGAGAATGAAAGTTGGTATGACCCGTATCTTCCTAGTAGGAGTGTACGCTCCTGTAGATATGGGTGCAGTTGTAATACAGCGAGAACAAGAGGAAAGAAAGGCATTCTGGGAGACCCTGAGAGATGTGTTGCGGTTAAGTCAGTATAATGAAAGAGTAATAATGTTAGGTGATTTTAATGGATGGGTTGGGGTAAAACGTGATGGTTTTGAAAGAGTACTAGGTCAATTCGGTGACGAAAGTGAGAATGAGAATGGGTACAGTCTGCTTGAGATATGTTTGGAATGGGGTCTTTGTGTTACAAATACTATGTTTGAACATAAAAGAATCCATACGTTTACACGAGAGAGGAAAAATGTGAGAAAGAGTATGATTGACTTCGTGATTGTAGATGAAAGACTGAGAAAGAATGTTCTAGACACAAGAGTCTATCGTGGGACCGCAATCCATACAGACCACTTTCTGGTAATGAGCCGAATAAGTGGTCTATTCAAAGGATGGCGCCACCGAATCCCTGAGACTAAAAGTGTACTTGAGAGAATAAAAGTAGAGGAACTGCAAGAGGAAGAAGTGGCAGATGAGTACAAAAGTAAGTTGGTTGAGAAGTTTGAGGGATCTGAAGACATAAGAGAAGTAGAAGAGCTATGGAAGGTAGTCAAAGAAGGTGTGGTGAGTGTAGCTGGTGAAGTATGTGTGTAATAAAGAGACGAAGAGGAAGAAAGATGAAGAATATTTGGTGGGATAAAAGTGTACAAAAAGTTGTATGTGAAAAGAAGAAAGCGTGGTTAGACTGGCTAGCCACCAGAGCAAACGAACGAATGCATAAGGCGACGAATGAGGATATAGAAAGGGCCTGGAATGATTATAGGAAAATGAAAGGAATTGTAAAGGATGTGGTGAATGAAAAGAAAAATGAACAAAAGGATAATTTTGATAGAAGGTTGTCGAAGGATTTTCAGACGAACATTAAGTTTTTCTGGAAATCCGTTAGATCAGTAAGAGGCATAACTCAAACCTCAGAACTGAAATCCATACGAGACCAAGATGGAAATATAGTGAAAGGGGAAGAATGCGTGTTAAAACGTTGGAAGGAGTATTTTGAAAGTTTGTATGAAAGAGGTGTAACAGAGAGTGAACGTAGTTCACTAAGTATAGACAAGAACAAATGTAAAGATGACATTGGTATGGATGAGATTGTGAAAGCTATTAAGGGTATGAAATCAGGTAAGTCACCAGGGTATGACAGGATAACTTCCGAGATGCTGAAGGCTGGACATGGCGTCATAGCGAGTCAGCTGTGCAGCCTATTCAATTTATGCTATACCACCGGCCAAGTGCCAAGTGATTGGTGCAAGGCTGTCATCGTACCTCTTTACAAAGGGAAAGGCTCACGGCAAGACTGTAAAAACTATAGGGGCATTAGTCTACTCAGCGTCGTTGGTAAGTTGTATGCAAAAGTATTGGTTGAAAGAGTTGTGAAAGAAACCGATGCGAAAATATGGGATGCACAGGCAGGTTTTCGGAAAGGAATGGGATGCACGGATCAGGTCTTTTCTCTGCGAAGCATAGTAGAGAAGTTTTTGGGCAAAAACCAAAAGGTTTACTGTGCCTTCGTAGACTTAGAAAAGGCCTACGATAGAGTGTTGAGGAGTGAACTATGGTCGGTACTGTCCATGTATGGGTTGAACGACAACCTTGTTCAAGCACTAAAATCTCTTTATAGGGATTCCAGAGCTTGCGTGAGGATTAACGGGTCATACACCGAGTGGTTTAGCATCCAAAAGGGTGTTAGACAGGGATGTGTAGCGTCACCGTGGTTGTTTAACCTATTCATGGATAGCTGTTTAAAAGATTTGAAAGAAAGTGAATGTGGTGTAAGGATGAATGAGTTACTCATCAAATGTCTGCTGTACGCTGATGATCAAGAACTTGATCATCAGCGTACTTGCATCGTCTGCGGACGAGTTGCAGGTGATGGTAACAAATATGCATGAAGCTTTTGAAAGGAAAGGGATGAAAATGAATGTAGGTAAGACGAAAGTAATGGTATTTGAGAGGGATGAATACACGACAACGTGTGATATTGTGATTGGAGGAGAGAAAGTCGAACAGGTGAATGAGTTTGTATATTTGGGAACTTTGTTTACGAGAGATGGGAAATATGAAAAAGATATTGTTAGAAGAGTAAATGCGGGGAATAGAGTGAATGGGGCACTACACGCCTTTATGAGTAGCCGGCAAGTATCAAAGAAGGCTCGACTAGCCGTGCACGATGGAGTGTTAGTGCCAACTTTAATGTATGGAAGTGAAAGTTGGGTATGGCAGAAAAAGAATGAAAGTAAAATAAATGCAGTGGAAATTAGAGCTCTGAGAAGTATGTGTGGTGTGACTTTGAGAGACAGAATTCGAAATACTGATGTAAGAGAGCGTTGTGGTGTGAAAGAGGATGTAGTCACAAAGATTGAAAAAGGCATGCTGAGATGGTTTGGCCATTTAGAAAGGATGAATGAAAGAAGATTGACAAAAGAAGTATACCTGGCCTGTGTGAATGGGACAACCGGAAGGGGAAGACCACGTCGAACATTCTCTGACCAAATTGGAGATGTTCTCAAGAAAGGGCAGGTCAGAAGTACCCTAAACCGGCGAGCATGTATGAAGAATATAATGTCAGTAATCGAGGCAAAAGAAGTATGCAAAGATCGTGACAAATGGAAATCCGTTGTCTCTGCCTACCCCTCTGGGAAACAGGCGTGAGTCTATGTATGTATGTATGTATGTAGATAAGTTACACCCAGACACACAACAAATAATCGTGCTCATCACACATAGATTTGTCCTTGGTGGGGATCGAATTCAACACCTCTGGCTTAGCAGTAAAGCATTTTAAAATGAAATCGCTATCGGATCGCCGAAAACTGCACTCTTTCTGCATAAAATTGCCAACAACAACATAAATTGCAGTAATCTAACCGTCTCCTAATAGCAGTTCCTCGTATGCCACCATGTTACCCAATAACTAAAACCTTTTCTCGCCCACCCGCAAAAACAAATCTCGCACTTAATTCACCTTTGGTGCGAGCGTGTATTGAGTACAACGGTTTTAATAAAAAAATCGACCAATTGGATATTTTTTTCGAGGCATTTTATGCATACAAGCGTAAAATATTGGAAGCGTTAGCATAGGGAATCTTTTTTTAGGCCAATAAGCATTTTTTTAATTGTTTATAATGCATTTTAATCTGTGTTAGTTATAGTATCTTTGTTCGTTTTTAATTTAAAATAACTTGTATTGTATGTCAACGTTGTCTATGTTTAGTGTGTGTTGTGCATGACTTTAATAGGTGTACATATAAGAACCGAATTAAATAGTGAGCTAAGATTTAAATGTTGTGTATGTATACTGTTGGTGTGTCTTTAATAAATAAATAAATAAATAAGCAGTCAAGGTCACAGGTCACGGTCAGATCAACAGGCCAGTCAAACTATTTGTTGTTAGTACGAGAACCTATTTGAAATAGGCCTTTTATTAACTTCTATTCTTTATTCCTTTGACATACCGAAGATAATATTGTCATTGATTTGTTTTATACTGGCTGTGCCCCACGATTTTACCCGCGATAAACTTAATAAATTATAGCCTATACGTTATTCGGATAAATCTCACTAATATTATAAAGGCGAAGGTTTGTGAGTGTGTATGTTAATTACTTCTTCACGTCTATATGGCTGGAGCGATATTAATAAAATTTGGTAACGAGTTAGCGAATTAGCTGACACCCTGGATTAACACATAGGCTATAATTTATAAAGTTTAACGCGGGTAAAACCGCCGGGCACAGCTAGTAAGCTATATTACTACAACATATCATCAAAATTCGTTCAGTAGTATTTAAGTTAAAACAAACACATTCATACATCCATTCTCATAGTATGTTTCACATATGTAATTTGTGACATGTGTTTATGTTCAAATAATGACTATTGGCTCTACCTCTTAAGTTTATTTACTCAGATACCTATTTAACGGTAAAACCAACGCAAATACTTTATTCAAAGTCAAAGTCAAAGGTTTAATATTAGTTACAAATGTGTGTCTTTTGCAGGTATTGCAAGTTTAATTATTAAATTAGGAATAAATGTCCTTCATTTCAATTACATTATTTGATTATATAATTAAATTTATTTTGTGATATAAATATTAGTAATTAAAAGTTTGTCTCGATATAATGCAACGATAATCACTATAATTAACAATTGTCTAAATATACGTCTAGAGCATAATTTAGAATAAACTTTAGTACTAAATCTTAAACTGAATCTAAAATATGGTATTAAATTAAATAGAATGTCCATTAAATTGTATTTACTCATAGCACCAGGTAAAATGTCATAATAATTTTGAAGTAAATATAATATTTAAATTGGTTAATACATTTTTATAGAAATAATTATATTGGAATTAGGTATGTCATTTTTCTAAATATTCTTTGATTGAGTAGAAGCAGTTTTCAATAAGAATGTTTTTAATTTTTTACCGTTCATCGAGCTGATAAGAATGAATTTGGACTACGCCGGCTAATCTCAAAGGAGTCTACTACTTCCATATAATATGTACAGACGCCACCACACCCAGCTACCCGAATCTGTCAAATTTCTTTTCTAGATTTTCGACTTTACCACAAAAGCATAAGCTTCACTTTCAATTGGAGAAATTTTACAGATTGGGGTAGCTTGATGTGCTGGCGTCTGTACAAACTTATATGTGGTCCAAAGATTGACGACCGCCGCGCGCCGCCAGTTGGGAGTGAACCTGCCTTCAGGTCGCGATGATAGGCGACTTAGCCGGTAGCCCCCCACTTCGTCGATCACGATGATAGGCGACTTAGGTGGTAGACAAATTTTGGCTCGCCTGTGGGTCTAGTGGCACTGATCAAATCAAATGAAATTAAATAATTTTTTTACACTTAATGTAAGATTATGCTGGCATTTATGAATGGAATTCAATACCATAACGGTATGCAAAATTAGACAAACTAGAACGTATACAAAATCAATAAAAATAAATGTCTAATTCAATACACCATCTTGATGCAAGTCAAATGATATTTTAGTTGTTAGAAACAAAAGATAAACATAAATTGTATTCCATCCCATCCCATCCAGGACAAATCTTTGTGGGATGGGGACTTTGTTATCGATATGTGTTTGGATATTATTAGTGTGATATATCTATAATATGTATGCATGTCACAGGATATTATTATATTATATAGATATTAGAAATATGTAAGAATGTTTATCACACACGGTCATCAGATCCCAAACTAATCAGAGCTTGTACTATGTCAGTTTTCCCAAGATAAAGAAAAGAATAAAGAACTAATCTGCATCAGCGTGATATTCATATTCAACTACTTACATGAAATAATACTTAGGTATTTATATTTTGTTATAATGATAGGTACCTACCAATAGTTTGACAATAAACTATTAATGTAACGTTACTTATGTTGGGATTAAATTAATTTATGATGAAATATAATTTGCAACTTTAAAGTTCGAACCAACAGTCACCTGCGTCTCATATTTAACTGCCCCCATTTCTACAAAACAAAGAACAAAATATTACGTGACTAAAGACCTTAAAACTTTAAACATTTCCATTAATTCTAACATGTTGGCTTTCATAAATCCTATTAGTCAACTTACACGAATAACTGTCTACAACGAGGTCAGGTACTTAGAAATTTTATCAACTTGACTCACCCATCACCGCTACGGTAAAGACACACTATACTTATTATAATGACTATACTTCCTCCAACATATTCTATATTAAGTAGTAGCAATATTGTTTTTATTAGCTTTACTACGCGTTAAACTTTATACATTATAACCTATGTATGTGTTAATCCAGGGTGTCAGCTAACTCCATACTAAATTTTATTGTATCGCTCCAGCCGATTAGACGTGAAGAAGTAACAAACATACACACTCACAAACTTTCGCCTTTATAATATTAGTGTGTTGCTTTTTTGCATCGGACTACTCATATAACATGGATTTATTCAAAGTTAGAGTGAACAGGCATCTTATGGGTACGCGCGGTCCACCTTCGACCATATCTACACTTACCATCAGATGAGATCGTGGTCAAGCGCAAACCCATTTTGCATAATAGAAACCTTTTGACAAGTACACCTACTGTTAAAATTTGAAATTGTTCAAAATTCAGTGAAATTTTAATTCCGAAGGAAGTTTATAATATCTTTCTGTCCATTGACGGTTCGTATTCGGGAATATACATACATACATACATCCATAGACTCACGCCTGTTTCCCAGAGGGGTAGGCAGAGACAACGGATTTCCATTTGTCACGATCTTTGCACACATATTTTGCCTCGATTACTGTGATTATATTCTTCATACATGCTAGCCGGTTTAGGGTACATCTGACCTGTCCTTTCTTGAGAACGTCTCCGATTTTGTCAGAGAATGTACGACGAGGTCTTCCCCTTCCGGTTGTTCCATTCACACAGGCCAGGTATACTTCTTTTGTCAATCTTCTTTCTTTCTTCTTTCGAGAATATACTTGATCCAATAAAATCAAAACATATAAACTTGACACATAAAGTTTTATATTTCACTGTTTATTATTTATAACTATTTCCAGAATCCGTGTATATAGGTGAAATGTACATAACTTAAAAATCGAAATAGAATTTATCTATCCAATTTTATATCCTTATTTCTTATAAATTTATGTATTTATACCGTATAATTTGTTTATATACACCAACAGACCAATCAAACAAACTATGACTATTACTGAACAAATATACAAAACTGTGAAATAATCGTTTCTACATTTTATTGTCAGTAAATAATTACTGACTAGAAAGTAAAATAAAAAGAAAACCTCATGTGCGGTCGTGATTACGTATAACTAACTAATAATAACAATACCGTCGTGGGTCAAAGTCACGTTGCGCTGGCGCCTAAACCAACACGCCGCGGCACGTACTATGACCTTAAAAGACTACCGGTACACTATTTTTGAACAAACTCTAGCATAGGTGTGTCAAATGCGAAACAAACGCAATAAAGATAACGGCGACGGTATAAATCATGAGTAAGGATCATATTAATGTTATTTGATGCTTAACGGTGCTGTTTTGGGCTGTAGGTCAGTCCGATCACTGGTCAGGTAAAGTGACGTGATATGAACTAAACGCGCCGGATATAGGAACTATTTGATATGTGAGTGAACATTGACCATCGGACATTACGTAATATATAGAATTGGCTGACTAATGGCTGCATATGTTAAGTATTGGAATTCATGGTAGTGTAGTCACATATCTCTTTACAGTAAACCAATCAAATAACAGAAAAATATCTGTAATGTCTTAAACGTAGTAGAGTAGCTGCGCCGTGATAACGTCACAGAATGCTGTACGTTTTGTAACCAAAACCCTGTAAAGCATATTTAGCAACAAATAAATAAATAATAATTATTATTATAAAATGTTGACTGACCTCTTGCTCTAGTGGTTGATGACCTTGACTGCCAAGCCAGAGATTGTGGGATCCATACCCAGGAAAAGTCTTTGTGTAATGACCACGTTTATGTATGTGTCCGGATGTAATTTATCCATAATATGAATGTATTTAGGAATATAAAAGTATGTTTATCAGTTGTCTAGTTGCCATAGCTCAGGAAAGAACATGGTACGATAAGTAAAGCATCCCTAAAACATAAAGTTAGACAAATACTCCGAACTGAATTTTGTGAATGCTGATATTTTTGTAAGTGGCTTGACAAAATTACTACCGTTACAAATATTAATCAAAATTATATATGTATTCATCTAGTTTGTACTTAGTTTAAGGAAGTGAAAACAAGCGCTAATCCCGCCGACAAACTGTTGCGCAGTTTGGTGGGTTTATAAACCAAAAAAACGATATTATTCCAATAAAAAAAAAATATATATATATAGTCGTCTTGAAAACAACGCGCTCGTTATGTGAAACTTAAATGACAGTGGTACACTTTCAGCCAGCAGGTCAATAAGGTTGATTTAATTTCATTAACTTCTAACGCTTCTAATGCTAGCAATTTGAATTACAAAATACGGGAAAATCCTTTAAGACTAAAATTGTGTTTAACTTTTTGGTGATTCTAGTAGTCATCGGTAAACAGTCGTTAAGCCATGTCAGAGGCCTACTGGACGGCTTGAACAACTCTGACAGCAGAGCGAAGAAGCAGAAAGACACACTCGTATAATCCTATCAAAGTATTCCACAGAGCATAATTCTGGACGTTACCTTCTGACGAAGGTACAGGGAAACTGTTTTTAAAAGGATAATAATCAAGTTCAATGTAACATAAGGTAATGCGGTAGTTTAGCATACCAACTGTGTTTGGGCAGACAGGTAGATCCGCCACACAATGTTTCACCACCTATATGGCATGGTACTAAAATTGGATGTTAATATGACCATATTTGCCGCACATTCGCATTGTACAAGTTCTATTGCACCTATTTATACTAGCCGTCATTGCTGGGAATTTACAACGCTTTTTATA
The DNA here is from genome assembly GCA_951640165.1 of Pseudoips prasinana. NCBI lineage: Eukaryota > Metazoa > Arthropoda > Insecta > Lepidoptera > Nolidae > Pseudoips > Pseudoips prasinana. The sequence continues at coordinate 16,917,979 of OX621260.1, forward strand.
TGACAGCAACACTGGTTTTTCTTTCCTTTCCAAGGCAGGCCATTCATTTTATTTATTACAAACTGCGCCCCGCGGTTTCACCCGCGTTTATGTAGTTTTGGTGTAAAAGAGTAACAAACATACATCTATTCTCACAAACTTTCGCATTTATAATATCATTAGAATGTGAACCTCTACTGATTTTAGCACTGCATGTCGGACTATCTCGCAAATGGTAGATTTTTCCTACTTACTTGACGCTTATCGTCATATTTTCGACAATTCATACAATATCTTGATAAATTGTAGCCTGTTTTATTCTGATGTATAACCTATATTATTGTAAAGTTTCATTAGAACCATTCAATAGATTTTACGTGAAAGAGTAACAAACATCAATCCATACTTTCAAACTTTCGCGTTTATTATATTAGTAGGATATACTCGATATATAATTTTATTTATTATATACTCGATGTAAGTGACATATTTAGTTATTGTTACTAGGTTGCATTTCCATAAACAGTTGAGTGATGGCTGCAATGAGTAATAAAGTAATGTATAAGAATTTATCTGAGCAAACTCTTAGTCTAACTATTATCATAATTATATTGTAGACACGGGTCTAGATCGCGATTTACTATTTGGGTTATCCGACGTTTCGACATGGAATGTACAGACGCCAGCACATTAAGCTACCCCAATCTGTCAAGTTTCCCCAATTGAAAGTGAACCTTATGCTTATGTGATAAAGTTGAAAATCTATAAAATAAATTTGACAGATTGGGGTAGTTGGATGTGCTGGCGTCTGTACCAGCTGTAGTCTCGTCGACTAATGTGAATCGCCTAATTACTTACTAAAACTAGTTATATTTTTACTAACTAAATATGAATGCATATCTGAAATATTTTCTTTTGTCATTTTACTGTCTAAGATATTTTAGCCGTCAAAGAAAACAAATGAAGAAATATTCAGAATTATACCATCACCGTAAAGATTTTAACATTTGACGGGCCGGTTGTAAATGCTAGCCTTTCAATCTGCAGGTCGTGGGTTCGATTCCCAACCAGGACAGATATTTGTATGCATGAAAATGTCTGTTTGTCCTGAGTCTGGTGTTATTATCTATATAAGTCTGTATTTACAGAAGAAAAGTAGTATATGTAATATATCAGTTACTAGCTCTGCCCCGCGGGTTTACCCACATTAAACTTTATGAATTATAGTCTACGTGGTAATCCAGGGTGTCAGCTAACTCTATACCAAATTTTATTAAAATCGCTCCAGCCGTTTGGACGTGGAGAAGTAACAAACACACACACTCCCACACTCACAAACTTTCGAATTTATAATATTAGTGTGATCTAGTTTCCATAGTACAAACTCTGCTTAGTTTGGGATCAATATCGTACCGATAAAAAGCCCCCCTCAACGCGGACGGGGGGCCGCGTCATGTCATTAACGTAGAGCGAAAGTTGCACAAAACTCCCTAAAATGATGATCTCTGCCCTCTCCCCGCCAGTAATCGCCCAGAGTCGAGGTTCGAACCCCACAGGGGGTGCCCTCTGGCGCGGGTTACTTGATTTCTAGACGGCTCGAGCCCTCTTCTCGCCTCTATAGTCCGGTGAAGCAGTGAAAGCCTCCTAGGCTAACTGTAGCGTCAGGTTAAAAAAAAAAAAAAAGTTTGGGATCAGATTCTGATATCCGTGTGTGAATATTGTCCCACAATATTATAATTTAGAAAATTAGTAATATTTTCATCCATTGATGTTCAGACTGGCGAACCGAAAACGTAAACGCAGTTTTCAACGTTTTCCGGTTAGAAGGTGGACCAACGATTTTGCAACAACGAACGAACAAGGAAATGTTTTTGCCTAGATCACGAGTGTTTAAAACACGTGTACGCGTGAATAGTGATATCCAATTTTGTGCATTCAAACAATGATAAGATGTATATGAAGCTAGTTTATATTAGGAGATAGTAGGTAGGGAGGTAGTAGGTACACACGGCTGCACATCAAGCTACACAGTTCCAGTATAAGCTGATCCCGCGTTGTATAGGATTTCGATACAATGACAGGTCAGTTTATATTGGAAATGTATAGCTTGATATGTAGCCGTATGTACCTGCGAAATCGCAATCTTTGCTTTTTTTTCTATAAGATAAACAGCTACCAATTGCTTGTTTCACCATCATCACCTCCTTACCTATGTTACATACCGGAAAAATCTTACTTTCTAAATCTTTTCGTGTGTGTTTTCCGTTTTATCAGCTGTAAGACGTCCACTGCTGGACAATGTCTTACACAAGGACTTCAACCACTGAGAGTATTGCATTGCCTGCATCAAGCGGTATCCCGCGACCCCTGTAAGATATTGTTCAGCTAGATGGCGCTGTGTGATATGGTCCCGGATATTGGTAAGTGAAAAAATAAAACTTGTCTTTGGAGACTGCCGATAGAAGTAAAAACTATTTACTAATTTCTCATACTCGGAAAGAAGTGCTTATTTGATCCGAGTAGTGAGTGGAAGATGGTATTTCTCACGGTAAAGACTCATAGTAATTACTTACATCCCTATGGTGGGAATAAATTTAAAAAATAGAACTTAATCGGCTGTAATACACCTAATATGATTAAAAAAAAAATGCGACGGTCATGTGAGTGTATAAACGGCCAATGTGAATTAAAAAATAAAGACTCTTCGTCTTATGAATACGTCAGGAGACTGCCTCGTTGGTCTAGCGGTAGCGTGTTCAACCGCAGATAACGAGGTCCTGGGTTCAAATCCTGGGTCGTGCCGAAAGTGATTTTTCTGTAAAACGAAATAATCTTAATATCAGCCCGAAGTCTGGGAGTTGGCGGTATTATACCCCCGTGCCTCGGAGAGCACGTAAAGCCGTCGGTCCTGTACCTGACCTCTTTCCGGTCGTGTCGCTAGTCGTCCCATCGGATCATGAGAGTGATGGAATAGAAAGTGCTCCTGTGTTTGCGCACACACTTGAGCACTATAATATGTCCCGCGCAGATGGCTAGTCTCCTTTAAGACTGGCCGCCGTGGCCGGATCTCGGCTAGGAGGACATTATTTATTTATTGCTTCAGGTCATGATCAGGTCACGTGCCCTGACGCGAGTTTAACATTTTCACTTCAAAAATCATCATTCTAGACATGGCTCCCATCTACTAGGCAGTGTGTACATATTAATAAATAATTCACAGGCAATGGAATGTCTGCTGATACAGAAACGTTATTTATACCGAAAATATTACAAAAATTTAATAAATATATTCAGTTTATAGGAAACAACATTATCCAATTTATAAGTTAGTACTTGTGCCCTACGGTTTCACCCGCGTTCAACTTAATAAATAATAGCCTTTGTGTTATACGGATATACAACATGGAACGTAATTAACGCACACCCTCAAACACCCCAATTAGAATATTATGTTGTAATCATAATACATAAACTGAATTTTTAATTCAACATGTTTTGCATAAACATGTTGATTTAAATTTGTTATTTACTAAATTCGTTTCTTGGAATAAAGTTTATTTTTCTTTATTTTCTATTGAATGATGGAATTTGTATGAATACAAATAAAACTGCGATTTTAAATGTCTTATTACTTTGACTTACTGTCCATTTCAATTTGTTTTAACTGTACAGGGTTAATATTACAATAATTTCCGTAGTTTTAATTATTTTTGGAATAATAAATTACTTATATCAAAAATGCTATAAATAATTCAGTAAACGATTCTGAACAAACTATTTTCAGGATGTGCGTTAATTAAGTTACATGTTGTATAAGTTATATTTCTACAAAGTTTCCTCAAAATCCGTTCAGTAGGTTCCGTGAAAGACTAACAAACATCAAAATATACACACATCTGACACTGCTCACAAATTTTCGCATTTATAATATTAAATTAGTAGGATATTAGCTAATAAAATGATATAAATTTATTAAGTAAATGTCAGAAATTAAAATAATAATTAGTGGTATAGGATATTGATTAAATAATTTATCAATTGGTTGCCACACATACTAATAAAATAAATCATTACATGAATGGTTGTCGTTTTCTTTTTATTGTGATACTAGCTGTGCCCCGCGGTTTTTCCCGCGTTAAACTTTATAAATTATAGCCAATGTGTTAGTCCCGGGTGTCAGCTAACTCCATACCAAATTTCATTGAAATTGCTCCAGCCGTTTAGACGAAGAAGTAACAAACATACACACTCACAAACTTTCACCTTTATAATATTAGTGTGATGTGATGAGTAGGTACATATATAATAGTAGTATTGGGTATTAAATTGCCATAATTAATAAAGTAAATTACATAATTTATCAATTGTTTGCCACAAATACTAATAAAATAAATCATTACATGAACTGTATTCGTTTTCTTTTTATTGTGATATTAGTAATGAACATGAGGAAAATATGATTATTGTTCAACTGTATTTATTCGAATGACAACAAAATTTTATTACTCAGCATTATTACTATCTTGTATCAATAGTAACAGCTCAATCAATACCACTTTATGGTACTTGCTCACCCACTCTGTTTTGTTGAGCAACTGTAGGGATGAAAACCATCCACGTACAAGACAGACTTGCGCACCGAGGGTTCTGTGGCTTGTTTCATCATAATCCTGTCAGCTGAACGATGTCTAATGCTGGACAAAGGCCAAAAGATTTCCACAATGGAGTTATGTCCATCAATTACCCGTGTTCATGCCCGCTTGAGTGTGTTTCGCCGGACCGTCTCAACTGGGTCGTGTTGAAACCGGTAGTAGATGAACCCACTGAGTTTGTTTCGCTGGGTCTTCTCAGTTGGGGCACATTGGATAAATATCATTGCTATAATAAAATAAATTTAATAAATGTTTTCATACAATGTGTACCTACCTAAATATCTATGTTACTAGAAATAATGATGTATACAACTATATTACTACAAACATGTCCTCACTATTTACAAGCGCTTTTTTAAAGTTAACGTGAATAAAAAAAATAAAAAAAAAAATGGACGGATATTCCATAATCGCCACGCTTGGCAGACGGGTTGGCGATCGCATTAGGATGTACTAACAATTATTTTTAATAAGGATAAATAAGGACTTTCAATGTTATTAAACTACGTACTTCTTTTTATCCTACCTGTAACTTGAAATTGTATCCTATCCCCAATGTTTTGTTTGCAAATTAAAACTTAAATAAGCATAATATTTTAGCTATTCTAAATTTAAAATAGAAATTAATAGCTGCTGCGTTGGTAGAAGCTAAGACATACCCCTGTGAGAGACGGACGGAGAGAGTCACACCATAATGTTCCTGTCACCATTTTTACATTGATCTCTAAAAACTAACAAATGAGGTCGGTTGATTCATGTTTCTGGTAGTAACTTTAAACTTCGTTTTGTAATAAGGAAGATACTTAATGTATTGGTTTTGTATTAAAATGTTATTAGCTGTCAATGTAGTCAGTGTATGAGGAAAATGGAGTCATTATTCAGTTGCATTCGTTCCAGTAACAGCAATCTTACCAATTACTGTTCGTATTGTTCCCAATACTGACTTTACTGACTGAACCATACATACTCGTACTTTCAAACTGTCAAATATTGTAGGGCTGAATGGTTGATATGCTGTGTGGTGATGGCATTGAATATCATCATTACAGTATAAAAGAGTTTTTCGAGGACAGAACTAAACAGTAAGACAGTGTGCAATATAAAAAATAATTAAATTAAAATATGTTAAAGTAAATAGTATAAATATAATGATAACATAATAATAAAGGTATATATAAATATAATAATATATATAAATAAATATATAACCTAAGATTAATTAAATAGTTTGTAAGTCATTTTATATTAAAATTGTATTGCTGCGCCCTAACAGGGTATCAAGTATGTACCTCTACATTCTGTAACACCTATGTATCACTCATGATCGCAATAAATATTTGTATTTGTATTTGTCACCCCATCTCATCCCGTGGAGGGCGAAGAATTCGTCCCGAGGCAATACCTACTAGAGAACGGGCAGCAGCGTTTTTCTGTGACTATGACCATCAAACTGCGATCACCAATGCGTCCGCAAAGCGTGGCGATTATGGCATATCCCTTAGTAGCTTTTGTCCAGCGGTGGACGTAATTTGGCTGACATGCATCAGTCAGCCTGTGACCACGATCAATGCAAATTGGTCCCTGCCCACTGCGGCTTCAGTTTATAAATTTGTACTTAATCACACTAATATTATAAAGGTGAAAGTTTGTGAGTGTGTATGTTTGTTACTTGTTCACGTCTAAACGTATTGAGCGATTTCAATGAAATTTGGTATGGAGTAAGCTGACACCCTGGATTAACACATAGGCTAGAACACTAATATTATAAAGGCGAAAGTTTGTGAGTGTGTATGTTTGTTACTTCATCACGTCTAAACGGCTAGAGCGATTTTAATAAAATTTGGTATGGAGTAAGCTGACACCCTGGATTAACACATAGGCTAGAACACTAATATTATAATGGCGCAAGTTTGTGAGTGTGTTTGTTTGTTACTTCATCACGTCTAAACGGCTGGATCGATTTTGATAAAATTTGGTATGGAGTTATCTGACACACTGGATTAACACATAGGCTATAATTTATAAAATTTAACGCGGGTAAAACCGTGGGTACAGCTAGTTCCAAGTAATTAGGTTTGACCTAGAAAAATACGGTACTGTATTATCGTTATTTTGTTCTGTATCGTCATATGTGATGCATGAGATCATATTGCCTTACGAAGGAAGTGATACATAATGATTGTTGTAAGAAATATGAAATCAACGATACTCAGTTCCTTTAATTGATGTGTAAGCCGCTGATTGATAGACTTACTATATTAAGTATCGATTCTTGTTTCCTTTTACATTTGATAAGTGAAATGATGAACGATTTTATTTGTGGGAAAAGTTGGGACCACCGCGCTTCTGAACTGAAGCCCATTTAATTAAAAATGTAGGTAGTATTTATAACTGTAAATAAAAAAATATTTATTAAATAAATAGCAAAAAGACTGATTGCATATCAATATAAGTAAATCATTTTTCTTATCTCTATCTTAGTATATCAGTTGTCTGGTTTCCATAGTACACACGGCTACATATCGAGCTATACATTACCAGTATAAGCTGATCGCGTTGTATAGGATTTCCATACAATGAGAGGTCAGCTTATATTGGAAATGTATAGTTTGATACGTAGCCGTGTGTAGGTACAAGCTCTGCTTAGTTTGGGATCAGATGGTAGTGTATAAATAACGTCCCAGGAAATTATTATTATTATGTTGGAGCTGTCCCACCACCTGCGCACCAGGGCGGCATTATTTTTACGCATTAGGGTGTAAAAGTCTTGTGTGCGCTCCTCAGCAAACATACCTGAAGCGCTGCAGTATCGGGGCAGCCCCAACAACATTCTGAATGCGTTGTTGTATTGCACTCTTAATGTAATCAATTGTAATACCATGAAAATAGTAAATAGATTCAACAGAATTTGGGATTAATAATATATTAGACTAGCGGCCCGTCCCGGCATCGCACGGGTGGACATTTATTTTTCAACATTTTTATGTTAAAGTTTTCGCAGCGCATGCGATGAAAGATATTTTATAGGTATTTTTTACACCTTGGGTAACATTATTGTAGTTTTAGTAAGGATCCTTTTTTTCTCTGGAAAATAAAATAGCCTATATTAATCAGTGATAATGTAGCAATCCAATTATGAAAGAATTTTTAAAATCGGTCTCGTAAATTTTGAGCCTATTCGTTACAAACATACATACAAACTTTTGCTCTTTATAATATTAATATTAGTGTAGGTGAAAGAAATCAGAACGTTTTATATGCAAATTCAATACTTGTTTACTTCTATAAGCCATGTTACATTGGAACAACGTGGTGCACCTTACCAATAACGAAGGTACTGCGTGTCTAGACAGTACCCCAGGGTACTTTTTATAGCAGTCTGCTTTTGCCAAATAGAGTAGGTAATCAAGTTTTTGTAGCTTTACATAGGCGAAATGTACGGACATTTCTCTTTACTTTTGAAAACAAAGTCCAAGAAGAGGAACAAGATGTGCATTCTGAGCAATAACAAAACTAGAGGATCTACATCTATTATATTATCGAAGAAACTTTCTCATGGAATTTTGATTATTGCCACTATATTATGCCCAACTGTACAACAGAACAGTTCGAATCTTCAATAAATTCTTATCCACAACTATTATTATGGCAGGGTTTCCAGAAATGACAATTATATAATAATCATTGCTTCTGTTAACCTTGCCATCATACAAATAAACTCTTTGAACTTAATTTCCTGTGTTTTAATTGCGTTAATTGTTTGCATCCAATGACGTATTGCCGACTAATAAGTTCCCCTTACCAAACAAAGACCCTACACAGTACCAAACTTGTATGAAACAAAGGGACCCATTCAAATAATAATAAAAATGCGGTGAAAGGAATTGGAATGCACACTGGCTTTTGCAAGACGGGGAAAACTGCTTTCGTTTTGTAAGCAGACGTTTTAGTAATTGCACTTAGAGCAATAGTCTAGGTAGCAATTAAGCATTATTTACATACATATTTATATACACATGTAACTTAATTAACGCACATCCTGAAAATAGTTTGTTCAGATTCGTTTACTGAATCGATTTATATATTTTAATATAAGTAATTTTTATGCCAAACATAATTGAAACTACGGAAATTATTGTCATATTAACCCTGTACAGTCAAAACAAATTGAAATGGACCGTATGTCAAAGTAATAAGTAAAACCCTGGTAAAACCGCAGTTTTATTTGTATTCATATAAATTCCATCATTTAATACAAAATAAAGAAAAATAAACTTTATTCCAAGAAATTAATTTAGTTAATAACAATGCATATACAAGCAAAATGAAGAATTCGGTGTATGTATTATGATTATAACATAATATTCTAATTGGGGTGTTTGAGGGTGTGCGTTAATTACGTTACATGTTGTTTATAAACCCAAGTAAACATACACACATAAACACACACAGACATGCATTAAATGATTAAATTAAATTATTAATTTAGCGACCAACGTCGCATTTGTCAGTTTGATAATAAAATATTATACCTACAAGATGCTTTGTGAGGAGGGCCTGGAGCTCTAAGATACAGGCATAGGCTTAGTTTAGACTCCAGATCTCCTACAAATTACATTCTATAATTTATTATTGTTTAATATTAGTAAACAAATTTATTTTTAATGTTATGTTGTGATAAAATAAATAAACAAATTATTTTTATTATTATTTCCTTTATTACATAACAGCTTACAGTTAAGCTATTATATAATACTTCTTTGTCTTGCAATGTATGGGATTTTTAAGTCACTTCGACTTAGTGACTTAAAAATCCCATTCATTGCCTAAATTTGATCTAAATTTGACTGGTTTTGCTATTCAATTGATAAACACAATTCTATTGTAATTTTATGTTAAGAAATAAATAATTCTAGTCTATTAAATAAAACTAATAGGTCTTTACCTATGAAATTGCCGTTTTGTATGAAAAAATTTAAACGAATTTTTTTCATGAATTTTTTTATTTGTATTAATCGAAGTAATCACCCATGCAATCAATGCATCTTTGCCATCGCAGTGGCAGTTTATTGATGCCCTTCTTAAAGAAATCAGCTGGACGGGAGGCAACAAATTCTTCAAAGGCATTTTGTACTGCCTCTCGAGTATTGAATTTTTTTCCCGCCAAGAAGTTATCCAAATTCTGGAAAAAGTAGTAGTCTGTAGGCGCAAGGTCTGGTGAGTAGGGCGGATGACGGAGAGCTTCCAACCCCAGTTCTTGCAACTTGGAGACCGTCTGCTGTGCAGTATGAGGTCGCGCGTTGTCGTGCAGGAGCAGCGGAGACGAGCGATTGACCAATGCTGGTTGGAGATGCGCCAGCTTCTCCATCATTGTGCTCAGTTCTTCACAGTACACATCTGCAGTAATGCTCACCCCGTTTGGTAAGAAGCTGTGATGAATCACACCGGCGCTAGACCACCAAACAGTGACCATCACTTTTCTAGGGGTAAGTTTTCGTTTAGGGCATTGTTTAGGTGCTGAACCAGGATCCAACCAACTTGCTGAGCGCTTGCGGTTATCAAACAGAATCCATTTTTCATCGCAGGTAACAATGCGGTTCAAAATTCCTTCATTTGTGTGTCTGTTGAGCAGTGCAAGGCACGTCTCGACGCGTACTTCGCGCTGGCGATCATTGAGTTCGTGGGGCACCCATTTGTCAAGCTTTTTTACTTTGCCAATTTGACGCAAATGGACCAATATTGTTTTGACGCTAACGTCGAAAGCTGCTGCTAATTCAGCCGTAGATTGTGTATCATCAGCTTCCACAACCGCCTTTAATTCGTCATTGTCGACCAAAGTCTTCGGACGACCGCGAGGTTCATTTTTCAGGTCTAAATTTCCAGAACGGAAGCGAGCAAACCAATAACAGGTGGTGCGTTGGTTTGTAGTGTTAGCTCCGTAAACGTCGTTGATGTTGCGTGCCGCTTGTGCCGCGTTGCTGCCACGACGGTACTCATATTCCATAATTACTCGAATTTTTAACGTATCCATGATGACGAAAAAGATTGAAATGCGATGAAAATGTAACACTAATCAATAAAGAAATGACTCCTTTTGGAAAAAAGAATCCATGTTTCTAAAATAAAATTAATTTGAAATTAGAATTCTTAGCCAAACAAAAATTATTTTGATTTGAAATGGCCAGTACTGCAGAACGGCAATTTCATAGGTAAAGACCTAATATAAGTAGGTATACATAAAGATTGGAATTGAATTTAAACAACGTACAAACTAAAACTATCATGAATTTATTCAATATGAGGTTTTCTTTTTTTAAGATTTTAATTAAATTAAGTTTTCGATTTTATTAATATTATATATACACATTATATATATATATATATACTTTGTTTTCTGCCTGTGACTTTAATGTTTTGTATCAATTCTTATTGTTAATTTAGATTGATACACCTGACCCGAACTGATTCAATGTAACTCATAAAATGAGTGTACTTAATTAGCCAAATAAATAAATAAAAAATATCATTATAAACTTAAAATCAAAATACAAATAAAAGTATAACTTACAGATAAAATACTACTTTCAAGTCGCCATCTGTGGGTAAAGTGCCCAAAAAGCTAGCGACGTTACCTCTTTGGATGGCAAGGCTTATGCGTAGGCCGAGGTTCGTGCCAGTTCTCTGATCACCAGAGTGTTAAGGACCACAGAGGGGCGCCCCCCTACCACAGCATCGGAGATAAGCGGGCGTTGATCTCGCTGAGGAGATGGCATTAGACACGGACTGCGACCGCACACGTCATTCTTATTTTTTACTAGCTGTGCCCGCGACTTCGTCCGCGTGTTAATTAGTTTATTTTGTTTTTTTTTGTTTTCTAGTAAAAACAAATGACTTTTTTCTAAAATAAAAGTAGCCTAAGTTACTCCTTATTACATCAGCTACCTGCCAATAAAAGCCCGTCAAAATCGGTCCAGCCGTTTCAGAGATTAGCCGGAACAAACAGACAGACAGACAGACAAAAATTGTAAAACATGTTATTTTGGTGTATGTACCGTATATATATTCATATTTATGTAGTAAAAACCGGTTATTTCAATATTACAAACAGACACTCCAATTTTTTTTATTTGTATAGAGATTTTCTATCATCTGTTTGTAATACAGTCATTAAAAATTCATGATTAAATATCGGCATTATTTATTGGAGTCAACCCCTCACCACCAGAGTGTTCCACAAGCCGGCTGGACAACTCTTTGATAAAGGACCGCACTTCTGGGCCCCAAGAACACATTGTTTCGACCCCAAACTGAATAAACATATAGCCCTCAGCTATGGCGCTATGGCTGCATATTTACTTCGTTTGAAGCTTACTATAGCAGCCTCCGCTACAGCACCGCCTGATCTCGTTCTTTCTTGAAGTTGGGAGGAAGCCAGTGTATCCACATACCAGTGATATTTTTTGTATATAATTTGTTTTTCTTTTGTTTATTCCCTGTAGTACTAGGTATATCATAGTTTTGGCTTAATATATAAGGTTAAATATAATCAATTGTTGTTAACGGCTTAGAATATCATCACCCCATCTTATCCCGTAGAGGGCATGGAAATCGTCCGAGGGAATACCTACCATAGAACGGGCAGCAGCGTTTTTCTGTGAACTATCAAAATCAAACTGCGATAGCCAACGTCTAATGGTAAATGGTAACCGTAGCATATTATGATGCTGCAAAACACATGGACCTCATTCACACTCACCCCTCCCTGATGAGGTCTGCTTTAATGTACAGACACCAGCACATCAAGCTACCCCATCTGTCAAATTTCCGCAATTTAAAGTGAACCTTATACTTTTGTGATAAAGTTGACAATCTATAATAGAAATTTGACAGATTGGGGTAGCTGGACGTGCTGGCGTCTGTACTGGACAAAGGGGAACGATGTAGGGGTAAAATGCTAGGTTGTATATAAAGTACAGACGCCAGCATATCAAGCTACCCCAACTGTCAAATATCCCCAATGGAAAGTGAACCTTATGTTTATGTGATAAAGTTGAAAAACTATAAAAGAAATTTGATAGATTAGGGTAGCTGGATGTGCTGGTGTCTGTACTAGACATGTGGTATGATGTAGGGGTAAAATGCTAGATTATATATAAATTCCTTAGTATCTTTCCCCCGACCTTAAACTTAAATAGTATTAAGGGTGGTATAAAGTAAGATTAGAAGTATCGTTTTAACTAAGCCGCAGATTTTTTCATAACTTTGTGAGAATAATATCCCTCCATCATTCAAAACATCCGCTATCCACTTATTTTTCCGCAAAATATTTAGGAAAACTTGTTTTCGTCAGATTCATCCACATGCTTTAAAGCAAGAAATAAATACGGTTTAAAAAAATAAACAAAATCTTGGGAAATTTTGTTTTTGTGTTTGAACCAAGAATGTTATCGATACATCATTCATTTAATTTGTATTATAACTTTAAACCATGATGGAAAATAACAGTAAATTTAATATCTATACATTAATAAAATCGTAGGAATGTCAAACCTGTACATAAACAAACAAATATTTTTTAAAAAGGATACTTGGGGCTTGATGTTCTATCGATATCGAAGCCAAAAATATAGTTTTTAGAATTTTTGTCTGTTTGTCTAGGTATATGTATCTCCGGGCTGAACTCAAAAAGCACTGCATGGATTTACTTCAAATTGTGCATGAATATTACGGTTTTTAAGATTGCCAGAGCTCATTGAAATGGGGGGGAAGGGTCAGCAACACTGTTTGCCGAATTTTAAAGGCCGGCAACGCACCCGCGACACCTCTGGTGTCGCGAGTGTCCATGGGCGGCGGTGATTACTTACCATCAGGTGAACCACTTGCTCGTTTGTTACCTCTTCACGTCTAAAGGGCTGGAGCGATTTTAATAAAATTTTATATGAAGTTAGCTGACACCCGGGATTTACACATATGTAGGTATGCTATAATTTATAAAATTTAACGCGGGTAAAACCGCATGGCAAACGGGATGGCAACTGCAGTATGATGGTCATAGTACACAGAGCGACGCTGCTGCCCGTTCTCTGGGAGATATTCCCTTGGAAAGACTCCTACGCCACCCTCGGGATGAACTGGGGTGGCGATATTCTTCGCCATCAGCTGCACAACTAACTGTACTTAACTATATTACTGCGAACATGTTCTGACTATTTACAAGCGCTTTTTTAAAGTGTACTTGAATAAAAACATGTTTTTTGAAGAGAACACTTCTTTAGGCCCGTTGAGCACTTTTTAGTTGAACAAAACCCTAAAAATCATGAAACTCGCGTCATCGTCACGTCACGATTCCCATGAGTTATATTTATACTGTATGTGTACATTTTGGGTGAACATAAAGCGTGAAACTCGCGTCATCGTCACGTCACGCTTCCCATGAGTTATATTTATACTGTATGTGTACATTTTGGGTGAACATAAAGCGTGAAACTCGCGTCATCGTCACGTCACGCTTCCCATGAGTTATATTTATACTGTATGTGTACATTTTGGGTGAACATAAAGCGTGAAACTCGCGTCATCGTCACGTCACGCTTCCCATGAGTTATATTTATACTGTATGTGTACATTTTGGGTGAACATAAAGCGTGAAACTCGCGTCATCGTCACGTCACGCTTCCCATGAGTTATATTTATACTGTATGTGTACATTTTGGGTGAACATAAAGCGTGAAACTCGCGTCATCGTCACGTCACGCTTCCCATGAGTTATATTTATACTGTATGTGTACATTTTGGGTGAACATAAAGCGTGAAACTCGCGTCATCGTCACGTCACGCTTCCCATGAGTTATATTTATACTGTATGTGTACATTTTGGGTGAACATAAAGCGTGAAACTCGCGTCATCGTCACGTCACGCTTCCCATGAGTTATATTTATACTGTATGTGTACATTTTGGGTGAACATAAAGCGTGAAACTCGCGTCATCGTCACGTCACGCTTCCCATGAGTTATATTTATACTGTATGTGTACATTTTGGTTGAACAGAAAGCCTGAAACTCGCGTCATCGTCAAATCACGCATCCCATGAGTTATGTGTATTTCTATTATAGATTTGAAGTGTAAAAAATAGTTTTGACGTCTATAGGTAATCCCTAACTATTGCCCCGCATTTGTTTTTGTATTTAAAGTGACTAAAGAGATTAAATTACAACTTTATACATGATAAATATGAAAGTACTTTTCCCATAACCTCTAATTGTACTCAACAAAAGATGCTGCCTGTGCACTTCAGTTTTCGCCAATAAATATTTTCTAAATGGGTTTTCCGGATTCAGTGTAATAAATGTAAGTAATGTTTAATTTTATGGTCTTGGAATAAATAAATTGGTAGTAAAACGAGTACTCATGGAGTGATTTATGTAATTCGTCCAACGAGTTCAGTGGACTGCAATAATTGATTTGATTGATTGAGTAGGTGCACTTGAATCATCAATTGTGGCGCCAATCGAGATCAACTAAGTTTTGTCAAATTCCAACCTGTAGCTAATGCCAATAATAACAAATATCTTGATCTAAGTTTTGAATATTCGCAAATATGGAGAATCAAAAGGCCAGCAACCTTACCTATATCCAAAAATGGAGTTATTCCTAAATCCCTGAAGATCAACCTTGAAAGTTTATGACTTCATATGTGGCTGGAGAGTTAGGTGGTTTTTCTGGCGAATGCCAGGATCGTGCGGAAATTTCTCTCCATGTAGCCCAAATATAGTATGAGCTGTATTAGTATTATAATAACCCTTGTAGCAAACATGTGATAAATAATAATACAATAAACGAATCGTTTATTACTCTATTAAGGGTGCATACATTGGTTTTACCGGTTTAAGAAACAAAAATTGAGCTTATAATACCTTTGAGAGAGCTAGAGTCTGTACTAGGCTCGAGACCTGTATGACAAATCTCCAGAATTTCTCCTAGCATACAAACTAGTCGCTGTTAAAAAATAAGACAGTGCCACAAGTAGAATGAATGAGAGGCATGTTATATACAGGGTGGCCGAGAAGTTGACGTTCAAACGCAAAAAATTTGATACTTTATGATGAGGAGTATCCGAATCATCCCCATGTATGTTTTACGATTTTGCGTAATTTTCGATATAGAATTTGTGTGTGTCGTGATTTAGTATTTGTCGGTCTTCTTGCACTATATTTAAGACTCCTATTTATTTATCACATTTTCAGTCTAGGAGCCTCTTTCGATTCGACGTCAGTATGCTTCTAATCTTTCTCGATCTCTCTGTCTGAATGTCCAAGTTTCGCAAGAGTAGAGGGCAATTCTCCAAATATACATCTATATATATAAAAATCAATGCCACTTTTCGTTGTAATGTTATATATAACTCAACAACGCCTTTACCGATTTGGCTAATTTTGGTCTTGAATTATTCGTAGAAGTCCAGGGAAGGTTGTTTCTAGAGAAAATTTAAAAAAAGTCTTGATAAAGTATAAAATCAACATCTTTCTATACTCCCATAGACAAACGATTTGTACTAATACTTAAAAGCGTTGCGAAGCACGTACCGGGCCGCTAGTTTATTATACGAGACCATAGAAAACGCATATTCCAACAAATATTTTTTAAATCGGTTCACTAACAACTAGACCAACGTAACACAGATACATATATAAAACATACAGTCGAATTCATTACCTCCTTCTTTTAAAGTCGGTTAAAAATGTGTCAGACTAATGTTACTTATTATCCCTAATATTTATGAGTGGGCTCGTCTCAAGTCGTCTCTCTTCACATCTTAAAATTTATGTACATATGTACAGACAATTGAAAGTGAACCTTATGCTTATGTGATAAAGTTGAAAATCTATAAAATAAATTTGTCAGATTGGGGTAGCTGGATGTGCTGGCGTCTGTACATAATCATATCATTTTCATTAAATACTGGTCTATTATTTTTTTTATTTTTAATATTTTTCAATTTCTAATTTTATTTGGCTATATAATATGAACAATATGTATTATTTTAATGCATTGTAATTTTAACAGGCTATTGTCGAACAGTAGACCACTTTCAGCTGACACGCATAATTAAGTATATTTAGACTACCACTTAGGATCAAATTATCTACCTCCCAAAAAAACGTTTCTAATGTTCAAACGTCCTGGGTGTGTTTCCGCTATGGTGGCCAGTCTAAATGGAGGTTAGTCTCCATTTAGACTGGCCGCTTATCTGTGCGGGACATATTACTTTTTATGAATGTGTGCGGAAATATAGGTGCACTTTGCATTCCTTTGTTCTTATGATCGGATGGGACGGTTACCGACACGCCCGGAAAGGGGTCAGGTAATCAGTGTTCTCGCCATAAATTATATGAATTAATCACTCACGAAGTTTCACTAAAAGACTGTTTAAAACTTTTATGTAATTGAGGAAAGAACTACGTATTTAATAAGGTTACTTTAATATCTAAATCTCAACTCTATCCCCTATAACTAACTGCAATTGTATAGTACCTAAGACATTGAATACAGTAAGCCATTTGTTTCTGTTTTGCAAAGCAATGAAGTACAGTATGCATACATGAATTAGTCGAGGCGACGCACAAATTCTCCCCATGCGTCCACGACGGGCGCGTTCGATGCCCAGGGCATGCAAAAGAAAGAGACAGCGCGACAACATTCGCCACTGCACTGAGTAAGCAAACGGAGCGGCGCGTTCCATCGTCCGACATAAAGTTTCGTTTTAGTAGTAACGTCGCGCGTGGCCGCGGTGAACGCGTGCGAGCGTTCCGCTCATCTGTGTATTAAAATACGATAAATTCGTACTAAAATTCGAATTTCCACATAAACAGTGCGTTAGTTGAATTAACAACTGTACCATTCGTACGTATGACTACATATTTGTGTTTTGTTTTATGTTGCGTCTATCGATTTAACTGTAACTCTTCACTGAATTAGCCCATCATTTTCGTAGTACGAATCCGTTGGATGTAGTCTCGGTGTGAATTTTAGTAAAGTTATTAGTGCTTTCAGTGTCAGCTGTGTTAGCTCGTTTGCTGTCCCTTTCGTCTGACTTGAAAACGAAAGGAAGGCCGAGCGTAAAGGGAGCGTTGTTTTGTTTTCACGATTTTCTTTGCTGTATTTAAACGTAGAGCGGATTAAGAAAATGTAAGTTTTGTTTATCGAGCTTTTTTATTTTATGTTTGAAGCATGCGGTTGTTTATTGTGTTTATTTTCTTGTAATTTTGTAGATTCCCGTAAGATAATTTGCTGCTTAAATCTCCCCTATTTTGAGTGTTAGATAACAAAGAAGAATTAGGCAGGTTGTTCCTTTTGTATAATTATTTGAATAGATCTGTACAATCAAATGGTGCTAATTAAACCACGATATGGGCCCGGCACTATACAATAGACTGAGAAAATAGTAGCCGAGTCTCATACATTTCAAAAATAACCAATACTAATGAAGTATTTATTTCTTTCTTTCTTCTTCCAAAAACAAACTATAAAAACTGGCTTATGGAACAAGCCTTTGGCGAGAGGCTTAAACTAAAATAATAAATGATTGACATACGGTACCTACTGCAGAAGTAATATTCATTAACTGTAATTTTATTTTATAATACCAGCTGAGCCCCGCAGTTTCACTCGCGTTAAACTTTATTATTCATAAATCTATGAGTTATTCAGATAAATAAGCTATATTGCTTACTACAAAGGATCGTCAAAATCCGTTCAGTAGTTTTTGTGTGAAAGAGTAACAAACATCCATACACACAAACTTTTGCATTTATAATATTAGCAGGTAGGATTCATCTTAATTTATCTAACATCCACAATGCAGTATTACTCCCATCTTTGTGAATACGTATCGTCTGGGCAGTGGTTACCATGGTGTCAGAGTTGTTCAAGCCACGAATTAGCCCTCTGACATGGCATGGCTTAACGACTGTTGTCTAATGACTACAATCGAGTACAACAGGATAACGTGCCATCCGAAGCACTGAGACGCTCAGAAATTAAACCACCTAGGTGGTCACCCATCTATGGACAGACCGCGAGCCTAGTTGCTTAACCTCGCCGATCAATTACGGACCGGTGAAAGCATATAAGATAGCAAGCAAGTAAGGTTACTTGCTCTCCACGACAAGCTGTGGCCGCGTTGGATGATGAAGCTGTAATTTATTTATATAGTAGTATACATACATAGACTCACTCCTGTTTCCCAGAGGGGTAGGCAGAGACAACGTATTTCCATTTGTCACGATCTTTGCACACCTCTTTTGCTTCGATTACTCTCTTTATATTCTTCATACATGCTCGCCGGTTTAGGGTACTTCTGACCTGCCCTTTCTTGAGAACGTCTGAGATTTGGTCAGAGAATGTTCGACGAGGTCTTCCACTATTATAGTAGTAATTGTTACCTATTTAGTTATTAGAAATTAAGTTGTGAACACGCGACAATACTGCCAACGAAATGTACTGCAGTTTGGCAGAATACATAGAGTGTAAAAACACTGTATTATTTTAAAATTAAATAAAAAAAACCGGCCAAGTGCGAGTCGGACTCGCACATGAAGGGTTCCGTAGCAGCAGGTATTTCAGTTGATTAAATGAAAGCAAATTGCGGTTTATGACGTATTAAAAAAAACTGCTTGCTAGATCTAGTTCAAACCAATTTTCGTTGTTAGTTTCTATGGTAATGTACAGACGCCAGCACATCAAGCTGCCCCAATTTGTCAAATTTCTCCAATGGAAAGTGAACCTTATGGTTTTGGGATAAGGTAAAAATCTATAAAAGAAATTTGACAGATAGGGGTAGGTTCATGTTGATTTTTTTTAGTTTTATCATTCTATTATTTTAGAAGTTTGAGGGGGGGGGGGGGCATTCATTTTACCACTTTGGAAGTGGCTCTGGCGCAAACTATTCAGTTTAGAAAAAATGATATTAGGAACCTCAATATCATTTTTGAAGACCCATCCATAGACACCACAAATGTATGGGTACGATGAAAAAAAATTTGAGTTTCAGTTCTATGTATGGCGACCCCCCAAAATAATTGTTCTTTTTCTATTTTTGTGTATAAATCTTAATGCGGTTCAGAGAATACATCTACTTACCAAGTTTCAGTAGTACAGCTCTTATAGTTTCGGAAAAAAGTGGCTGTGACATACGGACGGACAGACAGACAGACAGACATGACGAATCTATAAGGGTTCCGTTTTTTGCCATTTGGCTACGGAACCCTAAAAACTGTATAATTTTTGAAGTTAAATAATTAATAAAATGCAAATCTATCCATGAATATGAACTAAACTCACTACTATTTTCTACTCTTCCAAATGAAAGTAAAAAATGAGTGATGGTGGTGTGTTATTATGATTTATTTGTAGATCACTCTCGGTCATACAGACGGCTCCAATTAGACTCGAGTTCGTTTATAAATAGTTACCACTTAGAATCACTTGGAAGCAACTTGTGCCAACTGACTTTATGCTCCCAAGCTTCGACTTTATTATCAACGTTTACAGCTTTAAGTTTATCGAAATATTCTCGTTATGTGAATAATAATTTATCAGTTATTGTAACTGCATCTTTATCAATTCTGGCGTGACCCTCTGCCTCGTAATGTATACTGTCAACAAAAACATTAATACTTGATTTAATTTTCCTGTAAAGACGCCAGCACATCAAGCCACAATCTGTCAAATTTCCCGAATTGAAAGTGAACCTTATGCTTATGTGATAAAGTTGAAAAGCTATAAAAGAAATTTGAGAGATTGGGGTAGCTGGATGTGCTGGCGTCTTTGTATGGCTGTACATTTGTTTGGAAGTTCATTTGATGTTTACATTAAGTTAGCTAGATGCTCTAACCGATCGGCGATCGGCGAGGTTGGGCAACTAGGCTCGCGGTCAGTCCATAGATGGGTGAACACCAAAGTGGTTTAATTTCTGAGCGTCCCGTGCTGCGGAGGGCACGTTAAACTGTCGGTCTCGGCTGTAGTCAGTAGATAGCAGTCGTTAAGCCATGTCAGAGGCCTACTGGGCGGCTGAATAACTCTGACACTAGGGTAACCACTGCCCATACGATAAGTGAGTCTTACTCATAAAAAGATGAGCTATTGGAACGAAGTTCCTTATCGCGCGTTGTGAAAGGGGGCTAGACGGAAAAAATTCTTACGAAAAGTTGTCGACACTTTTTGCAGCTGTGCGGCGTGCGCATGTTTCTCTGTCTGTCTCTCTCTCTCTCTCTCTCTCTCTCTCTCTCTTATAGAAAGCAAGCCAGATATTTTCATTTCTATTTCGCATCGAACAGCGTGGTGTCGCGACGATTATTTTTGTTGAGTGTTACATTGATACAGGTTTTTTGAACATAATAAATAATAAGAAATAACTTCGTTCCATCCGGGTGTCCCTTGACACCTCTCAAGTTTTTTGATTAGATTGAGACATGACTCTGCATACATACATATGCTCATTCAGCCTATGTATGTGCATATGTATGTATGCCGAATAACACCAACAAAGAAACTAATCTCGCCTATTTTATATTTTTTTTAATGACGCCTGTTTCCCAAAGGAATAGTCAGAGACAATGGATTTCCAGTTGTCACGATCTTTGCACACCTCTTTTGCCTCGTTTACTGTCATTATATTCTTCATACATGCTCGCCGGTATACGGTACTTCTGACCTGGCCTTTCTTGAGAACGTCTCCGATTTGGTCAGAGAATGTTCTACGAGGTCTTCCCCTTCCGGTTCTACCGTTCACATAGGCCAGGTATCTTTCTAGGTATGATTCTACAGTTGTGTGAATAACTAGCCTGTCGGTTCAGTGGTTAGTGATCCTGACTGCTAAGTCAGAAGTCGTAGGTTCGATCTCTACCCAAGACAAATCTTTGTGTGATGAGCACGATTATTTGCTCTGCATCTGGTCTTTATCTCTAATGTGTATGTATTTAGCTGTTTAGTAGTTATTGCAGTGTACAGTGTGCAGGCAGCTTGGTATCAGATTGCAGTGTGTTTATTTGTATATAATAATATATAAAAGATAAATGATATAATATATAAAACATAAAAAATATCACTACTATTATAAAATAAATTGTATAAAAGTTTTAACATTCCATGTACCTAAATATCTGTAATAAGCAACTAGAAATAATAACTGTATTACTACAAACATGTTCTGACTATTTACAAGCGCTTTTTTAAAGTCTACGTGAATAAAAACCTTTTTTGTTTGTTTTTTTTTTTTAATAAAAGACCTAAACTTTTGTTTTAGAAAACGTTTATATGGAAAAAAGAAAAGGCTGTTTTTAAGGTTTTCCCGGCAATTATTCGAATTTTCTCACCTTTTAAGCCTTCCCTAGACTTTCACATTTCAAGACCAAGATAAGATAAATCCGTTTAGCCGTTCTCGAGTTTTAGCGAGACTAACGAACAGCAATTGATTTTTAATATACATATAGATAGAAGATTATATATATAATTACTATAGATAGTAAGATAAAATATGTCTCAATTTAATCTGTGTTTATAAGTAGTGATAAGTAAATTAAAGCGTAAGTTAATATTTAACTGTTTTAATTCCTTACACTGGATCCTCAATCGAGATATTCACACAACTGTAGAGTTATCTCTCAAATTAATCAATATCTCAATTTTTTATGAGTAAGAGAAGCTTAATGTAAACATCTAATAAATTTCCAGACAAATTTCCAGGAAAATTAAATCAAATTCATGTTATTATTCTGTGGCATGATAACTCGTGAATGGAATAACGGATTATAAAATATAATTCTCTTCTATAACCTAATTAAATTCAGTATTTGGCTAATATTAACTTTCAATAAGTTAAGTAACGAATAGCGATAGCCATATTATAATTGCGTTTAAAATAATGGGGTTAAAAGCTTAATAATATTCATGTCGGTATGTTATTACAATTGCGATTAAATAAATTAAAACTATACAAATAGAAATAAGGAGAATAACATATAAATAAATAGATTAAAAATAAGTACAAACTAAAACTATCATTATAAACTAAAAAACTAAATACTAAATTACAAATAAAACTGTAACTGACAGAAAAAAATAATAATAATATCTATAATTAATTACAATGTATTATTATTACTTACTACTTTACTAAATGTGTTTCCGATAGTGTTTCTACTAAAACTAGGTGAGGTATGTACCCCACTTATAACAACCGCGCACATGTGTTGGCCACATCCAATAACCTAATAACATCTTTGATGTGTTGGTGACAGATACATGACGTGATAACGATTACCTTTTAACTAAAGTCACCTAATTATGACTTTAAGTATCTTATATAGGAATTTCGGTAAATTCGGTTTACAATGTAGTAAGTTAAAAAAAATCCTCACATACTTAGAATCCTAATCAATCAATCATTTATTATTTGTAAAACATAGGTACAAAAAAATACATATTTTCCTCTTCATCTTTCTTTCTCTTTCCTATTTTAGTTCTTTGTAATTACGCCAGCACATCAAGCCACGCTAATCTGTCAAATTTCCCCAATTGAAAGTGAACCTTATGCTTATTGTGATAGAGTTGAAAATCTATAAAAGAAATTTGACAGATTGGGTTAGCTGGATGTGCTGGCGTCTGTACGTATAAAATACCAAGAAACCTACCTATGTGAATTGACCAAGCAAAGTGAGGTGTCCGTATCGAGTAATGGACAAAAAATATAATGTTAATATATTTTTTGTCCATAATATAAGGCCGTCATAATTTTTGGGGAATATCTATATAGATAGGCACTCCCCAAAATTGATCATAAGGGAATTTTTAAGTCCATCCATTGACATGGTTTAGGAGTTAGCAGACTTTAAGGGAGCGTAATCCATCCAGCAAACAAAATAGTTTCGGGGTTATATTTAGCAAATGTCGTGGCGAAAAATGTATTACTTATAATTTTTTCCCATTGAATGCTGGTATTAGGGGGCTTACGTTGCTGAATGAGAAAACTGCACTTATCCTTAAAATCCCGATATTTGAGTACCTACATGTTTACGCCTAGTATATCAGTCTGCACGTTTAACACTGCAGAAGAGAAACTGACAAAATAATGTGTGTTCACAATTACTTCATCATGTCAGGAGAAAGACCTCCACTGCAGGACCTATTCCTCCTCAGGAGATCTCCAAATTTGTCTGTCTTGCGCTACTCGCATTCAGTGGCTTCCAGCAAACCTCCCATACCAGGCGACAATATACATACGCATATAGATAGATAAATACTTATATGCATAAAAAACATCCATGACTCAGAAACAAATATTCGTGCTCATCACACAAATATTTGCACTTACCGGGATTCGAACCCAGGACCACCAGCTTCTTAATCAGGAGCACTACGAACTAGGCTACGGTGACCGTCATAGATGGAAATATGTATTCCCTAGCGGATGGGACTTGCGTGAAGCGTATGCAGTTTCCTGTATTCGATTATACTGATTCATACGCCGGGACGTCATACGATTTAATTCCACTTAAAGAGTTATTATTAAAATTAACAACGGTATATGTGTTTGACGGCATAGAATATTGCTACACCGTCTCATCTTTTAGGGGGCGTTGAAGTCATCCCGAGGGAATATCTATCAGAGAAGCAGCAGCGTCTCTCTGTGGACAGTGCGATCGCCAACCCGTCTGCCAAGCGTGGCGATTATGGCTTATCCCTCCAAATGATGGACATAACTCCATTGTCGTAATTTTTGGGGAGGCCTTTGTCCAACAGTGGACCTCATTCAGCTGACATGATGATATGTATTACATTTTGTTATATAGCCACAAAAAATAAAATCTCTCAGACAATGCGTCGTAAATCGTTTGTAATTCACGCAAAGCTGGCCTTTGCGTCAATTAAAAACGTATAAACAAACATATTTATTTTTTTTATTTTTTTGTGGCTAAACAAACCGATGCGAGAGCGACATAGCTTGCCGCAGGCCTGACAAAGACGTTAGCGGTGGTTTTTTGTGGCTAAACAAACCGATGCGAGAGCGACATAGCTCGCCGCAGGCCCGACAAGAGACGTTAGCGGTGGTTTTTTGTGGCTAAACAAACCGATGCGAGAGCGACATAGCTTGCCGCAGGCCTGACAAGAGACGTTAGCGGTGGTTTTTTGTGGCTAAACAAACCGATGCGAGAGCGACATAGCTTGCCGCAGGCCTGACAAGAGACGTTAGCGGTGGTTTTTTGTGGCTAAACAAACCGATGCGAGAGCGACATAGCCTGCCGCAGGCCTGACAAGAGAAGTTTGAGGTGGTTGGTGCCGAGCCGCTTTTTATGTCGCTTCTGTCTCTTATCAGCAAGTACTCCGAACCAGGCTTCGTCACAGATCTGACGACCCTCCACTACACGTTTGCGCCATTCAACTCTATTTTCAGCGAGCTTTTCCCAGCTACAGTGGTCCATTTTAAAAGCGGCCATTGGTGCAATAATTCTTTTATTATGGTGTTTTATACACCCGCTTATTATAAATACTGAATATGCACATGACATGATATTGTGTTGCGGACAGCGCAGGACCGGCTATTGTGGACATCCTTGATGATGATAATATTGCATATCACATTTGTTGGCGTAAGCAAAGAATGATTTTACAACGGTTAAGACAGTTACCTCGCCACTTCGTGTCACGGGTTCAATTCCCGCGCATCGCACGTATTTGTGTGACCCATAAGTAGTTGTTCTGAGTCTAGGTGTGCTTTGTGTTCGCTTTCGTTCGTTAAAAATCAAATTCAACAGGGTACATGAATCATACCACCTATTATCCTGTATGTACAATGGGTCAAATTTAATGACCTAGCAGGAAATTAGGTTACCAATACAATAGTAAAATTCAAATGGTTCATTTAATAAACAACTATTTTAGTTTAGTTTCATTTATATTTGAAAAACAATTTTACTATACTGATTAACAAATAAAGCCGCTGGATCCGGGCCACACTAGACCGGCCATTGCGGGGATGCTTGGGGGGGGGGGGGAGCTTTGTCTACAGCTGGACAAAACCCTCCCCCTTTCCCTCTTTCCCCCTTCCCCTCTTTCGGCTGATGTATGATATGGATAAAAATGATGATGATTAACAATCAAGTATATCGCTAACGATACTTAACTTTAAAGATAAAATAAAAATTTATTACAAAGTATATTAAACGTTCCTCGACTTCGTAGAACATTCTCTGATCAAATCGGACGCGTACTCAAAAAAGCTCAGGTGAGAAGAACCGGCGAGCATGTATGAAGAATATAATGTCAGTAAACGAAGCGAAAGAGGTGTGCAAGGATCGTGACAAATGGAAGTCCGTTGTCTCTGCCTACCCCTCTGGGAGACAGGCGTGAGTCTATGTATGTATGTACGTATATTAAACGTTTTACCAACAGTTTATAACATTAGAAGTCAAATTAAGTTGTTTGCCAAATTCTGGGGCAAGTAAATAATATTATGGCCGCAGCCCTTTCTGGGACACCCCACAGCTGTTGTTTGTCAAACTCACAAATGGTAGAGTGGCGCCAAAGAAAATAATGTGTCAATTAACAACAGCGTCTCAGCATAAAAGTAGACAGTACGAAAACTACCTGGAAACGGTCGAAACACACCCACACAAACATGCGCCTCGACAAGACCCCAAGCGGTTGTCACGGTGCTGTCAGTAGTGAGTGCCGCGTCAAAACGACTGGTCAGGTATAAGTTTATCTCCGCAATCCATTTAAAAATCCACGTGCGTATTGCGTAGTATACAACATGTAACGTAATTAACGCACACCCTCTTACACCCCAATTAGAATATTATTATTTTTTTGTTTTAGTAGGAAAACATACAGCTGTTGATACGTGATTAGCTATTTGTATATAATGTTGATAGCCAATTACAGGTTTTCACCAATAGCCATACATTACAAAACTGGTACATGTTTGCTTATATCTCGGAAACATGCAACTGAATACATATCGATTATGTTGCATAGTGATTATGTTGTAATCATAATACATTCACTGAATTTTTAATTTAACATGTATATGCATTGTTATTTACTAAATTAGTTTCTTGGAATAAAGTTTATTTTTCTTTATTTTGTATTGAATGATTGAATTTGTATGAATACAAATAAAACTGCGTCTTTAAAAGTCTTATTACTTGACTAACGGTCCATTTCAATTTGTTTTGACTGTACAGGGTTACCTAATATGACAATAATTTCCGTAGTTTTAATTATTTTGGAATAATAAATTACCTATATTAAAAATGATATAATATAAATCGATTCAGTAAACGATTCTGACCAAACTATTTTCAGGATGTGCGTTAATTAAGTTACATGTTGTTTTTAAGGCTGTTTGAACTCGGCTTCATCAAAACGGGAGCTTTCGTATTTTAACCGCCCGGAGCCCTACTGATTTATAAAACAAATATGTTTTAAATAAAAAATAACATTAGGTAGCTAAAACATTTAAAGTTACAACCCCACAGCTTCAATAGAGCGTAGGTAATTATTTCATCAACTAGGGTGAGATACCTTACTGTCCATGTTTATACTGTGACAGCGTCGTCCGCCGACCAAACAAAATATGTAGAAGATAGTATAGTGACACAGCAGCCGGTCCAAGCTGAGACTAGCCATATGCGAGTGCCATATTCTTGTGCACAAGTAAGTGCATTACTTAATTATTTATTTTTAATGTACACACAATTAAGTTTTTTTTTTTAAGATAAGTTAACTGTTATTTCTCTCCACAATATTAATAATTACAAAATATAACTTTATATGGTAAGAGCTTTAAATATTTTTTGTATACATTAGTAAGAATTATTACTGTGGCAGACTGGTGCCTAAACGAGGCTCAAGGCCTGTATTTCAGGACACCAGGTATCCACCGCCTTAGATTTTTACACTTTAATTTTACATACCTCTAAAGAAATTTAATGTTCGCACTTAAACGAGAAATATAAGAAAACAAAAGAGAACAATGTGTGTGTGTATGTGTATTATGGCGTGTGTATGTGTGTGAAGGGGAGGCAGGAATGTGTATGCAGCATAAATGGATGAATTGCAAAATTATATTAGTAACTTAATTAATTGATCCTCTTTTATTCTAAAATCGCGAGGATTTTCTCAGTTTCATTATAATTGATCCCTTGGATCCAGTTTATTATTTCAAATTTACACATATTAGTAGTTAGATTATAAATAGGCAAAGTTTTATTTATCTTGCTGTAGAAAAAGCGTCCGAGATGGCAAAAGGCTACTATTAGTAGAAAATAATAATAATAAAGATAAATAAAAAAATATTCATAAAATGAAAAGCACTGGCCAAACTATATTTTATGGGACTAAATAGCAACTATTCTGCACCAAATTAAAGAAGAATCACGTAAATCGGATCGTAATCGGTGTGTATACATTTAAAAAAATACCAATCAAGTTGAGAACCTCCTCTTATTTGAAGTTGGTTAATAAAATGGCACTAGGGTACGACTTATATATAAAGAAAAAATCTATTCAGTAGTTTTTACGTGAAAGAGTAACAAACATCCATCCATACTTACAAACTTTCGCGTTCATAATATTAGCAGGATAAAGAGGACTGATAGTGTTCTTAATATAATATTCGGTATAAGTGCAATAAAGTCCTGTTTATGAATTTTCATGTCATAAAAACCCTAAAAATACGTAACCTACGATAGAGTGTTCAGGAATGAGCTATGGTCGGTACTGTCCATGTATGGGTTGGACGACAACCTTGTTCTAGCAATGAAATCTCTTTATAGGGATTCCAGAGCTTGCGTGAGGATGAAGATTGATATGAGTGGTTTAGCATCCAAAAGGGTGTTAGACAGGGATGTGTAGCGTCACCGTGGTTGTTTAACCTATTCATGGATAGCTGTTTAAAAGATTGGAAAGAAAGTGAAATCCTAAATATACGTTTGTATCTTGTTTTTATTAAATACTACTAATTAACTCAACTGACATCGAGATAGGATAAAGTACTGAATTTTATACTCTTGACCTCGATCAAATTTAATTACGAGGCTCTATTGATTAACCTAAGTTCAACCTCACCGATTATGAGCTGAATGCTTAAGTATTTAGGTCACTTAACTAGCCATATCGATGTAAAGATGATATCGATTGTAACCTCAGTTGACAAAACTAGATTAGAATAAATTAATGACCCCAACATTTTCATAATAATTTTATTGAGTATATAATTATTTTTACTATACATATCAATAATCCTATTAATAATATAAACGCAAAAGTTTGTAAGTATGGATGGATATTATTACTCTTTCACGTCAAAACTACTGAATGGATTTTAATGAAACTTTACAATAATAGCTTATACATCAGAATAACACATAGGCTGCAATTTATAAAGATATTTTGTGAATTGTCCAAATAAGACGATAAGTGACGATAAGTAAGTAACGGCTGGAGCCGTTTTAATAAAATTTGGTATAGAGTTAGCTGACCCCCTGTTTAACACATAGGCTATAATTCATTAATCTTAACGCGGGTAAAACCGCGGGACATAGCTAGTAATTAATAAAGTTTAACGCGGGGGAAACTGCGGGCACGGCTAGTATGTAATAAAACTGCATACTTATGTATTCCTACTTCCTTCCTACTTATTAGTAGTACGTCTTATTAGAAATGCGAAATTTTGTGTGTGGATTTTTGTTTCTCTTTCACAAAAAATCTACTGAACGGATTTTCATAAAATATTGTAGTAATATAGCTGATATATCCGAAATACGCATGTGTTATTATTTATAAAGTTTAACGCGGGAGAAACTACGGTTACAGCTAGTAATTATATATTTATTACGACACCATAACACATATCGACACTTTATTTTGGCACGACCCCGACTGCAGAACAAAAGAGATCCGTTCCAATCCATTCGGTTCATCTACCTGTAAAACGTCACTGGTTGGTGTTGCCACATAAATAAGTTTTAGGTTACCTATATTTAAAATATGAAAAATATTAGGTATACATATAATAAAATCGTAGGAAAGTTAAAACTGTACATTGAATATTTTTTTTAAAGGATTCTTGGGGCGTGATCTACACTCGATATCGAAGCCAAAAATATAGTTATAGAATTTTTGTCTGTATGTATGTCCGGTCTAAACTCAAAAAGTACTGCATGGATTTACTTCAAATTTTGCATGAATCTAAGAGGTCGGGTCAACATATAGGCTACATATTATCACGCTATCACCTACGGGGGAGGAGCTTTGATAATATATAAAACTTAACGCGGGTAAAACCGCGGGGCACAGCTAGTTATTTATAAAGTTTAACGCGGGAGAAACTACGGTTACAGCTAGTAATTATATATTTATTACGACATCATAACACATATCGACACTTTATTTTGGCACGACCCCGACTGCAGAACAAAAGAGATCCGTTCCAATCCATTCGGTTCATCTACCTGTAAAACGTCACTGGTTGGTGTTGCCACACAAATAAGTTTTAGGTTATATTTAAAATATGAAAAATAGTAGATATTGAAATTAAAATTAATAAAGTTATTGTGGCCATATTAAAAATATCCTACTTATCTATACTAATATTATAAAGGCGAAAGGTTTTGAGTGTGTATGCTTGTTACTTCTTCACGTCTAAACGGCTGTAGCGATTTTAATAAAATTTGGTGTGGAGTTAGCTGACACCCTGAATTAACACATAGGTTATAATTAATAAAGTTTAACGCGGGTAAAATCACGGGGTGCAGCTAGTATTATAAACGCAAAAGGTTGAATGTATGGATGTTTGATATTCTTTCACGCAAAATCTACGGTTCGGATTTTGATGAAACTTTGTAGTAATATAGCTTATATATCCGAATACCACATAGGCTATAATCTATAAAGAATAACGCGAGTGAAACCGCCCGGCACAGCTAGTTTAAATTTAATGTAAAATTAAATGACAACAGTCCAAGTTGTTTTTATTTGTAACTAGCTGTGCCTGTCAGCTAACTCCATACCAAATTTTATTAAAATAGCTCCAGCCGTTTAGACGTGAAGCAGTAACAAACATACACACTCACGCACTCACACAGTCACAAACTTTCGCCTTTATAATATTAGTGTGACTAGATTTTTGAGGAGCTGGTAATATGTGTATCTAGAAAAGGAATATACATTAACAATATATAATTTTTGAACCAATGTCATGCCAGTTTAGACTAGAAGATAACTAAGGTACTCGAACTGAGAGAACAAATCCCACAGCGCTAATACAATGAAATATCAAAATAGTCAAGTTTATTCAAGCTAATAGTACGTTCTGCAGTGCAATGTCCCACCTCACCTGTTTATATATTTGCCCTTTTGATATTATATTAGGTATATATATTTTGATATTGGGAGAGGCTCTTGTTCAGCTGTGGACGTCATTTGGTTTACATGATGATATGACCATATCATATATGAACATTGTTAACAGGTATTAACGCGACTAACCTTATTGTAATGTGGACTCCGTTAGTGCAGTGTGTAACCGGCCTTAACATTGTGACAAAAGATCAGTGAGGGTAGTTAAATACTCCATGCCCTCAGTAGCTCTGCCAGTCATCCCGTGACCACGATCAATGCAACTTGGTCGAAACGTCGGGAAAATAACAATAAGGTTAGTCGCGTTAATACCTGTTAACAATGTTCATATATAATTATGATACGCGAAAGTTTAAAAGTGACCATATCTTGTTTCGATCTACAATATCTGTACCTAATGCACTTATTTAATTATCTCTGCACTGGGAGAAAATGCCTTAGGCATTAAGTCCTAAGGTTGCTGTGTGGTGACGGCATAGAATATCATCACCCCATCACATCCCATGGGGGACGTAGAAATCGACCGACGGAATACCTCGCAGAGAACGGGCAGCAGCGTTTTTCTGTGAAATATGAAACTGCGATCGCCAACCCTTCTGTCCAGCGTAGCGATTATGGCATATCCCCCATTCTTTGGGGAAGCTTATGTCCAGTAGTCCGCCTTTGTAGTTATACGTGCATAAAGTTTCAATAATTAGATAAATTATGGTGAACACATTGTACCTGTTGCCACGATTATGAACAAAATAATATCAACATAGGTTTATTGGCGTTGTTTTAAGAGAATAGTGATTTTTGCTCAATAAGTAATTAATAATAATAATAAGTACACTTTATTGCGTCATATAGAATACAGTTCATTAAAATAAATAACAGTAATGTTCATGCAATAGGCGGCCTTATCGCTAAAAGCGATCTCTTCCAGGCAACCATTCAGTTGGATGAACCAAAATTTATATCGATATTAAAAGGGGTATAAGATAGTGTACATAATAGAAAAGAAATTAGATAACCTACAAAATTGCGTAATGAATACGTATAAACTAAATACACATACATAAAGTATATATGAGTAGATAATATTAATACATAAACAAATTATATATATAAAAATATAGAAACGAACTAAATGCAGCAATTATATTATTAATTACTGAGTTTAAGATAAAACTCTTTCACCTTATTTCTAAAACTGTAAAAAGACTACGCTGATCTAATGTGTACAGGTAGAGCATTCCATAGACGGACAGCTTGGATAGTAAACGATTTATCCGTAAAAGTTGTTGTATGTAACGGTATTTTCAGTCGCAGATTTTCTGATGAACGCAGGGATCGCGAGTGTGTTGTGTGAAGGAACTTAAAACGTTCTTTATGGTAGAAAGGAATTTTTTAGTGTTAGTACTGCAACCTTACTCTATAAACCGGTGGTAATAATAAGACTTGACTTAATATTCGTTTATTAAAAATCTCTTACTTAGATATTACAAACAGACAATCTATTTTTTTTGTATATTTTACAAACGCAAATAAGCTATTAAAAATTTATGATTTGAAACAGTACAATTTAATATTACAACGTACCTATTGATATTTTTGTTCGTATTTGTATACATCATAGCGAAAAATTAAGGATTCTAATACACTTTGAGTGTATTATGTGATAATCATTTATTTTTATATTTAAGACTAATAAAACATTAATGGATCAAAATTACGTACAATATAAACTTAAAATCAAAATACAAAATTGAAAAATTGTTCGGCGACTTAGCCGGTAGAGGTCCAGACAAATATTTCTGTGCATGATGTTTGTCCTGAGTCTAGGTATAACTATCCATATAAGTATGAATTTACAAAAGAAAAGCAGTATATGTAGCAGCTATATCTGTTATCTGATTTCCATAGTCGAACTCAGCTTTGTTTGGGATCAGATAAAACGTTGCGATAAACGTACAACCTTTAAATGAAACCTAGTGTATTTATTATTTATTATTCAGCTGTGTGGTGACGGTGACAAATATCAGAATCAGAATATCATCACCCCATCTCATCCCGTGAGGGGCGTAGAAGTCGACCCGAGGGAATATCTACCAGAGGATGGGCAGCAGCTTCCTTCTGAGTACTATGACCATCTTACTGCGATCGCCAACCCGCCTGCCAAGCGTGGCGATTATGGCATATCCCCCAAGACGATTCTTGAGGGAGGCTTGTCCAGCAGTGGACTCATTTAGCTGTAATGATGATGATGATGTATTTATTATTTGTTATGTCTTTTTCTTAAAGAGTGTGGGTTTCAAAGAGACTTTTAATGGAATAACATTATGTGGATAGCTATTGGGCATCCACTTCAGTGCTATTAGCGTCATTGGATGTTATCTATCCGTCTGTCAAGCGAGTTAATTAAGAGACTATTCTCTTTTGCGTTGATTGTACCTACTAATAAGCTTTTCTATCAATATATACTACTTACTTACTAAGTACTGGGTACGATACTTTTCTTTAATGGCAATAAGATATTACTAGCTGTGCGGTTTCACCCGCGTTAAACTTTATAAATTATAGCCTATGTGTTATTAAACTATATTTCTACAAAGTTTCATCAAAATCCAATACGTAGATTTTGAGTGAAAGAGTAACAAACACCCATACATCCACACTCCCAAATTTTCGCATTTATAATACTAGCTGTGCCCGCGATTTTACCCGCGTTAAACATTATAAATTATAGCCTATGTGTTAATCCAGGGTGTCATCTAACTCCATACCCAATTTTATTAAAATCGCTCCAGCCGTTTAGACGTGAAGAAGAACTAAACAAACACACTCACAAACTCTCGCCTTTATAATATTAGTGTGATTTCCATATGGAGTTCAGTTATAAATAATAATTAATAATAATATCTAGGGACAATGTCACACAGATCATCCTAGCCTAAGCAAATCTTGTACTATGGGTACCAGGCGATAGATAAATACTTATATACATAGAAAACATCCATGACTTAGAAACAAATATTTGCACTTACCAGGATTCGAACCCAGGACAGCTTCGTAGGTAGGAGCACTACCAACTAAACTACGGTGACCGTCATACATGACACTTATAAAACATTGAATTATTGTTATTATACCTTAACATTTACGTATAAAAGTTTAAATTAAACTGTTATTTGTTTTTTTCTAAAATACCGAGCCCTAATTATACGTTTATTTTAAAATTAATTCTCGTAATTAATTTTATTAAATTTGTTTGGCGCGGTAAGTATAACAAAGGGCCTTTGCTGTGATAAATATAGATTAATATGAGAGACGCAGGTGTTATCACAGAAATATCTATACATATAATAAAATCGTAGAAAAGTCAAAACTGTACATTGAATATTTTTTTAAAAGGATACTTGGGGCGTGATCTGCAATCGATATCGAAGCCAAAAATATAGTTTTTAGGCTTTTTGTCTGTGTGTCTGTTTGTCGTAGGTGATACCGTGATAATATGTAGCCTATATGTTGACCCGACCTCTTAGTAATATTCATGCAAAATTTGAAGTAAATCAATGCAGTACGTTTTGAGTTTAGCCCGGACATACGTATAGACACAGAGACAAAAATTCTAAAAACTATATTTTTGGCTTTGATATCGGAAGCAAATCACGCCCCAAGAATCCTTTAAAAAATATTCAATGTACAGTTTTGACTTTCCTACGATTTTATTATATTTTTTTATGTGTCTGGGTGTAATATATTCATAATATTTTAATTTAGAAATAAGTATAGTCATAGCCAAGTTTATTTATTATAGTCATAGCCAGATGCTCCCACCAGTCTGTAAGTAATTGGCGAGGTTAAGCAACTAGTCTCACGGTCATTACATAGATGGGTGACCGCCAAAGTGGTTTAACTTCTGAGCGTCTCCGTGCTTCGGAGGGCACGTTAAGCTGTTGGTCCCGGTTGTAGGCATAAGGCAACAATCGTCAAGCCATGTCAGAGGCCTAACAGGCGGTTTGAACAACTCTGACATAACCACTGCCCATACGATAAGTAAGTAAGAAATTAGTATAAATATATCAAAGAATATCACCAACCCATTTCAGTCCGTGGGGTGCGCAGACGTCTACCCGAGGAAATATCTACTAGATAATGGGCAGTAGCATCTCTCTGTGTCCTATGACTATCATACTGCGATTGCCAAGCGTGGCGATTATGGTATACCCCTCCAAATGATGGACACAAATCCAACGTGGGTATGTTTTGAGGAGGCTTCTCCACCAGTGAACATCATTCGGATATGATGATGATGATTTAGATATATATAAGTACTAGCTTCTGCCCGCGACATATTCGGCGTGGAATTTTAATTTTGGGCTAACTGTAACTTTAATGGATGTATCGATGATTGATACTGTTTTACGCAAAAACTACTGAATAGATTTTAATGAAACTTTACAAAAATAAAGCTTACTAGCTGTGCCCTGCGGTTTTGCCCGCGTTAAACTTTATAAGTTATAGCCTATGTGTTAATCCAGGGTGTCAGCTAACTCCATACCAAATTATATTAAAATCTCTCCAGCCGTTAAGTTTCGTGAATAGGTGCCATCTCTAAAATTTGGCAACCAGGACATGACGCGCGATAAGGATTTAGGAGCCCCGAACCAGGACATATCAACAATCATAACCGTCCTACCCTCTAAACTGGGACAAATCCGGGGAAACCCGAACGGATCGCAGCCCTATCCGTGAAGAAATAACAAACATACACACTTACACACTCCCAAACATTCGTCTTTATAATATTAGTGTGATACATCAGAATAACAAACTTAGGGTATGTTTTATAAAAATATTGTGTGAATGGTCCAAAAGATTCCAGTGTGTAAGTTGTCCCGAGATATTTATTTCTTAAGTAGATATCACCGTTATCGATGCAGTGAACAAAGTCAGCCAACTTTATTATTAGTTATCGATATAAGTATGTGAGCAGTCCTTATGTGGATTTCCTGTTTTCGATTCTTCTGTCAAGCGAGCTAATGATCTCACGTGTTTCTTATAAATAAATACAGAGTGTAAAAGACAGTGCAACGAATACGAATACTGTGGTGATAATTGAAATATCCTCCAGGGGCTCTACCGGCTAAGTCGCCGAACATCGATTTCTTAAATGGCGTTCAAATAAATGAAGGTTAAAAATTGCTTAATTACTCGTTAAATCGGCTTCAACGTTGATAAACGATTCCGGACCATTTATGACGTCACATGTGCTCATGGAAGCCGATTTAACGATTGATTTAGTCATTTTTAACCTTTATTTATTTGAACGCCATTTAAAAATTCGATGTTCGGCGACTTAGCCGGTAGAGGCCCAGGTCTAATTTTGGTTGCGGCAGCCAGTCTCAATGGAGATTAGCCATCGCTGGACATGTTATAGTCCAGAAATGTGTCCGGAAACACAGGAGGACTGTCTATTTTATCACTCTCATGATCCGATGGGACGACGAGCTAGACTTGACTGGAAATTATGCATTACTTATGAATTATCATCTGATGATCATCATCATATCAGCCGAAAGACGTCCCCTGCTGAACAAATATCTCCGCAACTGCCGGTCTTCGCATCCAGCAGTTTTCAGCGCCCGCATAAGATCATCGGTCCATCTTGTAGGGGGCCTGTCTGCCCACGCTGCGTCCTCCGGGTCGTGGTCGTCACTCGAGAACCTTTCTGCCCCAACGGCCGTCGTTTCTACAAGCTATGTGCCCTGCCAACTTCAGTTTTCCAATTCTCCGGGCTATGTCGGTGACTTTGGTTCGCCTGCGGATTTTGACATTTCTGATTCGATCCCGACTTATGAATTATGTATCTTACAAATACTAGTCCATTGCGGGAATAAAACTCAAAACACGAGAGCGAGGTAGTAGCGATTTGACAACCTTAACCACGGAGTCACACATACAGTAAATATTTTTTAATAGAATGAATAGAATAGAATATCTGGGGACAATGTCACACAGATCATCCTAGCCCCAAACTAAGCAAAGCTTGTACTATGGGTACCAGGCGACGATATACATACTTATATAGATAGATAAATACATATATAGGTACATAGAAAACATCCATGACTCAGAAACAAATATTCATGCTCATCACACAAAAATTTGCACTTACCGGGATTCGAACCCAGGACCACCAGCTTCGTAGGCAGGATCACTACCAACTAGGCTACGGTGACCGTCACTACTAACTAACGAAAGTATTACTTACGTCTGCTGTGTGGTGACGGCATAGAATATCATCACCCCATCTTATCCCGTGGTGGGCGTAGAAATCGACCGAGGGAACACCTACCAGAGAACGGGCAGCAGCGTTTTTCTGTTAACTATGACCATCAAACTGCGATCGCCAACCCGTCTGCCAAGCGTGACGATTATGGCATATCCCCCCATTCTTTGGGGAAGCTTTTGTCCAGCAGTGGACTTACTTTGACTGACATGATGATGAAGAACTATTATTATAATAACATGGTTCTGAAGACATCCGCGATAGAATGAATCTTCCAATAATGTTTGAGACTAAAAAGTCTTGAAGTAATTTTCTTTTTCTTTCATTTAAAAGACAAGTTTTCTTTTGAATTAAATAAAACGAAAGAAGGTTTTTATTCACCGAGACTTTTAAAAAGCTCTTGTAATCAAAACATGTTTTTAGTAATATACTTAACTTCTGGGTAGTTCTGCTGTTTGTAAGAAATCATTTAGAAATATATATATATATATATATTATATATATATATATATATATATATATATATATATATATATATATATATATATATTAGGTCTTTACCTATGAAATTGCCGTTCTGCAGTACTGGCCATTTCAAATCAAAATAATTTTTGTTTGGCTAAGAATTCTAATTTCAAATTAATTTTATTTTAAAAACATGGATTCTTTTTTCCAAAAGTAGTCATTTCTTTATTGATTAGTGTTACATTTTCATCGCATTTCAATCTTTTTCGTCATCATGGATACGTTAAAAATTCGAGTAATTATGGAATATGAGTACCGTCGTGGCAGCAACGCGGCACAAGCGGCACGCAACATCAACGACGTTTACGGAGCTAACACTACAAACCAACGCACCACCTGTTATTGGTTTGCTCGCTTCCGTTCTGGAAATTTCGACCTGAAAAATGAACCTCGCGGTCGTCCGAAGACTTTGGTCGACAATGACGAATTAAAGGCGGTTGTGGAAGCTGATGATACACAATCTACGGCTGAATTAGCAGCAGCTTTCGACGTTAGCGTCAAAACAATATTGGTCCATTTGCGTCAAATTGGCAAGGTAAAAAAGCTTGACAAATGGGTGCCCCACGAACTCAATGATCGCCAGCGCGAAGTACGCGTCGAGACGTGCCTTGCACTGCTCAACAGACACACAAATGAAGGAATTTTGAACCGCATTGTTACCTGCGATGAAAAATGGATTCTGTTTGATAACCGCAAGCGCTCAGCAAGTTGGTTGGATCCTGGTTCAGCACCTAAACAATGCCCTAAACGAAAACTTACCCCTAGAAAAGTGATGGTCACTGTTTGGTGGTCTAGCGCCGGTGTGATTCATCACAGCTTCTTACCAAACGGGGTGAGCATTACTGCAGATGTGTACTGTGAAGAACTGAGCACAATGATGGAGAAGCTGGCGCATCTCCAACCAGCATTGGTCAATCGCTCGTCTCCGCTGCTCCTGCACGACAACGCGCGACCTCATACTGCACAGCAGACGGTCTCCAAGTTGCAAGAACTGGGGTTGGAAGCTCTCCGTCATCCGCCCTACTCACCAGACCTTGCGCCTACAGACTACTACTTT
Organism: Pseudoips prasinana; assembly: GCA_951640165.1. Taxonomy (NCBI): domain Eukaryota; kingdom Metazoa; phylum Arthropoda; class Insecta; order Lepidoptera; family Nolidae; genus Pseudoips; species Pseudoips prasinana. The sequence continues at coordinate 16,956,886 of OX621260.1, forward strand.
TTCCAGAATTTGGATAACTTCTTGGCGGGAAAAAAATTCAATACCCGAGAGGCAGTTCAAAATGCCTTTGAAGAATTTGTTGCCTCCCGTCCAGCTGATTTCTTTAAGAAGGGCATCAATAAACTGCCACTGCGATGGCAAAGATGCATTGATTGCATGGGTGATTACTTCGATTAATACAAATAAAAAAATTCATGAAAAAAATTCGTTTAAATTTTTTCATACAAAACGGCAATTTCATAGGTAAAGACCTATTATATATTTAGAAGGTTAATTTAAAGTAAATTAAATAACCGTAAATTCAGTTCAGTCAAAAGAAATAAACGGGCACCAAGTAAGTACACCTAGACTTAGAACCTTTTAGGAATCATCTAAATAGTTGTCCATTGCAGGACCCAAACCCGTAACACGTTATCTAGGTATTAGCGAGTTGACTACCTTTGCTACCGCACCCCACAGTCAATATTTTTTTATATAACAATATACTAACACAATATATACGTGTCAATACAAAATAGTTTTTTAGCGCATGGTGAAATATAATAATAAAAATAATATCTAGGTACGGACAATGTCACACAGGTCATCCTAGCCCGAAACTAAGCAAAGCGTGTACTATGGGTACCAGGCGACGATATACATACTTATATATATAGATAAATACTTATATACATAGAAAACATCCATGACTCAGAAACAAATATTCGTGCTCATCACACAAATATTTGCACTTACCGGGATTCGAACCCAGGACCACCAGCTTCGTAGGCAGGTTATATTGTGAAATCATATATTTACGATTATCGGAAGAAGGATCATGTACGGTTTATTTTACTATCCCTGTTGGTTAGTGGTTTGTGTCCCTGAATGCTAAGCCCGAAGTCTTGGGATCGATCCCTGCCTAGGACAAATCTTTGTGTGATGAGCACGATTATTCGTTCGGTGTCTAGGTGTTATTTCCCTATGATATGTATGTATTTAAAATATATAAGTATGTTTATCAGTTTTCGAGTTGCCATGGTACAGGCTCTGCCTAGTTTTGGGATCAGATGGTAGTATGTTAGTTGTCCCAAGATATTTATTTAATAACGGACTAAAAGTACAGAAGTCAGCACATCAAGCTACCCCAATCTGTCAAATTTCCCCAATTTAAAGTGAACTTTATGATTATGTGATATAGTTGAAAATCTATGAATGAAATTTGATAGACTGGGCTAGCTGTATGTGCTGGCGTCTGTACTATGGAAACCAGATAACTGATAAGGACCTTTTAAATTTATTCAATAAATGGAAATGAAGAATTTGTAATGTTAGCATCTGAAAAGCTATCTATATTCTTATATAATTTTATATCAATTCCTTCTTAGGGGCTATGCACACCACGCTTTTTAAACGCGCCGTCGACGCGCGTTTTTTATCCTACAGAGCAGTTTGTTTTTGTTTGTATCGATACAAACGCGATGCTAACGCGCGTGTGTATCGATACAAACGCGATGCTAACGCGCGTGTGTATTGCTACAAACGCGCGCAATGGCGCGTTTAAAAAACGTGGCGTGCATATAGGCCCTTAATGATACACCATCTCCGTTATACGCATTAAATTGATTAACAATATGAACAACATTAGTAACCTAAACCACATTTTCAGTCTAAATATTTCTCAGAATTCCTTTGTCTCAATATTACAAATCACGCCCATGATGATTAATTTATTATCTTGCTTTTGTTACAGAAATCGCTTCGATATCTTGTACTCACAAGAATATTACAAGTACAGAACAAACAGCCGCACCGCCCACGTCGCGAGATAACGCAGCATCCCGTCCACAGAGAAATTAATCTGGCACCCGGTAACAGGAAGCATGCCGATAAACTGCGTACGCAAACACTGCTGACAAGAAAACCGCAATCGGCCGACATACGAATATGCTTAGCTGACACCTCCGAACACCTCGCTGCAGTCACCATAATGTTGTCTGACCACACACCGCACAACACTGCCACACGTGAAAGTTCAATAGGCACTCCAACACTGCAACTCACAATGCCCAGTATGCAACACTTTACGACAAAAACAAAGAACTCTCAAACCTCCTGTGTCGTAGCAAATATCAACAGAATGGCACACGACAATCATTCCAGTGATAATTTAGCGAAAGTTCATGAAACGACTGACTTAGATAGATGTAGGATACTTAATAAAGAAAAAAATAAATGCCAATTTGAGTCAAAAAGACGATGCTCCATAACGAACAGGGCCTCTGAATGCTTATTGCATAACAAAGAAGATGTATACGGAAAAGAATCGATTACCAGAAAGAGGGTTCACGTCGACGAATACGGTGGTACAAGGCGGGCCGCTAATTTGAAATTTAAATGTACTTGGGATCCACAGAAGTGGATGGAAGCGATCGGGAGGACAATGGGCGTTCGTGTGCGCGCCATCGCATTCGTAGGATTGTTCCTGACCATAGTAGCGACTAGTGCCGCGGCGCCGAGAACCCGACCGACGCGCAGCGCACATCATCTATCTACGGTAAGATTTTTATTGAGATTTATCAATTGAAATTATATAAATTACTTTACCCTTCAATTTATATTTATACTGATTACATATCAAATTTACCCGGCCGTAACTGAAAAAGTATTTCGCTACTAGAAAAGTAGGTTATGTTAAGTTAGAAGTGCGACCATACAACGCGTCAGGTGAAAGAGGGAAGCGATAGCGGCTGCCGAGTGCCAGACACAGATTAACACAAATATTCCACTCTTGAATAAATAGCAATGCGTCACCCATGAACTTAAAATGGAGCTAAGATTAAAATATTTTGAGATAACTATTTGCTGTGCAATCATCAATTTGGTTAAGATACGGAATTTGGTGTCATACAAAAGGAAGATTTTCGAAGTTATACTTCTTTTGGCGCGATGGAGAAAAATGATGAGAGTGAATTTTTACGATGCGCGCGCACACCGACACCTAAATTTAACAGCATGAAGTTAGTTCTCGATGAGAGTGAATTTTTACGATGCGCGCGCACACCGACACCTAAATTTAACAGCATGAAGATAGTTCTAGGTGGTATGAAAATTGATAACTATGTTCAAGTTGTATATTCTAGTATTTTTATTTAAATAAAATCTTTTTGATTAATTTTAATATTTATCGTTAATCACGTAGTTATTTTTTTTTCATACGCCAAAGAAGTATAACTTCTAACGCGTGTACATAAGTACACACAGAATTTTTTTTATTGGCTGTTATAACTTATTTTTAATATGATGATTGATCGGACCCACGCCGTTTATGAATCCCGGCCCTGTCTCGAATCCCGGGTTAGCCCGTAAAATCTCAGCGACAGTACATAAAAATGTCGTTCATGTTATTTTTGCTGTTAAATACTACTAATTATTTTTTGCAAGATTAAGATAATAAACTCGATTCTATGTAGACGCTTTATTTTAGAAAGTTATGGCTACAGTAAGCTCTATGATTTATAAGAGACATCGAGATTCTCAAGTTGTACCTCTTGCATACTAAAGAGCGTAGATATGTACGTGTATCCTGACTTGTAAGCTTTAGTCCCGGCGCAAGCTTACCGGAAACGTGCTGCTTATTGCTACCATTGTCTGTGTTATCTGAATCTGTCTGATTTACCAGACAATGTCTTTCTTTACATAGCCATTTTTTCAAGTTCTCGCTGAGATTTGTGTGAGATCTTTTCATACGGAACAAAAGCGGAGGGGTAGGTACTCCATTTGGGAAATGAGCTTTGTTTATACGGATAATTTAAATATTTATGGCTGTTGTATTATAATGACGACGAACGCTAGTGTATCTAGATGGCTATTGAACAAATACATCAATGTAAAACATTGTGATTAAATACTCGCATCACTCACATTATAGTGAAGTAAAGAATGTAAACTTTGTTGCTATCTATAGCTGTATAATATGTTACTTTACTAAAGAATAAATATATAGGTATATTAGGCCAGAATCGTTTCATCACGATCGGGTCAATAATTTAGGAACACAAATAACAGACGTAGCTACTAAAATATATCTAAAACTATTAGTATTGGAATATATTATTAAAAACAATTATTATAAAAAAATTAGATATTACCTATTTAACTAAATCAATAAATAATACCATAAATTAAGTTTACAATTCTATAAGATTAAATACATATGTACTTCATAGATATATTATTTATTATATATGATCAAATACATTCATAGATAAATTATTAGATATGCTACTTATGCATATCTAATAGTCTATTTTTACTTAGATATACATATATTAACTTGTAACTGTCCATATACTATATAAAAGCGCTTTTAAAAGTCTATGTGAATGCGTACTAAACCGTTTTTATTTTATTTTTGTTTTTTTTTTTTTTTTTTTTTTTATTTAACTTTCAAAATAATACAATTTTTTTACACTTTATGTATTCTGCCAAACTGCAGTACAGTTTGTCGGCAGTATTCTCGCGGGTTCACATCTTAATTCTAATAACTAAATAGTTAACATTACTACTACTTATATAAACAAATTACAGTTCCATCATCCAACGCGAACAACCAACAGCTTGTCGCGGAGAGCAAGTAACTTTACTTGCTATCCACGACAAACCGCGGCCGTTGGTTTGTTTACGGACACAGTGATAGATAGTGTTTCACAAGCACCTTTTTTAATAATCTTTTAGACACATTTTCAGTTACTATATTACTTGGCAATTCATTAAGTAATGTGGGAATGAGCCACTGTCTAGTCCGTTGTCCATAAAAGTTATATATTTTCTTAACAATGTATTTTTTCTATATTTTACTTTCCGGGCTGGTTGGTTATGGACTTTAACAATTTTGTGTTCATTTTGTTTGCGTTGCTGTAAAATGGTCATTAATTTAACTTTTTTGTCTACTGGTAATATTTTATGTATTTTAAATAGTTTAGGATAGTCCTTGTTAATGTTTTCTTTTACTTGTTTGTTTGTTAATAATTTTAATAGTCTAATTTGTAATAATTTTATTTTATTTAAATGTACTGGGAACGTCAGCCCATAACTACTCAGCCCGTAGCTTATTGCTACGGGCACTACTTATAGTTTCATAGACGGCAAACGGTTACACTATACATTTAAAGGTATAGGTGTATTTTTATCTAAATAGATGACTATTATTAATTCACGCTATATTGAATAGCGTCACATAACATCGCCCCGTTATATAAAACATACACGCTTCTTAATATACTTAATAAATAAAATGAAAATCTTGGTATAACTAACAGACTGCCATCTGATCCCAAACTAACCAGAGCCAGTGCCATTATGGCAACCAGACAACTGATAAACATACTTATATATTTATAAATACTTACATATTAGCCTGGAAGAGATCGCACCTAGCCATCAGGCCACCATTTAATTTTGTACAATCTTGATAACATGTTGATAGTTCTTTGTATGTGATATTTTTTGTGTACAATACACCCTAAGGCGATTGGCACACTGCCCCGGATGATGCAGCGTAGTGTGTGAGTGCGTGTTCTAACGTTGCTTGTAAGTATCTCCGTTTGTATAGAAAACACGCACAGTCCTACACACAGAAACTGCATCCACGCGCGTTCATGCAGATGCGTGTTCAGTGTGTTGGACTGTGCGTGTTTTCTATACAAACGGAGATACTTACAAGCAGCGTTAAAACACGCACCACACACTACGCTGCATCATGCGGGGCAGTGTGCCAATCGCCTAATTTAAAAACTTAGTCTTACGTAAACTGCAGTTCAACTACGGATCAAGCAATCTAATTGGATGGTTTTCGACTAAACCAAGGATCAACTGCAGTTTAACTTTAGACTGCGTTTTTAAATAAGGGTGTAAAGAGTTACTTACTTATTATAATTCCATCCAGACACAGAACAAATAATCGTGTATATCCTGGGTGAGAATCGAACTCATGGCCTCCGGCTTAGCATTCAGGTTCACTAACCACTAGGCCACTAGCAATGAACGACTCCTTTTCACCCCCGGAATGTTTGATTCTCCCTTATAAGAGACCGTTATTCACTGACGGATTAACGGGCATTTTAAGGCGTATTCTACTCAGTAAGTAATATGGGGCAAAAAGCTGGCGTGTCGTATTAGATTACTGGCAGTGACAGACGGACGGACCGTTTGCGAGGAGATTAATGGGCTAAGTGACGAGTGGGAGTGCCTCCAGCATCCTCGGGAAGACGTCCCGCTCATTTATTTCGTGGACCGTTACAAATAGTGAAAAATTCGACTAATATTATCAACCCAGATCCTATCGTTAGACGCTGAACGGATGCCTTTATATCTGATTTCTAAGTTCCTTGTTACATTATCAGACAGTCAGTCAGTCAGACGGTCACCGTAGCCTAGTTGGTAGTGCTCCTGCCTACGAAGCTGGTGGTCCTGGGTTCAAATCCCGGTAAGAGCAAATATTTGTGTGATGAGCTCGAATATTAGTTTCTGAGTCATGGATGTGTTCTATGTATATAAGTATTTATCTATCTATATAAGTATGTATATTGTCGCCTGGTACCCATAGTACAAGCTTTGCTTAGTTTGGGGCTAGGATGATCTGTGTGACATTGCCCCAGATATTATTATTATTATTTGCTTTTTGCATTTGAGTAATGTGCTTTAATAACCAACGTATGTATTATATTTATAATTTGTATTTGGCCCCGGTGGCCGAATTTCGACCACGTCGGTTAGTCTCAATGGATATCAGACAACTGGTCGTGACATATTATAGTGCACAATTGTGTGCGCAAACACAGGGGCACTTTCTATTCCATCACTCTCATGATCCGATGGGATGAATAGTGATACGGACGGAAAGAGGGCAGGTATAGGACCGACGGCTTTACGTGCTCTCCGAGGCATGGGGTGTAATACCACCAACTAAGAAATTGCTTTTTACAGAAAATCACTTTACTATTTTATAATAAGATTTTGGTGCACATACATGTATCTCCTCCACTAACTGTAACCCGCGGTTTTACCCGCGTTAAACTTTATAAATTATAATCCATGCGTTATATATAACCTGCAAAGATTCATCAAAATCCCTTCGGTAGTTTTTGCGTGAAAGAGTAACAAACATCTTTACATCCATACTCACAACTTACTCATTTATAATATTAGTAGATACTTCAAAAACTTGTAGATTAAACACAGTCTATCTTCATACTGCAACCGCATTCAATATTGCTCAATCAAAATCTAAAATAGATTACAACAAGATAAATTGATCAAGTCGAACGGGATGAATTGATTCAGATTTGAACTCGATTTAATTGCAGTTCAAACACGGCGTGACCGCGATGTTAACGGCTTCCGGCGCGTGCGCACTGTATTTGAGTTAAACTTTCGTTATGTAAGTGATAACTGGTCTATTGCGATACCCATAGGCAATTAACACACCTGAACTTAATCAAGAACTGGTGTACCGGGATAATTACGAAATGAATATGTAAGTAGGAAAACTGAAATTAGAAAATTCAGAGCAGCTACCTAATCATTTTAAAGTCATTTATAGGTATCTATGATTGTCAGGGTTCCGTACCCAAAGGATAAAACGGGACCCTATTACTAAGACTTCGCTGTCTGTCCGTCTGTCACCAGGCTGTTATCTCATGAACCGTGATAGTTAGACATTTGAAATTTTCTCAGATGATGTATTTCTGTTGCCGCTATGACAACAAAATTTACTAAAAAACAAAAAAAAAAACTTGTGTGTACTTATGTACACGCGTTAGAAGTTATACTTACTTCTTAATATACAACTTGAACATAGTTATCAATTTTCATACCTCCTAGAACTAACGTCATGCTGTTATTTTTACGATGCGCGCGCATCGTGCGCGCGCATCGTAAAAATTCACTCTCATACCGTCTAGAACTAACTTCATGTTGTTAAATTTTTTGGTGTCGGTGTGCGCGCGCATCGTAAAAATTCACTCTCATCATTTTTTTCCATCGCGCCAAAAAATATTTTAAGGGCACTACAAACGTGAATTTTTTGCTCGTTTTTATAGATAATGGTACGGAACCCTTCGTCCACGAGTCCGGCTCGCACTTGGCTGGTTTTCAATATTCTGTTTTCGTTTTGGCCTAAACATTCTAACATTCCCGCCAAGAAAAGAACGTTACTTATGAATCTATTGCTTCCTTCCGTCATGGTTATGTTATCTATAGTTCTACCGTCTTTTCTATTGCTTCATATTCTCTTCTATTGCGCATAGGCCTCCTCCAAAGGTTTCTATAATCTTGTCATTTGACGGGGTTTGCCTTAGTCACCGCGCTTGGCATGCTAGTGAGGTAGTCCACCAAGGGCACTCACCTGAATGGCACCTGCGCGAATGGCACCTAGCCTAGTCCACGAAAGGCACCTATCAATATTTTTGGCAAGTGCTCTTTTTTCAATTTATTTTTTACATTCATGTCTACGAATAGCACCTACGACTCAGTAACCTAGGTTAAAATGAAAGATATCGATAAAAATCACTAGAACGTTTATTGATAGGTGCCTTTCGTGGACTAGGCTAGGTGCCATTCGCGCAGGTGCCATTCAGGTGAGTGCCCTTGGTGGACTACCTCATAAAAATCACTAGAACGTTTATTGATAGGTGCCTTTCGTGGACTAGGCTAGGTGCCATTCGAGCAGGTGCCATTCAGGTGAGTGCCCTTGGTGGACTACCTCATAAAAATCACTAGAACGTTTATTGATAGGTGCCTTTCGTGGACTAGGCTAGGTGCCATTCGCGCAGGTGCCATTCAGGTGAGTGCCCTTGGTGGACTACCTCATAAAAATCACTAGAACGTTTATTGATAGGTGCCTTTCGTGGACTAGGCTAGGTGCCATTCGCGCAGGTGCCATTCAGGTGAGTGCCCTTGGTGGACTACCTCATAAAAATCACTAGAACGTTTATTGATAGGTGCCTTTCGTGGACTAGGCTAGGTGCCATTCGCGCAGGTGCCATTCAGGTGAGTGCCCTTGGTGGACTACCTCATAAAAATCACTAGAACGTTTATTGATAGGTGCCTTTCGTGGACTAGGCTAGGTGCCATTCGCGCAGGTGCCATTCAGGTGAGTGCCCTCGGTGGACTACCTCATGCTAGTTGGTGACCGCAGTTAAGTGGTAGCTAGTACTCAGGTGGCGCTGCTGCCCGACTTCCTGGTATATCCCCTAGTCGCCTTTTACGACACCCACGGGATGGTAAGGGGGTGGCCCTGTTATTCTCTCTAGGTCGGAAACCACACAGCTATTGTTTACTAATTAATGTTGCTGATTTTTGTACAGACGCCAGCACATTAGATTTTTATTTAGATTTTTTGTTTCTTTCTTTTAAACCGTATTCTTTTATTCTATATATATAATTTTTAAGAAACGTATTGTCTTATGTCTTATGTATGTAATTTATGTAGCACATTTGTGACTCACTGTGGCAGGTAGCTGAAAATCAGCGTTACAGCCATATTGTGGTTGTAACATCATGCTGAGCTGCTAGCCATTTGAGCGCACTAAATCTGTTTAAGTACAATAATAGAGTATTTTGTATGGTATTTATATTGTTTGTTGCCATTGTTACTCTGTGTCTTTTTGTATCTTTATTATGTGTGCTCAATAAATACTTTTTTCTTCTTCTTCTTCTTCACACCAAGCTACCCAATCTGTCAAATTCAAAATCATAATTGTTACTGTTATTTAAGTTACATAGTTATGTAATAGCGGGAGGGCACTGGTGACTTGTAATACAGGTATCAAACGTACATCAAGCACCAGTCTCTCACAAAGTTTTGTCATATGCTGTGATACTATTATAATTGTAAGCCTGTGTGTACTTTGTGAGAGAGAATAAATGACTTATTATTATTAAATTTCCCTAATTAAAAGTGAACCTTATGCTTTTGTGATTATGGTTGAAAATCTATAAATAAATTTGACAGATTGGGGGAACTGTATGTGCTGGCGTCTGTACATAAAGTAAACTGTGTTTTGCAAACATTCAGCCTATATAATTTTTTTTTTTTTACATCACTCTATAGGGAAATTAATCCCTGTGTCGCGGGGTACTTTACAAACATATAATAGACGGACACAAATTACATCCAGACTCAGAAAAACTATTTATGCGTCACACAAATTGTTGTCCGGCGCGGGACTCGAACCCACGACACGAAGCGTCGAGGCGACTGTCTTAGCCGCTGCGCTACACGTGCAGTCGTAATGCCGTTAAAAATAAATTTTACTTAAATATTGCTAACTCATATTCTAGGTTATACTTATTCCGGTTTAAAGCGTCGAGTGAAGTAACAAGGTACAGACGCCAGCACATCCAGCTACCCCAATCTGTCAAATTTCTTTGATGGATTTTCAACTTTATCACAATAGCATAAGGTTCACTTTCAATTGGGGGAATTTGACATATTGGGGTAGCTTGATGTGCTGGCGTCTGTACAATCATGACACGTTTACTTTCCTGTTACTGAGTTTATTACGGCGTAGGAGGATCTAGTATTGTATTCGCAATCTAATGATTTTACCTTACAGCATCCAGGTTGCGGAGTGCATCTTAAGTGCATCTCGTTTTATAGCTACCTTGCTGTCCGTTTCTATTACGTGCATTCTTGCTGTTTTGCTGTGATAATATTTGTTTTTAGGCATCTATATAAAATGATGGCGTAACAAGTTTAAAATTGTGTAGAGGTATTATATGCCGGTTTGTGTGGTTGGTAAATGCTTGACTTTCACGCCGCAGGTCGTGTCTGTTTGTCTTGAGTCTGGGTGTAAATATCTATATAAGTATGACTTTGTAAAAGAAAAGTGGTATATGTACTAGGTATATCAGTTATCTGGTTTCCATAATACAAGCTTTGCTTAGTTTGGGATCAGATGGCCGCGTGTATATAATGTCCCAGATGTATACAATTATACACTTGCACTATGAAAAATTTCATCAGTAACCGTATGGAAAGAAAAAAAATACCGTAAATTCCCAAAAAAGGTGATCATCCGATTGCTCCCAAATTTGCATGGTCCGCCATGGCTGTGTTAACATGAATAGCGAGTATGAAGATTGTGTGTAATTTTTTTAATACCTTAGATTTTAGAGGGATTATATATACAAACATAGATTTTTATGTATAGGAAGAACAGAATAAGAAGATGTGTAAAAGTAATTCTTGTCTCTTAATTTTAACTTTCATTAAATTCTATTCCCCATAAATTCAATTGTTGACTCCATATTTTTATATGATTTACCATGTTTAACTTGTAATAAAACTGCATATGTGGGTAACAATTATATATTTATTACGAAATAAATATAGCAGGTATAATCGAGTACAATAAATATGTATCGACAACTTATTTGCCACAACCGACGCGTAGCGCGCTCCATGAATATATGTATGTAGTGACACTGTGACAGTCCATTCAGTTCATCTACCTGTCAAACGTCACCACTTGGTGTTGCCACATAAATAATCGGTATTATAATTCAGTGATTTTTATTTAAAGAAATATTATGCTACGAAACATACAATATCAAAATTATTAGCCACCTACAAACTGCGTTACATGTTTTGCAGTGAATAAATTTATTTAAGACATCAAAAGTTGGCCTTCTTACCATAAGATATTCCAGCACAATTTTCATCCACAAGATTAATGCTAACAGCTTCGTAATGCCAGTACAATCAGATTACCAGGGCTCCATATTTATGCAGTATTCATATCTTTGGGTGTGGGAGCATTCTGAAACAAAGGTGTCTGAGACTTGTACAGACGCCAGCACATCAAGCTTCCCCAGGCTGTCAAATTTCCCCAATTGATAGTGAGCCTTATGCTTTTGTGATAAAGTTGAAAATCCATAAAAGAAATTTGACAGATCGAGGTAGCTGTATGTGCTGGCGTCTGAACACAATATACTAGTAAATATCTTGAAAACTGCTGGGAATAAGCATTGTCTCCCGCCTGAAACAAGCCATTTCAGTGTCATTTACACCAAAAGTTTTAACTCATTAATTTTGTTTGATATGTATGGTATGGTATGCGTGTCTGTGTATAGGTCTGCAGCATCGTATCTCTTAATAATAAGTTAATTACACAAAACGGAATTTTTCACAGTTTTGTTATGATTTTTTTTTTATAATATGGCTTCTGAGTCAGTTTCGAATTCTTTGAGAAGACGTTTGACGGGCCGGTTTACGAGGTTAGTAGATACTTGCCTTTCAGTCCGCAGGTCGTGGGTTCGATTCCCAGGCCAGATATTTGTGTGCTTGAACATGTTTGTTTGGCCTGAGTCTGGGTGTTATTTTGTATATATGTATGTATTTACAAAAGAAAAGTACATGTTGTATATCAGTTATCTGGTTTCCATATTAAAAGCTCTACTTAGTTTGGGATCAGATGGTCGTGTATAAATTAAGTCCCAGTATATTTTTAGTGTTGAGAAAAAATATATTAAAAAAAACATCGAGGTAAGGTAGGGACTTACTTATACGCGCAACCAGAAAAATATAGTTTTCTATTTTTATTGTCTGTCTTCCTATTATTATTAATTCTAATGCAAAAGATATTTGATCAATAAAAAAGAGACTAATCTATCAACGTTTTTATGCTTCGGGTGCTGTCAGAAGCATAAATACGCTGATAAATTGCTGAACTCATTTAACAACAGTATTAAAGTCGTACCCACCTCCTACTTTGCACCTTGAACATCTCAAGTTCAACAAGTGTAACTACATATACAATCAAATAAATATAACGGTAAATATATTGCATAGATAAAATTAATAATTTATCGTCTTACTAAAGGGTTTATTCAGACCTAAATTACAGTTTGTAACTAAAACTACACTATATCTAAACTGCAATAAACTTATCTATCATTATGACTGATTACGACAGGCCTTCTACTACCATTTATATAAACGTCAGAATAATGAACAATAACTCGAGCTAGAATCAGTGGTTTAGCTCAAAATTGACCTTTAAAGGAAAGTAGGTTAATTTTTAGGGTTCCGTAGCCAAATGGCAAAAAACGGAACCCTTATAGATTCGTCATGTCTGTCCGTCCGTATGTTACAGCCACTTTTCCGAAACTATAAGAGCTGTACTGTTGAAACTTGGTAAGTTTAGCTAGTTACTGTGAAACGCATTAAGATTTTCACACAAAAATAGAAAAAGAATAATAATTTAGGGGTCCCCATACATAGAAGTGAAACTCATTTTTTTTTATTTCATCGTACCCATACATGTGGGGTATCTATGGATAGGACTTCAAAAATGATATTGAGGTTTCTAGTATCATTTTATTCTAAACTGAGTAGTTTGCGCGAGGGACACTTCCAAAGTGGTAAAATGAGTGTCCCCCCCCCCCCCCTGTAAATTCTAAAATAAAAAACGCTAAAACTAAAAAACATATATGACCATGCAATTTAACAACGAAAATTGGTTTTAACGAGATCTAGTAACTGCTACGGAACCCTTCATGGGTGAATCCGACTCGCACTTGGCCAGTTTTTTTATTGCCCGATTCACGTGAAGTCATTGAATTGGTTAATATGGCGTGTATATGGAACACATTGTACGATATGTGTATAATCTGTTTAGCAGTAATGAGGTCACATCTGACTGTACAGGCGATGCAGACATTGGTCTTAAACATATGAGATAAAAATATACGCACAAAAACGCTATTAATAATCTTCACATTTCAAACTTAAACAAGACAACACCTGCAATAGAAAAATAAACCCGGTCGGTATCGCGGAAGACTTAAATAAAAAAATATATAAAATATTGTTTAAATACTTCTTCATAATAATAATGTCAGTCTTAATGTGTAAATTAAAGAGTCTATATTATTTAATATTGGCTCATTAAATTTGTACATTAAGATTTTCACGGCAAAATGATTGCGCCCAACGTGGGGCTCGAACCCACGACCCTGAGATTAAGAGTCTCATGCTCTACCGACTGAGCTAGCCGGGCTTGTGACATGATGTTAAAATAGTCATACAATTGTTAAAGACGTAAATCTATAATAACACTAGTATTGTATTACAACGTCTTACAGCAGCATACAATTTACTTGCGTCCATTTTTATGACATAATATTTTTTACTCTTCTGTTGTAAAAGTTAAAGCGTAAAGTGTAGATATAGTCAATACTAGTTTAATTTTCTGTGGTAATACTTTTAGTTCGGAATAATTTATGAACCAAATTCGATAATAAAGAAATATAGGAGCCAAAGCTGGCGTCCAATTGTGAAGCACAGTTATAATTATTTTTGATTAGTCCCTAATATACTGAATTGATATTATGTATATATTTTATTATCGGTAGAAAAATACTATTTTTATTAAAAACTTGCTGTACCCCGCGGTTTTACCCGCGTTAAACTTTATAAATTATCACAGCTCCTCCCCCGTAGGTGATAGCGTGATAATATATATAGCCTATATGTTGACCGGACCTCTTAGTAATATTCATGCAAAATTTTAAGTAAATCCATGCAGTACTTTTTCAGTTTAGCCCGGACATACATACAGACAAACAGACAAAAATTCTAAAAACTATATTATTGGCTTCGATATCGATTGTAGATCACGCCCCAGGTATCCTTTAAAAAAATATTCAATGTACAGTTTTGACTTTCTTACGATTTTATTATATGTATAGTACACCAGGTAAATACCATATAAATTAATTGTATCATCGTATCATAAGCCGAAAATTTTGTTAACAACATAGAAGTGAAAATTTAACGTGACTCATAATTAAATTGAAACTGCGCTGGAGGCCATCGCTATTGACCCAAATGGTGAGTACGCTATCTATAGCATCCTATTCGACACATTGTCCGCACCAAATCTATCTCGAACATTATCGCTTGTAAAATATGCGATGCAATTTAGATCGCAGCTAATGAAACGACCCGAAATAAACAGATGATGTTAGAATATGTAATCATCATCTGTAATCCGAATTACGTCCACTTCTGGACAAAGGTCTTCCTGAAAGATCGTCACAATGGAGTTGTGCTATCTATAGCATCCTATTTGTCCCCACCAAATCTATCTCGAACATTATCGCTTGTAAAATATGCGATGCAATTTATATCGCAGCTAATGAAACGCCCCGAAATAAACAGATGATGTTGGAATATGTAATCATCATCTGTAATCCGAATTACGTCCACTTCTGGACAAAGGCCTTCCTGAAAGATCGTCACAATGGAGTACGCTATCTATAGCATCCTAATCGACACATTGTCCGCACCAAATCTATCTCGAACATTATCGCTTGTAAAATATCGATGCAATTTAGATCGCAGCTTATAAAATGACCCGAAATAAACAGATGATGTTTGATGTGAATATGTAATCATCATCTGTAATCCGAATTACGTCCATTTCTGGACAAAGGCCTTCCTGAAAGATCGTCACAATGGAGTTGTGCTATCTATAGCATTCTATTTGTCCCCACCAAATCTATCTCGAACATTATCGCTTGTAAATATGCGATGCAATTTAGATCGCAGCTAATGAAACGACCCAAAATAAACAGATGATGTTGGAATATGTAATCTTCATCACGCCAGCCGAATTACGTCCACTTCTGGACAAAGCCATCGCGAAAGATCGTCACAATGGAGTTATGCTATCTATAGCATCCTATTCGACACATTGTCCGGACCAAATCTATTTCGGACATTATCGCTTGCAAAATATGCAATGCAATTTAGATCGCAGCTAATAAAACGACCCAAAATAAACATATGATGTTGGAATATGTAATCATCATCGCGCCAGCTGAATGACGTCCACTTCTGGACAAAGGCCTCCCCGAAAGAACATCACAATGGAGTTGTGTCCATCGTTTGGAGGGATGTGACATAATCACCACGCTTGGCAGACTGGTTGTCGATCGCAGATATAGTAGTATCTTATATCTTTTAATTTATTCCGCAATAGACCTAAAATATTTTATATTCATGTAAAATGTCTACCTGTTAAAGTATGTTCTTAGTCTTTTAAACTAACACATTTGAGCAACTAGTTCATCAAGATAATAATAGATATATAGAATATTACTCAGCTCCATATTGACTCTTACTCCTTAATTTTAATAACTTCTTGAAAAACGGGTGAAAAAGCGGCCAGCATAAGACCGACCATTGTGGAGATCCTTGAGGAAGGCGTTTGTCCTACAGTGGATTTCTTTCGGCTGATATGATGATAATGACTTAAATTTAAAATATAATTTAAAACAAATAGCAAAAAAATAAATGATAAGTAATTATTATTTATTAACAGGAAGGCAGTTGAATCAACTGGTAAATGTCTGTATCCTGCTGAAGTCTTGTGTACATTCTGGGCATAGATTAAATTTTCCGGGAGTTTATTCCACGTTCGACCTACTCTGTTGCTTATAAAGTGTTTGTGGGGATTATTGTGAGACAATCTAGCACAAAACTTAAGATCTCTTAGATGTTTTTTTTTTCATTTCGTTCTAATATGTTTTCAAAGCCTTTTATGTCATAATGCCCATTTAAGATCTTGAAGGTCTCAATGAAATACGCGCGTTCTCTCCGCTTTTCTAGTGTTGTTAGTACCGTATTATGTTGGAACAACAGGATTTATTTGAAAATCTATACATATAATAAATCTGTAGAAAAATATTTTTTGTACATCAAAAGAAAATCCAAAAAGAATAGCCAGGGTATTAAAGAACAACCAATAGAACCCATTTCCAGCATTTTTAGAATTTTTGTCTGTTTGTCTGTGTGTCTGTTTGTCTGTTTATATGTTCGGGTATCACGTAAAATATACGAAAGCAATGTAGATAACTTTTATACACAACGATTGAGCGTAACTTGAGGTAACATTTAGTTTTTGTTTTATTGCAATCGGTTCAGTCTATCAAAAGATATTAGATTTTAAAGTAATCATGGAGAAAAATAACACACATTTCGGTACTTCAAGATGAACTTATATTTATAGTTGAACTAAACTGTCCGATAGATGTCTTTGTGCATATTATGACATCTCTTTTCTGAATGAACTAGGTTGATAGTTGATTTTTGTTTCGATAGATGTCGTTGTGTATTTCTTTTGACTCGCGGTGTTAATTTTGCCGGTGTTTGCTGATTGCATGAGTTACGTAGGGTTTTTAATGTTGTGAATTGCTTCGAAATAAGGTCTTGGCTGCCTAGAAGTATGTCGTTGTCCAAAATTGGTTATTAAAAACATCTGTTTTCTTTGGGCAAATTGAATTATGTAGAAGGTTGGATTTGTTATAATTTCATTTTAAATTATTGATAGTTGGTTTTTATTTCGATACATGTCGTTGTGCTTGATAGTTGATATTTATTTCGATAGATGTCGTTGTGCATTGCTTTTGACCCGCGGTGTTAAGATTTGCCCGTGTTTGCTAATTGCATGAGTTAGGTAGGGCTTAGAATGTTCCGAATTGTTTCGAAATAAGGTCTTGGTTGGCTAGAAGTATGTCGTTGTCCAAAAATGGTTATTAAAATATTCTGTATTCTTTGGGCAAATTGAATTATGTACATGGTTGGATTTGTTATAATTTAATTTTAAATTATAATGTCAATCGATTGAAAGTTTGTGCTGTCGATTCGTTTGTAACGCGAATGTACAGACGATTCGAATTTTATTGAGCCTGTCCGATTTAATGTATTTGAATGTAGTAAATTAACCCGGTCTCTCATAATTTTCTCAGCACAAATCTATATACCTACCTATGTAAAAGAGGAAACTGACTGACTGACATATCAACGCAAAGCCTGAACGGCTGGGGTTAGAGACTTGAAATTTTGCCGGTAGGTATTTTTATGACGTATGCATTCACTAAGGAAGGGGTTTTTGGAAATACTAACCCTAAAGGGGTAAAACAGAGAATGAAAGATAATGAAAGATTTTGAAGTTAAAGGCATTGAAACTGATATTTAGTAGTTTAGCCAAAAATAAAAATAAATATTTTAGAATTTTTGGAAATTCCACCCCAAGGGCGTAAAATAGGGGATGTAAGTTTGTATGAAAAGTGTATAATTTTTTATGTGAAAAGCATGAAAATTGGTATTTGGCCTTTCCGTTAAAAATAAAAAATATGTATTTCAGGATTTTAGGAATTTCCACTCCTAAGGGCGCATAATAGGGGATGTATGTTGCGTGTGGGTATACCTATAATGGTTGTGAGACTTCAAGTCAAAACTTTGCATCGTGTTATAGAGTCTACTATTATACCTGGATCCACCCAGGGAGAAGCAGTGTTCGTGTCACGTATTCCGTTAGTGCCAAATGATCTCCCTTTTCAGTTTAAAATACTGTAATTCCCTATAAAAGTGTGTGTCGCGATGACGATCAACAAATTGCAAAGGCAAACCCTCAAGTTAGCTGGAATAGACTTGAGGAAGGCGGGCAGGTTCACGTGGCGTGCTCACGTGTGAGTTCATCCCACAGTCTGATCCATGTAGAGCGAGGACCTACGTCTTTTGCTGAGCGCCGTAAAGTGGATGATATTGAACATCCCACATACCAGGCCGCTTGCAGAGCACGCCATTTATTAGTTGGAGGTAAGCATTGGGATGACGCTCTAGCGGAAGCATGCGTGAGCGATAGTCCACATCGCTTGCGACATTTGTTTGCCATCTTACTGACCTTTTGTGCGTTATCGGACGCTAAACAGTTATGGCAAAAGTACCATGACAAGTTTGCTGAAGATTTTATGAGACATGTACAAGTAAATACTGATGGACAAATTACTGACAGGGTACGTGAAAATTGTCACAACAGGTCCTTATTGGCTATTCAAATGATAGTTATAAGTATAGGAGGGAACCCGATCAGTCAGAGGCTGCGAAAAGGCACAGGAGTTTTTTATTGTTAAAAATAGGCGATGGCACATACCCCGTACAAGAAGATGGAAAAGTTATTTTGATTGGTAATCTCGGTTCTTAGGTTACACCACAGCAAGAGCTAATTTCTTCTGTGTACGGAGATACCACAAACATGGGAAATCAAGCCGGTTCTTGGCTATGTCAGCGAGCTATTTTGACTCCCCACAATGACCAAGCTGCGGCAATTAATTTCAAAATATTGAGTCATGCGTCCGGTAATAGTAGAGAATATAGCTCAATAAATACATTTATGGAAGAAGATAACGCCACGCACTACCCGGTAGAATTTTTGGATTCCCTCAGCACGCCCGGACTTTCAGCCCACAAAATAGTTTTAAAAATTGGTGTACCAATCATTCTCCTCAGAAATTAATGTCCTCCCAAACTTTGTAACGGCACTCGGCTCAAAGTCACAAATCTGCAACATTATCGAAGCTGAAATATTAACAGGTTGCGGCGCCGGTGATATTGTTTTTATTCCAAGGATACCTATAATTCCTAAAAACTTTCCTTTCTCTTTCAAACGAGTGCAATTCCCAGTCCGTCTCTGTTATGCCATGACGATTAGTAAAGCTCAGGTCCAGACATTATCCGTTGCGGGGGTGGACCTAAGTATTGGATGCTTTTCCCATGGTCAACTATACGTAGCTCTTTCACGCGTAAACAACCCCAATAACGTTTTTGTGTACGCTCCAGATGGTTCCACACGTTTTTCGATATCCTCCCACCGCGCTTTACACTAAAAAATACATTGTTAAGTTCCGACATCCACGCGAACGAAGTCGCGGGCACAGCTAGTATTAAATATAACCATGAGTTAAACGACGTGACATTGTTGATGATAACGCATTTGACCATGTCAAGGTTGTCAATTAAAATTTGCATTTCCAAAGCTGGAATGGCTCTGATGATGCAGTTGCTAATTACCGACGCGACGGCGCGATGTCAAAGGAAAATATCATGGCATATTAACATAATCCACGCACAGTTATCGAGTGCTCACTAGATACTGTCTCCATCACCAAATATGGAATATCTTGATAGATCTAAAGGAAGCTTTTAATAACCCCGATCATGATGGTTATGAATAAGTAACGGAGTGAAACTAATCAAGGGAATATCATATTTCCAATAAGCAATGCAGTTCTATTAATTATTCCGTTCGACGGGCCTGTTGGCGTGGTTGGCAAATGCTTGCTTCTCACGCCGATTTCCACCCAGGACAGATATTTGTGTGCCTGAACATATCTGTTTGTCAGGACAAACAGATATGTTCAGGCACACAAATATCTGTATATTATATACAGTATATATGCAACCTTTACATGGTCAAATGCGTTATCATCAACAATGTCACGTCGTTTAACTCATGGTTTTATTTTATATTTTCTAATAAATCCCGTGACTTATATAGATAACTAGCTGTGCCCCGCGGTGTTACCCGCGTTAAATTTTATAAATTTGCTATAAACCTCACGGAGCCCGAGACCTTTCCAACGAATGCAAAACCGTGGAAATCGGTTCGTGCGTTCTGGAGTTATAGCGTCAAGAAGGAAAACCCGAGTTATTTTTATATAGTAGATTACACCCTCAGACTCAGTGTGGGTGTAATTATCTATATAAGCATGTACTTACAAACGAAAAGTGGTATATGTAGTAGGTATATCAGTTATCTGGTTTCCATAGAACAAGCTCTGCTTAGATAGGTATCAGGACCGTGTGTAAATAATGTCCCAGGATATAATATTATTAATCCTAAATGTTGCTGTTCAGGATTGTATCAAATATTCTAAGAAATGACTTACGTAGGTACTCACGGTGTCTAGAGTAATTAGAATAATATTATGAATTTCCTTTATGAGTTACAGTTATGTATTAAAACTTAAATTATTAAAACTTACCTACTAATTGACTAGGTATGTGAATATTTATATTCTGACGTAAATGTTTTGGGAATTCAAGCGTGGGTAATGGCCCCAATTAAATATGTCTAACATAAGGTAAATTAATTTTACAAATATTTTGTAAAATTACCACGCCATTGCAACACCAATATAATGTTATTTTTTTTTTTATAGGACAAATGGCACACAGATCATCCTAGCCCCAAACTAAGCAAAGCTTGTACTATGGTTGCCAGGCGACGATATAGGTACATACTTATATAGATAAATAAATACTTATATACATAGAAAACATCCATGACTCAGAAACAAATATTCGTGCTCATCACACAAATATTTGCACTTACCGGGATTCGAACCCAGGACCACCAGCTTCGTAGGCAGGAGCACTACCAACTAGGCTACGGTGATCGTTATATCGTGATCGGTATAGTTTTAATGAGTCAATACCGATCCCTCTCGCGGCTTTTCCTTGTAACGATTATACTTTTTATACTGGGCGTGCAAAAAAAAGCATTTTGGCAGGACAACTGGTGGTTATTATTGTTTACTTCGGTTAACTTCAGTTCTCTTGTGCCCACGCTATTTTCTATGCTGTTTGTTCCAACTATGTATATGAAAAGCATAAAGCATTATTACTTCTATCAATTTATGAGCTTAATCACTAATAATGGGGACAAATAATTTAACTTTCACTACAAAGGTCTCATCACGGATTATCTGGATTATTCCGAATGTGACCCGAAATCCTAACCCGGTCGCGGGTCAGGATTTCGGCGATATTTGTCCTGAACGTAACCCTCTTCCCAATGTATCGTTCTAACCTATAGGAAGAGGGTTACGTTCGGAACAAATATTATTTTTTTTTCAAGTTCCTAACCTAACCCGCGACCGGGTTAGGATTTCGGGTCAGAATGCCATATCCTTTTCTACGAGTGATGAAAAGGAAGATACAGTTAAATTACATTTTGGCGTAAAAAAACACCACTACATCGCCACCAATTTTATAAGGATTTGAATTAAAGAGACTTAACTCTTGAATATCAACGACGTTTTGAGGCAGAGCATGTTAACGTTTTAGTGTAAAAATCCATGATAACATTAAATTCTAATATACTGATAGAAATTTGCAAATTCATTCAAATTGAACTTGACACCTCATGCCAAATTGCCATATTCTTTTTCATTTAATTTAATTTCTTTTAGTAGGAGAAAATATACATATCAGTGTTGCCAATAACAAGCAATATTATAATTAAAGTTATAAAATGTTGATACTAATTCCATTCCATTTTGTGCTTTAGTTGGATATCGTATTTCGTATGACCTAAATTGATGTTATAGCAAACATGTTAGTTAATTCCAGCAGATTGCAGTCGGCGATAATGAACGGTTTACCACGAATTTGACTCATTACAATATGTTAATACCGTAAGTAACAAACAGGACTTGGCTGTATTTCAAAAATACTTACACTTTTAATATGGAACATTTTTTTTACATCGCCTCAAGTGTTTTCGTCCATCTATCGCATGTCGCAATATGGTGGCCAATATGGCTCGCTGTTCTTTTTAGTCATTTGTGCAAATGCTCCACGGTATTAGTGTTTTGATACAAGCTGGCTAAATTTCATTACTATTATAAAATAATTTTTATAAATGTTTTAACAATCCGTGTATCTAAATATACAGATATTTAGGTACACGGATTATTAAAACATTTACTTTAACTAGAAATAATTATGTATACTTAAATATATTACTACAAACATGTTCTGACTATTTACAAGGGCTTTTTTAAAGTCTACGTGAATAAAAACCTATTTTTATTTTATTAGATTTTGTATTAATGTTGTTGTTCACTTGATCGAGATGGACGAAAACAATGCAGCCAGTGACTTAAATAAACCGGTTAACTAGGACAAAACTAAGAATAACGCAAAAATCGGAAGCTGGATGCGGGCAGCGCAGGACCGGCTATTGTGGAGATCCTTGTGGGAGGCCTTTGTCCAGCTGTGGACGTTTTTCGGCTGATATGATGATGATGATAAACTCAAAAATATCTAACAATAAATTTAGTTTTCGCCGTATGAAACAAAATTTCACTTTCATCATGCTTTTATAAAACCACACATAACATATTCATTTCAGAACATTTCAGTTCAGAACAAACACAAGAAAACACCTAAGGTTTTCTTGTGTTTGTTCTGAACTCTGATATTAACAGACACCTCTAATTAGTGGTATTTATTTTAAATGGTAATAGTGTAATTAGGTTTCTTTAATTTATTCTAGTTGTGTGGTGACGGCATAAAATTTTAAAGTATCATCACCCCCTCCCCGCGGGGGGCGTAGAAATCTTCCGAGGGAATACCTACCAGAGAACGGGCAGCAGTGTTTTTCTGTGATCTATGACCATCAAACTGCGATCGCCAACCCGTCTGCCAAGCGTGGCGATTATGGCATATCCCCACATTGTTTGGGGAGGCTTTTGTCCAGCTGTGGACGTACTTTGGCTGACATGAATTTATTCTAGTCTAATAAGTTTGTTTATTTTGTATGGTTACATAAAGAAATGTTTATTGAAAGTCATTAGTGTCATTACTTTTCAAGCGACATCGTTTAAAACTATATTAAGTTTGACCTTTTTCATGAAAGTGGACAATGAGTATAGAATGCTTCACGTAATTTCTTATAGCTTTTCATTTTATTATTTTATCATTTTATATAATGTGAAACGTTAAAATAATTGAATTGGTATAGTGATTAGTGACCCTGACTGCTAAACTAGAGGTCGTGGGTACGATCCCCTCGCGGGACTAATCTTTTTTTTTTTAAAGACTTTACAAACATATCGCGGGCTACGTTACAAACGTATATTAGACGGACGCAAATTACATCCAGACTCAGAACAACTATTTATGGGTCACACAAATTGTTGTCCGGGAAAGGAACCAGCGGCGAGGCGACTCTCTTAGCCGCTGCGCCACACGTGCAGTCAAGTCTTTGTGTGATGAGCAAGATTATTTGTTCTGTGTGTGGGTGTAATTTATTTATAAGTATAAGTATTCAGTTGTATGGTTTTCATCGTACAGGTTCTGCCTAGTTTGAGATCAGATGGCAGTGTGTTAGTTGTCTCAAGATATTTATTTAATATTTATTATTCTTAAAATTATCCCATTTAATCATACCCATTCAATGTATCTACACATAGATATAATAAAATCGTAGGAAAGCCAAAACTGTAAAAATAAAATATTTTTTAAGAAGGATACTCGGGGCGTGATCTACAATCGATATCGAAGCCAAAAATATAGTTTTAGATTTTTTGTCTGTTTAACTGTTTGTCTGTATGTATGTCCGGGCTAAACTCAAAAAGTACTGCATGGATTTACTTCAAATTTTGAATGAATATTACTAAGAGGGCGGGTCAACATATAGGCTACATATTATCACGCTAATTAAATTATTGCATAATGGCCTAATTATAATCCTTTAAAATAATTGACTCTAATTTTGCTAAATTTGTGTAGTATAAAACCTACTAAGTATAAATTGTAGTGTAATTGTCTATAATAGTCGACGTTTAAAAAGAAAATACATCTTAAAAATCACGTCAGAAAATAAAATAATTTTCCATGTTAACTCAAATCTATCAAAATATTTATCTGCGGGAAAATCAAACGCTAATATTAACATGTAGGTAAATCGATCACTAGATTTACTTCAATAAACATACCTACATAACAGCTAATCTATTTCTAATTCACGTTACGTCAATCTAGCGATGTCATTATCCACAACAATAAATAGGTACCCCATCAAACTGAAGCGACTATTGTTGCTTTTAATAATAAGTGAATAGGCTAATAGTGTGCAATGTACTCACGATTACACATCAAGATATACTTTTCCAGTATAAGCTGATCTCGCGTTGTATAGGATTTCCATACATTGACAGGTCAGCTCATATTGGAAATGTATAGCTTGATATGTAGCCACAATTACTTTTACACACAGTGCAATTTCCTTTTTTTTTTCACAATATCGGCAACATTAATTCAAAATGTAAACAAGAGAAAAGACGTGCAGTCTATTTGCAGGAATTCTGATAAGTTTAGGTTAAATAAAGCTAAAGGATTGAGCTACAGTCTGCTTTAAAGCCACCTACTTATAAGCCTGTTTCAAAAATCCCGGCCAAGTGCGAGTAGGATTCGCGTACGAAAGGTTCCATACCATTATAAAACGGCAAAAAGATGACGTTTGTTGTATGGGAACCCCCTTAAATATTTATTTTATTTTTCAGTAATTCGTTGTTATACTGGCAATCTGTGTAAATTTCTATTGTCTCACTATCACGGTTCAGGAGTTACAGCCTGGTCACAGACGGACAGACAGCGAAGTTTTAGTAATAGGGTCCCATTTTACCCATTTTATTTTATTTGGGTACGAAATCCCAAAAACTATAAATCATCAAAAGTCTTGCAAAATCTATCTCACAACTTATCTACTTATTAATTAATGGTGCCGATTCTGTTACAAAAACAAAAATGTGTTTTGAGCACATTCAACATATTGAACGCCCTTATACAGTTGAAACCAATTTGGTTCCCGTTATATAACTGATGATAATATTAGGTCTTTACCTATGAAATTGCCGTTCTGCAGTACTGGCCATTTCAAATCAAAATAATTTTTGTTTGGCTAAGAATTCTAATTTCAAATTAATTTTATTTTAAAAACATGGATTCTTTTTTCCAAAAGTAGTCATTTCTTTATTGATTAGTGTTACATTTTCATCGCATTTCAATCTTTTTCGTCATCATGGATACGTTAAAAATTCGAGTAATTATGGAATATGAGTACCGTCGTGGCAGCAACGCGGCACAAGCGGCACGCAACATCAACGACGTTTACGGAGCTAACACTACAAACCAACGCACCACCTGTTATTGGTTTGCTCGCTTCCGTTCTGGAAATTTCGACCTGAAAAATGAACCTCGCGGTCGTCCGAAGACTTTGGTCGACAATGACGAATTAAAGGCGGTTGTGGAAGCTGATGATACACAATCTACGGCTGAATTAGCAGCAGCTTTCGACGTTAGCGTCAAAACAATATTGGTCCATTTGCGTCAAATTGGCAAGGTAAAAAAGCTTGACAAATGGGTGCCCCACGAACTCAATGATCGCCAGCGCGAAGTACGCGTCGAGACGTGCCTTGCACTGCTCAACAGACACACAAATGAAGGAATTTTGAACCGCATTGTTACCTGCGATGAAAAATGGATTCTGTTTGATAACCGCAAGCGCTCAGCAAGTTGGTTGGATCCTGGTTCAGCACCTAAACAATGCCCTAAACGAAAACTTACCCCTAGAAAAGTGATGGTCACTGTTTGGTGGTCTAGCGCCGGTGTGATTCATCACAGCTTCTTACCAAACGGGGTGAGCATTACTGCAGATGTGTACTGTGAAGAACTGAGCACAATGATGGAGAAGCTGGCGCATCTCCAACCAGCATTGGTCAATCGCTCGTCTCCGCTGCTCCTGCACGACAACGCGCGACCTCATACTGCACAGCAGACGGTCTCCAAGTTGCAAGAACTGGGGTTGGAAGCTCTCCGTCATCCGCCCTACTCACCAGACCTTGCGCCTACATACTACTACTTTTTCCAGAATTTGGATAACTTCTTGGCGGGAAAAAAATTCAATACCCGAGAGGCAGTACAAAATGCCTTTGAAGAATTTGTTGCCTCCCGTCCAGCTGATTTCTTTAAGAAGGGCATCAATAAACTGCCACTGCGATGGCAAAGATGCATTGATTGCATGGGTGATTACTTCGATTAATACAAATAAAAAAATTCATGAAAAAAATTCGTTTAAATTTTTTCATACAAAACGGCAATTTCATAGGTAAAGACCTATTATAACACTCGTTTTTTTTTTAAGATTCTTTGTTACTTTGTCAACCTGCGATACTTTTAAAAAGATAAGATGCAAAGGCAAACATTGATAAGGATGACGTAAAAACTTCATACAGAATGCAAGACTTGTGCTTGTGTGCTACTGGCAACCCAGAAAAAAATATCTCTCAGCCTTTATCGTGTTGACTTGCAAAAATGTTTCCGTCAACAGAAGTGCTTTGTGTGTGTTATCATTGTTGACATTTTTCTTTATGTTGCATACATGAGACATGTTCTTTGCGATATGAATATGTTTTTATTAAAATTAAGACATATGCCAGTGTCATACTACTGTAACTCGTGAAAATCGTTTAGTAACATACTAGTGTATTTCGATTAGAAAATAATGATGCGATGTGTAAAATTAAGCAGCCTACTACCTACTTAATTTTACAGAACGCATCTTTTATTTTTAAACGAGTTACACAGTGGTATTTTGCCTTTAAGAATATGAAATCAAAATTAAAATCATGAACGTATTACACGAACCATATAGTTCATTATCATTTCTCAAATTTTAATCAACATTTACGAGCATTGCAACCATGGTGCTTGCTGAATGGTATGTTCTGACCGGAAACCGCATCTCTGAGATAAATTTAGACGCCAGAGAGTGACGGACATACAAAAAGAATTATCGAACAAACGGTGTAGAAAGAGACAGATGTATTTTGCCAGTTCAGTTTCAGAGTAGGCCTGCACTATTTACATGTGAATCAACGATAATTGGGTTATTCATACGATGCTGATTGCAGCTGAGTTTTTGATAGTCAGAGTGATTTTGCAAAGGGAATTGAATCGACTAATACATATTTTATTTTAGTTCATATCTTATTGTTTATCGATTTGATATTATACTGAGACATTATTTACACACGGCCATCTGATGTCAAACTAAGCAGAGCTTGTACTATGGAAACCAGATAACTGATGTACTACATACTAAGTACTTTTCTTTTATAAAAATAACTAGCTGTGCCCCGCGGTTTTATCCGCGTTAAGCTTTATAGCCTATGTGTTAATCCAGGGTGTCAGCTAACTCCATACCTAATTTTATTAAAATCGCTCGAGCCGTTTAGACGTGAAGAAGTAACAAACATACACACTCACAAACTTTCGCCTTTATAATATTAGTGTGATTACATCCAGACTCAGGACAATCAGTCATGTTCATGCACAGAAATATTTGTAGTGGCTGGGAATCGAACCCACGATCTCCGGCGTGAAAAGCAAGCATTGGCCAACCACGTCAACAGGCGTATAACTAGTGCTAAAATTAGAAGCCATTTGTAATTAAATAGTTTGACATACAAATTTGTCAAGACTAATTTCAATTCCAGCTGTGTCTTGTAAAAATTAACAATGTAAATTGTAACGATTAATTGAAGTTAGTACCGTGGCAGCCACAACCAGATTCACCAATTAGTATTCATCACCTGTCCACCACCTCCCAGGTGAGCTCCGGACATTCGTCCATGTTCCGGCACAGTATAAATACTATAGACAGTACGGAAACTATGTACAAACGCTCGAAACGGCACACTCACACAAACATGCGCATTTATAAGCCCCTAAGCTAGGGTTTCTCAAACTTTTTGCGGTCACAGACCACTTTCGGAATGTAAACAATACCACCTTACCCTTACCACAATTGAAACAATCTTACTGACCCCCTGTCAAAGAATATTATAGCAGACTAGCAGTGCCCGCAGACTTCCGTTCCGCGTTATAAATATTTTTGTACATACTCGTTTGTCCCGCAACTTGGATTACATTATTCAAGTTTAAGAAAAGATGCGTTATTAATTTTGCAATTTTTCATAACCTATGACACTCCACAGTAACGTAGCTTTCTATTGGTGAAATAATTTTGAAAATCGGTTCAGTAGATCCAGAGATTACTCCTTACAACGTCACAAACGTTACCTCTTTATAATATTAGTATAGAAGAAAACAAGTAATAAATAAATAAAAAGAACAGTTTTATTATTGTATGTTAAGAGTTAACTATCGAACTATGGACCGCTGATACCCAAGCTACAGACCCGTAAAGGGTCCGTGGACCCTAAGCGGTTGTCGCGGTGCAAGTAATGAGTGCCTCATCAAGACGAGTGGTCACGTATAAGTTTATCCCTGCGATCTTTTTAATAATGCCACGAGGGTATTGTGAAGTTACAACACGGCTGTTTGAACTCGGCTTCATCAAAACTGGAGCTATCGTATTTAAAACTACTTGCAGATTTTTGAAACAAAAAACAATATCAAAAACAGTAAAAGTTAACCGTATTGGTTCAATAGAGTGTTAGTAATTATTTCATCAACTAGGATTAATTTCCTTACTGTCCATATTTATACTGTGTTGTTCCGGTGAGTCACGTTGCATCCGTTTAGTTCTCAAAACTACTATTCAATTCTAAACCTTATCCCATTGTTTTATGACTCATTATGTTTTAAATAACCAATGTGTTAGTTCAATTCTATACCGCTTTCCCATTGTTATTCTAAATATGTTTAAGAGTCGTATTTTTATACCATTCTTTTAATTTCACGTCCATGACGCAGACTATATCGTTGACCTATATCTTTATTTAGTGTAAAAAAAACAGTATAAACTTTATGTTTATTTAGAATGGAAACTATCGGAAATGTCAGGTATCTTTATCAAGTTGGTATTGGAAAATGTTTTTAGTAAGAATATCAAATCACACTAATAATTATAAAGGCGAAAGTTGGTGAGTGTGTGTGTTTGTTATTTCTTCACGTCATAACGGCTGGAGCGATTTTAATGAAATTTGGTATGGAGTTAGCTGTCACCCTGAGTAACACATAGGCTATAATTTATAAAGTATAACGCGGGTAAAACCCGTTCACAGCTAATGTATTATAATAATAATAATATCCTGGCTGGCTAAGCTGTGTGGTGACGGCGGCAAATATCAGACAGAATATCATCACTCCATCTTACCCCGTGGGGGACGTAGAAATCATCCGAGGGATTACCTACCAGAGAACGGACAGCAGCGTCCCTCTGAGTATTATCACCATCATACTGCGATCGCCAACCCGTCTGCCAAGCGTGACCATTATTGGCCTATCCCCCCAAGATGATTCTTGGTGAGGCTTTTTCCAGCAGTGGACTTTTTACAGCTGTTATGATGACGATGATGAATATCCTGGGGCATTATTCACATACGGCCATCTGATCCCAAACTAAGCAGAGCTTTTACTATGGAAACCAGATAACTGATATACTACATAGAGTACTTTTCTTTTGTAAATACATACTTATACCCTGACTCAGGACAAACAGACATGTTCATATTAATGTTTTTAAACTTTCGCGATTTGTACACATTTTTATATATTGTGGACACGGGTCACAGTCGCGATAAAGATTTAAGGCAAATCATTACCATGTTCATGTACACAAATATCTGTCCTGGATGGGAACCGAACCCACGACCTGCGGCGTGTAAGGCAAGCATCTACCAGCCACGCCAATGCCCGCGTGTTCATTCGCGTGTGTTTTAAAAATAAGTTGCTTATAATTGTAATTGAGTTCCAAGAAAGAGCTCATTTAATTTGTTAAGTCTTGTTTCTGCAAACTAATAATTGTGAGTGAAGCAGATAACATTTTATATTTGTACTTCAATGAGTAATGCTATTTTTACCACGAATTTCTTTGTGTTAATATTATTTATGAATGTGTTCATTTTCTTTTGAGGTACTATACGTGTATGAGTGCATACAAGAATTAAGTAGTACCTTTATTTATAAAATACAAATATATTTATAGCGTTTTATTTTTGAGTACTGTCTAAGGGTGCGTCCACATCTGTCGAATGTGCCGCGAATGTGCAGCTTGCGATTGCGTTTCCGTTTACTGGCTCAATACTTTCGAAGATGTCGGATGACACGAGTGCTTTTAATATTATTACTGACAAAACGGAAAAAAGAGACAACGGTGTTGGTGGCAAAATCCTATTTTTAAAAGGAAACAGAATATAGTAGTGGAGTTGAAAAGCCATCAATTAAGCCTCCAGTAATAAGAAACGAACTGACTAAAGTTAGGTGTGCGGGGCTTGAGACGCGGGCGGAGCAAGACGCATTCCGCTGCTAGCCCGCGCGCTGCTCGCGTGTGGCGCTTAGGTTGTGAGCGAACTGCGCGCGGTCGGCGCAGGAGCGGCACACGAACAAAAATGCACGCGCGCAGCTCACGGGCTGCTCGCAAACGGCTCGCGAGCTGTACATTCGCCAGATGTGGACGCACCCTTAGATAAGCAGCGCAATACTTTATTTTTTATATTTGTTAAAATCTCGTCAGCTAAAACAAAAGATGTCTTTAAAAATGTGGTATTTTCCACAAAATATTCAAATGGGAGTGATGCAGTGGATTTTGTATACAGCATATACAGGTAGAATGTATATATTGTCTACCCACTCATATTCTTCTGTGACTTGAGCATATTTTACATTCTTCAAAGAACCATCAACGCTTTAATACCCTCTTGTTTTTGTGTTATTTTCCTATCTTGTTTTTTTTCATATATAAAGCATTGTCCTTATGTCACACCACTCGTCAGGTTTCACTATACTGCAGCAACAGTAACAAGGCATTCTTCATTCAATTTTCGCCCTGTAATATGGGTACATACATTGATGTTAGGGTGATATTCCCGTGCACTTTGTGGAAGCTCGTTGGCTGATTGTGACCGAGGGTACCCTTGTCGTTGCTTAGTAACCTTAAAAGTGCATACTGCATTCTCGTTACCCGCCTTTTTATATGGTCAAGTTTATTCCTAGGACTTGTTACGTGTCGCTTTTTCTTTATTCTAGGTAGTTACTTTTTATGCTTTCCTTAATCGTGTTCGTTGATAGCAAGATTTTGTTCATTAGGTGTACTTTAAATCTTGTTTAAATCTCATGGTTCTTTGTAAGTAGGAGACCGTGAGAGAGGTAATCCTACTATTATTATAAACGCGAAAGTTTGTAAGTATGGATGGATGGATGTTTGTTACTCTTTCACGTAAAACCTACTGAGTAGATTTTAGTGAAACTTTACAATAATATAGCTTATACATCAGAATAACACATTGCCTACAATTTATAAAGATATTGTGTGAATTGTCCGTAATATGACGATAAGTATCAAGTTAGTAGGAAAAAATCTACAATCTGCGAGATATTCCGGCGCGCACTATCAAAACCGCTAGAGGTTACACATCCTACTATAAAATAAAATAAAAAAGGTTTTTATTCACGTAGACTTTAAAAAAGCGCTTGTAAATAGTCAGAACATGTTTGTAGTAATATAGTTGTATACATTAGATATTATTTCTAGTAACATAGATATTTAGGTACATCTTGTATGAAAACATTTATAAAATTTATTTTATTACAGAAATTATATTTAGCTAGCCCGTATCAAGTTATTGTCAAGAGATTATGTTTAATTATCTAGTTTAAGTCTAATATTTTTACTACATATTGTCAATGGTTCTGTCTATATTAAAGGTATTATTATTATGACGGACCTTGTGTTAATAACGACGGTCGCGCTTTAATGCTACCACCGGATCCAATGCGCCCCAACTGAGAAGACCCAGCGAAACAAACTCAGTGGGTTCATCTACTACCGGTTTCAACACGACCCAGTTGAGACGGTCCGGCGAAACATACTCAAGCGGGCATGAACACGGGATTTGGTCCAATTAGAGTAATTATTTAGTAGGCAAACACAATATATGCTCGATCGGTTGTCTGAATGCTTATTATTTTAGATTATATTTAGGTATACAAAAGAAAAACTTCGAAACAATAACATTATTCATTTTGAGACAGAGTCAATAATTTTAAATTAAGTTTATGATAGCAATCATTTACAGATAGTTCACGTAACACAGCAGATCAGTCATGTCTATATGGCTACAAGATCTCCAGCGAGCAATGTGCAGGTAGGAAGTGAGAGCCAGACGTCTTTGTCATCGATGTACTCTTTAGTGGTGTAATAACCCCTAGCCATAAGTATACGTTTAATATGTGTTTTAAAACTTGTGTCAGGCAGATCAGTAATTTGAGTAGGAAGCTTGTTATAAAACCTAATACAATTTCCTAAAAATGATTTATTAGTTTTGCTTACTCTAAAGCCTGGCATGGCTAGTTTGTTTTTATTCCTAGTATTTATATTATGCAGTTCACTTTTCTTTTTATAATTATGAATATTTTTTCTAACAAACATTATATTCTGATATATATATTCCGATGGCACAGTAAGTATATTTATTTCTTTAAACAAATTTCGCAAAGAATCGCGACTGCCTAAACCATAAATGGCTCTGACTGCTCTTTTCTGCAATACAAAAATAGTACCTATGTCAGCCGCCGAAACCCACAGCAGAATGCCATACGACATAATGCTATGAAAGTACGCGAAATACACTAATCTAGCAGTTTGTTCATCTGACAATTGCCTTATTTTCCAGACAGCATAGGAAGCCGAACTTAATTTACCTGCTAACTTTTCAATCTGAGGACCCCATTGCAATTTTGAATCAAGTGTCAATCCTAAAAATACGGTCGATGGGACTAGATCTAATATTTTCGCATTAAGTGCAACTGTTGGTACAATTTGAGTCACATTCGGCAATGAGAACCTGATGCATTTAGTTTTCCCTGCATTTAACAAGAGATTATTTGCCGAAAACCATTCTGATATAAAGCTGAGTGTTTTATTATGCTCAATAAGATCTTTATCCTTTCTATTTACTTTAAATATGAGCGAAGTATCATCAGCGAACAAAACTATGTCTGATACTTTCTCTACCAGATAAGGGAGATCATTTATATAAACTAGAAATAAAAATGGGCCCAATATAGATCCTTGGGGCACCCCCATTTTCACAGGATGACGTGCCGAAGTGGCACCGCCTATCGAAACCATCTGTTGTCGCCCCGATAAATAGGACATCACAAGATCAAGAGATGTGCCAGATATTCCATAGTACTTCAGTTTAACAACGAGCGTACGATGATCAACGCAATCGAAAGCCTTAGAGAGATCACAGAAAACTCCCAGCGCATCCTGTGATCCCTCCCAAGCCTCCAATATTGACCTAATTAATGTGCAACCTGCATCCTGAGTAGAGCGGCCCCTTGTAAACCCGAACTGCTTGTTATGCAATATCTCATTCACGTTAAAGTGCGACAACATTTGGCTGAGCATCAGCTTTTCAAATATTTTACTTAAAGCTGGTAGTATTGAGATAGGCCTATAATTCGTGGCATTTTTTGAACAACCTGCCTTGAAAATGGGTATTATCTTACTTATTTTCATTAAATCGGGAAAGACACCATCACTTATACAGCCATTGAAGATGGCTGCAAGAATTGTAGCAATGTTTAGTATGATTGATTCAATTGCTTTAACAGACAGTCCCCACAAATCTTCTGTGCCTTTCCTTTTAATACTCTTAAAAGCTTTTATAATATCATCACTTGTTACGGATTTAAAACTAAAGTTAGGTACAGTTTGTTTTACGCTTTGATTTAAAAAGAGTTCAGCCACATCTGGTGATGATGCGAGACACTTAGTAATATCCACGGGTATATTTGCAAAAAAAGCAGCTAAAAAATTGGCAATGGTAAGCTTGTCTGAAACCAGTTCATCACCAATATTCAATACTAATGTTTGATCTCTTGATCTACTTTTACCTTGATCTACTAATATTATAAATGCGGAAGCTTGTGACTATAGATGTATATTTGCAACCCTTTTACGCCTAAACTACTCTATCGCGGGTGAAATATCGGGGCATAGCTAGTAACTTATAATTAAAATTATATAACCGCAGTGATAAATTTTATTAATGGAGAAACTAAAACGAGGTATGCATGTAATATATTACGTTATCGCGGCCATATACTTTGATATATAGTTTTTATTCATATAAAATAATACGGGTGGTTAATACATTGTATGAACTGGAGTAATTGAGAGAGACTAATTAAGCAAACAACTGGCAATAATAGTTTGGCAGATGGCCCACATTTCGGCGTTCATTGTAATAAGATCTAATATCAAATGTAGGTTCAGCTTCAGTAGGATGACGTCATAGTCTCCGTCTATCTGAGATCCAATTATGTTGGTTTCGCGAGAGACTAACTTAGAATGACCTTCGATAGTTGCTAAGCCATCTGGCAAGGTCACAGATAACAAAACAAAAGAATGAATTTATTTTTTTATTTAGGTATATTTTTTTTTAGTCTGTTAAACTGGGTTCGTTTGGCTGTGAAAATATATATATAGTATATAAATAGTAAATAGAAAATTCTATTTTCCATAATTACTCATTTTTGATATTAGATTAACCCTTTTCACTCCGTGCCCAGCGGCTTACTGGGGGTAAGCCGCTGGGCACAGAGTGAAAAGGGTTAAACTATATTTTTCTTTTTTTTTTGTATTTTTATATAATTAATTTACCTATAATTATTTCTAGGTACATGTAGATATTTAGGTAAGGTATATTTAGGTAGGATCCAATAGATACATATTCTAGATTGTGTCTAGAAGAATAACTAATCGTCTTATTAGCATGTCGTTATGTTATATAAATTATAGCCTATGTGTTAATCCAGGGAGTCAGCTAACTCCATACAAATTTTATTAAAATCGCTCCAGTCGTTTAGACGTGAAGAAGTAACAAACATACACACTCACAGACTCACAAACTTTCGGCTTTATAATATTAGTGTGATTACACATAAATTTATCTTATACTTATCACATAAACGTTTGTCCAGGTTGGGGATCGAATCCACGATATCTATCTTAGCAGTCAGGTTTGACCAGTAGACCAACAGGCCAGTAACAAGGATAAATGTACAGACGCCAGCACATCAAGCTACCGCAATCAAATTTCCCCAATAGAAAGTGAACGTTATGCTTATGTGATAAAGTTGAAATTCTATAAAAGAGATTTGACAGATTGGAGTTGCTGGATGTGCTGGCGTCTGTACATGGTTGTACGGTTAGTGTTAGTTGAGCAACACTAGAGCTATTTTAGGAATTATTCATGACCAGGCGCCAAGTAACAGCAGTTACTATCTACCCGTTTGCTTCTCTAATTTATTGCAATCTTCTTTCTGTTAATTTATTGAGGTATACAGTCAGTACTAACATACCTCCTTTACACAGCTCTAGTTTTTATTTAATCAGAAACATCATAGCAGCCGAACGACGTCCAATTCTGGACATAGGCTTCCCCAAAAGATTTCCACAATAGACTTGTAATATCTAGGGACAATGTCACACAGATCATCCTAGCCGCAAACTAAGCAAAGCTTGTACTATGGGTACCAGGCGACGATATACATACTTATATAGATAGATAAATACTTATATACAGAGAAAACATCCATGACTCAGAAACAAATATTCGTGCTCATCACACAAATATTTGCACTTACCGGGATTCGAACCCAGGACCACCAGCTTCGTAGGCAGGAGCACTACCAACTAAGCTACGGTGACCGTCACAGTTGTGTCCATCATTTGGAGAGATATGCCATAATCGCCATGTTTAATAAACGGTTTGACGATCACAGTATGATGGTCATAGTAGCCGTTCTCTGGTAGATATTCCCTCGGGACGTGATGATATTATGATATTAGATGCCGTCACCACCCAACAAAAAAATAAGTAGGGTTTCTTGTTAAGGCGATCAATATTTTGTATAGTTTTCCGCTTCAGCTTATACAATGTACCAGTAAGTTGGCAAACGCCGTACGTGACTCGAAGGTTTACATGCAAAGAAGCTTTTTGCATAATTTATTAATAGGTGTGTGAAGTGACCGTATAATTTATTATTTACTTGCTTACAGCTACCGTTAATACGGAGATAAACATCTTAATAGCATTATGTACGGCCCACGTTGGGTACCAATAGGTAAAAGG
This sequence comes from Pseudoips prasinana, assembly GCA_951640165.1. Taxonomy (NCBI): domain Eukaryota; kingdom Metazoa; phylum Arthropoda; class Insecta; order Lepidoptera; family Nolidae; genus Pseudoips; species Pseudoips prasinana. The sequence goes on from OX621260.1 coordinate 16,993,678, forward strand.
ATGATAAAGGAAAAGCGATTATAAAACGCGCAGTTAGTACTGAGGACTAATTTGAATTTATGCTAAACATGTGTGCTTTAAACCACCATGGCTGAATTAAAACTCATATACAACATGTAACTTAAATAACGCACATCCTGAAAATAGTTTGTTCAGAATCGTTTACTAAATCGATTTATATCATTTTTAATCTAAGTATTTTTTTTTCCAAAATAATTAAAACTACGGAAATTGTTGTCATATTAACCCTGTACAGTCAAAACAAATTGAAATGGACTGTAAGTCAAAGTAATAAGACTTTTAAAATCGCTGGTTTATTTGTATTCAAACAAATTCCATCATTCAATACAAAATAAAGAAAAATAAACTTTATTCCATGAAACTAATTTAGTAAATAACAATGCATATACATGTTAAATTTAAAATTCAGTGTATGTATTATGATTACAACAGAATATTCTAATTGGGGTGTCTGGGGGTGTGCGTTAATTACGTTACATGTTGTACAGGGAACGTAATTATTACATGAACGTAGCGATTTAGACTTAAAAAAAGCGCTTGTAAATAGTCAGAACATGTTTGTAGTAATATATAATTAATTTCTTCTTCTTCTTAAAGTACACCGATTGTATGAATAAAATGACAAAAGTTTTATTTTATAATAATAATGATATTTAGCTAGCTTATATTAAGTTATTGTCAAGGAGATCATGTGTAGGTTTAATTATCGAAATGTAATCTATATTTTTACTACATATTGTCTAAATGATTCGGCCTATCTTAAGGTACGAATTAAATATTATTATTATGGCGGACCTCGTGTTTATAACGACGGTAGCACTTTAATGCTACCACCGGATCCAATGCGCCCCAACTGAGAAGACCCAGCGAAACAAACTCAGCGGGTGTCTCTACTACCGGTTTCAACACGGCCCAGTTGAGACGCTCCGGCGAAACATACTCAATGGGGCATATACACGAGATTTGGTCCACTTACTGAAATTATTTAGCAGGCATAGTTTGACATCATGTTTTCTAGATAGCTTAAGCCTCCCCCCCCCCCACATACTTCATTTGTCCAGTAAATCAATGTAAGCTTTATAGGCTATCTGTAAATACCGGAGCAGCATACCCGCGTTCCCGGGGCTCCCCGTATCAGGCGCCAGAAGAAGTCCATGGCAGGTTAGGTTTAGTTGGTGCGAGTCCGACATACCCACCCGCAGACACTTTTTGCGGGTGGCATGCATTAGCATTCCGCTTGCCTTATCAAAAAAAAAAAAAAGTCTATCTGTAAATGTCATATAAAAAAATAGCTGCACCTGCTTAGTTAGTGCAAGTATAGTGAGCTATTGATACAGTGAGAAACCTACACTGACTTCTATAGGTCCAATAAATTAAATAAATATCTTGGGACGACTAACACTGACGTCTAAGCCCAAACTAAGAAGAGGCTGTGCTATGGCAACCAGACAACTGATAAATATACTTATACATTTCGTTATACATACATATCTATATACATATAATAGAATCGTAGGAAAGTCAAAACTATTAGTAGTAGTATAGTACTCACGTCGGAAGATCAGCACTGCAGAAATGCACTACTAGCTGAGATAGGGCCATTTTTCATACCAGTACGGATAAAATTAATAATGATTAAAATGTATAGGTACCACATTAAATGTATTTTCCGTATTTGTAATGAAAATAAAATTATTTCTTTCTTTCTTTCTTTACTCCATGGATTTACTTCAAATTTGGCATAAATATTACTAAGAGGTCGAGTCTACATATTATCACACTATCAGCTACGGGGGAGGAGCCGCGATAATTGGAACGAAGTTGCTTATCGCGGGTTGTGAAAGGGGGCTAGACGGAAAAAAATCTTACGAAAAGTTGTCACGACACTTTTTGCAGCTGTGCGGCGTGCGCATGTTTCTCTGTCTGTCTCTCTCTCTCTCTTATAGAAAGCAAGTCAGATATTTTCATTTCTATTTCGCATTGAACAGTGTGGTGTCGCGACGATTATTTTTGTTGTGTGTATACAGGTTTTTTGTACATAATAAATAATAAGAAATAACTTCGTTCCATCCGGGTGTCCCTTGACACCTCTCAAGTTTTTTTATAAAGTTTAACGCGGGTAAAACCGCGGGACACAGCTAATTATAGATAAATTACACCCAGACGCAGAATAAATAATCATACTCATTACACAAAGAATTGTCCTGGGTGGGAATCCAACCCACGACCTCGGGTTTAGCAGTCTAGCTAGCTACTACACCAACAGGTCAGTCCAATAATGAGAGAACAATTATTTTACTAGACTTATGTATTCTATGAGGATTATGGATAGGACGGTCACCGTTGGTAGTGCTCCTGCCTACGAAGCTGGTGGTCCTGGGTTCGAATCCCGGTAAGTGCAAATATTTGTGTGATGAACACAAATATTTGTTTCTGAGTCATGGATGTTTTCTATGTATAAGTATTTATCTATCTATATAAGTATGTATATCGTCGCCTGGTACCCATAGTACAAGCTTTGCTTAGTTTGGGGCTAGGTTGATCTGTGTGACATTGTCCCCAGATATTAGGTCTTTACCTATGAAATTGCCGTTCTGCAGTACTGGCCATTTCAAATCAAAATAATTTTTGTTTGGCTAAGAATTCTAATTTCAAATTAATTTTATTTTAAAAACATGGATTCTTTTTTCCAAAAGTAGTCATTTCTTTATTGATTAGTGTTACATTTTCATCGCATTTCAATCTTTTTCGTCATCATGGATACGTTAAAAATTCGAGTAATTATGGAATATGAGTACCGTCGTGGCAGCAACGCGGCACAAGCGGCACGCAACATCAACGACGTTTACGGAGCTAACACTACAAACCAACGCACCACCTGTTATTGGTTTGCTCGCTTCCGTTCTGGAAATTTCGACCTGAAAAATGAACCTCGCGGTCGTCCGAAGACTTTGGTCGACAATGACGAATTAAAGGCGGTTGTGGAAGCTGATGATACACAATCTACGGCTGAATTAGCAGCAGCTTTCGACGTTAGCGTCAAAACAATATTGGTCCATTTGCGTCAAATTGGCAAGGTAAAAAAGCTTGACAAATGGGTGCCCCACGAACTCAATGATCGCCAGCGCGAAGTACGCGTCGAGACGTGCCTTGCACTGCTCAACAGACACACAAATGAAGGAATTTTGAACCGCATTGTTACCTGCGATGAAAAATGGATTCTGTTTGATAACCGCAAGCGCTCAGCAAGTTGGTTGGATCCTGGTTCAGCACCTAAACAATGCCCTAAACGAAAACTTACCCCTAGAAAAGTGATGGTCACTGTTTGGTGGTCTAGCGCCGGTGTGATTCATCACAGCTTCTTACCAAACGGGGTGAGCATTACTGCAGATGTGTACTGTGAAGAACTGAGCACAATGATGGAGAAGCTGGCGCATCTCCAACCAGCATTGGTCAATCGCTCGTCTCCGCTGCTCCTGCACGACAACGCGCGACCTCATACTGCACAGCAGACGGTCTCCAAGTTGCAAGAACTGGGGTTGGAAGCTCTCCGTCATCCGCCCTACTCACCAGACCTTGCGCCTACAGACTACTACTTTTTCCAGAATTTGGATAACTTCTTGGCGGGAAAAAAATTCAATACCCGAGAGGCAGTACAAAATGCCTTTGAAGAATTTGTTGCCTCCCGTCCAGCTGATTTCTTTAAGAAGGGCATCAATAAACTGCCACTGCGATGGCAAAGATGCATTGATTGCATGGGTGATTACTTCGATTAATACAAATAAAAAAATTCATGAAAAAAATTCGTTTAAATTTTTTCATACAAAACGGCAATTTCATAGGTAAAGACCTATTATTAATTATATTTTGATACATTTATTTGACACATAGATAACGAAATTAGGTTTCCTATTTCCGTAGATACGGAAAAAGGTTCATGGTCAGTAGCATCCTACAACAGGCACAATTAGGTCATTTCGTGCTGGGATACCGTCGTGATAGGATTAGTAAAAACCGGCCAAGTGCGAGTCGGACTCGCGCACGATTGATCTATAAAAACGAGCAAAAAATTCACGTTTCTTGGATGGGAGGCCCCTTAAATATTTATTTTATTTTGTATTTTATTATAGCGGCAACAGAAATACATACATACATACATAGACTCACGCCTGTTTCCCAGAGGGGTAGGCAGAGACAACGGACTTCCATTTGTCACGATCCTTGCATACCTCTTTCGCTTCGTTTACTGACATTATATTCTTCATACATGCAGAAATACATCATCTGTGAAAATTTGAACAGTCTAACTATCACGGCTCATGAGATACAGCCTGGTGACAGACGGACAGACAGACAGAAAGACGGCGAAGTCTTAGTAATAGGGTCCCGTTTTACTCTTTGGGTAGGGAACCCTAAAAAAGTAAAGCAAATTTATTCTCAAACTGATTGTATAAATTCAGGATTTATTTGAGATAAGGTTGGTTAAGCAACTAGGCTCGCGGTCAGTCCATAAATGGGTGACCGTCAAAGTGGTTTAAAATCTGAGCTTCTACTTCGTGCTTTGGAGGGTACGTTAAGTTATCGGTCCCGGTTATAGCCATTAGGCAACAGTCGTTAAGCCATGTCAAGAGGCCTACTGGGCGGCTTGAACAACTCCGATATGGTAACCACTGCCCATACGATAAGTAAATCACACTAATATTATAAAGCTAAAAGTTTGTGAGTGTGTGACTGTGTGAGTGTGTATATTTGTTCCTTCTTCACGGCTGAACGGCTGGAGCAATTTTAATAAAATTTGGTATAGAGTTAGCTGACACCCTGGATTATAACATAGGCTATAATTTACAAAGTTTAACGCGGGTAAACCGTGGGGCACAGCTAGTAAGATATAAAGCTACCTCATCCAAATTAAGATTTTCCTACATTAAAGCCGGACGTTACCAAAGATAAAATTTAAATAAACAAATTAAGAAGTCACGTTCATATTTTGTAAGATGTTCGCTTCCGTTTCGATCAGATTACAGTAGATTACCGTCTGTTCATAAACTGTGTACCGCAGTCAATACAGTTTAAATACAAATATGTATTAATGCATGCAGACAGTGAGGGCGGCGCTCCGGCGGCGTGCGCGTGCGCTGCCGCTTAATATAATCCGCAGGAAGGGTTCACAGTGACGACAAGAAAGCGTTTAAATATAGAATACGATAAAAAATTAAAACACAGAAAGTGTTAAGACAATATAAAGATTTAGAATTTGAATCTTTTGTAAATTATTGTTTTTTTGTCATATTAACTATTGGCTTTTTAGTTACATAATACAGTAAGCAACACCAATGTGGAAAGGAAGAAAGAAAAAACTTTATTCAGTAGATTGCACAAATACAGAAAAAATAAAGAAATGATTACACTAAAACATTGGCTTATATGTATAACTAGACACGCTGTTTCGAATAAAAACTCTGTCCCAGTCCCGCTGTGCGCGAGGTGAGAGGCGCGGGCGCGGCGGCCAAAATTGCTCACTGAGTTGCAGCGCCCGCCGCGCTGCAACTCAGTGAGCAAATTCTCAATATGGGATTGCGCGTCTAGTAGAGTACATATAGGTCAATGCACTAAAAGGAAGAAGTAATAATACGTGTAAATTGTCTTTAAAAACAGTAGACTACCCATGATTGCCAGATAGACTGGACTGCGATTATGTAAATCGCTGCTGTGCACATAGTGGTTTAGTGGTGATAGGATTGTTTGGTTATTTTAGTTTTTAATATTTATGGAGATTACTACCATAGGCATAAGATTTCGTTCCTATTTATTATTCCTAAAACTACAACAGTCTCGTTGGTATAGCGGTAGCGTGTTCACCCGCAGAGAACGTGGTCCTGGTGCATATCCTGAGTCGGGCCAAAAGTGATTTTGGGACTTACTTGTAAAAAGAAAAATGTCTCAGTATCAACCCGAATCCTCTTGTCTCGGAGAGCACGGAAAGCCGTCGGTCATGTATCTTACCTCTTTTTGTGTCGCATAGTCGTCCCATTGGATCATGAGAGTGATGGAATAGAAAATGCTCGTGTGTTTGGGCACACACTTGTGCATTATAATATGCACCGCTCAGACGTCTTATCTTCATTAACACTGCCGCCGTGGCCAATATCAGCTAGGAGCACATTATTATTAATTATAAAACTGAGTCATAGTCACTCGAACTAACGGATTTATTATTATTATATTAACATAGTAGCTTAGTCCCGCGATTTTACCCGCGTTAAACTTTTTTAAATTAAAGCCTATATGTGATATTCGGATATATTTCTTTTTTATTTTTAAATAAAACATCTGCACTAAGGAATGCAATCCCTGTGTCACACACACCCATTACATCCAGACTCAGAACAACTATTTATGGGTCACACAAATAGATGTCCGGCGCGGAACTCGAACCCGCGACACGAACCGGCGAGGCGACTGTCTATATTACTACAAAGTTTCATAAAAATCCATCCGGTAGTTTTTACGTGAAAGAGTAACAAACATACATACTCACAAACATGTGATGCGCTCCTCGTACGAAGAAGTTTATTCCGTAGAAACTGAGTTCAAAGCCAATTAGAGGAATTTATTCCTAGGTTATCGTAAACGCTCTTGCACTGAACATACGGTCTTAGTATCTAAGTTTAGACCGATATGTCGAGGGGGCTACCTGCCCCGCCGATCTATAAATACACCCACTTTCACACACGAGGGCGTGACCTGTAACAGCTGATATTGGCGAACGGGAGCAATAGATCAAAAAGATCTGTTAGGCTAGCAATAAACAATAAACTGACGAGCATTTAGCTCTGGAGTATAAAAATGTTTATGGGGAATTGCGATATAGGTCTAGCGTATGTCGGCTTGGTATACCTTCTGGGTTTAAGCCATAATCTAATTATGTTTGACATAAAGTCCGTTCTAGATAGGGATAATTATCAATTAAATATGGTACACTGGCGCCGCCGGTGCTGTCTAGTTGTCTACAAACTACACTTCCTAAATACTATTTAGATTCTAAAAAAGACCTATATACCTATTGAATTATGTATATCAATATTTTTTTTCCAAATTATTTAGTAAAACTTCACAGGAATGTCATATAAAATAAATAAAATAAAATAAAAAAGGTTTTTATTCACGTAGACTTTAAAAAAGCGTTTGTAAATAGTCAGAACATGTTTGTAGTAATATATAATTAATTTATAATTATTTCTAGGTACATATAATGTAGATATTTAGGTACACGGATTGTAGGAAATAATTTACAATAAGGTTTATTTTATAATAGTAACGATATTTAGCTAGCTTAAATTAAGTTATTGTCAAGGATCATGTGTAGGTTTAATTATAGAAATTTTAAATGTTATCTATATTTTTACTATATATTGTCTGAATGGTGCTGTCTATATTAAGGTACGAATTAAATCTTATTATTATTATGGTTATGTTTATTATGGCCAGGTTTATTATGTAAATACATGTATGTTTTAACATAATAATAACTTTATTTACGTAAACACAAAGGACTTATGACATTAGTGGTTGAAGTCTCCTTTTAAGCGTTTAGTAGCTTGTGCCAGGAGACTTCGTTCTTCCATATTAAAAAAGAGTTTACATTGTAATTTTTATATTTAAAATGAAATTTAATGAAACATTAGAAATAATAACTGAGATAAGCTAGCTAAGTAACTTATTATTACAACAGCTAAGGGAGAGGTTATTTATTATAATAACCGATCTAATAAATCGATCCGACCATTTCTCGGTAAAAGTCTTTTCGCGAGCTCGCAAGAAAAAAAGCGCATCCCCCGTCACCCAGGAACTGTATATAATTAGATCATTCTGTAAAGAGTCCACGCGTCAAAACGACAAATAGATAACGACCACACACAATAATATTGTGGCGCTAGTTATCAATTTATCGCTCCACACACCGCAACTAGCACACAAATATTTTCATCCACACAAGGAATATAAAAGCCCCTCGGAACGTCATTAATTTACTTTCATCGAAGAGCTTTTATGACGGCAGTTTGTAGAGCATATCGGTTCAAGCCATAGATTTAACATTCTTTACAAGTACCTCATAGATAGGCTTGGGTTTTGGTTTTGCCATTCGTTTCTCGTTTTACCGACATCGATACTTACATATTTATCGTATGGGCAGTGGTTAGCCTAATTCAAGCCGCCCAGTAATAATAATAATATCTAGGGACAATGTCACACAGATCATCCTAGCCCCAAACTAAGCAAACGATATATATACTTATATAAATAGATAAATACTTAAATACATAGAAAACATCCATAACTCAGAAATAAATATTCGTGCTCATCACACAAATATTTGCACTTACCGGGATTCGAACCCAGGACCACCAGTTTCGTAGGCAGGAGCACTACCAACTAGGCTACGGTGACCGTCGCCAGTAGGCCTCTGACATGACTTAACGACTGTTGTCTAAATATATCTTATTATGCTATATTTAGACAACAGTCGTCGACTACAACCCGGACCGACGGTTTAAAGTGCCCTCCGAAGCACGGAGACGCTCAGAAATTAAACCTCTTTTGCGGGAACCCATCTATACTTACGAACCGGTGAGAGCATCTAGCTATGAGCGACAACGGATTATACGAAATAACTTCGTTCCATCCGGGTGTCCCTTGACACCTCTCAAGTTTTTTTTCTTTACTCTCATTATATTCTTCATAGATTCTCGTCTCTTTAGGGTAGTTCTGACGTGGTCTTTTTTGAGAACGTCTCCAATTTGGTAAGAAAATGTTCGACGAAGTCGTAACCTACTGGTGTTAATAAAAGTAACGGTGTATCTAAATACACCGTTACTTTTATGTTTTTAGATTTATATTTAAGAACCACCCCTCTAGCGAAATGAAGCCCTGAGTCGCGGGGTACTTTTCAAACATGTAATTGAAAGATACAAAGTACTCGTACATCCAGACTATTTATGGGTCACACGAATAATTGTCCTGCGTGGGAATCTAACCCGGGACACCAAGTGGCGAGGCGGCTGTCTAGACCTCTTCGCCACACGTGCAGTCAATTAAATATATATTTAAATATGTGTTGTTGGTTTTTAGTTACACCATATTTATAAGACAATTTTTACTATCTACAACATCCTCATTATAGTATTATAACAAACATTATAGTGGAAAATAATAATAATTAAGTAGGTACATACCTCTACATTATTATAATATATGCAATATCACTTGACTATTTTCATGTTTTGTCTCATCCAATTTAAACTGTCAACCGATCTACACGTTCTATTATCTATGGTTCAAGCTGTATTTGTAAAGGTCGTCGGTACCCCACGCCCTTATAAATAGATAGAGGCGCCCCTGAGGGCTGTAAAAATGCGCCAAACATCCCCACCAGTAATATATCAAGATATCGGATTCCGTACGTGCTCACTTCCTGAAAAGATAGTGCAGGAGAAGGTATTTTTAATTATCTACGTACATTATCTTGCCGTGTCCTATGCCTTCTTGGTTCTTTTATCTGTAATTCAGTATTTCACGGGTCGACTGGTATTCACGAAGGAGAAAGATTGCATTTGTAATGGGCTTCAATGAATTTGCCAATATACTTGTAGCCTTGTAGGTATGTTATTTAACTAAGCTAGAAAAAAATATATTTACTGAGTTAAAACTAATCTAATTCTTGGTTGGTTTTTTATTAGTGTATGGTAATTTTTATTCAATATACCTCAGGCGAACCAAAGAAACCGACATAGCCGTAAGAATTGCCAAGTTGAAGTGGCAGTGGGCAGGGCACATAGCTCGTAGAGCCGACGGCCGCTGGGGCAGAAAGGTTCTCGAGTGGCGACCACAAACCGGAAGACGCAGCGTGGGCAGGCCCCTTACAAGATGGACCGATGATCTTGTGCGGGCGCTGGAAATAGCTGGACGCAGATGGCGCAAGATCGGCAATAGTGGAGATCTTTGGGGGAGCCCTTTGTCCAGCAGTGGACGTCTTTCGGCTGATATGATGATACCTTATCATAATAAGTTAATTTAATCAGTAAATCAATTTAACATTTAAAAGATAAATATAAGCTAAATTAACTACAATATCTAAATACTATAAATAAATAAGGGAATCTAATTGGACTAAATGTGAGATAACGAATAATCGTTTTATTTAACGAAAAAAGTAATTAAAAATAACAATAAATGTCAGTTAAAGTTGAGGCTAGATATAGAAATATATTGAATGTGTTTAAGTGTTACAAGGTGTAAGGGGACAGCTTTGTTTTTAGGGAACGTTCAAACAAATTAAAAAATAATTAATTGTTTTAAATAACAATTAAAATAAATAGCCAACGTCAACTACACACAGAAATTCACATAATTCATTAGCGCTCATAGCCAAATGCTCTCACCGGTCCCTAACTGATTGGCGAGGTTAAGCAACTTGGGTCGCGGTTAGTCCATAGATGGGTTACCGCCGAAGTGGTGTCATGTTATAGCGTGTAGTCTCCGTGCTTCGGAGGGTAGGTTAAGATGTCAGTCCCGGTTCTAGTCATTTAGCCATGTCAGAGGCCGAATGGACAGCATAAACAAACCTGTCACTATGGCAACCACTGCCCATAATGAAAAGTAAGTAAATAAGAGAATTTTGTAATTTTTTTGTACCATAATAAACTTATTTCCCCGAAAATATTTCACTATGAAGACCAACATCATTTAAATTATCGAATATGTCAATTAATAAATATGTCAATATTAAGTTTATGAAATATGTCATTACACTTAATTGAATGAAAGATAACCGGCATTGAAACAAAACGCATCGCTATTATTCAATGGAGATGTTGGCACGCCATGGCGGGAAGTACAATCGATTGTCGAGGTCAACGCACGGGAACTGACCTTTGAACCAGCTGATCGAACTTTGTTTCAGTTTGTGATACTTAATGTTATTAAAAACGCAATAGAATAGAATAGAATAGAATAGAACTTTCTTTATTCAAGTAACTATGACTCAACAAGATTGTTAGTATAAACTTACGACTATGTTAGTAATCACACAATCACATTAATCACAAACACGGAACACATACATAAATAAATGGCGGTTTGTCACTGTTGTGCCATTCCATGGGAGACTGCACAACAGTGACCAACGTATTTACAGTCCAGTCGACTAGCAACCATGCTTAAGACGCTGTCTCATATCCGTGCTATATTTTATGCTGATTTACGAAAAATACAGCTTATGTTATTAGTTTATGAAGGTCCATCTTTCAAATTAGATTTTAGTTTTGTTATTGGTTTGCAGCTGGTTTCGGGTAGTGCTTGACCGGCTATTGTGGTGATCTTTGAGGGAGGTATTTGTCCACCTGTGGCCGTCTTTCGGCTGATATGATGATGATAATTAGTTTACTAAAAAAATCTTATTATAAATATCCACCCATTGCCTCTGATAGATAGTAAACTCGTGAGTTGATTCGTATTATTGTATTCGTATCTATAAAATAATAATAATATGTAGGGACAATGTCACAGATCAGCCTAGCCCCAAACTAAGCACAGCTTGTACTATGGGTACCAGGCGACGATATACATACTTATATAGATAGATAAATAATTATATACATAGAAAACATCCATGACTCAGAAACAAATATTCGTGCACATCGCACAAATATTTGCACTTACCGGGATTCGAACCCAGGACTACCAGCTTCGTAGGCAGGAGCACTACCAACTGTAGCCTAGTTGGTAAGTGCAAATATTTGTGTGATGAGCACGAATATTTGTTTCTGAGTCATGGATGTTTTCTATGTATATAAGTATTTATCTATCTATAGAAGTATGTATATCGTCGCTGGTACCCATAGTACAGTGACTGTCAATAAAATCGATCATCAATGCACATAAGTCTCTTAAAATCGACCCCCTCATCCATATCCACGTTATACCTTACACCTTGAGCCAAAGCCTGAAATCCAAAGTGTGCCGTCTGGTACGGGTTGGTAGGTAGTTTAATTTCCTTGACGCTTAAGTCCTCGCCTCTATAGTCCGGTGCTTAGGGTCCATCTAAGCGTACTGGTAAAAAAATCTGAGTTCATTTTATGAAACACAACAATAAACTAAAAAGGTGAAAAGGGTTTCACCTATGTTTTCAACCTCTTTTGCGTAAAAGTCATCAGAAAAGTATAATTCATCGAGATAGTTTATTGTTGTGTTTCATAAAATGAACTCAGATTTTTTACCAGTACGCTTAGATTGACCCTAAGCACATAGGTGAAAAGGGTTTCACCTATGTTTTCAACCTCTTTTGCGTAAAAGTCATCATAAAAGTATAATTCATCGAGATTCGATGTTATATATCGACGTAACTAAGAAAATTGAAAACATAGGGATGTTTTCAATTTTCTTAGTAATATCTTACACACAAGCAATATTTGCACAAACTAGTAAATGAAATGAATCTGATATAAATTAAGCAGAGCTTGTACTATGGAAACGATATAGCTGTTATACATATTACATATACCTACTAATTTTCTTTTGTAAATACATACTTATATAGTTATAACACCCAGACTCAGGCCAAACAAACATGTCCGTATACACACAAATATCTGGGAGGGGATCCCACGACCTGCAGCGTAAAGGCAAGCATTTACCAACCAAGATTCCGCTTTCAAATAGGTCACGCCAACAGGCCCGTCAAAAACAGCTGTGATCAGAAAGCGTTTACATTTTTTGCAGATTTTTTTTTCTGAAACTCCTTTCGATAAAATTCCAGACATAAGAGTATTAGGAAAGATAAATCGTTATGCCTACTGAAACTAGTTTTAACAAATAATGAATAAAATCAGCAAAACTGTAACTCAAGCATTATTTTTTTATTGTACTTTTATTTGTATTTATTAAGTCGTTTGTCACCTTAACTGCAACGTATATCACGAATTTATCAAACAAACAAGAAGGCAAAAACATTGATTTATTAACATATATCGTAACTCGTGTACTGTCACGGAAAACAGATGTTATTGTCTCTGGTCCAACTCAGTTCTGTTCAATTACCCTGTTACTTTAAACGCGGACAACCCTTAAATAACGTTTTGTCCTTTTAATTCATATGTCATTTAACATTCGAGCGAATGAAACAAAATATTTCAGAAGATTCGTATTTTTTGACGCTGTCAAAGTTGTTTTATGTCTGAGCATGAATGTAATCATGTAAGTGACAGATGTCAGGTTTGCATGGAGTTCTTTTAGGAAGTTGATTGGTAATAATTGGCTGTTCATTCCCTTTCTAGGTACTCAACATGTCTCATACATGACATTAATCATTTGTTAGTCATTTTGTCCCTTTGAAACGTCATTAAGTTCAATCAAGAAGGCATGCTATATACCTAGCCTGATTACATATTGAACGTCTCGCAATTCTAGTGGAAGCGACATCCACCAAAGAAAATAAGGACAACACAATAAAGTAATTAAATCAGCCTAAATTAGTATCATGTCTTAATAGTAAAAAGAGAAAATCAATATTGCTTGAAACGAAATATCTTGGAACAAATACACGCTGCCATCCCAAACTAAGCAGAATATATATTATGTATATAAGTATGTATTTACAAAAGAAAAACGGTATATGTAATATATCAGTTACCTGGTTTCCACATTCTACAAGCTCTGCTTAGTTTGAGATCAGATGCCCGTGTGTGAATAATGTCCCAGGATATTATTATTATTATCTACGCAGACGGGTGTTATAAACTTATAATACACTAGTATATGCGGAAATAGCGTCCAAATCTTTATTATTCACTGAACTCAACCAGATGAGACAGCAATTCTACAAGACCCGGAGGGATCAAGCCATATATAGCTTATTTAATCTAAGAATTCATGATAAATCCTGACATCTGTCACCTCTGTCCGATGGTTATAAATTGCACAAATCTACTAATGCTTATAGGCATTATAATAGTAATATCGTAACGTGCATGTGACCTATTAATCTTTCCATCGTGTACGTAATCAGTATTACAAATGCTGATTTTATTAGCTAATACATTGAAAGTACCTGCCAATTCAATAACATATTTTATACTCCAGGAGACGGAGTAAAGCAGGGAGTATTGATTATGTTCTTTCGTCATAAATATGTATGTTTAATTTCATCTCGGTGATACGTGACTAGGATTCTAAGCGTTCATTTCTCCATTTTCACTCGTAAACCACTCTATTAGATATATCGAGATATGAACAACATGGAATTATGTCATTTGAAATTAGAATAAGTGTGTATTCTTATTTCAAATGACATATATTCATGTTGTTTATTGAAGAGGACATTAATTATGATACATTTCAAAGAGGATATGTTTTACATAGTTAGTTAAATGTATCAATTATTTATTATGTACAAAGATGATTCACTCAAAAGTGACGTTGTGTGGCAAAGCTTGTTTACTAATAAATCGTTTTGTGTCCATGACACTGAGGAAAGGCAGTTAATGTATCTGACTGCGTTTAGAGCTGCCCTATACGGTTCGATATCGATACTTTTAATTGAGATTCGATAAAACATAATACTTAGAATCGTAGAACTATTGTATTAGCCACATACCTTGTCATTATTCATAACGGAAACGGAAACTAAGGAACATTTGTATATAAAATACTTACCTTCTTCGGTACAATTTATTTAGAGGAAATCTTCCCACTATTAAATTATATCTATGGATACTACCACTGTGTGAGATATGATATGAGGTATTTCCGTACCGGTATGACATGGCAACCTTCAAGAAGCCAGCCTATTCCTTTCTTAAAGGCCGATAACTCACTTGCGGCTCCTTTGGTGTTGCGAGTGTCCATGGGCGGCGGTGATCACTTCCATCAGGTGACCCAATTGCTCGTTTGCCTTGCTATTATATAGCAAAAATATATGTATTGTGTCGCCAATTTTCTTGATCTAATAGATTTTATGAGCTCGATGTAGAAGTTTACAAATAGCCTCCAATAGCTAGCGATACCCCGGGGACTTGCAATACTTGTTCACGAATTTGGTCAAAATAAATTAATTGAATAGTTTTATAATCTTTACTTGCTCTGCTTTGCTGTGTGGCTGACGGCAAAGAATATTACTATCCCATTTCATCTCGTGGGAAGCGTAGAAGTCGATCCGAGCGAATATCTCCCAGAGAACGAACAGCAGTGTCTCTCTGTGCACTAACTATGACCATCACTAACTACGGCCAACCCGTCTGGCGTTTATGTCAAATCCCTCCAAATGATAGACACAACTTTTTTGGGGAGGCTTTTGTCCAGATGTGGACGTCATTCTTTACTTTACTTTTATCAGTTTCTTCTCATAGGTAATTTCTTTATATTCAAGATTCATCATATCAGATGAAAAATATACAAATGACAAAGGCCTCCCCCAAAAATCTCCCATAATTTAAGGGGATATGCTATAACGGACGTCTTTTACGCCTAAGGGCTTTATTTTTTGTTGTCATGTAAATGTCACTACTTACATACGTATCACATAATTTTACAAATGGAGCCATGTATTATCATTTCGAATCCGTAATCATATTATTGTTTTTGGCGTACATTTTTAAAGGAATATTTGGTTTTAAAGTATCGTGTAACCCAACTGGACATCCCTATTTATAGGGGCTCGAAAGAATTAAATGCAGTGCTTTGGCTCAACGCCAGTGACGCGTAAAATGAACTATCGAGCATACTTTTGTTGTCATGCGAATGAGCTTATTTGGTTCATTGTTCCGCTAACATACTATTATTACGTATGGGTAATTGCTATTGCTATCCGTAATGAAGGATCAATCCTTTATTGACGTTCATCCTAGTAATATTATAAATGCGAAAGTTTGTAAGTATGGATGGGTGGATGGATGTTTGTTGATCTTTCACGTAAAAACTACTGAATGGATATTAATGAAACTTTACTATAATATAGCTTATTTATCAGATTTTTTAAAGATTTTGTGTCAATTTTCCAACATATGACGATAAGTGTCAAGTAAGTAGGAAAAAATCTATAATCTTCGAGCTATTCCGGCGAGCACTCACAAAACCTCTAGAGGTACACATTCTACTAATATTATAATTACGAAAGTTTGTGAGTATAGATATATGGATGTTTGTATGTTTGTTACTCTTTTACGCCAAAACTACTTTAACGCGGTTGAAACCGCGGGTCATAGCTAGTATAGAGATAAAATACAGAGAGTACTGGGACATGTCAATGTAATAAACTGCTCGTGTTGGTAATATGATTGAAGGAGACATGATATAGGTAGGGTTGCCATATGTACCGTATATACGGAACTGTCATTGTATTAAGTATCACGTCCCGTATTTACGGGACTGTCACTGTATTTAAGTATTACGTCCCGTATATACGGGACTGTCACCGTATCTAAGTATCACGTCCCATATAGTTTCTTGTCCCGTTTATCAATATTTCAATATAAAGTAGAATCTACGTCAAAATAAGACTGGGCGAAGAAACAGGAACCTCTTCCTGGTGGTTCTTCTCAACAGTAATTGAATTGGTATTCGATTAATTTATCATGATTGGAGTGAATTGTTTTTGTTGTCGTGGTTTTCCATTGATTTATTTTTTGTAATATACTTTTATTCCCCTTATTTTTTCATTTATTTGGGAGTAATAAGTCCCGTACTTACTTACTTACTTATCGTATGGGCAGTGGTTACCCTAGTGTCAGAGTTGTTCAAGCCGCTCAGTAGGCCTCTGACATGGCTTAACGACTGATGTCTAATGACTACAACCGGGACCGACAGCTTAACGTGCTCTCCGAAGCACGGAGACGCTCAGATATTAATCCACTTTGGCGGTCACCCATCTATGGACTGACCGCGAGCCTAGTGGCTTAACCTCGCTGATCACTTACGGACCGTTGCACAGTGGAACGAATGTATGGGAGCGGTTGGACGTAGACATGTCCGAAAAATAAGAGTAAAATTATGACAAACTAATGATGCCATCTTATTCGATTACTTAATGCCTTCATAAATTGTGGTGATGAATTTCTTCATAACTCCCATATTTCGGGAGTAATTTGAGAAAATGTGAAATTTTACTATGAAAATGAGTGTATCGAGCTCTCTCCCTCCTGATTCCGGGCTTGTTTCAAGTAGCGGTCTCTAATATCGTAATGCTATTACTAAGAGCTATATTTAATACTAAGACACATAGTGCGCCAAATGTGCACTTTCTGGGATAAAAGGAAATGAAAATTAAAAAAAAAAAACGTTTTTTCCCCATTTGTATTTACTTTAAACCGCAGACAGACTTATTAAGAGGTCTATAAATATATTATATATATACAGAAATATATATTAACAAAAATATTCACAAGAACTGATGAGAGTATGACTTTTAAGTAAGTTGAAGATTTACGAGGACTAGGATGTGTACAAGTTGAAGCATCAGATTTAGCAGGAGAAATTATGGGCTCGATGACGTCACTTATATTTTCTGTAGAAGGTTCCATATTTTCATTCTGTAATTCCGGCCATTGAATTGCAGCCTGTAGCCAAATCTCATGTTTCTTCCGAAACTTATCTGTGTTTCTTCCAGACTTTGTCCATTTTGCATAAATGCGGTAGCAAAATCGACGACACCAGTCTTTTAAACTTGTTTCAGCACTTTCACATAACTGAACACAACTGTTATCTTTTAAAACACTGAACAAATAGTTAAAGTCGCGTAAATCTTTATGTGCGCGTGCGCATAAAGCAACGTGAATATCAAGATTTGTATTAAAATTTGGAAAATACATTGCGAGATTAGCTTGGATACAACGAGGTGTAAATCAACACTGATTTTAAAGTTACTAATAGTGACCTATTTATATAAAATCCAGGTATCCCAGGTATCCTTTGTTAAATATTGCAAGGTAATTAGTTATTGTGATAATTAGTAAATGATGCATGCTAAATTAGTGTATTAAGAGCCATTTAGTAATTAAATAATAGCAATGTTCTTATCAGTAATCATTAGTGCATCAGTTTTATATGTAAACCTTAAGTCCCTAATTATATATCCTAATTAGCTTATATCTTCTCTAATTGGCTGCTCAGAAATGTTATTGTAATAAGGTAAACCTTTAGAAAAACGGTTTTAATCAACAAAATAAACAAAAAATAAAAAAATTGTGTTATAAAATAAACATCACTCTTTATCCCAGAAAGTGCACATTTGGCGCACTATGTGTCTTAGTATTAAATATAGCTCTTAGTATTAGCATTATGATATTAGAGACCGCTACTTGAAACAAGCCCGGAATCAGGAGGGAGAGAGCTCGATACACTCATTTTCATAGTAAAATTTCACATTTTCTCAAATTACTCCCGAAATATGGGAGTTATGAAGAAATTCATCACCACAAGTTATGAAGGCATTAAGTAATCGAATAAGATGGCATCATTAGTTTGGCATAATTTTACTCTTTTTTTTCGGACATGTCTACGTCCAACCGCTCCCATACATTCGTTCCACTGTGCGTTGGGAGCATCAAGCTGTGAGTCCCGTATCAGTTCTCAACAATAATTGGAACTCTAGCTATAGACAATGTCAGCTACACTAATTAATAATTAACGACTGCTGTGACTCCGTTGGTAGAGAACCTGCCTTCAGATTATGTCAGGAAAATATTTGTAGGAAAAAAGAACAACGTCTCACTATCTTCTTTCTCATTCGTACACTTACTTTTCGGATATTTTTAAAACATTTGCTATTAGTTTTTATAATTGTAATAATTCTAAAATAAAAATAATTCATTTACAAAATAATAAATACATATTATAATATGTATACGAATTATTTAAAAATATCTATTTATAAATAATTTGTATACCTACATATTCTAAAGAATGTCACAAATATTTATGTACTATATTACATTATGTCATTTTTGTTTTTTATTAATAACAAACTTTGCCCCGTTCCTTTACCCGCGTTAAACTTTATAAATTATAGCCTATGTGTGATTCGGATATATATCCTATATTATTACAAATATTCATCGTTCGGTAGTTTTTGCACGAAGAGTAACAAAGATCCATACATCCATACTCACAAACTTTCGCATTTATAATATTAGTAGGAACTAGCATGTTATTTTTAGCTATCACCAAAAGACTGCGAATTTCATGTAAGTATGCATATTTAGTTTTTGTTAAATGTCCAAGTCTAAACCTAATTAGGTTACTCTTTTAACCCTTTCCTGGGCAGTGGACATATAGTTCCCACCATATTTTGAACTCTATGGGCTTCTAATAAAGTTCAAAACTAATAAATTAAAACTATACCTACTGCCTTATAAAGGGTTAAGGAATATCTCACTATTTACAAATTGTCTATCTATGTGAAAAGTGTTCACTTAGCATCAATTTGTTAATGGAAACCACAAGCTAAATACAAGTTCAATACCTTTTCCAACCAACAATTTTGTGTCTATTTTATCAACAAATTTCTTTCGATGTTCATACCGAAATTCTTGAACTCTGTTTTTATTTTGCTTTTAAAAAATGACGATTATATTGAACCTAAGAGCTTTCACTACTTATCCGATTAATATTTTTCATGTTTTATTCAACTGTTGGTTTAGTGGTAAGTGCCCCTGACTGCTAAGCTAAAGATCGTGGGTTCTATCCCCACACACGACAGATACATATTTGTGTGCATGAACATGTCTGTTTGTCTTGACTCTGGGTGCATTTAGAATAGTTAATATAAAAGTAGTTATGTTTATCAGTGGTCTAATATCCATAATGTAATAATAATAATAGGCTGGGACATTATTCACACACGGCAATCTGATCCCAAACTTAGCAGAGCTTTTGTGTGGAAACCAGATAACTGATATAATACATTATACTACTTTTCTTTTGTAAAAACATACTACAACTTATATAGATAACTAGCTGTGCCCCGCGGTGTTACCCGCGTTAAATTTTATAAATTTTCTTTGCTATAAACGGAGCCTCAAGGAGCCCAAGACCTTTCCAACGAATGCAAAACCGTGGAAATCGGTTCGTGCGTTCTGGAGTTATAGCGTCAGGAAGGAAAACCCGACTTATTTTTATATAGTAGATTACACCCAGTGTCAGGACAAACAGACGTGTCATGTCGATTCCCACATGTCGTGACAGACATGACATGTGGGAATCGTACCCACGACTTCCGGCAAGTCTTTACCAATCACGCCAACCGACCCGTCAATATAGGCGCTGCCTAGATGGGGATTTTTAGATAGCGCTACTTAAGTTAAGTTATCTCCACTATTACTGTTACACCTTGTATATAAAGCTGACTGTACCTCTCCTCGTGTGCGATAAAAGCTATGTAGCCAAGATGATTCACCACCAAGAGTA
Source organism: Pseudoips prasinana (assembly GCA_951640165.1). Lineage (NCBI taxonomy): Eukaryota > Metazoa > Arthropoda > Insecta > Lepidoptera > Nolidae > Pseudoips > Pseudoips prasinana. The sequence goes on from OX621260.1 coordinate 17,014,153, forward strand.
ACGTTACATAAATGTAGGTCGATGAAAGTTCACAACTTGATTTATTGCGTTTTATATCAAATAAGAAGAGTATTAAGTGCTTATAAGATCGATTTATTACGCATTGTTATCAAACATTTATTATTTATCATGCAATAAGTGAGTTTGGAATCTTTTAGGCTCCCGTAACTTCCGTTTAGTCGAATAATTTTGGTCAAGCTCTATACCAGTCCCAGAAATGATGATGTTTAAAATAAAAAGACGTTACCTAGCTGAGTTTTTTTTTTTTTATACAATATGTGAGTATGGAATCTTTTTAGGCTTCCGTAACTTCCGTTTAGTCCAATAATTTTGGTCAAGCTCTATACCAGTCCCAGAAATGATGACGAGTAAAATAAAATTACGGTATCTTTTTTTTTTTTTTTGTTAAGGCAGGGGGAATGCCTACGCATGCCACCCGCAAAAAGTGTCTACGGGTGGGTATGTCGGTTACCTAACTGAGAAACTTTTAATTAGGCTTTTTAAATAAAGGAATAGTTAAGCGTGGTTCAAGTGGTTAAGCGCGGTTTACCTTTTTAGAGTTCCGTACCCAAAGGGTAGAACGATTACTAAGACTTCGCTGTCTGTCTGTCCGTCTATCACCAGGCTGTATCTCATGAACCGTGATAGTTAGACAGTTGAAATTTTCACAGATAATGTATTTCTGTTGCCGCTATAACAACAAATACTAAAATCAATATAAAATAAATATTTAAGCGACTTAAGGATTACAACAATCGTGTATAAAATGCACGTTTTTATAGATAATGGTACGGAACCCTTCGTCCGCGAGTCCGACTCGCACTTTGCCGGATTTTTTGTTTTGATAAGGCAGGGGGAATGCTTACGCACGCATGCCACCCGCAAAAAGTGTCTGCGGATGGGTATGTCGAACTCTCACCGACTAAACCTACCTGCAAGGACTTCTCTTGGCGCCTGATGGGGGAGCGCCGGGAACACGGATATGCTGCTCCGGTGCCCCCCTTTTGCGCCATGTCCCAGATGGTCAGGACACGTAAACCATGGTTTAGTAGTGGATTTTAAATAAGAACATATGAAGCGTAATAGATTGACTGTTGGCAGGCTGTGTGTTCAATTCTTCCATATTATGTTGTGTGTGTAGTTCTATTGTCGCTATAGCAACAGATAAGTATAGGTTGTGTGGTTGACCCGACTGCCAGTGCCGGCTAATGTTGGGACAGCGACCCTTTCGGTAGGACATGCAAGGAAATAGTTAAAACTAATAGAACTCTATTTTCCTTATTTTGGTAACTTTTAGTCGCCTCGCCGCTTTGTTCTGAGTATGGATGTAATTTGTGTCCGTCTGTTATAGGTTTGTAAAGTACCCCGCGACACAGGGATTAGAATCCCTATAGCAGGCGTGTTTCGTTTTCCAAAAAATAGTGTCTGTTTTTACTGTTTACCTATTATGTATACATGACTACATGGTACTTTATTTGAAATAAAAAGTTAGTTTATTAATGTAAAATTGTCTCGCGATAGTACCATTGATCTGCTGGTCCGACTCGCACTTGGCTGGCTTTTTTCCGTACCTACACTAAAATTATAAAAATAATTAAAATTTTAATCAAATTAATTTGAATTGAAAAAAAACCGTACGGAACTTCGTGCGGTTTTATCTTCAAATCCAATTAATTTGATTTAAATTTATTTTTCTTTTCTGTTTGTCTCGATTGTACGGTGAAGCAGTAAAAGAAAAGCCTTATGCTTAAAATTTATGTTGGAAAAAGAGAGTCCTCCATTCTTTCAATGTGTTTTGCACAGAACGCAGCATATCCTTATCCTAATCGGTCATATCTCATGTTCATAATGCATTGGTTTTAGCTTTTATTACAACACAATAGAGTTTAATATTATATATTACAACATTGGCGATTATGGTTTAATGCTTCTTGCTTCAGCTTCGCCAGGTGGTTAGTATTTCTATTAAGTCTTGCTCAACGTCTGTTCCGCGTACATGTTAAAGCGAATAGTTCTCCAGTTGCGAAATCGCGTTTGAATCAGAATCAACATTTACAAAACGATCATAAACCTATTTTAGATTTATAACTATTATGTTATTTAACCCTTTACTACATGTTTTATTGTTTTGTAATATACTTCGCTAGAAAGCTTCCCTTTCTTTAGGCGTTTGTCGTTTTCTGCGTTTAATCGTAAAATTACGACTTTATAGCAGTGGCGAAGGGATATTACATTACCCAAACATTATTACTTTCGGCTTTTTAAGTAACTAGTCCCACCCCTTATTCCTAGCATTGCCTTTTAAGCATTCACATTCATACATGACTCTCATGATCCGATGGGACTAATGATAAGATGTGTCTTCAATATGAGGACACTGACTAGCCTGTACCTTGATTTTTTATCAGTGTTACTCACCAATGTCATTGTGCACCTTTAGAAACTGTCCATTTAAATTATATTATTGTATAGATTAAAACATTTTAGATTTAAGTTAGATGTAACAGCTAATGGATGTCCTTAAATAAATTAATAAATAAGATCTGAAAGAGGCCAGGTATATGTACCGGCTTAAGGTGGTCTCCGTGGCTCGCAGATATCGCCAACTCCCATACTTCGGGCTGATACTGTGTTATATTCTTGTAGAGAAAAATCCCAAAACTACTTTATGACCCGTGATTTAAACCCACTCATAATCTGCGGTTGACGGGCCGGTTGGCGTGGTTGGTAAACGTTTGCCTTTCACGCCGCAGTTCGTGAATTCGATTCTCATCCAGAAGAGATATTTGTGTGCATGATCATGTCTGTTTGTCCTGAGTCTGAATGTATTTATCTATATAAGTATGTACGTACAAAAGAAATGTAGTATATGTAATATATCAGTTATATATATCAGTAGAGCCTAGCTTAGGCACCAGTCTCCTGCAATATATATGTATGTCTACTGAAGTATGTACCTATAAAATGTAATCATTATGTAAAAATTGTACCTGTATATTGTAGTGAGATAATAAATAAATTATTATTATTATTATAGTTATCTGGATTCCATAGTACAATCTCTGCCTAGTTTGGGATCAGATGGCCGTGTGCGAATAATGTGAAAAAAAAGTCCACCGCTTGGTAGCACTATAAATAAAGAATGTATGCAAATACACTTATTTATACACAGTCTCTTAGTTGGCTATTCTCCGTTGAAAGCGACCGTAACCGAAGTTTAACAAGTAGTCTATATAATATGTACCTATGCGAACTTATCGGGTTACTGGTTGTGTTTTGACATAAAATTTCTCTTCGCCTCTGCACTACAGCTGGTCGGCAATGGCTGCAAATAAAACTAATAGTTAACCATTAGAGTTAAAGTAATGAAGGTTTTAATAGCACTTTACCACTTACTTTAAGTAAGGAAAATAATAAAATTATGATAGGGTACTTATATACAGGATTATCCTGTGTATAATCTAAAAATTACTGCGATAATAATTTAACTATAAAAATTATCTTCAATTAAGTTAATTTCCGCCTATTTACAAAAATTTCAATATTTCTTATTTTTTACAGAATATGTATTGATAAGTTGTTAACTTGAATATTGGACTTTAAGTATAATTATGTAAAATATAAAATACATATTCTCTTTCCTGTAAGACGACCTTAGCGTAGTTCGAAACCCATTATTACTAAGATGGAAATTTCAAATAAAGAATGAAACAGATTCCCATTGGTTGCAGCAACCAATCCATTTAAGTATTGGCATACCATTCGTTGATTGATAGCCGTGTAGGCTTCGGTAAGATGGCGTTAAAAGCGTCTTAACTGCGTTAAGAAATATCGAATGTATTTTATAAATTCGAGGCTGAAAACAACGGTACGGTGGCAGAACGGTCAATTCACATGGGCTGGAAACCCCGAGTTTTGTGGGTTTGATTCCCACCCGCACTTAAATTTATACTATATATAATATTTAACTCATTTTGCAGATGTCTGTAACCAGCAGTAAAGTAATTTTACTATGCGGAATTCCTTCTACTTGACAAATTCATTCAATTTTTTTATTTGATCTTTTATTATTGTTGGCTTGATATTACGTAAACATTGGTCGTATTGATTTTTTTTTAACTAGAACCATCATTAACCCTAAAATTGAAACCAAGGGCATTACGTTTGCCACTGACATCGAGATTAAATTTAATCGGCTATCAATGCCCGGTTCTCATTGGCTGGAATAAAAACAAAGTTATGATTCTAACCAATAATTTACCAAGAAGTTTTCATGAATAAGTAAGGAGTTTGCAACTGACAGGTAATGGCCGAAGGTAACGCCATTGCGGCATTTCATAGACAAATAGATTACGCGCCTTTTAATCTCTATACTCTATGAATGCTCATTGCAGCTGTCATTCTCCCCTGCTGCGTTTATGTATCCACACATCCCAGCACAAATCTAATTTCCGTGTTACGTAATATTCCAAAGGGTCGTTCCACATAATTCATTACGATGTCCGTAGGTACAAGTGGTTCGTTGTAACTACCATCGATCACTACCGATTGCATCCACGAATCAATGAGGGCCTTTGGCCGAACTTCGCTCATAGGTGAATGACTCCTTTATTGACTTGTCATTACTAAACATTATTTAATCGATCTATAGTAATTATATATACGCTATAGAAGAATGAACGTACAGATAACGTTCAAAAGTGCTTTCGCCGTCTAAAGAGTGTATACACGCGTAGTTGAGTAAACCTAGACAGATTATCTATCAACTTTTATTTAGCCTTTTTGGCTAAATAAAAGTTGAATAAGAGAAAAAGTTTTTTTTTGATAATAAAGGCAGGGGCAATGCCTACGCTTGCTACCCGCAAAAAGTGTCTGCGGGTGGGTATGACGGACTCGCACCGACTAAACCTAACCTGCCGTAGACTTCTCTTGGCGCCTGATGGGAGAAGCCCCAAGGATGCGGGTATGCCGCGCCGGTGCCCCCCTTAAGAAAAAGGTTAGAAAATATATTCCCAACCAGTTACATGTTCCAGACAGTTGTATATAATTTTGAATGTGTGAGTTTAAACTATTGAAATATCTTGATATTAAAAGTAAGAAATTGTAACTAGAATTTATATTTATTCCCTCGAGAAATTGCTACTAAACTTACAAGCGATTGAAATTATGAGCATAATTAATTTTAATTTCTCGTAATAAAATGGCGGGCCAGCAATGACGAAGCTGTCTGCTATCCAAATCATTCATTACTTTGCAAGGAAAATAAACAATTTTAAATTGATACATTTTTATGTGTTTCAAACACGTGAAAATGTATCAATTTATCAAAGTACAGACGCCAGCATATCAAGCTACCCCAGTCTGTAAAATTTCTTTTATAGATTTTCAACTGTATCACATAAGCATAAGGTTCACTTTCAATTGGGGAAATTTGACAGATTTTGGTAGCTGAATGTGCTGGCGTTTGTACAAAAGAAATTGCACCGTCAAGATGTTTGTATTCAAACATCTGAACGAAGTGAATCAATATTGGCACTAAGAAATGCTTCTTTACAATGTCATTGAAAACGAAGAAATAAAAACAAAATGAAAACTGATAGGGTTGTCATAAATCTTCATTTCACAAAATTGTCCTCTTATACTCTGTGGTCCACCTAATTGTCAACATTTTTGCAAAATCCACGTAAAAATATAGTTAGTAGTTGTAAAAAAAGAAGTTACTAGTATATCAAACATTATAAATTCTTAATTTTAAATAACTAACATTACACCGCTACGAACAAGTTTTATTTTTAATCAATATTGTTTGGGAGCTACGATCCCAGACGTCTAATACAGATATAGGTATGTACATACATAGAACAATTTTCACATTATACCACCTTACCGCCATGGATATATTATGGGACAAAGACTTTGAAGCTTCATTCATACATCTTTACTATATTTTTTATTTGGATGACTGATATTCTGTGGTATTTTAGCTAAATTGCAACATTACTTACACTCATCTTACGAAGAAATCAGACACTGTTTACAGTAATATAGAGATGTATATTTATATCACTGTAAATATTTTTATTTTAAATCAGTATTGTTTAGGAGCTTCCAATAGTCTACTATTTTACCACCCACGATCATTGATAGATTATGGGCAAAGACATTGAAGCTTCATTCATACATCTTTACTTATCTGAACATCTGATATTTTGTAGTCTTTTAACCAAATCGCAACATTATTTTTTTTCATCTGGCAACCCTACCTCGCATTTTAACTTACACTCATCTTCCGAAGAAATCAGACACTATTTACAGTGATATAAACATGTATATTTATAACACTGTAAACATTTTCTCCTGAAGCTTTTATTGCACAGATTAAGCAGGCATTAGAGTTTATAAGGATAACTGCTGTTTTACTGTCCAACGAGACACGTGTGCTGCCTTTTAATCATATCTGGCGCCGATTGGACACTGATCTGTGTCTTCCAGGAACATATATTGTAATTCGTCTTAAACCGAAATGATTAACTACTTATTATTCATGCAGATGCATAGACTATTGTAATATTTAGTACGTGTAATTATTTAGTTGAGTTCTACTTCCAACTTCCTTTTGAATTAATAATAATAAATAAATTAAAAAAGGTTTTTATTCACGTAGTCTTTAAAAAAGCGCTTGTAAATAGTCAGAATATTTTCGTATTAATATATAATTAATTTATAATTTTTTCTAGGTACATAATAGATATTTAGGTACACGGATTGTAGGAAATAATTTACAATAAGATTTATTTTATAATAGTAACGATATTTAGCTAACTTAAATTAAGTTATTGTCAAGGATCATGAAGAAGGTTTAATTATCTAAATTTTAAATTTTAGCAATATTTTTACTACATATTGTCTGAATGGTTCTGTCTATATTAAGGTACGAATTAAATGTTATTATTATGGCGGACCTTGTATTTATAACGATGGTCGCGCTTTAATGCTACCACCGGATCCAATGCGCCCCAACTGAGAAGACCCAGCGAAACAAACTCAGCGGGTGTCTCTACTACCCTAAAATTCCTGAGTGAATTCAATACTTTATTGCATTCCACAATGTATGTCTAGGTGGTAAGTACAAGTAGAAAGTACAGACGCCAGCACATCAAGCTACCCCAATCTGTTAAATTTCCCCAATTGAATGTGACCCTTATCCTTTTGTGATAAAGTTGAAAATCGATAAAAGAAATTTGACAGATTGGCATAGCTGGATGTGCTGGCGTCTGTACATCATGGACCCTGTCATGCACAGCAAACTATATTCTTTAGGGTGCTTATTATATAACAATACTATTGATTTGGGTATCTTGTAACGATAGTAAAAAAAAACACAATAAGTTCAAGTCTTGTTTGCACGGTCGACGAAGTGATACACAACCACAAACCTAATAAAATATGTTTCATTTTTTACTTTGAATAAATATTTGTAAACACAAATTTGGATATAGAATTACTAGAAATAAAACCTATCGCGATGAAAAAGTTCAGAGGTATCTACGTAAAAAATATTTGAGGCTATAAAATATTGAGTGTGCGATATGAATAAGATATTGGCATTTGTAATGTTGTTGAAACATGTCGCCGCAAACTCGAGGGACGGGTATCGAATCCCAGTCGCTAATAATTTTAAATTTAGTATTATAAAAACCATATTATTATTGCTACAATAAAACATGAAGTTTGTATAGCTTTTATTTAAATACTAGCTGTGACCCGCGGTTTTCACCGCGTTAAACTTTTTAAAATATAGCCTATGTGTTAACTCCAGCGTCAGCTAATTCCATACTAAATTTTATTAAAATCAATCCGGCCGTTTAGACGTGAAGAATTAACAAACATACACACTCACATACTCACCAACTTTAGCCTTTATAATATGTGTGATATTGAGTTATAAAAAGTTGAGTATTTACGAATTAAAACGCCATCATCTTCGTATAAAAAAGGGTACATCAAATACCCCAAACTTGCGTGTTTTTTCATATGGCGGAGTGTAAAGTTTTCGTGACCTTATAAATTAATTCAATAAAGGTCTTGTATTTCATCATAACAGCTGTCAGAAGTCCACTGCTGGACAAAAGCCTCCCCAAGGATCTCCACTATGACCGGTCATGCGCAAGTACCGCGTTTATACACGCGGTACTAGTTATTAAGCACCAAAATAAAATTTCATACTGTTGTGTGTAGACATAATGACATTTTTTTTTGTTTAGTAAAAAGACAATGCCCGCATTAGGGAATTTAATCCCTGTGCCGCAGGATACTTTACAAACATATAATAGACGGACACAAATTTAAAATAAATAATAATAGGTCTTTACCTATGAAATTGCCGTTTTGTATGAAAAAATTTAAACGAATTTTTTTCATGAATTTTTTTATTTGTATTAATCGAAGTAATCACCCATGCAATCAATGCATCTTTGCCATCGCAGTGGCAGTTTATTGATGCCCTTCTTAAAGAAATCAGCTGGACGGGAGGCAACAAATTCTTCAAAGGCATTTTGTACTGCCTCTCGGGTATTGAATTTTTTTCCCGCCAAGAAGTTATCCAAATTCTGGAAAAAGTAGTAGTCTGTAGGCGCAAGGTCTGGTGAGTAGGGCGGATGACGGAGAGCTTCCAACCCCAGTTCTTGCAACTTGGAGACCGTCTGCTGTGCAGTATGAGGTCGCGCGTTGTCGTGCAGGAGCAGCGGAGACGAGCGATTGACCAATGCTGGTTGGAGATGCGCCAGCTTCTCCATCATTGTGCTCAGTTCTTCACAGTACACATCTGCAGTAATGCTCACCCCGTTTGGTAAGAAGCTGTGATGAATCACACCGGCGCTAGACCACCAAACAGTGACCATCACTTTTCTAGGGGTAAGTTTTCGTTTAGGGCATTGTTTAGGTGCTGAACCAGGATCCAACCAACTTGCTGAGCGCTTGCGGTTATCAAACAGAATCCATTTTTCATCGCAGGTAACAATGCGGTTCAAAATTCCTTCATTTGTGTGTCTGTTGAGCAGTGCAAGGCACGTCTCGACGCGTACTTCGCGCTGGCGATCATTGAGTTCGTGGGGCACCCATTTGTCAAGCTTTTTTACCTTGCCAATTTGACGCAAATGGACCAATATTGTTTTGACGCTAACGTCGAAAGCTGCTGCTAATTCAGCCGTAGATTGTGTATCATCAGCTTCCACAACCGCCTTTAATTCGTCATTGTCGACCAAAGTCTTCGGACGACCGCGAGGTTCATTTTTCAGGTCGAAATTTCCAGAACGGAAGCGAGCAAACCAATAACAGGTGGTGCGTTGGTTTGTAGTGTTAGCTCCGTAAACGTCGTTGATGTTGCGTGCCGCTTGTGCCGCGTTGCTGCCACGACGGTACTCATATTCCATAATTACTCGAATTTTTAACGTATCCATGATGACGAAAAAGATTGAAATGCGATGAAAATGTAACACTAATCAATAAAGAAATGACTACTTTTGGAAAAAAGAATCCATGTTTTTAAAATAAAATTAATTTGAAATTAGAATTCTTAGCCAAACAAAAATTATTTTGATTTGAAATGGCCAGTACTGCAGAACGGCAATTTCATAGGTAAAGACCTAATATATATATCTCGGGACAATGTCACACAGATCATCCTAGCCCCAAACTAAGCAAAGCTTGTACTATGGGTACCAGGCGACGATATACATACTTATATAGATAGATAAATACTTATATACATAGAAAACATCCATGACTCAGAAACAAATATTCGTGCTCATCACACAAATATTTGCACTTACCGGGATTCGAACCCAGGACCAAATTACATCCAGACTCAGAACAACTATTTATGAGCCACATAAATAGTTGTCCGGCGTGGAACTCGAACCCGCGACACGAAGCGGCGAGGCGACTGTCTAAGCCGCTGCGCCACACGTGCAGTCATTAGAAATGTGCAGTGCATTAGAAAATAATAATTAAAAATATCAAGACTATGCGAGGGTATACCGAAACCCGCACATTCCGGAGACGACGCTTCCGAGCTACATCAGTAGACCCGTGACCACGGCTGGTGCAATCCATGCCGAAACGTCAAAAACCCAAAAGTTAATGACGGGCCAGTTGGCGTGGTTAGTAAATGCTTGGCTTGCACACCGCAGCTCGTGGGTTCGATTCCCACCCAGTGCAGATACTTGTGTGCATGTCTGTTTGTCGTGTGTCTGGATGTAATTATTATTATGTAAGTATGTAGCTGCTGTGTGGTGACGGCATAGAATATTATCACCCCATCTCTTCCCGTGGAGGGCGTAGAAATCATCCGAGGGATTACCTACCAGAGAACGGGTAGCAGCGGTTTTATGTGAACTATTCCCATCAAACTGCGATCGCCAACCCGTTTGCCAAGCGTGGCGATTATGGCATATCCCCCCATTCTTTAGGGAGGCTTTAGTCTAGCTGTGGACGTACTTTGGCTGACATATAACTATGTATTCACAAATGAAAAGTAGTATATGTAATATATCAGTTATCTGATTTCCATAGTACAAGCTCTGCTTAATTTGGGATCCGATGGCCGTGTATGAATAATGACCCTGCATATTATTATTATTAATTTTCTCGTAACCAGGTGGGACGGCTATTGGACAAGACCCCCGGTAAAAGGAAATTTTTATTATTATTTGCCTTAATTTTAGGGGAGTAAAACGGGACCCAATTACTAAGACTTCTCTGTCCGTCTGTCACCAGGCTGTACCTCATGAACCGTGATAGTTAGACAGTTGAAATTTTCACAGATGGTTTTAGTACTACGTGAGTATTTCTGTTTCCGCTATAACAACAAATACTAAATGACAAAATTAAATAAATATTTAAGGGGGCTCCCATACAACAAACGTGAATTTTTTGCTCGTTTTTATAGATAATGGTACAGTACCCTTCGTGCGCCAGTCCGACTCACACTTGGCCGGGGTTTTCTTGCGCTCGAGACCCGTATCCAAAATGAAACTGTGTATCAACTCCAAAAACAACAGACATGATGTGTGTCATCATTGTAGGTGCATTATCGTTAGTCACACTGCACATAACAACACTAATAACCCAAGAATTTCCTAACACATTTTTTGTACCCGTCGTTAAATACAACGATGCATCACAGATATCGTTTAGTGCCAAACAATTCTCAACACGTGTATTTTACAGCCGTCACAGGCGCCTGCAGTTAGCGTATTGCCGTTATACGACAGTTATACAGCTGAATTACAACTTGTAGTCATATAGCCGCCGTTTAGCATACCTGTTAAATGAATCAATGTTATTATCACTGTAAATTGTTACCGTTAATTATAGCCTTTCCTATAATGGGGTTGTTACTTTGTATTAATGCTAAAGGACTGTTAAATATGAAGTCGCTGAGTCAGCCATTTTGTTGAAATATACCTACAATACAGTTATAAGCAATACCTGGGTATTGAGCAATCATATGGCATACATTTAAAATGACATGCCTTGAATTGTGATTCATGAATTTTAACGACGCGCTCATAGCTAGATGCTTTCACCGGTCCGCTAGTGATCGGCGAGGGTAAGCAACTAGGATCGCGGTTAGTCAACAGATGGGTGACCTCCAAAGTGGTTTAATTTCTGAGCGGCTCCGTGCTTCGGAGTGCAGTCATAAACCATCAAACTAATAATAATCATGAATATATTTCTCACCATTCACTTATTGCAAAGATAAGCAGTAGGTAGTTATTGAGTTCATTAATTGAGTTATCTATCAGTACAATATTGTCAGTTGCCTAGCCTGTTGGTATAGTGCTTAATTACTCTGACTGCTAAGCAGAGGTCTTGGGTTCGATTCCCACTCGTACAAATCTGTGTGTGATGAGCACGATTATTTTTTCTGTATCTATGTATTTAGAAATATATAAGTATGTTTATCAGTTGTCAATGTCAGTGTGTTTGTTGTCCCAAGATATTTATATAGCTTTGTTTGAAGAAAAACTTAATACGCACGCTTGGGGATTAAGCTGGAGAATGAGTGACGAGAGCGTTACGAAAAATGTGATCGGGCAAGGCGAGCCGTTAAGTGAGTAAGAGTTATGTTTATAATATCTAATAATAAATCTATTTGTTTCAGGTAAGTTACACTCATCACAACATCAACCACATCACAACATAATAATAAATGAAATGAATGTAAGTATAAATTGGAAATAATAATAAAATCATACAATAAAGTAATAATTAATTATTGAAAATATAAATTTAGAGAGAGATGCGTACACATATTTTCTTTATCTCATAGATAAACGTTTCGTGTGTCTAAGTTTTACTTCAGTCCTATGGTCTAAAGCGCACTCGTTTTTAGGGTTCGGTAGCCAAATGGGAAAAAAACGGAACCCTTATAAATTCGTCATGTCTATCTGTCCGTCCGTATGTCACAGCCACTTTTTTCCGAAACTATAAGATCTGTATTGTTGAAACTTGGCAAGTAGATGTATTCTGTGAACCGCATTTAGATTTTCACACAAAAATAGAAACAAAACAATAAATTTTAGGGCTAAACAAAGTCATACATGTTGATTATCTTTGGATAGGTCTTCAAAAATTACATTGAGGTTCTTTATATATTTTTTACCCGACTGCGGGACGCAAAGGGTAATGTGTTTATCAGGCTATGTATGTATGTATGTTCCTTTGAAGCACTATACAGACCAAACGCCTGGACCGATTTTAATGATTCGCACGTCAATCGATTCCTTTCAGTCCGGAAAGTGTCACTAAAGACATGACGTTAGTGAAAATTCAATATGGCGACTACTGGACGCCATATTGTGAAAATTTAAAAAATTAAAGTCAGCAAACTATGTCATGTGGGGTATCGTTGAATAGGTATTTAAAAAACATTTTTAGTTTTCATTCAACATTTTTCGATTTCACCGGCCGTTTAGGAGCTATATCGATTTAAAGTTGCGTAACAACTATTCTCACATATAGGTTTTAAAACAGTAGAAATTTACGATGAAAAGACGAAAACTTCGTATGACTGTGCGTGTGAGTGTTGATGGACATATACTAAAGTATCTATTAGGTATATTGGACTACCTAAAGTATCTAACGTCTAACACGGTCGCCCATCTCCAACTTCAAACGATTTAGTACTTAACTTCACTAGATGGTATATTTATTAGTACTCTGTACCACCGCAAGCTACTAAACAATCCTCATGATATCAAATCTCTCAATGAAATCACGAGATTGCGAAATTTGCAGTTATATAACAATAACAATGACTGACTTATCTCTCAGCTTAAAGAGCTGCTTGTATTAACGTGATATTTGGCACGGATGTTTATTTATTCATTATCATATCACAGATTAAAAAATATAGATTAAAAAGAAAACAGTAAAAAAAAATGCCACTCTGGAAAGTGGAACTCTAATTAAATATTGCCAATCGGACTATCTCGTAAATAAGCATGGACTCTTTTTCTTTTCTATATTAATGTCATACCAGATATAACTATACACTATACATGCACTTTGTTTGCTTTTACTTTGAGTAAGGGGAGGGGGACAAAGACCTCAATTTTAGGTTTTACGCTAATATTTCAAAAATGGCGCGATGAAATGAAAGCTTATAAAATTTTCTATAACAGGCTCTGGAAAAGTGCAATCAAAAAATGTTTTGAAATATTAGTTTCTAAGTCCAATTCTGTGAATGATTCACATTTTTATTCTCTTAGGTTGTGAGGGTCCTGGAAAAAGGTCGTTTTCTGTGGTATCTTCTTCCTCGCCTTCCTCAGTGGTAAGTGGTTCTTGCTGAGAGAGCTCTGAATCATCTTCTTGGTCATTCTCGTCGTCTTCGTCGCTAAAAGACACGCCGTTGAAGCATTTTCCTTGGCAATGAAGGCACGCAGTAGAAAATTTCAGCATAGCTTTGCGACATCCACATTTGCTGCTGCTACAATCCTTGGTGCAGCGACAAAATATTGTTTTTAGTGAAACCTGGGGCGCCGGTAAATCTTTTGTTGTTCTTGGCGCCAAGATATCACTATAAATTTTTCCACCCCCACTCTTGAGGGAGCAGCTCATTCCCAAGCCACTGCTGCACTTGGTGATAAGTGCTTCAGGAATTATATTTAGCTACTCTCTTAGTGGCTCTGTGGTGACGGCCTAGAGAATATCGCCACCCCCTCTCATACCGCGGGGAGACGTAGAAGTCGTCCCGAGGGAATATATACCAGAGAATGGGCAGCAGCGTTCTCATGAGTACCAATGTCTACCTTACTGCGATTGCCAACCCGTTTGCCAAGCGTGGCTATTATGGCAGATCCCCTCAAATGGAGGACACAATTAAACCGCGGTCCCCAGTCCCCGGTAGCCCTGCTATTCCCAGCCGTGGTAACAGCCGTGATTACGGCAGGGCAGGGGGTGCTAAGAATCCCCGGCAGATTCCGCGTTACCAAAACCGACGACCTCTGGCCCTGGCAACATACAACACACGCACACTGCGGACCGACGAGAAGATGATCGAACTGGAGGAAGAATTGAGCAGGTTACATTGGGACATAATATGATTATCTGAAGCTCGAAGAGAGGGGGAGGACACTATAATCCTGAAATCCGGGAATCTGCTCTATTTCCGGGAGGGCGACCAACTGTCCCAAGGTGGTGTTGGGTTCATAGTACACAAGTCCCTCGTCCACAACATAGTGAAAATCGGGAGTGTGTCAACTAGGGTTGCGTACCTTATATTCAGAATTACCAAGCGGTATTCGTTGAAGGTCATACAGGTTTACGCGCCGACTTCGACGATGAGGTTGAGGTCATGTATGAGGATATTTCTAGAGCCATACATACCTTATTTCACTTTGGTCATGGGGGACTTTAACGCGAAGCTGGTTAAACGAGTCGATAATGAGCTGAGAGTGGGGCAATTTGTAACTGGAGACCGGAATCCCGGGGCCAAATGTTGGCCGACTTCATGGAGAAGGAGGGACTCTTTATGATGAACTCCTCTTTCAAGAAGCCGGAATACCGCAAATGTACCTGGGTAAGCCCGATCGTAAAAAAAAACGAGATAGACTTTATCTTGTTGACGAGTAGACAGATGTTGAATGACGTCTCAGTAATCAATACGATTAAAACCGGGAGCGATCACCGACTGGTGAGAGGCTCATTGAACCTAAATGTCAAGCTCCAGAGGTTCCGACTGATAAAGTCTACGCTCCGACCTTTACCCATCTACATCCAAAACCCGGAACCAAAACCGTTTCGAATGCCTAGCAGATTGCGAGGAAGTAGACTCATACCACGACAGGCTCGTAGAAGCTGTCCATACAGCTGGGTCTAAGGTCTTCGTACAAACAGAACCAAAAAGATCTCTGACTATACCCTGCAGCTTATGGACGAAAGACGGAAAATGGTTCTGACATCCTCTGATGATGCTACCAGATACAGGCAGCTCAACAGACACATCTTAAAGTCTTTGACTCGCGACACGCGTCAATTTAATACAAATTGTATTAAAGAAGCTATTGAGCGGAACAAAGGCTCTGAAGTGTTTGCAAGAGAACTATCTGTTGGACAGAGCCAACTGACGAAGCTGAAGACTGAGGATGGCAGAATCGTCACGTCTAGACTTGAGTTGCTGGAGACATCGAGAGGTTCTACGGACAGCTGTATACGAAAGCCCAGTCACCTGTCGATAGTTGTGCCTCAGATCCCAGAGCACGACTAACCCAACACTTACCGACGACATCCCGGACGTCAGCCTGTGCGAGATCAGAATGGCTCTCGAACAGCTTAAGAACAACAAAGCGCCTGGTCATGATGGAGTTACGGCAGAGATTCTGAAGGCGGGTGGTACACCAATCCTACGGGCCCTTCAGAAGTTATTTAACTCCGTCATACTAGAAGGTCAAACGGTGTGGTGGTGCTCTTCTTCAAAAAGGGCGATAAAACCCTCTTGAAGAATTACATTGAGAAGGGACTTTTGCTGGTGTCCCATACCATTTCAGGAAGCACACCTTCCCAGCTTCTGCAACATCACTATGGCTGGAGCTTGGGTTGTAAAAGATCTTTGCTGCTTCCTGAATAATTTCCGAATTTAAATACAATTTACAGAAACCCACCTTGCTTCTTCTAAACGTTGCTGATGTTGTATCGTAGCCGGTAAATGAGTGTAAGAAGAGGATGTGTTCATATCCATGCTATTGCATCTCATTTTTTGTCATTCATTCATTCATCGTCATTTTTCAGTTTTAGCCAGTAAGGTTGCGTTTCCTACAGTGAGCATTGCGCGAAAAGCAATCTTCATGATGTTTTTCCCGCCTAAGCTAAGTTATCTGCTGTTACAAAAAAAACGCGATATCTTACTGTTACCGCCCTCCTCCCTCCGCCTCACCTCCTAGACGTCGGGACTTTTAGTATGTTTTCCCTCTAAGTACTCTGAACAAGTTTCTGAAAATATCCCTTAGGTTCCCGCTCACGCACTCTATACCCTCCTTTGAGTCATTCCTTAATCGGACTAATAACAGTTGATCGTTATTGTGACTGGAATTTGCACATTGATCAAAATATATGCATCAGAATCAATAGGTTTGTATACGTTTTGTCACGACTTCGCAAAACAGCCTTATTACCAATCGATATTGATGGCATATCTATGGGGCAATTCAACAGATAAATCGAGAGCATTTCTATTGCAAAAAAATGCGTCAAAGCAACTACAGGTAATCATCCGTTTGTCTCATGTAAATCATTGTTAAAAGGACTAAAATTATGACTAGTGTGTTTGTACATTTTTCAAATTGGTGTATTTGTGAAAACGCAGCCACAGTATTTACTAGAGCTAAAGATGTTTTTCCTCGCACCATGATAACTAATACAACACTATTTCAAAAAAGTTCCTATGCTGTATGTGTGAAAGTGTTTAATGCTTTGCCGCAAAATATTAGACATTTTTCAGCGGCAAAGTTCAAAAACAAACTCAGACTCATCTCGACTCAAATCAAGTTTTTGACTGCACGTGAGGCGCAACGGCTAAGGCAGTCGCGTTGCTGCTTCGTGTCACGGGTTCGAGTCCCGCGCCGGACAACTACTTGTGTGACCCATAAATAGTTGTTCTGAGTCTGGATGTAATTTGTGTCCGTCTATTATATGTTGTTAAGTACCCTGCAACACAGGGATTAGATTCCATAGTGCAGGGGTTGTCTTTAAAAAAAACTGTGATTTATTTAATTAATTATAGGTATTATTTGTGTAAAATTTGACATACAACAATAACACATTTCGCATGCTGTTTATGAGTAAAGTTGATGAGACTAACCTAATAGTAAGACCACCACTGTACTCTATTTTAAGTGAAATAAATAAATGAATGAATAATATTTAATAACTAAAACTAGATAATGAATGATAAAAATATAAAAAAAAAAAAACATAAATATTAAGAACAAAAATTATAATATATAATGTGGTTAACTTATTTTTGAAACTAGCTAGGAACTCATAACTAAAAAGTACAAAATAAAAAAAATATTTAATAAATAAAAAACCCAACTGCGTAAATAATGAACCAAACTACGTACATAGACAAAGAACTGAAAAGAAAAAAACAAGCACATAGATGGCTGGTGGTCTAAAATTATATAATGTACTATTGAATGAATACTATTGAAGAAAATAAAATATATTCTAATAATGGAACATAACAACTGAACAGTCGGGATCCATTAGTCGACAGCCAATCTAATTTGTCAATGGATCCCGACTGTTCAGTTGTTATGTTCCATTCTTAGAATATATTTTATTTTCTTCAATAGTATTCATTCAATAGTACATTATATAATTTTAGACCACCAGCCATCTATGTGCTTGTATTTTTCTTTTCAGTTCTTTGTCTATGTACGTAGTTTGGTTCATTATTTACGCAGTTGGGTTTTTTATTTATTAAATATTTTTTTTATTTTCTTAACTGAATAGTTTGCGCGAGAGACACTTCCAAAGTGGTAAAATGTGTTGATGTTTTTTTATATTAGTGACATTAAACATACATAGACTCACGCCTGTTTCCCAGAGGGGCAGGCAGTGACAACGGATTTCTAGCAATGTACGTCATTCGGTTGACATGATAATAATATAATATAATATAATATCTGGGGACAATGTCACACAGATCATCCTAGCCCCAAACTAAGCAAAGCTTGTACTATGGGTACCAGGCGACGATATACATACTTATATAGATAGATAAATACCTAAATACATAGAAAACATCCATGACTCAGAAACAAATATTCGTGCTCATCACACAAATATTTGCTCTTACCGGGATTCGAACCCAGGACCACCAGCTTCGTAGGCAGGATCACTACCAACTAGGCTACGGCGACCGTCAGAATGATGATAGTGATAACAACTTAATAAGTAGCTAATTGCCCTTACCGGTCCGTAAGTACTAGTCAAGACTAAGCACCCGGTCTGTTTATAGATGGGTAACCGCCACAGAAAGTAGAAGGACATACGTGCTACATACTCCCGTTATGCCGGATGCTACCTATATGATAGATCAATTATTTTACATAAGGTAATTGATATGATACGATACGTACAAATCGAATAGTTAGCATATCAAATATCATTATTAATTCATTTGTAGATAGAAGAATTTGTTGGTTAGCAATCCCATACTATCATCATCATTACAGCTGTAATAAGTGCACTGCTGGACAAGCCTCTCTCAAGAATCATCTTGGGGAGGATATGCCATAATCGCTACGCTTGCCAGGCGGGGTTGGCGATCGCAGTACGACAGTCATAGTACTCAGAAGCAATCTGCTGCCCGTCCTCTGGTAGATATTCCCTCGGGTCGACTCCTACGCCACCCACGGGATGAGATGGGGTGATAGTATTCTGATTTTGATATTTGTCGCCGTCACCACACAGCAATACTATACACACATCAACAAAGTCTAGGGATACGTTATTTTGAAATCAAACATGGCTTTATTGTTTAAAACCTATTTAGTTTCCTTAAAAAGTTTATTTACAGATTTAAACCTTGTCTATTCTTTATTCAAAATTTAAAAATTAAAATGAGAAACAAATGAAAACACGCAAAGCACAGCGCAATCTTGAGTTGTATCTAATTTCAAGAAGTTGCATTAAAATTTTTTTTGCGTGTTAATTGAAGAAAACCTGATAAATTGTTTTATTTTCTTTTCTCAATTGGTTGTGTAAGCTTTTTAGCGTCATGCCACGCCATCATTTGAGTCGAGATGAAATGTTACGGGCAGTTGGCATGTTACAAAACGGTGCTATTCAACGCGTCGTTGCTGAGTCTCTGGGCACAAGCCAAAATGTGGTATCCAGGCTGTGGTCACGTTATCGCGCTACTGGAGATGTGGCAGAACGGCACACAGGTAGATATCGTGTTACCACTCAGAGACAGGATCGATTTCTCCAAATGACCGCCAGAAGACTACCCAATATCACAGCGATGCAACTAGTGCAAAGGCTCCAGGAGGGTCAGCAGCTGCTGGTGAGCGACCAAACCGTGCGAAGGAGGCTGCATGAAGTTGGTCTTCATGCTCGCAGACCGCTACGAGTCCCAGCGCTGCGACGTGGCAATCGCGGTAGGCGACTTTTATGGGCTCAAGAACATTTGACATGGAGTGATCAACAATGGTCATTGGTGCTGTTCACTGATGAGTCCCGCTATGGATTTCATCCAGATTCGAGACGAACACGCGTTTGGAGAACTCCAGGCAGGGTCAGCCGTCTCCGACATCCACAGGAGGTCCACTCTTACCAAGGCGGGACAATTATGGTGTGGGCAGGAATACGAATCGGCGGACGAACCCAACTCATTTGGATTCAGGGCAGCATGACTGCCCATAGATACCGTGAGGAGGTAGTAGAACGTGTCATTGTCCCGCTCAGGGCCCTAACGGGGCAAGAATTTCAGCTCATGCATGACAATGCACCTTCCCATACAGCGCGGCTGGTGAGGGCCGCCCTTCGAGAACACGATGTTCAGGTATTAGATTGGCCTCCACAGTCGCCAGACTTAAACCCAATTGAACACGCCTGGGACATGTTACAGCGAAGAGCATTGAGGGATTTTCCGCCCAACTTGACAACAGAAGAACAACTTTTCGAACATTTAAAAAGAACTTGGGACTGCATACCCCAGCAAGACATTGACACCTTAATTTTAAGTATGGAAAATCGTTGCCGCTGTGTGATTAATGTTAGAGGAGGAAATACCGATTACTGATTATCAGATTTGGTAAGATTTTTATTCATTTAATTCGATTGAATAATTTTATAAGAATAAAATGTTTTTGTTCACTCAGTAATTTTCTATGGCTTAATTAATTTAAGACTTTTATTAATTAGAAAAACAAAATCGCATCGTGTTGTTAATGTTTAAATATCGGCCATGAAATTATCTTTAATTCTTCCATTTACAGTCATAACAAAATGTTTATAGTTTTCTAGATAATCAATGAAATGTTCAATATCCCTAGATTGTGTTGATGTGTGTATATCGAAAAAAACAAAAAAAAAACAAATTTGCGTTGCAGACAATTTTAACTCCTAGCAAATACGGTAAAAATTCAAACAAAGACAACTCGACTTTTCTATAGATGAAATAGGGTTTAAAATCTATCGCTGATTACTTTCTAGTTCATCCAAACCACAGTATGTATATGGACAGTAGGGAAACTAAGCTTAGTTGATGAAATAATTACCTACACTTCATTGAAACAATAGGGTTATAAATTGTAATGTTATTGATTTTGTTTTTTTTCATCAAAAGTATTTTAGTTCAAAATTCGCAGGGATTTCAAAATAAGATTGCTCCCGTTTTGATGAAACCCAGTTCAAATGGCCGTGTAATACACAATATCCGTCGTAAGTCGCAGGGATAAACTTATTCGTGACCACTCGTCTTGCCGCGGAACTCGATAGCACCACGACAACCGCTTAGGGGTCTTGTCGATGCGCATGTTTGTGTGAGTGTGCCGTTTCGAGTGTTTGTAGGTAGTTTCCGTACTGTCTACATTGGTATACTATGTCCAAACTACGGCTTTATTACTACTCACGTTCGTCGAGCCAGTTATCTCTGCTCACCACACTTGTATCAATAAACTATAAATTGCACTTCCAATGTAATTGAAACCACAGGATGTAACCTATCACATCCATTCAGAACTTTTTCTGAACTCGCCATCGCACACATGAACTGCAAGTGAACCTATTTTGGTCTTTATTATCTTAGTGTTACCGTCGGAATTTTAATGATAAGGTCACAATGTAGTAGCATTGACCTTACAAGTCATTAGTATATTGAATTGACAGACTGTAGGGTAGGTTAGGAGCTCTTATTAAAAGTTTTGTTTTGAATTTTTTTTACAATGCCGTGACTGGCCTCTTTGTCTAGTGGTAAGTCAATCCGACTGCTAATCCAGAGGTCATGGGTATCCAGCGCATATCTTTGTGTTATAGGCACGATTATTCGTTCTATCATCATATCAGCCGAAAGACGTCCACTGCTGGACAAAGGCCTCCTCAAAGGATCTCCACAATAGCCGGTCATGCGCTGCCCGCATCCATTCGTTCTATGTCTGGATGTAATTTATCTATAATATGAATGTGGTTAGAAAAAATATAAGTATGTTTATCAAGTGGCTGGTTGCCATAGTAGGTACAGGCTCTGCATAGTTTGGGACCTGATGGCAGTGTGTTAGTGGTCCTAAGATATTTGTTATTCTATCAAAAGTGATATTAGAAATTTACTAGAAATTAGAATTTTTAAAGTTGGAAATTTTTATGTATCAACAATTACGTTGCGTTGGTTAGATCAATAAACAGGGTAAAAAATGCTTTCTGGTTTTGTGTGATTTTTAATGTAGGTCACGATAATGATTCTCAAGATGCAATTTAATGATTCCGATTTATTATTATTTAACTTTAAAAATAATACAAATTTTTTCACACTTTATGTATTCTGCCAAACTGCAGTACAGTTTGTCGGCAGTATTCTCGCGGGTTCACATCTTAATTTCTAATAACTTAATAGTTAACAATTACTACTACATATGTAGTCAGTCCATCCTCTCCCATCTTATGATCTCTGATGAAGCGCTGGAGTGGTTTTCCTCTTATCTTCGAGAGCGCCAGCAATCAGTTCGCCATGGTGAAGCGTCATCAAATTGGTGTAACTTAGAAACTGGTGTCCCTCAAGGCGGTATTCTCTCACCTCTCTTGTTTTCAGTATTTATAAACCTTTTAACTCGTGATCTTCAGAGTGCGTATCATCTTTATGCTGACGACCTGCAACTGTACGCCCAAGCGAGTGTCGATAGTTTGCCAGAGGCGATTAATAAGATAAATAATGACTTAGAATTTTTAAAAACCTCGTCATATAAGTTTGGCTTAACTGTCAACCCATCAAAGTGCCAAGCAATCATAGTGGGTAGCTCAAGGATGATGTGCAAGGTAGATGTTGGCAGTTTGCCGCCTATTATCTTTGACAACTCTCCTATCCCAATTAGCCAAAAAGTCAAAGATCTCGGACTGGTAATTGACAACAACCTAAACTGGCAAAGTCACATTTCTGGGATCAGCCAGAGAATTACCTGGATTCTACGGTCATTTTATAGGCTTAGAAATTTCCTTCCATCCAGAACAAAAGTAATGCTTGTGCAGACTCTAATATTTCCCATTGTCGACTATGGTGATGTGTGCTACTTTGACCTGAATGCAGATCTTCTTAACAAACTTGACCGACTTCTGAATAACTGCATTCGATTCGTTTTCAATCTACGTAAGTATGATCATGTATCTGCTTACCGTACCCAGTTAAACTGGTTGCCCATTCGCCAGCGAAGAAATTTGAGGGCGCTCACCACACTTTTCTCCATACTGGAATCTCCTACTGTTCCTTCTTATTTAACGCCTCACTTTCAATACCTTTCTGATAATCATAGTAAGACTCTCCGCTCTAGTCATAATCGTCTTTTACGATGTCCACCTCATAGCTCTGACTTCATTCACCGCTCTTTCTTTGTCCAATCTATACTTCTTTGGAATGAGCTTCCTGTAGGAATCAGGATGGCTAAGACTCGCTTCACGTTTAAAATGAAAGTTCGTGAGTATATTTCTAAGAAACTTCACACAGAAATGTCTCGTCAATAATTATATTTATTATTGTATAGTATGTTATAGTATAGTATTCATTAGATTAAAATCATATAGTATTTATTGTATAGTATCTATTATATATATTATATATAGTGTTCGTAATTATTATTAGTTTAATTATACGTATAATAAGTAAAAATAAATTTTATATAACCCAAATGCACCTGCCACGATCTCTCTGCACTACCCTAAGGTTGACTGGTCGAGAATGCCTTTGGCATTAAGTCCGCCTATGTACATTTTCGCTGTACTAAAGTTAAAATAAATAAATAAAAAAATGTATATAAACAAATTACAGCTCCATTATCAAACGCGACCAACCAACAGCTTAACGCGGAGAGAGTAACTTTACTTGCTATCCACGACAGACCGCGGCCGTTGGTTTGTTTGCGGACACAGTGATAGATAATGTTTCACAAGCACCTTTTTTAATACTCTTTTAGACACATTTTCAGTTATTATATTACTTGGTTATTCATTAAGTAGTGTGGGAATGAGCCACTGTCTAGTCCGTTTTTTTTAGTATTGTTAGAGATCTAACGGCATAATGATAGGAACTTAAATTTAGCCGGTAATATAAAATCTTCAGTGTGCTAGCAGTACCTCTGATTCCTTTGGCAGGGGAAAAATGTGCTTTCACAAAATCCACAGAGTAAGACAAACGCAGAGCAACCGCCCCAAGAATTCGTATCACTTCCAAATTTTACTCTACAAACTGTCTCTGTCATCTCATATTACTCGATGAAGTCATAAGTTTCCAATTGAATGAATGAAATCTAGACTTTATTACGAAAAAACTAGAGCTCACTTTAAAAAGAAATAAATCACTCAACTTTAATTGGGGACTTCAAATTTTCCGCGGTGCCGTTTTTGATAGTTTGAGTGTATCAATTAATTTATGATAGACAAAGATGATTTTATTGCCAAAGCTGTGTACACGCGGCTACATATCAAGCTATACATTTCCAATACAAGCTGACCTCTCATTCTATGGAAATTCTATACAACGCGAGATCAGCTTATACTGGAAATGTGTAGCTTGATATGTACTTATTGCCTGATATGTTCAATACTAATGACCTATTTCGGGAAAGTTGGACCCCATTGGAGGGAAAGTTTCGTTATATTTCCATTCTAAGTTTAACAAAAGTAATTATGTTGTTTTAAGAAATTGTAGTTCTACATTATATGCCATGTTTTATTAGCTTTATTTCCATTTAATAAAATAATATAACTCGTTTATACAAACTAATACATTAAATTAAAGTTTTACCAAGATATAACAAGCACGCACTGAATTGAATTAAATGTTAACTCTGACTGTAATAATAGTAATAAACCTAAAACCTCAATAAAGTTACTAATTAACTAAAACTTGTTTAAAATTGAACAATAAGAACGAGCTTATTTAAGCGAACTATAGACTGGAACGAAGTATAACTAAAGATCTTTGTGGGATGCCTTTGTCCAGCAGTGGACGTCTTTCGGCTGATATGATGATGATGATAGACTGGAGCCCACCACGGTCCGAAGTGCAACGTTGACCGTAAGATTTTTAACCCGCTTATTACTAAAGCACCATAATAACGTACAGCAGACTTCGTATTACGTAGGTAATAATAACCTGGGACACTATTTACACACGGCCATCTGATCCCAAACTAAGAAAAAGCTTGTACTATGGAAACCAGATAACTGATACACTACATATACCTACTACTTTTCTTTTGTAAATACATACTTACAGACCAAGACGCAGAATAAACAGATATGTTCATGCACACAAATATATGTCCTGGGTGTGAATCGAGCCTCGACCTGCGGCGTGAAAGGCAAGCATTTACCAATCACGCCAATTGGCCTGTCAATCATTCTGACGTAATGTCTGGTTTATATATAGAGAGCGATATAATATATAGAGCGAACTGAATATCCTTAATATGTACTTGCTTGCTATAGAAACTTAACTCTTAATTTATTAGAGCTCTTTATAATGTACAGCAAACTAGCTATTGCAGAGCTGATGCTGACTGTAATATCGGGGTTATGTGACATAAAGCGAGTTGAATATAAAGATATGTACTCGCTTCCTATAGACTCTTAACCATCAAGTTATTAGAACACTTTTAGGTACACCAGACTTGCTATTGCAGAGCTGATGCTGAGTGTAATGTCGTGGTTATGTGGCATAAAGCGAGCTGAATATAAGGATATGTGCTACTTTGCTAGAGACACTTAATCCTCAAGTTTTTAGAACACTTTTTAAGGTACATCAGGCTAGCTATTGCAGAGCTGATGTGGTCTGTAATGTCGGAGTTTGTAACAAATAGCGAGTTGAATGTGCTCACTTGCTATAGACACTAAACCTTCAGGTTATTAGAGTTTTATTTTCATTTTCCTCTGATATCGTATAGTACGAGATGGTATAGGTTCTAGTAATACTGCGTAATTTTGAGATGAAGATCCAATTAATTGATCAAAATGGCGGGTGGTAGTGTGTGGTCCGCCTCAAACCTTCTACTTCAATCAAACTTGAATAGACTCACTTATTTTATATATTATAGAATTTATATAGAATATACTTACATACTTACTTGTTGGTATATTGTCTTGATCATTTCATAATAGAACTATGATAAATGGATATAGGTTCTAGTGTGTAATTTTAAGATAGAGATCCAATTAGATACATACATAGACTCAAGCCACTTTCCCAGAGGGGTAGGCAGAGAACGGATTCCCATTTGTCACGATCTTTGCACACCTCGTTTACTGTCATTATATTCCTCATACATGCTCTCCGGTTAGAGTACTTCTGACCTGGCCTTTGTTGAGAACGACTCCGATTTGGTCAGAAGATGTTCCCATGAATTTATCAGAATGACGGGTGGTAGTGTGTTCTTTCTAATTAATTCAATGAAACTTGAATAAAAGTATTTATTTATTTTATTTATTAATTTATTTTTACAGAAGGCTTACAGTCTAATAAACAACTAAATATTACAAATAGATTGACAAATTGCTAATTACAAGCCTCCCTTACTTATCTATATAAATAAAAAGACAAGTCCTGACTGACTGACTGACTCATCAACGCCCAGCCCAAACCCTTGGACCTAGAAAGCTGAAATTTTGTACAAATGTTTGCTTTATAATGTAGACAAGGAATAAGGAAGGATTTTTCGAAATTCAACCCCTAAGGGGGTAAAACAAGGGCGCTAAGTTAGTATGAAACTTTGCCGTTTTTGAAGTTTAAGGCATAAAAATTGGTATTTGGCCTTCCAGTTAAAAATAAAAATCACGTATTTCAGGGTTTTTGGAAATTCCACCCCCAAGGGCGAAAAATAGGGGATGTAAGTTTGTATGGAAAATGTGACAATTTTTAAGTTAAACGCATGAAAATTGGTATTTGGCCTTTTAATTAAAAATAAAAAATATATAATAGGTCTTTACCTATGAAATTGCCGTTTTGTATGAAAAAATTTAAACGAATTTTTTTCATGAATTTTTTTATTTGTATTAATCGAAGTAATCACCCATGCAATCAATGCATCTTTGCCATCGCAGTGGCAGTTTATTGATGCCCTTCTTAAAGAAATCAGCTGGACGGGAGGCAACAAATTCTTCAAAGGCATTTTGTACTGCCTCTCGGGTATTGAATTTTTTTCCCGCCAAGAAGTTATCCAAATTCTGGAAAAAGTAGTAGTCTGTAGGCGCAAGGTCTGGTGAGTAGGGCGGATGACGGAGAGCTTCCAACCCCAGTTCTTGCAACTTGGAGACCGTCTGCTGTGCAGTATGAGGTCGCGCGTTGTCGTGCAGGAGCAGCGGAGACGAGCGATTGACCAATGCTGGTTGGAGATGCGCCAGCTTCTCCATCATTGTGCTCAGTTCTTCACAGTACACATCTGCAGTAATGCTCACCCCGTTTGGTAAGAAGCTGTGATGAATCACACCGGCGCTAGACCACCAAACAGTGACCATCACTTTTCTAGGGGTAAGTTTTCGTTTAGGGCATTGTTTAGGTGCTGAACCAGGATCCAACCAACTTGCTGAGCGCTTGCGGTTATCAAACAGAATCCATTTTTCATCGCAGGTAACAATGCGGTTCAAAATTCCTTCATTTGTGTGTCTGTTGAGCAGTGCAAGGCACGTCTCGACGCGTACTTCGCGCTGGCGATCATTGAGTTCGTGGGGCACCCATTTGTCAAGCTTTTTTACCTTGCCAATTTGACGCAAATGGACCAATATTGTTTTGACGCTAACGTCGAAAGCTGCTGCTAATTCAGCCGTAGATTGTGTATCATCAGCTTCCACAACCGCCTTTAATTCGTCATTGTCGACCAAAGTCTTCGGACGACCGCGAGGTTCATTTTTCAGGTCGAAATTTCCAGAACGGAAGCGAGCAAACCAATAACAGGTGGTGCGTTGGTTTGTAGTGTTAGCTCCGTAAACGTCGTTGATGTTGCGTGCCGCTTGTGCCGCGTTGCTGCCACGACGGTACTCATATTCCATAATTACTCGAATTTTTAACGTATCCATGATGACGAAAAAGATTGAAATGCGATGAAAATGTAACACTAATCAATAAAGAAATGACTACTTTTGGAAAAAAGAATCCATGTTTATAAAATAAAATTAATTTGAAATTAGAATTCTTAGCCAAACAAAAATTATTTTGATTTGAAATGGCCAGTACTGCAGAACGGCAATTTCATAGGTAAAGACCTAATATTTCAGCATTTTTGGAAATTCCAGCCCCAAGAGCGTAAAATAGGGGGTGTAAGTTTGTATGAAAATGTGATTTTTTTTAAGTTAAACGCATGAAAATCGGTATTAAGAATTTCAGTAAAAAATTTAAAATATATATTTCAGGATTTTTGGGAATTCCACCCCTTAGGGCGTAAAATAGGGCATGTAAAGTTTGTATGAAAAGTGCGTCTTTTTTTAAGTTAAACCCATGAAAATTGGTATTTGGCCTTTCAGTTAAAAATAAAAATATGTATTCCAGGAGTTTTGAAAATTCCACCCCGAATGGCATAAAATAGGTGATGTAAGTTTATACTAACTGACTGACATATCAACGCACAGCCTAAACGGCTGGAGTTAAAGACTTGAAATTTTGACAGAAGGTACCTTTTATGACGTAGGCATCCACTAAAGAAGGGTTTTTGAAAATTCCACCCCCAAGGGCGTAAAATTGGGGATGTAAGTTTGTATGAAAAATGTGAAACATTTTAAATGAACTTGAACTTTGAAAATTTAAAAAATTTAAAATATATATTTCAGAATATTTGAAAATTCCCCCCCTAAGGGCGTAAAGTAGGGTACGTAAGTTTCTATGTAAACTGCAACTTGAAGTTAAACGCATGAAAATTGGTACTTAGCATTTCAGTTAAAAATTAAAAATATAAATTTCGGGATTTTTGGGAATTCCACCCCTTAGGGCGTAAAATAGGGGATGTAGGTTTGTATGAAAAAGGCGACATTTTTGAAGTTAAACCCATGAAAATTGGTATTCGGCCTTTCAGTTAAAAATAAAAAAATATTTATTTCTTTTTTTTAAATATTTATTTCATTTAGAATTCCACCCCTAAGGGTCAAATAGGGGATGTAAGTTTGTATGAAAAATGTGACAATTTTGAGGTAATCGCATGAAAATTAGTATATGGCCTTTCATTTAAAAATTATAAGTATATATTTCAGGATTTTTGGAAATTCCACCCCTAAGGACGACTAGAATAGGCGATGTAAGTTTGTATGAAAGTCTGTATTTTTTTAGTTAAACGCATGTAAATTGGTATTTGGTCTTTCAGTTAAAAATAAAGCAATCCAGGGAATAATTTGTTGTTAAAAAAAAGGTAATCCAGAACTGATTCAATAGATCGCCACCAACAATTTAAGCAAACTCAAATTTTAAAAAATTAATTTCTTATGCCAAGTAGCTTAAAATGTCGTGGTCGTTGTCGTCTAAGTAAAGATTTAGCGTTTTATAAGATTTGTAACTTTTTTTTTTTGGTAAATTTTATAACAAATTAAAATAACGACATTTTAATCAAATTGGGATAAAAAACGAATTTATCTAAAATTTGAGTTAGCGTAGTATAAATTGTTGGTGTCGAGATGATCGCACCCAAAAAAACATCATCTTAATTTTACTGATCTACAAGTTCACAATTTTGTAACTAGATGGCGTTAATGTCGTTTCAGATCGCGGAACTTAATTGGCATATCGGTTAAAATAAATAAATGCTTGAAATAAAAGGTACTCCAAAACTGAATCAATAGATGATCGCCTAAATCTCACCCAAAATATATGCACACATCTTAATTTTACCGCTTTACAAGTTTATATTTTTGTTAGTAGATGGCGTAATCATCGT
Organism: Pseudoips prasinana; assembly: GCA_951640165.1. Classification (NCBI taxonomy): domain Eukaryota; kingdom Metazoa; phylum Arthropoda; class Insecta; order Lepidoptera; family Nolidae; genus Pseudoips; species Pseudoips prasinana. The sequence continues at coordinate 17,043,780 of OX621260.1, forward strand.
TTTAGATCGCGCTATGGTTTCGTTCACAAAATGTCGCAACCTAATCTAATGGGAGTTACTTTTGTGATTAATGCATCGTTGATTATTATTTTACTTTATTTAACTTACTGACTATACTTAAGGACAATTGATATGTATTCTTTGTTTTTTGCTTGATGATATCGGGTCCTTTTTGTAAATAACAGTAGCAAAGTAGTCTTTCATTTATTTCTTAATAAGGTTATTTATAGGTTAGGTTTTATTTAATTTATATTGCTTATTTGTTTTAAAAGTTATATTTTTTAGATTAAGCTAGAATTAAGTAGTTACATTGGTCATCATTCAAAATTGTCGCGGACAAAGTCGCGGGCACCAGCTAGTTCTAAATAATAATAATATCTAGGGACAGACACATCCTAGATTCATCCTAGCCCCAAACTAAGCAAAGCTTGTACTATGGGTACCAGGCGACGATATACATACTTATATAGATAGATAAATACTTAAATACATAGAAAACACCCATGACTCAGAAACAAATATTCGTGCTCATCACACAAATATTTGCACTTACCGGGATTCTAACCCAGGACCACCAGCTTCGTGGGCACTACCAACTAGGCTACGGTGACCGTCAATCCGTAATACGTCCGTAAATAAGTATTTACTTACATATTACTTATAAGCATATTATCTTGTACTTTTCATAATTGAACTATGATGAAATGGCCATTCATTTTAGTTGTGTACGCTCCAACGTTCCACGAGGGGGTGCTTGGATGTCAAAATAATAAATTCTTTAGACGTACAAACGATCTGCCATAAAAATGCCATCTTTACGGTACACCATTAAAAGGAAACCGATGCACTTAAAGCGATAATGGTACGTTCATAATCCAACTATACTAGCTTATATATTATGTTTCAAATTATGTGTGCCCCCCAGGCCGAATTTCGACCACGGCGGCCAGTCTCAATGGAGAATAGCCAAGTGAGCAGGACATATTATAGTGTACAAGTGTGTAAAAGTAGTGCTTACGAAGAATTATTTTTGGTATGTAAAATCCTGCCGGTTCATGAGAGGGCTGTGATGTCAGTAGCGTTCAATCAATATGGTAGTGACGATTTCAAAAACCATATTATTCGCACAAGATCTCAAAGAAACAATAATATGAGGAGATTTGAATTGCCCACTTGTGATAATTATTATGGTCTTCGACCATAATAATTATCACAAGTGTAGATCTTTTTTAGTTCCAACTATTTTCAATAGCCTCCCAGTCGACATAAACACATATGCATTTATATAATATCTTCTGTAAAAACCTCACCGTAGGGAATATTTGCATATTTAATTATATAGATAGAAAATAATATAGTTTAATAGTTATCTAAGTAGAGTGGAAAAGTGTTAATTTAAATGTAAACTTAAAAAAAATGTTAAAGGAGGAGCTACGTCTGCCAACAAACTGCTTTGCAGTTTGGCAGAGGTAAAAATGAACTATAAAATATTTTTCTCAGAATAAACGCTTTTTCATTTTTTTCATATTGATCGAAATAGATACCTATTCTTTGAACTTAGTCAAGATTGTTACTACAAGTGTCAATAAATTTAATTACGTATTCATATACACTGATATGAAACGAAGTTTCATATCAGTGTATATGAAACTTCGTAGAATACATTATTAACTAAGGAAATTACTTTTGTATGTAAGTACCTATCTATTTACTGCCTGTCATTTCTAGTACACTCAACGCTGCATTGGTGGAGATACTATGCTCTTTTTAGCGACTCTATTACGTAGGCAATAGGAGCGGTTCTTGTTGTGTAAGCGTATCCACTGATAAGTGTATCCATTGTCAGAACACACGGCTACATATCAAGCTATACATTTCCAATATAAACTGATCTGTCGTTATATGGAAATGCTATACAATGCGAAATCAGCTTATACTATAAATGTATAGCTTGACATGCAGCCGTGTGTACATATGCTAAGTGATATAAAACATGAATCTCGAGTGACTCCACGTGTGGCGCAGCGGTTAAGAGAGTCGCCTCCCAATTCGTGTCCCGGGTTCGATTACCGCACTGAATAAATATTTAAGTAACCTATAAATAGATGATCTGAAAATGTACTTTTTGTTCGTACGATAAATATTTATGATAATGTTTTTTTTTTAGTTTTTTTTTTATGTTTGTAGTAGTACAGTTACTATTTCTAGTTACTTATTATAGATATTTAGGTACACGGTATGTTAAAACATTTAAACAATTTATTTTATAATAGTAGTGATATTTAGCTAGCTTGTATTAAGTTATTGTCAAGGAGATTATGTTTAGGTTTAATTATTGAAGTTTATATTTTACTACATATTGTCTGAATGGTTCTGTCTATATTAAGGTATGAATTCAGTATTATTATTATAACGGACCTTGAGTTTAAAACGACGGTCGCGCTTTAATGCTACCACCGGATCCAATGCGCCCCAACTGACAAGACCGAGCGAAACAAACTCACAAGGTTCATCTACTACCGGTTTTAACACGACCCAGTTGAGACGGTCCGCCGAAACATACTCAAGCAGGCATGAACACGGGATACTAACTAATTATTTAGTAGGCAAACACAATATCTGCTCGATCGGCTTTTTGGACAAGTCATGAATCGTAAAGTTCGATCTTATAATTCAATGCTAACTGTATTTGCAACACCCTGACAGGGTTCATGTTTGTTACTTACTTTTATATTTAAACACCTATGCTATAGTACACATGAAAGCAATAAATAACTTGAACTTGAACCTCGCATGAGCACGATGGAATCCTACAAATTGAATTATGTAATGAACCTTTTATACTTATAGAGTTTTGTCTGTCTTTGCGCCGCAGTAAACTGTTGTATAGTGCACCTAATCTAAACATGGACGCTGAACCTATTCAATATTACATACCTACATACATACATAGTCTCCCAGAGGGGTAGGCAGAGACAACGGACTTCCATTTGTCACGATCCTTGCACACCTTTTTCGCTTCGTTTACTGTCATTACATACTTCATACATGCTCGCTGGTTTAGGATACTTCTGACCAGACCTTTCTTGAGAATGTCTCCGATTTGGTCAGAGAATGTTCTACGAGGTCTTTCCCTTCCGGTTTTCCCATTCACACAGGCCAGGTATACTTCTTTTGTCAATCTTCTTAGATTCATCCTTTCTAAATGGCCAAACCATCTCACCATACGTTTTTCAATCTTTGTGACTACATCCTTTTTCACACCACAACGCTCTCTTATCAATATTAATCACAAATTCAAATAATCACAAATAGTACATTTACAAGGCTTTAGTAAATATTTAATTTTTGAAGTAAAACCTCTTTACATCAGAAGCCGTTTTAATCAGCTACTAAGTCGGATTTATCAGCTATCAAAGTTTTCAATTTGGATTCTTTCAATTTTCTTGTACGCATTAGGTTTATTGAAACACTCAATTAATGGGAAAAAGGGATTTAAAATTTACCCCAATGCAATATTTTTCTGGAATATTATAATTATAAACATCTTCTCTGCCATGCCATCTGATCCCAAACTATGCAGAGCCTCTACCTTGGTTGCTAAGCCAGAGGTCGTGAGCTCGATCGCCACCCAGAACAAATCTTTGAGCACGATTATTTGTTCTGTGTCTGGCTATTATTTATCTGAAATATGTATGTAATTAGAAATATATAAGTATGTTTAGCAGGTATAGGCTCTGCATAGTTTGGGATCAGATGGCATGGCAGAGAAGATATATAAGTTTGCCAATCGCCTTAAGGGGCCTTTAAAGTCCACTAGCGCCGCCAATCGAAAAAATGTCATAACTCGTAAATAGAATCAAAAATACAAAATATGTTCTATTATTACTGTGGAAAAGGCAAAACAGCTATATTTCAAGTGTTGATAAGGTGTTATACAATTACGTTATTGCCTTTTCCACAGTAATAATAGAACATATTTTGTATTTTTGATTATATTTACGAGTTATGACATTTTTTCGATTGGCGGCGCTAGTGGACTGTAATAGGCCTCTTAAGCCAAATATATACATTAACAGCAATATTTGTGCAATCCTTTTAGCATTAGACGGCCTCTACCTGTATTGTGCTTACTTACAAAATATAAAAACCACTTAGAAGAAAGGCTGATTTAAAAAAGACGTGTCTGAACTCTTGAGCAACCTCCATTAACTAAGTAAAGGTTCTTTTTATCACAGTTTTTAGGGTTCCGTACCCAAAGGGTAAAACGGGACCCTATTACGAGGACTTTGCTGTCTGTCTGTCACCAGGCTGTATATCATGAACCGTGATAGTTAGACAGTTGAAATTTTCACACATGATGCATTTCTGTTGTAACAAATAAATCATCTTTATATAACAACAAATACTAAAAAACTAAATAAAATAAATATTTAAGGGGGCTCCCATACAACTAACGTGAAGTTTGAGCTCCATTTTATAGAAAATGATATGGAACCCTTCGTGCGCGAGTCCGACTCGCACTTGGCCGGTTTTTAATATTACTCTCTCATTTTGATTGAAGATGAGAAAACTATTAACTTGCAAATTATTTAGCAGACTGTCTAGAGTTAATGAGAAAATGTACTGGAGTGTTGTAGGCCGAGTCTATACCTAGCAACTAACAATTGTTAAGTTTTTTTCCTTTTGCCTTGAAGAAGGGTTTGGGCCAGACACATTAATTTATCCGGTTGATTTACCATTTACATGTTGGACGGGAAGGTGACTGGACACTGACTGCCCCCACACCACCCCTAAACAGTAGAATCGATGCTTTAGTCTTATTCTACACTTTGTACTTTGACGGGCCGATTGGCGTTTCCATGCCGCAGGTCGTGGGTTCGATTACCACCTAGTATAGATATTTGTGTGCATGAACATGTCTGTTTGTCCTGAGTCTGGGTATATGGCAAACCTTGTCGCACAGCTACATCTCTTCTTCTTGACTCCTTCCCATACTTCCAGCCGCTATGATGGTTCATTTACTGTACGCGCAGTACGCCTTTGGAATTCCTTACCACATTCCATACGTGATAGCTCGTCATTAAGTATTTTTAAGAGCAGAACTAAGAATCACTTCTTATCTCTGTAACTTACGTATATATAAGGTATGTAGGTTTATGTAGTTTATTAAATAGATATATATTTTTATAAGGTATCATATGTAATTATTAGTGTGTATTTTATCAATATATTTACCCGACAAGGTACATAATTATAATAGTTTGTTGTACACTGCCTATACCCATAATTTTGAAAATCTCTCTTTCCTGATGGGTTGCTGGAAGAAAATTCAATAATGAATTAAGCTCGCCTATGTACATGCCTTGTCTTTTTGTAACTTCTAACTTATGTATTTATTTTCTATGTGCAATAAAGAATAAGAATAAGAATAATTATCTATATAAGTATGTATTTACAAAAGGGAAGTAGTATATGTAGTATAACACATATCTGGGTTCCATAGTACAAGCTCTGCTTAGTTTGGGATCTATGTGTCTATAGTCTATGTGTAAATAACGTCCCAGGATATTATTATAATATATTTAAAAATTATGTATAGATGCATAATTAATTCACCTATATAAAGTGACATGCAAGACTATGTACCTCCAGTACATTTTGTGAATGGTGCGGTCACCAAGCGCGGTGACTAAGGCAAACCCCTCCGAATGGCAATATTATACAAACCTTTGTGGGAGACCTATGTCCAGCAGTGGACAATTTAAGGCTGATGATGATATTTTTATTATTATTGTTATATTTTTTAAAGACAACGCCCCCAGTAGGGAATCTGATCCCTGTGTCGCGGGGTACTTTACAAACATATAATAGACGGACACAAATTACATCCAGAATCAGAACAACTATTTATGGGTCACACAAATAGTTGTCCGGCGCGGGACTCGAACCCGCGACACGAAGCGGCGAGGCTTACTGTCTTAGCCCGCCACACGTGCAGTTTCATGTTTGTAGCTGTTAAAATAGCAAACACATGCATAATACCCAAATTGATAGGTCATCGTCAAAGTCAATACTAAACATTAATAACAATAATTGACAAAATACTTTGCCTGTCTACTACCGTGGAGTATATAAGAGTTCAAAGAACTTTTTATGGTCTTCATGAATCCGTCAATCAATGCATTTTTAGTTTGCTTCGTGTACGCACGTAGCTACTTACAAGGAGCTCTATCTTAAATGTAATTAAGTTTAGGGCTGACTCTGAAACGGTGTAGCCAATAAAAACTTTTCGACGAGTAAGATTATCAAAAAGTCAGGTTTGTAAGAAAGCGAGAGAACTCTTAACCTGCGTAGAACTAAAAAATCGGCCCAGTGCTAGTCGGACTCGCGCACGAAGGGACGAACGAAAACGAGCATAAAATTCATGCATTTAGTTGTATGGGAGCCCACTTAAATATTTATTTTATTTAGTTTGTTAGTATTTGTTGTTATAACGGCAACAGAAATACATCATCTGTGAAAATTTCAACTGTCTTACTCTCACGGTTGATGAGATACAGCTCGGTGACAGGCGGACAGACAGACAGACAAAGCGACAGAGCTAGTCTTAGTAATAGGGTCCCGTTTTACCCTTTGGGTACGGAACCCTAAAAAAGGATAATATATATATTTCAGTCACGACGGCCAATTTCAATGGAGACTAACCATTTGCGCGGAACATATTATAGTACAACAATCCCATCACTTTCATGATCCGATAGGTCGACATGACTGCAAATAAATATAAATAAAATAAAATAAAAAAGGTTTTTAGTCACGTAGACTTTAAAAAAGCGCTTGTTATAATTATTTCTAGGTACATATAGATATTTAGGTACACGGGTTGTAGGAAATAATTTACAATAAGATTTATTTTATAACAGTAACGATATTTAGCTAACTTAAATTAAGTTATTGTCAAAACGTTAGGTACAGGACAGACGGCTTAACGTACTCTCCGAGGCACGGGGGCGTAATGCCGCCATCTCCCAGACTTCCCAGCAATACACTAAATTATAACATTTGAAGCCGGTCCCCATAATTACATTATTAGTTTACTTTTCTTAGTGGTACCAAATATTTTAGTGTTAAGCTGGTAATTTTAAAATTGGTTTCGAATTTTTGGGGAATCTGAATCTGAAATCAGAGTTTTTACTTTTCCAAACCGAATATTTTAAATTATCCTGAACAAGGAATTTGAAGGTTCAACCCTATCAACCCTATTTCGTAGGCATAACTTTAAAAGGTATTCAAACGTCGTTATATTTTATGGAGAAGATTTACGATCAGATTAGCTAGGGTAGAAGCACCTAGACTTTTTAGAGTTCTGTAAAAAATCCATTACAACTTCTTATAGTAAATGGACTTGTCATACGTTCGAGTCCTCTGTTTGTATATACAAAAAGACATTATTAACTATATTTTTATCTTGTATGATATTTTTATTATTAGTATCGTCTATTTAATATATAATTCATTGGGAGAAAATTACATTTATATATATATACATATACATTACTTAGTAATAATTGAAAATTTATATAGGCTTGTGGAAATTTTCAAAGACTCCATTAAAATATATATTCCCTTATTACATTCCATATCTTCCAAATAATTATCAGTCTCCGAACTAATTACATTAGTAAAGAGACTGATAATTAATTATTTGTATCTGTTTGATTATTAATTAAAATGACGGGTATTTTAATTTTAGTATCGCTATGTTTAATTAAATTTCTAGAAGATGGAATATTATTAGAAGGTTTTAATAAATACTTATCCTGGGGCAAGTAACACACTACCATATTATCTCAAACTAGGTAGAGCCGGTACTATGGCAACCAGATAACTGTTAAACATACTTATATATTTTTAAATACATACATATTATAGACAAATTACACTCAGATATGGAACAAATAATCATCAATCAAATGTTAATCACACAAATCATCATCATCATCATATCAGCCGAAAGACGTCCACAGCTGGACAAAGGCCTCCCCCAAAGGATTTCCACAATAGCCGGTCCTGCGCTGCCCGCATCCAGCGGCTTCCCGCAACCCGCACAAAATCATCGGTCCATCTTGTGGGGGGGCTGCATACGCTGCGTCTTCCGGTTCGTGGACGCCACTCGAGAACCTTTCTGCCCCAACGGCCGTCGGTTCTACGAGCTATGTGCCCCGCCCACTGCCACTGCAGTTTTGCAATTCTTCGGGCTATGTCGGCGACTTTAGTTCGCCTGCGGATTTCGATATTTCTGATTCGATCTCGCAGGGAAACTCCGATATAACATATTTATGTATTTCTAAATACATACATATTATAGATAAATTGCGTGGGGATTGATTCCATGACCTCTGGCTTGGCCAGTCAGGGTTACTGACTATTATACAACCAGCTAGTAATTTCAACTTACTTATATGTCTTGTAACTTGTATATATCAGCTATTGTATTTTTGAACCGAATAAACTGATGAGGGTTTTTAATATGGTTACATATAAAACACTTTCCATCTCTTTGGCCTTAATTATAATTATAAACAATATCCACGGATATTATACACACGGCCTTCTGATCCCAAACTCAGCAGAGCATTAACTATGGAAACCAGATAACTGATATACTACATATACATACCACTTTTCTTATGTAAATAGATACTTATGTAGATAATTACACCCAGAATAAGGATAAACAGACATGTTCATGCACACAAATATCTGTCCTGGGAGGGAATCGAACCCACGACCTGCGGAGTGAAAGGCAAGTATCTTAGCAACCATGCCAACAGGCCCGTCAATCAATATATTTATTGCTAATGGGGTTACATTTCCACTTCACAAAACATCAGTGCGTATCCACAAAGATCCTCTCATCTGACCCTTATGTTAAGCCTCTTGATCTACGCAGTCACCCTTGTCCAATGTTGATCAATGGAAATATAAATAGTAATACATACATACAAGACTCACGCCTGTTTCCCAGAGGAGTAGGCAGAGAAAACGGATTTAAATAGTAATGATTTAAATAGTAATGATAAATGATTTTTTGTCTGTCTGTATGCTTGGGCTAATTTAAAAAAGTACTGCATAGATTTACTTCTTTGCATGAATAATACTAAGAGGTCGGGTCGACATTTAGGCTACATATTATATCACGTTATCACCTACGAGGGAGGAGCTGTGATAATTAATAAAGTTTAACGCGGGCAAAACCGCGGGGCACAGCTAGTTTTATGATACAAAAGTAGGCATTACTATTTAAATCCGTTGTCTCTTCCTACCCCTCTGGGAAACAGGCGTGAGTCTATGTATGTATGTACGACAATTTTGTATTCATTTTTCGTCTCACTCTTCGCTTGTTTTTTATCTCTAGTTTAAAATAGTTGGCTTTCATTTTCAATACCAATATCTCATGTAATCCACACGTGTCTTACCGCTACGGAACCCTCTTAACTTAAACTTTAACAATAAGTTTTTATTTAGTAAAATCTACGGTTTTCAGTAGATAAAGAAAGTTCGTAAAAGCATATATTTCGTGATAATCTTGCTATTTATCAATGTCGCCTTTATGTCCGGACTGGAGTTTATCGGACCTTAGTGGCTTTGAGTTTATCGGTGCCGGAGTTCATCATGATTTTGGAGTTTCTATCTCAGAGTTAGAAGAGCTTAGGACTACGAAGCTTGGGACTACCAGTGAAACAATTGAAGGCCAAACTTCGCCATTGTTTTGCTTTTGTGTCTGGAATTACTGACGCGACTCGTATTGGACAACGGTCTCTTTTAATCTATTGCTGTGATTTATTTTATTATTATTTTTTTCTATACGGATTGAGCCCTCGCTGGCCTCTATAATAATAATATCCTGGGGCATTATTTACACACGGCCATCTGATCCCAAACTAAGCAGAGCTTGTACTATGGAGACGATATAGCTGAAATACTACATATACTACTTTTCTTTGGAAATTGATAATTACATCTATAGTCCGGTGAAGCAATGAAAGCCGTCTAGGCTAACTGCATTCTGCAAGATAAAAAAAAACAAATCTTGCCTAGCAACGCAACATATTATATTTATAGAGGTACTTACATATATACATGACATCGGACAAGAAGATAAGAAATTAAAATTCGCACGTCAGCTAAAGAGATATTTATTAGATAATATGTAAAATGTAGGTATTAAGTATTAGGTAATAGATGTAACTAATATTATGTTATTATTATTATAAAAAACTTGAGAGGTGTCAAGGGACACCCGGATGGAACGAAGTTCCTTTCGATTAATTAGTGAAGGAATTGCAATTTTTTTTTCAGTTATAATAATATTTTTTTTATTATTGACAAATATAATGTAATATAAACTTAATCAGTAGGCTCAATTTTCGTAATACTTGGCAAGTGGTAACATATCAAAAAGGTAATAGCAAAAAGCGTCGTGACAACTTTTCGTGAGAATTTTTTCCGCCTAGCCCCCTTTCACAACGCGCGATAAGGAACTTCGTTCCAATAGAGACTCAATGATCTCACAGTTAAACTACGCAAGCAGTTTTGTTGGGCTATGCAAATAGTTTTTAAGAAAATCAAGAGAAATAAAGCAATAAAACCAAAACCAAATAGTTTCAAAATTTAAGCATTACAATACAAATAAAACGACTTCATCATTACATTACTAGCAGCCGCTCGTTATTTTATAAACGGTGATTCTCTAAGTTTTTGTGCCCAAATGCGAATCTATGTGTAACTAACTTTTGCCCGCTTGTCCCGCTTTGTCCGGTTTAGCAATCCACATACACTTTGTGTGGTGACAGCGCGAATATCAGACAGAATATCATCACCCCATCTCATCCCGTGGGGGGCGTAGAAGTCGACCCGAGGAAGTGTCTGCCAGAGGACGGGCAGCAGCATCTCTCTGAGTACTACTAGTATGAGCATCAAATTGCGATCGCCAACCCGTCTGCCAAGCGTGGCGACTATGGCATATACCCCTAAGATGATTCTTGGGGGAGGCTTTGGTCCAGCAGTGGAATTTTGGACTTTTTACAGCTGTTATGATGATGACACACTTTAAAACAATTCTATATTTATTTTTGTTTCATTGTGTCCTTAAATAGTACATTACGTGCCAAGGGAGGAAAGTAGGACATTTCAACCCGCGCGATATTGTCACCCGAGCCGAAGGCGAGGGTGACAAAAGCGTGGGTCGAAAAGTCCTGCTATCTTTCCGTGGCGCGTATACTATTTTTCATCATACCAGGACCGAAAGTTTGAATGTATTCACTTATTTTTTATACACAAGTTTTGTTTCTATGTATATTTTTGAGGTAATTTTTATCAGAATCAGAAAATTTGACTCTTAGATAAATATTATTTTATTTTATTATTATTAAATGATGTTATTGCCGCGTGTATAATAATATGGGCTTGAAATAACAACTGCACGGTTACCATGGTAATGAGTTATTTCAAATAGATAACGGGAAGAAAATTAAAACAAAAATAGACTAAATTTTAAACTGTCACTAATTGTGAGAAGTCTGAAATATGCATCTTTCTTCCCGCAAACAAAAGAAGAAATTCAAACTTTCGGCCTCGGGATGATGAAAAAAATATTGTTTTTAACTTCCCCTTCCCTTTACTTGTGCTAGAATTATGAAAGTTGACATGAAGCAGTCTTTTAGAAATTTTTTATTTTATTTACCCTTTAGAACTTGCTGCTTATTGCTTCTATGCGTAGACATATGAACTATTTCTAGATATATTAATATAAAACATTTGTGTGACCGTTTTGACACTGTGCTCTATTTTAAAATTTATAAAGACACAAAACTGCAATTGGCATTTTTTATAAGAATGTTCTTGACTGGTTTGTTGACTAGCCCAAGAATATAAAATTCTTTTTTAAATTTATTCGTTTGTCCAATGTTCTCGAGATAAAAAGTTCAAACCACATCTACAGAAACTTTGAAAAGAAATTTAAATGACTTAATTTTTGTGTGTTTTATGAGAATGTACTTGACTGGTGTTTTAACTAGCCCAAGAATATAAAATCCCTTTTTAATGTTACTTGTTTTTCCAATGTTCTCCAGATAAAAAGTTCAAAACCACATGTACAGAAACTTTGAAATTTAAATTACTTAATTTTTGTGTGGCCTATCTAAATAGTTGATTTATTATTTAGAAAACCTATGTAATTATGCTAAATAGTTAAACAGTTTGTCGGCTGATGAACTTTTAACCTTTAGGGGTGCCAAATTTCGAAGCTATAACGCTATTTAATAGGGTTCCGTAGTTCGACAAGAAACATTTATGCGAGTCTTTATTTTATAGTCGTTATTATTCACACACGGCAATCTGATCCCAAACTAAGCAGAGATTGTACTATGGAAACCAGATAACTGATATATTACGTTCTCAAGAAAGGGCAGGTCAGAAGTACCATAAACCGGCGAGTATGTATGAAGAATATAATGACAGTAATAGAGGCATAAGACGTGTGCAAAGATCTTGACAAATGGAAATCCGTTGTCTCTGCCTACCCCTCGGGGAAACAGGCGTGAGTCTATGTATGTATGTACAAATATAATAATACCTGGGTCCTGGGTGGGAATCAAACCCACGACCTGCGGCGTGAATAGCAAGCATTTCAAACACGCCAACCGGCCCGTCATATGTATCAAGGTTCCACAGTCTACGGTTGAAGACTATAAGGTCGCATCAGACATAGAAACATAGTGTTAGTGCACAGAAACTGAATCTAGACGTGAAAACAAATAGGACCAATTTGTAAATTTAATTAAATAAATTAAATTTAAAAAGTTTTATTAATATCGGTTTATAAATGACGGAGTTACAAAGTTAGAAACATAAAAATCCTATCCTCTTTCTTACTACTTATTTATACAAGAGTCACAGTATTGGAGTGTAAGTACAAAAACAGTATTGGACTATCCCTCCTGTTCGCAGCAAAACCCTCATTTAGATGTACACACGGCTACATACCAAGCTAAACATTTCCAGTATAAGCTTTTTATAGTATTTCCATACAATGGGAGGCCAGCTTATATTGGAAATGAATAGCTTGATATGTAGTCGTGTGTACGCGGACGAAGTGACAGCTAGTAATAAAAACCGGCCAAGTGCGAGTCGGAGTCGGGTTCCGTACCATTATTAATAAAAAACGGCAATAATGGCACGTTTGTTGTATGGGCACCCCCCTTTAATATTTGTCTTATATTAGAGGTTTTATCCTACTAATATTATAAACGCGGAAGTTTGTAATTATGGATGGATGTTTGTTACTCTTTCATGTAAAATCTACTGAATGGATTTTAATGAAACTTTACAATAAAATAGCTTATGCATCAGAATAACACATAGGCTATAATTTATAAACTTTAACGCGGGTGAAACCGCGGGGCACAGCTAGTATTTTATAATAGAATTACATCATCTGTGTAAATGACAACTGCTAACTATCACGGTTCATGAGATAGAGCGTGGTGAGATACGGACAGCGAAGTCTTAGTAGGGTCCCGTATTACCCTTTGTGTACGCAACCCCAATAAGCTACAAATAAATCTCTTTTCTCTCATTATGTAGTGTGGTAGGTAATGGCTTACGCCCTTCAATAAATACGCACCATGGCCGGTATTTTCAGTAATTTAATATATATCCGAAGATTGCACTGCAACAATGACAACAACATTTTTCCAAGAGAATTATGTGATCGTAAATAATGTTAAAGTGACCGTTTGCCGGGATTTTAGTGACATATTTGCCGGCGGCCATGATGTGAAAATAAAATTAATTGTGTACTCGCTTACCACATTTTAAAGTGATACTATAAATTTAAAGTAACATAAATGATTTCTGCAATCAAATATTCTTCGAGATGAAGCTGTGTGGTGACGGCGAAGAATATCGTCACCCCATCTCAATCCGCGGGAGGCATACATATGGTCCTGAGGGAATACCTACCAGAGAACGGGCAGCAGCGTTTTTCTGCCATCCTATATGCCCATCCTGTGTGGGTGCGCTTGTCCAGCAGAGGACCTCATTTGGCCAATACTATAATATGAGTCAATAGCTTTTTCTTTCATTCTTCATTTTCCTCCACTGCAACTCTTGTAATCGATTGGCAGTTTTGCTAAATCCTAAAAGAAACAACAAATTATTTAGCTACTATGTATACATTTAGTCACCATCATAATGCAATCAGAATGACCTCAACTGCTGGGACAAAGTGTTCCCAAAAGATCTTGATGAAGTTGTGTCCATAATTTGAAGGGATATGGCATAATTGCCTCGCTTTGAAGACGGGTTGGTGATCGCAGAATGATGTTCATAGTATACAAAGAGACGCTGCTGCCCGTTCTCTGGGAGATATTCCTTCAGGTCGACTTCACGCCCCCCATGGAATGAATTAAGGTGGTGATGATCTTTGTCTTCATACAGCTTTTTTAATTAAGTGTTGTGTAAACACCAAGCTTCTGACGATAGTAGAAGGCTCGCAACCAGTAGTTTATTTTAAGTGACAAATATCTGAGAGCACCTTTAATGGGTTTCTGGTCACAGCTCAGGAGACCGCTGAAGTAAAAAGATAGATAGCTAGATAAACTCTTTATTGTACACCAAAGAAACAAAACAATGTAAAAAAAACCATTAAAACCTTAAAAGTATACAATGGGCGGTCTTATCACAAAATGTGATCTCTTCCAGACAACCAAAGTAAAGATCGGAGAATGGAGTTATTGAGAGGGGCAGTTGTCGGTGTACAGGAACATTACAAACAGTACCTATGGGTACAGTTAATAATGAAATAAATAAAAATAAAATATAAACATATTACAAATAAAAAAAAATCAAAGTGGGTGTAATCACTGGCACGGGCTATGGAGCCAACAAAAATATACAATATAAAATCTACTAGAATCTATCAGAATCTATACATATAATAAAATCGTAGGAAAGTCAAAACTGTACATTGAATATTTTTTAAAAAGGATACTTGGGGCGTGATCTACAATCGATATCGAAGCCAAAAATATCGTTTTCAGAATTTTTGTCTGTGTGTCTGTTTGTCTGTATGTATGTCCGGACTAAACTCAAAAAGTACTGCACGGATTTACTTCAAATTTTACATCAATATTACTAAGATTTCGGGTCAACATATAGTCTACATATTATCACGCTATCACTTACGCGGGAGGAGCTATGGTAATTTATAAAATTTAACGCGGGTAAAACCGCGGGGCACAGCTAGTAATGTTATAAAACCGAAAATTTAGTATATATAATTGTTTGGTTAGGTTTTTTCAATATGATATGACATGTCATGCAACTGTAAACATATCAGTCGGCCATGTTTCTAGAAAAAAAAGTCTTATCCATCCTTCGAAAAGGTGTTAGCAAGGGAATCCAAGATTTAGTCCGCCAGTGTGTATTGGTCATAGCATAACGAAGAGCACCTACCTCGGATTGGTAGAGGGAGGGTAAATAGATAATTTTGCCAATATGAGATTACATGCCATCTCAATAATATTGAAAAATTAATCAACTTTAGGAATAGAAGTAGGTAGTAGGTACGTCTCATTCCTTCGAATAAAAAATAATATTTGTACGCCAAAGACAAACATTTAATTGTAATCAATGCAGTTGTAACCGTGTGTTTATTTTCCAGTTATAGGTAAATAGTCTGCTTTATGACATGTAGGTAAACCACCGTTTTCAATAAAATAATATTATATTTCTATAAATTTAAGGTGCAATGCACTGACTGGCAAATGCGTCAATGCACACAATAAGGTAGGTAAATATGTCAGATATGTACACTTTATTTCATATTCAATTTATACATTAAACCTATAAGTGCCCCTTATTTGTAACTAAAATAGTAGGTATTTCCTTACAATGTGTTATTCAGAGCTTTTATCAGAGTATAAACAAACTATTTCAAGCAAATGCCAGCGTGGATACCGCCTTCTTCTCCAGTCATCGTGATCATGATAAGCATTCAAATAGATTAAAGTTAAAAGAAGAAAGAAAACAAAATTGTGTCTTAGTTCTAAGTATGGGGAACCCTCAAAATTTATTGTTAATGTCTAATTTTGTGTGAAAATCTTAATGCAGTTCACATACACCTACTTACCAAGTTTCAACAGTGTAGTCCTTATAGTTTCGGAAAAAAGTGGCTGTGACATACGGACGGACAGACAGACATGACGAAAAAAAGGATTCCGTTTATTTAACGGAATCCTAAAAATTACTTAATCAATCGTTAAATCGGCTTCCAGAGCACACGTGACGTCATAAATGGTCCGGAATCAATTATCAACGTTGAAGCCGATTTAACATTTGTATAAGTCATTTTTAGCCTTTATTTATTTGAACGCTGATCACTATCCCGATGTACGGCGACTTGGCCGGTAGCCACCCAGGGGCTCTACCGGCTAAGTCGCCGAACATCGTTTTCGTGAATGGCGTTCAAATAAATAAAGGTTAAAAATGACTTAATCAATAGCTAAATCGGCTTCAACGTTGACAATCGATTCCAGACCATTTATGTCGTCACATGTAGTCATGGAAGCTGATTTGACGATTGATTAAGTACTTTATAACATTTATTTATTTGAACGCCATTCACGAATCGATTTAGCCGGTAGAGCCCCTGGGAGGCTACCGCCTAATTCACCGGTTATCGTGATCATGATCGGCGGACTTAGTCAATTTTACCCTTACATCTATTTGAAAATAGATTAAGGATACAAATGACTACATTATTGTTTCTAATCAATCGATTCTAACTACATTTTTACACAATATATTTTATGTAATGATAATGACGGATTGTAAATACTGAACTTTGAAGCCTTACTTAGAAATTTCAGATATTATACGTAAACCAATTACTTTACATTATTTCACGTAACAAATAACTGTGTTATTTATACTCTTTGTTATAAAACAATTAATAATAACAGCAATTTTCCAAGAAGTTACTTTGCAGCGTATAGAAGGAAAATATAAATGTAATAAAGTGCTATTGTTTTTTGTATATACATATTTTTCACACATGTAGGTACGTTTAGGTACTAAATAAAGAACTATATTCTATTGTCTTATATGTTATTAAAGGTTATAGACTTTCGTCCATATGGTAGTTTTTATCCCGAACACGAATGCAGTAGCGGGCAGAAACCCCTTTTTCATAAATATAAAATAGCATCATAATATTCGCTACTAAAGTTTAAAAAGTCGATTTAATTTTATGTGCCTAGCACTTTGAGAATATGTTTAGGTTATAAGTATTTTTCTTTTTCATTTCATAACATAGGCACTCTAGTTTTATTAAAGATATCTCGTATGCCTTTCTCGTTCCACGAAAATGTCTGACGAAAGTAGGTTGAGCTGTAATAATATTATATATCAAAAGCATGGAATGCATTGTAATTACTTATAATATATTGAGACACTTATCAGCGTGAGACAGTGTGCTTTTCTTATTAAATGTTATTTTGTAAAGAGAATTTCTCAAACGAATACAGGTCTCAATATTTGTCACAGGAAAATGAGATATATTGATAACTAGAATTATACGCCTCTATAAATCAAGTTAGTTATACCTCATTTTCCTGTGAAAAATATTGAGACCTGTATTGGTTTGAGAAATTCTCTCACGTAGTAAAATTTTATATAAACACGATAAATAGTTCTTTCTATTTTTAAATATTATATGCTAAATTGTATGGCATATCATTCCGGTCGCACTGTATTTTTTTTGTAATTTAGGTAATCAAAATGTGTCACAGGAAAGGGATAACTAGAATTATATACCAATCATGCGTAGGCTTTTTTTGTTTAAAAACGATAAATACTTCTATTTTTAAATATTTTATAACAAAATTGTGTGGCATATCATCCCGGTCTCAATGTTAATATTGATTTTTTTTTATTTAGGTACTTAATCTAAAATTGTCACAGGAAAGTGAGATATATTGATATCTAGAATAAAGAGAAAAATATAGAGGAGTCCTGCGGACGAAGATGTTATTTAAAAACGATTAAATTGTTTATTTTTTTTATTAATCAATAAGGAATCAAAATTTGTCGCATGTAAGTGGGACATATTGCGAACTAGAATTGTAGAGGAGCCTTGCGTCATCATCATCATCATCATCATATCAGCCGAAAGACGTCCACTGCTGGATAAAGGCCTCTTCCAAAGATCTTCACAATTGCCGGTCTTACGCTATCCGCATCCAGCGATTTCCAGCGACCCGCACAAGATTATCGGTCCATCTTGTAGGAATTTAAATTAAAAAACGATGTATAGGTAGTTCTACTTTTAAATGTTATATGCCAACATTGAATGGCATATCATCCCGGATTCAATGTAATTTTTTTTATTGAGGTACTTAATATAAATGTGTCACAGAACTGTGAGATACATATATCGATAACTAGAATTATAGAGGAGCCCTGCGTAGGAAGTTTCTTATTTAAAAGTGAGAAATAATTCTATTTTAAAATATTATATGCCTAAATTGTATGGCAACTCATCCCGGTCTCTCTTAATGTTAACTTTTCTTTATGTAATAGAAAATTCCGTGCGGTCTCGTTCTTCATCACACGTTTTGAGGCTATTCGGTATCTAAAAGGTATTTACTTTTCTAAGCTCCTATTTTAATAATCTAGTTTAAAATCACTATTATACACACAACAATTTATAATTTTTCGAATCTTAATTTGAAACTTTGTAATTACTTACACAAGTTCTGAATAAGGTTTAAATTCGTAAGCATGCCTACGAATATAATCTTTGTACTTAATGCGTACAATTTTAATAAAAATTACAACATTTCCAAAGTTTGCTCGGCACATAACAGAGTTTACACACTTACTATAGATAGATTGAGACTTTATCCACATCACGTTGTAAAGCGAGGCGTTGCTTCTATACGGATTTCGCTAAAATCTGCATAATTAATTCACCAACACGCTACATCATTTCTCAGTGAATAAATTAATTAAGTCTTATTTGTGACAACATTCAGCCAACCTATTGTATCACACAATAAGTGCCAAGTTACAATATTATGCCCTAAAGCCCTTCTCGCCCCGTTATGAACGCTGTCAACTGGGACCTAAGATAATTTTGACATTTAAATTTAATTTGATAGTTTGTTTGGTGATTATAATTAGAAGATGGCGTTAGACTTAAGCTTGTTATAATTACCCAACCCTCTGTTACATTGTTTATATAAAACATTCATTAATATAATGCCGTTAAACTGAATAATATACTGATCATCTGGGTTTTATGAAATATTTTAACAGAGAGGCGAATTTAAAATTGCCAATGTTTTTACTAATAAAATATGTAAATTTCTGTTTTTGATTATAATTTCTTAATACGCATTAAGCTTATATGAAAAGCACCGTCATGTTGTTGGTCAAATATATCGAGTTAACCCAAATTTAAATTCAAAATTCATTTATTACCGTAAAAATTTTACATTTATGTGGAATCGTCATTATCGAAAAAACTCAGTAGGAACTTTTGTCACTTAAATAATCAGTAATTTTGTAATGTGACCCGCTACAAAATTTGCCTTGAATCATTCTTTAAAACTTATTCATAAAGAGTTACTTATTTTGTGGTGACGGGTAGTATGTAACATTAGATTATTCTGTATCTAGTTAAATACTAGACTATACTACTATTATGTATATCGCTCCTTTTACAAAATCGATATTTTTATGCCGTATATACTTAGATGCTAAGGTTAGAATGTTGACCTCTTCGTACTTTTCTCTTAGAGACACACTCGGGCCAAGATTATAGATAGCTCTTATTAAGATTACTTCAGTAAGTAATATCAAAATATTGTCTTAGATAAAACTGCGTAACGTAATAATTTTGTAGGCTGACGGACACAGTTACACATCAAAGGAGTGAAAATAGATTACTCATTTCCCAAGGGTTTTGTTCGGGTGAGGAAGACGTGGGATCCCGACTCGATAGGCGCCAGGATGACGCACTGACTCATACGACCTCATTACCGACGACGAGACGCGACGCCCGGCGAACTCGCGAGAAAATCGACTCTACATTTTACGGTATCGATACTTCGTTTATTCGATGCACATTTGCCAATCAACCTGTATTATAACAACTGTATATAAATACAATTATTTACACGCTTGTGTTCGATATAAAACATGAATAGTGTTGATACTAATATATTTAAAAAACGTTCAAAGGTATAGCTAATTAAATCATATTTAGGAAATCTTGTCGATTTAGGCTGCGGCTAGCGATATCCGGAGAGCTCTTAAAAATAATACACTCTCTTAAGTAGTGCTGATTAGAATATGATCATGTATTATAGAGCTCTTAAAATAATACTCTCGCTTATGTAGTGCTGATTAGAATATAATGATCATATATTATAAGAATAAGTATATCTTGGGACAAATAATACACTGCCATTTGAGGTTGGCTTGAGGTTGTACTATGGCAACCAGACACTCAGATACCCAATAAATAATCGTGCTTATCATACAAAGATGTGTCTTGGGTGGGGATCGAACCCACGACCTCTGCCGTAGCATTGTTACTAATCACTAGATCAATAGACCAGTCCACGACTAACTTGCTTTATAGTTTTTGTGAATTGTATATTAAATGTAGATCTGTCCTAGTTTTTTCAAATTCTAGATTTGCACTGTTTTCTCTAGTGAAATTAGTATTTAAGCTGTCGTGTTTAAGCTATGTCTTATTTCATGTTTTACTACTCTCTCTCTCTCTTTTTTGCGTACTTTTTTGTAGGGTCCAGGACATCCAGGTATAAGGATACGATATCAATCGATAGCACGTTAATTTTCTTTGCTTTACCATTAAAACTATACTCACAGGAGGTACGTAAATATAAATTGCTGTAGTGTAATAAATTAGAGTTGTGACTCAAACATAACATGAAATAGAAACAAAACACGATCGTTAAAAGTGTTGTAAAGTTAATGTTTTATGGAAAAATATATTTATAGCGTGTTGATATACTTGTATATTATGAATAATTCTAGACTTTAACTGTTTTCTCTAGTGAAATTAGTATTTAAGCTGTCGTGTTTAAGCTATGTCTTATTTCATGTTTTACTACTCTCTCTCTCTTTTTTGCGTACTTTTTTGTAGGGTCCAGGACATCCAGGTATAAGGATACGATATCAATCGATAGCACGTTAATTTTCTTTGCTTTACCATTAAAACTATACTCACAGGAGGTACGTAAGTATAAGTTGCTGTAGTGTAATAAATTAGAGTTGTGACTCAAACATAACATACAATAGAAACAAAACACGATCGTTAAAAGTGTTGTAAAGTTAATGTTTTATGGAAAAATATATTTATAGCGTGTTGATATACTTGTATATTATGAATAATTCTAGACTTTCACTGTTTTCTCTAGTGAAATTAGTATTTAAGCTGTCGTGTTTAAGCTATGTCTTATTTCATGTTTTATTACTCTCTCTCTCTTTTTTGCGTACTATTTTGTAGGGTCCAGGACGTCCAGGTATAAGGATACGATATCAATCGATAGCACCTTAATTTTCTTTGCTTTACCATTAAAACTATACTAAAAGGAGGTACGCAAATATAAGTTGCTGTAGAGTAATAAATTAGAGACGTGACGTGAAATGTAACATAAAATATAAACGAAACACGATCGCTAATAGTGTTGCAAAAGTTAATGTTTTATAGAAAAAAAATATTACAGCGCAGAAGTATACTTGTATATTATGAATAATTCTAGACTTTCACTGTTTTCTCTAGTGAAATTAGTATTTAAGCTCTCGTGTTTAAGCTTTGTCTTATTTTATATTATAATAGTCTAACTCTCTCTGTTTTACGTTAAGACCTTACGCATATTAAATTTACTGTAAGTCTATTCTTTGTATAGGTTTTATGACTAAGGTATCAAACGATAGTACCAGGTTAGCTAGGCTAAGTTCCTCGGCGGCGAGGATCGCGTTGGCCCCTTAACTCGTGATCGGAGATCCCGTGCAAGTTATCACACCCACATTTAGAATTCTATCTCTTACTTCAGCGGCCCCTGAGCTGTGGCCCGAACCTCATAAGAGTGCACTTAGGTATTAGTCGCTTAAATTGAGCTACTGATTGAGAACCTTATGCGCTAACCATCTGCTGCTGCTTAATTTTTATAATTTTAATATAATACTACTAAATTTACAAATAATAGCCTAGTTAATTGTTATTTCTATTGCGATTTAAAAAAAATATTTATGTGATAACACAGACAGCACGGACGGACTAATTAAATTTTTTTATGTTTATTTCTGCATTGTGAGCTTGACAAGTACAAGTGTATGATAATACCCAAGTGCTGATTAAAAATTCATTATTACATTCATGATTTAATCACCTAAATTATGTTTGCTTTACTATTAAAACTACACTAACAAGTGTTTAAGTGTAAAAAAAAAATAATATAATGCTAGATATAAGTAGCTATCCTACTAATATTATAAAGGCAAAAGTTTGTGAGTGTTTGAGTGTATATGTTTGTTACTTTTTCACGTCTAAACGGCTGGAGCGGTTTTAATAAAATTTAGTATGGAGTTAGCTGACACCCTGGATTAACACATAGGCTATAATTTATAAAGTTTAATGCGTGTAAAACCGCGGGGCACAGCTGTTAGTGATGTGACTCAAATGTAAAACAATGATTACATTAGATGTATACACGATCGCTAATAGTGTTGTAAAAGTTAATCTTTTATGGAAGAATAATATTTATAGCGCATAGGTTAACTTGAATATTATGAATAATTCTAGACTTTCGCAGTTTTCTCTAGTGAAATTGGTATTTGTATGCAATTTATGTTAGCAGCTTAGTTTGAACTTAGGTTCGTAAACATGATTATTATTCAAAAATTATAATTTACGGGCACGAATAACCTTTGAACTTTCTGCACAGTTTAATTTTATTATTCTTAGTAATCGCTATGTACACATAATTAATTTTGTACCTTGGTTCTGAAATTACAACTAAAGAACTATGTAAATTAGATACTTATTACGATATGTTTTCGAATAATAACTATGAACTTCAATACTTGTCAGTCAGTGACAGTTGTACAGTCTCTCACAAAGTTGGGGCTAGTTGGATACATGCTTTGTTTGTGGAATCATAACCGAACACCCTCCCGAACGACGTGTTTCCAGACTCATACAACATGGGTTTATTCAAGACTAGAGTGAACAGGCGTCTTATGGGTACGCGCGGTCCACCTTCGACCACATGTTCATCCCATCTACCTATGTATTAAGTAGCCCTATTTGTAATGAGATAATAAATGGTTTTTTTATTATTATTGTGGCCCAGGGGTTAAAACAACTGCCTTGCCATTTCGTGACCAGGTTTCGTTTTCTGTGGACCACTATTGATGTGACCCATAAGTAGTTGTTAAGAGTCTGAATGTACTTTGTGTCCATGAATTATATATTAATGGATGAATCCGCGACACAGTGATTTAATTCCCTAATGCGAGTTTTCTGTAAAATTAAATGAATACATACATTTAAAAAGAAATGATTCAGCTATATATCATTCAAATCGATACATAGAGTCACGCCTGTTTCTCAGAGGGCTAGGCAGAGACAACTCATCTCCATTTGTCACGATTATTGCACACCTCAAATTAATAATTAATATTGTAATAATTCAAAGTGATATAATACCGATAAACGGTATTGGATCCTCTATCTCGATCAAGAGCACCAAATACACAAAAAGTAGCAAACAATAAACTACACTTTCATACCTCTCAGTACCAACCGTAAGTAGATGTCCGAATCCCAAAGAGAGTTCTTGCACAATCTTACTTAGTTCGTAGTGTTATTTTACAAGATCGTGTGAGTCCTCACTCATTCCTATTGTCCAGGGGAGCAAAGAAAGCCTACTAACATCCTTTAAAAGAAATAATCTTAATATCAAATCTAGCATTACACATAGATATGTACATCTATAATCAAATCAGTGGGTAACATTTCTACAACACTGGCAGTATTGCAACACAGAATGGTATTGCTTTGTTATTGAGCAAAATATATTCTAGTATTCCGAGATCGGATCGCCTTGAGAAAACCAGATTTCCTTCATAAGATAGGTATCTAATCCTTAGTATCCTATAACACTTTAACTATAACCATTAAAGGGTTAAGAGGATTTTGAAAACTAGATTAAATTGATCTCTATGATTTTATTCCTTATCACCGAGATGAATGGTGATCTACCCCTATGCGTTTCACAAGAAATTTTTGCCGCCCGCTACCGCTCTCTGTGGAATCAATTAACTGCGGAGGTATTTCCGATCTGGTATGACATGGCAACCTTCAAGAAGCGAGCTTCATCATCATCATCATCATATCAGCCGAAAGACGTCCACTGCTGGATGAAGCTAGCTTATTCCTTTCTTAAAGGCCGGTAACGCACTTGCGGCATCTCTGGTGTTGCGAGTGTCCATGGGCGGTGGTGATCACTTACCATCAGGTGACCCACTTGCTCGTTTGCCATCCTATTATATATAATGTGCTGCCATAGGTGATGGCTATATATTTATTCCGTTTGGGGTCGAAACAATGGGTCCCTGGGGCCCAGAAGCACGGTCCTTTGTCAAGGAGATGTCCAAACGACTTAAAGAGCACTCTGGTGATCAAAGAGCTGGCACGTACCTCGGCCAACGCATAAGCCTTGCGATCCAAAGAGGTAACGTCGCTAGCTTTTTGGGCACCTTACCGGCAGATGGTGACTTGAAAGCGGTTTTTTATCTATAAGTTATTCTTTTATTTGTAATTTAGTATTTTTATTTTAAGTTTATAATGATAGTTTTAGTTTGTACGTAGTTTTAATCTATTTCCTATATCTATGTTAGTATAGTTTTAATTTATTTATTACATTTATAGTTAGTTATTTTTTAGTGATTTCTGTATTAAACATGCGTTGATATATAATTATATAAAAAAACTTAATTATATCCACCATATACGTACTTCAAACTTACAACACTCTTATCTTTCTGTCCAGTGTAAAAACAACCCAAATAATACTTGAAAATAGACACCCAATAATAACTCATTCATTATTATTGTGATACGTGTGTGGCCTTAAGTTTTGACAACGCTGCGCTTGCGCTGCCTGCCGCCCGGCCGAACATCAAATCCAAGCCACATGTGGTCTTGACACCGTATCATTTAGACGCATTTGAATCTAATTACTTACGTAATAAATGTCATTTTGATAAAACAGAAATGATTGATGTACATACTGATTGAAATTTACACGGTTTGTTTAGCTAGTTAATTATAACTGTTAATATCAGTCATATAACATAGTTTACTTGGGAGTGGGTCAAGTGCCTGTTGCTTAGCAACTACTTTATTACATTACTCCCACGTCGATAGAGCTTAATAAACAAGACAAAACAGTTCGCAAGCTCATTATTATAATTAGAATTTCGTTAAATTTCACCCAACTTTGAAACCATTTAGCTAGTTTTCGGTGTTTTATATTTGACCCGATTGTCAATAAACGTGGTCAGCCTGTTAACAGAAAAAAAGGAAAAAAAAATGTCAGAACAACTAACACGTTGCCATCTGATCCCAAACTAAGCTGAGCCTGTACTACGTCATTAAAAGTAAAAACATACATATTAAATAATTTAGTCCAGGAGACTCTTTCGATTCGATGGCGATACCACGTTGGCAGTAGTAGTAGCTAATATCCTGGGACATTATGTCCCATGACGGGCCTGTTGGCGTGGTTGGTAGATACACTGCCTTTCACGCCACAGGTCGTGGGTTCGATTCCCACCCGGGACAAATATTTGTGTGCATGAACATATCTGTTTGTCCTGAGTCTGGGTGTAAATTATCTATATAAGTATGTATTTACAAAAGAAAAATAGTATATGCAATATATCAGTTATCTGGTTTCCATAGTACAAGCTCTGCTTAGTTTGGGATCAGATGGCCGTGTGTGAATAATGTCCCAGGATATTATTATTATTACAAACTAAGCAGAGCTCTTACTATGGAAACCAGATAACTGATATACTACAAATACTACTTTTTCTTTTGTAAATAAATAATTACACCCAGTCTCAGGAGGAACAGACTTGTTAATACACACAAATATCTGTCTTGTCGAATCGAACCTACTACCTCCGGCGTGAAAAGCAAGCATTTCCCAAGCACACCAATACGTCCGTCAGTGGTAGCTAAATAAAAAACTTATTTAATTTTATGTGTACAGACGCCAGCATATCCAGCTAACCCAATTTGTTAAAATTTCTTTTATACATTTTCAACTTTATCACAAAAGCATAAGGTTCACTTTCAATCGGGGAAATTTGACAGATGGGGTAGCTTGATGTGCCGGCGTCTGTACATTACACAAAGTTTTATTACCTGGCATGTTTGCTTCCGAGTTTTATGGACATATTACCAGTAGTTTTATATTAAGTAGCATGAGTATCTATTTTATAGCCTTTCAATCAATAAGCTCGTCATAAATTACAATTATCAAAATTGATAGGCCAATGAAACGTACATTATCTATCATTAGTTATTATGGCCATTCGACTCCATTTTATAAATCACATCATTGATCAATGAGTGAGATCGATGAAACGCGTCATTCGTTGATCGCACGCAATGATCTACATCCTATATATCGTATTCGCCGGACGAGAGTACAACCGCGAACGCGTCGCGACCACCAGCGTCCTGCACAACCCTTTGTCCATACATACATAGACTCACGCCTGTTTACCAGAGGGGTAGGCAGAGACAACGGATTTCCATTTGTCACGATCTTTGCACACCTCTTTTTTACTTCTGACCTGACATTTCTTGTGAACGTCTCCGATTTGGTCAGAGTATGTTCTACTAGGTCTTCCCCTTCCGGTTGTCCATTCACACAGGCCTGGTATACTTCTTATTGACATAAAGTATACCAGGCCTGTGTGGCATTGAGAAAGGATGAATGAAAATTGACATTTTCAGATGGTCATGTGTGAATAACATACGAAAATTGACATTTTCATTCATCCTTTCTCAATGCCCCAACCATCATAGCATACCTTTTTCTAGCTTTGTGACTACATCCTTTTTCACACCACAACGCTCTCTTACATTACTAACAACCCTTTGTTTGCATTAATATCGATGAAATACCCTCTCCGCTCCTCAATCGATCGAGAGGCCAGCTTCATTGCCTATTAACGTAGAGCGACAGTTGCACGAAAAGTCTCTAAAAAGCATTGATATCTCTCATGCATCTCCCCGTCAGTAACCACCCAAAGTCGAGGTTCGAACCCCAGAGGGGTGAGTGTACTTAGTTTGTAGTTTAATTTGATAGACATATTACACTACATACAAGCCGATTTAAGTGCAGTCTGTTATTGATAAATTTAAAATAAATCGACGAGTTTTAATTATAAAGGTTAGCCTTGAGCAGTTTTAATTTGATCGGCTATGATCAGTTCACAAATATCAGCCCCCTGACGCAGTGGGTCGAAATTTATTGTATATTTCTTAAAGTTATTGTTATTGTGCTATTAAAGTTATTGTGTTATATTTATAAAAATCAACAAGTTCAAATTCTAAAGGTTAGCCTTGAGCAGTTTTAATTTGATCAGCTGTAAGGCAATTAGTTAGCCTCCTGACAAAGTTGGCCGACAATAGAGAGATTTGTTGAATAAGTCGTAAAAAATCGGAAGCAGACGCTTTGCATACCGAACTGGGGTAAAGTATTATGAGTAGCATTGCACTTGATCATTGTCCCGAGCTAGGTATGCTTACGTATATATTGTGTGCATTGTTCTTTTGTTTCTGTCTGCGCATTTGACCGAATATATTCATTTAGTTATTGAACTGAGGCAGGTAAATGACACGCGCATGTGTATTGAGTATATTTGAACAATACTTTCTACATTATTTCATTTAATAGTAATGTCCTGCAATCCGAATTTCGACCACGGCGGCCAGTCTCAATGGAGACTTACGGACCGGTGAGACCATCTGGCTAGGAGCGCCTATAAGTCAATGTAAAACTTTATGTATTTCACTCATCAATATAATAATAATAATATCCTGGAACATTATTCACACATGGCCATCTGATCCTAAACTAAGCAGATCTTGTACTATGGAAACCAGATAACTGATATGCTACATATACTACTTTTCTTTTGTCCATACATACTTATATAGATAAAATTACATCCAGAGCCAGGACAAACAGACATGTTCATGCACACAAATATGTGTCTTGGTGGGAATCGAACCCACGACCTGTGGCGTGAAAGGCAGCGTATCTACCAGCCACGCCAACAGGCCCGTTAAAGTTGAAATTCTATAAAAGAAATTTGACAGATTGGGATAGCTGGATGTGCTGGCGTCTGTATTCTAGGTCAATGGCAGTTACATGAAATCGTCATATGATACCTTACACCTTGTATATAGTGTGTTGAAATGTTTTATTCCGTTTGTTAATGACTCCTTGGCAGGAGTATCGAAGGTATTTTAACGGTTTCCATATAAAGGTGAGGTGGGTAGTACACATAAACGTGATTCATCTTGGTTCGCCAGAGGTTAGACTCAGGACAAACAGACATGTTCATGCACACAAATATCTGTCCTGGGTGGGAATGGAACCCACGACCTCAAGCATTTGCCAACCACGTCAACAGGCCAGTATGTGAGGTGTATTCAAATATATAAAGAGTCCTTAACATCATTACTCAAAAATGCTGGCGACATTTAATACTTATTGCAGCCAAGCATTTCCTAATAACGTCAATGCAATGTCGATGAGTAGTAAGGCAGTGAATGCATTGAATGCATATTTTGAGTTGTATACAACATGTAACTTAATTAACGCACATCCTGAAAATAGTTGGTTCAGAATCGTTTACTGAATCGATTTATATCATTTTTAAAATAAGTAATTTTTTATTCCAAAATTATTATAACCATGGAAATTATTGCCATATTAACCCTGTACAGTCAAAACAAATTGAAATGGACCGTAAGTCAAAGTAATAAGACTTTAAAATCGCAGTTTTATTTGTATTCATACAAATTCCATCATTCAATACAAAATAAAGAGAAATAAACTTTATTCCAAGAAACTTATTTAGTAGGTAAATAACAATGCATATACATGTCAAATAAAAAATTCAGTGTATGTATTATGATTACAACATAATATTCTAATTGGGGTGTTTGATTATAATTAATTTTGAAATATAATTTTATAGGTATTTAGAAATATTACACAAAATCTATCTGTTTTCATGTTGACATAATTATGTTTTATTGGTAAATTTCATTCTTTATTTTTTTGACCTATTTATTTTTTTACTTCTTGAATTATTATTTTTATTACTTTATTATTTAAATAGTGTTTTTATGATATTCTTTTAAATTTCTTATTGTTAATTTTTATATAAGTTATGAACGTAATATTAACAAGTAATTTAACTGTTTACCATATATTTAATTCTGAGACTTATATCCTATTAACCAACACCAATGTCTTATGACAAAAATTTGCACACCTTGTGGTAGAACACAGTGCACCTTTATTATAATGTAACCACCCTGTGTTATGTAAATAAACGATTTGATTTGAGGGTGTGCGTTAATTACGTTACATGTTGTATACACAACTCTAAATATGCATTCAATGCGCGTCGTGTCGCGGCTGTCGACTGTGACCACCGTTCCAATGGAGCTTTCCCAAGTCACTGAACCACGGTAACCCGAATTGGCTCGTCTGTGTGTATCGCACACAATAATTAATCACGCTCATTGCTGGCTAAGGGACGTTAATATGTCCAAGGACCAGTTTAATTTATCACAGTACCATGACAAAGTCCATTCGCAATTAATTGTTTAGAGAAACTGCAGTTCGCTAAATTTTATACAGACACTTGCGTTAGGTATCTTGTTTACTGGAGTATTTGACTGCCTCGTTGGTCTAGCGGTAGCGTGTTCACCAGCGAGGTCCTGGGTTCAAATCATAGGTCGGGTCAAAAGAAATTTTGGGACTTTTCTGTAAAAAGAAAAATTTCTCAGCATCAGCCCGTAGTCTGGGAGTTGGCGGTATTATACCCCCGTGCCTCGGAGAGCACGTAAAGCCGTCGGTTCTGTACCTGACCTCTTTCCGGTCCTGTCGCCTAGGCGTCCCATCGCACCATGAGAGTGATGGAATAGAAAGTGCTCCTCTGTTTGCCCACACATTTGAGCACTATAATGACTGCGCGTGTGGCGCAGCGGCTAAGACAGTCGCCTCGCCGCTTCGTGTCGCGGGTTTGAGTCCTGCGCCGGACAACTATTTGTTTGGCCCACAAATAGTTGTTCTGAGTCTAGATGTAATTTGTGTCCGTCTATTATATGTTTGTAAAGTACCCCGCAACACTGGGATTAAATTAGCAAATGAGAGCGTTGTATTTAAAAAAAATGTTTACAGAATCTGCAGTTTGGTAAATTTTATACTGACACTTGCGTTAGTTATCTTGTCTACTGGAGTATTTTATATTGGCATCCACCCACCTTCTCTCTCTGTCCACCTACACAATTTGTTACTATAACGTACAGATTTCATTGATCATTTGGCCACGTGCTTTGTTTAAATGCGTTAAAGCTGTTTGGAAGAATAAATTATTGTATTATAGCAGGACAGGTGATATATTTCAACTTATAAAGGCGGCTTAAATAATAAATAAATAAAAAAGGTTTTTATTCACTAGACTTTAAAAAAGCGCTTTTTAATAGTCAGAACATGTTTGTAATAATATATAATTATTTATAATTATTTCTAGGTATGTAAATATAGATATTTAGGTACACGGATCGTATGAAAAAAATCACAATAACATTTATTTTATATTAGTAATTATATTTAGCTAGCTTATATTTAGTTATTGTCAAGGAGATCATGGGTAGGTGTAATTATAGAAATTTAAAATTTTTGCTATATTTTTACTACATATTATCTGAATTGTTCTGTCTATATTAAGGTACGAATTAAATATTATTATTATGACGGACCTTGTGTTTATAACGACGACCGCGCTTGTGTGCTACCACCGGATCCAATTACTTACTTGAATGCTTGACTACTGAATTGACTGCAAGTGTGGCGTAGCGGTTAAGACAGTCGCCTCGTCACTTCGTGTCCCGGGTTCGATTCCCGCGCTTTGTGTCCCATAAATAGTTGTTCTGAGTCTCGACGTACTTTGTGTACGTAAATTATATGTTTAGAAAGTACCCCGCGCCATCTTCAATTCCCCTAGTGCGGGCAACGTCCTTAAAAATTAAACCAGTTTATACTTGGGAGACTTTTTATAATAATAATATCCCCTAGGCGAATTTCGGCCACGGTGGCCAGTCTCAATGGAGACTAGCCATCTGGACGGGATACGGTCACCGTAGCCTAGTCGGTAGTGCTCCTGCCTACGAAGCTGGTGGTCCTGGGTTCGAATCCCGGTAAGTGCAAATATTTGTGTGATGAGCACGAATATTTGTTTCTGAGTCATGGATGTTTTCTATGTATATACCTAAGTATGTATCTATCTGTATAAGTATGTATATCGTCGCCTGGTACCCATAGTACAAGCTTTGCTTAGTTTGGGGCTAGGATGATCGCTGTGGCATTGTCCCTAGATATTATTATTATTATATATTACTTACAGTGCACAAGTGTGTGCGCAAACACAGGGGTACTTTTGCATCACTCTCATGCTCCGATGGGATGAATAGCAATACGACCGGAAAGAGGTGAGGTACAGGACCGACAGCTTTACGTACTTTCCGAGGCACTTATAATACAGCCAAATCCCAGACTTCGGGCTGATATTGAGAAATTTTGAAAAATTCACTTTGTTCGGCCCGGCATTTGAACCCAGGACCTCGGTATCTGCGGTTGAACACGGTACCGCTAGACCAACGAGGCAGTCTTTTTATAGATCGGGTTCGTAAAGATGCTTGAACAAAGTCGATAACCCACCTGCATCATTGATGTGACTTTTATAAAAGGCGAACCGAGATGAATCACGTTTATGTGTACTACTCACCTCTGCGTTATAAGGAAACCATTAAAATACCTTCGATACTCCTGCAAAGAGTAATCAACAAACTGAATAAAAACATTGACCGTCACCGTAGCCTAGTTGGTAGTGCTCCTGCCTACGAAGCTGGTGGTTCTGGGTTCGAATCCCGGTAAGTGCAAATATTTGTGTGATGAGCACGAATATTTGTTTCTGAGTCATGGATGTTTTCTATGTGTATAAGTATTTATCTATCTATATAAGTATGTATATCGTCGCCTGGTACCCATAGTACAAGCTTTGCTTAGTTTGGGGCTAGGATGATCTGTGTGACAGTGTACCTAGATATTATTTCAACACACTATATACAAGGTGTAAGGTAAGTGTAAGTCGCCATATGAATAAAATGTTTGTTACACAAACATTTTATTCATATGACGACTTCATGAAACTGCCATTGACCTAGAATATACAGACGCCAGCAAATCCAGCTATCCCAATCTGTCAAATTTCTTTTATAGAATTTCACCTTTAACGGGCCTGTTGGCGTGGCTGGCAGATACGCTGCCTTTCACGCCACAGGTCGTGGGTTCAATTCCCACCCGGGACAGATATTTGTGTTCATGAACATGTCTGTTTGTCCTGAGTCTGGGTGTTATTATCTATATAAGTATGTATTTAGAAAAAAAATAGTATATGTAGTATATCAGTTATCTGGTTTCCATAGTACAAGCTCTGCTTAATTTGGAATCAAATGACCGTGTGTGAATAATGTTCCAGGATATTATTATTTGTACTGTACTAAAATGCTTGAAAAAAGTCGATATCACACCTGCATCATTGATGTGAGTTTTATAAAAGGTGAACCAAGATGAATCACGTTTATGTGTACTACTCACCTCAGCTTTATAAGGAAACCGTTAAAATACTTTCGATATTCCTGCCAAAGAGTCATAAACAAACTGAACAAAAACATTTCAACAAATTATTTTATTTATTTATTTATTCATTCGTACAGCTACCGTTACAGGTTAAACCCAATTCGATAGTGACGGATAAAAAAAAAAGAACAATCTTATATGACTAAATATACATAACATTATCAAAATTGTTAAAACTATCAACATTATTACACTTATCAACAGTATTAAAAACGAAATTTTCTTTTATTATTAAAATATTATATTATTATATACAAAGTGTACCCGTCATTTTACTCATATGACGATTATATGAAACTGCCATTGACCTAGAATATATGTACGTTTGAATTTATTTATTGCTTTGTAATTGAACAATATTGTATATTTTTTTATTATTTGATTTATCAATGTTTAATATGGATTATTCTATATTTTTTCAATTTAATCACACACTCAATTCAATTCTTTGTTATTTAATGACACATATTATAAAGGCGAAAGTTTGTGAGTGTATATGTTTGTTAGTTCTTCACGCAAAAACTACCGAACGGATTTTGATGAAAATTGGTAGGAATATAGCTTATAGGTATATCCGAATAATACATAGGCTACAATTTATAAAGTTTAACGCGGGTAGAACCGCGGGACACAGCTAGTTTTATTATAATTGTAACTGTTGCCATGTTACATAATTTTCAATTACCAATAAAATTAATGTTCTTATCTCTGTGCATTTCTCATTTCCAATACAGTAAAGGAATTCGAGCCTAAATCTTCCAATCTTAAGTCTCTCTTGTACAACGAAAGTATATTATAAATCGTTGTTAAAAAAACACTAGCTGAGCTAAGGATGCCAGATAACTGATATACTACACATACTACTTTTATTTTGTAAATACATACTTATATAGATCATTACACCGAGACTCAGGACAAACAGACGTGTTCAGCAAATATCTGTCCTGAATGGGAATCGAACTTACGACATGCGGCGTGAAAAGCAAGCATCTACCAACCGCGCCAATTAACATCAATAACGGAGATAACGTCACAAAGCAATGTAAGAAAACAAAACCATAACGATAATAACACAAACTTCCTACACGTGAAGTACCTACAGACGCCAGCACATCCAGCTACCACAATCAGTCAAATTTCTTTTATCGATTTTCAACTTTATCACATCAGCATAAGGTTCACTTAATATTGGGGAAATTTGACATATTGGAGTAGCTTGATGTCCTGGCGTCTGCACAACAATATTGTCTGATCGTCCGCGAGTAACCCCTTAGTCCGGTAAAATTAGTTCCAGACAAATTGCCGCTTTTGTTTAGACTCGTTACGAATCGCCGGAGATGGTGTGGCAATGGATACAGAACGTACAGACAGCACATTCAGCTACCCCAATCTGTCAAATTTCTTTTATAGATTTTCAACTTTATCAGAATAGTATAAGGTTCACTTTCAATTGGGGAAATTTGACAAATTGGGTAAGCTTGATGTGCTGGCGTCTGTACCATCTTAATGTCTGCTTAATTTTAGAAAAAGATAATTCATATTTGAAATATTACTGCCTAAAGATAATAAACGAAAATGCAAGTCTGTTTGGCAAATTACTATGTAGCAAAAACCGCAAGCTACTAAGATATATAAATAGGTACCCTTTTTTCTGCAAACAAAGGCGCAAAAACATAATATTTCTTTGTTCATACCTAATAGAACTAAATAGACTAGAAATAAACGAATTTAACATGTGCAGCATCATGTGGTAACTAATATTAACTGTGATCGTGCCAAAATATGACAAATTAATTTATTTAATTATTATTCCAATTAACGTATTACTGAAGCGTGAATATAGGAACAGTAGGAACGATCTGCAACATAACTCTTCACATCTCTTTCTTTACCTACCTTTTTCAATGGGGTTGGTACCCAGTGTATTATTGTTGTTCCTAACCTCGGTTTTACTCCCGTCAAACAGTATACTTAAATTATAGCCTATACGTTATTCGGATATATAAGCTATATTACTACAAAGTTTCATCAAAATCCGTTCAGTATTTATTGCGTGAAAGAGTAACAAACATCTATACATCCAAACTCACAAACTCTCGCATATATAATACTAGCTATGCCCCGCAGTTTTACCCGCGTTAAACTTTACAAATTATAGCCTACTAGTTGTGCCCCGCAATTTTACCCGTGTTTACTCTTATAAATTATAGCCTATGTGTTAATCCAGGGTGTCAGCTAACTCCATACCAAATTTTATTAAAATCTCTCTAGCCGTTTAGACGTGAAGAAATAACAAACATACATTCTCACACACTCACAAACTTTCGCCTTTATAATATTAGTGTCATAGCCTGTGTGTAAATCTAGGGTGTCAGCTAAATCAATACCAAATTTTATTGAAATCTCTACATTCGTTTAAATGTGAAGCAGTAACACACTAACACAGTCACACACTCACAAACTTTCGCCTTAATAATATTAGTGTGATGTGTTAATCCAGAGTGTCAGCTAACTCCATTCCAAATTTTATTAAAATCGCTCCAGCCGTTTGACGTGAAGAAGTAACAAACATACATACTTACACACTCACAAACTTTCGCCTTTATAATATTAGTGTGATAGTAAATTACTAACGCAACAGTTGATATAGTGCAGAGTTGGTAGTCGATTTCGCAACGACCTTGCTACTGCGATCTCAGTTTGCCGACCTCGGGCCATATGATCGACGAATTTGCGACCGGTCATTGACTCTCCAGTTTGTGTATCAAGAGTGTATAACGAGACAACGGCCTAATTCACTCAACGGGCATTTCATATACCATTAGTATGATTAGATTCTGAACCTAAATGTATCGTGAGAAACATTTCATATAATACATGACAATAATATTATTGTGTTTATCGAAAATCGTTTTCTTTCAATTTCACAGATGGCAGTGCTTAGATCCAAAAATATATCTGTTAATAATTAATTAATTTATTCATTTTATTATTTAATATTAAGGAAGACCAACAGCACATAGAAATAATTATAAAAACTATCAATAGTAATTGAAGGCCGATTAGAGGTCTCCACGAATAATAATAATAAATATATTCCGACCACTAACACACTGCCATCTGATCCGAAACTAGGCAGACCTTATACTATGGAAAGCAGTCAATTTTGTAAAAGATAACGCTCGCATTAGCGAATCTAATCCCTGTGTCGCGGGGTACTTTATAAACATATAATAGACGGACACAAATTACATCCAGACTCAGAGCAACTATTTATGGGACAAACAAATAGTTATCTGGCGCGGAAATCGAACCCTAATAAACATAGTTACATATTTCTAAATAATCTAATAAATTTCGATAATTAGACTTATAAAGAATCTCTTTGACAATAACTAACTTACTTTAATAAGCTAGCTTAATAACTAAAATCATTAGTATCATATTTTATTTAAATGTTATTTCTAAATGTTTTCAAACATACCGCAAATCCAAACACCCGTACCTATAGAAATAATAAAGTATACTTAACTATATTACTAAAAACATGTTCTGACTATTTACAAGCGCTTTTTTAAAGTCTATGTGAATAAAAACCTTATTTTTTGTATCTTTTAAGATAAATTGCACTCAAACACAGGACAAAAATGAGCCCTGGATTAAGATCGAACCCACGACCTCAAGCTTAGTAGTCAGGGTCACATACCACTACACCAATGTGTCTGTTCTAATAAGTATCCCTTTTCAATCAATGAAATTGTAATTAGATTTCATAGAGCAAAAGAATATTCTATTTACTATCACTAGTAAGACATGAATAAATAAAAAAAATGTTTTTTGAGAGGACGTCTAAAATCAAGTTGCCAAAATTTTCATTCATGAAATATTTTATATCTGAGGCTAAATATTAGCCCTTGGAGAAATATATGTAAGTAAACTTTGTGACAGATAAGCTATAATTTTAGGTGGATTATCTATCTATTTCTAATTACATTCTTTATTTAACTAACAATTTAATTAAGCATGGCACACTTTATGTAATGGAACTACGCATTAATTATTTCGCCAGCAAATGGCCTGGAATTTTAGAGAAGCATAAAACTTTGCTAAAAACTAAAACAATGCTTTTGTTTGAATAGAAATCTAAAAGTTTTAAGCCTGTGGTTTAGCCCTAAGCGGTGTATGAGTTCAAACAAAGTAGGTTCTTTAAAACGTGAGCAAGTATGACCCTCGCTACGGTCAGGGGCGAGTATGAAAGAGAGGAAAGAATTTCATTAATATATATTTCGAAAATTCTGATGGGATTATTGCAGACTGGTTATATCCGCGTTATTCTTTATAAATTCTAGCCTATGTGTAATTTGGATATATAATCTATATTACTACAAAGTTTCATGAAAATCCGTTCCGTAGTTTTTGCTTGAAGGAGTAACAAACATCTATATCCATGCTCCCATAAACAAGACGGTGCCAACGGTGCCCAGGCACAGGGCGCTTAGTCTGGGGGGCGCGAGAATGGCCAGACCAGGCAGAGCTATAATTTAGGATTGCTCCTGATAAGTTCCCGCTGCGTTTTAAGTGCTGGATTCCAACCTATATGCCAGTATCATCAAAAACGTCTGTTATTTTAGGGTACCTATAATAATAATAACTTAGGACATTATTCACACGGTCATCTGATCCCAAATTAAGCAGAGCTTGCAACTATTGAAACCAGTTAACTGATATACTACTTGAACTACGTTTTCTTTTTGTAAATACATGCTTATATAAATAATAGCTGTGCCCCGCGGTTTTAGCCGCGTTAATGTTTATAAATTATCACAGCTCCTCCCCCTTAGATGATAGCGTGATAATATGTAGCCTATGTGTTGACCCGAACTCTTAGTAATATTCATGCAAAATTTGAAGTAAATTCATGCAGTGCTTTTTGAGTTTAGCCCGGACATACATACAAAAATTCTAAAAGCTATATTTTTGGATTCGATATCGATTGTAGACCACGCCCCAAGTATCCTTTTTAAAAAAATATTCAATTTACAGTTTTGACGTTCCTACGATTTTATTATATGTATGAAATAATAATGAAATAATGAAATTTATTCAGCACTTGGGTATTAACATACACTTGTACTTGTCAAGTTCACAATGCAGTACATAAACATAGTCGAATACAGTATAAAAATTACAAAAAAATAATTAGTCCGTCCGTGCGGTCTGTTTTATCAGATATATTTTCTTAAATCCTAAAATAAATAACAAGTTACTAATCTATTATTTTGAAATTTAGTTGTACAATATTAAAATTAAAGATATTAAATATTGTACAACTAAAGCTCAGGGGGCCGCTGAAGCAAAAGGACAAAATTCTAAGAGAGGGTGTGATCCGTTGCACGGGATCACCGATGACGCGTTAAGGGGCCAAAGCGATCCTCGCCGCTGAGGAGCCTACCCTAGTTAACCTGCGGCTTTCTCTAGCTACCTAGGTGGACAACCCGGAGAAGAAAGCCACAAAGAAACTCCGGGCTTGCTTTTTTCTCGTCTTCTTTTGCTTTTTGTTTTCGTTTTTTTTTATATAGATTACACCCAGACTCAAGACAAACAGAATATATCTGTCCTGGGTGGGAATCGAACCCACGTCCGGCGGCGTGCAAAGCAAGCAATTAGCAACCACATCACAGGCCTGTGAAAAATCAAGGGCGCAGTTATAGAAGCTAGCATAGGGCACTTAAAAAGCTCTTTTTCTATTTACGCCACTCACCGCTCCACATGATATGGTCATACGCTTTTTTGAATACATGCATGTATAAAACAAATCAGGCTATCTTAAAAGTTTCTAACTAAACATTATATTATAAAAGCTTTAAGCGCCGATGTGTGTTGATGTGTGAATGTTTGTTTTGCTTCGGATGAATCACTGCGCCCGCGCCGCCCGTTGTATAACGATGCACACTTCAGTTCAATGACTGAATGCGCACATTAAATTGAAACGATATTGCCTGCCAACTAGTCTTGTAATAACAATTTACGTACAAATTTTAGACAGTAGACACATTATAACGCAGTCTTAAACACCAACTTATGTTGACGACAGACGTAAGTGACATAATCCATAAGCAAGGATTCCGACCATGAGATTATAACAGATTTTTAAGACAACGTCCGCAGTAGCGAATCTAATCCCTGTGTCGCGGGGTACTTTACAAACATGTAATAGACGGACACAAATTACACCCAGACTCAGAACAACTATTTATGGGTCACACAAATAGTTGTCATTCGTGGGACACGAACCCGCGACACGTAGCGGCGAGGCGACTGTCTTAGCTGCTGTGCCACACGTGCAGTCGATTTCCCGATGTTACATATGCTGTGTGGTGACGGCGGCGAATATCAGAATATCATCACCCCATCTCATCCAGTGTGGGGCTTAAGAGTTGACCCGAGGGAATATCTACCAGAGGACAGGCAGCAGCTTCCTTCTGAGTACTATGACCAGCTTACCGTGATCGACAACCCGTCAGCAAAGCGTGGCGATTATGCCATGTTCCCCCAAGATGACTCTTGCTTGGAGGCTTGTCCAGCAGTGGACTTCTTTCAGCTGTAATGATGATGATGATGATGACATGCGCCTTTATTCTGCAATGTTATTCTTATCACCATCACCAGGAGAATAAATCAACGCTTTATTTTAACAATTTTGTCAATAGTATATAGTTTTTTATATTTATTTGCATAAACAGAGTACAATTATTAAACCTAGTATTTTCTCCTTTGAAACAAGTGATGCCTGTTTTAGAAAAAAACATAACTTTATGATAAACAGTAAAGCGATTTGATAATATAACATGTATAGACGCCAGCACATCAAGCTACCCCAAACTGTCAAATTTCCTGTCAATTTTGTTATAAAATTGAAAAGAAGAAAGCCTGATGTGCTGGCGTCTGTCTTTGTCGCATACCAATTATGATCAATTACCTCTTATAATCCTCTTGCCAATTATAACAGAAGTTATTGCACTGTACATGTCTTCCGCTAGATCTTTGGGGGAGGGCTTTGTCCAGGAGCTGACGTCATTTGGGGAGTATAGCGTTATAAAATGTAGTATTTAATTTGGATGGAGTTTTTCAAAATGTAATAATACAATTGGAAAGTTATCTTTTTAATTCACTGGTACTGTTAGGTCCGACTGGTACTGCAGGTGAGTGTACTTTAGGAGATTTATTGCGGTCAGCGATTGCTTCCAAAAAACTTTTAATTGGACAGTTACTTTGCTTTATAATGAACACGATATCGTTATCAATTGGTTTGCATATTATTTTAGTCACACAAAAACTGCGTTTATTATAGACAAACGTAGGATAATTTCTATTATCAAATAAAGTAATATTAAAAATAAACAAATATCTTGGGACTAACACACTGCCATCTGATCCCAAACTATGCAGATACTG
The DNA here is from genome assembly GCA_951640165.1 of Pseudoips prasinana. Taxonomy (NCBI): domain Eukaryota; kingdom Metazoa; phylum Arthropoda; class Insecta; order Lepidoptera; family Nolidae; genus Pseudoips; species Pseudoips prasinana. The sequence goes on from OX621260.1 coordinate 17,084,363, forward strand.
TTTTATAGCAACCAGGCAACTAGTAAACATACTATACATTTTGTAAATACTTACATATTATAAATAATAATAATATCCTGGGACATTATTCACACATAGCCATCTGATCCCAAACTAAGCAGAGCTTTACTATGGAATCCAGATAACTGATATATTTCATATACGTACTACTTTTCTTTTGTAAACACATAATTATGCATGACATTCAAATATTCAAATAATTTATTTACCATTCGCAAAATTAGTACTACAACTAGTGTTTGAAGTGACCTTTTAGGCAAACATGTTAGGTTACACAACTGTGTTAGGGCATGACATGACATGTTTATGCACACAAATATTTGTCCTGGGTGGGAATCAAACCGACGACCTGCAGCGTGAAAGGCTAGCATTTACCAACCATGCCAACGGGCCCGTATAAATCTAATCTAATAAATTACACTCAGTCACAGAACAAATAATCACGCTTATTATTACACAAATATTGTTTCCATTCAATTAGAGATATTCTCCTGGTTGGCATGCTAATGAGTGACAAAGTTAACTATTCCTTTTTTCTATCCAATGAGTCGCTCCGTAGTCACTCTAATGTTTTTGTTACTTCGTTTTATCGTACAAAAATATTTTTGTAGCAAGTTTACGACTCAGTTTATCGTCTTTCGAAACTATTCTCGTATCGCATAATTGTCATGTTGGTAATGCATGATATAGCATTTTGTAATGCATAATGCATGAATAAGTAAGCTTGGTATGAACGATTACCTGTTAGTTTTTTTGTGACAACAACCAGCCCAATATCATACGAATTAGCGTCTACAGTTTTTGGAATTACGAGTTATTCAATAAGGCATAGCTTCTTGTTATGATTCTAGGGCAAAGGGCAGCATTGTTTAAAGCCTATAGATTTAGATTTACTTTACTTTGCGTTGACTAAGAACTTTTTCACAGCTCAAATTAATAGCAATTGGAGTGGTTGGTAAATGCTTGCTCTTTCACGCCGATCGTGGGTTCGATTCCCACCCGGGACAGATATTTGTGTGCATGAACATGTCTGTTTGTCCTGAGTCTGGGTGTAATTATCTATATGTATGTACTTGCAAAAGAAAAGTAGTTTATGAAATATGTCAGTTATCTGGTTTCCATAGTACAAGCTCTACTTAGTTTGAGATCAGATGGCCGTGAGTGAATAATTTACCAGGATATTATTATTTCAAACTTAACTTAAGTTTAGTAACATTCATTTCAACTGTTTAAGTTGAAATTAACCGACCTCTATTTAGCTCGAACCTCTACACTCTGTGAACAGGTTCTTGACAGACAGACATGCATTAATAAGTGTCCATTATCCATATTGAGCTATTTGACTGCACAAGTGGCACGGAGGTTAATACAGTCGCTCCGTTACTTCTTGTCCCGGGTTCGATTTCCTCGCAATACAGCTATTTGTAAGACCTATAATTGTTCTGAGTCTGGATTTACTTTGTGTCCGTTAATTATAAAACACCCCATGACACAGGTATTAACAAATAAGGACTTTTAACTTAAAAAAATAAGAAACTCAAGAACATTATTTGATTTTTCAACCCCCATTCTCATATTAAGTGTACATATCTTTAGTGATGTTATTAAAGCATTAATCCCATTTCTATACACCGTCAAAGTCAAAGTAAAAAATTCTTTATTCCGTAAAAAAATATGTAATTTTTTATGATATCATATTTTTTTTACCCTACCGTGCAGTGCATGACGTCGACTGTGCAACGACTACTGAGAAACACTGCCAGAAAACTCAGTATAATTAAGATTAATAATTATAAAATAATATAAGATTAATTACAATCATGTGTGTTGACACTTAAATAATCTGATATTTTGTAATATCAGATTATTTAAGTGCATGCCCTGCTACACAATTTGGCTTTAATAATTCTTTTAAACTTATTCGTAGACAATTCTCTAATATCATTGGGAAGTTTGTTATAGAATCTTATACGTATGGGAACAACCCACTCCTAAAGAATTTTTCTATTGAGCCATATTAGGTAGAGGTCTTGGGAAAAAATCCTAGAGGAGTGTCTAGTCACGCGTCAGACGAGATTGGAAGTGAGGAACACGTCGCACCGGTGGTGGTCGACTTTATCGGGACAACGCCATATATGGCGCCGGCAACCGCGTATGGACTAAGGAGCTTACGGTTGAGTGAGGAGAGTAACCGGCCAAGTTCGAGTCGTACACATAACATCACAAAAATTGTCCACAAAAACACTTACAAAAAATTCCTTAGATATTTTTTAAAACGTTTCGTTCATAAACTACATTAATAATAATAATATACTGGGACTTTACTCACACACGGTCATCTGATCCCAAACTAAGCAGAGCTTGTACTATGGGAACCATATAACTGATGTACTACATTTTCTAAATTTCTTTTCTAAATACGTATATAGATAATTACACCCAGGCTCAGTACAAACAGACATGTTCATGCACACAAAAAGTCTTGGGTAGGAATCGAACCCGCGGCGTGAAAAGCATGTATTTACCAACCACGCCAACCGGCTGTTAGCGTTTTCAATATCGAATCCAAATTCTTAACTAGTTCAGGTTTTGAGTTGTTACTTACAAACTGGTTTAAAACTGACCTCTTTGTTGGCGATCCATTTCGGCCAACATTACCTAATCCTAACTATACCTATGGTATATTTAGATGTAGGTAAGGTTTAGGTATAGTTATTGAAAAATATATAGATAATATTCGAGCCACAGTTCAGGGTGCCGCTTAAGTAAAAGACGGAATTCTAAACAAATAATAATAGTAATATCCTGGGACATTATTTACACACGGCCATCTGATCCAAAACTAAGCAGAGCTTGTACTATGGAAACTAGATAACTGATATACTACATATAATACATATAATACTTTTCTTTTGTAAATACATACTTATATAGATAATTAACACCCAGACTCAGGACAAACAGATATGTTCATGCATACAAATATCTGTCCCGGGTGGGAATCGAACCCACGACTTGCAGCGTGAAAGGCAGTGTATCTACCAACCACGCCAACAGGCCGCCCCGTAAAATATAGCCGGTAAAATATAGCTGAACATAAACAAATCGTAACAACTTTATAGACCAATACTAGCGGCCCGGTACGTGCTTGGCTACGTATAAGGCAATTTTCTCTACGTACAAACCTTCCCTGGACTTCCACGAATAATTCAAGACCAAAATTTGCCAAATCGGTAAAGGCGTTGTTGAGTTATAACATTACAACGAAAAGTGGCATTGATTTTTATATATATAGAAGATTTGTAAATAGATGATATTGTATTGTATAGCAAAAGTGTAAGCGGATGGGTATGTCGGACTTGCACCGAAACGCGGGTTCCCGACTCTCCCTACAACAGGCGCCAAGAGAAGTCTACGGCAGGTTAGGTTCAGTCGGTGCAAGTCCGACATACCCATCCGCAAACAGTTTTGCAATACAATACAATATCACGCGTAACTATCTCTAGGATATTTACCCAAGACCACTGCCTAAAATGGTTCCATAGAAAAATTCTTTAGGAGTGGGTTGTTCCCACATAGTGTATAGAAATGCTGACAGGTGGCTAGAACCCTAGTCTAGCTAATCTGCAGTATATTCCCTGTTAAGGCAATAAAATAAAAATATAATATCCTGGGACATCATTCCACACAGCCAAACAGCACACACAGGCACAAACTAAGTAGAGCTTGTACTATCGAAACCAGATAACTGATATACTACATATACTACTTTTGTTTTGTAATTACTTACTTGTATAGATAAAAATTACACCCAGACTCACGACAAACAGACATGTTCATGCACACAAATAGTCCTAAGGCTCTACCGGCTAAGTCGCCGATCATCGTTTTCGTGAATGGCGTTCAAATAAATAAAGGTTAAAAATTACTTAATCAATCGTTAAATCGGCTTCCATGACCACGTGTGACGTCGTAAATGGTTGAAGCCGATTTAACGATTGATTAAGTCATTTTTACCCTATATTTATTTGAACGCCAGTCACGAAAACGATGTTCGTTGACTTAGCCGGTAGAGCCCCTGGGTGGGAATTGAACCCACGACCGGGACCTGCGCAGCTGCGGCGTGAAAAGCAAGCATTTACCAACCACGCCAAGTTACCTTAGGCTATACCCTAAGTCTTTATTTTCTGTCAACTATAATGGAGAAGTGTCAGGCATTTGTAAGGTATCGCATTAAGACGGTTAAGTGGCGCTCGTGTTCTTATCCCTTAGGCTACGTCCGCACAGACAGGCAGCTTGCTTAGTGCCTAAAGCCTAGCAAGTCACCTAGCCAGTAGCTTAGTAAAACGAACGTTCTAGAATCGTCGCGACCGGCCGCATTGCGCCGAGCTAGTCGCTTAGCGTGTATCGAAGTAAGCAAACGTGTTGGTTTTGTTGTCACGAGGCAATTTAAAAGAAAAAAAAACCGGCCAATGGCGAGTCGGACTCGCCCATGAAGGGTTCCGTAGTATTTCAGTTGATTAAATGTAAGCAAATTGCGATTTACGATTTATGACGTATAAAAAAACTAGTTGCTAGATCTCGTGCAAACCAATTTTCGTTGTTAGTTTGCATGGTAATGTACATCATATATTTTTTTTAGTTTTATCATTCTCTTATTTTAGAAGTTACAGGGGTGGGGACACTCATTTTACCACTTTGGAAGTGTCTCTCGCGCAAACTATTCAGTTTAGAAAAAAATGATATTAGAAACCTCAATATGATTTTTGAAAACCTATCCATAGATATACCATAGATCCATAGATATACCTATTCCCACATGTACGGGTACGATGAAAAAAAAAAATTTGAGTTACAGTTCTATGTGTGGGGACCCCCCACAATTATTGTTCTTTTTCTATTTTTGTGTAAAAATCTTAATGTGGTTCACCGAATACATCTACTTACCAAGTTTCAACAGTACAGCTCTAAAAGTTTCGGAAAAAAGTGGCTGTGACATACGGACGGACAGACAGACAGACATGAAGAATCTATAAGGGTTCCGTTTTTTTGCCATTTGGCTACGGAACCCTAAAAATAGATGAAATATTAATTGCATCAGTTTTTAAAAGAGAACAACCATGTGCAGTATGAGCACCGTGTATCCTAGCAAGTAGGAAGGGCGCAAGCCACTAGCCTCTTGTCGCTAAGCAAGCCGCTTGTCTGTGCAGACGTAGCCTTAGGCATGACCCAGCTCCAAGTGAAAACAATACCTTCTTTGAGAGTGCCAGTGCGTTATTAATGTCATTATGAAGATGAACTTTAAAAATATTATGACACCATACAATACAGGGTGCAAAAGTAAACACGTTAAGGTAAATCCTGACATTGGTTTACTGATATAGACTCATCTATACTGATGTTGTTGTTTTTATAATATAATATTTATTGTTCAGTTTCATTTTCATGTCATAAGAGACCAAAATCTTGTGAGAATGTAAAATGGCAACCTTTTTAAGTTTAAACAATTTGAAACAATTCTTAATTCAGCCTGAGGGCTTAAATGGCTATGTCACAATCCACGTGTATTTGATAAATATTTACTAACACATTTTTTTAATAACATCATCTTAACTTCATACTTACTTACTATTTCTTACTTGACATTTGCAAAATGTTGCGTATATAACGTAGAATTCCATTATTAAATAAATTAAAATAAGAACAAATTATTCCTAATAAGTAAATATACCCCTCATATACAAATCTATACATATAATAAAATCGTACGAAAGTCAAAACTGTACATCAAATATTTTTTAAAAAGGATACATGGGGGGTGATCTACAATCGATATCGAAGCCAAAAATATAGTTTTTAGAATTTTTGTCTGCTTGTCTGTATGTATATCCGGGCTAAACTCAAAAAGTACCACATGGATTTACTTCAAATTTTGCATGAATATTACTAAGAGGTCGGGTCAACATATAGGCTACATATTATCACGTTATCACCTACGGGGGAGGAGACGGGCACAGCTAGTAAATAAATAATTATCTTGGGACACCAACACACTGCCACGTGACCCCAAACTGTACTATTGGAAACAGACAACTGATATACTTATTTATTCATAAATACATATTATTGATAACTTACACACAGACACAGAACACAGAATCGTGCGCATTACACAAATAATTGTGCGGGGTAGAGATTGAACCCACGACCTCTAGCGTAGCAGTTAGGGTTAGCAGTTGGTTAGTGAACCACCAGGCCGCTCAAATATAAATATTAATACTATCTATGCAAAGCTTATACTGGATTTTCATGATTAAAGTAACTCTAAATGATCTAGAGGGTGCTTTGTTAGAACTGACAAACAGCAGTAGAGTATTCATAATGCAATTTTACAAAGTGTTTGGTAATTAGTCTAAGTCAAAGTGAGCTATAAGTTTGTCTGAAACCTTGAAAATTTTCAACTCACCCAATTAATTTAAGTACTTACACCGGAAGCAGATAGTAGATTTGTTTGTTACGTTTGCACCCTCCTGTGTAGATTTTAATGTAATCATACTAATATTATAAAGGTGAATGTTTGTGAAGGTGTGAGTGTGTATGTTTGTTACTTCTTCACGTCTAAACGGCTAGAGCAATTTTAGTGAAATTTGCCATAGAGATAGCTGACATCCTGGATTAACACAGATGCTATAATTTATAAAGTTTAAAGGCGGGCAAAACCGCGGGTCACAGCTATTAATTTTATAATTGCTATTTTAGTGTCGGTAACAGAAGTGGTTTTAACATTCGTATGCGGCGGGTCTACAAAGTTTTACAGCATTAAGCTTATTACAAAATTAATGTTAATTAAAAGGCCCTTAAAACATACACTTTCTGTTAAATATTTTACCTCGCACTTACATGGATATGTACTTACTTTGGAAGAATTTAGGTTCATGTAACTTGAATTTTAGCAGTCATTAGTATACATTTAGCTCATATGTGCTATATAACTTGTTACCTAACTTATTTTTAGCGCATTTAGCAGAATTATCTCGAAAATAATAGGAAAGTAAATTTAAAACTAATGAAATCCTTCAATAGTAGGTAGGTACATACCTTAATTACAAACGCTTGTTGTTATGTCATATAGAATATCTTTATTTATTTTTACTTTACTTTTTTATTTTAAATTACAATATTTTGGGATACTTACAGCTAGCATGTACAGACGCCAGCATATCCAGCTACCCCAATCTGTCAAATTTCTTTTATAGATTTTCAACTTTATCACATAAGTAAGGTTCACTTTCAATTGGGGAATTTCGACAGATTGGGGTAATTGATGTGCTGGCGTCTGTACCTTAAACATAAATTATAAAAATCTGACAGCAATTTACAAGGTTCCACTGATATAGTTAAAAATAGGTTAGCAAAATATGAAGTTAAGAAAAATAAACATTTTACAATGTATTTTTAACTTGGAAACACTGGTATTAATTATATCATATTATACGTAAGTAGTGCCAAATGCCAAAGTTTGTAAGTATGGACGTATGGATGTTTGTTACTCTTTGACGCTAAAACTAAAAGGATTTTGATGAAATTTTGTAGTAATATAGTTTATATAACCGAATAACATATAGGCTATAAATTATAAAGTTCAACGCGGGTGAAACCGCGAGGAAAATCTAGTCCTATATATTTTTTTATACGTAAAACCCTCGGTGCACAATTACCCGTATGTCCATTTTATGTACTAATATTGTAACTATTAAAATAAAATAATATTGTTTTTTAGTTTTTTTATAAACTAGCCGAGCCCCGCGGTTTTACCCGCGATTTAATTTTATAAATTATCGTAGCTCCTTCCCCGTAAGTGATAGCGTGATAATATGTAGCCTATATGTTGACCCGACATGAAGTGCTTTTTGAGTTTAGCCCAGACATACATACAGACAAACAGACACACAGAAAAAAATCTAAAATGTCTAACCCCAAGTATTCAAAAAAAAAATATTCAAAGTACAGTTTTGACTTTCCTACGATTTTATTATATGTATAGATTTACTCTACCCTGTGCGCGTAGCTACGCAATTTACTAATCTGTCATCTGTCTAGGATTGGTCGGACCAACTCAGAAACCTTCGTGGGCATACACAACACTTTGGTGAAAATCATCAGATGATCAAATGCATAGATTACGATTCTATAAAGGACATACAAACATTCAGTTTTATATACATATATACATTCTTTGTGCAACATGTCATCATCATCATCATCATCATCATTACAGCTAAGTAAGTCCACTGCTGGACAAGCCTCCCTCAAGAATCGTCTTGAGGGGATATGCCATAATCGCCACGCTTGGCAGGCGGGTTGGCGATCGCAGTAAGATGGTCATAGTAATCAGAAGGAAGCTGCTGCCCATCCTCTGGTAGATATTCCCTCGGGTCGACTTCTACGCCCCCCACGGGATGAGATGGGGTGATGATATTCTGATTCTGATATTTGTCGCCGTCACCACACAGCAAACAACATGTACGAAGCCAGTTTTGTCCAGTAAGTTGCCATAACAGTCGGTCTACGTTGACGTATCAACCAAGGGTCGCCATCTGCATCAGTTCTTTCCGGACGTACGCGAACGGTTAAATAGAACTTGGCTAATCATAGACCATTGTGTTGCACAATTTCTTACCGGACACGGCAATTTTAAAAGTAAATTGTATAGTTTCAAATTAGTATCTTCACCAATCTGTCTGTGCTCAACATCCAGTAACGAATATGAACAAACTGCTCACCACATCCTGTGGGAGTGTGATCTCTGGCAAAATCAGCGTGATATTATGTTAAACAGCTTGCAACCAATATCTGGAGTAGTTTATTATACAGATCTTGTAGCAACAAGGAACAACTTCCGTGCGTTTAAGCGTTTTTGCCATACCTACTATTGGAATCAAATATAACAGCTCACTTAGGACCCTTAAATTGATCCTCGGTGCTTTTGCAGCTGGCTTCTCTAGTTGCAAATCTCCCATTTTATGAGGCTATAGCCTCTTTACATCATTCTGTCTCCCGCTTTGCTCTGGAGGGAAGTGGAACTATTCATTTTCTAACTCCTCCTTTTTTCTGTTTCTGATTAAATTCGTTGCGGGATCCAAGACAGTTAAAGCGATTCCCCGGGACATGCCTGAGCTTCACCGCTCAGTGTCATTTCATTGTGTGCCACTGTTGACCCTGGCTTACAGGAGTTGCAGTGGTGGGTAAGAGGGAGGGACTAGTCCCGTTATAAAAAAAAAACAAAAAATAACAGTCGGTGCAGGCTTCAACAAAGAGCAGCTGGGTCAATATGACTCACCAAATTCTAGAGCTCTCTTAATCATACCGTATATCATTATAATATAAAACATAAACAACTACTAGACATTCCTCTTAATTGCGCTGATTTATTGTACGAGGAAATGTTGGAAACTTCAAAGTAGATTTGTAAGTGAAACCGGAGACTAGAGTGGAAACTGTCTAACAGAGTTACGTGTTAATTTACATAGTGGTTGTAGAGCTATCTTATACTTTCGTATTACAATATCTAGTAAGTTCCAGATAAGATTTCCTTCTTCACATAATCGATTATTATGAAATGAAATTTATTCAGCATTTGGGTTTTAACATACACTTGTACAGACGCCAGCACATCAAGCTACCAAGCAAATTTCCCCAATTGAAAGTGAATCTTATGCTTTTGTGATAAAGTTGAAAATCTAATAAAGAAATTTGACAGATCGGGGTAGCTCAGCTATGCCAATCTGTAGTTAAATTTCTTTCAGTATAGGGCACTTTCTATTCATACGACAAGCGCAGAAAAGAGTCATGTATAGGATCGAGGGCTTTTCGTGCTCTCCGAGGCTCTTCGGTTTGTGTAACCTCCAACTTCCAGAATCCGGGGTGATGCTAAGAAATTTTTGTTAACATAAAAAATCCCAGTATCACTTTTTGGTCCGATTCTGGTTTTGTACCCAGGACCTCATTATTTGGGGTTGAACGCGCTACCTAAATAAGCAGTCTGCCTCGTGAGACTAACACACGAGGTAGATACATTTTTCCTGCTACTAAATAAGTGAACATAATATCTGATAATAATAATAAAAATAACATATAATGTTGCACTGAACCATTCACTTGTATATTTGATACACAACGTCAATTTAATTAAAGACGTCTTTACAGCCTATAACGGTGTTATAAAGAGGGCATTCACGAGCTCAGTACGTTTGATCCCACCAACCCACATCGCACTTGATTAATAATGTCATAAAATTGAGTTTTTTTATACACACCCCTACCTATAAACAAGTACTTACCAACATATTTATTTACGGTAATATTTAAGGGATAATATCATCGAATACACCGATCAATTTCATAAATATACGTAATAGTACGAGATCCGACAACGCTTTTGATAAACTCATGTGTGTTTTAGCAGTGCATTTTTGACAACTGAAATCAGATGATCGCGTTTGGCATTACGTAATCCTCTGATAACCCGGGAAGGTAGTCATCAAAAATGGGCCTTCCAAACCTTAAGTATTTATTATTTTCTCGACATGAACACGAATTTTAATTTTTTTTTTGAAATTTGTACTCTGGCTGGATGTGCGATGAATGGTTAGTTTAAAGTTTATTACCCAGAGGTTCGATACCGAACAGGGCCATCACCCATCAGAGTCGACATACCAGCCATGACGTATATCCATATAATAACTTAGATTTGGCATGTTATAGAATTTTGTTTCTTGCTTGCCATGGATTAATTAAAGGCCTCAAATTTTTTTTTAAAGGCAACGACCGCATTGCCCAATAATCCGTAGGACGTGGTGTAGTTTACAAACACATAATTAAGGGACGCAAAGCACAGACAAATTATTGTCCTGTGCGGGAATCGAAACCCGGAACACTAAGTTGCGAGGCGCATCTCTTAACCGCTGTGCCATACGTGCAGACCAAACAATATTAATAAAAAGTATTTCAAACTTATCCCTCTCTTAATTTTTTTTTATAAAGTAACGCCAAATTAATCCCTGTGTAGCGGGGTACTTTACAAACATAATTGACAGACACAAAGTACATTCAGACTCAGAACAACTATTTAAGGGTCACACAAATAGTTGGATTGTTGCTAACATGAATGCAGAATTTGTGTCGTCGTCTCCCAGCTAGATACTTACTAATATAAGGAAATAAAATTCTGAAACTCGTAAAATGATCAAATGTGTTCCATATAGGCGCAATATCGCACGTTTATAGCAACGGCGTCCTATATTAGTATTTACCTAGTGGCAATAACTGAAAGTTCCCGAATACTTTTCAGCCGTCGTCGGCTATTTGACCAGGCGGAGTGCTCGGGATTTTCAACCTGCAGGTATTACTGTGAAAGTTTGAAGTGTCAACCGCTGTGCTTACCAAACAAACTGCGTTTGCATACAAAATGTTAGTCCATGTGGCACTTGAGCTTTGTCTACTGTTGGTCTGGAGATAATGCTGCAATTTACATAAGTATTCGATAAGGACTAAATAGGACTCTTCAAAAGTGGTCGTATCTATTTAAGCAACAAAAAACCGGCCAAGTGCGAGTCGGACTCGCCCATGAAGGGTTCCGTAGCAGCAAGTATTTCAGTTGATTAAATGAAAGGTAAATTGCGGTTTACGATTTATAACGTATTAAAAAAAACTACTTACTAGATCTCGTTCTAACCAATTTTTCGTGGAAGTTTGCATGGTAATGTACATCATATATTTCTTTTAGTTTTATCATTCTCTTATTTTAGAAGTTACAGGTACAAAGTGAGTGTCCCCCCGGTCACTCATTTTACCACCTTGGAAGTGTCTCTTGCGCAAACTATTCAATTTAGAAAAAAAAATATCTATACATATAATAAAATCGTAGGAAAGTCAAAACTGTACATTGAATATTTTTTTAAAAGGATACTTGGGGCGTGATCTACAATCGATATCGAAGCCAAAAATAAAGTTTTTAAAATTTTTGTCTGTGTGTCTGTTTGTCTGTATGTATGTCCGGGCTAAACTCAAAAAGTACTGCATGGATTTACTTCAAATTTTGCATGAACATTACTAAGAGGTCGGGTCAACATATAGGCTACATATTATCACGCTATCTCTTACGGGGGAGGAGCTATGATAATTTATAAAATTTGACGCGGGTAAAACCGCGGGGCACAGCTAGTTAGGAATAATTATAATAGGCGCAATATCGCACGTTTATAGCAACGGCATCCCATATTAGTATTTACCTAGTGGCAATAACTGAAAGTTCGCGAATACTTTTCGTCGGCTATTGACCAGCCGGAGTGCTCGGGATTTTCAACCTGCAGGTATTACTGTGAAAGTTTGAAGTGTCAACCGCTGTGCTTACCAAACAAACTGCGTTTGCATACAAAATGTTAGTCCATATGGCACTTGAGCGTTGTATACTGTTGGTCTGGAGATAATGCTGCTATTTACATAAGCGCCTCTTTTAACCGCTGTGCCAGACGTGCAGACCAAACAATATTAATAAAAAGTATTACAAACTTATTCCTCTCATAACATATTTTTATAATGTAACGCCCGTACTTTGGAAATTAATCCGTGTGTCGCGGGGTACTTTACTAACATATAATTGACAGACACAAAGTACATTCAGACTCAGAACAACTATTTATGGGTCACACAAATAGTTGAGTTGTTGATAACATGAATGTAGAATTTGTGTCGTCGTCTCCCAGGTAGATACTTACTAGTAGTAAAATAAGGAAATAAAATTCTTCACAAACTCGTAAAATGATGTAATGTGTCCATATAGGCGCAATATCGCACGTTTATAGCAACGGCGTCCTATATTAGTATTTACCTAGTGGCAATAACTGAAAGTTCGCGAATACTTTTCAGCCGTCGGCTATTTGACCAGCCGGAGTGCTCGGGATTTTCAACCTGCAGGTATTACTGTGAAAGTTTGAAGTGTCAACCGCTGTGCTTACCAAACAAACTGCGTTTGCATACAAAATGTTAGTCCATATGGCACTTGAGCGTTGTATACTGTTGGTCTGGAGATAATGCTGCTATTTACATAAGCATTCGATAAGAACTAAATAGGACTGTTCAACTAAAAGTGGTCGTATCTATTTAAGCAACAAAAATGAGCAGAAGAAATTTGCTAGCCGACTTGCTTAGATTTATTCTGTAAACTACGTCGTTTCTGCCTGAGGCAATCTTAGTTGTGATATCCAATTATAAACTTTGATAGAAATTCAGTCGCTACTGTACCATCTCAAGATTTTAAGCAGAAGATATGTATTACCAATCAGGGACTCAAATCAGACAAGTTAGGGATTTTTATCCGAGGTTGTTTACGTATTCCAGCATAACATTAAAAGCGTGTGATCAATTCCCGTTATAAAATAATTATGTACGTGTAAGAACTACAAAATATGAAATACTTAGAAAAATAAATCAGATTTCTGGCTTAGCGATCAGGGTAAAAGTGGTGAAGTAGTGTTATTTTACTTTTGATGGCAATTATATATAAGCTTATTAGTACCTCTGTAAACGAGTATGCAAATTTAATGTAGTCCTGTATTAGATCAGGTCTTGTGAGTGGATATAAAGAATTGGCTTAGATCGCTCATTGTGCAATAAACGATCTAAGCCCTTTGCGATCTCTAAGCGATTCGATACCTACAAACATATAAATTGATATTTTTTTCTTTGTAAATGTATAGATAGATTCCGAGGTACTCCATCCCGTTACGGAATAGGTATACCTATATATTATACATATTTGAAATACCATGTAAGCTTATTAAATTCATTACTTGGCAAATTTCAGAAAAGACGTGTTTTAACTCGATTTTCAATATACATTTTTATTTATATATTTAGCAACTTTATTTCTTTATTTAAGTATTTCTCTCTATCCGCTGTCTGGTATCCATAGTACAAGCTTTGCTTAGTTTGGTCTAGATAGCGCTGAGTGACATATCCCGGATATTTATTCATAATTATATAAAATTTCAATGAATTTAATAAATGTCTTATACATATGTGTCAATGCATACAGATATATAATACTCTATAAAAGAAACTCAGCCCATACGTCCGATGAGTAAAGCATATTACCCTTCAGTTCCCCAGAAGTCTTTTCGGCTCCTTTACGGGTTTGACAAATAATTCTCGATAACGTGACATTTGCGGGCGCACTTACTGCACTTCACTCTACGCCTTTTCTGGCTGTTCTCACGACTTACAAATTGAATGCGCAAGCGCAGCAATGGGTTCATTTTATGCAGTAAGCGTATCGCTCAGTCTCACGAGTGCATTAAACAATGTACTGTCGCCCTCATTTACGACTAAATAACCTCATAAAAAGTTTCAAACTGGGAGACGGAATTAAAATTGCATTTTAATTGCACTTTATTATTATTTTTTCTTGCTGTTACTGTATATGTGATAGGGGCTGCATAAATATATTATTAATTTCGGTTAATGTATAAATTTTCCTACCATATGTAAAGTAGGGAAGGGTCGCGGTTCTGTTATACATTGATTAATAACTCGTTTTATTGGCGTACAAATGTACATGATTATTAGGAATGTTATGTAATTACTCTAAAACTTATGTTCTTGTGCCCTTACAGGGTCCATAACTGTACCTAAGCTTTAAGCCTATTGTTAACACCTTCGCTCACATTATGGTATGAAAATAAATGAATATGAAACTAGTTGAACACCTTTCATACAATTTAATATTATCATCATCATCATCATCATCAAAGGTTTCCGAGACGTTGCCATTTGGAGGGGTTTGCAGTAGTCACCGTGCTTGGCATGCGAGTTGGCGACCGAAGTTAGGTGGCAGCCGTTTTCTATTTAGCAAGACTCAATATGAATAACCTATGAATGAATGAAACATTTATTTGCTAAAACATACATAAGGTAGCATTAAAGCGCGACCGTTTTTATTAACACAAGGTCTGTCATAATAATAATACCTTAATATAGACAGAACCATTGACAATATGCAGTAAAAATATTAGAGTTAAACTAGATAATTAAACTTAAACATAATCTCTTAACAATAACTTGATACGAGCTAGCTAAATATCATTGCTATTATAAAATAATTTTTATAAATGTTTTTATACAATCAATACCTATAATGTGTACCTAAATATCTATGTTACTAGAAATAATAATGTACACAACTATATTACTACAAACATGTTCTGACTATTTACAAGCGCTTTTTTAAAGTCTACGTGAATAAAAACCATTTTTATTTTTTATTTATTTTATTTTATACAGGTACAGGGTTGTAAATATAGGTACATTATAAACCTATTTGGATGATGGTCACAAATAAACAAACCCCTATATAAACCTACTGCCATTCAAAGATCATTTAAAAGAGCTTCTTAAATTAAAATCATGCATGTACTGTAACAAATTTAATAAGCATCTTTATGCAAGTTTAAGTACCTTCATAAACAAGAGTTGTATTTAATCATGGTTGATTTTTACGAGAGGAATAAATGGAGGGTTTTATTCGAGTTGTAAGCTAGGTTCGCCGAGAGGTTTAAGTGTACAACTGTACAAAGCTTTTCTAGCAAAGACTCGCGATAGCAAAGTACTTACTTGTGAATTAATTCTACTGAAGTGGCTCTTTATACTGACTGTTTAAAATGAATCTTCGTGGTTCATTTGAATAGATTTTTACAGGGGCAGATATTCTACTTTATTTTAATCTTTACTGAAATTTTGCTTACTCAAATCTATGGACAGAAAAAAAACATATATTTTATGCAGTAGTATGAGGCCGACAGAAGTAATGAGAAATATGGCAATTATCTATTTATAATACCAAATATTTATAAATAAGTGAATAATATTTATTTATCTATACATATAATAAAATTGTAGGAAACTCAAAACTGTACATTGAATATTTTTTTAAAAAGGATACTTGGGACGTGATCTGCAATCATATCGAAGCCAAAAATATAGTTTTTAGAATTTTTGTTTGTTTGTCTGTATGTATGTCCGGGCTAAACTCAAAAAGTACCTACTGCATGGATTTACTTCAAATTTTGAATGAATATTACTAAGAGGTCATGTCAACATATAGGCTAAATATTATCACACTATCACATACGGAAGGAAGGAGGAAGGAGCTGTGATCATTTATAAAATTTAATGCGGGTAAAACCGCGGGGCACAGCTAGTGTATAATAAAATGCAAAAACTAACAAATACCGTATAATTATTTTGCTGGGCATATTGCTGGGTGGCTAACGGTATAGAATATCTTCACCCCAAGTCATCCCATAGGGGGCGTAGAAGTCGACCCGGAGGTGTATCTACCAGATAACGGGCAGGAGCGTCTCTCTGTGTTCTACGAGCACCACACGGCGATCGCCAACCCGTCTGCCACGCGTGGCGAGTATAGCATGTCCCCCTATTCTTTAATGCCTCCATTTTCTAACTCCTCCTTTTTTGTCTTTCTGATTAAATTCGTTGCGGGATCCAAGACAGTTAAAGCGATTCCCCGGGACATGCCTGAGCTTCACCGCTCAGTGTAATTTCATTGTGTGCCACTGTTGATCCTGGCTTACAGGAGTTGCAGTGGTGGGTAAGAGGGAGGGCCTAGACCCGATAAAAAAAAAATTCTTGTGGGAGACTCCTGTCCAGCAGGAGACGTCACTCGGCTGAAATGATAATGATGAATTATTTGTTTACACAATCACTTATTTAGTAATATCTATGAATAATAGATATTACTAAAAACTTTCTAGCTCATCTTTAGAGGTATTTAGAAGAATAAGGGAACACTTTTTGTCACAATCACTGTATACGATAATATATTTAGTATATTTAGGAGTTTTATATATATATATGTAGTGTGTATAGTATTTAATTTGTTTGTATTATTAGTATGTATTAGTATGTAGATATATCTCTATTTCTACCAGTTGGTAGTAGCAATTAGCTTCACTTTTTTTTTTTTTTTTATGTTGTACACTGTTTTTAACCTTCTTCTACAAATCTCCCTCTGTCAATGGTTTGCTGGAAGAAAACTCATCAATGAGTTAAGCTCGCCCTTGTACAGACACCAGCACATCCAGCTACACCAATCTGTCAAATTTCTTTTATAGATTTTCAACTTTTCACATGTTTAACTTTTCAATTGTTCACTTTCAATTGGGGAAATTTGACAGATTGGGGTAGCTTGATGTGCTGGCGTCTGTACATTAATTTACAAATACACATGTATAAAATGTCTATTTTGTGGGTGCAATAAAGAATAAGAATAATTGATTTGAATTTAATATTAAGCCGTTTTTAATTCAAGGTGTTTAAGTCATTGCTCAATTGGTGAAATAAAACATATGACATAGAAAACATGAATAATGTACAGAATACCAATTTTTTTCTAAATTGGAATAGGATTCTTATAAATTTATATAGTTTGGAGAGTTGGTATACTATTTGGAAGTCATAGGAAGTATTTTTACCAGCCCATCCCACATGATCTGTGTTCGGGAACAATAATTGCACCTGCTTTTGCGCTCAACACTTGTGCACTATAATATGCGCTACGCAGATGGCTATTTACTATTGAAACTTTTATTTTTGATAAGGCAGGGGGAATGCCTTCGCATGCCACCCGCAAAAAGTAGCTGCGGGTGGGTATGTCGGACATGCACCGAGTAAACCTACCTTTCGTGGACTTCTCTTGGCGACTGATGGGGGAGAGCCCCGGGAACGCATACCCTTCCCGTTCCCGGGGCCGTGCTGCTCCGGTACCCCTCTTTTGCGTCATGTCCTAGATGGTCGGGACACGTACCCTGGGAGGGCTCCTCTGGATTGCCCTCCCCTATTGCCGACTCTTTCCATTGAGACTGGGCACCGTGGTCGAAATTGGAGGACGATTATTATTGTACTGTAGTTCCAAATGCAGATGAACCGATTCCATTGTGGTTATAAAACTCTCTGGTTGTTAAGCTCTTTAATTCGGAGGATTTTAGCTTGCGTTTTATTAAAACTGTTTTGTTGTTATAGTCGAAGGTTAGTTGCGGTTAAGTTTGGTTATAAATAAAACGACCTTAGTTTGGTTTTAGAACAACAAACTTAAGCCAGAGCTTTAGTTACGAGTAACTGCAATTTAGTTTTCGTATGAGAAAGTTACTATGTAATTCCAAAATGAACTGTCATATAATTATGAGAGAATTGATAGCGCGTAAGGGATAAGGGAACAAATGAATGGCTTTATTTGACGCTATAGTAAATATACGATTTCTTCAGATGGGCCGCAAATAAAAAACCCTTGTCCAATAAATTTATTGGACAAGGGCTTTTCTTACATTAGACCCTAGACTTTACATTAGTAGACGGGCCTGTTAGCGTGATTGGAAAATGCTTGCTTTTCACGCCGGAGGTCGTGGGTTCGAATCCCACCTAGAACAGATATTTGTGTGCATGAACATGCCAATTTGTCCTGAGTCTGGGTGTAATTATCTATATAAGTATGTATTTACAAAAGAAAAGTAGCATATCAGTTATCTGGTTTCCATAGGAGAAGCTCTGTTTAGTTTGGGATCACATAGCCGTGTGGATTTAATGTCCCAGGATATTATTATTATTAGGTTTAGTTTAAATACAGTACTTCATTAAAGGCAATTGGAATAGTTTCGGATAATAAAGGCTATTCATGTTTTTAAACATTCGCGATTTGTATACATTATTATATATTGTGGTTTACCTTCTTGGGTGTAATAATTTGCGTAAAATTATTATCGCGATCAAGACTCACAATATTGACTAGTTCATAGGAGAATTTAGGGCATAGGCTTTTTTGTGCGACCCACCCGACAAGACTTGAAATATCTATTCAAAAGATTTATTATAATGTCTATTTATTCTAATTTGTGTAATATTTGCATAGCAGTATCTGGTAAGACATGTAGAATCTATCAATCTAGCTTGTACTTACTATGTTGCATGCTTCATAAGACTTTGACGGGCCTGTTCGCGTGGTTGGTTGATACGCTGCCTTTCACGCCGGAGGTCGTGGGTTCGATTCCCACCCGGGACAGATATTTGTATGAACATGTCTGTTTGTCCTGAGTCTGGGTGTAAATTATCTATATACGTATGTATTTAGAAAAGAAAAATAGTATATGTAGTATATCTGTTATCTGGTTTCCATATTACAAGCTCTGCTTAGTTTGGGATCAGATGGCCGTGTGTGAATAATGTCCCAGAAAATAATATTATTATAAGGAACTATTGTGTAAACTAAACGCAATTAGTTATCTTAGATGTAAACTAAGTTAAGGATTATCTGTGCTTGTTGGGAATAAACCTTTTTTTATTTATTTATTTTATTTTATTAGAAACTTATTATATTTTTTAATACCTGTAATGACCATGTTTAAGGCAAATAAATTGGTTTATATCTTAAATTTGTAGATGATGTACTGAACACCTGACAACTGTTTTCGTTATGCTTTAATTTACACACGCTATCAGTAACAAAGTTATTTTCCCAGTTAAATTAGTTTTCAATGGAGATAGATATTGTATTATTTATGTGAAACTAAATAATAGGAGCACGAAATATACATAAAGTTACTGAAGCTATGCATTTTGGCTACTGATTTTCATAATTTATCATTTTCATGATAATTAAACTTACTAGACTGACATGAAAATCTGTGAATTTATTTACAGTGTTTGATCTGATAAGTGACTACCTACCTTACTTACTTATCGTATGGGCAGTGGTTACCCTGGTGTCAGAGTTGTTAAAGCTGAGTAGGCCTCAGACACGGTTGAACTACTGTTGTCGAATGACTACAACCGAGACCAACAGCTTAACGTGCCCTCCGAAGCACGAAGACGCTCAGAAATTAAACCACTTTAAGCAGACCTTGTACCTACTATGGAATCCAGATAACTGATATAGGTATTACATATACTACTTTTCCTTTGTAAATACACAAATAAAAATCCGTTGTCTCTGTATGTGTGATATAGATTACATCCAGACTCAGGACAAATAGACATGTTCATGCACACAATCTGCCCTGGATGGGAATCGAACCCACGACCTGCGGCGTGAAAGGTAAGCATTTACAAATCACGCGAACCGGCTCGTCAATATTTCCTACGCAATCTACTTATAATAATAATAATAATATCTGGGGACAATGTCACACAGATCATCCTAGCCCCAAATAAAGCAAAGCTTGTACTATGGGTACCAGGCGACGATATACATACTGATTTCTATAGATAGATAAATACTTATATACATATAAAACATCCATGACTCAGAAACAAATATTCGTGCTCATCACACAAATATTTGCACTTACCGGGATTCGAACCCAGGACCACCAGCTTCGTAGGCAGGAGCACTACCAACTAGGCTACGGTGACCGCCAAAGTAAAAGTAGATTGCGTAGGAACTACTAAAAATGTGTCTAGTCTATGTCCAGCAGTAGATGACATGGACTCATGGTGGGCGTGGTTGGAAAATGCTTACCTTATTCTGGATTAACTCAGCTAGAGCAAAACATAATTTAAATTGTATGCTGATATTATTATCAGCATACAATTTATGTTATGTCAAAGACGAAGTCAAAAATCATTTATTCCGTAAAAAAATTACTTTTATGTAGAATCGTTATTTTTTTTAACCCTACCGTGCAATGCATGACGTGACGTGGAAGCTACTGAGTAACACTGCCAAAAAACTCAGTAGGAATCCTTTTTAAAATTCAATATACTTAAGATTAATTACAATCATGTGCTTGGGATTGAGTTGTTCTGAGTTGTTGGCTCAGAACAACTCAATCTTTTGTCACGTAAATAATCAGAAATTCGGTAATACCTATTGTACCTGCTACACAATTTGGCTTTAATAATTATTTTAAACTTATTCGTAGACAATTCTCTAATATCATTGGGAAGTTTGTTATAGAATCTTCTTCTTCTGCTCTTATTAAAAATTGTTTTAATTTTCATGATTCATATGCGAAACTGCTAACCGCCGCCGTCATAATACTTACAAATGCTTGATGTTCAGTTCGATGAAATCGATAGTCATCTTCTTCCTTGTTCAAGATCCGGCGACAACATTACTACGCTTTTCATATTGCTCATATTTTGTTGATAGAATTAAGTTTAAAACAAAAACATATTAATTTTATTAGAATACTTAGTATTAGTATATGGTTCATAGGCCTTTTCAATGCGGATTATTTCACTATTCATTATTATATTAATTTATAATCATTAAGTTTTAAAACAATAATAATTGAGTTTAGATTTATACTTTGCCGTGTGAAAAATAGCATAAACCTAACATTTTATAACTAAAAGTTCATTACAAACTTTCTTAAAATATATACTTAATAATAATTAAATTCCATACTATATTAGTTATAATTAAAAGTTCAGACTCGTCTAATAGAATGAGCCTTATCGCTAGCAAGCAAGCACATAACTAATAATTAATAAACATAGTTTTCATTAAGTATAAAAATATCTAGTTGTACAAAGGTATTCTTCTAATCATCATATCAGCCAAAATACGTCCACCGCTGGACAAAGGCCTCCCCCAAAGATCTCCATAATTGCCGGTCTTGCGCTATTCGCATCCAGCGTTTTCCAGCGACCCGCACAAGATCATCGGTCCTACTTGTAGGGGGCTTGCCCACGCTGCGTCTTCTGGTATGTGGTCGCCACTCGAGAACCTTTCTGCCCCATCGGCCGTCGGTTCTATAAGCTATGTGCTTCGCCGCCCACTACCACTTCAGTTTTGCAATTCTTCTAATACTTACCAAATAATTTAAAAGGTACCTATTAGGTATAAATAATAAAAAAAGGTTTTATTCAGGTAGACCTTAAAAAGCTCTTGCATAGTCAGAACATGTTGGTAGTAATACGGTTAAGGATACAAAATTATTTCTAGTTACATATATGTAGACATTTAGGTACACGGATTGTTAATACATTTATAAAAAATATTTTATAATAGTGATGATATTTAGCTAGCTTGTATTAAGATATTGTCAAAGAGATTATGTTTAGGTCTAATTATCGTTTATAGTTTAAGCTATATTTTACTACATATTGTCTGAATGGTTCTGTCTGTGTTATTATTAGTATTTAAAATATATATTTTTATTTACAATTACATGAATGTTAATAGAATTTCTTTGTATCTCGTATTATATTGGGACCCTCAGTGAATTGTCAATGCCGAAGAACATATCACGTATACATGCCATTGCACCCGATCGGAATGTAAAGCACATAGCTGTGTGATCTATTCCAGGTTCTACTGAAATTAGGTACAGTCAACCACATAAATAGCTTCACAATCGCTTATTCTCAAAAAGTACGCTAATATCTGTTAAACAAATTAATTTAGGCATACCCCTTACTTCGCTTACTTCGCCGATGCTCCATTAAATGCGGATACTAATAACTTTGTGGCGAAATATTCTGATTACTGACCATATTATCGAGCAAAAGTTCCAGCAACGTGTAAAGGATTACTACCTATCACTATAGGATACATTGATAGAACAAGTAGGTAATATTGTAATTTGTAAGTTTCTATCTATTATAGGTATGTATGTATGTATATAGTTTGTATGTATATATATAGTATATATGTATTTAGTATATATAGTAGGCTCTTGTACTGAGTACCAATGGGTACTGTTAACAAAGTTTATGTACACCGACAACTGCCCTCTTAAATAATCCCTATTATTGTCCATTCTTTGGTTGTCTGGAAGAGATCACATTTTAGTGATAAGACCGCCAATTGTATACTTTTTAATTGCATGCTCCTGTACTGTATGATTTTAATATTGGTGTACAATAAAGAGTTAATCTATCTATCTATCAAAATTTTGATCACCATTGAATCAATTTCAATGCATTGTGTCTATTGATTTTCATTTCATTTCTGTCACTGGACTGACGTGGAACGTGAATATCCCTATATCGTGGCAGGGATTACATCTAGGGTACTAGTAGTAAATTTGTGAAAAACTATCCTGATTACTTACCATATTATCGAGCAACATTTAAAACACATTTGATAGGGAGAATAATTATTTACTTCGATTAAGTTTTTCATTCCTTATAAACATCGTATCAGCCGAAAGACGTCCACTCCTGCACAATGGCCTCCCCCATAGATCTCCACAATACCCAATCTTCCAGCGACCCTCACACCCATCTTGTACGGGTACACCCATCTGTTCTCAAGCCAAGGAATCTGGACCTATGATCTATCCCCCACCAGTTTTTTACTCATTTGTAATATGTAAATTAAATTTTCTACGTGGAATTTTATAATGAAAAGTTAACATACTATCAAGACTTTACGGGTCTGACATATGAACTTCCAACTGCTACGACAACTATAGAGCATCGAATCATGACCCACGCATTTTTCAGTATCGCTATTCAGATCGACATTAAAACACGTCGAATTTGCGCCGTCAGTGTTACGAAAACACATGAAAACCTTAGTCATATCCACAAACTCTATAATACTACTTACTTATGGTATAATTTTACCGCATAGGAGGCCTCTAACATAATAATAATATCTAGGGACAATGTCACACAGATCATCCTAGCCCCAAACTAAGTAAACCTTGTAGGTACTATGAGTACCAGGCGACGATATACATACTTATATGGACAGATAAATACTTAAATACATAGAAAACATCCATGACTCAGAAACAAATATTCGTGCTCATCACACAAATATTTGCACTTACCGGGATTTGAACCCAGGACTACCAGCTTCGTAGGCAGGAGCACTACCAACTAGGCTACGATGATCGTCGACCGGCAACATGGATTAACGACTGTTGTCCAGTGACTACAACCGGGACCGACAGCTTAACGTGCCGGAGCACAGAGATGCTCAGTAACTAGACCACTTTTGTGAACATCCATCTATGAACTCCTGCGGGCTTAGTTCTTTACGCACGATTGACTCGGGGAGTAAACTAGTGAATGCGTGATAGAGCGTTACGAAAAGTGTGATCGGGCGACGCGAACGGAAATTGAGAGCAAGAAACTTATAACTTGCTCTCAATTTCCGTTTGCCTCGCCCGTTCACACTGACGGCGCAATTACGACGTATTTTAAAGTCGATCTGATGAGCGGTACTGAAAAATACGTGGATATTGATAAAAAATAAAATAAAAAAGGTTTTTATTCACGTAGACTTTAAAAAAGCAATACAATACAATATCATTTATTTGCAAATATAGGACATATAAGGTGTTACAATTTATTGATGTTCAGCCATATTTTAAGCGCTTGTAAATAGTCAGAACATGTTTGTAGTAATATAGTTGTATACATTATTATTTCTAGTTACATAGATATTTAGGTACACGGATTGTATGAAAACATTTATAAATTTATTTTATAATAGCAATTATATTTAGCTAGCTTGTATCAAGTTATTGTCAAAGAGATTATGTTTAAGTTTAATTATCATAATTTATACTTCTAGTTATATTTTACTACATATTGTCTGAATTATTTATTATTATGGCGGACCTTGTGTTAATAACGACGATTCGATGCTGTATCGTTGTCGTAGCAGCCGGAAGTCCATTTGTCAGACCCGTAAAGACTTGATAGTATGATAATACTCATAGTATGAGTGAAAATAGAAAGAGAGACAGTTACGTTTCGTGATTACCCATCTATGGATTACCGCGAGTCTAGTTGCTTAACCTCGCTGGTCCCTTACAGACCGGTGAGAACATTTAACTATGAGCAGTATTTCCACAAACTCTATAATTAAACTCATGTAGAATATGGAGCAATGTCAATGTAACACGAAAATTTTCATCAAGTAAGATTCATCTGTTGGCGTGTAGCCAACATCAGGTGAAAACAAAGACAATTCCAACACAAATCCCAGAAATGTCCCATACGCTAATGTACTGGAAAATCAAAGGAAATAATAACAACTCAGGGTTACGATTTGTTTATTTAACGATGCACTGATGTACCTAGCACATCAAGTTACCCCAATCTGTCAAATTTCCCCAATTGAAAGTGAACCTTATGCTTATATGATAAAGTTGAAAATCTATAAAAGAAATTCGACAGATATGGGTAGCTTGATATGCTGTCTGTACCTACCTGCCTTGGTGCGGCGGTATTTTGGTTTGGTTGACCAACGCTTTTGGCATGAGAAAGTTAATTACGAAACAAATATAAAAAAGAACAAGGTTATTATTTAAGTTCATGCAGTACATAAGTTTCTTTTTATGACGATGATAAAAATATATTTACACTCCAATCAATACGTTTCACTAAGAGAAACCCAAGAAATTATTTCAGAAAGTCGTCTACGAATGGTTGAAGAGATCGCTTTTAGTAATATAGTCGCAAATTGCATCAGATTAAGTTAATTTCCCTGTGTGTATCCATTTCCTCTTCTAAGGTAGTTTTGTGTTTGCCTAATTTATACATTTGTATTTATACTTATGTACGGATACGTGCTGATAAGAGACAGAAGCGACATGAAAGCGGCTCGGCACCAACCACCGCAAACTTCTCTTGTCAGGCCTGCGGCAGGATATGTCGCTCTCGCATCGGTTTGTTTAGCCACCATAAGAAATGTCTCTCAGACAATGCGACGCAAAGGCCATATACAACATGTAACGTAATTAACGCACTTCCTGAAAATAGTTTGTTCAGAATCCTTTACTGAATCGATTTATATAATTTTTAATATAGGTAATTTTTTATCCAAAATAATTAAAACTACTGAAATTATTGTCATATCAACCCTGTAGAGTCAAAATAAATTGAAATGGACCGTAAGTCAAAGTAAAAAGACTTATAAATCGCAGTTTTATTTGTATTCATACAAATTTCATCATTCAATAAAAAATAAAGAAAAATAAACTTTATTCCAAGAAACTAATTTAGTAAATAATAATACATTTATATGTTAAATTAAAATTTCACTGTATGTATTATGATTACAACATAATATTCTAATTGGGGTGTTTGAGGGTGTGCGTTAATTACGTTCCATGTTGTATATACGGATATCGTAGTCTCAAATACATTGGGTTCAGATGGCCGTTTGTGAAGTATATACCTAAACATAATATAATATGACTGCACGTGTGTCGCAGCGGCTAAGACAGTCGCTTCGCCGCTTCGTGTCTCGGGTTCGAACCCCGCGCCGGACAACTATTTGTGTAACCCATAAATAATTGTTCTGAGTCTGAATGTAATTTGTGTCCGTCTATTATATGTTTGTAAAGTACCCCGGGATTAGATTCCCTAATGTGGGCGTTGTCTTTAAAGAAAAATAATAATATAACATAAAGACAGGCCTGTTTGCGCGGTTGGCAAATGCTTGCTTTTCACGCCGGAGGAGGTTGTGAGTTGGATTCCCACCCAGGACAGATATTTGTGTGCTTGAACATGTCTGTTTGTCCTGAATCTGGGTGTAGTTATCTATATAAGTATATATTTACAAGAGAAAAGTAGTGAATGTAGTATATCAGTTATCTGGTTTCCGTAGTACAAGCTCTACTTAGTTTGGCATTAGATGGCCGTGTGCAAATAATGTCCCACGATAATCTATACATATAATAAAATTGAAGGAAAGTGAAAACTGTACATTAAATATTTTTTTAAAAGGATACTTGGGGTGTGATCTACAACCGATATCGAAGCCAAAAATATAGTTTTAGAATTTGTGTCTGTGTCTGTTTGTCGGTATGTATGTCCGGGCTAAACTCAAAAAGTACTGCATGGATTTGCTTAAAATTTTGCATGAATATTACTAAGAGGTCGGGTCAACCCATAGGCTAAATATTATCCTGCTATTACCAACGGGGGAGAAGCTGTGATAATTTATAAAATTTAACGCGGGTAAAACCGCGGGGCACAGCTAGTATTATTATTATAATAGCTGTGTCTCGCGATTTAACTTTATAAATTGTCATAGCTCCTCCCCCTTAGGTGATAGCTTGATAATATGTAGCCTATATGTTGACCCGACCTCTTAGTAATATTCATGCAAAATTTGAAGTATATCCATGCAGTACTTTTTGGGTTTAGCCCGGACATACATACAGACAAACAGACACACACAACAAAAAAATCTAAAAACTATATTTTTGGCTTCAATATCGATTGTAGATCACGCCTCAAGTGTCCTATAAAAAAATATTCAATGTACAGTTTCGACTTTCCTACGATTTTATTATATGTATAGATAAAGAAAAAAATGCCGCTAAGACAACTTTCCGGTAACTAATCTTAGCCCTTCCTTAAAAGAGGGTTCATAAAGTTATACTGTCTAGACTCCACTTATACCATAGACCACAGACAAACCGTTCACTGAATAATGTACGAGGTCGTCCAGTGGTGCCAATTCTGTATTACACACGACTAAACTAATTTAAATGTCACAGTTAGTGTCTGTGAAAGCGTGTGAAAAGTAAAGGGCATTTTTAGTTCTGTCAATCCAGCTAAATTGCTTGTCTGGAACTAATTAGTGGATACGTTTTCAAGTTAACAGATAAATGGCTTCTACCAGCTCAGATTAGGTATGGCATCATCAATTTCACTTTGACGGTCACCGTAGCCTAGCTGGTAGTGCTCCTGCCTACGAAGCTCGTGGTCTTGGGTTCGAATCCCGGTAAGTGCAAATATTTGTGTATTGAGCACGAATATTTGTTTCTGGATGTTTTCTGTGTATATAAGTATTTATCTATCTATACATATAAGTATGTATATCGTCGCCTGGTACCCATAGTACAAGCTTTGCTTAGTTTGGGGTTAGCATGATCTGTGTGACATTGTCCGCAGATATTATTATTAATTTAAATAAGTTTGGACTATCGGACTGCTTTGTGCGATAATGAGCATTAACTATCAATATAATTTATATAAGTATGTATTTACAAAAAAGAAAGTAGTATATCAGTTATTTGGTTTCCATAGTATAAGCTTGGATTAGTTTGTGATCAGATGACCTTTTGTGAATAATGTCTCACGGTCTATCGGCTTAGTAGCGGTTTCGCCCTAATTTTGCTCGCCCGAATCGGGCGAATGAACTACTTTCAATTTTGAATTTTTTTTAGGGCGGAACCGGCCCTAAAAATATTCAAAATTGAAAGTAGTTCATTCGCCCGGTTCGACGATTCGGGCGAACGAAATTAAGGCGAAACCGCTACTAAGCCGGTCTATCCTAATGAAATGCCATACGAATTATAACAATAATAATTATTATTATTCGTATTCGTTCAGTTCGTTTCAGTAGAAATAGAAAAATTAAACAAAAGTAGTTGAAATTATATTAAATTAGTTTAGTTAATGTTTCATCGAATCGTGGGCATAAATTATAATATAAATATTTAATTTCATAGACCACAGACCAAAGTTATTTGGAATAGAATTGTTGTATTTATTTTATCAGTCAGATCTGATCCAGACGGCGGTGGTGCCTGTAAGGCGCCGGCAGCCGGTTGCTCAACTCCCCTCGAGCCTGCGGTGGCAGTAAGGGAAGTGTCCTCTACTGCCGCCAAGTTCAAACAGCCCCGAGAAGACAGCAATCTGTTTACGGCGCAGTCGCTGTGCCCGACTGGTAGGAGTCGGCTACTCAGCAGGGCCAACTAGAGCCCTCCCAGGGTACGTGTCCCAACCAGCTGAGACATAGCGCAAAAGTGGGGCACCGGAAGATGATACCAGAAGATGTCCACGGTAGGTTACCCACCCGCAGACACTTTTTGCGGGAGGCATACGTGTGCATTACCACTGCCCTATCAAAAAAAGAAGTCTCTTTCCAATGATTTGTCATTGTTCGATGGGGATCGAATCCACAGCACTCAGGGTCACTAACCAAGAGACCAATCTTAATTATCTGTTCATCTGAAGTTCTAAACAAAAGATAAGTAGGTACTCAGGAAATCTAAAACGCAGATAATCTCAGTCATCCCACGTGGCTGAGAGGGAAATTAGCTATTAAGGAACGTATGGGGAGCATCATTGCAGTTATTATTATAACTATGATGCACTCAGCTACACGTGTGAGTTACACAAAGGTATCTAGGAAATATGTGTTTCTATTATACGCACTAATATCTAAGAGGCAGCCTTTACGATGGGACGGTTTAGTCCATTGGATATACTGAAAGTGTGGTTTTTTACCAAATTGAAACAATTCATTACAAAATATAAACAATAAAAAATTTGTTAAGCTTAATTTTGTATATCTTCTATATATCCATACAATGATAAGGCAGGAGGAATGCCTACGCATGCCACCCGCAAAAAGTGTCTATAGGTATGTTGGACTCGCACCGACGAAACCTAATCTGCCGTGGACTTCTCTTGACGTTTGATGGGGGAATCCACATACAACCTACTTGTTGGCAAACTATATAGCGGTATTCATTAGTTTCAAGTTTCAAGTTTATTTATTCATTAACAATTGAAATTGTGTTTGAATATACAATTAATCACAAATATAAAAACTAATACAACATAATAAAATAATAACCGAATTAAAATAATAAAAATGTCTAAAGAATACAAAAATAATAATTAAATAACACGAACAATTAGTAAACATATATCAATTAAAATATATCAATTAAAATAAATAATAGTTTAATAAAAAGCCGGCCAAGTGCGAGTCGGACTCGCACATGAAGGGTTCCGTAGCAGCAAGTATTTCAGTTGATTAAATGAAAGCAAATTGCAGTTTACGATATATGACGCATTAAAAAAAAACTACTTACTAGATCTCGTTCAAACCAATTTTCGTTGTTAGTTTACATGGTAATGTACATCACATATTTTTTTGTTTTATTATTTTCTTATTTTAGAAGTTGCAGGCGGGGGGACTCTTATTTTACCACTTTGGAAGTGTCTCCCGCGCAAACTATTCAGTTTAGAAAAAAATGATATTAGAAACCTCAATATCATTTTTGAAGACCTATCAATAGATACCCCACATGTATAGGTACGATGAAATTTTAGAAGTGAAAAATATTTTTTACACTTCTAAACTAAATAATCAACAATATAATAGTTATTCTCATGGGAAGTGTGACGTGACGAAGACACGATTTTAAAGCTTTTTGTTCACCCAAAAAGAACACATATATACACAGTATATATGTGTTATTACACACGCACACTGTTTTCGGTGGGAATCGAACCCACGACCTGCAGCGTGAAAGGCAAGTCTCTACCAAATAAGAAAATAAATATCAATATCTGTTCACGAAAACGGTGTTACGCGTTTTTATTTTGGCAGTTTCGAGTTAATAATTTCAAAATTAAAGTCATTATTTCAATAAATAAGTATTAAGTAATGCAGGTATAATATGCCCGAAGTCAATTTAGTGCTTTACCAAAATAAACTATCTACCTTAGAAACCTTAGAAACCTTAGAAACACATATTTCCTAGATACCTTTGTGTAACTCACACGTGTAGCTGAGTGCATCATAGTTATAATAATAACTGCAATGATGCTCCCCATACGTTCCTTAATAGCTAATTTCCCTCTCAGCCACGTGGGATGACTGAGATTATCTGCGTTTTAGATTTCCTGAGTACCTACTTATCTTTTGTTTAGAACTTCAGATGAACAGATAATTAAGATTGGTCTCTTGGTTAGTGACCCTGAGTGCTGTGGATTCGATCCCCATCGAACAATGACAAAACATTGGAAAGAGACTTCTTTTTTTGATAGGGCAGTGGTAATGCACACGTATGCCTCCCGCAAAAAGTGTCTGCGGGTGGGTAACCTACCGTGGACATCTTCTGGTATCATCTTCCGGTGCCCCACTTTTGCGCTATGTCTCAGCTGGTTGGGACACGTACCCTGGGAGGGCTCTAGTTGGCCCTGCTGAGTAGCCGACTCCTACCAGTCGGGCACAGCGACTGCGCCGTAAACAGATTGCTGTCTTCTCGGGGCTGTTTGAACTTGGCGGCAGTAGAGGACACTTCCCTTACTGCCACCGCAGGCTCGAGGGGAGTTGAGCAACCGGCTGCCGGCGCCTTACAGGCACCACCGCCGTCTGGATCAGATCTGACTGATAAATATACTTTTATATTTCTAACTACATAGTATAGATAAATTACATCAGACAAAAAATTGTCCTGGGTGGAGATCGAACCAGCGGTCTCTGGCTTAGCAGTCATTACAATATCATCACCCCATCTCATCTCATAGGGGGCGTAGACGTTGACCCGAGGGAATATCTACCAGAGAACGGGCTAAAGCGCCTCTCTATGTACTAAGACCATCATATTGCAATCGCCAAGCGTAGCGATTATGGCATGTCCTTCCAAATGATGGGCACAACTCAACCGTGGAGATGTTTTGGAGAGGCCTTTGTCTAGCAGTGGCCATCATTTGGCTGACATTATGATGATTAAGCTTGGTGTCTGTCAAACAGTGTACCTATACTAACACGAACACCGCCGTTTACTCTATCTTGACATTACTAGTTTCCTACAAAAATTGTACTTTTAACTTTACGATTCAATCAATAAGGATTTTGTACATAGTATCCTATGTACAAAATCCTTATTGATTGAATAAAGATTATTATTATTATTAATTAATAACTAATAATCTATTCGTACCTAAATTAATATATAGTTAATTTGTAAACGGTTCTGACTAGTTACAAGCGTTTTTTTAAGTCTTTGTAAATAAATTGAAATTTGACGATCACCGTAGCCTAGTTGGTAGTGCTCCTGCCTACGAAGCTGGTGGTCCTGGGTTCGAATCCCGGTAAGTGCAAATATTTGTGTGATGAGCACGAATATTTGTTTCTGAGTTATGGATGTTTTCTATGTATTTAAGTATTTATCTATCTATATAAGTATGTATATCGTCGCCTGGTACCCATAGTACAAGCTTTGCTTAGTTTGGGGCTAGGATGATCTGTGTGACATTGTCCCTATATATTATTATGTCCCTATATATATTAAATACCGTTTTGTTTTATGATGACATATTTCGAAAGTGAACGCATTCATTTTAAATATAAAAAAAAAACAAAAAGAATTTAGTATGAAATTAGCTGACACCCTGGATTAACACATAGACTATAATTTATAAAGTTTAAAGCGGGTAAAACCGCGGTACACAGCTAGTTTTAAATACACTTCATAAAACATAATTGTACATGCGCTAGTGAGATACCTACCCATTAAATTCTGGCCATCAAAAATAAATTTATCAAAGTATCAAATATTTTTCGAGATTCTCTAAGTAACAAGATACTTTGTTACACCAGGTAGCCTCGAGGTTCCTTTGGTTCATTGAACTGGGTGACTACACAAGGATAATGACAATGGACGATCTCCGTGGTCTGGCGGGTTGGAAACCATGAGGAACTTACGGGTCATATACAACAAGTAACTTAATTAACGCACATCTTGAAAATAGTTTGTTCATAAACGTTTACTGAATCCATTTTATATCATTATTTTCAATATAGGTAATTCTTTTTCAAACTAAAACAACGGAAATTATTGTCATAATAGGTCTTTACCTATGAAATTGCCGTTTTGTATGAAAAAATTTAAACGAATTTTTTTCATGAATTTTTTTATTTGTCATAATCGAAGTAATCACCCATGCAATCAATGCATCTTTGCCATCGCAGTGGCAGTTTATTGATGCCCTTCTTAAAGAAATCAGCTGGACGGGAGGCAACAAATTCTTCAAAGGCATTTTGTACTGCCTCTCGGGTATTGAATTTTTTTCCCGCCAAGAAGTTATCCAAATTCTGGAAAAAGTAGTAGTCTGTAGGCGCAAGGTCTGGTGAGTAGGGCGGATGACGGAGAGCTTCCAACCCCAGTTCTTGCAACTTCGAGACCGTCTGCTGTGCAGTATGAGGTCGCGCGTTGTCGTGCAGGAGCAGCGGAGACGAGCGATTGACCAATGCTGGTTGGAGATGCGCCAGCTTCTCCATCATTGTGCTCAGTTCTTCACAGTACACATCTGCAGTAATGCTCACCCCGTTTGGTAAGAAGCTGTGATGAATCACACCGGCGCTAGACCACCAAACAGTGACCATCACTTTTCTAGGGGTAAGTTTTCGTTTAGGGCATTGTTTAGGTGCTGAACCAGGATCCAACCAACTTGCTGAGCGCTTGCGGTTATCAAACAGAATCCATTTTTCATCGCAGGTAACAATGCGGTTCAAAATTCCTTCATTTGTGTGTCTGTTGAGCAGTGCAAGGCACGTCTCGACGCGTACTTCGCGCTGGCGATCATTGAGTTCGTGGGGCACCCATTTGTCAAGCTTTTTTACCTTGCCAATTTGACGCAAATGGACCAATATTGTTTTGACGCTAACGTCGAAAGCTGCTGCTAATTCAGCCGTAGATTGTGTATCATCAGCTTCCACAACCGCCTTTAATTCGTCATTGTCGACCAAAGTCTTCGGACGACTGCGAGGTTCATTTTTCAGGTCGAAATTTCCAGAACGGAAGCGAGCAAACCAATAACAGGTGGTGCGTTGGTTTGTAGTGTTAGCTCCGTAAACGTCGTTGATGTTGCGTGCCGCTTGTGCCGCGTTGCTGCCACGACGGTACTCATATTCCATAATTACTCGAATTTTTAACGTATCCATGATGACGAAAAAGATTGAAATGCGATGAAAATGTAACACTAATCAATAAAGAAATGACTACTTTTGGAAAAAAGAATCCATGTTTTTAAAATAAAATTAATTTGAAATTAGAATTCTTAGCCAAACAAAAATTATTTTGATTTGAAATGGCCAGTACTGCAGAACGGCAATTTCATAGGTAAAGACCTAATATTAACCCTGTACAGTAAAAACCAATTTAAATGGGCCGTAAGTCAAAGTAAGAAGACTTTTAAAATCGCAGTTTTATTTGTATTCATACAAATTCTATCATTCAATACAAAATAAAGAAATAAACTTTACTCCAAGAAACTAATTTAGTAAATAACAATGCATATAAATGTAAAAAAATAAATCAGTGTATGTATTATGATTACAACATAATATTCTAATTGGGGTGTCTGACGGTGTGCGTTAATTACGTTACATGTTGTATTAGGTACGTCAGCACATCCAGCTACCCCAATCTGTCAAATGTCTTTTATTTTAAACTTTATTACATAAACAATAAATAAAAAAGGTAGGGTAGACTTTAAAAAAGCGCTTGTATATAGTCAGAACATGTTTGTAGTAATATATAATTAAATTATAATTATTTCAAGGTACATATAGATATTTAGGTACATGAATTTTATGAAAAGAAATACAATAAGATTTATTTTATAATTATAATGATATTTTGCTAGCTTATATTAAGTTATTTTCAAAATTTTAGCTATTTTTACTACATATTGTCTGAATGGTTCGGTCTATATTAAGGTACGAATTAAATATTATTATTCTTATTACTATTATATTATATATTAATTAAATATTATTATTTATATTATTATTTATTATTTATATTTATATTATTAATTAAATATTATTATTATTACAACAAAATTATTATTACAAAAGCATAAGGTTCACTTTCAATTGGGGAAATTTGACAGATTGGTGTAACTTGATGTGCTGGCGTCTGTACTTAGGACTTACTTTGTCAATAAAAACCTCACGATAGGGTGAAACCTTAGTACGAGGATGTACTTTAAGTCTTCTTTACACATTAAACGCAGCATATACAGATAGTAATAAAAACAATAATATATTAATATAATAGCTACTCTCGTTGCGAAGTAAGACAGTTCAATCTAGCGTACGCGGCCGAGGTTCTTAATGCCTACTGGATTTAAGTAATTAGTACGCGTGCGGTATACAAGATATAACATAGATAGTGGAAGTTACTGGACAATGTGTGTAGGACATCAATATTACTCATATAACGTACATACATACATAGACTCACGCCTGTTTCCCAGAGGCGTAGGCAGAGACAACGGATTTCCATCTGTCACGATCTTTGCACACGTCTTTTGCCTCGATTACTGTCATTATATTCTTCATACATGCTCGCCAGTTTGGGGTATTTCTGACCTGCCCTTTCTTGAGAACATCTCCGATTTGGTCAGAGAATGTTCGACGAAGTCTTCACCTTCCGGTTGTTCCATTCACACAGGCCAGGTATACTTCTTTGATTCATCCTTTCTAAATGGCCAAACCAGCTCAGCATTCCTTTTGCAATCTTTGTGACTACATCCTCTTTCACACCACAACGCTCTCTTACATCAGTATTTCGAATTCTGTCTCTATTCAATAATATAAATATTCATATAATAATTATTATGCCAGCCATAGTACATCCACTCTGGATAAAAGCCTCCCCAAAGAATGGGGGATATGCCATAATCCTCCTCAAAAGATTTGTTGTGTCCATCATTTGGACACAACAAAAGAGATATGCCATAACCACCACGCTTGGCAGACGGGTTGGCGATCGCAGTTTGATGGTCAGAGTTCACAGATAGACGCTGCTGTCCGTTCTCTGATAGGTATTCCCTGGACAATTTCTACGCCCCCCACGAGATGAGATGGGGTGATGATATTATATGCCGTCACCACACAGCAGTAAACATTTTGAACAATACATATTATACGAACACAAATATTGGTCATGAGTGGGTATCGAACCCGCAAGCTTGGGATAAGAAGGCAGGTTCGTCGAAGGTCGTCGAAAAAAGGTCACCGACTCACACTCACAATTGTCAGTTCTCAAATAGTAGACGATAATATTTTGTGTACTGTACACTTTATGTAGCACACGACTGTACTTAATATGCCTAAACAAGTAAGTATTGTGTTTTTTTTAAATAATAATTTGTTTCTAGGCCAATGTTCCACACAAAATATCCAAATTTCAGATATGTAATTTATTTCGTTACCCAGCTTTGAGACCCGTGATTGCGGGATTGGTTTATAAATACGAGCTTAAATAACTTCAGATATGGAATTATGGAGATATTTCTGCCTACCCCACAGTGGCACGGTGACATTACCACTTAGACAGAGGCCGTTTACCTTTGTGTTAGTTTTCGATATAGCACGATAATAATGTCGAATATTACTTAATCGATCGTAAGTACGGGAGCCGACGAAATTAATATTACGCTGATTTAAGCTATATAAGATAAGATAACTCTTTATTGTAGACCAAAATATCACAGGAAATAAGAATCACACTAATATTATAAGGGCGAA
Source organism: Pseudoips prasinana (assembly GCA_951640165.1). Lineage (NCBI taxonomy): Eukaryota > Metazoa > Arthropoda > Insecta > Lepidoptera > Nolidae > Pseudoips > Pseudoips prasinana. The sequence goes on from OX621260.1 coordinate 17,120,712, forward strand.
AGTTTGTGAGTGAGTGAGTGAGTTCTTCACGTTTAAACGGTTATGTTAGAGCGATTTAAAAAGAAATGGTATGGAGTTAGCTGACACCCTGTATTAACACATAGGCTATAATTTATAAAGGTTAATGCGGGTAAAACCGCGGGGCACAGCTAGTTAAATATAATTTAAAAAATGCACTTTTGTTGAGTCGCTGCCAAAAAAATGCATTTCCGAGAGATTCCGCTTATTTTTCAGAATTTAATTCAATTTATAATTTGAATTTGAACAGTCAAGAAATTAAATAATTAAATTTAATTCCTTGACTTGTTATTCAGCACTTAGGTATTAACATACACTTGAACTTGTCAAAGTCATAATGTAGTACATTAATATAGTTAAATACAAAATTAGATTAACAATAAAAATTAAACTAGTCCGTGCGTGCGGTCCTAATATTTTGAGGATTCCTTAAATAAATAACAAGTTCATCATCCACATCTTATCAGCCGAAAGACGTCCACTGCTGGAGAAAGGCTTAATAACAAGTTACTTAGCTACTATTGTTTATTTTAATTTTAAATTAATACTACTATATTTAAAATAACACAAACATAATATGTATTCAGGTTTAGAATATTCAAATACAATGTAAAAATTGTTATTGAATTGAATAAATTAAAATTGAAAACACCGAGCAGTTGGCAAACGCAGAAGGCTCTTAACCAGTAGCTTAACTTCAGCAAGGTAATGATAAATGGCCTTTCTCGGTAATTTTATTTGTCATAAGTTTTATGTTTGTCAGTTGATTGATCTGGGGTTTAGATGACTTTTATGTATAAATGGTGCAAGTCATACGGTTGGGCAAGTGTGTAATATTTTTGTATTTTATTGTAAGCTGGATCTGGTCGGTTTACGTACTACACTTAACCAATCACTCAAATTGTCTCTTGAAGACAACGTACAGGTACCAAATGGGTTTTATAGCAGTTTAGAACTGGTAACAAGCCGCAATAGATTTTTGTTTAAACCACCCTCTAATATTAGGTCTTTACCTATGAAATTGCCGTTCTGCAGTACTGGCCATTTCAAATCAAAATAATTTTTGTTTGGCTAAGAATTCTAATTTCAAATTAATTTTATTTTAAAAACATGGATTCTTTTTTCCAAAAGTAGTCATTTCTTTATTGATTAGTGTTACATTTTCATCGCATTTCAATCTTTTTCGTCATCATGGATACGTTAAAAATTCGAGTAATTATGGAATATGAGTACCGTCGTGGCAGCAACGCGGCACAAGCGGCACGCAACATCAACGACGTTTACGGAGCTAACACTACAAACCAACGCACCACCTGTTATTGGTTTGCTCGCTTCCGTTCTGGAAATTTCGACCTGAAAAATGAACCTCGCGGTCGTCCGAAGACTTTGGTCGACAATGACGAATTAAAGGCGGTTGTGGAAGCTGATGATACACAATCTACGGCTGAATTAGCAGCAGCTTTCGACGTTAGCGTCAAAACAATATTGGTCCATTTGCGTCAAATTGGCAAGGTAAAAAAGCTTGACAAATGGGTGCCCCACGAACTCAATGATCGCCAGCGCGAAGTACGCGTCGAGACGTGCCTTGCACTGCTCAACAGACACACAAATGAAGGAATTTTGAACCGCATTGTTACCTGCGATGAAAAATGGATTCTGTTTGATAACCGCAAGCGCTCAGCAAGTTGGTTGGATCCTGGTTCAGCACCTAAACAATGCCCTAAACGAAAACTTACCCCTAGAAAAGTGATGGTCACTGTTTGGTGGTCTAGCGCCGGTGTGATTCATCACAGCTTCTTACCAAACGGGGTGAGCATTACTGCAGATGTGTACTGTGAAGAACTGAGCACAATGATGGAGAAACTGGCGCATCTCCAACCAGCATTGGTCAATCGCTCGTCTCCGCTGCTCCTGCACGACAACGCGCGACCTCATACTGCACAGCAGACGGTCTCGAAGTTGCAAGAACTGGGGTTGGAAGCTCTCCGTCATCCGCCCTACTCACCAGACCTTGCGCCTACAGACTACTACTTTTTCCAGAATTTGGATAACTTCTTGGCGGGAAAAAAATTCAATACCCGAGAGGCAGTACAAAATGCCTTTGAAGAATTTGTTGCCTCCCGTCCAGCTGATTTCTTTAAGAAGGGCATCAATAAACTGCCACTGCGATGGCAAAGATGCATTGATTGCATGGGTGATTACTTCGATTAATACAAATAAAAAAATTCATGAAAAAAATTCGTTTAAATTTTTTCATACAAAACGGCAATTTCATAGGTAAAGACCTATTATTAGTGAGAAAGATGACAAAGTACATAGTATGGTTTGTTTGATCTGTCTGCTTTCGATCCTCTCATGGATACCTTAAAATATATATTTTTTTTAAACTTTTAATGACTACCTTATCTAATACGTTTTATACCAGTTTTGTGAAAATTCATTAACGCAAGTTTCTTACTCCTTATTTCACATTTTGCTAACCGACTTTTATCTATTAATGTATTCTCTATACATTCCTCCAAATGGGGACTTGAAAGGAACCTTTGGAGGAGGCCTATGTCCAGCAATGGATCATATCAGGCTGATGATGTATGTATTCTCTATCAGTGGAAACATGTAATAAATAGGCTATCAGATTTTTATAAGTTATATTGAAGTATCCCATAAATTATTAAAAAAAAATTGCTACATACTAATTAATAAATACTAGGCTACTTTTTGTGGTCAGTTAAAGCAATTCCAATTGACATGTAAAATCTTATGAGTGAAGAAATAGTGTCCTCGTATCTTGTACTATTATAATTCCATCCCTCACAATAAATATTACTGGCATGTCAATAATAAAATAGCTATAAACTTATGCTTAAAAGGTACGGTGACCGCTAGACTCGTAAAACGTTTTGTAGTTCACGTCTAAATGGAAAGTACTATGACGTACATACAATCAAACGGTACAAGCATAACAAAGAAGACGAGCATGCTCATTACGGCAACGAAGGGCAATCACCTTTAAAATTGTGCCAAGGCAGTATCATATTACCTTACATTGTGGCGACAGCAACAAAAATCAACAACTCATAATTGACAGGCCGGTTGGTTTCGTTGGTAGATTCTTCCTTTTTTGCGTTATTTCATAAAAAGTAAGTCTTAAGGAATGTTTACGTAGGTACCTGTTATGTGCATGCTACACGTATGGTGTAATAATTTATTGTTGAAATATATAGGTAATATTAAAAAATATCGATATGGAAATCAAATTAATTTACCCAAAAAGTACAGACGCCAGCACATCAAGATACCCCGATCTGTGAAATTTCCCCAATTGAAAGTGCACCTTTTGCTTTCGTGATTAAGTTGAAAATCTATATAAGAATTTGAATTTTTAAAGCATTATTCGCAATGCAAAGCGTTCCTCCGGAAGGGTTTTAGCAAGGGAATCCTAAATTTGATCTGCCAGTGTGTATCGTTCGTAGCTTAACGCAGAGCGCCTACCCTGGATATGGTGCAGGTTTGAGACCCGCCGGTCAATTAAATTTATGTTTTCCCATTTTTGAGATTCTATAAAATAAATTTGACAGATTGGTGTTGCTGGGTGTGCTGGCGTTTGTACATATATAACTTTACAAGGCAAAGGGTAGGAGGAGCGTGTCATTAATAGCCAGGCTTTTCTTCTTTGGCTACGGTTACAAGGATATTTGATAGGTACTAAATAATTAAAAAAAATCTATTGCGTGTAGGTGATATTGATTTCACATTAAATTGCTTGTCTACCTACGCGCGAACATATAAATAATATTATTACGTAGTAAATGTGCCATTTCGCTAGTACATAAAATAAAGATTTTATTCAACAGGTACCTACACAATTGCCAAAAAAATATTCAAAGCTAAATACGATTAATCTTGCAGAACTAAATTTCTGAGACACCCAACTGTTTAACGACTAGTGGGTAGGGTACATTTATGTAACACGTTGTAAAAGGATTTCAATTGCTTTTGATGTCCTTTTACAACGTGTTACATTAATAATCTGATATATTGAAGGATACCAATGTACCCTTGATCAGTTTGCAACATATGCAAAACGGTAAACACGTCAGGCTGAAAGTGTCTCTGTTTATTTTAATTTGGAGGTTTAGCGAGGGTTTTTACAGAACAAGTGCATGATCCAATCCATTTCACAATTTCTAGTCGCATTCACTTTTAATTTTGCCCCAATAAAATGGCTTTTATTCACATAGATTTAAAAAAACGGTCGTAAATAGTGTGAATAGAATTATATTTGAAGTATTATAAATTAAGTACTTATAATGCTATCTACAACCTTGGCCCGAGAGTAGTAAGAGAAAAGTTCAAAGAGGTTTACATTCTAACTGTACCATCTCAGTATATATATGAAAACTTACTATAGGTTTGTGCATAAAAATATCGAACCCTTCTGTAAAAGGAGCGATACACATAATGTAAATACTAGATATAAGAATAATCTCATTTTGTATACTACCCGTCTCCACAAAATAAGTAACTCTTTTATTGGGCAATGCATAAGATTCTATAACAAACTTCCCAATGATATTAGAGAACTGTCTACGAATAAGTTTAAAAGAATTATTAAAGCCAAATTATGTAGCAGGGCATATTACAAAATTTCTGATTATTTAAGTGATAAAAGTGCTTGGGATTGAGTTGTTCTGAGTCAAGACACATGATTGTAATTAATCTTAAGTATATTTTATTTTAAAAAAGGATTCCTACTGAGTTTTCTGGCAGTGTTTCTCAGTAGCTGCCACGTCATGCACTGCACGGTAGGGTAAAAAAAATATGACGATTCCACATAAATATAATTTTTTTACGGATTGAATGATTTTTGACTTTGACTACATTAATTCTAGTTAAAAATGATTAGTTATTATTATATTACAAATAATTAGATCTTGGGTTATATTTGGTCATTCGGAATAATAATTTAATTTATGATGGTCATGGTTTGGTTAAGTTGCTGTTTCTTGAATTTATGTGAAAATGGTTATTTAAGTTTATACACATTTATAGTTTTAAATATATTTTACTACATATTGTCTATATTGAGGTAAGCATTCAATATTATTGTAAATATGATGGACCTTGTGTGTATGACGACGGTCGCGCTACTACCGAATCCAATGAAAATTGCGTTGTAATATTTAAAAAAATCCATTCAGCCAGGGCATTCTTATTTTAATTCTCTTAAGAAACAAGGCATTTATTCGAAATACGAAATAAATATTACCTTCTTAATAAGCTTACATAGTTAAAAATTAATAATCTCGGGTGTAACTAAATATATCTGGATCGCAATGGGTTCCATACAATTTTCTACACGGTTTTTACCTATATCATCTTACCTTTATCACGTGAACACGTGTATTTTGGATTGTGTAGATCTCTGGGGAGGCTGTAGGTTTTACGGCTGATATTATAATAATAAAAATTAGTTATTCTAAACATTTTTATGAGGAGTGATTGTATCAGTATGAATAAGAAACCTGGTGCTAACTGTTGACATGTATAGATCCATTAATCATAATTCTACATAAATTTCGCACGTCATACGGTATCATTTGGACAACACGCGTCTTGGTAACAGGAAAAGGTAAGTTCCAATGAAGGGTTAAGAAGTTTAGTATTACCTGTATTACGGCACATTCAGTAGTTCAACACCATTGTTTCACTCGTAATTCCATTCAATTTCATGTGTCATTGATGTATTTGAAATTCAAATGCATCCCTCATTGTACCCTAAAGTCGAATTAGCGTTTTGATTCGAACCCGTGACACATCATGAAAGTTACCTACCTACGCGTTACGTGCGGGTGGCCATGAATGCAGCGATTGCATGAGCGGAGGCGATGACAATGCCATACACGTGTACGTTATGTATGACTCCTTCGATCAATCTGGATACAGAACAGAAACAGAATACCACAAACATTTTTTTTTATTTGAACGTAATGCAATATGAACTGAAGTGGCAGTTGGGCAGGGCACATGGCTCGTAGAACTGACGGCCGATGGGGCAGAAAGGTTCTAGAGTGGCGACCACGAACCGGAAGACGCAGCGTGGGCAGGCTGGCCTCCTACACGGTGGACCGACGGACTTGTGCGGGTCGCGGGAAGCCGCTAGATGCGGGCAGCGCAAGACCGACTATTGTGGAGATCCTTGGGGGAGGCCTTTGTCCAGCAGTGGACGTCTTTCGGCTGATATGATGATGATGATGATGAATGCAATGTATCTACAGACGCCAGCACATCCAGCTACTCCAATCTGTCATATTTCTTTTATAGATTTTCAACTTTATCACAAAAGTGTAAGCTTCACTTTCAATTGGGGAAATTTGACAGATAGTGTTAGCTTGATGTGCTGCCGTCTGTGCATATATAAAATTAATGTTTGTCAGTATGTCCTTTATGTAATAGTAAACTATGCATTTGATCATGTAATGATCTTCCGCAAAGCGTTGTGCATGGGCCCACGAAGGTTTCTGAGTACGACCAATGTTCGGCAGATGGCGCCATAACTTTTAAATTTCAACGCGGGTGAAACTGCGGGGCACAGCTAGTAGATTATGTATAGATTAGTGAGTGTTTGCTTTTCTTTTTTTTCTCTTTTGTTCCTTACGATAAAAACCTCAATGTTTCAAACTCTGGAACTAGATGTATATTCCCTTGTACAGGTAAAAGACAAAAAGATAACATAATTTGCAATACATTTATGCATTTAGAATATTGTAGATTGAATCCATTTTATTACATAGTGCCTTTAATTTTTCCCAACCATTAGACATAGAACAATTAAAAAAAATCTATTAATATTTTTTTTAAATGTTTTTTTGTGTTGTTACTTTACAGCACGTCATTTACGGCTTTAATAGGCAAATTATTCTGTATACGTTGCACTATAGAAACTAGGATGTCTTCTCGCTTTACAAAGACAGCATTGTAGATATAAATCTGTCTACTGTTTTATTTAACCCATGAAATCGCAGAAAATTATCAATATTAACCGAGTCCGTGATTTCACACCGTGCACATTTATCGTCTTAGTTCTTTTCTTCTGCTGCACTTTTTCGTCGATCCGTTTTACATTGATTTTGTTTCTTTTTAAGACAACTTCCGCACTAAACTTCAATTCAAATTCATCACTACATCGGGCCTTAACTACCCTTAACAAACATACAATTCACGGACACCAGGACACCTTATTAACTAATCATGTTTTACAACGCTTCACCTATATAATAATATAATAACCTGGGACATTATTTACACACGGCCATCTGATCCCAAACTAAGCAGAGCTTGTACTATGGATACCAGATAACTGATATACTACATACCTATACTACTTTATCTTTTTGTAAATACATACTTATATAGATAATTACACCCAGACTCAGGACAAACAGACATGTTCATGCACACAAATATCTGTCCTGGGTGGGAATCGAACCCACGACCTCTGGCGTGAAAAGCAAGCATTTGCCAAACACGCCAACAGGCCCATCAAATATCATTAATATGATAGCTGTTCGCGAAGAAATCTGGTAGCCAATGGCATATGATTGCAGGCAAAATAATTACGACGACGACCCTTAACATAATTGCAACTTAAAAAGCGGGATTCTTCGAAAAGAATTTAAATACCATTACGATCGAAGGGATCTCATTACCATTCACATTGAGTTTATTAATGTTCGTTATGTGTCCGGATGCGCCAGATGCAATTTCATTTTAATTTAATATAAACATTTCACAAGTTTTATGTATTTATTACTTTTTATTAAACCGCTTCATGACAAAGTATGAGTGAGTCAGCTTGGTTACAATAAAGTATTTTTTAATTTCCAGTTAAACGATCTTGATTTTTAAAAACCCGGATATACGAACATAAACTTGATATATTGAGATTATTATGATACTGACAGGGGAAGACCACGTTTAACTTCTCTTCTCTCTTTCCTATTCTCGAAAAAGAGTTTTAGTTTTAGGTCAGAAGTATTATTAACCGATGTGTATGTATACGAAATGTGATGGGAGTGAAAGAGGCAAAAGTAGTGTGCAAAAATCGCGAGAAGTGATAATCCGTTCTGTACCTACCCCTTAGTAAATTAACAACCTTTACTAATTATCATAATACATAACTAAAAGCAGTTCAACAAAACAATTTCCGTTTTGGAGTTACGATTAGCGTTTGTAAGTTTTAATGTACGAAATAATTCGGAAGTGCTTATCAGATTTCCAAATTCCATGAATATTTGAAAGATACATTACTGCACTGGATATGGCTGTAGAGAATATCTCTGACAAAGTTTGGGCGTACCAACTTATACATTACTAGCTATGGCCCGCGGTTGTACCGGCGTTAAACTTAATAAATAATATGTGTATTTGTGTGTTATTCGGACATATAAGCTATATTACTACAAAATTTCATCGAAATTCGTTCGATAGTTTTTGCGTGAAAAAGTAACAAACATCCATACACCCCTACTCAAAAACTATCGCATTTATAATATTAGTAGAATTATCATATTAATATATATTTATTTATTGTATATATTATTAAGTATAGTTATAATATTATTAATTTAAAATGATCAGTATTCATGTGTTTCATTGCGATCGCAAGTTTCAGGGCCACATCGACAACTATAATGCACTAATAGTAAAATCAAGCACTTATAGCGTTAATTACAATACCGCCATGCTATTATTACCTGTCAATATTGTATGAACATTTCCCGGAGGGTTACAATAAAATGCCGTTTAATTTTACGCTTCCAACGTAACGTCCTTCAGGGTACGGCACGTTTTACTACAGGAAACAGCTATTGGTGACAATAAATAACAAACACATTTAATGCGATTGCATTAAAGTAAAATTATTTTAATAACAGGTTGAATAAGTAGGTTGCAGTAGCGTAGGTTCTGTATAACTCGATGGCTTTAGGCTTTCCTTTAAGAAACGTATGAAATAAGGGTTTATATTTAACGGTTTCATTCTTTTCACCTAGATGGTTGCAATCAAAGATTATTTTATTTCTTTGTATTTAAAACCCCATTTAGGGAACGTCACGTTCTGCTGCAGCAAACAAGCATTGCTGTCATAAAATTAACACACTCATTTAATTCGATTGCATTGAAGTAACATTATTTAAATGACAGGTTAAATAAGTAGGTTGCAGGGGTGTAGGTTTTATATAACACGATGCATATTTATTTACATTCCTTTTATTTTGTGTGCGCACGTGTGGCGCAGCGGCTAAGACAGCCGCCTCGCCGCTTCTTGTCGCGGGTTCGAGTCCCGCGCTGAACTATTTGTGTGACCCATAAATAGTTGTTCTGAGTCTGGATATAATTTGTGTCCGTCTAATTGTATGTTTGTAAAGTACCCCGCGAGATATGGATTAGATATCCTAGTGCTGGCATTTTCTTTAAAAAAATGTGAGCCGTCTCGGGACGCCTGGCAGATGTGAAACATCGACATTATTTTGTAAAAGTAATATGCAGAAAAGAACATATTGTGATAGGAACCAAATATGTCATAATGATAAAATAAAAAGTCGATTGCGCATGCGCCACGGCATGCGTCGCCACGCCAGAAATCTATTTTACGTGCGGCTATAGATGTTTCACATCAAAAAATATGAACATGTCAAATAAGGGGTTTTTTATAAGCATTTAAACACTATTGATATAATAATTTTATTGACACAGTATACTTAAGCGCCAAACCGCTCTGCCGATTAGTATATAATCGACTTCTCTTTTGAAATGTATCTCCCCACGCCAATGCTTCGGTACATTCTGCGGAAGTGAATCATATGTAATGCAAGTATAAATCCGGCACAGGTTTCGCAAATAGGGCACAAGCACATGCATTTATTTTTAGTCTCTACAATAATCCAAACTTCCTCCAGATTCACGAAGTAACGCCGCTTCACGCCTAGCGTCTAAAAATTGCAGTAACGAGAAAAGTATTTTTGTATGAGGTGAAAGTACCCATTAGCTGGTATCAAGTCAATAGTATTGTCGACGGGTCGTCAATGGATACACATACACTGCGAAAACAGGTCTTACTGCCTACATAATTAAGACGAAAAATTTAACCGACTTCAAAAAACAGGAACATTTCAATTCGATTAGTTTTTTTAGTGTATGCACTTTACGTATTACTTACTCTAGTATTAGTAAAACGGTTTGGATTATTCTTTTTTTAGTCGATTCGATTAGTCGCATTCGAGCATTCGTTAGCATCCCTTGATAACGGTCCGTGGAGGTCTGAAACACGTGTTGGGTACCTTATCATCTAATTTGCTTGTTTGTTCTATTTCATTTACGAGATTCCTTTGTTTTAAGGATTTTTTTATAAGTGACTGCGTTTTGTATTCTGTGTAGCGAATTCGTGTTTTAGATTAGTATTGTCTTGAAAATATAGGCAAAGGCGTACATGTGTTTTTAACAAGATAATAGGTACATAATTCTTTTAGAAAAGCTTCACTTTAATGTTCATTCAACATTCGTTATAATCCACCTCTTTCAATATCTCTTTTATACTCGAATTACAGGCAAAATTCGTATCTTATAAGAGCAAGCAAGGATCTTAACAGTCTATGCAAATATTTATCACATGACCCATTCATTACGAAAAGTAGTACGGCAAGGAATATTTTTAACTTAAATATTTTTTCTGTAATTTGGTATTTAAATTTTGTAATATTTTTATTTAGTTATTTATATATTATAACTTAAGCACCTGAAACCTGCTATTGGCTCACTGTTGCTTAGTTTTATATTTCGTTTTATGTTTAATAGCTGTTGGGTTTCCTTTGTAAATAAATAAATAATCCTAATAGTATAAACTTTGCATAAAAATAACAAATAAGGGCTATTCAGGGTCAGCGCCTTAACATGCCGTTAAGGCGTTGACTGTCCCAATGTAGCCAATATATAGGTACTAATAGTGCCCTAATAGGAACATCAATCTATTGTTGGAAATAGGAAGAGCTTTTAACTAAAATAACATGTGTACGTTGAACGCATGCGGCAGTAGGTATAAGTATGAAAATATATACATACATACATCAAATGAAAGTCCGTTGTCTCCGCCTATGAAAATAATATAGGTATAAAGAAGATCGGCCATTATTTTTGTAAAGTAATAAATTATGCATGCGGTGACGCCTTAAATTGTGCATTAGGATTTGTGTTCTTGTATTATTAATTTGTAAGAATAATGTAACAATTACTGGCTGTCCTCAATAAATAAATAAATATTTTTTTGCCTCTATGCACATAAATGTTGTTCTCCAAAAACTATGCTGATTCATCATCATCATGTGTAAAGGCTACAGCCATCCACAGCTGGACAAAATACTCCCCTAAAAGCCTCTTAGGGATATGCTATAATCACCACGCCTAACAGACCTATAATGATCATAGTATTCAGAGAGGCACTGCTTGCTGCCCATTCTCTGGTAGATAATATATTTTAAAGACAACGCCCGCACTAGGAAAATTAATCCCTGTGTCGCGGGGTACTTTAAAACATATAATTGACGACACAGCATAACTATTTATGGCTCACACAAATAGCTGACCTGCTCGGGAATCGACCCCGGGACACGAAGTGGTGAGGCGACTGTCTTAGCCGCTACGCCACACGTGCAGTCGATATGCCTTGTCGATGTCGGCGTGGTGGTAGGGTTGTCACTCGTCTGGGATTCCCCGGATTTCTCCTAGTTTGGAGGACGCCCGGGGGCTGTCTGGCAGAGATTAAAAAAAATGGTCCGGGAAAATAGATTCGGACAGTTCTTATTTCAGGCAAGCTTTTGCGTTTCACCAATAGTATTTGAACTTAACTTTTAAATAGATTTCACCAAAATGTCCGTCGTTTCCAAAGTTTTTTTCCGGCGTAAGCAAGGAATGTAGTGGCAACCCTAAGTCGTAGGTTTAAGACAGTAAGGCTATTAAATATGAAGCTAGACTCGTAAATTCTTATTGTCCATTATAAATTTATACCTAAAAGATTTATAGAACGACATTAAAAGATTCGTAAACTAAATGTTTTTTTAGAATTAAAGCTCAATAGTCACAAAAGTAGTTTGCATTTTACATAATGTTTACTGCTTTCCTACTCAAAATTGGATGCCTAAGGTGTTCAGAAATGATGCTTTTTGTATGAGAAGCCATAAAAATAAATTTGTGCATGAGCTGAAGATAACGTTTGTTTGTCATGTGTCCCAGACTCAGGACAAACTCTGACTATCTATACATATAAGTATGTATTGCCAAAAAAGTAGTATACGAGTATGTAGTATATCAGTTATGTGGTTTCTATAGTGCAAGGCCTGCTTAGTTTGGGATCAGATGGCCGTGTGTGAATAATGTCCCAGGATCTTATTATATTATGATTAAGTAAACTGTTATATTTAAAACCAATAATAGAAACATTCGAGTACTTAATTAAAATTGGATAGAACTGAACATAACTTTCCATAATGACATCTAACTACCTACTACAAGTTTACTCGAAAACGGTCCATTGAACAGCGAACACAATTTGCATTCATTCATCCTCGCATATTCTAGCGTCGCGTAAATCACAATCCACATGAATATGTATGGTTCAACACCTCGGGCAATGTGCCTATTGTCTTGAGTCTTAATAAAGGATCTTTACCTTGTTATTTATTGTAATGCACTTAGCTGGCTAGTAATTAAAGATTTTATTTATTTCGATTTGAAAAAGAATACAGACAGAAGAAACCGTAGCTTAGTTGGTAGTGATCCTGCCTACGAAGCTGGTGGTCCTGGGTTCGAATCCCGGTAAGTGCAAATATTTGTGTGATGAGCACGAATATTAGTTTCTGAGTCATGGATGTTTTCTATGTATTCAAGTATTTATCTATCTATATAAGTATGTATATCGTCGCCTGGTACCCATAGTACAAGCTTTGCTTTGCTTTTAGTTTGGGGCTAGGATGATCTGTGTGACATTGTCCCCAGATATTATTATTTTCACTTATAATGTATTCTGCCTAACTGCATTACAGTTTGTTGGCAGCATTCTAGCGGGTTCACAACTTAATTTCTTATAACTAAAATACATTCGATTTTCGATTCGACTGCACGTGTGGCGCAGCGGCTAAGACAGTCGCCTCGCCGCTTCGTGTAGTGGGTTCGAGTCCCGCGCCGGACAACTATTTGTGTGATCCAGAAATAGTTGTTCTGAGTCTGGATGTAATTTGTGTCCGTTTATATATGCTTGTAAAGTACCCCGCGACACGGGGAATACATTCCCTAATGCGGGCATTGTCTTTAAAAAAAAACATATATCACGCCTGTTTTACAGATGGGTAGGCAGAGATAACCGATTTCCATTTGAACAACGATCCTTGCACGCCTCTTTTGCCTCGTTTCCTGTCATTATATTCTTCTGACCTGGAGCTTTACCGGCTAAGTCGCCGAACATCGATTTCTTAAATGGCGTTCAAATAAATAAAGGTTAAAAATGACTTAATAAATTGTTAAATTGGCTTCAACGTTGACAATCGATTCCGGACCATTTATGACGTCATATGTGGTCTTGGAAGCCGATTTACCGATTTATTAAGTCACTTTTAACCTTTATTTATTTGAACGCCATTTAAGAAATCGATGTTCGGCGACTTAGCCGGTAGAGACCCTGGCCTTTCTTGAGAACGTCTCCGATTTGGTCAGAGAATGTTCTACGAGGTCTTTCTCTTCCGGTTGTCCCATTCACACAAGCCAGGTATACTTCTTTTTTCAATCTTCTTTCTTTCTAAACGCCTAAACCATCTCAGCTTATAACTGAATTGGTAACAATTACTAGTATATTTAACTATTGGAACGTCTTCATCAAATGAGTTCCTAAACAGTGAAGGAAATTCAAGACGATTTAACAGGAGGAATACATTTATTCAAACTTAAGTGTACCTTCTATGATCTCTCTGCACTACCCTAACGTTGACTGTAAAAAAATGCCTTTGCCATTAAGTACCTAAGTACATTGTTTTTTTTTAATAAGACAACGCCCTACAATATGGATTCTTATCCCTGTGTCGCGGGGTACTGTACAAACATATGTATAAAAGACGGACACAAATCACATTCAGACTCAGAACAACTATTTATGGGTCGCACAGATAGTTGTCCGGCACAGGAATCGAACACAGGACACGAAGCGGCGAGGTGACTGTCTTAGCCGCTGGTCACATGTGCAGTCAGTACCGACGAATAAATTAAAACAGAAACTAAAACGAGGCGGATACTTAATTATTTTTTGTCTCGCGAGTTTAATAAAAAGTTCATCATTCCAAATATTAAACTCAATTTTAAAACATACCGCTAGCCGTAATTTATATAGATATTTAGTGGGGGGTTGCGAGGAAACGACAGCAGGCGTCAATCGGTGGGGTGCAACCCCTTGATTAGTTCCCGATGACAACCGCATACGATGCACATGTAGCGCATGGTAATGACGCTGCACATCACTATGGTAATCATGGCGGCATGATTTAATGGTTATTGATGAAGTTTTGATTAATATTTTAATGAACCCCTGTTGGCTGGACGCGATATCGAAATTAAACGCATCAACTATGTGCATTATAATTTATAATTAGCTACTGTACTTTGAAACAGTAGCTAACTATTTATTTAGGTAACTAATATACCTATTATCTATATATTTATTATGTGTTTTTATTCCTAAATGAAGCGGCTTTGTTAGTTTAGCCGTTATAAAATATTTCTATTGCTGGCCTACACTAACTACCCACATTTTAGCACTACTTTATTATTCTTAAATTAAAAATGTTTTGATAGTTTAAGCCTTGTAAGATATTTCTATTGCTAACCTCCACAAATTTTGTTCCAATCGGTCATCTAAAAGAAAAGTTAACTTGATAAAATCAATTTTAACTTTTCTAGTGTGTTTCTACTTAGTGTTTAATAACAGTCATTGTAAAACTCTTCTGCTGCTCAGTTGTTCAGTCATTGTAAAACTCTTCTGTTACTTAGTTGTTCAGTCGTTGTAAAACTCTTCTGTTGCTTAGTTGTTCAGTCGTATTAAAACTCTTCTCTTTGCTCAGTTGTTCAGTCATTGTAAAACTCTTCTGTTACTTAGTTGTTCAGTCGTTGTAAACCTCTTCTATTATTCAGCTGTTCAGTCATTGTGAAACTCTTCTATTATTCAGCTGTTCAGCCGTTGCAAAAACTTCTGCAGCTCCGTTGTTCAGTGTTGGTAAAACTCTTCCCTCGTTCAGTTGTTCAGTCGTTGTAAAACTCTTCTCTTTCTCAGTTGTTCAGTCATTGTAAAACTCTTTTGTTGCTCAGTTGTTCAGTCGTTGTAAAAGTCTTATGTTGGTCAGTCGTTGTAAAACTTTTCTGTTGTTAACGAACATAATTTCCTAAACTTTTAAATACTATATAGCAACAAAAACTTGATCATAAACCATTTCCATAAGTACGCACTCGAGAATAATGAAAAGTTCTAAGTAACTTTTCATTGTTTTCCCGTGCGTACTAGTTAGGGAAAACAAGTCCCGTTAGAGAAAATAACAAGATTTAATCCACTGTTTAATATGAGGAAACTCCAAACTTAATTATTCGAGTCCTCGAACTTAACACACCGGTAGTAAACCACTTACAATTCACTTAGACAAAAGAGAACAACCTAAGTAAGTACATACATTATTCTAATCGACCTAAATAAAGATTTTTGACTTGTCCCTAAGAAACTAGCACAGGGTAATGGCAGAGATTTGTTAATTAATTAGAGGACAGAATAGGCGGCGTCACGCAACGTAGTTAGTGACGGTTCAGTGCGGGTATTTCCGCGGCCTACATTCTGGAGTCCATTTGACCCTACTTAGATCCACCCCGGTGAATGGTGACAGACAGACATTATCGGCAACAGACCGTAAAACATGCAACATTGTAATTAAGGGCTGTATTTAGAGATGTTAGTAAGATGGAAGCGGGCAGAAGATTAAACTTTAGAAGCTAATAGTATTATTGGGCCAAGTTTTAGGACAAAGCCGATTGATGACATCTACATCTTCCGTAATTTCGGATTTTAGAAAGGAAAAGGAACACATAAATCGGCTTGCAAAAGCGATTTATACTCAGCAAAAAATTAGCAGTGCCCTCCCAGGTTTGCTTCGATTCCCGTCAGACGTTAAATATTTTTTATTATACAGTTTAGAGTTTGAACTGATAGTTAGTTAGACATTTTTTTTAAATATGATTCGTCCCCCAAACATTGAGATCCTGATCGCTTAACTGATATTTTCGTTTTCTCCGTTAGAACAGTTAAGTTCTAACTTGAGATTGTGATAAGCCATTGAATTTTACGAATCAGGTCATAAATTAATTTATTTATTATTAAGTAATAATGGTTAATTAATTGTTACAATATAAAAGTACCAAGGGCAAGGGCAAATTTTAATAGGAATAAAAGGACTTTTAATCAAAGCATCCTAACCTAATCAAGTGTTCTTGCACTTCGAGTTAGGTTGCATTGGCTAAAATTCTATTCATCCTTTAAATTAAACCCATGGTATCACAAAGTCTTACTGCAAGCGCTTTCTCTGTAGTTGGGTAACGGGTTTGATTTCTTATCGTCTCCATGTTACAGAGGATACGTTAAGTTGACTGCCTTGGATTAGATAACTGGCCTTTACTGGCCTATTTAGAATTAACTAGTTTTTGTGTGAAAGAGAGTTCGCATTTATATGTAATATTAATAGTAGGCTACTTCAAACTAATTACAGCCTAATTTTTAGCTGTGTGTTCAAAAAGGAGTAGTAGCCATTTTATACGTATAGCCGGGCTATTTTTTTTTTTTTTTTTTTTTATAAGACAATGTCACACAGTTCATCCTAGCCCCAAACTAAGCAAAGCTTGTACTATGGGTACCAGGCGACGATATACATACTTATATAGATAGAAAACATCCATGACGCAGAAACAAATATTCGTGCTCATCACACAAATATTTGCACTTACCGGGATTCGAACCCAGGACCACCAGCTTTGTAGACAGGAGCACTACCAACTAGGCTAAGTTGATCGTCAAATCGTAATATCTACACTAAGCAGGGTTTGTACTATAGATACATGATAACTGAATTTAACTGATATATACTACTTTTCTTTTGTGAATACATACTTATATAGATAATTACACCCAGACACAGGATTAACAGACATGTTCATGCACACAAATATCTGTCCTGGGTAAGATTGAAACCACGACCTGCGGCGTGAAAGGCAAATGTCTTACCAACCACGATTACCGGCCCGTCAAATGTACAAAATGGTTAGTATCCAATAAACTATAGTTGATGGCAATCAGGTTAATTCCGATAGCCAGCTGAATGGATATCGGAATTAACCTAATTGTTGGAATATTTGCATTGTTTATAGGTAAGGTTGGCTCGTGTCTATACGTATCCGTGGTTGTCTTGGTAGTGCTGGGTACCCGGGTAGGTCAACAGGTGACCTGACACAGAAACAGCGGCCACTGTTCCTGCCAATCTGATTTATATGCACTCAATAAATTATCGAGATTCGAATTAATTTAACTTAATAGCTCGTAAACCGACGGTCGTTGGGGCAGAAAGGTTCTGTATTGGTGCCAAAACCGGAAGACCCAGCAACGCGGATAGCGCTAGACCGGCAATTGTGGAGTACTTTAGGGGAGGCCTTTGTCCAGTTGTGAACGTCTTTCGGCTGATATGATGAAGATGAATGGATTTCGTAACTTTTTCGTAACGCTATTTAATAATAATAATAATATAATATATAGGGATCATATTATATTATTCTAGCCCCAAACTAAGCAAAGCTTGTACTATGGGTACCAGGCGACGATATACATACTTATATAGATAGATAAATACATAGAAAACATCCATGACTCGGAAACAAATATTCGTGCTCATCACACTAATATTTGCACTTACCGGGATTCGAACCCAGGACCACCAGCTTCATAGGCAGGAGCACTACCAACTAGGCTACGGTGACTAGCCTAGTTGGTACTGCTTTAACAAAATAGGTAAACTTCTTTCGGCGACATGCCGTTTGGGCCATATCTTACTTATCATATGGGCAGTGGTTACTTTAGTGTCAGAGTTTTTCAAGCTGCCCAGTAGGCGCCTGACATGACTTAACGACTGATTTCTAATGACTACAACAAGGACTGCTTAACGTGCTCTCTGAAGTACGGAGACACTCAGAAGTTAAACCACTTTTGGTGGTTCGAAAGGGGGGATGAAAATTTGAATGGAAGTACCGTCATTTTTAAAGCTAGAAGCTTGAAACTTATATTTTAGGCTGATGTTTCGATATAAATAAATATGACATTCAAAGTTTGTAAAAGTTTTACCCTCAAGGGTGTAAAATAACAATGGGGCATAGGGGATGATGGTTTGTATGGAGATATGTGAGGTGTATATAAATGTTTTATAAATTTGCGACGAGAGATTAGAGATATTCAGATGTAACATTTACGGAGTCATTAGGAAATGTGCGGATGAAGTTGCGAAACAACTAGTATACCTATATAGACAAATGAGGCTGTCGATAGTATCTGATAAAGAACATGGTGTCCTTGTTGGATCACTAACCTTTTATACAGGCTGGCCGAGAAGTTGACGTTCAAACGCAAAATTTAGATTGACCTACTTTATGATGAGGAGTATCCGAATCACCCCCATGTATGTTCTACGACTTAGCGTAGTTTCCGAGATAGAATTTTTTTAATGACTTTTTTTCGTAAATTTCACCTAACATCAGTTTTCTTTTTTTTTTCTTTTCTTGAACATTTCTGGTGGGCAGGCCCCCTACAAGATGGACCGATGATCTTGTGCGGGTCGATGGAAATCGCTGGATGCGGATAGCGCAAGACCGGCAACTGTGGAGATCTTTGGGGGAGGCCTTTGTCCAGCAGTAGACGTCTTTCGGCTGATATGATGATGATGAACATTTCTGGTTCAGTTTTTTGTGATAATTACTTAGCATACTTTAACCTAACACCCTAAAAAGTATGGCTTATCTAATCATTGCAGAACTGACTTAGAATTTATTCGTAAGTTCAAAATTAGAGTTCAGGACTCATACATTTTCAAAGTATCAAAAGAACACAAATCGTAGAACATGCATGGGGGTGATTCGGATATTCCTCATCATAGAGTATCAAAATTTTCCGTTTGAACGTCAACTCCTCGGGCTCCCCTGTATGTAGATGAATTGGAGTAGCTGAAACGGCAACTCAGCGTAGTTATGGTGCTATTGACCTAGTGCCCCTTCGAAATGATATTGTAGCAACAATAATGTATCATCCAAATCCTTGTTTTATATGACAAGTACACGAAACAACAGCAATGTATAAGTTCAAAGATTATATCGATTCATCACACGCATGACGACACGCAATGCCTTGTAAAGTCAAGTTCAAACGTTTTATTGCCTACAAACGATATTCGACTGTACGTGTAGCGCAGCGGCTAATACAGTCGCCTCGCCGCTTCGTGCCGCGGGTTCGAGTCCCGCGCCGGACAACTATTTGTGTGACCCATAAATAGCTGTTCTGAGTCTGGGGCTCGCCGAAGTTGCGGTGGTGAGCTTATACAATACTTTGGTTCTAATTGAATTTAATTTTCAGAAGCATATTGTGCAAAAGTCAAACATTTTATCATATGATATATTAACATTTATGTGTAGGTACATAAAGAAAAAGCCATAGGAAAAGTTTTCTGGTCATTTATTGATAAACAACCATGGATTGTATATAGTTGCAAGAATATAGATGGCACAATTTTAAACGTTCCATCTAAAATCCAGTACGTAGACTCACTGAGCAATTTTATAAATTTGCGAGTGGAGAACAACACTATCCTCTTCTTTTCATCGTATTCGATATCTTTTATCATAAAAATGTCATTATCAATTTTGATTAAATCCATATTAACCTGAAAGTGAACATTGTCTGGCTCAATCTGTTTTTTATGTTTACGTTTTTCTCGATAAATACATTGTTTTAAAGCTGAAACTGACGGCAAATTATTTAACTCATTATTGGAGCAGTTTCCCAGCACGTCTTGAACAATGTTACAGGTCTTTTTTGTTCTGTTCCTGCCTTCATCTTTTAAGTTATTTCTGATTTCTGCTATAATAGACATCCTCAGTGGCTCAGGTTCGTGATTATGTATCGGTTTTGCTGTTAATAATAAGGGTCATTGTAATCTTCATTTAATTTAGTTTTCAATGTTGCATTACATCCATATAATTTATCTTTTTTGTATTCACACCTCCAATAATAATTCTCTCTGCACACTTTGTCTTTTTCATATGTAAATCCATCCAAAAACAATTTTAATCCGCCTTTATTATTGACAAATGTACGTCACTGTGTATTATTATTTTCGTTTTCACTTTCAATACAACTTGGATATTATATCTAATAATGTCCACGTAGTTGCAAAGTATATAGTAAAACAAGCAGTATGATACCTAATTAATAACTTTATAGGATATAGACACAAGGATACTAACTGTAAACAACCTATGCAATTATGAGTAGGAAACGTGTCTGCCATTAGTTTTTATTAATTCTACCTTCTCATACTAAATATAACATTATACTTTTCTCTGATGAGTAATTATGTGTTTCTTTGTCTTGCTATTTAGTTTTACAAGGCTTTTAATTTTATATTTACTTATAAACAAAAGCCTAGCCTTCGTATTGTTGATGTTTCGAATTATCATTAGGTCGGAATTTTTATTATTCGTTCTATTGAAGCTCGGTATTTTGAGAATAGTAATTATAATCTTTAGGTATATTGAAAAAGCACTACCAACTAGGCTACGGTGACCGTCAAATACTCATGTTTCACCGGTCTGGAAGTGATCGATGAGGATAAGCAAGTAGGCTCGCGGTAAGTCGATAGGTGGTGACCGGCAAAGTGGTTTAATTTCTGAGCGTCTCCGTGCTTCGGAGGGCACGTTAAGCTGTCGGTCCCTGTTGTAGCCATTAGGAATGTATTTTTTTTAAGGCAACGCCCGAATTAGTGAATCTAATTCCTGTGTCGCGGGGTACTTTACGGATAAATAGACGGACTCAATTTGCATCCAGACCCAGAATAACTATTTATGGGTCACACAAATAGTTGTCTGAATGTCCACTCGAACCCGCGACACGAAGCGGCGAGGCCACTGTCTTAGCCGCTGCGCCACTCGTGCAGTCTCTGTAACGTATATGTGTTTAAAAATATGTTTATCAATTGTCTGGTTGCTATAATACAGGCTGTACCTACTTTGCATAGGTGCAACAGTGGCGGTTCCGGATGGCAATCGTTTCGAGTTCCCGGAGCCATCACTATAAGCATCTGGGTAACCCTGTGGACTCCCACATACCCCGTCGTCTCCCCCAAACGGCGGGGACCTATAAAAGGTTTCCACCACAAAAAAAGGCTCTACCTACTTTGGGATCAGATGACAGTGTATTAGCTGTCCCAAAATATTTATATATATTTTATTTTAATGCCAGCTCGAAGTATCTATACATATAATAAAATCGTAGGAAAGTCAAAACTGTACATTGAATATTTTTAATGATATTATCGTCGCGTGATATTCAATCAATATCGAAGCCAAAAATATAGTTTTTAGAATTTTTGTCTGTTTATCTGTTTGTCTGTATGTATGTCCGGGCTAAACTCAAAAAGTACTGCATGGATTTACTTAAAATTTTGCATGAATATTAATAAGAGGTCGGGTCAACATATAGGCTACATATTATCACGCTATCACATATGGGGGAGGAGCTGTGATACTTTATAAAGTTTAACGCGGGTAAAACCGCGGGGCACAGCTATAATAACGTAAAAGGAATGATTGCTTTAATTTTCCTCAAATTGTTCTTTCAAAGCAAAGTCACTCGCGATCCTTTACAAACACAGGTAGGTATGTAAATAAACAGAACCCCACAGAAGCATTCGGAGCCAAGTTAGATAAGTTAAGGGAGTGAATAATAGAGGACAGATTGCTTAACTATCATAAGATTGGAACCATCCTCGGATTTCACAAACTTTTGTTACGATGTGGACAAAAGTCCTGGTTGTAGTTCTACTATTTATGCACTTCATTTACAACTGTACATTTTAGTGTTTTTTTTTTTTTTTTTTTTTTTTATTGGTACGAAGTTCCTTATCGCGCGTTGTGAAAGGGGGCTAGACGGAAAAAATCTTACGAAAAGTTGTCACGACACTTTTTGCAGTTGTGCGGCGTGCGCATGTTTCTCTGTCTGTCTCTCTCTCTCTCTTATAGAAAGCAAGCCAGATATTTTCATTTCTATTTCGCATTGAACAGTGTGGTGTCGCGACGATTATTTTTGTTGAGTGTATACAGGTTTTTTGTTCATAATAAATAATAAGAAATAACTTCGTCCCATCCGGGTGTCCCTTGACACCTCTCAAGTTTACATTATTTGGTCAGTCTACAATTGTTTACACATTTCAATTACAGATTCTTCATTAATAATAATACAAGTGTGGCTTAAATAAAGCAGCGAAATATTTTTAAGGGCTCTAATAGTAATAATATCTTAGGATGACCAAACTGAGCAGAGCTTGTACCTACTATAGAAACCAGATAACTGATATACTACATATACTACTTTTCTTTTGTAAATACATACTTATATAGATAATTACACCCAGACTTAGGGCAAACAGACATATTCATGTACACATATATCTGTCCAGGGTGGGAATCGAACCCACGGCCTGCAAAGCAAGCATTTACCAACCACGCCACAGGCAGGCCCGTCTATGTGTAATAAACTTAACTATCCGTATTTTATTCATTTTATTTGGGGCTGGCCTATTGGTGTGGCTAGTGACCCTGAATGCTAAGCAATAGGTCGTGGGTTCGATACCCACCCAGGACAAATCTTTATTAGCATGATTATTTGTGCTGTATCTGAGCGTAATTTAACTTAAATTAAACTATTTTGAATTCTGACGCATTTAGTACGTACAGACGCCAGCACATCCAGCTACTCTAATCTGTCAAATTTCTTTTATAGATTTTCAACTTTATGACAAAAGTATAAGGTTCACTTTCAATTGGCGAATTATGACAGATTGGGGTAGTTTGATGTGCTGGCGTCTGTACATACGGGCATACCTGAACATTTACGTACTCAAATACAAAACTACAGAAATAAACTTTATGATAATCACTATAGTTATTTACAAACTAAAAATATCATAATAAACTTAAAATCAAACTACAAAATTACAAATAAAAGTAACAGCTTGCAGATAAAAAACCACTTTTAAGTCGCCATCTGCGAGTAAGCCGCCCAAAAAGCTAGCCACGTTACCTCTTTGAATGGCAAGGCGTTGGTTGATCCTATAGTTATTTGGAACATAATTGAGCGTAACAAACGAACGGACAGACCGACGTTATCTGACGCACGACTCGCACCACAAAAGTTTTTGAATATAACTCCGGATCCCCAAAAAATATACAAAAACAGACAAAAGAGAGGTCTACGAAAAAAAATACAAAAGGGGACTCGTTTAACCAGCATTGTCAAGCCACAAGTGTGGTTTTAATTAAACGTAAAAAAAAGAGGATGTTTGATGAACAAAATAAAGTTGGTTTAGGATAAATGAGTGCCTTTAAAAATGTAGATCACAAACTTTATATTCCGGGCCCGTTTACTAAGTAATAATGGGGGGTACCTACCTTCCAAATTGCCGAATAGCCAGCTATATTTCATTTCTTAATTTTCCATAACGACGAAGGTATTAAGGCGGGGTAATTTTAGATGATTTTTCTATTCAAATTAGGTTCAACGGTCAATGAAATTGATTTCGAGACATTACTCTATATAATAATATATCTTGGGACAATGTCACACAGATCATCCTAGCCCCAAACTAAGCAAAACTTGTACTATGGGTACCAGGCGACGATATACATACTTATATAGATAGATAAATACTTAAATACATAGAAAACATCCATGACTCAGAAACAAATATTCGTGCACTACCAACTAGGCTACGGTGGTTCTATATTGTCCGAAATATATGTCCTAAGTGAAATATCTGTCCCATTATTGATTTGAAATTAGAACAGATATACTACTTTAGTTACAAACAAATAATTCTTGTGGTCGTCATCATCATTATTTCAGCCGAATGACGTCAAAGGCCTCTCCAAAAGATAATAATATAATTTATTGGACTCACATAAAACAAAAATACATTCACATGTGTTTACAGATTTTTGTAATGATTAATTACAAAATGTACTGACACTGTTTTCCAAACTAGGCTAAAGCCTGTATTTCGGGAGACATCACCCGCACTAGGGAATCTAATCCCTGTGTTGCGGGGTACTTTATAAACATATAATAGACGGACACAAATTACATCCAGACTCAGTACAACTATTTATGGGTCACACAAATAATTGTCCAGCGCGGGACTCGCGACACGAAGCGGCGAGGCGACTGTCTTAGCCGCTACGCCAGACATTATTGTTGCCATTTGTAGTACAATAAGAAAATACAATACCCTTAAGTAAGTATTGTTGTGTATTTCTATAACGCCTGTTATAATAATGACTAAAACAATAGGAACAAAGAATAGATGCAGGTGTGGCGGTGGCAATGGTCTTACTTCCTACGGAAATGGGCTCTCCATGTATAGTAATTAATAATTAAATATTCACTAAGCTTGCCACTCCAATTAAGAATGCTGTTTATTATTTACAGAACATTTTGTTCGTATGGTGTTGTATAATGAAATGAGTGAGATACTTATTTATGTCTAACTAGGTAGATATTCTGAATAGTTTCGATACAATAATATTAATAAATTCATTTATTTCAGGCATCAAAACCTATAGTAGAACAATAACCTATTAGCATAAACATTCACAAAAATGAATGAATAATACATGGAATAATACAAAAAAAACAAATTATTAAAATAAAATTAACAATATTATATAATTAATTTTGAATTAAAATATTGAAATGCCCAATACATTATTTACAATTTTTTTTTTTTATTTGAACCATAAACAAGTTTACAATCATCATTAGGTAAAAAAAAAGTGGTGCAGCGGTTAAGACAGTCGCGTCTCCACTTCGTGTCCCAGGTTCGATTCCCGCGCAGGACAATAATTTATATGACCCATAAATTACCCATGTTCTAAATTGGGATGTGCATTAGTACCCTGCGACACAGAGATTAATTTCCCTAGTGCAGGCGTTGTCTATACATATAATAAAATCGTAGGAAAGTCAAAACTGTTCACAAAATTTTTTTTTAAAGGATACTTGTGGCGTGATCTACAATCAATATCGTTTTTAGAATTTTTGCCTGTGTGTCTGTTTGTCTGTATGTATGTCCAGGCTAAACTCAAAAAGTACTGCATGGATTTACTTCAAATTTTGCATGAATATCTAAGAGGTCGGGTCAACATATAGGCTACATACTATCTCGCTATCACCTAAGGGGGAGGAGTTGTGATAATTTATAAAATTTAACGCGCGGAAAACCACGGGGCACAGCTAGTTACAAGAATAAGTAAAAAATATTCGGCATCAAAGTTATTCCACTTACAGCACTAATTCATACATTTGTTTGGTGCCTAAATTCTCCTTGTATGCCCACGAAGTTTCGTGGTTAATGACAGCTGTATTTGGGGTATATATATTTCATCCCATATATTCGTAAAGTAAAAGGAATCCTTAATGCGTTAAGTAGCTAACGACATTCCAAATCCCATTAGAGCTGCGTCGGCTGTTTTTGAAGAATATGAAATGTATCAACCGTGAGGAAAAAATATACATAAGTACTGCGGTCACATAGCTTACTTTAGAATAATCCCCTTGCTTAATAAGCACTGTTTTTAGGGTTCCGTAGCCAAATGGCAAAAAACGGAACCCTTATAGATTCGTCATGTCTGTCTGTCGATGTTGATTTAATATTCTATTTTTATTTTTTCAGCGGAGTTACCTGGAGACGTTTGGTTACTTAAGAAAAGGAAGACCCGAAGTCGGCAACCTGCAGATCATGGACAGCTCACAATCATACGAAGACGACTTCAGGATTGCCATCAAAACTTTACAAGTACGTATCTGAACTAATAAATCATAGACTATTATTAACGAGAGTAGCGCTTAGGACAAATGTGTAGAGAATACGTTGAGGATAATATCTTTGTCTATTATGACAATGTTATTAGCCAACTGCGTAGCACATATTATAGTGCACAAGTGTGTGCGCAAACACAGGGGCACTTTCTATTTCATCACTCTCATGATCCGATGGGACGCCTAGCGACACGACCGGAAAGAGGTCAGGTACAGGACCGACGGCTTTACGTGCTCTCTGAGGCACGGGGGTGTAATACCGCCAACTGCCCAACTTCAGGCAGATACTGAGAAATTTCTTTTTACGGAAAAATCCCCAAAATCACTTTTTGGCCCGGAATTCATTCGGGTCGAATTCTAGGGGATGAGATAGGACGATAAACTCACTGTGCTGGTGTTGATCGACTTTTCAAATGCTTTTAATACCGTCAGTCACGATATCCTCTTATCCATCCTCTCCCATCTTATGATCTCTGATGAAGCGCTGGAGTGGTTTTCCTCTTATCTTCGAGAGCGCCAGCAATCAGTTCGCCATGGCGAAGCGTCATCAAATTGGTGTAACTTAGAAACTGGTGTCCCTCAAGGCGGTATTCTCTCACCTCTCTTGTTTTCAGTATTTATAAACCTTTTAACTCGTGATCTTCAGAGTGCGTATCATCTTTATGCTGACGACCTGCAACTGTACGCCCAAGCGAGTGTCGATAGTTTGCCAGAGGCGATTAATAAGATAAATAATGACTTTGAATTTTTAAAAACCTCGTCATATAAGTTTGGCTTAACTGTCAACCCATCAAAGTGCCAAGCAATCATAGTGGGTAGCTCAAGGATGATGTGCAAGGTAGATGTTGGCAGTTTGCCGCCTATTATCTTTGACAACTCTCCTATCCCAATTTGCCAAAAAGTCAAAGATCTCGGACTGGTAATTGACAACAACCTAAACTGGCAAAGTCACATTTCTGGGATCAGCCAGAGAATTACCTGGATTCTACGGTTATTTTATAGGCTTAGAAATTTCCTTCCATCCAGAACAAAAGTAATGCTTGTGCAGACTCTAATATTTCCCATTGTCGACTATGGTGATGTGTGCTACTTTGACCTGAATGCAGATCTTCTTAACAAACTTGACCGACTTCTGAATAACTGCATTCGATTCGTTTTCAATCTACGTAAGTATGATCATGTATCTGCTTACCGTACCCAGTTAAACTGGTTGCCCATTCGCCAGCGAAGAAATTTGAGGGCGCTCACCACACTTTTCTCAATACTGGAATCTCCTACTGTTCCTTCTTATTTAACGCCTCACTTTCAATACCTTTCTGATAATCATAGTAAGACTCTCCGCTCTAGTCATAATCGTCTTTTACGATGTCCACCTCATAGCTCTGACTTCATTCACCGCTCTTTCTTTGTCCAATCTATACTTCTTTGGAATGAGCTTCCTGTAGGAATCAGGACGGCTAAGACTCGCTTCACGTTTAAAATGAAAGTTCGTGAGTATATTTCTAAGAAACTTCACACAGAAATGTCTCGTCAATAATTATATTTATTATTGTATAGTATGTTATAGTATAGTATTCATTAGACTAAAATCATATAGTATTTATTGTATAGTATCTATTATATATATTATATATAGTGTTCGTAATTATTATTAGTTTAATTATACGTATAATAAGTAAAAATACATTTTATAAAACCCAAATGCACCTGCCACGATCTCTCTGCACTACCCTAAGGTTGACTGGTCGAGAATGCCTTTGGCATTAAGTCCGCCAATGTACATTTTCGCTGTACTAAAGTTTAAATAAATAAAAAATAACATTCTGCTATTCATCGCCGTCACCACACAGCAAACCTTGTACTAGTAATATATCACACTAATATTATAAAGGCGAAAGTTTGTGAGTGTATGTTTGTTACTTCTTCACGCCTAAACGGCTGAAGCGATTTTAGTAAATTTTGGTGTGGAGTTAGCTGAGACCCTGGATTAACACATAGGATTCATAAAGTTTAACATGGGTAAAACCGCGGGGCACAGCTACTATATAAGTGATAAAAAATTATGATAAACGAATATTAGCCTAAGCACTCACTCGAAGAGGATTTGTGCGTGATACATTAATTACAGGGCCCAAGTTGGGGCGTAAACGTCATCTGCTCGACTCTGGGCTGTTCCTGACTCTTTTATCCCTACCCGGGATTCGCATTCGGGAATTTATGTGGTTGAACTTGCTACCCTAAAAGAAGATGCAGGCACATCTTTTTTTATATATTTCGATTTACGGCTCTGGCTTCTTCGGCCTTATGAGCCTTCAGTAAATATAAAGTCAATGTCAAGTAAAGTCCGTCACAGTCAAGTCATAAGTAGTTCTTGTCCTACCCCAGTAAAGCAGTGGAGACTTTACAGAGGTTTATATGAAGTTTAAGATTCAACACAGAAAATCGCAATTCCCGGCAATATGGCATTTTTCTTCACTTGTGTACGTTGTCAAAGATGTTATGTCTAAAAATCCACCATATTTACACATAAAAACTCGAATTTATACCAGTTTTTGAAAATGAAACAATGCCCCGATGCGTCTTTTTCCACGTTGGCGCCAAAAAACTCACAGGCACATCCTTCATGCTTAGTGTTGCCAACCATACTGTTTTGAACAGTATTATACTGTTTTTCACTAAATTATACTTTTTACTGTTGAACAAAAATAAAGTATACAAACGTTACTAAGTATACGTACTGTTTAAATTTATTTAGTCAGAGGGCGTTCACTGCTCAGTGCAGCGCAGCAAAAAATATGTATTTAAAACAATAAATGAATAAAATGCGGTTCATTTTTCTAAAATACTGTTTAATATTCTTCATATACCTGAATATACTTCATTTCTAGTAAAAAAACCTTGGCAACCCTATTCATACTCAAAATCAGTTCCCGTGTCATTACAAATCGAAAGTTCTAAAATTATATTTTTGTCAATAAAAAAATTTTTGTTCCAGGAATTTGGTGGTATACCAGTGACAGGGGAGATCGACGAAGAAACGAAACTGTTGATGAAACAAAAACGGTGCGGGAGACCAGACCGGGAAGACGGCGGCGACGAGTACGGGCGTAGAAGAAAGCGATTTGCAGTTCAGGGGGAGAAGTGGAAACACACCAATTTAACATGGAGGTAAGTGCAAGTTTAGGTTTCTTTTGTTTGAAGCTGTCAGCTGTTTAGGTCTTTCTTTCTTGGAAAGAAAGGCTAAAAAAAGATCTGTAAAAATAAGTTAGCTCTACTTGCGTTGCATACTTTGTTTTGAATTTCAATTACGTATGGCCAGAATTAACGTCTTGACATTTCGTGATTTAGTCTAAGGTATTTATGATACCTAACTACCAGACAAGCATATTCTGATAGATTTTCTTTCGCCTTCATTTTACAATACTATCCGGTATGAGAAAATTCATGTTCATGAACAATATGCGATTCAAGCTAACAATATAAATTGTTCTATTAGTTCATACAATGCATATAGCGCCATCTCGTATCAACTGGCAGCAACAGGCACGTATGCGCCATCTATAAACATTGTCAAGAACTATTTAACTACGTGTGTATCCAGCTTATATATTAGTACTACTACTTAACGCAAGATGACACGTCTATAAACTTATTATTTTTAACATATATATGCTACCGATTCGAAATAAAATGGATGGTTTTCTATTTTTTTAACCATTATGTTTCTAGTAAAATACGAAGTAAGAGGTTGTTTGAGTTGACTAGAACCATTAAGTAATATTTTTATTTCGGGCAAGGTGGTAGGAAGATTAATATCGTGAATAATTTGAAAATATACTAACAAATGACCAAAATATGATAATGTTCGATGGTATTACAAGATTATCTGTAGTTTTAATATTTTATATTCTATTTACAATATAAAATATTAATAATATATAAAATGTACCACCACAACGCAACCATAGCACCAAAGGTTTTTTTTTATTGCGGTAGCGATATGTTACTTGAGTACCCCTATGGTTAACTGTCGAATGATCATAAAAACTTAAAAAACCATTACTATTTTTATACTCTTGCTTTCTTATATAACGAAGCCATTACCTGAGTTTAGACGATGACTTTTTTAACTCCTGCCTTTCTATTTATTGATATGGATATTTCCATATAAAAAATATATTTTTTTTTTCAATAAATATAATAATAAATAAAAAAGGTTTTTATTCACGTAGACTTTAAAAAAGCGCTTGTAAATAGTCAGAACATGTTTGTAGTAATATAGTTGTATACATTAGATATTATTTCTAGTAACATAGATATTTAGGTACATCTTGTATGAAAACATTTATAAAATTTATTTTATTACAGAAATGATATTTAGCTAGCTCGTATCAAGTTATTGTCAAGAGATTATGTTTAATTATCTAGTTTAAGTCTAATATTTTTACTACATATTGTCAATGGTTCTGTCTATATTAAAGGTATTATTATTATGACGGACCTTGTGTTAATAACGACGGTCGCGCTTTAATGCTACCACCGGATCCAATGCGCCCCAACTGAGAAGACCCAGCGAAACAAACTCAGTGGGTTCATCTACTACCGGTTTCAACACGACCCAGTTGAGACGGTCCGGCGAAACATACTCAAGCGGGCATGAACACGGGATTTGGTCCAATTAGAGTAATTATTTAGTAGGCAAACACAATATATGCTCGATCGGTTGTCTGAATGCAATTAAATTTAAATTCTAAAAATCAACCCAATTCTTCAAAAACCCAAGTATTTTTAGGTTTTCTTTAAATTTATATTACTTACCTTAAATTGAATGAAATATATAAGTAAATTAAACTGAAAACCGTCTGGTTTTATTTCTTTAGAACATTTGATAAACTAAAAACGTGATTCCAATATAAAATAATAGGTATATACTAAATGACATGAGTACGAACATTATTTGACTCCAAATTTAGCACCTATACATATACAACATGTAACGTAATTAACGCACTCCCTCAAACACCCCAATTAGAGTATTATGTTGTAATCATAATACATACACTGAATTTTTTATTGAATATGTATATGCGTTGTTATTTACTAAATTGGTTTCTTGGAATAAAGTTTATTTATCTTTATTTTGTATTGAATGATGGAATTTGTATGAATACAAATAAAACTGCGATTTAAAAGTCTTATTACTTTGACTTAGGGTACAAAATAAATTAGTTTCAATTGAATTAAAAATTGTGAATTAGTATAACTGGTGAAACATGACTTTCTTAAGATAGCTTTGACCTTTACGATGCTTTCCTCTTATTATACTCGTTAATTTTTTAATGCTGTCAAAAAGGTCACTGTAGCTATTTAGCAATTTGCATAGCCGTGGAATTGGTGAGTTCGCCCCTAAAATCGTTCTACGCAAGGGAGCATATAGTGGAGTGATACGGTATCGAGGATATCGGACTGGGACTCGAAATTTAACCATGCATAATATGTTTGGGCAATCAATTTTGCCTCTTAGCAGCTTGTGGAGAAATAAGGCGTCTGAAATTTCTGATCTCGTATTTAGGGAATAAATCCTGAAGTACTGCAAACGCGCGGTATATGAAGGCAGTTGTTTACTTTATTGATTTAATCTGCCTCTGTAGCTTTTGAATAAATAAAATTAAAAAGCTTAGACGTTACATGATTCGGAGCCTATTACGATGCAACAGTAAGTATCTGTGTATCTACGTATACATAGGTAAGGGCGTAAATTTATCTGTTATGCTTACGTAAAAGCCGTATCGTACGGAATCCTAATGTAGCACTTTATGTCGAACAGTCCCAACTGTATTATTTGCTTTAAGACCACATAAAATTGATGACAAATAATAGTTAAATCACGGACCTCGTAAAAGTTACGACGCTTTCCGCGTGGCTTAATTAAAAGAATATGTCCTTTTGACGCCTGCCGAAGGCAATATTACTTGCTTCAAACAGCAAAAGCTATTAACTTTACTCAACAACATTTTGATTATGACGATTCTATTTATATGATCTTACATAACATTATTCTTATTGCACATGTATTGATCTTAAGTATAATATTGGTCTGTTGGTCGAGTTCTTACTGACTGTTAATGCTATGCCTGAAGTTTTGGGTTCGATCCTCGGTCTTTTAATAGGTTATGGAGGGATTTTGCTGGTATACCCCTCGCACCCACTTCCACGGTATATAAATTAACCACACAGCCGTTTCTGGTTTATTCATTTGATAAGTCTTAATACTGTGTTAAATACACACTCACACAGTCACACACTCACAAACTTTCGCCTTTATAATATTAGTGTGATTCTGTGTCTACCTCGTTGGTCTAGCGGTAGCGTGTTCACCCGCAGAGAACGAGGTCCTGGGTTCAAATCCCGGGTCGGGCCAAAAAGTGATTTTGGGACTTTTCTGTAAAAAGAAAAAATTCTCAGCATCAGCCCGAAGTGGGAGTTGGCGGTATTATACCCCCGTGCCTCGGAGAGCACGTAAAGCCGTCGGTCCTGTACCTGAACTCTTTCCGGTCGTGTCGCATAGGCGTCCCATCGGATCATGAGAGTGATGGAATAGAAAGTGCTCCTGTGTTTGCGCACACACTTGAGCACTATAATATGTCCCGCGCAGATGGCTAATCTCTGTTGAGGTTGGCCGCCGTGGCCGAAATTCGGCTAGGAGGACATTATTACATTAGTGTGGTTATATCTATATACTATACTATATACCTAAAGATCACGCGTTCAAGACAAACAAGTATTAAGACTTATCAAATGAATTAACCAGAAACGGCTGTGTGGTTAATTTTACAGTTATCTAAGTTTGTTATTTCTTCACGTCTAAACGGCTGTAACGATTTTAGTAAAATTTGGTATGGAGTTAGCTGATACCCTGGATTAACACATAGGCTACAATTTATAAAGTATAACGCGGGTAATAAATCCGCGGGCCACAGCTAGTGTTAATATATATATAATATATCTGGGGACAATGTTACACAGATCATCCTAGCCCCAAACTAAGCAAAGCTTGTACTATGGGTACATACTTATATAGATAGATAAGTATCTACTTATATACATAGAAAACATCCATGACTCAGAAACAAATATTCGTGCTCATCACACAAATATTTGCACTTACCGGGATTCGAACCCAGGACCACCAGCTTCGTAGGCAGGATCACTACCAACTAGGCTACGGTGACCGTAGCCTAGTTGGTAGTGATCCTGATTTACATAAATAAGATAGTATTAACTATTTCCCGATGTATTTTTTAATAAAGTAAAGATTATTATTATTGGAGTTCAGCCATGTGGATGTAGCATTCATTTTCCCCAGAATGCAAATAAGTTCCAATTAAATGTTACACAGTTGGGTGCAGTCTAACTGTGGAATTCCGTCGCACGATTCTATCCTTGCTCCATTGAGCTCTGCCAACTGTGTTTCCTCCACCTGATACAACGCTGGTGGTGCATTTTGTATATGGTCCATTTGGACGGGCACGTTGGACTGATGCCCAAGTCTTCTAGAGATATACGTTATATACATACCTGATTTGTTATTTGCATATGTGCACGAGTGACATTTAAGAATGACAATCATTCGATATGCTTCATTGGTGGTCGACTCCTGTACAGTCAACATAAGGGATGTCTGTACCATCTGCCATTGCTTCTAGGTTAGGAAAGCAATATGAACTCCGCTGAAAATTAAAACTTATATACCTAGTGAATAATTAGACTTATCTATTCCATCTTTCAAATGAAATCCAATCAAATTTGTGCATTGCTCATTACAGGTGAAAAATGTGGTATTGATATTATATTAAGTATATCTGTGTGTACAGACGCCAGCACATCAAGCTACCCCAATCGGTCAAATTTATTTTATAGATTTTCAACTTTATTACAAAAGCATAAGGTTCGCTTTCAATTGGGGAAATAATCTGTACATTATTATATTTCAAGGATTTTATTCTTTAATTTCAAGTGGATTAAGAAGCTATCATAGCTGCTGGGCGGAGGCAATGTCTCTTATTTGAAGCGTATTACGTTATCTATGACTGACAACAATGTTTGTCAGTTTTAGTAAGTTACTAATACAACGGTAATGACGCCGTTGTATTAGTAACTTATTCAAACTTTTTTTACCTCCAACCTAACCTCTTATTTGTAAGTAGGGAACGAGTTATTAGAACATCACCTATTATATTAATTCATCACCTTTACTATTCTAACAGCATATCATAAAACCAGCCTCAATTTACCACCGTAAATCGATATAACTCAGAGTTACCGATAAATATATTTATAAATACTTCTGGATTAATAAATCAGTTACTTATATTGTGTTCTTCTAATTAATTAAACAAAATAATCAAAAAGTGAAAATATATTAAGCAAATAGTAGGTTACGATAGGTTAGAACTGCAACCATAATTTACTTTATCGGTGTCATAATTATATATATTTAGTAAAATGTTGATGTTTTACAAGTAACCCTATTTATTGTCTAAAATAGTATTATCTAGAGAAGCTTTGATGGATGCTGTAGTAGTATTTCAAAACAAAAAGTAGATTTATAAAGGACAATAATATTCAGTTTACAGCATTTTATTATTATAATTTTAAGTTCATATATCTTTTGCTGACTGTACCTACGAACACTTACGTACCTAGTTCGAGAAAAATCGATGTAGCATGGTAACGTATAAATGTCGCATGTTACGTGTGCGGTTGCGTTGTCCATTCGGCTGTAGCTTGTAGAGTTTATTCAACCTTATATCCCGGGTGAAAAGCTCGTGTTGCTCGTTGTCTGTTTGAAGTGGAAACAACCGCAGAGCACGCGGATAATTTGAAAAGTTCACAATCACCTGCACGGACGGCGTTTTCAGCACAATTTCCTGTCGAATTAATGATCTGTCAATATTGTAGTCCTCCATTACAGCTCGTTGTGCAAACAGGCAATAAAACTTGTGGCACCATCTCGCGGTGGGTTTACGAGAGCGTGGCGCCAAAGCGAGCTATGTAGACATATTGTAGTTCTGCACTGTTTTCACTATATAATAATAATAATAATAAATAAATATCATGGATTATATCACGGATATAGCAAAGAGCTTCGAAAACTCCAAAGAGGCTAACGTTAGGCGGTTGAGTCAAGAACAAGATCCAAAAAGTGGTGCTTTGGACACGGCTCGCATTGTCAGGAGTCAGGAGGTTCCTGTCTCTAGAGCCGTAATCCTCACCTGCGGTAGCATAGACCCTGTTCCTGGTTCCGGGGCTCATTTTACCACTTTGAAAGTGTCTCTCGCGCAAACTATTCAGTTTAGAAAAAATAATATAGAAAACCTAAAAATGTTGTGTTTCAGTTCTATGTATGGGGAACCCCCAAAATTCTTGTTCTTTTTCTATTTTTATGTGATTATCTTAATGCGATTCACAGAATACATCTAATTACCAAGTTTCATCAGTACAGCTCTTATAGTTCCGGAAAAAAGTGGCTGTGACATACGGACGGACAGACAGACAGACATGACGAATCTATAAGGGTTCCGTTTTTAGCCATTTGGCTACGGAATCCTAAAAAGATAATAATAATAATATTTCTTTATTTCAAACTCAAGTTCCATACAACAATATAAACGTAATAAATAATTTAATTAAATAGGTTAAAGTATACAATATAATTTATAAATTGCTACTTTTCGACATCATCATTACAGCTAAATAAGTCCACTGCTGGACAAGCCTCCCTCAAGAATCGTCTTGGGGGGATATGCCATAATCGCCACGCTTGGCAGGCGGGTTGGCGATCGCAGTAAAATGGTCATAGTAATCAGAAGGAAGCTGCTGCCCATCCTCTGGTAAATATTCCCTAATATTATAAAGGTGAAAGTTTTTGAGTGTGTATGTTTGTTACTCTTTCACGCAAAAACTACCGGACGGATTTTGAGGAAACTTTGTAGTAATATAGCTTATATATCCGAATAATGCATAGGCCATAATTTATAAAGTTTTACGCGGGTAAAACCGCGGGGCACAGCTATTATATTTATAAGTCGATACGTAGCAGTTATGTCCTAATAAATTATCAATGGGCAGCTATTGCAAACTAGCCAGATATCTTTTTTCCTTAGGCAAAAATGATTATATAACCCAAACTATTTTTTAGGTATAATAAGTATGGTTGTGGCAATTTTTGTGATAGTTGAAATCTTCATCTTAATTAAGCCTTTGTTATAGGTACTTGAATCATAATCATCATTGGAACGTAAATATAATAAAGAATAAATTGGGGTTTCATTACTCGATACTTCTTTAACTAATGGTTAAAGATTCTTTATTTCTCACAAACATTTCTCTCTCACTCACTTACAGGGTAAATTAATATTTACACAATATAGAACACCAATGGTGACTTATATAAATACTAACAATATAATATCTATATCTATCACAATAACTTCATTAATTATAAACTTGATTTTTATACTCGTAATGTATCTTAACTATATGATATAGAGTTACAAAGGATTTTTTATATATACACATACCCAGATTATGAATTTGATTATTTGGGATGTGTTATTGACTTGTGATCTAGAGACAAAAGGACGTAACTATTTTTACCTTTTATATGTCCCCTTAACTTGTGCTATAAGTTTTATGTGAAATCTGATCTATGATTTTAGCACACCGGAAATTTCCCTATATGTTTTTACGAGTGTGAAAACCGGCCGAATGCTTTGATTGCGTTGATTTTTATTTTTTCGCAGTTCCACAGGATTGCTTACTTGAGTAGGTATGTGGTTTTAAAATTAATTTGATACCTCCATGCTATTCTGAGAAAATGGGTCCTAACAGACAGATATATAGCAGGACAACAAAGCGATCCTATAAGGTTTCGTTTTCATTTCAAGGAATTCGGAACCCTTAAAATGGTTATATGCCCATATAAATGTACATGTAGAAACTTAATTCTCATTTCATTTAAATTTTATGACCTTTCTAATTAATGGATCCCGATATCTGACCAATTATTTTGGTTAAGATCTTGCAAAAAGTCCGATTTGGATTTTAGTTTCTAACCAAAACGATTATATTATTTTCATCATAATTATATATGAAGTAGGTACTTACCTCACAGTTAAACCATTTCTTTATCATTCTAATAATATTTAACTGTAATGTATCAAATGAAATGTAAACAAATGTCGTTATGTTTTAGACGTCCGATAACGGTGGAGTTATTACATGGAAATAACGGTATTGTTTTCGCAATGGCGGTGACAGCGAAGTGACGGGCGCGTTTCGCCACCCGCCGCGTGTGGCGCTGTCAGCGCCACTCAGCACAACACTAGCAATAATAATATTATTAGGAAATTCATATTTCTTACTAAGCTTATTGTTAAACCGACCGGGAAAACATTTATTCGTATTTTGTTTACCCGTTTATTTGTAACTTTTATAAATCCCATTTAATTATGAGCAGTGTTAAGTTGAGAGTTTCTCTAAGAGCAGTATAGGAAGATAAGATAAAAAATAATTGATATACTGAACATGTAGTAGACGTACAAAAATACATTTTCATACAAGGTGTTATAAAAAATTATAATAAAATTGTACAAAACTATATGTCTTATTAATTTGGACGGCACGTGTGGCGCAGCGGCTAAGACATTCGCCTTGCCACTTCGTTCGCGGGTTCGAATCCCGCACCGGACAACTATTTGTGTGACCCATAAATAGCTGTTCTGAGTCTGGATGTAATTTGTGTCCGTCTGTTATATGTTTGTAAAGTACCCCGCGACACAGGAAATAGATTCGATAGTGCGGACGTTGTCTTCTAAAAAAAAATATATTAATGTCACAAAAATGTCCAATTAATAATACGTACATAAATTAATGTCAAATACAATTTAGCCACATCTTCATGCCATTTAAATAATCTCCTATAAAGCTTTGACAACTAGCCATTTTTATATTAGTTTTAAATGAATCTATACTAAGCTATCTCCAACTTTTTGGCAGTTTTTTTTATAAATGATTGCCGTGAGAACCCATGCCTGCAGACAACAATTTTGCCCATAAGTGTGGTTTTAGCCGGATGAAGTAATAACTTGTTATCGCGGCGATTCCTTGTGACTTTATCTTCAAGCCGCGAAAATGTAATTAGGGTTAATAAATAGTGATAGGAGTAAATTACCTGAAATAAATTGATATATTATTATTATTAATAAGGTGTTGATACAAACATTTGCTTGAGTAATCTACTCCGAGTATGAAGGCACGGTTTCCAGGTAAGATTTATTTATAAATACGAATGTAAAAAATCTAAAATCGAAGTTTGTAAGCGTTGGGGGGCAAAAGCAAGCAATGCTTTTATTTAAAATTAAAAATGTAATGGTAATCTGATCAAACATTCTAAATAAGGCTCTATATGTACCACTAGATCGCCTGCATTACTTAATTTGATTACAGAATCCCTCTAAGAAAGAAGATGTACTAGACAGAGACTGAAACAAAACTAATTATTTTTCGTAAATTAAACTACACTCTCGGATCCGTGCTTTGATTGAGTAGGATTATGATTATGTAAGAATCAGTTCCTCAAGTGTGATCTTAAAGGTATTGTACAGGCTGAATTTTTTCGTAACTCATTTTTTTCCGATAATAGGCAACAATATTCAAAAAGTTGTGCAATGGATTTGCACGAGTTTGGATAAGTTCTGATTTAAAACTAAATAAAGGATTTGATAATTTTTAATTTAGTTTACCTATTTCTTAGCAAATTGAATCTTATTTCGTTTGTTTAAAAAAGCTAAAGTTATCATAAGTAATACATACCTATTGCAGAATTTGTCGACATGTCCTTCTTCAAACGAGGTTTAATAAGAGTATTAATATCACGGTAGGCAGCGGTTTGCTGTGCCCCCTGGCACTACGAATGTCCATGAGCAGCGGTTACCACTTACCACCAGGTGGGCCGCTAGCTCGTCATAAGTCATAAGTAATTTTATTTGCAGAACACATGTGATACAGGATGGTACAATAAAATTTTAATGTGCACTGTGTCTTACCATCACGGGCATGCAAATATATATTATTTTTAAATTAAAGTTGGCAATTTTAAATCACATTCACCTTTTACAATATCCAATGCTTAGTAATAACATGACATGCGAGCTGAAATTATAACCCCAATGAGGTATATAATAAATAATAACATAATTTAAAATAGATGTACTAGCCTGATCAGTTGAAAAAATAATTAAGGTTATATTATTATGTCAAAGAATACGTAAAAATAAAATGATGTAAAAACAAATGTCAAATTAATAGTTATGTAATACGTCTGCTACCTAAAGCAATAAAAAAAGAAAAAAGCTTCTATTGTTTATATTTTTAATTAATGTCGAAAATATTCGTACCTACAAATGTGTTTCCTGTTTGTACGAATAATGTACAACACAATCTGTAATAATCTGCTCATCACACAAAGATTTGTGCTGAGTGGGGATCGAAACCTAAGGCTGCTAAGGCAGGGTCACTAACCTCTTGACTAGCAATAGAGCTGCCAATAGATGGCTGCGCTTTTCCGAGTACCTAGTAACTATAGTGTTATTTTTATCGATAAAATAGATGAGGAATATGACGAGCTATTATTAATTGTAGTGACGTAGCCGCCGCCCGCCGGCCCTCGGCCGCGCCCTCCCCGTGGCACCCCGCGGCCACGAACTGGGTCGACATTTCAATATTGAAGGCATTTCACAATTTCTATTGCTCTTTATTGCGACTGTACGACGTAATAAAGAGCTTATTATGCGTATATTGAATGTAGTAAAACCGACGAGGAATCTGGAAAGCATTTTAATAGAATTATACTTACTTAGACACTTACAATTTAACGTGAGCATTAATATCATAATTAAACATTATCGATGTATAAAAAATTCGATTCCCACTCAGAACAGATATTTGTGTGCGTGCACATGTCTGTTTGTCATGAGTCTGGGTGTAATTATCTATTATAGAAATTAGAATACATACTTATGTATTTACAAAAGAAACGTAAATAGTATATGTAGTATATCAGTTACCTGGTTTCCATAGTACAAGTTCTGCTTAGTTTGGGATCAGATGGCCGTGTGTTAATAATTTCCTAGGACATTATAATTATCTCTCTTCTTCATCCTAATTGTATGTATAAATAAATGATATATTTTTATAGGCATTTATATATTTTAGAATGTTGTGTGAATGATCTATACATGCAATACTAGAACTTACACTCAGAAGAAATACAGCGTTTCTTCATAATTTCTCCTCTCGCGGGTCTGTTGTAAAAAATAAGCAGTACCTTTATATATTTTATTTTCCTGTACTATTTTTGGGTGTTTTTATTTTTCGAATGTACAGACGCTACCCTAATCTGTCAAATTTATTTGATAGATTTTCAACTTTATCACAAAGGCATAAGGTTCACTTTTAATTGGGCAAATTTGACAGATTGGGGTAGCTTGATCTGCTGGCTTGGTACATCAACGATAAAACAAAATAAATAGATAAATGAGTAATTTAATAATTTTGTGATAGTTTAATAAGCTCAGCCGTTATTGCTTTTTATTTTAATACAACATAGTATAAGTAACATTAAATATAAATTAAAAGCATATTATAGTTCGCAATTGTAACGTACAGACGCCAGCACATCAAGCTACCCCAATCTGTCAAATTTCCCCAGTCGAAAGTGAAACTTATGCTTTTGTGATAAAGTTGAAAATCAATAGAAGAAATTTGACAGATTCGGGTAGCTTGAAGTGCTGGCGTCTGTACATACGAATATATGTACTTTACAATTGCGAACTGTATAATACGTACCTAGATGTTGTGAATTGTAATGTTAAGTACCTTAGATAAGAATATAAGTATGTTTGTCAGCTACACAACGGACTACAAAAGTAGCACGCACAAGCCCAAGAGGTTTTTGTGTTACTATTATTATTTTTATCTATAATATGTATGTTTAGTGTTTGATAAATAAAAAAAAAAAAAAAAAAAACATAAGTATACATAAGACCGGCAATTGTGGGGATCTTTGGGGGAGGCCTTTGTCCAGCAGTGGACGTCTTTCGGCTGATATGATGATGATGATGATATTAATAAATAAAAATTTTTAAAACGATCGGTAATACTCTACTTTATGGATTTAACTAGTGATTTTTTGCTTCTAAAAATATAAATCTCTTCATAAATGGAGTCTTAAGTTACCTACGCAATGCGATACAGCTACCTACATAATGACGTCAAACAATTACGTCAACAGATGCATTAGACTTAGCTGCTCTCATATTGTCTATGACTGGAATGACGTAAACTGTATTGTACCTTTTTATAGAATTTTGAAATGTGGATAAAGAGACTTATGAGACGAGACCTTTCCATTGCTACTTTTGTGAAATTGAAGGCTTACAAGGAAGGCAAGGAGAAGGCTTACGAAAGAGAAGGCTGGAACTGCTACACCGACAAGTGCACAGCACTTAAATTAGAGAGAGGTAATAAAGAGACGGGCCGAAGCTATTTCTTGATGGAATTGATAAGAAAACACGTTTTTCAGGAACAATAGATGTATATTTACCTAAATCCTCAGGATTGCACCATTACAACACTTAGCAAGCTTTCACTAAATTAATTCAATTCTGTATTATTATAAATCAATATACACATAACATACAACACTTGTGGACAACCTATCGGTTCGAGCAGGCGACCATTCCAAATGTCACGAACGGGAATGAACTGAATGCATCGGCCACTCCGCTCATTCACCTCCTTTATGCAGATTATATCTTTTTAATAAATATTAAATTAAATACAAAGCAAAATCATACCTTTTTAAGTAAACAAATCACCAAAAATATTACCAATTATTTGGAAATCATAACAGAATCATATTTTTTTATGTAAACTATTTTATCGATATGTATGCAAGTATTTGATAACCCTTTTTTAATAAGCATTTTCAACCGTTTTTTTTATAATACTTAGCAAGACAATTGAGCAAGTAGGTCAGCTGATGAGAAGTGATCACAGCCGCCCATGGACACTCTCTACAAATGGGTGTGTAGTGTACGTATTCGATTCATAGTTATACAAATTAATGGGAACCCAATTTACCCATTATAATCCATGTAATTAAAGTCCTACTTTTAATTAATCTAAAATGTCGCATAAGTAATTGTAACTAGCTGTGCGGTTTCACCCGCGTTAGTTTTGGTGTAAAAGAGTAACAAACATACATCCATACATCTATACTCTCACATTTTCGCATTTATAATAATAGGTCTTTACCTATGAAATTGCCGTTTTGTATGAAAAAATTTAAACGAATTTTTTTCATGAATTTTTTTATTTGTATTAATCGAAGTAATCACCCATGCAATCAATGCATCTTTGCCATCGCAGTGGCAGTTTATTGATGCCCTTCTTAAAGAAATCAGCTGGACGGGAGGCAACAAATTCTTCAAAGGCATTTTGTACTGCCTCTCGGGTATTGAATTTTTTTCCCGCCAAGAAGTTATCCAAATTCTGGAAAAAGTAGTAGTCTGTAGGCGCAAGGTCTGGTGAGTAGGGCGGATGACGGAGAGCTTCCAACCCCAGTTCTTGCAACTTGGAGACCGTCTGCTGTGCAGTATGAGGTCGCGCGTTGTCGTGCAGGAGCAGCGGAGACGAGCGATTGACCAATGCTGGTTGGAGATGCGCCAGCTTCTCCATCATTGTGCTCAGTTCTTCACAGTACACATCTGCAGTAATGCTCACCCCGTTTGGTAAGAAGCTGTGATGAATCACACCGGCGCTAGACCACCAAACAGTGACCATCACTTTTCTAGGGGTAAGTTTTCGTTTAGGGCATTGTTTAGGTGCTGAACCAGGATCCAACCAACTTGCTGAGCGCTTGCGGTTATCAAACAGAATCCATTTTTCATCTCAGGTAACAATGCGGTTCAAAATTCCTTCATTTGTGTGTCTGTTGAGCAGTGCAAGGCACGTCTCGACGCGTACTTCGCGCTGGCGATCATTGAGTTCGTGGGGCACCCATTTGTCAAGCTTTTTTACCTTGCCAATTTGACGCAAATGGACCAATATTGTTTTGACGCTAACGTCGAAAGCTGCTGCTAATTCAGCCGTAGATTGTGTATCATCAGCTTCCATTTTTCAGCTTTAATTCGTCATTGTCGACCAAAGTCTTCGGACGACCGCGAGGTTCATTTTTCAGGTCGAAATTTCCAGAACGGAAGCGAGCAAACCAATAACAGGTGGTGCGTTGGTTTGTAGTGTTAGCTCCGTAAACGTCGTTGATGTTGCGTGCCGCTTGTGCCGCGTTGCTGCCACGACGGTACTCATATTCCATAATTACTCGAATTTTTAACGTATCCATGATGACGAAAAAGATTGAAATGCGATGAAAATGTAACACTAATCAATAAAGAAATGACTACTTTTGGAAAAAAGAATCCATGTTTTTAAAATAAAATTAATTTGAAATTAGAATTCTTAGCCAAACAAAAATTATTTTGATTTGAAATGGCCAGTACTGCAGAACGGCAATTTCATAGGTAAAGACCTAATATTAGTGCCTCTTGCGGTTTTGGCAGTGCATGCCGCAATAGCACGCAGATGGTAGATATTTTCCTACTTACTTGACACTTATCGTCATATTTTGGACAACTCACATAATATCTTTATAAATTGTAGCCTATGTGTTATTCTGATGTGTAAACTATATTACTGTAATGTTTCATTGAAATCCATTCAGTAGTTTTTCGTAAAAGAGTAACAAACATCCATCCATCCATACTTACAAACTTTCGCGTTTATAATATTAAGTAGGATGTTTTATGAAGATCTTATATTGTGGATCCACTATAGAAATTATGGCTTTGTTTTCACTAATTCATGATTCGTGGAAAGTCTCAATATGGCTCTATATTTTACATTTCTTCTTGTAGTTGTGTATGTACGCCATCTAGCGGAGAATAGGGTTAGTTTATTTTACTTAACTGGCCATTCTGTAATTGTCCATATTTCAGCAAATATCAAGTAATGCATTAATTTA
This sequence comes from Pseudoips prasinana, assembly GCA_951640165.1. Taxonomy (NCBI): domain Eukaryota; kingdom Metazoa; phylum Arthropoda; class Insecta; order Lepidoptera; family Nolidae; genus Pseudoips; species Pseudoips prasinana. The sequence goes on from OX621260.1 coordinate 17,165,126, forward strand.
ATTGTAATTTATTGTAATTAAACGTATGTATACTTATTTAATTACTCACTAGATTTACTAATTATATAATATATCCGACTTTATATTTACGGCACAATAATACGTCGGCTAAAAATACTAATATCACAGTATTTAAATTAGTAATAATGACCACTAAAAATGTACGATAGTAGTTACCCCTGGTGGGACTCGAACCCACAATCCCCGGCTTAGGAGGCCGATGCCTTATCCATTAGGCCACAGGGGCGCGTATATATTATCTGAAACAATTATGTTACTTGTCGAATAAGTCCTCTTATGCAATAAATTTGGTACTGAAGAAACATTTCAGTACAATATTGGTAATTTATATATAAAATAAATATATATTTTCATCATATTAATTAAGTGCGTTTTAACAGTAACAAAAAGGAGACCCGCCCGAACAGGGACTTGAACCCTGGACCCTTGGATTAAAAGTCCAATGCTCTACCGACTGAGCTATCCGGGCTCATGACCTTTTCGTTGAAATTTCTGTATATATAAGTGTTCTGTATATAATACATCTCAATGTGGTTGATATTGAAAGAAAATAACTTTTAAATTATATTTATTTTTATATTATTTATATTTATTACATGTACAAGGAATTTCAGCGGTAAAATATGGCTTAAATTAGGTCACATACTGTGTGAAAATTACAAGCTAAACATCTTTTATCTATGTGCTATTCAGTTCTTTTGTCAGTCCGTTCACCACAGCGGTATATCTCCATGAGTATCGATACCCTTTACCTAACCAAAAACGGACAAGTGCGTGTCGTGCCCTGTTCTATTAGGGGTTCCGGACATATGACTTCTGTATAAACTTTTATAAAAATGTTTCATTATGTCAGTCAATGCTAAAAATCTTTTCAAGATAGCAATAAACGTAGTTGTTTTATAACACTTACTTTCTTATCGTATGTGCAGTGGTTACCCTAGTGTTACAGTTGTTCAAGCCAACAAGTTGCATATTTTCTTTCTCTCTTTCTCTCATAACCTGCAGGTTGAATGTTTCGTAAATTATATCTAAGCTCTTCTTCAATCATGTGGTCTAAAGCTCACTCATTCTTTCTTTAATTACTCTCTTTTTATAGTTATTACATTTTAATTTTATCGTACTATGTATTTGATTAAGTCTTTTTGACTTAACCTATGGAGAAAATAGATGTTGTCTACCGTCGCGTCGGGGGTATTATCTAGTAATATTGTAAATGCAAAAGTGTGTTACGCAATCACATTTAATTGGCTGAACGGATTTACATAAAAATTGGAACGTAGTTAATCCATAACTCTGGGTGTTTTTAGGGATTCCATAACCGAGTCAAACTTGAAATGTCCCTATTTTCGTACAAAATAAAATAAAAAAATATCCGGCGCATATCACACAGCGCCATCTAGATCAAACTAAGCAAAGCTTTTACTATGGAAAGTAAGTATTTGTATACTTATTTACCTTTTTTTCAAAAAGGGTAAATAAGTATACAAATACTTACTTTACTTTTTTTGTAGTTAGTACACAGAACACAGACCAAGACAAATAGTTTGTGAAAAAGAAATATTTGCCTTGTGCGTGGATCGAACCGGCAGCCTTTAGATCAGGAGCCAGGTTCATTACAGAGAAACGGCTGTCGCCGTATTGTTAAACCTGTGGCGCAGTGGCTAAGCAGTCACCTCGCCGCTACGTGTCGCGGGTTCGAGTCCCTCGCCGGACAAATGTTTGTGTGACACATAAATAGTTGTTCTAAGTCTGGATGTAACTTGTGTCCGCCTATTATATGTTTAAGTAAAGTACCCGCGACACGCGGAATAGATACAAAAATGCGGGCTTGTCAATAAAAAAATAATTTTATAATTTTTTGTATTTAGCTTTATTTTTATTATGTTTAATTTATCTATAGTGTTTTATAAGTTTGCGAAAAGAGGCAAAATATTGTAAATATATAAACCGAGAACGGTCGCCGTCAGTCTACGAAAATGGCTTGATATAAATCAGCTTTTTTACCTGTTGAAAAGAATGCGTCACTGTGCAATACACCGATGACCTATGTATTAAGTTACCTAATCAACTTCCTCCTACCTCAGCGCCCACATGTAGCGGGCTCGATGCCCACAGAAAACACCTATACGTATGACCTATTAATTGTTGTTCAGAGGGGTCTTTGGTATTGTATATTTGTAAAGTCCCAACAAGACTAAGCGATTGTCGTACTGCGCTACAGATGTTATCCAATTAATTAACAACATTTATTGGAACGAAGTTCCTTATCGCGCGTTGTGAAAGGGGGCTAGACGGAAAAAATTCATATGAAAAGTTGTCACGACACTTTTTGCAGCTGTGCGGCGTGCGCATGTTTCTCTGTCTCTCTCTCTCTCTCTCTCTTATAGAAAGCAAGCCGGATATTTTCATATCTATTTCGCATTGAACAGTGTGGTCTCGCGACACTCGCGACGATTATTTTTGTTGAGTGTATACAGGTTTTTTGTACATAATAAATAATAAGAAATAACTTCGTTCCATCCGGGTGTCCCTTGACACCTCTCAAGTTTTTTTAGTTTCAACGTTTACAATTTTTTGACGGGCCTGTAGACGTGGTTGGCAAATGCGTTTCACGCTGGAGGTCGTGGGTTCGAGTCCCACCCAGGACAGGTATTTGTGTGCACGAACATGTCTGTTTGTCCTGAGTCTGAGTGTAATTATCTGTATAAGTATGGATTGACAAAAAAAAGTATTATATGTAGTATATCAGTTATCTGGTTTCCATAGTTCAAGCTGTGCTTAGTTTGGGATCAGATAGCCGTGTGTGAATAATATACCACGATATTATAATTTTTACCAGTTTGAGAGTCACAAGACCGGTAATTGTGGAGATCTTTGGGGGAGGCCTTTGTCCAGCTGTGGGCGTCTTTCGGCTGATAAGATGAGTAATAGAGTTGGCCAATGTCTGTGTGTCAGCCAACTCTACAAAAACGCAAAAAATGGATACTCTTACTAAGCTGATTATTTACGCGTATGGCTACTAACACATATGTATGTATATATATTTATGTACTAACTGTGCCCCGCGGTTTTGACCGCGTTAAACTTTATAAATCATCACAGCTCCTCCCCGGTAGGTGATAGCGTGATAATATGTAACCCATATGTTGACCCGACCTCTTAGTAATATTCAAATCCATGCAGTCCTTTTTGAGTTTAGCCCGGACATACATACAGACAAACAGATAAAAATTCTAAACAGTATATTTTTGGTTTCGATATCGATTGTAGATCACGCCCCAAGTATCCTTTTTAAAAAATATTCAATGTACAGTTTTGATTTTCCTACGATTTTATTATATGTATATATGTATATGTATACATATTCAGTGGCATTCCGTGCGTGATGTGCTTACAAGGAATCCCTGATAAGAGAATACGAGTACTTACCATTTTTTAATGAGTTTTAATAAACGCAATTTCATAAGGACTTATGGGGCAATAGTTCATTACGACACGACACGCTACTACCATTTTATGAAATATAACAATTTTAAAAAAAAAAACGACTACAGACTAGCAGCTTGTATAGCTCTGTCGCCCCCAATCTGTCGAATTTCCCCAATAGAAAGTGAACCTTATGCTGAAGTGATATAGTTGAAAATCTGGCTGTGCTGGCGTCTGTACCTCTATTGACGAGATATTTTAAAATCCAAACATATCGCAAATTACACAAATTTAGACAAATGCATTTCTTTTTCTAATTATTTATTACCTAAAATTGCTTAACTTCTAAATTTGTTGAGCTCTGTTGTTCAATGAAGCAACAGAAATAAAATCACCGGGTACCGCTAGGCGTGGTTGGTAAATGCTTGCCTTTCACACCGCAGTGATTCAGTTCGATTTCTATCCAGGACAAATATTTGTGTGCATGAACATGTCTCTTTGCCTAGGCCTGGATGTAATTTTCTATATAAGTATGTATTTACAAAAGAAAAGTAGCATATGTAGTATCTGGTTACCATATTACAAGCTCTGCTTAGTTTGAGATCAGATGGCCGTATGTGAATAATGTCTCAGGATATATTATAATCACGCCTATACTTCAAATTTATAAACTTGGCCTTTTAATGCTGGAGGTAAATTAAAAGCGGTAAGTTATCTTGCGTCAATCATAGATGTCGCTAACGCGCGTTAAACTGACCCGAGAGCCGCTAGCGGTTTATTACAGACAGAGCGATGATGGAAACATGATTTGACTAAAACCTTATCATATTTACCTCAGATTTGATCTTAGGTCCAGTGATGGAATAATTTACTTGGAGAGACGCTGCAGACTAGACTTTTTTTAATTTGGTAACCAGAAATCTGCTCCTACTTATAAGTTAGTTGGGACCCACTTTTGACTTTAGACTTGGCGTATTGTTGTATCAGCACACACATTACGAAAATTTTAAGGGAAATTGCTTTTACTGATAGTTTTTGTTACGTTAGACGCCGGTAGACAGAGCGTAAAAATTCGCAGTGGGTATTGGTTTTAGAATGTATCAAAAACTTATTTTAAAGTACGAAAATCGAAAATAATGATATCGTAAGACTTCAATATCTTTGGTGCAATAAATGTAGTACAGACGCCAGCACATCCAGCTACCCCAATCTGTCAATTTTTTTTATAGATTTTCCACTTTATCACATTAGCATAAGGTTCACTTTCAATTGGGAAAATTTGACAGTATTGTTTATCACATTTGATAAGATAAATTAAACTATACTGAAGAAAAGTTACTGAATTTTGAATCGCATCAAATTCAGAAAACTGTAATTAATGCTAGCAAATTTACAGAGGTATACGTTTTGTAAGAAAAACGAAAGAACCCGTTTAAGTACCTATTTAATACAGAACCCAAAGAACAGGGACTTTATAAGTACACACTCACGCCATCCAATATATTGGTTTGTAATAACTTTTTAAGCGAATTTGAGCATCACCTTTTAATAAATTCCAGTGTTATTGCTAAAATTTACCAATAATATTTTAAGATTTCATTAAGTAAATAATAATATTAATAATAATAATCTTTATTCACAGAATATAGGTTAAAAGTACAAGTTGTTACAGTGTTGGTATAGTGCACTATATTCTACCTTAAAATAAGGCATGCGAACAGTATTTTTTATTTTTACATTATCTTAAATAGTATTCAAGAATCACATTATAACCACACATTGCATTGCATTAAAATAACAATTCATTAAATTAAACAGTAAACAGTAAAATAATGTCAAAAGTAACAAAATTATCAAAATTATGTCCAAAGTAGCAAAATAATGTCAAATAAGTATAATGAATAAAAAAAATAAGGTCAATGCATTGTGTAAGAGTCCAAAAATATTGTCAATTTTCATAATGCTATTATTAAATCAAAGAATGAAAATAATTAAAAATTATAATTTACCATTTAAATAGTCCACTACATTATAATAGCATTTATTGATCAACAAGATCTTAAGCTCCTTCTTAAAAGTTGATAAGTCGTCCATACATTTTAGATTTTTGGGCAGTTTATTAAATATTTTTGGAGCCATATGATATATGCTTTTATGCATCAGAGCTGTATTAGTTTTGAGCATACACAATCGGTCGAGTAGGAGCAAAATAACAAAAAAAAACCCAGTCTGATTTTTTTAGGTCACGTGCTCTCCGAGGAAATGGCGAAGAATACCGCCTACTCCCAGACTACGGGCTCATACTAAGAAACTTTTGAAAAATCCCAAAACCAATTTTGGCCCGACCCGTACCTGACCCTGTACCCAGGACCTCGTTATCTGCGGTTGAACACTTAATTGAACATTTAATCACGAGTAGTTCGTCTCTCTCTCTCTCTTTCTCTCTGTGTAATTATATAGCCACTTCCCGTCGGCATCCAATTTTCAGAGTGCACTTAATACAAAGTTTATGAAAGTTCCACCATTTAACAGATCTAGAATTTTTGGGGACTTTATGGTATATAACATGTGGCATTTGGTATCCATAGATTTTAGTATGGAAAATGTATTGGCTGGGTATTGGAAGACGGCAGTAACTTACTTTTATGTTTAACTAGACGAACCGGTAAAGATATATCACACTAATATTATAAAGGCGAAAATTTGTGAGTTTCTATGTTTGTTATTTCTTTACGCAAAAACTACGAGACGGATTCTGATAAAACTTTGTAGTAATATTGCTTATATATCCGAATAACATAGGCTATAATTTAGAAAGTTTAACGCGAGTAAAACCACGGGGCACAGCTAGTTTGCAATAAAAGATAAAGGTAACGGTAACAATTAGTTATAAAAGGTAAAGGTTATAATTAGACTTTTAAAACATACAACCGACCTCAAATTTACTTAATAACCACCAATTTAAAGATATAACTGTGCCTCTAGCACGAGTTCCTGCAGTTTACTTACTCGATCACACGTTCACATTCACGTTCACATCGCAGTTTCGTCCCATACATTGAGCACCAGACTTTTAGTTCTTAATAGTTTCCGCGAGAGGCGCTGGTGCTCAATGTATGGGAGAAACTGTACGTGTGATCGAGTAAGTAAACTGCAGGAACTCGTGCTAGAGGCACTGTTAGATTCGAGACTTTCAATTTTAATAATTCTTTTTGTATTCTATACAATTAAAAAAGGATTATCAAAAGTGAGGCAATATACATACAGCATTTAAATATTTTTAAAGTCCTTTTAAACCGATTTCTAAAACAAGGAGGAGGAGGTTCCCAATTCGGCTCTTTATATGTTTCTTACTTCATAACTGCGTCATTCATAAACCGATTTTAACAAAATCTTTTTTTATGGGAAAGAGTATTATACTTTCGAATTAGTCTCCTTTTATAATATAATTTTTATTTTAACACGCTTTTATTAGCATCACTAGTAACTAACTATGTATGTAAGAAAATCTTGGAATCTTAATTTGATTTGAATTTATATATTAATCCAGGTTATCAGCTAACTCCATACCAAATTTTATTAAAATCGCTCCAGCCATTTAGACGTGAGGAAGTAACCAACATACACACTCACTAACTTTCGGCTTTATAATATTAGAGTGATATGATTTCATGAATTCATGGCTGCAATAAAACATTATTTTTTTAAGTAACCTTAATCGTAATTTCTTACAGAATAACCAATTTAAGGTATGATTAAAAGCGAAATTGTTCACTCGATCCATACTATTCCCAACCGCCCTTCCATAAAAACCGCCCTTACAAAAAAATGCTTGCGGACTATCTATAACATGTACAGCACTGAGACATTAAGAGCAGTGTTTAGAACGAAAACTTTTTAACGCTTACAGGAATTTATATACTTCAGTTGTGTTTATTTATCAAAAACAATATCTTCTATTTTAATTTTAAATCGACTACTAAGACAAATATTCGTAGTCAATATAAACATAATATTAATTTGCCCATTATTAACAACATGCTTGACTATAAAAGTGCATATATTACAGCTATCCGTGTGTACAATCACCTACCTACAGTTATAAAAGCATTAAACGGGAATGAATTTAAAACAAAACTTAAAAAATGGTTGATAGATAAAGTTTTTTATGATCTACAAGAATATTTTGGGAAAAAATACATTTAGTTTTAGTTAATTTAAGTTTTTAAGCCGCATTGTTGCGCCTTGTATTGCATATCCGATTTGGGTAGACTGTGAATCTAACCTATAAATAAGACCTAACATGTACACAGTTTGGCAATAAATAAATCTTTATCCTTATCTTTATAAAGGAACGCAAATCACCCCTAATCCAACGTAGGTATAAACCCAACACTGTCCGGAGTATATTGGTGTGACGCAATCAGCTTTTCCTAGAACCTGAAGAGTTCGAGTTACTAGTCCAGTAACGAAGTGATTAACTCCGTTACAACCCACAGAAATTCATTTTATTTTTTCTATTACTTGTCTTCGTTCTATTATCCGGTTCTTATATTGGATGTTTGATCTTATTCTGCTTTTATTGTTTGGTTTAAATCTTTTAATTGATACACGAAGTTTCTATAATCGTGTTAAAGCCTTAAACTAATCGATATACTAGTAATATAAATTGGTATACCTAAGAATCAACATAATTAAAAAAAAAACTATTTTTTATTTCGAATGATGATAATGTGCTCCCGGCTGTTTATTGGGGACGGTGGCCAGTATCAATGGAGACTCGCCATCTGCGCGGGACATATTATAGTGCACAAGTGTGTGTGCACTTTCTATTCTATCAGTCTCATGATCCGATGGGACGACTTGCGACACGACCGGAAAGAGGTCAGGTACAGGACCGACGGCTTAAAATTTTATACACGGTGTTTATTTAATCGTATTAAAGTCTTAAACTAAAGTAGCTATATGTATGCCAAAAGTATGTAAAATATAGTCGAAAACGCCAAAGTAAGTACTGTTAATGTAAATCTGTCTGTTTATATTAAAGCAAAAACTACCGAACGGATTTATATAAAACTCTGTAGTACCTAATGTTCTTTAATTCAGATAAATAATCCGCAAACACATAGGCTATAATTTCCAAAATATAACGCGGGTAAAACCGCGAGGTTAGACCCGCGTTATCTAGTTATCTATACAATTACGTATTTACAAAATAAAAAGTAGTATATGTAGAATATATGTGCTTAGTTTGTCAACAATATTCTGGGACATTATTCACACACGGCCAGTGTGAATAATGTCCCAGAATATTGTTATTATAGCATTGTAACAAAGTATACACATATCTAGAAACCCTATAGAAAGAACCCTGTTTTAGATTGAGTCATATTGGATGAATCAGTATAACAATCATACCGCAGTACCTAATACTAATACACGTACACTAATATACGTATATATATACTGGAACGTAAAGTGTCTGCACTTGATGTGATTCCTAACTAGTTAATTTAGTTCGAGACATACGTTCGACTTTGATAGAGTCAAGCATATTTTTAACTTTAGCTATTTAACTAATCTTATGTTTAGTCGAAAATTCTCATTATCAGCCCGAAGTCTGGGAGTTGGCGGTATTATACCGCCGTGCCTCGGAGAGCACGTAAAGCCGTCGGTCCTGTACCTGACCTCGCTAGCCGTCCCATCGGATCATGAGAGTGATGGAATAGTGCCCCTGTGTTTGCGCACACACTTGTGCACTATAATATGTCCTTCGAAGTCTGCTAGTGTTAAGAGTGGCCGCCGTTGCCGAAATGCGGCCAGGAGGACAATATTATGTTTAATCTTCTCAGCATGCAGATGTAAAGGCACGCGTGACAGGATAATAAGAAAGAAAGAATATATCGTTTTTAGACATATAAGGTACAGACGCAAGCACATCCAGCTACCCCGACCTTAAAAATACTTTTATAGATTTTCAACATTATCACATAAGCATAAGTTTCACTTTCAATTGGGGAAATTTGACAGATTGGGGTTGGTTGATGTGCTGGCATCTTTACATCAATAGAAATGAGGTAATTCGAGGACAACACAGAGAAAACGTAATGCCTTATAAAAAAAAAAACAAAACAATATAATTAAGTTCTAAGTTACCGTACTGTGTTATCATACATACATAGACTCACGCCTGTTTCCCAGAGGGGTAGGCAGAGAACGGATTTCCATTTGACACAATCTTTGCACACCTCTTTTATCTCGTTTACTGCGTTATCATAGCAGTAACCAAAGCTATGATTTTTAGCCAACGCCTCGGATGACTGACGAACGTATGCAATAAAACGCAATAACAGCAGTGTGAATTTATACGTTACTTAAATTAAATAAAACTATATGAGTTTTATCACAGCCAGGAATAAAATACACGTCAGAAATAAGTGCTTTAAATATAAACGTTTTACAGTGTGAAATAAAAAGGGATACAAAAACATTAAAATAAAATGATTTTTCAGTTTATTCGGCTACTGTCATATTTATGAAGAGTATTTCTTATTTTTTATTATGTTCCATTGAATATATATATTCCTGTAAAATTTCGTCCGTAATTTTTAACCATATATCTTTACGAGTAACATTCTCGGACCAAATCGGAGACATTCTCAAGAAAAGCCCGGTCAGAAGTACTCTAAGCCGGCGAGCATGTACGAAGAATATAATGAAAGTAAAAGAGGCAAGAGGTGCGCAAAGAACACATGAAGATCACTTGTCTCTGCCTACCCCTCAGGGAAACAGGCGTGAGTCTATGTATGTATGAATCTTTATGTTGAATGTAATTGAATCAAATTCATAATATCAGTGGCGAATCTTCCGATTTCGCTCGACTTTTCTTATGCATACCGTTGTATATATCAGTTTTCATAGAAGCGGAAATGAGCGGAATCTTCCCCAATCAACCATTAAAATTAATATTAATAATTTAACAAACCAATAAATGTATATGAAATGATGAAGTTATATTTGAGAAAAAAAGCCGCTAGCTTTTTGGATACTTCGCTATTCGTTTTGGTGATAACCGAGCTTTACGCTCGCTTTATAATGTACATTCTATAAACTGATTTATAAATGGTTGTGCAATTATTTAAAAATGAAACGTAGCACCGAGTAACGGATCGCTGTCATCATGTAATCCTACAAAAGCCTATATTTTTTTGCCCTTATGATTATAATAATAATAATATCCTGGGACATTATTTATACACGGCCATCTCATTCCAAAACTAAGCAGAACTTGTACTATGGAAACCAGATAACTGATATAATATATACTAGATACTTATATAGATAAATTACACCGAGACTCAGGACAAACAGACATGTTCATGCACACAAATATCTGTCCTGGGTGGAAATCGAACTCACGACCTCCTGCGTGAAAAGCAAGCATTTGCCAACAGGTCCAACTTTTGCAATTATTAGTGAACTTATGGCTTGTGGTAGAGGTCTGTATATTTGTTTTAAGAACATATTATTATTCCCTATGCCATAGTGATAGCAGTCCTCATGTCTCTAACAGTACCTAAGATGCAAATTGTATCGTAAACGCAAATTGAACCGTGGCGATGAGGTGTACAGCAGAGCGATATAAATCAGGTTCTATCTCGGGTGAGGTCGTGAAGCGGCGAGTGGCAAGTCCAACGAGTGGCTCGTAAATCGTCAACTGGAAAACAATCCCTGCCTCAGCCAAGTATCCACACCGGCTCTGAAATTCCAATTAAGGAGAAGCTCTAGACGAGTTCGCAGGTTGGGTGCACGCGGGCGATCACTCACTTGCACTTTTAATTAATTTATTTATCGAGTTCGCGAATCGACGGCGCAACTCGCGCCGACGCCCCGCCCCGCCTCTGGCTATATAACCCATAGAAGACTGGCGACGTCCGTCAGTTTTCTCAGGGACGCCGCGGGCGCCGGTCGCCTTCGCCCGGGAAAATGTGCCGGAAGGACGAGGGATACTTTAAATTTTTAAAGCGGGCGGTCGACATGTCGCGGAGGGTCGCGCGGCGAGGTTGCGCTTAGGGCTCGGTCGGCTCGGCGGGTGATGCTCGTCGGCCGGTGACCTTGAGGTGAGTGAGTGCACGCGCGAGGGCGGCGAGTCGATAGGCCTGAGCCGCGCCGCCCGCCCGCCCACGCGCCTGCACTACAGCTGTTTCCCAAGATAACGTGCCATCACCGAGTTTTCTAACCTTTTGATGAACATTTCAATAATTTATTGCCTTACCGTCACCTTAATGTCGACTTAAACTTACTTAGATGTCGATTTCCGCGAAGTCCTCAAATTACTTGAAAAGTTTTCAGTTAGACTTACTTAGAACTTGTTCGATATTAACATTTTTGCGGGAAAATGTTGGTAAGGGCTTATTTTCTTTAATTTGTTTATATTACGTAACTCTTTGAGCATTGAAGCGATGTTGCGTTTATTTCTAATATCTATCGATTATATTGCAGCACACCCACTTTATATCAGTAAATCATTTATAGAATATACTTTTTAAATGGGATCTAAAAATAATTGCGTTTACTGCAGTTCAGTTTGCTCATCAAAATAATCTTACAAAAAAATATTGAATTGCAAAATCTAATCTGCGAACTTAACGCGCAAAAGACACAACAGAAAAATTCAGTATGGTTGCAGCTTCGCTACCATAACATTCATAATCCACACCGAGTCCATAGAGTTTCAACCAATTGAGTTACGTTTGAAAATCGGAATATCGAGTCTCATAAATCTGGTAGCCATGTACTTAGTATAAGTAACAGGCAGCGCAGTCACCGTACTTGGTCGCTGGCCAAGTATAGACGCGCAGTAATTACTGTCTCAGGAGCCGGCTCTTAATTTGCTTAATTTACCCGAACCCGCTCCTGCGAGCTAAATCGCACGATTTAATGGGATATTTGAATGATGCGCATTGTTTTTAAACGTCTTGCGTCTGTTCTAAACGATCTTATTTCCGTTAAAATACTAATTTGTTAAGCGGTTGCACCATTAATTAATCAGTCGCTGCGATCTGATCAGACTCGTGTTTTCCACAAAAATATTTTCAGTATACATTCTATTAAACCTCACGGGAATGTTGAAAAAAAGTAAAAAGCATAAAGAGAAATGAATAGATGCAAATGAGAAATAAAATATTAAAGCATAAGAGCCGGAAAATCCAAATACCCACTCGACTTTCTAACTAAACGAGTGATCCTTTTATATTTTTATTAACATTTTTAATAGGAATATGAACCTAAAAGGGTAAAATGAGTGTAACCACCATGTTTCAAGATAGCTTTCATATAGTTGGCAATAAAAAACCACAAAGTACTCTATATTTAGAGACTGAATTTTAGATATATGTAACCAAGGACAATGTGGCGTACATAAAAGTATACTGTACTATATCATGTGCCAACTGGACTCTGCTATTATTCATAATCCAACCGAATACGTTACATTTTGTAACTTGTACCCAAAAATACTCGCGATGGTATTCACCGCTGTACCACAATTATTTTATTCGTTGTTAAATTATTCGTGGAAATTGGAGGGTAGGTAATATAGATAACAATAATGAACGTATGAATGAAACGTAACTTTCTCATGGTATTAATGAGTCTATTCGCGCTGACGGATGGTAATTACATGTCTAAAAATATTTTGTACATTTGAATTTCTTAACCATTTCACGTGAAAATGGATTATCACCAAAGTTGGGGGAATATAATTATCTATATCTTCTATACAAATAAATAAAATTGGAGTGTCTGTTTTCTAATATTGAAATAACCGGTTTTTACTACATTAATATGAATATATATACGGTACATACACCAAAATGAAATTTTTTACAATTTTTGTCTGCTGTCTGTCTGTTTGTTCCGGCTAATCTCTGAAATGGCTGGACCGATTTTGACGGGACTTTTATTGGCAGGTAGCTTATGTAGTAAGGAGTAACTTAGGCTACTTTTATTTTAGAAAATGTCTTTTATTTTACAAGAAAAACGAAATAAACTAATTAACACGCGGACGAAGTCGCGGGCACAGCTAGTAATATATAAAAATAAATAATTTATAATCATCATCATGTCAGAGTACGTCCACTGCTGGACAAAAGCCTTCCCAAATAATGGGGGATATGCGATAATCGCCACGCTTGGCAGACGGGTTGGTCATCGCAGTTTGATGGTCATAGTTCACAGAAAAAACGCTGCTGCCCGTTCTCTGATTGATATTCCCTCGGTCAATTTTCACGCCCCCACGGGATGAGATGGGGTGATGATATTCTATGCCGTCGCCACACAGCAATATTTATAATAATGTCGTGTAAAGATGTTTTTGCTACGTTTTAAAATCTGCAGAAAGCTCAAGTTTTCCGCTGAGTACTTAGGAGCCCGCATTTGAATTATAGAGGAAACGTTGGGCGATGTCGGTATCGTAGAGTATGTATCAGTGGAGATCTCATATATGAATACATTTACTGCCCAAGTAAATTGTGACCGCTGCTGCTTAGTGACCATACGGGCTCAAAATAATAAGCTGTGAAAATGCGGGGATTCTGATCATAAAAATTGCATAGTTTATTAATACAACTAAAAATGCTTTACTATACTTTAAATGGGAAGCCTCTTTTCTCATAAATGTATATTTTTACGAATAATCAATTTAAAATTAGAAAAGTAGAATACAAGGCGTTTTTTTATGAACCTATCTAGATAAAAAATGAGATAGAAAAAATATTAAGTATTCATCTACGCTCTAGTTGCAATATTTTAATACTGCTGGTAATTCTGATGACATAAAACAAAGAAACTACAACATTTAATTAATTTGGGGATTTATTTAATTAATTTAAATTGGAGATGAATATCGATTTTGTTTTGCTTTCCTGACTTTGACTCGACTGAGTACTGCTTGTGCAATCTGTGCCTTTGGCAAGTTGCGCATCACTCAGCCACGATTCTCACATTTATAGCTGAAAAAAGCGGCTAACAATCTATTTAAAGCAAATAAATAATTTATTAGAAACCTCTTTAAAAGAGTAGCCAAAGACCGCCCATGTTTTTGTTGAACTGTTCTATATATTTTTTAATATATCTCGTGATCTACTTAACCGAATCTAATAAAACATAATTTCTTAATCATGTCACTACCAAGAAATGGCAGATTCCAGTTATGTTGCCTATTTTTAAACCTAACTTCTAGCTTAGTTTCACAAACTCTATATACAGACTTGTCGACTTTTATGTTCATAATAGATAGAATTTACGAGTAGATGTGCTACTTCCTTTACAAAAAGTGCCTGACTGAGTTCTTACCTATAGTAAAAGATTTTGCTCCCTCCTGTGGCACTCACTCAATGTTCAGTACCCTTGCAGTAGTCTTACACTCGTTACAAGTATTATGATTTATGCGTCCCGCCCGCCCCGGAGTCCTTCTGTAAACAAGGATGATTTGACACCATTTACTGACAATGTATTTTTTTGTACAATAAGTAATTTTGGCTTACCGCCACCGCAGACCCTTAAAGCTTCTCAAATAATTTAATAGGCGTGCTCTCGCGTATTGTCGTTGTAATAAAACTGCGATAAGGAAAGAAACCAGCCGCCCTAATTAAAGGTAGAAGTTCCGTTTCACTTTTAATGTTCTATTTAATTGTCACTCTGATACTCAACTGTGTTGACGTTAGCGTATTATCTTAAACAGATGCGCATCGTTTGAATAAATATAAATGTTTTTACAAACGGTATAAAGAGTCGTTCTGTTTACCGAATCAGTGTAATTCCACAACAGTTCGTGCCTCGTTGGAACAACCGCTGTTAATAGTTGAATAACAACAATTAAAGCTGGGGAGAGAATCGCGAACACTATTTCTAAATAAATAGTCGAGTAGTTTTCCACTCAATTAGGGAATTTATCTCGTTTCTCATTCGCATTGCTCGATTATGTTATTGTTTGTACTTATATTATGAATTGGAAGGTTTATTTTAATTTAACTGAATGCAATGTAAGAAAAAAAAGCAAGATTTCTTCATCGGAATACTGACTTTGTATTCTGATAAAGATCATCTTCTCCACCATATAAGCCGAAAGACGTCCACTGCTGGACAAAGGCCTCCCCCAAGGATCTCCACAATGGCCGGTCTTACGGCTTCCCGCGACCCTTGCAAGATCGTCGGTCCACCTTGTACAAATATATAGTTTCATTCCGCCACGGACCATTCTCAAGGGCTGCTAAGTCGTCGAGTGCTCGAATGAGACTAAAAATATTTCTTACTAAATTTATGTAGCGACACGAGCTACTAGTGTTATGTACTTAGTGTTATTGGTACACCAGAAAGAATAGATGAAAAAATTCAAATTTATTCAGTAAACTATAATAATAATATCCTGGGACATTATTCACACAGGGTTCGATTCCCAACCAGGACTGATATCTGTGTCATGAACATCTACTATATAAAAATAAGTCGGGTTTTCCTTCCTGACGCTATAACTCCAGAATGCACGAACCGATTTACACGGTTTTGCATTCGTTGGAAAGGTCTCGGGCTCCGTGAGGTTTATAGCAAAGAAAATTTATAAAATTTAACGCGGATAACACCGCGGGGCACAGCTAGTTTTCTATATAAGTATATATTTCCAAATGAAAAGTAGAATATGTAGTATATCATTTATCTGGTTTCTATAGTTCAAGCTCTGCTTAGTTTGGGATCAGATGGCCATAAATGAATAATGTCCCAGGATATTATTATTATAAATTAGATGACTACCAATTGTG
The DNA here is from genome assembly GCA_951640165.1 of Pseudoips prasinana. Classification (NCBI taxonomy): domain Eukaryota; kingdom Metazoa; phylum Arthropoda; class Insecta; order Lepidoptera; family Nolidae; genus Pseudoips; species Pseudoips prasinana. The sequence goes on from OX621260.1 coordinate 17,181,391, forward strand.
CATGCAATGTGCAAATGGAAAACACTGAGCTATGCCGTTGCATAACTCCGAACAAATTATCTTTGTGAACTTACAGTATCTTGGTATGTTTACAAAAAGTGCCTTAAAGTATTTTTTCCTTCCTTGAGTCACACACAAGATTTTCAACTAAGCTAGAAGGTATTAGGAGTCGTCCACCTGGCTTATGCTAAGATGGCGACGTGAATGCAGGATTAAAATATATTAACAGTTTTTGTATTAAGTATTTCCTGTATAATTTATTTATATTTTATCTTTCGCGTTGTATGCTGTGGAATAGAGATCATTTCTATTTGTATTTTATTTTGCACTAGCTGTGCCCAGCGGTTTCACCCGCTTTAAACTTAATACATTATAGCCTATGTTCGGCTCGGCAGATTTAATATGGAAGAGTAACAAATATCACATGTATACTCACAAACTTTCGCATTTATAATATTAATAGGATAATCATCATCATCATCATATCAGCCGAAAGACGTTCACTGCTGGACAAATAATAGGATAATACGTCAATTAAATTGAAAAGCGAACATGTCGTATCTATAAAATAAATAGAAACTTTTTATACCTAAGTATATGTATGGTAGAGTTTTCCAAATACAAAATTTATTTTGTGTCCGGAAATTTAATTTTCAGATATAAAAACGAACTTCGATTATAACCGGCTTTGAGATTTAATACCAGCGACGTAATTTGAGTAGAGAATTATATGGGACACCAATCATGTTTTTCTCAGTATTACTTATTATTAGTAACAGTCAACCTAGTTGACTGTTACTACGTCAGCGCGAATATTCTGAGTTGAATTCTCGCACAGGACAACTATGTGTGACATATAAATGGTTGTCCTTAAGTCCTTCCATCGGTTGTAACTCATATTTCATAAAAGCAAGCGTTTAAAATCAAGCAAATAGCATGCGTTTAAAATCTATAGATAAAAATATTTTACTTCGCAAGTATTGGTACATGACATGGTGCATGTTGTAGTTAAAAAATAAGGTCCAGCCATATTTTACCTTATGGCGAGCGAAAACTTAACATCATAAATTTGCTCTAAATTACGCGTTTATAGAAATCAATTTGCTAAAGACTTATAACATCTATTGCTCTGTTTAGAAAAGAACAATAAGTATATATAATATCGCAATGTCATTAAATTCAATTAGTATTACGATGACAGTAAATCTATTAATAAACCATACTTTCATCTGTATTGCTAAGGATAACACCCTCACTTATCGAACATACACGTGGATCCATCATATATGTATAACTATATACAAAAAGGTTATCTATGCGGGTGAACGTCTTACCCACTCCCACGCTTCCGTGGCACGTGGGTTCGATTTCCACTCGCTCTTAATTTATGCAACCTACTCTTTACGTACTCTTATATAGTCAACTCGTTGCTACTTGATCTACAAACATAATATATTCTTTTTAAACGATGTTATCCATATCTGTCATTTGTACGATTATTAACACATAACAGAAGTTAATCATATCAATTATAAGCCATATGTAATGTGTGACGCCAGCACATCTAGCTAGCCCAATCTGTCAAATTCTTTTATACATTTTCAACTTTATCACATAAGCATTAGGTTCACTTTCAATTGGGGAAATTTGATAGATGTGATGGGGTAGCTTGATGTGCTGGAGTCTGTACATTCGGGGTGATTATTACTAATAAATTATAATATTAATGAGTAAAGCAAAAACTTAGTATCCCTTTTTAAAAAAATATGCGGGCAGAGGAGTATGAAATTTGGAACATTATGGTGAAGGAGTTTAGAATGTTAATATTTTTTTATATAATAGGTATTAGAAGTAAATTTTATATATTTTTAATAATAAAAAACATATTACACACAATTGACACACCCGCAAACTGTGTGTCAAAACTGAGAACAGACGACAAACTGAGTGTCAAAACTGAGAACAGATTAATATTATTTGTCTTTGATGTCTATAGTCTTTGGCAATAGAACCTTAATGGTAATTTGAAACAAGTGCCATCTCAAGTAAAATAAAATACAGGGCGATGCCTAATAATTATTAAAGCTAGATATAGCCCAGCTTGTGATTAGAATCGAATACCTCCATATCTCTAGTCACGGTATCCACCAGGCCAACGAACCAGTCATACATAATCGATTCAACTTTATTTTTCGTACCAGAGGTAAATGCAAATGGGGAGAAATTCTTTCAACGATTCGGAGGAAAATGTTGCTGGTAGCGGCACAATCAAAAATGTTTACCGTCGGAGCTAGTTCAATATTTCAGCCCCTACCTCTATCATGAGTTTACATCGAACAGTTTGTAGCTTGAGCATATAAACAAAATATATGAATCATTGATATGTATATTTTAAGTCCAATACTTTGTATGATTTTCAGTAATTCCTTTGTTAACGGCTAAAAATAATCCAGCCTAAGCCTCATACAATTACCTATACAGTTCGAGTGGTTCTCTTTACTGTGGAACAGGGCTTTCAAAACCAAATTTGGCTTTGCTAATCATGCTCGCCCTAGCCAGGGCCTAGGCCCACACAAGATCGCGCCATCGATAGATACGCCTGGGAGGACATCTTTCTCAAACATTGACTTTTTCTTGAATTATAGTTATATATGTATATATTATTTAAGTAGTAGTATCTATACATATAATAAAATCGTAGGTAAGTCAAAACTGTACATTGAATATTTTTTTAAAGGATACTTGGGGCGTGATCTTCAATCGTTACCGAAGCCAAAAATATAGTTTTTAGAATTTTTGTCTGTGTGTCTGTTTGTCTATATGTATGTCCGGGCTAAACTCAAAAAGTACTGCATGGGTTTACTTCTAATTTTGCATGAATATTACTAAGAGGTCGGGTCAACATATAGGCTACATATTATCACGCTATCAACTACGGGGGAGGAGCTATGATAGTTTCTAAAATTTAACGCAGATAAAACCGCGGGGCACATCTAGTATAGAAATATGAAGGGAATTTGATGACGATAGGTTGCTTCTGTGCAAAACACATTATTTGTTTTTCTATCAAAACATAATCACTGGACACGCGTATGAGTCATTATTATAGCTAAACATTTATAGTAAAATGTCTACTTTATACCCGTAATACATAACATAGTTTAGGCCTATTAAATTAAAAAGTCATAAATTGAAAATAGATATCTATGGGTTTTAACAATGTGTTCAGTCAGAATAATATCCTTCACCCCGCATATCTATGTAACTTTACCACAGATTGATACTTGTGGTTGAGATTATGTTTACCGTTCACATCACAAGTCAAGGGAGTTCAATTCGAATCGAGTTTGCGTTGACACCAAACGTGACGTATTACGTATCGGATAAGTGGTTTAGTAATTCAACTCGTGTGTCTCAGGACGTTTACAGAAAAAAAACTAAATTAGTGTTTTGGAACGAAGTTCTTTATCGAGCGTTGTGAAAGGGGGCTAGACGGAAAAAATTCTTACGAAAAGTTGTCACGACATTTTTTGCAGCTGTGCGGCGTGCGCATGTTTCTCAGTCTGTCTCTCTCTCTCTTCCTCTTTCTCGCTCTCTCTCTCTCTTATAGAAAGCAAGCCAGATATTTTAATTTCTATTTCGCATTGAACAGTGTGGTGGCGCAACGATTATTTTTGTTGAGTGTATACAGGTTTTTGTACATAATAAATAATAAGAAATAACTTCGTTCCACCCGGGTGTCCCTTGACACCTCTCAAGTTTTTATTCTACAAATTGGAATAAACTTTCACTAGTTATGTCACAATGTATTGAAAGATATAAGCTATAACTGGCGTGCCTCAGAGTGGCGTTCTATCTCCGTTACTCATCGCAATTTTTATTAATATGATCTCCTGACGCGTTGAGAAAAAATCAAATTACTAATATGTATTTTACATTAATATAGTATTATGTAATCTATATATATAAAAATCAATGCCACTTTTCGTTGTAATGTTATAACTCAACAATGCCTTTACCGATTTGGCTAATTTTGGACTTGAATTATTCGTGGAAGTCCAAGGAAGGTTTTTACGTAGAGAAAATTTAAAAAAAGTATTGAAAAAGTGTAAAATCAATATCTTTTAGCAATTTAATTTTTTTTTTGTTTGATACATGAACTTAATAATCATTTTTTTTATTACTATGCCTTATACGTGGCGAAGCACGTACCGGGCCGCTAGTATAGTATAAAGTAGTATCTTATTTACATATGTTTATATGTTCGTTAACATAGTTTTCAGTGTAACTTTTTATTTTTATTTGTTCATTTACCGGCTTTTGTTGAAATCAATTCTTAACCATCCAAAAGTTGTCTGGAAGAAATCGCTTATTGCGATAAGGCCGCCCATTGTACATAATATTTCAATGTAAAATGTCCTTTTTCGTGTACAATAAAGTGTATTTTATTTAAGCTAGCGGCCTAAATCTTGATTTAATACTTTTGTTTAGCAATATTCTTTCAACATATTACAGTACATTTTCATACGCCCGAATAACTACTTTACATCAATATTATGTAAGCTGACTTTTGCTTGTTCCAAAAGACGATTTAAGGTCAGGCGAGAGTAGTAAGGCTCCTGATGATATAGATTAAAATTCTCATATTCTTAAAACTATTTTTCTTTTCTGAATACAGATGGTAATTTATGCGTCATATGTATAAGGTTCTGTCTCATGAAGATAAGGTTTTGGTGTGGTGTATCTGTAGCAGTACTCGTCTTTTCAGCAATTATTAATATCGTATTAAAATTTTGAATTGATACATATTATTACTGTTAATAGATATTTACTTTTTATGGTGTGTTGTTTGTGTCTTTTGATATAAATGTCAAAGTACCATTCCACCCAATCTCTGTAGATAGTATAATACAGCCTCTGAAAAATATAAATAAATAAAAGACGGTCACCGTAGGCTAGTTGGTAGTGCTCCTGCCTACGAAGCTGGTGGTCCTGGGTTCGAATCCCGGTAAGTGCAAATATTTGTGTGATGAGCACGAATATTTGTTTCAGAGTCATGGATGTTTTCTATGTATATAAGTATTTATCTATCTATATAAATATGTATATCGTTGCCTGGTACCCATAGTACATGCTTTGCTTAGTTTGGGGCTAGGATGATCTGTGTGACATTGTCCCTAGATATTATATTATTATATTATATATATTATAAATACCTTTGGGACAACTAATAAACTGTTATCTGATCCCACACTAGGCAGAATTTGTGCTATGGCAACCAAACAACTGATAAACACACTTATATGTTTCTAAATATTATAGATAAGTTACGCCTAGACACAAAAAAAATAGTCGTGCACATCATAATTGTCCTGGGTGGGGATCGAACTCACGACCTCTGGTTTAGCAGTCAGGGTCATTAACCACTAGACCAACAGCGCCAAATGTTAAGATAGGAAAAAATAAGCATGTATTCTCTTAGCAAGTTTATTTAGAAGTTAAAAACCTTCAAAACTAATATCATTTACGCGGTCCGGTTTTTGGAGCCCTTAATAACTTAATAGGTACACATCCTATGAACATACGGAACCTTCAGTATGATGGATGATAAGATTATCTGACGCATAGTCGGCCTTTATAGACTTATATTCCTGTTGAAAGTAAAGATTGTATTTTAAAACTTTAATGTATTTTAACATATTACAGTCAGTTGCACTAATGAGAACAGTTAGAAGGAACGTGAAAACAAATAAATAAATTTAACACAAGTAAATTTATGGGTATATATCTATAGTTTCAACAGACTGTGGCATGAAATGAGTGGATTAAAAAAGTGACTGATATTTAGAAGTGTCATTTAAGTGGCAAAACATAGTAGATAATAATAGCACTACGAATATTAGGATGGATCGAATTAACATGTTGTGTCACCTTAATAAACTGTCCATTTGATTTAAATTTTTAAGTACTGTATTTAGACTAGCAATAATGTAACAGTTAATGGTTGTCCTAAATAAATAAATAAATAAATAAACATCCACTGTGCGCAATCGTGATAGACTCATCAATGTCTATCACAATATCGCACAGTGAAAGAATCAACAAAAAATATGATAGGATGTTCAGAAATCAACCCTTTCGAGAGGTCAAATATAGCGAGAATCTCTATGGAAGATTGTCATTTTCTAAATTTCTATTGAAATCTTTTGAATAAAAAAATGTTTTCTTATTTTTGATCAGCGTCATTGCTTTCCATAAATTTATGTTACACAAAATAACACTTTTACCAAACAAACAATCAAAGCGCACAACAACTGGAAGTTAAAAAAGGTTATAAGACTAAAAAGTAATCGTTAATTAAGATGGAAGGTATATCAATTTGTATTGAAAAAATCTTTTCTTACATTTGATCAGCATTATGGGTGGTTGCTGTCCATAAATTTATGTTACACAAAATAACACTACCAAACAAACAATCAAAGCGCACAACAACCGGAAGTTAAAAAACGTTGTAAAACTATAAAGTAATCGTTAATTAAGATGGAAGGTAGATCAATTTGTATTGAAAAAAAAACTTGTGTGTACTTATGTACACGCGTTAGAAGTTATACTTCTTAATATACATACTTGAATATAGTTATCAATTTTCATACCACCTAGAACTAACGTCATGCTGTTATTTTTACGATGCGCGCACTCTCATACCACCTAGAACTAACTTCATGCTGTTAAATTTTTTGGTGTCGGTGTGCGCGCGAAATTCACTCTCATAATTTTTCTCCATCGCGCCAAAAGAAGTATAACTTCAAAAATCTTTTCATACATTTGATCAGCATTATTATTTGCTTTCCATAAATTTATGTTACACAAAATATCACTTTTACCAAACAAACAATCAAAGCGCACAACAACTGGAAGTTAACAAAGGTCGTAAAACTAAAAAGTAATCGTTAATTAAGACAGAAGGTATATCAATAAATCCCAGCGATTCCTTGCTAATTGTTAGTTGCAATGAAGTGCGGAATCAGATGCAAGCAGACGCCGGCAAAATGCAAATTCGTCAGCACTAACAACAGGCGGATGTAAAAATGTTTGCGTAGAACGCTTGACCGCTTTTAATTGTTCTATTTAAATACAGTGAACTGACATAAAGGCTAAAACGCTCCGTTTGCAGATCAAATTACATTCATTTACAACCCTCTCCGTGATAATTAAAACACGTTTAATATTATATCGACGGTTTACATGCAATTTGTTTATGAAACATCATCGGCTTTTATATCTTTTATCAGCGTGTCGAGGTCAATTTGGAGTGTATTAATTTGGCTTTCACTCATTTTCCGTTTAACTTTAGCACAAAATTAAATAAGCTTTGTTTGTATAGGCCCTTGTTATATTAGCACATAACAACATAACTTATTAACAAAACTGGCGTTTTAAACATTATAAATACTTTCATATTGTTATTTTAATCATATATATACGAGGAGCAGGGCACGTAACACGTGGAACCGAAGGCCGCTGGGGCAGAAAGGTTCTCGAGTGGCGACCACGACCCGGAAGTCGCAGCGTGGGAAGCCCCCTACAAGATGGACCGATGATCTTATGAGGTTCGCTGGATGTCGTTGAAAGGGGGTAGCGCATGACCGGCTTTTGTGGTGATCTTTGGGGAGGCCTTTGTCCAGCAGTGGGCGTCTTTCGGCTGATATGATGATGATACAAGTAGGGAGTAATATAAATAATTAAAGTCCATTATCTGAACTAATTAAACCAGTTAGTGAAATACAAAAATAAATTTAAATAAAATCAGCGCCCCTTTTTAATGCATCAATCGATAGTTATTCTTTTATCGGGAGAAAAGTGTTTTTCTTTGTTTTCATGTTAATGTGCTTCCGTCTTTATAGATATTTATATTCTATATATTTATCTACTGTTACATAAGCCATCGTATGTAATACTTTAAACCACGAAAACCTCATAAGATGAATTGTACAAATAAATACTGTAACCCGTATGGAGATTGCTATTATATTCCTGCAAGGGCATGTTTTGTTATAAGGCGTTTAATTAGAAGGCTATTAGTTGGACAGTGATTATTGGTTTTGTATTGTGTCAAAACAATCATTTCATAAATTTATATATTAAAATTATATAGGATGAACAATATTTATTATTAAAGCCAAATAAGTGCGCACTCATAAAAGATGTGACAGCAAATGCAACGACATAATATGGAATCAAACACTCATATCTGCTACGAATACATCAGATTGTAGCTCGTAGACGCTACGAGGATTTCAGCTCTCGCGTAGCTCGTAACCCGCAGGCTACGTCCAACCGTCGCCGCGTCGGTCGAACAAATCAGAACGAGGCGCAAATGCAATCCGGATTTAGTTCAATCAATGGATTTTCTCGTCATGTTTACGTGAAATTGATCAGAATCAATTTTCGTTGGTTAATTTAAAGTGTGAACACTTTTGCCTATATCCGGTATATTTCCTGTTGTCTAATTGACAGCCGTGGCAGTCAGCAGATTGGCGCTTGCTTGATCAACTTGGAGCGAAAACTGTTCATCCGCGGTTTATTTTAGAAAGAAGCAAAATATTGGTATACAGATAACTGTTTTAGATATATTTTTTTTTCAATTTAGCGGAAGGTTAGTGAATTAGGTGGTGTATATATATATATATATACCGTGTTCGGGTATCATCATCGTCATATCAGCCGAAAGACGTCCACTGCTGGACAAAGGCTTTCCCCAAGAATCTCCACAATAGCCGGTACTGCGCTGCCCGCATCCAGCGGCTTCCCGCGACTCTTGCAAAATCGTCGGTCCACCTTGTAGAGGGCCTGCCCACGCTGCGTCTTCCAGTTCGTGGTCGCCACTCGAGAACCTTTCTGCCCCATCGGCCGTCGGTTCTATCTGTTCGGGTATATTCGACCGTAATTTGAAGCCCAGTAGAATGACTTCAAGAAATATGACGTATCCTTATACTGCATGACTCTATATTAATATGTACCTATCAGTTAACTGCGGAGGTATTTCCAATACAGTATGACAGAGAAACCTTCAAGAAGCGAGCTTATTCCTTTCTTAAAGGCTTAAATGCCGGCACGTACTTGCAACCCCTCCGGTGTTGCGAGTGTTCATGGGCGGCGGTGATTACTTACCATCAGGTGACCCGGTTACTTTTTTCCTCGCTACTAAATAAAAAAAAAATACCGTTACAAATCGAAACATCGGCGGCTGTGGTTGACCATTTTTATTTCATCATAATTTTCGTTTTCAATTTCTAGACGAGTGTCGTCGAGATTGGTGCGTAAAACTCGCGTAAACATTGAAGCGGTTGCAGAACGGTTACTCCCTACTCTAACCGGTTTATGTCGCTGTACAATGTAAAGAGATAAGGTTCTTTATGTGTGTAATCATTCCGTGTTATGACGCCTACGTCATGTGAGAGAATTATTAAGGCGTTCCTGTCTCCTCACTGAACTTTATATCCTGCGGTTTAGGTATCAATAAATATGAAGGCCAGTATTGCATCTCAATTAGCTGTCGATGAATTTCAGGTCTCCCTAATCTCAAACTTGTCACGTTAAAGTATCTTTATAAAGTTGCCTCGTGGCAAAAGATGAAAATAAAAGTTGATTTCCACCCGTTAAAAGAAAAGTCCGTCTCACTATACTTCCATGGAAATAGTTTACAAAAAGAGAATACAGATAAAACTTAAAGTATTCGGGAGCATGTCGCCGTAGGCTGTCAACTTCTTGCGTGCCTTGTGTATAAACTCACTTCTCTGCTTCAATTTTTATCTCAAAGATAATCTTCTCCGTAAATGTCAGTGTCCTATCAAACCCAACATAATGGATACCAATTTTATTCTAAAGTAACGACCCGCGGTATGGCACATCGCTTTCTTCTCACTTCGGGCTCAATTTTATCAACGTCGGTATTTACTTTTTACTGCCAGAGCTTACTTTTTCGTTTTCCTATTTTCATCACAGTTATGACGCGCTACAACCATGAATTGGCGCAGTGCGATTACACATTTAAGCCGTCGCAGCTAATATGAATGACAACGGGTCGACCTACTCGACATTCATTTCCCTCGGCGCACCTCTCTTATAATAACTTACACGGCAACTTCACCTTAAGGTATTGATGTGTGCCAACCTGTGTATGAGACGGCGCGTCGGGCGCCAGCTCACTACGCCTTCTGATACCATTCAACATGCATTTTATTACCTACTGTAATCCAATGTCATGTTTTATTTTCCAAACGAACAAACATTTCAACTGCGTATACCTACTTATTATCTAGCACCCTACTAGATGCAGCCTTATCATAATGTTATTTAGTTGTATAAGACTAAATAACATGTGTCGTTTTATTTTAGAAAGTGAATAGAGCGAAATTACAGTCAGTCTACAATTTTCGGGGATTCATTTGCCGATTGACAAACAAATTTATACATATCTGATGAAGGTGTAGACTTTGGCGCCCTATAATCCGGATTCTCCTCTTGAATGCGAGCGAACGAGCGGGTGACCGAGGTTTTAGAGTGGCCCTTCAATCAGCCCTTCCTTGCGGGCGCGCGCGGGGCGGCCATGAGGACCTTTGAGCTACAGGCTCTTTGACACGAGCCACTGGCGCACTCTTCAAGTAATGATTCATTCTGCTGATGACTGACGCGGCTAATGCGCCGGTTTCCCCTCCGCGATGTTTGGTTAAGGATTAAGGATTCGCTCGCTGTAAATTAGATTTTACCGCGTCGTCTCTTTTTTAAATTACTTTGTTCGCATTAAATTTTCGTGTCGTGTATAAAAAGCGAACGTTGCGAAGTTTTATCGATCGCGCTACATTCTGGGTGCCGAGTGAGTTCTTTGAGCTGTCGTTATTAAGATAGTAGAGTAGATATGTACATCGCATACGAGTTATTATAAAATTCCTATTATAACAACTCGATTAACGCAGCTTATCGGTTGTGTCGAGCATCAGAAAATGTTTCTCGTCGTATGCTGCATTTTACAAAAACATTAGCATAGCAGTGAATATGGGTTGGAGATTGACGTGACGCGTTGAACAAAATGTTCGTTGAATGAATTGTAGCGATGTACGCACCGCTGCGTCTCGACAAAGTGTCCATTGTTGGCAGAATTCGCAAATTCTAAAAGACAATAGTGATCCTCAAGCGACAGAATGGTACACATAGTTTAAATCCCTAATCGATATTCTGAAATAATTTCATCCGAAGCTCAAAGCGCGCCAAAATTTATAGCAGGTGAAAAACAGATGCCATTAAATATTTTCCCTGTAACATTAAGACCGATAATATACTTGTATATACATTATATTTCAGTACCAGATTTTATCTACTAAGTAATAACAATACTAGATGTAGATTTACATTAGATTTGAGTAATCTATTGGAAGTCTTTAGTACATGAATCACATAATCCAATCCCAACCACTGTAGGTATGTCATATTTATAACTCATGCAAAATAAGTTTTGTCTTCAGAGTGACTTCTAATAAAGTCGACGGTAATAATTGTTTTAATCTACAAAAATTCCAATTAAAAGTTTTTATCTCTTGCGAAGCTTTTATAGGCCGGTTGGTAGCGAGCGGCCGAGCTTTTCTGCGATTATGTTTTGTTTCTATTTAGCTATTCATATTTTATGTATTTATAGTACTAGGTAAAAAAAAAGTATTACATATTACAAATAAACTGTGTTTATTAAACTAACATAGCTAGATATCGTGTCAAGAAAAAAAACTTTATTGTGTATTAAGAGCAATACTAAGGTCAGGACAGAAGTACCTTAAGCCGGCGAGCATGTATGAAGAATATAATAACAGTAATCAAGGCAAAAGATGTGTGCAAAGATCGTGACAAATGGAAATCCGTTGTCTCTGCCTACCACTTTGGGAAACAGGCGTGAGTCTATGCATGTAAGAACAATACAAGCAGTTGCAGTAGACCAGATCATTTCAGAGATCATGATGGAGTAATGGTCAACAAACAATATGCACGAGTCCCATTTGATCTCATTGTAGCACTAACTGTACTATTGGACTATTGCAAGTCTGAAATTATTCACTATTTCCATGGAATTGTATGCTATCAGTTAGTAATGCCAAAATTCAAATCATAATAATGTATTTATTTATCTTTTTCACAAAGGTTTGGTGTACATTCGAGTATTATGTAAAGAAATACAGAAAATAAACTATTATACCTTTGTGAGAGACTTGCGCCTATAGTAAAGACCTGTGTTACAGATCACCAGGCTCCCACCTCTGGGTCACATCTTGGCGATAGTTACAAATTATTAACAATACTATGTACTAATCTAAATATAAAAATGAAACTTACTAATTACAATGTTTGTGTAGTGTGAGTGTGTGTGTGTGTGCCAGTGAGAATTTGTGAGTGAGTGTTTGTTTGTCCGTTTAGCTTACTTATTGACTCATTTAGTTTTCTTGAAATAAGATGCTATTGAAGCTGGTGTCTGTTGTATTTACTACATATATCTATCAAGTTATTTATTAGGCCGGCAACGTAAATAAAAAAAACATACAAATTTTTACCGCGCACTACTACTCTGTGGAATCAATTAACTGCGGAGGTATTTCCGGTCCGGTATGACATGGCAACTTTCAAGAAGCAAGCCTATTTCTTAAAGGCCGGCTAGTTTGCGGCTCCGGACCACGGGTGGCGGCGAACACTTACCATGAAAATGAAATGAAATGAAAATGAAAACCCACTCGATGGTTTGCCTTGTCTATACTAATATTATAAAGAGGTAACGTTTGTGAGTTTGTGACGTTGTAACGGGTAATCTCTTGATCTACTGAACCGATTTTCAACATTATTTCACCAATAGAAAGCTACGTTATTGTGGAGAGCCATAGGATATGATTCATCATCATAATTTTGATTAATCCCGAAGTAAATGTTTATATTTATATAATATATAAATATATGTTTATATTTATAGTATAAAAATAAATTAGGTATTTAATTAGTGCAATGGGCCGGTTGGCGTGGTTCGTAATTGCTTGCCTTTCGTTGTTCGTTATATATTCATGTATCTATTATATTAAATAAACATTTAGTATTGTACTAGCACTACCCCCGTCCGTGCGTGACTTCCAGGGTTGCACACTGAAAACCAGCGCTAGGTGTAACCCACCTAGCTAGTGCTGAGGTGGTGACCCTTTCGGCAGAACATGCAAGAATCTTAATTGTGTGTGCATTTTATTCAAATCTTGGCATGTTGTCTTGTAGAACTGTGTTTTGTATATTTGTACTCCTCATTTTCTTGTGTGTTGTGCTGAATTAAATGTTTTTCATTTCATTTCATTATTACGCGGGACAAACGGGCAGGGACAAAAATATTTATAACGCGGAAAGAAGTCCGCGGGCACTGCTAGTTATCAAATAAAAAAAACATATACTTCATAAAATGTATCCTAGTAAATTAAAATACAATTGCAATAGAATTGTAGTTAACGAAAAATATGTCTACGATCTCACAGGTTGACAATCCAAATCAAAATTTTTGCGTGATAGTCGATAGTTTATATTTGACTTTTCGTTTAAAGACAGCTTTCCTCTATATTTTCAATATTTCCAGTATCTTGAGGGCGCGCGTCAATAGAATATAATATAATATATTCGGTGGATATGAGCTGGCGAAGGCGGGTCGTTATCATGTCAAAGAAACTATCGCATTACCGGACTCAAAAGACTGCGGTTTGTTTGATGTAAGTCATGAACGATAAGTCCTACTCAATAAACAGTAATTTTATCTTCTATCCCAAATGTGAAATATAAAATATATGGGCTCCTTGGCTTGCAAGTTTACTCAACACGTGCTTAAAATAGTACATGAAATAAATTCATCAGAAATCTACGTAACGTATTTAGTTTTAGAAATAACCAAAAGAAATTCCTCCTATCTTATCAAATTAAATTTGAAAACGTAAATGTAAAGGTATCTATTCTATAATTATATCACACTTCACACTTATAAAGCCGAAAGTTTGTGACTGTGTGAGTGCGTATGTTTGTTACTTCTAAGTTTGTTACGTCTAAACGGCTGGAGCGATTTTAATAAAATTTGGTATGGAGTTAGCTGACACCCTGGATTAACACATAGGCTATGATTTATAAATTTTAACGCGGGTAAAACCGCGGGGCACATCTAGTATTCTATAAACTACAAAAATCATATATAAAAATCAAAACGTACAGAATAGTCACAACTTAATAACTGAGATTTGAACCGCTCCTATTAGCATAATATAATAATAATAAAAGTAGTTTTTTCAAGTAACCAAAGACTTAAAATTGTTAGTTACATTAATACATAAGTTTTATTCTATGTTAGTAAAAATAAAAAACAAATGTAAAAGTAAAAACGGGAACAGAAAATTTGTGTTTACTGGAATACATGAATCACTGATGCCCCATTCCGCGAGAAATAGTGCAGCAGTCATTCAAGTATAGGCAGTCAAATCTGCCTGCGATCATGGCCAGAATGCTGTTAGAGTGGCCACGAATCCTGCTTACCAGGAATGCACACCGTTTGCGCATTGTGGCGTAGAAACAGTCCACTCTGGCTTCAGCAAACATGCCCGATGAACTACAGAAACGTGGCAGACCCAACAGCACCCTGAACGCGTTGTTATATTGGAAACGAAGAGCGTTGTAAGATTTTTGAGTATATTTAGCCCACAAAGAGCAGCGTAAACATATTTAACTAAGTATATTCTATGGGCAATTTCAGAATTTTGTAATTTTGATCAGTCTTTCGATTTCATTTGAGTTCATTGGTTGAACGGGTAGATTCGAGTATACTCAGCCAATTTAGCGCTGCTGATGGCTGGCTTTTAGGCGACAGCTTCATACGTTGGGAAGTGATAATAAATAACTTAAACTGATTTATTTGGGGCAGTCAAATACTTTTGCAATTGACTTACAAATAAAAAAAAATCTTAAAGTGCCCATCAGAAGTGTAAATTACACTTCTGATGAGCACTTTCACTGACAAAGTGGTAAAACTCCACTTTTTTTTGCCTAAACCACCCCCTTATAACGTTTCGTGTAAAAGGAGTGGTAAAATATGTACAGTTATTATTACAGATAGTGTTTTCATCAAATTCAATATTAATATTGTAATTATTTGATATCAAAGTTTCGGTAAGCACTTGCCCAAAGATAACATTCCCAAAAGTTGGGTGGAATAATTCCCGGCCGCCAGATACTCAGCCGCCACATTGATTCCGGGAATTTTATCATTTCTCATTTTAATTATTACAATTTCAAAGACTTATCATAACTTCGAAACATGAAAACTTTATGCCAAATACAAAATGTTGAATTTACTGAAAATATATTATTTTTGTTAAGTAGAAGAGACGCGCAATCGTACGAAACAAGAATAATGGGTTTCATTGCACAGCGTTGTACTTTATTCCGTACACACGAGTCGGTTGCAACAGTGCCGCATATCAAAGTATAAAATGATATTCTCCTTAATACATCTTGAATGACGCTGGAGTTTATGTAAATTGTAATACACGAACGGAATATTTCGGTTCATGTGAAATGTCGCTGTAATGCAAAGGCAACTTTTTACGCATTCACGCCGTGTACCTATTAACGGCCAGTCTTCTGGGAAGGAAAATAATGTAAACTGTGAAGGGAGTCGATGAACAGATTTCCGAATAGAGAAAGCTTTCACTTGTTGTTATTCCGCTACCGAGTAGCTTTACTGAATGTTCATTTTCCTTCAAACTTCTTTAATAACGTGACAAAAGTAGCCGCATTTCAATTCAGACCTGACTATATTTATAATGAATCTAATCTATAGCTTTTGAGTTTTGTTTTACACCTTGTATTGTTAAAAATTATAAAAGTATTATTTATTTTATGTTGATGGATCTATATTTGGATGGATAGATCTTTGGTGTGCAAAATATCAGTCAGCCGTGTTTCAAATCAAATCCATTCAATTGTTTATTTGCAAGAACATGGTACAAAATAGATGTTACATAATTTAATATATTCACATATTCTGCCACATAATTATGGCGTGCAAATTTTATTGTTCTTAAGACTATATAGTATTATTATTACATTATACATGTTATATTCTTATTACATTATGTTATATTATAGTAGCAATTTAACAATTAACAAATTATTATTAGTCTTATTAACTTACTTATTATTATTAGTATTCATAGTGTATGTAATTTTATCATTTAGGTATTCTTTTACCCCGTAATATCCCCTCTCTATTAGCAACTCAAGTAACCGTTTTTTAAACAATGTATTTGGTAAGTCAATCAAATTTTGCGGTAGGTGATTGAATATTAGAATTTCGAAAAACAATGCCGATAGATAGCACCAATATCTTCTGCCAGTAAGATCGAATGGCTATTTAGAAACCTATTCTGCCAGTGAGGATCGTCTGCTTATATAATCTAATGCCTAATAGCCTAATGGCTATGGCATTAGACCGTCTGGCAAAAGACGCAGTTTTAATTCCCGCTGAAAGTTAAAATACATGATTTCCCAGTTTTCAGTATAAATTAAAGATTTTGTTAGAATAGAATCTGAGAACAACAGTTTCGCTTTCATATATCATTAGGTAAACATATTTCGGCTTCTTACAGAAAGTGTCGTGTTTCATGTGTCAATGAAGGGATTTCACGTTTCTATCTCTATATAAATGTAATTAAAACTTCACCGTAACAAATTCAACAGTAAATATAAAGCTCTTAATTAACAGAGCGGTCAAAGTATTAATTTCGCCATTAATTTTGAGTAATTGCGCTCCGTTATAATTTGGACAGATATTACACGGCTTAAAATGTATTTATGATCTTTTTATACTTTTCCTAAACACATGTATCTTCGTCCGTCCTTAATTGGTATAAACGCGAATAATATTATGATGTATGGATATGAAAATGAATAGGCTGGTGCAATTTATAATTATTATTATGATACATTAACGGGAATTTGCTTCGGAACAAAAATCCACCGTAATTATAAGTTAGTATGGATCATGCCTCTTATGTTGAAACGGAGGAGTTTTATTAAGAGTATTAAGTACATGAATTTTAATTATTTTCTTCTGTATTTTTCAGGTACGTACTCTCTTATCTCGACGATGAAAATGTTATTGAAGAGTGGTAAGAAAAATATAATTTACTATGTAGCTAGTAAAATATTAGTATTATAATATTATTAAAATATTACTATCTTTATTAGTATTATTATTCTATCGTGATCTAAACGACGGACTAATTTGTCTGAATAAAAGATTTTTATTATTATTTTTGAAAGAATAATTAATATTGAGGCTGCTGTAATTAATCTTAAAACTTGGTCACATAAGTAACAACAAATTTAGAAGATACAAGATAAAATAAGACTCGAAGGGTGATTTAGAAATCCTTTACAATTAAAGGAGCTTCTGTTCGTGACATTGACTAAACAAATACTGATTGAAGTATGAAGTAATTAAACCTTTTACTTAGATAGTCCCTAACACGGATAACCGATGTCCTGAACAAAGTCTGTTAACTATTGACTCCTACAAAACCTATCATGTATGACTGATTAGCAGGAAATTACTACTTTATATTACGAAAACATCTTATTTACTTTCGTTTTAAGTAATTAAACTTAATTACACAAAAATATGTAACGTTTATAGGTTGTGTTTTTAATAACATTCATTTGATCTCTTACATTTAAATCATTATTGTAGACTTGAGATATAACTGTCTAAAACAAGACGAAATTGAATCTGATTACGTAGAATGCATAAAAATTTAACGTGATTACATAAGTTACATTACTTTTATCGATATGGTATAAAGCAGTAATGATAAAATCAAGATTGATTTAATCTTGTCATGTAAAAGCAATAAAATGTATTAAAACTATGTCCACCTACGTATGACGCATGAGATTTTACATCTTTTAGGTCAAAATGCTTGGGCTAGGTGTTCTAAAGTGAGTCAGGGTGTCATGAATGGGTACTATCTTATATAGAAAGAAAAAAAAAAAGAACACAACACAAAAAAAAACTATTGTAAGGAGAGAGAAATCAGGTAATACACAACATAGATATGCCTAATATGTTTATACTTTACAATAATAACATCTTAGTTAATAAATGATATTAAGTCTCGGTACGCTAGTGTACGTCAAAAATGCCTTGGCTCAGCACTAAATTAAAAAAATTAAAATTCTAAAAGTTTTTACTCACACATTAAAAAAGCGCTTGTAAATAGAACATTGTAGTAATATATAATTATTTCTAGGTACATATAGGTATTTAGGTACACGGATTGAAATAACATAATACTCGCATGTACCATTTACAATAAGATTTATTTTATAATAGTAATGATATAATATTTAGCTAGCTTATATTAAGTTATTGTCAAAGAGATCATGACGTCAATACGTATATATAAAAATATAGATAAAACCTATGTTTTGGCTATATTTTTGCTACATATTGTCTCCAGGTAATCAAGATTTTTTTGAAGCATTAGGTTAATTCTAATCGAGAACCAGACGATATACATATGTTTATAAAATATTACGATTTTTATATGTAACTTATTCTGATAGAATTCATCTTCTTTGTTTAACGACGGTCACCGTAGCCTTGTTGGTAGTGCTCCTGCCTACGAAGCTGGTGGTCCTGGGTTCGAATCCCGGTAAGTGCAAATATTTGTGTGATGAGCACGAATATTTGTTTCTGGGTCATGGATGTTTTCTATGTATATTAGTATTTATCTATCTATATAAGTATGTATATCGTCGCCTGTACCCATAGTACAAGCTTTGCTTAGTTTGGGGCTAGGATGATCTGTGTGACATTGTCCCCAGATATTATTATTATTATTATTTATAACATATTCTGTTTAAAACATTCAATAAAATTAAAATATTTTCATACTAATATATGGCTAAGTACAAATGGTAAAAAGAATAATTTGGAACAGTTGTCACCATCGGCTGGGGCGGAAACGGGCATCCGGCCCTCGGGGATACTCGGATTTTCTTACTAGTCCGACATGCCCACAGGACATTACCGAAAATACTTTATAAAGGTTATTCTAACACTTGATATATTGTTACCGGATGTTTTATATATATTGAAAGTGAAGTGAAACATAACGTCACTCTCTAGGGCCAATATCTAGGGCCAATGTCACACAGATCATCCTAGCCCCAAACTAAGCAAAGCTTGTACTATAGGTACCAGGCGACGATATACATACTTATATAGATAGATAAATACTTAAATACATAGAAAACATCCATGACTCAGAAACAAATATTCGTCCTCATCACACAAATATTTGCACTTACCGGGATTAGAACCCAGGACCACCAGCTACGTAGGCAGGAGCACTACCAACTAGGCTACGGTGACCGTCAATGGGAATGAAATGATACAAATTAAAGAAATATTTACCACACTAATATTATAAAGGCGAAAATTTGTGAGTGTGTATGTTTGTTATTTCTTCACGTCTAAATGGCTGGAGAGATTTTAATAAAATTTGGTATGGAGTTAGCTGACACCCTGGATTAACACACAGGCTATAATTTATAAAGTTTAACGCGGGTATAACCGCGGGGCACAGCTAGCTTTAAATTAAAAAAGACGGCTAGAATTTCCGATTTATGTTCTATCATCGATTTAAAATGCAATTTATATGAAACTATATAATTTTTTAATGATAGAAGACAAATGACAAAGTGGGCCCCTGATGGCAAGTGATCACCGCCACCCGTGGACACTCGTAACACCAGAGGAGCCGCAAGTGTTTTAAGAAAGATATAGGCTCGTTTCTTGAAGGTTGCCATGTCATCTTTGCGTATATAATAGCAAAACGCGTCGTAAATTGTAATAACGGTAATTTAATACATAATATCCTGGGACATTATTTATACACGGCCATCTGATCCCAAACTAAGCTAACCAAAAGGAAACAAGATAACTGATAAACTACATACACTACTTTTCTTTTGTAAATGCATACTTATATAGATAATTACACCCAGACTACCAACAGACATGTTTACGCACACAAATATTTGTTGTGGATGGGAATCGAACCCACGACCTCCGGCGTGAAAAGCATGCATTTGCCAACCACGCCAAATCATTTATATTCATTGGTTATTTAATAGAATTTTTAATGCTCTGAGGAACTGTTTGAGCTGGTGCCATCGTCCCCTTTTTATCATCGGACCACGCGCACTCGCAGTAAGATTCATTCGAGCCACCTGGAAGCGATCTCGTCAAGCACGGTTCGCTTTCAGTTTCCCCAGTGCTACGACATGTCCTTCTTCAAACGAGGTTTAAAAAAAGTATTAATATCACGGTAGGCAGCGGTTTGCTGTGCCCCCTGGCACTGCGAATGTCCATGAGCAGCGGTTACCACTTACCACCAGGAGCTAGCTCGTCTGCTTTCTAAAGCAATAAAAAAAAATTCAAAACCATTATAAAACAAACTTATATACCGTAAAAGTGTTTTCCGACAATGTTCACGTAACTCCGTAAGGTTCTTACAAAGTTGTGTAGTACTAAGAGCACTAAAAGGCGGCAATGCGTTAATCCGACTGCCGATATCGGGAACGCCTTCCGTTCGCCTCCGAATATAATATAAATAAGAATCACGTATGTAATAAGGAGAGGGCGAACGCATTCCTCACACGTCCCGGGGCTTCGAGAAGCTTAGCCGAACTTGGGCCATTACCCACCAACACTGACGGAGATTTCTATATACGAACAGCCTGATTCTAACAAAAATCCACACGTTTGCAACATTTTTAAGTTTTCAAATTTTCTAATAACAATATGTATTAAGTTTTTGGATCTTGTCTGAGTTTTCGATTGGCCTGTTGGCGTGGTGGGCACATACTTGCTTGTCGCGCCGGAGGTTGTGACTGATATTTGTGTGCATGAACATGTCTGTTTGTCCTGAGCCTGAGTGTAATTTATCTTTATTTTGTATATCAGTTTATAGTATCTGGTTTCCATAGTACAAAAAAATGATTTATTTCATCTCCACAAATTACATGATATTAACATGAAACAAATAAAGTTGACAAAATGTATGAAGTTGCAACTTGTGGGGGATCTGGAGTCCAAACTAAGCCAAGGTCTGTATTTTGGCAATCCAAGCCTCCCCGAAACCTAGTACATTATATTAATTACTCAGCAAGATACTTTTTTTTTCAAATACAAAAATGATTTAGAAGACACTAAATAGCCCTTTTTAGTTTGGGATCAGATAGCCGTGTGTAAATAATGTCCCCGCATATTATTATTATTATTAGATTTTTACTTTCTGGAAATATATTACCATCTTTTACAATCTGGGCCTAATGGGATACCATTAGCGGTAGCGTAAAATATTGCATTATTCTAACTCACTGTTGAATCATGCTCTTTGAACAAATTTCTTTCGGAAGCCATATTAATCCCCCAATTTGCTGTAACTGGAATAGAATTTGCAATTGACTAGAGTAGCGTATGGGCGAGTTATTTTATGGCAAACTATATGGCTGACCTAATTAGGTTGTTTAATTAGAACGCGCCTCAAACAAAATGTAATTATGTAAATATACCTCTAGTATTAGGAACATTTGGTTTTTAATAAACATATACATACATACAATTTTACATATTCAATTACTACTTCTTGATTGTTTATTGGACTGTTAGTGATTCTGACTGCGAAGCCAGTGGGTTTGATTCTCACTGAGTAAATTTTTTTGTATGATGAATATGTTTATTTGTTTTAAGTATGTGTGTAATTAATCTATAATATTTAATATTTAGAAATATATAAGTTTGGTATGAGATGGCAGTGTGTTAGTGGTCCCAATATATTTATTTATTATTAAACAGTTATAGCAAAGTCCTGTTGAATTGTAGTTATTTTTACAGCAAATTTGTTTGCAGCCATTTAAGTGATTTATGACTAAATAAAGAGGTTAAAACGGGCATTATAGTAATAATAAAGTATAGTAAATAAATAAATATCCTGGGACATTATTCACACACAGACATCTGATCCCAAACTAAGGAGAGCTTGTACTATGGAAACCAGATAACTGATATACTACACATAGTACTTTACTTTTGTAAATACATACTTATATAGATAATTACACCCAGACTCAGGACAAACAGGCATGTTCATGTACACAATATCACTACGTATAATATTTTACAATAATATTTATTGTAACCATGAATTTAGTATTTCATATACCTTGATTGGAGTGTGCAAAAATTAAATAACTCGATCTCGATAATCGTATCGTTAATATTAGTGATAAAGATTTTATTGATAATTTAATAATATCCTGGGACATTATTCACACACGGCCGACAATTCCAAACTAAGTAGAGCTTGTACTATGAAAACCATGTTAATGACCAGAGAAAATAAAGTTATAAGATACTTTCTACTTTAGTTTTAGCTGCGGAGGTAGTTCCAATCCGGTATGACATGGCAACCTTCAAGAAGAAAGCCTATTTTTTTCTTAATGGCCGGCAACGCACTTGCGGCTCCTCTTGTGTGGCGAGTGACCATGGGAGGCGGTGATCACTTACCATCAGGGGAACCACTTGCTCGTTTGCCAACCTATTAAAAAAAACGATACATTCTTTAATATATTTTTATCTCACTTTACACTATTTCTACCACTTGCCAACACCAATTTTATTTTAAATTGGTTTATAAGAGCCCTTTACATGAACACATAAGAGAAAACGGTAACGGTAACGTTCAATTCGAGATCAAATAAAACTTTGATCACCAGCTAACACAGCAATCAGTGCACTTTACTACCACGTGTTAGCAGCTCCTGGGATCACAGATTATGTAGATCGTCTGCGGTGAAACAATCCCAATCGGTGGTATTATGCTACAATATTGGCGTACTGTGCGCTCACTGCAGGACTGTGAGCTAATAGAGTATCCACACAGATTGCATCTTCCATGCAAACATCTTTGAGCATAACCAGTTTATAAATGACATTAACAAGCTAGTTTACACGTATAATTTTATGATCATAATGGAATGTACCCAGCACGGAGAAGGCAGTTGAAAAATAGTGTGTTAAAATCTTTTATTCACTAATAAATTCATCCGTGAAGCTTTTCTTTAATTTATTTAAATGTGTATATAAGTAGACCCATTTTACCATAAATATCACACACATACAATCAATATATTATACGATGTTTTATTAAATTTTAATCTTAACTCGTTGGAATATTTCTATTTTTAATGATGTTATCAAATCATACGATCAAGATTTGGTCCGATCAGATATTCTTTTACTTAAAAATTTGATCCTAATTCTTTATTTTGAATATTTTAAACTGCTTATTATTACCATTATACAGATAAATAATTATTTTTTTAGCAGCGTAATAATAATCTTTTATACTGGTATTCCTAGTTTCACTTACATTACTAATGCTACCAAAAACTCTTACAAAATTTAAAATGTAGTTTGTGACGAAATACAGTATGTTAAAATTTGTGTACACCACACACCAGAAAATTGTGAAAATATTACTCCGTAGATATCCTAAGCGGCCAGGCGTGACAATCGCTGTACAGACTTGCTGCTAACTGGAACAAATATGACTACGTGTAATATTTTACAATAATATTTATTGTAACCATAAATTTTTCATTTATAATTCAATATGACAGCGTTTTATCCACATGTGTACTACGCCGTAGCGTGCTACAACAGCGTAGCCGGTTACGAAAAGTGTTACGAAAAATATTAAAGGCTGCTTAAAAATGAGTTATGAATGTTACGACTCTTTTCCAGTTAACATTACGAGTAGTTTAAAAGCGTTAGCCGTTAAATGTAGTCATGTTTCATAGTAGTTCTAAATGTTGGACGAAGTTATAGTGCCATAATTTGGAGTTTATTTGCGATCTGGCCATTAGCGAGTTAATTATTCAGTGGCGGGCAAACTTCAGCCAGAATGAGTGCGCGTATGTGCAACGCTGATACTGCGATCTTATTTGTATTTCCATTAATAAAATGGTACATTTTGCCTTTAGGTTATTACTACTTATATGTTATGCTCTTACACTGGTATAATTATTATAAATTCAAGTCATAATTGATCTTATATTCCATTGTCTTTGACTTGATGATTTGAGAAATGATCTATAAGATTTTGGTCTTAACTTTATAATATACCTGCCGAGTAGTGCCGAGTACTAAGTCTTATGACTGCGTTTTAATAACTTTATTTAAGATCTGTTTCAACAAGTTATGGATTCAATTTAACTTTAATTTTTGTTAAAAGTTTAAATAATAAATTAATGTTCTCCTCTTCGACCCTGTCATACCCACGGTCGAAGAGGAGAACATTAATTTATTTTTTTGGGTATGAAATAGTGCCATACCCAGGTTCCAGGTTCCAGTCACTGTAAAAACTATGGCTTATGGAATTACTACAAATTTATACCAAAAATATATGTGTTTATGAAACTTAATTAAACTACCAAAGTTTTTTTTTGTTTTTAAAACATTTAGCTAAACAATGAAATAATGAAACACTCCCTTTTAAAACCGCAAGGCATCGATTCGTAATATTTTATCGATACTCAATAAAACGCCATGAACGTAAGGCTAATGAATAAACCTATGTTGTCAACTAGCAATCTATTGTTGCACTAAATACTACTGCGCCCGTATGAAGTGTTCCACAGACAATATAGAGGCCTGCTCCCAGCCAGATAAGATAATGGACTCTGAATTGCCCATTATCAAATCAAGGATAAGGTTATGGCTTATGGCAATAGTATAGCTCCAAATACAAATATATACGTTATTTAGCGTATAGAGTATGATCGTTGTATTAAAGCCGTTGAAATGTATGATACTAAAATCTTTAAATATGGTGGGTAGACAGAGATAACATTTCATTATATATTTACTAATCCCCACTCCTTACTACGATAACTTACTAAGTCTCGTTATTTTCTGGTACGATTGTTGGCTGCAATGTCTCCTTTAACAGTTTTTAGGGTTCCGTACCCGAAGGGTAAAATGGGACCCTATTACTAAGACTTCGCTGTCTGTCTGTCCGTCTGTCACCAGGCTGTATCTAATTGAACCGTAATAGTTAGACGGTTGACATTTTCACAGATGATGTATTTCTGTTGCCGCTATAACAACAAATACTAAAAAACTAAATATTTAAGGGAGCCATACAACAAACGTGAATTTTTGCTCGTTTTTATAGATAATGGTACGGAAACCTTCGTGCGCGAGTCGGACTTGCATTTAAGTTTTACATAGCTTTTAACCCTCATTTTAATAGTGGAAAACAATGACACAGAGTCTTAACTCGCATTTTTTACACACAATCTTTCGCCTCTATAATATTAGTGTGATAAACCAGAAATTTATGTAAGATGTCCTTTGAAAAATTTCATAAGAAAACACTATACAAATTGAATACAGAAGATTGGCTTTCCCAACTAAAGTATCAATTTGTGTCTGTTATGATATTGCGCAAACTAGCAACACAAATTCAAAGATATCTCGTGCATTGAGTTTAGCGAGGCTACACAGTGTTCACGCCAACTCTGCCGACTGCTAGATAATAATTTATTCACATGTAAACTCGTCCTCTTACACAACTTAGATTGAACTTAAACGAGTATGTTGTGAGCGCGTATTATGCTTAATGAAGTTAAACGTGTCCCAAACAGCGAACTTGACGACTAGACTTGGGGCCAAATTACAATGTAGTACAATTATTGTGAGGCCTTCAGCTACAAGGTTTACATTCATAATTGAAAGCTTTAGGCTACGAATGTACAGTCAACAGAATACACGACTGGAAATATAGAATTATATGCAGGTTTCCCTGATTAATTCGTATAGATAGCGATAAAGCCACTATTAGTCAGTTGCGGTTTCTGTTATTTGGGTACATACGTACTCAGACCTTCTAAGTAATTTCGAACACAACAAAAGTGATTCATAATTGAAAGCTTTAGGCTACGAGTGCACAGTCAACAGAAGACATGACTGGAAAAATAGAATTATATGCAGGTTTCCCTGATTAATTCGTATAGATAGCGATAAAGCCACTATTAGTCAGTTGCGGTTTCTGTTATTTGGGTACATACGTACTCAGACCTTCTAAGTAATTTCGAACACAACAAAAGTGATTCATAATTGAAAGCTTTAGGCTACGAGTGCACAGTCAACAGAAGACATGACTGGGAAAATAGAATTATATGCAGGTTTCCCTGATTAATTCGTATAGATAGCGATAAGGCCACTATTAGTCAGTTGCGGTTTCTGTTATTTGGGTACATACGTACTCAGACCTTCTAAGTAATTTCGAACACAGCAAAAGTGATTCATAATTGAAAGCTTTAGGCTACGAGTGTATAGTCAACAGAAGGCACCAATCAACTAGGTTACGGTGACCGTCAATATAGAAAATATATGCAGTTTTCACTGGTTAATCAATGTATATAGGGATAAAGGCACTATTAGCCAGTTGCACTTTCTGTACGTACTCGTACATACTCAGGCAGTCCGTGACCTTCTAAGCAAATTCAAATTTTTTTCACGTTGAACAAAAGTGATACATAATTGAAAGCTTTAGGCAACATGTGTACAGTCAACTGAAGACATGACTGGAAATATAGGAAGTATATGCAGTTTTCACTGGTTAATCAATGTATATAGCGATAAAGGCACTATTAGCCAGTTGCACTTCCTGTTCTGTGCGGTACGTACATACTCAGGCAGTCAGTGACCTTCTAAGTAATTTCTAATTTTTTTCATGTTGAACTAAATTAATTCATAATTCCAAGCTTTAGGCTAATAATTCTAAAATCTGTACGTACTAATATCAATAAGTAAAGTTCCACAATACAATTTCAAGAAAGTTTAAGTTTGTATGTTTGAGATATTATGCTATTTTTTATCCAAGAGAGCGAAGCCGCTAGCGGAAACGAGTTTGTTTCATAAATATGGAATACAAAATGTGTTTGAAATTTCAGAACTTTGTATAGGTACCTATCTTACTCGTCCATCCTTTTGTACAGCTGTGAAATCTGGCTCGCTGTCAAACCGTATGTACACCAGCCATAGTACGTCATTGGATTTGGGGTACTGTTGCCTGACCACTTTACATGGAGCCGGTAGACATATCATCATCATAATATTAAGACGTGAAGCAAACATTTTGAACCCCTTTTTACGAAAATTGCGCGGAAGGAGGAGTTTAAAATTTGGAACGGTTAATGTTCATATGGAGAAGGAGTGCAGAAAGCTATATATTTATACAATAGGTATAAGAAGTATATTATTTTAATGAAAAAAAAAACATAACACACTACCATATTTGAGATACATTGACAAACTGAGAAGTGATGACAAACTGAGTGTCAAAACTGAGAACATATTAATATTATCATAATATTAATACGTGAAGCAAAAACTTTGTACCCCGTTTTACGAAAATTACGCGGACGGAGGAGTATGAAATTTGCAACGGTTAAATATCATATGGAGAAGGAGTGCAGAACGCTAATATTTTTATATAATAGGCATTAGAAGTAAATTATTTTAATATAAAAATCACTACACACACTACCATGCTTTTGACAAACTCTTGCCAAAGTCTTTAGACATTAAAGACAAATAATATTATTCTGATGATATTATTCTGATGATATTATTCTGTTCTCAGATTTGACAAGCTGAGAACAGAATAATATCATCAGAATAATATTCTTTGTCTTTAATGTCTATAGACTTTGGCAATAAAACCTTAATGGTCGAATGTCGAACAAGTGTGTAAATATATATTGTTACATAGTTCTGAAATTGTTCCAGATATGTTTTGAAGTATTTGATGTTCTTATATTTAAATTATTTAATATGCAAACGTATAGCACCGAGAAAGTAACCATTTCCATGGGACTTGTTATAAGACGTTTTTGTTACCTGCGCTGCTCAGTAATACCATCAAAAATCTATCAGACACAACGCAGGTTTCCATATTACCAAACAAATTAACGTACCGTAGCAACATGTGGCGTTTGAACAGTATAAATTGAAGGTTTTAGTGGCTACTTTAATAGCAATAGTTTGTGACCGCACCGGAGTAACTACATTTGAAGTTAGACGGGCAGCTAAAAGGCCATTACGAGACGGGTCGTATGAATTATTTGTAGTGGTAGTGGGCACGCGACGCTTCGGGTAATCGAGTAAATTATTATGTTAGCGATATGCCCTGCCCGGTGCCTCGGACAACACTGACAGTTTGCCCGCTCTGTTTGTTCAACTTTAGCTTTACCCGCTTCAGTTTGTATGTATATTACATTTTAATAATAGTTACTGTAGGATGCGCCCTTATTTAGGGCTGTGCCAAGCCTAATAGACGCTACATAATAGGATTAGTGCAATACATACATAGATTCACGCCTGTTTCCCAGAGTGGTAGGTAGAGACAACGGATTTCCATGGGTCACAGATCTTTGCACACCTCTTTTGCCGCGTATATATATTATATATAGTAGTTTTGTGTCTGGGCGAACTTTATTTCGTGTCCGGCCCCGCGACACAGGGATTAGTTTACCTAGTGCGGGCGTTATAATTAAAAAAACCAAAAATAATAATAATAAATAATGTAGGGCAAGGCTGATTATTGATCATCTAATTTATTGGTCCAGAATTTATTTTACTAATATATTGTGACCATTCAATATACAACTCTTAATCTAAACAAAAATATAATTTATACATAATCGCCTGGTACCCATAGTACAAGCTTTGCTTAGTTTGGGGCTAGGATGATCTGTGTGACATTGTCCCTAGATATTATTATTATTATTATTATATAATCCTGAAATGTCACGAATCAAAGGCTTGTATGCGGCGTAGCGTTAAGGAATGCACGCTCAAGATAGTCGTTAGAATGACTATCAAAACTGAAACACTAACTAAGTCTTACATTTTGGGCTGAAACATACGATAACACAGAATAGGAGTGCAGGAGTTGACTCTAGTTAGACAACTTTTGAAAATGGCTACAATTATGAGTGTCCCGAACAAAACATGCGACATCAATCTTATTTTCAATAAGATTGATGTCGCGATGTCGTGAAACAAGGAATAATATAAAACCAAACCCTATCTAGACATTGCAGCCATTGGAAGTTAGACTCATACAATAAAACGTGCAGTAATTAAAGATTTAAAGCGTAAGGCGCCGGTGCGGCTGTCCGTGGCGTGTTCTGAGTTCTATTTCAACTATACAAATAAAGTAACCACGTATTTACTACGCAAACTCGAATATATTATCATCACTTCGTAAGTCGGTCATTACTCACTCAAACTATAATAATAATATCCTGGGACATTATTTACACACACAATAAAATGATAAATTCCTATTACTATATTTATTTATTTTCAAATTTATATTCACACCAAAAGTATAAAAGAAAGAAAGAATAAAAAACAAGAGAAGACATTGCACAAAGGTACTACTACTTATTTCTAACGAAATCTCTTCCAGTAGACCTGCAAGAGGAGATTTAGGAAGAGAGGAAGATATAAGTGTGTAGGATGATATACATACATACGAACAAAAATACACATGAAATTACCTACCGAATTATTAACCGAATAAAATTATATATAGTAATATCCTGAATAATGTATTCTCACACGGCCATCGGATCCCAAACTAAGCAGAGCTTGTACTATGGAAACCAGATAACTGATATATTACATATACTACTTTTCTTTTGTAACATAGATACACCATTCAGGACTAGCGGACATGTTCATGCACACAAAAATCTGCCCTAGGTGGGAATTGAACCCACGAACACCACACATTACACCACAGTGGTAGTGAGTGAGTTTTTATCGTTGCTATCGAGGTCTTAAATTCCGATATTTTCTATTGCAATTAATTTCGTAGCCACATGATGTAACCTGTAATTATAGATTTATGTTAGATCTCAATAAAAAGCGACTAGGTCAGATTATAGGTTATAAATTATCACACGTAATGTCATTGATAAATATTGTATTATATAGGTACGTGAGTCTACAGAAGTAAAAACGCTCACAGCAAGTTTATATTCACCAAAACTAAAGATATGAGTAATGTACACGAAAAGCTTTTATTCTATGGCCGCATCAATAACAGAATTGGAACGCGATACATATTTTTACTAAATCTGTGCCAAAATAACGTAAAAGCTAGGCTTTGTATTTTATTGAGTTTTAGTGCAATACCGAAGCACTGACGCTGGCAACAAATTCAAATACTCAGCTCACTTATACACTTTTGTATAAGCTAAGAACATGACCATGAAATAAATAGATTTTATTTCTTTCTGTTAATGCAACGTGTTATAAATGTAGCTATATAGTTACCTAGCCATAATTTTAGCGCCATGTACTGCGATGCATAAATGAATACGACTTCAACTTGAAAAAAAATGGCAACAAAATGGCTGAATATGATATCAAGAAACGGCGAAAAGTTAGATTTCAGATGAAAAACTTCGAAATCGGTCCACTTGTTTGAGAGCTTTGGTGCCACAGACATCCACACACGGATGTCTGTGGCACCACAGCTCTCTAGGCTCTAGGCTTCAAATTGAGTGGATGGGTGGCTCAGTGGTTAAGTTAGCCGCGTCTACTTATGACCTACCTCCTTCTTGTTCATATTTTGTTTTTCTTTTCTCATTGAGGCCTCATCACAAACTTACATTTTTCTATAAATTGATCCATGTTAATTGTCTCTGGCCAGTCCCACCTTATCATTCCATGTACTTTTCCTTCCATGATGTTTCTTATGTAAGTACCGTGCGATATCAAGTGATCTTCTTCTAATATTATTCTAATTCTTCTGATCATTTCATCTTCTTTTCTCTAGGTGTTAAAAAGAAATGGTTTAAATATAAACCTAAAAAGTAGTTTTTAGAATAGGCATTTTACTCATATGACGATTTCTTGAAACTGCCGTTGACATATTATTTACCTTAGTTTATTTATTGTTTGTTTTTATTATTTCAATACACACTCAATTTAATTATTTGTTATTAAATTGTATTATAAATTTAACTGTTGTCATATAAAATATTTTACTGTTGCCAATAAAGAAGAATACAAATATTATAATACTAAAATATTCTATCATTGATATCGAGAAACCATAGTACCACTATATAGTATCGACAAGTACGCCGCGTGGCCATGACGGTGGCCCATATATCAACCGGCAAATGAATAGCGACAATGCTACTGTTGGACACAAATGCTACTCACAATCAACTACTCCTACCTCTGTACGGTCATGAGGTTTACATACATATTAAAAGCAACTTTATAACAGACGACTGTAATGGAATCATATATAAGAAAAGTGACAGTCACGGAACGCCTGGCTAGTATGCTGTTTTTCTAGGACTTCCCAAGAAGTTGTTGTTTAATATGGACGGGGGTAGACGTAAAGCACGGCCGTCGCGTTTATGATGTTCGAAAATCATAACTTGTTAAAAAGCAAAATGGAGGTTTTTAATAGAGTGTTATTGTCAGGGCAAGGTATGTGTAATAAAATAAAATAAATAAAATATATAGTTTATATTTTATTAATTTTATACTCTCGTAAAAGTTCATACATGACGTTGCGATGATAATACAATTGTAAGTGCTTAAATATAACTTTAGAGACAGCTGGAGTCTGTTCTATACTTGTATGACTTGCAAGAAGTTATTTATAAAACACTAAAATAAAACTAAAACTGAGACGCAAACCAAAACAGTTCAGAGACAAAAATAAAGCTACTTATAGTAAAGAGAAAAAATGGAATAAAATGGAAAAAGAATAATAATAATGAATTGAGTCTAAGGGTATGTATGGGTATGTAATAAGGTATGATTGTGTATGTGTGAGTGATAGAGATGTATAGAAAATAATACGTAATTTGGATGGTATTTTTGAAGAAGAATTGCAAAACTGAAGTGGCAGTGGGCGGGGCACATAGCTCGTAGAACCGACGGCCGTTGGGGCAGAAAGGTTCTCGAGTGGCGACCACGAACTGGAAGAAGCAGCGTGGGCAGGCCCCCTACAAGATGGACCGATGATCTTGTGCGGGTCGCTGGAAACAGCTGGATGCGAATAGCGCAAGACCGGCAATTGTGGAGATCTTTGTCCAGCAGTGGACATCTTTCGGCTGATATGATGATGATGATTGGATCGTATTTTTATATGCAAACCTACTCGCACGAATCAGGGATGGAAGATAAAATAAAATAAAACGTTAATTATATGCAGGGCGTATGAAACTTCGCTTTATTTCTGTATTCTTGTTTTCTCTTTTACTAACCCTATTTGTCTATAAGCTATGAGCAGTTTACGTTTCAATTAAATTACTGGAAGTATATAGTCACCGTCACCAGTTAACCTTACCATTGTCTTTATTACATAAGCAGTAAAGGTGGTTTTCGTTGTCCGGCTGTACCGACTGACTTGCTTTCGTGCACGGATCATTATGGGTAGTTTACTGTCCTAGCATGTCGAAGTACCTTGTAGTACTCAAGCTAATGCCTTGTAATTGACAATGTTTAGTAAGTACCCTTAGAATTCGCTTCACTAAATTATACGACGAACGACATTTATATATATGTAAAGAAAAGTCCTAAATCACGAATTGGTCTACGAACTCTACACCGCGCAGCCTTCTTAGTGCTCGGTTCAGCAGTGAAAATTTGGCACTTATTTTTCGTAATTCATACATATTTGGGAATAATATTCAAACAAAATATTAGATCCGATAGAAATTGCTTTTTGGATCTATTTAATACCCGTATGTTCCGTTTTAACTTAGCTAATTTTATATCAATAATAAATATCATAAAATAAAAAAGGTTTCTATTCACGTAGACTTTAAAAAAGAGCTTGTAAATAGTCAGAACAAGTATGTAGTAATACAGTTAAGTATACATAATATTTCTAGTTACATATTATAGATATTTAGGTACATAGATTTTTAAAACATTTATAAAATTTATTGTATAATAGTAATGATATTTAGCTAGCTTGTATTAAGTTATATAAAGTTGTTGTTATGACACTTAGTTCCAATTAGTTTTAACAGTATAAATGTTTTACTAATGCAAGCTGTGACTCCACAAATTGTCCATGGATAATTGTTATCGTATTTTTCATCTGTACAAAAACTATTTTGATCACCCTAAATAAATAAAATAAAAAACCTAATTTGACGGGTTTTGGGTGAACATAAATTAAATATATTATATAAAATATGGAACTCGCATCATTGTCATTGAATGCTTTCCTGAGCTATATGTATACCTACTGAGTATGTAGATATACGTCTGTGCGTTTTTAGTAAATATTATATGTACATACATATATACAAAGAGTATATCTGAATGTTAAGTGTCAACCCTTAGGTATATTTAGATTAGATATGTAAAAATTAGTTTTCTCTGCTATCGGCAGTCCCCAAAGACTGTCCCGCATGTTATTTTATATGAAAATATTTTATATGAAAGTTAGCCGAACATACGTGCGCACGCAGTCCCGAATTTTATTTTACAGCACATAATATTGTCAGATTTTACTGTGCCGCAGTTAAACTGGACTGGATAAAGATTTTTATTTAAATTCGCATTTACGGTGCTGTCACAGAACATACCGTATCTCTACATAAAGTGAGCCGAAAAAACGACACAATAAAACCCCCAAATTTACTACAGAGGCTGTGTAGTGGAAGTTTACAGTTTGTTATAGGCTTAATACACGCGAAAGCTTTCTTGAGGTAACTCGTCGTCGGCTAAATAAGTTCGTGTCTACTGCGGTCGTTCTGTAGTTCTCCGTGCCTCAGAGAATAACTGGGAAATAGAAAAAAGTGTTCTATTTCCAACGTGCTTGAAACAATGATATTGTGGAGATGAAGCTTTACTCTTTACTTGCGCTCACAACTTGATATTATATTCTGAACTTAAACTTTTCTGCTCTAAAACTATATTATTTATATAAATGTCGCAATATTCTGTATCAGGTTCGTATTGCTTTCTATTGTTAAGTTATGAATGTTATGTTGGTATTATTGAATATTTTTGTTATTTATGCCCCGTGCTAGGACCGAATATAGTATAATACTTTCAACCAAAACCCAGTAGACTTTGTAAAAGAATCTATTGATTTGGCCTCATATGTAAGTCGCTACGAATTGTTTTTTTTTAAATATAAGTAGAACAGTGGGCATGTATCTACGCCTTACATAATACAGTAGTACTGTGTAAGGTTACTGTTTATTAGGGAAAGTGGCATGGGTAAGTAACCTTATCTATGGGTGGGAATCGAATCCACGACCTGCGGCGTGAAAGACAAGTATCTCTTCCAAAAGAGGAGTTAATTATTCGACTGACTTTACGCACACATATAATTTACGGACACATAGAATTTGTGTCCGTAAATTATATGGTTTTATTTATTTATTTAACATTATGAGGAAGCCAAATAGCTTACAAAAACGGATTAGATTAAGTGTACAGTTACAGTTTTTTGTATACTCAGTAACACAGGGATTAATTCCCCTAAGGCGGAAGTTGTCTTTTGAGTAAAAGACAAAAGATAATATCCGTATTCCGTCTTGACATACTTATAGACACTAATCTAAACAATCTATGTTTATCAAAAGATATATACTTTCTTTAAGCGCCACTCGAGCGTAAACTTTCATGAGCATGTCAAAAGAGTTTAAACGTATTTAATTGGGGGAAATCAAGCGAAGCAGATTTTGGCTCGTAAGAACCATTTTTGTTTACACACATGAATATATTTGAACCTAAAACCTCGGTGATGGCAGCCAACGAAGTGTTACTAACATAACCGGGTCACCCCAACCCTGAACGAGCTTACAACAGTTTCATTTATATAAATAAATTTAAAATGGTGAAGGATGTTTGTTTCTTCCTTTTGGAGTGGATACAATGGGTCCCTAGGGTCCAGAAGCACAGGTTCATTAGGGAGCTGTCCAGGCGTCTTATCAAATCGTCAGGTGACCCGAGAGCTGGCTCATATCTAAAACA
The DNA here is from genome assembly GCA_951640165.1 of Pseudoips prasinana. NCBI lineage: Eukaryota > Metazoa > Arthropoda > Insecta > Lepidoptera > Nolidae > Pseudoips > Pseudoips prasinana. The sequence continues at coordinate 17,216,615 of OX621260.1, forward strand.
ACGCCTTAACATACAACGGGGTAAATGTTGTCAGCTTTCTGGGCACCTTACCCGTGTATTACCTTACTTTAGTCGACGATTTGAATTCAGTTTTTTATTTATACGAATTTAAGATTAAGAGTATGAAACTTTTGATTATATGTTAGTATTAAATGAACTAAAATTGGCCGTATTAATTAAAAAAATAATAACTCGGTTTTTTATTCACATAGTCTTTAAAATGCTCCTGTCCAGTGTCGGAACATGTATAGTAATAAATATTACAAATTAACTATACGTATTTAATTCTCTGTACAAATAGATTATTAAATACCTAATCTTGATACTATTGTCAAAATGGTTATTTAAGATTGTATTTATTGTTTACTAGCTGTGCCCCGCGGTTTTATCGGCATTAAATTTTATAAATTATCACAGTTTCTCCCCCGTAGGTGATAGCGTAATAATATGTAGCCTATATGTTGACTCGACCGCTTAGTAATATTCATGCAAAATTTGAAGTAAATCCATGCAGTACTTTTTGAGTTTAGCCTGGACATACATACAGACAAACAGACAAAAATTATAGAAACTATATTTTTGGACTCGATATTGATTGTAGATCACGCCCCAAGTATCCTTTAAAAAAATATTCAATGTACAGTTTTGACTTTCCTACGATTTTATTATATGTATAGGTTATATATTTATATTTGACAGATACTTAAGAAAGACAGACTTAATAAAGGCTCGTTAACTTAACGTGCCAAATACAGCTACTTACAGACACATTTAGCCCCGTATGTTGCGACATATTGTTACCTTTTCACTTAGATACTTTTTACTTGGAAGGATTATACTTTTTAGCACAAATACAGAGTTTAAATTCAGAGTACAAAATCATTACTAAAGTCTAGTAGAAGAATGTGTAGGACAAAAATATATAAACAAATCTACAAGTATTATAATGAATACAAATTAAACAAAATTTATTGATGTAGTATTCGTCTCCAGCATACACCTCAAAAGGTACCTCAAATAGTACTCAGATCTTAAAATAATATACATATTTAAAACCTACATAAAAAACCCACGCAGAAAATGTGCCTTTTATATTTGAATACGAGTAATATCTTATCTGTACCGCAGTGCTCACTTAACTCTAAAATTAGGGTGTATCGTGGCAAGTGTACATACAAAGAAACAAGATCAGTTGGAAACAGCCGGTAGGGGGAGACACATCCGGCACACGAGCACCGGAGAGCGGATGCGACTCACCGCACAATCACGACGACACGACATCTTGCCGTATTCAGCACAAACCTTTACCATTTAATGGGCTTTAGGAACAACGTTAAAAAGTACTTACCGTTTACAATTCCATATACCACTGAAAGCTTCATAAACGTACTATCCTTACAAATAATCCTTACAAATGGAATCCGTAAGTCTATTCCTGACTACAATGACAGATTGGCTCACTTCAAAATACTATCATTAAAGGAAAGAAGCGAAATCTCTTATCTTCTATATCTCCACAAGATCTTAAATGGCTCTGTTGATTCCCAATTGATAAAACATTTTAATTTCAAGGTGCCTCAATGCTCTGTACGGCTATATCGATTATTTAAATCCACTTAAAAATTCTGCATATAACAGTAATTCCCTTACGCGTTTTGCAAGGTTATATAATGAAACATTAACAAATAATACATCTTTAAAATTTTTTTCAATGAAATTTGTATCATACAGGCATTTCCTATTGTATAAATAATATCTAAATTTTGTACGGCCTACTTACTATAGTTCTTTAAGTCACTGTAGTTATTTTTGTGATTCTTAATGCAGAATTTTATCTGCACTGGAATACCTGTCATCTGTATAATTAGTAACACATAACATAAGTTTCAATAATTAAACCTAAACATAATCTCCTTGACAATAACTTAATACAAGCTAGCTAAATATCACTACCATTATAAAATAAATTGTATAAATGTTTTAACATTCCGTGTACCTAAATATGTGTAATAAGTAACTAGAAATAATATCTGTATTACTACAAACATGTTCTGACTATTCACAAGCGCTTTTTTAAAAACGTGAATAAAAACCTTTTTTATTTTATTTATTTAAGTCAACTAAATTATTTATAAGTCTATGTAATTGTACTGTTGGTGTGCTTATTAATAATATAAAAAAAATGCGGGCAGTCTGTGGGGACTGCCGATGGAAGTGAAAACTATTTTTTCATTTCTCATACTCGGAAAGTAGTGTTTATTTGATCCGAGTAGCAGCGGGTAATTGTACTTCCTACCTTTGGTCGGTAAAGACTCGTAGTAATTGCTTCCCTCCCTATGACAGGAATAAATTTTAAAAATAGAACTAAATATGGTTAGGGTGTCGGCTGTAAAAAAATCTAACATACCTAATTAAGAAAAAAAAGTCCACAACACCGCTTAAGAAGTTTTAACTTCAAAAATGCTGCGGTGATGTGAGTGTATAAACGGCCAGTGTGAATTAAAAAAAGACATATGTGGCCTGATCGAATATTTGTATAACGGAGGTTCTTACGAATATTGGATCAGGTCACATGTTCTGCCACGAGTTTAACATTTTTTCCCATCCCAAAAAAGCCGCTTAAGAAGTTTTCATTTCAAAAATAATGACCTAGGAACAGCGGAATGCTTAGGAATTTCCTTTGCCTTCTAAAAAAGAAGTTACCATGAAAATCTCTCAGCTGCAAATAGAAGAAATCAGTAACTATTATGTGGGAGAAATTATGCGATGAGACGGCCAATTGTACATTATTTTAGGAATATTTTTTTCTGTAAACAGTTTTTATATTTTGTGCAGTAAATTGTATATACATAAATATATATCTATTAAATGGCGCTACCAATTATCTTAGTATCTTAACCTAGCATACAGACAAACAAATCTTCATTAAAATAGGTCAATCGTTTTGAGAGACACATTTTAAACATAGAACCTCTTATTTCATGTAGAGAAAAACTCAGCGCTATTCGAAATACCGAATAAAACTCGGCGCTTCTCTAAATCGGCCTAACAAGAAAAAACTGCTTTTTTTTTCAATGAACAGTTCGCCGGAATATTGGATACGGAAACTGCGTAACACAATGTTCTAAGCCAATTAGTTGGTCATTTTTGCAGTGGCACGGTTGTATTTACGCGAAACCGGCCTAAGCTGGTATAAGCCGGTTATGCCTGGTTCGAGTCTAATTAAAGGGCACGTTTTGTCCAAAATGCTGACAGCTACCATTTGACGTTCTTTTTTTTTCTTTTTTTTTGTACAGTTAACCTGATAGACTGGTTAATTAGTTTGTGTTCGATTCGCTTTTTACATATTTTTAATGATTGTTGACTATAAGGAGTAAAGGAATGAAATATTTTTGGTTAATCCAAAGATATAAGCTACAACTACTTTGTTTTGTGTTTGTAGATATGTAATGAGATTATGAAAAATATGTCAAAACACAGGTCTTAGCATACTAACATTTTTCGGACATTATTTACACACGGCCAACTGATCCCAAACTAAGCGGAGCTTGTATTATGGAAATGAGATAACTGATATACTTTTCTTTTGTAAATACATACTTATATAGATTATTACACCCAGACTCAGGACAAACAGACATGTGCACGTGAATATCGTAAACAGAATGAGTTAAAAAAAATATGTAAAAAATCTTTCAGTATGCCAGCTACTTTCAATGTGTTAGAATTCAATTAGAAACTATAATAACCGAAGTGCTGTCATTGTCATCATTTCAACCACTAGACTTCCACAGCTGAACATCTGAACACATCGGGGTGCTGGACAGATTGGGGTAGCTTGATGTGCTGGCGTTTGTACATTATTTTTTTTCTTCGCACAGTCGCTTTATCTACTCAAAAAGGTAGAACTGGATAATTTTATCAAGCAATGCAGTAACCGCAGTCGCTCAAAACGAATACAATTGTTTTGTTTTCCCGCAGTAAATTTATGCGTTGTTTAGAATAATGAAACGTGAATATTTACTGAAGGAAATCCATTCTCTAACAATTTAAGACGGAGCAAACTAATGTGTTGCAATTTTTCATCTATAATAACAGTATGCAAATTGTGTACAAGATCTGTGATTACGGACTAAATAAGACTCGGGGCATTCATTTGTTCACTGCTTTTGTTTTAAATGGTAAGTCTTGACAGGCCGGTTGGTAAATGCTTGCCTTTCACGCCGCAGGTCGTGCGTTGGATTCCCACCCAGGATAGATATTTGTGTGCACGAACATGTCTGTTTGTCCTGAGTCTGGGTGTAATTTTCTGTATAAGTATGTATTTAGAAAAGAAAAGTAATATTAAACGTTAAACCTTATAAATTTTAGCCTATGTATTATTCTGATAATAGCAATATTACTACCAAGTTTCATCAAAATCCATTCGACTTCGGGCTGATACTAAGAAATATTTCTTTTTACTGGAAAATCCCAAAATCACTTTTGGCCTGACCCGGGATTTGAACTCAGGACCTCGTTATCTGCGGTTGAACACGCTACCAACGAGGCTGAAATAGTATTCTACCTAAGAAATAACGTTCAATATCATAATGAATACCATATAACCAGCTACATTTATGTTTGACATTTTATGTATCATAATTTGGCCGCCGCTTGTGGCATGATGGACCCGACGAGGTAAGTTCACGTTCGACATTAAGTAAAAGAGTTTCGTGAGCTGTAATTTAGTAGAAAGCATTGAAATATTCGTGTATAATCTGAATAACATGCCGATATGAACAACGGGGGAATACGGGGGAACGTTAGGGTGTATTTTATCCAATATTAAACGTTTAGGGAACTCCGAGTGGAATATTTGGTGAATTACGGGAGGGCTTTTACAATATTCAATAAGATAATAGATGGAAAGTGTGTCTTCAACAAAATTCTATATAAAGGGCGTTTACTTAGTCATATAAGGTTTATACAATATGATACACATGTCGCACAGTGGTTAGGACAGTCGCCTCGCCATTCCGTGTCCCGGATTCGATTCACAGGCACGAAAACTATTTGTGTGACCAATAAATAGTTTTTCTGAGTCTGGATGTACTTTGTGTGTGTCAATTTTATATTTGTAAGGAGGTTGGTAGGTTGGTGTGGCAGGGCAGGCTGGGCATGCTGTTAGATGGGCCATGGATTGGACCGATGCTCCACAAATACAGTCCATTTTGGGGCTGCTCGATAGTCCCATTATAATATTTAATTATTACCTCAATATATACAGAACCATGCAGACACGAAGGACAGGTTGGGTATCGAACCCACGACTCACGACATCAGGCGTAGCAGTCACGGTCCCTAACCGCTACACTCACGGGGCATTCATAATATAAATTAGGAGTAATAATTTAATATAAATTAATTTGAATGGGACAATCGGAAGGGGAAGACCTCGTAGAACATTCTCTGACCAAATCTGAGACGTTCTCAAGAAAGGGCAGGTCAGAAGTACCCTAAACCGGCGAGCATGTATGGAGATAATGACAGTAAACGAGGCGAAAGAGGTGTGCAAAGATCGTGACAAATGGTCTTCGTTGTCTCTGCCTACCCCTCGGGGAAACAGGCGTGAGTGTATGTATAAATTAATTTGTCAAATTATTTATACTTTCAAAGTAGATGGATTTATATATGACGTGTAATTAATTTAAGATTTTCTACTCATCTATTTAAGAGATTGTTTAATGTTTATGGTTCAATAATAAAGCGGTAGGTACTTGCTTCTTGAATACTTAATAATTAACTTCCTCTGAATTTATTTCACATTCACTGAAGGTCCCGTTTGTTTATTGTGCCCATTAAATTTGCTTATTCTCTCAGAATTGATGTGTAACATGTATATGGAGATTTCGCTTTGTCTGTCAAAACTAGAAAACTCTAACAATTATTGGTGTGAGATATAAACGTGAAACTTAACGAATAAATTATTGGAGGAGATATGGAAGATATGCAGTATAAAGGAATCTGAAACATACTATAAAACTGTTGACAATTATCTACGTCTTTCGAAGCTTAAAGTACTGAGGGTATCACTCAGGCGTTGTTGGTCCATATCTCCTTCTCTATACACTCGCAAACTTGAAGTTATTACAACGACATGAATTCTGTATGGGGTAGGTCTGCTCATTGGGCAAGAAAAATTATGAAAGCTTTTCAGTATCCAATGATCCAAATAATAATACAGACAGAAACGGCATTTTAATGAACGGCCTTTATTAGTACCTAGCTGTGCCCCGCGGTTTTACCCGCGTTAAATTTTATAAATTATCATAGATCCTCCCCCGTAAGTGATAGCGTGATAATAAGTACCCTATATGTTGACCCGACCTCTTAGTAATATTCATGCAAAATTTGAAGTAAATCCATGCAGTACTTTTTGAATTTAGCCCGGACATACATACTGACAAAAAGACACACAGACAAAAATTCTAAAAACTATATTTTGGGCTACGATATCTATTGTAGATCACGCCCCAAGTATCCTTTAAAAAAATATTCAATGTACAGTTTTGACTTTCCTACGATTTTATCATATGATATACATTCATTTTACAGTATCAGTTCTCAAAGTGAGTCTTTCACGTATGTTAGGACTTTTTTGTTGTTGTGTTTACATTGTTCATCATTCAAAATTGTCGCGGACGAAGTCGCGGGTAACGGCTAGTAATAAATAAATGTCTTGGGACAGCTAACAGACCGCCATTTGATCATAGACTAGGCAGAGCCTCTACTATGGCTATACAGACAAATTAAATTTATAGATAAATTAAACCCAGACACAGAACAATAATAGTGCTCATCACATATAGATTTATCTTAGGTGGGGAGCGATCCCACGTTCTCTAGCTTATCAGTCAGGATCTGGAACCACTAGTACTACGTTTAATAGTTATAATAAGCCATTTACAGGCAACAAGGCCTAAATGTTAGTAACAAATTTTAAGTTGACACTAATGTTAGTAAACGTTCATATCATCATCATCATCATATCAGCCGAAAGACGCCCAGTGCTGAACCAAGGCCTCCCCCAAAGATCTCCTCAAATGCCGGTCTTGCGCTATCCGCATCCAGCGACTTCCAGCGACCCTTAGGGTCAGCGCGGACAGAGAGGAGCGCAGCGGAGAGGATTTTATTAAGGCACTAAAAAATCAACTTTAGAGCTATAGGAATAAAGTGCATATATGCTTGGACCTGACAAAATGCTGGCGCAGTCTCGCGCATTATAATGTTCAAGCATACATGCACTTTATTTTGATTTTCTAGTGCTTTAATAAAATGCTCTCCGCTGCGCTCCTCTCTGTCTGCGCTGGTCCTTACAAGATCATCGCCACTCGAGAACCTTTCTGCCCCAGCGGCCGTCGGCTCTACAAGCTATGTGCCCTGCCCACTGCCATTTCAGCTTGACTATTCTTCGGGCTATTAACACACATGTAACACGGTCATAAAAGACATGACAACTCAATTCTTACAACAATTTTATCATTTGATTTATTATAGTGATTGGTTTAGTTCCTTTTAAACAGGAAACACACTTTTGTTATGTTTTCCCACATCTACACTTGAACGATCTGTGAAGAGCGGGGCCTCCTAGCACAAGTATTTAATATACTTAAAAGGAGACCCCTATGTAAGATAAATTGTAGTAGTATAAGATACCGAAATAAACTATTTTTATTTTATTATATTTTATTTTTATTTATAGCTAATGTACCCAACAGACCAAATCACTAAACTTATTAAAATTAAAGTTCTAGGCATATTCGATCCAATAACGGAATACCTTATTGTGTGGATTTTGTGGTTTGATGGAGGATGTTCAACATGTGTTGATGGAGTGTGTGCGAGGCAAAGTTTTAAGGCAACTATTACAGTTGCAAGTGAATGATGTTGGTGCATCTAATAGTTTGTTGCCTACACCGGGATCTAGACAGTGCTCTTGGTTGTATAATATGTATGTACTGTCAATGAGTTAGTTTCATCATCATATCAGCCGAAAGACGTCCAGTACTGGACAAAGGCCTCCCCCAAAGATCTCCACAATTGCCGGTCTTGCGCTATTTGCATCCAGCAGTTTCCAGCGCAAGATCATCGGTCCATCTTGTAGGGGGCCTGCCCACGCTGCGTCTTCCGGTTCGTGTCCTAGTTTAAGTTAGGTACATACTACGTTGCCTTAAGGAGGAGACATAGTCATAGCTAGATGCTCTCACCGAAACGTAACCGATCGGTGAAGTTAGCAACTAGTTTCGCGGTCAGTCCATAGATTGGTGACCACCAAAGTGGTTAAATTTCTGAGCGTCTTACCGTTAAGCTGTCAGTCCAGGTTGTAGTCATGTCAGAGGCCTTCTGGGCGGCTTGAACAACTCTGACACTAGGGTAACCACGGCCCAAAGGGGAGCACCGGAGCAGCATACCCGCGTTCCCGGGGCTCCCCGTATCAGGCGCCAGAAGAAGTCCGAGGCAGGTTAGGTTTAGTCGGTGCGAGTCCGACATACCCACCCGCAGACACTTTTTGCGGGTGGCATGCATTAGCAATCCCCCTGCCTTATCAAAAAAAAAAAGGGTAACCACGGCCCAAACGATAAGTAACTAATGTACAAAGCCATCTTAAATAAAATATATAAAAAAAGAGTTTTAGGCTGAATTTTACTCATTTAATAACTCCATCTGACCGCACGGTATGATAACCTACTTTTTACATGTTCACTTGATAAAAACCTCAATATTTGCTAGGCCGTCGTAATGTAATTTCTCGCATCTCCATTTTCTCATACCCGAATGTTGGAGCTTTATTGAAATATTGGATATCAAGTGCGGTAGTACAGGCCCGTAGTTAAGTGGCACTAGTGGACAATGCCCTATATTTGTTAGACTACTTTAAAAATAACTAGCCAAGTGAAAGATAATGAAAATAAACCGTCTTTATATATCGTCTCCTACTGAACTATGTTGGTTTAGCGGTAGCGTGTTCACCCGCAGAGAACCAAGTCCTGGGTTCAAATCCCGGGTCGGGCTAAAAGTGATTTTGGGACTTTTCTGTAAAAAGAAAAATTGCTTACCATCAGACCGAAGTCTGGGAGTTGACGGTATTATACCCCCGTGCCTCGGAGAGCACGTAAAGCCGTCGGTCCTGTACCTGACCTCTTTCCGGTCGTGTCGCTAGGCGTCCCATCGGATCATGAGAGTGATGGAATAGAAAGTGCTCCTGTGTTTGCGCACACACTTCAGCACTATAATATGTCCCGCACAGATGACTAATGTCTATTGAGACTGCTGCTGTAGTCTAAATTGGGCTAGGAGGACATTATTATTATTTTGCGGTGCCCTTACATAGGCCATATTGTTATAATAATTCTAAACAAACCGCTTGTACTTTACATTATGGAATGCAATAAACTATTGAGTAATAAGTTGGCGCTCTCAATATTTTAGTATACGTTATTAGTCTATTAGTATGGAACAAACTCAGGTAAAATAAAATATTAGTTTTATCAGAGTTACAAAATATATAAGGACTAATATAAATAACTACTTTCCTTGTGTAATTTTTGAGATATCACCCGTAACAAAAATAGCCTAAACGGTTAAAGTTTCTAATTAAATCATTTAAAATTACTGGCCCGGCGAATTTCGTACCGTCATATTGTTTTGCCATACACGTTTGTACACCTATATACAATACCTGGTATAAATTGAACCACTTTATTTTCTTTTTTTTTCTCTCCAATATGTTTAGAAAATATATGGCGTCTTGCGTATAGTATTTTATAGTATAGTATTATGTAGTATAGTGTTATATAGTAGATTATCGTATGTATTGCATTGTATAGTTCTTTTTTAATATTAATGTTTTGTTTATTATCCGTGCACCTACCATGCTCTCTCTGCACCACTCTAAGGTTGACTGGCAGAAAATGCCTAGGGCATTAAGTCCGCCTTTGTACAATTTTATGTGCATAAAGTGATAAAAATAAATCAGTATATAGCGAATCTTTTTATCAAACTGAAGTTGCACAATATTTTAGCCCCATAAATACCCTAAATATTCGTATAACCATACATCCCTGCCCAGCAGAATTGTTTTTATTATTCAAAACTTTACCGATGTCTCGGCTCGGACGACCAAGCTGTGTATAAAAGACACATTGAGTTTATTTTGAATTTTACCCTGAACGAAATTGGTTTAACATAAAAGAAAAAGGGTAATATTGACTATGTCACGGAGAACGGAAAATTTGGTCACGCCTCGAGACGTGTTTGCTGTCGAATATTTATTATTTCCAATAGTTTATTGGTAACCATGGTAACAGTATTTGTGAAGCTACAATTAGTACTGAACTAAAGGTATTACTGGCATACAATATTTTTGCTTGGTTTGAGAATGTGTTTGCATTCATCATCATCAACATCATCATCATCATTTATTCCTTTGCAAACATGGACAAGTACAATGATGATCCTTTTTATAATAGGTAGCGTTTTAGTTCTACGTTAAGTTACCTATATAAAACAGACGAAAACATATAATTTCAAATAACAATTAATAATTTGTAATTATACATTCACACTAAAAAATTATGTTAAATGAGTTAATAATAAAAATGTCATAATATGAGGAAAATGTCAAAAAAATCAAATAAATGTCAAATAGCATGTCTCATGTAATCATCTGTCAGAGATTCTCAAATTCAATGCAATAATTCTTACCGTTCGCGTTGTTTAATATCCATTTACAGAGATTTTAGATCTAATTGAACGCCGCACGTTTTGAATTTGGAAGATAGAATTTATGAATGTAGTAACATTCCACATTCAAAATATTATAACCGCGTACCTAAAAATCTCCGTAATGGCCGGTCTTGCGCGCATTAGTATTGATATTAACCCGCGCACAACTTCAATCAAAAATACTTATTTATCGTGTGAGCAGTGTCAGGGTTGTTCAAGCCGCCCATAATAATAATAATATAATAATAATATATAGGGACAATGTCACACAGATCATCCTAGCCCCAAACTAAGCAAAGCTTGTACTATGGGTACCAGGCGACGATATACATACATAAGGCCTAAGACATGGCTAAACGACTGCCTAATGGCTACAAACGGGACTGACAGCTTAACGTGCCCTCTGGAGCACGGAGACGCTCAAAAGTCAAAGTCATAAATTTTACATTTATGTGAAATTGTCATTTTCTTTTTACCCTACCGTGCAGTGCATGACGTGGCAGCTACTGAGAAACACTGCCAGAAAACTCAGTAGGAATCCTTTTTTAAAATAAAATATACTTAAGATTAATTACAATCATGTGTGTTGACTCAGAACAACTCAATCCCAAGCACTTTTGTCACTTACATAATTAGACATTTTCTAATATACCCTGCTACACAATTTGGCTTTAATAGTTCTCTCAAACTTATTCGTAGACAATAAAAAAATTAAACCACTTTAGCGGTAACCCATCTATGTAATGACCGCAAGTTGCTTGACCTCTCCAATCATTTACGGACTCGTGAGAGCATACGGCTATATATTCGATTAAGAATGTTTTCTACACATATTTATAAGCAAGATAAGTTAAATTCCCGTGTGTGCTCATTTGTAACCGTAAGAGTGGTTAGTTGCGGCGACCGGCAGACCACGCGAAACCTGACTCCGGCGCACGTATCGATGTCCTTTCCCATCGTTGCTAGACCTAGACTTGATTTAGTAATCCACACTGATATAATAAACCTAAGTGCCTGTGCACTGGGTGAGAATAGGCGGTTACGTTATACGTGTACAAGTAGGTAATTAATACATTTTATTAGGTTAATCTCTATGCTGATCCGTGTGGCGCAGCGGCTAAGACAGTCAGGTTCGAGTCCCGCGCCGGACAACTATTTGTGTGGCCCATAAATAGTTGTTCTGAGTCTGGATGTACACAGGGACACAGGGATTAAATACGCTAGTGCGGACGTTGTCTTAAAAAAAAGTATACGCAGGTATAGATATTTAGTGCGGGCGTTTCTCGCTGAATATCGATTTCGACTAGCCAACTTTCTTTTTATCAGGCAGTGGGAATTCCTACGGATCCCCGCAAATAGTGTCTGCGGGTGGGTATTTCGGACTCGCACTGACTAAGCATAACCTGCCGTGGACATTTTTATACATTTATTTATTTTACAAATTTATTTTCAAAAGTTTGTGCATATGTCCCACAAAACCGTGTAATCGGTTTGACTGTAGGATCGAGTCTCTGTACAGCACCTTTTTTTCTTTAGAACAAAATACTAACGACTACTATAAATATTTATATTACATTAAATTAAACTAATAGGTGTTTGTTTAACTTAAATTTAAATTTATTTTTAACAGTTTCATGCCGAATGTCATCCGGCAGACTATTTAACAAGTACGGCAAGTGTTTTTTAGTGTTCGGTCTCCATAATAGTTTGTAATTCTAGGTACTGTCAGTCTCTCTCGGCGCCTGATGGGAGAAGCCCCGGGAACGCGAGTATGCTGCTCCGGTGCCCCCCTTTTGCGCCGTGTCCCAAATGGTCGAGACATGTACCCTGGAAGTGCTCTGAATTGCCCTCGACTAGTGAACTACGCAGGACTTATTATAGTGCACAAGAGGGTGCGCAAACACAGGGGAACGTTCTATTCCATCACTCTCATGATCCGATGGGACGACTAGCAACAGGAATGAAATGAGGTCAGGTACATGACCGATGGCTTGACATGACCGATGGCTTGACATGCTCCTCGAGGCACGGGGGTGTAAATATTGCCAATTCCCAAAGTCCGAGCTGATACTTTTCTGTACAGAAAAATCTTAAAATATTTTTGGCTTGGTCCGGGATTTGAACCCAGGACCTCATTGTCTGCTGTGGAACACTCTACCGCGAACAACGTAGCAGTCAACAGTTTTTTAGTGCCTAAAACTATGAATAGATTGTTCAATTTATTTTTATGATATTGCGGTAAACGTAATAGTAATCGAAAACAAAATATGATTAAATTCTTAGAAACATTGTCAATCACGAAATATTATTTGGTCTTCCAATTTTATATAGCTTTCATGACTTAATTTAGACATTGAAAGATCTACTTGGAAATTTAAAAGTAATTACATAATATGTTTGTATCCAGAGATTTAGGTAATTAATATGTAAAGATCTTATTATTAAAGATATCTTTATTTATTGGAACCGTTTAAAGAAGATTCGACATAGTGATAGATCTTTCTTTAACAAAATGGTGTTTAAACTTCCAATGTTAGACTGTACTGTGAATAGAACGCAGATATAAATCTTAAACGAATATAAGATGATGTTTTACCATATTATTTTACACCGGGAATTATTACGTTGCTATTTCAACCAGAGCAAACTAGAAACCAAAGATACAATCAACATGCGTAAAGTAAACTCAATGTACTTCCCCATATTGTTGGCTGAAATATAACAGTTAATATACACAAACGTAGATAAACAACCACCGTACCAAGTTTCTAAGTAACTGAGTCTCACGAAATTAGAAGACAAAACATAAACAAGAAATAAGTGGTAGAAGCCGAGACAAATTTCACCGCATGCCTCCGAGTAAACCACTCTACTAGTGAAAAATTTACTTGCTTTTATTTCAAGACGGGCTGACATCGTATCGCTTACGGCGCGCGGTGTCACTTCGCTGCCTCACTTGATTTATGCGACCAATATGGCTGGCCGTCACTCGGCGACCGATATCGAACCGCTCCTATCATCTAACGCAATATACTTCGCCAGATTTTGATATAAAAACAAAATTACAAAAGTAAATTGTCTCGCTGAGCTCTCAATTTACCAGGCCGATAGATGTGGGCGGTTTATTTACAACAGTGGAAGGAAATATTCAAGGAGAGAGGAATGCTTAATCCTAGCATTAGGAGCTAACCCGTAATTCACTTGACTGAATTTTTCAATTCGTTTCCGTTGATGTACTACTTTTTTACTTCTATTATAATAATATCCTGGGACATTATTTACACACGGCCATCTGTTCCCAGACTACGCAGATCTTGTACTATGAAACCAGATAACTGATATACTACATATACTACTTTTTTTGTAACTACATACTTATATAGATAATTACACCCAGACTCAGGACAAACAGACATGTTCATACACACCAATATCTGTCCTAGGTGGGAATCGGACCCACGACCTCCGGCGTGAAAAGCAATCATTTGCCAAACACGCCAACAGGCCTTACTATTTTAGAAATTTATTTAAAAAAATATCATCATAAATTTCCTTTCTGGATCTACATATGCAACGAACCAATCTAAAATACGAAAGCCTATCTCAGCATTCCAAGTAACAAATTGCAAATATAAGTGAATAAAACAACACAAAGGCATTCGAAACAAAATGAAAATTTGTAGAGCGGCTATCACGAGTTGTTGTAATTTTAGTCGTTGACAAAAGGATCATAAAAGCGCTCGTACATCTCAATAGAGTCTTCCACGAGTCCGACGATATCAAGTAGGTGGCTAGAGGCGACACCTTTAGGCGCGTCTGTTCCGCTAAGTAGGCCGAATAACGTGACGGGCTCGACGAGTGCACTCCTGGCCCTTCGGCCGCCTCGAGTGCTCTCTTCAGCGATCCTCCATACTAAAATCGCTTGATTTGACATGATTTTAAATGCTGATACTGAGTTACCTGCCCTCATGTTTTAAAATAAAAGCAGAAGTTACGTCCGAAGATTTGTGCCGCCACAGAATTTGTTTGATATTTCCAACTCAACACAATACATGGTGATAGACTTGTCATAAATTGTAAGCCTAATATAACACTATTTCAAAAAAAATCCTATTTTATGTGAGTGAAAGTGTTTCATGCTTTGCCGCAAATTATTAGAGATTTTTCAGCGGCAAAGTTCTAAAACCACCTCAGACTGTGGCTCCTGGAAAAATGATTCTATTCCATCGGCGATTTATTTAATTAATTATATTATTGTTGTAAAATTTCGCGTGCTGTTCATGAGTAAAATAGATGAGACTAACCTAATACTAAGACCACCATAGTACTCTATTTATAAGTGAAATAAATAAATGAAATGAACTTAATAGCAACAACATCTCTTTATAAAGTACAGCCTAAAGGTATTGAACAGAACATAGTCATACCCAAAATAGTACCAGTAGCCAGAAGGATATTTCACAAATATTCGAGTGCAGATGGATATATGTAAGGCCATCGTATTGTTTCCGTAATCATCAAAGCAATGTGTGAATTGAGTACTGCAGAACTAACGGTCTGTTAACAAATTATCCATATAAATCTGTTAAGTTTAGTTATTGTTACATCGTTCGAGTGGTAAATGGTATAAGAAAGATTGGATGAACCGCAATAAATCGTTTAATGCCACAAGACCTGTTACGTAAGTTTCGATTTGGGGTAATTCCACGGAAGGGACAGAAAAAAATTCAGATCTT
Source organism: Pseudoips prasinana (assembly GCA_951640165.1). NCBI lineage: Eukaryota > Metazoa > Arthropoda > Insecta > Lepidoptera > Nolidae > Pseudoips > Pseudoips prasinana. The sequence goes on from OX621260.1 coordinate 17,232,118, forward strand.
AAATGTAAAGTTTATTGACCGGTAAAAAACGTACCTTATTTTTGAAAATTAACCCGGTGTCAGACCCTTTGCCACAGATAACGCTTGTTTAAAGCATAGATTAAAAATCTGCAATGGTTATCCTCCACTTTAATTAAAACAAGGATTAACTATGGTACTAATTGTAGATTTAATTTTGTGATTAGAGGTTAAAGACTCATTCGCGAGGCAGACATAACAATCGATATAAATATTGTCTATCAAATACATCTTTGAATGTATATCGTACCTAGTTAAACCCCCTAAGCACGTGACATATAACAAAATTATTAGTTACTTTCAAAATATTCAATAGTTATTTATCTTTCGTGTCTGTGGTTAGTCAATGATGGCTGACATCGGAAGCCAACGATCGCGTGAGCTTCTGTTTTCATAAATTTAAGATCCCTTCGATACAAACACGAAACTCCTGCATTGAAAAGTAACTTGGGAAACTAATGAATATGACGACCAATAATGTATGATATCCTTTAATATAATAATAGTAACATCCGGGGACATTATTCACACACGGCCATCTGATTCCAAATTAAGTAGAGCTCGTACTATGGAAATCAGATAACTGATAACTGATATACTACATATACAACTTTTCTTTTGTAAATACATACTTACATATATAGATAATAACACCTAGACACAGGACAAACGGACAAGTTCAGGCACACAAATATCTATACTGGTTGGGAATCGAACCGACGACCTGTGGCGTGAAAGGCAAGCATTTACCAACCACTTAATCGGTGTGAAAAAAATAAACAAAAAGCCATTGTTGCTAAGAAAGACGGCAACTTTACATACAGAGCAATACATTTTGGTTTCTTGGCTAAAATATACAGAATTAAGCCAACATATAATCTATTTTTCCTATCGACGACTACGGACAATGTCTGTAGTATGTAGGTATATAACTTGCGGAGGCGAGGGGGATCCTGTCACACCAGTTCGTTGCGCGCATCGCTCACGTGCTCTGACGGACCGACTGAATTGAGAAATTGAAACGCGTATCTAATCACAAAACCTCACCAATATCTATGTTGATCGTTTTTCGGACGCTGTATATGTACCTACTCTGTAATCGCATTATTCTGGGACATTATTCACACACGGCCAGATATCCCAATTTAAGCAGAGCTTGCACTATGGAAACCAGATAACTGATATACTATTTTTCTTTTGTAAATACATATTTGTAAATAATTTAACCCCAGACTCAGGACAAACAGACATGTTCGTGCACACAAATATCTGTCCCGAGTGGGAATCAAACCCACGACCTGCGGCGTGAAAGGCAGCGTATCTACCTAACCATGACAACAGGCCCTAGGTCTATGTATATATACAAGTTTCTAGTTAATAACATTTTAAAGAATCACGTACCCACTTAGAGCTCATACCCTTTGAATTTAATTGACGCTCGCGACTAGAATATCATGCGGTAAGAATGTTAAAATAATTTCCCATTTTCGACGTTACTGTCGATTACACAGACACGGCGCGTCTTAGACGATCGTATTTAGAGAGCTTGATAAATTGGAACCAAAATCGATTTATTGCAAAGTCGCGTTAAACGAAAATGAAAAATTCGCAAAATCTGCTAGAATCTCATAATAGCCTTTTCATCAATCAATACAATGAATTCGAAACTGACACGGGGCGTCGTCTTGCTATTATTTTCGAATCATGGCATATTTTTTTCGCGATAAATACTTTTTGCTTTCAACGGGAGCTTTGCTGAAATATGTCGGAGGCTTTCGTCTTTTTCATTGTTCAGCAAATAAGCCTAGTGGGTGGACAAAGGCGGCGTGTCGTGACGAGAAGCACGTAAGGGCGCGCTTCCGCCGCGCCAGCACTCTCAGGCCGCTAGTTCGAGCCACCTCGGGCCTTGAGCCGAGACTCGAGCCGGCTCGAGTGCCTTGAGAGCCGAGCGCTGACGAAGCCCACCGAATAGCTGAGATTATTACGCTATGCAGCCGCCACAAAATAGGATGTTGCGGATTATGCAGTCGTATTGCCGAAATAGCTGCGATGCACGTCCTATACAAATGATTGTTCTATATTTATGTACAGTGTAAACTTTTAATAAGCTCGCTTGCTGAGTTGGTTAGCTTAAACCTAGACACTATTTATGTAATATAGCATACAGTTATAAGTAATATAGTTAAAGTAGTAAATATTTACTATCAGTATCCCGTATTTAAATAAAAAAAATAGTATTTACAACAAGGCCCGACAAAGTTTTTAGGCAGCTTTTCTGTTTTAGCTTATTTATCAATCATTTGATATATCAACCAAATGTTGACTACAAAAATACATATAATATTTATTGCATTATTACACAGATATTTTATACAACAAATTTTTTGGCGTCTCTTTTTAGGCTATATACTGCATACTATACATATACTTCAGGTACTAATAATAATGTATTAATGTCATTAACATTTGGGTCCTTTCAACATTCGGAAAGATTATCTGTAAACGCAAAGGCCATGTCCGTCTCTTTAGAAAAGTTATAGAGAATTTCCGCTAGCTGAATTTTTTGGAAAATATTTTTTTACTATAATTAACAAATTTGCCATCTTTCACTTGAGATAACAGCATTAAAACTAACAAAATTAATGAAGCTGAAGCTACAATAAATTGCGTTATTCTTGTTCTTTATTCCTACCTCAGTATAAATCTCTAAGCTAAATTACATAACCTCGTTTATACTGTAGCGAGGTTGTCATTTCGTGCTTTAATTTTAAAATTTTATTTGGATACGTACCTCAGAGTCGTTGCTTGTAAAATTAGAGTGTGCAGTAAAAACAATCCACATTCCATCCAGCTAACGAATTTAAAATTCGTCGTATTGCAATGGAAATTTCATATTCAATTTGAAGTGAATATAGCTCCGGTGCTGTGGTGCGACAATCTGGTTCAAAAAGTTCATTCGACACTTGTAATTATACGCTACACAAACGTAAATAGTGGGTCAGAATTTTGTTATCTCATTACCTTTCTTTTCAAGATTTGACTTCACATTTTTAAATGGATGAAAAAAAAGCAGACAAGTGTGATTTGAACTCGCATGGTTTCGTAAGATGAATGAAGTTAGTACGAACAAAATTGAGAGACACATTATGACAGAGACTTACTTTAGATTTTATTTTAATGTATACGTTAAAAAATATTTAAATCCAGGAAACCCTATTACTACACCTCTACTATTACCATCGGTTAGTCCGTATATCTGTCAGTGGGTTGTATCTCAATCAAGTATGAATTGAAATTTTTTACTTAGTGAGTACTGCCATAATAGAATAGAATAGAATAGAATAATTTTATTTTGCTCATAAAACATGGTACATAATAATAGATGTTGATGTAACATATGATGTTCCACATGTTTGGTCACAAGATATGACATGCAAAATCTTAAAAACTAAATAATCTTAAATGTTAGTTAAAATGTCACTATATACACAATTAATACAATAAATTACAATTAAAAAAATTTCGGATACAGATATGAGATATTATTTATTATATTTTATATTGAAAAATTCATTTATGCTATAAAAACATATCAGAGAGCCACTGTGTCAATTGAACTTTAAATTTATTTAATGCTAGATCTCTGAACGAATAAGGAATATTATTATATATTTTGATGCACATGATGAAACTATTATTATTCGTAGCTGTTAGATTAGTTCTAATGTCTCAATAGTACGGAAGGTGCGAGGCTCAATCATGTGAGTACGACTGGCAATTGGCCATTTTATTAATAAATGAGATAAATACTCTTTATTGCAATTAAAAGGAAAATAATGGGGAAGAAAGGCTCTCAAGTGGCGACCACGAACCAGAAGATGTAGCGTGGGCAAGCTCTCTACAAGATAGACCGATGATCTTATGAGGGACGCAAGACCGGCAATTGTGGAGACCTTAGTGGAGTGGTAGACCTTTATCCAGCACTAAATGAATTTCGGCTGATTTGACGATTGTCATGAATGAAAAATTTAATTAAAGTAAATAATAATTTTATATCAAATATGGTCAGTAATCAGAATAGTTACAAAGTAAATTATTAGAATCCCCTCTTGATAATACATCGTCGAAGTAAATAACATAAGTATATTAAAAAGTAAATTGTACAACGTTACTGTATCGCAATCAGTAATCTCTTTCAGACAACCTTTAAATGGATTAGAAGCACATTATTTGTATTAATTTTTTATCGTTACTTAGCATTCTTGCTAAGTTTCACTCACAAATTTAATTTAACCCAGTATAATATTGATGACGCACAAAAAGTGTTTATAGAATTCAATAGAAATAAGCCTTTCCGGCCGGAGCTCCCAACAAAAACGCTTTTAAGGACTCTACCCAATAATATGCGATTAAAATTCAAAATGAGTTCCATTTGAAACTTTACTCTTCGCAGTAAAGTTCTACTTAATCTAACAGACACTGGCGTTGTGAATAGAATACTTTGAGCATGAAAATCCATCTTCTTATGCATTTTTGCATTATCTCACCGACGGTTCTTCTCCTCACGCCATTGAAACCGTCGACTTGATACACTTGCCCATTCTTCTTCAAATATTTTTCGAAGCGTTCTAAGTTGAATAGAATAATGGACTTTATGGGAAATAACTGGACTGTTATAACTTATATCAATATGTTATCTTTATGCGTGTTTATTGAATTAGATTGACGTACACCGTGACTCAGTTCATTATGAACCTGCTTACTGATCCAAAGACTGCGAGTTCAGTGTTTACACATTACTTGGCTTGAGTGTTTTCTGTATCTGATCTCCATAGTACAAGCTCTGCTTAGTTTGTGATCAGATGGCCGTGTGTGAATAATGTTCCCAGGATATTATACATCTACATATCCACATATCTATACTCACAACGATGGTGGAGAGGAAGGAGGTTAAGTTAGGCAATTCTTTCAAATCCCTGTGTATATTTCTTCCGCACACACTCGAATGCCATGCTGGAGGATAATAACTCAATTAAATTTCACATCCCAGTATTCTATGAACACGGATAAATGTGGTTATCACAATTATCCCATGCCCGGGGACCTAACGAGAACACTAATGCTTACGTTTTTTTGTAATTTTACAAATGAATTGTTTCTACTCTACCAGATTGAATTAGTCGGCGTTCGTAGAATTTTTTTCTTTGTTAGTTGAAATGGAAATATATCAAGTTTCACGTCAAATACGCGTTTATAATGTTTCTCTCTTCTTCTTTCTTACCTTATCTTGGTTGAGGTGTATTTATTAAAATAAAATAAAAAAATTGTTTTTATTCACGTAGTCTCTGCGCTTGTAAATATTCAAAACATGTTTGTAGTAATATAATTAAACATACTTAATTATTTCTAATTACAAAACATTTAGGTACACGGATTGTATGAACACATTTCTAAAATTAATTTTATAATAGTAATGATATTTAGCTAGCTTGCATTAAGTAGATCCTTGTAGTCCCCTGGTTCTGGATATGCCAGCCCCAGGATGGCCATTCTGTGTCTTGCCAAGGCATTGCATCCGCATATTATATGCAGCGTTGTTTCATTTTCTTCCCCATCTCTTTTCTTCGTTATTGAAAAAGGCTCAACTGAAAACACTATGAAGACATGTCTTAATATACATTATGATTCGGTATCATCCAGCGTATAGATATATAGATAGGTAAACTTCAATTTAAATCAAAAAATAAAAATGTATTCATGCAAATATAGTTAAAATTTATGTACAATTTGCGGTCTTATCGCATAACATTTCTGCTTTAAAATAGCTACTTGCCCTTTACATACATACATACATAGACTCACGCCTGTTTCCCAGAGGGGTAGGCAGAGAATATTGCAAAAAATATCATGTAGAGCAACAATATATATTACCACAACTGTTTCTTTTGTATTGATTTCTAATTAAGTATTTATTTTATCCAGAAATAAACTTGAGTGGAGTTAATCATATATTTCAATTACTGTTCTGAAAACACAAGTTTTTCGTACAAAGGTCGGGGGTAGCGTGACACCCGCGGCGCGTCACAGGGTTCCGTAGCCAACAAGCTCGCCTAATGGACGCCTTCGCCCCTCCCGCGCCGGGAGGCTATTATACACATTTATCGAACTGCTAAGACGACTTTAATAAGGGAACTAAGCTACAAGTTCACCAAAGTTATAGATAACTGACCTTATTCTCAAATTCATGCCTTACAATTAAATCATACAAAAGTTGCGCATAAAAGAATGTGTTTACAAAGAAAAACTAGCGAACAATTTTCATTTGGATTTATAGTAAGATAAAACAATTTACTTATTACAACACGCGAGCTAACGTATCTAACTCTATATTGCCTCGTTGGTCTAGGGGTAGCGTGTTCACCCGCAGATAACGAGGTCCTGGGTTCAAATCCCGGGTCGAGCCTAAAGTGATTTTGGGACTTTTCTGTAAAAAGAAACATTTCTCAGCATCAGGGCGAAGTCTGGGAGTTGGCGGTATTATACCCCCGTGCCTCGGAGAGCTCGTAAAGCCGTCGGTACTGTACCTGACCTCTTTGCTCCTGTGTTTGCTGATGGCTAATCTCTATTGAGACTGGCCGCCGTGGTCGAAATTTGGCTAGGAGGACATTATAAATAAAAAAGAAAAGTGAAGTTACATTAAGATAGAGCGTCAGGCCGGTTAACCAAACTTACGTATCCAATTTATTCACTACGACAAGACATTCTTTACCTAAGTTTATAAGCGAAAGTTATACGAAACATTTGTACATGTGACATCGGGTCAGGACAAACCAAAAGTTATTGGTATAATAGTATAAGTTTATTTTTTTTACTGCGGCAGAAGGGTCCTAATTCTATTAAAGTTGGTTGAACATCATGATAGTGAAAACATCTACATTCTGTAGATAATAATAATAATAATAAATCATTTATTTGTCAGAATACTGTTTAAAAAGGTGTTAAAGAAATAATTGATACATTTTCCGTAGTATTCTGCCGTCGCCGGCGCACAAATATTCATTTTACTTATTTTATGTCACGTTAATCATATTGTAGCCGCCTTTCTTACAACATAATCATCGTCATATTGGAAATAGATACATTAAAATTCATCAAATAATTACGTAGTATAAATGAAGAACATCATCAATTATAAATTTTTATCATTATTAGAATTTAAATACAATTATTGTCTTTGTCATCTAAAAAGTCTTTAATTTAGTACAATTATAGTCTTTAATTTAGTTTATAATAATGTAATAACATTACATTATTAGAAACTAAACAGTTTACATTAAAATTCTATAAAATGTAATGTTTGAAGGTAGGTATCCGGTAACTTAATAATAACATTTAATTCGTACCTTAATATAAACAGAACCATTCAGACAATATGTAGTAAAATAATAGCTAAAATTTAAAATTTCGATAATTAAACCTACACATGATCCTTGACAATAACTTAAGTTAAGTTAACTAAATATCGCTACTATTATAAAAAAATCTTACTGTAAATTATTTCCTACAATCCGTGTACCTAAATATCTATATGTACCTAGAAATAATTATATATTACTACAAACATGTTCTGACTATCTACAAGCGCTTTTTTAAAGTCTACGTGAATAAAAACTTATTTTTGTTAAATATACAGATTGCCATGTAGTACATTAGCAGAGTAGAATATAGTCGATTCACCACATACTCTGCTTGTGATATCGACTAACAACTGCAAAGGTTCACTCACGCGGATTCACTACATGCAAATGTACACTTTATTACAATAATGTTAAGCATCAAATCGTCATGGACATTAGTTATTTAATACTTTGACAGCGATGTTTCACAGCCACTTAAAACTTTTGAGTGAATAACAAATCTCCTCTGAAACGAAGTTATACAGCTAAATTGTTGGTCGGTAGACAAAGGTCTTATAAAAAGTTAAAGGTTAAATTAGTTCTACCTTATTCTTTTTATATGCATAAAGGAATCAGGTAAAGCAGCAAAATATGCTTGTTTGCGAACAATTAAAAGTGGAGTACATATTATAAATTCTGTGAATATCAGAATATCATCACCCCATCTCAGTCCGTGGGAGACGTAGAAGACGACCCGAATGCGTATCTACCAGAGGACGGATAACAGCTTCTTTCTGAGTACTAGTACCTGTCCTAAAAGGACCTAACCTCAGAAGGAACCTGGAAGTGAACCTGTCTGCCAAGCGTGGCGATCATGGCATATCCAACCAAGATGATTTTTGGGGGAGGCTAGTCCAGCAGTGGACTTATTTCGGCTGTAATGGTGATGATGACATGTTAATAGATTTGATTATGACATTCGTCTTTTAAATATGAATTCCTGAGTCGTAATGTTTTAATATTCACATATATTCTTTTTAGGGTTCCGTACCCAAAGGGTAAAACGGGACCCTAATATTAAGACTTCGCTGTCTGTCTGTCTGTCCGTCCATCACCAGGCTGTATCTCATGAACCGTGACAGTTAGACAGTTGATTTTTTTACACATAATCTATTTCTGTTGCCGCTATAACAACAAATACTAAAAACAAAATAAAATATTTTTTTAAGGGGGCTCCTATACAACAAACGTGAATATTTTGCTCGTTTTTATACATAATGAATGGGTTGGAACCTTCGTGCGAGAGTCCGACTCCCACTTGGCCGGTTTTTTATTTTAAGACGCTATGGATGTGATTCATATTCCCTTTAAATTGTGAAAGCCAAATTCCGACACTTCGTATATTATTCTTACCTTTATTAGAAATACGTGGGCCGTAACCGTTATGTACACGTGTACAAAAAAAATCAGTTAATATTTTTCTTGAAATATATCAGCCCAACCCTTGAACATAGTCCCAAAGACTCAAACTATATCAACTTGAATTAACCATAACATCGGGGAAACGTGTCGAAGTGGCAACTTGACAAAAAGGCTCAGTGATTGATGTCCTTCCTTTCTCCCTCTTAACTATTACATACATCTACCCTATATGAGTATATCTAAAAGCATTTAAGGGTGAAATCACACTTATCACTATCTATACTGGTAACTGAGACGTTCATGAACTATATAATAATGTCGAGAGTAAAGATAAAAGGCTATGAATAAATATTAATATAATTTAATTTATGATATAGTTATATATAATTTTACGCTTATGGTATTATATTTTATGAACGAGTGAGTGCATTTTTGAAAAACCTATATATAGCTGAAATTATCTTTACGTGCGGGGGACTGCGCGGTTCGGAAAAGCGGGCGGGCGGGTAAGAGAAAATTTGTAAGGAGAACTAAATTAAGATTCACTCTTTTTACAAATTTACCCACTGTGGCCGAGCTCTAAACATAAAAAGAAAAAAAAATATAAAAGACTACTCTAGCCCTGCTTAAGCAGTAATTGAATGCAGTACATTTAAGGAGCATTTTTAATCATAGTCTAAGAAAACTAAATAAAAAAAGAATACACAGACTTAGAACTACTTATGGGACACACAATAATTGTACTGTGCGTCTACATAAAATATAAAACATAGAAGAATAACACTAAATAATATATTTCGATTATCTTTGACTTTGGGACGAACTTTGTTACAGATTATATATTAAAACGATTATATTGGGACAAATAACACTGTCATCTAATTCTAAACTAGGCAGAGGCTGTACATAGAAATATAGTCATTATGATGATTATAGAAATATTTCCAAAATCATTTGTTTTGGTTGTCAGGTGTCTGTCACTTTTAGATTTTTGTTTGTTGTCAAATGATGTTGTTGTCGGCGACTGTAAACTAGTTAACTTTAACGAGTTAATTTAATAATACTATGACAATGTGACAAATACACTTTCCAGCATCCCCCAACAAGTTATCTACTTAATTATACTTGTGCTCGGGATTGCATCAATTTAGTTTGATACCGAGTTCTAGTTCATAGTAATCTAACAGTTCGGTCTCAATGTCGTGTTCAGGAGTTAGTTTAAACAACGCGTCACAACTTCCCCGAAATTCAAAAGCCATTTAGACAGACAAAAACGATGCAGCGTGGATACAAACCCCGTCGTCAGCGCATGATAAACTAACCACAAACAGGGAAAGAAACAAAATAGTATATTTGTTTAATTACTGGCGCACTAGTTGACAAATCCATTTACCACGAGACTTGGCATTATCTTTTGTTGTCTGTGGCTGAGACCAATCAATTACTCTGCAGTCGCCAGCGGGGAGTTGATTACTGCATCTCAACTGATGGAGACTTAACGATATTGTCTGAATGCATCAATGTACGGTATCATTGCGATTACAACTTTGGTATTCATCGGGTGAATGTTTCGCATACGAGCGCAGATTATCAATGTGTCTACTCGCGCTGCTACGTGGAGCACGTACTTACGAGTATCTGAATGCTATTTGTACCACTGTGCAATCGATAAGCGAATGTATACAAACACCTATTAACTGTTTAAGCCTGAATCGTTTAGGTATAGTTAATTTAAGATGTCATTTGTCATCCAATTCGCGTCTAACGTAGACGAGATTTATAAGTATTAGTGAGAGATTTAATTAAGAGACTATCTGTTCTCATTGATGTATCTCATCATCACTAACATCATCATGCGTCCACTGCTGGACATAGGCCTCCTGCAAACGTTTTTGCCGTAGTCACCGAGCTAGGCATGCGTGTTGGCGACCTCGGCTAGGTGGTAGCTAGTACAGAGGAGACACTGCTGCCCGACTACCTGGTGTATCCATTAGTCGCCTTTTACGAAACCCCTGGTATGGTATGGGGAGGCCCTGGTATTATTTTTAAGCTGGAAACCACACGGCTATGTATGCGCCTACCCTCTAATTATGTCACACTAATATTATAAGACTCACGGGGTAGGCAGAGACAACGGATTTCCATTTGTCACGATCTTTGCACACGTCTTTTGCCTCGATTACTGTCATATTCTTCATACATGCTCGCCGGTTTAGGGTACTTCTGACCTGCCCTTTCTTGAGCACGTCTCCGTATGTATGTATGTATGTAATATTATAATGCGAAAGCTTGTGACTGTGAGTGTGTATGTTTGTTACTACTTCGCGTCTAAACGGCTAGAGCGATTTTAATAAAATTTGGTATGGAGTTAGCTGCCACCCTGGATTAACATAAAGGCTATAATTTATAAAGTTTAACGCGGGGCACAGCTAGTTATACATATATAGAGGTATATTAAGTTCACGTCTTATGCGTTAATGCCTACCCAGGTATCTTGAAGAGTACTATCCTATAGCTGGTATGTGTGGCAAAATGTTAACATTTGACCTAATAAATTTTACAAAAACATGAGACATACTAAAATTTATCTCCTTGTCACAGTTCATAAAATAAACTTTCATTGAAAAGGCGCCAAAAGATCCCTTATCTCGGTTACCGCCGCTTTGAATAACGATCCAAAGTGTAACCCCATCGCGGTGGTTCTTTGATGTCCTTTAATTATAAAAGTTTTTCTCGTAAAGGAAAACCTTTTACAAGTCGCGCGCAGAAACACTGCACACAAGTTGAGAAACCACCGGCTTATGATTTTATTACTGAACTCGCATTTAGGACCTGTTCTAAACACTTCGTTTGTCCTATCTATACATATAATAAAATCGTAGGAAAGTCAAAACTGTACATTAAATATTTTTTTAAAAGGATACTTGGGGTGTGATTTACAATCGATAACGAAGCCAAAAATATAGTTTTAAGAATTTTTGTCTGTGTTTCTGTTTGTCTGTATGTATGTCCGGGCTAAACTTCGGGATTTACTTCAAATTTTGCATGAATATTACTAAGAGGTCGGGTCAACATATAGGCTACATATTATCACGCTATCACCTACGGGGGAGGAGCTGTGATAATTTATACAGTTTAACGCGGGTAAAACCGCGGGGCACAGCTAGTAAGTCATAATATTCAAATAATGAGTCCCTATTGAAAAAACACCAGTTAAACCAGTTTAAATATTATCAATGTAAAAATTGAATAAAAATAACAATCAACTTGAGAACCTCCTCCTTTTCAATTTGGTTAAAAATAATGTTGGTCTATTAGTTAGTGACCCTGTTAAGCCAGACGTCATGGGTTCGATTCCCACCTAGGACAAATCTTTGAGCAGTGAGCACGATTATTTGTTCTACTTCTGGCCGTAATTTTTTTTACTACGTATGTATTTAGAAATATACGAGTATAAGTATTTTTATGAGTTGTTTGGTTGCTATATTACAGGTTCTGCTTAGTTTGAGATCAGATGGCAGCGTGTTAGTTGTTCCAAGACATTTATTTATTCACTAACACATTATACATATTATCAAGTGAAACATATATATTATATATATGCACATTAGTCATTTTCATATTGATATTATGCAAATAATATAATTATTCATGGTGTACTTGATAATATGTAAAATGGTTATTTTTTTTCTCAATGAAGCAATTCATTATTTTCTTTACTCTCGTCTTTTTAACGTTCACATGTATGTTGCGAAGTGAGCTTAAGAAAACAGTGGTAATTTATGTTTTTCTATTTTACATTCATATTGTCTCTGGCATTACGTAGCGCCGAACTGCTAAAGTTCATTTGTCAGTGACTTACATTTTACCATAAATTCTCGAACGACACTTTCTAGACTGGTTGTCGCAAGTATGCCAAAAATGCGGGTGATTCCTACCTACTTGGGAGTTTACAAAGTGGAGGGTTCCTACTAGCTACTTGTACTTATTAATGTCCACGCCAAGCTCGGCTACTATTCTTTGTAATTAGCTGTTGAGCTCGACATTACAGTGCTGACTTCTGTCACTCTGTTTTTACTCTACAAAATGTCGGTGGGTTTTTGTGCCTATCTACTGTTTGTTTTGTTTTTATTACTTCTGAAATCAGTCGCCCCTATTTAATACCGTAGGTATTATTCTGAGTATTATAGGGCGTAATTAATTTTCAACGAGATTTTTTGTATAATCCTACTAATGTTATAAACTAGCTGTGCCCAGCGGTTTCACCTGCGTTAAACTTGATAAATTATAGCCGATATGTTATTCGAATATATAAGCTATATTACTACAAAGTTTCATTAAAATCCGTTCCCTAGTTTTTGCGTGAAAGAGTTAAAAAAATCCAGGCTTAAAAATCCATACATCCACACTTACAAGCTTTTCCATTTATAATATTAGTAAGTAGGATGTGAAAGTTTGAGCGTTCGGATGTCAAGTGTACCTACTCAATACCCAAAAATGGCTTAATAAATTATAAGCTAATATAGCTAAAAATAAGGTAACATATAAGCTACAAAAATTGCTAAATCACAGATAAAACCGCGTTCGCAATATTAAGGTACAAAACTAATAAGATAAAATCTAATTCTTACTATCGACACGATAAAAAGAAGAAGACTCCCACTAATTTTCTTCTTTTTGGTATAATTGTTGCATTTAAAATCACATGTTTGGAGCCACTTCAATAGCCATAACCGTTATGGGTACGGTACAAGTCACATATTCTGTAATGTTACAATAATATAGTCACATATTCTGTAATGTTACAATAATATTTATTACACATATTTTTAGTAATACATTGACCTAGTATGTGCCTATTACGTTCTTGAAAGTAGAATTTCATTAGCTACTATTTCCAGAATTTTCCGTAGAATACAACGAAACATTCTCGGTAAAATAACTATACCTTTTAAATTATTTATTAGACAAAATATTTAATGCCGTCTTTCTGTACACAGTGGTGGTCCATTCATTAGTTCCCTTGAAGAGATCGCTTTTAGAGATAAGGCCTCCATTTATATTATGTCTCGTAATATTTAATTTTCGTTCCCATATGCATGTTTAATAATAATAATAATAATAATGTTTTATTCTCTCACCACAATATTACAGAATACATTGTATAAGGTGTATTAGTTATAGGTAGAAATGATAATATTGTGGGAGACTGGTGCCTAAACTAGGCTTAAGGCCTGTATTTCAGGACACCAGGTCTCCAGGTTTAAACATACACAGACGCCTGTTTCTCAGAGGGGTAAGCATAGACAACAGATTCGCATCTGTTACGATCCATCCACTTCACCTAAAATGACGCAATCAAAACTAATTTGACGCAGGCATTTTATTCTAACAGTGTTTTTATAACTATATGATCCAAAGGCAAGTACTCGAGTGAATCCACTCGTAACTCTGCCCTTTCCAATTCAATTCCATAAAACACTGTGCTATTTCAAGTTTCAATCAACATGTAACGGAATCGTTTTAGTAGGTCATTGTACCAGGAACATAGACATTTGCAGGTGGTAAGGCTTTATATAGTGTGTGCTAGTCAATGGCTAGACAGGCGTCGGCGGCGAGCTTGTTTTAGCGGCTGATCGATACCTATATCCATCCCACTGCGCCCTACTTACCTGCTGGCCATAACTCTATTTTCTTTGATAATTTGAATAAAACCATGTATTTTCTATCAAAAAGCTAACGCGACGAACCATTATAATAGTTATTATATGTATATTCGCTCTTTCGTTGATAAAAATATATGTAGAATACCTGGCCTATGTGAATGGTACAAGCTCTGCTTAGTTTGGAATCAGATGACCGTGTGTGAATAATGGCCCAGGATATTATTATTATTAGGTAACCACTCACCATTAGTTGGATCGTAGGTTTTAATCCTACTAGATAGTGAAAAAAACATACTAATAAAAAACTTACGTTCGCATTGAGTTTGACATTGATATTCAAATTAAAGAACTATGTAAGTACATGTAGTATGTACATATAGTCCTGTAATATGAAAATAGACATTGGGGAGGTTATTTTATATTATAATTTTACTTTTAAACAGCTAATTGAAAAATATCACTAGTTAAATGTATATTTTCATTATGTAAATCACATGGCAATAAGTAAATGAAGCTACATATTAATTTTGATTAAAAAAAATGTAAATTATAAAGCCTGCGTCGAAAAATTACAATACTCAATGCTTAGCAGCCTTCTCAGTGAAGTTATTACTCGCATAAAATATATCAATACCATATTGTTAGAAAAGAGCAATACTGTCTCGCCTACTCACCACAAAAAGGTTTTCTATCGGTAATTTGACTAGGAAAACCACTTAATATGCAACATAATCGTTCTTCAAAACTATTAGATTCTCATTTGCCCAAAGTAAATGGAAAAAATGGATTAAACCCCACAAGTCTCGAATTACTAATCGATGACGTACGAGTAGGTTTGTTTTACTTTCGGAGTGAATCCCTCATTATTGTCCGATGTGATGAATCACTCTAGATAAACGTTTCAACACAAAGTAAATCAAACGTCGAGTCGAGAGCAGCGCTTTTATTCAACTTACTATTTATTTTGCGTTTTATTTCCGATGTTAATGTACATGTTAAACGAACGTTAATCATTCAATTTGTTTACTCAAAATCACAACTCATCTGTATCGCTTCCACGGTTTCATAAATAATTATTCATTGTATATATAAACGCGCCCGTAAATTAAGAAGCCGCAGTATTGGAAAATAAGATTTTTATCAACGTTTTTAAGTATCACCTCGGTATCTCATTTCCTGTCATCTTACAAAAGAAATGTCTTCAATGAAAATTGCCATCTCTTCGTGTCGGCCATAAGTGTGATCGTCTACAGGCATTCAAACAACTGCGGTGAGGTTTATTTCCTGTAATGAGCCGTGAGTATGGTATTACCATTGATATGGCTACCGTTTTCTTTCTGTTTTACCGCTGTCATGAATGTCCCTATGCACTTAGGTCGGCCATTAAGGCCAATGCAACGTTCACTGACGAAACGCGATCGTAAAACCTTTATAACATCCTTCCAGCACTTGTAAAGCGTTTTGAGAGTCCTCGTCGTTTTATGCGACCTCACATTACGCCGCACTATCTCCACTTTTTTGGTGTCTCGGTGTGATCATATAATCGTCGCTAAGTATACAAGTTTGTACATAAAAACGTCTGTACGGGAAATCGCAAGAGCTTCGCATAAATGAAAGTATTTTAAAGTTACGCCTCGTTAGTCCACCCGCTTAGAAGGCGTCTTATCTTGAAATCGAGCTGAGAACTTGTTACTGTATATTTGTGGGCGAAACTTACCAAATCTCTTCGTATTTATGTAGTACTGTGAACCCTGGGTTACGTGAATAATTCGGTAGTTTAAAATGGGTCCGTAATTAATCAAACAATGAGACTTTAGTATAGGGTAGTCGCGTGTAAACCGCAAAATTTATAGAGCATCCTCAACGATTTAACATTGGTATTTGTAGGATGCACAAGTAAACTTATTAGGACTACAGACCAATGCGGAGGATATGGGAGCACGGGCGGCGCGCCAAAAACACATAACTTTAGACTTGACATTTGCTCTTTGGATTGGGACCGTCTGCTTTATAACGTCTTAATACAATGCAACTATTAAAACTCTGTGATTTTATGAATGAGCGGACGACTATTAGCTAAGGTTGTGATTTGCTAGCCGCAGAGATAAGTTTAATCAGAGTGCTATTAAGTTTTAGTGCTCGGCGGGTGCATACGGTTTATGGCGGGTCGGGGCGACATTGTCAACAGATCTTGCGACGCTCTTTACGGTTTCTGAAACGTTGCTTTAACGGTTTTATAGTTTTCGTCGTTTCGTCTCGCTGGCGGTCACAGCGCCCTTAATAGCCGAAGCTAAGTGCCCGCTCGGGGCGCTGTTGCCCTCAAGAATGTGTGTTTTCTTTCATATACGCTTAGATTTTCATCTTTAGTATCGTAAAGAATTTTATTTTATACTTTATAACGTAATTTTACTGACACTTGTAAATGTTCTATAAAATAAATAAAAATCAAAACAGCTTTTATTCACAAAGTTTAATAGTCACAGTTATGAATTTAATTCTACATACATAGATTATTAGATCTGTATGTGTGATCATCACACTAATATTATAAGGCGAAAGTTTGTGAGTGTGTATGTTTGTTACATCTTCACGCTAAAACTACCGAACGACTTAATTTGATGAAAGTTTGTAGTAATATAGCTTATATATCCGAATATCACATAGGCTATAATTTATAAACATTAACGAGGGTTATACCGCGGGGCACGGCTTGTATCGAATAAGAATTTCATCATCATCATATCAGCCGAAAGATTCCCACTGCTGGACTAACGCCTCCCCTAAAGATCTCCACAATTGACGGTCTTGCGCTGCCCGTATCCAGCTCCTTCCAGCGAACCTTACAAGATCTTCGCTCCATCTTGTAGGGGACCTGCCCACGCTGTGTCTTCCGGTTCGTGGTCGCCACTCAAGAATCTTTAATTCTAATTATTTATTAAATATTTTGAAGTTATTGTTAAAATGTTTATTTAAGGATTATAAAAATAATTATCGGCTCTTATAGTTTTAGATATATTTTACTACATCTTGTCTGGATGGTTTTGCCTAGAATGGTATGTACATGCACACATCATCTAATGTTGTTGAGTACATCCGCCAAGATAATAATCGCCTTCGTCAGCGATTCGGCCGCGCACGACAGTCAGCTGTTAGTCACTCTTTATTCAATATAGCTGTGCCCCGGGGTTTTACCCGCGTTAAACTTTATAAATAATCACAGCTCCTCCCCGTCGTCGATAGCGTGATAATATGTAGCCTATATGTTGACCCAACCTCTTAGTAATATTCATGCAAAATTTGAAGTAAATCCATGTAGTACTTTTTGAGTTTAGCCCGGACATACATACAGACAAACAGACATTCAGACAAAAATTCCAAAAACTTAATTTTTGACTTTAATGTCGATTGTAGATCACGGCCCAAGTATCCTTTTTAAAAAATATTCAATGTACAGTTTTGACTTTCCTACGATTTTATTATATGTATAGATTATATCCTTTTTATCTTCAAGATTACTACTATCTATAGTGTGAAAATTAATATATGCACGCCCTTTATTACACGTGCTATCGAACCCACTATATGTACTAAGAAAAACACACAAGCGCACCTAAATGTACCTAATTAACTTGTGAAATCCAATTTGCTCCTATAACTTTTGATAATAAAGGAAAACTTGTAACGTTAAAGCACAAACATCTTTCTCTAACTGGTAGCATGTTCCAGCATCAAACACTAATAAACTTATTTTCATTAGTAAGGCTTCCCATCTCGGCGCCCGACAACTTCATTGCCCTTATAAGTTACATGTGCATAACCTCTAAGTCTTCTTTAATTAAACTGTAGTGCAATAACCGAAAGCGCAATCAGGAGCATGTTGTGACGCATGTCGGCGACGCTTGCCGCGTGCATCGTCCCGTCAACTGCAACCCTCACAATATTAATTTGTAGAAGACTAATTAATTAATAACATACGAACATTACACCATTAATCAGAGCGGTCACGTTATCACGACTCGCCGGAACAACCGTTCTAAGAAATTGATTGGAGCAAGGCGTTCCAAATTGTCGTTGTTTAGTTAAATAAATATTATTGTCCATTCTTTGGTTGTCTGGAAGAGATCACATTTTAGTGATAAGACCGCCAATTGAATACTTTTTGATTACATGCTCCTGTACTGTATGATTTTAATATTGGTGTACAATAAAGAGTTAATCTATCTATCTAAATAAATATCCTGGAACGTTATTCACTAACTATGGTAACCAGATAACTGATATATTAAATATTATACTAGTTAAGTTAGTCGAGTGTAATTCATTTATTTGCTTCACACATGAAAGCATCTTGCCAACATGCCTTCTTGGCTCATCTTCTAATATTGTACCCAATATCCCTGAATTTTATAATTTAATTAATAATGGCCCAGGAGAGCAATCTTAAAAAAAATCAATGAATTGAAAACATGTGTGTCTAATAATATAATATAGAAAAAATATTTTAACTAAGCGAAGGGCGAAAGTGATAATTTAATATTAGTATTAGTGATAAAATGCCTTTTTTTTTTTCAAATTATTTATTTAATGTATATTGTTGTGTGTGTTTATGTGTGTATTTATAGGTATGTATTTATTTAATGTATATCTTGAGTCTGAAATAAAGAAATATTATTATTATTATTATTATTAAAGTGATGACCACTGTGGCTTATTTGTTGTGAACCTGCCTCCTGAGTCAAAAGTTGCGGGTTCGATCCTCAACAAACAAATATTTGTACTCATAAACTAAACGTGTTCATGAACTCCAATAATTGTCTTGCGTGGAATTTTGTATATTTAAAAAAATATATACAAGTATTCCTATCGATAACACAAACTTTGCTCCGCTTTGGATAGTTGGGACTGTGTGATATGCCCCGGATATTTATTATGTTTATATTTATTCGACGATTGATTTCACAGAATGGTGAGAAGTTTGACTAAAACCAGAAACATGATCTGGAAGTATTTCATTCAAATATTAACACAAAGCCTGTGTGAATGTTACAAACGGAAGGGGAAGACCTCGTAGAACATTCTCTGATCAAATCGGAGACGTACTCAAGAAAGGTCATGTGAGAAGTACCCTAAACCGGCGAGCATGTATGAAGAATATAATGTCAGTAAACGAAGCGAAAGAGGTGTGCAAGGATAGTGACAAATGGAAGTCCGTTGTCTCTGCCTACCCCTCTGGGAGACAGGCGTGAGTCTATGTATGTATGTATTAACACAACTGGCGTCATAGTCTAGGACTTATCATTTCTAATTACGTAAGAATAAACAATGTGAAAGCAGCTGATAAGCCATACGCAAATAAAACGAAAATATCGTATAACAGTCACGTAAGGGTAGTTATGACGTTTATACCACGCAACAAGTATGGCGCCGAACCGGCGACACAGCGAGGAATTTCAATCTGGTCATGATGAGCGGAGCAAAGGCGCAAATTACACACGACCGACCGTCTTTTATTACCCATAACGCGCTTTCTAGAATATTCGACAAGTCTCTAGACCACAACAATTTGGTTAATGTACTTAAATTACCACTTATGCTTAGAAATAGATAATTGTAACGTACAATTTTATTACAGTCATTGATAACCTAAACCTAAATAATTTTGTTATATTTTTTTATTGTATAGCTTTAGAAAACTAACAGCTAGATTACTTGGTTGACTGCCCTGTGGTCGTACTAGACCGCTAAGCCAAAGGTCGTAGATTCGATCCCCACCCAGGACAAATCTTTATATGCATACGATTATTTTTGTGTCTGGGTGTTATTTATCTGTAATATGTCATCATCACATCATCATATCAGCCGAAAGACGGCCACTGCTGGACAAAGGTCCAAAGATCTCGACAATTGCCGGTCTTGCGGTATCCAGTGACTTCCAGCGACCCTCACAATATCATCGGTCCATCTGGAATATGTATTTATTTAAAAATATATAAGTATGTTTATCAGTTGTCTGGTTGAAATGAAATGAAATAATGAAATTTATTCAGCACTTGGGTATTAACATACACTTGTACTTGTCAAGTTCACAATGCAGTACATAAACATAGTCGAATACAGTATAAATATTACAAAAAATGAATTAGTCCGTCCGTGCGGTCTGTTTTATCAGATATATTTTCTTAAATCCTAAAATAAATAACAAGTTACTAATCTGCAAGTAATAATTTTTAAAAAACTTTCTTATAAATCTAAGACAATAACAAATTTCGACTACATGTAAAATAACAATTTAAATTTTAAGTATACCTAATTACTAATCTATTATTTTGAAATTTAGTTGTACAATATTAAAATGAAAGAATTGAAGGCAATGAGCATTTGGCTAGCGCAGAAGGCTCTTAACCAGTAGCTTAAATTAAACGACTAATACCCGAGGCCACCCTTTTGGGGTTCGGGCCACAGCTCAGGGGGTGAAGCAAAAGGACACAATTCTAAGAGAGGGTGTGATCAGTTGCACGGATCACCGACATTGACATACATATTACAGGCTTTGCCTAGTTTGGGATCAGATGGCAGTGAGTTAGTTGCCCCAAGATATTTATTTATTATAAGTGGAACACGAAATAAAAGATGAAGGTCAATTACAAGGCATATATTATATTTTCCATTTTATCAAAATACTGGAAAGAATTATTCTTATTATACGAAAGAGCAATGGAGAAGAGCCAAGTCCTTAAGCCAATTTAAAATACAAATTACAAGAACAGACTGAAGACTAGAAACTACAACATATACATACTTTAATATATATAGGGCTTATGAAGTCTTGTGAGCCTTAAACTACTTAATTTAATACCTACTTACTTATTGTATGGGTGGTGTTTCATTCATTCATACTTTCTAAATGGCGAAACCATCTCAGCACCTTTTTCAATCTTTATGCCTCTATATATTACTATGTAGTCACAAAGATTGAAAAAGGTTTAATTTGTATTAGCTTGTCTTTTTATTTATATTTAAACTTTAGTACAGCGAGAATGTACATAGGCGGACTTAATGCCAAAACAAAGAGTAAAAGAGGATGTCCTCTTTAACACCACAAGCTAAAACAAATTAAACCTTATAGTAGGAACGTGGAAAGTACGTCTGTCTATACATATAACAAGAAGTAGTTATCGAAAGAGCCGATATCGTTTGGCTGGCGCGTAAACACGGCATGGCGTCGTGCAACAAGTTGCGACGCGTCGGCGCCAGTGCCCCATCATGTGAATTAACACCAGCCTTCGCATATAACATCAGCCTCGACTCCATTTTATTCCTTTATTAACCGCCCATGGATAGAGTGACAATAAATTGGAGACATTTCCTGAAATGAGTTTAACAGATGGCAGTATATCAACTGTAATTAACATTTTCAGAACTTTAAAAGGCTACAACGTTTAGAGATTTCATTTCGTACTTAGACTTAGATAATAGTGATTTTCTATAAGTTGGAACACCAGCAATTTAGAGTATTACTGGATATTATATATTTGGAGTATTATACTTGGAGCTTATAGAAAATTATGGATTCTTCTGAAATAATTAGTCATCGACACATATTAAAATTTTAAGTTATTCTTAAAACTGTATCTTACGCACCGACTGGAGTGAATTAGTTGCCAAAATGTTTCAATGCTGATATCGTTTTCTAGAATTTCTAAAAGGGGTCAATTATATCAAAATTAGTTTGAGAAAAAGAATCTAACTGTAAAGATAATGCTACGGCGTAGTATATTAGACCACTACGATTCTTATGAGTTCTACGGTGCTACGAAACTGCTACGAGTGCTTTTTTGTAGCGCTACTGCCTTGGTGCCGAAAGTAATAAAAATAATATTGTTTCTTTTTAGTATACCATACTCATAAATGTACCAAAGGACTGACTCTTACAGAAATCAAATAAGTCCAGCATTCTAACAGAGCGTTTTGTTTATTAGATTGTCTTATATTATAGTCGCCAAAAACCGACTCAACGCTAAAAATATATTAATCGTCAACGTATTTATTTTAAAAAATGTAATGTATTAAAAAGTAACTCGATGTGTATTAAAGCCATACCGTGGAGTGTATCGGTGAAGCCCTCAAGCACCTTTATCCGCTTACGTTACGCCTAAATAGACAAATCCCGGAAAAATTTAAATCCTCCGGAAATCCACTTCATTCCTGAAAGAATTAAATTATGCTCGTTAAAAATCTAATACACATAGGCAGCTGTTATAGGTAATGTGTTAATGTTTTAGATACGATTCGTTTCCGACTAGACATTTTGTTATAAATGTCATTAGCATATCAGGACAGCTTTCATTGCTTGGACCCAGAACTTCGACTTGGTTTTAAATCATTTATTTTCAAAAAGCCAGAGCCACTTATATGAGAATATGACAATACATTTGGCAAATTTAATAAAGGTAACCGTCACCGAAACATATATAATATATCCTTTTTAGGAAGGTATGTGTGATAGACACTCCACAGTTTCCATCTCAAATTTTGAAATTACGCTTACTACTTATTCTTATCTACTAGCACTCAATTGATAGATGTTAGAAATTTCATGGTTCAATACCAATATTGACTACATAAATAGGATCAACTCTTTACAGTGATGTCAGACCTAGATGATGACACTCAGGGATATACTGACGACCTGCTAGTCATTTTTTTTTTATATCAGAGGGCGTCAAACGAGCAAGTGGGTCACCTGATGGTAAGTGAGCACCGCCGCCCATGGACACTCGCGACACCAGAGGAGTCGCGAGTGCGTTGCCGGCCTTTTAGAGTCAGCAAACAAGTGTTCCTGACCCTTCCCCCCACCCCAATGAGCTCTGGCGACCTTACTCACACTCGGAAACACAACATTAAAATTATTAATGTTATTATTAAGGAATGTCTTCTGTAAGGTGGAGGTACTTCCCCAGTCGGGCTGCTCTTTGAGCGAATGAACGCTATGCCCTACCTCTCTTAAGGTCCTTGCCTCACCACCATCTCTATATTACTGCATATAAGTGCTGACTACATTGGTCCTTAAATTTAATTGTCCGAGCACGCGACCCGGACATCAGGTTTAATAGTTTGGAGCTTGCAACAAGTATATGGACAAACTCTACATATTTATTTGAAAAAGTAAGTCGGATCACAACCAATTGGGTTCCTCAAAAATGGCCGACGTGGTGCCCAAACGGAGATGGTGTGATGACCTGAATTCGTTTTGTAACGACTGGCCTGAAATTGCAAAATATAGGGGAATCAGGAAAACTAAGGGGAGGCCTTTTCTTAGCAGTGGGACACTATCATAGACTAGATAAAAAAAAGTCGGATCGCATTCTTAGATTTTATATTTTTTTTATATTTTCGATAAATACATCAGTATTGAATTAAATTATTTAAGGCTCTTACTGAAATCATGGTAGCTGTATAACAGGATACGTGAGCAAAATGTTCCATGGGACTAATTTAACACAAGCTAACATACTACTCGACCGATCACAATGACTAGAACTTCGCCAATATATCAAATGCTCTAGAGACTCATTATAATAATATATTTCGAACTTACACACTTAATGTAAATCTCCATCATGTATTTACTTTATATCCATTAACAAATTATCTTATTATCAGCATTCGAACTTACACTGATTGTATATTAAAGTTTCATTTAATACGAAATCAACACCTCCATGGGCCCATAACTAGATGTAGATCTGTAAACAATTGTTTACGTTACGTAGCTAGTCGTGCAGTAAGTTTATAAAAGTATGACCAAAAAAGTGCTATAAACGGACCACAACCAGCCATGGCAACCTTCAAGCCCATTCCTTTCTTAGAGACCGGAAATGCACCTACGACGCTCTGATGTTACGAGACTCCATGGAAAGTAAGAATTTTTTAATAAAATTTACGGTTTAGTAGTTTTTCCAACAACATTAAAAATCATTTTAAGAACAGCTTTGCACACACATGTGTAGAGTAATTGAAATACTAATAACGGCTGTTGGAAAATCAACAAAATGTAAAATCTTTTTTATATTACAATGACATTATTATTTTTAAAAGGACAGTGTGGTGCAACTTTCAGAGGCAGAATACGAAATACTGACGTAATAGAGCGTCTATGTGAAGATTTCTTCTTTTTCGATGACGTATGGTGCGATCACATTTGTAATTGTGTGCATGTTACATAGATAATCTCCATCTCAGTCTTTCTATTCAATATTATTGTGAGAAGATTAAGCTCCAAATAGGCTTGAGTTATAAAACAACACCCTTTGAAAATAGAACTAAAAATAACCACATTATTTATTTCGACATCGACGAGTATTCCCGCTATATTTGTAGTCCTGGAATCGTATAATATGAGTTACCATCAGTTATAACAAGGCCGGTCCGGTTCACCTTCGGTCCGTTCGCTCGGGGCGCGCCCTAATACCAATGCACTTCCGCTTTATTAAATTTCTTCGCAAACACACTTTTATTGTCGACGTCCAACGATCTTTGTAAAGGACATCGTTGTCTTCGGCCGTTTGTATCGTATGCAAATACAAGCACAAATGGGGACCACCCTTACTACGTTTTATGATTTTTATGGGCGAAAGTGCTCGCATAAAATATGAAGTATTCGTATCTACCTAGAGTTGATACCAAAGAAATATTCATGTCGACACTCTACATACATATAAATGAATAACAATGAGTTTGCATTAAACATTAATGGACATGTTACGTTTCGTATTTAACTGCAAATGGTAATGAGTCAACTGTGGCGAAATTGTTATTTTTATTTCGAATTCATGATGATGATATACGTCGCATATTAATTGATGATTTCGTAAAATGTATGACATTATTGTTGAAATATACATACAGACAAACAGCCACACAGACAAAAATTCTAAAACTATATTTTTGGCTTTGATGTCGATTGTAGATCACGCCCCAAGTATCCTTTTAAAAAAATATTCAATGTACAGTTTTGAATTTCCTACGATTTTATTATATGTATAGACTATTCTCTGTGTACGGACGGGGTTGAACAATAAAGAATATTTTCGCTCAAATAGGATCCCGACTGGGAAAGTACTAAATACTGCAGCTATAATCATTCTATGTGAGTAAGCTTTCCTGAGTAAATCGGGGAGGGGGGATAGGCCAATGCGTGAGTGACGCCTTGAGTATTACTAACATCTACACGTTACGGTAATGAAATTCTTGTTTGCAGAAAAAAGACATTAGTAATTTAACTACAATACTTTATATATAGAATGCGAAGTCGATTTTAATCAAAGATAGCAACTATCTATAAGATCATAATGTAAACTATGATTTACATTAATCGAAGACGAGCAAGTTTTTCTTAATCATAAAATGCACTACATACAAATAACACATTATAGATGTAATTTTTTGAGATTATTTTGTTTTTAAGTATTTTTCTTTATGAAGGAAAAGTATTTGTATCATGTAATTTGGGATCTATGATGTTTTTTATAATATAATTAAATATACATATGTATATTGTTACTAGCTGTGCCCCGCGGTTTTACCCGCGTTAACCTTTATAAATTATCACTGCTACTCCCCCATAGGTGATAGCGTGATAATATGTAGCCTATATGTTGACCCGAGCTATTAGTAATATTCATGCAAAATTTGAAGTAAATCCATGCAGTACTTTTTGAGTTTAGCCCGGACATACATACAGACAAACAGACACACAGACAAAATTTCTAAAAACTAAATTTTGGCTTCGATATCGATTATAGTTCACGCCCCAAGTATCCTTTTAAAAAAATATTCAATGTACAGTTTTGACTTTCCTACGATTTTATTATATGTATAGATTAGCATAGTGAACCGAGTGGCTAAAACTTGCGGAAAAAATCTTATTGGCTGTTGTCAGTGCCTTAACCAACCATTTAGTAGGTACATAAAATCTATGTTACGTATAAGTCAGCGCGATGGTTCTTCACGCCGACTTATAGCTTCGTAATGAAGTTGTCGCCGCGCGTGTGTGTGTATGACGTCAATACATAAACTTGTTCGTGTGTGGGTGATCGCCATATTGTCGGTCTCAGGGTAGGTGCAGGTTGTGAACTAAAGGTCTTAGCGATCCATAATCACTTTTCATACAATTTCCTTCGATGGCGAAAGCGTAAATTTACTATAGGGCTGGCGACTAACATCTTTATTTACGAGAGCCTACACTACTGTAACATTTTTTAATTTATTTTAGAATAAAACTTAATAAACATTTTTAAAGTATCAGTAAAAAGAATACAATATAATAATAAAATGTTCATGTCTTTCTACTGATTTTTTACGTGTTATCGACACTGAACATTGACAGTACATGTGACACAGCGGTCAAGTCAGTCGCCTCGCCACTTCGTGTCTCGATATTTATGGGACTAACTATTTGTGTGTCCCATAAATAGTGGTTTTTAGTGTGAATGTACTTTGTGCCCGTCAACTATATGTTTGTAAACTACCCCGCGACACATGGATTAGTTACCCTTATGTGGGCATTGGCTTAAAAAAATCAGAGAAATTTCACTCAAAAATTTAATTCAACCTATTTTTTATGTAATTATTATTTAAAATTATTAAACTTTTACCATAATCATAATAAAATACTGTGTGTCAACCTATTATTTTTTTTTATTTGAGAAATAAATTTGTATTTATATTGTTGCATGCTTCCAAATTAACACCTTTGTAAATTAAGTTAATTTAATGATTATCTGTGCTTATAGACATTAACATATTTTATTATAATATTTTAAATAAACAAAAAATAATTTTAAATAAACACTTTGTCTTGCTTTCTTTATTTCTTTCTTCAATACAATTCCTATTTCAAATTATTTTTGAAAGTAAGGGACATCCCTGATATTGGCAGCACACTCAGACTGAAGGTTCTCGAACAAATTGCCGTGATGCCCCGCCATATTAGGTTAACATCCCCCACCTTCGCTTCTACTTAACTTCAACTCCTAAATTCACTATTTCATTGTCATAATTTACTTAAAGTGGCAATAAAGATGATTAGACCTGATCAACGTGACTTGGTAGACTTCATTATATTCTTGACATGATAACTTAGGAACTATTATATATTATCTATATAAGTAGGTATTTACAAAAGAAAAGTAGTATGTGTAGTATATCAGTTACCTGGTTTCCAAAGTACAAGGTCTGCTTAGTTTAGGATCAGATGATCATGTGTGTGAACAGCTATTACTAACAACGACAATGTTTTGGTATAGTTTGTCAGATGATATTCAAAGTTTAAAGTTTGAAATGGGACATAATAAGAGTCAAAATTTCTGAGTTGAAAACAAATCGCCGTGAAACATAGGTGATATTTATTTATACGGTGTTTTTAGATAATAACTAAAAAAATTACAAAATACCAGTCCCATTTTTCTCCAAATTTGAAACTTCGGACAATAAAGCAATAATAATGTTGATAAAAGTTATATGAATAAAATTAATTGAAAGTCTAAAAAATGTAGAAAGATTTTAGAAATTTTCACTTAATTTTATACATATACTTTTATTATATTGTATTTTTTATTCTTTTTAGTAATCGTATTGAATATCCTGTTATTATTTGAAAAATTATAACCTTATATTTACTCATAAACAATGATACTTAGTTGTCACACAATAATAGTGCAGCTCATTACTGTCCCACTGCAGGACAAGGGCGTACTCTGCCAGACTAGACCAAATGCCATCAGTAACATTTTCGAGAACTCACCAAGTCACTCACCAGTCAGTAATGCCACCTTTGTTTGAACTGGAGATCACTATGTCCACAGTCTAAACACTGGGCGCTCTTACTTATATTGTACTAGACTTAATTAGAGTAATATTAAGTTATCCTATGAAGCATGTTTCTCATTCAACAATTTTCTCCTTAGATCGTAAAACAGACTCACATTCATCCAAGTTTTTAATTGAAAAACTTTTTCTGTAATGCGTCAGTATTAGTTTGAAATATTTAACCGTAACAAACAGGAGTAAAAACTATAATCAATATACCGAGCCCTACATTTTTCATTAACGGAGGTAAGGGTGTGGGGAATAAATGCCAGTGCTTCAGTAGGGAAAGTTAGGGTGGCGGGCAAGTCAAGGGGTGAGGTAGGCGGCGTAGAACAATAGCCACCATGACATTTAGCATGGAAGCGATTGTCACGGCCCGTTAGACTCGCGAGCCATCGGGCGTACTGCCGTTCTTCGCATAGGTACCCTCAAATACTGATCCTCATAGGTTGTCCTCTTCTTTTATATAATCTCTTAGACGATTTAAACGTCTTCAATTACTCGGTAACCCTAAAATTAAAAAAGAATGTCTACACCAGACGTTAAAATACAATAAAATGAAAATGTAATGGGCGGCGTACTTTTCCTACGAAGTTTTGAGATCAACACAGCGTTTCGTGATTCGGGTTACGTAAGTCAGATGGGCACGAACGGCATTAAGAGTTTGCGAACGATATCAACGAGTAATATTGAGCTCATAAGCAGTAACATAAGGATGTGAACGAAAACATAAACTGTTTAAATATTTTAGGCACATTTTCCGTGCAAAAAGCAAAGCGGAAAAGTTTATTGGAAGAATAAATTGGGACTAAAAAGCAGGGCGCGCTGCTCGAGTTTCTTTCGAGGGTGGGAAAAAACAAATTGTTGCTAGATGGTAAGTAATGCCAGGGACGTGCCGCAACGAGTCGAATTACTTCATTTTACTTGGTCGGCCTGCAGGTGTGGCCGCTACACCGGCCGCACGCCGCGTACCCGCAATCAAATTAAATTTTAATTGCCGAATTAAGTACATTAATGGTGGGTTTTTTCGACGCTCTGCAAACAAGTTAATTAAATTTTGCTCTTGCAGTAAAACTTGCATACAAAAAACAGACAAAATTTTATCTGGGATGTCAGCATTCGCAGAAACAAATTTGTAAAATATGCAAGGTATATGAGGCAGCGTAAGATAGCTTTTGTTTCTGAATCTATCAGTGATAGAATTATTTATTGAACTTTACGACAACCAAAAGGATAACTATCTACTTTATTTGGACAAATAGAACATAACAACAGTACTTACTTCCTATCGTATGGGCAGTGGTTACCCTGGTGTCAGAATGGTCCAAGTCGCCCAGTAGGCGTCTGACATGGCTTAACGACTGTTGCGTAGTGACTACAACTGGGACCGGCAGCTGAACGTGCCCTCCGAAGCTAGGTGACGCGCAGAAATTAAACCTGTTCGGTGGTCACCTATCTATGTACTGACCGCGATCCTAGTTGCTTAACGTTACCAATCACATACGGACCGGTGAGACCCTCGACCTCGACCCTCGATACAACAACAACTACACTAGGTTGCAAAAGTGCAAAAGTGTCTGCGCAAACACAGGGATACTTTCATTTTCATCCCTCTCATGATCCGGTGGGATGACAAGCGACACGACCAGAAAGATGTCAGGTGCAAACCCGATGACTTTACGTGCTCTCCGAGACACCTCCCATACCGCCATCTCCCAGACTTCGAGCCAATACTGAGAATATTGTCTTTGAATTGACATACACATGGAGAAAGTACACGGATGATGTCGCGTGGCATTGTGGCAATAACATTCTATAATGAGCAAATTCAAATACACAAATGTTATACACACATAGACTCACGTCTGTTTCCCAGAGGGGTAGGCAGAGACAACGGATTTCCATTTGTCACGATCTTTGCGCACCTGTATTCCCTCATTTACTTTCATTATATATATAGATGTTGTAAATCGGAAAAATTGCAATTTCTGATATACTAGGACATGATATCTTAGGGAACCATTAGCCAGCCATCCGAAAATACTGAATATTATTGAAAATGAAAAATTACTGTAGTGGAAATGTTCAGTCTGGGCCATCTAACGAGGCAATTAAAGTTGAATGAACTCTATACTCCTTTAGAAGCTATTGGCAAAGGATCTCGATAATAATAATCTACAGTTGTCGTATAAAACCTATTTTTATTGTATTGGATGGATGGATACAATTAATATTATTATACTAGCTGTGCCCGCGACTTTGTCCGCACATTCTAATGACTCCGTAAATGTTACATCAGAATATCTTTAATATTTTGTCTCTTGTCGCAAACTTATAAATCATTCACATAACCCTTATATATTTCCATATAAACTTTCATCACCTATCCCTTATTGATAATTTACACCCTTGAGGGGTAAAACTTTTACAAACATTGAATTTCATATTTATTTATATCGAATCAACAGCCTTAAAATATTTTTCAATCCCCAGTTTCAACCCTTACAACTCGTTTTTCGCATTAAAAAGTAGCCAATGTCCTGTCTCAGGCTCTAGATTATCTGTGTACCAAATTTCATTTAAATCCGAACCGTAGTTTTAGCGTGACAAACAGACAGAGTTACTTTCACATTTATAATATTAGTAAGGATTTTTAGGATTGCCATGACATGCCTGAAGAGAAAAGAAAACTGTCTCATATGAGGTCACACACACACTATACACACACAGCCATCTAATCCCAAACTAAGCAGAGCTTGTACTATGGAAACCAGATAACTGATATATTACATATACCACTTTTCTTTTATAAATACATACTTATATAGACAATTTGTTAAAAACGACGTGAGAGGGCTGTTTCTTTTAACAGTGTAATCATTTAATAGTATTTTATTTTGGTAGAAAAAACACGAAAGTTAGTAAAGTAAATTATAAACCGGACAAAAGATTTATCCATTACCTCAAGCTATATAAAGTAAATTGCTTCATTATTGACTGTTGTAAGAAACATCTCCAGTGTTTTGTTTTTATAATTTTTATTATGGATTACTAGGAAGAACTTAAAGTCAGTAGAAGCAGTATAATAATAATAAATACGGCCTGGAGGATAGGCCGTATTTAGGCCACGGCGGTCAGTCTCAATAGAGACTAGCTAATTGCAAAGGACATATTATAGTGCACAAGTGTGTGCGCAAACACAGGGGCATATTCTATTTTATCAGTCTCATGATCCGATGGGTCGACTAGCGACACGACCGGAAGGAGATTAGGTTAGGCAGAACCGACGGTTTTACGTGCTCTAGTAAATTATATAGAACTATAGTTTAGTTTATATATTATTTTTTTAATATACATTTTAAGTAGGTACTTGTTAAACAAATTATACAGGTGAAATATATTTACTCTGATATATGCTTCAGCTAACTGATGAATCCTATTTGCGCCGAAATTATTTACAGTGAATCTCCTTTTTAGACGTATAACTTCTTGGATTTCACTATTATTTTTTATGACTTTTAACATTTTTATTAAGATAAGTCTGGGATTTAGGTAGAACGTTACAACTTTAAGTAGGTACTGAGAAAACTGAGACGAGGTATTTTTAAACTGCTATGCTATACTGGTATAAAAGGGTTGATTCAGGGTTATTTTATATCATGTCCAGTTCAAAATCCTAATATAGATAGTTATTTTTTAACAGAAGATACACATCCAAACTGGCCTGTTAGTTTATACCCGTATAACCAATAATTTAATTAAATAACAGTTAAAATATACCTCTTTTCAGCCGTTCCGTTAATTACCGAATGTTAACATAACATTTCCCTTTATATATTATTTAGTTTAAGCTTAAATTATTTTTTACGCCTTCTATTGGCAAAACATAGCGAACATGTATTTCTATTTTTTATCATCTATTGTACCTTATACCTATGTTTACAAAAATTAAGATTATGATTATAATTAATCATCTAAAACAACAAATGCTGAATAATATTTATAATTTAAGCAATAAATCTAACAAATAAATATTTTTCTTCACTAACTCTAGCACTTTATTAGCTTTATTTAACCCTTTCCTGGGCAGTGGGGATATAGTTACCACCACATTTTGAACTCTATTAGCTTATAATAAGGTCCAAAACCAATGAATTAGAAATATACCTACTGCCTGTTAAATCCTACTAATATTATAAATGATAGAGTTTGTGAGTATGGATCGACTCTTTCACGCAAAATCTACCGAACGGATCTTGATGAAACTTGTAGTAATATAGCTTATATATTCAAATCACATATAGGCTAAGAAAGACGTCCACTGCTGGACAAAGGCCTCCCCCAAAGATCTCCACAATTGCCAGTCTTGCGCTATCCGCATCCAGCAAACCCTCACAAGATCGTCGGTCCACCTTGTAGGGGGCCTGCCCACGCTGCGTCTTCCGGTCCGTGGTCGCCACTCGAGAACCTTTCTGCCCCAGCAGCTGTCAGCTTTAGGAGCTATGTGCCCTTCCCACTGCCACTTCAGCTTGGCAATTCTTACGGCTATGTCGGTTACTCTGTCCAGCAGTAGACGTCTTTCGGCTGATATGATAATGATGATATTGGCTATAATTTACAATGTTTAACACGGGTAAAATCATGGGCACAGCTAGTAAATAAGTACTTTAATAAAGACTCATCAATACAGATGTGCCCTTATAATGTTTACGTTCATAACATTCTGGTTAAGATAAACAAATAGTATTCACTGATATAGTCCATGTTTCAAGAGATAAGAAATAGCATATGATATGAACCAAACGGATTTCCTTTATTATTAGATAATGTCCCATTACATCCATTCTAGTGCAGTCACGACCAGAAGCTAGTAGATAACAATTCGTTCTATTAATTAAATAATAATTCGTGTGGGCAGTTTTAATGTTTCTAATCGCATTATAGCACTGTAACGTGATTATACGACTGTTATCTGATAACTACAACCACATACGACAGCTTAACTTGTCCTCTTATTGGTGCTCAGAAATTAAAGGTTCGAATTTTATCTATAGACAGTCCGTGCGCTTAGAAGGCGATCACTGATTGCTTACAATCAGACGTGATAATCATTTCACTGTTTATACTACTCTTAAAGATTCTATGTGTGCGACAAACATCCTATTATTGTCCTAGATATAACTTATATAAGACAAGTCTTCATGTTCTTTTTTGATATTATTTGTATTCGATTGATGAATACTGACCTGTGGTCTAGTGATTAGTGACCATGACTGCTAAACCAGAGGGCGTGGGTTTGAGTCTCACCCGGGACCAATATATGTGTGATGAACACGATTACTTGTTCTGTGTCTTGAAGTAAATTATCTTCAATATGTATATAGAAACATATAAGTATGTTTATCAGTTGACGGGGCGTTTGGTGTGGTTGGTACATACTAGCTTTTTACGCCGCAGCGCAGGTCGTGGGGTCGGTTCCCACTCAGGACAGATATCCAGTCTGTTTAATTAATTGTCTATGTATTGATATTAATTGTCTATGTATTTATCTATGTATTGATTTTCACCGTAGCCTAGTTGGTAGAGCTCCTGCCTACGAAGCTGGTGGTCCTGGGTTCGAATCCCGGTAAGTGCAAATATTTGTGTGATGAGCACGAATATTTGTTTCTGAGTAATGGATGTTTTATATGTATTTAAGTATTTATCTATCTATATAAGTATGTATATCGTCGCCTGGTACCCATAGTACAAGCTTTGCTTAGTTTGGGGCTAGGATGATCTGTGTGACATTGTCCCTATATATTGTCCCTAGATATGTATCAATTTTCTCCATGGTACAAGCTCTGCTTAGTTTGGGATCAGTGTGAATAATGTCCCAGGATATTATTTATAGCTAACTGGTTGCTATAGGTTCTGCTTGTGATCAGATGGCAGTGTATTAGTAGTCCCAAGATACTTATTTATTATTATTAATATCACCAAATAAATAACTCACACTTTTTACTAAATATTTCTGTTTCTTTATTCTACACAGATATACATATTAATACTTATCAACTCAACTATGAGTTCTGTTACAGCAAACCTTCGTCAGATTGAGAGGTTATATGTAATGGGTAACAAATATTGTTACAACAATTTAGCCCTCACTCGTTTATTTCTGGGTAATTAATGTTATGGGTTATAGAACATCATCTGTGAGATTAGTTTGTTCCAGAATTTATAAATGACTAGCTGTGCCCCGCGGTGTTACCCGCGTTAAATTTAATAAATTTTCTTTGCTATAAACCTCACGGAGCCCGAGACCTTTCCAACGAATGCAAAACCGTGGAAATCGGTTCGTGCGTTCTGGAGTTATAGCGTCAGGAAGGAAAACCCAACTTATTTTTATATAAGAAGATATCTCATCATCAATTTCCTCAATGAAGTGATCAAACACGAACCACACAAATGGCAGGAATGACAAACATTAAACTTGAATATTGACGCGTCACTGTCAATATTACACTTTAATGTTTTTGTACTGAATTAAGTGGTAGCAGTCGGTATATGTTTTAAGGATAAATAGCTATATTATCTGTGGGTAAATATTTGTCTTTAATTTGGCATTTCATAACTTGTCTGGTAGTGAGAAATTATAATATAGGTATTATTATGTGAACCAAGGTAAAGCTAAAAACTGTATTGATTTGAAGTGGCGTAATCTGCCGCAAACCTTATTATTATACCTAGTGATATCTTGTTGTTCTGCTTAAAGGTACTATTGGGCTGAATAGCTGAACATTATTCGTATTTGACATATGCCCTGACATTCCCTAATTAATTTTAATGTTGTTGTTTATTACTTGCTTATTTGTTTTATATTGAACCTTGATACTAACATAGGATAAGACTTTTACAACTTTATGGAGTAATCCGAGATAAAATTATTATTGTTATTATTATAGGATTTACGGCAGATTACTCCACTTTAAATGAATACTGTTTTTAGCTTTTCACATAATTTATGTAACCATCTTTGTTTAAGGGTGCATGTTAAAACTATATTAATATAGACAAGACATTCGGGCATTTTTTTCGAATTCCATAAATTCTATACCGGATGTTTCTTTTATTACTTATAATAACTTAAATTATATAAAGAAAAAACGTGACCAGAAAGTCATAGAAAGAAACTGTCGTTAAAAGAGTCTATATCAATAGCATGGTTTAAAGCTTTTACACAGCTAAGTAAACACTTTACAAATCGAGTTTAATCCAGTTTGCCGGTAATACATGCCAAATATTTATTTGGTTGATGCCAATATTTAGCAGGTCACGATTTCTATGGCTTTTTAACTATTATTTTTGGCATTGTGTGTCAGGAAATTTGACTTTCTTTTTTTTTGTGTGAATACCTAACCGCCTTAAATCGTCTTACAGATACGTACTAGGTTGAACAGGTTCTTTTTGTTTCGTTTCGTTACTGCAATAGTAAAATATCTAGCACCAAACAATATTTACTGGTTTTAAACGAGGTACCTTCCTGCTATAAGTACATTGTTTAATTAAAGTCTTTTAGTTCATTCCTCTCCGTCTCCATTACATTACAATAATTCCGAGGACTCTCCCAATGCGGCTGACAAGCATTCACAAGATAATCGCTTGCATTGTTTGCGAAACCCCTAATGATTTTAAGCTCGCTAATCTTGGATAATCGTGAGGTAAATGGTCTCTATTCGGCGTATTAAACTTATTAAAATGCATTTAAGAAGACCTAATTAAAAATGTATTGTTCGCAGATCTTCTATCAAACTTTAATGTCTAGAATATATTTGATTGCGTCAATAAGAAGAAAAAAAAACGTGTTCAGATTCCGATAAAAAATTTAGTTTATGACTAGCCTGTTGATCTAGTGGCTTGTTACCCTTTTTTTTCTTTTTTTGTTTTTTTTTTTGATAAGGCAGGGGGAATGCCTTCACATGCCAACCCCAAAAAGTGTCTGCGGGTGGGTATGTCGGACTTGCACCGACTAAACCTACCTGCCGTGGACTTCTCTTGGCGCCTGATGGGGGAGTCCCGGGAACGCGGGTATGCTGCTCCGGTACCCCCCTTTTTGCGCCATGTCCCAGATGGTCGGGACACGTACCCTGGGAGGGCTCCTTTGGACTGCCCTCCCCTATTGCCGACTCCTGCCAGTACAGCACAGCGACTGCGAGTGGCTTGTTACCCTGACTGCTAAGGCAGGTGTGGTGGGTTCAATCCCCACCCAGGATAAATCTTTGAGTTTGTTCTGTGTCTGGGTCAAATTTATTTATAATGGGTATGTTTTTAGTTTATCAGTTGTTTGGTTGCATAGTGCAGGCTCTGCCTGGTTTGGACTTAGATGGCAGTATGTTAGTTGCCTCGAGGTATTCATTTATTTATATATAAAATGATAATTATCTAAGTCAGTATAATCGTTGATTTCAACTCTACTAATTCGACGAAATGTGAAACACTCGTACAGCTACTGCCCAGCAAGTTTGAGTTCATTGCAATATATATTCTAAAATGACAGATTTTGAAATAATCGACCACTGTCATCATCATCATCATCATCATATCAGCCGAAAGACGTCCACTGCTGGACAAAGGCCTACCCCAAAAATCTCCACAATTGCCGGTCTTGTGCTATTCGCATCCAGCAGTTTCCAGCGACCCGCACAAGATCATCGGTCCATCTTGTAGGGGGCCTGCCCACGCTGCGTCTTCCGGTTCGTGGTCGCCACTCGAGAACCTTTCTGCCCCAACGGCCGTCGGCTCGACCACTGTACCTAACAAATATTAGCAATTCGTTCTTAAATATACAATAATATTGCCTAATGGCACCAAACTTATTCCCAGTAAAGGTGGTTCGCGGAAAATGTGTCAATTTCGTACAATAAGTATGGAAATTACGAAACATGTTTTTCGCGTATTTTTACCTGTTTTCATTGACAATAAATTATGGCGCTGTTATTTGACCTTCAGGTTATTATTGACGTAAGACTTCCGTTGAACCTCAAATGCCCGTACAAAGGAAAATAGCATATACCTATAGTTAATAAAATAAATGTTGAAAGAAAGTACACATTAAAATTAGGTAGGAATGGTATATGACTGTATCAATTACACTGATCATGTGAATGTACTATTATGTAGTAGATATTATATCTTTTACACACATGTATGTATATATACATAAGCATACATAATTTTGTGCTTTTTAAGTTTGTAAATTAAAACCATTCTATACTTTATATTTATTTAGACTTGCCAACATTTGTTTACACTGTTACATCTACTTAAAAATGCTTATAAAAATAATAATAATCTAAATGCAACAAATAATTACAGGCAAATACAACATGTATAGTAACGTACGACACTGCATCTATGCTTAAAACTAAATTAAACGTTAAAACTAAGAAATTGCAACAGAAATATTAGGTAAAATTATTAATAACAAAAATAAAATAAAACATTACTGAGGTTTGGCTCTATAATAGTTTAAGAGT
Source organism: Pseudoips prasinana (assembly GCA_951640165.1). Taxonomy (NCBI): domain Eukaryota; kingdom Metazoa; phylum Arthropoda; class Insecta; order Lepidoptera; family Nolidae; genus Pseudoips; species Pseudoips prasinana. The sequence goes on from OX621260.1 coordinate 17,270,008, forward strand.
GTAGATCGGAACCTGCCAAGAGAGTCAGCGTGGATATCGACAAGGTCACTGATCTCATTTGCTAGTCTAGAAAGCCTGGCAATCGGGCTTTATATGCATACTAGTAGATATAACTCTAATATTCCTTGATTTCGGCACAAAATAATTACATAAGCTTACTAATAAAATATAGATTATTTGATATTTGAAAATTTTTACGGAATAAAGTTACTTTGACTTTGACTAAGAAACTAATATCAAGTTATAATTTATTAAAGAATTTTTTAACCGATGTTAATTACTGGGTTACTTAAATAAGAAGCTAGATTAAGAGACCATTCTTATACTCGCAGCATGTCCATTTTTCTAAAGGGAATGAAAGGCACATCGTGGACTTGAAATTTAATATTTACACCGATGTTGCTATTTAAGGAATCGAGATTGATACTCGAATAAAACGGAACAGCCATTAATGGTGAGTTAGTAACCCCAAAGGTAAGTAAACAAAACAAAGCCTGAACTACGTTTATTGCGTTTAGATAGCTACTTCTGAATAAATTGGGTGTGAAATAAAACTAACTAGCTGAAAGTTTTACATGGCGAGCGCGAGAACGCGCGTGGCGACCGGGTGCGAAGTTGCCACTCGCGACTGCTCGCTGTGCCCGCGGCACAGACGCACAAGTTCTTGCGCTGTCGGTTTTGTATTCGGTGAACTGATGTTTCCGCCTCAGATTTTTCAATACTTCTCAGTTGTATATCGCTGTTTTAATTTTGTTGAGGAAACAAAACTCAAACACGAAAGTTCCCGGTTCGTTCCTTATTGTGTAATAAATCTTATAAAACTTATTGCGAATACCGCATTTATTTATGAGATTTGCAAACTCATAAGATATAAACAACAGTGATGTAAAATAAAACGGCCGACGTAAAACAATGCCGAATTAAATATAAATGGGGAATAAACCTTTTCGTGAAAAATAAAAGATGTACGCGTAACCTCATAACATTGGTTAAGCCTTCATAAAAAAATCAGCACATCTGTTTACGGCTCAACTTCGGCACAAAAAGTACAACATATAGTTGTTTATGTCGTGGAGTCATTCACGTTTCCTTAGTACTTGAATGCAGGCGGTGTTTTTGGCAGCTGTCACTCCAAAAGTCCATTTGATCAAATGACGACGTACATAAGCCAAACTTGTTTGTTGCCCGAGAGCAAACGACCGGCGGAAATAAAACAAACAAGTGTCATCATCGGCAACTCCTCCACTATCACACCACAGTGTGTAGGTATTGATTATTTCCCGCGGTACAATACGGCTGAAACTGCTACCGAAATCCATTTAGATAGCAGCCGGCTCGTACCCTCCAGATATCAGGACCAACCCTAGCGAAAAATGTAAGCCGAAATGCACACGTTATTATCTTATATTTTTAGTTGGAATACTAAAAACGAAGACTTAAATTGAAAAGTCAACAACTAAAAAAAGGCTCACTCGTTGTTTTGTGTGCTTACAAAAAGTCTCAAAAATAAGACTGCAATCATAGTATGCGGAGCTTTAACGAGTGAGTGGAATAAAGTTTAAATCTAGGGTTGTGCTATATAAAACTGAGTAAGAAATGTTGGCTTGATAAATGATGCCGTGGTTCAATGAATCTCCATCAGCGCAGTGGCGCTGCAATTTAAAAAAGGAATTACATTTATCTGCTCCCTGCTCTTTATGGACGCGGTATTACAGAATTCCGTGCATCTAAATGTAGGCATGTCCGTCTGCGAATTCCTCGGCGCTATTATTATATATGGTAATATGGAATTCATGAACCAACACAACCGAAATCTTGACGGCCAAATTATATCAAAAGTGTATTAGGGCTCGAAAAAGGATTCCCTTTACATTTTCTGTGTTTAATTTTGTTAGCACCTATTGGGATTTGTTAATTTAGTGGTAGAGTATTTAACGGCATATAATAAGTTCTTGGGTTTCATTCCTTCGACGGGCTAATAAATGTTATTCGGATTATTGTAACAAGAGTACTTAGGTAAGTCACTAATATGGCTATGCTGGATTTTTTGGTGGGGGTGTACGATGCTAAAGCTAAATGACATTCAGTCATATGGCATTCGATTAGGAATGCCATGTGACTGAATATCATTCAGTATTGATCAACCACTAAAAATCAAATAAATATATCCTCGAACGTGCATAATATCGAATAGTTAATACATCGAACGCGCATAGCATGGTCGCATTCTAACCTAACCTACTTTTCTAGTAGCTAATTCAATAGATTTAATATTATGAACGTTCGAGTATTTAGACATTCGATTATATATATAGTAGTCAATCTATTGATATTCGATTAATTAGCATTCGATTTGACATAGTAGTAGTATTATGAGAATAGTAAAATATAAAGTGCTATATACGTTTACAAACACAATAATGCACTACAATATTGCTCAAATCGCTAATATACATAGAAACTGAGATGCCAATGGTGATATATAAGCCGATATTATTGCCAATAGTACAGTTTATAACAGCAACGAGTTTCATTAAAGTAATATCCTCCTGGTCAAATTTAAGCCACGGCGGCCAGTCTCAATAGAGACCAGCAAGTTACGCGGGACATATTATAGTGCACAAGTGCAAACACACGGGCACTTTCTATCCCATCACCCTCATCATCCGATGGGATGACTAGCGACACGACTGGACAGAGGTCAGGTAGAGGACCTCTTTAAATATCACTAGCTTACAGACTCCGGGCCGATAATATTAAATATTTTTTTTATTTTCAAAGAAAATTTACTTTCAAGGCCCGACCCGGGATTTGAACTCAGGACCTCATTATCTGTGGTTGTGCTACCGCTAGACCAGCGCTAGGCATTGTGTGTATTGGAACTTTGTACCCAGCTATGATAAATGCGCGCCGATGGAGCGGACGTTTGCATACTGCTTATCACGAAGCGCTTGTGAATTTATTTTTAAAATACAATTTTTCTACATTACTGAACATTACAGAGATAGGAGCTATACCTACACAGCTCTATATAAGCGTGTTTATTCTACTTCATTAGTATAAGCTTTAAACATGATTAATTATTCGTTCGTTACGAAGTTTTCTAAATTGGAATAGTTGAAATAACTTATGTTATTCATAGGCCTTCAACTTTTAGTTATAATTGATACTATATTTTACTTCATTACTTTGTGTTATATCAATAGTATTCAATTGTTCATTTTAGAAAAATAAATATTGTAAATGACTAAGTCAGATGACAAATTATTGTTAACTAAATTAAATAGTGCATGCTATGGCTTCCTATAATTGGAGGAGTACACTGGCAAAAAACCTGTATTTTTTTTGTTTGTGAAGACATTGTATTGTGTGTATCCTCTGTTAGATCCATATATAAATAAATTTAATCACTTTGAATTTTATAGCATTATTCGCAATGCAAAGCGTTAATCTAATCTCAAAAATGGGAAATCATAAATTCAATCGTCCGGGGGAAATCCTTAATTTGATCTGCCAGTGTGTATCGTTCGTAGCTTAACGCAGAGCGCCTACCCCGGATTGGTAGATGGTGCAGGTTCGAGACCCGCCGGACGATTGAATTTATGATTTCCTATTTTTGAGATTAAATCTATTCACGTTTATATTTCTATTATTTTTATTATTGGGGCAGTGTAGACACCTAACACAGGCATCATTTACGTAAAACGAGTCTTCATACACTTCCCAAAATTTTAAACCGTGAATGCTAATAAAATATGCTAAATATTATATGCGCCACTCGTGCAATCACTTATCTCTAGTAAACGTTAAGAACAATAGATTCTTATAATTAATACCTATGGACCAATAAATCTAACTAAGTTATATGTAACTCTGAAAACCATTAAGACACACCACAACTGAACCAATTAACAAACCAATTTCTAAAATCAATTTAGCGACGAGTTGAAGTAGCTCATAAATTGTTGTAAATCGTATTCAAACAAGTGAAAACAACTTCAAAGCGTATATACAACATGGAGTGATCGAATACAATGCGACACAAACTGTATTGATACAAAATAGCAACATGCGTTGTCGCAACGCACATGAGCGTTCGCACGGCTGTTTGCGCTCAGTGTTGACCGTTCGAGCACAGACGCAAACAGATCCGCCCATCCCTCGCCATCTGGCCCAAACGATATTGCTCACGCACGATATTCGCGACCCGCGTTTGTTCAACAACAGCTTTAATGTTTATACCTATCTCCAAACAATTTCCTGTGGACAATTGCTGGCCGCCCTGGGGCCTTAAGTGCTAATACCAAGATAACATGCGTACAATATTCGAAATTCACTTCGAATAAGGTACGCATATATATTTTAAAGACAACGCTCGCACTAGCTAAATGAATCCCTGTGTCGCAGTGTACTTTACAAACATATAACTGACGAACGAAAAATACATCCAGACACAGAACAACTATTTTTTGTTCACCCTAATATACGCATAATAATTTTTGTTAATTAATTAAAAGTAGTTTTTCAAGCGCTATCGGAAGATCAGCGTTACAGTAATAATTATTATTTACTGTAACATTTGCTGAGGTAGACGCCTTTCCTAGCTTGTACTTATAATGTTGCATGCTTCAGAAGGACTTATTATGTAAACTAAACACAATTAGTTATATTGTCTTAGATGTAAAATTGTAAACTAAGTTAAGGATTATCTGTGCTTGTTGGGAATAAACCATTTTTTCTTTTGCATTTTTTTCATTTTTTTTTTTATGTATATAATGCGCGGGAATCAAATCCAGGAACGAAGTGGCGAGGCGACTGTATTAACCGTTGGCCACACGTGCAGTACAATTTCAATGAGGAGGATCCTATTCTATCATGAAGATATGAATAAAATATGACGGTCACCGTAGCCTAGTTGGTATTGCTCCTGCCTACGAAGCTGGTGGTCCTGGGTTCGAATCCCGGTAAGTGCAAAAATTTGTGTGATGAGCACGAATATTTGTTTCTGAGTCATGGATGTTTTCTATGTATTTATCTATCTATATAAGTATGTATATCGTCGCCTGGTACCCATAGTACAAGCTTTGCTTAGTTTGGGGCTAGGATGATCTGTGTGACATTGTCCCTAGATATTATTATTGTCCCTAGATATTATATTATGAAGAATGTGGTACAAATTAATCGAAATTCGAATCCAGCAACGAATATAAAACCTCATTAGTAAAATATCCGTTTCCAAACGTTCAATTGTGTCGCAGCGGTGACATAAAACTTGAATATTCCTTCGTATAGTTGAAAATCAAATAAAGAGAGCCAGCTGTCGTCGGTGCAGTTGCGAAGTGCTCCAGAACACGCTCGTCTTCGTCACACAGACGTAATAACATCCAATCCCGCGCGGCTCCAACAAATAACACTAGATTTTTGTCTCGCCAGCTCTTAACCGAGCTGAGGAGATACCATCCAACACAATTTGTCGAAATGGCCAAATTCACATAAGCTTCAAACATTTCACATGATTTGATGCCTATTCATTAAAAGGTTACAATGTAAGGTCGTTTTGACGCCCATGTTTTCTCTACGAGCGTGTTGATCCTCGCAATAAAGGTTGTATTGCAGCGCAAATATTGAGTGCTGTGGGCGCGCATCGACCCCGGCTCATTTCACCTCTACCTACCCATATTATCAGCGACTCAATCGTATTACTATAATGTCATGTCTTAACAGCTATTTGCTATAACTTTTAACGGTAAAATGCAAAAGCTGACTCATACATTTAAGCGTTTTGCGGTTAGATTTTGCCAGTGCTTTGAAATGTAATATCAAAAGGTTTTTCTACTAGAAACAATAGAGGGATATTATACGTGAATACTGGAATAACAGCACAAACGCACAACTGGGACTCTAATCCCCAGCGGGTTGGGGAGAGCACGCGCCGCCAGACTTCCTCTGGATAATTTACAATTTACGTTCATATTTAGACATGCTCTCAATACCACACTATTATTATAGATGTATGTTTCGCATCAGTGCGGTAATCGTTTGGCCGCTCTAAAACTGCAAATGAAATCGTTTTTGTGATATTTATCGTTTTAATAATACTGCACCTTCGATATGGGTCCCTGTTATTGCACTCTAGCGTTCGTGGAATGTTCGTTACCGATTCGAGCGATGGTGATACAAAGTGCTATTTCGAGCACCAATCCTCACAGTTAGACCCTTATTTAAAGAGCGGTTTTCATGAGTCCCAAGGCGGCCCTCGGATCGGCTCACGTTGCGTTCTGGCTCGAGTTGCGGTACCGATCTTGTTCCAATAAATGATTATCTATAGATTCTCAAATTGGAGTTTTTCTATTACTTTGGGTATTTGCTGTTCAAATCTTAATGCTGTGGATTAGAATAAGAATGATATTATTTCTTTCAAGTAAAGATAATATCTAAGTCTTATAAATCATTTTAATATGATTGCAAAAAGTTTCAGTACATGTACTACTTAAGCAACAATATTTAAAAATCAATACCATTACTTTATAAAGTTATCAAGATATATTCAGTAGTCTTATAGATTAAGTATTGAGTAAGGATTAAGACTTATATATGTATAAAATTGAAATAAATTGCAATTATAATGTGTGATTAGTCAACGGTGGTACTAATAACGTTTTTGTGTCTTTTTAGAACTTGAAATAGCATCTTGCAATCTCGATCTACACTTAATTCAATGACTAGAGATCGGACTTATTCGAAACTCGACCATTAAGGTTTTATTGTCAAAAACTCTACATATTAATTACAAATAATATTAATCTGTTCTCAGTTTTGACACTCAGTTTGTCATCTTTTCTCAGTTTGTCAGTGTGTCAAAAGCATGGTAGTTTGTGTAATGTTTTCTTTTTTATTAAATAATTTACTTCCAATGCAATAGCCATGAGACATATAAAAATATCAGCTTTCTGGACTCCTCCACATGAACTGTAACTGTTCCAAATTTCATACTCCTCCGTCCGCGCAATTTTCGTAAAAAGGGTTGCAAAGATATTGCTTTACGTATTAATATTATGATGCTTATTTTACCATCACACGTAACGTAACATTTTAACTCTCTCAAAACCCGTTAAGCGTCTTGCAATCTGCAACACACGAGTCGTACTCCCAACAACTTATTTATGTCTCCCAATAGAATCGATGTGAACATTGTTATCGATGAATATCTCACATTCAACGAATAAATCGTCCGATTGAAATGTAAATAGGTAGGAACGAACGCTGCGGAATTAATATTTTGATTGGATTAATCTATTAACACAATATCGGAGTGCACAATGAGTCCACTCGGTGGTCGTGGCACACAGTGGTGCCTATTGCCTCCAGTAATTATGTGTAGGTAGTATAATGAACAGCGGGATGCGGACTGGCGGATATCGCTTTGGAAATGATAGCTGTAGCAATCGTTAAATGATATCACCCGACTATAACGCCTGTTTCCCAGAGGGGTAGGCAGGATCAACGGATTTTCATTTGTCCCGATCTTTGCACACCTATTTTGCCTTGTTTACTGTCATTATATTCTTCATACATGCTCGCAGTTTAGGGTACTTCTGACATGGCCTTTCTTGATAACGTCTCCGATTTGGTCAGAGAATGTTCTACGAGGTGTTCCCCTTCCGGTTGTCTCTTTCACACAAGGCAGGTATACTTCTTTTTTCCATCTTCTTTCATTCATCCTTTCTAAATGCCCAAACCAACTCAGCATACCTTTTTCTACCATTGTGATCCTCATTCACACCACATGAAACTAAATAGTTTATTAATAATTTATTTATTTATTTATATCAAACAATGTTACACAGATTATCCTTGCCCCAAACTAAGCAAAGCTTGTACTATGGGTACCAGGCGACGGTATACATACTTATATAGATAGATAAATACTTAAATACATAGAAAACATCCATGACTCAGAAACAAATATTCGTGCTAATCACACAAATATTTGCACTTACCGGGATTCGAACCCAGGACCACCAGCTTCGTAGGCAGGGGCAATACCAACTAGGCTACGGTGACCGATCAAATATAATATTCCATGGTCATACATAAAATGTTTTAAGATGTGATGATATACATACAGTATATATAACTAGTAATTCACATAATTAATATTTTTCTGTAGTGTTTTTAGCGTGTTCAACCGCATATATTGAGCCTTAGGTTCAGATTACCGCTCAGGCCAAAAACTGGTATTTAAAAAAAAACTGGGTCTCGGAAATCGTGTGAAGCCGACGGTCCTGCACCTAACCTCTTTCCGGTCATATTGACTGGCCCTATCCATCGGATAATGAGAGTGAGGGATAAAGAAATGTCTCGCGCTGATGGCTAGTCAGCTGGCCGTCATGGGCGAAATTCGATCAGGACATATACAATTCAATCAATAATTAATTTGGGTTGATGTTTTCAAGCCCAATAAAGCTATTTGCACACCATCATATTAAACTGTCAATTTCACACCCCAGATCGCGGTCGATTTTCACCCAGGACAGATATTTTTGTACATGGACGTGTCGGTTCGACCTGGGTGTAATTATGTATATAAGTTCTTATTTATAAAAGAAAGGAGTATATGTAATTCAGTTATCTGGTTGCTAAGTTTAGGATCAGATGGCCGTGTGTGAATATCGTCCCAGAATATTATTAGTTCTTTACTATAAAATAACGCTTTGAATTTATGACTCCGCCATTCGTTTAAACTCACCTGAGGATTTTAATATGATATGTTCGCCGAAATATTTATGTGTGGCACTTAGGCAGTTATTGCCTGGCAATCCGCGATCGGTTAATGTTTCTGAGATGCTTTAAACTGGGGAATGTGCGTGACATGCGATTTTATGTTAATAGTAGGGCAGTGAGCACTGACGGTATCTGGACATCTAGCGGCCGGAGTTAATTTCGTTTTTATAACACCACAAACCCGAATGATCTGTTTACTAGCGGTCAGTAATAAAAAAGGGGCCGAGGTAGCCATTACCAGGCGAGTAGTCGTGCCGCCCGGAGTCGCCCCCTATCGGGTTGCAAGTGAAACGGCTCGTAGGGGGCGGTGACAGATAACGACCAATATGGCCGTTGGTAAATGTCAACTCAATGATATCGTCTGTTATACCTTGTCGGATTTTCAATAGTTATCTACGTCTGTCCTAATTTACAAAAACATAAAAAAAGAAACTTCTTCCCATATAGCTACGGGTATTTCTAAATACTTCATATTACTTTTAGCAATATTAATTCCTTTGTGTAACAGGTCCATGCAAATAAATTCTAATAATATGTCAAACCTTTGCAATATGCCTGCCAGCAATTCGGGTAAGAGAAGATTTAATTTTTTTAAGACAAACATATAATTAAATTTTCAGACATCTCTAAAAACATAAACACATAATTGACGGACACAAAGTAGATTCCGACTCAGGACAGCTATTTTTGGGTCACACAAATTGTTGTAGTGCACGGGAATCGTTCCTGGAACAATGACTGGGACTAATAGTCTTCTGTCGATTGACATTCATCATCATGTCAGCAAAAGTACGTCCGTACGTGCTGAACAAAAGTCTCCCCAAACAATGGGGGGGATATGCCATAATCGCCACGCTTGGCCGACGTGTTGGCGATCGTAGTTTGATAGTCATAGTTCACAGGAAAATGCCGCTGCCCGTTCTCTAGTAGGTATTCCCTCGGACGATTTCTACGCCTCCCACGGAATGAGATGGGATGATGATATTCTATGCCGTCGCCACACACACAGCAGATTAACATTACTACCATTTTAAATTGTTCCATTCCCGAGATCGAGACGTAAATATATGGACCAGGTGAAGGAAGTTGTGAAATTGGAGGCTTACAAGGAAATCTAGGAGAAGGCTTACGATAGAGAAGGCTGGGAACTGCTTCACCGACAAGTGCACAACACTTAAATTAGAGAGACATTCCCGATCGAACCTGGGACACGAAGTGGCGAGACTACTCTCTTAACCGCTGCGCCACAAAGTCAATGTCTTCAATCACAAAGAGCGGATCTCGGTCGGTACTTTTATTTTAAAATGGTAATAATGTCAATCGAGACAAGACTATTAGCTCACATCTATCTCTATCTCTCATCACATCGCTTTGCCCATCCATCATGTTTGGACATGTTTTCCGAACCGTATGTATTGACTATCGTAGCGAACGATCGCATTCATTATTCTGATTACGTTCGTTTTAACATGCCCACCTACATTTGGATTCAAATATTATCAATTTACTAGTTTTCAAATTATTCGTAAACATTACAGATTCCATAGACAAGTACACCCACAACAGATGTGATGAAGATGATCAAAATTAAATTTAGTACTTGTACTAATTTATATTCTAGAAAAAATTGCTTATTGTGATAAGACCGCCCAATGTACATTAGAGGTGTTATCAATGTTTAATTGTAAAATGTCCTTTATTTTATTATTAGCATTAGAAATTTATTAAATTGTAGCACGTGTGGCAATAAATTAAGACAGACGCCTCGCCACTTCGTGTCCCGGGTTTGATTCCCGCACAGGACAACTATTTGTGTGACCCATAAGTACTTGTTCTGAGTCTTGGAGTACTCGGTGCCCGTGTATTGCATGTATGGAAAGTACACCGCGACACAGGGATTCAGTTACGTAGTACGGGCGTGGTCCTTAAAAAAATCTGATAAACACTAATCTAGATTTCTAAATACATTCATATTACAAATAAATTACACCCAGACACATAACAAATAATCGTGCTTATCACATAAAGATTTTACTTGGGTGGGGATCGTACCCACTACTTCTGGCTTAGCATTCAGAGAGTAGACCAACAAGACAGGCAACATGGACGAAATTACGTGGATTTCTATTTTTAATTTCATCGTACACTATAATATTCATATTTGCCTTTATACATACTGTTAGTAAATTAGGATATACACGTGGATCACGATTATTCTCGAAAGAATAGGTGAACGTACTCCAACTAAATTGTTAATTTATGTACTTTATGTGAAGCAAAATAAAAAGGACTGTCGCAGTGTACATTTCACTAGCAGCCTCCATCTGCGGCTGTGTCACCCGTAGGTATTAAAATTTTCATCAAATCTGGTATTACTTAATCCACAGGGAGTGTATCTGAGGCCGCGCATGCCAACGGGTCGCGTTATGCCACGATGTCGGTGACACATCCATTATAGTGACATTTTCCCGCCCTTTTTCCTGTCACTTTTGACAGGTTTGAAAGCGACTCCTCCTCGCCAATGTTTTCGGCCCGATCCTCATCCACTCCACCCACGTACGTGATATATTGATGATTGAAAAACATCCTTGTTTCGTAATGGCGTAAAAAAGGATGTTTTATTGAAAATATAAAGGCATCTACGTGATTTCCAGTTTCGCGTTTAAAAGGAATACTTGAATTGTATTTCTTTGTAATAATAAAGTGCGCTGCAATATTGGATGTCAGTGAACTAAGAGCTTTTCAAAAATGAAGAGATATTATAAGTTATCCAATGTGAGTAAGGCTCAAAGAAATAATGAAAGGTTATATATATTAGTGCACGCCAGGTGGTTCTTTATCACACAGAAGATTATGCTTTGAATGTTTTTTTTTTACTGCCTTGACCTCTCTGACCTTTCTGATCTTATGTATAACAATAGAACAGCAAGTGACCACTTAAATAAAAAAAATCTAGAAGTAAGTGCAATCAGAAATAAAGAAGCCCTAAGTTCAAGTCCCTAACTGGGCCAAAGCAATTCGTGGTGACAGATGCCTGAGGGTATCCCTATGGGGCAAAGACACAGAACCCCATTGAAGAATAGGGGCAAGTCTCCATTTTGAGGTTATTATTGTTAGCGCGAGATTACAGATCAGGTACAGGGGGCTCTTCCCCGACGACAAGGATCCAATCCCAGCTGACTGTGGAAGTGTTTGAATTGGGAATGACGATGAAGAAATGACGGTCTTCCAAAATATGTGATGCCCTTCGTTTATCAGTCTCTACGGCGTAGCGACTACGCCGTAGACTACGCTAGTATCTCCTCACATGATATAATAAATCGTAAACATTTGGGTTAATAAATAATGTTTTATATCAGTTTTCGTCTAACATAAACACGTCCTATGCTCAAAGCTCGAACTAATTCACTTTACAAATTTTAAATAAATGACCTCACCTCCCTTTGACACAGATCTGTAACATAATTGTGACCAAAAGACCACATAACCAAAAATTGCTCTCTGCCTCTATCTCTACTCCAACACTATTTTACAAAACTTACCAACTTGATTAATTGCTTAATCAACGCCACCTATCGGTCGTTCCTTGCGTTCAGGGCAATCAGTCAATGGTCGCCGAGCGGAATGGACGTCCAGTCCCATCTCACTTGGCGTTGCAGTAATTTATTGCCGCAATCTTCACATTGTTGGTGTGAAAAAACCTTACCACCTGTAATACGATGCTCTGGAATTTATTGCTTTTATTTGGTCCTGATTTACAATTTACTTGACGTGGACACTGCTTATAGTGTCCAAGTTGTTCACTATGTAAGAGCTTTAAGAGAGCTGGTTAATTTATAGGTAACATGACAGTGGCTACACTTTCACTTCGATAGCCAACCTTAAGCGCATCGTAATAAATACACTGTCAAAGTGTATCACTGATATGGTAACAATGAAGTACGAAAATTTGAGATAAATTTCAAAGAAAGATTTGCTGAAAATATTCGATATTACCATGATTCCACGATGTATGATAATTTAATTTATTATTTATTAATAGTTTCCTCTCTTTCTGTTACAGGTACGTTTTTCATGCCAACAACATCTATTCATAACCTGTCATATGTAAGTAGAAAATGAATTAAACCTTTTATATCATACTAATATTATTAAAGATACAAAATGTATATTTGAAATCTAACTAACATTCTAGCAGAGAGCAATGTCCTGCATTGCATTCTCTGACCGCTGTCTCGGCTGCCACGAAAATTAATTTCCAAATTCGAAATATTTGTACATTTTGGGGAGATGAGCGGCGCCAATGAACTGTCCGTAATAAATGTCATTAGAGCACGTGACGTCACTCTGGGAACATGGCTGCCGACTCTCCGCATCCAATTATGTCTCAAAACTGGCGGACATAAATTTCAATAACACAATTTGTCACAATTTGTGGCGGCGTCGAAACTGCCGACGGCTCTTTGTTTTTTGAATGTGGTATATCGTAACACTGCCACTTCCCACCCTTAACATGGATACCGATAAACCGGCGGCAGTTGCTCACGAACAATATGTACATTAAAATTCAATTGCCCCGTTTAATTTAAAAGCCAGTCAAAAGCTAGCCGGTTCGTGGATTATGATTCCTATTTCGGCAATTATTACACCGTCGGAAACACTTGCAGTTTTCAGCAAATCTATTTATTTACTTATTTGCACTTTTAATATTTAAATCAACCTTTTAACTTTATGAAAAATATACATATATAGAACATTATGAAAAAAAAACCTTATAAAAATTATAAATAAATCTCAGTCATTAAATGGCAATAGATGTGTGTGTCATTTCTACATTAACTTGATATTATCAATAATATGTTATTAATTGTAGTACGAATATTACCCATAATATTTAAACAGAGCTATAATTAAGTGTCACCGGGTGATTATTGCCTTAAAATAAAAAGTTTGTAACTGGTTTTTAGTGCTGAGCTTAATTTTTTTTAAGACAACGCCTCACTAGGGAATATAATCCCTGTGTCTCAGGGTACTTTACAAACATATAATTGACGGACACAAATTACATCCAGACTCCGAACAACTATTAATGGGTCACACAAATAGTTGAAGTAAAAAGTAATTAAACGAAACTCGATCACTTGGAATTACTGTATCTAGTAATTCCAAGTTAACCCAGATATTAGTTAACCATCAATGTCTCTATAAATTAAGTAATAGATTTTTTCAATGTGATCTATATACTAATATCTGGGTTAACTTGGAATTACTAGATATAGTAATTCCAAGTTAACCCAGATATTACTTAACCATCAATGTCTCTATAAATGAAGTAATTGATCTTTTCAATGTGATCGAGTAACAAGGGATTTCCATTCTACTAGATCACTTTGTACTTGATGACTACCAATTATGTATGTACAGGAAATGTTAATTTAGAATTTGAATAGGACGTGTCAATGAATCGCACAAAGATTCACTTGCAACACATAGGTGGGTAGTGTCAGTATCGCTAACTATTACCAAGAGACATTGATTCATCTTAAAATAAGGCAAAAGAGGGTTACTCTTCGAATAAATTATAAATTCATAATTTCTATATCAGCTTTATATCATAGGTGGGTTAAGAAATAATTCATACGTTTACTAAAGTTTATTTATAAATAAATAAACTTAATCGGATTTGAATTCGATACCACCGACTCCACAGTCCAATGGTTTAACCACTAGAGGACTTACTCAAATGGTGGCATATGGGATAGCCGTCCCATCTGATAAGGAGCGAACAGAGAGTGTGTATATATTGATGCACACAATCCTGCACTACATGTGTCCTTATTTACTTATCGTATAGGCATTAGTTACCCTAGTGTCAGTAGTTCAAGCCACCCATTATGCCTCTGTAATGGCTTATGGCTACAACTGGGACCGACAGCTAAACGTACCCTCCAAAGCATGGAGACACTCAGAAATTAAACCACTTTGGCGGTCATCTATAGACGGACCGCGGGCCGAGTTGCTTAACCTCGTTAATTACTTTCGGATCGGTGAGAGGTATACGCGACAATATTTTATTTTAATTTTAAAATAGACAACGCCCGCATTAGGGAATCAAATCCCTGTGTCGCGGGGTACTTTACAAACATATAATAGATGTACACAAATTACACCCAGACTCAGAACAACAATTTATGGGTCACACAAATAGTTGTCCGGCGCGGGACTCGAACCCATGACACGAGGCGGCGAGGCGACTGTCTAAGCCGCTGCGCCACACGTGCAGTCTATGTTGTTAGTTAGCTAGTCTTTATTGTGATTGGCAAGCCAAAATTTACTATCAGTAACCATATTTCTGGATAGATAGAATGATCAACTTGCGTGTAAGACTCAAAGAGAATTTTCGTGCGGACCAAAATCAAAGTGCACCCTTTGAGTGTAAATCCATGCGTGATTAACAGAACGTAAGTAGGTTGGTATTGAAATATAGCTCGGAAAAAAAACTCACGGAAGAAACAAAAACTAATTAATTGTTATGATACAGTGTCGACTTGGTGCCAAATGAAGAGCGGTTTTAAATGCAACGATTCTTACACGACATTTCATGATATATGTGGGGAAAAAGAGGCATAATTTTACCAAACTGTTGGCTATTACCGTGGCTTCATCCAAGTGGTTATGTTCATGTGTAAAATATTTCATAAAATGTTAATAGTTCAACCCAGCAAATAGCTTGATATTTTGTTAGCTAACCTGGTCTTTTACGCCAACATTTTATTAATTGTATTTATTAGTATTAGTGTGACCATTCAGACAAACGAGATTGGTAAAACATTAGGTATATTTTCGGCTCGTCCGTCAATATCATTTCAGAGTACAGTTTACATATCCTGACGATATTGTAACTTTGTCAAACATATCGTTTTAGACTAACAAAAGCAGAAAATAGGTATTTTTCTCAACGTAACATTACGGTATGCAGTGGTCCTACCTGGACCCTAGTGTCAAAGTTGTTCTTGCCACCCAGTAGGCCTATACCTTATTGTAACGTATGTACTGGCTGTTTGGCATAATGATATGGGACCTTTGCCTGTACATGATTGACATGAATAAACGTGAGTGCGATAATGTCCGCTCGCCGTTTTTTCATGTCAATCATGTACAGGCAAAGGTCCCATATCATTATGCCAAACAGCCAGTACATACGTTACACTTATTGACTGTTGTTTTATAACTACAGCCAAGACTAACAGCTTAACATATCCTCTATAGCACGGAAACGCTCAGAAATGAAACCACTTTTGCGGTCACCTATCTGTTCTTGTCCTTGTCGATTTTTTTCGGATATGTGAGAGCATGAACCTGGATCTGGGTATCAGCGTCTCATAAAAATATATACTCAAGAGCGAGTTAAACCTTTTTAAAAGATTTCGAAATAGTACGTTCCATATTCAACATAAAATCTTTCAACTTATAACAAGACTTAGTAGTATAAAAAAACGACCACCTTGAAACCGCTTCAATACGATGCTTGATGTCTTTAAAGTCAAATTATAATAACAGCTATACGTATGTTTATTTGACCAAGAATTATATGAACAATATATATACATAAACAATTACAATAACGGTTGTACTGTACGATTTATAAATGTATAGACACCGTAATCGTGTCGTCCGCTGTAAAATATAAAGCCGGCTAATGACGTAAGCAAGCTGCTAGGGCGCACCCTACCGGCGTCATTTCACGAACTAAAATCTCGAGCAAGAATTAATCGCCAATGAAAATTTCTGCCGAGCCGTGAAATTACAATTTAAATGACGCCTGTTTATATGACATACTTATAACTCGATGTGCAGCTAACTCTATTTTCTTATAACAGTAAAAGGAAATAAAGGCAATCTAATAAGAGAAAAAACATACAATATGATTTGAAGGGCCTGTTGACGTGGTTAGAAAATGCTTGCTTTTCACGCCGGAGGTCGTGGGTCCGATTCCCACCCAGGGGCTCTACCGGCCAAGTCGCCGAACATCGATTTCTTAAATGGCGTTCAAATAAATAAAGGTTAAAAATGACTTAATCAATTAGCCGGTATTAGCCTTAGCCGGTAGAGCCCCAGGACAGATATTTGTGTGCATGAACATGTCTGTTTGTCCTCAGTCTGGGTGTAATTATCTATATAAGTAAGTATTTACAAGGGATAAGTAGTATATGTAGCACATATATCAGTTATCTGGTTTCCATAGAACTAGCTCTGCTTAGTTTAGGATCAGAATCTAGTATATCGTCGGTCTTCGTGTTCAGGGTTCGATTCTCGCACAGGATAAAATTATTTGTGTGACCTATAAACAGTTGCTTCTGGATATACGAGTACTTGGTGTTTTAATATTATATTTGTAATTGACACGCGACACATGAATTCATTCTATTGAGTTGATTCTATTGTGAAGTCGCTTGATTTGACTGACGGTAGAATTTCTATAGAACGTTTTCTGTATATTTTACTAGATATGCCCCGCGGTTTTACCCTCGTTAAACTTTATAAATTATAGCCTATGTGTTATGCGGATATATAAGCTATATTACTACAAAGTTTCATCAAAATACCTTCGGTAGTTTTTGCGTGAAAGAGTTACAAACATCAATACATCTATACTCTCAAACTTTCGCATTAATAATGTTACGCGTAGTAGGATAGAACTATTTATTTCATGTAAATGATCTAGGTATGAAGGCTTACCGTCAATCAGTGGTTGTGTAATAAGTATGGAGATCCGAAAAAATCTTGCCTACGTTAACTGTGCTAAATAATTTATGACTGACTGACTGCCTAGTTGGTCTAGCGGTAGCGTGTTGAACCGCAGATAATGAGGTCCTGGGTTCAAATCCCGGGTCGGACCAAAAAGTGATTATGGGATTTTTCCGTAAAAAGAAATTTCTCAGTATCAGCCCGAAGTCTGGAAGTTGGCGGTATTACACTCCCGTGCCTCGGAGAGCACGTAAAGCCGTCGGTCCTGTACCCGAACTCTTTTCGGTCGTGTCGCTAGGCGTCCCATCGGATCATGAGAGTGATGGAATAGAAAGTGCCCCTGTGTTTGCGCACATACTTGTGCACTATAATATTTCCTGCGCAATTGGCTAGTCTCCATTAAGACTGGCAGCCGTGGCCGAAATTCGGTCGGGAGGACATCATCAATTGGCATATGTGGAGATACTTAGAGGAGGCCTTTGTCCAGCCGAATAAGCCAGTGATTCGGCTGATATGAAATATTTTTTGTAGTATTTGGTGTTAGTAAAATAAAATTAAAAATAACTTATTATCTAGTGTTAGTACCAATCACTCTTGCCACAAACTGTTTTAATATTGGTGAGCTAAAGTTCTCTGCTACAGTTTTAACAATATTTTGACTGCCTCTCACTCTCCTCAGTAATTATGCAGTTTTTTGCATTTTATATATGTATATAATTGTATATATATTTTCGTCCTAGTACATGATATAAGGACGACAAACAATTTGAATGCAGTATGACGTAAACCCCTTACTACATACGTATCAAAACATTGAAAATAGAAGGATTTTATCTAATAAAAAGATTAAGGGTTTTTCCTATTTCCCATCTATTAATAGCAGTTATCTAAATAGATGCTAATGCTGGATTAAAACCGTCGCCCACACATAGGCAGATGGTTTCTTGCTTTGTGGGTGTATTTCTATATATTCCCTTGTAGTTTATCCAATTATAAAAGGTTATTTCCATTTTTATACACATAAATACGTGGCCACACGCCTGTATCCCAGAGGGGTAGGCAGAGTCAACGGATTTTGATTAGTCACGATCCTTACACACCTCTTTTGCCTTGTTAACTCTTATTATATTCTTCATATATGCTCACTGGTTTAGGGTACTTCTGACCCGGCCTTTCTTGTGAACAGCTTCGATTTAGACTGAGAATGTCCAACGAGATTTTTCACTTCCGGTAGTACGATTCAAACAGGCCAGGTATACTTCCTTTGCCAATCTTCTTTGATTCAACCTTTCTAAATGCCAGCAATGCCAATTATCTCAGTATACCTTTTTCAACTTATACTTCCATACATTAAAGTTGGCACTAACAGTCCATCGTGCACGGCCAGTCAAGCCTTTTAAAGATAAATAATAACAATTTTATATTAATAAATAATTTCTGCTGGTTGAATTCCGGCCACGGCGGCGGCCAATCTCAATGGAAACTAGCCATTTGCGCAGGATATATTATAGTGCACAAGTGTGTACGCAGTACAGGGGCACTTTCTATTCCATCACTCTTATGATCTGATGGATCGACTAGCGAGACGACCGGGAAGAGGTCAGGTACACGACCGGAGGCTGTACCGCCCAGTATATATTATCTAATGGTTTCTTTGATACTGGCTGCTGTGTCCGATATTCGACCAGTAGGACAGTACAAAGGCCTGTTTGAGCTTAAAGAGGTAACCCTCAAACGCATCCATATTAGGACAAAAGAGTTTGAGAGCAATGATACCATTGATTTTAATAATAATTTTAAGTAGAGGTAGATCATAGCGTTCATTCGCTCAAAGAGCAGCCCGACTGGGGAAGTACCTCCACCTTACAGAAGACACTCCTTAATAATAACATTAATAATTTTAATGTTGTGTTTCCGAGTGTGAGTCCTTACTCAGAGCCAGAGCTCATTGGGGTGAGGGGAAGGGTCAGCAACACTTGTTTGCTGACTTTTAAAGGCCGGCAACGCACCCGCGACGCCGCTGGTGTTGCGAGTGTCCATGGGCGGCGGTGATCACTTACAATCAGGTGACCCACTTGCTCGTTTGTCGCCCTCTGATAAAAAAAAATATAGATACACCGACGGGTTTTAAACTTATAGGGATGCTCGTGGGTTAAAAACACCAGCCACTAGTTAAGTATAATTAGATAGCCAGTAAAATCATTAGATTATCGACCCCGGCCATGAAGCCACAATTCGGCTCTACTTATGCGAAGCCTTATCTAGGTCCTTCGTCGATACTGACTCATACGTTTATCGCCCCTTACGTTATAGGATTATCATATTGTCGTTTTATTCACCACGACGCGTAGGATCGTTTTATAATAAACTATCTGTGCCCGCGACTTCGTCTATTTTGTAATGACTCCTTAAATGTTACATCAGAATATCTTTACACATAATAAAATCGTAGGAAAGTCTAAACTGTACATTGAATATTGTTTAAAAATGATACTTGGGGCTTGATCTACAATCGATATCAAAGCCAAAAAAATGTATGTCCGGGCTAAACTCAAAAAGTACTGCATGGATTTACTTGAAATTTTGCATGAACATTACTAAGAGGTCGGGTCAACATATAGGCTACATATTATCACGCTACAGTACGTACAGTTTTGACTTTCCTACGATTTTATTATACGTATAGATATTGTTAATCACCTATTCTTCTTTGCTCTGGAGGGAAGTAGAACTATTACTTTCTAACTCCTCCTTGTTTGTTCCTGAATAAATTCGTTGCGGGATCCAAGGCAGTCGAGGGATTGCCCGGCACATGCCTGAGTCTCAACGCTTAGTGTCATTTCATTTTGTGCTACTGTTAATCCTGGCTGGGAGTGAGTAGCCAGCGCAGACAGAGAAGAGGGCAGCGGAGAGAATTTTATTAAGGCATTAGAAAATCAACTTTAAAATTATTTAAATAAAGTGCATGTATGCTTGAACATTATATGCCCGAGACCGCGCGAGTGTTTTATGTCAGGTTCAAGCATATATGCACTTTATTCCTATAATTCTAAAGTTGATTTTCTAGTGCCTTAATAAAATCCTCTCCGCTGCGCTCCTCTCGGTCTGCGCTGGCCCTATAGGGAGGGAAAAGTCCCATAAAAAATACCTATACTGCTGATCACATTTTCAATATCTAATGTACTTATTTATAGCACTAATTTGACACTTGATACTGATACTCGTACTCGTATGACTCTAAGTAGAGGGGTCTCGTTAGGTCGCTTTCTACAAACTTCACTAACCACGGGTTAAGAACATATTTATTTATGATTTTTTTTAAATTTATTATTAATTATAATAATAAAATAATATATAATTAATTTATGAAATTAAAATTGAGTAGCTGTTTGTAAATCTGTTTAATTAATCCACTTCTCAAGTTTAATTTTAAATACGCTCCAAAATTCGTTTCACGTTGAAAAATATTTGCCTAAATAATGGAGATAATATTTTTATATGATAAAATTTAAATAGCATCACGCAGGATATTAGTATTGAAACTAAAGTTTAATAACACTTTAGGATCAGTATTTAGGATTAGGATAGGATTCTTGTATTACAGCTTTCTCAAATACCTAAAGAAACTGATTAACTAATGATACCTATATACTAGTCGCGTCTCAAATTTAAACTAGAATTAAGATCTCTGAGTTGATATTCATTTGTAATTTACGGGCTTAATTCTGGCAAGTTATAATATAACTTTATTTTTCTCACATAAACCAAAACATATTTAACGAATCATTGGCAAACTCAATACGTTCTGCGCTAAAATTTGAACATATGTAATTTTCTAATTATATATAGTATTTTTTATTTAATACGTAACTGTTTAAGTCAAATATAATCCGGCACTTTAGAAATTTATATTATTTTAAATAAATAGACTGTTTTATATTTTTGTAACAGACCCTAAAAATAGAAATATTACGAAAAAGATGAAGAAGTTTGTTTCTATATTAGGTATGTAGTTTGTATTACAATGTAACGATACGTTACGATTGTGAAATTTAAAAAATAGGACTGTTCGATAACTAGCCAGCTATACTAACAGATGTGAATATTTATCGGTTAATAGTAATGTTAAGTACAGCTTTTAATAGGTATGTAATGCGATATTATCGTATTATTTATCGCCACCGCCCCGCTGTCCCGCCGCTCTTATAACCGCCCGCCCGGCGCGGAGGCACAGCATACGCTCACACACCACACTCGGCCTCCGCGGCGTGGCGTCGTGCGTTCGCGAACAAAACCGAACACCAAACAATTTAAATCAAACATTCCATTAATTGTACGACTCGCGGCGATAACGCCCGCCGTTTTTATTACACCGTCTTTTTATTTTCGTTTTTATTCGCATCTCCTAATGCAATTGCACTCGAGCAACGCGGACTGTATTATTTTTTAACGTTGTTATTCTTGTTTTATTGGTTTTTGTGCGTAAGTGAAATGGAGGCGGCCTGTAAAATGGTGAGTTGGACGTACGTTTACCAAACGATTTTTCTTTTTATATACTTTAGTTTCAACATCGATATTTTTAGCATTAGACTTTAACGACTCTAGGGGCTATATTTTAAATATAACTTCGACTTCAAAATCTTGAAACCTATGCTGAGAGATTTTTAAGTAATACGGGGTTTTTGATAATAAGTGTCTACGCTGAATGTTGGAAAGGGGTCGAAAATGTACCTATAGGTTTATTCGAGCTTTACACGTTTTTCTTTTTTTTTTTGAGCGTGGCGTATTACTCACTATTTAGGCTTATATATTTTGTATTTCGATATAATAACTCAACAAGCTATATGAGTAACTAATAACAATTTCAATAACAACTTGTGATCCGGAGCGACTCACGCGCATTGTGTACCAATCAACGAAGTCATCGTCTCCATTAAACCATTTGACTTGTCGTTGTAACCATCCCGTTCTCTATTCTCGGATATCATCACTGATCTAAGTAAATAACATCTTTATTAATTAATATTCAACCCTTATCGGTTTTGGTTATTTGTAGCCATATTAAGTTAAATCAAATTTTCTGTTATAATAATCATAATATCCTGGGACATTATTCACACACGGCCATCTGATCCCAAACTAAGCAGAGCTTTTACTATGAAAACCAGATAACTGATATATTACGTATACTACTTTTCTTTTGATAATACATACTTATATAGATAATTACACCCTGACTCAGGACAAACAGACATGTTCATGCACACAAATAGATCAGATGACAGTGTGTTCATTTCCTAAGTTATTTGTTATAAACTAGCTGTGCCCCGCAGTTTTACCCGCGTCAAACATTTTAAATTATAGCTTATGTCTTATTCGGATATATATGCTATTATCACACTAATATTATAAAGGCGAAAGTTTGTTACTTCTTCACGCCAAAACGAACAAACGTATTTTGATGAATCTTTGTAATAATATAGCTTATATATACGAATAACAAATAGGCTATAATTAATGAAGTTTACGCGGGTAAAAACGCGGGCACAGCTTGTAACTTATAATTTCATAAAAATCCGGTCGGTAGATTTTGCGTGAAAGAGTAACAAACATCCATCCATCCATAATCACAAACTTTCAGATTTATAATATAAGTAGGACTTAACAAATGCTTGTTGCATAATTTCCCCATAATAAACAAGCATTTCACTCATTTATCGATTGGTTGGCTTCCCTTTAGCGGCGAGGAGATAACTGTTGATAAGATAGTTTATCTTGACCATAGTCCACCCCCGCTCTGTAAAAAGCACAACAATTAAAATAACGATATTAACTACTAACCACCATTATTGGGACAATTGGGACAATGGGACAATGTCACACAGATCATCCTAGCCCCAAACTAAGCAAAGCTTGTACTATGGGTACCAGGCGACGATATAAATACTTATATACATAGAAAACATCCATGACTCAGAAACAAATATTCGTGCTCATCACACGAATATTTGCACTTACCGGGATTCGAACCCAGGACCACCAGCTTCGTAGGCAGGAGCACTACCAACTAGGCTACGGTGACCGTCGACTGCTATTCGAACTCCATCTTACTATTATTAATAATTTATTTTCAGTCCAACAAAGGGTCCATTTTGTTAGTAACAATACACTTATTCTACGTTAATATCAATATAAAATAAAATAAAATAATATAAAAATCATGTTAGTAGGTTACAATTACATTAGCATATGTTAGTACTTAATATCTAGAACCGTTGAAACCGGTAGTAGATGAACCCACTGAGTTTGTTTCGCTGGGTCTTCTCAGTTGGGGCGCATTGGATCCGGTGGTAGCATTAAAGCGCGACCGTCGTTATTAACACAAGGTCCGTCATAATAATAATACCTTAATATAGACAGAACCATTGACACTATGTAGTAAAAGTATTAGAATTAAACTAGATAATTAACATAATCTCTTGACAATAACTTGATACGAGCTAGCTAAATATCAATGCTATAATAAAATAAATTTTATAAATGTTTTCATACAGTGTGTACCTAAATATCTATGTTACTAGAAATAATAATGTATACAACTATATTACTACAAACATGTTTTGACTATTTACAAGCGCTTTTTTAAAGTCTACGTGAATAAAAACCTATTTTATTTTATTTTAGAACAGATTTGATCTTTTGGACCATTATCCAAACAATTGGGCTATCAAATCGAGCTGCTATGGAGCGTATCATCTTATATTTATACCCAATATAATAAAATTGCAAAAAATTTAAACTAGGTGAGGGAATTTCTATGAAAAAAGTAATTACATGGCGTTCTTATAAATAGCTGAATAATAAATAGCTTTGGACGACAACTAAGACACTGCCATCTGATCCCAAACTAGTCAAATCCCTGCATTGCTTTGGTTCATCCAACGGTTTTTAAACACAAGGTCCCTTATAATAATAATACTGAATTCATACCTTAATATAGACAGAACCATTCAGACATTATGTAGTAACATATAAATTTCAATACATAATATTAAAAACTTCAACTAAACATAATCTCCTTGACAATAACTTAATACAAGCAAGCTAAATATCACAACCATTATAAAATAATTTGTATAAATGTTGTAACATTCCGTGTACCTAAATATCTGTAATAAGTAACTAGAAATAATAACTGTATTACTACAAACGTGTTCTGACTATTTACAAGCGCTTTTTTAAAGTCGACGTGAATAAAAACCTTTTTTATTTTATTTTATGTTCTCAGGAAGAGATTGCTATATTAGCGATGAGACCGCGAAGTTTCAACGTTATGCTTCGCTTTGGTGTAATAAGGTGTAATCTACCTAGACAAAGCCTGTACTATGACATCCAGACAACTGATAAATTATATTAAGACTTAAATTCTAAATTCCCAAACACTTGTACTTGCATCTTGACCAGCATCTCGTGACAAGTTTTCCATCCTTATCTCTTGCATGTATTACGAGTGAGAAGGAAGAAACTTTCAAACATTTCCCAGTGGTGGATATACGGGACTGATAAGTACGTTACTGAATATTATGTACTGGCTGTGCCCGCGACTTCGTCCGCATGTTATCTAATGACTCCGTAAATGTTACATCAGAATATCTCTAATATTTTGTCTCTTGTCGCAAACTTACGAAACATTCACATAAACCTTACATATTTCCAAACAAACTTTCATCCCCTATTCCCTATTGTTATTTTGCACACTTGAGGGTAAAGCTTTTACAAACTTTGAATGTAATATTTATTCATATTGAATCAACAGCCTAAAAAGTACATATGATTTAAGCTTCAAAATCAGCTTTAAAAATGACAATACTTCCATACAACTTTTCATCCCACGTTTCAACCCTTTACAACCCTTTTTAATCGCAATTAAAAGTAGCCTGAAAAGGGACATTCTTTTTCAGTCTCACCGTGGTACACTATCTGTGTACCAAATTTCATTTAAATCGATTCTGGAGTTTAGTGTAAAAGCGTCACAGACAGACAAAGTTACTTTGGCATTTATATAATATTAGGACGGCTTTAGCAAAACACCACGTAGATCAATGAAAACTATGTTCAGTAACGATATCTATTAAAGTACTTAGAATTCTTCAATTGAATGCAGTCTCCTAAATGAGTCATTTGAATTGAATACAAAGTGGTAAATCGATTCGGTATCTATACCATCAACTAATCGGCTTTTATCGTCATATCGAACCCTAGATGAGAATATCAGTCACTCATCGTCAACTCCATTTGACTTTCATTTGTTTAGAATATTATTTTCGAATATTGTGTACAATTTAATTATTTTGTAATCTTGACATTTAAAATTGTTACCGATGTTTTGATATAGAATATTAACTAATTATTAATTTCTTTGAATATTATATAAATTGAAATAATCTATTAGCTCATATAATGTGTTTATACTTGTATTGCCTGTGCCTCTAAAATAAAATAATTATAAATGTAACTAGGTTTAGAATATTCAGACACAATGTAAAAGTTATTATTCTATTGAATATATCTGCCCACGACTACTACTTTGCGTGTAATCACAAAAATATTAATTCATATATAATTTACTGCCCCGCGTTTGTGTGTTATTCGGATATATAAGCTACAAAGTTAGCTACAAAGCTACTACAAAGTTTCATCAAAATCCGTCCAGTAGTCTTTGCGAAAGAGTAACAAACACACACTCATACACGTTTATATGTGATAGTGTGTTTTTAATTTAATGACAGCGAGATTTATTTAATTAGAGACTATTTTAAAGTATATTTAGATGAATACAACAACGATTCAAAGCTTACCGCGTACTATAACTCCAATATTTAAAAAAAAAACTTGTGTGTACTTATGTACACGCGTTAGAAGTTATACAACTTGAACATAGTTATCAATTTTCATACCACCTAGACCTAACGTCATGCTGTTATTTTTACGATGCGCGCGCACGATGCGCGCGCATCGTAAAAATTCACTCTCATACATTTTCATACCACCTTTAACTAACTTCATGCTGTTATTTTGCGAATTTTTACGAATTTTTTGTAAAAATTCACTCTCATACCACCTAGAACTAACTTCATGCCGTTAAATTTTTTGGTGTCGGTGAGCGCGCGCATCGTAAAAATTCACTCTCATCATTTTTCTCCATCGCGCCAAAAGAAGTATAACTTCAAAAATATGGCAACCATTTAGTACGTATGTACGGGAATGATTATCCGCTATTTTCCTGGTAGATATTCATACTGCACGTGAGTGCTATGTCGACCAGAGAACAATGGAGCACTAGGCACAAGGAGCTGCCTAGCTCTTTAATAGACCATTATTTTCATAGTCTCTCAATACGCAATGCAAGACCACGGAACGCGGCTGTTTTGTTTTATAAACAAACGCCTTTGTGTGGCCACATTCATAGCCATAACTTACTCGATTTACTCGTATCATAGGAATTGTAATTTCTTATGATTAACTACTCCAAGAAAACATTTTCACATTAACACAAACACAATTTTCTTGCGTGGTATCGTACCACGCAAGAAAATTGTAATATATTTGTTACTAGCTATGCCCCGCGGCTTTACCCGCATTAAACTTTATAAATGATAGCCTATGTGTTAATCCAGGGTGTCAGCTAACTCCATACCAAATTTTATTAAAATCGTTCCAGCCGTTTAGACATGAAGAAATAACAAACATACACACTAACACAGTCACAAACTTTCGCCTTTATAATATTAGTGTGATTCAAATTGTTCCATACATAATGTTTGCGGTGCACTTATATAAGGATTAGCCGCATGAATACAGAGCCACCCTCATCCCGTGGCTATCGTAAAAGGCGACTAAGGGATACATCAAGTAGTCGGGCAGCAGCGCCTCCTGTGTACTAGCTACCACCTAAATGCCGTCACCAACTCGCATGCCAAGCGCGGTGACTACGGCAAGCTCCTCCAAATGGCAACTATTATATATTTGGAACACATAAAACGGCGAGCGGACATTATTGCATTGACGTTTATTTCATGTCATTGACGTACAGGCAATGGTCCTATGTCATTCCGCCAAACAGCCAGTACATACTTTACAGCAACGTTATGAACACCTTTGGGGGAGGCCTATGTCCAGTAGTGGATGATATATTTGGAACACAAATAAAACGGCGAGCGGACATTATCGCACTGACGTTTATTTAATGTCATTGATATACAGGCAAAGGTCCTATGTCATTCAGCCAAACAGCCAGTACATATTATTATGTACATTACAGCAACGTTATGAAAACCTTTCGGGGTGCCTTTGTCCAGTAGTGGATGATATTAGGTTGATGATATATTTAGAACACAAATAAAACGGCGAGCGGACATTATCGCACTGACGTTTATTTCATGTCATTTCATACAGGCAAAGGTCCTATGTCATTCAGCCAAACAGCCATTACATACATTACAGCAACGTTATGAAAACCTTTCGGGGGGCCTTTGTCCAGTAGTGGATGATATGAAGGAAAGTGAAATAATAATGACGTAATAACGTCTCGATCAATTAAGAACAGTCAAGAGCGGCTAACTCTCTAATTATCTGTAGTGGTTCTGAAAAGTACGCGATCCATTAAGAAAGTTTGCGTCTGCGGTCCACGCTACACCTCGGGCCACGTTACACCGTCATACGATATTAGTCATGTGCGCGTG
This sequence comes from Pseudoips prasinana, assembly GCA_951640165.1. Lineage (NCBI taxonomy): Eukaryota > Metazoa > Arthropoda > Insecta > Lepidoptera > Nolidae > Pseudoips > Pseudoips prasinana. Next base: position 17,298,282 of record OX621260.1, read on the forward strand.
TCGAGGAAAATCCAAGAAAGAATATCTCGTAATAAAGGCGAGGATTGTGTGACGCTCAAAATGGTTATTCACACTTTATCTATGCGCTCAACAAAATAAAGGACAAAGGACGGACACATACGGTATGAATAAACAAGAATCAAATGTACTTGGAATTGATTCTTTGTTTTATTATATACTAGCAGTGCCCGCGGACTTCGTTCAGCGATATAAATATTTTTATCACTGCCCGTTTGTCTCGCAACTTGGATTACATTATTCAAGTAGAAGTAAAGATGCGTTATTAAGTTTGGATATTTTCATAGCCTATGACACTCCACAATAACATAACTTTCTGTTGGTGAAATAATTTTGAAAATCGGTTCAGTAGATCCTGAGATTACCCCTTACAACGTCACAAATTCACAAACGTTACCTCTTTATAATATTAGTATATAGATATAGCAGAATACAATGAATTTTAGTATAATATCCTGGGACATATTCACACACGGCCATCTACTACTGTACTATGGAAACCTGATAACTGATACCTATATTACATATACTCTTTTCTTTTGTTAAGACATATAGATAATTACTCCCAGACTCAGGACATGCACACAAATATCTGTCCTGGTTGGGAATCAAACCCACAACCGCGTGAAAGGAAATCATTTACCAACAACGCCACCCGGATGATACATTTGAGTAAAATACATACAATTAAATTAAATAAGCGACCGAAGCTTAACTGGTAAGTTATTTATCGACAATACTATATATACATATACAACATGTAACGTAATTAACGCAAACCCTCAAATACCCCAATTAGAATATTATGTTGTAATCATAATACATACACGAATTTTTTATTTAACATGTATATGCATTGATATTTACTAACTTAGTTTCTGGGAATAAAGTGTATTTTTCTTTATTTTGTATTAAGTGATGGAATTTGTATGAATCCAAATAAAACTCCGACTATAAAAGTCTTACTACTTTGACTTACGGTCCATTTTAATTTATTTTGTCTGTACTGGGTTAATATGACAATAATATCCGTAGTTTAATTATTTTGGAATAAAAATTTATCTATATTACAAATGATATAAATCGATTCAGTAAACGATTCGGAACAAACTATTTTCAGGATGTGCGTTAATTAAGTTACATGTTGTATTGTGGATACCTTAGTATCGGAGTTGTTCAAGCCGCCCAGAAGGCCTCTGACATGGCCTGTCCAGTGTTGTCTAACGACGTCTAACGTGCCCTCCGAGGCACAGTGACGCTTAGAAATTAATCCACTTGCGATCACCCATCTATGGACTAACCGCCAGTTGCTTATCTCGCCGATCACTTACGCACTAGTGAAAGCATCTACCTTTCAGCACCATTCTGTTAAAATATAATAATAATGTCCTCCTAGCCTAATTTCGGCCACGGCGGCCAGTCTCAACAGATATTAGCCGTCTGCACGGGACATATTATAGTGCTCAAGTGTGTGCGCAAACACAGGAGCACTTTCTATTCCATCACTCTCATTATCCGATAGGACGACTAGCGACACGACCGGAAAGAGGTCAGGTACAGGACCGACGGCTTTACGTGCTCTCTGAGGCACGGGGGTGTAATACCGCCTACTCCCAGACTTCGGGCTGACATTGAGAAGTTTCTTTTTACGGAAAAATCTCAAAATCACTTTTTGGCCCGAGCCGGGATTTGACCCAGGACCTTTTTTTTATTTATTTTTTTATGTCAGAGGTCGACAAACGAGCAAGTGGGTCACCTGATGGTAAGTGATCACCGCCGCCCATGGACATGCATTGCCGGCCTTTAAGAGTCAGCAAACAAGTGTTGCTCACCCTTCCCCCCCACCCCGATGAGCTCTGGCGACCTTACTCACACTCGGAAACACAACATTAAATTATTAATGTTATTATTAAGGAATGTCTTCTGTAAGGTGGAGGTACTTCCCCAGTCGGGCTGCTCTTCGAGCGAAAGAACGCTGTGCCCTACCTCTCTTAATCTCCGTTGGACCTCGGAGCTATCAGATAATGGACCTCATTATCTGATGATCTATGGAATAACCGGATCACTTAAGGACTAGTGAAAGCATCTACCTTTGAGCACCATTCTGTTAAAATATAGCTGTGTAAACAAAACATCAGTTTCCCGTAGATTTATGAATGTATCATCCCCTTTCGTAAAACGTGAGGAAAGAAGGTGAGCGTCACTAGTTGGCAGTGTAGTAGGGAATACGATCCTAGCACAAATTGATTGAGAGCGACATTTGATATAAAATTGTGTTGTGATTGATGCGACCCCGCCTCAAACGCTGCTCGGCTAAGTGCTCTGTCGTGGTGTCACTTATATTATATACTCACTTATCTACGACGCATATGTACGACTATTAGATATCTGCGTTATTATATACATACGTATTTTTAGTGATACCTATGTAGATATGTCGGATCATAAGATATATAAATGGACTCATACTTTCTAGAGATCGAATTTTCTTTAAATTTAAAACACCCGCTTATGTACTTGGTGGGTTAGTCATTGGGGTTGTATAGTGTTGTTTTAGAGTCAGTTTAGTGTAAGGTACGATGGCATCGTCATAAAATAAATTAATATTTAAAAATAAGATTGAATTTTAATCACGAAAGAAGAAGGTAATAATTGAGGTAATAATAATTGATAAAATAAAGTGGTTGAGACGTTAGATTCAAGATGGTTGACTAATAATGGTTGGACTGAATTCTAAAACAATATTGTTTTAGAATTCAGTCCTTTTATAGATTTGCTGGATCTATTATAATCGAATGGTGCGACTATGTTTGCATGACATTAGAAGTTAATAATAATATCCTGGGACGTTATTCACACACGGCTATCTGATCCCAAATCAAGCAGAGCTTGTACTATGGAAACCAATTAACTAATATATTATATATACTACATTTCTTTCGTAAATACATACTTGTATAGATAATTACACCCAGAGTCGGGGCAAACATACATGTTTATGTCCTAAGTGGGAATTGAACCCACGACCTCCGGCATACGCTAACCGACCGTCAAGTTGTCCCTTCATGGATTAATAAATGAAGGCGATAATCCGATCTACCTCATCATTAGCCTGCTTTTTTCGATACGACCTGTTTAAAGGCTGTCTGAATTTTCCTCTCACATCGTGACTTCGTAGCGTTATAATCAACCGGCTCATTTCCTCGCCGTTGACAACACGATATCTAAAATTATGTAAGCGTGAACACTAAGGACTCAAGTTTTAAGGTACAGACGGCAGCACATCAAGCTACCCCAACCTGTCATATTTCCCAAATTGAAAGTGAACCTTATGCTTATGTGATAAAGTTGAAAATCTATAGAAGAAATTTGACAGATCGGGGTAGCTGGATGTGCTGGCGTCTGTACAACGATGTCGTAGAGGGCCTTACCGGATTTCTACAACATTTTATGATCATGATTTCGGTTTTATTTTTCATAACTTCGTCCCGTTTTTATTACTTAATACTTTATGACTCCGGTTTATGGATAAAACAGCGGCTATGCATAAACGATGCAATTACATCAACAATGATAATTTTGGCTCTGAATATTTTCATCTCCTACAGTTTTATCGTGAGAATGACAGGTCGTTGAAAACTTTACTTCATTTCTCGGCTATTCTGAGAGAGATAGAGCTTATTTTTCTAGGCCATTCGGTAAAGGGTGGCATGAAACGTTCGACAAATTACTCCGCTGGTATGCTTAATTTACTTTATAAATGGTTTTAAACTTTCATTTGAATATCTGATCCCCTTCTGAAATTTTTATTTAGGTAGATTAGGCCTCCAGCATACCGTTATGATGGCTTAAGATACCGTTAACCTATTTTATTTTTGTTTTGGTGATAACACCATATATACCATAAATTCTATGATACAGATAACTGTATCATAGAATTTATGGTATACGTCAAAAGGGTGTTCCTTCGTCTTTAATGCCATCTAGTACTGATATTGAGCAACAATGCATATGATTATTTAGTTTACAATATTAGAGTGTTATCGTATATACGAGTAGTATGGCAAATTAGTGCGTATACAAGTGTGACAATATTATTTTTATATATTACAAGTATTTGTGTGACCCATAAACAGTTGATCTGACTCTGGATGTACTTTATCTCCGTCCATTATGTTTGTAAAGTCCCCACGACACAGGAATTTATGTCCCAAGTGTGTTTTTATAACCAAACTAGCTGTGCCCCGCGGTGTTACCCGCGTTAAATTTCATAAATTTTCTTTGCTATAAACCTCACGGAGCCCGAGACCTTTCCAACGAATGCAAAACCGTGGAAATCGGTTCGTGCGTTCTGGAGTTATAGCGTCAGGAAGGAAAACCCGACTTATTTTTAATAGTAGATAATAATAGGTCTTTACCTATGAAATTGCCGTTTTGTATGAAAAAATTTAAACGAATTTTTTTCATGAATTTTTTTATTTGTATTAATCGAAGTAATCACCCATGCAATCAATGCATCTTTGCCATCGCAGTGGCAGTTTATTGATGCCCTTCTTAAAGAAATCAGCTGGACGGGAGGCAACAAATTCTTCAAAGGCATTTTGTACTGCCTCTCGGGTATTGAATTTTTTTCCAGCCAAGAAGTTATCCAAATTCTGGAAAAAGTAGTAGTCTGTAGGCGCAAGGTCTGGTGAGTAGGGCGGATGACGAAGAGCTTCCAACCCCAGTTCTTGCAACTTGGAGACCGTCTGCTGTGCAGTATGAGGTCGCGCGTTGTCGTGCAGGAGCAGCGGAGACGAGCGATTGACCAATGCTGGTTGGAGATGCGCCAGCTTCTCCATCATTGTGCTCAGTTCTTCACAGTACACATCTGCAGTAATGCTCACCCCGTTTGGTAAGAAGCTGTGATGAATCACACCGGCGCTAGACCACCAAACAGTGACCATCACTTTTCTAGGGGTAAGTTTTCGTTTAGGGCATTGTTTAGGTGCTGAACCAGGATCCAACCAACTTGCTGAGCGCTTGCGGTTATCAAACAGAATCCATTTTTCATCGCAGGTAACAATGCGGTTCAAAATTCCTTCATTTGTGTGTCTGTTGAGCAGTGCAAGGCACGTCTCGACGCGTACTTCGCGCTGGCGATCATTGAGTTCGTGGGGCACCCATTTGTCAAGCTTTTTTACCTTGCCAATTTGACGCAAATGGACCAATATTGTTTTGACGCTAACGTCGAAAGCTGCTGCTAATTCAGCCGTAGATTGTGTATCATCAGCTTCCACAACCGCCTTTAATTCGTCATTGTCGACCAAAGTCTTCGGACGACCGCGAGGTTCATTTTTCAGGTCGAAATTTCCAGAACGGAAGCGAGCAAACCAATAACAGGTGGTGCGTTGGTTTGTAGTGTTAGCTCCGTAAACGTCGTTGATGTTGCGTGCCGCTTGTGCCGCGTTGCTGCCACGACGGTACTCATATTCCATAATTACTCGAATTTTTAACGTATCCATGATGACGAAAAAGATTGAAATGCGATGAAAATGTAACACTAATCAATAAAGAAATGACTACTTTTGGAAAAAAGAATCCATGTTTTTAAAATAAAATTAATTTGAAATTAGAATTCTTAGCCAAACAAAAATTATTTTGATTTGAAATGGCCAGTACTGCAGAACGGCAATTTCATAGGTAAAGACCTAATATATAATAAATAGACGTATGAAGGTTTTATATCAGTGATCGTTTATGTATATATATGCACGATTTGTAAATACCCAGTATGCTTCTTAAATATGTCACTCGTGACAAATTACTTTGTAGAATAATAATATAATTAATGTCCTTCTCCTCGAATTTCTAACACGGCGGCCAGTCTCAATAGAGACTAACCATCTGCGCGGGAAATTGTATAGTGCACAAGATGTGCGCAAAAACAGAGGCACTTTCTATTCTCATAATCCGATGGCACGACTAGCATCACGACCGGAAAGAGGTCAAGTACAGACAGACGGCTTTACGTACTCTCCGAGGCACAGGGTATATAATAAATACTGCCAACTGCCAAACTCCCATTGATACAAAAAAGAAATTCTATACAGCAAAATCTCAAATTTTCTTTTTGGTCTCACACGGGATTTGAACCCAGGACAATATTATCTGTGGGAGAACACGCTACCGCTAGTCCAACGGGGAAGTAGAATAAACATAACTAACAATAATATGATAACCGAGCATGCAGTCTGCTCGGGTCCAACCATCCATCAAGTGCGCATTCATAAGGCCACCGTGCAGATGTCCCTAGTACAGACGCCAGCACATCAAGTTACCCCAATCTGTCAAATTTCCCCATTCGAAAGTGAACCTTATGCTTATGTGATAAAGTTGAATATCTATAAAAGAAATTTGACAGATTGTGGTAGTTGGATGTGCTGGCGTCTGTACATTTATAACAGCGTTATACCATGCCTGCTAAGATACTCGTACCTAATACCTCACGTATACAGCTTAGTTAGCGACACTGTCAGTATTAATTTGGATTATTGTATATATAAGGATACCTATAATAAGTAGGTATAATACATATCTCTCACAATGGCGTAGTTATTGTCGGGCGTGGCTGTTTTTATTTTAGTTCTGTTCGTGTACTTCTAGCATTGCATTTCAGTACTACAATTAGACATTATTATATCCAATTAGGGCCTACATCGCTTGAATTACTGCTTCGTAAAAATATGCGGGGCAGTTTTTGGGGACTGCCATTGGAAGTGAAAACTATTTTTTCATTTCTCATACTTGGAAAGTACTGTTTATTTGATCCAAGTAGAAAGACTCATAGTAATGGTTTCCCTTCCTATGGTATGGTATGAGACTAAATTTTTAAAATAGAACCAGATTTTGTTCTGTTTTCAAAATAACATACCTAATTAAGAAAAAAAAGTCCACAACGCCGCTTAAGAAGTTTTCACTTCAAAAATGCTGCGGTCATGTGAGTGTATAAACAGCCAGTGTGATTTAAAAAAAGACCCTCCGTCTTAAGAATATTCGATCAGGTCACGTGTCCTGACGCGAGTGTAACATTTTTACCCATCCCAAAAAAGTGCACAACGCCGCTAAAGAAATTTTCACTTCAATAACCATGTTTTTATGAAATAGAAATAAAGTGGAAAATGTTGTGATATTTCTTACAATTTATTACCAAAATTACGTGTTGATAGTATGGATGGGGGTGACAACGAGGTGTATATCTAAGCATTATGCGAAATTCGCCGCAAACTCATCTTGAACGCCACGCCCGACGCCGTGGTAGTGAGTGAACGATGACGTGATTTGAACGCGATATATCGCCATGCAGAGTAGGTAATATTGTGTAGCGGGACCAACTGATAGCTCGGGCCCTACGGCAAAAAATAAGGTCGCCCGTTTACACGAGAGCAAGGCTTTAAGTGACAGATACCAGATAAATGTTACGACGTATTAGATAAGGGTGGAGCGCATAAAAAGTGAAGAAAATCTCGTGTAAAAAGTGCACTAAAGATTTTAATACGGACGTAGAATATTGAGCGACGACGTGAACGAACATGGATGTAATTATTGAGTATCGGGTAAGTTTGTGAATTCTAGGACAGTCCCCATTTCATTATGCAGGGGTGTAGCGGACACGGCGGGGCCAAAGTTAGATTGAAGGCGACGACGCGGCGCGGCGACGGCGGCGCGTGCTTTAACTGAATCCCGGCTCACTTAGACCAAGATTTATATCAAGTTTGCACTGTTTCTAGACACATAGCCGACGATGGCGCTTTCTCACACTCCTTGTTTTTTTAAACAAAACAGCCAAGGGCATGTCGGGCTACGCGCTATTCAGGGTTCTGTAGTTGACGATCATAATAATAAGAAGAGAGCTTGTTGTTGTTTCACACTATTAAGATTTAACGATAACGGGTTTAGCAGCTTATAACTAATAATGCGAAATGCTATCTATTCTTTTAAAAGACAAGTCAAAAACCACTATCTATCTATTTCATCCAGTTAGAATGTGCATTAGTATTAGTGTATTTTAAATTTAACATTCAGTATAATAGAGGTATTTAAGTGTTTAATTCGTATTTAAGTATTTATGTAAATTGTTAGTATGTTAGTTTATTATTGACCTACACATTATTTTCTATCTTGAATTTATTTTTCCTGTCGCGGGTCTGCTGGTAGAAATTTCTTATGAAATAAGCAGATCCTAAGTACTCTTCGTTTCCTTTTTGTTTCATTATGTATGTTGTTGTGAGTACATGGATAAATAAATAAATAAAAATCTAAAAAACAGGCTCACATAAGATTAAAGTAACTGGTTGAAAGTGGTTAACGTATATTGTTTTAAACAATTTTCGTTGAAAGTATTTAGGAACATTTACTTCATTGATTTCTACCAATTTTTTTAATCACACTATCGGAAAGTAAGGTGGTACACATTTTTTAATGACTTCTATCTCGCGAAATATGCAACTGCATTTAAAAAGATACTTTATAAATGCATATCTTGGGACGATACCCTTATACTAGGCTGCAGTATCAACCATTATTATTTGACTTAGGGCAAAATATTCTGACATAAAACATATTTGATGAATAAAAGTTGATTGAGAATAATTGTCTATACCTTTTAACAAAAACCGGAGAAATTGGGCACTTACAAACGAAAAACATACAGTCAATCAAACATTTATTAATCATATTGTCATCATCTCCCAATTTAAGTAATTTAACCAACTTCAGAAAGGTGGAGTTCATCAAACCAGTGTATGTTTATTGTTTGTAAGAACCCGATTTCTTTTCTTTAACAGATATAGACATGTATTTTTTTAGAAGACATAAGTTCGAGAAGCAATTAAAAGATATACCTACATTAGATTCAATAAATCTATATTTAGTTACGCCAATCAATTTCCTGCCTTGTGTTAAAATATAAATTCTGCAATCTCTATAATAAATTTAACCTACGCAACCCACGTACATATATTATTTTGAAATGTTATATTTAGCTCATATTTCAACTGATAAACATAAATTAAAGTATTCGATAAATAAATATAAAACTTCGTTAATTAAAAATAAATATTAAGTTGTGTATCATTTGACCGGGTGACAGTGTAATCGGTAGGCCAGGAAGCCTTATCGTATCGTATCGTGACAGATGTCACGGATGGACACGTGGCGGACGGAAGCAGTGTAGGCGGCTTCCGGCGGCGCGTGCGCATGTCCGTTGAAACACGATATACGACACCCACCACAATGTCGGGTTACATATCGTAATATCATATCCACTTACAAAACCACAAGAGGCGAATAATTAAATCTATAATACTAGCTACACACACACAAACACAAACTAATATACTTACTAAAAAAATGCTTGTATTTTAATTCTTTTTTGTTCTTTGTTCACTTAGTTATTCTCTTATAAACCGAGTTATGTACATATGCATGTGATCGTCTGTACCTAAGAATGTATAAAATATTTACCTCTTCATAAAGGGTGGAGACCTGGTCTCCTGAAACTCAGGCCTTGTTTAGGCACCAGTCTCCCACAATATTATAATTGTAATATTGTGGCGAGAGAATAAAACATTATTACTGTATTATAGAACCATTGAGGCGCTCATGACTAGATGCTCTCACCGGCCCGTAAGTGATTGGCGAGGTTAAGCAACTAGGCTCGCGGTCAGTCCATAGATGGCTGACCATCAAAGTGGTTTAATTTTTGAGCGTCTCCGTGCTTCGGAGGACAAGTTAAGCTTTCGGACTTGGTTGTAGCCATTAGGCAACAGTCGTTAAACCATGACAGAGGCCTACTGGGCGGCTTGGCCAACTCTGACACCAGGGTAACCACTGTCCATACGATAAATAAGTATAGAACCGTTAAATGTTAATTCTTACGACAACAACAGCGCAAAGTATCACAAAGTTGCGACATCAAACATTAAGCTAATTCTAGACACGTCTAAAATAACCGCGAGCGGTAATAAACAGTTAAAAACAAATGGAGAACTCACAATTGCTCTAATTACCGCCTCCGTTACCAAATCACGAGAAAATTCACGCCCTCAACCCTCCACGTCACAATGAGGGAATGGAAGAAGCCTGTGAAAAAGCAAATTAAATTAATTGTGATGTAAACGAGGGTAGGCCGGGCACAGTACGTACTGTAAATAATAGATGGCGTTGGCTTCGAGCCGCACCCCTTTACAATACAATTTTATTTGGCGTATAAAACGTTGGCCGCGCGTGTCACATTACTTAGGTAGTTAATAAATAAATCGAATCTGTCGCTGCGTTACATAAAACTGTTTGTATTTTATTGCCGAATGAAGACGTTATAAGGAATATTGCTTCCCCACGTATGGGTTAATGTACGTTGTTCTATTTTTTTATATCAGCGACAAACGAGCAAGTGGGTCACCTGATGGTAAGTGATTCTGCCGCCCATGGACACTTGCAACACCAAAGGTGTCGCAGGTGTGTTGCCGGCCTTTTAAAAGTCAGGAAACAAGTGTCGCTGACCCTTCCCCCACCTCATGTACCCTGGCGACCTTACTCACAATCGGAAACACAACATTAAAATTATTAATGTTATTATTAAGGAATGTCTTCTGTAAGGTGGAGGTACTTCCCCAGTCGGGCTGCTCTTTGAGCGGATGAACGCTATGCCCTACTTCTCTTAACTACTAGCTCATAAAATGTGAGTAATGATGTGGTACGTAAAACTCGAAGATGAGAATAACAGATCATATTAGTAACAGCTAATTAAAATTGAGTAGCGGTCAAGAATTGAAGGTGAAAACTATAAGCGTTTTCGTAATGCAAACATTGGTTGTATAGTGTTGCTGAAATAGTCGGAGTAAGACGCTGAATCGTTTTACACCGAAACTCTACAGAGTTCTATTTCCAGCTCTATCGAACAATCTTGCGATACCGCTCTTGTGGATTCATACAATGATTTAAGCGTAATTTTTTTCTGAACGATTTACTATGACGGGCCGCTTGACGTGGTTGGCAGATGCTTGTCTTTCATCGTCGTGGGTTCTATTGCCACCCAGGACAGATATATATTTGTGTGCATGAACATGTCTGCTGTCCTGTGTCTGGGTGTAATTACGTATTTGCTATTAGCTTTTCTTAATTTGGGATCAGATGGCCGTGTGTAAATAATGTCCCAGGATTTTATTAATATTATACCTACTTATCAATTATTATAAGTCGTAGGTAGCACAACATCCTTTCTCGTCCCTTATATACTCCAGAATCGCTTTAGCCAAATGCCAATCAAGTCGCCCAGTTATGTCCAAGACAAATATTATTTACATATCTAGTTACTTATTTGCCATAGAGACGAGTTTCTACTTTATTCAGTGTACATTTTTTTTTCGAATGCCATGGTATGTATGTATTTGTAGCATTTACTAAACGATTCTATAAACATATGACTTGTATACTGATAATAATTACTGCTGTTTGTAAAACGATCTACATATTATATATACGTCTTATATATAGGAGTAAATAGACGTATAGGTAATACTAGGTAGTAACTTAACTGTATAAGAGATGTTTTATTGTAATACTTGGACTACAATGTAAAATGATTATTATATAAATATGTTTATCAATTGACTGCACTGTGACGCAGCGGTTACCGCAATTGCCTCACTACTCCGTGTCCCGGGTTTGATTCCCGCAAAAGACAACTATTTGTGCGGACCATAAGTAGTTGTTAGTCATGGTAATTTTTTTATTGACACATATTTTCTCGTTACCGTGCAGTGCTTGACGTGGCAGTTACTGAGAAACACTGCCAAAAACTCAGTAGGAATCCTTTGTTAAATAAAAATCAGGATCAACTTAACATCTATACCTACATATAATAAAATCGTAGGAAAGTCGAAACTGTACATTGAATATTTTTTAAAAAGGATACTTGGGGCGTGATCTACTTTTGATATCATCATCATCATATCAGCCGAAAGACGTCCACTGCTGGACAAAGGCCTCCCCCAAAGATCTCCACAATTGCCGGTCTTGCGCTATCCGCATCCAGCGTTTTCCAGCGACCCGCACAAGATCATCGGTCCATCTTGTAGGGGGCCTGCCCACGCTGCGTCTTCCGGTTCGTGGTCGCCACTCGAGAACCTTTCTGCCCCAGCGGCCGTCGGCTCTACGAGCTATGTGCCCTGCCCACTGCCACTTCAGCTTGGCAATTGTTAGGGCTATGTCGGTGACTTTGGTTCGCCTGCGGATCTCATCATTTCTGATTCGATCTCGCAGGGAAACTCCAAGCATAGCCCTTTCCATTGCTCTTTGGGTGACCTTGAGCCGCCTGATAAGGCCCATAGTTAGCGACCACGTCTCTGTTCCGTAAGTCATCACTGGCAACGCACACTGGTCGAAGACTTTCGACTTGAGACACTGCGGTATTTGGGACGAGAAGATATTACGTAGCTTCCCGAACGCTGCCCAGCCGAGTTGGATTCTACGATTGACCTCCTTCTCGAAGTTGGACCTACCTAGTTGGATGGTCTGTCCTAGGTAAATATAGTTCTCTACAACTTCGAGTGCAGAGTCTCCAACCTTAACTAGAGTGGGTGCAACATGGATGTTTGACATAATTTTCGTCTTATCCATGTTCATTTTCAGACCCACTTGTTGAGAGACTCTGCTGAGGCCATCGAGCATTGTACCGAGGTCGTCAAGGGTCTCAGCCATGACTACTATATCGTCGGCAAATCGAAGGTGGGTGATGTACTCGCCATTGACATTGATGCCAAAGCCTTTCCAGTCCAGAAGCTTGAAGACATCTTCCAATACAGCGGTGAACAGTTTCGGAGATATAACATCTCCCTGTCTCACACCTCGCTGCAAGTGGATAGGTTTCGAGTTCTGGACCTGGAGTCGCACTGACATAGTGGCGTTTTCGTACAAACACTTTAACACCTCGATATACCGGTAGTCGATTTGGCACCTTTGGAGAGACCTCAGTACGGCCCAAGTTTCGATCGAATCGAAGGCTTTCTCATAGTCCACAAACGCTAAGCATAATGGCTGGTTATACTCTTCGGTCTTCTGTATAACCTGCCGCAGCGTATGTATGTGGTCTATGGTACTAAAGCCTTTACGGAAACCGGCTTGTTCGGGAGGCTGGAAGTCGTCAAATTGATATAGAAGCCAAAAATATAGTTTTTAGAATTTTTGTTTGTTTGTCTATTTGTCTGTATGTATGTCCGGGTTAAACTCAAAAAGTACTGCATGGATTAACTTAACATTTTGCATGAATATTACTAAGAGGTCGGGTCTACACATAGACTACATATTATCACGCTATCACCTACGGGGGCGGAGCTGTGGTAATATATAAATTTTAACGCGGGTAAAACCGCGGGGCACGGCTAGTCTAATTATATATTTATAATAAGTCGATTTAAATCTATCTGTTCTGATTCTAGATGTACTTTGTGTCCGCCAATTATATATGTTTGTAAAGTACCCTGCGACACAGGGAAAGTAAGATTTACTTTTTGGTTTCCTGGACAGAAGATGAAGAGAAGCGAAGAATAAAAGAAGATCTTCTTGTTTACGGTTACTCACTCAACCTGGGTGTGATGTGTGCACTCGTTGCTCGGCCCATCACAACCTCCTTGAGTGAGCGATCGTGGATGAGATCTCTTCAAACAGAAACAAGAAGAGAACAACACAAAATAATGAAGAATATCACAAGATCAAGATAACTGACAAAATCTATGTCATGTTAGATTAAGAGCTGTATTACATTATTATACCATTTTGTAACTTTTTCTTCTATATTTGTTTAATGCCACTTTATCTCTATATGTTTATCTTTTTAATTTAACACTATAGTGTTGAGTAGCATTTCTTTACCGTAATAGCCTGTTGGCTCAGTGGCCAATGGTCTTGACTGCAAAGCAAAAGCCATGGATTCGGTCCCCACCCAGGACAAATCGTTATGTGATGAGCACGATTATTTGTTGGTGTATTTTATCTATGATTAATATATAAGTATGTTAAACAGTTGGCTGGTTGCCACAGTACAGGCTTTACCTAGTTTGGGATCAGATGATAGTGTGTTGTTGGTTCCAAGATATACACATAGGACATTATTCACACACGGCCATCTGATCCCAAACTAAGCAGAGCTTGTACTATGGAAACCAGATTTTCTTTTGTAAATACATACATATATAGATAACTAGCTGTGCCCCGCGGTTTTGCCTGCGTTAAACTTTATAAAATATGGCCTATGTGTTATCCTAACTATAAAAATTAGCCTATGTTCTTTCTCTGACCATCTCTAGACCATCTGTATACCAAATTTGATTCAAATCCGTTCAGTAGTTTTGGCGTGAAAGAGTAACAGAAAAACAGGCAGACAGAGTTACTTTCGCATTTATAATATTAGTTAGGATTACACCCAGATTCAGGACAAATAGACATGTTCATGCAAACAGATATCTGGCCTGGGTGGGAATCGTACCCACAACTTGCGGCGTGACAGGAAGAAAGAAGAAAATATAAAGTCAATAAATTCAAATAAAATTAATTTTGTTCCACATTAAACTTTGATTTGATATACCTACTGGAATGAGTACAATTACATTGTAAAGCAATTTATTTATTTATTTATTTATTTGGACAAACAGTAGTTGTTACATTTATTACATCTTAATTTAATATTGCTCATTAATAAAAGTTAAATGCACAACAGTTTAAGTTGTCACAGCATGCACTATAGGTGGTAACATTGGTTTAATATTAATATCTAATATTATAATCTAAAATAAAATATTAAAATCTAAATATTTAAAGAAAATGTGTAAAATTTAACAAAAAGAAGAAAAGAAAACAATTGAATTTAGACATCTACATTTGATCTCAGCAACTCTAAAACAACTTTTTTGAATGTGGGTAGTTTATCACCAAACACATCCACTTTATCACAAATATTGTTGTAAGTTTTCGAAAGTCGACTTATAGTTGAAGATTGTTTTAAATTGGTTCTGGCAAATGGCGGTTGCAATAGTCCTGCATTGACTTGTACATGTCTAGGCACCCGACGAGGGACTCGCAGTTTAAATGACTCCAGAAGGGATGGACAGTCAACTTCACTTCTTAAAACTTTGTAGAGAAAAGTCATGTCTTGGAACTGTCTACGACATGATAGACTGTCCATTTTAAAATGTTTTAATTTTTCGTTAGAGGATGGTAGTTGTTTGTGTAGCTTACATGAAAAGGCAAGGTGTCGTAAAAATCGCTTCTGAACCCGCTCTATTCTCAATCTATGGACATTATAATGAGGCGACCAAACTACCGAGCAGTATTCAAGATGACTTCGTACGTAGGCGTTGTAGATAGCAATTTTTGTGGCAGGATTGCGGAAAAATTTGCCGTTACGTATGATGAAGCCTAGCATTTTAGAAGATTTGCTAATGATATTGTCAAGGTGTGGTAAGAAGGTCAATTTGGAATCAAAAATTTGTGACTATCCTACTAATATTATAATAGGATGACGATAAGTGTCAAGGAAATAGGAAAAAATCTACCATTTGCGAGCTATTCCGTCGTGCAATGCTAAAAGCGTACACATCCTACTAATATTATAAATGCGAAAGTTTGTGAGTATAGATGTATGGATGTATGTTTGTTACTCTTTTACGCCAAAACTACTTTCACGTGGTTGAAACCGCGGGGCATAGCTTGTATTCTATATTAAGGTACGGAAAATCACCGATATGTACGAAATGACGTCTGTTATGAGTTCTTAAAGCTTGGTAAGTATGTACTGACGCATCTTGCGACTCAGAAATAATATTCTACGGTGCTCTTACATGACGACAGCTACTCCCACTAAAATGGAACTATTTTATATATTTGTTGTACAGACGCCAGCACATCAAGCTACCGCAATCTGTCAAATTTCCCCAATTGAAAGAGAACCTTATGCTTTTGTGATAAAGTTGAAAATCTATAAAAGGAATTTGACAGATTGGGGTAGCTGGATGTGCTGGGGTCTGTACTTTGTATGAACTAGATCTAGCATTTATTCTTCTTTTCATTATTTTGTTTTATGAGCAACTTGACTTGGTGAAAAGAAATAGAATACTGTTAGCGCATATCGCGACGCGTAATTGATGCAATATGTATCGAAATTCGAAAGCGTCATAATTTACGGTGGCCGCTTATTTAATTGTAAAAATAAAAAAAAATCGGTTCTCCAACTTACAAGTCCTTGTGTTGTTAATGATTTACATGCACAAATACCACCAATTACCTACATTTATTTAGAAATAATTAAAAATAAAAATTACATAGAAGATTTAAAAATAGTCAAAGTCAGGTATGCGTGTAAAGCTGCTGCCTTTGTATTTTACAAGCATTCCTGCTTTCTTTTATAAATTTGTTTCGTGTAATTTTACATTTAGGTAACCTATTGTTACACCTATCTACCCAGTTTCCCCTTTCCTCCATCTATCCCGTCTATACTTGTTTGGCTGGAAGAAAACGCAGTATCGATAAGAGCTCCTTTTGTACCTAATTTATGTACTATTAGGTACTACACAGTTCCATCAAAATCCGTTAGGTAATTTTTGCATGAAAGAGTAACATACATCCATACTCACAAACATTCATATTTATAATATTAGTAGGATATTAACAGCAAAACAAGCACCCATCTTTATGGTAAAACCCAATAATGTGTATCATACGTATCATGTCGAACTTTTAATAGAAAAACGATTGGCCGTCGAACAAAAATAGCATCACGAACATACAGAAAGCAGGCGCACATCGATGCCGTGATTTATACGTTATTGGCTACTGATTTGGCGGTTTACGACACCCACAAACGATCATACGCATAGCGAACCGATTTGTCAAACGTTACAAAAATGTAGATAAAATTGTGATAAAATGATTGAATATATTTTATCACAATTTTAGAGAGAGAGGTAGGGCATAGCGTTCTTTCGCTCAAAGAGCAGCCCTGGGGAAGTACCTCCACCTTACAGAAGACATTCCTTAATAATAACATTAATACTTTTAATGTTGTGTTTCCGAGTGTGAGTAAGGTCGCCAGAGCTCATTGGGGTGGGGGAAGGGTTAGCAATACTTGTTTGCTGACTTTTAAAGGCCGGCAACGCACCCGCGACACCTCTGGTGTCCATGGGCGGCGGTGATCACTTACCATCAGGTGACCCACTTGCTCGTTTGTCGCACTCTAATATAAAAAATAAAATCTGTTAAGATTCGATGCATCTACAAGCTTGCTTTGTGGGATAAAGTAGATTCGCAAACATGGTTATCTGAGAGGAGTACTCTGTTTACGTCGAGTTGCGCTTTTCTCCTTCGCTTTATTCCATTGTGTGTGGTTATGGTTGAACGGGAACCGCTTAGCGAAGTAAGGACACTCGAGCATAAACTTCATCTAAATACAGCATGCAAAGAGCATTTTATTTGTTATTGAATGGTCCATGGTTAGCAACAGCGATTAAAAATGACGTCAGCTTTGAAATGTACTAAAGTTGGTGATATTTAACACATTACATTATACATTTCATCAATGAATTTACTATTGATATTATAATCATCTCCATATAAGCTGAAAGACGTCCATTGCTGGACAAAGGCATCCCCAAAAATCTCCACAATTGCTAGTCTTGCGCTACCGGCGTCCAGCGGCTTCCAGCGACCCTCACCAGGTCGTCGGTCCATCTTGTAGGGGGCTTCATTTCATTCAGCTCACGCTGCGTCTACCGGTTCGACGTTGTTACTCGAGAGCCTTTTTTTAGTTAATATATCGGTAATAAATGTAATAAGTTGTGAAATGAAACGAGTTAGAATGGAGAAATTTGTTTTATTCTGTAATTTCTATTTCAATGTTTGTGGATAATAAAGCATAACCACCATCTCTTTTATTTTTGTAGCTAGCTGCGGTTAGCTACCATAAATAATAGAGAGTGTGCCATTTAACATTTATGAATGATAAAGTAATACATATAAATATCTTAGTAGAAGTAGGACCCTGCCAGTGTACTGCAGTAAACATACTTATATATTTTTAAATGCAACATATTATAGACAAATTTAATCCCGACAAATAATCGTGCTCTTTATTACACATAGATTTGTTCTGGCTTGGGATTAAACTCACGACCTCTGGCCTACCAAAAATCAGGATCACTTTAACATCTATTTACAATTTAACCATCTAAATGAGTTGAATTAAATACACTCATTTCCAAGCAGTGTAATCATTAACATACTCTTCAACTTTGTAATATACCATGCGACGCAGTTTGACTTTAATTTTTCTTTTAAATTTGTTGATTGACAGTTTGTAGACAAATACTGAAGGCATAAAATAAGTATATAAAAGATGGAAGTACATATTTACGTAGAACAGGGACTGCATTAAATCTACAATGGTATTTCGTGAAACGATTTATTAAATACGGCCTCATGATTAATGGTCTAATTCCAATCAATATTCGGGTATGTTATGCACGAGTATCCACATTATTCGGAATTCAAACATTCTAGGCCATAACGTGAACAACGCAATGATTAATTCTCTACGTTAATTTGTTTCGAATTGAGTACTACTATATTACCCTGGGCTACTATTAGATTTTTACTTCGAGCTAAGATAATTAAAACCTTAATGTAACTGTATATCAGACTACAAGTGTACGGAATTAACACTGTGTTTGGATTATTTATTGGATAGATACTCCAATCAGAATGCGAGTCAATATAGTTTTGCTTGTAACTTAAATTTATTACCATAAATAATGGACATGACTTAAGAATCTACAAGGAAAATTCAATTAAATAATATCTAAACTCTTGGTCGACCCTACATGCGACCAGAAGGCTACTCTTTTTTGGACAGCGTTTAAACATTGCCAACCATGGCTGATTATATTATAATAAAAAAAAAAGTACATTGGCACAAATTGCCTTTTTAATTAGTTCAGTTTCATGGGTAGGTTGCAAGTTACGTCCACTATTAATGATACACCCTCTATATATGCTTACATGGGACAAACATATCATTCCATAAATTAGATTTTTCAACTAATATTCCTATAGAAATACAAATATCGGTACAAATATGGAATTAAATTTGGAGCATTACCAACTAATTAAAGCATGTCAATTATGGGTATTAATTATTTCGATTTATTTTTGGCCCCCAAAGCCTCATCCTATTTATTTTTTGGTATTTATATACGAGTATACAAAATTGGGAAAAAATATAAATTAATGCGTTACTTCGTTCACATTGATCACAACTTTAATTTCCCTTTTCGAAATAACTATTTTAGAAAGGATAATAAACGACGACTCTTTGTAAAAATAATTGCCCTTGTAAAAATGCTAGTCTTTGTAAGAATGCTCGTATTTGTAAAAATAATTGTTTATAATATCACATCTGGTAACTGAATCTAGGTAGTGAACATAGTGCAATATAATCGCTATTATCTCCTGTTACACCTGGCCGCATTGAGATATACTCATTTACGTGATTAGCAATGCAATGTTTCACACTTACACATCGATTGTGTTCGCTCACACCTGTCTGATTGCACCTGCCATCTGTTATTATAATTTAGCCGCCGCGACGTATGTATGCAATCATATTGTAGTTATGCGTAATATGTAATCTGTATTCTCGGTGACCTTTTGCACTCAAATGAGTGCTAATCTCCGTTCTCCGATGAAGCCCATCCACTCAGATGGGCTTCATCTCACAAACCTTTGTGTATGATGACGATTTTTTCAGAGACTAGTTAGGTGTGGCAGTTTGAAGAACTTTGGGAACGCAATCTTCTTTTCACTATACGGTTAATTAATGTTAAAAGTCACATTTATAGGAGTGTATGTCTTTTCAATGTTACTAATGATTAATTGCCGGTTACAAAAATAGAAAGGCGTCATATGTAGGTATCTGTTTAAATATAATGACTTCATATATGCAGGGCTTGGGTAATTTGCGTGAGCGCGTTCTAGAAAAGTGGTTTAAGGTTGTTGGTTTATCAAAATAGATAGGACAAAAATATATTCCTTTAGCTTACTACTATATTATTAACATAAGGTGTGTTGATTGAGTCCGTAAATTTCATGTTTGTACTGTGCCCCATGATGCAGGAGTGTTTTCGCTATTACCACAATATTAAATAACAAACCTACAAAAAAAAATATGCCTTTCTTAAAAAAATATAGAATGTTAAAAATATTCTTCTCTTTCCATTTTTCTAATTTCCAAATGTAATTTTTTATCTCTACCGTGCAGTGCATAACGTGGCACCTACTGAGTAACCTTAATATTTCATATTAATACGTCTATAATATAATCCTGATAATACTCATTTATTGTTATATATGTAATTAGTTAAACATATACATATACTAAAAATCTACTGTATTAGTAGTATGACTTATTTTTGGGCGTACATCCATACGGCAAAATAATTCATTACTACTATTATGTTAACAAGAGCAATATACTTATCTACGTTATCGATAAGTTATTTGCGTATCATAAAGATGCAGGAATGTGACACGTAAGCCAGTCCTTCTTTTTCCTCATACGATTACATACGCGTCAGTAAAAACTAACATATTGTATCTAAATGATGTAAAACACTCACGTGTCTGATAATCCGTATTGCTGATACGTTTATTGCTACTCCCCTTTGTATTAATCCATTTACACTCAAAAATCTCCATATCCAATTTTAAAATAATGACTTATTTTAAAATTGGATATGGAGTATTTTTTGCCGTACGTCCGTACGGCAAAAAATAATTCATACTACTATTATGTATCGACCTATAACAAGAGCATTATCCTCGCCTACGTCATCGATAAGTTATTTGCGGTTCATAAAAATGCAGGAATGTGACACGTAAGTCAGTACTTCTTTTTCCTCATCCGATTACATACGCGTCAGTAAAAACTAACACATTGTAGCTAAATGATGTAAAACACTCACGTGTTAGATAATCCGAACTGCTGATACGTTTATTGCTAATTTACCTTATAATTCATCCGTTTAACACCCAAAAGCTCCCATATCCAATTTTAAAATAATGAATTATTTTTGGCCATACATCCATACGGCAAAAAATAATACATACTACTATTACGTATCGACGTATAACACGAGCAATATACTCGCCTAACTTATCGATAAGTTATCCGCGGTTCATAAAGATGCAGAAATGAAGCCAGTACTTCTTTTTCCTTATACGATTACATACGCGTCAGTAAAAACTAACATATTGTAGCTAAATGATGTAAAACACTCACGTGTTTGATAATCCAAACTGCTGATACGTTTATTGCTAATTTACCGTGTAATTCAACCGTTTACATTTAATGGTTCATAAAATAATTTTCAACCTATTAAAAGTAGAGTGTCGGCCCATTTGTTAGATTTCTACTGCGTTGGTTGCGTATATACGTACGTACAGACGCCAGCATATCAAGCTACCCCAATCTGTCAAATTTTCCCAATTGGAATTGAACCTTATGCTTTTGTGATAAAGTTGAAAATCTATAAAATGAATTTGTCAGATTGGTGTAACTTGATGTGCTGGCGTCTGTACATACACGTATTTAGGTAGGTTATAAATAGAACACCAACAACCAAATGGTATGTGACTGGCCCTTTGGTCTTGTGGTTAGTGACTCTGACTGCTACCCCTGCTACCCCAGAGGTAGTGGGTTCGATCCCCACCCAGGAAGAATCTTTGTGTGATAAGCGCAATTTATGGTCTATGTCTGGGTATAATCTATTTACGATATATACTCGTACGTATTTAGAGATATATAAGTATGTTTATCAGTTTTCTGGTTGCCATAGCACAGGCTCTGCCTAGTTTAGTATAGATAACCGTGTGTTAGTAGTTCCAAAGTATTTATTTCTTTACCTATTATATTTTATAGAGCGAAGTTCCTACTAAACATCTATGTAATATGGTGAACCCTTAAGAAGTATAACTGTCGAAATGTCACAGCTCGTCGAGAGTCCGTGCCTTAATCGGAGAACCTACTAATATTAAAAATGTGAAAGTTTATATGTTACAATTTTTGTTACTTTATCGCCAAAAATCAGAATTTAAAGAATTTGTAATTTTTATTCTTCGTTCACAAAAGTAAAATGTCTTAAATATATATATTTTTTTATTTTTGTCTATTTACTACCTCTAGAATAGCTTAACTAGTATTTGTTATGCCCATCAAAAAATATTACACCAATTTTATTTCGTACTAGCTGTGCCCCGCGGTTTTACCCGCGTTAAACTTTATAAATTATCACAGTTCCTCCCCTGTAGGTGATAGCGTGATAATTTGTAGCCTATATGTTGACCCGACCTCTTAGTAATTTTCATGCAAAATTTGAAGTAAATCCATGCAGTACTTTTTGAGTTTAGCCCAGACATACATACAGACAAACAGACAAAAATTCTAAAAACTATATTTTTGGCTTCCATATCAATTGTAGATCAGGCCCCAAGCATCCTTTTAAAAAAATATTCAATGTACAGTTTTGACTTTCCTACGATTTTATTATATGTATAGATACTTTAGTTACGTTCGGCCTTAGATCATCAAATCAAAGCGGGCATTGAATAAATAAAGTATTCGCAATGGAACTTAAAACTACAAAGTACAATAAATGATGAGAGATAATGAAAGTGTAATTTCCTCGTAGTCTGCTACGGCGTAGCACTACGACAGCTGAGATGGCTTAGCCATGTAGGCTGTTGGCAACTGTTACGAATGCGCGAGTAGCCAGCGACAAACGGATAAGCCTACAAGGCTATATACTGCCTACAGGAAGAATATACACTTAGTGCCTACATATTCAAATTGGTGTACAATCTTAAGCATACATTTTGAACACGAGCGCTCGTAATTAAGTCGGTAATCAAGCCATAATATAAAAAGAGGGTTTGTCACAAATTTGAAGTCTCGTGGCACCGAAATTATTTATACGTATATATGATTTAAATACGATTTCATAGTGTGAAGTTTAACGTGTCAGTTTTTAATTTAATGTTTAATAAATGACAGTAATTTTAAAATGCGATAAGGGGTTTTTGGCAGTTCTGTCAAACTAATAAACTCGAATGTAGCTTACATAATGTACATTCGATTTTTTTCGTTTTATTAGTGATCCGTCTTTACCTCTGTTGAAAGTTTTTGTTTGTCTCATTCTTTTTGTAAAATACAATTTATAGTTTTGCGTTTGAGTTTTTTTTATTTAATGAACTAGTGTGTTTACTGTGTGTTAATTAAAAAATAATTACTGCCCATAAATGATTAAAATTGAGATATTTGCTCGAAAAGTAAATAGGTTCAGGTTGGTATAATTTATCCTCAAATAAAGGATATTTCTCTAATTTGCTTGTCGGTTCGTATGTGTTATCATAGAAATATTTGAAAATTTCGAAAACACATACGAGCCGATAAGCAACTCAAATGCATTTGTAGATGTCGTGTTTGTTTTCTCAATTGTCATATAATATATGAAAATTTAGAAATCACATACTAACCGACAAGCATTGGCGTTTTTCCACGATAGGTAAAAGAGCTGTATAGTAATAAAAGTTAATACAAAAACATCAGGTTATTACAACGACAAGCGTAAACGGTCAGTGGTATAATTGTTAGGGCGGTTCCACACACACGGCCGGTAATTTGGCACCGCCATCGCCAATTTCATACCGACAATGTGTAACGGCAACGGGAATTGCTTTTATTATCAACACCAACATCCAGTGGACTAGTAATTGTGTAAAAAATCATTATCACTAAGTAAGTCCTATGTCTGTAAGTATTTCTTATAGTCATAGTGGCGTAAGACGCAGCGTAGGCCCCTACAGGGTGAACCGAGGATCTTGCAAATATCGCGAAAAACCGCTGGATGCAGGCAGCACAAGACCGGTAATTGTGGAGATCCTTGGGGGAGGCCTTTGTCCAGCAGTAGACGTCTTCCGGCTGATAAGATGATAATGATGATGATGATGAAGTCTATCTTCACTATAAGTCAAGAGATATATTAAGGCGCTCATAGCCAGATGCTCTCATCGGTCCGTAAGTGATTGGCCAGGTTAAGCAACTATGCCCGCAGTCACTCCACAGACCACAGAGATTTGAACAACTCTGACATTGGAATAAAAATTGCCCATACGATACGTTAGTAAGTATGTCAAGAGATAATCTTTATTTATTTAATAGGAAGACCAACAGCTTGAACATACAAATATAAATGGCATTACTAAGCCTCATAAAGCCAATTACGGGTTCACGCTTGTAAGAAGCAAATTAATTTATACATGAACAGCGATATAACGATTATATACATTGTGAAATCATCAGTACATGGATTTTATAGATGTTTCATAAAGAATTCTTTGTTGATCACCCGTCGTACTGCTTCTGGAGTACCTAGTATTAAAAATATCAAGTCATGAGGTTTATGGTTCTTGTTTAAATAACTGAATATTATTTAAGAATAAATGCTAGTTCTAAAAGAAGGTCTTTAACTACAAAAGTTCGGATCGGTCAGGTGGTGAGGTGAGTTTCGTTTCATATTAATATACTAGCTGCGCCCCGCGGTTTTACCCGCGATAAACTTTATTAATTATTATAGCTCCTCCCCCGTAGGTGATAGCGTGATAATATGTAGCCTATATGTTGACCTGTCCTCTTAGTAATATTCATGCAAAATTTGAAGTAAATCCATGCAGTACTTTTTGAGTTTAGCCCGGAAATACATACAGACAAACAGATAAACAGACAAAAATTCTAAAAACTATATTTTTGGCTTCGATATCGATTGCAGATCACGCACCAAGTATCCTTTTAAAAAAATATTTAATGTACAGTTTTAACTTTCCTACGATTTTATTATATGTATAGATTAAAAGAAACAGTACATCTAGTACGTGATCGTCTAAGTTCCTTTTGATAGTTCAAGCTCCGGTAGGTGTCTAATCAATTTGTTTAGTTGCAATTGAAGCTCGTCACTTCACCACCAACGTGTTGCTCATGGTTACGGTGTACTAGAATTCAATACAACAAAGTCCACTAACTAGCAAACAGCAATGGAAATGTGAAACCCGTACATCGGGCTGTGGCGCCTTTAATTACTTTTAGACACACAACATACGTAATTTGGATGCGGCATTGTACAGACGCCAGCACATCCAGCTACACCAATCTGTCAAATTTCGTTTATAGATTTTCAACTTTATCACAAAAGTATTAGGTTTACTTTCAATTGGGGAAATTTGACAGTTTGGGGTAGCTTGCTGTGCTGACGTCTGTACATAGATAGGTACACTTTATTACACGTCGCAAAATAAAAATGTAGATGTACAGAGACAGTTTCAATACATGTAAAATTAGCGGTCTTATAGCATAACAGCGTTCAGACAACCGTTGGCAAAAATTAGCAAATAAAACACGCGGTTTATTGTACTTTAAAATAACTACTCCTAAAAACATTATATATCAAAAATATATATTATATGTAAAGAAGGAGATTTAAGAATAATAAAAAATAGCTAGTTTTATGTAAGGTAAGAGTAATTCACCAGTATAATAACCTGCAAACACTATGATATGCCATACTTATGTTTGTCAAGCATATTTATTACTGCCATTCATAAATGAATTCGTCAACGAAAATTATAACTCTTAGACGGCCGAACAATTTGCATGGGCGAAGCAGTTGGTGGAAGCTAGTATTTTATATTACTGATTATCATTAGCTATTTGTCAGTTAAAGCTTCGAGCTCTTTTGGAGATTAGCAGGTAAAACAAACAAACTTAATGATAGAATTTATAAAAATTGCTTTTCTGTTATAGTTACCGTCAATACTATCATTAAAAAGGTTTCATTTTGACATAACTAACAGTCACTTCAATTCAATTTATTTGTATCAAAGTTTTGGAATAGAAAATTTATTGATAGCCATTTTTGCACCAGACAATTAAGCACTCAATAAAATTAAATTACCGAGTTGATTATGCCAGGTGAAACATTGTAGTTATTAGACCTCTGAATTTCTATAATTGTCGTCTACATTCCCATGACCATTGTTTATACATATATTATATTCTGTTTGTCCTATTATATTATTTAAAATACTGTAATCAAGTAAATATCAGGAAAAATACATACACTTATTTAACTTAACTCATTGTACTACAACAATGCACAAAAAATCGTAAATTTTAGCAGAGCTCTTACTCGTAAGTAATGTTGTTAAATATAACACAATTTTACTCAGTAGTTTATACAAAAAGTCCTCTAAAGTCTCTTACGGTCCGTAACGATCGAGAGTCGAGTGCAATTTTAGGGCTGCCTTCACCCCTCTAGGAAATGGTAGATGTTTGGTTTAGTAAGAACATCTGCATAAGGTTGTTTACAGTCTCGAGTCGGTCTCAAAACAATTTATTTGAAAGGTGTCGCGGCGCAATCCACTCAGCGATCAGCACCGATACAAATACCCAACCTACAATAACCTGGGTGTAAATCACTCTGAGGAAATAACTCTCTCGACCTATTTACCTAACTGGACATGTCTTTAAATAACGTCTTCTAGTGTCGGTTCCACTCACAGTGACGATATTGTGAAAGGTTCGGTATTGATGTTGTTCAATCGAATGGTAACCGAATAGGACGTCAATCTATAGAACGAATGCAATACCTCTGCTGTATTGACAACTTAGAAAAGAAAAATCGACTCTTAAATAATAATATAATAATAATAATATCCTGGCACATAATTTACACACGGCCAACTGATCCCAAACTAAGCTGAGCTTGTACTATAGAAACTAGATAACTGATATACTACATATACTACTTTTCTTTTCTAAATACATACATATTACATACATACTAAATACATTACACCCATACTCAAGACAAAGAGCATGTTCATGCACACAAATATCTGTCCTGGTGGGAATCGAACCCACGACCTCCGGCGTGGAAAGCGAGCATTTGCCAACCACGCCAACAGGTTCATGGATTAACACATAGGCTATTATTTATAAAGTTTAACGTTGGTCAAACTGCGGGGCACAGCTAGTAACTTAAAAAAGTAAATAATATTCTACAGCGAATTACTTTCAACCACTTGTCATGACTCAATGCGACAGATCCGCAATATTTCTTAAATAAGTGCTACATGAATGATTTCATTAGTCAACAAAATTCCTAATTATGAAAGATGGGAAAATCAAAGAAAATTGTATTAAATCGCGGGTTATCTAAGCTTCCACTCTTATTATTACGGAAATGGAGCAGGACGACTTCGAAATTTACTTAATTATGTTACGAAGATACTGATCTGAAGAAAACGAAACTCGAAAGGTGAGCGAATAATCTTTTTGACCGACGACAGTCAATTGTCATCTCCTGGTGGTGCGTGGGCTTTTCTGAATTCTTCATTGTGCTATAAAAAGCAAGGGGAGTGTTATCTGTGACTACTACTAAATATACACTTTTAAACCCACTACAAAACAGAAGGCGATTGGCACACTACCCCGCATGATGCAGCGATGTGCGTGAGTGCGTGTTCTAACGTTGCTTGTAAGTATCTCCGTTTGTATAGAAAACACGCACAGTCCAACACACTGAAAATGGATCCACGCGCGTTCATGCAGATACATGTTCTGTGTGTTGGACTGTGCGTGTTTTCTATACAACCGGAGATACATACAAGCAACGTAAGAACACGCACTCACGCACTACGCTGCATCATGCGGGGCAGTGTGCCAATCGCCTAAGTCTATATATCTTTACATATATATCTTTATGTGTACGTGGTATAGAGCACTTATTGCGGCTATTACTTTACAGGGGTCGTGGTAAACTTTCGCCAGTTACGGAAAATGGAATATGATACGAAAAGTATTTATTACTTCGAGGTAGTTCCTTATTAGACGTATTTGGTTACCCACCTAACCAGCTCGATGCACTCGTGTTCTGGGTTCCAATTTCAATTTATTTATTTTGTGAACATAGAAAAAATATAGGCATCATAAAAAGTGGCCTTGCAGTGTACGTATTTTTGCCGATATAATGATGATGATGAACATAAAGCTTGTCTCTTCTTCTATCGTTCCTTTTTCCTGGTCACAATGTGATGTCCTTCTAATCTAAATATAATTACATACAAATATAATCTAAGTTCTGCCATAACACACTGGGTGCAGCAAAGTTAGGGCAAAATATAATATAATAAAACCTTAATTCTTGTTTATTCAGTGTCTCTGGTAACAATATGTTGTCCTTCTAATCTAAATATAATTCCATCTAAAATTAAGTATAATCTGATTTCTGCCATAACACACTGGGTGCAGCTATTATTCGCTTAGCGCTAAGTATAATATAATAAAACCTTAATTCTTGAGTGTTTCTTTTTTCTGGTCACAATATGATGTCCTTCTAATCTAAATATAATACCATCTAATATAATCTAAGTCCTGCCATAACACACTGGGTGCAACCACTATTCGATTAGCACGAAATAATCATAATAAAATCCTGGTACATTATTTACACATTGCCATCTGATCCCAAACTAAGCAAAGCTGTGTACTATGAAAACCAGATAACTGATATACTACATATACTACTTTTTTAATGCATACTTATATAGATAATTACTGCATGCATCCAAATATCTGTCCTGGGTGGGAATCCAACCCACGACGTCCGGCGTGAAAAGCATGCATTTTCCAAGCACGCCGAAATGCACAACAAAATAAAAAAATATTTATTGAGCGTTCCTTTTTTCTGGTCACAATGTGATGCCCTTCTAATCTAAATATAATTCAATCTAAATATAATCTAAGTTCTGCCATAAGTATGGGTTCAACCACTATTCGGTTGGCGCGAAATATAATATAATAAAACCTTAACTATTTAGCGATCCTTTTTTCTGGTCACAATGTGATGCCCTTCTAATCTAAATATAATCTAAGTTCTGCTATAAGTATGGGTTCAACCACTATTCGGTTGGCGCGAAATATTAATATAATAAAACCTTAATTAATGTGCGTTCCTTTTTTCTGGACACAATGTGATGCCCTTCTAATCTAAATATAATTCCATCTAAATATAATCTAAGTTCTGCCATAACACACTGGGTGCAGCCACTATTCGGTTAGCGCGAGCACGTAGCGTCGCCGCCGGGTGAAATAGAAAACGCCTGGTGATTAATTGGCAATTACTCCAACTGGCGAGTAATTCCCTCGCCCACTTGTCACCGTTAAGCTCGCATATTATTTTTCCATCGCGTAAATAAATTGATCGTGCGAGGAACAGAATCAACACTTGAGCGGAGGCATTGAATATTTCTGTGTAGTTATACATTTATATTACTAGTTTTGCTCCGCGATATCACCCGCGTCAAACTTTATAAATCATAGCCTATGTGTTATTCGGATATATAAGCTATATTACTACAAAGTTTCATCACAATCCGTACAGTAGTTTTTGCGTGAAAGAGTAACAAACATCCATATTCATGTACTGTCGTATTTATAATATTAGTAGGATTTATGAGCGCCTCAATAGAAAGTGGAAATCCGTTGTCTCTGCCTACCCCTCTGGGAAACAGGCGTGAGTCTATGTATGTATGTATGTAAACAGAAACTGTTCCTAGCCAACTACGTAAGGTATAGTTTAGTGTTTGTTTCCTGGTTCGCTTATACGATGTGACGGCAATCGACTGGTCGCCTCGCCACTTCGTGTCAGGAGTTTGATTCCCTCGCAGGACAACGCGCATGACGCATCAATTGTTTTTCTGAGTCTGGGGTACTTCTGGGGCACGAACTTTGTAGCCTTTTGTGAATTTTGTGTATTTTGTGTGCAAACTCTACATCGAATTTAGAGAACTAAAATAAACAGAATATTGGTTGTAAATACGGGGTAGAGATTAAATTAAATATGGCCTAGTGTTATTTATCACGTAAAAAAAATGGTTAATTTTATTTGCAATTAAAGAGAATTTGGTTTAAGTTAAGTAAATTAAGTTTTCTTTTAATACTTAAAATAAGGGAATTTAGTTTAAGTTAAGTTTTATACTATTAGTTAAGTTTTTTCTGATAATTATACGTAAATATTGAAACTTTGTTTTAAACAAATATAAAAAATCAGGGAAGTTAGTAACATATTTAGATACCTTAGTTATTAAATTGTAAAATTTAGTTAACATTTATTTGTGTCTATGATGAGAATAATTAAAACCTTTCTTGAATTTTTTTTTATCAGTAACATTATGTATTTTGCTAATTATTTTATTATATATATCCTTCTCCATTGCCCCCTAGTACTGCTGCTAATATGCACAAAGTGTAAGGTTACATCCCCAATGCAAAATTGTAATTTGCTGTGATATAATTCAATATTTAGCGAGATGTAATTGAATATTTTTCCAATTTGTCGCGCGTAATGGGCCAAGATTGAGTTGACGGTCCCCTCGGAAAGCCCACGCATCAGCTCGCTCACTTCATTATGGTGCCTACAATGTTATTTTAACTTGGCTCTGGAATATGATATTGATGCTGAGATGCCCATCTTGTTACGCTTTGAAAGCAATAGTGGCTTCCTGTTACAGAGCCACTCATAGTTCTAAACTGTATAAATGGATGAACAGACATAACTTCTATGACGTAAGAGAATTTTTAAAATATAATTATACATCATAATAATATTTATTATTGATATATGCTTAATCACAAGCATCAGGATTGAAATGGGACAGTATTTTTTATAAACAATTAGAATTATGTTTAGTAAATTATTAAAAATTATTGAGCAACTAAATCGCTGGATGCGCATAGCGCAAGACCGGCAATTGTGGAGATCTTTGGGGGAGGCCTTTGTCCAGCAGTGGACGTCTTTCGGCTGATATGATGATGATGATGAGCAACGAAAATAATCACGGAAAAAAGTGTTTGAATAAAAATTACAAGTAATTAAAAAAAGTAAACAAGTCGCTTTATATAGTAATGTCCTCCTACCCGCTTTCGGCCACGGCGGCCAGTCTCAATGGATACTAGCCATCTGCGATATTATAGTACCCAAGTGTCTGCGCAAACACAGGGGCACTTTCTATTCCATCACTCTCATCCGATCACAATGTTCCGCCAAATACCAGACTGCGGGTTGATACTGAGAATATTCATAACAGATTTTTTTTCCAAAATTACTTTTTGGCCCTACCCAGGACTTCATTATGTGCGGCTGAAAACACGCTACTGCTAGACCAACAGGCATATAAATAACATATATTCCCTATAATGATATTGGTACGCGAGATTTACTTATCCCCCCATCAGTATGTCGGGATTACCTACGAAATACACCTTCTGAATCTCCACATACACTATGCGTGTCACGCGCTATGTTTAGATTAACCGACAAAAAATGCCTCATCTTTCATCACACGATTTCCTCCCAAATAGGTTTACGGTCCCCCTAATAATACTCAATCATTATTTAGATATCAAATAAGGTCTTTATTATAACATATGTAAGGAATTTTCGTGACCTTTTAACGTACATTACCGGATGTAGAGACCGTTTGCATAGTCGAATTTATTGATTGCATAATTATACTTTTATATCTTTTTTGCCTAGTTGGTCTAGCGGTAGCGTGTTCACCCGCAGAGAACGAGGCCCTGGGTTCAAATCCTGAGTAGGGCCAAAAAGTGATTTTGGGAATTTTCTGTAAAAAGAAAAAATTCTCAGCATCAGCCCGAAGTCTGGGAGTTCGGGCTATTATACCCCCGTACCTCGGAGAGCACGTGCTCTCCTGTACCTGACCTCTTTCCGATCGTGTCGCTAGGTGTCCCATGATCCGAGTGATGAAATAAAAAGTGCTCTTGTGTTTGCGCACACACTTAAGCACTATAATATGTCACGCGCAGATGGCCAATCTCTGTTGACACTGGTCGCCGTGGCCGAAATTCGGCTAGGAGGACATTATTATTATTATTTTTTTTTTAAGGTAGCTCCCGCACTAGGGTAATAATTCGCTGTTTCATGGGAGACTTTACAAACATATATTTAACCGACACAGCATACCCAGATTCAAGACAACTATCCAAGGGCTACACAAATAGTTGTCCTGTTCGGGAATTAAACCCGGAACATGAGGACGCTGAGGTAGAGAGTAGAGGTAGAGACGCTGAGTAGCAAGGCGTCCACACATGCCGTTAAAAACGAATATAGAAATATACTATATAAAAATAAGTCGCGTTTTCCTTCCTGACGCTATAACTCCAGAACGCACGAACCGATTTCCACGGTTTTGCATTCGTTGGAAAGGTCTCAGGCTCCGTGAGGTTTATAGCAAAGAAAATACTTAGTTTGTGTGTGTGTGTAAAAATTTATAACTTTTGAAATGTTTGTTTAATACCCGTGCGAAGCCGGGGCGTGCTGCTAGTTTATTATAAATTATGCTTAACTTTGTACACACGGCCACATATCAAGCTTCCAATATAAGCTTACCTCTCATTGTATTGAAATCCTATACAATGTGGGAACAGCTTATATTGGAAAAGTATAGCTTGATGTGTAGCCGTGTGTACATTACTCAAATTCCTACAACAAATTTAATTTTCTAATTAAATTCCTATTATGTTACATTAATACCATATTTTAGTAATTGTATGATAGCGTAATTTAATCACATTTTTACG
This sequence comes from Pseudoips prasinana, assembly GCA_951640165.1. Taxonomy (NCBI): domain Eukaryota; kingdom Metazoa; phylum Arthropoda; class Insecta; order Lepidoptera; family Nolidae; genus Pseudoips; species Pseudoips prasinana. The sequence goes on from OX621260.1 coordinate 17,331,094, forward strand.
TATATTTAACTGGCCTGGATATAATGGTTAGTGAGTGTTAAGCCGAGGTTGTGGGTTCGATTTCCCCCAGGACAAATTGTTTGTTTGATGAGCACGACTATTTGAACGGCGTCTGGGTGTAATTTACTTATAATATGTATGTATTTAGAAATATATGATGTATATTTATCAGTTGTCTGGTTACCGTAAAAGCCACTGTATAGTTTAAAATGACATGACAAAAAAAAATTAAAAAATGTATGATAATTCTGTTAAATATTCTATTATACTTTACTATTACTGGCAAAATTAATTTCTGGTTTCGTACTTTCTTTAACCACAGTGACGTATATATTAGGTCTTTACCTATGAAATTGCCGTTCTGCAGTACTGGCCATTTCAAATCAAAATAATTTTTGTTTGGCTAAGAATTCTAATTTCAAATTAATTTTATTTTAAAAACATGGATTCTTTTTTCCAAAAGTAGTCATTTCTTTATTGATTAGTGTTACATTTTCATCGCATTTCAATCTTTTTCGTCATCATGGATACGTTAAAAATTCGAGTAATTATGGAATATGAGTACCGTCGTGGCAGCAACGCGGCACAAGCGGCACGCAACATCAACGACGTTTACGGAGCTAACACTACAAACCAACGCACCACCTGTTATTGGTTTGCTCGCTTCCGTTCTGGAAATTTCGACCTGAAAAATGAACCTCGCGGTCGTCCGAAGACTTTGGTCGACAATGACGAATTAAAGGCGGTTGTGGAAGCTGATGATACACAATCTACGGCTGAATTAGCAGCAGCTTTCGACGTTAGCGTCAAAACAATATTAGTCCATTTGCGTCAAATTGGCAAGGTAAAAACGCTTGACAAATGGGTGCCCCACGAACTCAATGATCGCCAGCGCGAAGTACGCGTCGAGACGTGCCTTGCACTGCTCAACAGACACACAAATGAAGGAATTTTGAACCGCATTGTTACCTGCGATGAAAAATGGATTCTGTTTGATAACCGCAAGCGCTCAGCAAGTTGGTTGGATCCTGGTTCAGCACCTAAACAATGCCCTAAACGAAAAATTACCCCTAGAAAAGTGATGGTCACTGTTTGGTGGTCTAGCGCCGGTGTGATTCATCACAGCTTCTTACCAAACGGGGTGAGCATTACTGCAGATGTGTACTGTGAAGAACTGAGCACAATGATGGAGAAGCTGGCGCATCTCCAACCAGCATTGGTCAATCGCTCGTCTCCGCTGCTCCTGCACGACAACGCGCGACCTCATACTGCACAGCAGACGGTCTCCAAGTTGCAAGAACTGGGGTTGGAAGCTCTCCGTCATCCGCCCTACTCACCAGACCTTGCGCCTACAGACTACTACTTTTTCCAGAATTTGGATAACTTCTTGGCGGGAAAAAAATTCAATACCCGAGAGGCAGTACAAAATGCCTTTGAAGAATTTGTTGCCTCCCGTCCAGCTGATTTCTTTAAGAAGGGCATCAATAAACTGCCACTGCGATGGCAAAGATGCATTGATTGCATGGGTGATAACTTCGATTAATACAAATAAAAAAATTCATGAAAAAAATTCGTTTAAATTTTTTCATACAAAACGGCAATTTCATAGGTAAAGACCTATTATTTTGTGTAGTATTTTATGACGTTTTAAATTATAAGACGAATCAAAATATAATATTATTATAATGTGCCTAATTCAATTAAATTTAAACGCATCCCCTAATTTTGATAAGAATAATGTTGTAGACATGGTTAGGTTAAGAATAAGTTTTCACGCCAGACTGGCAGAACATAGTGAAGTGTAAATTCTAAAAACACATTTTAATGTATTTAAATATACTCGTAATGTACACACTGCCACATACCAAGCTATACACTTCCAATATAAGCTGACCTGTCATTGTATGGAAATCCTACACAACGCGAGATCAGCTTATACTGGAAATGTATAGCTTGATATGTGGCCGTGTGTACCTGTGTTCGGAAATAAATGTATGATTATGATTACATTAGAAATGTATGCCGATGTTTCATACAACATGTAACGTAATTAACGCACACCCTCAAAACACCCCATTTAGAATATTATGTTGTAATCATAATACATACACAGAATTTTTAGTTTAACATATATATGCATTGTTATTTACTAGTTTCTTGTAATAAAGTTTATTTTTCTTTATTTTGTATTGAATGATGGAATTTGTATGAATACAAAATAAAACTACGATTTAAAAGTATTATTCCTTTGACTTACGGTCCAATTCAATTTGTTTTGGCTGTACAGGGTTAATATGACAATAATTACCGTAGTTTAAATTCTTTTTGGAATTAAATATATAAATAAACTATACTTAAAATGATATAAATTGATTCAGTAAACGATTCTGAACAAACTATTTTCAGGATGTGCGTTAATTAAGTTACATGTTGTATATATACGGTCATGCTCTTCATAAAATATCTCAGTTAAAATATATATTGCATTACATAATGCCTGTTCAATATATTCATGTTATAGCAGTTTGACGTGGCGTCAGTAGGAAGATGCCGTCCGACGTCACGTCGACTCATTCCAGTGGCGATCGCAACTAGCATACTAATATACTCTACCAGCAATTCTATGTAATTCCAGTCGATCCTCTGCCCGATTGTGCGCCACTCAGTATCTTGAATATGTTACAGTAGGTCCTATTGAGTGAATACCGTCGAAATACTGGCACGAAAATCGTTGCATGCTTCACAATATAAATTAGGTATATATAGACAAGTGGCTTGTTGGTGTAGTGGTTAGCGATCCTGACTGGTAAGCCAGAGGTCGCGGGTTCGCTCCCCGAAAAGGAAAAAAACTTTGCGTGATAAGCACGATTATTTGTTCTAGATCTGGGTGTAATTCATCTATAAATGTATGTTTTTATAAATATAAAAGTACTAGCCGTGCCCCGCGGGTTTACCCGCGTTAAAATTTATAAATTATAGCCTAAGTGTTATTGGGATGTATAACCTATATAAAGCAAAGCTTCGAAAAAAAACCTTTGGTTTATAAGCGCGATTATTTGTTCTAGATCTGGGTGTAATTCATCTATAAATGTATGTTTTTATAAATATAAAAGTACTAGCATTGCCCCGCGGCTTTCCCCTCGTTAAAATTTATAAATTATAGCTTAAGTGTTATTGGGATGTATAAGCTAAATTAGGTACTACAAAGTTTCATCAAAATCCGTTGGCTAGTTTTTGCGTGAAAGAGTAACAAACACCCAAACATCCATCCATACTCACAAACTTTCGCATTTATAATATTAGGTAGTATTTTTATGAGTTGCATTGATGCCATAGTACAGGCTCTGCCTAGTTTGGGATCAGATGGCAGTATATTAGACGTCCCAAGATTTTTATTATTATGAATAGATAAAGATTGAAAAAACTACTTTTATACCAATAAAACGAAGTAACTTAACCTATGTCTAGTACATAGATATTATTTACATAGCTATATCTATCAGACTTGACTACAATGTGGAATAGTCACAATAAACCCCTTTAGCGCTTCTTTTATTACATTCGCACCGTTTATTCCTTTAGAAAGTTAATAGGTTCATAATATTTTTCTATCTCCAATGTAATCCGCCTTAACTTGAAGCCTTGAGCGTTATAGCTCGACGTGATTCAGCTCTCGTAATTCGTCTCAGCCTCAGGCTAAACAAACTCAGCTTATCGCATAACATAAATTGGCAACACGTCGTTAAGGCGACCCGCACACTGCGACTCGCGCTGGCTTTATCAGCGGCCTCTCATAAACCAACGCCGCGCGCCGTCTGTTATTGCAGCGCGGTTGCGACATTTTCCGAGACTTTTTTCATATCGCAAAACGGCTGCAAACTGTAACCAGTGCTGAGCTGTATAAGCGATTTGGCGTGTGCCGTTAAATATATGCATTTGGCATAGCATGCTCTCTGCATACTCGTATCAACTAAAAAGCCTCCCGCCTTGAGCGCCAGTGTAATTAGAGGCCAATCGTAAAACGAAAGGGTTGCGCCCGAAACGTCCCATCAGATAATGAGCACGACTGGCGCGGCTCCAGCCGCCGCTCATATTAGGCGGTCTCTCCGCCGCTATCGTTACGACTTTTACACTTTTACGAGTTGTTTAGTTTACAGAACCGGCTGTGTACGAGCGCGTGCATTGCCAAATGCTAGTTCGCGGCTCACCGCGTGCGACCGCTCCCTAAATATCGTCACCGCTACGTGTTAATGAGACGTACGTTTCAGCCAAGTTTGGCATTGAGCGAAGCCGCTACCCATAGCCCGCGGCACATTACCTAATATTCAACAGTAACACTTCATACTTCTCTTTTCCCTATTATTCGTATCTAAAAGATTTTTCCCGCGATACGGTGGCCAACATTGCAGTTCATATAGATAACGCAAAAGGAATATTTTCCTAGATAGCTATAATGAACTGTTGGCATCCGTTTACAATAACAGCAAAAGCTTCAGTCCCGACGATATCAATTTTGTTCAGTGGCTCTTAATTAACATTTTCTTTTCTTTCCTTTCCAGGTGAGTGAGGAAGCGAATACAAAACCCGGCAGGCTTTGTGCGCGGCGCGCGAGGACCTCGCTTCAGACAAAAAAGAATATTACACCGCTTCCAATTCGAACACACCGAAGAAAAAATATGATCAGCACTGTTGTAAACGTAAATGAGGTCCGCTTTGTAATATCGGACTTAATTTAAATAACGATTCGAGGAAACTATTCGAACGGTGAAACAGGTGGGCAATTACGCAACAATTGGTTTAGTTCTGTTAACAGCCGATTCAGAAAAAACGTTTAAGCGGTAATGAAATGGCTGAGTGAGTAATATGAAAACATATTTTAGTTATTCTATAGGGAGGTACGTCATCCTAACGCATGATTTATGAAGTGTACCTCGGCAGAACGGGTTTATTGCAATGTTCTTTCTGCTCTATACAAACGTTCACCGTCGTCGGGAATTAGTTTCCCACGAACTACAAATGTTCGTAGACAACTGAAATGATTTAATGTGTAGGTGCCAACACTGAAGCCTCTCGACGTCGACGAAAATCTTATTCATGAAAAGTATTACTATAAGCTGAATAATACTTTTATTGCTTGAGCAACAACAGAACTACAGACATTTATATTCTTTTGCGAACTGTTAAATAAATACTTTATCGGATAGTATTAAAAGACAAAATTTGTATATAATATGTTTACATATAGGTAGTTATGTTGTGAAAAGTTACCATCACTGACTGGATTTTCTTCGAATCGTTAGGATTCTGGATCGTTAGGGTTCGATTCCCACCCAGGATAGATATTTGTGTGCATGAACATGTCTGTTTGTCCTGACTCTGGGGGAATTATCTATATAAGTATGTATTTACAAAAGAAAAGTAGCATATGTAGTATTTCAGTTATCTGGTTTCCGTAGTACAAGCTCTGCTTAGTTTGGGATCAGACGGCCGTGTGTGAATAATGTCACAGATTATATTATAAAAATCTTACTTACTTAAATTACTTCGATTTTGTCATAACTAATACGATTTTACGCCGCCGAAAACACGTAATCTGTAAATAACAAATTGCCTAATTACTACATATAGTGTTCACTCTAATTCTGTTTAGTAGAGAAATTAAGATTCCTTTTTACAACTTTTATGATGGGATGGATTATGAATCAATTCAGAGCCAAATTCACTAAAAATTACTCAGATTTGAGGTCAATGCTCACTTTCAGTAAATTTACTAACAACGTCAGAACTGAAAATAAATGGTTAAGTTGAAACAAGTTCATAATAATAAATAGAAATGAGATCAGAAAATATAACAACGTTATAGTGGAGTCGTTCGCATGTTATGCAACAAAGGCAAGAAGGACTTCGACCTTCGAACCCTGATGAACCCATGTTGAGTGTTCACTCACCTCGCGGTCGACGCCACCGCCATTATATTGCGTGATGCAACACTACGTAATACAAGCTGCTCCTTTTAAAAATATAAATGTAGGTACCTTCTAGTTATATTACAATAACATGGTATGGCATATTTATTGTTTTAATAGTGAATTATTCCACAGTCGTATTATCGACTCGACTTACATTGTTACTTGAATTGATATCAGGTTAGATGTATCATCATATTCATGTCAGTTTATTGAAAATATCTTTATTCAGATAACTAAGATCCAATGTGTTGTTAATTACAAAAACTTGACTTACAACTACTGTTAGTAAAGCGACACGATATTGGCGATTTAGTATTTTATCACCGTTTTCACTATCTTTATTAAAATTGGAGAGTTAACATCCTCCCCTATTATTGACGTCCACTGCTGGACTAAAGCCTCCCCAAAAGATTTTCACAATGGAGTTATGTCCGTCATTTGGGGGGACATGCCATAATCGCCACGCTTGGCAGACGGATTGGTGATCGCAATATGATGGTCATAGTTCACAGAGAGACGCTGTTGTCCGTTCTCTTGGGGGTTCGACCCTCGGGTCGAATTTTACGCCCCCCACGGGTTGATATGGGGTGCCGATAGATGTATACATCCTCCAAATTGGTGGTACTGAATCGTCATTTCTATAGTAAATTTGTGGATGGAGTACGCAACAGTAAAATAGTGCATTTTAAACAAAACGAAAAGAAGCACACTTTATTGCATAAGGATTATAAAAATTACAATATACATAAATAATATTATGGCATCTGGCGGCTTTATCAAAGCGGTCACTTACATAACATTTTAGACTCAATTAATTTTTAAGAAGTATTTCTACCCGTTGTCTACTATCCATAGTACAAGCATTGCTGAGTTCGGACTAGATGCCGATGTAATATATGTTCTGGTTATTCATTTATTGAAGTGCTTTTATATAACGTTTCGATAAGTCCGTAATAAGTAGTTATAATAGGTTTGTTTTAACAAAGTAATTCTGGTGCTGGTTGGAGTTATTTTCTTCTAGAGTTATAGTTATTTTCAAACCAAATTGCACTCAAAAGTAGAGTTGTTTCCGTTTCCAATACATGTACGAAGTAAACACGGTATATTACATACTAAGCAGCATTTTATACAATTTAGGTTACTGGCATCATTCGAGTTCATAGATACGTCGGTCACCTGCCCCAAGACAAAAGGTGGTAGTGCGGGCGTGCACCCCGCGGTTGGCGCCCTCAGGGCCTTGCACCCTCGCGCCATCTCCGCTCTAAGAGGCAATAACACTTTTACGTAACATGTTCCTTTTATAACAATTCTCTAAAACAATAACTTGAGCGGATGTTTTTAAACAGCTTACCTACATGTTTTTAAATAAAAGTAAATGTTCGAATAATGTTACGAGATTTCAATACTATATTATTAATAGCGGATGTGCTACGGGGGTGTGATGCTACGCGCTACGAGGCGGGGTGATTATATTACGTATCTACGAAAAGTTAAAGTAGGTATAGAAGGCACAATTCTGGCTTGCTATGTGTATTAGAGTTTTAGGTTCGAAATACACATTGGTTTTTTTGAATATATATGAAATCATGTTTATGTTAAACCCTATCTTAGGCCAAGCCTTTTATTACAATAATATAAAATCAAATGGGGATACATTGGAGGGCTTCCTTAATGTTGAATGACTAGTGATTATTCCAAAACATAGTATCTGTAGATTTGAATATGTTTGACTCTCATTTTGTTTGGGGTGTAATAACCACACAGTGTAACACGCATTTTTATGTAGGTAAATGCAATTTTTCTCTTACGTGATACGCACACATCGATACGCAAGAACTTATTTACCGAAGAATGTATTATACTTTCGTTTTAACTTGCGCAGCCAAAAAAAAATTAAACAATGATCCATGCTCCATCTATACTAATATTATTAAGATGTAAAGTTTGTGTTTTAATCTCTGGATCTGCTGAACCGATTTTCAAAATTATTTCACCAGTAGAATGCTACGTTGTTGTGGAGTGTCATAGGCTATGAAAAAAATGTATCCCGAAGTATTACGCAGGACAAATGGGCAGTGACAAAAATCTTTATATCACGGAACGAAGTCCGCGGGCACTGCTAGTAAATAATAAATACGAAAGTTTGTGAGTATGGATGTGGGGATGTTTGTTACTATTTCACGCAAAAACAACGGAACGGGTTTTGGTGAAACTTTGTAGTAACATAGCTTATATATCCGAATAACACATGGGCTATAATGTTTAAAGTTTAACGCAGGTGTAACCGTGGGATATGGCTAGTGCTCGATATATCGTGTGGAATGGGAGCCAAAGCCATAATATAACTTTGGTTTTTGCCTCCTTTGCCACAATAGGAGGCAAAATATTATGGTCCATAAACTTGCTGTTGGGATCTGCAGTCAGTAAATATAAGCTCTATTCAGCTGTTTGGAAAGCGATGCAACCTCTGAAGTGCATTATACTGTACCTACGTTAATGCACTCAGTCCCTCGACCCCGCGGTCTTTGCCCGTAAAATATATGTACTTACTTATCGTATGGGCAATGGTTACCCTAGTGTCAGTGTTGTTCAAGCCGCCCAATAGGCCTCTGACGTTGCTTAACGACTGTTGCCTAATGACTACCACTTAACGTGCCTTCCGAAGCACGGAGACGCTATAATAATAATATAATACCCTGGGACATTTATACACACGTCCATCTGATCCCAAACTAAGCAGTGCTTGTACTATGGAAACCAGATAACTGATACACTACTTTTGTAAATACATACTTATATAGATAATAACACCCAGACTCAGGACAAACAGTCATATTATGCACACAGCTGGATGTGCTGGCGTCTGTACTAACTTCATCTCTTTATATCTGTTCGCCGGCGCATCGACCTATACCCACGGAAACTATTTCCATATTATCCCTCCATGCTTTATCATTGGACAAGTTTCCGCTCATACTTGAATTACAGCAATCGCTGTTTCAACTGCTTTCGTATTCATAACAGAAATGAAAATATTTCAACCATAAAATATGTTTATTGAATTTTACTTTAGTTACCTGCGTGTTTGTAAGAAATTCAAATTGTATTACATTGCTGCCTAAAGATTACATCACTGCCTTCTATTATTCATGTGGTAGAAGATAAACAAAACGTTCGGAATAGTAACGCGTGTTTGTAAAAGTCAACATAATGTAACGCGCTAAATGGGAGAATTTAATACAACAGTATAATTACCATTGGTGAAGGATTTAAGGAAGTAGATTACTATCAGTTTACCCCTAAGTGATTGGTAAGGTTAAGCAACTAGGCTTGCGGTCAGTCCATAGATGGGTGACCGCGAAAGTGGATTAATTTATAAGCGGGCCCGTTGGCAGGGTTTGCAAATACTTGCTTTTCACGCCGGAGGTTGCGAGTTTAGTTCCCACCCAGGACATATATTTGTGTACATCATGAAAATGACTGTCTGTCCTGAGTCTGGGTGTAATTATCTTTATAAGTATGTAGTATATCAGTTATCTGGTTTCCATAGTACAAGCTCTGCTGAGTTCACAAAAAAATACAAACGTTTTATTTCTCCGATTTTATATTATTATTATTAGTGGACAGGCAAGCAGTTGATTCAACTGGTAAGTGCCTGTATCCAGCTCTTCTCCACTAGTTTCTATTGCAGCTTTGATATTTGTCGAGTCTATTTATGATTTTTTTAATTTTTTAATTTTATTTTATTGGGTCATTAAACAGTTACACATTACAGTATAATATAATAAGTGTAAACAAGTAACGTAGTAAACGTGTAACCCACACCAATGTCCGCAAAATAATAGGTAAAAAGAAAGTTAGAAAGAAAGAAAGAAAGAAAGAATATATATTTATTAAACACAAAGTACATCAATATAAATTATGTAAAAGTAATAGTAATAAGGGTACAACACACAGAAGAATACATAAAAAAAATTGATACTTATAAATAACAATTAATACATTTTTCTATAACATAATTTTACGCACCTATTCGATGTGGTACCCATACTAAGCACCTTTGTGACTAAAAGGCCACAGTTCAGCATTCTGCCACAGATGACTGTAGCGCTGATTTTCAACTGTGGCCAACGGCCATCCTTATAAAAATAAATATAAATATGACGGTGTAACAGAAAGTACTAAATAATGCAGGCACTTGAAAAATAAAATAAATACATCCAGGAAATAAAAACAGGTGGTAATAATTGATTTTGTTACAAAAAGTTAATCTTAATCTAAACTCGCGCGAGTTTACTAAAGCGTTAAAAGGTAATCTCGATTGTTATTTTAGATGATCAATGGCAAGTTTTTTGAATTTTGAAATAGAAAGTGCAAAAATGTCTAAATGTACAAGGTGTGTGTTATATGTCTCTACGAGGCGACGTAGAGGCGCCCGCACTCCGGCGTAAGTTCGGCACCTTGTAGTGTAGAACAGCCGAGGCACACGCGCCTCTCTTGATTCACATTTTGGGCCGAGATTACGTTTTCTGGGAGTATATATATATGCTCCACATCCCTTCCGAAGTACAGACATAACAAAATCATACCTTTTCAGAGGTCAACCATATACAGACCTCACCGATGTCTTCACCTAATGATATATTGTCTCGATGTGTATCTAAGTAGATAGCGCGAAGCCAACAGCCTGCTTCCAATTCGGAAGTTATAAATTTGCTTAAACTTGTTTGAGTTGGGAATTCCCGCGATGTTTGTCCGGACGTGCGGGCCCATTTAGTCCCTAAACCAACTGCTAACTTCTGAGCAAGCACCAATAACTAACAAAGATTTTAATTACAAAATTATCTGTACGGTGTTACATCATAATCATTTGGATGACATAATTAATAATAATAATAACATAATAATATCTGGGGACAATGTCACACAGATCATCCTAGCCCCAAACTAAGCAAAGCTTGTACTATGGGTACCAGGCGACGATATACATACTTATATAGATAGATAAATACTTAAATACATAGAAAACATCCATGACTCAGAAACAAATATTCGTGCTTATCACACAAATATTTGCACTTACCGGGATTCGAACCCAGGACCACCAGCTTCGTAGGCAGGATCACTACCAACTAGGCTACGGTGATCGTCGAATTAACTAGTAATATTTGTTAACTAGCTGTGCATGTGCAGGAGCTCCTCCCCCGTAGGTGATAGCGTGATAATATGTAGCCTATAAGTTGACCCGACATCTTTGTAATATTCAAGCAAAATTTAAAGTAAATCCATGCAGTACTTTTTGAGTTTAGCCCGGAATTACATACAGACAAACAGATAAACAGACAAAAATTCTAAAAACTATATTTTTGGCTTCGATATCGATTGAAGATCACGCCCCAAATATCATTTAAAAAAATAAACGGATAAACAGACAAAAATTCTAAAAACTATATTTTTGGCTTCGATATCGACTGAAGATCACGCCCCAAATATCCTTTAAAAAAAATATTCAATGTATAGTTTTGATTTCCTACGATTTTATTATATGTATAGATAATGTCGGTTACTTTGGTTCGCCTGCGGATCTCAGCATTTCTGATTCGATCTCGCAGGGAAACTCCAAGCATAGCCCTTTCCATTGCTCTTTAGGTGATCTTGAGCCGCCTGATAAGGCCCATAGTGAGCGACCACATCAAGATGGAAATCGCTGGATGCGGATAGCGCAATACTGGCAATTGTGGAGAGCTTTGGGGGAGGCCTTTGTCCAGCAGTGGGCGTCTTTCGGATGATATAATGATTTGTTAATAATTAGTTATGTCGCTTTGCTGAGAGGCTGACGGCATAGAATATGGTCACCCCATCTCATCCCGTGGGGGGCAAAGAAGTCGTCCCAAGGGAATATTTATAATAATTTCACGCCGCAGGTCGTGGGTTCCATTCCCACCCAGGAAAGGTACTTGTGTGCGTGAACATGTGTAAGTATGTATTGTTAAAAGAAAACTACTATATAATATATCAGTTATCTGATTGGCATAGTACAAGCTCTGCTTAGTTTGGGATAAGATGGCCGTGTGTGAATAATGTCCCAGGATATTATTACTGATTTTTTAATATAAAATCCTCGGATATTATTCACACACGGCCATCTGATCTCAAACTAAGCAGAACTTGTACTATGGAAACCAGATAAATGAGTTATTACATAAATGAGTAATTACATATACTACTTTTCTTTTGTAAATACATACTTATATAGATAATTACACCCAGACTCAAGACAAACAGACATGTTCTTGCACACAAATATCTGTCCTGAGTGGGAATCGAACCCACGACCTGCGGCGTGAAAGGCAAGCATTTACCAACCATGCCAACCGGCCCTCATATTATAGTGTCTTAAGAGGTTAATCAATTCCAATACAATTTTACCTAAAAGTTAGTTTATTCGAGATATTTCTTAGGTTTGTTTCAAGACAATCCGACCACAAGTTACAGCTCTTGTTTTACTAGCAGTCGGGGTTTGTATTAAACTGGGTTTCTACCCACGTGGAAATTCCTGCTAGGAAAACCGAACGATATTCCCGGAATTTCCAAACTTGTCTTTACGATCTCCGAAAACAGAATACGAATTTATCTAGTGTAGTTTCTATCCCAATAATATAGTAAAATATCATCTAAAGGAAAAAGGCAACTGTTTTTTATTTATTATTACAAAAGACAAAGCGAAAACGCAAACGAAAAATAAAAGACGCGAAACGAAAAGATTCCCTAATGCGGGGAATCTACACTTGTGTCGCGGGGTACTTTACAAACATATAGGTAATAGACGGACAAAAATTACATCCAGACTCAGAACAACTATTTATTGGTCACACAAATAGTTGTACGGCGTAGGACTCGAACCCGCAACACGAAGCGGAAAGGTGACTGTCTTAGCCGCTGCGCCACATGATGTTTTTTTTATGATTTTTTCGTAAACTTCACCTAACATCAGTTTTCGATTTTTTTCTCGTTCTGTTGAACATTTCTAGTTCAGTTTTTTGTGATAACTAATTAGCATAACCTAAAACCCTAAAATGTACGGTTAATCTAATCATTGCAGAACTGACTTAGAATTTATTCGAAAGTTCAAAATTAGGGTGTGAGCTCAGGACTCATAAATTTTCAATGTATCAAAAAAAATTTAAATGGGGTTATTTTGGTTTATAATTCGGATAAAGTATCTAAATTTTGCGTTTGAACTTCAACTGCTCGGCCACCCTGTATATGGATGTAATATGAGTATTTTCATCATCATCATCATTACAGCTTAAATAAGTCCACTGCTGGACAAGCCTCCCTCAAGAATCATCTTGAGGGGATATGCCATAATCGCCACGCTTGGCAGGCGGGTTGGCGATCGCAGTATGATGGTCGTAGTACTCAGAAGGAAGCTGCTTCCCGTCCTCTGGTAGATATTCCCTCGGGTCGACTTCTACGCCCCCCACGGGATGAGATGGGGTGATGATATTCTGATTCTGATATTTGTCGCCGTCACCACACAGCAGATTGAGTATTTTACCCTAATAGTATTCATCATGTGGAAAAAATAACCTATGATTACATGCGTTTCGCTTATTCCCCAACGTAGTCAAATTACGTGGGAAGGGGATCCTACCCGTACGTACTCAGTCATCAATATCCGGAACTTTAGAAACTGAATTCAGACGATTATTCTCCCTTGCTTACTGCAAATAGAGTTACACACGCACAAAAAGGGACACCCGCCCTACCGGAACGTGAGTCCACTGAACAATATTCCTGGTGGGCTCACTTTGTACAACGCTATGTTGTCTCCTTATTCCGCATGAAGGAAATTGATTTATGAATGTTATTACTGATTCTACGAGCCCGAAAAAAGCGGTTTTATTAGACCTTTTTGATATATATAAGTTAGAAACGTAAGTGAATCAATGTTGCCATTATTCAATTTAGGATTCAGATATAAATATATATCTGTATCCATATTGTAATATTGGAACTGATATATAATTATATCCTGGGACATTATTTACACACGGCCACCTGATCCCAAACTAAGCAGAGCTTGTACTATGGAAACCAGATAGCTGATATACCTACTACATATACAACTTTTATTTTGTAAATGCATACGCTGAATGCGATAAGACCGCCCATTGTACATGATTGGGTTATTAGTGTCCTATGAATTTATCGTGTTAAAGTGTACAATAAAGAGTATTATATTCTATGTAGATACCTACACCCACACTTAGGACAAACAGACATGTCCATGCACACGAATATCTGTCCTAGGTTGGAAATTAACCCACGACCTCCGGCGTGAAAGACAAGCATCTACCAACCACTATGCATACACAATAAATGTATAGCCAAACGGCCTGTCAACTATAACTTATACTAGCTGTGCCCTGCGGTTTTACCCGCGTTAGACTTTATAAATTATAGCCTATGTGTTAGTCCAGGGTGTCCGCTAACTACATACCAAATTTTAATAAAATCGCTCCAGACGTTTAGACGTGAAAAGTAACAAACATACACACTCACACACTCACAAACTTTCGCCTTTATAATATTAGTGTGAAACAATATTTAACTTTTACATATATATAGATTTCCCTTGTCAGATAATTAAAGAATATCTGTGTAGTATCACGACGAAACGATTCATAAAACGGACCATTAATTGTCTCTAAAAGCGGTAAAAACCACAAAGCCGCTTGTGTACAAAGTAAGGACGTAATATTAACTTCCAACGAAATGTAGTTCAGAATCTACATTGATACCTGGGATTATGTTTTACCCTCTTTCATGGCGGCGTAATAAAATTCAGCTTAAAAATACCCATTGCCGTACCTGCTCTGCACCACTGCCGATCACAGCTTTAGTATAAATACATTCCTTTTAGAATATGAAAATGTTTAAAAGCCGGGTGCGATTATTTTGCCTCGTGTTCTGATAAATCTTAAGAAGTTGAAATTGTTACAATGTTAGCAATATTAAAGGAGATGAAAATGTCACTTTGAAGCGATCGTAAGTAATCTCATTAAACATTAGGGGGAAGAATTGGGCTTGAGAGGGCGCGGATGGTGGGTCTCATTGTAAATGTATCACGACTTGGCACCAACTAGGTATGTAGTTGCAGCGGCGCTCCTGCCTCCGACTCTGAAAACAATCCCAACTGCGTTAATCACTTATTTACGTCCGGGGTCCGCATGCCGCTAGAGTATTTCTAACGAACGCCGAGAATTCTGGGGAATCCTAATGAACCGTGGGAATTTCGATTCTAATGAAGCGAGCGACTGAGAACTTTGCGAGTGGACGTGGGCAATGCTTTTCGTTGGTGGCACGTTCTCGATTCCAGTTGAATAGTTTGGTTGGACATTGTTGCGGTGCATGGAAAGTGTTTGACTGCCTCGTTAGTCTAGCGATAGTATAATGAGTCCTGGGTTCAAATCCTGGGTCGGGCCAATAAAGTGATATTGGTATTTTTCCGTGAAAAGAAATTTCTCAGTATCAGCCCGAGGTCTGGGAGTTGGCGGTCATGTACCTCAGTCCAGTCCAGTCCAGTCGTCTCGCTAGTCGTCCCATCGGATCATGAACTGGCGGTAAGCGTGCGTCGCAGAGCATGTAAACCGACGGTTCTGTATCTGATCACTTTCCGGTCATGTCGTTATTCGCCCCATCCGATCATGAGAGTGATGGAATAGAAAGTGCGCCTGTATTCGCGCACTATAATATGTGCTGCGCAGATGGTTAATCTCCATTGAGACTGGCCGCCGTGGCTGAAATTCGGCCGGGAGGACGTTTACATGGAAAGCGTCGCGGGAAGTAATTTCAGTGGGTTCCGCCGGATATATCTCTCCCAGGACGCACAGAACTGCAACTAATCGGTTTGTCATTTCCGCAATCGACCGCCGCGACGCCGCCCTTTTGAATATTTGATACATGCCCTTTGTTTACAACTCTGAGTAGAAACAGCGTTACTTAGACTCTACTTTGTTCTTACAAACTTTCTTCGTGAGCATCATAAACTAAGTTCCGATATCAACAAAAAGTAACTTTACAGTCCTTGTTCGGCTAATTAATTACACAGTCCATATTTTAACATTAAACTTCAGTATCGCTAAGAAAAGCTGGTGCCTAGTTCTAGCTGTAAAACTTCAATTGATACTTTAAAAATTCAAGACAAACGCTTTTAGTGCACTAAGGTAAGGGGATGGTAAAGATAACTTGTGAGATGTAGACCGGGGCGAGGTGGAAAATCAAATAGCAAGCGTTATTTTAGTAGATGGCATTATTGGATAGATAAACCGAGACGCACTTAGACATATATGTTTAACCGTAGACATCGAGTGCAAGGGTTAGTTTATAAAACTTTTATGAACAACTCCATGGTCTTTTATACAAAGAAAAATTTGTCTTTGTTTCTTAAAGCCATATTGTAAAGATGTACAAACACTTTTATTTTTCAATATTTTAATTAATATTAGACAGCAATCACAGTCGTGTACCACCGCGGCCATCGAGAGATACCCCCCACGACGTTTTTTCAGCCGCAAGCCCGACGTCACCGCACCCGAGCGCTTCCGACCGTTGGCGATTACTCCCGATTAAGATAGCGGCGCGTAACATCGGCCATCCTGCAAAGTGAATACCGATGAGGTATTCACAAAGAATTTATGAGGAATGATACTAGTAACTTGGACATCTACCTAAAACTGGATTGTCTTTACTCAGAACTTACTTGCAGTTTCAGTTGGATTAACTTTCCAATAAATCAATCAAATCTTGCGTATCCACGACATCTTTATCACTGTCTACAGAATCAGTATCATAATTGACAGAGCTTTTGTAAGGCCGCAATGCATCAGCAGGTACCATTGCAACAAACTTCTTATAACCTTTCATTCCCTTTATACTGCGAATTTTATAGCGGTCGTTAGAACAGACTTGCACTATTTTGTAGGGACCTGCATATAATTTATCAATCTTGCGATTGACTCCAGTCTCACAACTTGTATAGGCATTATTCCACAGTACCAGAGCGCCTTTCAGATATTTTCGTGCTTCTTTTCTATTTTCGTTACATTTTATGGACATATACTTTTGTTTCCTTCTGATGTTTTCGTTAGCCTTTTTACGCCTTTCCTTGCAGTCAACTACTAAATTTTTCCCCATCAAATCTGGTACTACACTCTTTTTATGGGAAAACATAAGTTCGTAAGGGCTAAATTTTGTTGTATCCTGCACTGTGTGATTTATTCCCATGACGATTTCTGGAATTGCATCATCCCATGTGGAATGTTCCTTGTTAGCTGTCCTCAAAACATTTAATAATGTCCGGTTTACTCTTTCCATTGTCCATTAGCTCGTGGTACAGCTATAGCGTTCAAAGTATGGTGAATCTTATGATTTGTACAAAACTCCTTGAAATAACGACTGGTAAAAGATAATCCCCTATCTGAGACGATTCGGTTTGGGTAGCCAAGTATAGAAAATATCTCTCGCAGAATAGAAACTGTCTCGGTGGAACGAAGACTTTTGGCAGATCGAACTGCAACGAACTTGGTAAAGGAGTCTATAATCACCAATACATATTGATTTCCTTTCCTAGATTTTGGAAATGGACCCATATGGTCTATGTGTACTGTATGCATTGGTTCATCTGGTTTATTTATAGGATAAATTTTTCCAGCTACTTTACCGTAGTTACCCTTTTTAAATAGACAATCCAAACAAGCCTCCACATATTTCCTTATAAATCGAGTCATACGTGAAAACCAGTAATCAGCTTTTATTGCTTCATCGCATTTCTTTAAACCTACATGACCGATATCATCATGAAACATTTTCATGATACGCCATCGAGCAGCTTTGGGAACTACCAAGCGCTCACCATGAATCGTTTTACGATAAATGCGATTGTTTGAAATACAAAAATTGATTTTGACGTCATTGTTAGGATTTCCGCTTTTGAGTTGTTTGTAAATCGATTGGAGCTGTTCATCTTGAAGTTGCGCTGTAAGAAACCAGTCATTCACTTCTTCAACATTCATTATCGCAGAAACTGGATTTCGGCTCAACGCATCTACGTGCCGCATATTAGCTCCCGGTCGATATACGACTTCCATATCGAAATCTTGAATTTGAAGCCACCAACGGGCAATCCTAGGAACTAGATCTTTCTTAGTGAATGTGCTTCTTACCGCTGAGCAATCAGTGACGACCTTAAAATGAATACCCGTTATGTAAATCTTAAAACGCTTTAAGGATTCAACTACGGCTAACGTCTCTAATTCATAACTATGGTAATTCATTTCTTCTTTGGTTGTCACTCTACTAAAATAAATTACGGGTTTAAGGTCATTATCTGGTTGCTTCTGAAGAAGAATACCCGCTATACCCATTTTTGAGGCGTCTGCATGTATTTCTGTTTCATATTCGCGATTGTGAAGTGCTAAAACTGGTTTGTTAACAAGTAATGACTTTAATTTTAAAAATGCTTCATTTTGAATTTCCTGCCATATCCAAGGCACGCAACTCTTAGTTAATTCAGTGAGAGGTCTTGCAATTATGGCAAAATTGTTGATAAATTTACGAAAGTAGGAACATAATCCTATGAACTGGCGAACTTGATGAACATTTACCGGTGTGGGGAAATTATTTACGGCATCTAATTTCCTATCACCTGGCCGAATCCCATCAGGTGTCACAACATGTCCCAAATAATTAACTTCTGATTTTAGGAATGCACATTTCCTTAGATTTAGCTTTAGATTAGCTTGTCTGAGAAGTGTAAATACTTTCTCCAAAATGATAAGTCCACTATCGACATCAGAAGACGGAAGTAACAGATCGTCCATGAATGTCAATACTTCCTCGTAACGTAAAGACCCAAGAAGTTTATAAATAGTACGCTGAAAAACCGCAGGCGCATTGGCAAGTCCAAATGGGACTCGTTTGTATTCCCATTGTCCATCTGGTGTTATAAATGCTGTGTATTTGGTAGCATCAGCAGAAAGCGGTATTTGATGATACCCTTGTGCCAAATCTAGGCTAGTGTAAAGGCATTTTCCCGCTAATTTGTTGAGCTGGTCATCAATGTGTGGCAAAGGAAACCTATCTTTGATTGTAATGGCATTTAAGGCCCTATAGTCTACACAGAGCCTACTATCTCCATTCTTCTTCTTAACCAGAATAGCAGGTGAGGCATAATTAGATTCCGATTCCTTTATTATGCCCGCATCTAACAGGTCCTTTACCTTTGACCGAACAATTTCTAATTCTTTCGGAGCTAGTCTGTATGGTTTATGAAAGACAGGAATATTTGATGTCAACTGAATCGTCATTTCAGACAATGTTGTTTGCCCAAGGTCATTGGTGTCACTAGCAAAACAATCTTTATATTTTAGTAATAATTCAAAAAGCTTGGCTTTACCATACGGCAATAATTCTCCTATATCTATATTTGATAGTGGTATATCTCCAATTTTACAGGTACATAAATAATGTAGTGTTTGCTCTGGTGCAAGTTCTAAGATACTCTTCACTTGTAATATTGTATAGGGTTGAGTACGAAGTTGAATAAGTTCAGGCCTCTGTGGAAACGCGAAACAGAAAACATTTTGGAGCTAGGTGAACACTGTGAGCAATTTTCGGCAAGCAATCCAGTTTTAAGACGTCCTAATAAAACTTAAAATAATAATTTTAAATAGAACATACATGTATATACTTAAATAATAATAGAATTATCTTTGATATCTAAATTTAAAATGGTAATAAATAAACATATTAATAAATATTCACAAGAAATTTAATGATAGAGTAATAAAACATAATCTAAAGAAATCGTTACAGTAAACTGTTCAGAATCAGCGTATGGTGTACCAGTATAATATATAATTAGCAGATACAGACAATTCTAAATGATACAGACAGAATCCAGCAACCTTTGTTTGCGGAATAATCAGAACATCAGAATCTGTAGGCGTTTGGTCAGATAACAGAACAGAAACAGACAGATAACAGAAACAGACAGAACAGAGGGGGGGACACTCAGTGTCACATCTGAAATAAAACAGAAGGCGCAAGGCCCCAGACAGATTAATTAAACAAGAAAAATAACGCACCTTTGTTTTGTCGGCCTGAAGCGATTCGCCATCATTGTTCTTCAGATTGGTTGAATTAGTCTCCATGGATTCACATAGTACCGCACGGGTGATGAGATTATCTTTCTTCCAAAATAACTGTTCTTGACTCATGTTGTAGATACGGATATATCCTTTTTTCCCAGTTAGTAAAGCAGCAAGTATAGCGAAATTTTTACCGTTGAAGTTATGGAATCGTGGTGATGTACAGACGTCATTTTCGAGGGCATTCCCTACAATATTCACTTCGACAAAAGCAGAAGCTTGTGGTGGTAACTGAACATCCGAAGAGCTCGTAATCGCAAATTTCCCATCCAATAAATCATTGCGCAACACAGTTTCATCCTTTAATATAGCAGAATCCTGGGTAGTAATTAATGAAATTCCTTTAGCGTTTATAATAGGTTGTCCAATAAGTATGTCAACATTAGCAGGCAATTCCAAGTGGGTAACCACTGCAATCGTATCAAAAGTTAGTCCATCAATTGACATTACTAGATTCACTTGACCCATAGCTGGTACTGAATATCCAGTAAATCCTTTCAGAAAGGCTTCTGTTTCTCTTACAATATAACCTAGTTCCTTTACCATTTTCAGTGAAACAACGTTCAGTTGTGCTCCAGTATCTAAATATCCGGAAAATGATTTTTTACCGACACAAACATCTTTTTTATAAATGTCATTCAAATTGTGAACGATATTGATAGGTGCTGCTCCGCCTTTTGAGTTTTGCAACAGGTTTTCTATTTTGGGACAACGGTTTATATTGTGTCCAACTTCAGAACAAAATTTACAAATTCTTTTATCAGGGACGGGGCAGTTTTTTACCACGTGTTCAGTGGAATTACACCTAAAACAATTCATCCGACGAAATGTTGGAGTTGTAGTAATACGGGAAGTTGAAGGCACACTCGTAGGTAAAGTAACAGGAATACACCTCTTCTCAGGTTCAAACCTGGATGTCCGCGGGTAACTCGGGTTGATATTTTTCATTTCGGTTTTATGGCGGTAACTTTCAAATGTAAACAAATATCCACTGTAAAATTCTTCGGGAGTATCGCATTTAAACGCTTTTGCATTATTTTGTAAATCCAGTGGTAGGCCTTTAATTAAACAAGAGAGGGCAGCAGCATCATCTAAACGACAGCGGCGACACATAGCCAGCTTATCATGATAATAATGAGTTACAGTTTCATTGTTTAACTTCTTTCGGGTTACTAGTTCTTCTAACATATCTGCGTACTCAAAACTTCTTGGAAAAGCACTAATAAGTAACGATTTCCACTGTTCCCAAGAGTAATTGTACTCATCTAAACGACTAAACCATAATTGTGCTTGACCAACGAGGCGAGTTTGCATTATGACGATCTTTGTATAGTCATTCCACTTATGTACCAATCCCAGTTGGTCTATTTTAGCCAACCAGTTTTTCACATTTGTTTCGTGATTATCGGGATCAAAAGCGGGTATGATTTTCTCACCTGAAATATTTCTAATCGATCGTGATTGATCACAAAACTTCTCAACCATTCCTTCCAATTTGGTAGACAGTAATCTTTCAAGTAGCACGTTCGGATGTATATCTTCGTCGTCCATATTAACTTGAACTTGGTCAACACTAAAGTTTCCCGTACTCGTAACGGATTCGGAAGGTTTTGATTTTTTTAACATTATCCGATTTTTCTTTCGCGCAGATCTCTTCATTTTCTGGGTTCGATATATAGAAATATATATAAAATGCCACTTCTGAATGTAAAGATGTACAAACACTTTTATTTTTCAATATTTTAATTAATATTAGACAGCAATCACAGTCGTGTACCACCGCGGCCATCGAGAGATACCCCCCACGACGTTTTTTCAGCCGCAAGCCCGACGTCACCGCACCCGAGCGCTTCCGACCGTTGGCGATTACTCCCGATTAAGATAGCGGCGCGTAACAATATATTTTGTAGTTGATTTTAAATTCCCTAGAATAAAATTAATACAGTGTTTAAAATAAAAGAAAAAACAATAAGCCGAATGACCTCCACTGCAGCCCAAAAGGCTCCCCAAAGGCCTCCACAAATCACATAATCATTTGTCCAACCTGTAGGACGCCTGCCCACTCTGCGTCTTCAGGTTCGTAGTCGCCACAAAAAATACATAATATATCATCATCATTATCATCATATCAGCCGAAAGACATCCACTGCTGGACAAAGGCCTCCCCCAAAGGTCTCCACAATTGCCGGTCTTGCGCTATTCACATCCAGCAGTTTCAGCGACACGCACAAGATCATCGGTCCGAGTTGTAGGCCTGACCACGCTGCGTCTTCCGTTTCGTGGTCGCCACTCGAGGATATACATATATATATATATATCACAATAATATTAGTCAATATTAAAATATATTAAATCCACACTATTATGCATCTATATACATAGTAACTTGTTATTCTTTACGATCATGAGGTTTGATGATAATTGCAATCCACTTCGTATCGTCTTCTCAGTTAATCGAATTTACTCATGGAATATATCTCCCATAGCCATTCGTAGCTTTAATATAAACACAGGGTTTAAAAATTCGGATGTTATACCCGTTACTGATTTGAATAGATTGAAAATTGATTTGATTTGAAAATGATTTTTCCAGTGGCAGCACGTGCTGTGACTGCAATATTTTAGAGCAACAGCGATTGCTGTGGACTCGGCTTATACAAATAATAATTATATTCCTTTTTTTAACCGACTTAATAAGGATTATTATTATGTACACCGATTACTCGGATATTTATGATCCGATTTACGTGAATTTTCTTTAGTTTGATGCGGATTATAACTGTATATGAAATATAAGCGGCGAAGAGTCCATACAACACTATTTTCTCGGCTTCTTTTTTTTTACTTATCTAACAATTTTACTCGGATGTGTGTTTGATGTCAGAACAGTTAAAACAGTCGTCTCGCCACTTAGTGTCCTGGGTTCGAGTCCAGGTGTGCTTTGTGTCCGTCAAATATATGTTTGTCAAGTACCGTTGACATTAAAAAACCGGCCAAGTGCGAGTCGGACTCGCGCATGAAGGGTTCCGTACCATTATCTATAAAAAGGAGCAAAAAATATCACGTTTGTTGTATGGGAGCCCCCTTAAATATTTATTTTATTTTGTTTTTTTAGTATTTGTTTGTTATAGTGGCAACAGAAATACATCATATTATTATGTGAAAATTTCAACTGTCAAACTATCACGGTTCATGAGATACAGCCTGGTGACAGTCGGACAGACAGACAGCGAAGTCTTAGTAATAGGGTCCCGTTTTACCCTTTGGTTACGGAACCTTAAGAATTAGTGTAAAATATTTCGTGAAATTGAGCTTATAACAAAACTAAAGTAGCAAATCGTTCCACCATCGTCACAAAACATAATGAACCGATTATCCGTATAAAAACTGCAGTTTTATAGCTTAAATTAAGGTCGTAACTATCGTTGGTATTGCACAAGCAGTCTCAAGTTTCCAATTACATCTCGCCCAGTTCAGCCAACTCATATAAAAGTTGTCACAACGCGTGTCTCCAACTAGGTCTTAGTTTAGCCACTGTTATGACTTTAATCATATCAACTAAGATCTAATATTACACCCCTGTCGTCCGCGTTTTAATAAACTTACAACAAAACTCAAAACTTAAATACTACAGCAGTGTACAACTCTTCGAAAAGCATGCACTAGGGTGCTGATTACATTAAAGAAAACAATCGAGGGATTGTTTTCCACAACCACGACTCCATTTAGATATTCCTTTTAATAAATAATTATCCTGGAATACCATTTACACACGGCCATCTGATCCCAAACTAAACAGAGCTTGTACTATGGAAACCAGATAAATGATATATTACACATACTAGTGTTCTTTTGTAAATACATACGTATATAGATAATTACACCCAGATTCAGGACTAACAGACATGTACATGCATACAAATACCTGTCCTGGGTTAAAACTATAAGTATTTACAATTAGTATTTAAAAAATCCTTAAATAACCAATTTGACAATAACTTCAAGAAACGTAATCGTATTCAACGAAATCATTATTATCTTAAATTTAATTATAACTATATATGATCAAATAATAATAATATCCTGGGACATCATTTACACACGGCCATCAGATCACAAACTAAGCAGAGCTTGTACTATGGAAACCAGATAACTGATATACTACTATTCTTTTGTAAATACATGTTTGTAGTCACGATCTAGTAATCTATTTGTAGCTAGAATTAAATAAATATAGTTAATTTGTAATACTATTTATACTAGAGCGACCACGAACCGGAAGACGCAGCGTGGGCAGGGATGGACCGATGATTTTGTGAGCGTCGCTGGAAGTCGCTGGATAGCGGATATCGCAAGACCGGCAGTTGTAGATATCTTTGGGGGAGGCCTTTGTCCAGCAGTTGGCATCTTTCGGCTGATATGATGATGATAGAATAGAATAGAATAATGTTTATTTGACAACAAACACACGTACATTAAAGGTGTTATAAATTAAACATGGCCCACTATGTTTTGCTCTTATAAGCGTACAAATATTTTTATGAAGCTAAATACATTACTGTTTTTCAAAAACACAATCTAACAATATAATGTCAATTTATAATTTAAATTCAAAGAAATCATGAATGCTATAAAAACATTTTTCATCAAGCCACCGCGTTAACTCTTTTTTAAATTTAGAAAATGTCATTGATTTAAAATTATTAGGAATCTTATTGAATATTTGGTAAGGATTATAGATTGACTATGCATGTTCTGACAAGTTTCAAAGCTTGTAAAAGTATGTGTAAATAAAAAAAATAAAAATACACTGTTGTCACGTTAAAACTGGCATTTCTAGATGTTCTATAAATTCTTTGAATTCGTAGAAATATTACAAATATTTTTGATTATATTGTACAGACGCCTGCACATTAAGCTACCCTAATCAATCCAATTTCCCTAATTGAAAGTGAACCTTATGCTTGTGTGATAAAGTAGAAAATCTATAAAATAAATTTGACAGATTGGGGTATCTGGATGTTCTGGCGTCTGTACCGTGTGTGCGTAGCCGTGGAATAACAAAACAAGTGTTTACTTAGAATTTTCAGAATTCAATTCCAATATAGAATTTAGGAGACCTTATGATAAGACTCGGGCAGGTCGTGGATTAGTCTAGAGATTTGAAACTTAGATTAGTTTTAGATATTGCATAGATTTTCGATTGGATGGGGACACAATGGCAAATATCTTTACCTACTTAGAAATGACCGAAAAGGAGTATCAAAATTTAAAAGAATATCAGGTCAAGTGAAAATAAAAGGATTTAATTTTTTACATTCCACTAGCCGTGTAGGTTTTCGGTAAGATGCCGTTAAAAGCCAAGAACGTAAGAAAAAATATCGAATGAATTGTATAAATTCGAGTACCACGGTACGGAGGCGGAGTGGTAAATACATGGGCTCGGATATCCCGCGGGTCGTGGGTTTGATTCCCGCCCGCACTTAGATTAACACAATTCATGTTATAGATGTCTGAAACTTGTTTTCAGTTTAGCATGTTTAAAATGCTAAAAGTAATAAATAAAATAATAGTTAATAATAAAAACTATGATTTAAGAAATATTCATTTCTATTTGTGTTAGGTACTTTGAGTCTGAGAATTGAATATTTGTTAATTCCTCGAAAGATACGGATTTAATTTCCCGAATACGGACATTGTCTTTATTAAATGACACAAAATTGACTGCACGTGTAGCGCAGCGGCTAAGACAGTCGCCACTCCGCTTCGTGTCGCGGGTTCGAGTCCCGCGCCGAACGACTATTTGTGTGACCCATTAATAGTTGTTCTGAGACTGGATGTAATTTATGTCCGTCTATTATATGTTTGTAAAGTACCCCGCGACACAGGCATCAGGTTCCCTAGTGCGGGCGTCGTCTTTTAAAATATAGTAATATAAATCTATTGGACCATAGCAACAAAAAATAGTATATCCAAAAATCAATCTGAAACAAGCTTGAAATGATACCAAAGCTACTTCATCTATATTCAACGAGAATTGTCAAAATGCACGCTCGCTTATTACCGATGCAATCGTATCACTGAAAAATCGTTTCAATTTTGTATCTGTGCTCGTGCGGAAAATGTCCGCGCGTAGTGAGCAGTAATACGCCATTACCGTCATAACAACGTTACTCTCAACTTAATTCCGCTCCCGGCGCTCTGCCGACCGACGGGATACGCTAATTCCTCTTATGCCTGACGTCAACTATCACAACGAGGTTTTAAATGCCTATCGACATCAGAAGTGAGCATAACTTTTAACGTACTTATAAAGAGGACTTCTCTATTCCAATTGAGAACCTCCTTTTTACTTTTGTCCGTCGCAAACTTGGACATCCACTCTTATATTTATGTTACGCTCTGTCTCTTTGTGTTGATTGTGTTTTTTTTTAATCCATAGAGAATACATTTAGGCTTTGCTCATACCAATTTTGTTCCATAACAACACAAATACGATGAAAAGTTGTATGTAACAAATGGAACCAGCTCAGAATGATGTATTACTTGATTCTTTTCTCTACATATACTAGCCCTTCGACTGTTATGTAATGTAATAGTTTTATTACCGCTTTCCAACGAAATACACATTTTAGGCAAAGCAAAATACATAGACCCAGGTAATAGAATCCATTATCTCAGTAATTTAAAACAGATTCCTAAAGAGTGCCTTTTCTGCTGTCATTTTTGGCAAAATTACGAGAAACTTGCAATTTTCGTAAGGAAATGCCATTCCTATCCAAAAAAGCCATACAAAATTAAAAGAAATATTTTGGTACAGCTAAAGCAAAACAAGGACATACACTACTATATTTATGTACCGGTATTTCAGAGCTGTGCGTCGATTATTTTTATCCATAGAGAATACTTTTAAGATCATCCCATACCAATTTCGTTCAAATCCATTCAATTGGAGGTCCAATGCTGAACGAAGTCCCCCCCCCCCCATAGATCCCATAAATTGCTGGTCTCTCGCTACCAGCAACCAACTGTTTCCAGCTGGCCTCACAGGATCATCGGTCCATTTTGTAGGATGCCTGCGCACGCTGCATCTTCCACGAGTGTCACATCTACGAGCTATGTGCCCCGCCCACTGCCACTTCAACTAGGCAATTCTTAGGGCTATATCGGTTACTTTAGTTCGCCTGCGGATTTCGACATTTCTGATTCGATCTCGCAGGGAAAGTCCGAGCATAGCCCATATATTCTATACTAGTGATGGCTCGCGGTTTCACCCGCGTTAAAGTAGTTTTGGCGTAAAAAAGTAACAAACATACATTCATACATCTGTACTCACAAACTTTCGCATTTATAATATTAGTTAGGATGTGTACCTCAAGCGGGTTTGACAGTGCACGCTGGAATAGCTCGCAGACGGTAGATTTATTCCTACTTACTTGCCTATCCGCCCTTCCTGCTCACTTATCGCCATATTTTGGATAGTTCACACAATATCTTTATAAATTGTAGCCTATGTGTTATTCTGATGTATAAGCTATATTATTGTGAAATTTCATTAAAATCCATTCAGTAGTTTTTACCTAAAAGAGTAACAAACATCCATCCATCCATCCATCCATGTCATTAACAAAGACTTATCTCATATAAGCAAGTGGAGAATGAGATATGGTATCAATGTTAATCCAGAAAAGTGTCAAGTCATTGTTGTTGGCAGCTCTCGGAAAATTACTAATGTTGATTGGTCCCAAATTCCCCATGTCGTTTTCAACGGCACTGTTATACCTTATACTGACAAGGTGAAGAATTTAGATATTTATAAAGACAAGACTCTTTCCTGGGGTCCACAAATACAAGAAGTTAGCAGAAAGATGTTTGCTTCTGCTAGTTCCCTAAGACGCCTACGAAACTTTCTCCTTACTGCTACCAAAATTGCACTTGCGCAGTCCTTGCTTCTCCCTATCCTTGACTATGGTGATACCAGTTATCTTGATGTCACGGAGGACCAACTTGATAAACTTGAGTGACTTCAAAACTTCTGTATACGATTCATATTTGGTTTGCGTAAATATGATCACGTCTCTGAATTTCGCACTAAACTCAAGTGGCTGCCCATAAGACTTCGTCGGAATACTCACATTGTCACGCTTCTATACAGTATTCTGTTCAATCCCGCTACTCCTCTCTATCTCAAGGAACGTTTCAAGTTTCTTCACTCAACTCATTCGAGACTCTTGCGGTCTTCAGAAAACTTACGACTCAAAATGCCAGCGCATTCCACTAATTTCACCGACAAATCCTTCAGTGTACAAGCTGTGCGCTTATGGAATGCGCTGCCAATACAGATCAGGTGCGCTCAATCACAGCATGTATTTAAAAATATGGTGAAACAGCACTATTTGACGTTATCTACTAGGCAATAAATGTACTTCTTTCCTATTGTGAAATGATATCCTTACACTTATATTTGTAAATATATTTATACATATGTATATATCTATCTATTTATATGTATGTATCTATGTATGTATCTATTTATGTATATGTATAGTCGTATGACTCTAGTTACGTATTCGTACGTAATATTAGATTAATTTAGATTAATAACTTCTAATTGCAATTAGTACATCTTCTGCTACCTTCATCAGGTTATTTTCAATTCTGGTCCATTCAACGCACAGTGGTTGCCTGGAAGAGATCGCTTTTAGCGATAAGGCCGCCAATTGCATAATAAGTTTATGTCCGTGTTTGTAACCATTGTTATGTTTTACTTATTTTTGCAATAAAGTGTACTTCTTCTTCTTCTTCTTCATACTTACAAACCTTCACGTTTATAATATTAGTAAGATGTTGTCTATAGTTCAGTTAACATAGAGACAGAGGTAGTCATGTGGAATGTATCTATGATATCTTCACATAAACTACCTTTACGTATGCACAATGGAGACAGAGCTAGCGTTTAAACCGACGTTTATACAGTTACGGTAAGGCGTTGGCTAGAAATCCCCTAAATCCCCGAGGAGTGTCAATGTTTCCTCCACAATGGTGCACGTGAGAGCCGACTGACAGCCGCCGTTCAGAAGCGCTATTATTAAAGGATGAGGTACGCCAATAGGGGTCAATTACTAATCAATTTCAATTCTATAAGATAATGCACTATGTAAGAAAGTCACACAATCACACTAATATTATAAAGGCGAAAGTTTGTAAGTATGTGACTTGTGAGTGTGTATGTTTATTACTTCTTCACGCCACGAGTTAGCTGACACCCTAGATTAACACACAGGCTATAATTATAAAGTTTAGCGCGGGTAATACCACAAGGCACAGCTAGTTAATTATGTCCTCCTGGTCGAATTTCGGCCTGGAAGTATTTTTCCTCTATGTTCTATTATACATACTTTTCATGCCAGCGAATTTTCAAACACTAATTTGATTTAACTCAGTAAACACTCCATGTATGTACAAAAATTCTATTACTACTACACACAAGTAATAGTTATTTGTTATAAAAGAGTGCTAAGTTGCTTTTAAACCACGTGCTCAATTTTTATGACCAAGCAAGCGACGGATTCTAAAATTGTTTAAAACATTTGTATCCTGAGCGTCAGCGAGAGAATCAAAAGAGCACTAGGTCGTTTAATTCCCCCAATCACTAAAATTCACTCAAATCTTTGCACTAGAGTGCGACTCGTAACTTTTAATTCCACCTCAGCGAGGAAATTACTAAATGCAAAAAGAAGACATTTACAATGACAAGATACTCTTATTTCAGTTAAGGTATTAACTACTACATATTACATAATAATCTATAAATTATAACAAATAATACTTAGGTATAATCCTGAAAAATTTAAAGTAACTCTACAATTTAGTGTAATATTTCATTTGTGCACTCAATGTTTGGTTACGGTAACTAAATCATAAATAGCAAAGATAGATCGACTTTAAATTGAAATTCCCTCACGTTGGAGAGTCTCTTAAATCCCTTTATACATCAAAGAATTCAAGCGGTAGACATCTATTGAAATCCCCTGTGAGCATCAATGCCTATTGCCACGTCGCTTATCTACAATGTACGCCGTGAGAGCTGCGGCGAGGCAACGCGGGGAAGGCATTTCAAAGGAGTGCATTACAGCATTGGGGCCGAACAATTACCGCAATCGACAGAAACGATTAACATTTCTCAACCGGAATAGATGCAGCACAATATTTTTCAGAAACTACCGCCGGCGATATGTTTACTATGATTCTTAATGAGGCTCTTTCAGTGTCACTTATCCGTTTGGAGAATGTCAGAGTTAATATATTTGCTAGCCAGCTAAATATATTTTACCTATGTCAAGAATGACTATTAGATTGCGGGTCGGGCCAAAAAGTGATTTTGGGATTTTTCCGTAAAAAATAAATTTCTCTGTGTCAGCCCAAAGTCTGAAAGTTGGCGGTGTTAGACCCCCGTGCCTCGGAGAACTCGTAAAGCCGCTAGTCGTCCCATCGGATCATGAGAGTGATGGAATAGAAAGTGCCCCAGTATTTGCGCACACACTTGTGCATTATAATATTACCTGCGCAATTGGCTAGTCTTTATTGCAACTGGCCGCCGTGGCCGAAATTCGGTCGGGAAGACATTATTATTATTGTTATTAGATATACTTGCTACGCATAAATTACTCGTTAGTCTAGCTAAAGCCCGCTCAACCGCAGATATTAAGGTCCTGGATTCGAATCCTTGATCGGGCCAAAATGTGACTTCTCAGTATCGAGTCTCCTATACAACTTTTTGGTTTGAGAATAGAATGACTATTATAATTACAATACTGTTTTATGTACAGACGCCAGCACATCAAGCTACCCCAATCTGTCAAATCTCCCCAGTTGAAAGTGAACCTTATGCTTTTGTGATAAAGTTGAAAATCTATAAAAGAAATTTGACAGATTGGGGTAGCTGGATGTGCTGGCGTCTTTACACTTACCAAAGTACGGCAAGGGTCATCCAATCCCTGAAACATAATAAAATTAATCTCCATTTTAAAAGAAGATCTGTTGCGTTGTGGAAATCAGATCTGTACCTTTCCTTACAAGGAATTGACGTGTTATAACACTAAATCAGTAGTAGAATTTGTCATCGAATAACGTGCTGATACAGACGCCAGCACACACATCTACCACAATCTGTCAAATTTCTTTTATGGACTTTCAACTTTATCACATAAGCATCAGGTTCACTCTCAAATGGGGATAGTTGACAGAATTGGGTAGCTTGATGTGCTGGCGTCTGTACAATAAATTGATTTTACGACTCCATTGTAGAATTACAGCCAGTTATCAACGCTTAAAGATCCAATCAGGATATAGCCGTGGATGTCTGAGATGCGGGTTCCGTTGACATTTGTGCATGTTGAATGGGAGCATCGGCCTTTCTAGTAGTGGCATTCAATTTAAGTTCGTTTACTGTTTATCGATACAGCTTTCTAGGCTCAGTTCTGTGTCCCGCCGGAGGTGAACTGACAATTGTTTTGACAAGCAATTGTTGCCTGTGCCTGTGCACCTTGCCAATGGGGATCTTATCCCTAAGAAATAAGATTATTTTATGCTAATTATGAAGAATTACCTACAAATTTTTGTATCTCTACTCGTTCTTACTGAAATGCTTAGTATTGATTAAGGGCGGACTTGTTGGCGTGGTGGGCAAATGCTTGCTTTTCACGCCGGAGGTCGTGGATTCGATTCTCACCCAGGACAGATATTTGTGTGCATGAACATGTCTGTTTGTCCTGAGTCTGGGTGTAATTATCTATATAAGTATGTATTTACAAAAGAAAAGTAGTATATTATGTAGTATATCAGTTATCTGGTTTCCATAGTACAAGCTCTGCTTAGTTTGGGATCAGATGGCCGTGTTTAAATAATATCTCAGGATATTATTATTATTATTTGTGAGTATGGGCTCGTAACTTCACTCAATGCAATGCAATGGCTGACCTGTCGGTTTAGTGCTTAGTGACTCTATCTGCTAAGTCAGACGTCGTGATTCGATCTCAACGCAGGATTAATCTTTGTTTGATACGCACGATTATTTGTTATGTGTCTGGTTGTAATTTATGTATATTTTGTATGTATTTATAAATATATAAGTATGTTTATCAGTGGTCTGGTTGCCATAGCACAGGCTCTACCTAGTTTGGGATCGGATGGCAGGGCGTTAGTTGTCCCAAGATATTTATTTATTATTTATTTCGTACTTATGGTTGTATATTACTTCTACAGTTCTACGAAAACTGTCGCTTTTCCCTTTTCTCTCACTATCATATCCTGATGGAAAAGGCAAGATCTCACGACGAATAAACTGCTGGATTTACGTACCTTCGAGCCATTATGGTATAACACCACCAAAATTCTGAGTGTAAAACTGTCTCTTTTTCTGCTCAATAATTTTAAAGAATATTTTTCCCGATACAGGAATCAAACCTTTTACCTTGTTGTATGTGGTTAAAAACGCAAGTGTATCTATGTACTTTGTCTGATAATTTTCAAGCACTTACCTCCCATCTTTCCTTGCCGAAAATTGCCAAATTCTTGTGCCCGCTATATTAGCGCTAAGGCATTTTTCGGCACGTAGCTATTTTATGTTTACAAGAATAACAAAATACTTTCCTTTGTGACCTCCCGCATACATAAAACTAGAAAATATTCAAATAAATAATAGAGACACATAGAAAGTAAAGGCAATAAAGCAATACTAGTCCGACAAAGTTAGTGACTTTGTCCCGTTCTCAACATCTTTGCTAGCTATACAGGGTGGCCGAGGAATTGACTTTCAAACGCAATATTTAGATACTTTATGATGAGGAGTATTTATACTTTATGAATCCTGAGCTCAAACCCTAATTTTGAACTTTTGAATAAATTCTAAGTCAGTTCTGCAATGATTAGATAAACCATACTTTTTAGGATGTTAGGTTAAACTATGCTAAGTAATTATCACAAAATAAACTGAACCAGAAATGTACAATAGAACAATAAAAAAATGGAAAACTGATGTTAGGTGAAACTTACGAAAAAAGCATTAAAAAATGCTATCTCGATAACCACGCAAAATCGTAGAGCATACATGAGGGTGATTCGGATACTTCTCATCATAAAGTATCTAAATTATGCGTTTAAACGGCATCTCCTCGGCCACCCTGTATAACTGTAACGTCTCTAGCTGTACACGGACGAATAATTTTAATAGCTAGCTGACAGATTATTTCAGAAAATTAAATTTTAGCTCCTTGGACACAGACCATAAAATTCGTGCTTACAAATCTGTTTGTTACGACATCGTTACGAGATTATGTCCGTTTCGTTGTGAAGACGTCGCCATGTCATCACGATATCGCATGTTTTATTATTTCACGCCATAAACGCAGAGCTACGCCCGCCTCCGCTAAATTATACACAAACATTTTAATGTGCATATCGAACTCGTATCGTGACGGTTTATTACCAATAAATATTACAATGGAAGTTATTTATTGGGAATAAAGATTTCATGAACTCATGCGGGTGTCAGTCTCCTATCAATAGGTGCATCGATAAAACACAAAAATGATAAATGATTCCAATGATATTTGTTGGACAATGGTGGTAATCATGTATTTTACACGGCTAAACAATTTAAGAGTTGTTATATGCCGATGTAGTACACGGTTCTAAGTTAAAGAACCATTAAATCATTTAGTATTGTATTCATTCTCATATGTTATGTATATCTCCATCTTTTAATAAATATAAAACTATCTCGAGTTTATTGGCGTCACCAAAATTGCAAAGAATATTTTACGAACAAATGAAATACTTTTTTACCAGGAATGTAACAACTATTCTTATAAACTACTTTCTAGGATTGACTAATTATCTTTGTTTTAGTAAACCGGTAATTTTCAATACATTTTTATACCGCATAACTATTGTATGTCTAACTACAATTTTTCTTTATTCGGACCGCATAATTATTACATTATCCCTACATGACACATTTTCCATCAGTGACACGCGACTAAACAATTTTAAATTTCCCTCCCCTGTCCTTTCTATTACACAATAATTCTATATAAACCCACAGATACACTAACGCAAAGACAGGCTTCACACTTATAACAGCTCTTTTTGTGTCAGAAGTAAAAACACAGGTTAAAACATAATTGGTAACGAAGTAATTAATGGCTTGGAAATATTCGCGATTTTATAGAATGAAAATAAATGAAAATTCGTACCTATTGATGTGAGGTACGCGTGGGCTAGGCATTGTGATCGGTAGGCGAGCAGTTCTCACGTGGCCACGTGCCGCGACCGTCTCCCACCCCTTCACGTGTACCCACCACATTTGCGCAACCCGCTACCCCTTAAAGGGAGTCTATAGGCTTCTGTTTGCCCGCAACTCCTTCAAACTGACCCACCAATAAACAACGTGCCGGGAAGTCCTCCAAAACCCTTGCTAACTTATTTGCAAATTCACGTGTTTAAGTTAAATGGAAATTATTACGCAGTGGCCGACCTCGTTTAGTTAAAAAAAATTGTATTTTACTGGCTTCAGTTACGGTAAATTTCGTGCCGAGTGAAGACTGTAAAATTCTTTGTCCAGTTTGGTACGAAAATAAGTTTACCCTCATTTAACGTTGACGAATATTTAATAAATAAATATCTTGGGACAATTAACACACTTCTGTCTTATCCTAAACTAAGTAGAGCTTGTACTATGGCAATCAGAAAACTGATAAAAATACTTATATATTTCTTAATACTTACATATTATAGAAAAATTACACTCAGACGCAGAACAAATAATCGTGCTCATAACACAAAGATTAGTACTTGGTGGGGATCGAACTTACGACCTCTGGCTAAGCAGTCAGGGTCACTAACCACTACACTAACAAGCCTGTCAAATTATATACAGTCATTTGTTTGTATACTTGTCTACCCGCATATTTTTTTAAATCTCTTTATGCATATAATACAGAGCGGACTGCCCGTTTCAGGAATTCTGTCTCCAGTCCTATCTCCCCCCAGTATCCCTTAGTCTTAGTTAATAATTATTGTCTCTCTATTGTGTGAAAACTTAACAATACTAACATATCACCATTGTTACTAACACCAATATACTATAAAATTATGAACTTCTGTTTTGGTTTGAAATAAAGCTTAATAATTATTACAAGCTGTGCCCCGCCGTTTTACCTGCGTTAAACTTTGTAAATTATAGCCTATGTTTTATTTGGATATATAAGCTATATTACTACAAAGTTTCATTAAAATCCGTTTTGTAGTTTTTGCATGAAAGAGTAACAAACATCCAGACATCCATCCATACTCACAAACTTTCGCATTTATAATATTAGTAGGATTATACGCCTCAATCGAGATTCATAACTATGGTTTTTTTTATAACAATACAGATAATACTGTGGTTTAATCTGGACCAAAGTTATAGCATTTTTAATCCGCTACTTGTGGCGGAAATTCTATTTAACAAGACTGCATTGTTGGTCTATATCTCTGTGCCATATGATCAGTTAATTCCCTCATGCAATTCGACCACACTCATTATTTTGGGCTGACATAACAACATTAACTTCGAAATGCGGTTGCGAGTTTCATCCAAGGCTTGCAATTAACTAGTTGGTTGATATAGTGCGTGGACGAGCGGCGGGCCATGTTAATATGGCAATAATAAATTTCGAGCGGTTTCCATACGCTGCTGCGCACTGACCTGGCTCGGTATATTAAAAAGACTATATTGTTTTACACATGATCTTATTATCCGGACCCACTGAACGGTTACCGTAGTGTATGACACTTCGTAACGCTGACTTTAACTATGCCATCTCCCTGATAAGCTCTTAATCTATATATAATCTTAAGACTTCACTTCACAACTATCTACTATATAAAAATAAGTCGGGTTTTCCTTCCTGACGCTATAACTTCAGAACGTACGAACCGATTTCCACGGTTTGGCATTCGTTGGAAAGGTCTCGGGCTCCGTGAGGTTTATAGCAAAGAAAATTTATAAAATTTAACGCGGGTAACACCGCGGGGCACAGCTAGTGTCTTATATAATTTTACGGTTTGGTTTGGGTTGTTTATGAACCCCGACGCAAAAAAGGGGTGTTATAAGTTAGACGTCGATGTCTGTCTGTATTTGTGTGTCTGTCTGTGGTGTGAATTAGGTATTCCATAGTACAAGCTTTGATAAGTTACGGCTTCATAGCGTTGTGTGATACGTCCTGGTTTTTTTTGGAACGAAGTTCCTTATCGCGCGTTGTGAAAGGGGGCTAGACGGAAAAAAATCTTACGAAAATTTGTCACGACACTTTTTGCAGCTGTGCGGCGTGCGCATGTTTCTCTGTCTGTCTCTCTCTCTCTCTCTATCTCTTATAGAAAGCAAGCCAGATATTTTCATTTCTATTTCGCATTGAACAGTGTGGTGTCGCGACGATTATTTTTGTTTAGTGTATACAGGTTTTTGTAGATAATAAATAATAAGAAATAACTTCGTTCCATCCGGGTGTCCCTTGACACCTCACAAGTTTTTTTTTGTCGCGGATATTAATTAATCTTATACGACAATGTATACTGATAATGCATTGCATATATTAAACTAAACGATCTTATTACTTATTGGTTTCTTGTATACAGTTTGTTTTCATTTAATTTTCATTACACTTGTGCACTATTACACATATATGTATATTCGACGCATGTTGTTAATCTTTATTGAGACTGTTAGTTACGATTTTTACACAATTAAAAGTGCAAAAAAACATTGCTTAGAATTTTACCTTAGTTTCCTTATCCATATCGCTGACGCCTAACAACGTTCATAAAAATTATGAAAAATGGAATTAATTATGTGATAATAGTAAGATTATCCTAGGACATTATTCACACACGGCCATCTGATCCCAAACTAAGCAGAACTTGTACCTACTATGGAAACCAGATAAATGATATATTACATATACTACTTTTCTTTTGTAAATACATACTTATATAGATAATTACACCCAGACTCAAGACAAACAGACATGTTCAGGCACACACATATCTGTCCTGGATGGGAATCGAACTCACGACATGCGGCGTGAAAGGCAAGCATTTACAATCCACGCCAATCCACCCGTCTGGATAATTGAAAAGAACTAGCTCCTCCAATGCTCCATTAAAAAATTTCGTACCCACATATGAAATTTGATACATGAGGTTAAAGAATTTTATTTCTCAATAAGAAATTACAAATTTCACTTGAGAACGTTTTTAACATAATATATAATTTTAGTTTGACTTTCACAAACAAACTTTAAATTTACGGAATTTAAAATCACTGTTAAACATTTTAATTACAATATATAACCGCAACACTATTAGACTCCATACAAAATATAAATTGAACTACCCTCCATTGAGTAAGAAATAATTTGTTAACGCTCAGAGATAAGGAATGCTTTGTGCCACAGTACAGGAGTATGCAGTAGGACAAGATTATTCAATTTAATAGTATGGTGTTATTCAGTATATGGTTTTTAATTTTGATTTGAAGCATTTGAAGTTTTTGGCATTCTTTGTCTCCTTGGGTAACTTATTATACTGTTGCACTCCTGCAAAAGTTATAGATCTCTGGCCATTGGTAGTTCGCACCTGTGGCAGTAAGATGTGATCCCGTCTGCGGCTGCTACGACTATGTATGTGATGTTTTTTCGTGAAGTTTGTTTGTGCGTGAATTGATTTATTGATTATTTTCCTTATTAAAATACTAGTGCAATATGCGTGAAGTTGTTTGATGTTCATAAGTTTGATACATTGAAAAAGTATCAAATTTCCCTGATGACACGTGTACCTTTAATGTCATTATAATAATAGTTTACAACAAAAACTGCCAGCGGCAGCCACAGCGCATCGGTTAGTTTTAATTACCCACTGATCCCATATTTTATCCAACAAAATATGCCGGACCAATATAAACTGAAATCGACCACGATGCCGGTCTGGCGGTTTGGGGCATCCACTGCCCATAATACACGGCAATAATGAGACTGGCGCAACTTATACATACTATACAACATGTAACTTAAGTAACGCACATCCTGAAAATAGTTATAATCGATTTATATAATTTTTAATATAAGTAATCTTTATCCCGAAAATAATTAAAACTACGGAAATTATTGTCATATTAACCCTGTACAGTCAAAATAAATTGAATTGGACCGTTAGTCAAAGTAATAAGACTTTTAAAATCGCGGTTTTATTTGTACTCGTACAAATTCCATCATTCAATATATAAATAAAAATAAACTTTATTCCAAGAAACTAATTTAGTAAATAACAATGCATATACATGTTAAATTAAAAAAATCAGTGTATGTATTATGATTGTAACATAATATTCTAATTGGGGTGTTTGAGGGTCTGCATTCATTACGTTACATGTTGTACTACGCTGCATAAGCGGACAATATCCGCTTAGTGGCGTAACGATACTAGATGTCTAATTAAAACGTGTATGGAACTAATGAGCTCTGCGTAATACAGACGCCAGCACATCAAGCTACCTCAATCTGTCAAATTTCCCCAATTGAAAGTGAACCTTATGCTTATGTGATAACGTCGAAAATCTATAAAAGAAATTCGACAGATTGCGGTAGCTTGATGTGCTGGCGTCTGCATATGACTACGCATAAATCCCATGTTATGAACACAGTGAGCATTAAATAGAGTCGACTCACTCAAATTGTCCACAATGCGATTATTCCATTACACAAACGCTGTCCGGCCGCAGGACGCCACACAACATGGTTGAAATACACTCAAGTCCACTTACTATATACATTATATAGGCATATATAATGTTATATAGGTACGTTACATTAGGTGGGGAGAAGCCTTAGGACGGAGCTAATGTCAACTTCGGCCGACAGCTTAATACTTATGTACATAGCTACGAACGTTCAAAAGTACATTAACAGGTTAAGGATCATATTCCCGAACAGTGCCTAGGCTGTTATGTAGAGTCTTAAGTTACACTTAAAGAAAACTTGGGAAAAAAGAGTATTTAAGAAAAATATATCAGTTTTAAATAAAGTCGGAACCTACATATATTGATGAAGTAGTGAAAGCCTCCTCTTTAATATAATATAATAATTATCCTACGAATATTATAAATGCGAAAGTTTATTGAATGACTATGGATGTTTGTTATCTTTTAACGCAACAACATCGGAACATAATAACACATAGTCTACAAATGTATAAAGTTTAACGCGGGTGAATCCGCTGAATATTACATAAAAGGATATAATATACATGCCCTTCTATAAACGAGGTTTAAAAAGAGTATTAATCTCTCGGTAGGTAGCGGTTTGCTGTGGCCCCTGGCATTGCGAATCTCCATGAGTAGCGGTTACCACTTACCATCAGTTAGGCCACCAGCTCGTCTGCCTCGAAAAGCAATAAAAAAAAGAAACCAGAATTCTAGTCTATTACTTCGTCATATACTACTGGATTGAAAAACTGTATATAAACATTTTACAAACGTTTCAGCTGCTCTATCATTATAGTAAATACAAAGAAAAGAATCTCAAACAAAAGACGGTGAAAAAAAAGGTGGCGATTCGAAATTCAAAATTTCAAATAATATTGTAACGGTTTTAACATTGTTTTGTTGTTTGCAGCTTGTCATCAGTGCGGCGACCATCCCAGCTGGACCCGTACGGAACCCGCGCCGTGTTAGCTCGCGCTCTAGACGTGTGGGCCCAAGCCTCCCGCCTGACCTTTCAAGAAGTAAACTCGGACGAGGCTGACATCGTCGTCTCCTTTGCCAAGTAAGTACATTGCGAAGTTATTCAAGCTATCTGCAGCATCGTAGTATCTGGAATGTTTCCTGGAAGTGGTAACCCCGTTTCTAGCTATGATAATAAATAAGTATTGCCGGTTACACCATTAAACTCCAAATTTTTATAGATATAGATTTATGCGAAAATTCTTAATTTTCGTATTAGGAAATATATAGAAACTACATCCACCGCACCGCGCTAATAACCTATATTTATTTTTTATGGTCTGTGTCTAAAATATATCATGTGATTGTATCTACTTCTCGTAATTTTCGTATTTAGATATAATATAATTTAATTCTATTTTACGATTAGCGGAAATATCATAGTACAGAGAGCGCCTCAACATTTTCACTTCGTTTCCGTGTTTAAAAACTTTATAAAATAGTAAAAGTATTTGTTTAATCTAATTGTTATTTTTAAGTTTTCATCTAGAAAAAAATATATTAATGGGAGTGTAGTTGGCAAACTAAATCCACGTCTTGAATATTAAAATAAAAAAAAACCCAAATGCAGGAACAAAACGTATTAAATCGTAAAATAAACAAAAGTTTGTCGATTATTACTGCAAGTCCGAGGGTTTTCCGTGCTCTCCGAGGCACGGGGATGTAGTACCGCTAACTCCGAGAATTCGGACTGATACTGAAAAAAAATCTTAGCAGAAAAATCGCAACATCACTTTTTTCGCCCGACCCAGGTTTTAAACCCAGAACCACGTTGTCTGACCTCCTGAACCACTGTGTGTGATGAACACGCTACTATATATGAAAATAAAGATATCTTTCAAAAAGAAATAAAATCGGCAGTCTTCTTTAAATATCCCCTAGCTTGATTTACAGCGTTGATAATAAATAATAATCAAGTGAGGATTTAGAAAAACGTCGCATCCATTTTAAGGGGATTTGTGAGCGTAGCGTGCGTGGCATAAGAATACTGTCTGAGACTGCATAAGCCAAACTGAACACTATGTCCTATATAACGCTACGACTACATACACAAATAGGGAGAACATACACATAAATCTGATTTAGTACCTACTAAAATTTGTAGAGTTCTTCTTGGAAATAAGTAACAGATCTGTTACCTACATATAGTTTGTACTATTTATTCCCGAACTCTACGTAGCGTTCCTGCTTATAAAGGTACGTGAAAAAATATTACAGGAATTACAGTTACTTTGTCACTTCTACAATATGTATATGCCATATTAGTAAAACTAGTCATATTCATCATACTATTAATACATGAAGCAAAAACTTTGTACCCATTTTTCCGAAAATTGCTCGAACGGAACAGTATGAAATTTGGAACAGTCAAGGTTCATATAGAGAAGGAGTGCAGAAAGCTAATATTTTCATATAAACGACATTACAAGTAAATTGTTTTCATAAAAAAAACACTAAACACAGGACCATGCTTTTGACATACTGACAAACTGAGTGTCAAAACTGAGAACAGATTATTTGTCTTCAATGTTTATAGTCTTTGACAATGAATTTCGAACAAGCGCGATTTGTAGGATTTTTTAATGGAATACCTAGTTAATCACCAGATTAGTAGCTAGTGAACGAACGTTCACTGTTCAAGGGTGTTAAAAACAAAAATTATCGAAGCCAACCGTGACCAGATTGCTGGTCTATTTTTAGTACAGAGAATAAGCATTGCTCTACAACATGGCAATGGTTCCAGTCTTCTGGGTTCGATAGCCTTTGATGTCAATGTGAAGATCTATTGGATTGCCTATGGTTTAATTTATAGTACGGCCAATTTAATTAAGTTCTGGCCCTACTTTAGTTAAGTTGATATTCGCATTTTAGACAAAACTTGTTATTTTATATTTAGTTTTCTTAGTAATAATTATGTTTTAGGATAGATACTGTATTTTATTCTAAACTAGCTGTCCCGGAAAATTTCGTACAGCTATATTTTTCCGACCCAAAAAAGTCAACGTTTCAGTCTTCTGTCTCATTCGCACACTCGCTTCTCACTTTTCGATTTTTTAATATTTGCCTTGACATTTTTTTTGATAACGAATACATGAAAGAAAGATTAATCCAATTTGGTGCAATTTTTTTTCATACAATCCTTCTCCTGGCAATAACGAACTCATAAAAGTAAGATTTATCCGATTTGGTGCAGTCGTTTGAAAGTTATGACCGTACAAACATTCCGGTGGTTCATATTTATTTACGTAGATGTAAATTAAAGGATTTATTTAATTATTAAATAAAGAAAAATAAATATAAA
This sequence comes from Pseudoips prasinana, assembly GCA_951640165.1. NCBI lineage: Eukaryota > Metazoa > Arthropoda > Insecta > Lepidoptera > Nolidae > Pseudoips > Pseudoips prasinana. Next base: position 17,373,400 of record OX621260.1, read on the forward strand.
ATTAGTGTAAATTTGCGACGCCTAGTAACTACTTTGGCACCAGACGTTTACCTACACAGGACCTTAATAAAATTTAAAATTCGAAGGTATCGGTCCCATTCAGGCGGGGCAGGTAACCCCGTTGGCATTCACTTTCATTCCGAAGACGTGAGCAGAAGCTAAATCCGAATCAATGGTTGTGAAACATCTGATGTTTCCTAGTATTCTTACAACAACACACTAGCAGAAACATTAACTTATTGTTCACTGGAAATCCCTCTTTGATCACTGTATTGATGATTGATGATGATGATGATTGTATTTAATCGACTAAATAATTTAATTTGTACTTGAAAATCACAGGCGATAAAATGTGATTGAAAAATAATAAATTAAACGTAAAGAATAAATACACGAAACGGGCCTGTTGACGTGATTGGCAAATGCTTGCTTTTCACGCCGGTGGTCGTGGGTTCGATTCCCTCCATATTTTTGTGCATGAAAATGTAGGCTTCTCCTTAGTCTAGGTGTAATTATCTATATAATAAGTATGTATTTACAATAGAAAAGTAATATATCAGTTATCTGGTTTCCATAGTACAAGCTCTGCCTAGTTTGGGATCAGATGGCCGTGTGTAAATAATGTCCCAGGATATTATTATTATTATAAAAGCAAAAAGAGACAAAAATATCGTTGTACACATTTACTCAAAAATAATAAAACCAGGAGAAAGAATGAAGTCCAACTGCGTGGGACTTATTCTAATGCAAAAATGTGTACTCAAACATAAAGTTAGTCATCAGTCTAAAAACTACTGATGTTTTAAAAAACTGACGTGGTTCGTCAATAAACTAGGCCCACTATTGACACAGCTGTCATCTGTGACCAGGGAGTTCAAATTATAATGAGTAAACACGAACTCAAGCACAGCAAATACTTTGATACTAACTTAATATGACATGTACGGCGGCTCCCTGACAAATGACGCAAAGTTTCCCACGGGAGCCTCATATTGAATGAGAGCAGGGCGAAGTTTCACTTATTAGATCACCGTAAACGACGATATGAGAAAGTATAGCGGCAAAAACCTCATCGGTGGACATATTACGGCCAACATATTGCGGCTACGCGACGCCGAACACTGCAAACTTGCAGTGGAAACTTGACCAAGCTCTGCATAAAATTTTCTTTTTTCGGTGTGCCCTGCGGGAACCCCTCTCATATTGTGTATTGAACTCGTGGACATGTCACAAGTGGTCTTTTATTACTTGCCGTCGAATCAATAAGAACTTTGTTCACAAGTACTATGTATTATTTGATGCTAGATGCGCAATTTGGGCCGCGTGGTCTTCACATGTAAGAAACAAATATGTAAGAAGTAAATACGATTATGTTCATCCCCTAAAACAATGACCTATTTAACTTAACCCAGTTTTAATCAATATTTTTGGTAAAATGCAACTTATTCTTTCTGGTACGTAGTATTGGATTAAAGCTCGTTATGGGTGTGATTACCACCCTACAAATTATATTTGTAGAATTTAATCACAGACAACATAAAAATAAGCTTGTTTTTTTTTAATCGCCGATAACAATTTTGCTCTATTTTTACGTTTATTATGACAACTAATAACGCTTCTAAACAACAAACATAAAACACGAACACCAAAAATTTAAGCTAATTTTAAAAAGTTAAAATATTTCTGAGGCATTTATTTAGACACGTTTTGTATCCAATGGTGGTAATGTTGTATTCCATAGAAGCAAGAAAAAAAATTCTAATTGCTTACATAATTAACCTAAAATATATAAAAATAGATCGGCCCGATTGTAGTTCTAAACACAGCGAATATAGTACATATATGTACATAGTTATATAGTTCGTTCTTCCTACTAACTTGACAACAATCAGAACAACGAATCGCCAACATAACGCAAACATACCCAAGTTGATTCGGAGACCTCACTTCTCTTGGTCAATTAATCTTTTTATGAGCTTGTCTATTGTTGCGGTAACTTTTATATATGTTACCTATATGAACTCTATTCGTGCATATATAACGATGTACAATCTACTATATAAAAATAAGTCGGGTTTTCCTTCCTGACGATATAAATCCAGAACACACGAACCGATTTCCACGGTTTTGCATTCGTTGGAAAGGTCTCGGGCTCCGTGAGGTCTATAGCAAAGAAAATTTATAAAATTTAACGCGAGTAACACCGCGGGGCACAGCTAGTGTAGGTATATTTATTACTTTTTACATCTTTGTCTTTTTCAGCTAGCCTGTTTTATAATCCCATTGTTTGTTTTCGTAAAATAAAGCATTTCGCTTATGTTATACATGCATGGCACGGAAATCGATAAACGAGGGAATCGCGTGAATAGGTACTGTTTCGATCGCTCCGACTCATTGTAAATAACGTCCCATGACATAAACTCCAAACATTTTATACTACCTAAGTGAAGTAATTTTATGATTTAATATGAAGCTATTCTATCGCCACTTCATTGGGAACAGAGTGATTGCGAAGCGCAGCCCCGGTACATGCGTCTGCGAGATTTATTACACTCGTAAACTGTAATATTGCCGAAGTAATAAAGGATACGTACAAGTTAACTGCGTCCTCCTACTTCGAATGATATAAGTGCAATCACTAGTTGTTGTAGAATACAGACTCGGCGTCCCCATAAAACGCAATAAATCATAATTACTACGTAGCTTATTAAGTAAGTTCTTTTTTAAAACTATTAGGTTTAATTAAGATCATTGATAATTCCGTCGGAGAACAGTTAAAAAATAGGCTTCGATTTCATTTTAGATACTCAGTGGAGAGGCAGTACCTATATTAAGATAGGTCCAGACGCCAGCACATCCAGTTACCCCAATCTGTCAAATTTCTTCTATAGATTTTCAAGTTTATCACATAAACATAAGGTTCACTTTCTATTGGGGTAATTAGGCAGATTGGGGTAGCTTGATGTGCTGGCGTCTGTATATATAGTAAGTATCCTGTAGGCTAGTCCTTGACGTAGATACACTGCCACGCTAATATGGCAGTAATACAGGATATACACACACGGCTACGTATCAAGCTATACATTTCCAGTATAGGATTTCCATATAATGAGGGGTCAGCTTATATTGGAAATGTTAAGCTTGATATGTAGCCGTGTGTACTACTTGGGACGAGTATAATATAATCGCAATCCATGGTTATTATGTATTAATAACACTACGTTCCTACGAAGCATGTTAAATTGTCGTATACTTATATAAGTATATAAACCATAATTATATACATCGTATTTATATTTAAGATTTAATAAAGGGTTGGCGTGTCAATGAAGACTGACATTATCATTCCGTCACGTTATCAAATAGATTTTTGTATGTGATTTAACAAGAAATAAGCATTAGAGGCACAATATATAAAAACTACCATGCCAAAAGGGCAGTAATATAGGATACGTTTGAATAAATCTTAAGAGGCAACTTCTAAAATACAACAATCTAATTTGCCACAATTCCCTAAACCTTTTTTATTCTGTAATTATTGTCTTGCTAGATATACTTTCATGTGGTTAACTAGATTATTTCATTCCTTGTAAAAGAAAGATTAGAAGGTCGAAGGTTCGAAAGTTTTCGTCTTAGTTTTTGTTTTATTTAATATATATTATGTAAAATGTATGGAAGTGACCCAACTTTGGGCTTGGCAGAAAAATAATGGAAGTAGAATAAATGCAATGGAAAAGACGTTGAGAAACGAATACGGAATACTGATGTAAGAGATCATTGTTGTATGAAAGAGGATGTAGTCACAAAGATAGAACAAGGTATACTGGGATGGTTTGGGCATTTAGAAAGGATGAACGAAAGGAGATTGACAAAAGAACTATACCTATATACGAAAGGTACATATATGAAAGGGCATATATGAAAGGTACAACCGGAAGACAAAGACCTCGTAGAACATTCTCTGACCAAATCGGAGATGTTCTCAAGAAAGGCTAGGTCAGAAGTACCCTAAACACACCAGCATGTATGAAGAATATAATGACAGTAAACGAGGCAAAAGAGGTGAGCAAAGATCGTGACAAATGGAAATCCCTTGTCTCTGTATAACCCTCTGGAAAAAATGCTCGATTCTATGTATGTATAAACTATATGTAAAAGAAATCATAGTCATGGCCATTTACTCAAGATCAATTAATTCAAAGACGAAGTCAAAGTAATTTATTTGTTGAACATAAGTAATATGGTACATGGTATAAAAATCGTGTAGTATCACTATGTTTTGCTTTGCAAGACGTACAAATTTATTAAAGAGCAATTCATAAACAGGGTAGAGTAATAAGTAAATATGACATTTCTTATTTTACGTTTCGGTCATTTAAAAACTCATTGATAGAGTAGTAAGCCTTTTAACAAATGACGCTAATTAGGTACCAAAAACTCTGTATAGCATATCATCGGGCCGCAGTTACCAGGGTCAAAGGTATATAGCTACGAGTATAAATCACCCCTAACTCGGAAACTTTCCATTCCCAACCCATTATATTTGACGTCGTACGTCAGCCAGACACTTCCTCATTCCACTGCCTATGTCGTAGCAAAAGCACTCAATAAAAGTGATGTCGTTATAAGCCAGGCTACGCAGACTTCCAGTTAAACCTACGTTAACATACAATACAAATATTTATTGGAACCAAAAACAGGTAATATACAATATTGTGTGGACGTTAGCAGCTACATTAGTTAGGAAAACTGTGTCGTAGTTGTTAGCGCCCACCTCCGAGGTAGACAACAATGTTCCATAGTTAGGGTAATAATTAATTAATTAAACATTTATAGACAAAGTAATAAGTAAAAAATATAAAAGGAACTATCAGATCACTTTGAGTGTGTGTAAAGCGTGTGAGTGGGTGTGTGTGTGTGTGTTTTGGATGAGGGATTGTGTGTGTTTAAAGTTTGTAAAAAGAGTATATGTTAATTTCAGTAATAAGAGATTTAGAAGGAAATTAATGGGTGTATAAAATGTTAAGACTCTACGAGACTCTCCATCTCTTCATAACTTAGATTGCTCAGCCATTCGTGTAAACATTTTTTGCAATTTCGTAGGGTCATAGGATATATATTTAGTGTCTTGTTTATTTTATTGTAAAGGTTAGGGCTCATGAAGTGGTATTGTCGACTAGTCATACCACTTCATGAGCCCTAACCTTTACAATAAAATAACATGAACTGTATAGTTTAACAATAATAGTACTAAGTGCGAGCTCGATTCGCTTTATAATAATCTATAATTATTATAATTTATTATTATAAAGCGAATCGCACTTAGTCTTAATATTGTTAAACTAATACAGTACAGGGGCTCTACCGGCTAAGTCGCCGAACATCGATTTCTTAAATGGCGTTCAAATAAATAAAGGTTAAAAATGACTTAATCAATCGTTAAATCGGCTTCCATGAGCACAGGTGACGTCATAAATGGTCCGGAATCAATTGTCAACGTTGAAGCCGATTTAACGATTGGTTAAGTCATTTTTTACCTTTATTTATTTGAACGCCATTTATGAAATCGATGTTCGGTGACTTAGCCGGTAGAGCCCAAGGTTATGTAAACGTAGGTTTAACTGGAGGTCTATAGCCGTAGACTAGCGTAGTATATATATATATATATATATAATAATGTCCTCCGGCCGCCGTGTCTCAATAGAGATTAGCTATCTGCGCGGGACATATTATAGTGCACAAGTGTGTGCGCAAACACAGGAGTATTTTCTATTCCATCACTCTCATGATCCGATGGGACGCCTAGCAATGGAAAGAGTATAATACCGCCAGCTCCCAGACTTCGCGCTAGTGTCTGCCAGTTGCTCGTATGACGTGCAACTGGATGAACCTACCCAATGCTGCACTCTCCGTTCTTTCTGCAAATAGGTACAACAGGCATTTTGTGTTTGTGGTTTAATGGGGATTCCGTATCATCCTTGGACTATCACGTGAGGTAGAGCCAGTTTCAAAAATAATCAGGACGAATTTGACTACTTATTTTAATAATTTTTTTCTTTCTCTTCACTAGGAAAATACCTCCATCTTGCAAAGTACATGCAGTATAATAATTTTATGGGCAGGTTGGCGTGGATTGTAGATACTTACCTTTCACGCCACAGGTCGTGGGTTCGATTCCCACCCAGGACAGATTTTGTGTGCATGAACATGTCTGTTTGTCCTGCTAATCTATACATATAATAAAATCGTAATCAAGTCAAAACTGTACATTGAATATTTTTTTAAAGGGATACTTGGGGCGTGATCTGCAATGGATATAGGAGCTAAAAATATCTTTTTTAGAATTTTTGTCTGTTTATCTGTTTGTCTGTATGTATGTCCGGGCTAAACTCAAAAATTAATGCAAAATTTGAAGTAAATCCATGCAGTACATGGATTTACTTCAAATTTTGCATGAATATTACTAAGAGGTCGGGTCAACATATAGGCTACATATTATCACGCTATCACATGCGGGGGACGAGCTGTGATACTTTATAAAGTTTAACGCGGGTAAAACCGCGGGGCACAGCTAGTATGTAATATATAAGTAATCTGGTTTCCATAGTAAAAGCTCTGCTTAGTTTGGGATCAGATGGCCATGTGTGAATAATGTCCCAAATTATATAATTGAAATTCCCAACATTTGGAGCGATATTTAAAACTACTAAACTACTAAATTTCAAATCGGTGTGTTGTTACTGAAATATGTCATTGTGAAAGCAATAGATTCCTTTCAAACTTTTGGTATGGAATCCTAATCACGAACATTCCGCGCAAATAATCCTTATGTAGGTATACCTCAGCGACCAGCCTACTGGCACCTAAATATCAATTGTCTAGTACAGTCACCAAAAGCAATAGATTCACACGATCTTAAGTATAACAATTATCTCGTATTAACTTGGGACTCTAAATCAAACTTTCCATTAAATGTGTGCTGTATTACACAAGTTTTCAAATGGTTTAAAAGTTTAACACGTATATAGAAACACTCTGTATAATTTGAAGAAGGAAAGAAAGAAAAAAAATGTTGATGACACTTAAAAAAACATTAATCTATATATATAAAAATCGATGCCACTTTTCGTTGTAATGTTATAACTCAACAACGTCTTTACCGATTTGGCTAATTTTGGTCTTGAATTATTGGTGGAAGTCCAGCGAAGGTTTGTACGTAGAGAAAATTTTAAAAAAGGTCTTGAATAAGTGTAAAATCGTAGTTTTTATTAGCTAGCAATTTAAAATATTTTTTGTTTGAATAAATGAACTTAATTTTTTATTATTATATGCCTTATACGTAGCGAAGCACGTACCGGGCCGCTAGTAACAATATAACTATAAGAGTAAAAATGACGACATAGAATATAAATACCATACAAAATACTACATTAGGTACTGTTACTCTAATATATGCGCTCAAATGGCTAGCAACTCAGCATGAATTCATCAGTATAATTGCTGTAAAGTTAGTTATTTGTTTCCAACTGTACTTACTTACAAGTACTCCAAAAAACTCCGAATACAGCAGAAATAACCGAAACTCCACTTCCTGTTTGTATTACTTAAGCGAATCACAAACCGAACATAATAATAGCCACTAAGTATAGGAATATTTTCCCTATTAGCGCACCCCGCCCATATCGGTAATGGCGGAACTTTCACATGAAAACTCAATAACGCAGCGGTCAGCTAATATCGTTTGAAATATGCATGGGCGAGGTCTTTCCGTTGTGTTTTGTTGGCGCGAAAAATGATTAGGTAGGTAGTAGCCGAGCGGGTGACCCATGGGACGCAAGTTTGATTGCTCTGCAGACTCCATCCATTCCATCCGCTGTTGTTTGTTGGGAGATGAATACATTACTCCGGTATGACTGTTTTCATCAACAATAAAGCCTAATGCATCCAACTTTGTCATAACTCATCATCACAGAGGTACCACTATCTGTATTATTCACAAAACTACTTAACATAAACCAATTGTGTAGTCTTGGTAGTAATAGCGTGTGTGCGTTCGAAATATAGTGTTATTGGGTTTTTATTTATTGAAGAAAATATTCAGTAACGCCTAAAATTAATTGGAAGTACTGTTAAGTAGAAGCTCCAAGTCAGGATTATGGCAGTGTTAAGCTTCTGATACATAAAGAGTACGATCTGATGGTGAGGGTAAAGATAATGAAATCGCCCGCATCTGCATGCGTCCTGGGGCTCTACCGGCAAATTTGCCGAACATCGTTTTCGTGAATGGCGTTCAAATAAATAAAGGTTAAAAATGACTTAATCAATCGTTAAAATGGCTTCCATTACCACATGTGACGTCATAAATGGTCCGGAATCGATTGTCAACGTTGAAGCCGATTTAACGATTGATTTGGTTTGATGTTCGGTGACTTAGCCGGTAGAGGCCCTGGTTGTCGCGGTTGGTGATGGCTATCATGACCAGAATTCGATCAGGATATTTTGCCACTACTACACCTCTAACTTAGGAGTTCCACATTCCTAATTGCCTTCATTATCAACTTGATTTTCAGGTAAAAAAACTACTATCACAAGGATTTGATAGGATAGGATTTTGATAGCTGTGTTTTGATATTTCTAATCTTTATACGAGGAATAAGCTAAATTTAATTTAATTATTTAAATTAGCAATCAATATCTTTAAAATATTCAATATTACGTACTAATTACGCTTAATTGATCGCACTTGTTCAAATTTGGCAATTAAAATTCTATTCTGAAAGACTATAGACATTAAAGTAAAATAATACTAATCTGGTCTCTGTTTTGACACTCAGTTTGTCATATCTTCTTAGTTTATCAGTGTGTCCGTGTTTGTAATGTTTTGATTTTTATTAAAATAATTTACTTCTAATCCCTATTATATAAAAATATTAGCTTTCTTCACTCCTTCTCCATATCAACTTTAGCTGTTCCAAATTTCGTACCCCTCAGTCCCTTGAATATTATGATGACCTAAATATAAGAACTACAAACAGGGCTTATTCCATTGCTGGTCAGAGAGGCACTATTTAATAGTTAAGTGCAGAGCGTGGTTAATAATCTTGTATTAATTGTTCTCAGGCGAAACCATGACGACGCATATCCATTCGACGGACGCGGACAGATCCTTGCGCACGCGTTTTTCCCAGGCAGTGGCCGCGGTGGCGATGCGCACTTCGACGATGACGAGTTGTGGCTGCTGCAGCCCAAGGATGATGATGAAGAAGGTAAGACGGCATATCATAGATCTAGAGACGTGGCAGCGTGTCAAGCCAAGTTCAAGTAGAGGAACTGGCTAGCCAGCGCTGAGGGTAATATTACACGAACCACTTGGTGCCACTTTAGACCCGTCTATAACTCAAAACCTCTTTTACGTAAACACATAATACTACGTGTGTTTAATAATACCTTTTACTAGGAATATTAACCTCCTTAGGAATTATTGAGCTGATTGTAAACGAGGCTCTTTCTTAAGCGACTCATGTATTTAGTTCGTTCCTGGGGCTCTACCGGCTAAGTCACGGCGTTCAAATAAATAAAGGTTAAAAATGACTTACGCCCGGTTCCTATATTCCAAAAACGAATCGTTTCTACTACGAATAGTTAGAATTTCTACCAGCCGTAACGCAAAACCGTTCCTAAAAAATACTAGTCGTTATCCAAATAACCAACGTCTGGTTACTAACGGATGGGAGGACGTTAGTAAGCTTATTGTATGGAGATGCGTTCGAAAGTGTTCCTATAAAGATTTTCTACTGTCACGGAACTGTCAAAATAACGAGGCGTTACTGCTTTGATTACTAGTCGAATTCGGTCGGTTTACCAGTCGTTAGTATTTTATTTTGGTAGTTAACATAGTGTTTGAGGAGATTTCCGTGATGTCTAGCTCTGAAACTGATAGAGAATTCATGGCTTTGTTTTCCGTTAGAAAGGGTTGATTATTTTTCTATCTTCTAAGATTTCATAACGACAAACCTTAGATTAAATACTCAATCTAAAAACTTATTTAGAAACCATGAAATACTCCTGGACAGACGTCAGACGACAGACGCATGCGCCATGCGCTTTCATGTTACGCGTTTTGTTCACACCATGCACTCGTAACATCAAATTTTCAATACTAATGATTTATAAATATTTTAAACCTAAAACGCAAATTAAATTATTACTGTAACTATAAGTACAGTAATTTGTACTATTACTCACATAATATTACAGAATAATAAATGATTTTAGTTGCATAATTGACGTAGACGTTTTGTTATAACTAATCGTGAAGAGGAGCGAGAGGTTCATCGCCGAACGAGTCGTAGGTGGTTTAAACTACGGATGTTCGTCGCAGGTAGGGCATTGTGGAACACTAGTTTTGCATCGGTATCGGTAGCTGAATTACGGATGGTAACGTTGGTCCAATGACGGATCGTAAAATAAAGGAACCGGGCGTAAATCAATCTTTAAATCGGCTTCAACGTTGACAATCGATTCCGGACCATTTATGACGTCACAATTGGTCATAGAAGCCGAATTAACGATTGATGAAGTCATTTTTAACCTTTATTTATTTGAACGCCATTCACGAAAACGATGTTCGGCGACTTAACCGGTAGAGCCCCTGATCATACAGTTGAACTGATCTTCTTCAAATTTGACACTGTGGTAGTGACCATACTCGTGAGTGCATATATATTGAGGCACTCATATATATTGAGGCACTCATAACCAGATGCTCTCACCGGTCCGTTAATGATTGGCGAGGTTAAGCAACTAGGCTCGCGGTCAATCCATAGATGGGTGACCGCCAAAGTGGTTAAATTTCTGAGCGTCTCCGTGCTTCGGAGGGCACGTTAAGATGTTTCGGTCCCGGTTGTAGTCATTAGACAATTGTCGTTAAGCCATGTCAGAGGCCTACTGGGCGGCTTGAACAACTCTGACGCTAGGGTTACCACTGCCCATACGATAAGTTAGTAAGTAAGTGCATATATCTGAATTCATAAAAATGTCTCATTGAAACTACGTTGGTTTCAATGGGACATTTTTGACGTCGGTTTAGCTACACACAGCTAGGGTTCCCATATGACAGGCGTTAGCCGCATTTGACAGGCATTTTTAGGTTTAGACAGGCGTGCGGCCGGCATTGGTCTGAGACAGGCATTTTCGCAGGCTCTCGTCAACGCTCAGTGGAGTACAGAAAGAAATCGGCTGACAATTGAATCAGTAAAAGCGATATTCATTACACAGGAAAATTACAAAACTATATCTTGTGAAGATTTTTACGTTTATATATTAGAAAAGAAAGGACTATTCAAAAAATGTCCTCTGACAAATATCAGTAATAAATATTTTTCTTCATTATTACCTGTTGGCTTTTAATCATTACCTACAGCGTTTTACTTCAGACAGGCATTTTTCTGAAATTTTTGGCATTTTAGGTACCATAGACAGGCATCCCTCTATTAACATATGGTAACCCTACACACAGCTCAATATTTGCAAGCATAATGCCTTACAGACCTAGTTAATATTTCTATATTTCCAACGCTAGCCAAGATCCTGAGCCAAGTGGCTAAGCTAGTCTTCATATCCAACATAACCGAGATAGGGTGATAGTGTATTATTTGATTTGAATAGCAACTTGATTATGGTCACAATTTTGTGTCTATTATCCAACTGCCATTCTTTTTTGGCACTTGGGTCATATTATGTTCTAAATTTGAAAATCTTTACATATGAAGATTTGCAAACTTAGAACATTATGGACCATCGCGAGTAATCTATTGAGATTCGTCCACGCATAGACAACAAAGCTATAACAAGTCTCCTTTAAGTCGAAATTTAAAAAAAACATCAGGCATCCCGTTGTTGCAACTTTCTTTTTCAGTTACATTTCCTTATGCAATGGTTTTGTGATATTTTGCCTCGTTCCGTTGCACTGAGAAAACTTATCGCTTGCAAAGGAAATTCATATCCTTTCATTAAGAAAGAATGAGGAACCAATTAGATACATATTCCTTTTACAAGATATACTTAGTAGCTAGTAGCACGTGTATTTAACCGCAAATATTCGAAGGTTATATATATAGGAATCGATACATGAAGTAAAAAGTTAAGCATGGCTTTAATTGAGTTCATTTATACCAGGTAAAACAAACACGCGCGTTAGTTAAACAATGCTCACAGATAATTAGACAGATTTCCAATGAATTTTCGAACTGGGCACGTGAAAAGTTCACGTGTATCGTTCGGAAATGAGCATGTTGCGGTCAGCGGTGTTTTGGTATGCAAATTCCGAAATCAAATGTCGAGCTGCCTTCGACGTTAACAGACGCCTACAGTTCACCTTTTGTAAACTCTGTTAGCAGTTAACGTACGATTCTTTAAAACATTTTCATATTCATAGAACCGATGTTCTACGAATTTTAAAGATATCTACTAGGTACTAAAAGTATACCACACCTTGTACGTTATTTTCGTTTTACATTTTATAACAGCCTCCGGATGATATGCTTCATCGGTCCCAATTTCTTCATGATCTATATCCATACTATGGTATCCGTATCCAGGTAATGGTAGAACTACTATTAAGTAGACATCATTGAGTAGAAGGTTGATTGATTTCATTTAAATATGTCATTATTTTAATTTCACGATCATTTATTTTTCCATGTGTTCTCTTATATGTTTGTTCTGTCTCTTTCTTGTATGTTTCGCTACCCTCTCTGTTTAAATATACTCCTTCTCTACTTTGTTCTGGAGAGAAGTGGCACTACTTTTTTCTAACTCCTTGTTTCTTTCTAATTAATTTCGTTGCGTGATCCAAGAAAGTTAAAAGAATACCCTAGAATAGGACTAGGACGAGATGTCTGGCTCTTTTACCATTCACTGTCAGCCTACCATTCAATGAAACTTTCATCATCATCATCATCATATCAGCCGAAAGACGTCCACTGCTGGACAAAGGCCTCCCCCAAAGATCTCCACAATTGCCGGTCTTGTGCTATTCGCATCCATGAAACTTGAATGAAACTTTATCAAAACAAAATTTTAGGGAATGGTACAATCGCCGTATTAAGCAGAGTCTTAAACGACTCGGTGTAACACGGCGATTGTTCCATTTATCGGAACTTGTAATATTATTGCAGTTATATAACAATACGCCAAGATATCCACATGTAATAATCCTCAATTCTCTATTGTAGTAATACATATTGTATATATATGACTACGGCAGACCGAGCCAAGTGTGGTCGTAGGATGTATAGTGTTAACACGGACGGGAGTCGATAGGTGGCGCGACCGCAGAAGCGTGGACACGTTCGCTGCGATTACCGCGCCATGCAGCGTGCCCGCATGATAATTTACACATACATCGGACGGTTACACTGCCTCTCCAAATTGTATTCGGCTAGCCATGTGTAAATATCCATCTTTATCTGACTGAACTGACGCGAACAGAGCACGCGGTTACCGAACATCGTTGCTGTAACACCTATACTCTTAGCTGGCCTATTCTTTCGGCCAGAGCGAGGTTTTAAAACGTTTATCGTAAAAGAACGGCATTTGTTCGATAGTAAACCGCACTTTCGTGTCTGTAAAGTGTATCAATGTAGTAAACCTGGTACTTGACGATGATTTTGCACTAGATTATGATATTTACTTTAACTGTATTTCTTAATGTAAGTGAATGTAATGTGAATGTAAGACTACAACAATTTAAATGTCATAAAAGTCTCTCTAACATAGCTCGTATAGAAAGAACAGAACAAACTATCAGACAACCAAAACTACGTATAATTGGTTGGGACATTCTGACATGACGCTTATTTTTACTCGGTTTAAGCATTAAATAAAGCTTAATAGTCCCGAAAATAAAACATTATTAAGTTATAATATTCAACGAGCGGTTTCAATTGATAATTGACATGATGCATGTGAAAATGTGTTTTTAGTTGTCTAAATTGCCTCCTTAAATTAACCCGAAATGGACGTCATTCCACACGGGCCGCGTTATTTCATAAAAATAAAATATAGCGAACCTTACAGTAGTCGCATATGATGTGTATTCCGTATAATAAAATTGAGATGAAATAATATAATATCTAGGGACAATATCACACAGATCATCCTAGCCCCAAACTAAGCAAAGCTTGTACTATGGGTACCAGGCGACGATTACGATATACATACTTATATAGATAGATAAAAACTTAAATACATAGAAAACATCCATGACTCAGAAACAAATATTCGTGCTCATCACACAAATATTTGCAGTTACCGGGATTCGAACTCAGGACCACCAGCTTCGTAGGCAGGAGCACTACCAACTAAGCTACGGTGACCGTCATAATATGTGTAAAGTCGGCCAATATAGTTAATGTGTCTATAATTGTATCTCCTGTAGTTTCAAATACCAATGCCTAAAACGAACTTGTACTTCTTTACAGGAACCTCACTGTTTGCCGTTGCTGCCCATGAGTTTGGCCATTCCCTTGGACTCAGTCACAGTTCTGTAAAGGGCGCGCTTATGTTCCCGTGGTATCAAGGCATACAACCTAATTTTGTATTGCCAGAAGATGACCGCAATGGCATTCAACAAATGTATGGTGAGTGGAAAAAGTATTGCTACAATAGAATTTGTAAGGGTTCCAAGGTCAACATAATTCTGAGAGCTACCGATTCACATCCAATTAAGGCTGGAAGTCGACCGCAATAACAATGGGAAAAGGGCAAAATATAAAGGAAAATTTTACTAATTTCAACCTTATTGTATTCTTACGTCAAAACTTTACTTACAGGTCCGAAAATAAACACGAAATGGGCGAAAATTCCTAATTATAGGCCAGCCGAAAGACCCACAACTACCACCACCACCACAACGACCACTACCACGACCACCCGAAGGCCCTACATCCATAACCCTCCCAACCGACGCCCAGACACCAGATACAACCCAACCCATAGTTATACCCCATACCCGCGCACGCCAAGCAGAATATATCCCACTTACCATCCACATTACCCAGACCGTTATCCTGATCGTCGTCATTATAACTCTAGCGAGGAGCATCCGCGACGACCACACCACCGCTACCCAAGACCAACAGAACCCACCACGCCCCCAACAACATACCGCCCGCGTTACCCCCACGTCCGACCAGATTACCCCAGCTATCCTAGGCCTAATAACCCGAACGATCCTAGCCAAGATAATCCGAGGAAGCCGTATTACCCTGAGAAAACTACGCCGAGACCCACTACTACGACACCTTCGAACAAACCCGACACTTGTGACACCAGTTATGATGCAGTGGCTCTCATACGGGGCGAACTCTTCATATTTAAGAACAGGGTAAGGAACCATTTTGATTTTAAAAAGAGGTAGGCAGCGATTTGCTGTGCCCCCTGGCACTGCGAATGTCAATGAGCAGCGGTTAGCACTTACCATCAGGAGGGCCGCTAGCTCGTCTGGCTCCAAAAGCAAAAAGAAAATTGTTTTACCCGTGCCAGGACGGATAAAGTAGATACAGTGCCTTCCTTTTCTTTATACAACATATTGAATGAATATCCACACGGACCGCCTGATGAGAAGCGGTTGCCGTAACCTGTGTGCAACCAGGACCAAACCATGGACCCATGAGGATCGTGAAGTTAAGCATTCAACATTATAATGTCCTCTACATCATAGTGCTATTACCTACAGCATATTCCTTTAGGACTGTTTCTCACCGCTATCTCAAAAAATCAGTACACTAAGTCCGAAAAAACTGAAATAGGTCCACTCCTAGACATAGGCCTCTATCTGTCTCTAGTCTAGGCTATATGCCCGCATCAAGCGATACTTGAAACATTGTCCTTGTGGTCCACCACACTACGTCTTCCGGTTCGTGGTCACTACTAGACCACCTTTCTGCCCCAGCGGCTGGCGGTTCTACGAGCTATGTGCCCTGCCTACTGCCACTTCAGTTTGCTATGTCACTTACCTTCATTCTTCTTCTTGATAGTCTGATAATAGCTTGAGAAGGCAATTTCTACTTTAATTTCCACACGTTGCACCTCGCACATGTCTGATTCTGTTTCTATTCCACCCAAAGGTTGTCTTCAACAGATGCCAGTCTGCGATAAGACCGATCTTTTTACATTTAACTTTTCAGTCTTTTATATCTACTTTGTAATTGATATGCAATAAAAAATACCTATATCTTATTTCAAGTTGCGTGATCTAAGTCTGTACTTATTGTCAGGTCTATCAGTTAATTAATCTTCTTATATATATTATTTATTATATCTTCTTATATACGATATTTATGTGACGCGCTCTATACCTTCTATTTATATTTCAGTATCATTGGAGGATAGGAGCACGTGGCCGATACCAGGGATACCCGATGGAAATAACAAGAATGTGGTCGAGTCTACCGAAGGACCTTACACACGTTGACGCAGTTTACGAAAGACCCGATAGGAAGATAGCTATTTTTATAGGTAAGGTGTTAAGCTCGTGTATCAAGCGACCTTTTAGAGAAAACTGAATTCAAATGCATTCATTACTTTTAGAACCTATTAAAAGAAGCCCTACTTTGACTATCAGCAAGATGTTTGTTGCATTCGATACATTTGCTTATATGTGTCAATGTTTTGTTAAATATGTTTTATGATGGAAATAATAACATTTCTGAAGCTAATCTTCTTAACAGAGTAATTAGCAAAAAACAACAGTTAAAATCCAACTTATTCTTTATTAATTTAAATGACACAAATTCTAATAGTAAAAAATGGCGTCTGCGATATTTTGACAAATGACGGCAAACGACACTGTCCCATTTAATGTCCCGTTTCTATTTTTAAATACATAGAAAGGAACTACAAGTATCAGCTTTTGAAATTTAAAGCTGAGACAGGCTGCAAAATAAGATTTATTCAAGATTATTGCCTTCTATTATTATTTAGTTTAGTGCTTACTACTGATTTATTTCGTCATTGATAAATAAAAATACATGTTACATATTCAAAGCGTATCTTCTAAGCCTCGTCACTTTTTCAATATTTTTCCTATCACTAATGTAGTTATTTTTCATTTCAGGCAAAGAATTGTACTTGTTTGATTCACAATATTTGTTGCCTGGGTACCCTAAACCATTAACACGGCTGGGTCTACCCGAAAGTCTGGACAAACTCGACGCTGCAATGGTGTGGGGACACAACGGCAAAACATATTTCTACAGCGGCACTATGTATTGGAAGTAAGTATACAATACAATACTCTTTATTGTACACCAAATAAATTACAAACATAATAGCATCATAATGTACACCAACCTGTCAAATTTCCCCAATTGAAAGTAAACCTTATGCTTTTGTGATAAAGTTGAAAATCTATAAAAGAAATTTGACAGATTTTGGTAGCTGGCTATGCTGGCGTCTGTACATTCATATTGGCCACAACATCTTGGTAGATGGTTGTTGCAGCAGTTGACCTGTCGCAAACAAATTGCGAGTCCACGGGATGGGGAGGGGCGACGCGGAGCCTTTTCTGCTTCGGTTTGTCCAGCCAGGCTTCGTCGTGTTTTATAGCTCCGTGGTGAATATCATGGCGCCAGTCCGATCTTACACTAGCACGTGCCTCCCAGATCTTGATGTTAATGGCTAGACTTTCGGTCGGCGGTCTTATCGCTAGCTTCGATGTCTTACAGACAACCTTAGATTACCTACAGATTAACAATTGTATACTACAAAATAACTAGAAAAATAATTAACGATTTCAATATAACACATCACAGCTTAACTACATAAAGCAAGCGAAACCGAAAATAAAATAAAATAAAGTCTAGTAGTTAGTGACCCCGACTGCTAAACCAGATGTTGTGGGTTCGAGCCCCACCCAGGACAAATCTTGGTGTAAAATTTTAGTTTCAGAGCATTATTCGCAATGCAAAACCCTAAATCTAACCTTTAAAAATAGGGAAATAATAAATTTTATCGTCCGTTGGATCTCTTGCCAACACCAATCCAGGAAGGCGCTCTGCGTTAAGCTACGAATGGTAGCTTAACGCAGACCTTAATGTGGGAATTAAGCTCTGCGTTAACTTAATGTGCCCACATTAAGTATCTCACAGTATTCATAAGTATTAGAAGTTATATTTATGTATGTCTAAGATCTTAGCTCTTTTCGTAAAAACGATATCAGCCGTTCATCTATGTATACATGGGAATACCCCAGCGATTTGTAACGAATTAAACTCCTTCCAGATACGACGAAGACGATGGCCGCGTAGAACCTGATTACCCTCGCAATATGGCGATGTGGAAAGGAGTGGGCTACAACATTGACAGCGTCTTCCAGTGGAAAGATGGTAAATACTGTTTTTATCTCCCTAAGGCCTCCTACGCACTATGCGGTTAGCCGGAATGCGGTCAGCCGTCGGCAATTAATATTGCTGACCGCCTGCCGCATCACAGTGATAATAAAAACTACTTTCTCGTACAAATATCTGAGTACGGTCAGCCGCACGGCTGGCCGCATTGCGGCTAGCCGCATAGTGCGTAGGAGGCCTTATACTTCTTATGCAATGGATGTTGAAATGGGCACGTAAGATGGAGCTCTCAAAAGTGCGATTCAAATATGTGGGGGTTATATAGGTTTACTTGTAAAACACCAACAACCTCGGAGGATTAGATAGCAAACACCATAAGCAACAACTTTTGTTCTATAACTTTTAATAATTTATTAGTTTTTATTTTCATAAAAAAATAAGTATACTAATTTAATTTCCCGCTTGAATGTTTATAACTCTACGAGCATCGCAAACACCGCAAATAGCGTAAAGTTCAGTAACATTCACACGTAGAGAAGAATTATATGTCCCCCATCGCTACTGTTACGATTATGTTACTATTAATATAAATGCCGCCATGGCGCTTCCAAAGTTGAGCCATTCTCAAGTAAAATCTACATCTAGACCTTATCCTATATCCTTCTATTTACAGGTAAAACCTACTTCTTCAAAGGCAAAGGTTTCTGGAAGTTCAACGACCTGCAGATGCGAGTGGAACACGAGAAGCAGTATCCCTCGTCCTCGTTCTGGATGGGCTGCGCGAACGACCGCGGCGGGCGGCGCGCGCACTACCGCGACCCCCCGCCCCCCGGCTCAACACTTCGCTCACCTAGCTCCTCGACAAATCTACAAATCAACCTATTACTTTTCGTTTACTCTGTACTAATATTATTCGGAACTAATATTAGGTATTATTAGTAAAAATATTTTAAACTTTAAATGCCGGCCCTAACCCTATAACCTGGCCCAACACATCAGGTTTAACGGAATTATTTTGCAATGTTGGTACGAACGCAGAAAGCGCTGGGCGCACAAAAAATACTAAGTCGGGTTGTAAACTCTATGCTTTCACAGAATAGTTCCCGAGCATAGAGTTTATAAGCTAATATTGATGATTTTTCTTACACCAAGCGTTTTTTACACTCCTGAAAACCTAGGCTTAAGTAATAGATTAATTTATGATTAAATAAATGGTGAATGCAAATCGATTTTTTTAATATATTAGCCATGAAAAACAAAGAACCGTATCAAAAAACTGGTGTGTATGGCCGCCTTTATTTGGGTGGAGCGATCTCCGTTCGACACAGCTAATCATTTTAAAAACCATAGATAATATAAAATTGTTTCAACATTCTAAAACTTTTATACAAACGAATTTAAATGATGATTTAAAAAGAGCCTAAAGCAGCTTCTCCTGTCGCTTTAACTTTAGGGCTGGTCCTGTCAACGTAATTAGTTTTATTCCTACGACTGCAGCAAAATAAATAGTTTTAAAACTAATTTGGTTACCTATGTGAATACGCAATGTACTGATAAGCGATAAGGTTGGTATAGTAAAATAGTATTTGTCAGCTATGAGCTTGACTTTACTTATATCCATCACAGCCTTCGAACATTTGTCTATGCTCGAAGATCACAGCACCTGTGTATATTTTGGCACTACTAAAAGTACATGAAACGGTCTTTTTACATTTAGTTCCAATATTAAAAAGAAAATATTGTACCTACTTTTATAAATGAATTAACAAGTACATATCGGAGATGTCTGAGTTCCAAGACTAGACTAGGTAAGTAAACTATTGCGCAAAATTTGCACTGCCTGTTTAGTAATAAATAATTATCTACCTATATTATAATCTTAAACTAAGTAAGGAATAAATAATTATAATAAACTATATTTGAACATTAAGTAATAATGTGAATTATTATTTCTATTAAGTATATGTACATTTTGATCTCAATCGATCGAGTGCTTGATTTGTTAATGTCATGTAAGGTATAAAACACCATCCAGTTAGCTTCTGTACAGTTTGTATTGTATTTCGATGTTTATTAATATATCCAATATATGATATGGATAAAACAAAATAATAATAGTCTTGCATAATACAAAGTCTTAGAATATTAACCACAGATTATACCTATGCTACAGATTACTTAAAAATAAATGCAAATATATCTTATCTGTCCCATATATACAGAGTGTTTACTTAGTCATGAAATAAGTGTAAGCTTAATTATCTCCAACTTATACATAGATAGACTCACGACTATTTCCCTGAGGGGTAGGCATAAACAACTAATATGGAGACTACATAAAAATTTTACACGTATACACTCAATTGCGGCTCTATATATGTAGTACAATATTCCACATGATTATAGACTTTACTCTAGTAAGAAAACACTCTGTATATAATCATGCATTTGTAGATTATTATTATTATTGTAAAAAATATACTCTTTACTTAATCACTAATTTCATATATTTTAATAGTTAAGTAACTTATTTATAGATATGTATATCTCTTATGCTGGTTAAAAGAGGTACACTTATAATGTAATTTGTAAATTATAAATGATTAGTGTTGATTAAGTAAACATAAATAGATGCCATAAAATCATTGCTAAACCAAGTACATAGTATGATATGATATTCATAATTATATTTTTGAACAAATGGCCTTATGCGTACTGTGAAAATGCTAAGGATGTTGAGTTAGAAACTGTATAATCCAAATGTGTTGCCAATGTGGAAAAGTAAAAGTTTAACTTCGTAGAATGAATATGGTGCTTAATATAGTTAGTCATTGTACAGAATAAATTCTCTTCGGATATTTTTGTATGTTGCTGTTGTCGTGAATCAATATTAACTATAAGCATGAAAACAAAATGACCTCCCATTTTTATAATTCTATTTAACAGATATAATCGTAAAAGCGAACCGAACATGGAAATTACCGGTCTAAATTTAGCTGGTAAACTGTTGTGTGCCCTAGATACTACTATAAGTACGCAATATATTATTATGTATGGTCTTGTGCAATCAGCAGTAAGTCATAATATTTTTTTAATAATAATGACAGGCAAGCGGTCTCTACTTTGAGTTGACTTGTATAATTAAAAAAATGTCGGCCCATAAATTTGACAAGTCGCTCATAACTTTAGTTTAATAATATAAGGCTACATACTAGTTTTTTTTTATATTTTCTTCACAAATAATTTAATAATAACTGTGATATTTACTTTTATAAAAAATGCCATACAATATTGGCGATAAAAATAATAAAAATCTTTTTAGTCTTTCTAAAATATTCACTCAATAAATAATTTTAGTTGAATGTAATTTCTATGAAGTAATTATGATATGTTTAATAACGAAAATAAAGAAATTTCTATAACATTTTAGTTTTATTTACTTACCAAATTTATATTATTTTAGTCACGTGTATATATATCTGCCACGTTGGTCTAGCGGTAGCTTGTTCACCCGCAGAGAACGAGGTCCTGGATTCAAATCCCGGGTCGGTCCAAAAGTGATTTTCAGACATTTATGTAAAAAAAAATCTCAGCATCAGCCCGAAGTTTAGGAGTTGGCGGTACCCTAGTGCCTCGGAGCGCACGTAAAGCCATCGGTCCTGTGCCTGACCTCTTTCTGGTCGTGTCGCTAGGGGTCCCTGCGTATCATGAGAGTGATGGAATAAAAAGTAATAATATGTCCCTCGCAGATGGATAATCTCTTTTGAGACTCGCCCCCGTGACCAAAATTCGGCTAGGAGGATTACATTACATTACATAAAATATTTAAGGATTTTTATTAAATTATCAAAGATATCCTAGAACTACAATTTCAAATAATAATACGAATTATGTATGGTTTGCTATTAGTATTAAAATTAAGACTAGAACACAGTTTAATGAAGCCTTATACTCATAGCTTACTAATTATTGTTGTAGTGACATCGTGCTGGTGAGCAGGTGGATGTTGCCTACTTTGATTTTAGGAACGCCTTCGATCTCATAGATAATGATGTCATCATATCAGCCGAAAGACGTCCACTGCTGGACAAAGGCCTCCCCCAAAGATCTCCACAATTGCCGGTCTTGCTCTATCCGCATCCAGCGATTTCCAGCGACCCGCACAAGATCATCGGTCCATCTTGTAGGGGGCCTGCCCACGCTGCGTCTTCCGGTTCGTGGTCGCCACTCGAGAACCTTTCTGCCCCAGCGGCCGTCGGCTCTACGAGCTATGTGCCCTGCCCACTGTCACTTCAGCTTTGCAATTCTTACGGCTATGTCGGTTACTTTCGTTCACCTGCGGATCTCAACATTTCTGATTCGATCTCGCAGGGAAACTCCAAGCATAGCCCTTTCCATTGCTCTTTGGGTGACCTTGAGCCGCCTGATAAGGCCCATAGTGAACGACTACGTCTCCGTTCCGTAAGTCATCACTGGCAACACACACTGGTCGAAGACTTTCGACTTGAGACACTGCGGTATTTGGGACGAGAAGATATTACGTAGCTTCCCGAACGTTGCCCAGCCGAGCTGGATTCTACGATTGACCTCCTTCTCGAAGTTGAACCTGCCTAGTTGGATGGTCTGTCCTAGGTAAATATAGTTCTCTACAACTTCGAGCGCAGAGTCTCCAACCTTAACACGAGTGGGTGCAACATGGATGTTCGACATGATTTTCGTCTTATCCATGTTCATTTTCAGACCCACTTGTTGAGAGACTCTGCTGAGGCCATCGAGCATTGTACCGAGGTCTTCCATGGTCTCAGCCATGACAACTATATCGTCGGCAAATCGAAGGTGGGTGATGTACTCGCCATTGACATTGATGCCAAAGCCTTTCCAGTCCAGAAGCTTGAAGACATCTTCCAATGCAGCGGAGAACAGTTTTGGAGATATAACATCTCCCTGTCTCACACCTCGCTGCAAGTGGATAGGTTTCGAGTTCTGGTCCTGGAGTCGCACTGACATAGTGGCGTTTTCGTACAAACGCTTTAACACCTCGATATACCGGTAGTCGATTTGGCACCTTTGGAGAGACCTCAATACGGCCCAAGTTTCGATCGAATCAAAGGCTTTCTCATAGTCCACAAACGCTAAGCATAATGGCTGGTTATACTCTTCGGTCTTCTGTTTAACCTGCCGCAGCGTATGTATGTGGTCTATGATACTAAAGCCTTTACGGAAACCGACTTGTTCGGGAGACTGGAAGTCGTCTAACCTGCGTGCGAGACGATTCGTAATGACCCTCGAAAACAGCTTGTAAACAAGGCTCAGCAGAGTGATGGGTCTGTAATTCTTCAAGAGGGTTTTATCGCCCTTTTTGAAAAAGAGCACCACCACACCCCTGTGCCATGTTTGTGGCGTTTAACCTTCTAGTATGACGGAGTTAAATAACTTCTGAAGGGCCAGTAGGATTGGTGTACCACCCGCCTTCAGAAGCTCTGCCGTAACTCCATCATCACCAGGCGCCTTGTTGTTCTTAAGCTGTTCGAGAGCCATTCTAATCTCGCACAGGCTGACGTCCGGGATGTCGTCGGTGAAGTGTTGGGTTAGTCGTGCTCTGGGATCTAAGGCACAACTATCGACAGGTGACTGGGTTTTCGTATACAGCTGTCCGTAGAACCTCTCGATCTCTCCCAGCAACTTAGGTCTAGACGTGATGATTCTGCCATCCTCAGTCTTCAGCTTCGTCAGTTGGCTCTGTCCAACAGACAGTTCTCTTGCAAACACTTTAGAGCCTTTGTTCCGCTCAATGGCTTCTTGAATACAATTTGTATTAAATTGGCGCGTGTCGCGAGTCAAAGACTTTGAGATCTGTCTGTTGAGCTGCCGGTATCTGGTAGCATCATCAGAGGATATCAGAACCATTTTCCGTCTTTCGTCTATAAGCTGCAGGGTATAGTCGGAGATCTTTTTGGTTCTGTTTGTACGGTGGGCCTTGAAGACCTTAGACCCAGCCGTATGGACAGCTTCTACGAGCCTGTCGTGGTATGAGTCCACTTCCTCGCAATCTGCTAGGCATTCGAAACGGTTTTGCAGTTCGAGCTGAAAGGGTTCAGGGTTTTGGATGTGGATGGGTAAAGGTCGGAGCGTAGACTTTATCAGTCGGGACCTCTGGAGCTTGACATTTAGGTTCAATGAGCCTCTCACCAGTCTGTGATCGCTCCCGGTTTTAACCGTATTGATCACTGAGACGTCATTGAACATCTGTCTACTCGTCGACAAGATAAAGTTTATCTCGTTTTTTGTTTTACCATCGGGGCTTACCCAGGTCCATTTGCGGTTTTCCGGCTTCTTGAAAAAGGAGTTCATCATAAAGAGTCCCTCCTTCTCCAACGCAACTTCGGCCAACATTTGGCCCCGGGGATTCCGGTCTCCAGTTCCAAATTGCCTCACTCTCAGCTCATTCCCGAATCGTTTACCCAGCTTCGCGTTAAAGTCCCCCATGACCACAGTGAAATAAGAGTTCGAGGTATGTATGGCTCTAGAAATATCCTCATACATGACCTCAACCTCATCGTCGGAGTGCGTCGAAGTCGGCGCGTAAACCTGTATGACCTTCAACGAATACCGCTTGGTAATTCTGAGTATAAGGTACGCAACCCTAGTCGACACACTCTCGATTTTCACTATGTTGTGATTAGGGACTTGTGGACTATGAACCCAACACCACCTTGGGACAGTTGGTCGCCCTCCCGGAAATAGGGCAGATTCCCGGATTTCAGGATTATCGTGTCCTCCTCCTTTCTTCGGACTTCAGATAATCCTATTAAGTGCCAATGTAACCTGCTCAATTCTTCCTACAGTTCGATCATCTTCTCGTCGGTCCGCAGTGCGCGTGTGTTGTATGTTGCCAGGGCGAAAGTCGTCGGTTTTGGTAACGTGGAATCTGCCGGGGATTCTTAGCACCCCCTGCCATGCCGTAACCACGGCTGGGAATAGCAGGGCTGCCGGGGACTGGGGGCCGCGGTTTTGTTGTGTCCATCATTTTCTCAGTACCTGCCACGTCATGCTCTGCACGGTAGGGTAAAAAAAAATGACGATTCCACACAAATGTAATGTTTTAACGGAATAAATGACTTTTTCATTTTCATTTTTCATTTTCATTTGGGAGGATATGCCATAATCGCCACGCTTGGCAGGCGGGTTGGCGATCGCAGTAGGATAGACATGGTACTCAGGAGAACGCTGCTGCCCGTTCTGTGGTATATATTCCCTCGGGACGACTTCTACGTCCCCCCACGGGATGAGAGGGGGTGGCGATATTCTCTAGGCCGTCACCACACAGCCATGCCAGCCATAATGATGTGCTCCTGGCGAAATTGGCAAATGTAGGCTGCACGCCGCACACATTGCCATTTTTCGCTTCATATCTACGAGACCGATGTCAGTACGTTGACTGTAGTGGGTGGCAGTCCGAACCCTACTTTACTAGATTAGGGGTGAGTCAAGGCAGTAATTTAGGGCCCCTTCTCTTCATTTAAATAATAAATTTTTACTAGTCCCTCCCTCTTACCCACCACTGCAACTCCTGTAAGCCAGGATCAACAGTGGCACACAATGAAATGACACTGAGCGGTGAAGCTCAGGCATGTCCCGGGAAATCGCTTTAACTGTCTTGGATCCCGCAACGAATTTAATCAGAAACAGAAAAAAGGAGGAGTTAGAAAATGAATAGTTCCACTTCCCTCCAGAGCAAAGCGGGAGACAGAATGATGTAAAGAGGCTATAGCCTCATAAAATGGGAGATTTGCAACTAGAGAAGCCAGCTGCAAAAGCACCGAGGATCAATTTAAGGGTCCTAAGTGAGCTGTTATATTTGATTCCAATAGTAGGTATGGCAAAAACGCTTAAACGCACGGAAGTTGTTCCTTGTTGCTACAAGATCCGTATAATAAACTACTCCAGATATTGGTTGCAAGCTGTTTAACATAATATCACGCTGATTTTGCCAGAGATCACACTCCCACAGGATATGGTGAGCAGTTTGTTCATATTCGTTACTGGATGTTGAGCACAGACAGATTGGTGAAGAAACTAATTTGAAACTATACAATTTACTTTTAAAATTGCCGTGTCCGGTAAGAAATAGTGCAACACAATGGTCTATGATTAGCCAAGTTTTATTTAACCGTTCGCGTACGTCCGGAAAGAACTGGTGCAGTTGGCGACCCTTGGTTGACGTATTCCATCTACATTGCCATTCATTTAGTAGTTCGTTATTTAAGTCAGCTATTGGCATAAATAGCCTGGTTATTTTCGCACGGTCGCGTAATGATACGAAATCATTTTCTAAATTATCGCGCGTAGAATAATACATTGCTGCTCGTCTTTGAACTTCAAGATCAACCGGTAGTACACCCGCTAGGACAGGTAGGGCCTCTGTGCTCACTGTTCTATAGGCTTTACACAGAAATATCAACGCCAACCTCTGGCTTTGTAGTAATTTACGGCGAGCAGCTCCGATGGTAGCCCTATCAGCCCACACAGGCGAGCCGTAGCATATACACCCAAGATAGGTTGCCCCGTAAATGATTTTAAGAGTATTAAAAGAGAGGCCCCAGGTTGCCGTCGATATCCTTGTAAGTGCAAAAAAGTTTCGCTTAGCTTTTTCCCCAACCGATTCAATATGTTCTATAAACGAGAAATTCTTATCTAAAACTAAACCCAAATAACAGGTTGATATTTTGCGTTTTACATTATTAAGTTAATTAATATTATTAAGTTTTACGCCCGGGGGGGATTTTAGTTCACCTTTAAGAAGGAGTTGGTAGGTTTTATGAGGAGCAAATGTAAGGCGATTTCTTTTACCCCATTCACTTATCATACTTAAGCAAGTTTGAGCCAGATTTTCCAACTCTCTCCTGGAGTTACCCTGTATAAGTAAGAGGCCATCGTCGGCATATGCCGTTAGAAAGCAGCGTGATGGCAAGGGTAATGTCAAGAAGTCAGTCACCCAAGTTCCAGAGATACGGCGCGAGCACTGAGCCCTGGGGGCAACCCATGGTTAACGATTTAGTGACTCTGAAGTGACCAAGCTTAAGAGTTGCAGAGCCATGTACGAAATAAGATGTGATTATCGAATATATATTACTGTAACAACCGCGTAACTTAAGTTTTTGTAACAAAATTGGCCACCAAGTATTATCAAACGCCCCTGAAATATCTAGGAATATGGCCAAAACGTATTTACATTCGGACGAGTTTACAGCTTTCCTCACTGAGATAGCTGCGTTCACTGTCGATTTACCCGCAGTAAAACCAAATTGATTGCCGTGAAATTTTGGTCCTCCCGGCAGCAATCGCGGTACAATAAGTCATTCTTTTTTTTTTCTTCGTGGGTAGTTGTGAAAGGTGACATCAAATAATTTAGCTCTTCAATAAAATTATTATAATTAATTAAATAACCAAGTTTATTTAGTACTGCAATGTATATTTATGTAAGGTAACAATATTCACCTACCAGGCAAGTGTTATCCTTTAATAATTTTACAAATCACCATTGTTATACAACAAAATATCCAACATGGACACAGTCAAGGCTAGTACAGACCTCAGAGAGATTCTGTTATCCCAAATGGCGGATTTTAGAGCTGAGCTTCAGAATATACCTGACAAAACTGGTCTGGCGGCAAGGTTCACTGCATTCCAAGATATAGTCCTGAAGTTATTTGATGGGCTGCAACAGCAAATCAACACTCTTGCAAGAGATGCAGATCGCCAGGAGATGAGAAGTCGCCGGAAGATGTTGCTGCTTCATGGTCTCAAAGAAGAGAAGGATGAAGACACCTGTGCAGTGATTGTGAACATGGTTCGAGCTCACTTAAAAATCACGAGTTTCTCGTCAAGTGACGTCAAACGCTGTCATAGGATGGGACAATCCCCGGCCTCTAAGAAATCCCGACCTATTGTGCTGAAACTACATGACGCAGCGCTGCGAGACCAGCTTTGGTTTGAGAAGACCAAGCTCAAAGGCTCAGGCATGACGATGTCTGAATTTCTCACAAAGTTTCGACACAAAATCTTTGTTCACGCGCGACAGGTTCATGGTTTGTCACGAGCATGGTCCAGTTATGGAGAAATATATGTTCTGGGGCCTGACGACACGCGCCGCCGCGTCCAATCCATGTCAGACGTCGATAACATCGCGCCTCAAGCTCCCGTTGCATCAACATCGCAACCAGTGATATCGGCCCCTGTGAAGATCTCGGCCAAAGTGAAGCGGTCATGCGCAATCAAAAAGTGATATTTTTCATAATCCCACACAGTCCAGGCGCAGTGTGTTTATGCTCGATAATAGGTATCGTATCCTAACTCATAAAACTATTACGTAGTGTTTATTATTTTGGTCAACGAGGGTTGATAGTATATTATTATCACATGACATTAAAATTAACTTATCCGTCCAATGAGTATGTAAATAACTGTCTATAACACAACGTCATTAACGATTTAGCCTTTTAACATTTGTCTTAGTCCGACAAATGGGGTCAAGAGACACAAAAATATATATATTTATTTGATTGTAAAATATTTCTGTTGACCTAGTATTTTATTACCGCATTAAGGCATTTCTTTTTTAATGTATTCTTTATTTTATTTTTTTTTGCTGGTATGTGTGGAAACGCTTGTATTTTTGTTTCGTTCTTAGTTTTAAATAATATTATTTTGTATAACATTAACTATAATTAAACACTAGCCGGTGGGTGGACCTTAATTTAATCTAATAGATTAAAATATTTTATATTAGTTATAGTATATATTTAAATTTGTATTTGTATATATATATTTTATTATTTGAGTATTTATTTATTTTATCTTTTATTATACTCGCATGTTAGACTGTAGCAGTGATAATGAGAGCTTTTATTCTTTAAACAGTGATAATGATAGTTTTACAAGTTTACCTTCACTCGCAGATACTTTAGTGACGCAGTTTTCTGATGTACCCAAAAATCTTAATGTTGTTCATATAAATGCCCAGAGTATTCCGGCTCATTTCCTAGATATGCTGGTGACTTTTGACTGTAAAAATATTCATGCCATCCTTATTTCAGAATCATGGTTAAAACCTTGTCTGCCAACATCTTCATATTCCTTGCCTGGTTACAATCTGATTAGAAACGATCGTACAGGTGGTGGTGGCGGGGGAGTTGCCATATATCTGCGTAATAATATCTCCTTTTCTATTGTCGATATGTCAACTCAGCCGCCGCCATCAGCTGCTGGCGAGCATCTCTTTATTGAAATTGATCATCACTATCGTAAAATACTACTTGGTGTTTACTATAGTCCTTCTCTACGTGTAAATTACTTCTCTTCTTTGGAAAATCTTCTAGAAAACCTCCTGCCTTCTTACAGTCACACCATAGTCATGGGGGATTTTAATACCTGCCTCTTAAAGGCTGACAATCGCTCCTCTCGTCTTTTATCTTTGCTTGAGTCTAATAATTTAACTATTCTTCCCCTAAATGCTACGCATCATTTTCCTAACTCTATCCCTTCTCTATTAGATCTTATTTTCATCTCTTCTCCCCAAATTGTCGCGAAGCATGGACAGTGTCCTGCTGACGCCTTCTCTCACCATGACTTGATATTTCTGTCATGCAAAATTAGGCCGCCTAAGCCTAAGCCTAATATCCTCTTACAGCGCAATTTTGGTGGCATGAATTTATGTAATCTTCGACGTGATGTTAATAACATTGATTGGACACCACTATTTAGTTCTGACACCGTTGATGAGAAAGTTAATTACTTCACTTCTACAATTATTAACTTGTATGACCGACATGCGCCTATTCGGGCAATCAAACTAAAGCATTTTCCCGCACCTTGGCTTACCGATGACGTCAAACGACTACTTCACAAAAAAGCTGCGGCGAAATCCAAAATTAGGTCGCACAACACCGAGTATTATCGAAATAAATATGTCTCGATTAGAAATCACTGCAATAAGGTGTGTAGAGATGCACAACGCCAGCATATTCACAAGTCCGTTCAAAACGGAGATCCAGCAAAAGTGTGGAAATTTCTAAGATCTATGGGGGTCGGAAAATCTCGACAGGATGCCATTCCTAAAAATTTTGACCTTAACTTGCTTAATCAGCACTTCTCTGCGTCGTCCAACTTTAATAGGACAGTAAAAACTAGTACATTGAATTATTTAGCATCCTGTCCGGCTCCTCAACATCCGCAGTTTGTCTTTAGTCCATTTCCGGCTTGTGATGTTAAGAAGAACATATTATCCATCGCATCTAACGCTATTGGAAGTGATTGCGTGAGCCGTAACATGATCTTACCAATCCTTGACGACATCCTTCCCATACTTTGTCACATCCTCAATCATTCCATCTCCCAAGGTGTTTTTCCACGTCTGTGGAAGGACACCCAAATCACACCAATACCCAAGAAATCCCATCCTAAGTCAGTTTCTGATTTTCGTCTTATCTCCATACTCCCTTTCCTTTCAAAAGTTCTTGAACGACTCGTCCATTCCCAACTCAGCGCCTTCTTACACAAGAACAATGTCCTCAATCCTTATCAATCCGGTTTTCGTCCTGGTCACAGTACCACCACAGCCCTGATCAATGTTACGGAAGATATTAGGTTAGGAATGGAAGATGGAAATCTGACAGTGCTTGCATTGTTGGACTTCAGCAATGCATTCGGCGCTGTTGATTTTGATATTCTATTGGCTATCTTACGTTCACTTAACATATCTCCAACGGTAATTGACTGGTTTCGTAGTTACCTGTTTGGTCGCCAGCAGCGTGTTCGCATAGAAGACTCTTTCTCTTCCTGGTGTAGCACTAGTGCCGGTGTACCACAGGGCGGCGTTCTATCACCTTTACTTTTTGCTATTTTTATAAATGCCATCTCTGATCAATTAATTTCCTCTTACCACCTTTATGCAGATGATTTACAAATTTACTTCCAAGCACCACTTGAAAAACTGTCGGAAGCCATCGAAGTTATAAATGCAGATTTGTCACATATCAGTAAGTGGAGTATGCGATACGGTATAACAGTTAATCCTACGAAGTCACAGGTAATAATTGTTGGCAGTTCCCGAAAATTCTTAAATATTGACTATTCACTGATTCCTCTTGTTGTTTTTGACGGGACTATTATACCTTTTTCGGACAGAGTCAAGAACTTGGGTATTGTTATGGATAATACCTTATCGTGGGGTTTTCAAATGCAAGAAGTTAGCAAAAAGATTTTTGCTTCTGCAAGTTCCTTGAGACGTCTGCGAAACTTTCTGCCAATTGCTACCAAGATTGCACTTGCTCAGTCTCTTCTTCTCCCTATCCTTGACTATGCTGACACCAGTTATCTTGATCTAACGGAGGAACAGCTTGATAAACTTGAGCGACTTCAAAACTTTTGCATACGTTTCATATTTGGTTTGCGCAAATATGATCATATATCCGAATTTCGCAATAAACTCAAGTGGCTACCAATACGTCTTCGTCGGAATACTCATATCGTATCACTTCTATACAGTATTCTGTTCATCCCATCTACTCCACATTATCTCAAAAAACGATTTAATTTTCTTCACACAAATAATTCACGATTTTTGCGGTCATCAGAAAACTTACGACTTAAAATGTCCTGCCATTCTACAAATTTTACTGACAAATCTTTCAGTATACAAGCTGTCCGATTGTGGAATGCATTACCTATCAAAATAAGACGCGCCCAGTCACTTAGAACTTTTAAATGTATGGTCAAAGAACATTATTTAAACTTATCTAGTTGCTGCCGTGACTTTACTTGAATCAGCTGAAAGCATGCAAGTTTACATATTAGTTTTTATGTGTGTATAATTAGGTATATATATTTATTTTTATATGTATATATATTTATATATAATGTATATAATTATGTTGTGTATGTATGTATACAGTACTGTATATAAGTATTATTCTTACGTATATGTATATGCGTAAGCTATCTTTTCTTATTTTTAATAAATTCGTACACCTTTTGCTACCATTATCCATTGATGTTAAATTCTGGTCCATCCAACGCAAATAGGTTGCCTGGAAGAGATCGCTTTTAGTGATAAGGCCGCCAATTGCAAAAATAATGTTCTATGCATACTGTACTCTGTATATTCTTTATGCAATAAAGTGTACTTCTTCTTCTTCTTCTTCATTCTAGAAACTTGCCTAAGGAAGGCAGTAACGTTATTGGTCGGTATGACTTAGGGTCTTCAGGCAGTTTATCGCCATTTTTTGGTATAATACGAATAAAACCGCTGCGCCAAGAACGCGGAAAAGTCCCTTCAGATATGCAACGATTAAAAACTTTTAGTATTGAATCACCGGATTGTTTTGTGGCTTCTATTATCATTTTGTTGGATATTTTATCTTCACCTGAAGCTTTGTTAACAGGTAGCGATTTCACAGTATTCATAAACTCATTAATTGTAGGAAGACTAGACATATACGTAGCGGGTGGATTGTTTGCCCACTGTCTAATCTGCTTATGGTAGTCATTATCGTTCAAGGAACTATCATCAGGTATGAGCGAATTAAGTAAGGATTCCGTGGTCTCCTCTATGCCACTGGTGTAGGTTTTATTGATTTTTATGTTTTGAATATAAGCTAAATCTATAGACCTATTTGCTTTAAACTCATGGTATAGGGGCGACCACGGGCCTTCTTTATCTAATTTATCGACTATTTTTCTAATAAGATTGCCTTTGCATTTCTCTATTGACGAGCGGTAACGTGAACGAGCTATTTTGAGTTTTATATATGCATTATTTAAAACATCGCCTACAATTTTACGTTTTTTTAGTTTATTATATTTTTTACGTGTTCTCCGAAATTCACATCGAACTTTAATTAAGTAGTTATTCCACCAATCGCATAGGGATAGGGACGCGGCCTATTGCAATATCGGCACAGTAGGTAAAAGTGTCCGACATCATTACAGCACATTCCTCTGTTGTTAGTTCATCCCGGGTAAAATCCCATTTAAATAATTAATGACTTACCGGAAGTAGTGATGTCTAAACCCTTATTATGTGCTGATGATCTCAAATTGGTCCAGAAGATAGAGCGGATTGTAATATGTGGAGATTAGAAATATAACTTCATTGTTTCGTGTCGAGTAAAGTAAAAAAAAAAGAAAAAACTCTTTATTGAATGCACACTTATTTATAAGTACAAAAATCCTTACTCAGCTATCCTTTAATGCGACTCGATTTATGTCGCAGCTAGCGTTAAATTGTTACAGTAAAAGTATTAATTCATACATCACATCTCCCCTTAAAAAGTTCACATCTCACCTCCCCCATAAAGAAAAAAAAAAATGGATAGCACTAAAAGATAGCTGTTGACAAACAATACATTTTTTTTATAATAATAATATTTATGACACTTAGTCATTAAACAATTTAGTATTATTTTTATGAATTATGTATTCTTTATTATTCTTTAAAATTTTAACATTGGAGTCTAAGTCTTCTACTACTTCAAAAGGTCCATTATAAATATGATCTAATTTATCACCAACTTGATTTTTTAATAACAATAAATCACCTTTTCTGTATTTAATAGGATTTAAGTTTTTATCAAATAATAATTTACGTTTTTGTTTACTATTCAAAAGATTTTGTCGCGCATCTGATTGTGCACGCTGTAACCTATATTTAAATTCTAATGGGTAATTTTCATAATTATATAAAGGTTCAATATATTTGTTAAGATTACTTGGCAAATTACATTGTTTTCCAAATACAAGCTCGAATGGTATATAGTTAGTTTCACAATGAACTGTGGTATTGTAGGAGAAACACCAATAAGGTATCCAACTACTCCAATGTGTTCTATTATTACCACATTGAATCCTGAGAAAAGCACCTAAATTTTTATGACTATTTTCTAAAGAACCAATGGTTTCATGATGGTAGGGCGTAGAATTTAATTTATTTATATGTAGTAATGTGCAAATTTCAGTAAAGACTTGAGACATAAATTCAGTGCCTTTATCTGTAATTATTTCCCTAGGTATACCATATCTCAATATAAAGTTATTTATAAATTCCCTAGCAACTACACTAGCCTCCTTGGTTTGTAAGGGATATGCCTCTACAAACTTAGTTAAGTCGCATTGTATCGTCAAGATATACTTAAAATTATAATCATCTAATTCTAAGGGACCCATTAAATCTAAACTAATTCGTTCAAAGGATGAACTTGCCGTGGTTGTAATAACCATAGGCTGCTTAATATTACTATTAGAAAACTTATTTAATTGACAATCCTTACAGTTTTTGACGTATTCTATAACATCATTAGTTATTCCTCTCCAAAAATATCGCTTTTTAATGTTATTGAGCATCCTGCTTACCCCCGCATGGCCACTGGTGGGTAACAGGTGGAAATCATTTAAAATAACTCGTTTTTCATCATCATCTTCAATTCTAGTAAAATTTTTAATTACTAAGAACCACGGTATATTAGAAATATTTTTTATTTCTCTCAACAACTTCATTATAAAGTCAGAGTTTCCATTATTTTTAGAAATAATTAGTTCCGCAATATTGTGTTTTTTACACATGCGTTCCAATTCTCTCGCTAACACTGACATAGTAGATAACGATCGAGACATTAGAAATATAGTTGACTTACTCGGAATAAATATACAATTACCGGTATTACTTACATCATCGTTTACATTACTTATATTTGGGGGGCGCCCGCTACATATTTTTAACTCAATTATATTTAAAGGTCTTTTCAGGACCTCCACAATGTTGGGTTGATCAGGCCTAACACTTGTGGGAACGTTCAAAGTAAAATCCGTATTACGAGCTAACTCTAATTTTCTTCTCTGTGCACGAGTAACGACTGATACTACATGCTCTCTCATTTGCTTTAAGTCTTGAATAGACATTGGAAGCCGACTCAATGCATCTGCAGCTGCATTACTTCGACCACAAATGTATTCAACCTCGAAATCGAACTCTTCTAGGCAAAGCCTAAATTTTGTGAGTCTACTAGATGGGTTTGTCATATTAAAAAGATAAATAAATGGTTTATGATCGGTTCTAATTTTAAATTTTCTACCGTATAAATATGGCCTAAAGTGCTTAATCGCCCAAACAATCGCAAGTAACTCTAATTCAATAATAGGGTATCGTGTTTCCGCAGGGTTTAAATTACGACTCGCGTACGCTACAACTTTACCATTTGCGTTAGACAACACGGCACCTAAACCGATTTTAGAAGCATCCGTCTGTAATATGAATGTATTTTGTTCTGAAAAATTTGGATATTCCAAAACGGGTGGGCTAACAAGCGCATGTTTTAATTTTTTAAATGCTATTTCGCATTCTTCCGACCAGTTAAATGATACGTTTTTCTTACATAACTGATTAAGGCGAATTTTTTTTTAAGTGTGAATTAGCGAAAGCGACAAATCGCTTAGTTTCGTCAGCGTTATTTGGTCTAGCATATGACTGTATGGATTTTATTTTTTCAGGGTCTGGTAAAATTCCTTCGGATGTAATTTTATGCCCTAAGTACATAATTTCTTTTCGTAAGAATTCACACTTTAATGGATTTAATTTTAAATTCACCTTTCGAAGTCTTTCTAGTACTTCTATAAGATGCTGGTTGTGAGATAAAAGCGAGTTCCCTATTACAATGCAATCATCCAAATAAATAAAATATTTTTTGTAATTAAGACCGGACATAGCAACAGTCA
Organism: Pseudoips prasinana; assembly: GCA_951640165.1. Taxonomy (NCBI): domain Eukaryota; kingdom Metazoa; phylum Arthropoda; class Insecta; order Lepidoptera; family Nolidae; genus Pseudoips; species Pseudoips prasinana. The sequence goes on from OX621260.1 coordinate 17,409,516, forward strand.
TTAACCTTGAAAAGACACTAGGGCTTGTTTTAAGTCCCATAGGGCATCTTTTCATTTGGTACATTTTGTCTGTAGTAAATGCAGTATATTTACGCGAATTTTTGTCAAGAGAAATTTGGTACATTTTGTCTACGTTAAATGCTGTATATTTTCGGGAATTAGGTTCTAGGCTCAATTGGTAATAACTTTGCGATAGATCTAATTTTGAAAAATAAATACTACCTGATAACGAGTCTAAAATATCTATTATGTTCGGAAGGGGAAACTTATCATCTTGTATTCTATTATTTAATTGTCGATAATCAATAACTAACCTCCATTTTTTGTCACCGAGTTTATCAGATTTTTTAGGTACAAGTAAAACCGGGCTGGACCACTCAGACGTGGCCTCCTCGATGATGTCATTATCTAGCATTTCTTTTATTTGTCTTTGTACCTCTTGTTTCAAAGCGTGAGGTATCCTGTAAGGCTTTGAATATACTGGCGTAACGTTATTTTTTAATTTAATGGAATGCTCTAATAAATTAGTCACCGATAGTTTGTCACCGGGTAAATGAAATACGTCGGCATACTTGGCACATATCGACTCAATACTAAGTCTCTCTTCTCTGTTTAAGTAACTCAAACTAAGAAGGTCAAATAAATTTTTAACACGATCAGCCGATATACTTTCACGGCTCAGGTCACACGAATCAAAACAATGTAAATGATAAGTTCTTACAGACGAAAAATCTATATCCAATTTATTGTCAGTGGTGTTTAGTATACGTATCGGAATTAATCCATTTTTATGTTTAACTCATAATCCCGCTATGAACACACCGTCTTGAATTTCCTTCGCTAAAATAACACAATCTCCGCGTTTGTCAGTAGGTACGTGCCTTATAACTTCGCAACGTGGCGGAATAGAGTGATGATACTTTGTTACGTCATCAAAACTAATAGTAATGTACTCGCCATCGTTTCTCAAGCTTAAAGTATTATTTTTATAGTTAATAATAGCTTGATATTTTTGTAGAAAATTACTACCTAGTATTCCGTTAGCAGCGCATTCTAACTGTTTAAAAACGTAAAACTTAACAATAAAACTTATTCCACTTATTTCTAACTTTAATAAGATATAACCTTCGGACATTAAATTTCCACTAATGCCCTTTATGTATACTTGCTCCTTATATATTTGGTTAATATAGTTACTATTATATCTTTCTAACCATTCGTATTTAATTACGCATAAGCTAGCACCGCTGTCGACTAACAAATTAATATCTATGTTGCCGTCTAAGTGACACCTAATTACATTATAATTATCGAAATTTAAAACATATTGCTTAATTACTTTTGGAACGAAAAAACTCTGAATCACGCGCATAGCCATTGTTTTCCGATATGTCTCTCTGGGTATGCTGAATACGCGAAAACCGAGGCCGAGGTTCTGTTACACGTGAGCCATTGCGAAAAGGCTTTGAGTGTAACTCATTAAATTTACGTGGAGTAAAATTTTTACTTTGCCAATTATTCGATCTATTTAGATTGCTATTAAATTTAATAAAGTTATTTTGAAACTGACGACGAGGTGTATACTGGCGTGAACTATTGTAATATGTCTTATGTGTTACCTTCATAACCGGATGACCAGAAGACATAGGTTGCTCATCCAATGCAGCTCTTATAGCCTCTGACAAAGACGTAAATTTCCTAGAAGCTATAATCATACTTAACTTTTGATCGGATAAGCCATCTGCAAACCGTTTAATTGCCGTCTTCTCATTGAGAGGACGCAATTTTTGGGACAAATCTTCATCACCATCTGCTTGAGCTAATGTAAGGTTAACAAAGAGTTCCTCTAACTCGGAGCCAAACGCCTCGATACTTTTGTTACCTTGTCTCATGTGTTGCAGTTGCGCTTGTAGACTAACGTCGGACTTTTTTGGCAACAAATATTTCTTCATATCACTGATAAGAGAAGTGACAGTACTGTACCTTGACTGTAGACGTAGCTTAGCGCCAGGAGACAGTCTGGTCTTCAGCACGAAGTCGATTAATTGCTGTTTAGTTTTATCGCTAAGCATGCTATCGTAAAGCTGTATAGAATCAATTAATTGCTTTGTAACGGTTTCACTACCTGTCATAACTGGTAATAGTGATATTGCCGTCTTCAAATTAAAGTTCACTATCCATTTTGACTTCCTCTAACTCAATACACTTTACCAATGATAAAATTTGATTATATACGCTATGAATATTATCTACAATAGTATCAATACAAGAAATGTCTTCACTGCTAATCTCAGAATTCTTTATAAGTAATTGGACCTTAGACAAAACGCTATTTAAGTTATGATACACAATTCGAGCTTCCTGCAACTTTTTAGTACCTATCTCTTTACTTCTACGCAAAGGGCCAATTTTGATTAAGTATACCTTGATATCTAGTAACTTACTATTAATAGTATTTAGTTCATTCAGCATAATATTACTGAACTAAAATAAAAGAAATGAACTACGAAATATATTAATAATTAAAGTAAAACCTGCGATTGAGTCAGATTTCTCGGAATTACGCGGACGTCCTTAGTGGTGTCGAATGAAGCCACGTTGAGCCGGAATGCAGTCACGTTGTGCCGGTATGCAGTCACGTTGTTTATACTAGCGAGGACGCGTTGTGGTCTCTTCACGACCTCGGGCCGGGATATCCCTGGACTCCGCTCCTATCCTTGTTCTTCTTCTCTGGTTTCTTGGCCGGGTTCGGGTAACAGAGTTTCTTCTTTAGGCTGTTGTAGTAAGATCAGATCTGGACATGTTGTTTAGGGAAACAGCGTTGAGTTCTCGCCGCAACGTTCTCACAGCGTGGCCACGACACTTCTTCAGTATGTAGTATGTGACAGAAACAGCTATCAAGACGAGTACAACGATCAACAAGATTAGTTCAATGCTTACACCACGTGGCATGGATTGGCTGGTAGACGCTGAAGCAGCTCCATTGGCATTTTGGGCAATGACGACTTCTTCCTTGGAATACGATTTTCCCATCGCAATTCTTCTTTCTTGATATGATGAATTTTGGAATTTGGGTCTTCTTTCTAGACTTCGGATCTTCTTATTTGGTACTTCTTACTTGTTGTTATACCATTTTCTTAATGGCAGGGTCGCCATGTAATATGTGGAGATTAGAAATATAACTTCATTGTTTCGTGTCGAGTAAAGTAAAAAAAAAAAGAAAAAACTCTTTATTGAATGCACACTTATTTATAAGTACAAAAATCCTTACTCAGCTATCCTTTAATGCGACTCGATTTATGTCGCAGCTAGCGTTAAATTGTTACAGTAAAAGTATTAATTCATACATCACAGGATGTCGGACCATGCAGCAAGATATAAGTAGGCTCATGGAGTGGACGATTGACAGTAAATTATTTATTTATTCATTCATACGTACAGCTACCGTTACAGGTTAAACCCAATTCGATAGTGACGGATTAAAAAAGAACAATCTTATATGACTAAATATACATAACATTATCAAAATTATTAAAACTATCAACATTATTACACTTATCAACATTATTAAAAACGAAATTTTCTTTTAAATTATTAGAATAGCCTTAACAAGCTAGTAACATAATGTATACAAAGTTACTCTTGCGAACTGGCTCAGTGAACAAGAAAATAGATCAATTTGACCCGCTACAGTATTAAGGACCACCATAGTTCGAGTGAGAGGAGTGTTCTCCAGTAATTTGGTCCTACTTCTGGGTATCGCAAATAAGGCTGGTTTGCGACGCCGTTGTAAATACCCATCAGGTACACTTAATCCAAATAAAGATGCATTTATTTGTATGAAACATGTGTTACATTTTTTACATGTATGACACAATGATAGTTATAGTGGTATCAACATATCCTGCGGAATCAGGCGTACAAATGACGCCGCCGTGATATACAGGATGCTTTGCGTACTCAATACAATGTTTATGATAGGAAGTGTTTACATAATGAACTTAATAAGATTAACTGGGCTGAAACTAATCAACTAAATACAACGGAATCAGTTTATAACTTTATTAAATATTCCTTTAGTAACGCCTTAAAAAAATCAATGCGATTAGTGTGTGCGAAACATAAACTACGAAAGATTGTCCCTTGGATAAATGACAACGTCGCTCAACTATGCGAGCTAAAGGATGAGTGTTTTAATCAATGGAAGAAAGACCCGGGCAATCACGTTCTGCATTTAAAGGACAATAAAATTCGAAATAATGCACACAAAACCATAGAATTTTACAGAAACCAATTCTATAAAAATCAAATCAAAGAAAACTACAACAACCCAAAAAAACTCTGGATGATATTAAACTCGATCTGTGGGAGGGTAACTAAATCAATTGATAAATTTGTTTTAGAAGCTTTCAAATCTCAAAACTTAACCGCGTATCAACTGGCAAATAAATTCGCTTGTGGTTTCCATAACTCGGTTTAATCAATATTACCCAACTGTAAGCTACGTCCCTTATCAAGTGACTCAAAAAATTACAAAAATGTAAGTATTAGATTCCAAAAAGCAACAACAGAAAAAATACACAAGCTTATTCAATCGCTAAACCGCAAAAAAACTCCTGGCTTGGACAAAATTAGAGTAGTAAGTAGATATTCAAGATATAAGTGGAAAAAAAAACTTGTGTGTACTTATGTACACGCGTTAGAAGTTATACTTCTTAATATACAACTTGAACATAGTTATCAATTTTCATACCACCTAGAACTAACTTCATGCTGTTAAATTTTTTGGTGTCGGTGTGCGCGCGCATCGTAAAAATTCACTCTCATCATTTTTCTCCATCGCGCCAAAAGAAGTATAACTTCAAAAATTCGTCAGCCCTTGCCCATCTTATAAATGTCAGCATTAATACAGGAAAATACCCAAATTACCTAAAATTAGGATGTGTCCACCCAATTTACAAAAAAGGCAAAAGAGACAGTGAAATTAATTACCGACCAATTACCTTGTTGTCATCAATCGATAAAATTATAGAAAAAATTATTTGTAATCAAATCCATTCATTTTTTATTAAAAATTCAATTATAAGCAAATCACAATATGGTTTAAAAAAAAATAAAAGTACCACGTCTCTTCTCTCACAGTTTACAGATTACATCAATACGGCTCTAAACGAAAAAAAACACGTATTGGCACTATTTATTGACTTCTCACGTGCCTTTGACACTCAAGATCATAGAAAATTCCTACCAAAACTGGAAGAGTCTGGACTGAGGGGACGGATGTACAACTGGTGCGCTGATTACCTAAAAGACCGGAGATACCAGGTTCAGATTTCCGACAGCCTCAGTGATGCATTTTATGTCACTCACGGTACAGCACAAGGGTCAGTGAGTGGACCGCTTCACTTTTTAGCTTATGTCAATGATATGTCAGATATATTCCAGTGGTGCAAGTCTTTCCAATTTGCTGATGACACCTGTATTTTGATTACTGGGAAAAGTACCCCACCGTTATTGCTGACTTACTACAAAAGTTTTTGACATATTATGTAGATGGTGTCACGACGCTGGTCTGGTATTAAACGCTCAGAAAACCAAAGTAATGCACATAAAATCTCCCTACGCACAATGCAAAACCCCTTTACCTAAACTAGTAGCCCATACGCACCATTGTCTGCATAAACTGACACCATGTGATCTAAAATGCCCAAGTATCGGTCAAGTTAACACCCACTTGTACTTAGGATTACTTATAGACGAAAAATTCAACTGGGGTCCGCATATTGAACGAACAGGTGAAAAATTACGTGCAATTTTGGCCAAAATGTATGTCATAAATAAACGCATTCCGTTTAAAACCAGATTACTTCTATATAATGCCTTTTTCGACTCCATCGTGTTGTATGGCCTTTCTAGTTATGGGCGGACACACAAAACATACCTGGATTCCATTTATAACTTACAGCGCAGAATACTTAAATTGATTATTCCATCTAATCGTAAAAGCCAGCTTACCAAGAAGTCTCAACTTTTTAAGTATTGTGAAACACTTCCAATAAATATAAAAGTTAAATTTAATCTGCTTAAGGAACAATTCTTTGATGAGCATCACCAATGCAAAATAAATCATTCTGTGTATACACGACGCGTTGCGCAAAATAAACTGGTTACTGCACCAGCAAACAACTTCTATGGCGAGCGGACTACCGCTTATCTAATCCCGCGGCTAATTAACGAACTACCTGCCTCCGTACGAAATAAAATAAAAATGTACAACATTAAAACTGTTCTAAAAGAACACATGTTAGACCAATTGTAACTTCGTTATGACATTTTCCTGATACAAACAAAGCATTGTGTCAGGATGGTATCAAAACTAAGCCAATGTGTACCTACTGCTGTGTTTGTTATATTATATTATGTTGTATTGTATTGTATTTATGTTGTATTGTATATATTAAACCGACCAAATTGGGTCGAATCTGATTTGCTGTCACACACAAACCCCCGTGGTTTAAGTGACAGTAAGAACTGTACTCAAACTTTATAAATATTTGTTTTGGTAATAAAAAAAAAAAACCTTAAAATTTATATATGTAAAATAGTTTGCCGCAATTCAAAACACAATAATTTCACATATTTGGCACAATAGACTAGTATAAAATAGTCTAGTAAAAAATCATTCACACTATAGTACCCTTTTTTACAAAGTAATTCTTTAAATTTCTTTTTGAATAAGTTTATTGTTAGGGTTTAATATGAAAAAGGTATTTTATTGTAGATTTGTGGCGCCATACAGAAAATACTTCTCCACATAAGTGTAGTTCGGGAATTATGCAAGCAATTATAAATAAAAATATAAATATGCAGGGAATTATAAATCCCCTATTAAGATTATTCGCTTATATTTAACACTTAATTGTTCTATAATTCTAAAAAATATCATATATTCCTGTTCACCAGTATTTGGTGGTATATAAACAACGCAACATAGAAATAGATATCTACACCTTATATGTATAGTCGCACAAACTAGTTCAAATGAGCAGTTATCGACGTTGACCTCACCCGGTGCATTCACTTGTCGTAGCTGTAGTTTTTGTGCGGCCACTAAAATCGCGCCGCCTTGCTTACGTCCGTCGGAACGATCGCAACGTAGAATTTGATGACCCGGTGGTACGATCTCCGCATCGGATATAGAACCGTTACATCCTGATTCCGTAATTGCAATTATATCGGCACTTAACGATTCAATATTGTTATAAAAACTATTTAACTTCGTTCGAAGGCCTCTAACATTTTGATAATAAAATTCAAAACTAGTTTTCTTTGGCTGATTTTCTTGTTGTTTTTCGAAACCAAAGCCATTCGCTGAATTCAGCATTTACAGGCCACACTTCAGGTCGACATAACTTTTCGTACATTGACTCCGTAGCCGTAATTCTAAAAGATGTGTAATCTCTTTCCGTCTTATGTTTAATTTGCGTGATTTTAACATAAGGATCTGAACCACAAACTGCATTAATATGGGATGTGATTTATTCAACTGTAGTTTCAGGAATCAAACGCCAAACATGCAAGTGCTTTTTCCTTTCAGTGGCTTGTAGTTCTACCAAATCTGTATTTTCTCCTCTTTTCACTCCTTTGGTTTTTCTTATATCCTTCTTCCGGACAGTCGTCCACTCATTCTTATCCTCAATATCCTTTTCTTTGTCTTCCGTCAATTCCACCATACGTGGCTGAATGAAAGTAGAAGACGACGCCGTCGCAGTTTTCGTGGCCACACGCAAATTTTGTTTGCGATGTTGGTGGATAGTGTTAGGTTTGTTTACGTTCACGCACCTTTTGCTCACTGTTTCGGCAAATGTAGCTGGAATATTGCTTTCTTTTCTAGGCTCGACGCCGTTTTTCAAGTTTTGAGGTGAACTATTAACACTTTCCTGACACTGGTTGGGAGGAATGAAATTTTTTTTATCGGCGCACTCGTTTTGACGTACCTTCATTTCTGCTTTTAGTTCTTCCAATTAATTTTTTGTAGAAAAACATACTTCTTGCAGAGTTTTAATAATCCTTGTTTGCATGTCCAGTCGGTTCAAAACTTTCGAACTAAATTCCCTAAACTCTGCCAGCAAAATGCCATCATAATCACACTTGGCGATTGACTCATCTGATGCTGCTGGTTTAATGCCTCGGGTTCCGCGCTGAGTATTAACATTGGTACTAGCGAGGCTGCTCGTTTCAGAGTCCAGTCGTTTAGGCTTGGGAGTGGAGCCATCGCACCCAGGACATATCCACTGGTGCTTGTGTTTCTCCGAAAAAGCAGTGAACTTTTCATGTGACAATCCGAGACACTTTAAGTCGTACACTTGTGTGGCGGTTGCTGGTAATAAAACCACATAAATAAGTTTAAACTGGACTGTATTGAAATAATGCACAAATACAAAATTACACGTCACACTGGCAGGTGAGGAATTGTGACTGACATAAGTCCGTTTACTTGAACGGAATGAAGTTGTTATGTATGTTTCATACATAAATTGGCAACGCCATTAAAGAAAACAAAAGTTTAGCGGTTAATACAAACTAAAATTGGACTTAATCTTAAATCTACTTATTATTAGACAAATAGGAAACTGTTTCCTTATGCTGGTATACATGAAACCTTTTAAACTTAGGTGCTATTTATTATTTTATAACATTAAAACAAATCTTTTACTATTTACTTATTGAATGGTCCAATACACTTGAATAAATTACAATACAATTGTAGAATTGATACAGAATGACTGACAGACAATCTTAAACAAAGTCTATATTATCTTTAAATTGAATAAATTATAAACTGCTAAGCTACTTACAAAGTTGTTGACAAATTTTCACTGAAATTAGTCATTACATTTGAAATTGTTATTGCCATTCATATAAACTCGCAGTAATATATAGGACAATAGTTATTACATATAACAATGTGCATGTACACCTGTATTATTTTTTACCTTTATAAAGTAGGTAGCTATAACTACCTATGTGTTGACATAATATTTAATTATAATGTATTAATCTTTATGTGTTTTTTTTATAACAGAATACCGGGAATCCATCACCTCACTATCCAAAATAGCTGGTGTTAACCATGTTTCTGACAATATAATTAAGTCATAAGAATCGGCTAAGATATTCATAAATAGCGTATTAAGTTTTGTCCTGAGTCCTCTACAATTTTGGTAGTAATCAGTGATCTTATCCAGCATTATAAAAAAATACGTTACAGAATATTAATATCACCAAATAATAACGATTGTTTACGAGTTGAGAAGAAATGCCCGACAATACACTCTGTATATGTATGATAACTATACTTAAATACGAATAGTTATATGGACCTATATTAGTTATGCAGTAATTATAACAATTAGTTTGTGACTTAAAGTGAATGAATATAAATAATAAATTAAACAAGAAGGTATACAATAAAATACTACCACTCAATACTCAATAGAAGCAAAGTAAGTAAACACGTAGAGTAGTTTGAAACACAGAGGATGCACCTAACAAAATTAAGCACTTTAATTATTTTACGATTTGACCATAAAACTAACAAACTTAATAAAATACATACATACGTATTATATAGGAAGGTTCCTTTATGTTTCAGTACTAGATTTATTTTTAATTTTGGATAAGTCTTGTTCCAAACGTATGGCAATAATAGGTGACGATTCATTAGCTCTAACAAGTATGGTTCCATGTTTGACCTAGAAAAATCTATAATTATTCTCTTTGGCTTTCTCTCGAGTTTCACGAAACAAATGCTTGTTTTTCAAGGTGAGATGCTCATTAATATAAATGTTTGGAGGTTTACCCGCAATGCCTAGCTCATCAGAGGTAAGGCCCTTCTTCATGCGCACAGCAGAGATAAAGTCATCACGTAGGGAACGGTTTGAGAACTTCACAATAATATTTTTTGGTCTTGTATTAGTATTGGCAGAAGGTACCCGATGAATCGCGATTACGTCTTGTTTATTTAGAGGCTGTTTGACAAGGGTCGCGATTTCCACTAGGATGTTGGAGAAATTTTCACCACGTTTTTCTGGTAGATTCTGAACCTCTGCATTACACATACGTGCTTGTTGCTCCATACCATCAATTTTAGCTTCCAGAACAGATATTTTAGAAGAGTCGGCTGAACAGATATTTGAGCGATTTTCAAGGGCAGTGACTCGCGTTGAAACTTGTTCTGTTTTAGCCTTCAATTCCTCAAAATGAGTACTCATGTAGTTAATAGAGGACTTTACATCACTGAGCTTACTTGTGAATTTTGAAATCATATCTTCCTGTTTGTTAAACCAGCCTTCCAATCTGGCTACTACGTTACGTTGAAAAGATTGAAAATCATCTCGAAGGGATTGGATGTCTGAACTGGACGTACCTTTACGAAACGTTATGTGAGGGGGTGGCGAGTCCTGCTCATTAAGCGAATTATTAGTGCTCCTTTCTCCAAACGCAGCAACTTGTTCACTTCCTTCACACTGATTATAAGTACTATTTAAGTTAGCCATCGTTAAATCTTGAACTCTCTGATAGTTTATTACTCTGTGTAGAACGAGGCACAGTACAGGTAGATAGTAGGTACTTTTTTGACTCGAGCGGTGGCGGCGCACGGCGCGATGACGTGTTACGAGGTGCGATAAGCGAACACTTGGACACAGCCGACGCGTACCGCAGAGCGAACCGGAAATATTTATTATAGTTTTACATAGAAAACATTGTTAATAACAAATTCTAAGATTTTGAATATAGTAGGTATAATATCTATGGATGGGCCCATCATTAATTTCTTTATTTAATCTTACAACTATCAGATACAGACCATTAATTTTATTAGCATTACCATATTAACATTGGGGATGAGATTAGTTTTAAACAAATCAAAATAATGAAAGAAAATGCTACATAGGAACATGCCCAGCTGCGTCCAGTAGCCACAAAAAGGTAAGTTGGTAAGCATAACATTTATGATTTATTCATAAATGGGAAGTACACAAACTTTCATCACACTAGTACGCATGATTTTACCACCATTAGTTCTTACAGATAATGCCCTGACCTTGCCATCTGATCCAGGGAAAGTTTGTTCTACTCTAGCCACTGGCCAAGTTAATGGAGGGGTGTTGTCAACTCTTAATAGCACTAAGATCCCTTTTTCGATATTTGGGACACTGCTGTGCCACTTTGGCCTATTTTGTAATTGAGTCAAATATTGTTTTGACCAGGATTTTCAAAAGGATTGAGCCATGTGGGTACATTGCTGCCAAAATGATAAACGATTTATGACGATACATTTGTCACATCAGGCTCGGGGAATGATGTAATAGACCGCACTGTTGCACCTGTTAAAAAATGAGCAGGAGTTAGATAAGACATGTCGTTTGGATCACTGCCTGGCAAAGAAAGTAAAGGTCTGGAGTTCAATAGACCTTCTATTTGAATTATTACGGTATTCAACTCTTCATAAGTTAATATACATTTTGGTGAAGAAAGTAAAGGTCTGGAGTTTGTATTTGTATAGTATTTGTTGCCCTACAACTCTTTTTAAATGATATTTTGCACTCTTAATTCCTGCTTCCCATAAGCCTCCAAATACTGGCGAATAAGAGGGAATAAAACTAAATTCAATACCGAGATCTGAAGTAAAGTTTATGATTTTGTCCTGATGTACCTGATTAAAGTGTAATGAGTATAACTCATGCAATTGATTATTGGCACCTTTGAAGGTAGAACCATTGTCACAATAAATTATAGAAGGTTTATTGCGACGGTAAATAAATCTTTTTAATGCCTGTAAAAAACATTCAGTTGTTAGGTTTGATACCAATTCAATATGAATGTCCTTTGTTGTAAAACAAACAAATAATGCCATGTATGCTTTTAAAATTAGTGGATTTCTAGCACGGTGTAATTTAATTGAAAATGGACCACCATAATCAATCCCAACCTTTTCAAAAGGTCTGCTGGGGTTCATCCTGTCTGAAGGAAGAGATCCCATCATTTGCTCTGATGCCTTAGCTCTTAGCTTGAAACACACTAAACATTTATGAATAACCCCCTTGACTTCTCTAAGTCCATTAATTATGTAAAACCTCTGACATAAGCTTGCTAGGGTCAACTTTTTTCCCGCATGTAACAAACATTTGTGTTCATTAGTAATTATTAACCGTGTAATATATGATTTTTTAGGTATTATGATAGGATATTTCTGATCATATGGTATGTTAGCATTATGTAACCTGCCTCCTACTCTGGGGATACCTTCTCCATCTAAGAAGGGATTTAAAGATTTTAAGTTAACTTTAATTGGTTTTTTGGAGATAATACAAGCAATTTCTTCACCAAAATGTTTTACCTGATCTTGTCTAATTATATTTTTAAGTGCAAAATTTAGTTCCTTTATTTTTGATGACCAGAGACCCTGTCTTCTTTCTTTACTCTATAATTGTTAAAAAACCTGTAAATATAGGCAATAATTCTTTTAAATTTGTTAATATCAGAATAATATGAATATAAATTGAAATCTTTATTTGTCTCAAAAGTCAAAGTATTATTATAAAATTTTAGTTCAGGAATTTTATTAAGAAGTTTAAAGTTTGTAAATTTATGTGTGTAATTCTTATCATGTAAAAATTGTGGTCCATGCCACCATAACTGGTTGTTTTTAATTAAGTGGGGTTCAATCCCCCTAGACAAACAGTCTGCAGGATTATTAACGGTATTGACATATGACCATGAGACACCTTTTGTGAGATCACAGATAGTTTTTACTCTGTTTGCAACATACGCAGATAGTTTTGTGGGCTCTGTGTTGATCCAAGCAAGAACAATTTGAGAATCCACATATAAATGTACATTAATGTTAAAATTATTTTTAAGTAGTTGATCATACAACTTTCTTGACAGTTTTGCTAGTATCAAAGCACTATTTAACTCTAATCTTGGTGTAGTTAATGATTTTATGGGATTTACCCTTGATTTTGAGCATAACAAGTCAACATTTACTTGACCATTGGTGTTAATGGTTTTTAAATAAACACAACAACCATAAGCCTTCTGCTAGGCATCCGCAAAACCTATTAGCTCAATACATGCTGAATTTTGTGTGTCAATATGTCTTTTTACTTGAATGCAATCTGTTTTTGATAAATTTTCAACAAAACTTCTGAATTTTTTGTTTAAGTTATGTGGCAATGGTGAGTCCCATGAAACCTTCGCTAACCATGTTTGCTGCATGATTAATTTTGCAAGTACAATGATTGGACCTACTAGACCAAGTAGATCAAAGAGTTTGCTAATAAAACTTAATGTCTGACGCTTAGTATAAACATCTAACAACTCAGTTTTTGGACAAGAAATGTTCAATATATCCGTTTGTGGGTTATATTTGATACCTAAGGTTTTTACATATTGATCATCATCACCTTTGCATAAATCAATCTCACTTGATATTTGCAAGGCATAAGGAATGTCATTTAGAATATACTCACTATTAGAACTGCATTTATGAAGTTTAAATCCACCAAGTTTTAATATAGAAATTAATTGGTTTTTCATATCAAGTAGTTTTTGTAAATCGTTACCACTAGTGCAAATATCATCCACATAACAGTGATTTAATAATATGTGTACACCATCAGGGTAAATGTGTGCAAATCTGAGAGCTAACTCATTTAAACATTTAGTAGCTAAAATTGTTGAGCTTTTAAGACCATAGGTGACTGTTTGCAGTTGAACACATTGTATTTCCTTTTCTGGTGTATCTCTCCACAATATATTTTGAAGAGCACAGTGCGCTGGGTTGAGTTTAACTTCTCTAAACATTTTTTGAATGTCAGCAAATAACACATATCAATGTAATCTGAATAAAACTAATATATTAAATAACTAATTTTGGATGCAGGGTCCATTGAGCAACATGTGATTCAAAGAAAAACCTAGATTTGTAGCCATTGAGCCATCAAAGACTACTCTCAATTTTGTAGTTTTGCTATTTTTGTTTAGCACTGGATGGTGCGGTAGAACGTATACCTGACCAGTTTTTAAATCATAACTTTGGATATCAATATATTTAGAATGACCCATTGAAATTTAGGTGTCAATGAAATCTTTATAACCTTTAAAAAGAACAGCGTCTTTGTGTAGCCTTTTTTCTAAATTGTTAAAACGTTGTAGCTCTTGAGAAAGAGTCCCCCATGTTTAATAGATTTAAATTTTGTTTTAAAGGTAAGTCAACTTGAAACTTATTGTCATTCAACATTACAGATTCAGAAAAAAAAATTTCAGCAAGAGTTTCTTCAGAAACCGACTCAGTAAAAACTTCTGTCACTTGTTCACATTTCCAAAACTGCTCTTATGTTTTTTTTATATTTTTAACACTATCACTTTCACTGTTTTGTAAAATGTGTGTGGTACACTTGTTTGCCCAATGACTTACTGGAGCGTAGCTTTTAGTCGTCACTCTTCCAGCCACTATATACCCAAACTGGCTGCTGCGTAAAAACAAACCCTCAGGGCTAATAGGAATTTGTTCACGCAATAAAATTTTAAAGAAAACATAATAAGATGCTTATTTTTCCTGTTTTGTAAAATTCTGTGTCAGCTAACTTGACATATGACGGAACTTTTAAATTATCTGTGTCTATCTCACGCTGAGGTAGATCAGTAGTGATGTTTGGCACTACACAGCATACTATCTGAGTGTTGTAAGTGTTTAGAGTAGAAGAGATATTAAAAGTAGCAGTTTCAGAAATTGTGTTTGATTGACCACATATTCCCTTAAAGTAGGTATAGTTATTGACTAACCTACAATAAAAATTTTCTGCTAGATTTTATAACACAAAGGAAACTTAACTACCCGAGTCACAAAGAGCCCTTACTTCAATTTGCTGACCAAACTTGTCAGTTATATGTACCTTTATAGTAAGCAATAAAACATCATCACATTTACCATAATTATATATTATATTAAACCAAATTAAATACCTTACAGTATCTTTCATCAATTCCTACCCCTGATCATTCTCAGTTTGTCTTTAATCAGTTCTCCACTTGTGATGTTAAGAAGAGCGTATTATTAATTACGTCCAATTCTGTTGGAAGTGATTGTATCAGTCGTAATATGATCCTTCCTATCCTCGACGAAATCCTACCGGTTCTCACCCACCTCCTCAATTTCTCCATTTCTACCGCTACTTTTCCATCAACATGGAAAAGTGCTCATATAATCCCACTACCTAAAAAACGAAATCCATCCTCCTTTTCCGATTATCGCCCCATCTCCATACTACCATTCCTTTCCAAAGTTCTGGAACGCCTCATCCACAATCAACTAAGCTCCTTCCTCTCTAAGAATGTCCTACTTAATCCTTCCCAGTCCGGTTTCCGTCCAGGTCACAGCGCAGTCACCGCTCTTGTAAATATTACGGATGATATTCGACTAGGCATGGAGTGTGGAAAGTTGACAGTGCTTACGCTGCTTGATTTTAGCAACGCGTTCAACACTGTGGACTTTGACATTCTGCTTGGCATACTACGCTCACTTAACATATCTCCTATGGCAATTGATTGGTTTCGTAGTTACCTGTTTGGCCGTCGGCAGCGGATTCGCATTGACGATACCTACTCGTCGTGGTGTTTCACCAGCGCTGGCGTGCCACAGGGTGGCGTTTTATCTCCACTACTCTTTACTGTATTTATCAATTCGATTACCTCTCGGTTAACTTCTTCCTACCACCTTTATGCCGACGACTTGCAAATATACACCCAGACACCGGTAGAGCACCTTAGCGATGGTATTGGTATCATTAACAGTGACATGGCAATTATCAACAAGTGGAGCACAGACCACGGTCTTACGGTAAATCCCTCTAAAACACAGGTTATTGTGATAGGCAGTTCTCGCATGCTCAGAAAAGTTGACTGGATCCATACCCCTCGAGTAATATTTAACAAAACAGTAATACCATTCAGTGATAGGGTTAAAAACTTGGGGGTATACTTTGATCAAACACTGTCTTGGGGTCCACAAATAGAACAGACCAGTCGTAAATTATATGCTGCAGCCGGATCATTAAGGAGGTTACGTAATTTTCTCCCAACTGCCACTAAAATTGCACTAGCACAATCCCTCCTTCTTCCAATCCTTGACTATGCTGACGCCAGCTATCTTGACCTTACGGAGGACAAACTAGATAAACTCGAGCGGCTTCAAAACTTCTGCATAAGGTTCATATTTGGGCTCCGCAAATATGATCACGTTTCCGAATTTCGTAGAAAACTCGAGTGGTTACCCATTCGCCTTCGCCGAAATACTCATATACTCTCTCTTCTTTACAGTATTTTATTTAATCCCACGGCTCCCTCTTACCTGAAAGTTAGGTTTGAATTCCTATGTGATACACATTTCAGGTCCTTGAGATCGTCAGAGAATCTAGAACTCCAGTTGCCCACACATTCCACTTATTTCTTGGACAAATCATTCACTGTACAGGCTGCTCGATTGTGGAATTCACTCCCTCTGCATATCAGACGCGCACAAACTTTGACATCTTTTAAAACACTTTTAAAAAATCATTATTTATCACTGTAATTCTCTCAGCTTGCGATCTTCCACCTTCCTCAAAAACTTCCTTAGTCTTCATAGTTAGTATTAATATTTATTATAGTATATTAAAAAGTATGTATATATTTATATATATATTTATATATATGTATATATTATATGTTTATATATAAATATTCGTACATAGGTACATATATATGTAAATTAATATAAGTAGATGCACTGCCAACTACCACTTTGTCTCCCTGCATTGCTTTGGTTCATCCAATCGGTTGTCTGGAAGAGATTGCTATATTAGCGATAAGACCGCCGTTTGTACCTCATAATATAAGTTAACTTACATATGTTTCAATGTATGTTCCGATTTGGTACAATAAAGTGTTATCTATCTATCTATCTTTATTCATAGATAGTGAAACCTGCCTTAACTCATGCTCAAGCTTGTTTTGATGTAGTAAACTATTATGGTTCTATTTACAAATGTGTTAAGGCGATTGATAACTACATATTAACCTAGATGGCGCTGTGGAGCTTAGCATCCCGCGCATTGGATGTCCGCCAATCATAGAAAAGTATCACGTCATGGCGGGCCAATCGCAGTGAAATAATATCACGACATATTTCTTATATCTTCCTAAGTTTTGTGCGCGTGGCGGGTCTCATTCGACTTAGACATCTGACCGCCGTTAGTACTGTATAATTCCGTAATACAAAAAGAAGAAAAATTTGTAAAACTTCGCTATCTCAATACATCAATTGAAACCTAAAATCAGCCTACATCATTTTCTCGTCCACACACACAACCCGCAACAAAATGGAACACTTAAAAGTAAATTTACATTTTGATAGGTGTTTGTTTAAACATAGGTTACACAAATCATTATTCTTTACATAGTTGAAACGATCAGATAGCGAGGCAAGCTTAATTTTTTCACATTTATATAGTTGGTGGTTATTAGACTTACAAAATTTGCATACTTGTGTAATATGCTTACCCCCTGTTGTGGCTACCAAACTTGTCCTGCGGCCGCTGTTCACTGCACTATTTGAGGATGTTTGGCTATCTGCCACAGTTTCAAGTACTGCTGCCCGTTGTTCTCCAAACTTGGCAATATTTATGGGTGGGAGGCGTTTCATAGCGTCTTTCCCTTCCTCGCCATGCTCGTCTCCGAGTTTCTGAGATTTACATGGACTCGATTTTTGTTCGGTGGCATCTTCGAATGCGGCTAAGGCACTTTAATATATGGATTCATAGTGACCAAAGTCTTCGTCGTTTTTCTCATCTTGAAGGGATATATCAATATTCAGTGAGCTGTATTCTGAAAAGGTGGTGAACAACCTGTCCTTCTTTACCATAAGCGCCTTTATAGAGGCCTTTTCGACGTTATCGGAATCAATGAACTTACTTAATGTTGTTATAGTTCCTTTTGCCTGGCCCCTGGCCAATATTAGGCGTTTTAAATTGCTTGCCATGATGGCTAATAAGTTGGTTTCCAAATATAAAACTTGCAATAATAGCAATTTTGCGCATATATAGATGCTTATTTCTGCAGAATACAATAATTGCACAATGCTGAAAACAAGGAAACCGAAAATCGTGCACGTGCTTGAACACTTTCTTGTAAAAAGGGAATACCACACAATGAGAAAAATGGAGGTCAGAAACTCGGTGTGGCGTACAGCACCCAGCCAACTTCTGGAAGCTTCGACTTCGGCAACCAACTGGCGCTCGCGTTGATCGCGCTTCTCGTTCTAGCGCGTACTGTAACACTTTTTTTTAATAATACATTTTGTTTACCTTTAAAACGCCGGTTAACCAATTTCCTTGTATTTCCGTATGATATTGGTGACGAACAATATATAACCAACCTCTTATCTTTACGTTATACATATTCACATTCAACTGGCACTTGTTTTTGTATTACTTATTTAGATATCATTAAATTCATTCACTTTGTTATGGTAAACATTGCTATGAAAACATCCATGATGACAGCTCGTATCAGTGACATCTAGTGTAGTGCATTCCATACTTAATCGATTTCTTATTTCACATTCTTATTCAAAATGATTAATTACTAATTTCTATTTCATTTCAATTCCTTCCATCTGCAATTTTTTAGACTAGCTAGGTTGCATTTTAAATAAGAATCTTAAAATATTAAATTTAGTAAGTTTTTGTTAGTTTAGTTTGTTTTTATCGTGTGAACGGAGGCGGAAAGGCTGTCTCTGGAATGATGTGGCCATTTTGACGTTCTTTTTTTTTTCTCTGAGCGGTGTCTGGACGAAGTCTTGTCTTTTATTTTGCGGTTAAAAGTGGTTGGGGCTGTGTTGAGGTGTTTTCCGTTGTCGTTACGAGGTGTACCTAGTTCCTCGTAGAACGTGGCGCTCTGGTGTTTGTTGTGTGTGTCCCCGGTGCTCCTCGTGTGTCCATCCACCTGGAAGCGTTAACTATTAAGTGTTTGTGAGCTGGGTGTGCTGTGCTTTTGAGCTGGTGTGCTGTGCTTGGGTCTGGCTATCGATCGGACAGGATCGAAGCTAGCTGTCGCCTCCGACCAGGAGGTGTACAGTACGGGTGTACTATAAGGGTGAACAGCCCTGGCTGTCACTGGCCCTGGTGTTCTGCGGGGTGACCTGATACAGCCGGCTGGGCAGTAGTCGTCACCTAACCTAAGTATTTTTTCTTCTCTAACTTTTTTTTATATAAAACCCTTAAACCAGCCGAGCGGATCAACCAACCTCCCACTATTTTCTTTTGGTTCTTAATAAGAATAAATTAAGAGTTATTTTGCTTCTATAACTTTAATTTCTAAAAATAAATTAATGTGTACCATATGGTGGTTTTTTATTATTTAAAATTAAAACAGTTACATGGCGCCCGAACAGGGACGTTGTTGATTCCGTGGAGATACTCCCTGACATTGGTCTTTTGCTCGATGTCGGATCGGCTGGTTTGGAATACTTTAAATAATTTATATGTTCGTTTAATGTGTTGACTTGTATGGTAATGCTGTGTTATAGCTAGGCTGTACCGTTGTTTTCTAGGAACCTGAATTTATTTTTGTCTTAAGATAACTTTATTTTATTTTATATATATATATATAAAATAAAATAAAGTATATATAATATAATTAATATAATTAATTAAGTTGATAACTTTAGACTACTATTTATTTTACTACTTAGTACTGTTGTTCAAACATGTTGGAAGAACGTCCAATACGGTTTCACCTTTTAAACAAGGATGAGCTATTGTATGAGGTCGCTATTCGGGATGGTGTCCCTGGTAATACCGTGGAACTATTGCGCTCTCAGATCAGGGGTTTGGCCAAGGAGATACCCAGTGATGAAGTGAGTTTGTTTGAGGGTGACGTTTCTGCGGAACTTAAAACTATCTCAACAAAACTTAAAGAGTTAGAGGTTATATGTGATAAGAAACCCCTTTTGTTGAAAAGGGTACGTCGAATAGAGTCTTTAGGGAATCATCTGTTCCATAGGTTGGGACGTGTGGAACCCATAGAAAAGGATGATATCACATTTAAATTATTACTGGATGATAGACTGCTTGTCCTTTTAAAGCGTATGGATAAGATGACATACACATTTTGTAGTTCTTTTGACTTTAAACCTGATGTAGACGTTCCTGGTACATCAAGCTCAGCTGCTGATTCGGTGGTAATGAAACCGGTTGTGACCTGCGACCGAACCTCGTCCGTTCAGTCACTTAATTTAAAATATAGTGGGAAGGATAGTGTTCAATGTTTCATTGAAAGAACTGAAGAGTTGTGTTCTTCTAGGAATATTTCTCATACTAAATTATTTAATTCCGCGGTTGAATTGTTTGTAGATGAGGCTTTGTATTGGTATCGTAGTATACGGAATGAGGTGAATAGTTGGGTGGAGTTGAAGGCTTTGTTGTTAGAGGAATATCTTCCTTATGATTATGATCACCGCTTACTTCAAGAGATTCGTTCTAGGACGCAAGGTCCTGATGAGTCTATATCACATTACCTTAGTATTATGCAAAATTATTTTTCTCGATTACGGAAATCCTTAGATGACTCTGAGAAACTTAGTATGGTGATGTTTAATATTAGGCCTTTCTATACAACTCGATTGGCCCTTGTTGAAGTTAAATCCTGGTCCGAACTTAAATCGCTTTGTCGTTTACTTGAGGTGTCAAAGCAGAGAGAAGAATCATTTACTGAACCTCCTAGGAACGTGCAAAACGCAGTCGCTCCTGATCTTGCCTATAAAGGTAAGGTTTACCTGCGGGCGCGTTGCGACGCAGTTAGTAAAACGATCGATGAAAAGTTTTGTGTGCGTTGTCGGGTTAAGGACCATAATTTGTGTGAGTGTACGGCACCTAGAATTATCATTTGTTACCGTTGTGGAGAAAAAGGGGTGACCGCCGCGGACTGTCCGAAATGTGCACCTAAATCTCACCCATCTTCGATGACAAAAAACCGAGTAAGTTTGGGCCGTCGTTTGAAGACAACGCATGATGATGATAGTGGTAAACGTAGTAAGAATGTACGTGTGTGTGTCGGGATTAAAAACCCGAATGTAGCGATGGTCCGTTCAAACTGTCAGGATACTCGTCCTTACTTGAATGTGGAAATAGGTGGTGTGCCTTATTCTGGATTGTTGGATTCCGGATCAGAGATTTCAATTATTGGTGGTTCTGCTGTTGGGTATTTTACTCACCTCGCTGATTTACATGAATCAAATTCCATAGATTCGGTGATTACGGCCAATGGTTCTACTTCTCCTGGCACGGGGTACATGTTTCTACCTGTTCTAGTTAATAATGTTTTACGTGTGGTGAAGTTTTTTGTTATTCCTGGAATATCTTCATCTTTATTGTTGGGGATAAATTTTTGGGAGGCGTTTCAAGTTGCGCCCGACGTTTTGCGTTTAACTAAACGAAAAGACTTAATAGTTTTTCGTAACCCAGCTGAGGCTGTCGTATCCCAAGTAAATCGTATACACCCTTTCGATGCTTTAACTGAAGAGCAGAAGAGATTAGCGGGTGATATGTGTAAATTGTTTGAAGATATATCAGCGGAGAAGAAAGGTTTAGGTAGGACTCATCTGATATCTCACCATATAGAAACTGGGATTCTCATTTGTGTGAAATTCAATTTGCTGTTAGCACTGCTGTTAATGACACTACTACTTTTACTCCTTTTTTTGCTGGTACATGGTCGAGAGGCTGTTGTTGATGGTAACGTGTATGGGGAAAGTGAAGATTTAGATGAAATAGTTCTTGGATCCCGGGCTGACTACGTCGATAAGTTAGGCAAGTTGAAAGAATTGTTTCAGAGGGTGGATACTGAATTGAGGAAGTCCCATTCACGAGACTCCGGGTACTGTAATCGACGCAGGAGGGATGCCACGTTTGAGGAAAATGATATAGTTTGGCGTCGTACGCATGTTCGCAGTGATGCAGCTAAGCGTTTTACCTATAATTAGCTCGGTTTGAGAAATGTACAGTGGTTCAAAAGTTATCCAAATTGGTTTATTTATTGCAGGGTGAAAATGGTAAACGAAGTGAATGTCATGTGAAGGACATCAAATGTTTGGATTAGGTCTTGCTAAGTCTGTCGTGGTACGGTAGTTTTGTATTGTAGTGACCCGTGTCTCAGATAGATAACATTCTTGCTGGGGGTCCAGCAGGAATTTTTGTCGTTACCTCCAAAAATTCTGGCGAGTGACGGGGTACTGTAACACTTTTTTTTTAATAATACATTTTGTTTACCTTTAAAACGCCGGTTAACCAATTTCCTTGTATTTCCGTATGATATTGGTGACGAACAATATATAACCAACCTCTAATCTTTACGTTATACATATTCACATTCAACTGGCACTTGTTTTTGTATTACTTATTTAGATATCATTAAATTCATTCACTTTGTTATGGTAAACATTGCTATGAAAACATCCATGATGACAGCTCGTATCAGCGACATCTAGTGTAGTGCATTCCATACTTAATCGATTTCTTATTTCACATTCTTATTCAAAATGATTAATTACTAATTTCTATTTCATTTCAATTCCTTCCATCTGCAATTTTTTTGACTAGCTAGGTTGCATTTTAAATAAGAATCTTAAAATATTAAATTTAGTAAGTTTTTGTAAGCTTAGTTTGTTTTTATCGTGTGAACGGAGGCGGAAAGGCTGTCTGGAATGATGTGGCCATTTTGACGTTCTTTTTTTTTTCTCTGAGCGGTGTCTGGACGAAGTCGTGTCTTTTATTTTGCGGTTAAAAGTGGTTGGGGCTGTGTTGAGGTGTTTTCCGTTGTCGTTACGAGGTGTACCTAGTTCCTCGTAGAACGTGGCGCTCTGGTGTTTGTTGTGTGTGTCCCCGGTGCTCCTCGTGTGTCCATCCACCTGGAAGCGTTAACTATTAAGTGTTTGTGAGCTGGGTGTGCTGTGCTTTTGAACTGGTGTGCTGTGCTTGGATCTGGCTATCGATCGGACAGGATCGAAGCTAGCTGTCGCCTCCGACCAGGAGGTGTACAGTACGGGTGTACTATAAGGGTGAACAGCCCTGGCTGTCACTGGCCCTGGTGTTCTGCGCGGTGACCTGATACGGCCGGCTGGGCAGTGGTCGTCACCTAACCTAAGTTTTTTTTCTTCTCTAACTTTTTTTTATATAAAACCCTTAAACCAGCCGAGCGGATCAACCAACCTCCCACTATTTTCTTTTGGTTCTTAATAAGAATAAATTAAGAGTTATTTTGCTTCTATAACTTTAATTTCTAAAAATAAATTAATGTGTACCATATGGTGGTTTTTTATTATTTAAAATTAAAACAGTTACAGTACGCGCGTCCCGCTTGCTCACGTAGGCGCTCCTTGCAATGCTTCTTCCTCGCAGGCGACGCGAAAGTTGAGACGCACGATAGAAACGTGGACAAACAAGAGAACGCGGACCGGCAATAATGGCCGATATTGCCCACACTGATAAAAATGAGACATACTTCACAACCTTAAAAACTGACGTGAACACTAATTATTAACCTCAAAGGACCATTTTATGTGGCGGTTGCTGGTAATAAAACCACATAAATAAGTTTAAACTGGACTGTATTGAAATTATACGATTTTTTTCTGGTAACGGTACTTTAAACCGTGCGCAATTTTAATCAAAGTTGAGTAATGTACTAAAATGAAGTAACGGTAAAGTAGGTCATTAGATTTTTTTTTTACGTACACGTTAGTTACTATGCATCCAAAAAAAATAAAAACGTTTCACAAAAACAAAAAAACAAAGCACACAAACACCAATGCTACTACACTACCTCCATAAAAACATAAAAAATGACCATAAAAACCACGTTATGGGCGCTAGTGAAGCGTATGAGGTGTGGTTTAAAAGAAACAAATAAACGATTCACGCTCACCACTTATAAATTTATTAAAAAAAAGAATTAATGGTCATGGGTTATAGGCCCGTCAATTATTATGCCCTATGGAGGTAGGCGCGCCAAGTACTCTCCTGGCTTCGACGATGGCGATGATGTCGCGGAGTTCCAGGAGGTTGCCAGGCCGGAGGATAACCCACTGGGATAAGGCTGGTCTGTATGGTGACGGTGTCAGTGACCGCCAACCAGGTACCGGTAGGTCCGATGTTTGTCCGATGTAGGCCGAACTTTGGACCCTTGTAGACCGAACTTTGGACCCTGGGAATTGAAGTCCACTAAATAAAATATTCTTTTGAATCAAGCCTCTCCGTGACGCGTGACCGCGTAATGGTGATGAGGAAGCGGGAGTACTAATTACGCATAAGGCGAATGTGTGCAATTGTCACAGGCAGAAGCGGAGTTTACAAATAAAGTTTGTATAAAAAAAGGATAAAATAATGGTGTGAAGCACCGCACATAATATATATTATAGTGTAGGCATAAGGCACAATATGAAGTTGAATGGAATGAATATGATTTGTCTTCAAAGGTGAAATAAGGTGACCGTTATATAATGTAACAATACCCTACATGAGTGAGAACTAAAAAATAATCAACACTTACCCAATATGGGGTTGACACTGAATGTACCATTTACGAAATAAATATATTTGAGAAGCTCTTAATTGTCATAACACGATAGACGACACACAGTAAAAGAAAAATAAATGTTTCTTAGTGTTACTGTGCATACGTGCCAACACATCCAGTGCACTCTCGAACTGACCCCCCACCGATAACTTAGCGACCGGCCAGCGGCTCACGGCTGCTGAACCAGTTTGACCGGCGGAGAATTAATAATAAAAAAAACTAAGGAGCGTTGACTAGAAATACAACGTTTACAAAGCCAAGCATTTTCCGAAATTGAACAATTTAGAATTTGGGTCCAAGTGTTTTGATAGTGTGGTCAAAAATTGTCAAAAGACTACCATGATTCCAAAGAGGGTAACAACGAAGAACATACGTAAATTTAGGTACAAAAAGGCAAAACCGAATGATATGAAAAGCAATGTGAGAATGAATTTTAGTTAAACATACCGTAATTTATTCTAATTTGGTGCGTTGTTCTTCCATAAAAGTTGGGAATGAGTCTTCGAGAATCGGTGCGCCTAAGAGGCGAAGCGACTGTTAGTTTACGATCTTAAAATTTGGGGAAGAATAGAAAATTAATCAATTATATCTTGTTTATCTGAAATCTAACTTTCTGTCGTTTCTTGATATCATATTCAGCCATTTTGTTGCCATTTTTTTTTAACGTTAGTGACAGTATCTAAAAGAAAATAATAAATTTGCATTTTGAAAAATTTTGATCTAGACTATAGTATACTATTTAGATTTTAGTATGAAATCTGTCGATTAAAGTTTCCAAGTTATGTAGTACAGTACATGCATCGCTACCTTAGGTTCCGTCATCTAAATACCACATGCCACCACTTTTTTCTTCGAGGGTAGTTGTATAGTGCACATTGCTGTTAATTAGCTCTATATTTAAAAATAGTTTTAAATAAGAATAACTCATAATTTTACACATTTAATGATATTAATTGAAAGTTAATACAGTTTACCAACCGGAATAGCATTATCTCCAGTACACAATGGAATCTATTAAGCAGTCCATGAGTGAAATGAGGGAGGAGTTCACAAGGCAAACACACGTATGGGTGCCATTGCTGCTGAATTACAGAAGTCCCCAAGCATCAGTGGATCTGCAAGCACCTCAGGAATGGCCACAGAATTCCAAACTTTCCGGAACAATGTTGTTGACATCATGAACAATCTACAGCGGCAGGTTGATCTACTTGCTCAAGATGCTGATCGCCTTGAGATGCGTGGTCGCCGGAAGATTCTCTTGCTACATGGTGTCATAGAAAATCCCAAGGAAAACATTGAAGAAGTTGTTGCAGGTATTGTTCAGGACCAATTACATATGCCATCATTCTCAACTGGGGACATCAAAAGGTGTCACAGGATGGGGAGTTCATCGACTAAGAAGTCTCGCCCAATACTATTTAAGCTGCATGATAGAACACTTCGCGATAAGATCTGGTTTGGAAAGGCAAAGCTCAAAGGTTCCGGTATCACATTATCGGAGTTTCTGACGAAGATGCGGCACGATCTTTTCATGAAGGTACGTGACAGATATGGAGTAAATCGCTCGTTTACTAAGCAGGGTGAAATCTTCTATGTCTCGGAAACGAATGGGGCGCGTAAGAAAATTACATGTCTCGCCGACTTGAATTGTATTCCTTTGGATAATACTCTGTCGCAAGAAACTGCCAAGCCGGTCGTATGCACCAAAACCACCAAGCCCAAACGTACAGCTGCGACAAGTAAAAAATGAGATTTTTTCTAATGTAGCTTCATTCAGTCAAAGTGTGTTCTTGTTTTTTAGTTAACATTCCAGTTACGTACAAGCTATACGTATGTCACGTTTATAGTTACTTCGAAACTCAAACACCCACATTGTGAGTATTATGAATAATCAAAATAGTGCATTTAAACAGGGTAATCATCACAAATTAAAATAATATCTGAGTTACAAATCACCTACTACTTGTAATTAATTGTTTGTCTGCTTTTAATGTCAGGCAAAGAGTATGTAAGCATACTGTAGCCACGTTTTTTTCGGTCTTTTTAGTTCTTTATCGTCATAATTTCGACATTTTAGTCCAAATTGAATTTAAATTGAATTTTGTAAATGAACCATAGTATTTTATATTATATATAATTAAATAGCATTTTAGTACCTTTTCATCAAACTTCACATAATAGCTATAATACAGACAGCGTTACTCATGATGACACACTATTTTGATTACTTATATTTTTTATTTTTATTTGCTTGTACTTAGCTGCACTGCTTATATGTATATAAATAGTTTTAACATTGTAAATGTGATACCTTACAATGCAGCCGGTGGGTGGACTGTGTGACTTTAGTATAAATTGTTTTATTGTAAATATTTTGACATTATTATAGGTATATATATATTTATTTTATTTTATATAGGTATTTTATATTATATTTTATTATGTCAGACTGTAGTGATAAAGATAGCTTTTACTCAGCCAGTAGTAATGGTGATAGCTTCTCGAGTATACCTTCACTAACGGACACTCTGACACAGAAATTTTTCGATGTTCCCCGTAATTTCAATGTAGTTCACATAAATGCCCAAAGCATTCCGGCTCACTTCCCCGATATGCTGGCCACCTTCGACTGTAAAAATATCCATGCTATCCTTGTCTCAGAATCTTGGTTGAAACCTTGTCTCCCTTCATTAGCTTACTCACTTCCAGGATTTGAGCTCATTCGTAATGATCGTGTGAAAGGAAACGGTGGAGGCGTGGCAATCTATCTGCGTTCTAATATTTCCTTCTCTGTAGTCGACGTCTCTGAGCAACCACCACCTGCAAATGGCGGTGAGCACCTTTTCCTGGAAGTGCATCTTCACCATACAAAGCTTTTGCTTGGAGTCTATTACTGTCCTTCTCTCCGTATTAACTATTTCTCGTCATTAGAAAACCTTCTTGAAAAACTTGTACCTTCTTACAGACCTTTATAACAGTTATCTATGGCTTTTGATAACATAGAAACTATAAACACAGGTTTGGACAACTTATCGGTAGCCAAGAGTATCCCTTGCGATGTTATAGATATACAAAACCATATTTTGACTGATAACAGTGTTGCTCTAAATCTTATTTCACAAAATATAAGGAGTATTACATGTAATATTAATAATTTCTGTACCCTATTATCTAGGTCTAATGTAAATTGGGACATAATAATTCTGACCGAGTGTTGGCTCTTGAAATCTAAATACATCCCAGACCTCGATGGATTTAGCTATATAGCAACTACGTCACATAAAACGCAAAATGAAGAGGTCGTTATATATTATGATAATAGGTTAAGTGTTTCATTTGAAGAGCCTCAACTCGCTAATGCGAACTGTTTGTTGTTAAAACTCAATACTGAAACGTGTGTTGTTGGAATATATCGTCCCCCTAGCCAGCACAACACCTCTGACTTTGTTAACTCAACCGATCTATTACTAGGAAGTTTGAATTCATACAAAAACATAATTTTATGTGGTGACATTAACATTGACATAGTACCAAACTCTACCGACAAACGTTCTTATGACTATCAAAATGTTTTGGCCAGTCACTGTCTGCTCCCTGCTCACACCTTGCCTACTCACGGTCAAACATGCCTGGATCACATATTTCTTAAAACTAAATATGATGCAAACTGTCTCGTCATACCATCATCCATAACTGATCATGAGTCTGTTGCACTTAGTATTGACACGAAGTCTTGTATTATGTACAGTGACAAATATCGTACCCGTATAGACTATGACAAACTGGATTTCACTATTAAAAATATTAATTTCCAGACAGTTTACGATTCTAATGATGTTGATATAGCTACCAATATACTCAGTGATCTGCTTACTTCAGCCATTAAAGATAATACCAAAGTAATAAAGGTTCCAAGAAGACAAAGGTCAAATAAACCTTGGATTACTAAGGGCCTTCTTTGCTGCATGAGAAACCGGGATAATTTATATAAAAACAGAAGAAACACCCTGAAAACGAAACATTTAAAATTACATTTAATAAACGCTATAGAAATTTTTGTAATGCATTATTAAAAAAGTGTAAATGTGACTATGAAAAGCATGAGATCAAAAAGGCCTCAGGAAATAAAAAATCTCTTTGGGGCGTCATTAATAATATGAGTAATAGAAAAAAAGTTGTAGATCATTCGTCTAGTCTCCTAACAGCCAACGATCCCAAAACGAATGTAAATCAGTTTAACAGTTTCTTCGCTAATATTGGGGGAAAACTTATACAAAGTCACACAAGTTCCACATGCAATAATAATGAAAGCTGCCGCGTTGATTCACTGCTATCTCCTAACCCTAGTACTTCTATGGTGTTGTTTCCTACAGACGAGATCGAAATAAGACATTTAATATTGGGTTTAAAAGACAACAATACCGCTTCTATCGATCTAATATCTGGAAAAATTGTCAAAAGATACACCAACCTACTCACCAAGCCCATTACCTACATTTGCAATCTCTCTTTAGGATGTGGTGTATTTCCTTCGGCTTTCAAAAGAGCTCTTGTTAAACCTATTCACAAGGGAGGGGATAGAAGCAGCGTTGATAACTTTATACCTTTTTCCATTCTTCCAACCATGTCTAAGATACTCGAACGAGTAATGCGCAAACGCTTAGTTGACTATCTTGACAGCAACAATTTAATTTCATCGGCCCAGTATGGCTTTCGGGCCGGAAAATCAACCAGTGATGCCGTTCAGGATTTTGTTGACTCGGTTATACCCAAACTCGATGGAGGTAAAAAGTGTCTCGCAGTATTCCTGGATATAGCTAAAGCAATCGACACGGTTTCTATCCCACAACTTTTGAAAAAGCTTGAGCTCATGGGGCTTAGAGGAATCCCGTTACAACTTTTCGCGAGTTATTTAAACGACAGAAGGCAGTGTGTTAAAATAGATGGTCATATCAGCAATGAGTTATCTGTTAATTGTGGCGTTCCTCAGGGGAGTATCCTCGGTCCATCATTATTCTTAGTATATATAAATAACCCATGTAATTTGCAACTAGAACATGGAAAAATATTTACCTATGCAGACGACACTGCACTTATTTTTTACGGTACTAATTGGGAAGAAGTCTTTTGTGTGGCCCAAACTGGATTAAATACAGTCTGCTCGTGGTTAGAAGCCAATTTACTGTCATTGAATGTCAATAAAACGAAATACATCACTTTTAAGTTAAGATCCAATCTCACACCTATTTCAACGCACACAATAAAGTTGCACAGTTGTAAACAATTGGCGCCAACTTGCACATGCCCTTCCCTCGATAAAACTGCTTCCATCAAATATCTTGGAGTCATAATCGATCAGGCAATGACTTTTAAACCTCACATTGAAGTCCTTGTCATTAGACTTCGAAAACTTATTTATATCTTTAAGACGCTTAAGAATGTTTCCGATGACAGAGTTGTTAAAATGGTCTACCATGCGTTATGTCAGTCAGTTATTGAATACTGTATCACATCTTGGGGTGGTGCAGCTAAAACTCATTTACTGGAACTAGAGCGGGCCCAACGAGCGATTCTGAAGGTTAGTGCAGGTCTGCCATACCGCTTCTCAACTACAGCTCTATTTGCAAGATGGGATGTACTTACTGTCAGGCAAATCTTTGTACTTCAAACTATCTTAAGAAAGCATTCCCTATTGCCGTACAATTCTGAAATTAGGAAGGACAAACGCCGAAAAGGTACTGTATGCCCTACTCAAAGTTTCCGTACAAAACATTCTGGTAATTTCTTTTGCTTTTTCCATATCTTTATAAGTAACTAAATAAATTGCTCTCAATATATCCGTTAACGATGAATATCTGTAAGTTAAACGTTACCAAATGGTTAAAATCATTAAATTATGAAGAGACTGAAAATTTATTGAATCCAATTATTTAGTAATTTAAATATGGCTTGTATCTAAGCAGCCACCCGAAATAAATATACGCGCAAAAGCCCTTTATCGTATACCTCAGCACACACAAAACACAATATCCCTTCCTCACTCTTACACGCTCACACTCCAACACTTTCATATTAACACTACATCACACATAATTTTAGTATATAATATTGCCATGTATAATTTTTTATTTTTGTGTTACTTTATTATTTTATTTTATATTTTTGTTTCTTATGTTATTTTCTGTAACATATTAATTAAGTGTTTTGTCGGATTGTGTTGTCACAATCAGTAATGTGGGCTCCTGGTGACCTGTGATACAGGTTTTTCTGAACCTAAATCAAGCACCAGTCTCTCACAAAACAGGTTGATAGCTTCATAATCAGTCGATGCTCTGGGAGAGCCGCTGCAACATGTTTGCCGTTATTCCACAATAATAATAAAACAGTAAAAGTAGTCGTGCACTCAGAGTACGGCGAACTTGTTTCGGTGCGCCTCCCGTATGCTTATGCTATTCACTTTTGTACGCTTCTTGCAACCCATTGTGATGAGAGAATAAATAAATATATTATTATAATTATTATTAAAAAAATATATATATGAAAAGCAATGTGAGAATGAAGTTTAGATAAACGTACCGAAATTTCTTCAATTTTGGTGCGTGTGTATGGCGTGTGTGTGGGTGTGTGTGGTGTGTGTGTGTGTGTGGTGTGTAGTATGTGTGTGTGTGCATGTGTGTAATGCGTGTATTGTGTGTGTGTGTGTGTGTGGTGTGGTGTGTGTGGGTGTGTGTGGTTTGTGTGGGTGTGTGTGGTTTGTGTGGGTGTGTGTGGTGTGTGTTGGTGTGTGTGGTGGGTGGTGTGTGGTGTGTATGTTGTGTGTTTTGTGTGTGTATTGTGTATGTGGTGTGTGTGTGGTGTGTGTGTGTATATTGTGTGTTTATTGTGTGAGTCCTGTGTGTGTATTGTGCGTGTATTGTGTGTGTGTGGTGTGTGTGGGTGTGTGTGGTATGTGTGGGTGTGGTGTGTGCGTTGTGTGTATTGTGTGTGTATTGTGCGTGTTATGTGTGTGTGTGGTGTGTGTGGGTGTGTGTGGTATGTGTGGGTGTGGTGTGTGTTGTGTGTATTGTGTGTGTATTGGGTGTGTATTGTGTTGTGTATTGTGTTGTGTTGTGTATTGTGTGTGTAGTGTATTGTGTGTGTGTGTGTGTGGTATGTGTGAGTGTGTGTGGTGTGTGTAGTTTGTGTATTGTGCGTTTATTGTGTGTGTATTGTGTGTATTGTGAAACCCCCCCTCTTACTATATACCTCAACCCCGCAGTAACAATTATGGGACTCTGTCCTTTAGATGCCCAGACGAAGATGTAGGTCTTCATCTGGGCATCTCCAGGACAGAATGCGACTGAGATTGCCGTATTTTCATATTGTGTGTGTATGTATTGTGCGTGTATTGTGTGTGTGTGTGTGTGTGTGAGTGTGTGGTGAGTGTGTGGGTGTGTGGTGTGTGTGTATGTGTGTGCGTGGTGTGTGGGTGTGTGTGGTGTGTGTGGGTGCGTGTGTGGGTGTGTAGTGTGTGTGTGTGTGGTGTGTGTGGTGTCTGTGGGTGTGTGTGTTGTGTGGTGTGTGTGTGTTAAAAATAAGGACAGTGCAATGTAATAGTTAGAGTAGTATAGATAGTATCTTGTTGCTTGTTATCTCTCTCTCTCTTTTGATGTATGTGTCATGGCGGATCTTTTTCTTGTAACTGATTGAACGACTGTGTGCTCATAAATAAATACTTATCATATTAAATTAAGCCTGTATTTCATTTATAATTCATCAGGTTATGGGCCCAGGTCACTAACTAGCATGGATTAATAAATGTAGGCTTAAGGATTGCAAATACTGCAGTGAAAAATAATAGTATAAAATACCGGCGGCGTGGCTTGACGCCATTTTTGAGGTTAAGTACCTAATACCAGGAAGGAAAATTACTTGTCTTACTATCGTTGGGCAACGCAGGAGAGCCTACAGGAAGGTTTTGAAATGGATTCGACACAGGGAAGTGGACAACAGAACGTCATGAAGCTGGAGGGTTCCAGGAATTGGAATATTTGGAAGTTCCAAACGTCCGTGTTGCTGCGAGGTCAAGGTCTTTACAAAATTGTGGACGGGACAACAGTAAAACCTGAAGATGAGACTCAGCGTAGTACTTGGGAAACACAGGATGCGCGAGCTCAAACGCTGATAGTTACGAGGATATCGGAAGAAGTCATGTTGCATATCATCTCGTGCGATACTGCGGCGGCTATGTGGAGGAAATTGTTAAGCGTGTATGAACAAAAATCTGAAACTAGCATTCACATTGTGCAACAACGCTTTTTTCAATTTAAGTTTGAAAAAGGAACAGAGATCTCTGTGTTTTTATCAAAAGTACATGAGATGCAGAATCAATTAAAACAGCTGGGAGAAAATATGTCTGATAAATTTGTTATCACCAAGGTTCTTATGTCCTCACCAGAAGATTACAAGCATTTCGTCTCGGCATGGGAGTCTGCTCCTGATGACAAACAGACCTATGATAATCTGGTAGCCAGATTATTGATAGAGGAAGAAAGAATTAAAGAAAAAGGCGGGCCATCGTCGTCTACGGCGTTTGTGGCAAAGAAAGTAGATAAAAAAAGTGTAAAGTGTTATAAGTGTCACCGACTTGGACATTATCAAAGCGAGTGCCGATATAATAATAATTATGTGAACAAAAATGTTCGTAACTTTAAAGACAGTCTTCCAGATCTCAAGTGTTATTTTTGTAATAAACCGGGACATCTAAAGACCCAGTGCCGTTTTAAAAAGGACAAAGAAAAAGAAAGTAATGCTTTTATAGTCAACAGTGTTTTTGATGAACAGTTACAAAAATCTCAGTGGTTAGTCGATTCAGGTGCAAGCGAGCATATGTGTTGTGATTACGAACTATTCAATTCATATTCGACCGTCAAAGATAAATCCGTAATAGTTGGGAACGGAACGAAAATTAATGTCATGGGTTGCGGTCAGGTGGTGCTGCAAGTTTGGAATGGGAGTGAGTGGATAGACACTACCATAGACAATGTACTTCATGTCCCTGAGTTGAAAACAAATTTGTTCTCTGTCAATTGTGCGACAAGCAGAGGTTATGTTATCGTTACGGAACAGAATAAATGCAAGTTTTATAAACAAAACAAGGTGATGGCTATTGCTGAGCGACGCGGAAGCATGTATTATTTGGATTTTCGCTATTTTAATGCATGTACAGCGAACCTTGCTGACGTGTGTTGTGATCTGCACGAGTGGCATGAAAAGATGGCACACCAAAACATGGCTTATGTGAAAGATGTGCTGAATAAAAATAATATTAACGTTAAAAATGCCAATATTCAAACATGCGAAAGTTGTCTAAAAGGGAAAATTCACCGCTTGCCGTATCCCGTAAGTAACAATGCGACGTCGAGAGTATGCGAAATTATTCACGCCGATACCTGTGGTCCTATGGAAAAGCCATCGATTGGAGGCTCCAGATATTTTGTGGTATTTAAAGATGAATACTCAAAGTACAGGCGAGTGTTCTTTGTGGAAACAAAAGTCGAAATTAAATCGTGTTTTAAGAACTTCATATTGCAGGCTGAAAAAGAAACAGGAAATAAAATAAAGATATTCCGAAGTAACAATGAAACCGAATTTATAAACAAAGAGGTCAAAGAAATGTTTCAGAACAAAGGAATTATACATCAAACATATGTGACTTTTACTCCTGAACAAAATGGAGCAGCTGAGCGGGAAAATAGGATTCTAGTGGAAGCGGCTAGAACAATGTTATGTGCTAAAGACTTACCTATCAGTTTGTGGGCTGAAAGCGTTAATACAGCTGCCTATGTGATTAATAGAACTGGTAAAAGCTCAGTAGAAGGAAAATCTCTATATGAACTGTGGTCAAACAAAAGTTATGACATAAATAACCTTAAAATATTTGGTACTGCTGTTTATGACCACATACCCAAAGAAAAAAGACATAAGTGGGATGCCAAAGGTGAAAAGGGCATTATGGTTGGGTATGGAGAAACAATAAAAGGCTATAGAGTATATTTTCCACAGAAAAATGAAGTTGAGACCAAACGTGACATTGCTTTTGTGAACAACAGTCCAGTGAAGCCAATACAACAATATGAGACAAATAATTATATTGAAGACAGTGTTGAGGTTCCAGCTACAGTTGAGGTGGGTGCTCAAGTAGAAGATACCAGTGCTGCAAGTGTGCCCAGTCCCCAATCACAGACCATGAATAGAGATGACTCTCAGTGCACCATGCAGAGTGATTCTGAGGGTAGCCTATATGAACCCAGTGACAGTGATGAGTGTGGTGAGGCTGTGAGATGTGATGTGGATCCTAGAAACAAACGTATTAGGAAGCAGACTGTTTTCTATAACTGTAATAATGTATTATTACATAACTGTGAGCCAAAAACCTATTGTGAAACTATGAATAGTCCGGATGCATGTAAATGGCAGGAAGCTATTCAAAGGGAGCTTGAAGGAGGGACACTTGGAGTATTTGTGAGATACCAGATAATAAAAAGGTAGTAAATGGGTATTTAAAATTAAACAAAACAATAGTAATATTCAATACAAGGCACGTTTGGTGGCCAGAGGTTTTGAGCAAAATGATATATTAAATCTAAATGATGTATATGCACCTGTTGCAAAGTTAAGTACATTCAGACTATTTTTGGCTATAACAACTAAATTAAAATTATCTATATACCAAATGGATGTAACCGGAGCTTTTTTGTATGGGGAGATTGAAGAAAATATATACATAAGTTTGCCAGATGGCGCTTATGACAATGATAATAATATTGTAAAGCTAAACAAATCATTGTATGGGCTAAAGAAGTCTCCAAAATATTGGAATGAAAAGTTTAACACTGTTATGATCAGGGAAGGTTTTAAACGATCTAAATGTGACTCATGTCTGTACTCTAAATGTAATGATTCAGAACAAATAAATCTTCTTCTATATGTTGATGACATGTTGATTTTTGGTAGTAATGAAGAACATATATATAATTTAAAATCAATGCTAAACACAGAATTTGAAATGAAAGATTTAGGTCTAATTTCAGATTTTTTGGGGATAACTGTAAAGCAGAATTTAAAAACAAATGTTACAGAATTATGTCAAAAGACTTACCTAGAAAATGTGTTAAAAAGATTCCATATGTATGATTGTAAACCTATTTCCACTCCCATGGATCAGAATTTTAATTGTAAAGAGCTTGAAAATGATAAATGTAAAGGTAATGTTGAGAATATCTGTAGACAGATCATTGGATGTTTAATGTATGTAGCATCAGGCACAAGACCTGATATTTGTGTTGCTGTATCAATATTAAGTAGATATCAAGATTGCGCTAGTAACATGTTATTAGCCAACTTAAAAAGAATTTTGCGATACATTAAACACACATTGAATTATAAATTAGTTTATAAATGTGATGATAGCAAGTTGGTTGGATTTTGTGATGCTGACTGGGGAGGGGACCTTCGAGACAGGAAGTCCACTACTGGTTACTGCTTTATGTATTCAAATTGCCTAATATCTTGGTGCTCTAAAAAGCAGAGTACTGTGAGTCTCTCATCAGCAGAATCCGAATATGTGGCAATGAGCATGGCTGGAAGTGAGGCATGCTGGCTTACTAATATGTTATGTGATTTCAATGTGAGTAATGTATGTAATCATGCACAATGCATGATAGCAGGCTATCATGCATTGTGATAATCAAGCTGCCATAATGATTGCAAACACAACTAGTGTGAAACGGTTAAAGCACATTGATATCAAATATCATTATATAAGAGAACTGATTGAAAATAAAAAGATATGTATACAATATGTGACAACAAGAGATCAAATTGCTAATATGTTAACAAAGTCCCTCAATGGTAATACACTTTTGAAGTTTGTGAAGCTATGTGGTATGAATATGTAAATTAGTCTTGGTTCAATGGTTTTCTTATTTTTTTTGATGTTTATTATAAATGAAAAAGGGATGATTAAAATTGTCACATAATTTGTTAATTAATATTATTACATTGACGGGGGGTGTTAAAAATAAAGACAGTGCAATGTAATAGTTAGAGTAGTATAGATAGTATCTTGTTGCTTGTTATCTCTCTCTCTCTTTTGATGTATGTGTCATGGCGGATCTTTTTCTTGTAACTGATTGAACAACTGTGTGCTTATAAATAAATACTTATCATATTAAATTAAGCCTGTATTTCATTTATAATTCATCAGTGTGTGTGTGTGTGTGTGTATTGTGCGTATATTGTGCGTGCATTGTGCGTGTATAGTACGTGTATTGTGTGTGTGTGTGTGGGTGTTTGTGTGGTGTGTGTGGTGTGTGTGGGGTGGGTGTGGTGTGTTTGTGTGTGTATTGTGTGTGTGTGGGTGTGTGTGTGGAGTGAGGTGTGTGTGGGTGAGTGTGGTGTGTGTGGGGTGTGTGTGGTGTGTGGTGCGTGTATTGTGCGTGTATTGTGTGTGAATTGTGTTGTGTTTTGTGAAACCCCCCCTCCTACTATCTACCTCAACCCCGGAGTAACAATTATGGGACTCTGTCCTTGACATGCCCAGACTAAGATCAGGGCATCTCCAGGACAGAGTGTGGCTAAGACTGCCGTATTTTTATATTGTGTGTGTATTGTGTGTGTATGTATTGTGCGTGTGTGTGTGTGTGTGTGTGTGTGTGTGAGAGTGTGTGGTGAGTGTGTGGGTGTGTATTGTGTGTGTGTGGGTGTGTGTGTGGAGTGAGGTGTGTGTGGCTGAGTGTGATGTGTGTGGGGTGTGTGTGGTGTGTGGTGCGTGTATTGTGCGTGTATTGTGTGTGCATTGTGTGTGAATTGTGTTGTGTGTTTTGTGAAACCCCCCCTCCTACTATCTACCTCAACCCCGCAGTAATAATTATGTAATAATGCCGTATAATAATGCCGTATTATCTATAAGAGTTCCTATACAGGTCACAGAAATTGCCTGCAGCCAGTAACCCGACTCCCGTTCGCAAGTGACAAGGAGACGAGCCCAATCTCGTGTGTGTGAGTGTGTGGTGTGTCAGTGTGTATGTGTGGTGTGTGCGTGGTGTGTGGGTTTGTGTGGTGTGTGTGGTGTGTTTGGGTGCGTGTGTGGGTGTGTGCGTGGTGTGTGGGTTTGTGTGGTGTGTGTGGTGTGTTTGGGTGCGTGTGTGGGTGTGTGGTGTGTGTACGTGTGTGTGTGGGTGTGTGTGTAGTGTGTGTGGGTGTGTGTGATGCGTCGTATGTGGTGTGTGGGTGTGTGTGGTGTGTGTGGGGTGTGTGTGGTTTGTGGTGCGTGTATTGTGTGTGTATTGTGTGTGAATTGTGTTGTGTATTGTGTGTGAATTGTGTTGTGTATTGTGTTGAATATTGTGTGTTGTGTGTGGTGTGTGTGTGTGTATTGTGCGTGTATTGTCCGTGTATTGTGTGTGTGTGTGTGTGGTTCTGTGTGTGGAGTGTGGTATGTGTGGGTGTAGTGTGGTGTGTGGTTTGTGGTGTGTGGGTGAGTTTAGTGTGTTGTGTGGTGTGTGTGTGTGTGTGTGTATTGTATGTGTATTGTGCTTGTATTGTGCGTGCATTGTGCGTGTATTGTACGTATATTGTGTGTGTGTGGTGTGTGTGTGGGTGTGAAGTGTGTGTGTGTGTGGTGTGTGTGTTTGTGGTGTGTGTGGTGTTTGTGGGTGTGGTTTGTGTGTTGTGTGTATTGTGTGCATTGCATTCGCAAAATTTCAAGTGTTGCTCTGCCTGCATTTATGTTCTGTGCATGCTATTAATTTCTTCATCTATCGTTTCACCGTTGGTAGGCATGAATGGAGCCAGGAATGCGTGGTCAATGGCCTGTCCGAGTGAAGCGTGTCCAAAAACACTCAGTTCGCAGAGACAATGGGACGAGCCTCTATGTAAACTTGTTCAAAATTCACTTTTCACCACCTGTCCTGACGCTAGAGATCGGGCTCGTCTCCTTGCCACTTGCGTGTATCGTGCGTGTATTGTGTGTGTGTGAGTGTGAGTGTGGAGTGTGGTATGTGTGGGTGAGTGTGGTGTGTGTGGGGTATGTGTGGTGTGTGGTGCGTGTATTGTGCGTGTATTTTGAGTGTATTGTATGTGTATTGTGTGTGAATTGTGTTGTGTATTGTGTTGAATATTGTGTGTAGTGTGTTGTGTATGGTGTTTGTGTGGTGTGTGTGTGCATGTGTCTGGTGTGTGTGTGTGAGTGTGTGTGTGTGGGTGTGTGTGCTGTGTGTGTGTGGTGTGTGTTTTGTGTGTTTAGTGTGTGTGTGTGGTGTGTGTGGTGTGTGTGTGTGTGTATTGTGTGTGTGTTGTGTGTGCATTGTGTGTGCATTGTGTGTGTATTGTGCGTGTATTGACCACGCTTTCCTGGCTCCATCCATGCCTATCAATGGTGTAACGATAGATGAGGAAATTAATAATATGCACAGAACAAAAATGCAGGCAGGGCAACACTTGAAATTTTGCGAATGCAATGCGAGGCCTAAAGCCAAGCATTTTCCTAAATTGAACAATTTAGAAATTGGGTCCAAGTGTTTTGATAGTGTGGTCTAAACTTGTTCAAAGACTACCATGATTCCAAAGAGGGTTACAACGAAGAACATACGTAAATTTAGGTACAAAAAGGCAAAACCGAATGATATGAAAAACAATGTGAGAATGAATTTTAGTTAAACATACCGTAATTTCTTCTAATTTGGTGCGTTGTTCTTCCATAAAAGTTGGGAATGAGTCTTCGAGAATCGGTGCGCCTAAGAGGCGAAGCGACTGTTTGTTTACGATCTTAAAATTTGGGGAAGAATAGAAAATTAATCAATTATATCTTGTTCATCTGAAATCTAACTTTTTGCCGTTTCTTGATATCATATTCAGCCATTTTATTGCCATTTTTTTTAACGTTAGTGACAATATCTAAAAGAAAATAATAAATTTGCATTTTGAAAAATTTTGATCTAGACTATAGTATACTATTTAGATTTTAGTATGAAATCTGTCGATTAAAGATTCCAAGTTATGTAGTACAGTACATGCATCGCTACCTTAGGTTCCGTCATCGAAATACCACATGTTTAATTTAGAATTTAGTGTCGAAATTATAGGGTGAATGGTAAGACTGAAAATGGCATGTCCGAGTGGGTCACTTTGTTGACATCCAGAGCAAGAGTTCACAAGGTGATTTTTATATAATAATTTAGTGTCAAAACCATAACATTGCCACAGATAGTCGTAGGTTTCCGGTATAAAATTTTGAATTTAAGTCAAAAGAGTGGTTCTGTCACAAAGTTAAAAGTGTTTTTAACATCCACCTTTAAGATCACCTCTCCACCATTGTGAGTGACGAATGAACGAAGCGGTGAGGCTGTGCGTGTATTGTATGTGTGTATTGTGCGTGTATTGTGTGTGTATTGTGTGTGAATTGTGTTGTGTATTGTGTTGAATATTATGTGTTGTGTGTGGTGTGTGTGTGCATGTGTGTGGTGTGTGTGTGTGTTTGGGTGTGTGGGTGTGTGTGGTGTGTGTATTGTGTGTTTATTGTGTGTGAACTGTGTCTGTATTGTAGGTGTACGTGTGTGTGGAGTGTGGTGTGTAGTGCGTGTGGGTATGTGTGGTGTGTGTGGGTGTGTGTGGTGTGTGTGGGTGTGTGTGGTGTGTGGGTGTGTGTGTGGTGTGTGGTGTGTGTCCTGTGTTGTGTGTGTGGTGTATGTGTGTGTATTGGTGTGTGCATTGTTCGTGTATTGACCACGCATTCCTGGCTCCATCCATGCCTACCAAAACGGTGTAACGATAGATGAGGAAATTAATAGCATGCACAGAACAAAAATGCAGGCAGGGCAACACTTGAAATTTTGCGAATGCAATGCGAGGCCTGAAGCCAAGCATTTTCCGAAATTGAACAATTTAGAATTTGGGTCCAAGTGTTTTGATAGTGTGGTCTAAAATTGTCAAAAGACTACCATGATTCCAAAGAGGGTTACAACGAAGAACATACGTAAATTTAGGTACAAAAAGGCAAAACCGAATGATATGAAAAGCAATGTGAGAATCAATTTTAGTTAAACGTACCGAAATTTCTTCAAATTTGGTGCGTTGTTCTACCATAAAAGTTGGGAATGAGTCTTCGAGAATCAATGCGCCTAAAAGGCGAAGCGACTGTTTGTTTACGATCTTTAAATTTGGGAAAGAATAGAAAATTAATCAATTATATTTTGTTTTCATCGGTAGTGAGAGTATCTTAAAGAAAATAATAAATTTGCATTTAGAAAAGTTTTGTTCTAGACTATAGTATACTTTCTAGATTTTAGTATGAAATCTGTCGATTAAAGTTTCCAAGTTATGTAGTACAGTACATGCATCGCAACCTAAGGTTCCGTGATCTAAACACCATGTCCGAGTGGGTCACTTTGTTGACATCCAGAGCAAGAGTTCACAAGGTGATTTCTATATAATAATTTAGAGTCAAAACCATAACATTGCCACAGATTATAGTCGTAGGTTTCCGGTATAAAATTTTGAATTTAAGTTAAACGTACCGAAATTTCTTCAAATTTGGTGCGTGTGTGTATGTGTGTGTGTGTGCATGTGTGTGGTGTGTATGTATTGTGTGTTTTGTATGTTTATTGTGATGTGTATTGTGTTTTGTTGTGTGTTGTGTATTGTGTATGTGTGTGTGTGTGTGTATTGTGTGTGTATTGTTCGTGTATTGTGCGTGTATTATAAATAAATACATAAAATTTTATAAAATAAAATGGCTTTTATTCACGTAGACTTTAAAAAAGCGCTTGTAAATAGTCAGAACATGTTTGTAGTAATACAGTTATTATTTCTAGTTGCATATTACAGATATTTAGGTACACGGAATGTTAAAACATTTATACAATTTATTTTATAATAGTAGTGATAATTAGCTAGCTTGTATTAAGTTATTGTCAAGGAGATTATGTTTAGGTTTAATGATTGAAATTTATATTTTACTACAATTTTAAGCGACCAATTAAGCAAATTTTAAGAGGCATTTACACTGAGTGTGAATTTGTTTACCATTTTTTTTTCTTGTTATTATTGTTCGGTAGAGCCTTTGGAAATGTGTTGTTTTAATAATTTTTTGTAAATATATGTGGTCTTAGCGTTTTTGATATGGTTAGGTAATGCATTAAAATATTGTGCTCCTTGGTATACAATTGTCCTTTTACCATAATTGGT
Source organism: Pseudoips prasinana (assembly GCA_951640165.1). Taxonomy (NCBI): domain Eukaryota; kingdom Metazoa; phylum Arthropoda; class Insecta; order Lepidoptera; family Nolidae; genus Pseudoips; species Pseudoips prasinana. The sequence continues at coordinate 17,451,420 of OX621260.1, forward strand.
TCTTGGTTTGTATAGTATTATATTGTGTGCCCTTCTTGAACTTCGTGTTTGCACTTGTATCTTTTTTGTAAGTTTTATTTCTGTGTGGATGTCTTTGTTTAATATTTTATGTATCAAAATTGCTGTATTGTATTGGTAAATTTGTGTAATATTTAATAATTTGGTTTCAGTATAAAGCTTTTGTGTTGGAGTAAAATAATAGTAATGAAATAGAACTTTTATTAATTTATTTTGCGACCTCTGTAATGTCTGAATGTGTACTTTAGCAGCTGATCCCCAGACCTCGATTAGGTAATCAATGTGAGGTTTAACTAAAGAGTTGTATATAATATTACGGATTTTTAAGGGTAAGCATCTTGCTATACTACGTAAGGCCCCAGTTAATTTACATAATTTTGAACGTATCTTGTCGATAAATGGCTTCCACTGCAGTTGGGTATCCAAAATAAGCCCGAGATACCTTTCTTTAAATACCCTAGTTAGTGTAGTCCCGTTAATATCCAGAGGTCTGTGATCGAGAATTTTTTTGTTTTTGGCTGCAAAAATTATGTAGTTGGTTTTAGCCGCATTTATAGTCAGTAAGTTAGATAGAAGCCATTTTTCTAAGGTGTAAAGATCAGTATGTGCGTCGTTTATGACAGTGTCGATAGAATTTCCATAGTAAAACAGACAGGTGTCGTCAGCATAAAGTGAGATATGACCTTTTAGGCCTATTTCATGGACGTCATTTATGTAGATGAGGAATAAAAGTGGGCCCAATATAGAACCTTGTGGGACGCCACATTTTATTAATTTTGGTTCACTTATATGCTCATTTATACTAACTACCTGGTACCGACATGTTAAGTAAGATTGAAATATTTGAAGCGCGTTTCCTGTGATACCAATGTGTTCTAATTTACGTAATAAAAATTTGTGACTAACAGTACCAAATGCCTTTTTTAGGTCAACAAATACACCTAAACCTAGGCGTTTCTGGTCAATATTAGTTTTAAGTTTTGTAATCAGGTCAGTTGTTGCTGAAAGTGTATTCGATTTTTTCCTAAATCCATATTGACGGTCAAATAAGAAGTTAAATGAGTTTAGATACTGTAGTAGTCTGCTATGTAATAGTTTTTCAAAAATTTTGGAAATCACAGGTAAGACAGAGATAGGTCTGTAGTTGCCTGGATCCAATTTTGATCCCGATTTAAATATAGGAGTAACCTTAGCGCTCTTCAGTAAATCTGGGAATGTCCCGTCAACCAAACATTTATTTACGCATTTTGTGAGACTAGGTAATATTAGTAACTTAGACATTTTTATGACTTTCGCACTGATGCCATCTAATCCTGTACTAGTATTTAATTTTAGATTGTCAATAATTTTACCAATTTCAAGTTCTGTGGCTAGTGTTATGTGTGAGAGTTTATGTGTGTGTGTTACGTTTTGGCTAGTGGCATAACTGTGGTGATAAAAGGTAGGTATTTGATTTGCTAGTAAAACACCTATATTCGAGAAATAATCATTAAGGGTTTCACAGATATTTTTTGGATTTGATGTAATTCCATTGGGTGTTTCTAGTTTCGAAGGGGCTAGGCTTGTTTGGTGTTTATTGTTTGAAAGACTATTTGTTAGTTTCCACATTTTCATAGGCTTACCTACACATTCTTTAAATGAGTTATCGTAATAATTGGTTTTAGTCATCTGAATTTGCTCAAATACATTGTTTCTTTGTTTTTTGAATGTCTGCTTTAATTGTTCATCAGAAGGGTTATTTTGTAATTCTTTCCACAGTAAATTTCTTCTGTCAATTTCACTAATGATATCCTTGTTAATCCAGTCTGTCCTGGGAGGATTTAAGATCTTAATTTTATTTATTTCATTGCTTTTTATAGCCGATTTAATTGCATCGTGAAACATTGCATAGTTTTCTCCAACAGTAGTAAAGTCCAGCTTCTTTAAAGATCCGTATAGTTTACCATAAGCTAGGCACGTATAATTTTTCTTTTGTAATAGTTTCGGCTTGATTTTTTTCACTTCCATGTATATCTGTTTATGATCTGACATAGCAGATTCAATAATAGCAAGATGGAAACTATTTTCTTTTAAGCTAGTTAAAGCGTGATCTAGAATGGTTTTGGTAGTAGCTGTTTCTCTTGTACAATAGTTAGCGCTTATCTTATTAAGAATATTGTATCCGTTTTCCTGTAGTGTTTCCTTGTACTCTATGATTGGTCGTTCTTTGCTGAGTAGGTTGTAATTGAAGTCTCCTAATATTATGGATCTTTTATGTTTGTATAATTCTTCCGAAAAGGTCTCTAGAAACTGTGTTGTATTCGTCCTTTCTGGTTTATAGATGGCACCTATATCTACAGCAAATTTATTCAGATGAACCCACAAAAAATGATTGTCATTTTCACATTTGTCGTACAAGAAATTATGTTTTAAGTTATTATGGATAAAAATGGACACTCCTCCTCCTCTACTATGGGCTCTAAAATTATAGTAGTGTGAGTAATTTGGTATTTGTAGAGTTTGGGCTTCATCTTCAGACTTAATCCAGGTTTCGACCAGTATTACGACATGTGTAGTATTTTTTATTGCTGCTAGTATACACTTTAATTCATCTAGTTTCCCTGGTCTAACCAAGCTTCGTATGTTTGCATAGAAAACCCTAAGAGAATCTGTGTTAGATTTTATGTTGTCGTATTGACTTCTAATCTCGTAAGTGTTTTTATAAGAATTGCTGTCGTTTGGTACTAAGTGAACGTGTTGTATTTTAGGTTTCTTTTTTACTTTTTTGGATCTTGATTTATTATTTTAGGTGATCCATTAATATATTTGATCACTAAGTTGGTTTTTTTGATTTCTAATCGCTTCTGTAATTCTTCTTTCAATGATTTCATATGTTTTTGTTGTGCAGGAGTTTGATCAGAGTACATTTTTATTGATTTGTCCTTTATCATGGCTTTCTTACGTAGTAATGATATCGCAGTCTCTTTTAGTGCAAAAAGTACTTTGATATGGCGAGTATTGTTAGGCTTATATGCTCCCAAGCGTCTGATTTTTATCGGCTCCGTAAAGTTAGGCAGTATATTTTTTATAATTTTAATAACTTCTTCTCTGTCCTGGGTCAGTCTATCTTCATTGTTTTTGCCCTTTGCTTCAGGTATTCCTGTTAAAATAATGTTTTTTTTGTCTGATTTGCCTGTCTTGTATCTCCGAAATAACTTCACTCATTACTACTGGAGTGTGAGTTATGTTCTGGTTATTTTTTATTTTTTCTATATCTTCCTCTAACACATTGAATTTTTCGGTAGTGGATATACTATCGGTTTGTAGTGCAATAATATCTAGTGTCATCTTATTATGTTCTATGATTAGGTTATCGGTGGTGACCTTTAATTTTTGAATATCTTCCTTGATAGCGGAAACATCTTCAGAGATTTTATTCATTATTTTTAATTTATCTCCGGTAAATTTATCCATAACGTTCTTAATTTCCTCACAAAAGTTAGCAAAATCAAGTTTGTGACCTTCTGGTTCCATTTCTTTCCTCTTTCGGAATGTTATTTGAGGTACATCACTATTTATTCTAGACAAATCTGGTTGAGACGCCGCATGGGTAACGAGTTTAGATGGTGAATTATTCATTATAACTTGGTAGGTGAGAATGCTCCTTTATGTCTATTACGTACGTGCAATAACGGTAGTCCGGTGGCAAGCGCAGAGCGAGATTAATTATTGGAGCCCGTCTCTTTTACACCGCTGGGCTGAGGGAGGGTGGGGCCCGGTCGGCAGCCGCCCGCGCCGCTTGATGTGCCTGAGTCTCCAGTTACTGAGTTGTTGATGGTAGTAACACACGCTTTCACTTGTACCGCAAAATATGCTATCACATGTAAACTAATGAGTGCAAATTTGATTGGCAATAATTTAGTAGTTTAGAAATAAATTAAGTAGCACGTCCGTCCTCAGCGCAGTGCGAATCCGAACTCATCGATTCGTGCATAGAAATCCGTAATATACCCAAACAAACGGAAGAAGATAAGATAGTTTTGACTACTATGGTTCGAGATATAGCGCAAAAACTTGAGCCTCCGACACAGATTTCAGACTCCGATGTATGAAACATATACCGTTCCAAAACTAGTGCAATCATAGTTGAATTTTCTAGCATGATAAAAAAAGAATCTTTCATTGCTAACTACAAGAAACTTAATAAAAAGAATAGAAATAATAAAGAAAAATGGCTAAATACTTCTCAGATCAATTTACCAGGCACACCATGCACTATATACATCTCTGAAGCCCTTAGAGAACCAGCCGCCTTTTCTACCTCGCCCGCGAAGCTGTGAAAAATAATAAAATCGTAGCGGCATGGACTTCGTATGGGAAACTATATATTAAGAGTGAAGATGGTCAAGCCCCTTTACTTATAACAAAGGAAGATGACCTCCTTGAGTCGGCCCTATGACTAGTATTACTTACAATTATTTTCTTTTTATTTATTTCTATTATATCTTACATCATGTTTGGTAAGGTATTAGATATTAATCTTAAAGTATTTTTGTTAAATTTAATTAGAGTTACTGTATCTGGAAACCTACACACTATTCTACACTATACACACACACTTTTACCAATTGGGCTAAAACCATTAATAAAAACAATATTACACTACTGCGCTAAAGAACGTATACTAGGATATCTTAATTTTTCCACCTACCGACCGCCAAACCTACTTTTTAACTCAATGTATTTCCTTTATAACAGTTATCTATGGCTTTTGATAACATAGAAACTATAAACACAGGTTTGGACAACTTATCGGTAGCCAAGAGTATCCCTTGCGATGTTATAGATATACAAAACCATATTTTGACTGATAACAGTGTTGCTCTAAATCTTATTTCACAAAATATAAGGAGTATTACATGTAATATTAATAATTTCTGTACCCTATTATCTAGGTCTAATGTAAATTGGGACATAATAATTCTGACCGAGTGTTGGCTCTTGAAATCTAAATACATCCCAGACCTCGATGGATTTAGCTATATAGCAACTACGTCACATAAAACGCAAAATGAAGAGGTCGTTATATATTATGATAATAGGTTAAGTGTTTCATTTGAAGAGCCTCAACTCGCTAATGCGAACTGTTTGTTGTTAAAACTCAATACTGAAACGTGTGTTGTTGGAATATATCGTCCCCCTAGCCAGCACAACACCTCTGACTTTGTTAACTCAACCGATCTATTACTAGGAAGTTTGAATTCATACAAAAACATAATTTTATGTGGTGACATTAACATTGACATAGTACCAAACTCTACCGACAAACGTTCTTATGACTATCAAAATGTTTTGGCCAGTCACTGTCTGCTCCCTGCTCACACCTTGCCTACTCACGGTCAAACATGCCTGGATCACATATTTCTTAAAACTAAATATGATGCAAACTGTCTCGTCATACCATCATCCATAACTGATCATGAGTCTGTTGCACTTAGTATTGACACGAAGTCTTGTATTATGTACAGTGACAAATATCGTACCCGTATAGACTATGACAAACTGGATTTCACTATTAAAAATATTAATTTCCAGACAGTTTACGATTCTAATGATGTTGATATAGCTACCAATATACTCAGTGATCTGCTTACTTCAGCCATTAAAGATAATACCAAAGTAATAAAGGTTCCAAGAAGACAAAGGTCAAATAAACCTTGGATTACTAAGGGCCTTCTTTGCTGCATGAGAAACCGGGATAATTTATATAAAAACAGAAGAAACACCCTGAAAACGAAACATTTAAAATTACATTTAATAAACGCTATAGAAATTTTTGTAATGCATTATTAAAAAAGTGTAAATGTGACTATGAAAAGCATGAGATCAAAAAGGCCTCAGGAAATAAAAAATCTCTTTGGGGCGTCATTAATAATATGAGTAATAGAAAAAAAGTTGTAGATCATTCGTCTAGTCTCCTAACAGCCAACGATCCCAAAACGAATGTAAATCAGTTTAACAGTTTCTTCGCTAATATTGGGGGAAAACTTATACAAAGTCACACAAGTTCCACATGCAATAATAATGAAAGCTGCCGCGTTGATTCACTGCTATCTCCTAACCCTAGTACTTCTATGGTGTTGTTTCCTACAGACGAGATCGAAATAAGACATTTAATATTGGGTTTAAAAGACAACAATACCGCTTCTATCGATCTAATATCTGGAAAAATTGTCAAAAGATACACCAACCTACTCACCAAGCCCATTACCTACATTTGCAATCTCTCTTTAGGATGTGGTGTATTTCCTTCGGCTTTCAAAAGAGCTCTTGTTAAACCTATTCACAAGGGAGGGGATAGAAGCAGCGTTGATAACTTTATACCTTTTTCCATTCTTCCAACCATGTCTAAGATACTCGAACGAGTAATGCGCAAACGCTTAGTTGACTATCTTGACAGCAACAATTTAATTTCATCGGCCCAGTATGGCTTTCGGGCCGGAAAATCAACCAGTGATGCCGTTCAGGATTTTGTTGACTCGGTTATACCCAAACTCGATGGAGGTAAAAAGTGTCTCGCAGTATTCCTGGATATAGCTAAAGCAATCGACACGGTTTCTATCCCACAACTTTTGAAAAAGCTTGAGCTCATGGGGCTTAGAGGAATCCCGTTACAACTTTTCGCGAGTTATTTAAACGACAGAAGGCAGTGTGTTAAAATAGATGGTCATATCAGCAATGAGTTATCTGTTAATTGTGGCGTTCCTCAGGGGAGTATCCTCGGTCCATCATTATTCTTAGTATATATAAATAACCCATGTAATTTGCAACTAGAACATGGAAAAATATTTACCTATGCAGACGACACTGCACTTATTTTTTACGGTACTAATTGGGAAGAAGTCTTTTGTGTGGCCCAAACTGGATTAAATACAGTCTGCTCGTGGTTAGAAGCCAATTTACTGTCATTGAATGTCAATAAAACGAAATACATCACTTTTAAGTTAAGATCCAATCTCACACCTATTTCAACGCACACAATAAAGTTGCACAGTTGTAAACAATTGGCGCCAACTTGCACATGCCCTTCCCTCGATAAAACTGCTTCCATCAAATATCTTGGAGTCATAATCGATCAGGCAATGACTTTTAAACCTCACATTGAAGTCCTTGTCATTAGACTTCGAAAACTTATTTATATCTTTAAGACGCTTAAGAATGTTTCCGATGACAGAGTTGTTAAAATGGTCTACCATGCGTTATGTCAGTCAGTTATTGAATACTGTATCACATCTTGGGGTGGTGCAGCTAAAACTCATTTACTGGAACTAGAGCGGGCCCAACGAGCGATTCTGAAGGTTAGTGCAGGTCTGCCATACCGCTTCTCAACTACAGCTCTATTTGCAAGATGGGATGTACTTACTGTCAGGCAAATCTTTGTACTTCAAACTATCTTAAGAAAGCATTCCCTATTGCCGTACAATTCTGAAATTAGGAAGGACAAACGCCGAAAAGGTACTGTATGCCCTACTCAAAGTTTCCGTACAAAACATTCTGGTAATTTCTTTTGCTTTTTCCATATCTTTATAAGTAACTAAATAAATTGCTCTCAATATATCCGTTAACGATGAATATCTGTAAGTTAAACGTTACCAAATGGTTAAAATCATTAAATTATGAAGAGACTGAAAATTTATTGAATCCAATTATTTAGTAATTTAAATATGGCTTGTATCTAAGCAGCCACCCGAAATAAATATACGCGCAAAAGCCCTTTATCGTATACCTCAGCACACACAAAACACAATATCCCTTCCTCACTCTTACACGCTCACACTCCAACACTTTCATATTAACACTACATCACACATAATTTTAGTATATAATATTGCCATGTATAATTTTTTATTTTTGTGTTACTTTATTATTTTATTTTATATTTTTGTTTCTTATGTTATTTTCTGTAACATATTAATTAAGTGTTTTGTCGGATTGTGTTGTCACAATCAGTAATGTGGGCTCCTGGTGACCTGTGATACAGGTTTTTCTGAACCTAAATCAAGCACCAGTCTCTCACAAAACAGGTTGATAGCTTCATAATCAGTCGATGCTCTGGGAGAGCCGCTGCAACATGTTTGCCGTTATTCCACAATAATAATAAAACAGTAAAAGTAGTCGTGCACTCAGAGTACGGCGAACTTGTTTCGTTCCCGTATGCTTATGCTATTCACTTTTGTACGCTTCTTGCAACCCATTGTGATGAGAGAATAAATAAATATATTATTATAATTATTATTAAAAAAATATATATATGAAAAGCAATGTGAGAATGAAGTTTAGATAAACGTACCGAAATTTCTTCAATTTTGGTGCGTGTGTATGGCGTGTGTGTGGGTGTGTGTGGTGTGTGTGTGTGTGTGGTGTGTAGTATGTGTGTGTGTGCATGTGTGTAATGCGTGTATTGTGTGTGTGTGTGTGTGTGGTGTGGTGTGTGTGGGTGTGTGTGGTTTGTGTGGGTGTGTGTGGTTTGTGTGGGTGTGTGTGGTGTGTGTTGGTGTGTGTGGTGGGTGGTGTGTGGTGTGTATGTTGTGTGTTTTGTGTGTGTATTGTGTATGTGGTGTGTGTGTGGTGTGTGTGTGTATATTGTGTGTTTATTGTGTGAGTCCTGTGTGTGTATTGTGCGTGTATTGTGTGTGTGTGGTGTGTGTGGGTGTGTGTGGTATGTGTGGGTGTGGTGTGTGCGTTGTGTGTATTGTGTGTGTATTGTGCGTGTTATGTGTGTGTGTGGTGTGTGTGGGTGTGTGTGGTATGTGTGGGTGTGGTGTGTGTTGTGTGTATTGTGTGTGTATTGGGTGTGTATTGTGTTGTGTATTGTGTTGTGTTGTGTATTGTGTGTGTAGTGTATTGTGTGTGTGTGTGTGTGGTATGTGTGAGTGTGTGTGGTGTGTGTAGTTTGTGTATTGTGCGTTTATTGTGTGTGTATTGTGTGTATTGTGAAACCCCCCCTCTTACTATATACCTCAACCCCGCAGTAACAATTATGGGACTCTGTCCTTTAGATGCCCAGACGAAGATGTAGGTCTTCATCTGGGCATCTCCAGGACAGAATGCGACTGAGATTGCCGTATTTTCATATTGTGTGTGTATGTATTGTGCGTGTATTGTGTGTGTGTGTGTGTGTGTGAGTGTGTGGTGAGTGTGTGGGTGTGTGGTGTGTGTGTATGTGTGTGCGTGGTGTGTGGGTGTGTGTGGTGTGTGTGGGTGCGTGTGTGGGTGTGTAGTGTGTGTGTGTGTGGTGTGTGTGGTGTCTGTGGGTGTGTGTGTTGTGTGGTGTGTGTGTGTTAAAAATAAGGACAGTGCAATGTAATAGTTAGAGTAGTATAGATAGTATCTTGTTGCTTGTTATCTCTCTCTCTCTTTTGATGTATGTGTCATGGCGGATCTTTTTCTTGTAACTGATTGAACGACTGTGTGCTCATAAATAAATACTTATCATATTAAATTAAGCCTGTATTTCATTTATAATTCATCAGGTTATGGGCCCAGGTCACTAACTAGCATGGATTAATAAATGTAGGCTTAAGGATTGCAAATACTGCAGTGAAAAATAATAGTATAAAATACCGGCGGCGTGGCTTGACGCCATTTTTGAGGTTAAGTACCTAATACCAGGAAGGAAAATTACTTGTCTTACTATCGTTGGGCAACGCAGGAGAGCCTACAGGAAGGTTTTGAAATGGATTCGACACAGGGAAGTGGACAACAGAACGTCATGAAGCTGGAGGGTTCCAGGAATTGGAATATTTGGAAGTTCCAAACGTCCGTGTTGCTGCGAGGTCAAGGTCTTTACAAAATTGTGGACGGGACAACAGTAAAACCTGAAGATGAGACTCAGCGTAGTACTTGGGAAACACAGGATGCGCGAGCTCAAACGCTGATAGTTACGAGGATATCGGAAGAAGTCATGTTGCATATCATCTCGTGCGATACTGCGGCGGCTATGTGGAGGAAATTGTTAAGCGTGTATGAACAAAAATCTGAAACTAGCATTCACATTGTGCAACAACGCTTTTTTCAATTTAAGTTTGAAAAAGGAACAGAGATCTCTGTGTTTTTATCAAAAGTACATGAGATGCAGAATCAATTAAAACAGCTGGGAGAAAATATGTCTGATAAATTTGTTATCACCAAGGTTCTTATGTCCTCACCAGAAGATTACAAGCATTTCGTCTCGGCATGGGAGTCTGCTCCTGATGACAAACAGACCTATGATAATCTGGTAGCCAGATTATTGATAGAGGAAGAAAGAATTAAAGAAAAAGGCGGGCCATCGTCGTCTACGGCGTTTGTGGCAAAGAAAGTAGATAAAAAAAGTGTAAAGTGTTATAAGTGTCACCGACTTGGACATTATCAAAGCGAGTGCCGATATAATAATAATTATGTGAACAAAAATGTTCGTAACTTTAAAGACAGTCTTCCAGATCTCAAGTGTTATTTTTGTAATAAACCGGGACATCTAAAGACCCAGTGCCGTTTTAAAAAGGACAAAGAAAAAGAAAGTAATGCTTTTATAGTCAACAGTGTTTTTGATGAACAGTTACAAAAATCTCAGTGGTTAGTCGATTCAGGTGCAAGCGAGCATATGTGTTGTGATTACGAACTATTCAATTCATATTCGACCGTCAAAGATAAATCCGTAATAGTTGGGAACGGAACGAAAATTAATGTCATGGGTTGCGGTCAGGTGGCGCTGCAAGTTTGGAATGGGAGTGAGTGGATAGACACTACCATAGACAATGTACTTCATGTCCCTGAGTTGAAAACAAATTTGTTCTCTGTCAATTGTGCGACAAGCAGAGGTTATGTTATCGTTACGGAACAGAATAAATGCAAGTTTTATAAACAAAACAAGGTGATGGCTATTGCTGAGCGACGCGGAAGCATGTATTATTTGGATTTTCGCTATTTTAATGCATGTACAGCGTACCTTGCTGACGTGTGTTGTGATCTGCACGAGTGGCATGAAAAGATGGCACACCAAAACATGGCTTATGTGAAAGATGTGCTGAATAAAAATAATATTAACGTTAAAAATGCCAATATTCAAACATGCGAAAGTTGTCTAAAAGGGAAAATTCACCGCTTGCCGTATCCCGTAAGTAACAATGCGACGTCGAGAGTATGCGAAATTATTCACGCCGATACCTGTGGTCCTATGGAAAAGCCATCGATTGGAGGCTCCAGATATTTTGTGGTATTTAAAGATGAATACTCAAAGTACAGGCGAGTGTTCTTTGTGGAAACAAAAGTCGAAATTAAATCGTGTTTTAAGAACTTCATATTGCAGGCTGAAAAAGAAACAGGAAATAAAATAAAGATATTCCGAAGTAACAATGAAACCGAATTTATAAACAAAGAGGTCAAAGAAATGTTTCAGAACAAAGGAATTATACATCAAACATATGTGACTTTTACTCCTGAACAAAATGGAGCAGCTGAGCGGGAAAATAGGATTCTAGTGGAAGCGGCTAGAACAATGTTATGTGCTAAAGACTTACCTATCAGTTTGTGGGCTGAAAGCGTTAATACAGCTGCCTATGTGATTAATAGAACTGGTAAAAGCTCAGTAGAAGGAAAATCTCTATATGAACTGTGGTCAAACAAAAGTTATGACATAAATAACCTTAAAATATTTGGTACTGCTGTTTATGACCACATACCCAAAGAAAAAAGACATAAGTGGGATGCCAAAGGTGAAAAGGGCATTATGGTTGGGTATGGAGAAACAATAAAAGGCTATAGAGTATATTTTCCACAGAAAAATGAAGTTGAGACCAAACGTGACATTGCTTTTGTGAACAACAGTCCAGTGAAGCCAATACAACAATATGAGACAAATAATTATATTGAAGACAGTGTTGAGGTTCCAGCTACAGTTGAGGTGGGTGCTCAAGTAGAAGATACCAGTGCTGCAAGTGTGCCCAGTCCCCAATCACAGACCATGAATAGAGATGACTCTCAGTGCACCATGCAGAGTGATTCTGAGGGTAGCCTATATGAACCCAGTGACAGTGATGAGTGTGGTGAGGCTGTGAGATGTGATGTGGATCCTAGAAACAAACGTATTAGGAAGCAGACTGTTTTCTATAACTGTAATAATGTATTATTACATAACTGTGAGCCAAAAACCTATTGTGAAACTATGAATAGTCCGGATGCATGTAAATGGCAGGAAGCTATTCAAAGGGAGCTTGAAGGAGGGACACTTGGAGTATTTGTGAGATACCAGATAATAAAAAGGTAGTAAATGGGTATTTAAAATTAAACAAAACAATAGTAATATTCAATACAAGGCACGTTTGGTGGCCAGAGGTTTTGAGCAAAATGATATATTAAATCTAAATGATGTATATGCACCTGTTGCAAAGTTAAGTACATTCAGACTATTTTTGGCTATAGCAACTAAATTAAAATTATCTATATACCAAATGGATGTAACCGGAGCTTTTTTGTATGGGGAGATTGAAGAAAATATATACATAAGTTTGCCAGATGGCGCTTATGACAATGATAATAATATTGTAAAGCTAAACAAATCATTGTATGGGCTAAAGAAGTCTCCAAAATATTGGAATGAAAAGTTTAACACTGTTATGATCAGGGAAGGTTTTAAACGATCTAAATGTGACTCATGTCTGTACTCTAAATGTAATGATTCAGAACAAATAAATCTTCTTCTATATGTTGATGACATGTTGATTTTTGGTAGTAATGAAGAACATATATATAATTTAAAATCAATGCTAAACACAGAATTTGAAATGAAAGATTTAGGTCTAATTTCAGATTTTTTGGGGATAACTGTAAAGCAGAATTTAAAAACAAATGTTACAGAATTATGTCAAAAGACTTACCTAGAAAATGTGTTAAAAAGATTCCATATGTATGATTGTAAACCTATTTCCACTCCCATGGATCAGAATTTTAATTGTAAAGAGCTTGAAAATGATAAATGTAAAGGTAATGTTGAGAATATCTGTAGACAGATCATTGGATGTTTAATGTATGTAGCATCAGGCACAAGACCTGATATTTGTGTTGCTGTATCAATATTAAGTAGATATCAAGATTGCGCTAGTAACATGTTATTAGCCAACTTAAAAAGAATTTTGCGATACATTAAACACACATTGAATTATAAATTAGTTTATAAATGTGATGATAGCAAGTTGGTTGGATTTTGTGATGCTGACTGGGGAGGGGACCTTCGAGACAGGAAGTCCACTACTGGTTACTGCTTTATGTATTCAAATTGCCTAATATCTTGGTGCTCTAAAAAGCAGAGTACTGTGAGTCTCTCATCAGCAGAATCCGAATATGTGGCAATGAGCATGGCTGGAAGTGAGGCATGCTGGCTTACTAATATGTTATGTGATTTCAATGTGAGTAATGTATGTAATCATGCACAATGCATGATAGCAGGCTATCATGCATTGTGATAATCAAGCTGCCATAATGATTGCAAACACAACTAGTGTGAAACGGTTAAAGCACATTGATATCAAATATCATTATATAAGAGAACTGATTGAAAATAAAAAGATATGTATACAATATGTGACAACAAGAGATCAAATTGCTAATATGTTAACAAAGTCCCTCAATGGTAATACACTTTTGAAGTTTGTGAAGCTATGTGGTATGAATATGTAAATTAGTCTTGGTTCAATGGTTTTCTTATTTTTTTTGATGTTTATTATAAATGAAAAAGGGATGATTAAAATTGTCACATAATTTGTTAATTAATATTATTACATTGACGGGGGGTGTTAAAAATAAAGACAGTGCAATGTAATAGTTAGAGTAGTATAGATAGTATCTTGTTGCTTGTTATCTCTCTCTCTCTTTTGATGTATGTGTCATGGCGGATCTTTTTCTTGTAACTGATTGAACAACTGTGTGCTTATAAATAAATACTTATCATATTAAATTAAGCCTGTATTTCATTTATAATTCATCAGTGTGTGTGTGTGTGTGTGTATTGTGCGTATATTGTGCGTGCATTGTGCGTGTATAGTACGTGTATTGTGTGTGTGTGTGTGGGTGTTTGTGTGGTGTGTGTGGTGTGTGTGGGGTGGGTGTGGTGTGTTTGTGTGTGTATTGTGTGTGTGTGGGTGTGTGTGTGGAGTGAGGTGTGTGTGGGTGAGTGTGGTGTGTGTGGGGTGTGTGTGGTGTGTGGTGCGTGTATTGTGCGTGTATTGTGTGTGAATTGTGTTGTGTTTTGTGAAACCCCCCCTCCTACTATCTACCTCAACCCCGGAGTAACAATTATGGGACTCTGTCCTTGACATGCCCAGACTAAGATCAGGGCATCTCCAGGACAGAGTGTGGCTAAGACTGCCGTATTTTTATATTGTGTGTGTATTGTGTGTGTATGTATTGTGCGTGTGTGTGTGTGTGTGTGTGTGTGTGTGAGAGTGTGTGGTGAGTGTGTGGGTGTGTATTGTGTGTGTGTGGGTGTGTGTGTGGAGTGAGGTGTGTGTGGCTGAGTGTGATGTGTGTGGGGTGTGTGTGGTGTGTGGTGCGTGTATTGTGCGTGTATTGTGTGTGCATTGTGTGTGAATTGTGTTGTGTGTTTTGTGAAACCCCCCCTCCTACTATCTACCTCAACCCCGCAGTAATAATTATGTAATAATGCCGTATAATAATGCCGTATTATCTATAAGAGTTCCTATACAGGTCACAGAAATTGCCTGCAGCCAGTAACCCGACTCCCGTTCGCAAGTGACAAGGAGACGAGCCCAATCTCGTGTGTGTGAGTGTGTGGTGTGTCAGTGTGTATGTGTGGTGTGTGCGTGGTGTGTGGGTTTGTGTGGTGTGTGTGGTGTGTTTGGGTGCGTGTGTGGGTGTGTGCGTGGTGTGTGGGTTTGTGTGGTGTGTGTGGTGTGTTTGGGTGCGTGTGTGGGTGTGTGGTGTGTGTACGTGTGTGTGTGGGTGTGTGTGTAGTGTGTGTGGGTGTGTGTGATGCGTCGTATGTGGTGTGTGGGTGTGTGTGGTGTGTGTGGGGTGTGTGTGGTTTGTGGTGCGTGTATTGTGTGTGAATTGTGTTGTGTATTGTGTGTGAATTGTGTTGTGTATTGTGTTGAATATTGTGTGTTGTGTGTGGTGTGTGTGTGTGTATTGTGCGTGTATTGTCCGTGTATTGTGTGTGTGTGTGTGTGGTTCTGTGTGTGGAGTGTGGTATGTGTGGGTGTAGTGTGGTGTGTGGTTTGTGGTGTGTGGGTGAGTTTAGTGTGTTGTGTGGTGTGTGTGTGTGTGTGTGTATTGTATGTGTATTGTGCTTGTATTGTGCGTGCATTGTGCGTGTATTGTACGTATATTGTGTGTGTGTGGTGTGTGTGTGGGTGTGAAGTGTGTGTGTGTGTGGTGTGTGTGTTTGTGGTGTGTGTGGTGTTTGTGGGTGTGGTTTGTGTGTTGTGTGTATTGTGGGTGTATTGTGTTGTGTATTGTGTTGTGTATTGTGTTGTGTTGTGTGTTGTGTATTGGGTGTGCAGTGTATTCAAAGTTAAAGTAAAATCAAAGGTACTTTATTCCGTAAAAATGTAGGTCTTCATCTGGGTATCTCCAGGACAGAGTGCGGCTGAGAATGTCGTATTATCTATAAGAGTTCCTATACAGGTAACAGAAATTGCCTGCAGCCAGTAGCCCGACTCCCGTTCGCAAGTGGCAAGGAGACGAGCCCGATCTCTAGCGTCAGGACAGGTGGTGAAAAGTGAATTTTGAACAAGTTTACATAGAGGCTCGTCCCATTGTCTCTGCGAACTGAGTGTTTTTGGACACGCTTCACTCGGACAGGCCATTGACCACGCATTCCTGGCTCCATTCATGCCTACCAACGGTGAAACGATAGATGAAGAAATTAATAGCATGCACAGAACATAAATGCAGGCAGAGCAACACTTGAAATTTTGCGAATGCAATGCGAGGCCTGAAGCCAAGCAATTTTCATATTGTGTGTGTGTGGTGTGTGGTGTGTGTGAATGTGTGTGTGTTTGTATTGTGTGTGTGTGTGTGTGAGTGTTTGGTGTGTGTGTGTGTGTGTGGTGTGTGGTGTGTGTGAATGTGTGTGTGTGTGTGTGTGTGTGCGTGGTGTGTGGTGTGTGTGGTGTGTGTGGGTGCGTGTGTGGGTGTGTGGTGTGTGTGGGTGTGCGTGTTGTGTGGTGTGTGTGTGTGTATTGTATGTGTATTGTGCTTGTATTGTGCGTGCATTGTGCGTGTATTGTACGTATATTGTGTGTGTGTGTAGGTGTGTGTGGTGTGTGTGGGTGCGTGTGTGGGTGTGAAGTGTGTGTGTGTGTGTGGTGTGTGTGGTGTCTGTGGGTGTGTGTGATGTGTGTGGTGTGTGTGTGTGTGTGTATTGTGCGTGTATTGTGCTTGTATTGTGCGTGCATTGTGCGTGTATTGTACGTGTATTGTGTGTGTGTGGGTGTTTGTGTGGTGTGTGGTGTGTGTGGGTGTGTGTGGTGTGTCGTATGTGGGGTGTGGGGTGTGTGTGGTGTGTGTGGGGTGGGTGTGGTGTGTGGTGCGTGTATTGTGCGTGTATTGTGTATGTATTGTGCTTGTATTCTGTGTGTATTGTGTGTGAATTGTGTTGTGTATTGCGTTGAATATTGTGTGTTGTGTGTTGTGTATTGTGTGTGAATTGTGTTGTGTATTGTGTTGAATATTGTATGTTGTGTATTGTGTGTGAATTGTATTGTGTATTGTGTTGAATATTGTGTGTTGTGTGTTGTGTATTGTGTGTGAATTGTGTTGTGTACTGTGTTGAATATTGTATGTTGTGTGTATGTGTGTGTGGTGTGTGGTGTGTGTGTGTGTGTGTATTGTGCTTGTATTGTGTGTATGTGGGTGTGTGTGTGGAGTGTGTTTATTGTGTGTGTGTGTATGTGGGTGTGTGTGGTGTGTGTGTGTGGTGTGTGTATGTGCGTGTATTGAGTGTGTATTGTGTGTGAATTGTGTTGTGTATTGTGTTGAATATTGTGTGTTGTGTATTGTGTGTGTGTGTATACATGTGTGTGGTGTGTGTTTATTGTGTGTGTGTGGGTGTGTGTGGTGTGTGTGTGTGTGTGTGGTGTGTGTGGGTGTGTGTGGTGTTTGGTGTGTGGTGTGTGTGTGGTGTGTGTGGTGTGTGTGTGTGTGTATTGTGTGTGTATTGTATGTGTATTGTGTGTGCATTGTGTGTGTATTTTGCGTGTTTTAACTACGCATTCCTGGCTCCATCCATGCCTATCAACGGTGTAACGATAGATGAGGAAATTAATAATATGCACAGAACAAAACTGCAGGCAGGGCAACACTTGAAATTTTGCGAATGCAATGCGAGGCTTAAAGCCAAGCATTTTCCTAAATTGAACAATTTAGAAATTGGGTCCAAGTGTTTTGATAATGTGGTCTAAAATTGTCAAAAGACTACCATGATTCCAAAGAGGGTAACAACGAAGAACAAACGTAAATGTAGGTACAAAAAGGCAAAACCGAATGATATGAAAAGCAATGTGAGAATGAAATTTAGTTAAACGTACCGAAATTTCTTCAAATTTGGTGCGTGTGTGTGGGTGTGTGTGTGTGTGTGTGTATTGTGTGTGTGGTGTGTGGTGTGTGTGGGTGTGGTTTGTGTGTTGTGTGTATTGTGGGTGTATTGTGTTGTGTATTGTGTTGTGTTGTGTGTTGTGTATTGGGTGTGCAGTGTATTTAAAGTCAAAGTAAAATCAAAGGTACTTTATTCCTTAAAAATGTAGGTCTTCATCTGGGTATCTCCAGGACAGAGTGCGGCTGAGAATGCCGTATTATCTATAAGAGTTCCTATACAGGTCACAGAAATTGCCTGCAGCCAGTAGCCCGACTCCCGTTCGCAAGTGGCAAGGAGACGAGCCCGATCTCTAGCGTCAGGACAGGTGGTGAAAAGTGAATTTTGAACAAGTTTACAAAGAGGCTCGTCCCATTGTCTCTGCGAACTGAGTGTTTTTGGACACGCCTTACTCGGACAGGCTATTGACCACGCATTCCTGGCTCCATCCATGCCTACCAACGGTGAAACGATAGATGAGGAAATTAATAGCATGCACAGAACAAAAATGCAGGCAGAGCAACACTTGAAATTTTGCGAATGCAATGCGAGGCTTGAAGCCAAGCATTTTCATATTGTGTGTGTATTGTGCGTGTATTGTGTGTGTAAGTGTGTGGTGTGTGTGTGTATGTGTGGTGTGTGCGTGGTGTGTGGGTTTGTGTGGTGTGTGTGGGTGCGTGTGTGGGTGTGTGGTGTGTGTACGTGTGTGTGTGGGTGTGTGTGTGGTGTGTGTGGGTGTGTGTGGTGTGTCTGGGGTGGGTGTGGTTTGTGGCGCGTGTATTGTGTGTGTGAATTGTGTTGTGTATTGTGTGTGAATTGTGTTGTGTATTGTGTATTGTGTGTGTGTGGTGTGTGGTTCTGTGTGTGGAGTGTGGTATGTGTGTGTGGCGTGTGTGGTGCGTGTATTGTGCGTGTATTGTGCGTGTATTGTGTGTGTATTGTGCGTGTATTGTGTGTGAATTGTGTTGTGTATTGTGTTGAATATCGTGTGTTGTGTGTTGCGTATTGTGTGTGTGTGTGATGAAATTTCTTCAAATTTGGTGCGTGTGTGTGTGTGTGTTTGGTGTAGTATGTGTAGGTGTGTGTGGTTTGTGTTGGTGTGTGTGGTGGGTTTTGTGTAGTGTGTGGTATGTATGTTGTGTGCATTGTGTGTATTGTGTGTGGTGTGTGTTGGTGTGTGTGGTGGGTTTTGTGTAGTGTGTGGTATGTATGTTGTGTGCATTGTGTGTATTGTGTGTATTGTGTGTGTGGTGTGTGTGGTGTGTGTGTGTGTATATTGTGTGTTTATTGTGTGAGTCTTGTGTGTGTACTGTGTGTGTATTGTGTGTGTGTGGTGTGTGTGGGTGTGTGTGGTGTGCGGTGTGTGTGGGTGAAGTGTGTGTGTTGTGTGTATTGTGTGTGTATTGTGTTGTGTATTGTGTTTTGTGTGTGTAGTGAATTGTGCGTGTGTGTGTTTGTGTGTGTGTGTGTGTGGTGTGTGTGGTTTGTGTATTGTGCGTGTATTGTGTGTGTATTTTGTGTGTATTGTGTGTTTTGTGAAACTCCCCCTCTTACTTTATACCTCAACCCCGCAGTGACAATTATGGGACTCTGTCCTTGAGATGCCCAGACGAAGATGTAGGTCTTCATCTGGGCATCTCCATGACAGAATGCGACTGAGAATGCCGTATTTTCATATTGTGTGTGTGTGTGTGAGTGTGTGGTGTGTGTGTGTGTGTGTGTGTGTGTGTGTGTGTGTGTGTGAGTGGTGTGTGTGTATGTGTGTGTGTGTGTGTGCGTGGTATGTGAGTGTTTGTGGTGTGTGTGGGTGCGTTTGTGGGTGTGTAGTGTGTGTGTGTGGTGTGTGTGGTGTGTGTGGGTATGTGTATTGTGTGGTGTGTGTGTGAGTGTGTATTGTGCGTGTATTGTGCTTGTATTGTGCGTGCTTTGTGCGTGTATTGTACGTGTATTGTGTGTGTGTGTGTGTGTGTGGGTGTGTGTGTGGTGTGTGGTGTGTGTGGGTGTGTGTGGTGTGTCGAATGTGGTGTGTCGGTGTGTGTGGTGTGTGTGTGGGGTTGGTGTGGTGTGTGTTGCGTGTATTGTGTGTTTATTGTGCTTGTATTCTGTGTGTATTGTGTGTGAATTGTGTTGTGTATTGTGTTGAATATTGTGTGTTGTGTATTGTGTGTGTAAGTGTGTGGTGTGTGGTGTGAGTGTGTGTGTGTATCGTGCGTGTATTGTGTGTGTGTGAGTGTGGAGTGTGGTATGTGTGTGAGTGTGTGGTGTGTGTGTGTGTGTGTGTGTGAGTGGTGTGTGGTGTGTGTATGTGTGTGTGTGTGTGTGCGTGGTATGTGAGTGTTTGTGGTGTGTGTGGGTGCGTTTGTGGGTGTGTAGTGTGTGGTGTGTGTGGTGTGTGTGGGTGTGTGTGTTGTGTGGTGTGTGTGTGAGTGTGTATTGTGCGTGTATTGTGCTTGTATTGTGCGTGCATTGTGCGTGTATTGTACGTGTATTGTGTGTGTGTGTGGGTGTGTGTGTGGTGTGTGGTGTGTGTGGGTGTGTGTGGTGTGTCGAATGTGGTGTGTCGGTGTGTGTAGTGTGTGTGGGGTGGGTGTGGTGTGTGTTGCGTGTATTGTGTGTTTATTGTGCTTGTATTCTGTGTGTATTGTGTGTGAATTGTGTTTTGTATTGTGTTGAATATTGTGTGTTGTGTATTGTGTGTGTGTGTGTGGTGTGTGGTGTGAGTGTGTGTGTGTATCGTGCGTGTATTGTGTGTGTGTGAGTGTGAGTGTGGAGTGTGGTATGTGTGGGTGAGTGTGGTGTGTGTGGGGTATGTGTGGTGTGTGGTGCGTGTATTGTGCGTGTATTTTGAGTGTATTGTATGTGTATTGTGTGTGAATTGTGTTGTGTATTGTGTTGAATATTGTGTGTAGTGTGTTGTGTATGGTGTTTGTGTGGTGTGTGTGTGCATGTGTCTGGTGTGTGTGTGTGAGTGTGTGTGTGTGTGGGTGTGTGTGCTGTGTGTGTGTGGTGTGTGTTTTGTGTGTTTAGTGTGTGTGTGTGGTGTGTGTGGTGTGTGTGTGTGTGTATTGTGTGTGTGTTGTGTGTGCATTGTGTGTGCATTGTGTGTGTATTGTGCGTGTATTGACCACGCTTTCCTGGCTCCATCCATGCCTATCAATGGTGTAACGATAGATGAGGAAATTAATAATATGCACAGAACAAAAATGCAGGCAGGGCAACACTTGAAATTTTGCGAATGCAATGCGAGGCCTAAAGCCAAGCATTTTCCTAAATTGAACAATTTAGAAATTGGGTCCAAGTGTTTTGATAGTGTGGTCTAAACTTGTTCAAAGACTACCATGATTCCAAAGAGGGTTACAACGAAGAACATACGTAAATTTAGGTACAAAAAGGCAAAACCGAATGATATGAAAAACAATGTGAGAATGAATTTTAGTTAAACATACCGTAATTTCTTCTAATTTGGTGCGTTGTTCTTCCATAAAAGTTGGGAATGAGTCTTCGAGAATCGGTGCGCCTAAGAGGCGAAGCGACTGTTTGTTTACGATCTTAAAATTTGGGGAAGAATAGAAAATTAATCAATTATATCTTGTTCATCTGAAATCTAACTTTTTGCCGTTTCTTGATATCATATTCAGCCATTTTATTGCCATTTTTTTTAACGTTAGTGACAATATCTAAAAGAAAATAATAAATTTGCATTTTGAAAAATTTTGATCTAGACTATAGTATACTATTTAGATTTTAGTATGAAATCTGTCGATTAAAGATTCCAAGTTATGTAGTACAGTACATGCATCGCTACCTTAGGTTCCGTCATCGAAATACCACATGTTTAATTTAGAATTTAGTGTCGAAATTATAGGGTGAATGGTAAGACTGAAAATGGCATGTCCGAGTGGGTCACTTTGTTGACATCCAGAGCAAGAGTTCACAAGGTGATTTTTATATAATAATTTAGTGTCAAAACCATAACATTGCCACAGATAGTCGTAGGTTTCCGGTATAAAATTTTGAATTTAAGTCAAAAGAGTGGTTCTGTCACAAAGTTAAAAGTGTTTTTAACATCCACCTTTAAGATCACCTCTCCACCATTGTGAGTGACGAATGAACGAAGCGGTGAGGCTGTGCGTGTATTGTATGTGTGTATTGTGCGTGTATTGTGTGTGTATTGTGTGTGAATTGTGTTGTGTATTGTGTTGAATATTATGTGTTGTGTGTGGTGTGTGTGTGCATGTGTGTGGTGTGTGTGTGTGTTTGGGTGTGTGGGTGTGTGTGGTGTGTGTATTGTGTGTTTATTGTGTGTGAACTGTGTCTGTATTGTAGGTGTACGTGTGTGTGGAGTGTGGTGTGTAGTGCGTGTGGGTATGTGTGGTGTGTGTGGGTGTGTGTGGTGTGTGTGGGTGTGTGTGGTGTGTGGGTGTGTGTGTGGTGTGTGGTGTGTGTCCTGTGTTGTGTGTGTGGTGTATGTGTGTGTATTGGTGTGTGCATTGTTCGTGTATTGACCACGCATTCCTGGCTCCATCCATGCCTACCAAAACGGTGTAACGATAGATGAGGAAATTAATAGCATGCACAGAACAAAAATGCAGGCAGGGCAACACTTGAAATTTTGCGAATGCAATGCGAGGCCTGAAGCCAAGCATTTTCCGAAATTGAACAATTTAGAATTTGGGTCCAAGTGTTTTGATAGTGTGGTCTAAAATTGTCAAAAGACTACCATGATTCCAAAGAGGGTTACAACGAAGAACATACGTAAATTTAGGTACAAAAAGGCAAAACCGAATGATATGAAAAGCAATGTGAGAATCAATTTTAGTTAAACGTACCGAAATTTCTTCAAATTTGGTGCGTTGTTCTACCATAAAAGTTGGGAATGAGTCTTCGAGAATCAATGCGCCTAAAAGGCGAAGCGACTGTTTGTTTACGATCTTTAAATTTGGGAAAGAATAGAAAATTAATCAATTATATTTTGTTTTCATCGGTAGTGAGAGTATCTTAAAGAAAATAATAAATTTGCATTTAGAAAAGTTTTGTTCTAGACTATAGTATACTTTCTAGATTTTAGTATGAAATCTGTCGATTAAAGTTTCCAAGTTATGTAGTACAGTACATGCATCGCAACCTAAGGTTCCGTGATCTAAACACCATGTCCGAGTGGGTCACTTTGTTGACATCCAGAGCAAGAGTTCACAAGGTGATTTCTATATAATAATTTAGAGTCAAAACCATAACATTGCCACAGATTATAGTCGTAGGTTTCCGGTATAAAATTTTGAATTTAAGTTAAACGTACCGAAATTTCTTCAAATTTGGTGCGTGTGTGTATGTGTGTGTGTGTGCATGTGTGTGGTGTGTATGTATTGTGTGTTTTGTATGTTTATTGTGATGTGTATTGTGTTTTGTTGTGTGTTGTGTATTGTGTATGTGTGTGTGTGTGTGTATTGTGTGTGTATTGTTCGTGTATTGTGCGTGTATTATAAATAAATACATAAAATTTTATAAAATAAAATGGCTTTTATTCACGTAGACTTTAAAAAAGCGCTTGTAAATAGTCAGAACATGTTTGTAGTAATACAGTTATTATTTCTAGTTGCATATTACAGATATTTAGGTACACGGAATGTTAAAACATTTATACAATTTATTTTATAATAGTAGTGATAATTAGCTAGCTTGTATTAAGTTATTGTCAAGGAGATTATGTTTAGGTTTAATGATTGAAATTTATATTTTACTACATATTGTCTGAATGTTTCTGTCTTTATTAAATAATGAATTCAGTATTATTATTATAACGGACCTTGTGTTTAAAACGACGGTCGCGCTTTAATGCTACCACCGGATCCAATGCGCTCCATCTGAGAAGACCCAGCGAAACAAACTCAGCAGGTTCATCTACTACCGGTTTCAACACGGCCCAGTTGAGACGGTGCGGCGAAACATACTCAAGCGGGCATGAACACGGGATTTGGTCCACTTAAAGTAATTATTTCGTAGGCAGACACAATATCTGCTCGATCGGTTGTCTGAATGAATATTAATTTAGATTATATTTAGGAAACAAAATAAAAAACATCTAAACAATAATATTATTCATTTTGAGACAAGAGTCAATAAATTTAAATTTAGTATATGTTACCAATCATATTACAGATAGTCACAGATAGTTCACGTAACTCAACAAATTAGTCATGTCTATATGGCTACAATATCTCCAGCGATCAATGTGCAGGTAGGTGGGTCTTTGTCATCGATGTACTCTTTAGTGGTATAATAACCTCTTGCCATAAGTACACGTTTAATATGTGTCTTGAAACTTGTGTCAGGCAGATCAGTAATATGAGTAGGAAGCTTGTTATAAAATCTAATACAATTTCCTAAAAATGATTTATTCGTTTTGCTGACTCTAAAGCCCGGCATTGCAAGTTTGTCTTTATTCCTAGTATTTATATTATGCAGTTCACTTTTTTTGTATAGTTATTAATATTTTTTCTAACATACAATATATTCTGATATATATACTCAGATGGCACCGTTAGTATATTTACTTCTTTAAACAAAGTTCGCAAAGATTCGCGACTACCTAACCCATAAATGGCTCTGACTGCTCTTTTTTGTGAAATGAAAATAGTACTTATGTCAGCTGCCGAACCCCACAGCAGAATGCCATAGGACATAATACTATGGAAGTACGCGAAATATACCGATCTAGCAGTTTGTTCATCTGACAATTGTCTTATTTTCCAAACGGCATAGGAAGCCGAACTTAATTTAGCTGCAAGCTTTTCAACCTGAGGACCCCATTGCAATTTTGAATCAAGTGTCAATCCTAAAAATACGGTCGATGGGACTAAATCTAATATTTCCGCATTAAGTGCAACTGTTGGTACAATTTGAGTCACATTCGGCAACGAGAACCTGATGCATTTAGTTTCCCTGCATTTAACAAGAGATTATTTGCCGAAAACTATTCTGATATAAGGCTGAGTGTTTTATTATGCTCAACAAGATCTTTATCCTTTCTATTTACTTTAAATATGAGCGACGTATCATCAGCGAATAAAACTATGTCTGATACTTTCTCTACCAGATAAGGGAGATCATTTATATAAACTAGGAATAAAAATGGGCCCAATATAGATCCTTGGGGCACCCCCATTTTCACAGGATGACGTGCCGAAGTGACACCGCCTATCGAAACCATCTGTAGTCGCCCCGATAAATAGGACATTACAAGATCAAGAGATGTGCCAGATATTCCATAGTACTTCAGTTTAACAACGAGCGTATGATGATCAACGCAATCGAAAGCCTTGGAGAGATCACAGAAAACTCCTAGCGCATCCTGTGACCCCTCCCAAGCTTCCAATATGGATTTCATTAGTGTACACCCCGCATCTTGAGTCGAGCGGCCCCTTGTAAAACCAAACTGCTTGTTGTGCAATATCCCATTCAAGTTAAAGTGTGACAACATTTGGCTAAGCATGAGCTTTTCAAATATTTTACTTAGAGCTGGAAGGATTGAGATAGGTCTGTAATTTGTGTCATTCTCAGCACAACCTGCCTTGAAAACGGGTACTAGCTTACTAATCTTCATTAAGTCAGGAAAGACACCATCACTTATACAGCCATTGAAGATGGCTGCAAGGACTGTAGCAATGTTTTGAATGATTGATTGAATTGCTTTAACAGACAGTCCTCATAAATCTTCTGTACCCTTCTTCTTAATACTATTGAAAGCTTTTATAATGTCTTCACTCGTTACAAATTGAAAACTAAATTTAGGCACATCTTGTTTTAAACTTTGATTTAAAAACAGTTCAGCTACATCTGGTGACGATAACAGGCACTTAGTTGTATCCACAGGTATATTTGTAAAAAAATCTGCGAAAAAATTGGCAATCGTAAGCTTGTCTGAAACCAGTTCGTCACTAATATTTAATGTTACTGTTTGATTTTTGGCAACACTGCCGATCGGTTGTCAAAAATTGTACTAGTGAATTAAAATTAATAATTACTTATAAATAAATGTTTTTACGTTGTAAAATATAAAATATTACTATTAGCAATCTAAATTGTAAGCTAAATAATTGAATGTGATTAGTTTTCTGAAGAAATAAACCCGAAACAACTGATATCTGTCGACGCATCAGCTGTCTGTCACTGCGCTGCTCGTGTCCAACGATTAAGTTTAAACTTTCGTGTGAAATCCCGGGGTGTATATTACTTATTCTTTATTTTACACATACATACTAACCTAACCAAACATTTATTCGACTCATTGGTGTGAGTCACGTCCAATTTCACACTGCCATATTCTGTCTCCATTTGCTTGACGTACATTGTGGAAGCAAATTCGATGACTTAATTAGCTAGCTACAGACATCACACACTTCAATTACTCCATAATTATACTGATATAAGATTGGCATTCGATAAATTTATTCCTATCTACACATACTAAGTTAACTTGACTAGACCCTAGTAATGAACTCTGATTAGGTGTCATATAGATAAAGTTAAAAGTGCCCCACTACAGTTTGTAACTAAATGTTTAAGTGTTGCTTTATTATAAATCTATTATAAAGTTAATTGCCCATCTGTCTTGTATATACTTACTTATAATATTTCTACCTATAGATCTCTGTAGTTTATTTTTCATATCTCACTCCTTTGACTTCAAATACATCTTAACCTCTTATTTCTGTCTAGTTTTATGTTCACCCTCTCTTTGTTTTCAGCCCATCCTCATTCACCTCACATCATGCAGACCCGAAGCATGGCTGCAACTCAAGTAGCTGAACATAAGTTGAAATCAGCTCTCAAGGACTTACAGACATACCAAGATCAGTGTCATAAACTTGAACAGGAGCGTGAGGAGAATGAGATAGAGATAAAAAGGGTCATCATAGTATAGGGATAGTAACACATCACTGAAAAGAGAACTTGTGAAACTCAACCACCAACTAGAGTCTACTATTGAAGAGCGAGACAGACTGCATGCGGAGACAGAGTCTTTTGATAAGTGTAGAGTGTTATATGAAGAAGCACTGTTCAAAATTAGAGATCTTAAATTAGAATTAATTAATTGTAATGAGAAGTTGTCAAATTATGTAAAAAACACAACTTGTCTAGTAGCCTCCATTAATCAGAGCTTGTATGACGAGTTGGCCAGTTGTAGTCCGGTGGGTCTCCCTATTAATAAAACGGTGACCATTGATTTGACTGGCGATGACTGTGTAGACTGCCAGCCAAGCGTTAATTCCTTATGTAGTGACAAGCTAAAACAATACATACTTGAACTAAGTAAAGAACGTAGGGCATTATTAAACAAATTAGAAAATTATGAAATTAGATTAGAGGATAGCAAACTAATTTATGAAAAAGATACTCAGTATTTGCTTTCTGAGATAAAAACTCTTGAGAAGTCCCTAGCAATCTCATATCACAGTTTCCAGTCATACAAAAATGAAATGCAATTGCTAGCTGGAAAGTGTAATCCTGAAAGCAATAGGACATTGGAACCGATTAACACCAGTAGTGCAGTAGTGGAGTCATACACACAGCTGGGATCAGAGTCACCAGTATCTCCACAAAATGATATTACTAAACATAGCTCCATACTGTATTCCGATGAAATGGGTAAGGGCCTTGGTACCTTGCTTTGTAATAAGTTGAGTTGTTCCTTTGACAACTATTGTATGCCAGGATTACATTATAAAGATATAATACATAAATTAATTCAGAATAAACACAGTGCCAAATCATGTATAACTCTAATGGTAGGAAATTGTCAAACTTAAAGAAAAAAGACATTACAGATAGTTTCACTGAGATGTTAGAATTAGACTATAATAAGATAATATTGTGTGCCTTCCCCTATGTGTCCAATGTGCCTGATAGTACAAATAATTATATCCACAGGCTAAATATGCACCTACAGTTTTTGGTTAGCCATTATAGTGATAAATTTATATTTTTGGACACAAATAGTTTTATAGATTCTTGTAGGGTAACCATGAGTACAGTTACTGTCTCAAGAAAATTTTTGAACATACTTGCAAGTTTAGTAGCGGCACATATTAACTCAGTCATAAGTAGTATGATGAAGTCACTTTTTATACCATCTTTTAGTAATGTTATTAAAATTAATTTAGTTAGTAGTTTAAACATGTAAGCATGACAATAGAGAAGTGTGATAACTTTCTAATTCTATCACATCAAAATATAAACCACTTCTCTGGCAAAATTCTAGACATAGAACTTTTTAATGAAAAATATGAAATAGATATCCTTTGTTTTACAGAAACATGGCTGAAGGCACACAAGATGGCTTTTAGTGTCTGTGGGTATAGGGTCGCCAGCTTTTATAATAGGGTTTCGGCAGAGGGTGGTGGAGTACTGATACTACTTTGAGACCAAATTAAATTTAAAGAACGTAAAGATATATGCTAACTATCTATTGAGCGTGTGTGTGAGGTGGCATTTGTAGAGACGCAGTTTTATTGTATAATATGTGTGTATAGACCACCAGCATCCGATTTAAAGCTTTTTACAGCAACAATAGAAGACATTCTTAGGAAAATTAAAAGTAAAAAAAAAATCCTTGTATGTGGTGATTTTAATATGAACATTTTAGCAGATTCACCTGAAATAAACATATTTCTATCTGTATTTCGGTCCTTTAACCTTAAATGCTTGTTATCTGAGGCCACGAGAGTCACACCCACATCTGCTACTTGCATTGATAACATAATTACCAACTTTGATGTCTCTGAGAAAAGTTTGGTGGCTGGTGTTCGCTCTGACCATAAATGCCAAATATTAAAGATAAATATAAATAAACAAAAAATTCGTTTTAGACCTTTAACAAAATCTAATTTGGGAAAGTTCAGTAACAACCTGGAGAATAGTTTGTGCCATCTATTGCCAAACAAAAGTAACCCTAACGATATGTACACTACATTATTCCACTGTATTTGCAAAGAATTTAATAAAGCTTGTAAAATAAAAAAAACATAATGGTTGACAGTAATAAGATAAAATTTAGTTCTTGGGCAACTCAAGGCATTAGACTGAGTAGAGATTTTTTATATGAGTTGTATGACAGAAGGTCCTATAACCCTGATGTCAATTTTATTAATTATGTTAGAAATTATTCAAATTTTTTTAAAAAGGTTTGCATTAAAGCTAAATCTTTATATTTAAGAGATAAAATAAAAAAATCTGATAATAAAATAAAATCAGCTTAGCAAATAATTAATACTGAAACTGGTAAAAGTAGATCAAGAGATCAAACATTAGTATTGAATATTGGTGATGAACTGGTTTCAGACAAGCTTACCATTGCCAATTTTTTAGCTGCTTTTTTTGCAAATATACCAGTGGATATTACTAAGTGTCTCGCATCATCACCAGATGTAGCTGAACTCTTTTTAAATCAAAGCGTAAAACAAACTGTACCTAACTTTAGTTTTAAATCCGTAACAAGTGATGATATTATAAAAGCTTTTAAGAGTATTAAAAGGAAAGGCACAGAAGATTTGTGGGGACTATCTGTTAAAGCAATTGAATCAATCATACTAAACATTGCTACAATCCTTGCAGCCATCTTCAATGGCTGTATAAGTGATGGTGTCTTTCCCGATTTAATGAAAATAAGTAAGATAATACCCATTTTCTAGGCACGTTGTTCAAAAAATGCCACGAATTATAAGCCTATCTCAATACTGCCAGCTTTAAGTAAAATATTTGAAAAGCTGATGCTCAGCCAAATGTTGTCGCACTTTAACGTGAATGAGATATTGCATAACAAGCAGTTCGGGTTTACAAGGGGCCGCTCTACTCAGGATGCAGGTTGCACATTAATTAGGTCAATATTGGAGGCTTGGAAGGGATCACAGGATGCGCTGGGAGTTTTCTGTGATCTCTCTAAGGCTTTCGATTGCGTTGATCATCGTACGCTCGTTGTTAAACTGAAGTACTATGGAATATCTGGCACATATCTTGATCTTGTGATGTCCTATTTATCGGGGCGACAACAGATGGTTTCGATAGGCGGTGTCACTTCGGCACGTCATCCTGTGAAAATGGGGGTGCCCCAAGGAATCGCGACTGCCTAAACCATAAATGGCTCTGACTGCTCTTTTCTGCAATATAAAAATAGTACCTATGTCAGCCGCCGAACCCCACAGCAGAATGCCATACGACATAATGCTATGAAAGTACGCGAAATACACTAATCTAGCAGTTTGTTCATCTGACAATTGCCTTATTTTCCAGACAGGTACAGTACAGGTTTTTCAGAATACGGTACGCTGGCAATGAGAACCTGATGCATTTAGTTTTCCCTGCATTTAACAAGAGATTATTTGCCGAAAACCATTCTGATATAAAGCTGAGTGTTTTATTATGCTCAATAAGATCTTTATCCTTTCTATTTACTTTAAATATGAGCGACGTATCATCAGCAAACAAAACTATGTCTGATACTTTCTCTACCAGATAAGGGAGATCATTTATATAAACTAGAAATAAAAATGGGCCCAATATAGATCCTTTATATCAGAATATAATGTTTGTTAGAAAAAATATTCATAATTATAAAAAGAAAAGTGAACTGCATAATATAAATACTAGGAATAAAAACAAACTAGCCATGCCTGGCTTTAGAGTAAGCAAAACTAATAAATCATTTTTAGGAAATTGTATTAGGTTTTATAACAAGCTTCCTACTCAAATTACTGATCTGCCTGACACAAGTTTTAAAACACATATTAAACGTATACTTATGGCTAGGGGTTATTACACCACTAAAGAGTACATCGATGACAAAGACGTCTGGTTCTCACTTCCTACCTGCACATTGCTCGCTGGAGATCTTGTAGGCATATAGACATGACTGATCTGCTGTGTTACGTGAACTATCTGTAAATGATTGCTATCATATAATTAATTTAAAATTATTGACTCTGTCTCAAAACGAATAATGTTATTGTTTCGAAGTTTTTCTTTTGTATACCTAAATATAATCTAAAATAATAAGCATTCAGACAACCGATCGAGCATATATTGTGTTTGCCTACTAAATAATTACTCTAATTGGACCAAATCCGGTGTTCATGCCCGCTTGAGTATGTTTCGCCGGACCGTCTCAACTGGGTCGTGTTGAAACCGGTAGTAGATGAACCCACTGAGTTTGTTTCGCTGGGTCTTCTCAGTTGGGGCGCATTGGATCCGGTGGTAGCATTAAAGCGCGACCATCGTTATTAACACAAGGTCCGTCATAATAATAATACCTTTAATATAGACAGAACCATTGACAATATGTAGTAAAAATATTAGACTTAAACTAGATAATTAAACATAATCTCTTGACAATAACTTGATACGAGCTAGCTGAATATCATTTCTGTAATAAAATAAATTTTATAAATGTTTTCATACAAGATGTACCTAAATAATAATAATATAATATAATATTGTCTAGGGACAATGTCACACAGATCATCCTAGCCCCAAACTAAGCAAAGCTTGTACTATGGGTATCAGGCGACGATATACATACTTATATAGATAGATAAATACTTATATACATAGAAAACATCCATGACTCAGAAACAAATATTCGTGCTCATCACACAAATATCTATGTTACTAGAAATAATATCTAATGTATACAACTATATTACTACAAACATGTTCTGACTATTTACAAGCGCCTTTTTAAAGTCTACGTGAATAAAAACCTTTTTTATTTATTTCTTAATCTACTTTTACCAGTTTCAGTATTAATTATTTGCCACGTTGATTTTATTTTGTTATCAGATTTTTTAATTTTGTCTCTAATGTATAAGGCTTTAGCTTGAATGCAAACCTTTTTAAAAAATTTTGAATAGTTTCTGACATAATTAATAAAATTGACTTCGGGTGTATAGGACTTTATGTCATACAACTCATATAAAAAATCTCTACTCAGTCTAAGCCCCTCAATCAGAGCACTGAAACAACTTCTTAAGATTTGTGAGGGTTATGCGGGGGCTCAGGGACTCAGGTATAATGCCAAAAAGAGTGAACTGTTAGTGTTTAAGGCGGGCACCAAATGTTACCCTAAAGTGCCACCAGTAACAATTGCAAACACTCCACTAAGACGAGTGACACAGGCCAAATACTTGGGTCACTGGGTCACCGATGACCTTAATGATAACCTAGATATAGAGAGAGAACGCAGAGCACTGGCTGTCCGAAGCAATATGTTGATCCGCAGGTTTGGAAAATGCACAAGAGATGTAAAAATTTCTCTTTTTAGGGCTTATTGCCAAACTTTTTACACCTGCAATCTGTGGAGCAGATATACGCAGCGGGCGTTCTGTGCATTGCGTGTCCAGTACAACAATGCGTTCAGGATGCTGATGGGGCTGCCACGTTTTTGTAGTGCTTCGGCGATGTTTGCGGAGGCGTCGGTTGATGGTTTTGCTGCCATCATCCGCAAGCGTAGCGCTTCAATATTGCACAGAATGCGTGTCAGCTCCCACAGCATTCTGAGCGTATTATGTGATAGGTGGGATTTCCCAATGTTAAAGCACTGGATTCAGCTACATACCAGGGTATTGTGATACCCAGCTGTGTGGTTGTTATCCAGTGCATTGTTTGTTACTATATTATAAGATTACTAACATTAGGTTAAGAACTTTGTACTAACAATATATGGAGAATGTTTTATCCGAATTAAACGATTATTATTATTATTCCAACTTATTTATTTATTTTCATATTTAATACATATTTATTCTTATAAAATCGATATATAAAACAATAATATACAAATAAATACGTAAAAAACAGAGCTCCCCCAGCGGCGGGGTTGTACGCCCTAGGCCGCCGGTGGTCAGGGCGACAGAGTGAGGAACCTCCTCACGATGCGTGCCGTTCCCATAATTGCCGCCTTCTGTATCCGGCCCTTGACCCAGTGATCTAGTGAGAGCCTCTTAAGGTGTTGGTTGAGGCTCTTTGTTATGAGACCGTTTACGGAGACGACTATTGGGACAATTATTGTTGAGTTCACATCCCACATGGCGGTAACCTCGTATGCCAAATCTAAATACTTTGACAACTTGTCATTCTCGGCTTTTACGAGGTTATCGTCAAATGGGACAGTGATATCAACAATAAATGCCCGGTGCTCCAACCGGTCTACCAAAACGATATCAGGCTTATTGGCAACAATAGTCCTGTCCGTAATGATAGAGCGGTCCCAGTAGAGCTTGGCATAACCGTTTTCTAGAACTGGTTCCGGTACGTACTTGTAATACGGCACTTCGGAGTCTACAAGACCATACCGAAGAGCAAGCTGCTGGTGGATAATCCTGGCAACTTGATTATGCCTGTGCAAGTACTCGCCGTTGGCAAGGTAGGAACAACCGGAAACAATGTGTCTGATAGACTCTCCGGGACGGTGACATGCCCGACAAATGTCGATGGTACCGTCCTTAAAGATGTGCTTCCGATAGTTCCTCGTCTTGACAACTTCATCAGCAATTGCACAAGCAAAACCTTCGGTTTCCCCAAATAGGTCACCAAAACGTAGCCAGGCCACAGACGCTTGTAGGTCCACATGAGCACCATGTAGGGCCTGGTGGAACCTACCATGAAGCACCTTGCTCTTCCATACGTCAATTCGATCCCGAGTGCTAAGTACGACGGGCTTTCTCCAGTTTTCTTTAGCCAAGGAGAGGGGCGTGAGTCCGTTGTCAACGGCGGCGACGTCTCGATGCATCCCACACTCAACACCAAGGAAATATTCCCTGAGATTGCATACCTCACGGTTGTGTAGGTTCTTGGCATTGAGGAAGCCTCGACCCCCACACTTCCGTGGGATATACAATCTCATTAGTGAAGAGTGTGGATGGTGCATACGGTACGTCGTTAGGCGTTTCCGGACTTTACGATCCAGGGCATCTAACTCGGTTTGAGTCCACCTTAGTATGCCGAAGGTGTAAACCAGTAGAGGCATTACCCAGCCGTTGAAAGCACGCACTTTATTACCACCTGACAATAGACTTTTCAGTACTTTTGTCAAGCGGTTAAAGAAGCGTTCCTTCACCAACTGCTTAATGTCCCCATCTGGGATATTTAGACACTCAGACATACCAAGGTATTTGTAGGTTTCAGTTTCAGAGAGGGATCTGAGAGTCATACTCTCGGTGAGTTGTAAATTATCAGAATTTACAACTCTACCCCTCTGTACATGTATGACCGCACATTTATCTACACCGAACTCCATTCCAATATCACTGCTAAATCTTTCTGTGAGGTTTAGTAGGGATATCAGATTTGGTTTATTCGGAGCATATAACTTGAGGTCATCCAGATACAGAAGATGAGAAATGGTCTCACCCCCTCTCCGCAACCGATAACCTAACCCGGAATCCCTCAGCACAGCGCTCAGAGGATTCAAGGCCAGGCAAAACCACAAGGGACTCAAACTGTCACCCTGGAATATGCCTCGCTCAATCCTTATAGGTTCGGACATCGAAGGAGTCACTCCGGTTCCTGAAAGACGGAGAACCGTGGTCCACTGTCCCATACACGAGGTAAGAAAGGCGCATAGAGCTGCATCAACTTTATACAACTCTAGTACCCGTCTTAACCATGTATGGGGCACCGAATCATATGCCTTCTTATAGTCAATCCAGGCAGCGGAGAGACTTCTTCGACCTTTGCGAACCTGTTGGCTAACGGCCATGTCTATGAGGAGGAGCTCCTTAGTACCACGGGACCCAACCCTACATCCATTCTGAGCAGGATCTAAAACATGATTGGCATATAAATGCTCATTTAATTTTGACACCAGAATGGATGTAAGGAGCTTATATATAGTGGGTAAGCACGTGATGGGTCGATAATTCTTTGGATCCGTGGTACTACCAGTTTTATGGAGCAGAAAAGTGATACCGTTTGTCATAAAAGGTGGGAGGGAGCCAGTATCGATAGCTTCTTGGAATTGAGTAGCTAAGCACGCATGCGAGCTTCGCAACCACTTTAGCCAGAAATTATGCAGTCCATCCGGCCCAGGACTTTTCCAGTTATGAGTCGGACGAACCGCATTCCCCACATCAGAGGGGGTAATATTAATATATTGCATAGGTTGCAAGTGTTCACATGAGCGCTTAACTACATCAATCCATTGTCCATCGGTGTGACGTATGGGCGCTGACCAAATATTTTTCCAAAATGAGGCCATTTCATCCATATTTGGTAAACAACCATCAGTCACACTACTGGAAGTTCCCTCCCACCTTCGATACACTTTTCTTTGGTCACTTTGGAAAGATCGATTTTGGTGAAACCTATCCGCCCGTTCCTTGTACCGCCGTATACGGTTAGCCCACGCAGAAACTTTCTGCTTCAGGTAGTCTATGCGTTCCGTGACACAGGCAGTATAATCACGCGGTAATGTACCTGTACCGGCGAATGCCTGTGTCACATAACGCATAACTCTCGGGCGATTGTTTCCCGACCTGAAGCAGATTAGCTTGCCGATGGTCACTCTAGCTGCTGAGATACGTCGCTCGATTCTTTCTTGCCATGCTGGTTTGACGGCGGTGGGTCGTGTGGACTTGTTGGGTCCTGAAAACCCAACATGGGCCACCCGACACGCCGCGACTGCTGCACAGTAAAGAATCGAGTGCGTATCCGCAAGATCTAGGCTAGATCCAAAATATGGTTCTAGCATGCAATCTAGAGCGACCACTAGCGCCATATTACGTTTGTGCGTGGGATAACGTGGTAACTGCGGTCTATCACAGACGGATATATCCCTATATTCCAAAATCGCACTTTCCAAAGCCCTCCTCAAATGCTCATTATCCTGGGAGCTTACCTGGGTAGCATCTCCAAAGTCCACCGTCTCGGGCCTCGGATCCGCCTGCGCCGATAACAAATTAGGCGGCAGAGCGGATACATTATTCCGATCGGCGGCAGACGTGGAGATGGCAGCCTCTGCACGCAGCCGATCAAGTGTAGATCCATCCAGCATATGGTTCCGCTGTATGACCCGCACCTGATCGGATAGGCGTTGCTCCGAAACGGTCAGATCTGGTTCAAGAGCCTGAAACAATAGCAACATACGGGAACGGTAAGCGGTGAGATTGGTTCCCCCCTCTGTCGCCCCATAGTACGCGCGCATGACATTCTCATTATTTAATAATGTCCATCGCATGCGGCGCACTAAACCACCGGTGGCGGGGATCCTTGTCGAAGCTTCAATGTCCCGACGTACTCCCAAGCCGGCCGGAGGTCGTCCCCGCCGTCGTACAGGTGGTAGCGACGACGGCGGAGAAATGAACTCGTCGTCCGAGCTCGACGCTACTGCGGCGGTCGGTGGTGCGGAGACTGCAGGTACCGACGACTGCGAGGCGGAGCTGGGTAACGAGTCCGAAGGTGGTAGGCGTGCGTTATTCTTCCTGGCTCTTGTAATCATAACAAGTCCGTGTTCTTATAATTTAGATGCGTTTTTCATGGGACTTGACGTTTGTTGTCAAATCCCAAACAGCAGAAAACATTTTTGCACTTTCTTAATATTTAATTTAATTATTATTGTTAATGTGGATCTAAACTTTATTTTGAATAACATTTTAAAAAAAGCACTATTTATAATGAAATGTGGATTAAAATCGGTAAAAATTAATTTTTATTGTAAATTTTTGGGTGACACGGACTTGTCTTGTTGAGCGTTGCCAAAAGTTATTATTATTATTATTATTAATACCTTGAGTTGCCCAAGAATTAAATTTTATCTTATTACAATCAGTCTCAATGTTTTTTATTTTACAAGCTTTATTAAATTCTCTGGAAATACAGTGGAATAATGTTGTGTACATATCGTTAGGTTTACTTGAGTTTGGCAATAGATGGCACAAACTTTTCCCCAGGTTGTTACTGAACTGTCCCAAATTTGATTTTGTAAGAGGTCTAAAAGAGATTTTTTGTTTATTTATAGTTATCTCATTAATTATTTTCACTATTTGGCATTTATGGTCAGAGCGAACACCAGTTACCAGACACTTCTCAGAGACTTCAAAGTTGGTAATTATGTTATCAATGCAGGTTGCAGTCGTGGGTGTGACTCGTGTGGGCTCAGTGAATAAGCATTTCAGGTTAAAGGACCGAAATGCGGATAAAAATATGCTTATTTCAGGCGAATCTGCTAAAATATTTATATTAAAATCACCACATATTAGGACTTTCTTATTACTTTTAATTTTCCTAAGGATATCTTCGATTGTGGATGTAAAGAGTTTTAGGTCAGATGCTGGTGGTCGATACACACATATTATACAATACAATTGGGTTTCAACACACGCTACCTCACACACACGCTCAATAGAAAGTTGGCATATATCTTTACGTACTTTAAATTTAATGTGGTCTCGAAGCATTATCAATACTCCCCCACCGTCTGCCGAAATTCTATTATAAAAGCTGGCCACCCTATAGCCACAGACACTAAAAGCCATCTTGTGGGCCTTCAACCATGTTTCCGTAAAACAAAGGACATCTATTTTAAACTTCTGACTAAATAGTTCTATATTTAAAATTTTGCCAGAGAAGCGGTTAATATTTTGATGTGATAGAATTAAAAACTTATCACACTTCTCTGTTGTCGCACTTACATGTTTAAACTACTAACTAAATTAATTTTAGTAATATTACTAAAAGATGGTATAAAAAGTGATTTCGTCATACTACTTATGACTGACTGAATATGTGATGCTACTAGAGTAGCAAGTATGTTTAAAAATTTTCTTGAGACAGTAACTGTACTCATGGTCACCCTACAAGAATCTATAAAACTATTAGTGCCCAAGAATATAAATTTTTCACTATAATGACTAACCAAAAACTGTAGGTGCATATTAAGCTTATGAATATAGTTATTAGTACTATAAGGCATGTTGGATACATAGGGGAAGGCACACAATACTATCTTATTACAATCTAATTCCAACATCTTAGTAAAACTATCTGTAATATCTTTTTTCTTCAAGTTCCTACAATTTCCTACCATTAGAGTTATACATGATTTGTCACTGTGTTTCTTCTGATTTAATTCGTCTATTATATCATTATAATGTACTCCTGGCATACAATAGTTGACAAAGGAACTACTCAGCTTATTAGAAAGCAAGGTACCAAGGCCCTTACCCATATCATCGGAATACAGTATGGAGCTATGTTTAATATTGTCATTTTGTGGAGATACTGGTGACTCTGATCCCAGTTGTGTGTATGGCTGCACTACTGCACTACGGGTGTTAATTGGTATTGTGTGTGTATTGTGTGTATTTTAAAACCCCCCTAACTACTATCTACCTCAACCCCGCAGTGAAATTAACATACGTAAATTTAGGTACAAAAAGGCAAAACCGAATGATATGAAAAGCAATGTGAGAATGAATTTTAGTTAAACGTACTGAAATTTCAAATTTGGTGCGTGTGTGTGGTGTGTGTGTGGGTGTGTGTGGTGTGTGTGTGTGGTGTGTGGTGTGTGTGTGTGTGTGTGTGAGGTGTATGGTGTGTGTATTGTGTGTTTATCTGTGTGGGTGTGTGGTGTGTGTGGGTGTGTGTCGTGTATGGTGTGTGTGTGTATTGTATGTTTATTGTGTGTGTATTGTGCGTGCATTGTGTGTGTGTGTGTATGTGGTGTGTGCTGTGTATGGGTGTGTGTGGTGTGTGTGTGGGTTTGGTGTGTGTGATATGTGTATTGTGTGTTAAGTGTATTGTCTGTGTGTGTGTGTTTGTGTGGTGTATGTGGGTGTGTGTGATGTGTGTGTGGTGTGTGTCGTGTGTGGTGTGTGTGTGTGTATTGTATGTTTATTGTGTGTGTATTGTGCGTGCATTGTGTGTGTGTGTATGTGGTGTGTGCTGTGTGTGGGTGTGTGTGGTGTGTGTGGGTTTGGTGTGTGTGTTATGTGTATTGTGTGTTAAGTGTATTGTTTGTGTCTGTGTGTGTTTGTGTGGTGTATGTGGGTGTGTGTGTGATGTGTGTGGTGTGTGTGTTGTGTGTGTGGGTGCGTGTATTGTGAGGGTATTGTTCGTGTATTGTGTGTGTATTGGGTGTGTATTGTGTGGTGTATTGTGTTGTGTTGTGTGTTGTGTATTGTGTGTGTAGTGTATTGTGTGTGTGTGTGTTTGCATGTGTGTAATATTTGTGTGGGTGTGTGTGGTGTGTGTAGTGTGTGTGGGTGCGTGTATTGTGTGTGTATTGTGCGTGTATTGTGTGTATTGCGAAACCCCCCCTCCTACTATCTACCTCAACCCCGCAGCGACAATTATGGGACTCTGTCCTTGAGATGCCCAGACGAAGATGTAGGTCTTTATCTGGGCATCTCCAGGACAGATTGCGACTGAGAATGCCGTATTATCTAAAAGAGTTCCTATACTGGTCGCAGAAATTGCCTGCAGCCAGACGCCCGACTCCCGTTCGCAAGTGGCAAGGAGACGACGAACCCGATCTCGAGCGTCAGGACAGGTGGTTAAAAGAGAATTTTGAACAAGTTTACCAATGTAAACTTGTTCAAAATTCACTTGTCGTCGTCGCTCGTCCCATTGTCTCTGCGAACTGAGTGTTTTTGGACACGCCTCACTCGGACAGGCCATTGACCACGCATTCCTGGCTCATTCCATGCCTACCAACGGTGTAACGATTAACGATTGAACAATTTAGAATTTGGGTCCAAGTAATAATATAATTTTATTTTCTCACTACAATATACATTTTTTTTTACCAAAGACAGTTTTATATATATTACATAATGCAGGTAAGTATACATATATTGTAGGAGACTGGTGCTTAAGCTAGGCTTTAGGCCTGTATTTCAGGACACCAGGTTCCCACCTCTTAAGATTTACATTTCTAAATTATGTACTATGTGCGCTGACAACGTAGTAAGTTATCCAACAACTTTTATATTACAATAGGTTTATATTTTGAATAAAAAGGTAGCGTTAGTATATGTATGTTTGTGTATGGATGTATGTGACTGTGTGTGCGCATGTGTGTTTGTATAGGTATTTAAAATATGTGCGTGGCATGTATGTGTGTGTTTGTGGTTACTTAAGAATTCTTATACTACATTAATAATCATATGCTCGGTATCATCATAGTTTAGTTGTAATAGCCATTCAGTCAGTTTTTTTAACATTTATATTTTGTGAGATTAAAAATATTTAATAGTTTATGCGTTTTATTATAAAGATAACCACCCAAATGTCTGACGAAGCGTTTAGCAAAGGTAGTTTTTAGATGAAGGTGAAGACGTTGCACTGGGTTATACCGTCTTTTCCCACTAGACAGCAATGGGTCATAGACCAATAGGGAGTGTTGTTTCAGTATAGTGTTTAGTATGAATAATTGCCGCACCGTGAGGACTTTGCTTTCCTTGTATAGCTGTTCAGTGAGATATTGATAAGGATGAAAGGACGAGACCTTCAGGATAGCTCTTTGAGTTTTTTCAATTCCAGTAGGGTAGATTTTGGTGCCCCACCTCAGGAGGTGATGCAGTAGCTTATTATGGTTTGAGCAAGGTCAAAGTACACTGATTTCAGGAGTTCTTTATCGACTACGTGTCTTAGTGTTTTAAAAACATATATAAGCTTGCTCAATCTATTATTAAGTGTGTTTATGTGCTCTTGAAATCTAAGATTATTATCAATTGTTATTCCAAGATACTTCACTTTTTCGGTCTTAGAGAGACTTACACAGTCACAACCATCTGTAGGTGCATCTGTACATGAGTGTGCTACAATAGCTTTAGTTGTTCCAATGCTTTTTAGACAGAATGTCATGTATTGTGTTTTTGTAGTGTTAAGGGTCATCCGATTGCTTTATAGCCACTTATACACTGTGTTGAACCCTGATTGTGCATGTAGGTAAACATCATCCCACGACCTTGCGCTAAACAAGAGTGCAGTGTCATCAGCGAAACTAATGATTTTGCCGTTAGCGAGGTCAAGCGTACCCAGGTCGTTGATGTAGATGAGGAAGAGTGTAGGTCCAAGGACAGAACCTTGTGGAGTGCCGTAGGTAAGCGTTTGCTCGTCACTGATGAAATCATCTATCTTCACTCGCTGAGTACGCTCGCTCAGGTAATCTTTAAAGAGATCCAGCGGTAGTCCCCTGATTCCCAAGCGTTCCATCTTATCCACAAGAATTGGAACAGAAACTGTGTCAAACGCCTTCTCGACATCCAAAAATATGCCCAATACTTTATCTCCACTATCCATTCTTGTGACTATATAGTCTGTGAGATCATGAACCGCATCAGACGTCGATTTACCGGTGCGAAATCCAAATTGTGTTGGTGCGATAAAGTTATTATTTTCTAAGTAGCTCATTAGTCGTTTGTTCATTACCCGTTCCAATATTTTAGAGAAAGCTATGAGCACAGCTATTGGTCTATAATTGTCAACACAATTTCTGTCCCCACTCTTGTAGACCGGATGGATTATCGCTTTTTTAAACACATTGGGAAACTTACCCGTGGAGAGAGCAAGATTACATATATACGTCAGGGGAGGCACAATTGCAATGTCATGCTTTTTTAGTAGGTCACTGGATATCCCATCCCACCCTGCACTACAGTGTTACGAAGTGATTTTAGTATTGTTCTTACTTCATCCTCATCAGTTGGAAGCATAACCATAGACTTCACCGTTTTGGGATGGTTCACCGTTGTTACCGCTGTTGGCCTAGTCTTTATATTACTAGCAAGTTTTTTACCTATTTTAGCAAAGAAGTCATTTACATAATTTATGGAGAGTTGCGGTGTACCCAATGAGGCTAATAAGTGTGATGATGTATTGACTTTCTTTGTCGTTCTGTCTGAGATACTATTTGTAGCAGACCATAATTGTTTAGAGTTATTACCAGCTTTTTTAATTTCGTTTTTTTCAAATTCTATTTTGACTTTCCTTAATAATTTATTACAGAAGTTTCTGTACCGGGTAAATGAAATTTTTAAAACCTCGTTATTTGGCGCCTGTTTAAATTTTCTGTGCAGTGCATCTCGGTGCCGAATGCACCGGAGTAAGCCAGGCGTTATCCAAGGCTTTAATATTTGCTTACGATTTGGAAGTTTAACAGTCTTAGAGTTTGCGTCTATAGCGTGTCTTATTAACCGAATAATAGTTTCCCCCGCTAAATGAGGATCTTGAGTCTTGTATACGTCACTAAAATCTAGTTGTTTTAGGTCTGCATCCAGTTGATCGTAATTAAAACGGACAGTATACTTTTTTGCGATCAACTTAGACATGCATTTCGATAAGAATAACATAACCGTCTCATGATCTGTTAGAGCAGAATGCGCGACCATAGTTGAAGCAGGTAGCTTAGTTTTTAGTATAACATGATCTAAATATGCATTTTGCCACGTTGGTATAGTGTGTGCAGGTAGCAAGCCGTGTATAGCCAATAAGTTAAGATAAGTATTTTTAATGGAATCATGAGACTGTTCATGTATATTAATATGTATGTCCCCTGTTAAAATTATATTATTGTACTGAGATAATCCATTTAAGATAATAGAGAGAGAATTTAAAAAAATACTGAGATCTTTGTAACCAGGTGGGCGGTATATTGCTAGGAGGACAGTAGTTTTGTCAATGTTTACTTGGAGGCAATTAGCATCTAGGAGTGGCAGCTCCTCCACACTGAGTTGCAGTGGTTTGTGTATATAGACGACTACCCCTTCATTTAAGTGTACGATTATTTCTGGTTTGAAAAAGGTTATAGTTCGTCAACTCTAGAATATTGTGCGTAGTGGGGAGCCAACACTCGGTTAGTGTAATTATGTCCCACTCAAGTTTTGTCCTAGCAAGTGTGGTCATAAATATTGTTATATTTTTATTTATACTTCTTATGTTTTGAGTAATAATTTTAAGTGATTGGTTTAATGTAAAATTTATTGGGGTACAGTTTTCTAGGTCACATGTTGACGATTCAGTCACGGAAACAGCATCCAAATTATTTATATTATTTTGAGTGTTATCGAATTTTAATATAAAAAGAATTCATTTTGACATTCTGATTTGATACGCTATACAATATTATAACAATAGGATTCATACAGGCACAGAATATGCGCAATAATAATTCAATTTTAATTATGTTATTGGTAGTCCGATAATATTTAAATGTATTATTTGAGAGAATTACAGGTAACCTATGTATGATATGTCTATTATAGTACTGTGTAATTGCAGTTAATTTGAGCGGTGGTATTAGTTGCGTAATGTATTGTGTATATGTATAGTAAAATTTAAAATTAGTATTATTTATTAGTGTTATATTGTAACTTAGGACTAGCAGTAATAAAATATTGTTAAAAAAAATAGCATGCAAAAATATGTTCGGTTTTAGTCATTTTTTCTTACGGAGTTTTGCAAGGTCTTCGTCAGATTTGATGAGGTGGCTAGGCAGACCATCTTTTCCCCGTATATACACCTTGCCGTTCATAATCCAACATTGTTCATAGCCGCATTCTTTCGTAAGTTCCCACGCGTGGAAGTACAGGTGTCTAGCCATTGCCGTGAGTGCTTCATTAATGTATATGGGAAGTCTGGGACCTTTTTCATTTAGGTGAGTTGTGTTCAGGCGGTTATCCTTGTTGTGTTTATTGAAGTCTCTAGATGACTTTAGGAACTGTTCTTTGATGGTTGCCGACATGAATTCCACGATAACTGCCCTCACTGTACCAGACTTGCTCTTAAAACGGAAGACATTTTTTATTTCCGTTGAACTTACAGGTTGTTTGAAGACTTGACCCAGCTTTATAACGGTTTCAGACAGAGAGTCCCGCGTTTCCAGGGTTGACGCCGGTAGATTTTTAATTTCAAGACAAGCCACCTTTTGTTGCTTTTCTAAGAAGTCTACCTTAGTTTCGAGTGCTTGTATTACTTTTTGATTATTGTTACATTCCACTCTTAATTTGTTTATTTCTACCAGGGCATCATCATATTTTGCAGAGAGAAGTGTGATGGTCTTTTGGATTTCAACATTTTGGGTTCTAATTTCAGAGCTTTGTGAGCTAATTACAGTATTTTGCGACCGTATATCCTCAAGAGCCAATTGTAAAGAATCGATTTTACAGTTTTGTTCTTTCTGTTTATTGACTAGTTCAGAAAACATTCCCTTCATATCATTCATCATCACCTCCATTCTCTCCCATTCTTCTTCACCGCGTTTTCGTTTTCTTTGAGTTATGTTTGTATTGTTATCAGTGTTTGTATTTGTATTAGCACTCGAAGCTATATTTGGTTTTGATGCGTGTAGAGGCTTTGGAGAAGGTGGAGGCGTGCGCTTAATACCAGAGATCATAGTGGCAGATAATAGCGATTTTAGAAGATATTGCTTTTTATTTTATTTTTTTAGTAATTGAAGGGAGGCTAGTATTGTTTAAAGTATTCTACTATAAACAATACGATAAATAAAGAGCAGTAATGAATAGGAGTGTGATTCACCTCATTCGATACAATATATGTCGGT
Source organism: Pseudoips prasinana (assembly GCA_951640165.1). Lineage (NCBI taxonomy): Eukaryota > Metazoa > Arthropoda > Insecta > Lepidoptera > Nolidae > Pseudoips > Pseudoips prasinana. The sequence continues at coordinate 17,495,591 of OX621260.1, forward strand.
ATGCGCCAGCGACTGTCGACTCGCCTTCCTGTCTTTGCAACTGTTGACCGATGTCACCCGATAATAGCCGAACGCGTCCTCGGTGCGCCGACGAAGGCCGGTCGTTGACCTCGAATTGTAGTTTTGCCGGCCTATGACACGATGACTCACACACTTCGTATTGCAGATTTAAAACTTTTGCAACCGCTAGTAACTAATATTGTTTTTACGTGGATCCTAGTAGAAATATGAGAAATATTCTTCTGAAGATGTGTAGGGTATGTACTATGCTACACAACAGTATATAATTTATAGTTATATATATTAACTAAATTATGCACTTAGAATTTTTAAGGCACGAGCGCACAGAGTGTACGTATTTACGCTCTGATGTATCGCGGGGGGACTAAAGTGTTTTGATAGTGTGGTCTAAATTTGTCAAAAGACCACCATGATTCCAAAGAGGGCAACAAAGAAGAACATACGTAAATTTAGGTACAAAAAGGCAAAACCGAATGATATGAAAAGCAATGTGACAACGAATTTTAGTTAAAAGTACCGAAATTTCCTCTCTTTTAGATAATACGGCATTCTCAGTCACACTCTATCCTGGACATGCCCAGATGAAGACCTACATCTTCGTCGGGGCATCTCAAGGACAGAGTGCCATAATTGTCACTGCGGGGTTGAGGTAGATAGTAAGAGGGGAAGTTTCACAATACACACAATAAACATAAATTACACAAACAATACACGCACAATACACGCACCCACACACACGACACACACCACACACACCACACACACCCACACAATACACTACACACACAATACACAACACACACATCACACCCACACACAATACAAACTCACCCACGCACACACCACACACATGCAAACACACATGTGTGTGTGTATTGTGTGTGTTGTGCGTGTATTGTGTGTGTGTGTCTGTTCTGTGTGGTGTGTGTGGTGTGTGTCTGTGGTGTGTGGTGTATGTGGGTGTGTGTGGTGTGTTTGGGTGTATGTGGGTGTGTGCGGTGTGTATTTTGTGTGTATTGTGTGTGTAGTGTGTGGTGTGTGTGGTGTGTGTGGTGTGTGTGTGTGGTGTGTGTGGGCTTGTGTGGGTGTGTGTGGTGTGTATGTTGTGTGTATTGTGTGTATTGCGTGTGTATTGTGTGTGTGGTGTGTGGTGTGTGTGTGTGTATTGTGTGTTTATTGTGTGTTTATTGTGTGTGTCTTGTGTGTGTGTTGTGTGTGGGTTGGATGTGGTGTGTGTGGGTGTGTGTATTGTGTGTGGGTGTGGTGTGTGTGTTGTGTATTATGTATTGTGTGTGTAGTGTATTGTGTGGGTGTGTGTGGTGTGTGTCGTGTGTGTGGGTGCGTGTATTGTGCGTGTATTGTGTGTGTATTTTATGTGTATTGTGTGTATTGTGAAACCCCCCCTCCTACTATCTACCTCAACCCCGCAGTGACATTTATGGGACTCTGTCCTTGAGATGCCCAGACGAAGATGTAGGTCTTCATCTGGGCATGTCCAGGACAGAGTGTGACTGAGAATGCCGTATTATCTAAAAGAAATCCTTTACACACACACACACACACACACACACACACACACACGCACCAAATTTGAGGAAATTTCGGTACGTTTAACTAAAATTCATTCTCACATTGCTTTTCATATCATTCGGTTTTGCCTTTTTGTACCTAAATTTACGTATGTTCTTCGTTGTGGCCCTCTTTGGAATCATGGTAGTCTTTTGACAAATTTAGACCGCACTATCAAAACACTTGGACCCAAATTCTAAATTGTTCAATCGTTAATCGTTACACCGTTGGTAGGCATGGATGGAGCCAGAAATGGCCTGTCCGAGTGAGGCGTGTCCAAAAACACTCAGTTCGCAGAGACAATGGGACGAGCGACGACGACAAGTGAATTTTGAACAAGTTTACATAGGTAAACTTGTTCAAAATTCACTTTTAACCACCTGTCCTGACGCTAGAGATCGGGTTCGTCGTCTGCTTGCCACTTGCGAACGGGAGTCGGGCTACTGGCTGCAGGCAATTTTTGCGAACAGTATAGGAACTCTTTAAGATAATACGGCATTCTCAGTCGCACTCTGTACTGGAGATGCCCAGATAAACACCAACATTTTCGTCTGTTATTTTCGTCATTTTCGTCATTAATCATAAATGTGTACTATTTGCGGACGATACTACAATCATCGTTAAGGGTGTTAATAAAGATTCATATGAGCACGATATAAACATGGCATTAAAAATATCTATCGAGTGGCTGGAAGTAAACAATTTAAAGGTTAATATTAGTAAAACTAAATTAATGCAATTCCACACATATAGATCAAAACCACTGAAACTAAACATAGCCTATAAAGACATCCCGCTGTCCGAAACTGGGTTGGTAAAATTTCTTGGGATATCGCTAGATAATTTCTCTCTTGGAAAAATCATCTGAATGAAATTTGTAGCAAATTAAACAGTTTTGTCTATCCTTTGAGGCGTATTAGTTGTGAAGTCTCGAGAGATGCTGCAATCACGGCATATCACGGTTACATATCTGCCATTCTCCGGTATGGCATAATTCTATGGGGTCGTTGTGTTGATATTGACCAAGCTTTTATAATGCAAAAAAAGTGTGTAAGAGCTATATTTGGCCTTAAACAGATAGATTCGTGTCGTCCATACTTTAGAAAATATAATATAATGACCTTACCTTGCATATATATATCGGAATGTTGTTTATTTGCATTTAAAAACAGGTCAATTTTCCCGCAAGCAACGCCTCACTATGCACCTCGGTCTGTTAATGCCAATAAGCTATACAGACCGAAAACGAATCTCACGTGTACAGCTAACAACAGCTATATTATGTGTATTAAATTATTTAATAAAGTGCCCAGTTTCATAAAAGCACTACCATTTTTTAAATTTAAACGTCATTTAACCAAATTTTTAACGGATAAATGTTTTTATAGTATACAAGAATACCTTGACTATAAGCTGCGAGCCTTGTGTGTTTATACTTAAAAAAAATCTGTATTGCTATGTATTATTATTAATAATGAATTAAGTATAAATTGTATGGTAATTTTTTGTATTAAAATGTATATTTGCATGCTGAAAAGTAGAGTAAGAGATACCTATTTGTATTATGATAAGAACTTTGTCACCTTATTCACGCAAATAAATGACTTTTATCTTATCTTATCTTATCTGAGCATCTCAAGGACAGAGTCCCATAATTGTCACTGCGGAGTTGAGGTAGACAGAAGGAGGGGGGTTTCACAATACACACAATACACGCACAATACACACACAAAACACGCACAATACAAGCACCCACACACACCACACACTCCACACACACCCACACACACATTACACACATGCCAAAACACACACACACACACACACACACACACAACACACACCCACCACACACACGAACCAAATTTGAAGAAATTTCGGTCCGTTTAACTAAAATTCATTCTCACATTGCTTTTCATATCATTCGGTTTTGCCTTTTTGTACCTACATTTATGTAGGTTCTTCGTTGTTGAGAAAATTAATAGCATGCACAGAACAAAAATGCAGAAATTTACAAAATTCGTCTGGGCATCTCAAGGACAGAGTCCCATAATTTTCACTCCGGGCTTGTAGTAGATATCAGAAGGGGAGAATTCACAATACAAACACAATACACGCACACAATACACACACAATACACGCACAATACACGCACAATACACACACAATACATGCACAATACACGCACCCACACACACCACACAAGCCCGCACATACTAAACACACACACACCACAAACACCCACACACACCACACACACCCACACACAGTACACACACACATTCGATACACACACAATACACAAACAATACACGCACAATACACGCACAAAACACAGACAATACACGCACAATACACGCACCCACACACACCACACACACCACACACACCTCACACACCCACACACACTTCACACACACACACACAATACACTAAACACACACAAACACACAAACACACACACAATACACGCACAATACACACACAATACACACACAATAAACAAACAGCACACACCAGACACCACACACACACCACACAGACTCACACACAAATTAAAAACATGCACAGACACACACACCACACACACCCACACACACACCACACACACGCACCAAATTTATAGAAATTTCGGTACGTTTAACTAAAATTCATTCTCACATTGCTTTTCATATCATTCGGTTTTGCCTTTTTGTACCTACATTTATGTAGGTTCTTCGTTGTTGAGAAAATTAATAGCATGCACAGAACAAAAATATATAATTTTCACTGCGGGCTTGTAGTAGATATCAGAAGGGGAAATTTCACAATACAAACACAATACACGCACACAATACACACACAATACACGCACAATACACGCACAATACACACACAATACATGCACAATACACGCACCCACACACACCACACAAGCCCGCACATACTAAACACACACACACCACAAACACCCACACACACCACACACACCCACACACAGTACACACACACATACGATACACACACAATACACACACAATAAACACACAATACACACACAATAAACACACAATACACACCCGACACCACACACACACACTCATTACACACATGCACACACACACACCACACCCACACACAACACACACACCCACACACACCATATCCAACCTTCACACAATACACACACAAGACACACACAATAAACACACAAAACACACGCAATACACACACAATACACACAAAACACACGCAATACACACATAATACACACAACATACATACCACACACAAGCCCACACACACCACACACACCCACACACACCACACACACCCACACACACCACACACACCCACACACCACACACCACACACAATACACAAGCAATACACACACAATACACACAATACTCACAACATACACACCACAATACACAAACAATACACGCACAATACACGCACAAAACACACAATACACGCACAATACACGCACCCACACACACCACACACACCACACACACCACACACACCACACACACCACACACACCTCACACACCCACACACACTTCACACACACACACAATACACTAAACACACACAAACACACAAACACACACACAATACACGCACAATACACACACAATACATACACAATAAACAAACAACACACACCAGACACCACACACACACCACACAGACTCACACACAAATTAAAAATATGCACACACACACACACCACACACACCCACACACACACCACACACACGCACCAAATTTATAGAAATTTCGGTACGTTTAACTAAAATTCATTCTCACATTGCTTTTCATATCATTCGGTTTTGCCTTTTTGTACCTAAATTAACGTATGTTATTTTCACTGCGGGGTTGAGGTAGAAAGTAGTAGGAGGGGTTACAAAATACACACAATACACGCAAAATATACGCACAACACACACACAATACACGCACCCACACACACCACACACACCTCACACACACACACAATACACTAAACACACACATACACACAAACACACACACTCAATGCACGCACAATACACACACCAAACACACAAAATAAACAAACAATACACACACACACACACCACACACACGCACCAAATTTATAGAAATTTCGGTACGTTAAACTAAAATTCATTCTCACATTGCTTTTCATATCATTCGGTTTTGCCTTTTTGTACCTAGATTTACGTATGTTATTTTCACTGCGGGGTTGAGGTAGAAAGTAGTAGGAGGGGTTTCAAAATACACACAAAACACATACAATACACGCACAATACACGCACAATACACGCACAATAAACACACAATACACGCACCCACACACACCACACACACCCACAAAAACCACACACACCCACACCCACCAAACAAACATACACACACAAACAATACACTAAACACACAATACAAATAACACAAACCACACCCACATACACCACACACACCCACACACACCACACACCACATAAACACACACATACAATACACGCACAATACACACACAATAAACACACAATACACACACACCGCACACACACCACACACCACACACACCCACACAAACCACACACACACCCACACACACCACACACACACACACACATAATACACGCACAATATACACACACAATACACGCACAATATACACACAATATTTACACAATACACACACAATAAACACACAATACACACACACTCATGCACATACCAAACACATGTACACACACACACACACATACCAAATTTGAGGAAATTTCTGAACATTTAACTAAAATTCATTCTCACATCGCTTTTCATATCATTCGGTTTTGCCTTTATATACCTAAATTTACGTATGTTATTTTCACTGCGGGTTTGAGGTAGAAAGTAGTAGGAGGGGTTTCAAAATACACACAAAACACACACAATACACGCACAATACACGCACAATACACGCACAATACACGCACAATACACGAACAATACACGCACTATACACGAACAATACACGCACATTACACACACAATACACGCACATAACACACACAATACACGCACAATACACACACAATACACACAAAATAAACACAAAATACACACCAGACACCACACACACACACACTCATTACACGCATGCACACACACACACACACACCACTCACACACACACCAGACACACCCACACACACACCACACAAACGCACCAAACTTGAAGAAATTTTGGTAATTTTAACAAAAATTCATTCTCACATTGCTTTTCATATCATTCGTTTTTGCCTTTTTGTACCTATATTTACGTATGTTATTTTCACTGCGGAGTTAAAGTAGATAGTAGTAGCGGGGGTTTCAAAATACACACAATACACGGACAATATACGCACAATACACACACAATACACACGCAATACACACACAATACACACAATACTCACAACATACACACCACACACACTTACAAACACCCACACACACCACACACACCCACACACACCACACACCACAGACACACACACACAATACACGCACAACACACACAATACACACAAAATACACGCACAACACACACACCACACACACCCACACACACCACACACACCTACACACACCACACAACACAGACACACACACACACAATTCACGAACAACACACACAATACACACACCCACGCACACACCACACACATGCAAACACACATGTGTGTGTGTGTTGTGCGTGTATTGTGTGTGTTTTGCGTGTATTGTGTGTGTTGTGCGTGTATTGTGTGTGTGTGTGTGTCTGTGATGTGTGTGTTGTGTGTGTATTGTGTATGTATTTTGTGTGTATTGTGTGTGTATTGTGCGTGTATTAGGTGTTTAATGTGCGTGTATTGTGCGTGTATTGTGTGTATTTTGAAACCCCTCCTACTACTTTCTACCTCAACCCCGCAGTGAAAATAACATACGTAAATATAGGTACAAAAAGGCAAAACCGAATGATATGAAAAGCAATGTGAGAATGAATTTTAGTTAAACGTACCGAAATTTCTATAAATTTAGTGCGTGTGTGTGGTGTGTGTGTGGGTGTGTGTGGTGTGTGTGTGTTTGCATGTTTTTAATTTGTGTGTGAGTCTGTGTGGTGTGTGTGTGGTGTCTGGTGTGTATTGTTTGTTTATTGTGTGTGTTTTGTGTGTGTATTGTGCGTGTATTGTGTATGTGTTTGTGTGTATGTGTTGTTTAGTGTATTGTGTGTGTGTGTGGGTGTGTGAGGTGTGTGTGGTGTGTATAGTGTGTGTGTGGGTTCGTGTATTGTGCGTGTATTGTGTGTGTATTGTGCGTATATTGTGCGTTTATTGTGTGTATTTTAAAACCCCTCCGACTACTTTCTACCTCAACCCCGCAGTGAAAATAACATACGTAAATTTAGGTACAAAAAGGCAAAACCGAATGATATAAAAAGCAATGCGAGAATGAATTTTAGTTAAACGTACCGAAATTTCTATAAATTTGGTGCGTGTGTGTGGGGTGTGTATGGGTGTGTGGTGTGTGTGTGTGTGTGCATATTTTTAATTTGTGTGTGAGTCTGTGTGGTGTGTGTGTGGTGTCTGGTGTGTGTTGTTTGTTTGTTGTTTGTTTATTGTCTGTGTATTGTGTGTGTATTGTGCGTGTATTGTGTGTGTGTTTGTGTGTGTTTAGTGTATTGTGTGTGTGCGTAGTGTGTGTGGGTGTGTGTGGTGTGTGTGTGTGTGGAGTGTGGTGTGTGTTTGTGTTGGGTGTGTGCATGTGTGTAATGAGTGTGTGGGTATGTATTGTGTGTGTATAATGTGTGTGTGTGGTGTGTGTGGGTGTGTGTTTTGTGTGGGTGTGTGTGGTGTGTGTGGGTGCGTGTATTGTGTGTTTATTGTGCGTGTATTGTGCGTGTATTTTGTGTGTATTTTGAAACCCCTCCTACTACTTTCTACCTCAACCCCGCAGTGAAAATAACATACGTAAATCTAGGTACAAAAAGGCACAACCGATTGATTTAAAAAGCAATGTGAGAATGAATTTTAGTTGAACGTACCGAAATTTCTTCTAATTTGGTGCGTGTGTGTGGTGTGTGTGTGGGTGTGTGTGGTGTGTGTGTTTGCATGTTTTTAATTTGTGTGTGAGTCTGTGTGGTGTGTGTGTGGTGTCTGGTGTGTATTGTTTGTTTATTGTGTGTGTTTTGTGTGTGTATTGTGTGTGTGTTTGTGTGTATGTGTGTGTTTGGTGTATTGTGTGTATTTGTGGGTGTGTGAGGTGTGTGTGGTGTGTATGGTGTGTGTGTGTGTGCGTGTATTGTGCATGTATTGTGTGTGTATTGTGCGTATATTGTGCGTGTATTGTGTGTATTTTGAAACTCCTCCTACTTATTTCTACCTCAACCCCGCAGTGAAAATAACATACGTAAATTTAGGTACAAAAAGGCAAAACCGAATGATATGAAAAGCAATGTAAGAATGAATTTTAGTTAAACGTACCGAAATTTCTATAAATTTGGTGCGTGTGTGTGGTGTGTGTGTGTGTGGGTGTGTGTGGTGTGTGTGTGTGTGTGCATGTTTTTAAATTGTGTGTGAGTCTGTGTGGTGTATGTATGGTGTCTGGTGTGTGTTGTTTGTTTTATTGTCTGTGTATTGTGTGTGTATTGTGCGTGTATTGTGTGTGTGTTTGTGTGTGTTTAGTGTATTGTGTAAGTGTGTGTGTAGTGTGTGTGGGTGTGTGTGGTGTGTGTGTGTGTGGTGTGTGTGTGTGTTGTGTGTGTGCATGTGTGTAATGAGTGTGTGGGTGAGTATTGTGTGTTTATTGTGCGTGTATTGTGCGTGTATTGTTTGTGTATTGTGTGTGTATTGTGTGTATTTTGAAACACCCCTTCTACTATCTACCTCAACTCCGCAGTGATAATTATGGGACTCTGTCCTTGAGATGCCCAGACGAAGATGTAGGTCTTCATCTGGGCATCTCCAGGACAGAGTGCGACTGAGAATGCCGTATTATCTAAAAGAGTTCCTATGCTGGTCGCAGAAATTGCCTGCAGCCAGTAGCCCAACTCCCGTTCGCAAGTGGCAAGGAGACGAGCCCGATCTTTGGCATCAGAACAGGTGGTTCAAAGTGAATTTTGAACAAGTTTACATAGAGGCTCGTTCTATTGTCTCTGCGAAATGAGTGTTTTTGGACACGCCTCACTCGGACGGGCTATTAATTTTTATGTATGATGGAGGTGTTATATGTGTGTAATGAAAATGTCTATAATGAAAACCAAGTAATCTATTATAAGGTATATTTATTAACCATATAGGGAAATAATCATTTAAATAGAAGAAATACAAGGTGAACATATTATTTAATAAAACAAACCACGTTAAGACATAAACTTAAAACAAAGTTTACTTAGCTTTGAACCACTCTGTCTGTTCAGTACGGCAGTTGCAATAAAATCGACACAAATAGCATAACTGTTAATTTAAATTTGTTCAAACTGAATCGTGCCTACAACCACCGAGAGCTCGGTCATCGTCTTGAACAAGAATGATTCTCGAACCGATCGGGACACACGTTTTATAATAGACGACAAGCAAGTGTGAAACGTGTCTATGCGGCAAACAATTATGACGTTCACCCGCCCGTCGCCACCAAAATGACTACCGCCTTTTTATTAATACCGTATTTAATTATAAATATACTATTATTTTATTTACTCATATGTCATATATATAGTTATATACTCATTATATCGATTCCAAGCTAACAAGCGCATAAATTGGCGCCGTATAGGATAGGTGACATTTGTGCAAGTACTTTTCCCTGAAGCTTGAAATTTATGAGTGCAGTAATGTCTTTAAGAATGGCTCGACCGGCATCACCAGAGGCACCAAACAAGAGGTCTTTTAAATGTTGGGGAGTAAGAGCATCAAGACCCCCGGCGAAACCGTTCTTAAAAGACATTACTACTGCTCTGACGTTCTTTTCTGTTGCCTGAAGAGCATTGACAGGGCGATGAGATGAGGAAGGTGTTGGTAAGAGAGGCAAAACACACCACACACCACACACCACATACCACATACCACACAGACACCCACACACCACACTTACCCACACACACCACACACACCCACACACACCACACGCACACACACACGATACACGCACAATACACGCAAAATAGACACACAATACACACACAATCAACACACAATATACACACACATACCACACACCACAAACGCAACACACACACACATGCATACACACACAATACACTACACACACAATACAAACCACAACACAATACACACACACAATACACACGATACACAAAACACACACACCACACTCCACACACACCCGCACACACCACACACACACCCACACACAACATACACACACACACACACACACACACACCACACACACACCCACGCACACACACCACACGCACCCACACACACCACACACAATACACGCACACACACCACACGCACCCACACACACCACACACAATACACGCACAATACACACACAATAAACACACAATACAAACACACACCACACACACACACACATCACACACCACACAGACACACCTTTGAAGAAATTTCGGTACGTTTAACTAAATTACATTCGCACATTGCTTTTCATATCATTCGGTTTTGCCTTTTTGTACTTAAATTTACGAATGTTATTTTCACTCCAGGGTTGAGGTAGATAGAAGTAGGGAGGGTTTCAAAATACACACAATACACGCACAATACACACACAATACACGCACAATACACGCACCCACACACACCCACACAAACCACACTAATCCACACACACCACACACAACAGACACACACACACAATACACGCACAATACACACACAATACACACACACAATACACACACAATACACGCACAATACACACAAAATTCACATACAAAACACACAATACACAAGCACCACACTCATGCACACATACACATACACACACTGGGGGCTGTCGGGCTTCTGGCTGCAGGCAATTTCTGCGACCAGTATTTTCCAATATTTTCTTTTAGATAATACGGCATTCTCAGTCGCACTCTGTCCTGGAGATGCCCAGATAAAGACGTACATCTTCGTCTGGGCATCTCAAGGACAGAGTCCTGTGATGTATGACTAAGTGTATATTGAACTTTCCGTATATGGTGTACGCGTGCAACCTAATTATTGTATTTGTACCTAGCTCATAAGATCATTTATTTTAACAATATACTTTCATACGTTAAACTGACCGGTTGTCTTTTCATTTATTCGCCTTTACATAAATGTAGTAATCTACCTATTACCAGTGAAGCACGTCTAGCTTCGTATGGCGACCCTGCCAGGATCTTAAGTGTTTCAGTTTTTCAGGATATAATAATTAAAAATTATAATGGGCAGTCAAGTATCCAAGGAATTCAAAGAGGAGGTAATAATTGCCCAACAGGGACAAGGAAATAAAGCGAAATCCAGTATGTCTGAGAGCGATTACTCTATGGAAATGCGATATATGATGGTTGCAGTTATTGTAATGTGTGCTATTTTCTTGGCGTACAACTTATGGAAAAAAGTACATAAATGCCTTACCAAGAAGATCGAAAGGCAAGCGACGGGTATTGCTTTGCAGCGAGTTTCAGTGTAATAGGACCCGGCTAATAACTAACGATGTGGAGAAATTTGGACAAGTGTCGAATAAGTGCAAATGGTGACAAATAAATTCTGTAAGTGAACTTTATATTAATTATCTTTAAGTATTTAGGATACTTTCCGTTATGGTTATTTTTTTTACAAAACGTAATATTTTATTTTATAATATGTTTTACTGTTTTTCAATATATAGAGCTAATGTTAGAATTACAAAATATATATGTGCAGTTGGTAGATATAAGAACTTATTTAATTAAAATTGGATCGCATCGGCGACAGAATAGTGAAGCTGCGAATAAACAATTTCAAAAAGCAGTAAAGATTTATAAGAAGTATACCGAAATATTTGACATATATGTTAATAAGGTAGAAAAAGCCGAAATATCGTTAAGTGATGTTGATTTACACTTGTCAAATAAGATAGACTCGATTTATGCTGATATAGAAAGTTTAATGATGAGTATAAATAGCAGCGAAACCATGACTACCAAACCCAATTTTGATTTGAGAGTGGCGGTTAGTCTATTACCAATAATGGACGACACCGAAAAAGTTACTTTACAATTAATTGACGCAATAGAATTATATTCTACTATGATTTTAGATACGGATGCGTCACTTCTCATAAAATATGTTTTAAAAACTAGGCTATCACATAGTGCAAAATTGCGTTTGGCAGATTCATATGGTTCTGTTGACGAAATGGTTGCTGAAATGAAAACACATCTTTTAACAAAAAAATCGGACACCGCGTTACAAAAAAAGTTGCATACCGCTTATCAAGGTGGTAGGTCTATAGATCAGTATGGGAAAGACTTAGAGCAACTGTTTGTGGATCTAACAATTTCACAAGCCGAGGGCAAATCTGAAGCATACAAGATATTAAAACCCTTAAATGAAAAACAGGCTATTCAAAAATTTGCCGACGGGTTGCGAAATGAGCGGCTTAGTACTGTCATTGCTGCGCGTAATTATAGTTCATTAAAGGAAGCTATACAAGGTGCTAAAGATGAGGAGGTAAATATGCCTTCCACATCAGGACAGATATTTTCAGCTCGAGGTAGGATGTTTAATAATAATAGGGGTTACCCAAATAATGGATACCGAGGGCAGAGTGTTTCGAGGCGCGGTACCACTACACCGTTTCGCGGAAAACCATTTTTCAGGAACAACATAAATAATAATAGGACATTTTACGATTCGTCGTATTATCGTAGTAGCGGTCGGGGTCGTGGTAATTTTTCAGGCCGTAGTAGGTCCCATGGATATAATAGCCAGCAAAATTTCAATTCGAAAAAACATCATGTCAATGTGACACATGAATCGCAAGATAGTTCTAAATCGGAGGAAACCGAAAAGTTTCAGTTTTTTCGCGACTAATTACATATTAACTTATCGGAATATGAACTCTATACATCTGTATATCGATGACTATATGTGTACATGGCTCATTGATACCGGAGCATCATTGTCTGCTGTGAAACAAAGCGTGATTCACGCATCGAGCGAGTTTATTAGCCCTAAGACGACACACATAAATGGTATTGGTGGTCAAATTACATCTACTGGGTGCATAGAGTTGATATTACGTAACGAAAATAATGAATCATTTACACATGACTTCTACATTTTTAACGATTTGCCATTAAATGTAGACGGAATTATAGGACAAGATTTTCTATCAAAATTTAATTCTATAATTAATTTTGAAAATCAAACATTAACGTTACAAAATAGTGAGGGAATTCCGATTATTTTACCTGTACAGTTATATTCGATAGGAAATACAAATGATAACGCATGTATAAAGTTGCCCGCGCGATGTGAAATTCAAGTAGATATTCCAACTAATAGGACAGGTGATTGTGTAGTAATTTCAAATGAGATTTGCGAAGGTGTATTTTTAGCTAATTCGATATGTAAGAGTAAAAACGGTAGGGTGACCATGCGTATTATGAACACACGGGAAACTGATGTTAATTTACGTTGTTTTACACCAGAAATTCGTGATTTAAAAGAATATCATTGTTATTCGTTTAATAGAATAGTAAATAACGCGGATAGGGTAAAATCTTTGTTTTCTTTGCTTAATCTTAATTATTTGATTAAAGAAGAGGAGACTTCTATAGCAAATATTTGTGCAAAATTTGCGGATATTTTTCATTTACCCGGGGACAAATTAAATACAACAAACTTGTATGAACAAAAAATTCATTTAAAAGAAAATATTAGTCCCGTTTATAAAAAACCTTATCGTCTTCCACATTCTCAAAAAGCAGAAATAAATAAACAAATAAAACAAATGTTGGAAAATGACATTATAGAGGAGTCGACGTCTGAATAGTCGAGCCCTTTACTGATTGTTCCGAAAAAGACTGATGCTAGGGGTGAAAAAAAGTGGCGTGTTGTGATTGATTATAGGGGATTGAATGAGTGCATACAAAATGATAATTTTCCACTACCAAACATAACCGAAATTTTGGATTCTTTGTCAGGGGCTATGTATTTCAGCCATTTAGACCTTAATCAAGGCTATTACCAAATTAAATTAGACCCAGAGAGTCGTAAATACACTGCATTTTTAGCTGACAAGGTATATCAAATGAAACGCCTTCCTATGGGCTTAAAATTAAGTCCGAGTGCGTTTACTAGAGCGATGACTGTAGCACTATCGGGTTTAAATTACGAAAAGTGCATTGTTTATTTAGATGACATAATAATAATGGGTAGAAATTTGCAAACACATAATAAAAACCTAATTGACGTTTTTACAAGGCTTCGAGACGTAAATTTGAAGTTAAATCCATTAAAGTGTACATTTTTGAAGAAGGAACTTTTGTATTTAGGTCACGTGGTAACACCAGAGGGTATAAAGCCAGATGAAAATAAAGTTAAAAGTTTTACAAAATTATCCGATTCCGAAAAATGCAGACGAGGTCCGTAGATTCGTTGCATTTGCAAATTATTATCGGAAATTTATTCCGAATTTTGCTAAAATTACATTACCTTTAACGAACTTGACAAAAAAATATATAGAATTTAATTGGAGTAAGGAATGTTTACATGCGTTCGAGACATTGAAAAAAGCGTTAATTAGTCCTCCATTATTACAATATCCAAATTTTTCAAAGGAAAATGAATTTATTTTGAATACCGATTCATCGGGGTTTTCGATTGGGTGTGTGCTAGCAAATGGAGACAAAAAACCGATAGCATATGCTAGTCGCCCACTAAACAAAGCGGAGCGTAACTATCCGATAATTGAGAAAGAACTTTTGGCGATAGTTTGGGCTGTTAAGTACTTTCGCCCTTATTTATATGGACGCCGGTTTAGGGTTATCACGGATCATAAACCGTTGATTTATTTATTTAACATGCGCGACCCTTCCAGTAGGTTAACAAAGTTTCGATTATGTCTGGAGGAATATGATTTTGTAGTAGAATATATGAAAGGAAAAGATAATGCAGCTGCAGATGCACTATCTAGGATTGAATTGACGAGTGAAGAGTTGAAGAGCATGTATGAGTGTGTGATAGGGGTCATGACTAGAGCGCAATATAGAAGAATGGAAGAAGAGAAAAATGAAAATGTATTGACTGATAAGAGTTCCGGCAATGATCGGTCTGATCAACCAAGAGTTGCGGAAATTTTTAAAAAACCATATCATTTTACAGAGTTAAACTTTGATGAAAAATGTTTACACATACATAATATACAAACCGATAATTGTTATAGTAGAAATAGGTACCTAATATATTCACCGTCATTGTCATTAATATCGGTAAATCGAAGCTCTCGATCATGTTTCAAACGAGATTTGTTCGTGAGAGAGTTAGAGCAGATATGTAAACAAAATGATATAAAAGAATTATGCATAATTAGAAATAATGACAATAAAGAAATAATTACCGAGTTAGCACGTATTATTACGAAAATGAAAAAGTGGGAAGGTCCACGATTATGTATTATTAAAGGAGTGAGTAGAGTAGAAAATAAAGACGATCGTAAAGTTATTTTGAATGATTACCATATTTTACCCAGCAGTGGCCATGCTGGTATTCGAAGGATGACTAATAACATTAAAAGACTTTATTACTGGACAGGAATGGACCGTGACATAGCTAATTTTGTTAGAAAGTGCGAACAGTGTCAAAAACAAAAGTTCCATAAGCACACCCGAGAGCCAATGTGTATAACTACAATAGCGACGTCAGCATTCGATAAAATATATTTGGATTTGGTTGGACCGTTTAGTAAAGATTGTAATGACTATTGTTACATATTGACTCTTCAATGTGAACTTACAAAATATGTAGAAGCTTACCCGTTAATAAATAAAGAAACTCAAACAGTTGCCCGAGCTTTTGTTGACAATTTTATACTGCGTTACGGTATTCCACGCGAAATCGCGACAGACAGAGGTAGTGAATTCATCTCATCAACCATGAAAGATACATGTCAATTATTGGGTATTAACTGTATTCAGTCAACAGCATATCACCATGAGTCGATTGGTTCTTTAGAAAATTCTCACAAGGCCTTGGGAGCTTTCTTAAGGATACAAACAGATAACCAGGCTCATATGTGGAGCAACTGGTTACAATATTGGTGTTTTTCGTACAACACAACAGTGCATTCTGAAACTAGATATACACCCTTCGAACTTGTTTTTGGCAAATTATGTAACATTCCAAACAACCTTTTGAAAAATGTAGACCCAGTATATAATTTTGATGACTATCCCAAAGAATTAAAATTTAGACTACAAAAATCATGTGAAGATGCACGAAATAATTTAATTCAATCCAAAATTTGTAGAAAAACAAAATATGACAGACAATGTAATTCAGTTAACTATAATACTGGAGATTTGTTACTTTTAAGAAATGAAAATAGGGAAAAATTAGATCAAGTATATTTAGGTCCTTTTACGGTTATAGAAGAATTAGGCGTAAATGTTAAAATAATGCAAAAGGGAAAGGAAAATGTTGTTCACAAAAACAGAACTATTCCATTTTATATGTAACGAGTTATAATATTATTGTGAAGAGTGTACATTTATAAGTAGTTATGCATATCTATTATTATGTTTAAAGTTGCTATGTTATTCATGCTAAGATTAAGACAATGTGTTATTATATAAATAGAGTATCAAATATCTTTAGGTCTTTATGTACTCAGAAACTAGTTGTTAGAGTGATGATGCAATATGTATGCGTGTATTAATTTTAAGAAAAAAAAAATGTTATTGTAATGCCATTATTTATTTTCTCAAAATCAGGGGGATGATGTGATGTATGACTAAGTGTATATTGAACTTTCCGTATATGGTGTACGCGTGCAACCTAATTATTGTATTTGTACCTAGCTCATAAGATCATTTATTTTAACAATATACTTTCATACGTTAAACTGACCGGTTGTCTTTTCATTTATTCGCCTTTACATAAATGTAGTAATCTACCTATTACCAGTGAAGCACGTCTAGCTTCGTAGTCCCATAATTGTCACTGCGGGGTTGAGGTAGATAGTAGGAAGGGGGGTTTCACAAAACACACAAAACACGCACAATACACGCACAATTCACGCACAATACACGCACAATAGACACACACATACCACACACCACACACACACACACACGCATACACACACACAATACACTACACACAGAATACACAACACAACACAATACACACACACAATACACACGATACACACAACACACACTCCCACACACACCACACACACCCACGCAAACACACCAAACGCACCCACACACACCACACACAATACACGCACAATAAACACACAATACAAACACACACACACCACACACCACACACACACACACACACGACACACACCCACCCACATACCAAACAAACACACACACACACACACACACACACACACACACACTACACACACGCACCAAACTTGACGAAATTTCGGTACGTTTAACTAAAATACATTCTCACATTGCTTTTCGTATCATTCGGTTTTGCCTTTTTGTACCTAAATTCACGAATGTTATTTTCACTCCGGGGTTGAGGTAGATAGTAGTAGGGAGGGTTTCCAAATACACAAAATACACACCCAATACACGCACAATACACGCACAATACACACACAATACACCCACAATACACGCACCCACACACACCAACTAAAACCACACACACCCACACACACCACACACCACAGACACACACACACACCACACACACGCACCTTTGAAGAAATTTCGGTACGTTTAACTGAAATACATTCTCACATTGCTTTTCATATTATTCGGTTTTGCCTTTTTGTACCTAAATTTACGAATGTTATTTTCACTCCAGGGTTGCGGTAGACAGTAGTAGGGAGGGTTTCAAAATACACACAATACTAGCACAAAACACACACAATACACGCAAAATACACGCACCCACACACACCCTTACAAACCACACACATCCACACACACCACACACAACAGACACACACACACAATACACACAATACACACACACCACACTCATGCACACACACACATACACACACTGGGGGCTGTTGGGCATCTGGCTGCAAGCAATTTCTGCGACCAGTATTGGAACTCTTTTAGATGATTCGGCATTCTCAGTCGCACTCTGTCCTGGAGATGCCCAGATAAAGACCTACATTTTCGTCTGGGCATCTCAAGGACAGAGTCCCATAATTGTCACTGCGGGGTTGAGGTAGATAGTAGGAAGGGGGGTTTCACAATACACACAATACTCGCACAATACACGCACAATACACGCACAATTCACGCACAAAACACGCACAATAGACACACACATACCACACACCACACACACACAACACACACACACACACACACGCATACACACACACAATACACTACACACAGAATACACAACACAACACAATACACACACACAATACACACGATACACACAATACACATGATACACACAACACACACTCCCACACACACCACACACACCCACGCACACACACCAAACGTACCCACACACACACCACACACAATACACGCACAATTAACACACAATACAAACACACACACACCACACACTACACACACACCACACACACCCACCCACATACCAAACACACACACACACACACAAACACCACACACACAAACGACACACACACGCACCAAACTTGAAGAAATTTCGGTACGTTTAACTAAAATACATTCCACATTGCTTTTCGTATCATTCGGTTTTGCCTTTTTGTACCTAAATTTACGAATGTTACTTTCGCTCCGGGGTTGAGGTAGATAGTAGTAGGGAGGGTTTCAAAATACACAACATACACACCCAATACACGCACAATACACGCACAATACACACACAATACACGCACAATACATGCACCCACACACCCACTCAAACCACACACACCCACACACACCACACACAACAGACATACACAAAATACACGCACAATACACGCACAATACACACACAATACACACACAATACATACACAATACACGCACAATACACACAATACACATACAAAACACACAATACACACACACCACACTCATACACACACACACACATACTCAAACTGGGGGCTGTCGGGCTTCTGGCTGCAGGCAATTTCTGCGACCAGTATAGGAACTCTTTAGATAATACGGCATTCTCAGTCGCACTCTGTCCTGGAGATGCCCAGATAAAGACCTAAATCTTCGTCTGGGCATCTCAAGGACAGTCACTGCGGGGTTGAGGTAGATATTAGGAGAGGGGGTTTCGCAATACACACAATACACGCACAGTACACGCACAATTCACGCACAATACACATACAATACACGCACAATACACGCACCCACACATACCACACACACATTACACACATGCAAACACACAATACACTACACACAGAATACACAACACAACACAATACACACACACAATACACACGATACACACAACACACACACACCACACACAACACACACACACACCACACACACGCACCAAATTTGAAGAAATTTCAGTAATGATGTCAATTCACGCACAATACACATACAATACACGCACAATACACGCACCCACACATACCACACACACCCACACACACATTACACACATGCAAACACACACACACACACACCACACACAACACACACACACCACACACACGCACCAAATTTGAAGAAATTTCAGTACGTTTAACTGAGATTTATTCTCACATTGCTTTTCATATCATTCGGTTTTGCCTTTTTGTACCTACATTTATGGATGTTCTTCGTTGTTGCCCTCTTTGGAATCATGGTTGTCTTTTGATAATTTTAGACCACACTATCAAAACACTTGGACCCAAATTCTAAATTGTTCAATTTCGGAAAATGCTTGGCTTCAGGCCTCGCATTGCATTCGCAAAATTTCAAGTGTTGCTCTGCCTGCATTTTTAATCTTTGCATGCTATTAATTTCCTAATCCATCGTTTCACCGTAGGTAGGCATGGATGGAGCCAGGAATGCGTGGTCAATGGCCTGTCCGAGTGAGGCGTGTCCAAAAACACTCAGTTCGCAGAGACAATGGGACGAGCCTCTATGTAAACTTGTTCAAAATTCACTTTTAACCACCTGTCTTGACGCTAGAGATCGGGCTCGTCTCCTTGCCACTTGCGAACGGCAGTTGGGCTACTGGCTGCAGGCAATTTCTGTGACCAGTATAGGAACTCTTTTAGATAATACGGCATTTTCAGTCGCACTCTTTTCTGGAGATGTCCAGATGAAGACCCACATATTCGTCTGGGCATCTCAATACTACACAACACAACACACAACACAATACACACACAATACACACACAACACATACCACACACACACCACACACACACACACACACACAGTGTGGTCTGTGTGTTGTGTGTATTGTGTAGTCTATTGTGTGTGTGTGGTGTCTGGTGTGTATTGTTTGTTTATAGTGTGTGTATTGTGTGTATTGTGAAACATCCCTCCTACTATCTACCTCAACCCCGCAGTGACAATTATGGGACTCTGTCCTTGAGATGCCCAGACGAAGATGTAGGTCTTCATCTGGGCATCTCCAGGACAGAGTGCGACTGAGAATGCCGTATTATCTAAAAGAGTTCCTATGCTGGTCGCAGAAATTGCCTGCAGCCAGTAGCCCGACTCCCGTTCGCAAGTGGCAAGGAGACGAGCCCGATCTCTTGCATCAGAACAGGTGGTTAAAAGTGAATTTTGAACAAGTTTACATAGAGGCTCGTCCTATTGTCTCTGCGAAATGAGTGTTTTTGGACACGCCTCACTCGGACTGGCCATTAATTTTTATGTATGATGGAGGTGTTATATGTGTATAATGAAAATGTGTATAATGAAAAGCAGGTAATCTATTATAAGGTATATTTATTAACCATATAGGGAAATAATCATTGAAATAGAAGAAATACAAGGTGAACATATTATTTAAAAAAACAAACCACGTTGAGACATAAACTTAAAACAAAGTTTACTTAGCTTTGAACCACTCTGTCTGTTCAGTACGGCAGTTCCAATAAAATCGACACAAATAGCATAACTGTTAAGTTAAATTTGTTCAAACTGAATCGTGCCTACAACCACCGAGAGCTCGGTCATCGTCTTGAACAAGAATGATTCTCGAACCGATCGGGACACACGTTTTATAATAGACGACAAGCAAGTGTGAAACGTGTTTATGCGGCAAACAATTATGACGTTCACCCGCCCGTCGCCACCAAAATGACTACCGCCTTTTTATTAATACCGTATTTAATTATAAATATACTATTATTTTATCTACTCATATGTCATATATATTGTAATGATATTACCTGCCCTCCTATAGAATAAAACCTCTTTTATCAAGATAGCTAATAGCTCTGGTCATTTTATTAAAATAACTAAACATAGCTTTTAAAATGAGAATCGAATTCGAATCAAATAAAAAGTATGGTGTTACGTTTGATTGATGTTTGTCAAGAGTTATAAAAATGGTGTGCTAAAGTAAACATTGTGAATCTAATATAATTATTTTAAATAAAATCAGTGATTGTTTGTGAATACATGTGTTATCATTGAGAAGATCTCCCTAGATCCCGTATAGAAATACCTCTTGCAGCTGCGAGTATGCTTACATGGTGGTAGGCGCCTTTGGTTATTTGAAAAGATTTTGAAGTTTTCAAAGGGGAGACTAAACAAGATTGAACAAGAAAACGAGAGAAAAATAAAGAATCATGGAATCGATAAGCACGAAGATTCAGCCATTTAGTGGATTAGAACAAGATGCGAAGGAGTTTTTAAAACAATTTAAAAGATTTGCTATTGGTAAAAGATTATCTGATGAAGAAAAAGTAGCGATCATCCCGACTTTTCTACAAGGAGCAGCTTTATCGTTCTTTAATATAATAGAGGATACGGCAACAGAATTTGCCGACATTGAAAAGGCTTTTCTGGAGGAATTTTCAGGGACTATCGACTATGTAGAACAATTTTATATGACAAGACAGAAATTTGAGGAAGATATTTTAGAATACTTTTATAGATTACAAGAACTGGCGTTCAAGGCAGAAATTAAAGATGAAAGGAAATTTATTATAAAATTTATTAAATCGTCGACAACATTTTACAAACATAAACTAGCAACTTCACTAATAGAAGATAAAAAACAATTAAAGAAATTAATTGTACAGTTAAAAGATATTTATAATATGGACGATTTAAAACCACATCGTGAAGATAAATTCCACACAACACCTCCATCGGATGATATGAGAATTTACCCGACATCACCTATGCAAACAAGACCAAAACGTCAACCATCAGCCGACTCCAGATATGTGACGCCGGGAGGAAAAAGAACCTCGGCAGCATTGAACGTCAAGCATCAGGCAAAGGAAGTATTTAATTTTTTTAATAGTTTTAGAAATAGTATACCGTATATTAGGGTTATGTATAAGAACATTTCATGTCCAGCTCTCTTAGACACGGGAGCTGCGGTGTCATGTATGTCGGGAACGATGGCGCGTAGATTAGGATTAGGTTCGACAGGAACTGCAGTCGGCTCTATAAAAGGCGTTGATGGAAGGACGATCGATACGACTGGAACAGCTAAATTTAATTTTTATATTAACGGTAAGGAATTTTGTACTAATATTTATATCATAGAAGATCTTGCATGCCACTTAATTTTAGGACGAGATTTTTTGAATGCGAATGCTGTTGTCGTGGATTTTGCTAAAAGTAGAATAGTCATTGGCACGGAAGTGGTCTATTTTTGCCAAGACCAAAGAGTTTTTAATTGTTTTGAAAAAAATTCTGACAGTCATGACAAATGTCACCAAAATGTTGACAAGAAGATTGATAATTTTATAGTAAATAAGAATTCTTCGCCAGTAGTTAATAATGAAGTCTATGAAAGAAAGAGAGATCGAGTTAGTGATGATAAGGTCACTTCGTTGGGCAATTTAACGGCAAAAGCGGTATATAACATAACTCAGGTACGTCACAAGGAAAAGGTCAATTACGACAGGAGAACAAGGCGAGAGTTCCGGCCGGGAGATTTAGTTATCATACGCTCTTCGGGACGATTTTCTGGTAAGAACCACGAATTACAACGTTTATTTATAGGACCATGGGTGGTGGTTAGACGCGTAAATGATGTCACTTATGAGGTGCGAAAGCCTGGACGGAATAGATCCGACACAGTACATGTCGATCGAATGAAACCATTCCAGACAAGGGAAATTTGAATAAATACTTGGTATGCTGGGCTCCTATGTCTAATGAGAGTTATTTTATTTGTTCCGTTATTTTTATTTAACATTGTACGATTAGCATAAAATTATAATATTAATGTTGTTCACTGCTGGACATGGGCGTAGCCCAAATATTTTCATAATTTTAATACTGGTTATGATTGACTATAATCATCACACTTATGACTTATTTTATTGGTGGTGATGATGTATAAGTGGCGCTGCTACATGATTATCAGGTGTTACCCTGAAAAGAGTCGTTTTTGGGGCACACACACAGGATGTTCATTGTCTGGAGAAGCAATGAAAGCCTCCTAGACTAACCAAGTCTTGTTATTATGTTGTTTATGCCAGAAAACACACGATATTTATAGATTACATCAAAAATGTGGAATTATCATGTCACGGTGTTTGCGACCAAACATCTCCGAAACGGCTGGCCCGATTCGCATAAAAATTTTGTATGAATATCTGGCGAATATTTTTTTTTTTTACCTTAAGTTTAAGGGTGAACCACTACTAAATATTTGCCTTTAATAAAAAAAAAAAAAAAAAAAAAAAAAAAATTGAAAATTGAAAATTAAATAAAACTTTAAATTCACCATTCTACTACCAAGCCCTATCTATTTTTTTTTTCTTTTTAGTAACAATAATTTAATTTTATGTTTATTTGGATAATTTTTTTTGCATCCAATCAAATGTCTTTCGATGACTTAGATTTGTTAACGACCGAGCTTCGCCGGGGGTGTGTATACAAGAAAGGTAATTAAATAAAACTCAATCTGTATACTGATCTGAAGCTGGTTTTATTGAACACATAAAATGGGGTATAGTCACTTCCAATTGTGAACGAAACCATACCGCCATCTAACTCTACGGTAACGCCATCTAGTGGTACCGTGAGTGAACTAATGTAATTAAATTACAACTAAAATGGGTTTGGTTGTTAACATACCACCCACCAAGGACATTATTGACAGAATGTCCTTCAAAAAAAAACGAAAATTACACTATAGTACCTACAAGTTGAGGTAAATAACAAATTATTTTAAGTCACGAAACAGGTTTCAAAATCTGTTGATAAAATTATAAACTACTTAAGACTAATAACAGAGGTTTTAAACTAAATTCCTTAACAAAACCTATGTAAATAATATTTATCTTAAAATAGTATAAAGCCTTAACTAAGTATATATTTGTTCTACTTTACAATTTATCTGAGTATAAATAAAATGAACTAAACTAAAATTTGTGATAAAACATAACAACAAAGTATAACATTGAGTTAGTAAGATGAAATTAACAATTTTAATATAGGTGTAACATTTAAAAAATCTAAGTAAACTGAACCAAAAACTATTCAGCTATAGGCAATATACACAATTTAGAAGTTGGTCTTTTAACGGTTGAATTTTTGGTTCGTAGTGTGACTACACGGGTGATACTATCTTTCCCTGGATGTTTCTCTAAGACGCGACCCAACAACCAACGACTTGGAGGTAAATCGTCTTCTTTTACTAACACCACGTCTCCAATATTTGGTTCTGGAGTTCGCTTAGTCCATTTGTACCTGTTCATAAGGGTTGCTAAATATTCCTGAGACCAACGCTTCCAAAAGGATTGCAACATCCTTTGTAGGTGTTGCCACCGTGTAAGACCACTGATGTTTGAATTAAAATAGCTCTCGCTTGGTACATTTACTATCGGTTCTCCGATAAGGAAATGTCCAGGAGTTAAAGGCATAGGTTCACCAGGGTCTTCAACAGTAATAATACTCATGGGCCGTGAATTTAAACATGCTTCCACTTGATGAAGGAGGGTAGCCATCTCTTCATACGTGAGTGTAGCGTCGCCAATGACCCGCTTTAAATGGAATTTGGTGGATTTCACTCCAGCTTCCCATAGGCCGCCAAAATTAGGGCTATGAGGGGGAATGAAATGCCATTCTGTGCCATTAACTTCTAAGTGCTGTGCGATGGAGGACTGAATCGCAGATATTTGTCGCAACTCTTTAGCTGCACCTACAAATGTCGTACCATTGTCACTCCATATTTTGGCACAGTGACCCCGCCTCGAAACGAATCGCCTAAATGCGGCTAAAAAAGCCTGTGTACTCATATCGCTGACAACTTCTAAATGTATAGCACGAGTTGACATGCATATAAATAAGCAAATATAGCCCTTATAAGAGCGATAGCCTCGACCTTTGGTTGTTCTAATATTTATGGGGCCTGCATAGTCCACGCCGCTGTGCAAAAATGGTCGAGCTGGTGTGCATCGTACTGCCGGAAGCGAGCCCATTAACTGGGTTTTGACACTGGCTCGTTGTCTAACACATGTCACACATTTGCGAACATGGTGCTTAACCATATTCCTAACTCCTAAAATCCAATATGCTGTTTTCAAATAGTTGAGCATTGTTTGAGGACCGCCGTGCAGGGTCTTCAAATGAGCTTCCGCTACAATGAGACGCGTGAAATGGTTGGAATTTGGTAAAATTATTGGATGCTTTGTTCCTTCATCCAAGCCTGAACATTCAAGTCTTCCTCGAACTCTCATAATGCTTTTACCGTCGAGATAAGGACACAGAGACTTGAGTTTGCTTGTGTTTGTTAACACATATTCCTTATCCTGTAGTAGTGTGTACTCCTTCGTAAATGCTTCACTTTGTACTTTTCTTATACTACATTCTAGTGCTGCATCGATTTCTGTCTTTTGTAAATGAATTGTTACATTTTTACCTTTATTTAGAAACCGACGACAATATGCGATTACTCGAAGCATTTTGTTTAAAGACGAAAATCTTTCAAAAATGTCGTTGTTTTCAGTTTCCACTACTACATGCGCTTTAACAGTCTGTTCTAAATCACTATCTAAATAGGTTGGCCGTGAGTATAAAATATTATATTCTTTTAGAAAATGCGGTCCAGAGAACCATAAAGTGTTGTTAATCAAGACACTTGGTAATAATCCTCTGGAAGCGCAATCCGCTGGGTTGTTATTTGTTGAAACATGAAACCATTGTGATGCTTTCAAGGATGTTAGTATCTCAGATGTACGATTAGCGACAAATGTTTTCCATTTAGATGGGTGACTGTTCAACCAAGCTAACACCACAGTGGAATCAGTCCATGCTCTGATTTTGTCCTTTGATATATTCAAGACTTCGGCCGTATCTACCAAAAGTTTTGATACTAGTAGCGCACCACACAGTTCCAAGCGTGGAATACTTATTTGCTTGACTGGGGCTACTCTTGTTTTCGCAACCAACAACGAGACTTGTACTGCTCTATTTGGATTAACCATTCTGATGTAAATCACAGCAGAATACGCCGTTTTAGAAGCATCACTAAACCCGTGCAGTTCCAGATCGTCGTGTGGCTTTATACCAAGCCAACGAGGTATCCGAACCTGGGTAAGTAAAGACAGTTCTTCACGGTAAGTATTCCATTCGTGTACTAAATCGGTTGCTAGTGGCTCATCCCAACTAACACCAGCAAGCCATAGCTTTTGAATGAAGACCTTCGCCAAGACTACACTTGGAGCTAACCATCCTAATGGATCGAACAGTCTTGCTATATCTGAAGTGATAGATCTTTTAGTTGCAGATGCAATCGTTGGGAGTGTCACTGCGTACTGGAAGGTGTCTTCGCTGCGGTTCCAGGTAAGTCCTAATATTTTAATAGTATTATCTAATTTTATTTCTTTTTCTCCCTTGTACTCTGTTTCCGTTGGTTTGTTATAGTTATCGATCGTATTTGATCTATTGTATTTGTCCTTGTATGTATTGTTCTTATTTATATGTTCTGTTGTCCTATATTTATCTATTTGTTCTGTTGTCCTATATTTATCTATTTGTTCTTTATTTTCGTTAAGTTGAATTGTCCTTATTTTTTCTAGTATTTCTTGATTATTGCTATTCCATTTTTGAAGTTTAAATCCACCTTTTGTTAGTAATGCATTCATCTGTTTGTAGATTTCTATTCCTTCTTCTACACTACTGCAACTCGTCATCAAGTCATCCATATAATAGCAATTAAGAACTTTATCTGCTGCGAGCGGAAAATTCTTTCCTTCATCATACGCTACCTGATGCAAAGTTCTTACAGCTTGGTAAGGTGCTGAAGCGGTACCAAATGTTACAGTTACTAGCTCATAATCCTGCAATTCCTTTTCAGGACTGTCTCGCCAGAGTATGCGTTGAAATATGGTATGCTTTTCCGAAATTCTGATCTGCCGATACATTTTTATTATGTCGGCAACTAGTGCTATGGTGTGAACTCTCCATTTCAAAACAATGTGTCTCAAATCCGACTGCAATGTCGGTCCCACCATCAACGTGTCATTCAATGATACGCCGTTGCTGTTCTTTTCGGATGCGTTAAAAACAACACGAACCTTCGTGGTAGTTTTATCGTCTCGTATGACCGCGTGATGAGGTAAGTAAACAGCAATTCCTTTGCAGTTGTCATCCTTGTTTACCATTTTCATGTGCCCTAGTTGTAAATATTCTTGTATGACCTTGGTGTACTCATTTTTTAGAGTTGGGTTTTGTCCTAACCGTTTTTCTAAAGACTTGAATCTTCTCTCAGCTATAGCTCGTGAGTTTCCAGCTAAACAAGGAGGTTCAATGTCTCGAAACGGCAGTTGTACTATATATCTACCACTACTGTCTCTAATTGTAGTATCATTATACAACTCTTCGCATCTCTTTTCTTCCGGACTAAGTATTTTTTTGTTTGTTGTATGTTCCTCTATCTCCCAAAACCTTTTTAATAAGTCATCATCATTAATTGTAGCATGCATTACAGTAACATTGCTTGACCTTTTGTTAGTATCAGTATTGACCACTCCTGAAAGTACCCATCCTAAAGTAGTATCTTGGGCTATCAGGGTTCCAGAGGGACTTTTATGAATACCTTCTTTGATTATAAGACTATATACATCAGCGCCCAACAATACGTTGATCTTATTGGGCGTGTTGAACTGCGGATCGGCTAAATGCAGAACATTTACATTCAACCAATTTAAAACTGGATTTGTGGTACGCTCAGGTAAGTAACTTGTAATCTTCTTTAAAACGTACGCATTTATTTCTAAAGTAAATTCAGGATTTACGCGAGATCGGATACTAAAATGTACCATATACTTTGCTATGGTTGAATTATTATTTCCTAATCCTGAGATGCGACCTTGTACAGGAATCTTTTTAAGTCTGAGGTACTGCACGATTGCTTCAGTAATGAAACAAGCCTGCGAGCCTTGATCCAACAAGGCTCGGACTGTTTGGCATGCACCTGTTTTCGACTCGGCTTTTATTAGAGCTGTGGCTAATAAAACTTGTCTGGGATTGGAACTCATTCCCACTGATGCACACGAAGTGATATGGTTAGCACTAGCTAGAACACCAGTATCTTCATCAGAAGGTTTTGATGACGTGTCTAACCTTTTATTTGTGACTAACCCCTTATGTCCAGAGTCGAAGGTTTGGTGCAACAACGAATGATGTCGTTTTTGACAAACTCTACAAGCAGTAACTTTTTTGCACTCATAAACTGAGTGATTACTGCCTAAGCAATTGAAACAAATCTTGTTTTTTGCAACAAACTCGCGTCGCGTTTCAACACTTTGCTTAGCGAATTTTTTGCAAAAGCAAAGTTTGTGAGACTCCGAGCAATACTCGCAATGCATTGATGAGCCTGTAGCTACCATTGCTCTAGGTTTGTAAACATGTGAACTAACTTGGTGACCTGACCCCAGAACCTTTTTGGATTCCACCCGTTCAAGAGCACGAAAACGATTTTCCATAAAAGTCTTAAATTGTATAAAAGTAGGTAAGTCGGTACTTGATTGATTGTTGTTACTCAACTCCCACTGCTTGCGTGTTTCGTTATCTAACTTAAAAGTTACAATGTGTATTATTAAGACATCCCAAGTAGACACATCTATGGATAAATTTTTTAAAGCGTTCAAACACTCACATGTCGTATCAATTAATTCTTTCAAGGCTGTAGCGGATTCTACGTGGACCCTTTTTTGGCCAAACAACCTTTGCAAAATGCAATTACTTAAATATTTTTTATTGCTATACCTACTTTTTAACTGTGCCCAACACTCTTCATAGTTAGCTGCTGTTATGGGGGTGTGTCTAATTAACTGCTCCGCCTCACCAGCTAGATGGGTTTTAAGATAGTGTAATTTTTGAACCTCATCTAGAGCCCCGTTATTATGGACTAAGGATACAAATAAATCATAAAACGTTGTCCATTCCGAATATTTTCCCGAGAAAGTGGGTATAGAAATTCGTGGTAATTTAACTGTCAATCCCGGACATACTGTTTGACTATTTTTTGAGTTATTTGTAGGTTTGGAGCTTTCCTCGGGTTTAAGTTCCCGTAATTTGATCTTAAGTTGACTTTTATAAGAAATATAAATATCTTCTATAATTTCATATGTATTACCTAAAGATTTTTCAATATCTTCAAAATCGAATAGTTCATACAATTTCGTATTTGACAATTGAAATGCACTCCAATTATTTTCTAACAGTTCTAAACGATTCTCTAAGTATTCAATAGTAATTCTATCTTTTGGACTCTTTTTAAAGTTGACATAACTATTATTTATTATCTTTTGTAGATTTTTCAATACATTGATTGTTCCTTCCATTATTGAACAAATCTAGTAATTACAAACACAGATGTAACTAACACTACAATACTTCTAAATAACAAAGTACAAACAATGAAATATGAAAATAATAAAAACAAAACCCAAAATATAAACAAAAAGTATAGTTTAAAACTTATTAGGATTTTTCTAAGTCCAAAAGAAAATCGCAAAAAATTTACAAGTGTTTTTAAAATGTTTATTGTCTATAGAAAATCGGGCATGGATTCCCCGTTCCCTCGTTTTTTTATAAATTATTCTAAGTCCTAAACATGCACATATAAAATTTACTAAGTTAAAATATCTTAAAATTTAGTTAAGTTACAATCTTCATAGAAATAAGGTTCAATGTTGTCCAATTAACTGATTTCACTACAAGTTGTGATTAATTTCACTTATTAGATGATCAATAAAAGTATATTGACTTTGATTAATTTAATTAGTCTTAATTACTTTTATTGATTATTATAAAAACACTATAATGTACTCACGATTGCACTTCACAACTCACACACGAGTCAATCGATGCCGTGGCGCCCTCTGTAGACACCAATGTGAATGTAGATCGCTCCGCCCACCGTGACGGACGAAATCGCAGGACTGCTAGGTGATGCAACTGAGTGGCTCCCCCTGGCGGTGACTTCTTGAACTAAACTGCAGGCTGCTCTGGCTCCTCCAGTGATATCAGCTTACGTAGCTGATGTCGTGAACTCTTTGTGCAGCGATCCACTGCGAGTCACGTGTAGTGGGCGATGATAGCACCACTTGATCTCAAAAATAAAAGGTCTTATCGGGCTCGATTAGGACCAATGTTAACGACCGAGCTTCGCCGGGGGTGTGTATACAAGAAAGTTAATTAAATAAAACTCAATCTGTATACTGATCTGAAGCTGGTTTTATTGAACACATAAAATGGGGTATAGTCACTTCCAATTGTGAACGAAACCATACCGCCATCTAACTCTACGGTAACGCCATCTAGTGGTACCGTGAGTGAACTAATGTAATTAAATTACAACTAAAATGGGTTTGGTTGTTAACATGGCGCTGCGATAAGACTGCGAGTTTTATTGCTATTGTTATGGCAGTGGTAGAATACATAAGCCGTTTACTTATGTTACTGATGAGAATGTTTATACTTACAATTTTATTTTATTTGTCAAATATATGAATATACTTTCGCGCATAAATTTTGTTTTCATGTGAAACGTACGAGAGCAACGATGACCAGGGGCGGTGTTCCAGTACAACCACAATGGACATGATGGAAGATCAGAAAATGAATAACGGGATTTACAAGAAGTAAATATCCAGGTAGAGATAGGGAGTTAGGAAATGGGTGAAGCGTAGATTAAGGGGATATTTCCGTCAATAGTTAAGAGTGGGTGATAGAATTTAATTATTCATTTGCATCACACATCTAGCACATAGTAGCCTATAGATGTGGGAGAACCTCATGGACTCCATGATGTTGATGGGTATTCTGTTCTACCTAACACTTTTATTTTCATGTCTGGGGACAAATAGATGATAGGGTAGGTTAATTGGTATAAATGAGATATTTATTTTTCATTAATCTTGGTTG
The DNA here is from genome assembly GCA_951640165.1 of Pseudoips prasinana. Lineage (NCBI taxonomy): Eukaryota > Metazoa > Arthropoda > Insecta > Lepidoptera > Nolidae > Pseudoips > Pseudoips prasinana. The sequence continues at coordinate 17,527,833 of OX621260.1, forward strand.
GTATATGATCTTCCATCATGGTCCTGACTCTCTGGAACCCCATCCTTGATTGATAAGATTGATATCTTTTTGTTATCAATTATTTTGGATAGTTAAGCAGTTAGGTTTTATAATAGGATAGCCGTTAGGCAACTTTTATACATGCTTCAATTAATTTTTAACCACTTGTTCTAATTAATTATTTCAGATTATCATTAATAATTTAGTTGAACGGTCAACTGTTGTGATAATTTAATTTGGATTAAACTTTTAACCAGTTGTTATAATTAAGTTTGCCCTTTTAAAATAATTATTTTCAGATCATTAATTTATGATTTATTTAAATGGTTAAAAGTTGTAATTATTTTCATTTTTTTTTATTTCTGTACTTTTACTTGGTGATAGGACCAAGTATGATCATTGAAGCTATTGTGTGTGAAGGTTGACTAATGTTTTATTTTAGCTAGGATAGCTATAATTAGGTAGCGTTTAGCTAGTATTAGGAAAGTAGAATTAGGGCCTTGAAAGTATAATTTTTGGTTGGTTTTTTTTATACTTTGAGCAAGTCGGACTCATACTCCCATTTGCTAGACTTTCAGTGGGTCCTGGGTTCAATTCTACTCTTTTTTATTGCACCTATGTATTTGATAACTCCCAACATAGGTAGACAGTTATAATGTAGGAAGGTAACAGAATTTTGGAGGTGTTTCAAGACTACCAAAATTTTTTTTTGGGGAGGGGGTGATGTAATGATATTACCTGCCCTCCTATAGAATAAAACCTCTTTTATCAAGATAGCTAATAGCTCTGGTCATTTTATTAAAATAACTAAACATAGCTTTTAAAATGAGAATCGAATTCGAATCAAATAAAAAGTATGGTGTTACGTTTGATTGATGTTTGTCAAGAGTTATAAAAATGGTGTGCTAAAGTAAACATTGTGAATCTAATATAATTATTTTAAATAAAATCAGTGATTGTTTGTGAATACATGTGTTATCATTGAGAAGATCTCCCTAGATCCCGTATAGAAATACCTCTTGCAGCTGCGAGTATGCTTACAATATAGTTATATACTCATTATATCGATTCCAAGCTAAAAAGCGCATAAATTGGTGCCGTATAGGATAGGTGACATTTAGGCAAGTACTTTTCCCTGAAGCATGAAATTTATGAGTACAGTAATGTCTTTAAGAAGGGCTCGACCGGCATCACCAGAGGCACCAAACAAGAGGTCTTTTAAATGTTGGGGAGTAAGCGCATCAAGACCCCCGGCGAAACCGTTCTTAAAAGACATTACTGCTGCTCTGACGTTCTTTTCTGTTACCTGAAGAGCATTGACAGGGCGATGAGATGAAAAAGGTGTTGGTAAGAGAGGCAAAACACACACCACACACCACATACCACATAACTCTAAGATACCCACACACCACACACACCCACACACACCACACACACCCACATACACCACACGCACACACACACAATACACGCACAATACACGCACAATACACGCACAATAGACACACAATAGACACACAAACACACACAATAAACACACAATACACACACACATACAACACACCACAAACACACCACACACACACACACATGCATACACACACACACAATACACTACAAACACAATACAAACCACAACACAATACATAACACAATACACACGATACACAAAACACACACACCACACTCCACACACATCCACACACACCACACACACCCACACACACCACACACACCCACACACACCAATTGCACTCACACACAATACACGCACAATACACGCACAATAGACACACAATACACACACAATACACACACACATACAACACACCACAAACACAACACACACACACACACATGCATACACACACACAATACACTACACACACAATACAAACCACAACACAATACACAACACAATACACACACACAATACACACGATACACAAAACACACACACCACACCCCACACACACGCACACACAACACACACACCCACACACACCACACACACCCACACACACCACACACACACCCACACACACACCACACGCACCCACACACACCACAATCAATACAAGCACAATACACACACAATAAACACACAATAAAAACACACACACACACACAACACACCATACACACACACCACACACACACACACCACACACACCCACACACACACACCACACACACGCACCTTTGAAGAAATTTCGGTACGTATAACTAAAATACATTCTCACATTGCTTTTCATATCATTCGGTTTTGCCTTTTTGTACCTAAATTTACGAATGTTATTTTCACTCCGGAGTTGAAGTAGATAGTAGTAGGGAGGGTTTCAAAATACACACAATACACGCACAATACACGCACCCACACACACCCACACAAACCACACACATCTACACACACACCACACACAACAGACACACACACACACAATACACGCACAATACACACACAATACACAAACAATACACGCACAATACACACACAATACACATACAAAACACACAATACACACACACCACACTCATGCACACACACATACACACACTGGGGGCTGTCGGGCTTCTGGCTGCAGGCAATTTCTGCGACCAGTATTGGAACTCTTTTAGATAATACGGCATTCTCAGTCGCACTCTGTCCTGGAGATGCCCAGATAAAGACCTACATCTTCGTCTGGGCATCTCAAGGACAGAGTCCCATAATTGTCACTGCGGGGTTGAGGTAGATAGTAGGAGGGAGAGTTTCACAATACACACAATACACGCACAATGCACGCACAATTCACGCACAATACACGCACAATAGACACACACATACCACACACCACACACACAACACACGCACACACACACACGCATACACACACACAATACACTACACACAGAATACACAACACAACATAATACACGACACAATACACACACACAATACACACGATAAACACAACACACACTCCCACACACACCACACACCGACGCACACACACCAAACGCACCCACACACACCACACACAATACACGCACAATAAACACACAATACAAACACACACTTACCACACACCACACACAGACAGACACACACCACACACACCCACCCACACACCAAACACACACACACACACCACACACACGCATCAAACTTGAAGAAATTTCGGTACGTTTAACTAAAATACATTCTCACATTGCTTTTCATATCATTCGGTTTTGCCTTTTTGTACCTAAATTTACGAATGTTATTTTCACTCCGGGGTTAAGGTAGAAAGTAGTAGGGAGGGTTTCAAAATACACAAAATACACACCCAATACACGCACAATACACGCACAATACACACACAATACACGCACAATACACGCACCCACACACACCTACTAAAACCACACACACCCACACACACCACACACCACAGACACACACAATACATGCACAATACACACACAATTCACGCACAATACACACACACACACAATACACGCACAATACACACACAATACACATACAAAACACACAATACACACACACACCACACTCATGCACACACACACACACACTGGGGGCTGTCGGGCTTCTGGCTGCAGGTAATTTCTGCGACCAGTATAGGAACTCTTTAGATAATACGGCATTCTCAGTCGCACTCTGTCCTGGAGATGCCCAGATAAAGACCTACTTCTTCGTCTGGGCATCTCAAGGACAGAGTCCCATTATTGTCACTGCGGGGTTGAGGTAGATAGCAGGAGGGGGGTTTCACAATACACAGAATACACGCACAATACACGCACAATTCACGCACAATACACACAATACACGCACAATATACGCACCCACAAATACCACACACACCACATGCACTTACACACAATACACGCACAATAGACACACATTACACACACAATAAACACACAATACACACACACATTCCAAACACCACACACACACAACACACAAACACACACACACACACATGCATACACACACATAATACAAAACACAACACAATACACAACACAATACACACACACAAAACACACGCACCACACTCCACACACACCCACACACACCACACACACAAACACACACCACACTTACCCACACACACCACACACACGCACACACACCACACACACACCCACACACACACACCACACGCACCCACACACACCACACACAATACACGCACAATAATAATAATAATAATGTCCTCCTAGCCGAATTTCGGCCACGGCGGCCAGTCTCAACAGAGATTAGCCATCTGCGCGGGACATATTATAGTGCTCAAGTGTGTGCGCAAACACAGGAGCACTTTCTATTCCATCACTCTCATGATCCGATGGGACGCCTATGCGACACGACCGGAAAGAGGTCAGGTACAGGACCGACGGCTTAACGTGCTCTCCGAGGCACGGGGGTATAATACCGCCAACTCCCAGACTTCGGGCTGATGCTGAGAACTTTTGCTTTTTACAGAAAAGTCTCAAAATCACTTTTTGGCCCGACCCGGGATTTGAACCCTGGACCTCGTTTCCTGCGGGTGAACACGCTACCGCTAGACCAACGAGGCAGTACACGACGCACAATACACACACAATAAACACAAAATACAAACACACACCACACACCACACACATCCACACACACCACACACACACACACACCACACACACACCCACACACACACACCACACGCACCCACACACACCACACACAATACGCGCACAATACACACACAATAAACACAAAATTCAAACACACACACACCACACACCACACACACACACACCACACACACCCACACACACACCAAACACACACACACACACACACACACACACACACCACACACACGCACCAAACTTGAAGAAATTTCGGTACGTTTAACTGAAATACATTCTCACATTGCTTTTCATATCATTCGGTTTTGCCTTTTTGTACCTAAATTTTCGAATGTTATTTTCATTCCGGGGTTGAGGTAGATAGTAGTAGGGAGGGTTTCAAAAAACACTACACACCCAATACACGCACAATACACGCACAATACGCGCACAATACACGCACAATACACACACAATACACGCAAAATACACGCACCCACACACACCCACTAAAACCACACACACCCACACACACCACAGACACACACACAATACACACACACAATACACACATAATACAAGCACAATACACACACAATACACATACAAAACACACAATACACACACACCACACTCATGCACACACACACACACACACACATACACACACTGGGGGCTGTCGGGCTTCTGGCTGCAGGCAATTTCTGCGACCAGTATAGGAACTCTTTAAATAATACGGCATTCTCAGTCGCACTCTGTCCTGGAGATGCCCAGATAAAGACCTACATCTTCGTCTGGGCATCTCAAGGACAGAGTCCCATAATTGTCACTGCGGGGTTGAGGTAGATAGCAGGAGGGGGGTTTCACAATACACACAATACACGCACATTACACGCACAATTCACGCACAATACACACAATACACGCACCCACACATACCACACACAACCACACACACCACTCGCACACACACACCACACGCACCCACACACACCACACACAATACACAAACAATACACACAATAAACACAAAATACAAACACACACACACCACACACCACACAAACCTACACACACCACACACACCCACACACACCACACACAATACACGCACAATACACACACAATAAACACAAAATACAAACACACACACACCACACACACACACACCACACACACCCACACACACACCAAACACACACACACACACACACACACACACCACACACACGCACCAAACTTGAAGAAATTTCGGTACGTTTAACTGAAATACATTCTCACATTGCTTTTCATATCATTCGGTTTTGCCTTTTTGTACCTAAATTTTCGAATGTTATTTTCATTCCGGGGTTGAGGTAGATAGTAGTAGGGAGGGTTTCAAAAAACACTACACACCCAATACACGCACAATACACGCACAATACACGCACAATACACGCACAATACACACACAATACACGCAAAATACACGCACCCACACACACCCACTAAAACCACACACACCCACACACACCACAGACACACACACAATACACACACACAATACACACATAATACAAGCACAATACACACACAATACACATACAAAACACACAATTCACACACACCACTCTCATGCACACACACACACACACACATACACACACTGGGGGCTGTCGGGCTTCTGGCTGCAGGCAATTTCTGCGACCAGTATAGGAACTCTTTAAATAATACGGCATTCTCAGTCGCACTCTGTCCTGGAGATGCCCAGATAAAGACCTACATCTTCGTCTGGGCATCTCAAGGACAGAGTCCCATAATTGTCACTGCGGGGTTGAGGTAGATAGCAGGAGGGGGGTTTCACAATACACACAATACACGCACATTACACGCACAATTCACGCACAATACACACAATACACGCACCCACACATACCACACACAACCACACACACCACTCGCACACACACACAATACACGCACAATACACGCACAATACACGCACAATACACGCACAATAGACACACAATACACCACACACACAACACACAACACAGACACACACACACATGCATACACACACACAATACAAAACACAACACAAAACACAACACAATACACAACACAATACACACACATTAAACACACACACCACACTCCACACACACCCACACACACCACACACACCCACACACACTACACACACCTACACACCACACACACCCACACACACCACACACACACCCACACACACACACCACACGCACCCACACACACCACACACAATACACAAACAATACACACAATAAACACAAAATACAAACACACACACACCACACACCACACAAACCTACACACACCACACACACCCACACACACCACACACAATACACGCACAATACACACACAATAAACACAAAATACAAACACACACACACCACACACCACACACACACAAACACACACCACACACACCCACACACTCACCAAACACACACACACACACCACACACACGCACCAAACTTGAAGAAATTTCGGTACGTTTAACTGAAATACATTCTCACATTGCTTTTCATATCATTCAGTTTTGCCTTTTTGTACCTAAAATTACGAATGCTATTTTCATTCCGGGGTTGAGGTAGATAGTAGTAGAGAGGGTTTCAAAATACATAAAATACACACGCAATACACGCACTATACACGCACAATACACACACAATACACGCACAATACACGCACCCACACACACCCACTAAAACCACACACATCCACACACAACACACACCACAGACATACACACAATACACGCACAATACACACACAATACACACAAAATACACGCACAATACACACACAATACACACACACCACACTCATGCACACACACACACACAAACACACACTGGGGGCTGTCGGGCTTCTGGCTGCAGGCAATTTCTGCGACCAGTATAGGAACTCTTTTAGATAATACAGCATTCTCAGTCGCACTCTGTCCTGGAGATGTCCAGATAAAGACCTACATCTTCGTCTGGGCATCTCAAGGACAGCCACTGCGGGGTTAAGGTAGATATTAGGAGGGGGGGATTTCACAATACACACAATACACGCACAATACACGCATAATACACGCACAATTCACGCACATTACACACACAATACACGCACCCACACATACCACACACACCCACACATACCACACACACCCACACACACATTTCACACATGCAAACACACACACACACCACACACAACACACACACACCACACACACGCACCAAATTTGAAGAAATTTCGGTACGTTCAACTAAGATTCATTCTCACATTGCTTTTCATATCATTCGGTTTTGCCTTTTTGTACCTACATTTACGGATGTTCTTCGTTGTTGCCCTCTTTGGAATCATGGTTATCTTTTGACAATTTTAAACCACACTATCAAAACACTTGGACCCAAATTCTAAATTGTTCAATTACGGAAAATGCTTGGCTTCAGGCCTCGCATTGCATTCGCAAATTTTCTAGTGTTGCTCTGCCTGCATTTTTAATCTGTGCATGCTATTAATTTCCTCATCTATCGTTTCACCGTTGGTATGGATGGAGCCAGGAATGCGAGGTCAATGGCCTGTCCGAGTGAGGCGTGTGCAAAAACACTCAGTTCGCAGAGACAATGGGACGAGCCTCTATGTAAACTTGTACAAAATTCACTTTTAACCACCTGTCTTGACGCTAGAGATCAGGTTCGTCTCCTTGCCACTTGCGAACGGCAGTCGGGCTACTGGTTGCAGGCAATTTCTGCGACCAGTATAGGAACTCTTTTAGATAATACGGCATTCTCAGTCGCACTCTTTTCTGGAGATGTCCAGATGAAGACCTACATCTTCGTCTGGGCATCTCAATACTACAATACACAACACAACACACAACACAATACACACACAATACACACACATACCACACACCAAACACACCCACACACACAACACACACAACACACACACACGCACCCACACACACCACACACACCCACACACACACACACACAATACACAACACAATTCACACACAATACACGAACAATACACACACAATACACGCACAGCCTCACAGCTTCGTTCATTCGTCGCTCATAATGGTGGAGAGGTGATCTTAAAGGTGGATGATAAAAACACTTTTAACTTTGTGACAGAACCACTCTTTTGACTTAAATTCTAAATTTTATACCGGAAACCTACCACTATCTGTGGCAATGTTATGGTTTTGACACTAAATTATTATATAGAAATCACCTTGTGAACTTTTGCTCTGGATGTCAATAAAGTGACCCACTCGGACATGCCATTTTCAGTCTTACCATTCACTCTATAATTTCGACACTAAATTCTAAATTAAACACGTGGTATTTAGATGACGGAAACTTAGGTAGCGATGCATGTACGTGGTATTTAGATGACGGAACCTTAGGTAGCGATGCATGTACTGTACTACATAACTTGGAAATTTTAATCGACAGATTTCATACTAAAATCTAGATAGTATACAATAAGTCTAGATCAAAGTTTTCTAAATGCAAATTTATTATTTTCTTTCCCTCCAACTCCAACTACCGATAAAAACAAGATATAATTGATTAATTTTATATTCTTCCCCAAATTTAAAGATCGTAAACAAACAGTTGCTTCGCCTCTTAGGCGCACCGATTCTCGAAGACACATTCCCAAATTTTATGGAAGAACAACGTACCAAATTAGAAGAAATTACGGTACGTTTAACTAAAATTCATTCTCACATTGCTTTTCATATCATTCGGTTTTGCCTTTTTGTACCTACATTTACGTATGTTCTTCGTTGTTGCCCTCTTTGGAATCATGGTAGTCTTTTGACAATTTTAGACCACAATATCAAAACACTTGGACCCAAATTCTAAATTGTTCAATTTCGGTAAATGCTTGGCTTCAGGCCTCGTATTGCATTCGCAAAATTTCAAGTGTTGCCCATCCTGCATTTTTGTTCTGTGCATGCTATTAATTTCCTCATCTATCGTTTTACCGTTGGTAGGCATGGATGGAGCCAGGAATGCGTGCTCAATGGCCAGTCCTAAAGAGGCGTGTCCAAAAACACTCAGTTCGCAGTGACAATGGGACGAGCCTCTATGTAAACTTGTTCAAAATTCACTTTTAACCACCTGTCCTGAAGCTAGAGATCGTGTTCGTCTCCTTGCCACTTGCGAACAAGAGTCGGGCTACTGGCTGCAGGCAATTTCTGCGATCAGTATATGAACTCTTTTAGATAATACGGCATTCTCAGTCGCACTCTGTCCTGGAGATGCTCAGGTGAAGACCTACATCTTCGTCTGGGCATCTCAATACTACAATACACAACACAATACAATACACAACACAATACACACACAATACACACACAATAAACACACACACACAACACACACCACACACACACACCACACACACGCACCAAATTTGAAGAAATTTCGGTACGTTTTAACTAAAATTCATTCTCACATTGCTTTACATATCATTCGGTTTTGCCTTTTTGTACTTAAATTTACGTATGTTATTTTCACTGCGGAGTTGAAGTAAATAGTAGTATTGGGGGGTTTTAAAATACACACAATACACACACAAAACACACACAATACACGCACAATACACACAACACACACCACATACCACATACCACACACACACACACACACCACACACACCCACACACACCACACACTCACACACACACCACACGCACACACAATACACGCACAATACACACACAATACACACACAAAACACACAATACACGCACAATTCACACAACACACACACCATACACCACATACCACACACACACCCACACACACACACCACACGCACACACACACACACAATACACGCACAATTCAAACACAATAAACCCACAATACACACACACACCACACACACAGCACGCACCCCACACACCACACACACCCAAACATACCACACACACCCACACACACCACACAGCCTCACACACACACACACACACACACCACACACACCCAAACACACAACACAGCACATATACACACACACACAATACACTACACACAATAAACAACACATAACAATACACAACACAATACACACACACTACGCACAATACACATGATACGTGGTATAATATGTGGTTTGTGTGTTGTGTGTATTGTGCGTGTATTGTGTGTGTGTTTGTGTGTGTTTTGTGTGTGTATTGTGTGTGTATTGTGCGTGTATTGTGTGTGCGTGTGGTGTGTGTGCGTGTGTGTGGTGTGTGTGGGTGTGTGTGGTGTGTGTGGTGTGTGTGGTGTGTGTGGTGTTAGGTGTGTGAGTGTATTGTGCGTGTATTGTGCGAGTATTGTGTGTGTATTGTGCGTGTTTTGTGTGTGTATTTTGTGTGTTTTGTGTGTATTTCCAAGATATGTCTGGTAAAAATTTAGGTTCTTGGCACATAAAAGACTTAAAATTAATAGCCAAGAAGTAAATTAATTTTTTTTCTTTCTTTTCACAACTTAAATATTCCTTTCGCTCAACTTCCACCCTTTACTAGAACAACTATTTGTAAGGTATCACGTTAAATTCAACGAGTTACCTACCATTTTCTGTACGTAAGCGACAGTTATTTTAGTCCTATTGAACTATAACTGCTGCTTGTTTTATGATTGCGTAATGTATGATACATGATTATGTAAGAGTAAACAAGTAGTTCCACAGAGTTCTAATGCGGATTTTACGATTTTAGAAGCGGTAAAATCCTGGACTGAGTGCGGGGGTATTGTAACGTTGCATATATATTCAACGCTCCTTAGTTTTCATTTCTTATTAATTAACACGTCCTGACATTGTAATATCGTTGCAACTCGTTATCTGTTCCGGTGGCGGTGAACACTCATTCTAAACCGGTTGGGAAGCGTGAGCCGCCGAGCGGGGATTAAGCGAACGGCGGTAGGGCAGCTGAGATTGCACTCATTGCGATAGCACGTACGCACTCACTTCGAAAGAAACGTTATATTTTTCTTAGTCGCGTCGTGTAACGTGAAGATTCACAAATAGTTATTAGTTTAACAAGTTTTAATTTCAATCAGTGTAAACCCCATATTGGGGTCCAAAGTTCGGCCTACACGGATCCAAGGTACGGTCATACACCGTACCGCAACATCGGACCTACCGGTACCTGGTTGGCGGTCACTGACACCGTCACACACTCAGACCAGCCTTATCCCAGTGGGTCATCCTCCGGCCTGGCAACCTCCTGGATCTCCGCGACATCACCGTCATCGTCGAAGCCAGGAGAGAACTTGGCGCGCCTACCTCCATAGGGCATAATAATTGACGGGCTTATAACCCATGACTATTTAGTTTTTTGGATTATAGTTTTTTTTTTTAATAAATTTGTAAGTGGTGAGAGTAGTGTATTTGTTTAATTTTAGTTACGAACAACACCTCATACGCTTCAACTGGTCGCAGAAATTGCCTGCAGCCAGTAGCCCGACTCCCATTCGGAAGTGGCAAGGAGACGAGCCCGATCACTAGCGTCAGGATAGGTGGTGAAAAGTGAATTTTGAACAAGTTTACATAGAGGCTGGTACCGAAATTTCTTCAAATTTGGTGCGTGTGAGTGGTGTGTGTGTGTTGTGTGTGGTGTGTGTGTGTGTTTGCATGTGTGTATTGTGTGTGTGGGTGTGTGTGGTGTGTGTTGTGTGTGTGGGTGCGTAAATTTTGCGTGTATTGTGTGTGTGCGAAGACATCCCGGACGTCAGCCTGTACGAGATTAGAATGGCTCTCAAACAACTCAAGAACAACAAGGCGCCTGGTGATGATGGAGTTACAGCAGAGCTTCTGAAGGCGGGTGGTACACCAATCCTACGGGCCCTTCAGAAGTTATTTAACTCTGTCATACTAGATGGTCAAACGCCACAAGCATGGCACAGAAGTGTGGTGGTGCTCTTCTTCAAAAAGGGCGACAAGACCCTACTGAAGAATTATAGACCCATCACACTGCTGAGCCATGTTTACAAGTTGTTTTCGAGGGTCGTTACTAACCGTCTCGCGCGCAGGTTTGACGACTTCCAGCATCCCGAACAAGCCGGTTTCCGAAAAGGCTTTAGCACCATAGACCACATACATACGCTGCGGCAAGTTATACAGAAGACCGAAGAGTATAACAAGCCACTGTGCTTAGCGTTTGTGGACTATGAGAAAGCCTTTGATTCTATCGAAACATGGGCCGTGCTGAGGTCTCTCATAAGGTGCCAAATTGACTACCGGTATATCGAGGTGATAAAGTGTTTGTATGAAAACGCCACTATGTCAGTGCGACTCCAGGACCAGATCTCGAAACCTATCCACTTGCAGCGAGGCGTGAGACAGGGAGATGTTATATCTCCGAAACTGTTCACCGCTGCATTGGAAGACGTCTTCAAGCTTCTGGACTGGAAAGGCTTTGGCATCAATGTCAATGGCGAGTACATCACTCACCTTCGATTTGCCGATGATATCGTAGTCATGGCTGAGACCATGGAAGACCTCGGTACAATGCTCGATGACCTCAGCAGAGTCTCTCAACAAGTGGGTCTGGAAATGAACATGGATAAGACGAAAATCATGTCAAACGTCCATGTTGCACCCACTCAATTGAAAGTTGGTGACTCTGCACTCGAAGTTGTAGAGAACTATATTTACCTAGGACAGACCATCCAACTAGGTAGGTCCAACTTCGAGAAGGAGGTCAATCGTAGAATCCAACTCGGCTGGGCAGCGTTCGGGAAGCTACGTAACATCTTCTCGTCCAAAATACCGCAGTGCCTCAAGTCGAAAGTCTTCGACCAGTGTGTGTTGCCAGTGATGACATATGGAACAGAGACGTGGTCGCTCACTATGGGCCTTATTAGAAGGCTCAAGGTCACCCAAAGAGCAATGAAGAGGGCTATGCTCGGAGTTTCCCTGCGGGATCGCATCAGAAATGTCGAAATCCACAGGCGAACCAAAGTCACCGACATAGCCCGAAAAATTGCCAAGTTGAAGTGGCAGTGGGCAAGGCACATAGCTCGTAGAGCCGACGGCCGTTGGGGCAGAAAGGTTCTCGAGTGGCGACCACGAACCGGAAGACGCAGCGTGGGCAGGCCCCCTACAAGATGGACCGATGATCTTGTGCGGGTCGCTGGAAAATGCTGGATGCGAATAGCACAAGACCGGCAATTGTGGAGATCTTTGGGGGAGGCCTTTGTCCAGCAGTGGACGTCTTTCGGCTGATATGATGATGATGATGATGATGATGATTGTGTGTGTATTGTGCGTGTATTGTGCGTTTATTGTGTGTATTGTGAAACCCCCCCTCCTACTATCTACCTCAACCCCGCAGTGACAATTATGGGACTCTGTCCTTCAGCCCGATCTCTTGCGTCAGGACAGGTGGTGACAAGAGAATTTTGAACAAGTTAACATAGAGGCTCGTCCCATTGTCTCTGCGAACTGAGTGTTTTTGGACACGCCTCACTCGGACGGGCCATTGACCACGCATTCCTGGCTCCATTCATGCCTACCAACGGTGAAACGATAGATGAGGAAATTAATAGCATGAACAGAACAAAAATGCAGGCAGAGCAACACTTGAAATTTTGCGAATGTAATGCGAGGCCTGAAGCCAAGCATTTTCCGAAATTGAATAATTTAGAATTTGGGTCCAAGTGTTTTGATAGTGTGGTCTAAAATTGTCAAAAGACTACCATGATTCCAAAGAGGGCAACAACAAAGAACATACGTAAATGAAGGTACAAAAAGGAAAAACCGCATGATATGAAAAGCAATGTGAGAATGAATCTTAGTTAAACGTACCGAAATTTCTTCAAATTTGGTGCGTGTGAGTGGTGTGTGTGTGTGGTATGTGTGTGTGTTCGCATGTGTGTAATGCGTGTGTGGGTGTATGTGGTGTGTGTTGTGTGTGTGGGTGCGTAAATTGTACGTGTATTGTGTGTGTATTGTGCGTGTATTGTGCGTTTATTGTGTGTATTGTGAAACCCCCCTCCTATTATCTACCTCAACCCCGCAGTGACAATTATGGGACTCTGTCCTTGAGATGCCCAGACGAAGATGAAGGTCTTTATTTTGGCATCTCCAGGACAGAGTATGACTGAGAATGCCGTATTATCTAAAAGATTTCCTATACCGGTCGCAGAAATTGCCTGCAGCCAGTAGCCCGACTCCCATTGCCAATGCGAGGCCTAAAGCCAAGCATTTTCCGAAATTGAACAATTTAGAATTTGGGTCCAAGTGTTTTGATAGTGTGGTCTTAAATTGTCAAAAGACTACCATGATTCCAAAGAGGGCAACAACGAAGAACATACGTAAATGTAGGTACAAAAAGGCAAAACCGAATGATATGAAAAGCAATGTGAGAATGAATCTTAGTTAAACGTACCGAAACTTCTTTAAATTTGGTGCATGTGAGTGGTGTGTGTGTTGTGTGTGGTGTGTGTGTGCATGTTTGCATGTGTATAATGTGTGTGTGGGTGTGTGTGGTGTGTGTTGTGTGTGTGGGTGCGTACATTGTGCGTGTATTGTGTGTGTATTGTGCGTGTATTGTGCGTTTATTGTGTGTATTTTGAAACCCCACTCCTACTATCTACCTCAAACCCGCAGTGACAATTATGGGACTCTGTCCTTGAGATGCCCAGACGAAGATGTAGGTCTTTATCTGGGCATCTCCAGGACAGAGTGTGACTGACAATGCCGTATTATCTAAAAGAGTTCCAATACTGGTCGCAGAAATTGCCTGCAGCCAGTAGCCCGACTCCCATTTGCAAGTGGCAAGGAGACGAGCCCGATCTTTAGCGTCAGGACAGGTGGTGAAAAGTGAATTTTGAACAAGTTTACATAGAGGCTCGTCCCATTATCTCTGCGAACTGAGTGTTTTTGGACACTCCTCACTCGGACAGGCCATTAACCACGCATTCCTGGCTCCATCCATGCCTACTAACCAAGTGTATTGTGCGTGTATTGTGTGTGTGTGTGTGTGTGACTGTGTGGTGTGTGTGTGGTGTGTGTGGGTGTGTGTGGAGTGTGTGGTGTGTGTAAGTGCTTGTGTGGGTGTGTGGTGTGTGGTGTGTGTGGTGTGTGTGGGTGTGTGTGGTGTGTGGTGTGTGTGTGGGTGTGTGTGGTGTGTGGTGTGTGTGTGTGTGTGTGTATTTTGCGTGTATTGTGCGTGTATTTTGCGTGTATTGTGCGTGCATTGTGCTTGTATTGTACGTGTATTGTGTGTGTGTGGGTGTTTGTTTGGTGTGTGGTGTGTTTGGGTTGTGTTTGGTGTGTCGTATGTGGTGTGTGGGTGTGTGTGGTGTGTGTGGGATGGGTGTGGTGTGTGGTGCGTGTACTGTGCGTGTATTGTGTGTGTATTGTGCGTGTATTTTGTGTATTGTATGTGAATTGTGTTCTGTATTGTGTTATGTTGTGTATTGTGTATTTAGTGTATTAATTGCGTGTGTTTGGTGTGTGTGTGGGTGTGTGTGGTATGTGTCTGTGTGGTGTGTGGTGTGTATTGTGTGTTTATTGTGTGTGTATTGTGTGTGTATGTGTGGTGTGTGTGTGTGTGGTGTCTGGTGTGTATTGTGTGTTTATTGTGTGTGTATTGTGTGTGTAAAGTGTGTATGTGTGCGTGTGGTGTGTGTGTGTGGGTGTGGGTGTGTGTGGTGTGTGTGGGTGTGTTTGGTGTGAGGATGTGTGTGTAGTATGTGGTATGTGGTGTGTGTTTTATGTGTGTATTGTTTGTGTATTTTGTTGTTTATTGTGTTGTTTTGTGTATTGTAGTATTGAGATGCCCAGACGAAGATGTAGGTCTTCATCTGGGCATCTCCAAGACAGAGTGTGACCGAGAATGCCGTATTATCTAAAAGAGTTCCTATACTGGTCGCAGAAATTGCCTGCAGCCAGTAGCCCAACTCCCGTTCGCAAGTGGCAAGGAGACGAGCCCGATCTCTAGCGTCAGGACAAGTGGTTAAAAGTGAATTTTGAACAAGTTTACATAGAGGCTCGTCCCATTGTCTCTGCGAACTGAGTGTTTTTGGACACGCCTCACTCGGACAGGCCATTGACCACGCATTCCTGGCTCCATCCATGCCTACCAACGGTGAAACGATCGATGAGGAAATTAATAGCATGCACAGAACAAAAATGCTGGCAGAGAAACACTTGAAATTTTGCGAATGCAATGCGAGGCCTGAAGCCAAGCATTTTCCGAAATTGAACAATTTAGAATTTGGGTCCAAGTGTTTTGATAGTGTGTTCTAAATTGTCAAAAGACTACCATGATTCCAAAGAAGGCAACAACGAAGAACATACGTAAATGTAGGTACAAAAAGGCAAAACCGAATGATATGAAAAGCAATGTGAGAATGAATTTTAGTTAAACGCACGGTAATTTCTTCTAATTTGGTGCGTTGTTCTTCCATAAAAGTTGGGAATGTGTCTTCGAGAATCGCTGCGCCTTAGAGGGGAAGCGACTGTTTGTTTACGATCTTTAAATTTGGGGAAGAATAGAAAACTAATCAATTATATCTTGTTTTTATCGGTAGTTGGAGTTGGAGGGAAAGAATATAATAAATTTGCATTTTGAAAAATTTTGATCTAGACTATTGTATACCATCTAGATTTTAGTATGAAATCTGTCGATTAAAGTTTCCAAGTTATGTATCATCATCATCATACATGCATCGCTACCTAAGGTTCCGTCATCTAAATAGTACGTGTTTAATTTAGAATTTAGTGTCGAAATTATAGAGTGAATGGTAAGACTGAAAATGGCATGTCCGAGTGGGTCACTTTATTGACATCCACAGCAAGAGTTCACAAGGTGATTTCTATGTAATAATTTAGTGTCAAAACCATAACATTGTCACAGATAGTCGTAGGTTTCCGGTATAAAATTTTGAATTTAAGTCAAAAGAGTGGTTCTGTCACAAAGTTAAAAGTGTTTTTAACATCCACCTTTAAGATCACCTCTCCACCATTATGAGTGACGAATGAACGAAGCTGTGAGGCTGTGCGTGTATTGTTCGTGTATTGTGTGTGAATCGTGTTGTGTTTTGTGTGTGTGTGTGTGTGTGTGTATGTGTGTGTGGGGGGTGTGTGTGGTGTGTGTGGGTGCGTGTGTGGGTGTGTGTGTTGTATGTGTGGTGTGTGTGGTGTGTGTGGGTGTGTTTGGTGTGTGGTGTGTGTGTGTGTGTGTGTATTGTGCGTGTATTGTGCGTGCATTGTGCGTGTATTGTACGTGTATTGTGTGTGTGTGGGTATGTTTGTTGTGTGTGGTGCGTGTATTATGCGTGTATTGTGTGTGTATTGTGCGTGTATTCTGTGTGTATTGTGTGTGAATTATGTTGTGTATTGTGTTGAATATTGTGTGTTGTGTATTATGTGTGTGTGTCTGTCGTGTATTGTGCGTGTATTCTGTGTGTATTGTGTTGAATATTGTGTGTTCTGTATTGTGTGTGTGGGGTGTGTGTGTGTGGTGTGTGTATTGTGTGTGTATTGTACGTGTATTGTGTGTGTATGTGTGGGTACGTTTGTGGTGTGTGGTGCGTGTATTATGCGTGTATTGTGTGTGTATTGTGCGTGTATTCTGTGTGTATTGTGTGTGAATTATGTTGTGTATTGTGTTCAATATTGTGTGTTGTGTATTATGTGTGTGTGTCTGGCGTGTATTGTGCGTGTATTCTGTGTGTATTGTGTTGAATATTGTCTGTGTGTGGTGTGTGTATTGTGTCTGTATTGTACGTGTATTGTGTGTGTGTGTATGTGTGGTGTGTGCGGTGTGTGTGGTGTGTGTGTATTGTACGTGTATTGTGTGTGTGTGTGTATGTATGGTGTGTGTGGTGTGTGTGGTGTGTGTGTGTGTGTTTGTGTGGTGTGTGTAGGTGTGTGTGGTGTGTGTGGTGTGTGTGGTGTGTGTGTGGTGTGTGTGTGTATTGTGTGTATAGTGTGTGCATTGTGTGTATTGTGCGTGTATTGACCACGCATTCCTGGCTCCATCCATGTCTACCAACGGTGTAACGATAGATGAGGAAATTAATAGCTTGCACAGAACAAAAATGCAGGAGGGGCAACATTTGAAATTTTGCGAGTGCAATGCGAGGTCTGAAGCCAAGCATTTTCGGACATTGAACAATTTAGAATTTGGGTCCAAGTGTTTTGATAGTGTGGTCTAAAATTGTCAAAAGACTACCATAATTCCAAAGAGGGCAACAACAAAGAACATACGTAAATGAAGGTACAAAAAGGAAAAACCGCATGATATGAAAAGCAATGTGAGAATGAATCTTAGTTAAACGTACCGAAATTTCTTCAAATTTGGTGTGTGTGTGTGTGTGTGCATGTGTGTGGAGTGTATTGTGTGTGTATGTATTGTGTGTGAATTGTGTGTGTATCGGGACGGGGTCGCTACCTAAGGTTCCGTCATCTAAATACCACATGTTTAATTTTGAATTTAGTGTCGAAATTATAGGGTGAATGGTAAGACTGAAAATGGCAGGTCCGAGTGGGTCACTTTGTTGACATCCAGAGCAAGAGTTCACAAGGTGATTTCAATATGAGCGTTTCTCAAAAAAGTTGTACCTTTTCTCAGAAATTATGCTGAAATTAAAATATTGAAATTTACTTGATTTCTTTATTTTAAGCTATGGGTAAATATCTAAAGATTAGTAATATAAGGTTTGTTTTGAGATTTAAAACGTAAATAAATAGCAAAATCCATAAAAACAGACCCAAGGTGGAGAAAAATTCTTATTTGGTTACCTTCATTCGTTTACGTAAATTTAATGTAGAAACCAATTACCGGAATATTTATTGAATTAAATGAGATAATAAAACAACATTCAACTTGTTTTTCAGTCAATCACTGTATATTAATATGCAAATCTTAAATTAAAGGCCGTATTATTTCCTTTACGTTACTATTCGGTCACAACTCTTGTTTAACTTTACATTATTGACCCTACTTTATTTTAAATAATGGCTTATTTATTTATATAACAATAATTACATTAAATTCAATTATTACTAATAAGAAGAAATTTATTTAATAAGAAATTTCAACTATAATGCTATAAACTAAACTAAAATAAACTAACTAAAGGCAATCCATTAAGCGCTCCGCTTCGGCATCAAAGTATCGTGCCCAGAAGGCTGGCAGCATTGCCACGTTGTATGGCAATACTTATTCTCTGTGCAAAAAATAGACCAGCCCTACTTTATTTTGTATTAAAATTGTGTATATATACATAATGCAAAGACTAACCATATATTTTAGTTAGAAATATGCGTCTGCTTTTATGGGACAGTAACAAAATAGAAAACTGGAAACAAAATAGGATTTCTTAAGCCTAGACTTCACAGGTGTGCAAATAATTATATTTGACTTAAATATATCTGTCAGGAAACATTTATATTTCGTAATAATCTAATAATAATAAACACCGACCGATTAGACAGTTTAAAGGTTTTTAAAATTCTAGGACTATACATTGTTAGCATGAATATTACTCTAATCAATCTCTATACTTATATTTATAAATGTTTATTATTTTTATTTTTTATTCGTTTTCTATAATAATAATCTCTATCTCTTAACTTAATTAGTTTAACTTTTTTTGGAGGTGTATTTTGAGTTTATTCTTTCTAAGTTATTTTTAAAATATAAATATAGATAATATTGAATTTTATTAAAACTGATATAATTACATCGTCATAATTATACTCAAAATCAGGCAGTCAATACTCTGCCTAACAATTTCCTATTTTGTTATACACTTTTCCATTTATACGTTACCACTCAAGAGTAACAAAAAAAGGGGTAACGAATAAAGGTTACAAAAATTATTAAAATTGTTTACGCGCACAACTCTAGCTAAAGCTCGTTTATGATTTGACTTTCGAAATCAAGATAAAGAGCTTTAATGGTACTCGAGGAGAAATAAAATATAATATTGAAGCTTAGCTCTGATTGTTGGGTAACAAAGTTAGGATTCTTTTCGGACCAGCAACCAGGCGGACAACATTCAATGTTCCCGCACGGCACGCAAAAGAAATATCTAAACTTAAACAAGATGAATGGCGATCTTGCTAATGCTGCCACTAGTCTAAAACATATTTATACCAAATCGGCGTTGATATTTTCCAAAATTACGGTCACAAAAGAAGAAAACTAAAAAGGAACTTTTTATGCGATACAATAAAATAATTATTTATTAAATATATTTGTGCTATAGGACTAAAGATTTATTTATAAATTAATTGGGGTCTTTTATTTCGTAATAAATACATTGAAGTGATTCTAGAATATCCGGAAGTTCATTCAGTACAATCGATCGTTTGGGACGGTATGAAATTGGGACACTTCACTTTTCATACAACAAGATTAAACCGATTTTTAAAATATTTTTATATTTTATAAATTCTTACGAAATATGAATGTTTCCTGACAGAGGTTCCTCTATCAATAAAGTTAAGTCAAATAATATTAAATTGCAAAACTGTGAAGTCTAGGCTTAAGAAATCCTATTTTGTTTCCAGATTTCTATTTTTGTTACTGTCCCATAAAAGCAGACGCACATTTCTTTTCTTTATTTATATATTTTTAACATAAATACATTTTTTTGATAAAAACTAAAATATATGGTTAGTCTTTGCATTATGTATATATACACAATTTTAATACAAAATAAAGTAGGGTCAATAATGTAAAGTTAAACAAGAGTTGTGACCGAATAGTAACGTAAAGGAAATAATACGGCCTTTAATTTAAGATTTGCATATTAATATACAGTGATTGACTGAAAAACAAGTTGAATGTTGTTTTATTATCTCATTTAATTCAATAAATATTCCGGTAATTGGTTTCTACATTAAATTTACGTAAACGAATGAAGGTAACCAAATAAGAATTTTTCTCCACCTTGGGTCTGTTTTTATGGATTTTGCTATTTATTTACGTTTTAAATCTCAAAACAAACCTTATATTACTAATCTTAAGACATTTACCCATAGCTTAAAACTAAGAAATCAAGTAAATTTCAATATTTTAATTTCAGCATAATTTCTGAGAAAAGGTACAATTTTTTTGAGAAACGCTCATATTGAAATCACCTTGTGAACTCTTGCTCTGGATGTCAACAAACTGACCCACTCGGACCTGCCATTTTCAGTCTTACCATTCACCCTATAATTTCGACACTAAATTCAAAATTAAACATGTGGTATTTAGATGACGGAACCTTAGGTAGCGACCCCGTCCCAATACACACACAATACATACACACACAATACACTCCACACACATGCACACACACACACCAAATTTGAAGAAATTTCAGTACGTTTAACTAAAATTCATTCTCACATTTCTTTTCATATCATTCGGTTTTAACTTTTTGTACTTATTTTTACGTATGTTCTTCGTTGTTGCCCTCTTTTGAATCATGGTAGTCTTTTGGCAATTTTAGACCACACTATCAAAACACTTGGACCCAAATTCTAAATTGTTCAATGTCCGAAAATGCTTGGCTTCAGACCTCGCATTGCACTCGCAAAATTTCAAATGATGCCCCTCCTGCATTTTAGTTCTGTGCAAGCTATTAATTTCCTCATCTATCGTTACACCGTTGGTAGGCATTGATGGAGCCAGGAATGCGTGGTCAATACACGCACAATACACACAATGCACACATTATACACACACAATACACACACACACACCACACACACACCACACACACCACACACACCACACACACCCACACACACCACACAAACACACACACACACCACACACACCACACATACACACACACACACAATACACGTACAATACACACACAACACACACAACGCACACACCACACATACACACTCACACAATACACGTACAATAAACACACAATACACACACACACCCCACACACACACAATACAAACACACAATATTCAACACAATACACACAGAATACACGCCAGACACACACACATAATACACAACACACAATATTCAACACAATACACAACATAATTCACACACAATACACACACCACACACACACAATACAGAACACACAATATTCAACACAATACACACAGAATACACGCACAATACACGCCAGACACACAAACAATACACAACACACAATATTCAACACAATACACAACATAATTCACACACAATACACACAGAATACACGCACAATACACACACAATACACGTACAAAACACGCACAATGCACGCACAATACACGCACAATACACACACAAACACACACACCACACACCAAACACACCCACACACACCACACACACCACACATACAACACACACACCACACATACACACACAAACACACACACACACAATACACAACACAATTCACACACAATACACGAACAATACACACACAATACACGCACAGCCTCACAGCTTCGTTCATTCGTCACTCATAATGGTGGAGAGGTGATCTTAAAGGTGGATGTTAAAAACACTTTTAACTTTGTGACAGAACCACTCTTTTGACTTAAATTCTAAATTTTATACCGGAAACCTACGACTATCTGTGGCAATGTTATGGTTTTGACACTAAATTATTATATAGAAATCACCTTGTGAACTCTTGCTGTGGATGTCAATAAAGTGACCCACTCGGACATGCCATTTTCAGTCTTACCATTCACTCTATAATTTCGACACTAAATTCTAAATTAAACACGTGGTATTTAGATGACGGAACCTTAGGTAGCGATGCATGTATGATGATGATGATACATAACTTGGTAACTTTAATCGACAGATTTCATACTAAAATCTAGATTGTATACAATAGTCTAGATCAAAATTTTTCAAAATGCAAATTTATTATTTTCTTTCTCTCCAACTCCAACTACCGATAAAAACAAGATATAATTGATTAGTTTTCTATTCTTCCCCAAATTAAAAAATCGTAAACAAACAGTCGCTTCGCCTCTTAGGCGCAGCGATTCTCGAAGACACATTCCCAACTTTTATGGAAGAACAACGCACCAAATTAGAAGAAATTACCGTACGTTTTAACTAAAATTCATTCTCACATTGCTTTTCATATCATTCGGTTTTGCCTTTTTGTACCTACATTTACGGATGTTCTTCGTTACTGCCTTCTTTGGAATCATGGTAGTCTTTTGACAATTTAGAACACACTATCAAAACACTTGGACCCAAATTCAAAATTGTTCAATTTCGGAAAATGCTTGGCTTCAGGCCTCGCATTGCATTCGCAAAATTTCAAGTGTTGCTCTGCCTGCATTTCTGTACTGTGCATGTTATTAATTTCCTCATCTATCGTTTCACCGTTGGTAGGCATGGATGGAGCCAGGAATGCGTGATCAATGGCCTGTCCAAGTGAGGCGTGTCCAAAAACACACAGTTCGCAGAGACAATGGGACGAGCCTCTATGTAAACTTGTTCAGAATTCACTTTTAACCACCTGTCCTGACGCTATAGATAGGGCTCGTCTCCTTGCCACTTGCGAACGGGAGTCGGGCTACTGGCTGCAGGCAATTTCTGCGACCAGTTTAGGAACTCTTTTAAATAATACGGCATTCTCAGTCGCACTCTGTCCTGGAGATGCCAAGATGAAGACCTACATCTTCGTCTGGGCATCTCAATACTACAATACACAACACAATACAATACACAACACAATACAATACACAACACAATACACATATAATACACACAACACACACACCCACACACACCACACACACCCACACACAAACCACACGTACACACACACAATACATGCATAATACACACACCACACCCACACACACCACACACCACATATACACACACATAAACACACAATACACACACAATAAACACACTTACACACTACACACCACACACACACACCACACACACCCACACACACCACACACACCCACACACACCACACACCACACACACCCACACAAACTACACGCACCCACACACACCACACAGACACACACACAAACAATACACTAAACTTACAATACACACACAATACACATAACACACACACCACACCCACACACACCACACACACCCACACACACCCACACACACCACGCACCACATATACACACACATACACACACAATACACACACAATAAACACACTTACACACTGCACACCACACACACACACCACACACACACCACACACACGCACCAAATTTGAAGAAATTTCGGTACGTTTAACTAAAATTCATTCTCACATTGCTTTTCAAATCAATCGGTTTTGCCTTTTTGTACCTAAATTTACGTATGTTATTTTCACTGCGGGGTTCAGGTAGATAGTAGTAGGGAGGTTTCAAAATACACACAATACACAACACACATATAAACAAAATACACAACACAATACACAAACAAAACACACATAATACACATACAATATACACAACACACATACCACACACCACATACCACATATCACATATTACACACGTACACACACACAAAATACACGCACAATGCACACACAATAAACACACAATACACACACACAAAAACCACACATACAACACACACCACACACATCCACACCCACCACACACCACACACACCCACACAAACCACACACACCCACACACACCACACATACAAACACACACACACAAATAAAACACTAAACACACAATACATATAACACACACACCACACCCACACACACCACACACACCCAAACACACCACACACACCCACAATACACAACACACCACATATACACACAAATACACACGCAATACACACACAATACACATACAATACACACAACACACACACCACACACCACACACCACATTCCACATATCACATATCACACACACACACACCAATACACCACACCCACCCCACACACACCACACACATACGACACACCAAACACACAAAACACGTACAATACACGCACAATGCACGCACAATACAAGCAAAATACACGCACAATACACACACACACACACACACACACCACACATACCCACACACACCACACACCAACACACACACACACACACACACATACACACACACGACACACCACACACACACACACACCACATACTCACATACATACAATACACTCACAATACACACACACACACACACACACACACAATACACGCACAATACACACACCATCTAAAAATGCTTGGCTTCAGGCCTCGCATTGCATTCGCAAAATTTCAAGTGTTGCTCTGCCTGCATTTTTGTTCTGTGCATGCTATTAATTTCCTCATCTATCGTTTAACCGTTGGTAGGCACGGATGTAGCCAGAAATGCGTGGTCAATGGCCTGTCCGAGTGAGGCGTGTCCAAAATCACTCAGTTCGCAGAAATAATGTGATGAGCCTCTATGTTAACTTGTTCAAAATTCTCTTTTCACCACCTGTACTGACGCAAGAGATCGTGCTGAAGGACAGAGTCCCATAATTGTCACTGCGGGGTTGAGGTAGATAGTAGGAGGGGGCGTTTCACAATACACACAATAAACGCACAATACACGCACAATACACACACAATACACGCACAATTTACGCACCCACACACACATCACACACCACACACACCCACACACACAATACACACATGCAAACACACACACACACCACACACAACACACACACACCACTCACACGCACCAAATTTGAAGAAATTTCGGTACCAGCCTCTATGTAAACTTGTTCAAAATTCACTTTTCACCACCTATCCTGACGCTAGTGATCGGGCTCGTCTCCTTGCCACTTCCGAATAGGAGTCGGGCTACTAGCTGCAGGCAATTTCTGCGACCAGTTTAAGCGTATGAGGTGTGGCTCGTAACTAAAATTAAACAAATACACTCCTCTCACTACTTACAAATTTATAGTACAAAAAAAAACTATAATACAAAAAACTAAATGGTCATGGGTTATAAGCCCGTCAATTATTATGCCCTATGGAGGTAGGCGCGCCAAGTACTCTCCTGGCTTCGACGATGACGGTGATGTCGCGGAGTTCCAGGAGGTTGCCAGGCCGGAGGATGACCCACTGGGATAAGGCTGGTCTGAGTGTGTGACGGTGTCAGTGACCGCCAACCAGGTACCGGTAGGTCCGATGTTACGGTACGGTGTATGACCGTACCTTGGGTCCGTGTAGGCCGAACTTTGGACCCCAATATGGGGTTAACACTGATTGAAATCAAAATTTGTTAAACTAATAACTATTTGTGAATCTTCACGTAACACGACGCGACTAAGAAAAATATAACGTTTCTTTCGAAGTGAGTGCGTACGTGCTATCGCAATGAGTGCAATCTCAGCTGCCCTACCACCGTTCGCTTAATCCCGCTCGGCGGCTCACGCTTCCCAACCGGTTTAGAATGAGTGTTCACCGCCACCGGAACAGATAACGAGTTGCAACGATATTACAATGTCAGGACGTGTTAACTAATAAGCAATGAAAACTAAGGAGCGTTGAATATATATGCAACGTTACAATACCCCCGCGCTCAGTCCAGGATTTTACCGCTTCTAAAATCGTAAAATCCGCATTAGAACTCTGTGGAACTACTTGTTTACTCTTACATAATCATGTATCATACATCACGCAATCATAAAACAAGCAGCAGTTATAGTTCATTAGGACTAAAATAACTGTCGCTTACGTACAGAAAATGGTAGGTAACTCGTTGAATTTAACGTGATACCTTACAAATAGTTGTCCTAGTAAAGGGTGGAAGTAGAGCGAAAGGAATATTTAAGTTGTGAAAAGAAAGAAAAAAAATTAATTTACTTCTTGGCTATTAATTTTAAGTCTTTTATGTGCCAAGAACCTAAATTTTTACCAGACATATCTTGGAGAACATAAACTAGCGGAGACTTTTTCTCGATAATTTTTGCTTTTATAAATTTGGGAGCTAATTTCATACAAAACCGACTCTCTTTATCACTTAAACAATAAGCGCGTTTCATGACTACGTCACCTACGTCAAACTCGGCAAACTTGCGACGCAAATTATAATGTGACGTATTCTTTACATGAGCCTGCCATAGCTTTGCTTGGACACTGTCGAAGATTGTCGATAAACTACCTAAGTTTTCTGCGTAAATATCTCGGGGCAAAAACAGTATTTCACTACCAAGGTCATGATCAATGTAATGAGAACCGCATGTGACTAGTTCGCGACCAAAAACCAAAAATGATGGTGTAAAACCTGTAGCCTCGTTTACGGAGTTATTTATCGCAAACTGTACTTTTGGGATGAACAAGTCCCATGATCTGTGGTCATTATCCACATACGTAGATATGCAGGTTATAATAGTTCTATTATACCTCTCGACTAAATTTACCTGTGGAGTAT
The DNA here is from genome assembly GCA_951640165.1 of Pseudoips prasinana. Classification (NCBI taxonomy): domain Eukaryota; kingdom Metazoa; phylum Arthropoda; class Insecta; order Lepidoptera; family Nolidae; genus Pseudoips; species Pseudoips prasinana. The sequence goes on from OX621260.1 coordinate 17,555,828, forward strand.
ATTTAGGAGTATAATAGACATTTGGAATGTTATACTTCTGAAATAGTGCCTCTGCTATCTTGCCAGTAAACTGGGTTCCATTATCCATTAATACAGTTTGAGGTATGCCATGAAATAAAAATACGGATTCCTCTAAAATTTTTGTTATTATATCTGAAGTAGCTCTTTTAATCGGAAAGATTAAACAAAATTTTGAAAAACAACAAGTAATCACAAGAATAAAATTATTTTGTTTTTTAGAAGTAGGAAGAGGTCCCATACGATCTATAGAAATCATTTGGAATGGTCGTGAACACTGTTTAGGACGACCCATTTCTCCTAAAACTTGATGATTTTGTGACTTGTATGCTAAACATTTATCGCAACCACTAATAAACGTGACGACATCTTGGTACATGCCTGGCCAATAATACTTTAAAGCTAAACGTCGGTACGTTTTAAATATCCCCATATGTCCAGCCGTAGGCTCGGAATGGTTCTCGTTAATGATGTCCGTACGGAATTCAGACGGCGCGACCTGCTTCCAGGAAAATTCTGAAGTTAGTTCATGTTTATTTTTGGATAATCGAAAAAGGTAATTGTTTTAAATTATATAATTTGTGAATTTAGAAGCGTCATTTAGACAGCCATTGAAAATGTTATTGTACCAGCAGTCTTTAGTGTCTGTAAGGGCCAGGGTGATGTGGTTCCAACAAAACGATAATGTCGCAGAAAAAGATAACTTTTTATTTTGAGAAAGTGGGGTGTACAGATAATTTTAGCGATTAGGAAGCGTGCGGTTAGCGTGGAGCTATGATTTGTACTACTTTTTCTTTTGACGAACTATGGGCGGCGAAGGAAGGACCGCCCCCCCCCTCACCCCCGGTGACCACCGCGCCCCGCGCACTTCCTTTACAATATTTTACATACCGACTAGATAAATTAAATGAAATCGATACAATATCAATTTAATATTGTTGTCCCTAACATTCCCCACCCTAGTGATGCTTCAGCATCACTCATCATCCAAAGGAATTCGAGCGACCCGCGACGCTGATCTGATAAGCGTTCCTGTTTGAGTTTTTATTTTAACCACTCGTACTCGACCATCCTTTCCGGGAATGACTTCCTGAATTATCCCTTTGGGCCATAAATTGCGGGGGCCATCCGGATCAACTACGAGTACTAGGTCACCTGTCTGTAGTGTTCGGTGTTCTCCTTGCCATTTCTTGCGGGGTAACATGTCAGGTAGAATTTCCTTGACCCATCTGCGCCAGAACATATCCGCTAATCTTTGCGATATCCGCCACTGTTTACGTAGGTATTCATCGGTGTCATTAAAAATACCCAATTTAGGTAAGTTAGACGACGAACCCAACAAAAAGTGATTACGTGTTAAGGTTTCCGAGTTCTTTGGATCTACAGATACATGGGTTAAAGGGCGGCTATTCACAATGTTTTCTATTTCCGCCAGTAGCGTATTCAGGGTCTCATCCTTCGGCGCGCGCTCGTTCAGTATAACCTTAAGACTTGTTTTGACTGATCGAATTAATCGCTCCCAGGCTCCCCCCCAGTTGGGGCTGGCGGGGGGTATAAAGGTCCATTTTGTACCACGTGATATGGCTTCGCTTATTAATGTGTCCTGGTCGATATCTTTAATCGCTCTTTTTAATTCTGTGTTTGCCCCTCTTAAATTGGTTCCATTATCTGAATAGAGGTGTTGAGGCCAGCCACGTCTAGCAGACATCCGTCGTAGCGCCATGATAAACGAGTCTGAGGTAAGCGTAGGCACTAATTCTATATGTATGGCTCGTACAGTCATGCATGTAAAGAGTACACCGTACCTTTTCTCCCTGCGCCTTCCAACGGTGACCTCCATGGGTCCAAAAAGATCTACACCGCAGTGTGTGAAAGGCCTTTGGTGATGAGTCATCCGTTCAGGAGGTAAATCACCCATTCTTGGTACTTCTGGTTTACATTTTCGTATTCTACATGTCATACATTGTGATGTAACAGTTTTTATTACAGGCCTGAGTCTCGTTATCCAGTACCTCTGCCTCACTTCGTTGACAACAGTCTCTTGGTTTCCATGAGCATAGTAGTGGTGGAAATATCTCACGATCAATTTGGCTATATGGCTCTGTCCGTCTAATATGATAGGGTTTTTGGTTTCAGGCATAACATCAATAGCAGCACCGATACGGCCACCCACGCGCATAACCCCTTGATCATCAAGGTAAGGTGACAATGTAAGTATTTTGCTAGTTTTGGATACACATTCTTTGTTTTTTATTTTATATATTTCTTTTGCAAAACACTGCGCTTGTGACTGTCTCAGTAATAATATTTCAGCGCTATTCATAACATTTCCAATGTCATAAGTTAACTTCTTACATTTGTTTATGAATTTAATAACGTTACAGGTTGCTCGTAATAAGCGCAACCAAGAAGAAAATCTAGTGGCGTCCGGTACAGGTAAGTTCGTGTCTATATTTTCTTGTATTACAATGCTAACACATTCTATTTCTAACTGTTTATCTTCTTTTTCAGGTTCGTACGGCATGAAATCGCCGGGCCATGAGGTTTCTTCACATTTTAAAAAGGTAGGTCCGTGTAACCATTCTTTTTCCAATACTGACAGTTCATATGACTCCCGAGTGGCGATGTCGGCGACGTTGAGCTTCGTAGGTACGTATCTCCATTGTTCCGATTGAGTTAATTCATCAATTTCACCGAGGCGATGCGCCACGTATTGTTTATAGTTTCTTATCCACGTAAGTACAGTACTTGAGTCGCACCAAAAATATGTATTGTCTGGTTTCATGTTGTGTACTTTCTTTATAGTTTCAGCCAATCTAGCGGCTAGCACTGCAGCCTGAAGTTCTAAGCGCGGCACTGACACTGGCTTCACGGGTGCTACGCGGCATCGACTACTTATAAATGTTACGTGCACACTATCATTATGTATCCAACGCCAGTACGCCACCGCGCACATTGCTTTAGTAGACGAGTCCGAAAATATATGCAACTGTAGGCATGTATAATTATTTGTTATTACAGAATTACTAATATTCCTTGCAGTGTCGCCGGAGTGAGCGCGCTGCGGCGGCGGCGGCGGCCGCGGTGACGTAGCGTGAACCGGTTGGTGCTCTGTCTCGCTTGCACTCCCGGCTGCCGTCTGATAGTATCTAGGCAAGCGCACGCTACGTATATATTGTAATAATGAAATCCATTTCAACCATTTAGTAAATACGTCATCGGTTACGTAACCATCCCAGCCAATCTTTGTTTTCCAGGTTTCTTGTAATATTATTTTACCAATTATAGTATACGGTGACAGAAAGCCGTAAACGTCAAATATAGACATGACCACTCGTAACATATCTCTCTTTGTAGGTCTCTGTGAGCCATTTATTATATTTTCAGGGATTAACTTGAAAGATACGTCGAATCGCAACGTATCGTCGCTCGGGTACCAGATTAGGCCGAGGGTTCGTTCGCCTTCATAATGCTGGTCAATTTTGAACTTTACAGCTGCGTTTCCAAGCGCATCTTTAGGTAAACTGTTCAAAACTTCTTTACTATTACTTGTCCAGTTACATATTTCAAAGTTCCCCATTTTATGTCACGAACTAGTTCTATAGCCGTTTTCTCGTCGGGTAAGCTATCTATATAGTCATCCATATAATGTTGTGTGTATATAGCATAGGCGGCAGAAGGCAACGATGATTCATATCGCCGTGCATTTTTATTCTTTATGAATTGCGCTATAAAAGGTGAACAATTAGCTCCAAAAATCAATGACGTCATAGCGTATGTATTGATGGGTCCGTCAGGTTCTTCTCTGCTTAAAAATCGAAAGGCATTCTGGTCTTCAGGTATAATTTTTATACGCAGAAACATATCTTTTATATCACCTGACACGGCGATGCGATTTTCTCTAAATCTCAACATAATACCGAATAGTGACGTCAATAGGTCAGGTCCCTTTAGTAAATAATCGTTCAGGGATAAGCCATTTGTTTTAGCCGCTGCGTCGAATACCAACCGCAATTTCTTTTTATTTGGATTATCCACTCCAAAATGGGGCAAATACCAAGTTTTTGGGGTAACTTCTAAAGTATTTACCTTTTTAGCATAATTATTATCAAATAAATGGTTGAGGCGTTCTTTGTATCTTTGAGCATATTCGTCACTTTTCTTCATCTTCTGTTCGACGCTTCTGAGTCTAGACATAGCAGTGGCATAGGAGTCAGGCATAGTGCAGTTCTCGTGCTTCCAGGGTAACCCAACGTGCCACTGATTGCCAGTGATCGTAGATGTTTGTTCGAGGATACTTTCAGCGCGTAGATCTTCAGAGTTCTGCCTTGGTTTAGCAGATATGGCCATGGCCTCGATAGAAAATGACTTTCGTACTTCTTCTTGAATTTCTCTTAGAATTCTTTCGTTGTCCTCTACGCCACTGGAAATCAACAGTGCGGAGTGACGTTCGGGACTGAGTGTTTTTGTAGGCACCCTTCCGTGCAGACACCAACCCAGAGGAGTCCGGGTAGCACAGGGTTCATTAGCTTTGCCCATTTTTATCTCCAGCGGCACAATTAAATGGTAATTATCTTGGCCAATTAAAACTTGTGGTTTTTGAACATTAGTGCATAATTTTTCATTTATATATTTAAACTTCGAAAGGTTTATAGCGCTTAAGTTTTGTTTAGGTAAATTAAGTTCATTGATTGTTCGCGCGGTAATAGTAAACAAAGCGCTGCCGGGAATCGAACCGCGAAGAGATAGGTTCACTCGCTGAGCGTCGCACACTAGTTTGGAGTTATCCCATGCACTACGCACACGAAGAGGTTGTTGTTGTCCGCGTAGCCCCACCACGTCGGCGAGCGAAGCGCTTATCAATGACACAGTAGCGCCATCGTCAAGCAGAGCAGCTGTACTAAATATTCCGTTTGGCCCGTGAATATCTATAGGCACAACTTTCAACAATACGGAACTGTTTAAATTTATGTTGTTCACATTTTCAGATGGGCTTTCAGTCTGTGATTCACTTATCGGTACACTCGAGTTTTGACGCGGCACGTAATGAAGTAAACGGTGATGAGGCTGTCCACAATTGTCTATATCACAGTTCGCGGCAGAGCACGTATCTCTGCGATGATGTGCTATTAAACACTTATAACAAAGACCGTATCGTTTCACATACAACCATCTGTCTTTGCGTAAAGATTTTTTGAAGCGTTTACACTCACTCAGTTTATGATTATATGTACGACAATAACGACACTTTTCGTTACACAGTTCGGTTTGCAATAATACATTTTGAATATTATTTACTTTATTTGAATATTTTACTTTATTGTAACTGTCTGTTTTTTTTATTAAACAAGCCGGCACTACACGTAGACATTTTCGTAGCTTCTTCAGTGAGAAAAGTAGATAGCATGTCTAGCCTGTACGTAGAGGAGCCCCCCGTGAGGAGCGGGTAACTGTAGTCTGCCCACTTAGAGAGAAGAGTAGTAGGTAGCTTCGACAAAACAATAGTAGCTACATCCATGCCGCGTAGGTACTCTTCCCGGCCTAGGGCTCGAACCGATGCCACGTAGTTCTTCACTTTAATAGAAAATGACACTATCTCAACACTATAATCTGTTGATAGGTTGGGCATCCTCTTTATGTCTGTCATGATGCGGGATAAAATTATATCAGCATTTCCAAACTGTAAGTTTAAGGTTGACATCACTTCTGTAGGTGAGGACGCGCTGATCAGAAGAGCGGCAACTGCGTCGCGGGCGGGTCCACGTAGACATCTTCGTAGACGCCACAGGTTTTCCTGATCGGAGAACGAACATACATCTGTGGATTCTTCATATGGTTTTTTAAATTGTAGCCATTCCATGGGGTCTCCGGTAAACAAAGGTAAATCCCTCGGAGTACTTAGTCTACTCAATAGGTTAGTGTTGTGCTGGGTGACAGTAGACGTGACCATGTGCTTGAGCGCGCTTGCCAGTTGCTCAACTGTTCCGTTCGTGCCGGTCGGTTCCGACGTATGCAGCTTGCCGTTGTTTATACCATCTGTGGCCTGCTGCACTTCCAGTTCGTGTTGACTGCGCTCAACCCACTTATCAATATCGACGCCAGCACCGTGATCACACTCCGACGGCACTGATGGTGGACTGTATTCATCGTTTAGTTCGGCCATATCGGCCGCTAATTTCTTATCTATGAGCTCCATTTCTATGCGTGCTTTCGCCTGGGCAGCTTCTAATTCAAGCCTCTTTTTTCGAGCGTAGATAGAGGAGGATGAAGAGGTTTTCTTAGATATTCCCGAGAGATGAGATATATGTGAAGTTGGTTTAGGGTATTTCTGTAACTGTTCCGATTTCACAACACTCCCTACACAAGAATTGTTCGTTTTAGTCTCATCCTTCTTCCGTATCGTAGAAGTCGAAGGCGTTTCCTGTTCTGTAATACCACGTGGCAGATTTTTCTCAGCAGCATTATCCTTTTCTAGCGCTTGGATAGCGCCTTTGCGCGTGTTCACCATTCTTCAGTTCAGTGGCTTTCTCACTGTCTGAATATCCGGTTCGAAGACCAATATGTAAGGGCCAGGGTGATGTGGTTCCAACAAAACGATAATGTGGCAGAAAAAGATAACTTTTTATTTTGAGAAAGTGGGGTGTACAGATAATTTTAGCGATTAGGAAGCGTGCGGTTAGCGTGGAGCTATGATTTGTACTACTTTTTCTTTTGACGAACTATGGGCGGCGAAGGAAGGACCGCCCCCCCCCTCACCCCCGGTGACCACCGCGCCCCGCGCACTTCCTTTACAATATTTTACATACCGACTAGATAAATTAAATGAAATCGATACAATATCAATTTAATATTGTTGTCCCTAACAGTGTCCAAATAATAGTTGGAAGTACTGATGGCACTAACTGGAACGATTCTAGAGAGCGCGTCTGGGATTACGTTATCTACGCCTCGGCGATGTTTAATAACAAAATTAAAGGCTGATAATCGGACACCCCATCTTGCTAACCGACCAGTAGGATTGTTCAATGAAAGAAACGACTTTAACGCACTATGATCTGTATACACCGTGAATTGCTGACCGTTTTCAATATAGCAACGCCAATGTTCAAGTGCAATGATGACAGCAAGTGTTTCACGCTCGGTTATGCTATAGTTTTTCTCTGCTGGGGTCAGTGACTTACTCATGTAGGCAACCGGATGTTCTTTTCCATCAATCGACTGAGTAAGCATTCCACCCACGCCATAACTACTAGCATCCGTATGCACTTCGAAAGGTTTGCTATAGTCGGGACAGGATAAAACAGGTGCAGAAACCAGACATTCCTTAAGCTTCTGAAAAGCAGAATCAGCTTCAGGAGTCCATTTAAAAGAAGGTGCACCTTTCTTGGAAGATGTCAACTTATTCAAGGGGCCAGCTATGGTACTAAAGTTTGGGACGAAACGCCTATACCACGTCGCAGTTCCAAGGAAGCGTTTAAGGTCCTTTCGACAAGTAGGTGTCGGATAATTCAGTATAGCTTCCACCTTGTCTGGATCTGTACGTAAGCCAGAATGATCCACAACGTAACCGAGATACTTAAGTTGCGGACTGAAAAAATTGCATTTCTCTAGGTTAATAGTTAGGTTTGCCTGTTTCAACTTATCCAGTACACGCAAGAGTAAAGTCACGTGACTATTAAAATCCTTGGAGATTATGATAATGTCATCCAGATAAGCGAAGACATTGAGGTCAAAACCCGAAAATAGCATATCTACAAGTCGTTGCTGCGTTGCAGGTGCATTTGTCAAACCAAATGCTGTTCGCTTAAAACGATAAGTTCCCTTACCAGGAACGTAAAATGCTGTTTTATCGCGATCATCTGGTGCTATTGGAATCTGCCAGAACGCTTTTGATAAATCAATGCTAGACAAGTAGCGTGCGTCTCGCAGATTATCCAGAATCTCGGAGGTGTAAGGGAGATTATAAGCATCGCGTTTTGTGACGGAGTTCAATTTGTGACTATCAAGGCAAAACCTAGGTTGGCCGTTTTTCTTCGTAACAATGAGAACAGGAGATGACCAAGGGCTCTCGCATGATTCAATCACGTCGATTGCAAGCATCTCCTCAACTTGTTCTAATAAAATACGTTGCTTCTCAGGAGACAAACGGTAATATCTCTGACGTATCGGCTCTGAATCACCCGTGTCAGTTCGATGGGTGATCAGATTTGTTGTACCTAAACCCTTTTGTTGAAATGAAATGTCCTCAAATTGTTTGATAACATTATCTGCCAGTTGTTTTTGGGACAAATCAAGATTATTATAGCTTTGTATAAAGGTTTGTTGAGGAGTTTCTAACGAACAATTGTCAGTTTGAACAAAAGCAAAGCTATTAATATATTTCGGACACAATTTAAATTGGCGCCAAAAATCAATTCCTAAAATAAGATTATGTCTTATGTCGGGAATAACAAAAGCTTTCAAAATGTGAAACTGGTTTTCAAACTGAATTGGAATGTTAACATAACCTAGACTTTTTAATTTTTGACCTCCCGCTGCTGTTACAGTAACATAATCTGCCTTTATAAGAGGCAACCCGCGCTTTTCCAGAAGTAAATGAGCACCATTGGCTAAGATTGTGACAGCAGAGCCGGAATCTAGAAGTCCTGAAACGGTAAGATCATTGATCTGAACAGAAATATGAGGTCTGTCGTCAAAATCACTCTTGTCATCGAGAATTGTGTAGGTGTTATACGAGTTAAAAAATAATTTGATTGCTTGCAACCAATTATTCCAATCTTCCTTATCAAAATTATAATGCACACAATTCTCGGAAACTAGTTTTTTGGTTTGGTTTGTTTACTTATGCCACAGTTCGGGCAGTCAGGTGTTTTAACACCTTTGCGACCGCAACTAAAACATAATACATAATTTTTGTCCGCTGTACACTGCCTAAGATTATGCGTGTTATTGCGACAACGGGGGCAGTAGTGCTGTTTAGTATTAGCATTAGGTCCATCAACAACATGTACATAACTAGGAATATATTTATTATTATTTATTTTATAATTACTACCACTATTATTTTGAAATTTAGAAGTATTTTTATGATACGTATGACCGGAATAAGCAAACTCAGGTGCCAAAGTATCAGATGACGGTTTTGGAGGTTCCTTAAATTTCATAAATCTTGATTGAATAGCTTCATAATTTCGGCACAATGTTCGCAACTCATCAATACTTTTAACCTCGGAGGAAGAAGAGAGAGTATTCGCGTAAATAGGACGAATATTATGGAGAATGATTTCCAATTTATCTTCCTCTGATAATTTTTTCGTAAGTCTCAAAAAGAGTTCTGACATAATGGAAAGGTATATAATAATGGTTTCAGATTCTCCCTGTGTACGAGATCTAATTTCTGTAAGCAGTCTGTAATCAAAGTCAGACTGGTCGAAATCACGTCTTAATGACACTGCAAGATCGTCCCAACCCGAAACCGTATCCTTAATGCTTCTGTACCAATGCAATGCGTCTCCATTAAAAATATCTGTAGCGTTAGCCAAGATCTTATTAGATGGCACATTTTTAGCCTGACAAAATTCCTCACAACGTTGAATGAACGCCCTTACGCAGGATTTACCGTCGTATTTTAATTTAGAAAATTTATTAACGTTGCCTTCGCAAGTAACAGTGACATTAACAGGTGTTGGAATATTAGCAGGTGCGCAATCAGTACTAGTAGTGGCTAGAGGATCTACAGCAGATTCTTTAAGTGAGTGAAGTTTTTTGGTAGTGTTTTTGAAAAGGTTAACACATTGTTCGTAATTTTCTTTCAATTTATCATCATATACAATGCGGTTAAGCCGATGATATAAATGATTCATCATATTTTGTGTACGCAACAATGCATTTTTATCTAAAAACGTAGACTCTAAACTGGCGTTGACCTTTTCAAGAACGCCTAGAACACTATTTAAATCGTCAGTTGGATCGAAAGGACTAGTGAGAATGTCTTCCGAGGGAAACAATGGTCCACTCTTAGCTATTTGCTTGCGCAAGTCCTGCACTGTAGTAGCTGGTGTATCTCCCCTAATAGCGACTTCATACTCAAGCTCAGTCTTTTGAAGCGACACAAATTTCACCGGATAAGCCATTATAATTATAAAAAAAAAATATTTAAAAAAAAAGATTGTTACAAGTAAAAAATTAAAAATTGGGTTAGTGTTGATCAATTACAAGAGAACTGACAATTACGTTACTGAAAATACTCCGTCTGTTACAATTTTTAAATTAAACTACTAACGTTCTGGTTGTTTTTTCACTTAAACATAAAAATGTATGAATAAAAAGCTGAAAAAAAAATTGCAACCAAAAATAAAATGTAATAAAACAAAGAAAAACAAAACTGCAACTAACGTGAAGGCAAATACCAAAACGATTTTATATAAAAAAATACAATTACATATACACAAAATAAGTTATGGTGCTGACTGTACCGTAGTTATAAATTTCGATAATACATCAGTAAGTGATATATTAAAGAAAAAATAAAACAATATAAAAATAACGAGTATAGAAAATTATGTTTCTGACTGTACTTTAGTTATATTGTTGATAATACAGCAATAAGTGATGCATTAAAAAGGAACAATTTAAAAATAAAGAGTACAGAAAATTATGTTTCTGACTGTACTTTAGTTATATTGTTGATAATACACCAATACGTGAATGTATTAATAAAGAACAATATAAAAATAACGAGTACAGAAAATTATGTTTCTGACTGTACTTTCTTTATTTTTAATGTTGGTAATAAACCAGTTAGTTAAATACTCAAAGTAGTGAAAGAACTAAAACAAAACAAAATTATATGTACATCATCAGCCAGGTTTTGCCCACTGCTGGACAAAGGCCTGTTCCAAGCTTAGATGGCAATAATTCACACAAAAATAGGTAGCGCTGATGCTCGACTACCTGGTGAATCCCTTAGTCGCCTTTTACGACACCCACGGAATAGTATGGGGGTGGTCCTATTCGTCTACCCTATCGATGCCGGAACCACACGGCTATGAAATATATTTAAGTAGAACAAAAAAACAAAATTATGTTGCTGATTGTACCAATGTTAAGAAAGAAACAAACTATAAGAATTTAAAATTTTTTTACGTACACGTTAGTTACTATGCAACCAATAAATTAAAGACGTTACACAAAAATAAAAAAAAAACAAATAACGAGTTGCAACGATATTACAATGTCAGGACGTGTTAATTAATAAGAAATGAAAACGAAGGAACGTTGAATATATATGCAACGTTACACAGTATAGGAACTCTTTTAGATAATACGGCATTCTCAGTCACACTCTGTCCTGGAGATGCCCAGATGAAGACCTACATCTTCGTCTGGGCATCACAAGGACAGAGTCCCATAATTATCACTGCGGGGTTGAGGTAGATAGTAGAAGGGGGGGTTTCACAATACACACAGAGAGTTAAAAGTGTTTTTAACATCCAACTTTAAGATCACCTCACCACCATTGTGAGTAACGAATGAACGAAGCTGTAAGGCTGTGCGTGTATTGTGTGTGTATTGTGCGTGTATTGTGTGTGCATTGTGTGTGAATTGTGTTGTGTGTTGTGTATTGTGTGGTGTGTGTGGGGTGTGTGTGGTGTTTAATGCGTGTTTTGTGTGTGTATTGTGTGTGAATTGTGTTGTGTATTGTGTTGAATATTGTGTGTTCTGTATTGTGTGTGTGTGTGTGTGTGGTGTGTGTATTATACGTGTATTGTGTGTGTGTGTATGTGTGCTGTGTGTGTGGTGTGTGTGTATTGTACGTGTATTGTGTGTGTGTGGTGTGTGTGTGTGTGTGTGTGGTGTGTGTGGGTGTGGGTGGTGTATGTGGTGTGTGTGGTGTGTGTGTGGTGTGTGTGTATTGTGTGTGTATAGTGTGTGCATTGTGTGTATTGTGTGTGTATAGTGTGTGCATTGTGTGTATTGTGCGTGTATTGACCACGCATTCCTGGCTCCATCGATGCCTACCAACGGTGTAACGATAGATGAGGAAATTAATAGCATGCACAGAACAAAATGCAGGAGGGGCAACATTTGAAATTTTGCGAGTGCAATGCCAGGTCTGAAGCCAAGCATTTTCCGAAATTGAACAATTTAGAATTTGGGTCCAAGTGTTTTGATAGTGTGGTCTAAAATTGCAAAAAGACTACCATGATTCCAAAGAGGGCAACAACGAAGAATATATGTAAATTTAGGTACAAAAAGGCAAAACCAAAAGATATGAAAAGAAATGTGAGAATGAATTTTAGTTAAACGTACCGAAATTTCTTCAAATTTGGTGAGTGTGTTTGTGTGTTGTCACGTTTCCACGATGTATAGAATAATTTTGTAGTTAGGTAGAAGAAGAAAAGACTAAAGATCAATTTAAAAAAGTAATTTAATTTCCAAAGAAAAAAAATTAACTTGGCCCGTCACGCTGCTACGTGTCAAGATAAAAAGGTTAGGTAGGAGGTTCATAGGTTTATCACACGATTGTGGGTACGATCTGACAATTTAAAATACCACTCCCCTGGTAGTAGTGTAGTGATGTCCGGCGCAGTCTTAAGGCTGTAGATTGAGTTCCGGAACTGATGAGGTGGACTGATCTTCGGAGACGTGGTGTATTTATAGGTGGTAAGTATACTCCGTAGAAAAGAAACCCCAAGTGGGGTTTAAACACTAACTAACTGTATATGTATAGATATACGGCGTTTTTTATAACGATGTACGCGTTGGTACAATTTAAATTTATATTTAAATTATATAAAAATTTAGGAACAACTCAGCAGTAGCGTAGTATTCCGTCGAGTGCATGATATGCAAAAAAATGTCACGATGAGCGGAACCTGCGAGTGAACGGACGGTAATCCCGTTCATTGCATACAACACTTCACTCAATTAATACAGCTAGGCGATACACAGATTAAAAAATAAAAAGTAACTAATGTTTCTTTATTATTAATTAGCATAGAGTTCCGGTTCCGGTTCCTAAATGTAAACACTCGTTGCAGATCGTCGCTAGAAATAATTCTATAACTCGTAAAATATTGTATCGGCTACGAATTCAGTATAGTGAGAAGTGACAACTAACCTTAAACATCAATTCGAAGTAATAAACAGAAGACGGTAAAGCCTAGAAGACAGATCAACTGGTTCGACTTATTGGTGAGAGCACACACTAACGGCCATATTTGAAATCCTTGCTATTTAGTTTATATTCCCAAAAACAATAACACACACACGATAATCATATGAGTCATCTGACCACCGATGATAAACAAACTTATTATCTGTACTGACAAACTTGTGTGCGTGTTACCAGCGTAAATATAATAAACGGATTGAGCCAAAGAGTATATAATTAGTACAGATTTCGATACTAACAAAAACAGATGTTAATTGAAGACGATATTCTCGTAATATTCACTGAAAAGTTACATTGTGGAGATACTTCAACCCAAATTTTGGCGAAAAATACAATTATTAATGCGCTAAGTCTCCGCTCGCTCGCAACGCTCTGGCTCACGGTATAGTGCGCACGCACTTGTCGATCGTGACGAAGTCTACGAGATCTGCTATTATTTATATTCCACCAAATTGGGAAACATGTCCGGTGTACAACGCACTCCCCCGAGCACGCCGAAAACGCAAACAATCAACTATTGCCAGTCCCAGACCAAATCAGAATCGGATATAGCCAATGCAGTGGAGAGTGATTACGTAAATACAAATCGAAACAAAAGAGCCCGAAAGGCAAACTCGCCACAAGGCGCTGCTGCGATGATTTCGTGTGATCTTCAAGCTCAACTCGCAGATTGGAAGGAGGAACAAGACTCTTCAATTGCAAAGCTACTTGCGACTCAAACCGCTGTGATGTCTAAACTGTCGTCTGATATAGGAGAAATAAAAGCCCAGAACATTCAGATTCAGGCATCAAATACGGAAATACACAAGTCAAACGAGGAGATAGCTAGATCTATGACTTTCATAAACCAACAATTTGAGGAGCTGAAAAAGGAAGTTGAAGATCTAAGAAAGGAACGCCGGGAACAGACCCAATATATAGAAAGCCTAGAGAAAAGAATACAAGACCTGCAACATAAATCTAGGTCGTCGGGTATCGAAATCCGTAATATACCGCAATGTAACACTGAAACCAATGCCACTCTTGCAAAAATGGTATGCGACATTGGAGTAGCTGTCGGAGTATCCATAAAAGACTCTGAACTGAGGGATATCTATCGCTTGCCCGGGAAATCATCGAGTGCTTCTAACACAACACGACCTGTTATAGCTGAATTTTCTTCTGTTATGAAAAAGGAGACACTCATATCCGCAGTTCGTATTTTCAACAAAGCCAAGGACAAGGAAGATAAATTAAATACGGGTCTCATTGGCATCCCAGGAACTTGTCAGCCAGTTTATGTTGCGGAACAGATTCCGGGTAACACCAAAAAACTGTTCTACCAATCAAGAGAGTTTGCGAAGAACCACAACTTCAAATTCTGCTGGGTCTCCAACGGTAACATATATTTGCGCAAAAAGGAAGGAGACAAACAACTGCTAATCCTGTCCGGAAAATGTCTCCAGAATATTGATTGCTCTGACATGTGACTAGTAACCCGTATAGTTGAAAGCTCTATATTACCGTACAACTGTCTATTATTGTTATTTTTTTATACTGTATTTGTTTCTAAATCTAAAAAAATACACAAATTATTTAACATTCACATAACCACACGAATAACAACTCATCATGGCACACACACTCTACACAAAAATACACTCACATCTCACTTCCACAAAGACACGTGCTGTAACAACCACTCTTACACAAAACAAATTATAAACGACATAGTATATGCTAAGCAAATCCTAACTATAGAGGCCCTACCTCTGAGTCACCTCACGTTATTTCTACACCCTTTCAATGGCTAACATAAATAGAATATGCAGCGAGCTTGACTCGATAACAGTGGGGAAATCATTTAACTGTGCCCCAGAAAATTGTATTGAATATGTTAACACCACCAATTCCAGCATAAAAATACTACACTTAAACATCCGTAGCTTAAATAAAAACTTTGACCAACTCCAGGTACTATTGCACTTAACAAAACTTGATTTGGACGTGGTAATCCTTACAGAATGTTGGCTCAGTAAAGTCAGTAACATGCCTGTTTTGGCTGGATATAACTCCTACTGTACCGGAATAAACAGTAACCAAAATGATGGAATTGTTATCTTTACAAAAAAAGCTCTCCGAACCTCAGAGTGGGAACCTAAATTTGTGGGTGGTAATTGTTTGGTATGTCGTATAGTTAACCAAAATATTGCGATTGTAGCTGTGTACCGATCCCCGTCATACAGTTCCAAGGAAAGCAGCGAAAATTTTTTGGATAGTTTAAATAGTGTCTACGTAAGCCTCTCCTCCTACAAAAATATAATCCTAATAGGAGATATTAATATAGACCTCAAACCCAATAATACAGATGACCGCTCTTTCAACTATCTCATTCTAAATGCCTCCCACGGGCTTCTTCCAACCCACCGGTACAACACTCGGTTGGATAGCTGTCTAGATCATGTACTCGTTAAAACGACACTTCCTGTCACCACACTTGTACTAGACTCACACATCACGGACCACAAACCGGTGCTACTTACTATTGCTTACACAAACCCAGATAATAAACCACTCCACATAGCTACCCGTATAGACTTCGATGCAGTTAAGTTAGATATAGAAAACTCGGATTTTACCCCTTTATACAAAATTATTGACCCCAATATAGCCATGAATATGTTCATAACTACTATCTCTTCAGTAATTACCAAGCACACTAAACAAATTAAAATCCCAAGAAAAAAAAGAATAATAAAACCATGGATGACAACTGGCCTCCTAAAGTGTATACAAAACCGTGACCGGTTGCACAACACAGCTAGAAAATATCCCGAAAATCTTATCTTAAAAATTGCCTATACGCGGTACCGGAATTTTTGCAATGACCTGCTTCGGAAACTAAGAATAGCCCACGACAAAAGCGAACTCGAAAAATCCTCTAACAATCCCAAAGCCCTTTGGAAAACTATAAAACAAATCACCAATACCACAAAAAAGAAAACTAGCCCGGTTGAACTGTTGGATATCTGTGATAGCGCTATATCATCCGTAAACGAAGTGTGTAAACATTTCAGTAATATAGGCACTAACTTGGCAGAACAGATCTTGTCTCAATCTCACCAACCCGCAAACCCGCCTAGGAGATCATGTCAGACTGTGTCATCCAGCCCCGCCAACTCTCTTGTGATACTTGAGGTTGATGAATCGGAAGTGGAGTCTCTTATTCTGCAACTGCGAAATGATTGCGCAATAGGGTGGGATGGCATATCCCCCCTAGTGCTAAAGAGTTGCCGCCAGACCTTGACGCCACCATTGACGTATATCCTAAACTGTTGCCTTCAAAAAGGTATCTTCCCTGATGCGCTAAAGAAAGCTATCGTTCATCCGATTCATAAGGGAGGGAACAGAAACTGTGTCAACAATTACAGACCCATATCGGTCCTATCAGCACTTTCTAAGATATTAGAAAGGATCATGAATAATGGTTTAAAAAAATTCCTCAGCAAATATCAGCTCATAGCTGATAATCAGTATGGTTTTCGCGCAGGAATCTCAACTGAGGATGCGGTTCTTGAGCTGACGCAATTCGCTGCTAGGAATCTAGACAATAGAGTTAAAAGTCTAGGGATCTTCCTAGACCTTTCTAAAGCGTTTGACACAGTATCTGTTCCCAAACTTATCTCTAAATTGGAGCTCCTAGGGGTACGAGGAAACACACTCGAAATTTTCAAGGACTACCTTAAGAACCGGACCCAACGAGTTAAAATTGGAGAGCATATAAGTAAAGAGGTATCTACCACTTACGGTGTACCCCAGGGAAGCATATTAGGCCCCACACTCTTCCAAATATACGTCAATGAGTTGTGCAGAATGACCATCCCCAACTCCAAGATCATTGCGTATGCAGACGACACCGCAGTCATAGTTTACGGACCAACTTGGGATAGCGTTAAGCGCTACGCAGAAGCGGCATTAACAAGGATAATGGAATGGCTCAACCTAAACTTACTTACCCTAAACTGCGACAAAACATCGTTCATTCCATTCGCTATCAGGCGTAACACCTTGCCCGACAAATCCTTTACCATAACAGCGCACACCTGCTCCAAACAATCCCCACAATGCCAATGTCCGACACTTACTAGAACTGATAATGTAAAATATCTGGGTGTCCAAATAGACGGAGGATTACGATGGGACAAACAGGTTGATGCCATTACCACTAGATCTATGAAACTTTTGCATATTTTCAAATCCCTTCGAGACGCGGCTGCGCCTGAAACCTTGAAGATGGTGTACTATGCATTATGTCAATCCGTCATTGGATATTGCATCACAGTATGGGGTGGTGCAAATATAACCAGTCTTCTGAGGATTGAAAGAGCGCAGAGAGCCGTACTGAAGGTGATGTTGCGCAAACCCTATCACTATCCCACTACGCAACTATACGCTGATTGCAAAGTACTTTCAGTGCGCCAGCTTTTTGTACTGCAGTCAACTGTTAGAAGACACGCTAGCGTTCCCCCAACTGACCCTAAAAAAAGGAAGAAACTACCCTTAAGTACCCCTCACAAAACCTCCTTCGCTCAACACCAATACTACACATTAAGTACATACATCTATAAACAAATTCACAAGAAACTAAACATTGTCGATCTAAACAAATATGAAATAAAATCAAAACTAACGAAATGGCTACTAGAACAGGACTATTTACAAACGGAATCCTTACTTAAATACGTCGTCTAATTACCTACATAGCCCCAATCACACACAACACACCCACACATACACACACACACACACCCTCACACACCCTCACACGCACCCTCACTCACATCTCGTATAAAATATAAACTTAAATTAGCTTATTTACATCTTCAATCGCTCGGGTAGATCGACACAGTCTACTATTTTATTTTACTAAGCACCACATTTTAAGCTGAATCACTGTCTCTCAAGATACAGGTTTGCCTAGTTTGAGAGGCAGGGTTTTCCATATTGTGTACAGATTCTAGATCTTAGATTTGTATTCGTTGTGTTACTACCAAAGCTCATTTAAAACTGTCTTATACATATAAAACATGTTAAATCTGTATTTTCTGTGAAATAAAGTTATTATTATTATTATTATTATTATAATAAGGTAAGTTGTAGGTATAAGTCTACAGTTTTGTTATTTTAGATATTTAATTAGGTATTAGAATAAGGTTTAAATTGATACAAAAATTACCGTAATAGGTTTAAGATTGTAGTTTTAAAATCGTAGTCTTATAAGATTCCATTACATTGCTCTGCAATAATTGAAGGCGTTACATACCCCCCTTTTTAGGATAGGATTTTTCCTGAGTAAAAATCCGCTTCCATACTGAGCAAACTACATATGTCCTTAACTTTTCCTACTGCTATAAGGTTACAACTCATTCATCACACAGTTACAACATACATACGTCTCACTTTCACTAAATTGCATTCACCACTTTATAGATCGTGGTGTTGCTGTCTAATATACAGAGAATTTCAATTTGTTTCACAAAATTCTCACCTATAGCAGTAGTAGGTGTTAATTTTATTATGTCATTTTAACTATACTTGTACTGTCTCGATTACCTAGAATTATACAATAGACAACTGTCTTAACTTTTAGGTCGCTAAGACAACAAAATTATCTTGACTTTTAGGTCATCAAGATAAACATCCATTTTTAATTTCCTAGGTGTCTTTAAGATTAATAGTACTTACAGAAGATAAAGTTTAATTTAGATGAGACATATAGTACCGTTTCTAGATTAAATTATAGACATAATTGTTGGAAGGTTTAGTAGCCAAGTATATTATAGGGCAGAAAAATTACAAAAAGCAAAAAAAAACTATTTTAATGTAGTTAAGATGTGTAATTATTTATTTTAAAATCTTTAACATGCCAGGTTCCTAAATTATTACCATTCATATCTTCAATTACATAGACTAATGGTGATTTCTTTGAAATTATACGACATTTAATATATTTTGGAGCTAATTTTTTTGAGAATTTTTTGTCCTTGTCACTTTGGTAATACGTGCGTTTCCACACCGTATCACCTACATTAAATTCAAAACTTTTTTGGCGCAAATTGTAGTGTTCGCTGTTTCGTGAATGTGCTTTGAGTAGTGATAGTTGCACTTTCTCAAAGATCTTACGAAGAGATCCCAAGTTTTCAGCGTATGAATCTCTAGGACTGAATATTAAATCATCAGCACTTTCAACATCCGTATAGTGTGAACCACAAGACACAAGTTCACGGCCAAAAACTAAAAATGATGGAGTGTACCCAGTTACCTCGTTTACCGAACTGTTTAGGGCAAATTGGATTTTAGGTACATTTGAATCCCAAGATCGATGATCATCCCCAATGAAACTTGATATTGCAGTGATAATCGTTTTATTGTAACGTTCAACCAAATTTACTTGAGCCGTATATTTAGGACAGTAGTGCACGTTCGGAATTTTGTAGGTTGCATACAATTGTTTTAGGGTATTGCTGACGAATTGTTTACCGTTGTCCATTATAACGG
Source organism: Pseudoips prasinana (assembly GCA_951640165.1). Classification (NCBI taxonomy): domain Eukaryota; kingdom Metazoa; phylum Arthropoda; class Insecta; order Lepidoptera; family Nolidae; genus Pseudoips; species Pseudoips prasinana. The sequence continues at coordinate 17,575,560 of OX621260.1, forward strand.
TGCTAGGTATACCATGGACCAAGAAAATATTATCTGCGAGAATTCTAGCTATGATTTCAGTAGTAGCACGACGAATAGGAAAAATTAGGGTGTATTTAGAGAAACAGCATGTTACGACAAAAAGATAGCAATTTTGTCGTCTGGTTGGTGGTAGAGGTCCAACAAGATCCATGCTGATAAATTGAAAAGGTCTAGAGCAATCTTTAGGACGACCCATCTCTCCAAGTGTTGCGTGGTTAGCACATTTATAAGAGATACAGGTGTCACAGTTGTTTACAAAATTTGAAACGTCACGATGCATATTAGGCCAGAAAAACTTTAAAGAGAGACGTTTGTAGGTTTTAAAGATACCAAAATGACCTGAAGTTGGATCACAATGGTTTTTGGTAATTAAATCAGTACGGTATTCAGAAGGAATAACCTCTTTCCATTCAAACTCCCTTACTAGTGGGTTTAAACTTTTAATAAAACGATATAGTTTACCATTAGACACTCGGTAATTAAGAAACGATAAAGGAGAATTAACGCAGCCATTATAGATATTTAAAAACCAAGGATCAGAAGTTACAGGTATTGAAGTACTAGGATTTGTATCTATAGTAGAGACATTTATAGCACGAGAAAGACTGTCTGGTACAACATTATCTTTTCCGCGACGGTGCTTAATTTCAAAGTTATACGCCGATAGACGAACACCCCAGCGAGCAAGACGTCCAGTAGGGTTATTGATGTTCAAGAACCATTTTAGAGCAGAATGGTCTGTGTAGACTGTAAATTTCTTTCCATTCTCGAGGTAGCATCGCCAATGTTCGATAGAAGTGAGAACAGCCAAAGCTTCACGTTCTGTAGCACTGTAGTTACGTTCGCTTTGAGATAGGGATTTGCTCATGTACGCTATTACCTTCTCAGTACCGTCAATAGTTTGAGTTAATACGGCACCGATACCGTAGTCACTCTCATCAGTATGCACTTCGAATGGCATAGAATAATTAGGGCAGGCTAATATAGGTGCAGAGATTAACCTTTCTTTTAGTTTTCTGAAGGCATTATCAGCTTCATTAGACCATGAAAAAGGTAAAACGTTTTTATCTTGAGAAGTTAGTTTATTCAAGGGAGCAGCCAGACAGCTAAAATCTTTTATAAACCTACGGTACCACGATGCAGTGCCTAAAAATCGACGTACTTCCTTACGGTTTCTAGGAACCGGGTAGTTTACAATGGCTTCAATTTTAGTAGGATCAGCATGTAAACCATTGATATCAATAACATAGCCCAAATATTTTAATTGTTGTCTAAAGAAAAGGCATTTTTCAAAATTTATAGTAAGATTAGCATATTTTAATTTTTCTAGAACGCGGAGTAAAAGTGATATATGTTTCTCAAATGTTGGAGAAATTATAATTATGTCATCTACAAATACAAAAACTAGGTTTTCAAATTCTGGACCATAAAATAAAATATCCACCAATCTCTGTTGTGTGGCAGGCGCATTGGTGAGTCCAAATGGCATATACTTGAATTGATAAGTGCCACGTGATGGAACATAAAAAGCGGTCTTGCAACGATCTTCTTTTGTAATCGGAGTTTGCCAAAAACTTTTAGAAAGGTCTAGACTTGTTAAATACTTAGCATCACGAAGATTGTCAAGGATTTCGGAAATATAGGGTAGACTATAAGCATCCTTCTTAGTGATAGCGTTCAATTTTCGGCTTTCAAGACAAAACCTGAGGTCGCCGTTCTTTTTAGGAGTTAAGAGGACCGGTGATGACCATGGACTATCGCAAGGCTCAGCTACGTCTTCCTTTACCATTTCATCAAGCTGCTCAACTAGAATTCGCTGCTTTTCAGGAGATATTCTATAATATCTTTGACGAATTGATAAAGCCTCTTTAATTACGCATACTATCGACACTGGAGATCCAGTGTCGATAGTATGCGTAATTAAAGAGGTACGGCCAAGACCACATTTTTCATATGAAATTTGTCAAAATTGTTGTATAATATGATCAGCTGTTATTTTTTGTGTAGCAGTCAAGTGATCATAAGAGCATAATTGATTAGCATTATTTACAGATATTTCACCTAATGCTGTATCTGCATGTTTTAGAGTAATATTATCTAAATATGTAGGAAAAAGACCAAAGTGATTCCAAAAATCCATACCCAAAATTTATTCAGTTTGAATATCTGGTGCAACGTACGCTGTTATAATAATGTAATTGAGTAGCAAAAGAAATGGGTAGATACAAAATACCAATAGGATAAATTTTTTCTCCACCAGCTGCGATGAATTGTAAATTAGTATTACAATTGTGTAATTTAAATCCGGAATCTATAAATTGTTGATGTTTATTTTTGCCTAGTATTGTTACTGCGGAACCTGTATCTAAAAGACCCACAACAGATTGACCGTTAATGATTACTGAAGCATAAGGACGACTATTAATGTTAGTAAATTTAGAATTTAGGATTGAGTTGACATCGTAACAAGAAGAATATTTTAACACAAAATCTAGCCAGTCTTTCCATTCAGTCTCATCAAAATTGCCTTTAGAATTAGAGCTATTATGCAATATGTCATCACAATCCAAGCTTCCTAGTTTTTTTGACTGGATGCAGCAATATTACAATCTGGACAGTCAGGGTATCGCACATCCTTTTTACCGCATTTGAAGCAAATCAAGAAATGAGGTTTAGTGCACATGCGAAGTGAGTGAGTATTATTTCTGCACCTAGGGCAAAACATTTTACCAGCTGTTTCAGTTGACACTGCCGCAACAGGTAAATTATTAGAGTAGTTTTGTTTATTTGCTTCATCTTTGTTTATTGCATTAGAATAATAATGTTTTTGATAGCCGAAGTGTTTGTAAGAAGTGGGTTGTTGATTGTAATTATTAGTGTAGGTATTTGTTTTCTTATAGTTATTAGAGTTACTAGGGTATGTTTTTTTATTAAAATAGTTGTTAGAAGTTGAAGGCATATCAGAATATTTATTATAAGCAAATTCAGGTGCTAGACTTTCCGAATTTGATTTCGAAGTTTCGTTAAACTGTGCGAAACGTGATTGTATGTTCTCATAGTTTCGACAAACATTCTCTAGATCCTCTGTGTTTTTAATTTCCGCACAAGCAGCCAGTGTACTTGCGTAACAGGGTCGTATGTTATGTAGTAATATTTCTAATTTTTCGTCTTCTGAAGGTGTTTTATTTAGTTTAGAGAACATACCGTGCATTATGGCGAGATAAACTGTTATGTTTTCCCTTTCCCCTTGCCTACGCATACGAATCTCTGCCATTAGCCTATAGTCGTAATCTCTATGACTGAATGCTTCCTTCAAAAATAATGTAAGCTCATTCCAAGAATTAATCTTGGGCTGAACTCGACGGTACCAGTGCAGGGCATCATCAGCAAAAATTTCGTAAGCGAAAGATAATAGCTTACTAGAGGGCAGACCACGTGACACTATAAATTCTTCACACTTTTGAATGAAGGATCTAACGCAAGTTTTTCCGTTAAATTTCAATTTAGCAATGTCCGCTGCTATGCCGCGATCACATGTTACATTAACTGCGGTAGTTGGTTCAGAAGGAATCTCGGGTGCATGCTCTTTAGGGTAAGATTGAGTAGCTGTAGTTCTCAGTTGAGAAATTTCTTTCAGTAGATTAAAGTTAGAATAACAAGTTTTGTAAATATCGGTTGTATCCTCAGTTCGACTTATACGATTTATTCTATGGTAGACATGGTTAAGTATGTTTTCACTCCTCGAAAACAAATTTTTCTCAAATTTCGCCTTAAGGGCTACTAGGTTAGCTTGAGATTTTAGCAACGTTTCTTTAACGCCTTTCAAATCATCATGTGACTGAACTCTTAACGATTTGCTTTCTGAGATCTGCCACTGAATCAGCAGGAGTACCACCACGAACTGAAACTTCGTACTCCAACTCAGTTTTTTGGAGCGAAAGATATTTGATAGGATAAGCCATGTTTTTTTAAGAAAAATTACTAAGAAATATAAAGTGTTTTCCCGATGAGTGTGTGTTGTACAAAAATACAAGAAAGCACAGACAGTTAAAGTAAATACAGTATGAAATGAAATTACGTTGAGCTTGAATAGCTAGTGCATGGGTGGTGTTAAAATAAAATTAGGTAGAAAACAAATAATAGTAGTAGTAATTTAGATTTTAAGATACTTAATATATAAATAGGCTACACATGTACTAGCTGGTACAAAAAATTAAGCCCCGCACTAAACTAAATACTAATGAGCAGCCTTCACTAAAAATAACTATAAAGCACAAAAAAATCAGAACGCACTCAAAACCGTGTGATAAAATAGTTGGGCGCCATTGTCACGTTTCCACGATGTATAGAATAATTTTGTAGGTAGGTAGAAGAAGAAAAGACTAAAGATCAATTTAAAAAGTAATTTAATTTCCAAAGAAAAAAAATTAACTTGGCCCGTCACGCTGCTCCGTGTCAAGATAAAAAGGTTAGGTAGGAGGGTCGTAGGTTTATCACACGATTGTGGGTACGATCTGACAATTTAAAATACCACTCCCCTGGTAGTAGTGTAGTGATGTCCGGCGCAGTCTTAAGGCTGTAGATTGAGTTCCGGAACTGATGAGGTGGAGTGATCTTCGGAGACGTGGTGTATTTATAGGTGGTAAGTATACTCCGTAGCAAAGAAACCCCAAGTGGGGTTTAAACACTAACACACTTTATATGTATAGATATACGGCGTTTTTTATAACGATGTACGCGTTGGTACAATTTAAATTTATATTTAAATTATGAGATTATATAAAAATTTAGGAACAACTCAGCAGTAGCGTAGTATTCCGTCGAGTGCATGATATGCAAAAAAATGTCACGATGAGCGGAACCTGCGAGTGAACGGATGGTAATTCCGTTCATTGCATACAACACTTCACTCAATTAATACAGCGTAGGCGATACACAGATTAAAAAATAAAAAGTAACTAATATTTCTTTATTATTAATAAATAAATATTTAATTTATTTATTTAAGTTGTAGGTTTAAGTCTACAGTTTTGTTATTTTAGATATTTAATAAGGTATTAGAATAAGGTTTAAATTGATACAAAAATTACCGTAATAGGTTTAAGATTGTAGTTTTAAAATCGTAGTCTAATAAGATTCCATTACATTGCTCTGCAATAATTGAAGGCGTTACTTGACAATAACTTGATACGAGCTAGCTAAATATAATTTCTGTAATAAAATAAATTTTATAAATGTTTTCATACAAGATGTACCTAAATATCTATGTTACTAGAAATAATATCTAATGTATACAACTATATTACTACAAACATGTTCTGACTATTTACAAGCGCTTTTTTAAAGTCTACGTGAATAAAAACCTTTTTTATTTTATTTTATTTTATTTTACAGTGTGTGTGTGTGTGTGTGCATGTGTGTGGTGTGTATTGTGTGTGTATGTATTGTGTGTTTATTGTGTGTGTATTGTGTGTGTATTGGGACGGGTCGCTACCTAAGGTTCCGTCATCTAAATACCACATGTTTAATTTAGAATTTAGTGTCGAAGTTATAGGGTGAATGGTAAGACTGAAAATGGCAGGTCCGAGTGGGTCACTTTGTTGACCTCCAGAGCAAGAGTTCACAAGGTGATTTCAATATAATAATTAAGAGTCAAAACCATAACATTGCCACAGATAGTCGTAGGTTTCCGGTATAAAATTTTAAATTTAAGTCAAAGGAGTGGTTCTGTCACAAAGTTAAAAGTGTTTTTAACATCCAACTTTAAGATCACCTCACCACCATTGTGAGTAACGAATGAACGAAGCTGTAAGGCTGTGCGTGCATTGTGTGTGTATTGTGCGTGTATTGTGTGTGCATTGTGTGTGAATTGTGTTGTGTGTTGTGTGGTGTGTGGTGTGTGTGGGGTGTGTGTGGTGTTTGGTGTGTGTATTGTGTGTGTTGTGTGTGAATTGTGTTGTGTATTGCGTTGAATATTGTGTGTTCTGTATTGTGTGTGTGTGGGGTGTGTGTGTGTGTGGTGTGTGTATTGTGTGTGTATTATACGTGTTTTGTGTGTGTGTGTGTATGTGTGCTGTGTGTGTGGTGTGTGTGTATTGTACGTGTATTGTGTGTGTGTGTGGTGTGTGTGTGTTTGTGTGGTGTGCGTGGGTGTGTGTGGTGTTTGTGGTGTGTGTGGTGTGTGTGTGGTGTGTGTGTGGTGTGTGTGTGTGTGTGTATTGTGTGTGTATAGTGTGTGCATTACACGCACAATACACATATTGTGCGTGTATTGACCAAGCATTCCTGTATCCATCCATGCCTACCAAAGGTGTAACGATAGATGAGGAAATTAATAGCATGCACAGAACAAAATGCAGGAGGGGCAACATTTTAAATTTTGCGAGTGCAATGCGAGGTCTGAAGCCAAGCATTTTCCGAAATTGAACAATTTAGAATTTGGGTCCAAATGTTTTGATAGTGTGGTCTAAAATTGCAAAAAGACTACCATGATTCCAAAGAAGGCAACAACGAAGAATATACGTAAATTTAGGTACAAAAAGGCAAAACCGAATGATATGAAAAGCAATGTGTGAATGTATTTCAGTTAAACGTACCGAAATTTCTTCAAATTTGGTGTGTGTGTGTGTGTGTTTGTGTGTGTGTGTGTGTGGGTGTGTGTGTGTGTGTGTGTGTGTGCATGTGTGTGGTGTGTATTGTGTGTGTATCGGGACGGGGTCGCTACTTAAGGTTCCGTCATCTAAATACCACATGTTTTATTTTGAATTTAGTGTCGAAATTAAAGGGTGAATGGTAAGACTGAAAATGGCAGGTCCGAGTGGGTCACTTTGTTGACATCCAGAGCAAGAGTTTACAAGGTGATTTCAATATAATAATTAAGAGTCACAACCATAACATTGCCACAGTTAGTCGTAGGTTTCCGGTATAAAATTTTGAATTTAAGTCAAAAGAGTGGTTCTGTCACAAAGTTAAAAGTGTGTTTAACATCCACCTTTAAGATCACCTCACTACCATTGTAAGTAACGAATGAACGAAGCTGTGAGTCTGTGCGTGTATTGTGTGTGTATTGTGCGTGTATTGTGTGTGCATTGTGTGTGAATTGTGTTGTGTGTTGTGTATTGTGTGGTGTGTGGTGTGTGTGGGGTGTGTGTGGTGTTTGGTGCGTGTATTGTGTGTGTATTGTGTGTGAATTGTGTTGTGTATTGTGTTGAATATTGTGTGTTGTATATTGTATGCGCATGTGTGTGGTGTGTGGTGTGTGTGGGTGTGTGAGGTGTGTGTGGTGTGTGTGGATGTGTGTGGTGTTAGGTGTGTGCGTGTATTGTGCGAGTATTGTGCGTGTCTTGTCGCCCAAATTCAGTTTTCGATTTGTTACAAATGCTGATATTTTAAAAGCTTTTGAGAGCATTATGAAAAAGGGCACAGACGATTTATGGGGACTGTCTGTAATGGCAATTGAATCAGTTATACAAAACATTGCTTCCATCCTTGCAAACATCTTCAATAGCTGTGTAAGTGATAGCGTATTTCCAGACCTTATGAAAATCAGTAAGATAGTACCTGTTTTTAAATCAGGTTGTTCAAATAATGCCACAAATTATCGACCCATCTCTATACTGCCAGCGTTAAGTAAAATATTTGAAAAGCTCATGCTCAGCCAGATGTTGTCGCACTTTAACATGAATGGGATATTGCATGACAAGCAGTTTGGGTTTACAAGGGGCCGTTCTACTCAGGATGCGGGGTGTACACTAATGAAGTCTGTATTGGAGGCTTGGGAGGGGTCGCAGGATGCGCTGGGAGTTTTCTGCGATCTCTCTAAGGCTTTCGATTGCGTAGACTACCATACGCTCATTGTGAAACTAAAATACTATGGAATTTCTGGCACATCTCTTGATCTTGTAATGTCCTATTTATCAGGTCGAGAACAACTGGTTTCAATAGACGGGGTAAATTCAACACGACATTCTGTCAAAATGGGGGTGCCCCAAGGATCGATTTTGGGTCCCTTTTTATTTCTAGTTTATATCAATGATCTCCCATATCTAGTAGAGAAAGTATCAGACATAATTCTATTTGCTGATGATACGTCACTCATATTTAAAGTGAGTAGGAACGATAAGGATCTTATAGAACCTAATAAAACTCTCAGCCTCATATCAAATTGGTTTTCGGCAAATAATCTTCTTTTGAATGCAGGAAAGACCAAATGCATCAAATTCTCATTGCCGAATGTGACTCATATTAAACAACGGTTGCACTTAACGAGGAAGTTTTAGATTTAGTTCCTTCGACCGTATTTTTGGGAATAACACTGGACTCAAAATTACAATGGGGTAAAAAAATATCTGCCAAATTAAGTTCAGCTTCATATGCAGTTTGGAAAATCAGACAATTGTCAGACGAACCAACTGCTAGGCTAGTATATTTTGCTTATTTCCATAGCATTATGTCCTATGGTATTCTGCTGTGGGGCTCAGCAGCTGACATAAGTGCTATTTTCGTATTACAAAAAAGAGCAGTCCGAGCTATTTATAATCGAGTCTCTACGAAGCGTATTTAAAGAGGTAAATATACTTACTGTTCCATCTGAATACATATATCAGAATATAATGTTTGTGTGGAAAAATTTAGATAAATATAAAAAACGGAGTGACTTGCACAATGTCAATACAAGAGATAAGGACAAACTAGCTATACTAGCCTTTAGAGTTAGCAAAACTAAAAAGTCATTCATGGGCAATTGTATTAGGTTTTATAACAAGCTCCCTATTCATATAACTAAACTACCTGATATTAAGTTTAAGTCACACATTAAACGTGAACTTATGGCTAAGGGTTACTACACTACTAAGGATTACATTGACGATAAAGACATTTGGCGGTCGGCATCTACCTGCACATAGTCCGCTGGAGATCTTATAGCCATATAGACATGAGTAATCTTTTATGTTACATTAACTATCTGTAATAAAACTATCTATTATTTAAATATTCTACGAATTTCAGAACTGTTGGTTGTGTCTCAAAATGATTAATGTTACTTTTATTTTGACGTTTTTATTTTCTCTTTCTAATATATTAAACCTAAAATAAATATTTAATCAGACAACCGATCGAGCATATATTGTGCTTGCCTGCAAAATAATTACAGTAAGTAGACCAAATCTCGTGTATATGCCCCATTGAGTATGTTTCGCCGGAGCGTCTCAACTGGGCCGTGTTGAAACCGGTAGTAGAGACACCCACTGAGTTTGTTTCGCTGGGTTTTCTCAGTTGGGGCGCATTGGATCCAGTGGTAGCATTAAAGCGCAACCGTCGTTATTAACATAAGGTCCGTCATAATAATATCACCTTAATATAGACAGAACCATTGCCAATATGTATTACAAATATTAGACTTAAACTAGATAATTAAACTTAAACATAATCTCTTGACAATAACTTGATACGAGCTAGCTAAATATCATTGCTGTTATAAAATAAATTTTATTAATGTTTTAATACTATCAATACAATGTGTACCTAAATATCTGTTACTAGAAATAATAATGTATACAACTATAATACTACAAATATGTTCTGACTATTTACAAGCGCTTTTTTAAAGTCTACGTGAAAAAAAGCCTTTTTTATTTTATTTATTATTTTTTATTGTGTGTTTTGTGTGTGTATTGTGCGTGTATTGTGTGTGCGTAGAGTGTGTGTGTGGGTGTGTGTGGTGTGTGTGGGTGAGTGTGGTGTGTGGGTGTGTGTGGTATGTGGTATGTGGTGTGTGGTGTGTGTGTTGTGTGTATTGTGCTTGTATTGTGTGTGTATTTGGTGTGTATTGTGTGTATTTTAAAAACCCCCCTACTACTATTTACCTCAACTCTGCAGTGAAAATAACATACGTTAATTTAAGTACAAAAAGGCAAAACCGAATGATATGAAAAGCAATGTGAGAATGAATTTTAGTTAAACGTACCGAAATTTCTTCAAAGTTGGTGCGTGTGTGGGGTGTGTGTGTATTGTGTGTTTTGTATGCGTATTATGTATTTTGTTTTGTTGTATATTGTGTATTTAGTGTATTGGGTGTGTGTGTGTGTGTGTGTGTGTGGGTGTTTATGAGTGTGTATGGGTGTGTGTGGTGTGTGTGTATTGTGTGTTTTGTATGCGTATTGTGTTGTGTATTATGTTTTGTTGTGTGTTGTGTATTTAGTGTATTGTGTGTGTGTATGTGGGTGTTTGTGAGGTGTGTGTGTGTGTGTGGTGTGTGTGTATTGTGTGTTTTGTATGTGTATTGTGTTGAAAATTTTGTTTTGTTGTGTGTTGTGTATTGTGTATTCAGTGTATTGTGTGTGTGTGTGTGGGTGTTTGTGAGGTGTGTGTGGGTGTGTGTGGGTGTGTGTGGTGAATGTGTGTGTGTTGTGTGTGTGGATGCGTGTATTGTGCGTGTATTGTGTGTGTATTGTGCGTGTATTGTGCGTGTATTGTGTGTGTATTGTGTGTATTTTGAAACCCCCCCCTCCCACTATCCACCTCAACCCCGCAGTGAAAACAACATACGTAAATTTAGGTACAAAAAGGCAAAACCGATTGATTTGAAAAGCAATGTGAGAATGAATTTAAGTTTAACATACCGAAATTTCTTAAAATTTGGTGTGTGTGTGGTGTGTGTGTGGGTGTGTGTGGTGTGTGTGTGTGGTGTGTGTTGTGTGTGTGGATGTGTGTGGTGTGTGTGTGTCTGTGTGGTGTGTGTGGTATGTGTGGGTGTGTGTGGTGTGTGTGGGTGTGTGTGGTGTGTGTGGGTGTGTGTGTGTTGTGTGCTGTGTGTGTGTATTGTGTGTTTATTGTGTTTGTATTGTGCGTGTATTGTGTGTGTGTGTGTGCGTGTGTGTGTGGTGTGTGTGTGGGTGTGTGTGTGGTGTGTGTGTATGGTGTGTGGTTTATGTGTGTTTGTGCATGTGTGTTATGTGTGTGTGGGTGTGTGTGGTGTCTGATGTGTATTGTGTGTTTATTATGTGTGTATTGTGTGTGTATTTTGTTTTGTTGTGTGTTGTGTATTTAGTGTATCGTGTGTGTATGTGTGTGGATGTTTGTGAGGTGTTTGTGGGTGTATGGGGTGTGTGTGTATAGTGTGTTTTGTATGTGTATTGTGTTGAGATTTTTTTTTTGTTGTACATTGTGTGTGTGGGTGTGTGTGTTTGGGTGTTTGTGCGGTGTGTGTGGGTGTGTGTGGTGTGTGTGTGTGTGTGGATGCGTGTATTGTGCGTGTATTGTGTGTGTATTGTGCGTGTATTGTGCGTGTGTTGTGTGTGTATTGTATTTATTTTGAAACCCCCTCTACTACTTCCTACCTCAACCCCGCAGTGAAAATAACATACGTAAATTTAGGTACAAAAAGGCAAAACCAATTGATATGAAAAGCAATGTGAGAATGAATTTTAGTTAAAACATACCGAAATTTCTTCAAATTTGGTGCGTGTGTGTGGTGTGTGTGTGGGTGTGTGTTGTGTGTGTGTGTGTGGTATGTGGTATGTGGTGTGTGGTGTGTGTGTTGTGTGTGTATATGTGGTGTGTGGTGTGTGTGGGTGTGTGGTGTGTGTGGATGTGTGTGGTGTGTGTGGGTGTGGTGTGTGTGTTATGTGTATTGTGTGTTAAGTCTTTTGTTTGTGTGTGTGTGTCTGTGTGGTGTGTGTGGTATGTGTGGGTGTGTGTGGTGTGTGGTGTGTGTGGGTGTGTGTGGTGTGTGTGTGTGGTGTGTGCTGTGTGTGTGGTGTGTGTGTGTGTGTGTGTGTGTATTTTGTGTTGATTGTGTTTGTATTGTGCGTGTATTGTGTGTGTGTGTGCGTGTGTGGTGTGTGTGTGGGTGTGTTTGGTGTGTGTGGTGTATGGGTGTATGTGGTTTGTGTGTGTATTGTGTGTTTTTTGTGTTGTGTATTGTGTTGTGTATTGTATTGTGTTGTGTATTGTAGTATTAGGATGCCCATTTTTTTTATAGGGACTAGTCCCTCCCTCTTACCCACCACTGCAACTCCTGTAAGCCAGGATCAACAGTGGCACACAATGAAATGACACTGAGCAGTGAAGCTAAGGCATGTCCCGCGGAATGGCTTTAACTGTCTTGGATCCCGCAACGAATTTAATCAGAAAGAAAAAAAAGGAGGAGTTAGAAATGAATAGTTCCACTTCCCTCCAGAGCAAAGTGGGAGACAGAATGATATAAAGAGGCTATGGCCTCATTAAACGAGAGAATTGCAACTAGAGAAGCCAGCTGCAAGAGCACCAAGGATTAATTTAAGGGTCCTAAGTGAGCTGTTATATTTGATTCCAATAGTAGGTATGGCAAAAGCGCTTAAACGCACGGAAGTTGTTCCTTGTTGCAAGATCCGTATAATAAACTACTCCAGATATTGGTTGCAAGCTATTAAACATAATATCATGCTGATTTTGCCAGAGATCACATTCCTAAAGTATGTGGTGAGAGGTGTGTTCATATTCGTTACAGGAAGTTGAGCACAGACAGATTGGTGAAGATACTAATTTGAAACTAAACAATTTACTTTTAAAATAGTATTGAGATGCCCAGACGAAGATGTAGGCCTTCATCTGATCATCTCCAGGACAGAGTGCGACTGAGAATGCCGTATTATCTAAAAGAGTTATACCTATACTGATCGCAGAAATTGCCTGCAGCCAGTAGCCCGACTCTCGTTCGCAAGTGGCAAGGAGACGAGCCCGATCTCTAGCGTCAGGACAGGTGGTTAAAAGTGAATTTTGAACAAGTTTACATAGAGGCTCGTCCCATTGTCTCTGCGAACTGAGTATTTTTGGACACGCCTCACTCGGACTGGCCATTGAGCACGCATTCCTGGCTCCATCCATGCCTACCAACGCTAAAACGATAGATGAGGAAATTAATAGCATGCACAGAACAAAAATGCAGGCAGAGCAACACTTGAAATTTTGCGAATGCAATGCGAGGCCTGAAGCCAAGCATTTTCCGAAATTGAACAATTTAGAATTTGGGTCCAAGTGTTTTGATAGTGTGGTCTAAAATTGTCAAAAGACTACCATGATTCCAAAGAGGGCAACGACGAAGAACATACGTAAATGTAGGTACAAAAAGGCAAAACCGAATGATATGTATATAATGGTGTGTGTGTGTGTGTATTGTGTGTGCATTGTGTGTACTGTGAGTGTATTGACCACGCATTCCTGGCTCCATCCATGCCTACCAACGGTGTAACGATAGATGAGGAAATTAATAGCATGCACAGAACAAAAATGCAGGAGGGGCAACATTTGAAATTTTGCGAATGCAATGCGAGGTCTGAAGTCAAGCATTTTCCGAAATTGAACAATTTAGAATTTGGGTCCAAGTGTTTTGGTAGTGTGGTCTAAAATTTTCAAAAGATAACCATGATTCCAAAGAGGGCAACAACGAAGAACATACGTAAATTTAGGTACAAAAAGGCAAAACCGAATGATAAGAAAAGCAATGTGAGAATGAATTTCTTCAAATTTGGTGCGTGTGTGTGGTGTGTGTGTGGGTGTGTGTGTGGTGTGTGTGTATGGTGTGTGGTTTATGTGTGTCTGTGCATGTGTGTGTGGGTGTGTGTGGTGTCTGGTGTGTATTGTGTGTTTATTATGTGTGTATTATGTGTATTGTGAAACCCCCCTACTTCTATCTACCTCAACCCCGCAGTGACAATTATGGGACTCTGTCCTTGAGATGCCCAGACGAAGATGTAGGTCTTTATCTGGGCATCTCCAGGACAGAGTGCGACTGAGAATGCCCTATTTTCTAAAAGCTAGTAGCCTGACTCCCGTTCGCAAGTGGCAAGGAGACGAGCCCGATCTCTAGCGTCAGGACAGGTGGTTAAAAGTGAATTTTGAACAAGTTTACATAGAAGCTCGTCCCATTGTCTCTGCGAACTGAGTGTTTTTGGACACGACTCACTCGGAGAGGCCATTGACCACGCATTCCTGGCTCCATCCATGCCTACCAACGTTTTAACGATAGATGAGGAAAATTAATAGTATGCACAGAACAAAAATGCAGGTAGAGCAACACTTGAAATTTTGCGAATGCAATGCGAAGCCTGAAGCCAAGCATTTTCCGAAATTGAACAATTTAGACTTTGGTTCCAAGTGTTTTGATAGTTTGGTCTAAAATTGTCAAAAGACTACCATGATTCCAAAGAGGGCAACAACGAAGAACATACGTAAATTTAGGTACAAAAAGGCAAAACCGAATGATATGAAAAGCAATGTGAGAATGAATTTTAGTTAAACGTACCGAAATTTCCTCAAATTTGGTGCGTGTGTGTGTGTGTGTGTGTTTGTGTGTGTGTGTGTGTGTGTGTTTGTGTGTGTGTGCATGTGTGTGGTGTGTGCGTGGGTGTTAGTGTATTGTGTGTTTATTGTGTGTGTATTGTGTGTGTAATGTGCGTGTTTTGTGTGTGTGTATTGTGCGTGTATTGTGTGTGTGTGGTGTGTGTGGGTGTGTCTGGTGTGTGTATGTGTATGTGGTGTGTCTGGTGTGTGTGTGTGTGTGTTTGTGTGGTGTGTGTGGGTTTGTGATGTGTGTGGATTGTGTGTGTGTATAGTGCGTGTATTGTGCGTGTATTGTGTGTGTATTGTGCGTATTTTGAAATTCCCCCTATTACTATCTACCTCAACCCCGCAGTGAAAATAACATACGTAAATTAAGGTACAAAAAGGCAAAACCGAATGATATGAAAAGCAATGTGAGATTGAATTTTAGTTAAACGTACCGAAGTTTCTTCAAATTTGGTGCGTGTGTGTGTGTGTGGGAGTGTGTGGTGTGTGTGTATTGTGTGTGTATTGTGCGTGTATTGTGTGTGTGGGTGTGTGTGGTGTGTGTGTGTGGTGTGTGTGGGTGCATGTATTGTGTGTGTATTGTGCGTGTATTGTGCGTGTATTATGTGTGTATTGTGTGCGTGTATTGTGTATGTATTGTGAAACCCCCCCTACTACTATCTACCTCAACCCCGCAGTGACAATTATGGGACTCTGTCCTTGAGATGCCCAGACGAATTTTGTGAATTCCTGCATTTTTCTTCTGTGCATGCTATTAATTTCCTCATCCATCGTTACACCGTTGGTAGGCATGGATGGAGCCAGGAATGCGTGGTCAATGGCCTGTCCGAGTGAGGCGTGTCAAAAAACACTCAGTTCGCAGAGACAATGGGTCGAGCCTCTATGTAAACTTGTTCAAAATTCACTTTTCACCACCTGTCCTGACGCTAGAGAGTGGTGTGTGGTGTGTGTGTGTGTGTGTATTGTGCGTGTAGTGTGTGTGTATTGTGCATGTATTGTGAGAGGTCTTTTAAATGTTGGGGAGTAAGAGTATCAAGACCCCCGGTGAAACCGTTCTTAAAAGACATTACTGCTGCTCTGACGTTCTTTTCTGTTACCTGAAGAGCATTGACAGGGCGATGAAATGAGGAAGGTGTTGGTAAGAGAGGCTGATCCGAACGTGGATGTTTATCAGTAAGGGCTTTCAAGATTACTGACGTGTCAGGCTCCCCTCGTAAATCTCCATCGCTAACTTCGGATTCTATTTTACTGAATAGGTTTTGAGAATTTAGAAGTCCGATTAGCTCCATGGTGGTTTTTTGGTTGGTGATCAGATTCACTACAATGGTATTGTATATTTATATACACTGGGGCTAATAAATTAATTAGTCCAAGAGATTCCGTTATAAAAACTTTATTGGAATTTAATGCGTACAGTGCGATGGTCGTCCGTAGATTGAGAATGACTCGATATAATTTTATGTACAAAAACTAATACGCAAACCTAATAACGATGAGTATCGATCAAGCGGATTGCTTCACAAAAACTGTGAGGCGTTGGCCGCAACATATTCCCGGCCATTGAAAGCTCCCGATTTCAATACTTCAGTTCTTCAGCAGTAGGCAACGGGCACAGTCTGGTGAAGGGGGCCGCACGTGACCTCTTATCGTCTGTACTTCTGCTACTCTAGCCAATCCATCAGGTCCAGGAAACAGCTGACAAACTCTTCCCAGTCGCCAGCATAAGGGGGGCGTGTTGTCTTCTGCCAAGAGCACCATGTCTCCAATATTAAGCTGGACATCACCTTTACGCCATTTTGTTCTCTGTTGGAGCTCAGACAAGTATTCCTTTTGCCATCTATTCCAGAAATGGCGTCGTATACTCTCTAGACGTTCGTAACGAGTTTTTTGGCTGAGGACATCCTTGTCTTCCAGAGCTGGCGACGGCAGCGCAGTTAGTGGCCGGCCGATGATAAAGTGCCCTGGGGATAAGGAGAGGAGGTCGTTAGGAGAGGTGGATAAAGGGCACAAGGGACGACTATTGAGAATTGCCTCCACTTGTGCAAATAAAGTTAAAATCTCTTCGAATGTTAAATGAGTGTTGCCAATAACTCTTTTAATATGAAATTTGGCCGATTTCACGCCGGCCTCCCACAGGCCTCCGAACTGAGGAGCGTAGCTTGGTATAAAATTGAATTTTATGCCTTGATGACTTGCAAAGTCAGATATATAATCCCTAGCTTGTTGTAAAAAAATTGCTATCTCCTTCGCGGCGGCTACAAAGTTTCGACCATTGTCGCTAAATATTTCAATGGGCTTACCCCGGCGTGCGATAAAACGTCTTAGCGTCATTAAGAAAGCATCCTTGGTTAAATCACTTACTGCTTCTAAATGAACGCATTTGTAACGAAAACACACAAATATACACATATAACACTTTACCACTCGACTCCCCCGTCCTTTGCGGTTTAAAATAGCGAACGGTCCAGCGAAATCTAACCCTACGGTTAAAAATGGGAAATCTGGATTTACGCGCTGGGCAGGTAAATCACCCATTTTTGGGCACAAAGTCTTACCCCGTAAGCGCCTACATCGAACGCAGTTATTAGCTGTGCGTCGAGCTAACACTCTGCCATTAATAGGCCAGATTGTTTCCCGAATTGTAGCAAGCAGTAACTGCGGACCTGCATGCAAGTTAATGATGTGTTGCTTTATAAAATACAATTTAGTTAATTTATGCGACGCGTGCAAAAGTATAGGTTGTCTTTAATCGTAACAACAAGCCGACGCATCAATCCGTCCACCTACGCGAATTAATTTGGTTTTATCTAAGAATGGGGATAACGGCATAAGTTTACTTTTACTGGGAAGGTACCCTTTACCAGTAACTCGTATTCATTGCAGAATGAGTCACGCTGCGCGAGGCGACACAATGAATGAAAAGCTTCTAATAATTCCTCAGGCGTAAACATACCTACGCTTCTCTTATGCGAACGACTCAGATTACCAATAAACCTACGAACATATGCCATTGTATTCAACAATTTATCATAGGAAGAATAATATTCAAAATAATAATATTTTTTTTTTATTTCCCAGATAATAATAATTTATTTCCCAGATAATTGTACAATAACCACTTACAGTAAATCCTTTTTTTATGTACATAAGCAAAAAGTAAGTAGACTAATTGAACTCTGGTACCCAAGGTAAGATTTAACTTGTGTTATGGGTACCAGTGCCCTCACAAGTTTGCACATTTAGTATCCTTTGGAAGGAACGTGGCAGATAAGTCACCTATTAAACTTAAAAACTACTATATTAAACTAAAAGAAAATAAATCATAAACTAAAAATATAAAATATCTAGAAAAACCTCATCGTGTGTAGAATGTGTGTTAATAATTGAATGTGTGTGAGAGTATGGTATGGTTGTGTGAGTGGGTAAGTGTACCATACACATATGTGAAGAAAGGAAGTGAGTTATGTGAGCGTTGTGAGCGTTTTACGTATAGGGTAGATCGTGTAGTATTATAATACAATTATAATACATTTACTCTTATTAATTTTTCCGTCTCCTCATAGTTTAAAGTCTGAAGCCAGTTATAGACTTTCTTTTTACATAATGTTGTGGGAAACGGAAATATATTACAATTTTTATTAATTATATTATAGAGATGACTTCCAATTACTCGAAAATGTCTTTGGGCTGAAGTAGTATGAGACTTTTGGGTTGAGCAGACTTTATAAGTTCGTCGATATTTGACAGAATTTCGATCATATACTATTGTTTTATGTTTCCTAAGGATGGTTTGGAGGACAAAGAGTTGTCTCACGGTGAGCACTTTACAATCTGAATATAGCATTGTAGTAGAGTACCTATAGTGCTTAAGTGTCATTACTTTGAGGACAGCCCTTTGTGCACGTTCCAATTGTAATAAATTAGTTTTAATCGCACCTCCCCATACAGAAATGCAATAGGTTAGTACGGATTGGCATAATGCATAATAGACAGTTTTTAAGGTGATAGGGTCTGCCGATTGTCTTAGTCTTTTAAAAATATAAATCAGTTTTCGAGCTCTTGAAGTTAGTGTTTCCAGATGGGGCTTCCAATTTAATGAGTTATCTATTATGATCCCTAGATAGCGAACAGAGTCAGACTTTTTTAATTGTGGGCAATTACATGCTGGTGCAAGTAAATTTATACAACGGTTTGTATGCGCTTTAAGGACTAATGAATCCAGACAAGTGACAGAGGAGGGTTTTAGGGAGAAAGGCATAAACATGGTCTTATTTAGATTTACTGTTAGTACATTATCAGTAAACCATGTCATAACAGATTTGAGAGCTTTTTCTGTATGTCTATATGTTTCTGGCCAGTCTCTCCCATGTACAAGCATCGCGGTGTCATCTGCATATGTAAAAATGGAACAATTTGGCAAAGACAGTTTACAAAGGCTGTTAATGTACAGTAAAAACAGTGTTGGGCCCAAAACCGAGCCCTGTGGAACTCCAAAGCTTAGTAATTTACTGTCGCTGATTTGATCATTTATTTTCACACACTGAAGTCGGTCACTTAAATAATCTTTGAAGATATCAAGTGTCAATCCCCGAATTCCTATGCTTTCTAGTTTGGATAGGAGGAGAGGGACAAACACAGTGTCAAAGGCCTTGGAAATGTCGAGAAAAACACCCAAACACTTCATCCCATTGTCCAATTTAGTGACAGTATGGTCTATAAGAGAGGCAACCGCATCTTCAGCAGATCTACCTCTTCTGAATCCATACTGATTGGGTGCCAATATGTTTTGAGATTCCAGAAATCCTATTCCCAGAATTTTGGAAAAAGCGGGTAAAATAGAAATTGGCCTGTAGTTATTCACACTGTGCTTGTCCCCACCCTTGTAAACAGGAAGGACGACAGCCTTTTTAAATGCCTTAGGGAAGCGACCAGTCGAGATAGAGACATTGCAGACATGTGCTATGACGGGTGCAAGTTGGTGGAGACAGGCTTTTAAGAGCCTTAAAGATATTCCGTCCCAACCCACCGCTGCATCAGACCTCAGTCCAAGGATAACATTTTTTACCTCAATTTCATCCGTAGGTAGAATAACAAAAGAATTAAGCGGTCCAGGTTCATACTTATTTACTTGTGTAGATGAGAGGGGGATAATTGCCTCAGCCAATTTTCGGCCTATGTCAGCGAAGAAGTCATTTATGTAATTAAGTGAACACTGATTATCTGAAGTAATGTCTAGCAATTCTATGGGAGAGGAAACATTTTTGTTAGTATAAGTAATGTTTTTTATGACTTTCCACAAAGTTTTTGGGTTATTTTGCGCCTTAACAAGTTCAGCTTTCTCAAAATCAGTTTTTAGTCTTTTTAATAATTTGTTACAGAAATTTCTGTATCTAACGAAAGTAATTTTTAATACATAATTTTCGGGGTCTTTCTTACATTTACGAGCTAAGTCATCTCTATTGCGAATACACCGAAGCAAACCACTGGTAATCCATGGTTTAAATATTCTGCGCTTAGAAGATATGTTGACCATTTTGGAATGTTTATTAATAGTGGATCTAATAGTTGTAATAAGAAGTTCAGCGGCGTAATCTGCATCACGGATATTCATTATCCCACTGAAGTCCGTAGTAGAGATGTCCCTGATGACTTCATCGTAATTCACTATATTACGATAGCGTTTAGGTCTAACAGATAAACTACGCCATTCTAAATTGATAAATGTAGGTTTATGGTCTGTTATATAGGCATCGATTACTAACGTAATTGTTTTCACATCTGATTTTAACAATACATGATCCAAACAAGAATTATCGCGCGTAGGAAGATTATGTGAGGGCAATAAACCATGTGATGCAACTAAATTGAGGTATTCTTGTGCTTGTTGGCTAAGACTACTTGGTGCGATGTCAATATTGATGTCACCCATAATGATAATGTTTTTGACTGCTCCAATTGAAGTAAGAACCTCATTCAAGCCATAATTAAAATTATCATGATTCCCTAGAGAGGGTGACCTATAGATTGCTACTACTGTCAGATTATAGTGTTTTAAATGACAAACTAAGTAACTAGCATCTAACATTTGAGGTTCAGTGATGGTGTGCATCAATTCAGCTTTTACGTACATTATTAGGCCATCATTTTGGTTTTTCGGTTTAGTAGTGCTGTAAGAAACATAACCATCTAATTCCAGGATGGTGGTCGAAGTATTTAGCCAGCATTCAGACAGGATCACAATATCACAAGAAATTTTTAAGCTAACAAAAAATACTGAGAATCGGTCAAAATTGCAGTTCACACTGCGAATATTTAAATGAATTATATTAAAACTGTTTGGTGTATTATTAATAAATGCTGTGCATTGCTCCGGCATACATACTTTAGCATGACATTTACCAAAAGAATCAATCTCCTCAAAAATATTAGAATCAAGCATTTTTACTGAATATATAGGTACACGTTAGGAGATGCCCTGATAAATACGAATCTAAACAGAAATGTACTGGGATATTCAAAAATATTAGAACTATTATTATCATAGACTTTTCACTATGTGTAACACGATAAAAGAGAACTGTAATGTGTATTAAGGTTGTTATACTAATTTTGAGATGCAGAGGTTTACATGTTAATGTATTGTATGCACGAATATACGCAAAATATTGCTTTGTGAAATGTATGTGAGTTTGATGAGGACTTACACAGTTATAATATGTTAATTGAATACTTAAACAGATATAGAACTTATTGATAATTGACCTAAAATTACTTAAGCTATGGTTATACAAACTATATGAGACAAGAAATAGGAGCGTAGAAGGGCTATTTTTGTAATAAATCATGAAAGGTTTTCTCTGACATAATTCGTATTGGTTTCTCGCCTTCTTTCTTGCGAAGAAAGATTTTTCCGTTTGCACACCAGCAGAAACCGTATTGATTGGTACTTGCAAACTTTCTTGCTTCGTAATAAAGTTGCCTTTGAGTCGGTGGAAGGCGGTCGGATATATAAATTGGTACACACTCACCTGTAAGACCTATCATTGCGCTATTCAATTTGTTTACACTGGTCTTCCCCTTATTGAAATCTCTCGCAGCCTTCAGTAATTTAGTCTTTTGGATTACTGAGTTTAGCTCAACAATGATTTGCTTGAAAATGAAAATAATTAATGGGTCGCTATTTATAGCTACGTGATGCGACTTCACTTCAGGTAACAATCATCAGATCTTTAGTGACCGGCTCATCCCAATCTAACTTTAGTTGCCACATTTTTTTAAGCATTATTTTAGGCTGTATTATGATCGGGCTTAAAATACCTAAAGGGTCGAAAATTTTAAAGGAATTTGACATTACAAATCTTTTTGTTATGATTGCATCTTTGTCAACCGATAAGCCTTAGTAGGAAAAAATAATGTATCGCTAGAGGGAACCCAACCAAGGCCGAGTGTATTCGATGACTCACTTATGGTTAAATTGCCCTCATTAAGACTTACATTTTTAAATATGGAAGGATGGTTACTCTTAAATTTTCTTAGGTTAAAGCAACCACTTAATAAAGCCTTAGAAACACTTTCGTATATATATAATAATTCTTGCTCATTATTAGAGCCAGTTATTAGATCATCAATATAATAGTCCCTCTGTATTATATTTTTTATTAAATCATCACTTTGTTCCTCTCCTAGTTGCCATAAACAACGAGTACTGAGATAACTAGCACATGCGGTACCATAAGTTAGTGTATTCAATTCTTAACATCTGACAGGCTGAGTTTCATCGTCCCGCCATAAAATACGCTGTAGAGTACGATCTTCTTTGGCTAATGAGACCTGGCGGTACATTTTTTCGTCACCGGTCAAAAGATATTTATATTGTCTTGCGCGTATAAGTATCGCGAACAGAGAGTCCTGTAGGGTTGGGCCTACCATTAAAATGTCATTTAACGAATAACCAGATGTAGTAACTGCAGACCCGTCAAAAACCTCGCGCAATTTAGTGGACTCGCTGTCTTCTTTAAACACCGCGTGATAGATAGACATAGATAATAGCTTATAGAAGGATTATCTTTTACTACTGACAAATGGCCTAATTCGGCATATTCCTTAATAAAATTGGTGTACTCTAATTTTAACAAACTATTGTTACGAAAGCGGTTTTCTAAATAATATAACCGCCGTTTCGCTTGGTTATAACTATTTCCCAGACAATCTGGAGTGTCCTTTAGTGGGAGTTTTACACAAAACCTACCCGTGACTTCCCTACGAGTGTGTGTAATAAAATGTTGTTCACACGCCCTTTGACTTTCACTCATTATATGCCTCGTCGGGATTTCCTCTAATTCCCAGAACTTGGCAAGTGCATTTTCGATATCACTTTGAGTGGACGCGGAACATAAAAGTGCTTTATGGCAATGTGTACTTTGATTATTATTTGAATTAGCTACAGAACCAGATACTATCCAGCCCAAGCTTGTGTTAATAAGCATTGGATTTTTTGGGCCAAGAGAATGTCTTTCATTACCTATGACATCCCAAAATAAATCGGCGCCAATTATGACGTCGATTTGCGCAGGCTGATAAAATTTGTCATCAGCAAGAACTATGTTATTAGGTAACTTTAACAATTTAATATTAACCGGGCGCTTTGGCAATAAACCGGTTAGCTCCTTTAAAACAAGACACGAACACTTGGCACTGTACTTGTTATCAAGTGAGCTTATTATAATATTGCAACTTTGGGCAGTATTAGCGGTAATGGTATTACCAATTCCGATGACCTTTAGACAATCATTTGGGAAAGATTTTAGTGTTAGCTTATGTTTTATCCTTTCAGTAATAAAAGTGGATTGTCTGCCACTATCGAGCAGAGCTCGAACCTTCACCTTTTGGTGGGTCAATGGGTTCGAGACCACAATCATTGCAGTTGATAATAGAACTTCATTTGAATTGTGGTTTGAAAAGTTAACGATAGTTTCGTAATTATCATTCGAATTATCTACGATGCTAAAATTATTTATATCTGAAGATGCAGCGGGGCGGTATAACAATGAGTGGTGCCTTTTGTTGCACTCACGACACGGACCCATTCGACATGCACCCGAGTGATGTCCCTGTCTAAGACAGTTGCAATTTATATTTATGAACATCTTTTAACCGTTCAACAACGCTCTTTGATTTGAATGTTGGGCAATCGTAAATTCTATGATTTTCATTACAAATTATACATAAATAAATATTGGAATTGTTTGAAGATTTAGAATTTATCTTAGTAGATTTCATATTAGATGCAAATGATTTGATTTGTGCGCCTTTATGGTGTTTATAATTATTATTTGTTTTGCTATTATAGCGAACATTAGATGCTTGGGACCTAAGCGGCGTGCTCTCGTAACTATTACGGGTCAAGGACTCCAATACATCTGCACGGTCGGTCAGGAATTTATAAAATTGATCTAAAGTGGGAGTGTCACTTTCTAAGTTATTTCGGTATTCTTCCCACTTACCAAGAGTATTGCCGTCCAATTTTGATGACAACATGAAAATAATTAAGACATCCCAACTCTCCGCAGGTTGTCCTAAGCTGGACAACGCCCGCAAGTTTTTCGTGACATGATCAACCAAAAATCTTAACGACCTTTCAGATTCGCGTTGAATAGGCTTTATGTTAAATAACGAATTCAAATGGTGATTGATTAAAATTCTTTTGTTATTGTAACGACTACACAGAATTTTCCATGCCTCAGTATAATTTTCGGAGGACACCTCGAGGTTAGATATTATTCTCGCGGCATCACCTTCTAGATAAGACATAAGATAATGGAACTTATGGATCGGCGTTATACGTGCATCGTTGTGTATTAAACTTTCGAATGTATCGCGGAACTCTAACCACCGAAAGTAAGCGCCATCAAACTTAGCGATCTGGATCTGTGGTAATTTTAGGCCAACTGATTGATGACCAGAACAACAAGGATTATCCAGGATAGATGCGCGTCTTTGCTCAATTTCTAATACCGAAAATTTATCTAATATATTTTTTGCATTGGCAATAATTGTAATAATATCACTTTCGATACTATCACGTTCATCTATTTCCTTCTCCAAATCAGCTTCATTTAAGACCTCAATCTCAATTTGCAAGTCATCAACCCTAATTGACAATGCCTCGAACTTAGCAAGTTTCAATTTTAATTCTGTCAACTGTACATTACTCAACTCCTGAGCGGTTGCAAAACTATTTAAATTATTTTTAAATTTAGTTATTTGCCCTTTAATCGACGATCTTTTAGTCATTAATTCTTTTAAACGACCTTTATTTACCGCAACAACGGGCAGTTCTAAAGATTCGTTAGGCATAGTGACCTAAAGTTAGGCACAAAATTCAATAAATCGAAATAAATAATTATAAAGATTGACTGAGTATTAAACTACTGTTCTAAATAAACAACATAAACAAAACAAACAAAAGAATGGCTCACGTTCCTCAGTTCGCTGATAACAGGTGGCCGGTGCGCGGCACGGCGCGTGGCGACTGCGCCCGGCGACGGACCGGGTTCTGCACTCGCAAAGCTGATTGTAGCTTACGGCGCGATTGCGACCTGGAATTGTCGGCAATATTTATGAGCAATAATTATCTACTTAGGAAGAACCCGTAGATTTTTTTCCTATATTGATTTGGAACTAACTAAAAAGAAATGACGAGTAAATTTTGAATAATTATTTCAATATTTTAATTATTTTTTAATAACTCACGTTAATATTGCTTAAAATTATATAAGTAGAACTAGCTGTATTGCTTAGCTTCGATTGCTTGAATTAAATATAATAAAATTAAACGTAGGTTACGTTTGTTCACGGAACCCTATTTATTTTTATAAAATAAGGCAACATAAACTACGTAACATCAGCTATTTACCAATAGATTCGGAATCGTTCCAGTCTATCCAACCTTTTCAGACAGACAAACAGCCAGACAAAAACACAAAATCTAATTCTTTGCTATAAATATATTCGTATTTCCGTATTACATTTGCATTTAGTGACAATTTGCTCATTTAAAGTTACAAACAGACGTTTTAAATTAATTAATCTGTATGGATTGTGATAACTATAATATTAAAGAATTTAAAGAAATACGTAAAGATTTGGAACAAAGGAATTATTTTTTTTTTATAAAAGTGGGTGGTTTAATAAAATCTACGAACAAAGAATTATCGATTTTGCACTGTAATTGTTGATTTGCACAAATAGATTCACCTCTCAATAGCTTTAGGAATGATATTTGTTGAGGACTGGATGACTAAATAGGAAGATTAGGAAGGAAAGGGCACTTATCTGTCGACTCAGACGATGGTGCGGGAGGTGACCTTTAGCTGGCCCACTATAAATAATAAATAAATAAATAAATTAGTCCAAGAGATTCCGTTATAAAAACTTTATTGGAATTTAATGCGTACAGTGCGATGGTCGTCCGTAGATTGAGAATGACTCGATATAATTTTATGTACAAAAAGTAATACGCAAACCTAATAACGATGAGTATCGATCAAGCGGATTGCTCCACAAAAACTGTGAGGCGTTTGCCGCAACAGGTATAGTTGGCTTGTATTGTGGCTTGTATGGTGGTTTGGTGTGTGTGTGGGTGTGTGTGGTGTGTTTATTGTGTGTGTATTGTGTGTGTGTATGTTTGTGTGTATTATGCGTGTATTGTGTGTGTGTGTGTGTGTGTGTGTGTGTGAGTGTGTGTGGTGTGTGTGGGGTGTGAGTGTGTAGGGTGTGTGTGTGTGTGGTGTGTGTGTGTATGTGTGTGTATGTGTGTGTGGTGTGTGTGGGTGTGTGTGGTGTGTGTGTGTGGTGTGTGTGGTGTGTGTGTGTGTGTGTGTGTATTGTGCGTGTATTATGTGTGGGTGTGTGTGTGGTGTGTAGTGTGTATGGGTGTGTGTGGTGTGTGGGTGTGTGTGGTGTGTGTGGGTGTGTTTGTGGTGTGTGGTATGTGATGAGTGTGTTGTGTGTGTATTGTGCGTGTGTGTGGTGTGTGTGTATTGTGCGTGTATTGTGTATTGTGTGTGTGTGTGTGTGGTGTGTGTGTAGGGTATGTGTGTTGTGTGATGTGTGGTGTGTGTGTGTGTATGTGTGTGTGGTGTGTGTTGTGTGTGTTTGTATTGTGCGTGTATTGTGTGTGGGTGTGTGTGTGGTGTGTATGGGTGTGTGTGGTGTGTGGTGTGTGTAGGTGTGTGTGGTGTGTGTGGGTGTGTGTTGTGTGTGTATTGTGCGTGTATTGTGCGTGTGTGTGGTGTGTGTGTGGGTGAGTGTGTGGGTGTGTGTGTGTATGTGTGTGTATGTGTGTGGTGTGTGGGTGTGTCTGGTGTGTGTGGGTTCGTGTATTGTGCGTGTATTGTGCGTGTATTGTGTGTGTATAGTGAGACCCCCAAAATTTCTTCAAATTTGGTGCGTGTGTGTGTATATGTGTATGTGTGCATGTGTGTGGTGTGTGTGTGTGTATTGTGTGTTTTTTATGTGTATTGTGTTGTGTATTGTGTTTTGTTGTGTGTTGCGTATTGTGTGTGTGTGTGTTTGTGAGGTGTGTGTGGGTGTGTGTGGTGTGTGGTGTGTGTGTGTTGTGTGTGTGTGGGTGCGTCTATTGTGCGTGTATTGTGCGTGTATTGTGCGTGTATTGTGTGTGTATTGTGCGTGTATTGTGCGTGTATTGTGCGTGTATTGTGTATGTATCGTGTGTATTTTGAAACCCCCTACTACTATCTACCTCAACCCCGCAGTGAAAATAACATATGTAAATTTAGGTACAAAAAGGCAAAACCGAATGATATGAAAAGCAATGTGAGAATGAATTTTAGTTAAACCTACCGAAATTTCTTCAAAATTGGTGCGTGTGTGTGGTGTGTGTGTGGGTGTGTGTGGTGTGTGTGTGTGCATGTGTGTAATGTGTGTGTGGGTGTGTGTGGTGTTTGTGTGTGTGGTGTCTGGTGTGTATTGTGTGTTTATTGTGTGTGTATCGTGTTTGTATTGTGTGTGTATTAGCTGTGTGGTGACGGCCTCAAAGAATATCGCCACCCCCTCTCATCCCGTGGGGGGACGTAGAAGTCGTCCCGAGGGAATATATACCAGAGAACGGGCAGCAGCGTTCTCCTGAGTCTACCAATGTCTACCTTACTGCGATCGCCAACCCGCCTGCCTAGCGTGGCGATTACGGCATATCCTCCCAAATGATGGACACAACAAAACCGCGGCCCCCAGTCCCCGGCAGCCCTGCTATTCCCAGCCGTGGTAACAGCCGTGGCTACGGCAGGGCAGGGGGTGCTAAGAATCCCCGGCAGATTCCACTTTACCAAAACCGACGACCACTGGCCCTGGCAACGTATAACACACGTACACTGCGGTCCAACGAGATGATAACCGAATTGGAAGAAGAATTGAGCAGGTTATGTTGGGATATTGTAGGATTATCTGAAGTCCGAAGAGAGGGGGAGGACTCGATAATACTGAAATCCGGAAACCTGCTATATTACCGGGAGGGTGACCAACGATCCCAAGGTGGTGTCGGGTTCATAGTCCACAAGTCTCTCGTGAACAACTGATGTTGAGAGTGTGTCGACGAGGGTTGCGTACCTTATACTCAGAATCTCCAAGCGGCACACTCCGATGATGCAGTCGAGGTTATGTATGAGGACATCTCCAGAGCCATACATACCTCTAACAGCTATTTCACTGTGGTCATGGGGGACTTTAACGCGAAGCTGGGCAAACGATTCGGTAATGAGCTGAGAGTGGGGCAATTTGGAACTGGAGACCGGAACCCCCGGGGCCAGATGTTGGCCGACTTCATGGAGAAGGAGGGACTCTTTATGATGAATTCCTCTTCAGGAAGCCGGATCACCGCAAGTGGACCCGGGTGAGTCCCGATGGTAAAACTAAAAATGAGATAGACTTTATCTTGTCGACGAGACGACACATGTTCAATGATGTCTCCGTGATCAATGCGGTTAAAACCCGGAGCGATCACAGACTGGTGAGAATTAAAAACAATTACCTTTTTCGATTATACAAAAATAAACATGAACTAACTTCAGAATTTTCCTGGAAGCAGGTTACGCCGTCTGAATTCCGTACGGACATCATTAACGAGAACCATTCCGAGCCTACAGCTGGACATATGGGGATATTTAAAACGTACCAACGTTTAGCTTTAAAGTATTATTGGCCAGGCATGTACCAAGATGTCCTCACGTTTATTAATGGTTGCGATAAATGTTTAGCATACAAGTCACAAAATCGAGAAATGGGTCGTCCTAAACAGTGTTTACGACCATTCCAAATGATTTCTATAGATCGTATGGGACCTCTTCCTACTTCTAAAAAACAAAATAATTTTATTCTTGTGATTACTTGTTGTTTTTCAAAATTTTGTTTAATCTTTCCGATTAAAAGAGCTACTTCAGATATAATAACAAAAATTTTAGAGGAATCCGTATTTTTATTTCATGGCATACCTCAAACTGTATTAATGGATAATGGAACCCAGTTTACTGGCAAGGTAGCAGAGGCACTATTTCAGAAGTATAACATTCCAAATGTCTATTATACTCCTAAATATACTCCACAGGTAAATTTAGTCGAGAGGTATAATAGAACTATTATAACCTGCATATCTACGTATGTGGATAATGACCACAGATCATGGGACTTGTTCATCCCAAAAGTACAGTTTGCGATAAATAACTCCGTAAACGAGGCTACAGGTTTTACACCATCATTTTTGGTTTTTGGTCGCGAACTAGTCACATGCGGTTCTCATTACATTGATCATGACCTTGGTAGTGAAATACTGTTTTTGCCCCGAGATATTTACGCAGAAAACTTAGGTAGTTTATCGACAATCTTTGACAGTGTCCAAGCAAAGCTATGGCAGGCTCATGTAAAGAATACGTCACATTATAATTTGCGTCGCAAGTTTGCCGAGTTTGACGTAGGTGACGTAGTCATGAAACGCGCTTATTGTTTAAGTGATAAAGAGAGTCGGTTTTGTATGAAATTAGCTCCCAAATTTATAAAAGCAAAAATTATCGAGAAAAAGTCTCCGCTAGTTTATGTTCTCCAAGATATGTCTGGTAAAAATTTAGGTTCTTGGCACATAAAAGACTTAAAATTAATAGCCAAGAAGTAAATTAATTTTTTTTCTTTCTTTTTACAACTTAAATATTCCTTTCGCTCTACTTCTACCCTTTACTAGAACAACTATTTGTAAGGTATCACGTTAAATTCAACGAGTTACCTACCATTTTCTGTACGTAAGCGACAGTTATTTTAGTCCTAATGAACTATAACTGCTGCTTGTTTTATGATTGCGTGATGTATGATACATGATTATGTAAGAGTAAACAAGTAGTTCCACAGAGTTCTAATGCGGATTTTACGATTTTGGAAGCAGTAAAATCCTGGACTGAGCGCGGGGGTATTGTAACGTTGCATATATATTCAACGCTCCTTAGTTTTCATTTCTTATTAATTAACACGTCCTGACATTGTAATATCGTTGCAACTCGTTATCTGTTCCGGTGGCGGTGAACACTCATTCTAAACCGGTTGGGAAGCGTGAGCCGCCGAGCGGGGATTAAGCGAACGGTGGTAGGGCAGCTGAGATTGCACTCATTGCGATAGCACATACACCGTACCGCAACAGCGGACCTACCGGTACCTGGTTGGCGGTCATTGACACCGTCACACACTCAGACCAGCCTTATCCCAGTGGGTCATCCTCCGGCCTGGCAACCTCCTGGAACTCCGCGACATCACCGTCATCGTCGAAGCCAGGAGAGTACTTGGCGCGCCTACCTCCATAGGGCATAATAATTGACGGGCTTATAACCCATGACCATTTAGTTTTTTGTATTATAGTTTTTTTTGTAAAATAAATTTGTAAGTGGTGAGAGTAGTGTATTTGTTTAATTTTAGTTACGAACCACACCTCATACGCTTCAACTGGTCGCAGAAATTGCCTGCAGCCAGTAGCCCGACTCCCATTCGGAAGTGGCAAGGAGACGAGCCCGATCACTAGCGTCAGGATAGGTGGTGAAAAGTGAATTTTGAACAAGTTTACATAGAGGCTGGTACCGAAATTTCTTCAAATTTGGTGCGTGTGAGTGGTGTGTGTGTGTGTTTGCATGTGTGTATTGTGTGTGTGGGTGTGTGTGGTGTGTGTTGTGTGTGTGGGTGCGTAAATTGTGCGTGTATTGTGTGTGTATTGTGCGTGTATTGTGCGTTTATTGTGTGTATTGTGAAACCCCCCCTCCTACTATCTACCTCAACCCCGCAGTGACAATTATGGGACTCTGTCCTTCAGCACGATCTCTTGCGTCAGGACAGGTGGTGAAAAGAGAATTTTGAACAAGTTAACATAAAGGCTCGTCACATTATCTCTGCGAACTGAGTGATTTTGGATACTCGGACAGGCCATTGACCACGCATTCCTGGCTACATCCATGCCTACCAACGGTGAAACGATAGATGAGGAAATTAATAGCATGCACAGAACAAAAATGCAGGCAGAGCAACACTTGAAATTTTGCGAATGCAATGCGAGGCCTGAAGCCAAGCATTTTTAGATGGTGTGTGTATTGTGTGTGCGTGTGTGTATTGTGAGTGTATTGTATGTATGTGAGTGTGTGGTGTGTGTGTGTGTGGTGTGTCGTGTGTGTGTATGTGTGTGTGTGTGTGTGTTGGTGTGTGTGGTGTGTGTGGGTGTGTGTGGTGTGTGTGTGTGTGTGTATTGTTCGTGTATTTTGCTTGTACTGTGCGTGCATTGTGCGTGTATTGTACGTGTTTTGTGTGTTTGGTGTGTCGTATGGTGTGAGTGGGTGTGTGTGGTGTGTGTGGGGTGTGTGTGGTGTGTGTGGGGTGGGTGTGGTGTATTGGTGTGTGTGTGTGTGTGTGATATGTGATATGTGGAATGTGGTGTGCGGTGTGTGTGTTGTGTGTATTGTATGTGTATTGTGTGTGTATTGCGTGTGTATTTGTGTGTATATGTGGTGTGTTGTGTATTGTGGGTGTGTTTGGGTGTGTGTGGTGTGTGTGAGTGTGGTGTGTGTGTTATATGTATTGTGTGTTTAGTGTTTTATTTGTGTGTGTGTTTGTCTGTGTGGTGTGTGTGGGTGTGTGTGGTTTGTGTGGGTGTGTGTGGTGTGTGGTGGGTGTGTGTGGTGTGAGTTGTATGTGTGGTTTTTGTGTGTGTGTGTATTGTGTGTTTATTGTGTGTGTATTGTGCGTGTATTTTGTGTGTGTGTACGTGTAGTGTGTGTGTGGGTGTGTGTGGTGTGTGTGGGTGTGTGTGGTGTATGGGTGTGTGTGTGTAATATGTGATATGTGGTATGTGGTGTGTGGTGTGTGGTGTGTGTGTTGTGCACACACAATACACGTACAATACACACACAATACACACAACACACACACACACACCCCACACACACAATACAGAACACACAATATTCAACACAATACACACAGAAAACACGCACAATACACGCCAGACACACACACATAATACACAACACACAATATTCAACACAATACACAACATAATTCACACACAATAAACACAGAATACACACACAATACACGCATAATACACGCACCACACACCACAAACATACCCACACACACACACAATACACGTACAATAAACACACAATGCACGCGCAATACACGCACAATACACACACACACACACCACACACAAAACACACCCACACACACCACACATACAACACACACACCCACACACGCACCCACACACACCACACACACCCCCCCACACACACATACACACACACACACACAATACACAACACAATACACGCACACCCTCACAGCTTCGTTCATTCGTCACTCATAATGGTGGAGAGGTGATCTTAAAGGTGGATGTTAAAAACACTTTTAAATTTGTGACAGAACCACTCTTTTGACTTAAATTCAAAATTTTATACCGGAAACCTACGACTATCTGTGGCAATGTTATGGTTTTGACACTAAATTATTATAATGAAATCACCTTGTGAACTCTTGCTGTGGATGTCAATAAAGTGACCCACTCGGACATGCCATTTTCAGTCTTACCATTCACTCTATAATTTCGACACTAAATTCTAAATTAAACACGTACTATTTAGATGACGGAACCTTAGGTAGCGATGCATGTATGATGAAGATGATACATAACTTGGAAACTTTAATCGACAGATTTCATACTAAAATCTAGATCGTATACAATAGTCTAGATCAAAATTTTTCTAAATGCAAATTTATTATTTTCTTTCCCTCCAACTCCAACTACCGATAAAAACAAGATATAATTGATTAGTTTTCTATTCTTCCCCAAATTAAAAGATCGTAAACAAACAGTCGCTTCGCCTCTAAGGCGCAGCGATTCTCGAAGACACATTCCCAACTTTTATGGAAGGACAACGCACCAAATTAGAAGAAATTACCGTACGTTTAACTAAAATTCATTCTCACATTGCTTTTCATATCATTCGGTTTTGCCTTTTTGTACCTACATTTACGTATGTTCTTCGTTGTTGCCTTCTTTGGAATCATGGTAGTCTTTAAACAATTTAGAACACACTATCAAAACACTTGGACCCAAATTCTAAATTGTTCAATTTCGGAAAATGCTTGTTTTCAGGCCTCGCATTGCATTCGCAAAATTTCAAGTGTTGCTCTGCCTGCATTTTTGTTCTGTGCATGCTATTAATTTCCTCATCTATCGTTTCACCGTTGGTAAGCATGAATGGAGCCAGGAATGCGTGGTCAATGGCCAGTCCGAGTGTGGCGTGTCCAAAAACACTCAGTTCGCAGAGACAATGGGACGAGCCTCTATGTAAACTTGTTCAAAATTCACTTTTAACCACTTGTCCTGACGCTAGAGATCGGGCTCGTCTCCTTGCCACTTGCGAACGGGAGTCGGGCTACTGGCTGCAGGCAATTTCTGCGACCAGTATAGGAACTCTTTTAGATAATACGGCATTCTCAGTCGCACTCCGTCCTGGAGATGCCCAGATGAAGACCTACATCTTCGTCTGGGCATCTCAATACTACAATACACAACACAATACACAACACAATACACACACAATACACATATAATACACACAACACACACACCACACATAACACACCACATACCACATACCACACACACACACCCACACTCACCACACACACCCACACACACACCACACGTACACACACACACAATACATGCATAATACACACACCACACCCACACACATCACACACACCCACACACACCACACACCACATATACACACACATAAACACACAATAAACACACTTACACACTACACACCACACACACACACACACCACACACACGCACACACACACCACACACACGCACCAAATTTAAAGGAATTTCGGTACGTTCATCTAAAATTCATTCTCAATAAACACACAATACACACACACACACACCACACACACAGCACACACAACACACACCCACACACACCTCACACACCCGCACACACTAAACACCACACACACCCACACAAACCACACACACCCACACACACCACACAGACACACACACACACACAAACAATACACTAATTTTACAATACACACACTCCACACCCACACACACCACACACACCCACACACACCACACACCACATATACACACATACACACACAATACACACACAATAAACACACTTACACGCTACACACCACACACACACACACACACACACCACACACACGCACACACACACCACACACACGCACCAAATTTAAAGGAATTTCGGTACGTTCAACTAAAATTCATTCTCAATAAACACACAATACACACACACACACCACACACACAGCACACACAACACACACCCACACACACCTCACACACCCACACACACCAAACACCACACACACCCACACAAACCACACACACCCACACACACCACACAGACACACACACACAATACACGCACAATACACACACAATACACACACCATCTAAAAATGCTTGGCTTCAGGCCTCGCATTGCATTCGCAAAATTTCAAGTGTTGCTCTGCCTGCATTTTTGTTCTGTGCATGCTATTAATTTCCTCATCTATCGTTTCACCGTTGGTAGGCATGGATGTAGCCAGGAATGCGTGGTCAATGGCCTGTCCGAGTGAGGCGTGTCCAAAATCAATCAGTTCGCAGAGATAATGGGACGAGCCTCTATGTTAACTTGTTCAAAATTCTCTTTTCACCACCTGTCCTGACGCAAGAGATCGGGCTGAAGGACAGAGTCCCATAATTGTCACTGCGGGGTTGAGGTAGAAAGTAGGAGGGGGGTTTCAAAATACACACAATAAACGCACAATACACGCACAATACACACACAATACACGCACAATTTACGCACCCACACACACAACACACACGACACACACCCACACACACGTTATACACATGCAAACACACACACACACACCACACACAACACACACACCACTCACATGCACCAAATTTAAAGAAATTTCGGTACGTTTTACTAAGATTCATTCTCACATTGCTTTTCATATCATTCGGTTTTGCCTTTTTGTACCTACATTTACGTATGTTCTTCGTTGTTGCCCTCTTTGAAATCATGGTAGTCTTTTGACAATTTAAGACCACACTATCAAAACACTTGGACCCAAATTCTAAATTGTTCAATTTCGGAAAATGCTTGGCTTTAGGCCTCGCATGGGCAATGGGAGTCGGGCTACTGGCTGCAGGCAATTTCTGCGACCAGTATAGGAAATCTTTTAGATAATACGGCATTCTCAGTCATACTCTGCCCTTGAGATGCCAAAATAAAGACCTTCATCTTCGTCTGGGCATCTCAAGGACAGAGTCCCATAATTGTCACTGCGGGGTTGAGGTAGATAATAGGAGGGGGGTTTCACAATACACACAATAAACGCACAATACACGCACAATACACACACAATACACGTACAATTTACGCACCCACACACACAACACACACCACATACACCCACACACGCATTACACACATGCGAACACACACACATACCACACACACACCACTCACACGCACCAAATTTGAAGAAAATTCGGTACGTTTAACTAAGATTCATTCTCACATTGCTTTTCATATCTTTCGGTTTTTCCTTTTTGTACCTTCATTTACGTATGTTCTTTGTTGTTGCCCTCTTTGGAATCATGGTAGTCTTTTGACAATTTCAGACCACACTATAAAAACACTTGGATCCAAATTCTAAATTATTCAATTTCGGAAAATGCTTGGCTTCAGGCCTCGCATTACATTCGCAAAATTTCAAGTGTTGCTCTGCCTGCATTTTTGTTCTGTTCATGCTATTAATTTCCTCACCTATCGTTTCACCGTTGGTAGGCATGAATGGAGCCAGGAATGCGTGGTCAATGGCCAGTCCGAGTGAGGCATGTCCAAAAACACTCAGTTCGCAGAGACAATGAGACGAGCCTCTATGTAAACTTGTTCAAAATTCACTTTTAACCACCTGTCCTGACGCTATAAATAAGGCTCGTCTCCTTGCCACTTGCGAACGGGAGTCGGGCTACTGGCTGCAGGCAATTTCTGCGACCAGTATAGGAACTCTTTTAGATAATACGGCATTCTCAGTCGCACTCTGTCCTGGAGACGCCCAGATGAAGACCTACATCTTCGTCTGGGCATCTCAATACTACAATACACAACACAATACAATACACAACACAATACACAACACAATACACAACACAATACACACACAATACACACACAAAACACACACAATACACATATAATACACACAACACACACACACCACACATTAAACACCACATACCACATATCACACACACACACCCATACACCACACACACCCACACCCCCCCCCAACCAACACACACACCACACGTACACACACACACACAATACATGCATAATACACAAACCACACACACCCACACACACACCACACACACGCACCAAATTTGAAGAAATTTCGGTACGTTCAACTAAAATTCATTCTCCATAAACACACAATACACACACACACACACACCACACACCACACACACAGCACACGTACACACACACACAATACATGCATAATACACACACCACACCCACACACACCACACACACCCACACACACCACACACCACATATACACACACCCACACACACACCACACACACGCACCAAATTTGAAGAAATTTCGGAAAGTTCAACTAAAATTCATTCTCAATAAACACACAATACACACACACACACACCACACACACAGCACACACAACACACCCACACACACCTCAAACACCCACACACACCTCACACACCCACACACACCACACACCACACACACCCACACAAACCACACACACCCACACACACCACACAGACACACACACACACCACACACCACATATACACACACATACACACACAATACACACACAATTAACACACTTACACACTACACACCACACACACACACCACACACACCCACACACACACCACACACACGCACCAAATTTGAAGAAATTTCGGTACGTTCAACTAAAATTCATTCTAAATAAACACACAATACACACACACACACACCACACACACAGCACACACAACACACACCCACACGCACCTCACACACCCACACACACCACACAGACACACGCACGCATAATAAACTAATTTTACAATACACACACAATACACATAACACACACACCACACCCACACACACTACACACCACATATACATACACATACACACACAATACACACACAATAAACATACTTACACACTACACACCACACACACACACACCACACACACCCACCCCCCCCCCCCCCCAACCAACACACACACCACACGTACACACACACACACAATTCATGCATAATACACACACCACACACACCCACACACACACCACACACATGCACCAAATTTGAAGAAATTTCGGTACGTTTAACTAAAATTCATTCTCACATTGCTTTTCAAATCAATCGGTTTTGCCTTTTTGTACCTAAATTTACGTATGTTATTTTCACTGCGGGGTTGAGGTAGATAGTAGTAGGGGGGGTTTCAAAATACACACAATACACGCACCCACACACACAACACACACACACACTTCACACACCCACACACACCTCACAAACACCCACCCACACACACACACAATACACTAAATTCACAATACACAACACACATTAAAACAAAATACACAACAGAATACACATACAAAACTCACATAATACACATACAATACACACAACACACACACCACACACCACATATCACATATCACACATCACACACACACACCCATACACCACACACACCCACACACACCACACACACCCACACACACACAAAATACACGCACAATACACACACAATAAACACACAATACACACACACACAAACACCACACATACAACACACACCACACACACCCACACCCACCACACACCACACAAACCCACACAAACCAAACACACCCACACACACCACACAGACACACACACACACACAAATAATACACTAAACACACAATACATATAACACACATACCACACCCACACACACCACACACACCCACAATACACAACACACCACATATACACACAAATACACACGCAATACACACACAATACACATACAATACTTACAACACACACACCACACACCACATTCCACATATCACATATCACACACACACACACACACCAATACACCACACCCACCCCACACACACCACACACACCCACGCACCACATACGACACACCAAACACACAAAACACGTACAATACACGCACAATGCACGCACAATACAAGCAAAATACACGCACAATACACACACACACACACACACACCACACACACCCACACACACCACACATACCAACACACACACACACCCACACCCACACACATACACACACACGACACACACCACACACACACACACCACACACTCACACACATACAATACACTCACAATACACACACACACACACAATACACGCACAATATACACACCATCTAAAAATGCTTGGCTTCAGGCCTCGCATTGCATTCGCAAAATTTCAAGTGTTGCTCTGCCTGCATTTTTGTTCTGTGCATGCTATTAATTTCCTCATCTATCGTTTCACCGTTGGTAGGCATGGATGTAGCCAGGAATGCGTGGTCAATGGCCTGTCCGAGTGAGGCGTGTCCAAAATCACTCAGTTCGCAGAGATAATGCGACGAGCCTCTATGTTAACTTGTTCAAAATTCTCTTTTCACCACCTGTCCTGACGCAAGAGATCGGGCTGAAGGACAGAGTCCCATAATTGTCACTGCGGGGTTGAGGTAGATAGTAGGAGGGGGGGTTTCACAATACACACAATAAACGCACAATACACGCACAATACACACACAATCATCATCATCATCATCATATCAGCCGAAAGACGTCCATTGCTGGACAAAGGCCTCCCCCAAAGATCTCCACAATTGCCGGTCTTGTGCTATTCGCATCCAGCATTTTCCAGCGACCCGCACAAGATCATCGGTCCACCTTGTAGGGGGCCTGCCCACGCTGCGTCTTCCGGTTCGTGGTCGCCACTCGAGAACCTTTCTGCCCCAACGGCCGTCGGCTCTACGAGCTATGTGCCCTGCCCACTGCCACTTCAACTTGGCAATTTTTCGGGCTATGTCGGTGACTTTGGTTCGCCTGTGGATTTCGACATTTCTGATGCGATCCCGCAGGGAAACTCCGAGCATAGCCCTCTCCATTGCTCTTTGGGTGACCTTGAGCCTTCTAATAAGGCCCATAGTGAGCGACCACGTCTCTGTTCCGTATTTCATCACTGGCAACACACACTGGTCGAAGACTTTCGACTTGAGACACTGCGGTATTTTGGACGAGAAGATGTTACGTAGCTTCCCGAACGCTGCCCAGCCGAGTTGGATTCTACGATTGACCTCCTTCTCGAAGTTGGACCTACCTAGTTGGATGGTCTGTCCTAGGTAAATATAGTTCTCTACAACTTCGAGTGCAGAGTCACCAACTTTCAATTGAGTGGGTGCAACATGGACGTTTGACATGATTTTCGTCTTATCCATGTTCATTTCCAGACCCACTTGTTGAGAGACTCTGCTGAGGTCATCGAGCATTATACCGAGGTCTTCCATGGTCTCAGCCATGACTACGATATCATCGGCAAATCGAAGGTGAGTGATGTACTCGCCATTGACATTGATGCCAAAGCCTTTCCAGTCCAGAAGCTTGAAGACGTCTTCCAATGCAGCGGTGAACAGTTTCGGAGATATAACATCTCCCTGTCTCACGCCT
Source organism: Pseudoips prasinana (assembly GCA_951640165.1). Taxonomy (NCBI): domain Eukaryota; kingdom Metazoa; phylum Arthropoda; class Insecta; order Lepidoptera; family Nolidae; genus Pseudoips; species Pseudoips prasinana. The sequence goes on from OX621260.1 coordinate 17,615,307, forward strand.
CGCTGCAAGTGGATAGGTTTCGAGATCTGGTCCTGGAGTCGCACTGACATAGTGGCGTTTTCATACAAACACTTTATCACCTCGATATACCGGTAGTCAATTTGGCACCTTATGAGAGACCTCAGCACGGCCCATGTTTCGATAGAATCAAAGGCTTTCTCATAGTCCACAAACGCTAAGCACAGTGGCTTGTTATACTCTTCGGTCTTCTGTATAACTTGCCGCAGCGTATGTATGTGGTCTATGGTGCTAAAGCCTTTTCGGAAACCGGCTTGTTCGGGAGGCTGGAAGTCGTCAAACCTGCGCGCGAGACGGTTAGTAACGACCCTCGAAAACAACTTGTAAACATGGCTCAGCAGTGTGATGGGTCTATAATTCTTCAGTAGGGTCTTGTCGCCCTTTTTGAAGAAGAGCTCCACCACACTTCTGTGCCATGCTTGTGGCGTTTGACCATCTAGTATGACAGAGTTAAATAACTTCTGAAGGGCCCGTAGGATTGGTGTACCACCCGCCTTCAGAAGCTCTGCTGTAACTCCATCATCACCAGGCGCCTTGTTGTTCTTGAGTTGTTTAAGAGCCATTCTAATCTCGTACAGGCTGACGTCCGGGATGTCTTCGCACACACACAATACACGCACAATTTACGCACCCACACACACAACACACACCACACACACCCACACACACAATACACTCATGCAAATACACACACACACACACAACACACACACACCACTCACACGCACCAAATTTGAAGAATTTTCGGTACCAGCCTCTATGTAAACTTGTTCAAAATTCACTTTTCACCACCTATCCTGACGCTAGTGATCGGGCTCGTCTCCTTGCCATTTCCGAATGGGAGTCGGGCTACTGGCTGCAGGCAATTTCTGCGACCAGTTGAAGCGTATGAGGTGTGGTTCGTAACTAAAATTAAACAAATACACTACTCTCACCACTTACAAATTTATTTTACAAAAAAAAACTATAATACAAAAAACTAAATGGTCATGGGTTATAAGCCCGTCAATTATTATGCCCTATGGAGGTAGGCGCGCCAAGTTCTCTCCTGGCTTCGACGATGACGGTGATGTCGCGGAGTTCCAGGAGGTTGCCAGGCCGGAGGATGACCCACTGGGATAAGGCTGGTCTGAGTGTGTGACGGTGTCAGTGACCGCCAACCAGGTACCGGTAGATCCGCTGTTGCGGTACGGTGTATGACCGTACCTTGGATCCGTGTAGGCCGAACTTTGGACCCCAATATGGGGTTAACACTGATTGAAATTAAAACTTGTTAAACTAATAACTATTTGTGAATCTTCACGTTACACGACGCGACTAAGAAAAATATAACGTTTCTTTCGAAGTGAGTGCGTACGTGCTATCGCAATGAGTGCAATCTCAGCTGCCCTACCACCGTTCGCTTAATCCCCGCTCGGCGGCTCACGCTTCCCAACCGGTTTAGAATGAGTGTTCACCGCCACCGGAACAGATAACGAGTTGCAACGATATTACAATGTCAGGACGTGTTAATTAATAAGAAATGAAAACTAAGGAGCGTTGAATATATATGCAACGTTACAATACCCCCGCGCTCAGTCCAGGATTTTACTGCTTCCAAAATCGTAAAATCCGCATTAGAACTCTGTGGAACTACTTGTTTACTCTTACATAATCATGTATGTATCATACATCACGCAATCATAAAACAAGCAGCAGTTATAGTTCATTAGGACTAAAATAACTGTCGCTTACGTACAGAAAATGGTAGGTAACTCGTTGAATTTAACGTGATACCTTACAAATAGTTGTTCTAGTAAAGGGTGGAAGTAGAGCGAAAGGAATATTTAAGTTGTGAAAAGAAAGAAAAAAAAATAATTTACTTCTTGGCTATTAATTTTAAGTCTTTTATGTGCCAAGAACCTAAATTTTTACCAAACATATCTTGGAAATACACACAGAACACACAAAATACACACACAATACACGCACAATACACACACAATACTCGCACAATACACTCACACACCTAACACCACACACACCACACACACCACACACACCCACACACACCACACACCACACACATGCGCATACAATACACAACACACAATATTCAACACAATACACAACACAATTCACACACAATACACGCAACAAACAACACACACACCCCACACACACCACACAATACACAACACACAACACAATTCACACACAATGCACACACAATACACACACAATACACACACACAATACAAGCACAATACACACAACACACACACCACACACCACATACCACATACCACACAAACACCCACACACCACACACACCCACACACACCACACACACGCACACACAATACACGCACAATAAACACACAATACACACACAAACACACACAAACACACACACAATACACGCACAATACACACAACACACAAACCACATACCACATATTATACCACGTATCATGTGTATTGTGCGTAGTGTGTGTGTATTGTGTTGTGTATTGTTATGTGTTGTGTATTGTGTGTAGTGTATTGTGTGTGTGTGTGTGTGTAAATGTGCTGTGTTGTGTGTTTGGGTGTGTGTGGTGTGTGTGTGTGTGTGTGAGGCTGTGTGGTGTGTGTGGGTGTGTGTGGTGTGTGTGTGTGTGGTGTGTGTGGTGTGTGTGTGTGTGTGTGTATTGTGCGTGTATTATGTGTGGGTGTGTGTGTGGTGTGTAGTGTGTATGGGTGTGTGTGGTGTGTGGTGTGTGTGGGTGTGTGTGGTGTGTGTGGGTGTGTTTGTGGTATGTGGTATGTGATGAGTGTGTTGTGTGTGTATTGTGCGTGTGTGTGGTGTGTGTGTATGTTTGTGTGTATTGTGCGTGTATTGTGTATTGTGTGTGTGTGTGTGTGTGGTGTGTGTGTAGGGTATGTGTGTTGTGTGATGTGTGGTGTGTGTGTGTGTATGTGTGTGTGGTGTGTGTTGTGTGTGTTTGTATTGTGCGTGTATTGTGTGTGGGTGTGTGTGTGGTGTGTATGGGTGTGTGTGGTGTGTGGTGTGTGTAGGTGTGTGTGGTGTGTGTGGGTGTGTGTTGTGTGTGTATTGTGCGTGTATTGTGCGTGTGTGTGGTGTGTGTGTGGGTGAGTGTGTGGGTGTGTGTGTGTATGTGTGTGTATGTGTGTGGTGTGTGGGTGTGTCTGGTGTGTGTGGGTTCGTGTATTGTGCGTGTATTGTGCGTGTATTGTGTGTGTATAGTGAGACCCCCAAAATTTCTTCAAATTTGGTGCGTGTGTGTGTATATGTGTATGTGTGCATGTGTGTGGTGTGTGTGTGTGTATTGTGTGTTTTTTATGTGTATTGTGTTGTGTATTGTGTTTTGTTGTGTGTTGCGTATTGTGTGTGTGTGTGTTTGTGAGGTGTGTGTGGGTGTGTGTGGTGTGTGGTGTGTGTGTGTTGTGTGTGTGTGGGTGCGTCTATTGTGCGTGTATTGTGCGTGTATTGTGCGTGTATTGTGTGTGTATTGTGCGTGTATTGTGCGTGTATTGTGCGTGTATTGTGTATGTATCGTGTGTATTTTGAAACCCCCTACTACTATCTACCTCAACCCCGCAGTGAAAATAACATATGTAAATTTAGGTACAAAAAGGCAAAACCGAATGATATGAAAAGCAATGTGAGAATGAATTTTAGTTAAACCTACCGAAATTTCTTCAAAATTGGTGCGTGTGTGTGGTGTGTGTGTGGGTGTGTGTGGTGTGTGTGTGTGCATGTGTGTAATGTGTGTGTGGGTGTGTGTGGTGTTTGTGTGTGTGGTGTCTGGTGTGTATTGTGTGTTTATTGTGTGTGTATCGTGTTTGTATTGTGTGTGTATTAGCTGTGTGGTGACGGCCTCAAAGAATATCGCCACCCCCTCTCATCCCGTGGGGGGACGTAGAAGTCGTCCCGAGGGAATATATACCAGAGAACGGGCAGCAGCGTTCTCCTGAGTCTACCAATGTCTACCTTACTGCGATCGCCAACCCGCCTGCCTAGCGTGGCGATTACGGCATATCCTCCCAAATGATGGACACAACAAAACCGCGGCCCCCAGTCCCCGGCAGCCCTGCTATTCCCAGCCGTGGTAACAGCCGTGGCTACGGCAGGGCAGGGGGTGCTAAGAATCCCCGGCAGATTCCACTTTACCAAAACCGACGACCACTGGCCCTGGCAACGTATAACACACGTACACTGCGGTCCAACGAGATGATAACCGAATTGGAAGAAGAATTGAGCAGGTTATGTTGGGATATTGTAGGATTATCTGAAGTCCGAAGAGAGGGGGAGGACTCGATAATACTGAAATCCGGAAACCTGCTATATTACCGGGAGGGTGACCAACGATCCCAAGGTGGTGTCGGGTTCATAGTCCACAAGTCTCTCGTGAACAACTGATGTTGAGAGTGTGTCGACGAGGGTTGCGTACCTTATACTCAGAATCTCCAAGCGGCACACTCCGATGATGCAGTCGAGGTTATGTATGAGGACATCTCCAGAGCCATACATACCTCTAACAGCTATTTCACTGTGGTCATGGGGGACTTTAACGCGAAGCTGGGCAAACGATTCGGTAATGAGCTGAGAGTGGGGCAATTTGGAACTGGAGACCGGAACCCCCGGGGCCAGATGTTGGCCGACTTCATGGAGAAGGAGGGACTCTTTATGATGAATTCCTCTTCAGGAAGCCGGATCACCGCAAGTGGACCCGGGTGAGTCCCGATGGTAAAACTAAAAATGAGATAGACTTTATCTTGTCGACGAGACGACACATGTTCAATGATGTCTCCGTGATCAATGCGGTTAAAACCCGGAGCGATCACAGACTGGTGAGAATTAAAAACAATTACCTTTTTCGATTATACAAAAATAAACATGAACTAACTTCAGAATTTTCCTGGAAGCAGGTTACGCCGTCTGAATTCCGTACGGACATCATTAACGAGAACCATTCCGAGCCTACAGCTGGACATATGGGGATATTTAAAACGTACCAACGTTTAGCTTTAAAGTATTATTGGCCAGGCATGTACCAAGATGTCCTCACGTTTATTAATGGTTGCGATAAATGTTTAGCATACAAGTCACAAAATCGAGAAATGGGTCGTCCTAAACAGTGTTTACGACCATTCCAAATGATTTCTATAGATCGTATGGGACCTCTTCCTACTTCTAAAAAACAAAATAATTTTATTCTTGTGATTACTTGTTGTTTTTCAAAATTTTGTTTAATCTTTCCGATTAAAAGAGCTACTTCAGATATAATAACAAAAATTTTAGAGGAATCCGTATTTTTATTTCATGGCATACCTCAAACTGTATTAATGGATAATGGAACCCAGTTTACTGGCAAGGTAGCAGAGGCACTATTTCAGAAGTATAACATTCCAAATGTCTATTATACTCCTAAATATACTCCACAGGTAAATTTAGTCGAGAGGTATAATAGAACTATTATAACCTGCATATCTACGTATGTGGATAATGACCACAGATCATGGGACTTGTTCATCCCAAAAGTACAGTTTGCGATAAATAACTCCGTAAACGAGGCTACAGGTTTTACACCATCATTTTTGGTTTTTGGTCGCGAACTAGTCACATGCGGTTCTCATTACATTGATCATGACCTTGGTAGTGAAATACTGTTTTTGCCCCGAGATATTTACGCAGAAAACTTAGGTAGTTTATCGACAATCTTTGACAGTGTCCAAGCAAAGCTATGGCAGGCTCATGTAAAGAATACGTCACATTATAATTTGCGTCGCAAGTTTGCCGAGTTTGACGTAGGTGACGTAGTCATGAAACGCGCTTATTGTTTAAGTGATAAAGAGAGTCGGTTTTGTATGAAATTAGCTCCCAAATTTATAAAAGCAAAAATTATCGAGAAAAAGTCTCCGCTAGTTTATGTTCTCCAAGATATGTCTGGTAAAAATTTAGGTTCTTGGCACATAAAAGACTTAAAATTAATAGCCAAGAAGTAAATTAATTTTTTTTCTTTCTTTTTACAACTTAAATATTCCTTTCGCTCTACTTCTACCCTTTACTAGAACAACTATTTGTAAGGTATCACGTTAAATTCAACGAGTTACCTACCATTTTCTGTACGTAAGCGACAGTTATTTTAGTCCTAATGAACTATAACTGCTGCTTGTTTTATGATTGCGTGATGTATGATACATGATTATGTAAGAGTAAACAAGTAGTTCCACAGAGTTCTAATGCGGATTTTACGATTTTGGAAGCAGTAAAATCCTGGACTGAGCGCGGGGGTATTGTAACGTTGCATATATATTCAACGCTCCTTAGTTTTCATTTCTTATTAATTAACACGTCCTGACATTGTAATATCGTTGCAACTCGTTATCTGTTCCGGTGGCGGTGAACACTCATTCTAAACCGGTTGGGAAGCGTGAGCCGCCGAGCGGGGATTAAGCGAACGGTGGTAGGGCAGCTGAGATTGCACTCATTGCGATAGCACATACACCGTACCGCAACAGCGGACCTACCGGTACCTGGTTGGCGGTCATTGACACCGTCACACACTCAGACCAGCCTTATCCCAGTGGGTCATCCTCCGGCCTGGCAACCTCCTGGAACTCCGTGACATCACCGTCATCGTCGAAGCCAGGAGAGTACTTGGCGCGCCTACCTCCATAGGGCATAATAATTGACGGGCTTATAACCCATGACCATTTAGTTTTTTGTATTATAGTTTTTTTTGTAAAATAAATTTGTAAGTGGTGAGAGTAGTGTATTTGTTTAATTTTAGTTACGAACCACACCTCATACGCTTCAACTGGTCGCAGAAATTGCCTGCAGCCAGTAGCCCGACTCCCATTCGGAAGTGGCAAGGAGACGAGCCCGATCACTAGCGTCAGGATAGGTGGTGAAAAGTGAATTTTGAACAAGTTTACATAGAGGCTGGTACCGAAATTTCTTCAAATTTGGTGCGTGTGAGTGGTGTGTGTGTGTGTTTGCATGTGTGTATTGTGTGTGTGGGTGTGTGTGGTGTGTGTTGTGTGTGTGGGTGCGTAAATTGTGCGTGTATTGTGTGTGTATTGTGCGTGTATTGTGCGTTTATTGTGTGTATTGTGAAACCCCCCCTCCTACTATCTACCTCAACCCCGCAGTGACAATTATGGGACTCTGTCCTTCAGCACGATCTCTTGCGTCAGGACAGGTGGTGAAAAGAGAATTTTGAACAAGTTAACATAAAGGCTCGTCACATTATCTCTGCGAACTGAGTGATTTTGGATACTCGGACAGGCCATTGACCACGCATTCCTGGCTACATCCATGCCTACCAACGGTGAAACGATAGATGAGGAAATTAATAGCATGCACAGAACAAAAATGCAGGCAGAGCAACACTTGAAATTTTGCGAATGCAATGCGAGGCCTGAAGCCAAGCATTTTTAGATGGTGTGTGTATTGTGTGTGCGTGTGTGTATTGTGAGTGTATTGTATGTATGTGAGTGTGTGGTGTGTGTGTGTGTGGTGTGTCGTGTGTGTGTATGTGTGTGTGTGTGTGTGTGTGTGTGTTGGTGTGTGTGGTGTGTGTGGGTGTGTGTGGTGTGTGTGTGTGTGTGTATTGTGCGTGTATTTTGCTTGTACTGTGCGTGCATTGTGCGTGTATTGTACGTGTTTTGTGTGTTTGGTGTGTCGTATGGTGTGAGTGGGTGTGTGTGGTGTGTGTGGGGTGTGTGTGGTGTGTGTGGGATGGGTGTGGTGTATTGGTGTGTGTGTGTGTGTGTGATATGTGATATGTGGAATGTGGTGTGCGGTGTGTGTGTTGTGTGTATTGTATGTGTATTGTGTGTGTATTGCGTGTGTATTTGTGTGTATATGTGGTGTGTTGTGTATTGTGGGTGTGTTTGGGTGTGTGTGGTGTGTGTGAGTGTGGTGTGTGTGTTATATGTATTGTGTGTTTAGTGTTTTATTTGTGTGTGTGTTTGTCTGTGTGGTGTGTGTGGGTGTGTGTGGTTTGTGTGGATGTGTGTGGTGTGTGGTGGGTGTGTGTGGTGTGAGTTGTATGTGTGGTTTTTGTGTGTGTGTGTATTGTGTGTTTATTGTGTGTGTATTGTGCGTGTATTTTGTGTGTGTGTACGTGTAGTGTGTGTGTGGGTGTGTGTGGTGTGTGTGGGTGTGTGTGGTGTATGGGTGTGTGTGTGTAATATGTGATATGTGGTATGTGGTGTGTGGTGTGTGGTGTGTGTGTTGTGCACACACAATACACGTACAATACACACACAATACACACAACACACACACACACACACCCCACACACACAATACAGAACACACAATATTCAACACAATACACACAGAAAACACGCACAATACACGCCAGACACACACACATAATACACAACACACAATATTCAACACAATACACAACATAATTCACACACAATAAACACAGAATACACACACAATACACGCATAATACACGCACCACACACCACAAACATACCCACACACACACACAATACACGTACAATAAACACACAATGCACGCGCAATACACGCACAATACACACACACACACACCACACACAAAACACACCCACACACACCACACATACAACACACACACCCACACACGCACCCACACACACCACACACACCCCCCCACACACACATACACACACACACACACAATACACAACACAATACACGCACACCCTCACAGCTTCGTTCATTCGTCACTCATAATGGTGGAGAGGTGATCTTAAAGGTGGATGTTAAAAACACTTTTAAATTTGTGACAGAACCACTCTTTTGACTTAAATTCAAAATTTTATACCGGAAACCTACGACTATCTGTGGCAATGTTATGGTTTTGACACTAAATTATTATAATGAAATCACCTTGTGAACTCTTGCTGTGGATGTCAATAAAGTGACCCACTCGGACATGCCATTTTCAGTCTTACCATTCACTCTATAATTTCGACACTAAATTCTAAATTAAACACGTACTATTTAGATGACGGAACCTTAGGTAGCGATGCATGTATGATGAAGATGATACATAACTTGGAAACTTTAATCGACAGATTTCATACTAAAATCTAGATCGTATACAATAGTCTAGATCAAAATTTTTCTAAATGCAAATTTATTATTTTCTTTCCCTCCAACTCCAACTACCGATAAAAACAAGATATAATTGATTAGTTTTCTATTCTTCCCCAAATTAAAAGATCGTAAACAAACAGTCGCTTCGCCTCTAAGGCGCAGCGATTCTCGAAGACACATTCCCAACTTTTATGGAAGGACAACGCACCAAATTAGAAGAAATTACCGTACGTTTAACTAAAATTCATTCTCACATTGCTTTTCATATCATTCGGTTTTGCCTTTTTGTACCTACATTTACGTATGTTCTTCGTTGTTGCCTTCTTTGGAATCATGGTAGTCTTTAAACAATTTAGAACACACTATCAAAACACTTGGACCCAAATTCTAAATTGTTCAATTTCGGAAAATGCTTGTTTTCAGGCCTCGCATTGCATTCGCAAAATTTCAAGTGTTGCTCTGCCTGCATTTTTGTTCTGTGCATGCTATTAATTTCCTCATCTATCGTTTCACCGTTGGTAAGCATGAATGGAGCCAGGAATGCGTGGTCAATGGCCAGTCCGAGTGTGGCGTGTCCAAAAACACTCAGTTCGCAGAGACAATGGGACGAGCCTCTATGTAAACTTGTTCAAAATTCACTTTTAACCACTTGTCCTGACGCTAGAGATCGGGCTCGTCTCCTTGCCACTTGCGAACGGGAGTCGGGCTACTGGCTGCAGGCAATTTCTGCGACCAGTATAGGAACTCTTTTAGATAATACGGCATTCCACACACATCACACACACCCACACACACCACACACCACATATACACACACATAAACACACAATAAACACACTTACACACTACACACCACACACACAAACACACCACACACACGCACACACACACCACACACACGCACCAAATTTAAAGGAATTTCGGTACGTTCATCTAAAATTCATTCTCAATAAACACACAATACACACACACACACACCACACACACAGCACACACAACACACACCCACACACACCTCACACACCCGCACACACTAAACACCACACACACCCACACAAACCACACACACCCACACACACCACACAGACACACACACACACACACAAACAATACACTAATTTTACAATACACACACACCACACCCACACACACCACACACACCCACACACACCACACACCACATATACACACATACACACACAATACACACACAATAAACACACTTACACGCTACACACCACACACACACACACACACACCACACACACGCACACACACACCACACACACGCACCAAATTTAAAGGAATTTCGGTACGTTCAACTAAAATTCATTCTCAATAAACACACAATACACACACACACACCACACACACAGCACACACAACACACACCCACACACACCTCACACACCCACACACACCAAACACCACACACACCCACACAAACCACACACACCCACACACACCACACAGACACACACACACAATACACGCACAATACACACACAATACACACACCATCTAAAAATGCTTGGCTTCAGGCCTCGCATTGCATTCGCAAAATTTCAAGTGTTGCTCTGCCTGCATTTTTGTTCTGTGCATGCTATTAATTTCCTCATCTATCGTTTCACCGTTGGTAGGCATGGATGTAGCCAGGAATGCGTGGTCAATGGCCTGTCCGAGTGAGGCGTGTCCAAAATCAATCAGTTCGCAGAGATAATGGGACGAGCCTCTATGTTAACTTGTTCAAAATTCTCTTTTCACCACCTGTCCTGACGCAAGAGATCGGGCTGAAGGACAGAGTCCCATAATTGTCACTGCGGGGTTGAGGTAGAAAGTAGGAGGGGGGTTTCAAAATACACACAATAAACGCACAATACACGCACAATACACACACAATACACGCACAATTTACGCACCCACACACACAACACACACGACACACACCCACACACACGTTATACACATGCAAACACACACACACACACCACACACAACACACACACCACTCACATGCACCAAATTTAAAGAAATTTCGGTACGTTTTACTAAGATTCATTCTCACATTGCTTTTCATATCATTCGGTTTTGCCTTTTTGTACCTACATTTACGTATGTTCTTCGTTGTTGCCCTCTTTGAAATCATGGTAGTCTTTTGACAATTTAAGACCACACTATCAAAACACTTGGACCCAAATTCTAAATTGTTCAATTTCGGAAAATGCTTGGCTTTAGGCCTCGCATGGGCAATGGGAGTCGGGCTACTGGCTGCAGGCAATTTCTGCGACCAGTATAGGAAATCTTTTAGATAATACGGCATTCTCAGTCATACTCTGCCCTTGAGATGCCAAAATAAAGACCTTCATCTTCGTCTGGGCATCTCAAGGACAGAGTCCCATAATTGTCACTGCGGGGTTGAGGTAGATAATAGGAGGGGGGTTTCACAATACACACAATAAACGCACAATACACGCACAATACACACACAATACACGTACAATTTACGCACCCACACACACAACACACACCACATACACCCACACACGCATTACACACATGCGAACACACACACATACCACACACACACACCACTCACACGCACCAAATTTGAAGAAAATTCGGTACGTTTAACTAAGATTCATTCTCACATTGCTTTTCATATCTTTCGGTTTTTCCTTTTTGTACCTTCATTTACGTATGTTCTTTGTTGTTGCCCTCTTTGGAATCATGGTAGTCTTTTGACAATTTTAGACCACACTATAAAAACACTTGGATCCAAATTCTAAATTATTCAATTTCGGAAAATGCTTGGCTTCAGGCCTCGCATTACATTCGCAAAATTTCAAGTGTTGCTCTGCCTGCATTTTTGTTCTGTTCATGCTATTAATTTCCTCACCTATCGTTTCACCGTTGGTAGGCATGAATGGAGCCAGGAATGCGTGGTCAATGGCCAGTCCGAGTGAGGCATGTCCAAAAACACTCAGTTCGCAGAGACAATGAGACGAGCCTCTATGTAAACTTGTTCAAAATTCACTTTTAACCACCTGTCCTGACGCTATAAATAAGGCTCGTCTCCTTGCCACTTGCGAACGGGAGTCGGGCTACTGGCTGCAGGCAATTTCTGCGACCAGTATAGGAACTCTTTTAGATAATACGGCATTCTCAGTCGCACTCTGTCCTGGAGACGCCCAGATGAAGACCTACATCTTCGTCTGGGCATCTCAATACTACAATACACAACACAACACAATACACAACACAATACACAACACAATACACAACACAATACACACACAATACACACACAAAACACACACAATACACATATAATACACACAACACACACACACCACACATTAAACACCACATACCACATATCACACACACACACCCATACACCACACACACCCACACCCCCCCCCAACCAACACACACACCACACGTACACACACACACACAATACATGCATAATACACACACCACACACACCCACACACACACCACACACACGCACCAAATTTGAAGAAATTTCGGTACGTTCAACTAAAATTCATTCTCCATAAACACACAATACACACACACACACACACCACACACCACACACACAGCACACGTACACACACACACAATAAATGCATAATACACACACCACACCCACACACACCACACACACCCACACACACCACACACCACATATACACACACCCACACACACACCACACACACGCACCAAATTTGAAGAAATTTCGGAAAGTTCAACTAAAATTCATTCTCAATAAACACACAATACACACACACACACACCACACACACAGCACACACAACACACCCACACACACCTCAAACACCCACACACACCTCACACACCCACACACACCACACACCACACACACCCACACAAACCACACACACCCACACACACCACACAGACACACACACACACCACACACCACATATACACACACATACACACACAATACACACACAATTAACACACTTACACACTACACACCACACACACACACCACACACACCCACACACACACCACACACACGCACCAAATTTGAAGAAATTTCGGTACGTTCAACTAAAATTCATTCTAAATAAACACACAATACACACACACACACACCACACACACAGCACACACAACACACACCCACACGCACCTCACACACCCACACACACCACACAGACACACGCACGCATAATAAACTAATTTTACAATACACACACAATACACATAACACACACACCACACCCACACACACTACACACCACATATACATACACATACACACACAATACACACACAATAAACATACTTACACACTACACACCACACACACACACCACACACACCCACCCCCCCCCCCCCCCCCCCAACCAACACACACACCACACGTACACACACACACACAATTCATGCATAATACACACACCACACACACCCACACACACACCACACACACGCACCAAATTTGAAGAAATTTCGGTACGTTTAACTAAAATTCATTCTCACATTGCTTTTCAAATCAATCGGTTTTGCCTTTTTGTACCTAAATTTACGTATGTTATTTTCACTGCGGGGTTGAGGTAGATAGTAGTAGGGGGGGTTTCAAAATACACACAATACACGCACCCACACACACAACACACACACACACTTCACACACCCACACACACCTCACAAACACCCACCCACACACACACACAATACACTAAATTCACAATACACAACACACATTAAAACAAAATACACAACAGAATACACATACAAAACTCACATAATACACATACAATACACACAACACACACACCACACACCACATATCACATATCACACATCACACACACACACCCATACACCACACACACCCACACACACCACACACACCCACACACACACAACACGTACACACACACAAAATACACGCACAATACACACACAATAAACACACAATACACACACACACAAACACCACACATACAACACACACCACACACACCCACACCCACCACACACCACACAAACCCACACAAACCAAACACACCCACACACACCACACAGACACACACACACACACAAATAATACACTAAACACACAATACATATAACACACATACCACACCCACACACACCACACACACCCACAATACACAACACACCACATATACACACAAATACACACGCAATACACATACAATACACATACAATACTTACAACACACACACCACACACCACATTCCACATATCACATATCACACACACACACACACACCAATACACCACACCCACCCCACACACACCACACACACCCACGCACCACATACGACACACCAAACACACAAAACACGTACAATACACGCACAATGCACGCACAATACAAGCAAAATACACGCACAATACACACACACACACACACACACCACACACACCCACACACACCACACATACCAACACACACACACACCCACACCCACACACATACACACACACGACACACACCACACACACACACACCACACACTCACACACATACAATACACTCACAATACACACACACACACAATACACGCACAATATACACACCATCTAAAAATGCTTGGCTTCAGGCCTCGCATTGCATTCGCAAAATTTCAAGTGTTGCTCTGCCTGCATTTTTGTTCTGTGCATGCTATTAATTTCCTCATCTATCGTTTCACCGTTGGTAGGCATGGATGTAGCCAGGAATGCGTGGTCAATGGCCTGTCCGAGTGAGGCGTGTCCAAAATCACTCAGTTCGCAGAGATAATGCGACGAGCCTCTATGTTAACTTGTTCAAAATTCTCTTTTCACCACCTGTCCTGACGCAAGAGATCGGGCTGAAGGACAGAGTCCCATAATTGTCACTGCGGGGTTGAGGTAGATAGTAGGAGGGGGGGTTTCACAATACACACAATAAACGCACAATACACGCACAATACACACACAATCATCATCATCATCATCATATCAGCCGAAAGACGTCCATTGCTGGACAAAGGCCTCCCCCAAAGATCTCCACAATTGCCGGTCTTGTGCTATTCGCATCCAGCATTTTCCAGCGACCCGCACAAGATCATCGGTCCACCTTGTAGGGGGCCTGCCCACGCTGCGTCTTCCGGTTCGTGGTCGCCACTCGAGAACCTTTCTGCCCCAACGGCCGTCGGCTCTACGAGCTATGTGCCCTGCCCACTGCCACTTCAACTTGGCAATTTTTCGGGCTATGTCGGTGACTTTGGTTCGCCTGTGGATTTCGACATTTCTGATGCGATCCCGCAGGGAAACTCCGAGCATAGCCCTCTCCATTGCTCTTTGGGTGACCTTGAGCCTTCTAATAAGGCCCATAGTGAGCGACCACGTCTCTGTTCCGTATTTCATCACTGGCAACACACACTGGTCGAAGACTTTCGACTTGAGACACTGCGGTATTTTGGACGAGAAGATGTTACGTAGCTTCCCGAACGCTGCCCAGCCGAGTTGGATTCTACGATTGACCTCCTTCTCGAAGTTGGACCTACCTAGTTGGATGGTCTGTCCTAGGTAAATATAGTTCTCTACAACTTCGAGTGCAGAGTCACCAACTTTCAATTGAGTGGGTGCAACATGGACGTTTGACATGATTTTCGTCTTATCCATGTTCATTTCCAGACCCACTTGTTGAGAGACTCTGCTGAGGTCATCGAGCATTATACCGAGGTCTTCCATGGTCTCAGCCATGACTACGATATCATCGGCAAATCGAAGGTGAGTGATGTACTCGCCATTGACATTGATGCCAAAGCCTTTCCAGTCCAGAAGCTTGAAGACGTCTTCCAATGCAGCGGTGAACAGTTTCGGAGATATAACATCTCCCTGTCTCACGCCTCGCTGCAAGTGGATAGGTTTCGAGATCTGGTCCTGGAGTCGCACTGACATAGTGGCGTTTTCATACAAACACTTTATCACCTCGATATACCGGTAGTCAATTTGGCACCTTATGAGAGACCTCAGCACGGCCCATGTTTCGATAGAATCAAAGGCTTTCTCATAGTCCACAAACGCTAAGCACAGTGGCTTGTTATACTCTTCGGTCTTCTGTATAACTTGCCGCAGCGTATGTATGTGGTCTATGGTGCTAAAGCCTTTTCGGAAACCGGCTTGTTCGGGAGGCTGGAAGTCGTCAAACCTGCGCGCGAGACGGTTAGTAACGACCCTCGAAAACAACTTGTAAACATGGCTCAGCAGTGTGATGGGTCTATAATTCTTCAGTAGGGTCTTGTCGCCCTTTTTGAAGAAGAGCTCCACCACACTTCTGTGCCATGCTTGTGGCGTTTGACCATCTAGTATGACAGAGTTAAATAACTTCTGAAGGGCCCGTAGGATTGGTGTACCACCCGCCTTCAGAAGCTCTGCTGTAACTCCATCATCACCAGGCGCCTTGTTGTTCTTGAGTTGTTTAAGAGCCATTCTAATCTCGTACAGGCGGGATGTCCGGGATGTCTTCGCACACACACAATACACGCACAATTTACGCACCCACACACACAACACACACCACACACACCCACACACACAATACACTCATGCAAATACACACACACACACACAACACACACACACCACTCACACGCACCAAATTTGAAGAATTTTCGGTACCAGCCTCTATGTAAACTTGTTCAAAATTCACTTTTCACCACCTATCCTGACGCTAGTGATCGGGCTCGTCTCCTTGCCACTTCCGAATGGGAGTCGGGCTACTGGCTGCAGGCAATTTCTGCGACCAGTTGAAGCGTATGAGGTGTGGTTCGTAACTAAAATTAAACAAATACACTACTCTCACCACTTACAAATTTATTTTACAAAAAAAAACTATAATACAAAAAACTAAATGGTCATGGGTTATAAGCCCGTCAATTATTATGCCCTATGGAGGTAGGCGCGCCAAGTTCTCTCCTGGCTTCGACGATGACGGTGATGTCGCGGAGTTCCAGGAGGTTGCCAGGCCGGAGGATGACCCACTGGGATAAGGCTGGTCTGAGTGTGTGACGGTGTCAGTGACCGCCAACCAGGTACCGGTAGATCCGCTGTTGCGGTACGGTGTATGACCGTACCTTGGATCCGTGTAGGCCGAACTTTGGACCCCAATATGGGGTTAACACTGATTGAAATTAAAACTTGTTAAACTAATAACTATTTGTGAATCTTCACGTTACACGACGCGACTAAGAAAAATATAACGTTTCTTTCGAAGTGAGTGCGTACGTGCTATCGCAATGAGTGCAATCTCAGCTGCCCTACCACCGTTCGCTTAATCCCCGCTCGGCGGCTCACGCTTCCCAACCGGTTTAGAATGAGTGTTCACCGCCACCGGAACAGATAACGAGTTGCAACGATATTACAATGTCAGGACGTGTTAATTAATAAGAAATGAAAACTAAGGAGCGTTGAATATATATGCAACGTTACAATACCCCCGCGCTCAGTCCAAGATTTTACTGCTTCCAAAATCGTAAAATCCGCATTAGAACTCTGTGGAACTACTTGTTTACTCTTACATAATCATGTATGTATCATACATCACGCAATCATAAAACAAGCAGCAGTTATAGTTCATTAGGACTAAAATAACTGTCGCTTACGTACAGAAAATGGTAGGTAACTCGTTGAATTTAACGTGATACCTTACAAATAGTTGTTCTAGTAAAGGGTGGAAGTAGAGCGAAAGGAATATTTAAGTTGTGAAAAGAAAGAAAAAAAATTAATTTACTTCTTGGCTATTAATTTTAAGTCTTTTATGTGCCAAGAACCTAAATTTTTACCAAACATATCTTGGAAATACACACAGAACACACAAAATACACACACAATACACGCACAATACACACACAATACTCGCACAATACACTCACACACCTAACACCACACACACCACACACACCACACACACCCACACACACCACACACCACACACATGCGCATACAATACACAACACACAATATTCAACACAATACACAACACAATTCACACACAATACACGCAACAAACAACACACACACCCCACACACACCACACAATACACAACACACAACACAATTCACACACAATGCACACACAATACACACACAATACACACACACAATACAAGCACAATACACACAACACACACACCACACACCACATACCACACAAACACCCACACACCACACACACCCACACACACCACACACACGCACACACAATACACGCACAATAAACACACAATACACACACAAACACACACAAACACACACACAATACACGCACAATACACACAACACACAAACCACATACCACATATTATACCACGTATCATGTGTATTGTGCGTAGTGTGTGTGTATTGTGTTGTGTATTGTTATGTGTTGTGTATTGTGTGTAGTGTATTGTGTGTGTGTGTGTGTGTAAATGTGCTGTGTTGTGTGTTTGGGTGTGTGTGGTGTGTGTGTGTGTGTGTGAGGCTGTGTGGTGTGTGTGGGTGTGTGTGGTGTGTGTGTGTGTGGTGTGTGTGGTGTGTGTGTGTGTGTGTGTGTATTGTGCGTGTATTATGTGTGGGTGTGTGTGTGGTGTGTAGTGTGTATGGGTGTGTGTGGTGTGTGGTGTGTGTGGGTGTGTGTGGTGTGTGTGGGTGTGTTTGTGGTGTGTGGTATGTGATGAGTGTGTTGTGTGTGTATTGTGCGTGTGTGTGGTGTGTGTGTATGTTTGTGTGTATTGTGTGTATTTTAAAACCCCCCAATACTACTATTTACTTTAACTCCGCAGTGAAAATAACATACGTAAATTTAAGTACAAAAAGGCAAAACCGAATGATATGTAAAGCAATGTGAGAATGAATTTTAGTTAAAACGTACCGAAATTTCTTCAAATTTGGTGCGTGTGTGTGGTGTGTATGTGTGGTGTGTGTTGTGTGTGTGTGTTTATTGTGTGTGTATTGTGTGTGTATTGTGTGTGTATTGTGTTGTGTATTGTGTTGTGTATTGTATTGTGTTGTGTATTGTAGTATTGAGATGCCCAGACGAAGATGTAGGTCTTCACCTGAGCATCTCCAGGACAGAGTGCGACTGAGAATGCCGTATTATCTAAAAGAGTTCATATACTGATCGCAGAAATTGCCTGCAGCCTGTAGCCCGATTCTTGTTCGCAAGTGGCAAGGAGACGAACACGATCTCTAGCTTCAGGACAGGTGGTTAAAAGTGAATTTTGAGCAAGTTTACATAGAGGCTCGTCCCATTGTCTCTGCGAACTGAGTGTTTTTGGACACGCCTCACTCGGACTGGCCATTGAACACGCATTCCTGGCTCCATCCATGCCTATCAACGGTAAAACGATAGATGAGGAAATTAATAGCATGCACAGAACAAAAATGCAGGATGGGCAACACTTGAAATTTTGCCAATGCAATACGAGGCCTGAAGCCAAGCATTTACCGAAATTGAACAATTTAGAATTTGGGTCCAAGTGTTTTGATATTGTGGTCTAAAATTGTCAAAAGAATACCATGATTCCAAAGAGGGCAACAACGAAGAACATACGTAAATGTAGGTACAAAAAGGCAAAACCGAATGATATGAAAAGCAATGTGAGAATGAATTTTAGTTAAACGTACGGTAATTTCTTCTAATTTGGTGCGTTGTTCTTCCATAAAAGTTGGGAATGTGTCTTCGAGAATCGGTGCGCCTAAGAGGCGAAGCGACTGTTTGTTTACGATCTTTAAATTTGGGGAAGAATAGAAAACTAATCAATTATATCTTGTTTTTATCGGAAGTTGGAGTTGGAGGGAAAGAAAATAATAAATTTGCATTTAGAAAAATTTTGATCTAGACTTATTGTATACTATCTAGATTTTAGTATGAAATCTGTCGATTAAAATTTCCAAGTTATGTAGTACAGTACATGCATCGCTACCTAAGGTTCCGTCATCTAAATACCACGTACATGCATCGCTACCTAAGTTTCCGTCATCTAAATACCACGTGTTTAATTTAGAATTTAGTGTCGAAATTATAGAGTGAATGGTAAGACTGAAAATGGCATGTCCGAGTGGGTCACTTTATTGACATCCAGAGCAAAAGTTCACAAGGTGATTTCTTTATAATAATTTAGTGTCAAAACCATAACATTGCCACAGATAGTGGTAGGTTTCCGGTATAAAATTTAGAATTTAAGTCAAAAGAGTGGTTCTGTCACAAAGTTGAAAGTGTTTTTAACATCCACCTTTAAGATCACCTCTCCACCATTATGAGTGACGAATGAACGAAGCTGTGAGGCTGTGCGTGTATTGTGTGTGTATTGTTCGTTTATTGTGTGTGAATTGTTTTGTGTATTGTGTGTGCGTGTGTGTGTGTGTGTGTGTGTGGGTGTGTGTGGTGTGTGTGGGTGCGTGTGTGTGTGTTGTGTGTGTTGTGTGTGTGGTGTGTGTGGTGTGTGTGGGTGTGTTTGGTGTGTGGTATGTGTGTGTATTGTGTGTGTATTGTGTTGTGTGATGTGTTGTGTATTGTAGTATTGAGATGCCCAGACGAAGATGTAGGTCTTCATCTGGACATCTCCAGAAAAGAGTGCGACTGAGAATGCCGTATTATCTAAAAGAGTTCCTATACTGGTCGCAGAAATTGCCTGCAACCAGTAGCCCGACTGCCGTTCGCAAGTGGCAAGGAGACGAGCCCGATCTCTAGCGTCAAGACAGGTGGTTAAAAGTGAATTTTGTACAAGTTAACATAGAGGCTCGTCACATTGTCTCTGCGAACTGAGTGTTTTTGGACACGCCTCACTCGGACAGGCCATTGACCTCGCATTCCTGGCTCCATCCATACCTACGGTGAAACGATGGATGAGGAAATTAATAGCATGCACAGATTAAAAATGCAGGCAGAGCAACACTTGAAATTTTGCGAATGCAATGCGAGGCCTGAAGTCAAGCATTTTCCGTAATTGAACAATTTAGAATTTGGGTCCAAGTGTTTTGATAGTGTGGTCTAAAATTGTCAAAAGATAACCATGATTCCAAAGAGGGAAACAACGAAGAACATCCGTAAATGTAGGTACAAAAAGGCAAAACCGAATGATATGAAAAGCAATGTGAGAATGAATCTTAGTTGAACGTACCGAAATTTCTTCAAATTTGGTGCACGTGTGTGGTGTGTGTGTGTTGTGTGTGGTGTGTGTGTGTGTGTTTCATTGTGTGAAATGTGTGTGTGGGTATGTGTGGTATGTGTGGGTGTGTGTGGTATGTGTGGGTGCGTGTATTGTGTGTGTAATGTGCGTGAATTGTGCGTGTATTGTGCGTGTATTGTGTGTATTGTGAAATCCCCTACTCCTAATATCTACCTTAACCCCGCAGTGACTGTCCTTGAGATGCCCAGACGAAGATGTAGATCTTTATCTGGGCATCTCCAGGACAGAGTGCGACTGAGAATGCCGTATTATCTAAAAGAGTTCCTATACTGGTCGCAGAAATTGCCTGCAGCCAGAAGCCCGACAGCCCCCAGTGTGTGTATGTGTGTGTGTGTGTGTGTGTGTGTGCATGAGTGTGGTGTGTGTGTATTGTGTGTTTTGTATGTGTATTGTGTGTGTATTGTGCGTGTATTATGTGTGTATTGTGTGTGTGTATTGTGTGTGTGTATTGTGTGTGTGTCTGTGGTGTGTGTGGGTGTGTATGATTTTAGTGGGTGTGTGTGGGTGCGAGTATTTTGCGTGTATTGTGTGTGTATTGTGCGTGTATTGTATGTGTGTATTATGTGTGTATTGTGCGGGTATTGTGTGTGGTGTGTGTGGTGTGTGTGGGTGTGTGTGTGGTGTGTGTGGGTGTGTGTGGTGTGTGTGTTGTGTGTTTCGTGTGTATTGTATTGTTTATTGTGTTGTGTTGTGTATTGTGCATTGTGTGTGTAATGTATTGTGTATGTGTGTGTTTTGTGGGTGGTGTGTGGTATGTGTGTGTGTATTGTGTGTTAATTGTGTGTGTGTTGTGCGTGTATTATGTGTGTGTGTGTGTGCGTTTGGTATGTGTGTGGGTGTGTATGGTGTGTGTGTGGGATCTGGTATGTGGTGTGTGTGTTGTGTGTATTGTGTATGTATTGTGTTGTGTCGGGTATTGTAGTATTGAGATGCCCAGACGAAGATGTAGGTCTTCATCTGGGCATCTCCAGGACAGAGTGCGACTGAGAATGCCGTATTATCTAAAAGAGTTCCTATACTGGTCGCAGAAATTGCCTGTAACCAGTAGCCCGACTACCGTTTGCAAGTGCCAAGGAGACGAGCCCGATCTCTAGCGTCAGGAGAGGTGGTTAAAAGTTAATTTTGAACAAGTTTACATAGATGCTCGTCCCATTGTCTCTGCGAACTTAGTATTTTTGGACACGCCTCACTCGGACAGGCCATTGATCACGCATTCCTGGTTTCATCCATGCCTACCAACGGTGAAACGATAGATGAGGAAATTAACAGCATGCACAGAACAAAAATGCAGGCAGAGCAACACTTGAAATTTTTCGAATGCAATGCGAGGCCTGAAGCCAAGCATTTTCCGAAATTGAACAATTTAGAATTTGGGTCCAAGTGTTTTGATAGTGTGGTCTAAAATTGTCAAAAGACAACCATGATTCCAGAGAGGGCAACAACGAAGAACATACGTAAATTAAGGTACAAAAAGGCAAAACCGAATGATATGAGAAGCAATATGAGAATGAATTTTAATTAAACGTACCGAAATTTCTTCAAATTTGGTGCGTGTGTGTGTGTGTGTATGTGTGTGCATGTGTGTGGTGTGTGCGTGGGTGCATTAGTATTGTTTGTTTATTGTGTGTGTATTATGCGTGTATTGTGTGTGGTGTGTGTGAGTGCGTGTGGTGTGTGTGTTAGGGAGTGTGTGGTGTGTGTATGTGTGTGGGTGTGTGTGGTTTGTGGTGTGTATTGTGTGTGTGTATTGTGTGTTTATTGTGTGTGTATTGTGCGTGTATTGTATGAATGTGTGGTGTGTGTGTGTGTGTGGTGTGTGGTGTGTGTTTTTTGTGTGTGGTGTTTGTGTGTGTGTGTGGTGTGTGTTGTGTGTGTGGGTGCGTGTATTGTGTGTGTATAGTGCGTGTATTGTGTGTGTATTGTGCGTGTATTATGCGTGTATTGGGTGTGTATTGTGTGTATTTTGAAACCCCCCGTCTACTATCTTCCTCAACCCTGGAGTGAAATCAACATAAGTAAATTTAGATACAAAAGGCAAAACCGAATAATATGAAAAGCAATGTGAGAATGTATTTTAGTTATACGTACCGAAATTTTTTCAAAGGTGTGTGTGTATGGTGTGTGTGTATGTGTGTGCATGTGTGTGGTGTGTGCGTGGGTGTATTAGTATTGTGTGTTTATTGTGTGTGTATTATGCGTGTATTGTGTGTGGTGTGTGTGAGTCCGTGTGGTGTGTGTGGTGTGTGTATGTGTGTGGGTGTGTGTGGTTTGTGGTGTGTGTTGTGTGTGTGTATTGTGTGTTTATTGTGTGTGTATTGTGCGTGTATTGTATGTGTGTGTGGTGTGTGTGTGTGTGTGGTGTGTGGTGTGTGTATTGTGTGTGGTGTGTGTGTGTGTGGTGTGTGTTGTGTGTGTGGGTGCATGTATTGTGTGTGTATTGTGCGTGTATTGTGTGTGTATTGTGCGTGTATTATGCGTGTATTGGGTGTGTATTGTGTGTATTTTGAAACCCCCCGTCTACTATCTTCCTCAACCCTGGAGTGAAATTAACATAAGTAAATTTAGATACAAAAGGCAAAACCGAATGATATGAAAAGCAATGTGAGAATGTATTTTAGTTATACGTACCGAATTTTTTTCAAAGGTGCGTGTGTGTGGTGTGTGTGTAGATGAGTGTGGTGTGTGTGTAGATGAGTGTGGTGTGTGTGTGGGTGTGTGTGGTGTGTGGTATGTGTGTGTGTATTGTGTGTTATTTGTGTGTGTGTTGTGCGTGTATTATGTGTGTGGTGTGTGCGTGGGTGTATTAGTATTGTGTGTTTATTGTGTGTGTATTGTGCGTGTATTGTGTGTGGTGTGTGTGAGTGCGTGTTGTGTGTGTAATAGGGTGTGTGGTGTGTGTGTGTGTGGATGTGTGTGGTTTGTGGTGTCTGTGTTGTGTGTGTGTATTGTGTGTTTATTGTGTGTAAATTGTGCGTGTATTGTATGTGTGTGTGTGTGTGTTGTGAGTATCGTGTGTATTGAGTGCGTGTATTGTGATGTTTATTTCGTTGTGTTGTGTATTGTGCATTGTGTGTGTAGTGTATTGTGTATGTGTGTGTTGTGTGTGTGGTGTGTGGTATGTGTGTGTGT
Organism: Pseudoips prasinana; assembly: GCA_951640165.1. Taxonomy (NCBI): domain Eukaryota; kingdom Metazoa; phylum Arthropoda; class Insecta; order Lepidoptera; family Nolidae; genus Pseudoips; species Pseudoips prasinana. The sequence goes on from OX621260.1 coordinate 17,639,754, forward strand.
ATTGTGTGTTTATTGTGCGTGTATTGTGTGTGAATTATGTATGTATTGTGCGTGTATTGTGTGTGGTGTGTGTGGTGTGTGTGGGTGTGTGTCTGGTGTGTGTGGGTGTGTGTGGTGTAAGTGTTGTGTGTATCGTGTGTATTGTGTGTGTATTGTGTTGTTAATTGTGTTTTGTTGTGTATGGTGCAATGTGTGAGTAGTGTATTGTGTATGTGTGTGTGTGTGTTATGTGTGGTATGTGTGTGTGTATTGTGTGTTAATTGTGTGTGTGTTGTGCGTGTATTGTGTTTGTATTACGTGTGTGTGTGTGTGTGCATGTGGTATGTGTGGGTGTGTGCGTTGTGTGTGTGGTATCTGGTATGTGGTGTGTTGTGTGTGTGTTGTGTGTATTGTGTGTGTTTTGTGTGTGTATTGTGTGTTTGTTGTGTTGTCTATTGTGTTGTGTTGGGTATTGTAGTATTGAGATGCCCAGACGAAGATGTAGGTCTTCATCTGGGCATCTCCAGGTTAGTGTATTATGCGTGTATTGGGTGTGTATTGTGTGTATTTTGAAACCCCCCTTCTACTATCTACCTCAACCTCGGAGTGAAAATAACATACGTAAATTTAAATACAAAAAGGCAAAACCGAATTATATGAAAATCTATGTGACAATGTATTTCAGTTAAACGTACGAAATTTCTTCAAAGGTGCGTGTTTGTGGTGTGTGTGGGTGTGTTTGGTGTGTGTGTGTGTGGGTTGTTGTTTGTGTGTGTGTATTGTGTGTGTATTGTGTGTTTATTGTGTCTGAATTGTGTGTGTATTGCGTGTGGTGTGTGTGTGGTATCTGGTATGTTGTGTGTGTGTTGTGTGTATTGTGTGAGTGTTGTGTTGTGTCGGGTATTGTAGTATTGAGATGCCCAGACGAAGATGTAGGTCTTCATCTGGGCATCTCCAGGACAGAGTGCGACTGAGAATGCCGTTTTATCTAAAAGAGTTCCTATACTGGTCGCAGAAATTGCCTGCAGTCAGTAGCCCGACTCCCGTTTGCAAGTGACAAGGAGACGAGCCCGATCTCTAGCGTCAGGAGAGGTGGTTTAAAGTGAATTTTGAACAAGTTTACATAGATGCTCGTCCCATTGTCTCTGCGAACTTAGTATTTTTGGACACGCCTCACTCGGACAGGCCATTGATCACGCATTCCTGGTTTCATCCATGCCTACCAACGGTGAAACGATAGATGAGGAAATTAACAGCATGCACAGAACAAAAATGCAGGCAGAGCAACACTTGAAATTTTTCGAATGCAATGCGAGGCCTGAAGCCAAGCATTTTCCGAAATTGAACAATTTAGAATTTGGGTCCAAGTGTTTTGATAGTGTGGTCTAAAATTGTCAAAAGACTGTGATGTATGACTAAGTGTATATTGAACTTTCCGTATATGGTGTACGCGTGCAACCTAATTATTGTATTTGTACCTAGCTCATAAGATCATTTATTTTAACAATATACTTTCATACGTTAAACTGACCGGTTGTCTTTTCATTTATTCGCCTTTACATAAATGTAGTAATCTACCTATTACCAGTGAAGCACGTCTAGCTTCGTATGGCGACCCTGCCAGGATCTTTAGTGTTTCAGTTTTTCAGGATATAATAATTAAAAATTATAATGGGCAGTCAAGTATCCAAGGAATTCAAAGAGGAGGTAATAATTGCCCAACAGGGACAAGGAAATAAAGCGAAATCCAGTATGTCTGAGAGCGATTACTCTATGGAAATGCGATATATGATGGTTGCAGTTATTGTAATGTGTGCTATTTTCTTGGCGTACAACTTATGGAAAAAAGTACATAAATGCCTTACCAAGAAGATCGAAAGGCAAGCGACGGGTATTGCTTTGCAGCGAGTTTCAGTGTAATAGGACCCGGCTAATAACTAACGATGTGGAGAAATTTGGACAAGTGTCGAATAAGTGCAAATGGTGACAAATAAATTCTGTAAGTGAACTTTATATTAATTATCTTTAAGTATTTAGGATACTTTCCGTTATGGTTATTTTTTTTACAAAACGTAATATTTTATTTTATAATATGTTTTACTGTTTTTCAATATATAGAGCTAATGTTAGAATTACAAAATATATATGTGCAGTTGGTAGATATAAGAACTTATTTAATTAAAATTGGATCGCATCGGCGACAGAATAGTGAAGCTGCGAATAAACAATTTCAAAAAGCAGTAAAGATTTATAAGAAGTATACCGAAATATTTGACATATATGTTAATAAGGTAGAAAAAGCCGAAATATCGTTAAGTGATGTTGATTTACACTTGTCAAATAAGATAGACTCGATTTATGCTGATATAGAAAGTTTAATGATGAGTATAAATAGCAGCGAAACCATGACTACCAAACCCAATTTTGATTTGAGAGTGTCGGTTAGTCTATTACTAATGGACGACACCGAAAAAGTTACTTTACAATTAATTGACGCAATAGAATTATATTCTACTATGATTTTAGATACGGATGCGTCGCTTCTCATAAAATATGTTTTAAAAACTAGGCTATCACATAGTGCAAAATTGCGTTTGGCAGATTCATATGGTTCTGTTGACGAAATGGTTGCTGAAATGAAAACACATCTTTTAACAAAAAAATCGGACACCGCGTTACAAAAAAAGTTGCATACCGCTTATCAAGGTGGTAGGTCTATAGATCAGTATGGGAAAGACTTAGAGCAACTGTTTGTGGATCTAACAATTTCACAAGCCGAGGGCAAATCTGAAGCATACAAGATATTAAAACCCTTAAATGAAAAACAGGCTATTCAAAAATTTGCCGACGGGTTGCGAAATGAGCGGCTTAGTACTGTCATTGCTGCGCGTAATTATAGTTCATTAAAGGAAGCTATACAAGGTGCTAAAGATGAGGAGGTAAATATGCCTTCCACATCAGGACAGATATTTTCAGCTCGAGGTAGGATGTTTAATAATAATAGGGGTTACCCAAATAATGGATACCGAGGGCAGAGTGTTTCGAGGCGCGGTACCACTACACCGTTTCGCGGAAAACCATTTTTCAGGAACAACATAAATAATAATAGGACATTTTACGATTCGTCGTATTATCGTAGTAGCGGTCGGGGTCGTGGTAATTTTTCAGGCCGTAGTAGGTCCCGTGGATATAATAGCCAGCAAAATTTCAATTCGAAAAAACATCATGTCAATGTGACACATGAATCGCAAGATAGTTCTAAATCGGAGGAAACCGAAAAGTTTCAGTTTTTTCGCGACTAATTACATATTAACTTATCGGAATATGAACTCTATACATCTGTATATCGATGACTATATGTGTACATGGCTCATTGATACCGGAGCATCATTGTCTGCTGTGAAACAAAGCGTGATTCACGCATCGAGCGAGTTTATTCGCCCTAAGACGACACACATAAATGGTATTGGTGGTCAAATTACATCTACTGGGTGCATAGAGTTGATATTACGTAACGAAAATAATGAATCATTTACACATGACTTCTACATTTTTAACGATTTGCCATTAAATGTAGACGGAATTATAGGACAAGATTTTCTATCAAAATTTAATTCTATAATTAATTTTGAAAATCAAACATTAACGTTACAAAATAGTGAGGGAATTCCGATTATTTTACCTGTACAGTTATATTCGATAGGAAATACAAATGATAACGCATGTATAAAGTTGCCCGCGCGATGTGAAATTCAAGTAGATATTCCAACTAATAGGACAGGTGATTGTGTAGTAATTTCAAATGAGATTTGCGAAGGTGTATTTTTAGCTAATTCGATATGTAAGAGTAAAAACGGTAGGGTGACCATGCGTATTATGAACACACGGGAAACTGATGTTAATTTACGTTGTTTTACACCAGAAATTCGTGATTTAAAAGAATATCATTGTTATTCGTTTAATAGAATAGTAAATAACGCGGATAGGGTAAAATCTTTGTTTTCTTTGCTTAATCTTAATTATTTGATTAAAGAAGAGGAGACTTCTATAGCAAATATTTGTGCAAAATTTGCGGATATTTTTCATTTACCCGGGGACAAATTAAATACAACAAACTTGTATGAACAAAAAATTCATTAAAAAGAAAATATTAGTCCCGTTTATAAAAAACCTTATCGTCTTCCACATTCTCAAAAAGCAGAAATAAATAAGCAAATAAAACAAATGTTGGAAAATGACATTATAGAGGAGTCGACGTCTGAATAGTCGAGCCCTTTACTGATTGTTCCGAAAAAGACTGATGCTAGGGGTGAAAAAAAGTGGCGTGTTGTGATTGATTATAGGGGATTGAATGAGTGCATACAAAATGATAATTTTCCACTACCAAACATAACCGAAATTTTGGATTCTTTGTCAGGGGCTATGTATTTCAGCCATTTAGACCTTAATCAAGGCTATTACCAAATTAAATTAGACCCAGAGAGTCGTAAATACACTGCATTTTTAGCTGACAAGGTATATCAAATGAAACGCCTTCCTATGGGCTTAAAATTAAGTCCGAGTGCGTTTACTAGAGCGATGACTGTAGCACTATCGGGTTTAAATTACGAAAAGTGCATTGTTTATTTAGATGACATAATAATAATGGGTAGAAATTTGCAAACACATAATAAAAACCTAATTGACGTTTTTACAAGGCTTCGAGACGTAAATTTGAAGTTAAATCCATTAAAGTGTACATTTTTGAAGAAGGAACTTTTGTATTTAGGTCACGTGGTAACACCAGAGGGTATAAAGCCAGATGAAAATAAAGTTAAAGTTTTACAAAATTATCCGATTCCGAAAAATGCAGACGAGGTCCGTAGATTCGTTGCATTTGCAAATTATTATCGGAAATTTATTCCGAATTTTGCTAAAATTACATTACCTTTAACGAACTTGACAAAAAAATATATAGAATTTAATTGGAGTAAGGAATGTTTACATGCGTTCGAGACATTGAAAAAAGCGTTAATTAGTCCTCCATTATTACAATATCCAAATTTTTCAAAGGAAAATGAATTTATTTTGAATACCGATTCATCGGGGTTTTCGATTGGGTGTGTGCTAGCAAATGGAGACAAAAAACCGATAGCATATGCTAGTCGCCCACTAAACAAAGCGGAGCGTAACTATCCGATAATTGAGAAAGAACTTTTGGCGATAGTTTGGGCTGTTAAGTACTTTCGCCCTTATTTATATGGACGCCGGTTTAGGGTTATCACGGATCATAAACCGTTGATTTATTTATTTAACATGCGCGACCCTTCCAGTAGGTTAACAAAGTTTCGATTATGTCTGGAGGAATATGATTTTGTAGTAGAATATATGAAAGGAAAAGATAATGCAGCTGCAGATGCACTATCTAAGATTGAATTGACGAGTGAAGAGTTGAAGAGCATGTATGAGTGTGTGATAGGGGTCATGACTAGAGCGCAATATAGAAGAATGGAAGAAGAGAAAAATGAAAATGTATTGACTGATAAGAGTTCCGGCAATGATCGGTCTGATCAACCAAGAGTTGCGGAAATTTTTAAAAAACCATATCATTTTACAGAGTTAAACTTTGATGAAAAATGTTTACACATACATAATATACAAACCGATAATTGTTATAGTAGAAATAGGTACCTAATATATTCACCGTCATTGTCATTAATATCGGTAAATCGAAGCTCTCGATCATGTTTCAAACGAGATTTGTTCGTGAGAGAGTTAGAGCAGATATGTAAACAAAATGATATAAAAGAATTATGCATAACTAGAAATAATGACAATAAAGAAATAATTACCGAGTTAGCACGTATTATTACGAAAATGAAAAAGTGGGAAGGTCCACGATTATGTATTATTAAAGGAGTGAGTAGAGTAGAAAATAAAGACGATCGTAAAGTTATTTTGAATGATTACCATATTTTACCCAGCAGTGGCCATGCTGGTATTCGAAGGATGACTAATAACATTAAAAGACTTTATTACTGGACAGGAATGGACCGTGACATAGCTAATTTTGTTTGCGAACAGTGTCAAAAACAAAAGTTCCATAAGCACACCCGAGAGCCAATGTGTATAACTACAACAGCGACGTCAGCATTCGATAAAATATATTTGGATTTGGTTGGACCGCTTAGTAAAGATTGTAATGACTATTGTTACATATTGACTCTTCAATGTGAACTTACAAAATATGTAGAAGCTTACCCGTTAATAAATAAAGAAACTCAAACAGTTGCCCGAGCTTTTGTTGACAATTTTATACTGCGTTACGTTATGTGTGTTGTGTGTATTGTGTGTGTTTTGTGTGTGTATTGTGTGTTTGTTGTGTTGTCTATTGTGTTGTGTCGGGTATTGTAGTATTGAGATGCCCAGACGAAGATGTAGGTCTTCATCTGTGCATCTCCAGGACAGAGTGCGATTGAGAATGCCGTATTATCTAAAAGAGTTCCTATACTGGTTGCAGAAATTGCCTGCAGCCAGTAGCCTGACTCCCGTTTGCAAGTGGCAAGGAGACTAGCCCAATCTCTAGCGTCAAAAGAGGTGGTTAAAAGTGAATTTGCACTCACTCGGACAGGCCATTGATCACGCATTTCTGGTTCCATCCATGCCTACCAACGGTAAAACTATAGATGAGGAAATTAACAGCATGCACAGAACAAAAATGCAGGCAGAGCAACACTTGAAATTTTGCGAATGCAATGCGAGGCCTAAAGCCAAGCATTTTCCGAAATTAAACAATTTAGAATTTGGGTCCAAGTGTTTTGATAGTGTGGTCTAAAATTGTCAAAAGATTACCATGATTCCAAAGAGGGCAACAACGAAGAACATACATAAATTTAGGTACAAAAAGGCAAAACCGAATGATATGAAAAGCAATATGAGATTGAATTTTAATTATACGTACCGAAATTTCTTAAAATTTGGTGCGTGTGTGTGTGTGTGTGCATATGTGTGGTGTGTGTGTGGGTGTATTAGTATTGTGCGTTTTTTGTGTGTGTATTGGGCGTGTATTGTGTGTGTGTGTGTGTTTTATGTGTGTATTGTGCGTGTATTGTGTGTGGTGTGTGTGGTGTGTGTGGGTGTGTGTGCGGTGTGTGTTAGGGTGTGTGTTGTGTGTGTGTTGTGTGTATCGTGTGTATTGTGCGTGTATTGTGTGTGGTGTGTGTGTAGTATCTGGTATGTGGTGTGTTGTGTAAGTGTTGTGTGTATTGTGTGTGTTTTGTGTGTGTATTTTGTTGTGTTGGGTATTGCAGTATTGAGATGCCCAGACGAAGATGTAGGTCTTCATCTGGGCATCTCCAGGACAGAGTGCGATTGAGAATGCCGTATTATATTAAAGAGTTCCTATACTGGTCGCAGAAATTGCCTGCAGCCAGTAGCCCGACTCCCGTTTGCAAGTGGCAAGGAGACGAGCCCGATCTCTAGCGTCAGGAGTGGTGGTTTAAAGTGAATTGATGCTGTGCTGGATTTGACAACTGCAATTAGCAAGAGTCTTGATGCAGGAACTAAGTGTTTAGGCATATTTTAGACCTCTCCAAGGCTTTTGACACGGTCTCTGTCCCAATTCTACTACATAAATTATACAAAATAGGGATACGAGGCACACCATATAACATCTTTAAAGATTACCTTTCAAACAGAAAACAATATGTGAAAATAGAGGATTATCTGAGTGAAGAGGAAACAGTCTCTTATGGCGTTCCACAAGGGAGTATCTTAGGTCCCACACTATTCCAAGTCTATATAAACGATCTCTGCACTATCTCTCTTCCAAACACTAACATTTTCACATACGCCGATGACACGGCTATTCTAGTCTCTGGACCAAACTGGCAAGCTGTGAGAGAAAGAGCAGAATTATCCCTTGCTAAAGTTATGAAATGGTTAAAAAACAACTTATTGACACTAAATCTTTTGAAGACACATTACGTTCCTTTCTCGATAAGAAATATCAATAATCCTCCACGAGACTTCTCCATTAAGGCACATACTTGCAGTTTATCGTATTTATGCAACTGCCAAGAGCTTAACAGAGTTGACTCTGTAAAATACTTAGGAATGCAGATAGACAGTGGACTGAAATGGGATAAACACATAAGCCTCATGACAAAGCGAGTAAGACGATTTATACATTTTTTCAAAACCCTAAGAGACACAACCTCACAAGAAAAACTAAAACTTGTATATGTGGCACTATGCCAGTCCATCATCCAATACTGCATCACAGTTTGGGGAGCAGCAGCTAAAACGCATCTTATAAGTCTAGAAAGAGCACAGAGAGCCGTGTTGAAAGTAATATTGAAAAAACCGTATAGATATTCAACTACTAGTCTTTTTTCAAATTTTAACGTCCTTACAATCCGCCAGCTCTTTGTGCTCAGACTAATTCTTAGAAAGCATCCGACTGTACCCATACCAGACCCAAACAGACGCAGTAAAAAACGATTAAACCCCAGCGTTTTTTGTAGAACATCCTTCGGGAGACGCCAATACTATTGTCTTAGCTCAAAATTATACAACACCATACACCAGGAAATAAATATTGCTGGTCTTAACAAATATAGACTCAAGAAGAAAGTTACAACTTGGTTAAAAAACTTAGACTACCAAAAGACAGAGGAACTACTTGCTTATATAGAGTAATACATAATTTCCAAGATTATACAAAATAAATAAATTAAAAAAAAAAAAAAAAAGAAAAGAAAAGATGTACCCATGTGCAATTACTCACATACCCTTCACACACGCACGCTTAATCACATACACATAGGTACTCACACACACACACACACACAAATAGGTTGGATGTTAGTTTAACTTAACTTAAATTCAATAATAATGAATAACTGTATAAAATGATGTATGTTGGTGCGGTACATTCCATACCTCAAGCACAACCGTGGCACGTTTTCACGACTGAACACTGTCTCCCAAAATACAGGCTTTAGCCTAGTTTGGAAAACAGTGTCAGTACCTTTTGTAATTAATCATGACAAAAATCTGTAAACACATGTGAATGTATTTTTGTTTTATCTGAGTCCAATAAATTATTATTATTAATTTTGAACAAGTTTACATAGAGGCTCGTCCCATCGTCTCTGCGAACTGAGTGTTTTTGGACACGCCTCACTCGGACAGGCCATTGATCACGCATTCCTGGTTCCATCCATGCCTACCAACGGTGAAACGATAGATGAGGAAATTAATAGCATGCACAGAACAAAAATGCAGGCAGAGCAACACTTGAAATTTTGCTAATACAATGCGAGGCCTGAAGCCAAGCATTTTCCGAAACTGAACAATTTAGAATTTGGGTCCAAGTGTTTTGATAGTGTGGTCTAAAATTGTCAAAAGACTACCATGATTCCAAACAGGGCAACAACGAAGAACATACGTAAATTTAGGTACAAAAAGGCAAAACCGAATGATATGAAAAGCAATATGAGATTGAATTTTAATTATACGTACCGAAATTTCTTATGTATAATTCTATGTGTGTGGGTGTGTGTGGTGTGTGTGGCTGTGTGTGGTGTGTGGTGTGTGTGTTGTGTGTCTCGTGTGTAGTGTGTGGTGTGTGTGTATTGTGTGTTTATTGTGTGTGAATTGTGTGTGCATTGTGCGTGTGTTGTGTGTGGTGTGTGTAGGTGCGTGTGGTGTGTGTGTGTGTGTGGGTGTGTGTGGAGTGTGTTGGTGTGTGTGGTGTGTGTGGGTGTGTCGTATGTTAGTGTGTATTGTGTGTGTGTGTGTGTGTAGTGTGTGTGTGTGGGTGTGTGGTGTGTGTGTGTAAATTGTGTATAAATAATGTATGTATTGTGCGTGTATTGTGTGTGGTGTGTCTGAGTGCGTGTGGTGTGTGTGGTGTGTGGTATGTGTGTGTGTATGTGTGTGTTGTGTGTGTGGTGTGTGGGTGTTTGGGTGTGTGTGGTGTGTGTAGGTGTGTGTGGTGTGTAGGTGTGTGTGTGGTTTGTGGTGTATGGTGTGTGTGTTGTGTGTATTGTGTGTGTTTTGTGTGTGTGTTTTATGTTGTGTATTGCGTTGTGTTGGGTATTGTAGTATTAGGATGCCCAGACGAAGATGAAGGTCTTCATCTGGGCATCTCCAGGACAGAGTGCGACTGAGAATGCCGTATTATCACACACACGCAATGTGAAAATGTATTTTAGATAAACGCACCAAAATTTCTTCAAATTTGGTACGTGTGTGTGGTGTGTGTGTTGCTGTGTGTGGTGTGTGTGTGTGTGTGTGGTGTGTGGTATGTGTGTGTAAATTGTGTATTTATAGTGTATTTATTGTGCGTGTATTGTGTGTGGTGTGTGTGAGTGCGTGTGGTGTGTGTGTTTGGGTGTGTGTGGTGTGTGTGTGTGTGGTTTGTGTGGGTGTGTGTGGGTGTGTATGGTGTGTTTGGGTGTGTGTGAGGTGTGTGTGGTGTGTGTGTTGTGTGTATCGTGTGTATTGTGTGTGTATTGTGTTGTTTATTGTGTTGTGTATTGTGTTGTGTTGTGTATTGTGTGTGGTATGTGTGTGTGTGTGTATTGTGTGTGTATTGTGTGTGTGTGTATGTGTGTGTGTGTGTATTGTGTGTTTATTGTGTGTGTATAGTGTGTTTATTGTGCGTGTATTGTGTGTGGTGTGTGTGGGTGTGTGTGGTGTGTGTGGGTGTGTCGTATGTGTGTGTGTATTGTGTGTTTATTGTGTGTATATTGTATGTGCGTGTGTGTGGTGTGTTGTGTGTGTGTGTGTGTGTGTGTGTGTATTGCGTGTTTATTGTGTGTGAATTGTGTGTGTATTGTGTGTAAATTCTGCGTGTATTGTGTGTGGTGTGTGTGGGTGTGTGTGGTGTGTGTGTGTGGGTGTGTGTGGTGTGTGTGTGTATGTGTATTGCGTGTTCATTGTGTGTGAATTGTGTGTGTATTGTGTGTAAATTGTGAGTGTGTTGTGTGTGGTGTGTGTGGGTGCGTGTGGTGTGTGTGTGTGGGTGTGTGTGGTGTGTGTGGGTGTGTCGTATGTGTGTGTGTATTGTGTGTTAAGTGTATCATTAGTATTGTGTGTATTGTGTGAGTGTATTGTGTTGTGTATTGTGTTGTGTTGTGTTGTGTATTGTGTGTGGTGTGTATTAGTGTTTGTGGTGTGTGTGTGTTTGGGTGTGTGTGGGTGTGTGTGGTGTGTTTGGGTGTGTGTGAGGTGTGTGTGGTGTGTGTGTTGTGTGTCTCGTGTGTAGTGTGTGGTGTGTGTGTATTGTGTGTTTATTGTGTGTGAATTGTGTGTGTATTGTGCGTGTATTGTGTGTGGTGTGTGTGGGTGCGTGTGGTGTGTGTGTGTGTGTGTGGGTGTGTGGGGTGTGTGTGGGTGTGTGTGTTGGTGTGTGTGGTGTGTGTGTGTGTGTGGGATGTGGTGTGTGTAAATTGTGTATTTATAGTGTGTTTATTGTGCGTGTATTGTGTGTGGTGTGTGTGGGTGTAAGTGGGTGTGTATGGTGTGTTTGGGTCTGTGTGAGGTGTGTGTGGTGTGTGTGTTGTGTTGTGTTGTGTATTGTGTGTGGTATGTGTGTGTGTGTATTGTGTGTGTATTGTGTTGTGTATTGTGTGTGTATGTGTGTGTGTGTATTGTGCGTGTATTGTGTGTGGTGTGTGTGGGTGCGTATGGTGTGTGTGTGGGTGTGTGGTGTGTGTGGGTGTGTGTGGTGTGTGTGGGTGTGTCGTATGTGTATGTGTATTGTGTGTTTATTGTGTGTATATTGTGTGTGCGTGTGTGTGGTGTGTTGTGTGTGTGTGTGTGTGTGTATTGCGTGTTTATTGTGTGTGAATTGTGTGTGTATTGTGCGTAAATTCTGCGTGTATTGTGTGTGGTGTGTGTGGGTGCGTGTGGTGTGTGTGTGTGGGTGTGTGTGGTGTGTGTGTGTGTGTGTATTGCGTGTTCATTGTGTGTGAATTGTGTGTGTATTGTGTGTAAATTGTGAGTGTATTGTGTGTGGTGTGTGTGGGTGCGTGTGGTGTGTGTGTGTGGGTGTGTGTGGTGTGTGTGGGTGTGTCGTATGTGTGTGTGTATTGTGTGTTAAGTGTATCGTTAGTATTGTGTGTATTGTGTGAGTGTATTGTGTTGTGTATTGTGTTGTGTTGTGTATTGTGTGTGGTGTGTGTTAGTGTTTGTGGTGTGTGGTGTTTGGGTGTGTGTGGGTGTGTGTGGTGTGTTTGGGTGTGTGTGAGGTGTGTGTGGTGTGTGTGTTGTGTGTATCGTGTTGTTTATTGTGTTGTGTTGTGTATTCTGTGTGTTGTGTATTGTGTATGTGTATGTGTGTGTTGTGTGTGTGGTGTGTGGTATGTGTGTGTTTATTGTGTGTTAATTGTGTGTGTGTTGTGCGTGTATTATGTGTGTGTGTGTGCGTGTGGTATGTGTGTTGGTGTGTATGGTGTGTGTGTGGTATCTGGTATGTGGTGTGTGAAGTGTGTGTTGTGTGTATTGTGTATGTATTGTGTTGTGTATTGTGTTGTGTCGGGTATTGTAGTATTGAGATGCCCAGACGAAGATGTAGGTCTTCATCTGGGCATCTCCAGGACAGAGTGCGACTGAGAATGCCGTATTATCTTAAAGAGTTCCTATACTTGTCGCAGAAATTGCCTGCAGCCAGTAGCCCTACTCCCGTTTGCAAGTGGTAAGGAGACGAGCCCGATCTCTAGCGTCAGGAGAGGCCGTTTAAATTTTGAACAAGTTTATGCACAGAACAAAAATGCAGGCAGAGCAACACTTGAAATTTTGCGAATGCAATGCGAGTTCTGAAGTTGGCTTCATTTTCCGAAATTAAACAATTTAGAATTTGGGTCCAAGTGTTTCGATAGTGTGGTCTAAAATTGTCAAAAGACTACCATGATTCCAAAGAGGGCAACAACGAAGAACATACGTAAATTTAGGTACAAAAAGGCAAAACCGAATGATGCCAAATCATGTATAACTCTAATGGTAGGAAATTGTAAAAACTTAAAGAAAAAGACATTACAGATAGTTTCACTGAGATGTTAGAATTAGACTGTAATAAGATAATATTGTGTGCCTTCCCCTATGTGTCCAATGTGCCTGATAGTACAAATAATTATATCCACAAGCTAAATATGCACCTACAGTTTTTGGTTAGCCATTATAGTGATAAATTTATATTTTTGGACACAAATAGTTTTATAGATTCTTGTAGGGTAACCATGAGTACAGTTACTGTCTCAAGAAAATTTTTGAACATACTTGCAAGTTTAGTAGCGGCACATATTAACTCAGTCATAAGTAGTATGATGAAGTCACTTTTTATACCATCTTTTAGTAATGTTATTAAAATCAATTTAGTTAGTAGTTTAAACATGTAAGCATGACAATAGAGAAGTGTGATAACTTTCTAATTCTATCACATCAAAATATAAACCGCTTCTCTGGCAAAATTCTAGACATAGAACTTTTTAATGAAAAATATGAAATAGATATCCTTTGTTTTACAGAAACATGGCTGAAGGCACACAAGATGGCTTTTAGTGTCTGTGGCTATAGGGTCGCCAGCTTTTATAATAGGATTTCGGCAGAGGGTGGTGGAGTACTGATACTACTTCGAGACCAAATTAAATTTAAAGAACGTAAAGATATATGCCAACTATCTATTGAGCGTGTGTGTGAGGTGGCATGTGTAGAGACGCAGTTTTATTGTATAATATGTGTGTATAGACCACCAGCATCCGATTTAAAGCTTTTTACAGCAACAATAGAAGACTTCTTAGGAAAATAAAAAGTAAAAAAAATCCTTGTATGTGGTGATTTTAATATGAACATTTTAGCAGATTCACCTGAAATAAACATATTTCTATCTGTATTTCGGTCCTTTAACGTTAAATGCTTGTTCTCTGAGGCCACGAGAGTCACACCCACATCTGTTACTTGCATTGATAACATAATTACCAACTTTGATGTATCTGAGAAGTGTTTGGTGGCTGGTGTTTGCTCTGACCATAAATGCCAAATAGTAAAGATAAAAAATGAGATAATTATAAATAAACAAAAAAATAGTTTTAGACCTTTAACAAAATCTAATTTGGGAAAGTTCAGTAACAACCTGGAGAATAGTTTGTGCCATCTATTGCCAAACAAAAGTAACCCTAACGATATGTACACTACATTATTCCACTGTATTTGCAAAGAATTTAATAAAGCTTGTAAAATAAAAAAACATACCGGTTGACAGTAATAAGATAAAATTTAGTTCTTGGTCAACTCAACGCATTAGACTGAGTAGAGATTTTTTATATGAGTTGTATGACAGAAGGTCCTATAACCCTGATGTCAATTTTATTAATTATGTTAGAAATTATTCAAAAAATTTTAAAAAGGTTTGCATTCAAGCTAAATCTTTATATATAAGAGATAAAATTAAAAAATCTGATAATAAAATAAAATCAGCTTGGCAAATAATTAATACTGAAACTGGTAAAAGTAGATCAAGAGATCAAACATTAGTATTGAATATTGGTGATGAACTGGTTTCAGACAAGCTTACCATTGCCAATTTTTTAGCTGCTTTTTTTGCAAATATACCCGTGGATATTACTAAGTGTCTCGCATCATCACCAGATGTGGCTGAACTCTTTTTAAATCAAAGCGGAAAACAAACTGTACCTAACTTTAGTTTTAAATCCGTAACAAGTGATGATATTATAAAAGCTTTTAAGAGTATTAAAAGGAAAGGCACAGAAGATTTGTGGGGACTGTCTGTTAAAGGAATTGAATCAATCATACTAAACATTGCTACAATCCTTGCAGCCATCTTCAATGGCTGTATAAGGGATGGTGTCTTTCCCGATTTAATGAAAATAAGTAAGATAATACCCATTTTCAAGGCAGGTTGTTCAATAAATGCCACGAATTATAGGCCTATCTCAATACTGCCAGCTTTAAGTAAAATATTTGAAAAGCTGATGCTCAGCCAAATGTTGTCGCACTTTAACGTGAATAAGATATTGCATAACAAGCAGTTCGGGTTTACAAGGGGCCGCTCTACTCAGGATGCAGGTTGCACATTAATTAGGTCAATATTGGAGGCTTGGGTGGGATCACAGGATGCGCTGGGAGTTTTCTGTGATCTCTCTAAGGCTTTCGATTGCGTTGATCATCGTACGCTCGTTGTTAAACTGAAGTACTATGGAATATCTGGCACATCTCTTGATCTTGTGATGTCCTATTTATCGGGGCGACAACAGATGGTTTCGATAGGCGGTGTCACTTCGGCACGTCATCCTGTGAAAATGGGGGTGCCCCAAGGATCTATATTGGGCCCATTTTTATTTCTAGTTTATATAAATGATCTCCCTTATCTGGTAGAGAAAGTATCAGACATAGTTTTGTTCGCTGATGATACGTCGATCATACTTAAAGTAAATAGAAAGGATAAAGATCTTATTGAGCATAATAAAACACTCGGCTTTATATCAGAATGGTTTTTGGCAAATAATCTCTTGTTAAATGCAGGGAAATAATCATAATCATAATCATCATAATCATCATTTATTTGTGAAGCATAGGTAATAATACAACAATTGGTCTTAAATTAGGTTACGTGCACTATGTTCTACCATGAGAATGGTGTACAAATTACATCTACTTATTTGGTGTACATACCATCTAAGTTTACAAAAAAACACAAATTTTACAAAATTCTAATAAAAAAATTCAATTTAAAACAGAAAGTCAAATGAAATCCAAAATACAAAATAAACAAAATGTCCCGCTAGAGTGAAGTAAATGTCATGTCAGGTCAGAAATAATAATCATTGTAATTAATTAAATTGTTATGTCTCTAATACACTGTTATAATATATTACAATTTGTCATTAAAGAATTCGTCAAGAGAATAATATGCCTTTTCAACCAGAAATAGTTGTAATTTATTTTTGAATATTTTTACAGTTTCTATAGTACGCAAAAACGATGGTAATTTATTATAGATTTTTGGTCCCATTACAAAAATACTTTTATGATACAGCGTTGTTTTGGCGGGGATCAAGTGTAACAGACCTGCGAATACTGGCTACTGACGAGAATCTGGACCAGTTATGCTTTACAAACATAGCAACTTCAAATAAGTACAAAGAAGGCATAGTTAACAGTTTGAGTTTCACAAAATGTGGTTTACATGTGTCAGTAGTACTTAATTTGCATATTGCTCTAATGCATCGTTTCTGGGCCTTAAATACCCATTCTTTACCCGTTGCGTTACCCCAAAATAAAATACCATACCTTAGAGTGGACGCAACTAGCCCGTGATATGCCGTAAGAACAGCAGCTTCATTAACATTTTTGCTTAGCATATACAATGCATAAGCATACTGATTTAATTAACTGCACACTTTTTCAATTTGAGTATCCCATTTTAAATTACTTTCTATGTGTACTCCAAGAAATTTTGTTACCTCTGTCTCTAGAATTTTTTTGTTATTATATTCTACAACTAAGTCTGAATTTTTATTTCTCCTTTGTCCAAAGTTCATTATTTTAGTCTTATCTAAGTTAATTTTTAAATTATTTGCCTGCAGCCAAGCAACTAGGCAAGCGATATTCTGATTTATCGCTGACTGAACTGTATCAGACTCAACCCTGTCAAACACCACTGTACTGTCGTCAGCAAACATAATCATTGGAAATTGTGTTGCTGACGGAAAGTCATTTATGTAAATTATGAATAACAAAGGGCCGAGTGTACTCCCTTGTGGCACTCCATACTTTAATGTTTTAGTATCAGATTTATAAGATTTTTCTGTTTTGGATTTACTGCAGAGTTTCTTGATGACTGTAATTTGTTTTCTATTCATTAAATAAGACTCAAATAAACTAGATACATTTCCTCTTATACCATATACGTTTAATTTGCCTATCAGTGTTTTATGGTCAACATAGTCGAACGCTTTCGTCATATCCATATAGAGAGCCTGTACAGGTTGTCTTTTATCAACTCTACTATAAATCAGTTCTAAGAAATCATAAATAGCAACGTTAATAGATCTGTCTTTTCTGAAACCTTTTTGTTTGTCTGTGAATATAGCATATTTTTCAAAGTATTCATTCAGATTATTAGACATGACTTTTTCGATGATCTTAGAGAATATCGATAGTAGTGCAATGGGTCTATAACATGTCATATTTTCTATATCACCTATTTTGAATACAGGTTTTATTATTGATACTTTTAGTTTTTCAGGAAAAACACCTCTAAAAATGCAATTATTAATTAAGTGGCTTAGAACAGGAGCAATAAGTACTGAAACTTTTTTTACTATTTTTGTGCAAATGTCGTCATAACCTGTGCTGGCTGTATTTTTTAACTTCATTATAATTTGGTGTATATCTTGTGGGATTGTCGGTTTCATAAACATTGATGATGATCTGTTGTAGTGAACACGTGTATGATTATTTATTGCATGTCCAGGTTGTACTTGGTTGGCAAAAAAATTATTAAAAGCGTGTGCAATTGCTTTTGCATTTGTCAATGTTTCATTATTACAATTTATTCGTTCTATACCTGCCGTAGGATAGTGGGTTTTATTAGTGTTGATTATTTTCCAAGTGGCTTTACACTTATTTCTAGCTGACTGAATTAATTTGTTATTTTGTATTTTTTGTGTAAACTGGATTATTTTTTTAAGTCGGCTGGAAAGGGCCCTAAAATTGTTTCTATTTTGTTTAGTTGGGTGCATTCTATGTTTCCACAACAATATACGTTTTCTTTTAGCACAAGCTTTAATACCACGGCTTATCCATTTAGGCTTTTTGTATGAAGTTACTCTAAATTTCAAAATAGGGAAGCTTAAGTTATAGAAAAGAGAAAATAGTTCGTGAAAATTATTGAAAGCTATATTTGGGTCCTTTTCATCATATATTTCTGAGAAACTTATATTTTTAATGCAGTCAATGAATTTATTTATATTTTCGTAACAAAAGTCCCTTTTTACTAAATGAATCAAGTTCTCATTGCCGAATGTGACTCAAATTGTACCAACAGTTGCACTTAATGCGAAAATATTAGATTTAGTCCCATCGACCGTATTTTTAGGATTGACACTTGATTCAAAATTGCAATGGGGTCCTCAGATTGAAAAGTTAGCAGGTAAATTAAGTTCGGCTTCCTATGCTGGCTGGAAAATAAGGCAATTGTCAGATGAACAAACTGCTAGATTAGTGTATTTCGCGTACTTTCATAGCATTATGTCGTATGGCATTCTGCTGTGGGGTTCGACGGCGGACATAGGTACTATTTTTGTATTGCAGAAAAGAGCAGTCAGAGCCATTTATGATTTAGGCAGTCGCGATTCTTTGCGAAATTTGTTTAAAGAAATAAATATACTTACTGTGCCATCGGAATATATATATCAGAATATAATGTTTGTTAGAAAAAATATTCATAAATATAAAAAGAAAAGTGAACTGCATAATATAAATACTAGGAAAAAAAACAAACTACCCATGCCAGGCTTTAGAGTAAGCAAAACTAATAAATCATTTTTAGGAAATTGTATTAGGTTTTATAACAAGCTTTCTACTCAAATTACTGATCTGCCTGACACAAGTTTTAAAACACATATTAAACGTATACTTATGGCTAGGGGTTATTACACCACTAAAGAGTACATCGATGACAAAGACGTCTGGCTCTCACTTCCTACCTGCACATTGCTCGCTGGAGATCTTGTAGCCATATAGACTGATCTGCTGTGTTACGTGAACTATCTGTAAATGATTGCTATCATATACTTAATTTAAAATTATTGACTCTGTCTCAAAATGAATAATGTTATTGTTTCGAAGTTTTTCTTTTATATACCTAAATATAATCTAAAATAATAAGCATTCAGACAACCGATCGAGCATATATAGTGTTTGCCTACTAAATAATTACTCTAATTGGACCAAATCCCGTGTTCAAGCCCGCTTGAGTATGTTTCGCCGGACCGTCTCAACTGGGTCGTGTTGAAACCGGTAGTAGATGAACCCACTGAGTTTGTTTCGCTGGGTCTTCTCAGTTGGGGCGCATTGGATCCGGTGGTAGTATTAAAGCGGGACCGTCGTTATTAACACAGGGTCCGTAATAATAATAATACCTTTAATATAGACAGAACCATTGACAATATGTAGTAAAAATATTAGACTTAAACTAGATAATTAAACATAATCTCTTGACAATAACTTGATACGAGCTAGCTAAATATCATTTCTGTAATAAAATAAATTTTATAAATGTTTTCATACAATATGTACCTAAATATCTATGTTACTAGAAATAATATATAATGTATACAACTGTATTACAACAGACATGTTCTGACTATTTACAAGCGCTTTTTTAAAGTCTACGTGAATAAAAAAAAAAAAAAAAAAAAAAAAAAGATATGAAAAGCAATATGAAAATGAATTTTAATTAAACGTACCGAAATTTCTTCAAAGGTGCGTGTGTGTGGTGTGTGTGTGGGTGTGTGTGTGCGAGGTGTGTGGTGTGTGTGTGTGTGTGTGTATTGCGTGTTCATTTTTTTTTTTTTTTTTTTTTTTTTTTCTTCCTAGGGATAATGTTACACAGATCATCCTAGCCCCAAACTAAGTAAAGCTTGTACTATGGGCACCAGGCGACGATATACATACTTATATAGATAGATAAATACTTAAATACATAGAAAACATCCATGACTCAGAAACAAATATTCGTGCTCATCACACAAATATTTGCACTTACCGGGATTCGAACCCAGGACCACCAGCTTCGTAGGCAGGAGCACTACCAACTAGGCTACGGCGACCGTCATTGTGTGTGTATTGTGCGTAAATTCTGCGTGTATTGTGTGTGGTGTGTGTGGGTGCGTGTGGTGTGTGTGTGTGTGTGGGTGTGTGTGGTGTGTGTGGGTGTGTGTGTGTTGTGTGTTTGGTGTGTGTGTGTATTGTGTGTGTATTGTGTGTGTGTGTGTGGTGTGTGTGTGTGTGTATTGTGTGTTTATTGTGTGTGTATTGTGCGTGTATTGTGTGTGGTGTGTGTGGGTGAGTGTGGTGTAAGTGTGGGTATGTGGTGTGTGTGGGTGTGTGTGGTGTGTGTGGCTGTGTGTGGTTTGTGGTGTGTGTGTTGTAGGTCTCGTGTGTATTGTGTGGTGTGTGTGTGTATTGTGTGTTTATTGTGTGTGAATTGTGTGTGTATTGTGCGTGTATTGTGTGTGGTTTGTGTGAGTGCGTGTGGTGTGGTGTGTGTGGGTGTGTGTGGTGTGTGGGTGTGTCGTATGTGTGTGTGTATTGTGTATTTATTGTGTGTGTATAATGTGTGTGTGTGTGTGGTGTGTGGTGTGTGTTTGTGTAAATTGTGTATTTATAGTGTGTGTATTGTACGTGTATTGTGTGTGGTGTGTGTGAGTGCGTCTGGTGTGTGTGGTGTGTGGTATGTGTGTGTATGTGTGTGTGTTGTGTGTGTGGTGTGTGGGTGTGTGCGTGTGTGGTGTTTGTGGTGTGTGTGTGGGTGTGTGTGGTATGTGTGTGTGTGTGGTATGTGGTGTGTGTAAATTGTGTATTTTTAGTGTGTGTATTGTGCGTGTATTGTGTGTGGTGTGTGTGAGTGCGTGGTGTGTGTGTAAGGGTGTGTGTGGTGTGTGTGTGTGGGTGTGTGTGGTGTGTGTGGTTGTGTATGGTGTGTGTAGGTGTGTATGTGTGATTTGTGTGGGTGTGTGTTAAGTGTATCGTTTGTATTGTGTGTATTGTGTGTGTGTATTGTGTTGTGTATTGTGTTGTGTATTGTGTTGTGTATTGTGAAGTGTTGTGTATTGTGTGTGTAGTGTATTGTGTGTGTATGTGTGTGTGTGTTGTGTGTGTGGTGTGTGGTATGTGTGTGTGTATTGTGTGTGTATTGTGTGTGTGTGGTGTGTGTGTATTATGTGTTTATTGTGTGTGTATTGTGCGTGTATTGTGTGTGGTGTGTGTGAGTGCGTGGTGTGTGTGTGTAAGGGTGTGTGTGGTGTGTGTGTGTGGGTGTGTGTGGTGTGTGTGGTTGTGTATGGTGTGTGTAGGTGTGTATGTGTGATTTGTGTGGGTGTGTGTTAAGTGTATCGTTTGTATTGTGTGTATTGTGTGTGTGTATTGTGTTGTGTATTGTGTTGTGTATTGTGTTGTGTATTGTGAAGTGTTGTGTATTGTGTGTGTAGTGTATTGTGTGTGTATGTGTGTGTGTGTTGTGTGTGTGGTGTGTGGTATGTGTGTGTGTATTGTGTGTGTATTGTGTGTGTGTGGTGTGTGTGTATTATGTGTTTATTGTGTGTGTATTGTGCGTGTATTGAGTGTGGTGTGTGTGGGTGCGTGTGGTGTTTGTGTGGGTGTGTGGTGTGTGTGGGTGTGTGTGGTGGGTGTGGCTGTGTGTGGTGTGTGCTGTGTGTGTTGTGTGTCTTGTGTGTATTGTGTGGTGTGTGTGTGTATTGTGTGGTGTGTGTGTGTATTATGTGTTTATTGTGTGTGAATTGTGTGTGTATTTGGCGTGTATAGTGTGTTGTGTGTGTGGGTGCGTGTGTTGTGTGTGTGTGGGTGTGCGTGGTGTGTATGGATGTGTCGTATGTGTGTGTGTATTGTGTGTTTATTGTGTGTGTATTGTGTGTGTGTGTGTAGTGGGTGTGTGGGTGTGTGGGTGTGTTGTGTGTTTTGTGTGTGTGTGTGTGTGTATGTGGTGTGTGTGTGTGTGTGTAAATTGTGTATTTAAAGTGTGTGTATTGTGCGTGTATTGTGTGTGGTGTGTGTGAGTGCGTGTGGTGTGTGTGGTGTGTGATATGTGTGTGTGTTGTGTGTGCGGTGTGTGGTTGTGTGGTGTGTGTGGGTGTGTGTGGTGTGTGTGGATGTGTGTAGTTTGTGGTGTGTGTGTAAATTGTGTATTTATAGTGTGTGTATTGTGCGTTTCTTGTGTGTGGTGTGTGTGAGTGCGTGGCGTGTGTGTGTTAGGGTGTGTGTGGTGTGTGTGTGTGGGTGTGTGTGGTAAGTGTGGCTGTTTGTGGTGTGTGTAGGTGTGTGTGGTGTGTGTAGGTGTGTGTGTGGTGTGTGTGGGTGTGTGTGGTGTGTGTGATGTGTGTACCGTGTGTATTGTGTATGTGTATTGTGTTGTTTATTGTGTTGTGTTGTGTATCGTGCATTGTGTGTGTAGTGTATTGTGTATGTGTATGTGTGAATTGTGTGTGTGGTGTGTGTGAGTGCGTGTGGTGTGTGTTTGGGTGTGTGACGTGTGTGTGTGTGTGTGTGAGTGGTGTGTGTGGGGGTGTGTGGGTGTGTGTAGGTATGTGTGGTATGTTTGGGTGTGTGTGAGGTGTGTGTGGGTAAGTGTGGTGTGTGTGTTGTGTGTATTGTGTGTAATGTGTGTGTATTGTCTTGTTTATTGTGTTGTGTTGTGTATTGTGCATTGTGTGTGTAGTGTATTGTGTATGTGTGTGTTGTGTGTGTGGTGTGTGGTATGTGTGTGTGTATTGTGTGTTAATTGTGTGTTAATTGTGTGTGTGTTGTGCGTGTATTATGCGTGTGTGTGTGTGCGTGTGGTATGTGTGTGGGTGTGTGTGGTGTGTGTGTGGTATTTGGTTTGTGGTGTGTGGTGTGTGTGTTGTGTGTATTGTGTGTGTATTGTGTGTGTATTGTGTTGTGTATTGTGTTGTGTCGGGTATTGTAGTATTGAGATGCCCAGACGAAGATGTAGGTCTTCATCTGGGCATCTCCAGGACAGAGTGCGACTGAGAATGCCGTATTATCTGAAAGAGTTCCTTTACTAGTCGCAGAAATTGCCTGCAGCCAGTAGCCCGACTCCCGTTTGCAAGTGGCAAGGAGACGAGCCCGATCTCTAGCTTTAGGAGAGGTGGTTTAAAGTGAATTTTGAACAAGTTTACATAGAGGCTCGTCCCATCGTCTCTGCGAACTGAGTGTTTTTGGACAAGCCTCACTCGGACAGGCCATTGATCTCGCATTCCTGGTTCCATCCATGCCTACCAACGGTGAAACGATAGATGAGGAAATTAACAGCATGCACAGAACAAAAATGCAGGCAGAGCAACACTTGAAATTTAGCAAATGCAATGCGAGGCCTGAAGCCAAGCATTTTCCGAAATTGAACAATTTAGAATTTGGGTCCAAGTGTTTTGATAGTGTGGTCTAAAATTTTCAAAAGACTACCATGATTCCAAAGAGGGCAACAACGAAGAACATACGTTAATTTAGGTACAAAAAGGCAAAACCGAATGATAGGAAAAGCAATATGAGAATGAATTTTATTTAAACGTACCGAAATTTCTTCAAATTTGGTGCGTGTGTGTGTGTGTGTGTGTGCATGTGTGTGGTGTGTGCGTGGGTGTATTAGTATTGTGTGTTTATTGTGTGTGTATTGTGCGTGTATTGTGTGTGTGTGTGTGTATTATGTGTGTATTGTGCGTGTATTGTGTGTGGTGTGAGTGGTGTGAGTGGTGTGTGTGTGTGTGTGTGGTGTGTGGTGTGTGTGTATTGTGTGTGTGAAGTGTGTGTGTGTGGGTGTGTGCATGTGTGTGGTGTGTGCGTGGGTGTATTAGTATTGTGTGTTTATTGTGTGTGTATTGTGCGTGTATTGTGTGTGTGTGTATTATGTGTGTATTGTGCGTGTATTGTGTGTGGTGTGAGTGGTGTGTGTGGTGTGTATGCGGGTGTGTGTGGTGTGTGTGTGTGTGGTGTGTGGTAGGTGTGTGTAAATTGTGTATTTAAAGTGTGTTTATTTTGCGTGTATTGTGTGTGGTGTGTGTGAGTGCATGTGGTGTGTGTGTTTGGGTGTGTGTGGTGTGTGTGTGTGTGTGGTGTGTGGTGGTGTGTGTGGGTGTGTGTGGGTGTGCGTGGTGTGTTTGGGTGTGTGAAAGGTGTGTGTGGGTGTGTGTGGTGTGTGTGTTGTGTGTTTTGTGTGTGTATTGTGTTGTTTATTGTGTTGTGTTGTGTATTGTGCATTGTGTGTGTAGTGTATTGTGTATGTGTGTGTAGTGTGTGTGGTGTGTGGTATGTGTGTGTTTATTGTGTGTTTATTGTGTGTGTGTTGTGCGTGTATTATGTGTGTGTGTGTGTGTGCGTGTGGTATGTGTGTGGGTGTGTATGGTGTGTGTGTGGTATCTGGTATGTGGTGTGTGAAGTGTGTGTTGTGTGTATTGTGTATGTATTGTGTTGTGTATTGTGTTGTGTCGGGTATTGTAGTATTGAGATGCCCAGAAGAAGATGTAGGTCTTCATCTGGGCATCTCCAGGACAGAGTGCGACTGAGAATGCCGTATTATCTAAAAGAGTTCCTATACTGGTCGCAGAAATTGCCTGCAGCCAGTAGTCCGACTCCCGTTTGCAAGTGGTAAGGAGACGAGCCCGATCTCTAGCGTCAGGAGAGGCGGTTTAAAGTGAATTTCGAACAAGTTTATGCACAGAACAAAAATGCAGGCAGAGCAACACTTGAAATTTTGCGAATGCAATGCGAGTTTAAAAGTTGGCTTCATTTCCCGAAATTGAACAATTTAGAATTTGGGTCCAAGTGTTTTGATAGTGTGGTCTAAAATTTTCAAAAGACTACCATGATTCCAAAGAGGGCAACAACGAAGAACATACGTAAATTTAGGTACAAAAAGGCAAAACCGAATGATATGAAAAGCAATATGAGAATGAATTTTAATTAAACGTACCGTAATTTCTTCAAAGGTGCGTGTGTGTGGTGTGTGTGTGTGTGGGTGTGTGTGGTGTGTGTGAGTTGTGTGGTGTGTGTGTGTGTGTATTGTGTGTGAATTGTGTGTGTATTGTGCGTAAATTGTGCGTGTATTGTGTGTGGTGTGGGTGGGTGCGTGTGGTGTGTGTGTGGTGTGTGTAGGTGTGTGTGTGGTGTGTGTGGGTGTGTGTGGTGTGTGTGATGTGTGTACCGTGTGTATTGTGTGTGTGTATTGTGTTGTTTATTGTGTTGTGTTGTGTATCGTGCATTGTGTGTGTAGTGTATTGTGTATGTGTATGTGTGAATTGTGTGTGTGGTGTGTGTGAGTGCGTGTGGTGTGTGTTTGGGTGTGTGACGTGTGTGTGTGTGTGTGTGAGTGGTGTGTGTGGGTGTGTGTGGGTGTGTGTAGGTATGTGTGGTATGTTTGGGTGTGTGTGAGGTGTGTGTGGGTAAGTGTGGTGTGTGTGTTGTGTGTATTGTGTGTAATGTGTGTGTATTGTGTTGTTTATTGTGTTGTGTTGTGTATTGTGCATTGTGTGTGTAGTGTATTGTGTATGTGTGTGTTGTGTGTGTGGTGTGTGGTATGTGTGTGTGTATTGTGTGTTAATTGTGTGTGTGTTGTGCGTGTATTATGCGTGTGTGTGTGTGCGTGTGGTATGTGTGTGGGTGTGTGTGGTGTGTGTGTGGTATTTGGTTTGTGGTGTGTGGTGTGTGTGTTGTGTGTATTGTGTGTGTATTGTGTGTGTAATGTGTTGTGTATTGTGTTGTGTCGGGTATTGTAGTATTGAGATGCCCAGACGAAGATGTAGGTCTTCAACTGGGCATCTCCAGGACAGAGTGCGACTGAGAATGCCGTATTATCTGAAAGAGTTCCTTTACTAGTCGCAGAAATTGCCTGCAGCCAGTAGCCCGACTCCCGTTTGCAAGTGGCAAGGAGACGAGCCCGATCTCTAGCTTTAGGAGAGGTGGTTTAAAGTGAATTTTGAACAAGTTTACATAGAGGCTCGTCCCATCGTCTCTGCGAACTGAGTGTTTTTGGACAAGCCTCACTCGGACAGGCCATTGATCTCGCATTCCTGGTTCCATCCATGCCTACCAACGGTGAAACGATAGATGAGGAAATTAACAGCATGCACAGAACAAAAATGCAGGCAGAGCAACACTTGAAATTTAGCAAATGCAATGCGAGGCCTGAAGCCAAGCATTTTCCGAAATTAAACAATTTAGAATTTGGGTCCAAGTGTTTTGATAGTGTGGTCTAAAATTTTCAAAAGACTACCATGATTCCAAAGAGGGCAACAACGAAGAACATACGTTAATTTAGGTACAAAAAGGCAAAACCGAATGATAGGAAAAGCAATATGAGAATGAATTTTATTTAAACGTACAGAAATTTCTTCAAATTTGGTGCGTGTGTGTGTGTGTGTGTGCATGTGTGTGGTGTGTGCGTGGGTGTATTAGTATTGTGTGTTTATTGTGTGTGTATTGTGCGTGTATTGTGTGTGTGTGTGTATTATGTGTGTATTGTGCGTGTATTGTGTGTGGTGTGAGTGGTGTGAGTGGTGTGTGTGTGTGTGTGTGGTGTGTGGTGTGTGTGTATTGTGTGTGTGAAGTGTGTGTGTGTGGGTGTGTGCATGTGTGTGGTGTGTGCGTGGGTGTATTAGTATTGTGTGTTTATTGTGTGTGTATTGTGCGTGTATTGTGTGTGTGTATTATGTGTGTATTGTGCGTGTATTGTGTGTGGTGTGAGTGGTGTGTGTGGTGTGTATGCGGGTGTGTGTGGTGTGTGTGTGTGGTGTGTGGTAGGTGTGTGTAAATTGTGTATTTAAAGTGTGTTTATTTTGCGTGTATTGTGTGTGGTGTGTGTGAGTGCATGTGGTGTGTGTGTTTGGGTGTGTGTGGTGTGTGTGTGTGTGTGTGGTGTGTGGTGGTGTGTGTGGGTGTGTGTGGGTGTGCGTGGTGTGTTTGGGTGTGTGAAAGGTGTGTGTGGGTGTGTGTGGTGTGTGTGTTGTGTGTATCGTGTGTTTTGTGTGTGTATTGTGTTGTTTATTGTGTTGTGTTGTGTATTGTGCATTGTGTGTGTAGTGTATTGTGTATGTGTGTGTAGTGTGTGTGGTGTGTGGTATGTGTGTGTTTATTGTGTGTGTGTTGTGCGTGTATTATGTGTGTGTGTGTGTGCGTGTGGTATGTGTGTGGGTGTGTATGGTGTGTGTGTGGTATCTGGTATGTGGTGTGTGAAGTGTGTGTTGTGTGTATTGTGTATGTATTGTGTTGTGTATTGTGTTGTGTCGGGTATTGTAGTATTGAGATGCCCAGAAGAAGATGTAGGTCTTCATCTGGGCATCTCCAGGACAGAGTGCGACTGAGAATGCCGTATTATCTAAAAGAGTTCCTAAACTGGTCGCAGAAATTGCCTGCAGCCAGTAGTCCGACTCCCGTTTGCAAGTGGTAAGGAGACGAGCCCGATCTCTAGCGTCAGGAGAGGCGGTTTAAAGTGAATTTCGAACAAGTTTATGCACAGAACAAAAATGCAGGCAGAGCAACACTTGAAATTTTGCGAATGCAATGCGAGTTTAAAAGTTGGCTTCATTTCCCGAAATTGAACAATTTAGAATTTGGGTCCAAGTGTTTTGATAGTGTGGTCTAAAATTTTCAAAAGACTACCATGATTCCAAAGAGGGCAACAACGAAGAACATACGTAAATTTAGGTACAAAAAGGCAAAACCGAATGATATGAAAAGCAATATGAGAATGAATTTTAATTAAACGTACCGTAATTTCTTCAAAGGTGCGTGTGTGTGGTGTGTGTGTGTGTGGGTGTGTGTGGTGTGTGTGAGTTGTGTGGTGTGTGTGTGTGTGTATTGTGTGTGAATTGTGTGTGTATTGTGCGTAAATTGTGCGTGTATTGTGTGTGGTGTGGGTGGGTGCGTGTGGTGTGTGTGTGTGGGTGTGTGTGGTGGGTGTGGGTGTGTGTGGTGTGTGGTGTGTGTGTTAAGTGTATCGTTTGTATTGTGTGTGTGTATTGTGTTGTGTATTGTGTTGTGTTGTGTATTGTGTGTGGTATGTGTGTATATTGTGTGTGTGTATGTGTATGTGGTGTGTGTGTGTATTGTGCGTGTATTGTGCGTGAATTGTGTGTGGTGTGTGTGGGTGTGTGTGGTGTGTGTGTGGTAGTGTGGTGTGTGTGGGTGTGTGTGGTGTGTGTGGGTGTGTCGTATGTGTGTGTGTATTGTGTGTTTATTGTGCGTGTATTGTGTGTGTGTGTGTGATGTGTGGTGTGTATGTGTGTTTGTGTGTGTGTTTTGTTTGTGGTGTGTGGGTGTGTGGTGTGTAAAATAAAAATAAAATAAAATAAAAAAGGTTTTTATTCACGTAGACTTTAAAAAAGCGCTTGTAAATAGTCAGAACATGTTTGTAGTAATATAGTTGTATACATTAGATATTATTTCTAGTAACATAGATATTTAGGTACATCTTGTATGAAAACATTTATAAAATTTATTTTATTACACAAATGATATTTAGCTAGCTCGTACCAAGTTATTGTCAAGAGATTATGTTTAATTATCTAGTTTAAGTCTAATATTTTTACTACATTATTGTCAATGGTTCTGTCTATATTAAAGGTATTATTATTATGACGGACCCTGTGTTAATAACGACGGTCGCGCTTTAATGCTACCACCGGATCCAATGCGCCCCAACTGAGAAGAACCAGCGAAACAAACTCAGTGGGTTCATCTACTACCGGTTTCAACACGACCCAGTTGAGACGGTCCGGCGAAACATACTCAAGCGGGCATGAACACGGGATTTGGTCCAATTAGAGTAATTATTTAGTAGGCAAACACAATATATGCTCGATCGGTTGTCTGAATACTTATTATTTTAGATTATATTTAGGTATACAAAAGAAGAACTTCGAAACAATAACATTATTCATTTTGAGACAGAGTCAATAATTTTAAATTAAGTATATGATAGCAATCATTTACAGATAGTTCACGTAACACAGCAGATCAGTCATGTCTATATGGCTACAAGATCTCCAGCGAGCAATGTGCAGGTAGGAAGTGAGAGCCAGACGTCTTTGTCATCGATGTACTCTTTAGTGGTGTAATAACCCCTAGCCATAAGTATACGTTTAATATGTGTTTTAAAACTTGTGTCAGGCAGATCAGTAATTTGAGTAGGAAGCTTGTTATAAAACCTAATACAATTTCCTAAAAATGATTTATTAGTTTTGCTTACTCTAAAGCCTGGCATGGCTAGTTTGTTTTTATTCCTAGTATTTATATTATGCAGTTCACTTTTCTTTTTATATTTATGAATATTTTTTCTAACAAACATTATATTCTGATATATATATTCCGATGGCACAGTAAGTATATTTATTTCTTTAAACAAATTTCGCAAAGAATCGCGACTGCCTAAACCATAAATGGCTCTGACTGCTCTTTTCTGCAATACAAAAATAGTACCTATGTCAGCCGCCGAACCCCTTAGCAGAATGCCATACGACATAATGCTATGAAAGTACGCGAAATACACTAATCTAGCAGTTTGTTCATCTGACAATTGCCTTATTTTCCAGACAGCATAGGAAGCCGAACTTAATTTACCTGCTAACTTTTCAATCTGAGGACCCCATTGCAATTTTGAATCAAGTGTCAATCCTAAAAATACGGTCGATGGGACTAGATCTAATATTTTCGCATTAAGTGCAACTGTTGGTACAATTTGAGTCACATTTGGCAATGAGAACCTGATGCATTTAGTTTTCCCTGCATTTAACAAGAGATTATTTGCCGAAAACCATTCTGATATAAAGCTGAGTGTTTTATTATGCTCAATAAGATCTTTATCCTTTCTATTTACTTTAAATATGAGCGAAGTATCATCAGCGAACAAAACTATGTCTGATACTTTCTCTACCAGATAAGGGAGATCATTTATATAAACTAGAAATAAAAATGGGCCCAATATAGATCCTTGGGGCACCCCCATTTTCACAGGATGACGTGCCGAAGTGGCACCGCCTATCGAAACCATCTGTTGTCGCCCCGATAAATAGGACATCACAAGATCAAGAGATGTGCCAGATATTCCATAGTACTTCAGTTTAACAACGAGCGTACGATGATCAACGCAATCGAAAGCCTTAGAGAGATCACAGAAAACTCCCAGCGCATCCTGTGATCCCTCCCAAGCCTCCAATATTGACCTAATTAATGTGCAACCTGCATCCTGAGTGGAGCGGCCCCTTGTAAACCCGAACTGCTTGTTATGCAATATCTCATTCACGTTAAAGTGCCGTGAGACGTAAGTGACGTTAAAGTGTGTGTGTAAATTGTGTATTTATAATGTGTGTATTGTGCGTGTATTGTGTGTGTGTATGTGTGTGTGTATTGTATGTTTATTGTGTGTGTATTGTGTGTGTATTGTGCGTGTATTGTGTGTGGTGTGTGTGGGTGCGTGTGGTGTGTGTGTGGTAGTGTGGTGTGTGTGGGTGTGTGTGGTGTGTGTGGGTGTGTCGTATGTGTGTGTGTATTGTGTGTTTATTGTGTGTGTATTGTGTGTGTGTGTGTGTGATGTGTGGTGTGTGTGTGTGTTTGTGTGTGTGTTTTGTTTGTGGTGTGTGGGTGTGTGGGTGTGTGGTGTGTGTGTGGGTGTGTGTGGTGTGTGGTGTGTGTGTGTAAATTGTGTATTTATAATGTGTGTATTGTGCGTGTATTGTGTGTGGTGTGTGTGAGTGCGTGTGGTGTGTGTTAGGGTGTGTGTGGTGTGTGTGTTTGGGTGTGTGTGGTGTGTGTGGTGTGTGTAGGTGTGTGTGTGGTGGTAGTGGGTGTGTGTTAAGTGTACCGTTTGTATTGTGTGTATTGTGTTTGTGTATTGTGTCGTGTATTGTGTTGTGTTGTGTATTGTGTGTGAAGTGTATTGTGTGTGTGTATGTGTGTGTGTTGGGTGTGTGGTGTGTGGTATGTGTGTGTGTATTATGTGTGTATTGTGTGTGTGTTTGTGTGTGTGTGATGTGTGTGTGTATAATGTGTTTATTGTGTGTGTATTGAATGTGTATTGTGCGTGTATTGTGTGTGGTGTGTGTGGGTGCGTGTGGTGTTTGTGTAGGTGTGTGGTGTGTGTGAGTGTGTGTGGTGTGTGTGGCTTTGTGTGGTGTGTGGTGTGTGTGTTGTGTGTCTCGTGTGTTTTGTGTGGTGTGTGTGTATATTGTGTGTGTGGTGTGTGGTGTGTGTGTGTGTGGTGTGTTGTGTGTATTGTGTGTTTATTGTGTGTGTCTTGTGTGTGTATTGTGCGTGTGTGTTGTGTGTATTGTGTGTGTATTGTGTTGTGTTGTGTGTTGTGTATTGTGTGGGTAGCGTATTGTTTGTGTGTGTGTGTGTGTGTATGTGTGTGTGTGTGTGTATGTGTGTGTGTGGTATGTGTGGGTGTGTGTGTGGGTGTGGTGTGTGTGGTGTGTGTGGGTGCGTGTGTTGTGTGTGTATTGTGCGTGTATTGTGTGTGTGTGTTTTGTGTGAATTGTGTGTATATTGAAACCCCCCCTCCTACTATCTACCTCAACCCCATAGTGGCAATAATGGGAAACGCATTCATTTTCCGAAATTGAAAAATTTAGAATTTGTGTCCAAGTGTTTTGATAGTGTGGTCTAAAATTGTCAGAAGACTACCATGATTCCAAAGACGGCAACAACGAAGAACATACGTAAATTTAGGTACTAAAAGGCAAAACCGAATGATATGAAAGGCAATGTGAGAATGAATTTTAGTTAAACGTACCGAAATTTCTTCAAATTTGGTGCGTGTGTGTATGTGTGTCTGTGTATATGTGTGGTGTGTGTGTATTGTGTGTTTAGTATGTGTATTGTGTTTTGTTGTGTGTTGTGTATTGTGTGTTTAGTGTATTGTGTGTGTGTGTGTTTGTGTGGTGTGTGTGTGGGTGTGTGTGATGTGTGTGGTGTGTGTGTTGTGTGTGTGTGTGTGGGTGCGTGTATTGTGTGTGTATTGTGCGTGTATTGTGCGTGTATTGGGTGTGTATTGTGTGTATTTTGAAACCCCCGCTACTACTATCTACCTCAACCCCGGAGTGAAAATAACATACGTAAATTTAGGTACAAAAAGGCAAAACCGAATGATATGAAAAGCAATGTGAGAATGTAGTTTTGTTAAACGTACCGAAATTTCTTAAATTTGGTGCGTGTGTGTGGTGTGTGTTTGGTGTAAGTGGGTGCGTGTGGTTTGTGTGTGTGGGTGTGTGTGGTGTGTGTGTGTGGGTGTGTGTGGTGTGTGTGGGTGTGTGTGGTGTGTGGTATGTGTGTGTGTATTGTGTGTTTATTATGTGTGTATTGTGTGTGTATTGTGCGTGTATTGTGCGTGTATGTTTGTGTGCGTGTGGTGTGTGTGTGTGTGTGGGTGTGGGTGTGTGTGGTGTGTGTGGGTGTGTGTAGTGTGTGGGTGTGTGTGTGGTATGTGGTATGTGGTGTGTGTGTGTTGTGTGTATTGTGTGTGTTTTGTGTGTGTATTGTGTGTGTATTGTGTGTGTATTGTGTGTGTTTTGTGTGTGTATTGTGTGTGTATTGTGTTGTGTATTGTGTTATGTTGTGTATCGTAGTATTGAGTTGCCCAGATGAAGATGTAGGTCTTGATCTGGCCGGACAGAGTGCGATTGAGAATGTCGTACTATCTAAAAGAGTTCCAAGAATACAAATTTTTCACTATAATGACTAACCAAAAACTGTAGGTGCATATTAAGCTTATGAATATAGTTATTAGTACTATCAGGCATGTTGGATACATAGGGGAAGGCACACAATACTATCTTATTACAATCTAATTCCAACATCTTAGTAAAACTATCTGTAATATCTTTTTTCTTCAAGTGCCTACAATTTCCTACCATTAGAGTTATACATGATTTGTCACTGTGTTTCTTCTGAATTAATTTGTCTATTATATCATTATAATGTATGTACTCCTGGCATACAATAGTTGATAAAGGAACAACTCAGCTTATTAGAAAGCAAGGTACCAAGGCCCTTTCCCATATCATCGGAATACAGTATGGAGCTATGTTTAATATTGTCATTTTGTGGAGATACTGGTGACTCTGATCCCAGTTGTGTGTATGACTGCACTACTGCACTACGGGTGTTAATTGGTTCCAATGTCCTATTGTTTTCAGAATTAGATTCATGATTATACTTTCCAGCTAGCACTTGCATTTCATTTTTGTATGACTGGAAATTCTGATACGTGATAGCTAGGGAGTTCTCAAGAGTTTTTAACTCAGATAGCAAATACTGAGTATCTTTTTCATAGATAAGTTTGCTATCCTCCAATTTAATTTCATAATTTTCTAACCTGTCTAATAATGCTCTACGCTCTTTACTTAGTTCTAGAATGTATTTTTTAAGCTTGTCACAACTTAGGGAACTAAAGTTTGGCTGGTAGTCTACAGAGTCATCCCCTGTCAAATCAATGGTCACAGATGTTTTAATAGGGAGATGCAAAGGACCACAACTGGCCAACTCTGAGTTAAGGGAGCTACTGTACATGTTGTGTTTTTTTCACAATTTAACAACTTATCATTACAATTGAATAATTCTAATTCTAGATCTCTAATTTTACACAGTGCTTCTTCATATAGGTAATACTCTACACTTATCAAAAGACTCTGTCTCCGCATGCAGTCTGTCTCGCTTTTCGATGGTAGACTCAAGTTGGTAACCACCAACTTGAGTCTACCATCGAGAAGCGAGACAGACTGCATGCGGAGACAGAGTCTTTCGTAGTAGAGTATCACTAATTCACGTTTCAGTGAGGTGTTGCTGTCAATAACTCTTTTAATCTCGACCTCATTCTCCTCACGCTCCTGTTCAAGTTTATGACACTGATCTTGGTATGTCTGTAAGTCCTTGAGAGCTGATTTTAACTTATGGTCAGCTACTTGAGTTGCAGCCATGCTTCTGGTCTGCATCATGTGAGGTGAATGAGGATGGGCTGAAAACAAAGAGAGGGTGAACAGAAAACGTAAAGTAAATAGGAAGTTTAGGATATATTGATAGTCTGAAGACAAAAGAGTGAGTTATGAAGAAAAACTATTTAGTTATATAATAGGTTAGTAGAAACAAAATAAGTATATAAAAAGATAGATTGGCAATTAACTTTATAATAAAGCAACACTTAGTTACAAAGTATAGTGGGGCACTTTTAACTTTATCTATTTGACATCTAATCAGAGTTTATTACTAGGGTCTAGGCAGATTAACTTAGCACTTATGTGTTGATGGAATAAATTTATCAAAAGGCAGAGTATATGAGTGTAGTTACTAGTTACTGAGTAATTGAAGTGTTTGCTGTCTGTAGCCAGCTAGTTACGTCATCGAATTTGCTTCCACAAGTATGTCAAGCAAATGGAGACAGAATATGGCAGTGTGATATTGGACGTAACTCAAACCAATGAGTCGAGTAAATGATTGGTTAGGTCAGTATGAATGTGTAAAAGATTAAAAATTAAGTAATATACTCGCCGGGATTTCACATAAAACTATAAACCGGACTCGAATAAAGTTCGTTGGACCAAGGCACTTCGTTTGACAGCTGATGCGTCGACAGATATCAGTTGTTCACGGTTTATTTCTTTATAAAATCTATCACATTCAGTTATTTAACTTGTAATTTGGATTAAAGATAGTAGTATCGTATAATTAATTACGTTAAAACATTTATTTATAAGTAAATTATTAATTTTAATTAGCGAGTACAATTTTTGACAACCGATCGGCTGTGTTGCCGATCCTAAAAAAAGTTCTTATTCTGGTCGCAGAAATTGCCTGCAACCAGTAGCCCGACTCCCGTTCGCAAGTGGCAAGGAGACGAGCCCGATCTCTAGCGTCAGGACAGGTGGTTAAAACTGAATTTTGAACAAGTTTACATAAAGGCTCGTCCCATTGTCTCTGCGAACTGAGTGTTTTTGGACACGCCTTACTCGGACAGGCCATTGACCACGCATTCCTGGCTCCATCCATGCCTACCAACGGTGTAACGATAGATGAGGAAATAAATAGCATGCAAAGAACAAAAATGCAGGCAGAGCAACACTTGAAATTATGCGAATGCAATGCGAGGCCTGAAGCCAAGCATTTTCCGAAATTGAACAATTTAGAATTTGGGTCCAAGTTTTTTGATAGTGTGGTCTAAAATTGTCAAAAGACTACCATGATTCCAAAGAGGGCAACGACGAAGAACATACGTAAATTTAGGTACAAAAAGGCAAAACCGAATGATATGAAAAGCAATGTGAGGATGAATTTTAGTTAAACGTACCGAAATTTCTTCAAATTTGGTACGTGTGTGTATGTGTGTGTGTGCATGTGTGTGGTGTGTGTGTATTGTGTGTTTTGCATGTGTATTGTGTTGTGTATTGTGTGTGTGTGTTTGTGTGTTCTGTGTGGGTGTGTGTGGTGTGTGTGTTGTGTGTGTGCGTGTATTGTGTGTGTATTGTGCGTGTATTGTGCGTGTATTGGGTGTTTATTGTGTGTATTTTGAAATCCCCCCCTACTACTATCTACCTCAACCCCGGAGTGAAAATAACATACGTAAATTTAGGTACAAAAAGGCAAAACCGAATGATATGAAAAGCCATGTGAGAATGAATTTAAGTTAAACGTACCGAAATTTCTTCAAATTTGGTGCGTGTGTGTGGTATGCGTGTGGGTGTGTGTGGTGTGTGGTGTGTGTGTGTGCATGAGTGTAATGTGTGTGTGGGTGTGTGTGGTGTGTGTGTGTGTGTGTGTGTGTGTGTGTGTGTGTGGTGTCTGGTGTGTATTGTGTGTGTATTTTTGCGCGTATTTTGTGTGTGTATGTGTGTGGTGTGGTGTGTGGTGTGTGTGTGGTGTATGTGTGTGTGTGGTGTGTCTGTGGTGTATGTGTGTGTGTGTTGTGTGTTTATTGTGTGTGTGTGTGTGTGTGGTGTGTGTCGGTGTGTGTGGTTTGTGTGGGTGTGTGTGGTGTGTGTGGGTGTGGTGTGTGTGTTGTAAGTATTGTGTGTGTATTGTGTTGTGTATTGTGTTGTGATGTGTGTTGTGTATTGTGGGTGTTATGTATTGTGTGTGTGTGTGTGTGTGTGTGTGTGTGTGTGTGTGGTGTAGGTGCGTGTATTAACCGTGTATTAGGTGTGTATTGTGCGTATATTATGCGTGTATTGTGTGTGTATTTTCTGTGTATTGTGTGTGTATTGTGCGTGTATTGTGTGTGTGTGTGTGTGTGTGTGTGTGTGTTTGTGTGTTTGAGTGTGTGTGGTGTTTTGTGTGTGTGTATTGTGTTGTGTATTGTGTTATGTTGTGTATTGTAGTATTGAGTTGCCCAGATTAAGAATGTCGTATTATCTAAAAGAGTTCCTATACTGGTCGCAGAAATGTGATGTATGACTAAGTGTATATTGAACTTTCCGTATATGGTGTACGCGTGCAACCTAATTATTGTATTTGTACCTAGCTCATAAGATCATTTATTTTAACAATATACTTTCATACGTTAAACTGACCGGTTGTCTTTTCATTTATTCGCCTTTACATAAATGTAGTAATCTACCTATTACCAGTGAAGCACGTCTAGCTTCGTATGGCGACCATGCCAGGATCTTTAGTGTTTCAGTTTTTCAGGATATAATAATTAAAAATTATAATGGGCAGTCAAGTATCCAAGGAATTCAAAGAGGAGGTAATAATTGCCCAACAGGGACAAGGAAATAAAGCGAAATCCAGTATGTCTGAGAGCGATTACTCTATGGAAATGCGATATATGATGGTTGCAGTTATTGTAATGTGTGCTATTTTCTTGGCGTACAACTTATGGAAAAAAGTACATAAATGCCTTACCAAGAAGATCGAAAGGCAAGCGACGGGTATTGCTTTGCAGCGAGTTTCAGTGTAATAGGACCCGGCTAATAACTAACGATGTGGAGAAATTTGGACAAGTGTCGAATAAGTGCAAATGGTGACAAATAAATTCTGTAAGTGAACTTTATATTAATTATCTTTAAGTATTTAGGATACTTTCCGTTATGGTTATTTTTTTTACAAAACGTAATATTTTATTTTATAATATGTTTTACTGTTTTTCAATATATAGAGCTAATGTTAGAATTACAAAATATATATGTGCAGTTGGTAGATATAAGAACTTATTTAATTAAAATTGGATCGCATCGGCGACAGAATAGTGAAGCTGCGAATAAACAATTTCAAAAAGCAGTAAAGATTTATAAGAAGTATACCGAAATATTTGACATATATGTTAATAAGGTAGAAAAAGCCGAAATATCGTTAAGTGATGTTGATTTACACTTGTCAAATAAGATAGACTCGATTTATGCTGATATAGAAAGTTTAATGATGAGTATAAATAGCAGCGAAACCATGACTACCAAACCCAATTTTGATTTGAGAGTGGCGGTTAGTCTATTACCAATAATGGACGACACCGAAAAAGTTACTTTACAATTAATTGACGCAATAGAATTATATTCTACTATGATTTTAGATACGGATGCGTCACTTCTCATAAAATATGTTTTAAAAACTAGGCTATCACATAGTGCAAAATTGCGTTTGGCAGATTCATATGGTTCTGTTGACGAAATGGTTGCTGAAATGAAAACATATCTTTTAACAAAAAAATCGGACACCGCGTTACAAAAAAAGTTGCATACCGCTTATCAAGGTGGTAGGTCTATAGATCAGTATGGGAAAGACTTAGAGCAACTGTTTGTGGATCTAACAATTTCACAAGCCGAGGGCAAATCTGAAGCATACAAGATATTAAAACCCTTAAATGAAAAACAGGCTATTCAAAAATTTGCCGACGGGTTGCGAAATGAGCGGCTTAGTACTGTCATTGCTGCGCGTAATTATAGTTCATTAAAGGAAGCTATACAAGGTGCTAAAGATGAGGAGGTAAATATGCCTTCCACATCAGGACAGATATTTTCAGCTCGAGGTAGGATGTTTAATAATAATAGGGGTTACCCAAATAATGGATACCGAGGGCAGAGTGTTTCGAGGCGCGGTACCACTACACCGTTTCGCGGAAAACCATTTTTCAGGAACAACATAAATAATAATAGGACATTTTACGATTCGTCGTATTATCGTAGTAGCGGTCGGGGTCGTGGTAATTTTTCAGGCCGTAGTAGGTCCCGTGGATATAATAGCCAGCAAAATTTCAATTCGAAAAAACATCATGTCAATGTGACACATGAATCGCAAGATAGTTCTAAATCGGAGGAAACCGAAAAGTTTCAGTTTTTTCGCGACTAATTACATATTAACTTATCGGAATATGAACTCTATACATCTGTATATCGATGACTATATGTGTACATGGCTCATTGATACCGGAGCATCATTGTCTGCTGTGAAACAAAGCGTGATTCACGCATCGAGCGAGTTTATTCGCCCTAAGATGACACACATAAATGGTATTGGTGGTCAAATTACATCTACTGGGTGCATAGAGTTGATATTACGTAACGAAAATAATGAATCATTTACACATGACTTCTACATTTTTAACGATTTGCCATTAAATGTAGACGGAATTATAGGACAAGATTTTCTATCAAAATTTAATTCTATAATTAATTTTGAAAATCAAACATTAACGTTACAAAATAGTGAGGGAATTCCGATTATTTTACCTGTACAGTTATATTCGATAGGAAATACAAATGATAACGCATGTATAAAGTTGCCCGCGCGATGTGAAATTCAAGTAGATATTCCAACTAATAGGACAGGTGATTGTGTAGTAATTTCAAATGAGATTTGCGAAGGTGTATTTTTAGCTAATTCGATATGTAAGAGTAAAAACGGTAGGGTGACCATGCGTATTATGAACACACGGGAAACTGATGTTAATTTACGTTGTTTTACACCAGAAATTCGTGATTTAAAAGAATATCATTGTTATTCGTTTAATAGAATAGTAAATAACGCGGATAGGGTAAAATCTTTGTTTTCTTTGCTTAATCTTAATTATTTGATTAAAGAAGAGGAGACTTCTATAGCAAATATTTGTGCAAAATTTGCGGATATTTTTCATTTACCCGGGGACAAATTAAATACAACAAACTTGTATGAACAAAAAATTCATTTAAAAGAAAATATTAGTCCCGTTTATAAAAAACCTTATCGTCTTCCACATTCTCAAAAAGCAGAAATAAATAAGCAAATAAAACAAATGTTGGAAAATGACATTATAGAGGAGTCGACGTCTGAATAGTCGAGCCCTTTACTGATTGTTCCGAAAAAGACTGATGCTAGGGGTGAAAAAAAGTGGCGTGTTGTGATTGATTATAGGGGATTGAATGAGTGCATACAAAATGATAATTTTCCACTACCAAACATAACCGAAATTTTGGATTCTTTGTCAGGGGCTATGTATTTCAGCCATTTAGACCTTAATCAAGGCTATTACCAAATTAAATTAGACCCAGAGAGTCGTAAATACACTGCATTTTTAGCTGACAAGGTATATCAAATGAAACGCCTTCCTATGGGCTTAAAATTAAGTCCGAGTGCGTTTACTAGAGCGATGACTGTAGCACTATCGGGTTTAAATTACGAAAAGTGCATTGTTTATTTAGATGACATAATAATAATGGGTAGAAATTTGCAAACACATAATAAAAACCTAATTGACGTTTTTACAAGGCTTCGAGACGTAAATTTGAAGTTAAATCCATTAAAGTGTACATTTTTGAAGAAGGAACTTTTGTATTTAGGTCACGTGGTAACACCAGAGGGTATAAAGCCAGATGAAAATAAAGTTAAAGTTTTACAAAATTATCCGATTCCGAAAAATGCAGACGAGGTCCGTAGATTCGTTGCATTTGCAAATTATTATCGGAAATTTATTCCGAATTTTGCTAAAATTACATTACCTTTAACGAACTTGACAAAAAAATATATAGAATTTAATTGGAGTAAGGAATGTTTACATGCGTTCGAGACATTGAAAAAAGCGTTAATTAGTCCTCCATTATTACAATATCCAAATTTTTCAAAGGAAAATGAATTTATTTTGAATACCGATTCATCGGGGTTTTCGATTGGGTGTGTGCTAGCAAATGGAGACAAAAAACCGATAGCATATGCTAGTCGCCCACTAAACAAAGCGGAGCGTAACTATCCGATAATTGAGAAAGAACTTTTGGCGATAGTTTGGGCTGTTAAGTACTTTCGCCCTTATTTATATGGACGCCGGTTTAGGGTTATCACGGATCATAAACCGTTGATTTATTTATTTAACATGCGCGACCCTTCCAGTAGGTTAACAAAGTTTCGATTATGTCTGGAGGAATATGATTTTGTAGTAGAATATATGAAAGGAAAAGATAATGCAGCTGCAGATGCACTATCTAGGATTGAATTGACGAGTGAAGAGTTGAAGAGCATGTATGAGTGTGTGATAGGGGTCATGACTAGAGCGCAATATAGAAGAATGGAAGAAGAGAAAAATGAAAATGTATTGACTGATAAGAGTTCCGGCAATGATCGGTCTGATCAACCAAGAGTTGCGGAAATTTTTAAAAAACCATATCATTTTACAGAGTTAAACTTTGATGAAAAATGTTTACACATACATAATATACAAACCGATAATTGTTATAGTAGAAATAGGTACCTAATATATTCACCGTCATTGTCATTAATATCGGTAAATCGAAGCTCTCGATCATGTTTCAAACGAGATTTGTTCGTGAGAGAGTTAGAGCAGATATGTAAACAAAATGATATAAAAGAATTATGCATAACTAGAAATAATGACAATAAAGAAATAATTACCGAGTTAGCACGTATTATTACGAAAATGAAAAAGTGGGAAGGTCCACGATTATGTATTATTAAAGGAGTGAGTAGAGTAGAAAATAAAGACGATCGTAAAGTTATTTTGAATGATTACCATATTTTACCCAGCAGTGGCCATGCTGGTATTCGAAGGATGACTAATAACATTAAAAGACTTTATTACTGGACAGGAATGGACCGTGACATAGCTAATTTTGTTTGCGAACAGTGTCAAAAACAAAAGTTCCATAAGCACACCCGAGAGCCAATGTGTATAACTACAACAGCGACGTCAGCATTCGATAAAATATATTTGGATTTGGTTGGACCGCTTAGTAAAGATTGTAATGACTATTGTTACATATTGACTCTTCAATGTGAACTTACAAAATATGTAGAAGCTTACCCGTTAATAAATAAAGAAACTCAAACAGTTGCCCGAGCTTTTGTTGACAATTTTATACTGCGTTACGGTATTCCACGCGAAATCGCGACAGACAGAGGTAGTGAATTCATCTCATCAACCATGAAAGATACATGTCAATTATTGGGTATTAACTGTATTCAGTCAACAGCATATCACCATGAGTCGATTGGTTCTTTAGAAAATTCTCACAAGGCCTTGGGAGCTTTCTTAAGGATACAAACAGATAACCAGGCTCATATGTGGAGCAACTGGTTACAATATTGGTGTTTTTCGTACAACACAACAGTGCATTCTGAAACTAGATATACACCCTTCGAACTTGTTTTTGGCAAATTATGTAACATTCCAAACAACCTTTTGAAAAATGTAGACCCAGTATATAATTTTGATGACTATCCCAAAGAATTAAAATTTAGACTACAAAAATCATGTGAAGATGCACGAAATAATTTAATTCAATCCAAAATTTGTAGAAAAGCAAAATATGACAGACAATGTAATTCAGTTAACTATAATACTGGAGATTTGTTACTTTTTAAGAAATGAAAATAGGGAAAAATTAGATCAAGTATATTTAGGTCCTTTTACGGTTATAGAAGAATTAGGCGTAAATGTTAAAATAATGCAAAAGGGAAAGGAAAATGTTGTTCACAAAAACAGAACTATTCCATTTTATATGTAACGAGTTATAATATTATTGTGAAGAGTGTACATTTATAAGTAGTTATGCATATCTATTATTATGTTTAAAGTTGCTATGTTATTCATGCTAAGATTAAGACAATGTGTTATTATATAAATAGAGTATCAAATATCTTTAGGTCTTTATGTACTCAGAAACTAGTTGTTAGAGTGATGATGCAATATGTATGCGTGTATTAATTTTAAGAAAAAAAAAATGTTATTGTAATGCCATTATTTTTTTTTTCTCAAAATCAGGGGGATGATGTGATGTATGACTAAGTGTATATTGAACTTTCCGTATATGGTGTACGCGTGCAACCTAATTATTGTATTTGTACCTAGCTCATAAGATCATTTATTTTAACAATATACTTTCATACGTTAAACTGACCGGTTGTCTTTTCATTTATTCGCCTTTACATAAATGTAGTAATCTACCTATTACCAGTGAAGCACGTCTAGCTTCGTATGTCATGTCGTTGGTATGTCATGTGTTGTGTGTGTGTTGTGTGTATTGTGTGTGTTTTGTGTGTGTATTGTGTGTTTGTTGTGTTGTCTATTGTGTTGTGTCGGGTATTGTAGTATTGAGATGCCCAGACGAAGATGTAGGTCTTCATCTGTGCATCTCCAGGACAGAGTGCGATTGAGAATGCCGTATTATCTAAAAGAGTTCCTATACTGGTTGCAGAAATTGCCTGCAGCCAGTAGCCTGACTCCCGTTTGCAAGTGGCAAGGAGACTAGCCCAATCTCTAGCGTCAAAAGAGGTGGTTAAAAGTGAATTTGCACTCACTCGGACAGGCCATTGATCACGCATTCCTGGTTCCATCCATGCCTACCAACGGTAAAACTATAGATGAGGAAATTAACAGCATGCACAGAACAAAAATGCAGGCAGAGCAACACTTGAAATTTTGCGAATGCAATGCGAGGCCTAAAGCCAAGCATTTTCCGAAATTAAACAATTTAGAATTTGGGTCCAAGTGTTTTGATAGTGTGGTCTAAAATTGTCAAAAGATTACCATGATTCCAAAGAGGGCAACAACGAAGAACATACATAAATTTAGGTACAAAAAGGCAAAACCGAATGATATGAAAAGCAATATGAGATTGAATTTTAATTATACGTACCGAAATTTCTTAAAATTTGGTGCGTGTGTGTGTGTGTGTGTGTGTGCATATGTGTGGTGTGTGTGTGGGTGTATTAGTATTGTGCGTTTTTTGTGTGTGTGTGTGTTTTATGTGTGTGGTGTGTGTGGTGTGTGTGGGTGTGTGTGCGGTGTGTGTTAGGGTGTGTGTTGTGTGTGTGTTGTGTGTATCGTGTGTATTGTGCGTGTATTGTGTGTGGTGTGTGTGTAGTATCTGGTATGTGGTGTGTTGTGTAAGTGTTGTGTGTATTGTGTGTGTTTTGTGTGTGTATTTTGTTGTGTTGGGTATTGCAGTATTGAGATGCCCAGACGAAGATGTAGGTCTTCATCTGGGCATCTCCAGGACAGAGTGCGATTGAGAATGCCGTATTATATTAAAGAGTTCCTATACTGGTCGCAGAAATTGCCTGCAGCCAGTAGCCCGACTCCCGTTTGCAAGTGGCAAGGAGACGAGCCCGATCTCTAGCGTCAGGAGTGGTGGTTTAAAGTGAATTGATGCTGTGCTGGATTTGACAACTGCAATTAGCAAGAGTCTTGATGCAGGAACTAAGTGTTTAGGCATATTTTGGACCTCTCCAAGGCTTTTGACACGGTCTCTGTCC
This sequence comes from Pseudoips prasinana, assembly GCA_951640165.1. Lineage (NCBI taxonomy): Eukaryota > Metazoa > Arthropoda > Insecta > Lepidoptera > Nolidae > Pseudoips > Pseudoips prasinana. The sequence continues at coordinate 17,683,191 of OX621260.1, forward strand.
CAATTCTACTACATAAATTATACAAAATAGGGATACGAGGCACACCATATAACATCTTTAAAGATTACCTTTCAAACAGAAAACAATATGTGAAAATAGAGGATTATCTGAGTGAAGAGGAAACAGTCTCTTATGGCGTTCCACAAGGGAGTATCTTAGGTCCCACACTATTCCAAGTCTATATAAACGATCTCTGCACTATCTCTCTTCCAAACACTAACATTTTCACATACGCCGATGACACGGCTATTCTAGTCTCTGGACCAAACTGGCAAGCTGTGAGAGAAAGAGCAGAATTATCCCTTGCTAAAGTTATGAAATGGTTAAAAAACAACTTATTGACACTAAATCTTTTGAAGACACATTACGTTCCTTTCTCGATAAGAAATATCAATAATCCTCCACGAGACTTCTCCATTAAGGCACATACTTGCAGTTTATCGTATTTATGCAACTGCCAAGAGCTTAACAGAGTTGACTCTGTAAAATACTTAGGAATGCAGATAGACAGTGGACTGAAATGGGATAAACACATAAGCCTCATGACAAAGCGAGTAAGACGATTTATACATTTTTTCAAAACCCTAAGAGACACAACCTCACAAGAAAAACTAAAACTTGTATATGTGGCACTATGCCAGTCCATCATCCAATACTGCATCACAGTTTGGGGAGCAGCAGCTAAAACGCATCTTATAAGTCTAGAAAGAGCACAGAGAGCCGTGTTGAAAGTAATATTGAAAAAACCGTATAGATATTCAACTACTAGTCTTTTTTCAAATTTTAACGTCCTTACAATCCGCCAGCTCTTTGTGCTCAGACTAATTCTTAGAAAGCATCCGACTGTACCCATACCAGACCCAAACAGACGCAGTAAAAAACGATTAAACCCCAGCGTTTTTTGTAGAACATCCTTCGGGAGACGCCAATACTATTGTCTTAGCTCAAAATTATACAACACCATACACCAGGAAATAAATATTGCTGGTCTTAACAAATATAGACTCAAGAAGAAAGTTACAACTTGGTTAAAAAACTTAGACTACCAAAAGACAGAGGAACTACTTGCTTATATAGAGTAATACATAATTTCCAAGATTATACAAAATAAATAAATTAAAAAAAACAAAAAAAAAAGAAAAGATAAGATGTACCCATGTGCAATTACTCACATACCCTTCACACACGCACGCTTAATCACATACACATAGGTACTCACACACACACACACACACACACACACACACACAAATAGGTTGGATGTTAGTTTAACTTAACTTAAATTCAATAATAATGAATAACTGTATAAAATGATGTATGTTGGTGCGGTACATTCCATACCTCAAGCACAACCGTGGCACGTTTTCACGACTGAACACTGTCTCCCAAAATACAGGCTTTAGCCTAGTTTGGAAAACAGTGTCAGTACCTTTTGTAATTAATCATGACAAAAATCTGTAAACACATGTGAATGTATTTTTGTTTTATCTGAGTCCAATAAATTATTATTATTAATTTTGAACAAGTTTACATAGAGGCTCGTCCCATCGTCTCTGCGAACTGAGTGTTTTTGGACACGCCTCACTCGGACAGGCCATTGATCACGCATTCCTGGTTCCATCCATGCCTACCAACGGTGAAACGATAGATGAGGAAATTAATAGCATGCACAGAACAAAAATGCAGGCAGAGCAACACTTGAAATTTTGCTAATACAATGCGAGGCCTGAAGCCAAGCATTTTCCGAAACTGAACAATTTAGAATTTGGGTCCAAGTGTTTTGATAGTGTGGTCTAAAATTGTCAAAAGACTACCATGATTCCAAACAGGGCAACAACGAAGAAGATACGTAAATTTAGGTACAAAAAGGCAAAACCGAATGATATGAAAAGCAATATGAGATTGAATTTTAATTATACGTACCGAAATTTCTTATGTATAATTATTTCTATGTGTGTGGGTGTGTGTGGTGTGTGTGGCTGTGTGTGGTGTGTGGTGTGTGTGTTGTGTGTCTCGTGTGTAGTGTGTGGTGTGTGTGTATTGTGTGTTTATTGTGTGTGAATTGTGTGTGCATTGTGCGTGTGTTGTGTGTGGTGTGTGTAGGTGCGTGTGGTGTGTGTGTGTGTGTGGGTGTGTGTGGAGTGTGTTGGTGTGTGTGGTGTGTGTGGGTGTGTCGTATGTTAGTGTGTATTGTGTGTGTGTGTGTGTGTAGTGTGTGGGTGTGTGGGTGTGTGGTGTGTGTGTGTAAATTGTGTATAAATAATGTATGTATTGTGCGTGTATTGTGTGTGGTGTGTCTGAATGCGTGTGGTGTGTGTGGTGTGTGGTATGTGTGTGTGTATGTGTGTGTTGTGTGTGTGGTGTGTGGGTGTTTGGGTGTGTGTGGTGTGTGTAGGTGTGTGTGGTGTGTAGGTGTGTGTGTGGTTTGTGGTGTATGGTGTGTGTATTGTGTGTGTTTTGTGTGTGTGTTTTATGTTGTGTATTGCGTTGTGTTGGGTATTGTAGTATTAGGATGCCCAGACGAAGATGAAGGTCTTCATCTGGGCATCTCCAGGACAGAGTGCGACTGAGAATGCCGTATTATCACACACACGCAATGTGAAAATGTATTTTAGATAAACGCACCAAAATTTCTTCAAATTTGGTACGTGTGTGTGGTGTGTGTGTTGCTGTGTGTGGTGTGTGTGTGTGTGTGTGGTGTGTGGTATGTGTGTGTAAATTGTGTATTTATAGTGTATTTATTGTGCGTGTATTGTGTGTGGTGTGTGTGAGTGCGTGTGGTGTGTGTGTTTGGGTGTGTGTGGTGTGTGTGTGTGTGGTTTGTGTGGGTGTGTGTGGGTGTGTTTGGTGTGTTTGGGTGTGTGTGAGGTGTGTGTGGTGTGTGTGTTGTGTGTATCGTGTGTATTGTGTGTGTATTGTGTTGTTTATTGTGTTGTGTATTGTGTTGTGTTGTGTATTGTGTGTGGTATGTGTGTGTGTGTGTATTGTGTGTGTATTGTGTGTGTGTGTATGTGTGTGTGTGTGTATTGTGTGTTTATTGTGTGTATATTGTGTGTGCGTGTGTGTGGTGTGTTGTGTGTGTGTGTGTGTGTGTGTATTGCGTGTTTATTGTGTGTGAATTGTGTGTGTATTGTGTGTAAATTCTGCGTGTATTGTGTGTGGTGTGTGTGGGTGTGTGTGGTGTGTGTGTGTGTGGGTGTGTGTGGTGTGTGTGTGTGTGTATTGCGTGTTCATTGTGTGTGAATTGTGTGTGTATTGTGTGTAAATTGTGAGTGTATTGTGTGTGGTGTGTGTGGGTGCGTGTGGTGTGTGTGTGTGGGTGTGTGTGGTGTGTGTGGGTGTGTCGTATGTGTGTGTGTATTGTGTGTTAAGTGTATCGTTAGTATTGTGTGTATTGTGTGAGTGTATTGTGTTGTGTATTGTGTTGTGTTGTGTATTGTGTGTGGTGTGTATTAGTGTTTGTGGTGTGTGTGTGTTTGGGTGTGTGTGGGTGTGTGTGGTGTGTTTGGGTGTGTGTGAGGTGTGTGTGGTGTGTGTGTTGTGTGTATCGTGTTGTTTATTGTGTTGTGTTGTGTATTCTGTGTGTTGTGTATTGTGTATGTGTATGTGTGTGTTGTGTGTGTGGTGTGTGGTATGTGTGTGTTTATTGTGTGTTAATTGTGTGTGTGTTGTGCGTGTATTATGTGTGTATGTGTGTGCGTGTGGTATGTGTGTTGGTGTGTATGGTGTGTGTGTGGTATCTGGTATGTGGTGTGTGAAGTGTGTGTTGTGTGTATTGTGTATGTATTGTGTTGTGTATTGTGTTGTGTCGGGTATTGTAGTATTGAGATGCCCAGACGAAGATGTAGGTCTTCATCTGGGCATCTCCAGGACAGAGTGCGACTGAGAATGCCGTAGTATCTTAAAGAGTTCCTATACTTGTCGCAGAAATTGCCTGCAGCCAGTAGCCCTACTCCCGTTTGCAAGTGGTAAGGAGACGAGCCCGATCTCTAGCGTCAGGAGAGGCGGTTTAAATTTTGAACAAGTTTATGCACAGAACAAAAATGCAGGCAGAGCAACACTTGAAATTTTGCGAATGCAATGCGAGTTCTGAAGTTGGCTTCATTTTCCGAAATTAAACAATTTAGAATTTGGGTCCAAGTGTTTCGATAGTGTGGTCTAAAATTGTCAAAAGACTACCATGATTCCAAAGAGGGCAACAACGAAGAACATACGTAAATTTAGGTACAAAAAGGCAAAACCGAATGATGCCAAATCATGTATAACTCTAATGGTAGGAAATTGTAAAAACTTAAAGAAAAAAGACATTACAGATAGTTTCACTGAGATGTTAGAATTAGACTGTAATAAGATAATATTGTGTGCCTTCCCCTATGTGTCCAATGTGCCTGATAGTACAAATAATTATATCCACAAGCTAAATATGCACCTACAGTTTTTGGTTAGCCATTATAGTGATAAATTTATATTTTTGGACACAAATAGTTTTATAGATTCTTGTAGGGTAACCATGAGTACAGTTACTGTCTCAAGAAAATTTTTGAACATACTTGCAAGTTTAGTAGCGGCACATATTAACTCAGTCATAAGTAGTATGATGAAGTCACTTTTTATACCATCTTTTAGTAATGTTATTAAAATCAATTTAGTTAGTAGTTTAAACATGTAAGCATGACAATAGAGAAGTGTGATAACTTTCTAATTCTATCACATCATAATATAAACCGCTTCTCTGGCAAAATTCTAGACATAGAACTTTTTAATGAAAAATATGAAATAGATATCCTTTGTTTTACAGAAACATGGCTGAAGGCATACAAGATGGCTTTTAGTGTCTGTGGCTATAGGGTCGCCAGCTTTTATAATAGGGTTTCGGCAGAGGGTGGTGGAGTACTGATACTACTTCGCGACCAAATTAAATTTAAAGAACGTAAAGATATATGCCAACTATCTATTGAGCGTGTGTGTGAGGTGGCATGTGTAGAGACGCAGTTTTATTGTATAATATGTGTGTATAGACCACCAGCATCCGATTTAAAGCTTTTTACAGCAACAATAGAAGACTTCTTAGGAAAATAAAAAGTAAAAAAAAATCCTTGTATGTGGTGATTTTAATATGAACATTTTAGCAGATTCACCTGAAATAAACATATTTCTATCTGTATTTCGGTCCTTTAACGTTAAATGCTTGTTCTCTGAGGCCACGAGAGTCACACCCACATCTGTTACTTGCATTGATAACATAATTACCAACTTTGATGTATCTGAGAAGTGTTTGGTGGCTGGTGTTTGCTCTGACCATAAATGCCAAATAGTAAAGATAAAAAATGAGATAATTATAAATAAACAAAAAAATAGTTTTAGACCTTTAACAAAATCTAATTTGGGAAAGTTCAGTAACAACCTGGAGAATAGTTTGTGCCATCTATTGCCAAACAAAAGTAACCCTAACGATATGTACACTACATTATTCCACTGTATTTGCAAAGAATTTAATAAAGCTTGTAAAATAAAAAAACATAACGGTTGACAGTAATAAGATAAAATTTAGTTCTTGGTCAACTCAACGCATTAGACTGAGTAGAGATTTTTTATATGAGTTGTATGACAGAAGGTCCTATAACCCTGATGTCAATTTTATTAATTATGTTAGAAATTATTCAAAAATTTTTAAAAAGGTTTGCATTCAAGCTAAATCTTTATATATAAGAGATAAAATTAAAAAATCTAATAATAAAATAAAATCAGCTTGGCAAATAATTAATACTGAAACTGGTAAAAGTAGATCAAGAGATCAAACATTAGTATTGAATATTGGTGATGAACTGGTTTCAGACAAGCTTACCATTGCCAATTTTTTAGCTGCTTTTTTTGCAAATATACCCGTGGATATTACTAAGTGTCTCGCATCATCACCAGATGTGGCTGAACTCTTTTTAAATCAAAGCGGAAAACAAACTGTACCTAACTTTAGTTTTAAATCCGTAACAAGTGATGATATTATAAAAGCTTTTAAGAGTATTAAAAGGAAAGGCACAGAAGATTTGTGGGGACTGTCTGTTAAAGCAATTGAATCAATCATACTAAACATTGCTACAATCCTTGCAGCCATCTTCAATGGCTGTATAAGGGATGGTGTCTTTCCCGATTTAATGAAAATAAGTAAGATAATACCCATTTTCAAGGCAGGTTGTTCAATAAATGCCACGAATTATAGGCCTATCTCAATACTGCCAGCTTTAAGTAAAATATTTGAAAAGCTGATGCTCAGCCAAATGTTGTCGCACTTTAACGTGAATAAGATATTGCATAACAAGCAGTTCGGGTTTACAAGGGGCCGCTCTACTCAGGATGCAGGTTGCACATTAATTAGGTCAATATTGGAGGCTTGGGAGGGATCACAGGATGCGCTGGAAGTTTTCTGTGATCTCTCTAAGGCTTTCGATTGCGTTGATCATCGTACGCTCGTTGTTAAACTGAAGTACTATGGAATATCTGGCACATCTCTTGATCTTGTGATGTCCTATTTATCGGGGCGACAACAGATGGTTTCGATAGGCGGTGTCACTTCGGCACGTCATCCTGTGAAAATGGGGGTGCCCCAAGGATCTATATTGGGCCCATTTTTATTTCTAGTTTATATAAATGATCTCCCTTATCTGGTAGAGAAAGTATCAGACATAGTTTTGTTCGCTGATGATACGTCGATCATATTTAAAGTAAATAGAAAGGATAAAGATCTTATTGAGCATAATAAAACACTCGGCTTTATATCAGAATGGTTTTCGGCAAATGAATTTGCCAACTAAGCTAGGAATAGAACTTTGTCCAGCAGTGGGCAAAACCTGGCTGATGATGTCCATAATTTTTTTTTGTTTTTTTTTTTGTTGTAATTTCGATACCTTAAGTAATTAACTAACTGGTTTATTACCAACATTAAAAATAAAGAAAGTACAGTCAGAAACATAATTTTCTAGACACGGTAATTTTTTAATTGTTCTTTTTTTATACTTCACTTATTGATGTATTATCAACAATATAACTAAAGTACAGTCAGAAACATAATTTTCTGTACTCGATATTTTTATATTGTTCTTTTTTTTAAACTTCACTTATTGATGTATTATCAACAATATAACTAAAGTACAGTCAGAAACATAATTTTCTGTACTCGTTAATTTAAATTGTTCTTTATTAATACATTCACTTATTGATGTATTATCAACAATATAACTAAAGTACAGTCAGAAACATAATTTTCTGTACTCGTTATTTTTATATTGTTCTTTTTTAATGCATCACTTATTGCTGTATTATCAACAATATAACTAAAGTACAGTCAGAAACATAGTTTTCTAGACAAGTTATTTTACATTGCTTTTTTTAGTTTTAACACATCACTTACTGATGCATTATCAAAATTTATAACTACAGTACAGTCAGAAACATAATTTTCTATACTCGTTATTTTTCTATTGTTTTTTTTCTTTAATATATCACTTACTGATGTATTATCGAAATTTATAACTACGGTACAGTCAGCACCATAACTTATTTTGTGTGTATGGACTTGTATTTTTTTTATATATAAAATTGTTTTGGTATTTGCCTACACGTTAGTTGCAGTTTTGTTTTTCTTTGTTTTATTTAATTCTTCCAAACCACATCTCATACGCTTCAAGTGAAACAAACTCAGTGGGTTCATCTACTACCGATTTCAACACGACCCAGTTGAGACGGTCCGGCGAAACATACTCAAGCGGGCTTGAACACGGGATTTGGTCCAATTAGAGTAATTATTTAGTAGGCAAACACTATATATGCTCGATCGGTTGTCTGAATGCTTATTATTTTAGATTATATTTAGGTATACAAAAGAAAAACTTCGAAACAATAACATTATTCATTTTGAGACAGAGTCAATAATTTTAAATTAAGTATATGATAGCAATCATTTACAGATAGTTCACGTAACACAGCAGATCAGTCATGTCTATATGGCTACAAGATCTCCAGCGAGCAATGTGCAGGTAGGAAGTGAGAGCCAGACGTCTTTGTCATCGATGTACTCTTTAGTGGTGTAATAACCCCTAGCCATAAGTATACGTTTAATATGTGTTTTAAAACTTGTGTCAGGCAGATCAGTAATTTGAGTAGAAAGCTTGTTATAAAACCTAATACAATTTCCTAAAAATGATTTATTAGTTTTGCTTACTCTAAAGCCTGGCATGGGTAGTTTGTTTTTATTCCTAGTATTTATATTATGCAGTTCACTTTTCTTTTTATATTTATGAATATTTTTTCTAACAAACATTATATTCTGATATATATATTCCGATGGCACAGTAAGTATATTTATTTCTTTAAACAAATTTCGCAAAGAATCGCGACTGCCTAAACCATAAATGGCTCTGACTGCTCTTTTCTGTAATACAAAAATAGTACCTATGTCCGCCGCCGAACCCCACAGCAGAATGCCATACGACATAATGCTATGAAAGTACGCGAAATACACTAATCTAGCAGTTTGTTCATCTGACAATTGCCTTATTTTCCAGCCAGCATAGGAAGCCGAACTTAATTTACCTGCTAACTTTTCAATCTGAGGACCCCATTGCAATTTTGAATCAAGTGTCAATCCTAAAAATACGGTCGATGGGACTAAATCTAATATTTTCGCATTAAGTGCAACTGTTGGTACAATTTGAGTCACATTCGGCAATGAGAACTTGATGCATTTAGTTTTCCCTGCATTTAACAAGAGATTATTTGCCGAAAACCATTCTGATATAAAGCCGAGTGTTTTATTACGCTCAATAAGATCTTTATCCTTTCTATTTACTTTAAATATGATCGACGTATCATCAGCGAACAAAACTATGTCTGATACTTTCTCTACCAGATAAGGGAGATCATTTATATAAACTAGAAATAAAAATGGGCCCAATATAGATCCTTGGGGCACCCCCATTTTCACAGGATGACGTGCCGAAGTGACACCGCCTATCGAAACCATCTGTTGTCGCCCCGATAAATAGGACATCACAAGATCAAGAGATGTGCCAGATATTCCATAGTACTTCAGTTTAACAACGAGCGTACGATGATCAACGCAATCGAAAGCCTTAGAGAGATCACAGAAAACTCCCAGCGCATCCTGTGATCCCACCCAAGCCTCCAATATTGACCTAATTAATGTGCAACCTGCATCCTGAGTAGAGCGGCCCCTTGTAAACCCGAACTGCTTGTTATGCAATATCTTATTCACGTTAAAGTGCGACAACATTTGGCTGAGCATCAGCTTTTCAAATATTTTACTTAAAGCTGGCAGTATTGAGATAGGCCTATAATTCGTGGCATTTATTGAACAACCTGCCTTGAAAATGGGTATTATCTTACTTATTTTCATTAAATCGGGAAAGACACCATCCCTTATACAGCCATTGAAGATGGCTGCAAGGATTGTAGCAATGTTTAGTATGATTGATTCAATTGCTTTAACAGACAGTCCCCACAAATCTTCTGTGCCTTAAAAGCTTTTATAATATCATCACTTGTTACGGATTTAAAACTAAAGTTAGGTACAGTTTGTTTTCCGCTTTGATTTAAAAAGAGTTCAGCCACATCTGGTGATGATGCGAGACACTTAGTAATATCCACGGGTATATTTGCAAAAAAAGCAGCTAAAAAATTGGCAATGGTAAGCTTGTCTGAAACCAGTTCATCACCAATATTCAATACTAATGTTTGATCTCTTGATCTACTTTTACCAGTTTCAGTATTAATTATTTGCCAAGCTGATTTTATTTTATTATTAGATTTTTTAATTTTATCTCTTATATATAAAGATTTAGCTTGAATGCAAACCTTTTTAAAAATTTTTGAATAATTTCTAACATAATTAATAAAATTGACATCAGGGTTATAGGACCTTCTGTCATACAACTCATATAAAAAATCTCTACTCAGTCTAATGCGTTGAGTTGACCAAGAACTAAATTTTATCTTATTACTGTCAACCGTTATGTTTTTTTATTTTACAAGCTTTATTAAATTCTTTGCAAATACAGTGGAATAATGTAGTGTACATATCGTTAGGGTTACTTTTGTTTGGCAATAGATGGCACAAACTATTCTCCAGGTTGTTACTGAACTTGCCCAAATTAGATTTTGTTAAAGGTCTAAAACTATTTTTTTGTTTATTTATAATTATCTCATTTTTTATCTTTACTTTTGAAGAGTTCCCTAGAATATCTTCCACATTTCATTTTTGAAGAGATCCCGCGAGAATGGGACCTATGTGGGTAAAACCAAAAATCTGCCGGAAGTCACTATTCCACGCGAACGAAGTCGCAGGCAAAAGCTAGTTAATCTATACTCCGTTAAACCATTTTCTTTGTACTAAAAGTTGTATTATATTATATTTTCATACCTTTTTACTATTTATTTACATTTTTTCGATGAATTTTCAGTACTGAATTGATGCCGACTCTTGACCAATAGATGGCGCTATTTTATTTTTATTTTATTTTTTGTAATAAAAACTATCCTATGTCCTTTCTCAAGTTCCAAACTATGTCTGTACCAAATTTCACACAAATCAGTTCAGTAGTTTAGGCGTGAAGCAAAGACAGACAGACAGACAGACAGAAAGACAGACAGACAGAGTTACTTTCGCATTTATAATATTAGTTTGGATTTGTAAAATCTTACGATGGGAGCCGTGAAACTCTGAATTCATATCTAGTAAATTGTGACAACGCGTTTGAACTTGTCACAGACTCTCAAAAGCCTATTCTATTCAAATATATCATAAGCCAGTTGCATGGAAAGGCGGAAACTGCTTGCTCTATCAAGGAGTTTTCGACATGGTGCCAACTCAAAGAGTTTCTGAAAACTCAATTCAGTGAGCGCAAACACTATACACATCTCCTCACCGATCTCCAAGAGAGCAAGCAGGGCCCGCAAGAAAATGTCAGCGCTTATTCATTACGGGTGGAGACTTACCTCTCACAATTGTTGACAGAAATAACACTGTCCTCTACTAAACCTAAAGAGCTACCCGGCCGTACCGCGGCTATGGAGGATCTTGCTCTACACCATTTTCTCATGGGGTTGCAACCCCGTATCTCGAACATTGTGAGATGTAGGTCTCCTAAATCTTTGAATGAGGCCTTTATTTTTAAATTTTCCGATACTGCAAAACACCCGGGCATGATATTTCTATGTGTAAGAAACGAGAATATAACAATAGTCGTTTTAGATATCCGCAAGGTCCATCTACCAATCAAAATCCCTATAAGCCGCCTCAACGTGTGAACTTCCTCGAGCAACCTGATGAGGACCCGGTTCAAGACAAAGTGGATCTTTCACCCGGAGATTTAAACGAATAAAGGTCTCGCCCTAGTGTCGCACGAGACAGTCCCCCAAAGCCGATACCAGTCTTCAACTTCCTCAATCTTCCAATTCTAAGCCAACCAATCGACAGGGTAATCAGCCCCAAACTGACGGTCAAAATTCAACGAAACCGTTGAATTCTAATCCGACCAATCGACAGGGTAATCAGCCCCAAACCGACGGTCACCCATCAATTAAAGCCTTGAATAATTCTAAGCCGACCAATCGACAGGGTAATCAGCCCCAAACTGACGGTCAAAACTCAACGAAATCGTTGAATTCTAATCCGACCAATCGACAGGGTAATCAGCCCCAAACCGACGGTCACCCATCAATCAAAGCCTTGAATAATTTTAAGCCGACCAATCAACAGGGTAATCAGCCCCAAACCGACGGTCATCAAATTACTAAATCTAACTCGACATCTATTTCTAATTCAAAAGCCTTTACTATTTCCAATAGAGTCGATCAAAATATTTATGAAATCAACTTAGATACGACAAAAAGACTTTTACCCCATATCCTACTCGATTCACAAGTTTCGGATATTCCACTACACCTGTTAGTTGACTCAGAATCCGCCATATGCTTGTTAAAGGAATCATGCATACAGAATATGCCAAAACTCATCAAGGAACCCATTAAACTTAAGGGTATAGACCCTGGTGATGAGCCGACGTCAACAATAGGCCACTTGCAACTCAAATTAAAATTGAGCGAAAGTAAAACAGCATTATTTAAGTTTCATGTCGTTAAAGATATCAATCTGCCCTACGATGGCATTATTGGCACGGACTTCCTAACATCATTTGGATGCAAAATCGATTATACAAATGACACAGATATAGCTGTCAGCTGTCAGCTGTCAAATACGCAAGCGATTGTGCTCGTAATTAAATAATTCGTAAAAATAGGAAACCTTATATTTGAACAGTGATTTTTCCATAAAAGTGAAACTAGCATCGTAAACAAACAGAGAGAGTGTTATCATCGATTGGAACAGCCGAGTGACAATAAAATCATTGATTTTAAAATTATACAAATTTTGGACTAAAATACTCTATAATCTCAATGCTACAGTGCTACCAGTGTATACATCTAACTGTTAGTCAATAACGTACAAAATAAGTACATTATAAACTATTTCTAAACAGTGATAATAAAAAAACAGTGATCTTAACAAAACTTAGTACTGGAAAAAAGTCGTTTTTTATTCAAATACCACGCACCTACGTGATAAGAAGTTAAGACAACTCAACGCCATCTAACTGAAACCTCATAAACCACTCATGTTGTCACTGTGCTAACATAAATCGATATTTCAAAAAGCGACATCTATCGCAATAACAAGGATTTACTGTACTAAGACACAATCAGATCGCAAGATTAGAAAGGAAAGTCAATAGCTCAGGTGGCTAAGCGGTGTAAGTACTGGCGCTCTACCGCGTGATTCCAAGTTCAAATCCGTCAATTGTTGAGAGACTTTTTGTAAGAATTTAAATTTATATTTCATCATGAACTTCCTAGAAACATCACATTCCGTAGGACACGTACTATATCAGAACCGAATAACGACACTAGTGAAATTATTTCTCAAACATTAGATGGCACTATTAACAGTATGCCGGGAATGTCTGAAGACGAGGAGGATAAGCAAATAAACATTTTAAAAACTGAGATTGAAAACCTTAGGTCTCAATTAAACAGCGCTAACCAAGAAATAGAAATATTATCTTTAGAAAATAGTTCCCTGAAACGAACAAATGCCGACTTACTCATAAAAATGAAATGTTTAAAAGAGTCACCAGTAATAAAGAGGAAAACACAAACACCAAAGAGAAATAAAATTAGTTCTATGGAAAACAAGACCAGTAACTCACATACTCTAGTTTCTGACTGTTACACTTCCATAAACAAACAGAAACAAAAATTAATGAGTGCAGAAAAAGAAATTAGAAGTGAAAATGCCAACCTAATTGCCTCGAACGCTACCAGTAAAATGTCACAAGATAGTTATCAAAATAATCCAACACCAGTGCTGCCATCCTCTCCAAAGCACCAAGTATACATGATAAGTAGTGAAACTTCCAATAGGTTATATGACATAATTGAAAATATTCATTTACATAATAGTGAAATATGTCATTACCGTATGCCTAAATGTGGTTTGAAAGTTTTATTGAACGGTATTGATAAAAAAGTAGCAAACTTCACATACTCTGACTTCTGTATCATTTATATTGGTGAAGAAGATTTCCGAAGAACACATAATTATACAGAACTTGTTACATATGTCCGCGAAATGCTCATGCCATTACAACACACTAATTTTATAATATGCCTACCGACATTTAAATATATGGAGAACACAAATGTAATGTTTAATAGCCGAGTGGATATCTTTAACAACTTGCTGTGTCTAGATGTGGAAACTTGTAATTATGCGTATGTTTTAGACTCTAATTATAATTTGCCATACACTCATGAAACATATAATTTATCTGGAAATCTAAATTATAAAGGTTTAAGAATTGTACTATCAGATTTGGTAGATCTTATTTTATATGTAAGCACATTGAAAACAGATCAAATAGAGGTTGACTGCTTCCAAAAGGACCAATCTTTCTCCTTATCAGACACCCAAACACAAGAAGAATCTCGGTTTTTTCTATAATTATCTCAATATTTTGCATCAAAACATTGCAGGTCTAATTAATAAATCGGATGCCCTACTGGTAAAATTAGACGAGCTGTCATATAAAGGAACGAACGTAGATATCATCTGTATTACAGAAACTTTTGTAGAATCAGGTAATGAACATTTACTAAACATACCCAATTATCGTCTAGCAGCACACTATAAGCGAGGAGGCACATGTATTTTTGTCAAGGCAGGTTATTTGTATAGAGAGATATCTGATATATCAAAACAATCCGTTTCAGGAGTGTTTGAATGCTGTGCAATAGAAATAATACCGCATAATATTATTATTATTTGTATATACAGGGTGCCTAAGCATAATTATTCAATATTTTATGAAAAACTGTATCATATATTTACTAAAATTAATTTTGCAAAGAAGAAAGTAATCTTAACCGGCGATTTCAATATTGACGTGCTAAAGAAAAACAAAATTACCCTAGAATTAGAATCTTTTCTTTTGCAGTATAATTTAAAGCTAGCACTTTACATGCCCACTAGATTAAGCAGTAGTACATGCATAGATAATTTTGCTCACAATTTTCAAAATGGATGGACAGCACAAATAATAGATTTAGTTCTTTCAGACCACACGTCACAGTTACTAAAAATTCCCACTAAAAAAACTAGTCTTCTAAAATCTTGGAAAATTGAAAAACAAGAAATATCACGCGAAAATTTAATAAAATTTAAATCTTATTTAGAATGTCTGTCATTTGCACAAGTATTCAACACCGACGATGCTAACGAATCTTATGACAACTTCATGGAGTATTTTCTGCTTTTATATAAACTGTGTTTCCCTAATAAAATCATAACTATCAAATGTAACAAACCGATAAAATGGATCTCTCGTGGCATAAAAATATGCAGCCAAAAACAAAGGCAGCTACTTTGGACGTACCGTTTTAACCCTAACCGTAAAAATAAACAAATTTTAAAAAAATACACTAAACTTTATAAAAGAATAATTAAACTGACTCAAAAAGCACGGAATAACCATTATATTAATACATCTGGAAATAAAGCTAAAGCTGCTTGGAAAATAATTAATAACTGCAAATCATGCTTCCCAGAAGAATCCATTTCGACAATAAAAATAAATGATATTCTCATTAAGAATCCTATCGACATTGCGAATGAATTTAATAATCATTTTATTGATGAAATTGAAAGAAATATGAAAAGTGACATTCCACATAGTAATAACCACAACCTTGATAATATAACATCAAATTCATTATTCATGTTGCCTGTATCAAACCATGACATAATTCAAATGATTAATAGTCTTAAGAACACAAGTACTGTTGGTTACGACGGTGTGTCCACTAAAGTAATAAAATACGTAAAGGACGTAGTTGCACCACCACTGACTCATATTATCAATTTGTGTATTACCGAGGGCGTATTCCCAAATAGTCTCAAAAGTGTAATTATTAAGCCAATACATAAAAGAGATGATAAAACAAATATTAAAAACTATAGGCCAATTGCAAAAATCCCAATAATGTCAAAGTTAATAGAGAAAATAATTTATCAGTCTCTTTATGTATATTTTGAAAAGTATGAATTATTTTGCAACGAACAAAAGGGATTTCGAAAAAATACAACAATTAATATGGCAATGTTTGAATTAATATCTCGTATCATATCTTCAGTAGATAAAAGAAATCCCATTTGCGCCATCTACACAGACATGACTAAGGCATTCGACTATATAGACCATAAGATCTTACTACAAAAACTTCATAGTTACGGTTTCAGCGGAAATGTCCTGAAACTACTGGAATCGTATCTAAGTGACAGATATCAGTGCACAGAGGTTACTAGAATTTGTCCTAAGACTAAACTGGTTACAAGCTATAAATCTGAACCAAGACGTATCAATTATGGCGTGCCACAAGGAAGCGTCTTAGGGCCGTTGCTATTTTTAATATACATCAACGATCTTTCAAAAGCCACACGTCAAAAAATGGTCCTATTCGCAGACGACAGTACTGCCATAATTGAATGCGATAATCCACATTATTACCAAAATGATATTAACAATTCTCTTTCTGAAATCATTGACTGGCTCAATAATAATAATCTCATTATAAACCTGAATAATACAAAAGTAATGCATTTTTATCAGCGGCGAGAAAGCCCTACTGTAAATATTTCATACGGGTGTAATGAAATAGAAGGGGTTAGACATGTCAAATTCTTGGGTATTACGATTGACAATAAACTCACTTGGAAGCCGCATACAGAAGAATTATGTAAACGACTCAGCCAATCTGCATATGCACTCTCCCAGTTGTCAAAAAAAGTAAATTTTCAAACTTTATTAACAGCTTATCATGGACTAGTCGGTTCAGTTTTACGATATGGACTTGTTTTTTGGGGGCAGTCCACTAATAGAGATCTGGTTTTCAAAATGCAAAAGCTATGCATAAGGGCAATGTGTAATATTAAAATAACTGATAGTTGTGTACCTTTCTTCAGATCTTTTAAACTACTCACACTGCCATCATTGTACATTTTAGAAACAGCATTATTTGCAAAGACTAATTTACACCTATTTGTTAAATTATCAGATGGTAGAAAAACTCCTATGCGTACTAAATATTTAAATCAATTATGTCATACAAAATGTAAAACGACACTAATGTATAAAAGCTTCTTTGGCATCGCTCCAAGAATATATAATAGAATACCAGATCAAATAAAAAAATTACCTGTTCACAAGTTCAAGAAAACATTGCAAAAAATTTTAATTGATAAGTGTTATTACACGGTTGACGATTTCTTTAAAGATAAAGTTTTTGACATTTTTTAATATTCAAATTAATAAATTCTAATAATATATTTTATGATTTCTTTGATTTATATACTGAATTTTTTGACATTGTTAAAATAATTTACTGTGAACTTTAAAACTACTGTATATATGTATGTCTTAAAATAGACAAAACATAGCGCACTGTAATTTACTTTAAGATCTGTATTTTTTTTGTACCTATGTTTTACAAATAATAAATGATTGATTGATTGATTGACATTCTTAAAATTGGTAAATTGAATATCAAGTTACTGTTCTCTGACCCTTTTTATATCATTCCACCTCGCTCTGAAGCCGTCATTGAATGCTTAATACAAAATACCAACACCTCAACCAAAATTTGTTAATTTCCAATTGCATAGTTAAAATTAAAGATAATAATAGAGATAACTTAACTATTGCAAATATTTCAGACACATCTATGCATATCAATTCTAATTTAAATCTAAATATCGAGCCTTTTCATTCCGAAGCGTTCCAAAATAACACTGCAATTACACCCAATACGGCGAATAGAACCACCAATGTAATCAATTCACTACGAATTGATCATCTTAATCAAGAAGAATCTAATGCTCTTCTGGAACTTTGTGCCCAGTATTCGGATATATTCCACTTAACTGATGACCAATTAACTCATACTTCCGCTCTAAACCATCAGATAAAGACGAGTAGTGATATTACTATCCATACTAAATCCTATAGATTCCCAGAAATCCATACGAAAGAGGTAGAAACCCAAATCGGAAAAATGCTTGACCAGGGTATAATTGAACCTTCTTCCTCAAAAGACAGACTCCCAAGGCCAACGTAAATGGTGAATAGTCATCGACTATCGTAAACTAAATGATATTACAATCGGTGAAACGTATCCTATCCCGCAGATATCTGAAATACTCGACCAGCTGGGACACAGTAAATATTTTTCGACATTGGACCTCGCCTCCGGGTTTCCCCTAAGGATAAATCTAAAACAGCCTTCTCTGTACCTCAAGGACATTATCAATTTAATAGAATGCCATTTTGATTAAAGAACGCGCCCTCTACCTTCCAAAGACTCATGAACAATTGTCTCTCCGGCCTTCAATGGACACGTTGTTTTGTTTATTTAGATGATATTGTTATTTATTCTGCCGATCTTAATTCCCGCATGAATAACCTAAAAACTGTGTTTGATAGACTCTGTACCTTCAATTTAAAACTACAACCTGAAAAATGTGAATTCCTACGCAAAGAAGTTGCCTATCTAGATAGGCAACTTGTAATATTATCGGCGAGGATGGTGTCAAACCAAATCCCGATAAAACTAAAGCTGTAACGGAATTTCCAACACCTCAAACTCCTAAGGACATTAAATCATTTCTAGGGCTTGTATCCTATTATAGAAGATTCATTTCTGATTTTGCGAAACTTGCTAAGCCATTAACGTCTTTACTAAAAAAGGACATTCCTTTTATATGGCAAAACGAACAAGAACTCGCTTTCGAGTCTCTTAAAGCCAAACT
This sequence comes from Pseudoips prasinana, assembly GCA_951640165.1. Classification (NCBI taxonomy): domain Eukaryota; kingdom Metazoa; phylum Arthropoda; class Insecta; order Lepidoptera; family Nolidae; genus Pseudoips; species Pseudoips prasinana. The sequence continues at coordinate 17,701,621 of OX621260.1, forward strand.
TGTTTCTGCCCCAATCCTAGCATACCCAGATTTTACACAATCCTTCGTCTTAACTTGTGACGCTTCAAGCTATGCGATATCGGCAATACTATCCCCGGGTCCTATAGGACAAGACCGCCCGATCGCGTATGCATTCCGCACGCTTAATAAGGCCGAGTGCAATTACAGTGTCACCGAGAAAGAATGTCTCGCTATAATATTTGGCACTAAGGTGTTCAGACCTTACCTGTATGGTCGACGTTTCAAGATCTTGACAGATCATAAACCACTACAATGGCTGTTTAACTGCAAAGATCCAGGATCGAGACTTATCCGCTGGCGTCGGAAATTAGAGGAATTCGAATACGACATTCAGTATAAAAAAGGAAAGATCAATGCCAACGCTGACGCCTTATCTCGATTCCCGGTCAATCCAGTCCAACCCGATGTACCAGATCCTAAACCTTCAACGGAAGAAGAACCTCAACGAGAATTAGACAGTGACGTTTTAGACCTATTAATACCACCCGCTTCTTTTGATGCTAATGATGTTACCTTACATTCCCCAAATCTCCTGGAGCCCAGTGAAAACTCATTACCTCAACCTGATACCAACTTACCTTCCAACATTCCGGATAACCTTAGGGATGAACTCGAAAATGAAAGAAATGACTTACCTGGTCAATCACCAGCTCTCGACATTAATCCAATGCCATCCACAAGCGCGTGTCCAGACTCACCTGACGACGATTATCCCACCTTTCTAAAAGAAATGGCTAATAAAGATAAGTCCTTTAATACAGAAATCGAGGAACATAATGAGAGCCTCATGAAATGTCCATCAAAAGTAATTTTAGTCCCTACATCTATGGATCTAGATGAATCAAATTTATACATACAGGAAATCCTCGGTGACCCTATAATTAATTCAACCGCTATTAACTCTGAAAAAGAATCTATTTCTTGTTATTCACAAAAGTACATCATTTCGACGAAGCATCATACCCCGAAATATTTCAAACTCTTAAAACTATTAGAAATGAACTAATTGTCTTCGAAGACGTTACTGAAATAGATATATCTGATCTAAAAAAACCATTTGAAAAACATTCATTTATAAAAATTTACAACATGCTAATTTACCTTTTCCACAATACACGTATTAAAGTTAATATTTACCATAATAATATAATATACCCAACTCCAATTGAGATAACTATTATACACCCAACAACAATTTTCAGTCTCAAGACCACGTGAGACCTTACCATACTTTTAACCGTGGTCGGTTTACTGGTAATCGTTACAATAATGAATACGTTACAATAATAATAGTCGTCGTGGAAATTGGCGTGGAAATAGTCGAAATATTTTTTCATTACTATAATCAGGTTTGTCCGAAATAGGTAAGTAAATTAATTTACCGTTATTTTTAATAGTCAAAATATTTGATATATTACAACTATAAGAAGAAAGAAAGTCTAGTCCTAAAATACCACTCGCTTTTAAAGGTAACTTTTCAAAAACATGAAATTTATGAACAAATGTGTCATAATTTTCCGTTTTTAATGTTAATGTTACGTATCCCGAAGAGCTAATCTGTCCTCCAATTCCATTTATTACAGTATTACCCTTAAATATACGCAAAGAGTTAGGTAATTCATCTATCTTAATGACTGATATAGACGCGCCAGTATCAACCAAAAATAAAAATTATTGAAATAAAATGACACGTATTTGCAATCTCCCTTGCATGCCAAAATGTAATCTTTAAACTCGAAAAAACTGGTTCTTTAATTTCTGAGAATTTATATCATTTTTATTTTGCTCTTGTTCCGGTGCCTGTGCCGAAAAAATATTTCGACTATTTCCACGCCAATTTCCACGACGACTATCATTATTGTAACGATTACCAGTAAACCGACCACGGTTAAAAGTATGGGAAGGTCTCACGTGGCCTTGAGACTGAAAATTGTGGTTGGGTGTATAATAGTGACCTCGCTGACCTTGACCCGAACCGGAGGCCCGAGAAAAACCCGAAGTAGCCTTGTAGTTCGTCTAGAAAATTGCATAACATCTGACCTCTTAGATGTCGAAGATGAAGATACTTCCTCATCCTTAGCTGCCTGGATCGCGTCCTTGAGACTACTGTAGTTCCGTGCGGCCACGATGGTACTCAGCCTAGTATTTTTCACCCCTTCTGAAAACTTTTTAATAGCAATTTTTACATTTAACGGTCTAAGTATAGAAAACTTCGACGAATCACCATCTGCCTGTGAGATGGTCAAATCTGTAAAAAGTTTCTCAATATGGGACCCATACTCATGGTTTTCCAACCTTGATTGGAGTTAAGTAGTCGTGTTTGTATAGCCGTGAACGATTTAGAGCATAGTAAGTGTTTTTTTAAATCAAAAATCAATTCAGTAACCGAACTATAAGCATTTGACAAACGTATCTTTGCATTTTCGGAAAGTCTGCCCTTTAAAATAAACTTAATTAAGAACGTTTTGCCCGACTCGTCTAACATTTCTGATTACATATCCACAGCATCAATCAATCGTTTCGTGGTATCCTCCGTACCATCCATAAGTGGAATCAAATTGCACGCCGTTCGAAATCGAAATCCATTTTTGGCGATTTAACTATAGGAAACACACACAAATTACAAATTTCCTCGTAAAGTTGTTTAAAATTTTCATAAGTTATCGCTTCAGATATAGTATCACTTTCTTTATTAGTTTTCGTAATTAAAAATAATTCACTACAACTATCAAAAATATATTTCGCTTCTTTTAACTTAATTTCAATAATCTTCCCTGTATACCTAGATTTACCTTTTTTTATTAAATATTTTCTAATTTCCTTTAAGCTTTCATAACTTTCAATCAATGTTTCAATAATAATATAAAATTTAAAAAAATCACAATCCAATTACAATAACTTAATACCACAATACATAAGTGTCCAAGGACCTTGAAGCAGCGAAAGAATGCAACACGTTTTCATATTCGCGACTGGGTATCAAATTGCATAAGACACTCATGCAATAGTGCATGGTTTTAGACTAATTAACGTAGAACATAATTAACTTATTGAATCTATTTTTATAACTAACTAGCTGGCCCGCGACTTCGTCCGCGTGTCGTTTTTTTTTGTAAAATAAAAGACTTTTTCTAAAATAAAAGTAGAGTAAGTTATTCCTTATTACATCAGCTACCTGCCAATAAAAGTCCCGTCAAAATCGGTCCAGCTATTTCAGAGATTAGCTGGAACAAACAGACAGACAGACAGACAAAAATGGTAAAAAATGTTATTTTGGTGTATGTACCGTATATATATTCATATTAATGTAGTAAAAACCGGTTATTTCAATATTACAAACAGACACTCCAATTTTATTTATTTGTATAGATAATTAAAGTTCTTGATCTCATATTTAGTCAGACGCACATTTACACATTTGTTCGAATTTTCTACTAATTATTTTTATGATGACCACAAAACTTTATAAATATATGTTAAACTTTATCTCACTTATATGTTAAACTTTATCTCACTGATTTATGTTGATGGTTCTGCACGCTGTCGTCCCCGCAGTGATGCGCGCACACGCTGTATTGCCTGAAGGCCTATTTCCTCTTGAATCCATCCGCGATGTCATCTTCTATATATGCGTACCATCACGTAGCAGATAGTAATGGTAAAGATGAGCAGAATTACGCAGACGGCGATATTCTTGCGTCCCACTTGTTGACTGAGGTCTTTTAAAACCGCATCGTTGCTCCCGGCTGCGTTCTGGTTGAGGAAACCTCTTCTTTCTCTAATGACGCTCTGCACATGGTGACAGATTGGCTGTTTTCCCGCGGTTTTATTTCCCGAAGGAGTAGGTACACCGACGCCTTGAACCGTCGGCTCTGGCTAGGGTCGCCATGAAGCGTTGGGATTGAACAGCAGAGCCAAGTAAAGACATGTGTACTAGGTTACGATGTTTATTACTCTAATCATAAAATACATAAAAATGGTGCACCACTACAAGTATCGCTACGTAGACAATTATATGAGAACGTTATAAAGGAGCTTACCTACTAAATAGTATAAGGGAACTTACATACTATACTTCATGGTGGGTGGTGTGTGGTGTGTATGTTGTGTGTGTTGTGTGTATTGTGTGTGTGGTGTGTGGTGTGTGTGTGGTGTGTGTGTGTGTATATATTGTGTGTTTATTGTGTGTGTCTTGTGTGTGTATTGTGCGTGTATTGTGTGTGTGTGTGGTGTGTGTGGGTGTGTGTGGTGTGTGTGTGGGTGTGGTCTGTGTGTTGTGTGTATTGTGTGTGTATTGTGTTGTGTATTGTGTTGTGTTGTGTGTTGTGTATTGTGTTTTGTGTGTGTAGTGTATTGTGTGTGGTGTGGTATGTGTGGGTGTGTGTGGTGTATGTGGTGTGTGTGGGTGCGTGTATTGTGCGTGTATTGTGTGTGTATTGTGCGTGTATTGTGTGTGTATTTTGTGTGTATTGTGAAACCCCCCTCCTACTATCTACCTCAACCCCGCAGTGACAATGATGGGACTCTGTCCTGGAGATGCCCAGACGAAGATGTAGGTCTTCAACTGGGCATCTCCAGGACAGAGTGCGACTGAGAATGCCGTATTATCTAAAAGAGTTCCTATACTGGTCGCAGAAATTGCCTGCAGCTAGTAGCCCGACTCCCGTTCGCAAGTGGGAAGGAGACGAGCCCGATCTCTAGCGTCAGAACAGGTGGTTAAAAGTGAATTTTGAACAAGTTTACATAGAGGCTCGTCCCATTGTCTCTGCGAACTGAGTGTTTTTGGACACGCCTCACTCGGACAGGCCATTGATTTTTATGTATGATGGAGGTGTTATATGTGTATAATGAAAACCAGGTAATCTATTATAAGGTATATTTATTAACCATATAGGGAAATAATCATTTAAATACAAGAAATACAAGGTGAACATATTATTTAATAAAACAAACCACGTTGAGACATAAACTTAAAACAAAGTTTACTTAGCTTTGAATCACTCTGTCTGCTCAGTACGGCAGTTCCAATAAAATCTACACAAATAGCATAGGTTAAATTTGTTCAAACTGAATCGTGCCTACAACCACCGAGAGCTCCGCTCCGGTCAACGTCTTGAACAAGAATGATTCTCAAACCGATCGGGACACACGTCTTATAATAGACGACAAACAAGTGTGAAACGTGTTTATGCGACAAACAATTATGACGTACACCCGCCCGTCGCCACCAAAATGACTACCGCCTTTTTATTAATACCGTATTTAATTATAAATATACTATTATTTTATCTACCAATATGTAATATATATAGTTATATACTCATTATATCGATTCCAAGCTAACAAGCGCATAAATTGGCGCCGTATAGGATAGGTCACATTTGTGCAAGTACTTTTCCCTGAAGCATGAAATTTATGAGTGCAGTAATGTTTTTAAGAAGGGCTCGACCGGCATCACCAGATGTACCAAACAAGAGGTCTTTTAAATGTTGGGGAGTAAGAGCACCAAGACCCCCGGCGAAACCGTTCTTAAAAGACATTACTGCTGCTCTGGCGTTCTTTTCTGTTACCTGAAGAGCATTGACAGGGCGATGAGATGAGGAAGGTGTTGGTAAGAGAGGCTGATCTGAACGTGGATGTTTATCAGTAAGGGCTGTCAAGGTTACTGACGTGTCAGGAGCCCCTCGTAAATCTCCATCGCTAACTTTGGATTCTATTTAACTGAATAGGTTTTGAGAATGTAGAAGTCCGATTTTAGCTCCATGGTGGTTTTTTGGTTGGTGATCAGATTCACTGCAATGGTATAGTTGGCTTGTATAGTGGCTTGATGTGTGTGTGGGTGTGTGTGGTGTGTTTATTGTGTGTGTATTGTGCGTGTATTGTGTGTGTGTGTGTTTGTGTGTATTGTGCGTGTATTGTGTGTGTATATCGATTCCAAGCTAACAAGCGCATAAATTGGCGCCGTATAGGATAGGTGACATTTGTGCAAGTACTTTTCCCTGAACGTTGAGACATAAACTTAGTACAAAGTTACTTAGCTTTGAATCACTCTGTCTGTTCAGTACGGCAGTTCCAATAAAATCGACACAAATAGCATAACTGTTAATTTAAATTTGTTCAAACTGAATCGTGCCTACAACCACTGGTGTGTGTGGGTGTGTGTGGTGTGTGTGGGGGTGGGTGTGGTGTGTGGTATGTGGTGTGTGTGGGGTGTGTGTGTGTGTGTTGTGTGTGTATTGTGCGTGTATTGTGTGTGTATTGTGCGTGTATTTTGTGTGTATTGTGAAACCCCCCCCCCCCCTCTTACTATCTACCTCAACCCCGCAGTGACAATTATGGGACTCTGTCCTTGAGATGCCCAGACGAAGATGTAGGTCTTCATCTGGGCATCTCCAGGACAGAGTGCGACTGAGAATGCCGTATTATCGGGTGCGTGTATTGTGCGTGTATTGTGTGTGTATTGTGCGTGTATTGTGCGTGTATTCATTAAGACCTTATGTACCATATTTGAGCAAATAAAGATTTGATTTGATTTGATTTGATTTATTGTGTGTATTATGAAACCCCCCTACTACTATCTACCTCAATCCCGCAGTGAAAATAACATACGTAAATTTAGGTACAAAAATGCAAAACCGAATGATATGTAACGCAATGTGAGAATGAATTTTAGTTAAACGTACCGAAATTTCTTCAAATTTGGTGCGTGTGTGTGGGTGTGTGTGGTGTGTGTGTGTGTGGTGTGTTGTGTGTGTGTGTGTGTGTTTATTGTGTGTGTATTGTGTGTGTATGTGTGTTTGGTGTGTGGTGTGTGTGGGTGTGTGTGGTGTGTGGTGTGTGTGGGTGTGTGTGGTGTGTGTGGGTGTGTGTGTTGTTAGTGGGTGTGTGTGGTGTTAGTGGGTGTGTGTGGTGTGTTTTGTGTGTGTGTGTGTATGTATTGTGTGTTTCTTGTGTGTGTATTGTGTGTGTGTGTGTGTGTGTGTATATGTGGTGTGTGGTGATTGTGGTTGTGTGTGGTGTGTGTGGGTGTGTGTGGTGTGTGTTTGTGTAAGTTTGTGTGATGTGTGTGGTGTGTGTGGTGTGTGTGTGTGTGTGTGTGTGTGTGTTTGTGTGATGTGTGCGGGTGTGTGTGGTGTGTGTGTGGTGTGTGGGTGCGTGTATTGTGCGTGTATTGTTTGTGTATTGTGTGTATTTTGAAACCCCCCCTACTACTCTTTACCTCAACTCCGCAGTGAAAATAACATACGTAAATTTAGGTACAAAAAGGCAAAACCGAATGATATGAAAAGCAATGTGAGAATGAATTTTAGTTAAACGTACCGAAATTTCTACAAATTTGGTGCATGTGTGTAGTGTGTGTGTGGGTGTGTAAGGTGTGTGTGTGGGTGTATATGTGGTGTGTGGTGATAGTGGTTGTGTGTGGTGATAGTGGTTGTGTGTGGTGTGTGTGGGTGTGTGTGCATGTGTGTAATGTGTGTGTGGTGTCTAGTGTTTTGTGTGTTTATATGTGTGTATTGTGTGTGTATTGTGTGTGTATTGTGCGTGTATTGTGTGTGTATTGTGCGTGTATTGTGCGTGTATTGTGAATGTATTGTGAAACCTCCCCTCCTACTATATACCTCAACCGCAGTGACAATTATGGGACTCTGTCCTAGAGATGCCCAGACGAAGATGTAGGTCTTTATCTGGGCATCTCCAGGACAGAGTGCGACTGAGAATGGCGTATTATCTAAAAGAGTTCCTATACTGGTCGCAGAAATTGCCTGCAGCCAGTAGCCCGACTCCCGTTCGCAAGTGGCAAGGAGACGAGCCCTAGAGCGTCAGGACAGGTGGTTAAAAGTGAATTTTGAACAAGATTACATAGAGGCTCGTCCTATTGTCTCTGCGAACTGAGTGGTTTTGGACATGCCTCACTCGGACAGGCCATTGACCACGCATTCCTGGCTCCATCCATGCCTACCAACGGTGTAACGATAGATGAGGAAATTAAAAGCATGCACAGAACAAAAATGCAGGCAGAGCAACACTTGAAATTTTGCGAATGCAATGCGAGGCCTGATGCCAAGCAATGTGAGAATGAATTTTAGTTAAACGTACCGAAATTTCTTCAAATTTGGTGCGTGTGTGTGGTGTGTGTATGTTGTGTGTGTGTGTTTGCATGTGTGTAATGGGTGTGTGGGTGTGTGTGGGTCCGTGTATTGTGCGTGTATTGTGTGTGTATTGTGCGTGTATTGTGCGTGTATTGTATGTATTGTGAAACCCCCCCTCCTACTATTTATCTCAACCCCGCAGTGACAATTATGGGACTCTGTCCTGGAGATTCCCAGACGAAGATGTAGGTCTTTATCTGGGCATCTCCAGGACAGAGTGCGACTGAGAATGCCGTATTATCTAAAAGAGTTCCTATACTGGTCGCAGAAATTGCCTGCAGCCAGTAGCCCGACTCCCATTCGCAAGTGGCAAGGAGACAAGCCCGATCTCTAGCGTCAGGACAGGTGGTTAAAGTGAATTTTGAACAAGATTACATAGAGGCTCGTCCTAATGTCTCTGCGAACTGAGTAGTTTTGGACACGCCTCACTCGGACAGGCCATTGACCACGCATTCCTGGCTCCATCCATGCCTACCAAAGGTGAAACGATAGATGAGGAAATTAATAACATGCACAGAACAAAAATGCAGGCAGAGCAACACTTGAAATTTTGCGAATGCAATGCGAGGCCTGAACCCAAGCATTTTCCGAAATTGAACAATTTAGAATTTGGGTCCAAGTGTTTTGATAGTGTGGTCTAAAATTGTCAAAAGACTACCATGATTCCAAAGAGGGCAACAACGAAGAACATACGTAAATTTAGGTACAAATAGCCCATAAGTGCACAAGTCGGCTTCCCACAGAGACCTGCACTTGCCCTACCGTCGAACTAAGACTATAGAAGAACTAAGACCATCAAATACTTAGGAGTAACATTAAATCACACCCTTACTGTTAAACCACATATTGATATCCTGACAGCAAGACTACGCAAATTAATATACATATTCAAGACCTTAAGAAACGTCACCACTAGAGACATAATCAGGAAGGTATATTATGCTTTATACCACTCCCTCATAGAATACTGCATTACGTCTTGAGGAGGAGCCGCCAAGACACATATGATAGTAGCAGAGAGAGCCCAAGGAGTCCTCCTCAAGGTCGCTGCTGGCTTACCCTTCCGTCACCCGACAGATACGCTCTACAATGACTGGGACATACTATCAATCAGGAAAACCTTCATCCTTAGAGTTATAGTCATGAAACACTCTGAAACCGAGTATAACCCCAACAAAAATGATGGCAAACGACGAAAGGGTACGGTCTGTACGCATCAACCCAGAAGAACAGCATTCTCACAACATTTCTACTGTTTTCTTGGGGACTACCTGTATAACAAGATGAATGCAGTCCTAAATATCTACCCACTTGTTAAGTACAAGTGCAAGCAAGCCGTTATCCTGCATTTAAAAGCGCTAAACTATGAGAGCACCGAAAAGCACTCCATCCACCACAGTAAACCTACATCCACCTTCACCTACCCTTACTCTCACATCAACCCGAATATAGCTATCACTTAACACACATACCAGTTCACTTCCACACATACAGACTCAACTCAACACGTACATTCACACACCCACACATACACCCTGCCATATACATACTTATTTGCATCCTTTCTTTTACTAGTAATAAAACTGTAAGCTACAATTATGCACGAACTTACTTTTCCATGAGGGGGGCCTGGTGACCTGTGGCACAAGTTTTGGCAACCTATTTCAGGCACAAGTCCTTCACAAATGAAAATAGTATCTAAGTATAATTATAATCTAGCCTTAAGTTCCAATTTTTATATTGTATAATTTTGTATAATTATATTGTGGTCCTGGGTGAACCTTCCCAGAGGCATATGCCCTGTGCCGCCACACGCGTCGCGGGTTGCGGATGGCGATACGGCTTCCATTGTGTAGTCGCGGACAATTGGGCGGTCCAGACAGAGGGGTGCTGGGGTTGCCTATGGCAGGGCAACTCCTATAAAATGGCACTAAACCCAATGATGAATGGATGACAGTGGTGAGAAGGAGCCGCCACTTGATTGAAGCTCTGACCCGGGGAGACCAACCTCGTGAGCCTTGGCTGGCAGTTGGTCTAGGAGAAGGTACTCCGAACAACAAACCAAAAATGCTGCCTTGCACATCGGTGTTGAGTCACCAAAGGCTAGGTTGCATACTCGATAAGTATGCCAAATAAAAATGGAAGCAAGATGTGAAAACAAATTACCCCAGGAAGGTACCAGCCATGCTGGACAATCCTCTGAGAAGAGCCCACAGGGCAACTCAGACAGCCTCACCGTATCTGGGGGAGGCAAAATTTTGCTTAAACGTAATGACAAAAAATTAATTCAACAAGCATTCCACCCTGGTTTATTTAACACCAGACCAAGGAGTGCTTCTCTTGGGAAAGTACACGCAAAGAGTTCCAACAGTCAGCTACTGGAACAAGTACAAGGAACTGAAAATGAACCTACAACACAAGAAACTGAAGCTGTAAAAAACGATAATAACACTGAATCAGGAAGTCTTCACCCTCCTGTATGGCAACGGATACCTACTCAGAATGGCAGGAAAAAAAGAAAAGCAGCTGTATCTCCAGAAAGAGTACAAACCTCTAATAGTTTTAGCAACTTGCCTGTGGACCTAACAGAAAAAGAAGATGAGACTACCACAAAGAAACCCAATAAACCACCTCCAATAGTTCTATATGGTGTAGAGGATGTTGGGAAACTTGGTGACTTATTAAATACGGTTGCAAATAGAGAACAATTCACCTTTAAAATAGTTAACCGCAATCAGATGAGAATTAGCTGTGTTGAGGTGGAGGTCTACAAAAAGCTGATTGCCCTTGTTCGGGAAAAGGGTCTGATTGGCCATACTTTTAAGAGAAAAGACCAAAGGAATTACAGGAGAGTGATAAAAAATCTTCACCATTCTACACCCACCTGTGCAATTGTAGAAGCTATTGAAAGCACTGGTAACTCTGTCATAGGGGAAGTAATCAACGCAAAATATGGCCCTAAAAAGCTGCCAACCTCAACATTCTTCGTTAACTTAATGCCAGGTCCTAATAACAAATCTGTAAAAGAATTGAAATATATATACAATCAATCTATCCAGATAGAGGAGCCTAAGAAAAGTAACACGATTGTGCAGTGCCAAAGATGCCAGCAGTACGGCCACACAAAAAACTACTGCATGAGGCCCTTCCGTTGTGTCAAATGTGGACAGCCACATAAAACATCAGAGTGCACTAAACATGACCGTAACACCCCCGCACAGTGTGCCTTATGCGATGGCGCCCACCCTGCAAACTATAAGGGATGTGAGGTGTACCAAGAAATCCTAGCTCGAAAAATGACATCCTTATCCTCAAAAAAACCAGAAAGGTGGGTACATTCTGAACCAAGCGCTACGAAAATTAACACCTCTGCCCCGATAAATATTATAATGGATGATATCAAAAAAAGCAACGCATGGTCTAATGGTCCACCACCCTGGACCAAAAATATAAGCAAGCACCCAAAAGACGCTATAGAGACAGAGTCCCAAGTAATAAATTAGAGATAATGTTAACAAAACAATCACAACAATTCGAAATTATACTACAACAAATGAGTACTTTAATGCAACTCATGACGTCACTAGTCAATAAGTTGATATAATGGCGGCACTACGACTAGCGACCTGGAACCCTAACGGACTGGCTCCCAACAAGGAAGAAGTAGAACTTCTAATCAGGGAACATAAGCTTGATGTTGTTCTTATTTCTGAAGCCCACTGTACCAGCTCATCGAGTATAAAGTTAAGAGGATTCAAGACTTACACCACAAACCATCCAGATGGAACGGGGCATGCTGGAACGGCAATCATAATACGTGATACAATTAAACACCATCTTCTCCCAGAATTTAAGACAGATCCAATTCAAGCAAGTATTGTGGCCATAGAAGATAGGTCTGGATATTTCAATGTTGCTGCGGTGTACTGCCCACCCAAGCACCATATAAATGAAAATATGTTTTCTTCCTTCTTCAAATTGCTGGGTGGTCGCTTCATTGCAGGCGGAAATTGGAATTCAAAGCACACATCTTGGGGCTCTAGACTATCTACAACTAGGGGCAGATAGCTAAGGACTTGTTTAACTTCAAATAACTTGCAGACAATATCTTCAGGTGATCCAACCTATTGGCCAACTGACTGTAAAAAGATTCCAGACCTCATAGACTTTTTTATAATTAAGGGTCTTTCTAAACACTACTTTAAGGCTGAGTCATGTCTAGACAGTTCATCTGACCACACCCCGGTATTGCTTACGGTGAGCACCATGGTGATCGATGTTGAAAACACATACTCGTTAATTAATAGCCATACTGACTGGGATTGTTTTCGAGAACATATAGAAAACAACTTAAATTTAAAAATATGTCTAAAGTCACCAGAAGAAATTGATGAGGCAGCAAAAAATATCACTTTCCTCATTCAAGAGGCTGCTTGGAAAACTACACCAGTGACGAAGCCTAGGTGCTGTACTACAAATATACCAGCAAGGATAAAATATCAAATTCTAGAAAAGCGAAAACTTCGACGAATATGGCATCAGAGCCGAAACAGCCAGGACAAGAGTAAATTTAATAAGGCCATTAAAGAGCTAAAATTGTTATTGGAAGAGTGGCATACCACTTCGTTAGAAACTAAGCTGGAATCTATGACGCCTACTGCTTCCACCAATTATTCACTTTGGAGGTTTACAAGGCCCCTTAATAGACCCCAAGAGGTTAAGCCACCGCTAAGGATTGTCGGTAATAACTGGGCCAAAACATCCAAAGAAAAGGCAAACCTATTTGCTGAGTACCTGGCATCTGTTTTCTACCCTAATTCAACCCCTGATCAGGAAACAGAAAAATATGTTGACCACGTCCTTAAACAACCATTCCAGATGTCAATACCACTAAGACCAGCTACAGTAAAAGAAGTATGGAAAACAATCCATAGTTTGAAATACAGGAAGGCTCCAGGTTTTGACCTAATTACCAAAGAAATCCTTGTGCAATTACCCAAAAAAGCTGTAGTATTCTTGACCATACTCTTTAATGGTATACAGAGGGTGCAATACTTTCCAGCTATGTGGAAGATATCCCAAATCATAATGGTCCACAAGCCAGGTAAGGCTCCAAATGAAATTCAATCTTACAGACCGATCAGTCTCCTTCCAATCCTATCAAAGATCTGCGTAAAAATTTTGCTTAACAGATTACACCCAGCACTTGAGAAGGTTATTCCTAACCACCAGTTTGGATTTAGGCAACATCACTCCACAATTGAACAAGTCCATCAGTTACCAATAAAATTAGAGATGCTCTGGAAAGGAAACAGTACTGCCCCTCAGCTTTTCTGGATATACAGCAGGCCTTCGACAAAGTGTGGCATGAAGGTCTGTTATACAAAATAAAACATTATCTCCCTCATAGCTTCTATATGTTGGTACAGTCTTACCTGGTGGGAAGAATATTCCAAGTAAAAGAAGCAGGAGATACCTCAAGATTCTACGAAATCAATGCAGGTGTCCCACAGGGCTCAGTACTGGGACCTGTGTTATACTCAATTTTCACAGCAGATCTTCCAGTGATACCGGAAACAACAGCGGCAACCTTCGCTGATGATACTGCAATATTAGCTAGTAGCAATGACCCAATAAAAGCTTCTGAATACCTGCAAGGTGGACTCGATGAGATAAGTACTTGGTTACATAGGTGGAAAATAAAGGCCAGTGCTACTAAATCGGTACATATTACATTTACCCTAAGAAAAGGTGATTGCCCTCCAGTACTACTTGGCGGTGATGTACTTCCACAAAACAATAGAGTAAAGTATCTCGGAATGCACCTGGACAGACGATTAACTTGGAAAAACCATGTTAAAGCTTAAAGAGAAGAGCTCAATCTCAATTACAAAACTTTGCTGTGGCTACTGGGCCGTAACAGTAAATTAGCTACAGACAACAAGTTGCTCATTTATAAAATGGTTCTTAAACCCATATGGACTTATGGAATTCAACTATGGGGTAGTGCTAGTGACTCCAATATCAAGATTATCCAAAGAATGCAGAATATTATCTTACGCACTATATCAGACGTCCCCTGGTTTGTTACTAATAGTGAAATCCACCAAAATTCTAAAATTAACACAGTGAAGGAAGAAATAAGACTGTTTTCTGAAAACTACCAAAAAAGACTAGCAATGCATCCAAATGACTTGGCGCTGCAGTTGAATAGCCAGGATTATCCTAAACGCCTCATAAGGCATGACATCCTGAAGCTTAAAGAGAGGGTGTAGCTTCACTTACACAGGAGTAGTGTTCTCATTGGAGTACACACTCACCACGCCAATAATCTACAACTCATCCGGTCAAAGTCCTAGGACTGATTGCAGATCATAAATAAATACAATTTGTGAAAGGAAAATATATGTATTTATTATTATTATTATCCAATAATGATTCAATACAAGCAATTTGAAAAGTAGGCAAAAGTGGTCATCATTCAACCTTAGCATGCATTGAGATTACATTTAAAAGAGTAACGTCTTTGCTTCAACATTCCTCCTTAATCTCATGCATGCATACATACATACATACACAAAAGATAAACGGTTTTTTCATACACACAGTCCCATACCATTAACACAACATTCCAATTTACTTCTGGGTAGTGGTTTTGTCAGTGCATCCGCAACCATTCTTTCGGTTTCTCGGTACTCTAACCTTATTATTTGCTCCTCCTTGGATAAGGAATACTGAGCCTGAGTATGAACGTCGATCGCTATCTCCGGCATAGTCAGCATCTCCAAAACACTCAATAGTTTGTTGACGTTTTGAGTTCAACGCTCATGGAGCCAGCTTCAACCCGTACAAGGATATGTTCAAAAGGCAAACGTAATCTTCTTTTACTTTTTCCTCTAACCTTTCTGGTTGTTTCATATAAACGACTTCACATATCACCATTCAAAAACGCCGTTTTCACATCCATTTGGTCAATCTTCAAATCCATATTAGCTGCTAACGTGATCAAAGTTCTAAGCGAGCTGTGCCTTACTACAGGCGAAAACGTGTCATAATAATTCACGCCTCTTCGTTGACTAAAGCCTCTTGCCACGAGTCGTGCCTTGTAACGGGTCTTTCCCCCCGCCTCTTCTTTTATTCGAAATAACCATTTCGAATCTACGATGTTACACGACTTCAGTGGCTTCACAAGAGTCCATGTGTTATTTTTCTTAAGAGCCTGTAATTCCTCCTCAATTGCGGCTATCCACTTCATACCATCATCCCTACTTAACGCGTCATCGACAGTCAAGGGATCTTGAGATAAAGAAGCAGCTTTATAAGTCACAAAATCTGGAAACTGTTTTGTTTCCCTTCGCCGAAGTGGATATCTTCTGCATGAAGTCTCAGTACCGTTATTTGACAGATTTTCCTCAGCATCTGATTCTCTTTCATTAGAGCAGTGCCACGCATCATCATCAACAATATAGTTCACTGCAACCACCTCTGTAGGTTCGACATAACGCCTATCTTGTTGTTGTAAACGAATATCTGGAACTCCTTCCTCTTGAGTTACTTCCATGGTTCTCTCTAGCTTAATAATAGTATCTGTTAGTGGGTCAACTTCTCCTATGGATTTTACACCCTTGTTTCCATATTTTTGATTCTCAAAGAACATTAGGGAAGGGAAGAGATCCCTTATGCAGCTCACCCGTCACTGGATTAACTAAGCGATAGCCCTTTGTTTCTTCACAATAACCAACGTGGACTAACTCTTGGCTTTTAGGATCCCACTTTTTTCGCTTCTGGTCTGGAATATGAAGGTAAGCCTTGCATCCAAAAACTCTTAAGGAGCTCAGATCTATCTTCTTTCCAGTCCAGGCCTCTTCTGGGGTCATATTTTTCACAGCTACAGTAGGTGACCAGTTCTTCAAATATACTGCAGTGTTAACTGCTTCATCCCACACCCGTCTGCTTAAGCCATTCTTCCAGCATAGTTCTAGTTTCTTCTTTGATTGTTTGTCATTCAACCTTAGCATGCATTGAGATTACATTTAAAAGAGTAACCTCTTTGCTTCAACAAGTAGTCATCTTAAATATACATAATGTGTCAACATCTCAGAAACAATAGTTAAACAATACTTTATGGCATCATTTGGCATGATCCCTGCAAGTGTTAAGTTCCCTAGAGTTAAGTTGTAACTTAAAGAGTTGATCATTAACTTGATGCGATTTGAGACTCAGTTTCATAAGTGAAATTAATCATGGCATATAATTCTTACAGTAAACAAGGCTTAAGAGGTGTGCAAAGATTCTGAAAAATAGAAATCTGCTGTCTGGGCCTCTGGGACTCCTCTGGGAAACAGATGTGAGTCTATGTATGGATGTATATAATTCTGCGGGGACATAAAATGTTAAAGGGAATGAAAATAAAATATTAAAACATGATTTCTAACCACAGATGGTGTTACAATATCAACAACTAATACAGTAAAAGTGATGTATCAATTCAGTGAATATTATTAAATATGCAGTAAATTGATAAATTTCTATTTTACAATATTTGGTATACATATTTTAAAACTATCTGTGGTTATTACTTAGATGTCAGATAACAAGAATATTCCATTCTTTCTTTATATTTTATCACCTTTAAAACTCTTTAATATTGGACAGAATTTTTAAAATATTTGGGATACTAAATATAGATATGACACAACTATTCACAGCAGAATAGTCATGTTAATGCAACTTTTGATATATTTCACTAAATAATAAAAGGCTTTCTAAGTACTAACTTTTATTATGTACAAAACAGAGTTATTAAACATAGTCTTACCTAATACATTATAAAAAAATGCTATTTTTTGGTTTCTTCAGTTGAAACTACGTTTTTAAAACCGAGTTTTGACCAGTCTTCTTTCGCCATGAGGTTATTATTCATCCGGCAGCTAAGGTATTCTTGAGCTTCGTCGCGACACATTGAATTATTGCTGTCGTTATCAAATAAACATTTCATGTATTTAGTCATACTTTTCTTACATAGTCCGTCGTGGTCCAGAGGAAAGCTACCCTTATCTGGTGGAGTTGGTATAAATTGTTTTTGGCCAAAAGTCATAGCAGTCGACATCTTGATCAGTACCAGAACACTTCCTTCAAATCTCAAAGTATAGTTGTAGTTTATAGTGAAAAATACTAAATACAACGGATACAAGCTTTCTATAAGGATGTATTGTCAATGAAATTCAATTAATCTTCAAAATTCTATGTTTTCCGTCCACTCAGAACAGCTGATTGACAAAGAGAATATAATAAACTGACTTAAGCTGACTGGAGTACTATTTTCAAAGAGAATATATTTTAGTCTTAAAGCAACTGTCATCTACGTTTAGTCTTGCTAAACAATATCATACAAAGGTACTTTAGAGCTCTGGATCGCATGACTCTCATCATAATCATCATCTTATTACATTTTATACATAAGTTATTTATATAGCTAAAATTATTTCTGATAATGGGTATTATATTTTTTGCGAATAAAATAATTTGAATAAGATTTTTGTTTAAAGTAGAAGTACTATGTTGTTACCAAACTAAACGTTACATTTCAAATACTTATTGCCTGTTGCCAGTAATTTCCATATTATTAGGGAATCATGGAAACATCTTGGAACTTTTTAAAGATATTATTATGTTGCAGCGCGCGGCATGTTGCATAGTGGGCTGAAATTCGCGTTTCATAGACATTCAACATTTTTTTAAGTGTCTGTTTTTGCTCGATAACCGGGGAATACCTACTATATGCCTTATAAAATGAACTTTTAGGTGTATAATCGAAACAGCCCAGTAAGAATTTTTTTCGAAAAAAATTGTATGCAATTGGCACACTATATGATGATATCTCCATTATCGCACAATTGCGCCTAATATCCTCTTAGGTTATTAATATATTTATTATTAAATTTTAATTTTATGGCATTATTCGCAATGCAATGCATTTATCTAATCTCAAAAATGGGAAATCATAAATTTAATCGACCGGCGGGTAGTTTCGCTAAAAAGCAAAACCGATAGATAATACCTACATCCTCCGGAAGGGTATTAGCAAGGAAATCCTAAATTTGATCATGTATCGTTCGTAGCTTAACGCAGAGCGCCTACCCCGGATTGGTAGATGGTGCAGTTTCGAGACTCGCCGGACGATTAAATTTATGATTTCCCATTTTTGAGATTAGATAAAGGCTTTGCATTGCGAATAATGTTATAAAATTTAAATTTCCTCTGCCAATTGTAGGTGTATGTGAAACTGGCGGGTGTTTTTGCGTTGGTATCCTTTTTTGAAGCAATCATACTCAAAAAGGTGGCTGCCGGGATCGGCAGAAGGCCATCGGGATGGTAGCGGAAAGTGGTTCGAATGCATCATCATCATATTAGTCGAAAGACGCCCACTGCTGGACAAAAGCCTCCTCCAAAGATCATCACAATTGCCGGTCCTGCGCTATCCATTCGAATGCATACCCTATCCTAAAATAAGTGAAATAGTAACATGCTTCGTTCGAGTAGTACCTACTACTTCACTTAAATCATTTAGTTTATACTAAATGATTTAAGCATGCATTGATAAGGTCTACTTGCAAATCCTGATCAATAATGCGATCATTGAACGAGAAAGTTCTCGGAGATTTGGTAAAAATAATATTGCTTTTCAACACATTTTTATAATAATGTTTGCGAATGATCTTCCTAATGGGTGTTACATTATTTAATGATAAATGAAATATATCATTCATTAACAAATAATATATCACACATTAAGGTTTTTTTTATGTAAAAGTTTAATATATTAACTGATATGAGTAGAGAGTTTTCTCCTAAATCAGCGACGATTTACTTTTTCAATTAATAGATAATAATATAGTCCAATATCTAATAATTGAAAAAGTAAATTGTATTCCTTTTATTTGATTTTTATATCAATTCATTTAAAATAATAAATATTGGAAGAACGAAAATAAACTTGGCAGCCCTCTAGGTCTCTAGTCAAAGTAGAGGTTTTTGGCGCCAACGCGGAAAAAGACGCATCGAGGCTATGTTTTATTTTCAAAAACTGGTGTCATTTCGAGTTTTTATGTGTAAATATGGTAGATTTTTAGACATACACAAGTGGAGGAAAGTGCGATATTGCCGTGAATTGTGATTTTCCGCGTTGTAACCAAAACTCCATAAAAGCCTCTAGTAAAGTCTCCACTCCTTTACTGGGTTTGGACAAGGACTATGTATGACTTGACTGTGACCGACTTTACTTGACAATGATGGAAATAAATGATATAAAAATATATTTACTGTAGGCTCATAAGGCCAAAGAAGCCAGAGCCGTAAAACTGAAATTAAAAAAAAACAACAAGTCAAAGTCAAGTCAAAACTGTCAAAAATAAAATAGAGAAATGTGCACTTCACGTGTTCGTATTACTTCGTATTTATTTACAAAATATTAAAACATTAAATCAGTGAATAATGTCACATTTTCTTTGAATGCACCAATAATAACTCTGCCTATAATTTATATGAACTCCTTCCAAATTTAAAGATTCCCATTCCCATCAACTTTTCCTCGTTGCTTACATTCCCTTCCCCAGAACTCTACGAAGTATTAATGTGCTTTATAAGATGCAATGGCATCAAATTGTGATTGTTACGTCTGAATGTTTTGTTTTAGCCTAATCGCCAAGACACGCAATTAGCTATAACATTGAAAATTTTGGTTAAATTTATCACACGTATTCCCATTTCACATCTGTCATTGGCAGAATTGTCGACATCGGCATAACTTGCCATTAAAAAAAAGAAGAAGAAAATAAATTAAATAAAAATATATTTTACGGAAGGCTCATAAAGGCCGAAGAAGCCAGAGCCGTAAAACTGAAATTAAAAAAAAACAACAAGTCAAAGTCAAGTCAAAACTGTCAAAAATAAAATAGAGAAATGTGCACTTCACGTGTTCGTATTACTTCGTATTTATTTACAAAATATTAAAACATTAAATCAGTGAATAATGTCTCGACTTATAGTAAAAAATCTACCTAATAAGGTTAGTTTTCATAACATGCTCTGTATTAGCTATCGGTTTCATTACTCTTAGCTTAATTTTCTTATATATTCAGGTCACTGTAGAAAAACTAAGAGAAGTTTTCGAGCTGAAGGGCGAAGTAACTGATATCCAGTTGAAATACACTAAAGATGGCAAGTTTAGGAATTTTGGCTTCATTGGGTACCGGACAGAGGAGCAGGCTACTGAGGCGAGAGAGTATTTTGACGGCACTTGCATAAATTCTATGAAGATTCAAGTAGAAAATTGTGCAAATTTAGGTGACGAAAAGAAACCTAAGGCATGGAGCAAATATGCGCCAGACAGTACAGCATACAAGAAACTCCATAAAGATGAGATTGAAGTAAAAAAGATTGAAAAGAAAGAAAAGAAAATTGAGAAAAATAAAAACAAAATTAAAGAGCTACTTAAAAAGGTAAGATATATTCAGTTGTATTGTTTGTATGTAGAAACATATGTGTTGTTCATATAAAATTAGTGTTGAATATTTATTTATTTATTTATCAGCTCCTTAACACATAATCATTACAGGGTAGACCTAATGCGATAGTGTGTATATAAAAGCAAACATATTATAAATCTTATCTAATAGGTACATAAAATCAAATAGAATTAATAACACAAAGTATATAATAACACCTTTGCGAATTCACTCTTGGTACAGGTCAGTATATCTATCCGGTCATGGACCCTATTTATAGTACGGATCGCACGAGTAAGGGGAGCCTTTGCTAAAAGATTGGTCCTAGCAGTAGGCACAGCTAACAATGGCGGTTTTCGTCTCCTCCTCACATAGCAATCCGGCACACATAGGCCCAGTTGTTGTAACAGCTTCGGGTGATGCTCAAGGCCACGCAGCACCCTAATCAGGCACGCGACCAGGGTAAACTCTCTCCGCACCCTCAGCTGATTGTACCCGACCATACCCAGTACGAATAGGGTAGGGTACATCAACGGATACAGCGGATACACTCCATACAATTTGTGATACAAGTGACGCGTAAACTTGTTTTGTACTCTCTCTAACATCCCCGTATATTTAGCCTCATGTGGATCCCACACCACCGCACAATGCTCCAGATGGGATCTAACAAGAGCATCATACAATACTTTGACTGTTGTAATGTTTGTGAATCTTCGTGATTGTCTTAATAAAAAGCCCAAGTTTCTAAATGCTTTTTTACAACAGTCAGTTACGTGTTGGCGAAATGTAAGATCTGGAGTCATGTTTATCCCTAAATCGCGAACCCGATCAACTCGCTGCATGGGAGAAGTATCAATTACATAATTATAAGCTATCGGTGTACTCTTACGTGTAAAACTCATTACTGAGCACTTATTTACGTTAAAGTAAAGCTTATTCTCCTGACTCCACTACATTATTCCATTTATATCGTCCTGTAAGCGCTCACAATCATCTTCATTTTTAACTTCATGGAAGACCTTAAGGTCGTCGGCAAATAATAAGCAGGAGCTATATCTAATGACCTCTGGCAAATCATTAATCATTAGAATGAATTCTAAAGGTCCCAATGTGCTACCTTGGCTGACCCCAGATAATGTGTAGTATAGATCAGAGTGTCTGCCATTGTAGTCTACATACTGTTTTCTATTGAACATATAGCTAGAGAAGAATCTCAGTAACTGGGGAGTAAAACCTATATCTGCTAACTTTAATAATAACCTGTTATTATCAACAGTGTCGAAGGCTTTTTTAAAATCAAAATATGCCACGTCAACCTGCCCCCCCGCATCCACCACCGGCACAACTTGTGACATAAAAGTAAGTAGGTTAGTGGCAGTACTACGCGCTGGCCTAAAACCGTGTTGTGCGTCTGTTAATCTCGAGGATACTTGCATCTGTACACAGCGCTGGATAGCCGACTCAAAAACTTTAGCTGGTGTCGAGAGTACTGCCACTGGCCTATAGCCTTCAATGTTTGATCCCGCTTTACCTTTGGGTACCGGAATGACCCGCGTTATTTTCCACTGAGACGGAAATGTCGCTACACTAAGACTTATGTTAAAAATATGATGTAAAGGCTCCGCCAACACTCGACTACAGTCTCTAAAAAGAAATATGTTCAAATTGGTCACATAAATACACTTCCTGCTTGCACAAATTATGTGAAACTTTGCACACTAAGAATTCATACCCTCTTTGTATAAAAAGCAATGAGATTGGGATTATAGAGAGTAAAGTAGTAAAGTGTTATATTAAACATAAATATAACTCCATTACTAGACACAATTTATACAATGAAAACCAACTAAAACTAGTTTTTTTTGTCTGAAGAGTGCTCAAAGCTTTAAGAGCTGGCTGATATTCATCCATATCACAAGTATGGTTAAATATTTATGTCTGATTTAGTTGCTTTATTGTTCGATAAAATTAGCATTAAATAATATGTAATACGGGTTTTTTGTATGTATTTCCATTTATATTAATGTTTTATATATTAAAATTATTTTATTATTCCATAAATCACAAAATTATAAGAACCAGTGAGGTCTACAGATACATGGTGCAGAGTTGGTAGCTAAGTTGTTACAGGTTAATGACTTTATAGTGAGAAAATACAAATGGTTCTATTATAACCTTAGCACAAACAATACAAGAAGGTAACATAGAATTGGCATAAAAATGTAAGACATATAAGTCTATGCCATAAGAAAATTTGTCAAAGAAATGGCTTAATTAATAAAATATAACACATAATCAATATTAAGAGAAAGGATGTGCATTGCTGATTCTCAGTAGAAACTAGAGGTTCTTACTGCCATGCCTTGCAATGCTCTCATTGGTCCATAAGTAGTGAGGTTAAGTAACCAGGCATGAAGCCAGTCTATAGAGAACCACCACAATTAAACCTTTCTGGTTTAATTTCTGAGCATCTCCATGGATGTTAAGTTACACAGAGAGTTGGTTGTGATTGTACTTCTTAGACCAGGAGACTAGTTACACTTCGGCATCTTATGGATATTTACATATATTGATTCAAATTTGAGATTATATTCTGTTTATTTTTTCTATAGGCTGTTACACCATGATTGTCTTGATTGATGGCTAAATGGATCCTTCTGGTTTGAATTATTTTTTTTTAAATATTTCTCTCTAAACTTTTCTTGGACGAATGAAGGTGCGTGACCATGGAGATGAGGTGTATAACAATGGAGATTGTCACAGTACTGCCCATACAATAAAGTAATAGCTGGAAATAAAGTAGAATCTACAGATTGAGTTGTCAGCTATTTTGAGGTAACAAATCAAGTGACTTTATCTGTTTCAGCACAAAGATGATCCACTGTTCGCAGAATTCATTGAAGCACATGTCAATGATAAGACAACCTGGATAAAAGAGGCATTACATTCAGCTACAAAGAGTGATGATGAGGACAGTGGGGTGGATGAAGAGGACACTGAACAAAATAAGGCTGAGGAAAAAGAAGTTGTTGAAGAAAAAGATCATGTGGAAAAGAAAGAAAAAGATAAAAAAGTTGCTAATAAACCAATAAGTGATTTAGAGGTAAGATCTATTATTTGTGTTGCCAAATTAATAATAATAATAAATATCTTGGTACAAGTTGATCCTAAACTAGTCCACTTACTTTCATAATAGACAACTTTCTAAAGACATATATATATTAAACAGAGAATAAATAATCAAGGAAGGTTTTTGAGATTTTGCTGAATATTTGTTACTGTTGTAGTATTATTTTTTGCTGTCCCTAAACTATAGCTCATGAGTAGTCAGTAATAGAGCATTACATAGTCTCTTTTCTTTGATTTCAATTTCATTTGTAAAACTCATTTTGAAAAAGATATCTGAAACTTGATTTTAGTCTAGCATGTTTAAAATGCAAAAAGTAATAAATGAAATTATAGTCTTATAAAAACTGATTTAAAAAGTATTCAAAAATGAATAGTTTATTAAAGCACCATCTGTTGGTAATGTTTCCAATCTGAGCATTGGTAGTTGACTGCCTCATTGATCTAGTGGTAGCATGTTCGCCTGCAGAGAACGAGTACTTGGGTTCAAGTCCCGTGTCGGACCAAAAGTCATTTTGGGACTTTCCTGTAAAAATAAAAATTTCTCAGCATCAGCCCGAAGTCTGGGAGTTGGCGCAATATACCCTTGTGCGTCTGAAAGCAAATAAAGCCGATGATTCTGTACCTGACCTCTTTCTGGTCGTGCCACTAGGCATCCCATTGGATCATGCATGAGAGTGATGGAATAGAAAGTGCTCCTGTGTTAGCGCACACACTTGTGCAATATGTGTCCTGGGTGGGCATCGAACCTACAACCTGCAGCATTAAATGTAAGCATTTGCCAACCTTGCAAACAATTTGTTCTGTGATATTCCAATATATTTATTTATTTATTCTTGAAACATACAATTTTAATGTAGTTTGATTTGAAATATATTTTTACAGTACATGAAATTATTAATGAAGAAGGTTGGAGGAACTACTGAAGATACAACTGAAGATATTAAAGACGCAAATGATGAACAGGCACCAAAAAAAATTAGGAACAGACCCCTGCTTCATGTGAAAGTAAGTTTACTTTAACTATTATAGATCCTTGGGGGAGGCCTTTGTCGAGCTATAGACTTGTTTCGGCTGATATGATGATGATGATTAAACGAAAAACGGCAGTTGGAACGGAAGGTTCCGGAGTGGCGACCACAAACCAGAAGACACAGCGTGGGTGGTCGCTAGAAGTTGCTTGATGCGGATAGCGCTGGACCTTTAGTCCTGTAGTCTAAATATCACTACTATTATAAAATAAATTGTTTAAATGTTTTAACACTCTGTGTACCTAAATATCTGTAATAAGCAACTAGAAATAATAACTGTATTACTACAAACATGTTCTGACTATTTACAAGCGCTTTTTTAAAGAATGAATTAAAACCTTTTTTATTTTTGAAGTTATACTTTTGGCGCGATGGAGAAAAATGATGAGAGTGAATTTTTACGATGACACCAAAAAATTTAACAGCATGAAGTTAGTTCTAGGTGGTATGACAGTGAATTTTTACGATGCGCGATGCGCGCGCATCGTAAAAATGACAGCATGACGTTAGTTCTAGGTGGTATGAAAATTGATAACTATGTTCAAGTTGTATATTAAGAAGTATAACTTCTAAGGCGTGTACATAAGTACACACAAGTTTTTTTTTTTATTTTAGTCGGTGGTTTTCGGCCCATATGATGATGATAATGATGATCATTTTTTTTCTATCTTCTAATCCCTGTGTCGCAGACACAAATTACATCCAGACTCAGAACAACTATTTATGGGTCACACAAATAGATGTCTGGCGCGGGACTCGAACCCGCGACACGAAGCGGCGAGGCGACTGTTTTAGCCGCTGCGCCACACGTGCAGTCATTAAATGTTTATTCTTTTTTCTTTTTTGCGAGTTTAGTGTTGCCTACTCACAACAAACACGCGCTCGCATTAATAAAGTAATTTATTATGACCCAATTTCAAGTTATCACTTTAATACATACTAGTAGAATAAGTCTTAATTTTATTATGGTTCTGGACTCAATGGATAAAACCCATTAGTCTTATCTTATAATAATATCCTGGGAAATTATTTCACACATGGCCATCTGATCCCAAACTAAGCAGAGCTTGTACTATGGAAACCAGATAACTGATATACTACACATACTATTTTCTTTTGTAAACACATACTTATTTAGATAATAACACCTAGACTCGGTACAAACAGAAATGTTCATGCACACAAATATCTCTCCTGGGTGGGAATCGAACCCACGACCTCCGGCGTGAAAAGCAAGCATTTGCCAACCACGCCAACAGGCTCGTCACAATAGTCTTATCTGGCAAACAACATATTTAGCATTTATCATACGTACATAACTTTATTGACTGCCTCGTTGGTCTAGCGACAGCATGTTCAACCACGAATAATGAGGTCCTGGGTTCTTCTGGAATCTTAAGTTGGGCAAAAAATTGAGTTTAAGGTTTTACTATTAAGAATATTCCTCAGTATCAGCCTGAAGCATGGGAGTTGGTGGAACTCCCCCATGCTTCATAGAGCACGAAAGACAGTCAGTAACGTACTTGACGACTTTCCGGTCGAGTAACTAGTCGTCCCATCGGATCGCGAGAGTGATGGAATAGAACGTGCCCCTATGTTTGCGCACACACTTGTGCACTTTAATATCGCGCAGATGGCTAATCTCCATTGAAATTGGCCGCCATGGCCAGGCTCAATGGAGACTATGGAGATGACAGCAGAACATTATTATTAGAATGGACCTGATCCAAACTTACCTGGTTATTTAAATATTTTAGAATGTAATGTATATTATTATCACTCTCTTTCAGATAACCGGTTTGCCTTATAAGTGTAAAAAGAAAGATATAAAGGAATTCTTCCGTCCGCTAGTTCCATATTCAATAAGGTTGCCTTTGGGGAAAGGCAAAAGGGTAGCCGGATTCTGTTATGTGGGATTTAGAACAGAGAAAGAATTCAAAAAAGCACTCGGAAAAGATAAATTGTTTCTGGGTAAGTAGACATTTATTTATGTACTAAAAACTACGAATTTTGCCTACAAATGCCTTGTCGAATAAGCTCAATACGACTTCAACAATAATGCCTTTTAGCTAATTATATATATATTTAGAGAGTCTGTATAAGTTGTTGTTGTTGTTGTTGTACAACTATATTTGTGTGACCCATAAATGGTTGTTCTGAGTTTAGATGTATCTTGCGTCCATCTATTATTGTAAACTAAATCATGACAGGGATGGATTCCCATAGGTCGTTATCAATCATCATCATATCAGCCGAAAGACGCTCACTGCTGGACTCACCCAAAATCTCTATAATTGTCGGTCTTGCGTTATCCGCATCCAACGACTTCCAGCGACCCTCACAAGAGCATCGGTCTATCTTGTAGGGGGCCTGCCGACGCGTCTTCCGGTTCTAACGTACCGTTCTTCAGTTTGGTAATTCTTCGGGCTATGTCGGTTACCTAAGGTCGCCTGCGGATCTCTGCATATTTGATTCGATCTCGCATTCGAAACTCCAAGCATAGCCCTCTCCATAACTCTTTGGGTGACCTTGAGCCGTCTGATAAGGCCCATAGCGAGCGTTGTCTATATATGTATTACTAGCTGTGCCCCACGGTTTTACCCGCATTAAACTTTATAAATTATAGCCTATGTGTTATTCGGATATATAAGCTATATTATTACAGAGTTTCATCAAAATCGGTCCGGTAGTTTTGCGTGACATAGTAACAAACATACACACTCAAAAACTTTCGCCTTTATAATATTAGTGTGATTCGTCTAATAATAAATAAATATCTTGGCACAACTAACACGCTACCTTCTGTACCCAAACTAGGCAGAGCCTGTAAGATCACAGACTGAAAACTCATAAACGTATATATTTCTAAATACATGTTGCATATAGATAAAATACACCCAGACACAGAGCCGACAACCGTGTTTATCGGAAAGATTTGTCGCGGATGAGAATCGAACCAAAAATATATACAACATGTAACATAATTACCGCACATCCTGAAAATAGTTTGTTCAGAATCGTTTACTGAATCGATTTATATCACTTTTAATATAGTAAATTTTTTATTCCAAAATAATTAAAACTACGGAAATTATTGTCATATTAACACTGTACAGTCAAAAAAAATTGCAATGGACCGTAAGTCAAAGTAATAAGACTTTTAAATCGTAGTTTTATTTGTATTCATACAAATTCCATCACTCAATACAAAATAAAGAAAAATGAACTTTATTCCAAAAGACTAATTTAGTAAACATCAATGCATATACATGTTAAATAAATAAATCAGTGTATGTATTATGATTACTACATAATATTCTAATTGGGGTGTTTGAGGGTGTGCGTTAATTACGTTACATGTTGTATATGATCAGTAGACTAAATGAAATCCTAACAACAAAGGTTAAAATACAATAACATTGTGCAATCTATGATTGTTATAATAAATACTAGTTAAGCCCCGCGATTTCACCCGCGTTAAAGTAGTTTTGGTGTAAAAGAGTAACAAATATACATCCATACATCTATTATATACTCTATACATAGTAGCTCGCAGATATTAGATTTTTCCACTTACTTGACACTTATCGTCATATTTTGGACAATTCACACAATATCTTTATGAATTGTAGCCTATGTGTTATTCTGATGTATAAGTTATATTATTGTAAAGTTTCATTAAAATCCATTCAGTAGTTTTTACGTGAAAGAGTAACAAACATCCATCCATCCATACTTACAAACTTTCGCGTTTATAATAGTAGGATTAAGAGATTTTTAACTTAAGTATCATCTGAGTTTCGAGAAGGCATGGGCTATTTATATTTGACCTGTATTAATTTCTAGGTAGTCATCGTGTTCATGTACATAAATATGAAGATAAAGCGAAAAATGCTGCCATGGAGGAGGAGCAAGTCACACAGAAAAAGAGGGAAGAGGTAATATATTTGACTAGCAGTGCCCGCGGACTTCATTCCGCGTTATAAATATTTTTCACAGCCTATGACACTCCACAATAACGTAGCTTTCTATTAGTGAAATAATTTTGATTAATTTTGATAATCGGTTCAGTAGATCTAGAGATTACGTCACAAAGTCACAAACGTTACCTCTTTATAATATTAGTATAGATATGCTATCTTTTGGGGATAGTTATTCAGCAATCTGGCATTGAAAAATACGTAGTAATGGATAGGGATAGAGATAGATATCCAGAGGGCTATAGGCTCCAAATTTGGACAACGAATATACAACATGTAACGTAATTAACGCACTTCCTGAAAATAGTTTGTTCAGAATCGTTTACTGAATCGATTTATATCATTTTTAATATACCTAGGTATATTTTTATTCCAAAATAATTAAAACTACGGAAATTATTTTCATATCAACCCTGTACACTCAAAACTAATTGAAATGGACCGTAAGTCAAAGTAATAATTTTATTTGTATTCATACAAATTCCATCATTTCATAAAAAAAAAGAAAAATAACTTTATTCCAAGAAACAAATTAAGTAAATAACAATGCATATATATATATGTTAAATAAAAAATTAAATGTGTGTATTATAATTACAACATAATTTTCTAATTGGGATGTTTGAGGGTGTGCGTTAATTACGTTACATGTTGTATGTATAGACGCCGCTAGAAACTACTGCAACACACACTAGCTGCTCACAGCTAGATGTTCCCACCGGTCCGTAAGTGATTGGCGATAACAAGCAACTATAAGATAAGATAAATACTCTTTATTGCACACCAATTACAGATAAAAATATAGGAAACATTGAAAGCAAATTGTACAATAGGCGGTCTTATCGCAGTCAGCGATCTCTTCCAGACAACCTTTATAATAATAATAATAATAATAATAATAATATACAGAAGGCGGCAATTATGGAAACGGCAGGCATCGTGAGGAGGTTCCTCACTCTGTCACCCTGACCACCGGCGGCCTAGGGCGTATAACCCCGCCGCCGGGGGAGCTCTGTTTTTTACGTATTTATTTGTGTATTATTGTTTTATATATCGATTTTATAAGAATAAATATGTATTAAATATGAAAATAAATAAATAAGTTGGAATAATAATATCTGGGGACAATGTCACACTGATCATCCTAGCCCTAAACTAAGCAAAGCTTGTACTATGGGTACCAGACGACGATATACATACTAATGTAGATAGATAAATACTTACATACATAGAAAACATCCATGACTCAGAAACAAATATTCGTGCTCATCACACAAATATTTGCACTTACCGGGATTCGAACCCAGGACCACCAGCTTCGTAGGCAGGAGCACTACCAACTAGGCTACGGTGACCGTCAACCTTTGGATGGATAAGAAGCAGAAATATAGAAAGACAACACGATAAGTGTAGTGCAAGATAAAATAATTTAAGTAGGAATCTAAATACTTACAAACTAATAATGGCATTTACTTAATAGTAATACTACCATGTCATTAGATATAATACATAGACTCACGCCTGTTTCCCAGAGGGGTAGGCAGAGACAACGGATTTCCATTTGTCACGATCTTTGCACACGTCTTTTGCCTCGGTTACTGTCATTATATTTTTCATACATGCTCGCCGGTTTAGGATACTTCTGACCTGCCCTTTCTTGAGAACGTCTCCGATTTGGTCAGAGAATGTTCGACGAGGTCTTCCCCTTCCGGTTGTTCCATTCACACAGGCCAGGTATACTTCTTTGGTCAATCTTCTTTCATTCATCCTCTTTCACACCACAACACTCTCTTACATCAGTATTTCGAATTCTGTCTCTCAAAGTCACACCACACATACTTCTCAGAGCTCTCATTTCCACTGCATTTATTTTACTTTCATTCTTTTTCTGCCATACCCAACTTTCACTTCCATACATTAAAGTTGGCACTAACACTCCATCGTGCACGGCCAGTCGAGCCTTCTTTGAGACTTGCCGGCTACTCATAAAGGCGTTTAGTGCCCCATTCACTCTGTTCCCCGTATTTACTCTTCTAACAATAAAAATAAAATAAAATAAATTGTATAAATGTTTTAACATTCCGTGTACCTAAATATCTGTAATAAGTAACTAGAAATAATAACTGTATTACTACAAACATGTTCTGACTATTTACAAGCGCTTTTTTAAAGTCTACGTGAATAAAAACCTTTTTTATTTTATTTATTTTAATATCTTTTTCATATTTCCCATCTCTCGTAAACAAAGTTCCCAAATATACAAACTCTTTCACCGACTCTCTCTTTCACGACTTTCTCTCCTCCAATCACAATATCACATGCTGTCGTGTATTCATCCATCTCAAATACCATTACTTTCGTCTTAGCAACATTCATTTTCATCCCTCTCCTTTCAACAGCTTCATGCATATTTGTTACCATCACCTGCAACTCGTCCACCGATGATGCAAGTAGAACTTGATCATCAGCGTAAAGCAGACATTTGATGAGTAACTCATTCATCCTTACACCGCATTCACTTTCTTTCAAATCTTTTAAACAGCTATCCATGAATAGGTTAAACAACCACGGTGACGCTACACATCCCCGTCTAACACGCTTTTGGATGCTAAACCACTCAGTGTATGACCCGTTAATTCTCACGCAAGCTCTGGAATCCCTATAAAAAGATTTCAGTGCTTGAACAAGGTTGTCGTCCAACCCATACATGGACAGTACCGACCATAGCTCATTCCTCAACACTCTATCGTAGGCCTTTTCTAAGTCTACGAAGGCACAGTAGACCTTTTGGCCTTTGCCCAAAAACTTCTCTACTATGCTTCGTAGAGAAAAGACCTGATCCGTGCATCCCATTCCTCTTAGAAAACCCGCCTGTGCATCCCATATTTTCGCATCGGTTTCTTTCACAACTCTTTCAACCAATACTTTCGCATACAACTTACCAACGACGCTGAGCAGACTAATCTATATATATATAAAAATCAATGCCACTTTTCGTTGTAATGTTATATCTCAACAACGCCTTTACCGATTTGGCTAATTTGGGTCTTGAATTATTCGTGGAAGTCCAGGGAAGGTATGTACATAGAGAAAATTAAAAAAAGTCTTGAAAAAGTGTAATATCAACATCTTTCTATACTCCCATATACAAACAATTTTTACTAATACTTAAAAGCGTAGCGAAGCACGTACCGGGCCGCTAGTGCCCCTATAGTTTTTACAGTCTTGCCGTGAGCCTTTCCCCTTGTAAAGAGGTACGATGATTAAGCATGTATTAGATATAATACATACTTAATTACATAAACATAATGATACATACATAGATACATACATACATAATAAACAATATAATATGGAAGGACAGTGGAAATGCATTCATAGTGACAAGTAGTGGTTTTTCACTAGTGTTTTGAACAAACCAAAGGATTGAGCACATCTAATTGTTAAAGGCAACACATTCCAGAAGCAAGCTGCCTCAACAGTAAAAGATTTACTAAAAAAGTTAGTAGAATGTGTTGGTAAAGACAGGTTTAGGTTTTCTGACGATCACAATGATCTCGCATGTGTATCACTTAGAAATTTAAATCGTTCTTTAACTCAACTATTTATTCAACTATGTTCGCGGTCAGACCATAGATGGGTGACCGCCAAAGTGGTTTATTTCTCAGCGCCTCCGTGCTTCGGAGGGCACGTTAAGCTGTCGGTCCCGGTTGTAGCCATTAGGCAATAGTCGTTAAGCCATATCAGTGCCCTAATAGGTGGCTTGAACAACTCTGACACTAGGGTACACACTGCCCACACGATAAGTAACCACTGCAATATATATTTATCGTTCATATATAGTTTATCGTTCATATTTCGTTTGGCACTGAGCTGGTGTGTACAATTAAAGTACAGACGAAGAAACCCTTCCAGTTGGTAGTGCTCCTGCCTACGTAGCTGGTGGTCCTGGGTTCGAATCCCGCTAAGTGCAAATATTTGTGTGATGAGCACGAATATTTGTTTCTGAGTCATGGATGTTTTCTATGTATTTAAGTATTTATCTATCTATATAAGTATGTTTATCGTCGCCTGGTACCCATAGTAACAAGCTTTGCTTAGTTTAGGGCTAGGATGATCTGTGTGACATTGTCCCCAGATATTATTATTATATTGTGTGTCCTACATAATACTCTAGACTAAGAACTGTTTGCGTTTCACGCCGCAGGTCATGGGTTCGATTCCCAAATATCTGTATTTGGGTGCATGAACATGTCTGCTTGTCCTGAGTCTGGGTGTAATTATCTATATAAGTATGTATTTACAATAGGAAAGTAGTATATGGAGTATGTAGGATATCTGGTTTCCATAGTAGTTTGGGATCAGATGATAAGATAAGATAAGATCATTTTATTTGCATTTGTCATGGTAATTATACAGGTCTTATAAATAAATTAGGGTTCACATGTCTAACCAGATAGACTGGTATACAAATATTAAACTGTTAATTAAGCTGTATTACATTACACTATTTTATGTCCACTAATGAATTACAAATATATTATATCATTAAAATTACGTCAAGAAGTTAGTAAATAGGTACACAAACAATAGTAAAATGTCAGTAAACATAAAATTATACAGATACAATACAAATATACACAATTACACACAGGTACAAATCACAATTATTATTAGTATGCCTTAATGTCAAAAAACTCCTGAATTGTATAAAAACATTTTTCTATTAGCCATGTCTTCAATCTAAGTTTAAATAACCTAAGGGGTAGTTCTCTTAGCGACCGTGGCCGATGGCCGTGTATAATGTCCCAGGATATTATTATTCCTAAATATCCGGTTTCCGGCCTATAAAGAATAACAGAACCGCTATATATCATCCCGTGGGTGTCGTAAAAGGCGACTAAAGGATACACCAGGTAGTCGGGCTGCAGCGCCACCTGTGTACTAGCTACCACCTAATTGCGGTCGCCAACTCGTATGGCCAAAATAGTATTCAATAAAATTCCTGAAAAATTAGAACGTTAAATCTAGACAATTTTAAAAAAGAATTATTTAACATTTTGATAAATAAATGTTATTATTCATTGAAGGATTATTTAGACGACAATTCTATAATTACTGCCTCAAAAAATTGTACATCAACTCACCTGCGTTGACAATTATGAATTTATTGGACATTAATATTTAGAATGACATGTAATACGTACTTTGACATTTTTATATTTAAATTAATTATTTTAACCAATGAATTTGTAATATTATTAGTTAAATTATTCATTATGTTAATTAAATAAAATATTTGTACGCCTGTGGGCAAAACATAGAGGATCTGCCTGTTTGTAACATCTCACAACTTGTTGTAATTTGACCTATGTCAACAAATAAAGATTCTGATTCTGAACTCGCATGCCAAGCGCGGTAACTACGACAAACCCCTCCAAAGGCAACATAACAGAAACCTTTGGGGGAGGCCTATGTCTTAGTTTAAAAATGGACAGTACAGAAACTACCTACAAAGGGACGAAACGGCACACTTTTTTTTTTTTTTTTTTTGAAGCTATACTTCTTTTGCCGCGATGGAGAAAAATGATGAGAGTGAATTTTTACGATGCGCGCGCACACTGACACCTAAATTTAACAGCATGAAGTTAGTTCTAGGTGGTATGAAAATTGATAACTGGGTCAATCAACTTTTAAAGTACTCCTTTCGTGTCCCTATGAAATTAAAATTCAAAAACAATATTAAATATGAATATTTTGTAAATATTGTTGTTATATTATGGAATAAGACGCTTAGATGTTATGTTACTATGTTTATATGTACAACTTTTTAAATTATTTGTCGCTTTTTTGTAAAAACGCAGGGGAGCACTGTCGATATTCTTACAAAAACAGTATGTCCCCAGGTATGGGCCACAACAAACATTTGCCTTTTTTTCGGCTTAGGTGCTTAGAGACATAGGTTTTTAATATTTTTATTAGATAGCTATTTGAGTAAGCTTAGCTAAAAAGACAGTTGATACATATTTTTTAAATTATAACGTACATTTTTATTTTTTTAAGTGTTTGTCCCCAAAGAGAATCTAAAACATCAATTCTACTGCGTTATATGAAAAAAATCCAAAATTTCTCGAGAGATAGCTCTAAGCTTTAGTTAATAGCGGGAGTGATTATCTCTAACTACGTTGGCAAGCCGCAGCAAGATCAATGTCTCACAGGTCGGCCGTCACTGTGCGACAAGCTCTCAAGAGGTGTGCGTGGTTTTATTACCGCTCTACTAAGTTACGACATCAATTTGGGTAAGATTTTATAATTAGTTGCTTTTGTTATTTAAATTTAAAGCCTTTTTGTTCTAATTTTAAAATAAGACCACTATCATTTCGTTTCATTCCGTAAATGTGAATTTATAATCGATTTTCTGTTACTTTTTCCCCCGCGTTTCTGTAAATTTCTCTGGCGTTGTAGGTAACTTTAGAGAATGTATGGCAAAGGTGATACCGATTTTAATCATAATAATTCGTCTTTATTTGTAATAATAACGTCAACTTTCTATTATTTTTAAAATATTTGAACTAAATATTTAAATAACTGTATTATATTTAATTTCAGATCGAACTAAAATACAAAACAAAAAGTATAAATGTCAATTAGTGCGGCTGAAAAACAGAAACTTTATAAAGAACGATTGGAAAATAATTCCGGAAGTTACGAAGAGGCAAAAAGAAAGCCAAGGGAACGATACCCCGAAAGATAAAGATTAGTCAAAGATTTGACTCCAAAAGAAATAACGAAAAATATGTTAAACAGAGTTTTGGAAAATACACCGCCAAGTTTTCGGAGACCTGAAATTACGATTTAAGAAACGCGGAAAATCACAGAAAATGATGAACATTTTTACTAATAAGAGTCGCAAAATATATATGAAGATGTACATTCCCAGAGCACGACTAACCCAACACTTTAACGAAGACATCCCGGACGTCAGCCTGTACGACATTAGAATGGCTCTCAAACAGCTTAAGAATAACAAAACGCCTGGTGATGATGGACTTAAAACAGAGCTTCTAAAGGCGGGTGGTACACCAATCCTACGGGCCCTTCAGAAGTTATTTAACTCCGTCATACTAGAAGGTTAAACGCCACAGGCATGACACAGAGGTGTGCCAGTGCTCTTTTCAAAAAGGGTGATAAAACCCTCCTGAAGAAGTACAGACCCAGCACACTGCTGAGCCATGTTTACAAATTGTTTTCGAGAGTCATTACGAAACGTCTTGCACGCAGGTTTGACGACTTCCAGCCTCTCGAACAAGCCAGTTTCCGTAAAAGCTTTAGTACCATAGACCACATACATACGCTGTGGCAAGTTATACAGAAGACCGAGGAGTATAACAAGCCATTATGCTTAGCGTTGTGGACTATGAGAAAACCTCGGATTCAATCGAAACCTGGGCCGTAATGAGGTTTCTCCAAAGGAATCGAATACCGGTATATCAAGGTGTTAAAGTGTTTGTATGAATACGCTACTATGTCTATGCAACTCCAGGACCAGAACTCGAAACCTATCCACTTGCAGCGAGGTGTGTGACTGGGAGATGTTATATCTTCGAAATTGTTCACCGCTGCATTGATGTCTTCAAGCTTCGGGAATAGGAAGGCTTTGGCATCAATGTCATGGCTGAGACCTTTGAAGACCTCGGTACAATGCTCGATTGCGTCAGCAGAGTCTCTCAACAAGTGGGTCTGAAACATCCATGAAGCACCCACTCTAGTTAAGGTTGGAGACTCTGAACTCGAAGTTCTATTGATATTTACCTAGGACAGATCATCCAACTAATTAGGTCCAACCTAGAGAAGGAGGTCATTCGTAGAATTTAGCTCGGCTGGGCAGCGTTCGGGAAGCTACGTAACATCTTCTCCCAAACACCGCCGTGTCTCAAGTTGAAAGTCTTCGACCAGTGTGTGTTGCCAGTGATGACTTACGGAACAGAGACGTGGTCGCTCACTATGCCCCTTATCAGACGGCTCAAGATCACCCAAAGAGCAGTGGAAAGGGCTATTCTTGGAGTTTCCCTGCGAGATCGAATCAAAAATGCTGAGATCCGCAGGCGAACCAAAGTAACCGACATATCCCGAAGAATTGCGAAGCTGAAGTGACAGTGGGCAGGGCACATAGCTCGTAGAACCGACGGCCGAAAAGTTCTCGATTGGCGACGACGATCCGGAAGTCGCAGCGTAGGCAGGCCCTCTACAAAATGGACCGATGGTCGCTGGATGCGGATAGCGCAAAACCGGTAATTGTGGCGATCTTTCGGGGAGGCCTTTGTCCATCAGTGGGTGTCTTTCGGCTGATATGACGATATATTCTTCTCGTGATAAACAACCTTGTTCAAGTTACAAGAAGAAAATTCTAAAATCGCAGTTGGTGATCTACACGTAAACATTTACGCAGTTTCTTACAAAATTTAAAAACATAAATTTAATTTTATGTTGATCTTACTCGCCAAATATTAGTTTAGAAAATAATGAAGAAGGTTATAATAATATTAAGTATTTTTATTTTGTGTTTTTCTTTTATTTTATAATGGTTTCTTAGATCTCTTTTAGGCCTTAGATCTCATTTATTTTTAACATGCGGATTTTCAACACATTCTCTGTTGTTACCAAATAGTTTTCTCTAGCGTTACTAAATGTCCCTACCTTTTTGATTTTCTTTTGGTAGTTTGTTACAAGATTTTCACTCATTTATACATAAAAACTAACAAAATGTAAACCTTAATATCTGCTTGTTGTCATATTATATAACTATTAATACTGATTATGTTCAAGTATGATTGTTTTAAAAAATAAGCTGTCGCAATGGTTATGGTAACGCCGTAGACCTTAAAACATCATTTATTATGTGATAATATAATGAAAAAGAAAGTCTGATTATATTAATATGTACTGTTTGATAATCTCTAACCAATAATACAATTTGTATAAGTAATATGTTGTGTTTTACTCTATAATAATAATTCTTAATTTTAGTAACGCGAGAGATCCATAATCATAAAGTATAAAAAATATCCGAAAATATAACAAAAACTTCGCAGCTACTACGAAAAACATAAAATTCAATATATTTCCTTAGTGACGGCACAATAAGTTTATTAAAATATGTAAAAGTATATTTTCAAAAAAGTCTTGCTCAAACCACTGAAAGGAGCACTTTAAAAGTTGATTGTCCCAACTATGTTCAAGTTGTATATTCTAGTATTTTTATTTAAATAAAATCTTTCTTATTAATTTTAATATTTATCGTTAATCACTACTGCATTTTAGTTATTTTTTTTCCATACGCCAAAGAAGTATAACTTCTAACGCGTGTACACACACTCTTTTTTTTTTTATTATTCACGTAGACTTTAAAAAAGCGCTTGTAAATAGTCAGAACATGTTTGTAGTAATATAGTTGTATACATTATTATTTCTAGTAACATAGATATTTAGGTACATATTGTATGAAAACATTTATAAAATTTATTTTATTATAGCAATGATATTTTTAGCTAGCTCGTATCAAGTTATTGTCAAGAAATTATGTTTGATTATCTAGTTTAAGTCTAATATTTTTACTGCATATTGTCAATGGTTCTGTCTATATTAAGGTATTATTATTATGACGGACCTTGTGTTAATAACGACGGTCGCGCTTTAATGCTACCACTCACACAGACATGCGCTGAGCATCAACATGACACCTAAGCGGTAGTCGCGGTGCAGTCAGTTGTCAGTGCCGCGTCAAAACGAGTGGTCGAGTATAAGTTTATCTCTGAAATCTTTTTAAAAATCCACGTGCGTATTGCGTAGTATACTGCTTTATCAAAAGTAGTAGGTCTCTAGAACATTAAAAGTTACAATCCTAAAGTTGAGCGTACGTATGTAATTATTTCATCAACATAGGCACAGTATAGATTGACGGTTTCCATAGCCTAGTTGGTAGTGCTCCTGCCTACGAAGCTTGTGGTCCTGGGTTCGAATCCCGGCAAGTCCAAATATTTGTGTGCTGAGCACGAATATTTGTTTCTGAGTCATGGATGTTTTCTATGTATATATGTATTTATCTATCTATATAAGTATGTATATTGTCGCCTGGTACCCATAGTACAAGCTTTGCT
This sequence comes from Pseudoips prasinana, assembly GCA_951640165.1. Classification (NCBI taxonomy): domain Eukaryota; kingdom Metazoa; phylum Arthropoda; class Insecta; order Lepidoptera; family Nolidae; genus Pseudoips; species Pseudoips prasinana. The sequence continues at coordinate 17,740,595 of OX621260.1, forward strand.
TAGTTTGGGGCTAGGATGATCTGTGTGACATTGTCCCCAGATATTATTATAGATATGGACAGTAAGGTAACTAAACCTTAGTTACCTTACTGTCCATATTTATACAGTGCCTATGTCCAGCAGTGGACGATATCAGGCTATTGATGATGATGATGAACTATATACAGTGTCGGATTTAAAATATCAATGCAAATATTACACGTTTAAAAGTCAATAATATAGAAACACATGTGTTGGTAACTGATACTATCATTGATAATAATGTTTTATTGTTTGTGCATGAAAATGTTTCAGCACGAAATAATTTATGTCACATTGGTATATGTTTGTTATCTACACGGCTAGTGTCTGAGCGGTGTAACCCGCGTTATACTCCCGATTGGCAAGTTTGATTCCCGCACCAGACAAATCTATTGAGATTAGAAAAAGTTTGTTAAGCCGTTGGTCTTACTTATCATGACAACAGCTATGGTCAATTCTTTCTTTGTCTATCGTATGGTATCAGAGTTGTTCAAGCCGCCCAGTAGGCCCCTGACATGGCTTATAGACTTGTCTATTGAAATCAACCGGGACCGACAGTTTAACGTGGCCTCCGAAGCACGGAGACGCTATTAAATTAAACTCTAACGGTCACCCATCTATCTGGACTAACCGCCAGCCTAGATGCTTTACCTAGCCGATCACTTACGGACCGACGAGTGCCGAAACCAATGTTGCGATAAGATAGATAAGATAAGATAAGACATTTATTTCTGAACAAATTTACATTTGTGTTGAAAATATAAATATAAATAATACTTACAACTAAAATATATTTTAACAAGACAGCCAAAATAGCAAGTTAGAAATGATAATAATAAATAACAAAAAAACATACATCAATCATTTTAAAACTATTTTTTATCTTCAGTGTACTCTGAAATGCTATAGTAACCTTTTTTCAACAAAAATGCTTTAAGCTTATTGCTAAAAATATTTGCATCTATTATAGTTTTAAACTCTAGAGGCAATTTGTTGAATAATGTGATAGCTTGTACTCCAGCGCTATGTTGTACCACATTCAGGTTCGGTTGAATCGCCTTTGTGAGGTCTTTCCTGCGACTATTTAATCTTGTTTCTCTGTCCGATTCCGATTCATATTTTGATAAATGTTTAATAAGATTAGTTAGGACTATAAAGATATAAAGGCAGGGTATTGTTAATATTTCTAATCTGATGAAATGTTCTCTACAAGATTCTATCTGTTTGATGCGCACTATTGTTCTTATGGCTCTTTTTTGTATGACAAAAGCTGCATTTATGTTGTACTGATAACTATTTCCCCAAAATTGAATGCTGTAACGTAACTTTGATTCAACTAGCGAGAAATAAACCATCTTAAGTTGAGTAACAGAAATGACATCTCTCAAACTCCTGATTGCATAACAAGCAGAACTTACTGTGTTTACTATGGAAGACACTTCTTGTTTCCAGTTCAACAGGGCATCTATTTCTACTCCTAGAAATTTGACGTTTTCCACAATTTCAATTTTGTTTCCATGAGACATTACCTGCATTCTATTCGTATTTTTAGCTGTTGACTTGAATAGTAGGCATTTCGTCTTGTTTGAATTCAAAATTAGATTATTAACACCAAACCATTTTTCAAACGACTCGTATATTTCCCGTATTTTGTCTTCTAGCCGTTGTATAGTTTTTTCGGCAATGATTGCATTTGTATCGTCAGCGAAAATTACTAGTTTAGCTTCTGGAGCGTGATTTGCTATGAAAGCCGACAAATCATTCAAAAAGATAACAAAAAATATTGGTCCTAAAACTGAGCCTTGTGGTACACCGCGGTTTATATCTTTGATGTCTGATTTGAAGGCTTTTTGCTCGTTTTCAATCTTCTGCTCTTCTCAACAAACTGTTTTCTATCCTGTAGATATGACTTAAACAACTGTAAATTTGCATTTCTAATACCGTAATGTTCCAATTTTGTCAGTAGTATATTATGATCTACTGTGTCGAAAGCAGAGCTTAGATCCAGGAAAAGCCCTGCAACCATTTGTCTATTATTAAGATTTGTTAGGACCTCTTCTAATAGAGAGTCGATTGCATCCGCTGTACATATAGATTTTTGATAACCAAACTGAGCAGCATTCAATATTTTGTTAGCGTTTAGATGTTTAACAAGTCTGTCCTTCATCATACGTTCTAATAATTTTGACAAAACCGGTAATAAAGAAATCGGCCTATAGTTGACTGGATCAGTCATTTTGCCTTTTTTAAATATTGGTAATATTCTAGCAACTTTGAACTGTTCAGGAAAAACTCCAGAACTGATGCAGTTATTAAAGAAGCTTGTTAGAGGACAGGTAAGGATATCAATATTTTCTTTAATTATGGTTAGTGGAATATTGTCGTACCCAAAAGAGGACTTGCTATCCATATTTTTTACCATATTATACACCTCTACTGGTAAGATTTCATCAAATATCATATCAGTTTCAACCCTTTTAACATTTTCAACAAGATACATTTTGGCCAGTTCTGGATCGAAAGATTTTAGTTGAGATTTATTTTGAAATATATCAGCAAAAATGTTAGCTATTTGTACCGGATTATTTGTGGCCAAATCATTAATTTTGATTATTGGATTGTTGAGGGATTTTCTTTTTTGGTTACTTCGATGCTGGTTAACAATTTTCCAAATAAGTTTACTAGAGTTAGAAGTGTTTTCCATTTTCCTTCTCACATCTAACCTTTTTGCACACCTAATTATTTTTCTGTATGTACTCACATACTTATCACGATAATCCAGGATAGTTTGATCACAACTTTGTTTATTGATAGTATTAAGAAATCTTTTAAATTTGCTGGATACTTTGATGCCTTTTGTAATCCATGAAGAACTGTTTGCCTTATTCATGTTAGTTTTGATTTTTTTGCATTCGAATGACGTTGCATGCACTTGGTTAATTGATACCTTGTCTAACAGCCTTCATATCTAGTTTCTTATTGACTGCCTCGTTGGTCTAGCGGTAGCTAGGTCAACCGCCAATAAAAAGTCCTGGGTTTAAATACCTGGTTGGGCCAGAAAGTGATTTGGGATTTTACCTGTAAACAAAGCTCGAAGTCGGGAACTTAGCCGCATTTAGAAAATATTCAACTGTTTGCACACTTGTACACTATAATTAAAAACAAAAGAACATTTCTGAGATTCTAGTTCAATTATGTGGTTTGAAAGTAGGTGGGCAGATAGTACGTATATGCATGTATTTAAATGGAATTAACGAATTATTTTTTGTGCACTATATACACCCTGTCCACACAAGGCTCACTGTGTCGAAGCATTTTTGGAAGAAAACTCATACAATAGTTTTAGTTTATATACTTTTTAGGGTTCCGTAGCCAAATGGCAAAAAACGGAACCCTTATAGATTCGTCATGTCTGTTTGTCCGTCCGTATGTCACAGCCACTTTTTTCCGAAACTATAAGAGCTGTACTGTTGAAACTTGATAAGTAGATGTATTCTGTTAACCGCATTAAGATTTTTACACAAAAATAGAAAAAGAACAATAATTTTGGGGGGTCGCCATACATAGAACTGAAAACCAAAAAAAAAATTTCATCGTACTCATACATGTGGGTTGTCTATGGATAGGTCTTCAAAAATCATACTGAGGTTTCCAATATCATTTTTTTCTAAACTGAATAGTTTGCGCGAGAGACACTTCCAAAGTGGTAAAATGAGTGTCCCCCCCCCCCCCCCCCCCTGTAACTTCTAAAATAAGAGAATTATAAAACTAAAAAAATTATATGATATACATTATCGTGGAAACTAATAACGAAAATTGGTTTGAACGAGATCTAGCAAGTAGTTTTTTTTTTAATACGTCATAAACCGCAATTTACTTTCATTTAATCAACTGAAATACTTTCTGTTACGGAACCCTTCATGTGCGAGTCCGACTCGCACTTGTTGTTAATTAGAGTTTTTACATGTATCTTTCGCCATACGGCTAACGCAGTTTGTAGGCGATTAACTCATTTTCTAACAGGATTATTTTCTTATAACTAAACGTATTCTAAATATCTTACACACTACTTATTAACTAATTTTACATATCCCAAGACCTCTTTTTAATTTTTTTTTTATCCTCATTTTACAATTAATCTTTGTGTATAGTTATTAAATAGCCTAGGTAGTATATATTTTCTTTTTATATATGTATATAAATATATAATTCCTGTGTACAATAAAGAATGGCTTTAGATTTCAATTATATGCGCATCGAGGCGCTAAGTACTGCTATGATTAACGTGATATTAAAAAAGCCCCTTTAAAATTAATGATTTTAATTTTTTTTTTAGAAAGTGAACTGTGAGGAAAGCATCGGTGATAGTGGAAGTATATTTGTTAGAAATTTAGCATATGTCGTTTCCGAAGAAGAGATCACAAGCCTCTTCGAAAAGTATGGTGAGTAATCTTCATTTAACAAAACAATCCTCCACAAACTATTGCAGTTCGTTTTTGCTGATAGATTATAAATAAATATCTCATGCGCAAGAGTGTTTTCTGCATGGCCCCATGCATTTACAACAAGTTACCGATATCTTGGAAGGCATTAAGCGTACCTTTATTTAAGAAAAAATTAAGTAACTTCTTCGTAAAAAAAGCTTATTACAATATCTCTGAATACTTTTCAGAACAAAATAATGCATTTGTTTGATTATGGTTGTTTATTTTTTGTAATGTAATTACGTGATATATGTACGTATATTGAATATGTAAAGTCGTTCGTCTTTGTTTTTAGGCGATTGTTATTGGTCTTGCACCTTTCGCATGCCTTATGGTAAAATATGGCTGAACTGTATAATGTATAACACCATGTATTGTACCCATATTTGCGAAATAAAATATCTTATCTTATCTTATCTCGGGGCAAACAATACATTGTCATCTGATAGGAAAAGCTTGCCCTACTAAACATATGTGCTAACCTAATAGCTATCACAGTAATATTATAAAGGCGAGTTTGTGAGTGTGTATGTATGTATGTTTCTTACTTCACGCAAAAACTACCGAACGGATTTTGATGAAACTTGGTAGTAATATAGCTTATATATCCGAATAACACATAGGCTATAATTTATAAAGTTCGAAGCGGGTAAAACCGCGGGGCACAGCTAGTTATTTTATAATTTGTACTACTATATCAAAATTTAAAAATTGAAGACTACAAGCCGTTGTTTAGCATAGAAGGCTATCAACCAGTAGCTTAATTTCAGCGTCTATTACCTGAGGGCACCCTTATGGGGTTTAGGCTACAGCTCAGGGGCCGCTGATGAATAAAGACTGAATTCTAAATGAGGGTGTGATCACTTGCATGTGATCACCGATCATATGTTAAGGGGTTGGCCTAGCAGTCAGGGTCACAAACTATTAAACCAACAGTCTAAATTTCGTGTAAAGAACATGCTGAACAGCGGAATCCAAATCGAAATTTGGTCAGATTTCTTTCTATTTAGCCTTATCGGTCAAAGTTCCAAAGTTGCTATCACAATTATACAAGTTGTTATGTAAATAGTGGACGAAGTCTAGAAACCTTTAGAATTTGTCAACTAAACAACGTATAGGATACATATAAATACAAAAAAGACGCGCAGCTGGCGCATTTGATTTGTATGAGAAGAAAAAACTTTCCATATTTCACTAGTTTTCTGTTTACTGTTATATTTTTGAAGTTATACTTCTTTTGGCGCGATGGAGAAAAATGATGAGAGTGAATTTTTACGATGCGCGCGCACACCGACACCAAAAAATTTAACAGCATGAAGTTAGTTCTAGGTGGTATGAAAATTGATAACTATGTTCAAGTTGTATATTAAGAAGTATAACTTCTAACGCGTCTACATAAGTACACACAAGTTTTTTTTAGTTTATGGGTAGGTAGCGCTTCTTAAACTTCGGTTCACGGTTTCAATCGCGTTAAACTTTAAAAACTATGTGTTATTCGGATATATAAGTAATATTACTACAAACCAAGGTTCATCAAAATCCGTTCGGTAGTTTTTTCGTGAAAGAGTAACAAACGTCCTTATCTATAAATACATAATTATGCATCCATACACTTGCCCCGCGGTTTTACCTGTGATTAACTTTAGAATTGATAACCTATGTGTTATTAGCATAAATAAGCAATATTACTACAAAGTTTCATCAACAAAATTCGTTCGGTAGTTTTTGCGTGAAAGTAACAAACATCTATCCATATGTACAGACGCCAGCACATCAAGCTACCCCTATCTATCAAATTTCCCCAATTGAAATTGAACCTTATGCTTTTCTGATAATGTTGCAAATCTATAAAAGAAATTTGAGAGTTTGGGGTATCTGGATGAGCTGGCGTCTGTACATACTCACGAACTTTCGCATTTATTATATTAGTAGGATGTATTATAGCCATACATTATTTCCACAGGTCCTATAGCAGAAGTGAACATGCCAATAGACCCTATTACGCGTCAGCCGAAAGGGTTCGCGACGGTCACGTTTGTGATGCCCGAGCACGCGGTGAAAGCATACACGGAGTTGGACGGCACCGCGTTTTGCGGCAGAATGCTACATCTGCTGCCAGCTAAAACTGAAAAACTTGAAAATGATGACGATGACGGTAGGTATTGTGGCGAGCGGTGGGTCAGGGGATTGGAAAAGAAACCAGTGTTGGCACAGGATCTTTTACAACAGTGACTGTTGGTTCACCTCTAAGATAACGGAACACACGTACAGAGTCCCTGCGACTAGCTCTCGGTTAGAGCCCACTCGTAGCGCACTTCAGAACGTACAGTACAGTTCCCGTGGCGAGCACTGCCGAAGTTTAAGTCCTGACGTACACGGCACACTTCACACTGTGTAGCGAACACTTGACTCTGTATACTGTCACTGATCACTTGCACTTGTTCTGTTTTCCACTTAGATTACTTCCTCTTAACCCTTAAACGAGTTCTGTGCTATATGAGACCACATCAATTTCAACCTTATGACTTTAGAATAAGGTCTAAAAACAATGACAAAAAATATGGCAAAGCCCGGTTAGGGGTTAATTCGCTTGAATGATTCCACTTTAATTAGAACTAAACTGTTCTGATTTAACGTTCCGCGTATATACCCCTAAATTGTTCGAAATTTTAAACATTTCGTAAGTCATATTTTTCTTTCCAGAAAATTCGCCGATATATCAGATTAGTCGAAATGGTTCTGTCCTTGTCTTCACTTATCTCTATCTTTTCATTCATAACACTCGCTCTATCGTTCAAGTTATTCAGGAAACATCTAATGTAAATTTTTAGATTAAGGATTTTGTATATCCTTGTCATCAGCTATTTCTTTTGTTCTAGTATTGTCTAGAACATTCTAGCGCTGTTCCAAACGCCACCAAAAACCCTTAGTGGTACTAGGGTTCGAAGCCCGAACGTGACAGTACTATATTTTTTCCATTTATTATTATACTAATCTAATAGTTGGCTGTGTTGCTGACGGCCATAAAGAATATAGTCAACCCATCTCATCCCATGGTAGGGAGTAGAAGTCGTCCCGAAAGAATATCTACCAGAGGACGGGCAGTAGCGTCTCTCTGTGATCATACTGCTAACGCCAACCCGTCTGCCAAGCGTGGCAAATATGTCATATCCCCCAAGATAGCTTGCAATCAATATCTGGAGTAGTTTATTATACGGATCTTGTAGCAACAAGGAACAACTTCCATGCGTTGGAATCAAATATAACAGATCACTTAGGACCCTTAATTGATCCTCGGTGCTTTTGCAGCTAGCTTCCCTAGTTGTTTTATGAGGCTATAGTCTCGTTATATCATTCTGTCTCCCGCTTTGCTCTGGAGGGAAGTGGAACTATTCATTTTCTAACTCCTTGTGTCTTTCTGATTAAATTCGTTGCGGGATCCAAGACAGTTAAAGCGATTCCCCGGGACATGCCTAAGCCTCACCGCTCAGCCATTTCATTGTGTGCCACTGTTGATTCTGGCTAACAGGAGTTGCAGTGGTGGGTAAGAGAGAGGGACTAATCCGGAAAAATATCCCCTCAAGATGATTCTTGGAAGAGGCTTTTGTCCAGCCGTGGGCTTTTTACAGCTGTTACGGTGAACAGTTACTGATCAGTGGTCCGAGTGGTATAATTATAATAATCCAGTGTGATTTTCGGCCCACGTAGATTGACAGGGCCACACTTTACCACCCCGTTGGTGATTGGTACACTGCCCCGCATGATGCAGCCTAGTGCGTGAGTGCGTGTTCTAGTGTTGCTTGTAAGTATCTCCGTTTGTATAGAAAACACGCACAATCCAACACACAGAACATGCATCTGCATGAACGCACGTGGATGCATTTTCCCTGTGTTGGACTGTGCGTGTTTCCTATACAATCGGATATACACTGCTTCTTCCGGTTCATAGTCGCGTCTCGAAAACCTTTCTGCCCCAACGGCCGTCGGTTATAGGTTATAGCTATGTGCCACTCCCACAGCTACTTCAGTTTGGAAATATGTCGGGCTATGTCAGTAACTTTGGTTCGCCTTCAGATTTCGGAATTTCTGATTAGATCGCTCAGGGATACTACTTGTATGTCCCTGTCCATTGCTCTTTGGGTGACCTTGAACCTCCTAATGAGACCTGTAGTAAGCGACCACGTCTCTGTTCCATACGTCAGCACTGGTAACACACACAGGTCGAAAACGGTACATGGGACGAAAAGATATATATGCTGACTAGTTTTAAAAAGTCATTTAAATTTGTATCAAAGATCTTTGGACTCGTCAATTTTTTGAGTTTTTTGAATTTTTTGAGAGAGATACTTACTTACTTATCGTATGGGCAGTGCCCTAGTGTCAAGAGTGGTTCAAGCCGCCCATTGGGCATCTGACATGGCTTAACGACTGTTGCCTAATGGCTACAACTGGGACCGACAACCTAACGCGCCCTCCGAAGCACGGAGACGCTCAGAAATTAAGCCACTGGCGGTCACCCATCTATAGACTGACCGTGAGCCTATTTGCTTAACCTTGCCTTTACGGATCGGTAAAAGCATCTGCTAAGATTTACTAAAAACATATATATTTACTTTAACCAAATTTTCTGATGTATAAGAAAAACATATTAAACAACGTGTATTCAAGTGTTCAAATATAAATACAATGATAATATATATAAGACAATGTGCAAAAATTGTACGTAATATAATCACATACATACCTACGTGCATTAAATACCTATTGTAGCACACAAAAACACCTGGCCGAGTCTCTATAGAGGTAGCGTTAAACTTTACTTATGGAAACTAAGACAAAATTAATAACACTACCTCTTTAAATTCCAGCCGATAGAAGTCCACTGATGGACAAAGGTTACTTCTAAATTTATTTATTACTAGCTGTGCCCGCGACTTCGTCCGCGTGTTAATTAGTTTATTTCGTTTTTTTTTGTAAAATAAAAACTTTATCTAAAATAAAAGTAGCCTAAGTTACTCCTTATTACATCAGCTACCTGCCAATAAAAGTCCCTTCAAAATCGGTCCAGCCATTTCAGAGATTAGCCGGAACAAACAGACAGACAGACAGACAAAAATTGTAAAAAATGTTATTTTGGTGTATGTACCGTATGTATATTCATATTTATGTAGTAAAAACCGGCTATTTCAATATTACAAACAGACACTCCAATTTTATTTATTTGTATAGATTAAATTTATTATAATCGCCATGCAGTATAATGCCCGTTAGGGATGACTTCTACTCCGTGTCGTTTCCGGCCCAGAAAGAATAAAGGGCCACTCCATACCATATTGTGGGTGTCGTAAAACGTGACTAAGGGATATACTGGGTAGTCGGGCTGCAGCGCTACCTGTGTACTAGCTACCACCTAACTGCGGTCGCCAACTCGCATGCCAAGCGCGATGACTTCGGCAAACCCCACGAAATGGAAATGTTATAAAACACTAGCTGTGCCCCGCGGTTTTACCCGCGTTAAACCTTATAAATTATCACTGTTCCTCCCCCGTGGGTGATAATATGTAGCCTATATGTTGACCCAACCTCTTAGTAATGTCCATGCAAAATTTGAAGTAAATCCATGCAGTACTTTTTGAGTTTAGCCCGGACATAAATACAGACAAACATACAAAAATTCTAAAAACTATATTTTTGTCTTCAATATCGATTGTAGATCACGACCCTAGTATCTTTTTTTTTAAATATTCAATGTACAGTGTTGACTTTCTTACGAATGTATTATATGTATAGATTTGGAGGATGCCTATGACCAACACTGGTAAGTATGTATGATTTCAACTCCCCACACGAATGATAATGATATTCGTCACTATCACGACACAGCTACTACCTATATGTTCTGTTAAACGGGGTGATTAGACACACGGGGGGTGAATAGCAATAGGCACAGTATCCATACAAAAGAAACAAAATTTTACTATTGTATGGATACTGTCCCCAGTGCTATTCACCCCGTTTTCCGTAATCCCCCGAATATAATTTACTGTAAAATAATATTTGCCTATGTGGCCGTTGCTCGCGTGCCCACGATCAATTAATACCTTCGCGAGTCGGTGTTTCCCGTCTAGCAAGAGAGGCCGGCTTTACCCTACGGGAATATTGGCCGCGCTATGCGTCCATTGAAACTTATAACACCGAGTTACTGAAGGGAAGGAAGGAATTTGTGACAAATACTGTTTAAAACAAGAAACTATGATATCTTAGGACATTATGCACACACGGTAATCTGATCCCTAACAAAGCAGAGCTTGTACTATAGAAACCAGATAGCTGATATACACATATGACATACTAGCTGTGCCCCGCGGCCTTACCCGCGTTCAATTTTATACATTTTCACAGCTCCTCTCCCGTAGGTGATAGCGTGATAATATGTAGCCTATATGTTGACCCGACCTCTTCGTAATATTGATGCAAAATTTGAAGTAAATCGATGCAGTACTTTTTGAGTTTAGCCGGGACATACATACAGACAAACAGACAAAAATTCTAAAAACTATATTTTTGGCTTCGATTTCGATAGTAGATCACGCCACAAGTATCATTTAAAAAAAATATTCAATGTACAGTTTTGACTTTCCTACTATTTTATTATATGTATAGATGATATACATGTTCATGCAACCAAATATCTGTCCTGCGTGAAAATCGAACCCACGACCTACGGCGTGAAAGGCAAGCATTTACACGCCAACCGGCCCATCATGCCGCATTCCCCGTTATTGAAGCTGTATCCTTGTTTCAGAGGGCTTATCTTTCAAAGAGAAGAAGGCGAAGAAACTGAAAGCTCAAGCGAAGTCGTCACACAACTGGAACGTGTTGTTCTTGGGGACGAACGCGATCGCTGACGTCATCGCTTCCACCTACAACACCACTAAGGAACAACTCCTCAACGATAACAACAAAAGTGAGTACCTACATTTTGATAAAAAGCGGCTAAGTGCGAGTCGGACTCGCCCATGAAGGGTTCCGTAGCAGCAGGTTTTTTATTATATTTGATTTCATTGAATGAAAGGTTTAGTTTTTAGTATAAAAACAAACTACTTACTAGATTTCGTTCAAACCAATTTTCGGTGGAAGTTTGCATGGTAAATGGTAATGTATCATCAATCATCATACATCATATATTTTTTAGCTTTATCATTCTTCTTTTTTTGGAAGTTACAGGGAGGGGGGCACATTTTACCACTTTGGAAGTGTATCTCGCGCAAACTATTCAGAAAAAAAATTATAGTAGAATCCTCAATACCGTATATTACCGTATATAATAATTACCGTAATTCCACCATAATATTGACATTAAATGTATTTTTTCTTTATTTTTTGTAATTTATAAACTGATAATATATGTGTTTATCTGGAATTAGGAGATTATATTAGAACGTTTAGTTTTAGAAAATATTGTACACCTTATGGGTATGTTACAGCGGACTTATAACGCATGATAACAACTATAAAATTGTAAATAACCTGTAACAAGCAATAAAGGAAATTTGAATTTGAATTAAATATCATATTTGAAAAAACAATTGAGTTTCAGTTCTAAGTATGGGGAACCTCCAAAATTTATTGTTTCTTTTTTTCTATTTTTGTGTGAAAATCTTAATGCGGTTCACAGAATACATCTACTTACCAAGTTTCAACAGTATAGTTCTTATAGTGTCGGAAAAAAGTGGCTGTGTCATACGGACGGACAGACGGACATGATGAATCCATAAGGGTTCCGTTTTTTGCCATTTGGCTACGGAACCCAAATACAAATTCCACGGAATGTCATAAAGATAAATATCAATCAGTTGTTGTTTTATATTACTACGTTATAATGTTAAGTGTTTCTGGTTTGATAGAGTCAGGTATTTTTAATATTGGCCTTCGATACTTATCGTATGGGCAGTGGTTCCTAGTATTCAGGCTTCACGACTGTTGCCTAATGACTACAACCGGAAACGACAGCTTAACGTGCCCTCCGAAGCACGGGGACGCTCAGAAAATAAAACACTTTGGCGGTCACCCATCTATGGACTGACCGCGGGCCTAGTTGCTTAACCTCGGCGATCACTTACGGACCGGTGAGAGCTATCAGGATACGGTGGATAGCATAATATACTTAAGTACCACATTAGTATGTCTTCCAAACTGGTTTAAAAAAAATATATATATTTTATATCAGGCAATACTAAAGTTTTGTACTTACACATACCCATTTAAGGTATCAAAAATTATACAATATTAAGCATTAAATTACAATATATTGTTATTACAATAAGAAACTAAATTATTATATTATTTACATACAAATCTATTATAAAACAACTCTTAAACAAACTATTATATAATAATAATAATATCTAGGGACAATGACACACAGATCATCCTAACCCCAAACTAAGCAAAGCTTGTACTATGGGTACCAGGCGACGATACACATATGTAGTTATATAGATAGAGAAATACTTAAATACAAAGGAAACATCCATGACTCAGAAACAAATATTCGTGCTCATCACACAAATATTTGCACTTACCGGGATTCGAACCCAGGACCACCAGCTTCGTAGGTAGGAGCACTACCAACTAGGCTACGGTGAACGTATTACAAACAATCTATTATAATAGATTGATACATTTATTCATTCTTATAGAAACTCTCAAATGAAGCCATTGCCGAACAGTTCATATAACAGAATATCCGTGGGCTTTGTTTAGTTAGATTACAGAACTGTGTGAACGTTGGATTACTGCGATATAGGTATAGTTGAAATTGAATGCCAACACCAATTTTTAGGGTTTCGTAGCCAAATGGCAAAAAACGGAACCCTTATAGATTCGTCATGTCTGTCTGTCTGTCTGTCCGCCCGTATGTCACAGCAACTTTTTTCCGGAACTATAAAAGCTGTACTGTTGAAACTTGGTACGTGGATGTATTCTGTGAACCATTAAGATTTTCACACAAAAATAGAAAAATAACAATAACTTTGGGGGTTCCCCATACATAGAAATGAAACGCAATTTTTTTTTCATCATACACATACTGGTGGGGGGGGGAGGGTATATGGATAGATCTTCAAAAATGATATTGAGGTTTGTAATATCAAGATAATTTTTTTCTAAACTGAATAGTTTGCGCGAGAGACTCTTCCAAAGTGGTAAAATGAGTGTCCCCCCCCCCCCCCCCCTGTAACTTCTAAAATAAGAGAATGATATAACTAAAAAAAATATATAATGTCCATGACAATACAAACTAACAACGAAAATTGGTTTGAAGGAGATCTTGTAAGTAGTTTTTTTTAATACGTCATTAAACGTAAACCGCAATTTACCTTGCATTTAATCAATTGAAATACATGCTGCTACGGAACCCTTCATGGGCGAGTCCGACACGCACTTGGCCGGTTTTTTTTTTCGTATTTTATTTGTTCTAATAAACAACTTTTCTAATAACAAAACCTGAACGTGAACTCACCTCAGAGTGAGTGACCTTTGAGCAAAAAAAAAGTCTGTTGTTGCAGGATACAAAAATAAATCGATGAAAAAATGACAGTCGCCTAATGTTTGTATAAATAGTGTTTAGTGTTTTAAATGAGAATTAAAATAAAAAAATCGTATTATAACAGAGACTTCACAGACTTTCTCTATACTGTAAAATTTAAACGTAGATTTAATATTACCTGGGAGAAAGGATACATTAAAAATTGTATAAATAATAGTACCTATTACTAAACTTGTTACCGTCAATAAAATTGATATTACTTAAACTGCTAGGTATGTATCATATCATTTTCATTTAACAAATCTTATTATAAATGCGTTCTTCCAAATTGAGTGTTAAAATTGTATTATTAGTGACTTTTTATTCGGATTAGTAGGTTTACTGTAAAGAGCCATGTATCATAAGTATTATAACTGTTTATTGCTAAAAACTAACCTAACAGGCAGTTCTGATATATTACGATAGCAAATAATTGTTTTATCTGTTCCGCTAATTGTGCCGGGGGTGTGTAAGTATTTAATGTTAAAATTGCAGGTATATAGAAATTATATATTCTTAATAACATTTTCTTTTAAATAGATACAAGTGCTGCCGTGAGGCTAGCCCTCGGAGAAACGCAACTAGTGGCCGAAACGAGGGCATTCCTTGAAGGAAACGGAGTTTACTTAGACGCCTTCAACAGAGTAAGTAGCTTCGCGTATAGGTAAAACCGTTTAACTTAAAATGTTTTTTACCAATTTTTTTATTTTCATATATTTTATAAACATGGTATGCATTTATTTTATTTAAGTATTTATTTCAAAACTTTATGCACAAAAATGTCCGAACTCATAGAACTAAAGTTGTTGCCTATAGGCAACAACTTTTGTTCTACCCTTTCAGGGATATATAGCTTATAGGGAACAACCTCTCAGGGATATATAGCTAACACTATAGTGTTAGCTATATATCCCTGAAAGGTTGTTGGTGTTTTACAAGTAACTATATATACAATGTATCCTAATAAAACACAGAGGTATATCTATGTACAGACGCCAGCACATCCAGCTACCCCAATCTGTCAAATTTCTTTTATAGATTTTCAACTTTATCACTAAAGCATAAGGTTCACTTTCAATTGGGGAAATTTGACAGATTGGGGTAGCTTGATCTGCTAGAGTCTGTACATATGTACACAGTATATATTTAGTAGGAGTCACCAATTTGGTGAGACCAATAAATTAGTAGTAGAAGGAGTAGAAAATCAGAAGAGAGTTAACATGTAAAATTATTTTATTTCTTACTTTAATGTTGAAGTTATATTCTTTTTTAAACGTCACTCACTATCATAGAGAAATTGTAGGAAGTAGGTATATATATATATATATATATATATATATATATATATATATATATAGTTTTGTTTCAAATTGTTTAGTTTCAAATTAGCATCACCATTCTGTCTGTGTTTAACTTCCTGTAACAAACATATACAAACCGCCTACCACATACTTTGCGGGTGTTATCTGTGTCAAGATGAGCGTGATATTATGTTAAATAGATTGCAACCAATATCTGGAGTAGTTTATTATACGGATCTTGTAGCAACAAGGAACAACTTCCGTGCGTTTAAGCGTATTTGCCATACCTACTATTGGAATTCACTTATCATCGGATCCTCGGTGCTTTTGCAGCTGGCTTCTCCAGTTGCAATTCTCTCGTTTTATGAGGCTATAGTCTCGTTATATCATTCTGTCTCCCGCTTTGCTCTGGAGGGAAGTGGAACTGTACATTTTCTAACTCCTCCTTGTTTCTTTCTGATTAAATTCGTTGCGGGATCCAATACACTGAAAGCGATTCCCCGGGACATGCCTGAACCTCACCGCTCAGTTTCAATTCTTTGTGTGCCACTGTTGATCCTGGCTTACAGGAGTTGTAGTGGTGTGTAAGACGGTGGGACTAGTCCCGATAAAAAAAATGGGTTTCGGTGTCCTTGACGTGAGTTCCATGTTTTTATTCACCCCAAAAAGTGCTCAACGCGCCCAAAGAAGTTTTCACTTAAAAATATAATCAGTGAAGATTATGAAATTATATTGTTTTACAATGACAGAACTTATCATAATGACACTGTAAGTAATCTCAATACATATATAAAAAATCAAAACGTTAATATAACGATTGTGTTTCTGTGATAAGATAGCACAATATTGATAGCCGTGACTACCTATTATACCGCCAGTATAATATATTGTACTGGCAACGTAGGGTTGCCAACTATACTGTTTTTCACAAAATTATACTTTTTGCTGTTGAACAAAAATAAAGTCTACAAAATACTGTTTACATTTATTTAGTCAGAGGGCGTTCACTGCTCAGTGCAGCCACAAAGATTGTAAATTAATAAGGTGCGCGAGTAGCTCTAAAAATATGTATTTAAAACAATAAGTATATAAAATATTGTTCATTTTTCTAAAATACTGTTTAATATTTATCATAGATCTGAATAAAACATAACCAAGAATAACATATTTATGTTTAAACTAAAACAAATACTAATTTAATTAATAAAGTCTACTACGACTTAAATGAATACATAAATTATACTTAATAATATAAAATAATCTTTAAATTAAATGAAAAAAAAAACATAAATAATTAAATTAAATATAATATAATACTTCCTCCTCTCTTCTAAGTTTGCTGTGCCCTACAGGGTCCATATTTGTACTGTTTCCAATTCTGTAACAACTTTTTTTGACATATGGTGTGCAATAAAAAAAATAAATGAAATATACTTTATTACTAGTTTAAAAAGTTGGCAACCCTAGGCGACGTCGACATCACAGAATTGCTTTATAAAATGGATAATTATTCAAATGATGGTGACTTAGTGTCCACATGGACAAACAGTCATCATAATGTTGGATATGGAATAATGAATGTATGGAAATTTGTGACTCTTTCACGCAAAAACTACCGAACTGATTTTGATTATAAATTTTTAGTAATATAGCTTATACGTCTGAATAACGCATAGGGTATTATTAAAAAAAAATATTCAGAAAATTAACACGGCAGACACCGCGGACTACAGCTAGTTAATTATATTACTAGGTTCATGTCATTTTTTAATATCGGGACTAGTCCCTCCCTCTTACCCATCACTGCAACTCCTGTAAGCCAGTATCAACAGTGGCACACAATGAAATGACTGAGCGGTGAAGCTCAGGCATGTCCCGGGGAATCGCTTTAACTGTCTTGGATCCCGCAACGAATTTAATCAGAAAGAAAAAAAAACACTCCACTTCCCTCTAGGTTCATGTCAGACTTGTAAATTAAAATATCATTCCATTAAACAATTAAAAGTACAGACGCCAGCACATCAAGCTACCCCAATCTGTCAAATTTTCCCAATTGAAAGTGAACCTTATGCTTTTGCGATAAAGTTGAAAATCTATAAAATAAATTTGACAGATTGGGGTACCTTGATGTGCTGGCGTCTGTACATATGTACTTTTAGGATTCTTTAAATACTAATAATAATTAGTATCCATAAGATAATATGGATACTAATGTTTTATGTATGTTTATATAGGTTATATGTATGTTTTTTTATGGGGTTGTCATGTAACAATAAATGTATACCTAAAACATAATTTCTTCCCTTACAGCCTGCCAAAAAGAGATCGAAAACATGTATACTAGTGAAAAATTTGCCCGCGAACACAGAAAAAGACGAGATAAAGTCGTTGTTTGTTAAACATGGACAGATAGCGAGATTCCTGATGCCAAAACACGGCATAACTGCACTCGTCGACTTCATAGAGCCGTTTGAAGCTAAACGGGCGTTCAATAAATTAGCATATTCACAATTCAAAAGTGCCCCGTTGTATTTGGAATGGGCACCGGAGAATGTATTCGTAAAATCTGCTGAAAAATCTGAACGTGCATCAGAAACAAGTGAGGAAGTTGTAGAAAAGGTTGAAGAGATAGAACCACCAGCAGTATCTGTCCCTGATGATAGTAAACGAGATGTTGATGATGTGAAAGATGATGACATTGCAGAGCTTGAGGAACCCGAAAATGATACCACACTATTTATTAAGAATATTAATTTCAAAACTACTGAAGAGGCTCTTAAAAGGGTTGGTATTTCATAGATTAATGCTTAGTATCGATAATCACACTAATATTATAAAGGCGAAAGTTTGTGAGTGTGTATGTTTGTTACTTCTTCACGCCTAAACGGCTAAAGCGATTTAAAAAAAAATTGTATGGCGTTAGCAGATACCCTGGATTACCATATAGGCTATAATTTATAAAGTTTAGCGCGGGTAATACCGCGGGGCACAGTCATTACATAAAAAAAGAAAAGAAATTATGACCACAGTCAAGCTAGGTAAATTAATCCCTGTGTCGCGGGGTATTTTACAAACATATAATTGACGGATATATAGTACATCCATACTCGGAACAACTATAGGTCATACAAATAGTTACCTGGAATCGAAGCCGAGACATGAAGTGGCGAAGTGACTGTCTTAACAATTGCGCCAAAATTGAAATTTATTTCAATTATTTATTTTCTTAATATTGGAATAATAATTGTCAAGTTTTTAAAGATTCCTTGTATATAGAGACATCGTCCGCACTAGAGAAATGAATGTTTGTAAAGTACCCCTACGTCGCGGGGTAGTTTACAAATATTTAATTGACGAACCCAAAGTACAGACCCCAGCACATCCAGCTGCCCCAATCTGTCAAATTTCTTTTAAAGATTTTCAACTTTATCACATAAGCATAAAGTTCACTTTCAATTGGGGAAATTTGACAGACTGGG
The DNA here is from genome assembly GCA_951640165.1 of Pseudoips prasinana. NCBI lineage: Eukaryota > Metazoa > Arthropoda > Insecta > Lepidoptera > Nolidae > Pseudoips > Pseudoips prasinana. Next base: position 17,759,469 of record OX621260.1, read on the forward strand.
GTAGCTTGATGTGCTGGCGTCTGTACATACAGACTCAGAACAACCTTATACTTATATATAATAATGGTCCTGTATGAACCCGGGACACGAAGCGACGAGGCAACTGTCTTAATCGCTGCGACACCCGTGAATAATTAACTTGTTCGGATTTCCACAAATATGTTATCATATCTTCAACTGCATTTCGATAACAAATGCTGAGAACTCGATATAGTATAGTTTAGTTTTGGCCGGTTGGCGTGGTTGGTTAATGCTTGCCTTTCACGCCGCAGGTCGTGAGTTCGATTCCCACCCAGGGCAGATATTTGCGCGCATGAACATGTCTGTTTGTCCTGAGTCTAGATGTAATCTATACATCTATACAAATAAATAAAATTGAAGTGTCTGTTTGTAATATTGAAATAACCGATTTTACTACATGTATATGAATATATATACGGTACATACCCCAAACTATTTTTTTTTACAATTTTTGTCTGTCTGTCTGTTTGTTCCGGCTAATCTCTGAAATGGCTGGACCAATTTTGGCGGGACTTTTATTGGCAGGTAGCTGATCTAATAAGGAGTAACTTAGGCTACTTTTATTTTAGAAAAATATTTTATTAAAAAAAAAACAAAATAAACTAATTAACACGCGGACGAAGTCGCGGGCACAGCTAGTTATCTATATAAGTATGTATTTACAAAAGAAAAGTAGTATATATGATATATCAGTTATCTTGTTTCCATAGCACACACGGCTACATATCAAGCTATATTTTCCAGTATCGGCTGATCCCGCGTTGTACAGGATTTCCATACAATGCGAGGTCAGCTTATAGTGGAAATGTATAGCTTGATATGTAGCCGGGTGTACAAGCTCTGCTTAATTTGGGTGAGCCTTATTATTATTATTTTGAAAAAATAATATTTAGCTATTGAAATGGCAAAAAATTACCTTTTATTAATTTGTTACTTTTTATTAATTACTAAAATAAAATTAAAGGATCAATGCAACTAACGCTTATTACATTAAAATGTCATCTATTGTGAATAATGTCCCAGGATATTATTATTTTTTTATTTCATGACAAAACTCTAAGTGCGAGTCAGGCATTAGGCGATTGGCACACTGCCCCGCAAGATGCAGCGTATTGCGTGGTGTTCTAACGTTGCTTGTAAGTATCTCTGTTTGTATAGAAAACACGCACAGTCCAACACACTGAAACTGCATCCACGTGCGTTCATGCAGATGCATGTTCAGTGTATTGGACTGTGCGTGTTTTCTGTAAAAAAAAAAAAAGGTTTTTATTTACGTAGACTTTAAAAAAGCGCTTGTAAATAGTCAGAACATGTTCGTAGTAATATATAATTAATTTATAATTATTTCTACGTACATATAGATATTTAGGTACACGGATTGTAGGAAATAATTTACAATAAGATATATTTTATAATAGTAACGATATTTAGCTAACTTAATTAAGTTATTGTCAAGGATCATGTGTAGGTTTAAACATCTAAATTTTAAATTTTAGCTATATTTTTACTACATATTGTCTGAATGGTTCTGCCTATATTACGGTACGAATTAAATGTTATTATTATGGCGGACCTTGTGTTTATAACGACGGTCGCGCTTTAATGCTACCACCGTAATGCACCCTGATTGAGAAGACTGAAAGACAGAATATACAAACGAAGATACTTACAAGCAACGTTAGAACACGCACTCACCAACTACGCTGCATCATGCGGGGCAGTGCGCCAATCGTCTTACTCTTTATGTCCTTTGTCCAGCAAATTTTGCCAAATTTTCAGCGCTCTCCAAAGTTTCTAACTGTGATTTGTCTTTTTAGCTGTTTTCAGAAGCCGGTAAAGTACACAGTGTGACCATAGCGAAGAAAAAAGACCCCAAAAACCCTGGACAGTTCCTATCGATGGGTTATGGGTTCGTTCAGTATGTTAGAAAAGACCACGCCAACACCGCATTGAAAATACTTCAAAGTTCTACTGTAGATGGAAAGACGCTAGAATTGAAGAGATCCGAAAGAGGGAACACGTAAGTGTTGTTATATATACAAGATGTAACATGTATGGTATATATTACATTATATATACATAGTTGATGGGTGTAATTGTCTATATTAGTATTTATACATATAATAAAATCGTAGGAAAGTCAAAACTGTACATTGAATATTTTTTGATACTTGGGGCGTGATGTGCGATCAATATCGAAACCAGAAATATCGTTTTCAGAATTTTAAACTGTTTGTCTGTATGTATGTCCGGACTAAACTCAAAAAGTACTGCATGGATTCACTTCCAATTTTGCATGAATATTACTAAGAGGTCGGGTCAACATATACGCTACATATTATCACGCTATCACCTACGGGAGAGGAGCTGTGATAATTTATAAAAACTTAATGGATTCAATGAAACTGCAATAATATAGCTTATACATCAGAATAACACATAGGCTGCAATTTATAAATATATTGTGTGAATTGTCCAAAATATGACGATAAGTGTCAAGTAAGTAGGAAAAAATCAATCATCTGCGAGCTATTCCGGCGTGCACTGCCAAAACCGCTAGAGGTACATATCCTACTAATATTATAAATGCGAAAGTTTGTGAGTATAGATGTATGGATGTATGTTTGTTACTCTTTTACACCAAAACTATTTCAACGGGGGTGCAACCGCGGTTCATAGCTAGTTGGAAATAAAAATAATAAAATGTTATTTTGCAGGACTGACGTGAGGACTACGAAGAAATCAAATAAGGATACAACTCAGAATGGCACGAAGATCCTCGTGCGAAATGTTCCATTCCAAGCAAACAGGAATGAGCTACATGAAATATTTAGGTAAGCAATTGTAACTTTAGGAAATCTTCAATCAATCAATCTTTATTTGTGAACACAGGTATAGGAACATAAAAGGTCTTAAATATACATACATACATAGACTCACGCCTGTTTCCCAGAGGGGTCGGCAGAGACAACGGATTTCCATTTGTCACAATCTTTGCACACGTCATTTGCCTCGATTACTGACATTATATTCTTCATACATGCTCGCTGATTTAGGGTACTTCTGACCTGCCCTTTTTTGAAAACGGCTCCGAATTGGTCAGAGAATGTTCGATGAGGTCTTCCCCTTCCGGTGGTTCCATTCACACAGGCCAGATATACTCCTTTGGTCAATCTTCTAATACATACATAATAATAAAAATGCCCTCCTAGCTGAATTTCGGCCACGGTGGCCAGTCTCAACAGAGATTAGCCATCTGCGCGGGACATATTATAGTGCTCAAGTGTGTGCGCAAACACAGGAGCATTTTCTATTCCATCACTCTCATGATCCGATGGGACGCCTAGCGACACGACCGGTAAGAGGCACAGGACCGACGGCTTTACGTGCTCTCCGAGGCACGGGTGTATAATACCGTCAACTCCGAGACTTTGGGCTGATGCTGAGAAATTTTTCTTTCTACAGAAAAGGCCCAAAATCACTTTTGGCCCGACCCGGGACGAGGCAGTCAATACATATTTGTAGTCGAGCTCTATGTTCTACCAATGAAATTGGTGTACAAATAGTATTTTTAGTTATTCTTAATTTATTAGTTTACGATAATAGGTTTTCTAATCATGTTAAATATTTTTCCTGTATGCTTCCATACAGGAAAAAGATTTAACTTGATTAGAAACCTAACCTAGTAGGTACATATACGTATGTACATGTAATATTTGCTATATATACAACATGTAACGTAATTAACGCACACCCTCAAACACTCCTATTAGAATATTATGTTCTAATCATAATACATACACTGAATTTTTTATTTAACATGTATATGCATTTTTATTTCCTAAATTAGTTTCTGGGAATAAAGTTTATTTTTCTTTATTTTGTATTGAATTATGGAATTTGTATGAATACAAATAAAACTGCGATTTAAAAGTCTTATTAATTTGACTTACTGTCCGTTTCAATTTGTTGTGACTGTACAGGGTTAATATGACAATAATTTCCGTAGTTTTAATTATTTTGGAATAAGAAATTACCTATATTAAAAATGATATAAAAAGATTCAGTAAACGATTCTGAACAAACGGGGAGTGCGTTAATTAAGTTACATGTTGTATATAACTTATACAATTTGTGACTGCCTCGTAGGCCTATCGGTAGCGTGTTCAACGGTAGATCATGAATTACTAGGTTCAAATTCCGGGTCGAGCCAAAAAGTGATATGACGACTTTTCTGTAATTAATATTTCTCAGTATCAGCCCGAAGTATGGAAGTTGGCGGTATTATACTCCCGTGCCTCGGAGAGCATTTAAAGCCGTTGGTCCTGTACCTAACCTCTGATGTCGCTAGTTGTCCCACCAAATCAGGAGAGTGAATAGAAAGTGCCCCTATATTTGCGCACACACATGTGCACTATTAAATGTCCCGCGCCGATGGCTAGTCCCCATTAACACTGGCCGCCGTGACCGCAATTCATCCAGGAGGACATTATACAATGTGTAACAAAAATAATCTAAGGTTTAAACAAAATAATTAAATTAAAAACAATGTAGATGCCTATATATGATACTGGACAACTTGTAAAAATCTAATTTACACAATACTCAAATCAAACGGAAAAGCTTCATACCACTATACGAACATAGAACACTGAGAACAGAACATTGACTTCGTTAAGATACAGTCAGTTACGACTCTCGTTCTACCGACCTACGTAATAAAGTTCAGTTCAGCTTGTACAGACTCTCTATATAAAAGTGCTGACTAAAATCTATCAGATAATTTTGCACGAATATCATTTGCATTGACTATTGTAGGAGCACTCTACCTCTTTCGCTCGGTAAACGACAGCACTATGTACCTACCTTTGTATCAATAGTTCCGTCTGAGTGCGTCAGGCATCCTTATACCAAGTTTATTCATTATTTTGTTCTTGTTCACATCGTATGTGGTGCCAGATACTCTCGCCGTAAGTTACAGCGAGGATAAGCAACTAGGCTCGAGGTCAGTCCATAGATGGGTGACCACTAAAGTTGTTTAATTTCTGAGCTCTCCATGCTTCGGAGGGCACGTTAAGCTCTCGGTCCCAGTTGTAGCCATTAGGCAATAGTTGTTGCCATGTCAGAGGCCTACTGGGCGGCTTGAACAACTGTGACACTAGGTTATCCACTGCCCATACGATAAATGAGGCTACTCTTTTAAAAACCTACCCCTAAAGAACTTAAAAGGTGAATAAAAGAGCTTGGGAAATATTAAACCTTTGACCCAATTAGTTGAGTAGATTAATACTCTATTTTGTCTTTTATCTGCCCTTTAAGAAAAGAATTAATTTGGGGAACACATTGGTGTTAATAGAGGATTGAAGACACCCAATGGCTTCTCTTGTGTCCATATGATCAGCCTTCAGTCGGGTCTTTCCTCCTTTTGAGAATAGCGAGAAAACCGCGTAGTTTTAAGTGAATTACATGTTTGTTTATATATATCGTCGCGTATATTACAACACCGCGAATATACATTTTCACGACTTTAGAGGGGTGCTAAAAAACATCGTAGCTTTAAACTCTAGGAGACTATATATATATATATATATATATATATATATATATATATATATATATATATATATATATATATATATATATATATATATATATATATTATAATATCATTGTAGAACATCTAATAAATAATATTACAATAAAATTTATCGTTTATTTAATCCTAGAATTAAAGCTACGATGTTTTTTAGCGCCCCTCTAAAGTCGTTATAATGTATATTCGCGGTGTTGTAATATAAGTGACGATATGCTTTATAAAAAAAAAATTGAATTCACAAGCGGACGATCGGCGTTTCTGTACGTTATATGTGAAATTACTTTAATTTTTGGGCGAAACAATATCGTGATGCTTGACTAATTGACATAGCTGTATTATTATTGTTTTGCATGTCATGGAAAATAATTAAATACCTTAGGTGTGGCTAGGTCCTTCACCCCGCGTAACACAAAATCGTTATAATGTCTTCTGGTCGAATTTCGGCTACGGCCAATCTCAATGGAGACTTGCATTTGTGCGAGACATATTATAGTACGCAAGTGTGTGCGCAAACACAGGGGTACTTTCTATTCCATCGCCCTCGTGGTCCGATGGGACAACTAGTGACATGACTTGGAAGAGCTTTACGTGCTGTTCCTTGGAATAACGCTCTCTTAGACTATATACGGTCTAAAGACTTTGACTGCACGTGTGGCGCAGCGGCTTAGACAGTCGGCTCGCAACTTCGTGTCGCGGGTTCGAATCCCGCGCCGCACAACTATTTGTGTCACCCATAAATAGTTGTTCTGACCAAGGTAATGATTTACCTAAATCTTTATCGCGATGAGACCCGTGTCCACAGTATATAGAAAAGTTCTTCTGAGTCTGGGTGTAATTTGTGTCCGTCTATTATATGTTTGTAAAGTACCCCGCGACACAGGGAATCAATTCCCTAATGCGGGCGTGGTCTTTAAAAAAAAGCCTTCGAGCTGATACTATTTTTTTGGCCTAGAAACGCTACCTCTAGACAAATGGGGGACTTAGAATCATTACAATTATGGAAATAACTTGAAGTTTTATCGCCGAAATAAAACTGTAACTATCTAAAAGCGGAATATCTATGTGGGAAACATAATGACACAGAAAGACAGATCAGAAAGTTTGTGAGTGTGTATGTTTGTTACTTCTTTACGCAAAAACTACCGAACGGATTACGATGAAACTTTGTAGTAATATAGCTTATATATCCGAATAACACATAGGCCATATTTTATAAATTTTAACGCGGGTAAATCCGCGGGGCACATCTAGTAGATAATAGATGTAATCTCTACTCATTGGGGTGGGGGAAGGGTCAGCAACACTCGTTTCCTGACTCTTAAAGGCCGGTAACACACCCGAGGCTACTCTGGTGTTGCGAGTGTACATGGGCGGCGGTGATCACTTACCATCGGGTGTCCCACTTGCTCGTTTGTCGCACTCTGATATAAAAAAAATAGGTTTCATTTTGTAAAACCCCTTTTTTGTGTGGGGATGTTAAAATATTGATACAGATCGAAATAGTTTTATCCATGCAAGCAGTACAATAATTGTTATCAGGTGTTACCATGTGTTATCAGTCTATTGAAATTCGTCTGCTCAATTAACATAAAACTACAATAAAGTTGTATGTACAGACGCCAGCACATCAAGCTACCGCAATCTGTCAAATCTCCCCAATTGAAAGTGAACCTTATGCGTTTGTGATAAAGTTGAAAATCGTTAAAGAAATTTGGCAGATTGGGGTAGCTTGATGTGCTGGCCTCTGTACCTTGCCACATTGGTTTTATTATAATAAGGCGATATAAAGTTTCCGGTTACTTACTGTATATCACACTAATATAATAAAGGCGAAAGTTTGTGAGTGTGTGTATGTTTGTTACTTCTTCACGTCTAAACGGCTGGAGCGATTTGAATAAAATTTTGTATGGGGATAGCTGACACCCTGGATTAACACATTGGCTATAGTTTATAAAGTTTAACACGGGTAAAACTGCGGGGTACATCTAGTTATACGTATTACTTAGGTACTTGTACATGTACATGACGGTCACCGTAGCCTAGTTGGTAGTGCTCCTGCCTACGAAGCTGGTGGTCCTGGGTTCGAATCCCGGTAAGTGCAAATATTTGTGTGATGGGAACGAATATTTGTTTCTGAGTCATGGATGTTTTCTAAGTATTTATCTATCTATATAAGTACGTATATCGTCGCCTGGTACCCATAGTACAAGCTTTGCTTAGTTTGGGGCTAGGATGATCTGTGTGACATTGTCCCTAGATATTATTATTATTACTTATCGTATGGGCAGTGGTTACCCTAGTGTCAGAGTTGATCAAGCCCGTTGCGTAATGACTACAACCGGGACCGACAGCTTAACGTGCTCTCCGGAGCACGGAGACACTCACAAATTAAACCACTTTGGCGGTCGCCCATCTATGGACTGACCGCGAGCCTAGTTGCTTAACCTCGCCAATCACTTACGGACCGGTGGCTATTTACATATTGATTCTTTCCATTTTTCTTTTTGTTTTTATTATACAATGTTTGACATAGATTAACTTTACAGGGCTTTTGGAGAAATAAAAACATTACGCCTTCCCAAGAAATTGTCGCCGGGTTCAGAGCAGCACCGCGGCTTTGCCTTTGTGGATTATCATTCGAAGGCAGACGCAAAGGTAGGCATTTTATTTAATAAAAAAAAACGAGTGTGCTTTAGATCCCGACTGGGGAAGTACCTCCACCTTACAGACGACATTCCTTAATAATAACATTGATACTTTAATGTAAGTGTGTGAGTAAGGTCGCAAGAGCTCATCGGGGGAAGGATCAGCGACATTTGTTTGCTGACTCTTAATATAATACATTCGTGGCTTCTCTCTGGTGTTGCGAGTGTAGATTGGTGGGTGATCACTTACCATCAGGCGACCCGGCCGCTCGTTTGTCGCCCTATGCCATAATAAAAGACCACACGACTGAAGGAAAACACTTAAAAGTGTTGTTAATTACATGTAAATATTTTATTATTTTATGGAATTTTGTGAAAGTTGTATTATAATGGTATTTTAATCATAAAATTATGATTAAAATACCATTAAAATACAACTTTCACAAAATTCCATAAATTAAAATACAATTAAATAATTGTATTTTAATTTAATGTTGTTTATACTAATATAGTTTAAGTCTAACTAACAAATTGTGGATCACATTTATCAGTTTTATAATAAATAATAATAATAAATCGTAACTGGCTGTATATATGGCGACAAAGAGGGAAAGAACATATGTGCTCACACCTCTCTTGCCCCTTTAGAAATATGCGGAACTTATATCTCCCTCTCAAATTCGTAACGCACATCACACTTTTTGTAACGCTCTCGTCACGCTTTCATCTTACTCTCCGAGTCAAGCGTGCATAAGTTTTACTTAAATAAAAAGATTTTGAAGGTATCACAGCTCTAGGGAATACAACCTCCCCAGAATTAGGCTAAGGGAAGTTCTCGTAACATCCGTGCCTTATCCAATCCCGCGACATCTTGTTTACTTTTTACTTCCATTTCAATAAAATTGTGAATTTAACCGGCTTGGAGATGAGAACAAGCGTACCTCTCGAAATCTTAGAAAGTTTTTAATTAATTGACCTGTATTCATGGACTCCGCGCGCATTCACTCGTGCTTATATGCCATACCATAGAGATTTAATTGCGGTATATGATAAACTTTTTTTTATACTTAATTTAAAAGAAAAAATAACAAAAAGGATATTTGGTATAACTGTTTTAAAATGGGATTACGAGCATATTTAAAATCGCAGATATAAATTCTATGCTGACATAATTCCGTTAGAAAAAGACGAAGGCATACCTGTGTGTCCATAAACCCAATCTTGCGTTTATGGACAACCAGTTATGCCTTCGCCATGGAGATATTCTTGAATTACTCTATGCCCCAATAGTCGATTTGTACGGTATGGTGTGCCCATAACTAAATATTGTGTCCTAAGTACTTGAGCCGTGTGCCCGTCGACTCACATATGCGTTCAGTTCTACCGTATAAAAAACATACCAATAGAGTCGGCACTGAATGTCAGTATACGAAAGATGTATGAAAATGCGTATACGCGTCGTGGGCATTAGGAAAGTATAGCAAAAACGCACAAACGCTTCAAGAGCAAGGGACATGTTACATGCTTATTTCTCGGGTTTAGCATGCTCTTAAAATTTCTATATTTTACATTTAAATACTGAAATGTAACGAGATTTCACGTGAGGAAGAATTTATTCCATTTTTATGTACATATTATCTCTTGGTTTCAGTCAGCATTTGAAGCGCTGTGTCAATCCACTCATCTCTACGGGAGGAGGCTAGTCTTAGAATGGGCTGAACAAGGAGAAGAGAATGAAGACGTCAATCTGTTAAGAAAACGTACCGCGCAAGCTTTCAACGCTAAATCTCCTGGCGGGAAGAAATCAAGGAAAGGTGCTGTGGATGTTGAAAAGTTTGTGGAAGGAGATGACAATGTTTAATTCTAAAATATATAAGAATCATTGAACTATTCCATAGTTTTATTAAATTTCTAAAAAAGAAAACAATTTAAATTCTGTTGTTTACCTTTATTTCCATGCCAAAATAATTACAAGATTGTTGGATGGCATATGATAATTATTTTATTGCTTGACGAAATCGAAAGAGCCACTGTGAATTTATTGTATCAATAATGTCGCATTTGCAATTGCTCGAAATTTAATGCACTAGTATTTACAAAGACAAATAAGATCTTGATAATTGCCCTAATAACAACATACCACTTACAGTGACCTTTATTTCATGTTCTAATTAATACTAAGAAGATATATAGTAACTTAAATTTCATACCTAAATATAGAAACTTATGATTTAGAGCAAGGATTTATAAGATACCACCAGTCAATGAAATACCACTGTCTATGGTACAATGCCAATTACACAATAGGCCATTAATACCAGCTCTTTTTGTAGTATTATTATAATATTACTGTTAAGTTTCATACATCCATAAATCTACCTTAGATTAAAATTCCAAAGGTGGACTTATCCAAACTAAGGTTAAAACAACACACCTGGAAGCAATGGGAGTAATCCCCACTGTTACAATAAAATTTAAGACTAAATACACTGCGAAAATATTTACATACCAAGTGAGAAGCATAAAACAAAGTTATTTTATTATAAAAATTGACTAACAAAACATGTAGTACAACAAATCAACATTTGTCAGATGTAATAAATATTTTTATAGTATTTTTAGTGCATCATTATGACTTACACCTGAATCCTACTTGTAATGGACATGATAAAGTTATTAGTTGAGTTTAATAATTTATTATAAAATCATTACATAGGTACATACTACTTATACAAGCTTATACATATATATTATTTACTTACAATTTTCTTTCCACATTACAAATTTGATAAAATTCTAATAAAATTATGAACATGAATGAAAAGATGATAGATTTTTTTTCAGTGACTTAGCAGATTTAGAACCGAGAAATATAAGTGGCAGTGAAATGAGTATGAGTGAAATATGAACTATACATAAAATTGCATTGTAAAAGTTTAGTATGTAATATACTTACAAGAAATTTCAAAGTATTGAAAACATTTAAGGTGTCTAATAAGACCTAAATATGTAGTCATCTAAACTTTGTAGCACACTAAAATTATTACTTTGTAATTTTAAGAATTCATCAACATCATCAGGAATGTTCCTAAATTTATTAAAATACACTAATTTTCACTTAATTTCAGGTAATATTAAATGCTCCTGCAAATTTGATTGCTATGTAAAGACAACTGCAAATATTATAAAATTGTTACAATCTTTAACAATGCAATCAATACTTCCAAAATTCATTTTATTTATGAACAACCTAATTAGGTATATTCAATCAATTTTTACAGTTGAGTAAATCTTCCTGACAAATATGCTAGTGCCCATGTAGCCAACTGTGCCACAAATAATACCCAAAGCTAAGCTAAACAGTGCCATATAGCCAAAATAGAAAGTAGTTTGAAACAGCCCATACATTTTTGTTTTGAATAGGAAGTAATAGAAGGAGTACATGTAGACATAGAGAGCAGTGCTCCCTGCAGACAGGAAGCTAGTCCACTGCCAGCGGTAGTCCTCAGCATTCAACAAGAAGTAAGTACACACAATAGTAACACAGATAGTGACTATCATTAGGATTAGGAACACCAGCAACATGAATCCATAGACATAATATATTTTATACGCCCAGAAAGAAGTAAAGATAAAGTACATTTCAATGAAAATAGAACCAAATGGAAGGATTCCACCTACAATAATGATAATAAGAGGCTCCATAAACCATTTCTTTTCTGGAATAGGTCTTGGAACAGCATTGATACGGCAGGGATAATCTGGCTGTCCAGCTAAGTTGCGCCCCAGTACTGTTCCCACTAGCGTTAGAGGAAGAATCACAAAGGTACAAATGGACATTACAGCAATCATACTGCCAAATGGAATAGCTCTTGATGCATGGTAATACATTGCAATGAAGTTAATGAAGAATGCTGTACCACAGACAAGAACTGGCAATAAAAAGGCTGAGAGCAGCATCTGCTTGATCCACAGCTTGCCTCCCATCCTAGCATATAGAGACCCACCAAAGTAACCATTCACAGGGGATGTAGCAGCATAGATGAAAATAGCAGTTGAAAGCAGTGATCCTCTCTCAGTGTAAAGTTCCCCAAATATAGTAAATATTATTACGGCTAAAGTCACCACTGTTAACTGATATCCAGCTCCAATCAATGCTGAAAATATTCGTAGATGAGGTACTGGCCTAAATACATCTCCATGTACTTGTTTCCATCCATATTCATCACCCAAATCCTTCTCTAAATCATCTAGATCGTCATCCTTAGAATATCTGGCGTAATCCTTACGAAGGGTTCTCATAAGAATCATAGATACAAGACCAACTAAAAATATGACCATCATAAAACTGTTGAAGATGCTGAACCAGTGAATTCTGTGCTGGAAGAAGTTAGGATCCAAGTATTTGTCGAAGCGATCCTCATAATGTATGTTGCTCTTTTTCCAGTTCACTTCGTAAGTGAAGGGAATCTTCGCGTCAGGTGTTAAGCGTTCCTTATTCTCAGCTGTTAAGTTCACTTCCACAATTCTGTTGCCATTGTATCCAATGTCGAATTTCTTGTGTGTCCAAATGTAATAGTGATCACCGTCGATCTCGCCCACCGTGCCCCATATTGGAAGATCATCTATGTACATTTGATACCAATAATGATTCTTCACAGCGTACACGAGCGCCTTATAGGACTGCTCGTTTAGTTCAATGGCACAAAATTGTTGGGCCATTACATTATCTTTATATGTAATGTCGAGCCCGCTGAATTCCAATTCGACTCCCTGTAGTGCTTCAGATAATGTTTCATGGTAATGTCCAATCGTAACTTTAGTACCCACGCAGAAAGGTAATGAAAAATATGCATACGTCTCTTGGCGATTGTGGTAGGGACCCACTGTATTCATCCATAGCACTACTTGTTCTCCATCTTTATACGTGTGGGTATGTTCATCACAATTAACTATAGTCCAAAATATAAACAACAAATACAAAAATTTCATTTTTTAGGCAGCAAATATCTTTAGAAACCAATTATAGTTCAAATAAAATAAACATAACACGTATGTGAAACGCCGAAGTCGGACATTGAATAAAATGTTGCCAAAGAAAAAATTATATGTCAAATGATGACTGGATAATAGGAAGATCCGACGCGATGACCCTCAAAGATTATGACAAAAATGAAAATTTTACACCTGTTATTGGCATTATTGAAATTTCACCAAATACAACTGTTTGGGCGTATTTATGAAAGAAAGAGAAAATATTAACCTCCGACGTAAAACGTTAATATTTTTTAAAGACAACGCCTGCACTACAGAAATAAGTCCCTGTAGAAGTTTTGTCACTGGGTAGTTTACAAACTTACAATATACGGATACAAAGCACACTCAAAACTATATGGATCACACAAATAGTTATAGTGTGCGAGGATCAAACCCAAAACACGAGTGGATAATGAGACGACTACTTTAACCACTGCGCCACCATACGTGTACCGAAGAGCTAGTCACGAGTTGCTGAGAGACTGTGAACACTTTCAACTTCACTTTCACTTTCTTTTGCTTCCTGTTTTGTACTCTTAATACAACATCATGGCTGATCAATTTAGCCGGGTCGTCAGAATTCCCCGTGAACAGTGAACTTAGTACTATTAACATTTTTTTAATCTTGCACACTCTAACCAGCAAAAATAAATAAATTCTATGATTAACAATTTAAAATTATAAATACTGTGATTCTTTTTTGTAAACACTTATCTGTGTAATAATTTAAATTGTCAATGTCATCAATCCCGACAACATCAATTTTGTTCACAAAACGCGGTGTTTGGTATATTATTATATTCTCTTTGACTAAACGTAGATTATATTATTATTTACATGAACAACTGTCAAAAGCATCAAAAACATTTTGAGTATTTTTGAGGTTATGTCCATGTTTATTATTGTAAAGTTGGTTAAATTTTAACATTACATATTTAATATGGAGGTGGATCTACCAAGTTGTGTGCAAGCTAAACTTAAATCAGACAGTGGAGAGGAAACTGGTAGCCCTTTGGATTTACCATTAAATATTACTAGAGATCAACTTCAGCTCATATGCAACGCTCTATTACAAGAGGTGCAAATAACTTATTTGTTTTAGAATAATAAAAACTTTAGGAAGGCTTATCATACTTCTCTTTATTTCAATAAACTTTCATCAGACTTAATACCTCTTTAAGTTATATTTTAAATTATTAAATGCTATCTTTTGAATAAGTAACCTGTAAAATTTAGTACCTGTATTCACAAAGTTGAAACAAATAGTTCAGACAGCATATATGGTTCCTTTCATGCGGTTTCTTTATGAGTGTATTGTTTCATGTACAGGGTTACTGAATAAGTGGACCTAGATCCTTTATTGCATTATAATTTTCATAATTTCTGAATAATTTAACTATATAATAATAATTAATAAATAATATTTTTAAATACATCTGCAGCATAAGTGTCATACACTATTTTTATATTAATAAAATAGTAAAGAAATTATTTATAATATGTATTTTTTTTACCATTAATCCAATTCTGTGACTGTATTCAATTTAATTGCTTGCAATTTATTTATGAAAATTTATCCATCATTCAAAAACAGCAAATAAATAAGAGCCACGAAACATAACAAAATTATCATAGACAAAAAAATGGGCAGTTTTTATAAAAACACTTTAAAGTCCAATAGCTTGAAAACAGTTCAGATTGAGATATGGTATTTTATATAAGAATAAGTAAACTTACCCAGTAAACTTGTATATATTTAAATTCCATTAGTTATCTCCCTATCTAGACTAAGTAATTACATCTATAAAAAGAATCCTCAATTTAATAAATTTCTTTCTAATTTCAGGAGGACAAACCCTTTTTATTCTTTGTTAAGGATGTAGAAATCACCAACACTCTTCAAGATGCACTTGACATTAAATGTCTGAACACAGAAGAAGTTGTTGAGATAATATATCAACAACAAGCTGTGTTCAGAGTGAGGCCTGTAACTAGATGTACCAGGTATGTGAAGATACTTATTATTATAATTTAAAGACTTATGTATATATTGCTGTGTGATGATGGCATAGAATATCATCATCCCGTGGGGGAGCCGTAGATATTGTCTGAGGGAATACCCCCCAGAGAACAGGCAGCAGTGTTTTTCTGTGAACTATGACCATAAAACTGAGATCACCAACCCAAATGCCAAGCATGGGGATTATGGCATATCCCCCATTCTTTGGGAAGGCTTTTGTCCAGCAGTGGATGTACTTTGGCTGACATGATGATGTTGATGATGAAAGACTTATATTAGACTCCTGTAAGGTAAGGGTCTTTCATACTGTTTTCAAAATCTTTTAGACATGAGGTAATTAATAGGCCTCTCCTTGTGATAGGAACCTCCATGACTCAGTAGTGAACCTGCCTTCTGAACCAAAGGTTGCAGGTTCAATCCTGGCACAATATTACAACACAAAAATATTTGTGTTCAGGAATACATCTATTTGTCTTGGTGTGGTTGTTTAATGTGTATTATATCTGGCTGCCATAGTACAGGTTCTGCCTAGTTTGGGATCAGATGGCAATGTGTTAGCTGTCTGAAGAAATTATTTATTTGGTGCAACCACCAATAATTTAGCATTTGGTAAAGAAAACCCACCCATATCAGTTAAACAGCTCTTTGTGTATTTAATAATTTTATATTTTGTTGTACCCATTACAACTTTTAATATTTCAGTTCTATCCCAGGACATGCAGAAGCAGTAATTTCAACAAGCTTCAGTCCATCCGGCAAACATCTAGCCAGTGGTTCAGGAGACACCACTGTCAGGTTTTGGGACCTCCTAACACAAACACCTCTACATGTTTGTAAAGGTATGAAGTATATAAGGAAATACAATTTTGATTCCACCCCTATTGTAAAAACATAATTTGCAAATATTCAGTACAACAATCGCTCCTCTTTTTTTATATAAATCATAAATAAACATATAGATATTTATACTATACTACACCATTTAAAGAATGCAAGTCACTTTTGATTGAGTGGATAAACAATTTATGCTACAATGAAGTAGATAATCTCCTACTAAATACAAGGTAAAAACGGCTCCGGATAAATTAACCACACACATGCACTTGCACACACACACACACATTCACTTGCACACACACACACATTCACTTGCACACACACACATTCACTTGCACACACACACACACACACACTAATTAAGTATTATTAGTTTTCTAGTTTGGTTTTATGTTACACGAATTATTTAGGATTTTAGGCATCTATATGCTTAAAAGGAGACGTCAGCAACTGTATGATAAACCATGTGTAATAATGAAATGATACATTTTAATTTTTTTTGATTGGTATAACAATGCTCACTCACCATGATATATGATCTTGTGATAATTTTTATATAAATTGGATTTTTATATTGTTTTTTTTTAACCTAACATAATTATATAACTAGTGAGTAATGAGTAAATTGTATGGTATTTATATCATGTATTTGAACCACAAATAAAAAAATGCTTTTTATCTAATATACTTAATATATATTTTTTATATCATTTTTTTATTAAAAATTGACAAATATTACATCTATTGTTTTACAATTTAAATTATAGTAAACTATATTATTTTGTTTATATTTTAAGAGGGACTTATTGATACTTACCTACCTATGCATATACTTTACTGAATATAGATATACTGAATGAGATTGTGGGTTCAAATTCTATGTTGTCTTAGAAATTGACTTTATGCTGTATAGATACACCTATGTTGTCTCATGCAGATGGCTATCAAATCCAATGACACTCAGTGCCCTCCTTATCATCCTAATACATCATTATATTGATTGCAGGTCATGCAAACTGGGTTCTGTGTATAAGTTGGTCCCCAGATGGTTTCAAACTAGCTTCAGCATGCAAACAGGGCAGGATAATGTTGTGGGATCCCACCACAGGCAATCAGATTGGGAAAACCATGATAGGACATAAACAGTGGATCACTGCACTTACATGGGAACCTTACCATAGGTATGTATATAAGAACAATTTTTAGAGGTATCATGTTATTTTTTTATCAAACACAACGCCCGCACTAGGGAATCTATCCCTGTGTCGCGGGGTACTTTACAAAGACGGACACAAATGACACCCAGACACAGAACAACTATTTATGGGTCACACAAATGTTGTCCGGTGCGGGACTCGAACCCGCGACACGAAGCGGCGACTGTCTTTGTCGCTGTGCCACGCGTACGTCGTACAGTTAAAAAAATTCTAACAATGTTCCATGCCTGAGAGTGCTTGTAAAACTATTGGTCCTAATGTCTCCCGGATCATGTTAGTTAGCCGCTCCATTAGAATAGCGAAAGGCACTCACACCTGTACTATATATTGGCTGCCTTGTTGGTGTAGCGGTAGCGTGTTCATCCACAGAGAACGAGGTCCTGGGTTCAAATCCTGGATTGGGCCAAAAGTAATTTTGGGACTTACCTGTAAAAAGAAAAATTTCTCAGCATCAGCCCGAAGTCGGGGAGTTGGCGGTATTATGCCCCCGTGCCTCGGAGAGCACGTAAACCTGTCGGTCCTGTACCTGTCGGTCCTGTACCTGACCTCTTCCCGGTCGTGTCGCTAGGCGTCCCATCGGATTATGAGAGTGGTGGAATAGACATTGCTCGTGTGTTTGCGCACACACTTGTTGCACTATAATAATTATGTCCCGCGCAGATGGCTAATCTCACATGAGACTGGCCGCCATGGCCGAAATTAGGCTAGTAGGACATTATGTAGGTGCTTATATATAAAAGTAAGTAACAAACATGTACCCTGTCAGGGTGTTGCAAATATAATTTATAAGATAAATTTTTCTTTTGTTATAAAATATACTTAGTTATAATAGTTCTAATTCTAATTAGGATTGAATTTAAATACAATTACATTTATATTTTTGAGCATTTCAATAATAGTAAATAAGTTCCTTGCCTCGAGAGCTCTTTTAAAGTTATCGGTCCTAATGTCTCCCCATTCATGTTAGATAGCCGGTCCGTTGTAATAGAGACAGGCACTCACTCCTGGGGGGCTACTTGCTAAGTCGCCGAACATCGGGATAGTGATCGGCGTTCAAATAAAATTATAAAAGTTAAAAATGACTTAATCAATCGTTAAATTGGCTTTGACGTTGAAAATGGATTACGGACCATTTATGACGTCACATGTGCTCATGGAAGCCGATTTAACTATTGATTAAATCATTTTTAACCTTCATTTATTTGAACGCCGATCACTATCCCGATGTTCGGCGACTTAGCCGGCAGCCACCCAGTATATATGATGGCTAATATCCGCTGATATTACTTATCCTACAGTACTGGTTAATATAATGAGGATATTTTAGGCAAACCCAATAGCATAATAGCACAACGATGCATACATGTACACACGCAAGAAAAGACATATCCAATTGGAACCTCCTTCTTTTTGAAATTGTATAAAAGAGCAAGAAAGATGATGACTATTTTCACCTGCTTTGATAGTTTAGTTCTGCTTTGTTATAAGAAAACAAAACAAAAGTCTACAGTATGAGGCCCTTGAAAAAGGGAGTTGTAAGGTTTCTAAAGGGTCGGCAACGCGCTAATGATGGCCCTGGTGTTGCAAGCGTTCATAGGCTACGGTGACCACTTACCATCGGGTGGGGCGGTCTGCTTGTTTGCCAACTAAATTGTATAAACCCCACTGCTTTCATTTCGTCGACCCAAAAGCCTGTGTAAACAACGTTTAAATATGCATAATGAAATACCATGTTATATTTTCAGGAATCCAGATTGTAGAAAGCTGGCCAGTTCTTCAAAAGATGGAGATGTCAGAATATGGGACACAGTGACTGGTCTGACTTTACTGAGTTTGACAGGGCACTCCAAAGCTGTCACATCTGTGAAGTGGGGAGGGAATGGACTTATTTATAGCTCATCCCAGGATAGGTCAATTAAGGTGATAGTTTACTACTGTGGTTGCTTTGGTTTTCTTTCTTTTTAATTAAAGACAATGTCCACACTAGAGAAATTAATCACTGTGTCGCGGGGTACTTAAAGAAAACTTGTTAAGAGTTAATTTAAGATGTTTAAAAATGAAATCGAAAAAACCTTAACAACATTTGAATTATTTTTATTAGCCTTCTGGCAGATATTTCACAATTCACGTACGTTGCGGTTGTGGAATGAACTCCCTGTTATGGGTTACATGTTTTGTTTTTTTTTATTGGTGGACACAACATACGGACTCAAGATAACTATTTATGACAACAGTTGTCATGCGCAAGAATCGAACCATTTTTTTTTACCGGGACATGGAGTGTCGAGGCTACTGTCTTAACCTTGTTTATTGTTGAATGATACTCTCAAATGCATTGAGTTTCAGTCGACCTAGACATGTGATATTTTGCACAAAGATTCGAGTTACCCATAGGATAGGGAATAAAAATAAATAACTTAAATAGGAGTTTGCTCATCTGATGAAGAAAGCCTTTGAGGATATTGAAGGTATTTAAAAACTGCCTTAAATACGATATAAAAAACACAGGTTAAGGATAAGTTAGTATTAACTTATCCTTAACCTATGGATGAATTTAGTTTCACTGTTATACATATGTATTAGTTCATTCTACTTCGTACTAATATTATAAAAGCGAAAGTTTGTGATTATGAATGTATGGATGTTTGGTACCCTTTCACGCAAAAACTATCAAACGGATTTTAATTAAGCTTTGTAGTAATATAGCTTATATATCCGAATGAAACATAGGCTATAATTTATATAGTTTAACGCGGGTGGGGAAACCACGGGCACAGCTATTAGTCCATAATACAACATGGGCCAATTATACAATTAGGTATATGATTTCAACCAGTTCTGTAAAAACAATGTGAAATAAAATTCATAAATAATAAAAAAAATTGTTTTTATTGGAATTAAATTAAAGTGTTGGTTTATATTGTTGCGCAATTTGGATTATAATACCCACCAAACTGCGCAACAGTTTTAACTTCCTTAATCTAAGTACATACAAACTAGATGAATACATAATGTTAATACGTTACATCTTACATGCAATTTCATTGTTATATGTATACACATGTTTATGCAAATAAATTACTTACTTACTTACATATAATTTTGATAAATATTTGTAACTGTATTAATTCTGTCAAACCACTTACAAAAATATCAGGATTCGCAAAATTCAGTTAGGAGTATTTGTCTAACTTTATGTTTTAGGGATACTTTTCTCTATTATTATATTTTTTTAAATTATTTCCCTATCTAGGATTGCGGGAACAGCAAGTCCGATGATATAAGGCTGTAGTGGGTTAAATAATCCCAATCAGTTATTTTATTTTATACTCCATGCTTTCCAGGCACAGTAGTAAATTCATCTGCCATACATTGGCAGTACACCAGTGTATTTTTTTTTTGTTTAAATAAATAAATACTTTTTATTATTATTATTTTATTATTATTATTAATCTTAATCTGTGCATGTATTTAAAATTACTCATCATAAATTGATGAAAAAATATGTAGAGCATAATTATTTAACACCAATATTACCATGCACTAATTAAATTCTAGCGAGGAACATGGTAATATTGACAGAAAGATTCTGATTAAATTGAACCATTTGTATATTTAAACAGGTGTGGAGAGCTGATGACGGAGTACTCTGCAGGACTTTGGAGGGGCATGCTCATTGGGTCAACACATTAGCTTTGAGCACAGATTATGTACTTCGCACTGGACCGTTTCATCCTGTTACTGACCAACAAGCAAACATTAGCACAGATAGTGAGTTTAATATCATAGACATTTTTATCCTACTTAATATTATAAGTGCGAATGTTTGTAAGTATGGATGGATGTTTGTTACTCTTTCACGTACAAACTACTGAATGGATTTTAATGAAACTTTACAATAATATAGCTTATACATCAGAATAACACATAGGCTACAATTTATAAAGATATTGTGTGAATTGTCCAAAATAAGACGATAAGTATCAAGTAAGTAGGAAAATCTACCATCTGCGAGCTATTCCGGCGTGCACTGCTAAAACCGCTAGAGGTACACATCCTTCTAATATTATAAATGCGAAAGTTTATGAGTATAGATGTATGTTTGTTACTCTTTTACACCAAAACTACTTTAACGCGGGTGAAACTGCGGGGCATTGCTTGTTTTTTTTTAATATAAGGCAGGGGAATGCCTACGCATGCCACCAGTAAAAAGTGTCTGCGGGTGGGTATGCCGGACTCGCACCTACTAAACCTAACCTGCCGTGGAGATTTCCGGCGCCAGATGGGGAAGCCCATTCCCACTGAGTTTTCTGGCAGTGTTTCTCAGTAGCTGCTACGTCATGCACTACACGATACGATAAAAAAATTCCGACAAATGCCGATTCCAGACAAATATATTCTTTTAACGGAATCAATAAATTTTGCATTAGAATATCATGTTGTGATTAATATAATAATTGTACCAACAACAGTTAAGGACGTACTAAGAAATATAACTGTTATTGGGTAACATTTAATGAACCAGGAATCACAACTGTACAGGTAACATAGTGTCAAATTAAAAATAATATATTCATCTTTACAGCTACAACATTTTCATAGAAATATGTTTTTACAATATAATATGAATTCGCTTTTATTTATTTAATAATTTATGTACACACAAATAAAAACACAATAACAATCTATACAAATAAATAAAATTGGAGTGTCTGTTTGTAATATTGAAATAACCGTTTTTTTCTACATAAATATGTATATATATATATATACGGTACCTACACCAAAATATATTTTTTTACAATCTTTGTCTGTGTCTGTTTGTTCCGGCTAATCTCTGAAATGGCTGGACCGATTTTTTATTTTAGAAAAAACAAAATAAACTAATTAACACGCGAACGAAGTCGCGGGCACAGCTAGTAAATAATATAAGGAAAAGATTGTACAAAGGTACTGCTTATTTTAATAGCCATCTCTTCCAGCAGACCGGCGAGAGGAGAAACTAACTAGAAAAGAGTATATCGTGTGTAGTTTACGCTACTATACATATACTTGTAATTACGTCCTTAAATAAATTAAGTGCAAGAATAGAAAAAATATGGTACTAATAGCGATTTTCTTTCTCTCCATCCACCTGTGCGCTTCTATTAATTTCTAAATATTTTTAGCAAATGTTCTTCAGCAGCGAGCTTTGGAAAGATATGAAGCAGTGTGCGGCAAGAGTGAGGAGCGCCTGGTGTCAGGGTCAGATGACTTCACATTATTCCTCTGGCTTCCTGAGAAGGAGAAACGGCCTCTAGCGCGCATGACTGGCCATCAGCAGTTGATAAATGACGTCAAGTTCTCCCCAGATACCAGGTATGTCTTTTTATATCTTATTTATTTACTAACCAACTTACATTTACGGTTAGACCAAACATATAACGTATAGGTTACATATTAAGCAAATGTTACTAACATTTACAACTTATAATATAATTAATAGTTATATTTTTACATTAAACATATCGTGGACTTATACCTAACTATATACAGGGGGGCAACCGGTTAAGTGATCGGCGTTCATACAAATAAAACGTTTAAAATTACTTAATCAATAGGTAAATCGGCTTCCATGAGTACATGTGACGTCATAAATAGTCCGGAATCGATTTTCAACGTCGAAGCTGGTTTAGCGATTGACTAAGTCATTTTTAACCTTTAAGGTAACATTGATCACTATCCCGATGTTCGGCGACTTAGCCGGAAGCCCCCCAGTACGATAAATACCAACTTATCAATACTTACTATCGTATGGGCAGTGGTTACCCTAGTGTCAGACTTGTTCAAGCTGCCCAGTAGGCCTCAGACATGTCTTAATGATAACAACAGGGACCGACAGATTAACTTGCCCTCTGAAACACAGAGCCATTAAAAAATTAAACCCCTTTGTTGGTCACCCATCTATAGACTGAACATATGCCTAGGTGCTTTGCCTCGCCGATCACAAATGGACCAGTGAGTTGAACTAGCTTTGAGTACCTCACTACAAAATACTGAAGACTATAAAATCTATTCATATAATAAAATAGTAGGAAAGTCAAAACTGTACATTGGATATTTTTTTTAAAGGATACTTGTGGCGTGATCTACAATCGATATCGAAGCCAAAAATATCGTTTATAGAATTTTTGTCTGTTTGTATGTCCGGGCTAAAATCAAAAATTACTGCATGGATTTACTTCAAATTTTACATGTTACTAAGAGGTCGGGTCAACATATAGGCTACATATTATCATTCTATCACCTACGGGTGAGGGGCTGTATTAATTTATAAAACTTAACGCGGGTAGAACCCCGGGGCGCAGCTATAATAAATAAAAGAAAAAAATATGATCCTTACTAATATTATAAATGCGAAAGTAACTCTGTCTGTAGCGCTTTCACGCCAAAACTACTGAACCGATTTAAATAAAATTTGGTACACAAATAGTCTAGACCCTGAGAAAGGACATAGGCTACTTTTTGATCCGTAAAAAGGTTTAAAGGGGGACGGGAAATTGTATGGAAGTACCGTCCTTTTAGATCTACAAGCTTGATACTTATGTTTTAGGCTGTTGATTCGATATAAATAAATATGACATTCATAGATTGTAAAAGTTTTACCCTCAAAGTTGTAAAATAACAATAAGGGAATAGGGGGGGAAAGTTTGTATGGAAATATGTTAGGTTTATATAAATGTTTTATAAGTTTGCGACAAGAAACGAAATACCGGGTGTCCCAAAACTCAACGTCAAGCCGAAACGGGGTGACAGGATTGATCATAACCATCACGAGAAAAATCTGAAAAAAAATCTATCCCATGCAGTTTAAAAATTATGGGCATTTTAAGAAAAACCTAGAAATTTGATCAAACTGTACCATTTTTCGGTTATTGTGGTTATTATTTTTTATTTTTGTTCATTTGAACTTTAGAAACGTAATCCTAAATAACATTTCTAGAATCCCAATAAAAAATAATGACACAATTGCCTTAAGTTCCCGAGAATTGAGACTATTTGTTAAACTACGAATTTAAAATTTTCAAGATTCGTCGACTTTGACAGGCCCTCCTATAAAAAAAATGTACTAGAGTGCCTTGGCAAGTAGCATTAAAAGTTGGCGCATTTAATCAGAATTCTAAAATGGCGAACATACCCGTTATCCATCTCTCTCATCATTTTGTCTTAAAATTAAGAACCTACCTAGAGCTTGTGTGAATTAAAAACATTTTAACTGAGTAAAATGAGATAGCAAAAATCGGGTTACTTGAGGTTTTAATTTTTTTACTCTTTTCTATTGTATGGAACTAACAAGTATTGTACCATTTTAGAATTCTGATTAAATGCGCCAACTTTTAATGCCACTTGCCAAGGCACTCTAGTACATTTTTTTTATAGGAGGGCCTGTCAAAGTCGACGAATCTTGAAAATTTTAAATTCGTAGTTTAACAAATAGTCTCAATTCTCGGAAACTTGAGGCAATTGTGTCATTATTTTTTATTGGGATTCTAGAAATGTTATTTAGAATTACGTTTCCAAAGTTCAAATGAACAAAAATAAAAAAGAATAACCACAATAACCGAAAAATGGTACAGTTTGATCAAATTTCTAGGTTTTTCTTAAAATGCCCATAATTTTTAAACTGCATGGGATAGATTTTTTTTCAGATTTTTCTCGTGATGGTTATGATCAATCCTGTCACCCCGTTTCGGCTTGACGTTGAGTTTTGGGACACCCTGTATATAGATATTCTGATATAACATTTATGGAGTCTGTTACGGATTTTTTTGACTGAAATGACGTTAGCCGCTTTAACCGACTTGACAGGACGAATAAAAAGGTTTTTTAAACATAAGAATATGTCGAGGAAAATATGGGAATAAAAGACGACAATAATTTCTGTGTTTTTCTTTATTCATTACAAATGACCAAAATACAAATTACAAAATGTGCGGACGAAGTCGCGGGTACAGCTAGCAGTATATATTTTCTTATGCAAACTTTACATATCTACAAACTATAAAAATATGTCATATACAGTTGAAATGCAAACCTCCTCCTTTCCTAAAGTTGGCTAATGAGGACTTTCTGAAATTAAGTATATGAAGTATGTACATTTATCAGATTTATTTATGACAGGATAATAGCATCAGCGTCTTTCGACAAATCAGTCAAACTGTGGGAAGCAGTGACGGGCAAATTCATAACAACACTGAGAGGACATGTGCAAGCTGTTTACATGGTGGCCTGGTCTGCCGACTCCAGACTATTACTCAGTTCCAGTGCTGACTCAACATTGAAAGGTAATTTGCCTAAACCAGGTAATGAATGCAGAGTATGTCCGATCCGGGATGACATGGCTAACTTCAAGAAGCAAGCCTATATATTTTGGCCGGCAACGCACCTCTAGTGTTGCAAGTGTCCATGGGCGGCGGTGATCACTTACCATCAGATGAACCACTAGCTCGTTTGCCAACATATTTGATATAAAAAAAAATTGTATCTATGTACAGACGCCAGCACATCCAGCTACCCCAATCTGTCAAATTTGTTTTATAGATTTTCAACCTTATCACAAAAGCATAAGGTTCGCTTCAAACGGGGAAATTTGACAGATTGGGGTAGCTTGATGTGCTGGCGTCAATACAATACAATTGGAGTTTACGCGCCAACGCGGAAAAAGACTCATCGAGGCTGTTTCATTTTCAAAAACTGGGAGAAATCCACCATATTTACCCTTAAAAACCTCGAATTTACGAGTTTTTATGGGTAAATATGGTGAACTTTTAGACATAATCTTCGACAACGTACACAAGTGGAGGAAAGTAGAAGTAGAACCATAATAAATTGCACATGATTCCCAGTAAAACTCATTTTATGCACGAACGTTTTTTTTGCTCAGCTTCACGTATATTTAATCATATACCGGAGGCTATTAGAACAATAACAGCAATGAAAGTATTTAAGAAAAGACTCCATGATTTGTTGGTAAACAAATGCTACTATTCAGTAAAAGACTTTCTGTCTGATAAAACTTTAATGTAATAAATACCTACCCAGTCATGATGCGTTCAGTATTCTAACAATAGTCCTGACATTTTGTATACCTGAGATCGAATTTATGTAGAAATCTTTATTATTATTAATTTTTATTATATAACTTGACAATTATTAAATATGACATATATTTCTGAATTAATTTATTGACATTGTGTTATGTAATTATTGTTTTAATTGTGTGTTAATTATTGTATGCCCAAAGGGCGGGACATGGCTGATCTTAAAATATTGTTCAACATCTGTATTTTGTACCTACCTATGATCCACAATAAAGTATCTGAATCAAAAAAAAAAAGATATTGCCTTGAATTGTTATTTTCCGTGTTGAAACGAAAAGTTCCATAAAGTCTGCACTGCTTTACTGGGGTAGGGATATGACTTGACTGTGATGGACTTGACTGGACGAAAAACATAAATTATTACAACTGATGACGAGGCAGTATGGTCTATGATCTTAAGCTGACCAAAGAGGCCAAAAAAATAATTAAAAAAAACGATATAATTGTGTTGAAGTTCTTAATGAACATTCTGTTTATTTACAGTATGGAATATGAAAACGAAGAAGTTGGAATTGGATTTGCCAGGTCACGCTGATGAGGTTTTTGCTGTGGATTGGTCACCAGATGGCGCCTATGTAGCTTCAGGTGGAAAGGACAAAGTTTTGAAATTGTAAGATATTACATTTTACAAAAATGATAGATTTCACTCATTTCCTTTCTGTTCTGTACTCTATCTGTTACCCCTTTTGTTCTCCATATAACCTGTTGGCGTGGTTTGCAAATGCTTGCTTTTCACGCAAGAGGTGGTGGGTTCGATTCCCACCCAGAACAGGTATTTGTGTGCGTGAACATGTCTGTTTGTTCTGAGTCTGGGTGTAATTTATCTATGTAAGTATGTATTAACAAAAAAAAGAGTTGTATATGTAGTATATCAGTTAACTGGTTTCCATAGTACAAGCTCTGCTTAGTTTGGGATTAGATGGACATGTGTAAATAATGTCCCAGGATATTATTATATAAATTTTGGTATATCCAACTCATTGGTTTCCCGAGAGAGACCCCTTTCAGCGATAAGGCCACCTATTGCATTAAATTTCTGTTGTTTATTTTTCTGAGTTGTTAATGAATTAACAGAATAAAGTGTATTTATTATAATTCCTGTTTACTCATATAATGATTGATCTTTATTCTTTCAGATGGCAACATTAAAGAAAAAAGAGAGAGATGTGATTGGAAATACAATTTTATTACTTTAGTATAACCTGTTATAATAATATTGTAAAATAAACATGTTTCACTTAATTTTTATGCTCTTTTTGACATTTGCCTTAATTCCTGATGCCTCACCGGCATACCTTGTGACCTCCGTTCGGGGCTCACGAACTGCTCCCTTCCTCCTTATCTTGGCCTTCCTGTACTTCAACTTGTGTTTAACCCGAGGGTTTCTTTGTTCCTTCTTTTTATGAGGTGTCAAGCCCTTGTTTTTAGCTATCTGATAGGTAATTTCTCGTTTTTCACCACCAACATCTTCGGTAACAATATTTTGAGATGAAGTAGAAGGTTTATTAACATCATACTCGATTTCATTTGGAGCAATTTCATTATCAGAGAACCCACTTTCTTCAGATTCATCATTATTTCTTTGTACCTCTGCCTCCTTATCATCTGTAAAGAAATCATTTCCTTCATATTCATCTTCATCATCAGAAACACCTGTATCTTCTCCATCATCTTTTTCCATAGCACTAATAAGTTTCAATTTTTTTGGAGTTGATTCGGGAGACTGTCTTCCAGATTTTCGTTTCTTTGAAACTATTTGTTCTGTTATTTCAGTAACATGTAATTCCAGATTATTTCTAACTGCAAGCAGTATTTTATCTATTTGGGGCTTAATAACTTCCAAATAAATAGGCTCCATTTTGTTTAACATCTGTCTGTACTGATACAACCTTTTTATCACGGGATGATTCTGAATATTTATCCTTTGACTTTTGAGGAGTAAGTAGAAACTAATATTGGTACAATAGTTTAGGATAAGATCATAATTTGTTTTAACAAATTTTGAAGCAGGGCATTTTGGTACTTTGCCATCTTTGATAAGTTCTAATAGAGGATGTAAGTCATCTTTGGCAACTGTCAACTTTGTTTTGAAATCATCAATCAGACCAGAAAATTCCGGGCTTTCTTTTTCAAGAAGCTGCAATTTTTGCCGTTTGGACATTTGACTTAAATCACTTTTTATTATGGTTTCCTTCTCTTCAACTTCAGTTACCTGTTTGGTAAAATAGTCCAAAGTAAAATCCTCGTCTCCAAGTTGTTCTAGCAGCCTTTTCTGAATATTTCTGGCCTCTTCTGCCTCTGCCTCAGCCTGATGTTCCACTTCTTCATTACCAAATCCTCCATAATCATCATCTACATAATCAGTAGCATAGTATGACCTCTTCTTTTTTCCCCAAGCTTTGGAATCGGGTAAATCATCATCAGATTTTTCCTGTCCTTCGACATCACTATCAGCAATGCTTAAGTCTTTATCATTGTCGGACTCTTCAGATTCTGAGAAAGCATACATTTCCTCATCACTCTCCAAACCATCTTGTTTTCTCTTCTGCACTTTCTCCAACAGTTTTTTCTCTTGCGGTGTGTACTCATCTTCAGAATCGGAAGGCTCATAATTTCCTTTCATATCAAAGTTTGACTTGACTCTAAAACAGAAGAAATATTCATTAGGCCTGGGTTTTGTGGTAAAAATTCTACTATACAATACTGTGGGACAGCTAACCACATTTTTCTATAATTGTAAAGGTACATCATACACATTGGTATAAAATTGTCATGACAGTATGGACTGCATTATACAATTTAGACAGTCAATGTCATTTAGACAAGCCAAATAACGGGAATAAGTAACGATATGTAAAGTTATTATAGTGTATTAAAAGTTCAACATTAAGTTATGTCGGCCTGTCATGAGGTCAATTTTACGCAAACCTCGTGAGTTTACGTCAATTCAAAGTATTAGTACTATGTAGTTATATTTACTGTTACTAGAGACTTACTTAATTTTGTCTGCCATTATAAGCTCTTGATTGAAGACATAGAATTGAAATCACAGCAGCAACCTGAGGTTATACGTTCAACATGCACGCTCTGTAATGTGTTACCGTTGTTCTGAGATTTATATGACACCATGAGGCGCTCTATATATAATCATTATTATTAAAATATACAATACAGTTAACAGTTGAATAAGGTTTTTAAATTACAAATTACGTGCCTCGTTGTTACAAAGACATAAAAAATGACATTTTATTTTAATGTATGTGTATGTTCCAATTCATGCAGATTTATTATTAACAAGGTAGCAAATACCAGCATGGCAACACCGACCGATCATTTTTACAGAGAGTATGTAAGTTAAAGTTTAATGCAGTAAGCAGACGAGTAAACTACTATGTCTACTTCACCAAGTGGCAAGTATTTAAGCGTTGTTAAATCTAATAAATTATATCACAACTTTACAGAACGTGTAACGTAGTAACTGTAATCCTAAGGTTGACGACTGTAATTACTATTTAAATTCAAATATTGTTGTATAATATTTTTATAATTGCAATCCATTAATTTAATAATTGAAAATTTAATCGTTAGTTTATTTTTCCTATAATTTGAACTTACATATTTGTTGTCTGCTGTGTGGTGACGGCGACAAATATCAGAATCAGAATATCATCACCCCATCTCATCCCGTGGGGGGCGTAGAAGTCGACCCGAGGGAATATCTACCAGAGGATGGGCAGCAGCTTCCTTCTGATTACTATGACCATCTTACTGCGATCGCCAACCCGTCTGCCAAGCGTGGCGATTATGGCATATCCCCCCAAGACGATTCTTGAGGGAGGCTGGTCCAGCAGTGGACTTATTTAGCTGTAATGATGATGATGATGATATTTGTTGTCTACTTATTTGTGAAAATTTACATGCCGTATATATGGCGAAGCATGTGAAACCGAATAATGATTACAACACCTATAATTTGTAATCCATGTTTCATGTAAATAAATAATTTTTATTTTTTTTTTATCTTTAACCATCTAGGTAACGGTAACTAACTGCACGTGTGGCGCAGCGGCTCAGAGAGTCGCCTCGCTGCTTCGTGTCGCGGGTTCGAGTCCCGCGCCGGACAACTATTTGTGTGACCCATAAATAGTTGTTCTGAGTCTGGATGTAATTTGTGTTCGTTTATTATGTTTGTAAAGTACCCCGCGACACAGGGATTAAAATCCCTAATGCGGACGATGTCTTTTTAACATAAAAAACTTGAGAGGTGTCAAGGGACACCCGGATGGAACGAAGTTATTTTTTATGTAAAAAAAACCTGTATACACTCAACAAAAATAATCGTCGCGACACATATTTTCAAATTTTCCAAAGATTCAATAAACACAATTAAGTTACATACATATTTAAATTATATATATATATATATATATATATATATATATATATATATATATATATATATATATATATATATATATATATATATATATATATATATATTATATGTATATATATATATATATATAGAGAACCAGCATTGTCGCTCAATCATAATTTTGCAGATAGCTTATTCAATTATTTCTTCAACTTAATTAATAAGTAAAACTACGTAATCTCTGAAGCAAAAATGTTCATTGGTTAAATACCAATAGTAAATAAATACATAAAATAAAATAAAAATAAAATTCGTTTATTTCGGACCGGAATCCATAGTGTTAGTAACAGTAATCTTAAAAAACTATGTTAGTAATATATTAAGATTTACATTCAAATAAAAACATAACAGGATACCACTATTACACATACCGATTATATGTAATTGCGGTATCCTTAATTATCTGTAAGCGTGTCCAGTGCTGCATAATAGCACTGTCCACGTCAAGTCTGTTGGCCACAGTCTTCAGGAGGCTGTTGGAACTGCCACGAACCCACTGTAATAGGGACGCTATACGTTTTCTGATGATAGCCGAAAAGCTATCAACCCCAGCTTCGGCCAACATCCCTGGCCACTACAGTGGCGTCGCAGCCCCAACAGCGCCCTGAAGGCATTATTATATTGGGTATGCAGGGTCCTGTATGCTCCTTGAGTGTAATACATCCACAGGCTGCACGTGTACAAAGAATGACAATATGCTTTGAAAAGCGTGATTTTTGCTTGTTTAGAACAGCGAGCAAACCTGCGGGAAAGCATATTAGCTCGAATGCCCTATATCAGCCCTGCGTTCCCGTTCCATATCCATGTCATCCTTCAGCGACTCCGTAACCCAGTGTCCCAGGTACTTAAAGCTGTTTACTTGTGCTATCGGGGTCCCATTGAGCGTTATTGGAGGTACTTTGTAAGACTTATTACCTGCCTTGAATACAAGAAGAAAACTCTTAGTTGTGTTGTACCTAAGACCATGAGCCACAGCAAATCGCTCACAGATGCTCAAAAGTTTATTGAGTGCACTATTTGATGGACACAAAAGCACCATATCGTCAGCGTAACTTATGTTGTTCACAAAGGTACCGTCAACAGAACAACCAACTCCAGCGCTGCTGAGCTCATCAATCAACCTATTGACATATACATTAAAAAGAGCAAGCGAGGTAATCCCCCCCTGATATCCCTCCAGACCATTTAACATAATTTATTTAAAATATTTTAATAAGGCAATAAACTCGGGTGGCGTATTTGTGTCCTCAGATAGTTTTTCCCAAAGAATATTGTATTGGACCATATCAAAGGCTTTTGATAAGTCTAAAAATACAGCATAAACAGGTGTATTCCTAGCTGTATAGTACTGGACAGTCTGCTTGAGACACAAGACAGCGGCTTCAGTAGACAGTCCTGGTCTGAAACCAAACTGTGCATCGTGAAGCTTAATATGAGCACCAAGCTGCTGGTTCAGCAGGCTGTCCAGCACCTTAGCCACTATGGTTGCCAATGATATTGGTCGGTAATTGGATTTGTCACTAATATCTCCAGTCTTATTTTTGACAATAGGAACAACTAATGTTTTTAACATACTATCTGGCAAGTAGCCGTGATTTAAGCAAAGGGAAAAAAGCAAGGCGCGCCAGCATGTAACAGGTGTTCAATGCTTAAGTGGTCATGACCTAGAGATTTCCCCTTAGTCATTTTTCTCAACACAGATCTTATATCCTTTGCTGTAACCACAACTGGTTTTTTACTAAGACAGCTTATGCCAGAAAAGCCGGTATTTTTACTATCAATTGCCCCCACTGATGACTGAACGTTAAAGTGCTCCTTGAACATTTCAGCTATGAGCGAGGGATCAGTTAGCCCCTCCATATTTGCAGGAATACTAGGTTTAGGGTTTTGCTTTCTAGTTTGTTTCCTTTGGAAATTGGAAAAGTCTTTATTTGAGTGATGCATAGCCAAAATGTCCATTTTGATCTGCTGTTTGTTGGTTTGACACCATTTAAGCTTAGCTTTAAAGTTCTTTTTTGATTCGGACATTTTGTCGTTTATATATCCAGATCGCGGTTTATTATATAAAACCCAGTACTGAAACCAAAAACGAGCCTCACTATGGGCTCCCTTAACATGTTTATTCCAGCCACATATGTAATTCTTTTTGTTGACAGAAAATGTTTTTTTAGCACTATATATTTTAATAGAGGCTTCAGTCAAAACATTAACAATTTTACTATACATATCCAACAATATCTTATTATGACAAGGATTATTACACAAAATCTCGGCACAATTTTTGTAATCCTCTGGAAAGTCAATTTGTCTGAATTTTTCAATACAATATTCTGTATACAGCGATATTTGAGATGGATCTCTTTCCCCCCACACAATTGAATTAAAATTGTTATCATAACAGCTATCAGAGGTTACAACTTTAGGTCTTATTAAATTAAGGTCACATTGTAATTCCAGCGGAAAGTGATCAGACCAAAACACATTATAATTAATAGACGTATTAACAACTGTATGTTTAGTAGCTTCTGTTACTAAACAATGATCAAGCCAGCTATTGGTTCCGTGACTATCACTCACATAAGTGTATGAACCCGAAGACAAACCGAGTAGTTCAATGTCAGCACAAAACCACTCCTGGAGTGTACAGAAATCGCGCAGTTCATTACCAAACCGCCTACCCGGGTGAGCATTGAAATCACCGAGTAAGTAAGCATATTCAACATCGCAACTGTCAATAATGGGATTCAACTCACCCAGACAATGTGTAAATTCCACTAAATGCGTTGGTTCATCCGTAGGCATGTAAACCGAGAACACAAGAAAGGTGTACTGAGCCAGAGTTACTTTAACAGCAATAATACGATCACTAGAGCACTGCACTGACGTTACACAGTCAAAGATGTTTTTCCGCCACAAAATAGCCACACCACCTTAAGGACGCCCACGCAATACACCCTCCGACGTGTCAACAGCTGATTTTCCAATATAATCGAAGTCGATGTCCACGGTACCCAAGAGATGAATATCGTGCGGCAACAGGCACGTCTCCTGTAATGCCACTATGTCTGACGTCTTACACAATGATCTTATACATTCCATAGATCTAATTAGAGATCTACAATTAAAATATCTTGCTAAATTTTCAATTCAATTTCAATTCAAATTCATTGGATTTTGTTCAAAATATTTCATACATACATAATATAGTGGAACCCACTCAGGTGATGTTTTAACGCGATAACTCACAATATACTTCAAATATAATAAATAAATTCCAACCAAATAAGATATGCATATTAAGCACAAATAATACCAACAAAATACTGTCAATCGCTGAAAACACTATAGGTAGAAATTATGATCTATGTCATTACCTAACACCCCACTGTAACATAAACCAAATGTTACATGGGTTGCAGGAGAAGATAAAGGAATTCACCAAAAATGATTTTTGCATTATAATGATAGGAGATGAGGACTTTTATTACACAAAGGATTTCTTCATATAAGACGCGTATTAGAAGATTTAACGCATACAAATATTATAATCTGCGCGCCACAATACAGATATAATTCAAGCAAACGTATATATAATTCAAGATTACAACTTTTCAACAATCAACTCTACCAAGATATGTTGACCTATAGATATGCCTACTTTTTTGACTCAAACGGTATACTAACCTACGACTATAACATGTTTTTCCGACATTCCGGCAAAATCAACAATTATGGAATAAAAGCAATATTTGACAAACTCACGAAATTAGTTAGTGATGTACAGAGATGCAACAGCTCAACTTTAGACAATAGAATAGACACAAATATAGAAGACAGTTGTATAAACGAGCAACAGTTTTTTCTCGAATAAATATTTACATATACTCCATCAAAATATTGCTGGATTATGTAACAAATCGGAGGCATTGTCAATATGTATTCAGGAACTCATTGACAGAAAAATATTTGTAGACATAATATGTATCACTGAACACTTCATGATGGCTGGCTACGAGACTTATTTGAATATGCCGCACTACTCAATAGCTTCACTTCACTACTCAATAGCAGAACTAATTGTAAACGAGGAGGTGCATTCATTCTTATAAGAAAAGGGCACGAATGGAAAGAGCTGCTGGACATAAAAAATCTCTCTATTTCGGGACTGTATGAATGTTGTGCTGTAGAACTAGCTAGTCATAAGATTGTGATTGTATGTATTTATTGAGTGCCGAAAATGGAAAATATAATATATTTTTTAGTAAATTAGAGACAATGTTATCTATATTGAGTAAAAGATGTTATGAACGAGTAATATTAGCGGGAGATTTTAATATTGATATTTTAAAACAAAATAATGTAATGTTAGATTTTGTAAGCATATTGCTTAATTATAACATGACCTTAAGTTTAAAAGAACCGACTAGACTGTCAAGCCAGACTTGTATAGATAACTTTGCCCACAATTTTCCTAAACCATGTCAGACTGAAGTGTTAGAATTAGCTTTGTCTGATCATACAGCACAATTAATTAAGTTTCCCACGAAAATGATACCTCTCATTAAGCAGTGGCGAAAACGCACTCGCGACTTTTGCTCGGATAATGTGCAGAAATTCATTGAATGCCTTAAAAGTTTTTATTTTCTGAGATGTATCGTGAAAGTGACCCTTATATAGCGTATAACTATTTTATTGAACATTTTAAGCTATTTTATGACCTCTGTTTTCCGTTTAGAACAAAAATTATACGTATTCATAGGAAACGTAAATGGATATCGCGTGGACTAAAGAAATTGAGATTAAAACCATCGATAGTAAATAAACAAAATTACAATTTATATTCAAAATTATATAAAAAAAATTATCAGATCACGCAACGCGCTCAGAATGACCATAAAATTAAAAGTTCCGACAATAAGGCAAAAAGTATCTGGAATATAATAAACATGGGCGGTCTTATCGCATAAAGCGATTTCTTCCAGACAACCTTTGGATGGATAGGATTTAAATGTGTAAAAATGCCGGGGATGGTGCAACAAAGTGTGGTACATAGGTAAAAAAAGGAACAAAAGAGATAATTAAAAAGGTATACTAAAAACTAAAAATATGTTAATGATCATATTATTATTACACATACATATACGTAAATAAAATACTATATTATACTATACTATAAAAATAATACTATATTAAAATACTATATTCATATAAAATAAATTAATAATTATTATAATAGAGACAGATAGTGGTCTTTCAAAAGTTTTTGGAGCTTACTATATTCTGAGAGCATTTAATAGTAAAAGGTAACTCATTCCACAAACGAGCTGCTTGGACAGCAAATGATTTGTCCTATAGATGGAAGAGTGCGCTGGAATGTGCAATTTAAGGTTTTCTGATGATCTTAAAAGCCTCGAATGTGTGTCACAAAGGAATTCAAAACGTTCTTTAAGATATGAAGGAGTAGTGGGGTTGAAAAGTATATTGAATAATAAAGCGAGAATATGGGCATTCCAACGAAAGCGAATTGGCAACCACTTGAGCTTGATTGATAATAATGTAATTCTTAAACAAGTATAAAAAAAGTATTGTTTTGTTTACATTCTATAGAAGTTTATTTTATTAAGTCACTATTGTATATTTCAAACGCCTTCTTAGGCAGCTTTTGGTGAAACTTTATTTTATTATCTGTGAACTTGTAATACCCAAATGCAATGAAATAATAAATGATTTGATTTGATAAATGAAAAAAAAACCAATGTCATAAAAATATTTACCCCTAATGTGAAACTGGTGGTCATCAATGTACGGCTCAAAGGAGCTGGGCTAAGCCCTGTTGAAACAACTGTGTTCTTGGGTATCACAATGGACTCGAACCTTTTTATGACGGACTCGCACTGACTAAACCTAACCTGAATGCGGGTTTGCTGCTACGCCCCCCCCCCCTTGTGCGACATGTCCCAGATGTTCGGGACACGTAACCTGGGAGGGCTCTGGATGCTCTCTCCTATTGCTGATTCCTGCAATTCTGGCACAGTGACTGCGCCACAAACAAATCGCTGTCTTCCCGGAGCTGCTTGCACGTGGCGGCAGTAGAGGACACTTCTCATACTCCAATCACAGCCCCGAGGGGAGTTGGGCTACTGGCTACCGCCGGCACCCCGACCCTCCGTCTAGGAGCGGGATCGGCTCGTTCCCGATCCCGCTCAGAATTTACTCAAACCTGCAATAAGGCCTCCAAATAGAAAAAAAGACGTGTGGCACTCGGAGACTGCCGCGGTAAAGCTATTGCATAGCATTTTTTATCCACTTATGCAATTATAATTATTTATTTATTTTATGATACTGCATTTGTGATAATAGTAATAAAATGAATGTATATAGAGTACTAACTCATTTACTTTCACAATTTTTTCGTGACTTTCTTCATTAATAAATGCACTTTGTTTATTCATATTTAAAACACTTTGTACACAAATTATACGAGTGCAGATATTCACTGTTGTACGTAGATGATAAATACCTATTCACCTATATACTTCAAAAATTCGCCAACGTTTGACAAGAAGATGGAAGCCGCGAGCCAAGCTATGGTAAGCACTGGCCCTAAAGTACTTGGGCAGCAAGCGTTCCATCCAGGCTTGTTCTTCACAAGGCCCAGATCTGCTTCAATGGGATGTAGTCCAGCACAAATACCTTCAAGAGAGAAGTCAAAGTCAGAGGCTCTAACGCCCTCTACTTTAAGTAACTCTGTATGTCCTCCACCGTGGCAAAAAGTACCCACCACGAGATACTGTTGAAGCAAAGAGGTTACTCTTTTAAATGTAAACTCAATGCATGCTAAGGTTGAATGACGAACAATCGGAAGAAAAATATTGACATAATATAACAATTGAATTTGTTCTTTGATTGACATTTTTAGAAATATTGGTTTTTTCTAAAATGTACATACATACATAGACTCACGCCTGTTTCCCAGAGGGGTAGGACTTCCATTTGTCACGATCCTTGCATACCTCTTCGTTTCGTTTACTGACATAATATTCTTCATACATGCTCGCCGGTTTAGGGTACTTCTGACCTGACCTTTCTTAAGTACGTCTCCGATTTGATCAGAGAATGTTCTACGAGGAACCGTAGAACATAACCGTTCTGTTTTTTCTATAATGTAATTCCGTGTTAATAATATATCTATTATTCCAGTGTGTAGGTATACAGTATTATTTGTTATACCTGTACAAATAATACTATTAGTATATTTATGCGTTTCTTTGCTGAAACTGTGGGTTTAATTTAAACTCTGCAAGATACCTTAATGAAAGGTATTGTGTGTGTTGTTGGAGCTAGCAGCACATATAGAGACCTTCAAACAGATACAAAAAGAGAAAACCGTCTGGTAGTCCATCTACAAAGAAAACAATAACATCGAATAGCTTTACTGGATTACCAATTGACCTAACAGATGACTATGAAAAGCCTGTAAAACCCAGTACCACCACTAATAGTTCTCTATGGAGTAGAGGATCTTAAAAAACTTACCATACTCTTGGAAACTGCAGTTGAAGAAGAACAATTTACATACAAAATTGTGAACAAAACCCAACTAAGAATAAGCACTACCAACATAGACGTCTATAAAAAAACTTATCTCAAAAGTTCGAGATAATGGCTTACTTGGACACACTTTTAACGGAAAGGACAATAGGTGCTCCAGGTTTGTTATTAAAAACCTACACCCATCTACTCCTCTAAACATCATAAAAGAGGATATAGAAGCTACAGGGAACATAGTCACAGGGGAGATAATCAATGCCAGATATGGAACAGAAAAAAAAAGTCAACTTTCTTTGTTAATCTTGCCGCTGGTCCTAATAATAAGACTATTAAAGACTTAAGGTACATTTATCATCAATCAGTTAACACAGAGGAACCAAAAAACGAAGAACTTATTCCAATGCCAAAGATGCCAACAGTATGGCCATACTAAGAATTACTGCTTGGGTCCTTACAGATGTGTGAAATGTGGGATGTGAAGTCTACAAAGAGATCCTCACAAGAAAAAGAATTAAAAAACCAACAACACCCATTACCAACATCGAAAAGCAACCAACAACAATTACCTCTCAAAATAAAGAACATACTCAAAATACAGAGCTAGCAAAACAAGACCGGAGAACACCATAATGCCCAGATCTTAAAACAGATACCATAAAACAATAAAAACAGTCAAAACAATTCCAGTGCTGAAAACCCAAAACAAATAAATCCGACTCTAGAAAATATACTTATAAAACAGGCTGAAAAATTTGATATCATACTCCAACAAATGATTACTGTTATGAATCTCATAGCAAAACTAGTCGACAAGCTAACAAAATGACTGCACTAAGAATTGTTAGAGTTCGTATACTCATTGGTGTAACGCTATGGTTAGAGCTGGCCGGTTACCAACATCAGTGTGACCTGTCAGTATGTTTTCAAATAAAACAATTGATATTTTGGATTGACTGAATAAACAATAATATCTTACGAATTTTACCTTTTATTCATATTAATCGGTAGCAAACGTTATAAAACGTTAACAAGAATATGGTACATAATTGGTCTAACTCCAAATGAACAAGAAGTAGAATTGCTAATGACTCAACATAAACTTGACATCCTACTTATATCTAAGGCACACTAAACTACTACATCACTGATACCATTCTCAAATTACTTTTGCTACATCACAAATCATCCTGGCGAAGGGGTCATGCTGGTACAGCTGTGATCATAAAGAAGACAATCAAGCATTACCAAATGCCATGTTACAAATCTGATCACATCCAAGCTACCACCATTGCTGTGGAGGATAAAACTGGAAACTTCAATGTTAATGAAGTGTACTGTCCATCCAAACATAAAATCACCAAACCTATGTTCTCTGACTTCTTTGGTACCCTTGGAAACCGATTTATAGCGGGAGGGGACTGGAATGCTAAGAATGGGTATTGGGGTTCAAGATTAACAACAACTAGAGGACGCCTAATTGGCGTCCTCTCTCTTGGCGTCAATATAGTGTAGGTAAAAACAATCTTACAGTTGTATTTTTATGTGAACCAATTTATTGGCCAACAGATCCTAAAAAAACTCCTGATCTCCTAGATTTCTTCATTTTGAAAGGATTCTGCAAATAATACTTGAAACCTGAATCCTGCTATGATAGCTCCTCAGATCACACCCCCGTTATATTAACTCTAAGTACAATGCTAGAGGAGTCTACAGGCTCAGATAAGTTATATAATAGATATACTGACTGGGTGTCACTCCGGGAATTCCTTGAAGAAAAGATACAACTCAATTTACCTCTGAAAACACATGAGGACATTGAGTTTGCAACTAAATATATCACAACATTGATTCAAGAATCCTGCTGGCTTAATACTCCTTCTATAGACTGTAACATGAGATGCCACAATTACCCAGCAGAAATCAAAAGAGCTGTCCTTCAGAAACGAAGGTTAAGGAGAATCTGGCACGAAAGCCGGTTGATTGAAGACAAATCAAAATTCACAAAAGCTGCTACTGATTTGAAGGATATGCTACACAATTGGTACAATGACACTTTGAAATCTCAACTAGAATCACTCATAGCCACCGCTTCAACTGACTATTCATTATGGAAGTTCACAAAAAGCTATAATAGACCGTTGATAGCAAAACCTCCTCTAAACATTTGTGATGGTTGGGCGCGCACATCCCAAAATAAGGCCAATGCATTTGCACTTCACCTATAAAATGTGGTCTGCCCAAATAAGGCAAGTTATCCAGTTTCCGAAAAAGACACTGATGTGGATAACATCCTTAATCAGGGCTTCCAAATGTCGCCACCACCACCTCCGGTAACGACAAGCGAGGTTTGGAGGATAATCAATAAAGAGATTAAAGATAAGAAAGCTACAGGATTCGATCTTATCACCAAAGAAGTACTTTGCCAACTCCCAAGAAAAGCCATAACTAGTTTTCATTACCACACTCTTCAATAGCATGCTAAGAGTTCAATATTTTCCCAAAATACAGAAAATCTCACAGATTCTGATGATCCATAGAACCGAAAAACCACCTAATGAAGTGGCCTCCTACAGACTTATCAGCCTACTGCCAATAATGTCTAAGGTTTTTGAAAAACGGCTGTTGCACCAAATCTTACCTTTACTACACAAAAATAATATCATCCCGAATCATCAGTTTGGTTTTAGGCAGCAACGTTCAACAGTGGAGCAGGTGCATAGATTAGTGAATAAAATAAGAAAGACTTTAGAGGAGAAATTTGTTCTTCAGTCTTTCTGGACATACAACAGGCCTTTGACAAAGTCTGGCACAAGGGTCTACTCTTCAAAATTAAGAACAGCCTCCCTCATAGTTACTTCTTGCTTCTCGAATCCTATTTATCTGAAAGACTCTTCCAGTTGAAGGAAGCTAGTCTACCTCGAACTTCTACCAGATACAGGCTGGTGTACCACAGGGTTCAGTATTGGGACCTGTTCTGTATCTCCTGTATACATCTGATTTGCCAGTAGCAGAGGATATCACCGCAGCCACATTTGCTGACGATACCGCTATTCTAGCCAGTGACAAGAGCCCCGCGATTGAATCCCATAAACTTCAAACGACAATGAATGATATTACGAAATGGCTTCAAAAATGGAGAATAAAAGCCAGCGCGTCGAAATCAGTGCATGTTACCTTTACTTTGCTTGCGGCATGGCAACTGCCCTCCCGTGCAACTAGAAAATACCAGACTTCCTCACCAAGACAGTGTAAGATATCTTGGACTACACCTTGACCGACGCTTAACGTGGAGATACCATATAAAAACCAAGAGACAAGAACTTAAAATTCGATACAACCATCTGTCTTGGATGCTGGGCCGAAACAGTAAGCTAGCTATAGACAATAAACTTCTCATATATAAAAGTATTTTGAAACCTGTCTGGATGTATGGTATACAGCTAAGCGCTTGCAAATCCAATATTACCATGATACAGCGACAGCAAAATATGATACTCCGAAACCTATGCAATGCACTATGATTTATCACGAATACAGAAATACACCACCATCTCAAGATGACCACTGTGAACGAAGAAGTTCTAATAACTACAAAGACCTACAAAGGGAAGCTGGAAAGACATCCCAATAAACTTGCTGCCAAGTTAGCAACTCAAAGCTACCGTAAATGGATTAAGCGGAAAGATATACAAGTCATATCAATAAATATGGCCTAATAAGGAGGAGATGCCTCACTGGAGGTCACACTCTTAACTGCCACAGCGTACAACACACCTGCTTATAGCGAATGCTGATTGCAGATACAATAAGGAAATAAATATATATGTTGCCGCAGTATCCAAAAGTCCCAAGAATTGCGTAGTCCTTCGCTTCTACTTGAAGTTAAATTAAGTTATCCCCAGTAAATGAATTAGGTTTCTACAGTAATTAGTAACACAAATGATTTAAACAGAAGGTATGGCACCAACTGGGAAAAAGACGGATCGCGCCATTGTTTCATTTGAAAAAATTGGTGTAAATTCAAAAGTTTTAACTTATCATAATAACATACTAACGTAATAATTGTAAGTGCAGTTCGACAAGTGGTAACTTTTCACAAGTGGAGGGCAGTTTCATATTGCCGAGAAATGTAATTCTCTGTGTTGTTTCGAAAACTCCTTAGAAACCTCTGCCTTACTGGGGTAGGACTTTGGCTTGTTTGTGTAATGTATGCCATGTAGGTTTTATTTTTCTTAATGACTGACGTACGTTTTTGTCTTTGCTATCATGATAATCCGGATCACTTGTATAGTGCTACAAACTTATCTGGCCCGGTGGCCAAAAGTAGAACTAACGACGCCAGTTGGAAATGTCAATCGGCTGTTATTCCCTGACATTCCTGCCATTGATTGTTTGTTGCGCGTATTTATTTTTCTTTTTGTGGTTTTTAATTGTGAAAAATGCCGAAAGCTTTAAAAAGTGATGCGAGGAACGTTATATTACAAATATTGAATTATATGAATGAAGAAAAACACTTCCAGGCACCAATTATACCCTTCAATAAGTTGTATGAACACGTAGCTGCTGCTACATGTTAGTGTTGTCAGCTTCTGAAGAAATACGAAACTCCCCCTCGCACTTTAAATTTAAGTACATATTTTAAAATATTCATTATTTATTTACTTTTTGCTGTTTCCATCGTAGGTGCCGGGGAGTGATTTGTAAGAAAACTTGTAAAAGAAAAAGAGCAAGCAGACGCAAAAATTTATAGCAGATCAGAATATTGGTAGATCGAATTCTGAAATGCCTACATTGATTGCAGAAGCATTTGATAAAATAACAGTCAATGAATGGCAAAAGCATTGCAATCATGTAAAAAATATTGTAAATGAGTATCGAAAAAGGGATGGATACTTAGACGAGCCTTTCATCAATTAATTAGGTAGTGATAGTGAAAGTGAAAGCAGTGATTATGATAATGATGATGATGAAATGACTTCTGAATTAAAAAATTCCGGTGACATAATAATGCCTGGAGTATCCCCGTTAGAGGACACTCAGCATACATTTTGTGTAAATGATCATAATGATTGTATAAAAATATAAAGATTTGTAATGACAGTATTTGTTTGCTTTTTAGTGAAATAATATTTACGTTACAATGTGCATATTGTTTTTACCCACTTTATTGCAAAAAATAGTTACTAGCAACACTAAATGCGATGACAGCGACGCTGCCAGCGGGCCAGATAAGTTTGCGGGACTGTACAACTCTTTATTCATTTTGATTAATGATCAGTTCTGCACAATGTTCACACCCAAACAACTGTCTGTAAGTGACCGTCTGGTATTCAGTGATTGGGCAACTCCAGGCATCTACAAAAGTCGGAATCGGTTGTATGAATTGTATGAAGAAAGATCCCATAATCATAATACAGAGTTTCAAGAATATGTGAAACAATATGCCAAAACATTTAGACGAGCCTGTACCGCTGCTAAATCTTTGCACATAAAAAATATACTTAAATCTTC
The DNA here is from genome assembly GCA_951640165.1 of Pseudoips prasinana. Lineage (NCBI taxonomy): Eukaryota > Metazoa > Arthropoda > Insecta > Lepidoptera > Nolidae > Pseudoips > Pseudoips prasinana. Next base: position 17,803,479 of record OX621260.1, read on the forward strand.
TACAAATATAATCAAAACTACTTGGAAGATAATTAATGCTGAGACAGGTAAAACAAAAATACGTAGTCGTGATTTTAACTTAGTAATAAACAACATAGATATTAAAGGCGATTTGGAGATTGCGACTGAGTTTGAAAAATATTTTTCGAATATTCCAGTCATACTTACTAACTCTCTTTCATGTTCTTCTACATCTGCTGAGCAGATACTCAAGCAAAGCGTAGGGTCGTGTGACACAGTTTTTGAATTTTCGGTGGTTAGCCCTAAAGATATTTTAAATGCTTTCAAGAGTATTAATATGAAAAACACTAAGGATCTGTGGGGTCTATCTGTTAAGACTGTTTCATCAATTATTACTATAATCGCCCCACACTTAGCTACTGTGTTCAATTGCTGTGTTGCATCAGGTGTATTTCCTGACTTGATGAAGTATAGTAAAATCATTCCTTTGTTTAAAGCTGGTGATACTTCAGACCCTTCAAATTTTCGACCTGTTTCCGTGCTGCCCACTCTTAGTAAAATATTTGAAAAGCTTATGCTTAGCCAGCTGCTAAGACACTTTAATATACATAATTTACTACACAGGAAACAGTTTGGATTCACAAAGGGTTGTTCAACCATAGATGCAGGGGTCAACTTATTAAAAAGTATATTCGCGGCGTGGGAAGACTCGCAAGATGCATTAGGTATTATTTGCGATTTGTCCAAAGCGTTCGATTGCGTTTATCATGATACTCTGGTCAGAAAATTACACCACTACGGTATTAGGAACAAGGCTCTTGAACTTCTGACTTCTTACTTGGGCAATAGAATTCAGAAGGTCGAAATAAACGGTAAAATATCTCCGGGATCTCTAGTGGTAATGGGCGTCCCACAGGGGTCAATTCTGGGCCCATTTTTGTTTTTAATTTATATAAATGACTTACCTTACTACGTCAGGGATAAGCATGAGATTGTGTTGTTTGCAGATGATACTTCCCTGACGTTCAAAATAAACCGACAATTAAGCAATTATGACGATGTTAATGCTGCAATCTCTAAAGTTGTTCATTGGTTTAATGCCAATAATCTTGTGCTTAATGATAAGAAAACTAAAGTCATTAAATTCACTACACCGAATGTGAAACAGGCGACAACCAATGTGCAACTTAATGGAGCTAGGTTGGACCCTGTTGAATCAACTGTGTTCTTGGGTATACTTGGGTAGCTCTGCTGACATTAACACCATATTTATATTGCAAAAAAGAGCTGTAAGAGCTATCTATAATCTTGGCCCGAGAGTGTCTCTAAGAGAAAAATTCAAAGAGGTCAACATTCTAACTGTACCATCTCAGTATATATATGAAAACTTACTATATGTGCATAAAAATATCGATTCCTTCTGTAAAGGGAGCGATACACATAATGTAAATACTAGATATAAGAATAATCTCATACTGCATACTACCCGTCTCCACAAAATAAGTAACTCTTTCATGGGGCAATGTATAAGATTTTATAACAAACTTCCCAATGATATTAGAGAATTGTCTACGAATAAGTTTAAAAGAATTATTAAAGCCAAATTGTGTAGCAGGGCATATTACAAAATTTCTGATTATTTAAGTGATAAAAGTGCTTGGGATGGAGTTGTTCTGAGTCAACACACATGATTGTAATTAATCTTAAGTATATTTTATTTTAAAAAAAGGATTCCTACTGAGTTTTCTTGCAGTGTTTCTCAGTAGCTGCCACGTCATGCACTGCACGGTAGGGTAAAAAAAATATAACGATTCCACATAAATGTAAAATATTTACGGAATAAAGTTACTTTGACTTTGACTTACGCTCTCCTCCATTAAACCTTGGTATCGAACGGACGTGTCTTATTGTGCTCCTATCAAGTGACGCATTATATAGACCGTTTGGAGCAATATTTTATTGTGAACGATGTCAAACTGGAGGTGAGAGTTCCTACGTTGATAACGGTGATCGGCAGTGAAGCATACGAACTTATGCTCAATTTGTGTATACCGGACAAACCTGCAGTGAAGAACTTCGGTGACCTTGTAAATGTTATGCGAGGACATTTGCAGCCTAAAAACCGAGTCTGATGACAGAGCGGTTTAAGTTTGACAACGGTTACAAAAAGTGACGAAAGTATAGCGGATTATATGACAGAATTAAAAAAAATGTCCTAAGAAGATATTTGGGTATGGGATGTATAGTATGGGGCTATAGAATAGTTGTACCTAGTGATTTTAGAGAATTATTATTGAAAGAGTTACACGTAGGGCACTTGGGTACGTTAAGAGTATGGCCCGCAGTATTTTGTGATGACCCGGGGTTGACGCGGACATCGAGCAGGCTTGCCGTGGGGTGCGGCAGGTGCACGGCCGAAGCACCGGCAACGCCGCGCGCACCGCTCCAGCCGTGGCCGTATGTCACTGAACCATGGTCGCGGTTACATATAGATTTTTAGGCCCGTTGCATGGTAATACATTTTTAATATTAATTGACTCGGCTAAAAAATGGATTGAGGCGTTTCTAATGGAAAGAACGTTCTACCGCGGGCGCGGTAATAAAAGTTATGAGAGAAACTTTTTCTAGATTCGGCTTACCAAAAGAAGTGGTATCCGATAATGGCCCGCCGTTCTCGAGTAGGGAATATGCGGAGTTTATGAGCAATAATGGTATAAAGCTGACGTTTGCACCTATATACCACCCGGGATCGAATAGAGCGGCAGAGGGGGCTGTTAAGTTGTGTAAAAGGGCAATCAAAAAGTCATTACGTGAACAAAGCGATTTCGGTGTAGCTTTACAGTGTTATTTGATGGCATATCGAAATGTAGAACACAGCACAACAGGTGTATCACCAGCGATGATGTTGCAGCGTAGAATTTTGCGCTCGAGGCTAGATCTATTGAAAGGATTTAGGATGATATAGGATTGAGTCCATACAGCACAGCGCAAACAAATAGAATATGCCGGGGGCACTCCGAGAGAATTTAAGGTTGGTGATACAGTGTGGTGTAGACTAGAGATTATGCGGGAGGGAAAAGGTAGTTAGGCGGCTATGTGCAACAAAAACTAGGATCACGGAATTACGTAATCGGTTGACAAGACGGTCCACCCCTTAAAAGACACTTAAATCAGATTAAGAAGAAATGGCGGTGTACGTTTAATGATGATTCTTTTCTTTCTCGGGAGTCACAAACACAGCCAGGGACGTGTTCACCTACTCCGGGGGCTCCTCCACAGGTGCCGGTTTTACAAACTGATAAAAGTAAATCTCCATCAAGGTTAAACAGTTCGATAGATCCGGGCCCGAGCGAGCCTGAGGGTCGGTCAGCTAATGGAGCGCTAGAACTGCCTGCACCGGCATCACTGGTGAATCCGGAAGTGCATCCGGTGCGTACTTCCACACGTATTAAAAAACCGGTGCTAAGATACGGTTTTGATATAGATTAACTGTGTATTAATAGCTGTAAGATTTGTTTAGTAATATCAGTATTGTTAATTAAGGGTGAGGGTGTAATGTTTGCCATGTAGGTTTTACTTTTCTTAATGAGTGACTTACGTTTTTGTCTTTGCGCTCTCCTCCATTAAACCTTGGTATCGAACGGACGTGTTTTATTGTGCTCAAGTGACGCCCTATCTGCAATACCTAAATATCTTTCAGTTTGTGATGGACTTTACTAGACTTTGACTAAATGGATATACATATTATGTACATGATAGATATGTGACCATTATTTATTACGACTGAAGCAATTAATATCCATGGTCACCCACAATTAAAAAAAAACTGTATAGTTAACTTACATACTCTCTGATAAACTTTGTCAATTGTCATTTGTCAATAATCACACACACACACACACACACAGACTCTGTCTGTTATCACATTGATTTGGTTTCTCTGTCGACGAAACTATTGGTTCAATAATCGGCAATTGCAATTCGCAAATATATTTAGGTTATTTTTTATAAGCGAAGTTTCAACAGTAGATAGATAACATAAAAGTATAGGAGCATTTAACCCTAAATCTATTAACTGAATAGAATGGCCCTATTTGTTATATTAAAGAGATCGCTTTTATTGTTGTTTTTCTTGTGTGATTTATATGACAGCAAAAATCCAAGTTCTCGCGGTTTGAATGAGATAAGTTCTCCAAAATTGAGTGAATGCCGACGTTGCAAAATACTAACAGATTCCTTTGAGCACTGGCTTGATAAAACTTCTAGAGGAAAATACGAAGGTGGAGATGCGGCCTGGGAAGAAGCAAAACTAAAGTCATACGCACGAAGTGAGATTCGTTTGGTCGAAATTCAGGAAGGTTTGTGTTCAGAACTGAAATCATACCAGGATGCATGCTATGCTATATCTGAAGAAGTCGAACAAGTACTAGAAAATTGGTGGTTCCGTGAAGATCCGAACTCAGTAGACTTATATACTTGGTTGTGCATTGAAACTTTGCAACATTGTTGCCCTAAAAGTCATTTCGGAGAAGACTGCGCGTCTTGCCCTCGAGACCATAAGAATAATGTTTGTAGTGACCATGGAAAATGTGATGGAGATGGCACTCGTAAAGGAAATGGTACTTGTGTCTGTAGGAAAGGGTATACAGGAGTTATTTGTGATGAATGCGTTAAAAACTATTACAGGTCAAGCCAAGGGTTGTGTGACCTATGTCATAAGGCTTGTGAAGGCTGTAGTGGGGACGATGCTGCCTCCTGCATAGACTGTGGTTCTGGCTGGCACAAAGTTAAGGGTATTTGTGTTGACATTGATGAGTGTTCTACCGGTGTTTGCAACCCTAAACAATACTGCATCAATACTGAAGGTTCCTTTAACTGTAACAACTGTGATATATCATGTAAATCATGCACGGGTGAAGGACCTTCAAACTGTACTGAATGCGAGTCCACACATGTATTATGGTTTAGCATGTGTATAGAGAATGAACTGAAACTAGACATTTTAACAAATACATACAGGAGATTGGCTATGTATGTGGGCTTACTAATTATATCTCTATTCATATTCCGTACCTCAACATTAGCAGCTTCAATTGTAGTATTCATAATTTCTGGGTACATTTATTTTTTGGAACACAATAGAAAAATGAATGCAGTTGATGTACTCTTGTATGTAATAAATAATTCTAGTTGAAGTAGAAATTCACACACAATCTCAATTATACCTAAGAATGTTTTAGTGACTCTGTCTAATATTTAATAGTTGAAGTAGTGAAGAATGTTTTTAGTGACTGTATGTATGTACAGAGACTGTATGTATGCCAGCAAATCAAGCTACTCCAATCTGTCAAATTTCCCCAATTCTAAGTGAACCTTATGCTTATGTGATAAAGTTGAAAATCTATAAAAGAAATTCAACAGTTTGGGGTAGCTGGATGTGCTGGCGTCTGTACATACAGAGTCACTAAAAATATTCTGCATTCTTCTTTTTCCTCGATTTGTATTATAGGTATTGAACAAAGATCAAATGAATTGTGTAGGTATTTAAATATTTTTTTGATGTATGAGTATTTAAACCAACTGAAGTTAATACCAGTAAGCATTATTAAAAACCAACATAACTGCCTTTTTAGTGGTTACCAATGTTGGTATAATTTATGGTACAAATTACCTTTTTTTTGAGGTACAATATAATCAATACAAAGTATCAATGAGTTTCATTTTTAACCTATGAACTAGGTAATAGGTAAATATTTATCTGTGACCCATTATGGTTATTTGCTGTTTAATCACATTTATTTTATACTATTTTTTATCTGTACTGCAGTAATGGAATTGATGATTGTTATCAGTGGCCTTCTTATTTGGACTTGTCTTCTTTCTTTATCTACTACTACATCTTGTCTGTTACTCCATTCTGTCCATATTTCCATACAATTCCATCATACAGGGCATCCAGGGGGAAATAGCTTTGTAAATTAATTTTTGCACATAATTCAACTGTATGTTATTTATTTGAATATAAAACTTAAGTTAACTATGTTATTTAATATAAAAATACTGCCTATTAACCTAGCTTATAAGGGTTGTGAGAAAATTGATGCTCATGTGACGATAAGGGAAAAGATCATAGGTGATTTTACTGAATTTCCATGAATTTTGTATATAGTGTATAAACTTTCTTCTTCTCCTTTCCAGTCGTATTGCTAGGTTATGTAACTAGGCTAGCGGTTAGTCCATAGATGGGTGATCACAAAAGTGGTTTAATAACTGAGCGGCTCTGTGCTTTGGAGGGTACGTTAAGCTATCAGTTGTGAAGCCATGCCAGAGGCCTACTGGGCAGCTTGAACAACTCTGGACACTAGGGTATCCACTGCCCATATGATAACTAACTAAGTATGGGAGTGATTGAATAGAATGTGCCCTTGTGTTTGCGTACACTCTTTCGCACTATAATACGTCCCGCGCAGATGGCTAGGCTCTGGCTCCATTGAAATTAGCCCCTGTGGCTGAAATAAGACCAGGAAGACATCATTAATTTTCAAAATGTCACATATAGCTAAATTAAATTAAATCGAGTTCAATTTGAGATTAATATATTAAAACCACATATTATATCTGTGTAAAGACAAACTGCACTTTGCCAATTTCGCTGTATAGGATCTAAATTTATAGTTCTAGAAACACTCTTAACATTGCGAAAATGTCTTTAAAATAATTATTGGTCATATAGAAATAAAATACTTTGGAAAGGTGTATTAAAAAATACATTTTATTGCAAAATTTATGTAACTACATTTTAGTGTCATTTATATACAAAAATTAAATACAAATAGGTATAATAATCAAATTGTGAAAATACTATAATATAATACAGCTGCAGGTACAAAGATTTTGCACACAAAGGAATCATCAATAGCGGTATCAAATGTGAAAATGTTTGATAAATACAGCCTAATTCATAAAGTACAAAAACCATTCAACTCTGTGTGTAAAATCCTTTACCATAAAAATAAATTGGTAATTATAAATGTACGAACTAATTAAATAGCAAACCTACACATAAAAAAATCAGAGGCTACAAGGTAACATGTATTGTATTAAATTAGGGTGTGAATGGACAATTTATAAACGCAGTAAAGAACACTACCGTGCAATTTATAAAGGCAGTAAAGAACATGTGAACGACATGTACTTTACGTCCTTTATAAATTGCGCGGTAGTGTCCTTTACTGCGTTTATAAATTGCGCGGCAGAACATCTAGCTTATCTCTATATTGTGAGATAATCTGATTTCATGTTACCACCACATGTGTTAATGTGGTAAATGCCACTCTATAGTATAATCATCAAGAATAAAAATTGGCAACAGTTAATTTGGCAACAGCAAGCACAGGTATACATTCTCAGTCTGATGAAAAGATAAATCCTAATAGTACTATACAATAATGACTGAATACATAGCAATGTTATTTTGTTCTGTATCTCACCAAATTTTTATACAAGGTGCAATTTAAATAGTGGAAGTAACTAGGGAGTTTAATCTATCTATATAAATAAAAATAAATCTTCGAAATGTTTGTACGCCCATCATCAACTTCCAAATGACTGCACCAAATTGGATAAATCTTTTGTGTTACTTACTGCCAGGAGGTTTGTATGAAAAAAAAAAACTTGTGTGTACACGCGTTAGAAGTTATACTTCTTAATATACAACTTGAACATAGTTATCAATTCTCATACCACCTAGAACTAACTTCATGCTGTTAAATTTTTTGGTGTCGGTGTGCGCGCGCATCTTAAAAATTCACTCTCATCATTTTTCTCCATCGCGCCAAAAGAAGTATAACTTCAACAATATAGCACATATTTTAAAATCTACGAAAGTGAGTGTGCGAATGAGACAGAAGACTGTGACAAGGTTTTTATTTTGTCGTATCTTCATTACTACTTGTTTTCTCTCTGGAAGGCAAAGTGAAAAATATTGCACATTACAATGTATAAAGATAATTATTAAGAGTACACAGTATTGACGGCAAGAAAATATGGCGGCACGAAGTTTGCCGGGACAGATAGTTTGCACATAAAACTGAATAACGTACATCAATATGCAAAATACTCCTTCCCCCAAACCAGAATCAATCAGCTGACACATTTTGTGTGAGGGACCAATTTTAGTTTCATTATCTGATTTGATTGCATTTGTTCAGTTTTGTGGGTAGTTAGTACTCCTTAATTTTGTTCCATTATTTATATTACACCTTGCATAATTATAGAGTATCAACAATACTTGTGAATGAGTAGTAAAGTTTGGTGTAATTAAGCAGTTATCCTAGGAAGGTCCCCCCCGGTCAGCTGATGCTGATCAGCTGCTAGGACATGATTATAACTACAGTAACCAATTAGAGAATAACAAATGTTTTTTAATGCAATTGACATATTTTAAAGTAACAAAGCTATATCAAGAGATATAAGTGATGCCTCGTAATTATTGAGTTCAAAACATTTCTTCAATAATGTCAAGGGAGGCCGATGTGTTTTAATGAGAAGACTGTCTACTTCTTTACTTTTTGACCACCACAGTCATGTATAAATGGCAATAAAAACGTGCCAGTACCACATTGCTTGTTTGGCATATTTTGGTCATCTATACCAGGGATGTTATGGAGCTCCGTAACAGAAACTATCGGATATCCGAAATCAAAATCTATCTGTGACCGTAACCGATATAAAAGCCTCGGATAATGGCGGAGTCTAAATGAATCATGTTCTCAAAAGTTTTAGTTTTTTCCGGCCGAAACAACACCGCTTGCGCGAGGTTTTCACAGTTTGTAAAAAGAAAGAAAAGAAAAAAGAGTTGTGTTAAAATTTGTACTTTCAAAAGTCCTTAAAAATCGAATATCCGTAAACGAAATTATCCGAAACTAACCGATAATCCGAAATAATTACACAACCGTATCCGAAACCTTATAATATTATTCTTCTATCCGTATCCAGATCCGAAATTCTATATCCATAACATCCCTAATCTATACTACTACTGTGGCAGGCATAAGGTAAATATGCTCATTATAATTATTTAGTTATGCTTCCAATCATTTACATCATCATACTTTTCTCTACCAATACATTAAATACAATCAAATGTTTCAATTATTACATACAGACTAATTGGATTGTTCTCAAACTTATATTAATAACTAAGGCAATGGAATAAAGTTTTATAAGACACAGTAAGTGATGATCATTGAGAAGATAAAGTGAATTTAATTTGTGTGTGCGAAATTGTATACGATTACAAAATACATAGTGATTTAAGGTGATGATCCAATGAGTTCCTAACTCCGATATAAAAATTGTGATACTGTGTTGAAATTGTGATTTATGGTCATTGCTGAACCATAAAGCAATAATATGTTAAGTGTTCTTTGGTGAAGAAACAAAAACGGTGTTGTCATTAAAAAAAAGTAAAAAAAATTACATAGATTCTTATCTAAGTATCGAATATATTATTCAACAACATAATCTATCGTAAATTAAAGATTAATTAAAGTCATACAACAAAAGAAAAACACAAATTAAATATGAAATTAACATTGTTCTAATAATTTTTATTTTTGGTAATATTTTATTTTTTAAGTACTATTATAACACCATTGATCTAAGCCTATTTGTGAAATAAAATACCTACATAACTTATACTAGTCATCGTTATCGATGTATGTGACATGCCTACCGTTGCAGGTAACTTATGTGTATATTAGAAAGTGGTGTTAAAACTTAAATAAAAAGCATCTTAAAATATAACATACACACGTGAGCCATTACAAACATGCGAATGACGTCATAAATGATTACGTCAAACGTGCAACTCATCGATAAAGGGATGCCGCTCGAAGGCAGGTAGCTAAGATGAAGAGGTCTTTCATGACCTTTGAAAATCACTCTTTTCGCCGCGATCCCATAAGTTTCAAATTAAAGTGTATATTCCGTGAGATGTTATAAATAAACCCAATTTGACACAAGACCCCCTTACAACGTTATATGGTTGCTTTTCCTAGTGAATTGTCAGTGACTTTTGACTACCTAATTAAAAATATCATAAGAAGCCGACGTCATAATTGTTGTTGTTAGTCCAAAAATGAATAAGTAAAAATGTATCGGAATATACGGTCTCTAATCTTATGACTAATGCAATTAGGTAAAATGTATTTGTTAAAACCTAACCAGGTTTGGATAATATATTATATTTAATTAATTTGGACTTTATTCCAAAGAGATATGGTTGAAATGTATGTGGTCTCGTATATTCCATTGTCTGTTTAATTGTTAATGAATAACAAAATAAATTCCAAACAATATTTTGCATTATTTCCTTTACCTTTCCACCATTACCTGCTACTGACTATCGATAAACACCTTTTTTATTGTTACATACCACCCTAGAGCTTTCCATAAGCCTATAAGTGCGAGCGAGAAGTCCGAATTTTTTTTTATGACGTTTTTGGCATGTTTCTAATGGCTCAAGCATGACATGTGAAATGCTTTGCGGACAATCTTATAATCAAATCGTTTCATATTACATATAATACAATCCCTATCACATAACAAAGTCATAAAACATACAACCCTATAGTTGAGTTAGTAAATTAACATCATAGCTATGCATTATTAAAAAAAAGCGCGTATTAATAATGGACTTATTCTTCGATTACTTACAATCTTTCATAATTATAATTAGCATGCTTACAGGACTGAGTTTGTTCGACAAAAAAAAACCCAATAAAAACTCGATGGTAAAATTGGGCTAAAGAAGCTTCTTTAATTTTTGTAATGACTATGATCTTAGTTAAATAATATTAAAGTAATTCCTGATAATATAGTGGTATTTGATTTAGTACTTTCCCAAATTTCTCTATTGTCAGCGACAATATTGAACCATGTGACGCAGCAAGCTCCCACAATACCACAAGTATCAAATGCATCTCGCAATATATAATGATTATGATCCAGTCGAAAATATCTTTCAATTGAAATTAAATACTACCATTCACAATTTATTATTATCAGTCTGCTCCGTTTTAAGCTAATGATTTTATTACCATAAATGATTAAATTTACTTTCGGTCCCTTTTTATAATACTTGTTTATACCTTTCAGAATCATAGTCTGCGCCTGCGCGGCGGCTTACATCCGCCTACCACCAAACACGCGGCACACACGTCACGGAGCGTTTTTCGTGAATGTGGTTTCTCATATTACGTAATGCTAATTATGTAAACGATACATCTATGATCAGTCTGTCATCGTAACCAATGGAATGTATTCAGTAGTCGTATATTTCGTCGTACAACTTATAAATAATGACGACCGGGCGACGTACGGATCGACGTACCCCGAATGAACACAATTCGTTTTATATAAAAAGACGTGATGCGTGAATACAGAAGTTTTTCATACCATAAAATATTCTAAAGATCGTGAATCCACGATCCGTTCGGAGGAGGATCTCGGCGATACATATCTAATGCAAGCTACAAACTCAAAGACGTTCCTACTTCAGTGGACAGCGTAGTAGGAGAGGGGGGGCTCACAGCGGCGCGGGCGCGCGGTGGTGCGAGGACAGCTGCGCGGCGAGCTGGCGCTGCTGCAGCAGGCAGTACAGGATGCCGGCCTGCGCCATGGCGTCCACCGTGCCGGCCGCCAGCAGGTCGGTGCGCAGCTTGTTGCCCGCGCCGGCGCTGGCCGGCCGCAGCAGCGTGGGACCGAACACCGTCGCCAGGTTGTGTAGCGACATCTTATTCTCGCCCTCGTGTTGATTCACCCTGAAATAAAATATACAAGGATTGAAAAGAAATGATAAACAGGCTGTGTATATAATAGGCTGGGGAAAAAGTTTCTTCGCATTTCTCAAAGAATATTAGCAGGAAATTCAAAACATTTTTGAATATAGTTTATTTACATTTAACGAAAGTATGTAGCTACCATTTTGTTTCGATAACTTTTTGCCATATTGTAGGTAGGGACATGATCCCATAGCTATAGAAAGTTTGGGACTTCCGCTCGTGGTTTTGGCAGTCCGCTCGTGATGTTAACCTGATACTGCCTAAAGAATTCTGAAGAGACCGAAACAGGTCGAAATCTGAAGGTGCAAGGTCAGGACTACGGCGGATGCATTAACACCTCCAAGCCAAACTCTTAATTTTTGCTGAGTGGCTAAAGATGTGTGAGGTCTAGCGTTATCATGATAAAAAACCACACCCTTCTATTGATTTAATTCCGGCCGCTTTCCCTCAACTTCTGCTTTAATCTCAACAGTTTAGAGTTCAGAATCGATGGTCCTGCCTGGTGGTAACAGCTCATAATATGCCCTTCCAATTCCACCACACACACAGCATCACCTTGTTGCGAGTTAAACCGGGTTTCGCCACAGTCTGTGAAGCCTGACCGGCCTTTGACCACGACCTTTTTCGCACGTTCTTGTTGTACATGATCTACTTTTCATCACCAGTTATCAGCTTCTTCAAAAATGGTTCGATTCCATTACGTCGTAAAGAATCACAAATGAGTACACGGTTCATTAGGTTTCTTTCATTGAGCTCGTGAGGTACCCAAATATCGAGCTTTGTTGTGTATATATTTTATCCGTAATAGGGCGACCAGAGCGACGTGCATCTTTGATATCAAAATTTCCGGATTGAAAATGCTTAAACCAAATTTGTGCTACTCTCAGAGACTGCACCAGGTATAAACATCGCAAATTCTCTCGCAGCTTTTATTATATTCACTCATCTTGACAGTACGAAAAACAAATGAAAATCACACATTTTCCTATTTGAATTTGGAATTATGTTCTTTAAAATTTAAACTTTCAATGATACCAAAACCAGCCCGATAAAAATAGTATAGCCAAAGAGATTTTATGACAAGTTCATACATACTATATTGCGAAAAGACTTTTTCCCCAACCTAATATGTATGCACATTTTGAATAGAATTTTCTAGCACCTAGCTATTTATTAGAGACTAATAGATTCACCTTACCAGTGGTCACTACAAATAATAAACACTATTACTGTGTCACTACGAGTGCCGATCGTTGTAAATAGGTCAAAGTGTGCTATGGGTTGAAGGCATGGACATTCAGTATTCGGGATTAATTTTTCAATAAGATGAACCCCATCATTCACTTTTGATTGCCGTCATGTATAGATGACTATATAGTAGTACCGTGGCCTGATGGACACATTTTGGATAAAATCTTATCATGGCAAAAGTGTTCAATAAAAGTGAGCGCTAGAACGGTGTTTTGCCTTGCCAATACAAATGCATTTAAGAAGATATACAATTTTGTACCAACAGTTTTGAAAACAAAATTTGGTCTCACTGATGCTACTACATTTACGTAATATCTCGTATAAAAGCCAAGTAAATTGCGTCGAAAAATAGTTAATTTCAACTCTAAAGAGCAAATCCCGAAAGGAGAATCAAGGTCATCATTATAATCATCAACAATCATCCGCCGCAATAGCCGAGACCTAAAATCAGCAAGTATTAGTCAGTTTACCATCTTGAAGAAATCTGCCACCAAAACCAATGATTGGTTAATCTCTGGACAGGCAGGATATTTTGATATAGTAAAATGAAACTAGATTATGTGCGTAATAGGTACAGACGCCAGCACATCCAGCTATCCCATTCTGTCAAATTCATTCTATAGATTTTCAACTTTATCACAAAAGCATAAGATTCACTTTCAATTGGGGAAATTTGACAGATTGGAGTAGCTTGATGTGCTGGCGTCTGTACATTGGTGGCTTAAAGAGATCGTTTTTCTGGATTGTAAATTATTTGACTTAACTGTGTGGTTTCCGGCCCAGAAAGACGAACAGGGCTACCCCTATTAAATCCCGTGGCTGTCGTATAAGGCGACTAAGGGATAACGCATCGCATTCACATAGTATAATACAGCAGGCAGTCAGACAGCAGCGCCACCTGTGTATTAGCTACCACTTTAACTGGGGTCCTTAACTCGCACTCCAAACGCGGTGACTACGGCAAACCTCTCCAAATGGCAACGTTACAAAAACCTTTGCGGGAGGCCTATTATGGATGACCAGTACTGGTCGGGCTAGGCTCATGATATAAATGTTCTGTTATTATTATTATAAATATAAAGCAAATATAATAGAGAAATAAGTAAATAATCCGCTGGCAGCCACCAAGTTACCGCAAAGATTTAAAAAACCAGACCTATCTTATCACCAGACTAAATACAGTAGAACTTCGATAACTCAAACCTCGGTAACTTAAAAACCTCTATAACTTCAAAAACTAATGTGTTCCCTTCCCATCAGAGCCCAAAACCTCTATAACTTAAAGAAATATTTCCACAACCTCTATAACATAAAATTGTTTGTCAATGTGTCATTTTGAAAGAGTGTATAAAACAATACTTCTGACGCATTCGAGTAAAAGTAGGAACAACGGTACATACATACATACCTTTATATTATCCTATCCCTAACATAGACCCTTGATAACATAAAACGTCTATAACTTAAAATATTTTGTGTTTCCCTTGGACTTTAACTTATCGAGGTTCTACTGTAATAATAAATAAAATATATACTCACTTTACAAAATGATTTAGCAAAAAGTCAATGCAGTTTTTGTTGAGATCCGGTAATTGCGCATAGCATTTTAATAATGCGTGCCGTCTTGTATGCGCGGGGCCGGAATCAACAGATGTGCCTGCACCCTGAAAAATAATGGAATATGTTTCACTTGGTGACATTTTAATGTAATAAGCGTGAGTTGCGATGCTCCTTCAATTTATTTTTATTATTTAGTAATTGATAAAAGGTATTAAAATTATAATATCTTCTTAGCGTGTCGATGGCAAACCAATAAAATTTTTGTGGGCCAAAATATGGCCACACTAATTGCCCTGCTTGTGGCATTTCTAAGATCCTGCTGATTAGAGTCCCCATCTAGACATATTTCCTTTACTTCGGCCCACCTGAGACCGGAGTCTATCTAGGCACTTCCAAATCGGCCACGGCAATCGATGTCTAAGCTTTTGGAAAGCGTGATAAAATGTTTCGGTAAGCATTTTTGTGCACGCCAGATGCTGCATCTCGCTCTTGAGGGACCGTTCGTCAGTGGAGCGGCGTATTTAGCAAAGCGATTCCGGTCAATTGAGCAGGATTGGAAGCTATTAAGAATGAGGAATGTATTTATGACATGAATTTGAGTCCAATAATGTATTCTAAACAGTAGTGAGCACAGTTCCTGCGCAGGCGCAGAAAGGTTTATATCGATCTCGCTTTTATCAAATGCACACCTTCCTTTGCATTTCTTTTTACACTAAGGGTCCCCAATATCCCTTGAGGTATGATATATGAATACTTACTTGTGTGGAACCCCAAGCCTTTAATAATTCAGGATATAGGGCATCAGTAAACAAGGCTTCAGGAAGTTCTCGTAGATATAACTTTAGCACGCCAGTCACGGAATGGATGTCCACCTCTTTTAGTAGTTGTTCGGCTTCGTATGCATCTAAAAGAAAACAATTATACAATAATTAAAATAAAATGGCTTTTTATGGGTTCCGTACCCAAAGGGTAAAACGGGACCCTATTACTAAGACTTCGCTGTCTGTCTGTCTGTCACCAGGCTGTATCTCATGAACCGTGATCGTTAGACAGTTGATATTTTCACAGATGATGTATTTCTGTTGAGCTAAAAAACAAAATAAAATAAATATTTAAGGGGGCTCGCATATAACAAACGTGAATATTTGCTCGTTTTTATAGATGGTACGGAACACTTCGTGCGCGAGTCCGACTCGCACTTGGTCGGTTTTTTTTATTACTGATATTGATATATTGATTTCGGGTGATCAATGACAACTATTTTTTTATATAACTATTACTCCATATACAAGTTACGTGCATGTGCGTCTGGTGCGTGCGTAGGTTACGCCCACTACTCTTTGAATAATTGTCCTGATTCTGAGTGCGCTGTGGACTGCATGTTAAATGTCGTATTATTGTAAATTCTGGTACATTAGTATTAGTTACTTCCGAGAAAAGTTTATTGGTAAAATTTGGAATGGACTACTGTAAATACTCACTGGTTTCGAAGCTCTTCTTGAGACGGTTGAGATCAGAGGCGCTGCCCGAAACGCGGTACACGCCCACCTCGTGAATGCCGCGACGTTCCACTTCACGCACGCACGCGCTTATTATGAACGGAATGTTTCGCTTTTCGCGTCTGGAATTAAAGTTCATTGATAGAGTTTGAGATATTGTTTGACAGGGAATGAAAATAGTTTGTAATATGGCTGTCACTTTTAGTTATAGTGCGAAAGATTGCCAGGCCCAATTCGCATGTGACGTCGGTCAGATAAAGTTTGCAGGGAAACAATCGAGGAGAATGGAGAGTACCATCAGCGAGCCGCCCCCCGCGCCACGGGGGAGGGAGCTAGTGCACAGAGTATGGCAGTACTCACTTGGCGACGTGCGTGATCTTGGCGCCGAAGAGCGCGCCGGGCTTGGTGGAGGGCACGCGGCGCGCGCTGCGCTCGGGCGGCAGCACGCGCACGCGCACCGTCAGCGAGCCGCCCCCCGCGCTACGTAGCTAGTGCACAGAGTATGGCAGTACTCACTTGGCGACGTGCGTGATCTTGGCGCCGAAGAGCGCGCCGGGCTTGGTGGAGGGCACGCGGCGCGCGCTGCGCTCGGGCGGCAGCACGCGCACGCGCACCGTCAGCGAGCCGCCCCCCGCGCTACGTAGCTAGTGCACAGAGTATGGCAGTACTCACTTGGCGACGTGCGTGATCTTGGCGCCGAAGAGCGCGCCGGGCTTGGTGGAGGGCACGCGGCGCGCGCTGCGCTCGGGCGGCAGCACGCGCACGCGCACCGTCAGCGAGCCGCCCCCCGCGCTACGTAGCTAGTGCACAGAGTATGGCAGTACTCACTTGGCGACGTGCGTGATCTTGGCGCCGAAGAGCGCGCCGGGCTTGGTGGAGGGCACGCGGCGCGCGCTGCGCTCGGGCGGCAGCACGCGCACGCGCACCGTCAGCGAGCCGCCCCCCGCGCTACGTAGCTAGTGCACAGAGTATGGCAGTACTCACTTGGCGACGTGCGTGATCTTGGCGCCGAAGAGCGCGCCGGGCTTGGTGGAGGGCACGCGGCGCGCGCTGCGCTCGGGCGGCAGCACGCGCACGCGCACCGTCAGCGAGCCGCCCCCCGCGCTACGTAGCTAGTGCACAGAGTATGGCAGTACTCACTTGGCGACGTGCGTGATCTTGGCGCCGAAGAGCGCGCCGGGCTTGGTGGAGGGCACGCGGCGCGCGCTGCGCTCGGGCGGCAGCACGCGCACGCGCACCGTCAGCGAGCCGCCCCCCGCGCTACGTAGCTAGTGCACAGAGTATGGCAGTACTCACTTGGCGACGTGCGTGATCTTGGCGCCGAAGAGCGCGCCGGGCTTGGTGGAGGGCACGCGGCGCGCGCTGCGCTCGGGCGGCAGCACGCGCACGCGCACCGTCAGCGAGCCGCCCCCCGCGCTACGTAGCTAGTGCACAGAGTATGGCAGTACTCACTTGGCGACGTGCGTGATCTTGGCGCCGAAGAGCGCGCCGGGCTTGGTGGAGGGCACGCGGCGCGCGCTGCGCTCGGGCGGCAGCACGCGCACGCGCACCGTCAGCGAGCCGCCCCCCGCGCTACGTAGCTAGTGCACAGAGTATGGCAGTACTCACTTGGCGACGTGCGTGATCTTGGCGCCGAAGAGCGCGCCGGGCTTGGTGGAGGGCACGCGGCGCGCGCTGCGCTCGGGCGGCAGCACGCGCACGCGCACCGTCAGCGAGCCGCCCCCCGCGCTACGTAGCTAGTGCACAGAGTATGGCAGTACTCACTTGGCGACGTGCGTGATCTTGGCGCCGAAGAGCGCGCCGGGCTTGGTGGAGGGCACGCGGCGCGCGCTGCGCTCGGGCGGCAGCACGCGCACGCGCACCGTCAGCGAGCCGCCCCCCAGCGCCACGGCGCGGGCGCCCCCCCCTAGCGCCTCCGTCGCCCACTCCCGGGACAGCTACGGACAACAAGGTTGGGGTATACTTTCATGTTACATTTCATTTTTTACCTATGCGACACTGAAAGGCGATTCCATAATAAACCTTCCAATGATAATAGGTCTTTACCTATGAAATTGCCGTTTTGTATGAAAAAATTTAAACGAATTTTATTCATGAATTTTTTTATTTGTATTAATCGAAGTAATCACCCATGCAATCAATGCATCTTTGCCATCGCAGTGGCAGTTTATTGATGCCCTTCTTAAAGAAATCAGCTGGACGGGAGGCAACAAATTCTTCAAAGGCATTTTGTACTGCCTCTCGGGTATTGAATTTTTTTCCCGCCAAGAAGTTATCCAAATTCTGGAAAAAGTAGTAGTCTGTAGGCGCAAGGTCTGGTGAGTAGGGCGGATGACGGAGAGCTTCCAACCCCAGTTCTTGCAACTTGGAGACCGTCTGCTGTGCAGTATGAGGTCGCGCGTTGTCGTGCAGGAGCAGCGGAGACGAGCGATTGACCAATGCTGGTTGGAGATGCGCCAGCTTCTCCATCATTGTGCTCAGTTCTTCACAGTACACATCTGCAGTAATGCTCACCCCGTTTGGTAAGAAGCTGTGATGAATCACACCGGCGCTAGACCACCAAACAGTGACCATCACTTTTCTAGGGGTAAGTTTTCGTTTAGGGCATTGTTTAGGTGCTGAACCAGGATCCAACCAACTTGCTGAGCGCTTGCGGTTATCAAACAGAATCCATTTTTCATCGCAGGTAACAATGCGGTTCAAAATTCCTTCATTTGTGTGTCTGTTGAGCAGTGCAAGGCACGTCTCGACGCGTACTTCGCGCTGGCGATCATTGAGTTCGTGGGGCACCCATTTGTCAAGCTTTTTTACCTTGCCAATTTGACGCAAATGGACCAATATTGTTTTGACGCTAACGTCGAAAGCTGCTGCTAATTCAGCCGTAGATTGTGTATCATCAGCTTCCACAACCGCCTTTAATTCGTCATTGTCGACCAAAGTCTTCGGACGACCGCGAGGTTCATTTTTCAGGTCGAAATTTCCAGAACGGAAGCGAGCAAACCAATAACAGGTGGTGCGTTGGTTTGTAGTGTTAGCTCCGTAAACGTCGTTGATGTTGCGTGCCGCTTGTGCCGCGTTGCTGCCACGACGGTACTCATATTCCATAATTACTCGAATTTTTAACGTATCCATGATGACGAAAAAGATTGAAATGCGATGAAAATGTAACACTAATCAATAAAGAAATGACTACTTTTGGAAAAAAGAATCCATGTTTTTAAAATAAAATTAATTTGAAATTAGAATTCTTAGCCAAACAAAAATTATTTTGATTTGAAATGGCCAGTACTGCAGAACGGCAATTTCATAGGTAAAGACCTAATATTAGAGAATTGTCTACGAATAAGTTTAAAAGAATTACTAAAGCCAAATTGTGTAGCAGTATTATAAAATGTCTGATTATTTAAGTGACAAAAGTGCTTGAAATTGAGCTTTTCTGAGTCAACACACATGATTGTAATTAATCTTAAGTATATTTTATTTAAAAAAAGGATTCCTACTGAGTTTTCTGGAAGTGTTTCTCAGTAGCTGCCACGTCATGCACTGCACGGTATGGTAAAAAAATGACGATTCCACATAAATGTATTTTTTTACGGAATAAATGATTTTTGATTTTGTATGTTTTTAGAACTGGCCACTTGTAAACGAAATAATAAAAAAAGAAGTACAAATTTTGAAAATGGAACTCATTGCCAATATTATAGTGTAAGTATTTTATTAATTTGTCATTTGTTTACGATTTGGCCGCAAATTGAAAATCGCGTTAAATTCATGCTTACGTGACATAGACATGTCACGTAAGCATGAATTTAACGCGAGAATTTACGTGCACTCATTTTTTATGACTTTCGATATCATTTAAGTCAACAATAGAGTTATGATAGACTTCGATTGGCCTTTCACGATGAAGCCCCATCTCGTGCCATTGTTTACAACTGGTTGAATGAGTTTAAACGTGGTCGCACTAATCTCACCGATGATCTGCGTGAAGGACGGCCTTCTACGGCGACGGCTGAAGATAACATCAGTGTTGTGCGGCATATGATAGAGATCGACAAAAGAGTGACTTATCGGTAGATTTGGACAAGCTTAGGCATCGGCATGAGGCAAGTGCACAAAATCCTCGTAAGTATAATTAAGACATTTTTTTTAATAAAGTACCAAGTAGTATACTTGGTACTTTATTAAAAAAAATGTCTTAGAAAAATTTGGGAGAAACGACATCGCAGTAGGATCCTCCTTCACCGCGACAACGCCTCGTCGCACACCGCCAAGCAAACAATAGGAACTACTGGAATTACTGGGTCATCCGCCCTATAGCCCCAACCTATCACCTTGCGCTTTTTATTAATATCGAACCGAACCGAACATAAAAAAAGCTTTAACACGAGGAAAATGTCTTATGAATAGTGTTGGGTAAATAGCCGGCTGCTTTGGGTTATTATCGATTATAATCCATAAGTGTCCATTAATAGCCTAGCAATGGATGATAACCCTGCTATTAATGTATTGTTAAAAAATAAATGCTTCCTTTTGTTTTATAGTAAAATCTATAGGTGTGAACATAAATGGGATGCATGTACGCAGTGTGATTCAATGTATTGTTATTATTTTTATTTATTTTTACTTTTTATATGTGAAGAAGTGTTAATAATAAAATAAATACACATTTTTCGGGAAATTCAGTTTTGTTAATTTGAGATTTAACCATCTACCTAATTAATTACTTGACTTAACAAAGCGAGCTAAATATGGAGGTGTATGTGTAGGTAACTACAAATACATTTTAACCGATACGTAAAAATGTAAGGTACGTTATGTAAGTTACTTATTAGCTCTTTTCTGTGAATACGACGTAGGTAAATTATAAACATCGGAGGAGGCGAGCGAATGCCGAAGAGGCTGCCAGAGTGCATAGTGCTTATAATGTCGCTGTCAAGGCGCTATAAATTGCGATAGTGGAACCCAAAAGTCGGTACTGGGGGCGCCCGTACAAACTGGTAGGTACTGGGCAAGCTCAGACCGTGGGTTCCTCCGTTGAGAAGTACCCTGGACCCAGATTTTCTGTAGGAGGTGGTGGAAACCCTCTTCCCTAATGTCCAGGACAGACCCCCGGACCCTCCGTTGCCTTCACACCATGATTGGGATGACCAGTTTGAGGTGACGGAAGGGGAGTTGGACCGAGCAGTACCTGTTGGAAAGTGGCCAGGCTAGTGCTGTTGCACAAGCCGGGCAGGACCTCAGCGGTCCATCTTGCGACCCCTGCTTTGGAGCCTCGCCTATGATGCGGTCCTGCGGACTGACCTTCCTTCCGGAATGAGCGTGTCTTAGCCCGGGAGCAATGTTTCCAGCGTCGTCGTTATCGTCGTGGCTATTAGAAGACTGGACCTTCGGGTGGCACCTCATAAGATCAGGCACTATGGTTCCACGGTTTACACCGTAGGATAATAATAATAATAATATCTCGGGACAATGTCACACAGATCATCCTAGCCCCAAACTAAGCAAAGCTTGTACTATGGGTACCAGGCGACGATATACATACTTATATAGATAGATAAATACTTATATACATAGAAATAATCCATGACTCAGAAACAAATATTTGTGCTCATCACACAATTATTTGCACTTACCGGGATTCGAACCCAGGACCACCAGCTTCGTAGGCAGGAGCACTACCAACTAGGCTACGGTGACCGTCAAACCGACCCAAGGATGGAACCACCCAGTACGACATTGCGCGTAGGTGACGCGGAGATCAGGGTGGGGCGGTACCTGAAGTACCTTGGCCTCACCCTAGACAGTCGATGGGGCTTCGAGGAGCACTTCAAGCGTCTGGCCCCACCAGTGCGCCGGGCAACCGGCGCGTTAAGCCGGCTTTTGCCGAATCTCGGAGTTCCTCGGAAAGAAGTTCACCGTCTCCATGGTGGTGTCGTGCGATCCATGGCCCTTTATGGGGAACCCATCTGGTTTGAACGCCTGACGGGTGCCTCTCGCTGTAGAATTGTACTCAATAGCCTGCAGCGTGTGGTGGCCATACGGATCGCACGAGGATACCGTACGGTATCTTTCTAGGTGGTGACACTCTTAGCGCGCCTCCCGCCATTTGATTTCCTGGCGGCAGTTGTCGCGGCGGTTTTTATCGAAATCCGCGCCCGCCAGGAGAACGGGGGGCGCCAGAACAGACGCTCATGCAGTTCAGACGGGATGTCCACCGGCACGTACTAGTGCAGTGGCGAGCACGGCTAGAGTTACGCCTAAACGTGTGCCAGCGTGCCGTCGGTGCCATCCTGCCTCACCTCGAGGCCTGGGTGGGAAGGTGGAGTGGTTGCGTCACCTACAGACTGACTCAGAAACGCACGGGTGTTTCGGTGAGTATCTGAACCGGATAGACCGAGAAGCGATGACACACTGTCACCACTGCGGGAGCGACTTAGATTCTGCCCAGCACACTCTGGCCGAGTGCCCGGCCTAGGAGGCCTGGTCTTAATCGCAGAGATCGGACGGGATCTGTCCCCACCGGCAATAGTAGGGGCTGGTTGGTAACTCCACCAAATGGAACGCCGTGGTCTCCTTCTGTGAGGCAGTTATGCTCCAGATGCGCCGAGCGGGATCGGGAACGGCCCGATCCCACTCGCAGACGGAGGAGACGTCGGGGCGAAGCAGCATATCCGCCCCCCCCCCCCTTCCGGCGCTAAGATAAGTCCACGCAGGTTTAGTCGGTGCGAGTCCGACATACCCACCCATAGACATTTTTTGCGGGTGGCATGCGTAGGCATTCCCCCTGCCTAATCAAAAATAAAAACAAAAAGGTAAATTATTAACAATGGAAATTACCCGAACGGTAACATCCATTCCCGCACTCCCGTTTCTCGTTGTCCCATAGGAGATTATGAAGAATCCAGCGTTTCTAGCAGTAATTTTTTTTTTGCTTCAAACAAAAAAAAACAACTAAAAGCGAAAATAAAATAATAAAAATTCCCAAGAATATTTCCCGAATAAATTACTAATGAAGAATTAAAAAAAAAACTAAGTACTTACATAAAATCTAATTATCAAAAATCAATGTAAATAGCCGATTAAAAATTTTTAAAAGAGCCAGAATAATTTCAAATTGCACATTTATTTACTTCAAAGAAAGATGATGAAAATGAAGTCTAATCTGACAGTCCTGTGGCTGAGAACCTTGAAGGGAAATTTTCAATCACTTGAATAACATTAACAGCAGGGTTATCATCCATAATGGCTATTAATGGCTACTAACTGGCTTTTAATCGATTATTAGCCAAATGATATTAACTGGATTATTATCATTGCCCAACACTACTTATGAACGCCGAGGAAACAGTGGCTGCGTTCCAAAATGCCGTCGAAGAGACCCCTAAGGAAGAGTGGGTAAACTGCTTTTCTCAGTGGATACTATTTTGAAAAGATATAATAAAACTAATAACTTGCTAGTTTGTTCAGTTTTTGATTTTCTAAGAACTTTCAGTGTCACCCTCGTACTCCGCAGAAAATAAACATTGTAGATGCGAGATATGCTGAGCTGAATAAGACCATTATTAACCTTTTATCAGTCATGTGTAATTGACAAACTAATATTATGTGCCCAACGCCACAGTCATATCTAAATAGTTGCGTACAGCACATAGCAGCAAATTTTGGTTTGTCATCTATATATGACCGTGGTAACAGTCGAAAAGTTAAGAGGAAGGTACTGACTAACAGTGTTCTCTTCAAATCTCATCAGCCTCTCGGGTCATTATTGAAGAAATGTTTTAAACTCAATTATTACGAGGCATCACTTTCATAATTAGATACACTTAAAAAAGACCGGAGAGCGCATCTAGCTATGAGCGTCAATACATGCAATATTTAATTTCACTTTGCCGAAGTAGCAACATTTGCAGCTGCATTTTATAGTTACTATAGACTTTTCTCCTTAAGATGAGTTCCCTGACAGTTCTTGTCTGATAATTGTAGTGACGTGTCCTAACGAAATATAATCGACTTTTTTATAATATCGATTTAGTTGGCAAAGAAAATGGCCGACGTTCCGTTTAACGCATAAGACATTTTTAAGATTCATACTTTTTTATATTATTTACTTAAGTTAATTATAACTACAATAATTTACTTAGTAATTTACGAAAGGCAATATTTTTTTATCATTACTTTATCAATTTTTTTGCCAGTTATTTTTTATTCGTCTAAAGTAGTATGCGTGCCACGGAAAAAAATGAACTGTCAGGGAACATCTTATGGCGAAAAGACTATAGCTGTCTCGGCGAACTTCGAACAGCCATAAACCAAGCCATTTACGACCGAAAAAGCAACGTCTCACACTCTACTGTCTCATTGGCACACTCAGTTTTCGGATAATTTAATTATTTGCTATTTACATTTTTTTTTTCATACAAAATTTCTCCTGACAACCACGAACTCATTAAAGAAAGATTTATCTTATTTCGTGCAGTCGTATGGCAGTTACGAGGTTTGTATGAAATAAAAAATAATATCTTAGTCACACATTCACTTATCGGATATTTTTAAATATTTGCTATTTATATTTTTTGTTCATACAAACCTTCTCATGTCAATAATAAACACATAAAAGAAAGATTTATCCAATTTGGTGCAGTCGTTTGGAAGTTAGCAGCGTACATACATTTTGGTGACTAATTTAGATACTAGCTGTGCCCCGCGGTTTCACCCCTGTTAAACTATATAAGTTATAACCTATGTGTTTTTCGAATATATAAGCTATATTACTACAAAGTTTCATTCAAATTTGTTCGGTAATTTTTGCGTGAAAGAGTAACCAACCTCCGTACTCACAAACTTTCGCATGTAAAATATTAGTAGGAAATTACCTTGATAGTGCATTTGCCGCGTAGCACTGGGCGCGCCGCGTCCTCGTACAGCAGCAGGCGCAGGTTCTGCGAGCCCTCCAGGTCCAGCGTGAAGCTCTCGTTCCAGCGCGGCTGCGCGCTACGACACACTAGCTTCGACTTCGCTTTGCGGAAATAGTGCCCGTACGAGTCCACCTCCACGACTATGTAGTAATCTGAGAACAAAATAAATGGAACTATTCATTTTCTAACTCCTCTTTCTGATTAAATTCGTCGCGGGATCGAAGACAGTTAAATCGATCCCCGGGACATGCCTGTTTGCCACTGTTGATCCTGGCTTACAGGTGATGCAGTGGTGAGTCAACAAAGAAGAGAGAGGGACTAGTTCCGATAAAAATAATTATTTGTATATATGGCGACAGGGTAGCGATACGCATACGCAATGCTGATAAGACTAGCGTCGTGACCGTGGGGTTCAGGACACATCAAGTGATTTAACCAAAATTTACAATGAACCCTTCTATTAAGAATAATCATAATCACGGAAAAATTGCTACATTTGAATCGATAACCTCTTCCTTTTAAAAGTTGGTTAAAAATAAAAACCCAGTAGTAGTGTTAAAAATGTTGTATTAACAGCAAGTTTTGTAAGTCAGGAGTTCTGTAACTCACCGGCCGGAGTGTCGAGCGGCGCGGTCATGCCGCCGATGTGCAGCTGCAGGTCGCCGAGCAGCAGCGAGTCGTCGCGGCCGGAGCGCAGCAGGTACGAGCCCATGTCCGTCTGCAGGTAGCTGCGGCACGCCGTCACCCACGCCTGCAGCTCCAGCATCGAGATCGAGCTGGACCCCGCCGGAGGTGCTGATGACGCCTAATAAATACGTTCAGATCGTCAGTTTAACTAGTAATCGCGACCGTCGTCATACACATAAGGTACGCTCTAATAACAACTTGCTGAATATCTACCTCAATCCAGGTAGCATACGAACCTACTTAGTTCAACAAATGATAAACAAAGCAGGCTTAATCTCAAAATTTTACGCAAGCAATTTTGTATAGTTTATAGTACAAAATATAAAGTTTTGACTATTAAGTGCTCTTAATTGACTAATGTGGACCTTCGATTAATTGTCAAAGTCAGAAAAATAAGATGTTTTCCGGCAGCATATAGAATAGAATAGAATACTCTTTATTGTTCACCATAAAAATAAATACAACATGAAATATTACATAGACAAGTTGTACAAAGGGCGGTCTTATCGCATAAAGCGATCTCTTCCAGACAACCTTAGGATGGATAGGAGCTGAACATTATTAACTTATAGCATGACAACTTAGACATGATCAAAAATCATAGTCAAGTCAATAAAACAAAATAAAATAAATTTTATAAATGTGTTCATACAATGTGTACCTAAATTTCTATGTTACTAGAAATAATGTATACAACTATATTACTACAAACATGTTCTGACTATTTACAAGCGTTTTTTTAAGTCTACGTGAATAAAAACCTTTTATTTTTATTTTATTTATCTATTTATTTATCATCATCATATCAGCCGAAAGACGTCCACTGCTGAACAATAGCCTCCCTCAAAGATCTCGAGAATTGCCGGTCTTGCACTATTCGCATTCAGCTGTTTTCCTCACAAGATCATGGGTCCATCTTGGAACGGGCCTGCTCATGCTGCGTCTTCCGGTTCGTATAAATAGTAATATGTGTTAGGAACAACAGGCAGGAGCACTACCAACTAGGCTACGGCCTAGTTGGTAGTGCTCCTGCTTGCGAAGCTGGTGGTCCTGGGTTCGAATCCCGGTAAGTGCAAATATTTGTGTGATGAGCACAAATATTTGTTTCTGAGTCATGGATGTTTTCTATGTATTTAAGTATCTATCTATATAAGTATGTATATCGTCGCCTGGTACCCATAGTACAAGCTTTGCTTAGTTTGGGGCTAGGTTTATCTGTGTGACATTGTCCCTAGATATTATTATATATTATTATTTAAGAAAAAGCATAATTATTAAAATCATCAATTTAATAAATTGTTACAGATTTAAAGATGGGGTTAGCCTTTTTTGAAATCGATTTTCTTGAAATCGATAGCTTTCTTGTTGCAGGTTTTAGAGATGGGTCATTCCATTATCGCGGGTGCAACATTTAGACGCCTGTTTTAGTTTAACCTAATTAAATAAAAAACATTTTCAGTTAAATATGACGTTAGGAAACTACATTTTAATGTATTTAGTTTGTATTAATTGACAATAATTTTAATATGATATTTTAAAAGCCAGGAGAAAGGTTCAAATTGCCATCGCGGGTGCAACAAATTTGGCCCGACCTTTCCAGATCACAAACAATAAACGCATAAATCTGTTAATTCTAATATATTTCATATGTTTTGCCTTAATATTTTGAAATTTATTAAAGTAACAAAGAATATAAAATAAAATTTCTAAACAAAACCACAATAAGCAATAAGTTATATGTTTTTTTTTTTATTATCGCGGGTGCAACGCCAATTTATCGCGGGTGCAACCTGTCTAATTTAAGTGAACATTAAGAACAATTTTACTGATAAAGGAACAAAATAAGACGTCAAACCATATTTATTACTAACAACAAGACTTTTATTGTCGCTTATATTAATTATTTCTTTTGAAATACGTTAATATTTGCCGAAAATTCTATTAATATATCATTTCCATCAGTCTTTTTCTTTGGCGCTTCCAACTTCGCGACAATTTCATCAAATTGCACGTCTCTATACGCAAACATTATGAGGAGGATCATTAATTGGCAGAATGTGAGCTGGGCTCTCATTATAAAAATCGGGCTTGCCTATAGATATTTCAGGACGAGTTTCTTTAAAAATTTTGAGGGCTTCTCGATGCTCATAATCATGGTTCTTTTTGGATTCGCATTTTCGTGCCTGTATTAAACTTGACTGTTCTCACATCTTTTATACCAGGCATTTGTCTACTAATGTCATCCCTATTATAAAAATCACAAATCAGTTCTTTCCTTCCATCCGTTAGCTTTCGAGGCACAGCTTTAGGGTCGTCATTTTTGTCAAATACAGCAATGATGAATTTAGGAGCTACTTTTTTACAGCTTCCAGTGCTTTGGTGGGACTGGCTGGTAGATTACGTTTTATTTTTGCCGCAGCCTTCCCTAGTATACGAGGACTGCTGTATCTAATAGATGTTTGTTTAAATCGTTCTTTCTTACGTCACTTTCTAGTTGCCTGCATTATTTCTGTGGATCTGATTCTTGATTTCTAGCCAATGCTTTCAAATCTACATCTCTATTTTTCTCATATTTCTCCGTTTGGAATTACGAGCCCTTTCCCGAAGCAGGAAGCTCAGGATTTTCTTTTAAATTCCGCCTATATTTCTGCGAAGCAGTCTCCTTATGTTTCTGTTGTCATTTTAACCGATATTTCTATGAAAAATACAGAATATTATATAGACACACATATTAGATATATATTATTAATCGTCTTCATCATATATTATTAGTCGAGGTATATCAAAACAACGAAATGTATAATTAATCCAACAAAAAGTTTACGTGAAATAACGTTGCACCCGCGATCTCACATCGACATCGCGGGTGCAACCAATTTAAGTTATCGTTGATTTTAACCTAACAATCATTACACCCTTAAAAACAAATAATTTAAGTTTGGTTTTCATCTCTTCTTACTTTTGCAAAGTTTTAGAACGTTAGCTCTTTATTTCTGTTGAAAAGGTAAACTTTTATATCTTTTGCATCGCGGGTGCAACAAGTTAACAGTGTATTCTAGCAGTCAATAATTCTTAATAAATAACAATGTATATACTTACATTTTGGGACACGAAGATAAATAAATATTGTCATTTCACGTTTAGCTGGTAAAACATAACCTCACACTGTCAACAACAACTGTTTCGCACCACTGTTCTTTCTTACTTCTTTGCACTAATAACGAAAAAAACAACTAATAGCGTGTTTGAAAAACTCATATCGGGAATCATCTATAGCGGAATCATCCAGATATAATGTCGCAATTTATGAAATATATATAAAAATCATGCCTGGGTGAAGTATTACTACACTTCACTTCATATGTGATATCACTGGCGCTTTTTTTGTGATAAATATAGATAAAATACATTGAACCGACACTTGTTGCGCCTTTTCACGGGGCATCATCAGGTGTTAGCTCAGTGAATGTAAACATTACAGACCCTACGTGGATAGACTAGTATTTAGAAAATATATAGGTACATATTTTTTTATTTGCTGTGTGGTGACGGCGACGAATATCAGAATATCATCACCCCATCTCATCCCGTGGGGGGCGTAGAAATCGACCCGAGGGAATATCTACCAGAGGACGGGCAGCACTTTCTTTCTGAGTATTATGACCATCATATTGCGATCACCAACCCGTTTGCCAAGCGTGGCTATTATGGCATATCCCCCAAGATTATTCTTGGGACAGGCTTTGTCCAGCTGTGGTCTTCTTACAGCTGTTATGAATACATATTTTTAAGCTTGTAATATGTCTATGATATGTTTTTTTTAATACTGAAACTAGCAAGATCTGAAATGAAGAGGCACAGACCTGTAAAGCGTGTATGGAGTCGATCCACTGCGTGCGCTCGTACTCCGAGCTGAGGAAGAAGATGTGCTGGCGCTGCAGCGCGCTGGCCGCGCCGGGGGCGCGCGCGCCCACGCGGAACACCAGGTTGGGCGACGCCAGCACCAGCTGCGCCTCCAGCTCCGCGAGCTTTTTGCGCTGCTTCTCCGCAGCGCCGCGCCCACCGATCCTTATTTTCTGCAATGAGAAATCTTGTTGAAGAGACCTACCAAAATGCATGGTAGTTTTAAAATAATATTCTGTGTACCACTTCATCTCCCCCTGCAGAAGTCGTCCCGAATATCTAGCAGAGCAGCGTCTTTTGAGTACTATGCCATCGTCAACCTGTCCGCTAAGCGTGGCGATTACAGCATTCTCTCCCCAATAGAATAAAACCAGAGCCCTTAGTCTCGTGTAATGGCTGTGGTAACGGCGCGACCAGGTGTTAAGAATCCACGAATTAGCAACACCGATGAACTCTGGTAATAATCAACATTCATTCACTGCGGACCAACGAGAAGATCATCTGACTGGAGGAGGAATTAAGCAGCACATTGGGCTATATGGAATTGAGTAGAGACTGAAGACTGGGGAAGAACACGATAAAGAAAACGACAACAAAACAAAACTTTCCTAGTTTTTGGCGAAGGGAGCGCTACTATATGGATATGCTTCGCAAACTTTTCATGATATCAGAGACATTTTTCATGATAACATTGTAAATTTTGTAAAATTCCATCAAATCCTGCAATTTTTTTTCTGGTATCTTTGTTATTATTGTCACATTGTTTATTTTAGGAATATTTCTCAGAATTTCCTTGCCAGTTCTCAAGAGTAACAGTGACCTGAACAGAAGTTGGATTTCTTTTTATTAATATTATAAAGTTGTTTTTGTTTTTGTCAGTTTCCATGCAAAAAGAAACAGTATTATCCGGCAAACGTAAGGCAATTAGACGTACATGGGAACAACAACGTATATGGGAATTCTCTGTATATAATAATAGCATTTTACCTTATCGTCATTGTTCGCCCTTTCGTCGGCGAGGATCTGGTCGCGTACGGTGGAAGCTTGCGACTTGAGCGCCACGATGTTGGCGGGGGACGTCTCCCGCGCGTCGCCCGCGCCCGCCACGTCCTCCTCCACTACTACTATGTCCGGTAACGGGATGAACCACTTCAGTTCAAACGTGAACTTGTCGCGGCCTGATGCCTGTCAAAATACACATATTTATTTAAAGGTAAGGCAAATAGAATACCGATATGAATATCTTGGGACAAATGTGACACTGCCATCTGATCTCAAACTAGGCAGAGCCTGTACTATTGCAACAGATATCTGATAACCATACTTATATAATAGGTCTTTACCTATGAAATTGCCGTTTTGTATGAAAAAATATAAACGAATTTTTTTCATGAATTTTTTTATTTGTATTAATCGAAGTAATCAACCATGCAATCAATGCATCTTTGCCATCGCAGTGGCAGTTTATTGATGCCCTTCTTAAAGAAATCAGCTGGACGGGAGGCAACAAATTCTTCAAAGGCATTTTGTACTGCCTCTCGGGTATTGAATTTTTTTCCCGCCAAGAAGTTATCCAAATTCTGGAAAAAGTAGTAGTCTGTAGGCGCAAGGTCTGGTGAGTAGGGCGGATGACGGAGAGCTTCCAACCCCAGTTCTTGCAACTTGGAGACCGTCTGCTGTGCAGTATGAGGTCGCGCGTTGTCGTGCAGGAGCAGCGGAGACGAGCGATTGACCAATGCTGGTTGGAGATGCGCCAGCTTCTCCATCATTGTGCTCAGTTCTTCACAGTACACATCTGCAGTAATGCTCACCCCGTTTGGTAAGAAGCTGTGATGAATCACACCGGCGCTAGACCACCAAACAGTGACCATCACTTTTCTAGGGGTAAGTTTTCGTTTAGGGCATTGTTTAGGTGCTGAACCAGGATCCAACCAACTTGCTGAGCGCTTGCGGTTATCAAACAGAATCCATTTTTCATCGCAGGTAACAATGCGGTTCAAAATTCCTTCATTTGTGTGTCTGTTGAGCAGTGCAAGGCACGTCTCGACGCGTACTTCGCGCTGGCGATCATTGAGTTCGTGGGGCACCCATTTGTCAAGCTTTTTTACCTTGCCAATTTGACGCAAATGGACCAATATTGTTTTGACGCTAACGTCGAAAGCTGCTGCTAATTCAGCCGTAGATTGTGTATCATCAGCTTCCACAACCGCCTTTAATTCGTCATTGTCGACCAAAGTCTTCGGACGACCGCGAGGTTCATTTTTCAGGTCGAAATTTCCAGAACGGAAGCGAGCAAACCAATAACAGGTGGTGCGTTGGTTTGTAGTGTTAGCTCCGTAAACGTCGTTGATGTTGCGTGCCGCTTGTGCCGCGTTGCTGCCACGACGGTACTCATATTCCATAATTACTCGAATTTTTAACGTATCCATGATGACAAAAAGATTGAAATGCGATGAAAATGTAACACTAATCAATAAAGAAATGACTACTTTTGGAAAAAAGAATCCATGTTTTTAAAATAAAATTAATTTGAAATTAGAATTCTTAGCCAAACAAAAATTATTTTGATTTGAAATGGCCAGTACTGCAGAACGGCAATTTCATAGGTAAAGACCTAATATATTTCCTTACATATGTATATACATTTTGTAGAAAAATTACACCCAGATTAACATGCTTATTAAGTTCCAAAACTCGAATAGCGGATTTTTGGGCAAAAAGACCAGTAGGCTGATGTGGTACAGGGCTGGAAATGCTTTACGCGAACACCCAGATCGGTGGGCGTAAATGATGAATGATGGGCCCAAAACAGAGATGGTGTGATGACCTGAACTCATTTTGTAACTACTGAAATTGCGAAAGACAGGGAAATCTGGAAACCTAAGGCAAAGGCTTTTACTCAGTAGTGGGATACAGAACCATTTTTTTTTTATTAAAAAGTTAAGTTCCCTTGGGAATGGCGCTGTTATTTGTACCCTCGATAACGTGTGTGCAAAATTTCATAACAATCGATAAAAAAAAGGAACAAACAAACTTACATTTACAATTATAATATTAAGTTGGGATTATAATGATCACAATTACCTTGTATTTGGCACATGCTATGACGTCATTGAAAAGGAAAAGATGTCTCAATTTCCTGTGTCCATCTGAAAGCTCTACGATAAAGGAATTCTTGACCAATCTTCTTTGAGCTCGATCAGCGTTCTGCAAATATAAAAAAAAAACATTCAAAAACCATAGTTATACTCCTGAACATAAAAAAATTTCGAGTTTCTACTCTAAGTATGGGGATTGGGGAACCCCCAAAATTTATTGTGGTTATTCTATTTTTGTTTGAAAATCTTAATGCGGAACACAGAGTACATCTACTTACCAAGTTTCAACAGTATAGTTAGTTTCGGAAAGAAGTGGTTGTGACATACGGACAGACAGACAAACATAAGAGTCCATAATGGTTCCGCTTTTTGCCATTTGGCTACGGAACCCTAAAAAAACATGAATGACATGAACTTATTTTAAAACTATATTTGTGAAATTACTGTATAATGTGATGCCACGTTTTGAACTTAAAAAGATAGTCAATATGATGTTATGTGTGTAAATATATATTATTACTAGCTGGTGCCCGCGACTTCGTCCGCGACAATTTTGAATCTTACATCCCCTATTTTAGTCTTCCTTAAGGGTGGAATTTCCCAAAATCCTGAAATATATATTTATACGTTTTAAATGAAAGGCCAAATACCAATTTTCATGCGCTTGCCTTAAAAAATGTCACATTTTTCATACAAACTTCCATCCCCTATTTGTCACCCTTAGGGGTGGAATTCTCGAAAATCCTGAATACATATTTTTTTATTTTTAACTGTAATGCCAAATACCAATTTTCATGCGTTTTACTTGAAAATTGTCACATTTTCATACAAACTTACACTCACTATTTTACGTTCTTGGGGCTGAAATTTCCAAAAATCCTGAAATACATATTTTTAATTTTTAACTAAAAGGCCAAATACTAATTTTCATGCGGTTAACTTAAAAAATTTCCCATTTTCATACATACTTACATCCCCTATTTTTCGCCCTTGAGGGTAGAATTTCCAAAAATCCCGAAACACGTATATTTTTATTTTTAACTGGAAAGCCAAATACCAATTTTCATGCCTTTAACTTCAAAAACGACAAAGTTTCATACTAACTTTGCACCCCCGTTTTACCCCTTTAGGGGTTGAATTTCGAAAAATCCTTCCTTATTCCTTGTCTACAGTAGAAAGAAAACATTTGTGAAAAATTTCAGCTTTCTAGGTCCAAGGGTTTGGGCTGGGCGTTGATGAGTCAGTCAGTCAGTCAGGACTTCTCTTTTTATTTATATAGATTTACACACATAACATCATATTGACTATCTTTTAATAATAATATCCTGGGACATTATTCACACACGGCCTTCTGATCCCAAACTAAGCAGAGCTTGTACTATGGAAACCAGATAACTGATATACTATCTACATATACAACTTTTCTTTTACAAATACATATTTATATAGTTAATACCACCCAGACTCAGGACAAACAGACATGTCCATGCACACAAATATCTGTCCTGTGGAAAGCAAGCATTTGATTATTTTAGTTTAGTATTGCGTTAACTTACCGGGAACATTGATTTGGTTTGTATGATATTGAACTCGTCCAAGAAATGCTGCGTCATATTCAAGGCGTCTGTTAACATCGCGTGATCTGGATGATTGGCCGGCGTGTACTTTATAAGATCCTGCAAAAAACATCATCTACTCACATACTTTTCTTTTGTAAATACATACTTTTATAAATAACTAGCTGTGCCCGCGACTTCGTCCGCACAGTTTGTTATGACTCCTTAACTGTTACATCACAAAATCTCTAATATTTTGTCTCTTGTCGCAACTAATAAAACATTCACACATACTGTACATATTTTATTGTTATTTTACATCCTTGAGGTGTTAAGATTTGACCGTGTTTGCTGTTTGCATTAGTTACGTAGGGTTTTGAATGTTCTGAATTGTTTCGAAATAAGGTCTTTGCCTAGGAGTTTGTCGTTGTACAAAACTTTGAATGTCATATAATTATTCATATCACATCAACAATAAGAAATAAGATTCAAGTTTCTAGCTTTAAAAATGACGATACTTTCATACAACTTTTCATTCCCTCCTTTCAACCCTTTTTTCACATTAAAAATAAACCTGTATCCTTTCTCAGGTTCTAGACTATCTGTGTACCAAATTTCATTTAAATCGTATCAGTAGTTTTAGCGTGAATGCGCGACAGACAGACAGACTGGTCTGCATGGCAAACGAACCCACAACCTGCGGCATGAAAGGGACTTAGTATAGTATCTACCAACCAGGCCACCCTGTCCGTCTATGTATATAAAATAAAATAAAAAAAGTTTTTATTCACGTAGACTATAAAAAAGCGCTTGTAAAGTCAGAACATGTTTGTAATATTTTTTTTTTTTTTTTAACAATGTCACACAGATCATCCTAGCCCCAAACTAAGCAAAGCTTGTACTATGGGTACCAGGCGACGATATACATACTTATATTATATAGATAGATAAATACTTATATACATAGAAAACATCCATGACTCAGAAACAAATATTCGTGCTCATCACACAAATATTTGCACTTACCGGGATTCGAACCCAGGACCACCAGCTTCGTAGGCAGGAGCACTACCAACTAGGCTACAGTGACCGTCTAATAATATAGTTGTATACATTATTATTTCTAGTTACATAGATATTAAGGTACACGGATTGTATGAAAACATTTATAAAATTTATTTTATAATAGCAATGATATCTAGCTAGCTTGTATTAAGTTATTGTCAAAGAGATAATGTTTCAAGTTTAATTATCAAAATTTATAGTTTTAGCTATATTTTTACTACATATTGTGTGAATGGTTCTGTCTAGATTAAGGTACTAGCTGTGCCCCGCGGTTTTACCCGCGTTAAATTTTATAAATTATCATAGCTCCTCCCCCGTAGGTGATAGCGTGATAATATGTAGCCTATATGTTGACCCGACCTCTTAGTAATATTCATGCAAAATTTGAAGTAAATCCATGCAGTGCCTTTTGAGTTTAGCCCGGACATACATACAGACAAACAGACACACAGACGAAAATTCTAAAAATTATATTTTTGGCTTCGATATCGATTGTAGGTCACGCCCAAAGTATCCTTTAAAAAAAAATTAATGTACAGTTTTGACTTTAATATATGTATAGATAGTTTGAGTGTCCGTTCCACAATACTTGTATTTCTCAATTATAAGTGAATTATTAAATTTGAATTTTATAGCATTATTCGCAATACTTACTTATCGTATGGGCAGTGGTTACCTTAGTGTCAGAGTTGTTCAAGCCGCCCAGTAGGCTTCTGACATGGCTTCACGACTGTTGTCGAATGACTACAACCGGGACCGACAGCTTAACTTACCCTCCGAAACACGGAGACGCTCAGAAATTATACCACTTTGGCGGTCACCCATCTATGGACTGACCGCGAGCCTAGTTACTTAACCTCGTCGATCGCTTATGGACCGGTGAGAGCATCTAGCTATGATGATGTCTTCCCGGCCGAATTTCGCCCACGGCGACCATTCTCAATGGAGATTAGCCAATTGCGCAGGACATATTATAGTGCACAAGTGTGTGCGCAAACACAGGGGCACTTTCTATTCCATCACTCTCATGATCCGATGGGACGCCTAGCGACACGACCGGAAAGTGATCAGGCACAGGACCGACGGTTTTACGTGCTCTCCGAGGCACGGGGGTGTATTACCGCCAACTTCCCGACTTCGGGCTGATACTGAGAAATTTCTGTTTACGGAAAAATCCCAAAATCACTTTTTGGCCCGACCCGGGATTTGAACCCAGGACCTCATTTTCTGCGGTTGAACGCGCCACCGCTAGACCAACGAGGCAGTCTAGCTATGAGCGTTAATCTTATTTCAATAAGTGAATTGTATTCTGTTTTGAGAAATAAATGTGTTAAACCGTCACTGACATGTAAGACGAGCGCGTTCTTCTGCACCCTGGCGACGGGCTTGTGCAGCAGGTCGTCCAGCGACATGGGCTGGCCGTGGCACGAGATCTGCCGCGTGAGGTGCGCGAAGCTCTGCGACGTGGCGCAGCGCCGCCGCACCGCGTCCGTGGCGCGCCCGTAGTTGTGCAGGAACGCGCCGTACACGTTGATGTTCTCGGCCTGCGATATTACAACTTATAACTAATAATAATAATGCTATCTTTTATTTCTCTTAATCTACTATATAAAAATAAGTCGGGTTTTCCTTCCTGACGCTATAACTCCAGAACGCACGAACCGATTTCCACGGTTTTGCATTCGTTGGAAAGGTCTCGGGGTCCGTGAGGTTTATAGCAAAGAAAATTTATAAAACTTAACGCGGGTAACACCGCGGGGCACAGCTAGTAAGGTATAAATAAAAGTCCATTCCATTTAAGATTAAAAATAAAAACTAACATTAATTTTGAACCTATGAGAGAGCTGGAGAAAAATCTCCAGGCTTTCTACACCCTGCAGCGATTTAGAACAGTTTCTGTTATAGGATTCAATGAATTAGATACGTTACTGTATCTGAGAGATAATATCAGAGTACGTTAAATTATGTGGAAAAAGATTGATGCATATGAATGCGCTTGTGTGACAGAGTGTATCATAGTTTTTGTGTGTTTATGTCTGTTATTTTATTTTTATTGTTAAACTTTCAGTTTCTGTATAAACGAGCTTTAAGAGCTCTTCCGTTACAGATTTTTTTGTGCTGCGTCTTGCACACTGGATAAGTTTAGTAACAATTGTTATACAAGACACTGAACATGTAAATTTACCAGTTTATGGAATACGAAAGATTTTTGGACTAAAACTTCTTAACGCACGCTTGATTTGGGCTGCTGTGAATGCATGGGAGGGAGATATAAGTTAGTGAAGATAGAAAGAGAGAGGGTTACATTTCGTGTAGTACTGTAGGGGCAAGATATAGGTGCGGGTACACATTTTCTTTCTCTATAGCCAGTTAAGTTAGGGAAAATAATTCATTTGTCGGGGTCTTTATAAACATATCATTGACGGACAAAAGTACATTCAGAATAGATTTAAAAAATGTCGCCTGCTATTTTCATAATATATATGAATTCCTAATCATTTTCCGCATTAATTCTATAGAAATAATTGAATAATAAAACTTACCATTTTCTTGAAATGGATCCCAACGGATAGAGGCTCTTCCCAACTCGCGACAGCTGCCTTCAACCCCTCAAGGAAGCTCTTGTGCAACTCGTGCAATTCGGATAATTTGTAAAAAATCGTGTTGAACTCCTCCTCCGTAATAACTGGCTGAGAGGTTGACAGAGTCGCTTTTATCGCGTTCATATACTGAAATGTAAGACAAATGGGTAAGATCAATTAGTAATTATTTATTTACTTAGGAAAAAACACTTAACGCTTAGTTGTAGCTGGTATAGGGAGCAGAAATAAATCCTAAATTAGTTATAATGAAATAATGAAATTTATTCAGCACTTGGGTATTTACATACACTTCAAGCTCACAATGTATTACATAAACACAGTTTAAAAACAGTAATTAAAGTAACAAAATATTTTAAATTAGCTAGTCCGTCCGTGCGGTCTGTTTCGTCACATGTATTTTTAATATTCTTAAATAAATGATAAATAGCAAGTTACTAAGCTATTATTGTTACATTTAGCAATAGTATATCAAATTAAAGAATTGAAAACAACGAGCAGTTTGCTACCACAAAATGCTCTCAACCAGTAGCTTAATTTAAACGACTAATACACATCTCAGGCGGCCGCTGAAGTAAAAAGATGGAATTCGAAATGGGGGTCAGATCACTTGCACGGTATTACCGATCACGTGTTAAGGGGGCAACGCGATCCTCGCCGCTGAGGATCCTACCCTAGCTAGCCTGCGGCTTTAATATTGAGTAATAACTACTTTGCGTGAGGTTTCTGGCCTAGAAAGAATAGCAGGGTCACCCCTCACGTGGGTGTGATAAAAGGCGATTAAGGGATATAGCAGGAACTCGGGCAGCAGCGCCACCTGTGTACTATAGCTACCACCTAACAGCGGTCGCCAATTCACATGCTAAGCGCGGTGATTATGGCAAATCCCTCCAAATGGCAATGAAAAATTTATAGAAGGCTTTGGGGGAGGCCTATGTCCAGCAGGGGACGATATCAGGCTGATGATGTGTAGTTCTAAGTTAAGTAGTAGTAATTTTTAAGTAATCCACCGAGTACAGGCTGTTATTGCATAGCGTTATTGTTGGATATGCAGTATTTTAATATAGCGGTCCATATGCATAGTAGACAGTTAACGCCTCTCCACCAATGGCATGCGGGTCCAATCCCACCGTCAAAGTTGTATTAAATCTAGCACACGTGGCACAGAGGCAACGCGGACGGCCAGTTCTCAGGCATGTGTGCAAGAACTAGTAGATCGGGCGAAATGGGAAATAATTCATAAGTCATGCATGGGTAACGCCTAATTTAATAATATAATAACGTGTTGCGCAGCTGCTAACACAGTCACCTCGTAGCTTCGCGTCCCGGGATCAATTCCCGCACAGAACAACTATTTGTTGGACCCATAAGTAGTTGTTCTGACTCTTCCTTTTGCCTCTATTATCCGGCGAAAACAATGAAAGTAAGAGACTAACTGTAAAAATGGTTTCTTTTTTAGTTAAAAAGACAACACCCACACTATGGTAATTACTCCCTGTGTCGTGTCGTGTCGTACAAACATGTAATTGACGGACACAAACTACATGCAGACTCGTAACTGTCTAACAAATAAGTAAAACTACGAAATAAGCAACTCGCGCCAGAGCAATTAGGACCCTCTGCTCAGGTGAGTTACTGACTGAGGTTTTCCGTCTGGAGTGTCCTAATATTTTTTAATTTAATTGATTTTGTATAGCCCAAATGAATCGCCGACATGAGTATGCATATGAGATTAATTACATATCGATAGCTTTACGCGTTCGAAAAACGGTCTCGGCATACGGAACGATGATTGCGAAGTGTTTCAATACAACGGTATCTTTTTTAAATAACATTATTTATGTAAATAACATTATTTATGTTATTTAAAAAAGATACCGTTGTATTGTATTATATTGTATTATATTATCGATATGTTATTAATCTCATATGCATACTCATGTCGGCGATTCATTTGGGCTATACAAAATCAGCCAGCTAAGTAACTAAATCAATACTATCATAAATTTAATGTTATTTAAAAATGTTCGCAAAATACAATACATACATGTTTAGGTATGTACCGAGAAATAAGTATACTTTAACTATATTACTACAAACATGTTCTTATTACAAATGCAATTTTAAAGTCTACGTACATTAAAACCTTGTTATCTTATCATTTTGTGGTAAGGAACTTAAAAACTGTCCTAATAAATATTATTTTAAGATGTTTGATACAAAAGGCGCTATTATATGTACTATAACATAATAAGCATTATACAAGAAACTGCAGTGTGTTATTAAAAATCAAATACTTGATGCAGCAACGAAACATTACGTCACGGGTAGGTAGTACAAGTCACAAACCTATACATAGGTAAACTTTAACTTATAAAAATATTTAAACACATATCAGCGTGGGAACTGGTTTGTCTCATATACTGGAATGTAAAAAAAAAAAGAATCACAGATAAAACATTTTCACTGTCATGTAACTCGGTTGCTTGCATATCGTATGGGTAGTGGTAACCCTAGTGTCAGAGTTGCTCAAGCCGCCCAATAGACCTCTGACATGGCTTAACGACTGTTGTCTAATGACTACAACCGGGACCGACAGCTTAACGTGCTCTCCGAAGCACGGAGATGCACACAAATTAAACCACTTTGGCGGTCACCCATCTATGGACTGACCGCGAGCCTAGTTGCTCAACCTAGCCGAACGCTAACGGACCGGTGAGAGCATCTAGCTATGAGCAAACTATGCGATGTAACTCGGTAAAACGCTGTAACTCTGCTCTGGTATAAGTAGACGAATTTTAAAGTGAATCTTCTGTAGCACCACTGTGATTTGTAAATTCGACGAAACGTAAAAGCGACAGTAAAAAAACAAACATATTCATAAATAGGATTTAACCTGCGAGAGATTAAGATAGATATATTACAATGCTATCACGTGTCTTTGCGCCTGCTTACAACGAAGCCTATAATATTAAAAATCGTTAGTTAATTAGAATATGTTTATTATTTAATAAATTTAGTAAATTGACACAGATGGTGTCAATTTGACCGATATATTTTATTCATACCAATCGTGTCATTTGTTTCGCTTTGAACAAATGACATCTGAATAATATATCTTAAATATTATTACATAAATATATGAAATCTGATATTTTGCATTAAATTTAAAAATATTTTATATACTTGGTAAAGATATTCCAGAAAAAATAAACCATTGATTTATTCTAATACTCCTGATATTTAATCTCCTTCTCTTGTGATCTTCTAGCTCTAAAAATAGATTGTATAGAAGGGAAATATCAGGTAATATAGTTTTAAAATATTTTATAAGCTTGGTAAAGATATTCCAGAAAAAATAAACCATTGATTTATTCTAATACTCCTGATACTCTATATTTAATCTCCTTCTCTTGTGATCTTCTAGCTCTAAAAATAGATTGTATAGAAGGGAAATATCAGTATATAATGGCTGGTGTATTTTAAGAAAAGATATAAAAATATAGTACTATCAAAATTTGTTCACATCTCCCCGCTCTCTGCGTTTTACGCTGTGCTCAAGTACCCGCTATATCTCCCGCCCGCGTTCCACTGTAGCCACAGACTAAATGATACAATACCTTTTCCATAACATAAAGGCATTCAACGTAAACAGTCTCGCTCTCGATGATGCTCGTGATGATACAGCGGTGCATGGTGAGCCGCTCCGCCTCCGCATTGTTGCTATTAGACTCCTGCAACAAACGACATAAGAAGTATGATATAGGTTGTTTACTTCGACATATTGTACAGAGTGTTTACTTGGTCGAGTAAAGACACGTGGTCTAAAACTGATATACAACATCGTACACCATTGGGACACACAGATCGTTGTATGTCATTCAAATACATCATCATATCAGCTGAAAGACGTCCACGGCTGGACAAAGGTTTTTCGCTGCCCGACCTAGCGGCTCCCCGCGACCTTTGCTGGATCTTCCGCTCCGTGGCCAACACGTCATCAAATTAAATACTTAGGAAGTAAAATTAATAAGTATTTAATCACAGATGATTATAGGATGTTTAATGACAACCAATAATATTTTCTTTAATAGATATGAATAAATAAGTAACAAAAATTAAATTTTTACTGTAACAATAACTAAAAATATTAAGATATAATCGTATGTTTGATATAACTCCTTGCCTAAAGGAATGACTGATCTGCCATATAAAAGATTCTGCTGTGCCTTGCGAAAATGGTTAATCCAGGAGAGATTTTATACGACCAAAGATTTTTTTAATAAAAGCACATGTAGATTAGGTGCACGCTGATGTTGCATGCTGTTGTTGATGTTTTTCGTACAATTTATATGATTATACTAGAATTATAAATTTTATTGATATTTAAATAATTTAGATTTGTAATTGTAATAGATATATGTAATGGAATTGTAATAAACTTCACTGTAATTTAATGTTTTAAACATAACTTTGCATACCCTCATCGAGGGTGAAATATGTCACGTACCTACTTACTACTGTATAACACCTTATGCCTACCGTATTTCATGCAAATAAATGATATTATTATTATTATTATATTATATATAAATTTGCTGTGTGGTGACAGCATAGAATAGCATCACCACATCTCAT
Organism: Pseudoips prasinana; assembly: GCA_951640165.1. Classification (NCBI taxonomy): domain Eukaryota; kingdom Metazoa; phylum Arthropoda; class Insecta; order Lepidoptera; family Nolidae; genus Pseudoips; species Pseudoips prasinana. Next base: position 17,846,061 of record OX621260.1, read on the forward strand.
CCGGTGGGGGGCGACGAAATTGTCCGAGGGAATACCTACCAGTGAAAGGGCCGCGGCATTTTTCTTTGATTTATGACCATCAAACAGCGATCGCCATCCCGTCTGACAAGCGTGGCCATTATGGCATTCTTTGGGGAGGCTTTAGTCCAGCAGTGGACGTACTCTGGCTGACATGATGATATAAATTAATCTGCAGCTATAGTTGTTAATATATAGTAGCTGTATACATGGACATACCAGAACAAAAATGACAGAGAGAGGTTGAACGTTTGTGAAATGTGCTGTTGGCGAAGAATGGAGAGAACTAGTAGGCAAGAGAGGAAAATAACCCCCTCTTCCATGTTAGCAAATGTCTTAACCCCTTCCTCACGAAAGCATACATATTTCTTTTAATCTGCTCCGGTTTTTTTTATTGAGTCTAGAGATAAACTACGACTTTTGACTTTTGACTGAATTTTGTAGAAAATCGGAAAAAGTAAAAAAAAAATTGTTGACGTAATTACCCTCCCCCCAATGCTCGTCCTCCCTAGGAGTAAAGAGTAAATGGAAGTCAGGTCGTATTAAGAAGTCAAAGGCATTAAAGAAGAATGGGGGAAGTACCACCTCAAAAACATAGCTCTAAATTGAATAGAGAGATAATTCAAAAGATTCCGTTTAAAAAAAAATTACGCTTTTGGTTTATTTTATATTAGGACTAAAGCCTGTTCCAGGTTCTCGAGAATCTTGTCGAAATCGCATTTATTCTATCGCGAAAGAAGGTGGACGTTAATTAAATGACATTGTGCTCACAATAAAATCACTGAGCGGTGAGAATGTCGCGGGGAATCGCTTTACCTGTCTTGGATTTCACAACAAATTTAATCAGAAAGCAACAAAGAGGAGTTAGAAATAAGTAGTTCCACTTCCTGCAAAGTGGGAGAGAAAATTGCAACTAGAGAAGCTAGTTGCAAAAAAACCGAGGATATATTTTAAGGGTCTTATGAAGTGACTTAGATTTAGTTCCATAGGTATGATAAAACATGAAATTTCGGGAGTGAAGTCGCAGGCTTAGACTAATTAGTTGAAACACATAATCAGAAGTTGTATAATTCGTTTCAGAGCTGCACACAATAGCCCGTAAATTCTGTTTAGAAATAAACATTATAGAAGAGTAAACATTGAGCTCACAACGCCAAATTGTGACCAAATCAGTCATTAGTTTTCAATTGTATGTGGCACACAAACCATGATAATTATAATTTTTAATTTGGCAATAGTTTTAAATGTCGTATTTTGCTATGAATCAGACAGTAAGTTCGTACTTTTCTACGTGTTATTTATGCTGTATGATATATTAGTGTGTCGTTGTCACTAATAATTACAAACGGAACACCAATACTGAAGATCACTTCTTTGGCACTCGGCAATTGTTGTAAACTGACTTTCTAGACGGATTAACTATTGTAATTTCATGAATTTATCTTTAAAAATCTGTTGTTATTTTTAATATTTCCATTATCATACTATAATTATTTGAATTTGTATACTCTGTTTCGAAATAACTAATTTTACTCCGCCCTAGAACTTTATATTGGGATTTCAAAAGATTCAAACGCGTTTATTATAATTAAGTATTCATTATGAATAGTTATTGAATACTTAATATACTTTATGTTTAATATACATAATAAACTACATTTACAAGCAATAAAATATATCTTAAACACGACCCTAAAAAGACATCATCATTAATTCAGCTTTTTTCACACTATTTTGTTTTGGTTATTTATTACATTCGTCGATCCTTAATTTCGTTATCAAACATAAATATTTACACTATTATAATTTTCAGTGTATCGAATATAGTCTACTATGAAAGGCCGAATGCGTGCTTAAAATGTTAATTTAGGAAAGTAAATAATGTGCTGGTTAATATATCCCATCTCTTTTTCAGGTTCAGAATCAAATAGAATCGAATTGACTCCACTTTTCGATACTATAATCTACAGCGACATAGCTGATATCATAAATGACTTTGAAAATAATGGCGTAAGTATAGTATATTATTTTATAATAAGTATATATAATAATAAATGTTATACATATAATAACTTTCAAAAATGATAAAATGTTCTCTAACTACAATTTGAGAGTAACTTCATACCCAAAACGACACCTCTTTTCAGATATCACAATACGATGTTTTTGGAAACAGTGAAAGCCAGAGTGATGAGAGTGTAGAAGACTTACTCAGTGAATACCAACACCACCTGGACAAGGCTCATAAACAAAGGGAAAAATATAGAGAAAAATCAAAACTTAAAAATAAAGTACCACAATTTCGCCATGACCAATATTCAAAAACAAAAGGTATTAAAAGCGATGACCTCCATATTAGCCACAACTTCTACAGTCCAACTTCATTAAAATTACTTGGTCCTCCATTGGAAAATACCTTTGATATATTCGTTCCCTTTAATTCAAATGGAAGATATATTAATAACCCTAGTATAACGACAAATCTACCAAAAGGTAGTAGCAAAAACTTACCTACTTTTGAGAATGGAGAGTTCAATGAGAAAAAGATAATCAATCTGCCATCAGTACTTCACAAATCTTTAGAGCCTCTAAAATCATCTTGCTTCTGTAAAATCGGTCGCTACCCTTGCGAGTGCAACTGTAAGCAATGCTTCATATCTGGTGATACTGTATCCCCGGAACATATAAAACAAATGAAAAATAATGTCCCAAAACTTAAGAAAAATATATTATGGCCACAATTTTCTGCGATATTTGACAATATGAATCATTCCGACTATTTTGAGGAAAGCAGGAAGGATATGTCCTCTGACGACACGCTCAATATACGAATTCAAGTAGATCTTGCTCTTCCTAAAAATCAAGAATTAAGGAAATACTATAAGTTTAGTAATCAAGATCAAACCTTTGAACCAGAGGGTATCGCATCTAAAGAATTCACATCTGGTATAAAATCGCCATTTCCTTTCCATTTTCCTGTACCAATGGATATTTTCAACTATAAGAAAATCTCGAAATTCAACAAAGAAGATTCATCACCAATGCAAAAAATTTCAATTCATAAAAAGAAGAAATTTAGACCAAACTACAGTAATAAGAAACACAGAAAAAAGTTTGTAGCTTTCCATGATATCAAAGTTGAGCAACAACCAATTATCCATTTTGGTGACTTTAATGTCAGTGATATTCATATTTATAATAATACCAATATGACTAACGATTCAAATCTAAAACAACAACAATTACAGAATCTTAGATCTATAAGTAATAAGACTAGCGATGATGTTTTGAACATAACACAGTCACCTGAAAACATTGATCAAAATAATACAACAAATGTTACAGAAGATACACCAAAACTTGAAAATAGCATAGAAACAGATTTTACAAAAACCTTATCTAATGAAACTACTCCATTACCAATGGTAACACGCGACAAACGTGACTTAACCAATGTTATAGGGTCCATGAAAAATCAAAGTAACGACACATTAGTTAAAGCGAAACCTATTTTAGCAAAAAACGTGGCGAAAAAGTCCGATAAAAACGTATTTACTGATGCGGAATTATTATATTGGCCAAACATCACACGAAACCCATCGCATCATGCACCTACAAAAAATATTACAACGTTCATAATGGAGAATGAACTTAAGAAGAATAAATTCAACATGAGTAAAGAAATGATACGTCAGAACCACACCAGAGCATTAGAGGAAGCCATATTTGGAAATGTGGATTGGAATGACATGAATGATGTTGTCCCAGCTTTCATATCATTCGTAGGAAAGTATATTCGAGGAGTATTAACATTTTGTTCCCAAAAGGTTTGCCATTCGATGAACTGCGCCAATAAGACGTGTTTGCATAGAATTTGTCAGCCAGCAGAGAGATTGAACAATAAAGGACATTGCGCAGGATCCGCTAGTGAAGGTAAATAATAATAACACATAGGCTATAATTTATACAGTTAAACGCGGATAAAACCGCGGGGCTAAGCTAGTGCTGAAATAAATATCTTGGGAATACTAATACACTGCCATCGGATGTCAAAGTCTGTACTATGTCTGCCAGACAACTGATAAGCATACTTACAAATTTCTTAATACATACACATATAATTGATAAATTACACCCAGATACATAACAAATAATCATGTTCATCACACAAAGATTTGTCTTTGGCGTGGATCGAACCCACGACTTCTAGTTTGGCTAACCACTAGACCAACAGGCAAGTCAAAATTCAAGCAAATTGTTTACTTTAAGTCTCTTTGTGTGTAAAGTTTATTTCAAACAGTATTAAGAAAAAAAAATGAAAAAAACCCCGTATTTGATCTTATGAACTGGTGTTCAATTTGACGGGCCGGTTTGCGTGTTTGGTAAATGCTTGCCCTTCACGCCGCAGGTCGTGGGTTCGATTCCCACCCAGGACTGCTATTTGGGGCATGAACATGTCTGTTTGTCCTGAGTCTGGGATCCGATCGCCGTGTGCAAATAATGTCCCAGGATATTATTTATTTATATGTTATTTAATTTTCAGATAGCGTTGCATCGATGGAATCGATCATGGATTTACCATCAAACATAGCATTCGAGTTAGTGGACATCCTGCAAAACAAACTGTCGGGAAAATTGTTTGGGAAGGCAACTTTTTGTATCAGCTCAAAATGCATCACAATCGTCACATCAAAAAAGAACTTCGTCAAGGTTCGATGTGGCGTCAAGGAACTGAACGCTTCAGGCCACTGTACAATACTGAAAACGTGAAAGTTATGTAAGGTCTCATAATGTTTAATAAATAGATTGAGTGTATGAATAGTTTGTTTAAAAATTCCATACGATTACGCCTTAAAGCTCTGATAAGATTGTTAAACCTCTTAGTCACACAGGACGTGTCAATATGAAATTACAACTGGCTGAGACATCGTTCAGAAATGAACTTAAATTCAATTTCGAGTGTTATTATTATCAGTTTGATTTATATAAAATCTACAAACGGCTCTCAGGTATTTATTTATATTTTTATTATGCTAAACCTTGTGCATATCGCCAGTAGGGCCGCAAAAAGGCTAGGTGTTTTTTATTGGTGTCTAAGGCTCATGTGACATGTGAACTCGTTTTTGAGCTGAGTGTAAAGGAAGTTCTATCTCAGGCGACTCACTTAGTTCATTCCTGATCGTACTACTCCTGAAAAGCTGAACCGATCTTCTTAAAATTTGACACACCATACTAGTGAGTGCATATATCTACATACACACATACATAGACTCACGCCTGTTTCCCAGAGGGATAGGCAGAGACAAAGGACTTCCATTTGTCACGATCCTTGCACACCTCTTTCACCTCATTTACTGTCATTATATTCTTCATACATGCTCGCCGGTTTAGGGTACTTCTGACCTGGCCTTTCTTGAGAACGTCTCCGATTTGGTCAGAGAATGTTTTACGAGGTCTTCCCCTTCCGGTTGTACCATTCACACAGGCCAGGGATACTTCTTTTGTCAATCTTCTTTCATTCATCCTTTCTAACCAAACCATCTCAGCATATCTTTTTCAATCTTTGTGACTATATCCTACACCACAACGGATATATCTAAATTCATAAATATCGGAGACGCCATATAATATCAACAAAATAAACGAATGCCCCATTGAAATACAGACGTCTGCTTAACTATACTGTGCTCAATGTTTGCCAGCAGCAGAATACCTTGAAGACTTAGTGTAATATTGTATCTGGTTAAGTAAAGGTCATAATCAGTTATGTAATTATAAACGAACGTAAGAAGACTTCGTCTATGCAACCGGTACATATCACATCAAAGAGCGTATATTAGTTAGTATGAAAGGGCTCTACACGAAGAGGATGATACTTATTTGCTAGTTGGTTTGAACCCCCATACGATTTAATGTCTAGTGAATCAGTGAAAGCTTGAAGGCTTCAAGGGTACTGTAAATCATGTGTAAAAAAAGTGGGAAAAAAGTGAAAAACTTAAGTTAAACTTGACTTAGTCAATCATAAAAACAATTGGTTGTAAGATTATCCAGCTCGTCGGTACCTAGCGGTATCATGTTCCCGGATTCAAATTCTGGGGCGGACCAACGTGTTATTGACATCTGTATAGCAAGACTATCTCTGAGAAGCAGCGGACTTGGTGAGAGTGATTATGCAGTGCCGCAGTGGCACTTTTGCACTGTAGAAGTCCCTACCTAGGACTACTACAGTGCCGTCAAAAACTTAAGTGCCCTTTCAGAAAGCCAAATATCAATGTAAAGTAACTTTAGTACGTTTGTACAGAGTAGTATTCACCGTGGCAAAGGTCATGGCCCATAATCCGACCCGGTTCAAAAATGTTTTTGTACAAATACGAAAATGATGGCAAATAATGCAGGCATAACTCACTGTTCATTATATGTAAAAAGAAAAAAATAATTCAATGGAGAGATCTTGCAGTAGACCGATCAAAATTGGATAATAATTAGCTGCACCAGCGGTTTCGCCCGTCTCTAAATTATTTTATCCCATGGAAATATGTCACTGGGATAAAAATTTACTATGTCCGTCTACAAATCTAATATGTATATAAGATATATTTTTTTGTCTATTCATAGGAATTTGACATGACATGATAGATAAAAAATAATTAAATAATGTATTTTCTTAATCTATGCTATGCACCTAAGGTATTAAACAAACACTCATTCTTTACAAAAAATCGGTTCAGTAGTTTAGACTTGAAAATGAAAAAAGCAGACTTACTTTGCCATTGTTTTGTTAAATAAAAATATCATCATGACACTTATATAGCAAACTCAGTTCGGTCAGGTAATAAATAACACGTATATTGCTGTCTCGGTCTCACCCGAGCTTTGTTGCGGTCGCGCAATAATACAGTGTATTATATTTTATTTCATGATCCCCATCGGCCACAGTAATGCACCACTTACCATTGAAAAGTATAATCATTTGTCTTTGATTACCCCCATATTTCATTTCTGTACGCCGTAGGTATATTTTTCATACTAAATGGGCCATTACCTTTCACTACATTTTTGCTTTAAGTATATGTACGGCAGTACAGTGCACAAGTGCCACTTTCTTACTACTAGGTTGACAGACAAACATACGGCAAACCAAATGGTAACCGGTTACCATAGTCTGTAGTATGAATTTATTATTATTTGAGAATAGCTAGTTATTGCATCAATCACAAAAAAAAGAAAAGAAAAATTTTATTGCTAACATTGAAAGACACAATTTAGACACAAATACATATACGTCTGTCAATGTTTAAAAAAAAATACTTGATATTCAAGTGGGTGCATATGTCTGACAGCTGCAGCAACTAGGTATCCAGGGCCTCTACCAGCTTAGTCGCCGAACATAATTTCTTAAATGGCGTTCAAATAAATAACGGTTAAAAATTACTTAATCAATCGTTAAATCGGCTTCCATGAGCACATGTGACGTCATAAATGGTCCGGAATCGATTGTCAACGTTAAAGCCGATTTATCGATTGATTAAGTCATTTTAACCTTTTTTTAATTGAACGCCACTTAAGAAATCGAAGTTCGGCGACTTAGCCGATAGAGCCCCAGTTCAGCATTTGCCAACCCAGGGGCTTGGCACTGATTTTCAACTGTGTCTTATGACTAAAATAATAAAATAGAACAATTTTATTATACCTATTATATATTGAAAACTGTCTATTGCCTTTACATAGCAAGTCCTTTTTTTAATAGCTCACAAACGATTCCTATCTGAATCCGTGGAAAAGAATCAACGACCCTAATCTAAAAATTATCGACTTCGACTCGGATGGGAGTGTCAAGCTTAAAGACGAAGTGCATAAGGAGTCTCTATTACCGATCGCAACAATAATAAAATCCCGTAATCAAGGCTTCGTAAATACAACTCAGTTAGACGATGCAGTCAAAACTTTGCACAATATCTCTGAATTACCGGACGGGGTGCGAAAATTTATGGACTTACTAACTACTAAACCGAAGAAGTCAAAAAAGACTAAAGTGAAAAAACTAAAAATCCTCACTAAATGCGATAAAGACATGTGTTTATTTCTATCATGTCCAGATAAAAGCAATCATTGTGTTCTGTGCGAGGTACATTTACAAGAAGACTATCCAGGCAACACTATCTGCGAAATGTATTCCATAAAACATCTAATGTAACTTTAATAATAAATGTAAATTATAGGTACAACTTTCTTTATTATTTTCTTTACTAAGCAATTGCCCGCACTAAGGAAATTAATCTCTGTGACACGGGGTATTTTATAGACATATACTAGCTTTGACCCGCGGTTTTCCCCGCGTTAAATTATCACAGCTCCTCTCCCGTAGGTGATATATAACGTGATAATATGTAGCCTATATGTTGACCCGACCTCTTAGTAATATTCATGCAAAATTTGAAGTAAATCCATGCAGTACTTTTTGAGTTTAGCCCGGACATACATACAGACAAACAGACAAAAATTCTAAAAACTATATTTTTGGCTTCGGTATAGCTTGTAGATCACGCCCAAATATCCTATAAAAAATATTGAATGTACAGTTTTGACTTTTCTACGATTTTATTATATGTATACATAATTGACGGACACAAAGTACATCCAGACTCAGAACAACTATTTATGGATCACACAAATAGTTGCCCTACACAGGAATCAAACCTTTAAGTTGTTATTTAATTCAATTAAAAGAACAACGGACTTAGAACGAAATTTTACTCCGTCTAGTACAAATAACAATGACGGTTAAGTAAAAGCTGTTTAGTGAAGTCATTCCTTGCCCATTAAGTAAACATTCCCCACAAGATCTTATCTCACCATAGATAATAAGGTCCGTATATATAAAGGCGAGACGGGACTATTCAAACATCATTTTATTCCCATTGAACATAACAGTTCTACCTGTCGCCATGCTTGTGTATAAATCATTTGCTGTTATATTTGTCTTGTGTTTTGTTCACGGGTGTGCGGCCAAACCTACTACGGATAATACTCGTAAGTTTTTCAATATCATATCCTATAAAATTTGGGTATTTGTAGCAACTATTTCATTTACTAACAATATCGCATCGCTTGCAGATGAATTAACAGAGGGCCGTGGGATCATGTCCTCCATATGGGGGTGGATTACTTATCCTTTCACCTGGTGGAGCTCAGGGGAACTAGAACAACCCGTTACCGAGCATCTCGTAGCGTCGACCGTCCCACCCACAGAGAGCGTAGAGATAAGAAAGCTTAGCGTCACCATTTGGTGCAACGATCAAACATGTACGACAATGAAATGCAATAAAACAGAATGCAGGAACGTAACGTGTAATCTTTACGACACGGATTTACACGGCGAGTGCAGAGAGTACAATATATCGGAAACTTCTGAAGAATTCACAGTACCAAAGCCTACAGAAGAAGCATCTGTCTCTGCGACGATTGTAGATACAGAAAAGACAAATGAAACGACCACAGTTACTTCGAAACAAGAGGATACTGTGACACCAGAGGAACATCCGTTAGAACTTGAAGCTGTTTTATCATCGACTGTACAAGAGGATAACGTAGAAAAACAACAGTCAGAATAATTCCAAAGGTTAAGGTTAGTATATAGGCATTTGTGTACTTTGATATGCTAGTAGGCTGGGTGACTTATTAACCTATAAGTAGTTATGCAAGATATAACATTTCCATATGTGTACATCTAACATTTCTTTCTTACTTATTGACTACAATACCGAATTGACCAATACACGATATACAAATATTCCATCTGATTCCAACCTAGGCATATACCTGAAACTTTAAACATACTTATATATTTATAAATATTTCATATTATAGATATGTAAATAACACCTAGACATTTAACAAATAATCGTGATCATCACATAACATTGAAATATATAAATATGTTTAGCATATAAGTATGTATTTACAAAACAAAAGTAGTATCCATTATCCGGTTTCCATAGCTCTGCTTAGTTTAGGATCAGATGATTGTGTGTGAATAATGTCCCAGTATATTATGATTATTAGTAGTCTGGTTGCCATAGTACAGGCTCCGCCTCGTTGTGATAAGATGCCATTGTCTTAGTTGTACTAAGATTTTTAATACTATTTATTTATTAAAATCTACACATGAAATTGATAAACTTATAGAACAATACTTTGATCTTTTCGGCAATACGCAGAGGTATTAAAGGTTTTTATACAATTAAGTGAGTCTGTTAAGTAAAAGATTTTCTAAAAGTTGTTTAATGGCAATAGGTAAGTTAAACGCCCCAAACAGTTCCTCTTTGTAGACATACCTGTCTTCTTAGTAAGTGAAAATCTTCCCTTTCGTTATCGGGTAAAGTTAGTACGAAAATATAATAATTTACCTAATATTGATTATTTTTCCTTACAGATTTAATAGAAGCAACAAGCCTGAGATCAACATTCTCTTTCATCAAAGAAGTAGACAGTTCTATAAATAACTACATCCACTATATTCTCGTGCACTATTCCACCAAACTAGTAAATAAACTTATAAAAGATATGAAAGTTACTGCTGTTTGTAATGATGGTAATTGTTACTACACACGGTGCGAAAATGGAAATTGTAAACTACGCTATTGTAAATTCAACATATTCACCAAAGAAGAATATTGCACGCCAATGTCTGAAGAAGCAAATATGATTCAAGTCAATGATATCGTTCCGTTAGTTAAGGATATATTCACCGAACAGGATTTAGTGTTAATGAATAAAATATTAAAAAGTAAATAGTACATGAGTAATTTTTATTACTGGTTTTTAAAGCCGGCGAGTAAATTCTAAGACATTTTCTTATCTCTTAAACTTCGATAACGGTTAAGCTTAGTAAAGTTTGTAGATTACTAATTACATATTTGACTAAATAAGAAATGTTATAATAGAGTATTACTTTATCCCATTATGAGTAAGTAAACGCCAAGCAATTATGGGAACGACACGAATTGTAAGGTTCCTTTCTCTGTCGCCCTGATCACCGGCGGCATAGGGCGTCACACGCCGCCACAGGAGGAACTCTATTTTGGCATATTTATATATATAATATTTTAATTTATAATTAAAAGTTATAAATATGTAAAAAATAAGAATAATAAATTATTTGAAATAATAATCATATACAAAAATTAAAAAAATCATCTAAAGAGACTTCCGTTAGTTGGTGGGTTAAGAAATAAATTCAGAAAGCATTACTTTGGGGCACGGTTCACATTGTCGGGAGCCGTAGCCTCCAGTAGCATTGTATCCGTCCTTGCAAATATTTTTTTAATTTTTATTTGGATATATTTAAAAACATATTAAATTAAGAAAAATAAAACTTTAAATAAAGGAAATAATAATAATAAATATCCTGGGCCAACTAACACACTGCAAGATGATCTCAAACAAGCAGAGCCTGTAGTACTATAGCAATCAGAAAACTGATAAACATACTTATTTATTTCTAAATACATACATACTTATTATAGATAAATTACACCTACACACAGAACAAATAATTGTACTCATCACACAAAGATATGACCTGGGTGGGGATCGAACCCACGACCCCTGGCTTAGCAGCAAGGGTCACTAACCACTAGAACAATAGGCTAGGAAACTAATTGTATGTTCTAAATAACGTTATAATCAGAGTGATGAAAGTAAAAAGTTAAATCTAAATTAATCCACAAATTTTAAATAAGGCATAAAACCAAGCAGTTGACGAATCACTTTTAACTAAAGTTGTAAGATTATTTTAAGAGGGCATTGATAGTAAGGCTATTTCTTCTTCTAATTAGTGTCTTAACCCTTTATAAGGTAGTAAGTATGTTTCTAATTTATATATTACAAGCCAATAACGTTCTTAATATGAAGTCAACTATATTCCTTTTTAAATTTTTAACCTAACATACATACACATAGATTTATTTAGGATTCCATCATACTATTTAGATAGATATTATAAATATTTATAATATCTGTAAAAAATATTCATATACAACAATTTGACTAGTTACTTATCGTATGGGCAGTGTTTACCCTGGTGTCAGAGTTGGTCAAGCCGCCCAATAGGCCTCAGACATAGCTTAACCACTGATGCCTAATGGCTACTACCGGGACTGACAACTTAACGTGCCCTCCGAAGCACCGCTGAGACGGTCCACCCATCTATGGACTGAACGCGAGCCTAGTTGCCAATCACTTATGCACCGGTGAGAGCATATGGCTATGGGCGTCTTAACAATTTGACTGAAGTAACCATTCGTAAGATGGACCGACGAGCTTGCAAGGGTCAAAGGGTCAAGGGTTAATATGACAAAAATTTCCGTAAATTTAATTATTTTGGATAAAAAATTTACATATATTAAAAATGATATAAATTGATTCAGTAAATGATTCTGAACAAACTATTTTCAGGATGTGCGTTAAATAAGTTACATGTTGTATAGATAAGACGATGGGACCGAAAGGTTCTCGAGTAGCGACCACGAACCTAAATATGGACAGTGGGCAGGCCCCCTACAAGATGGACTGATGGTTTTGTGAGGATCGCTGGAAGTAGCTGGATGCGGGCAGCGCAGGACCGGCTAACATATACATATATTTACCGAATAAATAGACGATGACACGTATAATTCTAATAATTTGAATGTATGGTAAGGTTAAATATAGGAACCTAATAAATCGATTTTAGTATGAAAAGGATTGTTTGCATTACTTTAGTTTGCTAAGAATGGCAATAAAATAAAACAGTTTTAATTCAGATAGACTTTAAAGAGGATATGGATAGTATTACCAATTAACTATAGATGTTTAATTGTAGGTACAAGTAACTTATTCGATCATTACTTACATTTGATCAAGTAGAATATAATTAGTACCAATATCAAAGCGGTTTAAATAAAACAGATTTGAGATGTGTAGGTATTTTATGCAGTTTTATATAGAAAACTTAAATAATATTTGTAAATGATATTAGTAATCTTTGTCGATGTTATTTTTATTAGGGTTCCGTAGCCAAATAGCAAAAAACGGAACCCTTATAGATTCGTCATGTTTGTCTGTCTGTCCGTCCGTATGTCACAGCTACTTTTTACCGAAACTATAAGTACTGTACTGTTGAAACTTGGTAAGTAGATGTATTCGGTGAACCGCATTAAGATTTTTACACAAAAATAGAAAAAGAACAATAATTTTGGGGGTTCCCCATACATAAAACTGAAACTCAAACATTTTTTTTTCATCGTATATATTTGGGGTGTTTATGGATAGGTCTTTAAAAAGAGATTTCTAGTTTTCTAACCTGAATAGTTTGCGCAAGAGACACTTACAAAGTGATAAAATGAGTATCCCCCCTGTAACTTCTAAACTAAGAGAATGATAAAACTAAAAAAAAATATATGATGTACATTACCATGCAAACTAACAACGAAAATTGGTTTGAACGAGATCTAACAAGTAGTTTTTTTTAATACGTCATAAATAATAAACCGCAATTTGCTTTCATTTAATCAACTGAAATACTTGCTGCAACGGAACCTTTCATGGGCGAGTCCGACTCGCACTTGGCCGGTTTTTTAAGTTCACGTTGCCTCATTATATACAAACCTAAAGGATGGGACTCGATACATTGTTGAAGGTTGTTTTAACCTCAGCTGTTTTGTTACTTTTTTTGTTAAGGGTTATTTAAATTCTGAAAAGAGGGCAGTCAGTTTACTTAACAACTTAATTGGACCTAAATCCGTATAAAATTTAACTGACTCAGAAGCTCATAGTGATCAGGGACTAGATTTAAGTGAACGGAAGAGGAAAAGTAAAATCATCTTTAGTGACGAGGAACATTTTTGGATAACTGATGAAAAGTAAAATTGGCGTATATGGAACTTCGCCATTCCACCGGCAATGCATCTTTCAAAGTAAATGTTTGGTACGGATTTATGCCAGCGGCCTTATTGGTCCTTACTTTTTGAAAACAATGTTGGTTAGACTATCACTGGCAAACGTAAGTGCTACAGAAGGATGATAAGCGATTTAATTTCATCCATATGGGGTGATTTAAACGTAGACAACATGTGGTTCCAGCAAAACGCTACATGCCATACAGGGGACGCTAAATGGACATTCTGTAGCAACAATTTGTACCTTTAATATTTTAATAATGTTTAGGGACAATGTCACACAGATCATCCTAGCCCCAAACTAAGCATAGCTTGTACTATGGGTACCAGGCGACGATATACATACTTATATAGATAGACAAATACTTATATACATAGAAAACATCCATGACTCAGAAACAAATATTCGTGCTCATCACACAAATATTTGCACTTACCGGGATTCGGACTACCAGCTTCGTAGGCAGGAGCACTACCAACTAGGCTGTTATCTCTCGCAGACAGTGATGACATGAATCGCCTTCGTATGAATAAAGATTTTCTTTAATTTCTCATACATAAGCGTTTTTTTTCATTTCAAAATCAATACGCTCTTATAGGTAATCCCTTTAGAATTTAATGCATATATCTAGCATCACATTATTCAATATTAATAAATGACGATTTCATAGCACTGTGAACTGTGCGGCAATCACGCTCTATTACGCGAACGACGATGCCACATACTGTAAATACCCAGTTAACGTGAGCCTGTACACCCACAGATTTGTGTGCACCACATCCACCGGTTCTGACCGGTGGATGTGGTGCACACAAATTGAAAATTCCAACAACAGCTTTCTGACCGGTGGATGTTTATTTAGTGTTATTTATGACACACCGCCATTGGTCTTTTAACACAGGTGTCGAGGTAAAAATCATTTTACGATAAATCCAAGGAAGGCGAAAGTAAGACCTGTTTTAAACAGCAGCTACAGCTTTTCGCTATAAGGATAGCCTACATTGATGATGATGATTATTATGATGTCTTCCCGGCCGAATTTCGGCCACGGCGGCCATTCCCAATGGAGATTAGCCAATTGCGCAGGATATATTTTAGTGCACAAGTGCGTGCGCAAACACAGGGGCACTTTCTATTCCATCACTGTCATGATCCGATGGGAGCGACACGACCGGAAAGAAGTCAGGTACAGGACCGACGGCTTTACGTGCTTTCCGAGGCACAGGGGAGTAATACCGCCAACTTCCAGACTTCGGGCTGATCATCATCATCATCAATAACAGCCCTGCCTGTGGCTTTCGTGAGATCCTGCCATAAAGATGACAGACTGGACAGGATGTTAGGTGGGCTATGGCTTGGACCGATGCTTCACAAACACGGACCTTTTTGGCGTTACTCGACAGTCCCCGAGTAAATATGTTTTCTTCTCTTCGGCCCACCTGAGCCTTTCAGATCGGTCACGGTAATTGATGCCAAGACGGGAGGGGTGTCATTTTGTCACGCCTTCCGGAAGTCTCCCGCCAAGACATCACGTCACAGTCTACCCATTTCAGAACTGTCTGTAAGGGCTACCCATATTTTTTACGACACTTACCTGAGTATGTAGTTTCCTCAGAGCCGGTGGCGTAGCGCTGGCTTCGGTATCTGAAGATATTGTCCGGAGCAGCAAGGGCGTGTCACTAGAGTCTGCTAAGTCACTGACGGCATCGCTTGATTCGGCGCCATCGCCACCTTCCCTTTATAAACGAATAAAATAATACTTGTAAGCGGCATCGAATGGTTGTATCTTACTAATATAAGACATGGAAGTTTATGAGTATGGATGTATGGATGTTTATAACTCTTTCACGCAAAAACTACTGACCGGATTTTGATGAAACTTTGTAGTAACAGTATATCCGAATAACACATAAGCTATTTTTTATTCATAAAAAATAATGCGGTAAAAACCGCGGGGCACAGCTAGTATTTCATAAGCATAAACCAGAATTGGTGGACTTAGTGTAAAACAGAAGAAGTGCCAGAATATTTATTTTGAACACTATAGAGACTAGGAGAGTAAAGATATTGGGTCAAGGGAAACAACATGGGTTACTTCTAAAACACCAACAACCTCGCAGTAATAGATAATCAGTACAACAAATATTTCTAATACAATTTCTTCATGTACTGAGTTCAAAATATGGTAGCAACTATATACTCACTGCCCGGAAAAGAGTTAACACGTAACTACTGAAATAGTACAGGATCCATGGTCCATTTTTGCACTTGATTACTATCAAGCAATGTGTCGGTGAGTAGCTACGTTTTGATGCGACGACCAACAATTTCCGGTACTAAAACTCTCGATTGCGGTAGCTAACAGGGGTAGCAACGATAAAATATGTTATGGACCGGAATAACGTACCACGTAATGTGTGACAATATGACTCCTAAATTATATAAATATTAAGTAATAAAAGTGAAATCAGCTGGTTAGTAATAATTTTCGATGACTTTGTTATCGATACATGTCAGAAAAGGGGACTCTTTGATCAAACCATACCTACAGTGTATGATAAATATTTTTTCGAAGATTTTAGATAATTAGCATCAGATTTATCAAAACAAACCCAGTCAGTAATAAATTTTTGAGAATCATCAAATCAACATATTAGGTTGGGGAAAAAGTCTTTTCGCATTATAGTATGTATGAACTTGTCATAAAATCTCTTTGCCTATACTATTCAAGAACATAATTCCAAATTCAAATTACGAAAATGTGTGATAGTCATTTGCTTTTCGTACTGTCAAGATGAGTGAATCTTATGAAGAAATTCGATACATTTTAAAATTTTACTACAAAAAAGTTAAAAATGCAACGCAAGCCGCGAAAAAAAATTGCAATGTTTATGGACCTAGTGTAGTATCTGTGAGAGTAGCACAAATTTGGTTTAAGAGTTTTCAATCCGGAAATTTTGATGTCAAAGATGCACGTCGCTCTAGTCGCCCTATTACGGATAAAATGGATGCCATTTTTGAAAAAGTGGGCGAAATCTGCATATCAGTAGTTACGACGTAGCTGAAGAACTAGGAATTGACCACAAAACAGTTTCGGCGCATTTGAAAAAACTGGGCACACAAAAAAGCTCGATATTTGGGTACCTCGCGAGCTCACTGAAAGAAACCTAATGAACCGTGTACTCATTTGTGATTCTTTATTACGACGTTATGAAACCGAACCCTTTTTGAAGAAGCTGATAACTGGTGATGAAAAGTGAATCACGTGCGTAAAGGTCGTGGTCAAAGGCCGGTCAGGTTTCACAGACTGTGGCGAATCCCGGGTTAACTCGCAACAAGGTGATGCTGTGTGTGTGGTAGGATCGGAAGGGCATTATTCATTATGAGCCGTTACCACCAGGCAGGACCACCGATTCTGAACTCTACTGCGTACAACTGATGAGATTAAAGCAAGAAGTTGGGAGAAAGCGGCCGGAATTAATCAACAGAAGGGGTGTGGTTTTTCATCATATAACTCTAGACCTCGCACATCTTTAGAATCCGTCGTATAGACCTGACCTTGCACCTTCAGATTTCTACCTGTTTATGTCTTTTCAGAATTCTTTAGGCAGTGTCAGGTTAACATCACGAGAGGACTGCCAAAACCACTTGTCGCGGTATTTTGATCAGAAGTCCCAAAATTTCTATAGCAATGGGATTATGTTCCTACCTACAAGATGGCAAAAAGTAATCGAACAAAATGGTATCTACATACTTTCGTTAAATGTAAATAAAGTACTATTTAAAAATGTTTTGAATTTTCTTAAAAAATGCGAAGAATCTTTTTCCCCAACCTATTATTTTATCCTTGCTACCTCTGTTAGTTACCACACTCGAGATATCAGACAGGAAATTGTTGGGCGTCTCATCAAAATGAAGCTACTCACGGAAAATTATCTTGAGTGCAGCAAACAAGTGCAACAGTGGAGCATGGGTCCTGCACTACAACTTACTGTATAAAGTAGTGTATGTTGACGTAGTTGGGCGCGGTGGCGCAGGGCGGCGAGTCGGGCGCGCGCGGGGCGGTGGGCGCGGGCGGCGCGCTGGCCAGCGCGGCCGGCACCAGCGGCAGCGTGCTGGCGCCGCTCGACCCGTCCTCCGTACTCGAGCCGGTGCCACCTGCCGTACAAAGTTAAACCATCAACATTATTTCACTACCCTGTTGGTTTGTCTGACTCTAACTGTCAAGGCAGAGGTCGTGGGTCGGATCCCTACCCAGGATAAATCTTTGTGTGATGAGCACGATTATATTTTCTGGGTGTCATTTATCTGCAAGTACGTTTATCGGCTCTCTGGTTGCCACTACATAAGTATTACCCTAAAACACCGCCATTTGATCCCAAACTAGGCAGAGCCTGTACCTCTGCCTAGTTTGGGATCAGATGGCGGTGTGTTAGTTAATATTTATTATTATTATTCCTTTATTATTCTTACTTATCTCTCGATAGCGCAATCCATTTACCTGGAGGCGGAGGAGAAAATGAGGCTGGAGCAATAGTTACGTTGCTCCAGCCTCATTTTCGAAAAAGTAAGCTCCAATGACTCCGCCGGACCACCAAATAAATCGCACCTAACAGTCGCACGTTGAGGATACAGAGGTTTTTTAACAATAACTCTTGGGTTTTCTGAGCCCCATATGCGATAATTTTGTTTGTTGACAAAGCCACCATGGTGAAAATGAGCCTCATCACTCAAGATGATTTTGCGATGAAATTCCGGATCATTTTCATGCATTTCAACGACCCAATCAGCAAAGACACGACGTTGTTGATGTTCAGCCTGCTTGAGTTCTTCTGTTAACTGGACTTTATAAGCCTTAAGACCCAAATCTTTATGCAAAATATGGTGTAATGACGTTTGTGGAATGCCTACTTGCAAAGAATGACGAGGAATGGACAAACCTGGGTTTTCTTCAACACTTTCGGCTACAGCAGCAATATTATAGGCTGTTCTTGAGCGACGTGCACGGGTTTTATTCTGCACATCACTAACTTGTCCCAACAGCTCCAATTTTTCCACCAATTTTCGTG
The DNA here is from genome assembly GCA_951640165.1 of Pseudoips prasinana. Classification (NCBI taxonomy): domain Eukaryota; kingdom Metazoa; phylum Arthropoda; class Insecta; order Lepidoptera; family Nolidae; genus Pseudoips; species Pseudoips prasinana. The sequence continues at coordinate 17,865,086 of OX621260.1, forward strand.
TTGCGGTCCGACAAGGTGCTACGACCCAAAAATATTCGAGTTTTACGAACCGTCTCTGCCAAATTTTCAACATTTTATAGTGAATTTTAATAATTCAAATGCGTTGTTGAAGCGTGTTTCGTTCCATTTCTATTAATGGCGTAGTTTCTACTTGTCATATGTCAAAAGATGACAGCTTCAAAAGTTACATCTACCGAAATAGCGAGCTATTCAAAATAACACCTCTTATTGGAAAACGCTGTATAATTTTTAAGGTCTTTTTACAATGATTAATGATAACCGAGTCCTTTTTCCTTTTTTGTGTTAAGTATTAAGATTACAATTAAGATATCAAATAAAACTGGAACATTGGCGGTTTCCGTGATTTTCGGAAAAGGATTTGTAGGGTATTTTTCCTGATTAAAATACCTATCCAATTAATTAAAAGAGCCTGTACCTCTGCCTAGTTTGGGATCAGATGGCGGTGTGTTAGTTAATATTTATTATTATTATTCCTTTATTAAACTTTATTATTCTTACTTATTTCATACATTTTTAAATATACATATATATTATACATTTAAAAATATAAAAAATAGGTCCGCTAATAATCTACGCTACACTGCTCACAAAACACCTAAAGAGTATAAATTAGGTTACAGTCTAACTAGACACCAACAGGCCACTATATTGAGTAAAGGTCAAAATACAATATTTCGACATAGTAAGTTTCGATATAAATTGATGAGCAACCTAATTCATAGAAATGGATAATGGACAACATATAGTTAAATAGATGCCCATCTCCAAAGCTATCAGATATTGTTTTAACAGCCGTACGAATATGTTCCGCAATAGCTATTAGAGCATATTATACAATAATGAAATCGGAAGAAAGTAAAATTGCACAATTAATATTGTTACAAGACAATAATTGCCACGCTTTCTGGTAACGATACTGGTGGTAAATATCAATCTTATTAAAAGGGAATGGGCTATCATTGTGGTGTCATTGGATAGGTCTTTTAATCAGGAAAAATATTTACTATGGGGACTTGTCCCAATTCCTTTTCAGAAAATCACGGGAACCCACAAATTTCCAGTTGTCTATTTGATATCTTAATTGTAATTTTATTACTTAACTCAAAATAACTCGGTTTCGACAGCAAATGGGGAAAAAGGACTCGGTTATCATTAATCCTTGTAAAAAGACCTTACCATTTTTTTTTTTTTTTTTTTTTTTTTATTTGTTAGGGGTTTGCTCTTGACTCTAGTCTATGTCAGAGATGACAAAGACAAAGTCTACGATGGAGCGAGCTTACCCAGAAGGAGCCTGTTCACTCTAACTTTGAAGAGATTAGGGTTATAAGCTTTTGGAAACACCGACGCAGGCAGTGAGTTCCACTCTTTTGCTGTGCGCATTATAAAAGACGTTTGGAAACGCTTAGTGCGAATTGGTGGAATAGCTACAAGGTAAGGATGGTAAGATGCAGTGCGTCTGGATGTCCGATGGTAGAAGGGGGCCGGTGGGATGAGGTCGTGGAGTTCTTGGGCACACTCACCGAAGATTATACAGGGTTTTCCAATAAGAGGTGTTATTTTGCATAGCTCGCTATTTCGGTAGATGTCACTTTTGAAGCTGTCATCTTTTGACATATAACAAGTAGAAACTACGCCATTAATAAAATTAGAACGAAACACGCTTCAACAAGGTATTGAAATTATTAAATCTCACTATAAAATGTAGAAAATTTGGCAGAGACGGTTTCTCGTCATTCTTTGAAAGTAGGCATTCCACAAACGTCATTACACCATATTTTGCATAAAGATTTGGGTCTTAAGGCTTATAAAGTCCAGTTAACAGAAGAACTCAAACCGGCTGATCATCAACAACGTCGTGTCTTTGCTGATTGGGTCGTTGAAATGCATGAAAATAATCCGGAATTCCATCGCAAAATCATCTTGAGTGATGAGGCTCATTTTCACCATGGTGGCTTTGTCAACAAACAAAATTATCGCATCTGGGGCTCAGAAAACCCAAGAGTTGTTGTTGAAAAGCCTCTCTATCCTCAACGTGTGACTGTTTGTTGCGATTTATTTGGTGGTCCGGCGGAGGCATTGGAGTTTACTTTTTCGAAAATGAGGCTGGAGCAACAGTTACGGTAAATAGATTGCGCTCCTCAGCTCGTAGATAACCAGTGTCGCCAAGCTGGTCTAAATTGTGCGTCATTCAGATGTACGAGGGAAGTAGGGCAAATACTTCACTTGTATAAAACGCAGAAAACAATATACAGTTGAAGTCACACGCTATCGAGAGATGATTAACGATTTTTTATGGCCGCGAATGGATGGTATTGATCTGGACGTTTACTTCCAACAAGACGGGGCGCTGCGTGCCACACAAGCAACGAAACAGTTATTTTAGGCCGGAAACCACACGTTAGACTAAACGTTTTAATTATTCGTATGGGCAGTGGCAACTCGGTTGTCAGAATTGCTATAGTCGTTAAGTTAGTCGGGCTCCGATAAGGCTAAACGACTGTTCTCTAAACGTGCCCACCTATGCGATCGGAAATTAAACAAACTTATTTGGCTACTCGAACCATTTTAGTTCAATCCAGAAGACCAAGAGGCCTCGAAAGCTTGGCTTTATAGGTAAATTGCACCCAGACCCAGAAAAAATAATCGTGTTCATCACAGTTTTGTCCCAGGTCTGAATTGAACTTATGACCTTTGGCTTAGTAGTCAGGGTCACTAACCACTAGCGAGACCAACAGGCCAGTCAAAAAACTTGTAATACAAATATTTTAAGGTTTAACGAGACTTATGATTACTAGCTTCAATTTAAATCATCATAACACAGACGATGGAATTTTTTACCGCAAAACTAATAATAAACACTTTACAAGCGGGCACAATTGTTTTTGTTTGTTTATTGTTTTGCAGTGAAAAAGTACGCGCTCTGAAATTCGTTCATTGCAACGCCTGAAATACTCAATTGGTCTGAATATAATAACGTCCTCCTGGTCGAATTTCGGCCATGGTGGCCTGTCTCAATGGAGACTAGCCGTCTGTGCGGGGCATATTATAGTGCACAAGAGTGTGCGCAAACACAGAGGCACTTTCTATTCCATCATTCTTATGATCCGATGGGAAGTCTAGGAATAGAAAGCGGCCAGGCAGAGAACCGACGGATCCGAGGCACGGGGGTGTAATACAGCCAACGCCCATACTACGCACAGTGTCCGCAGTAGAACATGCTAGGTGGACAAAAACCATTATCGAATTCCCGGAAATGGTCCTTTCCACCAGTACCCAACACCTCTAAACCCCTGATTCCAAGAATTGTTTACGTCTAACATTCCATACTATCCTCAACGTGTGACTGTTTGTTGCGATTTATTTGGTGGTCCGGCGGAGGCATTGGAGTTTACTTTTTCGAAAATGAGGCTGGAGCAACAGTTACGGTAAATAGATTGCGCTCCTCAGCTCGTAGATAACCAGTGTCGCCAAGCTGGTCTAAATTGTGCGTCATTCAGATGTACGAGGGAAGTAGGGCAAATACTTCACTTGTATAAAACGCAGAAAACAATATACAGTTGAAGTCACACGCTATCGAGAGATGATTAACGATTTTTTATGGCCGCGAATGGATGGTATTGATCTGGACGTTTACTTCCAACAAGACGGGGCGCTGCGTGCCACACAAGCAACGAAACAGTTATTTTAGGCCGGAAACCACACGTTAGACTAAACGTTTTAATTATTCGTATGGGCAGTGGCAACTCGGTTGTCAGAATTGCTATAGTCGTTAAGTTAGTCGGGCTCCGATAAGGCTAAACGACTGTTCTCTAAACGTGCCCACCTATGCGATCGGAAATTAAACAAACTTATTTGGCTACTCGAACCATTTTAGTTCAATCCAGAAGACCAAGAGGCCTCGAAAGCTTGGCTTTATAGGTAAATTGCACCCAGACCCAGAAAAAATAATCGTGTTCATCACAGTTTTGTCCCAGGTCTGAATTGAACTTATGACCTTTGGCTTAGTAGTCAGGGTCACTAACCACTAGCGAGACCAACAGGCCAGTCAAAAAACTTGTAATACAAATATTTTAAGGTTTAACGAGACTTATGATTACTAGCTTCAATTTAAATCATCATAACACAGACGATGGAATTTTTTACCGCAAAACTAATAATAAACACTTTACAAGCGGGCACAATTGTTTTTGTTTGTTTATTGTTTTGCAGTGAAAAAGTACGCGCTCTGAAATTCGTTCATTGCAACGCCTGAAATACTCAATTGGTCTGAATATAATAACGTCCTCCTGGTCGAATTTCGGCCATGGTGGCCTGTCTCAATGGAGACTAGCCGTCTGTGCGGGGCATATTATAGTGCACAAGAGTGTGCGCAAACACAGAGGCACTTTCTATTCCATCATTCTTATGATCCGATGGGAAGTCTAGGAATAGAAAGCGGCCAGGCAGAGAACCGACGGATCCGAGGCACGGGGGTGTAATACAGCCAACGCCCATACTACGCACAGTGTCCGCAGTAGAACATGCTAGGTGGACAAAAACCATTATCGAATTCCCGGAAATGGTCCTTTCCACCAGTACCCAACACCTCTAAACCCCTGATTCCAAGAATTGTTTACGTCTAACATTCCATACTGACGAGTGGTCGTTTATCAAAGTAAGCTAATGAGGTAAATGTAATTCAAGAAATAAGTCAGTTGCGTTTTCGCGACACTTGCACTGACATCTCATGGTGTCAGTTTTTAATTTTGTGGAAATTTTGAATAATGGATTTTACTGCTGAAGGTATGTATTATATTCTTTTCTTATTATAATCATATAATGTGTGTCATAAACATTCATAAAGAAGACAATCTAAGAATACACAAAACACATAATGCTTTTCTTTGTTTTCGAGCTTATGAGGCTTGGAAAAGCCATGTATCCTCTTGTATCCACTCTGAATTTTTGATATGTTTTATTTATGTCATTTTCTGCATGTCTATAGATGATTATGGCATATATTTTATGTAGCACACTTGAGTACAATTTTTTACTTCTTTTTTTGTTTACTCTAATAGTAAAATAGAGTATTTTAAAAAGTGGCTTAAGCACGAAAAAGACGAAACAAATGATAGTCTATTTGAATTAATTTTGTCTAAGTTTGTTTTCTCTGACATCACTGAAGAAGGTCAAAGAGAAATTAATATGAAATTAGCCAGCATTTCATCGAAAATTGCTACCAAATGGGTGAATTCAGGAAAGACAAAAGAGCGTTTCCTTAATAAGAATAAGTTGTGGCTGGTAGGCGAGAAGACAGAATTCTGCATGCGATCGACTCTACCGCAACCTTCTACCTCATGTGCTGGCCTTTCTCGACCCGGAAGACCTAAAAATCTCTTCGTAGATTCGTCGTTTAAAACTAAGAAACGCAGAGTTGAAGATCTAGGTCAATCGCAGAGTGTTGGGGTATTAATGATTGCTGCAGAGGCACGGTCAACTGGCCATAAAAACGTTGCCAGAGTTATAAACGACACTGGCGAAAATCCCGCTTCTGCGAGTGCATGAATTAGCCGCTAACAAGCAAGTGCTATGCAAAGTGGTAATCCGCTAAGTAGTGACGAGGCATTAGCTTATTAAATTGATTCAAAATCAACAACTAACTCATACAAACAGACTAGGAAGTGAACTGTGAAAGTCGAGCAACACGTGTGTCCATCATATAAATGCATTGTTAAATAAAAAAGTGTTTATCTCGAGCAGAAGATCAACAGCCTCCGGGAAGTACGGATTGTGCGCGGAGGTCTTAAAGCTCATCAGAGCTCCCACTATAGAGCCTCCACACAAAATTCAACCAAGACCTCCACAAACTCAGGAATACTATCTTTTATCGGAATCATCGGATTCTGAATCCGATAATTCTTATATGGGGAATTAGTTTTAATCTAAATAGATAGTCTAGTGTTAAATTTATATTTTTTTTGTATATAATATGTTAATCTAAGGTTGTATTATAATCGTGTATACTTGAAATAAATTATTTATATACAATTCTGATGCATTTTCTTTAAAGAAATATATTATAGTACTATATAATTAACTAATTTATAGATATAATTCCATAACCATGCAAATATATTTTTGTCCACCTGACTTGCTCTACGCCGGACACTGTGCTACGGGCAGAAAAATCTCAGAATCACTTAATGGCCCAACCTAGGATTTTAACCCAGGACCTCAATATCTGCGGTGGAATACTCTACGGGTATACCAACGATGCATAAACACATGCAATTGCATCAAGTTTACTGTTTGTACTCATCGATCTAGCATTGGCTTTAAAACACAAGCGTAACGTGTCCTGGGTTCGACTCTGACAACGCCTCTGACGACGCAGAACAACTATTTGTGTGACCCTTGTCTTGAGTCTCGATGTATATCCGTCAATTACATGTTTGTAAAGTATCTCGCGGCTAGTGTTGAAAATGACTAAAGTGACTGAATTAGACTGACTGTCATATACGGTCAAATTGGTCATAAATGGTCATTAACTGTCAAAAACGGTCATTTTCAGTCAATTTGATTTCAGTTATATTATAGCACCTTATCGTTGATAAAAGTCTACAACTTCTAAATTGAAACAAAAAAGTGATTTTTATGACTTATAGCATTATTATATAGTGTTAATCATTTTACATTTCTAATCATGCTTGCATTTAAGACAACATGGCAACGTCGCATTCCCTCGCGCATCGACTTTGATCTCGTCTTATCCTCTCATGATATAATAGAAAATAAAACGTTGCTTCATTTAAACTTGCATATAAATTGGGTACCTAAATAAATAGATAATTGGGTGGTAGTCGAGAATAGACAATAATTGACTGAATTTGACAGTACATGACCGGTCATTTAAGGTTTATGACAATTGTAACTAGTCATATTCAGTCATTTTACATCTCTACTCGCGGCACAGGGATTACTATGAAAAACAAAAAAAAGATTTTTTTACCTGCTTGTATATAAACATATTCTCCATCATTGATCGAGTCCACAGGGACCTGGTCATAATACGGTTCATCTTCAGACCCTGGGACGGCTGCGGGTATACTCTCTAGGGATATGGGAGCCGATTTATCATCCGTCCCCTCACCCAAGTCGGGCGTGGTAGAAGTGACTTCTTCGTCAATGGAACGAGGTGTCGCCGCTCCTCCAGACCTTTTCCGCTCCGATGATAAGGAATTAATTGACTCGTAACTTTTTACCTGGGAACAGAAAATTCATGAAATGTAAATGCTTATTGTGTCTCAAATGGTTACATCAACAAATGTGAATGAAAGAGCCCCAGTAAGTAATTATTAATACTTGTGCTGGGGCTGTCTCGCTCCTTCCCTTATTCCATACTTAACAATATTTGAGAAAAAAGATGAATATAACTATTAAATTAAAAATAAGATAAAACAAACTAACAAAAAAAATTAAATTAATAATAAAAGTAAAAATAGAAGAGAAACAATAATAACTTATAAAATAGTTTGCAGCTCTGTGTATTGTTTGATTGTGAGTATATGTATGTGTGATTATATTAATTGTGTGCGAGTTTGAGCTCGTGTTTTTGTATGTGTTTACCTGTTTTCTGGTGGTACGATAATAGGAAACAAATGTTCATGTAAGTCTATCTAGAATATGCTGTGTTTCTTCGTACGTTAGAGTTAATATTAATACTTATCATGTGATTTCTTGGGCTACGGCATCCAGTTTCAACGGAGTCTAGATAGATAGCTAGTCTGTGCACTAACTGCAGTTGTACACGTGGGGGTTTGTCGTTCCCTACGAAAATTTACTAAATCATTATTTCAATCGGCTTCAACGCTGAAAATCGGTTCCGGACCATTTATGACGTCACATGTGCTCATGGTAGCCGATTGAATGAATGATTTAGTAATATTTTACCTTCATCTATTCGAACGTCGATCACGATAATACCAGCGAATAGGTAAGGCGGAAACCACCCAGTATTGTTTTATTGAGCGAGAGAGAAATAGCTAGTATAATTCTGGGGCTCTACCGGCTAAGTCGCCGAACATTGATATCTTAAATGGCGTTCAAATAAATAAAGGCTAAAAATGACTTAATCAATCGTTAAATCGGCTTCAACGTTGACAATCGGTTCCGGACCATTTATAACGTCACATGTGCTCATGGAAGCCGATTTAACGATTGATTAAGTCATTTCTAAACCTAAATTAATTTGAACGCCATTTAAGAAACCGATGTTCGGCGACTTAGCCGGTAGATCCCCAGGTCCTAAACTCATTAAGATCCCCTGATCATCCATCGTGATGTACTTGTAGCTTCACATTACAAGGTATAACATATTATTATTCTTTATTACACACAACATTTCAAACAAGTAGTAAATTCATGTACAGACGCCAGGACATCCAGCTACCCCAACCTGTCAAATCTCTCTTATAGATTTTCAACTTTATCACAAAAGCATAAGGTTCACTTTCAATTGGGGAAATTTGACAGATTGGGGTAGCTTGTGCTGGCGTCTGTACAAAAGCGAGCTTAACTCATAGATCAGTTTTTTCCCGCAAAACCACTGATAGATGGATATCTGTAAAAGGGTAAGACATAGCTAGTATAATAATTCTGGTCATTAAGTTAAGGATGATGACGAATCGAAATAATCCTTATCTACTCTTGCAATAATATTTAATCCAAAATCGAGCTCAAGGTCAAATCTTATCATGCCAATAATTATTGCAGTACTTATATCATTTTATATTGTGGTGTAATTTATCTATAATACGTATGTATTTAGAAACATACAAGTATGTATATCAGTTGTCAGGTTGCCATAGTACACGCTTTGCATACTTTGGAATCAGATTACAGTGTGTTAGTTGCCAAAAATATTTATTATTATTAAAAAAAAACAGACATGTTCATGCACACAAATATCTGTCCTGGGTGGGAATCGAACCCACGACCCCAAGGCAAGTATCTACCAACTACTGTCACCGTAGCCTAGTTGGTAGTGCTCCTGCCTACGAAGCTGGTGGTCCTGGGTTCGAATTCCGGTAAGTGCAAATATTTGTGTGATGAGCACGAATATTTGTTTCCGAGTCATGGATGTTTTCTATGTATATAAGTATTTATCTATCTATATAAGTATGTATATCGTCGCCTTGTACCCATAGTACAAGCTTTGCTTAGTTTGGGGCTAGGATGATCTGTGTGATATTGTCCCTAAATATTATTATTATTCGCAATGCATAGCGTAAATGTAATGTCAGAAATGGAATTTGTATTGTTAGATGGTTATGGTTCGAAATGTTTAAGATTAATAATAATAATATCCTGGGACATTATTCACACACGGCCATTTGACCCCAATCTAAGCAGAGCTTTTACTATGGTAAACAGGTAACTGATATTTTACTTTTCTTTTGTAAATACATACTTATATAGATAATTACACCCAGACTCAGGGCAAATAGACATGTTCATGAACACAAATATCTGTCCTGGGTGGGAATCGATCCCACGAACTCCGGTGTGAAAAGCAAACATTTGCCAACCACGCCAACAGGCCCGTCAAAGATTAGATTTACGCTTTGCATTGCGAATAATGCTATAAAGTTAAAATTTTATAGTTTGGAAAGTATTTTCAATATGATATGATCTTTCACATGTAACTGTAAACATATCAGTCAGCGATGTTTCTAGAAAACCAAAGCTGATAGATAATACCTACATCCTCCAAAAGTGTGTATGGAAGGGAATCCTAAATTTGATGTTGTAAAGCGTAATAGTCGAAACAATATTAAGGATAGGTTGTGTGTACATAATGCCAAATAAGCCTGATGAGTAAAAGCTTCTTATGTATGGCTCCTAAAATTTACAACAAAATTCTGAATTGTATCAAAACAAGCAGTACTAACATATTTAAAAAACAAATTAATAATATCTTGACTAAGAAATGTTACTATACCATTAATGATATTCTAAATGACAAAAATATAATTTGAGCAAAAATTTAATCTATTTTAATTTATTTATTGACATTTACAACAACTTTTGACATTTTTCTCTTATGCATAATATTTTATTGACATTTGGAAAACAAAAACATATTGACATATAAATGTAATATAATGTAATTCATATCCGCTCAATTGCTTCAAAATATTTTTTTTTTGCCCTCGAGTGCTAGCTGCTCTCGGTGCACGGCGAGCGTTCAACCCGCCTCAACTAAAACTTGATTTATGGTTTTCCTAAAAAGGGCATTTTGAAGGTTTTGACTGTTCTGTATAGCCAGTAAAATAAGGTACAAAAGTGTATATGTTAGGTTATTTAAGCTCAAATAAATAATATTCCATTAGCGTTAAAACTAGAGGTGCGAGTAAATGTTAGTGTGTGAGTTCTAAATCAAAATTACAGAAAATTTAAATTAAAAAGTGCATAAATATTTAATATATCCATAAACTAGATGAATTACTTGATATGATCATGCACATTTGAATATTGTTCATGTGGAAGAATGACAAAAAAACACGGAACGAAAAGAATACACAAATTTTAAAAGTCGCTCACTGGGATTCAACTACCAATATTAGAATAATTTTGTTCCGTGAAGTTGGTAATAATACGTTTTGTCTATGCTCTTAGTATTAGAATTGTTTTGGATACGTTTAAATAGAGCTCTAAGCCATTGTAATAAGAATCATAATGATTTTAAAATAAAATGTCAAAATGCAACCACGGTTGCAGCGAGCAATGTAGGCATTTGAAATTTTGCAACTGTGGTTGCAGAAAGCAATCGAGCGGTTAAGCAAGTATAAAAAAAATGTTTTGTTTACATTCTATAGAAATTTATTTTATTAAGTTACTATTGTATATTTCAAACGCCTTCTTAGGCAGATTTTGGTGAAACTTATTAATTATCTGTGAAATTGTAATACCCAAATGCAATGAAATAATAAATGATTTGATTGATTGGTTTGATTGATCTGCCGGTGTGTATCGTTCGTAGCTTAACGCAGAGCGCCTACCCCGGATTGATAGACGGTGTGGTTCGAGACCAGCTGGACGATAAAGTTTTTGATTTCCCATTATTGAGATTATTCTAATTTGACTTTTGACAAGTCGTAGTCCAATCATCATCATCATCTTGTCCCCACTACTATGCTAGTGGGTATACATACATAAGTACAAGTGTATGTAAATGCCCAAGTGCCAATTAAATTTCATTATGGTTTCCGCACTTAGTCCCGATGTGGACCATTGTATGTGAGCCGTCGGAGTCCAAATTACTGAGAAATGATCTTTAATACATGATTAATAAAAATGAATATTATGTATACTTACTCTTTCACTAATCGAAGGTGTAGATGCTCTACTAGCAATGGACTCGCGGGACTCCGCGTTGCGTATCCTACGTCCTAGCGAGGAAGGCGGACTGTCTTCCGCTAAGCCAGTCTCCGGTAACGAGGCACCACGCTTGCTGAACACTTTCGGTGGGGGCCTAAATAACATAATAGAATACTCTTTATTGTACACCATAAGAATACATCATCATCATATCAGCCGAAAGACGTCCACTGCTGGACAAAAGCCTCCCCCAAAGTTCTCCAAAATTGCCGGTCTCGCGCTATTCGCATCCAGCTGTTTCCAGCGACCCGCACAAGATCATCGGTCCATCTTGTATGTCCATAAGAATACATGCGACGAGATTACACAAACAAGTTGTACAAAGGGCGGTCTTATCGCATAAAGCGATCTCTTCCAGACAACCTTACGATGGATAGGAGCTGAACCTAATAGCAGTAGGTGTGCAACAAGAGATATACCAATATTGTGGTACATCCTCAATCATTTCAAGGAATATTATTCATAGCTAGATACTGTCACCAGTGCGTAAGCAAACGGCGAGGTTAAGCAACTAGGCTCGTGGTAAGTCCATAGATGGGTGACAGCTAAAGTGGTTCAATTTCTGAGCGTTTCCGTGCTTCGGATGGCACGTTAAGCATTCGGTCCCGGTTGTAGTCATTAGACAACAGTCTTTAAGCCATGTCAGAGGCCTACTGGGCGAATAGAACAAGTCTCGACACTAGGGGAACCACTGCCCATACGATAAGTATGTACTCCTTAGCGAATTTCGGCCATGGCATCGAATCACAATGGTTCTTCGGGGGCCATATTATAATGCACACGCACATAGGCATTTCCATTACTCTCAAGATTTTGTACTAGTACCTAGTACAGTAATACCCCGCTTTACGCGACCCCGTTCTACGCGGTTTCACTATAACGCGAGTTTAGACTTTGGCGTTCAAATGCCTTGCATTACGCGAAACATGTGTATAAACCTAATGTAGTCATTAACTTCTCTTTGGTGACTCCCTTCCCCCGAACATTCTGATTGCAGAATTAGGGATTCCCCGTCCTAAGACTTTGTTTTATGGGGATTCCCTCGTTCTTTTCATTTGTTCCGTCGTGTTTAGTTCTTAGTCTTAGCAGTCTTGTTTTAACATTTATTGGAGATTACATACATACATAATTTAACGCTACGTCAAAAATGTAGAAAGACAAAAGAGCGTAAAAGCGTAACTTTGGAATTGAAGATAAAAGTGTTAAGAAAACTGGAAAATGGAGGTAAAGCAACAATTGCTGGGAGAGATTTTGGACTCTCAGAATCGACTGTGAGAAGAAATGATTCGTATTTTTTTTTATTAAATTTTGACTATGTTGCGAAATTCGCAACAATTCGCATTCGCATTCGCGAAATTCAGTTAACGCGTTTTTTCCGGAACGTATCCCTCGCGTCAAGCGGGGTATTACTGTATAGTAAGTATTCACATCCTCGTAGTATGTGAATACTAAGCTTCTTATTCATACAAATTTTCTACTCTAGGCTATGGTAATATTGGTGCTATTTTCAATTGCGCCGGTAAATCGCTCGAGCATTTTTCCTCTGAACTAACCCTAAGATGTGCTGAAGATATAACGCCGCGATGCGTCTGTGTGAGTGCCTACTGTAGGTTCTCTGCTCTGCAAATAGTTACCCCACTCACTCGCGACCATCTATAACACATCCAAAGTATGCGTCCATCCATAGCACTGGCTATGAGAGAAAGAGAGAACCAACATGTATGCTCGCATCTCTCTCTCTCTCTTGCCCCTACAGTAATATTCGAAATTTAACTCTATCTGTCTATCTTCACTAACTTATATCTCTCACTCAACTTCCTTTTGGCTCCGCCCAATCACACTTACGCTCTCGTCACGCATTTACCAGCTCACTCCCCACGTCAAGCGTGCGTAAATAAGTTCTACTTCAAAAACATAGCTTAGTGGAACCCGTTTCCACCAGTGCTAAGCTATATGGAACAAAGAATATAATTGGAGAATATCAAACGTATCCATAGCAACGTAGCATAGTGCATCTCTGGTGGGAAAGCACCCTAAGGCAGACCGATAGATAATTACCAATTAATGTAGTTAAAACTGATTTATAACTCATTTGCATAAGTAGCTACGGATGCAGATACCGATTTGCTTTCCCTGTTAGATTATAAAGCCTATATATACGATACAGTAAAGTAGAATTTACCTTGTATGTATTTAAAATATTTTAGTTGAGAGTTAATATTAATGCCTTCAACGCATATTACACTTTGTATTTATCAGTAATAAGCTTTAAAATTCAATACAGATTTATTTACCTCTACTGTTTCCTGCATCAATGCAAATAAAGTATCTGAATCATGGCGGGAAAGTGACACATTTTGCATGCAAAGCATAGACAATAGAATTAAACACTTACTTAGGTGGTACTTTTTTCTTAGCCACAGCTACAGGATCCACCGGACTACCCTCCGATGACTGCGGCGATTCTTCCGCCTTCTTCGATGCTTCTGCTAATTTCAGACCATTAACTTCGATGACTGTTACAAAATCACCTGATTGTGACGTCGGACGGTTTTTGGCTTGATTTGGACTTGTTTGTTCTACAGCTACTGTAATGATGTGATCAATTAACAGTAATCTGACACAAGGTATATAATTGTTTAAATCTGACGCAGAATCATAACATGTGTTATACGTTATGATGTGTCATTCCATGCCCTGACACGCCATTTTGGTGTATATATGTGTTTCGTAGATTTGATGCACTGAATAGCCTAGCTACTACCTCAACGCCTTAGAGTAAGGGCCAGCGCAGACAGAGAGGAGCGCAACGGAGAGGATTTTATTAAGGCACTAGAAAATCAACGTTAAAATTATTTAAATAAAGCGCATGTATGCTTGAACATTATAATGCGCGAGACTGCGCGAGCATTTTGTCAGGTTCAAGCATATAGCACTTTATTCCTATAGCTCTAAAGTTGATTTTATAGTGCCTTAATAAAATCCTCTCCGCTGCGCTCCTCTCTGTCTGCGCTGACCCCTACGGGTCGTCAATCACAATACAACTATTCACGTAAAACGTTACAGACCACATTTTGTCTCTGAGCCTTGAACAAGCCCTATCAAGATTCAGTCCAATGCATTACACACCACAATGTACACTTCGAGCCTTGAACAAGGCCAATAGTAGTACAGTGCACTAGGTACTTCCTCAGACATTTTGGTCCATCGAGCCCGGAACCAGCCCTATAATAAAACAGTCCACTGCGTTACTGCATATAGCGACCACATTTTGGTCACTGCGCCTTCAACCAGCACTATCACAATTCAGTCCACTGCCTTAGTAGGTACACCACACAATGGGAATTTGGTGATCCAAATAACAGACAACGAATTTCCCTTAAAACTTAAAAAGTTTTGAAGTGAAGTTACATCAATTACCTTGATTTAATTAGTATGTGTATGTGTAATGAAAAGTTCAGGTGGCCACGTACTGCCGAGAAATGGGGGCAGCCCTATTAATAATATTAGGATAAAAATAATCACCATTAGTATCAGGCTTAATGTCCGTTCTCTGAACTATTTCACTATTGCACCTTCTCCGCACGTCGGCTGCCAAGTTGGAGGACAGTTCATTGATGCACTGGTTCACGGAGCTCCTCTCAGTTATACGCACTGGCTTCGTCCTCATCTGCACCACCTCACATTCTGCCGATTCCGTCGCGGAGTCATCACTCTTATTGCTACTAACACTTCCTTCGCTATTTTTTGATAGTGAATTAGTGTTGGAACCCTAAAAACATAAAATATTTAATGTAACATTCTGAACTGGGCGTAATTCTAGCCATGGAACCGAAATATACGCAACAATATAATAGTCTCAAAAATAGTAATGATAAAGACATTTTGCGGTCGGCATCTACCTGCACATAGCCCGCTGGGGATCTTATAGCCATATAGACATGAGTAATCTTTTATGTTGCATGAACTATCTGTATTTAAACTACTTATCTATTATTTAAATCGTCTACGAATTTCAGAACTGTTGGTTTTGTCTCGAAATGATTAATGTTACTGTTATTTTGACGTTTTTATTTTATCTTTCTAATATATTAAACCTAAAATAAATACTTATTCAGACAACCGATCGAGCATATATTGTGTTATTCATCGGCTTTGTTTTATGGATACATGGCCGACTAAAATGTTCACAGTTGTATGTAAACATCATATTATATTGAGAACACCTTCCATCAAATGGCGAAATCATAAATATCGTTCGGCGCGGCAGATTTCAAACCAGCACCCTCAACCAATCCAGAGTTCGCGCACTGCGTTAAGCTACGAACGATACACTGGCATATTAAATTTAGGATACCCATTCTAACACCCAAGCAGAGGATGTAAGTGTTATTCATCGGCTATGTTTGTTGCATGTGAAACATCATTATATTGACAACACCTTCCTTCTAATGAGAAATCATAAATTAATCGTCCGGCGTATCTCGAACCAGCACCTTCTACGTATAAGGAGTAGGCGCTCTGCATTAAGCTACGAAGGCTACAGACGGGCAGATCAAATTTAGGATAACTAACACCCTTTCAATGCTTTTAGATGTTCTTCATCGGCTTTGATTTCTATAAACATGACTCATTTAGACTAAAATTTAAGAGCATAGTGTACATTTATAATATTACCACTGTTTATTACCTCCTATTTGACGCAAATAAACAATTAGGATTATGAAGAGCTTCCTTAAGTTCTATATTAGAACAAGTATCCAAAGCGGCATTATTAGGATCATACCAAATTTGGCTAGGAAGTGGAGGGAATACTGAGAGACAGAAGGTGAGCGTTGATGCATCACATGGGGCCTCCTTAAACCTACATATGAGTCACAAGTCTCAGACCCGGTCGAGTGTTCCCTCCTCTACACGCGATGGACCAGGTTTCCGCATGGTGAATCCATGGAATGCTAAGAATTATGTCTACTCTTAATAAAGATTAGCATTCTGTGCAGAAGATATTATAGTTTTAAAGTGTTTGCACACACATACTTACACTCTATGATTCATGACTACAATAATAAAATACGAGAGCTAAGACAATGATGACGTCAAGCAATAGTTCAATGAATAAATAAATATTTATCTAGGGACAAATTATATACGACCATCCCCATCGCTAACTAGACAGAGGTACTAGGTATGATTGCCAGAGAAAAGTGTCAACCATACCTATAATACATACATAATAATAGATAAATTACACCCAGAAACAGAACAAATAATCATGCTCATTACAAAAAGATTTATCCTGGGTGGGGATCAAACCCACACCATCCAGCTTAGCAGTGAGGCTCATTAACCACTAGACCTACAGACATGATTCACGACTCTCATAATCCAATATGACAGCCAACACAACCAGAATGAGGTCAGGCAAAAGATCAATGAATAGGTATGAATACATAAGAAATATCCTACTTCCTAATAATATTATAAATGCGAAAGTTTGTTACACTTTCACGCAAAAACTATGGAACGGATTTAAATGAAACTTTGTAGGAATACAGCTTATACAGGGTTACTTGTAAAACACCAACAACCTCGCAGGACTAGATAGCTAACACCAGAATCAACAACTGTTGTTCTACTACTTTTGATATTTTGTTAGATTTCATTTCGTACAAAAATAAAATTAATTTAATGTCTGGCTTGAATTTTTATAACTCTACGGGCATCGCAATTATTAAGTAAACATAGGGGTCCAAATTACCTACACCAAGTCGTGAAATTATCTAGATAAATATCTGGCGAAGAAAGTAGTAAAGAAATTGTTATTAGCAGTAAGCGCGCACGAGCCGAGCGTCGTCACATGAATGAAACATAGAACTACAATTTCTCGACAGTACAAAAAAAAATTATAAATATCTTTTTTCATGTATTGAGTTACTAGCTAAGCCCCGCGGTTTCACCCGCGTTAAAGTAGTTTTGGCGTAAAAGAGAAACAAACATACATCTATACTCACAAACTTTCGCATTTATAATATTAGTAGGATGTGTACGTCTAGCGGTTTTGGCAGTGCACGCCGGAATAGCTCGCAGATGGTAGAGTTTTTCCAACTTACTTTACACTTATCGTTATATTTTGAATAATTCACACAATATCTTTATAAATTGTAGCCTATGTGTTATTCTGATGTATAAGCTATATTATTGTAAAGTTTCATTAAAATCCATTCAGTAGTTTTTACGTGATAGAGTAACAAACATCCATCCACACAATCAATCTTTCGCGTTTATAATATTAGTAGGATGTCCGAACTCGTAGAATAAAAGTTATTGCTTATGATGTCAGCTATCTAGTCTGGCGTGGTTGTTGGTGTTTTACAAGTAACCCTATATATCCGAAAAACACATAAACACCGCGGGGCATCATAGTTGGTCCTAAATATTTTTGCCCAACCCAGGAATCTAACTTCTAATCTAACCTCATTATTTTGTACTTTATCATACTGCCGATAAACCGACACTCATTAAATATGCATAAGTGCATGCAATTAAAAGTAATGGGTGTCAAGAATACAGTCAACCTTGAATAGCAATGTTTTCACTTCATGAACAAAGAGGATGTAAAAATACCAATCTAAATAACTATAATAATTGAGTGCTTAATTTAGTTTTTTGTGAATGCCAGTGTTCCCATTTACCTCACACTCAACTAATTAATACAATGTCATGCCCCAATCTAAATGAGTTCATTTTGCAACAGAGGATTATAAAGTACAACTGTGCCCACTACTTATCGCATGGTATCTTTATATGTAAGAACATTTACAGAACACTACATATATTGCTTATCCTACAAATATTATAAATGCGAAAGTTTGTGAGTATGTTGGACAAAGACTTCCCCAAAAGATTTTCACAATGGAGTCGTTTCCATAATTTGGAGGGATGTACCATAATCGCCACGCTTCGCAGACGAGTTGGTATGATGGTCATAGTACCCCCACAGCGAGACTCTGCTGCCCTTTCTCACGGAAATATACCCTCGGCTCGACTTTTAGGCTCCCCACGTGTTAAAATGGGGTGGCAATATTCTATGCCGTCAGCCACACAGCAATGTAAACAAAGTTGTAACACAGCAAGAATGGATGTTTGTTACCTTTTCAGGCAAAAACGACTCATCGGATTTTGATGAAACTTTGTGGTAATATTCTACTAATATTATAAACGCGAAAGTTTGTAAGTATGTATAGCTGGATGGATGTTTGTTACTCTTTCACGGTAAAACTATTGAATGGATTTTAATGAAACTTTACAATAATATAGCTTATACATCAGAATAACACATAGGTTACAATTTATAAAAATATTGTGTCAATTGTCCAAAATATAATGATAAGTGTCAAGTAAGTAGGAAAATATCTACCATCTGCGAGATATTGCTAAAACAGCTAGAGGTACACATGCTACTAATATTATAAATGGGAAAGTTTGGGAGTATAGATGTATGGATGTATGTTTGTTACTCTTTTACGCCAAACCTACTTTAACGCGGGTAAAACCGCGGGGCATAGCTAGTAGGCTATATATCCGAATAACACATACGCTATAATTTATAAAGTTTAACGCGGGGCACAGTTACTCACACAATAATTTACATACATTATTTATATTACAACTTGACCAGGCTTTAAATCAAT
Organism: Pseudoips prasinana; assembly: GCA_951640165.1. Classification (NCBI taxonomy): domain Eukaryota; kingdom Metazoa; phylum Arthropoda; class Insecta; order Lepidoptera; family Nolidae; genus Pseudoips; species Pseudoips prasinana. The sequence continues at coordinate 17,884,216 of OX621260.1, forward strand.
CAATCAATCAATTTGAATTGACTGCACGTGTGGCGCCTCGCCGCTTCGTGTCGCGGGTTCGAGTCCCGCGCCGGACCACTATTTGTGTGGCCCATAAATAGTTGTTCTGAGTCTGGAAATCATTTGTGTCCGTCTATTATATTTTTGTAAAGTACACCACGACAAAGGGATTAGATTTCTAAATGCGGGCATTCTTTAAAAAACAAATTAGTCACAATTCAATTACGGTCAGCTATTTTGGCATTCATAATTATGTCGTAATCAACATGTATCCTATCCAAACTACCATCCAGATTATCAATTATCACTTGACATTAGCTCAATTTATTTATGGTCATACCACATAATCCACACAGGATTTTGGCAATGTAAAATAAGAATAAGATCAAGATGGTATCTTAAAGATATTTAATATGTTAATAGAGATAAATGCACTCATGTAAGAATAGCTGAGCCCATATACAAAAGTTAATGTTTGTATGTATATCTCTCTGGAGTCCAAAATGGGTGGAGTGATTTTGATGAAATTTTTCCTATTAACCTAGCAGGGGAGATCATGGCAAGTTTGGTAATGATCTTGATACTTCTTTTAATTATGATAAGTATCTTTTAATGGATACTACGTACAGTTAGTCCTATATAAATTAGAAAGAAAAATGAAATTATATATTTAGTGGTAAAATAGATCAAGAAATATTTTGGGACAACTAACACATTGCCATCTCATCCCAAACTATTCAAAGCCTGTACTATGGCAACCAGACAACGGATAAACATACTTTTATATTTCTTAATACATACATATAATAATAATAATGACCTCCTAGCCGAATTTCGGCCACGGCGGCCAGTCTCAGCAGAGGTTAGCCATCTGCGCGGGACATATTATAGTGCTCAGTGTGTGCGCAAACACAGGAGCACTTTCTATTCCATCACTCTCATGATCCGATGGGACGCCTAGCGACACGACCGGAAAAGTGCTCTCCGAGGCACGGGGGTATGATACCGCCAACTCCCAGACATCGGGCTGATGATGAGAAATTTTTCTTTAAACAGAAAAGTCCCAAATCACTTTTGACCCGACCCAGGACCTCGTTCTCTGCGAGTGAACACTACCGCTAGACCAACGAGGCAGTCAATACATACATATAGATAAATTACAGCCAGACACAGGAGATATCCTCAAGCTGTGGCTTAGAAGTCAGTGTCACTAAGCACTAGACCAATGGAACACTCAAATTAGATACATTAGCATAGTGTTTAAACAATCGAAAGTAGGTATATATAAAACAAAGAACATTTAAATAATAAAACCTACTCATGTATGGATCATAAGGAACATATTTGTATTCAGAGCCTAATAACACCCATCTACTTTGCATCCTCATTGGTGATTCATTGTGGTCGACCACAGTTGTATAACATATAGTAGAACTATGTTGCAATATTTAAGCAGCTATTAACCAGGTCAATCCTCACAGTTACTTTCACACGCTTCACAAATCAATTAACAGTTAGTATAAATATTAATTAATTGGCACTCAAGTGTGAATATTGCTTCCTAATCATTAATATTTCATCTAACAGTTATGATCGCTGCATTTGTAATAGTGAAGTAGTTGTAAGTGTATAGTAAACAGATACACCTGATTAAACTCTGATTTGAATATTAGTATAGCACCATTCAAGCATAACTACAAAAAAAAACTTGTGTGTACTTATGTACACGCGTTAGAAGTTATACTTCTTAATATACAACTTGAACATAGTTATCAATTTTCATACCACCTAGAACTAACGTCATGCTGTTATTTTTATCATCGTGCGCGCGCATCGTAAAAATTCACTCTCATACCACCTAGAACTAACTTCATGCTGTTAAATTTTTTGGTGTCGGTGTGCGCGCGCATCGTAAAAATTCACTCTCATCATTTTTCTCCATCGCGCCAAAAGAAGTATAACTTCAAAAACTTGCAGATTAAAAATAGTATTAATTCGTTATGTATTTATCATAAACAATCCCAAACTAAGCTGACCTTGTATTAAGTAAACCAGATAAATGACACACTAATTTTAATTTTTAAATACATACTTATATAGATAATTACACCCAGACTTAGGACAAACAGACTTGGTCATGCACACAAATATCTGTCCAGGGGCTCTACCGGCTAAGTCGCCGAACATCGATTTCTTAAATGGCGATCAAATATATAAAGGTTAAAAATTATTTAATCAAACGTTAAATCGGCTTCCATGAGCACATGTGACGTCATAAATGGTTCGGAATCGATTGTCAACGTTGAAGCCGATTTAACGGTTGATTAAGTAATTTTTAATTTTTAAGCCCCACATCTAGCTGCTGTGTTCAATTGCTGTGTCGCATCTGGCGTATTTCCTGACTTGATGAAGTATAGTAAAATTATTCCATTGTTTAAAGCTGGTGATACTTCAGATCCTTCAAATTTCCGACCTGTTTCCGTATTGCCCACTCTAAGTAAAATATTTGAAAAGCTAATGCTTAGCCAGTTGCTCAGTCACTTTAATATACATAATTTACTTCATCGGAAACAGTTTGGATTCACGAAGGGTTGTTCAACTATAGATGCAGGAGTCAATCTGTTAAAAAGTATATTCGCGGCTTGGGAGGACTCGCAGGATGCATTAGGTATCTTTTGCGATTTGTCCAAAGCATTTGATTGTGTTCATCATGACACTCTTGTCAGGAAACTACACCACTACGGTATCAGGAACAAGGCTCTCGAACTTTTGACTTCTTACTTGGGCAATAGAATTCAGAAGGTCGATATAAATGGTAAAAAATCTGCGGGATCCCCAGTGGTAATGGGCGTTCCACAGGGATCGATTCTCGGCCCATTCTTATTTTTAATCTATATAAATGACTTACCCTACTATGTAAGGGATAAACATGAGATTGTTTTGTTTGCGGATGATACTTCATTGACGTTTAAAATAAATCGACAATTACGCAATTTTGACGAAGTAAATGACGCAATCTCTAAAGTTGTTCATTGGTTTAATGCTAATAATCTTTTGCTAAATGACAAGAAAACTAAAGTCATAAAATTCTCTACACCTAATGTGAAACAGGTGGCTACCAATGTACAGCTTAATGGAGCTGGATTGACCCCTGTTGAGTCAACTGTGTTTTTGGGTATCACAATTGATTCAAAACTACAATGGGGCCCACAAATAGAAAAACTATCAGGCAAATTAAGTTCTGCTGCATATGCTGTTAAAACTATAAGACGGCTTACTGATGTGGATACAGCTAGAATGGTTTATTTCAGTTATTTTCATAGTATAATGTCCTATGGAATTCTTCTCTGGGGTAGCGCTGCGGACATTAACACCATATTTGTATTGCAAAAAAGAGCTGTAAGAGCAATATATAAACTTGGTCCGCGAGAATCTTTGAGAGAGAAGTTTAAAGAGATTAACATTCTGACTGTAGCATGTCAGTATATATATGAGAATCTAATTTATATGCATAAATATAAAGACTCCTTCTGTAAAAGGAGTGATACTCATAATATAAATACTCGATATAAGCATAACTTTGTGTTACATACCACCCGTCTCCACAAAGTAAGTAACTCTTTTATGGGGCAATGTATAAGATTCTATAACAAACTTCCCAGTGATATCCGAGAAATGTCTATGAATAAGTTTAAAAGAATTATAAAAGCCAAATTGTGTAGCAGGGCTTATTACAAAACTTCTGATTATTTAAGTGACAAAACAGCTTGGGATTGAGTCGCTCTAAATTAACACATTTAAATACAATGTAAATTTATTTAAGAAATATATATTTTAAAAAAGGATTCCTACTGAGTTTTCTGGCAGTGTTTCTCAGTAGCTGCCACGTCATGCACTGCACGGTAGGGTAAAAAAAATTGACGATTCCACACAAATGTAATATTTTAACGGAATAAACGACTTTTGAATTTTGAATTTTAACCTTTATATATTTGAACGCCATTTAAGAAATCGATGTTCGGCGACTTAGCCGGTAGAGCCCCTGGGTGGGAATTGAACCCATGACCTGCAGCAGAAAGGCTAGTATCTACCCACCATAAGTATCATGACATGACCAATGAATACTATATTACTAAAAGAAGTGTAAATTATTACATGAAGGATCATAAATGCTATCATCTAATGAGGTTGCTTGTTCCAGGGTTCAAATTTTGGTACTAATTTCAGACTAGAATCCTACTAATATTACAAATGCGAAAGTTAGTGAGTATGGATGTATAAATGTTTGTTACTCTTTCATGCACAAACTATAGAATTTACATATCTTGATGAAACTAAGTAGTAATATAGCTCATATATCTGAATAACATATAGGCTTCTAGATGGAACTGCAATATTCAATTAGCCAAACAAGTTCATGCATAATGACCCAATAAGGAGGCTAAATGCGGACAATTAGGAGGCTAAATAACGGCGGAAACCAAACACCTAACTAACAAACATATAGGCTATAATTTATAAACTTTAATGCAGGTGAAACCTGGCACAGCTAGTTTGTAATAAAGAGAAATATGTTTGGCTAACTTATTACTTAACATGATTAATTAAAAATTAATTATGTTGCTAGTGATTTCGTCTTCTACACCACTAATTTAAATCTCATTACCGGGCATATAATTAGTTAACAGGTTCTAATATGTTGCTTATTTCTACTCAATATTTTGCACCAACACTAAACTCTCAACTGAAGATACCTTATCCTTTTCATAATAACTATGTTAGATAGAAATGGAATGACATTAAATAGTTTAGTTCATATTGTATGGAAAGGAGGGCATTAGTAATACAAGATATATAAAGAACTAGCTGTGCCCTGCGGTTATACCCGCTTTAAACTTTATAAATTATAGTATATGTGTTATTCGGATATATAAGCTATATTACTACGAAGTTTCATCAAAATCCATCTAGTAGTTTTTGCGTGAAAGGGTAACAAACATAGCCACTCACACACTCACAAACTTTTGCTTTTATAATATTAGTGTGATGTACCTATATACCATATACAGGGACCTTGAAGATTAAATAAGATTTCCTGTTATTAATTTAATACAAAATTAAGTATAAATCTGTTGAATCTATACTTGCTGGTATTTATTTCATGGAATTAATAAAACCACTAGATTGAAATAGCAATGATCCATAAATAATGTTATTACACTATTATTAATGAATAGGAGACTTATCACTTATTGTAAAGCCACAACAAAGTCGTGTTGAATAGGGATAATACAATTATTTATATGTATATATTTCATTCACAATCAGGTTATAATTAATGTAATAGTTAAAATATATAGAGTTAGAGTAAGCTATTAAGATAAACTTAAAAGATTATACATTAAAACAATCAAAATTACACTGGAAGGTTCAGAAAATCAGGTGAATGAAATAAGAGGTAACATTCCAAAAAGAGTGAGGTACTCATAGCCAGATGTTCTCACCAGTCTGTAAGTGGTTGGTGAGGAAAAGCAACTAGGCTCATGGCCAGTCCATACATGGATGATCCCCAAAGTGGTTTAATTTCTGAGGGTCTCCCATCAGGCAACAGTTGTTAAATATTGGCTTGAACAACTCTGACACCAAGGTTACCACTACCCATACAATAACTAAGTTAGTATTGCAAAAACACTTAAGAATTTAATAATGATAGTGACAAATCAACCAATATTTAAATAAATATATCTTGACATAACCAAGTACTTTTTATTCTGTGACATAACTAACACACTTCGATCCAATCCCAAACTAGGCAACTACCTAACAGATAAGCATAGTTATATATTGTTTAAAAACATAAATATTATAGATAAATTACACCAATACACAGAACAAATATAGCTGCTCATCACACACAATTTTCACACAGTTAGGATCACTAGCCATTAGACCAAATAGGCTAGTCAAAACCAATAAAAGTGGAGGTAGCAAAAATAAATCCACAAATCAGTGGTCTGATAATCTATTCTTAACCTTTAACCAGGCTATGGACTCGACGAGGCCACATCAATTTCAACCTTATCACTTTGCAATAAGGTCCAAAAACAATAAAAAAAAACGTGTAGCAAAGCCTGGTTAAGGGTTAAATGGCTTTGATCATTTCCAGGAAACTAACATTATACAATATTATCTTACCACACCAATCTCTCTCTTATAAGCTAAAGAGCAAGGGTCAAAATACAGTGAACAAGACAATTTGTTGATTCAAGTTAAAAAGTGGTTGTTCTTTAAAATATAGTCATGAATTAGGTGTTCCTACTACTATTGGCTAAAACCCTGTTGAAATCATGAAAATTGGCTATTGTCTGGCCTAAAGCAGAGATTCTGATTGATAGTTAGTAGTTCTATCATAAAGTAATTTAAGGTGAATAACTAACAAGTTTAGGAAGAGTAACATTTTTAGCTATCCATGTGACATGAAAAGTTATCACATGTAAAGGTGCACTCTAAATGCTATGTCTATTGTATATTATTTGACTGTTGGTCCACCTGACTGCTGAGCCCAAAGTCTTCATCCCACAAGACAAATATTTGTGTGATGTGTATCATTATTTGTTCAGTGTGTGTGTGTGTGTGTGTGTAATTTATCTATATTTAGAAGTATATAAGTGTGTCTATAACTACAGTAATACCCCGCTTTACGCGAGGGATACGTTCCGGACAAAATCGCGTTAACTGAATTGCGCGTAAATCGAGGTTTATGATAAAAAATAGTTAAAATTAAATAAAAAAAATTGCGAATCATTTCATCTCACACTTGATTCTGAGAGTCCAAAATCTCTCCCAGCAATTGTTGCTTTACCTCAATTTTCCAGTATTCTTAACACTTTTATCTTAAATTCCTAAGTTACGTTTTTACGCTCCTTTTTCTTTATAGGCGACATTTTTGACGTAGTGTTAAATTATGTTTGTATGTAATCTCCAATAAATGTTAAAACAAGACTGCCAGCCGAACTAAACATGACAGGACAAATGAAAGGAACGAGGGAATCTGCATAAAACAAAGTCTTAGGATGGGGAATCCCTAATTCTGCAATCAGAATGTTCGGGGGAATGGAGTAACCAAAGAGAAGTTAATGACTACATTATGTTTATACACATTTTTCGCGTAACGCAAGGCATTTGAACGCCAAAGTCTAAATTCGCATTATAGTGAAACCGCGTATAACGGGGTCGCATAAAGCGGGGTATTACTGTATTACTAGCTCTGTCTAGATTCCAATCAGATGGCAGAGTATTATTAGTCCCAAGATATTTATTAAGTATTCATTAATTTTACACAATGAAATGTACTTGGTTCCCTGATAATTTGTAATGTCTCAATGCAAGTATAAACTGTAAAACATAGGTATTCATATTCTATTTAGAATATTATGCAGAGATGAAATTTTGGGTAGTACTATTATATGAAACCATTTACATAATATGTCTTATTAATTCAGGTCAAAATAATTAAACTTTTGAAATTTGGAATCAAAGATAAAAGGTATGTTAATTACAAAATCAATCTTAAAGTTTTCAAAATAAGGTCCAAAATTGTGGGTTATTTTGTTTTTGTCACCATTATAAATATTTATACATTTTGGATTATATCATTGCCTTCTATAACACCAAGAATTGATATTGTATATCAATTAATAGTAGATCTGAGCAAGAACATTTGGTACTAGTTATTTAACATTTCCCTGATAATATAATGGAAATGCCAAAGGCAAAATGGAGGGTTACACTTGAAGAATTGTATACACTAATGTACACACATTTATTTATTATGGATGATATATATTAAAATTTATGCAAAGCCGCCTTTTAAAATTAAGAAAAGGTTGATTAAATAAACATTTAATTTCTTAAATTGGAATTTGTAGGACACAATAACAAAAATATAGAAGCCAGTGTAGACACATCATAATTCTTGTTTAACCCTATCAATTAAGGGGTTAAACCCCAAGGGGATCATAAACATAAACAGTCATAGATATAACTTTCCATCCAACAGCTAATTACAATTCAAGGGCATAGACAGCAATTAAATTTGAAATTAGAATATCAATTACTTAGTTGAAGTATATACAGGCACAATAGGTTATTGTTTAACTTTACACTACAGACTATCAATGAATTATAGTTGTGACTAATACAAACACATTGACTGATTAAAGGAGGAAAATAGACAGGCAATTAAGCAATTAATTTGGTCTAATTATTTAACACTGCTCACCTTCCCTATAATATAAGATGACATTACTCATTAGATATGATACACTGTTAAATATAAAATCCTTATTAGAAACGTAAATGGTCAAGGTAATGATATCGTATGGTGTCAAATAATTGTATAATCAACGAAATGAGATAACCACTAGATATCACATCACAGATAAGAATTAGTACAAAAAGGAGAAGTAAAAATAAACAAACAGTACAAATTCTGATTTAAGATATTATTATTATGAATGAGGTAAAGGTATGATGAGTTACCTGAATGCTATCAGAAGTCTTATCGTCGACATCATTCACGTCACCCCCCGAGGGCGGAGCCGTCCTGCCTTGCGCTGCAGCTTTGTGCTTCTCAACATCTGACAGCAAAGTTTCTAAATATTCCACGTAAAACTCTTCTTTCTCTAATTCTTCTCTCAGTATCGCAACTTTTTGTTTGTGTTTAGCTAAATTAGCTCTAACATCTTCTTCCCAAGCTGCTGGTAAAGCACTTTCAGGAAAACGTTGCACCCACACACGTTGAAAATCTCCGAAGACACTCATCTCATAGAAAACGATTTCATGACAAATTTATGTTACAATACAATCAAATATTATGTTACTAGATCTATCAATATGAAAAATATTTAACAAATTCTGTCATTGCTTTGCAAATTCTTCATCTTTATTTACCACAGATGCTACAAAAGCAGAAACAATGCATCAACAATCATAGAGTATTGGAAATATTACCAAGTAATATAGAATTCTGACAGATCAAGATTAATAAAAATAAAGAAATAAAGGGAAATTATAAAATTAGATCCTATAATAAATGACAATTTGTACAAGCTTTACTTTCAGTTTGTACAAGCGTTAAATATACCTAAGATTGATACCCGAATTGTATGATCAGAGTTCCTTATATGAAGTTTCCTGATTTCTGAGGCAATCACAAAAACATAATTATGTTGATATATGTTATGAAAATACAGACAAGATGATGAATATATTATTATACAGAATATCTATGAAGATTGTTCCAGGATATTGTTATTATTCCACTTTATTTATTTTCTTATTTTGTACCCATTTATTCTTATAAAATTGATACATAACACAAAGTTAGTAATAGTATACAAATAAATACGTTAAAAACAGAGCTCCTCTTGTGGCGGAGCAGGGTGACAGAATGAAGAACCTCCTCACGATGCTTGCCGTTCCCAATAATTTCCACCTTCTGTTTCCAGCCCTTGACGAGGATAATGGTCTGAGGAAGATGCTATAAGATCGTTTACCTAGACGACTATTGGGTCAATTATTGTTGAGCCCACATCACACATGGCGGTAACCTCGTGAACCAAGTTTAAATATTTTGGCAACTTGTCTCTCGTCTCTTACGAGGTTATAGTCAAACGGGACAGTGATATCTGTTAACGTTTTATAACATTTGCTACCGATTATTATGGATAATATGTAAAATTCGTAAGATAATATCATTGTTTATTCAGTCAATGAAAAATATTCCATTATTTGATTTGAAACAGGTTGGTTACACTTTTGAAGTTGACATCCGGCCAGATCTAACAATAGCTTCACACCAATGAGTATACGAACTCTAACAATATCAACAATAAATGCCTGACGCTTCAACCAGTCTACCAAAACGACATCAGGCTTATTAGCTTGGTACGATCGTTTTCTAGAACTAGTTCCATTATATACTTGTAATATAGCACTTAGGTACTTACAAGGCCATACCGAAGAGCAAGTTGCTGGTGGATAATCCTGGCTACTGGGTTATGCCCCTATCTTGTCAACGGCGAGTATTTGCACTCGCCGTTGACAAGATAGGGGAAACGGGAAATAAATGTCTAATAGACACTCTGGGACGGTTACACGCCCGACAAATATCGATAGTACCGTCCCTGAAGATGTGCCTCCGGTAGTTAATATTGACAGCTTCATCAGCAATTGCACAAGCAAAAACTTTAGTTTCCCCAAACAGGCCAGCGAAACGTAGCCAAGCAACAGATTCTTTTATAACCACATCGGTACCTTGCTCTTCCATACGTTAATGCGATCCCGAGGGCTAAGTACCTCCAGCTTCCTCCAGTTCTCTTTAGCCAAGGAAAGCAGTATAACCACCCCACACTCAACACGAAGAAAATATTCCCTGAGATTGCATACCTCACGGTTGTGTAGATTTTTGACATTGAGGAAGCCACGACTCCCACACTTCCGTGGGACATACAATCTCATTAGTGATGAGTACGGATGGTGCATTCAGCAGTACCTCTTTGGGCGTTTCCGCACTTTTCAATCTAAGGCATCTAGGTTATTATTAAATATGTTTTCACTCATGGTCATAGCAAACCACTATGTAGTTTTTCTTTTGATTATGTTATTAACCTTTAATTATATATTTAATTAATTTATATTAAATGCCAACCATTTATACTTCGTTGTTCTAGCGGTAGTAATTACGGGATTTTTCTAAAAAAAATCTCAGTATTAGCCCGTAGTCATGATTTGGTGGTATTATACCCACATTCTTCGGAGAAAGTAACGTAAAGCCATCGGTCCTGTAGCGGACTTCTTTTGGTCGTGTTGTTTATCATCCCATTGGATCATGAGAGTGATGGAATAGAAAGTGCTCCTGTGTTTGCACTCATACTAGTACACAAGTATGAGCGCAAACACAGGAGCATATGTTCAGTGGATGTGTGGTGGCTAGTCTCCATTGAGACCGCCCACCGTAGCCGTAATACAGCTAGGAGGACATTATTATTATGCACTATTGATCATTTTTTATTGATAGGATCTGTTGAAATTGTATTATTCAATTCTGTTGAAGTTTCGGGCATTATAATATCATCCTCATGAATGTATTGTTTAGAATACTTGTTTATAACACATCACACCACGAACTAGGCAAGCGGAACGCTAAGATGCCCAGAAAATGGGGGTCGAGAGACAAACAACGGATTACTCCCAAAAATGCACTCTCTTGGGTTTGTGCTTGTGCTTATCAAATCACAGCCATACGATTTTGAATTATATTTTGATCATGTGTATACACTTTGTCACATATCACGAACACATTTATCTGAGAGTCACGAACTATCTTAATACTTAATGTTTGAACCTCTTCTTTAGAGAGTCGAGAGTTAGTTCATCATCTCAGATGGATAAACTTTTGTGAAACGGGAATAGGAAGAAAAGGCGTGCAGCCCTACACCGTTGACCACAGACAAAATTAATCAGCTGTATAAATGACAATGACAAAAGATGTGCATTGACACATGTCAAAACTTTGTTATTGAATTTATTTTATCATAATTCATAATTAATTTCCAAAATAATGGATATAAATTATGTAAAATCCATAATAGAAGGTCTAAAATCTTCATCCTCGAGTCGCGTTCAAGAGACTTTACTCAGAATACGAAGCAAAATTATTACTAATGACAATGGTATCAGGTATTTTCGGGAATGTGGTGGTCTTGATTATTTACTGCCACACTTACGCAAACCGAATGAAAGAATTCTCGATCTTACCCTAAGTATACTTGGTAATTGTTGCCTGGAAGAAGAAAGCAGTCTAGCGGTATGTCTTTGATAATCTTTTGTTATCACCCATACGCCTATTTTACAGAATAATAGTGCATTCAAATTTCATCAAAGCAGAGCTCATAAGACAATGAGCTCTGCTTCGGTGGGACTCCCATGAGACCAACTGTCTCGGATATCCTTGAAATTTCCTTATTAGACATATGAGACATATTTTTGAACTATTGAATTTTGAAATACAATAGATAATATTTCTGTCTGACAAAATATAATAAAATATTTCTTTGTGCTGGAAAAACATTGCCATCATCTACTGATCTGCCTGTGGTGCTACAACCCTCACATCTTTGTGCATCTATCAGTGTTCATGCTGCTGTGGTAGGGACTAGTACCTTTTCAATTCACAGTGCAGCACAATTGAGGTAGTACCTCCACTTTACTACAACTATACTATTTGTATGCAAGTTTCAAAAGCTTGTACCAAAAAGGAGGTCTGATATGATAGCAAGTGCATGCTACTAATATTGTAAGCATCAATAAGTGTTGGGTTATCACCATATTGTATATTTTCTTAAGTATCTATAGTTAATAAAAAGCAAACCTGAATTACTCATCTGTGACTCTCTATGGTAGGCAGCTGCAAATCAGCGTTGTAGTTGAGTTCTGGCTGTAACCGTGCGCTGAGCTGCCTACCAATTTAACACATAATATGTTAGCAGTCTTTGTTATTTGTTTATTTATAATGTTTTCTTCAATCATGTTTAGTTTTATGGTAGTATGTAAGTAAATTTAAGATTTGTACAAACTTTATTTCAATGTGTATGAATTCAATAAAAAATTTTTTCTTTTTTTTTCTTCATATTCGTACACTATAGTATGATTATTTTGTGACTTTATTGTACTAAAAATAATGTGACTGGCCTGTTGATCCAGTAGTTAGTGACCCTGACTACTAAGCTATAGGTTATGTGTATCCCCCCCAATTCCCACCCTGAAAAAATCTTTGTTTGATGATCACAATTATCTGGTTGGATGTTATTTGTCTATAATATGTATGTATTTAAAATTATATAATGATTTGTTTATTAGTTGTCTGGTGGTCATAGTACCAGCTCTGCTTTGTTTGGGATCTGATGGGGGTGTGTTAGTTCTCCCACATTATTTATTTATATACCAAACAATTACTGGACTATGCAGATGAGAGTTTCATTTATAAATTTTGGACAAAGTATTTATTTTTTGACCTAATTCTACATTTAATTTTCCAGGTTGGCAATTTACACAGTTTTGGTCCATTAGTGAATATTATAAAAACAGTATGCCGGGACAGCATTGTGGGTCGAGCTTGCAGAGTTATTGGGAACCTAGCACAAAAGAATACAAATGCAGAACACTTGCACAACCATGGTGCAGTCTCTGCTCTTGTTGCTCTCGTAGAAAATAGAGACAAGAATACTTCATATCCTACCCTCACAATGGCTGTTAGGGCTATCAGGTAAGGGTTTTAAATATTATTGAATTCTTCATATGGAGAAATCTGTAGTTATGCTGTTATGCACTGCAACTAGATAATAGAAGTTTTGAAGCGTTGTATGCATTCATTGCCTTCATCAGTGGCAGACACAGATACTCTAAGATAGAGTATTCAAGTTCATTTAGGGTTTTGGCACGGGGCTACCTTTTGTGTTTCATCATCATCATATCAGCCGAAAGACGTCCACTGCTGGACAAAGGCCTCCCCCAAAGATCTCCACAATTGCCGGTCTTGTGCTATCCGCATCCAGCGATTTCCAGCGATTTTGTGTTTAACTTATTTATATGTATTGCATGTTTAATACATATTTTGTCAGAACAATAATCTTATGATCGAGATTGTGGAGTATTTTTTACTTAAACTTCAGGCTCCCTCAGGAAGTGGTAAAGAACTTTAAGTTTAATGTTTCTAGAAAAGAAAGCTGTAACACCTACAGCCTCCATGGGTGTCAGCAAGAGAATCCTAAATTTGATCTGCCAGTGCCTACCCCAGATTCTTAGAGGGTACTTATTATTTTTATTATTTGCATTGCAAGTAATGCTAAACTACTAAGAGATTATAATAATGAGTATAACAAATGGAAAAATCGAAAGTTTTGAACAGTTTTTGTGGAAAACTGCTATTGAGTCATCATAATTCTACAGCAGTATTGTAGAGTTTTTATGAAATATCTGTTCTATTAATAAAAACTTATTGTATTTAAGTTAGTATAGTTCAAAATAGTGGAGACACTTTCAGGGTGGGTATTTGTAAATTGCACATTGGTGATATTTGATCAAAGGTTTATGGAATTTAGAATTATATCATGATTGCTACCTAGACCTACTCCAACTACTGGTTATTTATTATATAATTGTTTTATTGCCAAACTATTTAAATGCTTTGGCTAAAACCTTTTCCATTTGATACAGTTAAAAAAACTTTGAGTATTAAACAGTTACAATATCTTAACACTACGGTACACGCGCCCCTTTTTCTTACTTCAGTACAGAAGGCAATAACTTATTATTTCCTAATTATCTGATGAAAACAATAATTGGAATGGAAAAGGTATTTTTTAACTTGGTTTTTCAAACTCACATTTTAGATTAATCATTAAGAAATTGCTATGATTCAACAATTTAGTAAATATAAAAAAAAAAGTTACTAAAATGTGATTTCTGACATTAACGTATACTTTTTAAACTTGATTATTATTTTATTTGCAAATCTTTGTTACTTGTAAGTTTTTATTAATCTGTAAATACTATAATGCGAAAAAAATATACCCCTTAAAATTTTAAACCAATATTGGTTTAAAGTAACAAAGATAAATAATCATAATTTATATACATATAATAGAATTTAATAATAGCGTGATAATATCGTAATATACCTGTATTTGGTACACCAATACACGCGCGGACTACTTTAGCAGGCCCACAGTTTTGGGCACAAATTGCTTGTGAGTATGTACGCGCTGCGTTGGCTCTGATATCCTGAGGTTATGACAAATATACCAGACGAGGCTTACCTGGAATCACTAGTCTGTAGCACGCTAAACTAAAAAGTTATCGCAAAAAGAGTTACCCTGGTCCACTATAGTAGGCCGCGCGTGTACTCTAAGTGTTAATCTTATGACTAGTTTTGTAGTAAATTCTGACTCTTAAAATATATTGATGACCAACATGGCTCAGTAGTCAACCTGCCTTCTGATGCAAAGGTTGCGGGGTCAATCCTCACTCAAAATTTTATGTTCATGAACATGACTATATGTCTTGGTGTTTACTATGTATTGTATATACATACATATATATGTCATAACAGCTATAAGAAGTCCATTGCTGGACAAAGGCCTCCCCCAAGAATCATTTTCACGGGATATGATTGCCACACTTGGCAGATGGTTTGGCGATTATAGTATGTTGGTCATAGTACTCAGAAGAAGCTGATGCCCGTCCTCTGGCAGATATTCTTTCGGGTGGACTTATACGCCCCCAGGGATGAGATGCGGTGATGATATTCTTATATTCACCTCCATCACCACACAACAAATATATACAATATACAACATGTAACTTAATTAACGCACTTCCTGAAAACAGTTTGTTCAGAATCGTTTACTGAATCGATTTATATCATTTTTAATGTAGATAATTTTTTATTCCATAATAATTAAAACTACGGAAATTATTGTTATATTAAACCTGTACAGTCAAAACAAATTGAAATGGAACGTAAGTCAAAGTAATAAGACTTTTATAATCGCAGTTTTATTTGTATTCATACAAAGTCCATCATTCAATACAAAATAAAATAAATGAACTTTATTCCAAGAAACTAATTTAGTAAATAACAATACATATACATGTTAAATAAAAAATTCTGTATATGTATTATGGTTACAACACAATGTTCAAATTGGGGTGTTTGAGGGTGTGCGTTAATTAGGTTACTTGTTGAATAAATAAATTACGAAGCAAAAATTAAAAAGTATTTCTATCCACTACTGTCTAGTATCCATAGTACAAGCTTCCTTACTTTGGGCTAGATGGCATTGTGATAGTCACAGATCTTTATATTTGCTGATTTTCCCTGCAGGCAACTATGGATGTTGACAGAAAAGAGGGACGAAATGCTAAGCGTCAACTCAGTACGCTGCATAGCAATATTACTGACAACAGAGTGTGAATCAGCAGGTATTATCAAGTCCACAAGCCCTGTACGAGATACAGAAGGTCTGAGGAAGAGCCAGGAGGAATTGATAACAGGGATACTGAAATGTTTGGGCTATTTCACTACTTATTCTACAACACAATGTGCTGAACAGGTATTTATTCTTCTATTCCTTTATTGTAATTGGGCGACTTAAATGTAAATTTTATAGGTTCACATTTTTAGGGTTCCGTAGCCAAATGGCAAAAAACGGAACCCTTATAGATTCGTCATGTCTGTCTGTCCGTCCGTGTGTTACAGCCACTTTTTTTTGAAACTATAAGAGCTGTACTGTTGAAACTTGGTAAGTAGATGTATTCTGTGCATTAAGATTTATACACAAAAATAGAAAAAGAAACAATAATTGTGGGGGGTCGCCCTACATAAAACTGAAACTCAAAAAAAAGTTTTCATCGTACCCATACATGTGGGCTGTCTATGGATAGGTCTTCAAAAATCATAGTGAGGTTTCTAATATCATTCTTTTCTAAACTGTATAGTTTGCGCGAGAGACACTTCCAAAGTGGTAAAATGAGTGTCCCTCCCCCCTGTAACTTCTAAAATAAGAGAATAATATAACTAAAAAAAATATATGATGTACATTATTGTGGAAACTAACAACGAAAATTGGTTTGAACGAGTTCTAGCTAGTAGTTTTGTTTTAATACGTCATAAACCGCAATTTGCTCTCATTTAGTTAACTGAGATATTTTCTGCTACGTAACCCTTCATGTGCGAGTCCGACACGCACTTGGCCGGTTTTACATATTGTTCCCGAATAGTTCACCATGAAATTTATATCACAATTTTTTTATATATTTTTGGTATGCTTTTATTCTTCATCATGCCTCCATACTAAAACAGGGTTCAAAATTAAAATATTAGTTTTATTATATACCAATCAATTCAATTATAATTCTAGATTGCAGGCCATGTTAACTATATCTGGCAACACTGCTTTGCACAGTACATGTACATTTTTTTATAGAGCCCATATTCACAATTGTTTTTGATAATTTCAAATATCCTGATAATACGTTTAGCTACTAAAAAGTTATTTATTTGTAATTTATTGTATTAATTGTTGTATTTGTGTTAATTGTTGCCTCCAGAAAGTTTCAATTAATTAACTTTTTAGAGGCTACTGTAAGTATATCAGGAATAATATCAGATAACTGTTGAAAACCTGTCAGAAACCAATAAAACTCTAACTTTTTGCTGACTAATTGATCTGAAGTAGATCTTTACTGTGGTTCTCTGGAAAAGATCACATTTTGTGATAAGACCGCCCTAAAGGAACACTAACGTTTTTAGGGTTCCGTAGCCAAATAGCAAAAAACGGAACCCTTATAGATTCGTCATAATACGTCATAAAAAAGTAAACCGCCATTTGCTTTCATTTAATCAACTGAAATAAATAACAACTGAAAGAAATAAATAACCGGCCAAGTGCGACTCGGACTCGCCCATGAACCCTTCATGGGCGAGTCCGAGTCGCACTTGGCCGGTTTTTTGTATAGTTTTTATAGAGTTTTCCTATCGACCTATATCCAGTAATATGTAATAACCTGATGTCTCATGCTTTGAGGTTTCCTAATTGGTCATGTTTTTAATCTTATCAGAAGCATTCTCTTTTTGAACAACGGTTTTATGGTTATGTCGAATTTTTACTGCCAATAAATACCTCTATGTGTGCTGCCATACGTAGTGATAATAACTGGCTATCAATATTCTAGAAATATGCTATACTAGCTGTGCCCCGCGGTTTTACCCGCGTTAAATTTTATAAATTATCACAGCTCCTCCCCCGTAGGTGATAGCGTGATTATATGTAGCCTATATGTTGACCCGACCTCTTAGTAATATTTATACAAAATTTGAAGTAAATCCATGCAGTACTTTTTGAGTTTAGCCCGGACATACATTCAGACAAACAGACAAAAATTCTAAAAACTATATTTTTGGCTTCGGTATCGATAGTAGGTCGCGCCCCAAGTATCCTTTATAAAAAATATTCCATGTACAGTTTTGACTTTCCTACGATTTTATTATATGTATAGATTATAGATTACCTAATATGCTTGGCCAACATAAGAACTTCTTTTGAGCGTCTATAGTGGGCACGCGCGCGTGGTGCAGATGCGGTCTGCGGCACGGGGAGCGCGCGGGCAACTCAGGCCATAGCTCGCTCATACAAGTGGCCGCTATGAGCCCCCGAGCGGTAGGCGGCCATCCGCGCGGGGAGCGGGGATCTCAAACTAGTTGGAGTTAACCGCGCGCGTTCCCGCACCGCGCTTCTAGTCTGGCCAAGCACTTACATAAATTGATATAAAAAAAATGAATGAGTATGATTTCACAGATCCAGGGAGATGGCCGTGGCTACCAATGTCTCGTAGCTCTGACGAAAAAGTTCGAGTCCCTATCTCTGAAGTGTCTCATGAACTTGTGTTACCTATCTTCTTGTCGGCCGCTGCTGGGGATTGCTGGATTTGTCGAGTGCCTCGTTGGTATACTGCAGACTATATCAGGTACTTAAACCAACCTTAATAATTATTATTTGAAAATACATAACACTGGTTTGATATCTAAAATATGATTTCTTTTGAACGAAATTTATTCGGGACCATCATATACATTATCATCAGCCTGATGTCGCCCACTGCTGAACATAAGCCCCCTCAAAGGTTTTTATAATGTTACCATTTGGAGGTGTTTGCCGTAATCACTGCGCTTGGCATGCGAGTTGGCCACCGCATATAGGTGGTATATAGTATACAGGTGCTACTGCCTATGAAGCTTAAGTGTATGTGGGTTTCTAAGTTCTCAAAGTGATGGGAGTAATTTAAATGTGGTTGTTCATCTGTGTCATACTAGTTATTAGCTAAGTTCCATTAAACTTTGTCCAATCGTTTAGCAGGTAGAGCTCTTTTTCTGCTTTCGAGTGGGGTGTTTTGAACATAGATTTTTCATAGAAATTCTTTAACAAATTTATTATCTATGGGAGCAAAGATCTCGAACTTCACCTCAGTAAGGTAACCATCTTTTATTGTCAGATTTTTTCGCTTTAATTCGAAACTAAACTTACAAGAAAATTCATTACATTCGAGTTTTAGAGTAGCTGTTTTTCAAGCACAGATCACTGGTAGTTTTTCTCTTAAATTCAATTTAATCTTTTCATTTTATGTCTTTATGTTTCGGGGAATTCGAAAACTTCAAACATTTGTAATATTTCAGATGTTTCCGCATGGCCGGAGGGTTCAGCTCAGGCGCTAGCGCAGCTGAACGGCGAGTCAGTGAACCGATCTCGATTGCGTCACTGCGGCGGTCTGCCGCTGTTAGTTGCGGCCGCGAGGGTCAACTCGCATGTGATGCATGCTCTTCTGCAGTACGTCTTTGATGATACGTGTAAGTATATACATACTAACTTAATTTCTAATAATAATGGATTGTAGTCCAATAATCTAGTTATTAAGTTTGCGTATGGATTGAAGCTGTAAGTTTTTGTATGATTGAAAGAGTAAAACATGACGCACATAGGTACGTTTTGTTACAAATTTTAATACTTACCTGTGTTTTAGACAAATAAAGATTTTCTATTTATATTTAAACCATAAGTTAATTCAACCGATGAATGCTAGTACAGTAAATTTCAGCAAAGTCGTCCCTGTCAGTTTTCACGACAGATACAGAATCTACTGAAAAATAAAAAAAACTGGAATCAATTTTAGTACACGTACTGTATTACACGGTGTGAGGCGTCAACTTTATATTATAGGACATTTGAACTTATTTTATGTCGAAGAAGGAGAAGAAAGAAAGTAGCACGGAAAGAAGAGTCACAGTTTATTGAATAACTCCAGTACCACCACATTTTTTGGTCTTATGATTAAATTTGTGAAAAATATAGTGCTCCTTCTAACCTAAGTTATTCTTAACCTTACTTATTCTTCATATGCGAAAGCAGTAGGTATGCATGCCATTGTTTTATACGTTATGCTTTTAAAACGATGCTACCTATAAAATTAGTTTGCGTTTATTTTTCCAGCTTTCCAGATATTGGTCAACGAAGGCCTTGTAAAATTATTAACTGACGAACTAACCACATACTTAACGACAATGAATTTTGAACACAACAATATGGAGCATGCAGACATGTTGTGTGAAACCGTTAAAGTAAAGGAAAATCTTAAAGAAACAAAAACTGACACAGAAACACCGCAGACGACCGAATCTGTATTAAACCTCTGCACCAGGAAGCCAGATCCGGAAGGAAAAACAAGTTTATTCGTCCGTCGGAAAGGTCCATTGGCCTGTAAAAATGAAGATGAGCTAAAGGTGGTGATAGAAAGAGACAACATGATTGTTGGTTTCATTGATGCTATTGACAGTGATGCCACCGATGACAGCCAAAGCGAAGACGAAGCTCCACCGCTACGGCGAAAGGGGCTGAAAAGAGCTCGATCTACTAGCCCCAAAGCTATTAAAAAGGTAAATATAATGCTATTTATCCAGGGGTAAGAATAACAACTGATATCGACGATCTGGTTGGCGTGGTTGGTAAGATACTTGCCTTTCACGCCGCAGGTCGTGGGTTCGATTGCCGCCCATGAACATGTCTGTTATTCCTGAGTCTGGGTGTAATTATCTATATAAGTACGTATTTACTACTATTTACAAAAGAAAAGTAGTACAAGCTCTGCTTAGTTTGAGATCAGATGGCCGTATTTGAATAATGTCCCAGGATATTGTATTATACTTTCCTGCGAACTTAATACCGCAATATTTTATCGACCGAAGAAAATAAAAATAAAATCCCTACTGTCTCATTCGCACAGTTACTTTTCGGATATTTTTAAATACCTATTTACAATTCTTTTTCATACGTACCTTTACCTGACCATAACAGAAAGATTTATCCAATTTGTTGCAGTCGTTTGAAAACATTTCTGTGATTCATTTTTTATTTAGTTTTTTTTAAAAGACAACGCACGCACTAGGGTATCTAATCCCTGTGTCGCAGGGTACTTTACAAACATATAATAGACGGACACAAATTACATCCAGACTCTGAACAACTATTTATGGGTCCAACAAATAGTTGTCCGTCGCGGGACTCGAAACCGCAACAGGACGTGGCGAGGCGACTGCCTTACCGCTGCGCCACACGTGCTGTTAAAAATTAATAACCATAATAATTATTATTTTAATTAGAAAAAGGTACAAAAATGCTTGAAATTTAAAATTCGTGAGAGATATGTCCAGCATAGCATTGCATAGAGTCAACCACTAATATTAGTTTCCGGAATCTTGTCACTGAACACGCATCCGCATGAACGCGCGTGGATGCAGTTTCAGCGTGTTGGACTGTGCGTGTTCTCTATACAAACGGAGATACTTACAAGCAACGCTAGAACACGCACTCACACACTACGCTGCATCATGCGGAGCCAATCGTCCAACATCTTATATTTTTATCTATAATAAATGTAACTTAACCATTAATTCTCCTTTTAGAAGTCTCAACTCATCAAAATGGCCAGCAAGGATTGGTCAGCCGGCGTGTATTGGGAGCCAAAGAGTCCTGAATGGCCTCCAATTCCACAAGCATCAGGTTCTCGCGTATCTATGAGCCCTGAAAGAGACCATGGCCCTCTGTCTCCATATTCAGACGGTTACCAATCAGGCTTTAGTCCAGAATACAGAGGCTTCAATTCTAGCAAACGAGCCAAATGGGATTGGAGTCCTGAGTCGGGAATTAGTTCCGGAGAAACCAGTTCTACGTCTACGTATTGGACTGATTATCAGTGGAGTCCGAGTAGCTCTGGCGGTCCTTCTTCCCCGTTTAGTATTAAAGAAGGTAAGTAGTACAGTCACCTATCCTAATCAGTGCAGCGATTTCTAGTTAAATATTTATCATTAAATCTAGAATATTAAGAAATTCATCATCATCAGCATGTCAGCCGAATAACGTCAACTGCTGGACAAAGGCATCCCTAAAAGATTTCCACAACAGAGCTGTGACCATGATTTAGAAGGATATGCCATAATCGCTACTCTTGGCAAACAGGTTGGCGATCGCAGTATGGCGGTCATAGTACTCAGAGAAACACTGCTTCCCGATCTCTCGTAGATTTTCCCTCGGGATGACTTTTCCTCCGACGGGTTGAGATGGGATATTTATTTATTTATTTATTTATAATGAAATGAAATAATGAAATTTATTCTGCACTTGGGTATTAACATACACTTGTACTTGTCAAGTTCAAAATGCAGTACACAAACATAGTCGAACACAGTATAAAAATTACAAAAATATAATTAGTCTAAAAAAAATTAATCTATTATTTTGAAATTTATTGGTACAATATTAAAATTAAAGAATTGAAGGCGATGAGCATTTGGCTAGCGCAGAAGGCTCTTAACCAGTAGCTTATATTAAACGATTAATACCCGAGGCCACCCTTTTAGGGTTCGGGCCACAGCTCAGATCTCTCTCTTTATTTAGGTTAGCCAACAATTGTTCACACAATACATTTAAAGTTATACTTGCTTATTAGTACGTTTATAAGTGCGACAATTACTTACAGGCTAACACAACATGCACCAATTATGGTTATATAAGTAAAATATAATAGTATAAAGCCAAAAGAGTAAATACAATTTAAAGCCATTCAAATGGGTAATTTAAACAAATAAAAAAAAATTGTACATTACAATAAATTAAACAATAGATTTATAACTTAGGAAATTAAAATAAATTAAGATTTGAAAATAACATATTCTTTGTCGTCAGCCACATAGCACAATACACGATACTAATACAGATTACTATTGTACTAGTCAAATTTTTCAAATATTCTAAATTCAGCTCTTATAGACTAAGATGAAAACTACCCACGTTTTCTATTACAAAAGAAAGATAAGAAAATGAGATTTATTCCCAACAAGCACAGATATTACTTAACTTAGTTCAGGCGTTTTATGTTGGGGCACGCCACAATTGAGGCGGTAAGACCCATCATGGAGGAATGGCTGGAGAGAAGGCACGGCGCCCTCACTTATCGGCTTACGCAGGTACTCTCGGATCATGGGTGCTTCGGGAAGTACCTGCATCGTATACGCCGAGAAGAGACGCTTGGTTGTCACCATTGTGGTGGCTCCGTTGACACGGCGCTTCACACATTGGTGGAATGCCCAGCTTGGGAGACACAGCGCCGTGTTCTCGTGGTTGCAATGGGTGCGGTTGACTTCTCGCTTGCAACGGTGACCGAATTCATGGTTGGGAGCGAGAATGCCTGGAGTATCGTCGCCACCTTTTGGGAGGAGGTAATGGTAGCAAAAGAGGTGGCGGAGCGAGAACGGGAGGCATTGTCTTCCCGCCCAAGCCGCGCCAGGAGAACCGGGCGTCGGAGGGCGCATATCGCCAATCTCCGGCCTCCATGAGGAGAGGCCTGCGGATGGTGGACATGGGGCAGTCCACCATCCGACCAGAATAGGCCCGAGACGGTGGCGCGCCGTCTTTCGCGCGCGCCTCTCTTGAAGAGGGGGGCATGGATGTCCCCAACAGAAGTGAGGCTCGCTGAAAAGTGGGACAGCACCTGTCCAGGCAGCGGTGAATGCGCGAGCGAATCCCGTGGTCTGGACTAAAGTGGCTGAGGAACACCGTGCGGTTTTAGTCGGTAAACCCAGCCCTACCATCTGGCTGGGAGTCCGACATACCCCGTCGCTTCCCCAGCGGCGGGACGATCCATAAAGGATTTCCCAACGTTAAATAAAATGCGTTGTATGTTAAATTATGGCACTGTTACAAACTATATATACTATTCTTTTCTTTCATTTGTGTGTAATTTTTATATATATGACTGTTTGTTTCCTGAAATAAATATCTATTTTTTTCTAAGTCCTACGTCTAAGCCCCTCTTTGATTTTATCCATGTAAGTTCAGGTGGTAAGTAATATTCTTTTCATTCTGCAGATAGTTCAGACTCTGAGATATCAGGTCGTTACTCACCGGTGTGCAGTGACAATGAAGGTGAAGCGGTGGACTTGGCTAGTGTTACCAACGTAGCGGCTGAGCTCGATGCGGCGCAAGTGGCACACGAGTTAGATGAACTCATCATGGAAGATGATGAGACGCTGGAAGAAGAAACACCTTTACAAGGTAGGTTCTTCGGCGAGGATACTTATAGCCATAGACTACGTATTCGGAAGAAGTACCACATAGACCAGCCATGCTTAATTGTGGACTTGGTTAGCGCCACGAACGTGGCAGCTGAACTGGACGCGGGGCATGTGGCACACGAGCTAGACGAACTCATCATGGAAGATGATGAGACCCTGGAAGAAGAAACACCTTTACAAGGTAGGTTCTTCGGTGAGGATACTTATAGCCATAGACTACGTATTTGGTAGAAGTACCACGTAGACCGGCCATGCTTAATTGTGGACTTGGTTAGCGTCACAAACGTGACAGCTGAGCTGGATGCGGGGCATGTGGCACACGAGCTAGATGAACTCATCATGAAGATGACGAGACGGTGAAAGAAAAAACACCTTTACAAGGTACGTTCTTCGGCGGGGTTACTTATAGTCGTAGACTACGTATTCGGTAGAAGTACCTCATAGACCCCCCAATGCTTAAGTGTGGACTTGGCAAGCGTCACTAACGTGGCGGCTGAGCTGGTCGCGGCGCAAGTAGCACAAGAGCTAGATGAACACATCATGGAAGATGATGAGATGGTGGAAGAAGAAACACCTTTACAAGGTACATTTCTTTTGTGTGCGTTACAATTGCTCCGCTACGTTATCTAATTAGAAAAAAAAGCTGGTCCTCGCCTCGATATTCTCAAATAAAATCGAAATTATGGTTACCCTGCTGGAGCATTGAATGCGATAACATTATTTTGAGATTACGCGCGTTGTAAGCCGTTCTGACGGTAAAACGATATGTCAATCTGATGAGGTTAATAAGGTGGAGAATGAGCTCGCTTATTGTAGGTTGCCATATCATTCCAGCTCGGATATACCTCCGCAGTTAATTGATTCCATCCAGAGAAAGAGTTTCTTTTGTAACGGAAGGTTGTAGATGATGAGAGAGTCTGTCGCTATCGGACAAAGAGAAGCCACGTCCCTCCACAGGAGTACCTCTATGCCTATACATATATAAAAGCGATGTCCACATTCGAACCCAGTCCTAATATAAATCACTCCGTGTTATGGCGTCCCGCAAGAAAGAGAGAAAGCATACCCAATGATAGAAAACAAAGTTAAAATTTATAAAAATATTTCAGCAAAAAAAAAATATTCTATTCCATTTCCACAATAACTTTATTCATATGTTTGAACCCTTTATTTATTGATTTTGAAGTTTATAACGAGCCGATAGAGTTCAAAATTTGGTAGCCACTACATACATGCTTCAATGTTTCAGTGGACCCCAGGAAATTTGAAGTGAACACCAAGTCGTCGCGAATAGCTTGCGTGTTTGTTCTCCTGTTCCGCGTTTCTCATGGATCGTCGTGGAACTCCCGAACCCATGAAAGGACTCTGCGTGAAGAACCTGTTCCCAATCAGACACTGGAACTGTTGACTGGACCTGAGTGCTTGAATGCCTTATTAGATTACATTGAGAGATGTAAAAAACCATTGGGACGAGGAGCTCTAATCTTGGGAAAGGTTTTAAGGTGAAGTATTTATCTCAATATCTTTCTGTGTGGCTAGTATCAGCACCCCATATCTTCCGGTGGGAGACGTAGAAGTCATTCCGAGGGAATATCTCCCAGAGAACGGACAGCAGCGTCCCTTGTGTATCATGACCATGATGACCTTGACCATCATACTACGATCGACAACCCGCCAGCCAAGCGTGGCAGTTATGGCATATTCTTTTTATCATATTTTTTTTTTACCCTACCGTGCAGTGCATTACGTGGCAGCTACTGAGAAACACTGCCCGAAAACTCAGTAGGAATCCTTTTTTAAAATAAAATATACTTAAGATTAATTACTATTATGTGTGTTGACTCAGAACAACTCAATCCCAAGCATTTTTGCCACTTAATTAATCAGAAATTTTGTAATATGCCCTCTACACAATTTGGCTTTTATAATTCATTTAAACTTATTCGTAGACAATTCTCTCATATCACTGGAAAGATTGTTATAGAATCTTATACATATCCCTCCAAATGACGGATACAACCCTATTATGGAAAGCTTTTGGGGAGACCTTTGTCCAGCAGTGGTCATCATTTGGCTGACAAAACTCATTTTAATGGCATTGCAGTTCTTGCTAATATTTTTCTTATGAAAAAGACATGTTGCGACATTTGGTTTTGGTGGGAAGTAGGCGCCCGGTGAGCGTATTATAAGAAATTTTACCCCTCCGACAGTCGATGGATTCCCTGTTCTTTTCATTAGAGCTATATTATAGAGAGTATGATGTAATCACATCTAAATTAATTTAAGTAAGGCAGCAATTTTAAGTTTATGTCTCAAGTAGGGTACTTTATTATTGTTTATCTGTCAACACGTTCGCTGCCCACATGATAATTATACCTAACTGGGTTTCCGTAAACGTAACAATATCTCCATGCCCAAAACTAGTCGTTTTTTTCTACGGAGCAGTGTGCCCATAACTCAAGGGAGAGAGTATGGGGAAAGATTAACAAAAAAAAAATCGCACAGACGCGTCATGGGCAGGGGACGTGTTAAACTAAACCAGGCAACAACCTACTAGTGTTATGCGCTGTATGTTATCGTGATAATTATATTATTATGTATAAATACAACGATATACCCAAAAACTAATAAAACCTTTCCATTTTCAGTAATGCCCTTTGCTTAATGAGTATATTGAAACATAGACTAGCTCTAAGGCTGCATAATATGTCCGTCAGTTCGAAGCATCCACCTACTAAATGTCTTCAGTGTAAACAAGTGAGTTTGAACACCTATATATTTTTTTATTTCCTTGCATTACTTTATGGCCAAAATTGTTTTATTTTTGTGTATTATTGGGGTCCTATTTGACGGTTCAATATCCCATTGGAATTTTGAATCATCATAATTCGTAAGCGTCGTAATGTGACATTTGTGACGTTTTTGTTTGCGTGCTCTAAGCACGTTCCATCTACGCACACACGTCAGAAATCAGTAATCAGAAATCATTTATTTGCTTAGAATATAGGTTACATAACAAGATATATTGGCGACAATTTTGTGAACAAGCCATATTCTACCTATTACAGGCATGCAAATATTAAAACAATAGTGAATACAATTTAAATCTAATAAATAATAAAATAAGCAATGTCGTATATGAATTAATTTACCTAGATACAAATGTCATATATTCATTTATTGTATAAAAGCAATTTGTTACCAACCATGTCCGAAGTTTTGTCTTAAAATACCTAAAAGGCAGTTCTCTAATGTCTCTTGGCAATTTATTATATAAAGTTAAACACATATGATACACGTTCTTTTTGTTTTGAGCCGTTCTGCAGTACGAAACTACTAATTTTGTAGGATCTCTCGATCTGTCACTACCCTCCTTCTTAGTTTTAAAAAGATCACTATTTTTCTGACAAATAATGATATTTCAAAAATGTACATCGATATTAGTGTTAACCTGTTCAATTTTTTAAATAAGGGTCTACATGAATCAAATGGGCCTGCACGACAAATGGCACATACAATTTTTTTGAACAATGAAAGCTTTATTAATGTCTGTTGAATTACTACGTCCGGAAACACATATAAACTTATTCAGCTAATGCCACAGAATATATTAGAATATCGTTAAATTCAAGCAATAAATCATATTATAAAATTATACATACATATAAATCACAGATTTAATAATCTTTTTGTATTTAGAATTAATTATATATAGTCTTCGTTCTTTATCGTATGGGCAGTGGGTAACCCACAGTCTAACAGTTGTACATGCTGTCCAGGAGGCCTCTGATATGGCCTAACGAGTGTTGTCTGATCACAACAACCGGGACCGCCAGCTTGACTTGCTCTCCGAAGCACGGAGACGCTCAGAACTTAAATCACTTTGGCGGTCTCCCATCTATAGACTGACCGCGTGCCAATTAATCACTATAATGTAGGAGCAAAATTATGCTTTCGTCAAGTGTGGCGATCTAATTAAAATTTTATTGGAAAATAAATTTAATTAATATATAAAAGTTGGTGTTTGTGTAGTTACGGGCACAAGTAAGAAACGGGCTTTATTGGCTGAGATAGCACTTTTAAGGTTCCGTACCCAAAGGGTCAAACGGGACCCTATTACTAAGACTTCGCTGTCTGTCTGACCGTCTGTCACCAGGCTGTATCTCATGAACCGTGATAGTTACGCAGTTGAAATTTTCACAGATGATGTATTTCTGTTGCCGCTATAACAAATACAAAAAATCAAAATAAAAATGTAACGGGGCTCCCATACTACAAACGTGAATTTTTTGCTCGTTTTTATAGATAATGGTACGGAACCCTTTGTGCGCGAGTCCGACTCGCACTTTGCCGGTTTTACATAAATATCTTGCATTAGTTTGTTACCCTGTTTATATGGATATAAATAATAACGGTAATGGTTTATTTTTCAGATTGTAAGGCTAAGTTCAAAACTATTGAGCCAGTTGACGATTTTGGCGGAATCTAGTTATGGCATCGGTGAGATTAGTTACCAGCTTCTCAAAGGGACTCCGTCTATGAAACAGACACTGTCGCTGACATTGCCTTACATTGTCAGGTAAAGTATTATAAATATACATGACATTCTGGTCCTATTGCGGCCAGTCTCAAGGGGGACTAGCCATTTGCGCGGGACATATTACAGAACACAAGTGTGTGAGCAAACACAAGGGCAGTTTCTATTCCTTCAAGGTTAGGAACAGGACTGTGGCCTTTACGTGCTCTCTGAAGCACGGGTGTGATACCGCCAATTCCCAGACATCGGGCTGAGGCTAAGAATTTTTCTTAACAGAAAGACCCGATCCGAGATTTGAACCCAGGATTTCATGTCTCTACGTAGTCATCGGGCAATGACGTATGAAGCTGCCGTATTATGATTGATAGTATTATACATATAACGGAATAGTATTCCGTTCAGCGGCGCCACTTATTGCAGATCACGTGACAGATGTCTAATGTGAAATACTGGCAAAATTACTGTGCCGGTAGATTTAGACGCCATTGCAAATCCATATTTGGGCAATGTATTGTATGCATTTTTTTGTTGTTTAAGACTTCTGAGTAACTGAGTAAGAGATTCGTCACTCAGAACTTTGTGATCAATTATTTCCCTATTGCATGTTCAATGAGTTTGCCAAACTCGCTTTTTAAG
The DNA here is from genome assembly GCA_951640165.1 of Pseudoips prasinana. Taxonomy (NCBI): domain Eukaryota; kingdom Metazoa; phylum Arthropoda; class Insecta; order Lepidoptera; family Nolidae; genus Pseudoips; species Pseudoips prasinana. Next base: position 17,913,630 of record OX621260.1, read on the forward strand.
GAATTAAACCAAGTATGCTTAAGTGTTTCGTGCAAATTTATGTTTTTTTTTTACTAACCATGTACATAGTTTGTTACATTCTCTTTGGCCATACCAATGGCCATAAATTATCACATTCGAACGCTCAAGAAACGTATATTTATTTGCAGGACTGAGAAACCACTGAAGAAATATTTCATCGACTGCAGCGCGTTAAATTTTCTCTTTACTATTATTGCGGAGTCTAAAGAAGAGATACAAGATTGCGTAACGGCTCTAGCTAAACTAGCCACCAATGTCCATATAAAAGACCCAAAAATGCTAGAAAATAGATTTAAAGACCAAGTTTACGTAAGTTACGACCCCATACTTGATAATTTGTCAATTGACGAAATAGTCACCTTTGAACTCGATGATTTGTCAACTGTTCAAGCTAATAGAGTATTTTTATGTAAGAATTCAGAAGTATTCAGCGCTATGCTAATGGGATGCTTCAAGGAATCCGTAGAAAAATGTGTCCGTCTAAAGAATGTGACAAAACCGGCTTTAGAATACTTGCTAACACTTTTACACTGTGGTCTTAACAACGCCAAATCCGATGTGCAAATCTTTCCAACTGCCGAAAAATTGGAAACTAATTTAGAAGTCCTACTGTTGGCTGATAGATTTCTTTTTGAGAAGCTCAAAGGTTTATTGAGCAGTGCAATTTTACAGTTCCAAATGACTCCTGATACAGCTGATAAAATTTACGTGTGGTCACTGAGTGAAGGCATGGGCTTCTTGTGTGTAGAGTCTGTTGCATACTTACTCACAGGTAAAATGTGCGAATCTGAACGTACGCGGTCGTTTAAAACAATTCTCAATTTGGAATACAAAGAGCAATGGCTTGAAGACATTAAGTCTATGATACTGCGACAGTTAGTAAAGTGAATATAAAATATTGTCTATGAATGCCTTGTATACAGAGTGTTAGTATGTACAGCCTAGATCTAAAAACTACAGAGTGATGCAAATCTTATTACGGTTTTCCAAAAATATCCATTAAAGTCATAATAATTACATACAGAGAATCACACCTGGTTTCCAGAGATGTAGGCAGAGACAACGGATTCCCAATGTCACGGTCTTTGCACACCCCTCTTGCGTCGTTTACTGTCATTATATACATGCTCGCCGGTTTAGGTTTCATAATAATTGTAACAACAAATACGGGTAAGGTCAGCTTGTTTTGCTTAGAGCAAGAAACTAAGCACGCGGAGGGGACGCGACCGTATACATAACGACATTTACGACACATAAGCCCTGGCGTAATCACCATTTTGCATAATGAAATCAAAAACGTGAAAACCTGAAATGTCAATTTTATATTATAACACCTGGGAAATATTTTGCCAATTAACTTAGGGATATTGTTAAATGCACTTCAAATAATTTATCATTCAAACAATGGAGTGGCTTGTTGGCGTAGTCGACTGGTCGGTGCAGGATAATAAAACCACCCTATACATATATAATTTTCATATCAAATACACTGATTGCAAATCAAATTTACCCGGGCGTAGCTAAGAATGTATTTCGCTTGTAAAAAAATATGTTAGATTTGGTTAGAACGCGACCATTCAACGCTAGAATCAAATTTATTTTACAATCAATCCACTTTTGAATAAATAGCTATGCCTCATGAACTTAAATTGCTAGAATTATAATATTTTAGGTAACTATTTTGCTTTGCAATCAGTATCTTTGCGTAGCATACGGATTTTTTTGAAGATTCTTTGATTTGGTTAGTAGATACTTACCTTTCACGCCGCAGGTCGTGGGTTCGATTCCCATCGAGGACAGACATTTGTGTGCATGTACATGTCAGTTATAATAAAATTATATATACAAGTATGTATTTACAAAAGAAAAGTAGTATATGTAGCATATCAGATATCTGGTTTCCATAGTACAAGCTCTGCTTAGTTCGGGATCTGATTTCCGTGTGTAAATAATGTCCCAGGATAGTTTTAACATTTCTATACAATCATTTAAAATAGCCTTTTGTTTGTTGTATACTACAACTAGAGATGTACGGACGCATCACACCAATCTGTCTAATTACCCCAATTGAAATTGAACCTTATGGTTTTGTGATAAAGTTGAAAATCTATAAAAATTTTTTGACAGATTGGGGTAACGGCGTCTGTACAAACAAACACACTGAGTTGTACTATTCTCTGCCACTCCTTAGTGACTAGATATTTTGTGTCCTCGAGTACATCGTGAGTTTACAGTACAGTCAACGGCAAAAGTAGATGATCGAAATCGGAGGAGAGGTTTGGGTTTATAAATGATCAAAAGATAACTAGTAAACTTGACATTGGAAAAATCACCGATGATAATAGTAGATTCTAGAAACTGCTGAATCGAGATAACTAGTAAACTTGACATTGGCAAAATCACCGTTGATAATAGTAGAATTTTGAAACTGCTGAATGAACTGAATACAATTGCCAAGAGAATTATGTATTGTAATAAGTCAAAATATATTTAATAAGTGTCTATTATACTTTGTCTATATTTTTAGTGTTGCATTTATTTGAAAATAATATATTATGGACTAATTGTATGAATTACCCACCTAATAATTTTATGCAGCAGTTTGTCCTAAGCGGTAAAAAATGTAACTTTATTCTTTTTTTTAATGGAACTTTATTCTTTTAGTTTGTTATGAAATATTGTTAATGATTTTGGTTAGAACTATATTTGTCAAGTTTCCGTATTATTTTTCTTTGAATTGTATAAAACTATTTACTATTTTATGATAATTAAAACATATATTTAAAATAAATGTATATTGCAATAAATTTCATTTTCACTTACATTCGAAATTACATAACAATTGTGAATAAACTACTTTCACATAAACTGAACATGAAGTAATAATCAGAGTCAATCCCTCAATTTTTACATGTGTGTGACATAAAACCTGAAATACCCTAATTTCTCTGATGAATAAAAAAAAAGGATTGAAACACACTAGGGCAAAGACTGGGTATCCTGACTGTGAACAGCCCCTACTTTTTTTTTATTTTTAACATATACTCCTTCATTATTTTCTCTGAATGACCAGAATCATTATTGTCCATCTCATTCTTAACAACACTGAATGAAAAATAACAGTGACCAACAAAACTAATTTTAATAGGAATTAGTATATCAGGGGTATTATAATTTTGAAGGCTATGCACATGTGTGAATTTCAATGTAATGCTAAATCTAGACTTTACTTTTTATTACTTAAAAATGTATTTAGCCATTCAAAACACTCAGTTATTGTACTTGTTGGAGTTTAAGATATTAAAAACCGGCCAAGTGCGAGTCGGACTCGCCCAAGAAGGATTCCGTAGCAGCAAGTATTTCAATTGATTAAATGAAAGGTAACTTGCGGTTCATGATTTATGACGTATGAAAAAAAACTGCTTACTAGATCTCGTTCAAACCAATTTTCGTTGTTAGTTTGCATGGTCATGTACATCATATATTTTTTTTAGTTTTATCATTCTCTTATTTTAGAAGTTACAGGGGGGGGGGGGTGGACACTCATTTTACCACTTTGGAAGTGTCTCTCGCGAAAACTATTCAGTTTAGAAAAAAATGATATTAGAAACCTCAATATCATTTTTGAAGACCTATCCATACATGTATGTATACAATGAAAAAAAAATTTTGAGTTTCAGTTCTATGTATGGGGAACCCCCAAACTTAATGTTATTTTTCTATTTTTGTATGAAAATCTTAATGCGGTTCACAGAATACATCTATGTACCAAGTTTCAACAGTACAGCTCTTATAGTTCCAGAAAAAAGTGGCTGTGACATACAGACTGACAGACAGACATCACAAATCTATAAGGGTTCCGTATTTTGCCATTTAGCTACGGAACAAAGTTCCTAAACGATCCGAAGACACTGCAGGAAGTACTCAAGCCAAGCTTTCGAGGCCTCTTGGACTTCTGGATGGAACTAAAATGGTTTGAGTAGCCAAATAAGTTCACGTACAATGGCCCAATTAGGAGGCTAAGTGCGGAAACCAATCGCCCAACTAACTAACTTGGCTACGGAACCCTAATAAAAAGAACGGACCATATCTTAAAATAACAGCTACCTAATATAACATAAACATTAGCAAATTTGACTTATACATTATTGACAGTTTCTTGCTTAAAATCTGGTTCACGAAGTTTAAACAGCAGCTTGACATCTTGGTTTGGTACAAGAACTTGGGACGTATTTGCTGTCACCTCATTATCATTCAAACATTCAACATCAAAGTTTTGAACTACCTGAAAAAGGAAGAATACAACTTGGGTTTATAATAATGGGGATATTAATAAAACATGAGAGTGGCAACCCAGAATATTTTATACTTGAGGGAGTTTTGGTGCATTGTTTCATTTTCAAAAACTGGTGTAAATTCGAGTTTTTATTTATAAATATGGTTGATTTTTAGACCATCTTCGAAAACATACACAAGTGGAACAAAGTGCCATATTGCTGAGAATTGCGATTTTCTGTGTTGAATCTAAAATTCCATATAAGCCTCTAGTAAAGTCTCCACTTCTTTACTGGGGTAGGACAAGGACTTATGACATGACTGAGACAGACTTTACTTGACATTGACTTAATGACGAACATTAATGATATAAAAATATATTTTACTGAAGGCTCATAAGGCCAAAGAAGTCAGAGCAGTAAAATGAATTTAAAAAAAAATAAACTTGTTACCTGATTTATAAGTTCAGACATCTGTAGCAAGGCCAGTTTCCTGCCAATACAAGAACGAGCACCAAGAGCAAAGGGTAGGGATGCAGAAGGTACATGGTTGTCTAGAAGTTTCCTCCTGGCATCATTTCTATCCCAACGGTAAGGCAAAAATTCATTGGCTCTACTGAAGTTGTTCTCATCTCGTCCAGATGTATATATTGAAGCTATTATCGGAGTCTGTAATTAATTAATTATTAATTTGTGTTACATATTGTATTCTGTTTCTTTTCCTGTACCAATTCTTATACATAAAAACCAAGTAAATAAATATTATTATTATTATTATGAAGTTTTAGGAAGAATCTTTTGAAATTTATTTTTTATTTCTTCTTTTATATGTGTATAAGGTTCTTCAAGTTCACTTGGGGCTAATGGTATCCCCAGCTTTCTTCTTACTGAGGGAGACAGGATAACTAGATTCTGGATCAAGCCAATACTGCTGGAAGTTAACCAGTACAGACACATACAAGAAGGAACACTGGCAGCCACAGGTACCATAATTACTGTAAATACTCTAAACACATTTGTAAATGCATTATACAACTTAGAAGGCTCTCTAAGTTTTGATAATCTTTGTATCTCTATTATTGATAAATTTGTTAATCCAAAGGCAACTGGTAATATCCATGAATGGTCTGGTTCAGTCAGATTGGGAATCCAGCCTATTCCTCCAGCCGATAATTCCATGAGAGTAACTAGAGCTGCAGGATCTCCATCTGTCATGTACACCAAGTTTCTCAGAGCAAAAGACATGCACACCCACACTGGAATTTGAAACCATATCAGTAAGCTAGCTTTTAATGGGTGACAGTTGTCCCTGACTATTAAATTGTTCCACTGCTTCTTCATTGATCTCTTGTACAAAGTAACAGCTTGTTTATCTGTTAGATTATAGGCCTTTTTAGCAATTGCAGTCTCTCTTTTTAGTTCATTTACCATATCTTTGAGTTCTAAGCTAATATTTTCTACTTTAGCCAATATGTAATTCTGGTATATTGTCAGCGGTAGAGTCATACATGTTCGTATAAGAATCGTCGATGTGATAATAGTAGCCCACCATGACATGCCTGTTAGATCATGAAAAGACAGTAATCCATCCTGTATGAAATGCACTGGAGTACTATTAGATATACTTGTGTAGGTCTGTTCTTGCCACTTAACGAACCCTTCCATTGAGATATTTCTTCTAGAGGAATAATTGGGGACGGTTTTATTTTGTAAAATTACACTGTACCTACAACTTTTGTTGTTATTTGTTTTGTGATCAACATGATTGCAATATATGGCACTGATTGTTCGAATGTTTTGCATAGTTATTGTTGATTTAATGAAACTGATGTTTTTATATAAAAACATTTTCGATAACAATATCAGTCGCGTATAATAATATGAATAACTATATATAACCTCAAACTCTCAATATTTTGTTATGACATTAAACCACAGAGTACATTGTATATTATTAAACGTCAAAACAAAGAGCATATAACTAACTACGTTTAAATTTATTATAAGATGGATGAATTAGTTTTATAAAAAATAATATGAATAACTTAAAATAATAATTTATTCATTTTTTTTTTTTATTATTTATTTCCATAAAGTAAACATACATGTTATTATGATAGCAAACCCAAAAACCACGGAGGTTTGTCCGGGCTGCTATTATTCAGCAGTACATTAAATTCTTATAACTATTTGTATGTAATTATTACCTACTATCAAATGAGGTTAATTACCTATCTATTCTAACAAATAAATGTCGCATTGTTTACGTCGAGTGGCCGGGCGATGCGCCGACACTCGAGCGCAGGTGTAAAACCAGTTATATTGCCTGCATCTACATGATGTTTAAGAAATGTGATTTTAATAATTTTTTTATATTTGTTTAGTTTATACTTTTAATGAAGCTGGGGTCCAATTTATTTATAAGACGTGGAATTAAGTATCGAGTGGTCCTCTCACCGTAATAGTTATGTGCTGATGTTGTAACAAGTCGGTTGTTCGTAATTTTTCTTGTTTGAATATTGTGGCTTATATCGTCAAGAATATCTTTATTGAAAAATTGTTCTTTTAGAAGGCTATACTCAATTTTTTTATGAATTGGTAGTACCTTACAGTGCTTAAACAATATCAATTCATCGTCCTTCATTTGTTCGGCTATGTTCGATGAAACAATTTTTTTGAGTATTCTTATTTGCAACTTGAAGATACGATCTAAATAGGTTTTATATGTTCTACCATAACTTGATATACCATATGAGACCACTGAGTCTGCAAGGGCATTATACAACAACAGCCTTATTTTAAAAGGTATTCTGTCTTTGATAATATACATATAATGTTGCGAGAAAAGCGCGTAGTTTATCACATACTCGATTAACTTGCGGCAACCAATTGAATTTGTTATCAATAGTCAGACCTAGATATGTATGTTTATCAACATATTCAATTGTAGGACAATAATCATAATAATCACACTAATATTATATAGGCGAAAGTTTGTGAGTGTTTGAGTGTGTACGTTTGTTACTTCTTCACGTCTAAACGGCTGGAGCGATTGTAATCAAATTTGGTATGGAGTTAGCTGGCAACCTGAATTAACACATAAGCTATAATTTATGTGTTAGTGAATACAACACTAACAAAGTCGACTCATGTTATGGGCCCGGCAGTTTATAATCAGCTCCCAGAGAGCATAGTAACCGCCCTAACTCTCGCAGGTTTCAAGGGTCGGTTAAGACGCTGGTTAGTCGAGCGGGCGTTCTACACTTACGACGAACTTTTTAAATTTAAATAATATTGACAATATGTTGACTTATTTATCTGTATTTTAATTTTATTTGTATAGACAAATTGACAATTTATTCATTATAATTACGTTTGACATGACTACCTATTATTGACATTGTTTGTGATATTATAAATAATCGATGTGAAAATATTTGACATGTAATTAACATTAGAAATAAATTAGTATTGACTATAAAACTTAACGTGGGCAAAGCCGCGGGACACAGCTAGTATAGAATAAGTAATATCTTACTTAAGCAATACTAATTTAAAATAACTCGATTAACTAATTCGTTCTTTCGCTCGTTCCTTTTTTAATTTGTATTTGGTAGAATTGATACTATCGACTGCCGTCTGCCAAGAGTAATTTTATCTTGTCCCAATAGCGTTATACCTATGTATATATAGCACAAAATAACCGCTGAAAAACTTAGTTCTTTATTACAACATTTTCCACGACATATGGTGATGTGCAATTAGAGAATATGTATTTTGTTAAGGCAGCGTGGGCAAACGCATGCCACCCGCAATAGGTGTTTGCGGGGGTATGTCGAACTTGTACAGACTAAACCTAACCTGCCGTGGACTTCTCTAGGCGCCTTGAAAGGTAGCCCCGGGAACGCGGGAATGCTGCTCCGGTAGGTATGCTAATACCTTATTTTTAATAAGGCATGGAGAATGCTCTGGTTTTCCTCTATTATGGCAGAAATTTAGGTTAAATAGCATATTATATAGCATAGTCTCGCTTAGACAGTTTCCACAATAGGAAACAGTCAAGTAAAAAGAAATAAACTAAAGGGTGAAATATAAAAAACCGCCCAAGTGCGAGTCGGACTCGTACATGAAGGGTTCCGTAGCAGCAAGTATTTCAGTTGAATAAATGAAAGGTAAATGCCTTTTTACCACTTTGGAAGTGTCTCTCGCGCAAACTTTACAGTTTAACATTAGAAACCTCAATATAATTTTTGAAGACCTATCCATAGATACCCCACAAGTATGGGTAAGATGAAAAAAAAATGTGAGTTTCAGTTCTATGTATGGGGAACCCCCAAAATTATTGTTCTATTTCTATTTTTGTATGAAAATCTTAATGCGGTTCACAGAATACATCTTCTTACCAAGTTTCAACAGTACAGCTCTTATAGTTTCGGAAAAAAGTGGCGGTGACATACGGACGGACAGACAGACAGACATGACCAATCTATAAGGGTTCCGTTTTTTTCCATTTGGCTACGGAACCCTAAAAATGCAAATTCGATCACCGCGGTGATCGAATCGTTCGTTAATGTCATTATTTAGGATCGTTAGGATGTCATTTACACTCTCTAGAGATACATATATTTAAATGGCCTGTGGGAGTATTGCCTGAATGAAATAAATATGCATCATGTTATAATAAAAGTATTGTTAACATACCCCTTCGTCGAGTTTATATTCCCCAAGTTCGCTTTCTCTAGGTAAAATCCTTGTTAAAAATGGAGCAACAGGAAATAATCGCATTGATTCTTTAATGACATGGTTTGTATAGGTTGGATGTTTGAGTCGTAATTCCTTTTGAACGTTTCCGCATTTAGATATTAAATAAAAACTCCATAGAGAAGTGTACGACGTCTGCAAAATCAATGTTTATTTTTAATACCTTTTATTAACATATCATACAAAACACTGTAGTAATATTTACGCTTACCGTATCACCAGCTGCAATAACGAAATCTCCAATAATCCTCTTAACGTCTTTGTGACTAACGTTTTCTTCAGAAAGAATTTTTACTAACCCATTGGTCTCCAGTTTCTTATTTAATATTTCGTCAACTAACTTATGCGCTGACAACAACGGAATTAAATAAAAGTAAATACGTTTTGGGTACTTGATATTATAAGTAAGTAGTAGGAATTTTGATACCAACCTAGCATTAGTGACATATCAACAGATTCCTTGAAATTTCTCCACACACTTAAATTGAATTTCTGACACAAATGAACTGGTAATCCATATAATTTAGTTGTAGTGTGAAAAATCTTCTTAACCGACTCTGCAAACATTTGCATTAAGTTTTCACCATGCTTGTCAAACTTAAGGTGTGAATTAGATCCCAACATCACAGCTATGATGACTGAAACAAAGAAATATTCCCTAGGTATTAGATTTTTACAAAGATAGATAGATATAAATGACCTCTTAAAAAATGAACATGATACAATTGGCGGCCTTATCATAAAGTGTCATCTCTTCCAGGCAACCTATGTAATGATCGTACTGAGAAAGCGCAATTTTGGTAGGTTCAGAACAAACAGTATTCTGCATGTGTGAATCCCAAGATAGACAATTATCAAAATAGACATCCAAATTTTTCACTACACACACGGTTTATTTGCAATTTGATGGAAATGCATCAAGTTGTTCGGAACAAGAAACTTGCCATCATTCTTGACCATCCCGCAACAATTACCTGAGTGTTATGGGCGTTAACTTGCAGACCGTAAGCACGACTCCATTCGCTGATACTGACTGTGTTGCAGCAAGAGGCGAATACAGTTAACAATTCATAAACGTAGGTTGCCGGCGACCAGGCAAGTAAATATGAAACCAGTAATGATCGTCGGAGATACATTAAGAGTGCGTAAAACACCCAGCTACTCGTTGAAGTCCACAGTATAGAAAGCATTACTAAAGCCTAATAATGCAAAAACGTTGAAACTCTTTCAGGATTCTTAAAAAGAAACATGACACAATCAACAAAAAGTGTAAAGTAATAATTGCAGTGCTACACGTACCATCTATAGATAATCTGTAAAACTCTGATTCTAAATTGGGGATGAAGGTTCCGTTTTCTGCCTGAATTTTCCACTTATTCGTAAATTTGTTTATTGTTGCTTTTACTGGAGCTTCCAACCACTTCTCTGTTCCTTCTTTTAATAAATGTTTATTCATGATCCTTCTATTCTCAAGCCATTCCTCACCGCTCATAAAAAATAGACCTCTTTGAGATCCATATAAATTTTCATATAAAATCCATGGTTCAGGTAATATGTGTTCTGGATATTTACCTTCAAGGTTTTGGAAAATTGTTTTTATCAGTACTGGATCACTAACAAAAACAAGTTCTGTATTACCACCTAGCTTTTCGCAAAATATAGGACCTAGCTTTTTATGCCTATAATCTATGTATTCGTGTAATCTGCAAAAGAGAATGACTAGTTATAGGTAGGTACTAATAATTTTCCAATTAGTTGTTATAATATTTCACTAATAGTCGGCTTAAGTAAGTGATTTTAGCTATGCAGAAAACATTGTAAAACTTACTTTGTTCCACTACCTGCCGCAATAAATTCTAATTTAGTACCAATCACTGGTAGTGATTTGGGACGAGGCATAGAATTTATAGTCAAAGGATTGTTTACCGAGTTGGTTGTACATTGTCGCGTAAAGACTTTCTTCAAGACAGAAATTAATTTAGTACGATGCATGATTTCTGAAAAATAGGTACCTATGTTGGTTAGCACTGTTTTCATGAATTCATAAATATTCGAAGAATCGTTAAGTCGAAGCAGCGTTTGGCGAATAACTAACCGTTATTCACCAAACGCTGCTTGGACTTAAATTCTATTTGCAATAAATTCTATTCGAACAATCGTTCAGTCGACATTCCGTTCATCGAACATATGACTCTCGAAATTTCGTTATGGACCCAAATAATATTACCCATACTAAAAATACCCATAATAAAAATTTAAGGTGTCAATAATTACGTACATTCGCTCCCCATTATTGTTGCCACCAACTTCAAATGATTACAGTTATTATTGTACTCTTTTAGCTCTCGATCGTAAATTTTAAAACAGCGTAATTTAATATCGGCACTCGATCCTTTGAAACTGTTAATTTTCGTACATACTTATCCTAAGATTATTACTTTCAATCCGATTTTAACAAGCCTTCGATTTAAAAATATATTTATCACAATTGATTAATATAGATAGGAGAAATTGATTTACATACTAGAAAAAAATACATACCAAATTGAGAATCTACCTCCTTTTTGAAGTCAGTTAGAAACAAAGACAGCTTAGGTAAAGTAACTAGCACTTGTCTAAATACGTATTATATTTTTATGATAATGAAATTTTATAAATAAAACGAAACAAGTAGTGGAAATTCACGGATTAAATGACAAATACCAAAATGACACTGGTTTTACTTCGTTCTTTACGATTCCTTTATAAAATGGACGCGTCTACGTCGTAAACCTGACTGGAGTTAAATCTTTCTGATTCGGACCGTTATCCCGTGTTCTCTTTCCGAGAAAAATAATATTGAAATGGTAATCTAATGAATTATGTATGCCGGCGAACTGTATACGGTATCATAATGCAAAATAATGTGCATAACGTTGGAAGATAGAAATTTATTAGTGACCTTTAGTATCCACCAAAGTTTCATGTTACCGAACATTACCCGCTTCGTATTTCATTGCATACTTAATGTTGTAAACTCATATTAATACCTATGTTAGACTATCTTGTGATTAAAAATTACACAGAGAAGACACATCTCTTGAATGCATTTCAAGCAAAACAGCAACACAAAACTACAAACAGTTTGTGTTACAATGTTTAACATGTATGTTCTTAAAATATGAACGCCCCTAGGTCGCCGCGTCGTTTGTGATTTACATAGGTATAATAATGAATATGAAACTCATACCTATATAGGTATTCATAGAATATATTTATTACTATTAATTTCTCTAACTGTTTATTTACTTTACATAACAGTAGATTCATATCACATTTACACTATAAAATTAGCAAAGTTATTGCAGAGTTATGTCTAATAGTATATGTTTTTTAATTTTGTATTTAGTAGTTGTAGGTACGTCCCCTACTATTATTACAGTAATGTCTTATAGTTACATTTTTCATTTTTTTTTAGCAATGACGAACAGTGGACTTGATTTTGAATATAGTGGACTTAGGCCAATGGCCAAAGCTGCAAGTATATGCAAATATTATTTTATGGATTTAATGAATAAGTGTAATATAATAACATACAATAGGTTTCAGTGCTAACACTCTTGAACATATCGAGAGAAAAAAATAATTTCAGTTTTTCTCCATACAGTTTTTTTTTCTATATATTTTTAGCGTAATTTAACGATGTTGTGAAAAGTGCTAGAACAAACGTTGATGAGCGCACCTTTATATGCCCGTATGATTTTTTTCAGCCTGAAATTTACACCTTGGGCCCTAAGTCCACTATATTTAAAATCCGGTTGGCACACGCACACTATGCGTTTGTTCTAGTACTTTTCACGAAATCGTTAAATTTCGCCAACAAAATATATAGCAAAAAAATATATGGAGAAAAACTGAATTTTTTCCTCTCGATATGTTCAAGAGTGTTAGCACTGAAACCTATATTGTATGTTATTATATTACACTTATTCATTAAATCAATAAAATAATATTTGCATATACTTGCAGCTTTGGCCTAAGTCCACTATATTCAAAATCCGGTCCACTGTGCGACGGCGACGCCAAGGAAGGTGACGAGGTACAAGTTAACGTTAGACATCTCAATATATAACTACGAAAATATCATATTTTATGTATGTACAGACGTCAGCACATCAAGCTACCCCAATCTGTCAAATATCCCCAATTGAAAGTGAACCTTATGCTTATGTGATAAAGTTATAAATCAATAAAAGAAATTGGACAGATTGGGGCAGCTGGATATTTTATTTTACTATGTTTAAAATATTCTTTTTTTACAATTGTTAAGAATTCTAGTAGTATTTTGTGTGAACGTAACAAATTTAAGGAGGTATTTATATACATAAATTACTAAATATTTCATGCAATTAACATAGAAATTAAACAACTTCCTTCTCATTTTTATATTATGTACTGAGAATTTTAAAGCAGTCACGATTCAGTGGTTTGATTATGAAAAAATAACTTAAGAACTGAGAAAAGACGGCTCAAATCTCTAAAGTAATTTTGTTCCTTTGAAGGCCAAATAATGGTAGCTTCTATTACTACTAATTATCAGTGAGTACCATCCATAGTAGTTTCATGTATTTTACATGTAGGCACCCTGATGCTACAGTGACTTGTCAAAATTTGTAAAGTCACCGATTGAAAGTGGAGAATCATTTTGTAAATCTTATTAATTACAAAGGAGCAAACGTGAAATAAAAATGACTGGGAAGAGTAAAGCTGAGGAGCCCAAAAAGGAGAAAGTGGAACCGGCAGTGGCTCCTACTGATGATCTGGTATGTATACTTTGTCTTCGTAATCTTAGATATTTCTGTCCACCGCAATAAATAAAATCATATTGTTTTTATGTTATTTTCAGTCCGAAGAAGATAAACGTTTGCAGGAGGAACTCAATATGTTGGTTGATAAACTCCTGGTACGTATTTTACTGTGTAATTTATATGACTAAACAAAATCAAACAGTCCTAACCTATTTGATTTTTTTTTCAGGGCAGTGAGGTCAACTTATATTTACCAGCTTTACAAATGTTAAGTACACTTATACGAACGTCTACTACGTCTATGACATCGGTGCCTAAACCATTAAAGTTCTTAAGAGAACACTACCCTGCTCTTAAGCAAGTGTATGAAAAAATTGAGGATGCTCAGACAAAGAAATTCTGTGCTGATGTTGTCTCTGTTCTTGCTATGGGTGTTAGTGGAACAATGGTGAGTATGACATTATACATTATTATATACATTATTCTATTAGAATACAGGTAATCATAGTTGTTTTTTCTTTTTTTTTCCAATTTATTGCGTTTATGTATAGATCAATGTTCTTTGGCTGGGTCCAGAGCCACAACCAAACAAAATGCTTTTATTTATCATGTACATATGATGTCTGATTTCTATGAGATTACTTATTACAGTCCTTTTAATGAAACAAAACATAAATGATGTAGATCTAATAATATTAAAAACATGAAAAGGTAACCTATAGGGTATATATTAAGGTAAAGGTAAAATATAGGGTAAAGAAGCCTGAAGGTTTAATACAGTTGAATCTAAATTGACAGCCTTAACAGACTAAAATTGGACACATTCCAATACAAAATGGTAACATTACACTCTGTAAAATTCATTTTGGAGTATGGGTAGTACTCCTCATACAGAATTTGAAATTGCTGATGCAATTGTATCTTATATATATATTTTGTTTTTTCTTACTTATTCATTCTTTACTATTCAAAATCATATTGAAACATGCTATGAAATTATAACATAATATCCCTTCTGAATAAAATGGTAAAGTCATGGTACTGGAAATCAATTTGATTGCATAATTTGTAAAATAACTTGTGTTTATTTTATTTATCAGGGAAAACAAACAGTAACACATTGAATAAAATTATGTAGTATAAATAAACTAAAGTATACATTAATGTGCACTCACAATGTTATCCACTAATTATCTTCTTCAAATAGACAATTTTTATCTAGTTTATATTATTTAAAAATAAAGATAGTTCAACTTATTGTTCTATGTTCTGTATATACTGCATTAGTTTCTTCTTAAATGTATAAGCAGGTGTAGCAAAAATGTCTATATCAGTAAACAAATTGTTATAATTGATACATATGCAACGAAGAGGAGCGTGGTCACCTGCATTGGTTTTACAAGACACAACAGCAAATACTTACTCTGTAAACAGACATAGCATATATTTGAATATTACTATATTTTATTTTATTAATATAAATGATATTTTTAGGAAGCTGCAGAGAAAAGAGAATGCCTTAAATACTGCTTGTTAGGAACAATGTCAAATGTTGGAGACTGGGGACATGAATATGTCAGGTATGGTTCAATATTTTTGCTATGGTATGCAATCACTATGATGTCAGTTTGCGTCATTGACACATGACAGTTTACTAAGAGTATCAGCTATGGCAGCATCTTCTGGCAAACCAAGGCCATACCAACTAGGAGTTGAAGTAGCTCAATTAATGGATAGTAGACCAATCCATTAATTCAGCTGACCTGTTGGTATGGTTGGCAAAAGCTTGCTTTTCACCCGGAGGTCATGGGTTCGATTCCAACTCAGGACAGATATTTGTGTGCATGAACATGTCTGTTTATCCTGAGTCTGGGTGTAATTATCTATATAAGTATGTATTTACAAAAGAAAAGTATTATATGTAGTATATCAGTTATCTGGTTTCCATAGTACAAGCTTTGCTTAGTTTGGGATCAGATGGCCGTGTGCAAATAATGTCCCAGGATATTATATTATATCTTATTGCTATGACAGCATGGTGACCATTTCTAATGCTTTATCTCAGTCATTTATGGCTTTGATTATAATAATTATAATATACTGTATTTTAGTATGTTTTGTCATTCCTGAGTTTATTCTCATAACTATATATTGTTGATTTCTTGCTTTTTCTTTCAATATTGGCAAAAATTACTATAAATGCTGGTGTAATGTGATGTGTGGCTGTTCAATAGTTCATAATGTTATCATCATCTAAGTATTGGTATTCTCACAGGCAATTGGAGGGTGAAATAGCAGAAGAATGGAATGTAGAGAACATGGATTCCCTACTCTCCCTGGTCCGTGATGTCATATCATTTGACATGAAGCATTCAGCTGAGATCCAAGCTTGTGATCTTCTTATGGAGATTGACAGACTAGATCTCCTAACCCAACACATGGATCAGAGCAATTATCCTAGAGTATGTCTGTACCTCATTGGGTGAGTAACATATTTCTTCATCAACATGACTAATACCCAAAATAATATATGTACTCCCCACACAAGAATAATAAGTGACTTTTACCATCAAGCACAAAATATTGTATTATTACACTGTATAAAGTAGCATTGGTCACCTGTAATACAGTTTAATGACAATTTTTCAGCACTTGGGAATTAACATACACTTGTACTTGTCAGCTCACAATGCAGTACATTAATATAGTCATATACAATAATAAAATAACTAGATCTTTGAACTAATCTGCAGTATCAGATAAAATGTTGAGAAACCCTTAAATGAATATCAAGTTACCTAGCTATTATTTTTAAATTAAGTTCTGCACAATATAGTTTTTAAATAATAATTATTGGTTGTTGAGAAATATATATGGTAAATTCAACACTAATTCAAAGTTATGTCATGCATATGATCTGTAATATAATATTAATTTATGAAATTAATGTTAGTTATACACATGCCCTCCCAAGCCTTAAGGTCCAACCACACCAAACGGCCCGCATCGGCCCGCATCGAAACGAATTTTACAATCTTTAATCGAAATTAAATCTTGTATACAGTGTTTAAAGTTTATATTACCAAGTCAAGGGTAAACACAGCCGGTGACATGCCGCGACACGCGATCGGCTCCGTCCGCATGCGTTCGGATACCGGCGCATACGTTCGAATACCGCCGAATGCGCTCGGAGCCGTCCGCCTGCGTTCGGATTCCGCCGGGTGCGCTGGGGCTTAAAACTATGAAACTAAAAAAGAAGCGAAGGTAGTAGTATGCGACGACGCGACGTCCGGCCGGACGCGGTCGGATGCCGTCGCATTCGACCGTATCCGACCGCATCCGGTCGGATGCGGCGGCATCCGACCGCGTCCGTGCGGTACTGGCCGATGCGGGCCGTTTGGTGTGGTTGGACCTTTAGAATCAAAATACAATCAGTTTCTATAAATGTTTGTTTTTTTTTCCTAAATGTGATTGTTTTGTTTACAGATGTGCCAGCTATGTTGTAGAGCCAGAGTCCACTCAGATCTTGCAGGGTGTTTTGGATACATACTTACGTTTCGGTGAATATCCCCGGGCCATGCTTGTGGCCATGCAACTGCATGATAAGCCTAAATGTGAAGCAGTTTTCAATGCCTGCACTGATCCGTAAGTATATATTTATATTTATACATATTCAACATTTATTTACTTTGTTTTAAGGGTTCTTTAGCCAAATGGCAAAAAACGGAACTCTTATAGATTCGTCATGTCTGTCTGTCCGTATGCCACAGCCACTTTTTTCCGAAACTGTAAGAGCTGTACTGTTGAACCTTGGTAAGTACATGTATTCTGTAAACTGCATTAAGATTTTCACACAAAAATAGAAAAAGAACAATATTGGGGGTTCCCCATACATAGAACTGAATCTCAATTTTTTTTTAATCGTAACTATGGATGGGTCTTCAAAAATGATATTGAGGTTTCTAATATTTTTTTTTTCTAAACTGAATAATTTGCGCGACAGACACTTCCAAAGTGGTAAAACGAGTGTCCCTCTCTGTAACTTCTAAAATAAGACGATGATAAATCTAAAAAAAATATATGATGTACATTATTACCATGCAAACTTCCACCGAAAATTGGTTTGAACGAAATGTAGTAAGTAGTTTTTTTTCAAAACGTCATAAATCGTAAACCGCAATTTACCTTTAATTTAATTTATCAACTGAAATACTTGCTGCTACGGAACCCTTCATGGGCGAGTCCGACTCGCACTTGGCCGGTTTTTTTATATTATAACAATAGTCAGAATTCACACAATACTGCTGTTTTGCCACTTAAATAATCTGAAATTATGTAGTAAGTCTAGCCACACAATTTGGCTTTTATAATTCTTTTAAACTTATTCGTCAACATTTCTCTGATATCACTGGGGAGTTTGTTATAGAATGTTATTATCATGTTGGCATCAAAATATTAACAGAGTTTTATTCCATCAGGTTGGTAAAGAAACAGCTGTGTTATATGCTGGCGCGACAGTACATACCTTTGGATGTGGACGATGAAGACTTACGCACAATTCTCCTCAATGCTCACATCAATGACCATTTCCTTAGTTTGGCTAGAGAGGTAAATACTTACGTTTTGTTGTTACCTATTATATATTTAGATGCTGTGTGGTGACGGCGGTGTATATCAGAATATCGTCACCCCATCCGGTGGGGGTAGAAGTCTACCCGAGAGATTATCGACCAAAGTACGGGCAGCAGCTTCCTTCTGTGCAATATTAACATCTTACTGCGATCGCCAACCCGTCTGCTAAGCTTGGCGATCAGTACATATACCTCGGACGGTCACCATAGCCTAGTTGGTAGTGCTCCTGCCTACGATGCTGGTGGTCCTGGGTTCGAATCCCGGTAAGAGCAAATATTTGTGTGATGAGCACGAATATTTGTTTCTGAGTCATGGATGTTTTCTATGTATTTAAGTATTTATCTATCTATATAAGTATGTATATCGTCGCCTGGTACCCATAGTACAAGCTTTGCTTAGTTTGGGGTTAGGATGATCTGTGTGACATTGTCCCCAGATATTATTATTATTATTATACCTCCAAATGCTGGACACAACTCCATTGTGGAAATCTTTTGGGGAGGTCTTTGTCATTGTATATTTTACTTGGACTTATTTCAGCTGCAACAATGATAATCTAGAACTACAACATAGGTTTTGATCTTGAATGCAGCAATACCTGCAACGGGTAATGTGTGTCACAGTGACAAAATTACATTCATTGAATGATAGCAGGCGGCCAGGCTCCGTTTGCCAGTGACTTTTCCGGTTTGACTGGAGCGCAACCCGGTGTTCCCCGTGACCTGTTGGAATATTTTTAAATATTTGCTTTGATTTTTTTATTCATACAAAGATAACCGAACTGACAAAGGGAACCGAAAACAGAAAGATTTATCCAACTTGGTACAGCTGTTTGAAGTTATGAGCGTACAAACAATTCGCTGATTCATTTTTATTCAAATAGAAAAATTGGATTTCAAATGATAGTTTAAAATCATTTATATTCTACTAGCTGTACCCCACAGGTTTACCCGTTTTAAACTTTATAAATTATAGCCTATGTGTTATTGGGATATATAACCTATATTACTACAAAGTTTCATCAAAATCCGTTGGGTAGTTTTTGCGTGAAAGAGTACCAAACATCCATACTCTCTTTCGCATTTATAATATTAGTAGGATTTAAAGTCTACCTACATTTAATACTCTTGTGATTTCATCTTCATAGCTAGATATAATGGAACCCAAGACCCCTGAGGAAGTGTACAAAACATGGTTGGAGTCCGCCGGATCAGCACTGCGGCCGTCTCTACTCACTGAACACCCAGTAGACTCTGCCCGACAGAACCTGTCCGCTACCTTTGTCAATGCGTTCGTTAACGCTGGCTTCGGACGGGACAAACTGGTCACTACTGAGGATGGAAATAAATGGATGTACAAGAATAAAGATCATGGTATGAAGAACACTTTACTTACTAGCTTTTGTCCGCGGTTTCGCCCGCGTTGTCCCTCACCAGTGCCTCTAGCACGAGTTCCTGCAGTTTACTTACTCGATCACACGTACAGTTTCGTCCCATACATGAGCACCAGACTTTTAGTTCTTAATAGTTTCCGCGAGAGGCGCTGGTGCTAAATGTATGGGACGAAACTGTACGTGTGATCGAGTAAGTAAACTGCAGGAACTCGTGCTAGAGGTACAGTATATCGATAATCGTAGGTTTTCTAAGCAGACTACTTGGCGCTCTCGCCTGTACCTGCAACACACACAGACATCAGGACAGATATTTGTGTACATGAAAATGTCTGCCCTGGTGTAATTATCTATATAAGTATGTATTTACAAAAGAAAAGTATTATAATATGTAGTATATCAGTTATTTGGTTTCCATAATTCAAGCTCTGCTTAGTTTGTGATCAGATGGCGGTGTGCAAATAATGTCTGAAGATATTATTATTATTGTTTCTAAGCAGACTGGCCACTGCTGCTGTTGGTCATATCGCCAGTAGCCTGCAAATAGACTATGGCCGGTAACTTTATAGTCTAGAAACGGAAGGGGTTTTTTGTATTAAGGGCTTTGGTTACGCGTTCAGCTTATAATTAATGAAACATTTTAACCCTTAACCTGCCTTTGCTATATTATTTTGTATTGCTTTTAGACCTTACTCCAAAGGGATAAGGTTGAAATTTATGTCGACTCTTATAGTCCACCACCTGCTTAAGGGTTAAATTAAATCATAATTAAAAATAATTTATATGCTAGTTGATTCTTTCATATGGTCTATTCACTATATTTGTACCTTAGAGTTATGGGTAATAATAAATGTATATAATTTATGGGGTTTTATAAATATCCAAAAATCAAAAGTTCATGCTTCAGAAGGTCCGGGCGGTTGATGCCGGACAGATATTTGTGTGCATGAACATGTCTGTTTGTCCCGAGTCTGGGTGTAATTATCTACATAAGTATGTATCAGTTGCCTGGTTTCCATAGTTTGTACTATGGAAACTTGCTGTGTTTAGTTTGGGTTTAGATGGCCGCGTGTAATGAATAATGCCCCATGATATTATTGTGGTAGCCATTAGCATTGTTTTATAGCATAGCTACACCCTATCTTGTAATGGTTTATTTGTAGGATGTTTCTGACGTAAATACATTTTGACAGGTATGTTATCGGCTGCCGCGTCTCTCGGTATGATCCACTTGTGGGACGTGGACGGCGGCCTGACGCCCATCGACAAGTACTTGTACACCGTGGATGAGCACATTAAGGCGGGGGCTTTGCTAGCACTCGGACTTGTCAACTGTGGAGTGCGGAACGAATGTGACCCTGCGCTCGCGTTGCTGTCTGACTATGTGTTGCATTCCAGCTCCAACCTCAGGATAGGAAGCGTATTAGGTAAGTAGTTTAAAGTTATTATATTTAGTATATTTTAACAAAATCGGTTTGTGAAATACGAAATTATTGTTATACTTCCCATACAAAATGCATCAGTTGTAGACGGTTGGTGTGGTTGGTAGATACGCCGCAGGTCGGGGGTTCGATTCCCACCCAGGACACATATTTGTGTGCATGAACATGCCTGTTTGTCTTCAGTCTGGGAGTCATTAACTATATAAATATGTATTTAAAAAAGAAAAGTAAGAAATCTGGTTGTTTTTTACATAGTACGAATTCTGCTTCATCATCATTATCATCATATCAGCCGAAAGACGTCCACTACTGGACAAAGGCCTCCCCCAAAGATCTGCCGGTCTTGCGCTATTCGCATCCAGCTGTTTCCAGCGACCCGCACAAGATCATCGGTCCATCTTGTAGGGGGCCTGCCCACGCTGCGTCTTCCGCATATTTTTTTGTGTATGTTGCGCTTCATGTTGATAATAGATCAGTTTGATATTGCCTATTGTCGTGTGGCTGACACTGCCAGCACTCCCAGAGTGATCGGTTGAAGTAAAAACGTGTGGATATGTGAAGAAAACATATTTCGAGATAAAATTGTACAGAGCTGTTGTAGCGTGCGCGCGTAGATTTATGTAAGAGAAATAAAAATGAAATTGGCCGCGAGCGAACGTGCGCGCTGCGGTGGCGCCCTCTCTTCCCCTTAGTAACTTGACGTTTAGTTTCACGCATCGACACCTATCAAATTAGATTCCTTTTGTAACGTCCACTTCGACCTTAATATTAATGTGAATACCGTATTGCAGGACTGGGTATAGCGTACGCGGGCACGCAGCGCGAGGACGTGCTGTCGCACCTGCTGCCCGTGCTCAGCGACACGGCCGCGCCCGCCGAGATCTGCGCGCTCGCCGCCGTCTCCTGCGGCCTCATCGCCGTGGGCTCCTGCAACGGGGACGTAAGTCATCCACCTAATACTTGGATCCAGGAAGAAAAAGCAATATTGTTTATTTTTTTTCAACCGTCGGCGCTTATACAATTAAAACATAGCATTAGTACAATTTTGTTCGTGACACATCGCACCAGGCCTGAGAGAAGACGGCGGGGACGCGGGTGTACGCTCGTGCCGCCACCGCCGCGCACGCAGCGGCCTGCCAGCTAACCGCCCCTCCATCACGAGTGTGAATCTATAAGCCATACCGAACGCACGTAACACTCATCGTCACGTAATAATTAACAAGAACAAAACAGTGTGCTTTTGAGACCACATAACTGAAATAAAACTTCAAACGTAATTGGCTATAAAAAAAATATGAGCACACATTTTTTTTCTTATAGCCAATTACGTTAACCTCTCTCTTACCCCTACAGTAATAATAACGACGCGAACGGAAGTTGAGGGGGAGATATATGTGAGTGAAGATAGAAATGTCATCAAAAAGAGATCTTCTTCTTAGCGTGTCGATGCCAATCTAGATTGAGTCTTCCCAGAACTCAGCTACGAGTTTAGAGTTGTCAGTAGCGTCCATTAGTTCCTGTAACGTGCAGGTGTTAGGGCACGCAGGACATGCGATCAAGTGTCCCATGGTTTGGGGGGTAGCACCGCACCTGCATCCTAGGCTATCCCCGTCAATAAATCTCCACCTGTACAGGGTTTCCTTACTTCGACCAACCTGAGTCCGGAGCCTGTTCAGGGACTTCCAGGTTGGCCACGGAATATTGTGTCCAGGTGGAAGATTTTCAGCCGGAGGAACAAATGGGATGGGTAAGGAAGCACTTTCTCGCCATATCTTTAGCCTCTCACGACTCAGGGGTGCACGAAAGGAGCCTCCCCGAGCGACGTATCATTAAGCCCCTATACGTCCGGCGCACCCTGGGCAATCAACGAACTCCCCACGCTGATTGGCTAATCCTTTCACCACGATGGCAATCCAAAGTTCACCCAAAAAGCCGGTTTTGTGTGTAGTCTCGATCAACATCGAAGGGTTCTCAAAGGACAAGTCAGAAATTCTCGCTGACGTCTGCCGCAAAACACACTGCGACATCCTTTGCGTCCAAGAAACCCATCGGGATGAAACCCAAGACCGGCCACACATCTCTGGACTTACGCTTATCGCCGAGATCTGTCACCCGAAACACGGTAACGCAGTGTTTGCTGCTCCCGGCGTAAGCATAATTTCCGCCAAGATCTCAAAAAGAGATAGAAATAGAAAAGAGAGTTACCTACGTCTCGTATATTACTGTAGGGGCAAGGGCGAGAGGCGCGAGCGCACATTTTCTTTCCCTCGTTCTGTCATAGCCAGTTTCGTATATCTAAGTTTTGCTTCAGTCGTGTGGTCTAAAGCACACTTTTTTGTTTACTTATGGGTTCTGGTTAAACCTGTCCTATACGTATCAGCAATCTTCCAATTTAACTATGTAATGTATATATACCTTATTGTTACATTTATAATACTTCCATTTTATTTCTCAGATTTTTATTAAGTTAAAATAGGCTTTCACACTATTTATTTGCTACAGGTCACATGCGCCATCATCCAGCGGCTCATCGATGACAACAAGGACTTACATTCTTCTACCTACGCGAGGTTCCTGCACTTGGGTCTTGGTTTGTGCTTCTTAGGTAAGTTCTTGAATGTTTAATTTACTCTACTCTATGTGTATGTGTGTTTTAGTAATATTGCGCATATTTCAAAGAAAGCTTTTGTGCCAATAATATCTAATATACTGGAAGATTCCCTTAATTTTTGTCAATATTGCAGGATCAGCTGTGATGTTTTAAGTAATATAGTATAGATACAATAATATCAAAAGTAATATAGTATAGATAGATAGATATATTCACCTGTGATTGCTCAACTACTATATGTGTGAATTAAACTGGGAAGATTTATTCGTTAAAAAAGAGGATTTACTGGAATCGTTGGTCATATTACTTTTGTGATTTATCTAAGGGCTTTGACGGTCTATGCCTATGATATCTATGATAGTTTGGGCAGGAAATTATATTACAATTATAATGCGAACAATGCTTTCGCTCTTCCAACTTTATACTAGGGCAATGTAATTCAAAGGTTGATGTACATAGTAAATTATATATACTATTACCGCAGTTGTCCTACGGGCTCTATTTTAGGTCCATTGCTATTCTTTGTTAAAGACATTTCGTTCTGCTGAACGCACAGATGAATCGCCGGGTACGTGGGTCAAGTACTCGGAATGTTTGTTAATTTAGGGGCACATTGTAATATAGAAAGACCGGCTCGTTTGTGGCATAGAGATATTGTTGCGTTTATAGGCCCATATGCATGCCCATATGGCATATATGCCAGGTGGGCAGCCAATATGTTAACTTTGTCGTATGTGTCGTAATTTTTAAGGTACCATTTAAACTAATTAAATTATAAATATATGTGATAATACAAATAATCAAACGGCTTGGGGGAATCGTTCTTACGTGCGTGGCTCTCGTAAATCTCATTCTCCTATCTCCTCCTTTTGTGTAGGTTGCAAAGAGCGAACAGAAGCCACCATGGCGGCGCTGGAGGTGCTGCCCGAGCCGCAGCAGTCGCTGTGCCAGACCACGCTGTCCATGTGCGCCTACGCCGGCACCGGCGACGTGCTCGTCGTGCAGCAGATGCTGCACATCTGCTCCAAGCACTATGACACTGATGTCAGTATTACCTACATTGGATCAATAAATCTTTCTACTTCTTTATGCTTCTGTATGGGCAGTTGTTACCCTGGTGTCAGAGTTGCTCAAGCCGCCCAGTGGGCCTCTGACATGGACTATCGACTGTTGGCTAATGACAACACCCGGGACTGACAGCTTAACGAAAAAGACGCTCAGAAATTAAATCACTAATGGTTACGACTACGCCCACACTAAGGAATTTAATCCCTGTGTCGCGGGGTACTTTACAAACATAATAGACGGACACAAATTACACCCAAACTCAGAACAACTTTTTATAAGCCACACAAATAGTGGTCCGGTGCGCGACTCGAAACCGCAACACAAAGCGGCGAGGCGACTGTCTTATCCGCTGCACCGGATAAATAATAATAATAAATATCTTCAGAAAAAAACACAGCCAAGAATCCAAGATCCCAAATTAGGCAGAGCCTGACATCACTCTGTACAACTATAGCAATAGCCAGATTATCGTCTCCTATCAACCCAAATCCCCTATCCAGGTTTCAGCCACCGCCCTAGGTGAATTGTGGTGGTTTAGGATATCGAGAATCAAGGTCAACCCAAGAGCACTGCCATAGTCTTTTCAAGGGCAAACCCATGCCCATCAATAGTGCCTGTCCGAATTTTCGGCGAGCCTATCTCTTAGGATACGAAAGTCAAATATTTGGGATTGTAATATACTAAATACATACATGATATAGATAGATTATACTCAGACAAAGAACAAATAATTGTGCTTATCACATAAAAAGTTGTCGTCTCAACTGGGCCGTGTTGAAACCGGTAGTAGAGACACCCGCTAAGTTTGTTTCGCTGGGTCTTCTCAGTTGGGGCGCATTGGATCCGGTGGTGGCATTAAAGCGCGACCGCCGTTATAAACACAAGGTCCGCCATAATAATAACATTTAATTCGTACCTTAATATAGACAGAACCATTCAGACAATATGTAGTAAAAATATAGATAATTAAACCTACACATGATCCTTGAAAATAACTTTATTTAAGTTAGCTAAATATCGTATTTATTTGTCCTAGGTGGGAACCCACGACCCCTCAGCTTAGTCAAATCAACAGGCCTGTTATTGTATGTAAATCGTCATCTTTTTTCAGAATGAACAACAATCGACTGAGGACACAGCATTTAAGAAGCAAGACAAAAAAGAGGCTAAAGAAAGTTCAGGCAGCAGTTCCGCGGGCAGTTCTAAGGACGACAAAAATAAGAGTATGTATTTATTATTTGCTATTCTTTGGGCTATGTCGGTGACTTTGGTTCGCCTGCGGATTTCGACATTTCTGATTCGATCAAAAGTGGCAGTCTTCTTCTTAGCGTGTCGATGGCAATCTAAATTAAGTCAGCCCAGAATTCAGCTACAAGTTGAACGTTGTCAGTAGCGTCCATTAGTTCTTGTAACGTGCAGGCATTACGGCACGCAGGACATGTTAACAAGTGTGCCATAGTTTGAGGGGCAGAACCACACTTGCACTCTAGGTTTGAAACGTTTAAAAATCCCCACCTGAGCAGGTTTTCCTTACTTCGACCAACTTGGGTCCGGAGTCTGTTCAGGGACTTCCAGGTTGGCCACGGCAACTTGTGTCCTGGCGGAAGGAAGAAAATTGGCAGTGGGCGGGGCGCATAGCTCGTAGAACCGACGGCCGTTGGGGCAGAAAGGTTCTCGAGTGGCGATCACGAACCGTAAGACGCAGCGTGGGCAGGCCCCCTACAAGATGGACCGATGATCTTGTGCGGCTCGCTGGAAACAGCTGGATGCCAATAACGCAAGACCGGCAATTGTGGAGATCTTTGGGGGAGGCCTTCGTCCACTAGTGGACGTCTTTCGGCTGATTATGATGATAATGATTTATTATTTAACTAATTAATTTGTAGGTGTCCCCTTTATGCCTGGTAGAACAAGATTATTTAGATGAATCCTAACTGGTCTAAGTCTTTCTAAGACACTGGTGCTGCCAGTTTTGTTCTCTCATTCTCACAAATCTTCCATAAATGATCAGCAATTCCATCTGGACTATCGTATAACCGAGTCCCTTGAATTAGTTGGTTGGTCTAGCGGTAGCATGTTCTACCGCAGATACTAAGGTTTTGGGTTCAAATCCTGGGTCGTGTAACGTGCTCTCCGAGGCACAGAGGTGTAATGCTGACAATTTTTTTGTCAGTATTACACCCCTGTGCTTGTGAGAACACGTATAGCCGATCTCTTTCCGATGATGTCGCTAGTCACATTGGATTATGAGAGTATTGGCATGGAAAGTGTCCCTGTGTTTGAGCCCACACTATAATATCTCCCGTGCAGATGGCCAATCTCCATTAAGACTGACTGCTTTGGCCGAAATTCGACCAGGAAGTTTGATTACTTCTATGAGTAGTGGAAATCTCAAATTGCTTGGCTACGCCACATTTCAAACCCTAATTTATGCTAACCATTTCTTGTATTATGTATAGGCAAGTCTAAGGATAGTAAAAATAAAGAGAAGGACAAGGAAAAGGAGGCCAACAAGGAACTGTCGTCGGTCCAGGCCGTGGCGACCCTCGGCGTGGCCGTCATCGCGCTGGCAGAGGAGACGGGCGCCGAGATGTGCACCAGAATATTTGGACAGCTGGTAAGTTTCCTTGTAATGCTATTTGTAAATATTTTGGAAAATAAGCAAATGCGCAAGTTATTGTGACGTACGTATTTTTTTTCTTTGATTAGATAACGCCCGTCCTTGGGATGGGATCAGATGGCCGTATTTGATAAATTCCCAGAATATTATATTATACTGTCCTGCGAACTTCGTACCGCAATATTTTTTCGACCGAAAAAAAAATAAAAGCCTCTCATCCCTACTGTCTCATTCGCTCAGTCACTTTCGGATATTTTTAAATGCCTATTTGCTATTATTTTTTCATACGTACTTTTTCCTGGCCATAACGTCACATAACAGAAAGATTTATCCAATTTGTTGCAGTCGTTTGAAAACATTTCAGTGATTCATTTTTATTTAGATTTTTTTTAAAGACAGCGCTCGCACTAGGGAATCTAATCCCTGTGTCGCGGGGTACTTTACAAACATATAATAGATGGACACAAATTACATCCAGACTCAGAACAACTATTAATGGGTCACACAAATAGTTGTCCAGCGCGGGATCCGAACCCGCGACAGGAAGCAGCTAGGCGACTGTCTTAGCCGCTGCGCCACACGTGCAGTAATTATAACATATAAAATTTCAATAACCAGTGTTAATACGTGTTCCAACATTGGAAGCACTTTTGAGTTTTTAGTTCTATAGTGTTGGCTCTAGGCAATATAACTTGGGTTCAATGTGTCATTGAACAATATACTGCACAATACATTTGCGACTGTGTTGGCTATTTTATAGACGAAGCATCAGGCACATGATTTAAATTAAAATTATTTTATTTGCAGAAATTTGCATTGTTCTTATTTCTAATTATTAATACCGTTCCATGTTAGCCTTTCGGCGTGCAAATCTTACAAATAAAATCAATTTTAATTTATTTAACAAACTGATAGTAAATGTCGAAGTTTTTATCGAAGTCTTTAAATTTATTTAATAGTTACACAATATGTTTGCTTAACCTAATTTATTGTCAAAGTATTCCTTGTTTGTGTAAAAAGCTTTACTTAAAAGGTATTCAGAAAGCCTTTTCTTAAATTCAACATTGCACTTTAAATCTGCCAGGTTGTGAGGTAATTTATTGTATATCCTAGGGGCCATACAGAAAACGCTTCCATCGTAGAGACTTGTTCTATGCGGAGGTATATATAACTTATTCCTTAGTCTCTTACTTTTTAGGGACTCAAATAGACCTTGGTTATTCCTGACAAACATAATAACCTCATACCATCAGAACCTCTAATGCTATCACATTTCTCTTTCATTGTCAATATGTCATAATACAAAGGTATTATTGGAATACCTGATTAATGACTTAATTATTGTTATAAAATATTGATTAATTTGGAAAGAGAGCCTAAAATTATTACGTAACCGCATTTTTTTACAGATGTTCTGTAAAAATTAAAGGTAAATTGCGTAGAAAGCCATATTAAAAGTTTGTGACTATGTTGATGATAAAATTGCTTGAGTGAGAGTGAGTAGATTTGATTCAAAGCATTTTTATATACGCATTCTGGACCATTTATGACGTTCATGTGCTCATGGAAGCCGATTGAACGAATTATTTAGTAATTTGACGGTCACCGTAGCCTAGTTGGTAGTGCTCCTGCCTGCGAAGCTGGTGGTCCTGGGTTCGAATCCCGGTAAGTGCAAATATTTGTGTGATGAGCACAAATATTTGTTTCTGAGTCATGGATGTTTTCTATGTATGTAATATGTATTGATCTATCTATATAAGTATGTATATCGTCGCCTGGTACCCATATTACAAGCTTTGCTTAGTTTGGGGCTAGGATGATCTGTGTGACATTGTCCATAAAGGTAAACGGCAGGTCTGTATGGGATTTTTGTACCTCTAGTAATAGGTAGTTAATGTGATAGAAAAGGTATTTTTAATTTCTTAGATTTTTAGAACTTGGGGTATAAAAGTTATAGCCAGTTTTATTTTAAGGTTACGTTTGGTAATCTGTGGGTCAACCCCATGACCGTGGATACATTGCAGTTCGAAAATCACTCTTACTGCCTAAGTAATAAAGATACTGTAAATATCAAAGTGTGTCTTCTCATGTGGTAATGATATGCTAGTGTTAACTAGTTTACTAATGAAGATAGTTACATATTATATTTACATAAACATTGTTATGGTGATAAAGTAAAATATGTTGTCGCTTTTTTTGTAGTCTTTACATGGATTTATTCCGAACCTGCCCCGAAAACCCTAACCGGGTCGCAAGTTAGATTAGGGAATATGCAAAAAACTATTATTTGTTGAAATAATGAAAAGTTCTTTATTTCCATTAATTACAAAGTTCATACCCCAGTATACATTGGTGTGAGGTTGCGAGGGGTTTTATACGAGGTTTTAAGTGGAGGTAAATAAAACAATAGGTTCTTTGTTTTTTGTAACTACATTTCTTTTATTAGTTTTATTATTAATTCATTCTTAGTATTACTTCATCTAAGAACATCTTCATATAAGTAACAAACAATAATTATCACATAGCACAAAGCAACATTGGGTTTATTGAGAACTTCACTCTCATCGGATAAAGCATGTCTTCTTAGTCGGGGCAAGCGAATGTAACAATTAACACATTGCAAACTCGTAATTTTAATTAAATGATAAAGAGTCCTTTCGTCGACATAATATATATTATAGTACGGAGGATAACTCAACGTAAAAATTGCAAGATAATGAGGCTGGCCAATGTTTTATTCTAGATATGCGAAAGTAATCTAGAAGAAAATACAAGAACATCTGCATTTTTACTTTTTTTATATTCCCAAAGACAGCTGAGATAATAGCAATCAAAAGTACGCATTTTCGCGCGATATTATTTTAAACCGCACGCGGCGTTTGATCGCGCTGTGACGTCACGTGTCCCCTCACGCAGCGCGCCGGCCACTTTGCGGGTACAAATCAAGTTACTATTCATTTAATCACCGCTGCTGGTGGCTCGTACTTGCGATTATATTACGAGAAAATTAATAAAAAATACTATGCAGTTCTCAAGAGTTTTGATTTGAGTTGAGTTTTTAGTATACCTAAAAATCCTATGATAATGAAGTAATGGATGACCGCAATACGCAGACAGGATTCAATAGGATTAAAAACTATTGCATTTTGTTATGAATACTATTTTGATGTCAATAACTATTATATTATTTATGTGTGCCCGAAGTTTGATTCCCGCGCCGGACAACTAGTTGTGTGACCCTTTAATAGTTGTTCAGAGTTTGGATGTAATTTGTGTCCGTCTATTATATGTTCGCAAAGTATTATATAAGGCATTAACTTTGAAAAAAATCGTTAAGAATGACAGTGGTATTAATCTAAAGATGTTAGCGGGCCGCTGAGTATAGTACTTACCTGCGTACGTAAGTATAGGTACTTGGAGATGGTGTACAAAATTTTACAAACATTTTGGTAGAAATATAATAGTACCGGCCTTCATTTTATCCTAAAATACTAGACATATCGTTAACACTTTTGAAGGTTCATTCACAGAGTGAGTTTATCCTCTGCCGTCTTATTTTGGTCGTCCTAAAATTTGGAAGTAAATATAAATATAAAAAGATATTTTATATTTTATTAGTTTAGTTAGTTCTTTATTAGATTAAATTATAAAGGTACTGGAATCAAAAAAAAATAAGTAAATAAGTCGAAAGCATTATTGGTAGATTAAGAAACTTTGGATTCTTGACGCCGCATGCAACTGTTAATCAAAATTTGTCAGTCGTGTAAGCAAACCTACCTCCCATGTAACCCTCTTCCAGGGTGCAGATATATGTAACTTACAAGGTATTTAACAGGTTGATTTAAAACAATAATAATAAATTAATAAATAAAGCAATGATACAAGTACAACAAGACTCGCGCACGAGTCTTCACTTCAATGTGTTTCATATGACGCGGGGCGCGAGTGCACGGAGTGACCGGCACCGAGCCGACAGCTGACGTCAAGCGTCGAGCGCGCGATATCTTGGAAATTTAAAAGTGCTCTAAACTTCTCACAGTCATAACTTCCGTAATACTGCATAGATTTACGTGAAATAAAGTCTAATGTAATATACTTAATATAATCTTTATTGTTAAGTAGCTTTTAGGGCAATATTCGCATGTGTTGGTAACCCTCATTTGCTAAATTGATGACATGTATCAAAACAACAGCAATAAATACCTGACAGATTGTCTTTGCCTGTCAATAAATAATTGCCATGAGCAAAAAAATATTGATGACGAAAATCGTTCCTGTTCTAAATCATTAATTATTACGATTTAATGCAACTACTGTGCTTTCTTAGGTATAATAAATAAGTCTATAATTATATGATTTATATGTAATGTTGTTCCCATTTATAAATAATTAATTATAATTTCGATATTTATATTATTTTAAACATGGCAATTTCTGAAAACGTAACTGCGTTTAGTTTACCATTTTATTACGTTGATGAATCCCAAGTTCTAAAAATATTATACATACATGAAAATCAATGCCTTAGTAGTCTTAATAAGTGATACAAATTATGTAGCTGAACGCCAAAAGAAGTATGCGGTACGATTTTTGCCATTCACATTTATTAAAAAAAAAAATTCGTTCATTTAATTTGAGCGCCGATCACAATCACGATGACCGCCGAACTAGGGGGAAGCCTTAACAGGTATCCTATACCTATCAACGGACCTTGTACCTCCGTAGGGGCGGTACGGCGAGCCGGCAGTCCGGAGGGCGGTGCCGCTGGCCATCGCGCTGTGCTCCATCTCCAACCCGCAGCTGGCCGTCATCGACGTGCTCAACAAGTACTCGCACGACTCCGACAACGACGTCGCCTACAACGCCATCTTCGCCATGGGGCTCGTCGGCGCGGGCACTAACAATGCCAGGTACGTTGAAAAAAAAAATTCTATAATAAAAAATATTACTTCTTAAGCTGGCTATGAGAGAAAGAGCATGTGTGCTCGCACCTCTGTCTCTTGTCCCTACAATTATTATTATTCATTTATTATCTGATAACATGATCCATTATGATTAGTAACAACAGGAACTTATTAACTATGTTAGTAAGTAACTTTAATATAATTTAAATACCTAAATACAAATTAAATTATTTTATTTGGCCGTCCTAACTACGATGCTTACCCAAAGCGAGTGTATTGGACATTGATATTTACTAGAAATACAATAACTCTCTCTTTCTATCTTCACTAACTTATATCTCCCTCTCAACTTCCGTTCGCATTGCCCGATCACACTTCGTAACGCTATCATACTTCATTCACCAGCTTACTTTCCTCACTTTAAGCGTGCGTAAAATGGATTTACTTCAAAAATATTTTAATTTGTTATGTGAATAATGTTTTCTTAAGTTCGATTTGTTACTGTTTACAATGAATTTGTTCGTGTTTAGTTTGGATTGGATCCTCGCCGGCGAAATAAATTTTGGCTCCTGATCTGTGAACAGAAATCTGGGGCATCCTGCCTAAGACGCGTATGCGCGTTTTCATACATTTTTATGTATACCAATCTTCCAATGCCCGAGGCGACGGCGCGTCTTTTAGTCTAATGTAATTTTTTTTATTTGGTACTTTTTGTGTAGACGGGCACGAGGCTCAAGTACTTAGGACGCGTTATTGAGTAATTGTCTCGCCGTACCGTAGAAAAAACGACTGGTATACGCGTTTGTTATGCCATTTGGGTAGCGAAGTTGGCGTATGCCGTCTAAATTCATGAAACTGCTGTGTACGCCACTTTATCGTTGTCTTTGTATAATTTAAATACCATATTGAAATAAATGTAATCAGAAAATCAGACACCACATAGGCATTTTTTAGACAAGTTCATGAAATACTCATGAACTTGTCTAAAGTCTAAATGTCTATGTGGTGTCTGAAGCATCACTAAATATAATTGTGCTAGACCAATCGGCCCCAAAATTGATATAAATGAGATCGTGTGAATTCGCGTTTGTAGTGAGAATGCGCATTTTCCAAATGAACCCTTGTGACGCGATGTAACCATGTGACAAATATTTATAGACCTATATACATATATATAGTTATTCTCGGTCTGTATGTGCTATTTATGAGAATTACATATTTGTAGTTTCCCGAAATACATGGATTTATTTCCGTAGTTCTGGAGATAGTTCTTTTTATTCCATCGCTTTCCCAGGTTGGCGACCATGCTGCGCGCGCTGGCGCTGTACCACGGCAAGTCGCCCGTGCACCTGTTCATGGTGCGGCTGGCGCAGGGCCTGTGCCACGCCGGCAAGGGCACGGTGACGCTGTGCCCCACGCACGCCGACCGGCGCCTCGTCAACCAGCCCGCGCTGGCCGGCCTGCTCGTCGTGCTCACCGCCTTCCTCGACTGTAAAAACAGTATGTTTCTCGTCAATTCATTCTTCCTTACGATAAAATGCTTTTCAAAGCTTAGAGAAGTCTGAATCGTGAACTATATACCGTTTATTAATAAAGTTCAGGGTCTAGAACTCTATTGGATTAATAATGCATTTTTTTATTTATCGCTAGCCTTTTATTTATTTTAAACGATTTATAGGAGATGAATGAATGTAATTAGTGTCCATCTATTAGAATACCTAATGCAGGCGTTACCTTTAAAAAAAATCGTTTAAAATAAATAAGAGCCTTTTAATGCAACGAGTAAGTAAAGTGCCTAATATATAAACAACGTAAAAAATTAACAGTGGAGTAAATTTAAGGTGCTCATTCTTCCCATGAAATATTACAGCTAAAGAAAACTAGTTTATAAAATTAAAATTATTTATTTATTTTGCCCCATAAAAATGCGTCAGCTGATCAATGTATATGCAATTTGTCACCTATATACTTACATTGGCTAATTAAGCCCCTTAACTTACATCTACTATTTAATTTCTATCTATAACATTTCAATTGTTTGTTTGTTAAATAAATAAATAAATATTAAATAAAAAAAAATTACACCCTGTAAATAATAACCTAGTAATAAAATAATGGCGTATGATTGCAGTAATCCTCGGCAAATCTCACTACTTGCTGTACGTGCTGGCGACGGCGATGCAACCCCGCTGGCTCGTCACCCTGGACGAGAACCTGCAGCCCCTGAACGTCAGCGTGCGCGTGGGACAGGTACCTATAGCTAGCTCGCTTACAGTTTTGGTTATTTCTTGGCTGAAGATGTACCTACCGTTAATACAATCGTACCCCGATGAATGGGTCTGGAAGAGATCGCTGTAGTCACAAGATTAAAATAATATTATAAAAAATCTACAATAGGCGGTCTTATGCCTATTGTAGATTTTTTATAATATTATTTTAATCTTGTGACTATTTTATATAAAAGGTGTGCAAAATTAAAAAAAAAAACTGGATGAATGGGGAACGAAGATCATTATTTGTATGAATGCATTAATAGGCAATGTTTTGATAGTGTCACAAAACGCCAAATGTTTGTGAATAAGAATCAGGCAATCTATGAAGTCTGAATATTGATTAACACGTCCCCTGCCCATGACGCGTCTGTGCGTTTTATGCTTTACTTGCCCGATGCCCACGACGCGTATGCGCGTTTTCATACATTTTTCGTATAACGACCTTCAGTGCCCGACAACGCGTTTGTGAGTCTATTGTATTTTTTTTATATGGTATTTCCATATGGTCGTACTGGGCTGAACGCACATGTGAGTACGGGCACACGGATCAAGTACTTGGAACGCGTTTCTGAGTTATGGGCACACCGTAACGTAGAAAAATGGATTTTGGGGCAGGCTTAGAGGTATTGACGTGTTTATGGGCACCAAGATATGCCAGGTGTGCAGCAAATGTGTTAATTGCTATCAATACGCATACACAAGAGTATGAAAACGGCGCCGCAAAAAGAGTATAAAACTTGAAAGTAGCGCTCTCGCTCCGTTATTGTAGATTGATTTATTTCTTTCCAATGAGGCCTTTAAGTTAATAAAGTCCGGTTTCTATTAAAATAAATAAATAAAAATGGTTTTTATTCACGTAGACTTTAAAAAGCGCTTCTAAATAGTCAGAACATGTTTGTAGTAATATAGTTTAGATAATATTTCTAGTTGCTTATTATAGGTATTTAGGTACACAGATTGTTAAAATTTATTTTATGATAGTAGCGATATTTAGCTAGCTTGTATTAAGTTATTGTCAAGGAGATTATGTTTAGGTTTGATTATCGAAATTTATATTTTACTACATATTGTCTGAATGGTTCTGTCTATATTAAGGTACGGAATCAGTATTATTATTATGACGGACCTTGTGTTTATACGGCCCAGTGGAGACGGTCCTGCGAAACATACTGAACGGCATGAACACGGGATTTGGTCCACATAAAGTAATTATTTAGTAGGCAAACACAATATCTGCTCGATCGGTTGTCTGAATGAATTTTTTATTACTTCAACTAATAGATAAGTGACGAGACGACGAAGAGAGAGTTATAGAAAAATTTATAATAGTTACACAGAGCAACACATGTTTAATTTGTCATAATTAGAAAAAATAAATAAAAAAAAAACTTGTGTGTACTTATGTACACGCGTTAGAAGTTATACTTCTTAATATACAACTTGAACATAGTTATCAATTTTCATACCACCTAGAACTAACTTCATGCTGTTAAATTTTTTGGTGTCGGTGTGCGCGCGCATAGTAAAAATTCACTCTCATCATTTTTCTCCATCGCGCCAAAAGATGTATAACTTCAAAAAACAGACATATTGTCATATACATATACAATAAGTTCATCATGATAGGTTACTAGGTATCTTTTTTAGTCTCTAAATCTGTTCATACTTTTGGCAGGCCGTGGACGTGATCGGTAAGGCGGGCACGCCCAAGACGATAGCGGGCTCGCACACGCACACCACGCCCGTGCTGCTGTCGTTCGGCGAGCGCGCCGAGCTGGCCACGGACGAGTTCCTGCCGCTGTCGCCCGTCATGGAGGGCTTCGTCATACTCAAGAAGAACGAGGACAGCGTCATGGCGGCCGTGCAGTAGGTATAGTTGTACCCTAGATATAATTACCATTTATATGTATTCATTTTCAGTTCTAATAAAATTGTGAGAATTATTTTATTGTGTTTTTTATCTGTTGAATTATACCTACGGTATATGCAACATACATACATACATAGACTCACGCCTGTTTCCCAGAGGGGTAGGCAGAGACAACAGATTTCCATTTGTCACGATCTTTGCACACGTCTTTAGCCCCGATTACTGTCATTATATTTTTGTGTTTTATTCAAAATCAATATCAGCCCTTGAAATTACCCTTTATATAAAGCAATATACATCATGTATTAGAACGCACACCCTTAGACACCCCAATTAGAATATTATGTTGTAATCATAATACACACACTGAATTTTTTATTTAATATGTTTATGCATTGTTGTAATCGGAGACGTTCTCAAGAAAGGGCAGGTGAGAAGTACCCTAAACCGGCGAGCATGTATATACAACATGTAACTTAATTAACGCATATCCTGAAAATAGTTTGTTCAGAATCGTTTACTGAATTGATTTATATCATTTTTAATATAGGTAATTTTTTTATTCCAAAATCATTTGAACTATGGAAATTATCGTTATTTTAACCCTGTATAGACAAAACAAATTGAAATGGACCGGAAGTCAAAGTAATAAGACTTTTAAATCGCAGTTTTACTTGTATTCATACAAATTCCATCATTCAATACAAAATAAAGAAAAGTAAACTTTATTCCAAGAAACTAATTTAGTAAATAACAATGCATATACATGTCAAATAAAAAATTTAGTGTATGTATTATGATTACAACATAATATTCTAATTGGGGTGTCTGAGGGTCTGCGTTAATTACGTTACATGTTGTATATTGCTTTATAAAGGGTGGTTAAATTTCAAGAGTTGACATTGATTTTGAATAAAACACAAAAATATTTAGGAAATGATTAACATTTCTATTTATTATGATATATTGGAATGACTCAATTATGTATGGAACAAAATATCGGCCAAATGGGCGCCACGGCCCCGGTGGCACACCTCCATCCGATGGCCCAAATTTTCGATGACGGTGAGGCATAATTCAGGTTAAATGTCGTTAATGTGCTGAATTATCCATCCTGTCCTCTTCAATTGATGCTGGCTGGTCAACGTAAACCTTTTATGTGAAATAACCCCAAAGAAAGAAGTCAGACGGTGTCCAATAACATCATCTTGTTGGCCAATTGATATCGCCGCGACGCGAGATTGATTATTCGGCCATGAAATTTTTCGCGCAAAAGAGCCATTGTCTTTTTAGCTGTGTGGCAAGTGGCACCATCCTGTTGAAACCACATATTGTCCACATCTATCCATCCATCAACATTATTGGTTATTACCTCAAAATTATGCTATGGACTAGATGACAATGGTTCTGTGCGTGCATTAGCCCACATACCAGCCAATCACAATGTACTAAAAAAACAATATTAAAAAAAATTAAAACAAAAGCAAAAGAAGACAAAAAAAGCAAGCTTGGAGTTTCTTTGTGGCTTTATTCTCCGGGTCGGCCATCTAGGTAGAAGAAAGCCACAGGTTAGCTAGGGGCCAACGCGATCCTCGCCGCTGAGGAGCTATAGTAATGTTCAGCAGCGAGGATCGTGTTGGCCTCTTAATACGTGATCGTTGATCCATTGACTTAGAATTCCGAGTTTTTTACTTTAGCGGCCCCCTGAGCTGTGGCCCGAACCCCATAAGGGTGCCCTCAGGTATTAGTCGCTTAAATTAAGCTACTGGTTGAGAGCCAATGCTGCTCATTGTTTTCAATCCTTTAATTTTAATATAGTAAGAAGTACTAAATTTAAAAGTAATACCTTAGAAACTTGTTATTTATTGAACGATTTAAAAAATATGTCATAAGACAGACCGTACGGACGGACTAATACCTATAATTATTTTTGGTACTTTTATACTGATTCTACTATGTTTGTGTACCTACTGCATTGTGAGCTTGACAAGTACAAGTGTATGTTAATACCCAAGTGCTGAATAAATTTCATTATTATTCATCTTTCAATTCGGGCCATAGTAATGTTTATCATAGACGAGCGTGAGAGATGCAATTGTTGGGCACGACGACGAGTTAAGGTGGACGCCTCTTCAGCCACACTATCGCGAACAGCAGCAATATTTACTGCAGTACGAGCTGAACGAGCATGCACTGGTGTTTTCACATCTATAAATCCGGTTTGCTCAAATTTTTGCTCGATTTTTCCGATTGTACGCCCATTTGGACGAATAAATTGACCGAAAAAATCACGAAGTGCGCGATGTGCATTTTGATTTGATCGCCCATTTTCATAATAGGCCTGAATAACTTAATCGCGTTGCTCCATTGTGTATCTTTCCATGGTTCAAATTGAGTTAGTCTGAAGTTGAGACATGTCATAAGAAATGCAGAAAAAATCTTGACGTCTAGGCGTGGTTCACGTTCAAAATCGGCCCTTGAAATTTAACCACCCTTTATAACTAGCTGTGCTGCGCGGTTTTACCCGCGTTACATTTTATAAATTATCACAGCTCCTCCCCCGTAGGTGATAGAGTGGTAATATGTAGCCTATAACCGATGCCGACGCTGAAGCTAACGCTGACGAAGGTGCACAAAATCATATAAGCCGCTATGAGCGAACATTTATTTTATTGCATGCACACTTCTACACTTATTAGTATAGAAGTGTGATGTGTTCAACGGTTGAACCTTTTTTACATTTTCATTTTCATTTATTAATTCGTTAACAAAATACATTGTGTCCGAAATACAATACACTTATAACTAGCAATTTTCAATTACATAAATACAATAAACAATTACATAAACAGTCAAAAATATTGAACAATAAAATAACATTAAATAAAAGAAAACTCACTAATATACACAACACAGAACTTTTGCAATAAAATTAACCAGAGCAATTAATAACTTGAATCGGATACATTAATTATTATTTGAATTTGTCAACTCTGATACTGAATATAAACAATTTTCAATCAAGAATGCCTTTAGCTTAGTTTTAAATAGCGTATTATTGTAAATTATTGATTTTAAATCGGTAGGTAACTTGTTAAAAATTTCTATAGCTTGGTATTGAGCAGAGTGTTTAGCAATATTAAATTTCGGGACCATTTCATTTTTTATGACTTTTCGTCGTGTGCTCTCTCTAAGCTCTCTTTCATTCGAAGATTCATACTCATGGATATATTTGGAAAGATTTACACGTTAGTGGGTACAGGTCAACGGCCGAGTCATCATCATCATCATATCAGCCGAAAGACGTCCACTGCTGGACAAACGGCCGAGTCACATAACATTAAATATAATAATAAAGAAATTGCAGTAAGGAACCTTAGACTTGGCTTAACTTTGTCTAGA
Source organism: Pseudoips prasinana (assembly GCA_951640165.1). NCBI lineage: Eukaryota > Metazoa > Arthropoda > Insecta > Lepidoptera > Nolidae > Pseudoips > Pseudoips prasinana. The sequence goes on from OX621260.1 coordinate 17,953,685, forward strand.
GATTTCATTACTTTTTAGAGACAAACAAGCAGTTCCATCGATATTTGGCATTTTTTTTACTGAATGTTTTTGGTGGGATTTCACTTCTTTTTGCACTAAGCTGATTTTGTATAAATATGTTAAAAACAGAGTCCCACTACACAGAATAAATTTTGCAAAGACAGCGGTCGATAACGCTAATAGTTTGGGTGTGCTCTTACGGTTGCTCATCAGGGTCACTAGGTAGTCCAGATCTTCCATGATCCTAGTTTCGATAGCTTTTCCTCTATGTGGGCGTTAAGCTCTAACTCTGTACCAAATTACAGCGCTCTAGGTCAATCTGAAGTACCAGATCTGATGATCATGTGTCAGTGTCGAAAATGCGAATCTTTGCTTTCACTTTGCTTCGGTTCCAAAGGACCTACCGACTCGAAATTTTGGATTTCAAGTGTGTGGTTATAACTTACTAGATGAAGAAATTTTCAGCGCACACGTTCCATCCAGAGGTTTTCAAACAGTGGCCTGAAAATGCGGCGAAATGACTCCAGAAAAGTATGGTAGCTACGGCAGTGTTGTTTCGCACTAGACTTGGCGTGATTAGTGTGATTTGTATTTGTTAAATAAAATGGTCTGTGTATTTGGAGAATAATTAAAAAACTTGTAAGAAAATATATGTTTTATTTATTATTAATTAATTACAGGAATCAAATTAAGGTAGGTACAACAAAATATTTATCAAAACCAACATAGAGAATAAACTAAACTTAACATAAATTTATTAATCAAACGAATTCTGAAATACTATCATAGCTATTTGCTGTAACAAATAAGTAGGGTGGCAGAGGCGGTATGGTGATGGAGAAACTGTCATGGTATGGTGTAGACATTTTGTTCCATATTGTAGTCGGATTGTTCAAGTTGTTTCTATTTAATCTTTGTGCACACCATGGGACTGTACTTAATCTGTGACACAAAAAAAATTTGGGATTATTCTTAAATTCATAGCTGGGCATTAACTCGTTAATCCGTTAATCGTTAATTAACGAAGTTAACATTTTGATTAACGGATTAACTTTTAAGTTAACTTTTAGAAATGTTAACGGACACGTTAACCTCCGTTAATATGCAGAGGTCCGTTAATCGTTAATCCTAGAAAGATAACCTTATTTAAACTGCCATTAAAGATAACAATTCGCTTCTGAGGCGCATAATACATTTTTTTTTATTATTAAATATTTTATTGTATTTATTAACCTGATAGTTTTAATGTGTGGGTATTGCACTAATAATAAAATACTTTAATAGTTATTTTATTTATATATTTGAAACATTAAACTTAAATCAAAAAACCTCTAGAAAAAATCAACAAAATTAGCAGTCTTCCGTTTACAGTACAGCAAATTAGAATAACAAAATACAATTTTTTTTCAAAAAGTAATTAAATTATTTTTTATGAACTAATCAACAAAAAAATAATCAGAGTAAATTATAATTATTTGGCTCCAAATTTGGTAGACATAGAAAGCAATTTTTTTCGTAGGTAGGTATTCGTCGTAATCTGCAGTTGGCGCATCTTATCTTGCGCATATTAGACAAATTCCTCCAAAAGGTACAATGCCGTTTTTTCTCGGCTCGAAGTTCTTCTTCATCTGTAGAGATCTGTACAACTGTTTTTGGAATAATATTTGTGATAGTTTCTCGCACATGCTTTGGTAAAGTATCAGCTTCGAGTCTTTCTGGCAGCATCGGTTCAGATGACTGGGTGCTCAACTTTTCCATATATTCCCTTCTGTTGTTTGTGGAGACTTTTTCTCATGAAGGGGAATATGCACCTAATGCCCGACGATTAAAATACACATTTGAATTATAACAAGTATTTTGTTATGTTCCTATCCCGTTAACTTCCAGAACCTAAACCAACAGATTTTATAAGTTCACTAATGCAAAGATATAAAAATGCAATTTTACACATATTAACGGATTAACGATTAACGTTAACTTGCGTTAATTTTTCCGACATGTAACGCTTTAACGTTTAACGAAGCTAACTTTTTTTGTAGCGGATAAACGATTAACGAAGTTAACTATTTGATTAACTATGCCCAGCTATGCTTAGAGATCGCACGTCTTGTTCGAAATTCGATTATTAAGATTCTATTGTCAAAGATTATTAATATTTCAGACAAATAATATTAATAAGTTCTGTTTTGCTACTCAGTTTGTCAAAAGCGTGGAAGCGTGTGTAATGTTTTATTTTTATAAAAAATAATTTACTTTTAATGCCTAATAGGTATATAAAAATATTAGCTTTCTGCACACCATATGAACTTTAACTGTTGCAAATTTCATTTTGGAACAGTTAATGTTTAGCTATGTTAGCACATAAGGGTAATAATAATAATGTCCTCCTAGCCGAATTACGGCCACGGTGGCCAGTCTCAATAGAGATTAGCCATCTACGCGGGACATATTATAGTGCACAAGTGTGTGTGCAAACACAGGAGCACTTACTATTCCATCACGCCTAGGAACACGACCGGAAAGAGGTCAGGTACAGGACCGACGGCTTTACGTGCTCTCCGAGGCACGGGGGTATAATACCGCCAACTCCCAGACTTCGAGCTGATGCTGAGAAATTTTCCTTTTAACAGAAAACTCCCCAAATCACTTTTGGCCCGACCCGGAATTTGAACCCAGGACCTCGTTCTCTGCGGGTGAATACGCTACCGCTAGACCAACGAGGCAGTCAAATAAGGGTAGGTAAATAACGCGTCTGGCCAGACTTTCATTTCGAATTGCCAAGGATAGGAATAATTTTTGACCAATTACTTTTTTTTCTGTATGGAGCATAATAATATGTCCAGTGATATTTTGATAATTAAAATATCACTGGACATATTATTATGCTCCATACAGAAAAAAAAGTAATTGGTCAAAAAGTATATTATCCTACTAATATTATAAATGCCAAAGTTTGTGAGTATGGATGGTTGTATGGATGTTTGTTTGATACTCTTTCACGCAAAAACTACTGAAAGGATTTTGATGAAATTTTGTAGTAATAGGTATAGATTATATATCCGAATAACACATAGGCTATAATTTATAAAGTTTAAGGCGAGTAAAACCGCGGGGCACAACTAGTTTATTCATACATGTAAACTGTATTTCCCTGTTTAGGAGTTCAATTTCAAAAGTGTCTTTACTATAGTTAATAAATATTTTATGAACGTTAATAACAGTCAACATTTGGTTGTTTTAGAATAAGTTTCATAGAGAGATCCCACCCTCAGGATTGAATTATCTAAGTTATCTACCACGTCACAAATAAGCGTGGCCGTTTACAGCCTACAGCGGCCAATCGCAATGGTGATTATTAAATTGTGTGCGCAATTAATGTACCTACTCTCTCTCTATTATTTTATTCGAAATTGAATATCACACCCTTCCGAGGTACGAGGTGTTAATTCGCCACTTTCTATAAATCCTATGGTTTTTATATTATTCCACAACGTCCCAAACAAGCGTAGGTAGGTACAACCTACCCGATCGGAACCAGTTATCGTAGCGGAGGCTACCAACACTCATAGCATCAATAATGATCATTGTGACAAACAAATAGGGAAATGCAACGCAACTCGAGGCAATGTAATTTTATAATAGGGCACCTGTGGATAACCTTTGTCCTGTACAGAGGATTTTGTAGTGCAAAGCAATGAATGCCTATACAGGGTGGCCGACGAGTTGACGTTCAAACGCAACATTTACCTAGATACTTTATGATGATGAATATCCGAATCACCCCCATGTATGTTCTACGATTTTGCGTTATTTTTTTTGATCATTTGAAAATTTATTAGTCCTGAGCTCAGACCCTAATTTTAAACTTTCGAATAAATTCTAAACCAGTTCTGTCATTATTAGATAAACCATACTGTTTAGGGTGTTAGGTTAAACTATGCTAACTAGATATACCAAAAAAACTAAACCAGAAATGTTCAACAGAACGAGAAAAAAATCGAAAACAGATGTTAGGTGAAATTTACGAAAAATCATTAAAAAAATCTATCTCGAAAACTACGCAAAATCGTAGAAGGTAGAACATACATGGGGGTGATTTGGATACTCCTCATCATAAAGTATCCAAATTTTACGTTTGAACGTCAATTCCTCGGCCACCCTGTATAGTGTCGGTATTCATTGCTTTGCACTACAAAATCCTCTACACAGTACAAAGGTTATCTAAAGGTGCGCTTTTACAAAAATACACTGCCGGGAGTTTCGCGTCAGCATTTCCCTATTTGTTTGTCACAATGATCATTATTGATGCTATGAGTGTTGGTAGCCTCCGCTACGATAACCGTTTACATTTACCATACTAGCCTGTATAGACAACCATGCATGATTAGGCAGTATACGCACATTGTACTAATTAACTAGTTGTTAATATTTACGAATTAATACAAAACAATATTACTTACCCCACCATTATTAACGTGAACAAGAGCAAAATAATTGCTAAATAGACGCCCCATTCAATCATTTTGTCACGCACAAATTTGTTTAAGTATTCGCAACAAGAGACTCTTTTCGTACTACTTATTACAATGCGGGTATTCTGTCGAATGCTTAATCGAGTATCATTTGTATTTAATGCGTAGCTACCTACTGTATTTATTTTATAAAAATAAGGCATACCTAGGTGTACTAAAAATTAGGATTGATAATGCGCGCATGTTATGATGTAGAATGACCATTTGAACCGGAAGTTTAAAACTGAGACCATTATAAGCGCTATAATGAAGATATTTTTTCATTTAGTTCGCTTGGATATTTCTTGGTGTCAATCATGTACAGACGCCAGCACATCCAGCTACCCCAATCTGTCAAATTTATTTTATAGATTTTCAACTTAATCACTTAACTGTAAGGTTCACTTTCAATTGGGGAAATTTGACAGATTGGAGTAGCTTGAAGTTCTGACGTCTGTACGTTAGGTACTCCAGCAAAATAACTAATATAAGGTAAGTTGCCAAGTTGTAATTGGTGCGCACATTATGAAATCCAATAGTTGTTACTATTCAGTTATTTCATAATTACCAGTTCCTGTTGGATTCTTTACTACCTTACTATATGTACAAGGTATAACTTAAGTAGCGCTAACTTCCCATAAAAGTGAACTACTTAAACAAAACTAATGAAATACATCAGCTGATTCTTTTTTTTTTTTTTTTTGTTTTCTAAAGACTACGCCCGCACTAGCGAAGCTAATCCCCGTGTCGCGGGGTACTTTACAAACATATAATAGACGGTCACAAATTATATCCAGATTCAGAAAAACTATTTATGGGTCACACAAATACTTCTCTCTTAGCCGCTGCACTATTATAAATATTAATCCTACTATTATAAATGCGAAAGTTTGAATGTATGGATGTTGGTTACTCTTTCACGCAAAAACTACACATCAGAGTAACACATAGGCTATAATTTATAAAGTGTTTAGTGACCATAATTGCGAACCCAGAGGTCGTGGGTTCGATTCCCATCCGAGACAGATATTTGTGTGCAAGAACATGTCTGTTTTTCCTGAGTCTGGGTGTAATTTATCTATAAACATGAATATGTATTTACAAAAGAAAAGTAGTAAGTAGGTAAGTATGTGTATATCAGTTATCTAAATTCCATAGTACAAGCTCTGCTTAGTTTGGGATCAGATGGCCGTGTGTCAATAATGTCCCAGGATATTATTATTATTACTTTATATGATGAGCACGACTATTTGATCTATGTATGGGTGTAATTTGTCTGTAATATGTATTTATTAATAAATATATACTTAATTTATCAGTTGTCTGGAACATAGCAAGGGCTCTTTCAAGTTTTTTTTTATATAAAAGTTTGGGATTAGATGACAGTGTGTTAGTAGTCGCAAGAAATTATTTTGGGTATATTGGTCAATTAAGCGGGGATGCGAGATTATTTCGTACACGACTCCTCAAAAACTAGGATGGCACTCCATGCAGCACTGGATGTAACTGATGACTTATTCAGGTAAGGTCCGCCATAATAATTATACCTTAATATATACAGAATATATATATCTGCTGTGTGGTGACGGCGACAAACATCAGAATCAGAATATCATCACCCCATCTCATCCCGTGGGGGGCGTAGAAGTCGACCCGAGGGAATATCTACCTGAGGAAGGGCAGCAGCTTCCTTCTGATTACTATGACTATCTTACTGCGATCGCCAACCCGCCTGCCAAGCGTGGCGATTATGGCATATCCCCTCAAGACGATTCTTGAGGGAGGCTTGTCCAGCAGTGGACTTATTTAGCTGTAATGATGATGATGATGATGATGATATACAGAACAATTCAAACACTATGTAGTAAAAATATAGCTGAAACTATAAATGATAATTAAACTAAACATAATCTCTTTGACAATAACTTAATACAAGCTAGCTAAATATCATTGCTATTATAAAATTAATTTTATAAATGTTTTCATACAATCCGTGTACCTAAATATCTATGTAACTAGAAATAATAATGTATACAACTATATTACTGCAAACATGTTCTGACTATTTACTAGCGCTTTTTTAAATTTGTTTGTTAGGACGCTGCAAGCGAGGTACCTAATATAAAATAAAATTAATAAAAAAGGTTTTTATTCACGTAGACTTGATGTGGTCTCATATAACGTACATCATATAGCGAGTTAACTCGCTAAAGACAAGTACATTAGCGTAATCATGGAAATGTAAATAGGGCTTAACAGTTAGCATTACGTTTAAGCGGGCATCAGATTTAAAGAAAAGAATTATATATATATATATATGGTAACCACTGCTCATGGACATTCGCAGTGCCAGGGAGCACAGCATACCGCTGCCTACCGTGATATTAATCTTTAAACCTTGTTTGAAGGACATGTCGTAGCGTTAGGGAGACACCGCAGCAGGTAATTCAGTTCAATCATTCCAGCATAAAAATATTAGCTTTCTGCACTGCACTCCATAGAACTTTAACTGTTCCAAAATTTCATTTTGGAACAGTTAAAGTTAACAATTAAAAATCACCTTTTTTTAATTCTCTTCATATATTATTATTAAAAGCTATGTTAGCACATAAGGGTAATAAAAATAATAATGTCCTAGCCGAATTTCGGCCACGGTGGCCATTCTCAATAGAGATTAGCCATCTACACGGGACATATTATAGTGCACAAGTGTGTGTGCAAACACAGGAGCACTTTCTATTCCATCACGCCTAGGAACACGACCGGAAAGAGGTCAGGTACAGGACCGACAGCTTTACGTGCTCTCCGAGGCACGGGGGTATAATACCGCCGACTCCCAGACTTCGAGCTGATGCTGAGAAATTTTCCTTTTAACAGAAAACTCCCCAAATCACTTTTTGCCCGACCCTGGATTTAAACCCAGGACCACGTTCTCTGCGGGTGAATACGCTACCGCTAGACCAACGAGGCAATCAAATTAGGGTATGTAAGTAACGTGTATGGTCAGACTTTCAATTCGAATTGCCAAGCTAATTATCAAAATGTCACTGGACATATTATTATGCTCCATACTGAAAAAAAAGTAATTGGTGTAAAATATATTATCCTACTAATATTATAAACTAGCTGGGCCCCGCGGTTTTACCCGCGTTAAATGTTATAAATTATCACAGCTCCACCCCCGTAGGTGATAGCGTGATAATATGTAGCCTATATGTTGACCCGACCTCTTAGTAATATTCATGCAAAATTTTAAGTAAATCCATGCAGTACTTTTTGAGTTTAGCCCGGATATACATACAGACAAACAGACAAAAATTCTAAAAACTATAGTTTTGGCTTCGTTACCGATTGCAGATCACGCCCCAGGTATCCTTTTTATAAAATATTCACTGTACAGTTTTGACTTTTCTACGATTTTATTATATGTATAGATTCTAAAGTTTGTGAGTATGGATGGATGTATGGATGTTTGATACTCTTCCACGCAAAAACTACTGAAAGGATTTTGATGAAACCTTGTAGTAATATACCTAGGTTATATATCCAAATAACACATAGGCTATAATTTATAAAGTTTAACACGAGTAAAACCGCGGGGCACAACTAGTTTATTCATACATGTAAACTGTATTTCCCTCTTTAAGATTCAATTACAAAAGTTAATAATCATTATATCAACGTTAATAACAGTCAACATTTGATTGTTTTAGAACAAGTTTCATAGAGAGATCCCACCCTCAGGATTGAATAACCTAATCTACCACATCACAAATAAGCGTGGCCGTTTACAGCCTACAGCGGCCAATCGCAATGGTGAATATTAAGTTGTATGCGCAATTAATGTACCTACTCTCTCTATTAGTTTATTCGAAATTAAATATCACACCCTTCCGAGGTACGAGGTGTTAATTCGCTACTTTCTATAAATACTATGGTTTTTAAATTATTCTACCACATCCCAAACAAGCGTAGGTACAACCTACCCGATTCGAACCAGTTATCGTAGCGGAGGCTACCAACACTCATAGCATCAATAATGATCATGCCATCGTAGTGTGGAGGGTACTCATAATGCAATTCTCGTGGCCAAGTTCTGGGCGGACACAGTTTAGATTGCCATCGACTCGCTAAGAAGAAGAAGAATAATGATCATTGTGACAAATAGGGAAATGCAACGCAACTCGAGGCAATGTAATTTTATAATAGGGCACCTGTGGATAACCTTTGTCCTGTACAGAGGATTTTGTAGTGCAAAGCAATGAAAGCCTATACAGGGTGGCCGAGAAGTTGACGTTCAAACGCAACATTTACCTAGATACTTTATGATGAGGAATATCCGAATCACCCCCATGTATGTTCTAAGATTGTTTTTGTTTTTTTGGATCATTTGAAAATTTATGAGTCCTGACATTTCTGGTTTAGTTTTTTTGGTATACTTATCATATATACTTATCGTATAACTATGCTATCACTATGCTATAGTTTAACCTAACACCCTAAACAGTATGGTTTATCTAATAATTGCAGAACTGGCTTAGAATTTATTCGAAAGTTTAAAATTAGAGTTTGAGCCTAATTTATTTACCCTAAACAGTATGGTTTATTAGATAAACCATACAGTTTAGGGTGTTAGGTTAAACTATAGCATAGTTATAGCATAGTTATAGTAGCATTAGATAAGTATACCAAAAAAACTAAACCAGAAATGTTCAACAGAACGAGAAAAAAATCGAAAACAGATGTTAGGTAAAATTTACGAAAAATCATTAAAAAATCTATCTCGAAAACTCAAAATCGTAGAAGGTAGAACATACATGGGGGTGATTTGGGTTAATATCTCAAATTAAGTCGCCTTCAAACGTTAGTAAATTCAAGGGGGAGGGATGGAAGGGGGATGGGGCTACCCTCCTGTACCATCCCCAACCCGCGGAACCCCATGGTTATAGAGATATCCATGGTTAATATTTTTCTAGCGCTCGGCGGCCGCTGCCGCGGCACGCTCGCCTTCGCGCGCCATATGGTCACCGTTCTAACCTAACCTAACCCAAATTATTTCATAAAACTGCAGTTTTGCAAAAATATTATGAAAGTGACAATGAACAATTCAGTTTTGGGTATTTTTCGGATAATTATATAAAAACAAAATATAACTTCTAAACACGAAAGCAATGTTTTTACACTGTTTTACAACGCTGCAGGTATCGAAATCGCTACGAAATGTTCAAAATTGCGTCCTGTTTTATGCATTTGTATGGAGTCTTACGATTTTGAAAAATTAATTTAAAAAAAATGGCGCCTCTCCGGCGGAAAAAAAATGCGTTTTATCACTTAGTAGGAACCCCCTTAACCCCCCCATATACACACTTAACTCAAATTCAGGCGACTCGATATGAGATCCAACCCGTGATTTGGATACTCCTCATCATAAAGTATCTAAATTTTGCGTTTGAACGTCAATTCCTCGGCCAGCCTGTAAAGACAACCACGCATGATTAGGCAGTTTACGCACGAGGCTAATGATTGTACTAATTAACTAGTTGTTAATATTTACGAATTAATACAAAAAATTATTACTTACCCCACCATTATTAACGTGAATAAGAGCAAAATAATTGCTAAACAGACGCCCCATTCCATCATTTTGTCACGCACAATATTGTTTAAGTATTTACATCAAGAGAATCTTTTCGTACTACTTATTACAATGCGGGTATTCTGTCAAATGCTTGATCGAGTATCATTTGTATTTTATGCGTAGCTACCTTGGACTATTGGGTATTTTTTTTTTAAAAAAGGCAATGGTAGGTAGATATATATACCAAAAATTAGGATTGATAACGCGCGCATGTTATGATGTAGAATGACCATTTGAACCGGAGGTTTAAAGCTGAGACCATTATAAGCGCTATAATGAAGATATTTTTTCATTTAGTTCGCTTGGATTGTTCTTGGTGTCAATCATGTACAGAAGCCAGCATATCCAGCTACCCCAATCTGTCAAATTTATTTTATAGATTTTCAACTTCACCTTCGGAAGGATAGGGGGGTTACTCATCACCCCACTCGTTCAAAAAAGATGCGATAACTTTTTATACGATAACTGAGAGGAGTTGTGATTTTCTGTATTCTCCTATCTAAGCATACGTAATTAGTAGCATATACCACTAATTAGCAGACAGTCGTGGATTTTGCTATATTAACCATGCTGGGGTGACCGATCACCCCACTATCCTTTTACATTCGTGTTTGTTTGTGAAGGGCTTATTAAAATAGCAGCATTTTTCGGCAAAAATGGCAAGACTTACCGACGATGATATTGATAAATATTTGGAAAACCTAGGAAATACAAGTTCTGATGGGGATTATTCTTCAGCTGAGAGTAAATTGTCGGATATTGAAGGTAATGTGTCTGTGCATTCGAAGCAGGGTGACGTTATTGACCATGCTGACACCAGTGACGATGACGACGTCCCGTTAGCCCAATATCGAAGCAGGACTCTTGTTAATAAGTTTCAAAGCAGATATTTGAAGGAATTGCCAATGAAATTATCCGAACCATATGCGAAGCGTCGTTTGAACACGAATTTACCGCGAGAAATAACTCTAAATATACAGGATGTTCTAAACATGAACCAGGAACATTCTGGAAGTGAACCCCCGTTAAAACTATAGAAACAAGCTCGGTGCTCAATGTGCCCGTGTGTTCCGATCACCGTCATTATATTTGTCTGAACTGCATAACATCGTAAATTTAGTTAGATATATACGTATAAACTAGTTAATATAGTGTTTTATACTCTGATTTAGAACTATATTACTTGTTTAATTTAAAAAAAAGTACTTATTTTTGTAAACATATGTTTTATTTGCACACATAAGTTGTGGGGTGATGGGTCACCCCCCCCCCCCCTATCCATACGTGTATGCCAGTCCTGCCTATCCTGCCGAAGGTTAATCACTTATCTGTAAGAGTCACTTTCAATTGGGGAAAGGAGATCGGACATTTTAGTATGGACTTTGGTCCAAGTGGCGTCGGCTGATGAAACCTAGTCTATATAATAGTTCGTGAATGTAGGATATTTTTTTACTATGGACACCATAAAATCGGCCCACGGAGAAAAAAGTTATACAGTTCAGAAAGTATATACCTATTATAGACGAATAATTGAAAAAGCTGCCTTTTGTTCGGTCAAAACTTATTTGCCGAGTACCGAGTACTCGCACTTACTCCCCGCCGCCCGTATGCGCCCGCTACCCCTCGGGGTGGCGGGGGGTGATGCTCCTGCGCCGCGCGTATTGTTCACAGGTCAGTGAGTCATTCGCTATTATTCAGCAAGGACATCGTTTGGTTTCTTTATTTTGTTCGTACCGGCTTTCTTTTTGGACATATTTTGATTTACTTACTCGATTACTTTGGCGCGTTTAAACGGACTTGTGATATTGCTTTTGGATTTGGCTTTCAAGATCTTGCCTAGTGCTGGCATTGTGTGTTTAGTGTGTAATCGTTCAGTGTTACGAAGAGAAATGTTACCCGAAATCTTTTCGAGTCAAACCCAGCCATCTCAGCACATATACTCGCATCAATTGCACCGCGACAGGTATGTACCTTTTAAGCCATATTGCTGTTGATTGTTGGTGCAATAGATAATATCAAACTGGTTAGCATTTTCTATAGTTACCGTGACAGAGTTATTTAAAGAGCTGGTTATTATAGAAGAGCTATTTATTAGGTATAAGTATAAGAAAGAGTACTATTATAGTGAAAGAGTTATAACCGTTTAAACGCGCCAAAGTAATCGAGTAAGTAAATCAAAATATGTCCAAAAAGAAAGCCGGTACGAACAAAATAAAGAAACCAAACGATGTCATTGCTGAATAATAGCGAATGACTCACTGACCTGTGAACAATACGCGCGGCGCAGGAGCATCACCCCCGCCACCCCGAGGGGTAGCGGGCGCATACGGGCGGCAGGGAGTAAGTGCGAGTATTCGGTACTCGGCAAATAAGTTTTGACCGAACAAAAGGCAGCTTTTTCAATTATTCGTCTATAATAGGTAGATACTTTCTGAACCGTATAACTTTTTTCTCCGTGGGACGATTTTATGGTGTCCATAGTAAAAAAATATCCTACATTCACGAACTATTATATAGACTAGGTTTCATCAGCCGACGCCATTTGGACCACTTCCGCCCGTACTCCTTTGACAGATTGGAGTAGCTTGAAGTTCTGACGTCTGTACGTTACTCCAGCAAAATAAGTAATATACCTAATAGGTAAGTTGCTAAGTTGTACCTAATTGGTGCGCACATTATTAAATCCAATAGTTGTTACTATTCAGTTATTTCATAATAACAGTTCCTGTTGGATTCTTTACTACCTTACTATATGTACAAGGTGTGACTTAAGTAGCGCTAACTTCCCATAAAAGTGAACTACTTAAACAAAACTAATGAAATACATCAGCTGATCGCTATTCTTATATTTTTTGATTTTTAAAGACAACGAATCTAATCCCCGTGTCGAGGGGTACTTTACAAACATATAATAGACAGACACAAATTACATTCCGACTCAGAAAAAACTATTTATGGGTCACACAAATAATTGGCGCGCGGCGAGGCGTAGCCGCTGCGCCACACTGTGTTAAGTACCTAGGTACCTACCTACTATCTTTTTGTGTATTTTGCATGTTGACGTGTTACACGTAATTTGGGTCCATAAGTAAATTATCTTCGTAAGTTACGTCCGTTAGTTATGTGACACTTTGTATAATATATATGTTATTATGACATCTGTAATGCACCACATTTTTGCAAATAAATTTATTTTGATTTTTGATTTTGGTACCTAATATTAATATTCAATTCAATTCAATTTATTTATTCACAATAAATAGAGTTAATATGATAGTTAGGTAAATTACATTATATGGTCCTTATAATTGTATAATGTAATGCATTATATTAATCCTATTATTATAAATGCGAAAGTTTGAATGTATGGATGTTGGTTACTCTTTCTTTCAAAAACTACACATCAGAGTAACACATAGGCTATAATTTATAAAGTGGTTAGTGACCATGATTGCGAACCCAGAGGTCGTGGGTTCGATTCCCATCCGAGACAGATATTTGTGTGCAAGAACATGTCTGTTTTTCCTGAGTCTGGGTGTAATTTATCTATAAACATGAATATGTATTTACAAAAGAAAAGTAGTAAGTAGGTAAGTATGTGTATATCAGTTATCTAGTTTCCATAGTACCAGCTCTGCTTAGTTTGGGATCAGATGGCCGTGTGTCAATAATGTCCCAGGATATTATTATTATTACTTTATATGATGAGCACGACTATTTGATCTATGTATGGGTGTAATTTGTCTGTAATATGTATTTATTAATAAATATATACTTAATTTATCAGTTGTCTGGAACATAGCAAGGGCTCTTTCAAGTTTTTTTTTATATAAAAGTTTGGGATTAGATGACAGTCGCAAGAAATTATTTTGAGTATATTGGTCAATTAAGCGGGGATGCGCGAGACGCGAGATTACTTCGTACACGACTCGCCAAAAACTAGGATGGCACTCCATGCAGCACTGGATGTAACTGATGACTTATTCAGGTATGGTCCGCCATAATAATTACACGTTAATATATACAGAACAATTCAAACAATACGTAGTAAAAATATAGCTAATTAAATTAAACATAATCTCTTAGACAATAACTTAATACAAGCTAGCTAAATATCATTGCTATTATAAAATTAATTTTATAAATGTTTTCATACAATCCGTGTACCTAAATATCTATGTAACTATAAATAATAATGTATACAACTATATTACTGCAAACATGTTCTGACTATTTACTAGCGCTTTTTTAAATTTGTTTGTTAGGACGCTGCAAGCAAGGTACCTAATATAAAATAAAATTAATAAAAAAGGTTTTTATTCACGTAGACTTGATGTGGTCTCGTATAACGCACATCATATTTAGGAGTTAACTCGCTAAAGACAAGTACATTAGCGTAATCATGGAAATGTACCTAAATAGGGCTTAACAGTTAGCATTACGTTTAAGCAGGCATCAGATTTAAAGAAAAGAATAATCAATATATGTATATATATATATTATTGCTCTAGGAAGCAGACGAGCTAGCGGCCACCTGATGGTAAGTGGTAACCACTGCTCATGGACATTCGCAGTGCCAGGGAACACAGCAAACCGCTGCCTACCGTGATATTAATAGGTACTCTTTTTAAACCTTGTTTGAAGGACATGTCGTAGCGTTGGGGAAACACCGCAGCAGGTAATTCAGTTCAATCATTCCAGAGCCGGAACGTACGTGGGAATAAGAATAATATAAGAAAAACCACCGTAAAATAATAATAACCATTACATGATGCATTACATTTTCGTAATTATAATAATAATATCTAGGGGCAATGTCACACAGATCATCCTAGCCCCAAACTAAGCAAAGCTTATACTATGGGTACCAGGTGACGATATACATACTTATATATATATACATATATATATATATATATATATATATATATATATATATATATATATATATATATATATATATATATATATATATATATATATATATATAAATATATATACGTAGAAAACATCCATGACTCGGAAACAAATATTCGTGCTCATCACACAAATATTTGCACTTACCGGGATTCGAACCCAGGACCACCAGCTTCGTAGGCAGGAGCACTACCAACTAGGTTACGGTGACCGTCTAACTAGTTTTGTTTAATTAGTTCACTTTCATGGGAAGTGAGTGCTACTTGAGTTACATCCACTATTAGTGTTACACCTTGTATATACCTATAGTAAGGAAGAAACATTCCTATTAAAAAAGAAAATATCTGGTCGCGTTACAAGCGAACTAAATGAAAAAATATCTTTATTACAGCGTTTATAAATAGTCATCATTTTTAACTTTCTATTCAAACGTGCGTTAACATAATAAACAACACAATTTTTGGTGCTTATGCCTTTTTTATAAAATAATCCAATTGTAGGTAGTTGTCGAAGAAATGTTTGATTTAAAAAAAAAATCATACTCGATCAAACATTTGACAGAATACCTACCCGCATTTTAATCAGTAGTCAGTCAGTAGTACGAAAAGATTCTCTTGTTGTAAATACTTAAACAAAATTGTGCGCAACAAAATGATTGAATCGGGCGTCTTAGCAATTACTTTTTTCTTCTTCATTTTAATAATGATGGGGTAAGTAAACAATATTAATTCGTAACTATTAACTTGTAGTCAATTAGTACAATCATTAGCCACATGTGTATGTAGGTGGATATACTGCCTAATCATGCGTGGTTGTCTATTTAAGCACTGATTTCAGTGCACTGTAAAATCCTCTGTACAGTACAAAGGTTATCCAGCATTTCCATAAATTTGTTTGTCACAATAATCATCATGGATGCTGTGAGTGTTGGAAGCGTACGCTACGATAACTGGTTCCCATCGGGTAGGCTGTACCTACGCTTGTTTGGGACGTGGTAGAATAATATAAAAACTATATTATTTATAGAAAGTGGCGAATTTACACCACATTTGTACCTCGGAAGGGTGTGATAATGAATTTCGAATAAAATAATAGAGAGAGTAGGTAGGTACATTAATTGCGCATACAATTTGATAATCACCATAGCGATTGGCCGCTGTAGGCTGTTGCAGATCAGAAGCATTTTATGTAGACTGTTCATATTTACTTAAAATATGGATTTCTTGTGCGGTATAAAAATATGTAGGATAGGTCGACGATACGACAAAATTATGCAAATGCAAGGAACTCCATACTAGTAGTTTCCAAAATTGAGACATTTTGTATGGGAAATAACCAAAGAAAGTACAACTAAAACCCAAGCAGGTATGTTTGGTTTTAATGATTTTTTTTTAATGCAATCCTGAGGGTGGGAACTTTCGATGATACTTCTTCGATTTTAAAGATAACCAAATGTTGACTAATATTTAACTAATAATAAAAAGCACTTGAAATTCATCTCCTAAAGAGGGAAATACAGGTGTATGTGTAATAAATAAGATATTTTTAAACAAATACTTGTTTCTGTATGGAGTATAGGTACGCCCAGTGATAATTGATAATTAGCTTGGCAATTCGAAATGAAAATCTGACCATACAAATTACTTAGGTACCTACCCTTATCTAAACATTGGGCTAACATAGCTTTTAATAATAAAATATGACAAGAATTATCATATATTAAATATATTAGAAAAATAAGGTGAATAGAAGACAAAGTTGTTAAGGATCTCCATATAATGAAAAAATTAACTACATAATATTACCTAACGAAAATTCGTTAACGTTCATGGAGAAGTGCAGAAAGCTAATATTTTTATATAATAGGCATTAGAAGTAAATTATTTTAATAATAACTAGCTGTGCCCCGCGGTTTTATCCGCGTTAAATTTATAAATTAACGCAGCTCCTCCCCCGTAGGTGATAGCGTGATAATATGTAGCCTATATGTTGACCTGACCTCTTAGTAATATTCATGCAAAAATTGAAGTAAATCCATGCAGTACTTTTTGAGTTTAGCCCGGACATACATACAGACAAACAGACAAAACTTCTAAAAACGATATTTTTGGCTTCCATATCGATTGTAGATCACGCCCCAAGTATCCTCTTTAAAAAATATTCAATGTACAGTTTTGACTTTCCTACGATTTTATTATATGTATAGATAATCACACACGCTACCATGCTTTTGGCAAACTGAGTAGCACAACTGAGAACTGATTAATATTATTTGTCTTAGACAACAGAATCTTAATAGTCGAATCTCGAACAAGTGTAATCTCTAGTTATAAGAATAATCCAAAATAATTTTTATTCTTTACAGAATATGTATGAGTATATGGTGTGCACAAACAATAAATAGACACAACTTGAACAATCCAACTGCAACATGGAACAAAACGTCTAAACCATACCAGGAAAGCTTCACCATCACCATACCACCAGAAAATAACTAAATACTACTTCGGAATTTGTTTGATTAACAAATTTATGTTAAGTTTAATTGATTCTCTATGCTGGTTTTCATAAATATTTTGTTGTAGGTACCTTAGTTTGATTCCTCTGATTAATTAATAATAAATAAAACATAAATTTTCTTACAAGTTTTTTAATATTCTCATCCTCCTCAGACCATTTATTAACAAACACAAATAATACACGTTTCATACTACATCGGAATTTGTTTCATTAACGAACTTATGTTAAGTTTAAATGATACTCTAAGTTGGTTTTGATAAATATTTTGTTCTACCTTAGTTTGATTCCTGTGATTAATTAATAATAAATAAAACATAAATTTTCTTACAAGTTTTTTAATATTCTCCAAATACACAGACCACTTTATTTAACAAACACAATAATACATGTTTCATACTTAATGCACAAGTTACTAGTCTCATTGGTGCAGTGGGGTGTTCAACCGCAGACGATGAGGTCCTCAGTTCAAGACGCTGGAGCCAATAAACGATTTTAGGATTAAGTAGTATCAGCCGTAAGTCTGGGATTTGGCGGTATCAGACCCCCGTGCCTCGGAGAGCATGTAAAACATCACATACCTCAGTCTTTTCTGTTTGCTATTCATCCTATTGTGGCATCTGATTGAATACAATATGCCCTGTGTTAGTGAGTACACTTGTGCACTATAATATATTTCATGCAGGGGGGCTACCGGCTAATTCGCCGAAAATAGTTTTCTTCGTCGGTATTCAAATAAATAAAGGTTAAAAATTACTTCATCATTAGTTCAATCAACTTCAACGTTGACAATCGATTCCCGACCATTTATGACGTCACATATTATGTGATAGCGATTGATTAAGTCATTTTTAACCTTTATTTATTTGAATGCCGATCATGAAAACGAAGTTAAAAGGCTTAGCCGGTAGAGTGCCAGGATATTTATAGTTACCATGCAAGTATTTATGTGATACAGCTTTATTTCTTCAGAGTTGACATTGTATGTATGAAGTATGCTGTATGTCCATGAATAATTATGTATGTTTGTGAAGCAATATATGGAGGCTTTTAGTGCATTTATAGAACATTAAACTTCACGGACTCTTTTCTTCCACATCAGATGTTTCGCTTACATTAACAAGCAATGTATCTGTTTCTTGCTCATTTGTTTTAGTACTATCCTCTTGCACTTTCGTTTTAGTACTATCCTGTTGCTCTTTTGTTTTAGTACTATCCTCTTGCTCTTTTGTTTTAGTACTATCCTCTTGCTCTTTTGTTTTAGTACTATCCTCTTGCTCTTTTATTTTAGTACTATCCTGTTGCTCTTTCATTATTGTACTATCGCCTTTCTCATTACAGTCTTCATCATCAGAGCTGTTACTTTCAGACTGTGATGATGCATTCTGTTTCTGATCAGTTTTTGGTTGCTTTGCTTTTAATTTTGCATTTTTCTTTTTCTTCAGCCTTTTGGCACGTTTCTTTGCAGTTCGTTCTTCTGCTGCTCTCCTATTTTGTTCAATTTTGTGATGGTAATCATCATCAAGTTTTTCCTAGAACATAAACAAATTCTCTCATTATATCAAAAATTATATTACACATGCTAATGATGCTCCTGGTGTGGCACACGTTCATAGGCTCTGTTTACTGCTTATCATCAGGTGGGCTGTATACTTATTTGCAAACTAAGTAGTATAAGTAAAAAGTATCATGTAATTTATTTATTGGAAACCAGGCTTATGGCAATAGAAGTATTTATTCAACGTGTAACCATTTCATCTAAGCCTCAATTGGTCATAGCATAATATGTTTCTATTGCATTGGGTTTGGTTCTTATCATGACACCATAGATTTTAAAATAATAGCTCTTGTCTATTGCCGATAAAGGGTAATATATCAGACATATCAGTAATGGATTTCTACCAAAATGTCTATATCACACTCATCAATTTAGAAATTTTCATTACTGCAATAAAACTGTATTTGTTGGCAATATTGAAATAACAAAGCCACTTTGGTGTAGCGGTAGCTGATCAACCATAAATACTGAAGTCCCGGGTTTAAATATTTGGCAGGACCTTTTTTTGCTAAGTGTTCCATAGCAGATGACTTGTCTTCATAGAGACTGGCGGTCATGGCCAAAATTCGAACAGGAGGATTTTATTATTAATAATATTATCCGGGAACATTATTTACACACGGCTATCTGATACCAAACTAAGCAGAGCTACTACATATACTACTTTTTTTTGTAAATACCTACTGAAAGAGATAAATAAATACATTATTATTATTATTATTATTACTTATATAGATAAATTACACCCAGACTCAGGGCAAACAGACATGTTCATGCACACAAATATCTGTCGGGGGGGTCGAACCCACGATATCTGGCGTGATTTTGAGCTTGTTGATATGTTTGTGTAATATTTTTTATATATTTACCTTTTCGCTTTTTTCCTGTATGAACTTCTGCCTCGCGTATTCTTTTCGTCTTAAATGTCGATACACGTGAAACTCTCCGGAGCCCGCGCCCGCGCTAGATCCCATCACATTTCGGACGAAATCAGGCGGCGGCGCCAGCGACTTGGATTTCGGTGCTTGTGGTATTACTACAGGTTTTTCCTAAATCAGATTAATATGATTTACAATCAAAAGAAGATTCACAAGTGCAGTTAATTAAACAAAGTATTAAAAAGCAACTTACAGGATTTTTCATGAGTTTCTCTAACTTTAATCTTTGCAAGTCAGTCGCGTTTTTAATTACAATAGGTTTTTGATCGTCTTTCGAGTCTGTGTCACTCATTGTGAAAGTAATAATATTTTACAACACTTATAACCAAAATTTAAAGTTATGAGCTTTATCTTTTCGCCACATAAAATAAACTCAAGAGAAAATCTTAGAGTAAATGAAAACAAATCGCACAGGGGTCAGGGGTATGGCACAGATATCTATTATACTAGTCTACGAGGGGTATGGATAGGTATAAGATAGTTCTTGCCAAAGAGAATATAATAAACTACGTTTAGTTCTTGCCAATAAAAATTGTCAACTGTCAATCAATGTCCAGTCCAAAACATAAATTTATCATTCTATGAAGAGTTTGTTATATTATTCTCTTAATTTTGTATGTATTATTATTAATAACAATTCTACTTAAAAAGAAAACAATTTACAATTAGAAAATACCATTTAAGTCACAAATCGTTGTATAGCCAAGCTGATACGCTGGCCGAGGTACACTCCCGCCCTTGGGTCACCTGAGGTTTCAACAAGGCGTCTGGACAAGCTCTTTACAAATTTCCGCGTGTCTGATCCCCATGGGCCCATGGTTTCAAACCCAAACGGAAGAAAAATATACCCGTCACCGATCGAAGCATACTTTCTCCGCTTGAGGCCCTCTGCTAGATCAGCGGCGGCACCCACTATCCTAGAAGTAGTTTGGACGTGCGAAGGGGCTAGTGTATCTATGCATGTAGCATCCCAAACCAACGGCCGTCCACGACTCCAAGGCACCAATGTCAAGCCGTCGGGTCTCTTACCATCGCTACGTGAAATACCGTTCGGCTCCAAAGTAGCCGGTACGGTAACAGTGGCAAGGGCCCGACGGATGATATCATTTAGGGCAGCGTGACGAGAAAAACGCCCTGCACTGCGGCGGCAAGAGAGGCCATGGTGACCTAAACGGTCTACCTCCATTCCGCAATGGCAGGTGTGTGGTTCAGTTCTGCAGATGCCCAGATACAAACCGATGGCGATAGAGAAGCTGCTGTTGTCCATTAAAGCCAGGAGCCCACCTCGCGTTTACTAGTGGCGATGAGAGGAGCCCGAGTTTTAAAATCACTACTATTATTGAGAAGCTTGTTCTTAATGATTTCACAAAGCGGCTCCTCCCATTGCCTCTGCGAACTGAGCAATTTAGGAAGAACGCCGTTCGGGCAGGCCACACACTAAGCATTCCTAGCTTCCTCCATACCTATCAAAGGTGTTTCACCGAGTGATGGGCCGATTATTTTGGCGTATAGCTTGGCGCTAGCGTGGATAGAAGATAGAAAAGCTGGTAAGGAAACCCTTGTAATTTTGCGGATGCCTATGCCTCCGAAGCGAATCGGGAGAGAGGCTTGGCACCAAGAACTATCCGGTAGAGAACGATTTAGAATTTTAATATCTGCGCTAAATGATTAGTTAGTTAGTTGGGCGATTGGTTTCCGCACTTAGCCTCCTAATTGGGCCATTGTACGTGAACTTATTTGGCTACTCAAACCATTTTAGTTCCATCCAGAAGTCCAAGAGGCCTCGAAAGCTTGGCTTGAGTACTTCCTGCAGTGTCTTCGGATCGTTTAGGAACTTTGCCCGTTGGCTGGCAACGCTATTGCAGTGTAGCAGTACGTGTGCCGGTGTTTCTTCAGATTCAATGCATCCTCTGCACAAGGGGCTGTCTGTGACGCCAATCTTGAAGAGGTGTTTGTTTAGTGTGCAGTGTCCGGTGATTATGCCTATCACCATGCGCAAATCTTTTCTGTTCAGATGCAGTAGACTGCGCGATAGACGTTTGTTCAGATGGTAGAACTTCCTTAGTCTGTCTGCATGATTCTAGATCCATCCACTCTTTTTCATGTTGCTGCGTGGTTTTTTCACTAAGCCATGTTTTCAGTTGGTTAAAGGGTATGGGTACTAGAGGTTCTGGTCCCACTATTCTCGTTTCTGAGCCCTTTCTTGCCAGCTGGTCCGCAGTGTCATTACCCAGAGAGCCGCTATGGCCCCGGATCCACTGTAGTGTAACTTTGTTGTCAGATGCTATGTTTTCGTGTGCACAATGGCACTCCATGATGAGACCGCTGTTGAAGTTGTTGCTCTTTAAAGCCTGGAGTACAGAAGCACTGTCTGAGATAATGCGTATGGATTTCCCGCGCACCATTCTAGACTTGACTGCTGTTGCAGCTCTAATTATTCCCACGCATTCCGCTTGAAAAATAGAGTTTAGGCTTCCTAGAGTAGTCGATATATTGATGTTTAGGTCACTAGAGAAGACGCCGGCTCCTGTGCCTTTATTTGTTTTAGATCCATCCGTGTATATCCTAACTTCGTGGATACCGGAACTGTCCTTGGCTTCTTCTTGAAGTTGGATTGCGTAGTTTTTATCAAAAACTAAAGTTTTTGGGATTATATCACATGTCGCGTCAATAATTGGGAGCGTCTTCTGTATGTCATCCATGAGGCGCGTATGCGTTTCCCTGTTATTTTGCTTCCACAAACCAGCTTTGTTAAGCCTTATGGCTGTAACCGCGGCCTCATGTTGAACTACTAGGTGCAACGGTCTGAGGTTTAGTAAGGCCTCAAGGGCCGCGGTGGAAGTCGTTCTCATGCTTCCTGTCGTTGCTAGGCATGCTAGTCGTTGGAGGCTTTGTAGTTTGGCCCTTGCGGTGCCTGTTTGGGTTCTGGGCCACCATACAACGGCGCCATATGTTATCATTGGGCGTATTATCATTTTGTAAAGCCATAGGGTTATGGAGGGTTTCAAACCCCATTTCTTCCCTATGAGTCTTCTGCATTGCCAGAAGACTGAGCGGGCTTTATGAGCGGGTTTTCACCTCTATGTGTCTATTCCAGTTGAGCTTACTATCGAGAGTTAAGCCTAGGTATTTGACCTCCGATGAGAGGCTCAGTTTAGTGCCAAACAATATTGTTAGGTCCATAGTGTTTGGTTTTCTCTTGTTTGTGAATAGGACCATTTCTGTTTTCTTTGGATTGACCGTTAATTCATTTTGGTCGCACCATTGTTCTACGATTTTGAAGGCAGATTGCATGCGGTTACAAATCATGTTTTCTGAGTTGCCTTTTATCAGAATCGTGATGTCATCAGCGTAGCCGACGGTGTAGTAGCATCTTTGGTTAAGGCGTCGTAGTAAATCATCCACCACGATGTTCCATAAGAGGGGTGAGAGTACACCTCCCTGGGGATAGCCTTTTGCCACGATACCTCTCGTGGTGGAGTTTACTGTGAACCTTATAGCTCTCAGCCTTAGAAGGTTGTCAATCCAGCGGCTAATAGTTTGATCCGCTCCAAGTTAGGCAAGGGAGTATTTGAAGCTACAGAATTTTGTTTTGTCGAAGGCTCCTTCGATGTCGATGAAGGCACCTAGTGTCATCAGTTTGTCAGATAGGGCTGCTTCTATAGTTCCTACCACTGCGTGTAGAGCCGAATCTGTTGATTTGCCTGTTCTGTAAGCGTGTTGTTGTCGATGTAGTGGCGTGTGTTGTAGCACACCATCTCAAAGGTGTCTATCTACAAGTCTTTCTAAAGACTTGAGCAGGAATGATGTTAGGCTGATTGGCCTGTATGATTTCGCCTGGGTATAGTCAGTTTTTCCCGGTTTCGGTAGGAAAATAACCTTCACTTCTCTCCACTGGCGAGGTATGTAATGGTGTGCAATACAGGCTTTGTATATTGTTAGTAGGTGGGGTGTTATAGGTTTATGGCCCCATTGAAGCAATGCTGGGAATATTTCATCCAAGCCCGCGGACATGAATGGCAGAAAACTATTTATTGCCCAGATGATTCTGTCTGCTGTTACTATTGCGTCAGCAGTTTTCCAGTCTAAATGACTCGGTTTGTATTCCACAGGTGTCCCCCAGTCAGTGTTATCAGTTATTTGGCAGCCTGGGAAATGTGTTTCAATTAGTGTTTTGCTTATGTCTTCATCAGAAGTGGCATATGTTCCATCTTGCTTTTTGAGTGAGCCCAGAGTGCGCTTGTCATCCTGGGATAGTAGTATTTTCACTCTTGAAGCTTCATTGGTATGTTTGATGTTGTCGCAGAAGCGCCGCCAGGATTGTCCTTTGCGATATCTTATACGTTTTTTGTAGTGATATTGGGCGAATTTGTATCTCTCCCAATCTTCTTCGTTCCTCGTGTTTCTTGCACGGTTGAAGAGTTTTCTTAGATTTCGTTTGAGTTTTTCCAGTTCTGGCCCCCACCATTGATTTTTGGTACCTATTGTCGGTATTTCAAGTGGGCATGCCTGCTGATAACTCAGTTGCACACAGTTGGTTAGTGTGTTTAAATTGTCTTCGATGTTGTCAGTGTTAGTTTGCATGTTTTTCAAAGTGAGTTTACTTACCTCATTTTCGAGGAGGTTTTGGTACCTTGTGACGTCTGTCCTACGAGGATTGCGTCTTGGGTATCCCTTTCTCGAACACTTCGATAACATAGCAGATTCTCCTGTGGTCTGCGAAAGATGGTTCGGGAGAAACATGGCAGTTAGACAAAATTTCTTTTGCACCATCTGACGCCAGGGTAATGTCCACTATGGTTTGGTATCTGGAGCTTACGAAAGTGGGTTCAGAGCCCCTGTTTATTGATAGGTTGGTTGAAAATATATAGTCAGTTAGTAGCTCACCTCTCTTATTTGGCATCGCGCTGCCCCATAGTGGGTGATGCGCGTTTGCATCTGCCGAGATGATGATGTCCCAGCTGTTGTCTTCACAGTGTTGTACCAGGTCACTCAGTTCTTTTGGTGGAGGTTCACCATCTCCTAGCATGTAAGCTGATGCCAGTACAAGTGGAGGACGTTTAGAGTTCGGGTTATCTGGTAGCCGTATGGCGGTTAGGTCTCTAGAACAGAATTGTGTTAGTAGCACAGCTGGTATTGTTTTAGGTACGTAAATGCAAGTCCTCGGCTGTTGTACCGAAGTCTCGAGCATCAACTTACCTCCAATGTTGCCAAGTCCACATATTCTGCTCTGCCTAATCCACGGCTCCTGTATTAGGCCGATGGTCTTATTGTTAACCTCCAGCAGTCTGCGTAGGGTAGCCGTCGCGATTTGTTTGTGCTGGAGGTTGGTCTGGACGATATCAATCCGAGTCGGTTCCGAGAACATCACTGTTCACGGATCCCTCCCCGGATGACATGTTGTCACTGACTTCCATTTCAGATTTCGCTATTTTTTCCTCTCCTGTGGAAGTCAGTGTTTTCAGGGTCTGTTGTGTGCCCGATGTGCTCGCACAGGCGGATGTTGATGGTAGCGGTGGCGCCTGGCATGGTGTCGAGTCTGTGTTCTCGGTGCTTTTTGGGTCATCAGACGGGGGCGTGTCTACTAGTCCCGTGGGAGTGAAGAACTTTATATAGACACTCCCAGTAACGAACGAGACGCGCCGGCCCCTTTCCAGAATAATCGGTACCTCTGATTCTGGGATACCCAAAGTTAAGAAAATCCCTTTCTCTTGAAGAGTCGCGCCGTACAGTTGCCAGGACTGGATGTTGTACCAGGTGTTTTGTGCGGCTAAGAGTCGGTGGATTTTCACTATGTCATCTCCGATGGTTTTGGGCAACCATAACGCAGCGCGAACGCGCTTAGTGACGTCTGACTGTCTAATCACAGTCAGCTTGGTGCCCGGTATGGGTGACGCAAGAGCGTTTATAGTTGTCTTGAGCCAGTTTAGTGACCTGTCGTCCTCACACCATAATTTAAGCACGCCTTCCCCTGCGATTGGCTTGCCTGTAAAAGATGGTGCGGTTGGCGGTCCGTTGGCTGTTGATGGAGCAAGTGCCGACTCTATTACCTTCTCTTCGAGAAGGGTTTCGAGCTGTACAGCCTGCTCCACCGTCAGTTCGGTCGAGGGCTGTGCGGTGATGGCTACCAGCAGGTGCGACTTAGCCGCATCCGCGTAGCTGACCGTAGCTCTCTTAGGAGTATCGTCCAGCTTCGCACGTTTCGACCCCGTCTTAGGTGATATTGTATCATCCAGGCGTGCTCTTTTCGCCATTTCTGGCTTTCTAAGCTCGCCTTGAACTGGGGGATTCGCCGCTTTGCGGGCTCCACGTTTGTGTCGGGGTTTGTATCTGCTATGTGCAGAGTTGGACCCTGTTGTGGCTTGATTGCCTTGGGTTGAGCCCCCGGCTACATCAGCCTTGGTTTGATGCTCGGGCTGGGTTGACCTTGCAGCGTCACCAGCTTCTGCCGGGTGTTCGCGCTGGGCATCCCCTGCCTTCGCGACAACCGTTTGTTTACGCTGCTCGGTCGGAGGTGCGTGGACCGTCATATTAGGCTCGCTGCTCTCCGATCGAGCGCTGGCGGTTCTCGCGCGCCTGTTACGGCGACTGCGTTTCCCATCAGCTGCGTGCAGTTTGGCTGATGTCGGGAGCACTGTCTGGGTTGGCTTTGCTTCGCCACCTGCTGCTGCTGGTTGTTCGTGCTGGCCAGTCCCAGTGGCTCTACCAACTGTAGTTAGATACGACGAGATTTTCGCGCGCCGATTATAGCGACTGCGTTTCCTTCCAGTCATTTTCTGATAGACCCCTGGGGTCTCATTCTTAGCGGAGCCGATTGTCGCGAGCTTGTTATGGCTGCGTCTATCAGCTCTACGCGGTACCACCTGCCATGTGCTGGTGGTTTCTGATGTTTCGCTAGGCATGGCCATGGCCAGCCCGCGTAAGTCCAGCGCTGCTGATGGTTCAGCGCTGTTTGGTAGTGCGTTTGTTGATGTTTTGTTTTTTTCTTTGTCATTCATCTTGGTCCCACGAGTAGCAAGGGAAGTATACGGTCGCGAACCGGCAGAGCCCCGCATGCCGGCCGAAGGGCAGAAATTACTCTCCGAGGTGCCCCGGTATCGGAGAGACACCGTTAAAGACTGAGCACCCCCTCAGTCATGCAGCCTTCGCCACGGTACGAAATAACAGCTTGGCTTGGGGCGACCTCTTCGCCATTTTGGTAGTAAGACCTCAGGATTGAAGAGTTACTAGCAAATGCCCAGGGTATACCAGCTTGGAACTTTAGCGTTTCGGGAGGAAAGCAGGTTTTCTCCCGAATGGCGAAAGCCTTTGCACGCGTGAAGGTAGGTCGCATCATACCCCCAAAATGATATTATCCGTCAGGCCCTTGCCACTGTTAACGTGCCGGCTACTTTGGAGTCGAACGGTATTTCACGTAGCTATGGTAAGAGACCCGACGGCTTGACATTGGTGCCTTGGAGTCGTGTATTAATAGTGCTATCCAAACTTCTCAAAAGCGAGTTTTTGTTCCAAAAAGGACAGCAACGAAGAACATACGTAAATTTTGGTACAAATAAACAAAATCTAATGATATGAAAGGCTGGATGCGAGTGAATTTTGGTTAAACGATCGGAAGACGCCTCAAATTTTGTGCGTTGTTCGTCAATAAAGGCTGGGAAAGAATCCTCTAAAATCGGAGCACCTAGAAGCCGGAGTGACTCAGTATTTTTAAATTTGGAGCCAGACCTAAAGGTTGAGATTATCGACAATTTTAAAAAATTGTCGATAATCTCAACTCTTTTTGTCATAGGGACTGTGTCTGTGATAAAGAGTTCGCATTTCTCAAAATTTTGACATAATCCTATCGAACGAAATTTAGCCTGTAAAATTTGAAGGTCTTGGAGTACTATAGCCGCATCTCCACCTAGAGTACCGTCATTAAGGTACCACATATTTAATTTTGAATTGAGGGTCGAAATTATAGGATGTATCGGGAGACTAAAAATGGCTGGACCGAGCGGGTCACCCTGTGCCTGTATTTAACAAGAGATTTTTATACAGTAATTTTGAGTCAAAACCGTAACATTGCCAGAGATAGTCATAAGTTTCTGGAATGTGATTTAAAATGGCTGTTAAAAGTGTAGTTCTGTCAACTGAGTTGAAAGCATTTTTAACATCCACCTTAAGAAGTACCTCTCCTCCATTATGAGTGATGAAAGAGCGAGCTGCATGCACAGCTGCCTCACACCCTCCTTTACTCCCAAATCCTATAAAAAAATGTTGTAAAGGTTGGAGTTTAATATTTAGTTTTTGGTGAATGTGCCTGCAGCAGACTTTAGAAGCGATTCTTCTGTAGGAACAACCTATGGCTATGGGCCTGATACCGCCATAATTATTTTTTAAACCGCATCGGTTTGCGCCATATAGGAGAGGCGCGATCCGTGCATGCACTTTGCCCATATGCAATATATAATATGAAATTAATTAGGGAAGTGACGTCTTTCAAAAGAGTCCGGCCGGTCTCTCCAGAGGCACCAAATATTAAATCTTTTAGATGTTGGGGGCTCAGGCCATCGAGACAACCGGCAGAAACGTTTTTAAAGGAAAACAACGCCGCCTTAACCTCCCTATATGTTACCTGCATGGATTCTATAGGGCTTGACGATATCGGTGGGAGAAGAGGTTATTCTCTTTAGTCTGTTATATCACAATGCCCCAAAAGTAAGCAATGTTTTCTTTTGATGAATAAATGAGTAGTTATTAGAGTAAACATCGGAAAAAAATGGCGGCAATTCAAGCATTACTGAGCATCTGAATAAAATGTCTTAACGTGTTAGAGAATCTTTTTAGAAAATTTGTTCATCGTTACTAACCGTATTGACAACTTATACATCGTGATTTTTGTAAGTGTATATGTGTAGTAGATAGTTTCTAGTGTTAGTCTTGTAAATTTTCCGTCCGAAAGAGGCATCCATAATGAGTGACCTCTTTCCTCCTAGGCCTCGGGTGCTACAAAGCGTTCATCGAAGAAGGGTTGAAGACTTTTCAAATAAAATGTCTCCTCAATCTGTTCCAAATGTAAACATTTTCCCGCCCTCCCAAATCCCTTAGCATCTACAAATTTTAAGGATCCAGGGCGTTTTCAATACTTCAGTTGGCACTTGTCGGTTTAATTGATTCATCACTTGGGTAAGATGCCTTAGAAAAATATCAGTGATATGAAACTCATTACCTAAATATTTAGATAATCCTCCTTTTATAGTCTTCTCTATGATGATGTTTGATAGATAAATATTCATGTCACAGTTGTCAACAATTTTAGTCAATTAAAGCCTATAATAATGTTTTCAGGCAATTCATAGTTTTATTTCAATTTAATTGACTAAAATGGAAAAGTTTCTGAGACCGGATCGCTTTGATGGTGATTACTCATTAAGTTCCACGGGCCCCGAATGGGAACACTGGAAACGCACCTTCAACAATTTCCTGACGGCACAAGCCGCATCTACGTCTCATGGAGCTGGTGCCGCTGCCGAGAGCGCCGAAGTAACGGCATGCCGTTACTTCGGCGCTCTCAGACGACCTAAAACTCCAGTTGCTGATAAACTATGTATCGCCCCGCGGCGCGTATACCAAACAATCAGTGACTGTACCACAAACAACGTGGCATTGGCTACACTAGATGCTTTATTCATCAAGCCCAAAAACATTATTACTGCTCGGCATCTTCTCGCTACTAGGCGCCAACATCCCGGTGAATCTATTGCTTTGTATCTACAAGCCCTCATACTGTTAGCAAGAGAATGCGCTTTTGCCGCAGTGGACGCCGAAACAAATAAAAGCGAGAATATTAGAGATGCTTTCATCGCTGGTCTAACATCACCTAAAATACGAGAACGTCTTCTTGAAAACCTTACACTTACTCTGGATGACGCCTATAGTAAGGCAATATCGATGGAAATGGCGGAGAACAACTCGCAAAATTTTAACCTACCGGCCGTCAATGCAATATCTGAAGGAAGTTCTGTTCAAGTCAACAATGAGCAGTCTGCTGAGACAGATGAATCATCTCAAGTGGCTGCTATTACTGCGACGAAGGGCAACATAAAATCCCATTGGAAATGTTTCTTTTGTGGAGGAGACCGCTTACACAGGCGTAAAAACTGCCCTGCCTCAGGTGTCACCTGTCAAATCTGTAGCAAGAAAGGTCATTACGCGTCTGTCTGCCGTAGCAAACCACACAATGTGTCCAGTAGTCCTCCGGAGAATTGCGCACACTGCGCCGCAAGTATCATGACCGCAGCGCCAGCATCTCTAAGAAAAGCTATGATCCCTGCCTTCATTAAAGGTATCAGAGCGGAGGCGCTAATAGACATAGGCAGTAGTATTAGTTTCATTAATGAAAATTTTGCTAACCTAGCACATTTGAAGAAAACTCCCTGTCGTCAGATGATCTCCATGGCCTCCCTTACTCTAACGTCGCAAGTCACCGGAGCTACGGTCCAAAATATCAAATTAGGAGAAAACACATATGACAATGTTCAATTACTTATAGTAAAAGATTTGTGCGCTGATGTCATTATAGGTCACGATCTTCTCAGCCTACATTCTTCATTGGAGCTTGAATTTGGTGGACCGAAGGACACTCTGAAGGTTTGTTCTGTCGCCGAGGCATCAGTTCCTGCCGTATCGCTGTTCAACAACGTTACTTCTGATTGCGAACCGATTGCCATACGATCCCGGAAGTACAGTTGTGAAGACCAGGAGTTTATTAGAGGTGAAATCAAGAAATTGCTGGAACAGCACATAATAGAGGAGAGTAAATCACCTTGGCGACCAAAGTGCTGATAACCAAGACTGCCAGTCATAAAAAGCGAATGGGTATAGATTATTCATTGATAATCAACAAGTATACGCTCTTGGATGCCTATCCGTTACCAAATATTGAAGAAATAGTCACGAGAAATTCTAAATATAGTATCTTCAGTGCCATTGACTTACAGAGTGCGTATCATCAGATTCCAATTGTCACTCATGAACGTATATATACGGCTTTTGAAGCGGCTGGTAACCTGTATCAATTTTGTCGGATTCCTTTTGGAGTGACAAATGGTGTGTCTAGTTTCCAGAGAACTATCGACTGGATCATCAGAAAGGAAGGCTTAATTGGGACCTTCGCGTATCTTGACGACATAACTATATGCGGAAATACTCAAGATGAGCATGATCAGAATCTAAGCCGTTTTCTGTTGGCAGCCGACAAGTACGGGTTGACGTTAAATAAAGAGAAAAGCAAATTTAATCAGAAATCACTCAAAATATTAGGGTGATTGAAAATCACATTGTCAAACCTGACAGCGATCGTCTACAGCCATTACTTAACCTACCTCCTCCAGAAGATATGCCCGCGCTAAGAAGAGTACTAGGCATGTTTGCACATTATTCTAAGTGGGTGCCAAACTTTTCCAAAAGAATACACTCCATTGCACATACGGTTTCGTTTCCATTGGGCATTCGGGCATTTTGGGCATTTGGGTTTCATTGAAGCCATGAAATCTTTCGAAGACTTGAAATCGATGATCGCAAAATCTTCTATACACGCAATCGACGATAAAATGCCATTCACATTAGAAACTGACGCTTCGGAACATACAATTGCTGCATCACTCTCACAGGATTCCAGGCCAGTAGCATTTTATTCTAGAACGCTAAATAAAAGCGAACTAAATCATTCCGCCGTCGAAAAGGAAGCCTATGCCATTGTTGAAGCACTCAAAAAGTGGCGCCATTTTTTGATAGGTAGACCATTCAAGTTGATCACTGACCAGAGATCGGTAGCATTCATGTTTAACGCAAAACACTCTAGTAAAATTAAAAACGAGAAAATACAGCGGTGGCGTCTAGAGCTGGCACCCTATAATTATGATATTATTTACAGACCAGGACGAGAAAACC
This sequence comes from Pseudoips prasinana, assembly GCA_951640165.1. Classification (NCBI taxonomy): domain Eukaryota; kingdom Metazoa; phylum Arthropoda; class Insecta; order Lepidoptera; family Nolidae; genus Pseudoips; species Pseudoips prasinana. The sequence goes on from OX621260.1 coordinate 17,985,698, forward strand.
ACGTTGCTGACACGTTATCCAGAGTGTGCGCCAGCATGGACAACTCATCACGACTCACGCGACTCTATAAATTACATGAAAACTTATGCCACCCAGGAGTCACAAGAATGCATCACTGGCTAAAAACAAAGAACTTTGCCTATTCTATTGAAGAAATTAGAACGATGACAAACAACTGTCGGATATGTGCTGAAATAAAACCAAGATTTTGCAAAAATGCCGACCCACTTCCAAAGCTTGTTAAAGCAATGGCGCCCTTCGAGCGTTTAAGTATTGACTTGAAAGGTCCTGTACCAAGCAAAACTTTGAATGGGTATATACTCACCATTATAGACGAATATTCCAGATTCCCTTTTGCTTTTCCATGTTCAGATATGAATGCAAAGACGGTTATAAAACATTTAAATAATCTGTTTATGATGTTTGGTATGCCTGGCTATAGGTATACATTCAGACAGAGGGGCTGTCTTTTTATCTGCTGAAGTAAAAGAATATCTGCACTCTCGTGGTATCGCCACGAGCAACACAACAGCATACAACCCGCAAGGAAACGGACAAGTTGATAAACTTAACTCAACGCTGTGGAAAGCCATACAGTTGGGTTTACGTTCCCACAATTTGCCCATAGAGAGTTGGGAGAAAGTTCTTGATAACGCTCTTCATTCTATACGATCACTGCTTTGTACTACCATAAACTGTTCACCGCATGAGAGGATGTTTAAACACTCCCGGAAATCGCCAAACGGCACCTCCATTCCGACATGGCTTACAAGTGCCGGACGGGTCCTTGTCAAACGCTGCGCTCGACCCAACAAGTACATGCCTTTAGTGGAAGCGGCTGATCTAATTGAAGTTACCCCTGATTATTCAATTACTAGACTGAGGGACGGCCGAGTAACAGCGGTGTCAAATCGTCACCTAGCTCCAATTGGAGATGAAGGAGAGAGGATTCGAGAGCTTGCAACTGATGAGAGTTCACGTGGCTCTGATCAGGAGATTTTAATAGCTCAAGATGAGTCACCCGCAACAAGCATTAATCATGGCGAAACTTCATCACTCAATACTGCGCCTGTTGCTGAACTCAGCCTTTCACCTGGAGTCGTCTCACTACAACCTGCGTTACAGCCAGAGGTTGATATTAGAAGATCTGGGCGTATTAGAAGACCACCTGCTCATTTACAAGACTAGTCTCTAAGCAAAGCGGTGGAGAATGATATGAAACTCATTACCTAAATATTTAGATAATCCTCCTTTTATAGTCTTCTCTATGATGATGTTTGATAGATAAATATTCATGTCACAGTTGTCAACAATTTTAGTCAATTAAAGCCTATAATAATGTTTTCAGGCAATTCATAGTTTTATTTCAATCAGCTATATTAACTCGAAGTAGGAAATAAATTCTTTGAAGAAGGTGTAGGGCCAGTATCTCAGAAGTCTCATACCATTCATTATTCTGATTCTAAAACTCGGTAAAATCCCTTCAGACACTAAATTATTTTTCTTCTGGGTAGGTTAAACTTACATATTAAACATAGACTTGAGTGGTTAGTTGAAAATGGGAATGTATTGGCAAAAATACATTCCCACTTTCAAAATTTGGGTTCGAAAAGGTATGACTACAATGAATAGTCTTTCTTTATTTTCTCCGACATTCGCCTCTTTGAATTAAAGAAAGAATATGTAGTTTAACTCTTTCTGGATCTTCAGCTTATGGTTAGGTCCTCCTTCCCGTTCTCATGAATAAATTGCTTCATTTGCAATATTTTTATAGAGAGTATCTCCATTAAATTATCCGAACTCAATTATTTCCTTTAGAAAAGTCTGGAAAGGTCTTCCGCAAGTTTCTGTCCTTATTCCTTACTGTTTGTTGTTAGTAGGTAGGTACGACTTAGAAGTATCGGTGCAGCATTATGATTTGGTAGTATACAAAAGAAAATTTAATAGTAGAGAACAAAAGTAGAAAACAAAATTTAATATTGCACACTTAGCTTACAGACTGCTAAAATGGTGATGGATTGGACATATGCTACGAGAAAACAAAGAGAAATGGACTACTTAAATTATCAAACGAGTGGTACCAACTGATGGCAAAATAAAAAGAGGAAGACATTTTAAAAGTTGGGAAAATGAGTTAAAGAATATAGCTGGGCCAGTATGGACCCGGGTAGCAAGAGACAGAAATACGTGGAAATCTTTAGAGGAGGCCTTTGTCAATGGACATGCTGTTCCAGATAGATATCCGATGATGCTTAATAGTATTATAGAATATATTGAATTTTGTTTTCGTGAGTAGACAAACATTGTAAGCGTTATGTAATAGTTGTAAGGAATCAGTAATAAAGGCTATTTTATTATCCGGTATGTCTCCTTTACTCGGCTGATTTCTGCTCTTGGTTTCTTATTGAAATAAAACTATGAATTGCCTGAAAACATTATTATAGGCTATTCATAGTTTTATTTCAATTTAATTGACTGGCAGTCTTGGTTATCAGCACTTGTGCTCGCCAAGGTGATTTACTCTCCTCTATTATGTGCTGTTCCAGCAATTTCTTGATTTCACCTCTAATAAACTCCTGGTCTTCACAACTGTACTTCCGGGATCGTATGGCAATCGGTTTGCAATCAGAAGTAACGTTGTTGAACAGCGATACGGCAGGAACTGATGCCTCGGCGACAGAACAAACCTTCAGAGTGTCCTTCGGTCCACCAAATTCAAGCTCCAATGAAGAATGTAGGCTGAGAAGATCGTGACCTATAATGACATCAGCGCACAAATCTTTTACTATAAGTAATTGAACATTGTCATATGTGTTTTCTCCTAATTTGATATTTTGGACCGTAGCTCCGGTGACTTGCGACGTTAGAGTAAGGGAGGCCATGGAGATCATCTGACGACAGGGAGTTTTCTTCAAATGTGCTAGGTTAGCAAAATTTTCATTAATGAAACTAATACTACTGCCTGTGTCTATTAGCGCCTCCGCTCTGATACCTTTAATGAAGGCAGGGATCATAGCTTTTCTTAGAGATGCTGGCGCTGCGGCCACGATACTTGCGGCGCAGTGTGCGCAATTCTCCGGAGAACTACTGGACACATTGTGTGGTTTGCTACGGCAGACAGACGCGTAATGACCTTTCTTGCTACAGATTTGACAGGTGACACCTGAGGCAGGGCAGTTTTTACGCCTGTGTAAGCGGTCTCCTCCACAAAAGAAACATTTCCAATGGGATTTATGGGATTTTATGTTGCCCTTCGTCTCAGTAATAGCAGCCACTTGAGATGATTCATCTGTCTCAGCAGACTGCTCATTGTTGACTTGAACGATGCTCCTTCCTTCAGATATTGCATTGACGGCCGGTAGGTTAAAATTTTGCGAGTTGTTCTCCGCCATTTCCATCGATATTGCCTTACTATAGGCGTCATCCAGAGTAAGTGTAAGGTTTTCAAGAAGACGTTCTCGTATTTTAGGTGATGTTAGACCAGCGATGAAAGCACCTCTAATATTCTCGCTTTTGTTTGTTTCGGCGTCCACTGCGGCAAAAGCGCATTCTCTTGCTAACAGTTTGAGGGCTTGTAGATACAAAGCAATAGATTCACCGGGATGTTGGCGCCTAGTAGCGAGAAGATGCCGAGCAGTAATAATGTTTTTGGGCTTGATGAATAAAGCATCTAGTGTAGCCAATGCCACGTTGTATGTGGTACAGTCACTGATTGTTTGGTATACGCGGGGCGATACATAGTTTATCAGCAACTGGAGTTTTAGGTCGTCTGAGAGCGCCGAAGTAACGGCAGCGGCACCAGCTCCATGAGGCGCAGATGCGGCTTGTGCCGTCAGGAAATTGTTGAAGGTGCGTTTCCAGTGTTCCCATTCGGGGCCCGTGGAACTTAATGAGTAATCACCATCAAAGCGATCCGGTCTCAGAAACTTTTCCATTTTACTTATCATACTTAGCTCCTTCAACATGGTTTACCTTTATCAGTTTCGAAAGCAGTGCTGTGGTTTTTACTGCTTAGCTGAACCGGTATGGACCCGTGTAGCAAGAGACAGAAATACGTGGAAATTTAGAGGAGGCCTTTGTCAATGGACATGCTGTTCCAGATAAATATCCAGTTTCCGATAATGCTTAATAGTATTAAACAATATTATATTGTTTGCATTTTGTTTTAGTGAAGGCAAACATTGTAAGCGTTATGTAATAGTTGCAAAGAATCAGCAATAAAGGCTATTTTATTTATGTTACTATCCGGTAGGTCTTTACTCGGCTGAATTCAACTCTTGGTTATATCTCAATAGCTCCTTCAACATGGTTTACCTTTATCAGTTTCAGAAACAGTGCTGTGATGCTGTGGTTTTTACGAATAAGAAACTTGTACCGCCAGTCTTAATTGAAGTTGGTGATAAAATTATTCCTGAAGAAGACAAGATAAAGGTTTTTGGGGTTTGGATAGAGTCTTAAAGTATTAATGTTTTGCGTTCCCTATCTGGTGTTTGGTGGGTCGCTATTCCCATTTCTCAAAGGCTATTTTATAATGCCATATTTTATTTCTATTGTATAATGCCATAATCGTCTTACAGTAAAGGAGAGCTTTGGCTTGTATGGAGTTTTGGAATCAACACGGAAAATCACAATACACGATACAAAAAAAATAATAAACGCTTGAATTTATACCAATTTTAGAAAATAAAACGATAACTCGATGCTTCTTTTTCCGCGTTGCCATAAAAACTCTCGAATTTCCATTTATGATATATAGGAAAGATCAACCAACCACACATTATGTAGACATGTGAATCTCGGAACTACATCTTTCTCAGACACTTTTTACACTTCTCTCATTTCCTTTGTTCCGGATTCCTGGCAAATTATTAAAAAATAATAGACAGTACTTTTAGTTTTGTCAGAGGTACGTTGAAGTAGGTACTTATTGAAATAAACATAAACATGTTGACAAATAATTTTATTATAAACAGGATAAACTAAACAAACAACAACAATAACTATAAAATTACACATTTATAACACCATTGGGGGTCACCATAATCTAACTTAATATCACGACATCATTTGTAGTCACAAAGCTTTACATTGGAAACATTAATTTTAATTTCTGCATGCCCCATTTAATTTTATAAAATATAATCTAAGACCCTTAAAGATAATTTTTCGTTAAAGATTTATCGATTAGTTATTTAACTAATAGCTCGTTTATATTGATATAAGTTTAACGTGTGATGAGAACCGATGAAAAAATAACCGGCCAAGTGCGAGAATGATACGGTTCTATACCATTGAACAAGATTAAAATTGTCATGGAGAATTGTCTTTCCATAACAATAATCCCGTTTCTTTAATGCCTTTAGCTTTTTATTTAATTCTTATCCTTTAATGTGTACAATAAAGTGTATTCTATTTTATTTTCTAAACTCTGTCAAAGTGATATTTTAATACCATAAAGAAAAAATATACTAATCACATCACACTTAAACTTATAACCAAATGTAAACCGCTTTATATAACATTATAAAAAACGTATAAGTACATCCCTATAATTGCCTAACAAATAAGAAGAATAATTAACGATATGAAAATAAAACATGACTGGTTAAACTTAATATTTGTTTTTAACTATCTGTGTAACAAGAAAACACATTTCAAATATACATATATTGTAATTCGTTAATTTGATAGATCCTAACAAAAATCCCGACTAAGTGGAGTCAGACTTGCGCAACAAGGGTTATTAATAGGAGTAGTATATAAATAGTTATTGAGATGCCATCAAAAAATGAACAGACTAAGTAAATTTGTTTGCGAAGGATGTTTTACACCTTAAAATAAACTTTTAGTTAATAATACATATAATAATATATTTTTTTCCATCCGAAACTTTATAAATGTGTCTGTAAACCATATTTTTGTATTATTTTACATAGCTAGAAGCAGAAAAGCTAATGAGGAATCTGTCAAAAACCCTTGCGTCATATACGTCCAAACTGTCAAATTCCATACTTCAGTATTTTGACATAGGCACGTATTATTATTCTGACTGACGATAAAACAAATGGACCGATTCACTCTAAAAAGGTTACCACTTTGATACGGAACCCTTATTACTTTGACGTGAATTACATAGTCTCAAATAAAAAAAATATCCTGCTGCACACCATTAATTAAACCACAGAACTAGAGTTACTGTTTTCCCCGGCTGCATTAATTATTAACGCTTTACGATCAAGCAAGTTCTCAGCCTTCTTATTATGCTTCTCATGCGTACGTGTATGAGTATTGAGCGCACTCTTTTGATTAAAACTCCTTTGACAAATTTCACATTTATAGGGCCGCTCACCAGTATGTATACGAATGTGCGCTTTCAAATTGCTGTCTTTACTGAAACACATCTCGCAGTAAAAACCCTTGCATATGACTTCCAAACTGTCAAATTCCATACTTCGGTATTTTGACATAGGCACGTATTGTACTGACTGGCGGAAAAACAGATTGACTGAGTCACACTAAAAAAGTTACCACTTTGATATGGAACCCTTATTACTATGACGTGAATTACATACATTAAGTCTCAAATAATAAAAAAATAGATATCCTAGTAAACACCATTAATTAAACCACAGAACTAGAATTACTGTTTTCCCCGGCTGCATTAATTATTAACGCTTTACGATCAAGCAAGTTCTCAGCCTTCTTATTATGCTTCTCATGGGTACGCGTATGAGTATTGAGCGCACTCTTTTGATTAAAACTCCTTTGACAAATTTCACATTTATATGGCCGCTCACCAGTATGTATACGAATGTGCGCTTTCAAATTACTGTCTTTACTAAAGCACATTTCGCAGAAAGTGCATTTATACGGCTTTTCCCCCGTGTGAGTGCGCATGTGATTCTTCAGCGTATGACATAGTTTAAAGCTACTCGGACACTGATCACATTTATAAGGTTTTTCGCCCGTATGTATGCGGCCATGTTTTATAAGCGAACTCTTTTCCTTGAATTGTCTATGGCAAACCTCACATTCAAACGGTGTTTCCCCTGAGTGAACGCGATAATGGTTACGCAAAGAATGCTTCAGATGGAAGCTATTCGAACACAACTCACATTTGTATGGTTTTTCCCCTGTGTGCATGAGAATGTGATTTTTCAATTGTTTGTTTTGTGCAAAACCTTTACCACACATGTCACACTGAAATGGTCGCTCACCCGTGTGAGTATAAAGATGATATTTCAAATTACTTCTGTATGAGAAAGTTTTTTGACATATAGGACACTTGTGGGATATCTTTTCTGTGGTATTTTTATTAGAGGTATCCAAACATGATTCACGTTTTATCTTCCGTTTCCGTTTAGTGGAGTTGTGGTAAGCTTTTGGTTTGTCACTATCCTGGTCGCGGTCACTACTATATTCGTTAGTTTCGTTGGTATTTAACTCTATCTTAACGCCGGTCTTGACCCAGTCGTTAAGATCAGTTTCGTAGTTTGTATAATCTTGGATGCCGTCTGTACCCACAATATCTGGTTCACATGGTATAGTCATTTCTTCTACTTTGATAAATGTTGCGTCTGACTCTGTCTTATCAGCTTTCAATTTCTGAATTTTGTACTTAGATTTATTCGTACTGGATGTTCCTAAAAGTATAAATGTATTAGTCAAACATATTAAAGTGAAAAAATTATTACTAAGGCGAGCTGCAAGCGCGGGGCAGTGGAAAAGACAGTCGCGTCGCTACTACCCTCGTGTTTTGGGTTTATTCCTGCACAGGTCAATTATTAGGCGCAGGCTAGCTAGGGTAGGATCCTCAGCCGCGAGGATCGCGTTGCCCCCTTAACACGTGATCGTTAATCCCGTGCAAGTGATCTGACCCCCATTTCGAATTCCATCTTTTTACTTCAGCGGCCGCCTGAGCTGTGGCCCGAACCTCATAAGGGTGCTCTCGGGTATTAGTCGCTTAAATTAAGCTACTGGTTGAGAGCCTTTTGCGCTAGCCAACTGCTCGTTGTTTTCAATTCTTTAATTTTAATATACAATTGCTAAATGTAACGATAATAGCTTAGTAACTTGCTATTTATTATTTATTTAAGGATATTAAAAATATATGTGACGAAGTAGACCGCACGGCCGGACTAATTCAATATATTTTGTTGCTTTGATTACTGAGTTTATGTAATACATTGTGAGCTTGACAAGTACAAGTGTATGTAAACACCCAAGTGCTGAATAAATTTCATTATTTCATTATTTGTGTGACCCCTGAATGGTAATACTGAGTCTGGGCGTGTCCGTTAGTTCCATATATGTTTGCCCCTCTCCATAGAGAGATTTATTTCCCTAGTGAGGGCGTTGTCTACTTATAAAGCAAAACTGACACAGGGTTCAGTGCCTCCCAATGAACACTGATCTCCAATGGACAACTGGTCTCTAGAGCCTGTTCTATGGTAACCAAACAGGGGCTCTACCGGCTAAGTCGCCGAACATCGATCTTTTCAATGGCGTTCACATAAATAAAGTTTAACAATTACTTAATCAATCGTTACATCGGGTTCAACGTTGACAATCGATTCCGGACCATTTATGACGTCACATGTGCTCATGGATGCCGATTTAACGATTGATTAAGTCATTTTTAACCTTTATTTATTTGAACGCCAGTTAAGAAATCGATGTTCGGCGACTTAGCCGGTAGAGCCCCAGTAGCTAAACATACTTATATATTACTGAAATACATTAAATTTAAATTTTATAGCATTATTCGCAATGCAAAGCGTTTATCTAATCTCAAAAATGGGAAATCATAAATTTAATCGTCCGGCGGGTCTCGAACCTGCGCTATCTACCAATCCGGGGCAGGCGCTCTGCGTTAAGCTACGAACGATACACGCTGGCAGATCAAATTTAGGATTCCCTTGCTAACACCCTTCCGGAGGATGTAGGTATTATCTATCGGTTTTGTTTTCTAGAAACATGGCCGACTGATATGTTCACAGTTGCATGTGAAAGATCATATCATATTGATAATACCTTCAAAATTATTAAATTTTATTGACTTTGACTTACAGTCCATTTCAATTTATTTTGACTGTACAGGGTTAATTTGACAATAAAATAAAATATTAATATTAAAAATGATATAAATCAATTCAGTAAACGATTCTGAACAAACAACATGTTGTATACTTAATCGATCTATAGGCTAATGTTTAAAAGTGCATGTATAAGTAAACTTTTATAGGTGTTTTGGTAAATATTGGTAACAAAACATATCCCTTAGTGTGCAACTCATGTTGGCAGCCTTTACTGTATCAGCAGATGATTTCAGTCTCACGTACATCGACGCAATTACCGATTACACATTAGCAATGTGCCCTGGATCCTTAAAATTTGTAGATGCTAAGGGATTTGGGAGGGCGGGAAAATGTTTACATTTGGAACAGATGGAGGAGACATTTTATTTGAAAAGTCTTCAACCCTTCTTCGATGCACGCTTTGTAGCACCCGAGGCCTAGGAGGAAAGAGGTCACTCATTATGGATGCCTCTTTCGGACGGAAAATTTACAAGACTAACACTAGAAACTATCTACTACTTATGTTACAAAAATGACGATGTCAATACGGTTAGTAACGATTAACAGTGAACTGAACTAATTTTCTAAAAAGATTCTCTAACACGTTAAGAAATTTTATTCATATGCTCAGTAATAATAATAATAATATCTAGGGACAATGTCACACAGATCATCCTAGCCCCAAACTAAGCAAAGCTTGTACTATGGGTACCAGGCGACGATATACATACTTATATAGATAGATAAATACTTATATACATAGAAAACATCCATGACTCAGAAACAAATATTCGTGCTCACCACACAAATATTTGCACTTACCGGGATTCGAACCCAGGATAAGTTCTAATAAAAACCCTATCCGTTTCATCATCATCATTATGTCAGCCACAGACATCCACTGCTGGACAAAGGTCGCCCCTAAAGATCTCCATAATTTCCGGTCGTGCGTTACCCGCATCCAGCGGCTTCCAACAATTCTCACGAGACATCTCAGGAGATTTTCCGGCTCGTAGTCGCCACTCGAGAACCTTTCTGCCCCAGCGTCCGTCGCGTCAGTTCTGCCTACTGCCACTTCAGCTTGGCCACTCTTCAGGCTATAACCGTTTCACACATATTTAATAATAATAATATCCTGGGGCATTATTCACACACGGTCATCTGATCTTAAACTGAGCAGAGCTTGTACTATGGAAACCAGATAACTGATATACTACTTTTCTTTTCTAACTATATACTTATATAGATAATAACACCCATACTCAGGACAAATACAAATATCTGGCCTGGGTGGGAATCGAACCCACAACCTGGGATGTGAAAGGCATATATCTAATAATCCAACCACGCCAACCAGACCGGTTTAATTAACCATATCCTTAATTAAACCATTGTTTAATTAAAAATATGTTTTGACTAGCTGTGCTCCGCGGTTTCACCTGCGTTAAATTGTATAAATTGTCACAGCTCCTCCCCCGAAGGTGATAGCGTGATAATATGTAGCCTATATATTGATCCGACCTCTTAGTAATATTCATGCAAAATTTGAAGTAAATCCATGCAGTACTTTTTGAGTTTAGCCCGGACATACATACAGACAAACAGACAAAAATTCTAAAAACTATATTTTTGGCTTCGATATCGATTGTAGATGACGCCCCATGTATCCTTTTAAACAAATATTCAATGTACAGTTTTGACTTTCTTACGTTTTTCTTATATGTATAGATAATAATAGTCAACGATCATAAATAGCATTAAGTCAATACTTACGTTCTTTAATCCCATACTTAGTTTTACGAACACTGACACTCTTTATATTTTCTATTATTATATTGTTTCTAATGGCATTACATGGTGGACCAACTTCAGCGTCATATTTTGGTTCCCCATAGTGCATCTGAAATATATTGCTATCTTCTAAGGGATCTGGGATCGGATAATAATATGGTTCTGTGGACAAACACACAACAACATAAACAATAATCTACATTTGTAAAGCAGTTCATAAATAAAAAAAATGTGAGCCGTCACGGGACGCCTGGCAGATGTGAAACATCGACATTATTTTGTTAAAGTAATATGCAGAAAAGAACATATTGTGATAGGAACTAAATATGTCATAATGATAAAATAAATGGTCGATTGCGCATGGCGACGCGTCGCCACACCCTACACACTACTATCGTATAGCGTGGCGACGCGTCGACACGGCATGCGTCGCCACGCCAGAAATCTGTTTTACGTGCGGCTATAGATGTTTCACATCAAAAATACATACTAGGCAGAACCGATACTATGGCAGCCAGACAACTGATAAACATACTTTTATATATGTCTAAATACATACATACCTTTTTTATAAAAAAGACAACGCCCGCACTAAGGAATCTTAACCCTGGGTACTTTACAAACATATAATAGAGGGTCATAAATTACATCCAGACACGAACAACACTTTTTGGGTCACACAAATAGGTGTCCGGCGCGGGACTCGAACCCAGGACACGAAGCGGCGAGGCTTACTGTCTGTCTGTCTGGCTTAGCCGCTGTTACTTACTTGTTCTGTACATACATAGACTCAAGCCTCCCAGAGGGGTAGGCAGAGACAACGGATTTCCATTTGTCACGATCTTTGCACATCTCTTTTACCCCGATTCTGTATGTGGGTGTAATTCGTCTATAATACGTATGTATTTATAAATATATAAGTAAGTATATTTATGAGTTGTCTGGTTGCCATACCTAAGGAACTGTCTAGTTAAGGATCATATGGCAGTGTGTTAGTTGTATCAAGATATTTATTACTAGCTGTGCCCCGCGGTTTTACCAGCGTTAAATTTTATAAATTATCACAGAACCTCCCCCGTAGGTGATAGCGTGATAATATGTAGCCTATATGTTGACCCGAACTTTTAGTAATATTCATGCAAAATTTGAAGCAAATCCATGCAGTAATTTTTTAGTTTAGCCCGGACATACATACAGACAAACAGACACACAGACAAAAATTCTAAAAACTATATTTTTTGCTTAGATATCGATTGTAGATCACGCCCCAAGTATCCTTTAATAAAATATTCAATGTACAGTTTTCACTTTCCTACGATTTTATTATATGTATAGATTGCACCCCAGTTCACACTGAAATTCTAGGAGCACCAGAACACGCTGTAGAAGAAAATGGTCCGAATATTTTGATGGGCACTCCTTTTTTTTTTAACGTGGTGGAAATACTTAAATCGGACGTCGTGTAGGGCTCGACCCACTAAAACCACCACGGTAGCCAGCCTCACAGTGCTTGTAGCGGGGGCTCTGGGTACTCGTGAACGATCTCGCCAGTACACCCGCTGTACACTGCAGCCTCCGCGAGGCTCTCACCCGGGGAGGGAAGGGGGCACGAATGCCTCCCCCCTCCCCAGCGCGCGCAAGCGTGTTTAGGCAACAAACTCTTACCAGGACCGCATATAAAAGACGAGTGGAGTTCCTCCTCCAAACGCCAGCGGTCCCAGGGTGATGGACACTCCTATTCTAAGGGTATTTGGTATCGCACTATGCAGTATAGTCTGTCGTATTACCCCTGGTTTGATAATAAAATATGAAGAGAGATCAGGAAAGAATTGACCCCATGTATGTATCTTGACTTGTACTATCCAAAAAGGCAATAAACCAAATTTAAGTTCTGGTACTTACGTCTTTGTTGAGCTGGGTGTGCGATATAACATATATGTATGTTATAGATAATGTTTAGTCATTATAAGTCGCGTAGCAATTAACAACATTCAATTCAAAGTCAAACTCAAAAAAATAAATTCCGTAACAAATTTACATTTATGTGGAATCGTCATTTTTTTTAACCTACCGTGCAGTAGGGTAAAAAAGGGCAGTGTTTCTCAGTAGGAATCCTTTTTGAAGTTATACTTCTTTTGGCGCGATGGAGAAAAATGATGAGAGTGAATTTTTACGATGCGCGCGCACACCGACACCAAAAAATTTAACAGCATGAAGTTAGTTCTAGGTGGTATACAGGGAATTTTTACGATGCGCGCGCATCGTAAAAATTAAAAATAACAGCATGAAGTTAGTTCTAGGTGGTATGAAAATGTATGAGAGTGAATTTTTACGATGCGCGCGCACCGTGCGCATGAAGTTAGTTCTAGGTGGTATACAGTGAATTTTTACGATGCGCGCGCATCGTAAAAATTAAAAATAACAGCATGAAGTTAGTTCTAGGTGGTATGAAAATGTATGAGAGTGAATTTTTACGATGCGCGCGCACCGTGCGCGCGCATCGTAAAAATAACAGCATGACGTTAGTTCTAGGTGGTATGAAAATAGATAACTATGTTCAAGTTGTATATTAAGAAGTATAACTTCCAACGCGTGTACATAAGTACACACAAGTTTTTTTATTAATAAAATAAACTTAAGATTAATCACAATCATGTTTGTTGACTCAGAACAATTTACTGCATTACAAAGCTGTTGTTTATGCCAAATATCTAGAAAAATACTGGCCCGAATATCAATTCTGACTTGACATTATCAAAATAACGCATGAGTAACACGGATTTTATTACACTTATTCCAAAGTGGTAAGGTTGAAATTGAAATTTTGTTCTTGTATATACTGACCTTCCTTATGCTCCACTTCCATTTTCATCTCCACTCCTCCACCAATGACAGGTACTTCTATCTCTTTCTTCACGTTAACATCAGCAACATCATTTATACTTATATGTACTACGGGTGTAGTAATTAATGATTTAAAATTCGATAGTTGTACATCCAAGAGGTCTTGCTGTAATAAATAATTAATATGACTTATTGTTACATTGATAATAACTGCCTCGTTGGTCTAGCGGAAGCGTGTTAAACCACAGACAACGTCCTGGGTTCAAACCCGGGTCGAGCCATAAAAAAGATATTTTGGGATTTTTCAAAGAAAATTTCAAGGTTTTAACTTGGATTCTGGGAGTTGATGGTATTTACACTCAGTGCCTCAGTAGGCTTTTCGGTCCTTTACTTGATTTCTTTCCGGTCTTGTACCTGACGTCTTTCCGGTCGTGTCGCTAGTCGTTCCATCGGAATTTGAGAGTGATGGAATAGACAGTGCCGCCGTAGCCGAGTTTCGACTAGGAGGACCTTATTATATTTAAAATATCAGTGCCGGCGGACCTCGTTCCGGGTTATAAATATTTTTGACCCTGCCCGTTTGTCCGCGTAATATTTCGGGTTAAAAGTTCGGGATAAATAAAAATTATGATGGTGAATCATAGCCTATGACACTCCACAATTTTAAATTTGGTTGGGTTAACGCTAACTTATAATCCGCGACTTTGTTTACGTAGAAGGTAAAAATATTTTCCCATTCATGACCCGCCGGACTAACACATTATAAATGCGTGCTCAATACTTAATCATTAATTTGCTGCGATGTTATTTTAAAACTGTGATATCTCCTAAGATAATCATTTAAATCGAATTATGTAAATGGCAATTTTGTTTTACATTAAATGCGTGTTATTAAAAACGTATCGAACGACGATCACCGTAGCCTAGTTGGTAGTGGTCCTGCCTACGAAGCTGGTGGTCCTGGGTTCGAATCCCGGTAAGTGCAAATATTTGTGTGATGAGCACGAATATTTGTTTCTGAGTCATGGATGTTTTCTATGTATTTAAGTATTTATCTATCTATATAAGTATGTATATCGTCGCCTGGTACCCATAGTACAAGCTTTGCTTAGTTTGGGGCTAGGATGATCTGTGTGACATTGTCCCTATATATTATTATTATTATTATTATTTATTTTGGTAATGAAATGAAATAATTTTTATTCAGCACTTGGGTATTAACATACACTTGTACTTGTCAAGTTCACAATGGAGTACATAAACATAGTCGAATGCAGTATAAAAATTACAAAAATATAATTAGTCTAAAAAAATTAATCTATTATTTTGAAATTTAGTTGTACAATATTAAAATTAAAGAATTGAAGGCAATGAGCATTTGGCTAGCGCAGAAGGCTCTTAACCAGTAGCTTAAACAATTAATACCCGAGGCCACCCTTTTAGGGTTCGGGCCACAGCTCAGGGGGCCGCTGAAGCAAAAGGACAGAATTCTAAGAGAGGGTGTGATCAGTTGCACGGGATCACCAATGACGTGTTAAGAGGCCAAAGCGATCCTCGCCGCTGAGGAGCCTACCCTAGCTAACCTGCGGCTTTCTCTAGCTACCTAGGTGGACGACCCGGAGAAGAAAGCCACAAAGAAACTCCAGGCTTGGTTTTTTCGTCTTCTTTTGCTTTTTGTTTTCGTTCTTTTTTTTTTTTTAATCATGTATTTTCTTACATTGTGATGGGCGTTATGTAGGCTAATGCACGCACAGAACCGTTGTCATCTAATGAATCATGGTAATGATTAATATCATGTTCATAAAAACACTTTAGCAAATAATGCATTATTTTAGAACAAATTTAGTTAGCATAAAACGATCGTAGTAATCCAACCTTAAAAGATAGATATATTAGTATACCGCCCTGGGATTTTTTGTATGACTATTTAAGACAAACATTTCCATTACACATTATTTACGTGTAACTCTAATGGATTTTACAGCACACGCCAGAATCTCAGATGGCAGAATTTTTTCCTACTTACTTGATACTTATAGTAATATTTTGGACAATTCACACAATATCTTTATAAATTATAGCCTATGTGTTATTCTGATGTATAAGTTATATTATTAAATTTTAATTTTATAGCATTTATCGCAATGCAAAGCGTTTATCTAATCTCAAAAATGGGAGATCATAAATTTAATCGTCCGGCGGGTCTTGATCTGCCAGCGTGTATCGTTCGTAGCTAAACGCAGAGCGCCTACCCCGGATTGGCAGATGGTGCAGGTTCGAGACCCGCTGGACGATTAAATTTATGATTTCCCATTTTTGAGAAGTTATATTATTTTAATTAAAATCCATTCAGTAGTTTTTGCGTGAAAGAGTAACAAACATCCATACATCTATATTATACTTACAAACTTTCGCATTTATAATTTAGAACTACATAATTGCATTGTTATCAATTTATTTTAATAATCATAGTTATTAAAATTACGTATATGACACTATAAATAATTGGTCTTTAAATTAAGTCAAGGTTGATCTTTAATTTAAAGATGTCTGAACTTGTTTTCTATTTTGTCATTCATCTATTCCTATGCTTTGGTAAATTATTACATACTTATCGTATGGGCAGTGGTTACCCTAGTGTCAGAGTTGTTCAAGCCGCCCTGAAGGCTTCTGACATGGCTGAACGACTGTTGCGTAATGGCTAAAACCGGTACCGACAGCTTAACGTGCCCTCCGAAGCAAGGAGATGCTTAGAAATTAAACGACTTTGGCGGTCACCCATCTATGGACTAACCGTGAGCCTAGTTGCTTCACCACCCAATCACTTACGGACAGGTGAGAGCATATGGCTATGAGCGTTTGGTAAATAATCGAGTTTTTAGTTTGTGTATTTTGTTTCATTCCTTATCTGCTTCTGGAAGTTTACTATACATTTTTATACTGATCATATGGCGACTATTCAAATGTAGTGTTAGACGTAAAATAGGCAGCACACTTCTAACACTACACTTAAATTATTTTATGTGCTGTGTGAGACAATATTATGCCATAAATTAAAAAAATTGATCCTTTTTTATAACATCAAGATTAAAACCTCCCCTTAGAATTATATTAAATCTATACTAATATTATAAAGAGGTAACGTTTGTACGGAACAGAGACGTGGTCGCTCACTATGGGCCTTATTAGAAGGCTCAAGGTCACCCAAAGAGCAATGGAGAGGGCTATGCTCGGAGTTTCCCTGCGGGATCGTATCAGAAATGTCGAAATCCGCAGGCGAACCAAAGTCACCGACATAGCCCGAAGAATTGCAACTGAAGTGGCAGTGGGCGGGGCACATAGCTCGTAGAACCGATGGCCGTTGGGGCAGAAAGGTTCTTGAGTGGCGACCACGAACCGGAAGACGCAGCGTGGGCAGGCGCCCTACAAGTTGGACCGATGATCTTGTGCGGGTCGCTGGAAACAGCTGGATGCGAATAGCGCAAGACCGGCAATTGTGGAGATCTTTGGGGGAGGCCTTTGTCCAGCAGTGGACGTCTTTCGGCTGATATGATGATGATGATGATGAACGTTTGTGAGTTTGTGACGTTGTAAGGGGTAATCTCTGGATCATCGGAACCGATTTTTTTAATTATTTCACCAGTAGAAAGCTAATTTATTGTGGAGTGTCATAGGCTATGAAACATTCCAAAATTAATAACGCATCTTTTCTTAAACTTCAATAATGTAATCCAAGTTTGGGGGACGAATGGGCAGGGTCAAAAATATTTATAATGCGGAAGGAAGTCGGCGGGCACTGCTAATAACTATATTGTTAGTATTTGTTTCATTTGGCAATAAAAATATTTTCTTACTAACTGTTCAAGTACCACCAATAATATATCTTCTTTTGGCAATTCAGCTGTGCAGATTTCTACGATATATTCTATTGAAATTTTTGCTTTGCCTCATTTTTCTCTATACTCTATATTTGCATCTAGAGCCTTCCAGATACAGGCTTTCATTATTATTGGTTAATAAATGGATATTTTTACTGTTTCCTTTATGTATTGTAACTAGTCCTACCCACTTACCCCCCTACAATGCTGCTCCAGGATGAACAGTGGTACTCACAGAGGCATATCCCAGTATTTCCTCAACTGTATTGGACCCTGTCATTAATAGAATCAAAGAAGCAAGGAGTAAGAAAAAAGTAGTTCCATGGCCTCTACACTAAAGCAGGAGTCAAAATTATATAATGAGTTTAGAACCTCGTAAAACGAGAGAATTGCCTAACCATTCCATATTTAGCACCATAGTAAATTTTAAGTAGTGAGCTAGAGTAGATGCCAATTTTAGGTATGGCAAAACAGCAGTAAAAGTTGAGCAATAAATGGATATATTAATGACCAAATTATCTAAAATACTAGTACATTTATAATTCAACTTAGTAGTATATTTATAATTCAACTTAATTGCATAAGTCCAGTGAAAATAAAACCGGCCAAGTGGGAGTCGGACTCGCACATGAAGGGTTCCGTAGCAGCAAGTATTTCAGTTGATTAAATGAAAGGTAAATTGCAGTTTACGATTGATGACCGTATTAAAAAATCTACTTACTAGATCTCGTCCAAACCAATTTTTGTTGTTAGTTTTCATGGTAATGTACATCATATATTTTTTTTAGTTTTATCATTCTCTTATTTTAGAAGTTACAGGGGGGGGGGGGGACACTCACTTTACCACTTTGGAAGTGTCTCTCGCGCAAACTATTCAGTTTAGAAAAAAAATATATTAGGCACCTCAATATCATTTTTGAAGACCTATCCATAGATATATGGGTATGATGAAAAATATTTTATGAGTTTCAGTTCTTTGTATGGGGAACCCCAAGTTCACAGAATACATCTACTTACCATGTTTCAACTGTATAGCTCTTATAGCTTCGGAAAAAAGTGGCTGTGACATACAGACGGACAGAGAGACAGACATGACGAATCTATAAGGGTTCCGTTTTTTGCCATTTGGCTACGGAACCCTAAAAATTCATGAGTCATTCCTTTGGTAGTAATTACACTAATATTATAAAGGCGAAAGTTTGTGAGTGTGTATGTTTGTTACTCCTTCACGTCTAAACCGCTAGTGCGATTTTAATAAATTTGCACCCTGGATTAACACATAAGCTATAATTTATAATGATTAAAGCAAGTAAAACCGTGGGGCACAGCTAATAAGTAGTATTTAAAAAATATTATGTTGTCACTATTAAAATTATCAAACCTTTACCTGAACACCATTCAACATCTGTGTCAATATTAATTCTGACTGGTAGCACTTTTTCATAAGTATTTGACAGTTTTTGAGCCGAGCATAGCAAATATAACATGCCTTCAATGGTCTCGCTGCTTTTGTTACAAACTGAAACCACAAATTTTATTTAATAAACATATTGATTAATATTATTAGTTTCAATTGAAGTCTGGCCACTAAAAGAAATTGCCAAGTAGTGATAGAATGGATTACATAACTTTGAATTAGTGTTGAATTCTCAATAAAATATTTTTATTTCTTATTTGCCCTACTAATAAATTATTATTATTTTAAAATTATATTCTGCACATGTGGCGCAGCAGCTAAGACAGTCGCCTCGCCACTTCGTGTCGCGAGTTCGAGTCCCGCGCCAAACAACTATTTGTGTGACCCATAAATAGTTGTTCTGAGTCTGGATGTAATTTATGTGTCTATTATATGTTTGTAATTTTTTTATTGTATTGTCTTTTTTATAAGTAAAAAATGTTGAACTGGCAATAAGTAGGTAATATTAAAATAAAAGTTTTGACATATGTCAGGAATGCATATCTTTTAACTGACAGGAGATTAATGTTAAAAAAATAACTAACTTAATAATTTATCTGAATTAATATATATTTTCAAAAATGGTATACACACTCAACATAGGGTATGTATTTCCTACATTAACAAGGGCTAATTTTATTTCATGTATCATCCATAATATCATGATTTTGCTAAGTCAAGTAAGTAATGACCCAGACTGTTAAGCCGAAGGTTGTGGTTTTGATCCCCCAGGATGAATCTTTGTGTGATTAGCATGATTACTTGTTCTGTGTCTGAGTGTAAGTTATCTATAACATGTATGTATTTAGAAATATATAAATATGTTATTCAGTTGTCTTGTCTGCCTAGTTTGGGATCAAAAGGCAGTGTGTTGTTGTTGTACCAAGATATTTATTATTGTGGACAATATCATTAAAAATGTCTTGAGAACAAGTACATTTTAAACTATAAAAATGTAACCAATTAATGTTTACCAAATCTAGTCTTCCAGACTTTCATTCCTATGTTTAAATTAACAACTTAGCCCTATATTTTGATTAATTAAAAAATATTGCAATCTTTTGACCATTGGGCCATAAGGGTTCTAGATTGGAGGTCTTGAACTGGAAGACACAAAGATGGATCAATGATCTTGTGAGTGTTGCTAGGAGCCACTGGATGTGGATAGTGCAGGAACAGCAATTGTGGAGAATTTTGGGGGAGGCCTTCGTATGGCAGTGAACATCTTTTGGCTGATATTATAATCATAACAAGGTATAACAAACATAACTTGAGGAGCTTAATTTGCCTATGAATCTGAACAAATAGAACATGAACATGCAAAATCTAATCTGAAATTACTAGTCTTATAACATTAATAAGAATCAGTTGATTATGTTTCATTAGTTCAGTACCATGGGCAGATAGTGCTTAAGTTAAGTTTCCTCAACTATTAATGTAAGTATATAGAATTAGTAAGAATTATATAAAATTTGCCTTTGGGCTAAATACCTTCTGAAGACTATGAATTACATACACAGCAACTTCGTGTCATAATTGCAAGATATGGTAAAGCCTTCTACAATTTTTATTGAATATGCCGAGATTGATTTGATAAGATATGCTGATTTCCCATATGATAGATTAGCCAAAAGAGAAGACTTACTTAAAAGTTACTGTATTCAGCACATGTATGGGTCACATCAGGGTCTAAGTGCGGAAACCATACCCACTAGCATAGTATTGGGAATACCATGAAGATGATGATGATGCTGAACTGTATGCAGCTTCTGCAGCAATCATCTGACTACCTACCTGTAGTTGCTAATGATGACAATGAGATTTTTACCAACATTTTGTTTATCTGGGCAGATTGGGGAAGATTTTTCCCCACAATATGAATAAAATTGTGCATCTCAGCTGCACGTTGTGGCCATCTTAACATTCTCTTTGTGCGATTTTAGTGTTTTTACATAGGTACGTCGATAAACACAAAACGACATTATAATACTTACTGGTAATTCAGTTAATTTCTCATAAATATTTTGAAGGTCAGCTATATCCAGCATACGTATATTTTCCGCTAAACATATCCTACACAAAGCTTTCTCCATTACCTATTAGTAAACTAGCACTTCTTAAAAATGAATTTACAACATGCAAAACAAATACCCAAATATATTGTGTTTGTTATTAAGGTATATTTTGTTACTGTACTAAAGATTAAAAAAAAAGCAATCTAATAAGATAATCTCAATTTTATTAAGATTTCACAAATAACATTTGCACACAAATCTCAAATGTTGTATTTTAAAACGTCAATAATTCAGTTTTTTTTTTAATATTTTTCTTCGGATAGGAGAGCAATGGCTTGAACTTTCTGTGCCTCCGCGTAGTTAGTTATATTCTCTTTGCATCCGCCAGTAAAAGGGTTTAATGATTTTCTCAATATTGTATTAAATATTTACAACGAGCTTGGGTATTAGGCGAGTTTCATAAATGAATACAAGTTTTTTCTTAGAACCGGCTCAGAATCAACATTTATCGAAAAGTTACGGTTTCTTACTCTAATTTCACCTTGTCAAGGGCAAATTGCGATACTTATCCGGCGAATCCGGCAAATTGTGTTCGATTTCGATTTTGCTGTCTTTACAGATATCTCATCAAGTAAGTAGTTACGTTTAGATTATTTTAATAATAATGGTTTTCTGGAAATAGATTGTTAGTTACACATCTTTTATATGAAAATATGGATTTTATGTAACATTGCTTTTTCCGCTTATGTCAATTGTTTTAGTTAATGATTTCCTAATAGGTTAATATAGCGTTTTTTTTGTTTATTTTATATCTATATGTAATCCTTAGTCAATCAAATTTTAAGACAACCTATACTTGACCTTGCCACAGTGTTAAAAAAAAATTAAGGTAGGTAGGAAATGTTTCGTGGCTACGACCTGCTCACACGTTTTTCTTTTCGTATCTTCAGAATGCCGATCAAGTCTATCAAAGCTCGTCAAATCTTCGACTCCCGTGGCAACCCCACCGTGGAAGTAGATTTGGTAAGTACCTACCTACGTTTATGCGTCTATAAAAGTCTCTGATAATTGCAGTTACTTACATACTTAGATAAGTTAAATGTCATGATTAGAAAAAATATTGCGTTAATTACACTTAATTATATTTTTAAAAGAGGTGTATCTTCAATTTTACATTATTATTTATTAAATTTTATGCTAATAATTTTTTGCTTGCTATATTCTCAACCTTATTTCAATGAGATAAAAATTAGCTTAAAGTAAGCTTAACATCTCATATGACATTCTGAAACATTTATAATTCTAAAATAATTTTGTTGAAATTGGTTATTGTAGGTAACTGAGCTGGGCCTGTTCCGTGCTGCTGTGCCCTCCGGTGCCTCCACTGGTGTGCATGAAGCCCTAGAACTTAGGGACAATGTCAAGGCAGAGTACCATGGCAAGGGTGTCCTCACTGCCATCAAGAACATCAATGATATTATTGCACCTGAGCTCTTGAAGCAGACTTTTGAAGTCACTCAGCAGAAAGAGGTAAATTATTATGGCTGTATCTTAAACTAATATGTTAAGCACACATCACAGACACATTCATTAACCCTTTTCCTGTCTATTTGTATATATTATATTTTGAACTCTATAGTCTTGTAGTAAAGTTCAATACCAATCAATGAGAAACATACCTCCTTACTGCCTCATTAAGAGTGAACAATGGCATATGCCTTTCATTGCCATGACTGCAGCTTAAGAGTTACACAATTTTAGATTTGTCTTCTTCAATTAAATGAACATTACATATTCAAAACAACTTATTAAAAAAATAATATAAAGAGTGTACATATCAAGAGTAATTAAGATTAAAAAAATAATATAAAGAGTGTACATATCAAGAGTAATTAAGTAATAACATGAGTATTATTAATTACTTACTGGGGCTGTTTCATTCACATTTGTTGATGTAACCATTTGAGACACAATAAACATTTTCATTTTCTCTTGATTCATCTTACAATGTGAATTCCTCTTCCAGATGGGCACTCATAAGTGCTATTATTTTTGTATATTTCCAAACACATATCAGTACTTATGTTATAAAATATGTAGTACATTTTTGACAGGCCTTTTGGGCTAGTGGTTTGTGATCTTGACTGCTAAGTCAGAGGTTGTGGGTTTGATCCCCACCAGGACACATCTTTGTGCCATTGCACAATAATTATATGATTGGTGTCTGGTTTTAATTTATCTATAATGTTGGTATTTAGAAATATATAAGTAAGTTTATCAGTTTTCTGGTTGCCATAGTATGGCTCTGCCTAGATTGGGATTAGGTGTGTTAGTTGTCCTAATATATTGATTTCTTATTATATTAATTAATATTGGTGAAAACATAGTTCTGCTTTATAAGCATGCTTACCTTATATATATTATGCTAGCAGCAGTGACAACATATTGTATTAATTAATATTATTTTTCTGTTAATAAGGAAAATACTGATGATGACTGCTAAAGAATATCAAAAACGTCCTGTTGATTCACAGAATTAAATAAATATAAAGTGAAGTCATTGTTACCCAAATAAAAATTATTGTATGTCTTATAGGGATGATTAATTTTTTAGGACTAAAATACGTTAATTATAACCTTAATATGAAAAAGGTCATTTGTATATTATACATACATACATAGACTCACGCCTGTTTCCCAGAGGGGTAGGCAGAGAGGATTTCCATTTGTCACAATCTTTGCACACCTCTTTTGCCGTGATTACTGTCATTATATTTATTTTGCCTTATGGCAATCTGCTGGTTTGTCCAGCAATTTCTGCCAGTGTCATGTAATGACTTGGGAATCCAAAATGCAATTAATCAATATTTGTTGTAACAAGTGTACAATTAAGGCGTTAATATGGACCCTGGAACAAAAGACAAACACAAATAAGTATTAGTTGAATATAATAATGATATGTAAAACAAACAACAATAGAATACTTAATATTTATAATACTACAACTTGATCGTTTTAGAAAAAATAAATTTAATAAAAGCAACAATTATATGGGGATTTGGAAAGTAAGATAGTAGGTGCAGAACATTAACAGGGTACTGAATTTTTAATTTTGAGGTGATCTGATCTAAAGGGAAGGGTTTATTTAATTGACAACAAAGAAAAATGTGGTCCAGAGTACCATCATCCAGACCACACTCACACAATGAATTGTCACGGACTCTAATTTTATGGAGAAAAACTGGGGTGCAGCAATGGCCAAGACAAATCCTGCAAATAACGGAGATAACAATCTTGGGAACCTTTTTAAATTTTTAAAACCATGGTTTGGATCATACATGCCCGCCGGTTTAGGGTACTTCTGACCTGCCCTTTCTTAAGAATGTCTCCGATTTGGTCAGAGAATGTTCGACGAGGTCTTCCCCTTCCGGTTGTCCCATTCACACAGGCCAGGTATACTTCTTTTCTCAATCTTCTTTCATTCATCCTTTCTAAATGGCCAAACCATCTCAGCATACCTTTTTCAATCTTTGTGACTAAATCCTCTTTAACACCACAACATTCTTTTGACGGTCACCGTAGCCTAGTTGGTAGTGCTCCTGCCTACGAAGCTGGTGGTCCTGGGTTCGAATCCCGGTAAGTGCAAATATTTGTGTGATGAGCACAAATATTTGTTTCTGAGTCATGGATGTTTTCTATGTATTTAAGTATTTATCTATCTATATAAGTATGTATATCGTCGCCTGGTACCCATAGTACTAGCTTTGCTTAGTTTGGGGCTAGGATGGTCTGTGTGACATTGTCCCTAGATATTATTATTATTATTATTATTCTCTTACATCAGTATTTCGAACTGTCTCTCAAAGTCACACCACACATACTTCTCAGAGCTCTCATTTCCACTGCATTTATTTTACTTTCATCTTTTTTCTGCCATACCCAACTTTCACTTCTATACATTAAAGTATATTATGAATGTGTTTATTTACTTAAACACATTCGCTGTGCACAGGCATACCTGGATCCTCATAAATGCAACAATATCACCATGCCCCAAACACATAATATGGTATGCCCATAAAGTCAATAAGGCAACCTAAGTACTTGAGCCGTGTGCCTTGTCAAATCACTGAAGGTTCGTATACGAAAATTGTATGAAAACGCACATACGCGTCATGGGTATGGGAGAAGTATAGCAAAAATCGCACATAAGCGTAATTGGCAGGGGACATGTTAAACTTTGCTTTATAACTACTGACTTGAACAACATGATCTAACTCCTCTTGATTCTTTCTGATAATATTCATTGTGGGTTCCAAGACAGTTAAAGCAATTCCTCGGGACATGTCTGAGCCTCACCGCTCAGTATCATTACATTTTGTGCCACTGTTGATCCTGGCTTATAAGACTTGTAGAGATGAATAAGAGGGAAGGACTAATCCAGATTAAAATAAAAAAAAAACTGAAATCATATAGTCAGCATTTTACATTGAAAAATATAAGAATTATAAAAATTGCTTCAGACATAACATACAAAAAGAAAAAAGAACCTAACAGTTTAATTAATAACTTACTTTTAAAAGTCAGTTAATCTTTTGACTGCCACAGTAATGTATAGATGTCAAATGACCAAATCATGCTCAGCACACCATGGGATGACTACATAGTTATGTTGTGGGATGCTGGGTACATTTTGGGTTGTTGTTTATACATGATTGTAATGGTCAAAAGGTTAAAAAACACAAACAAGTTTATCTGGACACACCCATGTCATTGAATGTTTATAAAACATTGATAACAAAACACTAAATACTGAATGATACATGTTTAAAAATCTTATTCATAAATATAACATAGCAATAATAATATGTAATATTTAACTGAAATTTCCATATCTTTATTTGTTTGTCAATGATTTAAAAAATCAAGTCTAATGCAATTACAATTTTATTTGTTAATAAAGTTACGAAACGTAATTATTTGATGGAAATGAGTATTAAGACATTGTTTTAGTTTAATTTGTTCTTATAGGACCATTTGTGAAGCCAGTGGGGCAGCTACCATGATTGATAACTAAACCCCGATTTTCAACTGCAGATAATGAGGTCCTGGGTTCCTATCCTGATTCAGGCCAAATAGTTATTATGGGATTTTTATGTTAAGTAAATTTCTCAGTATCAGCCTAAGTAAAAGTCTGGGAGTGGGCGGTATTACACCCCCTGTTCACTGTTCAGTCCTGTCGCTATTCGGCGTATTGTATCATGAGAGTGATCGAATAGAAAGTGCCCCTATGTTTACGCACACACTTTAAACTATAATATGTCTCATGCAAATGTTTAATCTCCATAGAGACTGGCTGCCATGGACGAAATTTGCAGGAGACCATGAGAGCATGAGGCGCACATAGCTAGATGCTCTCACCGGTCTGTCAGGGATCGGCGAGGTAAAGCAACTAGGCTGGCGGTCAGTCCATAGATGGGTGACCACCAAAGTGGTTTAATTTCTGAGCGACTCCATGCTTCGGAGGGTATGTTAAGCTGTCAGTCCCGGTTGGGGTCATTAGACAAGAGTCTTTTAGCCATGTCAGAAGTGTACTGGGCGGCTTGAACAACTCTGACACTAGGGTAACCACTTCCCATACGATAAGTAATAATAAATTAGCATAATCATGTTTTAAACATACCCTATGTGAAGTATGCTTTTTTCTCTCCGATACTGCTAATATAAAGAGTTTTGTACTGTATAAATTACACCCAGAAACAGAACAAATAGTCATGCTCATTATACAAAGATTCTTCATGGGCAGGGCTTGAAACAAAAACCTCTGGATTAGGAGTCAATGTCACAAACTACTAGATCTAGGATGTGTAGCGATTGCTTAATATTCCTTTGTTTACGAATAGCTAATGAAGATCGTAATTTATTAACAGATCGACCAGTTCATGCTTGGCTTGGACGGCACTGAGAACAAGTCCAAGTTGGGTGCCAACGCGATCTTGGGCGTGTCCCTAGCCGTCGCCAAGGCCGGAGCCGCCAAGAAGGGAGTGCCGCTCTACAAGCACTTGGCAGACTTAGCTGGCAACAATGACATCGTCCTGCCTGTACCTGCGTTCAATGTCATCAATGGAGGCTCTCATGCTGGCAACAAATTGGCCATGCAGGAGTTCATGATTCTGCCTACAGGTTATTATTACTTCGATTTTTTTTTTTTTATATCAGCCGGCGAAGTCAGGTTCACCTGATGGTAAGTGATCACCGCCCCCCATGGAAACTCGAGACACCAGAGGAGTCGCGGGTGCGTTGCCGGCCTTTAAGAGTCAGCAAACAAGTGTTCCTGACCCTTCCCTCCACCCCAATGAGATCTGGCGACCTTACTCACACTCGGAAACACCACATTAAAATTATTAATGTTATTATTAAGGAATGTCTTCTGTAAGGTGGAAGTACTTCCCCAGTTGGGCTGCTCTTTGAGAGAATGAACGCTATGCCCTACCTCTCTTAACTTAAATTTTAATAGCTTTGTTTATCTTGCTATCTGGCATAGTGATTAAGTGAATTAACCTTTTTAATGCGTCAAGGTTAATGAAATAAACGCCAATATGTGAATAATGGTCTTGTCAAGGTGAAACATATGTTGGCTTAGTGACAAGACAGACACCCTAGAAACCCTCCGTCTGCCACAGTGGTTATTTTAGGTACTGCTAATGATAGCAATTTTAAATATGTTTGAGTATTGCCTATCCAACTTTTAACATTGTAAATGGAGAATTTTAAGATATATATTTTTTATTCTATATATGAAAATAGTTGGCTGTGTGGTGACGGAAGCGAATATCAGAATATCATTACCCCATCTCATCCCTGGGGGGGCGTAGAAGGCAACCCGAGGGAATATCTACCAGAGGACATGTAGCAGCTTCAGGCAGACGCTTGTCCAGCTGTTGCCTTCTTTCAGCTGGAATGATGATGATAATGGAGAATATAGTTTTTAATCATAATTTCAAAGATAATAGAGAGTCTAATCACTATGTTTAGTACAAGTATCAGTTTAACCTTTTGACCGCCATTGTCATGTATAGATGACAAACCTAATATGTCCAGCATGCAACGGTACAACTATTTGCATTCTGGGCATATACTTTTACATAGTCATGACTGTGTCGTGCTGGGCACATTTTGTTTTGTCGTCTATAGCCGACTGTAGTGCTCAAAAGGTTAATGCTTCCATTTTTTGTGATATATGGGTACCTGAATAATTTCCTCTTTTAAAGGCGCTGCATCGTTCAGCGAGGCCATGCGTATGGGCTCAGAAGTTTACCATCACCTGAAGAACATCATCAAGAAGAAGTTCGGCCTGGACTCTACCGCCGTCGGAGACGAGGGTGGCTTCGCTCCCAACATTCAGAACAATAAGGACGCCCTGTTCCTCATCCAGGATGCTATCCAGCAGGCTGGATATACTGGCAAGGTAGGCCTTACGAAATTGCTTTACGAAATGTATATTAGAGATATCTTTCCAACACCTAACTTCTAAAACTATGGTGACAATTTGTCCGTGTGAACATCTTTCATCTGCATAGTTCACACGCGCGAAGCTGTTGCTTGAGCTTGACCAAGAAATTATGTTTTTGGTGCCCCTCTATAATGATACATCCATAGTCTGAGTGGCTGTGGGCAGGCCACATAGTTCGTAGAGCCGATGGCCGCTGAGGCAGAAAGGTTCTCGAGTGGCTGCCACGGACCGGAAGACGCAGCGTGGGCAGGGCCCCTTATATGATAGCCCGACGATCATCTTGCAACCCACTAGATGCGGGCAACACAAGGGGCATTTAGGATATCCTTAGAGGAGGCCTTTGCAAAACAGTGGAAGTCTTTCAGCTGATATGATGATGATATGTTAATTTAGGGTACAATCTATTTCTATTCTAAATGAAATGGGCCTGTTGGCGTGGTTGGCAAATGCTTGCTTTTCACGCCGTAGGACCTGGGTTCGATTCCCACCCAGGACAGATATTTGTGTGCATGAACATGTCTGTTTCTCCTGAGTCGGGGTGTAATTATTTATATAAGTATGTATTTACAAAAGAATAGTATGTAGTATATTTTTTTAAAATTATTAACCTCATGATTGATTTTTCTAGATTGAAATCGGTATGGACGTAGCAGCATCCGAATTCTTCAAGAACGGCACCTACGATCTTGACTTCAAGAACGCGCAGTCAAACCCCGCTGATTATCTTTCCTCGGAGAAGTTGGCCGAGTTGTACCTGGACTTCATCAAGGACTTCCCCATGGTCTCCATTGAGGATCCCTTCGACCAGGACGACTGGGCGGCGTGGTCCAGCCTTACCTCCCGCACCCCCATACAGATTGTTGGAGATGATTTGACTGTTAGTATTATATATTATTAGCTATGCCCCGCGGTTATTCCCGCGTTAAAATGTATTAATTATAGCATATGTGTTATTTGGATATAGAAGCTATATTACTACTTTCAGTTTTATCCAAGTTTCATCAAAATCCCTTCGGTAGTATTTGCGGGAAAGGGTAAAGACAAGTAACAAACATCCTCACAAACTTTTACATTTATAATACTAGCTGTGCCCCGCGGTTTTACCCGCGGTAAACTTTATAAATGACAGCCTATGTGTTAATTGAGGGTTTTAGCTAATTCCTTACCAAATTTTATTAAAATGGCTCCAGCCGTTTCGACATGAAGAAGTAACAAACATACTCACTCACCAACTTTCGCCTTTATAATATTAGTGTGATATTACTAGAAAGTTTCATCAAAATCCGTTTTGCGTGTAAGAGTAACAAACATCCATACATACATACTCACAAACTTTCGCATTTATAATATTAGTAGGATTTTAATGAATTTTTTATTCTGATAAATGTTATTCCTTGTTAATGTTATGGTAGTCAATTTTTTTTATTGATATGTTATTGGAAGGGAATCTTATCCATACATACATACTCACAAACTTTCGCATTTATAATATTAGTAGGATTTTAATGAATTTTTTATTCTTATAAATGTTATTCCTTGTTTGTGTTATGGTAGTCAATTTTTTTATTGATATGTTATTGGAAGGAAATCTTATCCATACATACATACTCACAAACTTTCGCATTTATAATATTAGTAGGATTTTAATGAATTTTTTATTCTTATAAATGTTATTCCTTGTTTATGTTATGGTATTAAATTTTTTTATTGATATGTTATTGGAAGGGAATCTTATCCATACATACATACTCACAAACTTTCGCATTTATAATATTAGTAGGATTTTAATGAATTTTTTATTCTTATAAATGTTATTCCTTGTTTATGTTATGGTAGTCAATTTTTTTATTGATATGTTATATTGGAAGGGAATCTTATCTTTCTAATGATTTGCAATGGAAATCTTAAATCTAATATGAAAAATGAGAAATCATAAATTTAATATACGGCGGGTTTCGAACCAGGGCCATCGGGGTAGGCGCTGATTCCAATTAATTTGTTGAATACAGAAGAGGCTAAACTCTACACACTGTTTAGTGAAGATAAAAAGAGAGAGAGAGAGAGAGTTGTTTCGTTTATTATATAACGGGCCTTTTGGCGTGGTTGGTAAATGCTTGCCTATCACGCCGCAGGTCGTAGGTTCGATTCCCACCCAGGACAGATATTTGTGTGCATGAACATGTCTGTTTGTCCTGAGTCTGGGTGTAATTATCTATATAAATAATAAATAAATAAAATAATGGTTTATTTCTCTCTTAAGGCGCATACATCGTGTTGTTATGTTAAAAACATTGTTTAAGCACTTATTTAAAAAGCCTTTGAGAGAGCTGGAGTCTGTACTAGGCTCGAAACCTGTATAACAGATCTCCAGGCTCCCCCCGTCTTGGACATAAAGTTTAGAGGCTTATTTACATATTCCAAATTAAACAAAGTTATAAGCTAAAGTTTTGAGAGAAAAGTAACATTACTAAAATTTGTAATGATTTAGCAATGTTACTTACACTTACAAGGCAAAATAGGAAATAAAACAAAAAATCAAAAATTGTGTGAGAGTTGAGTGTGTGAATGTGTGTATTTGTGTTCTAATAATTTTTATTTTTGAGTTTGCATCAATTTTTCTGTTTCATCGTAGTTTAAGTTACTTAACCACTTTGTAACTGTGTATTTACATTTGGTCCTACGCATAGGGTATATACCCAGCGTTTTATTGGCCATATTGTACACGAAGCTACTCAGAAAGCAATAGAAACGTTGTGCCGTAGTTGTAGTTACTAGTACTGGAGGGCAAACAGTGTACTTCCATCGTTGATTTAAAAATTTTGAGGGATCGTAATAAGTGGGAGTGACTGTTTAAAATAATGTTAAGAATAAATAATTTTCGAACGGAGAGGACGTTACATTTAAGATAGAGTTCGCTGGTGGGGAACCTGTAGGGGAGGCGCCATCCCACTTTTAGAAGAGCTCTTTGTGCCCGCTCGAGCTGCAGAAAGTGTGTTTTGGAAGACCTAAGTAGATATAAGTATGTATTTAGAAAAGAAAAGTAGTAAATGTAATATATCAGTTATCTGGTTTCCAACTATTCATTTCTAACTCCTTCTTTTTTCTTTCTGATTAAATTCGTTGTGGGATCCAAGACAGTTAAAGCGACTCCCCGGGACATGCCTGAGCCTCACCGCTCAGAGTCATTTCATTGTGTGCCACTGTTGATCCTGGCTAACAGGAGTTACAGTGGTGGGTAAGACGGAGGGACTAGTCCCGATAAAAAAAATATCTGGTTTCCATAGTATAATGAATAATGTCCCAGGATATTATTATTACTGTAGGGCCAAGAGAGAGAGAGAGAGATGCGAACACCCATTTGTTTCCGTCATCAGTAATGTTTCGTAGTTGGAGACAAAGAAGTTTTACGTCAGATGTGTGATCTCAAGCACACTTATTTTTATAGGTAACAAACCCTAAGCGTATTGCGACAGCTGTGGAGAAGAAGGCGTGCAACTGCTTGTTGCTGAAGGTGAACCAGATTGGAAGTGTGACCGAGTCCATCGACGCCCACTTGTTGGCTAAGAAGAATGGCTGGGGCACCATGGTTTCCCACAGGTCAGTAAAGGCTCCTACTTTATCTCCCAAACTGTCACGACACTGCTCAAACTAGTAAAAGAACTTCAGTATGGGCAAAAGTGCAATATTCGATACCTTTCATAGTAACAAATAGACGGTTGGCGAATGCTTGCTTTTTAACCCGGAGGTCGTGGGTTCGATTTCCACCTAGGACATAATATTTGTGTGCAAAAACATATCTGTTTGTCCTGAGTCTGGGTGTAATTATCTATATTAAGTATGTATTTATAAAAAAAAACTATATGTAATATATCAGTTATCTGGTTTCCATAGTACAAGCTCTGCTTAGTTTGGAATCAGATGGCCATGTTTGAATAAGGTCCTAGGATATTATTATTATATTCTTTTTAAGATGAGTCTTTTTCTAGCAGAGCTAAAAAGCAGTATTTGTTTTACATTTTTTAAAGTATGAATTTTAAAATGTTCTCACAATCCTATTGTCGTCAGATCTGGAGAGACCGAGGACACGTTCATCGCAGACCTGGTGGTGGGGCTGTCCACCGGCCAGATCAAGACGGGCGCGCCGTGCCGCTCCGAGCGCCTCGCCAAGTACAACCAGATCCTGCGCATCGAGGAGGAGCTCGGAGCCGGCGCCAAGTACGCCGGCAAGAACTTCCGCAGACCCGTCTAGACACGCACAATGTACTAAGAGAGCATATTACAGAAACAAACCCCGACGTTTACCAGAAAATAATAGTTTAAGAAACTAAAAAACACGCTTTTAGCACGCACAAAAAATTACAAATACCCATATCACGGGGGTGCATTTCAAATATCCTGTCCGCCATCTTGGACGTCCGCCATATTGGATTTAAGTCACGTGACTATTTTTTTTCGTATGCTTGACAGCAAACCCTTGATTTGATACCCATATCATGGGCTTGGATTTCAAACAGCCCGTCCGCCATCTTGGGGAGGCCGCCATATTGGATTTGTAATGACGTTTCTTGGCTAGTTATGTATTGTCATCAGAACTCAGAGCGTGTGCAAAATTTCATCCTAATCGAAGACCGGGAAGTGGGTCAAATTAAGATTCCAAGATTTTCTTACATACATAGTTAGTTACAAGTGAAACTAATAAAAGCGTGTTAAAATTAACCCTTGTGACCTTTGAAAAAATATTTTCTCAACACCAAACGTCTAAAACTTGCTGGGAGGTTCAAATTAATACTTATAGTAAGCTCTGTTTTTAGTCGGAAGGTTTAAAATAAGCTTAAAAGTAGTCATTACGTGCTTGACTGATCTGAATATGCTCTTAAATGTTAGGAAGCATTTTAAACCGTAGTATTATCCGAAAACGGTGTACAATAATAATGTATCGAGTTTAGAACTGTACCACACGTGATTTTATCAAAAGTTACTTTTATTTATAAGATATTATTACACCTGGAAGCTGTAGTGTATGTACAAGTGTTGAATGTATGAAACCTATTATTATTTATTTAAATTTTAAGATTTATTTTTAATTAAAAGAGTAATCGAATTGTTCAAAAATTCAATAAATCATGTTATTGTATTTTTACTGCGTTTTAATTCAATTCTTTGCTGTAATTATGAAAGAACGAATGAGAAAGAAAATTGTCAAGTACAAGTAGGACAAGTCACACATGACTTTGTCCTTTGTATAAATAGTACATTGTTGCCACGTAAGTCTAGCAGTAGCGTTTTCAACCGTAGATATGAGGTCCTGGGTTTAAATCCCGGCTTTGACCAAAATGAGTTGGGGATTTTTCCGTAAATATAAATTTCTCAGTATCAGCCCGAAGTCTGGGAATTGTCGGTATTACACCTCCGTGCCTCGGAGAGCACGTAAAGTCGTCGGTCCGGACCTCTTTCCGGTCGTGGTGCTAGTCGTCCCATCGGATCATGAGTAGAATGTGCCACTGTGTTTGCGCACATAATTGTGCACTATAATATGTCCAGCACAGTTGGGTAATCTCTATTGAGACTAGCAGCCGTGGCCGAAATTCGGCCGGGAGGACATTATTACATTGTTGCCAGTACATAGTACATAATGCAATCTACTATATAAAAATAAAATGGGTTTTCCTTCCTAACGCTATAACTCCAGAACGCACGAACCGATTTCCACGGTTTTGCATTCGTTGGAAAGGTCTCGGGCTCCGTGAGGCAAAGAAAATATTATAATATAATATATTATAAAATGTAACACCGCGGGGCACAGCTAGTTACTAATAAATATGTCGCTAAGGTAATTTGAGATACAGCACATCTCCTTAACAAATTAATAAAAAAAACTAGTGAGCTTTAGACCACACGACTGAAGTAAATTTTGATATACGAAACAGTTATGTTTGGCGTTTGCCGTGAGAGAAACAGTAAGAAAATGTGCGCTCGCTCCTTACGGTATACCGGCTATACTAATCATAACTCTCTATGTTCACTGACTTATATCTCCTCTCAACCACCGTTCGCCTTGCCTGATCACACTTTTCGTAACGCTCTCGTCACGCATTCAACAGCTTACTTCCCAAGTCAAACGTGCGCAAAGACGTTTTACTTCAACAATTACAATTCACAATCTATAAGAGTTAGTAATCACACTTTCATCCGTAGTACTAATATAGTTATCTGTGCTTTCATCCAAAGTGCTAGCCTTGCGTATAATTATTGTAGTAGTTAGCCGGACGGGTCGTGAGTTGTGAGTGGGGTATCCTTATCAACTGGTATAAGTCAGGATTTGATACATGAGCTTTTATTGTTTTTAATAAAAGTCAATAGAGGTGCTTATAGCTATTTGCACTAGCCGGTCCGTAGGTGATCAGTAAAGTAAAGCACGTAGGCACGCGGTCAGACTAAGGATGGGTGACCGCCGAAAGTTGTTAAATTTCTGAGGGAATGCGTGCATTGGAGGGCACGTTAACATGCGTACTGAGCAGACTTCTGACACGAGGGTAACCATTGCCCATACAATGAAGTAAGAATAATAAAGGTCAATGACCCGCAGTCTGTTCTCAATCATGCCAGATGCCTTTTATAAGCCGATATAGCCGCGTAGCGGGTTCACCCGCAGAGAACGAGGTCCTGGGTTCAAATCCCAGGTCGGGCCAAAAGGGACTTTGGGAAGTCTGGGATTTAGCGGTATTATACCCCCGTGCCTCGGAAAGCACGTAAAGCCGTCGGTCCTGATCCTGACCTCTTTGGTCGTGTCGCTCGGCGTCCCATCGGGTCATAAGAGTGATGAAATAGAAAGTGCTCCTGTGTTTGCGCACAAACTTGTGCACTCTAGTATAGAATAGAATACTATTTATTGTACACCATAAGAATACATATTTCATAGGATATTACATAAACAAGTTGCACAAAGGGCGGTCTTATCGCATAAAGCGATCTCTTCCAGACAACCTTAGGATGGATAGGAGCTGAACAATAATAGCAGTAGGTGTGCAACAAGACATACCTACACCAAAATTGTGGTATATCCATAACAATAAAAAGATATTTAATAAATTTACTGTTAAAAAGAAAGAAATGTAAAAATAAACACAATTAAATAACTAAATAAGAAAAATAATTTATTTAACGTAGGTAAGTACCATAAATTATACAGACAAATAGTGTTCTTTGACTAGCTTTTGAATAGTGTTCTTTGAAATGCTGATATTGTCTGGGCACGTTTAATTTCGATAGGCAAGGCATTCCATAGTCGAGCTGCCTGTACACTAAACGACATTCCCATAAAAATGGATTTGTGCTCTGGGATATGTAGTTTTAAATTTTCTGATGATCTTAAGGATCGCAAATGTGTGTCACAAAGGAACTCGAAGCGTTATTTAAGATATGTAGGAGTAGCAGGGTTAAAGAGAATGTTATAAAGCAAAGAAAGAATATGAGCATTCCGGCGAAGGCGAATTGGCAACTTGAGCTTAGGACGAAAGGAGGATACATGATCATATTTGCGAAGACCGATTATGAATCTTAAACAAAAGTTTTGAAGTCGCTCAAGCTTATCGAGTTGCTCTTCAGTAAGATTGAGATAGCTGACATCAGCGTAGTCGAGGATTGGTAGGAGAAGCGATTGAGCAAGCGCAATTTTAGTGGTAATAGGGAGAAAGTTGCGTAGACGCCTAAGTGAGCCTGCTGACGCAAATAACCTTCGGCTAACCGTCTTCAGTTGTGGGCCCCAGGATAATGTACTAATGTACTATCTATTACTAGGTATCCCCAAATTCTTAACATTATCTTTAAACGGGATGACAGTACCTTCAAATGTAATTTGGGGAAGTTGGGACATGTCTATCCTAGTCACCATTCGAGAGCTGCCGATGATGACAGCTTGCGTCTTTGACGGGTTAATCTTCAGACCAAAGTTATGACTCCATTCCCCAATGCGAAATAAATCAGAGTTGATTATTCTGATGGCATCTGGCAGGTTTGCATGTGGAGAGTGGTAATATATTTGGAGATCGTCTGCATAAAGATGGTAGGAGGAAGAAAGGTTATTTAAAATTGAATTAATAAAAATAGCAAAAAGCAATGGAGATAAAACGCCACCTGCGGTACACCGGCTAGTGTGTTGCACCATGAAGAGAAAGAGTCATCAATACGGACTCGTTGCCGGCGACCAAACAGGTAGGTGCGAAACCAATCAATCACTATTGGAGATATGTTCAGAGTGCTCAGAATGCCAAGAAGAATGTTGAAATCCACAGTATTAAATGCATTACTGAAATCTAATAGGAGAAGAACTGTAAGATTTCCATTCTCCATAGCACACCTAATGTCTTCCGTAATAGTGACCAGGGCTGTATACCTATGTCCTGCATAATATGTCCTGCGCATAATATGTCCTGCGCAGATGGCTAATCTTTTTTGAGTCTAGCCGCCGTGTTCGAAATTCGGCTAGGAGAACATTATTTATTATTATAAGCAGATGATCCGACCTAAAGTAACTTCTGAAGATAATTTACTGGTTTTACAAAGTGACATTGATCCTGTTTCAATGGAATACTTTTTGTGAAAGTTATAGGACTCATTAAACCATCTTTGTAAACCCAAATACAGTGAGGTAACTAGTAGCCATCCAGGCAATCCTTTATCTACAATCTAGGAGCATCATTAGGTCCTTTTTATAAGGCGAAATGGAAAGAGCTTGTTACTGCAAATTTGATAAGACCAAACTCAACAGGATTTATTTATGAGACTTATTCAATGGCGTCTAATAAAATAGACAGTCGAAGAGTTCCGATATCCTTGGAGTGAGCCTAAGAAGCGTCCACTATATTGCTCAAGCCGTCTGGCGAATTACTTATCATATGGGACTGCCCATATTACCTTAGTGTCAAAGTTGTTCTAGCCGCCCAGTAGGTCTCTAATATAATTTAACTACTGTTGCCTAATGGTTACAACCGGGACCGACAGCTTAACGAACCCTCCGAAGCACGGAGACGCTCAGAAATTAAACCACTTCGTCGATCACCCATTTATGGACTGACCGCGAGCCTAGTTGCTTAACCTCGACTTACGAACCGGTGAGAGCATCCGAGGCGCCGTGAGTCCACCAAATAAGACTTTAACTTGACTACAAACCTAGACCACTAGACTGCACCTATGGAGCAGCGGCTAAGCCACTTCATGAATGAATTCCCGGGTTTGATTGCCACACCATACAACTATTTGTGTGACCCTACCTAAGTAGTTGTTCTAAGTCTGACTCTTTATTGTAACACCGCCGTGTAATATAGTATAGTGTTAAATACTTAATACAGAACCGTATCACGAAACTTGGCAACAAAACCAAAGTTAAACATACCATACAGGAATAGAAGGCAACGAAAAAGCAGATGCACTGGCTAGGAAGGGGTCTGAAAGTCAGTTATATAGGCCAGAACCGTGCGTAGGGATTCCTCCAAACATAATAATGAAATGAAATGAAATAATGAAATTTATTCAGCACATTGGTATTTACATACACTTATACTTGTCAAGCTCACAATGTATTACATAAACACAGTAATCAAAGCAACAAAATATTTTGAATTAGTCCGTCCGTGCGGTCTGTTTCGTCACATATATTTTTAATATCTTTAAATAAATAATTAATAGCAAGTTACTAAGCTATAATTCTATGTTAAAATTAAAGAATTGAAAACAACGAGCAGTTGGCTAGTGCAAAAGGCTCTCAACCAGTAGCTTAATTTAAGCGACTTATACCTGAGGGAACCCTTATGGGGTAATAGGAGCAATCCTTAAAAAGGAATCCACAGCTAAGCATAACCAAATGTGGACCAAAATCAAGGAACTAAAACACTCCAAACAGCTCATAAGAAGAGTAGACAAGAGCTGGTTCAAAAACCTATGGAGGTACAGCAGACACCAACTACCTACGACTAGTAGTAGCAGTATTTACGGGCCACTACGGCAGCAACTATCTAACCTACACAAACTGGGACTGTCGAATAGCCCGATATGCAGGAATGAACGGTGAAATGACTCTCAGATGATACGCCGTAAATCGTCTGTAACAGATGCAAAGGCCATATATATATACATGAAAATAATAATAAGAAAAAAAGCAATCTAAATCTGATCTAGATCTAAACATCTTCTGTGCCAATTGTTATTTATTTAAAAAATAAAACTGTTTTTATTGTATCGTAATAAAAACAGTTTTTTTTTCATTGTAGAAGGTATTACATACATTATCTAAACCTTAATGTAAGTATTTAATTCTAAGTACCTAGTTAGGCACATATGGATTATTAGATTTGCGGCTTATATTGATCATTTAGCATTGTTATTTAATTTATGATATTAGTAATTGTTTAGTTAAATAGCTAGGTAATTACTTACCTAGTCATTGTCAAAATGGTAATTTAAAGTTTTAATAGGTAAGTAACTAATTGGTACTAATGGTGTAACTACCATAATTGTCAATCCTTATATATCGTTTCTGATATATTTTACATATATGTATAGATTCTTTAATAATAACATTAATAATTTTAATGTTTTGTTTCTGCGTGTGAGTAAAGTCGCCAGAGCTCATTGGGGTGGGGGAAAGGGCCAGCAACATTCGTCCGCGACTCCTCTGGTGTTCTGAGTGTCCATGGGTGGCGGTGCCATCATGTTTGCCATCAGGTGACCAACTTGCTCGCTTGTCGCCCTCTGATATAAAAGTAGTATAGGTAGTTACCTATATAAGTATTGATTCTGATTAGATTGAGGTAGGTAATTCAATATTATTATTACGACGAATCTTGTGTGTCATTGCCATGTAAATAAATTCCACCGAGGCTCAAGAATTCATAACCGTATCTATCTATTTCATATGCATGCTGAAAATACCTTCACAAACACCAGAATCTATCAATATAGCATTTTTCTCTTTAGTTATGCAATATTTCACGAATCGTAAACAAATAGACATGGAGGATCTCTTTAATTAGATATAATGTAGAGACGCCAGCACATCAAGAAACCCCAATCTGTCAAATTTCCCCAATTAAAAGCACAAATTAGTATACCTACGGAACTAACTTTATGATTAAAAGTGAACCTTATGCTTTTGTGATAAAGTAGATTTATAAAAGAAATTTGACAGATTGGGGTAGCTGGATGTACTTTACGTACGTACAGCCGTTCAACTATTTATAAAAACTTTAAATCCTAACTACGTACATACGTTACCGAGAAAATAGATTTTGCCGTAAGTACGTATCTTACTTAAGTGGAGATGGGCCAGATACATCTCACGATACCCAGACAGAAGATGGATCATTGAAGCCACACAATGGAAAGAACCAATGGGGAAAAGGAATGTTGGTCGACAATTAAAACGGTGAGCTGAGTAGTAGTGAGTCGCTGGAATCGACTGGATAAGGTCTGCCAAACAGGGGCCCTAATCTAATAATTTATACTAACATTATTTATAAGTAACCTTTCTTAAATTTAAGCAATGACTTATTAACAAACATTGTAATATATATATCAAAAGTGAGATTTGGAATAAATAAATAGATTTATTAATACTTCTTAGTTGGGGCGCATTGGATCCGGTGCGGTGGTAGCATTAAAGCGCGACCGTGGTTAAAAACGCAAGGTCTGTCATAATAATAATATTTAATTCGTACCTTAATATAGACATAACCATTCAGACAATATGTTGTAAAATATAGCTTAAACTATAAATTTCAATAATTAAACCTAAACATAATCTCTTTGATAATAACTTAATACGCAAAATTTCATTACCTACTATTATAAAATAAATTTTATGTTTAAACAATCCGTGTACCTAAATATCTGTATGTAACTAGTAATAACTATGTATACTTACTTAAATATATTACTACAAACATGTTCTGACTATTTACAAGCGCTTTTTTAAAGTATACGTGAATAAAAACCTTTTTAATTTTATTTATTATTATATTAGACAACACATGAATACGAGCAGAATAAAACAACATACTACCAGCTAGCTAAGCACGGCTTCATTGCGTGCTTGTGACGTCATCATGAGTCCAGTTTTCTATATAGAAAACTAGACAGTTAACAGT
The DNA here is from genome assembly GCA_951640165.1 of Pseudoips prasinana. Lineage (NCBI taxonomy): Eukaryota > Metazoa > Arthropoda > Insecta > Lepidoptera > Nolidae > Pseudoips > Pseudoips prasinana. The sequence goes on from OX621260.1 coordinate 18,026,412, forward strand.
ACAGACGCCAGCACCTCAAGCTACCCCAATCTGTCAAATTTCCTTTATAGATTTTCAACTTTATCACAAAAGCATAAGGTTCATTTTCAATTGGGGAAATTTAACAGATTGGGGAAGCTTGATGTGCTGGCGTCTGTTCATGATAGACGCGTGCACCGCAGCGGTTATCGCGTGTACTCTCGATAATAAACACCCACCTCGTTACTAATCTTTGTAAACAAATAAAATGTGCTAATTATAATCGGCTTCGAACTTACTAGTTATTACTTTGTGTCCACCCTACGCTGGTCAAGCATTTAGTAAAGTCGTATTTTATAATTAAATAAAACGATGTCTCAAAACAAACAAGAAATTCGTATCGTGACGTATATGTGCCCGTCTCATCCGGTACAACTATACGAGTTAATATCGGAATTATTGGAAGATGCTCTGGACTGCTACACCACCTTGCAATATGAGAGCAGAGCCCCAGGACCTTTGGAGGATCGGCCTGATCCTTTTATTACGAACAAAGTTGATATAGGTAAGACTTTTTATTTTATAACCTAAGTACTAGGTAATATTATAAATGTGAAAATTTGTGAGTATGGGAGTATGATACTGTGATGGAACTTTGCAGAAATATAGCTTATATATAGGACTAACAGATAGGTAGGCTATTTATAAAATTTGACGCGGGTGGAACCGCGCGGCATACCTAGTAGTTTATATTGCTGTAAAACAATAAATACCAAGGAACGGGATGAGCACTATAGCAATAGGTAATGTAAGTAGTATGGAAATTGTTTCATTTCCCATATTATACGGAAATTCTTATTTTTGTACATTTATGTTTATTATATTAGGTATGCCAATACTTTAAATACTCGCACGCATATTAGTCCAATGGTAAGTATAATTCGTTGAAATGTTGTGTTTTTAATTCGTTATTTTGGAGTAATGTTAACATCACACTATTTAAGAGGTAAATGGCCCCGAATCATTATAAACTATTTTTAATATCATGCTCTTTCTCGTCGGGGTCGTGGTATCGGTCCATACATATTTGTATCATACCACGATTTATTGTTCTGCCTGTGTGTAATTTATCTATAATATATAGGTATGTATTTATAAATATATAAGTAGGTACCTACGCATTTTTATCAGTAGTCTGGTTGCCCTAGGACACGCTCTGCCTCCCCAAGGCGGAGGACATCCATGCAGGATTTTCCACCCCGCAAAAAAAAAAAAAAAAAAAAAATGGATACGCTCTGCCTAATTAGGAATCACAAGATAGAAACAATTAGGGATAACAAACACACTGCGTGTTATTTGTCCCTAGATATTTTATTATTATTTCTTAAGTACCTACTTATGTTTGTTCATGTTATCAAATTTTATTAGTCATTAGTACTTAAGTTAAGTTAAAATAAATAATAAGTAGGTTCATAAATATAATTACTTTGAAATAATCTACTTGTAATGTAGGTTTTTACCTACCTACTTATATTGTACCATAATACGAGCTTTGCTTAGTTTGGGGCTAGGATGATCTGTGTGACATTGTCCCTAAATATTATTATTATGTTTATTAGCACTATTATTTACAATACATATATTATATAAGGGTATTTTAATACAAATACAACTTATAAAATATATGGGGTACATGGAGAGAAATTTCCGCACAATCCTGGCATTCGCCAACAACCGCCTTCTGCATGTAACTCTCCAGCCAGATATCAAGTCCTAAACTTGCAAGGTTGATTTTCAGGGATTTAGGAATAACTCCATTTGTGGATATAACAATAGGTATGATCGCAGGTCTTTCGGTTCTCCAAATTTGCGCATATTCAAAACTCAGATCAAGGTATTTTGAAATTTTTTCTTTTTCTGCGTTAGATATGTTTTCATCATACGGTATTGTTATATCCACAAAGGATGTCTTTTTCGTTTGTTTGTCAATGACGACAATATCGGGTCGATTGGCACCTACCATTCGGTCAGTCAGCACGGGATTATTATTATTATATATGTATCTCATATAGGAATCTTTAGGTCTACAACTATATCATCATCATCATATCAGCCGAAAGATCTCTACTGCTGGACAAAGGCCTCCCCCAAAGATCTCCACAATTGCCGGTCTTGCGCTATTCGCATCCTATATATCTACAACTATATATGTAACTACATTATATTTAAGTAGGTACCTACTTACCCGAGTTGTAAGATGGTTTGTTTCTAACTAATAAATAAATAAACAGGAACCATAGGGGGTAGGCATGCGGTGTCGCGGTGTGCTACTGCTGAGATAATTGTCACGCTCCCTAACTTACATTTTATGGGTTTTAATCACCTTAGTGTTGTTAAAATGGTTTTGAGATGGTGTTGCGAATGAAACCTTGGATATTTATTAAATCATATATACTTGGCATCGATTGCTTCTACTCTACTCTGCGCAAGCGGTGCGCGTCCATGCTAAGCAGAGTGCGGGCCAGCTGAAACTCCGTCTTAGGGTCAGCGCAGACCGAGCGGAGAGGATTTTATTAAGACACTAGAAAATCAACTTTAAAATTATGGAAATAAAGTGCATGTAGGTATGCTTGAACATTTTAATGCGTGAGACTGCGCGAGCATTTTGTCAGGTTCAAGCATATATGCACTTTATTCCTATGGCTCTAAAGTTGATTTTCTAGTGCCTCAATTAAATCCTCTCCGCTGCGCTCCTCTCGGTCTGCGCTGACCCTTAGCCGTCATAGGAAACAGGCTAGATTGCCCTTACGTCAGTCACTGGATCGGTCTGCATGTGCAGTTTGATACACTGACTCACGCAAGAAGCCAATTTTTAGGGTTCCGTAGCCAAATGGCAAAAAACGGAACCCTTATAGATTTGTCATGTCTGTCTGCCTGTTCGTCCGTATGTCACAGCCACTTTTTTCCGAAACTATAAGAGCTGTACTGCTGAAACTTGGTAAGTAGGTGTATTCTGTGAACCGCATTAAGATTTTTACACAAAAATAGAAAAAGGACAATAATTTTGGGGGGTCGCCATTACTCGCCATAGATAGAAATGAAAATCAAAAAAAAAATTTTCTTCGTACTCATACATGTGGGGTGTCTATGGATAGGTCTTTAAAAATCATATTGAGGTTCCTAATAGCATTATTGTCTAAACTGAATAGTTTGCGCGAGAAACACTTCCAAAGTGGTAAAATGTCCTCCCCCTGTAACTTCTAAAATAAGAGAATGATAAAACTAAAAAAAATATATGATGTACATTACCATAGAAACTAACAACGAAAATTGGTTTGAACGAGATCTAGCAAGTAGTTTTTTTTAATACGTTATAAACCGCAATTTGCTTTCATTTAATCAACTGAAATACTTGCCACTACGGAACCCTTCATGTGCGAGTCCGACTCGCACTTGGCCGGTTTTTAGTTAGTGTTGTGATTGTTAAATTATATTTACTAACATAATTTTTAAGATTGATGTTATACTAACAAAATGGATCTTTGTTATCTGATTCGAATAAATAAATCATAAACACTATAGTCAAAACTATAGCTACATATGTATTACCTACAGGTATAACTATAACTTGGATGGTGTTTAGAAACCACTATGTTTGTAGTAATAGTGTAGTAGACTTTACCTTTGGCGCTCAACGATATATGCTCTCACAGTTCCGTTAGCGATCGAAGTTTAGCAACTAGGAAAGATATTTAAGGGGACAACAAATATTATGATAGGTATTTTTACACTTTTATTCATAATAGTACGGAACCCTTCGTGCGCCAGTCCGACTCGCACTTGGCCTGTTCTTCTTAGGGTTCCGTAGCCAAATGGCAAAAAACGGAACCCTTATAGATTCGTCATTTCTGTCTGTCTGTCCGTCCGTATGTCACAGCCACTTTTTTTCCGAAACTATAAGAGCTGTGCTGTTGAAACTTGGTAAATAAATCGTAAAACGCAATTTACCTTTCATTCAATCAACTCAAATACTTGCTGCTACGGAACCCTTCATGGGTGGGTCCGACTCGAAATTGGGCGCTTTCAATCTAGTGCGGACACTAGCCTTTCAAAAAGAGTTAGGTATTCATTGAATTCCTTATACAATGCATCGATATCATGTTAGCATTGTGAGCTGGAAATAAGTAATACCTAGTTGAATTTGTCTGTAATTAATAAGCAACATAATTTATTTTTTTTAAACAAGAGAACGTAGATAGTTTTCGTGACATGCACGGTGGACCTTCGGTTGGTTCTTAAAATGCTCTGTAGCCCAGAAATCGCTCAGATTTTAAATAAGGTTTCGTTCACAACACCACCCCAAAACAATTCTAGCACTGAGGTAATTAAAACCCATTAAATTTAGGCTAGATAGCGTCCCAATGATCTTTTTTTTAAGGTCTGCGGGCGCGTATGTCAGACTCGCATCGACTAAACCTAACCTGCCGTGGGATTCTTTTGGCGCCTGATGGGGGGAGCCCTGGAAAAGGGGTATGCTGCTCCGGTGGACCCCTTTTGCGCCATGTCCCAGTTGGTCGGGACACGTACCCTGGGAGGGCTCTGGATTGCCCTCCCCCAGTCCCAATGATCTTAGCAGTAATACACCGTTCATAAAATAATAATAATAAACAAGTATCTTGGGACTACTAACACACTGCCATCTCATCCCAAATTAGGTAGCCTAGTACAGTATAGTTTTGCCGGCATTTGCCGGTAACTATTTCTAAATATGTACCTACATGCATGCATATTATGGACTAGCCGTGCCCCGCGGTTTTACCCGCGTTAAACTTTATAACTTATAGCCTGTATGTTAACCCAGGGGCTCTACCGGATAAGTCACCGAACATCGATTTCTTAAATGGCGTTCAAATAAATAAAGGTTAAAAATGACTTAATCAATCGTTAAATCGGCTTCAACGTTGACAATCAATTCTGGAGCATTTATGACGTCACATGTGCTCATGGAAGCCGATTTAACGATTGATTAGGTAAGTCATTTTTAACCTTTATTTAGTAACGACATTTGAGAAATCGATGTTCGGTGTCTTAGCCGGTAGAGGCCCAGGATGTCAACTAACTCCATACAAAATTTTATTAAAATCGCTCCAGCCGTTAGGTGAAGTAGTAACAAACATACACACTCACAAACTTTCGCCTTTATAATATTAGTGTGATATGCCATTCGGATATATAACCTATCATCATCATCATCATCATTACAGCTTAAATAAATCCACTGCTGGACAAGCCTCCGTCAAGAATCATCTTGAGGGGATATGCCATAATCGCCACGCTTGGCAGGCGGGTTGGCGATCGCAGTATGATGGTCGTAGTACTCAGAAGGAAGCTGCTTCCCGTCCTCTGGTAGATATTCCCTCGGGTCGACTTCTACGCCCCCCACGGGATGAGATGGGGTGATGATATTCTGATTCTGATATTTGTCGCCGTCCCCACACAGCAGTATATAACCTATATGACTACAAAATTCCATCAAAATGCGTCCGGTAGTTTTTCCGTGAAAGAGTAACAAACATAGGTACACAACCTTTCGCCTTTATAATATTAGTGTGATAAATTACAACAAGATACAGAACCAATAATCGTACTTATCACACAAAAAATTGTCCTGGGTGGAAATTGAACCCACTACTGGCTCGGTCAGGGTCGCTAACTAATAGAATAAACAATTACTGCATATTAATATTGTCATAGCAACACAATATCGTTAACCTGCTTATTATTTTTTCATCAGGCGCTTAATATTTGTATTATTTGAATAATAACTGTTCACATATTTATATTTCAGCGTTCATGACTGCCTCTGCGTACCTTAAACTTAGAGAGCAGAAAAATGCTGCGATGGAACTACTACCCGTGACTCCCGTATTCGCTCATCAAATGAACGTGGAAAACAAACCAGGATATTTTTCTGATATAATCATACACAGTGATAAAAAGTGAGATATACTTAATTTCTTTTAAGACAACACCCGCACTACTGAAATGGAGGGTACTTTACAATCATAATCGACGGGCACATAAACTCATACCCATAACAACTACTTATGGGTCAGTCATTACAATTATAACAAAGCGATTTAGACCACACGACTGAAGTAAAACTTATACGAAACGTAACCTGGCTATGAGAGAAAGTGTGAATGAAAATGTGTGCTCGAACCTCTCTCTCTCTTATCCTTACAATACTATCCGAAACTTAACTCTCCCTTTCTATCTTCACAAACTTATATCTCCCTGTCGACTTCCGTTCGCCTCGCCCGATCACACTTTTCGTAACGCATCCACTAGGTTACTCTCCAAGTCTAGAGTGCGTAAAGAATTTTTACTTCAAAGAAAATATTATTATCTTAGGACATCTAACATACTGCTATCAGATCCTAAACTAGACAGAGCCTTTGCTATGGCAACCAGACAACTGATAAACATACTATAATATCGATAATACCTATAGATAAATTACACAGAACAAATAATCAACACGATTATTTGCTCTGTGTAATTTCACCACACAAAGATTTTTCTGATGGGGATTGAACCCAGGACCTCTGTCTAAGCAGCCAGCATCACTAACCACTACACCAACAAACCAGTCATTAACTCCCCAATAGTAATAATATAAACATAAACTCATTTATAAGATCAAAAACACGAACTTGCTTTTGAAATAAATACACAATCACAATAGATAAAAATGTTATCAGCATATGTCATTGACTCATGATAAGAACGAGTATTCTATTATTCAACTTGCTACCAGACTAGTAAATATTGTTTTATCGAAATACAAGCACACATCATTATATCGCACTAAGTGATGTACCTAAACAATCATTTTATTACAGAGCTCACAACGTAAATACTCTGCTTGATCTCCGTGGGTGTACATTCGCGTACAGTGACGAGGAATCTCTAAGTGGTAGCAAAATTGTACTAAAAACTTTGAAAGGAAAGGGGGAGAATGCATCATTTTTCGGATCTCTTATAAGTAAGTGGCAATAGCGTTAGTTAAGTTTAAGATTTAATATTTTGTACCCCTGTCCAAAAAAAGAGGTTATACATTTTAAAGTTAAGGGCGTCGGATAGGCTGAATGTGTAGAATACTCATTCATTTTGTACCAACTTTGGCAACATTAATTTAAAATGTAAACAAAGTTTAAAAAAAGTTGTGCAACTGATTATAGATTTAAAAAAGAAACTAAAAAACTGGGCTGCCATCACACTAATATTATAAAGGTGAAAGTTTGTGACTGTGTGTGTGCGTGTTTGTTACTTCTTCACGTCTAAACAGCTGGAGCGATTTTAATAAAATTTGGTATGGAGTTAGCTGACACCTTGGATTAACACAAAGGCTATAATTAACAAAGTTTAACGCGGGTAAAACCGCGGGGCACTGCTAGTTTACTATAAAACTAGTTAATTGTTAGCAAATTGTAGTCTAATTCATCATTTTAAAAAGTATAAAATCATGAACAGGCATGCAAATATGTATATTGTAAAACTTTTAAATTTTTAATTAATGTTGCCAATAGTACAAAAAGAAATATGTTTTTGCACACATTCATACTTACGACCCAAATGTCAGCCTATGGCATTGTAGCTCTTAAACAGATGAACCCAATTCGATGCGACCTTTTATTAAGAAGTTTGATTGACACGGTTCGAAATCCGTTCAGGCGTTGCAAAGATAAAGTCGAAGACATGTTTATTAGTTGCAGTCAGCAGTTTATGATATTTACGTATAGTATGATACGTATCTGTTTAACATTACAACTCACATTTGTTAATTTCAGGATCTGGATCACATTTAGCATCAGCACAGATGGTGTTATCCAAACAAGCAGATTGGGCGGCAGTTGACTCAACAACTCTTCTATATACCAAAAAGTTTATGTACGACGGTGGAAAAGATATAATAACCTTAGAAACACTAGGGCGATTACCCCCATACCCAGTTGTGGTAAATTCCAAATTAACAGGTAAGTAGGTTTGGCGCTCATAACGAGTTATACTCACGCGTAAGTGATCAGCGAGGTAAAGAACATAAGCACGCGGATAGCCTATAACTGGCAAGTAAACCAGTTAATACTAGTCACGAAGCAGATACGATTTCACCACCAATCTACCAGCTGAAAGACGTCCACTGGTGGACAAAGGCCTCCTCATCAAGATCTCCACAATTTCCGATCCTCCATCTAGCGGCTTGTAGGTCGCCCAAAGAGCAATGGAGAGGTCTATGTTCGGGGTTTTCCTGCGAGATCGAATCAGAAACGTCGAAATCCGCAGGCGAATCAAAGTAACCGACACAGCCCGAAGAATTGCCAAACTGAAGGATAGTGCACGCGAAAATATCTTGAGTGGCAAACACGAACCGGAAGACGCAGACCCCCTACAAGATGAGCCGATAATCGACTGAGAATTGCTGGAAGCCGCTGGACACGATTTAGATCCCTACAAAAATGTATGCTAGTGGCGGAAACTAAATTTTGAAAATTTACTCTATTCCTATCCCTGTCCATACAGTTTAGGTGCGGTAAGTCTAGTAGTCTAGGTATGTAGATATGTATATATATAAAGGATCATCGAGTTAGAAAACCCTGTCACTACTAATATAAATAAAATAAAAGCTTATTTAATAAAAATAAAATAAAAGCGTATTTGGGTGTCATTTATTAAATCATTAGATTAAATCGTAGCTTGATAATTAAGTAATATTTCTCGCTGCCCCTTTTGGTTGATATCGAGGGAAACATTTCAATTAAGACCATTGAAAATATGAAATCGTAGCTTGATAATTAAAATTTCTCGCTGCCCCTTTTGGTTGATATCGATGGAAAACATTTCAATTAAGACCATTTGAAGATATGACTATAAATAAAGTCACATTTTATGAAACATTTTGTTGTCTTTTGCCACAAAATTCTTCGCTTCTGAAAACTTAATGAAATTAATGTTAATAATACCATAATTGTAGATATTAAAACACCGCAGAGTCTCCAAGTCGAATGTTCTCGACCAATGCGTGTTGCCACTGATGATTCATGAAACAGAGGCATGGGCGTTTACTATTGGCCATTATAAGGTTCAAGGTCACCCAAAGAGCAATGGAAAGAGCTACAATGGAAAGATCTATGCTCGAAGTATCCCTCTTAGATCGAATCAGGATTGTCAGTGGGCGGGGGACATAGCTCATAGAACCAACGTCCGCTAGTGCAGAAAAGTTATTCTCGAGTGGCGACCACGAACCGGACGACGCAGAGTGGCCAGGCCCCCTACAAGGTGGACCACCGACGATGTTGCAAGCGTCGCAGGAAGGTGCTGGATGCAGGGAGCACAAGACCGGCCACCGTGGAGATGGGAATCGCCCATCAGGCATTTGTCCAGCTGTACATAGTAGGTAGTAGCATAGGAATCCGAGTAAATTTTCAAAATTTATTTTCCGTTACATGCATAGATTTTTGTAAAGAGCTAAATCGTATCCAGTGGCTTCCAGCAACCCTCAGTAGATCATCAGTCCGTCTTGTGGCCTGTCCACGCTGCGTCTTCCGTTTCGTGGTCGCCACTCGAGATCCTTTCGGCCCCAGTGACCATCACTGACAATTCTTCGGGCTATGTCGGTCACTTTGATTCGGCTGCAAATTACATCGTTTCGCAGGAAAATTTCGAGCATAGCCCTCTCCATTAAGCCGCTAGATGCGGGTAGCAAAGACCGGAAATTGTGACGAACTTTTGAGACGACTTTTGTTCAGCAGTGGAAGTCTTTCGGCTAATATTATGAAAGTAAAGCCACTTTTCCAGTCATGATGGTGAAGTTGTGGTATATATGTGTCGTATACATTCCACAACATTCCTCAAATGGCTTACGAGCTAACAACGCGGAGTATTGATTTGGTTTCAATTGCAAAAAAAGTCTTCAATGGTGCTTCAAAGATTCCAGAGTTTCAAAATTACCTTAGTGAAGTTTCTGTGGCAATTTTCTACAAAATTCTCACTGATTGTTTTGAAAGAACTAGAGATTTCGTTTGCCATTACCTACAAGAAGCAGAATATTTATCTAATCCAACTGAATAAACATACTTACTTACATGTATTTCTAAATAAATACATATTATATGCAAATTACACCCAGTAACAATCACACTAATATAATAAAGGCGTGTTTGTGAGTGTGTATGTTTGTCACTTCTTCACGTCTAAATGGCTGGAGCAATTATAATAAAATTTGGTATGGAGTTAGCTGATACCCTGGATTAACACATAGGCCATAATTTATACAGTTTAAGGAGGGTAAAACCGCGGGGCACAGCTAGTAAATAATAAGAATATCTTAGGACATTATTCACACATAGTCAACTGATCCCAAACTAAGCAGAGCTTGTACAAAATAACCATGCTCATTGCACAAAGATTTGTCTTGGGTGGTTTGAAATTTGAAACCCACGACTTTTGGATTAGCAGTCAGGCCAATCAAATAATATTAGTCGGATAATGTTATTTTTATACTAGCTTCGCCCTGCGGTTTTATTCACTTTAATCTTTATAAATTGTAGCTTATGTGTTATTAGCATATATTTTAAGCTTATTACTACAAAGTTTCTTCAAAATTAGATTGGTAGGTTTTGCATGAAAGAATATCAAACATCCATACTCACAAACTTTAGCATTTATTATATTAGTAGGAAAGACGTAGAGAGAAGAGTAGTAGAAGTACAATACAGTACAAATACTAATTTTTCCATGGTGTTTCAGATGCAACAAAAACAGCAATATCCAATGCACTGCTCAAGCTACCTCTCACTCCCCAGTGGAAATCTAAATTCGCTAAATTCGGTCTAATTAAGTATCAAGTAAACAGCGATGTCACTTACAATGGGCCGGCTGCACAGATGTGGTCCATCCAAAACGAAAAACTCAATGTACGGTATTATTAGAGCATTCCTCCTCGTTTCATTATTGTACCTTATTTATATTTTGTACTCCGATTATATTCCCAAATAGTCATTATAATTACAAATAAAACAATGACATGTAATATTTTGTAGTTTCAATTTCCTATATCATTTATGTCTTATTTATTATATAGGTTACATCAGGTAATGATAAATGTGGAATTTAATTTTGAGAAGCCTTACTCAAAGGCTGCTATACATTATTTAACAATTTATCAATCACCTGTATTAAGTCAACAGTAGTTTACTGTATGTGAATATTCATTTTGCTTCCACTAAGATTTGGTTTGTTTAATTGGGTTTTGGACATCTCTGTATAATAATATTCATGTTTACAACTTCTTTCTTCTTATTGTAATCGATTAGTACACCTTTAGGTACTCTTATAACTCCCATTGTGACAGGTAAATGTTTCTTGGGACTGGCTTTACGTGAAGAGTCTATCTGTAATATTTATTAAACACAATATTAAATTTAAATCTTACCTTAAAAGTCTCATATACAATACAAGTTTAACAGCAATATTATAGCAATTTTTCCACTCAGTTTTAATATAAAAGGTGTAACAAAAATTTTGAAGACAACTTGAGGAATGCTATTTAAACATACAAATAAACAAATAAAGGTAACCAATTTTTGAAGTTATACTTCTTTTGGCGCGATGGAGAAAAATGATGAGAGTGAATTTTTACGATGCGCGCGCACACCGACGCCAAAAAATTTAACAGCATGAAGTTAGTTCTAGGTGGTATGAAAATTGATAACTATGTTCAAGTTGTATATTAAGAAGTATAACTTCTAACGCGTGTACATAAGTACACACAAGTTTTTTAATTTGGATATTATATGGGTCCCCATACAAAGGGCACTAGTTGATTGTTAGTATTGTATGAATGTACAGTTTCTTAAAAAAGTACTTAAGCTGTCTGTTTGAGATTTGAGACTAGTTCTGAATTATGAAAATAAATATTTATTACTATGGGCCCTTAATAGTAACTTGGGAATCTAAAACAAGCAGTAAGGAGCTATTTATATTTTGACTCTATAAAATTTTGTTTATTGACTTAATTTGTATTTGTTAATTTTCAGTTATAGCTTATAATAAAAAAAATAACTGTTCTAGCACAATCCGCAGTCAAGGATGTCCTGATACAATGAAAAATTTGAATTTTTGGCTTTTCTCAGCATTTCTCAGAACGTACACTTGCAAAATTTGTGTATTCATTTACTTATGATAAGATTTATTTTGAATTTAACAATATAAATACCTTATAGTTAGTAAAACTAAAAAGTTGGGAGCTATTGCAAATTAGTCTCAAACTATTCAATAAAATACATAAATATAATATCATAATTATATTTCAATAAATATGCTAACAATTAGCATTTATCTAGCTAATTATAACAATCAATTCAACTTAAATGCCAAGCAAAATAATAAAACCAAAGAACTCTTTTAACTAAATCTACTTATTTTAAATACTGTTATATTAACCAAGGTCTACTTTTGGGAATTTCATCTACAGTATTGTAATTGGACTAAACAATTCCACCGCCGTTGATGTGGTCAATTTCTTCTTGACTGAGAGGTTGTCTCCGATAGCGCAGGGGCAGCTCAATATCGGGAATGGCTGTCGTGCTCATGGGTGCTGAAGACTGCATTTGCGAAACCTACAGAAAACACAGTTTTCTATAATATCTCAAAAAAACATACGTACATCCCGACGGAGCGCTCAAAATAGAAGTGCTAATTTCCATCAAGTGAATCAGTCGTCATTTCATAAGTATGACATGTGACACTTGAACCCAATAAAATCGAGTTATGTAAACGTTATATTGTCATTAATCCTCATCAAAGATGATCCAAGGTTAAAGAGTTAATAAAATAATACATACTGAACCTCCGGCGGCGGAGGCCGCAGCTTGCCCAGCTGCTGGCCCTGCAGCTCCCGCGGGACAGGATCCTGGTGGCTGACTAATGCCACCCTTTCGAAATTTTATAACAGGAACACGGGATAGAATTGAGGTGACTCGGACCATATTGTTTGAAATGGGTGAACAATATTGTAAGCTAAAAACTGTTTTTCTGATTTTTATTGCCAAAATGTGACAGATTCTAAGACTGACAAATGACAATCGAGCGATGACAATCCTTGTGACATTGATTGGAAATTCAGTGCTGCCGCAACAAAAACGTTGGGACAGTTAAGAAAAAGAAGCTGAATTTCCATATTTCAAAATAATTATATTTATTTCATAAGTAATTTCACTTGGTAAGTTATTAATCAACAGGTGATTTTCTCGATTGATGCATTGCATTTTATTTCCGCCACATATATAAATAATAAATATAAATTGTTATTTCTTTTATCGAAATTAGTGTTAGGATTTAATCCGGCAGCCCCGGATCTTCATTATTTTTTAGGCGGGGCAAAAACTGAAAAATGCCGCCCTTGCCCACTTATATTTCTCATCACATTTAGCATAAAGATGCTATTTCAGATATCAGATATCCACTACATTTGGACATAGTCCTTCCGGAAACAATGCATCCATCGCTGTTATTTCTGTCTTAAGCCTATTTATTTACTGATATATAGATTTGGACGTGTAGGATATATATTTATAAATTACAAGGTTTATCTATGGGTTATTCGGATATATAAGCTACATTACTACAAAGTTTTATCAAAATCCGTTCAGTTTTTGAGTGAAAGTATAACAAACATCCATACTCACAAACTTTTCACATTTTATATCTTTAATAGATGTGCTCCACGTTAAATAATCTATATTAAAAATCAAATATATTATTGCATTTGTGAATTGAAATTAGATTTTCACTCTTCGAGCTTTTTGTTCAGTAAATAAATCTATGGCCTTGCCATAATTTAAGTCGTGTGCAATTAGATTTTCTATCGCTAAGATTGCAAGATTCGATAGCGATCGATAGCGTTTCTGGCTGATAGAAGATCGCAAATAATTTTTAATCAGTTTGTTTTGCTAAAACTTCTGTCACAGCTTGCGGATGTAAAAGGAAGTGTCGAGTAAATTAGCAGGACAATAAAATATTTGGAAAAGCATTCTGATAATCATGCGCATAGATCTATTGCAAGATATAGAAACCGTTTGCCTTCACTATATCACCAAATAAAAGCAGAGCTTACTCTTTAAAAACGTAGTTCCTGGCTGAATTCAGCTGTAATTGCAAATATTTATTGAGAAATATGCATTAACTGTGGTAATCTTGAGTAAGCCATTGTCTTGAAAAGAGCAATATCTGCAATTTCATCGAATAATTTCACATCATCGATGTGTAGGTACGTCCTTTTCCATTCAGATACTGAAATGATAAAGCAATCTTATCAAAGTTGAAGTTGTGCAGTGCTCCTTGGTTCCGTTTTTTTTTCTTTTTTTCCTGGTGTGGACATTGATCTCCTCCTCCTTAAGGGGGAGGGGTCTGCCAGACTCCTACTGACTAAAATCCACCCCGGTGGTCTATCTCACACCTGCACCGGGGGTCACGGGACCTTACGATGTTTCCGAAACCCCCGGCTAGTGCCGCTCGTCCCCACGGGCCTACTCAGATCAGCGGGGGGAATGTGGTGTTAAACTCCCCCCACAAAGTCTAAGAGGGGCGCGCTTGGAACACGTCACGCTGCCGCCTCTGGTCCGGATGTGTGGAGGGCGACGGATGCCCCGAGTGGACCCATTTAGGGGGCCGAAAGAGGGCGCTGTATGCCCTCCGCCGACGCCTGGTGCGTCAATTGCGGACCGGGTGAGAGGATGTGATCTCCCTCTCCCTTTCCGCTGCCTCCTTCCTGTTGAGATGACTGTCTCGCAGAAGGAAACCACCGCGTCCCGGGACTCCTCGCTGCCAACCATCTAATTCACGGCGGCCGGCAGCGACAGGTCACTGCCTACTCCAGAGATGAGGGCACGGCGCGCGCCCTCTGCCAGCGTAAGCACACCGTGTGCTTCTTGGTGCCGCTGCCCCAACTGCTTCGATTGCAATGTGCAACGCGTGAGCGCAGTGTATAAAAACGATAAAATTACGACCTTTTTAATTTGTTAAGTACGTTTGAGAACTTAGAAATTTCTCAAACTAAAATATCTTAGGATTTTCGAATGGTAATCTCATCTGGTAACCCTAAGCGGGTGCGTATTTTGTACATATTCTGTGGTCAAAGTTAAGTAAATGATGAATTATCCATTCATCTGTAAAGGCTGAATTTGCCGCCCTCTGAACTTGCCGCCCGGGCCATGGGCCCCGGCTTGCCCCCCCCCCCCCCCCCCCCTCTAGATCCGGGCCTGTAATCCGGATAAATACTCATAAATATCCGTTTTTACTCGAGTATTTATCCTCTATTTTGGATAAATACTCGAACTCTAAATACTCGTAAAGTTTTAATTACGTTAATTAACGGAAATTTTATTAATTTACGAACAAAATGCTTGATATAAATAATAATCTCAAAATATAGATTTTTATACTGCTTCATTAATCACTCTTATTTATTTATTTATATTCTATATATTTATTTAATTCAAGACGGAGGGAGAGTTGGACCGAGCAGTACGGTGACTTTCAGTCCGAAATACCGGCCCATATAAATAATGGCCCGGATAGGATACCGGGCAGGGCGTGGGTTTACGCTCTGGTAGTCTTGGAGGACCAGCTGCCTCCGTAGTACCGTGTTCCCCATCTGCTGGAAAGAGGCCAGGCTAATGCTGTTACTCAAGCCGGGTAGGACCACCGATTCTCCCTCAGCGTTCCAACCAATCTGCTTGCTGGCCGAGGCGGGCAAGCTCTTTGAGCGTTTCATTGCCGCCCGTCTCAGCGAGCATCTGTCGCGCGTTGGCCTCGACTTATCGGACCGGTCCGACAGGGATGTTCAACGTTGGACGCGACTAACCGTGTCCGCGCACCTCCCGCAATTTGATCTCCTGGCGGCAGTTGACGCGGCAGTTTTCGCTAAAACTGCGTTCGCCATGGGTGGGAAGGAGGAGTGGTTGCCTTACCTACAAACTGACTCAGATACTCACCGGACACGGGTGTTTCGGTGAGTATCTGAACCGGATCGACCGAGAAGCGACGACCCGCTGTCACCATTGCGGAAGCGACCTTGACTCTTCCCAGCACACCCGCCTGGGGAAGCCGAGAGACGAGTCCTAGCTGCAGAAGATCGGACGGAATCTTTCACCGCCAGCAGTCGTGTATGCGACTCCACCAAAAGGGACGCCGAGGTCTCCTTCACTGAGGCAGTCACGCTCCAGAAGGAGGCCACCGAGTGGGACGAGAGCGAGCCGATCCCACTCGCAGACGGAGGAGGCGTCGGGGCTACGGTGGCAGTATGAGAAGTGTCCTCTACTGTCACCACGTGAAAGCAGCTCCGGGAAGACAGTGATCTGTTTGTGGCGCAGTCGCTGTGCCAGACTGGCAGGAGTTGGCAATAGGGGAGGGCAACCCAAAGCCCTTCCAGGGTACGTGTCCCGACCATCTGGGACATGGCGTAAAAGGGGGGCACCAGAGCAGTATACCCGCGTTCTACATACCCACACGCTGACACTTTTTTCAGGTGGCATGCGTAAGCATTCCCCTTGCCTAATCCAAAAAAAATACTCGTTCCCTGCGGGTGAACATGATAAGTGAGAAACATATTGTTTCGTCTTGACATCTAATACGCAAAAAATATAAATATCCATCATTTTGAGTAAATATCCGATAAAATGGGTAAAAACGAGTATTTATCCATTTCGGATAAATACTCGAGTTTTCATCATCTGAGTATTTATCCTCCGCCCATCACTGATCGAAATACTTTAATACTTAATAATAATTTTCAACTCTATCTTCTCCATTATAAACTTACTCTCTATAATCTCAAGGTTTATTGTGCTTGTATAATGTTAGGTCCTAGGTTAAGTCAGCGAGACAAATAAAAGATTCTTGTTAATCTCATAATATAATTCTAAATCATTAATATCATAATCTTAATGCCTCCAGTGTCACAAAGGTGCCCAAGGTTAAATACTTGCTTTAAATCTACACATACATACAATACCTATCCACTACAATAATTTTCCCATATTAATAATCTCGTTTTGAATTGTGAATAATGCTATAAAACCATTATATATTAATGATGCTCGGTATTTATTAACTACGATACAAAATTTACTCTTTGGTGCAATACTAAAAGCAAAGATATTTATAATATCTTTGACTAAAAGTTAATGCACTCTGTTACGGTTATTTTTTTGGCGCCAACGCGGAAAAGGACACATCGAGGCTATGTTTTATTTTCAAAAACTGGTATAAATTCGAGTTTTTATGTGTAAATATGGTGGATTTTTAGACATAACATCTTCGACAACGTACACAATTAGAGGAAAGTGCGATATTGCCGTGAATTGTGATTTTCCGTGTTGAAACCAAAACTCCGTAGAAGCCTCTAGTAAAGTCTCCACTGCTTTACTGACGTGGGACTATGACTTGACTGTGACGGACGTGTCGGACATGACTGTGACGGACGGGACGGACATGACTGACTGACTAGTGACTTTAAAATATAAAATTTGAAATAATACAATTGAAGACGAGGCGGTATGGTCACAGACCTTAGCCTGCCCAAAGAGGGCAAAAAAAAAAAATAAAAAAAAAAAAGGTTATTTGATAATCTCTGGCTCTGGCTAGTACTAGTATTTTTATTTTCGGCATATTTCTTGGATAATGAAATACAAGTTACTTGTTAGTAGTTGTTAGTTAGCCGTAGTTTGTTATACTCCCCCTAAGACGACCCACTGACTTTTTTTATACACAATTTTATAACGATGGGAAAAGAAGATGTTGCTGCTAAAAAGCGACGTAAGATTAATAGCAGCACGTCTTCCGAAACACCCAAACAAATGCCAGTGGACGTATACAAGGTTAGAATAATTATTTCATTTTAACATTATGTTTTATACTGCTACACTTTAGAAGCGCCCTTTTTTTAGGTTACCACACCTGAGGGGTACAGATAGACGCCTCCTACTAGGCCTCCACTGTCTATCCGTCTAGTCAGGCCTATTGGCGTGATTGGCAAATGCTTGCTTTCGTGGATTCGATTCCAACCCAGGACAAATATTTGTGTGTATGAACACGTCTGTTTGTCCTGTGTCTGGGTGTTATTATCTATATAAGTATGTATTTACAAAAGAAAAGTAGTATATGTAATAATATCAATTATCTGGTTTCCATAGCGCAAGCTCTGCTTAGTTTGGGATCAGATGGCCGTGTGTAAATAATGTCCCAGGATATAATCAATAATTAATTATCTGTCTGTTTGTCAGCGGCATTTATCTCATTAATTATATTTATATTCTATTTTAAGTACAAATTGTAGTTACTGTTCTGGAACTTCATTATTCTTACTTATCTCAATTAATTAGAGTCAATTTTCTTTTAGCGTGTGGTAGAGTTTGAGGAATCTGAAGCCCAGCTTCGACCAGCAGAGAAGGATGCTGTATTCTTCAAGAAGATCTGCCAAGACATTAGACAACTGTTTGGAGAAATTGCTGAATTAAAAAATAAGGACACAGATGAGGTACTTTAAATTATATCTGTGCCAGTCCTTAAGTAACACAAATTGTTTACCTAACAAAAGTGTTGAAAGAAAGAAAGAAAAGAAAATTTATTGCATAACATTGAAAGACACACTTTACACACAAATACATATACATTGCCAATATAAAAAAAATAGTGTTGATGATCATACCATCCCATGCAAAGCATCTTCTTACTTTATGAAGGATATAATATGCCTCCTTGACACAAAACCAATGTATGTAAATAGGTAATTTGTTGACTTGCATTGTCATGGTATAATAAACAGATATTTAATTTAGTTACTTGTGTGACTTAATGTTTTATGGTATTTATAACAATATTATACTTTGGTTAAATCAATTTGTGCTGAAAGAATAGATTATGTGAATGTTTGGGTCTTCATATCAATGCTTAAAAAAAATAACTATGTTATAATAAGTAATGTTATAAGTAGTATTAACTATTTAGAATAGTAATGAAGGTGTAGGTGCGCTTTAAAAAATAACAACAGCTCACTACTTGCTATTTGAATTAAGAATTATATTTATAGTATGCATTAAACCATAAAGTCTTGAGATGCCCTAAGATGAAAAATACTGTAGTA
Organism: Pseudoips prasinana; assembly: GCA_951640165.1. Taxonomy (NCBI): domain Eukaryota; kingdom Metazoa; phylum Arthropoda; class Insecta; order Lepidoptera; family Nolidae; genus Pseudoips; species Pseudoips prasinana. Next base: position 18,045,574 of record OX621260.1, read on the forward strand.
AGAGTTGTAATCTAAAATCGCTTGGTGTCTTTCAACTTAATAATTTTCAAGTGTTATATCTAGCTAAATATTAAAAAATAAACCTAATAGACAATTGTTATGTAATTTTTTCAGAATAAATAGTATATCAATTATTCTTTGTTGTTTTAGGCCAGAGATAAATAGTATATCAATTATTCTTTGTTGTTTTAGGCCAGAGATAAAATAAATGCGAAGAGAATTGAGGCATCTTTGAATTTAGTGGCGTTGAAGAAACTGAATCGCTTAGAGAAAGTACGCACAAGGGCTGGTCGGGATGCTTTACATAAAGAAAAACAAAGAGTTGATTCCACCCACTTGCTTTTGCAAAACCTGTTGTATGAAGCTGATCATCTCAACAAAGAAGTAACCAAATGTTTACAATTCAAATCAAAAGATGAAGAAATAGAGCTTGTACCTCTTGAAGATTTTTACAAAAATGCACCTGCAGATATATCTCGACCTGTAAGTTATACTTATGACTAATTGACTTCAATGGGTTTTAATTATTTTATTGTGTTTTTTTTTATTATAATAAACATTAATCTTTTAATGTCAAAAATGGGAAATCATACATTGAATTAGGTTACAAATGATACTTTGCCATATACACTGACGGATCAAATTTATGTTTTCTTGGTAATAGTCTTCCAGAGGATCTTTTGCATTGCGACTAATGCTACAGAAACTAAAAACACTATTAATCTTTTACTTCTAAACATGCCTCAGCCTATAAAATATTGGGTCTCATTTGAACAGTTCCATAGTATCCAGTAACATGGCACTATACATCAGAGGTTACGTCATTAGTAAAGCTTATTAGTATTATATTAGTATAGCTTATGTTTCTCAAAAATGGAAAATCATAAATTTAATCTACTAACCCGGGGTAAGCGTTCTGCGTTAAGCTACGAACAATACAGGCGTGCAGATCAAATTTAGGATTCCCTTGCTACCACCTATTTGTCATTGAAGATCCGTAACTTATGTTGACATAAACCTCAATATTTATTGTCTCATAACTGTGGAAATTTTCTCTGCCTTGTAATTTACTAATAATGTATGTTTTTGCATTTAAGGATCTTACGAGTACTGATGAACACCAGCAACAATTGGCAAGACTGGAATGGGAACTACGTCAGCGCCGCGAACTCTCTGCGGCGTGCAATGAGCTCGTCGCTTCAAAAGAACGAGTTTCAGCAGCCATAGCTGCTGCGCGTTCCAGGCTAGATGCTTTGGTGCCACATCTCAGAGATGTTCTGAAAGCTACTAAACCATTGCAGGAGTGCATGGCCCTCAGACTCGACGACAAGAGAGACGAAGCAAGAGCTGCATCCTTACTTCCATCACCTTTATTCCTTCTCTTTTCAAATACTAGTGCATATTCTGATGTTTTAGGGGCTAAAACTATATCAGTTGGTCAGTTCTACCTACTTCAATTTTTATTGCCATACATTTTTATCCTTTGTATATATTAAGTTTTATTTCATTTCTCAGGTATCTCTGGTGATGAGGATGAAGCAAAAAGGCTGGAACAAGTTAATAATGTTGAAAATGAGTTTGTAGCATCCAACGATTCTGATTCTGACCAAGATAATAATGAAGATGACCAAAGAGAGAAAAAGAAGCGACATCACAGAACCACTAAGATTTCTAAAGAAGAAAAGGCAGAAGCTAAGAAAAAAGAAGTTTTAAAGAAACATCCTTTGAATGTTCAAGTTTCTGTAAAGGTGCCTGATGGCACAGCTTTGAATTTAATATTCTCATACCTTCTTCATTTAAAAATAATTGTTGTCAAGTTTACTGTGTCTCTGCCCAAACCTATCACAGGAGTGTCAGCAGCTGATGTGTTGAATGGTCATTGCATTTTAAATGAGTTATATCTTGGAGACACTGGAAACGATTCTCCACATCCTGGCACCTCTTACTTGTTAAATGCTGCTGGCATTACAGAGAACTTTCAGCAATTCATACCAGATGTAGGGAAGCCCTATGTTTGGGCGCAGCGTATGTGTGGTTTAGATTTTATGGCAACAGTTACGGAAGATATCAAGTTCATGAAACCAATTCAGCTCTGTCCCAGCCTCAGTATCAGTACAGTTGAAAACTTTATTTTAACACTAAAGAAAAGATTGAAGAGTCGAGTGGAATTGATGAAAGAGCTTCAAGATTTGGAATCAGGAAAAATCTTACCAGCTAAAGGAGATTTAGGGTGTCCTGTCAGAGTATCAGGTTCTCTGACTCAATGGCAGTCTGTGGGATGGCCAGAGTATAGCCAGTCACCCTCCACAGCTTACTTAATTTCCGAGGAATTGGTGAATCCTAATGATATGCTTTACAGAGCCATAATAACACGTCAGTCTGCTAAATTAGTAGCATTGGTCGCTCTTCGAAGTGACTATCCCAAACATGCTCCTATGTTTTCACTCACTCTGCATTGGAATGGGACACATCATGCAGGCATCAATGACGACATTAGGGATATAGAAAGAGTTATTAATACGAATTGGGGCTCGGAAAGTGATAAAAAACAATATACTCTTTCAGCACAAATAACCAAACTGCTAACCTGCCTGGACATATTGCTAGAAACCATGGGGTCTTCGGAATTCCCTCCTGACAAAGTGATGTTCAGTCCAGTGCGAGGCCGCAATAGAGTGAAGCCATATAAATTCCTGAAACAGGGTACTGGAGTCTTTGTGCAGTATTGACATTGACGTAAATAAACTTTTTTCAATTTGATAATAGTCTTATTATTGTTTTCATTGAAAATACTTTCCCTAATGTTAGAATAAGTGTGGTGCTTATTCTATATAAATAAAAATGAATCGCCGAAATGTTTGTACGCTCATAACTTCCAAACGACTGCACGAAATTGGATAAATATTTATTTTACGTGTCGGTTATAGTCAGGTTTGCATGAAAAAAATAATAATAGAATATATTTAAAAATATCCGAATAGTGAGTTTATTAATGAGACAGACTTTTTGAACGAATAATATAGCGGCACGTAGTTCGCCGGAACAGCTAGTATTATACATATATAACTGACAGAATATACTGTCTTATAAAGAAAATATACCTAATTCTTATTCTTTATTGCACACAGAAAATAAATACATAAGTTAGAAGTTACAAAAAGAAAAGGCATGTGCATATGCGAGCTTAATTCACTATTGAATTTTCTTCCAGCAAACCATCAGGAAAGTGAGATTTACAAAATTATGGGTATAGGCAGTGTACAACAAACTATTATAATTATGTACCTTGTCGGGTAAATATATTGATAAAATACACACTAATAATTACATTTATAAAAATATATACATACCTTAGAAGTCACCTTGAGTCGACAGCTATGAATCCCCATGAGGTTTAATAGATGGTGGAGAAAAATAACAAATTTACTCGATTTTTATACCTCAAGGAAAATTGCGTGTACCCGCTAATGTACCCAAGTTTGTTTGTGCTTGTTGCATTGTAAACTGCCATATAGTAGTCTAATACTATTAAGATTTAATTATTATGTTTCATATAGCTTACAATATCGCTTTGGAATTTTCTGTAAAGGTGTTGTAAATGTATTTGAATAAGAAATAAATAAAAATAAATTATATATACGTAAGTTACAGAGATAAGTGATTCTTAGTTCTGCTCTGAAAAATACTCAATGACGAGCTGTCACGTATGGAATGTGGTAAGGAATTCCAAAGGCGTACTGCGCGTACAGAAAATGAACCATCATAGCGGCTGGAAGTATGGGAAGGAGTCTTAAGAAGAAGATATGTAGCTGTGCGACAAGGTTTGCCACTGGGCACCAGATACTCAAAGCGTTCACAGAAATAGATGGGAGCAACAGGGTTGTGAAGGATGGAATAAAGTAGATAAAGAATATGACAGTCCCGACGCTGCCGAATAGGCAGCCACTTCAATTGCAACCGGAACTCCGACACGTGGTCGTACTTCCGTAGGCCTAAAATGAAGCGGATGCATAGGTTCTGCAGGCGTTCGAGCTTATCTAGAAGTTCTTCTGTTGCATCAAGGAAACAGACATCAGCATAGTCAAGAAGAGGGAGTAAAAGCGATTGAGCAAGAGTGACTTTAGTCTGAAACGGTAAGAATTTTTGGAGACGTTTGATGGATTGAAACGAATAGTATACTCTCTTGCTTACTTCTGCAACGTGATTGTTCCACGAAAGGTTACAGTCTATTAAGATACCTAAATTCTTGACAAGATTCGTATATGGTATAGGAACGTCATCTAAAAGAACAGGAGGAATGCTTAAAGAATTTATGGCGTTAAGCAGGTATCTGCCACCAATAATGAGAGCTTGTGATTTAGAGGGATTGACCAGGAGGCCGAAAGATTTTGCCCACTTAATGTTTTCAAGATCATTATTGATGGCAGAAATAGCCTCCGTAGTTTCAATGCCCTTGAAGTGCCGATATAACTGCAAGTCGTCTGCATAGAGATGATAGTTAGAAGTTAAGATTTTAGTGATTGCGTTTATAAAAACGGAGAATAGAAGAGGAGATAGTACGCCACCTTGAGGCACACCCGCAGTAAGATCACACCACTGAGAGAAATACTCTTTAGTGTGTACAGACTGTGAGCCCTTCGAAGATATGAGTCGAACCACGCAATTACAGGAGCCGAGACATTCAGGGAGGAAAGGATACCAAGTAGGATGTCAAAGTCCACTGAATTAAAAGCACTGCTAAAATCCAGTAGTACTAAGACAGTGAGTAGCTTCTGTTCCATAGCCAAGCGAATATCGTCTGTGATTTTCACAAGTGCTGTGGCCAGGACGAAAACCGGACTGGAAAGGACTTAAAAGGTTGTGAGTACAGAGGTAATGAGACAGTTGCTTATGCACAATGCTCTCTAGGATTTTAGACAGGAAAGGAAGGATTGAAATTGGACGGTAGTGAAAGAAGGAAGAAGGATTTGTGGTTTTAGGAAGCGGTAGTACATGAGCTTTTTTCCAAGCAGAAGGGAAAGAACTTGATTCCAAGGAAAGGTTAATAATATGGGTTAAGATAGGAGCAAGTTATTCCACAATGATAGTGATCATTTGTGGTTGGAGTCCGTCGTTACCTACCGCTTTGGTGGAAATGGATTTTATGACGTCTCTCTCAGTGATTGGTGTGAAAGAAAAAGCAGTACATAATGGCTTAGAAAAATTTAGAAGTTGTTCAAGAGTAGAACATTTGATGTCGGCACTCATAGCGACAGGTGGTCGAGAAAAGTGCTGATTAAGAGTGTTAATATCCACATTTGTTGTGTTGTCACTAGAAGATTGACCGACACCGAGAGATTTTAAAAATTGCTATAATTGGGCTGTGTTGAGGTTATTAATAGAGTTATAAACGTGGCGTCTCTTTTCATCTCTACACATACGACTGCATCTGTTACGGAGTTTTTTTTTATAGATATCCCAGTTTTCATTAGTTGCACTTTTTTAAATCGCCTTTTGGCCTTATCCCTTAGAGACATCAAGTTTTTTAATTTGGTCATTATTCCAAGGGGCTGGGGCATGTTTAACTCTCACCCTTTTGAGTGACAAAGATGCTCCATCTTTGTCGAACAACTTTGGAGTCAATATGGTTGCAGATATAAACAGGTGACCAGTCAATACTGCCCGCTTCCGCCCTCAAACGTTCCAGACAAATATTTCTAAAGCTGCGAAGGAAGATAAACTGTGACTTACGTCGAGGGCAGCGAATTTTATAAGAATATATAAGATCGTGATAAGAGAAGGAGGCTGGAAGTTGGCCATACGTTACCATTTTGGTGGAATCAGAGACGATAATTAAGATTGTTCTTAAAACAAAAAGTTGTAAGCGCAAAGATAATAGAATAGATCACACAGATAAGTATTTTTATGGTATAAGGGTTGTAGTTAGTGCAGTTTTGGGAAAAATAGATGGGACAACTGGACAATCCACACCAAGATCTTTTTAACAAAGGAATACTACATCTTGTACATGTATGTATTAAGTTGTCTATTCAATTCAACAAAATAACATTTGATTATATGTAACCCTAAACATTATCCCTGTTATTACCTTGAAACTCATTTATTGCCCACCTGGCATAACGGGGCATCCATAATCGTAACAATATCCCCATGCCCCAAACGCGTATACGAGTTCTTCTACAGTACGGTGTGCCCATTGCAATGCCCATAAATCAATTAACGCGCCTAAGTACTTGGGTCTGGTGCCCCCGACTTATTTGTGCTTTCAGCACAGGCGTACCATATAAAAATCCCATATTAAAAAAATAACAATAGACTCTCAAACGTGTCGTAGGTCACGAAAAGTCAGTATACGAAAACAGTATGTAAAATTTGCGCTGTGGGCATGGAGGCAAGAACAGCCAAAAACAAACAGACGCGTATTGAAGATGTAAATATATTTTGGCGAGGTTGGTAAATGCTTGCCTTTCACGCCGCAGGTTGTGGGTTCGATTCCCACCCGGACAGATATTTGTGTACATGAAAATGTCTGTTTGTCCTGAGTCTGGGTGTAATTATCTATATATCTTCTTATCTTATCTTTGTTGTGGTGTACTTGTGTACAGCACTTCGAGTGCTGTACGCAAGTACACCACAACCTTTAGGAAAGTACCTTTAGGATCTTTTGTACTATCCCCCACTGGTTATTATTCTATCGCTAGAGCCCTGAATAAGTCTGCACATAATCCAGTACGCTTCTTGGGGGGTAGATCCTTGTAGTCTCCTGGTTCTGGATATGCCAGCCCCAGGATGGCCATTCTGTGTCTTGCCAATGCATTTATCGTGTGCGTCACGATTGCTCCGCCACGTTATCCAAACAGAAAAAGAAATCGCTATATTTTTTGTCAAAATTAGTCAAAATCGAAAGGAACAAACCAAAACTTTGTCAAAGCAGAAATAAAGAAGTTACAGGGGTTTTAAGTTGGCCGCGCGAACGTAACATGCACGATTGCGCGGCTAGGAGTCCATGGAGATCTCAGTAACTAATCTTTTTGTTAATTGAACATTTCATTTGTCAACAATTGTCAAAAAAAGAATTATAAGACTAAGATCAATATTTCACGAAATATTCACCTTGGAAGTTATGGCCGCGCAATCGTGCACTTGATGTTTCTTTAATCTCGATTATTTCTTCAAAACTTAAGATATCATGCATTAAAACTGTTACTAGAAGAAAGGTTTTAATATGTCAAATATGTTGATATGTTAAGTACCGAAAGCATTTAATGCCACCAAAGTTTATTTAAACTGACGAAATCAAGGCAAAACAAAAGTTACGTGGCCGCGCAATCGTAACGTTACTTTGAACGCTGATATCTCATTATCTATAATTGTTAAGATTTTGGTGTTAACATCCATTTATTCGCAATATTAACCTAATCAGATTGACATAGCGTTTTACCCTCAGGACAATTTTCTACGCGTGTAATCTCAAAAATGATGATATCTCTTATAATGTTCGAATAGAGTGACCATAATTTCTGTTAAATATGGGGATATCTTTTGCTCTATTGGACGAAAATGTACCTGTTAGGAATAATTGTTGGAGAATTGGCTAAAATAAAAGAGTTTAATGCACTTTCCTTTTTCCGTTTGTCAAACGACTTTTATGTTGTGTTATGTATTGACGAGTTATAATTTTATCAATGAAACAGTAATGGTAAATGGTAATGGCAACAGTATTTCTTGAGCTGGAGTTTCGACCATTTACGTAAAATCGAATTTCTTTTTCTGTTTGGATAACGTGGCGGAGCAATCGTGACGCACACCATTTATCAATGCAATTATCTATATAAGTATGTACCTATGTATCTTCAAAACAAAAGTAGTATAGTTATCAGTTATCTGGTTTCCATAGCACAAGCTCTGCTTAGTTTGAGATCAGATGACCGTGAGTGAATTATATCCCAGAATATTATTATAAATATGATAGTAGAATTTTGGCTACAAATGGAAAATATAAATAATAAAGTTAGTGATGTTAAAAATAAGTATTTATTAAAACAAAACGAAATAATTTTATAATACAACAGTCTTTATTCTTATTTCAGTAAAGCGGTAGACATTTTTCTGAGGATTAAAATACATAATATTCAGGATCACAATGTAGGCAAAATAATATATGATAAGAGAAAAATAAACTAGAATTCCATTCAATCACACAATCCTATTATCGGGGAAATACTTGTAAATCATTACTTTAAAATCATATTTTACAGCTTAGCCTAGAAATGCCATAATATTGTTATTGGTCGTCGATGAGATCTCTATAGCATTATATATATACCGAGACATTACTTCATAATTTGCATTTTACTTGATCAACCACTACTTGGTAATAATAAAACGTTAATGAGACTTATTCTGAAAAAATACTACTTCATCTACCCTATGGTTTTAGTATATATACACACATCAACACAATCTAGGGATATTGAACATTTCATTGATTATCTAGAAAACTATAAACATTTTGTTATGACTGTAAATGGAAGAATTAAAGATAATTTCATGGCCGATATTTAAACATTAACAACACGATGCGATTTTGTTTTTCTAATTAATAAAAGTCTTAAATTAATTAAGCCATAGAAAATTACTGAGTGAACAAAAACATTTTATTCTTATAAAATTATTCAATCGAATTAAATGAATAAAAATCTTACCAAATCTGATAATCAGTAATCGGTATTTCCTCCTCTAACATTAATCACACAGCGGCAACGATTTTCCATACTTAAAATTAAGGTGTCAATGTCTTGCTGGGGTATGCAGTCCCAAGTTCTTTTTAAATGTTCGAAAAGTTGTTCTTCTGTTGTCAAGTTGGGCGGAAAATCCCTCAATGCTCTTCGCTGTAACATGTCCCAGGCGTGTTCAATTGGGTTTAAGTCTGGCGACTGTGGAGGCCAATCTAATACCTGAACATCGTGTTCTCGAAGGGCGGCCCTCACCAGCCGCGCTGTATGGGAAGGTGCATTGTCATGCATGAGCTGAAATTCTTGCCCCGTTAGGGCCCTGAGCGGGACAATGACACGTTCTACTACCTCCTCACGGTATCTATGGGCAGTCATGCTGCCCTGAATCCAAATGAGTTGGGTTCGTCCGCCGATTCGTATTCCTGCCCACACCATAATTGTCCCGCCTTGGTAAGAGTGGACCTCCTGTGGATGTCGGAGACGGCTGACCCTGCCTGGAGTTCTCCAAACGCGTGTTCGTCTCGAATCTGGATGAAATCCATAGCGGGACTCATCAGTGAACAGCACCAATGACCATTGTTGATCACTCCATGTCAAATGTTCTTGAGCCCATAAAAGTCGCCTACCGCGATTGCCACGTCGCAGCGCTGGGACTCGTAGCGGTCTGCGAGCATGAAGACCAACTTCATGCAGCCTCCTTCGCACGGTTTGGTCGCTCACCAGCAGCTGCTGACCCTCCTGGAGCCTTTGCACTAGTTGCATCGCTGTGATATTGGGTAGTCTTCTGGCGGTCATTTGGAGAAATCGATCCTGTCTCTTAGTGGTAACACGATATCTACCTGTGTGCCGTTCTGCCACATCTCCAGTAGCGCGATAACGTGACCACAGCCTGGATACCACATTTTGGCTTGTGCCCAGAGACTCAGCAACGACGCGTTGAATAGCACCGTTTTGTAACATGCCAACTGCCCGTAACATTTCATCTCGACTCAAATGATGGCGTGGCATGACGCTAAAAAGCTTACACAACCAATTGAGAAAAGAAAATAAAACAATTTATCAGGTTTTCTTCAATTAACACGCAAAAAAAATTTTAATGCAACTTCTTGAAATTAGATACAACTCAAGATTGCGCTGTGCTTTGCGTGTTTTCATTTGTTTCTCATTTTAATTTTTAAATTTTGAATAAAGAATAGACAAGGTTTAAATCTGTAAATAAACTTTTTAAGGAAACTAAATAGGTTTTAAACAATAAAGCCATGTTTGATTTCAAAATAACGTATCCCTAGACTTTGTTGATGTGTGTATGCCTAATTAATTCGCTAAAATGTTGACTGGAAAAAAATAACTCTTATATTAGTTCTCATTATTCATAAAGTATGTATAGAACTGTTTAGGTACTACTCCAAGTGAAAGTGTGCTTAGTACTAAAATTTTAAACTCACTAAATGATACAACCATTTTTTTTTGTCGTTTTGAAAGAATATTCAAGACACACGCCTACCAAACTATATTTATATTACTTTCGAAGCGGGCACATTAAAATATACTAATAGATGGTTTAATGAGTATCTATTAAGAACTCCTTTGTAATGTACACACGGCTACATATCAAGCTATACATTTTCAATATAAGCTGACCTCTCATTGTATGGAAATCCTATATAACGCGGGATCAGCTTGTATTGGAAATGTATAGCTTGATATGTAGCCGTGTGTACTGAATATAAAAAAATATAATTTTACTATTGCAATCTCTGGTAATATTCATATTCATTCATCTCTAAACAATTGTATACAATGATTTAATTGATATCATTCACTTTATATTTTTATACATTTTTAGATTATACAGTATTTTGTGTCTCACCGAGTCATTTAGTTGAGAACAAAATAAAATCACTTTTCATGTTGCATCACGTCCGTTCCTATGACTACGCGGCAGGTGGCTTATTGCATTATGAGATCCCGGCCTCGAGTTTCACGTCCATTATTTTTCGTGGCCCTTTAAGGCAATTTAGTCGCCTTTGTACTGCGTCTCGATCTGTAAACAAGAGAGTGGTTGGATTAAGTCTCCTACTACTACGATAGGTGTAACGGACAGTCCTCTGTGCAGAGCGTTCATATACTAGTCCACCCTTATTTAAAAACGAAGTCTAAAGTTAAACTGCAGTTTAATCGAAAACCATCCAATGAGATTGCTTGATACATAGTTCAACTGCAGTTTAACTTTAGACTTCGTTTTTAAATAAGGGTGCTCGAGTGTACAGACGTGAAACAAAGTAGTAACATTGTAGTATTCCCAAGAGAGGGAAAGAGAAAAAAGGTAAATCCATTCAGAAGATGGGAAGATGATGTGGTTGAAACAGTTGGAAAAACTTGGATTAGACTGGCGCAGGAAAGAGAAGACCGAAAAGTGTTGAAGGACGCCTTTGCAAAATGGGGCACAGATTAAAATGAACTTTTATATAAAACATTTTTTTTTAATATCAGTGGTAACGTGAATCAGTACTCAGATAAAGTTCGTCACGTACTCGCGTAGTGTACTGATTCCTGTACTTGCAGAGGAAGAATCATAACACTACGTGCGGGATTTTAACACTTTATAAGACAGTAAAAAGGTTTCGAATTTATTGGTTTCTAACTTTATTACAAGGCAGTAGAATTCAAAACAATATTGCCACAGACATATGTAGGGTTAAAATCATTGCATTACTTATGAAAGGGACATGGCATCTTTACTGAGACTCTTTGAAAAACATGATGATGAGATGCAACATGAAACATTTCTCCGATGCGTCTTTTTCCACGTTGGCGCCAAAACCCAGTCTTAATAGTTCTCCAGGTTGGCCATGGCAAATTATGTGTGAATAATGTTCCAGGATATTATAGTATTATTATGTAGCTAGGTAGGTAGGTGTGGAGGCTTACACTTGGAGAGCGTGGTGCGGTGCTGCGGGTGCAGCGGGTGGCGCTGCACCAGCGAGTGCAGCAGCACCTGCGCCGACATGTAGCGCCGCTCGCACTCCTTCATGTCGCCGAACAGCTCCTCGATGGCCGCCATCTGGCACTGCAACCACAGCGTTACTGCATTACTCACGGCACACCAAAAAGATTTCAAACAACAATATAAGATAGGTTATCACATAAAGTGAAAATGCGATGACTTTGTAAAACTTCTTTATGTCCGTTTGACTTGGGGAGTAAGCTGGTGAATGCGTGAAGAAAGCGTTACGAAACGAACTTTTGACGGATCGGTTGACGTGGTTGGTAAATATACTTTCCTGTCACGCTGCAGGTAGTGGATTTGAATGCCACCCAGGGGCTCTACCGGCTAAGTCGCCGAACATAGTTTTTGTGAATGGCTTTCAAATAAATAAAGGTTAAAAATTACTTAATCAATGTTAAACCGGATTCAACATTGACAATCGATTCCGGACAATTTACGACGTCACATGTGGTTATGGAAGCCGATTTAACGATTGATTAAGTAATTTTTAACCTTTATTTATTTGAACGCCATTCACGAAAACGATGTTCGGCGACTTAGGCGCAAGCCACACATAAATGGCGTCGGGCAAGGACACGGCGCGGACATGGCGCAGATATGGCTCGGACATGGCGCATAAATGACGTGGCGCAGACGCAAGTTTAGAGCAGTCTGTTGTCCGGCATTGAAGTGTCGACATGTCATCCTCAGAAGACTAAGACGCTCTTGCTCTCGTACAATTAATTAATATACAGATGCAAAAATGATTTATCTTGAACATTTCTGTTACAATAATCGTAACGATTATGATCATAAAGCACCAGATATTTTTCAATCAATTCACAAAATTCTATATTAAAATCGATGTCGTCACGCATTTTTTACATCACTAACAGACGTTTGTCGTAAACAAGCACACACTACGAACTGGCGGCGATCGCCGAAATGGCGCGTCATATCCACGCTCGAGCCACGACATTCCGTGTATCCTAAATTGCGCTTTATTTCTATGCATTAGGTATAAAATTTGAATGGAATAGGAATCTGCCCGCGCCGTGTCCTCGCCCGACGCCATTTATGTGTGGCCTGGGCCTTAGCCGGTAGAGGCCCAGGGCTGATATTTCTCTGTTTGTCCTCAGTCTGGGTGTCATTATCTATAAAAGTATGTATTTACAAAAGAACAGTTGTATTCTTATTCTTTTCTTATTCTTTATTGTACACAGAAAATAAACATTTTATACATGTGTATTTTTAAATTAATGTACAAGGGCGAGCTTAACTCATTGATGAGTTTTCTTCCAGCAAACCACTGACAGAGGGAGATTTGTAGAAGAAGGGTAAAAACAGTGTACAACATCAAAAGAAAAATAAAATTAAGTGATGCTAATTGCTACTACCAACTGGTAGAAATAGATATATATACATACTAATACATACTAATAATACAAACAAATTACATACTATACATACTACATATATATATATATATATAAAACTCCTAAATATACTAATACATATTATTATATTACAGTGATTGTGACAAAAAGTGTTCCATTGTTCTTCTTCTAAATACCTCTAAAGATGAGCTAGAAAGAACAGAGTGTGGAAGAGAGTTCCATAGTCGAACGGCACGTATTGTAAAAGAGCCATCATAACGGCTGGAAGTGTGAGAAGGCATACGAAGTAGAAAGGACGTGGCTGTGCGACAGAGTTTACCTCGAGGGACTAAATACTCAAAGCGTTCACGAAGATAGACAGGAGAATTAAAGTTATGAAGGGTTGAGAAGAGTAGGGAAAGAATGTGACAATCTCGACGTTGCCGTATTGGCAGCCACTTCAACCGCCTCCGAAACTCCGACACATGGTCGTACTTACGGAGGCCGAAAATGAAGCGAATGCACAAATTCTGCAGACGTTCGAGCTTGTTAAGAAGGTCTTCATTCGCATCCAGAAAACAGACATCAGCATAGTCTAGAAGAGGAATTAAGAGTGACTGTGCTAAGGATACTTTAGTATGGAAGGGTAAGAATTTCTGTAATCGTTTAAGAGACTGAAACGAGCAGTATACCCTTCTGCTCACTTCCGCAACGTGGGTGCTCCATGATAAGTTGCTGTCAATTATTACACCAAGATTTTTAACATGTGTCGCATAAAGTATGGGGACGTTGTCATAAAGAACTGGTGGAATAAAGTTGTTAGGTATCAAACTAAACATATGTCTGCCACCAATAATGATTGCTTGTGATTTAGTGGGGTTAACCAAGAGTCCAAAAGATTTCGCCCAATCACTAATGTTCCCAAGATCACTATTGATGGCATCAATGGCCAGACTAATATCCTCAACTTTAAAGTGTCGATAAAGCTGCAAATCGTTGTATAATAGGTTGGGGAAAAAATTTCATCGCATTTTTTAAGAAAATTAAAAACATTTTTAATATAGTTTATTTACATTTAACTAAAGTATGTAGGTACCATTTTGTTCGATAACTTTTTACCATCTTGTAAGTATGGACATGATCCCATTGCTATAGAAATTTTGAGACCTCTAATCAAAATACCGCGAGAAGAGACCGAAGCAGGTGGAAATCTGAAGGTACAAGGTCAGGACTATACGGCGGATACATTAACACCTCCCAGCGAAACTCTCTTAATTTTTACTTAGTGGCTAAAGTTGTGTGAGGTCTATCGTTATCATGATGAAAAACCACACCCCATATGTTGATTAATTCCGGCCGCTTTCTCTCAACTTCTTGCTTTAATCTCATCAGTTGTTCACAGTAGAGTTCAGAATCGATGGTCCTGCCTGGTGGTAACAGCTCATAATGAATAATGCCATTCCAATCCCACCACACACACAGTATCACCTTGTTGCGAGTTAACCCGGGTGTCGCCACAGTCTGTGAAGCCTGACCGGCCTTTAACCACGACCTTTTTCGCACGTTCTTTTCTTTTCTTTTGAAAGTGGTTCGGTTTCATTAAATCGTAATAAAGAATCACAAATGAGTACACGGTTTATTAGGTTTCTTTCAGTGAGGTACCCAAATATCGAGCTATTTTGGGTACCCAGTTATTTTCAAATGCGCCAAAACTGTTTAGTGGTCAATTCCCAGTTCTTCAGCTACGTTATAACTACTGATATGCCGATCTTGCTCCACTTTCTCAAAAATGGCATTCATTTTATCCGTAATAGGGCGACCAAAGCGACGTGCATCTTTGACATCAAAATTTCCGGATTGAAAACGCTTAAACCAAATTTGTGATATTCTCACATACTGCACTAAGTCCATAAACATCGCAATATTTTTTCGCGGCTTGCGTTGCATTTTATCGAAGTGTCGAATTTCTTCATTAGATTCACTCATCCAGTACGTGTAGTATATCAGTTATATGGTTTCCATAGTACAAGCTCTGCTTAGTTTGGGATCAGATGGCCGTGCGCGAATAACGTCCGAAGATATTATAAGTATTAAAGTATCAGTAAATAAGCTTGCACTTACCAGCTCGATGGCGTGTTCGTACAGGATCTTGTCGCAGACGGCGGGCGTGACGCCGGCCTCGTGCAGCCGCCGCGACTCGTTAACGATCCACTTGTATTTGCCATTCATCAGCGATACAACTACAAGTTGAAAAAAAAAATACTTCATTACTTACAAGAATATTAGACATATGGCATTGAACTAAATTTAAGTGTTTTATTGCGGAAGCCATTATTGATTTAGTGTCTATAATATATCCTATGACGATGATTTCTTCTTTTGACAGAAAAATCTCATTATCAATTTTTGACCTATAGTTCGACTTTTAATTGTATTCAGTAACTTGACAGATAAAGGGTTACCAGGTTTTGACCAAAAAAATAGTGAGGTGGTGTAGGAATGAACTAAATTGAATGAACTTAAATAATGTACTTACGCGAACATTTTATTTTAAATTATTAATAAGCTTGTCTTAAAAACACATTTATCACATATTATGTTTCTCAGTAGTAAGGTAATTTAAAATAAAAGGACTTAGTTAGAGATGACATATATAATCATCTGAATCAGAAAGTCACTGTCGTCGCTCGTTACATTTATGATAAATGTGTCAGTAATGTTATCAATTACATGGTCCATACGACACATATCATCTTCTACTTTTAATATGTGAGATACGCAAGCACTCCATGACGACGGGGTCACATTACTAACTCCTTCTTCAAATAATTTTATTACTACTTTAATTTTAAACGTTTTATTGTTTTTTGCGACATGCCCCTTTACCTGTGCCCAAATTAGTTCTATTGGGTTGACCTCGCAGTGGTAAGGGGGCAGTCTTAGCAAAATTATACCATGTTGTGCTGACATCTCGTCAACTGCATATTTTCCAATTACTTGATTTTGATTTTTATCCAAATCTATTAGTTGCCTTCACCATGTCTTCTTCGTCTGTACTAATATTATAAAAAGGAAGCGTTTTTGTGTTGTGACGTTGTAAGGGGTTATCTATGGATCTACTGAACGGGTTTTCAAAATTATTTCACCAATTATAGAAAGCTACGTTATTGTGGAGTGTCATAGGATATGATTCATCATTATTTTTATTTATCCCGAAGTACACCTCTATTACGACAACAGAGTTAGGCCGCAATTTAGGTAAGATAATCCCAAACCACTCTTCAAAACACTGGGCAATCATTTCCTCGTGGTTACCACCACTTCTTTTCTTGGCTTCAAAAATGAGGAGCCTCTCCTACAGAAAGGCTTCCTCTCCGCCTATACGGTAAACTATTAATATTTTTTCTTTGCCAGTAGGATTTTTGAGCCCTTTCGTCAGTCCATACTTTTTTGTAGTATGACCTAAAAAGTGAATGTTGTACAAAATTTTTTTTATTCATACAAATCATAGGATGTAAAAGTGTTATTAATTCTACCTTCATTGACCCAGGTTCATCTTAATAGTAGATGTATCGTGCTTCCCTGCGATATTGCTTTATTAAGCGCAGATAACGCTGCCGCCTAGAAATAAGGTCTGCCCTATCTATAAGAAAATATAAGTTTTACTATAATACTAATATAAATGAAACGACGATTTAACCAACTCGGAAACCTCACGTAGCATATTCAAACAAATTTTCGTACTCTACGCGAGGATCGCCCCGTTGCTTGTCAGCCGATTCTGGCGTCTCAGACTTTATTTCGAAGACGCAAATTAGTTTCTTCAACCGTCATTCCCCATTTTCTTTCGGTATATATGTATAGCATAGAGATAATATCTATGACGTGAAAATCGAGGGTCAGTATCAGCATTTAATTTTAATAGATCATTATCGGCATGTGACGATGCACAGCATCTGTGAGAGTGCGTTGTATACTTCCCTTTGTATTTACACCAATTGCAACAACTTCCGGTTCCGACAGCGCCATCTTGGTTACGATTTAAGCGCCATCTATAGCGAGTTGTCACCAGGGGCCGTGTACGCCATTTTGCCTTCATAGCGTCGTTACTTCTCAAACGAGCAACACCTCTCTAAGTGAATTTCTTTTAAACACAAACAGTGCACGTTTATAATAGTTCATAATTCGAGTGTTAAGATATCGCGTGTCTCGCCTAGTCAACTATGCGTGATAGTGAAGTGGAAAATGTGCGTTCCGGAATGGCGGATTGCCCGGTCGTCGGTGGCGGCGATGGACCACCGGCGACTGCGCGCTCGCTTGCGAGCCGCGCAAGCGCTTCCAAACGTAGGGACTGCACTGAAGACCCCTTTTTAGATGTTAATGCTAGTGACGAATTATATAGTGAATTAAGTCAACATCATGATCACGTACGGGAGTTAACCGAGATTCGGTTAACTGCCGAACTTTAGTGTTTGAAATTTATACAAAAATAAAGGAACCTTCAGTTCCTAAAACATCTATCGAAAAATTACAGATATTAAAAGATATTCAGTATTTGGCAACAGTGAATGGTGTGAAGTGCATTATGCAGACACACAAAATCTTTATAATTCGTCACCGGGATTTTTTGAGCTGGACATTAATGACGAATTGAAGACGTATGACTCATCACGTTATCTAGCTCACTCGGATAAAGCATACGCTGCGTTAACGTCATGTGTGCTTAAACAACGCGACGTTTTGCAAAGTTCCCTTCGTTCCCTATTACAATAGGCTCGGGAATGTGACGTATCATATGACAGTTTACGTGAGAAAATTGAAGAGTTATTCATTAAGGGTGATATATTTAACGTCTCTTCCGAACTACTTCAGCTTATTTGTGGTCACCGAGCTGAAATCATTCAGTTGAGGCGAGATGCCGTAATCAACTATGTACGAGACCCTCTTACAAAGGTGGCTATGCGTAAAATTCCACCCTCTTGTCAACACCTTTTTAATGCTCAGTCACTGACTGCAGTACTCGAAAAGGCTGGGGGTGTTAGAAAAGTTTTCTTTCCTTTGAATAAAGGAGGCTCATGTGCTCCAGCTGCGCAAGCTGTCCTGAGCAAGCCCACACGCCGCCCCCCGCAGGGGCAAGCATTTTACCACGCTCCCTCCCAGGGACGTGCGTGTCAATACGTACCCGCGCAGGGTACCTCGCATGGCTGTTGTACGTCAACAAATATTTCATACGTTAATAAACCCTCACTAAGTGCTTACCAGTCAAGACCTCCGCACAAGCGTGGGTCTAGTGGATTATCCCGTGGGAAGCAAGCATCCGAGTGGCACCTTCTTCGGTCCGCACTGATAGAAGTTTTTCAGATATTTGGGACTCCTCAAATCGATCTATTGGCCACAATAGATACGAGGGTTGTACAGAAGTATGTCTCCAACGATTGTCGAGACAACTCGGCGCAATTTTGCAACGCCTTCAGTGGCCAATGGCAGTTTCAACTAGCTTCGGTGTACCCACCACCGAGCTTACTGCCACGAATACTGCACCACTTGAACGGGGAACAGGGTGTATACCTGGTGGTACCACCAATGTGGAAGCGAGCGTTCTGGCTTTCCGACCTCCGTCATCGAGCACTTTGCAAATGCATAAGGATAAAGAATTTACGCTCGATGCTTATCGATCAGAGCACGGGCCTCCCACCAGTGCAAGTTCAAGATATGGAGCTGTTTGTCTGGAAAATTAGGGGTGGAGTGAAATCATAGACTCCTGGACCGACGCAGAGAGAGCCTTGCTCCGATCTAGCTGGAGAGAATCCACCCTGAAGACCTACAAGCCCGCCTGGGCAAGGTGGACCAGGTGGTGCAGTGAAAATAATTTTGTAACGGATTAATAGCGCAGCGTGACTTATTGAATCAAAGTTTACAACAATTCGTGAACTGGACAGCTTCTGCCGGGACAAGTTTGTCTGCAGATAACATATTTGATAAAATTAACTAGTTGTTTCAACCTACCTGCGAGTTTCACAAAACTAGTGACGAAATTATGCAAATGGTGTGCGGTAAACGGGCCGAGTACATTGAGAATCGCAGAGAGCGTATCGTTAGCGAGCTGCCCAATAAGAATCTTCGAGAGCGTTTGCGTAAAATTCCTCCTAGTTCTAAACATCTCTTTGATGAGAATCGCAGGGAGCGTATCCTTAGCGAGCTACCCAATAATAATCTACGAGAGGGTTTGCGTAAAATTCCTCCTAGTTCTAAACATCTCTTTGATGAGAATCGCAGGGAGCGTATCCTTAGCGAGCTGCCCAATAATAATCTACTAGAGGGTTTGCGTAAAATTCCTCCTAGTTCTAAACATCTCTTTGATGAGAATCGCAGGGAGCGTATCCTTAGCGAGCTGCCCAATAATAATCTACGAGAGGGTTTGCGTAAAATTCCTCCTAGTTCTAAACATCTCTTTGATGAGAATCGCAGGGAGCGTATCCTTAGCGAGCTGCCCAATAATAATCTACGTGAGGGTTTGCGTAAAATTCCTCATAGTTCTAAACACCTCTTTGATGGGAATCGCAGGGAGCGTATCCTTAGCGAGCTGCCCAATAATAATCTACGCGAGGGTTTGCGTAAAATTCCTCCTAGTTCTAAACATCTCTTTGATGAGAATCGCAGGGAGCGTATCCTTAGGGAGCTGCCCAATAATAATCTACGAGAGGGTTTGCGTAAAATTCCTCATAGTTCTAAACACCTCTTTGATGGGAATCGCAGGGAGCGTATCCTTAGTGAGCTGCCCAATAATAATCTACGCGAGGGTTTGCGTAAAATTCCTCCTAGTTCTAAAAATCTCTTTGATGAGAATCGCAGGGAGCGTATCCTTAGGGAGCTGCCCAATAATAATCTACGAGAGGGTTTGCGTAAAATTCCTCCTAGTTCTAAACATCTCTTTGATGACAATCAGTTTAGAATTTTTATTTAAAACACTGGGGGTATGGACAAATGGGTGCGGCCATGGTTTCATGCTGAGAAAGAAGGTCTATCGAACGGTCCAACCGAAGTTTTACGGGGGCTGTCTCCGAGCGTATCGGAGGCAGTGGCAGGCGCTGCGGGCTCCGCAGGCCCTTCTCGGTATAATCACGGGAATGCGCCTACCATTCACCTCCAAACCTGTGCTCGTCTATCCATCGACACAGGTTCTCCGTCGTTTCGAGACTCCTCAATCCCCAAATATGACTCAACAGATCCACATGCTGTTGGAACAAGGTATGCTGGAGAAACTGGATCAACGGTGGCTCGGAGTCAGTTATTTCTCCACAATGTTTTTAACGAGGAAGAGCGACGGATCGTTCAGACCCATTTTCAACCTAAAGCGGCTGAACCAATATATTGTACCAAAACTTCGAATAACATTGACTTAAATTCAAATTTTTTAGTAAAACATATTTTAAAAGCAATTTCTCTTCGAAATGCTAGAGCAGAGAAGCCACCGTTTTGGGGTCCGAGTGACGTGGTCATCTGGTTTCAGAATAACCCACCTGCCAATGAAACTTTGTTTGAAGCCTCACGTAGGTTAGCTTGCATTCTACTCTTGGCTTCAGGCCGCCGGGTCCATGATCTTACCTTGCTCAAAATTTCACCGTCACATTATATCGATGTCGGGGACCACGTCATTTTACGTCCAGCCTTTGGTTCCTAGGCCGATACGGCCACACATAGGCAGTCGGGTTGAAGTTATTGCAACATAGCAATATTAACATATGTCCCGTCTTTTGGGTTGAGAAAAGTTTTGCATTTGGGAACACTGAGTCGGACGGCTGAGTGTAATAATGCCCTTGTTATTACTATCAGAGGCCGAGTACAAGCAGCCTCGAGAACGATTATCGGTAATTAGGTTAAGACAGTTCTTAGAGATGCAGGTATAACTGCCACGCCAGGCACTGTTCGCTCGGCCGTCGCTTCTTTGAACTGGCATGAGAACTTTCCAATAGAGGATATTTTACGCCGTGGCAATTGGCGCAGAGAAAATACCATTGCCAAGTTCTATTGCAAACAAATTATTGGGACATCTTAGTCACAGACAAACTTATCTGCGAATTTTGAACCTATGTAAAGTAGGTATATTAATAGGTTATCTGCATAGTCACAAATTATAGATTATGTGATAATAGATTAAGAATTTTTTTTTGGAGAATCATTCTGTTTTCTTTAAGTGCAGTTGATATGTTTACTAATATAATATGATTTGATTTCCATAAACAAATTGTTACAGATCGTTTTAATTGATGTTTATCTGTATCATCCATCTCACATAGCGTCGTTGCCATTCACCAGGAGTTATAAACACGTCTCTCACAGATGATGTGCATCGTCACATGCCGATAATAGTGCAAGTTTTACATAAAAATAAAACTTGTATTATTGAGCAGAGACGATGCACAGCATCCCAATAAGGGCTCCTGGTGAGAGACTTCTATGAAGGCAAAATGGCGTACACGGCCCCTGGTGACAACTCGCTATAGATGGCGCTTAAATCGTAACCAAGATGGCGCTGTCGGAACCGGAAGTTGTTGCAATTGGTGTAAATACAAAGGGAAGTATACAACGCACTCTCACAGATGCTGTGCATCGTCTCTGCTCAATAATACAAGTTTTATTTTTATGTAAAACTTGCACTATTTAACACATTGACAGGACATCAACAGCGCACTTTATGATAAAGAATAATTATTATAACTAACCCTTAGGATGGTAGAATGTAGGATTATACATATTCCACATGTTACAAACGAGTTTTTTAATTTTATTTAAATTAAACCAGTTTTTCATTAGCTCTTTACGTAAAATCGTTTACTACCCTACACTATTAGATTTAGTATGGTGACATATTTTTTCTTTGATCTCTCAAGTTTCTGAATACTACTAAAGAGTCAAACTACGAATTTTTAAAGTTATATTTAAATTAAACCATTTTTATCATTCGTTCTTACGTAAAATCGGTCACTTCCCCACACTATTAGCTTTAGTATGGTAACATTATTTTTCTTTGAACTGTCAAATTACTGAATACAATTAAAAGTCGAACTATAACTGGGAATTTGAACCGATTAGATCAACGAGGCAGTAATTTTTTTTAAGTATAACTTTTTTATGCACACTTGACTTGGGGACTAAGCTGGAGAATGCGTGACATAAAGTATGATCGGGTGAGGCAAACAGAAGTTAAGAGGGAGGTATAAGTTAGTGAAGACAGAAAAAGAGCTACGTATCGTATATTACTGTTGGGGCAAGAGAGAAGTAAGAGCACACATTTTCTTTCTCTCATAGTAATAGTAGTTTGAAGTTACTTCAATCGTATGTTTTAAAGTGCACTCGTTTTTTTGTATGATCTATAGTTATAACGCACACGGGTGCGACGACACAAGTACGTACCGTTGCGCACTTGCGGCGTGGGCTGCAGCGTGCGCGAGCGGTAGTGCGCGGCGGCCAGGCGCAGGCCGGCCGCCAGCGCCTGCATTGCTTGCACCAGCAGGCCCAGGCGCACGCTCTCGTTACACCGCTCTGCATACAAAGCATTATTAATTAAAACTAAATTAAAAACGTACACTAGACTTCACATTTTATATAACAACTGAGAAACCGTAGGGCACAACTAGTCTATTATAAATTGTGACGGAAATGTCATATATATCGGCGCGAAACAATATGCGCTAACTAGTAACATCAATTACATCACTTGCACGTATTCCGAGCGACTTCTTCTTATCGTGTCGATGGTAGGAATTAGATTTTATCTTGCCAAAATTGGGCAACGTTGTTTGCTTTGGCTGAAGCGTCATACAAGTCCTGAAGGGAACAAGAGACTGGACAAGGACAATCAGATAAATGAGCCACACTTTGGGATGACACGCCGCACTCGCAGATGTTTTGTGATGTAGGAATGTAACCCCATTTGCACATGTTTTCCTTGGATCTATCAACCTGGGTACGTAGTCTATTAAGAGTCCTACAGGTTGGCCATGGCAAATTATATCCCGGCGGTAATTTTTCCTTTGGCGAGACAAACAGAGGAGGAGCAAATTTATCTCGCCATAAGGTTGCCCGCGCTTTCTGTGCATCGATCGTAGCTGTGGTAGTAGCCAGGAAACTTTTACGACTTTTCAATCGTTGGGGAGCGGGAGTAAAGTTATAAAGAAAGTGTATTCCGAGCGACGTAAACAAGTGATTCACGACGACCCAACTACATTATTATAAAAAACAAGTCGGCCGGAGCTTACTCTTAAGGCACCGTCGTCCCAGGAACGTTTTGGACGATCCGGACGACGAGATCACCATTTACCTCGAAAAGATCAAGTCGATCAGAGACTCGCAACACTGCACACCAACCGATACTTCGTAAACGCCGGACAAGAGTAAGACCGCGAACGCGTCGCGACCACCAGCGTCCGCCATGACCATGTTTGTATTCGAATCGATGAAATGCCCTCTCCGGACCTAAACCGGAAGAGCGGCCCTAACGTAGAGCGAAAGCTGCACAAAACATCCCTAAAACGATACGCCCTCTCGCGTCTCCCCGCCAGTAACCGCCCATAGTTGAGGTTTAAAACCCAAAGGAGGTTACTTAGTTTGTAGTTTTGTATTTACTAGACGATTCGAGTCCGGTGAAGAAGTGAAAGCATCATAGGTTAACTGCATACGTCATATTAAAAAAGGCATTCTTGTTCGAGCCGTCTTAAGCATCTTCTACACTGTTGCAAACCAACATCAACACAGTCTAGATGGATGGCAACCACCAGGGTGACCTCAGTTGGGACGTTGGTTTGCAGCCGTGTAGAAGATGCTTTACTGCGCACATCACCTTGTGTTACTGTTTGTTCGTGAAATAAACGTTGTAAAACCTATCTTCAAGTTTTACTGTCACCATGGACTACCGATAAAGAATGTGACGTCAGTGTTGCTGACGTCACTCTTTTTAATCAACAATGTCCGTTTCTCCGTTATATGCTATCTGTGCCCTGCGGTTTTACCCGCGTTATAGTTTATAATTTATAGCCTATATGTTATTTGAATATCTAAGCAATATCCACAGTTTCAACAAATCCGTTTTTGCGTGTAACAGCCGTTTTAGCTTTATAACATTATTGGCAGTGGCCCGCGGTTTCGCCTGCGTTAATCTTCATAAATTAGTTTAATGATGCTATAACCGCGGGGCACTTCCAGTACCTAATACTATAAAGCTAAAACGGCAATAATAGTTCTTGTAAGTATCAACAAAGAGAACAGAGAAATTCAACGTACCATCGGAAGCGTCCATGAGCGCTGCGATGGGCGCGCCGCACGACACGGCCAGGTCGGACAGCAGCTCCGCCAGCATCAGCACGAAGTTCAGCTGCGAGAACACCTTGCTGTGCTCCTCCTGCTCGCAAACAACACATATATAACTTTGCGCTCATTATAATAATAGTATTTACACACGGCCATCTGATCCAGCAGCAGCTGGCAAGCAGAGCTTGTATTATGGAAACCAGATAACTGATATACTACATATACTACTTTTGTTTTTATATATACATACACAGACTCACGCCTGTTTTCCAGAGGAGTAGGAAGAGACAACGGACTTCCATTTGTCACGATCCTTGCACACCTCTTTCGCCTCATTTTTGTATATACATACTTATATAGATAACTACATTTTTATATATACAGGGTGTCTCACGGCAGAGTTAGGATTTTAAATTTGAATATTTTAAAAACCGTTGCAAGTAAGCGCGGGGTGAGGGGCGCAGTAGCTTCGTCATTCGTGCGGATTCGTTAGTCACGATGTCGCAGTGGTCGGGAGAGCACCGCGCGTTCGCTATCGAAGCGTTTTTGAAAGGTGGAGAATCGTACGTCGTGGCTCGGAGACAGTTTTGTTCTCACTACAATATCAGACGTTTACGCGATGGAACAAGTGAAAATTTGATTCGTAAATGGATTATCAAGTTTCGAGCTACCGGTTCCGCTATAAATCAACCGCGTCCAGGCCCAAGCAGAACTTCAAGGACGGAAGAAACAATAAACGAAGTTGCAGCTAGCGTTCGACGCAATCCTCGCTTGTCAATACGCAAAAGAGCGGCGGCTTTAAACGTCACCAAATCAACCGTAGAGCGGATTTTAAAACGTGATTTGAAATTCCATCCCTATAAAATACAGATAGTGCAGGAAATAAATGAAAATGACTACAATTTACGTAAAAGTTTTTGCCAGTCAATCATAGAGAGATTTCGCACTTTGAATACTGTGTTTTGGAGTGATGAAGCACATTTCCATTTGAATGGATATGTAAATAAACAAAATTGTCGCTTTTGGTCAGATAACTGTTTCTGGTGAGGCGTATCGGCAAATGATATCCAATTATTTTATACGCCAACTTCGAGAGCATCCAGCCTACAGCTCAATAACGTGGTTTCAGCAGGATGGAGCCACTTGCCACACTGCAAGAGCCACTATGGACCAACTTCGTGAATTGTTTCCTCAGAAATTGATATCCCGCTTTGGTGATATTGCGTGGCCTCCGAGATCGCCCGATTTGACCCCCATGGACTTTTTCCTATGGGGGTACCTTAAGAGCAAAGTTTATGTCAATACTCCGAGGAATATCGCTGAGCTAAAACAAAATATCCAACGAGAGATACGTGACATCGATCCGGCTATGCTTAGGCGCGTTATGCAAAACGCGATGAATCGATTCCGTGAGTGCGTGCTTCGAAATGGAAGACATCTGGAAGATGTCATCTTTAAAAAATAAAATCCGCACTGTAGTTCAATAATTTTCAATAAAAATGTTTTCACAAAAATATGCAAATTGACTTTTATTTCATTTCAAAACCCTAACTCTGCCGTGAGACAGAGACACTTGCGTACAGCACTTCGACCCTTCAGGATCTTTTGTACTAAATATATAGATACCTACACCCAGACATGTTCATGAACACTAAAAATCTATCCTGGGTGGGAATCGAACCCACGACCTCTGGCCTGACAAGCATGCATTTGCCAACAACGCCCGTCGTATTTGGGCAATTGGTTTCCTCTTAATCGGGCCATTGTCATCATCATCATAACAACCGTGAGAAGGTCACTGCTGGACAAAAGCCTCACCCAAGAGTCATCTGTGGGGATTTGCCATAATCGCCAAGCTTGGCAGACGGGTTGGCCATCGCAGTACGATGGTCACAGTACTCAAAGAGTAGCTGCAGCCCATTATATATGCCCGTATAAGATGGCCGTGTCTAAATAATGTCCCAGAAAAAAAATACCTAACTAACGCCCGGTTCCTATATTCCAAAAACGAATCGTTTCTACTACGAATAGTTAGAATTTCTACCAGGCGTAACGCAAAACCGTTCCTATAAAATACTAGTCGTTATCCAAATAACCGACGTCTGGTTACTAACGGATGGGAGGACGTTAGTAAGCTTATTGTATGGAGATGCGTTCGAAAGTGTTCCTATAAATATTTTCTACTGTCACGGAACTGTCAAAATAACGAGGCGTTACTGCTTTGATTACTAGTCGAATTCGGTCGGTTTACCAGTCGTTTGTATTTTATTTTGGTAGTTAACATAGTGTTTGAGGAGATTTCCGTGATGTCTACCTCTGAAACTGATAGAGAATTCATGGCTTTGTTTTCCGTTAGAAAGGGTTGATTAT
The DNA here is from genome assembly GCA_951640165.1 of Pseudoips prasinana. Taxonomy (NCBI): domain Eukaryota; kingdom Metazoa; phylum Arthropoda; class Insecta; order Lepidoptera; family Nolidae; genus Pseudoips; species Pseudoips prasinana. The sequence continues at coordinate 18,072,351 of OX621260.1, forward strand.
TTTTCTATCTTCTAAGATTTCATAACCACAAACCTTAGATTAAATACTCAATTTAAAAACTTATTTAGAAACCATGAAATACTCTTGGACAGACGTCAGACGACAGACGCATGCGCCATGCGCTTTCCTGTTACGCGTTTTGTTCACACCATGCACTCGTAACATCAAATTTTCAATACTAATGATTTATAAATATTTTAAACCTAAAACGCAAATTAAATTATTACTGTAACTATAAGTACAGTAATTTGTACTATTACTCACATAATATTACAGAATAATAAATGATTTTAGTCGCATAATTGACGTACGACGTTTTGTTATAACTAATCGTGAAGAGGAGCGCGAGGTTCATCGCGGAACGAGTCGTAGGTGGTTTAAACTACGGATGTTCGTCGCAGGTAGGGCATTGTGGAACACTAGTTTTGCATCGGTATCGGTAGCTGAATTACGGATGGTAACGTTGGTCCAATGACGGATCGTAAAATAAAGGAACCGGGCAAAAGTGATGCTGGTCCTACAGCCTCATGTTATGCTTGCAGAGTCTTTTTTCTAACGATGAATGATGTAAGTAGTAATGTGTGTGTACTGACCGCCAGGATGGTCTCCTCCTGCAGGTTGGGGATGTAGACGGGCGGCTCGGGCGGCGGGTGCAGCTTGATGCCGCGCAGCAGCGCGTCGGGCAGCCCCTCGCCGTGCGCCTTCAGCGCCAGCGACACCGGCGGCGAGCAGCCTGCTGCCACACCCACATTATACATTGCTCAAGCGAACGGAAGTTCAGAGGGAGAAGAAGAAGGCTGCGGTTCCACTGAGGCAGATTCACTAATCATATAGCTTGAAATGAGAGATATGGTTTTCAAGCCATGTGATTGGTGAACCGCGGCACATCTCGTCTCCGCTCCGCCTAAGTGGAACCGCAGCCGAAGTACTACACTTTATTGACAAAAATAACTTAAATAAAACAATGTATACATACAAGGAAATTAGGTTACTTCAATGCAATTGGCGGCCTTATCGTTAAAAGATTTTCTGTTCCAGATAACCGCTTTACGTTCAATGGACCAGAATTGAAAAAATCTGATGAAGGTAGCAGAAGGCAGTAGGAATATGCTACTGAAGTTATAGTGCAGTCATTGAAGCATTATTGCTCCGATTTTTTTTACTGTGAACCGAATTGCATACAATTTTGGAATTAGGTGCATCTTACCCTTAATTTCAAAAGTGAAAATGATTTGAACTCCGCAACCACCTTGGGGGTGGTTGCCACCCCTTCTTGAAGGTGATTTTATTTATTTCAAAATAACCTCAGATATCGATAGAAGGCCTAATTTTAAGCAAAAAATCATCTATAAAGTTTTTCAATAAATGCAATACTTTTCAAGTTATTGGCAATTGAAAAATCGCAATTTTTTCACGTTTTTCATCGGTTTTTTGCAAATATCTCCAAAAATATACGTTTTATCGAAAATTTTATGAAGAACAAAATTGTAGCAGGTAAAACAATGAACAATTTGGTTTTTTATAAAGTATTCTAAGTGCAATATTTAGCTAGATATTAAAGATCAAAGCCGTTTTTTATTTTGTCTGAAATTTAATCGATGTGGTCAATGCCATCTAGCGGCGAGCTGATGCATTTTATGCATTCTAATACAATAGAGTTTGTAGTGCTTGAAATAAGCTTTAAAATGAGCACTATTAAAAGTCTTTTGCATGTAAAATAAGTGAGCTGTATTGCAAATAAGGGGAGCATCTTATGTTTTTTCTTTTAAATCAATGGGTTTCATAAGTCCCATTTCCACCAAAATTAAAATTAATCGTATTCCGCCAAGAATTACCTTTATTATGAAGAGTTTGATAGATAGTATCAGTTTGGCTGCTTCAGGACACATATTTTTCAAAAAAGTCACGATAGTAAAAAAAAACAAAATTTTAAATTTTTAAAAAACCCACTTATTTTTCATAATATCTCAAAAATGACCACAGATACGTATAAAAGTGTTGACATAAAAAGTTAAGGTATTTTTCTGACAAACAATTTGGTGTTTTTGTTTTTTCTGTCAAACAAAAATTGACGGAGATATGATTGTTTAAAGAGCGCGTGGCAGCGCAATCACAGCCTCTCTTAAGCCCTTTAACCCTTCACCGTTTTAGAAAAAGGTTTTTTACTATATATTGCAATGCAGGATGTTGTAGCTCTCTTAATTACCTTTACAATGTTTTTTTATAAATTGTGATAGCATGAAAATTGAAGGAGTTATGGTCCAAAAACTTAACGTAACTGAAAATTTCTTTTGGAGCAATGTGAAAGTACACAGTATAAAAGAGACCCCCCAACTATTGTAATGTGTATATATATACATAATATGGCTCCTATATTTTGGAAACGTAGGCATGAATACATACCAACGTTCTTATATGTATATATAACACATTTGAGTGAAGGGGCCAAGAAAAAGCCATCGATAATAAAATTAACTGATAGATTATGTATAGTGGAATTTTTAATTCAACACATTTTTTAGAGCTATTGGATACATAAATATATATTACTGAACTGCAAAAAAGGATGTGGAGCGTCTTGCGGATGCAGAAAAGTTGGTCTGTTTTGTAATAGTAGGTACCTGTGGAACGTGCAGTGGAATTAACTGCCAAAATAGCCCTCCAATTCAGCCAGAAGATGTTGAACGAATGAAAACATGAATAATAATATTATATTTTAATAATAATAGTACAATTTTATATGATTTGTAAATATTTTACTCAAAAAATGGCAATTTTTTACTCTAAATTAAATTATTTTTAAATATGTAATCATATATATTTACTGTTTTAATTTAGGGGTAGTTTTAAGGGTAGAAAAGCTTAAGAATATGATAATCATTTTCGAGAGTGTGGCATAATATTTAAATCCTTTTCATTTTATCAAAAAAAAAATTAACAATTTTTTATCAAGGGGTAGTTTTCAAGGGTTGAAAGGGGGTTAAAAATTTGATAATTATTATAGAGAATATAAAATATTACTTACTCTATAGGTACTTATATCTTTTTATGTCATACCAAAGTATTTTTTTGTGATTCTTTCAATTTAGGGGTTGTTTGCAAGGGTTGTAAGATTTTCAAGGGGTTGAAAATGATTTTAATATGAGGTAATTATGTTAGAAAATACTTTACAATTTCACCCCTTACTATTAGACATGTTTTATAGCGATTAAATGGCTCAATGTCAATTTTTCCATTAAGAGGTTGTTTACACCCCTTAAAAATAATAGGCGGAGTTCAGATCATTTTCACTTTTGAAGTTAAGGGTAAGATGAGCCTAATTCCAAAATTTCATGCAAATCGGTTCACAGTAAAAAAATTCGGAGGTAAGACTGTATTTTTCGCTTCAATGACTGCACTATTAGAAAGAGAGACAGTTACGTTTCGTTTATTATTGTAGGGACAAGAGAGAGAGAGAGGTGCGAGCACACATTTTCTTTCTCTCTTACTCTCCTAGCCAGTTACGTTTCCTAGATGTAGCTAAAAGTTTTACTTCAGTCTACACGTCTAAGTCTAAAGCACACTTACATTTTTTCCGTGGAGAAATCCATCATAGAACAAGTTATGTCGGACTTAAACCCTACGTTGGCCTTCTTCGACACATATGAAAGACCACCGGCAACTATATTGGAACATCTCAGTAGCCTCTCGCCCTCTGTTACTCAGAAGCACCAAACGAGGGGAATTAAATTGTTCTCCCTGAACTACTTTACTTATACACAACATTCTACAATCCACAGCAACGCCGTTTGTTACGTGCCATGGGATCCCACTCAAGACCTGAAAAGTCTTCTCAATAGACAACGATGAGTATTATACATAGTGGTGACGGCAAAATAGCCTTACCATCCTTTTAGGTCCGTTTTAGTGACCACTTACGACAGGCAGAATAACTAGTAATTCTATACTTTCGCGATTTGTACACATATTTATATATACTGGGACACGGGTCTTAATCGCGATAAGGATTTAAGGCCTTTAGGTTACCCGACGTTTCGGCATGGATTGCACCAGCCGTGGACACGGGTCGACCCGTGATTAATGATTTGCCATAAATTGTTATCGAGATTGGGACCCGTGTCCACAATATATAAAAACTAGTAATTCTTTAGCCGGGATTGACTATCCCCGAGACACAGAAATGCATTTCTTGAACACGCTATTGAATAATGCCGCCACACTCTTCAGCCGCAGGCCACAACAGCATTTTATAAGGGACAGCAGACTAGTGAGAGGTTACATTCCTGATGCTTGGAGTAGGATTTCCGGGATGTGTTTGAGGCTCACCGCTGTTTCATTTCATTGTGTACCACTGTTGATCCTGGCTTACAGAAGTTGCAGTTGTTTTTTAAAAGGGAGGGACTAGTGATGTTCCTAGTATTTGGGTTCTTTAGGACAGAGTGAGGTCGTTATGAGGAGTTACAGGCATCTCCAAAATGTTTAAAAACCAGGCACCCATGCCACAGTGGGGACGGTGGCGAGCTGCCACAGGTGTGAGTACTGACCTGAGCGTCGCAGCGGGCTGGCGTTGGTGGGTGACACCTGCCACAGCGAGGGCGGCGGCGAGCTGCCCGAGTTGCTGCTGCGGCGCCGCGTCGACTGTGGCGTCATCGTGAATGGCACCTGCACAACGGATGACTATAAATATCCCGTAGAGCACACCCTCCCCTCCAACAGAAATTCCATACGGGAGAGCTCATGCTTGTAAAAGAGATCAAAGAACTTAACAACCACCAATTTATATTCATCAATTAATTAATTTTCATATCAAATCTATTTATTGCACTGAAAATGTAGGTACTTCGATACTAGAAAAGTAGAACAACAACCATACTACGCTCCACTTTTAAATAAATAACAATGCGTCATGAACTGAAATTGCTGCTAAGATTTTTAATAATAACATTTTCAGATAAGCCATATTTTCTGTTTCTAAGGATATGGATAGAATAGGGAAAGAAGGAGTAACCCTTTAATCAATTCCTCTCTGCCAAAAGATTCAACGTCTGAATAGCAGGACAGAATGATTGATTGATTGATTTCTTTGGGGATTTCTATCAAAACGGTCGGACAAATTTGAGACAAGTATTATCATATATTTTCTTATATCATATTACTATACGGTGTAAATAAATCATAGAAGATGACAATGTCTATGAATACGTACGGTCGGTGGCGAGAGAGATCCTATGTTGGTCGCGTTTCGGCTGTAGTTCGATCGGAGCACGTCGATAGGTTGCGAGCGAGGCACGTTATTGTTAGACGGCGCTGCGAGTGGGTTCTGCAATGGACGGAATAGTAGTCACAACTCAAGCGATTATGTACAAATGTATAAAAACTTAAGAAGTGTCAAGGGACACCCGGATGGAACGATGTTTTTTGTTATTATTTATTATGTACAAAAAACCTGTATACACTCAACAAAAATAATCGTCGCGACACCACACTGTTCAATGCGAAATAGAAATGAAAATATCTGGCTTGCTTTCTATAAGAGAGAGAGAGAGAGAGAGACAGACAGAGAAATATGCGCACGCCGCACAGCTGCAAAAAGTGTCGTGACAACTTTTCGTAAGATTTTTTTCCGTCTAGCCCCCTTTCACAACGCGCGATAAGGAACTTCGTTCCAATAATTTAGTTGCATTTTTCAATATAAAAGACAACATTCGTGAAATATATGACGAGCCGGTCGACGTGGTTGGTAAATGCTTGCTTTACACGCAGCAGATCGTGGGTCGATGTCCTGAGTCTTGGTGTAATTATCTAAATAAGTAGGTATTTACAAAATAAAAGTCAGTTATCTGGTTTCCATCTAGTACAAGCTCTGCTTAGTTTGGTATCAGATGGCCGTGTGTGAATAATGTCCCAAAACATTATTTTTATTATATATAGTTCGATAAACTCCGCGCCAAATCTTAATACAGACATTTCGCATGACAACAGTCTGTTCTCTGCTCTCAACAGTAATGTTCAGTCTGGTATTTGGCTGGTTTTGAGGCAATAGGAGGTACGGTACAGGGTATAGTGGCCTTGTACACGGCCGCTATACTTGGTAAGATTGTGCGTAGATAAATCGATCTCATGAAATGCCAAATCGAATGTCAAATAATCGAATATCAATTTATCACTATAAATCTAATGTCTAAATACTCGTACGTTCATAATATGGAATGGTTAATAAACTGAACATTCACTCGAATGTATCCCTTAGCGTTAAAATATTGATTTGTTTCTGGATTTGTATGGTCGCGTTCTAACCTAACCTACTTTTCTACAAGCGAATATTCGATTTATTAACCATTCGATATTATGAACGTAAAATACAACGTCGATTTATAGTAGTCGATCAATTGATATTCGATTTAGCATAGTAAAAGGTTGTTAAATACAATAGTAAAATGGAAAGTTTGTTGATCGATTTCATTATATCGCTTACATATGTGCGTGATTTTATCAAATCGCACGTTCCAAATGTATGAGAAAGTAAATATGATATTATAATGATGATTTTCCCCACACATGACTTTATACAATTGTTAACATGCTTTTATACAATTATTGACATGACTTTATATAATTATTTAGTAGCTTCCTGAGGCTTTAGTATGTTTTTGCAAAAAATTAAAGATACGAACAAGTTCGAGGTTTCGACGTGATTTCGAGATCTCAGCGCTATGATCGACTACCATGATGATAGCCTGATAAATTTTGGTACGTTCACATCATGAGCTCGAATTCGTTCATACGTTTTGTTTCCTGTAGGTGTGCAACGCACCTTTTATATTTTACTCTATTAATTTTTTTGATATTTTGATAGGTGTGTTTTGTTATGTCAGTTGGAAATTTGAAGAGATATTATTATACCGTCCTACCCAGCTCTTTCATCAGTCCCAGACGCTGCTTACCCAGTAGGTATTCAGCGAACGGCTTACGCAGCTAAAATTTTACTCTTAAGTAAATAAAAAATAAACTATTCAGCTTTAATCTCTATCGATTAGAGTTAATGTAACAAAAGGAAATATTGCTTGTGTTACTAAAAATTAAAATTGTGGAAAACCTTGCACGCAAAGATCATATGCACCACTATCCTTTGCGGCAATGAAAGTGTGACTTACCCGTGTATCTCGTGGCTTGGGGTCGACAGGCGATTCGGGCGCTGCCTGCAGCGACAGGCTGCGGGGGCGCGCCGCCGCCTCGGAGCCCGACGACGCGGAGCACTCGGCCGAGCCGCTCTCCGTAGCCTCCACCAGCACGAAGTCCTCCTCCCCACCCCACGTCGTGTCAGACGATTCGGCTGCAAGCACAAACGCGACATGACAACTTATAATCATGGTAGAACGATATCGCATTGGGCATATACCTGTAATGATAGATGTAAGAGGAAAAAATATTCAAAAATGTAATATAATTTTATATATTTAATAATAAAAATGTCCTCCTAGCCGAATTTCGGCCATAACATAGTGAAGGTTGTGCGCAAACAAAGGAGCACCTTCTTTTCCATCACACTCATGATCCGATGGGACGCCTAGCGACACGACCGGAAAGAGGTCAGGCACAGGACCGACGTCTTTACATGCTCTCCGAGGCACGGGGGTATAATACCGCCAACTCCCAGACTTCGTGCTGATGCTGAGAAATTTTACTTTCGGCCTAAAATCACTTTTGGCCCGACTCGGGACTTAAACCCAGCACCTCATTCTCTGCGGGTGTAATACTGCCATGACACAGTTGATGGTCAACCTGCTTTCTGGTCCAAAGATTACGGGTTCGATCCACACACTAGACATATATTTGCATTCATGAACATTTCTATTTGTCTTGGTCTGGATATTTTCTGTGTTTCGAACTTTCATATTTATAACATTAGTTGAATAATACATATAATAAATACTAAAGTTTCTAAATATGTAAGTTTGATACTCTTTGTCGCAAAAACAATGGAACAGATTTTGACGTAAAGTGACATGTTTATAATAGCAATAAACTACTATATCGTACGTTACAAGTTTTTTATTATTTATTTCCCGTTATGTGAAACCTAATAACCCACTTTATAATAGCGAGATAAAGAAACATTAACCGTTATATGTTGCGGATATTGTCGTTATTATAATGTACGTGAATGCGATTGGTCATACTCATTAGCATATTAAATAATAACAATGTAATTACAATAGTTTTCTTTTTTTAATACGGCAGGGGGAATGCTTACGCATGACACGCGCAAATAGGGTCTGCGGGTGGGTATGTTGGAAACCTAACCTGCCGTGAATTTCTTCTGGGGGCTGTTGGGGACCTGATTGCCTTTCACGCCGCAGGTCGTGGGTCCGATTCCCACCCAGTTAATGCAAACAAATATCTGTCAATTGTGTGCATGAACATTTCTGTTTCCAGGACAAACAGAAATGTTAATGTGTAATTTTCTATATAAGTATGTATTTACAAAAAAATGCAGTTTATGTAGTATATCAGTTATCAGGTTTGCACAGAATTCAGATGACCGTGTGTTAAAAATGTCCGGGGATATTATTATTATACGGGAACACTTCACCAACATACACTGATATAGAAATCATATCGCTCTTATGCTAGAATACTGAAGCTTTATAATTGGCAGCTGCTGTGGCGCCACTTCGTGTATCGGTTTCGAAAAACTATTTGTGTGACCCATAAGTAGTTGTTTGTGTGAGTCTGGATGTGTTTTGAGTCCGTCTGAATTTGTAAATTTCCTACTCCTCAATACAGAGATTGTATACTTTAGAGGGGGCGTTGTCCTTTATAATAACAAATTTAAAAAAATGAAAATGTCTGGAAGAGCCCTGGCATAGGCTATGATTTATAAAGTATAACGCGTGTAAAACCGCGGGGCACAGCCAGTTTATAATAAAGTAGAGAATATTCTGTCGGAACTCATGCCACACACTAATGATTATCTTAGTATCATACAAACGTTAACAATGTCATAGCAACAGATAAATGGGTGCATTAACTCATACAAACAGGAACAGCCAGTAAATTACTGCAATTGTCGACAATATCGTTGATACCAGCTCTAGGTTCTCAAGGGCGGGTTATTTAGGTTATCTGTGTTCACCACCCTCAGCATTTCGATGATAACTTGAAACGTTATAATAGGGAGGTTTTGATATGTTAGTTACTGGCTGCGCCCCGCAGTTTTACCCGCGTTAAACTTTGTAAATTATAATCTATGTGTTATTCGGATATATAAGCTGATTATTTAAGTGATAAAAGTGCTTGGGATTAAGTTGTTCTGAGTCAACACACATGATTGTAATTAATCTTAAGTATATTTTATTTTAAAAAAGGATTCCTACTGAGTTTTCTGGCAGTGTTTCTCAGTAGCTGCCACGTCATGGACTGCACGGTAGGGTAAAACAATATGACGATTCCACATAAATGTGATATTTTTACGGAAATAAGAATTTTTGACTTTGACTATATTACTAATCAAAAAATCAAAATCCGTTCGGTAGTTTTTGCGTGGAAGAATAACAAACATACACACTCAAACTTTCGCCTTAATAATATTAGAGTTCCGTTTAAAGGCGTCATATTTAACTATAATTTTTCATGATTACATCTCAATTTCCACGAACAGATGAAATGTTCGGTCAATACTATCTTATCGTAATGTGTCATTCATTGGTTTGATATGAAAAAATGAATGTGAACCGTAGACTGACAAATATAGATACTTGAAGATTAAATATAAATAACTTAAGACAAATAAAATGTTTGGTCAATAATATAGTCAATAATATAAAATTCCACGTTGGTCTAGCGGTAGCGTGTTCACCCGCAGAGAACGAATTCCTGGGTTCAAATCCCGGGTCGAACTAAAAGTGATTTTGGGACTTTTCTGTAAAAAGAAAAAATTCCCACCATCGTCTGGGAGTTTGCGGTATTATACACCCGTGCCTCGGAGAGCACGTAAAGCTGTCGGTCCTGTACCTGACCTCATTCCGGTCGTGTCGCTAGGCGTCCCATCGTATCATGAGAGTTATGAAATAGAAAATGCTCCTGTGTTCGCGCATCCAGTTGTGCACTATAATATGTCCCGCGCAGATGGCGAATCTGTATCGAAAGTTTCTTCATCTCTATAGCACAATTTGCATATTCTCAATTTAACATTCGAAAGACCAGTCCATCGATTAATAAATTTTCGAAGAATCGTTCAGTCGAGGCAGCGTTCGGCGGGAAAAGGTTGTTCCGGAATAAATTCCCTTCGAACAATCGTTCAGTCGACTTTCGGTTCATCGAACATATTATGACTCTCTAAACTAAGTTACGGACCGATTTTAAGGTTAGCTCTTTACGTGCGCTCCATTTCGTGGCCTCTACTCTATCAATTGCCTATCCTATAAACCTTTCAAATCCTTTTAACCTTAGACATCGATAGTTTTGTCTTATTTTTATTTAGTTAAATTTTCTTATTTTTAAAAGGCTTCTTTCTATAGCTATTGGCAATAATATCCTATCGTAACGTGTCATTGGTATGATATGAAAATTTCATGTGAACCATATACTGATCAATCTATTTTCTATTAATGTAATTCTCTTGACATTCATTTTTTAATTATGACATTTATATTATGTAGTTTTAGGTAAATGTTTGTTTTGCGAGCATTTTTTTTAAATATGCCTAAAAGCTGATTATGGTGATACCTAATACCTTTGTAATAACTAATGTAAACCACCCATTTTCGCAAATAAAAGATTTGATTTGATTTGATCAACATAGATAATTGTAAATACGTACAAAACATGCCCAATGGAGTAGCAATAACATTTAATAAATTAAAATACGCAATCCTGGCTAATTACGCGCGTAACGTTCGGTGAGTCAAAGTGATAAAGATAACGAAAGTCCGCATATTAGATACTATTTGTACGTAAGTCAGTGTATTACGTACTTTCCAATTCATATTAAATGTATGTTTTTCCTTTTACTATCTGCTTATAATATCGTATTCATATTTACGTATTTTTCGTCATGGGGAATTGAAAACACACAGATGATTCACACACGGCCATTTGATCGCAAACTAAGCAGAGCTTGTACTATGGAAACCAGATAACTGATATACTAAGTATCTTTAAGAATTTTAAAAGTAAATTGTTTAGTTTCAAATTAGTATCTTCACCAATCTGTCTGTGCTCAACTTCCAGCAACGAATATGAACAAACTGCTCACCATATCCTTTGGGAGTGTGATCTCTGGCAAAATCAGCGTAATATTATATTAAACAGCTTGCAACCAATATCTGGAGTAGTTTATTATACGGATCTTGTAGCGTTGTAACTTCCGTGCGTTTAAGCGCTTTTGCCATACCTACTATTGGAATCAAACTATATATACTGCTCACTTGGGACCTCTAAATTGATCCTCGGTGCTTTTGCAGCTGTCTTCTCTAGTTGCAATTCTCTCGTTTTATGAGGCTATAGCCTCTTTACATCATTTTGTCTCCCGCTTTGCTCTGGAGGGAAGTGGAACAATTCATTTTCTAACTCCTCCTTTTAATTCTTTCTGATAAATTCGTCGTGGGATCCATGACAGTTAAAGCGATTCCCCAGGACATGCCTGAGCCTCACCGCTCAGTGTCATTTCATTGTATGCCACTGTTGATCCTGGCTTACAGGAGTTGCAGTGGTGGGTAAGAGGGAGGGACTAGTCCCGTAAAAAAAAAATCTAAGTAAATATACTACATTTCATTTACATTCTTAATAATGTCCTAGCCGAATTTAGGCCACGGCGGCCAGTCTCAGTAAAGATTAGCCATCTGCGCGGGACATATTGTGGTGCACAAGTGTGTCAGCAAACACAGGAGCACTTTCTATTCCATCACTTTCATGATCCGATGGGACGCCTAGCGACACGACCAGAAACCGGTCACGTACAGCACCAACGGCTTTACGTGCTCACCGAGGTACGGGGGTATGATACCGCCAACTACCACACTTCGGGCTGATGCTGAGAAATTTATCTTTTTACAGAAAAGTCCCAAAATTACTTTTGGCCCGCCCCGGGATTTGAACCCAGAACCTCGTTCTCTGCGGGAGAAAACGCTCCCGCTACCGCTAGACAAACAGCCATGTTCATGAGTTGCTGCCTGTCACACAGTACACATTTGGAAAATACATACAATTATTATATGCTTTAAAATATCAAAGTTTGGGACCTCGCTGAGAAAGACATAGCCCTTAATAGTATACCTAATGTATGTACAAGAAACTCGTGGACCGGGCAAGTATGTGACCACGCTAATCGTGTAAGCAGTCAATTATTTGCAACATTAAAATTTCTATTTTTATTACTTAGGTACCTAACAAATGTTATGATATAGTGATAAAATATCAAATAATAACGCAGTAATCTGACGAGATTATAGGTTTATATGTGATCTTTGCAAAAATCGGACAGATAAAATAGTAATATGTATAACACGACCTTGATATACATCCGTACATGTAACCTTCTAGTATATTCATAACAATATATAAATAACAATGTAACTACTAATATTGGCACTCATTCACCTATGTACCGAATGTCAAAAGGTTGTAATGCAATCCAAAATGATATTGATATTTTCAATTGTTTTTTTTTGCCTCACTTAAGCATAAACTGAAAATATTACTGTAGTAATTTTGCTGATCTAACTGTTGGTAATAGTTTTGTTTTAACTTAGAATAAGTACCCCTTAAGATAAGTTAAGGTTTTGTCTAAAGCCGGGTATCCACTTAGGTTCGCCGTGGTTTGCGAACACTGTGTGCTCCGCGAACGTGAACGTGTACAGTGTACACACTTAGTCTGCAACATCGGTGCTCCTGTCGGAGCACTAACATTCCGCGCTCCGGTCTCCAGTCGACACACGACAGACGGTCAGTGCAAACATGCCACCTCCAGAATTAGTAGGAAGTGCAGCTTATATTAGCGTCTCCTTTTAAATTATTTTTCTTGTAGTTTTCATCTCGTGGGTCCCATAAAACATTATGTTTACGGTATTCTTCTATGAGCTGTAGACATTTTTCACCGGACCACTCCATGTTCGCGAACTTAACAAACACGTCGAGACACGCTCGCGTCCACGAACATACTGCGCTCCCCTTTGAGATCGCGCAAAAAACCGCTTCCCGAGCGCTCCGCCGTGCTCCGATCGTGCTCCAGTCGCGCTCCGCGATCACGACGTATCCATTATGTTTGGTTTGCGGAGCGGGCGCGTTCGCAAACCACGGCGAACCTAAGTGGATACCCGGCTTAATATAGCAAGCTGTGTCTACATCAGAGTAGGGTATATACTAAATTTTTTATAAATCGATGTTGACTTATCCTACATAGTCTATATCCAGTTTTATAGACCAATAAACGGAAAACATAATAAATTAGTGTAACATTATATGAGACGGCCACTGCTGAACAAAAGCACCCACCAAAGATCTTTATAATTGCTGGTCCTCCGCTACCATATCCATAGTCCACTACTGGACATAGGCCTCCCCCAAACGTTTCTATATCGTTGCCATTTGGAGGGGTTTGCCGTAGTCACCGCGCTTGGCATGCGAGTTGGCGACCACAGTTAGGTGGTAGCTAGTACACAGGTGACGGTACTACCCGACTATCTGGTGTATCTCTTAGCCGCCCTTTACGTACTCACGTTTTTACTTACACATGATTAGTGTTGAAAATGACTAAAGTGAATGAATTACACTGACTGTCATTTACGGACAAATTGGTCAAAAATGGTCATTAACTGTTAAAAATGGTCATTTTCAGTCAATTTGATTTCAGTAATATTTTAGTACCTTTCATGTTTTTGTCGTTGATAAAAGTCTACAACATCTAAATTGAAACAAAAATGTGGTTTTTATCACTTATAGTATTATTATATAGTGTTAATCATTTTACATTAATAATCATGCGTGCATTTAAGACTAAATGGCAACGTCGCATCGCCTCGCGCATCGACTTTGATGTCGTCTTATCCTCTCATGATATAATACAAAATAAAACGTTGCTTCATTTAAACTTGCATATAAATTGGGTACCTAAATAAATAAATAATTGGGTGGTAGTCGAGAATAGTCAATAATATTTGAGTCAAATTGATTGAATTTGACAGTAAATGACCGGTCATTTAAGGTTTATGACAATTGTGACTAGTCATATTCAGTCATTTTACATCTCTACACATGGTTACTCACGGGATGTTATGGGGTGGCCCTGTTATTCTTTATAGGCCGGAAATCACACGGCTATTGAATTAGTAATTTAATCAACACACCAACATTATAAAGGCGAAAGTCTGTGAGTGTGTATGTTTGTTACTCTTGCACGCAAAAACTACCCAACAGATTGTGATGAAACTTTGTAGTAATATAGCTTATATATCCGAATAACACATAGGCTATGATTTATAAAGTTTAACGCGGGTAAAATAAAATAAAAAAGGTTTTTATTCACGTAGACTTTAAAAATGCGCTTGTAAATAGTCAGAACATGTTCGTAGTAATATATAATTATTTCTAGGTACATATAGATATTTAGGTACACGGATTGTAGGAAATAATTTACAATAAGATTTATTTTATAACAGTAACGATATTCAACTAACTTAAATTAAGTTATTGTCAAGGATCATGTGTAGGTTTAATTATAAAACTGCTAGTATATAATAATACTGAATTTAACTATTTATTCGATACGAATTCTAACCACCATAGTGATATGAGAACAGTGGTCCCGGCATAGTCACCTGAACACTAAATTCGTGTAGGGCATAATGGGCCGAATGCACGTCATGTAAATTCTCACTTAGTTCGCAAGGATAACTTACAGCGCGAATACAGGAGGCATTGAAGTCGACTACGCGCAAATGCGGCTAGATTACGTACAATACGTATATGCCGCTGAAATTGAACTTTCAGTCACGGGTCATCTGTCATTCGAATGACATGTACAGACGCCAACATATCCAGCTACCCCAATCTGTCAAATTTCTTCTTTTATAAATTTTCAACTTTATCACAAAAGTATAAGGTTCACTTTCAATTGGGGAAATTTGACAGATTGGGTAGCTTGATGTGCTGGGGTTAATGTTTAAGTATACCGACAACTGCCCTCTTAAATAATCCCTATTGTTGTCCATTGTTTGATTGCCTGGAAGAGATTACATGTTAGTGATAAGACCGCCAATTGTATACTTTTTAACACGCTTTTATTAGCTTCACTCGTAACTAATTGTGTATGTTAGAAAATCTTGGAATCTTAATTTGACCCACTTCCCGGTCCTCGATTAGGGTGAAATTTTGCATACGCTCTGTGTTTTGATGACAATACATGAGTAACTAAGAAACGTCATTACAAATCCAATATGGCGGCCTCCCCAAGATGGCGGACAGGCTGTTTGAAATCCACCCCCATGATATGGGTATCAAATGAAAGGGTTTGCTGTCAGGAATACGAAAAAAATAGTCACGTGAGTTAAAGCGTGTGTTTTAGGTTTTTAAACTATTTAATTATATGCTCCTGTACTGTATGATTTTAATCGCTGTACAATCATGAGTTAATCTATCTATGTATTTTTTACTATTGTTTATTATTTTCAGAGATGAATACATACCGGAGGATGTCGGCTGGGACTTCTTATGTGCGGATATTGTGGGCTGCGGTTGGGGCGCGGGCGCTGCGCGGGCTGAGGCCTGGCGTGGCGAAGGCCCCGCACCACTTGTCCCAGATGCCACCGCGCCCGCTGGAGCAGATGCACCTGCTGTGGGCCCTCCTGCTGACGTCACGATACAACTTTTACATATATTTTTAGAAAATTGTTGAACAATGAAACATGCGGGGACCTGACGGTGCTCTTGAAGGAGTTTGATATAGTTCAATACGGCTCTTATTACTGTGATCTAATTTATTAATACAAATGTACAGACGCACGCACATCCAGCTAACTCAATCTGTCAAATTACTATTATAGCTTTTCAACTTTATAACAAAAGCATTAGGTTTACTTTCAATTAGGGAAACTTGACAGATTAGGTCTTAGCGGCTTGATGTGCTGGGGTCTGTACTTTTAGATTTTGTGGTTACATTAAAGGCCCGTATTTTAATATGTGTCTCGGAGACGTGCCTTCACACGTAAGGACGTTAAGAGTGAGGTTTAGACCTTCGAGTTGAGTGTATAAATATTGAAGTAAAATACATAGGCTCGCGCCTGTTTACCAGAGGGGTAGGCCGGGACAACGGATTTCTATTTGATACCAAGGATCATAACCTTATGTTATTAGTTTTTAAAACGAAAAACTCCCAAAACATATATTCATCATCATCATCATAATAACAGCCGTAACAAGTCCACAGCTGGAGAAAAGCTTCCCCAAGAATCATCTTGGGGCGGATATGCCATCATCGCATTTGTCCACAGCTGGACAAAAGCCTCCCCAAGAATAATCTTAGGGGATATGCCATAATCGCCACGCTCGGCAGACGGGTTGGCGATCGCAGTAAGATGTTCATAGTACTCAGAAGGAAGCTGCTGCCCGTCTTCTGGTAGATATTCCCTCGGGTCGACTTATACGCCTCCCAAGGGATGAGATGGGTCACCACACAGCAGCAACCATTATATTTGTATAGGAAAATTCTGTTGCTATAAATTCAAGTTCATACGCAATAAGAGCAGTGTCACAGTCTACAAAATGCAAAGCTACATACATACAACCTTTTGGTGCAGTCACGAAACGAATCTTAATTAAAGCACACGATCAAAACCAAGCTATTCAGGTGATGATTTGATCACCACCCCGCTGCCCAAAAGACATCACTTCATTCCAAGTGCATTTTAATAACGTTTCGTGACACATTGCTATAAATTGAGCTGGAAATAAAGTCCTCGGTGATATCTCCATTTCCCTCTCTGTATTCGACAGCGGATTGTAAGCCAGACATGCAACACGGAAGGCAAGCGACAAACGAGTAGCGAGCGATGAGGTGATTACGACTGATATTATAGTCCTTGAAATGTTTTCAACTTTGCATTGCTTTCAAAAATGGGAAATCATAAATTTAATCATCCGGCGGGACTCGAACCTGCACCATCTACTAATCCAGGGTAGGCGCTCTGCGTTGTTTTCTGGAAACTGATAAACAAAACCGATAGATAATACCTACATCCTCCGGAAGGGTGTTAGCAAGGGAATCCTAAATTTGATCTGCCAGCGTGTATCGATTGTAGCTTAACGAAGAGCGCCTACCCTGGATTGGTAGATGCTGCAGGTTCGAGACCCGCCGGACGATTAAATTTATGATTTCCCATTTTTGAGATTAGATAAACGCTTTGCATTGCGAATAATGCTTTAAAATTAAATTTGCACTGCTTTGGCTAGTCCTATTTTTGAAGTGAAAACTTCTGTAGCGGCGTTGTGCAAGTTTTTGGGATGTGCAAAAAATTTTAAACTCGAGTCAGGACACGTGATCTGATCGAATATGCGTAAGACGGAAGGTCTTTTTTTATCCACACTGGCCGTTTATACACTCCCATTTTTTTCTTGGTTATGTTAGATTTTTACTGCCGACCGCTTAGCCAAATTTAGTTCTATTATTAATATTTATTCCCACCATAGGGAGGGAAGCAATTACTATGATTCTATGACGCCCAAAGGTGGAAAGAAGCATCTTCCACACTTTCCGAGTATGGGAAATTAAAAAAATAGTTTTTACTTATATCGGCAGTCCCCAAAGACTGGCCCGCATACCTTTTGAATCTTTCTTTAGTGCGAATGAACTTTCGAGCGTAGTTTTTTAATATCATGCTTGTGTTGGTTAATTAACCCTTGAAAAGGTCTTAAATATACGTGCCTCAGTCAATGTGCGAAATTGAATATTATTCATAGTAACCGGTAGCTATTATATTTGCTAGTCAATATGAACAAGAACATTTTCGATTATTATTATTTAATTGAAAAAAAAATTCTTATGATTTAAATATTACCTACATTTGAAGTGACACATATATAGTTTCTGGCTTTTGTGTTTGTTTCTGACAATGATGTTCGCTTCCATAACTACTTTGTCATAGTTCAAACCTAACTAAACCCAATATACAACACTGTTTCTTTTGTGATATATTCTACATACATAAAAATAATTTCAGTCTTTATATCCTTTATAGAATCGTAAACTATGCATTTGATCAAGTGATCTTCAGCAAAGTGTTGTGCATGAGCCCACGAAAGTTTCTGAGTTGGTACGACCAATCTTCGACAGATGGCGCATGGTACCACTATCATTCCAATGAATTTCAGATATTTCCTTAGCAACGCGCGCAGGGCAAAAGTAATAAATCGAGTTATCGCAAAATATTAAAATCGACCGGTTCTTATTAATAATTGCCTTTTTTAACGGTAATAATCCCTCTTACCCACCACTGCAACTCCTATAAGCCAGGATCAACAGTGGCACACAATTAAATGATACTGAGTGGTGATACTCAGGCATAGCCCGGAGAATAACTTCATTGTCTTGAATCCGAATAAGGAGGAGTTACAAAAAAAAAAACACTTTCCTCCAGAACAAAGCAGGACACAGAATGTTTCCTGCAACATGTGGATATATATATGCGTTCACCCCAACCCATGCACATTCCAAGCATACTTAGAAAGAGATGAAGTACCCTGGCTCTCCCACGACTCCTCTAGGTAACAGTTAGTACCGGGCCGGGCCTCGAGATCGCTCTCCACTATGTCGGGGAGGTCAGAGTCCAAACCTGAACAACACACACCGTGGTACAGTACCCACTTCCACCAAGAGTTAGTGGCTGGTGAGATGGTTAAATACAAGACTGGTAACGTAAATTATTATAACATTTAAAGATATAGTATAATTTCTTTAATATCCTGGGACATTATTCACACACGGCCATCTGATTCCAAACTAAGCAGAGCTTGTACTATGGAAACCAGATAACTGATATCCTAGTATAGGGAGGGGAGGTAGAAAATGGAGCTCCAGTCACGTGGTCACGTGTTGCAGTGTAAACTGTTAAGTAGGTACACATCAAGCTATACATTTGCAATATAAGCTGACCTCTCATTGTATGGAAATCCTATACAACGCGAGATCAGCTTATACTGGAAATGTATAGCTTGATATTTAGCCGTGTTACATTACCTATGAACATAGACTAACTTTGAGTTAAACATTAAATAACAATTCTCATTAAGTTAAAGTATTAGACCAAAAGTATTAATTTCATCCATATAAGTTATTTGCAGTGTTGCTTAATAGCTACCACGTGATCTCCACGTGATAAATAAAATAAATAAATAAAAAAGGTTATTATTCACGTAGACTTTAAAAAAGCGCTTGTAAATAGTCAGAACATGTTTGTAGTAATACAGTTATTATTTCTAGTTACCTATTACAGATATTTAGGTACACGGAATGTTAAAACATTTATACAATTTATTTTATAATGGTAGTGATATTTAGCTTGCTTGTATTAAGTTATACTCTTCATAGTGAGAAAAAATGCTGACGAACGATATTCGAGCTTCAATATTATTAGTAATTTGTTACAACAAAAAAGATCCAACTCAATAAACGTAACCGATCTCGGATTCAATGAACCTCTACCATATTTTTTTGCCTTCTGTTCAGTGTCAATTTAATAGTGAGATATTCATACATATAGTAACGTAAATAGCAAAGGAAACTTAAACTGAACAATTTAAGCAAAACCAATTCGAGAAATATGAAAATACTAGATGTGCTCCATGGTCTTACCCGTGTTAAACTTTATTAATTATAGCCTATGTGTTAATCCAGGGTGTCAGCTAACTCCACACTACATTTTATTAAATTCGCTCCAGCCGTTTAGACGTGAAGAAGTAAGAGCCATACACACTCACAAACTTTCACATTTATAATATTAGTGTGTTTTGGACTCATCAGCTGTATGCATACAGATTACAACATGGGGCCCTTCAAAAAGTAGTTATAAGGTTTCTAAACCCTCGGCCAAGCTCTAATGATGGCCCTGGTGTTGCAAGCGTTCATAGGCTACGGTGACCAGTTACTGGTGGGCCATTTACTTGCTTACCAACTAAGATGTATAAAAAAATGCATTCTTGAATAGCAAGTTAATTTCGGTATTCATTTCGGTTATTTTGCATGTTGATGTGCAAATTTGCAGTGTCATAGTCAAATTACACTCCTTAAACCTTTAAACGGCTAATGATGTATATAGGAACCATAAAAAGATGTGAATGTTTGCATCAGTCAAAGGCTACAAGTGATTTTAAACCCTATTGCAAATTATTTGAGTCGATTTTAGTACGGCAATGTACGATGAAAAAGGTGTTTATATGATGCACTCGCTAAACGATACTTACAACTAGGGCTAAGTTACGTCTACTATTTACTTTACACGTTGTACAATAAGCTTTTATAATAGAATACAGTTCAAAAATTCATGGACTAGAAGCAATTATAGTTATTGGGTGAAACTAAAATGATAAATTATGAGTTGAATGGAAATCGTTATGATTTTATGAAGCATCTAAGACGTGGTGCGGTCAATATTTATTAAGCTATAAAACTGTTTGATAGTCTTATAAAAGTCTTTTCTCCGGAAATCATAATAGTAGGAGAGCTGGCACGCATTTTTGGGTAGGTATTTGAGGCAAGCTGAAAACTTGTCCTATAGCTCTTCAGACACACCCCAACACGGAACTGCAGACCTGGCTGGCGGGTAGCGGGTCTAAACCAACCCCTAATTTTTTTTTATTTTTAACCAGTAATGTATTTGAGGTAAGCTGAAATTTTGATATGTTGTAGTTTAATGTTTATACAATACAAAAAAAAAAGACAGGCGATTCTGTCGGGTCTTTAGCAATGCCAAGCGGGTGCAAAAATATTTTGCAAAAAAATCGAAAAAATGTATTCGAGGCAACTTGAATGTTATTTATGTATTGTCTAAACAT
Organism: Pseudoips prasinana; assembly: GCA_951640165.1. NCBI lineage: Eukaryota > Metazoa > Arthropoda > Insecta > Lepidoptera > Nolidae > Pseudoips > Pseudoips prasinana. The sequence continues at coordinate 18,093,393 of OX621260.1, forward strand.
TAAACTACAACATATCAAATTTCAGCTTGCCTCAAATACATTATTTGGTAAAAAAAAAAACAAAACTGGTTTAGACCCGCTACCCGTCTGCCAGGTCTGCAGTTCCGTGTTGGGGTGTGTCTGAAGAGCTATAGGACAAGTTTTCAGCTTGCCTCAAATACCTACCCAAAAATGCGTGCCAGCTCTTGGACTATAACTAGCAGGATTAAAATTCTAACATCATAAGCAACAACTTTTGTTCTACGAGTTCGGACATAACACAATACATGAAAAAAGGATATTTTAAAAGGTTATGTTGTACTGTCGTGACATTTGTAGGTCTATGTTTCAAGGACGGCGCGCGAACAACGCTAAGCTCCCGCGCTTGTGCACGTCTTTGCGATGCTCGTAGAGTTATAAACATTCAAGCGGGAAATAAAATTCATACTAATTTTTGTATGAAAATTAAATCTAACGAATTATCAAAAGTTGTAGAACAAAAGTTGTTGCTTATGGTGTTACGTATCTAGTACTGCGTGGTTGTTGGTGTTTTAGAAGTGACCCTGTGTCGACGGTCACCGTAGCCTAGTTGGTAGTGCTCCTGCCTACGAAGCTGGTGATCCTAGGTTCGAATCCCCGTAAGTGCAAATATTTGTGTGATGAGCACGAATATTTGTTTCTGAGTCATGGATGTTTTCTATGTATATAAGTATTTATCTATCTATATAAGTATGTATATCGTCGCCTGGTACCCATAGTACAAGCTTTGCTGAGTTTGGGGCTAGGATGATCTGTGTGACATTGTCCCTAGATATTATTATAGAATATAACAATGCGTTTAGTTTAGCTGGTGGGGCTGCACCGACTCTGTAGTGCGTCAGGGATGTTCGCAGATGCGCATGTTGATTACTTTTACGCAACAATGCGTGTTAGGTTGGCGTTAGTAGATACTTGCCATACACGCTGCAGGTCGTTGGCTCTTTTCCCACCCAGGACATATATTTGTGTGCATGAACATGTCTGTTTGTCCTGAATCTAGTTGTAATTTTATATATAATTATGTATTTATAAAGTTGTCCTGTACTATTTATATTGACTGTTTCAATTAATTATTATTATATTTGAATGTATTATATTATTAATTTGATTTTATCGGGATTGTTTATCTTTGAAAAATATTGTGATGTTATAAAAAATTGGTGTTCATTATTTTTAGTAAATTTAGATATTTAATATTTTAATTAAACATGACATTTGTAAAATTGTGTACACCTGTGTGGTTGATTTTTGTGAACTAATTACTTCCTTGTACCAAATTTCACACAATAAATATTGATTGATTGATATACAAAATGTATGTATATCAGTTATCTGTTTTCCATAGTACAAGCTCTACTTAGTTTGGGATCTGAAGGCCGTGTGTGAATAATATCTTTACTGAGGCGCAGGGTGTGAGGCTGCTCCAACAGTGTCATAAGCATGGTTGCGGGTTGCCTGGACTAAAAAACGAGATAGGATTTTGACGAAACTTTGTAGTAATATAGCTATATCAAAAAACGCAAAATCGTAGAACATACATGGGGTGAATTCGGGTACGCCTCATCATAAAGTATCTAAATTTTGCGTTTGAACGTCAACTTCTCGGCCAACCTGTATATCTGAATGACACATAGGCCATATAATATATTAAGTTTAACGCGGATGAAACCGCGGGGCACCGCTAGTATATTACGTATAAACTCGCGCTCATCTCACGAATAGTTCAGTCCAGATCGAACTCACGACCTCTGGCTTAGCAATGAGGGCCACTCAAATATTTATTAGTTAGAAAAGAAAACCAAGTAAAAACTGCCTTTTTTATTTCTAACTTTTACTATTATTTCCGTACCCAAACGGTAAAACGTGACCCTATTACTAAGACTTCGCTGTCTGTTGGTCTGTCCGTCTGTCACCGGGCTGTATCTCATGAACCGTGATAGTTAGACAGTTCAAATTTTCACAGATGATGTATTTCTGTTGCCGCTATAACAACAAATACCAAAAAAAATATATATATTTAAGGGGGCTCCCATACAACAAACGTGATTTTTTTGCTTGTTTTTATAGATACGGAACCCTTCGTGCGCGAGTCCGACTCGCACTTGGCCAGTTTTTTTTTTGTATTTCTTAAGCTATTGTAGACAGGTTTATAATTAATTTAATTGGAATAGTACAAAAAAGTTCTTCTATTACAATGACATTTATTAATGAGTATTGCGAATCTAATCTGCAATTATATCTCTGTTATTGATCAGTATTATTATATAACTGAATGGTACCTCATTATTTTACAATCATTGAAACATGTATAATTATTTAATTAATCATGTGACAATGATTTCATTGAATTAAATGCAATAGTCGAAGAATTTCGAAAAGGTAGCACACAATGGTTCGGGTCATTCAGGATTAGTCATTCCAGTAAATTAGAATTTCTGATTAAGTATTTTAAATTGTTTCAATGTTACTGTGTCTTCTGTTTATAATGAGTCAATGTAGGTGAGAGAGCAAGGTGTTCCGTGCGTATTCTAGAACGCTTTAATAAAATAAAGTCTGCCAAAAGAAATGCTACTCTATGCCACCGCATTAAGGTAACAATTACCTTAATAGCTTTATATTCTGTTGCGGAAATCTAGCGATTGCACGTCAGTGTCGTAGTAGGTACTTAAACTAAACAGCGTTTGTTTGTGTATTTCAATGAGTATCGAAATAGGGTTAATATTCTTTGCGAATTTGTTGAAGCGGCTGCAATACATATATGAGTCATAATGATATAATAAAGTAAATAAGTTAATATCTAGGGAGAACTAACACACACCCATCTAATCCCAAACTAGGCAGAGCCACTTCAATACATAACTTATTCATGTATTTCGAAAAACATACACCAGGGGCTCTACCGGCTAAGACGCCAAACATCGATTTCTTAAATGGCGTTCAAATAAATAAAGGTTAAAAATTAATTAACCAATCGTTAAATCGGCTTCCATGAGCACATGTGACGTCATAAATGGTCCGGAATCGATGGTCAACATTGAAGCCGATTAAACGATTTATTAAGTCATTTTTAACCTTTATTTAATTGAACGCCATTTAAGAAATCAATGTTCGGCGTCTTAGCCGGTAGAGCCCCAGACCGACGGCTTGAAGGGCGCTTCGAGAAACTAGGGTATAAAATCGCCAACTCCCAGACTTGGGGATGATACTGAGAATTTTTTTTAAGGATAAAGGCCATAATTTTCAAAATATATTGTATATAAGTATATAACTTTAAATACTACGTTTATGTAAATTAGAGGGATCGGTGAGGGGGGATTTCGTCACTGTAGTTTTTACATTAAGATTGTAAGAGTTGGGGTATTACAGTTTCAACGCTTTGATTAAAGCCGTCCTTGAGGAGATACGGTGTAGGAGGGATGAAGCAGAACATGGTAGTTCGTTTTTGACCAAGCACGAATCATAACAATAATATCCTGGGATATTTTTCACACACGGTCATCCGATCCCAAACTAAGCAAAGCCTGTACTATGGAAACCAGATAACTGATAAACTACATATACTTCTTTTCTTTTGTAAATACATACTTATATAGATAATGACTGGGAGTCATTATCTCACTCAGGAAAAATATCTGCCCTGAGTGGGAATCGAACCCACAACCTGCGACATGAAAGGCAAGCATTTACCAACCGGCCCGTCAGTTATAAAAGTTAAAGCAGGTACTACAGTTTTACCGCTTTAATACAAGCCTTTCTTGAACATCAGATCACGGTAGTTCATTGTTTGACCAGAGGCTCTACCGGCTAAGTCGCCGAATATCGTTTTCGAGAATGGCGTTCAAATAAATAAAGGTTAAAAATTACTTAATCAATCGTAAAATCGGCTTCAACATTGACAATTGATTCCGGACCATTTATGACGTCTCATGTGCTCATGTGCACATAGATTAATAAGTGATTCAAATTCCGCGTCCCTTTTTCTTTCATCTGACAGTCAGAATCCAAGAGTATGTAAGGATGGCAGACAACTCGGCTCGATTAGTAACATAGATTAAATAATTAATGTATATTGTGCAATAGTCGAGTTAGTCGTAATTAGTTTGTTTTTGGTGTGTCCAAATAAATAAAAACGTGTGACAAGAATGTCGACATAATCACAACATAAATTTTATTTTTATTTTATATACTGTGTATGTTACGTATTACAAATTAGTGTTTGTAGTTATTAATATTTTTATTTTATAAGTCTCCATATCCACATATTTAGTATTTAAATTAGTTGTAAGTAATATTATTAGTGTTCAGATACTTTTTTTTTTTTTTAATTGAAATGCGAGCTGTACTGGCACATGAATTGTTATTATTTACCTGGTTCCATCAGAAAACCAGCGCTGCATCAGTAATGTCGCAGCTAGTGCTGAGATGGGACCAATTCGGACTCGCACAGATAGCAATTAAGAACTTCGTTATGTGTACCTATATATTATTATTATTATCTGTGCTTGTTTACGGAATAAATATATTTTTCTTTCTTTCTTTCTTTCTTTCATGGAAGCCGATTTAACGATTGATTAAGTCATTTTTAACCTTTATTTATTTGAACGTCATTAAAAAAATCGATGTTCGGCGACTTAGCTGGTAGAGTCCCAGGAAAAACTATTGCTTCATTTACTTTTCTAATGTGGAATGGACGCAACATTCCTCCCCCCACAAGTATACTCCGCAGGGCTGTATTGTAGATGTCGTGGAGTGTAGCCTGGGTATCATAAGTAAGGACTTACTGTGAATGGAAGTGGTTCGCGGCCGCTGTAGGAAGGCGTGGTTGAAGAACGACTCGAAGGCCATGCGCTCGCGCGGGCTCCGTCGCAGGAGCCCTATTAGCAAGTCGCATAGCTCCGGGCTTGTGCCTAGTGGCATTCTGAAATTGATATTATTATGATTAATATTTTTAGCCTTCAATAAAAGAAAATCAAGATTCAAACTTGAGACTATGGTTTTTTTTTTTATCGCAATCTGCCGATGTTTTTAGCATTTTCTGCCAGTGTCACGTGTTTGTTGACTGTTGAGACTATGGTTGCTGCTGCACTATACGGATATATTTGTATATCCATATTTGTAACGTAAGTATGTAAGACACACACAAAAAGATTCGTTCGGAATTGCAGTTTGTGTAAATAATATTGCTTATATAGTTCTATTTGTAACAATATTTATAAATAAAAATAATCGAGTGTGCTTGACCACATGACTGAAGTAAAATTTAGATATACGAAACTTAACTGGCTATGAGAGAAAGAGAGAAAGCAAATGTTCTCGCATTTCTCTCTTGACCCTCTAGTAATATGCGAAATATAATCTCTACTCTATCTTCAGTAACTATATCTCCCTTTCAACTTCCGTTCGCCTAGCCCGATCACACTTTTCGTAACGCTCTCGTCACGCATTCGCCAGCTCACTCCACAAGTCAAGCGCGCATAAATAAATTTTACTTAGAAATGTTACACGGCAGAGTTTTTGGTCACTAGCGAAAGCAGCTACCTAACTTTCATAATATACTAGCGGCCCGGTACGTGCTTCGCTACGGATAAGGCATAGTAATAAAAAAAATATTATTAAGTTCATTTATTCAAACAAAAAAATATAGATAGATGTTTATTTTACACTTTTTCAAGACATTTTTTGAAATTTTCTCTACGTACAAACCTTCCCTGGACTTCCACGAATAATTCAAGACCAAAGTTAGCCAAATCGGTAAAGGTGTTGTTGAGTTATAACATTACAACGAAAAGTTGCATTGATTTTTATATATATAGATTTGTGTTATTTTTTTAAATCCATACGATCATCACAATTTTCTGTTAATTCTTTTTTATTTTATTATTACTGTTTTCGTAACCCTCTCGTCACGCATTCACCAGCTCACTCCCCAAGTCAAGCATGTATAAATAAATTTTACTTAGAAATGTTACACGGCAGAGTTTTTGGTCACTAGCGAAAGCAGCGACCTAAGTTGCTACCAACTTATTGTAATATATTTATGTTATTTTTATTAATCCATACGATCATCACAATTTTCTGTTAATTCTTTTTTATTTTATTACTACTATGTTTTTTAGTGATTATTATATTCCATATAATCATTACAATTTTGTGAATTTTTATTTAATAGTTACTTATACAGACGCCAGCACATTCAGCTACCCCAATCTGTCAAATTTCTTTTATAGAATTTGAACTTTGTCACAAAAGCATAAGGTTCACTTTCAATTGGGGAAATTTGACAGATTGGGGTTACTTGATGTGCTGGCGTCTGTACTATGCGTTTTGATGCCTGAAATTATAGCCAAAATTATCCATTTATCAAAACTTACGGCTTTGATAAAATTCTCATTCCAAAGCAATCGATGTTACTCACTTGGGTTGTAGGTCGAAGCTGTTCTCATAGAAAGCTTTCAGTTCATGAGGAGTGGTGGCCTGGAAGGGCGCCTTGCCCGTTAGACATTGGTACACGATCGTGCCGAGACTCCAGAGGTCTGCTTTGGCGTCGTACTTTAGGGACATTATTACTTCTGGTGCCTGGAAAGGAATTTATAAATTACACAATACTCAATGTTTTATTGCCATTCCACAATGTTGAATGCACGTGTGGCGCAGTGACTAAGACAGTCGCCTCGCCCCTTCGTGTTCCGGCTTCGATTCCCGCGCCGGACAAGTATTTGTACTTAACACTGTCTCTAAAGACACAGGCTTGCCTAGTTTAAGAGGCAGGGTTGTTATATTTTGTACAGATCATTTAATAATATAAGTATAAGGATAAAATACGCAACGTTTGAGCGAAATTTATAATGATAATGTACCCACTGTTTAACTTAAGGATCTGTAACTGTAGTGAATCGAAATGCACGAGGCCGAATTTTATAAATGTAAAAAAAATAAAAGTAAAACCGTTAAAAGGGGGTTATCTGTCGAAAGAAACTTATCCCAGTTGTGAATTATTATTTACTATACTTAATTCAGAAGTGGGATAAGTTTCATTCGACAGATAACCCCCTTTTAATGGTTCATTATTCATGTATGTTTTTTATTGAAAGGTTAAAAATCGCAATCCCGTATAGGTAAATCGCAATTTGTATATTCATTAGATAAACATCGGAAACCGTGATTAAGGATCACTGCCTTATTTTATACGAGACTTTCTACAACATAAAGTATAGAAGTAATAATTACCATGTACATCGGAGAGCCGCAGAGCGTGACGGCCATATTTCCTTCTTCGAGGAACCTTGCGAAGCCAAAGTCAGCTGCATGGAACAAAATATACACTTACATTATGATATTGAACATAGTTTACTATTATTACTTTATATTAAGCACTTATAGTGCTAGCACTGCTGTGTGGTGACGGCATACAATATCATCACCCCATCTCATCCCGTGGAGGGCGTAGAAATCGACCGAGGGAATACCCAACAGAGAACGGGCAGCAGCAATTTTCTGTGAACTATGACCATCAAACTACGATCGCCAACCCGTCTTCCAAGCGTGGCGATTATGCCATATCTTCCCATTCTTTGGGGACGCTTTGGACCAGTTGTGGACAAACTTTGGCTGACATGATGAAGCACTTATTAGGTACTAGCTGGCCCCGCGTTAAATTTTATAAATTACAGCCTATGTGTTAATCCAGGGTGTCAGTAATCAGGGTGTAAGATTTGGTATGGAGATATCTATACCAAATTTTATTAAAATCGCTCCAACCGTTTAGAGGTGAAGTAGGTAACAAACATACACGCTCACACAGTCACACACACACAAACTTTCGCCTTTACAATATTAGTGTGATTATTCACGTGTATCGATATCATTATCTCTATTGCAAATGCTATTCTGAGAATCATATTCGTAATTCAGGGTTGTCAATTTTGCTATAACATGTGTCAATAATGGCTTTACTGCTGAGTATGAAAATATCAAATAGCATAATACCTCCTCATATTAGTTTTTAAATTATTTCTTTGGTGAAGATATATAATACATTTGAGTTGCCATATATGCGAGACATGTATACGTATATGGCAAGACTAAAGGTACGCCGCAGATAATGGCATCCTGGGTTCAAATTCTAGGCCAGGCCGTTGGGATTTTTTAGGCCATGTCTGAAAGTAGTAGGGAGTGTTATACGAACATAATTATTATGAAATGTTACGTTTGGAAGCTCCGAATTACCCTAAGCCGACGTGAATTTATCAAGAATGAGTGAAGGATGCAAAAGAAGCATGTAATCGTAGTTTAGCGGCGACATTATCCAAACAATTCTACAGGAAAATATGGGTGGTGCAATCTGATGCCAATAAATTAAGTGTTTTCCGTCATGTCTTAGAAACTGCGACTTAAAGGACATTATTTAAATTAGCATACCATCCGATGTAAAAAAAAGAATTAAGCCAATGACGTTTCTAAAAAATATAAAGTTCTTAATTAAAAATAAAAAAGCAATATCATTTACATACCAATTTTGAGGGTAATTTCTGAGGCATGGGGGGTGCGGGGCGGAGCTACGTTGTGTGTGAGCAAAATGTTCTGCGGCTTCAGGTCTCTATGCACGATGCCCTTCGCGTGGATAGCGCGCATCGCTTCCGCCAACTGCCGCAGGAACAGCCGGATGGTGCTCTCGCTCAGCAAGCGGTTCGCTTGTAAATAGTCTGCCAAGTCACCTCCGTTGCAGTACTGAAACAAATGAAAAAAATCCCATTAACGTTAGATATTTATTTGCCAATGAAGACGTTGGACAAACTCCAACAAATATCTCTTAATACGTCAAAGAAAGCCGAACGTGTAGCCGCTCAATGAGCGAAAATAATAGAAAACGTAATTCAGTGTACCCACACATATGGTGTTTGTAAACATAAATATACATACACAGACTCACGTCTGTTTCCCAGAGGGGTAGGCAGAGACAACGGATTTTCATTTGACACGATCTTTGCACACCTCTTTTGCTACATACAACTAGCATATCTAACAAATCTCACGGCAATTATTGGCGGATAAGTAATGCATGGACAAAAACTTATCCCAATTATCACATCTCAAACTATTTTACAACTACTTGACTTTCAGAGAACGTTTTTATAATAACTTTCAGCTTTACGGGGACTTGACAAGCCTGTTGGCGTGGTTGGTAAATGCTTACTTTTCACGCCGGAGGTCGTGGCTTCGATTCCCACCCAGGACAGATATTTGTGTGCGTGAACATGTCTGTTTGTCCTGGGTCTGGGTGTAATTATCTATATAATAGTAGGTATTTACAAAAGAAAAGTAGTATATGTAGTGGTTTCCATAGTACACGCTCTGCTTAGTTTGGGATCAATCAGTATAAATAATGTCCCAGGATATTTATTTATATTATAAACATGCGACTACGAAAACCATAAGATGCAAAATGCGTACTGAAATGTTTTTTCAATTTGCCGGTAAGATTATTTTGTAGCGGCCAATCTATAAATGGATATTACAACCTTGAATCTATAGGTAGCTCCTAAAACTATGCTGTTCTTTGAATGGTACACGTATTCAATGTAGCACAGTGCAATGATTTATATGAAATAGTAATTACTAGTATTGTCATATTTGTGGTTAAACTCATATAAGTAGAATAACGCAACAGCAGTGATGCAACATATTAACGCCTAACAAAACAAGTCAATAATGTAAAACCAACCAAGTGCCAGAAACATCAGTGAACATGTGACAGCGTCTTGAACAGCGTGTGCCTAATAAAATTTATAAATTTCTCATTGTTTTAAAAAGTATTTATTTACATTCTATTATTTCAAAATACGATTTTTCTAGATGCATTTATAAGTATTCGGTACACAAGCAAACGTGGAAAAGAGTGAGAGTTATATTTTGTTTCATTTCAACTAATATTCAATTTGTAGATACAATCGGAGATGTGTCGGAGGAAGTAAATGTATTAAAGTAACTATTAACACTGCCGGTTTTGTATACAAGAACAGAATTAGCAACTAGCAGTTAATGAAATCCTCGCGGCATATCGAACGTGATCGTGTATTTACGCATTATATACGTGTAACTACATATGTACAGACGCCAGCACATGAAGCTACCTGAATCTGTCAAATTTCCCCTATTAAAAGTGAACCTTATGCTTTTGTGATCAGGTTGAAAATCTATAAAAGAAATTTGACAGATGTGCTGGCGTCTGTACATAGCTCGTTGTAATTTTCAGTCGAAGGTGATATTCAAAATCGGCCACCCAATATTTTCTCGTTTATGCACAGCGTCGTTATCGCAGTTGATTCGCGATAAGCTGCCATGCCGTTAGTAATCTTATCATTGAGTGATAGTAGTTATAAGTGTCAGTGAGTTATGCGCTGTACGCTACGCTGGTACGCCTGCCACCACAGGTAACAACTCCTGCAGTCTGTTGGCACAGCTCCTCGTTGTGTTGGATATTGAGTGTGACCATGACGCCGAAACATCTTTTTATACTACTCTTGGCACTAATTGCGTAAGTACAACATCGTTTTACATTACATTACGGTTCATAGATATCAAATAGACTCTACCTAAAACTAAATTTATGTCGGATTTTGAAGAGTTACAAATATAAGTGTATATTATTAAATAAAAATATACTTACTGTAGTTAAAAGGAATTACACCCTACATAATCAAATAAGTTATCGGCAGGCTTTGCTTATCACTTTGCACGATTATATACCTATTATATACCTATGCTACTAAATATTTCTTGGAAAATTGTGATATTTAGAAATTTTATTTTAATTGGTGATGTTCGTAGAAAATGATTAGATTATTGAGGAAAATTATGAATAAATGACAGGGCTTCGTGATAATTTAACACGATTGATTACTTTTACAATACCATTGTTATATCAAAGCGTGTAATTAGTTGATTACGTACCTATTTGTCTATGATTGCCTCGTCGTATCGTCCCCATGTTTACACCGAATTTACGCCACAGGGTGCCAATATACCGGCTTAACGAGGACTTCATATTGGCCTTGGTATGTTTATACACACATAATATTCGTTGTGAGCAATACACTCAGGCAGGCATAAATGGGTAGTAATGGTATAGCTTCCCAATAAATCGATTATAAATCTGGTAGCGTGTAGGTATATTTTCATTCTATCAATCAAATCTCAAGACGGTGTGCTAGATACGCCCTTGTAGTACATACACTTATCGCGATTTTTATCACCTACTTATTTATAACAGTTTTGCGTCACCTATGATAAATCGATAAAGTCACATGTTATTAACGGATTTTAATACATTTTCAGGACTGCAGCGGCTCAGAATGATGATATTCCCGTTGAAAATGACAACCAGTTTCCACCGGACAATCATGTTGCACCAGAAGGTGACATTATAGAGGGGAGTGGCGCGGGCGCTGAAGACGAACAACTGGAAGCGACCACTGAAGTTCCGGCACCGATAATTGAAGACGTGCAGTTGAATAGTGCCTTCGTCGACAATATATCTCTAACAGAGACAAATGACGGAGAAAGAGTTTGCCCGAATCCATGTGTTTGCCATGTCGAAGGGGATACAAACAAATACATAGTGGATTGTTCTGGATACGGATTAACAGAACTACCGAAACCCCTTGATGCAAGAACTACTGAACTAAATTTGCAGAATAACAAATTAACTGAGATACCAAAAGATATCGCTGACCTTAAAGATTTAAAAGTATTGAACGCCAATAATAACGAAATAATGAAAATTGTTGCTGGGGTAAGTAAATTATGCACACAGCTTAAATGTTCACTCAGACTAAGAACAAAAAACGAATGACTATAGGAAACCACACCCTAAAAGATATGATTAAACTACTTATCGAGCTATGTCTATAACGTGATGAGTATGTCAATAATTACTATGGGCTGCAAAGTTTCAATAACACAGTTTGGCCAACGTGGTGATGATGATATGGGATTAAGCACATCCCAACTAAATGTTTTACAAATGACATCCAAACAGTCCACACTATCTAATCAGTACAGTTGAATTAATGTTGTCCTTATTATGTTTCAGTCTATAAGCGAATTACCTGAACTGACATCACTAAAACTCGGAAATAATCGTCTCCTAGAGTTCCCGACAGATTTGAAAAATAGTTTCGGATTAACAAAACTAGAAGAATTGGACTTGGGAGAGAACGATATGCGAGAGGTAAGGTCTATTTAGTTATATTATTTCATATTATTCATCATAGTAGTATATATATATATTTTTATCTAAATAAGTAGTGAATATACACAAGGATATTACAAAAATGTTAAGAAATTCACTATGTTTACAATTAAGCGCATTGCTATATAACAGCCATATTAATTTATTTTAATTATTGCAGATTTTAAACCCAGAAACATTTTCAAACTTCAAATCCCTTCACAAGTTGACATTGCCAAAATCGGCAATAATATTAGAAGACCTGTGCCAAGCGCTTAAAGGATCTTTGGAAACTGTATGTACAGGAACTTGCAGCAACAAAACCTTTGAATGTCAAGAAGTTCCTCTAGCTCCACAAGACAGTATATTAGATTTTGTACTGCCAGGGCTAATCGCCGTAGCAACAGAGACCGAAGGAGATGTCGATATGGATCCTGTTATACCTCCTGTCCCTGAGGTGAAACAAGAAGTCGTACCAGAAAATGTTCCAGCAGTGGTTAGTTCTGAAACTGTTACCGAAGCCACCACAAATACAATAAGTGATGCTTCCATCCGTTCTGCAATTATGAAAGCCACAGATGAAGAATCTACAAAGACTGAAGTCCCTCCTACCGATAACGTGACAGCCAAAACTGAAACAGAAGTAGTTGGTGCTACGACTGCTGACACTAAAACTGGTGGCGTTGACAAAAGCGTCATTGGTTTAGTAGTTGCTGGTATGGTTGTGGTTATTGCTGGTATAACAATCAAGAAAAACTGGAGTTCTATCAAAAACAGGTTCAGTTCTTCACCAAGGCCCGCGAATGACCGGTCTAGCATTAACGCGAACGGAACTACGCCAGAAGAAGTTCCCCTCCAAGAGAAATCGCCTGTATAACCATTTAAACTATAAACCCTAATACATAGTATACAAATTATTTGTGTAATGTTGAGATATATGGTTGGTTTCGATCTGAATGTTATAATTAATTTATTGACGAAATAATGTTACTATAATTTACCGGGTCCAAAATGAATGAATGAGACTAATAATATGTTACGTATTTTAATAGAATAAGTTTTGTACATGTGGTAAGTGATGTTTTTGTAAATAAACTAATAGGTACCTATCATATCACTAGGAAAGAAACACCCATAATTTTGTTTTGTATTTTGATATAATTAAGTATAATTTCACAATAAACAACATGTTTGTTTAAGCATTTTTTTTCTTCAACACACGATAATTATTTATATGTATTGAAATATATTTAGGGCTTTGGGTAATTAGTATGTACCGTTTTGGTAATTAAGACAGGCGAAGGAAGGATAATTATTACTGGTCATCCCAAAATGATTTGTTTATAATCATTATTATTATTAAGCGTCATTAAAGCTGGAAACGTGGAGGAAACTTCATATCATTTAGATTTAAGATTTTCTTCATTTTGTTTTACAGATATATTATTATTATAATAGTTGACTGGCCTGTTAGTCTAGCGGTTAGTGACCTTGACTGCTAAGCCGGAGGTCCTGGGTTCGATCGTGCTCATCACACAAAGATTTCTCCTGGGTCTCCTGGCGAAATCTTTGTGTGATGAACACAATTATTTGTTATGTGTCTGGGTGCAATTTATCTATAATATATAAGTATGTTTATCAGTTTTCTGTTTGCCATAGTACAGGCTGTGCCTAGTTTAGGATCAGATAATAATAATAATAATAATAATATCCTGGGACATTATTCACACACGGCCATCTGATCCCAAACTAAGCAGAGCCTGTACTATGGAAACCAGATAACTGATATACTACATATACTACTTTTTCTTTTGTAAATACATACTTATATAGATAATTTACACCCAGACTCAGGACAAACAGACATGTTCATGCACACAAATATCTGTCCCGGGTGGGAATCGAACCCACGACCTCCGGTGTGAAAGGCAGGGTATCTACCAAACACGCCAACAGGCCCGTCAAAATTTTATGGCAGTGTGTTAGTTGTCCCGAGACATTTATTTATTTATTGAAAGTGACTTTATACCGATCCCTGAAAAATGTGTAGTACTATATTGATAAATCGCCGGTATTACTGCAGGGCTCAGCTAATAAATAATGGATCAATACCAAAATAACCACCAAGTGTAATTTAAAGAAGAAGGCTCTTCATCGCTTCTTATTTTTCATTAGGCTCAAACATGAGCGTTAAAAAAAACACTTTTTACTACACGCTACCACTCTGTTGTAGCAATTAACTGCAGAGGTATTTCCGATCCGGTATTGTCAAACTTCTTGAAAGTTGCCATGTCTGGCTTTCAAGAAGAGCCTATTCTTTTATTAAAGGCCGGCGCCGCAACGGGTCTGAGGTTGCGGTGTCCATGGGTGGCGGTGATCACTTACTATCAGGTGACCTACTAGCTCTGTTACCTTGCTATTCTATACCAATAATAACATAGTTGAAATAAACAATATATTTAGTGGAATTACGTCATCTTGTACGATTCTGTATTTTTTTTGTAAACTATATTATAACAAAATGTGTGTACTGGGCCGCGAGATTAGCATTTGTACCAGAACTGACGTAAAACAGAGTTTCAGCCCGTATGTTTTTGTACCCGTATGTTTGTACGATTATCCGATTTCGTTTCTCTGTTGCCTCAACATTTATGAGTTTCTTACCTAATCTATACATATAATAAAATCGTAGGAAAGTCAAAACTGTACTTCGAATATTTTTTTAGAAGGATGCTTGGGGCGTGATCTTCAATCGATTACCAAGCCAAAAATATAGTTTTTAGAATTTTTGTCTGTCTGTCTGAATTTTTGTCCGGGCTAAACTCAAAAAGTACAGCTTGGATTTACTTTAAATTTGCAATTTGCATGAATATTACTAAGAGTTCGGGTCAACATATAGACTACATATTATCACGCTATCACCTACGGGGGAGGAGCTGTGATATTTATAAAGTTTAACGCGGGTAAAACTGCGGGGCACGGCTAGTTATTAAATATGGTATTATTTTTATCAACTCACTAATGGTAATAATCAGTCAACCGTAGCCAATGGGCACTTGTTATAGTAAGGGTACCATTTGCGCGATGCCGATCCTTTAACCGATCAAACCATTTGAAAATTAGACTAGTTATGAATTTTACTGACCTACTGACAATTTTTTTGAATTTGCTTATCTTCCTTTCCTGACCCTGATGGCGAAGCTATCTATTAAATCATTTGAAAATTGAAATATTAAATGGTTTTGTTTGCCCATTCACACATAGTTTTTAACATTAATTTATGTAAGTACCTACCTTGTTTACAGCGAAATTTTTGTTAGTTCATTTTGATATTACATGACCAGACTAGCGTAATTTTCTAGAAATTCAGAGAGTTATCGTGATTAGCTAAATTAAATAAACTATTTGCCTTACTAACTTGAAAAGCAAGGAACCGCGGTGCGGGTACTGTACTCGCACTTATCCGGTGGTTTTTGTAACTGATTAATCACGGCTATAATAGACTTAATTTAAAGCTATCAATTACGAGTATACAGAAAGTGAGTGTATAACAATAATTTCTGGATATTAAATTTAGTTTTTGCGTTGTAGTACATTAATCTTTAGTTAACACATTTATCATTTAAACCTTAAAAGTAAACATTTTGGTATTTTGAATGTATGGCAGTCGTAAGTTGTCACCTATACTCCCACCACCCCATAGAATATAATTCTCATTATGGGGCAAAACAAATACCAGTTTATAATGCAAAGAAAACGATTGATCTAGGCAGACAGAAATCCAAGATTCCTGAAGCTGTATGACAACGTATCTTTGATTTTTACTGATTATATTCGTTGCGGGATCCAAGACAGACAAAGCGGTTCCGCGGGACATGCCTGAGCCTCACCGCTCAGTGTCATTTCATTGTGTGCCACTGCTGATCCTGGCTTACAGGACTTGCTGTGGTGGGTAAGAGCTAGTCCCAAAAAGTCGTTTAAATAAAGCCTAGGCCTGCTGTATGTTTCACTACCACTATACATTTTTGTTATGTTTCCTATTGAAGTGAAATCACGATAAAGATATGTTAGTTTCGGGTCAAGTCGGGTCACATCTACAAAGAACAACAATGGAAATGCAGATGAAAGTCGGTGTGAAAAGAACACTGTGACGTCGTCTGTGAGTGAGCTATGAGCAATGGCACAAATTACAGTAACTTAGTGTTGCCAATTCATAGATATTTTTCGTAGAAAATAATAATTAAGATAGATTTTATTGTTTGTCGGAAAAAAAGCTTTATTTACTGTCTTCAAATAACAATAATAATAAAAATACATAAGTACTATGTTATACCTTTTCACACCTATCTCACTTTAACAAGGGTTTGCTGGAAGAAAACGTATATTGACTTAAGCTCACCTCTGTACCATTAATTGCTTTAGATTAAATTATTTATAAAATATGTATTATCTGTTTCTAATAACAAATAAGTCGAAAGTCTTCGACCAGTGTGTGTTGCCAGTGATGACTTACGGAACAGAGACGTGGTCGCTCACCACGTCCCTGTGTCACTCGGCCTTATCAGGAGGCTCAAGGTCACCCAAAGAGCAATGGAAAGGGCTATGCTGGGAGTTTCCCTGCGAAATGGAATCAGAAATGCTGAGATCCGCAGTAACCGACATAGCCGTAAGAATTGCCAAGCTGAAGTGGCAGTGGGCAGGGCACATAGCTCGTAGAGCCGATGACCGCTGGGGCAGAAAGGTTCTCGAGTGGCAACCACGAACCGGAAGACACAGCGTGGGCAGGCCCCCTAAAAGATGGACCGATGATCTTGTGAGGGTCGCTGAAAATCGCTGGATGCGGATAGCGCAAAACCGGCAATTGTGGAAATCTTTGGGGGAGGCCTTTGTCCAGCAGTGGACGTCTTTCGGCTGATGTGATGAATTACGAATATAACGTAAGGGAATCAGGCGTTATTTTGCGGAAGCCCTGACATATATTTTGACTCAAAAATAACAGTCAGACCGGCAAATTATCTCATTCATACCAGCTTTTTTCTATGAATGAAGGTGGGTGAAACATGTCAGTGTGGAGGCCAACTCGAGCATTACAGCAGTAAAACAAACCTAAACGCCACAATGGCTGTATGGAATTTATCTTCAAATGAAAAACGATGGTTAACCTTTTCCGAAAAATTAAGCCACGTCCGTGGGCACACATAGACGTTGACATCATCTTCGTATATTGCGTAGGCAGTATGGACGATTTCGGGCAGTAAGAATGATTTTAGTAGGTACATCAAGTTCTGACGTGTTTTCGACTTTACTTAGGTTTACTTAAACATATCAGTGATACTACAAAAAACTGTAACTTGTTTAATGGAAGTTACTATCTATATGATGCCAATCCTCATCTAATTTTACCAAATGCGTTATATAACTCGTAACATAGCTTTTTAAGCCAACCGCGCAGTATAACAATTGCACAACACGATTTTAAGGTTTCGTACCCAAAGGGTAAAACGAGACCCTATTACTAAGACTTAGCTGTCTGTACGTCTGTCACCAGACTGTATCTCATGAACCGTGATAGTTAGACAGTTGAAATTTTCACAGATGATGTAGTTCTGTTGCGGCTATAACAAGAAATACTAAAAAATAAAATAAATATTTAAGGGGGCTCACATACAACGAACGGGAATTTTTGATCGATTTTATAGATAATTATTATTATTTATTTATTTATTGTTTCCTTAATATTAAAACACAAGTACAGAAAAATACCCCACAAAACCGAACAGTCGGTTTGACTGCGGGAGAAAAGTCTCAATAAACAAGAAAAGAACAACAAGATATATACAAAAAATAACTAATAAGGAATTATTAATGGTACGGAACCCTTCTTGCGCGAGTCCGACTCGCACTTGGCCGGTTTTTAAATATCTTGCGACAACTAACACACTCCCATCTCATTTGTCAATAGTACAAAGCCGTCTAAAACTTTTAATCGGCAACACTGCGATAAGTCATACGAGGCTATATACGGGCGAGTGCCTGCCTACCTGACCGTCAACAAGCAATGCGTCCCGTTACTCCGTTATGGAACAACAATGCTAATGTTACCGCATTATGCTTTATTATAAGCCTATTAAATTGAAAAGTACTCATAATTTTTTAAAATAAGAATGCAAAGGTTGTTGGCATTAAGTTCTACGTCCTTTCGGCGCAATGGCAAGTAAAGTTCAATCTGCATCTCCATTAGCAGACACGCGCATGTGGTAGGTGCTTGAACTGTAGGTTTTAAATATAGAATGTAAACAAAAACGACCCACTTATTAAATATATCTATTGTATTAGGTTTGTTTGACAGATATGAATGGCGTCTAAAATCTTCATATTATTCCGCTATTCACCGCTACACACACTTCTGTTCAGTTTTTTTTTTTAATATGGACTCACTCGTTTAGATTATGTGGCATAGGAATTATCAGTTGCTGACATGTTTCGACAGGAATGTTTGCCCATGCCTCACAAAAAGCTTCACGAAGTTCATCCAAATTTGTATGTAGACAATCTACACAAGTGTAGGAAAGTGGAAAATATGCGGGCTTAACAGATTTTCTGTTTTAATTCCGAAATTCCATAGAAGCTTCTAGCAACTTCTCCACTACTTTTAGGCACAAAAAATAATCGTTTTCATCACACAATGATTTGTCCCTGATAGGAATCGAACCCACGACCTCTGGCGTAGCAGTCAGGGTCATTAACCACACCAGAGCAGAAGGCCAGCCAACACAATTACAAATACATTTGCAATAATTTGTCCTTACCGCCTACGTAAAGACGCTATGAAGACCAAGTGTAATGGAAGATGCCAACTAGAAATATAAAGAAATTTCTGGCAATCGGAAACTGATTTTGTACAATGATTTTTATGATATCTATCTATACTAATATTATAAAGAGTTGACGTTTGTGACGTTGTAAGGGGTAATCTCTGGATCTGAATAAGAATAAGAATAATATTTATTTGACAACAAACACAGGTACATTAAAGGTGTTATAAATTAATCATGGCCCACTATGTTTTGCTCTTACGAGCGTACGAATATTTTATGAAGCTTAATACATAACTATTTTTCAAAAGCACAATCTAACAATATTAATGTCAATTTATAATTTAAATTCAAAGAAATCATGAATGCTATAAAAACATTTTTCAGCAAGCCACCGCGTTAACTCTTTTTTAAATTTAGGAAATATCATTGATTTAAAATTATTAGGAATCTTATTGAATATTTTAATACACATTATATAACTATTATTACATGTCAAAGTCAGCTTAGTAAAAGGTCTACATAATTTATGCTGATGTCGCGCCCGTCTACTATAAGAACTAGAGGCTTCCTGAAACTGCTGAACCGATGTTCAAAATTATTTCACCAATAGAAAGCTACGTTATTGTAGAGTGTCATAGGCTATGAATAAATCCAAAATTGATCCCAGGGATCAATTCAAGGGCAGGGACAAAAATATTAATAACGCGGAACGAAGTCCGCGGGCACTGCTATTACATAATTGTAATAAAATCGTAGGAAAGTCAAAACTGAACTTTGAAAATTTTTTTTAAAGGATACTTAGGGCGTGATCTACAATCGATATCGAAGCCAAACATATTGTAGGTTTGTATGTATGTATGTCCGGGCTAACCTCAAAAAGTAATGCATGGATTTACTTCAAATTTGGCATGAATATTACTAAGAGGTCGGGTCAACATATAGGCTACATATGTATTATCACGCTTTCACCTAAGGGGTAGGAGCTGTGATAATTTATAAAGTTTAACGCGGGTAAAACCGCGTGGCACAGCTAGTGCGTAATACAGTAGCTCAATCTTCCATGAAACTGAACAACGAGTAAAACAAAACTTTCACTTTTTATACAAAACATGCCTATCAGCCAACGCACTTTGTGCGAAGAGCTAACAATTTATTTGCGTAATCTGAAATTTAAAATCCGTTTTTTTTTTGTTTACATTTCTATATTTAAATTAAAGTTCAATATCACTATTTTATCACAGTAAACATTTAAAAATAGAGTAGACAAGCAATATTCTGTGGTATTCCAATTATAATGTTTTTAATATTTAAGATACAAAGTATTACTAATAGCTTATAACGGTCACCGCAGCCACCATTTGACGGTCACCGTAGCCTAGTTGGTAGTGCTCCTGCCTACGAAGCTGGGTTCGAATCCCGGTAAGTGCAAATATTTGTGTGATCAATCAAATAATTTATTGCCTAATAACGTTTCCGAAGATCGAAAGTAGATAGTTAACAACACATTAAATTACGACATATGTTGCTGACGGCATAGAATATCGCCACCCATCTCATTCTGTGGGGGGCGTAGTAGACGTCCCGAGGAAATATCTACTAGATAACGGGCATTAGCGTCTCTCTGCCTACTATGGTCGGCCATACTGTGATCGCCAGCCCGTCTGCCAAGCGTAGCGGTCATAGCATAGCCCGCCAAGTGATGGACACAAAACTATTGTGGAAATCATTTGGGACGCCTTTGTCCAGCAATGGACGTCATTCGGCTGACATGTACACACGGCTACACATCAAGCTATACATTTCCAGTATAAGCTGATCTCGCTTTGTATAGGATTTCCATATAATGAGAGATCAGCTTATATTGGAAGTGTATAGCTTGATATGTAGCCTTGATATGTAGATTAAAATAAATACAGAATTGTGTATAATTAAAATAACACCAATTGTTTCTCGTTTGTTTGGCGTCTGTCACCTAACGAGGTAGTTTATAAAATACTTTATTTTATTGTGTAAGAATTATGTATGTCATCCATCAATTACCTACTGATATCTCACATTCCTGCAAACTTTTTATTAGTAATATAACTAATTTAAATTAAGGGGATACTTTTACAGATTTTCCATTCATCTTACGCCCGAAATTAATAAACGATCCGCAATCTGTCAGTCATTCCTATCTTTAGATTGGCTCTATCGTTATCTTGATCTTTACCTGCGTGCCAATAACAAAACATTTCAATCCATCCATTTTTTGCCCAGAGATTGGGGTGCGATCTTTTCCCTCTGCAGCGTTCCGTTTTATGCAGAACTCGGTAACTCAGGACACAATTATACCATTTAATTTAAGAAGAAAATTTATTTTTAAATATATTAACGATAAGTCATCAATACTGACTTATTTATAGCTAGGTTAAAATGTTTTACTGGACGACTAGGGTATATAATAATAAAATGAAACTTAATTGGTCAAACATTATGTTTTGGTGGAACAGAACGTATCAAAATTTGACAAGCAAAACGCACGCCGCGCCGGCGCAGTCGTCGCCGATCGGATCAAGAACAAACAAGCAGTAAGTTGGTTATTTGTTTTTGTTGCAAAGCATTTATAACTAATATACAAATAATTACTTATTAATAAATATAATACCTATAATGGATTCTGATATGATGAGCAATAATTTTATTATTGATTTCTGTGTTTGTTTTACAAATAATTTAAACAGTGACGTGAAGTGGTTGCCGCCTATTTTGTAATAAAAAAAAATATTCTTATTATTTATATGCAAAGCTATTTTGGAATATAATGAAAATGATTTCACCAATTTTGTCTTTAGAACCAATTGTCAATCCACCGAATTTCTAGGATTGCAACTTTAGATTGTTTTGGCTATCTAAGCTTATGTCAAAATTAATGGATTGGTTATTGGCACGTGCAACCTGTCATTTTAGTACAGAGGCCTATCTTTTTCTATGATCCGTCCTCCCAAAGATCGCTCGTTCGGAAAGATTACTTTTTCAATCTGTGGATGCTTTATTGGCACGGTTTAATAGACAAATGGATCGAAATTGCTATCGTAGATAGCATAAAATGGATTAGGATCGTTTATTAATTTCGGGCGTTAATGTATAATTTGGATATGAGTGATGTTCCAAATGCTGTAGAGTTCCCTTAAATAAATAAATAAATCTTTCAATTTATAGACTAGGATTTGTGAGGTTTTGGTATAATCGATGGAAAAATAAAGGCAAAGTAATGTCTATTTTTTTGTTTTCATGTAAACAGTTAGCCTACTTTAATAAACTTTCTCTGCTTTAACACCTTTTTTATTGTCATCATATCTGTCAGCATATCTAATCCAAATGCGTTATATTAATTCGTAACGTAGTTTGTTTAGCCAACCGTGCGCAGTAGGTATAGCAGTTCACAACACGATTTATTTTAAATATTTTGCGACAACAAACACACTCCCATTTGATCCCAAACAACCAGAGAACTGATAAACATACTTATATCATCATCATAATGTTAATACGTGAAGCAAAAACTTTGTACACCTTTTTATGAAAATTGCGCGAACGAAGTATGAAATTTGGAAGAGTAAAGTCCATATGGAGAACGAGTGCAGAAAGCTGATATTTTTATATAATTATTTTAATAAAAATGGCATTATATATTACACACACTACCATGCTTTTGACACACTGACTAATTGAGTGAAAAAACTGAGAACAGATTAACATTATCAATTATTCTTTGACAATAGAACCTCAATGGTAGAATTTCGAACAGGTGCAGAATAACAAACTTGAGTAACAAACTAAGCCCGGTCCTCGTGAACTTCCACCATCTTAGTTTTGTTCTGGATAGGGCCACTCTGTACATGGTGTACTATGCTCTAGTAGACTCATTGCTCTGTTATGGACTGGCATGCTACGGTAACACATTCAATACCTACTTAAATAAAATTAAAGCCATACAAATCAGGTTTATGAAACTTTTAGTCGATAAAAATACTAAAAATTATTGTAAAAGTAGTGATTATGAAGAGTTGTTCTTGAAATGTAAAATGCTGCCGGTTCATGAAAGGGCTATGATGTTGGTAGCGCAAGAGCAATACCGTAAAAATGAGTTTAAAAACATGTCTGAACACTCTAGACCTCAAAGGAGCAAAAACACAAAACGATATGAAGTGCCCATTTGTAACAATTATTATGGACGAAGGTGCAGAAAGTTCTTACTTAGTTCCTACTATATTTAATAGTTTGCCTTCTGATTTAGAGAATAGCTGTGTTACCAAAAAATCATTTATAAAGAACCTGAGATTTCACTTATTAGGTATTGTTCACAAGAACCTTTACGATAATTTAAGCAATGTATAAATAATTAATAGTTAGCAAACAATGTTAAATACACTATAAGTTAAAAAAAGGGAGCTACATCTGCCAACAAACTGCTATGCAGTTTGGCAGAAGTAATTTATTAATTGTAAATTGATGTGTTTATGGAATAAATCATTTTTCATTTTTTCATTTTCATTTCATTTTCCCTAGTATTTCTTAATACATACATATTATAGATAAATTACACCCAGACACATATCAAATAATCGTGCTCACCACACAAAGATTTGTCCCTGTGTGGTGTGGGAATCTGTCTACCCCACGACCACGACCACTCAGATCGCTTGCAGGGACATGCCCCTTAATTTTCGAGGTAGACCCTTAACCCAGTTTATATGTACCAATATCAGTCTTCAGATCGACGACATGCGAGATATTAATACTTATGTACTTAGGACCTGCGTATGACTCAAGTGCAGTGCCCTCGTTCTATATCCGCGTTAAAGAATTCTGGAAATCATTGACCTCGTTTGTATTAATTGTAAAAAGTACGTTTATACCGTTTGTCTGATATTCAGATAAATATCTGCTTAAGATTGATAATACAATAGCACTAAAGTATCAGTGGTGGTGAACGGTGAAACATTTATTAAGGAAAGCCGATAGCGATTATAATTTTTTTTTTAATTGAGTTTTTAGAACATCTCATACTAAGTCTAGGTGTTATTATCTGTATAAGTATGTATTGCAAAAGAAAAGCAGTATAGGGAGTATATCAGTTATCTGGTTTCCATATACAAGCTCTGCTTAGTTTGGGAGCAGATGGCCGTGTGTATAATGTCCCAGGATATTATTATCTGTAACTTGTAAAATCACTGACCTTTTAATTCATAATAATTTTAAATACATATGTTTGACCATTGTTTATTACAGTGAAGTATTAGAGGAATTGAGTCAGTTCTGAATTTGGTTGCCTATTAATACTTATAAGCTTTTCACGGTCCACGGCACGGTTTGACGGTCACCGTAGCCTAGTACCAACTAGGCTACGGTGACCGTCAAACCGTGCCTAGGCAGGATCACTACCAAGTGATCCTGCCTACGAAGCTGGTGGTCCTGGGTTCGAATCCCGGTAAGTGCAAATATTTGTGCGATGAGCACGAATATTTGTTTCTGAGTCATGGATGTTTTCTATGTATATAAGTATTAATCTATCTATATAAGTATGTATATCGTCGCCTGGTACCCATAGTACAAGCTTTGCTTAGTTTGGGGCTAGGATGATCTGTGTGACATTGTCCCCAGATATTATTATTATTATTATTGTTTCATAAAATTATACACTCTCAAATAATAAAACATTAAGGTAATTTTTAAGTGTAATTTCTTTAGGCCTTCCTTTTTACCAAAAAAAGAGCGCACTTTTTGGTTGAACTCGCTTCATCGTCACGTCACGCTTCGCACGAGCTATGTATATGTATACCGTGTATATATATTTTATTTATTTATTTGTTTATTAAGAAAACCAACAGCGATACAGATAATAACACAATTTACAGGATACAATATAAAGAGAAGGCCAATGACAGGTTTTCCTTAGTTTAACATTAAAAGTGTAGTTGGCTAAAAACGGACATAAAATATAATGCTGAGACCAATCATTTATCAGACATTGATGTGGTGAGATCTACATCAAGACTACTGCACACTAATGTAGCAGTACTATTGTATGCAGTAGGTAGTCTCGATTAAGTAGGTATTAATTGCGAGAAATGAAGTGATATACATCGATGTCTAATGATTTTAAAGCAAAATATAATGTTGTTAGTTATACATGGGTTAATTTTAATTTATTAATATAGATTCTAAAGTAAGACTGAATACATACAAATTCAAATAGGATTATTAGATCTTAGTCGTTTGTTTTTTATAGTGCTTATAATTAGGGATTTAAAATTATTTTTTGAACAAGAAAAGGTATCAATTTCGTTGAAGGTTGCATTATGTGTTCGAGCAATTCGGGTTAGCACACTATTTTGGGCATAATTCGTAGCTTGATGGGGTACGTGCAACATTGGAGTGTGACGAGTTCGTCGGAGAGGTGTGTTAAATGTCACTTGAGACAGCAACTCGGGGCAGTCAAGGCGTCCATTGAGGATGTCATATAGCAGGCACATGTCTAATACTTTGCGCCGTTCTTCGAGAGTTAACATGGCATGCGAGCTACAACTTTGTAGGTAAGATATTGGGAGTTTTCGAAGGCGATAATTTAGATGATTGACAAATTTTTTTTGAATGCGTTCAATTTGACTTGTATAAATGATGTAAATCGGTGACCAGATAGGGCTTGCATATTCGAGTGAACTACGCACATAAGCGTAGTAAATAGTTTTTAGAGACTCAATATTTTTAAATTTTTTGCAAGTTCTTAGCACGAATCCCAGATTTTTAAATGCTTTTGTGGTGATGAAGTCTATGTGTTCTGAAAACGATAATTTGCAATCAAATACAACACCTAGGTCACGAACTGTATTGATTTCACTTATAATGGTCCCATCAAAGTTATATGTAAACTGTATTGGATGTTTTTTTCGAGAGTAGCTAATTTTTTGGCACTTATTAATATTGACTGATATTTTATTTATTTTGTAGTAATTACTAAGCCTATAAAGGTCTGCTTGAATAGCTTCGCAATCATGAATATTAGTGACTTTGCAAAATATTTTTTTATCATCTGCGTACATTAAGTGTTTTGAGTTTATAAAAGAATCTTTAATATCGAACAAGTAAGCATTGTAAAATAAGGGTCCTAGATGCGAACCTTGCGGTACACCACTTGGAATGTTAATAAAATTCGACCTATAGCCACCAATCACTACCGCTTGAGATCGTTTGTGGAGATATGATTCTATCCATCTCAATAAGTCACCACGTATGCCCAATCTAAACAATTTATTGAGCAGGATGACGTGGTCTACCCGATCAAAAGCTTTCTCAAAATCAGTGTAGATCACGTCAACCTGCCCTCCATTGTCAATATTATTTAGGAGATAGTTTGAAAAACATGCCAAGTTTGAAATGGTGGACCGATTCCGAAGAAATCCATGTTGCGTATTGGCTACTCCAGCTACTATAAGCGGATATATGGCCTTATATACTAGTTTTTCCAATACTTTACCTAAAGTGTTTAAAATAGAGATACCCCGGTAGTTTTAAATTTTAGTACGTGAGCCTTTCTTAAATACAGGAACAATGTGTGCCTTCTTCCATACCTCTGGAAAGATGCCATCTTTTAGAGACCGATTAAATAAAATATGTATTGGCATAGCTAGAGATTTTGAGCATTTTTTCCAGAAGAGTGGAGGAATAGCATCGCATCCTGGTCCCTTATCAACATTGAGGATGTTCAATGATCTCTCCACAGTTGCCAGAGTGATCTGTAAGCTGTTGATTGTATCAGCAGAAAATGCATCAGCATCATTTAAATAATTGTTGTCGTTATTATTAGATTGTACACTGAACACACTGTGGAAGAAAACATTGAATAATTCACAAATTTCCTGGCCATCGGAAGAGCTTACATTATTGTAAGTTAATTGTTTTGGGTAATTAGAACCTCCTCGCAATGTTTTTACATACGACCAGAAATTCTTTGGTCTGGATTTCAAACTGTCCTCGGTTACCTTAACATATTTGTCAAAACATTTATCTTGTTCAAGATGTTGTCTAGCTCGTAATAATGCGAACTCGTCATAATCACGAAGGTTCTTGTATTTTTTCCAACGTGAATGTGCCCTAGATTTTTCTTTTATGATTTTAATCAATGCCTTACTATACCATATTGGATATTTTCGTTTACCTGTGTAACGAATCAATGGAACGTACTTGCTAATCCCCTCTTGAACTAAAGTATAAAAAAGATGAATGGCATTATCCATTGAATCTTTGTTTAAAACCGATAGCCAGTCAATTCCAACATAGTATTTGTTTAACATATTAAAGTCAGCTTTTCTATAGTTAGGTTTGGGTATAGATAATTCCGTAAAAGGGGTGCACGTTAGGTCGAGAACTTCCGCAGTAAACACAGGATGTGAAACGTCTATTTTTGTAAGGGGATATAAACATTCTTTTATTTTTAATGGTAGACTACAGAAGGCCAAATCTAGAGTATTACCGTTTTGGTTTAGCAATGTATTGTATTGCGTAAGGCCTAAAAAGCTCAGTTCGTTTACCAAGCGCATACCAGCAGTTTGGACTTCCACAGAACCTTGTTTCTGAAATATAGGTCCATTAGGATACCAGTTTATGCACGATAAGTTAAAGTCACCCATCAATAAGTAATTACATAATTGAGTATTTTGAGTAACTGTTGCCGTGACACTTTTTATTACATAATCTATGTCTGATGGTATTTGGTGCGCATTCGGAGGGATATAAATAACACTAACATAAAGATTCATAGTTGAAGACAACGCTCGGGCTGGTATAACGATTGTAAGTATCTCTGAAGTAGTGGGTTCATGTTGGGTACACCAAGCGCCAAGACTGTGTCGCGACAGTATCATAACACCCCCACCAGTGGCCTTACCAGTGGCAGCCAGGTCGCGGTCATTACGGAACAAGTCATACTTATCGTCACATAATTCTCCGTCAAGAATTCCGCTATGTAACCAAGTTTCTGTAATGATAATTAGGTCATAGTCGTGGCTCAATATGCTTTGTTGAAATTGCAATGTCTTAGTCCTTAATCCACGACAATTCTGGTAGTAAATTTTTAAATTACACGGTGCCATTATGATAAATTAAGTAGGTACTTAATAGTGTAACTAGAGGAACGTCTAAGAATTATTAAACTGTACAAAAACAATAATACAGAAACAAATTGCATTATTTCCAACGAACGTAGTAACATAATGCACTGTTTTATTATATTATATTCTATTAGAAGGATAAGGTAATAATGGTAAAACTTGTTAAAGTGAGATAATAACATATTAATAAAAGTTAATTGCAGGTATCTTGCTAAAAAATGTTGTGACAACTTAGTAAAGCTGTGCAATATATTATCCCAAGGTGGTAAACATGATACGCTTCGCCAGGGTGTACTGTTACGAGTTACGACATTGTTGTGTTTTATTAGGTGTATATATGTCGTTTTAGAAAATAATAGATGTAACCATATAAATAATATTTCGAGAATGTGAAGCCCGGTGTATTGCAATTTATAACATAATACGCAACTTTTATTTATATCTGCAGTGATACCAATTAATAATATATGGCAAATGCGATATTTTGAGATAACATGAGATAATAAATGAATACTCGAGTGACAAGTTTGTAATGACCAAAAGTACAGTAAAATAATTAAATCTCGCACCTTCATTAAGCGTATCCCCATCACACCCAAGTTGCACGCACACAAACACTTTGCACGAGTAAAGCGTACCAAAGCGTAGACCTTAGCACTCATAGAGTGGATAAACAATCCCATTAGAATAATAAAGTTATGACATATAAGTTTAAACACATTAGTAAAAATTTGAAAACAAGTAATAAAACTATTATGTAATACCGAAATATTGTCAGAGCTAAATATTGAAGCTAGATGTTTTTTTTTAGATCCTCTTCCTCTTTGATTTGGATTGCAGGTAGCGTAGCTGCCTTCCTTACGTAGATTCTGCAGTTTTTTGTCCAAGTATATTGATATTCTTTGGAGCTGGCAATGACTTTTGCTTTTTTAAGGAGATTTTTGTTCAATATGGTTAAATGTTCGTTTACAAAGACAGGCACACTTTTGCCTTGTATCTTCAAATTGGAGGTGGTGAGGCGGCATTTTCGAGCCTGTGAAATTAAATTGTCCTTAATCTGGCGAGTACTTAGTTTTGCCACTATATTTTTGGGTCGGCCCTGAATGTTGGAAAGTGGGGAAACTCTATTCACATGTATGATATCATCGCGCGCCATATCTGTGGATGTGTGCACTCCTAGTTGCAAAATAATTTCAATAAGGTCTTCGTCCTTACATTCAGGTATTCCAATAATTTCAATATTTAGCAAGCGATCTCGTTGTTCTCTCTGGTTAATTTCGAATGAAATTTTTTTATTTTGAGTTTTAATGTTTTCTAATTCGGTTTTAATGGTACTGATAGATTGCAACTGCTTCGAACATAATTCCAGTTTATTCTTCAGCTCATCGTGAGATTTACTATGGAACTGCATTGAGTTCTTTAAAGATGTTACGTCTTCCTGTATGATAACCTGTTTCTTATCTAGAATTGTCACGGAATTTTTCATCGACAAATTTTCTTCTCTGATTTGATTAACCTCAGATTTCAATTCTGTAGACGTCTCATTTAATTTATTTAATGTATCCTTTATATTGTGCAGGTCTTGATTGAATTATTCTTTCCATGCATCCAATTTTGCCATCATTTTATTTCCAAATTGCTCAAAAGCCTCTGCAAATTCATTTTTATTCCCTCGCCTACGGGAATTTGTATTATTCTCGGATATATCTGGGTCGACTGGAATTGACTTCGAGGTATTTTTTACTTCACGTGACATTGTTTTATTCTTGTCTATTTTGCTTGAAGTCTGTGGTAAGATCCGATAAGAAAGGAATGCAGTGTAGGTTTACTCACAAATGAAATTAAGCTTTATACTCTTAAGATAAAGTACACTATTGAATACTTGGTCACTTTAAAATTAATTAATATTTTTGTAAAAGCAGTGAACGCGTCCGTTTGCGCCGAGACTTACTCGATACTTGACATATATATATATATATATATATATATATATATATATATATATATATATATATATATATATATGTTCTTTTTGAGTGAATAAAAAGCGTGAAACTCGCATCATCAGTCCACAAAGACTGCCCCGAATGTATTTTTAACGTTATTCTTATTAGTGCTCAGTGTAAATAAAATAAAGCAAATATTTATATGCATATAAATAAATTAAAACTGTTTTTACTACGGGATCCAGGACAGTTAAAGCGATTCCCCGGGACATGCCTGAGCCTCACCGCTCAGTGTCATTTCATTGTGTGCCACTGTTGATCCTGGCTTACAGGAGTTGCACGGGATTTGGTCCAATTAATAATAATATGTGTATACTTTTATTGGCTATTTGATTTGTATTCATAAAATTTTGTCAGAAAGACGTGCTTTTATACGAAGCCTACACCACTGGTAAGTATCAATACAAAACTTTGATACCAGAAGCATGCTGATATTGCGACATAGGAGTGAATATTGGTAACATCATTGGCAAGATTCCAAAAATGTAAGCAAGCAATAACGCTTGTACGGTATACTATGATCAGATGTCAAGATGAGTTGTAAGCTTATGTTTTGTTAGTGGGGGCAAAGGACAATGGTAAAGTACGTCCACTGCTGGACAAAAGCCTCCCCAAAGAATGATCGTATTGATCCATTATTTCTTAGCTGCGCCCTGCGGTAATACCCTCGATTTCGACGGTCACCGTAGTTGGTAGTGCTCCTGCCTACGAAGCTGGTGGTCCTGGGTTCGAATCCCGGTAAGTGCAAATATTTGTGTGATGAGCACGAATATTTGTTTCTGAGTCATGGATGTTTTCTATGTATTTAAGTATTTATCTATCTATATAAGTATAATCGTCGCCTGGTACCCATAGTACAAGCTTTGCTTAGTTTGGGGCTAGGATGATCTGTGTGACATTGTCCCTATATATTATTATTATTTAACCATATAGTACTAGACATTTTTCAGAGATCGGTATAAAGTCACTTTAAATAAATATAATAGCGTGTTAGTTGTCCCAAGACATAATATTATGCCTTGGGTCAACTATAACACACCGCCATCTAATCCCAAACTAGGCACAGCCTAGTACTATGGTAAATAGACAACTTATAAATATACTAATAAATCTCTAAATACGTATCTACATATTATTGGTAAATTACACCCATCATCATAACCGCTGCAAAAAGTCCACTACTGGACAAAAGCCTCTCCCAAGAATCATCTTGGGGGGATATGCCATAATCGCCACGCTTGGCAGACGGGTGGCGATCGCAGTTTGATGGTCATAGTTCGCAGAAAAACGCTGCTGCCCGTTCTGTGGTAGGTATCGCCACGGTCGATTTCTACGCCTCCCACGTGATGAGATGGGGGTGCTGATATTCTATGCCGTCACCACACAGCAAAAAGGACAATGATTTACATATAAATCGTAACGTAGGTGTAATCGATGGCATGATAGTGGATCCACATGTGCTACTAAAACCGCTCTTAATGCCCACGTGATAAAGACTCTCAAGGTCAATGTGCAACCGTCGTGGGGTCGACTGTTGATATTTTGATAGCAAATGTCAGTAGTTATGATTCGTAATAGGCCATATTATGATACAATTTGCAACAGGCCCTCCCACTTTAGTACTGAACTCACAAAACTAAAAGTTGATTCATTTATTTGAACCTTTTTAGGGTTCCGTACTGGAAGGGTGCCATCAGAACCATATTACTGGGTGTTGGGGCATATATTTAATTTGATGTGAAAATATTTACGTGATTCCTTTCAGGGTGTTATTTTACCATAGATTCTTAAATATGAAGGAACATACAACGCGAATAATTAAAATAACTAATATGTAGTTTTAATTCAGCTTAATGTCAGTTTAATCAATCCCGAATGCAATCAAATTATATGCACCATAATATGATATGGTGTTTAACACGTGTTTTAGTCGTCCACGGCCCATTTTCCAGGGAAGCAGACTCCTCGATCCAATTCTATTGTATGTTCAATTTCTTTCGGACGTTGAAAATTGCACCCCGATGATTAAACTGACAATAAGGCGTATTAACACTAAATAATAGTTTTGTGGCAGTGATCAGGCCACATAGAACATATTGACTATTACTTCCTGACACGCGCGCACCGCTCACACACTCACTTACACACATATAAACACGTTAGTAATGGTATCATCTTTTTACTGCTATTTCAAAGTTTTTTTCTTTTCTTATTATTGTATTTTTTTTTTGTATATTTTTATTTCTTTTTAATATGGCCGCTGACGCAAGCCCCGTACAAGATAGACCGATAATCTTGCGTGGGTTGCTGGAAGCGGGTAGCGCCAAATCGTCAATCTTTGGGGAAGCCTTTGTCCAGCAGTGAACGCTTACCGACTGATATCATGATTAATTTTGTATTTTGATTGTATAATGCATTACAATCAACACAGTAACGCCTGATTCCATTACGTACAACCCGAGTAGATATGATAGAGTACACTTTATTGCACCAGAAAACACAATATCTTAATTTAAGAAAATACAGGTAGTATGTATCTTAATAGAAGAAAATACGAGTAGTAAGTTCATCAATTTGTACGTACAAAACAAATCGCATCGATTCTGTGTTCTACATAAAGATACTTGCATATGGAGAATATAGAACTGTTGTTAGACTGGTTGCGTGAGACACGTCATTTAATGGCTTTTAATAACATTTAGGTTATAAAACTAAAAGTTGGATACTTAAACTGTAAACCAGTTAAAATATGGTTTACAAATTCTTTAAACTGGTCTGTTGGTGTAGTGGTTAGTGACCCTGACTGCTTAGCAAGAGGGCATGGGTTCGATCCCCACCCAGGACAAATAATTGTGAGATGAGCACGATTATAAAAAAAAGTATATAATATCTAGGGACAATGTCACACAGATCATAGCCCCAAACTAAGCAAAGCTTGTACTATGGGTACCCGGCGACGATATACATACTTACATAGTAGGTAAATACTTAAATACATAGAAAACATCCATGACTCAGAAACAAATATTCGTGCTCATCACACAAATATTTGCACTTACCGGGATTCGAACCCAGGACCACCAGCTTCGTAGGCAGGAGCACTACCAACTAGGCTACGGTGACCGTCAACATCTACTATATAAAAATAAGTCGGGTTTTCCTTCCTGACGCTATAACTCCAGAACGCACGAACCGATTTCCACGGTTTTGCATTCGTTGGAAAGGTCTCGGGCTCCGTGAGGTTTATAGCAAAGAAAATTTATAAAATTTAACGCGGGTAACACCGCGGGGCACAGCTAGCTTGTTATATGACTGAGTGTAATTTATCTACAATGTGGATGTTTATCAGTTGTTTGGTTGCCATAGTATCGGCTCAGCTTAGTTTAGGATCAGATGGCAGCCTGTTAGTTGGCCCAAAACATTTATTTAGTCTTTTGATGACCTACCCAAGATTATACAAGACGTAAAAAAATAGTGGACGAACCCAAGAATACAGCAAGACTTTAAAAAAAGGAGTATTTTTAGTTTATTAATCCTATGTAATTGATTCTTTTAATTGGGACTTAGTGCCTGACAAAATAAACTTTTATTATTATTATCATTTATTCCAACATCTTTCTTATTAAATACATTTTAAACTTTATAAAAAACAGAAATATACATTTTAAAATATAAAAAATATTATTATTATTATTAAGGATACCAAAAGGTCGGAAACGTGTTAGTGTCACCTCTGGTGTTGCAAGCATTCATAGGCTACGGTTGCGCCTAACCGTCGCGTGACGGTAAGCTTATTTGCTGACTTATAAAATAAAAACAAAACTCAAATACAAGAATGGATCCATTTCTACATGTATATGGCCATATTGTGTTTTACGGGATATCATAGTAATATATAGATATAGAGGCTCGAATGACTCATCCATCAGTTCCTACATGACAAGACCTTATGACGTCACGAACATAATAATATTATGAACACACATACAGCCTATAACCCTCCCTTTGACCTCGTCGTTGTCCAATATGAACAGGGAAATGCTTTTGTTGCCTACCAGAAGTCTAAAATACTCCTAGACAAAGGAGTTATTACAATATTTGCGAGTAGGGTTGCCACATGTGCCTTATAAATATTGATAGGTATGTGTGATACTATGTTGTAATAATTGGGTTTGTTCCACGTTCGCCTCGCGAAGTTTTGCCCCACATAAAAAATTCCGCATTCGCCATACATTTTGTTCCTTTTTAGCCCCAAATGTAATATTTATTTTAAATTTAATATTTTATTCCTGTTTCGTCCTATTTTCCTTTCCTTATTCGCCTCGAATACTTTTTGTGTCCAAATTAATAGAATTTTAGTACAGACAGCATGCAAAGTTTTTAAAGACAATGATTATTCAATCATAAACTAGGTAGGATACTATGGTAGACTTAGTGGTGGCCTACTTGGTATTGGAGAAACAGAGGTTGAAAACTATGATAAATATTATGATGAAAATATGATATTAAAAATTGAGAAAGATATAAACATTTCTAACTTCCTGCATATAATAGATCAGTTCCCCCCGTACAACAAAATACCGCCTTACCCATTTAATATTTGACTTGAATGGAAACCAAAACCACATATTTTGGACTAGCTTTGTATATTATCTAACCAAAGCACCAACAGGCCTTTCATAATAATATTATAACACGTTTTAATTTGCTAACCATACTTTGGTTGGTACTATAAAGTAGGGCGAAACAGGAATCAAATTTAATATGGGGCAAAAGAAGAATTCTTTGGAATGTAGGACGAAAAAGTGGCGCGAATGTGGAACAAACCTATATCATGTATAATATTTATAGATTTAGAAATACATCAGTATGTTTATCAGAACTCTGATTGACACAGTGTAGACCCTGCCTAGTTTGGGATCAGATAGCCGTGTGTTCGTTTTCCCAAGATAGTTGTTATTATTATTATTTATGACTTAATTGTGTAAAGTAAATGTTTGGTTGACATAGAAGTAATATATTACGCAAAAGTATCTTATTTTTTTAAGTTTTACGTTAATGGATTAATTAACTCATAAAAAAAACAAAATGGAAGCGAAGGAGGAAAAATAAATTCGTGACATGAGGTCCTAATAAAGCCTGCGTTTCAAAACGGATGGATCGCTTCTAATACGGTATGTTCTAATCGATATAATTCTTGGCTATATTTCCTAACAAAAAGTACAATTATTCAAGAAAGAAAAAAAGAAAATAATTATTTCTCAAACTCTAACTATAATTTTTAGGTACATTTTATAAGATTTCATTTAAAACGAGGTTGCAACCCTATCTGTGACAAATGTTTGCATAATACGTTCAAAACTAAAATAACTTCGATTCCGTGTCCATACAGCAACAAGCATACGCGTTCGAGACGGGGACCTTGGATTTTAAGTCCAAATAATTTATTATAGCATATTTCAAATATACTTTTATAGGTATAACCAGTTTTATCTTATTTAAGAAGCTAGGTTATTCAGTTACGTAATATACCTACGTATAAGTTAAACATTATTATAATTAACGTCGTTGATAGTAAAAACATACACAGTTAAAAAAAAAAAACATTTTCTTTGTCCATAGATTTCGCATACGATAGAAGTCACTCATAAATTGACCATGCTTTTGTTTCTAACCGATTTCAAAAAAGAGGAAGGTTTCTATTCGATTAGTTTCATATTCGTGTATGTACACCGATTAATACAACGTTTAGGAACTGATGTTAATGTTATCTGGGTCAGTCCGTCAATTATAGAGTCCTGGCTCTGGGTGTACTGCTGTATACTGGGATTTATTTCTATTTTTTTGTTAATGCAGTCGGAATACCTACGCATTTGCCGAGTAAACCTAACTTGCCTTAATGGCTGGACTTAATCTGGCGCCTGATGGGAGGAGCCATGCCATGTCCCAGGTGGTCACGACACGTACTCTGGGAGGGCGCTAGTTTTCCATCCTATTGCCTACTCCTGCTTGTCCAACTTAGGGACTGTACCACAAACAGATCACTATCTTCCCGGAGCTGTTTGCACGTGGCGGCACTTCAGGAAGTTATTTCCCTAGTGAGGGCACCGTCAATTAAAAATAATATTTATTTAAAACTGTGGAACCCACCGATTTGAGTTTTCTGTATACCTACAAATTTTTTTTGTACCTTAAATACGTGGCGAATTATAAGTTCCGCAATATCGCAATATCGCAAAAACGCACACAAGTGTTTCTTTATTTTTATGGTCGCGTCTGATTGATTCCAAGTGCTATCTATGATCTTGTTTAGAACAAAACTCTGATCAGCGTTGTTACGGCTGCAACCTTTTTTTTTGTTAAGGCAGGGGGAAAGCCTACGCATGCCACCCGCAAAAAGTGTCTACGGGTGGGTATGTCGGACTCGCACCGACTAAACCTAACCTGCAGTGGACTTCTCTTGGCGCCTGATGGGAGGAGCCTCGGGAACGCGGTTATGCTGTTCCGGTGTCCCCTTTTTGCGCCACGTTCCAGTTGGTCGGGACACGTACCCTGGGAGGGCCCTTGATTGCCCTCCTCTACTGCCGACTTTACTCAATGGCGATCGAAAGTGTTTAGTGGTAGATTTTAAATGACAAGTTAGTTAATAAGATAGAAAGCTGTGGTTTCCGCTACGACACTTTCGAACGCTAGAGGGACAGCGTTAAGAGAAACCAGTCTGATGCAATCGAGCATGCCGATTTATCTAGACTCCAGTTATCGTGTCAGCCCGTCTATCACATGCAATATACTCATTAATCATATAAACCACTCCGAATGCAAAATAAATTGCGTAATAAACCTTAATAAAGTTCAGCAAGACGATTAATTGATACGATTTATATTTTTATTACTTGGTTGCCATAAAATACGAGTATCGTTAACTTCCTGAACATAAGTACATTTATTTCCCTTATTTAATGAAACATAATATTGTATAATGTCTTGATTTTAGAGATTAGTAGTATATAAATGGAACAATGGACTTATTACACACAAATGAACACATCGCTTTAATCTATAGAGAATACTTTATAGGGAGACTAGCCATCTGCGGGGGACATATTATAGTGCACAAGTGTCTGAGCAAACACAGGGGCACTTTCTATTCCATCACTCTAATAATCCGATGGGACGACTACCGACACGACCGGTATGTCCTCTCCGAGGCACGGGGGTGCAAAGCTGCCAACCCCAAAGCATAGGGCTGTTACTGAGAAATTTTCTTAACACAAATCAAGAAAGTAATTTTGCTTTTTACCCGATCCGGGATTTGAACCTATTTATCTGCGGATCACAGCAAGCGGGTCACCTAATAGTAAGTAATCACCGCCACCCATGGACACCTGCAACACGAGAGGGGGCTGCAAGTAGGTTGCCGGCCTTTAGAAAAGGAATAGCCTTCCTTCCTGGAGGAATTGATCTGGAATGTAACGCTTTCGTTCCAAAACCAGGATCCAAAACTCTGGTTTCCGTCCAATACAAAGTCATACAATGTCGTACTACCTACCAAATTTATTTTTATAAAATATACGAAATCTATAAGTAGGTATGTTAATGAAGATTTAAATAAAGGAAAAATACAAGATTACTGACAATCGCTTACACATAATCATGTTACGAGACTACCTACAAAACTCATATTTAAAGCAATCGGCCAAGGGCAGTTCTCGCACATTTGGATTTGTAAACACGTGGTTAGGACGACAATTTTGACCAAATTTTAAATTAAAATAATAATAATAGTTAATTTTATTATATTTATTTAATTTAACTGCCTACCACTTCAATATAAAACACTATTCTACCCTATCTATCTAAATAAATCTTCTGTGTTTGGTTTGCTGTGTGGTGACGGCATAGAATATCATCACCTCATATCATCCCGTGGGGGGCGTAGAAATCGACCGAGGGATACCTACCTACCAGAGAACGGGCAGCAGCGTTTTCCAGTCAACTATGACAGTCAAACTGCAATCGCCAACCCGTCTGCCAAGCGTGGCGATTATGGCATATTCTTTGGGGAGGGTTTTGTCCAGCAGTGGATGTACTTTGGCTGACATGATGAAATTCATTAATGAGTTAAGCTTACCTATGTATCATATATGGTATTTTTTGTTTACTAACATTGTGTAACAAAGAATAATAAAAATATTGAATACGAGTTCCAAATAAAATACTTATGTGCGCGTCGAATTGACTCAATTCTATTATTACATTTCAGATTCCTTTATGTTGTTTTTAAGATAACTGAATGTTATATACGCACGGTAAGGACACCAGCTTGATCTAATAATATAACTCGATTTTACCATCCTAGTAGGCAAACGGAAAAATGAGGGATGCATAGATAAGTAATTCATAGTAGCACAGATAAAATACGCTTATTAATATTCGACCAATAGTTTTAGCAGAAATAAATTATACACTTTTGCTTTTGTATAACACATCTTGCTATGGAAGAGCATGTATTAGAACGAGTCGTTCTAATACAGGCACTATCTGCCTAAAAGGAGGATTCAATCACAAATTTAGCTTTTACCAATTAATGAACTTTATCATTATTTATTATTAAATACATTTTAAAATATAAAAGTATACATTTTAAAATATAAAAAATAGGATCTGCCACCGGCAGCAGGAACAGGGTCCATGCTACCGGAGGTTACGGCTCTAGAGACAGGAACCTCTTGACAATGCGAGCCGTGTCCAAAAGCACCGCTTTATTGATCTTTTTCTTGACCCAACTGCCTAACGTAAGCCTCTTTACGAAGCTTTTTGCTATTAATCCTTTAGCAGAAACGACTATCGGTACTATTATTATTATTAAATACGCGTGATATAGGTAGGAACACTTGTGGGCGATTTATAAATAAAATGTTTCTATTAATGTGACTGTATAAAATATTATAGAAGCCACGTGAGAGATTCAATCTGTATGGAATGAAACGAGCCACGTGCTGGCGGCGCGCTAGGGCCCGCGAACGATTACGATATTAATGCGACCACGAGGTCACCACCTGACCTGGTATAACCACATCTCTTTGTGTACTGACAATACAATGCTCCTCTTGTAACGACTTGACGGGCCGGTTGGCGTGGTTGGTAGATGCTTGCCTTTCACGCCGCAGGTGGGTTCGATTCCCACCCAGGACAGATATTTGTGTACATGAACATATCTGTTTGTTCTATTTCGGGTGTAATCTATACTAATATTATAAAGAGGTAAGGTTTGTGAGTTTGTGACGTTGTAAGGGATAATCTCTGGATCTACTGAACCGATTTTCAATATTATTTCACCAATAGAAAGCTACGTTATTGAAGTTATACTTCTTTTGGCGCGATGGAGAAAAATGATGAGAGTGAATTTTTACGATGCGCGCGCACACCGACACCTAAATTTAACAGCATGAAGTTAGTTCTAGGTGGTATGAAAATTGATAACTGAATGATCGATTTTTCAAATGCTTTTAATACCGTCAGTCACGATATCCTTTTATCCATCCTCTCCCATCTTATGATCTCAGATGAAGCGCTGGAGTGGTTTTCATCTTACCTTCGAGGGCGCCAGCAGTCAGTTCGCCATGGCGAAGTGTCATCGAATTGGTGCAAATTAGAAACTGGTGTCCCTCAAGGCGGTATTCTCTCACCTCTCTTGTTTTCAGTATTTATTGACCTCTTAACTCATGATCTTCAGAGTGCGTATCATCTTTATGCTGACGACCTACAACTGTACACCCAGGCGAGTGTCGATAGTTTGGCAGAGGCAATTATTAAAATAAATCGAGACTTACAATTCTTGAAAATCTCGTCAGATAAGTTTGGATTAACCGTCAACCCATCAAAGTGCCAAGCAATCATTGTGGGTAGCTCAAGAATGATGTGCAAGGTAGATGTTGGCAGTTTGCCACCTATTCTTTTTGACAACTATCACATCCCCATTAGCCAAAAAGTTAAAGATCTGGGACTGGTAATTGACAGCAATCTAAACTGGCAAAGCCATATTTCTGGCATCAGCCAGAGAATTACTGGAATTCTGAGGGCATTTTATAGGCTAAGAAAATTCCTTCCATCCAGAACAAAGGAAATGCTTGTGCAGACTCTAATTTTTCCCATTGTCGACTATAGTGATGTGTGCTACTTTGACCTGAATGCAGATCTTCTTAACAAACTTGACCGACTTCTAAATAACTGCATTCGATTCGTTTTCAATCTCCGTAAGTATGATCATGTGTCTGCTTACCGCACCCAGTTAAACTGGTTGCCCATTCGCCAGCGAAGAAATTTAAGAGCGCTTACCACACTTTTCTCCATACTGGACTCTCCTACTGCTCCTTCTTATTTAACGCCCCATTTTCAATATCTTTTTGCTACTCATAGTAAAACTCTCCGCTCTACTCATAATCGTCTTTTACGATGTCCACCTCATAGCTCTGACTTTATTCATTCTTCTTTCTTTGTCCAATCTATCCTTCTTTGGAATGAGCTTCCTTTTGGAATCAGGATGGCTAAGACTCGCTTTGCGTTTAAAAAGAAAGTACGTGAGCATATTTGTAAGAAGCTTCACGCAGAAATGTCTCATCAATAATTTTATTTAGTGTAGTATAGTATTATAGTATAGTATTCATTAGTTTAAAATCATATAGTATTTATTTTATAGTACGTATTGTATATATTTATAAGATAAGATAAGATAAGATAAGATAAGTCTTTATTTGCCTTAAACATGGTATGATGGTGTTACAAATGGTTACATATTGTGTTCCACATGTTTAGCTTACAAAAAAAAGTAAAAATTGCATGCAAAATAATTAATAATATATGTCAATATACAAATTATTATATATTATGGATAGTATTCTTAATTATTATTATTTATAATTATAATAAGTAAATACGTTTTTTATACCTAAGTGCACCTACCATGATCTCTCTGCACTACCCGCAGGTTGACTGGTAGAAAATGCCTTTGGCATTAAGTCCGCCCATGTACATTCCCATTGTACTGAAGTGTAAATAAATAAATAAATAACTATGATCAAGTTGTATATTCTAGTATTTTTATATGTAGAACACGTGTTTCGTAAGGGTACAATTAAACAGTGTGAATAAATAAAAATTATTTTGGTGTTTTTTTCCATACGCCAAAGAAGTATAACTTCTAACGCGTGTACATAAGTACACTCACTCTTTTTGTGGAGTGTCATAGGCTATGAAAAAATATATCCCAAACTTTTAACCCGAAGTAGGTATTACGCGGGACAAACGGGCAGGGACAAAAATATTCGTAACGCGGAACGAAGTCCGCGGGCACTGCTAGTTATCTATATAAGTACCTATGTATTTACAAAAGAAAAGTAGTATTATGTAGTAGGTATATCAGTAGTCTAGTTTCCATAGTACAAGGTCTGCTTAATTAGGGATCAGATGGCCGTGTGTAAATAATGTCCCAGGATATTATTAATATTATAGTTACGTTTCAAAAAAATCTGCTCAATCATCCAAATGTACAGTTTTTTTTTATTTGGAGATGGCTTGTTGGCTATGTTATGTTTTAACCCTTATTCGGATAAGTGTATAATAGTTACTGCCTCATTTTAAACTCTATTACGTTTTTATTAGCACTGCAACGAATGAATAATGAACGTTGCGTCGGTAATACGTTCAGGGTTAAAATATTCTTCTATACTAAATAATATTCAAGCCAAGTTAATACTATACCGATGTTGTCAGGTGTTTACTCAACTGAGATATAATGTAGACCTCGTTTTTCGGTCCAACTAAAGAATGTCAGTGGGTTACGTTTGAGTTATATGAAATATGAAAATTTAATGATTCTCAAGATATCTAATAAATTGTTATTATACAGAGACAGATCTACTTAGGTCTAGAAATTATCTTACTAATATTATAAAGGCGAAAATTTGTGAGTGTGTGATTGTGTATGTTTGTTACTTCTTCACGTCTAAACGGCTGGAGCGATTTTAATAAAATTTGGTATGGAGTTAGCTAACACCCTGGATTAACACATAGGCTATAATTTATACAGTTTAATGCGGGTAAAACCGCGGGGCACAGCTAGTAGATAATAAATAAATCATGGTATGTGATGTGAGTGAAATAGGTCAATTTAGCACGGCGCGATTATACCTTTAAACCCAAACAAAATCAACGTGCGGGGTAATTGGGTAGTGCCGATAGAAGTGAAAACTATTTTTACACTTCTTATACAAAAATAATCTACCATATAATCACACTAATATTATAAAGGCGAAAGTTGGTGAGTGTGTATGTTTATTACTTCTTCACATCTAAACGGCTGGAGCCATTTTAATGAAATTTGGTATGGCGTTAGCCAGCACCCTAGCACCCTATAGGCTATAATTTATAAATTTTAACGCGGGTAAAACCACGGGACACAGCTAGTAGTACATATAGCTCATGGGAACGTCACGTGACAAAGCCGCGGGTTTAAAGCTTTTTGTTCACCCAAAAAGTACACATATACACTTCACGTATTAATATTATAATAATAATAAATGAATGCCAGGATTGTGCGGAAATTTCCCTCCAAGTAGCCCATATATTGTATGAGTTGTATTTCTATTAAAATACCCTTGTATGATATCTTGTAATTAATATTGGTAATAAACATGTGAGGATATAATATTTTAAACTTGCCAATTTAAGGTTTATGACCATTTAGGCATAATAATAATATGTTAATAAATTTAATTAGATAAGCGAGAGAATGGAGTCGAGCTTATCAACGTGGAAGGAAACCTTTGTTCGCGTTTCTCAGTTCATTGTACGTACACAATCTTATTGCGAAATCATTGGTCATGTACAGACGCCAGCACATCCAGCTACCCAATCTGTCAAATTTCTTTTATAGATTTTCAACTTTATCACATATGCATAAGGTTCACTTTCAATTGGGGAAATTTGACAGATTGAGGTAGCTTGATGTGCTGGCGTCTCTACAGTTAACATCCCATCAATAGTAACAATTCAATGGAAAATGGTCCTTATATATGAAAAGTTAGGGTTGACCTGTTACGAC
Source organism: Pseudoips prasinana (assembly GCA_951640165.1). Classification (NCBI taxonomy): domain Eukaryota; kingdom Metazoa; phylum Arthropoda; class Insecta; order Lepidoptera; family Nolidae; genus Pseudoips; species Pseudoips prasinana. The sequence goes on from OX621260.1 coordinate 18,136,718, forward strand.
TTATGTCACCGACTGCAAGTCATGTAAGTACTTTATAATGTGTATCTAAGAGCGTTAGCATCTACGAGTACATGCAGGTATTTTTTTACTTGAATATGTTAGGCAATTAAGCATCGATATATCAGTATTAGAGTATGTCGATAAAAAATGATAGGTACCAGCGTGTTGAACACGTCTGCGTGATAAGATATATGTGCAGAATTAAAATTGTATAATGTTACTGTATAAAAATAATTTTTACACTTTCCTGTGCAGTGGGAATATAGTCGCCACCGTATTTCGAACTCTACTAGCACGTAATAAAGTATACAACCAATAAATTAGAAACATACATACTGACTTCTTAGGTTACTCTCGCTACTGCCGAAACTGTCTTGCTCTCAACGCATACGTGCACCAAATAAACCAATATTAAAATCGACAAAATCGAGGTTTAGTATTCAATACAATTAATTTTATTGCAATCATGTATACAATGGTCTTTCATATTACAAGTTTGACAACATGATATTTCATTGGTTTTACCTTTTATTATAACATTGTTGAGTTTAAAATAACGTGGTAACTATTGCACCATTGTGCGTTTAAGGGTTAACTTTATGTTCTATAGTTTGACTTACGCATTCTTCTGGACTCTTGTAGGGTCATAACCTGTACATAAATAGGTTCATCCACAATAAATAAACGGTCGAACGGACATATATACAAGTCTATGTAATCTATACATATAAAAAAATCGTAGAAAAGTCAAAACTGTACATTGAATATTTCTTTAAAAGGTTACTTGGGGCGTGATCTACAATCGATATCGTAGCCAACAATATAGTATTTGGAATTTTTGTCTGTTTATCTGTTTGTCTGTATGTATGTCCGGGCTAAACTCAGAAAGTACTGCATGGATTTACTTGAAATTTTGCATGAATATTACTAAGAGGTCGGGTCAACATATAGGGTACAAATTATCACGCTATCGCCTACGGGGGCGGAGCTGTGATAATTTATAAAGTTTAACGCGGGTAAAACCGCGGGGCACAGCTAGTACTTACTAAAATAATTATAATATCATTACATTTCTGCCTAACATATTAATAGAATGTAGTTTTGACGGGGCAGTTGGCGTTGGCGGTAGATATTTGCCTTTGCGCCGCAGGTCGTGGGTTCGATTCCCACCCAAGATACATATTTGTGTGGATGAACATTTCTGTTTGTCCTAAGTCTGGATGTAATCCTTACTAATATTATAAATGCGAGAGTAACTCTGTCTGTCTGTTTGTCGCCAAAACTATTTAACCGATTTGAATAAAATATGGTACATCAGTCTAGATCCTGATAAAGGACATAGGCTACTTTTTAATGCGATAAATAGTGTTGTAAGGGGTTGAAAGGGGGTATGAAAAGTTGTATGGCAGGAAAGTTATTTCTACAAACTAAACTCCATCATTTAGATAAGATCAAGAAAGCTAAAAGTGGGTAATGGACACCAAGGACTTACACATTCTTATGTAACACTAGCTGTGCCCGCGACTTCGTCCGCGTGTTAATTAGTTTATTTTGTTTTTTTTGTAATATAAATGACTTTTTCTAAAATAGTAAGCTAAGTAAGTAGCCTAAGTAACTCCATATTAAATCAGCTACCTGCCAGTAAAAGTCCCGTCAAAATAGGTCCAGCCGTTTTAGAGATTAGCCGGAACAAACAGACAGACAAAAATTGTAAAAAAAAATATTTTGGTATATGTACCGTATATATATTCATATTTATGTAGTAAAAACCGGTTATTTCAATATTACAAACAGACACTCCAATTTTATTTATTTGTATAGATGTATAGATATAGATTTACGGAGTCATTACAAAATGTGCGGACGAACTCGCGGGCACAACTTGTTTTCTGGTTACTAGGATCAGATAGCGGTGTGTGATCAATGCCCCAGGATATTATTATTATTATTATAGTTCTTATGAGGGGAACGCCTAGACCATTGGACATACAGAATCGTGACTGGTACATGTTTATTTCAAACCTCTTTCAGTACTACTAGCTTTTCAGCTAAAACCCGGGCATAATAAAAAAAATTATATAATTTATTTTAGCTTAGCTTTTAATATTTAGCAGTATTATTATTTTCTTATTCTAGTGTTACTGTTCTACTGATAATATGCATGCTGTGACGCCTTTAAATATTGTGCATTTGGATTCGTGTCATTGTATTTGTGTTAGTGATAAGAAAAATGTATCAATTATTGGCTTTAAATAAAAAATAAAAATAAAAAGTAATAATATTTTGCTTGCTCTTAATTAGCATGAAAATCTAACATAATCTGAATTTGAAATCTAAACAATTACAAAATGAATTGTTTCGTTTAATGTGTGTTGGGATTGAACCGCATCCGGTATGCAATCAGAGGTGCATGCAATGCATTTGATCATACGACCTTAGTGCCAACGTTGCTTATTCGAAAGACGTGGGTGGTGAATATTAAACGAGCATTTTCGTAATACGAAGAGGAGACATTATAAAATACATGTTCTCAAGCAGACAACAAATATCACATCATGCTAATATTATAAAGGCGAAAGTTTGTGAGTATGTGACTGTGTGAGTGTGTATGTTTGTTACACTTTCACGCAAAAACTACCGGACGGATTTTGATGAAACTTTGTAGTAATATAGCTTATATATCCGAATGACACATAGGCTATAATTTATAAACTTTAACGCGGGTAAAACCGCGGGGCACAGCTAGTAATATAAAACAAAATTAATTTTTGATGTGAAGGTTTCTTTAGACAAATTGAGAACTTTTTGCCTGAACAAAAATCATGGAACTCGCGTCATCGTCCCCGAACGCTTTTAATGAGCTATATGTATACTGTGTATATACCTACAAAGTTATTTGTAAAACACCAACAACCTGGCAGGACTAAATACTTACCATCAGAAACAACAACTTTTGTTCTACGAGTTCGAACATAACTCAATACATGACAAATAAATACCGGCGATGATGAAAACGGTCAAGTTCAATACCGCTGGACTCCTTCCCCGCGCCATTGCAAAGGTATATTTACGTAATTCTTATGATGCGCGTAGTGGCGCGTTCTTATCAAGCGGGAAATTAAATTAATACTTATTTTTGTACGAAAATAAATTCTAACAAATTTTCAAACACAAAACAACAGATGTTGTTTATTGTGTTAGCTATCTTGTCCTGCGAGGTTGTAGGTATTTTACAAGTAACCCTATATATTACCAATAGTATATGATAGATATGTAGATGTATGTATGGTAGATACGTAATTTAGAATAGAATATTCTAAATCATTTATTTAGAATAGAATAAATGTTATAATAGAGAATAATAAAATTTAGATTAAAATAGTTTTCCCTTCTATCGGCAGTCCCCAAAGACTGCCCCGCATGTTTGTTTTTATTTTGGTATACTATGTATGTATTAATAAGTTCCAAATGACGTATTTAATAAGCGAATACGTTGAAATCAAGTTATATTTATTTTCGTTATGGTCCGTCTAGTGCAAAATAAACAAGAAATACATTTTAAAATATTAATGCTTAATAATTTGAACAAGAAACTTGGGGGATTTATATTTAAGTAGCGTTATTTTAATGTGAACAATGACCTTGAATATTTTAATTTGCGTTTTTATACATTAACTTAACCGATAAGCACGTGTTTTCTCTAACTTGGTAGAGCCTTTACTATACCAACTAGACAGATGATTAACGTAACTAATATATTTTTAAATACATATAAATAATATACATCCAGACATAGAACAAATAATCGTGGTCATCACACAAAGCTTTGTCCTAGGTGGGAATTGAACCTCTGAAATTGCAGTCAAGGTCACAAACCACTAGACCAACAGGCCAGTAAAAGGTTTTCCAAATTCACCTACACAATCTTTAAAATTACAAGACTTTAAAATTGCAAGACTTAAAAATTCTGTTTCAATGACATACAGCTAGGATTAGCTAGGGTAGGGTCCTCAGTGGCGAGGATCGCGTTGGCACCTTAACACGTGATCGGTGATCCCGTGCAAGCGAAAACACCCTTATTTAGAATTCAGTCTTTTTACTTCAGCGGCCCCCCGAGCTGTGGCCGTACCCCATATGGGTGCCCTCAGTTATTAGACCCTTCTGAACCAGAACCTTCTGCGCTTACCATCAACTCGTTTTCTGCAGTTCTTAAATTTTAATATAGTAGTATTAAATGAAAAGCTTAATAATAGCTTAGTAACTTGTTACTTATTTAGGGATTTAAAAAATATATAAAGCAAAAGCAGACCTGTGAGGACGGACGATTTCAATTTTTTTGTTACTTTAATACTATATGTATGTACTGCATTGTCAGTTTGACAAATACAAGTATATTATGTTAATACCCAAGTAAAATTTATATTCCAAATTCACCTACATGGTCTTCAAGACTTTAACACTTTCGGTGCAGCACATTTGAAGACAGGGTATACCCAGCACCTGACTACCGGGTTCATGGCGTGGCTGCGAATGTGTTAAAATTCTGGTTGAATAACAAACTCTACTAAAAAAATCGAGTCTATATTTAGATAACAAAACGGGATAACGATAATAGTTCTTTTGTTGAAGCTAATAGGAATATAGGCCGATGTGCCGCCACCGCCACACGTGACGTGAGCAGCCCGTGGCGACGCGGCACGACTACACGTGATTTGTATAAATTACTATACTATCGATAAGCACACAATCATAAAAACGCGTGCCAAAATAATCGGTCAGTGTATAATCATCACAGCTCTATACGAATTTCAAACTTAGAAATTTTTAGGTTAGGGAGAAACATAATAATAATATAATAACATTCTGGGACATTATTTACACACGGCCATCTGATCCCCAACTAAGCAGAGCTTGTACTATGGAAACCAGAAAACTGATATACTACATATACCTAATACTTTTCTTTTGTAAATACATACTTAACCCAGACTCAGGACAAACAGACATTCATGCGCACAAATATCTGTCCATGGTGGGAATCGAACCCACGACCTCCGGCGTGAAAAGCAAGTTTTTGCCAACCACTCCAACAAGCCCGTCATAACATGTAACTTAATTAACGCACATCCTGAAATTAGTTTGTTCTGAATCGTTTACTGAATCGATTTAAATATCTTTTTTAATATAGGTAATGTTTTATTCCATAAATGATTAAAAATACGGAAATTATTGTTATATTAACCCAGTACAGTCGAAACAAATTGAAATGGACCGTAAGTCAAAGTAATAAGACTTTTAAAACCGCATTTTTATTTGTATTCATACAAATTTCATCATTCAATACAAAAAAAAGAAAAATAAACTTTATTGCAAGAAACTAATTTAGTAAATAACAATGCATATACATGTTAAATCAAAAGTTCAGTGTATGTATTATGATTACAACATAATATTCTAATTGGGGTGTTTGAGGGTGTGCGTTAATTACATTACATGTTGTATACACTGTCTAATATATGCTGTGTGGCTAACAGCAAAGAATATCTCTACCCCATCTAATCCCGTCAAGGGGGTAGAAGTCGACCCAAGGGAATATCATTCAAAGAACGGGCAGCAGCGTCTCTCTGTGTACTACTCGTATCATGACTATAATAATAATGCGATCGCCAACCCGTCAGCCTGATATTTTGCCATACCTACTATTGGAATCAAATATCACAGCTCACTTAGGACCCTTAAATTGATCCGCGGTGCTTTTGCAGCCGGCTTCTCTAGTTGCAAATCTCTCATTTTATGAGGCTATAGCCTCTTTACATCATTCTGTCTCCCGCTTTGCTCTGGAGGGAAGTGGAACTATTCATTTTCTAACTCCTCCTTTTTCTCTTTCTGATTAAACTCGTTGCGGGATCCAAGACAGTTAAAGCGATTCCCCGGGACATGCCTGAGCTTCACCGCTCAGTGTCATTTCATTGTGTGCCACTGTTGATCCTGGCTTACAGGAGTTGCAGTGGTGGGTAAGAAGGAGGGACTAGTCCCAAAAAAAAAAACCGTCTGCCAAGCGTGGCTATTATAGCATATCCCTCCAAATGATTTACACAACTCTATTGTGGAAATCTTTTGGGATGGCCTTTCTCCAGTAGTGGGTGTCATTGGGCTGTAATGACATACACTGTCAATATTTAGCAACTGTTGTTGTTAGTTGTTAAACGAAATACGTAATAAACACGTTGGCAAAAGTTATAAACAGTTATTTTTTATTTAGCCATGGTTCGGTCAGTCGGTGTACTATGTCAAATAATCGAATATCAATTGATCGACCATTACAAATTGAATGTTCATAATATCGAAGGGTTAATAAAGCAAACATTCGCTACTAGAAATGTAGGTTAGGTTAGAACTGCTATCGTGCTTACCGTGGGAGCGGCCGTCGAGTGACAGAAATAAATCAATAATTTCTCCCTATAGGATACATTCGACTGACTGTTCCTTTTATAAACTATCAAGTATTTAGACATTCAATTTTCAGTGGTGATATTCGATTATTTGCCATAGTACACCCCAGTCATCCAAACCAAATTGTTTCTGGTTTCATATTAAGACATTACAGCAACGTGATCAAAGTATTTACTACCTGTTTTGTTCCAACAAGTGCACCAAGTATACCTTCCAAAAATATACTCCATACCTAAAATAGGAGGAGTGCTATTTGAATAATTTATGTATAATCAAGTAACTTTAATGAAATGACTACACCGAACGACGCAATAAGAACCACAGTCTTCCGGGTTATTTTTTGTAACCAGTTGGATACCTAACTGATGGGTGACAACTGAGATTATTTTTTACATCTATCTGGTTTATCTAAATTTAAAATCCTACTAATATTATACATGCGAAAGTTTGTCAGTGTATGATAAAGATAAAGATGCATTTATTTGTATGAAGCATGTCTTACATTTTTTTACATGTGGTGTTACAATGATATTTATAGTGGTATCAACATGTCCTGCCGAATCAGGCGTACAAATGACTTAAGATTTATATATGTAAAATAGTTTGCCGCAATCTAAAACACAATAATTTCACATATTTGGCACAATAGAGATATGGATGTTAGTTACTCTTTCACGCAAAAACTACTGAAGAGATTTTGATGAAACTTTACAGTAATGTAACTTATATGTACATATATCCGAATAACATTGGGTCGAATGGGTCGTGGTCCACCTGCTTAGTTCACCTGGGTGGACCACGGGCACTTTTTCTTGCCGGTAGTCCACCTCAGTATACGTAGGTTGACCACGGGCAATTTTACTTGCCGGTGGTCCACCTCAGTCAACCTAGGTGGACCACGGGCACTTTTTCTTGCCGGTGGTCCACTTTAGTCTACCTAGGTGGACCACGGGCACTTTTTGTTGCCTGTGGGTCCACCTTTATAAAATGTTATAATGTATTTATAATATGCATGAACAATATCTCTGGCACGGATGTATGTATAGGTTAAGTTTGAACTGCAAGCCACCAGGCGCGAGCGCGTTATCAAATTATTTTTGTTCATTTAATTTGACAGGATCACGTGGAATTAATTTTAGGTGGACCATGGCCTAGACATTTTGGATTTGCATATTTAGCTGGGCCACCGACAAGAAAAGTGTCCACCCAGGTGACCACGACCCAAACCTGCATATAGGCTATAATTTATAAAGTTTAACGCTGGTTTTAACGGCCGGGCAAAGCTAGTGTAACATATTTGATAGATTATCTTAATGGATTTATGCATTAAGATAATCTAGCAATTGCGCCTATTTTTTACAGACGATGTTTGGCGTGATGTCTTCCTGGGCAGAGCCATCATAGTGTAGGTACACGATCTCTTACAGGTCTTGGACCTACTGTGACTTTAAGTACTCTACAGTGGTGTACTGACGCCGTGCGCCATATTTACGATTCTGGACTATATTGATACTTCAATGACAGGAGTAGCTTTACAGAAATTAAATTATTATACCCAACTACGTACCTAAATTATTATTATACCTTTGACTAACCTGTTGATCTAGTGGTAAGTGACCTTGACTGCTAATCCAGAGGTCGTGGGTTCAATCCCTAACCAGGGCAATCCTTTATGTGATGAGCACGATTATTTGTTCTGTATGTTTGTCTGTGTACAATATGCAAGTTGAAGAATATATAAGTATGTATGTTTGTCAATTACCTGGTTGCCACATTTTGTTTTTTTTTATTTATTAATATTGTATCACATCATAATTAACATTATATTATAGGCTCTACCTAGTTTGGAATCAGATGGCAGTGTGTTAGTTGTCCTAAGATATTTAATTTAATTTTTATTAACTTATTAATAATTCCCAGACAAACATTGTTACCATCAACAATTATACCTCCCACTTTCCCCCGAGCCAGGTCCTAACCATAGCCACATGCTCTATGGTTTAAATACACTACCGAAAACCTAAAGAGACAGTCAATAAAAGAATCACACTAATATTTTTATATACTGTGGACACGGGTCCCATCGCGATAAATATTTAGGTAAATCATTACCTTGTTTACCCGACGTTTCGGCATGGATTGCACCAGCCGTGGTCACGGGTCGAAGTCGGCCCGTGACCACGGCTGGTGCACCGTATATAAAAATGTGTACAAATCGCGAAAGTTTAAAAACACACTAATATTATAAAGGCGAAAGTTTGTGACTGAGTATGTTTGTTAAATCTTCACGTCTAAACGGCTGGAGTGATATTATAAAATTTGGTATGGAGTGAGCGGCTATAATTATAAAGTTTAACGCGGGTAAAACCGCGGGGCACAGCTCGTACAAAATATTTTTACATACTATTCAGCCAGGTTTATTTACCTAATGTATAGTAGTTTAGACGCTTTGAAATCGGCTTTTTAATGATTTTTTAGTGTTCTACCAGTCATCTGTATTGTGTAGATCAAATAGTCAAAAAGCCTAGTTTGTTGTCGTTTCCTATTAACTAGATTACCAAAACTAACAAGGTAGTTAAATGTTATACATTATAATAACCAACGCGCTCTGAATGTGGAGCTATAAATAACCCGTCCGAACGTTAACGATGCCAACTGTAGTCATGGTCCGGCGCAGCAACCATGGCGACTATTCATGAACAGACGCCAGCACATCAAGGCAGCCAAATCTGTCAAATTTCCCCAATGGAAAGTGAACCTTATGCTTATGTGATAAAGTTGAAAATCTATAAAAGAAATTTGACAGATTGTGGTAGCTGGATGTTCTGGCGTCTGTACCTACCTCACAAGTAAAGAAAAACGTGCCAATGAACTTGAGTTTGGCTTTGTACCGCGATGAGGGCATTGCTGTTTTAGTTTTTACGCAATACGTACCTACACCTACGTAATAGACAACACGACGTAAAAGGCACTAAGACGTAAAGTTTGTCCCTGTGACCTGTTTGTTTTATACACCTGACACGTGTACCCTTGAAATGTTATAATTTATATTAAAAAAACGAGTGTGCTTTAGACCACACGACTGAAGTAAACCTTAAATAAATAAAATAGAAAAGGATTTTATTCACGTAGATTTTAATAGAGCGCTTGTAAATAGTCAGAACATGTTTGTAGTAATATAATTATAATTAATTTATAATTATTTCTAGGCACATATAGATATTTAGGTACACGGATTGTATAAAAACATTTACAATAAGATCTTAGATACAATTGTATATTAAACGTAACTGGCTATGAGAGATAAGGAGAGAAAGAAAACGTGGGCTCGCACCTCTCTCTCTCTTTTGCCCCTAAACGTAACAGTCTTCCAATCTTTACTAACTCATATCTCCCTCTCGGCTTTCGTTCGCCACGATCAGTTACACTTTTCGTAACGCTCTCTTAACGCATTCACCTGGTTACTCCCCAAGTCAAGCGTGCGTAAAGTAGTTGAACTTAAATTCATCTTTTGAATTCTAAATTCATCTTTTGAATTTTAAATTCATCTTTTGAATTTTAAATTCATCTTTTGAATTTTAAAATCATCTTTTGAATTTTAAATTCATCTTTTGAATTTTAAATTCATCTTTTGAATTTTAAATTCATCTATTGAATTTTAAATTCATCTTTTTAATTTTAAATTCAAAGCCAATTTACAAATCAAATCAAATCAAATCAAATCGTTTATTTGCATAACACAGGTTATAATAGGTGGTGGTAACATTGTAATACATGTGCACTGTGTTCTACCACAAGGTGTGCAAATTTAGTCATAGGACATACATACATGTGTAGGTGTTACATAAAATATAACATGTTGTGAACAATCAGCAATTTATAAAGGCATTATATAAAGGCAATTTATAAAGGCATCAGCAATTTACACAAGTTATAAAGGCAGAATTATCTTAACATTAAGATTTACGTATACATACATTGCACCAGCCGTGGTCATGGGTCGACCGGTGAGGCTTGGCAGCTATACGGAGACGACGCTGCCGAGCCACACCAGTCGACCCCGGACCACGGCTGGTTGGTTTAATCTTTAATCCATGCCGAAACTTAAGGTAACCTAAAGGTAATGATTTGCCTTAAATTGTTCTCGCGATTGAGACCCGTGTCCACAATAAAAAAATGTATACAAATCGCGAAAGTTTAAAAACATTATGTACCTATACCAATTGCAACATAATATATAGTGGACCACTGATATGTCAGTGGATTAGCTTTGCCTATTTGAGGCATCATTTGGCAGGCCCCGAGTTTCGCTGAACAACGCCGATGAGAGCACAGAAGATGATGTAATACTCCCACCTGTTGGTTTCTATCCGGAGTGGTAATTCGTTTAGAAACCCTACTCAAAATTATCTCCTACGCCAAATTTTTATAATAATGTCTTCCTAGCCGCATTCCGGCCACGGCGGCCAGTCTCAATAGAGATTAGCCATCTGCGCGGGACATATTATAGTGCACAAGTGTGTGCGCAAACACAGGAGCACTTTCTATTCCATCACTCTTATGACCCGAGGGGACGCCTAGCGACACGACCGGAAAGAGGTCAGGCACAGGACCGACAGCTTTACGTGCTCTCCGAGGCACGGGGGTATATAATACCGCCAACTCTCAGACTTTGGGCTGATTCTGAAAATTTTCAAAATTACTTTTTGGTCCGGCCCGGGATTTGAACCCAGGACCTCGTTCTCTACGGGTGAACACGCTACCGCTAGACCAACGAGGCAGTCAAATTATAATACGGCAAATATGACGACATGTTTGAATTATTTTATCAACATTATGTTATTACCTACATGTGTAAAATAAATGCGTATAAAGTCATTGTGTTTGTTATTCTCGAATACTTATGCGCATATTTATTTACGATTACACAGGTGAACATAAATTACTACACCAAACAGCCGATCCTTATATCGTACAATGTTATAAAATAATAATAATATCCTGGGACATTATTTACACACGGCCATCTGATCCCAAACTAAGCAGGGCTTGTACTATGGAAAGCAGATAACTGATATACTACTTTCACTTGTATAGATAATTACACGCAGACTCAGGACAAACAGACATATTCATGCACACAAATATCTGTCCTGGGTGAAAATCGAATCCACGACCTCCGGCGTGAAAAGCAAGCATTTGCCAACCACGCCAACAGGCCATGTAAGAATAATGTCTTATTTCCTACGTACAAGGGGTTATAAAATCTTAACATGTATTAGCTTCATTTAAAGAAAATCCGTAAGAGTTTGAAGCACATAACATGGACGATAATATTAATTATTTTTTATTAAATTATTGACTGAATATTGACGTGTGTAGAAGCTAAGATAGTCGCCTCGCCACTTCGTGTCTCGGGTTGGATACGGGTAGGACAGCTATTTGTGTGACGTATAAATAGTTGTTTTGAGTCTGGATGTACTCTTTGTCTGTAAATTATATGTTTATAAAGTACTCCGCGACACAAGGATTAATATCCCTGGTTTTTTTCCCTGGCGTTTACTTTTTAAAAAACAAAACATAACATGAATTCAAAGTTTTTCATAGTACAATATAATCATATTCCGTATCCTATAAGTAATTGTATAATTACTACTTTTACGTAACGCAAAGGTTAGAGATAATTAAAAGATGTGGAAGAACATAAAACAAGAAGATTATACTTCCTGTAATACAATTAATAACACAATATAAACCATCAACAAGACATTTTTTTTAAAGACAACGTCCGCATTTGGTGCATAATCCCTGTGTCGCGGGGTACTTTACAAACATATAATAGACGGACACAAATTACATCCAGACTCTGAACAACAATTTATGGGTCACACAAATAGTTGTCCGGCGCGGGAATCGAACCAGGGACACGAAGCGGCAAGGCGACTGTCTTAGCCGCTAAACCACACGTGCAGTCTCTCTGTGCTGTGTGGATGACGGTGAAAAATAACTACCAGAAAACGAGCAGCAGCGTCTCTCTTTGTACAGATGCCAGCACATCCAGCTACCACAATCTGTCAAATTTCTTTTATAGATTTTCAACTTTATCCCATAAGCTAAAGGTTCCCTTTCAATTGGGGAAAATTTACAGCTTGGTGTAGCTGGATGTGCTGGCGTCTGTACTATGACCATCATACTGCGATCGCTATCTGTCTGCTAATCGGGGATATGCTTTCATATCCCTCCAAAATATGGACACGACTCCACTGTGTAGAGCTTTTAGAGAGGCCTCATCCAGCAGTGGTCGTTATGACTGATGATTATAATAAAAATAATAATATCCTTGGACATTATTTACACACGGCCATCAGATCCCAAACTAAGCAGAGCTTGTACTATGGAAACCAGATAACTGATATACTACATTTCTTTTGTAAATACATAATTATATAGATAATTACACCCAGACTCAGGACAAACAGACATATTCATGCATACAAATATCTGTCCTGGGTGGAAATCGAACCCACGACCTCCGGCGTGAAAAGCAAGCATTTGCCAACCACGCCAACAGGCCCGTCAAATCTATGTCATACTATATTCATCCTTATTAAAGTAAGTTATTTATGAGCGGTTCTTATTACATATCGAACGTAGGAAGACAACACGCGCATTGACGTTGGCAATGACGAATGCCATTTCTGCGCAATAATGATTGTTAAGGTTATAGAAAACAGAATGCAGCATGTATTATATCTATAATTGTATCAGTACACGAGGCAAGAAGACGTAGACTAGCTACACGTGTAGTGTGGGCAAATATGTCTACTAGAGACATATCGGCGCCATTACAAAACAATGTTAACTAAGGCCCGGTTCCCACTACGCCGGACCGGCAGATCTGCCGCGCCGGTAAATCTACCGGAAGGGCTAGTGGCTGTACAATTTATATGAAGCTATTCACATTATCCCGGGTCCGGCATTTTTGCCGAGCCCGGCATTTTTACCGAGCGTTTTGTCACTACGAATTGCCGGTAGAACGACCGGGCCCAGAGTAATGTGAACGAGTTTGTGCCGGTATCTGTCCCCCGCTCGTGCTCCCCTGGCCCCGCCCGTGTTCCACTCACGTCATTCGGCTCGCATTTTCTGGTAAAAGTAGACGTTTAGCATGGATATTCAACCAGAAACTTTAATTACGCTTGTCCAAGAGAGACCTGTTCTGTGGGATAAGACCGAAGACGTCTATAAAGACAAAAACTTAAAGTTAGCAGCATGGCGCACAATGGACGACGAACATACTTCAATGTTCGTCGTCCATTGTGCGCGCAGGTCCAAATTAAACTGAGGTAACTGTCTGAATTTCTTCCGGGATCCGATGTAATGTGAACACTCTGTCCGGTGTCCGGTTTTCGGCAGATCTGCCGGTCCGGCGTAGTGGGAACGCTGCCTTACTGTTGCACCACGCACCCTACGTATGTGTATCATAATAATATTATCAAATTAACTTTGTGAGACAATGTATGCTATTAAACACGTATTAAGGATATATTGTCATGTCATGGATATGTAAATACTAGGCATCAGTAAACTTTGCTGCAAACATATGAACGGGATGTAATTTTGGGCCTCGTTTTCTGGGAGTTTTGAACGGGCCAGTTGGCATGGCCGCAGGTCGTGGGTTCGATTGCCACCCAGGATAGATTATATTTGTGTGCATAAAAATCTCTGTTTGCCCTGAGTCTGGGTGTAATGAACTATTACAATAAGTATTTAAAAAGGAAAAATAGTATAAGTAGTATATCAGTTAGGGTAAAACCGGGATAGATGCCCCAGTGGGATAGATGCCTCATTTTCGAAAAACCTAACTTCCCAAACACGTAACTAAGAATAAATAGTATAAGTGGGCGCCGCAGTCGCCCCGCACCTCAGTTGCCCCCTAGCAGTCGTACGATGAGGATGCGTTTCGCTCGTGTGTACAATCGACTCCGCGGCAAACTTCACTTACACGTCAAAGATTTAAAGGTTAGTATTTGCCATTGTATAACTTTATAAGTAGTAATATATTCCATGATTTTTTTTATTACATCAATGTACTGGTTCATTAAGTGTTCATCTGGGTGTTAATAGTTGCACTTTTGTTTTTACTTTGTTTAAAAAATACTTGGGCATCTATCCCTATCAAAAAGGATAGTCGCCCTAATTATTGGAGGTATAGGTGCCCTTAGGGGCATCTATCCCTCCATACAGTACAATGGTATCAGTGTATACTTTTATAATATTTTTAGTGTTTTGTTATATTTTTGTTTATTTTATATTTTTACTCTTTACTTGTAGCAAAACCATGCCACGAAAATACAAAAGAAAGGAAGGAGTGCGAGCTCGAGTATGTTCTTGGACTGTAGAACAACTACAGTTAGCTTTCGATGAATTGGACAAAAAAACCGTGGGGATAAATGAAGTATCCCGACAATTTGGGATTCCATCGAGAAAATTGCGAAGACGTTATGCTGCTAAAAATATAACGAAGTTGACTTTGGGTATGTATCCGTATATGTATGTACCTATAAGTTTTTATTTATTTTCAATGGACTTATGAATAAACAATATTTTTTTAGGAAAACATCCTGTCTTGGATTTTGAAAACGAGAAAAGACTAGTAAAGCACATTTTAAAGCTTGGAGATGCTAGATTTCCCCCAAACAGACAAGCAATACGTATGTTAGCTTATCAATTTGCTGAAAAGCTAGAGCTGAAACATAATTTTGATCAAGAAAATGAAATGGCCGGGGGTGCTTGGTTCAAAAGTTTTATGGAACGGAATCCGGAATTGTCTATCAGACAAGCTGAAGGTTTATCTGTGGCGAGAGCTAAAGGTCTTAGTAGAGAAGAAGTAAATAACTTCTATGATCTTTTGATTAAAGTCCTGACTGACAACGACTTGTTGGATAAGCCGGAAAGAATATATAATATGGATGAATCTGGAATTCAGCTGAATAATAAACCCGGAAAAGTTGTAGCCAAAAAAGGTGCAAAAGTTGTTAATTCAGTCACATCTGCCGAGAAAGGTGAAACAATGACAATCGTTGGTTGTTGCAATGCAATTGGTAATTTCCTTCCGCCAGTTCTTATAATTAAAGGTGTAAATAAAAAACCTGAATTTGAGGATGGACTTCCGATAGGCTCAAAAGTGTATATGAATAAAAGGTCAGCATATATAAACACTGCACTTTTCAATAAATGGCTAACAGAACATTTCATACCTTTGAAGCCGCATGGTAAAGTTCTGCTTATTTTAGACGGTCACTCGTCACATTCAACTGCACCGAATATGCTGCAAGCTGCTGCTGATAACGATATAATTTTACTGTGTTTACCTAGTCACACCACTTCAGCTTTACAGCCTTTGGACAGATCTGTATTTGGGCCATTTAAAACCTACTTCAATCATGAAACTAACCAATTTATGCGCTTGCATCCAAACAAAAAGATCAGCCGTTACAATGCTGGAAGGCTTATACGCAATGCTTGGGTTCGCGCTGCCACTCCAGCAAATGCTCTTGGTGGCTTTAGAGGTAGTGGAATTTACCCAGTTGACCCAAATGCTTTGCCAGATACTACATTTCTGATATCAGATACTGCACTGGGTAGTGAAGATCCTGGCACTTCTCGTACGCCTGATCAAGTTGTAGAACGAACGTCAACTACCCAGCCCCAGACGTCTTATGCATTAGATTACCAACCAGAGCTTGTCAATGCCTCCGAAAATGTAGAATTTCGTGAGCCTATTGCGGTTGAACAAAGAACAGGAACTTCTGTATCCCAAACTTCTGTTCCTACAGTTTGTCGACTAGAACTGGACAATCAAAAACAAAATATTTCTGAATATGAACAAAATAAGACACCACCAAATCCGACACGGATTTCAATTGACAGAGAATCTCCTAGTCTCTTAATTGATTCTGAGCTTTTAGAGGATATTAGTATTGTTGACATTGGTGATTCTACAATTGCAGAAATTTTAGGTACCGATATAGAACAAGAAACACCTTCAAAAATTCTAATAGACGCATCACCTATACCAAGAATTCCTTTGACCATGGCTAAGAGGGCAAAACAATCAGCAGATATTTTGAATTCAAAAGAAAATATAAAACAAAAGAAGGATGTGGCTGAAAGAAAGGAAAAACAAATAAAAACTAAGTTAGACAAGAAAAACAAGACTAAAACTACCAAAGAAAAAAGAGAACATAAGAAATGTAAAAAAGGAACCACTAGCAAAGAACAAGAAAACAAGAATAAAAAAATTAAACAAAACAGTAAACATTATTTTAGTGAAACCGACGATGACGACCACACTGATTTGAGTGATAAAGAAAATGATAAGTATTTAAAAGTAATCCAGAACCGACCATCACTAAAAAGACAAATTATTTACAGTAGCAGCGAAGACGAAGACACTCCACTTAGCTATAAAATCAAAGGGAAGAAAACTAAAGGTTTGCCCGTAAAGAATACTAAGAGAAATGGACAGGATAACCCTAAAGATACAAAAAAAGATAACTGCATAGAATGTTTTGAAAACTATAAAAATACGAAATCTAAATCCGATTGGATTCAATGTGTGATGTGTTAGAAATGGTTACATGAAACTTGTACACTTTTCAGAAATTTTTGCTCAAGGTGTGGAAAACTGAAAGCACTATCAGATTCAACTTCATTTAAGTAGGATTAGGAATGATCTCTTTATTATGTTATTTTAATTTGCTTTTTAGGTATGATTATGCACGTTGATACTTAATAATTAATATAGATATTTAATAACAATTAAAAATGAATATTTTTGTTGAACAAATGTTTTTGAAATTTTATTGTTTGTTTGTGTCGTATTAGAATTATAACGATAAAAATTAAAACATTTAAAAATAATATGAATGGTTTTTCGTATTTCGACCTCATATTTGGTTGGGTTTTTCGTTTACACAGTATAGAGGGCATCTATCCCACACTGCAGGCATCTATCCTTCTTAGTATTTTCACGGCGGGGCAACTATCCATACAGGTAGGCATCTATCCTCAAAAAAGGTGTTCCACAAAAAGCTAAATTCTGCAAAACTTATTATTGATAGATCAAAAAAGAATAATTATAATTCAACACAAATGATTAAACTAGCTATACTCATAGAAATTATTCATATAAAATTAATATTTTTTAAATAAGGAGGCTTTTTCAAAAAGTGCGGCATCTATCCCGGTTTTACCCTATCTGTTTCCCAAGCTCTGCTTAAATTGGGATGGCCGTGAGTGAAAATATCCCTGGATATTAGGTATTGTTATTAGTAATAAAGGTCAAAACAGGTCAAACACTAAAGGTCAGGTCAAAACACTGCTATCTAATCCCAAACTAGGTAGAGCCTGTCCTTTATTTTTATTTTCTTTGCCGGGGTGGAAAATCCTGCATGGATGTCCTCCGCCTTGGGGGAGGCGGAGGGGTCTGTCAGACTCCTACTGACTAAAAACCACCCCGGTGTTCCATCTCACACCTGCGCTGGGGGTCGCGGGAACAAACGATACTTCCGCAACCCCCGGCTGGTCTGGCCCATGTTTGCGGGCCTCCTCAGGTAGAGCCTGTCCTATGGCAACTAGACATCTGATACACATACGTATATAAATTCTAAATACATACACATTATAAATAAATTACACCCACACACAGAACAAATAATCGTGCTCTTCAACCGAAGATTATTCCTGGGATCTAACCCACGTCCTCTGGCTTTACAATCAGGATCACTATACTATACCAATAGGTCAGCCGGGTGGTACATATATTATAGTTATTATTTTCTTTATTAAATCCAGTCAAAACATTGAAATAATATTATCATACACGAGCAGTGCCCGCGGACTTCGTTCCGCGTTATAAATATTTTTGTCCCAGCCCGCTTGTCTCGCGTAAAACTTCGGGTTAAAATATTATGATGATGAATCATAGCCTATGACACTCCACAATAACGTAGCTTTCTATTGGTGAAATAATTTTTCAGTAGATCCAGAGAATAACCCTTACAACGTCACAAATTTACAACCTAACAAAATCACGTACGTTACCTCTTTATAATATAAGTATAAAAGTATAGATAACAGAATGGTTTGGACCTCAATTGAACAAGATCCTTATATTACATAATTAAACGTGTAATAATATTGATAACGGCTATTATGAGAATTATTATATTAAATATATATAAAAATAATTTTATCACTACTCAACAGTGAGTACCGGAAAAGAATAACAGTTAAACAAAGATGAAAGATAATGTGTACAATGTGTAACATTAATAGGGTGGGGTATTTAAAGAGCCCACAAGAAACTGAACCACTTGTACAACTCCACAGAGACATAAGTAGTTCACCTACCAAAACATCACATTTTGGATTAGATTAGGTTTTAAGTAAGTTTACAGTACCCCTTCATTACCGAGTTTACAAGTTCGATTGAAGAGATGGCTTATCGAGAAATCGTTTTACATGACGAATTTTTAAAATTTAAGTAGTATTTCAAATAATATTCTTGACATTGCATACTATTATAATATTGAAAAACTATGACATGTAAAACATATTTCCAATAAATAATGACTATTTGTTTTAAAATGTCCTGCAGATTAGAAAGACAAAAGAGTGTGTAAAAAAAGTTAATGTCCTGTAGAGCTAGGTAAGTTAGTGTAGATCTCGAGTAAAGATACAATCATCACTATGGACAGCAGACTATATAGAGCAGACCTTGCACTGTCCATAATACCAGGCTTTATTATCACACCCAATACATATTACACATAGTCTATTAATTGGTGTAACTACTGTACAAATGTATAGTTAATTTTGAAAATTTCTGTAATCAAGCAGTGCTTTTACTATGGAAACCAGATAACTGATATACTACATACATACTACTTTGTTTTGATTAATTCATACTTATATAGATATTTACAGACTCAGGACAAACAGACATGTTCATGCACACATTGCACACAAATATCTGTCCTGGGTGGGCCGTAATCCCAGGTTTTATTATCACACCCAATCCATGTTACACGTAGTATATTAATTGGTGTAACTACTGTACACTTGTATAGTTAATTTTGAAAGTATCTGAGTAATAATAAAGATAAAGAGGTCAGTGGGTCGTTGATACCATTAGCGAAGTGTGGAGCCGGTGCTGTATTACTACGCCGGAGCGGTGAACGATACAAAGTTCTCAGATAAGGATTCATACATTTTAATGTAGATTACTTCTGATTATCTAATCTTTTTGTTTCGCCGTTATAACCTTGACCTATTACGGCATTTAACTGCGCAATAACTGGCGTTCGCGAAATTTAAAACTTTTTTTTAAGTAAAACTCCCTTTTTGTATGATTAGGGGAGATAAAGAAGAACACTTTATTGCACAACGACGGGGCTGTTGGCGTGGTTGGCAAATGCTTGCTTTTCACGCCGGAGGTCGTGAGTTCGATTCCCATCCAAGACAGATATTTGTGTGCATGAACACGTATGTCTGTCCTGAGACTGGGTGTAATTATCTATATAAGTATGTATTTACAAAAGAAAAGTAGTAAGTATATGTAGAATATCTGTTATCTGTTTTCCATAGAACAAGCTCTGCTTGGTTTGGGGCCGTGAGTAAATTATGACCCAGGATATTATTAAAAGAAATCGTAGAAAATTATATTTTTGATCACGTCATACAGGGATTCCGTAAGTTCCTTGTACGTAACCTCTTTCTATTAAAGTTGGTTCAAACCACACAAGATAATTCATAACTAGTTGCTCTCACCGGCCCTTAACTTATCGACGAGGTTAAGAATGCTCAGTCCCTAGATGGGTGACCGTCGCCACGTTACACGATAACCTGTCTGTCCCAGTTGAAGTCATTAGACAACAGTTGTTATGCCATGTCAGAGACTAACTCTGACACTATGTTAACCACTGCCTATACGACACATACACACAAGAAACCGGTACTGCTAATACTCATAGACAAAATTACTTGACATGTTTTATAAAAGGGAAGTCAAGAAAAAAAAACGGAAAACTTTCGTCATCGTCAACGCACGCTTCCCATGAGCTATATGTATACTGTGTATATATGTACATAGATATACCTCCGTGCGTTATTAGTATACATTATATATATTAGCATGAATGAAAGATACTTGCCTTTCACGCCGCAAGTCATGGATTCGATTCCCACCCAAGACAGATATTTGTGTGCATGATGATGGGTGTTAACATTAATATAAGTATGTATTTATAAAAGAAAAGTAGTATATAAGTTACACATTACATACACGCTCTGCTTAGTTTGGTATTAGAGGGCCATGTGTGAATATGTCCCAGGATATTATATTATTTTTCTCACATGTTTATTACCAATATTATTTACAAGATATTATACAAATACAACTCATATCATATATGGCCACATGGAGAGAGATTTCCGCACAATCCTGGCATTCGCCAGCAAAACCGCCTCCTGCATGTAACTCTCCAGCCAGATATCAAGTCCTAAACTTGCAAGGTTGATTTCCAGGGATTTAGGAATAACTCCATTTGAGGATATAACAATAGGTATGATCTGCCTTTCGGTTCTCCATATTTGCGCATATTCAAAATTATTATTATTTTACAAATAGTATATCTCAATGTGAATTGTCAACTATTATACTGTAGATTATTTAGATTAGAAGTGTAAACAATAGTTTTCACTTCTATCAGACGACTGCCACAAATGTATATTTTTTAACATGACGTTTTCAGTAATTTAGGAACGCTTTCACTACTTCACCGGGCAATAAATCTTTTTCGTATAGAGGATTAAAACATTCAGGTTATCTCGAGTGCTTGCACAGTCACCGCCGAGCCGCCCAGCCGACACGCCTCGCTAGCGTGTCGTACTAGATAGAGTAGTATTTATCTAATGCGTAGTGACCTTGCTGCGAATCCACACGCGCGCGCAATGGACATGCGGAAGCCCACAATATGGTAGAGACGACTAATAAAGTGAATCAAAAAACTATTCCAAGCATTGTTGCGTTGCTAATTCATTTCACAGACATCTTTATATAGTTTTCTAACAGACTGCAAGAATAGAGGAGGATATCAATTCGATCGCCTTACGCGATTTGTGAGGTGTTTGAGATGCGATTTTGATAATGCCACATATATATTACAAAGGGAATCGTTTAGAGATGGTTATTAAAAGTTTGTTTAAATCGATCTTTGTTTGATAAACACGATTATTTGTTCTTGTATCGGGATGAAATCTATATGCAACTAGCTGTGCCCCGCGGTTTTACCCGCGTTAAACTTAATAAATTATAGCCTATGTGTTAATCCAGGGTGTCAGCTAACTTCATACCACATTTTATTAAGATTGCTCCAGCCGTTTAGACGTGAAGAAGTAACAAACATACACACTCACAAACTTTCGCCTTTATAATATTAGTGTGATGATTTTATCAGTTGTCTGGTTGCCAAAATAGAGGTTCTGCCTATTTTGGGATCAGATGGCAGTGTTTTAGTGTTCCCAAGATATATCATCATCATGTCAGCCGAAAGATGTCCACTGCTGAACAATGGCCTCCCCAATATTTTCACAATGAAGTTGTGTCCATCATTTGAAGTCCATCATACGTCATAGCCACCACGCTTGACAGACGGGTTGGCGATCGCAGTATGATGGTCATAGTACACACAGAGAGATTCCGGGAAGACTTCTACACCCCCCCAAAGGATGAGATGGGGTGGCGATATTATATGTCACACAGCAAAGATTAAAAAGGGCATTACTGGCAACGTAACTAATTTTAATATGATTGCATTTCTTACCAATATGGGTAGTTCTTATGAAAAGGACAGGACATTTTTAGATAAGTCATTTTACTTATGACGCGAAATACTGAGTAAAAGCAAGCGACACGTTAGGACCTGTCGACTAACTATATGCAAGGTGCGTATGCCCTGCGCACTTAAACATGTGCGCAGGCGCAGTTGAAGTATCTAGACAGCTTTATATATGTATATCTTAATTCTTAATCGAAATTTAAATTTAGTTTAGTGGTCTAAAGGATCGCCAAAATTGCCTTCCAATTTTATTTTAATCTACTTTATAAAACATTTTCAAAACGACTTTGTGACTAGCCTGGTGGTTCAAAACACCTAGTCACAACCAATAAACAGTGAACCCAGAACAAATCTTTGTGTTATAAACACGATTATTATTCTTTGTCTGGGTGTATTTACATGCATACATACATAGACTCACGCCTGTTTTCCAGAGGGGTAGGCAGAGGCAACGGATTTCCATTTGTCAAGATCTTTGCACACCTCTTTTTCTCGATTACTGTCAATATATTCCTCATACATGTTCGCCGGTGTGTGTAATTAATCTTTAATAAAGTACGTTTATCAGTTGTCTGGTTGCCATAGTATAGGCCTAGTTTGGGAGCAGATGTTAGTGCGTTAGTTGGCCCTAGATATTTATTTATTGAGCTGTTACTGATATATTTCCAATATTATACAAATATTAGCATAAATGTACTATACGCGTTTAGTCGCACTGAATCATTAGCTGGCAGGACATTAGCGAGTAATATATCGTTACTGTCCATAACCTACAAACCTTGCCCTTAATCCATAAGCGATAAAACGCCTGCGCATGATCAACGATAGCAAACAAGACAATTATTAAACGTAAATCGAAACATTTGAAGCATACTATATTTAAATAAGGAATTAAGACTGTATTAATATATATATATATATATATATATATATATATACACTCACCGGCACGGAATCTTGGCCAAGCGCGTATTTCGCGATAACAAGAGCTTTAAGTGTTTCCTATGAGTATTTATTATGAAGGTTGGTCTAAAAAATGTTTACCTTTAGTTCAAGAGGGTAATTTATCATGTTTGAGTGCAATATGACGTTATTTTTAAGTTTTAGTTGAACCCGGACATCTGAGCGACTAAGTTGCTGTTTTAAATTTGTGTTTTGTGAAAGTTTATTGTTAGGTTGTTCAATTATTGTGATATCGTACTGTTACTTCAATAACTAAAGGTGATTTAATTCCAATAAAAATGCCATTAACACCATCACAGGTTGCACAAGCTGTAGCATTGATCGAACAAGGGCTGACACAGCGAGAAGTTGCTGTTATACTGAATGTACCACGTTCATCGATGCAGTATGCGCTGAAACGATACCAGGAGACAGGCCGCTACTCCCGCAGACCAGGCAGCGGAGGCGTCAGATGCACATCAGCCCGGGATGACCGCTTTATTGTCCTGGAAATTTTGAGAAACCGCTACCTCACCGCTGTTGAGATACGCCAGCGACTCCAGTTCACAAGAGGTGTCAATGTTAGTGAACGTACAGTGAGAAGACGAATGGAGGAAGTGAATTTACAAGCTCGTAGATCAGCACGCGGCCCAGAACTTCTCAGAAGTCACCGAGTAGCTCGACTTCGATTTGCACGAGAACACGCCAACTGGACCCATGAGCAGTGGGCTCGAGTACTGTTCACAGATGAGTGTCGAATCGCTTTACGAGCTCCAAATGGTCGGGAGCGAGTGTGGAGAAGAAGAGGAGAGCGGTTTTTACCCATTACCACCACACAAACTGTTAGTTTTCATGGAGGCTCTATAATGGTTTGGGGAGGAATAAGTTCCGATGCACGTACGGAGTTAGTTATCGTCGATAACTGATTAACGGCAACACGATACATCGAGGAGATTCTTCAGGAACACGTGTTACCATATTCAGGGTTTATTGGATTTGACGAATTCCTCCTAATGCACGATAACGCGCGCCCACACGTTGCACATTGCGTGGAGGAATACCTTACAGAGGTTGGTATTCAAAAATTGCAGTGGCCAGCTCGTAGTCCAGACTTAAATCCAATAGAGCATATCTGGGACAAGCTTAAAAGAAAAATAAAGTCCTCCTCCAACCCGCCTGAAACTCTGAATCAGCTTCAAAATGCAGCACTGACCGCTTGGGAAAGCATACCACAAGTTGAGATCAGAAACATCATCCAAAGTATGCCAGAACGAATGCAAGCTGTTATCGGGGCTAGGGGAGGAAACACCCGATATTAAAATGCAAACACAACGAAGACTTTTTGGTTATTTTTCATCTTGTGTTCTTTTTAAATTGACAGTGTTAAAACCAATATTTTTGTGAAACTGCTTATTTTTTTAAAGATTACTGCTGGTGCATCATTTTTTCAATAACTGAGTTACAAAACCATAAAAAAACCCTAATTTAGTACATAAACCCATAATATAGTGAAAATTAAATATTTAAATAGAAATTATCGGCAAGTTATTGGTGGCCAAGTTTCCGTGCCGGTGAGTGTATATATGTATATATAAATATGTATATATATGTATATATATGTATATATATATAAATATGTATTTCTCAAAGATAAGCTCTAGCCTCTAGACACAAAAAGTACTGTCTACAGTCGAGTTCTGCAATTAAATTGTATTTTATAATTATGTTACTTTTTAGTGAATTTAATTGATTATTATTTATTGATCTGACCAGAAATTTTATAATTGTTATTTTAACTAACTCTTGACTACTCTTTCTAATTTAACTGTAATTAACATTTTTATAGAATTTTTTGATAAATGATGACTTTATTTTTATATTATTTGTATTGTAAATTTTAATTGTGTATTTTATTTATGTGTGCAAATTCAGATACAAATTATTTTGTTTATGAATAAATGACTAAATGTAATATTAAGTTTGGCTAAAAGGGCTTATCTATACATATAATAAAATCGTAGAAAAGTCAAAACTGTACATTGAATATTTTTTTGAAAGGATACTTGGGGCATGATCTACAATCGATATGGAAGCCAAACATATAGTTTTTTGAATTTTTGTCTGTATGTATGTCCGGGCTAAACTCAAAAAGTACTGCATGGATTTACTTCAAATTTTGCATTAATATTACTAAGACGTGGGGTCAACATATAGCGTACATATTATCACGCTATCACCTACGGGGGAGGAGCTGTGATAATTTATAAAGTTTAACGCGGGTAAAACCGCGGGGCACAGCTAGTATACTTATAATCAAAACATATAATAAAATCGTAGGAAAGTCATAACAGTACATTGAATATTTTTTTTAAAGGATACTTGGGGCGTGATCTACAATCGATATCGAAGCCAAAAAGTGTCTCTGAGTACCTACTATGAGCACTCTACTGCGATCTCCAAGCCGTTAGCCAAGAATGGCGATAATGGAATTCTAGCTATGCCCCGCGGTTTCACCCGCGTTAAAGTAGTTTTGGCGTAAAAGAGTAACAAACATACATCCATACTCTACCTACTATCTATACTCACAATTTTTCGCATTTATAATATTAGTAGGATGTGTACCTCTAGCGGTTTTCGCAGTGCACACCAGTATAGCTCGCAGATGGTAGATATTTTCCTATTTATTTGACTAAACAATGTTAAAATTTTCTTCAAAAAAAAAATTAAAAAAATCTATCTCTTCCTTTAAATTGTGGACACAACTCCATAGTGTAAATCTATTCAGGGAAACCTTTGTCCAGCTGTGGACTATTTTTTCTTCTGATTTATAAGTATACTAGCTGTGCCCCGCGGTTTTACCCGCGTTAAACTTTGAAATTATCACAGCTCCTCCCCCGTAGGTGATAGCGTGGCTATAATGTGTGTATATTGTGCGAGGATCAGAAGGCACGTTCAATACTTACAGCGGGATTGAGAAATTTTAAAATTGTATAGTGTAGAATAGAACGAATAGCACGAAGCAAAAGAGGTGTGCAAAGATCGCAACAAACGGAAATCCGTTGTCACTGCCTACACCCCTGGGAAACAGGCGTGAGTCTATGTATATGTTCTATTCGTTGTTTAGTATGCATAATACAAGCTATGCTTAGTATAGGCTAGAAGGGCTGTGTGATATAGAATAACACTTAACTGATAATGTTTAGGAAATGAGATGCGGAAATATAACAGCTCTAACCGACCTGTTTAATAAGTTATGCATGAGTGCATTTTATTGCACATACAATTTTCATCATAGTTTCTATTGTGCTTACAATAAGCAGTCAAATCGCTTAACAATATTTACGTGTTTTCCTTAAAAAGACAGAAGGGAACGGAACTCTATACATCCTACTAATATTATAAATGCGAAAGTTTGGGAGTATGGATGGATGTATGGATGTTTGTTACTCTTTCACGCAAAAACTACCGAATGGATTTTGATGAAACTTTGTAGTAATATAGCTTATGTATCCGAATAACATATAGGCTACCATTTAAAATGTTAAACACGGGTAAACCCACGGGGTACAGCTACATACGTTTTTCCCTCTTTATCACTATTAACCTTTTGACCGTGAAAGTCGAAACTGCCTATTGGTTAGACAAGATGGCTATATAGAGTCAGTGGTCAAGAGTAATAAACTAAGGCGCCTTTTGAAATTCATATGCTCATTAGAAATTCTTTATCTCGTACTTAAAATGGTGAAGGAAATCATAGGGAGGAGCCTACATGCTTGAGAGTTCTCCTCGTCTGACAACTTGCAATAGACAAGCGTGGTGGCACCGTATTATTGGTCACATATTTGTGACTGGCTTAAAGGGTAAGTTTTCGCTTGTCACATATTTGTGACAATGGGCTCCATAAGATTAATATGATCTTAACAATTTATCGATTTGTAGAGAGTCTATATAGTTCAACATTTTTTTATTAACTTTATTAATACTTACGACATAAAGTGAGACGCGTAACGTCATAATAATTGTAGGCATATGTTCACACGTGAGCAGAAAACCTCCGGAGCAAAATAACCTTTGTTAGATAACAAACGCTCCTGGTAAAAATATATTAATTTTACCACTAGTATTAGTTATCTAATAGAGGTATACGTGGTAGACATTTTTTTAAAGTATATAGTAGAATAAAATGCCTAAAACGTATATTACACGTTATAAAACTAAGCTTTGCAGATAAGGTCTACAATAATATTTGCCGAGAGGTTTCCGCTGACTGTCGTCCGTGCGAACGTAGGGTTGTTGTTAGCAAAACCCCAAAATAAATAAATTTGTAAAAAAATATTGTGTACATGAACATGTCTGTTTATCCTGAATCTGGGTGTAATTATCTATATAAGTGTGTATTTACAAAAGAAAAGTATTGCTTGTCGTTTAGCAGTTATCTGGTTTCCATAGTACAAGCTCTGCTTAGTTTGTATTATTGGATTTTATTATTATTATTATTATATTCAATATAATACTGCAAATTTTACATGTGTATAATTATATAAAGAAAACCTTAAACATTTTTAGATACATTTTTCTAAACATGCTCATTGACGTGATTCAAAGCAACGAATAATAATAATAATTCTTTATTTGCAAAATAAAAAGTGTCTATACTTATAATAAATTAGTTTCTACTACATAGTGGTACAACTGTAAGTCAGAGGGAACAAAAGGAATAAGCTGCTAAGTAGTTTAACATAATATGGCAAAAGTTCAATATTGCCATGATAATGCGGCACGAAACGCAGTTGTTTAAGTAGGTATACTAGGGTGTAAAGAAAACGAGCCAAGTTAAGAGTTCGCGTGTCAAGGTCACAAAATAAATCGTGTTTTTAACCACAAATATTGCTTAGTCACGAGATTTTTACAGGTATAGTGGTCGCACAAGAACAAGGACGGACGCTTCCAACTTAAATGCATAAAATATTTGTAAACAATTAATGTCTGCAAGGATTTAATGAACTAAAACTTCGTAAATAACAACTGCACGACGCGACATTTTATCTACTATATAAAAATAAGTCGGGTTTTCCTTCCTGACGCTATAACTCCAGAACGCATGAACCGATTTTCACGGTTTTGCATTCGTTGGAAAGGTCTCGGGCTCCGTGAGGTTTATAGCAATGAAAATTTATAAAATTTAACGCGAGTAACACCGCGGGGCACAGCTAGTCTACTATATAAAAATAAGTCGGGTTTTCCTTCCTGACGCTATAACTCCAGAACGCATGAACCGATTTCCACGGTTTTGCATTCGTTGGAAAGGTCTCGGGCTCCGTGAGGTTTATAGCAAAGAAAATTTAAAAAAAATTTAAGGCGAGTAACACCTCGGGGCACAGCTAGTTTGATTATAATTTCTTGGACATTATCAATTCGCGAGTATTTTGGCATCAGTGATTGTCTAAAAGTCAAACTTTTCTACACTGTTTTTATTAGTAGGTATGTGCAGATTTTTGTTAATAACTAAGACTAGGTAACTTTGATTTTAGGATTTAAGAATTTATTCTTTTATTATCACAATCTGAAACAGTAATAGTTTTGCCCTGGTTGATAATAATAGACTCTATGTGTGGTGCAGCGGCTAAGACAGTCGCCTCACCGCTTCGTGGCCCGGGTTGCAATCCCGCGCAGGACAACTATTTGTGGGACTCATAAATAGTTGTTCTGAGTCTGAATCTTCTTTGTATCCGTCAATTACATGTTTGTAAAGTACCCCGCGAGTGCCCGCGACACAGGGCATAAATTCCCTAGTGCGGGCGTTGCCTTCCTAAGCAGAGGAAGCAGTCATATAATATGATATTTTTATTTTATTATTATGTTATGATATTTCAAAATGCCTAAGCTGTAAATAATCCAGAGTAAAAGCATACTTCTGTGGTAAAAGTGTTATTTTGCAACAAGGACTTTTTTAACTAGGTACGCAAAATGATTATTCTATTAAAGTTTATATGAACGAAGGTTTATTAACAAAATATAGATGGACGACAGCAGTATACGCAGTTTTATCTACTATTTATTAATTTGAACACTTCTTGCAAAAGATGGCAAAAAAACGGACTTCATGCCACAGTCATTCTCTACCAGCCAATCTATAAATATATAAATTATCGCGTTCATTTAGTACTTGCAATAGACTATCAGCGAACTAGACCTTCAACTCTTTGCCAATGCTACATAAAAAAAATACCAATTAATAAGGTATATAGTCTAGTCTACAAAAACTAAGATCAAGTGAGTCAGTATAACAGTAAAAGTTTATTATTAACGCCACATGCCAATGTGAGTTTTGGCTGCGAGATTTTGGCTGCATATGTTCGAGAAATCGATTCAAGATTCCTGTTTTGAGAAACGGTGAATGGTAATATTTGGTAAATACGTTCAACTCACATGCGGATGTATTAGCTAAATCATAAACCCCATCTCATGTTGTTTATAAACAGTCTAGTCAACGTCATATCCATAGAAACAATTAGATTGAAAAATAGTGTTTATCTTTCAATGTTTCTCTTCCCTCTGTTAGCACGTATATGCCGCGGACTTGGGTACTTGGGTAGTCGAACTGCGTACATTTTGATCTTATCTTACGAAACCGAAACCCCAGACATGAAATTGTTTAGGTCCGTCCAGAATCTGATAACGTAGGTATACAGGCTGGCCGAGGAGTTGACGTTCAAACGCAAAATTTAGATACCTTATGATGAGGAGTATCCGAATAACCCCCATGTATGTTCTATGATTTTGCGTAGTTTTCGAGATAGTATTTATTTTAATATTTTTTTCGTAAATTTCACCTCATATCAGTTTTCGATTCGAGTTTCTCGTTCTGTTGAACGTTTCTAGTTCAGTTTTTGTGTGGTAACTAATTAGCATAGTTTAACCTAACTCCTTAAAAAGTATGGTTTATCTAATAATTGCAGAACTGACTTAGAATTTATTCGAAAGTACAAAATTAGGGTTTCAGCTCAGGACTCATAAATTTGCAAAGAAGCAAAAAAGTGCAAAATCTTTTAACAAACATGGCGGTGATTCGGATACTCCTCTTCATAAAATATCTAAATTTTGCGTTTGAACGTCAACTCCTTGGCCACCCTGTATAAAGCGTTCGGTGCGACTTAGTGCGGGGGTACACGGTGGGTACATGACAATATATGGATGTAATGTCCTATGGAATTCTTCTCTGGGGTAGCTCTGCTGACATTGACACCATATTTATATTGCAAAAAAGAGCTGTAAGAGCTATCTATAATCTTGGCCCGAGAGTGTCTCTAAGAGAAAAATTCAAAGAGGTCAACATTCTAACTGTACCATCTCAGTATATATATGAAAACTTACTATATGTGCATAAAAATATCGATTCCTTCTGTAAAAGGAGCGATACACATAATGTAAATACTAGATATAAGAATAATCTCATACTGCATACTACCCGTCTCCACAAAATAAGTAACTCTTTTATGGGGCAATGTATAAGATTCTATAACAAACTTCCCAATGATATTAGAGAATTGTCTACGAATAAGTTTAAAAGAATTATTAAAGCCAAATTGTGTAGCAGGGCATATTACAAAATTTCTGATTATTTAAGTGATAAAAGTGCTTGGGATGGAGTTGTTCTGAGTCAACACACATGATTGTAATTAATCTTAAGTATATTTTATTTTAAAAAAGGATTCCTACTGAGTTTTCTGGCAGTGTTTCTCAGTAGCTGCCACGTCATGCACTGCACGGTAGGGTAAAAAAAATATGACGATTCCACATAAATGTAAAATTTTTACGGAATAAAATTACTTTGACTTTGACTTTGACTATATTTAGAACATTAGAATGCGATATGACGAAAAAAAAACGAATAACTTTTATACAAAGAACTTTTGTTGATCAAAATGTTTGTATGATGTAATTGTAGATTCTTTTCTTTTGGTATCCAACACTATTACGGTAACAGGTGGTTTAACATCAATAACCAATTCGTTTCTGTGGTTGATCACTGTTCCAAACTACTCTAACCTTTTCGCGTTCACGTAACACACAAGTGCTTTTGCAACATTTCAATAACAAATCCACGGAATGCGTCCATTATCCATCACACAATCAAATACACGATAAATGCTAAATTATTGGTCATACGTAGTAGAGAGAAGATTTCTACAGCCATTTTAACCCAGATATTACGGACACCAAGAGATGTGTTTCAGCTAGTCTCCTGTCCCTTATGTAGTACTGTAGTAACAAGTGGTTTAAGTGAAGTATCTATATAAAAAGAAAAGTGAACTGCATAATATAAATACTAGGAATAAAAACAAACTAGCCATGCCAGGCTTTAGAGTAAGCAAAACGAATAAATCATTTTTAGGAAATTGTATTAGGTTTTATAACAAGCTTCCTGCTCAAATTACTGATCTGCCTGACACAAGTTTTAAAACACATATTAAACGTATACTTATGGCTAGGGGTTATTACACCACTAAAGAGTACATCGATGACAAAGACGTCTGGCTCTCACTTCCTACCTGCACATTGCTCGCTGGAGATCTTGTAGCCATATAGACATGACTGATCTGCTGTGCTGTGTTACGTGAACTATCTGTAAATGATTGCTATCATATACTTAATTTAAAATTATTGACTCTGTCTCAAAATGAATAATGTTATTGTTTCGAAGTTTTTCTTTTGTATACCTAAATATAATCTAAAATAATAAGCATTCAGACAACCGATCGAGCATATATTGTGTTTGCCTACTAAATAATTACTCTAATTGGACCAAATCCCGTGTTCATGCCCGCTTGAGTATGTTTCGCCGGACCGTCTCAACTGGGTCGTGTTGAAACCGGTAGTAGATGAACCCACTGAGTTTGTTTCGCTGGGTCTTCTCAGTTGGGGCGCATTGGATCCGGTGGTAGCATTAAAGCGCGACCGTCGTTATTAAGACAAGGTCCGTCATAATAATAATACCTTTAATATAAACAGAACCATTGACAATATGTAGTAAAAATATTAGACTTAAACTAGATAATTAAACATAATCTCTTGATAATAACTTGATACGAGCTAGCTAAATATCATTTCTGTAATAAAATAAATTTTATAAATGTTTTCATACAAGATGTACCTAAATATCTATGTTACTAGAAATAATATCTAATGTATACAACTATATTACTACAAACATGTTCTGACTATTTACAAGCGCTTTTTTAAAGTCTACGTGAATAAAAGCCTTTTTTATTTTATTTTATTTTATCGTGAGCGACAACATATCCTTATATTGAAGTCGCTCTATGTTATATAACCCAGATATTACGGACACCAAGAAATCTGTTTAGCTACTCTCCTATCCCTTATAAAGTACTGTAGTAACAAGTGAGTTAATAGGACTGAAGACTGTTGTAACCAGAGTTCTTTGGTTGTCACAGTACCATCGACAAATATACGACCGGCCCCAAGTAGACACGGGTGAAACCGACCTGCAACCGCGAAAAAAACCGAATTGCGCATCTATGGTTCTACACGGTAGGCAGCTGAAAATGAGCGTTGCAGTCGGGTTCTGGCTGTAACAGTGTGCTGAGCTGCCTACCAATTGAACACATAATATATTAGCTATCTTTGTTATCTGTACTTTCATGTGTTTTTTAATCATATATTGTTTTCTTGTAGTAGTATATTGTTTATTTTTTAAGTTTCCTTCTTTTTAACAGTACATTTATAAAAAATGTCATTTTATTTATGGACACACCACAATTTTGGTATATCTCTTGTTTCACACCGACTGCTATTAGGTATTGTTCAACTCCTATTCATCCTAAGGTTGTCTGGAAGAGATCGCTTTATGCGATAAGACCGCCCTTTGTACAACTTTGTACCTTATACCCCCGTGCCACGGAGAGCACGTAAAGCCGTCGGCCCTGTGCCTGACCACTTTACGCTGGTGTCGCTAGGCGTCCCATCGGATCATGAGAGTGATGGAAAAGAAAGTGCTCCTGTGTTTGCGCACACACTTGAACACTATAATATGTCCCGCGCAGATGGCTAATCTCTGTTGAGACTGGCCGCCGTGGCCGAAATTTGGCTAGAAGGACATTATTATTATTATGTAATATCTCCTGTCATATTATTATGTATTCTTATGGTGTACAATAAAGAGTATTCTATTCTATATAAGTAAGTATAAGTTTGTACAAATTTAATTTTTCATTTAAAAAAAATAGATCCAGAAATCTTGGACCATGTTACCAAACATAGTGTCCAAGTTTTCTGGCTCTATTTTTTCGCCTTCTGACTTCTATTCACATGGCTGTAAACATCTTCTCTCTACTACTACCTATGACCAACTATTTATCCTTCAACTACTCCGGACCGTGTTTTCATGGATTCGGATCCGACGTGCGTAACCGCCCTTACAAAACAGAGCTATTTTCAGATGTAACTGCTTTTAGCATTAACATAAACAAATATTGCATGTTTATAAAGCGATATTTTGTGTTAAAACAACCCACGACTCGAAAGTCTTGTAACACAGCGTTGCCGCCATTTAACCTAAATGTCTGCCTAAAAGGCATTAAACTTTAAACGGATGAGTCAGACGCATTTGTAACACGAAAACAGACTAATGTGTAAAGGTTAACCACTGATGTTTTTTGTCTTGTGTTTTTTACGTATTCAAGAACTGAATTGAATACGATTTAAATTAGTTAGTAGTTTTTTAATCTGCGAAAGGCCCACGTTCGTGGTTGGCAATTAATAGATTTTTTGCTTGAGCGCTGATCTTAGTGTTGCCTGCCAACGAGCAAAGTTCCTAAACGTTACGAAGACACTGCAGGAAGCACTTAGGCCAGGTTTTCGAGGTCTCCAGAACTTCTGGATGGAACTATAATGAATCAAGTAGCCAAATGATTTCACGCACAATGGCCCAAGCAGGAAACCATTCGTCCCACTGACAGTTAGGTAATTAAGTTTCGCATAATTGCTACTAGAGCATTCGTGTCGGCCAGGTATTTTTTTATCTCTTTATTGACATCCATAAATAAATTATCGTACTTATTTGCGTTTATTCTCATTGGACTCGAGAAGTGTTTTTTCTTTATAGGCTTGAATTAAAAGAAAGTTTGGCTTAAATTAATTAATTAGCATTACCTATCTAGTCTTTAAGTTATTAAACATATGTACTTCTACTACTGTTATTAAACATATGTAAGTTATTAAACATATGTACTTCTTTTATCCATTACCTAATGTTATTTTTAAGTGCCGACGACATATTGTAAAGTGACACACTCAAACCCTAGAGGTTTCTGTGCCACTTCTAAAAAAAACAAACTTTTGTTATTTTTGCTCAATAAATAAATAGAAAAAAAAGGTAATAAAATTCGAATAAAATATCACTCTTCTTCTGGTCGGACTAAGATTTTAAAGTAGTGTAGAGTGAGACAGAAAGTGTAATTAAACTCACCTCCATGACGACGTAGACGTACGCAGGACTGTCCATACAGTCGTGCATGGCCACGAGGTTCGTGTGGTGCAGAGCCGTCAGCTCGCGAAGGATCTTTATCTCTTTAACAAGGATCTCGGACGCTTTCTGTATTCCTTTCTTCGTCACCACTTTGACAGCAACTGATTGTGACGGATTCTGAAAAGGAAAAGATACGTTGTATTCTAGATAAATTATATTTAAGCCGTGTGGTTTCTGGCCTAGAAAGAATAACAGAGCAGCTCCATATCGTCCCCTGGGTATCGTAAAAGGCGACTAAGGGTCTAAACAGACGGACCGCATTTCAACTGCAATCCAACTGCAAATTTGCAGTTCGGATGCAGTTTGAATGCAGTTGACACGACTGCAATAGAACTGCAAACCAACCGTGCGGTCCAATTGCAGTCGGCGTGCAGTCGTGTGAACTGCACACCGACTGCAATCGAACTGCATCCGAACTGCACTACACCCACCAGAATCAGTCGTAGAAACAAGGTTAGAGTGAGCACACGCGTTGTCTGTCCGTAAATAAAATTAATATGTCGAGCAACAAGGTTGTAAGATTAAGATTTGACGAAGCTGGCGGTGGGTATGGTGCAGTTTGGATGCAGTTCGATTGCAGTCGGTGTGCAGTTCACACGACTGCACGCCGACTGCAATTGGACCGCACGGTTGGTTTGCAGTTCTATTGCAGTCGTGTCAACTGCATTCAAACTGCATCCGAACTGCAAATTGCAGTTGGATTGCAGTTGAAATGCGGTCCGTCTGTTTAGACCCTAAGGTGTCACCTCTATACTAGCTACCATCTAACTGCGGTCACCAACTCACTCTCAATGGCAACCTTTGGGGGGAGTCATTTGTCCAGCAGTGAACGATATCAGGCTGATGATGATGAAATAATATTTTGGGACAACTAACACACTGCCATCTGGTGCCAAACTAAGCAGAGCCTGTACTATGGCAACTAGACAAGTGATATTCAGACTTATATATTTCTAAATACCTACATAATATTATAGATGAATTGAACATAGACACAGAGCAGATGATCGAACCCACGACTTCTCGCTGCGCAGACAGGGTCATTTACCACAAGACCAATCATTTTTATTTATTTAGACTTAGTAGGTATTATCATAAATTAACTTCAAGTTACGACAATATACTGCCGTTTGAATAAAAATATCAGATAGAGCGCGTCAGTGACAGAATGGGTTCCGTACTCTTGTAAAAAAAGTACGTACAAACGCCAACACATCCACCTTTCCCAATCTGTAAAAATTTCTTTCATCGATTTTTAACTTTATCACAAAAGCATAAGGTTCACTTTCAATTGGGGAAAGTTGACAGCTTGATGGGTTGGCGTTAGTGCATTGATTGGTGAGCGATTTTGAATTATGTCAAAAAATTGTGCTAGCAGTTTGTAAACATAGTTTTATTTATCGTATACTATTATTACACTGTGTGGTGACGGCGACAAATATCGGAATCAGAATATCATCACCCCATCTCATCCCGTGGGGGGCGTAGAAGTCGACCCGAGGGAATATCTACCAGAGGATGGGCAGCAGCTTCCTTCTGATTACTATGACCATCTTACTGCGATCGCCAACCCGTCTGCCAAGCGTGGCGATTATGGCATATCCCCCCAAGACGATTCTTGAGGGAGGCTTGTCCAGCAGTGGACTTATTTAGCTGTAATGATGATGATGATGATTATTACACAAGTACAATTGATAAAGTTTATTTATCTTATCGTTCGTTTATCGAGAATTCTTTTAATCTGTTTTGGCATAGACAAATTAATATTTTGTTTGAAGTAAAACTTCATTACGCATGGCGAATGCATGACAATTGACAAGATCGTTACGAAGTGTGATCGGACGAAGCGAACGGAAGTTGACAGGGAGATACAAGTTAGTAAAGATAGAAAGAGAGAGTGGTGCGAGCACACATTTACTTCTCTCTCTCGCTCTCATAGCCTTATGTTTTTTATATCTATGTTTTACGTCAGTCGTGCGTCGTGAGTATGTTTTACTTCAAACACACTAGTTTGTAACATATTCTACATTGTATTATTTTTTATAAGAGTTGGAATCACATTAGTATTAAAACAGTGAGCCAAAAGGGTTATTTATTGACATTGTTAGTACGGAACCATAAAGCCATCAGTTGTATCTATGTACATGACATCTGCGAGAATAATGGACAATGGATGGTGTTGTAATTGTTTAAAATTGCAAAATAAATAATTGATTGTAAATTATTGTGTGACCCAGCAATACTTGTGAATGTATCTTAATTCGCAAGTATTGGTGAGTTGGAAAATTACAATAAAATACAAACTTAATTATTAAAATAATTTTTATGTAAATTATTATAAATCGCACAATACTTCTTACTAGTGTTCCATGCCAAAAAGTAATAAAATAACCTATATGGTGACACTGAAATATATTTCAGCTAATATTGTCAAAAAGTTATATAATTTTCACTATTTAAGACAGATGAACAATGAACATGTCTGCTTGTCCTGAGTCTGTAATTATCTATATAAGTATGTATTTACAAAAGAAAAGTAGTATATCAGTTATCTGGTTTCCATAGCAAAAGCTCTGCTTAGTGTGGGATTAGATGGCCGTGTGGAAATAATGTTCCAGGATATATATATTATATGTTTGTTATTTAAGAGGCCTATTACAGTCCACTAGCGCCGCCAATAGAAAAAATGTCATAACTCGTAAACAGAATCAAAAATACAAAATGTGGTCTATTATTACTGTAGAAAAGGCAATAACGTAATTTTATAACACATTGTCAACACTTGAAATATAGCTGTTTAGCTAAATCGTGCATTTGTAACAAAAACGGCCGTTTATGTTTTGAATGCAAGATTTAGCTAAACAGCTATATTTCAAGTGTTGATAAGGTGTTATAAAATTACGTTATTGCCTTTTCTACAGTAATAATAGACCACATTTTGTATTTTTGATTCTGTTTACGAGTTATGACATTTTTTCGATTGGCGGCGCTAGTGGACTGTAATAGGCCTCTTAATGCCGCGTTGCAAATAAAAATGGGCATAAGAAAATCTTTGGGAACCTTTGTTATCTCTGTAGGTTTACTTATTAGTTAAGAACCAAAGTCAGAACCTTGGCATATTGAATAATAATTATGAACTTGGTATTGTAAATCTAGCCCTTGCCTTGGAGTCGACTCTGCCTACCCACCTGCGTCATGCTAGTTCAAACGTTAAACTACTTGATAGAACTGCGTTTGTAAAATGATAACGTAAGTGCAGTGAGCGTTGCATAAGGGAGTCACGTTGCAGGTGGGCGCGTCAAGCATCAAGGTTTTCATAGCTTGTCTCTATGGCAATTGGAATAGTATGTTTCCAAAGCATAGGACAGATATTTGTGTGCATGGTCTGTTTGTCCTGAGTCTGGGTGTAATTATCTATATAAGTATGTATTTACAAAAGAGTTATCTTGTTTCGAGCTTGTACTATTACAAGCTCTGCTTTATTTCGGATCAGATGGCTGTGTGTAAATAATTTCCCAGGATATTATTATTATCCATCCAAAAGTTGTCTGGAAGAAATCGCTTTATGCGAAAAGACCGCCCATTGTACAAGATTGTATTATTTTTGTCCAATTTTTTTTATCCTGTTTGAGTACATACTCATTGTTACCTCTCATTGTATGGAAATCCTATACAACCCAAGACCAGCTTATACTGGAAATGTATAGCTTGATATGTAGCCGTGTGTACAATAAAAAGTATTGTATCTATCTATTTTAATACGCTTGACAATTACAAAATTACAAAAACTCGATCCAATAACTTGTACAATTGGATACTCATTTTGTAAAAAATAAAAACCAGCTAAGAATGAGTCGTGGCTGACTCGCAAGTAAGAAAAAGTTGTGTATATGTTTGATAAATTTGTTGATCGCTAATGCACTACATCAGTAATCGCAATATTTGTCTTAATACACTTAATACAGTATATGGCACTTAATCCTACTAATATAATATTATAATTGCGAAAGTTTGTAAGTATGGATCTATGATATAGCTTATATGTGTTATTCGGATACATATCCGAATAACACATAGTCCATAATTTATAATGTTATGTTATATGTGTGACATTGTCCCTACAGATATATATATATGTATATGTTAATAACGGAGAAAACCGCGGTGCACAGTTAGAAACTTAATATACCTTCATAAAATATATTCGAAGAGGAGATACAACCGATAGCAAATGAATTCATCTATTTATGTATTTATTCAGGTCAGAAGTACCCTAAACCAGAGAGTATGTATTAAGAATATAATGGCAGTAACGAGGCAAAATAGGTGTGCAAAGCTCGTGACAAATGGAATTTGTCTCTGCCAACCCCTTGGTAAACAGGCGTGAGTCTATGATGTAGTTATACATTTAATTTTAAGTACAAACAAGTTAATACGTTCTGTGAATTCATGTATAATTTTAGTTATATAGCTTATTTCTCAAAGTTATTGTCGGAATGATTATTTAAGGACTTCGAGTACTGAACCCTAATAATCTGGTAACGAGCTAAAGTTGTCATTCCGGCCCATTAATTGAATAGTCTAACAAGTCAGCCGGGAAAAGGTATGGGCAGTTAACAAGGCTTAATTGGCCTACACCACCTTTAACTAACACACTTATAACTTAGGCAAGATATGTCTTTTTTGTTTGTACTGACTCTATCCCTTACAAATGGTTGTGCACCACACAGCTGTTATAAACTGAGTGACTGCTCGGTGATCTAGCGGTAGTGTGTTCAACCGTAGATAATGAGGTGCCGGGTTCGAATCCCGGGTCGGATCATAAAGTAATTCAAAGATTTTCCTGTTGAGAAAATTTCTCAGTATCAGCCTGAAGTCTGGGAGGAGGCGGTATTAACACCCCCGTTCCTCGAAGAGCACGTAAATCGAACTCACTACTTCTGTCTTAGCAGTCCGAGTCACTAACATGCTAACCTGCCGTGGACTTCTCGCGCCTAATGGGGGAGCTCCGGGAACGAGGGTATGCTCAATGCTGCTCCGGTGCCCCCCTTTTGCGCAGTATCCCAGATGTTTGGGACACGCACACTGGGAGGGTATTGAGTTATCCTCCCCAATCGCAGGCTCCGGCCAGTCTGGCACAGCGACAGAGACCAACATGCCAATCTATCCAACGTATCAACCAACATAACAATCATATTTAAATCAGTTGAGTTGCGGCCACAATCCTCTACGATGCGCCATATTAAATTAACAACACGTTTCCATATTATTCGAGACTCAAATTCTTAGCCAGTTATTTCCATTTGTTTATTTATTTGAGCCGAGAGAGGAGGAATGAGTATATACATTTGCAAGGATTTATTTTAAGTCCTTGATGCGATTCAATTTGGTTTTGTCCAGAGGGTGGTGCGCCGGCGCCGATCTAACATTAGCCCGGCCTACATTCCGCAGGCTCGTATAGCGATTAGTGTGACCCGATTTCGACACGATTCCCGTGCGAGATCACTGGTAGGCCAATTCCTTACAGTTGCAATTGCCAAAGCAGAACGCAATTATGTCGATACAAATACATGCCAATAAGTATTGCTAGTAAGTACATGTTCGTACTATTGCCAATAGCAACAACGTAGATTATACAGAGGTACAATCTGTTAGAATATAATAATTGCGTCGATGATGCATTGACGTTTCAATAATTACGGTTTTTTTTATTACCGTCCCTTGAATTCTGCTAGCACTTTAATTTTGCGGTAAGTGCAAACATAAAAATGTCATTTAATTAAAGATTTGTCCATATAAAATGACAATTTCATAGGACGTAATGTTATAACATAGAACTCATGTAATGTTCTACCTAATATGACTACAAGATAAAAGCTACCCCATAGCATTAACCGCTACCCATTTTATGTGTTAATGCTGTGGAGATGCTTGATAGGGTCGATCGGTCGATCTTTTAGGGATGTTTGTTGTAACTGTTACGATCTAATTTTCACAAAGAGTCACGTATTTCGTTTATATTGTGTCTATCTATAGATTACATAACTCTCTACCTTCCTGCTAATGAACAACACATTGATCACATCTGGCCTTTATTAAGTGGTTATTATATCACTAATTAGCGGGTAATGATGTTGCGGTGACTGTCTATTTGCCAGACTAGTTATAGTACGGTCACGGTCAGTACCAGGCCCGCAGACCGCGAGAAGATATTATACTTGACGGGCCTGTTGGCGTTGTTGGTAGATACGCTGCCTTTCACGCCGCAGGGGCTCTACCGGCTAAGTCGCCGAACATCGTTTTCGTGTATGGCGTTCAAATAAATAAAGGTTAAAATTGTTAAAAATGACTTAATCAATCATAAAATCGGCTTCCATGACCACATGTGACATAATAAATGGCCCGGAATCGATTGTCAACGTTGAAGCCGATTTTATGATTGATTAAGTCATTTTTAACCTTTATTTATTTGAACGCCATTCACGAAAACGATGTTCGGCCGGTAGGGCCCCTGGTCCTGGGTTCGATTCCCACACGGGACAAATATTTGTGTGCATATACATGTCTGTCCTGAGTCTGGGTGTAAATTATCTATATAAGTATGTATTTACAAAATAAAAATAGTATAAATGTAGTATCTCATTTATCTGGTTTCCATAGTACGAGCTGCTTAGTTTGGGATCAGATGGCCATGTGTGAATAATGTCCCAGGATATTATTATATCAACACACGCGCTGATGCACTCTTCACTAGCCAGCGTGTTACACTTGCCAATACAATTGTCGTGTTACATCGTACATTTATAAGTGACATGCGTCAAAGTAATTGTGTAGGCATTAGTAGACACAGTTATCGGGAAACCCATTGACAATGAAAACATGTTACACCAGTTTACATACATTTTCCGTAAATGATCTCCGATTTAAGATCTATCTAACTTTATTCTAAGAGATTTATGTCTAAGACAATATAATATGAATATAACAAAGGAATAGCAATATTGATACGTAAGCATTTAATTGGCTCTGGCGTCTCGCGACACAGAATAAATTATAGTGAGATATGAATCAAAGAATTGTCAGCCAACTTAGCCCTAAGAATTGCCAAGCTGAAGTGGCAGTGGGCGCGGCACATAGCATCGGATATATGGACCGACGAGCTTCCAAGGGCCACGAGAACCGGCTTGATGCAGGCAGCATGCAGCCATTGTGGAGATCTTTGGGGGATGCCTTTGTCCAGCAGTGGACGTCTTTCGGCTGATAAGATAAAGTATGAGCAGGATTAACCATTTGGTTGGTTCAGATTCGGCTCCAAAGAGCAATTTGTTTTGAGCTTAATCTCTTCGCAAAAATCCAGCGGCTGTCAAGTTCCTCATAAGATCAACGGTCCATCTTGTGGTCAAATGTAACTACAGCAATATCGATGTACAGATAAGAAAGGGGTCTTTTCTAATACAAGTTACACATAACTTAAAAGAAGAGACCCACACATTCTAACAACTACGTGTAGTAAATAAAGGCATCTTAGATTTTGATTTTTGTGGTGGGCCTACTGCTCACGTCCGTTCTACGAGCCAAAGTAACCGACATAGCGCGAAGACATGCCAAGTTGAAGTGGGCAGGGACATAGCTCGTAAAATTTCACATAAACAATAAATATCACCATCTAATAAAAAAGGTTTCGTTTCGTTAAGTTCCTAACATGTTGTACACAGGTGTTAAAGAACACTACCTGCGTTTGTAAAGATCCTTCCTCTTTTATATATTATGTATGTATTTTGTTAGTTTATATATTATACACTGTATTGTATTTTATAGAATGTATATATTATGTAATGTTTATGTATGTATTTATGTTTATCATATATGTAGTCATAGGTACCATGTATTTGGTATACCCCTTTACACTTTTATACACATTTTTTTTCTTTTTTTTTTTTTTTTTAAATGTTATTTATCCACTACTTCATTTGTTACACACCCACTTTTTAAAACAATTACAGCTCCTATCCATCCAAAGGTTGTCTGGAAGAAATCGCTTAATGCGATAAGACCGCCCATTGTACTAAATATTTTATTATTTTTTTTTTGTCCTACCTATTTTTCCTGCTTGTGTGTACAATAAAGAGTATTCTATTCTATTCTATTCTACACTGTATTCTTCATACAAACGAACTTACAATTAAAATGGCGACCATTCCGTATGTTCTGTGCACGTGGCTAATATAGTGTCGCCCTTGGGACGGTGCGCACAGTGCGTGTCGCATTGTGTAGCGATCTATTGTGCACCTGGGTTCAAACAAAGCGGGGTAACCTAATGCGTGGACTGCCACAACATAGAACTGAACCAGCAGGATTTTCAATGACGTCAGTACACAGGTCACACTCGTTGTTCACAAATACGATGAAATTAAATGAAACTAAATGTGCCCCGCGGTTTTACCAGCATTAAACTTTATAAATTATAGCTTATGTTTGTATCCAGGGTGTGAGCTAACTCCATACCAGATTTTATTACAATTGCTCTAGCCGTTTGGACGTGAAGAAGTAACAAACACACACTCACAAACTTTCGCATTTATAATTTAGTAGGATTTATTCAGCACTTGGGTATTAACATACGCTTGTACCTACTTGTCAAGTTCACAACTCAGTACATAAATATAGTCATATACAATATTAAAAGTAACTAGATTTTTGAACTAGTTCGTATTTCAGTCTGTTTTATAACATAAAATGTTGAGAAATCCTTAAATAAATAACAAGTTACTTAGCTAGGATTCTTTAAATTACTACTTTTAAGTAATATATCACTTATCTGGTTTCCATAGTATAAGCTCTGCTCAACTTGGGATCAGATGACCGTGTGTGAATGATTTCCTAAGATATTATTATTATATTAAAAATTCAAGACTTCGAACAGTTGGTGAACGCAGAAGGCTCTCAACCAGTAGTTTAACTTAAGCGACAAATTCCTAAGGGCACCCGTATGGGGTTATGGGGGTAGCACCGCCTCATTCACCTGCCATTGTGATCGTATGCGGCATTCAAATAGATGAAGGTTAAAAATGACTAAACCATTCGTTCAATCTGTTTCCATGAGCACATTTAACGTCATAAATGGTCCGAAATCGATTTTCAAATAGATAAAGGTTAAAAATGACTAAATAATTCATTCAATCGGCTTCCACGAGCACATGTGACGTCATAAATAGTCCGGAATCGATTTTCAACGTTGAAGCCGATTGATATTTGAACGCCGATCACGATGATCGGCGAATTAGGCGGTAGCCCCCCTGACCATAGCCTATCTCAGATGAGAAGAAAACACTTATAATTCTTATTTAAAGTTCTATTAGAAACTGCTTTATTCTAAAACGCCTGATTTATAAAGTTTGTCTATCACGCTGTAAGGGGCCTCCGTGAATTTAAAATATATACAAGGCCAGCGACTGCTACATAAGGCACAAAAAATATTATAATAATAAAATAACGAGATCAGAAATCTCGAGTAGGTACACAATGGTCTGGCTAGTGAACAGTCAACAACAGAAATAAGAATGTAGGGCTTGCAAGCACGCCATTATTTTCTACTCGCATTTGACCCACGTGTACAGTG
This sequence comes from Pseudoips prasinana, assembly GCA_951640165.1. Lineage (NCBI taxonomy): Eukaryota > Metazoa > Arthropoda > Insecta > Lepidoptera > Nolidae > Pseudoips > Pseudoips prasinana. The sequence goes on from OX621260.1 coordinate 18,181,185, forward strand.
GAAAGCTTCTATTTCGCTTCTGTATTTCGTTTCCTGTTTTGGTTCAGGTTATAATTAAGTTTTAAGTGGCTTTTCTCTGTGAGACGTGGGTCAAATGTGAGTAGAAAATCTCAATATAAGAACTTGTTAGGTACAACTTTTTCCTCGATGACAGAAGCCATATTTTTTTTTCAGTTAACTAGTCATACAAGACAATAAACTTGTTACAGTATTCAGGATCTCCCATTGGAAAAGTTTCAAAGACAGCACTGCTTAAACATGGTACTATTCAGTGCAATAATGCCTAGTTGACAAGCCAAAGTAAGCAAATTAATTCATGACTCTTTTCATCATCATCATCATGATAACAGCCTAAATACGTCCACCGCTGGACAAATTGCTCCCCCCCCCCCCAATATTTTCAATAATGCCGGTCCTGCGCTACCTGCTTCTAGTAACCCTCACAAGACCATCAGTCCATCTTATAGGCGGCCTGTCCACGCCGCGCGTTCGTGGTCGCCACTAGAGAACAATTCAGCTCATAGCCTGGTGTCAGAACCGCTCAAGCCACTCAGTATGCTCTGACATTGCTTAACGACTGTTGTCTAAACACTACACCCGGGACTGACAGCGCAACTCGCTCCGAAGCACGGAGACGTTCACCAATTAAACCATTTTGGCGATCACCTCGGGTCTGATCGCGTGCCTTGATGGGTAACCTAGCCGGTCGCTTACAGACCGGTGAGAGCAACTGGCTATTCGTTATCATCATCATATCAGCCGAAAGACAAAAGTCTCCCCCAAAGATCTCCAAAATTGCCGGTCTTGCGACATCCGCTTCCCGGGACTTTCAGCGACCTTCACAAGATCATCTGCCCATCTTGTAGGGCTAGGGCCTACCCAAGCTGCGTCGTCCCGTTCGTGGTCGCCACTCGAGAACCTTTCTGCCCTGCCCATGGATGGATATGCATTTAATGACTGATCTATAAAGTCTTCTGCAACGAGCTAAGAATTTTCCAAAGAATTTTTTACAATTATGTCAGCCATGATGACTTCATTGTGTTGCCGACTGTATTTACTTAAAAGGTACAATTAATGGTAAAATATGAAGCAAGTAATTGCTGGAATCATTAGCAGTCGAGATTTATATCCGTATGTAGCACAATATACGGTTACTTTGTTCTCATCAACTTTGCACTGGCATAATTGCCAGTCACCTGCCTCGACGAGTATCACAATGACCTCCTATACTAGATTAGTCACTTTATTTACGCGAGGGCTTGTTTGTGCGGCTGTTTAATTTATAAGGGGTGAGTAATCAGATTGTTCCCTCTAGTTCTATTAAAAAGTCCCACAATAGAAGGGCTGAGAATTTTTTTTCTCACGATATGCGTGACAACACAAAAATCAATATATTTAAAAGTGGATTTTTTGTGTAAATAAATCTGTTTCTGGCACTCATCGGCCGCTACCACAGGACGCTCGATTCGTTCGCTCGGCTCGAGCGTTGTATTGTCGCAGTCCTTACCTAACCTACTTTTCTAGTAGCGAAATACATTAAACACATTAACAGCTTAATGTTCCCAGCAAAGATATGCTCCGTTTCTAAGATTCTTCGGTGCGGGTATGGAAACCACCACCTTCTGGGCAAAAACACCCGACCAAACGCCTTACTTCTCTCGGACACAGAGTCTGTCTTACCACTACATACTGCGCAATTCATTACCATCATATCAGCCAAAAGACGTCCACAGCTAGACAAAGGCCACCCCCAAAATCTCTACCCCCATCCAGCGGCCTCCAGCGACCCTCACCAGATCATTGCTCCATCTTGTAGTGGCCTGCCCACCAACCGGAAGACGATAATGATGATGACGACAATACTGCGCAATTGTTTCGAATAAAATAAAAGTGCGATATCATTTTCAACTGGCAGATAAGTGGAAGTAAACAAGGAGTTGCTCCGACGAGTGAAAAGAAAGTTACGACGGACCACGATCATTATCTTGTAAGTTGAAATAGAAAGGAAACATATTTCTTAATGCGAATAGAGTAATACGTGTACTTTTCGAATAAGTTGCACGTTGTAAGTACGTGTGTAATATAACCTAGATAAAGTCAGCTCTAAACCGGAATATCTGAACAGCTGCCTAGTTAGACACACGCTTGGCAAGCTACAACAGAACAGAGTATACCGTACTGACTATATAGATAGGGTTGTCAATTGCCATTCGCCCCGTATATACAGGACTGTCACCGTGTTTAAGTATCACGTCCCGTATTGTTACTTGTCCCGTTTATCAATATTTCAATATAAAGTAAAATCTTCGACAAAATATGACAGTGCGAAGAAACAGGAACCTCTTCCTGGTGGTTCATCTCAACAGTAATTGAACTGGTTTTCGATAAATTTATCATGATTGGAGTGAATTGTTTTTGCTGTCGTTGTCTTCCATTGTTTGTTTATTATAATAAATCGTTACTCCCCTTTATTTATAATTTTGTTTATTATTTGCCACTAGGTAATAAGTCCCGTATAACTTCTCAACAAGAATGGCAACCCTATTATAGAGCAAGCAACACGATTGACGTCGCGACAAAGCTAACTTAAGTGTATTTTTTGTATTCTATTCAAAGCAAACATTGCTCTTAGAATCATATCTTTTGTATTTGTTCTTCTAAGCCAGAGGCCATGGGTTCGATTCCCACCCAGGACAAATCTTTGTGTGATGAGCCTGATTATTTGTACTGACTGTGTCTGGGTGTAATTAATCTACAACATGTAACGTAATTAACGCACACACTCAAACACCCCAATTAGAATATTATGTTGTAATCATAATACATGCACTGATTTTTTTATTTAACATGTATATGCATTGTTATTTACTAAATTAGTTTCTTAGAAATAAAGTTTATTTTTCTTTATTTTGTATTGAATGATGGTCTTTGTATGAATACAAATAAAACTGCGATTTTAAAAGTCTTATTGTCTTACGGTCCATTTCAATTTGTTTTGACTCTGCAGGGTTAATATGACAATTATTTCCGTAGTTTTCATTATTTTGGAATAAATATACCTATATCAAAAATGGTATAAATCAATTCAGTTAACGATTCTGAATAGACTATTTTCCGGATGTGCGTTAATTAAGTTACATGTTGTATAGAGGTGACTTGACTGATAATGAGTTCAGATACTGGAGCAATGACTTTACATCATGCTCTCCCTCCGAGGCTAGGGGTTGTATGTAACACCACCAATATCCAGACTCCAAGCTGATATTGATAATTTTGTAACAAGAGATCCTAATATCACTTTTTTGGTTGGCTTCACCCAGGATTTTAACCCATATGCTACCACTAGAGCCACGATGCAGTAACCTGAATAACACAAAATTATTTCTAACTTTCACATTTTTTATGCACACAAAAACTTTAAGAAAGCTTCTTAAACCAGTTGTGAGTTGTTCACACTGTACTCTATAAAAGAGAGCAGTCACTCACTGTACTCTATAAAAGGAAGTTATGTAATGTTAACTCTTAATTGGTCATAGGCATGTTCATAATTCATTGTTATTAGCTCTTATTAGGACACAATAGAGTTTAAAATGAGGTAGTAATTATGACACCATTTAGATATGGGTTTAAGTGAGCCCAATATAGGGGTAGATTGACACTTATGACTGTACTTTATAAAGGACATATTATATTAGCTAAAACAAAGGTAGTGTTTGAATTTTACTAGCATTATTCGCAATGCAAAGCATTTATCTAATCTCAAAAATGGGAAATCATACATTTAATCGTCTGGCGGGGCTCGAACCTGCACCATCTACCAATCCAGGGTAGGCGCTCTGCGTTAGGCTACGAATGATACACACTGGCAGATCAAACACCCTTGATAACACCCTTCTGGAGGATGTAGGTATTATCTATTGGCTTTGTTTTTCTAGAAACATGCCCAACTGATATGTTCACAGTTGAGTGTAAAAGATCATATCATATTGATAATACCTTCTAAATTATTAAATTTGAATTCAAATTTACAGTACAGCAGTACAGACACAGAAAAATAATCATGCTCTTCACACAAAGATCTGTCTTGGGTGAGGATAATTAAATAATTAATACCTGGATAATTCTATCCAGGTGGGGTGAGCTCATGGTCAAGGGGGGATGAAAAATATATATGTCAATATGAAATTCCACGTGTGGCGCAGCGGCTAAGACAGTCGCCTCGCCGCTTCGTGTCGCGGGTTAGAGTCCCGCGCCGGGACTACTTGTGTGTAACTAACATTTACGTGACCCATACATAGTTGTTCTGAGTCTGGATGTAATTTATGTCTGTCTATTACATGTTTGTAAAGTAACCCGCGACAGAGGGATTACATCCCCTAGAGATTCCCTAGTATGGGAAAAAAAAACACAATTTATGATAAATGCTACACATTAAACATGACAGTGACCCACCAAGATGAAGTTGTTTAATATTAATAGCACTTATGGAATTACTAATCAACTCAATTTGTATTTTAATACATAATTCTAATTACTTAATGGGCATTCTAGTATTAATAATTTTGCATTTATTACACTTACATTATTTATTTTGAATAACAAATTATTATTATTAGCACTGTAGCAAAACAGCGGGAAACAGAGGATGCCTTGACACTGCAATGCAGGGAATATGGGTATAAAAGAATAATAACAGAGTATACAAATTACTTAAATACCAAACTAAAAAAAATTGGAACAAGGTTCTTTTTCATATCATCAAGCAGTTATAATAAATGCAGGCCCAAACACCTGCATAGTCACACACACTTTTATTTTTTCTTGATTTAGCTCTCAGTTCCTTTTTTTGAGACATTGTCTAATTTCTAATATGTCTAGATATAAAACAAGATTGCAGAGAAAGGGGAGTCTGGAGATTCTTCATACAAGGCATAAACCTACCTGCTGTCAAAGTTTTTATTAATCTGAGTATTAATCCCTAACTATAGAAATACATTGTATAAATAAGAGAAATATACTTCTTCACATATTACTATTATTATAATAATTTAACTGGACATAATAATATTTTTGTAATATTAACAATTAAGTAGTTACTAGTAATCTACTGCTGTTTTACCCAGGGGACTTTTTACATGCTTTGTATTAGCTTCACTTGTATGATTGTAACAGACTTCTTTGGGTACCCATGAATTTTTATTTTGGATTTACTATATCTGTCAAGAGAGTTAGAGAGTCTATTCCCAAGAGATGATGATTCATACTAATGGCAACTGCTTTTTATTGATAATAATAATATAATATCCTGGGAAATTATTTACTCACAGCCATCTGATACCAAACTAAGCAGAGTTTGTACTATGGAAACCAGATAACTGATATACTATTTTTGTTTAAATACATATTTATATATATATATACTTACTACTATACTTATTACCAGACTGCACGGACAGACTAATTCAAAATATTTTGCTGTGAGCTTGACAAGTACAAGTGTATGTAAATACCCAAGTGCTGAATAAATTTCATTATTTCATATAAATTACACCCAGACTCAGTACAAACAGACATGTTCATGCACATAAATATCTGACCTGGGTGGGAATCAAACCGACAATATCTGGCATGAAAAGCAAGCATTTGCCAACAACACCAACAGGCCCGTCAAACACTTGTTCCACATGCTGCCATCAATGTTGTGCAATTAGAAACAAGTGTGGAAAAATTAGAATAGAAATAAAATGACACAAATAAATGACAAAGACTGTTCTATAGTGCAAGAGTAAGACATTTAGAAACCACAAGGTGAAGTCACAGACTAAATCTGTCTGTAGGTAGGAAACTTGTTATACTTTTTATTGTTATCTTTATTATTGTGGGGCACCTTTAGTGCTATGTTTTTATAGATAACTCATTCATTCAAAAGAATAAACAAACAAATGAGGTCTGTTAAAGAATAATGTTTACTAGCATGAGCTAGAAAGTTTTTACTGCTTTTGACATCTCTTGATGCCATTATTTACTACTGATACAATTTTAATGTGCCAGTAATTCTGTTAGTGATATCAGTTGGCAATGACATTGCATGTAAATTTGACCATCATGTAGTTTATGGAAAGGGTTATGTTATATAGCATTTTTGACGGCCCTGTTGGCATGGTTGGTAAATGCTTACCTTGCACGCTGCAAGTCGTGGGTTCGATTCCCATCTAGGGGCTCTACCTAACAATTGATCAAGTAATTTTTAACCTTTATTTATTTGAACGCCATTTAAGAAATCGATGTTTGTGGACTTAGCCGGTAGAGCCCCAGGACAGATATTTGTGTGCATGAACATGTCTGTTTTTCCTGAGTCTGGGTCTATATATGTATGTATTAGAAAAGAAAAGTAGCATAATATATATCAGTTATGTGGTTTCCCTAGTTACAGCTCTGCTTAGTTTGGGATCAGATGGCGGTGTGTGAATAATGTCCCAGGATATTATTATTATTAGGACTGACAGACAAAAGATAATGAAGTATTCTACTAATTCTATTCTATTTAATGGCAAATCACACTATTCACACATGATGGCCCATTAAAAGATATTTTGTATAACAAATATTTATAGAACACATGCCACTAATAACACAACTAATGATCAAACAATTTGGGAGAAGTAAGCAATTTATATATCAGCCTATCCATGGAATAAAGATACTTCTGCCTATTCATTACTTTACAAATTTCAAATCGCAAATTTGTACATACAGTACAAAATCAGCTATAACATTGTACATAATTTTTCTAACAATATGATTATTATTATATAAATAAACAAATTGCTAAAAAATATGGAGAATGTTATAGCTGATTTTGTACTAGACAAATTTTAAATCACTCCTCTGAAGTAATAATTATGCAGAAGTAACTTTATTCTATTCCGGCTCTTGTGGAGATCCTTGGGGGAGGCCTTTGTCCAGCAGTGGACGTCTTTCGGCTGATATGATGATGATGATGAACCTTATTCTTAGGATAGGCTGATATGCTTTGAATCTTTTTCTAACAGACTGAAACAGGGGGACTGCCACATGTCTGAATAGTAGCTTTACTATTGTTAGCTTAAAATGTGATAATTAGCTTCATAATAAGCAATTTATGAATCAAACATTCATACTGGGTGGCAAAATTGATTCTCCATATCTAATCAGTTGAAATTAGGCCAGAGTAAAGTGCAATGTTTTGAATCAAAATAATAACACAACATTATACAGCAATAGGCATAATGTTTGTCAATAAATTCTGTCCCTGGTCCTGTTTATAACACATCTAGTTATATAAGTTAGTTATCTATTTAACTTACTTTGACATTCCTTTACTTAAGGATGTCAAAATATGTGTAACACAAGAATGACATAGTTTCCACTTAGTGGAATAGGACTCTAGCACTTAACCTTTGTTTTGTGGTTATTAAGATTCAAAACATAAATACATACATACATAGACTCACACCTGTTTCCCGGAGGGGTAGGCAGAGACAACGGATTTCCATTTGTCACGATCTTTGCATACTTCTTTCGCCTCAATTACTGTCATTATATTCTTTATACATGCTCGCCGGTTTAGGGTACTTCTGACCTGCCCTTTCTTGAGAACATCTCCAATTTGGTCAGAGAATGTTCGACGTGGTCTTCCCCTTCCGGTTGTCCCATTCACACAGGCCAGGTATACTTCTTTTGTCAATCTTCTTTCATTCATCCTTTCTAAATGGCCAAACCATCTCAGCATGCCTTTTTCAATCTTTGTGACTACATCCTCTTTCACAGAATTTTAAGTATTAAATCAATATATATACAGTAACACAAATAATATGATGAAATTATAATTTGCTATAGAGAGAGTGAATTTATCCATTAGTAACTTTAACCTAACTTTTACTCCAGTTAGGTTACTTTGACCTAACTTGACTAAGCTATTGGACTAGTAGTTAGTGTCCCCAATGGCTATGAGATTCAGAGATTATGGGTTCAATCCCCACCCTTGACAAATCTTTGTGATGAGCATGATTATTCTTTCTGTGTTTAGGTGTAATTAATCTATAATATGTATGTATTTAGAAATATATATGTATGTTTATCAGTTGTCTGGTTGCCAAAGTACAGGAGTGCCTAGTTTGGGATCAGACGGCAGTGTCACAGTTGTCCCAAGATATTTATTTATTCATTTCCAAACTACTACTAGAATTCAATTTGGAGAAAATGTTTTTACTATTAAATATAAGATCATGATCACAATGATTGTCATAAAATAATGTTGATAATTTGTATGCCATTTAATTAATTGATTATTAGGACTTGTTTTTAGAAATGAATTAACAATTAAATATTTTGCTATGGATGTTATACTTAATATGACTCAAGAAAATTTTAATGTTTGATAGTTCAACATTGACTCCGTCAATTTATTATTTCTGATTGACATCCTACTAATATCATAAATGTGAAAGTTTGTGAGTACAGACGTATGTGCATTTGTTACAATTTTAAGGAAAAACAACCAAACAGATTTTGATGAAACTTTGTAGTAATATAGCTTATATATCTTAATAACACATAGACTATAATTTATAAAGTAAGACATGAGTAGAACTATGGGGCATAGCTAGTAAGCCATACATGCTTAGGTTAGAGAAATTATTGACACAAATGTGGTCCACCATGAGCATAGAGTAGCTAATAATTAGGAGGAAAATGTAACAGATAAATTTATGGTAAAAATTGTAATCTCATTTTCTTTGTTGTGAAACTAGTAAACAGTGTAATGACCAAAGAATTAACGACCTATAGGAATGACAATCCACAAAGATTATATTGTTTACATGTTTTATAGGTTACTCATCAGCTGATTATTTTCAAACACAATAATATAAAGAAAACATAACAACGGCGTCATTAACATAATCCGATCTTAGTGGGTAAACAATTCGATGTTTTTTATGCATTACGACATCAGCTTCGTCCTAAAACCTAAATAGCTTTTTACGCCACCACCCACGATCGAAACAAATCAATAACACAATTATTATTAGCATTTAACTGCACCAGTATATTTAAGCTAAATCCGAACTAAACTCATCAATAACGTCATTGATGTAAATTGAAGTGATGACAATAGACAGGAGACTGGAGTAATACCCACCTTTCTCTTCCTTCCTTTGTATACCATAGCGAAGGCTCCATGTCCAATAATGTCTTGTTTGGTGAATTCATATTCACCAACTTGGATCACTTCCATTTTCACAAGCTTCCCTTTTACCACAGACATATTTATAAGAGTTTTTATTTATTTACAGTCTGATACAATAAAAGATCAATAACTTATTTTGGTTCAATGGATTTCGGAACTTGACTAAACGCTACATTATGATCACAGGATGCAGTTAATCACTTCCAAGTTTCCATAGATAGCTGTTATTTCACTTAATATTACACTAACGTCTCATCATTTTGTTAATTTTAACACAACACACAACGAATGCAAAATGAATAAAGTGATTTTATTTTGAGTTGTTTTGCGAAGTAAGAATTGGTGTTTCCAGCACTTAGCAAAATAAAACTACTATCAGTAAAAAGTTATTCATATACGACACGGGCGACATTTATTAAAATGAAATCGGGGCGAATAGAGATAAGACATTATTGATATAGTCGTTTGTTGATGTTTATTATACACAATTTTCAAAATATTTGGAGTACTCATGTTAATTATGCTATAAATAACTGTTACAACATACATTCTAGAAGGGAATTCAATGTAATGGCAGTCGTATGCTTCGTTTCACTTCAACAGATTATTAAAAGATATTCGACATATGGAGTTCATGATGAAGAATATCTTAAGTTAGTGCTATCAGTGTGCAAAAGGAAGACTTGCAAACAAAGCAAAGAAAAAGATTAAGTGTCCGCCACTTCGAAGGTCTGTGCTTGGTGCGAACTCTCCTTTACCTAGATTGTGCAAAATCATTAATGGCCGCAGTGACATAATTGATATACACCATGACAATATAAATAAGATCCTACGAGCTTTTGTAAATAATCCAATGTAATTTATTTTTATACCTGTTTTTAACTTATATTATATTCTTATAATTTAATTCTGTTAATGTAATTTTGTTATCTTATAATAATGTAAATTTTATTCAAATTTTAAATATTAATCAACCTTAATTTAATCAATTAACTTTTAATCACGAATTCTCATGCCATTTTTCTTTTTATGTAGGTACATCATTGAATAATAATAATTGATTAGTTATTTTTCTTTTTTATGTATAATTACTTTACATTTCATATAAATACCGTAACTAGTTATAATTATGTTAAAATATTATATTAAGCCGTTTTTTTTTGTGCATGTGGTGTTAACCTGTAATTAATTGTTGCACTTGTAAATGTTACCCTAGCCTTTAAGTTGTAAATGTTTATGTGTAAACAATTGTTGGTTAACCTTAATAAATAAATAAGCAATAAACTTCCTCTCGTTTGACAAAAGTATGGAAGATCGTTTTCCGTGCGTGCAATCGTAGGCCAACCGGCCTCTTGTAATATTCCATTCATAGTAGATATTTTTGTTTAATATTTAGCATGGCAATGATTTTTAATTGCCAGGACATAAATTTAATTTCTACTACTAAATTGTTTATTTTTTGTTTAGAAGCCTAGATGTTTGTGTGAAAATACTTCACATAACAACAATCATATTATTATCATTTTTAAACAATCTCCAAATATTTAAACAGAACCATTTGTTGACCTCACATGAAGTATTGACTGCACTTAATAAGAAATTGATTGTCTTATATCTTATGGGTACCTCAACAAATAAAAAGACAGAAATAGTTCACATATTTATTCAAATTATGAAGTACATAAAATAAATAGTTCGATTTATGAGAGTGCTTTATTTCTTATCAATGCATGCTTTGATCTTTCATATAATAGTTTCAGTTCATTTGCATAACTTGGAGGTATAAGAACAAATTTATTCCACCAATTTGTGAAACAATCCCACTGTGAAATAAAGCACTACCAGTATTTAAGAAAGCACTAAAATTGTGACTACCTTTTTTGATCACCCAAATCTTCAATACTATCTTCATCTATCTGCAAATAGAATTTTATATTATTAACCAGCCAAAGTACTTATAAAGCCAGTAGGCTATAATAAATAATGAAGTACAATTGAGTTTTATATTCTAATTTGAATACTGTGACTTATATCATCATCCACAGGTGGACATAAGCCTCCACGAAAAATATCCACAATTGCCAGTCTTGCACTACCTGTGCAAGGGGCCTACCATAATAAACAATTCTAATTGTATGACACAGAAAATATTGAACTTCTTTTTTCTTGATTGAAATATTGATTTAGTGCTTACAATATGTCAATTAAAACAAAACATTTTGTTGTATGAAGAAATCAAAATTTCTATTAATCAATCTCAGATAATGTATGTAAAGTACCCTGGATAACAAGGACTCATTTTCCCAATGTGGGTATTATCTTTTTAAATGTAAAGTAAAAATAAAACTAAATCATGGGCAGGCATGAATTACTTAAAACCTGGTTAGAGTATTGATGAATGAGTAATGATCTATAAAATAAAACTGCAAACTAATCATACATACCTCAGGCCATTTTTCAGGAATAATATCAAACAGATCGTCTTTCACATCTCCTTGAATAACAATCTCATCATCTCCCGTCACAGAGGAGCCACAAGCAAACTTAGTTCCAAAGAATTTTGCAGCTACTTTTAGATCTATGTCTGTAAAATTAAAATGGATAATATTAAATACACATCCTAACATCACACAGTTCTATTGGAAAATATTTTATGGAACCCAGATCTACTAATCATTCTTTTTTTTCACACTTGTTACATAATTATCATAATTGTCAGTAAGTTCCTACTTCTAGTACATTTCTTGACACAAGTTAGCTATCAAAAACTCCAAACAGTAAATATAAAAAGATAGGTCAGCAATATAGATGCATATATCTATAAACCTGACATGCTTAAGTATGTATTTACCACAGAGAAGTAGTATATGTAGTATATCAGTTATCTGGTTTCCATATTACGAGCTCTGCTTAGTTGGATCACATGGTCATGTGTGAATAACGTCCCAGGATATTATTATTATACAGACTAAAAAGACTATGTAACATAAACTATCACGGAATAAAATTGCAATTAGATGTAGCAATTTAAATAAATGGTACATCCAATGGGATGGCATCATAGTAAGAACCTATAACACCACTTTTGTTAGATAATAAAATAATACACTTACCAAAAGTACTGAGACCAGAGACAACTGTAACAGACTTTTTCTTGCCACGGGGAGCTCGTGAGACTTGCACTAACTTGGGCACATCTTCCTTTTTCTTTGACTTGAGCATGCCCTTTCCACCGCGTTTCTGGCGTTTTTTTTCTTCCTCGCCACCTGCATTTTCTTCTTCATCTGCAATACATTTCAAACAAATACATTTATTACTCATATTTATAATGTAATTATGTCTACTGTTAAGAATACTATAAAGTGCTAACGAAAATGAACAAGATTTAAATTTAATACTTAGATTAAAGTGATATTTATTCAAAATATCTACACTTAACCTACAGACGATTCTAAAAAGTTAACTTACCGATCTTCACTTTCTCAAACTCTGTTGGAAGATTCTTCTCAAGCCACTGCTTGCATTTATCGTATTCAGGGTAGTATTCACAGTATTCTATAGGCATGGAGCAATTACCACAATACTGTACCCTTAATGGATAGGTTACACCTTCACGGGGACCCATAGAAAGGTCTCTGTCACCCATTTTGAATTTATATAACTTGATTGATAAACTTTATCGCATGCTCTAGCCTCGTTAAGTTATTTTTGATGCGATAAAACCTAAATAATAAATTCTAAATGACAAATTTTAGCCTGCAAATCCTTTCAAAAATGCGATTCTTACAGCTTTTGACAGTTTTAATGACAGCTGGCGGTTTTGACAGGTAGACCGCCGATTTTTTATGTTTTTTTTTTAATTCCGTTTTACGGCTCTGGCTTCTTTGGCCTTATGAGCCTTCAGTAAATATATTTTATATCATTTATTTCCGTCATTGCCAAGTAAAGTCCGTCACAGTCAAGTAATACATAGTCATTGTCCAACCCCAGTATAGCAGTGGAGACTTTACTGGAGGCTTTTATGGAGTTTTGGTTACAACACGGAAAATCACAATTCACGGCATTATCGCACTTTCCTCCACTTGTGTACGTTGTCGAAGATGTTATGTCTAAAAATCCACCATATTTACACATAAAAACTCGAATTTACACCAGTTTTTGAAAATAAAACATAGCCTCGATGCGTCTTTTTCCGCGTTGGCGCCAAAACTCCTGATTTTTAATAATGCTATACTCCATTGCCAGACTAAAATATTTTCATCTATATTGACAAAATAACTAGCAAAATATGTTCAGGACTCAGATGAAGAGCGTCTTAGATACAGCACTAAATTAGGAAGGTATAATGACGTTGCAGTGATATTTACCTCCCTGATGCATATCAGTGCATTTCTTGAATATTATATTGTTTTTTATACTTTTTTTTTTAAATTCCGTTTTACGACTTGACTACTTTAGCCTTATGAGCCTTCAGTGAATAAATTTTCTATATCATTTATTTCCGTCATTGTCAAGTAAAGTCCGTCTCAGTCAAGTCATACATAGTCCTTGTCCAACCCTAGTAAATCAGTGGAGACTTTACTAGAGGCTTTTATGGAGTTTTGGTTACAACACGGAAAATCACAATTCACGGCAATATCGCACTTTCCTCCACTTGTGTACGTTGTCGAAGATGTTATGTCTAAAAATCCACCATATTTACACATAAAAACTGGTGTGTTTTTGAAAATAAAACATAGCCTCGACGCCTCTTTTTCCGCGTTGGCGCCAAAACTCTTTATACAAATTAAGTAGTAGGGATGCCATCACAGGCGTACAAATTTCCCATTTTACGAAATCTTATTCACATTTACCGGCTTCTTCGCCAGTTGTGAAAAGAGAATAAAAACGAGTTGTGACTGTAACATTTCTCCAAGAGCCTTTGTTTCCCACTATTTCCTTTATTTTTTATTATTTACTAGTCATTTCCATCAGATATCATCACTAGTTTGGTCTTTCTCCTTGTTTCATCCCTATAGAGGTATTTTAAGTCCATTAAAATTTTAATCAAACTAGATGGTTGAGACTAGGAAATATTAATAGCAGTGACAACATGAGCGAACCCGTGGCTGGCATTTTCACGGTCGCACCAGGTGCAGAACTGCGGTCTGATCCTTCTGAAAGTTGCTATAACTTCAGAACGAATAGACATGGACATGGATGATGAGCTATCATCACGTTCATCTCCTTTTCTTTATGACGGCTGTAGCCTCATGTCAACTACAGGTATAGCAGTAAAAGCCAATTATTCAAATGAAAAATCCATCGTACCTTGTTAACAACACCAGCTCATTAGTTCCGAGTGACTGATACGGTACGTATGCAAAGCTAGTTTGTTATATTCTCTTTACGTATGCATTAAAAATCCCTATCAGTGGTTGCTTACCACGTTCCGTTCCTCGTCGAGTCCACGCCCCGTCTACGGTACATAACACAGCGACCTAATATTTTTACATAAATTGCTGTCCTAAAAACATCATGAAAAAGCGCGGGAAACTTCGAATTGATCGGTCGATTTTTCTTTCACTAAATTTTTATTTTCTATTTTATTACATATGAGGATCAGTAAGATATTTAATTGTATATAATATTAATATTTAGTATATGTATAATAGTTTTAGTGATTAATTAGCAGGTAGATCGGTAAGTGCTTTATGTTATAACTTTGTATGAACAAGCCGCCTGATTTGTCGGCTCCGGGGGATATTATTCCCCCGGCAGCAAATTTTATTACTATTTCCACTAACAATGTAGTTTCTAATGAGTCAGGAATGGATACGGATTGCTCTTTAAGCCAACGTACAGGACACAAAAGAAGTATTCATAAGATTTGTAAAACTTGTAATAGGAAAAAAAGGAAACACGTTCAGGCAGTTGATGGTAAGACGGGATGTCGATGTGCTGACAGTGAAACCACAGATGAAACTCATAATACTCATATTACTGTTGAAAATATTCCAGTTACATCCGCAACTCCCTTTAGTGGTTCAGGTCCCCAAGTTCCAATTTCTGTAGGCAGAAACAAGTACGAACACAGCGATAATGCTCCATTTGTTGTACACGTTCAACGTGAAATAAAATCATCTAATGACGGAACTACTCTTCACCCAGTTTCATTCGGAAAGTTCCTTAAAAACATGCTATTCAAAACATTATAAATGGTTCAGTGAAACGGATTGGAAGAAACAAAATCTCATTAGCTTTCTCTTGCTCTACTGATGCCAATGCATTAATTGACAACGCAAATTTACAAAGTATGAACTTAAAAGCCTTCATACCATCGTTTCAAATAATGCGCATGGGCTTCGTACGGGGAGTACCCTCAGACTGGTCAGTTGAGGAAGTAATCGAAAATGTGTCTGTACCTAGAGGTTGTGGCAAGGTTCTTAAGGTGCGAAGAATAAATTATAAGAACATAATTGAGGAATCTACAGTGTGGAATCCAAATCAAAATGTTATTATGACATTCGATGGTCAAGTATTACCTCAACGCGTATTCATTTTTTATAACTCATTGCCAGTTGAACTATATACATACCCAACTATACAATGTTTTAATTGTTGCCGGTTTGGCCATACAAAAATATAATGTAGGTCGAAACCTAAATGTTATAAATGTGGCTACGAACACTCCGGAGATACCTGTGGGGTAGAATGGGCTTCGTACGGGGAGTACCCTCAGACTGGTCAGTTGAGGAAGTAATCGAAAATTTGTCTGTACCTAGTGATTGTGGCAAGGTTCTTAAGGTGCGAAGAATAAATTATAAGAACATAATTGAGGAATCTACAGTGTGGAATCCAAATCAAAATGTTATTATGACATTCGATGGTCAAGTATTACCTGAACACGTATTCATTTTTTATAACTCATTGCCAGTTGAACTATATACATACCCAACTATACAATGTTATAATTGTTGCCGGTTTGGCCATACAAAAATATAATGTAGGTCGAAACCTAAATGTTATAAATGTGGCTACGAACACTCCGGAGATATCTGTGGGGTAGAGGAAGAAAACCTTTCATGCTTTTATTGCTCAGGTGGTCATTTTGCCATTAATAAATCATGTCCCGATTTTGAGCGGCAAAAAAAAGATTAAAA
This sequence comes from Pseudoips prasinana, assembly GCA_951640165.1. Lineage (NCBI taxonomy): Eukaryota > Metazoa > Arthropoda > Insecta > Lepidoptera > Nolidae > Pseudoips > Pseudoips prasinana. The sequence continues at coordinate 18,197,556 of OX621260.1, forward strand.
TATCTATGGCACAAAATTGCATTTCATATAGGGAAGCAGCAAACCTGTTTCCTCCTGTTAGCAAATCATATTCTAATGTAGTAAACACACCTCCTGTATCCAATATAACACAAATTAACTCATCTCCTCAACCATCACTTAGTCATCAGGCACAATCATATAGGAAAACAATATTTAGAAATCGTCGTCCACCGCCCAAAATAGGTAAAGGTTATGAACAAGAAGCTCATCAATCAATAATTAAAGATTTTAACACCCACACACCTCAGGTTGGCTGTGTGTAAAAAAATCCCTTAATGATGACTACTTCAGACGTAATTCAAATTCTTATCCAAACACTAACCCAATCTAATATAAAAATACCGTCAGTCCTTCACAAGGTCCTACAGTGGAACTGTAGAAGTGCAGTTTCAAAAAAAAGTGAAATTACTTACCTAATATACAAGTTTAATACTTGTTTATTTGCTCTTTCGGAAACCTGGTTAAAACCAGGCTCCAATTTCAAAATCCACGGATTTTCGATTGTAAGAGATGATAGGTCTGATGGGTATGGTGGTGCTGCCCTACTCATCAGAAATACTCTCTCTTACTTACCCCTATCTCTTCCTGTATATAATTCCTTTTCTGCTGTAGCAGCGCAAATAAATAATATTTGTGTTGTTTCTATATAAATTCCTTCTCCTTCTTCAGTGGCTCTTCACCAATTTAATACGCCTATTTCTCTCCTTCCTCGTCCTTATTTAATCTTAGGTGATTTCAACTGTCACCATATTTCCTGGGGTTGTTCTCCTGTTGTTCCAGATATACTCGACACACGTAACATTTGCATGCTAAATTCTGGCCTGCCTACAAGACGCACAAGCCCAAATGAGAATATTAGTGCAATAGATCTCTCAATTTGCTCCCCAAGTTTAGCTTCTTCTCTAACATGGCAGGTTCTATCCTCGACATATGGAAGTGACCACTTCCCTATTATCGTTTCTTTCCCCGCTACCGTTTCTCCCAGTATTAGTATAATTTCTCTCCCCAAACCAAGGCTAAAGCATAAATTAACTGATCAAAACTGATGGAATAAGTTTAAACTAATTGTAGAAAATAAGATTTCAAATTTAGCCAATATTTCACACGGAGTGACTTACCATAGTGACAATTTTTCTAATATACTTATAGAAGCTGCCGATGAAACTTTCCCACTTAAAACCTTGCACCTTGGTGGGATAAAGAATTTACAGAAATGATTAAACAAAGGAAAAAAGCGAACAGTATGATAAGAATATGTCAGACGACAATTTCAAAATTTTGTGTAATATATTAGCAAAATCACGCAAATTTCTTAAAGACAAGAAATCTCAAGGATGGAAAATATTCTGCCTCTCGATCTCTCCTGACATTTACCCATCAATTGTATGGCGTAATGTGAGAAGATTTCGAAACGGTATTAGTAATTCCAGCATATCGGGCATATCCTCAAAAATGAGTGAAATATTTCTTGATAATTTAGCACCTCCTTATGTTCCTGAACAAGACCTTACCTTTAATCCCTCAGCATAATTATTGTGATCTTAGTTCATATTTCACAATGGAAGAACTTCAAGGAATTTCATCCTTAGTTAAAGATTCTTCTCCAAGTGAAGATGGAATTCCTTATTCCTTTTTTGCTAATATTAGTCACTCATCACTTCTGTACCTGTTGGATTTGATTAATAAAGTAATGCTGTCAGGTAATATTCCTCCAGCTTGGAAATCACAAATTGTAATACCTATTATTAAATCTGACAAAACACCAACAAACTCATCCTCGTATCGTCCAATAGCCCTATCACCTGTAATTGCAAAAATAGCAGAGAATTTGGTTAAAAACCGTCTTGAATGGTTAGTTGAAAATCGTAGCATACTATACTACTAACTATTAATTTATAGTATAAGTTGTGTATGTGTAAAACATTTACAACTTATACTATAAATTAATAGTTATATTTTTACATTAAACATGAGAATAGAGTAATATTTAAATAAACATTTTGCGGTAACGGTATCACATAAGTATCACTATCCGAAAACAATCACCCGGTTATTGAGCTAGGAGTAGCATTAGTTTCTAAATAAAGATTGGCTGTAGCTAGAAATCTCGGTTCCGTGCATGTAAATAAGTCCAAGGATGGATCATATTCTAATACTTTATTGATATGAGTGAGAGCTAACCACAATGGGCTTGTAATTAGGGTTACTGTGCTAGTTTGAGGTATTGCAAATAGAGGACGAACCCTGGGCCGAAGAGTATACCTGATAGGTGGTGGTACATTAAAGGGGATACTTTGCAAGAGAGATGAATTGGATAAGGTTCCACGAACAAGACGGAAAAAGTACTTTATAAGATTAAAGTTTCTTCTTATCTCTAAACTCTGGTAAGTAACCATACCTAACACGAATGGTGTAGGATACATGTAACATTAACGTTATCATATGCCGCTTCCAAATCTAAGAAAACAGCAATAACGGACTCATTTCTAGAAAATGCTAATCTTACATCTATAACAAATGCAGCCACACTTTCTAACATTTCTCCTACCTTTTCAGAATCCAAACTGTGATTTCGGTAGTATGCTACGATTTTCAACTAACCATTCAAGACGGTTTTTAACCAAATTCTCTGCTATTTTTGCAATTACAGGTGATAGGGCTATTGGACAGTTATTTTTGTCAGGATATAAGCACCGGTTATTTTCCGCCATCATCAAATCTGTGACATGGTACATTCTTAGTGTTTGAATGTATGCTTGCTTTGGGTGGCTTTCCGTCATTCAACCACTTAGCGCACTTCCTTACTTTGTGTCCAAACAGACCACAGTAATGGCATTTTATGCGTTTCTTATTTTTATTTGCAGAAAAAGGTTTGACAGTCAGAGATTGTTTACTCTCACCAGACGTTGAGGGTTGTGACTCGACGTTTCTTTCATATTCATAGAGTTGTGATGTAAGTCTCTCTAACATCCGTTCCTTTTTAGCCATGAACAGCCAACTTGATATGAAGGTCAGGTATTCTTCAGGGAATGTGTCTAGGATCTTACATATTAGAACTATCTTTGGCTATTGATGGTTTCCTGATATTTTTCAAATTTGAGAGATGAATGGCCATGTTGTCTTTTAATTCCTTCTTATACTCGAAGAACTGTAGGCAATTTTCGTAAACCAAATCGTCTCTGTCTTTTAAGTTCATCCCAAACTTCCTTCGACGACTCGAATCTCATAATTCTTTGAACTATTTCATCGTTCATATTACTTGTCAGAATGACGAGAAGCATGCTATTCAGCTCTAGAAACTTTTCATTAGCTGTCACAATCTTTTCACTCGATGCATCGGTTGTTGGTATATGCACCCTGTATACTCCATTCAATAAGTCTAGGGCTTTTGGGATACCCTTTATTAACATACTTATCTTGTACTTCCAGTTGGTACCATCAAGGTTCCCGATGTGAAATTTCGTTATCTCCGGTTTGGTGGCCATTATTACTTATTAACACAATAATATATTTATTTGTTTATCGTAATGCTCTGCTAGCATGTTGAGATTAATCTCTGGCTGTGAATTATAAATAAAATAATAAAACGTTTTTACTTTTACCTAACCGACATTTTTTTGTCACCTTTTTATTTCTTCTTCTTCTTTTTATAAATGGCAATTAGTGCCGATCTCGACAATTTTGCCAATGTCAGATTGTGAAATGGGAAAACGTGAAAATAAATTAATTCAATTTTAACGACACTAAATTGGTAACACTAATTGTGTATCTTGCTGAGTGTGTTATAACCAAAGATATTATAATATCTTTGGTTATAACACTGGAATAGACATAATAATGATAATAAATATGAACATGAATATTTGTTAAAATATTAGAAATATGCCACTACAAAATTAACCACCTTTTTATTTATTCTTCATTGACAATAGCAAAAATTATAGAGACTTTTAACATATCGTATGGAATATGACCTTCTTTAACAGACACTTCGAATTTATACAATATGGTTTAAAAAAATTATTTCTAATAAAGAATACAATTCATTTATCTGAGAAATACAGGATACTTAATTTAAGCTATTTTAATTATGATTTCCAAATAATTGGTAACATTTTTGGTGATTTGTTTACTTAAAAAGGTATGATTTTGATTTGTATTTATTTACATATTTATTAAAAGGATATAATCTGAGTAAAAGAGGCGAATGAGCGGAATGGCCAATGTATTCAGTTCTTTCCCGCTCATGACATTCGGAATAACCACAGATATTGCTCTGAGGCAATAATCGACTAGTTCGGCACTTCTCACCGATCGCTGGAACCAAAACGTTGTTAACAAGTATCGTGTGTTGTGTGTACCTTCATTTATTATAACGCTGAAGTGAATTCGTTTAGTTTAAGTTGGATAAGTGTTGTAATGGTGCAATCCTGAAGAGTTGAATATACGTCTATTGTTGCTGAATAACGTGTTTTCTTATCATCTCAGAAGTTATGTATAATTACCAAGAAAAAAGGTATGTGGAGCATATAAAAAAAAAACAAAGAAATAATATGGTTGAATTGCTTGTAATTGGTCATATTTGAATACAATTGTTCAAGGGTTTATCTGTAGGCTGGTAGGCATAAAGCAATTTTATGAATAATACTTTTGTTTTATATATTAATAAATGTTAATTGCATAGCCATTACCCATACGGCCAGGGAACTCTCTGAAAATGACCTATGCTGATTAAACTGGGTTATATAATCATGGGTAGTACGTGGCTAGGGCTACTCTATGGCAATACTTATAAGCACACCTTGTTGTATATGGTGGATAAAATTTTATTTTAATACCTTTATGACTACGTTCATAAACTTCTTGGAAGATTTAAATTGAAATAGTTGGCATGTATTTATTTGTTAAATGATTAATTACAAGCAACATTATGTACATTTTAGATTGTTGGTGACTTAAATTACTGCTATGATAATTTGTTTTACTGATAAATAACTGAGAATTTTGACCAGTTTTGTTAGGGGGCGTACTATATGCCTTCGCTAGTTAATTGAGTGAGTAGGTATCTCACCGGATGGTGAGTGGAATGCTAGTCACCGGATAAAGTTAGTTTGGGTGCGTACTATGTGCCTTCGCTGGTTAATTGAGTGAGTAGATATCTCACTGGATGTGGACGGGTTGCTAGTCATCGGATAAATTTAGTAAGGGGGCGTACTATGTGACTTCGCTGGTTAATTGAGTGAGTAGGTATTTAACTGGATGTTGAGCGGGTCGCTAGTCGTCGGATAATGTTAGATAGTGGGCGTACTATGTGACTGCGCCGGTTAGTTGAGTGAGTAGGTATATCACTGGATGTTGAATGGGTCGGTAGTCGTCGGATAAAGTTAGTTAGCGGGCGTACTAGTTGACTTCACTGGTTAATTGAGTGAGCAGGTATCTCACTAGATGTTGAGTGCGTCGCTAGTCGTCGGATAAAGTTATTTAGTGGGTTTACTATATGGATACACTGGAGTTTTGAATAGTTATGGTTATTGCTGGTAGTGAGTGTGTGACTAGTCGTCAGATAGTGTCCTATAAATGCTTACAATAGTCTATGCTAATCAAAACAAGTGATCTGGTCAATGAGTAGTTTCTTGATAAAATTTAGCCAGTTTTGTTTATTTTTGTTGTTACATATGAAAAGTTTCGAAGACTTTAAAATTTCAAGTCATTGTTGGTTTTTCTTTGTTTTAGTAGAATGATTCTGTACATCTGTTATGATTTACTGGATTTTAACTCATTTATTCATTGTAACATGATTATGAATAGATTATATCGGGGTTAAGTTTTAAGACGTTGTTGGTTTTACTATGTTTTGAGTAGAATGATTCTGTACATCTGTTATGATTTACTGCCTTTTAACTCATTTATTCATTGTAACATGATTATGAATAGATTATATCGGGGTTAAGTTTTAAGACTTCGTTGGTTTTTCTATGTTTTGAGTAGAATGATTCTGTACATCTGTTATGATTTACTGGATTTTAACTCATTTATTCATTGTAACATGATTATGAATAGATTATATCGGGGTTAAGTTTTAAGACACTGTTGGTTTTTCTATGTTTTGAGTAGAATGATTCTGTACATCTGTTATGATTTACTGCCTTTTAACTCATTTATTCATTGTAACATGATTATGAATGTATTATATCGGGGTTATGTTTTAAGACATCGTTGGTTTTTCTATGTTTTGAGTAGAATGATTCTGTACATCTGTTATGATTTACTGGATTTTAACTCATTTATTCATTGTAACATGATTATGAATGGATTATATCAGGGTTAAGTTTTAAGACATTGTTGGTTTTTAGGGTTCCGTTGCCAAATGGCAAAAAACGGAACCCTTATAGATTCGTCATGTCTGTCTGTCTGTCTGTCCGTCCGTATGTCACAGCCACTTTTTTCCGAAACTATAAGAGCTGTACTACTGAAACTTGGTAAGTAGATGTATTCTGTGAACCGCATTAAGATTTTTACACAAAAATAGAAAAAGAACAATTATTTTGGGGGGTCGCCATACATAGATAGAACTGAAACTCAAAATTTTTATTTCGTCATACCCATACATGTGGGGTGTCTATGGATAGGTCTTCAAAAATGATATTGAGGTTCCTAATATAATTAAACTGAATAGTTTGCGCGAGAGACACTTCCAAGGTGGTAAAATGGGTGTCCCCCCCTCTAACTTCTAAAATAAGAGGATGATAAAACAAAAAAAAATATATGATGTATATTTTATTTTTTGTAATGATACCAGTGCGTATCATTTCTTTACTCATGTGCACTGACAACTACCCTATCTCGGTTACTCCATACTCCAATCCCTGCCTAGGTTGCCTGGAAGAGATCACATTTAGTGATAAGGCCGCCAATTGTACCATTTATTTAAATGTATGCTATTGTATTCTGTAATGTTTTGGTGTACAATAAAGAGTTATCTTATCATATCTTATCTTATCTTATTACCATGTAAACTAACAACGAAAATTGGTTTGAACGAGATCTAGCTAGTAGTTTTTTTTTAATACGTCATAAACCACAATTTGCATTAATTTAATCAACTGAAATACTTGCTGCTATGGAACCCTTCATGCGCGAGTCTGACTCGCACTTGGCCGGTTTTCTATGTTTTGAGTAGAATGATTCTGTACATCTGTTATAATGTACTGGATTTTAACTCATTTATTTATTGTAACATGATTATGAATGGATTATGTCGCGGAGAATGTACATGTTTCAGTGAGATGTTGATGACGACTGATGATGAAGCAGGTGCTCCCCCTGATACACCTTGGAGATCTCAGAAAGGTATGGCTAAACTACGAAGACCATCGTCAAATAGCTCAAGTGAAGAAGTGGTATCTAAAGGTTTTCCTGAAGATGGTTAAAGTTAGCCGGTTTAGCAAAGAGATGGTTTAGTGCTTTGCTAACAGCTATTTTTAGTTCAGGTGAGTGGCAAGTTAAACTCATGAAGGCATATCTCAGTGAATGGCATAACGGTAGACTTTTAGAAGAAATGTTAGATCGTATTTCACGTGTAGATGAAAGTTTTCGTTAATATTTGTATGATAAATTATTTACGTAAAATTTTTTATGAATGAATTGAATAAATTATTGTTATAGTAAAATTAGTGGTAGAAGGGCTGTCTGATAATAGTGTATACAGTATTAATGATGGTTCAGTGACAAATAGGACACAGGCGCAAAATAATTCTGAGTCTTAAGATTTACTTTGCTTTCTTACATCCCAAAACCCTCAACCACAACTTAGTAGTAAATTTCACGAGCATAGTCATACGGTCAAAAAGAAAAAAAAAGTTCAAGCTTGTGTGGTCCTGGTACTAGTTTAATGGACTTACTACTTGTTCTCTTACGTGTTATAACTGTCGTTGATATGACCATCCTTATTTTAAATGTTCAAAGTTCCAAGTTAATTTGTAACTAAGATTTGTACATATCTTAATTAGGTACAAATTTGTGTGCTTAGTGGCCTTTTACAGGCGTTACTACTATAATTATAATATATTATTTAAAACCATTAATAATAATTCAATAATTATATAAAACAATTGGAATAAAAATAACACTATTTTTTTTATTCTTTTTTTTTTAAACAAAGAACAACACTATTTTAATCTAAATAAATAAATATGTAAATAATTATTAAAACATTATCTTAAAATAAGTTTATATAAACTTGGATTTGGCCTACTGGACAATTAAGAAAAGTTTCGTTAGTAGTTTTGATTACTGGTACATATTGCGTTATTTATTAACTATAGGTTACATATAGGGTCAGAAATTTGACAAGATTGTGGTTTGATTGGTTGGATTGTGGTTTTAATTCTAAGACTTCGATAAAGAAGTGTCTTTAGTTGCCGTATTAAAGAGGTTACTTGAGATTAAGAGAATTGTCGTATTTCAAAATATTCTTTAATCATGTAGTAACAATTTATTTTTATTAAGAATTTCTTCAGTTTTTTTTATTAAATACCAGGGTATGAGTTTCGTTTTAAATATCTAATGGTAATTTATTAAATATTTTAGTGCCATGTAGTACGGGCTTTCGTTGAGCATTTTAGTCCAGGGTAGCGGGAGGTATAATCCTTTTTGTGTCATGTATTTAAGGTGTGTTTTGTCGACCCTAGAAAATGTTTGTATGTTTTTTGTAGAGACATGTCATAGATGTATATTGATGATGTCGAGCGAGAGCTCGTATTCGATATAATAAAGCTTACAGCTTTTAGTGTTGTCTATGTGGGCTATACTTCTGACACATTTTTTTTGTATGATAAACAACGTGTTTGCTTTTGCTTTATTTCCCCACACAACATTATACCTTATTTTAGCCACGAATATGCATATGCATAGTAGGCAGATAGGGAGGTGCTTGTGTTAGTGGAAGTTCTTGATAGTTTCGATTTTATTTGTCCTATATGTGATTTCCAATTTACATGTGTGTCTATATGAATTCCAAGTAAGTTAAATGTTTCCACGGTTTCTAAATGTGTTTTTTTGGTATATAATATTTATATTTAAGGGTGGTTTCGTGTGGGATCTGAATTGTATAATTTTTGTTTTACCGTAAGTTATTTTAAAGTTATGGTCTTCTAACCAAGTTGTCAAAACAATCCAATGTTTCATGTATTGGTTGGACAGGATCATAATTATTCTCACATTTTATAAGAATTGAGATATCATCCGCGAAGAGAACCGGAACAGTTTTAGTTCGTTATTTAGTATTTTTGGAAGGTCATTTATGTACGTTAGAAATTGTATGCTTGAGGAATCGAACTTGTTAATGGTCTAATTTTTGATTTGAATGTGCTTTATTTTATTGGTGGCCATGTCGTGGTGATCAATTTGTACTAATTGGGTTCTGTTTTCTATATATTATTTAAACCAATTGTAAGCAGATCCTCGGATACCTGAGCCATATAGTTTTCAGTAGTTCGGTTCAAAGAATATTTATTTCTCATAAAAAAACATACAAAGTTCACTTATAGTGAGATACAGAGTAAGAAAGAATATTTAAGTGTAGTAGTAGTAGTTTCACCTCTAGGCTGCTTAAAGACAAGTGACAATATTTATTGTATTACTAGCTGTGCCCCGCGGTTTTACTTGCGTTAAATTTTATAAATCATCACAGCCTCTCCCGTAGGTGATAGCGTGATAATATCCAACCTATATGTTGACCCGACCTCTTAGTAATATTCATGCAAAATTTGAAGTAAATCCATGCAGTACTTTTTGACTTTAGCCCGGACATACATATAGACAAACAGACACACAGACAAAAATTCTAAAAACTATATTTTTGGCTTCGATATCGATTGTGGATCACGCCCCAAGTATCCTTTTTAAAAAATATCCAATGTACAGTTTTGCGTTTTCTACGATTTTATTATATGTATAGATAATTTTCTTTTCATTTTCATTAAATTTCATACAGTATATACATATTTCTTGAGTTTGGTTTTAAATTTATTGATGTTATCACGGTTTTTTATGTCATCAGGTTATCTATAAAAAATGTTGTGCCCCCTCAAATAATAGTGTTGTTTTGCTGCAGTTGGTCCGTACAATCATTAGTTGCAGTTTGTTTTTGTTTCTAAAGTTATAATATGTCATTGTTCTTTTGTGGAATTTTAAGTTTGATTGGATAGGCTTAGTTTTTTTTTGTATTAGGGTTCAAGTGCAATATATGTATAGTTGTGTAAGATTTAACAAGTTAGTTTTTTTCATATAGTAATAGTAATGATAGTGAAATAATGTTTTGAATTATGGTACAAAACCTTATATATATTAAACCTTATACGCTCCCGTCATGTCCAGTAATAATCCTATAACATTTTTTCTGTCATTCATATATTGTAAGGCTGTTTGAACGTATTTATACACTATTAATGTAGTCGATTTTTACTTTCAAAAACTGTTTTGATTATTGTCCAGTATTGAAATATTTCAAGAAACTGGTGAAGGCCGTGTAGATTGTTTTTATGCAACGATGCGAAAAAGATGTGCATCCATGGTGCGCCGTGTGCGGGACAGTCCCAACACTATTCTTAAATGTATAGCCAGTAGACTAGACTGCTTGTATGTGGGCCGCTGCTGTAAGTTGTCAACGTCCGTAATTAGTTTATAGCAGGGGTACGCATGTGAGGGGTCGCTCGATGTGCAAATAGATGTATTGGTCTGTGTACTACATATGTGTTTTAGAATTACTAACATAGGTTTTTACTAACAAAATGAGTCCAGTTACTTTACCAAATAAATTATTCATTCATTCATTCATTTAATCGGTTACACATTGCCTTTTCAAATACTTTCGAGAAGGTAGGTAAAAGGGTTATAGCCTGTAGTTGTTAGGCGTATGTGTGTCCCTTTTTTATGGATCGGTTTACCAAGTGAAATTTTAAGTACATCGGGAAAATTTCCTTGAATATTTTAAATCACATGTCATAAATAATAAATCTTTTAATGCTTACTTCGAATTTGATAGTGAATGTAGACCTTTGCGCAAAACCGATACCGAGCTACTTACTTAATTTAGGTAAATGTTTTAATAAGTTCCAGTAGTCACCGCCGTCTTAAACTAAGTTGGGGCCCTTGGGCACACAAGAATTGGAGGCACTTTTGGAAAGTAAAAAATGCGAATTAAACTAACATTTTTAAAATAAGTTTAATCATTTATTATAGGTAAATCAGGTACAGTATGATGTTATATGTCATTAATGGTATTCGAATGCTGCTATTTTTTGGTTCTGATTACGCTAATGGTTTCTTTCGGGATTTTTGTTGAGCAAAATCTTCTATTATATCATTAAAGTCAATGTTTTGAAGGATATCACTTTCAATGCACATAATCGACAAATTACTTAGTCGTTCTTGTAACATTGTTGTTCGCAATTCATTTTTTATTCTCTTAAGCTGCGAAAATGATCGCTCTCCACTGCAATTGGTAACCATCAGGCAATGGAATATTCTTGTAGCAATTTCTACGTTTGGAAAAGTTTCTTCCAATTTATCTGCTTTTATTAAGTTATGTAAGGTTGAGATATTTAAATCCGCCGATAGTTTTGCTACGTTTTTTAAATATCGACTTAAATGAAAACATTCTGTTTTGAACTCATCTTCATTTATATCTTCATGATAATATTCTGCAAATTCTTTGCATTTTTTGGTCAACTCATCAGATTCTATTGTTGTTTACTGACAAAGAAAACTAAATCGCCAATCAATTTCTTGGTATGCTGCCGAACGTTTTTTTAAATGTGTAATAATTGTGTCAATTATGGGAATGAAAGTATCTACACGAAACTTTTCCTTGCCTATCAACTGTGCCGCCTCTGATGTACCTTCAAAAAAAGTGATGCGTGTGCTGCGAAATCTTTTTCTTTCAAATGTGTCTTTGTAGTCAGCATATGGATTTTTTTCTTTAGCAGCCGTTTCGTACTGATCAAAATTATCGCGTGCGGTATTTGCATAACTTATCAGAGACTCGTAAAGTTTCGTTACAACGTCCATGGTCATAGTGCTATTCTGTAAACTTAGACTTGTTTTATTCATGATTCCCAAAAGATCATTCCATATTTCCGTTAGAAGAGCAGTCTCAAATTTTTCCATTTTTTTTGCTAGGCTCTGGGCTTCCTTTCTAGTGTCTCCTGGTTGATTAATGTCACTTGCGATTGAACACAATGCTTGAGAAATATTTGAATAACCATTTTTCAAAGCATTAATAGCATTGGCACGTGCAGACCATCTAGTTTCCGAAAGAGACTTCAAGACTGTGTTTGCACCTAAATGCTCTGTCAAAATTTTCCATCGTTTTGTCGAAGCCGAAAAAAAGGTTAAACAATTTTTGAACAAACTGAAAGAATATTACTGCTTCAGTAACACACTCAACAGCCTGAACACCCACTAAATTTAGCGAATGTGCCGCACATGGAACGTTAATCGCAAATTCACAAACTTCTTTTATTCTTGACTGAACACCAGAGTACTTTCCAGACATATTTGATGCATTGTCGTAGCTCTGCCCGCGATAATCTTTTATAGAAATATCAAGGCTTTCAAAAACGTTTAAAATGGTATCTGCTATATATTGCGCATTATGTTCATCCATAGGCAAAAATTGCAAAAATCTCTCAATAGGCTGTCCGTCTTTTACGTATCTAACTATAAAAGTCAGTTGGTCAACGTGGGACAGATCTGGTGTAGAATCTACGCTAATAGAGTAGTACTTTGCTGTTTTAAGTTCTATGACAATGGTTTTCAAAACTTGCTGTCCCATAATAATAAATTCATTACAAATATTTGCCGATAAATATGATGTATGTCCTTTTCCACGATTTCCGCAGTTTTGTATGTGATCAGCCAGAAAAGGATCAAACTCACTAATCAGTTCTAAGCATCCCAAATAATTCCCATTATTTTGCGATCCTAATGTCTCATTATCACCACGAAAGGCAAGACCTCTTGAAGCCAAACATTTCACTACTGCAACAATCCTCTTAAGTACATTCTTCCAATAGTTAATTTCTGTATTATATTGGTACAGCAACTCAATATCAATTCGTCCAGTACTTTTCATTCTTGCAACATAATTCATCATAAATTCCCTGTGCTGTAAACTGTTCTCATGCTCTATCAATAAGTTACTTAAATGCTTCCAATCTTTATATCCATTAGGAGAACTTAAATTATGTCCAGCACCAGTAGTGGTATTAAATAGACGGCAGCAATAACAGTATACAGATTTCTTTGCTGGTGAATAAAGAAGCCGTTTTCTTTCTAAAGACTCACCATTCGTCAATTTACGAATAAAAATATTTTTTGTCAAGCATCTTGTTTTTGTTTTACCATTTGAATCTGGAAAACTAGTAGAAGTTTCGGAGAAGTTACTATTTATATTTTGGAAAAACTCTGGCCCTTTTCGAATCCAAATATCACGGACTTTTTTCGGTAAAATGTTGTCACTGTAAGTACCAGGGTCAGGAGACACAGATACATTCTCTAAGCTTGCAGTTATTAATTCACAGTAGGTTGAAGTCGATGGTTTTGAATCTAATGTGTGATTGTCATTTTCGCCACACGTAACTCTTTTTCCTGGTGACAGTCAGAGGTACTTTTGTCTTGCGGTGATGAGAATGAACAATCTCTCGGCTTATTTGTTTCTTCAACCGTAAAAAACGAAGTGTGTTTTGGAAGTTTTTCTGTTATTTCTTTTTGAGCTGTAACTTTTTTTCTTTTTTGTGAACCACTTAAATATATTCTTTTAGACATAATGAAATAATGTTTAAACGAACCACAAACGAATAAATCAAAACTTCTGTTTATCTTACTCAATTCTAAATATAAAACTAAACAAAATAACTTCACTCATAACAGACTGAAAGTTTAATACATCATTCGGGGATTCCCCCGACCATAGACGATGTCGACATTTATGTTAGGCCTTGTTTAGACAGTGTATCGCTAGATTGTGTACTTAAGAAATTAGGTCGGATGCGTTCCGAAATATTATTAATTAATTTTTTTCGGCACTTCAAATAATACCAAAAGCGACCTCGTATGACCCATAGTAGCCGATATAAACAGCGTTAAAGTTTTTCGGCTTTGGTTTTCAGTTTAAATAACATCAGAATATATTTGCCAGTTTAAGGACATGCTTGCGCCATCCCGTAGTTGGAATACTGCACTAAAATAACGCTACCGATTAAGCAATTTCGACTTCAGTTGTTGGAATACCGGACTACAAATCCATAGGCGTCTCTCGGCCTCAGCTTCCAGATAGAAATGAGCCTTCTTGGACCGTCTGTCTTCGTTGATATAATGGCGTAGTTTATGCCATGTAAATACCTTCTTATAAAGTTACTAATTTGCGAAAAAAAGTAATGTCTAATGTGTCCGACAAAAATGTTTTGAGAATAAATGGTAGAGAGAAATTTAGGTCCTTCGGGGGCCCCCCTGAGAATGGGGGCCCTGGGCACGGGCCCCGTGTGCCCTTATGGTAAAGACGGTATTGCCAGTAGTTAAGGGTTTTGGACAATCAGCCGTTTTGCCGCTGCATAAAAGAAATGTATTAGCTAAGGTTGATGAAATTGAATCTGATATTGAGGTATGATAGATATGAAGATTCTAGAAAAATGGCTCTGATTAGCTCTATCGAAAAGTATTTAATTTGCTGTTCTATTGGTAATTTTAATGTAGTCCCGTATCAATCAATCATTTATTTTCTGAACAAAGGTACAGATATAATATGGATGTTATTTTAAAATAATAGTACTCTATGTTTTACCGAAATGCATGCAAATGTTAATCTTGGTTACTGCAGAATGCAAAATAAGTTATATAATTGTTATATAATTGCTCTGAGGGAATAACCGACTAGTTTGGCACTTCTCACCGAGCGCTGGAACCAAAACATTGTTAACAAGTATCGTGTGTTGTGTGTACCTTCATCTATATATATAAAAATCAATGCCACTTTTCGTTGTAATGTTATATCTCAACAACGCCTTTACCGAATTGGCTAATTTTGGTCTTGAATTATTCGTGGAAGTCAGAAGTGGAGATAACCTTCTACACTAGTCTGGAAGCAGATAAAACGGTATAGATAGAGGTTCACTCAATGCTTTAAATATAACATGTAATGACTCCTCCTCTTGGATTGAAGCTTTCTCAAATAAACTTTCTCCTCCATCCGTCCCTCATAAGGATTATTTTCCTTCCCCTCCAAGTCCTTTGCCTAGCTCAGGTGTCTTGGACAGCCCATTCAAATTTCCCGAACTTCAACTAGCTCTGGATGGTTTGGTCGATTCATTTCCTGGTCCAGATGGGATCCCGTACTCTTTTATAAAAACTCTTCTAACAGATGTAAGTCAAAATTTTTAAATTAGATAATCATTTTTTCAACGATGGATTAGTTCCCGATTCCTGGAAAAAGCAAATTATCATCCCCATCCTTAAACCCGGTAAGGATCCCTTAGACCCAAATAGCTATAGACCAATAGCTTTATCCTCTGTGATGACAAAAATTACAGAACACATGATAAAACATCGGCTTGAGTGGTTTATGGAGAGTAATAACTTGTTGGCAAAGTCTCAGTTCGGATTTAGAAAAGGGATGTCCACCATGGATAGCTTAAGTTTACTTACTTCTGACATTCGAATATCTCTCTTAAAAAAAGAAAATTTAGTGGGAGTTTTCCTTGACATCTCCTCAGCATGTGACAATGTCATTCTTCCGGTACTCAGGAATAAACTTATTCACAATCTGAGCATCCCTGAGAAGTTGGTTCGTTTCATATGTAATCTTTTCATGCAAAGGTCTATCTCTATTAAATATCAAAATTCCCTCCTCTCTCCCAGAACAGTATGGAAGGGCCTTCCGCAAGGTTCAGTCCTTAGTCCCTTATTATATAATCTTTACACATATGACTTGGAACAATCTGTTGTCTCTTTCTGCCAAATTTTACAATATGCTGATGACTTAGCTCTTTATGTCCCTGAGAAGTTGTTATAAAAAGCTGTATACCGATTGAACCTTGCCCTTGAGTACCTTTCTGTTTGGCTTTCCCAGCATGGGCTGTCTCTTTCAGCACCCAAAAGCACGTGCTTGGTATTCACCAATAAAAGATTGGTTCCTCCAATTAATATAAAGTTCCATAATGAAACTATCCCTGAAGATATTAAGGTAAAATTTCTTGGTGTTTGGTTGGACTCTAAACTGTCAGGTACCTATTGCTCACATGGATTATATCGCTCAAAAATGTGAGAGAAACATTAATATGCTGCGCTCCCTATCTGGTGTTTGGTGGGGGGCTCATCCCGTTACTCAAAAGCTTCTTTACAATGCGATTATCCGAAGTCACGTGGACTACGGTATGTTCCTTCTTGACCCTGCCAATCAATCTGGTCTTCAAAAATTAGATAAAATTCAATCCAAATGTCTGCGTTGTAACGTTGTATTTCTATTCAACGCTCCTTAGTTCATTTTAGTATTAATTCTCCGCCGCTTTAAACCAGTTTGGTAGCCGCCGAGCGGTCGCTAAGCAAACGGTGGGGATTTAGCGAACGTTGGGAGGTCAGACTCAGATTGCACTCATTGCGATAGCACGTACGACTCACTTAAAAAGAAACGTTATATTTTTCTTAGTCGCGTCGTGTAACATCTTCAAGTTGAAGTGAATCTTCATTCACAAATAGTTATTAGTTTAACAAGTTAATTTCAATCAGTGTTAACCCCATATTGGGTAAGTGTTGATTATTATTTAGTTCTCACTCAAGTAGGGTATTGTAACGTGTACCGGCCACCTTTATTTGACCTTGTGGCAAATACCACGTCAACTTCATATTGTGCCTTATGCCTACAATGTAAATTAATATTATGTGCGGTGCTTCACACTACACATAATACAATGTTTCCTATTTGTAAACTCCGCTTCTGCCTGTGACAATTGCACACATTCGCCTTATGCGTAATTGGTACTCCCGCTTCCTCATCATCATTACGCGGTCACAGTCAGGAGAGGATTGAGGTTAAAAGAATATTTCATTTAGTGGACTTCAATTCCCAGTGTCCAAAGTTCGGCCTACGAGGGTCCAAAGTACGAATTGCAACTGTATCTCAACACCCGTCACCGTTAGCGACGAAGCCACACTTCAGACCAGCCCAATCCCTGTGGGTCATCCTCCGGCCTGCGTAATCCTCCTGGAACTCCGCGACATCTCCGTTAGCGACGAAGCCAGCCAGGAGAGTACTTGGCGCGCCTACCTCCATAGGGCATAATTAATTGACGGGCTTTAGTACCCATGACCATTTAATTGTTATAAATAAATTTGTAAGTGTTGAGAGTAGTGTATTTGTTTAATTTTAATTACGAACCATACCTCATACGCTTCACTGGCGCCCATAACGTGGTTTTTATGGTCAATTTTTATGTTTTTATGGAGGTAGTGTAGTAGCATTGGTGTTTGTGTGCTTTGTATTTTTGTTTTTGTGAAACGTTTTTATTTTTTTTGGTTGATAGTAACTAACGTGTACGTAAAAATAAAATCTAGTGACCTACTTTACCGTAACATTTTATATATTGTTCTACATAAATATATTTTTAGCCGTGTGGTTCCGGCATCGATAGGGTAGACGAATAGGACCACCCCCATACTATTCCGTGGGTGTCGTAAAAGGCGACTAAGGAATTCACCAGTTAGCCGTGTGGTTCCGGCATCGATAGGGTAGACGAATAGGACCACCCCCATACTATTCCGTGGGTGTCGTAAAAGGCGACTAAGGGATACACCAGGTAGTCGAGCATCAGCGCTACCTACTTATGTATATTATTTGCCAACTAAGCTAGGAATAGAACTTTGTCCAGCAGTGGGCAAAACCTGGCTGATGATGTACATAATTTTTTTTTTGTTTTTTTTTTGTTGTAATTTCGATAGCTTAAGTAATTAACTAACTGGTTTATTACCAACATTAAAAATAAAGAAAGTACAGTCAGAAACATAATTTTCTAGTCACGGTAATTTTTTAATTGTTCTTTTTTTATACTTCACTTATTGATGTATTATCAACAATATAACTAAAGTACAGTCAGAAACATAATTTTCTGTACTCGATATTTTTATATTGTTCTTTTTTTTAAACTTCACTTATTGATGTATTATCAACAATATAACTAAAGTACAGTCAGAAACATAATTTTCTGTACTCGTTAATTTAAATTGTTCTTTATTAATACATTCACTTATTGATGTATTATCAACAATATAACTAAAGTACAGTCAGAAACATAATTTTCTGTACTCGTTATTTTTATATTGTTCTTTTTAATGCATCACTTATTGCTGTATTATCAACAATATAACTAAAGTACAGTCAGAAACATAGTTTTCTAGACAAGTTATTTTACATTGCTTTTTTTAGTTTTAACACATCACTTACTGATGCATTATCAAAATTTATAACTACAGTACAGTCAGAAACATAATTTTCTATACTCGTTATTTTTCCATTTTTTTTTTCTTTAATATATCACTTACTGATGTATTATCGACATTTGTGACTACGGTACAGTCAGCACCATAACTTATTTTGTGTATATGTACTTGTATTTTTTGTATAAAATTGTTTTGGTATTTGCCTACACGTTAGTTGCAGTTTTGTTTTTCTTTGTTTTATTGCATTTTATTTTTGGTTGCAATTTCTTTTTCAGCTTTTTATTCATACATTTTTATGTTTAAGTGAAAAAACAACCAGAACGTTAGTAGTTTAATTAAAAAATTGTAACAGACGGAGTATTTTCAGTAACGTAATTGTCAGTTCTCTTGTAATTGATCAACACTTACCCAGATTTTGTATTTTTTCTTATAAAATTTTTTTTTAAATTTTTTTTTATAATTATAATGGCTTATCTGGTAAATTTAGATCATAATGCGTTAAAGTGGTTTATTTCATTGAAAAATCTTACTGGTCGGTTAGCAAGCTGGGGTGTCCGATTATCAGCCTTTAATTTTGTTATTAAACATTGCCGAGGCGTAGATAACGTAATCCCAGACGCGCTCTCTAGAATCGTTCCAGTTTGTGCCATCAGGACTTCCAACTCTTATTTGGACACTAAAGACTGCTGGTACAATAACATTTTCAATGACTGTCTAAATGACGCTTCTAAATTCCCGAGCTTCTAAATAGCCAAGAAGTAAATTTTCTTTTTTCCTTCTTTTCACAACTTAAATATTCCTTTCGCTCTACTTCCACCCTTTACTAGAACAACTATTTGTAAGGTATCACGTTAAATTCAACGAGTTACCTACCATTTATGTATGTAAGCGATAGTTATTTTAGTCCTAAGAACAATAACTGCTGCTGGTTTTATGATTGCGTGAGGTATGATAGATGATTATGTAAGAGTAAACAAGTAGTTCCACAAAGTTCTAATGCGGATTTTACGATTTTAGAAGCGGTAAAATCCTTGACTGAGCGCGGGGGTATTGTAACGTTGTATTTCTATTCAACGCTCCTTAGCTCATTTTAGTGTTAATTCTCCGCCGCTTTAAACCAGTTTGGTAGCCGCCGAGCGGTCGCTAAGCAAACGGTGGGGATTTAGCGAACGTTGGGAGGTCAGACTCAGATTGCACTCATTGCGATAGCACGTACGACTCACTTAAAAAGAAACGTTATATTTTTCTTAGTCGCGTCGTGTAACATCTTCAAGTTGAAGTGAATCTTCATTCACAAATAGTTATTAGTTTAACAAGTTAATTTCAATCAGTGTTAACCCCATATTGGGTAAGTGTTGATTATTATTTAGTTCTCACTCAAGTAGGGTATTGTAACGTGTACCGGCCACCTTTATTTGACCTTGTGGCAAATACCACGTCAACTTCATATTGTGCCTTATGCCTACAATGTAAATTAATATTATGTGCGGTGCTTCACACTACACATAATACAATGTTTCCTATTTGTAAACTCCGCTTCTGCCTGTGACAATTGCACACATTCGCCTTATGCGTAATTGGTACTCCCGCTTCCTCATCATCATTACGCGGTCACAGTCAGGAGAGGATTGAGGTTAAAAGAATATTTCATTTAGTGGACTTCAATTCCCAGGGTCCGAAGTTCGGCCTACGAGGGTCCAAAGTACGAATTGCAACTGTATCTCAACACCCGTCACCGTTAGCGACGAAGCCACACTTCAGACCAGCCCAATCCCTGTGGGTCATCCTCCGGCCTGCGTAATCCTCCTGGAACTCCGCGACATCTCCGTTAGCGACGAAGCCAGCCAGGAGAGTACTTGGCGCGCCTACCTCCATAGGGCATAATTAATTGACGGGCTTTAGTACCCATGACCATTTAATTGTTATAAATAAATTTGTAAGTGTTGAGAGTAGTGTATTTGTTTAATTTTAATTACGAACCACACCTCATACGCTTCATTTGCCATGAAATCATCCCCAATCAATGCCAAGCAGGTTGAGTGTGGGAATCCTCCCCTTTCTCTACGTAGACAATTTTAGGCTAATCGCTTCTTTTTTAAATTAGTCCAAAATCCAAATCATTCTTTACTACGAAAGCTAGAAGAATTATCCATAGTATTCAATAGCGGAGTCCGCCGCTCGCGTAATATAACACCTTGCCTTCTTCGTGCTTTTGTTCAGTACTCTCAACTGCCTCTTCCAATATATCAAATTCCGTTATTGCCTGTTTATTCTATTCCTTATGAAGCCTTAACATTCCATCCCAATATTTTTCTGGATTTCGGAATGCGAAAAAATTCCATAGAAGCTAACGCAACTTTCGTCTATAAATTGCAGACTGAATTTAAAGACTGGCTTCAATTTTACACAGATGCTTCTCAAAATTCCAATGATAGTCCAGTTGGTGCTGCTGTTTGGATCCCCTCAACCCGAATTATATTAAATTATAAATTTCCATCTGTAACATCTATCTTTACTGGTGAATCCCTTGCTTTCTTAGAAGCCATTCGCTTCATTAAGGCTCATAACCTAAATAATTCCATCATATTTTCCGACTCCAAAAGCTGTATAGAGGCAATTTTGTCTAACCCTTTTCGGTCCAAATCCAGGTTTCCTATTATCCTTCAGATTAGAGAGATAATGTACCAATGTCATATTCTTGGTATCAATTTGAATTTAGTTTGGATACCTGGTCACTCTGGGATCTGTGGTAATGAAGCGGCTGATGTGTGTGCTAGAAATGCTATCCGAATAGACTCCTCTGAATTCTCCCAAATTTGTTGTCATGACATATGTACGACACTGAAACCAGCCTTGTATAAATCATGGACGAAAGTATGGCGTATATCTAAAACCACTAAAGGCAAGTTTTATGGAGATATTCAACTTGACATTCCGTGCAAGCCTTGGTTTGCCAAACATAGACATCTGGACAAAATCTCTACCTCCACCATCTGCCGTTTAAGACTTAATCATGCATGCACCTCGGTTTTTTTGTCCAAACTTAGAATTAAAGATTCCTCTTTATGTGAATGTGGCTTAGATGAGGGTCATGCAAACCATTTGTTTTTTAGCTGCTGCCCTAGATTGAAATACTCTTTATATGACGTCATTCCTTCTAATGTTCCCCGATCATTCTCTTTTAAAATCCTCTTATCTCTTGTATAGACCCCATTGGTAAATATATTGTATAAATTTATAAAAATCAATAATACAACGTAAATAATAAACTATAACGTTTTTACTTATATAATATTTTTTATTTGTGATTGTAAAATATATTGTTTATGTATTTGTGTCTGTTCTGTGTTGTTGTAGTTGTAGATAACTATTGCGTTACCAAAGACTCTACAGCTGCAAACTGTGGACGATCTTTTGACCGTACAATCTCCATCGTTTGACGGCCTATCACTAAATCACCCTGACATTGGCGAAATTGTGGTCGTTTATCCACAAAAGCCATTATAGAAGAAAAAATAAAAAAATATTTCTTAATGTATTAAGACGCTTTTTACGCCATCTTACTGAAACCTACACGGCTAACAACGGCTGGAATGCCAATACTTTGATCGGAAAATTCCAACAGATGGTGCTTTTTTAAATTATTCATTTTTGGATATTTATTAAATCATAATTTTTATTATTTACAACGATTTCATTTATTATTTTTAGAATTTTAAACATGCTATACTGAAAACAATTTTTTGCGGGTGGGAATCGAACCCTCGACCACGGGGAATCCGGATATCTAGTGATGGATGAATCATTAATGTTGGAGAGTTTACTGGCAGTTTTAATATTTCCAAGCCATACATGTACCGGCATGACTTCGAACAGCGCCTAAAATTAGTGGTCCATTTGATTTTGTGTTGCAAAAAATTCCGTTTATGTACTTAGCACGTATACTTATTGCACAGAAAAATAGTTATCACAAAATATTATAATCTTAGCAAAGTCAAAATCATTTATTCCGTAAAAATTTTACATTTATGTGGAATTGTCATATTTTTTACCCTACCGTGCAGTGCACGACGTGGCAGCTACTGAGAAATACTGCCAGAAAACTCAGTAGGAATCCTTTTTTAAAATAAAATATGCTACACAATTTGGCTTTAATAATTCTTTTAAACTTATTCGTAGATAATTCTCTAATATCTATCATTGGGAAGTTTGTTATAGAATCTTATACATTGCAGAAATATATGTTCTAGACACTGTATAATACTGAAGAAATATAAGTTCAAGACACATTGCTATTTATTTAAAAGTGGATTTTTTGTGTAAATAAATTCGTTTCTGGCGTGATATGGTCGTAGTTCTAACTTAATCTAGGGAAGGTAAGGATAAAACTGCAATTTTTCTAATAGAAATAAATTTTAAATATGTAACCCAGGCATAACTGAATATTTATTTAGCTATGTGCTATCAGTTTGGTTTGATGTGAAAATTATTATTATTATATGTTATAATAACTATAATTATATTATAATTGATTAATACAAATTCTTGATGTGCATTTTAACTAATTTCTATTGGTGCAGATTTTTTCTTTTAAATAATCCTTATGGTTTTCTGTTAGTCAAATTTGACATTAGCTTTGGTGCGGAACACACCACACTTTAAGTCTAATAAGGCTAGACGCAGCGTTGGCAGGCCCACTACAAGATGGACCGATGATTTTGTGAGGGTCGCTGGAAACTAAGACTGACAAGTGTGGAAATCGTTGGGTAGAGGCCTATGACCAGCTGCGGACATCTTTCAGCTGATACGGTGATGATGAACCATCCACGGTCACCGTAGCCTAGTTGGTAGTGCTCCTGCCTACGAACCTGGTGGTCCTGGGTTCGAATCCCGGTAAGTGTAAATATTTGTGTGATGAGCACGAATATTTGTTTCTGAGTCATGGATGTTTTCTATGTATTTAAGTATTTATCTATCTATAAAAGTATGTATATCGTCGCCTGGTACCCATAGTACAAGCTTTGCTTAGTTTGAGACTAGAATGGTCTGTGTGACATTGTCCCCAGATATTATTATTATGAAGGCAAAATAAAAGGCTTTATTATGTAAGTAAAGTATCAATTTACTATTTTAATTTAGTAATAATATCGATACAAAATTCATGTTACATTAAACGCTTTGGTATACCTAGGTAGTGTTTGGTGGTTTGCTGGTTGCTTACATTAATCATTTACAATTAATACAATAAAAAGAACTTCCAAAATCGAAACTATGATTTAGGTACTTGTTGTGCAACCTTGCATTTTTTTAAAGATACATTATTATTATTGCCAACCATTATCATTAGGTAAGAAACATTATAATCGATATTAAATTAGGTTTTAGCCTATTTTTAATTAGAACATTAGTAATTGGCCCAGCTTTTGTCGTTGTAAACTAATTATGTTTGCAACAGAATTGAGACGGTAGCAGTGGCGAAGACTAGATAAGTCGCATCGCTAGAATAGGACTGTTAATGTACTGCAATTTTACTTATTTAACAACAAGTTTACTGCCTGCCTGATGTTAACCGGTCACCGTAGCCTATAAATGCTTGCTGTACCTGGAGCAATACTTGCGCGTTACCGACCTTTAGGGAACGTTATCACCTTTTGTTTTTAATGGCTCCATGCTGTTGCTTTTGGGGAACCATTCCACAACTTTAGCGAACGTGGTTCTAGGTGTTCTATGTTATAAAATATTAACAAGTCTGTTCTATAATGCTAACTCATTCATTCAATTTCGAAATTAAGGTTTATTTCAGAATAGCGCGCGCGAGCGGCGCCGGCAAACGTTACACTAGATAGTAGTTGCATTTCATAGTCACGCAGTTTACACGCGCCGCGTGTGACACGCGCGCCGTCCGGTCAGCGCTGCCCGAGCTCCTCTACTGGGCAGCTAGCGTTTCAGAGTGACGCGTCTCGCACGCGCCGCTGTTGAGACGCGCTGGCCACCGGCGCGTGCCGCACGCGTCACTCTGAAATCAGCCTTAGTCCTAAATGTCTTATTCTGACGTTGCGACTTACTATTTGTACATCTATCTACTTATCTTCACCGTTGTTAAGGAGTAGACGGTAGCAATCATTTGGATGGTGATTTTTTTTCTAGTTTTATAATACTATATAATTACAATACTTAACAAAATAATTTAAGGTTTTTATTTAGACACAAAAGTCCGCTCATTTTCGTGTAATGTTTGAATTTAATCAGTTTTATGTAACCTTAAGTTTCAGCCTCCGAACTCAGCTTTGTATCTAAATACGAACCTTAAACATTAAACATAATCATAATAGAAAATTAATATGTAGTATTCATGCCGGTAATTGTCCATTGAGAATGGTGCACGTAATTTGCTTGTCTAGATTGTCCTCCTGGCATGTCGGGAGGATTACCCTGTGATTTGAGGATTTTTGGACTGTGATTGCGGTTGAATTTTGCTATCTGATAAAATCTCAGGATTTTTAAGATTGTTATAAAAAATGGAGCCGCTGTAAGCTTTGAGTGCGATGTTGTCCGAACACAGTGTAAAAAACGATAAAATTACCCTTTTAAAATTATCAAGTATATGTGTTTGAGAAAAAAATGTCAAACTGAAAAAACACAGGATTTTTCAGTGGAAATTAGGCCTTTTCTCCGGACTTTTGATTATTTAATATGGTAACCCTACTAGCATGTGCATATTGCATATTGCATTGTTTAAACTGACATCGGAATAAACTACATATTAATTTTGTATTTTGATTGTCATGGACTTCCGCAAAGTAATGCCTTCTTCCATTACTTATTAAAAATAATATGACAGAAATGCAATAACAGTATAATACACACTTGATAAAAAAAATGCTTAGATTAGATTTTAACAAAGACAAGAGTCAAATTGATAAGATTATAATGACCTATAGGTATAGTTACGAAGTATATTTTATACTAGAGACGACAGTAAATTTAATGTTTAATTTCTCTAATGGCATAACAATTACATTGTGTAAAAAGTCAAGTGGCATACCTAAGTGAATAGCGTCCTTTTGCCCATAATCCAATTTACTAGATGTTGGAATTCTCCTGTGACATTAGAGTCGAGCAAAGATACATTCGCTGTCGGGGTGGTTAGATTGTCGAGTCCCGCAAACGAACCTTTTACAAGTCACAGATTTGATTTTATATTATAAATAACATCATTGGGGGGTGATTGTTTTTGTTTTATTTTCTCCACTTTGGAATACGAGGGACCTGTAACTGAACTAATTCTTTAATCTTTTTTTAAATTATAATGCCACCGATTCCATGAAATACCAACTGAACTATTATAAATAGCATGCATTTCTTTCTAACAGAGTCCTTATGAAAAGGACAGGGCATCCTTAGTTGTAACATTTTAGTTTTGGCGCGAAATGCTTACGTTGCGACGATCTGTCAACTAACTATTACATGTACAGTCAACAGCAAAAGTAGATGATCAAAGTCGGATATTCAATACTAATTATCATAAATTGCGACAAAATAGTGTGGTGGTGAAGAGTATCTAGTTGAAGGTGTGCGTGAGTGTTAAGTGTAAAAAATATTAACTAGTGAAATCTGCCGCCCAATAGCATCATAAACTCAAAACTCAGGTCCGATTTTGATCATCTACTTCTGCTGTTGACTGTACCCGGCCCGCAGATAAGTGCGCAGTTTTAGTAGTTTGACAGTTCTATGTATATTCTTTTCTTTTCATTTTAACTATATTAGAGAGAGATGTAATGCCATTTATATTAGTTTAGTGACGTAAAAGACAGGATCGCCAGCTCAGTACCAGCTCACTAAGTAGTAGTTCAGCGCAGTTTTCACAATACAATATAAAATTATGGGCTCGCTGTCAATGAATATTGAGAAACATAATATGGCGATTTCATCAAGAACTATATTTTGTAGAGGTAGGGCACAGCGTTCATTCGCTCAAAGAGCAGCCCGACTGGGGAAGTACCTCCACCTCACAGAAGACATTCCTTAATAATAACATTAATAATTTAATGTTGTGTTTCAGTGTGAGTAAGGTCGACAGAGCTCATTGGGGTCGTGGATGGGGAGGGCCAGCAAAACTTATTTGCAGATTCTTTTCAAGGCCGGCAACACACTCGCGACACCTCTGGTGTTGCGATTGTCCATGGGCGGCGTGTGATCTCTTACCATCAGGGGACCCACTTGCTCACTTGTCGCCCTCTTATATAAACAAAAATGTATTTTTTTGTATTACCACCATACATCATCACTAATTATCTAAAACCATGCACAGTATTACTTCGGCGTCATTAAACATATAGTTGTATAGTCGTACGTTGGAATAGGCATCAGTATCCCGTTTTTCCTCCGCCATTTTTGGTGGAAGTGTCGAGCGGCGCGGAAGTCGCGTCGCCCGCTCCCATTTTGTGCACATCAATATTAGACATGGCATACCAAATGGATGCTTCCTAGTTCCTTGTCGTCACTCGGCACGTATGGTGTGTGGATCGCGTTATCTTTCCGCATATCATATGCAGACTATACTTGTCTACATAATTCAACATTTATGAGACGAAATTATACGTTCAATCTAGCATCATTACTGTTCATCATTCTGGGTGATATATTACGTCGGATTGTTCGTTTATTGATTGTTCTAGCTACCGTCTGTGGCGTACTTCCAAGGTTATATTTTGTATATGTTTTTAAGACTGGCCTATTATTGGTCTAGTGGTTAGTGTCCTTAACTACTAAAGTATAGGTCATGGGTTCGATTTCCATCTGGGTCAAATCTTAGTGTGATGAACACACTTATTTGTTATGTATTTTATTATGTAATTTAGAAATATACATATATGTATGTTTATCAGTTGTCTGGTTGCCATAGTAGTTATAGCCTCAGGCAGTGTGTTAGTTGTCCCAAGATATTATTAATTAATTAATTAATATTATTTAATTTAATTTTACTAAAGTACCTACATTTTTGATAAAATTCTTTGTGTAACAAGGATAACGAACAATCCGTATCGGGTGGAGCTGATATAGTGGAGTTAACGCTCATCAACCGACTTCAAAAGGAGGTGGTTCTTTTTCATTTCATTATTACGCTCGCCTACTCGCTAGTAGGTAGACGTATCACAATGAGCATATAAGTATACTCTTAGCTTTTATTATCTCTTGGTACATTCTTGAGATGACAATATGACGGATAAACATAGCGATAAACGGTAAGATTGATGAAAGATTGAAGGTGCGTGCTAAATTCTCCTTTCTCCACTAATGAATAGGGTTCAGAGTAACATTTCTATTTAACTACTTCAAAAAGCCGACCTCGTATGTATACTAATATCTTGTTGGTTAATTACAATAAAACATCCACCGTAATTAGATAAATTATTGTATAAAATATCTAAATTCATCTGATTTTTCTAAAGAGGTTTCTTTTTTTTTATAATTTATTATAACTAAGTGAGTGGGGTATTAAAGCTACTCTATATCTACATTGCAGTCTATGGTTTATACATCTATAATACTGTCATGTTTTTTGTCGGAAGCTTTGAGTTTCTCTTGCATTTGGGTCAGCATATCTTGCATACGTCGGATCTGTAACAATAAAAAAATAGTAAATCAACTCGGTGAACGTTAAAGGTTTATCGAGGGTTAATTTTTATCATAGCAGTTTTTTTATTCTCCCGTTTCTCGCACGTTTTGCGCATCCGGCATCATTAAGATTTAATTGTTTTAGAATTAGTTAATTATATTTAAGAAAAGTAAGGAAACATATCACCATTAATTTATAATTAAGCAATAAAAAAATGGATCTGTAAAGGCTGATAATTAAAAATGAAAATAATAATAACTAAACTAAAACTAAAAACAAATAAAAAGCCGAAAAATATATAGTATTAATATTTTTTTTCTTTAAAAAGACAACACCCGCATTAGATAATTTAATCTCTGTGTCGCGGGGTGCTTTACAAACAAATAATAGACGGACACAGATTACATCCAGACTCACAACAACTATTTATGGGTCACACAAATAGTTGACACGAAGTGGCGAGGCGACTGCCTTAGCCGCTGCGCCACACGTGCAGTCAAAATTTGAGATTTATATGTACAAGAACAGCCTTATATTTACAACTTAATATTATTACTTACTATGTATATATTGGGAAAGTATGCGATATATACAAGAGTTGAGGGAATGAAGAAGGGATTTAATAAATGTAGAAAAAGGGACATGGATCATTGTAGTTCACAGTTATTTTTCTATCAAACATATTGCTTACATATATACTCTCTGGATACAGGGTATCCAAAGAGTATACAACATGTAACGTAATTAACGCACACCCTCAGACACCCCAATTAGAATATTATGTTGTACTCATAATAAATACACTGAATTTTTAATTTAACTTGTATATGCATTGTTATTACTTTGACTTACGGTTCATTTCAATTTGCTTTGACTGTACAGGGTTAATATGACAATAATTTCCATAGATTTATTTATTTTGGAATAAAAAAATACCAATATTAAAAATGATATAAATCGATTCAGTAAACGATTCTGAACAAACTATTTTTAGGATGTGCGTTAATTAAGTTACATGTTGTATATGTAAGCAATAATATGTTGTTATGATAATATTGTTTTGTTTTATTATCGTACATCTAACAATGATGTCCTGTTGTTGTTTGCAATCTTTGGATGACAACTATTTGTATGACCCATATATAGTTGTCATGAGTCTGGGTATGCTTTGGGGCCGTGATTGCATGTTTTCAAGACGGGGTCACGTTAGCATGGCCTGATTTCTCCAATGAGGTTTCACCCTAGGTCGCAAGAACCGTGCGGGGCGTGATTTTTAATGTTTTTTTTGAACTACTAATTGCCTATTTCAATAGCGAAACCTACATTTTGAACAGTTGGATTTATTATTACTTTTCATTAATCGAAAACCACAGACAACCAACTTAAAAAAAACGGGGCTGTCTTTGAGGATTTCGATAGAAGTGATAACTATTTTTTACACTTCTAATTTAAATAATCTACAATATAATAGTTGATAATACATATGAGACATACTACTCTTTGTAGATATATAAAACATACTACTAAATAATAATATTTATAATAATAATTAAATAATAATACTAAATAATAATTAATATGTACAGACGCCAGTACATCAAGCTACCTCAATCTGTCAAATTTCCCCAATTGAAAGTGAACCTTATGCTTATGTGATAAAGTTGAAAATCTATAAAAGAAATTTGACAGATTGGGGTAGCTGAATGCGCTGGCGTCTGACCCTATGTAATAATTACCTCCTCATCCTTTTGCAGCAGCAGCCGGTCCGTGTCGGTGATCACCACCTCGTTGTTGTTGCCCATTGAGTCCCTCTTGAGTTTCCTGTCACAATTCAACACAATGTATTACTAATAAATACATACACATACGATAAGATAACACTTTATTGTACACCAAAACATTACAGGATACAAGAATACAATAACATACATTTAAAAATGGTACATACATATGAAATGAAATGAAATTTTTATTCAGCACTTGGGTATTAACATACACTTGTACTTGTCAAGGTCACAATGCAGTACATAAACATAGTGGATAGTAAAAAGTTACAAAAAAAAAATATTCGCACGGACTGACAGTCGTGCGGTTTGTTTTATCGCATATATTTTCTGAAATCCTTAAATAAATAACAATTTACTAATCTATTATTTTGAAATTTAGTTCTACTATATAAAATTAAAGAATTGAAGACTAAAGCAAAAGACGAAATTCTAAATGAGGGTGTGATCACATGCACGGGATCACCGATCACGCGTTAATGGGCCAAAGCGATCCTCGCCGCTGAAGAACCTACCCTAGCTAGCCTGCGGCTTTCTCTAGCCATAGTACATACAATACTAATAAATTTATTTTGACTGCACGTGTAGCACAGCGGTTAAGATAGTCACCTCGCCACTACGTGTCCCGGGTTCGGTACTTTGTATTGTCAATTTTATGTCTGTAGAGTACCCCGTGACACAGGGATTCAACAGTATTTTTGTAATGGCTCCCAAGATATATAATAAATTACCGAAATGCATAAGAAGTGAAGATAGTGGCCACAAATTTAAAAGTAAATTGTTTTTAACCGACTTCAAAAGGAGGAGGTTCTCAAGTTCACCGGTATTTTTTTTTTTTATGTATGTACACCGATTACTCGGAAATTTATGATCCGATTTACGTGATTCTTTTTTATTTTGATGCGGAATAGTTGCCATTTGGTCCCATAAAAAAATTATATAGTTTGGCCCAGTAGTTTTTATTTTATGGACATTTATGTATGAAAATGTTTGTTTATGTGGACGATGTAATTGTCTTTGGCCCAGCCGTTTTTATATAATCTTAGCCAGTCTAGCTAGACTCGTACTGTTCAATTGTTTCTTCGCATGAACATTAATAACAGTTTCAGACGACTAGCGTTGAATACGCGCGTATAAAGGTCTCTGCACACAGCGGGCGGGGCGTGGCGGGGCGCGGCGTGACCGGGCGGCGACGCTGAGCTGGCGCGGCGGCAGCCTTCACACTGCGGGCGCGATCACGTCCCGTCCCGCCGCACCCATTCACGTCGACCGTATTTTAAGAACAGTGTTTTTATACTGCCTATGGCCCAAATCGTACAAACATACGTGAGCACGAACACATTCGACTAATTTTTCGACATCCATTTTTGTAAAACGATACAAAATCACATTCGCGCTCCGTACCGTCCGACGCGGCGCCCGTCCCCGCCGCTTCTGACTTGTATTCCCGCTCGGCGCGGCGGCGGCGTCGCTCGACGGTTACCGTCGCGCCGAGCGGGACGGCTCTGTGTGGCGTCGTCCGTATTATCTAGTACATTACAACTCCTCAGTGTCGCGTCGCCGTCCCGTCCCGCCGCGCCCGCTGTGTGCAGAGACCTTAAGCTCGTTTTTGGAAGCGTATGCAGGTGCACCTTTAGCACAAGCGCATTTTTTATGTACGTACACCGATTGCGCTGAGATTTATGAACCGATTTACGTGATTCTTCTTTAGTTTGATGTGGAATAGCTGTCATTTTACTACTATACGTGATATATCTATGGATAGGTCTTCAAAAATCATATTGAGGTTATTAGTATCATTTATTTCTTAACTGTATAGTTTGCGCGAGAGACAAAGGCGTAAAATGCCCCCCCCCCCCCTGTAACTCTGTCTGTCTGTCATGTCTGTCTGTCCGTCCCTATGTCACAGCCACTTTATTCCTTCCGAAACTATAAGAACTATACCGTCAAATAGAAAAACAAACAACAAATTTTGGTGGCTTCCCTTACTTAGAACTGAATTTTTAAAAAATCATCGTACTATACGTGATATATCTATGGATACATACATACATAGACTCACGCCTGTTTCCCAGAGGGGTAGGCAGAGACAACGGATTTCCATTTGTCACGATCTTTGCATACTTCTTTTGCCTCGATTACTGTCATTATATTCTTCATACATGCTCGCCGGTTTAGGGTACTTCTGACCTGCCCTTTCTTGAGAACATCTCCAATTTGGTCAGAGAATGTTCGACGTGGTCTTCCCCTTCCGGTTGTCCCATTCACACAGGCCAGGTATACTTCTTTTGTCAATCTTCTTTCATTCATCCTTTCTAAATGGCCAAACCATCTCAGCATGCCTTTTTCAATCTTTGTGACTACATCCTCTTTCACACCACAACGCTCTCTTACATCAGTATTTCGAATTCTGTCTCTCAAAGTCACACCACACATACTTCTCAGAGCTCTCATTTCCACTGCATTTATTTTACTTTCATTCTTTTTCTGCCATACCCAACTTTCACTTCCATACATTAAAGTTGGCACTAACACTCCATCGTGCACGGCTAGTCGAGCCTTCTTTGATACTTGCCGGCTACTCATAAAGGCGTGTAGTGCCCCATTCACTCTGTTCCCCGCATTTACTCTTCTAACAATATCTTTTTCATATTTCCCATCTCTCGTAAACAAAGTTCCCAAATATACAAACTCATTCACCTGTTCGACTTTCTCTCCTCCAATCACAATATCACACGTTGTCGTGTATTCATCCCTCTCAAATACCATTACTTTCGTCTTACCTACATTCATTTTCATCCCTTTCCTTCCAAAAGATTCATGCATACTTGTTACCATCACCTGCAACTCGTCCGCCGATGATGCAAGTAAAACTTGATCGTCTATGGATATAGGTATCTATGGATAGGTCTTCAAAAATCATATTGAGGTTATTAGTATCATTTTTTTCTTAACTGTATAGTTTGCGCGAGAGACAAAGGCGTAAAGTCTGTCTGTCATGTCTGTCTGTCCGTGCCTATGTCACAGCCACTTTATTCCGAAACTATAAGAACTATACCGTCAAATAGAAAAATAGAAAAACAAACAACAAATTTTGGTGGCTTCCCTTACTTAAAACTGAATTTTAAAAAAATCATCGTACTATACGTGATATATCTATGGATAGGTCTTCAAAAATCATATTGAGGTTATTAGTATCATTTTTTTCTTAACTGTATAGTTTGCGCGAGAGACAAAGGCGTAAAATGCCCCCCCGAAGTTGAACGAGATGTAGTACGCAGTTTTTTTAATGCGTCATAAATCGTAAACCGCAATTTACCTTCTATTCTATCAACTCAAATACTTGCTGCTACGGAAAAAAACATTCCGCCTTTCACGGGCGATGCCGACTCGAACTCTCTCGACTCGTTGTCTTGATCATCAATACGTCCTAGTCTATGAGCCTTCTGCTCAGTACACTCGATGGCTAATCGATCATGAATAAGACCTAGTCTAACAGCCATCTGCTTAGCAGACTCATTAGCTAATCAATCACAAATAAGATAATCATTTCTATTCTTAAAAAAAAAATGTTTTGTTTGTTTATTTATCTACTTTTAATTGTGTTTTATTTTAATATATTTGTTTGTCTGTTAATTGTATCACAACTTTGACTGAGCACTGTCTCCCAAGATACAGGCTTCAGCCTAGTTTGGGAACCAGGACCAGTAAAAATAAATTTAAAAAATATCTAAAACTAAATAAATTCATTAGAAAGTCCCAAACCTTGATAAAAAAACATAAATTCTTCTTTAAATATGATAAACAAAATAGGGAACGATTAGAATTAATAGAAAAATTGAATATGTATACTATGAAATTAAAAAATGTTAGTTTAAAATACACTTGTGATTTAGAAGCTCAACAGAAGAAAATGGACTCTCTTAAAGATGAACCCCATACATTAACAATAAAGTATGAACTATCTGAAAAACAGACACAACACTACATTCTGGCTATGAATGAGCTGATTGACCTTGGCAATTATAATAATGAAAGATTAGAATCGCTCAGCAATAATTATTCCTGTATGTGTCAACGGTCACTCAGCCGTTCCTCTCCACCAAATGATACTTCTGCTTTATTGCAAATTAGTAATGATAAGAATAACACTAGTTTCATTAGTCAATCTCAATCTGTAACGAACAAAACATTAGCAGTTAAGTCATACACAAAGAAAAATATTTTTAAACCTGAAATAACAATATTCAGTGATGAAATAGGTAAAAACTTAGGGCGCCTATTGTCAACAGGAGGACATTCAAACATCAATTTTTGTATGCCGGGTGCCTCTTGTCACCACATTTTTAAAAAGATCCTTAATTATAAATTTAACAATGATGGAAATCTAATTCTTTTTATGGGCAATAGGGGTAATTTAAACAAAAAAACACTAATAAAGTATATTGATTGTTTAGATCATTTAAATATAAGTAAAATTGTTATGTTTACATTTCCTTATAGCCATAGTTTGTCACAGGAGGAAAATAGGATAAGGTATAATTTGAATTTGACATTACATACAATGTCTAACTATATGAGAGAAAAACTACATGTAATTGACATTAACTCCTATGTTAAGAAACCCTTTTATTTGACAAAAGATAAGTATTGTTATCTGCCTAATTTTTATACCAGACAAATAGCTTTGTCGCTATGTTATTGTTTTCATATTTCAGCCAAGAACTTGGCTAAACATGCTGCTTCTATTGAGCAATGTACTGATGCTATAGATAATGTCAGTACTTTTCCTACTGACAATGACATATCCAGATTGAATGGTGACATCTGTATACAGGATAATTTAAATTAACTGATATGACAATAGAGAATCACTCTTGCATAATAGCAAATTCAAATCTTAATTGTACAGTCAAGCTAGATAAGGAATGTTCAGATCTTATAATGGAAAATAATGTGAACCCATCAAACATAAATGCCTACAATAAGAAAAACCAAAAAAAATGTATCAACCTGGTGCATCAAAATATTCAAGGTTTGATGGGGAAAGAGTTAGAATTGGAGTTGTTTTTGAATTGTAGCAATATTGATATTTTATGTTTAACTGAGCACTGGCTACAACCCCATCAATTCATTTCCAGCTTCAATAGTCACCAGGTTGCAAGCTCGTTCATCAGGGAAAAGTATATTCATGGTGGCTCTCTAATATTAATTAATAATTTGTTGAAGTTTAAAGAAAGAAGTGATGTTGTGAGCCTCTCTGTTGAGCGAGTAGTAGAGATTTCATGTGTTGAGTTAGAGCGATTTATTGTTGTGAGTCTTTACAAACCTCCTTGTGCACCATTTGATACCTTTTCAGACATTATGGAGGATGCCTTAAATAAGTTATCTAATAGCCATAAAACTGTTATCATTTGTGGAGATTTTAATGTAAATATTTTGGAGAAAAACTCAACAAGTTGTAATTTTTTTAAATTTGTTACATCCTTTAATTTACATCACAACTTTACAGAACCAACTAGAGTTACTGCCACAAGTGCTACATGCATTGACAATATATTTAGCTCTGCAAAACCTTTAAATAAATTAATAATTAATAAGATTCAGTCAGACCATTCTAGTCAGTTGGTCACTTTTTCAAATTCTCCAAAGGTTCAAAGTACACAAATAAGTTACATACCATATAGTGAAAGCCGTTTAGGAATATTTAAATATAATATAGCAAGAAAACTGGCATTGTTGCCCTATCATAGTGATCCGGATCACTTGTACAACTCTTTATTCTACTTGATTAATGGTGAGTTCTGCTCAATATTCACACCCAAACAGTTGTCTGTAAGTAACCGTCTGATGTTCTGTGATTGGGCAACTCCAGGAATTTATAAAAGTCGCAATCAATTATATAAATTGTATGAAGAAAGATCCTATAATCAAAATACGACTTTTCTAGAACATGTAAAACAATATGCCAAAACCTTTCGAAGAGCCTGTTCCATTGCTAAATCGTTGTACTTAAAAAATATTATAAAAAATTCGACAAATATGATTAAAACTACCTGGAAGATTATTAATACTGAGACGGGTAGGAAAAAAATACGTAGTCGTGATTTTAATTTAAGAATAAACAATGTTGACATTAAAAGCGATTTAGAAGTTGCGACTGAGTTTGAAAAATATTTTTCTAATCATTGTTACTGTTCCAATCGATGTTACCAAATCTCTCGCGTCTTCTTCTGTATCTGCTAAGCTAATACTCCAGCAAAGCGTAGAGAAGTATGACACAGATTTTGAATTCTCGGTGGTTAACCCTAAAGATATTTTGAATGCTTTCAAAAGTATTAATATGAAACGGGTTTATCTGTTAAGACTATTTCATCAATTATAACTATAATCGCCCCACATCTAGCTGCTGTGTTCAATTGCTGTGTCGCATCTGGCGTATTTCCTGACTTGATGAAGTATAGCAAAATTATTCCATTGTTTAAAGCTGGTGATACTCCAGATCCTTCAAATTTCCGACCTATTTCCGTATTGCCCACTCTAAGTAAAATATTTGAAAAGCTAATGCTTAGCCAGTTGCTCAGTCACTTTAATATACATAATTTACTTCATCGGAAACAGTTTGGATTCACGAAGGGTTGTTCAACTATAGATGCAGGAGTCAATCTGTTAAAAAGTATATTCGCGGCTTGGGAGGACTCGCAGGATGCATTAGGTATCTTTTGCGATTTGTCCAAAGCATTTGATTGTGTTCATCATGACACTCTTGTCAGGAAACTACACCACTACGGTATCAGGAACAAGGCTCTCGAACTATTGACTTCTTACTTGGGCAATAGAATTCAGAAGGTCGATATAAATGGTAAAAAATCTGCGGGATCCCCAGTGGTAATGGGCGTTCCACAGGGATCTGACTTACCCTACTATGTAAGGGATAAACATGAGATTGTTTTGATGCGGATGATACTTCATTGACGTTTAAAATAAATCGACAATTACGCAATTTTGACGAAGTAAATGACGCAATCTCTAAAGTTGTTCATTGGTTTAATGCTAATAATCTTTTGCTAAATGACAAGAAAACTAAAGTCATCAAATTCTCTACATCTAATGTGAAACAGGTGGCTACTAATGTACAGCTTAATGGGGCTGGATTGACCCCTGTTGAGTCAACTGTGTTCTTGGGTATCACAATTGATTCAAAACTACAATGGGGCCCACACATAGAAAAACTATCAGGCAAATTAAGTTCTGCTGCATATGCTGTTAAAACTATAAGACGGCTTACTGATGTGGATACAGCTAGAATGGTTTATTTCAGTTATTTTCATAGTATAATGTCCTATGGAATTCTTCTCTGGGGTAGCGCTGCGGACATTAACACCATATTTGTATTGCAAAAAATAGCTGTAAGAGCGATATATAAACTTGGTCCGCGAGAATCTTTGAGAGAGAAGTTTAAAGAGATTAACATTCTGACTGTGGCATGTCAGTATATATATGACAATCTAATTTATATGCATAAATATAAAGACTCCTTCTGTAAAAGGAGTGATACTCATAATATAAATACTAGATATAAGCATAACTTTGTGTTACATACCACCCGTCTCCACAAAGTAAGTAACTCTTTTATGGGGCAATGTATAAGATTCTATAACAAACTTCCCAATGATATCCGAGAAATGTCTATGAATAAGTTTAAAAGAATTATAAAAGCCAAATTGTGTAGCAGGGCTTTCTACAAAACTTCTGATTATTTAAGTGACAAAACAGCTTGGGATTGAGTCGCTCTAAATTAACACATTTAAATACAATGTAATTTTATGTAAGAAATAAATATTTTAAAAAAGGATTCCTACTGAGTTTTCTGGCAGTGTTTCTCAGTAGCTGCCACGTCATGCACTGCACGGTAGGGTAAAAAAAATGACGATTCCACACAAATGTAATGTTTTAACGGAATAAAAGACTTTTTCATTTTCATTTTCATTTTCAGTACCTCTTGTAAATTGCATATATCATGGAAAAGAATCCGAATTTTGTAATTTATGTTTTTGTGGCAAATCAACATTTTTATTATTTTATTTTATTATTATTAAGACCTAGGCTATGAGCCCTCTGCTCAGTAGACTCGTTGGCTAATCGATCATTAATAAGACCTAGTCCTCATAGACTCATGGCCTCTGCTCAGTAGACTTGATGGTTATTCCATCATTAATAAGACCTTGTCTATAAACCCACAGCACACAGACTCGTTGGCTAGTTGGTCATAAATACGGCCTAATCGATGCCCTTGCTGTTCAGAGTTTCATGAATGTGAGCGAGTCTAGACTCGTACTGTGCATGTTTTCTTAGAGTGAACGTAATTTTATGTAGGTCTTTTCGATCATTCACTGTCTCACGAAAACGTGAAAAAGAGTTTCGAACAACATTTTTTCGGAGGATATTTCTTTTTTCCGTTCTCGTTTGTTGGGACCTATAGTTTTGAGGCGCGCGGCACCTTCGTAGTTCTACACATAGCTAGACACTAAAAAGTAACAAATAAAAAAAACTTCGTTTAAAAAAACCGACTTCAAAAAATAAAAAGTATAAAAAAAATATCTTAATAAAGATTTAATTTAATACATCTCTTATGCAAACGTAATACCTTTAATATTAATGAAATACTATAATTTGTATGTGCTACCTATTGATAGCTTTGAAGTCGGTGCCAAGCCCTAAGCAAAATAAAAGTTAATATTACATACAGCTTTCATGCTTTGAGATGAAATTCCTACACTAAAGATTAACCTACGTAAATAAACTTAAAGAACAATATGAATTAATATGAAGCAGATGAAACTGTATCATAAAAATATTTAATATTAATACCTGAATGAGTTACTATAGTCATAATAAATCTATATTATGTGTATATATGAATATATTTGTGGCCCTGAAAAACGAATAGATAAATAATTAGTTGGGAGACAACGCATCACAATTTTACTATATTTCAAGACGACCGTCGCGTCAGCGACGTATGCCCGCATGGGTTGTTTGTGTAGAAATTCGAAGCTATCCCGCTGAAAGTATTGCGCGGCGAGTGTGGTACCTACTTGTTGGTAGGCTTGGCACCGACTTCAAAGCTATCAATAGGTAGCACATACAAATTATAGTATTTCATTAATATTAAAGGTATTACGTTTGCATAAGAGATGTATTAAATTAAATCTTTATTAAGATATTTTTTTTATACTTTTTATTTTTTGAAGTCGGTTTTTTTAAACGAAGTTTTTTTTATTGTTTCTAGCTGATAAGACATATTACCATATTGAGGATTTTTTAAATGATAAGTTATGACATAATTCCTGTAATATTATATCTACCTTTGCTTGCATGTAAAATTTAATTGACGTTTCTTAATTTAATTGACATTTACTGAATTTTAGTGATTCGTTTTACTATATATTATATTGACTAAACTTTATAATTTAATTAAACCTAAATACTATTTATACACCAATTTCATTGGTAGAACATAGAGCTCGTCTACAATAATATTGTATATTTAAGACCTTTTATGTACTTGTGTTCACAAATAAAGATTATGAATATGATAAAAAAAAACTTGTGTGTACTTATGTACACGCGTTAGAAGTTATACTTCTTAATATACAACTTGAACATAGTTATCAATTTTCATACCACCTAGAACTAACTTCATGCTGTTATTTTTACGATGCGCGCGCAGATGCGCGCGCATCGTAAAAATTCACTGTCATACCACCTAGAACTAACTTCATGCTGTTAAATTTTTTGGTGTCGGTGTGCGCGCGCATCGTAAAAATTCACTCTCATCATTTTTCTCCATCGCGCCAAAATAAGTATAACTTCAAAAATATTGTATAGTGCGGAGGTTATCTTTTAAAGAAAAGAAAAAGTAGTAACTCTTTGGAAACACCACGCAGGTTTTACATAAGCTTATCATAACGTCTTCGATAACATACACAAGTGTAGGAAAGTGGTGTATTGCCGTGAATTGTGATTTTCCGTGTAGGTTCCAAATTCCAAAACTCCATGGAGCCACGAAAATGCCTGATAGATTACTGGGGTAATTTAATATCCTTTCATTGAATTGACTATGATGGACTTTACTTGACTTTGACTTTTGACTAAATGATGAAAACGTAGCATAATGTTGAATTCATATGCAAATAAATTGATTTATGACGGGTTGGTTGACGTGGTTGTTAGATACTTCCTTTCACGCTGCAAGTCGTGAGTTCGATTCCCACCCAGGACAGATATTTGTGTGAGTCTGTTTGTCCGTAATCATCTATATAAGTATGATGTTAAAAAACTTACTTATCGTATGGGCAGTGGCTACCATAGTGTCAGAGTTGTAGAAGCCGGCCATTAGGCATCTGACATGGCTTAACAATTGTTGCCTTATAGCTACCACCGGGACCGACAGCTTAACGTGCCCTGCGAAGCACGGAGACGCTCAGAAATTAAACCACTTTGGCGGTCACCCATCTATGGACTGACTGCAAGCCCACTTGCTTAACCTCGCCAATCACCGGTGAGAGAAAAGTAGTACATGTAGTATATCAGTTATCTGGTCTCCATAGTACAAGGTCTGCTTAGTTTGGGATCAGTTGGCTTAGTGTGAATAATATCCTATAGTAAATTGAGAATGGTCTGAGACAAAATGTAAATAATGAAACCAATGGTTATCATAGTTTTTTTACCCAACTCTGGGGTAAAAAAAAGTTCTGTGTTTGAGGAATGTAATTGTTAGTGTAAAATGTTAAAAAGGAAGAAGCTGCATTATGTTTAGTTACAGACTGGACTTAATAAACTGTACAATCATTCAGTTGCTTTAATTTAAAAATTTCACTTAACATATGTATGGATATTACAAATAAGACAAGTACACAAATTAAAAATCATTTTATTCATCATCCTCAGAAGAAGAATTAGGATTTAGTAGGATATTTATTTTAAAAATACTTGACACTGGCAAGGAAGGCAAAAAAGGCAAGTTATGCTACATGGTGCAATAAATACTTCTTCTTTTATAAAGACAACGCCCGCATTAGGGAAATTAATCCCTGTGTCGCGGGGTACTTTACAAACATAGATATAATAGACGGACACAAATTACATCCAGACTCAGAACAACTATTTATCGGTCATACTTGGATATATTTCGTGGTTTATTTAGGCGAAGTACATGTTCACACTTGTACCTACAGAACAGTGTTATACAGATGTTTTGCCTAGTGGAATTTAGGTACTTACACGACGTACCATTACAAATATTGCAAACTTCAGTAACCATTTCCGAATATTAGTATATATATAAGTAAGTAAGTTTAAACAGGTGTATTAAACCATGGTCACATAAACTGTACAGACGCCAGAACATCAAGCTACCTCAATCTGTCAAATTTCCCCAATTGAAAGTGAACCTTATGCTTTTGTGATAAAGTTGAAAATCTATAAAAGAAATTTGACAGATTAGGATAGCTGGATGTGCTGGCGTCAGTACATACATAGTTAACATACGCATTTTTTTACATACCACCTACTTATAACATTGTTAATAATACAACCATGAAAAGAAAGCTTTATGGTAGTAGGCGTCTTAAAGGTATTGAAAATGACAACTTTTTGATTTTTGGGAAGACTAACACATCGCCTTCTAATCCCAAGCTAGGCAGAGCAATGCAACCAGACAAATGATATACGAAATATATTACGTAATGTAAAGTTACGTTACGTTAAGTGTGATCGGGCGAGGCGAACGGAAGTTGAAAGGGAGATATAAGTTAGTAAAGCTAAAAAGATTATTAGAGATACGTTTCGTATATATAAGTTTAAATTCAGTCGTATGGTCCAAAGTACACTAGTTTTTATTTAATGGTAAATTATTTATTTTTATACGGTTTCCCTCGGCTTATAAAACTGTTCTTTTAATTGTCATTCAAAAACAATATTACATTAATATGGGTCTAAGAAACCACTTAGGTTTATATTTGAGATATTAGGAGTATATTATGTTACTACTAAAAAAAAAATATTGTATTTTTTATATATCAGAGGGCGACCAACGATCAAGTGGGTCACCTGATGGTAAGTGATCACCGCCGCCCATGGGCACTCGAGACACCAGAGGAGTCGCGGGTAGGGTTACCATATATTATAGAGGGATGCCTGTCTATGGTACCTAAAATGCCTGAATTTTCAGAAAAATGCCTGTCTGAACGCTGTAGGTAATAAGTTAAAGCCAATAGATAATAATGAAGAAGGATGTTATTATTACTGATATTTGTCAGAGGACATTTTTTGAAGTTATACTTCTTTTGGCGCGATGGAGAAAAATGATGAGAGTGAACTTTTACGATGCGCGCGCACACCGACACCAAAAAATTTTACAGCATGAAGTTAGTTCTAGGTGGTATGAAAATGTATGAGAGTGAATTTTTACGATGCGCGCGCATCGTAAAAATAACAGCATGACGTTAGTTCTAGGTGGTATGAAAATTGATAACTATGTTCAAGTTGTATATTAAGAAGTATAACGCGTGTACATAAGTACACACAAGTTTTTTTTTAATAGTTCTTTCTTTTCTTATATCAAAACGTAAAAATCTTGACAAGATACAGTTTTGTAATTTTCTTGTGTAATCAATATTGCTTTTACTGATTCAATTGACAGCCGATTTCTGTTTCTACTCCACTGGGCGTTGATGAGAGCCTGCGAAAATGCCTGTCTCAGACCAATGCCGGCCGCACGCCTGTCTAAACCTTAAAATGCCTGTCAAATGCGGCTTAAGCCTGTCATATGGTAACCCTAGTCGTGGGTGCGTTGCCGGCCTTTAAGGCTGAGATCTATAGAGCGTACTTAGACTTTGCTCAAACTTTACTTACGTAAAACTTTGCTAAGTGTATGCTAAGCTTATACTTTGATTTGGTATTTATAGACTTTTTGAAGTTAAGATTATGCTTAGCATAAGCTAAGACAGACAAAGTCAAAACACCAATTGTAATTTCGTCACATGCATTAACTTCTGTCTAAGTAAAGTCTGAGCAAAGTCTAAGTACGCTCTATAGATCTCAGCCTAAGAGTCAGCAAATAAGTGTTGCTGACTCTTCCCCCCACCCCAATGAGCTCTGGCGAATTATTAATGTTATTATTAAGGAATGTCTTCTGTAAGGTGGAGGTACTTCCCCAGTCGCAGTCGGGCTGCTCTTTGAGCGAATGAACGATATGCCCTACCTCACTTAAATGGTACCCGTTATAGTTATATAGTATAGTTTAACACTTACAATATTACTTACTAGCTGTGCCCGCGACTTTGTCCGCGTGTAAATTAGTTTATTTCGTTTTTTAGTAAAATGAAAGACTTTTTCTAAAATAAAAGTAGCCTAAGTTACTCCTTATTACATCAGCTACCTGCCAATAAAATTCCCGTCAAAATTGGTCCAGCAATTTCAGAGATTAGCCGGAACAAACAGACAGACAGACAGACAAAAATTGTAAAAAATGTTATTTTGGTGTATGTACCGTATATATATTCATATTTATGTAGTAAAAACCGGCTATTTTAATATTACAAACCGACACCCGAATTTTATTTATTTGTATTCATATTTATGTAGTAAAAACCGGCTATTTCAATATTACAAACAGACACTCGAATTTTATTTATTTGTATAGATATAGGCGATACTATATCAAGTAAAGTAACAGTCAAACAGAATTTACCGATTAGGAGGTCGCGAGTTCACACGGCCGGCCGTACTATTGAGGTGAACCCCTTTTAGCGCAAGCAATTTAGCTTAGTTAGTGGGGTCAACAAGAACGATATTTTAACGTGCGATAGTGGGCTGATATAGAACACTTATTTCTTCAAATGCTATTGGCCTTAATATAAATTTGTTTCGGCTATTGTTTGGAAACATCGAGATACAAGATTCGTTAATTTACTGCCTAAATTGGACAGATAAGTTCCACTGATACAAACATCGATCAATTAAATTATCGCCTTTGTACGGTAATATTCTAAGTTAATGCTGTCTTGTTGATCTAGTGGCTAGTGATCCTCAGTGCCTAATCAGGGGACGTGGGTTCGATCCTCACCCAGGAAAAATCTTTGTGAGCATATCTATCACCGTAGCCTAGTTGGTAGTGCTCCTGCCTACGAAGCTGGTGATCCTGGGTTCGAATCCCGGTAAGTGAAAATATTTGTGTGATGAGCACGAATATTTGTTTCTGAGTCATGGATGTTTTCTATGTATTTAAGTATTTATCTATCTATATAAGTCTGTAAATCGTCGCCTGGTACCCATATTACAGGCTTAGCTTAGTTTGGGGCTAGGATGATCTGTGTGACATTGTCCCTAGATATTATTATTATTATATATAAAAATCAATTGCTGTTCGTTAGTCTCGCTAAAACTCGAGAACGGCTGAACAGATTTATCTTATCTTAGTCTTGAAATGTTCGTGGAGGTCTAGCGAAGGTTTAAAAGGTGAGAAACATTGGAATAATTGCCGTGAAAACTCTAAAAACAGCCCTTTTCTTTTTCCCATATAAACGTTTTGTAAAACAAAAGTTTAGGTCTTTTATTTATCGATGTAGGCAGTACGAAGTCTGTCGGGTCAGCTAGTTATAGATATATTTCACTCAGACACAGGACACTACACAATTTAAATATATACTAGCTGTGCCCGCGACTTCGTTCACGTGTTAATTAGTTTATTTTGATTTTTTTTGTTATTTCTAAAATATTTTTTTTTTTTAATAAAAGTAGCCTAATTACTCCTTATTACATCAGCTACCTGCCAATAAAAGTCCCGTCAAAATCGGTCCAGCCATTTCAGAGATTGGCCGCAACAAACAGACAGACAGACAGACAAAAAATTTAAAAAAAAATATTTTGGTGTATGTACCGTATATATATTCATATTTATGTAGAAAAAAACGGTTATTTCAATATTACAAACAGACACTCCAATTTTATTTATTTGTA
Organism: Pseudoips prasinana; assembly: GCA_951640165.1. NCBI lineage: Eukaryota > Metazoa > Arthropoda > Insecta > Lepidoptera > Nolidae > Pseudoips > Pseudoips prasinana. Next base: position 18,242,493 of record OX621260.1, read on the forward strand.
TAGATAAGTATGTTTTTCAGTTGGATGTTTGCCGTACTCTGCCTAGTTTAGGATCAGATGGCAGTGTCTTAGTTGTCCTAAGATATTTATTAATTAAAATTTTTGATGTTAAACATCTATAGCCACACGTAAACCAGATTTCTGGCGTGGCGATACGATACGATAGTAGTGTGTACGGTGTGGCGACGCGTCGCCATGCGCAATCGACTTTTTATTTTATCATTATGACATATTTCGTTCCTATCACAATATGTTCTTTTCTGCATATTACTTTTACAAAATAATGTCGATGTTTCACATCTGCCAGGCGTCCCGTCACGGCTCACATTTTTTTTGCTTGAGTTACTTATAGTTTACATAAACTACTATTTAATTTGGTGATGCTAGGTTGTTTTACGACAAATTAATAAAGTAGTATATAGAATTTCCTTAGTTATAAAAAAAACAGTCAGTTAAGTCTCGAAGAGTGCTGGCGTCTGTACTATACCAGACCTCTTGGACAAGAATTCCTCTTGGACAAATGTCTGTACTGTATAGATGAACTGTGACCATGGTGAAATTAATAATAGGTCTTTACCTATGAAATTGCCGTTTTGTATGAAAAAATTTAAACGAATTTTTTTCATGAATTTTTTTTTTGTATTAATCGAAGTAATCACCCATGCAATCAATGCATCTTTGCCATCGCAGTGGCAGTTTATTGATGCCCTTCTTAAAGAAATCAGCTGGACGGGAGGCAACAAATTCTTCAAAGGCATTTTGTACTGCCTCTCGGGTATTGAATTTTTTTCCCGCCAAGAAGTTATCCAAATTCTGGAAAAAGTAGTAGTCTGTAGGCGCAAGGTCTGGTGAGTAGGGCGGATGACGGAGAGCTTCCAACCCCAGTTCTTGCAACTTGGAGACCGTCTGCTGTGCAGTATGAGGTCGCGCGTTGTCGTGCAGGAGCAGCGGAGACGAGCGATTGACCAATGCTGGTTGGAGATGCGCCAGCTTCTCCATCATTGTGCTCAGTTCTTCACAGTACACATCTGCAGTAATGCTCACCCCGTTTGGTAAGAAGCTGTGATGAATCACACCGGCGCTAGACCACCAAACAGTGACCATCACTTTTCTAGGGGTAAGTTTTCGTTTAGGGCATTGTTTAGGTGCTGAACCAGGATCCAACCAACTTGCTGAGCGCTTGCGGTTATCAAACAGAATCCATTTTTCATCGCAGGTAACAATGCGGTTCAAAATTCCTTCATTTGTGTGTCTGTTGAGCAGTGCAAGGCACGTCTCGACGCGTACTTCGCGCTGGCGATCATTGAGTTCGTGGGGCACCCATTTGTCAAGCTTTTTTACCTTGCCAATTTGACGCAAATGGACCAATATTGTTTTGACGCTAACGTCGAAAGCTGCTGCTAATTCAGCCGTAGATTGTGTATCATCAGCTTCCACAACCGCCTTTAATTCGTCATTGTCGACCAAAGTCTTCGGACGACCGCGAGGTTCATTTTTCAGGTCGAAATTTCCAGAACGGAAGCGAGCAAACCAATAACAGGTGGTGCGTTGGTTTGTAGTGTTAGCTCCGTAAACGTCGTTGATGTTGCGTGCCGCTTGTGCCGCGTTGCTGCCACGACGGTACTCATATTCCATAATTACTCGAATTTTTAACGTATCCATGATGACGAAAAAGATTGAAATGCGATGAAAATGTAACACTAATCAATAAAGAAATGACTACTTTTGGAAAAAAGAATCCATGTTTTTAAAATAAAATTAATTTGAAATTAGAATTCTTAGCCAAACAAAAATTATTTTGATTTGAAATGGCCAGTACTGCAGAACGGCAATTTCATAGGTAAAGACCTAATATACTTATAACAATTAATTATTTAGGTTAATTTCCGCATTGTAACTAAATTGTAGTGATTATTTATTTCTCTTTGATTAAATACTACCTGTTGACATTTGTAATGCTACATATTGATTTATTTATTAATTATTATTTGATTGTTTAAATGTTATCTCGACTTTTTAACTATTTTGAATTTGGACATAATTGTAATTTTCTTATTATTGTATACCTGTTGCATGATCTTGTATGATAAAGATTGAATTCTAACACAATTGTAAAATATTGTTTAAGAATAAATAAAATTGAAAAAATTGAAAATTGACCACTATCATACTTTAAACTTGAGAGCTAGTTTTAGCGAATTTTCTAGCGCATGTGAATCCACTCCACTGACGTCCACTGCTACCTATTACGCTTTGACGTGGGTGTTCACAATGCCGGGTTGCGAGGCGCTCATAGCTGGATACTCTCACCGATGCTTACGTGATCGGCGAGGTTATTCAACTAAAGCTTGCGGTCAGTCTATAGATGGGTGACCGCCAAAGGGTTTCTGAGCGTCTCCGTTCTTCGGAAGGCACGTTAAGCTGTCGGTCCCGGTTGTAGTCATTAGACAACAGTCGAACAACTCTGACACTAGGGTAACCACTGCCCATACGATAAGTAAGTACAATGCCAAATTATTTGGTATTATTTTTTAAGTTTAGTATTGTCATTTATTGTTACTTAACTTAGTAGTAGTAAGTATTAATTAAGATAAAACAGTTACCCTTATATGGTATATTTTTTAAGTTTAGTATTGTCATTTATTGTTACTTAACTTAGTAGTAGTAAGTATTAAGTAAGATAAAACAGTTACCCTTATATGGTATATTTTTTAAGTTTAGTATTGTCATTTATTGTTACTTAACTTAGTAGTAGTAAGTATTAAGTAAGATAAAACAGTTACCGTTATATGGTATATTTTTTAAGTTTAGTATTGTCATTTATTGTTACTTAACTTAGTAGTAGTAAGTATTAATTAAGATAGTACAGTTACCCTTATATGGTATATTTTTTAAGTTTAGTATTGTCATTTATTGTTACTTAACTTAGTAGTAGTAAGTATTAATTAAGATAAAACAGTTACCCTTATATGGTATATTTTTTAAGTTTAGTATTGTCATTTATTGTTACTTAACTTAGTAGTAGTAAGTATTAAGTAAGATAAATCAGTTACCCTCTCTCCCGCATTGCGTGCTGCGATATCTGTGAAATGCACTGCGCGCGGAAATTCTCGTAGTGCACGTCTTGGGTGACATCCTTCAGGTCCTGCATGTGTGTGGAGATCAGCATCGTTCGCAGCTTCGTGAAGTCCGAGTGCCGAGGGTTTTCCACTGCACAAACATAGTTCTATGGTAAGATGGTAAGAATTAGATTTTATCTTCCTAAAATCGAGCAACGCTGATCGCTTTGGCTGAAGCATCATACAAGTCCCGAAGGGAACAAGAGACTGGACAAGAGGGACACTCAGAAGAAGAAGTACACTTTATTGCAAAAATCAGTAATACAAAAATATTTGCTTATTTTAATGCAATTGGCGGCCTTATCGCTAAAAGCGATCTCTTCCAGGCAACCGATTTACTTTGAATGGACCAAAATTGAAAGACTCTAATGAAGGTAGCAGAAGATGTACTAATTGCAATTGAAAAGTTATGAATCTAATTAATCTAATACTACGTACATATAGAAATGTACTTACGTAATAAGATATATATATACAAATACATATATAGGTACAAGACATAAATGAATGTAAGGATATTATTTCACAAACGGACGGCAGTAGATTTATTGCCGAGTAGATAAAGTGAGATAGTGCTGTTTAAGCATATTTTTAAATACGTTTTCTGATTGAGCGCGCCTAATCTGTATTGGCATCGCATTCCATAAGCGGACAGCTTGTACACTGAAGGATTTGTCTGTAAAATTAGTAGAATGCACTGGCATTTTGAGTCGTAAGTTTTCTGAAGACCGCAAGAGTCGCGAATGAGTTGAGTAAAGAAACTGAAAGCGTTCCTTGAGATAGAGAGGAGTGGATGGATTGAACAGAATACTGTATAGAAGTGTGACAATGTGAGTATTCCGACGAAGTCTTATGGGCAACCACTTGAGTTTAGTGCGAAATTCAGAGACGTGATCATATTTACGCAAACCAAATATGAATCGTATGCAAAAGTTTTGAAGTCGCTCAAGTTTATCAAGTGGGTCCTCTGTAAGATCAAGATAGCTGGTTTAACCATAGTCAAGGATAGGGAGAAGCAAGGAAGTGACTGCGTAAGTGCAATTTTGGTAGCAGTAGGGAGAAAGATTCGCATGTATCTTAGGGAACTAGCAGAAGCAAACATCTTTCTGCTTAGTTCTTGTATTTGTGGACCCCAGGAAATAGTCGTGTCAATATAGATACCTAAATTATTCACTTTATCGGCTTAATCAGATAAATGTGCCATATTTTGGGGTGACATGCCGTACTCGCAGATTATTATCTGCGAGTACGGCATGTCACCCCTGCAGAACCAGCATTTGACCAAAAGAAGTTAGTAGTTAATAATCTAGCATAATAATAAATAGACCACGTAGAACATTTTTTGATCAAATCGGAGACGTTCTCAAGAAAGGGCAGGTCAGAAGTACCCTAAACCAGCGAGCATGTATGAAGAATATAATGTCAGTAAACGAAGTGAAAGAGGTGTGCAACGATCGTGACAAATGGAAGTCCGTTGTCTCTGCTTTCCCCTCTGGGAAACAGGCGTGAGTCTATGTATGTATAATTATACCTAGACTAAGACTCTGACAAACAAATATGTTCATGCGCACAAATATCTCTCCTGGGTGGGAATCGAAGCCACGACCTAAGGCGTTAAAGGCAAGCATTTATGACTGCACGTGTGGCGCAGTCGCCTCGCCGTTCGTGTCGCGGGTTCGAGTCCCGCGCCGGACAACTGTTTGTGTGACCCATAATAAGTTGCTCTGGGTCTGGATGTAATTTGTGTCCGTCTATTATATGTTTGTAAAGTACCCTGCGACACAGGCATTAGATTCACTAGTACGGGCGATGTTTTTTTAAGAAAAAAAAAATTATCAAGTACGCCAACCGGCCCGTCAAATAATAATTTTTATTATTGAATTGTGCAATGTTATTGAACTCGGTGCATTCTCGCGTATTATATTGATGGCATCCTCATAATTCAGCAAATCTTGATTCAACAATCTGTGACCGCTGTCATTCTATTCGCATCGGATGTGGAAGCGATTTACCATTTGATTGTACTTGAATACAATTGGTAAACAATGCTTCGAGAGGTCATTGGAGTAGTTTAGGCTCGCTATGTTTGGATACCGACGCGGTGATGTTGCGGATGGGTATCTTCAATATAAAATTGGTAAAAATTTACGACATGCAATTTATAGATACTTATAAGTTTCAACTCAAGGAACCTTATTTTTCTTGGTTAGCAGTTAGTAAGTTTAGGTTTCCGATCTGGCTCGAAGGACCAAACTTTGCCTCGTGAACTTTTTTTTTTGTCACGTAGACTTTAAAAAAGCGCTTGTAAATAGTCAGAAAATGTTTGTAGTAATACAGTTATTATTTCTAGTTACTTGTTAAAGATATTTAGCTACATGGAATGTTAAAACATTTATACAATTTATTTTATAATGGTAGTGATAACTATTTAGCTAGCTTGTATTAAGTTATTGTCAAGGAGATTATGTTTAGGTTTAATTATTGAAATTAATATTCGGTCTAAATAATTCCCCGGAGAAAGCACAGAGAAAATAAATACCTTGAGGTAAAGGGGTGACATATCTTTGCTGATATAAATGAGATATTTATGTCAGATCTAACATTTGCACACGCCTTAACTTGGTGGTAGACGGAAAAACGGAAAAATATTATATAATAGCTGGCCCTGGTTTTACCAGTTTTATAAATTATAAGGCTATAATTTATAAAACTGGTAAAACCACCGCTGGATTAACACATAGGCATGTGTTAATCCAGCGTGTCAGCTAACTCCATACCGAATTTTATTAAAATCGCTCCAGCCGTTTAGACGTGAAGAAGTAACAAACACACACACGCACACACTCACAAAATTTCGCTTTTATAATATTATTAGGATCAGTAGGATGTTTTTCTAGAAAAGAGAAAAAAATAAAATTTAAGAACCGCGGCTAATAAAACTGCAGCATCAAACTCTCGGGCCTGTTATTAAAAGAGCACTCACCATCGACGATTCCCCAGGGGTACTGACGGCCGCGCACGCGTTTGCCTCCTACCTCCAGCACCACATCTGAAGCCACCACAGCAAAGGGAGCCGCGGCCTTCAATTCCCGGTCTTGTTGCTTAAACTCTTCGTCTTCGTCACTGTCGCATTCCGGGAACTGGTAAACCTGATATAGACTTCACTTGTAAGTAGCTATTTATTTAAGGTCTTATTTAAGACCTTAAATAAATAGCTACTGAAGTTAAGTTAATGAAGTTTAGTAAAATTGGGTATTTGGTTAGTTTGGGGCTAGGATGATCTGTGTGACATTGTCCCTTAATAAAAAAAAAATATATATATATCATATTAGCCGTAAGACGCCCACGGCTGGTCAAAGGCCGCCCCCCAAAATCTCCACAATTGCTGGTCTTGCACCCTCATAAAATCATCGGTCCATCTTGTCAATCGATACGAAATCGGAATCAGAATTAGTGTATCGGGGCCACCTCTACTCGCGTTCAATTTACTGGTAATTACTTGATTTGAGTAACTACATGATTACTTGATGTTACATACATATTCTTAATTTTTTATATTTTTTTAATAAGACAACGCCTGCAGTAGGGAATCTGATCCCTATGTCACGGGGTACTTTAGAAATATGTAATAGACGGACACAAAGTACATCCAGACTACTAGGCGTCGGGAGGGTTTTCATCGCTTTGCTTCCTCCTTTATCATACGCACGGCTAAGCAGTGGAACACCCTCCCGAACGACGTGTTTCCAGACTCATACAACATGGGTTTATTCAAGGCTAGAGTGAACAGGCATTTTATGGGTACGCGCGGTCTGCCTTGGACCACATCTTCACTTACCATCAGGTGAGATCGTGGTCAAGCGCAAACCCATTCAGCATAAAAAAAAAACTCAGAACAACTATTTATGGGTCCGGCGCGAGACTCTTTAGAAATATATACGTATACTTAACAGTTGTCTGTTTGCCGTAAAACAGACTCTATCCAGTTAGGAATCAGATGGCAATGTGTTAGTTATCAGAAGATATTTATTATTGTTATTTATATACTTGTCGATACATTTTAGTCATTCGGAAGGCACGATAAACGTTTAATTTCAGGTATATTTACCTGTGTCCCGTTTTACCCGCGTTAAAGTGTATAAATTACCTATAGCCTATGTGTTATCCAGGGTATCAGCTAACTCCATACCAAATTTTACAAATTCGCTTTAGCCGTTTAGACGTGAAGAAGTAACAAACATACATACTCACAAACTTTCGCCTTCATAATATTAGTGTGATTAGACCCAGTCTCAGGACAAACAGACATGTTCATGCACACAAATATTTGTCCTGGGTGGGAATCGAACCGACGACCTGCGGCTTGAAAGGCAAGCATTTACCAACCACGTCAACCAACCCGTCTTCTTCTTTTAGATCTGTACATAAGAGTACAAACCTGTATCTGATGTTCTTCCAAGTCGTTGAGGATGCGTGTCTTCAGCCGCCTCACCTCGGCGGCTGTGAGGGAGTCGGCTTTCGCTATTACTACCACAATATTCACTTTCCGATGGAGTCGCTTCATCATTTCCAAGTCCACGTGCCGTAAGCTGCAACAAATAGTTATAAATAATAATAATATCTAATCCAAAACTTAGCAAGAGCTTGTAGACTATGGAAACCAGATAACTGATTTACTACGTATACTATTTTTCTTTTGTAAATACATACCTGCACCCAGACTCAGGACAAACAAACATGTTAATGCACACAAATATCTATCCTGGGTGGGAATTGAACCCACGACCTGCGGCGTGAAAGGCAAGCCTCTACCAACCACGCCAGCCGGCCCTTCAGCTTTAGAAAAGATACCTACATAGATTTTTAACAATTAATAATTAGAACCCTGTAACTATGCGTTCTTTTTATTTACTGTTAAAAATCCCTATATCTTTCTACAGCTGAGCGGATATTTTTTAATTGTCATGAGCCAACTAGAATATGATCCGCATGGGCCTTTACCAAACATTTTACCACGTATAAAAAAAAAATATTGTGTCTCAAAAAAAAAACAAAACAAATTGAGGTAGCCCCATTAAGTGATTTGTGTGGGAACCATGTTGACTCGCAACTTCCCTTAGATTCTAGTATCTATGTAGGAGAGTATATAGAATATTTCATTAATTACTAAACTTCGTTTGCCAATAATTTAAGTAAAGAATAGGTACTAGTCGAGTCCTGTCGTCGACGTGTGAATCTTATAGATTGGGACTGCTGAGATTGCAAGTGTACTAAGAGTTCGTAGACCTTGTATGTGAACGAAATGTAATGACAAAAGAATTCACCAATCTCTCTCGCTGCGCGGCGCTACCAGAGCCGACACTTATGACGCTTTTTAAGGTTCCGTACCCAAAGGGTGTATCGGGATCCTATTACTACGACTTCGTTGTCTGTCTGTCCTTCTGTCACCAGACTGTATCTCATGAACCGTGATAGTTGTACAGTTGAAATTTTCACAGATGATATATTTCTGTTACCGCTATAACAACAAATACTAAATAAAATAAATATTTAAGACCCCCTACAACTAACGTGAATTATTGCTCGTTTTTACAGATAATGATACGGAACCCTTCGTGCTTGAGTCCGACTCGCACTTGGCCGGTTTTTAAAGGATGTTACTCAACGAGAAAAAAGTGTCGTTATGACATAGAGAAACTCACTGGGAATATGTTTTCTTGTTCAGTCACACTGTTTCACATTGATGATTATTTGGTGCGACTTATTGCGCAAAAAGTCGCATTATGTCAACAATGTTACTCAATAGGAATTTTATTCATGAGTCATAACATTGTTACATGTCTCAGTATTACTGAACGGGAATTAATGCAATAATTCTTTATTTCTCAAAATTTCAAATACGTACAGGCTGAGTTGTTATACTGTGTTAGACATTAAACGCTTGTACAGACGCCAGCACATCAACCTAACCCAATCTGTCAAATTTCGTCAACTGAATGTGAACCTTATACTTATGAGATAAAGTTGAGAATCAATAAAATAAATTTGACAGATTGGGGTAGTTTGATTTGCTGGCGTCTGTACAAGCCAGGGGCCTTAGCTGAGTATCCAAGTGAAATTTACGGTTACTGCGATATTTTCTGCTGAAAACAACGAGTCAAGTTACTTAGGATATTGTATAACTGTTCTGAATAGCTGAAATTGTATTTATAACTGTAAAAAGTCTTGTTTTTACTGCCAAATCGGTAAATAAGGATATGGACTCCTTATACGTAGTAAGCGGTCCCGTTGCCTTTAAGAATTAACTTGTTTGATCCTGATCTCTAAATTGCGTGTATAATAATACATGCTATAAGTATATTCATATTTCCCTAATATACTCTAGCATCTTTAATTAGCAGCTGGGCCACAACATTGATAAAATGGTAGAAAAGTCAAAACTGTACATTGAATATTTTTTTAAAAAGGATACTTGGGGCGTGATCTACAATCGATATTGAAGCCAAACATATAGGTTTAAAATTTTTGTATGTCTGTTTGTCTGTATGTATGTCCGGGCTAAACTCAAAAAGTACTGCATGGATTTAGTTCAAATTTTGCATGAATATTACTAAGAGGTCGTGTCGACATTAGGCTACATATTATCACGCTATCACCTACGGGGGAGGATCTGTGATTATTTATAAAATTCAACGCGGGTAAAACCGCGAGGCACAGCTAGTAATATTGATAATAGTGGATCACGGATCGCAATAAAAGGATACGCGTATTAATGGCGTGACGTCTTGGTGACAGACTGAAGCGACGGTAGCGCCATTTAGCGAACTTACTCGCGTATTCTTAGCGAAATTTCATGTCATTGCATTAATATTCAAATCCTGTCTCATCCTATTATATGTAATTCAACGCTATTGATAAATAAAGAGCGACTCAGTATCCGGTCCTCTGTTACAGCTGCAGTTTCAATACACGAACGAAATAGTAAGGTTGGTATATTTATACGCGATCACGTATTGACCTAGTGTGGGTATAAATAATGGCCAAACAAAATAAAAATCTCTTCAAACGAAACGTTTATATGTCCGGTGAGACTTATACAATATGCAACATAAATAGTAGATATAGGAAATTCATGCGCCGCTATCTATCCACGAAACAAATTAAAGAAAACCAGATTGAGAAAGGCCTGCCCCAAAGATCTCCACAATTGCCGGTTGGCGCTACCTGTATCCAGCGACTTCCAGCGACCCTCAAAAGATCCTCGGTCTATCTTGTAGGGCGAAGTTATTACATTTAAAACAACGCAAACATAAAAGCCGCGCCATACTAACATAATAATATGACGTCCCTTGTAATGGAGCCATAGAAGCACTTTGACAGAAAATGATAGTCAAAATACAAAATCAATATGTAGTGTTAATTCCGCTAATTGTCAGTTTAATCATGCCGGGATGCAATTTGCACCGCCCTCCCGCCCGCAAAAATGTGCACATGCAAGAAGGACTATATAAGAGTGCTCGATGGAGAGGACTGAAACACGTGTTGGGTATCGTACTGGCGCTTGTAATTTGCTTTTTTTATATTGTCCTTCTTGCATGTGCACATTTTTGCGGGCGGGAGGGCGGTGCAAATTGCATCCCGGCATGATTAAACTGACAATTAACGGAATTAACACTACATATTGATTTTGTATTTTGATTGTTATGGATTTCCGTAAAGTAACGCCTGATTCCATTACTTAGAAAATGATAGATCATCCCCACTTTATCTTCACCAAGAACTGATAGGTAAATCAGCTGATGTATAACAATCTTGCTTGCTGAATTGTTTCTAACTTATTAATGCGAAAATTCATTTGTATGGATGTTTGTTACTCTTTCACGCAACAACCAGTGAACGGATTTTGATGAAACTTTGCAGTAATATAGCTTATATACCTATCTGAATAATACATACCTGACTATTATTTATAAAGTTTAAAGCGGGTGAAACCGCGGGACAAAGCTAGTCTTGAATAAATGCCATATAAGTATAATAGCTCGCCCAATCACTATGAAAGTATTCATAACATATTTGCTAGTGTTTGTTGTTTGTAAAATTAAATATGAGAGCTTTGTTTACATTCTCCGAGCAGTAAATATTAAACAAAGTTTAATAGAAAGCGTTACTAAATCGAAATTAACTCAATAGGTTTCATGACGAGTCTGACATTTCATCCGAGATCCGATGACATTATTTTTACGTTCATATAATTTACATATATTTTTCTAGACAAATATATTAAAAATTTGCTGTGTGGTGATGGCATTGTACATTATCACTATTTCATCCCGTGGGGGCGTAGAAATCGTCCGAGGGAATGCCTACCAGAGAATGGGCAGCGTCGTTTTTCTGTGAATTACGACCATCAAACTGCGATCGCCAACCCGTCTGCCAATCGTGGCGATTATGGCATATCCCCCCAATCTTTGGGGAGGCCTTTGTCCAGCAGGGGACGTTCTTCGGCTGTCATGATATTAAAAGGAATAATAACTGGGTGCACGTGTGGCGCAGTGGTTAGGTCCGTTTCTTATCCGCTGGAATGATAGCTAATTAATATTAGCAGTATGTAAATTTACCATACAGAGTCTGCCATATGGCCCACACATTTATTTAGTTATTATAGACACACCAACAGTCTACATACATTCAGTCAAAAAAGTATCGGGAATGGATGATTTGTTTATGGTTCCAAATTCTAATTTTTGTTTAATTTGTTGTTGTTAGATTGTCACAACTATTTTTCATTTTGGCGCAGAGTTTGAGTTGCATCTGTTATTTATATTAAATACAGTGCTGGTTTTAGTAATAAGTGTGTATTGCGAATTTCATAATGGACAAATTATCGAACAAAGAGTTTGTCTTAAATTTTGCATCGCTAATGGAATTTCGTGTTCGGAGTCTGAAAATGTTACAGAAGGCTTACGGTGAATCGACTTTATCAAAAACTCGTGCTTATGAGTGGTTCAAAGCGTTCAAAAGCGGTCAAGATATGATGAAAAATTTGCCTCGCTCTGGTAGACCATCAACGTCTGCAACTGAAGTTAACATCGCAAAAGTGAAGGAAATAGTGACTGAAAATCCTCATTCAACTCTGAGAGAGATAGCCGCCGAACTTTCTGTATCTCACGAGTCGATTCGTACCATTTTAACTAATAATTTGGGTATGAAACATGTTGCCGCTCGGCTAGTCCCAAAAGATCTGAATTTTCTCCAAAAACTCAATCGCATGAAAGTCGCTGAGGACATGGTAGAACGAGTCAATTCCGACCCAACATTCATGAAACGCATTGTTACTGGTGACGAGACATAAGTCATAAGTCATTTATTTCTTAACAATTTACATTGTGTTGAAACATTTGTAGTACAATACATATCTAAAATCTAAAATAAAACTGTCATACATAATGGTCAAGAATACGTTGTTACATTTGTCGTTTGTCATTTATGAACTCATTAATACTATAATACGCTTTCTTCAATAAAAATGTCTTCAATTTGTTTTTAAATACGTTAACTCTGTGTATAGTTTTAAATTCTATTGGCAGCTTGTTATATAGGATGACAGATTGCACTCTGGGACTATGCTGAACTACATTCAATTTAGGTTGAATTGTAGAGGGTAAGTCCTTCCTACGAGTACTCTCTCTCAGCTGTCGTTCCTCATCAGTTTCGTATTTGTGCAATTTTTTTACAAAACTAGTCAATAATACAAGAATATATAGACATGGTGCCGTCAAAATATCTAATTTAACAAAATGGTCTCTGCATGACTCAGTCTGTTTTATACGAAGCATCGTCCTTATAGCTCTTTTTTGGATAACAAGTACTGATTGGATATTGTAATTATAACTATTACCCAATAATTTAATGCTGTACCTGAGCTTTGACTCAACCAGAGAAAAATATATTATTTTAAGTTGAGGCAGAGTGAGCTCTTCTCTTAAACTTCTAATAGCATAACATGCAGAACTAACAGTCTTAGTAATAGATAAAACCTCTTCTTTCCAATTTAGATATGCATCAATGTGTACTCCCAAAAATTTTACAGACGTGGGTTTACGAGTTTGACATGCAAACTAGTCAACAAGCTTCGGAGTGGCGCCTTCCAACTAAACCAAAACCGAAAAAAACACGCCAAAGTCGATCAAAAGTCAAAGTCTTGTTGACTGTTTTCTTTGACTATCGCGGTGTTGTGCACTCTGAATTCTTACCGGAAAGTCGAATGGTAAATAAAGAATATTATTTGAGCGTTATGCGGCGTTTATAAGAGCAAATTCGACGAAAAAGGCCAGATTTGTGGAAAGAAAATTCTTGGATTTTGCACCACGATAATTCGCCTTCGCACAAGGCCATCATTGTGAACGAATTTTTGACCAAACACTCAACAAATATCATCCAGCAACCACCATATTCACCAGATATGGCTCCAGCTGACTTCTTTCTTTTTCCTAAACTCAAATTACCACTTCGTGGTACCCGTTTTCAATCGGTAGAAGACATAAAGGAGAATTCGCGGCGAGAACTGAACTCAATTCCGAAAGCAGCGTTTAAAAAATGTTTTGATGAATGGATTATTCGTTGGCGTAAGTGTATCGTTTCTGAAGGAGCATATTTTGAAGGTGATAAAATAAATTTGGATGAATAACAAACATTTTGTATATTATTGATCTTTTCCCGGTACTTTCTTGACAGAGTAGTATACAACATTTAAATACCTAGCTCACTATATAATTCAATCCATATATGTACTTCTATTAAAGGCATGCACAACATACACTAAACATAGACAACGTTGACATACATGCAAGTTTGTCTATGTCATACATTTATGTTTTATTTAAATTGATATTGAAATTAAGTAAGTGAAAGATTTATTTTCATGTAAGTTTTGTCTCTGCCATATGGTTTGGGGCTCTATGGTTTATATGACTTATTTTTGCTTATACTACTATTGTAGTAGATCCAAGTATTAAATGATTACTAAATTCAAGTATGAAATAGGCGTAAAAAATATTTTTAACAGCTTTCATACATATTACGTTAAACAGCACACATTACGGACACAATAGTATGCGAATGAAATGATCGCAGCAAAAGGCATATGATGAGTATTCTACAACTTTTATAAAAAAGTACTTGTCGATATATTTAGACGGGCCAGTTGGCGTGGTTGGTAAATGCTTACTTTACACGCCGCAGGTCGTGGGTTCGATTCCCACTCAGCACAGATATTTGTGTGTATGAACATGTCGGTTTGTCCTGTGTCTGGACGTAATTTTTATATTAGTGGGTATTTACAAAAAAATTGTTGTATTATACTATATCAGTCATTTAGTTACCATCATACAAGATCTGCTTAGTTTGGGATTAGATGGCCGTGTGTGAATAATGTCTAGGATATTTATTTTATTTGCTTTTCTTTGCGGACCTACACAAACGCGTCCCACAGATAATAGTAATACAAAGAAGGTACATTTCATTAAAAAGCCGATGAATGTAATAGAAGAGTCGTCGTATCTCGTCCTAAGATATTACGAAGGGATAATGTGCGGCATCATGTCACGAACATTAATTTAATAGCTTCGTACTATTAAGTTTTTATTGGACAGTTTATTGTTAACTAACACATACAAGTAGTTACAGCCATTTAGCACTAAATCAATAATATTTGATTTAAAAGAGTAGTTAGATGGAATGTAAGTATCTGAGTGTTGAGAAGTGATACCAGCGCTGTTAGCACGGCAGTGTTAACATAAGACACTTTACTGCGTATAATGTCCTCTTAGCCGAATTTATGCCACGGCGGCCAGTCTCAACAGAGGTTAGCCATCTGCGCGGGACATATTATAGTGCTCAAGTGTGTGCGCAAACACAGGAGCACTTTCTATTCCATCATTCTCATGATCCGATGGGACGCCTAGCGACACGATCGGAAAGAGGTCAGGTACAGGACCGACAGCTTTACGTGCTCTCCGAGGCACGGGGGTATAATACCGCCAACTCCCAGACTACGGGCTGATGTTGAGAAATTTTTCTTTTTACAGAAAAGTCCCGTTTTGGCCCGACCCGGGATTTTAACTAAGGACCTCGTTCTCTGCGGGTGAACACGCTACCGCTAGACCAACGAGACAGTCGTATACCAACGATATCAAATAAGATTTTCTATTAAAAAAAAAAAATATGGATGTAGGTAGCGCCAGAGTGGCAATTGTGGTGATCTTTGGGGGAGGCCTTTGTCCAGCAGTGAGCATCTATCGGCTGATATGATGATGGAATAAATATCCGGGTCGTATCACACAGTAACTAGCCCAAACTAATCAAAGCTTGAACGATGAATATTTTGTTATCTACTTCGATAATTCAGTAATTAAGAAATATAGCCTTGCAATTGTTGTGAATGTTCTGTCAAACTTCCCAGTATTAAAAATAGTTATCATGAATTTTAAGATTGCAAGTATCTATCCAAAATTGCTGATGTAGTTGAAATCATTATAGTCGACCGTATTTATTAAAATAGAGCTGTGGCCCGCGGTTTTACCCGCGTTCAAGTTTATAAAATACTAGCTGTGCCCCGCGGTTTTACCCCCGTTAAACTAAAATAAAATTATCACAGCTACTCCCCCGTAAGTGATAGCGTGATAATATGTAGCCTATATGTTGACCCGACCTCTTAGTAATGTTCATACAAAATTTGAACTAAATCCATGCAGTACTTTTTGAGTTTAGCCCGGACATACATACAGACAAACAGATAAACAGACAAAAATTCTAAAACCTATATTTATTGCTTCGATATCGATTGTAGATCATGCCCCAAGTAGGTATCCTATATTATCACGCTATCACATACGGGGGAGGAGTTATGATAATTTATAAAATTTAACGCGGGTAAAACCGCGGGGCACAGCCAATTATTTTTTGCAATTGTTGTGAACGTTCTGTTAAACCTCCCAGTATTAAAAATTGATATCATGAATTTTAATATTGCAAGTATCTATCCAAAATTGCAGATACAGTTAAAATCATTACAGTCGACCGTATTTATTAAAATAGAGCTGTGTCCCGCGGTTTTACCCGCGTTAAACTTTATAAAATACTAACTGTTACCCATGGTTTGACCCACTTAACATTATATAAATTAGTAACTTGTTGTACTGTCGTGACATTTGTAGGTCTATGTTTCCTTCATAAACGAAAGGACGACGCACGAACGACGCGACTCTAAGCACGCATGCGCTTCTTTGCGATGTTTGTAGAGTTAGAGAAATTCAAGCAGGAAATAAATCTATACATATAATAAAATCGTAGGAAAGTGAAAACTGTACATTGAATATTTTTAAAAAAGGATACTTAGGGCGTGATCTACAATCGACCACGAAGCCAAAAATATGGTTTTTAGAATTTTTGTCTGTGTGTCTGTTTGTCTGTATGTATGTCCGGGCTAAACTCAAAAAGTACTGCATGGATTTACTTCAAATTTTGCATGAATACATATAATAAAATCGTAGGAAAGTGAAAACTGTACATTGAATATTTTTAAAAAAGGATACTTAAGGCGTGATCTACAATCGACATCGAAGCCAAAAATATAGATTTTAGAATTTTTGTTTGTGTGTCTGTTTGTCTGTATGTATGTCCGGGCTAAACTCAAAAAGTACTGCATGGATTTACTTCAAATTTTGCATGAATATTACTAAGAAGTCCGGTCAACATATAGGCTACATATTATCACGATATCACCTACGGGGGAGGAGCTATGATACTATGTAAAGTTTAACGCGGGTAAAACCGCGGGGCACAGCTAGTTAATACATATTTTTGTATGAATATAAAAACTAACAAATTATCAAAAGTTGTAGAACAAAAGTTGTTGCTGATGGTGTTTAGTATCTAGTACTGCGGGGTTGTTGGTGTTTTAGAAGTTACTGTATAGCATTACGTTCGGTCGCCGGTCGTGTGGATTGTTACAATTACTTATATCATTAGACAGATTGAGTGGCTATAATTAGCTACTGGTTAGATTGAAATACGTAGACAAGGTAATGAATGTGCTGTTCACCAATTAATTATCTAAGCACTTAAACTAATTAATGTAATGGAGTGATATCATGCAAGCGAAAAAAAGAGAAATTGTATTTTTTTTGCTGTGGGTTCCTAACACGTGGTCGGTAGATCACATTTAAGGAAGTACAGACTCATTTGCCATTTATTTTTGGACGGTTCCCAGTCTAATGAGTTCCTCCATTCACAGGTTCAAATTTGGAACGCGAACCGGCATAAGACTCAAACCATCAACAATGTAAAAAAAGTTTTTTTTTGTCTTTTATGATATTTGGCAAATATAGTTTAAAAGAAGAACAATGGAACACTTTTGTCACAATCTAAATAAATATGTATTGCTGTACAGCGTGGTAATGCTGCCAGTATTCTGGGAACATTACAAATAAGTACAATAAAATTTAGAATACTATTATATTTAACGTTTTAAGTACCTATTTAGTTAGTTACATAATCTAGTATTAAGCAATTAGTTCTCTATGTTCCACCATTTTGCATAATAAATATGTACCAAGTCAAATGTAAATAAATTTATCATAAATTGTAATGTATAATTTATTTATTAGTATACATATTTAGGAGTTGTATGTAGTCTATATAATATGTAATTTATGTGTATTAATAAATAGTGTCTCTTAATTTTTTCGTTGTAATATACACTGTTTTTACCCTTCTACAAATCTTCCATTTTCAGTGGTTTGCTGAAAAAATAATTCATCAATGAGTTAAGCTTGCCTTGGTACATTATTTACAAATACATTAATTGTATAAACTGTATATTTTCTGTATGCAATAAAGAATAATATTAGAATTGTCGGGCCTGTTGGCGTGGTTGGTAAATGCTTACCTTTTACGCCGCAGGTCGTGGGCTCGATTCCCACCCAGGACAGAGGTATTTGTGTGTCTATTTGTCCTGAGTCTGGGTGTAATTATCTACGTAAGTATGTATTTACAATATAGCAATTTACAGTATCAATTATCTTTTTTCCTTAGTACAACCTCTGCTTAATTTGGGATCAGATGGCCAAAGTTTAAAGAAATAAAAAAAAAACATTGCTTTCTAAAATCGTTGTCGAAGATTTTTTGTGTTTCTTCTTAAAGCTCATCATGATCACATAGCTATTTGAACGACGAAAGATTTGTGGCATAGACAATAATTATCTAAAACAAGAATGTTTATTTTATGCATGGCTTTGAAGTATATCTGTGTTCTATTTTGTGAGACACGTGCGCTTCCGCAACCGTGCTCATATCATTTCGGAGCTGACCATAATAATTGACCTAATAAAAATATATTTAGGAGTAACTGCACCGCGAGATACGTACACACGGCCACATATCAAATTATACATTCCAGTATAAGCTGATCTCGCGTTGTATAGGATTTTGATACGATGAGAGGTCAGCTTATATTGGAAATGTAAAGCTTGATATGTAGCCGTATGTACGTAAACCATTAAGGAAAATGGAGCTATAATCTAAGGCATACAAGATTTTAAGACATGCAGGCCTCGATCATCAAAACAACGGTAAACTTAATTTTAAAGATTAACGGTAGGTAAAAGTAATTTTAAAGAGTAGAAAAAAATATGTAGTCTTGAACTTATTAGTTAATCCAATAGATCATGCGTTTTTTTCGTGTTTTATTACCTCTTAATTTGATTATGATTTTATTGACCCATTTACGCAAATTTTGAATTTCGCATTAATCCCTGAGTGTAATAATCTTTGTAATAGCTCCATGGTAATAATAGATTATTCCTAGTTGTGCCACGCGGTTTTACCCGCGTTTAGTTTAAAAAATTAAGCGAATGTGAAAAGCGATGAATAAAGTAACAGAGCCCAGAAAGTGAAACAATGGGCACGATTTCTATTAATTTGACTGTACAAAAACCAAACATTTAGTATAACTGCAGCATCGCCATCCTCTGCACTGCACTATCAACACAGAGAACAGCTTTAAATGAGACAGAGCCGCCGTGAATCGACGAAATGAAATTACGCGCGTGAGTGCGTAAAAAATCCGCACGATGATGCAGTTCTACACGCCCGCAAGTACGCGCGTAGGGGCATCGACACGCAACATGCAGCGTGGTGCGTGGCAGTGTGCCAATCCCATTATAATAATAAAAAAAAAATACGAATAGAGCATCTCACTCTATTGTGTTCCTTTAGTTTTTATGTATATACAATAGTAAGCCTGTCTTAGTACAAGTCCAAAGTTAGCTGCCCCATTATTCAAATTAACCGCCTCATTGCGCATGATACGATGTGCGGCTACGATAATTTTCTGAGTACCCACTATACCTATGTGTACAGTGTAGTACGCATTTACTGATTTGACAACACAATGCCTCTTAGCAATCTACAATAGAACAAAAGGGAAAGTTAAAGTGAAATTAGATGTCATACATATAACTTTTTTAAGAGAATATACGGTGTGCCCTACCTTGCACAGCGTTCATTCTCTCAAATAGCAGCCCAGCTGGGAAAGTACCTCCATTTTACAAAAGAAATTTCTTAACATTAATAATTTTAATGTTGTGTTTCTGGGTGTGAGTAAGGTCACCAGAGTTCATCGGGGTCAGGAACACTTGTTTGCCGACTCTTACACCCTTATTTAAAAACGAAGTTGATCCCTGGTTTAGTCGAAAAACATCCATTGAGATTGCTTGATCCATACTCAACTGCAGTTTAACTTTAGATTTCGTTTTTAAATAAGGGTGTTAAAGGCCGGCAACGCACCCACGACTCCTCTGATGTTGTGAGTGTACATGGGTGGCGGTGATTACTTACCATCAGGTAACCCACTTGCTCGTTTGTCGCCCGCTGACCTTAATTAAAAATATATATAATAATATTACCTGTGAGCCCAGGGTGGAACGAAGTAAAGGCAGCAGTGCACTCGATTGTCTTGCATATGTCTTCGGTTCAATCCGCTTTCGTCTGTGAAGTATTGTCGGAACTGTTCGTCGATGTACGCGGAGCAAACTCTCCATGAGTCCTCGCAATTGATAGCGTCGCCGAAGCCCGGTGTGTCTACTATAGTTAGCCGTAGTTTCACCCCCCGCTCCTCAATTTCCATCGTTTTCTTTTCAACTGTTGTCGTTTTTTCTACTCTGTCTGTGAACAATGATAACTAGGCTATTCGAGCACAAAGATCATGTATTTACTACACGTTAGTGAGACATATGAACGTTTTTTTTTGTTCTTGATGGGAATGCACCGCAGTGATTGGTTGTTATTTAGATGCCGTCATACGTTCCACCAATCACAACGTCATATTCCCATCGTGAACTCTACCTCATAAGTAGATTTAGATTTGAACCCACTTTGAAACAAGAAGGATGTTATTATATGCGCTATATAACTGTAAAATTGTACTAATTGAACAAAACGTTAGTTAGTGAAATACGATGAAAAATAGTTTTGGCACTTCATAATAACAGAATGCATCAACTGATGGTTAGTATTATCGCGTTCGGGCTTCGAACCCTAGTACCAGTAAGGGTTTTTGGTGGCTTTTATAACATCGCTAGAATGTTTTAGATAATACCAGAAAATAAAAACTATATCTGTTTAAAAATAGATACACAATTATTAATGCAAATATTGACATTAGGTAGTTCCAGAAATAAAAGAAAGAGATGGTGCGAGTTTAATTAATGAAAATAAAGAGATAGGCGTGGACAAGGACATAATCATTACGATTAATCTGTCATATAGGAGAAGAGTCTCGAAAGAGATTTTCGAAATGAACTCGAATCAAGAAAAAGAAGAAGTACACTTCATTCCATAAGGAATATACACAGTACAATATGCATAGAAGCGTGTAAAAGCGATCTCTTCCAGGCAACCTATTTGTGTTGGATGGACCAGAATTTACTATCAATGGATAATGGTAGCAGAAGGTGTACGAATTTACTGGAAATAAGAAAAGATAGCTTGCGTATATCAAGTCTCCTAATCTGGAGGGAAGTGGAACTATTTATTTCCAACTCCTTCTTTTTTCTTTCTGATTAAATTCGTTGCGGGATCCAAGACAGTTAAAGCGATTCCCCGGGACATGCCTGAGCCTCACTGCTCAGTGTCATTTCATTGTTTGCCACTGTTGATCCTGGCTTACTGGAGTTGCAGTGGTGAGTAAAAAGGAGGGTCTAGTTCCGATTAAAAAAGAAAAAAAAAGTCTCCTAATCTAAATTTTAATTTACTGGGGCTCTACCGGCTAAGTCGCTGAAATCGATTTCTTAAATGGCGGTTAAAAATGACTCAATCAATCGTTAAATCGGCTTCCATGAGCACACGTGACGTCATAAATGGTCCGGAATCCATTGTCAACGTTGAAACCGATTTAACGATTGATTAAGTAATTTTTAACTTTTATTTATTTGAATGCCATTTAAGAAATCGATGTTCGGCGACTTAGGCGGTAGAGCCCCAGTAAATTAAAATTTAGATTAGGAGACTTTTTTTTCTTTTTTAATCGGAACTAGACCCTCCTTCTTACCCACCACTGCAACTCCAGTAAGCCGGGATCAACAGTGGCAAACAATGAAATGATACTGAGCGGTGAGGCTCAGGCATGTCCCGGGGAATCGCTTTAACTGTATTGGATCCCGCAACGAATTGGATCGGAAAGAAAAAAGGAGGAGTTAGAAATGAATAGTTCCACTTCCCGCCAGATTAGGAGACTTGAGCCGGTAGAGCACATGTTTCTTACCTTGGACGTCAGATATTTTTCTATTCTTATAAAGGTCTCCTAAGAATAAACTGTTGATTAGCGTGGACTTGCCAAGGCCACACTCCCCGACCACCATGAGTGTGAAGTCGAACCCTCGCTTCACAGATTTGCGGTGCACTTGCTCTGGCAGGGTCGCGAACCCAATGTAGTCACGCTCGGCGCGGTCACGTTCTGGCAACAAAGGATAATGTTCCATGGTAATTATCAATTTAGATAGAACACGTCTTCAATGCCTAAGTACCTATCTATACCTACATAAAACAAAATCGTAGGAATGTCAAAACTGTACATTGAAATTTTTTTTAAAAGGATACTTGGGGGGTGATCTACAATCGATATCGAAGCCAAAAATATAGTTTTTTGAATTTTAGTTTGTCTGTATGTAGGTATGTCCGGCCTAAACACAAAAAGTGCTGCATGGATTTATTTCAAATTTTGCATGAATATTACTAAGAGGTCGGGTCATATAGGCTACATATTATCACGCTATCACCTACGGGGGAGAAGCTGTGATAATTTATACAATTTTACGCGGGCAAAACCATGGGGCACAGCTAGTTAAAATATATGACGGGCCCGTCGGCGTGGTTGGCAAATGCTTGCTTTTCACGCCGGAGGGCGTGGGTTCGATCCCAGGACAGATATTTGTGTGAATACGTCTGTTTGTCCTGACTCTGGGTGTAATTATCTATATAAGTATGTATTTACAAAAGAAGTGGCATATGTAGTATATCATCTGCTTTCCATAGTGCAAGCTCTGCTTAGTTTGGTATCAGATGGCAGTGTGTAAATAAAGTCCCAGAATATTATTATTATTATATTTATTGGTCTAGCGGTAGCGTGTTCACCTGCAGAGAACGAGGTCCTGGGTTCAAATCCCGGGTCGGGCAAAAAGTCATTTTGGGACTTTTCTGTAAAAAGAAAAATTTCTCAGAATCAGCCCGATGTCTGGGAGTTATACCCCCGTGCCTTGGGAGCACGTTGCGCCGTCGGACCTATACCTGACCTCTTTCCGGTCGTGTCGCTAGTCGTCCCATCGGATCATGCGAGTGATGGAATAGAAAGTGTCCCTGTGTTTGTGCACACACTTTTGGACTATAATATGTCCTGCGCAGTCGGCTAATCTCCATTGAGACTGGCCGCCGTGGTCGAAATTCGGCCTGGAGGACACATTATTATTAAAATAGCTTGTAGCTGATAAATCTCCAGATATCTCATTATTATTATTATTAAGTGTTTATCACACTAGCAGCTAGTAAGCTGATGCGTGTGTTTTTGTTTGCAATTTGGAAAATTTGTCAAGTCTGTTTTTGAATCAGTTTAAATTGGGTGCCTTTTGACAGTTTCAGGAAGTTTATTCCACTCATTGACCACACGGTTTGGCACGAAGTGTTTAAGTGGATTTCTTTTGTGCTGTATTCTGTTTAATTTTAGGGAGTGTCCTCTCAGATATTGATTATCACTTAGAGTGAACAAGTCCCTAATTCCTGCTGCATTGTAGGACCCAGACAAAATTTTGTAGGTTTCAATGAGACTTCCCCTCTGTCTACGTTTTGCGAGAGAAGTGAGGCCTAGATCTTTTAATCGTTCCTCATATAATATAATAGTATAATATAATATATAGAGACAATGTCACACAGATCATCCTAGCCCCAAACTAAGCAAAGCTTGTACTATGGGTACCAGGCGACGATATACATACTTTGTGTTTACATGTTAACGAATTAATAAATGAAATGAAAAAATGAAACTTATATAGATAGATAAATACTTATATACATAGAAAACATCCATGACTCAGTAACAAATATTCGTGCACACAAATATTTGCACTTACCGGGATTCGAACCCAGGACCACCAGCTTCGTAGGCAGGAGCACTACCAACCAGGCTACGGTTGTTTCTCAGTACTGAAGCATTTTAGTCGCTGTTTTCTGTCTACGTTAATTGCGATTGATGATAAAACTATTAGGTTAATGGGTTTATTAGCTTGTAGGCATCAATCAAATTTTGTTATATTTTGAGTGTCGCGCCGCACGATCAGGCGCCGCCGATCTGTTATATTGCGTCGAATGAATAGCCCTATTATTCTTAGACTAGCTGTGCCCCGCGGTGTTACGCGCATTTAACTTTATAAATTATAGCCTATGTGATAATCCAGGTGGTCAGCTAACTCCATACCATTTTTTTTTAAATCGCTCCAGCCGTTTTGACGCGAATAAGTAACAAACATATACACACTCACAAACTTTCGCATTTATAATATTAGTTGGATATCTAAATTTCTAGGCTTCTATACATACATAAATTAATAATAATAAATCCATTTATTTCAGGTAAGTTACACCCATAATAACACAATAATAAATTAAGTAAATAAAATGTATTAATTAGAAATAATAATAATAAAATCATACAATAAAACAAATAATAATAAAATTATATTAAAACTTTCTATCCGGCATTAGTACAGCATACAAAATATAGATTCATGCCTGTGTCCCAGAGGGGTAGGCGGAGACAACGGCTTTTCATTTGGCACGATTTTTGCACACCTATTTTGCCTAGTTTACTGTCATTATATTCTTCTTAATGCTCGCCGGTTATTTCTGAGCTCCTAGCACGTGGTTATATTACCCCTGGTGGTATTTTGTTCTTTTTTATAAAATCGAGAGTTTTTTTATTATTATTAAAAAGACAACGCCCGCATTAGGGAATTTAATCCCTGTGTCGCAGGGTACTTTACAAACATATAATAGACGGACACAAATTACATCCAGACTCAGAAAAACTATGTATTGGTCACACAAATAGTTGTCCGGCGCGGGTATCGAACCCGCGACACGTAGCGGTGAGGCGACTGTCTAAGCCGCTGCGCCATACATGCAGTCGATACGCGGTTACTATAGCCTATGACGCTTCAGATGAATATGTCATCGCTTGAGCGCTGTCGATCTTTCACGCCTTTTCGAAGAAATCTAACGAAGGGACCGGAAGTTATTTTATTGTATTTGTTTTATGCAATTTCTCCGATTTCAGTATTTTTTTTTAGGTATTGGTCCATGTCCTATAGCAATCCTATAAGTAGTAATTCTCATAAATTTATGTTTAACCCGAGAAATTGGGGTTAAAATTAAACATATGAGCGATATCGGTATCGAGGATCAGGACAGTCTGACGATATATCTTGTATAACAATTACACGTTATAATTACAAGATATATCGTCAGACTGTCCTGATCCTCGATACCGATATCTCTCATATATTTAATTTTAACCCCAAGTTCTCGGGACGAAGCTACATTTACCATAATTAAGTAGTATTTTTTAAAAGTAATTTGATGCACGGGTGTTGCAAAAGTTGAGACAGAGCCTGACTCGATTTTCGCTCAGGAAAAATATTTGTACCATAAATAGTTGTACTAAGCCTAAGTGAGCTTTATATCAGTGCATGAAGTACTCTGCGACCACTTAAAAAAAATATTATATTTCTAGTATTTCTTGAAGCATCACTGAGAAACAGTTTCCGTTACACGGTATGTCACTAATTAATTTGTTACTCATATTATTATCTCGTTATTATAATCACACTTATATTATAAAGGCGAAAGTTTGTGAGTGTGTCAGTGTGTATGACTACTACGGGACGGATTTTCTTTTGTAGTACTTACTTTGTAGTACAAAGTTTCATCAAAATCCGTCCCGTATATAGCTTATATATCCGATTAAGATATAGGCTATAATATATAACGTTTAACGCCGTGTCAAAATGCGGGGCACAGCTAGTGTAACCTAACTTTGCAAATCCTGCTTATGCGCATATACATACTTTGCCAACTATCTACAGTGTTATAGGCTAGTTAGTTATTAATAAAAATAATAGCTAAGTAACTTGTTATTTATTTAAGGATTAAAAAAGAAATATACCTATGTGATAACACAGACCGCACGGACGGACTAATTCACTTTTTTTTGTAAATGTACCTGACTGTGTTTAAGTACTGCATTTTGAGCTTGACAAAGACAAGTGTATGTTAATACTCAAGTACAGAATCATCATGTCAGCCAAAGTACGTCCACTGCTGGACAAAAGGCTCCCCAAAGAATGGGGGGATATGCCATAATCGCCACAGACGGGTTGGCGATCGCAGTTTGATGGTCATAGTTCACAGAAAAACGTTACTGCCCGTTCTCTGGTAGGTATTGCCTTGGTCGATTTCTACGCCCCCCACGGGAAGAGATGGGGTGATGAAAGTGCTGATAAATTTCATTATTTAATTTCACAAATAAAGTACCTACCCATTAAAGTAAAGTAATCATGTAAGACTACATTATACAAGATTCGCTCTAGTCTTTTTAATCCTCTAGGTAATTGATATGAACCGGCACTACATTTTAATGTAAGAAAACTATGTATATAATATCCTGGGACATTATTCACACACGGCCACGTGATCCGAAATTAAGCAGATGACAATCAGATAACTGATACACTATATATACTACTTTCTTTTATAAATACATGTAGATAATTACACCCTGACTCAAGACCGACAGACATGTTCATACACGCAAATATATGTCCTGGGTGGAATCGAACCCACGACCACGAAAGGCAAGCATTTACCAATCTCGCCAACTGGCCCGTTATTAATTCATCATCATCATGATCATCATTACAGCTAAATAAGTCCACTGCTGGACAAGCCTCCCTCAAGAATCGTCTTGGGGGGATATGCCATAATCGCCACGCTTGGCAGGCGGGTTGGCGATCGCAGTAAGATGGTCATAGTAATGAGAGGGAAGCTGCTGCCCATCCTCTGGTAGATATTCCCTCGGGTCGACTTCTACGCCCCCCACGGGATAAGATGGGGTGATGATATTCTGATTCTGATATTTGTTGCCGTCACCACACAGCTTATTAATTAAAGTACCTAAATTGAAAGAATCTGATTTGAAAGTAAAGTAATCATGTAAGACTACATTTTACAAGTTTCGCTCTAGTGTTTTTAATCCTCTAGGTAATTGATATGAACCGGCATTACTTTTTAACTTATGAAAACTATGTAAATGGATGCAATGTTTCCTGTACATGCTTAACACGTAATTGTTATCATTGATTGACGTATTTATTTATGTTGAGGCTCATTATTAATGTTTCGTTTCGATTCGTTGAATACCTACAATATCAGTTACCAATTGTTTTTGATATCTACGATACGTATTAAATATCGGAAGGAAATTAAACATATACAACATGTAACTTAATTAACGCACATCCTGAAAATAGTTTGTTCAGAATCGTTTACTGAATCGATTTATATTATTTTTAATATAGGTAGGTAATTTTATTCCAAAATAATTAAAACTACGGAAATTATTGTCATATTAACCCTGTACAGTCAAAACAAATTGAAATGGACCGTAAGTCAAAATTATAAGACTTTTAACATCGCAGTTTTATTTGTATTCATACAAATTCCATCATTCAATACAAAATAAAGAAAAATAAACTTTATACCAAGAAAATAATTTAGTAAATAACAATGCATATAAATGTTAAATTAAAAATTCAGTGTATGTATTATGTTTACAACATAATATTCTAATTGGGGTGTTTGAGGGAGTGCGTTAATTACGTTACATTTTGTATATAACTAGCTATGCCCCGCGGTTTCACCCGCGTTAAAGTAGTTTTGGCGTAAAGGAGTGACAAACATACATCCATACATCTATACTCACAAACTTTCGCATTTATAATATTAGTAGGATGTCTACCTCTAGCGCTTATGGCAGTGCACGCCAGAATAGCTCGCAGATGGTAGATGTTTTCCTACTTACTTGACACTTATCGTCATAATTTGGACAATTCACACAATATCTTTATAAATTGTAGCCTATGTGTTATTCTGGTGTATAAGCTATATTACTGTAAAGTTTCATTAAAATCTATTCAGTAGCTTTTACGTAAAAGAGTAACAAACATCCATCCATCCATACTTACAAACTTTCGCGTTTATAATATTAAATAGGAAGGATAATTCGCTGGTAAAAGGACAAAATATGGTTTATTTTTTTTATATAATGGCTTTTGTGGATAAACGACCACAATTTATGGTTTATTTAAATGGGCAAAACTGTGAACTGACATTGACGTATCAAATTTGACAATATCACAAGAATTTTGAATATTTAAAAGTGTTTCAAAAAAGGTTCGATTCGTAACAATACGTATTCAAGTTGTAATATAAATAGTAGTTGTAAGTTAAGGAGGTTAATTTGTCTATGGAACTGAACGGCATATATCTAGCATATCAACATGCAAAATACAGAAATATATATATGAACTTCTTAATCATCATCATCATCATCATATCAGCCGAAAGACGTCCACTGCTGGACAAAGGCCTCCCCCAAAGATCTCCACAATTGCCGGTCTTGTGCTATTCGCATCCAGCAGTTTCCAGCGACCCGCACAAGATCATCGGTCCATCTTGTAGGGGGCCTGCCCACGCTGCGTCTTCCGGTTCGTGGTCGCCACTCGAGAACCTGAACTCCTTAAACAAGAATATAATACAATAATACTTTATAGCGACGTAGGTGTTGATATAATAATAATATCCTGGGACATTCACATCTAATCCCAAACTAAGCAAAATCAAAATCTATTTATTCTGTAAAAATTTTACATTTATTTGGAGTCGACATTTTTTTTTACCCTACCGTGCAGTGCATGACGTGGCAGATACTGAGAAAAACTGCCACAAAACTCAGTAGGAATCCTTTTTTGAGATAAAATATACTTAAGATTAATTACAATCATGTGTGTTGACTCAGAACAACTAAATCCCAAGCACTATTGTCACTTAAATAATCAGAAATTTTGTAATATGCCCTGCTACACAATTTGGCTTTAATAATTCTTTTAAACTTATTCGTAGACAATTCTCTAAGCACTCTAAGAGCTTGTACTATGGAAACCAGATAACTGATATACTACATATACTAAATACTTTTCATTTGTAAATACTTACTTATTAAATAGATAATTACATCCAGACTCAGGGCAAACAGACATGTTCATGCACACAAATTTCTGTCCTGGGTGGGAGTCGAACCCACGACCTCCGGCGAGAAAAAAGCATTTGTCAACCACGCCAACAGGTCCATCTATATTTAAATTAATATTTATAAAAAAAATACTTCGTGCTATTTTGTGCTGCAAATGTTTTTATTTCCTCCTCCTCTACGTGTGATGAAAACATTTTCATAAAAGGGTTAAAAATATATGTATGTTGGAACGTCGAAAGCAAGTTGTGCATTTATCAGTCTTTATCGCCACGATAGTTAGGAACTAGACATGTTGTATATCGACATAATAAAGTTTAATTTTTAGTTCTTGTCGACGTTATCTCGGCCACAGAGTACATTTGGTCTCGGCTAGAGCAGTCAGGCACAGTCTTTGACAGTACAACCTTACTGGTCGAATTTCGAAAAACTCGGTACAAGTGCCATTGATAGTATTTTTTAATATTTAATTTTATCAAATATTTCATTGTTAGCCTAAGTGGCTTTTACTCAAATATAATAAATAATGTATATCTTTAACTATTATTGTTATTAAATGTATTATTAAAATTAAAAATATTGGACTTAAACCAAATAATTAAACATAATCTCTTGACAATAACTTGATACGAGCTAGCTAAATATCAATGCTATAATAAAATAAAATTTTCAAATGTTTTCATACAATGTGTACCTAAATATCTATGTTACTAGAAATAATAATGTATACAACTTTATTACTACAAACATGTTCTGACTATTTACAAGCGCTTTTTTAAAGTCTACGTGAATAAAAACCTTTTATTTATTTTATTATTAGTTGTTACACGTTACCCTACCTATTTAATTATATATGTATCTATGTATAATATATAATAGTAGTAAAAGTATTGTATATATTAGCTATTATACATTTATGTATATACATATACATTTAACTATATATTTAAATTAATTATTTATGGTACATATATTCATCCAACCTCTACTTAGTGCACCTACCTACTGCTTAATCTCTACACCTCCTCAAGGTCGACGGGGTGAAAATGCCTACGGCATTAAGTCCACCTTTGTTCAACTTTGTGCATAAAGATTTGAAATAAATAAATAAATTTATTTTTTAATAGACCTAGGATTCAACACAGAAAAATAGGACTGATATTTTGCAAGTTCGCTTATCACTGTAATACCAGCGGTAATGTAAACCTATGGTATGGTAAAACAATGTAATAGTATGTACCAATAAATATGTTCTAATAGCCGAGGATTTTCCTTTCCTCATGAAGGAAGCCAAATTTTAAGTTAAACAATTAAGTTCAGGACTAGCGTGGATCATGGATCAATTTTACTATCTATGTACTTGTGCTATTAATTTGGGCTAAGTTATGTTACATCGCTTGCAACTAATAGCTGGAGTAGTTTGTTCTACAGACCTTGTAGCAACATGGAACAAAATCCGTGCGTTTAAGCACTTTTGCCATACCAACTATTATTTGGAGTCAAATATCCACCACAATCCAATACCATCTCACCAGCTGCTAATATAGGACTTTGGTGGTTTTCCAGTTAACTTCTCTAGCTTCATTATATCATCATTTTCGGTGGAGGAAAGAGGAACTACTTCTTTTTCTAACTCCTCTTTGTTTCTTTGTGATTAAATTCGATACGGGATATCCAAAACAGTTAAAGCGATTTCCCGGAACGTGCCTGAACCTCACCGCTTAATGTCATTTCATTATGTGCCACTGTTGATCCTAGCTTGCAAGAGTTGGCCTATTAGCTCCAAATTAAACAGAATCTCAACACATCAATGGAATATGCCTTACCGTGAAACCACCTTAAAAAAACGCTCTAATACACTACTTCAAAGGTGGCGTGGAAAAGTGTGCATATTATGACGATCACAACTTTTTGAATCGTTATATCTAAAAAACGGTGGCTCTTAGGAAAAAAGTATTGAGACATTTTTAATACATAATTATGTAATCTACAATTATGTCTCAACTAATTTTATGATAAAACTTACCGTTTTGCTGAAAATCACGAAAAACCCGTTTTTGTGATGTTTGACCCCGAGTATTTTGTGCCGGATCGATGAGGACTTTTCACATTTCCACAATTTTCAGCCTAATGGGAATTATTGTAACCTTACCCCTATTTTTTAGTCTAATTTGACCGGACTATAGTCCCAAAAGAGGACGCTTTAGCTTGGACGGTACCTTTTGATTCTATCGCTCCCAGAATATTAGTGCGTTGTTCATTTTGTTGAGTTTTTGAGACCTTATCATGAAGGTAATTAAGTATTCAAATATTCAAAAAACTAAATTTTATCTAACGATCCTAATTTTTGCCACAAATTTGTAGCAAATTGTTCATATTATCTTCCAGCGAATCTTTTTCGTTTATTTGTGGATTTAGTGTCTTTAACATCATGAGTATAGCTACTCTGGTTATCAGTATCGGTCCACACAAGGCTGGAGGTATGTTGTGCGCCGCGGCTTATCGCAACTATGACGGAAGTTACACGTTAACATTCATTATTTTGCCGAGGTACATAATTAATGAGATTATTATTCTCTGCGGGTAGTACCGATTAAGCTGCGAGTCTGTTTGTTTGGAAGCAGGGCATTGCAACGCTGCGCGTCAGAGTGGAACATGACTGGTTCCCTTGGCGCTGCCCAGGGCCGGCGCGTGCGCACCTGATATTGAGGACGACTAGCGGAAGCGACAAACGTGCTCCTCACTCACCCACTGCGACAAACATAATTTGATGTTGTCTATTATGTAGTGGAATAACACTATGCAACCTAATTATCAGCCGTCAGTATAATTATTAAAGTGGCCGTTATACAAAGTGCTAATTTTTTATCTTTCTTTATGTTCACAATGGAAATTCTTCTCTGGTGATAGCTCCTACTCCTGTGATCTAGACGCCTCCCACGGTTCACTTAGACAATGGCGTAAGCGATCATTATATCCCATTGTAGATACATTTTAATCTATATTTTCTTGTAATACTTCTGCGAATACATGATTGACAGATTCTTATTATTGTTGATAAAAAGAACGCTATTGTTGAGATGTGCGATGATTGTTTTAAACAAACCTGAATACCTTTCTTGTTTTCACATATATGTCTATTTACATTGTATGTTAATAAACTAATTATGTGCGTTTAATCCTGATTTGTACATAATACAGATATTTTTTATGTGAATCACGAAGACAAATTGAAAATGGCGAAGAATCTCATCACCCCATCTCATCCCGTGGGGGGCGTAGAAATAGTCCCGATAGAATACGCAACTCTTGGGTATTCTATCGGGACTATTTAATAAGTAGGTATGTCTTTACAAAAGAAAAGTAGTATATCAGATATCTGGTTTCCATAGTACAAGCTCTGCTTAGTTTGGTAGGCATACAGCCATCTGATCCCATAATAATAATTGCGGATAAAACTGTAACCATTGATTAAGACTACACTTTAAATTAAGAATGGATACCTACTTTTAACAGGGGGAAAAAAGGTAGCTTCAATTAATATCTTTGCTAAATTTGTTTTGTTTACTGATATTATTATGACATACAGACAACGTTATTCATTTGAATACAGTGATAAACTCACTTAGCATTGCATTTAAAAATTAAGGACCTCTTATGGAGTTACTGCTAAAAATTATATTGTACTTATAAAAAAATGAGTAACTGACAGACTCTGGGCGGGAATTCATTTGTCTTACAATAGTATGAAAAAACATACCTATAAACTGAATACAAATTGAAAATATAGGCAAGTAAAACATATGTGCTCAGGTATTTAGTGAAGGAGGACTGTACCCTGGTAATTAGTTTATGACTTTAAAAAAACGTATTTTCGAAAAATATGATTAAATCGGAATTAAGAGTCTATATCTATATAATAATAATAATAATATCTAGGGACAATGTCACACAGATCATCCTAGCCCCAAACTAAGCAAAGCTTGTACTATGGGTACCAGGCGACGATATACATACTTATATAAATACTTAAATACATAGAAAACATCCATGACTCAGAAACAAATATTCGTGCTCATCACACAAATATTTGCACTTACCGGGATTCGAACCCAGGACCACCAGCTTCGTAGGCAGGAGCACTACCAACTAGGCTACGGTGACCGTCGAACCGGTGAATATATATATATATATTTACTGAGTGGTATGACAGCCCGATACTAAGCCACTGGGTGGCTAAAGTAATAGGCGCTGCTTGATTTAATTTTAGATTATTAATAATAGGTCTTTACCTATGAAATTGCCGTTTTGTATGAAAAAATTTAAACGAATTTTTTTCATGAATTTTTTTATTTGTATTAATCGAAGTAATCACCCATGCAATCAATGCATCTTTGCCATCGCAGTGGCAGTTTATTGATGCCCTTCTTAAAGAAATCAGCTGGACGGGAGGCAACAAATTCTTCAAAGGCATTTTGTACTGCCTCTCGGGTATTGAATTTTTTTCCCGCCAAGAAGTTATCCAAATTCTGGAAAAAGTTGTAGTCTGTAGGCGCAAGGTCTGGTGAGTAGGGCGGATGACGGAGAGCTTCCAACCCCAGTTCTTGCAACTTGGAGACCGTCTGCTGTGCAGTATGAGGTCGCGCGTTGTCGTGCAGGAGCAGCGGAGACGAGCGATTGACCAATGCTGGTTGGAGATGCGCCAGCTTCTCCATCATTGTGCTCAGTTCTTCACAGTACACATCTGCAGTAATGCTCACCCCGTTTGGTAAGAAGCTGTGATGAATCACACCGGCGCTAGACCACCAAACAGTGACCATCACTTTTCTAGGGGTAAGTTTTCGTTTAGGGCATTGTTTAGGTGCTGAACCAGGATCCAACCAACTTGCTGAGCGCTTGCGGTTATCAAACAGAATCCATTTTT
Source organism: Pseudoips prasinana (assembly GCA_951640165.1). Classification (NCBI taxonomy): domain Eukaryota; kingdom Metazoa; phylum Arthropoda; class Insecta; order Lepidoptera; family Nolidae; genus Pseudoips; species Pseudoips prasinana. Next base: position 18,276,445 of record OX621260.1, read on the forward strand.
CATCGCAGGTAACAATGCGGTTCAAAATTCCTTCATTTGTGTGTCTGTTGAGCAGTGCAAGGCACGTCTCGACGCGTACTTCGCGCTGGCGATCATTGAGTTCGTGGGGCACCCATTTGTCAAGCTTTTTTACCTTGCCAATTTGACGCAAATGGACCAATATTGTTTTGACGCTAACGTCGAAAGCTGCTGCTAATTCAGCCGTAGATTGTGTATCATCAGCTTCCACAACCGCCTTTAATTCGTCATTGTCGACCAAAGTCTTCGGACGACCGCGAGGTTCATTTTTCAGGTCGAAATTTCCAGAACGGAAGCGAGCAAACCAATAACAGGTGGTGCGTTGGTTTGTAGTGTTAGCTCCGTAAACGTCGTTGATGTTGCGTGCCGCTTGTGCCGCGTTGCTGCCACGACGGTACTCATATTCCATAATTACTCGAATTTTTAACGTATCCATGATGACGAAAAAGATTGAAATGCGATGAAAATGTAACACTAATCAATAAAGAAATGACTACTTTTGGAAAAAAGAATCCATGTTTTTAAAATAAAATTAATTTGAAATTAGAATTCTTAGCCAAACAAAAATTATTTTGATTTGAAATGGCCAGTACTGCAGAACGGCAATTTCATAGGTAAAGACCTAATATTTACTAACATAGGTTATAAGACCGCTATAAAAAAATATGGTTTGATTTATGTCTGAAATACATGTTTTATTATTATGTCTTTTATTCCGTGTCATTCTTATTTCACATATTTACAAATATATAGTTACAAAAAAAAATATATTTATAAATATAAAAAATAGAGATCCAATCGGCAACGGGAGCAGGGCCCATGCTACCGATGGTCAAGGCTCCAGAGAGAGGAACCTCCTCGCAATACGCGCCGTCTCCAAAAGAACTGCCTTCTGAACCTGACCCTTGACCCAACTGCCTAACGCGAGCCTCTTAAGGTGACGGTCGAAGCTCTTGGCAATTAAATAATTATTTATTATTATATATTAATTAGGCCAGAATGTTATTGGAAATTCATATTACGAATATATAACTTACGAATTTTGATGACGGTGGTAAAAGGGGTTTTCTTCTTGACATCATCAGAGTCCTTCTCAGTTCGCGCATCATGTTTATCTTTATCGCCTATATTGATATCCAAAATCGCAAATGAATCACTCTTTTCCATTATCTGATATATCAAGTTATCATAGATTTGAAAAGGTTCGAGGAAATCGCGAAAATGGTTGTCACCGTCACGCGTTCTATATGATTGTAGTTACGGAGGTTGCAATCGAGATATGAGGAGTGGAGTAAGCAGAGGAGGTGCTACACGGTGTACTTGAGCCGTGGTCAGCGATGCGCGGGCGCACTGCGCTCTTCCGCTCTGAAGCGCACGTCCTACGTTCGCACCGCGCGCGCGACACTACACACTGACTTTGATACTTTACTATGAATCAGTTAAGCAGGTTGGATATCGCCATTGCGTCATTCATAAACTAAATTAAAGTCTAAATTAGGCGACCCATAAAGTGTGGCTTTAATGCCATGTTTCCTCTGCTATACGAACCGTTTTTAGAGGAGCATTAGACCAGTAAAGATAGACGTTTTATTGGTCAATCAGAATCAGAAACAGAATAGTTTATGTAGGAAATTGTTGTACAGAGTACGCAGGTGAACCTATGTTATTATATAGTTTTATATAAAACACACATTACAGTCAAGATAGTTTTATTCACTTTTTACGGAATGACAACCAACAAGTCAAAACACGCTTAATGTGGCAGATTACTATTTATATATGGAATGCTGCCAGTGCAGTGATATGGAACCTCCAACAGTTTATTAGTAAAATATAGGTGTAGAATATATACATACATGTCAAGGTATTAAATAATTATTTATTACGCTATGTTTTGTCATTGATGACATACAAAGACAATCAAATACTTACATAAAAAAAATACATCAAAATTAATTAAATAAATAAAATGATAACGAAAATGATCATAACAAAATAATATATACGGTCACCGTAGCTAGTTGGTAGTGCTCCTGCCTCCTGTTGGTGGCCCTGGTTTCGAATCCCGGTAAGTGCAAATATTTGTGTGATGAGCACGAATATTTGTTTCTTAGTCATGGATGTTTTCTATGTATATAAGTATTTATTTACCTATATAAGTATGTATATCGTCGCCTGGTACCCATAGTATAAGCTTTGCTTAGTTTGGGGCTAGGAAGATCTGTGTTCTGTCCCTAGATATTATTATTATAATATGTAAAAAATTCAAATAAATAATAATGAGCAAATTAATTAAAGTGATTTATCATTTAAATATCGCAATAAATTACCGGTCAATTTTCAATGAAAAATATTTTTGGCTGATATCTCAAAAATTATGCTCCTTTTTTTCAAGATGGCGCTAGAAGACTTTTTGTGACTTTATGCTCAGTAGGTGACACTACACCTTATAAAAAATTGGATTGGTAATTTAGTACAAGGTTAAATTATTTTTTTACTGGCCCACATTGGGTACAGTTGTGTAACATAATCATTTGGTTACACGTACTGTTAACGGTTAGGAATTAACTCATCATAGAGTAATTCGGTTTATGGTGATTATGGCAACAGCAGGAGAATTTTTCATAAGTTCATAAATGACGCTAAAATATTACCTGTTTTATTATTTTTACCATGATTAAATATCCTTTCTGTATTTGCACCCAAACATATAAGGCGCTTAGGAGATGATGTCAAAACTTGTGCCTATATGTGTATAACCTTAATTACTGGTAATAATTGGTGGAACCCACAACCTGGTAGATCAGAATGCGGTCCAAAGGTTGCGGGTTCGATACTCTTTAGTTCATGAACATGTCTATTGGTTTTGGTCAGGGTGTTTTCTGTTGTATTGTATGTTTATAATAATAAAGAAGTAAAGTTGAGAGAGAAATGAAGAAGATGAGAGAAATAAATGATTTTATTATTATTATTAAAGTTAGAATTTCTATTCGTACTTGTAATTTTAAGTTTTATTTAATCCATCTTATTCTAGAAGGCTTCCACTGTTTCACCAGAGAGTTCTCCCACGTGTCTTCAAGAAAAAGCGCAACACACAACTCACGGTCATTAACGAACGTGAAACTCTAAGGACAAAACCTTGCGGGGCAGTCTTTGGAGACAGCCGATAAAAGTGAAAACAATTTTTTACTCTTCTCATCTAAATAATCTACAATATAATAGTTATACGCATAGCTTATGACTTGACGATGACGCGACTTTCACGCTTTATATTCACCCAAAAAGTACACATATCTCTTCCCATGAGCTTAATGTATACTGTGTATTACATTAAGCTCATGAGAAGAGTAACGTGAAGATGACGCGAGTTTCACGCTTTGTGTTTACCCAAAAAGTATACATATATACACAGTATACACATAGATCGTGGGAAGCGTGACGTGACAATGACGCCAGTTTCCAGCTTTTCGCACCTTTAGAATTGTAGTGACCTAATTAGAAAATATGATTTTTTTGGGAATCGTTACATAAACATTTGAATGGTTACATTTTTCGTAATTAATGGTGATGTAGCTTTCGACGCCGAAATCGGCCTATATTTTAATTTAAATCGATAAACATTGTAGTTTTAGGTAATTTTTTTATATAAAGTCAAAATCATGATTTTTTTAATTAGGTCCCTTTAATTCTAAAGGTGCGTTTTATTTACCCAAAAAGTTCACGTATATACACTGTATACATATACATATATAACTCATAGGAAGTGTGACTTGACGACGACGCGAGTTCTATGATTTTTGTTCAACCAAAAAGTGTACCACGCATGTAAAGAAGTTTTCATCATCATCATCATCATCATCATATCAGCCGAAAGACGTCCACGGCTGGACAAAGGCCTCCCCCAAAGATCTCCACAATTGCCGGTCTTGCGCTATTCGCATCCAGCTGTTCGAAGAAGTTTTCAGTTCAAAAAAATTCTTCGATAGTTAGTTCGATAGATACTTAAAGATACAGACGCCAGCACATCAAAATACCCCCAATCTGTAAAATTTCACCAATTGAAAATGAACTTTATGTTTATGTGATAATATTGAAAATATATAAAAGAAATTTGACAGATTGGGGTAGCTGGATGTGCTGGCGTCTCCACATATGAAATGACTTCATAAAGTTAGCGTAGCAACTAGTTCAATTGAGAAATTCAGAGGACCGCTCTGAGAAGAGTCATCCGGTGACGTCACGCTTATCTAGGCATATTGTAATGTTATGTCTGCTACGACTCAGCATCACAATACGGGGCAGTATTATAAACAACAAGCATCTTACTTAGAGCGGATGCAATGACATAACTGCAGCCATCATTTAAAGGAGAAGGTAATGACTCCATACATTCCTGGGCCCAGGTGTTAACTGAATCAAACTAGCCTTATTTGTGAGAGGATATAATAACAAGACCTCACTGAAATTTTGGTGAAATTTGGCTATCCAGGAATCAAGTTATATGAAGTATAGTAAAAGTGAGGTTAAATTAGTTTTTTACAAAATATTGTTGAATGGCTTCGGTTGTGTTATGGTTTTATGCATGAAGAGTGTGGCATGTCGAAGATCTGGCACGTTTGGATCCCCCACGCCCCGGGCAGTCACTACAGTCGAAGAAAACCACAAATAAAACATGGAAAATACGTGCGCACTTAAAACGAAAGACAACGAACGAGTGACAGTCAAAGAGCATGTAAAGGCTGTCAGGCAGAGAAGTGCTGCCCGAAGAAAATATTATGGAATACGATCCGCTATGAATCAATTCCACAAAAAACACTTGTCACTTGATTTTCAAACATATTCTGAGATTTTACCGATTTATTCATAATCGATTGCGAGCAATTTGTCATTATTTAATCGATTATTTCGTTTCATAACTTAATTTAAGTTTTCTCGCTTCCTAGATAGAAACATGATACCTACGATATTTTGTGATTTCCTTTAGAAAAATATAACGGTTTTTTAATCTACATTTCAACAAGTTAACTGCTGGGCCCAGAAGTTTCCTTCTCCTTTAACCATATTTGAAATGTCTGACGTATTCCAAATTCCAATATGTAAGTAAAATATTTTGACAGGCCTTTTGGTCTAGTGGTTAGAAAACCTGTCTGCTAAGCCAGTGGTCGTGGGTTCGATCTCCATCCAGGACAAATCTTTGTGCGATGAGCACATTTTTTTATTAATAATATAATAATATCCTTGGACATTATTTTGCTGATTGAACAAGATTACGAAAACACGGAAAACATAATAACCACATAAAGTCACACACACACACACTCACTCACTCACACACACACACATACACACACACAGACTCACGCACACACACACACACACACACACACACACACACACACACACACACACGCACGCACGCACACACACACACACACACATATAATATTATCTATATTGTCTCTACTATGTAGTTAATAATAAAATTAAATGTAAGACAGCATATTTGTCCACTCCGAAGCGGCCGAGGGCCTGGTGATCTGTAATACAGGTTCTATAAGAAACCTACTTCAGACACCAGCTCTCACAAAGGAATATGTATAGATATCAATTTAGTTGTAAACATTGTAACTACCTTTGTGGAGAAATAAAATAAATTATTATTATTATTATTTACTCACGGCCATCTGATCCAAAACTAAGCAGAGCTTGTACTATGGAAACCAGATAACTGATACACTACATATACCACTTTTCTTTTGTAAATACATATTTATATAGATTACGCCCAGACTCAGGACAAACAGACATGTTCATGCACACGAATATCTGTCCCGGGTAGGAATCGAACCCATGACCTGCGGCGTGAAAGGCAAGTATCTACCAACCGCCAAAAAATGTCGACCATATTCAAAATTTCAATATGAGAGTAATATATTTTGACTGGTCTTTTAGTCTAGAAATAATGAAATTTATTCAGCACTTGGGTATTTACATACACTTGTACTTGTTAAGCTCACAATGTATTACATAAACACAGTTTAAAAACAGTAATTAAAGCAACACATTTTTTTAATTAGTCCGTCATTGCGGACTGTTTCGTCACATATATTTTTGTTATCCTTAAATAAATAGTAAATAGCAAGTTACTAAGCTATTATTGTTACATTTAGCAATAGTATATTAAATTAAAGAATTGAAAACAACGAGCAGTTGGCTAGCGCAAAAGGCTCTGAACCAGTAGCTTAATTTAAGCGACTAATACCTGAGGGCACCCTTATGGGGTTCGGGCCACAGCTCAGGGGGCCGCTGAAGTGGTTAGTAAACCTGTGTGCTAAGCCAGTGACCGTGGGTTCGAACCCCACCCAGGACAAATCTTCTTCTGTGTCTGTTTGTTACTTGTCTATAAGTGTATGTGTATTTAGAAATAAGTATGTTTCTTAGTTGTCCGGTTACCTGTACTATACAGGCTCTGTCTAGCTTGGGATTAGATTGCAGTGTGTTAGTCGTCCCGAAATATTTATTTAGTGTAGCTAGATAATCAGTCTATAACAATTAATTATAAAGAGGTAAAGTTTGTGAGGTTGTAGAGGTAATCTATTGATTGAAAGCCGCGTTATGTATGGGTGTTATCTATATATCTATATATATAATAAAATCATAGGAAAGTCAAAACTGTACATTGAATATTATTTAAAAAGGATACTTGGGGCGTGATCTACAATCAATATCGAAGCCAAAAATATAGTTTTTAGAAGTTTTGTCTGTGTGTCTGTATGTTTGTCCGGGCCAATCTCAATTTACTTCAAATTTTGCATGAATATTACTAAGAGGTCGGGTCAACATATAGGCTAAATATTATCACGCTATCACTTACGGGGGAGGAGTTGTCATAATTTATAAAATTTAACGCGGGTAAAACCGCGGGGCACAGCTAGTTAATTATAAAGAGGTAAAGTTTGTGAGGTTGTAGGGGTAATCTATTGATCTACTGAACCGATCTTGAAAAATATGTTACCAAAAGAAAGCCGCGTTATTTATGAGTGTTATAGACCAGTGTTTTTCAACCTGTGGGTCGCGAAACCTCTATAGGGGGGTCGCTTAACTTCTATAGGGAAGTTGCAAAACTTGGGAAAGTCATAGAGTCGCAAATGAATTTGGAGTATTATAAGTAGGCCTGTTGCAAATACATTAAAAGTTTAGCGCGAAGTTCCAAAACTCTGACTAGTACTTTGTCTCTTGACAACCACCTGACCTCTGAATGATAAAGTAAATGTTGGTGGAGTGCTGTCTATTTAAATTCTTCACAAATTTTAATGATGTATTTATCCGAAACCTATGAAAATGAATAAAAATGTTCGATATGTGTCACAAAATAAAAGAAACATGGAAAAAAAAGCGGGTAAAAAAACAGGTAGGGAGGTTGCATGATGAAAAAGGTTGAAAAACACTGTTATAGACTATATAAGTATATTTTAACTCGACAAATAAACCGGCAAAGCAAATGTTTAGCGCCCAACGAAGTGGGCACGGGTCAGTTAGTTTAGTATAACTTCATTTACACTCTTACTACCGACAGAAGAAAAACCTCCATTATTACGAGAACATGACAAACTCATTAAAAAGTTAAACAATATAGACAGATACTAAAAAGGGCACAGAGTGTGCAATTTTCATTTGTCACCAGCAGGCTTACTCCGGACAATTTATCGATACAAATAAAATAAAATAAATTAAAATAAAAAAGGTTTTTATTCACGTAGACTTTAAAAAAGCGCTTGTAAATAGTCAGAACATGTTTGTGGTAATATAGTTGTGTACATTATTATTTCTAGTGACATAGATATTTAGGTACACATGTATGAAAACATTTATAAAATTTATTTTATTATAGCATTGATATTTAGCTAGCTCGTATCAAGTTATTATCAAGAGATTATGTTTAATTATCTAGTTTAAGTCTAATATTTTTACTACATATTATCAATGGTTCTGTCTATATTAAGGTATTATTATTATGAATATAAATTGAAAATAGCTAAAAAGAAAGGGTTTAAATTTTAAAAAAGTTGAGCATACTTTGAATCGTTAAATAGGTGATTAAGAGGCACTTTAAAAGTTACCCATAATAAAAGATATTGAAGGTAGTTTATACAACATGTAACTTAATTAACGCACATCCTGAAAGTAGTTTGTTCAGAATCGTTTACTGAATCGATTTATATCATTTTAAATATAGGTAAGTTTTTATTCCAAAAATAAATAAAACTACAGAAATTATTGTGTTATTTTAACCCTGTACAGTCAAAAAAAATTGAAATGGACCGTAAGTCAAAGAAATAAGACTTTTAAAATCGCAGTTTTATTTGTATTCATACAAATTCCACCATTCAATGCAAAATAAAGAAAAATAAACTTTATTACAAGAAACTAATTTAGTAAATAACAATGCATATACATGTTAAATTAAAAATGAAGTGTATGTATTATGATCACAACATAATATTCTAATTGGGGTGTTTGAGGGTGTGCGTTAATTACGTTACATGTTGTATATGTACATTTTAGGCCAGTACATGGTATCTTAAATTAGTAGAAGATTGCATGGTTTATTATACATTTAGCCATTTAAAAGTCATAGCATATAAAATAGTAGGCAGGTGGAGCAGTAATTTTTATAATTGCGCAGGTGGAGGCTTAAGAGGGTGACTTGTTACACCTCCACTTAACGCAGCGGCGTTAAGTGGAGGTGTAACAAGTCACCCTTCTCAAAAAAATCCCAGATCAATAAAAGGCACAATAGCTGAGTCCATGTTAGATAATTCTGGAACTGACGGTACGTCCGTCGCGGGTCGTCTAACAGGCAATACCAATAAGAAGATAAAATAAATAATTTGCGAATTACTTAAAGGAAGTATCCTGATATAAAGTTTTTTTAAAAAACGCCCTCTAGATACTAAAGTACTCGTTATTAAAATACAGTACAGACGCCAGCACATCAAGCTACCCCAATCTGTCAAATTTCCCCAATTAAAGTGAACCTTATACTTATGTGATAAAGTGGAAAAATAATAAAGTATAAAAGAAATTTGAGAGATTGGGGTAGCTGGATGTGCATATAAAAAGACATTATATATGTGATGGTAATTTGGGATTCTTTTTTTCCCCACTACTATTATAGAGCAACGGTACATATTTGGATTCTTTTGTCTTGCGTATTTTTAGAGAAAACTTCAAACTTCGAAAACTTGTTAAAACGTGTTTTGAAATCAATCAAGCTCTTTGAAGTATTGGTATAATTGATATATACGTTTACATTATAGGACACCTCATTTTTGCCTAAAACTTGCTATATATATGATAATACTAGCTGTGCTTCGCGGTTTTACACGCGTTAAACTATGTGTTAATCTAGGGTGTCAGCTAACTCTCCACCAAATTTTATTAAAATCGCTCGTGACGTTTAGACGTGAAGAAGTAACAAACATACACACTAACTCTCACACACACACTCACAAACTTTCGCCTTTATAATATTAGTGTGATAAATGATATAAACAAATGTGGCTGTTGTCAGCGCCTTAAGTATAAATATGTTAATTATGAGTTACCTTAGTATCTAGAGGGTGGTAGCGCATTAAGGGTCTGATTCCATCTCCTCCATCTTACCTCTCTAGGCAATTTTAAAAAGCTTTATATTAGATTATCTCCATTAAGGAATTGAGTTCTTTCATCTCCTTATTACTACCGGCAGCCACAATATTATCTTAACAAGGACTAAACTATTATGTCTATTATTGATCAGGGATTTGGGATTAACTATTATGTCTATTATATATCTGGGATTTGGGATTAACTATTATGTCTATTATTGATCTGGGATTTGGGATTAACTATTTTGTCTATTATTGATTTGGGAGGATTACAACAGGACATCGTCGCTATGTAGAGCTAAAATCATTAGCCAAATTGATAGGAGCTGATCGAAATCTTTTAACACAATATTTAAGCAAGTTATATTGACGGGCCTGTTGGCGTGGTTGGCAAATGCTTGCTTTTCACGCCGGAGGTCGTGAGTTCGATTCCCACCCAGGACAGATATTTGTGTGCATGAACATGTCTGGAGTCTGGGTGTAAATACCTATATTAGTATGTATTTATAAAAGAAAAGTAGTAGTTATATAGTTGCCATAGTACAAGCACTGCTTAATTTGGGATCAGATGGCCGTATGTAATTATTTACACACGCCCATCTGAATCTATAATAATAACATCCTGTCCTAGGATATTATTATTATATACAATTACTTTGAGTCTGTGAAACTACTTCCTTTGCTGACCGTGCATAACTATAAATCTGATATTTAATTACGGACCTCAAAAGAAATCTTTATTTATAAACATACATAAAATAATACCAGTGAACTTGAGAACCTCCTCCATTTGAAGTCGGTTAAAATTTTCTTCATGGCGACTACATACATATCTACTATATAAAAATAAGTCGAGTTTTCCTTCCTGACGCTATAACTCCAGAACGCACGAACCGATTTCCACGGTTTTGCATTCGTTGGAAAGGTCTCGGGCTCCGTGAGGTTTATAGCAAAGAAAATTTATAAAATTTAACGCGGGTAACACCGCGGGGCCCAGCTAGTGGTACATAAAAATATTTGTCGGTATCAAAACCAGTAATTTAAAAGAAGTATAGTATTAGTTGATATCTAAACGTGCAATTAAAAAAATACTTACCCAATGTCATGGTGGCTGACAGCTTCAATTATTTTAGAAATAATATTGATATTACTGCGTACATCAACAGAGAACTTTATATAGTATTGTTAATTTTTGTACAATACTGTTATTAATTCTCCAAAACGTTTTCATTATCTCTTAATTATTTATTAACAATTTATTTTACAGATATTATTTCCTAAAACATTCTATAAATAAACCGATCGATCGATTTTTGTTTTCTACATCTATTTCTTCACTGTTCATGGAATCACTTTTAATTCACTGACAAATTATTTGCAATTAATTAGAAAATATTGCGCAATTATTCACACAAGATTCACTGCAGATTTATATTGGTACCAATGCTAATAGCTAAACACCTAAAATGAGAACAAAATACCGCGCGACACTTAATATAATATCACGACACTAATCCTATAAATTGTATAATCAAAATACAGTAGAAAAATTGAAGAAAAATAAAATCACATTGTTTGTGCGCCGTCCTGTGCGTTGAAGTTACGTAATGTGAGGGTCCCGGGCCGAGCTCGCGCCCTCGGCGGACCCCTCCCTCGCCCCTTTGTTTGGCCTTGCGCGTAGCGGCGCGCGGGGTAGTGCGCGGGAAATCTGCACGCTCTCAATGGCCAGCCCGCGGGCCGGAAACGACGCGCGCACCGGCGACACTCGCAGCCGATCGATACTCTCGGACCTCTCGGCCCGCAACTCCTTCAAAAGCTTTCCGCCCCATCTCTTCATTGCCCTATATGCATAAGTATCAACACTACGAGTATCAATATCATGAGCTCTATCAATTTCAAGGTCATAACATTCGTAATATCCGATGACATGTCAAATAAAATATAAACAATTGCAATAGAAAGTAACGTCTAACTAGTGTTCATTTAGAAGCTGGAACACGTGACTTATTGAAACAAAAAAAGAGGTGTACCCAGAATCATTATGCATGCAGACTAGTAATCTGAAGTTCAAAAGTAAAATTTGAAATTAAGCACAAAAGAAGATACTATCTATGAGAGGCCGAATTGGTTTAGTCTTTATTATTGATCGAAGAATCTTTCAGTAATAACGTTTTATCTAAGAGTTGTCCGTTGGCAATTCTAATAGGGTTAAGACTACGCCCAGTTATGACTGTCAAGAACTACTAATGTATTCATTTAATACAGATTGTTACAGACACAACTAATCTGAGTTGTGTCTGTAACAATGTGTATTATATGAATGCATTAGTAGTTCTTGACAGTCATAACTGGACGTAGTCTTAACCCTAATAAATAACAAGGTTTACGTTAGGAAATGTTGAAATATCTTGTTAGTCTTATGATTAGTTCCAGTACTGTTGAACTCTCTACCATTTATTATTCGGAATGTTGGTTTCATTCAGTGCTTGGTTTTCGAGTTAAAACAAAAATTTTAGACTAAAGCCTAAAATAAAAAATTAAGAATTAGCTAATTTGCTTTCATTGCTAAAATTGCTTTCGTTACTTTTGATAGTTATGATTTATAATCTTCTCAGAGTTTTACCCATTTATTTTAGGATTTGCTCCAGTATTAATCGAGCGACTGCCATCTGACCTGGAACCCCATAGGATAGTAAGACTAAGGTGTAGGTATGGCTAGTCCAAGTGTGAGACTTATTAGGATTTTGGCTCCTTGTATAGATTGTTATACAAGTTGTCAAAACTAGGTCGTTTTAACTTGGTCTAGGTTGTTTTTAGTCCCTTAACCATCGAGACCCTAAAACGAATCTTAGATTTTACGTAGAGATTGTTTATGGTATCGAACTTACATCCTTACCTCAGACTAGCCTGTTGGTATATGTTAGTTACCCTCACCCGGGACAAATCTTTATTTGGTGAGCACGATTACTGCTACAACCCAGAATCCAGAGTTGTTCAAGTTAAGATAAAATATGAGGCTGAGATCTAAGAATCTACTATAACTTTAAATTTGACTTAACACAAATACTGTATGGTGACATAATGGACAATAAAAAAAAATAGTTTTATAGAGTGCGCTTAGAATTTGTCTTAAGACAAAAACTTAAACAAGTACGGTTTATTTGACGAATAACCATAGTTCTATAGACTGTATAAGAGTGTCAGCGTTATCACACGCGTTCTGGAGTTAGTCAGAGTTCGACACTGGGGCCTCTTTTGTTCCTAATTATTGTTAACGATTTTCCTACCGTCCTTTAATATGGTCGATGCTAAATGTATGCTGACGATCTAAAACTCTTTACGAAAGTTGGATTTAATGTAGGTTGTATAGCCATACAGCTGGAATTCAATGCAGCCAAGTGATGTGTACTTTCGGTCATATAACGTGGCACCCAGATCCGTTAAGGTGGATGGACGCGTCAGACCATTTATATTGTAGTCCACATATCCGGGTATTACATTCGACAGTAAGTTAACATTCCACGAGCACATAACTTCGCTAGCGAAAGAGGCTTTTATTCGACTGGGTTTCATTCTTAGGTGCTCTAGCTACATACATTCGGAACCAGCATGTGATCCGCTAAATTTTTGGTGTATTGGTCCGTTGTAAATTTGAAACCGCTCACGAGAGCACTGATGTGTTTTTTCCTGCTGTAGTTTTATAAACACCTTTATAAGTAATATACATATGTACATACATAGTCTCACGCCTCTTGCGCAGAGGGGTAGGCAGAGACAACGGATTTCCATTTGTCGAATCCTTGAACACGTCTTTTACCTCGTTTATTATCATTATATTCATCATAAATGCTCACCTTTTTAGGGTACAGACGCCAGCACATCAAGCTACCCCAATTTGTCAAATTTCCCCAATTCAAATGCTTTTGTGATAAAGTTGAAAATCTATAAAAGAAATTTGACAGATTGGGGTAGCTGGATGTGCTGGCGTCTGTACTTCTGACCTTGCTTTTCTTGAGAACATCTCCGATTTGGTCAGAGAGTGTTAGGGTGTTAGGTTAAACTATGTTTACTAGTTATGACAAAAAAACTGAACCAGTAATGTTCAACCGAACGAGAAAACATCGAAAACTGATGTTAGGAGAAATTCACGTAAAAACTTATAAAAAAAAATCTAACTCGTAAACCACGCAATATCTTAGAACATACATGGGGGTGATTCGGATACTCCTCATCATAAAGTATCAAAATTTTGCTTTTGAACGTCAACTTCTCGGCCACCCCGTATGATACGAAACTGGAGCAAACAATATTAAAATGAGATATACTGGGCACTTTTCCAAATTGGTGTGCTCCAAGAAAAATAAGTATTTCTTGGAGCTATGACGTAGAATATACACATAACAATATAAACATATTGTATTGTTTGATATCCTAACAAGATTCCGTCCTTCCCCATTTTTTCATCGGACTACCAGGCGTCGGTAGGGTCTCCACAGCTTTATTGTTGACATCCCATTTTGCAATACGAAGCGCTTTGCTTCCTCCTTTATCATACTCACGGCTAAGCAGTGGAACACATTCCCCAACGACGTATTTCCAGACTCATACAACATGGGTTTATTCAAGGCTAGAGTGAACAGGCATCTTGTGGGTACGCGCGGTCCGCCTTCGACCACATCTTCACTTACCATCAGGTGAGATAGTGGTCAAGCGCAAAAAACATACAGCATAAAAAACAAGATTATGTTAAATCACGTGACCTGTAGATTAACGTTTTCTGAATTGCTACGGATTTAGAAATATGCTCGCAATATTTATTGATATTTTAATATTGAAGTAAATGCATTTCTAATCCCCGACGCAAAAAGTTAACGGTTTGTGCTTTTTTATCTGCAAGCTACTTTCATCGAGGTGGTTTCTGAAAACGCTGAGTTACAACTGAAAAATAAATAATTTTTGCCCTATAGCTAACGGACTAGAGGAAATAAACCACATTTAAATCTGCCAAAAAGAGAGGTATTGCATGTTTGAAGCCTATGTCAGTGTGTCTGTGTATCCGTGTGACTGTCTGTGACTGCTTCCAAAGGAATGGAGTTTTTTCACTGATAAACTATATTTATTCGCATACTATAGTTATTAACAAATTTTGCAATAAAAAGTAAGCGAAGTAATTATTAAACATGTGTCATCTGTTCCATTGCAAAATAAATACACGCGGGGCAATCTTTAGCAGTCCCCAGACTGCCCCGCATGTTTTTTTGCCAGCAGTGAAAACTATTTTACACGTCTCATTTAAATAGTATAATAGCTAGCTCAAGCGAAGCGTGACATTAGGATTAGGATGACGCGAATTTCAGTTGTTCACCCAAACGTATATGATAATTTACTCCTAGTCGAATTTCGGCCAAGGCGGCCAGTCTCTATGGACTAGGCCCTTTGCGCGGTACATATTATAGTGCTCAAGTGTGCGCAAACACAAGACCACTTTATATTCCATCACTCTCATGATCCGATGGGACGACTAGCGACACGACCGGAAAATGGTCAGGACGGCTATACGTGCTCTCCGAGGTACGAGGGTATAACACCGCCAACCCCCAGAATTCGGGCTGATATTAAGAGTTTTTTTTTTCATTTTACATCAAAATCCCAAAATAACTTTTGGCCCGACCCGGGATTTGAACCCAAGACCTCGTCATCTGCGGTTGAACACACTACCGCTTAACTAATATACAGCATATTCCATGATTTATTTTCAACCAAAAAATCTCAAAATATGTCATAATCCACATTCTTTGGGGAGGCTTTAGTACCACAGTCGGTCGTAATTTAGCTGAAATGAATTCATTACATTTTTCATTATGATATCGGTTACAAAAATATCTAAGAAAGAGAAGGTAGGTATCAAAATGTACTAATGCGTTGTACGTTGAAAAAATAAACAATGAATGCAAGATGTTTCGGAGTGATAAGGAGGCGGTTCGTTTTGCAAAAAAGAAAGTGAAAGTCCTATCGATATAAATGTACAGACGCCAGCACATCTACCTACCCCAATCTGACAAATGTTTTTTATAGATTTTCAATTTTATTATATAAGCTTAAGGTTCACTTTCAATTGGGGAAATTAGACAGATTGGGGTAGCTTGATGTGCTGGCGTCTGTACAGGGTATTTACGCATTACAAGTTATTATTTAAATTCTTAGAAATACGGGGCATTATTCGCGTATTGAGAAGACTTGAGGTACAAACAATTGCATTATTTCCATAGCAGACTTGACAATACTCTGCCTTCATAGTCTCGGGGTAGCGTATTCAACTGTAGGTCCTGGGTGCAAATCACGGATCGGGTTAAAATAAAATAAAAAATAAAAAAGGTTTTTATTCACGTAGACTTTAAAAAAGCACTTGTAAATAGTCAGAACATGTTTGTAGTAATACAGTTATTATTTCTAGTTACTTATTACAGATATTAAGCTACACGGAATGTTATAACATTGATACGATTAGGTTAAACAAATAAATATCTTGGGACAATTAACATACTGCCAAACCAGGCAGAGCCTGTTATGTGGCATTTAGACAACTGATTACATGCTTATATATTTCTAAATACATACATATTATAGATAAATTACAGCTACACAGAACAAATAATCGTTCTCATATCACAAAGATTTGTTCTGAGTGAGGATCGTACCCACGACTTCTGGCTTAGCTAACTAACCACTAGACCAAAGACCAAACTCATCAGGGCTCTAGGGATAGAATGAAACCCGTGGGGGATAGTACAAAATATCCTGAAAGGTCGAAGTGCTATACACAAGTACACCCCAAACAAGATAAGATAAGATAAAGATTAAACTCGTTGGGGGATCCAAGAAATTTAAATCCATTTTCCGGGACATGCCTGAGCCTCACCTCTCAGTGTTATTTCATTATGTACCACTGTTAAGCCTAGCTTACACGAGTTGCAGTCGTGGGTAAGAGGGAGGGATTCAGTCTCTTACATTTAGTCAATTATTTTTAATTAATATTAAAACTTATTTTAAATTTACTTATATATACTAAACAAGTGTTGTAACTTAGTTTTATGGAAGGCACTGTCTTCTGTGGTACAACGCCTAATCCAAGAGACAGAGCGACAATATGTTGTAATTGTTTAGTTGATAGTAAAGAATTTATTAAAGAATACGTAATCTGTTGTGAATATGCATAAATAAATAAATTGTATAATATTGAAAAAAAAAAGTAAAACTATTCCAGCTGGAATAAATTCTAACCGAATGATGGGGTAAAGATCAGATATATTGTCCATGGGCAGAGAGCTTAAATCTATGTATAAAGTGCACCGAAAATATAATTTATGCGTCTTCAAGTATTAGAGATATTGCATTTCCTGCTGGAGTAACGTTTAGCAGAACCGTGTATCTCTAAATCCACTGTATGTGCGCCTGTAGAATCAACATATACGAGTAGCTCGTTAAGCGCGTATTTGTAACAGAATCAGATTTAAGAAAATATGAACAGCTAGCTGTGCCCCGCGGTTTACCGGCGGTAAACTTTATAAATTATAGCCTATGTATTAATCCAGGGTGACAGCTAACTCCATACCAAATTTTATTAAAATCGCTCCAGCGGTGTAGACGTGAAGAAGTAACAAACATACACACTCACAAACTTTCGCCTTTATAATATTAGTGTGATTTCCAAGTTACCATACTTTAATGAAATCCTGAAAAAAAAATCGCAGCGCCTAAATGAGTGTAAGCTTGCTGAAAACTGTTGTCAGTCCTTCATAATGCTTTTAATAAACATAAATGTTCCCCAGTCCATGCATGCATTATTGAATAATATTGCTAAGAGTCAACACGAGGGTGTCATAACTTTGACGGGAAATTACAAAAAACCGGCTCGAAGACAAAGACTTGTAAGGTGTAAACCAAAAATTAGTGCACTTAAACAAAAATATAAATATATAGTGAAAATATTCAATATAAACAAAAACCGGCTAAGTTAGAGTCGGACTCGAAAGGTTCCGTATCATTATCTATAAAAACGAGCAAAAAATTTACGTTTGTTGTATGGGAGCCCCCTTAAATATTTTACTATTTTATTTTGTATTTTTAGCTCAGCAGAAATACATAATCTGTGAAAATTTCAACTATCTAACTATCACGGTTAATGAGATACAGCCTGGTGACAGACGGACAGACAAACAGCGAAGTCTTAGTAATTGGGTCCCGTTTTACCCTTTGGGTACGGAACCCAAAAATCAAAATATGTAGACAACAGCTGATTATCCGACCAAATTCAAATGACTACAAAACAGCGACATTTTTACCAAATTCTGAGCTATATGCCTACCTTTTAGGCCATTGTTGTTTTAACTATATATACTTAATTGTTCTGAGTATGGGAGTACTTTTTTAGTAACTGCATGTTTGTAAATCCTCCCACAGTTCAGGTACGTATTACGCCAGGCGTTATTTAAAAAACTAACTATAATTATTTTTGCACGTAGTTGCCCATGTTTAAATAGTTATATTTAAGGGTTTCAAAAAAACACTTTGTAAAACTTGCTACGTCGTAGCAAGATTTGCAAAACTTTATATAGATTGCGCCGTAGCAGGTTCGTAGCAATCGCAGTGCTGGAAATCTTTGAAAGTGTATGTTATTATATAAAGCGATCAAGCGCGCATTTATGGGTCACGCAAATAGTTGTTCTAACGTCTGGAAAAAGTTCTTCGAGAAACCCTTACTTTCCTTCTTAATAACCTTTTTTATTTTAATTGCCTAGGTGGTCTAGGCGTCTGAAAAATATCCAGTACTAGCCGTGCCCCGCGGTTATAGCCGCGTTAAACTTTATAAATTTTAGCCTTTGTGTTAGTGCAGGGTATCAGCTAACTCCGTACCAAATTTCATTAAAATCGCTCTAGCCGTTTAGACGTGAAGAAGTAACAAACATACTCACTCACACACTCACAAACTTTCGCCATTATAATATTAGTGTGATTAGTCCTCCCGCGTTCCTGCCCTCGGTCCTAACCAAAGAGCTAACCAGCAAAATTCTCTAATATGCAGGTTTGTTTTAGGGTAATGTGCCCGACGGCATTAAATCTTGGTAAATAGCAAGCTCAAGTAATGACTTGCCGACCGACCCGTACTTACAGAGACAATGACCGCGAAAAAGGACCAAACTGCACTTCGGCACATTTTTTTAATAAATACGTCAAATAATCCTGCGGATCAGGCTATAAATATGATTTTTTCGTTTCTTTTTTTTTAATAATTACTTGTTTATTACATGTTGAAACTTAGTCCTAAAATATATTTTTTATCCTTTTATAATAATCATAAATGATTAACATTTATTTTACTTCGAGTTTTTTTATTAAAAATAATAGATGTATAATTAGAGAATAGATATAAAAATAATATAATTGGTTTATAAAAAAATTGCACTGACTGTTCGAGGCCCCGTACCGCCAGCAACTGGGATCTCGCAAACCTTGTTTCACCCACGGCCCAGAATACACCTTGATAGTTATAAACAGAACAAGTTATAACTTCTACTGAACTTACTTTTGACCTCGGTAATGTTAACTTAGACCCCTTACCCTTTACGACCGAGTCATCCCTGACCTACATTTTTCCGATCGTCATTTTCTACATAAGCACACACGTACTTGACCTATATTCAAGAAGAAACTAGTAACCTTTAGATCAGCAAATATGTCTTGATCGGGAAAATATTAACCTTGTTCAAAAACATATGAGAGCGAAGTGAAATAATGAAATTTATTCAGCAGTTGGGTATTTACATACACTTGTACTTGTCAAGCTCACAATGCAGTACATGAACATAGTACAAACAGTATAAAAGTAACAAAATAAATTATATTAGTCCGTCCGTGCGGTCTGTATTATTACATATTTTATTAAGTCATTCAATAAATAACAAGTTTCTAACATACTATTTCTAAATTTAGTACTACTATATTAAAATTTAAGAATTGAAGACAACGAGCAGTTGGCTAGCGCAGAAGGCTCTCAACCAGTAGTTTAATTTAAGCGACTAATACCTGAGGGCACCCTTATGTGGTTCGGGCCATGTATATGATTTCCATAGTATTATGGTACTTTCTTGATACAGTTAATGTTTTTTTATTACAATAGATACATCATCAACTTAGAAATAAACATTTAAAGAGGACAAGTTAATCGCATAAGTGTTAGCTACCGCGCTCACCGGCCCGTAAGTGGTCGGCGAGGTAAAGCACCTATGCACGCGGTCAGGCAGATGGGTGACCGGCAAAGTGGTTTAATTTCGGAGCGTCTCCGTGCGTCGGATGGCCGAAATTTAAGCTGCCGGTCCCCGTTGTTGGCGTTAGACAACAGACGTTATGTCATGTCAGAAGCCTCATGGGCGGCTTGAATGACTATAATGACACCAGGTTAACCACCACTACCCTTACGATACAGAAGAAGAAAGATGAAAAAATTGTCACTAAATGTACTAAACTAAACACAATTAAAGAATACAATATCTTATAATAATATTTCTTATTAAGAATCAAAAATTAAGTTAAATTTTGCTAATTAATTAATTTAAATTTTGCTTATCAAACTAGCTTCTACTCGTAGCATATCGGCGCTCATAACCAGATGCTCTCAACGGTCCGGAAGTGATTGGCGAGGTGAAGCAACTAGGCTCGAGGTGAGTCCATAGATGGGTGACCGCCAAATATATATTTCCAAATGTGACAGAAGCGAAGAATGTAAGTAAATTTAGCGACAAATAAGCAGTACCGAACTATAGTATAAGCCGAATGTATATTAATTTTGAAAAGATTATCAAAAGTATCACGATTTATTTTTCATCTATGAAAGGCGCAAAGGATTCTACGAAGATTTGCGACCCAAGGAGGCGAAGAGAATGCTTATTGCTTATAATAATGCTTTAATGTTCCGGGTGTTCTATGGCATTAAATTTTCAAAGGTTTTAATATTTTTTTAATCCGAATTATTTTACATTTGGCAGATATTAAGGTCAAGTCAATGGTTGTAAATTCATTTTGAATGGGTAGGAGTTTGTTAAAAAACTGGTTTCTATATCGTCTCCAAGAGTCCCAACGTCTAAATAGGTACCATAAATTAAATTTTGAATTTAGGCGACTAAAGATGGGTTGGATTGCTAAACTGAAGATGACTGGGCCAAGAGGGTTGCAAAATCCTACAAATGGTCCCTATAAATTAATTTATATGGCTTTCGGTAGCACTGCTAAAATAACTATACATTTTGGGTATTCCTCATTTTGCTAAAAACACAACAAAACTTCCCTATTGACGGAAAGAATTAAATGCGTTTTGTATACTTTCACGATGACTTAACCTACAGCACCACCCAAATTAACCCATACTGCGTCCACAGCTGCTTCACAGCCCCCCTGGAACCAAGGTCTATCTGGAGAGGTTATATTTGAAAATTATGGAACCTGCCTTTCTTCTAAATAAGCAGTATTATTATTATTATTCTACATTCTTAATATTTCTTTTAATGTTTATACATTTATGATATAAAATTGGGTAGTATAAAAAGCAATAATATTTAAATAAAATATACAACAAAGTAATATATATCCTAGTCAAGCTGCTAATAGAGAGAAATAACTCTTTAGTCTACCTCTTTTAAATGTTGCTACCGTTTAGCGCTGGCGATTATTAGAAGCAAAGCTTGAAATGTGGGAGTACGTAGTAGCTGGCTAGGTGAATCCAGAAGGTGGACGCCGTGATCTCCTTCTGTGAGGCAGTTATGCTCCAGAAGAAGGCCGCCGAGCGGGATCGGGAGTGAGCCGATCCCGCTCGCAGACGGAGGAGGCGTCAGGGCGGCGGCGGCAACTCTCCTCGGGGCTGCGGTGGCAGTATGAGAAGTGTCCTCTACTGTCACCACGTGAAAGCAGCTCCGGGAAGACAGCGATCTGTTTGTGGCGCAGTCGCTGTGCCGGACTGGCAGGAGTCGGCAATAGGGGAGGGCAATCCATAGCCCTCCCAGGGTACGTGTCCCGACCATCTGGGACATGGCGCAAAAGAGGAGTACCGGAGCAGCATACCCGCGTTCCCGGGGCTCTCCCTATCAGGCGCCAAGAGAAGTCCACGGCAGGTTAGGTTTAGTCGGTGCGAGTCCGACATACCCACCCGCAGTCACTTTTTGCGGGTGGCATGCGTAAGCATTCCTCCTGCCTTATCAAAAAAATAAAAATGGTGAATCCAGAAGGTACCAGCACGCATTCTGGTACCGTATTGTTAACTAAGCAGTCGTTTTTCCTAAGCGTACGGCTAGATAGTGTCTCTGTGGCCGAATTCCCGAAAAGTAAATTACATAAAACTAATACTAATTAGAAACTGGAAAACGTTTACACTTTTCAAAGCGTTGCTATTTACTTTAAATAGGCGTAGTACAGTAGTATACTCGACTTTTATCTGATTTAATTAAATAATATATTATATTTACTACTAAAACTAATAATATATTATATCTACAGCCGCGCTCTGTATAATAACTATCTGGTGCCTGTGACTTCGTCTGCGCAAGATTATTCAACGATCTATCTTTATTACAAAATTAATAATAATTGGTTCTGCGGTTTAATTGTGAAGGCGTAACAGATAGATAGAGTTACCCTTTTTCTAAATTGTAAGTAAGTAAGTAACTCTTTATTGTACACCAAAAAATAATGCATATAAAAAACGATGAGTATGTTAAGATTGTACAAATGGCGGCCTTATCGCTAAGTGCGATCTCTTCCAGGCAACCGTTGAATGGACCAGGAGTAAAGAAAAGGCATTTGGGTATTTGATGGCATAATTAGCAGAAAGGATTTTATTTTAATTGTGTAATGTATGTAAATTTACTCTATCACCCTTATTTAAAAACGAAGTAAGTTAAATTGCAATTAAACTATGGATCAAGCAATCTCATTGGATGGTTTTTGACTAAACCAAGGATCAACTGCAGTTTAACTTTGGACTTGGTTTTTTTAAATAAGGGTGTAAGTATTTAGATGAACACCTCACTAATAAGTTTTATAAACGCTATATTTTGTGAGGAGAGACAAAAGTATTTATTTTTATGCAAGGATAAATTTGTTACTACTATATAATATGTGCCTTAGGTTGCATATAAATATGTTATCAATTTTTATTGTATTTATGAGCCACTATTTTGGCGATAGTGGCTTACACATAAAAGTTTCGTCTGGTAGTTTTTGCGCATAAGAGTAACAAACATACATACAAACTGGCGTTTATAATATTAATATACGTATAAAATAAATAGTAACTCAACTATTCAATTTACAAATATTTCAATCAACTGTATACTATGTAACAGCAATCCGATACGAATGGAAAGAAATCAAAGTATTCCATGATCTCTGAGGTGCGAGGTTGCCAACTTCCCACCATCGGGATACTATATAAATAGTAAGCGGAGTAGGTAGAGCTGTGCTAAATACTGCAAATGTATATATTAATATGGACCTGACACCGGTTTTCCAAGAATCCTAAATTTTGGTAGTTCATACTTTGTGACTAAATAAAGATTGCATCAATAAAATGGCTTAGTAGCGGTTTCGCCTTTATTTCTCTATCGTATCGGTCGAAACCGGCCTTAAAAAATATTCAAAATCGAAAGTAGTTCATTCGCCCGATTCGGGCGAGCAAAATTAGGGCGAAACCGCTACTAAGCCAATAAAATTGATTTCGGTTTCAACTGACATTATCTATGTAAAAAAATTACCTAACCTATCCACCTTTTTCTCGTAAGTTTAGGCATAATATAACTTTATGCGGTCAAATCTCACATTCTTTATTCTTTATTTTCTTTATTGTACACAGACACATACATTTAAATTAAATTTTACAATGAAAAGTCATGTACATAGGCGAGCTTAATTCATTAATGAATTTTCTTCCAGTAAACCATTAGGTAACACGTATTTATATTCGTATGAGAGCCTCTAAAAGTCATTACCAACGTTATCAATAAGTGCAAAATGTAAATACCAGTGAATCCGGGGATCCAAGGCATGTTTATTTAGGAAGAGTTTATTTAATTTTCTCAAAGATAAATGTTTTTATAGAACTAAAGAATATCTAGAATATAAGTCGAAATAATAATGTAATTTAATAGATTAATTTATAATTAGATTAAGTTTCTAAACTACATATATGTACTCGTATATTTGCACGACCTCAGGTCAGAATATGTTGGATTATAACTTTTTCATTAAGACCTTATGTACCATATTTGAGCAAATAAAGATTTGATTTGATTTGATTTGTCCATACTATTAAACATGTCGCAAGTACCATGTTCGCTCTACCTACTGGCGACTACTTATTAAAATACTGAGACAGGACGAGCGAACAAAACAAACTAGTGTAGACAAGTGTAGTAGTCGTGATTGTAGTTAAATATACATAATTAATTATAGGTTATCATCACCATCATCATCACTACAGCTAAAAGAAGTCCACTACTGGACAAGCCTCCCCAAAGAATCATCTTGGGGGGATATGCCGAAATCACCACGCCTGGCAGACGGGTTGACGATCGCAGTAAGATGGTCATAGTACTGAGAAGGAAGCTGCAGCCCGTCATCTGGTAGTTATTCCCTCGGGTGGACTTTTACGACCCCACTCTGACGGACCTGTTGGCGTGGTTGGCAAATGCTTGCTTTTCACGCCGGAGGTCGTGGGTTCGATTCCCATCCAGGACAAATATTTGTGTGCATGAACATGTCTGTTTGTCCTGAGTCTGGGTATAATTTATCTATATAAGAAAGAAAGAAAAGAAAGAAAGAAAATACATTTATTCAGTAAACGAGCACAGACAATCATAATCAATCATAAAATATACGTATGTATTTACAAAAGAAAAGTAGTATATGTAGTATATCAGTTATCTGGTTCCCATAGTACAAGCTCTGCTTAGTTTGGGATCTGATGGCCGTGTGTAAATAATGTCCCAGGATATTATTATTATTACACGGGATGAGGTGGGGTGATGATATTCTGATATTCGAGGCTGTCACTACAGAGCAATAAATAATTATTTGTACACACGGCTACATATCAAGCTATACATTTGCAGTATAAGCTGATCTCGCGTTGTATAGGATTTCCATACAATGACAGGTCAGCTTATATTGGAAATGTATAGCTTGATATGTAGAGTGTACTGCCTAGATAGCTACTCGCTAGACAGCTAATCGTTAGACAGCTACTGCCTAGATAGCTACTCGCTAGACAGCTAATCGTTAGACAGCTACTGCCTAGATAGCTACTCGCTAGACAGCTAATCGTAAGACAGCTACTGCCTAGATAGCTACTTGCTAGACAGCTACTGCCTAGATAGCTACTCGCTAGACAGCTAATCGTAAGACAGCTACTGCCTAGATAGCTATTCCCTAGACAGCTACTGCCTAGATAGCTACTCGCTAGACAGCTAATCGTAAGACAGCTACTGCCTAGACAGCTACTTGCTAGACAGCTACTGCCTAGATAGCTACTCGCTAGACAGCTAATCGTAAGACAGCTACTTGCTAGACAGTTACTGCCTAGATAGCTACTCGCTAGACAGCTAATCGTAAGACAGCTACTGCCTAGATAGCTACTCGCTAGACAGCTAATCGTAAGACAGCTACTGCCTAGACAGCTACTGCCTAGACAGCTACGTGCTAGACAGCTACTTGCTAGACAGCTACTGCTTAGATAGCTACTCGCTAGACAGCTAATCGTTAGACAGCCACTGCCTAGATAGTTACTTGCTAGACAGCAACTGCCTAGATAGCTACTAGCTAGACAGCTAATCGTAAGACAGCTACTGCCTAGATAGCTAGAAATGAAATGAAATAAACAGGCAAACTACATAGACAGCCAACAACGAAAACGAAATAGACAGCCATCCGTAAGACAGCTACTGCCTAGATAGCTACTCGCTAGACAGCTAATCGTAACACAGCTACTGCCTAGATAGCTACTTGCTAGACAGCTACTTGCTAGACAGCTACTGCCTAGATAGCTATTCGCTAGACAGCTACTACCTAGATAGCTAGTCGCTAGACAGCTAATCGTAAGACAGCTACTGCCTAGATAGCTACTCGCTAGACAGCTAATCGTAAGACAGCTACTGCCTAGATAGCTATTCGCTAGACAGCCAAACGTAAGACAGCTACTGCCTAGATAGCTACTTGCTAGACAGCTACTGCCTAGTTGGCTACTCGCTAGACAGCTAATCGTAAGACAGCTACTTGCTAGATAGCTACTGCCTAGATAGCTACTCGCTAGACAGCCAACCGTAAGACAGCTACTGCCTAGATAGCTACTCGCTAGACAGCTCATCGTAAGACAGCTACTGCCTAGATAGCTACTCGCTAGACAGCTACTGCCTAGATAGCTATTCGCTAGACAGCTAATCGTAAGACAGCTACTGCCTAGATAGCTACTCGCTAGACAGCCAAACGTAAGACAGCTACTGCCTAGATAGCTACTCGCTAGACAGCTAATCGTAAGACAGCTACTGCTTAGATAGCTATTCGCTAGACAGCTACTGCCTAGATAGCTACTCGCTAGACAGCTAATCGTAAGACAGCTACTTGCTAGACAGCTACTGCCTAGTTGGCTACTCGCTAGACAGCTAATCGTAAGACAGCTACTTGCTAGATAGCTACTGCCTAGATAGCTACTCGCTAGACAGCTAAGCGTAGGACAGCTACTGCCAATCACGCCAACATATAATATATAATATGTTTGTATTTATATAAATATATTTAAATATTTTTATCAGTTGTCTGGTTGCGATAGTATAGGTTCTGCCTTGTTTGGGGCACGTGGTCGGAAAACCTCCTCGTGTGTCCGAGACTACTGGTCCCATTCGAATATTTATACGAGTATTCGGTGGGAACAGAAGTTTTCGGATCGGTGTGCCCCGGGCGTGGGCGCTGGTTTTTTCCTATGCTTGCATGGGGAGAAACCACCGTCCGTGGCCAATATTCCAACATCTCACGCCTCTGCTGTTCCTTCCATATTCTGGAGGGGAGGAGCAGCAGTGGCGCGCAGGCCTAAGCCTCGCCGGACGGTGATGGGCTGTATGGCCGGTGCGTCAATCCGGTCACTAGCATACGGCAAACCCTTAGCCTCCGAGCATTAGCCGGCGCGGGGGGTACCGGGGGGTAAACTGGTCTGTAGGGTAAAAAGATCAGGTATGTCTTCTAGCAAAACAATACTCCAGGAGGGTACCGGCTCTGCCGGAGAATCCCTCCCGGGTCCTTCAGGGCCCGGCTGTCCCACCGTATCTGGGGGGGACACTAACAGACATGTTGTTTCCGCGGAGGTCGCGGACAGGGCGCACACGCCCAGTATTGTGTGCCCAGTTTTGAGTGTCGAGGGACCCTCACCTGCAGCTAGCGAGCTGCGGGTGAGAGTCTCTAAAGAGGAGAGGAGTGTGGCTGACACAGCCAGACTGGCGGCCGAGCCGCGGCGACTTCGCAGAGCCAGCAGTCTAGTGCAGTGCATGCGAATGCGGGAGAGACCACATGGGCGAAAGTCGTTGGTCGCAAATCTGCGGCCAAGGGTGCATCGAGGAAACTCCCTCGTCCACCGAAAACGGCAGCGGTGCTAATAACGCGGGCAGAAGGGTCAGAGACTCCTCTTGCTGACCTTATAAGGACGGCGAAGGACAAGGTCTGCCTTAAGGACTTTGGACTGGAAGGTGGTATCTTCCAGAAGAGAGCCTTAAACGGTGGCTTGGTCTTGAGAGTCTCCAGGCCCGACAATACCACAAGAGCCGATGCCCTCGCGGCCAAACTAAAGGAAGTCCTGGCGGATACGGACGCTCGGATTTCGCGTCCTGTCAAGACCGCAGAAATGCGCGTCTTTGACCTGGACGAGACTGTCACCCCCGCAGCGATCGCGGTTGCCTTAGCGGGCACCGTCGGTTGCTCCGCGAATGACATCAAAGTAGGGCCTGTCCGAGTCCATGCGTCTGGGCTCAACACTGCGTGGGTCAGATGCCCGCTAGAGGCGGCCAATAAGCTCGCAGGCAAACGCGTGTGCGTTGGTTGGTCAGCAGCAAGGGTCGAGGCACTCAAGGCTAGACCCTTGCAGTGCTACAAATGCCTCGGGTTTGGCCACGTTAAGGCCAAATGCAACAGTCCCACAGATCGCAGCAAATGCTGCTATGTCTGTGGCGACCTTGGCCATAAGGCCGCAAATTGCAAAGCCAGCGAACCCAAGTGTCCGATCTGTACGGACCTTGGCGTCGCTGGCAAACACAGGATGGGAGGAAGTAAGTGCTTCCCTCCCAAAAATCGGACAGTACAGCGGCCGCAGCGTCCTCCGACTACACCGGTAGCGAATTCGTTCGCGCTGCTGGCTGGTCGGGAGTCTATGGAGGCCTAAAATTCACGCCCCCATCCATATTGCAGGGTAACTTAAACCACTGCCGTGCAGCGCAGGACCTCCTGCTACAGACGCTCGCGGAGTGGTCAGTTGCCCTTGCGGTGATATCGGAGCCCTATTCCATCCCGGATCACCCACGGTGGTTCGGGGTGGACGGGGGTTCCGTCGCTATTTACTGGGCGGAATCATCGGGTGGCCTCCATTGCCGCCTCATCCATGGTGGGACAGATTTTGTTGTCATCGAATGGGGCGACGCCGTAGTGGTGGGATGTTACATCTCTCCGAACTGCGGCCTTGCCCACTTCGAGGACACAATCGACAGACTGGGCACCTGCATCCGGGGAC
Organism: Pseudoips prasinana; assembly: GCA_951640165.1. Taxonomy (NCBI): domain Eukaryota; kingdom Metazoa; phylum Arthropoda; class Insecta; order Lepidoptera; family Nolidae; genus Pseudoips; species Pseudoips prasinana. The sequence goes on from OX621260.1 coordinate 18,304,921, forward strand.
TCCTCTCTCGTCCACTGTTCGTCATGGGTGACTTCAACGCACACTCTAGGGTGTGGGGGGACGCCCGTGATGACCTGAGAGGGGAAGCGCTGATAGAGTGGGCGGCTACGCTTAATCTTCAGCTGCTGAACCAAGGTTCAACGAGTACTTGCGTGCGGTGGCAGGGGGAGTCGGTTGTCGACCTAACGTGGGCGACTCCCCCTGCTGCTCGCCGAGTGTCGGGCTGGAGAGTGGCTGAAGAGCTCGCAACTCTGTCAGACCACCGGCACATCCTCATTGAGATGTCAGGCAGAAGCGCAGGTGGCGAGCTGGGACGCCATCAAAATACCGCCCCGCGACGATGGGCCTTGAAGCGATTAGACAGAGATCTGCTTCTTGCTTCTGCCCTCGTCGCGGATTGGGAAGACTTGGAGGACGAAGCCTCTCCGGAGGTGGTGGCGGCCTGGTTCGGGGAAAAGATGACCACTATTTGTGACGTCGCCATGCCCCGGGCCAGGCCGACAACGAGGTCCTCCATCTACTGGTGGTCAGCGGACTTAGCGCGGCTGCGGGGGTCCTGCGTCTCTGCGCGCCGCCGTTATACTAGGACTAGAAGGAGACGGCGTGCCTCGGCCGACGAGATTGCAGAGGCTTACCGAGCGTACCGCTTGGCCACCATGGCGTTCCAGTTCGCCATCAAGGAGGCAAAGACCAGGGCGTGGGAGGAGCTGATCGAGGGGATCAACAGGGATCCATGGGGGCGCCCGTACAAGATGGTTATGGGCAAGCTCACCGAAACGCTCGACCCCGAGTTCGTGGGAAGAGTGGTAGACACCCTCTTCCCAAGGGCCGAGCCCGGTGACTCGGTCGCTCCACCGCCATCTATACCGGACTGGACATCCGACATGGATGTGACGGAGGACGAGCTTGAGAGCGCAATAAGGCGACTCGCGGCGCGAAACACCGCCCCTGGGCCCGACGGTATCCCAGGTCGGGCCTGGGTGCTGGCCCTGTCGGTGCTAAGCGGTAAGCTGCGTCGCCTCTTTTCTCGCTGCCTCCACCTTGGGGTTTTCCCGTCTGAGTGGAAGGAGGCCAAGCTCGTCCTCATCCAAAAGAGAGGGAGAAATGCGGACTCTCCCTCTTCGTTCCGACCCATTTGCCTTCTGGACGAGGTGGGCAAACTCTTTGAGCGAGTAGTGTCCGCCCGTCTCAGCGGGCACCTGTCACGAGATGGGCCTGACCTGTCGGACTGCCAGTTCGGCTTCCGTCGCGGTCGTTCGACGGTGGACGCAATCCGGCGGGTCCAATCCCTGTCACAGGACGTCGTTCAGGAGGGGGGAGTGGCGATGGCTGTCAGTCTTGACATTGTCAACGCCTTCAACTCCCTCCCGTGGCGGGCAATAAGGGAGGCACTGGGTTACCACAACGTGCCCCCTTACCTACAGGGGATTGTTAGCTCGTATCTGAGCGATAGGCTCATCGTATACACGGCTCGGGGCGGAGAGGGAATGTCAAGGGAGGTCGATCGCGGGGTTCCACAGGGATCTGTTTTAGGACCCCTCTTGTGGAACCTCGCTTTTGACGCGGTCCTTAGGACGAGGCTCCCCCTCGGCGTAGATGTCGTTTGCTATGCAGATGACACTCTCGTGTTGGCCAGGGGGAGCAATTTCACGGATGTGGCACGGCTTGCCGAACTGGGAGTGGCCTGCGTCGTCGGCAGTGTCCGCGGGCTGGGCCTTCAGGTAGCGCCTCATAAAACTGAGGCGCTTTGGTTCCACAGCCTCCGTCAGGGCAGGGAACCTCCCAGCACGCGGATTCAGGTGTGTGGTGAGGCGGTCCCAGTTGGGCAAACCCTCAAATACCTCGGGCTGACGCTGGACAGTAGGTGGGCTTTTGACGCCCACTTTGTCCAGCTGGTCCCCCGACTTCGCGGAGCGGCGGGCGCACTCCAGCGTCTGCTGCCCAACCTCGGGGGACCCCGGGAAGAAGTCCGCCGCCTCTACTGTGGGGTTATCCGGTCTATGGCCCTCTACGGCGCTCCCGTCTGGTCTTCTGGACTGACGAGAGCTCCCCGCTGCAAAGCTCTTTTGAATAGCGTGCAGCGAGTGGTTGCCATCAGAGTGGTCCGTGGATACCGGACGATCTCCTTCGAGGCGGCGACTTTACTAGGACGATTCCCGCCACTGGACATCCTGGCGGACATGGACGCGAGAGTTTACGATCTCGTCCGTGCCCGCTCGGATGCCGGGGGCCAACAACCGGACTGGACAAACGTGCGGCGGGACGCGCACCGACAGGCCTTAGAGATTTGGCGCGAGCGGCTTGAATTGCCGAGAGGCTTGCGTCAACGCTCTGTTGGTGCGGCCCTGCCGTGGTTTGACGCATGGCTGCTCCGGAAACGGGGCAGCCTAACCTTTAGGTTGACACAGATACTCACCGGACACGGGTGCTTCGGTGAGTACCTATGTCGAATAGGTAGAGAGGCGACACCGTCGTGTCACCATTGTGGCGGCGGCCCGGACTCGGCCCAACATACACTCGAGGAGTGCCCAGTTTGGGCCCCCGAGGGGCGAGTCCTGGTCGCTGAAATAGGATTGGACCTCTCGCTGCCAGCAGTGGTTTCGGCTATGCTGGCGGCGACAACCGGATGGAACGCGGTGGCCTCCTTCTGTGAAGCTGTTATGCTCAAGAAGGAGGCCGCCGAACGCGAGAGGGAGCGCAACGATCCCTCCCGTAGGAGAACGAGACGGCGCCGATGAACTGGATATTGACGCTAATGTCCGCTTCATCGGCGCCGGCGCTGGGAGCTAATCTCAGCGCGAGAGAGAATGCGGCGTCCGGCTGGCTTCTCCCCGGCTTGACGTCGCCCCTGGGACTGCTGGCGTTTGGAGGAGGGGCACTCCACTCGTCTTACACAAGCGGTCCCGGGAAGAGGTAACCTGCTGTAGCTCAAGTTGCCTAAACGCGCTTGTGCGTGCTGGGGAGGGGAGGAGGCATTTGGCCCCCTCCCGTCCCCGGAGGAGAGTCTCAGACGCTCAGTGTACAGCGGGGGTACTGGCGAGATCGTTTACGAGTACCCAGACCCCCCGCTACAGGCATTGTGAGGCTGGCTACCATGGTGGTTTTAGTGCGTATCCCGGGACTAGCCCGGCGAGTCCCACATAACCCGTCGCCTCCCCAAGCGGCGGGTATGCGTAAGTTTAATGCATTTCCACCATGTAAAAAGAAAAAAAAAAAGGTTCTGCCTTGTTTAGGATCAGATGGCGGTGTGTTAGGCGATGTTAACCGATTATGATCCGCATCAGAATATGATCTATACGGAATTCCATTAAGATTTTCGAAAACATATATAACTTAAACCAGTCCGATTCTTAAAAAGAATTTTGAAGTCGATTGTGTGCTTTTTGTAAAAATAACCCGTGCCCGCGCCCGCGGTATTCGTTGCCCGCGGAATTCGTTACGCGTTATAAATATTTATGTGCCTGCCCGTTTGTCCCGCAAAATACTTCGGGTTAAAAGTTCGGGATAAATAAAAATTATGATGATGAATGACACTCCACAATAACGTAGCTTTCTATTGGAGAAATAATTTTGAAAATCGGTTCAGTAGATCCAGAGATTACCCCTTACAACGTCACAAACTCACAAACGTTACCTCTTAATAATATTAGTATAGATATATATAAAAATCAATGCCACTTTTCGTTGTAATGTTATAACTCAACAACGCCTTTACCGATTTGGCTAATTTTGGTCTTGAGTTATTTGTGGAAGTCCAGGGAAGGTTTGTACGTAGAGAAAATTTTAAAAAAGTCTTGAAAAAGTGTAAACACATCTTTTAGCAATTAAAATATTTTTATGTTTAAATAAATGAACTTAATAATCATTTCTTTTTATTACCTGATACGTAGCGAAGCACGTACCGGGCCACTAGTATTAGTATAGATTTATCAACGCGACCGACGGCGCATAAACCACTATAATATGATTTTATTGAAAGGTCACTGGCTCGATATCAGTTATCCTAGCCGACTACTAATTTCCCTAAAGGGTAAAATATTCTATTCCAGGCTCCAAGTCACGACGTCGGAAGCAAATTTAATATCCGCTGCTCATATTTATGGCTCCCCCGGTGATGGGCTAAACTTAGAACTTATCTAAGTCTTGTATAGTTCATTTTAGATATCAATACTAATGTACTACGTACAGACAGGTTTTTTGAAGTTATACTTCTTTTGGCGCGATGGAGAAAAATGATGAGAGTGAATTTTTACGATGCGCGCGCACACCGACACCAAAAAATTTAACAGCATGAAGTTAGTTCTAGGTGGTATGAGAGTGAATTTTTACGATGCCTTTGTCCTTAAGTGGGCGTCTTTTAGCTGATATGATGACGATGATGAACTATATGTCTTGGTCTGGGTCTGTGTATTGTATGTAGATATATGTGTACAAAAATACCTCAGTATTTCTACCCGTTTTTTATTTTCCATAGTACAAGTTAACAATATGCGTTGGATATTTATTATTTTATTTTAATGGACGATGTCCATCAGGTTTGTACCTATTGTCGCTCAATGCTGGCATTCCAAATGGAAAGAAAAGACCTTCGTTTAACTAAACGTTATGGTATCACGTCGATACCGCTCACTAAAGCTAACAAGGACCAAAATGATGTAAATAAAAAACTATCCAAATAAGTAAAATAACAAAGTAAAAATTTCTAACATGACAAAGTTCTTCACGTCTACTAGATAATAAATTTATATATGAAATAATAATTGACATCAATTATTCGAGATTCTTTACTTTTAAGGATTTCTTTACCATTTTTCACAAGTATTAAACGAACAGTACTGGGAGTATTCGTTTAAAACTTGTTCAAAAAATGCAATCAATTGGGCTCCTGTCAGCCCACTGTCGTTAAAGTCAGTTTAGTGACCATGTTACTGCCTATTGTTAAAATTAAACGGGAGATATGCCTGCTCGGAATAATCAATATCGCTGGCCACCATCACTGTCGAACTCACAATAAGTGAAATTCATGAAAAATCCAATCCGTCAAAATAGCAAAGCGTTAAAATAGCAAGTCGTCACAAATAGCAAAACGTCAAAATAGCTTACCGGCTATAGTTCGACATTTACAGTTCCGCAAACTTATCTGACCCGCTGGCAGCGTCGCTGTTATCGCATTTAGTGTTGCTAGTAACTATTTTTTGCAATAAAGTGGGTAAAAATAATATGCACATTGTAACGTAAATATTACTTCACTAAAAAGCAAACAAATACTGTCATTACAAATCTTTATATTTTTATACAATAATTATGATCATTTACATAAAATATATGCTGAGCGTCCTCTAACGGGGATACTCCAGGTATTATTATGTCACCGGATTTTTTTAATTCAGAAGTCATTTCATCATCATCATTTGCTTTCACTTTCACTTTCACTACCTAATTGATTGATCAAAGGCTCGTCTAAGTATCCATCCCTTTTTCGATACTCATTTTCAATATTTTTTACATGATTGCAATCCTTTTGCCATTCATTGACTGTTATTTTATCAAAAGCTTCTGCAATCAATGTAGGCATTTCAGAATTCGATCTACCAATATTATGATCTGCTATAAATTTTTGCATCTGCTTGCTCTTTTTCTTTCACACGTTTTCTTACAAATGCCTCCCCGGCACCTACAATGGAAAAAGCAAAAATTAAATAAATAATGAATATTTTAAAATATGTACTTAAATTTAAAGTGCGAGGGGGAGTTTCGTATTTTTCCAGAAGCTGACAACACTAACCTGTAGCAGCAGCTACGCGTTCATACAACTTATTGAAGCGTATAATTGGTGCCTGGAGGTGTTTTTCTTCATTCATATAATTCAATACTTGTAATATAACGTTCCTAGCATCACTTTTTAAGGCTTTCGGCATTTTTCACAATTAAAAACCACAAAAAGAAAAATAAATACGCGCAACAAACAATCAATGGCAGGAATGTCAGGGAATAACAGCCGATTGACATTTCCAACTGGCGTCGTTAGTTCTACTTTTGGCCACCGGGCCAGATAAGTTTGTGGCACTATAATTGTATTCAGTAACTTGACAGATAAAGGGTTACCAGGTTTTGTCAAAAAAAAGATAGTGAAGTGGTGTAATGAACTAAATTGAATGAACTTAAATAATGTACTTACACGAACGTTTTATTTTAAATAATTAATAAGCTTGCCTTAAAAACACATTTATTACATATTATGTTTTTCAGTAGTAAGGTAATTTAAAATAAAAGGACTAGTTAGAGATGACATATATAATCATTACATTTATGGTAAATGTGTCATTAATGTTATGAATTACATGGTCCATACGACACATATCATCTTCTACTTTTAATATGAGAGATACGCAAGCACTCCATGAGGACGGGGTCACATTACTAACTCCTGTTTCAAATAATGTTCTAACTACTTTCATTTTAAACTATTTATTGTTTTCGCGACATGCCCACATTCGCCCACAATACACAATAGAACTAATTTAGACACATTTTAGGTAAAGACCTAAAATGTGTCTAAATTAGTTCTATTGTGTTGAGCTCGCAGTGGAAAGAGGGCAGTCTTAGCAAGATTATAACATGTTGTGCTGCCATCTCGTCAACTGCATATTTTTCAATTACTTGATTTTGATTTTAAACCGAATCTATTAGTTGCCTTCACCATGTCTTCTTCGTCTATACTAATATTATAAAGAGGTACGTTTGTGAGTTTGTGACGTTGTAAGGGGTAACCTCTGGATCTGCTGAACCGATTTTCAAAATTATTTCTTCAATAAAAAGCTACGTTATTGTGGAGTGTCATAGGCTATGAAAAATTCCAAAATTAATAACGCATCTTTATTTGAATAATGTAATCCAAGTTGCGGGACAAACATATTTATAACGCGGAAACTGCTAGTTTGAAATATTTTTAATGTTCAGCCACTCTTGAATTTCTTTTTTCTTCCTGGACATCATAGGTATTGTTTCGATTTTTCGCGAATGGTAAGGGGCATTGTCTATTACGACAAAAGAGTTAGGCTGCAATTTAGGTAAGATAATACCAAACCACACTTCAAAACATTGGGCATTTATTTCCTCGTGGTAACCACTTCTTGGCTTCAAAAATGAGGAGCCCGTCCTACAGAAAGCCTTCCTCTCCGCCTATACGGCAAAGTATTAATCTTTCTCCTTTGCCAGTAGGATTTTTGAGCCCCGTTATAAGGCAGAAACGTTTGTCTAGATGACTGAATACTTTCATCGGTCCATACTTTCTTGTAGTATAACCTAAAAAAGTGAATATTGTACAAAAATGTTTTTATTCATACAAATCATAGAATGTAAAAGTGTTAGCATCGGTAAAATTAACTACCTTCATTGACCCAGGTTCATCTTAATAGTAGATGTATCGTGCTTCTCTGCGATATTGGTTTATTAAGCGCAGATAACGTTGCCGCCAAGAAATAAGGTCTGCCCTATCTATAAGAAAATATAAGTTTTACTATAATATTAATATAAACGAAATTACGATTTAACCTACTCAGAAACCTCGCGTAGAATATTCAAACAAATTTGCGTACTCTACGCGAGAATCGCTCCATTTTCGGCCGATTCTCGCGTCTCAGACGTTATTCCGAAGACGCAAATTAGTTTCTTCTACAGTCATTCCCCATTTTCTTTCGGTATATATAGCATATAGATAATATCTATGACGCGAAAATCGAGGGCCAGTATCAGCTCTTGCATTTAATTTTAATAGATCATTTAACTCATTGTCAGGATAACAACAGCGCACTTTATGATAAAGAATAATTATTATAACTAACCCTTAGTATGGTAGGATGTAGGATTATACATATTCCACATGTTACAAACGAGTTTTTTAAGTTTTATTTAAATTAAACCAGTTTTTCTTTAGCTCTTTACGTAAAATCGTTTACTACCTACCCTACACTATTAGATTTAGTATGGTAACATAATTTTTTTTTGATCCCTCAAGTTACTGAATACAATTAAAGAGTCAAACTACGAATTTTTAAAGTTATATTTAAATTAAACCATTTTTGTCATTCGTTCTTACGTAAACTCGGTCACTTCCCCACACTATTAGTTTTAGTATGTTAACATTATTTTTCTTTGAACTGTCAAGTTACTGAATACAATTAAAAGTCGAACTATAGATAACGAACTGTCAAAATACCGATCAGTCAAAATTTCAAAAAATTATATTGTATACTACTGTACTTCTTTTTACACGTGTTGTGGGTTAGATATACAAAAAAATCATACAGCTCTCTCCGCGTCCAATATAATAATGCGTTTAGGATACTTGTGGGGCTGCCCCGTTTCTGTAGTGCGTCAAGGATGTTCGCAGATGCGCACGTAGATTGCTTTTACGCAACAATGCGCAAAATGTGTGCTTCTCTGGTGCGCAAGGTGTGGGGGAGCCCCAACAGCGTATTAAGCATGGTTGCCAGTCGACTGGACTGTAAATACGTTGGTCACTGTTGTGCAGTCTCCCATGGGATGGCACAACCGTGACAAACCTTAATTTATTTATGTATGTGTTCCGTGTTTTTGATTAATGTCAGTGTATACTAACATAGTAGTAAGTTTATACTAACAATCTTGTTGAGTCTTAGTTACTCTAATAAAGAAAGTTCTATTCTATTATATACTAGCCGTGCCCTGCAGTTTACCCGCGTTAAAATTTATAAATATTCGGTTAATATCTATAGTTATTCGGATGTATAAGCTATATTACTACAAAGTTTCATCATAATCCGTTGGGTAGTTTTTGCGTGAAAGAGTGACAAACATTTATCCATCCATCCATACTCACAAACTTTCGCATTTATAATATTAGTAGGAGAGTAGCTATTGCTCGTGACTTCTTTACGAAAAATAGAGGGTAGTCAAAGTCATAAATCATTTATTCTGTTAAAAAATAAATATACGTGGAATCGCCATTTTTTTACCCTACCGTGCAGTGCATGACGTGAAAGCTACTGAGAAACACCAGAAAGCTCAGTAGGAATCCTTTTTTGAATATATATTTTTTTTTAATTAAAAGATACCTACTTAAGATTCATTACAATCATGTGTGTTGACTCAGAACAACTCAATCCTATCTGATCACGTTAATAGTCATACTTCTAACATAAACTAACCCAAAATATTTCATAGCAGTACATTTTTGCAATAATATAGAAAATAAAGTAGACGTAAACCGGAGTACGATACGCGCTCTCGACTGTGAGACATGAGTACATACGGTAAAAGTAAATTCATTCATTTTTCTTTTGTATACCTAAATATAATCTATAATAATAAGCATTCAGACAACCGATCGAGCATAGTTATATTGTGTTTGCCTACTAAATAATTACTCTAATTGGACCAAATCCCGTGTTCATGCCCGCTTGAGTATGTTTCGCCGGACCGTCTCAACTGAGTCGTGTTGAAACCGGTAGTAGATGAACCCACTGAGTTTGTTTCGCTGGGTCTTCTCAGTTGGGGTGCATTGGATCCGGTGGTAGCATTTAAGCGCCACCGTCGTTATCAGCACAAGGTCCGTCATAATAATAATACCTTAATATAGACAGAACCATTGACAGTATGTAGTAAAAATATAGCTAAACCTATAAATTTTGATAATTAAACTTAAATATAATCTCTTGACAATAACTTGATACGAGCTAGCTAAATATCATTGCTATTATAAAATACTTTTTATAAATGTTTTCATACAATGAATACAATGTGTATATATCTATGTTACTAGATATAATAATGTATACAACTAAATTACTACAAACATGTTCTGAATAAAAACCTTTTTTATTTTATTTTTTATTTATTTCAGATAGTAATACATATGTAACTAGGAACAATACGAATTAAAATTCCGGTGCCGACATTTGACAGTGTCACTGTTATCGGATACGTCTCAGATATTGATGTTAACCACGCTGTACCCGCAGACGGCAATACCCAGCTGTCGCGTGTGTATATTGACAAGAACTTGGACTAGAACTCGGACTAGAACTCATATGAGTTCTTCAAAAACAACAAACTTTCGAAGTGCATTCTTAGAAAATATTAAGTTTATTTACGTTTATTTATATGCAGGCGCCTTTTACTATAAATTAACAGATTTTCTACACAACCTTTCACCACTATTTATCATAGTTAGGAGTAGATATATATGTACATATATCAAAAACTATGAAATAAGTGCATGTTTAATTATAACAAGATGTTTCTGTGAAGATATTTGCCTTTCACGCCGCCCCGGTTGTGAATTCGATTCCCACCCAGGGGCTCTACCGGCGAAGTCACCGAACATCGATTTCTTAAATGGCTTTCAAATAAATCTTTAAATCGGCTTCTATAAGCACATGTGACGTCATAAATGTTCTGGAATCGATTGTCAACGTTGAAGCAGATCTAATGATTGATTAAGTCATTTTTAACCTCTATTTATTTGAACGCCATTTAACAAATCGATGTTCAGCGACTTAGCCGGCAGAGCCCCTGGACATATATGTATTTGTGTGCATGAACATGTTTGTTTGTCCTGAGTCTGGGTGATATTATCTAAGTAATTATTTACAAAACAAAAGTAGTATATGTATATGTATGTGGGATCAGAGACCGTATGTGATAATGTGCCAGGATATTATTATTAGGTTCAAAATTATATTCCAACCATGTAGAATTTCGAAAAACGCCGAAGTACGTGTATTGGATGCAGAAAGAAGGTAAATAGAAGGTCAAATATACAATTTTTGCCTTTTACTTTTTTAAATGACGGACTTCCATAGAACCGTCCATCCTTTCGAGATTGACGGGCCTGTTGGCGTGGTTGGTAGATGCGCTGCTTCTCACGCCGGAGGTCATGTGTTCGATACCCACCCAGGACAAATATTTGTGTGCATGAACATGTCTATTTGTCCTGAGTCTGGTTGTAAATTATCTATATAAGTATGTATTTACAAAAGAAAAATAGTATATGTAGTATATCAGTTATCTGGTTTCCATAGTATAAGCTCTACTTTGTTTGGGATCAGATGACCGTGTGTGAATAATGTCCCGGGATACTATTATTAAAAAAAAAAAAAAATGTAATTTCCCAAAAATCTTTCCTTAGCGGATGCCTATAATATAAAAAGTAAGTTGCAAAATTTCAGGCCTGTAATGGAAGTAGTTTAGGCTGTCAGTGACAGATTAGTAAGTCGGTCGTCTTTCTTTATATATAGAGCTCTCTTTATTTATGACTGCCTCGTTGGTCTAGCGGTAGCGTCGTAGTGTTCACCCGCAGATAACGAGGTCCTGGGTTCAAATCCCGGGTCGGGCCAAAAGTGATTATGGGGCTTTTCTGTAAAAAGAAAAATTTCTCAGCGTCAGCCCGAAGTCTGGAAGTTGGCGGTAATATACCCCCGTGCCTGGGAGAGCACATAAAGCCGTCGGTCCTGTAACTGGCCTCTTTCCGGTCGTGTCGCTGAGCGGACGCATCGGATCATGAGAGTGATGGAATAAAAAGTGCTCTTTTGTTTGCGCACACACTTGAGCACTATAATATGTCCCGCGCAGATGGCTAATCTCTGTTGAGACTGGCCACCGTGGCCAAATTCGGCTAGGAGGACATTATTATTATATATAGATTTCTCATCTTACATATATATTGATAATTACATATATCTTGGCAGCGTGACAATTCCTTACGTAACTTAATCTGTGATTGTTATTAAGAAACATTTTAGTGCATATCTGAGAGTTCATTAACTTGAGGTCATTTGCTTACGAAATAGAAATTTTACTTATATCCTCTAATTTAGACATACTTATGTTAATAAGTATGGATTTGAATCACCTTCATCATCATCAGTCACCCCTCGAAGCTCTCAGCGACCCTCAAAAAATCATCAGTCGATTTTGTGAGGGCATGCCCACGCTGCGTCTTACAGTTCGTGAGAAGATGATAAATGAATATTGATTTGGATAGATGCTTAAACATTGAATACTAACTTTCGTTCGCAGAAATAACCGCGGGTTTTTCCTCTTGGGAAAACAATTCCAATAGAATAGAATACTCTTTATTGTACACCATAAGAATACATATGTCATACATATATAGTAGGATACATCATATAGTAGGATATTACATAAACAAGTCGTACAAAGAGCGGTCTTATCGCAGATCTCTTCCAGACAACCCTAGGATGGATAGGAGCTGAACAATAACTAATAGCAGTAGGTGTGCAACAAGAGATAGGTATACCAAAATTGTGGAATATCCATAAAAATAAAATGACTTTTAATAAAAAGTAACTTTTACTGTTAAAAATAAGGAAATATAAAAAATAAAAATAAACATGATTAAATAACTAAATAAGAAAAATACTCTGCTTAACGTAGTACCACAAATTATACAGACAAATATGGTTCTCTGACTAGCTTTTTACAATCTTCGTTCTAAAAGGCTTTACTTGAGGTTGAAGAGTTAAGAAACAATACAAATAAACGGTTAGACAGTCTTTCGGACTAGTAGTATTAGCATGGATCTCCTTGAATCTGCAGATACCTACTAACTTTATTCAACTACTAAGACTAGCGGTTAGTCTAGCGGTAGCGTGTTCAACCGTAGATAACGAGGTCCTGGGTTCAAATCCCGGGTCGGACCAAAGACTGATTTTGGGAATTAAAAGAAATTTCTCAGTATCAGCAATATGGCGGTATTATACCCACGTGCCCCGGAGTGCACGTAAATCCGCCGGTCCTGTACTTGACCTCTTTCCGGTCGTATCGCTAGGCGTCCAATGGAACATGATAGTGATGGAGTAGAAAGTGCCCCTGTGTTTTCTCACATACTTGTGCACTATAATATATCCTAGGCTAGTCTCCATTAAGACTGGCCGCCGTGGTTGATATTTGGCCTGGAGAACATTAATACTGCAGATACCTACTAATTTGATACAACTAATAATATAAAAAATAATTTTAGAAAGACATTAACGTCTTTACAATGTCAATTTAGTCTCGTATTTATAAAATAAGACTCGGATTACAGTCATTCGAAATTTGAATTTAATTGAGCAATTAGATTCACTTCGCAGTTCTACAATTAATATTGAATTTTATTACGGTTTGAGCTTCATCTCTGGTATATAATGTAGTTCTTACTCCTCATGGCAGATTTACATATCATTAAATTATAATAATATCCTGGGACATTATTCACACACGGCCAATTGATCCCAAACTAAGCAAAGCTTGTACAGACGCCAGCACATCAAGCTACCCCAATCTGTAAAATTTCCCCAATTAAAATGAACCTTATGTTTATGTGAAATAGTTGAAAATTTATAAAATAAATTTAACAGATTGGGGTAGGTGGATGTCCTGGCGTCTGTACATATTATTATACTACTTTTCTTTTGTCAATACATACTTATATAGATAATTACACCCAGGCTCACGACAAACAGACATATTCATGTACACAAATATATGTGCTGGGTGGGAATCTGAGTTTGTTTCGCAGGGTCTTCTCAGTTGGGGCGCATTGGATCCGGTGGTAGCATTAAAGTGCGACCGTCGTTATTGACACAAGGTCCGTCATAATAATAATACCTTAATATAGACAGAACTATTGAGAATATGTAGTAAAAATATTAGACTTAAACTAGATAATTAAACATAATCTCTTGACAATAACTTGATACGAGCTAGCTAAATATCAATGCTATAATATAATAAATTTTATAAATGTTTTCATATAATGTGTACCTAAATATCTATGTTAGGTACTAGAAATAATAATGTATACAACTATATTACTAAAAACGTGTTCTGACTATTTACAAGCGCTTTTTCAAAGTCTACGTGAATAAAAACCTTTTTTATTTTATTTATTTATTTTATTTTAATCGAACCCACGACCTCCCGCGTTAAAGGTATTTACCAAACACTCCAAACGGCCCGTCGTAATCTACTTCTTCCTTCTCGTGGCAGAGTTTTATATCATTTCATTACAAGCAATTATCATTTAGTTACACATAGCCAGATGATTTCACCGGTGCGTAAATGATTGGCGAGGTTGAGCAACTAGGCTTGCGGTCAGTCCACGGGGAGACCGCCAAAGTGCGGCAAAATTTCTTAGCGTCCGTCCGTCACGTTAAACTGTCAATCCCGGTTATAGACATTAGGCAACGGTCGTTAAGCCATGTCAAAGACCTACTGGTCGGCTTGAATAACTCTGACACTAGGGTAACCACTGCCCATACGATAAGTATTACAATCTCCAGTTTTTCATTATTACGTAAAAACGGGTTATGATTCTCTTATACGAATATTAGCTGCAGTGAACTATCTCCATGGAAAATAGTAAGATGGTCGGGCCTTTTTATATATTTTATATTACTAGTTGCAAGTGACGTATTGAGTTTGGTTTGCTATTGATTCCAGAAAATTATACGGTTTTCCCAAAAGCAATGATCCTCGGGTATTTCTACGGATGGAAATCAATCTAAATTAATATAACGTCACATAAGTATGTCGAAATTTAAGGATATAAGTAAAACTTATCCTTATCCTTGATCAAATGACCTGAATGATGAAGTTAATAATCTCCACCAGGCCAAATTTCGGCAACGGCGCGGCGGCCACTGTTACTGGAGACTAGTCAACTGCGCAGGACATATAATAGTGCATAAGTGTGTGCGCAAACATTGGGTACGTCCTATTCAATCACTCTCGTGATCCGATGGGACCACTAGCGACACGACCGGAAAGAGGTCAGGTACAGGACCGACGGCTTTAGGTGTTCTCCGAGGCACGGGGGTATAATTCCGCCAACTCTCAGGTGTGGGCTTATACTAAGAATTTTCTTTTACGGTTAATCCCAAAATAACTTTTTGACCCGACCCGGGATTTGAACCCGCCTTATCTGCGGTTGAACAGGCTACCGCTAGACCAACGAGGCAGTCATGACCCTAAGTTAATGAACCCTCAGATTTCTTAATTATAAATTAATTACAGATCAAGTTACATTAAGAATTTTCCCGCTACCAAGATATAGGTATGTATAATAAGTAGGCAATATTAAATATCGGGTAGTCGAGAAATTCTATCCGCGGGAAAAGTGCCAGATGAGACGAGAGGTGGGCAAATATCTTGCTCTACGTCACTGCACGTACCCTTCAGACTTTTACAAACTAGCTTCTATACCGTGACCACTAGAGTGGAAAGTGCAACCTCTTCTAGCATTTGCTACATAAGTAACACTTAAGAAAACGATATGAACCTTATTGCGACGATATAAAAGTAGTTTTTCAAATATAGTTGTGAGAGAAAGCACTTTCCGGTTGTGTGTCGTGTTGGATGACGCAGATGACGGCGTGTCACGGCGAACCAACCTACCAACAGTTGCCAGTCGAGCGGAGACCGCTCGCTTGTCTGCAGGACTTTTACACTTACAATCGAAACGCAGTTTTCCGCGATCGCTGACTTACTGTGCGCGAATTAAAACAAAATAAATGATACCCAATAGTTGTTTGCTTGTTTCATAGAAGAAAACCTACACATAGAGCTTAAGGTAAGTGTTGTACTTTATATTTGAAAAGAATTTATAACTAAATAGGGTTACTAAGTTTTCAAGCTAAGTGATCTAAATAGTTATAACTTTACGATTAGCTCTACATATTTACAAATCTAACCAATAAGTTTGAATGAAAAATAATTTATACCTTTGAGATGATATTTTGCTTTCTATATTTAGATGTTTGCCATACTACTTTCATTTATTTGTACAAAAAATAATTTATCACTAAATAGGGTTACTAAGTTTTCAAGCTAAGTGAACTAAATAGAACTTTACGATTAGCTCTACATATTTACAAAGTTTGAATGGAAAATAATTTAAACCTTTGAGATGATATTTTGCTTTCTATATTTAGATGTTTGCCATACTAATACTTTCATTTATTTGTACATTTGCAACGTGATAGTTACATTGAACAAAACGTTTAAGTTGGTTGTTTAAGACTGTTATGAAAACAGGTTAAAATTTAATAAGTTGTAAATAAGTCGCCATATTTTAAAGTGTATGTTAAATTGATGTGTGTATCGGCTTACGCGACCAATCATTTTCATATTTACTGTTTTTTTAGTTCAATCCTACTAATCCTAACTAATATTATAAATGCAAAAGTAACTCTGTCTGTCTGTCTGTCTGTTACTCTTTCACGCCAAAACTACTGAACGGATTTGAATGAAATTTGGTATACAGATGGTCTAGACCCTGAGAAAGAATATAGGCTAATTTTTATAGTTAGGATAACACATAGGCCATATTTTATAAAGTTTAACGCGGGTAAAACCGCGGGGCTCAACTAGAATTATTTATACATGCGAAAGTTTGTTAGTGGGATGTATTTTTATTTATCTATTTTTTATTTAAAAACGTCTTGCACAGAATTGTACTAAGGCGGACTTAATGCCAAAGGGATGTATTGATGTATGTTACTCTTTAACACAAAATCTTAGGATCGGATTTTGATGAAACTTTATAGTAATATAGCTTATATATCCGAATAACACATAGGCTATAATTTAATAAGTTAAACGTGGGTGAAACTGTAGGGCAGAGCTAGTTGTGATAATGGTTTTGAACATATAATTTGAAGGTTTTGCGGTACTAATGTAAATTATTTTATGGTTCTCAGTTCGACTGTACGTATTTGCTTTCTTTAATTTGCATATATTATACTCGATTTCTCCTTTGTTCATAAATAAATAGCCTTTGATATTTTTTATTGAATAGCTCTCAAGATGGTCTCATATAAATTTTCTTGTAAATATTATTTATTGAAATGCTGGTGTTTACAAATAAGTTCTTAAGTTGGTTACTTGTTAAAAACAGTCATCTAATGGAGTTAAATTAGCATATCATTCCCCCTGGCTCTTACTTGAAAAGCACTTGTAACTATTGAACGGCTTAACGGATTTGTGTGAAACATAGCTTGATGATTAACATTTCAATTATAATTCGACTATTTTCAAAACATAGGCCTAATTCAAGATTTCTTTATGGCAATACTATTGATTTTAATGCATTTCTCATTAAATAGTATAATTTATTCACATACAATGGAGAAATCGTGTAACAAAAATACAAAAAAAGACTAACATATCAGACTGTCGAAATGATAACCTATTTCATTTGGGAGTCGGTTAAAACTAGCCTTTAAATTAAATCAACAGGAATTATTATGTATCTCATCGTTACAGCTAAATAAGTCCACTGCTGGACAAGCCTCCCTCAAGAATCGTCTTGGGGGGTTATGCCATAATCGCCACGCTTGGCAGACGGGTTGGCGATCGCAGTAAGATGGTCATAGTAATCAGAAGGAAGCTGCTGCCCATCCTCTGGTAGATATTCCCTCGGGTCGACTTCTACGCCCCCCACGGGATGAGATGGGGTGATGATATTCTGATTCCGATATTTGTCGCCGTCACCACACAGCAGAGTATTATGTATCTAATATAAGAGAATCTGTTCCTGAGTCTGGATCGCCCTTGTTCCAAATTCGTACCATTAAGGTTCTATTGTCAAAGACTATAGACATTAAAGCCTAATATTAATCTGTTAATTTTGACATTCAGTTTGTCCATCTCTTATCGGTTTGTCAGTGTGTCAAAAGCATGGTAGTGTGTGTACTTAATGATTATTTTATTGAAATAATTTATGTCTTATTATGGCTATTGTATAAAAATATTAGCTTTCTTCACACCTACTCCATATGAACTCTAACTGTTCCAAATTTTATACTCCTCCGTCTGCGCAATACTCGTAAAAAGGGGTTCAAAATTTCTGCTTCACGTATTAATATTATAATAAGTATGTACATATTTAAAAAAAGGAAAAGTAGTTTCTTAAACAGATATATATTAATTTTATTTTTTTAAATATGCACATACTTACTTCTTAAATATGTATATACTCAGTTATCAGGTTTCCTTAGTAGCTCTGCTTAGTTTAGATCAGATGGCCATGTGTGAATAATGTCTTAGGATATACAAATACAAGACGATTTTATATGTTACGTCAATTCATAGTTAGTTGGCTAAGACACTGACAATAGGGGAATCCAAATTTAATAATACTTTTTATCTTGAATCAAAGCGTAAGATATGGTGCTAATTAACTATGTTTAGGAATAATTTCGGATTGTGGGCTGACGTGTCAAACAAGCTTTATTTGCCATAAAAACTAAATCTCGTGGCGCTATATAACCTGTTCTGTGAATTATAGCACTGATAAGTCAGACACATCTCATCGTAATTTGACAGGAGTTTATGGCGCCAACGCGGTAAAAGACGCATCGAGGCTCTGTTTCGTTTACAACACTGGTAAATTCGCGATTTTCCACACCTTTACTGGGGTAGGACTATGACGGACTTGACTGGACTTTGACTAAATGCCGATTTATTAAAAATATTACAACAATAAAACGAAGACGAGGCGGTATGATCTATGATCTTAGCCTGCCCAAAGAGGGTGAAAAAAATAAAAAGTAATTTTGGCAGATGATATCACTATAATTTACTCTATATGGTACCAAAGTGTGTAGTATACAATCATCTTTTTGTTTTTGTATAGTTTACACATATCAAAATGTGTGGCATGCCATTCAAATCGCACTAGAACAAACTTTCACAGAAGAAAAAAGTGTGCTGCATTGTTTGTTGATTAACAATGCAAGGTGCATCGCCAAGTTTCACATTTTAAATACTTGCAATTACAAGCGTGTGCGAGGGACAAATCTAGTCCATCGATCAATTCAATTAGTAAAATTGTATATCATACTCATATATTTTGATCAACAGTTATTGAGCGTTGCAATGCTGCCAGTTTTGAAGACCCAAGTCAAGTAAAATGTGAGCTCTTTGAAAACGATGCTTTCTGCTTATAACTTAAGTTAGAAGAAAACATGATATTTTAAGTTTTATAATTTTTTTTATTTTATAAAATATTTTAGGTTACCAATAAATTTCTCACCCAATCATTTTTTTTTAAAGGCAACGTCCGCATTAGCTACAAAGTCGCCGGGTATTTTCTAAAATATAATTGACGGACACCCAGACTTACTCTTAGTCAAAATATTTATAGGTCACACAAATAGTTAATAAAACGAGCGCAATTTACCAATAAAACCGAGGTCATCAAAAATATATTTACTTGGAATATGAAAAAAATAAGACAAGAGTAGCGCATGACAGGCGCATGACATTTCATATTTTTAACTGGCATGTATTGTTGCGTTATGTAAAAGTAAATCCAAAACTAGGGCACCCATATTTTTCCTTTTTGCGAAATTATGAACTTTTTATTCATAATTTCAACTTTGAAATTCGATGTATTCTAAAAAGACGTAAGCGGCAAATGACGTCATACATACGGTGGAATAGCTATAGATCTTTGCTTTAATGTAACCCGTCAAAAAAAATCACTGTCTTGTCAAAGTCGTTGGCGCCTAAACTTGTTTAGGTTTGTTTAATGTTTTCAACTTCAAATTAAATTAAAATCGTCAATATTAAATTCGTTTCTAGTGTTATTATCCTTATTATGTTTCATTAAATCACCATGAAAGTTCCGAAATTTAAAACCGTGAGTGACAATTGACAATTTGACATGTCTTGTTTGACATTAATGTTTTCGTTCAAAACATTGGAATGCTTAGGCAAAGGAAACTACCTCGTCCGCCGTATAAGTGACGTCATCACACCTTTTTTAGTTTTTATTTTTTTCCTCAGAAATGAAGAAATAAAAGAATATAAAAAAAAAATATTTGAACTCAGGATAGAAAAATAAAGAAATGGTATTTTTGTTTTAAGGTGGTGTCAGTTTTGAAATGTTGTCAATTGTGGAGATATTTGGGGGAGGACTTTGTCCAGTAGTGGCCGTCTTTCGGCTGATATGATGGTGATGATGACATTAGGAATTATGTTATACAAGCTATACCCCGCGGTATTACCCGCGTTAAAGTAGTTTTAGGGCACTACACGCCTTTATGAGTAGCCGGCAAGTATCAAAGAAGGCTCGACTAGCCGTGCACGATGGAGTGTTAGTGCCAACTTTAATGTATGGAAGTGAAAGTTGGGTATGGCAGAAAAAGAATGAAAGTAAAATAAATGCAGTGGAAATGAGAGCTCTAAGAAGTATGTGGTGTGACTTTGAGAGACAGAATTCGTAATACTGATGTACTGAATGTGACTACATCCTCTTTCACACCACAACGCTCTCTGCGTTGTGGTGTGAAAGAGGATGTAGTCACAAAGATTGAAAAAGGCATGCTGAGATGGTTTGGCCATTTAGAAAGGATGAATGAAAGAAGATTGACAAAAGAAGTATACCTGGCCTGTGTGAATGGGACAACCGGAAGGGGAAGACCACGTCGAACATTCTCTGACCAAATTGGAGATGTTCTCAAGAAAGGGCAGGTCAGAAGTACCCTAAACCGGCGAGCATGTATGAAGAATATAATGACAGTAATCGAGGCAAAAGAAGTATGCAAAGATCGTGACAAATGGAAATCCGTTGTCTCTGCCTACCCCTCTGGGAAACAGGCGTGAGTCTATGTATGTATGTATGTAAAGTAGTTTTGGCGTAAAAGAGTAACCAACATACATCCATGCATCTATACTCCCAAACTTTCGCATTTATAATAATGTAGGATGTGTACCTCTAGCGGTTTTGATATTGATCTGAGTGTATAAGCTAAGTATATTATTGTAAAGTTTTATTAAAATCCATTCAGTCGTTTTTATGTGAAAGAGTAACAAACATCCATCCATACTTACAAACATTCGCGTTTATAATATTAGTAGGATGAACTTTGCCCCACTGCTTATATGCCATATTATTATGTGTATGTATCCGCCTTCCGATTCTAATCCGATTTCCCAAACATCGTGCAATAAGGTTGGGTTCAAACTACTGATATATACATACTTTTTATTAGTGGTCTCTGTGATGTTAATGATGTTATTAAGAAACCGATCATATAATAGGTCTTTACCTATGAAATTGCCGTTTTGTATGAAAAAATTTAAACGAATTTTTTTCATGAATTTTTTTATTTGTATTAATCGAAGTAATCACCCATGCAATCAATGCATCTTTGCCATCGCAGTGGCAGTTTATTGATGCCCTTCTTAAAGAAATCAGCTGGACGGGAGGCAACAAATTCTTCAAAGGCATTTTGTACTGCCTCTCGGGTATTGAATTTTTTTCCCGCCAAGAAGTTATCCAAATTCTGGAAAAAGTAGTAGTCTGTAGGCGCAAGGTCTGGTGAGTAGGGCGGATGACGGAGAGCTTCCAACCCCAGTTCTTGCAACTTGGAGACCGTCTGCTGTGCAGTATGAGGTCGCGCGTTGTCGTGCAGGAGCAGCGGAGACGAGCGATTGACCAATGCTGGTTGGAGATGCGCCAGCTTCTCCATCATTGTGCTCAGTTCTTCACAGTACACATCTGCAGTAATGCTCACCCCGTTTGGTAAGAAGCTGTGATGAATCACACCGGCGCTAGACCACCAAACAGTGACCATCACTTTTCTAGGGGTAAGTTTTCGTTTAGGGCATTGTTTAGGTGCTGAACCAGGATCCAACCAACTTGCTGAGCGCTTGCGGTTATCAAACAGAATCCATTTTTCATCGCAGGTAACAATGCGGTTCAAAATTCCTTCATTTGTGTGTCTGTTGAGCAGTGCAAGGCACGTCTCGACGCGTACTTCGCGCTGGCGATCATTGAGTTCGTGGGGCACCCATTTGTCAAGCTTTTTTACCTTGCCAATTTGACGCAAATGGACCAATATTGTTTTGACGCTAACGTCGAAAGCTGCTGCTAATTCAGCCGTAGATTGTGTATCATCAGCTTCCACAACCGCCTTTAATTCGTCATTGTCGACCAAAGTCTTCGGACGACCGCGAGGTTCATTTTTCAGGTCGAAATTTCCAGAACGGAAGCGAGCAAACCAATAACAGGTGGTGCGTTGGTTTGTAGTGTTAGCTCCGTAAACGTCGTTGATGTTGCGTGCCGCTTGTGCCGCGTTGCTGCCACGACGGTACTCATATTCCATAATTACTCGAATTTTTAACGTATCCATGATGACGAAAAAGATTGAAATGCGATGAAAATGTAACACTAATCAATAAAGAAATGACTACTTTTGGAAATAAGAATCCATGTTTTTAAAATAAAATTAATTTGAAATTAGAATTCTTAGCCAAACAAAAATTATTTTGATTTGAAATGGCCAGTACTGCAGAACGGCAATTTCATAGGTAAAGACCTAATATTACGTTATTGATAACTACAAACCAGCTATTTGTGAATCCCCCAATCTGGCAACGTTTCTTCTAAATCACCAAACTATTTGTTACGTGAATCACGTATCATCCTTCATTAATATGATGTTTCGTAATATTTGTAGTTAATCAACATACATGTTATTTGCCTATCTTGGAATTTCCTATAGTTTAGGAAATACATACTCGTACTTACATAGACTCACACCTGTTTCCCAGAGGGGTAGGTAGAGACAACAGATTTCCATTTGTCACTATCTTTACACACATCTTTTGCCTCGTTTACTGTCATTATATTTTTGACGGTCACCGTAGCCTAGTTGGTAGTGCTCCTGCCTACGAAGCAGACCTGGGTTCGAATCCCGGTAAGTGCACATATTTGTGTGATGAGCACGAATATTTGTTTTTGAGTCATGGATGTTTACTATGTATATAAGTATTTATCTATCTATATAAGTATGTATATTGGCGCCTGGTACCCATAGTACAAGTTTTGCTTAGTTTGGGGCTAGGATGATCTGTGTGACATTGTCCCTAGATATTATTATTATATTATATTCTTCATATATGCTCGCCGGTTTAGAGTACTTCTGACTTGGCCTTTCTTGAGAACGTCTCCGATTTGGTCAGAGAATGTTCAACGAGGTCTTCCCCTAGTATAACCAGCTGCCATAATAAGTTATCCGTTTATTATAGACGGCCGCAATGACTGACTTGGTAGTGAACCTGCTTCCTAATCCGAAGGTTGTGGGTTTGATGCTCGCATAAGACGAATATTTGCGTTCATTAACATGTCTATAAATAAAATAAAAAAGATATTTATTCACGTAGACTCTAAAAAAGCGCTTGTAAATAGTCGGAACATGTTTGTAGTAATATAGTTATGTAACTATACATTATTATTTCTAGTTACATAGATATTTAGGTTCATTGTATCAAAACATTTATAAAATTTATTTTATAATAGCAATGATATTTAGCTAGCGTGTATTAAGTTACTGTCAAAGAGATTATGTTTAAGTTTAATTATCAAAATTTATAGTTTTAGCTATATTTTAGTAAATATTTGTCTATATTAAGGTATTATTATTATGGCGGACCTTGTGTTAATAACGACGGCCGCGCTTTAATATCCGATCCAATGATCCAATGCGCCCCAACTGAGAAGACCCAGCGAATCAAACTCATTGGGTTCATCTACTACCGGTTTCCACACGACCCAGTTTAGACGATCCGGCGAAACATATTCAAACGGGCATGAACACAGGATTTGGCCCACTTAGAGTAATTATTTAATAGGCAAACACAATATACCTATGCCCGATCTGCCCAGGTTGCCTGATCTGGTGTATTCGGTGTATCTTTCTAGTATCCATAGTACAAGCTTTACATTGTTTGGGTTACATGGCCGTGTGATATGTAGCGGGTATATTTTTAAATATATACTGACTTTGCACGAATATCAAAAAACAAAACGCGAGAACAAATTCAAAGTCTCGACAGAAATGCAGCGCTGTGATTGGTTTGTATTTATGTCGTCATACGTTTCGCAAATCACAACGTGTCTTTTCCATCGCAAACTTGAATTGTTTTAAACCGAACCGACTCGTACTAAACCGCCAAGCAGCCAAGTGGCCAATAAAGTCGCTTAAATCTTGGGAAATGGCAAAAATGCCTTAGCGACAACACACTATCAGCCTGGCAGGACAAATAGCAGTAGCTATTTGATTCCAACAGCTCGACACCCTACCTATGGAATCTGTTATGTCAGGTTCTTTTTTATGGTGGATGGGTTTGCGCTTGTCCATGATCTCACCTGATGGTAAGTGAAGATGTGGTCTAAGATGGACCGCGCGTATCCATAAGATACCTGTTCACTCTAACCTTGAATAAACCCATGTTATATGAGGCTATGGCGAGGTGCATCCTTGGCATCAAAACCATTGACAAAGTCAATAGCGTAAAAATAAGACACAAAACCAAAGTGATAGACGCATTACAACACGCACAGCATCTGAAGTGGGAATGGGCAGGATACATCTCCCGTTCCTCTGAGGAAAGATGACCAAAACAAGTAACAAAATGGATAGGTCCAGAAGGACAAAGGCAAAGAGGCAGACCAAAAGCTCGATGGATAGGCGATATACTTCAATTGGCAGAAAGAGAAAGAAAGAGACTGGATAAAAACAGCTAACGAAAGAGAAAAATGGAGGCAAATGGAGGAGGCCTATACCCGAAAGGGGCCATGACATATATAACGTTTTGAAATACCTACTTATTCAACATACTTTTTCTCATTTTTTTCATATTCTTTATTTATATATATATATATATGTGTGTGTGTTTAAATGCACTTTTTTATGTCATGGGAATAAAAAGGCTTATTATTTATTATTATAACTCCGAGTCTGGAAACACGTCGTTTGGGAGGTTGTTCCACAGCTTAGCAGGTATTTAGTAACATGTGTATTTTGCGACGAAGCATTAATTCCTTCCGTTGAGTTCTTAAAATGTAATCCGGTTTACAAAGTGGCACAAAGTACCGTAAGAAGAAGACTTTAATGTAAAGAATTCTGACAAAATTAAGACAAATGACGACCAAACTAGCGCACTACATACATAAGCCATTCGTTTAGTAAACTTACTAAACCTCTTTTAAAAAGCTCTGTGTGACATTACTAAGATATTAAGAATCATAATTATATGCTGAACTTAGAACATAGGCTCATTTTTGGGACAGATGAATAAAATCTAAATATCTTTACATATATAAATAAATTATATTTATTCAGTTCTTGGGTGCTTACATACCCTTGTACAGTTGTACACGTCAGAATCAGGATGTGAAATTATGTGATAATTAATCGGGAATTTGCCAAATTCAATTCCTATCGATTGTAATTATATTCAATGTAAAATGTCCTTTATTATGTCATATAAAGCATATTTAATTTGTTTTTTTTTATTGTCACCTATCATTGTTTAAATATCTGTTTCAGCAGACTAGACTATCCGTTAAAATCAAATAGTTTAATACCTATTTATTGGTATTGCTTAAATTGGGTTGAGCATACATATATAGGCCTTGTTTAGGATGACATAGATGTGGATTAATGACTTACATTTAGTTTATATAAATTATTATAGGTCGCCAAGTCGTCAGAAGGCTGCCGAGTATTTTTATAAAGCGTATCATGCGCCTGAGTTCAATATTTAAATATTGAACTCAGGCCCATGACACGCTTAATAATAATTAGTCAACAGGTGCACGTGTAACTTATATGCTCAATATTACACTTCTGAATTAAATTGGCATCACTACAAATGTGGCCAAGTCAGTCTATTTGTGTGACTCATAAATAGTTTTTCTGAGTCTGGGTGTAATTTGTATCCATCTACTACATATACATATGTTTGTAAAGCACCCCAAAACACAGGGATTAGATTCCCTAGTGTGGGCGTTGTACAGAATAATACAAAAATGCAATTTTATTAAGTTTGAAGAGGCAGTGTTTGTGAGAATCAAGGCCATTGTCAAGTAGACTATGACTTGTTTAAGTTTTTAGCGCATATGTATCTACATATGCGCTAAAAACTTAAACAAGTGTGGGCTACATTAGGAAATTAATGTTTTTATGACACTGCAGAGTATTTGGAGCATCAGTTTGCTAAATGCACAAAATTGTGTTTCATATAAAAAGCGTCAGATTATAGGCGAGGTTCATTTATAATAATATGTATATATATTTCTATGTATCCTTTTAACTGATTTCCTACACAATTTATAGTACACATTATATGTAAATTGTACTAGTTTGCTCGACCTCGATCTATTTCTAAGTGATGCGTATTATTAAAAATGTCCGTTATTGAATAGAATAAAATAAAATAAATTAT
Source organism: Pseudoips prasinana (assembly GCA_951640165.1). Lineage (NCBI taxonomy): Eukaryota > Metazoa > Arthropoda > Insecta > Lepidoptera > Nolidae > Pseudoips > Pseudoips prasinana. The sequence continues at coordinate 18,331,207 of OX621260.1, forward strand.
TTACAATTTATAGAAGAATTTTGATCCTATGAGTTACCTTAGGAACTTTAAGCTATAATACTGATGGATCTTGAAAAAAATATATTAAGAAATAATAAATATTTTGGGTCAACTTACACACTGCTATCTGATCTCTAACTAGGCACTAGCTACTATGGCAAACATACAACTGATAAAGATACTTATATATTTATTCTAAATACTTACGTATTATAGATTAATTACACATATACAGAACTTATAATCATGCTCATCAAACAAAGATTTGTCCTGGGTGGGGATCGAACCCACGAGATTTGGATTAGTCACTTAATACAAGCTAGATGAATAGATCATTCAATCAGTCAGTCCGGTAAATCATTATAATCATAAAATCACGTCTAACAAAATTATAACAAAAATCAATATACTAATGTCCTTGGACATTATTTACACACGGCCAATCCCAAACTAAGCAGAACTTGTCCTATGGAAAGCAGATAACTAATATAGATAGATAAGATAGATAAGTCTTTATTTGCATTAAACATGGTATACAGGTGATACAAAATTTATAGAAGATGTGCACATGTTTAGCTATACACTAAGTATCATTTGCATGCAACATAATTGTCAACATAAAAAGATGAATTACAATAAACATTAAATTATATACTTCTGTATATATGTATTATAACATTAAATTATATATATTACATATACTACTGTTCTTTTGTAAATACATACAGGCTCAGGATAAACTGACATGTTCATGCAAACAAATATCTGTCCTGGGTAGGAATCGGACCCACGACCTACAGCGTGAAAGGCAAGCATTTACCAATCACACTACCGGCCGTTATTACAACAATTTATTTATTTTTTATTTTTATTTTTATTTTATTTTGTTGGAAAACCTACAGCTGTTGATACGTGATTAGCTATTTGTATATAATGTAGAAAGCCAATTACAGGTTTTCACCAATAGCAATTATAGTATACTTTGTATTTTTTTACTACGTATAACTCTCATTCAACATAGTCGTTGTTGTTATATTATGATGCCTCCCAACTCGTAAATTCCTATTACATAGCAAAGATGAGCAGAGGATATAATCGTGCGAAAACGAAAGTTTTTAGCGAGACCATGACAACAGGGTTAATGTGCCAATGCCGCTGAGACACACAACGGAAGGAGAGCCGGCAAAGCAAAACAACTGAGCATCACACAACAAATTCAATCTTTATATTCTTTTACTATATAAAAATAAGTCGAGTTTTCCTTGCTGACGCTATAACTCCAGAACGCACTTACCGATTTCCACGGTTTTGCATTCGTTGGAAAGGTCTCGGGCTCCGTGAGGTTTATAGCAAAGAAAATTTATAAAATTTAACGCGGGTAACACCGCGGGGCACAGCTAGTATTATATATAACTTATGCATAGTGGAAAAGCAGCTGTAGGTAGTAATAGTAAGTAAGGAGTTACAATTTAAAATTCATTCTAATACACATCACGAGTTTATACCAAAGAAAATTTATAAAATTTAACGCGGGTAACACCGCGGGGCACAGCTAGTATTATATATAACTTATGCATAGTGCAAAAGCAGCTGTAGGTAATAATAGTAAGTAAGGAGTTACAATTTAAAATTCATTCTAATACACATCACGAGTTTATAACTAATGACATATGCAGTAAGTAGTGACAGTTCGAAATTTAAAATTAAATATAATATTAATTACATGTCACAAGCTTTATCTATATATATAAAAATCAATGCCACTTTTCGTTGTAATGTTATAACTCAACAAAGCCTTTACCGATTTGGCTAATTTTGGTCTTGAATTATTCTATGAAGTCCAGGGAAGGTAAAAAAGTCTTGAAAAAGTGTATAATCGTGGTTTTTACTAGCTAGCAATTTTAAATATTTCTTTGTTTGAATAAATGAACTTAATAATATTTTTTTTTATTACTATGCCTTATACGTAGCGAAGCACGTACCGGGCCGCTAGTATTAAATATTTTTTTATCGACATTGTTTACTATTCGAAATTTACAATCATAACAATGATTGTAATTTCCAATAGTAAATGCTACAATAATAATTATACTGCTTTGAGTAGGAATTTTGATGAGTCTCACTTGTTATGAATTTCCAGTAAACATCAAAAAATCGGTTTAGTCACAGAGTTAGTAAAGTAGCGATATTTACCATCGAACAGTTACGAACGAAAGAAAATAGAGTTTTTTTTTACCATGTTCTTAAACATTTTAAGGATACGGTAGGATTTTTTATGTTTGAATAACTAAGTAGATATTAAAGTGTCATAAACTTGTAATTATTGAAAGATTTTGAACAACGAAGGTACTCAACTGTACCTATATATAGAACAGCTTCTGTTAATAAATAATTGAAATATGTAATAAATAAAATCCTTACGTTCGGAAAGTTATATTTCGTTTCGAACCTATTGCTGACCCAAAAAGCGAGACCAAAATCAATATATCCATGCTGACCTGGGTGACCTAGTAATTCTAGCAGAGTTTTAATAAAAACTGTTAAATAAGGTCTGTATTCAGTTGAATATTTCATTCTAATTCTAAATAATTCAGCCAGCCTCCAATTTATTTATAAATAAGTAGGTATTTGTACCTATTTACGAAATATAAGAATAATTAACACCTCTATGATAGGTAAAAATACCGTTAAGACATTATTTTTAAAAGGTAGAATTCTAAATTTCCTAAGTACTTGTTTTTGGGATGAAAACCACAGTGATAACTTGAGAGGCAACACAAATTCCTATCTAGAACTGTTGACGCATCTACTGTCATTATTAACTACGCCATAAATCTCCATAAGAATTTTTGGAGGGAAATCTTCTTTAGGAGCGTTGAGTACTTTATGGTTGATTGAAAAAAAAAATTTGGAACTCGCGTCATCGTTACGTCACACTTCCCATCAGCTATATGTATACTGTGTACGTATATAGACGCCAGCACATCCAGCTACCCCAATCTGTCAAATTTCTTTTATAGATTTTCAACATTATCACAAAAGTATAAGGTTCACTTTCAATTGGAGAAATTTGACAGATTGGGGTAGCTTGATGTGATGGCGACTGTACATATGTACTTTTACGCTGAACTAAAAGCGTGAAACTCGCATCACACACGCACAACTTACAAATAGATTAGTTATTATTATATAACAAACTAGCTGTGCCCGCGACTTCATCCGCGTGTTAATTAGTTTATTTAGTTTTTCTGGTAAAATAAAAGACTTTTTCAGAAATAAAAGTAGCCTAAGTTACTTCTTATTACATCAGCTACCTGCCAATAAAAGTCCCGTCTAAATCGGTCCAGCCATTTCAGAGATTAGCCGGAACAAACAGACAGACAGACAGACAAAAATTGTAAAAAATGTCATTTTGGTGTATGTACCGTATATATATTCATATTTATGTAGTAAACAACGGTTATTTTAATATTACAAACAGACACTCCAATTTTATTTATTTGTATAGATATAGATAAGAATCGTGACTTATATTTGATCATACGGCATTATAATTTAATTTATGATAGTCATGGTTTAGTTAAATTGCTAACTGAATTCACTGTTAAAATGGTTACTTAAGTTTTTACATATTTATAGTTTTAGATATATTATACTTTATCTTGTCTGAATGAGTCTGCCTATATTGAGGTAAGCATTCAATATTATTATTATTATGACGGACCTTGTGTGTATAACGACGGTCGCGGGTTAATGCTACCATCAACTGAGAAGACTCGGTGAAACAAGCTCAGCGGATTCATCTACAACAGGTTTCAATACGGCCCAGTTGAGACGATCCCGCGAACAATACACAAGCGGGAATGCACAATCCTGGTACTTGGTAGTGCCCCCCCCACTATCTTAAGGAAATATATGACTTCCTACGTGATTCATTTGAGGAAAACAGCACATTCCACAGATTCGATACATTTACAATTCCGTGCCATTACCTATACGATGTGCTCCTTCTCAAAATGTGATCAATCCTTTACAAATCCTTTCTCAATTCTTTTCAAATGTTTTAAAAACTGGCTATTTTTGTATTCTCGAACGACCTCCAAATATGTGGTGTATATTTATTTGTATTATGTTAGAGTATTATTATTATTATTGACTGCCTCGTTGGTGGTCCTGGGTTCAAATTCCGCGTCGGGCCAATAAGTGATTTTGGGATTTTTCCGTAAAATAAATTTCTCAGTTTCAGCCCGGAGTCTCGAAGTTGGCGGTATTACAACCCCGTGCCTCGGAGGATCTTTATGATTCCTACGTGATTCATTTGAGGAAGACAGCACATTCCATAGATTCGATACATTTACAATTCCGTGCCATTACCTATACGATGTGCTCAATCCTTTTCAAATCCTTTCTCAATTCTTTTCAAATGTTTTAAAAACTGGCTATTTTTTGTATTCTCTAACGACCTCCAAATATGTGGTGTATATTTATTTGTATTATGTTAGTGTATAACTATTATTATTGACTGCCTCGTTGGTGGTCCTGGTCTGGAGGTCCTGGGTTCAAATCCCGCGTCGGGCCAATAAGAAATTATTTATTTATATAACAATAATTACATTAAATTCAATTATTACTAATAAGAAGAAATTTATTTAATAAGAAATTTTAACTATAACGCTATAAACTAAACTAAAATAAACTAACTAAAGGCAATCCATTAAGCGCTCCGCATCGGCATCAAAGGGTATCGTGGCCAATAAGTGATTTTGGGATTTTTCCGTAAAAGAAATTTCTCAGTTTCAGCCCGAAGTCTCGAAGTTATTACAACCCCGTGCCTCGGAGAGCACGTAAAGCCATCGGTCCTGTACCTGACCTCTTTCCGGTCGTATCGCTAGTCGTCTCACCGGATCATAAGAGTGATAGAATAGAAAGTGTCCCTGTGTTTGCGCACACACTTGTGCACTATAATATGTCCTGCGCAATTGGCTAATCTCCATTCAGAATGGCCGCCGTGGCCGAAATTCGGCCGGGAAGACATCACATTATTATTTATATTTTAATATTCTAATTAAGTAGATGATAAACAAACATACATATACTAAATGTGTTTTTATCATCTAGTTAATGTAGAATTTACCTATTTACTTTACGGGACATTCCCAGTCACCTTTCTTATCTTTTAATCTGGTCCATGCAACGGTTGTCTGGAAGAAAAATGTCCTCCTAGAGAGACGAGCTATCTTCGCGGGACATATTATAGTGAACAAGTGTGTTCGCAAACACAGGGGCACTTTCTATTCCATTACTCTTATGATCCGATGGGCCGACTAGCGACTAGAACTGAAAGAGATCAAGTACAGAACCGATGGCTTAGAGTTAAGGAATTCACTGTTATGCGATAAGACCGCCAGTTGTACATACATTAAAACTATATCTATTTACCTACATATTTATTACGTAACATGCAAAAAGAGTAAGCTATCTTTATATCTTTAATAAAATATTTTCATTTTATAAAACTAATTATTGCTAGATATATATGTTAACAACTAGCTGTGCCCGCGACTTCGTCCGCGTGTTAATTAGTTTATTTGCCGATTATTGGCCGATCACCGTAGCCTAGTTGGTAGTGCTCCTGCCTACGAAGCTGGTGGTCCTGGGTTCGAATCCCGGTAAGTGCAAATATTTGTGTGATGAGCACGAATATTTGTTCTGAGTCATGGATGTTTTCTATGTATACAAGTATTTATCTATCTATATTATAAGTATGTATATCGTCGCCTGGTACCCATAGTACAAGCTTTCTTAGTTTGGGGCTAGGATGATATGTGTGACATTGTCCCTATATATTATATTAAAAAAAAAAATATATTATTTAGTTTTTCTTGTAAAATAAAAGACTTTTTCTAAAATAAAAGTAGCCTAAGTTACTCCTTATTACATCAGCTACCTGACAATAAAAGTCCCGTCAAAATTGGTCCAGCCATTTCAGAGATTAGCCGGAACAAACAGACAGACAGACAGACAAAAATTGTAAAAAATGTCATTTCGGTGTATGTACCGTATATATATTCATATTAATGTAGTAAAAACCGGTAATTTCAATATTACAAACAGACACTCCAATTTTATTTATTTGTATAGATGTATAGATAGCAATCCTGCAAAGCATTGTTCAGTAATATAATTTAGCAAGAGAAAACATATGTTCACGAAATTCGACAACACACAACTTACGATCTTTTGCAGCGTAAAATACCTCGAAACAAAAATATTCTTATATATTAAAAGAACAAGCATTTAATTTTGTGTAAAGGTTATAAGTAAGGTGACCTTCACTGTTTTGCAATGTTAGACAAATAAAATTGTATAGCTTTAAATACACATTTATTTAGTATGCGGTAAATGAAATAGTGTTCATAAAAACGTAAATTTTTATCCATGCAACATTTGTAAACTGTTCTACATTTTTTATCATCGAAGCCAGGTTTTAAACCTGGCTTCGATAATAAAAAACAGTTTACAGCGCCGCATATTTTTAAAGGTTAATTAATTATATTGTTACGTTGTACTAAATCTAAAGGAACTAGAAAATCAAACTTTAACATAGTATTATAAAAAGTTATATTTAATAAAAAATATACAAGGGTAGTGGGTACTTTGCCCTAATAGTACTTTGCATTGACACCTTGTAAGTATAGAATGACACACCCCAGGTACGACACGACTCGCCGACGACACGACCCAGGCACGACACGACTCGCCGACGACACGACATAATGCGCGTGGGACGATAGCCAGATGAGTCGAGATTTAGTTCGAGAGTTCAACGATTATTATGTAACAATATATTAAGTTGACCGCCTCGTTGCCGTTGGTTGGTTGGTTGGTGTAGCGGTAGCGTGTTAAACCACAAATAATGGTCCGGGGTTCAAATCCAGGGTCGAGCCAAAAAGTTATATTTTCTGTAAAGAAATCTTTTACAGTATCGGCCCGAAGTTTGGGAGTTCGCGGTATTACACCCCCGTGTTTCGGAGAGTAGGTAAAGCAGTTGGTACTGTACCTGACCTCGTTCCGGCCGTGATTCTAGTCGTCTTATCAGATCATGAGAGTGATGGAATAGAAAGTGCCCCTATGTTTTCACACACACCTGTGCAATCTGACGCACGCAGATCGGCCAAAATTGCTTAAGACGTCATAATTATTATATCAGTTTTAGTGGACTGGGATGAGTCAGTTCTCTAGTACTCTTTTATGGGGCAGCAAACTTCTCAATGACATCAGAAAACTGTCAATCAATAAATTTAAAAACAAAAATTAAAGCCAAATTGTGTAGCTAGGTATATTACAAAGTTTATGACTATACTAGCTGTGCCCCCCGGTTTATACGCGTTAAATTTTATAAATTATCACAGCTCCTCTCCCGTTGGTGATAGCGTGATAATATGTAGCCTATATGTTGACCCGACCTCTTAGTAATATTCATGCAAAATTGTATGTAAATCCATGCAGTATAGCCCGGACATACATACAGACAAACAGACACACAGACAACAATTCTAAAAACTATATTTTTGGTTTCGATATCGATTGTAGATCACGCCCCAAGTATTCTTTTTAAAAAATACTCAATGTGCAGTTCTGACTTTCCTACGATTTTAATATATGTATAGATTAATGATAAAAGTGCTTGGGAATGAGTTGATTTAATTCAGCGCATTTAGGTTATCACACTAATATTACAAAGCTAAAAGTTTGTGAATGTGTGAGTGTCTATGTTTGTTACTTCTTCACGTCTAAATGGCTGGAGCGATTTTAATAAAATTTGGTGTGGAGTTAGCTGATACCCTGGATTAACACATAGGCTACAATTTATAAATACAGTTTAACGCGGGTAATAGCGCGGGCACAGCTTGTAAATTGTAATTAGATGTTAAGTTGATCCTGATATTTATTTAACAAAGGATTCCTATTGAGTTTTATGGCAGTGTTTCTCAGTAGCTGCCACGTCAAGCACTGCACGGTAGGGAAAAGGTAAAAAGATAAAAAAAAAACAATTAATATTGTATTAAATATAGACTATCACTACTAGGTACTTTTTACAGCCTCTGGGATTGCCACAGCTACCAAATCTGGGGCTGAAGTTTTCAATGTTTCTAGCAATTAAATATAATAGATACTTTCAAACATTCGTCATCTCACTTCTGCCGATTACCAAAGGTTTATTCGTGAGATAGAAAGTGAAATTAAACAAACATACCTAACTTAAGCCTAATGGTTCGAAGCGAATGAAAAGTATCTCAATTTTGGTTAATGCTGTCATATATAAAGTTTAGTAGAAAGTGCAATCATACAAACTACGTAATACATGTCAACTGCTCTGACAATAAACTCACTAAAGTCAAGAGATTTACATATACTGGAGATAGCACAAATTCCAAATTCGACCACTAAGGTTCTATTGTCAAAGACTATAGACATTAAAGACAAATATATTAATCTGTTCTCAGTTTTGACACTTAGATTGTCATCTCTTTCGGCTTGTCAATGTGTTACAAGCATGGCAGTGTCTGTAATGTTTTTCTTATTAGATCAATTTAATTCTAATGCATATTATAGAAAGATATCAATCAGCTCTCTGCACTCCTTCTCCATATGAACTGTAACTGTTCCAAATTTCATACTCCTCCGTTCGCGCAATTTTCGTGAAAAGGTGTACAAAGTTTTTGAAGTTATACTTCTTTTGGCGCGATGGAGAAAAATGATGAGAGTGAATTTTTACGATGCGCGCGCACACCGACACCAAAAAATTTAACAGCATGAAGTTAGTTCTAGGTGGTATGAAAATGTATGAGAATGTATGAATGTATGAATTTTTACGATGCGCGCGCATCGTAAAAATAACAGCATGACGTTAGTTCTAGGTGGTATGAAAATTGATAACTATGTTCAAGTTGTATATTAAGAAGTATAACTTCTAACGCGTGTACATAAGTACACACAAGTTTTTTTGTTTCTCGTTTTATGATATTTTGTATTTTGACAATTAAGGTTCGTGGAGCATAACGAACGACGCCATGACTACTACAATGGCAACGACGAATTGCTCTGCCTATTATTATATTAAACTACCTGTGCCCCGCGGTTTTACCCGCGTTAAATTTTATAAATTATCACAGCTCCTCCCCCGTAGGTGATAGCGTGATAATATGTAGCCTATATGTTGACCCGACCTCTTAGTAATATTCATGCAAATTTTAAAGTAAATCCATGCAGTACTTTTTGAGTTTAGCCCGGACATACATACAAACAGACAAAAATTCTAAAAACGATATTTTTGGCTTCGATGTCGATTGCAGACCACGCCCCAAATATCCTCTTTAAAAAATATTCAATGTACAGTTTTGACTTTCCTACGATTTTATTAAGTTATAGAATCTATACATATAATAAAATCGTACGAATGTTAAAACTGTACACTACAATGGCTTTCGAAGCCAAAAATATAGTTTTTAGAATTTTTGTCTGTTTGTCTGTAAGTATGTCCGGGCTATACTCAAAAAGTACTGCATGGATTAACTTCAAATTTTGCATGAATATTACTAAGATAGTCCCAGGATATTTATTTATTTAGAAATATTTAAGTATTTTTTGTCAGTTGTCTGATTGCCATGATATGGGTTCAGATGGCAGTGTGTTAGTTGACCCAAGATATTTATTTATCCTCATCAGATCTTAAATAGGTATAGGCTGTCTAGGATACTATGTTAAATTGGTATAATATTATTATGATCAGCTTACGGTAGCCTGTAAAACCCATCGTGCAGAAATCGACTGTCCTGAGCTCCTTAATTTATTCTGTCGGTTATATGTGCCTGGTGGTAGGCATCATCAGTGCCGCCACCAGCGTGAATTATTTGCGAAGCCGCTGCATCATACTGTCGCTACAGCCAAGTCTCCAGTATGTCGGACCCTAGATGTGCTAAACGCCCTCCTGATTGCCTATCCTGAATGCGATGTGTTTGCCTGTAGATGGACGGACTTAGGCGAATATATTTGGTTTTCTGCGAAAGAAAGTATGCAAGGATGTCCAGTATTTTGATTAATGTTATCTTCTTCTATATATATAAAAATTAATGCTACTTTTCGTTGTAATGTTATAACTCAACAACGCCTTTACCGATTTGGCTAATTTTGGTCTTGAATTATTCGTGGAAGTCCAGGGAAGGTTTGTACGTAGAGAAAATTTTAAAAAAGTCTTGAAAAAGTGTAAAATCAACATCTTTCTATACTCCCATATACAAACAATTTGTACTAATACTTAAAAGCGTAGCGAAGCACGTACCGGGCCGCTAGTTCGTTATAATTAACCGTTTTAATTAACTATAAGTAAATAAATATTATTTGAAGTGGTAGCGTATTTACAAGTTAGTGTCGGGGTTTTTTTGATGGTATAAATTAACCAAAAACCCTACATTTAGTTACCGTACTATAAGGAAAGCGTATAGTATATAATATGAGGTAATTAATTCTCATAACATTATTGCAAGGACTATACATATGCATATATGTGTCATTATTGGTGACACCTAACAATTATTATTATGTAACAATAAAATAAAATTTATGTAGGTACTAAAGCCACAATTTAATTAATACAAGGATGCACAGGAATGTTACAAATATAGCTCCATATGGTAATTAGTAGCCACAATCCAATTATTATTTATCCTCTTATTTTTTTCACATATTTGTTGTAATAAAATATACTTATAATATTGTTTACATATATATGTAATAGCTGTCCTGGCGAACGTTGCATTGCCTTAACAATAGAAATAAAACCAGGACTATAAACGCAGCGCCACCTATCGGGTCCAATTATTATAGTAAATCTTAATCATCCAGAGACCCAATGGAATACAAATAAAATCCTTTTTGCCAATCATCAATACATATAATAAAATCGGAGTAAAGTCAAAACTGTACATTGAATGTTTTTTAAAAAGCATACTTGGGGCGTGATCTACCATAGATATCGATGCCAAAAATATTGTTTTTAGAATTTTTGTCGGTTCGTCTGTATTTATGTCCGGGCTAAACTCAAAAAGTATTTACTTATACAAATAGGATTTACTTCAAATTTTGCATGAATATGGCTAAGAGGTCGGGTCAACATATAGGCTACATATTATCATGCTAGGCCCCCGTAGGTGATCTACGGGGGCGGAGCTGTGATAATTTATAAAATTAACGCGAGTAAAACCGCGGGGCACAGCTAGTAATAAAATAAAACTAAAAATTGCCAAAATAATGAAAAAGATTTACACACAACACAACTTAGGGGCTTTAAAAGGGGCTTAGTTTAAGACCAATTCTCAGACCTGCCAAATATGCACAAAAATAATCATAAGAATCGGTCAAGCCGTTCCGCAGAAATTCACAGACAAATATATACTATACATACGTAATAATTCCTACGGCGGGCTTTTACGCCCTGTGCCACCGGTGGACAGGGCTACAGAGCGAGGAACCTTCTCATGCATCGTGAGGAACCTGCATGCCTTATTAATATTATTTGTACGTTTGTTCGTGTCAGCCACTTTCATACATTGATATTGAATTTATTAAAATAGGAAACTTCATCTATACATATAATAAAATTGTAGGAAAGTCAAAACTGTACATTGAATATTTTTTTAAAATGATAGTTGGGGCATGATCTACAATCGATATCGAAACCAAAAATATAGTTTTTAGAATTTTTGTCTGTTTGTCTGTATGTATGTCCGGGCTAAACTCAAAAAGTATTGCATGGATTTACTTCAAATTTTGCATGAATATTACTAAGAGGTCGGGTCAACATATGGGCTACATATTATCACGCTATCACCTACGGCGGAGGAGCTGTGATAATTTATAAAATTTAACGCGGGTAAAACTGCGGGGCCCAGCTAGTAGTAAATAAGTACAAACACAATACAACAATTGGAATAGTACTTAAATTCAACAGATCAAGGTTTCCGATATAAGCATTTTAAGTTCTTGGCGGAGGCAATGAGGGATGCTCTGTGCCTTTCACGCAAAATTACTTTTAGCCATAATTATTACACATTCCTCTAGCTTCTATACCTCTAGTACCTACACACGGCTACACATTAAGCTATACCTGACACCCAGGCCAAATCTTTGTGTGATGAGGTTGATTATAAATAAAATAAAATAAATAAAAATAAAATAAAACAGGTTTTTATTCACGTAGACTTTAAAAAAGCGCTTGTAAATATTCAGAACATGTTTGTAGTAATACAATTATTATTTCTAGTTACTTAAAATATTACAGATATTTAGGTACACGGAATTTTAAAACATTTATACAATTTATTTTATAATGATAGTGATATTTAGCTAGCTTGTATTAAGTTATTGTTTTGTCTGGGTGTAATTTATCTATAATATGTGTGTATGTAGAAAACTAAGTATGTTTATCAGATGTCTGGTTGCCATAGTTTGGGATCAGAATGCAGTGTTACTCGTCTCAAGATATTTATTTATTTATATTACGTTACAAGTGATGTATACACACGGCTACATATGAAGCTATACATTTCCAATATAAGCTGACCTCTCATTGTATGGAAATCCTATATAACGCGGGATCAGCTTATACTGGAAATGTATAGCTTGATGTGTAGCCGTGTGTAGGTACTAGAGGTATTGAAGCTTAATGTGTAATAATTATGGCTAAAAGTAATTTTGCGTGAAAGGCACAGATCATCCCTCATTGCCTCCGCCAAGAACTTAAAATGCTTATATCGGAAACCTTGATCTGTTGAATTTAAGTACTATTCCAATTGTTGTATTGTGTTTGTACTTATTTACTACTAGCTGGCCCCCGCAGTTTTACCCGCGTTAAATTTTATAAATTATCACAGCTCCTCCGCCGTAGGTGATAGCGTGATAATATGTAGCCCATATGTTGACCCGACCTCTTAGTAATATTCATGCAAAATTTGAAGTAAATCCATGCAATACTTTTTGAGTTTAGCCCGGACATACATACAGACAAACAGACAAAAATTCTAAAAACTATATTTTTGGTTTCGATATCGATTGTAGATCATGCCCCAACTATCATTTTAAAAAAATATTCAATGTACAGTTTTGACTTTCCTACGATTTTATTATATGTAGGTATAGATGTAGCTACTACTTATCTCACCAAGGTTGAAATAACACAGTAAAATGCAAATTATCTACAATATTCTAAAAGTCTTTACGGGGCGCGGCATAATTATATCAAGAACAAAACAGTAAAGGGCGCGAACTATTCAGTCATTGGCAACAACCAAAAACAAAAGCATGCGCAGAATATAATTTGTTTGTCAACCAAAGAGTAACTAAACTAAATGCACCAATGAGGATAATAATAATTTCGAACTACCTACCTTATTATAATAATGCAAATAAGTACATACTTACATATTGTTCTGTTATGACTAACTAAACTAAATGTACCTATGAGGATAAGAATAATTTCGAACTACCTTATTATAAATAAGTACATACTTACATATTGTTCTGTTATGACTAACTGAACTAAATGTACCAATGAGGATAAGAATAATTTCGAACTACCTTATTATAATAATGCAAATAAGTACCTACTTACATATTGTTCTGACTATATCCCTACCAAAAGGGAAAAAATATGCAACTCTGTCCATCCGTCTGTGTCTATCGTATATCTCAGCAACCACGATTTTAGATTTTATCAGTTTTATTGAATACGATTAAATATTGCTACTGCTTTGTCCAAATGATAAACTACGGGTATCATATGAAAAGAATTAAATAATAGATTTCAATAGGTTTTTGATTTTTAGGTCGTGTCTTTCAAAATACAGTTGTCTCTAATACTTTTAAATCATCAAGTAATGTTCGTAAATATACTTAGTTATAGTTTGGTTTTCGGTGGCATATAAATAACTGTTTAACTTCGAGTCGTTGGTCGAGTTCAACTCGCACTTTATCATTTTGTCATAAATTGACATGAAATCTTTTATTTTTAAGAAAGACATTTCGTGTGTCCCACATCAATAGGAGTATAAGCCGACTGGTAAAAACGACTCCAACTTAAGTACCTAATCAGAGTCAGAGGGCACCCTATTCTGGGGATCAAATTTAAAGACTCGAAAAGATTTTCGTACCCGTATTTTAGGCCCTATCTTTCGTAATACAGTTATCTCTAGTGCTTTTAAATCATCAAGTAATCTTCAGAAGTATACTTAATAATGGTTTGGTTTGTGGTGCTATTCACACGGAAAACAACGTGATCGAGTCCAACTAACACTTCGCCCTTTTGTCATAAATTTACATGTAAATCTTATTTTTTTTTGAGCCAGGCATTCGCTGTTTCCACTAACAATAGAAGCACAAGGCGCCTGGCTAATAAGACTCCGACTTAAGGAACCAGAGCTAGAAGGCGCCCGATTTTGGGGATCGAACTTCGACTCCGGGCGTTTACTGACGTGGAGATCGGTTTCAGGGTCATTTTGTGCTACTATCGCTCTACATTAATACTCGAAGACGTGGGCCACTCGTCCGATCGAGGTTCGGAGGGGTCATCTCGTAGTTCCGAATGCAAAGTTACCCGATCTTATAAGGCCATAGTGTTCGTGGCGCGGACGCGGTCGTAACATCTTTTTTTTTAATAAGTCAGGAGGAATATATACGTATGGCACCCGCAAAACGTGTCTGCGGGTGCGATGCGAATGTCGAACTCACACTGACTAATCCTAACCTGCCGTGGAGTTCTCTTGGTGCCTGATGGGAGGAGCCCCGGGAACGCGGGTATGCTGCTCCGGTGCACGCGGGCGTATTATCTAACAACGAGTAGGTAGATACAATACTCGGATTGTGTACAATGTCACGAGCATTTCTATTAGCTTTGACTAGCAAGTCCTAGTACTAGATAAGTCTTGGTCCTGATATTGTCATCCGTATCGTGTAAAACAGGGTTTCTCAAACTTTTTGCGTTCACGGACCACTTTCACAATTTAAACAATCCCACGGACCCCTGTTAAAGAATATTATAGCAGAATAAAACAAGTAATATATTAAAAATAAACACTTATATTGGTATTTTAAACTTTCGCGATCTGACACATTATCATATATTATGGACTCGGGGCACTATCACGATTACAATTTAAGGCAAATCATTACCTTTTGGTTTACCCTACGTTTCGGCAAGAATTGCACAAGCCGTTTCCTGATTTTCCAAGTTAGTGTAGTTAGGCTTTTATGGGAAATGCTGTGTTTAGTACTCAATTAACTAATAAGACTTAAGAGTTAACTATGTAACTGTAGACCCCTGATGCCCATGCTACGGACTCCCAAGAGGTCCGTGGACTCCACTTTAAGAAACCCTGGCTTAAAACATTCCTGAGACGATTGATTATCTTTATGTGATGAGACAAAGTAAAAAAAAGTGCTGTTTGAATTCATGGAACTAATGTTGAGTTTCTACATGTTAATTATAATATAATAATAATATCTAGGGACAATGTCTCACAGATCATCCTAGCCCCAAACTAAGCAAAGCTTGTACTATGGGTACTAGGCGACGATATACATACTTATATAGATAGATACAAAATAAATTTATTAGGTTTCTGTATTTGAGGCAGTACGGGGTATACCCGTTTTACCCTTTAATGTACCCCACTTTATTTATATTAGGTATGGTAGGGTACAACGAATTACGGGTAAGGAGGGACTTCACCCTAGTAGATTACGTATTTAAGGGACAAATAAATAAAAAAAAAAACTTATATACATAGAAAACATCCATGACTCAGAAGCAAATATTCGCGCTCATCACACAAATATTTGCACTTACCGGGATTCGAACCCAGGACCACCAGCTTCGTAGGCAGGAGCACTACCAACTAGGCTACGGTGACTGTCATTATAATATAAATTATACGATGGCCATGATAATCTTCCTTGGGGTCAATGACGAACATCGCACCATGACTAACAGAAACGCACCATGACTAACAGAAAATACCTATTTATACGTACGGGTCACGTTACGAGTAAATAATAGAAAGTGGCACGCTACCATACAGGCGCTATTGTTCAAGTATCAGAGTAAAACTGTCGCAGATTCTTTGTACACTCGGTGCCGCATCAGTGGACACACTTGCAATACAAAAACCGTCCTTAGTGTTTACGTAATTAAGGCCTTAATTTTACTTAATTGTATGGACAGTGATTTGATGTCATTTTGTTCACTGTAATTGACAAGACTAGCCAATTGCCCAGAACATATTATAGTGCACAAGTGTGTGCGCAAACGTAGGGGCACTGTCTATTCCATTACTCTCATGATCCGATGGGACGACTAGCGACACGACCGGAAAGAGCTCAGGTACATCACCAACGGCTTTACGTGCTCTCCGAGGGGGTGTAATACCCCATGATAATTTTAGACTGGGGCCCTACCAGCTAAATCGCCGAACATCGATTTTTTAAATGGCGTTCAAATAAATAAAGGCTAAAAACGACTTAATCAATCGTTAAATCGGCTTCCATGAGCACATGTGACGTCATAAATGGTCCGGAATCGGTTATCAACGTTGAAGCCGACTTAACGATTGATTAAGTAATTTTTAACCTTTATATATTTGAACGCCATTTGAGAAATCGATGTTCGGCGACTTAGCAGGTAGAGCCCCTGGTCTGTTGGTCTTTTGGTTAGTGAACCTGACTACTACGCCAGAGGTCGTGGGTTTGATTCCCACCCAGGACAAATCTTTGTGTGTTGTCTACTTCCAGACTTCGGTCTGACACTGAGAAATTTCTTTTTACGCAAATATCCCAAAATCACTTTTTGGCCCGATCCGGAATTTGAACCCAGAACCTCATTATCTGCGGGTGAACACGTTACCGCTCGACCATCGAGGCACTCAGTAGTTATTCACTGTATCATAACATTCATAACCTAACCGAAGAAACCCCCCCCCCCCCCCAACTATAATAACATCATTTTGGATAAGAGCTGATAGGTACTCTTAGGCTGAGATCTATAGAGCGTACTTAGACTTTGCTCAAACTTTACTTACGTAAAACTTTGCTAAGTGTATGCTAAGCTTATACTTTGATTTGGTATTTATAGACTTTTGAAGTTAAGACTATGCTTAGCATAAGCTAAGTCAGACAAAGTCAAAACACCAATTGTAATTTCGTTACATGCTTGCATGCTTCTGTCTAAGTAAAGTCTGAGAAAAGTCTAAGTACGCTCTATAGATCTCACTCAGCCTTACACTGCTGGAGCGGTATTAACTAAACATACCTAAGAACCGTAAGGAAACTGGCTTTGAAATGGAATCGGTCAATCCGTTTGCGCGCTACGATGGCACCGAGACACACACACACACACAGACATCGACGACAAACTTACAACACCCCTTTTTTTACATCGGGAGTTAAAATAAACACAATTAAAGCATCAAATTTTAATCTCTTGTTTCAAGGTTGGAATTTATTGAATGGTTTAGTTAAAAATATACATGATTATTTAAAGAGACATTAATTATCTATACATATAATAAAATCGTAGGAAAGTCAAAACTGTACATTGAATATTTTTTAAAAAGGATACTTGGGGCGTGATCTATAATCAATATCGAAGCAAAAATATAGTTTTTAGATTTTTGTCTGTTTATCTGTTTGTCTGTATGTATGTCCGGGCTAAATCAAAAAGTACTGCATGGATTTACTTCAAATTTTGCATGAATATTACTAAGAGGTCGGGGCAACATATAGGCTACATATTATCATGCTATCACCTACGGGGGAGGAGCTGTGATAATTTATAAAAGTTAACGCGGGTAAAACCGCGGGGCACAGCTAGTATGTACTAATTCTAAAATGGAATGCCAATCAAATCAATCTGTTAGTTACTTATCATCATCATGTCGTCCAAAGTACGTCCACTGCCGGATAAAAGCATATATACATACATACATAGACTCACGCCTGTTTCCCAGAGGGGTAGGCAGAGACAACGGATTTCCATTTGTCACGATCTTTGCATACTTCTTTTGCCTCGATTACTGTCATTATATTCTTCATACATGCTCGCCGGTTTAGGGTACTTCTGACCTGCCCTTTCTTGAGAACATCTCCAATTTGGTCAGAGAACGTTCGACGTGGCCTTCCCCTTCCGGTTGTCCCATTCACACAGGCCAGGTATACTTAAAAGCGGTATGTCATAATCGCCACGCTTGGCAGATGGGTTGGCGATCGCTGTTTAATGGTCATAGTTCACAGCAAAACACTGCTCCTCGTTCCCTGGTAGGTATTCCCTTGGACGATATCTACGCCCCCCACGGGATGAGATGGGGTGATGATATTCTATGCCGTCACCACACATGAAGTTACTTATAGTTACTTTTATAAGACAAATTAAACGACAAAAAAACGCAATTCATAAAACGAAAACTATGTGTTTGCGGTTATGAGTTTAAACCACAGAATAATTAATAGTACTTCGTGGTTATACCTACTGACTTTCTAGTTAGAGTAGTAAAGCTTTGCTTAGCTACAAACAATTTTTCTAAGTTATGGCAACGGGTCAATTGACCCATATTTTATTCTTATAATGACTTTGAGGGACAGAATACGAAATACTAATGTAATATAAAAAATAATAAAATAAAATAAAAAACATTTTTATTCACGTAGACTTTAAAAAAGCGCTTGTAAATAGCCAGAACATGTTTGTAGTAATATAGTTGTATACATTATTATTTCTAGTAACATAGATATTTAGGTACACATGGTATGAAAACATTTATAAAATTTATTTTATTATAGCATTGATATTTAGCTAGCTCGTATCAAGTTATTGTCAAGAGATTATGTTTAATTATCTAGTTTAAGGTCTAATATTATTACTACATATTGTCAATGGTTCTGTCTATATTTGATCTGTTAGAGAGTGTTGTGGTGTGAAAGAGGTCACAAAGATAGAAAAAGGTATGCTGAGATGGTGTGGGCATTTAGAAAGGATGAATGAAAGAAGATTGACAAAAGAACCTGGCCTGTGTGAATGGGACAACCGGAAGGCCCGTGTGACTGTCGCTTGAAGACATATCCTGCCTTCTAAACGAAAGGTTTCGGGATCGTTTCTCAAGCAAGATAAATATTTGTGTTAATGAACATGACTATTTATCTTGGTCCTGGTGTTTTCTGTATATTCTGGGGTAATAAGTAACCTTTCCTTTACCTAAACTTTCCTTTTATTCTTTTCATCGTCATATTCGGACAAATATGTCAGAATAAGAGGACATAGTTTGGCGCTTTCATCCTTGTTCCTTTCTAGATGACACAGTGTGATATGAGTATGATTTTTTGTATATTTTTTTTTCACAAAAGCCAGAGAAATTGTTACAAATTTTATATTATAAAATAAAAATACGGTGTAACACTTGTATTTTGATTTTATAATCTAAACTCGTAAAACGAAATGTAACAGCGGTGTAAGGTCGGTCCACTGACCCATTGACCTTCGCAGTGGACCGGTAGAACCGGCACCACTGCGCATGCGCCGGTGCTCTCGCTCAAACATTACTATAACAGTCAAACCTTGTTAAGGGAGTATGTATACAAGTAAAGTATAATTTGCCCACTAGCGAGCTTTCCACTTAGAAACAAAAAAGACTAGATTTTCTTTTTGTAATAATGCTCATGGAGAACAAATAACTATTTACCAAAAAGTTCATCTTTTAAAAAATGTAAATATATATATAATAATAAATATAATTCCTTGGTATATAGGTAATGAATGCCAACTTAAGCCTATATTAAAACTGTTATATTTTTTTATATAGTCGACATTAAGCTTAACTTTATAGAATAAGCGTCAGCGTGTACCGTTGCCTATGGCGCTTGCAATACTTAATAAGTGATCCAGATAGGTATCATACATGTTTAGCTAAATCAGTGGCGGTCGGTCACCTCGGTACTTAAATTAATAACCGTTTAGAAGTTTGTTAGCAAATATGTGAAAATGCACGTTCTAAACATTCTACGAGGTTCTTTTATCGATTTCGTATCATTTAGATTTGTTATTCGATGTACCAAAAATTTTATTAGAAAGGTAAAAGTAGAATTGACTTAATGATGTGAACGAAATATTCTCAATTATGGGGCGTAACTACCCCAATTAACATTCCATCATTTAAATTTGTTCCATATCAGATTATTCATACAATATTTCAAAAAATTTACCCAAGTCAATCGTTGTCCATATGACTTAATAATTATTAAGAAATCTATCACAAAATTAAATAGAAGAAAACATCTATACATTAAAAAACAAATATAAAACATGAAAAATATATACCTACACCAAATACCTACCGCCAAATAAATCAAATGTAAGAACTAATATCAAATAAAGAAAAATGTGTCGTATCTTTATCCAAATTTTTGGACATTACAACGCTTGCAATATTAATCCCACCAATAAAATACAGTAGTAGTAATTATTTTCTCAAACATCCGAGTTCACTTATATGGGTATGACTGTATATGATACAAAAAGAAAGCGCTCCAAACGTTCCAAATATACCCGTAGTACTACGCGCATGTTTATAAATCCAAACACGCTGGCAAACTTCCATCAAAGCACCGCAACCTTGAATTATACCGACCGCATTGTATACAAATCATACTCGTGAATATGGAACAGTCATTTAGGTATATTTTCTTACAAATCAATGTATATTACACACTGTAATGGACTTAAAATTTAATTGAGAGACTCTTAGCGCTTATTCAAGGAGTATATAATCACTACGTTCCCTAACCACTAAGTTTTAAGTCAAACAAGAGTTTTGGCGCCAAAGTGGATAAAGATACACTGGGGCATTGTTTCATTAACACTGGTGTAAATTGTGGATTTTTAAACATAACGGTTTCTATAAGGTACAGACGCCAGCACAAACGGCTACCCCAATCTGTCAAATATAAATCTTTTATAGACTGCCGATCGAAGTGAAATGAATTTATTCTTTTTTTTTCGTATCTCATACTCGGAAAGTAGTGTTTATTTGATCAGAGTAGCGAATTTTACTGGTTAGGCTGTAAAAACATCTATATATAAATTTTTTAAGAAAAAAAAGTGCATAACGCCGCTTAAGAAGTTTTCACTTTATAAAGACAAACTGCACAGCAAAATAGAATCATTTAAAATGATGAAGAAAATAAAAACTCGCGGACGCACTCGTCTCTGTGCAAATAAATTAATAAGAAAAAGAAACTCGTTGTATAGTTTGTAGATTAAAACAAAAAAGGATATACTTTTTGTCAAGGAAGAACTTTAAAGACTCAATATTTAGGTTTTTCCATATTTTTTTAGATTGATCTCATAACCCGTTATTCTGATAGTGTTATGGAAAATCCTGAATGTACAGTCATTTAATTATAAAACTCGATTAAGTGCCGTTCTTTGGCTCTACGTCTACACATAGTTGAATCATTGCTAAAATTCATTAAAAATATATGAAACGATCTAATAAAATGTCAGTCACATCTAAAAATGCAAAAACAAAAGAATCTCGAAAAATTCGAACACAATTGAATTGTTATTTTATACGTATGTAGAGCATTTTATGATTAAAAAATCTTTACTTTTAGATTAGTCATCATTTGTATTAACGTGCCTATCACGCCGCAGGTAGTGAGTTCGATTCCTACCCACAACACATATTTGTGTGCATGAACATATCTGTTTGTTGTGTTGTGTTAGTTTGGGTGTAATTATCTATAATTTTTTCTATTATTATTATGATATTAATATATAAGTATATATTTCGAAAATAAATTTAGTATATGTAATATATCAGTAATCTGGTTTCCATAGTACAAGCTCTACTTAGTTTGAGATCTGGCCGTGTGTGAATTATTTCCCAGGATATTGTTATTATTATTACGACACGTGCGTGTTAGTACATCCGGAATAAATTAGAGTGATACGATAACATTGGGTGTTGTCAGTGAGGATACAAATTAATTGCGTTGAATAATATTATATCAATTCTTGTTTTAGAAAAGCCGGAGAAACTGGACTAGCTCCTGCTGGTCGGGAAATTGTAGGTTTCATTAATCGCATAATTTAAGATAAGCGCTATCTTGTGAAGTGAAAGTCTTATTTTAAAGTAACCCTTCTCACTTTGATAGCTGTATGTTTGCAAAAATCGATAAAATGCCATTTAGAGTCTGCGCACACCACGTTTTTTAAATGCACCGTCAACGCGCATTTTAGAAACGCGACGCACTTTTATCCTACATAGCAGTTTATTGTCGTTTGTATTGTAACGCGCGGTACCAGCGCGTATATATGCTGAGTATACACCCAGAGTTATATATGCTGAATTCTTTTTAATATATTTCTTGTTAAATTTGAATAAATAATGCAAAAAAAATATTTAAAAAATTCTGCATATGTAAATAAATTCGCTATTTGAAAATTATTAACGTAACACTACATATGCTTTTTTCCGGTACGACATGCGTGTTAGTATAGCGTTTGTATCGATTGAAACGCGCGACACCGATGCGACCGCTAGCGCGCGCGCCTCTCATATGGGCGGGGTTTCCCCCGCAACGAGGAAAGTGTGACCCTACGCTGGTAGCAAACGAGCAATTCGATGAGAATGAATCCGCCGGCTCACCGCGTGTTTGAATCGCTACAAACGCGCGTCTGTATTAATTCAAGTGCGTATTTGAATTCATACAGGCGTGGAAAGGTCTACAGGCTGCATCTGACTTGCGTGCGTATCGATACAAACGCGCGTCCAAGGCGCGTTTAAAAAACGTGGTGGTCATAGGCCCTTAATAGATTGACGGACAGTTTTCAGTAACTTATAATAATTAATCATAATGCATATACACATTGTAGACAGGAAAATATACAATGGTAATATCTATGTAGGTACCGCAAATTATGTAAATTAATAAATTTTTCAAATTGGCGCTCAAACATATACCCTGATCGTCATGACGTAATACTAGTGTAAATAAAGAAGAAGATATCGTGCAAGGTATTATTTTAATGTACTGTAAAGTTTCAGTTTAAAACGCGGGACGACAAAACGTCAAATGCGAGTTGACATTACGGTGTATTACATTGTTTTTTTACTTACTGATAATTCGCCGTTTGTCGCGATTGTCATCGGCGTTTAAATAGATGAAATTAAAAAATCGTTCAATTACATGTGCTCATGGTCGCCAATTGAACGAATGTTTTAGTAATGTTTAATCTTCATCTATTTGAACGCTTGTTATACCTATGTAAAATAAATGTTATTGTAATTTTTTTCATATAACCCGTGTTCTTAAATATCTATGTGTCTAGAAATATTTATAAATGACTACAAACATGTTCTGACTATTTACAAGCGCTTTTTGAAAGTCTACGTGGATAAAAACCTTTTTAATTTTAATTTATAATTTTAATACAACCCGTGTACTTACTTAAAATAATATCTATCTATATGTACCTTGAAATAATTATGTTTACCTAACTATATTACTACAAACATGTTTTGACTATTTACAAGCGCTTTTTTAAAGTCTACGTGAATAAAATTCTTTTTTTTATTATTTTATTTGACGCCGCCGCCGTCACAATAACAGGCTAAATAGGCGGTAGCGAGACGGTTACCCTAACCACTGCGCCTCACAGTCTTCGTGAGTTGCAGTTTACTTTAGCCAGCATATCCAGCTTCCCCAATCTGTCAAATTTCTTTTATAGATTTTCAACTTTATCACAAAAGCATAAGGTTCACTTTTAATTGAGGAAATTTAACAGAATGGGGTAGCTTGATGTGCTGGCGTCTGTACAAATTCATGACTCACGTTTTGTGAAAATACAATTGATTAGGAAACTAGGGGACTGACAAATGCTATGTGTAAAGGTCCCTTTAAATAGATAAAGAAAAAAAATATACTATATTTTTTCGCGACTTGATTGATTCATCATTATTCTTCAAACTGTATAGTTTGAAGAATAATGATGAATCATGTATATTTGCAATATATAAAATGTCGATATTGTTTGCAGATGGCCGACGGTCCCAAAGCGAGCTTGGCTCGCGTTTTCCTGCTGGTGTCCTTGATTGCTGCAACGCGGTCGCAATCGGTCTCCGATCCCAATTATAATCCAGGTAAAGTATAAAACAAATAACAAATCACATAATTAAGTAGCTCAATCTAATAATAGCCTGAGTAACTTTAAAAAGAAAAATGATTCCAAATTACGTGCATTGAAAATTGGTAAATCATAACTTTAATCGTCTGAAGGGGCTCGAACCGGAACCCTCTACCAATCCGGGGTAGGCGCTTTTCCGTTAAGCTATGAAAGATCAAATTATCAACACACCCGAAGATCCCATTTATGATTTACACCCTTCTACAGGATGTAGGTATTATCCATCGGTTTCAATACTAAACTCCCATATTTTATTTTACAAAAAAACATTATAATGTATTGTTTTGAAGAGGTAGTCCACGAAGGGCACCCATCTGAATGGCACCTGCGCGAATGACACCTAGCCTAGTCCACGAAAGGCACCTATCAATACTTTTAGCAGGTGCTCTTCGTGGATTCAATTTACTTTTTGCATTCTTGTTCACGAAAGGCACCTACGTTAACCGTTACAGTCACCTAGGTTATTAAATGAAAATTATCGATAAAAATCACTAGAACGTTTATTAACATTACTAATATTACACACGTTAAGACTACTATTTCCTTATGTTGAAGTGAATGTTACACGTTGAAATTAAACTACTATCTATCCGTTAATATCCGGTTAAACATAAATAAATACTAACGTCTTAACGTGCGTAATATTAGTAATGTAAATGAATGTTCTAGTGATTTTTATCGTTATTTTTCATTTAATAACCTAGGTTACTTTAACGGTTAAAGTAGGTGCCTTTCGTGGACAAGAATGCAATAAATAAATTGAATCCACGATGAGCATCCGCCAAAAATATTGATAGGTGCCTTTCGTGGACTAGGCTAGGTGCCATTCAGATGGGTGCCCTTCGTGAATTACCTCGTTTTGAATAGGGTCGTGTCTATTAGATGATTACACTGAGTTGACTCCCTCGTTCGTCTAGCGGTAGAGTGCCCAACCGCAGATAATGAAGTCCTAGTTTCAAATCCCGAGTTGGGCCAGAAAGTGATTATGGAATTTTTCTGTTAAGAACATTTCTCAGTATCAGACCGAAGTCTAGGAGTTAGAGGTAGGACACCCGCGTACCTCAGGGAGCACGTAAAGCCGTCGGTCCTGTACCTGACCTCTGTCCGGTCGAGTCTCTAGTTGTCCCATCGGATCATGAGAGTGATGGAGTAGAAAGTGCCCCTGTGATTGCGCACATACTCTCCATTGAGTCTTAAATTTGACCTGAGGACATTATCATTACATTAGCGTACAAGAGTTGTACAGGAATTACTTTTTAATTGTGCGTAGTCAATCGAGCAGTTGAGATATTTATGCAGTAATCTCTCGGCGAACTACTATGACTGTTCACTTAAATGAAAGCTGTTTCTATAGGTATTTCTACTGAAAACCCAGTATACTGTGGCACGCGTTGAAATCTTTTGTTAGAACCATGATTTATGAGTGGTATGATACCGTGTAGGAAGGACAAACGCTACTCATCAAATCTCTAATTCCATTCAACCGGTCAAATCCAGAAATAATTCAAAGTTCAAGTTGAATTCTTCTACAGTCCTCTCAAAACACGTGAAAACTCCTAAATGCATTGTCAAAACTACTGACTAAATGCAAAAAGTTTGTTTTTGCATTTTGTCACTAGTTTTGACAATGCATTTAGGAGTTTTCACTGGTTTTGACAATTCATTTAGGAGTTATGACTAGTTTTGACAATTCATTTAGGAGTTTTCACTGGTTTTAACAATTCATTTAGGAGTTATGACTAGTTTTGACATTCAGGAGTTATCATTAGTTTTCACTCCTTGTATAGACAAAGTCATTAATTATCTTTTGTACTTTAGAACGGTTCTTTAGAGCACCAACGAAACCCTATCCCTAAATCGAGCTGTCCCTTCTCAGGTTTGTCAGCCTGCAGGAATCTGAAAAAAATCTCATTGTGTGTATTTCTATTGATGCTATAAAAAAAAATCTATATTTAAATAAACATGTATCACCGAAATGTTTGTTCATAACTTCCAAACGACTGCACCAAAGTGGGTTAATCTTTTAGCAGGCTTTTAGCAGGACAGTTAATTAATATTTATTTACAGTGTTGAAATTGTTTATTATTATTAATCATTTATTTCAGTCCAACATAGGGTCCATTTTGTTAGTAACAATACACTTATTCTATGTTAGTATCAACGTAAAATAAAATTAAATAATATTAAAATTAAATAATATAAAAATCATGTTAGTTACAATTACATTAGCCTATGTTAGTACTTAATATCTAGAACAGATTTGACCTTTTCGACCATTACCCACACAATTGGCTTTGACCTTTTGGACCATTACCCACACAATTGGGCTGTATGCAAACTTTCATGGTTTTTGGACCCAGCGGTTTATGCTATGCGTTAATCAATCAGTGAGTCAGTTTCTGTTTTATATATATAGATAGATTTCAGTTGATCGTACGTGTGTCGCAAAGATATCAATGCGCCTTGCTGCTACCCCGGTCTACGTGTGTGTCGGATTCAAACCCGCACAGGATAACAGATATATCGACCAATCTGTTTATCCGTTTTTTATTTATAGAAAAATAACCAAATTGGTAGAAAAATTATGTAAAATGTTATTGATAATTCTGTATTTGACAAATTTCATATCTAAGTAATGGAATCAGGGGCTCTACCGGCTGAGTCGCCGAACATAGATTTCTTAAATGGCGTTCAAATAAATAAAGGTTAAAAATGACTTAATCAATCGTTAAATCGGCTTCCATGACCACATGTGATGTCATTATTAATCCGGAATTGATTGCCAACGTTGAAGCCGATTTATTGATTGATATAGACTTTCTCGATACTGTTTACAAAATAAACTTCAGCTCAGCTTACCCAAATGCAATATAATTACTTTCACAAAAAACAGAAACATTATAACATTCGATTATAATCTATGTGATATCAGTCTACAAAGAGTCGACCGTATTAGAGATCTTGGGGTCTTAATCGACTCAAAATTACACTTCGACTGTCACATAGATAATGTCATTAATAAAGCGTATCGTATGTTTGGATTTATAATGAGATCGTCATCTGACTTTAAAAGACCGTCGACATTTTTACTTTTATATAAAACCTTAGTACGTTCTCAATTGGAATACGCAGTCCCGATTTGGAGCCCTATTTTTGACGTTTACATAAAAAAACTAGAAATTGTTCAAAAAAAATTTCTACGATCTATGCACTATAGATGCACTAAGTCTAGAATACCATACACATATTTATTGGAACGCTATAAACTTCAGAGCTTACAGTCCAGACGTAGTTTACTGATGGTCATGATGCTTCATGGTCTTTGTAATAACAAGTTTGATTGCACTGACATCACTAACAACTTATGTTATATTGTACCTAGAACTGTAATGCGTCGAGAGGCACGCGTGCCCCGGCTGTTCCACACCGCGCGGTGCAGAACTCACGCTGGCGCACGGGTGCCTCTCCGACGCATTGTGGAAACGTATAACACACACTTCCACGATTTGGACATTTTTGCACTATCGCACTTTAAGTTCAAAAAAATGGCTACTGAACTACTAAAATAGTTATAGTTAATACCTACTCACTAGTACCTACATAGGTACTTCTCTGCTTAATTAATGCACGCATTTATTACTACCCATTTTTAACATTAATTCGCGGACATTGGTGTGGGTTACACGTTTACCTATTCTTAAAATTTATATTTAAATAATTTAACTATACCTAATGTGTAACTGTTTTATGTCCCAATAAAGTAAAAAATTAAAAATATAAATAAAAATAATTAAGTCATTTTTAACCTTTATTTATAGGAACGCCATTTAAGAAATCGATGTTCGGCGACTTAGCCGGTAGAGCCCCTGGCGTTACTTTGCGGAAATCAATAACAATCAAAATACAAAATCAATCGATACCCGGTATCGTGTATTTGTATTTGTGCATGTAATTTGCTTTTTTATATTGTCCTTCTTGCATGTGCACATTTTTGCGGGCGGGAGGGCGGTGCAAATTGCATCCCGGCATGATTAAACTGACAATTAGCGGAATTAACACTACATATTGATTTTTATTTTGAAATTTCATATCGCTCTCCTCTGAAGTAACGATTATGCAGAAGCAACTTTATTCTATGGATAGGTCGATATTTGTGATCTATAAACACCTACTTGTTCTGTGTCGAATGTACAGACGCCGGCACATCTAGCTACCCCAATCTATCGAATTTCTTTAATAGATTTTGAAATCCTTATCACAAAAGCAAAAGGTTTACTTTCAATTGGGGAAATTTGACAGATTGTGGTAACTTGATGTGCTGGCGTCTGTACTTTGTGCCCATGAATTGTAGCAGTTGTTTCCACATTCTGTCTTTTAATTACTTATGTACAGACGCCACCACATCAACCTACCCCAATCTGTCAAATTTCCGCAATTCAAAGTGAACATTATGCTTTTGTGATAAAGTTGAAAATCGATAAAATAAATTTGACAGATTGGTGTAGCTGGATGTGCTGGCGTCTGTACAAACGGGTACACATCAAAGCTATACATTTCCAGTATAAGCTGATCTCACGTTGTATATGATTTCCATACAATGTGAGGTCAGCTTATATTGGAAATGTATAGCTTGATATGTAGTCGTGTGTACATATTTTTAGGGGTAAGGCTGGCGATCAGACTGGCCAGTCCAATGTTGCATCTTGGTTATTATAACACTCAACCATACTCGTAAATCCAAAACTTTTCTCCATGACGCAGTGTTTGGCGGGCATGTCTGGGCGTTTGCTGGACCCCTTACCTTATAAGAATATTTTGTATTCTAGATTTAACCAAGACTGTACATACCTTTATGAGCTGAAATAAATATTGGAACGAAGTTCCTTATCGCGCGTTGTGAAAGGGGGCTAGACGGAAAAAATTCTTACGAAAAGTTGTCACGACACTTTTTGCAGCTGTGCGGCGTGCGCATGTTTCTCTGTCTCTCTCTCTTATAGAAAGCAAGCCAGATATTTTCATTTCTATTTCGCATTGAACAGTGTGGTGTCGCGACGATTATTTTTGTTGAGTGTATTGTACATAATAAATAATAAGAAATAACTTCGTTCTATCCGGGTGTCCCTTGACACCTCTCAAGTATTTTTTATTAGTAATTATTATATTTATGACACAGTGGAGGTGACCACAAATCTGGGCGAAGTGGAGTCCAGAGAGAATGGCTCCGAGCTGGAGTTCCGGTACCACGACCACGATCAGCTCACCAGATACCTACGGTCGGTGTCCGCGAGGTACCCCGCGCTCACCGCTCTCTACTCCATCGGAAAATCTGTACAAGGTAACCTATAGAATAAAATAGAGTATACACTTGGATGGACCGATGATCTTGTGCGGGTCGCTGGAAACTGCTGGATGCGAATAGCGCAGAACCGGCAATTGTGAAGATCTTTGGGGGAGGTCTTTCGGCTGATATTTTTTTTAATAATAATATCTAGGGACAATGTCACTCAGATCATCCTAGCCCCAAACTAAGCAAAGCTTGTACTATGGGTACCAGGCGACGATATGCATACTTATATAGATAGATAAATACTTAAATACATAGAAAACATACATGACTCGGAAACAAATATTCGTGCTCGTCACAGAAATATTTGCACTTACCGGGATTGGAACCCAGGACCACCAGCTTCGTAGGCAGGAGCACTACCAATTAGGCTACGGTGACCGTCTATGATGTAATATGATGATGATGATGATGATACTACACTTTATTGCACCAGAAGACTCAGTTAAACTATATAAGCACAATCGGCGCTCGGACGGGCCTGTTGGCGTGGTTGGGAAACGCTTGCTTTCCACACCGCAGGTCGTGGGTTCGATTCCCAGGTCAGATTTTGTGTGCATAAACATGTCTGTTTGTCCTGAGTCTGGGTGGAATTTATCTATATAATTACCTAGATAACAAAAGAAAAGTAGTATATGTAATATACCAGTTATCTGGTTTCCAGCTTCCAGCAAGCTCTGCTTAGTTTGGGATCAGATGGCCGTGTGTAAATAATGTCCCAGGACATTATTATTATTGCACACGAAAAAACAATACTTATCTCAGTATAATCTATACATATAATAAAATCGTAGGAAAGTCAAAACTGTACAATGAATATTTAAAAAAAAGGATACTTGGGGCGTGATCTACAATAGATATCGAAGCCAAAAACATAGTTTTTAGAATTTTTGTCTGTATGTATGTCCGGGCTAAACTCAAAAAGTACTGCATGGATTTACTTAAAATTTTTCATCAATATTACTAAGAGGTCGGGTCAACATATAGGCTACATATTATCACGCTATCTCCTACGGGAGAGGAGCTGTGATAATTTATAAAGTTTAACGCGCGTAAAACCGCAGGGCACAGACTACATAATACATACAATACATAACAGTTTTAGCTTCAACTTTTTGATAGGCCTGTTGGTCTAGTGGTTAGTGACCCTGACTGCTAAGCCAGAGGTCGCGGGTTCGATCCCCACCCAGAACGAATCTTTGAGCGATGAGCACGATTATTTATTCCATGTCTGGGTTGATTTTATTAGGGTTCCGTAGCCAAAAGGCAAAAAACGGAACCCTTATACAACGTGTAACAGAAAGTGTGAACGTAACTTAAGGGGGTTATAGGGTATCAGGACGGCTACCTATGGACGAAACTTCAAACAGAAATAATCATTTTTTTATTCAACTAGTAATTTATTTTTATATCGACAACCTAAATCAACAAGTAAGATTACCGACGTTATGAACAACACTAAGCAAAACTCAGCCGCAAGGGTAATGAACCTTACCGAGAACTCTTTGGGTACCTACTACTTAGACTGTAAATAAAAAGTGTGGTTCTGTACAGTCACATAATTTATTACACGTGTTTATTTTAAGATTCAATCAAATGTTTAACTGAATTTTTGCTCTAAATTCATATAAATTTGATAACTAGGAAAAATCACTGAATTTAATTTAAAATTATATTCCGCAAGATGTTGGATCTAGGAGAAATAAATGATTTAATTGACTTATGTAACTGCAGATATTTTTTTGTGTGTTAAATAGTAAGAATATTAAATTTTTCTTTCAGTATGTGAATTTAATCTGGCCGGAAACGAATAGGTACTTAATTTTTAATACAAACTAACCAGATAAACACACGCGGTACGACTACTGATAAATTACGAAAAAATATCAATAATGTACTAGGCTCATAGGAACATTAGGGGACATTTCGAATTCCGTCCTGATTTTGTCGCAAGGAACTCTAATACGGCGGCGAATACAAAGGATTGATGTAGGTAAATAATAAATGGTTAAATATTTTTTAATATTCATCAAAGCGGGCCCCGCGCGTGGCGGCGCCTTTGAGAGAGTCAAAGACGCCGCCACCGCGCGCCGCGCCATTTGAATGTGTTCGTGTATAACTCATTGGTCTAGCGGTAGCGTGTTCAACTGCAGATAATAAAGTCCTGGGTTCAAATCCCGGGTCGGGCCAAAAAGTGATTATGGGAATAATGAAGTCCTGGGTTCAATTCCCGGGTCGGGCCAAAAAGTGATTATGGGAATAATGAAGTCCTGGGTTCAATTCCTGGGTCAGGCCAAAAAGTGATTATGGGAATAATGAAGTCCTGGGTTCAATTCCCGGGTCGGGCCAAAAAGTGATAATGGGATTAATGAAGTCCTGGGTTCAAATCCCGGGTCGGGCCAAAAAGTGATTATGGGAATAATGAAGTCCTGGGTTCAATTCCCGGGTCAGGCCAAAAAGTGATTATGGGAATAATGAAGTCCTGGGTTCAATTCCCGGGTCGGGCCAAAAAGTGATTATGGGAATAATGAAGTCCTGGGTTCAATTCCCGGGTCGGGCCAAAAAGTGATTATAGGAATAATGAAGTCCTGGGTTCAATTCCCGGGTCGGGACAAAAAGTGATTATGGGAATAATGAAGTCCTGGGTTCAATTCCCGGGTCAGGCCAAAAAGAGATTATGGGAATAATGAAGTCCTGGGTTCAATTCCCGGGTCGGGCCAAAAAGTGCTTATGGGAATAATGAAGTCCTGGGTTCAATTCCCGGGTCGGGCCAAAAAGTGATTATGGGAATAATGAAGTCCTGGGTTCAAATCCCGGGTCGGGCCAAAAAGTGATTATGGGAATAATGAAGTCCTGGGTTCAATTCCCGGGTCGGACCCAAAAGTGATTATGGGATTTTTCCGTAAAAAGAAATTTCTCAGTATCAGCCCGAAGTCTGGGAGTTGACGATATTACACCCCCATGCCTCGGAGAGCACGTAAAGCCGTCGTTCCTGTGCCTGACCTCTTTCCGGTCGTATCGCTAGTCGTCCCATCGGATCATGAGAGTGATGGAATAGAAAGTGCAGGGGCACTTTCAATTCCACCTTTAAAATTTAGAGTGATACACTCTAAATTTTAAAGGTTTCCTGTAACGAAATATTAATCATTCATACAATACATACAAATAAAAAAATATGAATAATGTACTAGGCTCATATGAACAGTAGGGGACATTTCAAATTCCGTCCTGATTATATCCAAAGTTACATGGCGGCAAAATCAAAGAGTTGATATAGGTAAATAATAAACGGTTAAATATCTTTTAATATTCATGGAAGCGAGCCGCGCGCGTCGTAGATACCTAGGCGGCTCTTTTGAGCGGACTCAAAGACGCCGCCAAAGGGGCCGCGTTCGATGAAAGCCGCCAAATTCATCAAATATTGTGCAATTTCATTTATTTAATAAAAATATTAAAATCATCAGTTGTTCGTAAACTGTTGTCTATTTAGGTCGTGTTTAGTTACTAAATCGTCTAAAATGTCGTTTAGTAATGAGTAAAGTGTTCCGCGAAATCCTTAACTATGTCGTTTAGTGATCGTAATAATTTTGAACATTTCGTGCATTCATCTATGAAAGAATAGCCTCAGACGTGCACTTTGTGATGATGAGGATTCATAGGTCACAGAATTTAAGGCTGTTTAATTACGAGGAACCTATGTCGTGAAGGGTACAGTGTCGCGATGGAGGCCACGCCTCTTTATAACTAAGAAACATGAAAGCTTTACGATTCTATGAATATGTTGTACATGAGAGAGACTCGTGTTAGTTGGCAAGTCTAAGAGTCAAGCTTTCAGTGTCGGTGCAGATTTTAGTGAACGTGAAATATTGAAATTCTTCCATCAGCACTGAAAACAACTTCAACTAGAAGTTAAACTATAAAAAGATTCTCGTAATGTGTTTGTGTATCACGTACTTATACGATGTAAAGTATCCAATAGCTATTCAGCAGTGCTATAAATAAAAACATAACTCGAAAATAAAACAAAATATGTGTAGTGAGTGCAATCGGAATTAAACTACCAGGCGTGCATAGAAACACAGAGGTATGTCAAACAATTTCTAGCGTAAATCAGAATCAGCTGTGCTGTGTTAGTACGGATGTTCGTTATATCGATAAAAATACTTGTCGATGTATTGAATGGTATATTATTTTACGATCAAGATTAAAATGATGGTATTTCGGTATGAGATTTTGTGTATAGGTAGGCTTAAGGAGACCGTATATGCCCCTTAAGTTACGTTCACTCTTTCTGTTACACGTTGTAGATTCGTCATGTCTGTCTGTCTGTCTGTCCGTCCGTATGTCACAGCCACTTTTTTCCGAAACTATAAGAGCTGTACCTACTCTTGAAACTTGGTAAGTAGATGTATTCTGTGAACCGCATTAAGATTTTCACACCAAAATGGAAAATGAATAATAATTTTGGGGGTTCCCCATACATAGAACTGAAATTCAAAGAATTTTTTTTCATTGTACCCATACATGTGGGGTATCTATGGATAGGTCTTCAAAAATGATATTGAGGTTCCTAATATCATTTTTTTCTAAACTGAATAGTTTGCGCGAGAGACACTTCAAAATGGAAAAATGAGTGTCCCCCCACCTGTCACTTCTAAAATAAGAGAATGATAAAACTGAAAAAAAATATGATGTACATTACTATGTAAACTAACAAAGAAAATTGGTTTGAACGAGATCTTGTAAGTAGTTTTTTTTTAATGCGTCATAAATCGTAAACCGCAATTTACCTTTCATTTAATCATCTGAAATACTTGCTGCTGCGGAACCCTTCATTGGTGAATCCGACTCGAACTTGGCCGGTTATTTTTATTTTCTAGCTGTGCCCCGCGGTTTTACCCGCGTTAAATTTTATAAATTACCACCGCTCCTCCCCCGTAGGGGATAGCGTGATAATATGTAGCCTATATTTTTACCCAACCTCTTAGTAATATTCATGCAAAATTTGAAGTTAATCCATGCAGTACTTTTTGAATTTAACCCGGACATACATACAGACAAACAGACAATAATTATTAAAACTATATTTTTAGTTTCGATATCGATTGAAGATCACGCCCCAAGTATCCTTTAAAAATAATATTCGATGTACAGTTTTGACTTCTCTACGATTTTATTATATGTATAGATTAGTTCTTGTACACGCAAAACATACAATAAATAGAAACAAGAATCTACGAAGAAATGATTAGTACAAAGGTACTGCTTATATCGCAAGAAATTTCTTTCTTATTTATCTACAATATGTATGTATTTAGTAATATATAAGTATGTTTATCAGTTATCTAGTTGCTATAGGCACTGCACAGTTTGTGATGAGATGGCAGTGTGTTGGTTGTCCCAGGACATTTATTTATTAACTAGCTGTGGCCCGCGGTTTTACCCGCCTTAAATTTTATAAATTATCATAGCTCCTCCCCCGTAAGTGATAGCGTGATAATATGTAGCCTATATTTTGACCCGACCTTTAAGTAATATTCATGCAAAAATTGGAGTAAATCCATGCAGTATTTTTGAGTTTGGCCCGGACATACATACAGACAAACAGACACACAGACAACAATTCTATAAACTATATTTTTACTTCGATATCGATGATACATCGCCCCCCAAGTATCCTTTTAAAAGAATATTCAATGTACAGTTTTGGCTTTCCTACGATTTTATTATATGTATAGATTATCATAAACTGTCGATTTCCTTAAAAGATTATTATCCATATAGAGAGCATATACTTTTGAATAATAATAATAATATCTAGGGACAATGTCACACAGACCATCCTAGCCGCAAACTAAGCAAAGCTTGTAAATGGGTACCAGGTGACGATATACATACCTACTTATATAGATAGATAAATACTTAAATACATGGAAAACATCCATGACTCAGAAACAAATATTCGTGCTCATCACACAAATATTTGCACTTACCGGATTCGAACCCAGGGCCACCAGCTTCGTAGGCAGGAGGACTACCAACTAGGCTACGGTGACCGTCAAAGAATAATAATCAATTTCAATCTACTAACAGCGCATAAAGCAGTAATATATGCAAATGCATTATTCTGTTGTTTGCGGAACAAAAACTATATCAAGTTCTGTTTTTGTTTCGTTGCGTGTGTGGTTTTTTGTTCCAATTTCTAAAGTATGAGGTTATCAATTGCTTGTTCGCCATGGTCACATAAACGCGCACATGCGCAAACGGTGCGCAGGGTCCCTGGTGATTCAAGGTCACTCTAACAGCATTTCGTCTTTTGACCATAATCGCAGGCAGATTACATGAATGCGCCATTTCTCACGGAATGGGGCGTCTGTGAATTTATGTATGCACATTCTTTTCTTTTGTTGACAGGGTAATTTTACTAATATAGAATAAGTTTTTATGAAATACTAACAAAATAAGCCTTGGTTTCTCAAATAAATAAATTTTTATTTTGATATATTGATGAAAATTCTAAGATTTTTTAGTTTTTAATTAATTAATGTATTTAATTAACTTTTATGATGTAAAATTCGAATGCTGTGGTTGTCTTAAAGTGTTGCAGCACTATTATTTTTAAGTACGAATAGATGCCAGCACATTAAGCTACCCCAATCTGTCAAACTTCCCCAATTGAAAGTGAACCTTATGCTTATGTTATAAAGTTGAAAATCTATAAAAGAAATTTGACAGATTGGGGTAGCTGGATTTGCTGGCGTCTGTACTTATCCTTATTACTGCATGAGTGTTTGTAACGTTGACGAACTTTAATAAACAAATAACAAATATATAAAGATAAGCTAAGATTTTTATTCACTTAAATTTTTTGGCTTTTTCATTTTCAATCTTTATTTAAGGGGTCTAAGTCAACTTTGACGATGCCGCCCCGTAATAAAAGAATAACAAAGTAATAGCAATTTAAAATCGAATAGAAGTATCGAAAACTATACCTAAATAACATTTCTACTTCTCACTACCGTACAAAGCTTTCTATATACCGTACAAAGCTTCCCAGCCTCCTCCGAATACGGTGAGGCTAAAGTTTTATTTCTTAAGGATAAACATATTAGTTCTGGAGAGGCGACCACGAACTGGACGCGGCGTGGGTAGGCCCCCCCTACAAGTAAGCCGACGATCTTGCAAGGGCCGCGGGAAGCCGTTAGATGCGGGCAGCGCAGGACCGGCTATTGTGGAGATCCTTGTGGGAGGTCTTTGTCCAGCAGTGGAGGTCTTTCAGCTGATATGATGATGATGATGAAACATATTAGTTACCTTTTATTTGCAACAAGTGCATTTTATTTTTAAAGCATAATTATAATACATCAACTAATTATGTCGTCTGATCAGATTTAATATACGCACCTAAAGCTATGATAACAAGTGTGCTTTACCTATAAATTAAAAATTCTTTGTGGGTTCGATTCCCACCCAGGACAGATATTTGTGTGCATGAACATATCTGTTTATCCTTAATCTGGATGTAATGATCTATATAAGTATGTATTTACAAAAGAAAAGTATCTGGTTTCCATACTCTGCTCTGCTTAGTTTGGGATCAGATGGCTGTGTGTAAATAATGTCCTTGGATATTATTATAGAAGAAAAAAATCTTATCACAGGACGAGACCTCTGGGTGATGGTGGTGTCAGCATCGCCGTACGAGCATATGATCGGCAAGCCGGATGTCAAGTACGTGGCCAACATTCACGGAAACGAAGCCGTCGGCCGCGAGCTACTTCTCCATCTCATCCAAGTTAGTATAATTGGGTTACTGTGCGATCAACATAGTTGGCGCGTGTCCAAAAGTACGAGATCCCTCTGAGCCAGTATCGATGCCTAAACGGAGTTTCCATCGAAACTGGATGATAGACGCAATTTCAGCCTTTAATAATAATAATAATTCTTTATTTGCATAGAATGTAGGTGATTACAATACGTGATTATAAATAATAAAAGATACCGAGTACATTCTGCTAATTTGGCATACAAACATTGCAGTGACTTAAAACTAAAATAAAACTAAATAGGCTTAAAACTAAAATAAAACTAAATAGGGAATCAAATAAATCACTGAATTAAATTCTATCTAATTAAATAACAAAACTATACATCGAATGAATCATTTAAGTAATCCGTAACTGAATAGTAGCACTTTTCTAGTAATAGAGTAATCAGTCTTTTCTTAAATATATTATATGGTTGCTCTTTGATTACTGATGGAATTTTGTTGTAAATGAAATGTGCCATACCAAATGCACTTTTTTAAGCGCATGCACAAATTTTTGTTGAAGCACTTATAAGCCCGGTAACTGAGTCACAGTTATACCTAAGTACCTAAATATTACGCGACTGGTGCCCACGAACCGGAAGACGCAGCGTGGGCAGGCCCCTTACAAAATATACCGATGATCTTGTGGGGTTCGCTGGAAACTGCTGGATGCGAATAACGCAAGACCGGCGATTGTGGAGATCTTTGAAGAGCAGTTTGACCGATAAGAATCAAGTTACTAAACTGTGAACTTGAGCACGGAGTTTACTTTGCTCTAAATGCTGACCTAAATATCGTTGTTTCCAGCATCTCGTGACGTCATACGATACGGATCCTTACATCAAGTGGCTGCTGGACAACACCCGGATCCACTTGATGCCCTCAATGAACCCAGATGGTTTCGCCATCTCTACGGAGGGACAATGCGACACCACATATGGAAGGTATGCCTTTGTCCATTGTACACACTATTGTATAACTTGCTCCTTTGCTAAGGTCTTGTTTTTAAGAGGTAGTCCACCAAGGGCACCCATCTGAATGGCACCTGCGCGAATGGCACCTAGCCTAGTCCACGAAAGGCACCTATCAATAAACGTTCTAGTGATTTTTATCGATATCTTTCATTTTAACCTAGGTTACTGAGTCGTAAGTGCTATTCGTAGACAAGAATGTAAAAAATAAATTGAATCCACGAAGAGCACCTGCAAAAATATTGATAGGTGCCTTTCGTGGACTAGGCTAGGTGCCATTCGCGCAGGTGCCATTCAGATAGGTGCCCTTGGTGGACTACCTCGTTTTTAACATCACTGCTTCACCAGACTATAAGGGCAAGTGAGCTCAAGTCGACTCACCATCAGCCTGATATCTTTCACTCCTGGGGGGCTACCGCCTAAACCGCCGATCATCGTGATCGTTGTCCAAATACATGAAGGTTAAAAATGACTAAATCATTCGTTGAACCGGCTTCAATCTTGAAAATCGATTCACATGTATTCATCGAATGATTCATCCAATCATGGAAGTTGATTTATCGAATGATTAAAGGGATGGAGTACTGTTACCATCTGCCTGTATGTTCGGGACTAGTCCCTCCCTCTTACCCACCACTGCAACTCCTGTAAGCCAGGATCAACAGTGGCACACAATGAAATGACACTGAGCGGTGAAGCTCAGGCATGTCCCGGGGAATCGCTTTAACTGTCTTGGATCCCGCAACGAATTTAATCAGAAAGACAAAAAGGAGGAGTTAGAAAATGAATAGTTCCACTTCCCTCCAGAGCAAAGCGGGAGACAGAATGGTGTAAAGAGGCTATAGCCTGTATGTTATTGTATGTAATTTCTTTGTTATAGTTACAATTATGAAATACATAATGAAATATTGTGAAATGTGTTACAACCATTCATTATATTCAATGCCATAACCTAAATAGTCATCCAAATGGATTCAGCATTTTTAAAAATAACATAAAGTACTTAATATAGCGTAAATTATTATGACCCATATAATACTTGACGGGCCTGTTGGCGTGGTTGCTTTTCACGCCGGATGTCGTGGGTTCGATTCCCACCCAGGACATATATTTGTGTGCATGAACATGTCTGTTTGTCCTGAGTCTGGGTGTAATTATCTATATAAATATGTGTTAACAAAAGGAAAGTAGTAAAGTATAAGTTATCTGGTGTCCATAGTACAAGCTCTATGTAGTTGACTTTAGTTTGGGATCAGATGGCCGTGTGTGAATGTCCCAGGATATTATTATTTCTGGTTTAAGAACAGTAGGCAGTTTTGAGATTGCATTTTAGGTTTGTAATTATAATAATAATATCTGGGGACAATGTCACACAGATCATCCTAGCCCCAAACTAAGCAAAGCTTGTACTATGGGTACCAGGCGACGATATACATACTTATATAGATAGATAAATACTTATATACATAGAAAACATCCATGACTCAGAAACAAATATTCGTGCTCATCACACAAATATTTGCACTTACCGGGATTCGAACCCAGGACCACCATCTTCGTAGGCAGGAGCACTACCAACTAGGCTGCGGTGACCGTCTGAGCCGGCTGAGTTTAATTTGTAATTAAACTCAGCCCAGAACCATTGTTAACTTCAGATTTAATTGTTAAATCCCTTATTACCCCTTGACTTGCCTTTCTCGCCACAGGTTGTTAACGTGAGAAACAAGTCTATCTACCTACCACGCTAGCCGGCCCTTAACCGTTCTAAATAAAACAAAACTTAAACCTAATCCTCTATACGGACCCGCCAATATTGCTTTCGTTCTTATTAATCAATTTACGTATAAATGCTTGCAGACATAACGCTCGGCGATACGACTTGAACAGGAACTTCCCCGACCACTTCAAGCAGAACACGAAGCAGCCGCAACCGGAGACGGAGGCAGTCAAGGAATGGATAAGCAAGATCCAGTTCGTGCTGTCCGGATCTTTGCACGGCGGCGCGCTCGTCGCCTCCTACCCCTTCGACAACACGCCCAGTGCCAGTAACTATCTCTTAAACTTTTTAATTCGTGCTGTCCGGCTCTAACTATCTCTTTAATTCGTGCTGTCGGGCTCTAAATATCTCTTAAACTCTTTATTTCGTGCTGTCCGGCTCTAACTATCTTTTAAACTTTTTAATTCGTGCTGTCTGGCTTTTTTCACGGCGCGGCGGCTCGCTTCTTACCCCATCGAGAACACGCCCAGTGCCAGTAACTATCTCTTAAACTTTTTAATTCGTTCTGTCCGGCTCTTTGCACGGCGGGGTGGCAGTAACTATTTTTTAAACTTTTTAATTCGTGCTAGTAATAGGGTCCCGTTTTAACGTTTGTTTTACGTTACCCCAAATATAATTGCTTGTATAAAAAAAGTATGAGGCATTTCCACACCACGGCTGGTTTTTAAAGAATATCTAACATCTTAACACGTTGAATACGTCATACAATAAACAAAAAACAAACGGTTTTTATTCGACTTAAATCGCTTGTAAATAGTCGGAACAGAAATAGAATTACAAATTAACTGTAGATACTTCATTCTAAGTACAAATAGACTATTCGGTCGTGACTTATATAGGCTCAAGTAGAATATAATTAATGCTTTAGTTAAATAGGCAGGCATTCCTTGAAGTTATTGGCAAATTAGTTATTTCAGGTTTCTTAATTGTCAATACTTATAGTTTCAGATATATTTAACTACGTCTTGTCTAAATGGTACTGTCTATATTGAGGAAAGAATTGAACTTGACAATAACTTGATACGAGCTAGCTAAATATCATTGCTATAATAAAATGAATTTTATAAATGTTTTCATACAATGTGTACCCAAATATCTATGTTACTAGAAATAATAATGTGTACAACTATATTACTACAAACATGTTCTGACTATTTACAAGCGCTTTTTTAAAGTCTACGTGAATAAAAACCTGTTTTATTTTATTTTATTTATTTAATATTATGACGGAGCTTGTGTGTATAGCGACAGTATTTAGAGAGTACCGAGAATCAACAAACAGACGAGACATTAGTCACTTTCATTGTTGTCTAAACATGTCCAATTGAGAATTTCATCACATTTCCGGTCACGAGTAAAGCTAGGTCAGCTAATATAACTATAATCATACCATCATGCATTGTCGATGATGCAGAACACGTGCCTTTTGGGAATTGTTGCGTTTACATATCTGGGCCTGTTGGCGTGATTGGTAAATGCTTGCCTTTGACGACGCAGGTCGTGGGTTCGATTCCCACTCACATACCGCCATAATGATAACATCTAATTCGTACCTTAATATAGACAGAACCATTCAGACAATATGTAGTAAAAATATAGCTAAAATTTAGATACTTAAACCTACACATGATCCTTGACAATAACTTAATTTTAGTTAGCTAAATATCGTTACTGTTATAAAATAAATCTTATTGTAAATTATTTCCTACAATCCGTGTACCTAAATATCTATATGTACCTAGAAATAATTATAAATTAATTATATGTATATTACTGCGAACATGTTCTGACTTTACTCAGGAGAGATATTTGTGTGCATGAACATGTCTGTTTGTCCTGAGTCTATTTTTTTTTTACTACCTAAAAAAAAAAAAAAAAAATAACTTGGGAAAAGAACGATATTACAATACATATAACACTTATTAGTAAAGTAGGTATATAAGACAAAATCAATGTAATAACTACAACATTTTCCACATATTAATAAAATAGTCTGGGTGTAATCTATATATTTATTATTTATTTATATATAAAAATCAATGCCACTTTTGGTTGTAATGTTACTCGTATAACTCAACAACGCCTTTACCGATTTGGCTAATTTTGGTCTTGAATTATTCGTGGAAGTCCAGGGAAGGTTTGTACGTAGAGAAAATTAAAAAAAAAGTCTTGAAAAAGTGTAAAATCAACATCTTTTAGCAATTTAAAATATTTTTTTGCTTGAATAAATGAACTTAATAATCATTTTTTTATTACTATGCCTTATACGTAGCGAAGCACGTACCGGGCCGCTAGTTATTTATATACCTAAGTATTCATTTACAAAAGAAAAGTAGTATATGCAGTATAACAGTTATCTGGTTTCCATAGTACAAGCTCTGCTTAGTTTGGGATCAGATGGCCGTGTGT
Source organism: Pseudoips prasinana (assembly GCA_951640165.1). Lineage (NCBI taxonomy): Eukaryota > Metazoa > Arthropoda > Insecta > Lepidoptera > Nolidae > Pseudoips > Pseudoips prasinana. The sequence continues at coordinate 18,373,804 of OX621260.1, forward strand.
AAATAATGTCCCACCATATTATTATTATTACTATAGTCTAACGAACCTTACTTACTTATCGTATGGGCAGTGGTTACCGTATGTCAGAATTGTTCAAGCCGCCCATTAGGCCTCTGACATTAATTTTGTTACCTGGGGCTCTACCGGCTAAGTCGCCGAACATCGATTTCTTAAATGGCGTTCAAATAAATAAAGGTTAAACATGACTAAATCAATAGTTAAATCGGCTACCATGAGCACATGTGACGTCATAAATGGAATCGATTGTCAACGTTGAAGCCGATTTAACGATTGATGAAGTCATTTTTAGCCTTGATTTATTTGAACGCCATTTAAGAAATCGATGTTCGGCGACTAAGTGGGTAGTGCCCCAGGACCGACGGCGATTCACGTGTCCTCCGAATAACTTTTAATTTTACTACTTTGGCGGTCACCCAGTAACCTCGCCAATTACTTACTATCCGGTGTGAGCTAATTTGTTAATATTTCATTTTCACGCAAATCAGGAATATGCAGATCATCCGTATTGTGCTCCGGTGAAGTATAACTTTATTATAACGTTAATTTTTGCGGCACTAGTCTTACTAATATTAAAAATGCGAAAGTTTGTGAGTATAGATGTAAGGATGTATAGATGTTTGGATGGTTGTTACTCACTTTATTATAACGTTAATTTTTGCGACACTATCTTACTAATATTAAAAATGTGAAAGTTTGTGAGTATAGATGTAAGGATGTATAGATGTTTGGATGGTTGTTACTCACTTTATTATAACGTTAATTTTTGCGACACTAGTCTTACTAATATTAAACATGCGAACGTTTATGAGTATAGATGTAAGGATGTATAGATGTTTGGATGGTGGTTACTCTTTCAAACTACGGCATGGATTTTGACGAAACTTTGTAGCAATCTAGCTTATATGTATATTTGAATAACACATAGGCTATAATTTATAAATTTTAACTGGGGCAAAACCGCGGGACACAGCTAGTATTGTTATCGACTAACACGTCCACGGGTGCATTTTTTGTTATGTACGTTAATATGTTGCAATTAGAAGTTTTTTTTTATGTAAAGTCGATGTTAATTTGTAGGAATTTGTTCAACTCGGAAAAATATTACATGTCGCATGTTTCACCCACAATTTCATAATTTAAAATGAAAATAGATTCACAATCAGGTAGACAAGTACGTTTTTTGTACTTTAAGCTTTATAGCACATTTTTTCTTTTTAGGTTAGGACATGTAATAAATTAATACGAAGTGTTTTTATCCGTATAGTCAGGTAGCATTTGCAAGGTCGAAAGCACGTGGACATAGTAATATCATGTGTCAAATGAATCGGACGTTTGAGTCGTTATTGTAATGCAATTAAACGTCGTATTTATCCTGGAACTTATGAGCAGCAATTGAAATTTTCATATTTATTACAATAGCAGAATATAAAGAATATACTTTACGTTAGTCAATGAGTTCTTGGCAGAATCTTCCAGTTGTAATAATATGATAGCACGTAATGCTAAAACGCAAAATGGATACAGTTTCATTATGAAGCTCTTTGGGGAGGCCTTTGTCCAGCAGTGGACGTCATTTGGCTGACAACTGATGAATGCTAAAACTATGAATTCAATTTTTGCAGAACAAAAGCATAGCTCTTTATATTTAGCCGTAAGTTGTGTTAGGTGATAAAATGATTAATACGTGTATTCTGCCCATCATGTCCCCTGAACGCAGTCTTCCAAAACTACGCGCACTCGCCGTCCATCGCCCCGGACGACGACGTGTTCCGCCACCTGTCGCTCGTGTACTCCAACAACCACGCTAAGATGTCCCGCGGCGTCTCCTGCAAGTCCGGCTCACCTCGCTTCGAGAAAGGCATCACTAATGGCGCGGCTTGGTACCCACTTACAGGTTTGTTTGTCATCTCCTACTGTACGATCGCCTAGTAAATATATTTACTTTTGGGAAATCATTTATGTAAATGTTAAATAAAAGGGGTCCTAGCACACTGCCTTGTGGGATACCCTGCTTAACCTCCTAATATTCCGATGTGTATTATCTAATATGAATAATGCAACGATTCAATCTTGATTCGGGAATAGTGCTTAGTTAATCCGACGGCTAAGCAGAGGTCGTGGGTTTAATCCCCACCGATGACAAATCTTTTTGTGATCAACACCATTAGTTTTTTGGGTCTGTGAGTTATTCATCTAAAATATATGTAGGATATTTATTTTAGCTCTGTGGTGACAGCGGCAAATTTCATCCCGTGGGGGGGCGTAAAAGTCGACCAGAAGATATATCTACTAGAGGATGGGCAGCAGCTTCTTTCTTAGTTCTATGACCATCACACTGCGATCGCCAACCCGTCTGCCAAGCGTGGCGATTATAGCATATCCCCCCAAGATGATTCTTGGAGTGGTGGTGGCTTTTGTCCAGCAGTGGACTTCTTACAGCTGTTACGAATATATGTATTTAGAAATACATAAGTATGTTTAGCAGTTATACGATGATAGTCTCGCGACCTCGAATCTCGAGAGATCTCGCGTGTATACGTATCTCACAAATTATGTACTTAAGATTATATTACAATGAATTAAACAATAATATCGTTGAAATTACAGGCGGCATGCAAGATTACAATTACTTGTGGCACGGGTGTATGGAGATAACCTTGGAGATCTCATGCTGCAAGTACCCACCTGCACACGAGCTCGCGAAGTACTGGCAGGACAATAAGCAGGTATGTGTACACTGGAACTTATAGATAGATAGATAGGTACACTTTATTGCACATCACAGAATATAAATTTAGATATATAGACGTAGTTTCAATATATGTACAGACGCCAGCGCATCAAGCTTTTCTTTTTTTTTACGTGGTGCAAATGCTGTAGTCGTACGGTGTTTGGTGTCGGGCTCGACCCACTAAAACCACCACGGTGGCCAGCCTCACAGTGCCTGTAGCGGGGGCTCTGGGTACTCGTGAACGATCTCGCCAATACCCCCGCTGTACACTGAGCGTCCGCGAGACTCTGACCCAGGGAGGGGCCTGAATGCCACCCCCCCTCCCCAGTACGCACAAGCGTGTTACCTGAGCTACAGCAGGTTACCCTTCCCGGGACTGCTGGCACCCGGAGGACAAGAACTCCACTCGTTCCCTCCCCCAGACGCCAGCGGTCCCAAGGAGCACATCAAGCTACCCCAATCTGTCAAATTTCCCCAATTAAAGGGGACCTTAAGCTTATGTGATAAAGTTAAAAATCTATTGAAGAAATTGGGGTAGCTGGATGTGCTGGTGTCTGTACAATTGGCGATCTTATTGCATAAGAACGATTTCTTCCAGACAACCGTTGGATGGAGTAGATTAGCAGTTGAGGAAGGTGGCTAGTAATGCACTGTAAAATAACTTAAAATTCGATTTTAAATAGATACTATAAATACATATACTAAATAAATATATAATACATTTTTCGTAATAGCAAGATAATAAGTATACGGGCCTGTTGACGTGGTTGGTAGATTCTTGCCTTTCACGCTGCAGGTCGCGGGTTTGATTCCCACCCAGGATAGATATCTGTGTGCTTGAACATTTCGTTTATCCTGAGTCTGGGTGTAATTATCTTTATAAGTATGTAATTACAAAAGAAAAGTAGTATAATATGTAATATGTCAGTTATCTGGTCTCCATAGTACAAGCTCTGCTTAGTTTGGGATCAGATGGCCGTGTGTGAATAATTGCCCAGGACATTATTATTATTATTATAGACATAAGTACCTACTTAGGTTTTCTGCTATTATATACATGGTCATGTTGTAACATAAATAGTTGACTGCACGTGTGGTGCAGCGGCTAAGACAGTCGCCTCGTCGCTCCGTGTCCCGTTAATATTTATGTGACCCCTAAATGGTGTTCCGAGTCTGGATGTAATTTGTGTCCATCTATTAGATATATGTTTTGAAAGTACCCCGCGGTACGGCGACACGGCATTGTCTTTAAAAAAACATAGGAACTGGCCTGTTAGTATAGAGATTAGTGTAGTTATATTTGCTAGACGGCTTGAGTCTCTACTCGACCTTAGTGTCTAGACTGCCTCGTTGGTCTAGTGGTAGCGTGTTCAACCGCAGATAATGAGGTCCTGGGTTCAAATCTCGGGTCAGGCAAAAAAGTGATTTTGGGATTTTTCCGTAAAAAGGAATTTTTCAGTATCAGCCCGAAGTCTGGAAGTTGGCGGTATTACACCCCCCTGCATCGGAGAGCACGTAAAGCCGTCGGTCCTGTACCTGAACTCTTTCCGGTCGTGTCGCTAGGCGTCCCATCGGATCATGAGAGTGATGGAATAGAAAGTGCCCCTGTGTTTGCGCACACACTTGTGCACTATAATATGTCCTGCGCAATTGGCTAGTCTCCATTGAGACTGGCCGCCGTGGCCGAAATTCGGTCGGGAGGACGTCATCATCATCTACTAACTGTAAAGGTCATTAAAATTAAAACAACAATTTATTTACACGTATCATAAGATAATGTGTGACGTTATTTATTATCGTTTAAACAACAAATTCGTCATCAACTTGATAAAACAATTTTGACATGTTGAATCAGCATTACCTACCTATACAGGATGGCGGAGGAGTTGACGTTCAAACGCAAAATTTAGATAATTTATAATGAGGAGTATCCGAATCGAAAATCGAAAGGGTGTTAGGTTAAACTATGCTAATTAGTTATCACAAAATACTGAACCAGAAATGCTCAACAGAACGAAAAAAAAACGAAAACTGATGTTAGGTGAAATTTACGAAAAATCTCATTAAAAAATTCTATCTCGAAAACTACGCAAAATCGTAGAACATACATGGGGGTGATTTGGATACTCCTCATCATGAAGTATCTAAATTTTGCGTTTGAACGTCAACTCCTCGGCCAGCCTATATAATCGTGTCAATTAAGTATAAAAAGCCGCGCCCGGCACGCGTGGCATGAAAAAATCTTTTATTAACACAGTACCGCGTGCGGGCGCACTTAAGTCTACAAATATTAAAAACGCATACTTTTACTTACTTTATGCATACATTTTTCTTATACAACGTGTAGCTTAAATAGTACAGGATACTTAAAAACTTGTAGAACAGTCTGTGAAATTCTCAAATGAAAGTTCGTCTTCATATAATTTGTGTGAATTGTACAGAAGTCATTCCTTGTAAGTATTTTAGGTACTTCATCACCAGCCTGATATCGTCTCTTGCTGGACCTAGGCCTCCTCCTAAGGTTTCTATAACGTTGCCATTTGGAAGGATTTGCCGTTGTCACCGCGCTTGACATGCAAGTTGGCGCAGTTAGGTGGTAGCTAGTACACAGGAGACGCTGCTAGTCGACTTCCCTTGGTCGCCTTTTAGGACACTCACGGGATGGTGGGCTTATTATTCTTTCACGGTAGGAAACCACACGGCTTTTAGGTAGATTCCAATTTCATTCAATTCACTTTATTAGACAAAATTCTGAGAGAGTAGCGTGTTTTCGTTTTTAAATGACATTTCAAGTCTATTACAATTTCTTGTATTTCGCGTTTTGTTTTACGAATAGAACAACCTCCAAAAATTACATAGAAGGTAATGTTAATACCAATATTAAGCTTTTAAAATAATGGTCTACATGATTCGTGGTTTGGTACACCGCATACAACCGTCATATACCACATATTTTTATTTGGAATATGAAATCGTTGTAAACTTGTGTTCCTGTTATATTATGGGTTTACGGTACCTGTAGCTATTTATGACACACATTTTCACAATGATCAACTTACATCTAAGGATACGTTTTACAGAAGTTTATACAAAAGTAGACACTTTTGTATTATTAGATATGTAATTTAACATTACACAGTAAACAAAAAAGTAAATTATAACCCTCCAATTTAAAAAAAGAATCGGGTAACAAGTGAGTTCTGAATAAGTAATAATCATGGTTATAAATATGTAGACCAGTGTTTTCCAACCTTTTTCATGACGCGGCCTTTTTAGCACGATGAAATATTATGGCGACCCCCTTACCCGTTTCTTATCCGCTTTTTTCCATATCTTTCCATCATAATGTCAGCTAAAGTACATCCACTGCTGTACAAAAGCCTCCCCAATCAATCAATGGGGGGATATGCCATAACCGCCACGCTTGTCAGACCCTGTGACTAGCTTTCCCACCCTTTTACAACTTCACTATCGAAACTTCGCGACCCCCCTAAAGAGGCTCCGCGACCCCCCAGGGGGTCGCGACCCACAGGTTGAAAAACACTGATGTAGACGATAGAAGACAGAACATTCTCGTAGAACCTCGTAGAACATTCTCTGACCAAATCGGAGACGTTCTCAAGAAAGGCAGGACAGATATACACTAAACCGTCGAGAATATATGAAGAATATGAAGACAGTAAACAAGGCGAAAGTGGTGTGCAAAGATCGTGTCAAATGGGAATCTGTTATCACTGCCTACCCCTCTGGGAAACAGACGTTAGTTCTATGTACATTTGTATATAGAAATATGAAGTAAATTACAAGGAGAGAGAGATAAACAGCGCTGCTAACAAAACAAATAGAAGAGACGATAGAGAAATAGACCCTGCGGCATTCCATGGATCAGCGGGAGATTTTATCCCAATGACACCACACGCGACCCTGGCGCCCGCGTTACCTGTCGTGAGCGAGTTCTCGTGGCCTCCCAGCCCCAGGTCATCCTCCTGCTCGTGCAGCACTAATGCGCGCCCAAGAATACTGTTGCGCCCTTCCAGAGCAATCAATCTGTCCACAAAGTTCACTTGCGCAATAGCACCAGTGGTTCCTACGAATACAACATTCCCCAGGTCCCCAACATGGCGCACGTCGTGGTCAGGCCCACCGTGATTGATTCCTTCAGGGTTGAAATGTGCTCCTGTAGCATCACAGGTGCTCGTGTCTCCGAGCTCGTGGACATGGAACCCATATCTTCCTGCTGGGAGACCCGTTATAGTGCCAGTCGCTCGAAGTCCTTCCGTTGTCTCTGTAAACTCGATACTCCCGGTAATATTCACAGTTTGTAAATGCGCTACGGCGACTCTTGTTTGTCCGCTCACTTTGGCTACAGCCAAAATTGGAATGACACAAAACCAACGCAGAAACATTGTGAATTTCTAGACGTGTGCACTGATATCGTAGTAAATATCAACTGGCACAAGTAAACGTTTCAAAATGGTACTGTATAATAAGATTAGGCCAAAGATTGATAACGATAAGATATAACAAGAATGTACTATCTATATAATCCATACTAATATTATAATTCCGAATGTAAATCTGTTTTATTGTGTGTTTGTTTGTCTCAACACCTTTACTACTGAACTGTTCAACCTGAAATTTCGAATGAAGGTAGATCCTAGTTCCGATAGCAATTATCCTCGAAAATTATCCATTTGTTTAGTTAGGGCCGGAGGTCGTGGGTTCGATTCCCACCCAGGACAGATATTTGTATGCATGAACATGTGTGTTCCTATCCTGTGTCTGGACGTAATTATCTATTATAAGTATTAATTTACACAAGAAAAGCAGTATTTCAGTTATATGATTTCCATAGTACACACCTTGCTTAATTTGGGATCAGATGGCCGTGTGTGAATAATGTCCCAGGCTCTTATTATTATTAGTTTCTAATTTGAAATTCTGCGCGGGCAAATCTGTCGACTGAAGCAGGCAGCTTTGCCCGCTTTAAATAATACATAAATACGAGGAAAGGCTTGACTTACTGACCGACCGATTCATCAAGGCCATACCTTAACGGCTGAGCTTAAAGATTGAACAATTTTCCTTTAATGAGGTAAACGATAATGTCCTCCTGCTCGAATTTCGACCACGGCTCTCAATGAAGATTAGCAGTCTGCGCGGGAGATATGACAGTGTGTTACCCTGCGTTTGCGCAGACACTTTTGCACTGTAATATCTCTCTACTTTCGATTCCATCATTCTTATAATCCGATGGGACGAATAATAATATTAAAATACCTACGTTTTTTTTTCCCTCCACAAATTATAACTTAAGGCTAGATTATAACTATAAATGAGTAAATACTATTTACATTTGTGAAGGACTGGTGCCTGAAATAGGTTGCGAAAACCGATGCCACAGGTCACCAGGCCCCCCGCGAATAGCGACACGATTGGAAAGAGCTTAGTTACAAGATGGTGTAATACCGCCAACTCCCAGACTTCTAGCTGATACGTAGAATTTTTCTTAACAGAAAATGCATAAAGCCACTATCTGGCCCGACCCGGCCATGGAATCCAATACCTCATTATGTGCTCGTTGAACACGCTACCGCTAAACCAAGTGGGCGGTGCCTGCATAAAGCAACGGAAAGATAATATTGAACATGTGATGATTAAGTAAAATGGATGACATTAATGTTTTTATTGTGTTTGGTTAACTTCCGGCTGTGAGTCACGTTAACAACAAACAAACACGGACTGACACAAGAGACAAAGGAGTAACACAATGGTAGGGGAACAGTGGATTACGTTTAAGTCGGTGTACCCTTACTGAAATGCCGTGATTAAGAAACCACTGTTACCAAGATTCCTACTTGCTTTCTCAATACTGAACGAGAGATGAGAGATGAAAGTCTAGTATATTTCATTGTTGACTGGTCGTTCTATTATTTTCCTAAACTTTGAAGTATGGGAGTTCCTGACAGTAGTGTGAAAACTGTGGTTAAAAAAACATCTATACTGCTGTTTCACCGTCCTCGTTGTATCTTTTTTTGAATCTGCGTTTACCCTTATATAGTTAATTTAACTATAATAATAATATTTATTCAAAGAAATATTTTAATTAGATTAACAATCTATACCCCCTTATCTTAAATAACGATTTGAATGAATACGTGATACTAAAGCTAACAATGTCGAAGCACAACAAAGACCTAAATATTTTTTAATCCAATCAATTCGAAATGAAATTATGAAACAATGAAATTTATTCAGCACTTAGGTATTAACATACACTTGTACTTGTCAAGTTCACAATGCAGTAAATAAACATAGTCCAATACAGTATAAAAATTACAAAAAAATTATTAGTCCGTCCGTGCGGTCTGTTTTATCAGATATATTTTCTTAAATCCTAAAATAAATAACAAGTTACTAATCTATTTTTTTTAAATTTACAATTAATTGCTTGTGGGATGCCCTGCTATTACAACGTGCTGACAACATTAAATCCCTTAAAAATATGGTGAAACTTAATTTACCTTTCTAGCTTTAAATAAACCTACGCATTTATTTATGTAAATTGATAATGAATATTAATTCTATTTTTTGATCTATGAATATATTTAAGTACAGACGCCAGCACATCCAGCTACCCCAATCTGTCAAATTTCTTTTCAACTCTATCACATAAGCTTAAGGTTCACTTTCAATTGGCGAATTTGGCCAGATTGGGGTTGCTTGGTGTGCTGGGGCTCTACCGGCTAAGTCGCCGAACATCAATATCTTAAATGGCGTTCAAATAAATAAAGGTTAAAAATGACTTAATTAATCGTTAAATCGGCTTCAACGTTGACAATCGACTCCGGACCATTTATGACGTCACATGTGCTCATGGAAACCGATTTAACGATTAATTAGGTCATTTTTACCTTTATTTATTTGAACGCCATTTAAGAAATCGATGTTCGGTGACTTAGCCGGTAGAGCCCCTGGTGTCTGTACATTAATCTATGTAGAAGAATTGCTACTCTAGAGATGTCTGTTATTTTCAACCTATAGCCCATCTAACGGTTGCCTGGAAGACATTACTATTATGCGATGAGACCTCCAACTGTACAGTGTTCTAGATACAAAGTTTATTTTTGTATCACATTTTCAACTTGTACAATAAATAAATAAATATCTTGGAACAACTAATACACTGCCATCTCATGCCAAATTAGGCAGAGCTTGTACTTTAGCAACCAGACAACTGATAAATATATTTCTATATTTATAAATACATACATATTATAGACTGGCTGAGCCCCGCGGTTTCACCAACATAAACTATATAAATTATCACAGCTCCTCCCTCGTAGGTCACAGAGTGATAATATGTAGCCTATATGTTGACCCGACCTCTTAGTAATATTCATGCAAAATTTGAAGTATATCCATGCAGTACTTTTTGAGTTTAGCCCGGACATACATACAGACAAACAGAAAAACAGACAAAAATTCTAAAGACTATATTTTTGGCTTCGATGTCGATTGTAGATTACGCCCCAAGTATCCTTTTAAAAAAATATTCAATGTACAGTTTTGACTTTTCTACGATTTTATTATATGTATAGATAGATAAATTACCCCTTGACGCAGAATAAATGATCGTGCTCGTCATGGGAAGATTTGTAGAAGTGGGGATATAACCAACGACCTCTGCTGGCCCATCACTTGTATCTATCATTGTGGTCATAAGTTAAACGTTGAACTAATATTCCGAATTTATTACTTTACTACAGTCGCTGATTAAATACCTGGCCGAGGCGCACCGCGGCGCGCACGGGTTCGTGATGGACGACAACGGCAACGCCGTGGAGCGCGCCACCGTGCGCGTCAAGGGCCGCGACGTGGCCTACCGCACCACCATGCACGGCGAGTTCTGGCGCATCCTGCTGCCTGGCACCTACAGGGTTGAGGTAATATTCACTTACGAACTCAGCGGATTCAAAAAACATGCGGACAGTGTTTGGGAACTGCTGATAGACAAGACGGCGTGACGTGACGATGACGCGAGTATCACGCTTTTTGTTCACCCAAAAGGTACACATATATACACAGTATACACATCGCTTTCTGTTCACCCAAAAAGTACACATAGGTATATAATAATAATAATAATATAATAATGTCCTCCTAGCCGAATTTCGACCACGGCGGCCAGTCTCAACAGAGATTAGCCATCTGCGCGGGACATATTATAGTGCTCAAGTGTGTGCGCAAACACAGGAGCACTTTCTATTCCATCACTCTCATGATCCGATGGGACGCCTATGCGACACGACCGGAAAGAGGTCAGGTACAGGACCGACGGCTTTACGTGCTCTCCGAGGCACGGGGGTATAATACCGCCAACTCCCAGACTTCGGGCTGATGCTGAGAATTTTTTCTTTTTAGAGAAAAGTCCCAAAATCACTTTTTGGCCCGACCCGGGATTTGAACCCAGGACCTCGTTTTCTGCGGGTGAACACGCTACCGCTAGACCAACGAGGCATGTCTACATAGGTATATAGACAGTATACATATAGCTCATGAAAAGCGTGACATGAGGATGACGCGAGTTGCATGAATTTTTGTTCAATCAAAAAGTACACATATTATAGACAGTATACACATAGCTCTTGAGAAGCGTGATGTGACGATGACGCATGTTCTATGACTTTAATTCACCCAAAAAATGCACAAACACGGTAGGTATATATATAGTTCATGGGAAGCGTGACGTGACGGTGACGCGAGTGTCACGCTTTTAGTTCACCCAGAAAGTACACATATGCACGGTATACATATTGCTAATAGAAAACGTGACGTGACGATGACGCGAGTATCACGCTTTTTGTTCACCCAAAAGGTACACATATCGCTTTTTGATCACCCAAAAGGTACACACACCTATATAGACGGTATACATATAGCTCATGGAAAGCGTGACATGAGGATGACGCAAGTTCCATGAATTTTGGTTCCATCAAAAAGTACACATATTATACACAGTATACACATAGCTCTTGAGAAGCGTGATGTGACGATGACGCATATACAGAGTATACATATTGCTCATGGAAAACGTGACGTGACGATGACGCGAGTTTCATTATTTTTCTTCACCCAAAAAGTACACATACACGGTATACATAGAGCTTATTGCAAGCGTGATGTGAAGATGACGCAGGTTTCACGCTTTTTGTGCACCTAAAAAGTGTACATATGTACACAGTATATATATATATATATATATATATATATATATATATATATATATATATATATATATATATATATATATATATATATATGTCAGCGTTCGGTGAAGATGACGGGGGTCTCACGCTTTTTGTTCACCCAAAAAGTGGTCAACGCGCCTAAAGAATTTTTCACTTTCTAAAATAAATTTGTATTACTCTTTCCAGGTTTCAGCAGAAGGTTACATGCCCCAAGAGGTGGAGTTTATCGTCATAGACAGCCACCCAACGCTTCTAAACGTCACTCTACATACAGCCAAAGTAAGTGTTGTAAATACCTAATATATGTATTTAAACTTTTATATACCTGACTGCCAAAAAATATATTTATAAAGATGTGACTCAGCCTACTATGTCGAAGTTATGTGTTAGGTATACAGGCTGGCCGAGGGGTTGACGTTCCAACGCAAAATTGAGATACTTTATGATGCGGAGTATCCGAATCATCCCCATGTATGTTCTACGATTTTGAGTAGTTTTTATCTGGTTCAGGTAGCAGAACTGTCTGAGAATTTGTCCGAAAGTTCAAAATTACGGTTTGAGCTCACGACTCATAAATTTTCAAAGTATCAAAAAAACGCAAAATCGTAGAACATACATGGGGGTGATTCGGATACTCTAACTCGGAGAATCTAAATTTTGCGTTTGAACCTCAACTCCTCGGCCACCCTGTATAAGCTAAGTCACTTTTTCATAAACATCATTTTTGACATGTATTTAACAGCTTCATAACTTGTGGCATACAAACTCAAAACCATGTTTCTAGAAAACAAAGCCTAGGTACACCCTCAAAAAAGGTTTTTAACAATGGATTCCTAAATTTGATCTGCCAGTGTTTTTCGTAGCACAGCGGTTTGAAACCCGCCGGAAGCTTAATTTTGTGATTTCCCATTTTTGAGATTATATTTACGCTTTGCATTACAAATAATACAATAAAAATAAAAATCGAAAAACATATTTATAGATAACAAAGCCGATGGATAACAGCTACATCCTCAGATAAGGGTGTTAGCAATGGAATCCTAAACTTAATCTGCTAGTGTGTATCGTTCGTAGCTCAGCGGTTTTAAAACCCACCGGACGATTAAATTTATGATTTTCCATTTTTGAGATTATAATTACGCTTTGCATTACGAATAATACAATAAACCTAAAAAATAATACCTAATTGAAAAACATTTTCTTAGAAAACAAAGACTATGGAAAACACCTACATCCTCAGATAAGGGTGTTGGCAATCCTAAATTTGATCTGCCAGTGTATATCATTTGTAGCTCAACGGTTTGAAACCTGCCGGACGATTAAATTTATGATTTCGCATTTTTGAGATTAGATTTACGCTTTGCATTAGGAATAATACTATAAACCAAAATATAAAAATGAAAAACATGTTTCTGCAATACAAAGACGATGGATAACACCTACTTCCTCAGAAAAGGGTGTTAGCGATGGAATCCTAAATAAGATCTGCCAGTATGTATCGTTCGTAACTCAGCGGTTTTAAAACCCACCGGATGATTAAATTTATGATTTCGCATTTTTGAGATTAGATTTATGCTTTGCCTAGCGAATAATGCAATAAACCTAAAAAAATATAATTGTGGCTTACAAGTTATGAAGATCGATTAGTATGAAACTGTACAATTTGCCGAAAATCAGATGACTAAATATGCCAACAATAATCCGTAGAAACATATAGGCTTATTTATAAATATGTAAGCCTGTACTATGGCATCCAGACTACTGATAAACAATATCAGTTGTCTGGTTGCCATAGTATAGGCTCTGCTAGTTTGGAACAAATGGCAGTGTCTTAGCTTTCCCAAGATACCTACTATATTGTAGGTAGACCATTGCGACGTTTTATAAAAACGACTGATTTTCGGTCTTTAATAATGGCATATCGTTGGGTCATATTCGTTGTGATAGCAAAACCTGATGGTCCTTCCTAAGCATGCTGTACAGAACTATAACTCCACTCGATTTTAACTTTGTTCATATGTAAATATCACTAACTTAATGTGTAAATTAGTATCTTGTGGTGTGGTTTCATTAGTTTTTGTGGGTTCTTAGGATTATATTCTTAAGGCGGCGCGGACAGCGATGAGGGTGACGACGACCTCCACGACGACCACTGCCTCAGTAAACGATGGTGCTATTGTGTTCCCTGAAGACTGATCATATGAAATCTCTGCCAAAATATTCGCTTATTTTTCAATCATATCATTTTATTAACATAAGTAATTGCCGCACTCAGAAACATGTTAAAGCAATGACGGTTGGCGTGATTGGTAAATGCTTGCCTTTCAAGTTCAGATCGTGGGTTCGATTCCCACCCAGGGCAATTATTTGTGTGAATGAACACTTCTGATTGTTCTGAGTCTAGATGTAATATGTATTTACAAAAGAGAAGTAGTATATATGTGATATATCAGTACCATGGTACAAGCTCTGATTAGTTTGGGATCAGATGGCCGTGTGTGATTATGTACCAGGATATAATGGTAGATTCTTATCATGATTTGGGTCAACCAACCACTTTATGTTGTGTCATATTCGTCGATTAAACCACCGTAGCTTAATGGAAAAAAAAAACTAACCAACAGGCAAAGGAAACATAAAAACTTGGGAGGTGTCAAGGGACACCCGGATGGAACGAAGTTATTTCTTATTATTTATTATGTACAAAAAACCTGTATACACTCAACAAAAATAATCGTCGCGACACCACACTGTTCAATGCGAAATAAAAATGAAAATACCAGGCTTGCTTAAGAGAGAGAGAGAGAGAGAGAGAGAGAGAGAGAGAGAGAGACAGATAGAGAAACATGCGCACGCCGCACAGCTGCAAAAAGTGTCGTGACAACTTTTCGTAAGAATTTTTTCCGTCTAGCCCCCTTTCAAAACGCGTGATAAGGAACTTCGTTCCAATATTTTGCCCCCATTTAGGAAAAAATCAACGGCTTGATTGGATGTGACGTAGTAAGGTTTGATTGGCGTGTTTGGCAAATGCTTGCCTTTCACGCCGCAGTTCGTGGGTTAGCATTCCCACCTAGGGCAGATATTTGTATGCATGAACATGTCTGTTTGTCCTGAGTTTGGGTGTAATTATCTACATAAGTATGTTTTTACAATAGAAAAGTAGTATAAGAATGTAATATATCAGTTATCTGGTTTTTATAGTACAAGCTCTGCTTATTTTGGGATCAGATGGCCGTAAGTAAATAATGTCCTAGGATATTATTATTACATTATTATGCTGTACAATAAAGAATATTCTATTCTATGTTTCTGAGTGCGACATATAGGGGTATAGTTACAGTAAATACGAATACCCATAATCAAATCTAGTTTTATTTTATAGTGAGTGATGTAAAGTTTGTGTATTATACCGTTAACATGCCTGCTTAGTAACTCTTTGACTTAGTACTATTGTGTGTATATTTTGTGTAATGAAAAGTGTATAAAGTAATATACTATTCCTGCTAACTCTGTAGATTATTTGAAGATGTGTAAATAGTTACCCCTGTCCTCTACTTCGTGTGGTGTCTGCTCCGCGGTTAAGGTGAGTAACTTATATGTGTTGGAATGTGCTGGGTGAATTTTAAAGGTGATTGAATTGACAGTAAACATTTAAAGGCGCGTCGCGTTTAAGTACATCGCGTTCCATGAGATAGAAAAAATATATGACGTAGAGAAAAATTATATAGCTAATTCGTTTCGCTGTTTCGCTGACTACGCAGTTGTCGTTTTTTTTTCGTTATTTGGTCTACAAAACTGGATACAGACATGTAACATATAAAAAAGGATAAAATGAACAGTTTTTACAGATAAAGCAGCATACTTACCCTACTAGATGCAGACAAAGCATGCATAAAATAAATTAACATACTTTAATAATAAAATTAAAACGAATTTCTGAATTAAAACTACTTACAATCCTACAATATTTCTATCTTTGTTACAACCATGATCTAACTAATCTCAAAAATGGGAAATCATTTTAATCGGCCGGCGGGTTTTGAACCACACCGGCAGATCAAACCCAGGATCAGAATTAAATTTAGGATTCTCTTGGTAACACCGTTCCGAAGTATCGTTCATAGCTTAACGCAGAGCGTCTACCCCGGATTGGTGGTGGTGGTCCGAAATCAGCTTAAATTTATGTTTTCCCATTTTAAAGATTACATTTTCGCTTTGCATTGCGAATAATGCTATAAAAATTATAACATGATCTATTTACAAAACGCTTAAAAAAAACTTGTGTGTACTTATGTACACGCGTTAGAAGTTATACTTCTTAATATACAACTTGAACATAGTTATCAATTTTCATACCACCTAGAACTAACTTCATGCTGTTATTTTTACGATGCGCGCGCATCGTAAAAATTCACTGTCATACCACCTAGAACTAACTTCATGCTGTTAAGTTTTATGGTGTCGGTGTGCGCGCGCATCGTAAAAATTCACTCTCATCATTTTTTTCCATCGCGCCAAAAGAAGTATAACTTCAAAAATTATAGCATTTAAAAGGTATTTGTATCTGTGTTGTGTTTGCAGCGCATAGACGGCGGGCCGTACTACCGGCCGGTGGCGCCCCCCCGCCCGCACCAGCCCCCGCCGGCGCCCGGCATCTTCGCCTCGCTCACCAACTCCTTCAACAACATCGTCTCCAACTTCTTCGGATAACTTGCAACTTGAGTTGCCAATTCAACAAAGCGCGATATCTTTGAATCTTATTGATTTTAAATAAACTCTTGGAACTTGAGTTGCCAACGCAACATTTTAAAGGCAGTTGGATATTAAACTGTGTTGTGTGTCAATAAGTCTTAATTTGGAATGGTCAGTGGACTCAGGATATGGGAATAGTTTTACGCTACCGGACAGACATTGGGGTCTTAGTAACTATTTAACTCAATAAGATTCAAAGCGTGATATCTTTGAATCTTACTGAGTAAAAATAAACTCTTGGAACTTGAGTTGCCAACTCAACATTTTAATGGCAGTTGGATATTAAACTGTGTTGTGTGTCAATAAGGCTTAATTTGAAATGGTCAATGTACTCAAGATATTGGACAGTTTTACGATATCGACAGAGATTGGGGTCCCAGTAGTTTACCTTAATAAGATTAACTGCGGAGGTATTTCCGATCCGGTATGACAAGGCAACCTTCAAAAAGCGAGCCTATTCTTTTCTTAAAGGCCAGCAACGCACCCGCGACTCCTTGGTGTGTCCATGGGTGGCGGTGATCACTTACCATCAGGTAACCCACTTGCTCGTTTGCCAGCCTATTATATAAAAAAAAGATATTTTCGTTGGACTGGCTAGTCTCAGAAGTTGAAAAACATAAATTAAATGGTCCGATATCTTGATATTGTTGTTTTTGTCCTGTAATGTAATTCTATAATATGTAGATAACTATTTGGGTGACCCATAAATAGTTATTCTGAATGTAGATGTACTTTGTGCCCGCAAACTATATGTTTGTTGTAAAATACCCCGCCACACAGGGACTTATCCCTCTAGGAACGGTGTAGTCTTTTTACAAAAAAATATGAATTAAATAAAGTTCATTTATTTATGTTCGTAAATTACGAACTTACTAATTTTCAATTAATTTATTTGTTATTTTAAATATTATTAATGCATATAAAATTTAGATTTGAATACCTACATAGTAATTATGAGTGTGGTGTGTATAAAAGAAATCACTCACGGTCACTTACGAGACATTATTCGACTTCAATGTTTATATCATAAAAAACCCAAAAAATAACATTTTATATCACATAAATTTACCGGGAACCTAGAGCTAAGCAAATTTACCAAATACTGGGCCATAAATAAATGAACTTTTACTTACTTTACTAAAATACTCAAAAGCATTTAAGCTGGTGGTAATCATCCACCAAAGTTTTTCTCCAAAAATATTTAAACTAATAGCTATAACAATAATATAAGAACTGTGCAGTTTAACAGCCATCGGCTAAAGAAGGTATGATACCTAAAAAAGAATGCAAATAAAAAAAAATGTCTATGGTCTTGTATCCGTTTCACTGACAGGTGAGCGTATTTGCTTATTTTGACAAGTAAACATGAATCATACCAAAACTGTCAAAGGGGCAAGGATACGGCCACTTAGGATATGTTCTTAGACATAACAGAACAAGATAATTTAAGGCATATGTAAATATCCATTAGTAATGTAAGTTAAATTAAATTATTGAAATAAAGACTTAATTTATTATTTAATAATTGGTTTTATTCATCATCACAGTACATTTGGAACTTAATAGTAACTTTTAGAGCCTAAGCATACCGCGTTAAAGCGTTTGAAGCGATACAGTCGCGCGTTAGCATAGCGATTGTATCGATTCAAACGAACACCAAACTGCTTTGTAGGATAAACGCGCCGTCGACGCGCGGTTTAGAAACGAGCGTCGACGGCGCGTTTAAAAAAAGTGGTGTGCTATTCCCTTAAGTGCACTAATGTAAGTATACATAATTACAGATGAAAGAAACAACAAACAACGACTTATATTAGAGTTTGTAATCCGATACGAATTAAATTTATAAGCGACCAATCAGTAGAATTGAGGACATCTACAGTTTTCCAAATCGGTTAAAATTATTCCACCAAAAATTTTGGCAGTCATCAAATATACAATTTGATTCAGCAGCTTAGATACATAGTTTTATCACATTGGAAGTAAACTTATTTTAGACTTTTTAGTATACTCCAATTAATCATGTATATAATTAAACAAAACTGAAGTGTCTGTTTGTAAAGACAAAATAAGAGCTTCTTATTAAATATACACGGTTATAAAACACCAACAACCGCGCAGGACTAGATAGCTAACACCATAAGCAACAACTTTTGTTCTACGAGTTCTAACTAAAATGAAACAAAAAAAATATCAAGTTTTTGTTGTACCGTCGCATCGTGTGATTTCTAGGTCTATGGTTCATTAATAAAGGAAAGGCGTCATTTACATCCCTTTTATCATTTTCAATCATTCCCAATATTTCAATAACAATAATAATAATAATAATAACAAAGAGCTTCGACCGACGGTTGCCTGGAAGAGATCGCACTTAGCGATAAGGCCGCCATTTGTACAATCTTAACATGCTCAAAGTTCTTTTTATGTATTATTTTTTGGTGTATAATAAAGAGTTACTTACTTACTTACTCTCACTAGATCACTGGGTCAAGGGCCGGATACAGAAGGCGGCAATTATGGGAACGGCACGCATCGTGAGGAGGTTCCTCACTCTGTCGCCTTTACCACCGGCGGCCTAGGGCGTATAAACCCGCCGCCGGAGGGGCTCTGTTTTTTACGTATTTATTTGTGTATTATTGTTTTATATATCGATTTTATAAGAATAGATATGTATTAAATATGAAAATAAATAAATAAGTTGGAATAATAATAATATCTAGGGACAATGTCACACAGATCATCCATCAATAGCTCTAAATTAAACAGAACCACAACAGATCAGTGGAATAGGCCTACCGGGGGAAACCACATTAAAAAAACGCGTATTTAGCGCGTTTTTTTAATGTGGAAACGTGTGCATATTATGACGATTACAACTCTTTCAACTTTTTGAATTGAGTTATATCTAAAAACGGATAATTATCTAATCTACAATTTCGTCTCAGCTAATTTTATAATAAAACTTACCGTTTTGCTGAAAATCGCGAAATGCCCGTTTTTGTGACCTTTAACCCCGAGTTTTTTTTGCACGTGTCGGACCAATAGGACTTTTCACATTTCCTTTATAATAGTGTAATGAATAATCCTACCAATTTTCAGCCTAATGGGAATTATTTTAACCTTTGATGTCTAAATATATATGTATGTGTTAGAATATTATTTATTTATTATTATTTGTATTTAGATATAGATAAGTTTTAGTATTATAAGTATTTTAATTAGTGGTAGTACTACAACTAAGTAGATATCACTATTAGTGTTAAGTTATTATCACCTAATTTCTTACACCATACACTATACCCGTAATCCAAATTCCTTACAATATGGTCCAACTGAAGGTTGTCTGGAAGAGATCGCTGTAAGCGATAAGACCGCCAATTGTACCTTATTAATATAATTAACTGTATCATAAATTGTGTTCTGTAAATGGTGTATTCACAAAGTCACAGAAATCGATATAGTCCGGTCAATTTAGATAAGATAAGATAAGATAAATACACTTTATTGTAATAAAGTGTATTTATCTTATCTTATCTAAATTGACCGGACTATATCGATTTCTGTGACTTTGTGAATACTTTCGTTTTATTGTTCACTTGTTTTTTGGGGTTAATGTCACAGCGCGATCAAACGCCGCGTGCGCTTTAAAATAACATCGCGCGAAAAACGCACTTTGATTGCTATTATCTCAGCTGTCTTCGCGAATATAAAAAAAGTAAAAATGCAGATGTTATTGTATTTTCTTCTAGATTACTTTCGCATATCTATACATATAATAAAATAATAGGAAAGTCAAAACAGTACATTGCATATTTTTTTAAAGGATACTTGGGCGTGATCTACAATGGATATCGAAGACAAAAATATAGTTTTTAGAATTTTTGACTGTTTGTCTGTATATATGTCCGGGCTAAACTCAAAAAGTACTGCATGGATTTACTTAAAATTTTGCATGAATATTACTAAGTGGTTGGGTCAACATATAGTCTACATATTACTTGTATACTAAGGGGGAGGAGCTGTTATAATCTATAAAATTTAACGCGGGTAAAACCGCAGGGCACAGCTAGTCTAGAATAAAACACTGGAGAGGCTCATTATGAACATTAACGCGGGTAAAACCGCAGGGCACAGCTAGTCTAGAATAAAACACTGGAGAGGCTCATTATAAACATTAACGCGGGTAAAACCGCAGGGCACAGCTAGTCTAGAATAAAACACTGGAGAGGCTCATTATAAACATTAACGCGGGTAAAACCGCAGGGCACAGCTAGTCTAGAATAAAACACTGGAGAGGCTCATTATAAACATTAACGCGGGAAAAACCGCAGGGCACAGCTAGTCTAGAATAAAACACTGGAGAGGCTCATTATAAACATTAACGCGGGTAAAACCGCAGGGCACAGCTAGTCTAGAATAAAACACTGGAGAGGCTCATTATAAACATTAACGCGGGTAAAACCGCAGGGCACAGCTAGTCTAGAATAAAACACTGGAGAGGCTCATTATAAATATTAACGCGGGTAAAACCGCAGGGCACAGCTAGTCTAGAATAAAACATTGACCAGGCTCATTATAAACATTAACGCGGGTAAAACCGCAGGGCACAGCTAGTCTAGAATAAAACACTGGAGAGGCTCATTATAAACATTAACGCGGGAAATTAAATGAATACTTATTATTGTACGAAAATAAAATCTGACAAATTATCAAAAGTTTTTGCTTATGGTGTTACCTATCTAATCCTGCAAGGTTGTTGGTGTTTTAAAATTCAAAATTAAATTAAAGTTTATGAAAGTATTTTAATATTTGTCAGACTGTCTGGTTATTTCAGCTAATACCCGAAACGGCTGAACTGATTTTGATTTGAACAGACCCTGGTAGATAGCTGATGTTATAAGGAGTTATATCCTTTACTAGTTTTCGCCTGCTATTTCGTCCGCATCACACTAATATTATAAAGGTGAGAGTGTGTGAGTGTGTTTGTTACTCTTTCACGAAAAACCTACCGAACGGATTTTGATGAAACTTTGTAGTAATATAGCATATACATCCGAATAACATATAAGCTATAATTTACAAAGTATAACGCGGGTAAACCCGGGGCACAGCTAGTAATTTATAAGTAAGATTATCAGTTTTACAGAACAGGTTAACTTCTCCCAAAATATTTTGTTTATTTATTCGGCTGTCTAAATTACGCAGGCGAAGTCGTGGGCGTATACCAGTCCTACAAATAAAATAGTAAGAGTAATGGGAAGCTTATCTAAGTATCCGTGTCTAGCTTGACTTGGTCGCGCGCGACCTGAAAGGCCGCGATGAGGGCCGCCAGCTCGATGCGCTCGCTGCAGCCCGAGGAGAGGCGCGCTTCAGCGTCCGACATCTTGATCAGCAGCGACACCAGAACTTCCGGGGGCAGTTTCACTGGAACCATATATTATTAAATAAATATCTAAGGCCAACTAACAGACTGTCATCTGATATCTAACATATATAAAATAACTAAAATCTGGCGGGACACTCTTTGGGGACTGCCGGTAGAAATGAAAACTATTTTTTACACTTCGAATCTAAATAATCTATACATATAATAAAATCGTAGGAAATTCATAACTGTACATAGAATATTTTTTTAAAGGATACTTGGGTCGTTATCTATAATCGATATCGAAGCCAAAAATATAGTATTTAGAATTTTTGTCTGTTTATCTGTTGTCTGTATGTATGTCCGGGCTAAACTCAAAAAGTACTGCATGGATTTACTTCAAATTTTGCATGAGTATTACGAAGAGGTCGGGTCAACATATAGGCTACATATTATCGCGCTATCACCTACGGGGGAGGAGCTGTGATAATTTATAAAGTTTAACGCGGGTAAAACCGCGGGGCATAGCTAGTCTACAATATAATAGTCGACACTTCACATTGAGATATACTCTTTGTATATATATAATGTATACTTATAACGCACTGAGGTATATATGTATACACAGTATACATATAGCTCATGGAAGGCGTTCGGTGACGATGACGCGACTTCCATGATTTTTGTTCAACCTTTTCGCCTTCGCCTTCGCCGCTTTTTGTTCGCCTAAAGAAGTGTTCACTTCAAAAATAATTCTTTTCAATATGGTTGAAATTAAAAAGATTATACTCACTTCTCTGAATTATGGTGTGAACTTCGGTCAATATATCGTTGAGCGCTAAACCTTTTGCTATTTTGAGATCTTGAATATCTGGTAACTATGTTAAAGAAAATATTTTACTATTTTATTTTTAATTATATCTAACCGGTTGTTTTAGCAGAAAAGTTCTCGAGTAGGGGCCAGGAACCGGAAGACAAGACTGGACCGGAAGACTGATAATCGTGCGAGGGTCGCTGCAAGCCGCTGAATATGGGTAATGCGAGACCGGCAATTGTCGTTGGGGTCGGCCACAGGGGGCAGTTCATTCAGCTCAAAGAGCAGCCCGACTGGGGAAGTACTTACATTACAGAAGACATTCCTAACTAAATGTTGCGTTTCTGAGTGTGATTAAGGTCGCCAGAAGCCATCAGGGTGGGGGAAAGGGACGGCAACCATTGGTTTTAACTGACTTAAAAAAAGGAGAAGGTTCACAAATCGGCGTCTTTTTTCTTATAATCGTAGCTCATCTGTTAGAGTTAGAGCTCATAATAGTATTTCAAGAAATTCCAAAGGTATGGTTAAAAAGGATACTTTTGAAGCAGACGGCGAAGTCATTCTCATTGAGCAGCAAATTCAGTATAGTGTTGATGTCGGAGCGCAGCGGGTGTCCCACGCACGTGTACACGTTGTCCTCCGTCACGGCGCGGTACGCCAGCCACGTGCTCTGCAGCGTGTTCAGCACCTTGCGCATGTCGCCGCCAGACAGCGCCAGCAGCGCCTTGATACCGTCCTCCGATATCTTCACGCTGAGGAGTGGAGCAACACAGTCACAACCAGATAATCACACTTATAATATCTCGGGACAATGTCACACAGATCATCCTAGCACCAAACTAATCAAAGCTTGTACTATGGGTACCAGGCGACAATATACATACTTATATAGATAGATAAATACTTGTATACATAGAAAACATCCATGACTCAGAAACAAATATTCGAGCTCATCACACAAATATTTGCACTTACCGGGATTCGAACCCAGGACCACCAGCTTCGTAGGCAGGAGCACTACCAACTAGGCTACGGTGACCGTCAAACTACTAATATTATAAAGGCGAAGGTTTGTGCGTGTTACTTCTTCACGTCTAAACGGATGGAGCGATTTTAATAAAATTTGTTATAGAGTTAGCTGATACCCTGGATTAACACATAGGCTATAAATTATAAAGTTTAACGCGGGGTTAAACCGCGGGGCACCGCTAGAAAAACATACGTCTGTTAACATTTAATTTTGTCAAACATGAACAAAATACAATAGAAATAATTAAAAGTAGGTAGACTTTTATAACATCAATTGTATGAATATATTTAGGCCCTATGAAATTACCATTTGTATAGAAAATATCAATTGGTGAAAATTGTACTTATATTTATTTCAACGAAGTTCCAGTAATATCCAGGGACATTATTTAGTGGATCAGTTTGTCACGCCTTTCGAAAGCCTCCCGCCTGGACATCAATTACCGTGGCCGATCTGGAAGTCCCTAAATAGCCTCTGGACTCAGGTGGGCCGAAGCAAAGAAAACATGTCTAGGTGGGGACTGTCGAGCAACCCCAAAATGGACTGTATTCGTAGAGCATCTGCCACATAGCCCACCTAACATCGTGCCCTGCCTTGCCACATGTTAATGGCAGTGTCTTAGGAATGCCACAGGCAGGGCAACCAGTGTGAAAATTGTATGCGTTTGCCATCGACACGTTAATAAGAAGATTCACACAAGATCCTATACTAAGCAGAGCTTGTACTATGGAAATCAGAAAACTGATATACTACATATATTACTTTTTGATATAAGAATAATCTTATGTACTACCCGTCTCCACAAAATAAGTAACTCTTTCATGGGGCACTGTATAAGATTCTATAACAAACTTCTCAATGATTGATTGATTCCCAATTAGAGTATTGTCTATGAATAAGTTTTAAAAAATTATTAATTCCAAATTGTGAAGCATTTACAAAATTTCTGATTATTTAAGTGACAAAAGTGCTTGGGATTGAGTTGTTCTAAGTCAACACATAAAAAATTTATAATTTATCTTAAGTATATTCTATTTAAAAAAAGGATTCCAACTGAGTTTTCTGGCAGTGTTTGTCAGTAGCTGCCACGTCATGAACTGCACGGTAGGATAAAAAATATGACAATTCCACATAAATGTTAAATTTTCACGGAATAAATGAATTTTGAATTAAATATTTACCCTTCAGCGTCGGCGATCTCCTGTAGCCTCGGTATGATCTGCGTCTGCTGTAAGGGGGCGAAGCGGAAGCGCGTGCATCTCGACTGCAGCGCGGGGATTATCTTGCCCAAGTAATTGCAGATTATACAGAACCGCACGTTCTCCGTGTACTTCTCTATTACTGAAAATATGCCCAATAAATGCTGATTCATTCATAAAAATATTTGGATGCTTTCGGTAAATTCGGGTAATACGAAAATGTGCATCGTAAGCAGTGGTCGGAATAGGCAGATTGATTTTTCGTAATTGCACCATAAAATTATAACATGGATATGCCATATTTCCGAAAATTACCAGAAATGGTACCGGAAGTCCAGAAAATGGTTCCGGAAGTTCCTAATATTTTGTAAAACATATAATAAAATAAACATTTATAGTAAGCAAAAAATGTAAATTTTTAGTACAATACCATACAATAATTGTTACAAAATCACTACACGATTAAGGCGCTGAGTGCAATAGTGGTGTAATAAAATTAAAAAGAAATTGAGATTATTTCCCACTAATTAATAACAATACTTAATTTTAAAACTCCGGATACTTAGAGGCACACCCATATTAACATATACACATAGATCAGTGATCCCAAATCAATCTACTCAGTTCGATCACTGATCATAAGGTAAAAGAGAGTCGTTCCAGTCAGATGTACTCGCAGTAATAGCCTTGTTATTCTATGATTTTATTGGTCATACGCTGTGGAGATACATGAGTGTCGTCGCCATGCTGGCTACGCTCTAACACGCTAGCTGCGCTGTAACAAGCTAGCTACTCTGTGGTATGCTAACTACGCTGCAACTTGGTAGCTACACTGTAACATGCTAGCTACGCCGTAGCATCCTAGCTAGGCCATAACATCCTAGCTACGCTGTAACATGCGAACTACGCTCAACATGCTAGCTACTCTGTAACATGCTAACACCGCTGTGACATGGACGAATTTTAAACGGGTCAATCAAAATGAAAAATCAGCGACAGTATTCAACGTATAGTTTCAGAATAAATTAAGTAGTTAAGTTGAGATAGAATGGCAACTATATGGCGCAGGATCCTTATCTCTCGGTTTAAGTAAAACATATTTAAAAAAACAATAACCAATACATACATATATTGCACTGTACTTCAATAAATAATATCTTGCCCAAACTAGGCAGAGCCAGATTATGGGAACTATCGGAACCAGATATCTGGTAAAGGGCAGGTCAGAAGCATGTATGAAGAATATAATGACAGTAATCAAGGCAAAAGAGGTGTGCACAGATCGTGATCAATGGAAATCCGTTGTCTCTACCTACCCCTCTGGGAAACAGGCGTGAGTATGTATGTATTATTTCATTGACAACTACACGAAAACTATATCTACCCTGAAAAGGATGGAAATAATAAACCAGAATATAAAGATTCATAAATTTATTATTGCACACAACAGACTTTCGACGACGCTTTTCTCTGGACTTTCCTAAAGGCTTTTCGGGTCATAATTAGTGATTGTGTAGTTTCGGACTTGATTGACGAAGGAGTGTAGGAGTCGAGAGGAGATTCTTGTTGTCGAGGTGACTTGCCGTTGAGAACGAGAGGCGGCAGCCGGCGCACCTTCACACCCGACACACGGGCGACCAGGTTAGTGAACGCGATGTTTACCTAGACATAATAATTAATAATAAAATACTTATACTTAGAGGGTTACTTGTAAAAACCGGCTAAGTGCGAGTCGGACTCGCGCACGAAGGGTTCCGTTCCGTCCATTACCTATAAAAACGAGCAAAAAATTCACGTTTGTTGTATGGGAGCCCCCTTAAATATTTATTTTTAAGTATTTGTTGTTATAGCGGCAACAGAAATACATCATCTGTGAAAATTTCAACAGTATAACTATCACGGTTCATGACATACAGCCTGGTAACAGGTAGACGGGACAGACAGACAGCGAAGTCTTAGTAATATAGCTCCGTTTTACCCTTTGGGTACGGGACCCTAAAAAACACCAACAACCTTGCCGGGCTAGCTAGCTACCACCGTAAGCAACAACTTTTGTTCTACGAGTTCGGACATAAGTCAATACTAGAGAAATAGGTCCAGTTCAAAGGCTGCACCCATCCCCCGCGCCCTCGCAAGGGTATATTTACGTAATCTTTGTGAAACGCGTTCACTTATAAACATTCAACATTGAATACTTATTTTTGTACGAATTTATAATCTAAAAATATATCAAAAGTTGTTGCTGTTGTCCTGCGAGGTGTTGGTGTTTTACAAGTAACACTGTATATTTTATAAATACAGACATATCACACTAATATTGTAAAGGCAAAACATCGTGAGTGTGCACGTTTGTTACTTCTTCACATCTAAACGGCTGAAGCGATTTTAATAAAATTTGGTATGGACTTGACACCATGGATTAACACATAGGCTATAATTTATAAAGTTTAACGCGGGTAAAACCGCGGGGCACAGCGAACGAGTCATAGATAAATTACACCCATACGCAAAATAAATAATGGTGTTCATCACAAAAAGATTTATCCTGGATGGGGATCGAACCCACACCACTAGTTTAGCATTAGGGTCACTACTCATTATACCAACAGACCAGTAAAGTATTAATAATGATCTTGTAAGTGTTACCATGTCTCCAGTTCTTGCAGAACCTTTGAAGTTTTCCAGCAAATATTCTGAAGCAAATTTCTGGACACAGGACAGTCTGACAGCTCTCTGGTGTTCCAGGTCTGATTTATTCCCGAACAACGCCAGTAACGGCTTCTTTATTTCTTCGTCAAAGACTTCTTTCACTTTCGTTATCCATAAACTTAGTTTTTCGAAACTTTGGAGATTCGTCAAGTCATATACAAATAAGATAATCTGGAAATATAAAATACATATATGAATCTACATGTTTTGTAGTCAAATACATAAATAAAAAAAGTTTTATTCACGTAGATTTAAAAAAAAACGATTGTATATAGTCAGAACATGTTTTTAGTAATATAGCTAAGTATACAAAATTATTTCTAGGTAAGTATACAGAAATACGTAGGCCAAGGATTGTATGAAAACATTTAAAATAAAATTTTATTATAGTAGTAATGATATTTAGCTAGCTTATATTAAGTTATTGTCAAAGAGATCATCTATAGGTTTATTAATCGAAATTTATATACGAATGAATGTTACGATGATGTAGGTGTATGTAATTTTTTGAGATACTATTAATAACACTATGAAAAAATAACAGTCAAACTGAGAACTCGAACTTTTTTAAAGTCGGTTAAAAAGAACGTGTATTCCACCAATACAATAGAATAGAAGCTATTAAAATTAATTCAAAAACTATGTTAAGTAGTTAGTATACACAAAGATTGAGAGAGGTATGTGGAGATGGTTTGGGTATTTAGGAACGATGAGTGAAAGAAGATTGACAATAGAAGCACAACCGGAAGGTGAAGACCTCGTAAAACATTATGTGACCAAAACCGAGATGTTCTCAAGAAAGGCCAGGTCAGAAGTACCCTAAACCGGCGTACATGGAAAGAACGAAGGCCGAAGAAACGGATAAAGGCATGCATTGTTCTAACTAGGGTACCTATATGCAGAAAATGTTATTTACGGCACTCTATTCAGACGGAACCGCGCGGTAACCAAGCCAACACGCTTCAACAATGTTTAATTCATTGTACACACGCGGATAACACCAATCGCTTACTAGACGTTCAGTCTGGATACATAGCACAATATTACGATTTCAAACAGCACGATCCGATCACGCAATGCCCGCGTGTCTGGACGAGCCTTAAGGTTAAGCACAAAATTCATATAAGCACTTCGAAACCTCGTAAAAATGCTTGGCTTGACTCGCATACTTTGAGGGAGTGGTATCCAGGAAGACCCTAACGTCTAACAGCCAAGCGTGCTAGGTTTTGTCGACGTTTACAACACGATTTGGTAGGTACATGTTGTAGGTATTGCGGATAGTTTTACATGGGGGAATTCAACATGTATTTTCTATATGAATATGAAATTATATATTCGAGGACATTGAAAGGATGCTTGCAGTCAAACTAAGACTTTATGTTACTGGTAATATTTCCCTTGCTTCCTTGGTCTCCTACTTGGCCCTGGGATAAAAATTACAGTCCGATACATTTTTATGCAAATTTCAAGGAAAACGGAATAACTCTTCGGGTCGCATAATACATAATTATACTAGTAGCATAAATAGTAGACTTGAAACTGATCGGCGTGTAGTACATCAACATCAGAATACACCAAAAAAAAAAATGTATCAACTCCCCATAAAATAATAACGAACACCAAAACAAACTGGAGTTTTTTTTAATTAGTTCAGTTTCATGGGTAGATAGCGCTCCTTAAGTTATGTCAACTATTTAAGTTACACCTCGTATATGGGATACCCAATATTTTAAACTAGCTATGCCCCGCTGTTATACCCGCGTTAAACTTTATAAATTATAGCCTATGTGTTATTTGGACTAGCTATATTACTACACTGTTTCATCAAAATCCTTTCGGTAGTTTTTGCGTGAAAGAGTAACAAACATACATCAATACTTACAAACTATCGCATTCATAATATTAGTAATATCTACTCTATCCTACTACTATCCTTCCTTACTATCCTACTTCGCCTTATTGTAATACGCTAACTAGAATATAGACAGCGAATACGTACATCCGAAGCGTATAAATAGTTGTCTAGCATGTGAGTGGCGAGCGCGTTGCCGGCAACGTCGCAAAGCTGCAACGGCACCGGCGGGCGCAAGCCGAGGCATTGGCCCGCCATCACCTCGGCACCAGGCGTGCCCGCGCCACACGTTCCGCTCCCCCCCAGGTAACGTTGGCACAGACTGCTCTACAATACAACGCAATATTGCACTCATAAACAGGGTCATTTATAAAACACCAACAACCTCGCAGGAGTAGATAGGTAACATCATAAGCGATAATGTTTGTTCTACGAGTTCGGACATAACTCAATACATGAAAAAAAATTAGTTTTTGTTGTACTGTCGTGACATTTGTAGGTCTATGTTTCATTCATAAACGAAAGGACGACGAACGATTTTTTTTTTTGACGAGACGCTATAGTTATCCTACGAGGCTTACACTACTTCACCGGACTATAGAGGCGAGCAGAGGGCTCGAGCCGTCTAGCAATTAAGTAACCCGCGCCGGAGGGCACCCCCTGTGGGGTTCGAACCTCGACTCTGGGCGATTACTGGCGGAGAGAGGGCAGAGATCATAATTTTAGGGAATTTTGTGCAACTTTCGCTCTACGTTAATGTCATGACGCGGCCCCCGTCCGCGTTGAGGGGGCTTTTTATCGATACGATATGCAAACTAAGACGACGCACGGACGACGTTAAACTCGCGCGCGTTGTTGTTTGCGATGTTCGTAGAGTTATAAACATTCAAATGGGAAATTAAATAATACTTATTTTTGTATGAAAATAAAACCTAACAAATTATCAAAAGTCGTAGAAAAAATGTTGTTCCTACTTACTATCTACACACACCTATTCACACATACAAACATATTTTCATACACACATAATCCCACGATAACCTAAATATTATTTAGTTCCCTAAGTTTTGTTTTTTAGCAATCTAGTTTATAAATAAACTTTAATATTAAGTATAAGCTTTGTTTCCAAATCAAACCGCGTGAGGGCCCTGGTGATCTGTAATTCAGGTTTCTCGTAAACCTACATCAGGCACCAGTCTCTCGCAAAGTTGGGTTCTAGCTTGGCAGTATGGTCATATTATTATTAAATTGTCACTAGATTTTAGGTAACCCTATTCTTTGTGAAGAGAAAATAAATATATTTTGAATTTGAATTTGTTGCTTATCGTATTAACTATCTAGTAATGGGAGGCTGTTGATGTTGTAAGTTGCCCTACATAATAAGCGGCACGAGTCGTTAGCACAAACGTAATAGGTATTTCAGGTCCTATGTTAAGCGCGCTGGAATTGAACTCTCAATCTATAAATAAATAAAAACGGTATTTATTCACATAGATTTTAAAAAGCACTTTAAATAGTCAGAACATTATAATAATTGTAGAATTACGAATTAACTATATATTAATTCTAGCTACAAATAGATTATTAGATCGTGACTTGTATTTGATCATACGGAATTATAATTTAATTTATAATAGTCATTGTTTAGTTTAATGTATTAGACATTTGATAGTGTATTTTCAAAATGGTTCTTTAAGTTTATCCATATTCATAGTTTTATATACACTCGTATTTACTACTTCTTGTGCGAATGGTTTCGTCTATACAGAGGTAAGATTTAAATATTATTATTGTTATGACGGGCCTTGTACGTATAGCGACGGTCGTGTTCATATGCATGCCAGATCCAGCGAAACAAACTCAGTTGAGATAATGTACGGGTGAACATGTAAAAAAATAGCAAATGTGGTTTCGATTATAAGGAATCCATTAAAACCGTCATGTTCAGTATGACGGTTCATATGCCAATAATTCTAAACTAAATATAATACAAATATTTCAACGAAAAGTTTATTCATTTCTTAAGGTTTTAACATGACACAGCGAGTAACTGTTTTGAAGCAACTACATATATATATTATAGTAGAATGTATTGGCGTAGTCAGGGTCACAGGGTGCTAATAAAAGAGAACTTTAAACCTACTACCATAAAAGTGGTTTTCCGACAAAATTGTTACTGACTTTACTACGAGAATAACATATGAAGTATAGTAAAGCAAACCGGCGGTAAACTCGGCGTTTCTTTTCTCTATCTAACAATAGCGTATTTTTTTTATCGTGTCAGACTCGTTCAAGCTGTCCTATAGGCCTCTGACATAGCTTAAACACTTTAATCTGCCAATAACAACCAGGACTCCTGCTTTCTGAAGCACAGAGACGCTCAGAAAATAAACCACTTGACGGTCACCCATCTAAATACTAACCGGATGCCTATGTGCTTTACCTCGCCGATCACTGACACGCCGAAATCTTTCTACGAAATCCCACCCGTATATTGTTTATCATCAAATTACATATTTTAATTAATAATAGTATAATTGAAAACAGCAACTTACCTTTCCAGTTGCCGGTTCTCCAACGACAGTAATCTTGATAGTCCGGCACTGAACCTCGTCCTCGCTATCCGACATATCGAGTCACACGCGCTCGAACTCATTTAACAAGTAGCTTCGGAAAACAACTACCTAACAAACAACTTTACAGCTCAATCGAAAGAACTGTCACACATTGAAGTAATGTTTTCATTCCTGTTACCATGACAACTGATTAATTAAATTCTACAGCAGAGACATACACGAATTCGCATACTTTTATATGTATTAAGTAAATTGTTTATTACAAATTGCAAACTCCTAAAATTCTTTACATATTCTCAATAACCAGATAATTTGTTTTATTATGCATGCTATTAATGTTTACCGAATTTTTAGTAATAAAATCCTTGTTGGTCTAGGGTTCAATTCCCGGGTCGAGCTAAAAAGTGATTTTGGGAATTTTCTATGAAGAAAACTTCTCAATTTCCAATACATCTCACTCTAATGTTCCTCGTATGAAAAGCACAGAGCATACATTTAACTGTCAAACAACTAAACTTGGACGACAGGTTCTATCGTGTCGCATATTTTCTCTCAGCATTTTGCGCCAAAACTAAATAACCCTGTCTTTCTCATAAGAGCTATATTAGAAAGAAATGCAATAATATTTAAAAAAAATGTCGGAATTGCATAGAATAGGAGGCATTGTATATATAATAATTTTGTTATCATCATCATCATCTCAGCCAAAAGACGTCCAGTGCTGGACAAAGGCCTCCCCCAATGATCTCTACAATTGCCATTCTTTCATCCAGCAACTCCCAGCGTCCCTCACAAGGTCATCAGTCCACCTTGTACGGGGCCTCCCCACGCTGCGAATTCCGGTTCATTGTCGCCACTCGAGAACCTTTCTGCCCCCGCAGCCGTCGGATCTACGAGCTATGTGCCCTGCCCACGGCCACTTCAGCATGGCAATTCTTCGGACTATCGAATAATTATGTACATTGAAAATAATATAAAAAATGAATTATTGAAATGTTTGTTCACTCATAACTTCCAAATGATGGCACCAAATAGGATAAATCTTTATTTTGTGTTCTTACTGTCAGTAGGTTTGCATGGAAAAAAATAATAGTAATAATTTAAAAATATCTGAAAAGTGAGTTTGAAACGGAAAAAAATATGACTAAAATATGACTACGAATTTCGCCGAGACAGCTAGTTTTAATAAAGAATTGTTCAAATTTTGCAATTAAATTCTCTGTATAAAGTGGCTTTCTTGGTTGAAATATCTCATAATTATATATATGAAGATGCACTGTGTAGTAAAAAGATTTACGAATGTTAAAAGTACATACCTTTTGCATAAACAAAAAAAATAACCTAGTTTGTTTATTACATTGTCAAAAATCACATCAAATTCTTTGAATTCATGATTTTTATCATCTATTAAAGCAAATAACATAAAACATAAAGAACAAACTACACTTACTTCTTCTAAGAGCATTCTGGGCATCATTGGTCATGGCATCAGCTTCATCCAAGATGATTAGCTTGGGTCCAGCTTTAAATATGGTCCTTGTAGATGCAAAACTAAGTATTTGCCCTCTGACGATGCCAATACCTCGATCATCGGATGCATTTAACTCCAACACCTATCAAAATGTATACATTAAAACTATTAATGCAGTAAAACATAATAAAAAGAGAATAAACCTTTTTTTTAAGACTTTGCTATGAATTAATCAACAGCAAAAAAGGGGCAGTCAATTTAACATTTACTAAAGATATCAGACATTTTTTTTAAATGTTACACTATTTACATTAAATAACATCTTTTGTAAATCACTATTTACATTAAATAACATCTTTTGTACATGTTACACTATTAATAATAAAATAACATCTTTTGTAAAGGTTACACTATTTACATTAAATAACATA
The DNA here is from genome assembly GCA_951640165.1 of Pseudoips prasinana. Lineage (NCBI taxonomy): Eukaryota > Metazoa > Arthropoda > Insecta > Lepidoptera > Nolidae > Pseudoips > Pseudoips prasinana. The sequence continues at coordinate 18,408,003 of OX621260.1, forward strand.
TTTTCTAAATGTTACACTATTTAAATTAAATAACATCTTTTGTAAATGTTACACTATTTATTAATCTTTTCTTAACTAATTTAGATAATTATTTCTATTTGATAGGGTCAATATCTATATGACTGCATATAAATTTTGTCTAAATCAGTTTTTATTTCTAAATACGGGTGTCTGTGTACTACAGGTTTGTTGCCTGACCTAGGCACCAGTAAACCTCAACCAATGACTTTGTTGCTTTTATATAATAAGATTGTTTATATTTAATCTTGAAAATGGGAACTCATAAATTTTATCACCCAGCAGATATAGGACGAGCACAATCTACAAATCTAGGATTGGTGCTCTGCCATTAGCAAACAAACGATACATACTAGCAGATCAAATCTAGGATTCCCTTGCCAATACCTTTGGGAGGATGTAGGCGTTATTCATCAGCTGTTTTCTAGAAACAGACCCATGTGGCTGAATATAGCAATCATCCATGTTAAATATAAATTCATGATTTCCCAATTTTGAGATTAAATCTAAGATTTTCATTGCAAATAATGCTATAAAACTAAAATTTAATTGTTTATTATATTTGATGCTGATTGGTTTGTGAGAAATAAACAAACTATTGTATTATCTTTTAGATCCATACCATAGAGTTAAATTGCTGTGGTGTATACATTTGTCTTGCACATGCCAGGATTGTAGAAGTTTTCCCTGTGCCTGGAGGTCCATAAAATAGTAAATGCGGCAGCTGATTCTGCTTCATAAACTGATTAACTAAAACATAAACAAAATGTATAACCTAAAAACTCGCTTAACAATAGAACTCATGTTCTCCAAATTATTACTTGTTTTGATTATATCATCGTGAGATATAAGGTCTTCCAATTTCGAAGGACGATATTTCTCCACCCTGAAATAAACAACTCATGTTTATTACGTGAAATTCTTGAAATTGTAAACTTATGAGAAATGGAACTTATCGAAAGAATTGATTATAATACAAACCATGGCAAGTTTTTGCTCACTTCCCCTACAGTCATTATTGTAGTAATTGGGGTTAATTGCGAGCAAACAATATATTTAGTAGGAAATAAACAAAATACATAAAAATATTGTCAACCGGTAACAGCCAGCAATAACCCGCCAAATTACCAAATATAGGGCTGTCAAGTGTCAATGTCAAATATGACATATTGTCTAAAATTTTTTTTTTTTTTTTTTATTATACAACTATCTGCAATCAGTACATTGTACTATAAGCAGGTGAGTGGAAAAGGGGTAGACATGCAGAGGTCTTCGTCCAGCGATGAAGACTCTTTAAATTAATAGGCTATAGATTAGATTATTAGTCTAGCTCTAATATCCATGATCGTTTAAGTCGTTTGGGTTGATTTGTGGTTAGTAGCTCTTGTGCGAGCCTGTTTGGATGGGCCTCTAGTCGAGATCTGTATTTTGTGGATGTTATTGTTACTTCTTGTTTCACTAGAGGTATATGTGCGAACTGGTGAACCTCATCATTGGTTATGAACCAAGGTGCCTTTAGGATGGTTTTTAAGATAGCATTTTGGGATCTTTGCAAAATTTCAACATTGGAGCGGCTGGCTGTTCCCCAAAGTTGGATGCCATATGTCCAGATGGGCTTAATGGCTACCTTGTATACAAGGAGTTTGTTTTCCAGAGAAACTGGGGAGTTCCTTCCAATTAGCCAGTGTAAGCTCCTGAATTTAAGGTTCATTTCGTCTCGCTTGGCTCTAATGTGATTTTTCCAAGTTAGGCGACGATCTAGGTGGATGCCCAAATATTTAACTGAGTCCACATGTGCAAGTGGTTCATTACCCAGGGTTACCGAGGGACAGTTGCCCTGTCTCAGAGTGAATGTGATTTGCGATGATTTCGAGGCACTCGCTTTGATCCTCCATTTTTTGAGCCAGTCGCTAATTTTGTCTAAATGGGTTTGTAGTTTTGTGGATGCTACCTCGGGTGTAAGGCTACTTGCCAGAATGGCAGTGTCATCAGCGAAAGTGGCTGTCATGACACCGTCAGTGGTTGGGAGATCTGCTGTATATAAACAGTAAAGAGATGGACCCAAGACCGAGCCCTGTGGTACACCTGCTTTGCATTCGTAGAATTCAGAGCAGGCATCATCTTCTTTTACTTGAAATATCCTCCTAGATAAGTACGATTTAAGGATTTCAAAGTAGGAGTGTGGTAGGTAGGTCTTTATTTTGCAGAGGAGGCCCTTATGCCACACCTTATCAAAGGCCTGCTGGATATCGAGAAATGCAGAGGAGCAGTACTCTTTATCTTCCATAGAGCCTCTGATTTTATTATAGACTCTGTGGACCTGTTCTATGGTGGAATGGTGTTGGCGGAAGCCAAATTGGTGATCCGGAATAACTTTGTTTTCTTCCAAAGTTGAGGACAATCTCTTGAGCAAAATTTTTTCAAAGACCTTGGACAACATTGGGAGCAAGCTGATTGGTCGATATGAAGAAGCTTTATTTGCTTGTTTGCCTTGTTTGTAAATCATAATAACTTGTGAAACCTTCCAGTGATCGGGGAAGTATGAAATTCGGAGAATGGCATTCATAAGAATGGTAATAAATACTATTACTTTCTTGGGAAGTTCTTTAAGAATTCGTGGAGTTATTAGATCATATCCAGGTGCTGACTTATCCTTGAGTGACGTGATTATCCTTCTCACTTCTTTTGGGGAGGTTGGTTTTATGGGCAGGTCTAGCTGTAGGGTCTGGTTTAGGATCTGATCAATTGTGTTTTCGTTAGAGCCTGGGTCAGCATCATTGAGGGAAAATACTTTTTCCAGGTGCCTGGCAAATGTATCAGCTTTAGCTTTGCTGGATCGAGCCCAGCCATTATCATCTGTTTGTAGAGGAGGTTTGGGATTTTGTGGCTGATTAAGGTGTTTTGTAGCCTTCCAGAGAGAATAATTGGAAGTCTTCTCGGCACTCAAGGATTCAAGAAACTGCTCGAATTTGTTGTCATGAAAGGCTTTCATTGCCTTCTTTAATTTTGAGCATGCTCTATTGAATGCTATTTTGTCAGCTGGGTGCCTACTTGTATGCCAAACTCGTCTTAATCTTCTTTTTTCTTCGATTTGGGCTTTTAAGATATATATCGCCTTTGGTCCAGAGGCGAGGCCAACAATTTCAGGTGTATTCTTCCAAGCGGCCTCTTGAATGAGACAGGATAGATATTTTGTGGCATGTTCAATATCATCTGGGGTTTTAAGTGGATTTCTTAGGAGAATATTTTCGTCCAGATAATCTCTAAATGAAGTCCAATCAGTTTTGTAATTATGAAGTAGCTCATGCTTTTGTTTGTTGAGTATTGTGGTGGAGACTGTCAGAAGCACTGGTGAGTGGTCTGAGGTGCTATCAAGGCAAGAGCTGGTGTCGACGTTGTTTGCTGGGATACCCTTTGTTATGAAGAAATCCAATAGATCAGGTATTTTTGCATGGTCAGTTGGCCAGTATGTTGCTTCACCAGTGGAAACTGACGCCAGGGAGTTGCTGTCAAGACTCTTTTTTAACTCCCTACCTCTAGTAGTTACAAGCCTGGAGCCCCAGTATGTATGTCTAAAATTGAGTGCTTTTTTAAAAAAGTTCTTGACCATGGACATTAAATCTTTCAGTCGTAACAGCTATTGGTAACATTGTAGAACGTTGCATACATTCGGCGTTACAGTCAAAGTTGCTCGCAGTCAAGCTACATAGTTTTACCTATATAGTACTTTTATATATAGGTAGTCCTTCGGGCAGGTAGTCCTACACATAAAGTTAGTAGAGGTATACTAACTTTATGGTCATCCCAATCGCAGTGAAAACTTTACTAGAGGCTTCTATGGAGTTTTCGAATCACGCCGGAAAATTACAATTCACGCTAAAAATGGGGCCAAAATTGATATTGATGGCCCCACAGAATAAACGTGCAAGAGCTCTTACACAAATATTTTTTTATTGCATTTTTCGTTTCTTTGACCTATGCAGCACCTTCTCAATTTTTTGTATTAATTTTTGACTAAAATATACGCCTATTATATTATTTGATTCCTTTATTCTAGGGAAAAATCATGCAATTATATCACAAGAATAAAAGTATATGCTATTGTTAAACGCTTTTTAGGTCCCTGAGTTCACACGAATAAACGTGTTAAAACAAGCAAACGTTTGAGAGGACTTGTGCACTTCTTCAAGTTTGTATAATAGCAGCTTACACGTTTATTCGTGTAATGACGCACTCAGTTTTTATTCCTAATGTGTCATTTTGTGGAATGAAACTTTTAAAATATATTTTTATTTAAAATGAAGTATTGCATTGCCTCCTGCGGTATTTAATCGGACTGTTTATAGCATTAAGTGTTCAAATACTATTGTTTTGGTCTTAATAGTTAAAGTTTATGCATAGTAACCATTGACCTATATGTATTCTACTAGACGCGCAATCCCATATTGAGAATTTGCTCACTTAGTTGCAGCGCGGGCGCTGCAGCTCAGAGAGTATTAGAAATAAGAAAAAAAAAATACTTGTGTGTACTTATGTACACGCGTTAGAAGTTATACTTCTTAATATACAACTTGAACATTGTTATCAATTTTCATACCACCTAGAACTAAAACTATGAATTGCCTGAAAACATTATTATAGGCTTTAATTGACTAAAATTGTTGACAACTGTGACATGAATATTTATCTATCAAACATCATCATAGAGAAGACTATAAAAGGAGGATTATCTAAATATTTAGCTAATGAGTTTCATATCATTCTCCACCGCTTTGCTTAGAGACTGTAGTCTTGTAAATGAGCAGGTGGTCTTCTAATACGCCCAGATCTTCTAATATCAACCTCTGGCTGTAAAGCAGGTTGTAGACAACTCCAGGTGAAAGAGTGAGTTCAGCAACAGGCGCAGTATTGAGTGATGAAGTTTCGCCATGATTAATGCTTGTTGCGGGTGACTCATCTTGAGGTATTAAAATCTCCTGATCAGAGCCACGTGAACTCTCATCAGTTGCAAGCTCTCGAATTCTCTCTCCTTCATCTCCAATTGGAGCTAGGTGACGATTTGACACCGCTGTTACTCGGCCGTCCCTCAGTCTAGTAATTGAATAATCAGGGGTAACTTCAATTAGATCAGCCTCTTCCACTAAGGGCATGTACTTGTTGGGTCAAGCGCAGCGTTTGACAAGGACCCGTCCGGCACTTGTAAGTCATGTCGGAATGGAGGTGCCGTTTGGCGATTTCCGGGAGTGTTTAAACATCCTCTCATGCGGTGAACAGTTTATGGTAGTACAAAGCAGTGATCGTATAGAATGAAGAGCGTTATCAAGTACTTTCTACCAACTCTCTATGGGCAAATTGTGGGAACGTAAACCCAACTGTATGGCTTTCCACAGCGTTGAGTTAAGTTTTTCAACTTGTCCGTTTCCTTGCGGGTTGTATGCTGTTGTGTTGCTCGTGGCGATACCACGAGAGTGCAGATATTCTTTTACTTCAGCAGATAAAAAGACAGCCCCTCTGTCTGAATGTATATAGCCTGGCATACCAAACATCATAAACAGATTATTTAAATGTTTTTTATCCGTCTTTGCACTCATATCTGAACATGGAAAAGCAAAAGGGAATCTGGAATATTCGTCTATAATGGTGAGTATATACCGATTCATAGTTTTGCTTGGGACAGGACCTTTAAAGTCAATACTTAATAATAACATAATAACATTTATTTCCAAAAAACAACAATACAGTATATTGAGTGTGGTCTAGTCCTCGCACTAGGATACCCTGTATTGCGAGAACTAGGTCCTTCCAAGTGGTTATATCTAACATGAATTATGTAACCTTATGATAACATTAAAATAACCTTAAAATAATTATATCTAAACATGTAAACAAGAAGAGAAGTGCTATACCGACAAGTGCCAATCAAAATAAGTAAAACAATAAGGGAAAAGATATACCAGGACATTAACAGCTGAATGTATGTGCGTGTTTGTCTATAGTGGATGTGTACATGAGTGAGTTGTAGTGTAGGTATCGTGTGTGTATTTATATAATAATAGGAAGGTAACTATTGTTTCTGTTTTCGTGTGCTTTTAGTATTATTATAGTAGTTCTTCGGTAGATTGATAGCTAAGTGAGTTAAGCCATGTAGACGTTGCTTGCCTACATTTATAATTAGATAAGTTCATTATGTTTAGGTAAGAATTCACTTACCCATAGATATGGGGACCGTTGTAGCTATAAGATTTCCGAGAATAATTAGAGCGTGATAAGGGTATTAACCATTTTGGTTTCCGTCGTGGCTTCATAATCACCGTAGTAAGCGAGGTTTTATGAAAGCGCAGTACTGTGGATAAAATGAAAAGTTGCCGGACACGAAGGAATTTGGTTTCGGAATACAAGTCATCAGTGGAATAACGGAAAGGTTTTCTAAATGCAACTTTTATTACAGCACGTTGTGCTCGTTCTATTTGAAGAAATTTAGTCTTGTCTGCAGCCCCCCAAGAATTAACACCATATCTAAGCAGGGGCTGACATAAGGCTGTGTACACGAGTCTGATGGTTGCATCGTCAGCTACATCACGTAGCCTTCTAAATACACTCATCAGTTTACGTACCCTACCACTTAATGTGTCGATTTTCTTGGCCCAGTTTAGTTTATTATCGATACATATTCCTAGGTACTTTATGTCGCTTACTTGGCTGAGAATTGGACAAGAGCAAGTAAGATTATGTCCGTCAGGGCAAGAATGTAGAGTAATCTTTACATTTTTGGGAGGAGCAGTTCTCTCAGTTATGCGAAAAGCGATGACATTAGTTTTGTCGGTATTCAAGGTCAAAAGATTATTATCTAACCATTGTGCTATTTCTTGGAGCCCAGTCTCAGTCAAATCACGAACAGTTGGCCAGTCTTTGCCCCAGAAAATAAGGGCAGTGTCATCAGCAAAGCAAAATAGTTGTGTGTTGTGGAGGCTGATAGAGCAAAGATCATTGATGTATGCCAAGAACAAGGTAGGTCCAAGGACACTGCCGTGTGGCACACCAAAGGAAATGGGAGTAAAATCACTATGGTGATCCCCAATACGCACATTCTGTTTCCGACCCTCCAAATAGGAAGAAAACCAATTGAGTGCCATACCTCGTATGCCCATTAGTTCAAGTTTTCTGAGTAAAATGGTTCGGGATACAGTGTCAAATGCTTTTGCGAGGTCTAAAAAGACCACTATGCATTTTGATCCCTCACCCACTTTATCAAAAACAAAGTCTGTAAGACTAATGATCGCATCCTCGGTTGATCGCTTCAATCTGAAGCCAAATTGGTTACTTGACAAAATGCTTTTCTGTTCTAGATAATGCATGAGGCGTTTGTTGACTATCTTCTCAAGAATTTTTGATAGTGTACTTAAGATAGAAATGGGTCTATAATTTGATGGATTGCCATAGTCTCCTGATTTTTAGACTGGAACCACGGAAGCAATTTTCAGACAGTCAGGAACAATACCAGAAGACAGACTGAGGTTGCAGATATGTGCTATAGGAGCAACAATAGATTCTTTAGCTAGTTTTAGAACGTTGTTACTTATGCTGTCGCAACCGCTAGAAGATTTATTCTTAAGTTTGTCAATGATCTGGCTAACCTCGACCACGTCAGTTGGGGTCATGAAAAAGGAGTGATTAAACGCTCGAAGGGCGCCATTGCTTTAACAAGCTTTGGAAGTGGGTCGGCATTTTTGAAAAATCTTGGTTTTATTTCAGCACATATCCGACAGTTGTTTGTCATCGTTCTAATTTCTTCAATAGAATAGGCCAAGTTCTTTGTTTTTAGCCAGTGATGCATTCTTGTGACTCCTGGGTGGCATAAGTTTTCATGTAATTTATAGAGTCGCGTGAGTCGTGATGAGTTGTCCATGCTGGCGCACACTCTGGATAACGTGTCAGCAACGTGGTTTTCTCGTCCTGGTCTGTAAATAATATCATAATTATAGGGTGCCAGCTCTAGACGCCACCGCTGTATTTTCTCGTTTTTAATTTTACTAGAGTGTTTTGCGTTAAACATGAATGCTACCGATCTCTGGTCAGTGATCAACTTGAATGCTCTACCTATCAAAAAATGGCGCCACTTTTGAGTGATTCAACAATGGCATAGGCTTCCTTTTCGACGGCGGAATGATTTTGTTCGCTTTTATTTAGCGTTCTAGAATAAAATGCTACTGGCCTGGAATCCTGTGAGAGTGATGCAGCAATTGTATGTTCCGAAGCGTCAGTTTCTACTGTGAATGGCATTTTATCGTCGATTGCGTGTATAGAAGATTTTGCGATCATCGATTTCAAGTCTTCAAAAGATTTCATGGCTTCAATGCCCAATGGAAAAGAAACCGTATGTACAATGGAGTGTATTCTTTTGGAAAAGTTTGGCACCCACTTAGAATAATGTACAAACATGCCTAGTACTCTTCTTAGCGCGGGCATATCTTCTGGAGGAGGTAGGTTAAGTAATGGCTGTAGACGATCGCTGTCAGGTTTGACAATGTGATTTTCAATCGAGTACCCTAATATTTTGAGTGATTTCTGATTAAATTTGCTTTTCTCTTTATTTAACGTCAACCCGTACTTGTCGGCTGCCAACAGAAAACGGCTTAGATTCTGATCATGCTCATCTTGAGTATTTCCACATATAGTTATGTCGTCTAGATACGCGAAGGTCCCAATTAAGCCTTCCTTTCTGATGATCCAGTCGATAGTTCTCTGGAAACTAGACACACCATTTGTCACTCCAAAAGGAATCCGACAAAATTGATACAGGTTACCAGCCGCTTCAAAAGCCGTATATATACGTTCTTGAGTGACAATTGGAATCTGATGATACGCACTCTGTAAGTCAATGGCACTGAAGATACTATATTTAGAAACTCTCGTGACTATTCTTCAATATTTGGTAACGGATAGGCATCCAAGAGCGTATACTTGTTGATTGTCAATGAACAATCTATAACCATTCGCTTTTTATGACTGGCAGTCTTGGTTATCAGCACTTGTGCTCGCCAAGGTGATTTACTCTCCTCTATTATGTGCTGTTCCAGCAATTTCTTGATTTCACCTCTAATAAACTCCTGGTCTTCCCAACTGTACTTCCGGGATCGTATGGCAATCGGTTTGCAATCAGAAGTAACGTTGTTGAACAGGGATACGGCAGGAACTGATGCCTCGGCGACAGAACAAACCTTCAGAGTGTCCTTCGGTCCACCAAATTCAAGCTCCAATGAAGAATGTAGGCTGAGAAGATCGTGACCTATAATGACATCGGCGCACAAATCTTTGACTATAAGTAATTGAACATTGTCATATGTGTTTTCTCCTAATTTGATATTTTGGACCGTAGCTCCGGTGACTTGCGACGTTAGAGTAAGGGAGGCCATTGAGATCATCTGACGACAGGGAGTTTTCTTCAAATGTGCTAGGTTAGCAAAATTTTCATTAATGAACCTAATACTACTGCCTGTGTCTATTAGCGCCTCCGCTCTGATACCTTTAATGAAGGCAGGGATCATAGCTTTTCTTAGAGATGCTGGCGCTGCGGCCATGATACTTGCGGCGCAGTGTGCGCAATTCTCCGGAGGACTACTGGACACATTGTGTGGTTTGCTACGTCAGACAGACGCGTAATGACCTTTCTTGCTACAGATTTGACAGGTGACACCTGAGGCAGGGCAGTTTTTACGCCTGTGTAAGCGGTCTCCTCCACAAAAGAAACATTTCCAATGGGATTTTATGTTGCCCTTCGTCGCAGTAATAGCAGCCACTTGAGATGATTCATCTGTCTCAGCAGACTGCTCATTGTTGACTTGAACGATGCTCCTTCCTTCAGATATTGCATTGACGGCCGGTAGGTTAAAATTTTGCGAATTGTTCTCCGCCATTTCCATCGATATTGCCTTACTATAGGCGTCATCCAGAGTAAGTGTAAGATTTTCAAGAAGACGTTCTCGTATTTTAGGTGATGTTAGACCAGCGATGAAAGCACCTCTAATATTCTCGCTTTTATTTGTTTCGGCGTCCACTGCGGCAAAAGCGCATTCTCTTGCTAACAGTTTGAGGGCTTGTAGATACAAAGCAATAGATTCACCGGGATGTTGGCGCCTAGTAGCGAGAAGATGCCGAGCAGTAATAATGTTTTTGGGCTTGATGAATAAAGCATCTAGTGTAGCCAATGCCACGTCGTATGTGGTACAGTCACTGATTGTTTGGTATACGCGGGGCGATACATAGTTTATCAGCAATTGGAGTTTTGGGTCGTCTGAGAGCGCCGAAGTAACGGCAGCGGCACCAGCTCCATGGGACGCAGATGCGGCTTGTGCCGTCAGGAAATTGTTGAAGGTGCGTTTCCAGTGTTCCCATTCGGGGCCCGTGGAACTTAATGAGTAATCACCATCAAAGCGATCCGGTCTCAGAAACTTTTCCATTTTAGTCAATTAAATTGAAATAAAACTATGAATTGCCTGAAAACATTATAATAGGCTTTAATTGACTAAAATTGTTGACAACTGTGACATGAATATTTATCTATCAAACATCATCATAGAGAAGACTATAAAAGGAGGATTATCTAAATATTTAGCTAATGAGTTTCATATCAAACGTCATGCTGTTATTTTTACGATGCGCGCGCATTGTAAAAATTCACTCTCATACCACCTAGAACTAACTTCATGCTGTTAAATTTTTTGGTGTCGGTGTGCGATCGTAAAAATTCACTCTCATCATTTTTCTCCATCGCGCCAAAAGAAGTATAACTTCAAAAACAACAAAAATCGATTGGACCGCCTTGCAACTGCAAATTACAATGTTATGAAAAGATAAATGAAGTTTTGGAATATTGGCGATCATGAAAGACAATGGGATTTCATTGCTCGTTATGTAAAGAAGGAACACGTTAAAAGAATTACAGTAGAACGCAAAAATAATCGTACTCAAACATTAATATACCAATTTGCTGATGATAACGATTCGAATATTAGTATTTGCAAAACCATGTTTTTAAATATTTTGTCTATTACACAGCAAGTAGTATATACAGCTATTGAGAAGTTAGGAGATGAAAATTATGTAAAAGATAACAGAGGAAGACATAAAAATAAACCTAGAAAGATGTCAGAAGTGACTGAGAGCAGCATCATTGACCACATAAACTTATGTCAAAGAGTTGAAGCACACTATGTTAGAAAAGATAGCCAGAAAGACTACCTTCTTGAAACATTGAATATATCTAAAATGCATACACTGTACTTAGAATAAATGGATACAAATGAGCGGTATAATGTTGCATGTAAAGCAACTAAACGGCAATATGAAACCACATTTAATAGTAAATTTAACCTTTCCTTCCAGGTTTGTGGAAGGAAAGGTTAAATTTAAAAAGATTTATGTGAAGTGTGTTCAATATATAAAACAGCTGACAATGTAAGACGAGAACAGTTAAAAGTTGACTATGAAAAACATTCAAGAGAAAAGGAACTAGTAAGGCAGCTAAAAGAAGAAGAAATAAATATTTTTTATAAAATGCATAGTGTTGTGGCATGTTTTGATCTCGAAAAAGTATTGAGTATCCCTCAAAGTGAAGTAGGAATATTTACAAACGAAATATCCCGTATATAACTTTACAGTTTATAATATTCTAGATAAAAAAGGATACTGTTATCTTTGGCATTCTCAGATTGCGAAGAGGGGAGCCATAGAAATAGCAAGTTACCTGTGATCATTTATTAAATTTTTCAATTTATAATAACATTAATAATTGTAATGTTGTGTTTCCGAGTGTGGGTAAGGTCGCCAGAGCTCATCGGGGTGGGGGGAAGGGTCAGCAACACTAAACTTGTTTGCTGACTTTTAAAGGCCGGCAACGCACCCGCGAGTGCGAGTTGCGAGTGTACATGGGCGGCGGTGATCACTTACCTACCATTAGGTGACTCATTTGCACATTTATCGCACTCTGATAAAAAAAAAATTACGCTAGTCAAGGTTACAGGGTTTTACCAAAAATATATATTTATTTGGCAAAAACCTAATTTGCTAAGACTGAGAACATATTATATAAAAATGAATCAATTTTTAAAGTTAACTACAAAACAATAAGTCACACCAGTGGCATGTTCCATTTACCTGAGTAAGTAGAATGATAATAATAATAGATACGTTTTACCTGAAATAAAACGATTATTATATACTTACCTTAGTAGAACCTTATAAATTGAGAGTGCGTTCCATTTTCCATTTAGCTTTGTCTCTTTCTACCCTGTATACATGAATGTTCACCTATCTCTATCGCACTGTCAACTTACCAGGCGCACGCAGAGCTGGAATGCGCTCCGAACTTGTTCTTCATTGTGTCGAAATATCCACCAGGCAGTTATGCAAACTAAGGTAATGGTACTAAGGTAAGTATATAATAATCGTTTCATTTCAAGTAAAACGTATCTATTATAAACATGACCGTTAGTAGAACTTTATAAATTGAGACCTGTTTGTTATCGCCTGGGGAGTATACCTACGCCAATTTGATTATCCTCTGTAAATTCAAAGAGAAATAAAAATGCGATAGTGCAATAAATCAAGTAATGAATTTAACTGATATTTTAACCCCAAACAAAAAATACTTGTGTGTACTTATGTACACGCGTTAGAAGTTATACTTCTTAATATACAACTTGAACATAGTTATCAATTTTCATACCACCTAGAACTAACGTCATGCTGTTATTGTTACGACGCGCGCGCACGATGCGCGCGCATCGTAAAAATTCACTCTCATACCACCTAGAACTAACTTCATGCTGTTAAATTTTTTGGTGTCGGTGTGCGCGCGCATTGTAAAAATTCACTCTCATCATTTTTCTCCATCGCGCCAAAAGAAGTATAAGTTCAAAAAATTACATGAATACAATTACTAATCAGGTAGTAGATTCCAATGTACCTTAATAACTATAAACTTTTATGTAACTTTCTAAGAAAAGTAAAGATAACAAAAGATAATAGCGGTTGTAACAAATTAAATTAAATATTCAGTTTGTGTCTTGATTAATTTGACATCATTTTACACTTTTAATAAAATAAGTAGCACCAGTATTTAATTAACAGGATGAAACAGTGTAGTAACAGAAACTACATTATCAGAGGGAGCCATTACCTTACGACAGTAAAACTTTAGAAAAGTATTGACTGACTTCCAATTTCCTCTAGCCAAAATATCATCAATATGATAATTATCAATCCAGTTTCTAGTGGCTACAGCGGACCGTACACTTCCCGGAGTTGCCGAGATTTCTGCTGCTTTCAGTAGAGATTTGAACCATCCCGCAATAACAGTTCGAGAGGCAGGTAACGGTATTCCTCGTAAGGTTATGAATAAATTTGAGCAACCAGAGATCTTACGCCTTTCAGCTAGAATATTTATAGTAGTAACTATCCAATAAACACGGTTCAAATTTTGATTTTGTGAATTAGCTAAAAGTTATTTTCTACAGTCCGTTTCGGAATCAAATTTAGGCCATAAAATTATAAAATCATCATGAATAGTACAATGGTTCGTATCCACACATAATAAAGTTAAATCATGGAGTCTTCGACCTGAACAGAGGCTTAGCAAGGCTACAGTATGCCGCACTGTTTCAAAAATATTTGTGCTATCTACATGGTAGTTACTCATAAAGGAGGACAAAACATTGATGTTCCACACCGGTGGTTTAGGGCACTTAGGTTTATTTAAAGATATCGACTTTAAGATATGTTTGACTAGAACATCATCACTTAATTTGCCAGACAACTCTGCGTTGCAGAGCGTGGAAACTACAGACTTATGCAGGAGAATCGTGTTGTACGATAATTAAATTTTATATGCAGGTTAGCCAACAATTGTGCTAAGTCAGAGCCTTCCGGCTGCATTGGGTCTATATTACGCTGCTTTGTCCATAACAACCACCGATTCCAAGGTGCTTTATAGGTTCTCCACGTGGAAGGGCGCCACGAAGCCTTTAGTAATGAAATTTGCTCGGAATCCCATGTTTTTATTTTATTATTCCACCCCCAAATTTCCAAACTTCCAGAACTAGTTCCTGAACTTTGGGTGGTGGTAAACCGGTCGTTTTGTCGACTAGGAAGCGTTTCAGATTGTTTAGAGTGAACGGGGGTGCGATAGCTCGGGCTATCAGATCCGCCCGCCAAAATATCTTCTCCCATCTTGGAGACACTACTGGATACATTCCTGTCGCTTCGTTGAGATGCATCAGTACTCTGGGAATAAGGAATGGAGGTGGGAATATCCAAGCTAGCGGAAAATTCCAAGTCACACTGAATGCGTCGTGAAACATTGCTTGGCGATCTTTGAAATCTATCGATGCATAATTTTTCACTACCCGGGCTGTTTTGGATGCAAACAAGTCGATCACGGGTGTTCCCATTTTTGATAAAATTATTTCTGTACAATTCGGAAGTAAGTTACATCCATGACTTGCTGGGACTTTGTCCCCCCCTCGTTGCGGAGGTAAGCTACCGCAGACTGGTTGTCTGACTGAATGAGAACTGATCCCCCCAACATGCTGGTTGCATGTGACTTTAATACTTTTAGGATAGCTAATAGTTCCTTTACATTGCAGTGTCGGTACTGTTCCTCTGCGTTCCACACACCTGACATTGTCTCGTTGTTGAGTTGTGCCCCCTATGCCAAATCCGACGCATCCGTGACTAGGAAGTGTGTCGTTGGTGGTGCATGAATCGGAAATGACAGACATCGATTTTGTATCCACCATTGCATCTCCTCTAGCACTGTTTGAGGAATATCGTATCTCTTCAGAGTTGCGGACTCTGGCAAGGCATTTAGGAACTTCAGGGCAGCTCGATGGTTTAACCTGCCTCGGGGAATAACAAAACTGGCAAAATTCAGGAGTCCTATCAAGCTTTGAAGTTGTTTCCGAGATGTTTTGCCCAAAACATAGATAGAGCTTTGAAACTTTCTGAATTATAGTATTCACCTTTTCTTGAAGTAATTCTTTGAGATTTTGCCATGGGTGCCAAACAATCCCCAGGTATATTATATCTTTTTCGGGAACAAGAAGAGACTTTTTGTAATTTACTTGGAATCCAAGAAATTTCAGTGTCCTTAAGAGTTGATTTACTTGCCGAATTTATAACTCTCGATTCTGATGGGTTATCAAAAAATCGTCGAGATAAACAATTACTCGTAGACCTTGTTCTCGAAAGATTTGAGCAACCCAATTTGTCAGGGAAGCGAATACTTTCGGCGCTGTGCTCAACCCAAATGGGAGGCAGGTCATTTCTAGTAATTCGTCTTTGTAAATTAGACGCAACAATCTCCTGTGTGACTGTGCTATCGGTACATTGAAGTACGCTTGCGACAGGTCGACTTTGCACCTCCAATCGTGTGGTTGGAGAAAATCTGGGACACGGTAGGTAAATGTTTATTAGAGGGAACCGATCTGTCAGCACATAATGATTTAACAATCGAAGATTGAATACAGGTCGGTAATTTCCGTCGCTCATTATAATCAGAAACAGGGAGGACACAAACCTGGGAGCAACAGGTGCTAACTCTAAAACTCCTTGCCGCTTCATTTGACGAATGATTAATGTCATCTCGTCTGATTCCAAAGTGCGACGACGATCGATCTGCAGTTTCGGTGTAATTAATGGAGGTTTTTTCATGAAGGGTATGCGATACCCACTTATTACTTTTATCAAAAAATCCGGAGCTCCCAACTCCCTCCTCCCAAGAATGGTTAAAGTGACCATGTGATGGTAAATTATTCCGGATTTGACCTTGTGCAAGACGGGTGGCGGGCTTTGCTCGTGAAACATTCGTATATTGTGCCAGTGGCCAGAATGCCTTTCGTACGCCACCTGCTTTCTCTAGGGCAGAAGTAAAAGGTTCCGAATTAAATAAATGAGTATTAGATGGAGGAATTCTCTTAATAGACGCTTTGACTAACGGATCTCTGATTGATTTAAGAATACCCTCCCTTCTCATTTCTATAGTTTCTGCTCTATGGCCACAAACCATTTGTAATAGGTCTTGAGACACCTTCTGCATCTCATTTATTATGAATAAGTCTCTAACTTTAGTTTCTAGGTCTGCGAGAACCGCACCAGGTGTCCTAGACCATTCAATTAGACTACGTAAACTGGTTAAATAATCTTCTTTTTGTTTTAAAATGCCAAATGTAATAGCTGCATATGCTTTGTCTGAATAAGCCAAAAGACGTATATTATCATACGATTTAACTTCTTCATTAACCTCCAATTCCGAAAATCCGGGCGTATAGTTATATAATTTTTGTGTTTCTGCATACCTTACATCTACCCACGTATTTCTACCAAAATGTTGGATTTCGTCCAATGTTCTTAAAAATTCTGGTGAGGCAATAGGCACCGCAGGGACTTTTAATTTGGTTTCAATATCAACATTTGGTATAAACAATTCCGGAGTTTCGTTATTGGGACACGTGGCTTGTGAACCCCAATTTTCATTATAAAGGTCACGACTGACCCCAGAAAAACACGAAACATTATCACGATCACCGTAACCCTCAACAGTTTGTTGTAATAAATTAACATTATCAGCTAATTTCTTAATAAGACGACGATCATGCTTCTGCTTTCTGCGGTGGCGCCGCCTCCTTTTCATTTTCTTACAACTCTGAGACGAACTTGACGATGATTTCGAATTGCTACTACAGCTACTCGACGTTGATGAAACCGACGACTGCCGCTCACGTAAACGCGATTTGCGCGGTTTGGATGCGACGTCAGATCCAACCGTGAACACTGGCTGTCCATTTTGGCATCGGAATCCATCGTATTATAGCTGCTATTATAATGTTGCGATTATAAAAGGAAATAATATCGCAAATTATAATTTTCCAAAGTTGGAGGGTAGTTAATTACTAGAGACAATAAATCTTATTCCATAACGAACGATATCATCGTTATAAATAAATAACTGTGTACTTACATGATATTTCTTTGAAAATCACGAATACTTGATATGTTTTCTTAAATAATATAGAAATATTAAATTTGTAGCACAAGTTATCCGCACGGAAAATTTCACGCCAATGAAGAACAAGTTCGGAGCGCATTCCAGCTCTGCGTGCGCCTGTTGAGTTGACAGTGCGATAGAGATAGGTGAACATTCATGTATACAGGGTAGAAAGAGACAAAGCTAAACGGAAAATGGAACGCACTCTCAATTTATAAGGTTCTACTAACAGTCATGTATATAATAAGATGTTAGATCTTCCACCATCAACTTATATTCTTCTTCAGAAAGCTGCAATATTGAACACCTGCAGATTAGTACGTAAGTTTCTGCAAAGTTCTTAACGAAATCCTGAAACAGGTGTCGACTTGGCTTAGGCAATTAGCCGTGGTATATAAAAACATAAATAATAATAATAATATCCTGGGACATTATTTAAAGCAGAGCTTGCCCTATGGAAACCAGACAACTGATATACTTTCAAATTTTTCTTTTGTAAATACATATTTATATATATAATTATTTTTCATTTTTTTTAATCTTTA
The DNA here is from genome assembly GCA_951640165.1 of Pseudoips prasinana. Classification (NCBI taxonomy): domain Eukaryota; kingdom Metazoa; phylum Arthropoda; class Insecta; order Lepidoptera; family Nolidae; genus Pseudoips; species Pseudoips prasinana. The sequence continues at coordinate 18,425,607 of OX621260.1, forward strand.
TTAATAAGGGGTTTTTATCCACACGGATACGTTAACCCCATTGTACCTTATGCTCTATTAACACACAACTGTATCTATTTAATACACTATGAAAATAGAAAAGAGAATCACCGACTAGACTTTTGAATTAAACCACAAATTATGCGTTTAGTCTTTTCAGATTTAGGGTATGCCAAAATATTTTGGATCAGACCAACATCCCACATATTTAAATTAAACTCCCTAGTCAGAGATTCCCTTATATGCTTGTTCTTAGCACATTCCATCAGCAAATGTTGCACATCTTCAAGCTTGTCATCTCTCACAATTAGGCGATGCAGCCTTTCGCACCAAGAAAGCAAATTTTGCCGATGGAAAGTGGCCAGAACGAAGCCTTAACGCTAACTTAATATAACTCCTATATAAACTTTTATCATCAAACCATGGCCCACGAGGCGGCTCGTTTTGGATGACTTTATACCAAATGCCTTTTTCTTTGGATATTTCATTGGAATATTCTTTCCATTTGGCGAAACAAACTCTTTTAAACTTGGAAAAGTATTCCCAGTAATCGGGCAAATATGGTGTAACATTGCCCATCTCAATTGCTAGTTTCGACATTCTATCAGCCTCCTCGTTACCATGTAACCCTATGTGCGCTGGAACCCATTGCAACATAATCCTAATGTCATCTTTGTTGTAGCAATGAATAAGCTTAAGGATATCATAGGCTATCGATGCGCCTCTGCAGTCAGAGGTGCATCGAGCCACATGCTGTAAAGCGCTCTTGCTATCTGTAAATATGACAACTTTATTTAGATTTTCACTAAGTGAATATGACACAGCTTGATACATTGCAATGAGCTCCAGAGACATAATACATATATTTTAATTAATTTTATACATATCCTTATAACCCGAACTTTGAACGAAAAAAGCAGCTCCACACCCAACTTTACTTTTTGATGCATCTGTGAATATTTTACGCCAATCACTATATTTGGAAGTTAACTCAATAACTACTTCATTTACCAAAGCATTGTAATTATAATATTTTTTGAATGCTTTACACATTCTAAATCAGTTTTAATAAACTCTTTCATTTGTAAAGCTGATACCCAAATATCGAATGAGAACATTTTAAGACTATTGGAAGTATTCATTTGCAGTTGTCCTAATTCTTTATAAGTAGTAGCAAGTAGAGGTTTTCTTTTATTTGCCCAATAGCTGCTATTAGTTAGGGAATCTAATTCTGAAATTGTGTTAATCTTTATATTATTGGACCATGACAATGATTTTAAAATGATCTTGTATGCGAGATATTCTCTTTTCAAAAATAATGGTGGTACGTGTAGTTCACTCTCCATCACATGAATAGGTGAGCTTCTTATGAAACCTCCTACTATTCTAAGTGCTTGGTTTTGTAATTTGTCTAGTTTGCTTGTATGTGTTTTTGCACTAGAATCATACAAGTAACAGGCATAATCAAGTCGACTTCTTATTAGCGATATATATATTCTACGCATATGTATAGTATGTACTCCCCAAGAAGAGCCTGCCAGTACTTTTAATATGTTAAGGTATTTTCCACATTTATCAACAGTCTCACCAATATGCTTCCGCCAGTGTAAACTTCTATCCAGCCAAACTCTTAAATATTTGACACATTCAATCATTGTTAACGGCTGACCATAAACTGTCAATGAAGGCAATCTTTGGCAAACCTTCGGCCCCTACTAAATATACAATAATTAATCTTAGTTGCAGACAAAGTTAATCCAATCTCACCCAATAATGTAATTATACAGTTCAACGCCTCCTGTAAATATCTGTCACATTTGTCTATTTGCTTGTCGCTAAAATATATAACAAACTCATCTGCGTATTGCGATACCTTAACGGTTTTTATTTGACGACAGATTTGATGCGTGGCTAAATTTAATAATAAAGGCGACAACGGGTCACCTTGTGCTAATCCTCTGTTAGTCAGCCTTGATTCAAAACCTTCACTATTTAATGATTTAATTTTTAATTGCCTCTCATTCAAAAAAGACCTAAGATATCTACAAACTCGAGACCCAACCTGAATTTCATCCAATACTTTAGTAATATAGTCAATTGAAATATTGTTATACGCATTTTCAATGTCTAAAAAACATGCAACTGTAGGGATATTTTTCGTAAATCCAACTTGAATGTAGGAAACTAGTCTCGATAGTGCATCCAAACATGATTGTGCCTTTCGAAATCCGACTGTGTATGGAGACAGGAGTTGGTTTTTTTCTGCAAACCACTCTAACCGCTTAAAAATCATAAGATGAAAGACTTTACACACGCACGATATCAGCGAAATAGGTCTTAATTTAATCTCACCATTAACATTGTTTGCAGTTTTGGGTATGGGAATAATTTGAATATGTCGCCATTGGTGTGGAACTATACCATATTTAAATATATAATTGTATATTTTCAGTAGTAGAAGCTTTCCTGTGTCTGGCAAATTATATAACATTGAATAAGATAATTCATCCTGCCCCGGAGCCGTATCCTTTTTCTTAAGACAGCTTTCAAGTTCTTGACGAGTAAATTCGGATTCTAAAATTTTGTTACGAGACTTAAAGCTTGGAATCAAATTAGGCACATAGTCTGGAGTCAAGGAACGTAGAAGATCAACTTGTTTGTCAATAGGAAGACACCACCTTTGTTGTTTAAAACCTTTCATCCATTTCATACGGCGCCACATTTCCTGTGCCGATGTAGCTTCATCTATAGAGTCACAAAATTTTTGCCATCCATAGCACCTAGCTTTCTTAATTAAAGTTTGAGATTGTAAGGTTATGGATTCTAATTTACTTAAATTATTAGGGGTGGGATTTTTGCGAAAATTTGACAAGGCCAACCTACGCTGTGCAACTTTTTCAGACAATTTAGAGGACCAGTAATTTTTTCGTTTAAATTTTTCATTTGGCTTTAAACTGAATTTATAATATGGTATATGTTTACTAACCACATATTCAATACAGCTTATAAAGGAGTCATATATTTCTTGCACGTTGCCATTAAAATACGCTTCATTAAACGTTTTAATATTATCAGAAATAGTTTTACGATATTCACATAAATTTGCATTTTTAAAATTTCGTTTCCTAACAATATGTACATCACAAGATAAATTTGCTGTTATCTTAATAATCATGTGATCACTTCCCAGATTCTCATTGAACACCTGCCAATCAAATTTTATTGCAACGTCAGAGGAAACAAACGATATATCTGGGGATGTCTGTTGCAAATTGCCATTTACCAACTTAACTCGAGTTGCGTTACTCTCACGTTCGATTTAACCGACCTATTAGTGTGATGACCATTGAAGTCCCCAGCTATTATAGTTTTACTAGAAAAGTGACAAAAAATATAATTCCAATCGGAAGGATAAGTTTGAACAGACGACGGACAATACGGTGATACAATGTATTCTAAATCTTTGCAATTTAATAATTTAACACATATTAATTCTATACCCACATTACTACAACTAAATGATATTGGGTGAGACTGAATTGACCTGTGCACCAAGATAGCGACACCTCCATAACCATCGCATCGATCATTCCTATATATATTAAACCCACTAATATTTATATTAACGTCACAATCTAACCACGTTTCGCTAATTATTGCTATATGTATATTTTCTTGTATTAACAACTCCGAAAAGGATACCAATTTAGGACGCAAACTCTGTGAATTCCACTGAAGTATGTTTAACTTTATTACTTCTTCTGTACTATCCATTACTGAGGCAACTTAAATATCCCAGGATATTTTCTCCAAATATACTACTAATTAGAAATTTCTTAATCTCATCCCAAATATTTTTTAACATAGCTAGTATTTTCTCTTGTAAATTAATTTCAGACTTATATATACCTTTTATTTTTATCCATATCTTCGCCCATTCAAATTTATTTAGCAGATGCGCATTTTGCTTAACTCCTTCTTTTTCTTTCTGTGCACTACTTCTATCTTCGCTCTTTTTCTGCTCCTCCGAAACATCACTTTTCGTATGACTCATTTCCTTTGTTTTCTTTTTTGTTATTTGTTTTGGATTTTTAATATATTCTTTTGTAGAACGCACATTTGTATTGTTTTCTACTTCTTTTTCTTCCTCATCCTCTTCCGTATCCGACATCGATTGTTGATGCACTTCAGCTCTGATCAGTACCGTCCCTATAAGTTTCTTTACCAGTGTTGACTGTTACCAAAGGATGTTTATTATCAAGTGGCTGTGCGATATCGTCTGTGTTTATATCTACCTTTTCCTCCATATACAGTTGTAGCGCTCTTCGGTATGTTACATGTTTTTCGCTCATGATAATCCGAATAGTTTTTTCTTTAAGGTACATGGGACAAGTTTTATCTAGGGCAAAGTGATTTCCTTTACAGTTTAAACATTTGAAATCCTGTATGTTGCAGTTTTCGTGTTTGCCTCCACATTTAGGGCACAGAGTCTTTTTAATTGGGCAATATTTCATTATATGGCCAAATTGCCTACAACCCGAACACTGCGTGACTGGAAGCACGTACGGTTCAAGTGGGAACCGGCAGTCATAGGCATAAATATATTGAGGTAGCACATTACCCTTAAAGCTCACTCTTACTGATTCACCATCGATCCATTTCCCTTCCGACTGTAAACGTTTTAATCTTTTTACGGCTAATACTTCGACATTTGCTTCTAAAATATCAATAATCTCTTCGTCACTCAATTAGAGGTCAATGCCTTTCACTATTCCGAACGATATTGTCGTATCGTGCACGAATTGACATCTTAGGGCCAAATCTTTGAACTTTTTACATTCGACCAATTTTATAGCATCAAGACGATGCTATAAAATTGGTCGAATGTTCTTTGGAATTTAATGAGAACTTTGTAAGCGCTTTTATATTTTATTTTTAGGATATTCTTAATATTTTCCAAACGTAATAATTTGGCCATAACTATTGGTTTAGGCAAATTCTCCACTGAGGTAACACATACTTCATGAGTCGCTGTTGTTACCGATGTACTAGTACCTCCTTCGTCTTTCTCTTTCTCCTTATTCACGTCCACTGAGTAACTTCTTATTAATCGTTTGGGTTTACTTCTTATGACAGTAATAAAACCATCATCACTATGGTCGTCTTCTCGTTCTTTTCTTTTCTCTGCTATTCTTAATTCACCCGCTTTTGTTATCTGTCCAACCTCCTGATTTATATCTTCGATGTTTCCCCTCTCATTTAATTGTTTTTCACATTTTTCTAACTTATCTGGCTCACTCAAATCTTCACCACTTAAATTCTCGTCCATTTTATCAAAATTGAAGGTATTCGTAAAAAAAGTTTCGCTCAATACGTAAGGTACAAAAACGCGTGTGCACGGCCCAACGTCTCGCGCTGAACTGATATATATAATTACACTATCGAATGTAAATACGTTTTGGCCATATTCCTAGATATTTCAGGGGCGTTCGATAATACTTGGTGGCCTATTTTGTTAAAAAAACTTAAGTTACGCGGTTGTTACAGTAACATATATTCGATAATCACATCTTATTTTGTACATGGCTCTGCAACTCTTAAGCTTGGTCACTACAGAGTCACTAAATCGTTAACCATGGGCTGCCCCCAGGGCTCAGTGCTAGCGCCGTATCTCTGGAACTTGGGATTTGATGACTTCTTGACATTACCCTTGTAACTCCAGGAGAGAGTTGGAAAATCTGGCTCAAACTTGCTTAAGTAAGTGAATGGGGTAAAAGAAATCGCCTTACTTTTGCTCCTCATAAAACCTACCAACTCCTACTTAAAGGTGAACTAAAATCTCCCCCGAGCGTAAAACTGAATAATGTTACTGTAAAACGCAAGATATCAACGTGTTATTTGGGTTTAGTTTAAGAAAATAATTTCTCGTTTATAGAACATATAAAATCAGTTGGGGAAAAAGCTAAGCGTAACTTTTTTGCACTTACAAGGATATCGACGGCAACCTGGGGCCTCTCTTTTAATACTCTTAAAATCATTTACGGGGCAACCTATCTTGGGTGTATATGCTACGGCTCGCCTGTGTGGGCTGATAGGGCCACCATCGGAGCTGCTCGCCGTAAATTACTACAAAGCCAGAGGTTAGCGTTGATATTTCTGTGTAAAGCCTATAGAACGGTGAGCACAGAGGCCCTACCTGTCCTAGCGGGTGTACTTCCGGACGACCGGACGAGCAGCAATATATTATTCTACGCGCGAAAATTTAGAAAATGATTTCTTATCATTACGCGACCGTACGAAAATAACCAGGCTATTTATGCCAATAACTGACTTAAATGACGAACTACTAAATGAATGGCAATGTAGATGGAATAGCTCAACCAAGGGTCGCCATCTGCACCAGTTCTTTCCGGACGTACGCGTACGGTTAAATAAAACTTGGCTAATCATAGACCATTGTGTTGTACAATTTCTTACCGGACACGGCAATTTTAAAAGTAAATTGTTTAGTTTCAAATTAGTATCTTCACCAATCTGTCTGTGCTCAACTTCCAGTAACGAATATGAACAAACTGCTCACCACATCCTGTGGGAGTGTGATCTCTGGCAAAATCAGCGTGATATTATGTTAAACAGCTTGCAACCAATATCTGGAGTAGTCTATTATACGGATCTTGTGGCAACAAGGAACAACTTCCGTGCGTTTAAGCGCTTTTGCCATACCTACTATTGGAATCAAATATAACAGCTCACTTAGGACCCTTAAATTGATCCCCGGTGCTTTTGCAGCTGGCTTCTCTAGTTGCAAATCTCTCATTTTATGAGGCTATAGCCTCTTTACATCATTCTGTCTCCCGCTTTGCTCTGGAGGGAAGTGGAACTATTCATTTTCTAACTCCTCCTTTTTCTCTTTCTGATTAAACTCGTTGCGGGATCAAAGACAGTTAAAGTGATTCCCCGGGACATGCCTGAGCTTCACCGCTCAGTGTCATTTCATTGTGTGCCACTGTTGATCCTGGCTTACAGGAGTTGCAGTGGTGGGTAAGAGGGAGGGACTAGAACCGTTTAAAAAAATATATATAATTACACTCAGACTCAAGACAAACAGACATGTTCGTGCACACAAATATCTGTCCTGGGTGGGAATCGAACCCACGACCTCCGGCGTAAAAAGCAAGCATTAGCCAGAGACGCCAACAGGTCCGTCAATACGATATGTCAGCATTATTAGCTCTAGAACATTCTTATAACATTTTCCCACAGAATAAAGGGTTATCGCTAAATCAGACCCTTCAGGTTGTAACTATGTGTACTTATTTGTTATTATTATTAAGTATTTATAATATTAACTTAGGATTACTTAGGGCTAATTATACTTATGTATATCTATAGGGTCAGCATCCTTAACTCGCTCACCGGTCCGTAAGTTATGAGCAAGGTAAAGCACCTATGCAGGTGGTCTGTCTATCGATGGGTAACCACCAAAGTGGTTTAATAATTGCGAGCCTCAGTGCTTTGGGTATATTAAGCTGTTGGTCCCGGTTGTTGTCGTTAGACAATAGTCGTTAAGCCATGTCAGAGGCCTACTGGGCGGCTTTGTTCAAGACGACACTAACGAAAGGGTAACCACTCCCCATACGATAAAGAAGAAGTTTGACTGCACGTGTGACGCAGCGGTTAAGACAGTCGCCTCGCAGCTTCGTGTCGCGGGTGCGAGTCTCGCGCCGGATAACTATTTGTGTGGCCCATAAATAGTTGTTCGGAGTCTGGATGTGATTTGTATGCGTCTATTATACGTTTGTAAAGTACCCCCGAGACAGGGATTAGATTCCCTAGTGCGGGCGCTGTATCAAAAAAAATAACCATAAAATAATTGGTGGTATATTTTAGGTGCTTGGCACCATGTGCAAAAAAAAATACACAAAAACTCTTTGGTGATTCACAAAAAATACGTCACATAAGCATATTTTTTTTTAAATTGTTTATAAAGATGAAAGTGCTTAAAATAAATGCAGTGGAAATGAGAGCTCTGAGAAGTATGTGTGGTGTGACTTTGAGAGACAGAATTCGAAATACTGATGTAAGAGAGCGTTGTGGTGTGAAAGAGGATGTAGTCACAAAGATTGAAAAAGGTATGCTAAGATGGTTTGGCCATTTAGAAAGGATGAATGAAGATTGACCAAGACATCGTCGAACATTCTCTGACCAAATCGGAGACGTTCTCAAGAAAGGGCAGGTCAGAAGTACTCTAAACCGGCGAGCATATATGAACAATATAATGACAGTAATCGAGGCAAAAGACGCGTGCAAAGATCGTGACAAATGGAAATCCGTTGTCTCTGCCTACCCTCTGGGAAACAGGCGTGAGTCTATGTATGTATGTATAAAGATAATCAATACATATTAAACTAATATTAGTATTCGCCAAACTGCATTACACAGTTTGTTGGCGAAATAGGCAATCAGGTTAGCTTAAACACTTTGAATTAAAATAAAAAATAATACACGATAATAAATATAAAATAATCAACAATTTAACCTTGAAAAAAAAAAATAAAATTAATAATTATTAAAATTGGTATTACACTGTATCACTATTGTTAGATCTACTATGTTTTGGACTGCCGCTAGACCCAACACGCTACCGTGTTCAACAGCAGATAATGAGGTCCTCGGTTCAAATCCCGGGTCGGGCCAAAAAGTGATTATGGGATTTTTCCCTAAAGAAAATTTCTCATTATCAGCCCGAAGTCTGGGAGTTGGCGGTATTATACCCCCGTGCCTCGCACAGTACGTAAAGCCATCGGTCCTGTACCTAACCTCTTTTCGGTCGTGTCGCTAGGTGTCCCATCGGATCATGAGAGTGATGGAATAGAAAGTGCTCCTTTGTTTGCGCACACACTTATGCTCTATAATATTTTTATTCTTTATAGCATACATTTAAATAATCATATTTATTGTAAATGACGGGTGTTAAATACCTTCTCGTTCTTTTCTCCTAATAATTGTTTACTAATAGTGTATAAAATTTTCCTATTCTACTATTTTTGTATTATTTGTATTTTGAGGTCTGTGCTATGGAATAGCTCTATCACTATTCAAAATTATGCTAAAAACCAGAATATTTTACATACTTTAAATAATTGGTCGTAGTTAGGTTTACATTTTTAGTCGATTTTCTTATACACTAGATAATTTAAAGATAAGATAAAGATAAAAATCATTTATTTGCGTGAATAAGGTGACAAAAGTTCTTAACATAATACAAATAGGTATCTCTTACTCTACTTTTCAGCATGTAAATATACATTTTAATACTAAAAAATTACCATACAATTTATAGACATTTAAGTACTTAATTTATTATTAAGAGTCTTATTTGTAAATCTTATGTGGTAATTACATTATCCTGCTGTATCCTAAATGTGTAGCAATAATAATATAATATCCTCGGACATTATTTACACACGGCCATCTTATCCCAAATTAAGCAGCTTGTGCTATGGAAACTAGACAACTGATATACTACTTATAAGTAGTAAATCAGTAAGTAGTACGCATTTACAATAAAAAAGTAGTACCTATAGGTACTACTTTTTTATTGTAAATGCGTATATAGATAATTACACCCAGACTCAGGAGAAACATACATATTCATGCTCACAAATATTTGTACTGGGTGGGAGTCAAACCCACGGACTCCGCCGTGAAAGCAAGCATTTGCCAACCACGCCAACAGGCCCGTCCAATAAATACTAAGACCAGGTACCACAGAATCAGGAAGTGCGTAAGATAATATACCTAATACAGAATACTTTATTATTAAGAAATACAGACAGGTGATAAAATCTACTCGGAATCGTTCTTAATTTACTACAAACCTATGATATTTCCAACTTAAATTACGGTCCTCTGTCAACCCAAGTTTATATTTCTCTACTTTTTTATACTAAACACATCGACACATAGCTTTATTATTGTGTAAGCATTTGTATGTGTAGTCAAAGATGTTTATATTTTTTAACTTATTGGAACGAAGTTCCTTATCGCGCGTTGCGAAACGGGGCTAGACGGAAAAAATTAAGACGAAAAGTTGTAACGACACTTTTTGCTATAGTAAGCTATTGAAAGCCGTGGGGCGTGCGCATGTTTCTCTGTCGGTCTCTCTCTCTCTCTCTCTCTTATAGAAAGCAAGCCAGATATTTTCGTTTCGTCTTTCTATTTCGCATTGAACAGTGTGGTGTCGCGACGATTATTTTTGTTGAGTGTATACAGGTTTTTTGTACATAATAAATAATAAGAACTAACTTCGTTCCATCCGGGTGTCGCTTGACACCTCTCAAGTATTTTTTTAAACTTTCTATACCTACTGAGAAAAAATAAGCAATAGGTACCTTATTTTTTTAAATTTATCATTAAGTATGCCATTGTCATGCGCCCATTTTGTTATATTTATGTATGTTAATATGTATGTTATTTTGCGCGATACTTTCTAGATTAGATTAACGCTTTGCATTACAAATAATGCTTTAAAATTGTAAGTTAATAGTTTGGCAAGTGTTATCAATATGATACGATCTTTCACATGCAACTGTGAACATATCAGTTAGCCATGTTTCCAGAAAACAAAGCCGATGCATGATACCTATGTAGGTACATCCTCCGGAAGGGTGTTAGCAAGGGAATCTTAAATTTGATCAGCGAGTGTGAAGCTTAAAGCAGAGCGTTTGTCCCGGATTGGTAGATGGTGCTGGTTCGAGACCCGCCGGACGATTAAATTAATGATTTGCCATTTTTGAGTTTATAGACAAGCATAATAGACACATGTTATCTGCATACATTTTACTGGTACTGCCAGTTCGCCTTTACCTGGTCCCCAATTGTTTCGTCCACTAAAATGCGTAGTGTTCGATTTTCGTCCTATGCAGGGATCGAACCTTCAACCCGTTGGCACAACACTGAATAAAAGACTGCAAAGAATAATGTACAGACCAGCCACATCCAGCTTTTCAACTTAATCACATAAGCATAAGGTTCACTTTCAATTGGGGTAATTTAACAGATTAGGGTAGCTTGATGTGCTGGCGTCTGTACTTACCTACATAAACAACATGTAACTTAATTAACGCACACCCTGAATTTAGTTTGTTCAGAATCGTTTACTGAATCGATTTATATCATTTTTAATATAGGTAATTTTTTATTCCAAAATAATTAAAACTACGGAAATTATTGTCATATTAACCCTGTACAGTCAAAACTAACTGAAATGGACCGTAAGTCAAACTAATAAGACGTTTAAATCGCAGTTTTATTTTTATTCATACAAATTCCAATCCAAAATTCAGTGTCCGTATTATGAATACAACATAATATTCTAATTGGGGTGTTTGAGGGTGTGCGTTAATTACGTTACATGTTGTATATAAAGAAGTCAACTCAAAAAAGTGAGTTTTAGCAGATTCGAAAACGGGGTTTTTTGTATTATCTCCCAGTCTCGACGTTCGTGATTATTTTTTTTTTATGTACTGTTTGTGTTACTTCAATATAATAATTTTCTTCGATCCTTTTATTGACAGGTTACATTACCCTACAACACGGTTATGTGTCTTTTTATGGTAAATCTTTGTGACTGAATTCGGGTTCCATTAGACCATTTTTCTCAATAGGACTTTCTTCCAATACTTTTTCTAATTTTGCAGCCTGATCCGTCAAATTCACAGCAATATATCCTCTTGGTGTCTGTGGTGATGTAACTTGCAAATCCGATTTACGTGATGCCATGGCATTACTTAGTCGTGAACTTCTCGTGAAACTGTTTTTGAAAGAAGTGTATCGAGAGTGTAGACGTTCAGTAAATCCGGCCGAAATATTTAACCTGAAAAAAGAAATTCTGCTTTAAACTTGTGGAAGTAAACATGGAATTCGAACCTACTTCGGCCTGTACTCGGACCTGGTCGGATTGTCAGCGGTTCTTATTTTCTTTTTTATAAACTTATATAAAGCTTTATGCGATAAGCCCGCCCTTCGTACAACTTGTTTATGCAATATCTCATGCCATATGTATTCTTATGGTGTACAGACGCCAGCATATCAAGCTACCCCAATCTGTCTAATTTCCCCAATTGAAGGTGAACCTTATGCTTATGTGATAAATTTTATTTTATTTTTATTTTATTTGAGACAACAAACAATTGCGTAATTTGCTTAATACTAATATTTAGTATTTCTTAGAAAAGACTTAGTTAATCACACAACCAGCATCGTTATCTACAACAGATCATATGAAACGGTAAAACTAGTAACAAGCAACTATGGCAAACAACAAAATTAACTTAGTCTAGGTAGCATACAGTAGGTGTGTGTTAGGTATTATACAGTGTTAATAATAGGTATTTATACGGTAATAATATTTAAATTAGACAAACTTATTCAATAACTGTTTTTTAAACTGATATATAGACTAAGCAAATATATCAATATCAGTGAAATTATCGTTGTAACCTTTCATTATCTGCCTTAAAGGCGCTCGTTCGCCAGCGTTGGTTCTGCTAGGTATAGGAGGTATAGGAGATAGTAAATAGTTTGTGAGCGTAGGTGCCACGGATACGACGGGAGCGACTAGGTATGCGAATATATATTTGATTGACTAATTTATCACAGTCTAGCTTATTTTGATAGATCTAAAGCAACATTTGGTCAAGGTACATTCTTCTTTCTTTGAGAGTTGTAAGGGATTTTTTTTTGAGAAGAGTCTCATATGGGAACCGCTTCTGTTCAACTTTATAATTTAAGTAACGAAGGTATTTGCGTTGTACTGATTCTATTTGGACATTATATTTGTCATAAAGTGGGTTCCAAACACATGTGGCGTATTCCAGTTGTGACCGAATGAGTGACTTGTATAATAATAAGAAAGTGGCGGGTTTCTTGAACGAGATACAGGTCCGTCTAACAAAGCCAAAAAGTTTAAAAGCCTTCGCAGTGAAAATCTATAAAAGAAATTTGACAGATTGGGGTAGCTGGATGTGCTGGGGTCTGTACAATAAATATTCTATTCTACAGGGTTACTTGTAAAATACCAACAACCTCGCAGGACTAGATATCTAACACCATAAGAAACAACTTTTGTTCTACGAGTTCGGACATAACTCAATACATAGAAAAATTAAAGTGATTTTGCAAAGAAAATTATTTTGTTGACATTGTTGGTATTTATTATTATTTCTAAATGATACATTCTGTAACATATAGTATATCATAATTTTTATATTGGCATTGTATTCTGCATGATATTAGAAAAAAAATGTATGCTTACTGGTGGAACATGGAACAAACTATTGCTATATATGTATCAACCTGTAATACTAATGTTCACAAAATAAATGAGTTTGTATTTGAATTTGATTTGACGACTGACGACTAAATGGGTCAAGTTGAAAGTCGCTAGCGCTGCACCCCTTTCCCGCGGCCTGGCAAGCTTTTATTCACGTAATGCTTGTTATGCACAAATTATCAAAAGTTGTAGAACAAAAGTTGTTCCCTAAGGATGTCTATAACACCAAGTTTTGGTCTTGGAACAGCTATGTATGGGCCACACAATTAGTTGTCCTCTGCGCAGTAGTAAAAAGGTTGCGGTTTTGATCCTCGAAAAGAAAAATATTTGTGTTCATGAACATGTCTTGGTATGGTTGTTTTCCGTGTATTTTACATATTTATAAATAAGTAGGTATATAAGTATTTCTATCTGTTGTCCTGTATTCATAGAACAGCTTTGCTTAGTTTGTGCTAGATGCTGTGTGCTATGTACCCTGATAGTTAATTTATTTTATGGACAGATAGATTACATCTTTATACGTTAGGGGTGCATTATTGATGATAGATCTTTTTCGCATATAAATGTTATGAACATAGCAATTCCGATGAAAACATTGTAGAAATTAATGAGTCTGAACAGCCGAATCGGTATTCCATCTGTGGGGACTGCTTCTAATAGCCAGGACACTCCCATTGCCACAGAAAACAGGTTTATAGACAGATATATTACAAACTTAAAGTATGTATGTAGCGTGACTACTCCAATGAGAATATAACAAAGTTTAAAAATTGCTTACTAAATCGGACATTTAATGACATCTATAAATCCACTGACGCAAATGAGGCCTATAATCAATTTCATAACATTTTTAAATATTACTATGATATGTGTTTCCCTCTTAGGAAAATAAAAATCCATGCCACTAGGAAAACGACATGGATTACTAAAGGGATTAAATTGTGTTGTAACCGTAAAAGACAAATATTATGGCAATTTCGTAAGAATCCCAATAAAAAATATAAGACAGCATTTCAAATGTATTCCAAAAGGCTTAAAACAATTATTCGCCTCACTCAAAAAGTTCAGAATAAAAACTTTATAAATAATGCCAAAAATAAAAGTAGGGCGACGTGGCATATTATAAATAAATCTAAAAACAATAACCCTAGAGAAGGAATACAAGAAATCAAACTTGATAATCAAGTAATAAGCGATCCTAAACACATAGCCGAGATTTTCAATGACTTTTTATTGATGAAATCGAAGATAAATCAACTAATTATCCAAATAAATTAAATTTTGACATTCACCGTGACTCAATATTTTTAAAACCCACGCACAAATATGACATTGCAAAAATGATCTATTCCTTAAATAATACAAACAGCGGCTACGATGACATCACGACTAACATTATAAAATCAGTTTCACTTATAATTTCACCTGTACTTAGTTTTATTGTTAACTTATGTTTCGAACAAGGCGTGTTTCCAGATATTCTTAAAATATCTATTATTAACCTTTTGTATGTACAAAAGGTGAAAAACTGGAACTTAATAATCATAGGCCAATCGCATTGCTGCCAATATTTTCAAAAATAATAGAAAAAGTCATCTACAATGCTCTATATTCATTTCTAGAACAAAATGATATTTTAGCAGATGAACAATATGGTTTCAGGAAAAGTAAAAAAATATTAACATGGCCGTTTATAAATTGTTCGAAACAATAATTTCAAACGTAGACTTGAGACGACCAGTGGCAGCGGTATTCATGGACATGAGTAAAGCGTTTGATTACGTGGATCGCAACATACTCATTAACAAGCTAGAGAGATGTGGAATTAGGGGTATTGCTCTCCAGATCCTTGAATCATACTTAACAAACAGGAAACAGCTGACGCAAATAAGTAGGATCTGTTATACTTCAAAAACTGAAAAAATGTACGTCTCGGGGCAAAAACCGGTTAAATATGGTGTACCTCAAGGAAGTATCTTAGGTCCACTACTTTTTATTATCTACATCAATGACATGCCGAGAATCACACAACATCCAATGGTGTTATTTGCGGATGATAGTACAGTGATGTTTAGTGAAAAAGATTCATTGACATTGCAAAGAGAAATGAATGACTGTCTGGTAATAATAGTTGACTGGCTAAAAGCAAACAATTTAAAGATTAATCTTGACAAAACTAAAATAATGACATTTGAGCAACGGACTAATAATTTCAAACCTGACATACGGTATCATAACAAAGTAATTGAAGAAAGTAGCAAAACAAAATTTCTAGGGCTCGAATTAGACAGAGACATGTCATGGAAGACACACACTGAAAGAGTCTGTAAACGCTACCCCTAGATGCCAATATTCTTACGCTCTTTATAATTTAAGGAAAGTGGTAGATAAGAAAACGGCAGTGACTGCTTACCATGCGTACGTCACATCAACGTTACGTTATGGTATTATATACTGGGGCAATTCTACGAATAGAGAGGCAGTCTTCAGAGCCCAAAAAAGATGTCTAAGGGCAATATGTGGCATTAAAAGCTATCGGTGCTTTAATGCTCTGTAAGCCATTTTTTCTTAATCTCCGCATATTGACAGTACCCTGCTTATATATATACGAGGTAGCTACATTTGTTAAAACTAAATATGTATTTTATTACCAAACGTATTTTATATTTATGCCTTGAGCTGTTGAGTGTGTCAAACAAACTAAGATTAGTTTGTTTGACACACTCAACAGCTCAAGGCATAAATATAAAATACGTTTTAGGCCACATAAAAAGGCTATATATAATAAAAATTTCATTGGCATGGCACCTAAAATATATAACAATTTACCGCACCACATTATTTCGGTATGTAACGATACAAAATTCAAAAAGGATCTGATACAATTTTTGGCAGTTAGGGTTTACTATAGCATTAATGACACTATGACACACTAATATAACACCTATATTTTTGTTATTTTTAAGGTGAAATTATTTGTTCTTGACCTGTGTAATTATGTACTTTATGTCTAATTAATTAATTTTATTTGTTTTTATTTTTATTTGACCTGTGTAATTGTGTATTTTATGTCTAATTAATTAATTTTATTTGTTTTTATTTTTATTTGACCTGTGTAATTGTATTTTTTTATTGAATTTATTAATGACTTTTATATCTTTACGTTTAGAATTGTGACATTTTATATTCATGTATTAAATTCACGTGACATATTTGTTAAATCCAGTTGCATGCCCTAACCGGCTGGACATAGCGATACAAACAGTTCACTAACACCTCGAAATATGTATTATTAATGTACCTATGTTCGCAATAAATAAATTGAATTGAATTGAATGTGATGCGTTAATTTCTAGGAACTTACCTTTTACAAAGTAATCTGTAGATTTTTTTCTTACATATAAATGTTATGAACATAGCAACTCCGATGAAAACGTTGTAGAAATTAACGAGTATGAACAGCCACAACGGTATTCCCTCCGAAGGGACTGCTTCTAATAGCCAGGACACTCCCATTGCCACAGAAAATTTAATGTAATGTCCCAAGCTGAGAACAAAAGATAAATAAATAGGTTAACAAAGGCACTATGGAGCTCTAACTCCACCCATGATTCCTGCTCCACTTGCTAAACGCTAAGATCAAAGCAATAAAGTTCAATATTGTGCATGATATTTCATGGTATTCCAGCACAAATCTTACTAGCGAAAGTGACTTATCGGATTCATTTCATTTATTTCAGTAACAATTTTTACATTGTACTGAAAATTTACATTAAATTTTAAAATTAAAACAAACAAAGGTACAATAGAAATCATAAAATACAATAGAAATTCATTAATAAAACAGATCCCAAAAAAAAGATTGTTAAAAGAGTAAAACATTTTCATCATTACACTATTGTAATGATGACAATATTTTACTTTTTTAGCAATCTACACTATTATCAAAAGAATAATATAAAGTAAAAACAGATGGCGAAATGGAGGAAGTTGGCGGTATTACACCCCCGTGCCTCGGAGAGCACGTAAAGCCGTCGGTCCTGTACCTGAACTCTTTCCGGTCGTGTCGCTAGGCGTCCCATCGGATCAGCGTGCCCCTGTGTTTGCGCACACACCTGTGCACTGTAATATGTCCTGTGCAATTGGCTAGTCTCCATTGAGACTGGCCACCGTGGCCGAAATTCGGTCGGGAGGACATTATTATTATGATGTATGTCAATTGAAGAATATTAAACAATTTATTTAATTTTTATGTTAAAAAACATAACTTAATAGATAATTATGCTAAAAACAAAAACAAATATATTACAAATTCTCATACTAAGTCAAAAATAAAAATATTGCACATACCAATACAGATGTCAAAATTGAAAATATAATATCAATAAAAATTGTTAGCATGAATAGGTCTAGTTGTATGTATCACGGAGAAACTCATCAAGGGTGTAGTAGCAATTCTCTAACAAAAATGATTTTAACTGCTACTTGAACTGATTTATGTTGTAAATCGACTTCAAGTGTACAGGAAGTTTACTAATGAGTTAAATAAACAGGAAAATTCTAAATGAGGTTGCATCATATTTTGTAGGTCCTCACGCCTAGTAGCTTCCCGCTTACTTCTTTCATCTGGTGTTTCGAAATTCTGCAGCTTTTTCATGAGATCAGTAAGAAGAACTAAAATATACAAACAAAGGACCGTTAGTATCTCAAGTTTTTTAAATTACTCCTTACACGATACCCACTGTGAAACTCTCACCATGGTTCTTATGGCCCTGTTTTGTATAATGAAAGCTGTATTTCCATTGTACGCGTAACCACCACCCCATAGAATGATACTGTACCTAAGCTTCGACTCTACGAGCGAGTAATATACAACTTTTAATTGCTCAATAGCGATCACGTCTCGAAGGCTTCCCAAGTCATAGCTTGCTGAAATGATTGAGCTTTCTATAGCTGTTACTTCTTTTCTCCAAAGTCAAAGTCAAAATCATTTATTCCGTAAAAATTTTACATTTATGTGGAATCGTCATATTTTTTTACCCTACCATACAGTGCATGACGTGGCAGCTACTGAGAAACACTGCCAAAAAACTCAGTAGTTATCCCTTTTTAAAATAAAATATACTTAAGATTAAATACAATCATGTGTGTTGACTCAGAACAACTCAATCCCAAGCACTTAAATAATCAGAAATTATGTAATACACATGTGCTACAAAATTTGGCTTTAATAATTCTTTTAAACTTATTCGTAGACAATTCTCTAGTATCATTGGAATAAATAATAAATGCCACGTTTGAAGTTAAAAGCCCGTTGTTCCATACAAACTCTGCGAACTCTTTTCACCCCCTTAGAGGGAGAATTTTCAAAATTCTTTCCTTACCTACGTCACTTAAGTAACTTCTACGCAAAATTTCATGGTACCTACTATATCCAGGGGTTTCTGCTTTGCGTTGATCGATCAGTTAGTTAGTTTCTGCTTTTATTTATATAGATAGTCTTTGTATATATCCTTTTATAGGTATCTTTTTAGTGTGTCGTGTAAACATACACATAGCTGTATAGTGTACTAGCAAAAACCTGCACACACTATGCTCTTTTTCTGATTACTTTCTGCTGTCGCGGATCTGATGGAAACTATTCCTATTGATATAAACAACCGCTGCGAGAAGAGAAACTAATTACTGCTCTTTGATAATTATTATTGTTAATTTGTTGTTGTACATAACCCCTTAAAAAAAAATCTAACATCACAAAGTCAACTTAAAAATCATTTTATAGAGATGGATTCTTAAATTAGAATTAATATATCAACTGTTCTGAAGCGGCGAACCGTTCTGAAATTAAAATTAGAATATCGTCTACAAGCCAAACTCCTGTGCTCTTCAAACTTCAAGACACTTACTTGCTTCACTGCCCACGCTTCATAAATCAACATAAGAACTTTATCTGATAATTTATAGTGGGTGTCGTCATTGTGCGTTATTGTAATTTATTCATAAAAATGTGGTGCAGCTAAACGCACTTCATTATATCAGTTGAAAGACGTCAACTGCTGAACTAAGGCCGGCCATTGTGGAGCTTCTTGAGGGAGGCTCCAAGGGTCCCCACAATGACCGGTCTTGTGCTAGCTACCCGCATCCAGCGGCAAATTAACACACTTTAAGCTAAAATCTGCTTAAAGTATGTTAAGTTGGCAGAAAGGTTTTCGAGTGGCGACCCGTAAGACCCAGCGTGCGCAGGCCCCTACAAGGTGGATCGACAACCTTGCAAGGGTCATGGAAAGCCGCTGGGTGCGGGTAGCACAAGACCGGCCTCTGTCCAGCAGTCGACGTTTTTTGGCTGATATGATGAAGCGTGTTTAGTTGCGCCACATTTTAATGAATAAATTACAATAGCGCGTGATGATAACATCCACTCCTACTAAAAATGTCTACCTTTTTAAGAGAGGTAGGGCCTAGCATTCATTCGCTCAAAGAGCAGCCTGACTGGGGAAGTACCTCCACACAGAAGACATTCCTTAATAATAACATTAATCATTTTAATTTTGTGTTTCCGAGTGTGAGTATGGTTGCCAAAGCTCATTGGGATGGGGGGAAGGGTCAGCAATACTTGTTTGCTGACTTTTAAAGGCCGTCAACGCACCCGCGACTCCTCAGGTGTTGCGAGTGTCCATGGGCGGCGGTGATCACTTACCATCAGATGATCCACTTGCTCGTTTGTCGCCCTCTGATATATAAAAAAATACCTGCCTCATTTTAATCCTGTTTGAGTTTCCAGATCCAGCAACCTTTTCTATTCTTCTATTGGTTTCATAGACGTATCGTACAGTCTTTATGAAAAATATCAAGTTGATTAACGTTAGCAGTATAGCCGGTGTTATCACCCAAATATACTGTGACACGTCTGCAAATAAAAAGAACGGCGTTGGTTAGCTATTTTGGGATTCGTTTTTTAAATTACAAATTAAAATATTTTATCTGTAATGTATTTTTAGGAGTTTTAGTACCAACGCGAAAAATACTGCATCGAGGCATTGTTTCGTTTTCAGAAACTGGTGTAAATTCGAGGCTGTATGTGGAAATATGATGGATTTTTAGACATAACGTCCCCGACAACGTACACAAGTAGATGAAAGTGCCATATTGCCGTGAATTGCTATTTTCTGTGTTGAATTTAAAATTCCATAGAAGCCTCTAGTAAAGTTTTCTCTACTTGACTGCGGTAGGACAAGGATTATGACATTAAATTATTGACCAAAACCAATGAAATGAAAATATGTACTACTGAAGATGGCTCATAAGGCTGAAGAAGCCAGGGCCGTATAATATTTATAAAAAAGAATGCATCACACTTATATTACAAAGGCGAAAGTTTGTGAGTGTGTATGTTTGTTACTTCTTCACGTCTAAACGGCTGGAGCGATTTTAATAAAATTTGGTTTGGAGTTAGCTGACACCCTGGATTAACACATAGGATATAATTTAACGCGGGTAAAACCGTGGGGCACAACTAGTATCCTATATTTCGATCTCATGTTGATAGTTTTCTATTTGGTAAGAACGGGGCTTCTTTAGAGGCTTTTACTGCTTCTCTGAAGAAATACCCCATAAGGGTGCCCTCAGGTATTAGTCGCTTAAATTGAGCTACTGGTTGAGAGGCTTTTGCGCTAGCCAACTGCTCGCTGTTTTCAATTCTTTAATTTGATATACTATTGCTAAATATAACAATAATAGCTTAGTTACTTGCTATTTATTTAAGGATATTAAAAATATATGTGACGAAACAGACCACACGGACAGACTAATTGGAAAAATGTGTTGCTTTAATTACTGTTTTAAAACTGTGTTTATGTAATACATTGTGAGCTTGTCAAGTACAAGTGTATGTAAATACCCAAGTGCTGAATAAATTTCATTATTTCATTAATAGAGGCGAGCAGAGGTTCGAAATATCTAGCAAATAAGACAATAAAATAAGTAATCCGCGCCAAAAGGAGTTTGGGGCTCTTCGAAGTTCAAATCTCGGCTCAGTGTTAGAGGGCCCTAAAAATACGTGCTGAATTGGCTTAAATAATAATTATTATTCTCTTGAGTCCAAGGGAAACTATCCAAAGCGGCATTATTAGGGTCATACCAAATTTAGCTAGGAAGAGGGGGAACACTGAGAGAGAAAAGGTGAGCGTTGATGCATCACAGGGGGCCCTTAAATCTAGAGCTGAGTCGCAAGGCTCAGAATCTGTCGAGTGTTCCCTCCTCTAGCACGTGATGGACCCGATTTCCGTACGGTAAATTCATGGAATGCTAAGAATTAATCTTCTCTTATAATAGGTCTTTACCTATGAAATTGCCGTTTTGTATGAAAAAATTTAAACGAATTTTTTTCATGAATTTTTTTATTTGTATTAATCGAAGTAATCACCCATGCAATCAATGCATCTTTGCCATCGCAGTGGCAGTTTATTGATGCCCTTCTTAAAGAAATCAGCTGGACGGGAGGCAACAAATTCTTCAAAGGCATTTTGTACTGCCTCTCGGGTATTGAATTTTTTTCCCGCCAAGAAGTTATCCAAATTCTGGAAAAAGTAGTAGTCTGTAGGCGCAAGGTCTGGTGAGTAGGGCGGATGACGGAGAGCTTCCAACCCCAGTTCTTGCAACTTGGAGACCGTCTGCTGTGCAGTATGAGGTCGCGCGTTGTCGTGCAGGAGCAGCGGAGACGAGCGATTGACCAATGCTGGTTGGAGATGCGCCAGCTTCTCCATCATTGTGCTCAGTTCTTCACAGTACACATCTGCAGTAATGCTCACCCCGTTTGGTAAGAAGCTGTGATGAATCACACCGGCGCTAGACCACCAAACAGTGACCATCACTTTTCTAGGGGTAAGTTTTCGTTTAGGGCATTGTTTAGGTGCTGAACCAGGATCCAACCAACTTGCTGAGCGCTTGCGGTTATCAAACAGAATCCATTTTTCATCGCAGGTAACAATGCGGTTCAAAATTCCTTCATTTGTGTGTCTGTTGAGCAGTGCAAGGCACGTCTCGACGCGTACTTCGCGCTGGCGATCATTGAGTTCGTGGGGCACCCATTTGTCAAGCTTTTTTACCTTGCCAATTTGACGCAAATGGACCAATATTGTTTTGACGCTAACGTCGAAAGCTGCTGCTAATTCAGCCGTAGATTGTGTATCATCAGCTTCCACAACCGCCTTTAATTCGTCATTGTCGACCAAAGTCTTCGGACGACCGCGAGGTTCATTTTTCAGGTCGAAATTTCCAGAACGGAAGCGAGCAAACCAATAACAGGTGGTGCGTTGGTTTGTAGTGTTAGCTCCGTAAACGTCGTTGATGTTGCGTGCCGCTTGTGCCGCGTTGCTGCCACGACGGTACTCATATTGCATAATTACTCGAATTTTTAACGTATCCATGATGACGAAAAAGATTGAAATGCGATGAAAATGTAACACTAATCAATAAAGAAATGACTACTTTTGGAAAAAAGAATCCATGTTTTTAAAATAAAATTAATTTGAAATTAGAATTCTTAGCCAAACAAAAATTATTTTGATTTGAAATGGCCAGTACTGCAGAACGGCAATTTCATAGGTAAAGACCTAATATCTTGTTAGTCTCTTAGGCCTATGAATATTTAACAAACCGTTTCATAGCCTTACCAGAGTTTGAGGATCCAGCGAAGTTTAGTTTGTACTGGTCAGGGAATGAAGGAGTATGGTACAAACCCTCTGCTAGTCCTACTCCTACCAGCGGTATGAGCCATGCGTACAGACTGTACTTCCAAAACTTCTTTTTCCAGCTGCGTCTTGTTAACATCACTTTCAATTCACTGTGAAATTTTATATATATTAATGGTCAATTAAATTCTTAACATATTAATTTTATGGTTAATTAAAGTCAAAGTCACAAATCATTTATTCTCTCGTCATCTTTTTTACCCTACGTGCATGACTCGCACATGAAGGGTTCCGTAGCAGCAAGTATTCCAGTTGATTAAATGAAAGCAAATTGCGGTTTATAACGTATTAAAAAAAAACTACTTGCTAGATCTCGTTCAAACCAATTTTCGTTGTTAGTTTCCACGATAATATACATCATATAATTTTTTTAGTTTTATCATTCCCTTATTTTAGAAGTTACAGGGGGGGGACACTCATTTTACCACTTTGGAAGTGTCTCTCGTGCAAACTATTCAGTTTAGAAAATAATCTCAATATATTCTCAATATAATTTTTGAAGACCTATCCATACCCCACATGTATGGGTACGATGTTTTTTTTTTCAGTTCTATGTATGGCGACCCCCCAAAATTATTGTTATTTTTCTATTATTGTGTAAAAATCTTAATGCGGTTCACAGAATACATCTACTTACCAAGTTTCAACAGTACAGCTCTTATAGTTTCGGAAAAAAGTGGCTATGACATACGGACGGACAGACAGACAGACAGACATGACGAATCTATAAGGGTTCCGTTTTTTGCCATTTGGCTACGGAACCCTAAAAAAAATAAAATATACTTAAGATTAATTACAAAAATGTGTCTTGACTCAGAACAACTCAATCCCTTTTGTCACTTGAATAATCAGATTGGCGTGGTTGGTAAATGCTTGCCCTTCACGCCGCAGGTCGTGCGCACGCCCAGGGCGGATATATGTGTGCATGAATGTCTGTTTGGCCTGAGTCTGACAATTTTATGACACTGATGACCTCTAGATACAATAATTAAAAGACATCAAAAATTACTCCGGGGTTGTTCCGTTGTTATAGTGTAGTACAGACGCCAGCACATCCATATAAGATTTTCAACTTTAACACATAAGCATAAGGTTCACTTTCAATTGGGGAAATTTGACAGATTGGGGTAGCTTGATGTGCTGGCGTCTATACAATTGCAAAATATAGATAAAGAGAAAATCTGGATTATGGAGTGGTGGAGTTTATGGACTCAGAAGGCGGGAATAACACCTGCCTGACTAATGTCTCCTTACAATCTTAAAACGTCAGGGAGTAGCTTGTGACACACACACAATAATTGGGCTCCCAAATGTAGTAATATAGCGACAATGGCTGAATTGTTGAAACGTATGCCAAAGCAATCAGATCAATATCGTGAATTAACTCTGACTATTAACAGCATATAACGCACTCGCTTCCTTCATAATTCAAAATTCATTTATTCCGTTTAAATATTAAATTTGTGGAATCGTAAATTTTTACCCTACCGCGCAGTGCATGACGCGGTAGCAACTAAAACAACTCAGCAGGAATCCTTTTTAAAAATATTGATTTGCTAATATGATAACATTTTACTTAAATATGTTAATCTAGAGCCAATCAATCCCATGCCGTTTTGTCACTTAAAATAATCAGTAGTTTTGTAGTAAGCTTGCTAGACAATTTGGCTTTTATAGTCCTTTTAAACTTTTTCGTAGACATTTCTCTGATATCAATGGGAAGTTTCTTATAGAATCTTTCTTCTAATATTCTTATGCTTGCGACTCCACTCTTACAGGCCAATATTTACTTATCGTTTGGGCAATGAATTTGGTTACCCTAGTGTCAGAGTTGTTCAATCCGTCCATTAGGCCCCTGAAATGGCTTAAAGACTTTTGCCTAATGGCTACAAGCGGGACCGACAGCTTAACGTCCCCTCCGAAGCACGGAGATGCTCAGAAATTATTCCACTTTGGTGGTCATCCATATATGGAATGACCGCGAGCCTAGTTGCTTAACCTTGCCACTTACGGATCGGTGAGAGCATCTGGCTATGAGCTAGGTCAATGGTAGGAGATTTATACCTCGTCAATGTTAGCTCCAGACGGCCAGTAAAGACAATGTGGAGCCGAGAAGCAGGATATTCTGCCGGTTACAAACGGCGTGCGTGTGGACGTTGTTCCACCACAACTGGTTATAAGGTATTTAGTGATTTCAAAATATAAAAAATAAACATACCTCGTCGCAATAGACCACGCTTGAACTGTCAATATGTTTGACCAAGTGAAACACGCTAGAGTGAAGTAGTATGTTATGGGCACTGTAAGAGAAATACTGCTGAATTAGTGGCTCAAGGTAATATGTCACCCCCTCATTGCGTCGTTCAATTATGTATTTTAAAAATAATGAGAGTGCCATGATAGCAGGAAGAAGACTGGCAATACAATGATGTATTCTTTTTAGAATTGCTATAATCTTTAAGTGAGACGAATGGAAGCTTGATATGACAGAATTGTTCAAAATTAGATGTCTGTGTATTATACCATAGAAACATAATTTATTATATATGATTACGACGATTGCGTTTATACATAAGTTTTTTTAAAATGTGCTCTCTTAATTTTAGTTAAAATAAGATGATATATAACAGAGTGTAATGATATACTTACGCAAAACTTCACAATTATAATTCCAACCGTACAGTTTAGTCAAATATTGCATTTCTTTAAGCATCATGCATGTGATAAACGTTACAATGTATGCCATGAGGCAGTAGCCTAACAGGTTCCGAAGTTCACGGAGCAAACAGTAGACCAGTAACACCAGAAGCATGAAAAAGCATGTTATCATTGTACCTGAAAATGATAAGTGAGTCGCCATTAGAATTGTATGTTGTCGCTCGAATCTTCACCGTTGGACATTTTAGTGTGCGTGTTTGCTTTGTGCGAATAAAATGAAAGATTGGAAAATTGATCTAAGAGATCAATTTTCAAATCTCCTTGAGTTATACACTTTGACACAATAAATCAAACACATTGAAACTTGAGACAGTATATAGATTTTCAATACCCGGCTAGCTAGGAACGCGTGTCGCTTTCAATATTCGTCCGCATGGCCTGCTGCTGCTCAAAGTGTCGAGCGCGCCGGTCCGATGAATCTTAACTCCGTCGAGCGCCCACAGATGGCACTGGCGTTCCGAACATTACTAACTGTACTAACGTTCCAAGTTTACTAAAAGTACTAACGTTCCAAGGATGACTGTGTTCATTTTATTTGTTTATTCGTATGAACAGGTGATCCTCGTGCCACAGTTGTTCGAACCCCTCAGAAGAACTGCCGCCGCCACAGTGACAATTAGAAAGTAAATTTGAGAGTTATTAACTCGAGAGAGTTGGGTTTTATTGATCTGTTTGTATGAGTCGATTGCAATTTAAATAATGTCCACTCAGAACTTGGCCATGAGAATCGCAATGAGTAGCGTCCATCAGATCTTTAAGTGTTTTTTTTGCTGGATGGGTTTGCGGTTACCCACGATCTCACCTGATGTTAAGTGAATGTCTGGTCGAAGGTGAACCGCGCATACCCATAAGAAACCTGTTCACTTTATCCTTGAATAAACCCATGTTGTAGGAGTCTAGAAACACGTCGTTCTGGAGGGTGTTCCACTGCTAAGCCGTGCGTTTGATGAAAGAGGAAGCAAACCACTTCGTACGTCATAATGGTCAACAACAAAGACCCAATGGAATCTAAAGATTTTATTTGTGAAACCAAGTGGTCAAACAAATGTGGAAATCTGCACTGGAAGGCTTACACGCAAAGGCTCTGTGATCAGGGGCTACAACAAAAATAAAATCGAAATAATTACTAGAATTCAAAAGCTACAAAGCATGTGCAGTAACTCAGATTCTCACGAGACACTGCAAGCCAAACAATGTATGTTCAACCTAAAGCTGTCAAGAAGGAGAGGAAACACCAATGCATAGTCTGTTCTAGTGAGGGTCATTAATGCGTTGTAGAAATATCTACCTAGGACAACCTAACATGTATAATAATAATATCCTGGGACATTATTCACACACGGCCATCAGATCCCAAATTAAGCAGAGCTTGTACTATGGAAATAAATACTACATATACTACTTTTGTTCAGTAAATACATACGTATATAGATAATTACACGCAGACACAAGAAAAACAAACATGTTCATGCACACTATTTGTGTTTTTCCTGGCTTAAACGACCAGCGGCGTGAAAGGAAAGTATTTACCAACTACCTACGCATACTGGTAAGCGGGAATAACAATACAATATTATAACGCCAGGAAGATGCTCGTGACATCAAACGCAAGCATCTACCAACCACGCCAATCAGCCCGTCCGTGTATGTATCCGGAAGAGATACAAACACTCACTGCTCAAACAATCTGAAAGTTTATTGAACCTATAGAACTAACTAGTGGACTATACAGGTTAGGAGCGCTACTATAGATCAGTAATGATCGAAGTAGTAAGAAGCCACTAAGACATCAAGCTTCGATAAAAGCAATAAAAATTCTGAACCTTTTTAGGAAGTTAGAATTAAAAAGGGTAATTTAATGTAATTAGGTTTCTCGAACAGTACCAAGCCGTGTTTTAATGTAGGCCACGCTAGTATGGTATTGGCGAAATCACTGTTTAGTCATGATGGTTTTTCCTGTCATTATAATAAATATACCTATAATTCCGCAAAAAAACCCATTATAAGGAAATATATAAATGTAGAAATAAATTCATGAACCAAAGATGGGAGTGAACGTTCCTATGATGATTGTGTATTTTTAGGTATCACTATGGACAAATATTGCAACTGGAAACCACATATTGAAAAATTAGTTAATAAAATAGACCGTTTTGTATTTGTACTAAAGAGAATTAGACAAACTGTTAACGTAAATACCGCACTAGTGGCGTACCATGCTTATGTCTCTTCTTTACTTAGATATGGAATAATCATATGGGGCAACTCAGTAGAAATAGATAAAGTTTTCATAGCACAAAAGAAGTGCATTAGATGCATTAGATTCCAAGAAACTAGCCCCACACAGGGCTGTGTGGGGCTAGTTTCTTGGAAAGTTGCAAACCTTTATTTAATAAATATAACATTCTTCCATTACCGTGTATATATATATGAAATATGCATTTTAGTTAAAAAACATCCGAACTTATTCGAACATTTTGATATCATGTCTAGACATAAAGACAAAATTAAATTACCTAGAATAAGACTAGAGATTTTCAAAAAAAATGCATATTGTATGGCAATAAAAATACATAATAACCTTCCGTTACATATAAAAAAAATGTCATTACCTCAATTTAGGAAGAGTTTATTTAATTTCCTCAAAGAGAAATGTTTTTATAGAACTAAAGAATATCTAGAATATAAGTCGAAATAATAATGTAATTTAATAGATTAATTTATAATTAGATTAAGTTTCTAAACAACATATATGTACTCGTATATTTGCACGAACTCAGGTCAGAATATGTTGGATTATAACCTTTTCATTAAGACCTTATGTACCATACTTGAGCAAATAAAGATTTGATTTGATTTATATCCGCCTGGTGCGTCACTGCCAAGGGACGAACAGATAACAGCACGTCCAGTCACCCCAACTGTCAAATGTCTTTTGTAGATTTTCAACTTTATCACATAAGCATAAGGTTCACTTTCAATTGGGGAAATTTGACAGATTGGGGTAGCTTCATGAGCTGGCGTTTGTACAACCTTAATCGCCGATAACCGTGATCATGATCCGCGTTCAAATAGATCATTATCATCGTCATATCGACGACAAAGGCCTCCCCTTAAGATCTCCACAATGGCCGGTTTTGCGCTACCCGCATCCAGCGGCCCATCTTGCAGGGGGCTGCCCAAGCTGCGTTTTCCGGTTCGTGGTCGCCACTGAAGAACCTTTCTGCCCCAGTAGCCATCGGTTCTACGACCTATATGCCCTGCCCACTGCCACTTCTTTTGGCAATTCTTCGAGTTAGGTCGGTTACTTTGGTTCGCCTGCGAATCTCAACGTTTCTGATTCGATCACGCAGGGAAACTCCAAGCATAGCCTTGTCCTTTTTCCTTAACGTGTCCTTGAGCCGTCTGATAAAGCCCATAATAAGCGACCACATTTCTATTCCATCAATCAAGTCATCACTTACAAATAAATGAAGATTAAAAATGACTAAATCATTCTTTCAACCGACTTCAACGTTGAAAATCTATTCCGAACCATATATGACGTCTCAAGTGCTTATGGGCGCCGGTTAAACGAATGATTTATGACGAATTAGGCGGTAGGGCCCCAGGCCCTGGGTCTTTGTGTAAATGATCACGGATGCACCAAGGTGCCAGTGCAATCTAGCCTCCCTCAAGCGCAAACCCAACCCAAACCAGTCGCACAGATATCTCTGAGAAGACAAGACAAACTAAAATAAAAGAAGAAAATTGGATAATACCTTAAAAAGAAAAAACTTAGTGTCGAACTTACCAATTGATAAAAATGAATATATAACATTCTCTCTATGTTTTAATGTTGCCAACTGCAGGAAGAGCTCAGTTGTTATTATGTTTTTTCTGCTGAAGAAACGAATATCCACACAATAATCTGGTACTACACGTGATTCCCACTTATGGCTTGCATGGATTAATATAGTTCCATCCTGAATGTTATGAGAATTAATAATGAACAAGTGCCGTTGCTAGCGCACAAAATATATCAATAATTAAAATAATGCCTGTTTTGAGTTAGTAAGAAAATATAAGCAGGTAATATGTATGCATAACCTTTTCATACTCATAATTTCATCCTAGCCGATTTTGGCGACGTGGCTAAAATCAATGGATACTAGCCATCTGCGCGGGACATATTATAGTGTACAAGTGTCTGCGCAAACACAGGGGCACTTTGTTTTCCATCACTCTCATGATCCGGCGGAATGCCTAGCGACACGACCGGATAGAGGTCAGATACAGGACCGACGGCTTTACGTGCTCTCTGAGGCACGGGGGTGTAATGCCGACAACGGCCAGACTTCGGGCTGATACTGATAAATTTTCTTATCAGATAATCCCAAAAATCACTCTTTAGCCCGACCCGGGATTTCGGTTTAAAGATTTTTTTATGAAAAAGAACTTATAAGTCACTTACGTGATAATAGTAGTTAAAATTATTAGTAATTATATTTTAGTTTACGTCGTTCGATAAACATAAAATAATAATAATAAACAGCGATAGTTAAAACTATTAATTTCACATATATTGGCTTTTGCCTCTATTACAGCAGATTTATTTTTGTGGCTAAACAAACCGATGCGAGAACGACATAGCCTGCCGCAGGCCTGACTAGGGAAGTTTGAGGTGGTTGGTGCCGAGCCGCTTTCATGTCGCTTCTGTCTGTTATCAGCAAGTAGCAACCAGGCTTCAACATAGATCTTACGACCCTCCACGACACGTTTGCGCCATTCAACTCTATTTTCAGCGAGCTTTTCCCAGCTACAGTGGTCAATTTTAAAAGCAGCCATATCCCGCTTGGTGCAGTCTTTAAAGATTAATTTCACAACTATTTACATAATTACTAATGTCTATTTTTATTTAAACCGCTGGATGCGGATAGCGCAAGACCGGCAATTGTGGAGATCGTTGAGGGAGGCTTTTGTTCAGCAGTCTTTCGGCTGATATGATGGTGATACTTGTTTATGAGAGGATAATGTAAATTTTATGATTGTGTAATAATAAAAAGTAGTACAATTTACTCAAATATATCATACAAGTGTTTGCCTCGGTGATCTAAGGGTAGCGTGTTAAACCGCAGATAATGACGTCCCGGGTTCAAATCCCGGGTCGAGCCAAAATGTGATAATATCCTAGTTAGTGGTCCCATCGGATCAGGAGAGTGTATGAATAGAAAGTGCCCATGTGTATGCGCACACATTTGTGGACTATAATAAGTTCCGCGCAGGTATCTAGTCTTGATTGAGCCGACCAGGAGCTCTCGGCTATGCCTTTATAAGTTTTAGAGAATATAATTACATTGTGAGCTCTTTAGAATGATGTGAATTGTTTATTTTGAAAAATCAATATTACAAAATATATTCGGAACTAATTTTACCTTCGTAAATTATTTTCCCGATTTAAAAAAATAGGAAAAACTGATTTAACCACATTTAGTCGTCACTAAAAAAATATCAACATGAAAACTTATTCAAAATATTTTGGAGTGGTAAGTTCCCAAGATAATCAAAGAACTTTTTTAGAAAACATACAGACGCCAGCACAACCAGCTAACCCAGTCTGTCAAATTTCTTTTATAGATATTCAACTTTATCACTTAAGCATAAGGTTCACTTTCAATTGGGGAAATTTGTCAGATTGGGGTAGCTTGATGTGCTGGCGTCTGTATATATTTGTGTATGTATCATATTTATCAATATATAACGATATAATACAATTATTCTATTTTATTTTTTAGACATAAGAGGGTCCAGTTGAAAATCAGCGCCACGCCCCTGGGTTGGCTAATGCTGAACTGGATACCTACTTGCTGCAATTGACAGACACATGCACCCACTTGAATATTAACTATATATTTTTTAATATTGACAAGACGTATATGTATTTTTGTGTAAAGTGTGTCTTTCAATGTTAGCAATAAATTTTCTTTTCTTACTTTTCTTTCTTTCTTTACACAATTATTCTATAACATGTAATTTATGACGTCCAATACTGGACAAAGGCTTTCACAGTGGAATTGCGCATAATTTGGAGGCATATGCCATAATCGCCACCCGTGGCAGACGAGTTGGCGATCACAGTACTATAACGGTCACATCGTCAATAAAAAATTTGCCAAGTGCGAGTCGGACCCGCCCATAAAGAGTTCCGAGTAGCAGCAAGTATTTCAGTTGATTGAATGAAAGGTAAATTGCGGTTTACGATTTAAGACGTATTAAAAATATTACTTACTAGATCTCGTTCAAACCAATAGAAAAAAATAATATTAGAAACTTCAATATCATTTTTGAAGACCTATCCATAGATACCCGACATGTATGGAGATCATGGAAAAAAAGAGAGATTGAGTTTCAGTTCTAAGTATGGGGAACTCCCAATTTTTTTTTCTATTTGTGTGAGGATACCTTAATGCGGTTCACAGAATACATTTTATTTGCCACGTTTCAACAGTATAGTTCTTATAGTTTTGGAAAAAGTGGCTGTTACACACGGACGGACATACAGACTGACATGACGAATCCATAAGGGATTCCGTTTTTTGCCCTTTGGCTTCGGAACCCTAAAAAAGTAATATTATACTAAAGTTGTGCGAGCGAGATGGCTACATGTTGGAATCTGGGCCTTAATTTACCAACCTCTGACATGTACACGTCATCATATTCGCTGTTTAGGAATATTGCATCTTTATTTTTGTCTGGATAATTGTATTCCGTCGTAAACTCGAAGAGATCTTCAAACTTCTTGCTTAAAGGTGTCACTTTGTCACCTTTTAGAACACCCACTTTCATTAAGGAAGGATAATCGAACTTTAATTTCTTAGTCATATTGCCTTCACTAGGGTCCATGCAGATAGAATTCTTTTCTTTCCAAAGATATTTTAGTATTTTTCCTTCATCGCAGCACTTTGGTATACACACTTTGTTTTTATTTGTACAGTAAGATATTTTGAAATTGCTTTGTTTACGTAGAACATCACTTTGTACAGAACAAATTAGAAAAAACAAGAAGTAAATGAATTGTATGGACATGTTGTACTACTCGAAGTTGCAACAGTTATGTGATTATAGCGAATGTCATTTTAAAGTTAATAAAATTAATAAATACCTATATCCTAGTTAATAAACTTCTAATATATTGTATTCAATTATCCCTGTTATTATATAACTGAGTGTATTTTAGTTTTGTAGGTAATAGTACAAGTATTAGTCATATTATTTTTTAAATTAGGCCGTCCTTCTATTGTTTTTGCTATGATCAGGAAAACCTGCTTTATTTGATAATGAATTTTAAATTAATATTTAAAACAATAGGCAATCAGACGATAATCACAAACAATCTAAAATTTGGTTAGACACAGATTTCTTATAAGATTTAAATATTTTTGTGAGGTATTTACCCTTTATAATTTAAGCCAACGAATATAATCAATGTTAATATATTCTCCACGTCAAACAAACACCAATCACAACGTCTGACGTCCTATATAAGTAAACAAATAAACAACATTAGCCGACGTGTCAACATGCTTTAGAGAAGTCGGTTTTTTTGAAGTTAAACTTCTTTTGGCGCGATGGAGAAAAATGATGAGAGTGAATTTTTACGATGCGCGCGCACACCGACACCAAAAAATTTAACAGCATGAAGTTAGTTCTAGGTGGTATGAAAATTGATAACTATGTTCAAGTTGTATATTAAGAAGTATAACTTCTAACGCGTGTACATAAGTACACACAAGTTTTTTTTAAATTTGTTTTTCGTTCCATTAATTTTTTTAAATTTGTTTTTCGTTCCATTACGGTACTAAAACTTCACAAAACATTTAAATCACTCCGATATCCGTTCACGATATCATGTTATTTATTTATTTATACTTTATTATTTACACACGTATTATATCATGTTTATCAGGGTAAGTTATAGGGCGGCAATTTTAAAACGGTAATGCTTTTACATAAGTTTAGGTAAATACTTACTTACATATCGTATGGGCAGTGGTTACCCTAGTGTCAGAGTTGTCCAAACCGCCCAGTAGGCCTCTGACTTGGCTTGTCTGTTGTCTAATGACTACAGCTGGGACCGACAGCTTAACGTGCCCTCCGAAACAAGGAGCCACCCAGAAATTAAACCACTTTGGTGGTTACCCATCTATTGACTGACCGCGAGCCTAGTTGCTTAACCGTGCCGATCGCTTATGGATCGGTGAGAGCATTTAGCCATGTATATAAATACCTGTATATAAATTAAATTGTATTTTTTCCTGGGTAAATATATCCATTAAAGTTGATTCGAATAAGTTTTTTTTTTAAGTTTTCCGATGTCCATTGTTCCACTGTATCTATTTGTAAGACGAAAAAGTATAAATTCTCTTATTACAAGCTCCTATGAAATTTCTCCCGGTCCTTGTATTTGTGATCAAATATTAAAAATTAAATTTAAGTTTATCGAACAATCAATCGAATGTATCCTTTAGCGATAAACGATTGATTTGTTCTTACATTCGCGGCCGCTATGAACGTTTGAGTATTTAGACATTCAACTTATAGTTGTCGATCAATTGATATTCGATTATTTGTCATTCAATTTGGCATAGCACACCGCTTTATTCGATGTGCGACTGAAAGGCGTATGACGCTTTATTCGATATGCGATGTTAGTTTAAATTTGCGCATGAAATGAAACATAGTGCATATTTATCATGAGCTATATTTTAGTGAAATTTTGTTATATTTGTACATGATGTTAATTTTTCACCTTCGTTAATAATAATATGTAGCACTAACACAGTAAATCTGAGGAATGACGCAAATAATTATACACCAAAGAAAAAGCCATTTTAATTGTGGTTTATGTAAAACTAAATAGGTTTACATCAAAAAAGTAAATAGACAACCATGCCTACCCAGAAACCAAATTGGATCCGGTGGTAGCATTAAAGCACGACCGTCGTTGTACATACAAGGTCCGTCGAATAATATTATTATGTAAACCTATGTAGGTAGGTACATAGCTCGTAGAGCCGACGGCCGCTGAGGCAGAAAGGTTCTCGAGTGGCGACCACGAACCGGAAGACGCAGCGTGGGCAGGCCCCTTACTAGATGGACCGATGATCTTGTGCGGGTCGCTGGAAATCGCTGGATGCGGATAGCGCAAGACCGGCAATGGTAGAGATCTTTGGGGTAGGCCTTTGTCGAATGTCGATGATATAGGTAGGTAAACCAGTCTTTTGAAAAAAAGTGTTATTTTTATGGCACCTGTTATCTTCAATAAGCTGCCAAACAGCATCAAAGATCTCCCATTAGAAAGGTCCAAAAAATACCTCTCAGCACTGCTAGCTGAAAAATGCTATTATTCCTTGCAAGAATTCCTAGATGATAATCTAAATTTAAATAAATGCATCCATGTTCTTTTTAGTTTAAAAATGAATTTGCATGCTTAATTAAGGCAGAATGTATGTACAGACGCCAGCACATACAGCCACCCCAATCTGTCAAATGTATTTTATAGATTTTCAACAAAAGGAAAAGGTTCACTTTCAATTGGGGAAATTTGACAGATTGGGGTAGCTTGATGTGCTGGCGTCTGTACAAGGATTCTTCGAAATGTATTTTAACAACTAATGTTTGTATCTATATTCAAAGTAAATAAAGATATTCTATTCGTACATTAACTGTTTGACATTATATATTAAAGTCTCATTAAAATATTTTATTTATTTATTTACATGTTGCTGTTCATTCCGGAATAATTTAAAAGTATAAGTGGTTATATTGTAATCACAGTACGACGAACTTTTACGGTGGGCTATCCGTAGACATTTTTTGGAAGGTGTATACAATCATCATCATCATCATCATATCAGCCGAAAGACGTCCACTGCTGGACAAAGGCCTCCCCCAAAGATCTCCACAATTGCCGGTCTTACGCTATCCGCATCCAGCGATTTCCAGCGACCCGCACAAGATCATTGGTCCATCTTGTAGGGGGCCTGCCCACGCTGCGTCTTCCGGTTCGTGGTCGCCACTCGAGAACCTTTCTGCCCCAGCGGCCATCGGCTCTACGAGCTACAATAATCCTATAATATTATAAAGGCGAAAGTTTGTAAGTATGGATGGATGTTTGTTACTCATTCAGGTAAAATCTACTGAATGGATTTTATTGAAAGTTTACAATAAGCTACAATTTATAAAGATTTTGTGTGAATTGTCCAAAATATGACGATAAGTGTCAAGTAAGTAGGAAAAAATCTACCATCTGCGAGCTATTTCGGCATGCACTGCCAAAGCCGCTAGAGGTACACATCCTACTTAAATTATAAATGCGAAAGTTTGTGAGTATAGATGTATGGATATATGTTTGTTAGTCTTTTACGCTAAAACTACTTTAACGCGGGTGAAACCGCGGGCCTCAGCTAGTCTAATATAATATTTTTTTATTGACACACAGCCATCTGAACCCAAACTACTTTAGGTTACTATGGAAACCAGATAACTGATATACAACATAATAATATACTTATTTTCTTTTGCAAATAAATACCTTCTTATATAGATACAAGACAAACAGACATGTTTCATATTCAAATATCTGTCCTGGGTTGGGAATTGAACCCACGACCTATAGCGGCGGCATGTCAAGGTGCTGACGTGATTAACATTTTGTTTTTTTTTAAATATAAGATGGCGACAAACGAGCAAGTGGGTCACGTCATGATTATCATATTCATATCATATCCATATTCATATTCTTTATTTGCAGTAAATTGGTATATTTAATTGGTCTCATAACTAATTACAGGTCCTTACAACTTCAGCCAATATATTGACATGCAAATATTAATATTATTATAAATACCTATATTGTTATTAAATTATCATTATTACATTATCATTATAGCACCATTATTATTACAATTGCGTTAATTAAAGAAGTTCTGCCATAAATTCACTTACGGAGTAGTATGCTTTCTCTGTTAACCATGATTTTAAATTATACATAATATGTATATTATATATGAATAACACATAGACTATGAGTTATAAAGTATGACGCGGATGAAACAACGGGGCACAGCTAGTACATACATAAATTGGGATCTATATAGATATTTATATATAGGTATTATCAATTATCATATTATTTGTGTGATGAGCACGAATATTTGTTTCTGAGTCATTGATGTTTTCTATGTATATAAGTATTTATCTATCTATACTATAAGTATGTATATCGTCGCCTGGTACCCATAGTACAAGCTTTACTTAGTTTGGGGCTAGGATTATCTGTGTGACATTGTCCCGAGATATTATTTATCAACGGTCTGAAATATTTAAAATATAAATAGAAATATATTTCTTTTATTTTGTAAATACATACTTATATACATAATTATACCTAGACTCAGGACAAACAGACATTTATATGCGCACAAATATCTGTCCTACTCGGGATTCGATGCGAATGCGCTGTGAAAGGCAATTACAAATTTACCAAGCACGTTATCCGGCGCGTTACTGCAAACTCCCAGACCAGAGGATCGCACCCGCAACCTTTGGAATAGTGAAACCTTTTCTTTTTTATAACAGAGGGCGACAAAGGAGCAAGTGGGTCACCTGATGGTAAGTGATCACCGGCGCCCATGGACACTCGCAACACCAGAGGTGACGCGGGTGCCTTGCCGGCCTTTAAAAGTCAGTCAAGTGTGGCTGACCCTTCCCCCCCCCACCCCCCGCCATAATATTATTGTTAAGGAATGTCTTCTGTAAGGTGGAGGTACATCCCCAGTCGGGCTCCTATTTTGCATATGCTCCAATGACAACTATTCGCGACTTTCACTAGCTCATAAATAACCTTAAAAATTTTGTACCACTAGTGAAAAGAATCCCTCGAGGAGCTAGGCAATTAGTTGCACAAACTTTAGCTTAGTGGATTCGCATTGTTCTTGGGGATAATAATGAACACAGCTGGAGGAATTTGCTCACCTTTGCCTATAGTGGTTTGCCCGCCAAAAAGTCAAAAAATCTTCAGAATAATTTAACAACATAAATTACAAATAATTGTAACCACTACGATACCCACCAATAAGCTAATTTTGATGTTGATAACATAAAAATACGTTATAACAACTCAAAAAGCTTGTATAATTATGTTCAATCCAAATTAGGCGGGGGCGCCGCCAGGCTTTTATTTAGCAGTAATGTAGTGGCGCCTTGCACGCCGGACCCACTTGGGGCGTTGCAGTGCAAACATCCTGTTCCAGCAGATGACCTCAACTTTCCAGCACCAACCGTTAGTGAAACAGCTCTGTCTGTAACTGCCCGGGAAGTGTCAGTGGCCGTATATTCCTTCTGAAGTGGTTCCGCGGGGGGTCTTGATCGATTGACCCCTCAGTATCTCCAAGACCTGACTAATCCATCCATGAGGATCGCTGGCGAATCACTTTTGCAGGAACTTACGGCCCTGATTAACTTAATGCTTAGCGGCAATATTGGCGGATCCATTATTAATTTTTTGTACGCGGTTTTGTTTCTAATTTTCCTTTTTTTGCAGTATCTTGTCTGTTTAAACTTACTCCTTTAGTTGCCTTTTACGATACTTTAAGGATGAAATGAGATAGTGACTTAATGTATTCTTAATCCGTCATTACACGGGCAGCGAAGCCATGATCTGATTCTTTCAGCGTGAATCACAACTTTAAATGATTCACAGGATGGTGGAATCTTATCAATTATACTTTTTTATTCTTTTATATACGGGTTACCTTCATGCAACATTTTCTATAACTGTTGTATTAACGTTGGTTTCGGGTCTGGATAGGTAGAATGTCTTAAATTAGCCTCCTTATCATCTTCACCAACAAAGTAAATCTGAAGTAATTGGGCTTCTAAGAAGAGAAATTGTAAGAAGAGTCTGTAGATAGTGGTGAATCTGAATCTGTTGATAACAACTGTGTTACATTACATATTACAATACGTGGTTTTATAACCGGCCTAAATTTTGGTGCTGTTGTAGAATTAATTATTTTATGTTCTTTATATGCCACGTAGGCATTAAAATGACCATTTGATAAACCCTGTGAAAAACGAGGACGTTTAATAGGGAAACTTTCAGTACCTGTCTTTGTGTATTGTTCACTGTTACGATAAACTTCTAATACATAATTGTGTAGCTGCCCCGTTGCAATTAACTCACACAATCCGCCATATGTCGACGACTGTATCATATCGACATAATACTCGTTCACGTACTGTAATTATCCCCGTTACTATTGTGAGACATAATAGAAAAATAATCCCAATTATTTTTGTCATGACTTATTATTTCCTTCCGTATTTCAAACGGTTTTTCCTGCGAACCGTACATCAAAAAAGATAGGGCTCTATGGTACGCGCCATCGCCTACTATAGGCACTAAAGCTCGCCGCGTCATTCGGCCATTAATGTTTATTAGTTCCAGAGTCTTTTCAAAAGATAAGATAAGTAGACTTAACAATAAAATTAGGAATTAATTAATAAAATAATTACCAAGTATTTAATAGAATAAGTTACCTAATAATTTATTAATCAAGCTAAAGTATGTAATTTACCTTCTTCGAGTTTGATTGAATAATAAAATAAAATCTTTTACTCAAAACGTATATACGTAAAAAGAAATAAATACGTACCTAACCAAATATTAATTTTGTACTACAGATTAACAATTCCGGAATCATATTGTCATTATATGTAAAAAAGCCTATAGGAATTTGGGATTTATATTACGTCGATCCTAAGGTTTTAATAACATTAAAGCGATCATCGCCTTATACAATGCTTTAGAGAGAAGAGTAATCTCGAAGGCAATGCAGTTATCTGGGCTCCGCATGAAGCTAAATATAGTCTTATGTTGGAGAGAATTCAAAGCAAATTTATACGCTACTTGTATTTGAGATATTATGGAATATATCCATTTTACCCATTATGTATCCAAATTTATTTGTATTAGGCATGGTAGGATATAGAGAGCTGCGGGTACGGCGAGAGCTGTACCTAATTTCCTACATTTTTAAAGAAAATTTTTATTTTAAAAATTGTAGAATTTTGCACCCCTGAAAGATATGTGTGGCGACGCCGTCAGCCACCACTGTACCACTGTTGGCCGTGCCACAAAGGCGCACCAACTTACTACGCAAGGCGCCGCTGTCACGAGCACTGTACACCCTTAACCAGGTAGTGGAAATAAATGACTTGTTTCATGTTCTCTGAATGAATTCACGAAGATAGCGTTATTTACACCTGTAAAAATACTTGCAAGAGAAGAGAGAAATACCTAAATAAATAAAAATATTATGAAACTATTATTCAAGAGATTAACAGAAAATACCAATACATAAAAAAATACTTAAAATTCGTGCAATTCGCATACAACCGACAGCGACGTCTGCCCTCACGCTTCTGCCCGCATTCGGGGCGAGCACTCGGCGACCCCGCCGCAGCCGCCCTTGCTTGCCTCAGTCCGCAGTTACGGTAGTCGCCGCTTGTCGCGAGGCGTCAAATAACCGCTACCGATTCAGGCACAGTGCGATTATTAGCTTTATTACCTTGTAAGTATGACTTTGCCAATGACATTCTTTTAGAATTTTTGAATTGAATGACAATCGAACAATCGTTGTGACATTCGATTATACATAAGGGAAACAATCATAAAGCGACTATAATGCAATGGGTTATGAGTTATTTCAGGAAATTGTGTAACATTGATTCACCTTTTCAAAATATTTATAAAAAGTTTATGCAAAGCTCGAGAGTTAATGAATTATTGCGAGTGCTGCGGCGAGGACCGAATAGGTATATTACTCTACAACCAGGGGCTCTACCGGCTAAGTCACCGACAAATGGCGTTCAAATAAATAAAGGTTAAAAATTACTTAATCAATCGTTAAACCGGCTTCAACGTTGACAATTGATTCCGGACCATTTTTGACGTCACATGTGGTCATGGAAGCCGATTTAACGATCGATTAAGTCATTTTTAACCTTTATTTATTTGAACGCCATTCACTAAAACGATGTTCGGCGACTTAGCCGGTAGAGCCCCTGAAGTATATTAGATAAAATATACATAAGAACGCAAGGAACACAAAAATTACGCTCGCTTGATATTACCTATTTATCATATTATGCACAATCTGATAAGATAGTTAATATTTTAAATATCTTTGTACCTATGGAAAACCCCCTCTTCCATTGAAGTCGCCAACTTTGCCATACGGATCAAGAAATAAGGAAGTCTCATAGAAACTCCCCCTAATAAGTAGAAAGTTACTAACTAAAACTAAAACTACAACTAACCCTAATACCTATTTTCATACTGCTAAGTCCAACAATGAGAAAATTATAAATATTACACCCGTCAAGTCGTTTCGGCTGTGCCTTGATATATAAGTCAGTGAGTCACGTTTGCCTTTTATATATATTGATTACTAGCTGTTGACCGCGACTTCGTACGCGGAAACTTTGAATGATGACCAATGTACCTACAACAAAAAGTAGGACTTTTTGTTGTAGGTACATTGCACACACACGTAAAAGACTCACTTTGAGAAACTGGAAAACGAATGTGAATAACTAAAGAATAATTAAAATTCTGTATGCCGTGTCTGTCAAAAACGGTATACAGAAAAAACACGGCCATTGAATCATATTTTCATAATAAAATGTTTCACTGACTCACTATTTACCACATACTAAGTATAGAATAATTTGCCATTGGCCTACAATTTTGAAATTTGGCACCAAGATTAAAGGAAAAAAGAGAAACATATCGATTTTTGGTACGTGCTATTAGATGTTAAGCAGTGTCAACGTAAAATTGAGCTTCTCACTCTGTAAGACCAAAAGCATACACACGCAAAAGAGGTCAAAATAGGCATGTATACACTGTACGTATCAAGGAGTATAAGCATTATATTTATTAATACACTTCTAATCAACCCTAAATGATAAGATCAAGGAAACAACAATTGATTTTATAAAACTTCTTTGTACACGATGTTCCTTACAGTTTTAGCAGGTGGTACCAGAACTACAGAACTGGGGTGAACTCACACGTGAGGACGCCACAGAAAAGGCAGATCATTTAGCCCTAACGGAATATGTGGCACGAACACGGTTTCTCCCTGGGCGGATCCAGTCATAATAGTAGCCTCTATAACACAATGCCAAGATTTCTGATACCTGAGCAACATACGTCCCCTATTTAATGCCCTTAGTGGTGGAATTTCCAAATATCCTGAAATTAATATTTTATATTTTTTTACTGAAAGGCCAAATACTAATATTCATGCGTTTAACTTAAAAATTGACACATTTTTCATACAAACTTACATCCCCCATTTTTCGCACCTGGGGGTGAAGTTTCCAAAAATCCTGAAACATATATTTTTTATTTTTAACTAAAAGGCTAAGTACCAACTTTCATCCCTATAACTTCAAAAACAGCAAAGTTTCATACTAACTTTGCACCCTCGTTTTACCCCTTTAGGGGTTGAATTTCGAAAAATCCTTCCTTATTCCTTGTCTACATTATAAAGAAAACATCTGTACAAAATTTCAGCTTTCTAGATCCAAGGGTTTGGGCTGGGCGTTGATGAGTCAGTCAATCAGTCAGGACTTCTCTTTTTATTTATATAGATTAAGGAAAATATGAACTACGTCGGAATAATTGTAACAATATATGTAAAAACACGCAAATACATTACATGTAATTCCATTATTACATGTAGGTAGGTGATATATATTTTATTAGTTTCCGCATCGTTGTAGGTGTGGGGAAGCGGTCGATCAATTCGGACACCACGATCTATCATGTTGTAGGAGCGCGGGCAGAATCGCACGTCACGGTAATATCAACGATATTCTCCGTCGGTCTCTTTCCAGTGGTGGCGTCCCAGCTGTACTTGAGCCAAGTGGTCTGGCTCGGGATGATGGGAAGAGACCAGACGGTATGTCTTTGTTACCGTGGAAGATGGGAAGGCCTTTGGTGTGGGACGCTACATGCGTTGACACCCTTGCACCTTCTCATCTTCCCCATACGTCGGGATCTGCGGGCGCTGCTGCTGCATCAGCAGAAACCCTCAAACGGCGCAAATACACCAACCTCGTTGGAAATTATGTATTTGAGCCTTTTGGGGTCGAAACGTTAGGGCCGTGGGGACCTAACGCACGTTTATTGTTTCGGGAAATTTTGAAACGTTTAATTGACGCTTCCCGTGGCCAGAGAGCTGGCCTTTTTTTGGGTCAAAGAATCAGCATTGCCATACAGCGTGGCAATGCGGCCAGCCTTCTGGGCACGTTACCTCCCGACGATGCGGAGGAATTCTACGACGCCCTATAACTTAGTTATAGTAGTTAGTTATTATAGTTAATGTAGCTGATATTTTTCTGTTTCTTATAAGTTAAGTTAATTATCTAAATATGTATTTCTTTATTTTCCAATAAATTGCTGATTTCTTTTATTAGTGTCATATTAAATTAATTTTCCTACAATAGTTACCCATGAAGTTCTTAACTGCCATTCACATAAAACTTTCCTATACCAGGAAACTAATACATGGATGAGTCTGGCCACGTTTATTCATATAACTTTGTCGAGCAAAAACAAGAGGACAGAATCTTCGATAGTCAGAGCAAATAAAGCTCCGGAATTTCAATTCATGTGAGTATACTTAAAATTTTAGGTTCTAAATTATACAGCGTCCGCGCAAGTTAAATTAAACTGTATTAGGCAGACGCGATAATCGCTGTTTACGTAATTCTTATATCGAGAATAAATTGAAACCCTCATTCTTATCCTGCTGTAATATTTAAAAAAAACGGCACCTGTCTACTGATAATGCGCTTCAAAGTTCAGGCG
This sequence comes from Pseudoips prasinana, assembly GCA_951640165.1. NCBI lineage: Eukaryota > Metazoa > Arthropoda > Insecta > Lepidoptera > Nolidae > Pseudoips > Pseudoips prasinana. The sequence continues at coordinate 18,469,336 of OX621260.1, forward strand.
TAAAAGAGATCGCCTTACATTCAATCAACCACCTGTTTCTTACAGATGAAATAAAATTTCCCTTAAGAGTAAACTTTAATAACGTTATTGTTAAACTCAAGACATGTACGTGATATTTAGGTCTAGATACAGGAAAGCATTTTTCTTTTCTAGAACACATTACATCCGTTGGTGAGAGAGCCGACCGAAACCGATGCCTACCATCGGCTCTGCTCGATGTAAATCGCTACAAAACAAACGCTAGCCGTTGATGTTTTTGGGTAAAGTCTATAAAACAGTCAGTTCAGAGGCTAGTACTAGCGGAGGTACTTAAAGTTGATCTGTTTTATTGTCTTAAGTATTTTATGCCCATAGACTTTAACATGGATATGTATGGATACCTTTTAACTATGTGCATTTAATTCTAAGTAGACATAAATTATTAGATTGGTGAGTTATATATATATATATATATATATATATATATATATATATATATATATATATATATATATATATATATATATATATATATATATATATATATATATATATATATATATATATATATATATATATATATATATATATATATATATATATATATCAAAATTTGAAGTAAATCCATGCAGTATTTTTTGAGTTTAGCCCGCACATACATACAGACAAACCAACAAAAATTCTAAAAACTATATTTTTGCTTCGCTATCGATTGTAGATCACGCCCCAAGTATCTTTTAAAAAAATATAAAATGTACAGTTTTGTCTTTCCTACGATTTTACTATATGTATAGATATATCAGTTTCATGGGTATTACCAGCCGCATACCCGTCTTATATTAGATGAAAAGGTCTTAATCATATTTAAATATCGTTTTCATACGTTAACCTTGAAGTGTATACGATAATAAGGAAAGATAGCAAATACTTAGGGTTCCCTACTAAAATGTTGAAAAGGGACCCTTAAACTCAGACTTCGTATACCCGCCTGACACCGTGGATATTTCAGTCATTTTAAAATTAAAATGGCATTAATTATAGTTTACTCAAGCATTATTTTACTAAAAACTATAAATAAATATAATAAATTTGTAGATTTTTTTTTGTACATCGGAAATAATTTCAAACAAAATAGCCAGTGTATTAAAGGATAACCAACACAACCCATTTCCAGCATTTTTGTATTTTTGTCCGGTTATCAGTTTTACGAATCACGTTAAAAGTACGAAACCAATGTAGATAACTTTTATACGTAAAAATTATACGGAACTTGAAGTATTAATTAGTTTTTCCCAATAGTGCCATCGCAATCGCTTCACTCTATCAAGAGATATGAGATTTTAAAGTGTTGAAGTATTGAAAAATATCTCAGTTTAATGAAGAACTAATGTTGAGAGTTGAATTCCATGTTCAATAGATGTCGTTGTACATAATATTTGGAATCACGGTGTTACGATTTTCCGTAGAAGAATGACACTCACCATTGTTTGTAAATTGAATATGAGTTTCGTAGAGCCTTGACTGTTCCTAATTGTTTCGAATAAAGGTCTTTTGTTGTCCAGAAGTTAGTTGCTCGTCTAAATTGGTTGGATGTTGTTTGGGCAAATTAAATTAATATTGTCTGTGCTGTCAATACGTTTCTACTGCCACATGTACAGGCGAATCGATTTCATTCGAGCATGTCCTATGCGTAGAATTGACAATAACTTGATACGAGCTAGCTAAATATCTTTGCTATAATAAAATAAATTTTATAAATGTTTTCATACAATGTGTACCTAAATATCTATGTTACTAGAAATAATAATGTGTACAACTATATTACTACAAATATGTTCTGACTATTTACAAGCGCTTTTTTAAAGTCTACGTAAATAAAAAAAATAATAATAATAAAGTTACTTCTGCAGCAATAATATTTAACATATTTTTTCTACCAATTGGATTATTTTTCTATAAATAATGAAATTGATAAAAAAATATGAAAAATGTATATCTGATTTTGTACTAGACACATTTCAAATCACCCTCCTTTAAAGTATTATGCAGAAGTAGCTTTATTCTACAGATAGGTCGATATATTCGTTAGTTTATAAATTTATAAAATATAAATTGATAGTGGTATTTTCTAAGGTGTTGTGATTTTCACATAACAGTTGATTAAATTTATTTGATTTAATGGTTTGGTTTTTCCTTGAAAATACATTCTAGAAAAATATCTTTCGCTGTGTAGCCAAAATGCGAAAAGGATGAGGATAAGTATCTCAGGAATGCCCGAACCTTTTTGTATATGCTCCGGGTGATACCACTGTTAACATAGTATATAGAGAACCATTAACTTTAAATAAGTGTTTCATTAAAAAAAATATGCGTTTAATTTTTTTTTATACAAAACCAATTTACTTCTTGACGAATTGGATAATACATCCCTCTCAAAATCTGTTGAATTAGATAATCCTGACTTATGTAAACAATACCTCGACATTCCCAGCAACATAACTATTTTGTCTCAGAATATTCGTAGTTTAAATAAGAACCTTGGCACTCTACTCGTTTTTCTGTACCGTCTACAATTTAAACCTGACATCATCATCTTGACCGAATGCTGGCTTACTGACCCATTTACACCTATTGATTTGGAAGATTACAATTGCTTTTATTCGATAAAATACAGGAACAAGAACGGCGGTATAGTCATATACTCGAAATCCGATCTACAGGTTTCGGTTACTGAACCAGAATTTGACGACGCTGAGTGTCTAAAACTAGAAATTGCGCAATCATATACCATATTTGCGATTTATCGCTCACCATCATTTCACAATATTAGCAAATTCATCACTTCTCTGGAAAGTAACCTTAATAAATGCAAATCCCTGCACTCTGTTATAGTTGGTGACATTAATCTGGACATAAAAGATAACTCCACTGACCCCCGTTTTGACGAGTATCTGAACCTGACCACTCACTATGGATATGTGCCTACACACACAATTCCAACACGAGGCTCAAATTGTATAGACCATTGTATGATCAAGACAAATTTAGCATCAACTACTGTCGTCTGTCACTGAGACATAACAGATCACAGCTCTATAATATATTATAATAATAGCATTGGTTCCCCCCACCTTAAACAAAAACACATAAAAACTTACACGAAAATTAACCACGATGGCCTTATAAAAGATCTTGCCGAAACTAACTGGTCAGAATTGTATACAACTGATGATGTTAATTTAGCTACTAAATTATTTGTTCAAAAATTCAATAACGCAGTGGTCCAAAATACGTCTACTCATAAGCTAAAAAGTTCTGATGTAATTTCTAAGGAATGGATAACACCAGGTCTTTTAAAATGCATCAGGAATCGAGACAAACTTCACATCGAGGCAAGAAAAAACAAAACCAATCAAAATATTCAAGAAAAATATAGATTATATAGAAATTATTGTGTAAATATCCTGCAAGCACAGAAAACATATTCGAACAAAATCAACTCCTGAAAAAAAATTATATTAAAAAAACCTGGGACTCAATAAAAACAATATGTAACATTGCCAAATCTAGAAATAAAAATGAGGACTTTCTCCTAATTGAAAACAGCACACACATGTCATTAAATACCGTAAATAAGTGTTCAGCTCCATTGGAGAACAACTAGCCAATACAGTTCTTAACAAATTAGGATCAACTGAAAATAAACTGACACAAAATTTGAAAGCCTCAACAAATAACTCGGCTAACTCTTTATTCTTCACCCCCACAGATAAATTTGAGATCACCAAACTAATTGGCACGCTCAAATCCAGCAAAGCATCTGGAACAGACAACATAAGCAACGACATGTTAAAAAATGCTAAGTTTGTTGTAGCTGACCCGATTGCATACATCTGCAACTTAAGTTTATCTTCAGGTTTAGTCCCTGGTGAATTAAAAATAGCCAATGTTATCCCAGTCCTAAAGGCAGGGGATTCCTCCGAGCCTGCTAATTATAGACCAATATCACTCGTAAGTGCCCTATCAAAAATAATTGAAAAGGTAGTCAATGTCAGGTTAACGAACTACTTGGACAAGCACAACTTATTGGCTGGGAACCAATTTGGTTTTCGCACGGGCAGGTCCACGGAGGACGCTGCACAGCTTGTAGATACTGTGATTAAAAAAACTGATGAAGGCCATAAATGTGTCGGCGTCTTCTTGGACCTAGCTAAAGCCTTTGATACAGTTTCTCGGCCATTACTTATTAAAAAGCTGGAGTTGATTGGAGTGAGGGGCCTTGCGTTACAGTGGTTTACTTCATACCTTTCAAATCGGAAACAACGTGTTCAAATTGGAGAGCATTCTAGCAACTACGTAGATATTACATATGGCGTACCCCAGGGTAGTATTCTGGGACTCACACTGTTCCTGATCTACATAAACGACCTATGCTCAATGAAACTCCAACATGCCAGTATATTTACTTTTGCTGATGACACTGCTATAGTTTTTCATGCAAAAACTTGGGATAGGGTCGTTTGTGTAGCACAGGAAGGCCTTAGGACAGTTTCTAGTTGGTTGCAGAATAATCTCCTTACGCTAAATACCAATAAAACCAAATTTGTTAGCTTCAGAGTCTCTTGTCGGTCTGCGCCAGAAAGACTACTGGAAATTATACTCCATGAATGCAATAGCTATAATAATCATGTCACTAAGTGCCAATGCTAAGTCTTAGAACAAGTATCTTCAATAAAATACCTAGGTATATTAATAGACGAAAAACTTACGTGGAAAAGTCAGATAGAGGCACTTGTTAAACGTGTAAGGAAACTATCTCATATTTTCAAGAAATTAAGATCTATTGCGAGTCTCAAATTGGTTCGATCCGTGTACTTTAGTTTATGTCAATCTATTTTGAGCTACTGTATACCAGTTTGGGGCACCGCTAATAAGATTGACCTGATTAAACTCGAACGAGCTTAGCGAACGATCCTGAAAATTATATACAAAAAGCCTTGGCGCTACTCTACTGATTCTCTATACTTGGAATGCAACCTTCTCCGTGTGAGGCAATTATTCATTACCTCAAGTGTGCTTCGATTTCACAAGGTCGCGATACACAGAGCACGCTCATCACACAGGACTCTCAAATGGGATCGACCAAAAATGCGTTCTTCTTTTGCACATAAATGCTTTGCTTATCTTGGACCCTTTCTGTATTCTAGATTTTATAATAATAATAATAAGAGTGTTTAAAACATTACCTATTCGAGATGTAAAGCTACTATTTTCAATTGGCCTCATCCTAAAAACTACAGTCAAACTGAAGAACTATTACATATCACACACACACACACACACACACACACACACACACACACGCGCACATGCACACACGCACGCACACACGCACGCACACACGCACGCACACACGCACACACACAGGCACACACACACACACATCTCATTCATCACATCACTCCTACTTATGCCCTTACCCATTCAATCTCTCACACGCACATACATTTTCATTTAATATAATTGTAATTTTTACTTCTTAATTTAATTTTTCTTTTCAATTTCAATTTTTATATTACGTTTTAATTTAATTTTAACTATTTAAATTAAATTTATACTTGTTTTATAAGAAGGAAGGAACTGGGCCTCACGACACAGGGAATCCTAGTGTGAGGCTCAGCAAACATGTTAAACATTAGCACATAAGTTTAAGTTTATTTTAAGTTGAAATTATGTACATCAAAAAATTTTTGTTAATGTAATGTATCCTATATTGTGTAAAATGAAAAATAAATAAAAATTTGTAATTAGTCCGTAGCTTCAATTAACCTCTTTTAGCTTTCTTACTTTTATCTAAATTACGAGTTTTAGTTTACAAAAACCACGCCTTTGAAGTCGCGGGCACAATAGTGGCTTAAAATAAGAGGCGTAGTTTTAAGGAACTACTGCAGTACTACTTACTTATTGTATGGGCAGTGGTTACACTAGTATCAAAGTTTTTCATGCCACACATTAGGCCTCTGACATGCTTTAACGACTGTTGCCTAATGACTATATTTAACCGGGACCGACAGCATAACGTGCCCTCCGAAGCATGGAGACGCTCCGAAATTAAACCACTTAGCGGTCACCCATCTATGGACTGACCACGAGCCTAGTTGCTTAACCTCGCCAATCACTTACGGACCGTGAGAGCGCCTCAACTCCTACTTATGCCCTTACTCTCATGACAGCTCAGACGGCTAGCCGACATGATCGGAGAAATTATGTCTGATCCGGGATTTGAAACCGGATTTTTTAAAATAAAATATATTATTAATTTTATTTCTTTCTTGTTTGTTTTGGTTTCTTCTCAAGAGCGTTTTCGTGGACTACATTTTTTTTTTCACTTGTCCAGGATTTCGCGGAAGGGGATTTGGCTCCAACATTCCAAAGGAGTAACATATACCGAGAACTTAATCATATGTATATGATTAATTAAAATGTGATGCGTCTAAAGACGGTACGTAGGCCTTGGTGAGCGAAGCCAACTTGCACTTGTCCGCGTATATCAATTTTGTTATTCTTGGCGCATGGTAAAATTTTACAAACTTACATCAAACGACGATTTTTAGATTTTTTTTTTTGAATACAATGGTGCAATAGCAACGATGATTTATCGCACTTTAGGTTTCACACATTTCTTCCACGCAACAAAATGTTAAATAAAGGCCAAATGCGAGTTGGACTCGCTTATGAAGGGTTCCGTAGCAGAAAGTATTTGAGTTGATTGAATGAAAGGTAAAATGCGGTTTACGACTTATAGCGTATTAAAAACACATTATCAACCATAATCAACACAGATGCACTTCTTACTGCCTATTATGGAATAGTACGGTCACATTTGAGATATGGGATCATACTTTGGGGAAACTCTACCAAAAGAGAAACCGCCTTCAAGGCACAAAAAAGATGTATTCGAGCGATATTCAAGCTAAAACCTACTGATAGTTGTGAACCATATTTTCAAAATCACAAGATATTAACATTGCCTTGCCTGTATATCTTAGAAGAAGCTGTGTTTGTGAAGACTAACCCTAGTCGTTTTAAACGCATTGCCGATGTAATTCCCCGCAACAGACGCGATGATAGCCGGCTATGTCAGGAGCCAGCCAAGACAGCACTTATGCGCAAAAGTGTCTACTGCATGGCTCCAGTCATTTATAATAAAATGCCTAAGAGTTGGAAGGAGCTTCCATTATCATTGTTTAAAAAAAAAGAGCGTGTGTACTTATGTACACGCGTTAGAAGTTATACTTCTTTGGCGTATGGAAAAAAAATTACTTAAATGCAGTAGTGATTAACGATAAATATTAAAATTAATCAAAAAGATTTTATTTAAATAAAAATACTAGAATATACAACTTGAACAGAGTTATCAATTTTCATATCACCTAGAACTAACTTCATGCTGTTAAATTTAGGTGTCTGTGCGCGCGCATCGTAAAAATTCACTCTCATCTAGAACTAACTTCATGCTGTTAAATTAAGGTGTTGGTGTGCGCGCGCATCGTAAAAATTCACTCTTATCATTTTTCTCCATCGCGCCAAAAGAAGTATATATTAGTATATATACTTTGAGGTAGTTAGTTACTAGAAATTTGTACTCTGTCGCCCTGACCACCGGCGGCCTAGGGCGTCAAACCTCGCCGCTGGAGGACCTCTATTTTTTACATATTTATTTATATAAAGTGTTTTCTTTTTTGTTTCAATTTTATAGATATAAATATGTTAAAAATAAGAACTTTAAATAAATATTTTGGAATAATAATATATTTATTTCAGATTCATAGATCCATAGTAATTTGTTAGTAATGGCTTATAACTATGTTAGTACTACACTAATAAATCTACCTAACATAAAAAATTGGAGCCCTGGAACCCATGTGAACACTGTTCCAGTGGCTCACTATTGGGCAATCAATTTTGTGCAATATGGTATTTAGAAGGCTGCTGGTACTGTCCCGTACACGACGCATCAGGGAGGCAGTTCTTTTCCTTAAAATTGCCTTGAAGCAATCAGTCCTTGCTTCTGCAAACATACCTGATGCGCTGCACCAGCGGGACAGCCCCATCAGCATTCTAAAACCATTATTGTACTGTACACGTAGTGTTTCCAGTGACCTGCGACGATAACTGACCCATAAGCTGCAGGTGTACAGAGTTTGGCAGTAAGATTTAAAAAGTGCTATTTTCACTTCTCTTGTACACCGTGCAAACCTACGAGCCAGAATGTTACACCTCACTGCCAAGGCCCTTCGTTCTCGCTCTATATCTAAATCATCTGAGAGGTCCTCAGTAATCCAGTGGCCCAGGTATTTAATTTTTGTAACCCGATTTAAAGGGATCCCATTAAGTCGCACTGGAGGGACAAATTTAGGTACTTTGTTACCAGACTTAAACACCAACAGCTGACTTTTCACCGGGTTATACCTAAGCCCATGAGCCTCTGCGCACCTCTCACAAATCACTATTAACTGCTCTAGGGCCTTATGTGATGGAGAAACCAATACTGAATCGTCCGCGTAGACTATATTATTGTCAATTTTTCCATCAATAGAGCATCCGATTTCAGTGCTGATTAACTCCCCTATCAGTTTATTTATATAAAGATTGAAGAGACGGGGAGAAGATAGACCACCCTGTCTCACTCCGCACTCCAATCTATACTCTTGTGAACAAGAGGCCCCCCACTTAACATAATTACGCTGGTTATTATACCAATACCGCAGTATATTGATAAGCTCACCAGGAGTACTAGTATCCATCAGGAGCTTATCAGTTAGCACATCATACGAAACCAGGTCGAATGCCTTCGACAAGTCCAAGAAACATGCATAAATTGGTGTGCTTCTAGTCACACAGTACTGGACAGTATGCTTGAGCCTCAAAATGGCTGTTTCAGTTGAGAGCCCCGGTCTGAAACCAAACTGAGATTCATAAAGTTTTATGTGTTTGTCTAGTTGGTTGTCAAGCAAACCGTCCAGCACCTGCGCCACGACTGTGTCCAATGAAATTGGTCTATAATTGTTCTTGTCAGAAGCATCCCCTGTCTTGTCTTTCACAATTGGTATAGATTTCATAAGCTCCTGAGGTAAATACTCATGAGTTACACACAGATTAAACGACATACTTGGCAAATGTACTCCCGCGTGCTTCAAGTGCTCGATACTAAGATCGTCGTATCTGCTACTTCTTTAGCGGTAAACCTAATGAGTGGGCCACTTGGCTTCTCAGAATCGAGCACCCGCGCCGATGTAACTAACGTGGAACTCACTTTAAAGTGTTCCTGAAAGAGTCCAGCTATCTGACTAGGTTCAGATAGGCCATCAATGCATGTAGGTAAACTCGTCCTAGCCTCCAGCTTCTTGGTGTGTTTCCAGAAGCTCTTAAAGTCTTTCGTTTTATGGTGAGTAGCAAGTATATCCATTTTAATTTTGTCTTCATTGTCCTGATATCATTTTAACTTAAACTTAAAGAGTCTCCTTGTATCATGCATTTTTATATAGGAGTCACCCATCATGGGCCTACCCTGTAGTGACCATAACTGTAAACTAAGTCGAGCATCCTGTTGAGCTTTTCTGACATGCTGGTTCCACCCAGTTATTTGTCTTCGCTTTTTATAAGTCCTATGGACTGAACAAGACTCACCGGCCTCCCTTAATATACTAATTACATTATTATATAAGTTATCTATTACTATCTTATGTTCTATATTATTACATAGATTGTCAGCACATTCCATGAATTCCGGTGGAAAGTCTATGTTTCTTAATTTAATAGTACACCTATCGCTAAAGTTATCTATCATTTCGGCGTCCCTTTCGCCCCACCGTACATTATTCCGCCTACTATTTGGGCAATACACTTTACTTGGCAAGTTGTCAATCTTATAACTTATTTCCAATGGAAAGTGATCTGACCAAAACACATCTAAACGATGTGCGTGTCCCCAGCTTCCTCATTGTTATAATCGAAATTCTAAGTATGCCATATTTTAGAGCATAATTTGAGCAATTTAAAGTTTCAGTCATAGAATTAGAGCAATCACAACTTCGTTTCTATGATTTGTTAAATGTGTGTAAGCTGGACAAACGTGTCTCCAGCTGACACATGCCGTTGAGGCAAAACCTGTGATGTTAGGGTTTTAAAATATAGTAAAAAATTTAGCTCATAATTTGAGCAATGAGAGCCAAAAAAAATCTAGCCATCACACTCAAAAATTATTTAAACTACGATCATAAAACCATGTGTAAGCTGGGGACACGTGTCCCTGGCTTACACATGTGTATCTTCGTAATTATTTAAGCTACGATTATGTATTATACCTCAAAATTCTGAGCAAAACTGCAGTATTAGGCTCCAAATTTTTCAAAACCTTAGCTCGAATAGTTTTTGAGCTACGAAGCAATAAGTATGTGTAAGCTGGGGACACGTCACACGGGCTTACACATGGTGAATTACGATAACTATATAAGTTGCAGTTTTCTTTTAAAGATCAAATAACATTTATAATTGGAGCACACACGAGGCATCATTTCAAATCTCTAGGCCTTTTACTTTCAAAATTATAAGCCAAATACGCTTTTCCCGCCAAAATTTTTAAAATATTCGGTCGGGAGCGTTCAACCGCGACGTTGCCGTTCCGTGCATTATACAATTGCCATCGAGTATGAACTTTAGGTCTAACATTATAAGAGTTATTTTAATTCGGTCTCGATCATTTAAGCTTTTTTACTGACGTAAGGAAAATATTCTTAGACTAGGAGCTACTGTCTCTTAACATTTACATGTATGAGAAACATTTTGATTTTGACTTGTATGTACACTTATCAATTAACTATAGGTATTGATTGTAAGTATGTGTACCTATACAAAGTATAGTTCCACCATAAATTAACAACTCAAAAATAAATTAAAATTACAAGCCTTAAAATTTAGTTATAGCGTGCCGAAGTAAATAAAATACTTGTTGGGTTGAACTGCTTACAGAGCGCGCGCGCACGGCTATAACAGTATTTTCTTAGTGCGCTAACAAAATGTTTGATTTTTTGTTCGAGTACAATCGGCTCTCGTCGGCATAATGCATAAATTAGTGTTACACACAGTCCACTAGTATTATACTTTACAGTTTTGTTTATTACAAACGACTGGAAAGTAGGACTACTTATTCGTTATTGTTTTTATATTTCCAAAGGTGGCAGACGAGGTTGTGGCTCACCTGATGAAAAATAATAACCACCACGCCACCCATAGTCAAGTTCATGACTTTGTCATTGTGTACAATACAGAGGACAACGCTCTGTCGCATGCTACCAACTATGCTAGCTACAAAAACAAAGTCTTCTCTGTCGCTAGCATAGCTATTTCTGTTTCCCCCTAATGAGCTCTGGCAATCATTGATTACCATCGGTAACATATCACTGCCGAGATAGTGTTGTTTCTGGCTGCGGACTTATGTAGAGTGATGGTGCCACTCCATGTATGCGACTCAGTTAAAGCAAGTAACCACAGTGACTGGTCTATTGGTCTAGTCGTTAGTGACCATGACGGCTAAGCCAGAGGTCGTGGATTCGAATCACACTCAGGACAAGTCGTTATATCATGAACACGATTATTTGTTATGTGTCTCGGTCTAAATTATCATTTATTTTTACTTTGCAATGTAATAATATAAAGACATTTTAATTGGAATAGCTTTATTTAACAACATGGATTCGTAACGAAAACCGTTCAATTATCATAGTTTTATTATTAATATTTTTATGGGTATTTACGTACACAATCACAGGTCAGTAGACGGTATAATAAAAGTTTCACTACCTAATAATCCTGCTTGTGCATCAGAGCTTTTTCCCTCAATCAGTTTCGACTTATTATAAATAGACTTATAATTCAGAGACAAATATTTAAGGTATTAAATATTAAAACAACAGTGATAACGGTATATTTCATAAAAGGAATTAAATTGTTCAATTTCAATTTTCACATCAATCAACTTTTAATTACATACATATTACGATTGATCATCAGTTCTTAATACTCTTTTGACATCTTGTATAAATTGACATGTTTTATTTTATAATTAATAAATAACCCTAACAAATTTTAAATTTAATTTAATGTGATAATACCATAGTTTTACCATTTTGCTTCTCAATACTTACTTCCAAATCATCGTACGTTAACCAAAATCTTGTGTAGGCTATAATTTTTACGTATATGAATTTTCAAAGTTTATTGCTATAGAACTAAATGATGACTCTCCAAACCCAGAAAAAAGCCTCAAATGGGAACTAGAAAAATTTCCTGACCAACTTACTTTTTTTAATAAAACATTTTCTAACCCATGTGTTATCGAGTTTCTTGCAATTAAACGTCATTATAGAGTACACTGTAATGTTGGAAACTCAGAATGGTTAACTTACGATGATTTGGAAGTAAGTATTCAGAAACAAAATGGTCAAATTATGGTATTACCACACTGCGTTCTTTATTCAATAACTTAAAATATGTCAAGTTATATGAAATGTCAAGAGTTTTTAGCATTGGTGATTAACCCTAATGTGTAAGTAACTAAGCAAATAAAAATTGATTGATATGTGATAATTGAACTGTTTAATTAGTTTTAAGAAAAACAAACCTATTTGATTGTTTATTCAGTAAGTAATGCCTTAAATATTCAGCTCTGAATTAAAATTTTATTTATAATGGGTCAAACCATACAATAACTTAAAATATGTTAAGTTATACGAAATGTCAAGAGTTTTAGCATTGGTGATTAATCCTGATGTGTAAGTAATTAAACAAATAAAAAAATTATTTAATTAATAAAAAACCCAACTGCGTAAATTATGAACCAAACTACGTACATAGACAAAGAACTGAAAAGAAAAACACAAGCACATAGATGGCTGGTGGTCTAAAATTATATAATGTACTATTGAATGAATACTATTGAAGAAAATAAAATATATTCTAATAATGGAACATAACAACTAAACAGTCGGGATCCATTGACAAATTAGATTGGCTGTCGACTAATGGATCCCGACTGTTCAGTTGTTGTGTTCCATTATTAGAATATATTTTATTTTCTTCAATAGTATTCATTCAATAGTACATTATATAATTTTAGACCACCAGCCATCTATGTGCTTGTTTTTTTCTTTTCAGTTCTTTGTCTATGTACGTAGTTTGGTTCATAATTTACGCAGTTGGGTTTTTTATTAATTAAATAATTTTTTTATTTTGTACTTTTTAGTCATGAGTTCCTAGCTAGTTTCAAAAATAAGTTAACCACATTATATATTATAATTTTTGTTCTTAATTTTTTTTTTTATATTTTAATCATTCATTATCTAGATTTAGTTATTAAATATTATTCATTCATTTATTTATTTCACTTAAAATAGAGAACAGTGGTGGTCTTACTATTAGGTTAGTCTCATCAATTTTACTCATAAACAGCATGTGAAATTTGTGATTGTTATATGTCAAATTTTACACAAATAATATAATTAATTAAATAAATCACAGTTTAAGAGAACCCCTGCACTATGGAATCTAATCCCTGTGTTGCAGGGTACTTAACAACATATAATAGACGAACACAAATTACATCCAGACTCAGAACAACTATTTATGGGTCACACAAGTAGTTGTCCGGCGCGGGACTCGAATACGCGACACGAAGCGGCGACGCGACTGCCTTAGCCGTTGCGCCTCACGTGCAGTCAAAAATTTGATTTGATTGAATAGAATGATTTATCTAGGAGCCACAGTCTGAGTTGGTTTTTGAACTTTGCCGCTGAAAAATGTCTAATATTTTGCGGCAAAGCATTAAATACTTTCACACATACAGCATAGGAACTTTTTTGAAATAGTGTTGTATTAGTTATCATGTTGCGAGGAAAAACATCTTTAGCTCTAGTAAATACTGTGGCTGCGTTTTCACAAATACACCAATTTGAAAAATGTACAAACACACTAGTCATAATTTTTAGTCCTTTTAACAATGATTTACATGAGACAAACGGAGGAGTACCTGTAGTTGCTTTAGCGCATTTTTTGCAATAAAAATGCTCTCGATTTATCTGTTGAATTGCCCCATAGATATGCCATCAATATCGATTGGTAATAAGGCTGTTTTGGGAAGTCGTGACAAAACGTTTACAAACCTATTCATTCTGATGCATATTTGATCAATGTGCATATTCCAGTCACAATAACGATCAACTGTTATTAGTCCGATTAAGGAATGACTCAAAGGAGGGTATAGAGTGCGTGAGCGGGAACCTAAGGGATATTTTCAGAAACTTGTTCAGAGTACTTACAGGGAAAACATACCAAAAGTCCTGACGTCTAGGAGGTGAGGCGGAGAGAGGAGGGGGGAGGGGGACTAAGACCTCAATTTTAGGTTTTTTGCTAATATCTTTAAAAAGGTGCGTTTTAGCAAAAAATATTCTTAGGTAAAATTAAAGCTTACAAAATTCACTATTACTTTTATCGCATATACTTTTTCATATTTCCATTCGTTTATGAGCTACACGCTCCAGAAATATAGAAAATTTAAGTTATTCAGCGGAACTCTTACGGATGCCTTGAAAAGTTTAGGAGACCTGATATGCTTCTGGAGGGAGATGTGCTGGATGGAGTGAAGGCCGTCATGGCTCACATACAATGGTCCTCATCGGGACTAAGTGCGAAAATAAATAGCTAATATGTTAGTATCGGAGCTTATCCAGGTCTATTTGCGGTTTTCCGGCTTCTTGAAAGAGGAGTTCATCATAAAGAGTCCCTCCTTCTCCATGAAGTCGGCCAACATTTGGCCCCGGGGATTCCGGTCTCCAGTTACAAATTGCCCCACTCTCAGCTCATTCCCGAATCGTTTAACCAGCTTCGCGTTAAAGTCCCCCATGACCACAGTGAAATAAGAGTTCGAGGTATGTATGGCTCTAGAAATATCCTCATACATGACCCTAGTACGCAACCCTAGTCGACACACTCCCGATTTTCACTATGTTGTGGACGAGGGACTTGTGTACTATGAACCTAACACCACCTTGGGACAGTTGGTCGCCCTCCCGGAAATAGAGCAGATTCCCGGATTTCAGGATTATAGTGTCCTCCCCTCTCTTCGAACTTCAGATAATCCTATTATGTCTCAATGTAACCTGCTCAATTCTTCCTCCAGTTCGATCATCTTCTCGTCGGTCCGCAGTGTGCGTGTGTTGCCAGGGCCAGAGGTCGTCGGTTTTGGCAACGCGCAATCTGCCGGGGATTCTTAGCACCCCCTGCCCTGCCGTAACCACGGCTGTTACCACGGCTGGGAATAGCACGGCTACCGGGGACTGGGGGCCGCGGTTTAATTGTGTCCTTCATTTGAGGGGATCTGCCATAATAGCCACGCTTGGCAAACGGGTTGGCAATCGCAGTAAGGTAGACATTAGTACTCATGAGAACGCTGCTGCCCATTCTCTGGTATATATTCCCTCGGGACGACTTCTACGTCCCCCCGCGGGATGAGAGGGGGTGGCGATATTCTCTAGGCCGTCACCACACAGCCACTAAGAGCCACTAAGAGAGTAGCTAAATATAATTCCTGAAGCACATATCACCAAGTGCAGCAGTGGCTCGGGAATAAGCTGCTCACTCAAGAGTGGGGGTGGAAAAATTTATGGTGATATCTTGGCGCCAAGAACAACAAAAGATTTACCGGCGCCCCAGGTTTTACTAAAAATAATATTTTGTCGCTGCACCAAGGATTGTAGCAGCAGCAAATGTGGATGTCGCAAAGCTATGCTAAAATTTTCTACTGCATGCCTTCATTGCCAAGGAAAATGCTTCAACGGCGTGTCTTTTAGCGAGGAAGACTACGAGAATGACCATGAAGATGATTGAGAGCCCTCTCAGCAAGAACCACTTACCACTGAGGAAGGCGAGGAAGAAGATACCACAGAAAACGACCTTTTTCCAGGACCCTCACCACCTAAGAGAATAAAAATGTGAATCATTCACAGAATTAGACTTAGAAACTAATATTTCAAAACATATTTTAATTGCACTTTTCCAGAGCCTGTAGTTTGAAAACGGATGGGATATGGAAAAGTATCAAAGTTATAGAAAATTTTATAAGCTTTCATTTCATATTAGAACATTTTTTGCTAAAACGCGCCATTTTTGAAATATTAGCGTAAAACCTAAAATTGAGGTCCTTGTCCCCCTCCCCTCCCTCCGCTTCGCCTCCCGAGCATCAGGACTTTTAGTATGTTTTCTTTCTAAGTACTCTGAACAAGTTTCTGAAGAAATCGCTTAGGTTCCCGCTCACGCACTCTACAACTACTTTATTAATTATACTATTTACCAAAAAACTTCACACTCTCTTCTTTGTTTATGACCATTGTATTTTATATTTAGTAAATATGATTTACTTATTTTGCTCAAAAATTGAATAAAGTTTGTCTTGCTCAAATTCGCGGTCAGATTATTTTTATGAAGCGAATTTATTTCTATCGTATTATTAATTTCTATGTCAAAGTTATTTAACAGATTCTATGCCAAAACTATACGGATGTCGTCTGCAAAAAAAGTGCATGTATGATGAGTTATATCTGGTATGACATTAATATAGAAAAGAAAAAGAGTCCATGCTTATTTACGAGATAGTCCGATTGGCAAAATTTAATTAGAGTTCCACTTTCCAGAGTGGCATTTTTTTTTACAGTTTTCTTTTTAATCTATATTTTTTAATCTGTGATATGATAATGAATAAATAAACATCCAGGCCAAATATCACGTTAATACAAGCAGCTCTTTAAGCTGAGAGATAAGTCAGTCATTGTTATTGTTATATGACTGCAAATTTTGCAATCTCGTGATTTCATTGAGAGATTTGATATCATGAGGATTGTTTAGTGGCTTGCGGTGGTACAGAGTACTAATAATTAAACCATCTAAAGACTTAAACTGGCTTTATGAAAAATTCAATTCAATTCAAAATTAAAATGCACGAACTGAGATCGACAACGGCTCGATTCAAAGTTGTCCCTTGCAACTTGTGTACAGTTACTCCCCAACATAATATTAAAGGTAACATTTTTCTTAAAAATTTACCTTGTCCACAAAGCGCATGAAATTCGGTTGTTGATAGTTCGATTCTCACACCAACCAAAGGGACGTCGTTCTTTATATCTTTGTCATTGCATTTAAAACAATTCGATTTCGGTAGGTACCTACCTATATATAGTTTTTCAAGTGAAGTTAAGTACTAAATCGTTTGAAGTTGGAGATGGGTGACCGTGTTAGCCGTTAGATACTTTAGGTAGTCCAATATACCTAATAGATACTTTAGTATATGTCCATCAACACTCGCACGCACAGTCTTACGAAGTTTTCGTCTTTTCATCGTAAATTTCTACTGTTTTAAAACCTATATGTGAGAATAGTTGTTACGCAACTTTAAATCGATATAGCTCCTAAACGGCCGGTCAAATCGAAAAATGTTGAAAGAAAACTAAAAATGTTTTTTAAATACCTATTCAACGATACCCCACATGACATAGTTTGTTGACTTAATTTTTTTAAATTTTCACAATATGGCGTCCAGTAGTCGCCATATTGAATTTTCACTAACGTCATGTCTTTAGTGACACTTTCCGGACTGAAAGGAATCGATTGACGTTTGAATCATTAAAATCGGTCCAGGCGTTTGGTCTGTATAGTGCTTCAAAGGAACATACATACATACATAGCCTGATAAACACATTACCCTTTGCGTCCCGCAGTCGGGTAATAAAAATTGATTGATCTGTGATAATTGAACTGTTTAATTAGTTTTAAGAGAAACAAACCTATTTGATTGTTAATTCATTAAGTAATGCCTTAAATATTCAGCTCTGAATTATAATTTTATTTATAATGAGTCAAACCATTCAATAACTTAAAATATGTCAAGTTATACGAAATGTTAAGAGTTTTTAGCATTGGTGATTAACCCTAATGTTTGAGTAACTAAGCAAATAAAAATTGATTGATCTGTGATGTGATAACTGACCTGTTTAATTTGTTTTAAGAGAAACATACCTGTTTTATTGTTAAATTAATAAGTAATGCCTTTAATATTCAGCTCTGAATTATAATGAGTCAAACCTGACCGAGACAAAACTGTAGTGCGCACCAGTCTAAGAAAATGATAACATCTCGATGAGTGTGTTAGAAGTTTAGATGTAATTGAAACTCAAGAATCTTTTCTTTTTTTTATATCGTTAATAAAAACTCTGGGGCATAAAGGAGCCAGCACACATATTAAATCGGCAAGGGACCGTCACCGTATCGCCTTTCGTCCGGTCGTCAAACAGTCGTCAACCTAACGTAAACACGTAACCAAAGCGGATCAGCAGCTCCGATACATCGAATCTGCCACAGTATAAAAAATAAAGACAGTACGGAAACTACTTACAGACGATCGCAACGACACACACACACACAAACATGCACATCGACAAGAGCTCTAAGTGGTTGTCACGGTCTGTCAGTAGTGAGTGCCGCGTCAAAACGAGTCGTCAAGTATAAGTTATTCCCCGCTTTGTTTTTAGAATTGCCACAAGCGTATTACGTAATATACGACATTGATTTTTAAAACAAATACGTTATAATAAAAAAATATCAAAAACATTAAAATTTACAACCCTAAATCAATAGACCGTAGGTAATGATTTCATCTACTAGGTTAAGTTTCCATACTGCCCATATTTATAATCTGCTACGACTAGGCATCGCCTCGGCTACGGCTAGGCGACGCCGCGCTTCCGGTGAGCTTGTCCCGAGGCTAGTCGTTTACGTTACGATTCCGATTGGTGATCTTTGCAGTTAGCTGATCTTAGCAGTAAGCTGTCGACGGGCTTTGTGATGTCGAATACTGTGCGGCTCGAGTTGATACGGTTCCAATATTATTATGTCTTAAGCAGAATTACTTGCTAGTGAAACTTTTATTATACCGTATACTAATCTGTGATTGTGTAAGTACCTATTAAATATTAATAATAAATCTGTGATAATTGAACTGTATGCGTTACGAATCCGTGGTATTAAATAAAGCTATATCCAATTAAAATGCCTTTTTATTACACTAGCTGTGCCCCGCGGTTTTACCCGCGTTAAACTTATTAAATTATAGTGTATATGTTAATCTAGAGTGTCAGCTAACTCCATACCAGATTTTATTAAAAACGTTACATCCGTTTAGACGTGAAGAAGTTACAAACATTCACACTCACAAACTTTCGCCTTTATAATATTACTGTGATAGCAAAGTAAAAATTAATAGTAATTTATACTTTTACTGTACATACATATTACAGATAATTTACTGACTGAAGTATGTGACATACTTGGAGTGGCACCTTCCCTCTACATAAGTCCGCAGCCAAAAATAACATTATCTCGGTAGCGATATGTTCCTGGTGGTAATTAATGATTGCCAGAACTCATTGGGGGAAACAGAAATATCTATGCTAGCAACAGAGAAGACTTTGTTTTTTTAGCTACTAGCCAGCATAGTACGACAAATCTTTGTCCTCTGTATTGTATACAATGTCAAAGACATGAACTTGTCTATGGTTGGCGTGGTGGTTACTATTTTGCATCAGGTGAGCCACAACCTCGTCTGGCACCTTTGGAAATATAAAAACAATAACGAAACGAAAGTAGGACTACTTCCTACTTTCGAGTCGTTTGTAATAAACAAAACTGTAAAATAAAATACAAGTGGATTGTGTGTAATACTAATTTATTCAGTACAACAACACAATATATTTATAGGAACAATAGACTAAGTAAATGCGCGTGTCGTCGATATAGGCGAGAACCAGCGCCCCGCGCGCTTCAATAGTTGCCAGCCGACGAGAGCCGATGATACTCGAACAAAAAATCTACCATTTTGTTAGCGCACTAAGAAATTACTGTTATAGCGCGCGCTCTGTAAGAAGTTCAACCCAACAAAGTATTTTATTTACTTCGGCACGCTATAACTAAATTTTAAGGTTTGTAATTTTAATTTATTTTTGAGTTGTTAATTTATGGTGGAACTACAC
The DNA here is from genome assembly GCA_951640165.1 of Pseudoips prasinana. Classification (NCBI taxonomy): domain Eukaryota; kingdom Metazoa; phylum Arthropoda; class Insecta; order Lepidoptera; family Nolidae; genus Pseudoips; species Pseudoips prasinana. The sequence goes on from OX621260.1 coordinate 18,489,447, forward strand.
TTTGTATAGGTACACATACTTACAATGAATACATATAGTTAATTGATAAGTGTACATACAAGTCAAAATAAAAATGTTTCTCATACATGTAAATGTTAAGAGACAGTAGCTCCTAGTCTAAGAATATTTTCCTTACGTCAGTAAAAAAGCTTAAATGATCGAGACCGAATTAAAATAACTCTTATAATGTTAGACCTAAAGTTCAGACTCGATGGCAATTGTATAATGCACGGAACGGCAACGTCGCGGTTGACCGCACCCGACCGAATATTTTAAAAATTTTGGCGGGAAAAGCGTATTTGGCTTATAATTTTGAAAGTAAAAGGCCTAGAGATTTGAAATGATGCCTCGTGTGTGCTCCAATTATAACATGTTATTTGATCTTTAAAAGAAAACTGCAACTTATATAGTTATCGTAATTCACCATGTGTAAGCCCGTGTGACGTGTCCCCAGCTTACACATACTTATTGCTTCGTAGCTCAAAAACTATTCGAGCTAAGGTTTTGAAAAATTTGGAGCCTAATACTGCAGTTTTGCTCAGAATTTTGAGGTATAATACATAATCGTAGCTTAAATAATTACGAAGATACACATGTGTAAGCCAGGGACACGTGTCCCCAGCTTACACATGGTTTTATGATCGTAGTTTAAATAATTTTTGAGTGTGATGGCTAGATTTTTTGGCTCTCATTGCTCAAATTATGAGCTAAATTTTTGACTATATTTTAAAACCCTAACATCACAGGTTTTGCCCCAACGGCATGTGTCAGCTGGAGACACGTTTGTCCAGCTTACACACATTTAACAAATCATAGAAACAAAGTTGTGATTGCTCTAATTCTATGACTGAAACTTTAAATTGCTCAAATTATGCTCTAAAATATGGCATACTTAGAATTTCGATTATAACAATGAGGAAGCTGGGGACACGCACATATCTAAACGTACCTTAAAGTCCGTTATACATCGCCATGCTACCTCAGTTGTAATACAGTGATCCAGCCACCTTTTGCAACTCTCTTGACTCTCACTCAGAAAGGTATAGGTACCTGAGGACGCCGTTAGAAGCCACATCCGCACACTGCCACTTTACTTCCTCGCAAAAAGTCACAAGTTCAGTATAAAATAGTTGTCCCGGGTGCGCATTGAAGTCGCCCAGTATAACTGACGACTCCACCTCACTGCTTTCAATCACTGCATTTATTTCACTAAAAACTTCCGTAAATTCGGTTAGATTTACTATATTGTCCGTTGACATATACACGGAAAAAAATAAAGTACACCTACTTGCTACACGCACTATCACGGCCGTTAATCTAGCACTCGTACACGGCACCACTACAACCGAGGAGAATATACCCTTACGCCACATTATCCCGACTCCACCATAAGGACGACCTCGTAGTATACCCGCTGATATGTCGACGGCTGACTTACTGGTGTACTCGAATTTTGAGTCGATTTCTCCAATATAGGTAGTTACTGATATACTACTTTTCTTTTTGTAAATACATACTGTAACTAACCATAATGGCTCGTCACGTTGAGATTATTCGAATATCCTTAGTCCAGCTAATCGTAGTATAATTTAGCTGGCGTGTTGCTAAATATCTTTTAAATGAAACAAAATATAACAACTAATTTATAGTATTTTAATTCGTATTATGCCTGATTATCAAATTTAGACTAATCGATGCAAATATGTGTGGAACAAGCTTAACATTAGTTCAAATACCGTAATAATTTACATATAGGGACATCACTAGATACTATAAAGATTAGTGCCTTCTTTAATCTTGAAATCGACCAATGGGAACAGTTATAGGATTACCGGGAAAAATGATTGTTTCACAAAACAGCTACTTATTATTCATTTACAATAATGGATACTGTATTAATAAATTTATATGTGTAATATAATACTAACTGTCGTTTTGATAGAAGTTTAACTATTTATTTTTATGTGATTATGCAGATTACATTTATTTAATTAATGAGACTGACCGGATGTGACATCATTGACGACGCATTTTGGCAATATGGTGAACTGACAGAGAATGGCGGCCCTTGGCGCCAGACGCTAACGAAAGAAAAAGGTTTTCAGAAGTTTTGAGTGTGGTTTCAGGAGTCCTATAGAAGATTTAGAAGCGAGCGTCGTTCCTGGTGTAATTAGAGTGGAAGATCGGCTGAATATTGGTTGTATCATTTGTTTTAAAGGAGAGATAATGAAGGAAGCGTCATCTCGTGTTGGTAAGCTTTGAACACAGGTGAGGCTTGGTTACTTTTATTTAAAGTATTACTTACATTATTACGAATGCTCGGTAATTTTAGTTGAGTCTAGATGCTAGAACGATTCTGTTTTCATACACGATTTGTTGGGATGCTCCCAAAGGTTGTATTACTTATGTATTTATAAGACAAATACTTTAAAACCAATTCTATGTTTAAACTAACTAGACGATAGAACCAGAATTATATCTATTATTGAATGAAAGCTATCAATGTTAGATAGTAATTAATATAATAACTTCTAAATAAAAGTACCTGAGTTATTAACTGGGTTAATAGTAGGTAATCCATTATAACCATTTAACTAATGTATAGTCTTTGGTTCAGAGGTTGATTTTGAATATGAGTACTATCAGTGGAAGAGAAAACTGATGTCTTGTGTGCTTAAGACCGGTCACTGACAGTCTTATTTAGTTCTCTATGGAAGATAGTAGAGGCTATTCTACAACAGCAAACATGATGTGCTTGTGTTTATGATTAACCTAAAAAATATTAAGTTTATAATGATGTCTTGGTACTTAAGACCGGCCGCAAAGCAGTCTTTTAAGTTTCTATGGAAGATTTAGTAGAACCTTACAAAAGTTCCAATGATGTTATTATGAAACATCTCTACCTACCATGTTGAAGATCAAGAGATCATTGATTTTTGACAAGAATCACAAATGATTTAATAACACACCTTCAAAGTATTGATTATACTAATATTGACTCAGTTAATAGTCATATAAGTGGTTCCAATTAGAATCATATTCAGATTTTCTTACTGATATTGAATGCTTTCATATCAAGCGGTCATTACTTGGGTAATGAATACAAAGAACTAAATCTTCACAAGTGATACAAGATAGTATTACTTATACAATTGATGTTGAAGTTCAAGAATTGTTGAACCTTGACAGGAATGCGAAGTTCCTTGAGCAGATGACTCAAATAATAATAATACAATGATGAAGTATTATTATGGGTTGACTTTGTTAACAGTCAAACCAGTGGTTGCGATTAGAACCATTCTCAAATTAACTTGCTTATATTGAATAAGCTTTCTGAAGATATTACAACATTGGTGAATCCAAGAAGTTACTTATGACAAATTAAGGCTTCTGTGTTATTACATAAGGTTAATTATAAATATTATCCATATATAAATGTTTTCCTTGATATTATATATATATATATATATATATTATGAACTAGAGTCATATATATTTTTGTAATAAATAAGTAAAGGTTAGGGTAGTCAAAAGATTAAGCCCTCTCATGTCTCTTGTTTTCAAAGGACATTGACTAAGACTAACAACCCACACAGACCTTCTGTAATTAGAATAAAAGAGTACCCCTATAAGGACATTTGTCAGTCCAAAGGCGGAGGAAGTCTTGACCCTATGGAGCCGGAGACTACTGAATAATCGCGGGGAGATTTGGGCGAGTACCATAGCCGCAAATAAAATAATATTGAATATTATGATATTCTAGTATAATCTACAAACAAGCTAGAATAATCTAGAAAGATATAAAGTCAATCTCAACAATATTTAAGGAAAATATATATACTATGGCTGAATTAAACTATTATATTTCAAGATGTGTGAATTAAAACAAACAATTCATTTAGGAAACATACATATAATCTAATTAGACAATATCAACAAGACATTCATTCAATAGGACTTATCAAATAACATAATATCCTTTATGAAAATAAGTTATACTCCAATAAGAAGTAGTATGAAACCTTTATGTTTATCAGAGAAATTATAGAATTAAAACTACATATTTATGGTTTTATATATTGAAATAAAGTTCTAATAAGATTTTAGATAACATTATGGTAATTAATTTAGGGTAAACTAGGCTTCATTAGTTCTGTCACTCTTGTACAATTACATAAGTTTAGAAAGTTTATTTATGATTAGGATAAAGTTAATTTAGGATTGATTGGTTTGTTCTCCTTTTCAAAAAGTTCTTGGATTACTATGTGCAACATAGGTTCCTACCATACTAGACGAATCACTGGCCAATTTAAATCAATTTGTTTCAATCAAAACCAGCAAGAATATAAATTCATGACTTAAGTTAAGAAAATTTAGGATCATATTAGTATCAAGGAGTATTCCTTATTAGACACATAAGAGTTAGGTTCAGTTATATACTAAATTGTATGCCGTTAGTTAGGATGATCAGGTACAACGTTAGGGAACACATCAAATAAAAGGGAATTTAGAATAGGGGGGTAGGGTGGCGAGGTACAATACTTATATAGATAATTACACCCAGAATCTGGTCAAACAGACATGTGCATACACACAAATATCTGTCCTGAGTGGAAATCGAACCCGCAACCTGCGGCGTAAAAAAAAAGCATTTACCGACCACGTCAACAGGCCCATATATAAAAAAACATACACAAACCTAATAACTAGTGTTCGTAACTATTGTAGGCTTTAAACATTACAAAGATTCAGCTTTTCTTATTAATAATGGAATTGCATTCCAGACACGTGCAGCTTGGACGGTATAAGATTTCCTAAAGAAGTTGGTGGAATACAGTGGTAAACATAACTTTGTATCTTCTGATGATCTCAATTATTTAAGAATTTATTCAAGAAATTCCTGTTAGGATGGGCAATATAAATTGAAAATACATTGATTCCCTCAATATAACCCGTAATAATACTCATATCCTGATCCACGGCTGAAGGTGGGATTGGGAGGGACATAAACGGGACACGGTTATTAATGAACAGAGTCGACCCTCCATAGCCATCGAATCTGTCACTTATCATAAGAGAGTGAAAGGGGGGCATGGGTCTTTGACTTTAAGAGATATGTTCTACGGTGTGACAAGACCGCTGCGGAGAAGGAGAGGACTTCACAGCGTTAGCATAGTTCTGAGAAGCTGATGGTATAACTTTACGAGTCTCAACATAGGAGATGGTCTTTTCAGCCATGGTGGACTTTATTTTCCTCTGTCTATTGCTATCAGCAAAATGATTGCCCTCGCACGATATACGTTTCCGACATTGTATGGTTGGGTAAATATATTGCTGCACTTGGAGAGATGTATAGCAGCAAAAACTCGTTTAGGGAGGGTCTGACCGTCAAAAGTAATAACACAGGTTTCTGTGGGCTTCCATTCTGGTAACCCTCTTTCAGATCTTTTCAGGCGCCTAACTTTTAGAATTTGTCCACATCCGGAAGGTACTTCGAGGTATACCCAAGCCACATCCTCTGAAATATCTGCGCGGGACACCTGAAACTACACCCATGCGAGTGATGTTATATGATGGAAGGACTGCAACAAATTTATAGGTGAAGAGAATTGTATTAGATCTTCTTAGCGTTTCGATGGCAAACTCGTCAAATTTGTGTGGCCCAGAACGTGGCCACACTGATTGCCCTGCTTGTGGCATTTTTAAGATCGTGCCATGAACATGTGGCAGGGCAGGCTGGGCAAGCTGTTAGATGGGCCATGGATTGGACCGATGCTCCGCAAATACAGTCCATTTTGGGGTTGCTCGACAGTCCCCACCTAGACATGTTTTCTTTGCTTCGGCCCACCTGAGTCCGGAGTCTGTTTAAGGACTTCCAGATCGGCCACGGTAATTGATGTCCAGGTGGGAGGCTTTCGGAAAGCGTGACAAACTGATTTATGAACCCTTTTTGTGCACGCCAGATGTTGCATTTCGCTGTTGAGGAATCGGTCGTTAGTGGCGTGGTGCATTTGGCAAAGCTATTTCGGCTTTTAAGCCTTTGCGGCGGTAGCCTATGCACATAGAGGGGGTGCCGGGGATCACCATCCATTTTGCCCCTTTCTAGGGAGCTTGCTGCAGTCCTGCGAACGTCTGGTGGCGCTATGCCAGCCAGTAGCAAATTTACCGGGGTCGGCTTCAAACACCCAGTGATTATCCGGCACGATTCGTTTAAGGCTGTATCCACTAGCCTTGCGTACGTGGAGCGGACCCAAACTGAGCAAGCGTATTCACCGGCAGAAAATGCTAGCGCCAGTCCTGACGTCCGCAGCACTTGCGGTTGTATTAGATAGAGAGGTGTTTGCATCTTCCGCAGATGCAAACTCCGCAGAAACCTGGTTTCTACCTACCTTCTTAACTCTGTCTGGCACTACATTCTTGATACAATTGTTTAAGAGAAACAAGCCGAAGGAAACAGGATGGAGGGTAGTACCTGAGTTGGGTTGAGGTTCAATGTGAGAAACATGAACAAGAAATAGGTCCTTATTTGTAATAGAATATTTATTTCGACTTATGTTGCTTTTAGTAAGTTTAGTAGGGAAACTGGACGGGACGTTGGGGGAAGCCGAAGTCGCTGCCATTGGAAGGGATTCCAGAGCGCAAGCAACATTAGCGAGCTGGGATAGGGGGTTGGGGGAAAGAATAGGTACGTTATTAGGGAAAGAATTGTATGGAGGAGTAGAAAGGCGATCCGAAGGATACTACCGGGGACTACATGATGAATACGGATTTCAACGAATACGTATTACAATAAAATGTACGTACTACATGTATACTCACAAACAATTATGTAATATGTTGACATAATAATATGTAATTTATGATTTTGACTTGCTGACTATGTTGTGACCTATTTTCTTTTTTATGTTTTTGAACAAATTATTATGTATTTGACTCAAGTTTAGTTTATAGTATTTTTGATTTGACATATTTTGACATTGTTTAGACATTTAATTTATTTTTGTAATCATTTTCATGACATGTAAGAAATCTTACCAATAAATGACTATTTGACTAATAAATATAAAATATAAAAAAATAAATGTCAAAATACCACCAAATGCCCAAATAATCCCCAGACACATCTGTTCACCATTAACACACTGTGGCGAGAATAGATTTTAGTCTTGTTGCGGCAAATCGGAAGTTAACATTTTTATGATGACCGACGATCAACCGTTATTTTAAAATTTTGACGAAATTTTTCACCAAGATGGACGTTTGACATCCAGCTTATACGTTTTTCACTTGAAAAATTAATCGTTTTTAGTGAGATTTTTTCAAAACGACATTTTGTCCGACAACAACCGGCCATAGACCAATGATGTGATGTATCTAAACAACAGCAATAAATAACTGACAGATTGTCTTTACCTAACAATAAATAATTGCCATGAACTAAAAAATATTGATGACGAGAATCGTTCCTATTCTAAATCATTAATGATTACGATTTAATGCAACTATTTCGCTTTTATAGGTATAATAAAAACGTCTATAATTATACGATTTATATGTAATGTTGGTCCCATTTATAAATAATTAATTATAATTTCGACATTTGTATTATTTTACACGTGGCAATTTCTGAAAACGTAACTGCGTTTAGTTTATTAATTTATTATGTTTATTTATTCAAAATAATAGAAATATTCTTATTGATTTTATTAATTAATCCCAAGTTCTAAAAATATTATACATGCATGAAAATCAAGGCCTTAGTTGTCTTAATAAGTGGTATAAATTATATAGCTGAACACCAAAAGAAGTATGCGGTACAAATTCTGCCTTCACTTTTCCCCAATTGAAAGTGAACCTTATGCTTATGTGATAAAGTTGAAAATATGTGCTATATTTAATTAGATCGACATAGTTAGCAGGTTTTCAGTATCATTGAATTTATCATACAATGATACTGAGAACCTGCTAACTATGTCGATCTAATTAAATATAGCACATAATAAATAAGCAAAACGGTCAAACAAACACACACTCACAAATTCTCACTTGCACACACTCACAAATTCTCACTTGCACACACTCACAAACACACACACCCTCTTCTTCTTATCTTCTTATCTTGTTTGGGGTGTACTTCTGTACAGCACTTCGACCCTTCAGGATCTTTTGTACTATCCCCCAATGGTTTTATTCTATCCCTAGAGCCTATGAATGAAGTCTGCACGTAATCCAGTACGCTCCTTAGAGGTAGATCCTTGTAGTCACCTGGTTCTGGATATGCCAGCCCCAGGATTGCCATTCTGTGTCTTGCCAATGCATTGCATTTGCATATTATATGCAGCATTGTTTCATTTTCTTCCCCACAGGTCCTGCAGATCGGGCTATTCGACAGTCCCAGTTTGTGTAGGTGGTAGTTGGTGCCGTAGTGGCCCGTAAATACTGCTACTATTAGTCGTAGCTGGTTTCTGCTGTATTTCCAAAGCTTCTTGGACCAGCTCTTGTCTACTCCTTTCATAAGTTGTTTGGAGTGTTTAGTTCCTTGGTTTTGGTCCACATTTGGTTGTGTTTAATTGTGGATTCATTTTTGAGGAATGCTCCTATTACGTTTGGAGGAATCCCTACGCACGGTTCTGGTCCACAGAACTGACTTTCAGATCCCTTCCTAGCCAGTGCATCTGCTTTTTCGTTGCCTTCTATTCCCGTATGGCCTGGTACCCATACGAGTTTGACTTTATTTTTAGTGGCAAGTTTGTTCAGAGCCGTGATACAGTTCTGGGTTCATTTCGATTCGATTTTGTGTGACATCAGGGCTTTTAATGTAGCCTGGCTGTCACTGTCACAGTATGTAGATGGTCTTACCTTTCGTCTCCCTATCTATGATTGTCTGGGCGCATGTTATTATCGCATATGTCTCAGCCTGAAACACTGTCGCGAAGTTGCCCATGCTTTCGCTGATACTGCAGGTTTCATTATAAACCCCCGCACCTGTGCCGGATTTCATTTTTGGTCCGTCTCTAAACCAAATTTGACTTTGTTCGTTTTGTTTACAAAGTCCCAATTTCCATTCCTCTCTGCTAGGGATGTATAAATTATATTGTTGTTCAAATGTATAGGTTGGTTGCATTTTATCGCTGCCCATCCCTATTACATTGTCATGATGTTTCCAGTTTTCTATCTGCGTGTGCTTGGTGGGCATACGATCGTAAGATGTATGTCCCAGGGCAGTAAGTCTTTGGAGTGTTCTCTCTTCTTGTACTTCAATGTGTAGAGGTACTAGGTCTAGGATTACTTCCAAGGCTGCTGTTGGTGTAGTGCTAAACGCCCCTGTCATTGCTAAGCAGGCAGTGCGTTTTATTTTGTTTAGCACTTGTTTACAGGTTCTAGTTTTGTTCTTGGCCACCAGACGATACTACCATACATCAGTACCGGTTTTATTATCATTCTGTATATCCAGTGAACAATTCTGGGTTTCAGTCCCCATGTTTTGCCATAAACTGCTCGGCACATGCCGAATATTCTCAAGGCTTTGTTTTTAATATTTTCTACATGTTCTTTCCATGTGAGCTCGTTGTCAAGTGTTACACCTAGGTATTTCACTTCTTTTGACAAATCAATTTTTGTATTGTATAGTTTCAGAGTTCCTATTCCCGATAGGTCCTTCTTTTTTGTGAATGGTACTATAACTGCTTTATGTGGGTTTATTGAAAGGTTATTTGATTTGCACCAGTCCTCTGTCTCTTTTAAGGCTTGTTTCATAATATCCGATAGTGTGTGAGGGAATTTCCCACTTATTAGTATCACAATATCATCTGCATAACCGACGGTATACCGTGGCCCTGGGTTTAGGTCTATCAGGAGCTTGTCCACAACCAGGCACCACAGTAGCGGTAAGATGACTCCGCCTTGTGGGCATCCTCTGGTTGTCGTTGCATATCTGATGTCCCCGAGCAGTGTTGACTGCAGTTGCCGTCCTTTCAGCATTTTGTCTATCCATCTGCGTAGAGTGGGTTCTATGCCATGGTTAGTGGCGGCATTTTGTATAGTATTGAATGCCGTATTGTCAAAAGCACCTTCAATATCTAGAAATGCCGCAAGGCATATTTCTTTGTTTTCTAAGGCTGCTTCCGCCTTTTTCACTACATGGTGTAGGTCTGTAGATTTTCCTGCCTGATACGCATTTTGTTGCCAGTGTAGAGGAAATCTTTTTAGTGGCCCTTGCCTAATGTGTATGTCTACCATTTTTTCTAGTGATTTGAGAAAGAATGATGTGAGGCTTATCGGTCTATACGATTTTGGTGATTCATAGTCCGACTTTCCTGGTTTCGGGATGTAGACTACTTTAACTTGTCTCCATGTTTGGGGAGTGTACCCAAAGGCTATGCAAGCTCTATATAGCCTACATAGGTGTGGGTTTAGTACGTTATTCGCTTTTTGTAATAGGATGGGATATATTCCATCAGGGCCAGGCGATTTGAATGGTTCAAAGTTGCTTATGGCCCACTTTACTTTGGTTTCGTTAATGATCTTCTTAGCAGTATCCCAATCTGCCTTGGTTGTGCGTCTTTCCGCATCCTAATGGCTAATTGGGATTTCTTACTCCATGGTTTTCTTACACACACCCTCACACTACACAAACATTGTAATTAGTAAGTTTCATTTTTACTATATTCATTATTTCATAAAGTTACGTATATATATAGTATATTTTAGATTAAGTACATAGTACATAGTATTTTCAATAATTTGTAATTATCACCAAGATGTGACCCAGAGGTGGGAGCCTGGTGATCTGTAACACAGGTCTTACCTACTATAAACGCCAGTCTCTCACAAAGGTATTCTGTATTTCTAGCTCTGTATTTCTTTACATAATACTTGTATGTACACCAAACCTTTGTGAAAGAGATAAATAAATACATTATTATTATTATTATCTATAAAAGAAATTTGTCATATTGGGGTTGCTGCATGTGCTGGCGTCTGTACCTATATCGCTGAGAAGATATATAGGCACGTAGGTAAGTACATAAGTAGCTAAGAAGCTGTTATTTCGATATTACAAACAAACTTCAATTATTTATTTGATTGAAGTAAACACATTTTGACGTTAAATAAATATATATGGATGTTTTAAATAACAGTGTTCATTTAATTATGCGCAGTATTCTGCGAAGCGGCTTCATTACCCACAAGACAGTCAAAGCTAATTAATTAATTAAAGGTAATTACGCCAACAACACAATAAACTAGTATGCTAACTATACATACAACTATTTAATAGTATTACTACATTTAAGTAATAATTTTCTTTTTAATTCCCATACGGAGAATAATCATTTCTAAACGTCATTATGATAAAATATGAGTCTCCGTTTGGGAATTAAAAGTTCACCATTATGAGGCGCTCATAAGCAGATGCTCTCGCCGGTCCGTAAATGATTGGCGATGTTAAGCAACTAGGCTTGCGGTCAGTCCATAGATAGGTGACCACCAAAGTGTTTCAATTACGGAGTGTCTCCGTGCTTCAGAGGGCACGTTAAACTGTCGGCACCGGCTGTAGCCATTAGGCAACCGTCGATAAACCATGTCACTTGTGAAAATATCAACTCTCTAACTATCACGGTTCATCAGATACAGCCTGGTGTCAGACGGACCGACAGACAACGAAGTTTTAGTAATAGGATCCCGTTTTACCCTTTGGGTAATGAACCCTAAAGACCGCTTAACGTTAATACACTCTTTTGCTCTTCGAACGTATAAAATCCAAAAGGACAATATCTACTTGTTGACATATCGACAACAAGTGGATAGTCTGCGTTTCACTAATCAATTCAATAATATTGACTAGCCGGTTCGCATCGTTGGTAAATGCTTGCCTTTCACGCCGCAGGTCGTGGGTTCGAGTCCCACCCAGGACAGATATTTGTGTGTGTCCTGAGTCTGGGTATATCTATAGAAGTATGTATTTAAAAAAGAAAAGTCATATATGTAATATATCAGTTATCTGGTTTCCATAGTACAAGAGTTCTGAGGCGCTCATAGCTAGATGCTCTCACCGGTCCGTAAGCGATTGGCGAGGTTAAGCAACTAGGCTCGCGGTCAGTCCATAGATGGGTGACCGCCAAAGTGGATTAATTTCTGAGCGTCTCCGTGCTTCGGAGGGCACGTTAAGCTGTCGGTCCCGGTTGTAGTCATTAGACAACAGTCGTTAAGCCATGTCAGAGGCCTACTGGGCGGCTTGAGCAACTCTGACACTAGGGTTACCACTACCCACACGATAAGCAAGCAAGCAAGTACAAGCTCTGCTTAGTTTGGAATCAGATGGCAATGTGCGAATAATATCCCAGGATATTATTATTACATCATATTATTATAATGGCCGAAATTTAGCGAATCTAGAATTACCAAACTCAGCCAATTTAGTATCGCTCACAGCACATTATTGTTCTGTAGGCACTTCATATATCATCACAATTTCAATAACACAATAGGTACACAATATCTTCTAGTTTTCAATAGTCTCCACGGCACATTCAAAGTCATTGCGGGATCCAAGACAATTAAAGTGATTCCACTGTTGATCCTGGCTTACAGGAGTTGCAGTGGTGGGTAAGAGGGGGGGACTAATCTCCACGGCACGGTTAACATAGAAGAAGAAGTACACTTTATTGCATAAAGAATATAAACAGAACAATATACATAGAACAATATTTTGCAACTGGTGGCCTTACAACTAAAAGCGATCTCTTCCAGGCAACCTTTTTGCGTTGGATGCACCAGAATTAATGATCAATGGCTAATGGTAGCAAAAGAGGTATGAATTTCTTGGAGAAAAGAAAATATAGCTTACATATACAAACAATACGTAAAAAAATATATTCAGGACGGTATACATAAATACACAATATACAACGTGTAACAGAAAGTGTGAACGTAACTTAAGGGGGTTATAGGGTATCAGGACGGCTACCTATGGACGAAACTTCAAACAGAAATAATCATTTTTTATTCAACTAGTAATTTATTTTTCTATCGACAACCTTAGTCAACAAGTAAGATTACCGACATTATGAACTTAATATTTTACCGACATTATAATAATTTTTTCTTTCAGTTTGTGAATTTAATCTGGCCGGAAACGAATAGGTACTTAATTTTTAATACAAGCTATACAAACTAACCAGATAAACACACGCGGTACGACTACTGATAAATACGAAAAAATATGAATAATGTACTAGGCTCATATGAACATTAGGGGACATTTCGATTCCGTCCTGATTTTGTCGCAAGGAACTCTAATACGGCGGCGAATACAAAGGATTGATGTAGGTAAATAATAAATCGTTAAATATTATTTAATATTCATCAAAGCGGGCCCCGCGCGTGGCGGCATCTTTGAGAGACTCAAAGATGCCGCCACCGCGCGCCGCTCCATTTGAATGTGTTCGTGTATAACTCATTGGTCTAGCAGTAGCGTGTTCAACTGCAGATAATAAAGTCCTGGGTTCAAATCCCGGATCGGGCCAAAAAGTGATTATGGGAATAATGAAGTCCTGTGTTCAATTCCCGGGTCGGGCCAAAAAGTGATTATGGGATTTTTCCGTAAAAAGAAATTTCTCAGTATAAGCCTGAAGTCTGGGAGTTGACGATATTACACCCCCATGCCTCGGAGAGCACGTAAAGCCGTCGTTCCTGTGCCTGACCTCTTTCCGGTCGTATCGCTAGTCGTCCCATCGGATCATGAGAGTTATGGAATAGAAAGTGCAGGGGCACTTTCAATTCCACCTTTAAAATTTAGAGTCATTCACTCTACATTTTAAAGGTTCTCTGTAACGACATATTAATAATTCATACAATACATACAAATAAAAAAATATGAATATTGTACTAGGCTCATATGAACAGTAGGGGACATTTCAAATTCCGTCCTGATTATATCCAAAGTTACACTAATATGGCGGCAAAATCAAAGAGTTGATGTAGGTAAATAATAAACGGTTAAATAAATATCTTTTAATATTCATGAAAGCGAGCCGCGCGCGTCGTCGATACCTAGGCGGCTCTTTTGAGTGGACTCAAAGACGCCGCCAAAGGGGCCACGTTCGAAGAAAGCCGCCAAATTCATCAAATATTGTGCATTTATTTAAAAATATTAAAATCATCAGTTGTTCGTAAACTGCTGTCTATTTAGGTCGTGTTTAGTTACTAAATCGTCTAAAATGTCGTTTAGTAATGAGTAAAGTGTTCCGCGAAATCCTTAACTATGTCGTTTAGTGATCGTAATAATTTTGAAAATTTCGTGTATTCATCTATGAAAGAATAGCCTCAGACGTGCACTTTGTGATGATGAGGATTCATAGGTCACAGAATTTAAGGCTGTTTAATTACGAGGAACCTATGTCGTGAAGGGTACAGTGTCGCGATGGAGGCCACGCCTCTTTAAAACTAAGAAACATGAAAGCTTTACGATTCTATGAATATGTTGTACATGAGAGAGACTCGTGTTAGTTGGCAAGTCTTAGAGTTTAGCTTTCGGTGTCGGTGCAGATTTTAGTGAACGTGAAATAATAAAATTCTTCCATCAGTACTGAAAACAACTTCAACTAGAAGTTAAACTATAAAAAGATTCTCGTAGGTAATGTGTTTGTGTATCACGTACTTATACGATGTAAAGTATCCAATAGCTATTCAGCAGTGCTATAAATAAAAACATAACTCGAAAATAAAACAAAATATGTTTAGTGAGTGCAATCGGAATCAAACTACCAGGCGTGCATAGAAACACAGAGGTATGTCAAACAATTTCAGCGTAAATCAGAATCAACTGTGCTGTGTTAGTACGGATGTTCGTTATATCGATAAAAATACTTGTCGATATATTGAATGGTATATTATTTTACGATCAAGATTAAAATGATGGTATTTCGGTATGAGATTTTGTGTATAGGTAGGCTTAAGGAGACCGTATATGCCCCTTAAGTTACGTTCACTCTTTCTGTTACACGTTGTATATATAGACATAAATAACCTAGATCATAAAGATAAAGGAGCAAACCGTTCAGTCAAAACCGAGAAGAACAAAAGCATGCGCCTAGCCTGTATGAAAGTTCATTTTCGCTGGTCAACTAATGAATCAATAATGAACGATTTCGAACATACAGGTTCATCATATCGATGTTGTTGAAGAGAAACAATGTTCAACAACATGTTGCGAGCTGGTAAAATTTGCTGTGTTGTTACGGCGAAGAATATCATCACCCCATCTCATACCGTAGGTGTAGAAATCATCCCGAGGGAATACCTACCAGAAAACGGGCAGCAGACTGCCATCAAACTGCGATCGACAACCCGTCTGCCAAGCGTGGTGATTATGGCATATCCCCCCATTCCATGGGGAAGTTTTTTCTAGCAGTGGACGTTATTCAGCTGGCATGAAAATTAACAAAGTTCTGGTAGCCGATTTGCAATTTTGGAGCTTAAATAATAATAATATTATTTTTTTGTGTGTGCCTCACGTACAATACTTTAAGTGGGCGAGTTGTCTTCCCAAATAAAACGTTCCTCATAAAGTATCTTACAGTTAACATCTGACACGTGTGTTAGTGGTACGCCAAGGTCAAGAATCATAATAAACTAAATTTACCTAAATTGTACAAGTACATAAAGGTAGAACGCTATTTTAAAGTTCTATGTTGTATATAAAAAATAGACAATATAGACAAAGATTTAGATGTCTCTGTCTTTATTGTTTATTTTTTATATAACCTAACCTCTTGTTTTCATTTAAAATTATCATTCAAAGAATAAATTGAAAAAAAAAATATCTTTAGTTTTAAGAGCCATTTCACGTTTTTGCGCGAAATTCTAAGATTTTGGGCTCCTCTATTACAATCTTAAGTAATACCCAGAAATTATTGAATATATGTTAAATATGGAAAAATCGTTTTTGTTGACGTTTAATGTATCACATTTACCAAAAAAATGCTTGCTCTGTAGTGACTCATCTCCCACAACAATTTTAATGAAAAATCGCCGCAGAGTCAAGTTCAGAGTCCTGTATCTAGCAATAATACTTATAAACTAAGCTAATAAAAATACATTCAGCATGAGACATATATTATATTATTCGTTTAATGTAACAGATTCTTGAAATTTGTTACCATTAATTGGTAAAAAAATAAATCCTTACACCAATTTTTAAGTTTTACATTGGAATTTCATAGTGATTTTTGGTTTAAATCAAGCGTAATTACTAAAATAAAATTATACGAAAATAAACTATGTTCTTTGGAGAATCAAATTCTACATTTTTTTTAAATACTTGCAATTAATTTGTCATCATATCGATGTGAACATCAGTTTAAATTACAATAAATTACGATACACGAGGGGGCACCAATTAGTACGGCGCGAGCGCCCATCAAGGTAGGACCTGTGCCATTTTTCCCGCGTCCCGACTTTCGAGCGCTCGTATAGTGAAGTAACTCATATACTGCGACCACATAGTTTTGATTCGTTTTGTATTTTTTCATAAGGTACGGTTTTATTTATTATAAAGTATGTAAGATTTTAGTTTTTTGTAGAATAATTATATATTTTTGTTTCATTACTAGCTATGGGGCGCAAGGAATTTGTATACCGTTGCGTAAAAAAAAAAGGAAACGTGATAATTCTGCAGCTTTGAAAAAAAGCGACAGAAGTGAGACCTATTTTTTATTAACAATATTCGTATTTACTGTTACCGATTATTGTTCTTTTTCTATTATTGTGTGAAAATTTTAATGCGGCTCACAGAATACATCAACTTACCAAGTTTCAACAGTACAGCTCTAATAGTTTAGGAAAAAAGTGGCTGTGTCATACAGACGGACAGACAGACATGACGAATCTATAAGGGTTCCGCTTTTTGCCATTTGGCTACGGAACCCTAAAAATAGTCAAGCCAGTTCATGACGAGATATATACGACGCTGACGATAGAAATGGAATCCGAATTTTACAGAGGTAACAGTAAAGTTTCGTGTCTTCTTTTATTAAAGAAATAATCATTGTTTTAGGTCACAGATTACGTAGTTCAAGGACGAAGGATAATTGATTTCCAGTTTGTCTTAAATCAACTGTTTGATAATGAGAAACATGAGGAAAAATTCTGTTGCAATCTGAGTAATATCAAAATAGTGAATAAAAAAACAAAATGGACTAATATACGTTACATTTTACGTTTAATTATCATTCTACCATCGACTATGTAATCGTCCTAAAAAACATCCGCAAGCACACCACAAATGAACTCCTATGTAAACTAAACGTAATTAGTTATATTATCTTTGATGTAAACTAGGTTAGGTTAAGGATTATCTGTACTTGTTGGGAATATATCTTTTTTTCTTTTCTTTCTTTTATTTTAGTGTACAGATTTGTCGTTATATTCTATTTACAAATGATATTTATAAATGATACATTTATACTTTATAAATTTATCATTTTACTCATGAGAAATCAAAGCTTAATAAGTACCTATTATGGAAAAAAAATTGTAATTTATGCCGTGTAATTTTTAACTAGTATGAAATTTTCAAAACATACTCGCCATTTTCGTGGTTATCGTCCATGTATGAGTGGTTAGGTGTTAAAAGTTTTAGTAATTATGGTTAATTATATCCTTAAAGTATGTATCTTTCATCATTCGAAATAAATATAATAATGCAGATTAATAAAACCGCTCTGTACCCGCTGGACTTATTAAATGTTTTACCCTACACCACTGGTATCTATCCAACATGAACTCATCACGCGACGAGGCGTGTCTCAAGGGAGTACTTCTCAATAATTAATATCATCAATATCAACCTGAGTATAAATACGTCTAATTTGGATAGCTAAATAATCCTGTACAGCTTTCCAAAATGAGACATATCACTGGACGCTCTAATGTATGTACAGATGCCAGCACATCCAGCTACCCCAATCTGTCAAATTTCTTTTTCAGATTTTCAACTTCATCACATAAGCATAAGGCGCACTTTCAATTGGGGAAATTTTACAGATTGGGGTAGCTTGATCTGCTGTCGTCTGTACATAATGGGATACGTCAAAATTGATCTCAAAATTCAACCATGACGTTCAAAAAATTGTTCGGCGGGTAATCCTACTAATATTATAAACGCGAAAGTTTGTAAGTATGGATGGATGGATGTTTGTTATTCTTTCACGTAAAAAATACCGAATGGATTTGAATGAAACTTTTCAATAATATAGCATATACATCAGAATAACACATAGGCTACAATTTATAAAGATATTGTGTGAATTGTCCAAAATATGACGATAAGTGTCAAGTAAGTAGGAAAAATTCTACCATCTGGGAGCTATTCCGGCGTGCACTGTTAAACCAACCAAAATTAATATTATAAATGCGAAAGTTTGTGCGGAACAAAACTACTTAAACGCGGGTGAAACCGCGGGGCATAGCTAGTTATCCATCATCTACAAATAGAACTATAAGCGCTCTGCGTTCAGTTACGAACGGTACACACTGCTAGATATAATTTAGGATTCCCTTACTATCACCCTTTCTGATCAGTTTTGTTCGAAACATACCGGTGGTATTATACCTGCACCGGCTGTGGCTGTTGTGCTGTGTTTATTTAGAGCTATCGGAAGATATAATAAAATGCTACAGTAAATAATAGTTATTTACTGTAGCATTTGCTGAGGTCGTCGCCTTTCCCAGCTTGTACTGAGTAACATTTCATGGTGGTCGTTATTGCAGTCACTCAAAGTACAGACCAATCCATAGACAATTAGAACAAAAATAATAAAGACCGGCACATTTACGTCATTTTATTAATTATTACGATAACATTGCCGCCATTGCCAAGGACAAATAACAACTTTAAAAATAGTTGATGGCGTATTCTATGAAATTGTCATAAAGATCAAGGTTGGAAAAATATTGTAAGTTCCACAAATTACGTTTCCGAGAATTTTTATAATATACTAAAGTTTGAACTGGAATACCGGTTTGGATAATTGATTGATGAATTGAGGCAGCGGAATAAATATTATTCGCTTCAGTTTGTGTTTGATTATAAAATTAATTTTAAAACAAAAACCGGCCAAGTGTGAGTCCGTAGCACCAAGTATTTCAGTTGATTAAATGAAAGGTACATTGCGGTTTACGATTTATGACGTATTAAAAAAAATGGTATGGTAATGTAGGTACATCATATATTTTTTTAGTTTTTCATTCTCATATTTTAGAAGTTACAGGAGGGGGGGGGGGCTCATTTTACCACTTTGGAAGTGTCTCTCGCGCAAACTATTCAGTTTAGAAAAAAAATTATATTAGAAACCTCAATATCATTTTTGAAGAGCTATACCCCATATGTATAGGTACGATGAAATAAAATTATTTGAGTTTCATTTCTATGAGATGAAATGAAATTTATTCGGCACTTGGGTATTTACATTCATTTTTACTAATTTTCAAGCTCACAATGCAGTACATTAACACGGTTTAAAACAGCAATTAAAGCGTCTCTCGCGCGAACTATTCAGTTTAGAAATAAAATGATATTAGAAACCTCAGTATCATTTTTGAAGACCAATCCATAGACACATGTATGGGTACGATAAAAAAAATCATGTCTATGTATGGGGAACCCCCAAAATTATTGTTCTTTTTCTGTTTTTGTGTGAAAATCTTAATGCGGTTCACAGAATACATCTACTGACCAAGTTTCAACAGTACAGCTCTTATAGTATCGAAAAAAAGTGGCTGTGACATACGGACGGACAGACGGACAGACAGACATGACGATAAGGGTTCCGTTTTTTGCCATTTGGCTACGGAACCCTAAAACGAGTGTGCTTAGACCACCCGACTGAAGCAAAATTTAGATATACGAAATGTAACTGGCTACGAGAGAAAGAGAGAATGCAAAAATGTGCCCGCACCTCTCTGTCTTGCCCCTACAGTAATATACGAAACGTAACTCTCTCTCGTTCTATCTCCAGTAACTTATATCTCCCTCTCAATTTCTGCTTGCCTCTCCCGATCACATTTTTCGTAACGCTCCAGCCACGCATTCACCAGCCTACTCCCCAAGTCATGCGTAAGTAAATACGTTTTACTTCAAAAACGTAATTATTGCCCTATCATATACAATATACGTGTGTTTATCAGACGATTTAATATAGGTAAATAGACAATTTAAAGTTGTTAATAACTTTTTTTTTTATATCGGGACTAGTCCCTCCCTCTTACCCACCACTGCAACTCCTGTAAGCCAGGATCAACAGTGGCACACAATGAAATGACACTGAGCGGTGAGACTCGGGCATGTCCCGGGGAATCGCTTTAACTGTCTTGGATCCCGCAACGAATTTAATTGTTAATTACTTGTGAGATGATTGTACTTCTTTTCTGCCCTATAACTTTATCTACCATCATCAGAATACCAGCCAAAAGATATAATAAATAATATGCACTACTGGACATAATGCTCCCCTAAATATCTCTATAAATGTCGGTATAGCACTACCCGCATCATGCGGACTCTAGCGGCGGATATTTAGGTAGGTACATATTGTATGAAAACATTTATAAAATTTATTTTATTACAGCAATGATATTTAGCTAGCTCGTATCAAGATTATTGTCAAGAGATAATGTTTAATTATCTAGTTTAAATCTAATATTTTTACTACATATTGTCAATGGTTCTGTCTATATTAAAGGTATTATTATTATGACGGACCTTGTGTTAATAACGACGGTCGCGCTTTAATGCTGAGAAGACCCAGCGAAACAAACTCAGTGGGTTCATCTACTACCGGTTTCAACACGACCCAGTTGAGACGGTCCGGCGAAACATACTCAAGCGGGCATGAACACGGGATTTGGTCCAATTAGAGTAATTATTTAGTAGGCAAACACAATATATGCTCGATCGGTTGTCTGAATGCTTATTATTTTAGATTATATTTAGGTATACAAAAGAAAAACTTCGAAACAATAACATTATTCATTTTGAGACAGAGTCAATAATTTAAAATTAAGTATATGATAGCAATCATTTACAGATAGTTCACGTAACACATTTATATAAAACAATTGAACAAAGGATATCTATTTCATACTTTTCATTAAAAAGTTCTATGTCTAGAATTTTGCTAGAGAAGCGGTTTATATTTTGATGTGATAGAATTAGAAAGTTATCACACTTCTCCATTGTCATGCTTACATGTTTAAACTACTAACTAAATTGATTTTAATAACATTACTAGAAGATGGTATAAAAAGTGACTTCGTCATACCACTTATGACTGAGTTAATATGTGCCGCTACTAAAGTTGCAAGTATGTTCAAAAATTTTCTTGAGACAGTAACCGTACTCATGGTTACCCTACAAGAATCTATAAAACTATTTGTGTCCAAAAATATAAATTTATTACTATAATGGCTAACCAAAAACTGTAGGTGCATATTTAGCTTGTGGATACAATTATTTGTACTATCAGGCACATTGGACACATAGGGGAAGGCACACAATATTATCTTATTACAGTCTAATTCTAACATCTTAGTGAAACTATCTGTAATGTCTTTTTTCTTTAAGTTCTTACAATTTCCTACCATTAGAGTTATACATGATTTGGCACTGTGTTTATTCTGAATTAATTTATCTATTATATCTTTATAATGTAATCCTGGCATACAATAGTTGACAAAGGAACAACTCAGCTTATTACAAAGCAAGGTACCAAGGCCCTTACCTATTTCATCGGAATACAGTATGGAGCTATGTTTAGTATTGTCATTTTGTGGAGATACTGGTGACTCTGATCCCAGCTGTGTGTATGACTCCACTACTGCACACGTAGCAGAAAGTATTTCAGTGATTAAATGCAAGGTAAATTGCGGTTTACGATTTACGACGTATTCAAAAAAACTACTTGCTAGATCTCGTTCAAACCAATTTTCGTTGTTAGTTTGCATGGTAATGTACATCATATATTTTTTTTAGTTTTATCGTTCTCTTATTTTAGAAGTTACAGGGGGAGACACTCATTTTACCACTTTGGAAGTGTCTCTCGCGCAAACTATTCAGTTTAGAAAAAAAATATATTAGAAACCTCAATATCATTTTCGAAGACCTATTTATAAATAACCCACTTGTATGGGTACAATGAAAAAAAAATTGTGAGTTTCAGTTCTATGTATGGGGAACCCCCAAAATTATTGTTCTATTTCTATTTTTGTGTGAAAATCTTAATGCGGTTCACAGAATACATCTACTTACCAAGTTTCAACAGTACAGCTCTTACAGTTTCGGAAAAAAGTGGCTGTGACATACCGACGGACAGACAGACGAATCTATTAGGGTTCCGTTTTTTGCCATTTGGCTACGGAACCCTAAAAAAGACTTGGAATCTGATCGCAGTACCACTTAGCGGGTCTTTAGTAAATCTACAATAGAACTCTCAAGTTCAACCACACTCCAAAAATTACCAAAATCCCTTCCATAAAACTTTCCTTATTCTTTATGCGGTCAGACTGTGGAACTCTCTTCCGCCAAATAATCGGAACTGCAATACTATTTATAAAATCACTATCTACTTCATCAAGTTGGATGTACCTCCTAGTTAGTGTATTTTAAATTTAAAATTGAATATAATACATTACATTACAGGAATATAAATAAATATTATTAGAATATGTAAAATTAAATAAATAAAATAAAATTTATTGTTTCACAAATGGTTGCACAGATAAATTTAAAATCACTCTGGAACCCGCACTAGGATACCCTGTGTTGCAGGATCCAGTCTCGTTCGTCGAGGATTGTTTTACAATAAAATGTGATTAAAATATTCTTCAGGTTACATAATTAAAATTAAGTGTTGGTACATTACATCTAAATTCTGAATACTGTATAGATCATTGTATGTACTAGTGTGTGTGCATAATAGTAATAATATCCTGGGACATTATTTATTTAAGTTATTAGTATAGTTATTACTATTATTGCCTATCTTTCATTTTTATTCCTGTCACGGGTAGCTGCAAGAAATTTAAGAAGATCCTATGTACACTTCGTTTCTCGTTAGTTTTGTTTCAAATCTTATGTTTTGTGTGTACCCCAATCTGTCAAATTTATTTTATAGATTTTCAACTTTATCACATAAGCATAAGGTTTACTTTCAATTTGGGAAATTCGACAGATTGGGGTAGCTTGATGTGCTGGCGTATGTAAATAAATATTTATAATAATAGGTCTTCCTAAATACCAGTATCTTAAGGGGCCTTTTACAGTCCACTAGCGCCGCCACTCGAAAAAATGTCATAACTCGTAAATAGAATCAAAAATACAAAATGTGATCTATTATTACTGTAGAAAAGGCAATAACGTAATTTTATAACACATTGTTAACACTTGAAATATAGCTGTTTAGCTAAATCGTGCATTTGTAACAAAAACGGCCGTTTATGTTTGGAATGCACGATTTAGCTAAACAGCTATATTTCAAGTGTTGATAAGGTGTTATACAATTACGTTATTGCCTTTTCCACAGTAATAATAGAACATATTTTGTATATTTGATTCTATTTACGAGTTATGACATTTTTTCGATTGGCGGCGCTAGTGGACTGTAATAGGCCTCTTAATAAGAAATAAAGGTTCTCTACATAAAACAAGAATTTCATTTGACAAAAATAGAAGCCCTCTAATCTGACATCAGCGCCACTATGCTATTTGACATTATTCTAATGATCATCTCCTTTCGCATATTCAATAAGATCTTTGAATAAAAGATCAAATGGAACGGTAATTATTAATGCTATAATATAATACGATTATACGCTGATAAGCTAAGTTTTGAGGCATTTATAATTATGCTAATTGATGTTTGAAATCTGTGATTGAGTCAGATGAAAATTGTTGAATATCTATTTGTGAGATATTAACAGTTGACGGAACTGTTAACCTCTCACAAATAGATATTCAACGATTTTCATCTGACTCCTGAGATCCTAACTTAAATAAATCTCCTCCTTCCAAAAAATACGAAATGTGCAAACTTGTGAAGGCACTGGTACCCATAACACAAGTTGAATCTTACCTTGAGTACCAGAGTTCAACTAGTCTACTTACTTTTTGCTTATGTAAATCATAAAAAAGGATTTATTGTAAGTGCTTATTGTACAATTATCTGGGAAATAAACTTATTATTATTATAAATCTCCACCTTACGCAGTGCATCCACTGCGTTAATTTTGTATGTCATGACATAAAATTACTAATGTGTGAGACTCATTGTTATTAAGACATCTGTAATACACCATATTTTAGCAAATAAATTTATTTGATTTGATAGTGCTTTTTAAACAAACTTAAAAAATATTTAGATCTCTCTCGGCTCTCTCTACTTCTAAATAAAAAACCGGGCAAGTGCGAGTCAGACTCGCACATGAAGGGTTCCGTAGCAGCAAGTATTATGATTAAATGAAAGGTAAATTGCAGTTTATAGTTTATGACGTATTGAAAAAAACTACATGCTAGATCTCATTGAAACCAATTTTCGTTGTTAGTTTACATGGTAATGCACATCATATATTCTTTTCAAATTTATTATTCTCTTATTTTGGAAGTTACAGGGGGGGACACTCATTTTTCCACTTTGGAAGCGTCTCTCGCGCAAACTATTCAGTTTAGAAAAAAATTATATTAGGAACCTCAATATCATTTTTGAAGACCTATCCATAAATATGGGATCCCACATGTATGGGAACGATGAAAAAAAAAAAATTGAGTTTCAGTTCTATGTATATATACATTATTATTATTTCTCTATTTTTTTGTAAAAATCTTAATGCGGTTCACAGAATACATCTACTTACCAAGTTTCAACAGTACAGCTCTTATAGTTTCGGAAAAAAATGGCTGTGACATACGGACGGACAGACAGACAGACAGACATGACGAATCTATAAAGGTTCCGTTTTTGCCATTTGGCTACGGAACCCTAAAAATGGCCAACTTTCACCCTTTCATGCAATTCAATCGATATTCAAATCGCTTGGGCAAGTGGTGTTAGGATAGATAGGTACTACATTTACGCTTGCTCGTAAAATTATTCAATTGCTACCATTGCGTTTCGTTACTTGTATGAGATGGCATGCAAATGGCTTATTTCCTAATAGAAAACATTTCCATACTTACAAGTATTATCAATATTAGAGGTATGTTTACTTCGCTGGTAATTCAGTAGAGTATAACCACAATATGATAAAAACGACAGAGCGAAAGACAAGTTAATTCTAATGACACATGAATTAAACTGATGGTTACTTTAGTCAAACGTTTACAAATTAACTAACTAACTAAATTGTATAAGACAGGAATATAATGTATGGATAAATAAAAAAAATAAATTTTCAATTATCTGCCATTTTGCTATTTTTTGTTTATTATTAGTTAGGCTTAGGTTAATTCAGTTAGTTTTAGGTATTTTGTTTAATTGCATTTTATTGCTTTATTTAATATATCTTGAAAATATAATTGCACTTTTATTTTATATTTAACTAGCGGCCCGGTACGTACTTCACTACGTATAAGGCATAGTAATAAAAAAAATATTATTAAGTTAATTTAATCAAACAAAAAAATATTTTAAATTGTTAAAAGATGTTGATTTTACACTTTTTCAAGACTTTTTAAAATTTTCTCTACGTACAAACCTTCCCTGGAATTCGACGAATAATTCAAGACCAAAATTAGCCAAATCGGTAAAGGCGTTGGTGAGTTATAACATAACAAAAAAAAGTGGCATTGATATATATATATATATATATATATATATATATATATATATATATATATATATATATATATATATATATATATATATATATATATATATATATATATATATATATATATATATATATATATATATATATATATATATATATATATATATATATACATATATATATATATAGATTTAATTATGTATAAATGTTTAAAATTACTATGTACGCCGTTATTGTCATATGAATCAGTGACCATTGTTATTCTTTTTTGGGTAAATTGTTTACACAAAGAAGTGTGTGTGTACTCGTAGCTGTCATTATGAATGGACCTTATTTTTATAAAGCAAGGCGACTGCTGACGCGTGTCACCCGCAAAAAGTGTTTGTATGTGGGTATGTCGGACTTGCACCGACTAAACCTACCTGCCGTGGAATTCTCTTGGCGCCTGATGGGGAAGCCCCAGGAATGCGGTTATTTTGCTCCGGTGCCCGCTTTTGCGCCATTTCCCAGATGGTCGGGACACGTACCCTGGGAGGGCTCTGGATTACCTTCCCCTATTGCCAACTCCTGCAAGTCCGGCACAGTGACTGCGCCATACACAGATTCCTATTATTTACAAGATATTAGACACCAAAATCGATAAAAAGTCAATCTTCTCGCTGCTTTGACGTGGCGGCTCACCGAAACACCCATGTCCAGTGAGTATCTGAGTCAGTCTATAGGTGACGCAACCACACCTCCTTCCCACCCAGGCCGAGGCCAGGCGAACTTTTCCCGTTGGACACTAGAGGTTCGGCAAAAGTCGGTATAACGCGCCTATGGGAATCCTATCAAGGAACACTTTTGGAAACCATTTCATAGCTTTATCTCTGGTGACAACTATATGCTAAGGGTCACACGTTGTAGTTATATAGGTATGTATGTATTTTTACACAGATTATTAGAGTGCCTGGTCGATAATAATATGCATCAAAATGGGATTAGATCTCGTTACAGTCGTGGCCACTTTAGAGGATATACTTGCACTACGCAAACTAACCTTCTTCTCTGCGAAATACAGACATTTTTAGTTTGACAGCAGTTAAAGCAAAGTGTTACCACCGATATGTTGTGAACTACACGTTGATATGACAATGGAATGACCTCGTTAAGTACGTCAGGTCTCTCTTGGAAATTGCCTCTATATTACATGTATTGGTTAAATATCAATATCTCTAG
The DNA here is from genome assembly GCA_951640165.1 of Pseudoips prasinana. NCBI lineage: Eukaryota > Metazoa > Arthropoda > Insecta > Lepidoptera > Nolidae > Pseudoips > Pseudoips prasinana. Next base: position 18,516,489 of record OX621260.1, read on the forward strand.
TTAAGATCAGCTTATGACAACGTTATTCCAGTTTTATATGTATTTATTTTTAGGAACTTGATATTTATTTTATTTACATAGGAAAACCAACAGCAGTAGAATTTTCGAGCGAATTATGAACCGATCGTATACCGCACTTTAAATAACTTTGAACATTACACAAAGTTAGGTATAGGTCGTTAGTTAGTGAATTCCGTTTTGGGCACATTTTATGTGTAGTGGTATAAATACAGATTGCAAAATTTAGTTAACCGTAAAACAATTGAGAGAGAATTGATTTCATTATATTATATTAATGAAAGTCTGCAAACCTAACCAACAGTCGTACGCTATGAAGGTATGGCAAACATTACTTCTATTCAGGGTGTTTGGAAGGTCGATGCAAAGCCGTAAAGCGGAGCTAGTATAGACTATTTACAACCATTTGAAGCGAACTTATCTTAGACCAAGTGTGACTACTTTTTTTTAGCAAATTTTTATGAATTTTTATTACAAAACCCAAAGAATGGCCAGTTTGAAAAATGACTAATTTATTTTGTATTTTATTTAATTACAGTAATGTATAAACAGCCTAATCAAACATAAGTAAGGCATCTGTGTCATGAAATAATTTTTTTACTGATATTTGAAGTCGAATGGTTTTTTTATGTTTAAGAAAAACACGGATGGTACTTTTTTTGTTCATACATTTTTAAAAACATGCCTGGTTCCTTTCTTTTAAGGTATCAACTACGCGGATAGCTTACTAATTATTGAATTTAGGACCTACAAACCAAATTGGGGGAGAAAATTTAAATTTATAGAAACGCAAGAATTGAAACAATATTTTAATTAAAATCATTTACTATTCGTGGTCTATTTATTTAAGTGCCCCGTACATTTGCTGTCCAATGTGCTGGACAACCATATTGTTGAATAATAACTGTCTCTAACTTCGAGCATTGTCTAAATGCTCGAAGATCTCTAGCGATTATCGGGGCCATGGATTCCTCTGCAAGCTCTGAAAGATCAGTTTGAAGGAATTCTAAATAATTGTTGCCATCCATATTTTCCTGTAAGAAATGATGCCCAATAAGTATTCTGCCAATTACTACAGCCCACACGTTGACTGAGAATTTCCTTTGAAATGACTTCCGCTTTTTTCAATGTGGATTATGAATATGTTTCTCAGCCTATTGATGAAGATTATGAAAATTATTTATATCTTCAAACATAGCCGCATGTTTCTAAACGCTATGTATAATATTATCAATATATACGCGCGTATCAACCGCTAGTGGTCTGAAACTGTTATTCATGTTCATTCCAAGAAACACTTGAACAGTATGAGTCTAGCTAGACTGGCTAACATTTAAAAACGTCTGTGCCAAAGACAATTACATAAACAAAAAATTTCATACAAAAATTTCCATAAAATGAAAACTACTGGGCCAAACTATAAAAAAAAATATGGGACCAAATGGCAACTATTCCGCATCAAACTAAAAAAGAATCACGTAAATCGGATCAGAAATCTCCGAGTAACTTGAGAACTTCCTCCTTTAGAAGTCAGTTAAAAAGGAGAATTTAGGTTGATATGTTATCAATTCATCACTATTTACAATATTACACTATATTTACACAATTTATAAACTTTGTGTAGCACTCCGCAAATGAATAGCAATAAACGATTTAGGTTTCCTGTTTTGGCCTCCTGTTTGATCTTCCTGGCTTGGATAAGATCCTGGCTTAAAGTATATAGTGACTATATACTTCAATGCTACCTGACGGGCCTATTTGCGTGGTTGGCAAATGCTTGCTTTACACGCCAGAGGTCAGTTCGATTCCCACCCAGGACAGATATTTGTGTGCATGAACATGTCTGTTTGTCCTAAGTCTGGTTGCAATAACTATATAAATATGTATTTACAAAAGAAAAGTATTATATGTAGTATATCAGTTATCTGATTTCCATAGTACAAGCTCTGCTTAGATTGGGTTCAGATGGCCGTGTGAAAATAATGTCCCAGGATATTATTTATTTATTAACTATGGTGCGAATTTTTTTATTGTTCTTAAGAATCGGGGCAAAGGTAGCGGGCAATAGTCACTCTATAGATTCGTCATTAGTTTTATGGGTCTCCCTAGTCACATTTTGTAACACCTCCCTCCTATATTAGTCCAAGTTAGTGATAGTCCCCTTAGGGCCATGATGTAAGCATGTTTTATTAGGTACTTATTACCGAAAATTAACGATGTAACAATATGCGAATTTAATTAAATTGTTTTTTTAGGATATGTATCTAAAAGCTACTTTGCATTACGCTAATTAAGTACATTCAAGTTAATATTCATAATAGCTCCGGAGGTTATTTTTATGAGGTTGTTTACTAATAGGTAGTGATAATAATTATATCTCCCTAACTGAATTGCGGCCACGGCGGCCAGTCTCAATAGAGATTAGCCATCTGCGCGGGAGATATTATAGTGCACAAGTGTGTGCGTAAGCACAGCAGCACTTTCTATTCCATCACTCTCATGATCCGATGGGACGCCTAGCGACACGACCGGAGAGAGGTCAGGTACAGGACCGACGGCTTTACGTGCTCTCCGATGCACGGGGGTATAATACCGCCAACTCCCATACCTCGGGCTGATGCTGTGAAATTTAGCTTTTTTCAGAAAAGTCCCAAAATCACTTTTGGCCCAGCCCGGGATTTGAACCCAGGATCTCATTCCACACTACCGCTAGATTAACGAGGCAGTCATTTATTCATGGATAGCTGTTTAAAAGAAAGAAACCGAATGTAGTCTAAGGATGAAAGAGTTACTCATTACATGTCTTCTTTACACTAAAGATCAAGTTCTACATCATCGACATCATCATATCAGCCGAAAGACGTCCACTGCTGGACAAAGGCTTCCCACAAAGATCTCCACAATTACCGGTCTTGCGCTATCGCATCCAGCAGTTTCCAGCGACCCGCACAAGATCATCGGTCCATCTTTTAGGGGGCCTGCCCACGCTGCGTCTTCCGGTTCGTGGTCGCCACTCGAGAACCTTTCTGGTTCAAGTTCTACATATTATTACGTAACGTCTGAGACCCAAGTGTGTTACCAGTCATTAGATTTTTCTCTTTTATATTCCCATGGTGTCAGTAAACATTAATTAAAATGAATAAGCTAGTACTGAAAAAAAAAGGATTATCTATACATATAATAAAATCGTAGGAAAGTCAAAACTGTACATTGATTTTTTTATTTAAAGGATACTTGGGGCGTGATCTACAATCGATATCGAAGCCAAAAATATAGTTCTTAGAATTTTTGTCTGTTTATCTGTTTGTCTGTATGTATGTCCGGGCTAAACTAAAAAAGTACTGCATGGATTTACTTCAAATTTTGCATGAATATTACTAAGAGGTCGGGTCAACATATAGGCTATATATTATTACGCTATCACCTACGGGGGATGAGCTGTGATAATTTATAAAATTTAACGCGGGTAAAACCGCGGGGCACAGCTAGTAAGTAATAATAACATCACAGCAGCCGTAAAAACCTTCTTGGGGAGATATGCCATAATCATCACGCTTGGCAGACGGGTTGGCGATCGCAGTATGATGGTCATAGCACTCAGAAAGAAGCTGCTGCTCATCTTCTGGTAGATATTTGGTGTGGTTGGCAAAATCTTGCCTTTCGCGCCGAAGATCGTGGTTTCGATTCCCACTCAGTACAGATATTTGTGTGCATGAACATGTCTGTATGCCCTGAGTCTGGGTGTAATTATTTATATAAGTAGGTATGTATTTACAAAAGAAAAGTAGTATATGTAATATATCAGTTATCTGATTTCCAAAGTACGTTTCTGCTTAGGTTGGAACAGATGGCCGTGTGTAAATAATATCCCAGGATATTATTATTATTATAAGTATTTATTTACAAAACAAAAGTAGAGTATCCATGGTATGTACAAGTTCTGCTCAGTTTGTAATCAGATGGCAGTGTGTGAATAATTATATTATTACATTATTCGCTCTGGCCGACTTCTACGTCCCCCACGGGATGAGATGGCGTGATGATATTCTGATATTCGCCGCCGTCATCTCACAGTAAAAATTATATAACGGTTTGACCTAATTAAGTCGTGTGTACGTGATATAAGTCATGTTTTGGAGACAAACATTTTACTTTATAAAGATGTTTGGGTGACGTCATCGCCATCCAAGGGACATACATTTGTAAATAAACCAATTAAAACAAGATTAATGCGTGTAACCGTTAGTCACTGTTAATTTGATAAGTGAAGTAGTTATCTAGTTTTATTACATTACAGCAACATTCATTTTTTTTAATATTGGTTCACAAATCGGACAATACAATAACTCATTCATATAAAACAAAAATGTATATAAAACAAATATCCTAATTGTATGCCCTAAAATAGTGAACACACATTCATTTAATGGACGAAGAGTAGTATTCAAATTTGGAATCTTAGTTACTTAGACATAGACATAGGTCATTTTATTGCCAGAATAGTGTACAGAAGGTGTTATAACAATTTGATTGATCAACAGTTACCCATATTGGGCATGCAATATTTTTATCTACCTATCTTACTATTAAATAATTAATTTATGGCTTATCGTATGGGCAGTGGTTCCCTGGTGTCAGAGTTGTTCAAGGCGCCCAGTAGGCCTCTGACATGGCTTAACGACTGTTGCATAATTACTACAATGTTTCAGAAATCTTTAAAATGAATTGTATACATTTAAGTGCGGGTGGGAATCGAACCCACGACCACGACGTAATTACTACAACCGAGACGGACCGCTTAAAGTGCCCTACGATACACGGAGACACTCAGAAATTAAACCACTTTGGTGGTCACCCATCTATTTAATAAATAATTAATTAATTATTGCAAAACCATTTTTTTTATTATCTAGGGACAATGTCACACAGATCATCCTAGCCCCAAACTAAGCAAAGCTTGTACTATGGGTACCAGGCGACGATATACATACTTATTTAGATAAATAAATACTTTAATACATAGAAAACATCCATGACTCATAAACAAAATATATTCGTGCTCATCACACAAATATTTGCACTTACCGGGATTCGAACCCAGGACCACCACTATTATTATGTATATTGATAATATTATACATAGCGGTTAGAAACATGCGGCTATGTTTAAATGTATAAATAATTTTCATAATCTTCATCAATAGGCTGAGAAACATATTCATAATTCACATTGAAAAAAGCGGAAGTCATTTCAAAGGAAATTCTCAGTCAACTTGTGGGCTGTAGTAATTGGCAGAATACTTATTGGGCCCCATTTCTCACCCGAAAATTTGGATGGCAACAATTATTTAGAATTCCTTCAAACTGATCTTTCAGAGCTTGCAGAGGAATCCATGGCCCCGATAATCGCTAGAGATCTTCGAGCATTTAGACAATGCTCGAAGCTAGAGACCGAAAAGTTATGATTCAACAATATGGTTGTCCAGCACATTGGACAGCAAATGTACGGGGCACTTAAATAAATAGAACACGAATAGTAAATGATTTTAATAAAAAAAAAATGTTTTCATTTCATTTCATTTCATAATCTTTATTTGTGAACACAGGTACATAAAAGGTCTTAAATATACAATATTATTGTAGACGAACTCTATGCTCTACCAATGAAATTGGTGTACAAATAGTAGGTATTTAGGTTTAATTAAATTATAAAGTTTAGTCAATATCTAGATATAATATTACAGGAATTGTCATAACTTATCATTTAAAAAATCCTCAATATGGTAATATGTCTTATCAGCTAGAAACAAAAACAATTTACTTTTAAATTTGTGGACACTATCTTCACTTCTTATGCATTTCGGTAATTTATTATATATCCTGGGAGCCATTGCAAAAATACTGTTCCTATAAAGTGTAGTTTTAGACCCAACTGTTTGTAACCGGTCACAACGGCGCTGACTACTTACTCGAGCAAATTTGTGCAGATTTTTAATTCTTTTTTAATTCTTTAGTTTCTATAAATTTAAATTTTCTCCCCCAATTTGGTTTGTAGGTCCTAAATTCAATAATTAGTAAGCTATCCGCGTAGTTGATACCTTAAAAGAAAGGAACCAGGCATGTTTTTAAAAATGTATGAACAAAAAAGTACCATCCGTGTTTTTCTTAAATATAAAAACAAAACCATTCGACTTCAAATATCAGTAAAAAACTTGTCTCATGACACAGATGCTTGATTCATGTTTGATTAGGCTCTTTATACATTACTGTAATTAAATAAAATACAAAATAAATTAGTCATTTTTCAAACTGGCCATTATTTGGGTTTTGTAATAAAATGTCATTAAAATTTCCTAAAAAAACGTAGTCACACTTGGTCTAAGATAAGTTCGCTTCAAATGGTTGTAAATAGTCTATACTAGCTCCGCTTTACGGCTTTGCATCGACCGTCCAAACACCCTGTATAGAAGTAATGTTTGCCATAGCTTCATAGCGTACAACTGTTGGTTAGGTTTGTAGACTTTCATTAATATAATATAATTAAATCAATACTCTCTCAATTGTTTTACGGTTAACTAAATTTTGAAATCTGCATTTATACCAATACACATAAAATGTGCCCAAAACGGAATTCACTAACTAACGACCTATTCCTAAACTTTGTGTAATGTTCAAAGTTAGGTGCGGTATACGATCGGTTCATAATTCGCTCGAAAATTCTATTGCTGTTGGTTTTCCTATGTAAATAAATAAATATCAAGGTCCTAAAAAATCTACTATATAAAAATAAGTCGGGTTTTCCTTCCTGACGCTATAACTCCAGAACGCACGAACCGATTTCCACGGTTTTGCATTCGTTGGAAAGGTCTCGGGCTCCGTGAGGTTTATAGCAGAGAAAATTTATAAAATTTAACGCGGGTAACACCGCGGGGCACAGCTAATATATACATATAAAATTGGAATAACGTTGTCATAAGCTGATCTTAACTAGAGATATTGATATTTAACCAATACATGTAATATAGAAGCAATTTCCAAGAGAGAACTGACGTACTTAACGAGATAATTCCATAGTCATATCAATGTGTAGTTCATCAGTAACGAAACGCAATAGTGGCAATTGAATAATTTTACGACCAAGTGTTGTAGCTATCCTAACCACTTACCTAAGTAATTTTAATATCGATTCAATTGCATGAAAGGGTGAATGTTGACCTTTTTTTATAATAGAATGACAAACGAGTAAGTGAGTCACCTAATGGTAAGGGATCACCGCTGCCCATGATCACTCGCAACACCTTGAGCCGCAAGTGCGTCGCCGGCCTTTAAGAAATGAATAGGCTCGCTTCTTGAAGGTTGCCATGTCACCCCATTCTATTGAAGATTATTAGCTATGTAAGTCATATAGCTATGACTCAATATTGATTAATCTTATTGGAACGCCATATTTGTATCTACTTATATTTAAATATGTGTGTATGTATGTATTATATAATGCTTTTTTGGGACAGTGATTGATGCTGCCATGATGAATGCAGGCAGTATTGCCAGTATTCTGGGTAAGAAATGTTCACGAGTAGTGGCCACAAACCGGAACCATTGGCAGCCTCCCTATAAAATGGACCGATGATCTTGTGACGGCCGCTAGAGTCCGCATGATGCGGGTAGTGCAAGACCGACATTTATAGAGATCTTTAGGGGACCCTTATGCCCATCAGTGCATATTATCTATATATATAAAAATCAATGCCACTTTTCGTTGTAATGTTATAACTCAACATCGCCTTTGCCGATTTGGCTAACTTTGGTCTTGAATTATTCGTGGAAGTCCAGGGAAGGTTTGTACGTAGAAAATTTAAAAAAAGTCTTGAAAAAGTGTAAAATCAACATCTTTTAGCAATTCAAAATATTTTTTTGTTTGAATACATGAACTTAATAATCATTTTTTTTATTACTATGCCTTATACGTAGCGGAGCACGTACTGGGCCACTAGTTTATTATATCTTTTGGCTGGTATTCTGATGATGGTAGATAAAGTTATAGGGCAGAGAAGAAGTACAGTCAGCTCCAAAAGTCGATGAACAGAATGTAAATTTAACAGTACAGTTACGGCGTCAAATCAGGGTAATCTAATGATAATATTTAATGGATAAAAAGTCTGTACAGACGCCAGCACATCCATTAAATATATCATTAGATTACCCTGATTTGACGCCGTAACTGTGCTGTTAAATATACATTCTGTTCATCGACTTTTGGAGCACACTGTACAATCATCTCACAAGTAATTAACAACTTTAAATTGTCTATTTACCTATATTAAATCGTCTGATAAACACACGTATATTGTATATGGTAGGGCAATAATATAGGTAACTGTCTATTTACCTATATTAAATCGTCTGAGAAACACACGTATATTGTATATGGTAGGGCAATAATATAGGTAATTGTCTATTTACCTATATTAAATTGTCTGATAAACACACGTATATTGTATATGGTAGGGCAATAATATAGGTAATTGTCTATTTACCTATATTAAATCGTCTGATAAACACACGTATATTGTATATGGTAGGGCAATAATATAGGTAATTGTCTATTTACCTATATTAAATCGTCTGATAAACACACGTATATTGTATATGGCAGGGCAATAATATAGGTAATTGTCTATTTACCTATATTAAATCGTCTGATAAACACACGTATATTGTATATGGTAGGGCAAAAATATAGGTAATTGTCTATTTACCTATATTAAATCGTCTGATAAACACACGTATATTGTATATGGTAGGGCAATAATATAGGTAACTGTCTATTTACCTATATTAAAACGTCTGAGAAACACACGTATATTGTATATGGTAGGGCAATAATATAGGTAATTGTCTATTTACCTATATTAAATCGTCTGATAAACACACGTATATTGTATATGGTAGGGCAATAATATAGGTAATTGTCTATTTACCTATATTAAATCGTCTGATAAACACACGTATATTGTATATGGTAGGGCAATAATATAGGTAATTGTCTATTTACCTATATTAAATCGTCTGATAAACACACGTATATTGTATATGGCAGGGCAATAATATAGGTAATTGTCTATTTACCTATATTAAATCGTCTAATAAACACACGTATATTGTATATGGTAGGGCCATAATATAGGTAATTGTCTATTTACCTATATTAAATCGTCTGATAAACACACGTATATTGTATATGGTAGGGCAATAATATAGGTAATTGTCTATTTACCTATACTAAATCGTCTGAGAAACACACGTATATTGTATATGGCAGGGCAATAATATAGGTAATTGTCTATTTACCTATATTAAATCGTCTGATAAACACACGTATATTGTATATGGTAGGGCAATAATATAGGTAATTGTCTATTTACCTATATTAAATCGTCTGATAAACACACGTATATTGTATATGGCAGGGCAATAATATAGGTAATTGTCTATTTACCTATATTAAATCGTCTGATAAACACACGTATATTGTATATGGCAGGGCAATAATTTCGTTTTTGAAGTATTACTTATTTACTTACGCATGACTTGGGGAGTAGGCTGGTGAATGCGTGGCTGGAGCGTTACGAAAAATGTGATCGGGAGAGGCAAGCAGAAATTGAGAGGGAGATATAAGTTACTTAAGATAGAAAGAGAGAGAGTTACGTTTCGTATATTACTGTAGGGGCAAGACAGAGAGGTGGGGGCACATATTTGCTTTCTCTCTTTCTCTCGTTAGTAACATTTCGTATATCTAAGTTTTACTTCAGTCGGGTGGTCTAAGCACACTCGTTTTTAGGGTTCCGTAGCCAAATGGCAAAAAACGGAACCCTTATCGTCATGTCTGTCTGTCTGTCCGTCCGTATGTCACAGCTTTTTCCGAAACTATAAGAGCTGTACTGTTGAAACTTGGTCAGTAGAAGTCTGTGAACCGCATTAACATTTTCACACAAAAATAGAAAAAAGAACAATAAAGGCGGTTCCCCATACATAGAACTATTTTTTTTTTATCGTACCCATACATGTGGGGTGTCCATGGATAGGTCTTCAAAAATTATATTGAGGGTTCTAATATCATTATTTTTCTAAACTAAATAGTTTGCGCGAGAGACGCTTTAATTGCTGTTTTTAAACTGTGTTTATGTACTGCATTGTGAGCTTGACAATTAGTACAAGTGTATGTAAATACCCAAGTGCTGAATAAATTTCATTATTTCATTTCATCTCATAGAACTGAAACTCATTTTTTTTTCATATGCGGTATAGGTCTTCAAAAATGATAGTGAAAAATATATGATGTATATTACCATGCAAAATAGCAACGAAAATTGGTTTGAACGAGATCTAGTAGATAAGTAGTTTTTTTTAATACGTCATAAATCGTAAACCGCAATTTACCTTTCATTTAATCAACTGAAATACTTGCTGCTACGGATTCGCACTTGGCCGGTTTTTGTTTTAAAGTTAATTTTATAATCAATCACAAACTTATGCGAATAATATTTATTCCGCTGCCTCAATTCATCAATCAATTATCCAAACCGGTTTTCCAGTTCAATCTTTGGTATATTATAAAAATTCTCGGAAACGTAATTAGTGGAACTTACAATATTTTCCCAACCTTGATCTTTATGACAATTTCATAGAATACGCCATCAACTATTTTTAAAGTTGTTATTTGTCCTTGGCAATGGCGGCAATGTTATCTTAATAATTAATAAAATGACGTAAATGTGCCGGTCTTTATTATTGTTGTTCTAATTGTCTATGGATTGGTCAGTACTTTGTGACTGCAATAACGACCACTATGAAATGTTACTTACTCAGTACAAGCTGGGAAAGGCGACTACGTCAGCAAATGCTTCAGTAAATAATTACTATTTACTGTAGCATTTTATTATATCTTCCGATATCTCTAAATAAACACAACACAACATCCATAGCCGGTGCAGGTATAATACCACCGGTATGTTTCGAACAAAACCGATCAGAAAGGGTGATAGCAAGGGAATCCTAAATTATATCTGTCAGTGTGTATCGTTCGTAACTGAACGCAGGGCGCTTATAGCACTATTTGTAGATGATGGATAACTAGCTATGCCCCGCGGTTTCACCCGCGTTTAAGTAGTTTTGTTACGCACAAACTTCCACATTTATAATATTAATTTTGGTTGGTTTTGGCAGTGAACACCGGAATAGCTGCCAGATGGTAGAATTTTTCCTACTTACTTGACACTTATCGTCATATTTTGGACAATTCACACAATATCTTTATAAATTGTAGCCTATGTATTATTCTGATGTATAAGCTATATTGTTGTAAAGTTTCATTAAAATACATTCGGTATTTTTAACGTGAAAGAGTAACAAACATCCATCCATCCATACTTACAAACTTTCGCGTTTATAATATTATTAGGATTACCCGCCGAACAATTTTTTGAACGTCATGGTTGAATTTTGAGATCAATTTTGACGTATCCCATTATGTACAGACGCCAGCAGATCAAGCTATTCCAATCTGTCAAATTTCCCCAATTTAAAGTGAACCTTATGCTTATGTGATGAAGTTGAAAATCTATAAAAGAAATTTGACAGATTGGGGTAGCTGGATGTGCTGGACTGTACATGCATTAGTGCGTCCAGTTATATGTGTCATTTGGAAAGCTATACAGGATTATTTAGCTATCCAAATTACACGTATTTATACTCAGGTTGATATTTATGATATTAATTATTGAGAAGTACTCCCTTGAGACACGCCTCGTCGCAGCATGAGTTCATATTGGATAGAATAAAAAAGATACCAGTGGTGAAGGGTAGAACATTTAATAAGTCCAGCGGGTACAGAGCGGTTTTATTAATCTGCATTATGTAGTATCGAATGATGAAAGATACATACTTTAAGGATATAATTAACCATAATTACTAAAACTTTTAACACCTAACCACTCATACACGGAAGTTAACCACGAAAAATGGCGAGTATGTTTTGAAATTTTTCATACTAGTTAAAAATTACGCGGCATAAATAACATTTTTTTTCCATAATAGGTACGTATTAAGCCTTGATTTCTCACAAGTAAAATGATAAATTTATAAAGTATAAATGTATCATTTATAAATATAATTTGTAAATAGAATATAACGACAAATCTGTACACTAAAATAAAAGAAAGAAAAGAAAAAAAGATTTATTCCCAACAAGTATAGATAATCCTTAACCTAACCTTGTTTACATCAAAGATAATATAACTTAGTAGATTCCAACAACTTGTCAAGGATCACTACTTAAAGCTTAGCCTTGAAAATATTCCGAGCTAAGGGTTTGGTTATTTTTCAACGATGCCGATCGTTTATTTATCATAGGTACATAATATGAACAGACATATGATAAATTAGTTAATATGTATAATTATAAGTATGGTACAGTAGTACCTTTTAGGAAATTAGTTGTGTACACCCGCAACTACCCCATCTCTGTAACTCCTCTATTCTTTCACTACCAAAGTTGCCTGGAAGAGATCACACCTTGTGATAAGGCCGCCATTTGTACTGTATTAATTTGTATATGTTGTCAGTTTGTATTGTTTCTTGAGGTGTACAATAAAGAGTGTTATCTATCTATCTATCCAATTACGTTTAGTTTACATAGGAGTTCATTTGTGGTGTGCTTGCGGATTTCAACGTTCCTGGTTGCAACACACACTGGTCGAAGATTTTTGACTTGAGACACTGCGGTATTTGGGACGAGAAGATATTGCGTAGCTTCCCGAACGCTGCCCATCCGAGTTGGATTCTACGATTGACCTCTTTCTCGGAGTTGGACCTACCTATTTGAATGGTCTGTCCTAGGCAAATCTAGTCGTCTACAGCTTCGAGTTCAGTGGGTGCAACATCGAATTTCGACATGATTTTCGTCTTGTCCGTATTCATTTTGTTGATGAGAGACACTACTGAGGTCATCGATCATTGTACTGAGGTCTCAGCCATGACTACTATGTCGCCAAACTGTGTATTTAAAACTAAAGATATATTTTTTTCAATTTATTCTCTGATTGATAATTTTAAATGAAAACAAGAGATTAGGTTATATAAAAAATAAACAATAAAGACAGACATCTAAATCTTTGTCTATATTGTTTATTTTTATATAGAACATAGAACTTTAAAAGAGCGTTCTACCTTTATGTAATTGTACAATTTAGGTAGATTTAGTTTATTGTGACTCTTGACTTGACCTTGGCGTACCAGTAACACACGTGACAGATGTTAACTGTAAGATACTTTATGAGGAATTTTTCATTTGGGAAGACAACTCGCCCACTTAATGTAATGTATAGTACGTGTGGCAAAAAATACTAACACAAAAAATAATATTATTATCATTTAAGCTCATAAATGCAAATCGGCTACCAGAACTTTGTTAATTTTCATGCCAGCTGAATAACCATATCACCACGCTTGGCAGACGGGTTGGCGATCACAGTTCTCTGGTAGGTATTCCCTCGGGACCTTATGTGTCAGCTGCTTAATAGTCTTCAGCAACAGGTCCATATATTGACACAAGCAACTGATCGCCTTGAGATGCATAGTAGACGCAAGATTCTGTTACTACATGGAGTTCCGGAAAGCAAGGATGAAACTGCGGTTTTTTTCCGTCTAGCCCCCTTTCACAACGCGCGATAAGGAACTTCGTTCCAATAGTTCTTATAGATTCATTAGTTGACAAGCGAAAATGAACTTTCATACAGGCTTGGGTCGCATTTATTTGTTCATGACGGTTCTAATTGAACGGTTTGCTCCTTTATCTTTATGATCTGGGTTTTTCATGTCTATACATACATATATGTATATAGCGTATGTATTTGTACAGTCCCGTATATATAATTGTTACGTATTGTTTATATATGTAAGCTATCTTTTCTTTTTTATGTAAATTCGTACATCCTTTGCTACCATTATCCATTGATCATAAATTGTGGTCCATTCAACGCAATTAGGTTGCCTGGATGAGATCGCTTTTAGAAGAAGAAGAAGAAATACATTTATTCGACAATAGACATACAAGAAATTTACAAACAGAACTAACTAAATACATATGAAAATCAAACAATAAAATAGTTTAACACTAAGCAATAGGTCCTGTATGTCCCGCCGAAAGGGTCACCATCTCAGCATTTGCTGGGTTACACCCAGCGCTGATCTTCCGTTGGTACCCGTGACGATCATGGTATGTCAGTGCAAATTAGTGTGTGGGAGAGTTAATATAAATAAATTAATAAAAATTATAATAGATAAATATATAAGGTAGGTACTTAAATTATATTATATTATTGGGGTCTCGTTCATGCCACTCATTTTGCATACTTTGTATTCAGCCTTAATAGATAAATACACAGACAAAAGCAGATCAAATTATAGATATGTTGCACTTTATTGTTTCAAACTGAATTTGATTATTAAAAAGAAACCGTTTTAATTTTTTAGTGGTAAGGCCACTTGCAAAATATTGTTACATGTATATTGTTCTGTTTATATTCCTTATGCAATAAAGTGTACTTCTTCTTCTTCTTCTATGTTAATCGTGCCGTGGAGATTAGTACCTCCCTCTTACCCACCACTGCAACTCCAGTAAGCCAGGATCAACAGTTGCACACAATGTAATGATACTGAGCGGTGAGACTCAGGCATGTCCCGGGAATTGCTTTAACTGTCTTGGATCCCGCAACGAATTTAATCTAGTCATTTAAGCTTAAATTAGGTAAGATTTTCAGAATTCGAGATACCCGGCTGTAAGTCTGTAAATACTTGTATATTGACACCCTCAAAATTTATCTCAAAACCTACATATGGTAAGGTGTACGCAACTATTAAATTTCAAGGTCAAAGGTCACAGAAATCGGTGTTTTGCGCTTTTTTGTAGCCGTATTCTCTTTGTACTCGCTTATCTCATTTCCTATGGTTTTATTGCTATTTGTATGTAGTATCAATATTGTAGAATACAAAATTCTCTACAAATTTTGTTTATAATGTTTTTTTATACGGTGAACCGTTTTCGAGATAGAGGTACTATTATTGATAGAAGATAGAGGGCGAAGAGCGCGCGGTCACAGCATCACTTCAGGTCAACCGGTGCCTCCGGTCTAAAACGCGCCATATATAGCTGATGAACTATCGATAAATCAAATATTATAAATATTTGTCAATTTTTATTAACTATTATATTATACTAGCAGACCGGCAGGCTTCGTACTGCCTAAATCGATAAATAAAAGGCTTAAACTTTTGTTTTAGAAAATGTTTGTATGGGAAAATGAAAACGGCTATTTTTAGGACTTTCTCGGCAATTATTCGAAATTTTCTCGCCTTTTAAAACTTTTCTAGACCTCCACGAACATTTCAAGACCAAGATAAGATAAATCCTTCAGCCGTTCTCCAGTTTTAGCGAGACTAACGAACAGCAATTGATGTTTATATATATGATTTTATCATTTTCTTCATGCATTAAATCTATATCTATTCAATATATATAATAATATAAATAATATATATAATAATAATATAATAATATCTAAGGGCATAATATCTAGGGACAATGTCACACAGATCATCCTAGCCCCAAACTAAGCAAAGCTTGTACTATGGGTACCAGGCGACGATATACAACTTAAATAGATAGATAAATACTTAAATACATAGAAAACATCCATGACTCAGAAACAAATATTCGTGCTCATCACACAAATATTTGCACTTACTGGGATTCGAACCCAGGACCACCAGCTTCGTAGGCAGGAGCACTACCAACTAGGCTACAGTTACCGTCAATGCAGTGCTAAACGATTTTCTGGAGCCTATCATGACAATTTTACCACCTGCTCCAGAAGATTTGCATACACAAATACAATTTTCGGCAACTGCAAGAGTGGGTTTGGTTTGCGATGCGGATGCAGGAAAGCGGGCTTGCAATGCTCTTTAGCTTGTGGCCAATGTAATGGGCAACCTTGTCTCAATGCTCTACCCTATCAGAGCGACATTAACGAAGATGGAACCTTTGACCCGAAAATCATGGAAGAACTTGAGACAAATGTCGTTGAAGACGATAATGAAGACCAGTCTGTAATTTACCAGCAGCTGGAAGACGACGATGAAGAGGAAGAAGATGATTAAAGGTATAAATTGTAGCTTTTGTACCCGTTATTCCATTTTTTTTACTTTTAATAAAAATAAATGTATCGAATGATATTTTTTTTTAAAAAGATTCAGTCATAATTTATTTGTTTTTCTTTCATCATGTAAGAAGTTATTATTAATTAGGT
Organism: Pseudoips prasinana; assembly: GCA_951640165.1. Taxonomy (NCBI): domain Eukaryota; kingdom Metazoa; phylum Arthropoda; class Insecta; order Lepidoptera; family Nolidae; genus Pseudoips; species Pseudoips prasinana. Next base: position 18,532,871 of record OX621260.1, read on the forward strand.
TAAAATTCAAATATAATTCCTTACGCATACAGCATACGCAAACAAACAGTACAAAAGACTATCCGCCTACCTTTATAATAAAATTAATAAAACCGTACACTTGCACCCTTTGACATATCGTGTCTGTAAAAAGTGCTTAACCGAATGGTTAAAACTTAGGACCTATGATGAGGTAGAAGCCTTACTGCAAACTATTGCCTAACACACACACACACACACACACAAACACACACACACACACACACACACACGTATACACACACAGACTTACTTAAACACCAAACTGCCACAACCACAAAAAATTCATATCTTTCTTTTTGCTATTTTAAACAGGAAACACACTTTTGTTATGTATTCTCGCTTCTACATCTGAACGATCTGTGAAGAGCGGGGCCTCCTATCACAAGTATTTAATATACTTAAAAGGAGACCCCTATGTAAGATAAATTGTAGTAGTATAAGATATCGAAATAAACTATTTTTATTTTATTATTATTTATTATATTTTCATTAACAATTCAGCAATTACATGGACAGGTAAGTGTTGTTAAATAAATTAACACTGAATAAAAAATGGATAGGTCAGGAAAAAAATGATAAAATATAATATAATAGTTATAATTAAATTGACAAATATTTATAATCATTTATTTATCGATAGTTCATCAACTATATATGGCGCGTTTTCGACCGGAGGCACCTTTGGACCTGAAGTGATGCTGTGACCGCGCGCTCTCCGCCTTCTATCTCGAAAACGGTTCACCGTATTATTTTTTTTCAAAAAAATTGGTAGAGTATTTTGTATTCTACAATATTGATAATACATACAAATAGCAAAAAAACCCATAGGAAATGAGATATTTACAAGAAATGGGCAAAAACCCGATTTTTGTTACCTTTGACCTTGAAATTTAATAGTTGCGTACATCCTACCATATGTAGGTTTAGGGACACAACTTTTAGGGTGTTAATATACAAGTATTTACAGACTTACAGCTGGGTATCTCGACTTCCGAGGTGAACTTACTATAATCACTGGGCTAATTTGAAGGTGCCGTGGAGACTATTGAAAACTCGTAGATATTGTGGTGATATATGAAGTGCCTACAGAACAATAATGTGCTGTGAGCGATACTAAATTGGATGAGTTTAGTAATTCTAGATTCTCTAAATTTCAGCCATGAACAAAAAAAAATTTATTTACATACAAACATAAATATTATAATTATTTGAATGAATTATTATTGAAATAAACTAACTTATCAACTAAAGAAACATAAATTTCATTTCAGCCATTATATTATGTAATAATAATATCCTGGGACATTATTCACACACGGCCATCTGATCCCAAACTAAGCAGAGCAGTCTATGGAAACCAGATCACTTTTGTCAATACATACTTCTATAGATACACCCAGACTTAGGGCATACACAAATATCTGTCCTGGGTGGGATTCAAACCCACGACCTGCGGCGTGAAAGGCAAGCATTGACTAACGATGCAGACTGGCCCGTCGATATTATTGAGTATCTTGTGAACCTTTAAGATATCGGTGCATAGCGTATACCTAGTTAATTTGAAACATATTTAAATTAACGTGATATAGGGGGCGCCCTGAGTAATGCGAGTAACTTAATTCACTTCACGTATCGTGAATACTTCAGAACCTTGATCTGCATTTTGCAGCCAACCTTGGTCTGGTTCATTATTCTATTACCCCTTCTACGCAAACAATGTGGGTAATGTTTTATCAGTGCAACGCATGGGTCTGAAATAGATTACTGTTAAACCTTTCTACCCTCATTTTCATCAGTTTATTTTGAGAACTTCAAATGATTTCTAGTTAAAAGTTCAGACCCGATTGAATTCTATTTAAATCACTGGATTATTTTTCTAGGATCCAGTTTTATTATGTACAGACGCCAGCACATCAAGCTAACCCTAATCGGTTAAATTTTCCGCAATTGAAAGAAAGTGAACCTCATTCTTTTGTAATAAAGTTGAAAATCTATAAAAGAAATTTGACAGATTGGGGTAGCTGGATGTGCTGGCGTCTGTATATACCTATATCCATATATTGGTCGTGTAATAGTATAGGATTAAAGTACTTAATACGCCAATGTTAACATATGTTCAAAGAAAAATACGTGTATGTACTGAAGACATAATGATGATACTTACTTATCGTAAGGGCAGTGGTTGCCCCAGTGTCAGAGTTGTTTAAGCCGCCCACTAGGCCCCGGAAATGGCTCATTGACGGTTGCCTAATGGCTACAACCGGGACCGACAGATTAACGTGCCCTCTGAAGCACGGAGACGCTCCGTAATTGAAACACTTTGGTGGTCACCTATCTATAGACTGACCGCAAGCTTAGTTGCTTAACATCGCCAATCATGCGAGAGCGAGAGCGAGAGCATTTGCTTAAGAGCGCCTCAAAATGGTGAGCTTTTAATTAATATAATATCCAAACGGAGAATCATATTTTTTATAATGGCGTTTAGAAATGATTATTCACCGTTTGAGAATTAATTATTATTATTATTATTTCAAGTTATTTATTAGTTTTTCTTATTTTTAACAAATTTTTATTTATAAAATAGCTACAAAAAATAAAACAATAATATATAAATAAATATGAAAAAAATAGAGTTCCTCCAGCGGCGGGGTTTGACACCCTAGGCCGCCGGTGGTCAGGGCGACAGAGTAAGGAACCTCCTTACAATGCGTGCTGTTCCCTTTATTGCAGCCTTTTGTATCCGACCCTTGACACAGTGATCTAGCGAAAGCCTCTTAAGATGTTGGCTCTTCGCTATGAGACCGTTTACGGAGACGACTATCGGGACAATTATTGTTGAGTCCACATCCCACATGGCGGTAACCTCGTGAACCAAATCTAAGTATTTTGACAACTTGTCAGTCTCGGCTCTTACGAGGTTATCGTCAAACGGGACAGTGATATCAACAATAAATGCCCGGCGCTCCAACCGGTCTACCAAAACGATATCAGGCTCATTGGCAACAATAGTCCTGTCCGTAATGATAGACCGGTCCCAGTAGAGCTTGGCACAACCGCTTTCGAGAACTGGTTCCGGTACGTACATGTTATGCGGCACTTTGGAGTCTACAAGACCATACCGAAGAGCAAGCTGCTGGTGGATAATCCTGGCAACTTGGTTATGCCTGTGCAAGTACTCGTTGGCAAGATAGGAACAGCCGGAACAATGTGTCTGATGGACTCTCCGGGACGGTGACACGCCCGACAAATGTCGACGGTACCGTCCTTGAAGATGTGCTTCCGGTAGTTCCTTGTCTTGATAACTTCGTCAGCAATTGCACAGGCAAAACCTTCAAATTCACCAAATAGGTCACGGAAACGTAACCAGGCCACAGATGCTTGTAGGTCTACATCAGGACCATGTAAAGCATGGTGGAACCTACCATGAAGCACCTTGCTCTTCCATACGTCAATTCGATCCCGAGTGCTAAGTACGACGGGCTTTCTCCAGTCTTCTTTAGCCAAGGAGAGTCTCTAGCCGCTGTCAACGGCGGCAGCGTCTCGATACATCCCACACTCAATACGAAGAAAATAATCCCTGAGATTGCATACCTCACGGTTGTGTAGGTTCTTCGCATTGAGGAAGCCGCGACCCCCACACTTCCATGGAATATACAATGTCATTAGTGAAGAGTGTGGATGCTGCATACGGTTCGTCGTTAGGCGTTTCCGGACATTTCGATCCAGGGCATCTAACTCAGTTTGAGTCCACCTTAGTATGCCGAAGGTATAAACCAGTAGAGGCATTACCCAGCCGTTGAAAGCCCGCACTTTGTTACCACCTGACAATAGACTTTTCAGTACTTTTGTCAAGCGGTTAAAGAAGCGTTTCTTCACCGACTGCTTAATGTCCACATCTAGGATATTTAGACGCTCAGACATACCAAGGTATTTGTAGGTTTCGGTTTCAGACAGGGATCTGAGAGTCATAGTCTCTGTGAGTTGTAAATTTTCAGAATTTACAACTCTGCCCCTCTGTACATGTATGACCGCACATTTATCTACACCGAACTCCATTCCAATATCACTACTTAATCTTTCTGTGGGGTTTAGTAGGGTTATCAGTTTATTCGGAGCATATAACTTGAGGTCATCCATATATAGAAGATGAGAAATGATCTCACCCCTTCTCCGCAACCAATAACCTAACCCGGAATCCCTCAGCACAGCGCTCAGAGGATTTAAGGCTAGGCAAAACCACAAAGGACTCAAACTGTCACCCTGGAATATACCTCGCTCAATCCTTATAGGTTCGAATATCGGAGGACATCAACTTTATACAACTCCAGCACCCGTCTTAACCATGTATGGGGCACCGAATCATATGCTTTCTTATAGTCAATCCAGGCGGCGGAGAGACTCCTTCGACCTTTACGAACCTGTTGGCTAACGGCCATGTCTATGCGGAGTAGCTCCTTAGTACCACGGGACCCAACCCTACATCCATTCTGAGCAGGATCTAAAACGTGATTGGCATACAATTGTTCATTTAATTTTGACGCCAGAATCGATGTAAGGAGCTTATATTATATAGTGGGCAAGCATGTGATGGGTCGATAATTCTTTGGATCCGTGGTACTACCAGTTTTATGGAGCAGAAAAGTTATACGATTTGTCATAAAAGGAGGGAGAGACCCAATTTCGATAGCTTCTTGAAATTGAGTGGCTAAGCGCGCATGCGAGCTTCGCAACCACTTTAACCAGAAATTATGCAGTCCATAAAGTATGATTATTATCATTGAATATATTATTATTACATATATTATGTTATTGAATTTATTATTATTATTATTATTTAGTATACTGCTGTTTGGTGAAGGCATTGCATATCATCACCCCATCTCTTCCCGTGGGGGGCGTAGAAATCGACCGACGGAATACCTACCAGAGAATGGGCAGCAGCGTTTTTCTGTGAACTATGACCATCAAACTGCGATCGCCAACCTGCTTGCCAAGCCTGGCGATTATGGCATATCCCCCATTCTTTGGGGAGACTTTTGTCCAGAGTACGTACTTTGGCTGTCGTGATGATGATTTAGTATACTAGTTTATTTGTGTTGTTGACGTAATTACCTATTAATTTATTAGTTTTGTGGGTAATAAAGTCGCTTCGCAGTATACTGGGCATTATTAAATAAACACTGCTATTTAAAACATCTGTTCATAACACATCAAACATCGCTGATCTGCCTACCTCATTACAACAAGCAAGTGTGAGGATAGTGAAGACGAACGCCGGGCGCTGTAGAGGTGGCTGTGCGAGCAGGCCGGCAATATACCGATAATATCTGATCATCGGTATTATTTCCACCACATCCATATATTTCTTTTACGTCAAAATGTCGCACGTTTAAAACAAAACTGGCATTATACGAAATTATTTTAAACAAACTCTTTTTTCGAAATAACTACATTATTTATTATTACAGTTGCAGTTGTAACTAAAAGTAAGATAGGTCAACTGTTAAATAATGCTAATTGCAGTACTAAATTTCATTACCTGGCCTAGATATAAATCATAATACTGCATCAAAAACATGAAACGGTCATACTGACAAAATACTATTTTTGTGTGTGTGGTGCTATGTGTTTACTTCATTCAAATAAATTTAATTGAAGAGTTTGTTTGTCGAAATAACAGCTTCTTAGCTTTTTACTTACCTACGTGCCTATATAGCTTCTCAGCGATATAGGTACAGACGCCAGCACATCCAGCTACCCCAATCTGTCAAATTTCTTTTATAGATTTTCAACTTTATCACATGAGTATAAGGTACACTTTGAATTGGAGAAATTTGACAGATTGGGGTAGCTTGATGTGCTGGCGTCTGTACTTGTAACAGAAGCCCATTAGTTAATTTGTTGTGTGTGTGTTTGTTTATTTCGGCTTATCTCTGAAGAGACAGGACTGAAATTTACTGGCAGATATTACAAAGAGCAATAAAAGGTACTGCGTTAAAATATAAAATAAAAAATAAAAAAGGTTTTTTATTCACGTAGACTTTAAAAAAGCGCTTGTTAATAGTCAGAACATATTCGTAGTAATATATAATTAATTTATAATTATTTCTAGGTACATATAGATATTTAGGTACACGGATGGTAGGAAATAATTTACATTAAGATTTATTTTATAACAGTAACGATATTTAATTAACTTAAATTAAGTTATTGTCAAGGATCATGTGTAGGTTTAGTTATCAAAATTTTAAATTTTAGCTATATTTTTACTACATATTGTCGAATGGTACTAGGTCTATATTAAGGTACGAATTAAATGTTATTATTATGGCGGACCTTGTGTTTCTAACGACGGTCGCGCTTTAATGCTACCACCGGATCCAATGCGCCCATTGTATATACTATTCCTAAATTTTTCTTTATTTATTTTTTATTTATTGTTTAAATATGTTTTGTTAAATTCCAAGCAGTGAAGTCGCGGGTAACAGCTAGTATATATATTATTATGTAACCCTAAAGATTGTTCTATTTAAAACTATATCAATATAAAATTACTTTACAATAATTGTTATTATTACTTAGATTTCACAATCAGTAGATTTTTGAAACACCTTATCGACTGTTGGTACTGACAGCTTAACATTCCGACCGAATTACGGAGATGCTAACAAATTTAATCATTTTGAGGGGTTCCGTTCTCAAAAGGTCTGTGTGTCTGTCTGTTTGGCTGTCCGTCTGTCACCAGGCTCTATCTCATGAACCGTGATAGTTAGACAGTTGAAATTTTCACAGATAATGTATAGTAGGAGAGCTGGCACGCATTTTTGGGTAGGTATTTGAGGCAAGCTGAAAACTTGTCCTATAACTCTTCAGACACACCCCAACACGGAACTGCAGACCTGGCAGGCGGGTAGCGGGTCTAAACCAACCTCTAAACTTTTTTTTTTTTTTTAACCAAATAATGTATTTGAGGCAAGCTGAAATTTTGATATGTTGTAGTTTAATGTTTATACAATACAAAAAAAAGACACGCGATTCTGTCGGGTGCTAAAGAGCACTGCCAGGCATGTGCAAAAATATTTTGCAAAAAAATTAAAAATTTGTATTTGAGGCAACTTGAAATTTTGACAGAATGTTATTTATGTATTGTATAAACATTAAACTACAACATATCAAAATTTCAGCTTGCCTCAAATACATTTTTTGGATAAAAAAAAATTCAAAAATTTAGGTGTTGGTTTAGACCCGCTACCCGCCAGGCAGGTCTGCCGTGTTGGGGTGTGTCTGAAGAGCTATAGGACAAGTTTTTAGCTTGCCTCAAATACCTACCCAAAAATGCGTGCCAACTCTTGGACTAGTATTTCTGTTGCTGCTATAACAACAAGTACTGAAAAACAAATTAAAATAATTATTTAAGGGGGCTCCTAGACAACAAACGTGAATTTTTGCTCGTTTTTATAGATAATGGTACGGAACCCTTCGTGCACGAGTCCGACTCGCACTTGGCCGGTTTTTTTATACATATCAGAGGGCCTTAAACGAGCAAGTGGTGATCACTTACCATCAGGTGACTCTGATGGTAAGTGATCACCGCCGCCCATGGACACTCGCAACACGAGAGGAGGAGACGCGCGTACGTTGCTAGGTTTTAAGAGTCAGCAAACAAGTGTTTCTGACCCTTCCCCTCACCCCAATGAGCTCTGGCGACCTTACTCACATGCAGAAACAAAACATTAAATAATTATTAAGGAATGTGTTCTGTAAGGTGGAGGTATTTCCGCAGTCGGGCTGCCTTTTGAACAATTCATTTGTTCTAAGAGCAGCCCTACCTCATCATCATGTTTTAAAGTCATCCATGCTGTCGTACATATGATAAAAAGCCTATAAAAGAAAAGTGAAATTTGCCACGGTAAATACATCTTTGTAGAACCTTGATAAAGTAACTATTACATTGATCCATACTTTTCTTAAACAGCAATTAAGTGGTTCGATGGTAGACCAGAGTCGCATACCCGCGTTCCCGGGTCTCCCCCATCAGGCGCCAGAAGAAGTCCACGGCAGGTTAGGTTTAGTCGGTGCGAGTCCAACATACCCACCAGCACTTTTTGCGGGTGGGATGCGTAGGCATTCCCCCTGCCGTATCAAAAAAGAAATGGTCTACTGGATCTGCAGGACCTGTGGGGAAAAAAATGAAACAATGCTGCATATAATATGCAAATGCGATGCATTGGCAAGACACAGAATGGCCATCGTGGAGCTGGCATATCCAGAACCAGGAGACTACAAGGATCTACCCCTAAAAAGCGTACTGGATTATGTGCAGACTTCATTCAGGGCTCTAAGGATAAATTAAAAACCAGTGGGGGATAGTACAAAAGATCCTGAAGGGTCGAAGTGCTGTACACGCCAACAAAGATAAGATAAGAGAATGACCTACAGAGAAGCAAGGCTTAATTTGTGCTTCCAATAACGAGCTCCTCAATCAACTAGATACTGAAACAAATATTCGTTTATAAAACTATTTGAATCCGGTTACTGAAACGAATAAATCATTTTTAGGAATTGTATTAGGTTTTATAACAAGCTTCCTACTCATATTACTGATCTGCCTGACACAAGTTTCAAGACACATATTAATATCAAGGGGTTTTATATGTGTCAAGGGGTTATTATACCACTAAAGAGTACATCGCTGACAAAGACGCCTGGCGCTCACCACCTACCTGCACATTGCTCGCTGGAGATCTTGTAGCCATATAGACATGACTAATTAGTTGAGTTACGTGAACTATCTGTGACTATCTGTAATATGATTGCTAACATATACTAAATTTAAATTTATTGACTCTGTCTCAAAATGAATAATGGTATTGTTTCGATGTTTTTCTTTTGTTTCCTAAATATAATCTAAATTAATATTCATTCAGACAACCGATCGAGCAGATATTGACGTGTTTGCCTACTAAATAATTACTTTAAGTGGACCAAATCCCGTGTTTATGCCCGCTTGAGTATGTTTCGCCGGACCGTCTCAACTGGGTCGTGTTGAAACCGGTAGTAGATGAACCTGCAGAGTTTGTTTCGCTGGGTCTTCTCAGTTGGGGCGCATTGGATCCGGTGGTAGCATTAAAGCGCGACCGTCGTTTTAAGCACAAGGTCCGTTATAATAATAATATTGAATTCATACCTTAATATACAGAACCATTCAGACAATATGTAGTAAAATATAAATTTCAAAAATTAAACCTAAACATAATCTACTTGACAATAACTTAAAACCAGCTTGCTAAATATCACTACTATTATAAAATAAATTGTAAAAATGTTTTAACATTCCGTGTACCTAAATATCTATAATAAGTAACTAGAAATAATAACTGTATTACTACAAACATGTTCTGACTATTTACAAGAGCTGTTTTAAAGTTTACGTGAATGAAATCTTTTTTTATTTATTTGTTCATTCAACTCGAATACTTGCTCCTACCTAACCCTTCATGAGCTGCAACTTCCACTTGGGACTTAATTAACATTTTGTTGCGTCGAATAAATGTATTACATAGATAGTGCGATAGATCATCGTTGCTATTGCACCATTGTATTCACAAAAAAAAATCTAAAAACGTCGTTTGATGTAAGTTTGTAAATCTTTACCATGCGCCAAGAATAACAAAATTGATATAAGCGGATAAGTGCAAGTTGGCTACGCTCACCAAGACCTACGTACCGTCTTTATACGCATCACATTTTAATTAATCATATACATATGATTAAGTTCTCAGTGTATGTAACTCCTTTGGAATGTTGGAGCCAAAGCACCTTCCGCAAAATCCTGAGCCAGTGAAGAAAAAATGTAGTCCACGAAAACGCTCTTGAGAAGAAACCAAAACAACCAAGAGAGAAATAAAATTAATAATAAGATTTTATTTTAAAAAATCCGGGTTTAGGGGAGGGACTAGCTGTGCCCACGACTTCATTGGCGTGGTTTTTGTAAACTAAAACTCGTCATTTAGATAAAAGTAAGAAAGCTAAAAGAAGGTAATTGAAGCCACGGACTATTTAAAAAAAATTTAACGCATAATTTTTTTTTATTAAACACTTATGTTAATGGTTCTCTATATACGAGTTTACAGTGGTATCATTTTTTTTTATTCACGCAGACTTTAAAAAAGCGCTTGTAAATAGTCAGACCATATTTGTAGTAATATAGTTGTATACATTATTATTTCTAGTAACATAGATATTTAGGTACACATTGTATGAAAACATTTATAAAATTTATTTTATTATAGCAATGATATTTAACTAGCTCGTATCAAGTTATTGTCAATTCTACGCATAGGTCAATGTTTACGAATTTTAAACAACGAACAGTCAGTCGGACATGTCCGAATGAAATCGATTCGCCTGTACATGTGGCAGTACATACGTATTGACAGCACAGACAATATTAATTTAATTTGCCCAAACAACATCCAACCAATTTAGACGAGCAACTAACTTCTGGACAACAAAAGACCTTTATTCGAAACAATTATGAACAGTCAAGGCTCTACGAAACTCATATTCAATTTACAAACAATGGTGAGGGTCATTCTTCTACGGAAAATCGGAACACCGTGATTCCAAATATTATGTACAACGACATCTATTGAACATGGAGTTCAACTCTCAACATTAGTTCTTCAGTAAACCGAGATATTTTTCATTACTTCAACACTTTAAAATCTCATATCTCTGGATAGAGTGAAGCGATTGCGATGGAACTATTGGGAAAAACTAAGTAATACTTCAAGTTCCGTATAATTTTTACGTATAAAAGTTACCTACATTGGTTTCGTACTTTTAACGTGATTCGTAAAACCGATAACCGAACAAAAAATACAAAATGCTGGAAATGGGTTGTGGTGGTAATCCTTTAATACACTGGCTATTTTGTTTGCAATTATTTTCGATGTACAAAAAAAAATACAAATTTATTATATTTCTTTATAGAGTTTTTAGTAAAATAATGCTTGAGTAAACTATAATTAAACCCATTTTAATAATCCACGGTGTCAGTTGGGTATACGAAGTCTGAGTTGAAGGGTTCCTTTTCAACATTTTAGTAGGGAACCCTAAGTATTTGCTTTCTTTCCTTATTATCGTATACACTTCAAGGTTAACGTATGAAAAATATAGTTAAATATTATCAAGACCGTTTCATCTAATATAAGACGGGTACGCAGCTGGTAATACCCATAAAACTGATTAATTTTTTATTTATTTATTTATTTAAGGATCGTCAACTTTACATACACTCATGCAGTTATAAGACACGTACATACTTAAAAATAATAGTGCTGGAACACTTAAAGACGACCACAGCATTAAAATTGTACATTATTAAAGTTAATTACAATAAATTAATTAAAAACTTGCACTAATTACAAAAACAAGCCATAAACAATAAACATCGAAACGAGACAAAAAGTAACATGAAAAGTAGAACACGGACAAATATTAAACTACAGAACATACACAATTATTAACATTAACAGTTATATATAAAAAATAACATACAATAAAATAATAGTGGAAGGATAAAGCTTAAATACCAAAAGTAATCGCAAAATTACAAGAAAACAAAAAACATTGAATTGAATTGAAATTAAATTGAAATAATATAATATGAGAGAAAAGTCTTATGCACGCTGGTATGTCACAATCTTTTCCTTAAATTGGCTAAGTGTGTCAGAGAGTATGCCAAAAAAACAATATTTAGCGTCATTATTATACCGAGTCGGGAGCCTTTTGAGTGGGTGGTTTTTTCCTAAATTAGTTTAATAAGGTTTTATGTGGAACAATTTGTAACTTTTAAATCTGGGATTTTTATATGGAGCATTTATATTAAGTTCAGAGACTAGATCCGGACAGTCTATTTCGCCATTAAAGAGTCTGAACAGAAACATGTGGTCGAACAGCCTTCTTCGGTCTTCCAGAGAAGTCATCTTAAAATACCTAACTCGATCGCAGTAACTTGGCAGTTTTTTAGCCAGATTACAGCTGTAGCATAGGTGCCAAAGAAATCTTTTTGTATTTTCTCAATATTTTTTTTTGTATATATCGTACAATGGGTTCCATATGTTACAGCAGTATTCGTTGTTACTTCGGACCAGCGAGTTGTATAGCAATAATTTAGTGGAGGGTATTTTGAAGTTTCGGCAATTTCTTAAAACAAAACCCAGAGTTTTAAATGTTTTGGTCGTCATTTGGTCTATGTGTATATTGAATTTCAATTTCTCGTCAAAGATTATGCCAAGATCCCGAACTTCACTAACTTTTTTCAGCTCATGGCCCGCAATCAGGTATTTGGTTGCTAGTACTGAAGCATTTCTGTGAAACTTAATATGGTAGCATTTGTCTATATTCAATGTCATGTTATGATTATTACACCACCGTTCAAGTCTATCAAGGTCTTCTTGTAATAAAATGGCATCAGAGGGTGATTGTATTGCCCGGGCGATTTTAAGATCGTCGGCATATAAAAAGTATTTGGGTGAATTTCAACAAGTCATTTTTATTTATCATTTCGGTGGAATTTTTTGATTTCAATGCTATTTACATGTTTTTAGTGATAAATAAAACTTTAGTCTATTTTATAACATTGTGCGTGAGTGGACGCCAAATATCATAAAAACTGACATAAATATTTAAGGATGAATTTTTAAGAATCCACTGAAATGAAAAGTATCTAGCGAAATGATAAAAATGACCACCGAAACGATAGACTGTGCACCGGAATGAAATAAATCCACCGAAATGATACAGCTAAGAACAACCGTGCCGGGCAGCCAGGGTTCCGTACTTTGTTAGTTTTGATATCCACAAATTTTAGATAAAAACTGAGACAGGACAGTACACAGGTATTTTAATATCATTATTGATATACAGATATTACATTTAGTATTACCATATATCATTCTTTGAGGTTACAATATCCCCAAAATATGATATTAATGTAATGTTTATTAGGATATGAATGAATTGTTTCTTCACTTATATAACCTTGTGTGTGTGTGTGTGTGTTTTGAACTAATACTAATTTACTTGATATATTTTCAAAAGAGTTAACGAAGTGCGATTAGGAAGCTTAAAGTTTCTTATTAATATTATGGCTGCATTTGTAAGTTTTGTCATTAATAGTAATACATAATGTCTACCTATTGCACTTAGAGAAAAATGCTAGGTATAATTTAGTTAAATTGGTATCTAGACGAGAATAATGTTTCTACTGGTATATAAGTAAAACTTATAAAATTAAATCAATTTCAAAACACAATAAATGAATAAGAAACATTATAAAAATATCTAAGTATTACTACTTAGTACTACGACTACTAAGCTATTACTAGCTTAGTACTTTTAATCCTTTTACATAAACGTATGAAACATAACAGAAACCAAATTAAGATCACGTTATTCTTAATTTACTACAACAATAGAGAAACGTATATATCTAAAAAGAACGAAACCAACAGTTTTATTCCACATAATTACTTATACATAACTGCGAAAGTATGTAGCTTAAAAAGATTGATTTTTCATCATGTCACTTTAAATCACACAATAATTTCTCAGATTCACTAATCAGCTTCTTTTTATGAGTGTAAATATAGGTTTTTAATTTAGATATGTACCTACTTAACAAGTCTTCTTTAATTATTAGACCACAACACGTCTTTGCTATAATTATTATAAACATCAGTCTTTTTTAATAAGTTTAATTATAGATTTATTTGTTATATCTTGTAAAATTTAGAAATTATATAAAACTAGCTGTGCCCCACGGTTTTACCCGCGTTAAATGTTATAAATTATCACAGCTCCTCCCCTGTAGGTGATAGCGTGATAATATGTAACTTATATGTTGACCCGACCTCTTAGTAATATTCATGCAAAATTTTAAGTAAATCCATGCAGTACTTTTTGAGTTTAGCCCGGACACACATACAGACAAACAGACGAAAATTCTAAATACTATATTTTTGGTTTCGATATCGATTGTAGATCACGCCCCAAGTATCGTTTTAAAAAAATATTCAATGTACAGTTTTGACTTTCCTACTACGATTTTAATATATGTATAGATATTATTTACTCATAATAAATGACATAAAAATAAAGGTAAGTAGCTTACTTAAAATGAAGGTAAACCCTCGAAATTATTATTTTGTAGACAATTAGTAGGTATAAAAATCTACACTGTGGTAACTCACACACTCATTACATTATCGTTGAGCCGAACAAATGTGTATGTAAAGTAAGTATGTACATGTACTTACTACATAAATATGTGTATACATTATACATCGTAAACACAAATATTACACAACAAATACACCCGAATAATCAAATCTACAGTCTAGGTAAAATTACATTACAAAACCATGACCTTGTATTTGACACAAGGATCTCTAAAACTATATGGTTTTATCATGTCGGAGATACATTTCATTCAGGTGGACTGTAATTGGTATAACAGTCCACCGAATCCACTGAAATGATAACACTGAGATGATAAAATATAGGTTAGTTCTACATTTAACTCCGAAATAAATTTATTAAAAATATATGAACACTACTCAAACAAAACAGTACTTACGGCGAATTTAATATATAATTTTGAAACAAATTAAACGAATCTAGCACGAGTTATAACAGCCACCGAAATGAAATCGAAATGAAACAATTTTTGACCCCATATCACTGAAATGATAAACTTACTTTTTTGGTGGATAACCGCAAGACATTGGGATCAGTGCGTTCATGCCGAGATCTTGAGCCGGACGGATCCGAAGTGAGGAAATTTGACACAGGCTTAACAACGCAATCTTGACGTGGCTATTCTACTAAAACTTACTGTCCTCTGAAATGATAACTTTTTTCCAGACAAAACTTGACTGACTGTCAAATCCATGAGAAAGAAGATAAACAGACAAAACTTGACTGACTGTCAAATCCATGAGAAAGAAGATAAACAAACAAAGAAAGTTTTATTTGATCGAAAATATTATAATTTAATGATATCAAAATCGGTTTAAATCCATATTACAAATGTACTTACAGGGGAAGGTATTTTATGAGAGGAATTGGGTTCAGGACAGGCCACCGTGATGATAAAATGACACCTTGTAATTTTTTTTTCGGTCTATTAGTGGGTAGAAATGAATGATTTTTTTTGTCGAGGTAGAGAAGTACATTCGTTATTGAGAAAAAATGTGTAAAATTAAAAATCGGCACATTGCACTACCGTTCTCAGGTATGCCGTTTATTTTTTTGGGTTGGGCAATTCACCCATTTGCTATGCTTGAAACATTCTGTTATATTATTAATGAAAATGTTGAAAAATATTGGGGCTAAGTGTGAGCCCTGAGGGCAGCCTGATAATGCTCGGAAAGGATGTGAGGAATGCTCATTAACAACTACTTTAGAGGTCCTGTCGTTTAAGTAAGAGGCGCACCACTTGATAAGACTGCCACCAATTCCAGCGTCAGATAGCTTCCTCAGCAGCAATGTGTGATTTATTCTGTCAAAAACCTTGCAAAAGTCAGTATATATGGCATCGACAGCTATCCGGGTGTCAAGGTTATCTGTCAAAAAGTCCTGATATTGCATAAGGTTGGTATTAGTTGATCTTCCTTTCATAAAGCCGTGTTGTTGCGGTGAAATGTAGTGTTCTATGTGACACGAGATTATAGGACACAATAAAGATTCAAATATTTTTCCAAATATAGGTAGAATCGATTCATTGTCATTACCGGGCTTAGGAATAGGATGCAATCAGTGCTTTTTTCCAAATTGAAGGAAACTGACCAACGTGTAAAGATTTGTTAAATATTAAAGTCAAAGGCGTAGATAGAACTTTTGCGCATCGTTTTGCCAAAATAGATGGTATACCATCTGATCCGGCACCTTTGTACATGTCAATACATCAATTATTAGTATTAATGAGTCCATCCGTCATTGCCATGACATTAGAGTTTTTGTGTGTATAGACTGATGAAAATTGTTCGGCAAACAGATCTCAGATATCAGCTCCTTGGTGTGCAATTTTATTCCCGAGATACATGGGGGAAGGGTAAGATCCCCGATTCTTTCGTTTGTTTTTTATGTGAGACCAGGGTAACTTTGGGTTAGATTTGATAGCTGTCTCTAGACGGAACAGGTATTGTTTATAACAGTTATTGGTCATTTTTATGCATCGTGTTCTTAACATTTCAAATGTAAGTCTGTCACGTGGGTTGGTATATTTTTTAAACCTGATGCGATATTTGTTTTTTTCGTGAAGTGCTCGTTTAAGGTCACCATTGAACCACGGTGGGAACTTATTATTTGATTTTCGTTTCTTAGGTACATGCTTCTGAATTAATTTATTTACTATGGCATAAAATATAGTTACCATAGTATCAACGTGCTGGTGTGAAGAAAACTCTGTGTGCCAGTCTATAATTTCTAGTTCTTTTATTATTGCCTCATAATCTGCTTTGAAGAAGTTCAATTTGCAGTCTTTTTTAGGTATCACAGTGTTAGATTTTAGTTGTGTCAAGATGAATTCAATAGGGGGGTGGAATACATCAGGTGAAATTAATGGGGAATCACTCTTTTGAACTTTACTTATATTATTACTATATTGCTAAGAATCAGGTCCAGTGTCCTTCTCATGCTGTTTGATATAATATTATATTGTTTAAATTATTTAATGCATTAATATTAAGCAATGAACGGGCATTGAAGTTGCTACCGGTTATATCACTCAATACTCAATACTCAATACTCAATACTCAATTCTTTATTGCATTCCACAATGTATATCTAGGTGGTAGGTACAGGTGAAAAGTTCATCGTGGACCCTGTCGGGCACAGCAAATTAGGAGAGAGGAGGATTTATTTCAGCCATTTAATATTTTGTATTAAATTTAGTAACCTTAATATAATAATATAATATAGTAGGAATGCATTGATCAGTTATTTTATTAAGTATATAATTTATATATTTCATTTATTGTGTGTGTTTATCATATACTTCATTGAATTACGTGCAATTATTATTTACAATTTATCATATTCGTATTTATAGATAAGCAGTAACATTTGCATAGATTTCATGCTTCAGTTTAATTTAATTATATAGGTATAGTTATTTTTAGCATAAATATTATTATTATCAATTATATTTAAAAATATTAAGAAACAATAATTATCTTATCTTAATACATATATATTCATTATTTACCTATACATTATTATTATTTAGAACGTGTCACTTAAATATTCACTGATACTGTAATAGCATTTAGATAATAGTAGATTCTTTAGGTTAGCGGAGAATAGATAAAATTTCTTTTCATTTTTAATTATTTCGGGCAATTTGTTATAAATTTTTATGGACATCACATATGTACTTGTAGAGTGGATTTTTAACCTAGAAGTTGGTAAGTTTAATCTGGTATTATGTCGAAGTGCATATTTTGTTTGCTTGTCTTGTCTCGTTGTGTACAAGTTTTGGTATTTTTTAACAAATTTGCATATTTCTAGTATATAGATGCTAGGAAGGGTCAATATTTTAAGTTTTTGGAAGTGAGGTTTGCAACTTTCAGTGCTCTCTATGTTAACTAAAATTCGAATTAGTTTTTTTTGCATTACAAATAGTGTTGGTGCATCTGTGCTGTTTCCCCACAGTATTATGCCGTAACTTAACCATGAGTAAGCGTACGCATAATATGTAGAGAGGGCAGCTTCCAGATTAGTAGATTTTTTTACTTCTCGAAATGCATAAGTAAATTTAGATAGTCTAGATGTTATTTTGTTAATGTGTGATTTCCAGTTGATATTGCTGTCTATTGACAGACCAAGTAAGGTGAATTCCGGGACAACTTCGATTTTTATGCTGTTGTATATTAAATTTATTTCTAATGGAGGTTTTTGGTGTGGATGGAAGGACATTATTTTTGTTTTGCTGAAATTAATTTGCAGGTTATGCTTATTCATCCAATCGACTATGGTATCCAGTATATTAGTTAGGTTCGTATTTAGGTCTATATTTGTCTGGCACGCTGTCAAGAGTGAAATATCATCTGCGAAAAGGACACAGGGACCTTCTATATTTTTGGGAAGATCGTTGATGTAGATCAGGAAGAGAAGG
Source organism: Pseudoips prasinana (assembly GCA_951640165.1). NCBI lineage: Eukaryota > Metazoa > Arthropoda > Insecta > Lepidoptera > Nolidae > Pseudoips > Pseudoips prasinana. The sequence goes on from OX621260.1 coordinate 18,551,076, forward strand.
CATCCAATTACACTGCCCTGAGGGATTGACGCGTTAATAATTTTGTTTTTTGATTTAATATTTTTTATTTCTTTCGTTGTATAGTCAAAGAATTCGATTTCGACTTGGTGTACCCTCTCTTTTAAGTACGATGTGAACCATTCGTGAGCTTTACCGCGAATTCCTATGCCTTGTAGTTTTTCTAACAAAATGTTATACTGCACTTTATCGTATGCTTTGGTCATATCCAACAATATACCAACTGCGTATCTTTTATTGTTGATTATGTCGAGGGCTTCTTGTACAAATTTATAGATTGCAGATACTGTCGATCGATTTTTTCGAAAGCCGTTTTGACATTCATTGAATATTTTAAATTTTTCGCAGAATGCGTAGACACGATCACACATTGCCCTTTCAAACAGTTTTGAAGCAGTTGGTAAGAGGGCAATAGGACGATAATTGCTGGGATCTACTTTTAGGTTTTTCTTATGTATTGGTTTTATCACAGCAGTTTTTAAATTTTCTGGGAAAACGCCCTGTTCAAATGACTGATTTATTAGTAGATAAAATGGTAACGTCAATTCATCGGCGCATTGTTTTAATAAAATAGGGGGTAATTCGTCTACTCCATGACTTTTATGCTTTTTAAATTTTTGATAAGCTTGTTTACCTCATAGGCGGAGACGGGACTAAGAAACATAGTATTTTCAGTACGGTGAAGTACAGGAACGACTTGCGGCTCGTTAAATAATATTTCAGTACTTTTTTCACCAATCGAAGCAAAGTAGTTATTAAAAATATTTGCTATTTGTTTTGGATCCGAAATAGAGGTATTATTAATTTTTAATTTAATGTTACTTTTTTCTTTAGTAGGTTTTTTGTTTGTACATTCATTTATGATGCTCCACATAGTTTTGACTTTGTTGTTTGATTTTTTTATTTTGTTTATATAATGTAACTTTTTTGCTGTTATGACTGCTTTTTTCAATATTTTCTCGTAGTTTTTGTAGTACCGTTTTATTACTAGATTATTTGTTTTCAATGTTAGTATTTTTAAGAGTCTTTTATTAGTACATGATAGTTTTATGCCCTTTGTTAACCAGTATTTATTAAATCTCTTTTTTATTTTTATTTTCCTTTTTGGTATACATAGGTTAAGACTGTTAATTAAGGTTCTACTAAAAGCTACGTAGTTCTCGTTAATATTTGTATCTGGTTTAATTATTGAATTCCAATTTATTCCTTGTAGACTTGATTTGAAGCGTTGTATGTTAATATTGTTATAGAGCCTTTTTTGGGCATACCAAGTGGTTTGGTCACTTTTTTGGGGGAAATCCATACTAATTATTGTACCACAGTGATCAGAGAAGCCTAATTCCTCAACTGATATGTTTAAATTGTTGTTGTTAAAGTTTGTAAACACTAAATCCAGACATGTTGAAGTAGTTTGAGTTATCCGTGTCGGATCTTTAACGTGTTGCTTAAATTTATATTCTAGCATTAAATTTAATAATTCAGTCGTTTTTAAATTATTATCTAAAATATTTACATTAAAATCTCCTCCTATGATTATGTTACGTTTAGAGTATTTCTTGTTTATGTGATTTAATATTAATTTCAATTGTTTATAAAAAGTATCTTCCTCTCTCCTATTCCAATAAATAATAATCAATAATAAATTCTCCGTAGGCAGTTCCGTAGCACATGCTTCAATAATATACTCAATAGATAAGTCTGATATATCAATTCTCTCTATGTATTCGATATTTTCTTGCAATAGGATGCATACTCCCCCACCTGTTCGGTTCTTTCGACAGTATGATGCTGCAAATTTGTAACCACTGAACTCTATGATCTCTTTTTTCTCTTGCGAAAGCCAGGTTTCTGATATACATAGAGCTTTGTATTGGGGTGTTTGTTTTATGAAAGTTTCTAATATATGTTGTTTGCTGTATACACTTTGAATATTTTGGTAAATTATTCTAAATTGTAAGTCTTTATTTACGAAATAAGTTGATTTCATTTTGTGTACATTGATGCGATTGGTAAGATTGGTTAGATTGGTTACTAGTGCGCGATACCGTTTCTCTTTCAGTTTTGTTTTCGGAGGTGTTTAAAGATGTCTCGTCGCTAACGTTTATCCTTCTTCCTTCTATGTACAATTGGCTGTCGCGAATTACGGCATATAGACCCTTTTTTCGTGCTTTGAGCATCTCTTCACGCATTATTAGCCTTTCCCTTCGGGCTCCATCATCTAGGAATTCGGTTATGGACAATCCACTGCCATGAAAGTAGTAGCTGTTGACTTTAATATAATTTGTCATTCTTTTACTTAGTAACTCAATCACCAGTGGCCTGTGTTTGGTATTGTCCCTACCAATTTTACCAATTCTATGTGTATTTTCTATATAACCCATCAGGTCTACGTTCATAATTTCCCGAAAAAGATCTATTATTCTGGTATGTAACACATTTTCAGGTTCCCTATAATATTCAGGGAAACCATGTATCACAAACTTTTTAGATTTATTTTCGATGCAATTATTACAAATAGTTCCAATTTTGTTTTTTAAATCAATTATATCCTTCTTTAATTTTTCATTTTCAATGTTTAGGTTTTCTATTTTAGTATTTATTTGCTGTATGTTTTGAATTCTCAGTTTATTTTGCTCTTGTAAAGTGCTTGTTTCGCGGTGTACTTCGTCTTTTAATGCAGTTATGGCTTTGTTTATTTCTGTATGGATTATATTTTTTAGTTCGTTCAATATTGACTTATTGTTTTCTTGAAGGCGTAGTGCTATTATCTTGCTCATATTATGCAGCGTCAGTTGTGGTTGTAAGTCAGATCGTATTAAAGATGTTTTTTCTTGGGTGCCGATTGTATCTCCTAATAAACTGTGGTCCTCAGAGGTTGTAGTATCGTTGTAGCTGTTAATGGTCCTTTTTCTTAGTGTTACGTTACTTATCTCAATAGTTTGGGAAGTTACGTGTTGGACAGATTCTTGTTCACGAAAGCGTATTGGAGTGTCGGAATTGCCCATCTTAGGTATTTTACAATAGCAGGCCTGACATTTCCACGTGGTTTTATGGGTTGATGTCATCGTGTCATTAAATCGATCGTATGGTATATTAGCACACTCTAAATCATAAGAGCAGGCGCATAATAAGCAGGTCAAGTATTCTGTGTTGAGAATTTTCTGTTGACATCCTGCGCACTCTAGTGTCATTATGTATAGGTTTTATAATGCTATGAATTAGTATAAAGTAGTGCAAAGTAGTGCCCTCTACTGGTGGATTGGTTTAATCTTTTGCTTTTCTTATGGATCTCAGTGACAACAAGTAGTAGTTGTTTTACTCGTAAATTTGTAGATGGCGCTTTATACAAACAATATTGTAGGATGATTTTTACTTTGTTGATGACAATTGGTTTAGAAATGTTAATTACGAAGAATGTCGTACCTTGTTATAGTGATCAGTTGATTTTAGCTGCTTTTTTTTTGCTTGCCGTCAGTAGGGACTTGTAAAAAGTGTGTTTAAATTTTTTGAAAATTTATTCGTTATTTTCACATCGAGTTTTTTCGAGTTATCCTGACGAAAATAGTATTACTGCAACTAATATCTCTGATGGCTTTCAAATTTTATAATTTTATAACGCTACTGGTGGATAGGTCTAATCATTAGGTATTCCTATGGATCTCAGTAACAGGAATATCGTACCTTGATATAGTGGTCAGTTGATCTTAACAGCTTTTCTTGCTTTCCATCAATAGGGTCTTGTAAAATATGTAACTTTTTCGTTTTTGCACTGGTTGAAAATTTGTTCGTTATTTGCACTTTTTGAGTTTTTTTCGAGTTATCTTGACGAAAATTGTGTTAACTGCAACTTATATCACTGAAGGTTTTCAAATTTTAAAACATAATTTAGTTTTTCCACGTAAAATATCACTTTTTCAATTTTTTTACAATACGTTACGATCAGCTGTTGTTTACTTGCGCACAGTCACGCCCTCTCTCCGTCACCACCGTCACCGTCAGACCGTCAGACCAAGAAATACAACTCAGATTGAAATCTCCTATAATCATTAATTCATAGTCGTTATCCATTACTTTATTGGCACTTTCGATGAAATGATCTAACATGTTTTTCTCAACTGGTGGAGGCAAGTAGACACAACTAATGAGTAATGATTTCGTTTTACCATTAGATAATTTTATGTCCAGTGATACCCAGATATCCTCACAGTCACTCTCAAAATCGTGGCGACGTCTTGATTTTATTTGTTTGGACACAGCTACAAGTACACCGCCACCTGTTTTTTTTTCTGAAAGCCGCTTGACTCTCTGTCGAGTAGTACCAAATAACGCTCATCCATCCACTCGTTATCATGTACAGACGATGATAGCCATGTTTCAGAAAGACAAATTAGCTGAAAGTTTGCGTTAAGAACATTCAGATATAAATTAACTGTTTTAGTATTCAAGTTCCTTACATTTTGATAATATGAATTAATTACAGCCATTACAAAAAGATAAAATAAAAATAAGCATTATTATTACATAATATCTATCTATACTAAGTTGTCCAATTGTTGTTTACTATTTATCAATACTGTTGTAGGCATTTCGTTTTTCTTAACTAGTTGAGTTTGTCACTGTGTTCAATTTGTTTCTTTTTATTATACTTGGATACGGCCGCCAATAGTGCATCTCGGCAACGAGGACTACGCAATTTGAGAACGACTGATCGTGGTTGAAGTCTGTAAGGGTTAATCTTAGCCACTCGGAAGCATGACATAATATCACTATCTGGTATAGGGTTAGAGACCACCTTTCCTATTTGTGAAACAGTTGTTACAATGTTTTCAGATTTATGTTCAGGTAGGCCATGTATCTCGATATTACAATCTCGGTTGTGCTGTTCTAATGAAGCTAAACAAGTAGTAAGGTGAGGAGTAACTTTAGTGCTCAGTTCAACATTTTGTATCTTTAGTCGTTTTATGTCAATTTCCTGGGTTTCCAAAAGTTTTATAGTCTCATCATATTTTTTACTGATAAAGTCTACCGAGGTCATTAGTTCTGTTATTTTATTTTTGAGTGGCTGTAACTCATTGTTCAAGGCTATCTTTAATAAGGTAGGAAGTTCCTTATGTAAAGCTTGTACAATCAGTGACAGCAATTGCGGCGCCCCGGTATTAGTATCGATAGAAATCGGTTCATTATTTGTTTGCGAACTAGTTGGAGATTTTTTAGGCGGTGAGAAACTATATTGGGAGTTTTTGTTTCTGTAAACCTTATTTAACGTAATGTTGTTCTGGCTATATGTATTGTCGCAATCACTATTAGTAGTGGTCTCTTCAGATTGTGACTCGGGACATGCTGGTGTATTTTGATTGTTGGTTTTGGGACGCTTATTATAACAACCCGGGCACTGCCAGCTAAGTTTCAGATCACCAGACATTTGTGCGAACTTTTTAGCCGTTATATTAGCACACAGTAAGTCGTACAGGGCGTTGCAGACCCTGCATGTTAGATTTTCTTTATTATTTATAGTTTTGAGACAACCGGCACACTGTTTAATCGGCATATTTCCGAAGGGCAAGCACTTATTATGTTTTCTCTACGGCAAAGCAGCATGCAAAAACACAGTCTGGTACTTACATCACATTAATCACTTAACATTGATTACGTATAATGCACGTACTATACTATTATGGACACAATTGTTTCTTCACAATTACTTCTTTTTTTTTTACAATTACTTGATCTATCGATACATATAATAAAATCTTAGGAAAGACAAAACTGTACATTTTATATCTTTTAAAAGGATACTTGAGGCGTGTTCTACAATCGATATCGAACCAAAAATATTTTTTAGAATTTTTGTTGGTTTGTCTGTTGTCTGTTGTTTGTCTGTTGTGCGGGCTAAACTCAAAAAGTACTGCATGGATCTCATCATCATTGCAGCTGAAAGAAGTAAGTCCACTGATGAAAGCTGGACAAGTCTTTTATTTTTTTTTTATCCGTGGGCGGCAAACGAGCAAGTGGGTCACCTGATGGCAAGCGATCACCGCCGCCCCCATGGGCGGCGGTGATCGCCGCCCATGGGGGCGGGGATCTCCTCTGGTGTTGCGAGTGTCCATACACTCGCAACACCAGAGGAGTTGCGGGTGCGTTGCCGGCCTTTAAGAGTCAGCAAACAAGTGTTGCTGACCCTTCCCCCCACCCCAAAGAGCTCTGGCGACCTTACTCACACTCAGAAACACAACATTAAATTATTAATGTTATTATTAAGGAATGTATTCTGTAAGGTGGAGATACTTCCCCAGTCGGGCTATATATATATATATACTATTATATTATACTACTCGTACTATGATCAACTTAGAGTCCGGTGAAGCAGTGGAGCCCAGGAGGACAATAACTCACTAACTCTACTAGAAACAGTAGAAACACAAAAGAATTTCTACCATCTCTGAACAAACGCCTATCGCGTAATCTATTACACCTGAACAGGAAGGATCTACGCATGTGTAGAGGGTGCATCGAAAATGAAGAAACACCAGCACACGTTTTGCTATACTGCAAGATTGTCTCCCACCGGGCAAAGTTCCTGAAAGATCCGAAGACACTGCAGGAAGCCCTCAAGCCAGGCTTTCGTGCTCTTCTGAACCGACTGACTGGACGTCTGGATGGAACTGAAATGGTTCGAGTAGCCAAAAAAATTCACCCACCAGGGCCCAATTAGGAGGCTAAGTGCGGAAACCAATCACCCAACTGTAAACGTCATGTTTGAAAAAAACCGGCCAAGTGCGAGTCGGACTCGCGAACGAAGGGTTCCGTACCATTATCTAACGAACAAAAAAATTATTGTATGGCAGCCCCCTTAAATATTTATTTTATTTTGTTTTTTAGTATTTGTTGTTATAACGGCAACAAGTTGATGGGTGACCGTCAATAGTGGTTTAATTTCTAAGCATCTCCGTGCTTTGGAAGGTACGTTACTATTCTATTCATACACTTTCATAATTATTTATTTTATTTATTTATTTTTGGAATGACAACGCCCGCACTAGAGAATTTAATTCCTGTGTCGCGGGTTACTTTACAAACATGTAATAAACGGACACAAATTACATCCAGACTCAGAACAACTATTTATGGGTCATTTGTGTGACCAATAAATAGTTGTTCTGAGGCGAGGCGACTGTCTAAGCCGCTGCGCCACACGTGCAGTTAAGTATTCTATTCCATTCAATTCATTCATTCAATTATATTCTATAACGAATAAAATAAATTTTAACTTATTTAGTCGACGAAGTTAGGCAACTTTAATTTACTTCTTAATTTAATTTTTACTTTTCAATTACAATTTTTATTTTACGTTTCAATTTAATTTTTACTTTTTACATTAAATTTATACTTTTTAATATGAATTCACTTATAGTTGCAATTATTTAATAACTAGGTAGGAACTGGGCCTCACGGCACAGGGAATCCTAGTGTGAGGCTCAGCATACATGTTAATCATTAGCACATAAGTTTATTTTAAGTTGAAATTATGTACATCAAAAAAAAAAAAAACTTGTGTGTACACGCGTTAGAAGTTATACTTCTTAATATACAACTTGAACATAGTTATCAATTTTCATACCACCTAGAAGTGCCTAGAACTAACTTCATGCTGTTATTTTAACGATGCGCGCGCATCGTAAAAATTCACTCTCATACCACCTAGAACTAACTTCATGCTGTTTAATTTTTTGGTGTCGGTGTGCGCGCGCATCTTAAAAATTCACTCTCATCATTTTTCTCCATCGCGCCAAATGAAAGTATAACTTCAAAAATATGTTAATGTAATGTATCCTATACAGTGTAAAATGAAATAAATTTATAACTAGACTCGCGGTCAGTTCATAAATAGTTTACCGCCGAAGTGACTTAATTTTTTAGCGCCTCCGTGTTTCGAAGGGCACGCTGTCCGTTTTAGCTGTCCGTCTCAGTTGCAGTAATGAGACAACAGTGGTTAAGCCATGACAGAGGCCTACTTTAAGTCTAGAACAACTCTGGAACTAGGGCAACCACTGCCCATACGACAAGTAAGTCATTTATTTAGTAAAATTAATAGTCTTTTAAAGAGTTCCATAAGTTCCTAGGTCGCCCATATTTCTAGAAAACCAAACCTCTGGATAACACCGATAGGGTGTTAGCAAGGGAATCCTAAATTTGATCTGCCAGTAGGTATGTATCGTTCGTAGCTTAACGCAGAACGCCTACCCCGGATTGGCAGAGGATGCTGGGGCTCTATCGGTTAAGATTTAACGATTGATTAAGTCATTTTTAACCTTTTTTATTTTGATGTGAAACATCTATAGCCGCACGTAAAACAGATTTCTGGCGTGGCGACGCATGCCGTGGCGCATGCGCAATCGACTTTTTATTTTATCATTATGACATATGTAGTTCATATCACAATATGTTCTTTTCTGCATATTACTTTTACAAAATAATGCCGATGTATCACATCTGCCAGGCGTCCCGTGACGGCTTGCATTTTTTATTATGTAAAAATGTATTGCATTTAACTGTACGCACCTATTATTGTTATAGTTTTATGTTATGTGGTGAAATAAACGATTATCTTATCTTATCTTTATTTATGTGAACGCCATTCATGAAAACGATGTTCGGCGACTTAGCCGGTAGAGCCCCTGGTTCGCGACCCGCCGGATTATAAAATCTATGACTTTTTGAGATTAGATCTACGCTTTGCACTGCGAAACTAAAATTTAAGAGTTCAATTAAGTTTTAGTATGATTACGTTAGTACGTCATGTACGCCTATACGCCTATATGTATATAGGTACAGATGTTATAAAAACGCGCCGATAATTTCGGGAGTACTCAGTGTGAACCAACCGTGGAAGGAGTGCCCGTGTTAGCGAAAAGTGTTCCAATTGCGGTTTAGTTTGCAAAATTCTTGTATTAAAAACAAAAACAAAAACGTGTGCAAATGACCAGTATAATGCGAAGTATCACTGATATTTAATTATATTTTGTTGCAATTCAAACTTTACTACATAATATAAAAGAAATAAAAAAAGAAAAATTATATACCATAAATATAACAATTGAGTATCTCAAGATAATCTCGGTCTCGGATAATTGAATAAACTAAGTTCAATTATTAGAAAAATTTCGAAGCTAGTTTCCGAGTAAAAATGAATTTTTACTCGTATATTCTGTTGCTTTTCTTCGCGGCAATAGTAACTAAAAGTTTTGCACAAGCCAATAAGATTGATACGGTTAAGTGTTGTCGTGTTGGTGAAGCGTATAACGCGTCGGGGGAATGCGAAAACTCAACATATCCATTCCAACCGGATGTATACGATGACGAGAAAAAACAGAATAAAATAAATACAGAAGTACTAAACTTTATTAATAAGGATATTTTATGTGCCAGTGGAGAAACCAAAATCGGTCCTATTACTAATCATAGTAATCTTTTTTTACTGAAGGTGAGTAATTATTTAAGTATTACAAATGTAAACTGATTCTTTTCTGTGTAAATATCAACAACTAGCTGTGCCCCGCGGTTTTACCTGCGTTAAATTTTATAAGTTATCACAGCTCCTCTCCCGTAGGTGATAGCGTGATAATATGTAGCCTACCTATATGTTAACCCGATCTCTTAGTAATATACATGCAAAATTTTAAGTAAATCCATGCAGTACTTTTTGAGTTTACCCTGGACATACATACAGACAAACAGACAAAAATTCTATAAACTATATTTTTGGCTTCGATATCGACTGTAGATTAAATCCCAAGTATCCTTTAAAAAAAATATTCAATGTACAGTTTTGACTTTCCTACGATTTTATTATATGTAAAGATAATCTATTAAATTTTGGAATATATTTTGTTCTAATGTAACGGGGAATGTCCACATTTTCCACGCACGATATTGCCAATATCAAGAGGGAATTGTACAAAACATAATAATACAAATCTAGGGCAACTTACACACTGCCATCTGATCCCAAACTATGCAGAACTTTTACTATGGTAACCAGACAAGTAATAGGGATACTTATATATCATCATCACCATAATATTAACTTTGTAGCTTTTTAGGAAAATTACGCAGACGGCTAAATATGAAATTTTGAACAGTTAAAGTTCATATGGGAAAAGAGTATAGATGTTTTTAACAATTTGAAGTAAATTCTCTATACATATAATAAAATCGTAGGAAAGTCAAAAATGACAATTGAATATTTTTTAAGGATACTTGTGGCGCAATTTACATTCGACATCGAAGCCAAAAATATACTTTTTAGAATTTTGGTCTGTTAGTCTGTATGATTATCCGGGCTAAACTCAAAAAGAATGTTGAGCTGAACAAAAAAAAAATTGATCGACTGATTGTAATTTATTTGATTAGGTTTCCTTTTTTTATATAGTTAATTATTATTTTAGTTCGTGACGTTATATGAAATAGATATTTATTTTTAAGACTGAACAATTAATATGACTGTTTTAAATTAGTTTGTGACATTGGATTAGGTATTATTTTTTCTAGCTGTTTTAGAGACTACCTATTTGTAATTAAGTTGTTGACATTTGATTAGGTATTTTTATAATTTTTATTGACTGTTATATGAACTATTTTAATATACTAACGATTTGTTTTATAATATGTGACGTGCAAAAGTGTTCCTTGTGTGCCTAATTGCCATTAATGAAATTCTATTCTATTCTATTCTACTGCGTGGATTGACTTCAAATTTTGCGTGAATATTACTAAGAGGTTGGGTCAACATATAGGCTACATATTATCACGCCACCACCTACGGCCTACGGGGGAGGAGCTGTAATAATTTAAAAAGCTTAACGCCGGTAAAACCGCGGGGCAAAGCTAGTTTAAAAAAAAACATTAATAATAATATAATAATATCTGGGGACAATGTCACACAGATCATCCTAGCCCCAAACTAAGCAAAGCTTGTACTATGGGTACCAGACGACGATATACATACTTATATAGGTAGATAAATACATATATACATAGAGAACACCCATGACTCAGAAACAAATATTCGTGCTCATCACACAAATATTTGCACTTACCGGGATTCGAACCCAGGACCACCAGCTTCGTAGGCAGGAGCACTACCAACTAGGCTATGGTGACCATTACACATACTATCATGCTTGTGACAAACTGAGAAGAGATGACAAACCAACAGTTGAAATTAAGAAAAGATAAATATTTTTTGTCTTTGATGTCTTTAATCTTTAACGAAGTTCTCTTAATGGTCGATTTTTGAACAAGTGCGATTATTCCTAAATACATACATCATCCTCATATCAGCCGAAAGACGTCCACTGCTGGACAAAGGGCTCCTCCAAAGATCTCCACAATTGCCGGTCTTGCGCTATTCGCATCCAGCAGTTAAAAATAAATACATACATATTACAGATAAATTACACCCAGACACTGAAATATAATCGTGCTCATCACACAAATATTTGTCCTGAATGGGAACTGAACCCACTGCCTAAGGCTTAGCAGTCCAGGGCCACTGACCACTAGATCAACAGGCCTGCCAATTAAATATTGGGAATAGTAAGTGCAGATAAAACACATGAGGATTCACAATAGATAACTGTGTGTAGGCTAGGATATGGCACATAAACAAAGAAGAATGAGCAAAATGGTACCCGGCTCCAATAGATATGATTGTAGTGTCGTTTAAAAGGTCTTACCAAGAGGAACAATTTTTACTATAGCCGCCACTCTCAAATCTGATTGCGTTTGAAGATAAACGACAGTCTTACTAACTAATAAAAACCCTGTTCCTTCAGTTTCCCTTTGCTTTCCAGGGCCACAGTAACCTGTTTAGACAGTCTCGTGGCCCCGGCGATAAACATACATATACGAGTATATAAGTTACCACTTATTTATGTAAGAAAATGAGTACCAAGGTAATATTTTCGGCATTTCCGTTCATGTTTTCTATTAATAACGTTTTAACGTAAGACTTTGCCATGCACTCCTCATTTTAACTCGAGTCCCGTTGCTCCTGAGCGCGATTGCGGCAATCGCGCTCAGGAGCAATCACGAATCACTTCCACCAACCCATCGTGGATAGCGTACACGCAGACGAATTTGTCCATATAATAAGGCAGAAAATAGATACCCCGAATCTTCTGCATATGTATGTAGAGAGAAAACGGCTTAACCACAGAAGAGTATATTTTCAGAGGATGGAAGCGAGCCAGATTGAAAACTTCCCTTCAATGACGGAGGAGGATATAATTCTATTAGCGCTAGGTACATACCAACTCAAGCTGGCAAGATCTTACTGTGCCGAGCATTTATCAAATGGTCTATATATAATTGAAACGTACAGAGAGGGAGCACTTGATGATCTGCCAGACTATGGCATACACGAAGATGCCTGGCTTTTGCGTGGACGAATCCAGTCGCGACATGTCCGTGTAAAAACATATTTTTGTTATATATTAATCAGCAGTGCAAATAATATTGTCCAACAGTATTGCACATGTTTAACCGGGCGACGTACGATCGGCACTTGTGCACATATAGTGTCCATCGTATGGTACTTAGGCTATTCGAGGCATACGGGATTTACTGCTCCGGCATCTTTCCTCAATGCTGTTATAGTTGATACCGATATGTAATGTTTTAAATCTACTCACTTATTGATAAAATATATGTTTTGTATTTAAAGAATGCTTGTTTTCTTACTTCTTTTAATAATAGAATCCTAAATGTGTTATATTAGGTCTTTACCTATGAAATTGCCGTTCTGCAGTACTGGCCATTTCAAATCAAAATAATTTTTGTTTGGCTAAGAATTCTAATTTCAAATTAATTTTATTTTAAAAACATGGATTCTTTTTTCCAAAAGTAGTCATTTCTTTATTGATTAGTGTTACATTTTCATCGCATTTCAATCTTTTTCGTCATCATGGATACGTTAAAAATTCGAGTAATTATGGAATATGAGTACCGTCGTGGCAGCAACGCGGCACAAGCGGCACGCAACATCAACGACGTTTACGGAGCTAACACTACAAACCAACGCACCACCTGTTATTGGTTTGCTCGCTTCCGTTCTGGAAATTTCGACCTGAGAAATGAACCTCGCGGTCGTCCGAAGACTTTGGTCGACAATGACGAATTAAAGGCGGTTGTGGAAGCTGATGATACACAATCTACGGCTGAATTAGCAGCAGCTTTCGACGTTAGCGTCAAAACAATATTGGTCCATTTGCGTCAAATTGGCAAGGTAAAAAAGCTTGACAAATGGGTGCCCCACGAACTCAATGATCGCCAGCGCGAAGTACGCGTCGAGACGTGCCTTGCACTGCTCAACAGACACACAAATGAAGGAATTTTGAACCGCATTGTTACCTGCGATGAAAAATGGATTCTGTTTGATAACCGCAAGCGCTCAGCAAGTTGGTTGGATCCTGGTTCAGCACCTAAACAATGCCCTAAACGAAAACTTACCCCTAGAAAAGTGATGGTCACTGTTTGGTGGTCTAGCGCCGGTGTGATTCATCACAGCTTCTTACCAAACGGGGTGAGCATTACTGCAGATGTGTACTGTGAAGAACTGAGCACAATGATGGAGAAGCTGGCGCATCTCCAACCAGCATTGGTCAATCGCTCGTCTCCGCTGCTCCTGCACGACAACGCGCGACCTCATACTGCACAGCAGACGGTCTCCAAGTTGCAAGAACTGGGGTTGGAAGCTCTCCGTCATCCGCCCTACTCACCAGACCTTGCGCCTACAGACTACTACTTTTTCCAGAATTTGGATAACTTCTTGGCGGGAAAAAAATTCAATACCCGAGAGGCAGTACAAAATGCCTTTGAAGAATTTGTTGCCTCCCGTCCAGCTGATTTCTTTAAGAAGGGCATCAATAAACTGCCACTGCGATGGCAAAGATGCATTGATTGCATGGGTGATTACTTCGATTAATACAAATAAAAAAATTCATGAAAAAAATTCGTTTAAATTTTTTCATACAAAACGGCAATTTCATAGGTAAAGACCTATTATCATGTTATTCTAGCTTTATTTTACTTATATAAGTAGTTTGTAATAAATTCTTCATCATTTATAAAACACAAGCTGTTCCCCTTGGTTTCACCCCTGCTGCTCGGCTCCTTTTAGTCGTAGCGTAGCAATGATATATAGCTTATAGCCTTCCTCAATAAATGGGCTATCTAACACTGAAAGAATTTTTTAAATCGGACTAGTAGTTCCTGAGATTAAAGCTTTATAATAATAAGTATAGATAGTGAGATTACTGCTTTCCAAACGTGAATAGGGACAGGCGCCATGGTAGACGTTTTTCTGCATCAAAATGTCTATTCAATGATATATTAATGAGGACTATTGGAGCGGGTACCACGTTCCATACATTTTTGCCCATTGTTCTTTACTATATTTTAAAGAAGGCTGGAGGGCTTATTAGCATTTCGTTCTATGAGTAGCTCGCCATTTAAAACCGAAACGACGGCGACGCTACTGTCCAAGAATTGTTACGCAATGTGTGTCAAAATATTTAATGCTACGCCGACAAATATTAAAATATTGCCGGTTGTACCCTATAAGAAAAGGTTAAGGGCATGGCTTCTAGAACAAATGTATTATTCTGTAAATGAATTCTTAACAATGAACAAAAAATCATAATAACGTACTTACCACTTAATTATTGTAACTGTAGGTAGTGATTTGATATTAATTTTGTGTTTTGTATTTGCATGCTTTTGGGCTAAATGTGAGGCATTTATTCTGTATATGTAACATCATTATGTAACCATATTTTTTGGCGAATAAAGTGAATTGAATTTAATTGACTAGGGAATTAACATTACGTTAATTCAGTAAGGCTACCTTATTATCATTTCCAAATATTATTATGTTAATGTTCTGGGTGTGAGTAAGGTCCCTGAAGCTCATCGGTGTAGGACGAAGGTTTATTTATTTAAGGATTCAATATAACACGAGCCTGTTGGCGTGGTTGGTAGATACGCTGTATTTTACGCCGCAGGTCGTGGGTTCCATTCCCACCCGGGACAGATATTTGTGTGCATAAACATGTTTGTAATGAGTCTGGGTGTAAATTATCTATATAAGTATGTATTTACAAAAAAAATAGACTATGTAATATCAGTTATCTGGTTTCCATAGTACAAGCTCTGCTTAGTTTGGGATCAGATGGACGTGTGTGAGTAATGTCTCAGGATATTATATTATTATTACAAACACTTACGAAAAGACAAAGGGCACTATAGGAAGTAGTGTTGCGACATTCATAGACAACCACAGCAAGTTGTTAGGTACCTACTTTGGTGTCTTTGGTTAGTAGAGTTAGCAGTACGGTTCACTGCCTCGTTGGACTAGCGGTAGCGTATTCACCTGCAGAGAACGAGGTCCTGGGTTCAAATCCCGTGATTTTGGGACTTTTCTGTAAAAGGAAAAATTTTCAGCATCAGCTCGAAGTCTGGGAGTTGGAGGTATATAATACGTATTTTTTAAAATTATGAATCATATTCCGTAATCCGTTACTGAGTATCTGAGTTTTAGGCTGATAATGCATTATTTATCCACCACGCATGACTGATGATTAAGTCTGATTAATATTGATTAAATGTAACTATGATTAAATTCATGACTAATGGTAATAAAATAGGTTACAAATAATGATATTTGAATGTTTCCAGTTTATTGAATTATCTTTCATTCTGTAGAACGAAATACTTGAGAGATTGGGGAATGAAGGTGAACAAAAAGATGCGTAACCGCATCTTTTTGTTCACCTTCATTCCCCAATCTATGCTACTCTACTATGTACCCAATCTGTTGCCCGATCTCTACTATGTACACACGGCTACACATCAAGCTATTAATTTCCAGTATAAGCTGACTCTCATTGTACGGAAATCCTATACAATGTGGGATCAGCTTATACTGGAAATGTATAGCTTGATGTGTAGTCGTGTGTACAAACCGCATCTTTTTGTTCACCTTCATTTAATCTAGAAAACTACAAGATTTCGATTTTAGCGATAGGAACATTTTTAAATATAAACACAACATATTTTTACGTATAAATAATATACCTACCACGTCACTAATTTGAATCATTATTGACGTTATAATTATAAATATTTCATATCAAGTAAATATTTATCCGCCGGCGTTTCGGTCATTAACCTCGCATATCTATTTTCACAGCCAACAAGAGACACATTGATGAGTCCTACCTGCATTGTGGCAGAGTGCTTTGATAATATAATTACATAAACTTAGACGACTTAGGAAATTATTTAGTTACCGGTCTGAACTCTCATCATTAATGTCAATTTCAAACTTAATAATGTTAAGATAAAAATAATATGATAACATAAAAATATTATAATACGAAAGAAAAACAAACAAAATAATCAAAAATATCTTTATTAAATTTAAATTAAGTACTTATCGTCCTCTAAACTCACTATGGCCTGATTTGAGGATAAAAATGTGAAAATATCGATCACAGAGTAATAAATTAGTGTCACCAACCGCAAGTAAAAAATAAAGAAGTACCAGAAATAGTGATGAAAGAAAAATAGATTTTCAAGAGTGAGCGTGATGGAATATAGTGCTTTATTTTTTTCCTATAATAGGCAAATATTGCTGCCTTGCTCCTGTTGTTTTGTATTAATAAGCATGTAGCTATGCCACGTTTTAAGTGATAATTATTACTTGTTTAATGCAAACCTTTATTAAATATTTTTTTATTAAAATTTGGATTTGTTTTTAGTTTTATATCAGTGACGGCTGTGTACGACTGTACTTATATTTTTTTATTCCTTAAAATAAAATGTGTGGCAATAGCCTACTACATATTTTTGGAGGTGTCGATTCGCACACCAATAAATTAACTTGGTGCGAAAGGCCTACAGAAAAAATAATATAATTGTAAAGGGTCGATTCGCATTTTTCGTGCGAGTTCAATTCGTGCGAATCGTCCAATAAGCCTAATATTCACACACGGCCATATGATCCCAAACTAAAAAAAGGAAAAATAATATTTCCAGATAAGCTTAAATTTAGTATCATCAAACCGTTGCACAAAATAGGTAGCAAATCAGATCTAAATAATTACAGGCCAATCACTCTCATCCCCATATTTTCCAAGATATATGAAAAAATTATGCACTGTAGACTCATTCAATTTCTAAATAAATACAATATTATTAATAATGAACAAAATGGTTTTCAAAAGGGCAAATCAACAACATTAGCCGCTTACTCACTTATTCGAACCATCACAGAAAACATAGACAAAAAAATCAGTTACGGTTGTCTTTCTTGATATGAGTAAGGCTTTTGACTTTGCAGACCATAAAATCTTGCTAAATAAGTGTGAGCGTTACGGTATAAGAGGGCCTGCCCATAGCTGGTTAAAAGTTATCTATATGACAGAAGGCAATGCGTAGAAATATCTCATATAGATGAAGAACTTGTATCAACTTGTTATAGATGTCCTTATGAATTCAACAGATCTGGAGTGCCACAGGGCAGTATCCTTGGATGAAGTCATATAAATAAATTATCAGAAAAATTAAATAGGTTCGTATACGCCTTAAAACAATTACGCGAAACAGCGAACGAGAATGCAACGCTGAGTGCTTACTATGGTTATGTTAGCTCTGTTCTTAGGTACAGCTTACTTCTATGGGGAAATACCAGCGATATAAATCAAATTTTCATTGTACAGAAAAAATGTTTAAGGGTGATATCTGGTGCTAGTCCTTTTGACAGCTGCCGGCCTCTTTTCAAGAAATTGCACATTTTGACTTTGGTATCTATATATACTTGAAGTTTCTATGTTTGTCAGAAACCACTCGTACTTATTTTCTAAGGCAATCGACGATAGCAGATTTCTTAAAAGGGATCCATCAAAATTAAGAGTAGAGTGGTGCAGAACGACTTTACATTATAAAAACAGCCACAGTATAGCATTATAAGTTTACAACCACATTCCCAAAACTTTAAGAGAATTACCCTTACGGCTATTTATGATTAAATTAAAAGAATGGTGGATTCAGGAATGTTTCTACACACTAAATGAGTTCCTAAGTCGCAAGACAAACTAAATTTATTTTAACTTTTATTATTAATAAATTTATTATTAGCTTTTTAAGAAGTTGTACTAAAATTAACTAATTATTATTGTATTGTGTCATTTATTTAATTGTGTTTTAATTTTACTTTTTAATTTACTTTAATACTATAACATGTATAATGGTACCTAAGTTCCTTAATATTCGCATGCCCACTGAGGGTAGATGTCGGAACCTACAAAACTATGTACTTACCATCTTTGTGACCATATCTGAAGCGAATAAAGATATTATCATTATTAAGCAGAGCTTGTACTGTGGAAATCAGATAACTCATTTACTTAATACTACTTTTCTTTTGTAAACATATTATATAGATTATAATTATACCCAGACTACGACAGACAAACAGACATGTTCATACACACAAATATCTCTCCTGGGTGGGAATCGAACTCACGACCTGCGGCGTCAAAAGCAAGCATATACCATCCGCGCCTACTGGCCCTAAGATAAAATAAAATGAAAGGATTTTATTAAAAAAAAGCGCTTGTAAATAGTCAGAACATGTTTGTAGTAGGTACTATAATAAAGTATACATAATTATTTCTAGTTACATAGATATCTAGGTACGCAGATTGTATAAAAATATTTATAACATTTATTTCATAATAGTAAGTATATTTAGCTAGTTTGTATTAAGTTATTGACAAATATATAATACAAGCTTCGCTAGAAGAGACCGATATTTTTTTTTTAACCAAATAATGTATTTGAGGCAAGCTGAAATTTTGATATGTTGTAGTTTAATGTTTATACAATACAAAAAAAAAGACAGGCGATTCTGTCGGGTCTTTAGCACTGCCAGGCGTGTGCAAAAATACTTTGCAAAAAAATCGAAAAAATGTATTTGAGGCAACTTGAATATTATTTACGTATTGTATACACATTAAGCTACAACATATCAAAATTTCAGCTTGCCTCAAATACATGTTTCGGATAAAAAAAAACAAAAATTTAGGGGTTGGTTTAGACCCGCTACCCGCCAGCCCGGTCTGCAGTTCCGAGTTGGGGTGTGTCTGAAGAGCTATAGGACAAGTTTTCAGCTTGCCTCAAATACCTACCCAAAAATGCGTGCCAGCTCTTGGACTAAGACCTATTGGGGATGCTTTTATCCAGCTGTCGAAGTCATTCCGCTGACATTATGAATAAGCATTTCGCTATGTGGTCTTTCTTGTTTTCCACAGCATTACCGGCATTTTATAAGAGCCAGTTTATGAATGTGCGTATTGAAGAGTCCTAATAGGTGACTAACCTAGTCGGGTAGCCAGGTACCTGTGTACTAGCTATCACATAACTGCGGTCACCAACTCGCATGCCAAGCGCGGTGACTAAGGCAAACCCCTCCAAATGCCAAATAACTTTTGGGATAGGCCTAAGTCGAGCAGTGGATGATATCACGCTGATGATGATGATGAATACGAATTTGGATATCTAGTCTTTAGTGTTTGCCACTCAAATCACATATACATCATTTTAAAGGAGGTATTATTTTTTATTATTTATTTATACAAATATATTTTCAAAAGTTTGTACATATTATATGTCCCTCAAAACCGTGTAATCGGTTTGACTGTAGGATCGAGTCTCTGTACAGCATCTATTTATCTTATACAAAAAATAACTAACTACTACTATATATATTTACATTACATTAAATTAAATCTAATAGGTATTTTATAACTTAAATTTAAATTTATTTTAACTGATTCGGGCATATGATAGCGTTCATTCGCTCAAAGAGCAACCCGACTGGGGAAGTACCTCCACCTTACAGAAGACATTCCATAATAATAAATTTAATGTTGTGTTTCCGAGTGTGAGTAAGGTCGCCAAAGCTCATTGGGGTGGGGGGAAGGGTCAGCAACACTTTTTTGCTGACTCTTAAAGGTCGGCAACGCACCCGCGGATATGGTGTCGCGAGTGTCCATTGGCGGCGGTGATCACTTACCATCAGGTGACCCACTTGTTCGTTTGTCGCCCTCTGATATAAAAAAAAAATAAAAAATTAAATCACATCATAATATATATTTCGCTATGTGAGTGTTTTTGTCCCAATATTCCAATAATGCTCGTTTAATATAATACGAAGTTAACCTATAGGTTATTACGAGAGTTGAAATTAATTCAATTACTTAATAGACTGATGACAAGAAGTGCGGGCATAAATATAAGGATGATATGATGGAATACCGAGAACTAATACATTACAGACGCCAACACATCAAGCTACCCCAATCTGTCTCTCCTCAATCGAAAGTGAACCCTATGTTTTTGTGATAAAGTTGAAAATTTATAAAGGAAATATGTGATAATATATTAACAGCTTGAGGTAGCTGGATGTGCTGGCGTCCGTACCTACACCCACACGTTTTTTTTTTACCATAATTTATTGTTGAAATTAGCTAATGATGCCTTATTAGATTACATACTTCATGTATGAGGCATCATAATAATATATAAATACTGTCAACCTCGATGGTTTATATTTAACAAACTTTTTTTTAATCTGCGTTAGGTTTACCTGAGTTTGACGATAGATGGCACGAACTCCGGGATAAGAGTATTAATTTATTTTTATTTTGTGTGAGGTTAAAATTGATTATTTTATTTTATTTTTCTATTGAGATGGCGTGAAAAGCGTCTTAATGCGTTAAGAAACATCGAATGGATTGTATAAATTTGAAGTGTCGGTACCACGGTGCGGAGCGATTAACGCACATGGGGCTGGATACTCCGTGGTCGTGGGTTCGATTCCCACCCGCACTTAAATAAATACAATTCATTTTAAAGATGTCTTAAACATTGTTTTTCTCTCGTTTTTTTTTCATTTTTTTTCATTTATTCATGAACAAGTAACTTGTATCTGAATGTGCACAAAAACATAACATAATGACATAAAGCTAAGTAAATTACATATGAATTAAATTAACAACTTAAAAAACATTAAATTTAACAAACATTAACAAAATACTTACTATTTTAAATAAAATACAATTAAAAACATTTCAAATTATATATATATATATATAAATATATATATATATATATATATATATATATATATATATATATATATATATGTAACGTTATTAATATTATTATATCATATTCTAATTGCCTTTTGTTCACTATTGATTTATTGATCTAACTATTAATTTAATATAATTATTTTTTATTAATTTCTTGAATCTCTGTAATTAGTCATTAGTCTCATCTGTAATTAATTAATTATTTTATTATTATTGAAATTGTATTATTTAAAATTAATTTGAAATGTTTTTAATTGTATTTTATTTAAAATAGTAAGTATTTTGTTAATGTTTGTTAAATTTAATGTTTTTTAAGTTGTTAATTTAATTCATATGTAATTTACTTAGCTTTATGTCATTATGTTATGTTTTTGTGCACATTCAGATACAAGTTACTTGTTCATGAATAAATGAAAAAAAATGAAAAAAAAACGAGAGAAAAACAATGTTTAAGACATCTTTAAAATGAATTGTATTTATTTAAGTGCGGGTGGGAATCGAACCCACGACCACGGAGTATCCAGCCCCATGTGCGTTAATCGCTCCGCACCGTGGTACCGACACTTCAAATTTATACAATCCATTCGATGTTTCTTAACGCATTAAGACGCTTTTCACGCCATCTCAATAGAAAAATAAAATAAAATAATCAATTTTAACCTCACACAAAATAAAAATAAATTAATACTCTTATCCCGGAGTTCGTGCCATCTATCGTCAAACTCAGGTAAACCTAACGCAGATTAAAAAAAAGTTTGTTAAATATAAACCATCGAGGTTGACAGTATTTATATATTATTATGATGCCTCATACATGAAGTATGTAATCTAATAAGGCATCATTAGCTAATTTCAACAATAAATTATGGTAAAAAAAAAACGTGTGGGTGTAGGTACGGACGCCAGCACATCCAGCTACCTCAAGCTGTTAATATATTATCACATATTTCCTTTATAAATTTTCAACTTTATCACAAAAACATAGGGTTCACTTTCGATTGAGGAGAGACAGATTGGGGTAGCTTGATGTGTTGGCGTCTGTAATGTATTAGTTCTCGGTATTCCATCATATCATCCTTATATTTATGCCCGCACTTCTTGTCATCAGTCTATTAAGTAATTGAATTAATTTCAACTCTCGTAATAACCTATAGGTTAACTTCGTATTATATTAAACGAGCATTATTGGAATATTGGGACAAAAACACTCACATAGCGAAATATATATTATGATGTGATTTAATTTTTTATTTTTTTTTTATATCAGAGGGCGACAAACGAACAAGTGGGTCACCTGATGGTAAGTGATCACCGCCGCCAATGGACACTCGCGACACCATATCCGCGGGTGCGTTGCCGACCTTTAAGAGTCAGCAAAAAAGTGTTGCTGACCCTTCCCCCCACCCCAATGAGCTTTGGCGACCTTACTCACACTCGGAAACACAACATTAAATTTATTATTATGGAATGTCTTCTGTAAGGTGGAGGTACTTCCCCAGTCGGGTTGCTCTTTGAGCGAATGAACGCTATCATATGCCCGAATCAGTTAAAATAAATTTAAATTTAAGTTATAAAATACCTATTAGATTTAATTTAATGTAATGTAAATATATATAGTAGTAGTTAGTTTTTTTTTAATCTGCGTTAGGTTTACCTGAGTTTGACGATAGATGGCACGAACTCCGGGATAAGAGTATTAATTTATTTTTATTTTGTGTGAGGTTAAAATTGATTATTTTATTTTATTTTTCTATTGAGATGGCGTGAAAAGCGTCTTAATGCGTTAAGAAACATCGAATGGATTGTATAAATTTGAAGTGTCGGTACCACGGTGCGGAGCGATTAACGCACATGGGGCTGGATACTCCGTGGTCGTGGGTTCGATTCCCACCCGCACTTAAATAAATACAATTCATTTTAAAGATGTCTTAAACATTGTTTTTCTCTCGTTTTTTTTTCATTTTTTTTCATTTATTCATGAACAAGTAACTTGTATCTGAATGTGCACAAAAACATAACATAATGACATAAAGCTAAGTAAATTACATATGAATTAAATTAACAACTTAAAAAACATTAAATTTAACAAACATTAACAAAATACTTACTATTTTAAATAAAATACAATTAAAAACATTTCAAATTAATTTTAAATAATACAATTTCAATAATAATAAAATAATTAATTAATTACAGATGAGACTAATGACTAATTACAGAGATTCAAGAAATTAATAAAAAATAATTATATTAAATTAATAGTTAGATCAATAAATCAATAGTGAACAAAAGGCAATTAGAATATGATATAATAATATTAATAACGTTACATATATATATATATATATATATATATATATATATATATATATATATATATATATATATATATATATACTGGTATCGTGGACTGTGTCTCACTATTATTAAGTTATGTTGAGTCAGATTCTTCATGTCTAATCTACGGGTACCTTCCCTTATCTGCCGTTCTTCTATGGTCTCATAGTCGTGTATGTTTTTGGCCATATTACTTAAAAGTACCAGTACATAAAGACTAGGTACTGTAAGTATTCCTAATTGAATGAAATGTTGACGGCAACTTTCCCGTTGTGAGACGCGGACCATGGTACGAATTGCACGTTTTTGTAGTACGAAAGCTCTTCTACAGTTATATTCATAGCTATTTCCCCAAAAAAGTATGCTATACCTAATTTTTGACTCGACTAGTGCAAAATATACTATTTTTAACTGTTCTAAGTTGATTTCATTTCTTAGGGCTCTCAAAGCGTAACATGTAGATGATACCGATGCATCAATTGCTTTTAATTCTGGTTTCTAGTTCAAGAGTTTGTCAATATAAATACCTAAAAATTTTACTTCCTCAACTAGCTCGATGACGACTTCATTTAAGGCAACTTTTATAAGATCTTTGTTACGTGCTGTAGTTTTAAATAACATTATTTGAGTCTTTTTACTGTTTATAATCAATTTATTTGCCGTGAACCACTCATTAAATGCTTGTAACGTAGCATTAACCCTTTCTGTCAAATCTATCATGTCATTAGCTGCCACTATAGCATTTGTGTCATCTGCAAAAATTACTAATTCAATGTCAGGTAAAATTGTATTAAGATAATTAATCAAGTAATTAATAAATAATAAAAATAAAATAGGTCCTAAAGTAGATCCCTGTGGTACACCCATTGATATGCGTACAATTTTGGATTTAAACTTTTTCTTTTGTTTATTCTCAGTTTTGTCAATTTCAACGTACATCCGCCTGTTTTTTAAGTACGAAGAGAATAGTTGCAAAGCATTTCCGCGTATTCCATAATGATTCATTTTAGTCAGAAGTAATTCATGGTCAATAGTGTCAAATGCAGAGCTTTAAATCTAGGAAAAGGCCTGCAACTCTCGTTTTATTGTTGATTTTGTTTATCACATCGTCTAATAATGTATACATGGCGTCTGTAGTACCAACACCCTTTTGATACCCAAATTGTCTTCTATTTAAAACTTTATTTACTCGCAAGTGTGCTAAAAGCCGAGTTTTAAGCAAATTTTCGAATAATTTTGACAGCACCGGTAATAGAGAGATGGGTCTATAGTTTTTAGAATCAGACTTACTTCTTTTCTTATACACAGATATAACTTTCGCCATCTTAAGCTGTTCTGGGAAGATAGCCTGTTTTATACACTTATTGAAGAAGTCAGATAGAGGCTCAGCTAATATTTCTATGTGCTCTTTGAACAGACAAATCGGCATTTCGTCATACCCACAGGAATTCTTGTTTTTCAGTCGTTTAACCATCGTACAAATCTCATTTGAAGTGGTAGGAGAAATAATAATAATAATTATTATTATTATTATGTAGGAGAAATAATAATAATAATAATTATTATTATTATTTCTCCTACCACTACACAGGAGAAATACATATATCACTGCCAACCTTGTCAGTGTATATATGAAGTAATGCCGATGCACGGTTTCCTTCAATTACTTCACTATCACCTTTATAGTCAAATTGATTCACAAGTAAGTTAGTTATTTCCTCTGGATCCACTACAATTCGTCCATCAACCTTAAGTCTAAGATCCTTCTTAATTACATGCTGTTTATTAGTACATTTATTAACAATCTTCCAAATTACTTTTATATTTTAAAACACTCGGTTCAAGATTATTTCCATTGCGTGCACATAAAAATCGTTTCATCTTGCTAGAGGTACGTATCCCTTTAGTGATCCACTTTATTTGTGTTTTATTCTGAAAGTTAATCTTACATTCTCTCTTCCTGTAGCTATTGCGAAACACTTTATAAAATCTTTTAAGGAATGTATTAATACCCATATTAGCCCAGGATTCTTTAAGAATACCCTGTACGGAAGTTGCACTATTTTTAATGTTGAATACTCTTTTATCCATTACAATACACCTATTCTCATGTATATGAGGATTGGATCGATTTTACAAACGAAGTTCAGCAAAGATACCTGCATGACCGTCGGCTAAACCATTGTGATCTACGTCACCACCCAAAATACATGCCTCAGGTAGATTGGTTATAATGTTGTCGATACATGAACTACTATTATTACGGATGAAAGTAGCAGAAGATATCAGCTGCCTAAAGTTATAACATTTTAACAAACTAAGAAATTCTGCACTTTTTTTAGTGTCTACTAACAGATCAATATTAAAATCACCGCATATTAAACATTTCCTATTGAATAAATAGTCCAACAACTTCTCCAATCTTTCTAAGAACTGTTCGAAATTTTTATCAACGGGATTTCGATAGCAACTACAGATATAAAGACCAGTGTCAGCATCTTTAGCTCCACAAATTTCAAAACATTCCATTTTATACAATTTGTTTTTTTTTTTCGTTTTTTCGTTACTTCTATAGTGAAAGGCAAATGCTTGCCTTTCACGCCGCCGGTCGTAGGTTCGATCACCAAACAAACCACGCCAACCGGCCCGATGATACAACAATTAAATAAAATTACATTCTGCAAATTCCACTACGTAGTAACATGCTCGATGCCTGATAAAAAACCAGGTACATGCCCCAATAAAAGCGTAAAAACCCAGCATTAGATCACATCATGCTTTAATATGACGACATGTGTACTCTATGTAATTTAACAAGCGAAGCCGTTCGTTTTGTTTATATACCCTGAAACAAATTATTAGAAAATTAAACCATGCTTGGTGGTAATTAAATAATGAAATTTATTCAGCACTTGGGTATTAACATACACTTGTACTTGTCAAGTTCACAATACAGTACATAAACATAGTCGAATACAGTATAAGAATTACAAAAAATAATTAGTCCGTCCGTGCGGTCTGTTTTATCAGGTATATTTTCTTAAATCCTAAAATAAATAACAAGTTACTAATCTATTATTTTGAAATTTAGTTGTACAATATTAAAATTAAAGAATTGAAGGCAATAAGCATTTGGCTAGCGCAGAAGGCTCTTAACCAGTAGCTTAAATTAAACGACTAATACCCGAGGCCACCCTTTTGGGGTTCGGGCCAAAGCTCAGGGGGCCGCTGAAGCAGAAGGACAGAATTCTAAGAGAGGGTGTGATCAGTTGCACGGGATCACCGATGACACGTTAAGGTACTTACTTACACTATGGGCAATGGTTACCCCGAGTGTCAGACTTCTTTAAGCCACCCAATAGGCTTCTGACGTGGCTTAACGACGCCTATTGGCTATATCCGGGATCTAGGAGCTAAACGTACCTTCCGAAGCACGACACTTAGATATTATAACACTTTGGCGTTCACCCATCTATGGACTGACCGCGATTCTAGTTGCTTAACCTTGCCGATTACTAACGGACCGCTAAAG
The DNA here is from genome assembly GCA_951640165.1 of Pseudoips prasinana. Lineage (NCBI taxonomy): Eukaryota > Metazoa > Arthropoda > Insecta > Lepidoptera > Nolidae > Pseudoips > Pseudoips prasinana. The sequence continues at coordinate 18,578,181 of OX621260.1, forward strand.
GTAAGTTAGGGTTTATGGCTCGTTAAGTATAAGTTTTCCTTTCGATCATCATCATCATCATATCGGTCGACAGACGTCCATTGCTGGATGCCAAATGATCTCCATAATTAAATTGCCCGTCTTGCGCTACCCGGATCCAGAGGCTTATTAGTATTTTGACTGCACGTGTGGCGCAGCGGCTAAGACAGTCGCCTCGCCGCTTCGTGTCCCGGGTTCGAGTCCCGCGCCGGACAACTATTTGTGTGACCCATAAATAGTTGTTCTGAGTCTGGATATAATTTGTGTCCGTCTATTATATGTTTGTAAAGTACCCCGCGACACAGAGATAAGATACCCTAGTGCGGGCGTTAAAAAAAAATAAACAAAAAGGAGGCTTCCAGTGAGCCTTCCAACTTACGGAACCATACAAAATATCCATTCTTAGTTTAGTGAGGATTAAGCATCCTTAAGAATTTGACGGGCCTGTTGGTGTGGTGGCCAAATGCTTGCTTTTCACGCCGGAGGTCGTGGGTTCGATTACCTCCCAGGGCAGATATTTGTGTGCATGAACACGTCTGTTCGTCCTGAGTATGGGTGTAATTTATCTATATAAATATATATTTACGATAGACAAGTAGTATTTGTAGTATATCAGTTAGCTGGTTTCCATAGTACAACCTCTGCTTAGTTTGGGATGAGATGGCCGTGTGTAAATAATGTACCCGGATATTATTATTATTATATATTGTATGTAGGTAATCTTCGACCAAGGGTACGACCGAACGCTTTCTACCTTTAGTTTGTATTCTTTATCGACCAAAGGAGAAGAAAATGACTCCAAACATTCCTGGGCCCAGGTGTTAACTGAATCAAACTAGCCTTATTTGTGAGAGGATATAATAACAAGACCTCACTGAAATTTTGGTGAAATTTAGCTATCCAGGAATCAAGTTATATGAAGTATAGTAAAAGTGAGGTTAAATTATAACATTGTAGTTTTTTACAAAATATTTTTGAATGGCTTCGGTTGTGTTATGGTTTTATGCATGGAGAGTGTGACATGTCGAAGATCTGGCACGTTTGGATCCCCCACGCCCCGTGCAGTCACTACATTCGAAGAAAACCACAAATAAAACATGGAAAATACGTGCGCACTTAAAACTAAAGACAACGAACGAGTGACAGTCAAAGAGTACGTAAAGACTGTCAGGCAGAGAGAAGTGTTCCCCGAAGAAAAATTAAAGGAATGCGATCCGCTATGAATCGATTCCACGAAAAACACTTGTCACTCGATCTTCAAACATATTCTGAGATTTTACCGATTTATTCTTAATCGATTGCGAGCAATTCATCATTATTTTATCAATTATTTCGTTTCATAACTTAATTTCAGTTTTCTCTCTTCCTAGATAGAAACATGATACCATATTTTGTAATTTCCTTTAGAAAAATATAACGGTTTTTTAAATCCACATTTCAACTAGTTAACTGGTGGGCCCAGAAGTTTCCTTCTCCGTTGGACTTCAATCGGACCAGTGGCAATTACCCCAAAAACCGACCCTCTCATATATCTCAGTCACTGCCCCGAGCCGAAATTCGAACCCCAAAAGGGGTCTCTAGCGCGGGTTAGTTAGTTTTGTAGTCGTATTTGCTAGAACTTGGACCGCCAATCACTTCCATTGTCTGGTGAATCAGTGAAAGCTTCTTAGAATCACTGTAAAGTTTCGGGTAACATAGTGACACTCCCTTAATCGTGGGAATGACGCATCCCGATAGAGCAGATGGCTATAATAATAAACTACAATCATTAATATTTTAAACAGATGTTTTTTGCTGTAATACACTTGTGGCGTAATACATTTATAGATTACTAGCTATGCCCCGTGGTTATACCCGCATTAAACTGAATAAATAAATAAATAAAAAAAAAACTTGTGTGTACTTATGTACACGCGTTAGAAGTTATACTTCTTAATATACAACTTGAACATAGTTATCAATTTTCATACCACCTAGAACTAACTTCATGCTGTTATTTTTACGATGCATCATCATACGATGCGCATCGTAAAAATTCCCGCTCATCATTTTTCTCCATCGCGCCAAAAGAAGTATAACTTCAAAAATAAAAAAGGTTTTTATTCACGTAGACTTTAAAAAAGCGCTTGTAAATAGTCAGAACATGTTTGTAGTAATATAGTTGTATACATTATTATTTCGAGTAACATAGATATTTAGGTACACATTGTATGAAAACATTTATAAAATTTATTTTATTATAGCATTGATATTTAGCTAGCTCGTATCAAGATATTGTCAAGAGAGTATGTTTAATTATCTAGTTTAAGTCTAATCTTTTTACTACATATTGTCAATGGTTCTGTCCATATTAAGGTATTATTATTATGACGGACTTTGTGTTAATAACGACGGTCGCGCTTTAATGCTACCACCGGATCCAATGCGCCCCAACTGAGAAGACCCAGCGAATCAAACTCAGTGGGTTCATTACTACCGGTTTCAACACGACCCAGTCGAGACGGTCTGGCGAAACATACTCAAGCGGGCATGAACACGGGATTTGTATATATAATTTGTATGTATAATAAATAATAGCCTATGTGTTAATCCAGGGTGTCAGCTGACTCCATACCAAATTTTATTAAAATCGCTTCAGCCGTTTAGATGTGAAGAAGTAACAAACATACACACTCACACAGTCACACACTCACGAACTTTCGCCTTTATAATTTTAGTAGGACTAGCTGTGCCCCGCGGTTTTAACCGCGTTAATGTTTATAAATTATAGCCAATGTGTTATTCGGATATATAAGCTAAATTATTACAAAGTTTCAACAAAATCCGTTCGGGAGTTTTAGGGTGAAGAAGTAACAAATATACACACTCACAATCTTTCACCTTTATAATATTAGTGTAATATGTGATAGACCCGCCGTGGTATCTAAATGTACAGACAGCCAGCACATCAAGCTACCCCAATCAGCCAAATTTAGCCAATTGAAAGTGAACCTTATGCTTTTGTGATAAAGTTGAAAATCTATCAAAGAAATTTGACAGGTTAGAGTAGCTGGATGTGCTGGCGTCTGTACACGTTTCGAGGTTATCATTCATTAATGACCTTATTTCTAATTGGCTGTTACATCGCATTAGATCACAATAAAGTACTTATTAGGTTATTAAATGACCAAAATGAAAGTCTGCCTCGCGCAACTGAGCGTACTGTTTAAACTTGTAGATATTTAATTGTGTTATTAATTGTGCTTAGCCGGGTGGATTCCGGCCTATAAACAATAATAGGGACATCCCATACCATCCCGTGGATGCCGTAGAAGGCGACTTCAGTATAGTTAAAATCTCACTGCAGACTCGGTCATAAATCATTCGAGTGTTTCGCTCTCTTTCCCACTCGCGGGCCTTATGGGCAGGCCACGCCCACACGTAGTCCTGTGCATTACTGCAGTCGATGAGTGATATCGATAGTTTTATATATTTATAAATGGGTGATTGAAATAAATACACATTTTTTTTATTTTATTACCAAAGGTCATTGGGCAACTAAGTATGGAACCTATACCCACGGCCTACAGAAAAAAAATAGGTAGTATGTTTAGATAAACGTCTCTAGTTTACGAATATATATGTCGCATTAACACAGACAACGGGAAAAAAACATAATTCTAAAAAATAAAAATACAATAATAAGGTTTATTATAACAAGGCTTAGTACATTTTTATTGGTTTTTTGATAGTAAACATGATTTTAGAAATAAAATAAAACAAGTATAGAAGAGTTTTTAAGTTTTATTCGACCTGATCAATGTCTACAGTAATAATTGTATCGTCTAAAAACGCCGCAGGCGCATCAATTTGATTTTGATGTCGGGCCTAAGACAAAAAATATACTATGCTGGCTATATGCGCGCAGCATCCAATAGTGCAGCAACCGTGGATACAAGAGCAGTAGTAATCTTCGATACTATCTCTGCCCTGTCTTGTTGGGTTCACCAATATATAAGTATAGTATGTTTTGCTCCTGACATGTCGCGACTGTATTTTTTCCCGTATTAATATTTTGTGGTTAACCAATTCATGGTGCCGGTATAGTTCAACAATATACAGACCATTTGGTCGCAAGTGTTCGTGAATCAATACATTTATTACGTATTTTTTATTTATCTTTAACATTTTATTCCCATGGTTTAAAAAAAATAACTATCTAAATTTTAATGTAGGTTAATACTTAACAATTTAAAACTGATTTGGTTTTTGTAGGAAAACTATCGTTAACTGGGTCAGATTTCGACCAATGACCTTTACTACAAAGCATATTAAATATCTAAACAAAGAACGTATTTATAAAACTAAAATAATAATAATAATAATATCTAGGGACAATGTCACACAGATCATCCTAGCCCCAAACTAAGCAAACCTTGTACTATGGGTACCAAGCGACGATATACATACTTATATGGATAGATAAATACTTAAATACATAGAAAACATCCATGACTCAGAAACAAATATTCGTGCTCATCACACAAATATTTGCACTTACCGGGATTCGAACCCAGGACCACCAGCTTCGTAGGCAGGAGCACTACCAACTAGGCTACGGTGACCGCCAATATTTGGTAATAAAATAAAAAAAAATGCGTATTTATTTCTATCCCCCATTTATAAATATGTCATAATGATAAAATAAAAAGCCGATTGCGCATGGCGACGCGTCGCCACGCCGTACACACTACTATCGTATAGCGTGGCAACGCGTCTATTTATGTTTCACATCAATTTTAATTATTTTATTATATTGCATTATTTTTCTATTGTTTACGACAGTAGAAAAGTTGAGCAATTTTGAAATAATTGCCTATATTGGTACATCAAGCGTAATTGCTAATACAGACCGATTAATCGACATTTTATTAAAATTGTTTTAGGCATGTACGCGGAAACACAAAACTTAAAACTAATAGCAAAACTTAAGATTTTAGTTTTGCTATTAGTTTAATTTTTATTTTGTATTATTATTAGTAGTTGTCTATATAAGTATGTATTTACAAAAGAATAGTAGTATATCTAATATATGAGTTACCTGGTTTTCATAGTACAAGCTCTGCTTAGTTTGGGATCAGATGGCCGTGTGTCAATAATGTCCTAGGATATTATTATTAATGGAAAAAGTTTTGCTAACTGCAAGTAAGCTCTACAAAATCCACTGGACTTCCATAATAGAATAGCCTATAAGTAACGACTAATATGTAACTTGTTAAGCCTTAGGTGGTCAGTAAGAAATAAAGATCCATATACTTTACATAATACTTTTCTAGATTGAATACAAGAAGATTCTGTGTCCTGAGGCATTCGCGAGCTTTACAGCTGATCACTGGAGTGACATTGGTGACCGTGTAGGACACATTGAGTGTGGTGATTTTGAATTATAAGAAGATGTATTATTTGCTACGCGATAAACATACAAAAAGTAAAATTAGTTTTTTTTTTTTATTGCCTTAGTAAGCAGACAAGCTAGCGGCCCACCTGATGGTAAGTGGTAACCGCTGCTCATGGAAATTCGCAGTGCCAGGGGGCACAGCAAACCGCTGCCTACCGTGATATTAGTACTCTTTTTAAACCTCGTTTGAAGAAGGACATGTCGTAGCGCTGGGGAAACACCGCAGCAGGTAATTCATTCCAGAGCCGGCACGTACGTGGGATGTATGAACGCTGAAAGCGAACCGTGCTTGACGAGATCGCTTCCAGGTGATACGGATGAACCTTACTGCGAGTGCGCGTGGTCCGATGATAAAAAGGGGACGGTGGCACCAGCTCAAACAGTTCCTCAGAGCATTCCCCGTGAAAGAGACGGTAGAACACGCAGAGAGATCCGAAGTCTCTCCGCTGCTCTCGCGACTCCAATCTGTCCGTAAGATTGGAATCCCCAACGATTCTAATAGCACGCCTTTGGAGGGAGTCAAGTGGGTCGAGCTGGTATTTAGGGGCTCCTGCCCAGATATGTGAGCAATACTCCATGTGCGGGCGGACTTGTGCTTTATATAGCGCAAGCCGCTGTCTTGGAGTGAAGTACCGCCTAGCTCTATTCAGGACGCCCAACTTCTTACTTGCCAGTTTGGCTTTGTCCTCCAAATGACCCCTAAATTGGCAGGTGCTCAAAATTTCGATTCCGAGGATCCCAATACTCTCGGATACACGGAGATCAACCCCTTGGAATCGGGGCGCTACGACAAATGGGTCCTTCTTAGCAGTGAACGCGCACACTTGTGTCTTATTGGGGTTAAACTGGACTAGGTTCTCTACACCCCATTCATAGGCCCGCCCGAGAGAACCCTCGACTTCAGACACAAGTTGCAACCGTTTCTCTTGTACCGAGCTGCGAGAGACATTCTGGTGGCCGCTATACTGCGCATCACCCGTGCTGTCATCCGCATAGCAATGCATGTTTTCTATAGATAACATGTAATTGATATGCAGAATGAATAGCGTAGGGGAGAGCACCGAGCCTTGTGGTACGCCAGCGTTAATGGTTTTGGTGTCGGAGCAAGAACCGTCTGCTACGACTTTAATGCTCCGACCGTCCAAAAAGCTGGTGATCCAACTGCAGAGTCCCTCGGGGATTCCATATGATGGTAGCTTCGATAGAAGAGCCTTATGCCAGACCCTATCGAATGCCTTGGCGATGTCAAGACTACAGGCTAGAGCCTCACCCTTGCTTTCCAAGGTTTGTGCCCAACGATGTGTAAAATACACTAGAAGATCACCAGCTGAACGACCGTGACGGAAGCCATACTGACGATCGCTTATCAGTTGGTGTTTCTCTAGGTATTGTAGGAGCTTAGAGTTGATGACTCTCTCCATGACCTTGGATAGCAAGTATGTTACCGCTATAGGCTTGTAGTTCGTAGGGTCCGACCGGTCACCCTTTTTGGGAATAGGGTGGACGTTGGCTACCTTCCACGAAGATGGAACCCTTTTAGCGCTGTAAGAGAGACGGTAAAGGCGCGTTAAAACCGGGGTCAACTCAGGGGCGCACGTCTTTAGCATCACTGAAGGGATGCCGTCCGGCCCGCTCGACTTATGGACGTCTAGGAGCTTAAGCTCCCGCCTAACCGCACGTTGCGTTATGCGAATTTCGGGCAGAGAGCAATCACACCGTGCGATGGAAGGAGGTATGGCACCCGCATCGTCCAAAGTCGAGTTTGAGGCAAAAGTTTGGCAAAGAAGATCTGCCTTCTCCTTAGCACTATGAGCCAGACTGCCATCTTGCTTGTGCAGTGGTGGGAGATTGGACTGGCAGAAGTTGCGTTGAGCAGCTTTGGCGAGCGCCCAGAAAGCGCGACTCCCGGAGGGATACTTACCTAGTCGCTCGCCAACTCTGGCAACATGTTCTGCCTTGGCCTCGGCAATAACTCTCTTGTAGGACCTAGAAGCGGCATTGAACTTCCGCTTCTCCACCTTGACTTCCGGATCTTGATTTTTCCGGGCCTTATCCCACACCAGATATGCAGACTGCTTGTGGCGCGCGGCATCCCTACTGGCTTTGTTGAACCAGGGGCGACTGCGGCCGCCAACGGGAATTTTGCCACAAGGGATGAAAAGTTCCATCCCCTGTAGCACCGTCTCCGTGATGCAGTCAGCACATGTGTCAGGATCTTCGGTGGAAAAGCAGAGCCGCTTCCAAGGATAGGACGCAAAAAACCCACGCAGTCCATCCCAATCTGCTAACTCATATTGCCAGACTCTGCGGGACCCGACGGCAGGAGTGCGGTCAGGTCGCGCAACAGGGGCGGAGCTTCGGATAAGGCAGTGGTCAGATGATCCTAAGGGAGCATTGACCACCACCCTATAACCGTGCGGATGAGTTGTCAGCAGAAGATCCAACAAGGAGGGCTCATGGTTCTCTATGTCTGGAATACGGGTGGGCTGTATTACCAGTTGGGAGAGACCGTAGGCCGAGGCCATATTGAAAACTGTACGACCAGGGAGGTCAGTGGTCCGGGATCCCAACCACTCTTTGTGGTGGCCGTTGAAATCTCCAAGGACCACCACCTCCGCGGACGGACACTGTTCCAATATTAGGTCAATCCCCTTTTGGACGTTCTCGATGAGTTGAATCGACCCCGGATCACTGCCAGGGGACCTGTACAGACACGCGTAGATTCGGGTGAGCCCTCCATGGTCTACACGTAGCCATAAAATGGACAGGTCACCCTGTTCGAGGCCCCGAAGTCGGCGACAACAAATATCGCCCCGTATGAAAACGCACACCCCGGCTTTCCGAATGAACGTGTGTTCGACTTCGTATCCGGGGTATCTTAGGTACGATATATCGTCCGGGGCAGATATTTGAGTCTCCGTCAAAAAGAGTAAGGCAGGCCGCGCCATCTCGAGGTGGTAATGGACGGCGTCGAGATTGCTGTGAAGTCCCCTGACATTGCAAAAGTCCACATTAAATGTGGAATGGGTGTCCGCCGTAGAATACCTTTTCTTTTTTATCCTTCGTTTAATTTTTTTTTTAAAAAGAGTGTTAGGGAAAGAGTTGTCCGAGGGGTAGGGTTAAGGCGACACCTAAAGAAAGTATGCGGGGTTTAAAACTCCGCGGGCCCAATTGTTATGTGAGTAGTAATAAAAATTATATGTGTTCTTTTTTCTTTAAATCTCGATAAAATTAATGTTTTATTTTAACAGGATGGTCGACTACAGATGTTAATTAATACTAAGGTTGTTTACTTCAGTCCAGGGCAATATTGCATAGAAAATGATAAGTCTGGCAATACTTCGAATTTAATGGTTGATTTTTGCATTATTCCGAGCCCCGTTCATTACGTTTCAAACATAATATGTGAGTATTTAATTATTGAGTATATTTATAGAATACTACTTGAATTTCATTGCCACAAGACTTCTTATAACGGTGGTTTTTTGAGTGACCGCAAAAAAAAACGTAGGAGAACCTCGTGGATGATAAATGTAAAAATTATGATATTTGGATGGACTAACAAAACCCTAAATTTTCTTTACAGGTATGGGAATCTCGTGGTTTTTCATCTTTTTGACCGTGATGATATACACATTGGTTACTGATCTCCGGAAAGGAGTTCACTACATGGTCTTGATGGCATGTCTCCTCAGCTTCTTCGTGGGTTTCACAATCATGATATCTCTGCAAATTGTTCTCTTAACAAACACTGAGGCTGAAATAAATATCGTTGCGTGCAGAATATCAAGTGGGTAACATCATTGTCTTCCTTTTATTTATTTTTTTAACGTGGGGAATACGATTATGGATCTCTGCCGCTGGGCAAGCGACAGGGTATGTACCTACAAGTAGATTACCGGTGTACCGACTAAAACACCACGGTGTTTCCACGACTACCTTTACTTTAGGTCACGGGATTCACGCGAGCATTCACCGCAGCCTAGACAGGTTTTGACACACCTGCACTTAGATGGACCCCGTCGAATAGAGGGATCAGTCCCCCTTCCATCCAAGAGGCGCGCGAGAAACACGAGCGCCACCTTCTCGGTCCTGTTCTGATCAGTTGGCAGACTCAAAACGAATGAATTAAATTTTACAATAAAGTTGGTGCACAATTTTTGCCCAAATGCCCAAAACACAGGTTCTCTATCTCTTCTCTCATCACGGTCGGATAGGACTGCCTATAGTCAATACGACCGATAGATTTTAGCGGCAGGAGCGGCTTTACATGCTCTTTGAGGCACGTTTTAGGTTGTAGTAACTTCGTGACTCCGTTCACTTCTCGTCTCCCGCAACTGAGGGTTTTTCTTGACAGAATGATCCTATAAACACTATTCAAGTGAATATTTAGATGCTTTTCATAAAATATAATTAAATAAAATAAAAAAGGTTTTTAATCAAGTAGACTTTATAAAAGCGCTTGTAAATAGTCAGAACATGTTTGTAGTAATATTTTTGAGTATACATGATCATTTCTAGTTACATACAGATATTTAGGTACACGGAATGTTAAAACATTTATAAAATTTATTTTATAATAGTAATGAAATTTAGCTAGCTTGTATTAAGTTATTGTCAAGGGGATTATGTTTAGGTTTAATTATCGAAATTTATAGTTTAAGCTATATTTTACAACATATTGTCCGAATGGTTCTGTCTATATTAAGGTACGAATTAAATATTATTATTAAGACGGACCTTGTGTTTCTTACGACGGTCGCGCTTTAATGCTACCACCGGATCCAATGCGCCCCAACTGAGATCTTTTCATCCAATAGAACTCTACGATTCTACCATACTTCTAAAAAGTTTATCTTTTAACGACTTTAAGTAATATCGAACTAAACTAACTAACGTTTTCATAAAACATTATTAGATTAGTTATTTCTGTGTGGTTGGCAGCATAGGATATCGCCACCCCATCTCATCCCGTGGGGGGCGTAGAAGTCTTCCCGAGGAGTATCTCTCAGAGAACGGGCAGCAGCGTCTCTCTGTGTACTACGACCATCATACTGCGATCGCCAACCCATCTGCCGAGCGTGGCGATTACAGCATATCCCTCCAATATACAGCTCCATAGTGGAATTTTTTTAGGGAGGCCTTTGTCCAGCACTTTTTGTCATTCGACTTGATGAGATTAGTCAAAAAATTCATGGTTATTAAGATAAGATAAATACTCTTTATTGCACACCAATAACAATAGGTGGTCTTATCGCAGTCAGCGATCTCTTCCAGCCAACCTTTGGATGGATAACTTTGTGGGCACCCAACGCATTTGGTACATACGCCAGCACATCAAGCTACCCCAATCTTTCAAATTTTCCTAATTGAAAGCAAACCTTATGCTTTTGTGATAAAGTTGAAAATCTATAAAAGGAATTTGACAGATTGGGGAAGCTGGATGTGTCTGTACAATTTTATATTTTTCATCACGTTTTAAAATTAATTATTCTTATTTCAGCATTCGTCTTTTACTTCTCAATCCTGGCAGCTTTTTTCTGGATGAATGTGATGAGCTACGACATATGGAGAGCATTAACGTAACTATCAGTTCATTTTATTTATTTACATAGGAAAACCAACAGCTATTAAACATAAACTAAGCAACAGTGAGCCAATAACAGGTTTACACGAATTGCAACAGACATATCAGTGCCTAAGTTATAATCAATATATAACTAAAGATGTACAACTAACTAAATAAAATATTACAAAATTGAAATACTAAATTACAGAAAAATAATTTAAGATAAAAGTATTTCTTGCCGTACTCCTTTTCGTAATGAATGGGTCAAGTGAAAAATCTTTGCATAGTCTGTTAAGATCCTTGCTTGCTCGTGTAAGATACGAATTTTGCCTTTAATTCAAATATGAAAGAGATATTGAGAGAGGTGGATTATAACGAATGTATCTATAGGGAACATTAAAGCGAAGCTTTTCTAAAAGATCTGGGCAAACAATTTCGTTTGAGATTCGTCATTCGTATAATAAATGTTAATTTTTGTCGGCACTAGTCCCTCAATCTTATCCCCCTGTAAGCCAGGATGAACAGTGGCACACAAAGAAATTACACTTACCTACTTATCGTATGGGCAGTGCTTACCCTAGTGTCAGAGTTGTTCAAGCCGCCCATTTGGAGACTATAATATATTTACAAATTGGCGGCTTTTTAAATTGATCAGTTCGAGTAACAGGTTTTCTTGTATCTGGGAATGGATGGATGTATTTGTGTCATCCCCAGTATTTTTGATGGGTACATCTTTATCATATGTTTTACTGTTCGTAACTAGACTCCGTAATTAGATATGGAACAGGCTTTTATTCGTTGGTCGGAAAACCTCCTCGCGAGCCCAAGACTACTGGTCCCATTCGAATACTCATATTCGGTGGTAACAGAAGTTTATGGGACGGTGCACGCCGGGCGCAGGTAGTTATCATTTCTCGGATTGGGATTAGTCCCACGTGAAGGGGTTACTGCTTGTGGCTAATATTCCGACACAGGGGGGGGGGGCGGAATCTGCCAAGATCCTGTGGTCGTATCTTGGCGGACCTTCCATACATCATCCATGTATGGTCGGAATTCCGCGACGACCACCCGCGTGTTTGTGCCGTGCGCGGGGACCCGTACGGGGGGATGAAGGAGTCCTGGAGGTTGAGTCGGTGAGGGGTCGGGCAGTAGTTATCCCTCACCCGCAACACGCCTCTTTGGTCCGGATTTCTCCTTACACGGGCGGTCGGGGTCTAGCCGGGCCCCGATCAATCGGCTGTGACGTCCGGTCAGACGGCCGTCAAGGCTAGCCATGGGTAGGCGTATCTGCAGGTGGCGTCTGGGCTGGCGTCGTGTGTCGGTCTGCAGACGAAGGCGCGCGCCGTGCTGGACGTTGGGCTGTCCAGTAGCGGTTCGCGTTGGAGGTCTCGCAGATTGGCATAATCCCATGGCTATACCGCCCAATATCCCTGGTGCTTGTAAAGCATCCCCTTTGAGGGCTCGGTGGAGGGTGGGGAATTGGGTTAGTGAACGCTAAGAACGATGACTAATGGATTGCAATCGCAAAAAAAATAATGCCCAACCTGTTGCCAAGGTCAAGGCCTTGACAAATGAGGAGCTAGCGGGTGTGCCAGGTTTAGTGCACCCCAAAGCAGATGAATAAAAGGCAGCGAAGGCTGCAGATAAGAAGAAGGCCGCTAGGAAGGTCAGAGAGACATTTCCCGCCCGGCCACTCCAGTACCTGGACCATCGAGGGAACAAGCCGCGGGCACGGAGAGCGATAGCTCTCTTAGATCCGCGGTTTCCATGGAGTCGGTATCCAGCCAAGATGGCCGCGCGGAGACTCCTGGCTCGAAACGGACGAGACGCGCCGTGCAGGATGGACGCCAGGTCAAGGCCGCAAAACTTTGTGGGAGCACCGACGGGAGTGTGCTGGAGCAAGAGAACCAGCGGCTACGCTCCCAGTTGGCCTCCTTAGAGGCGCGGGTGGCCGCCATGTCGGCGGAAATGGCGGAGCTTCGTAAGAGAGATATCGGGGCTTATCCACCATTGCCGTCGCCATCCCGGCAGTCACCACCTGTTCCGCGGTCGCCGCCGTCTTTGAGACCGTCTCCACCGCCGGCGCCAGTTGTCCGCGCTCCATCGTCGCCGCAACCGGCCCCGATAACTCGGAGGAGCAATTTAGATGTTCCCCGTGCTGTACCTGCTCGGGAAGACCACGTCTCGCCTGAAGATAGATTTGCGGCCATTCTGGACCGCAAAATGCGAGAAATGGGGCGCATCTGGGACCAACGTTTGGTTCAGATGCGCCAGGATGTCATGGCGGAGGTCTTCCCGGGGAGGGCCATCCGCCCACCACTCGCTAGGAGCGCAGCACCGCCCCAAGTAACACCCACCGTGAAGACGGTCTGCCGCCGCAGAGGCCGCTGCGGCTAGGAATGCGACGATGCCGTTGCGGTCAGCGCCACCGCCACCCGCCGAGGGTACATGGGCCCAGGTGGTTGGTCGAAAGGCCAGGGCCAAAGCTGCTCAGCTTAATCGGCCACCGCCGCCTCCGCCTCCAAAGAGGCCTGTCGCACTGCCGCGACCTCCACCGTCCGCGGCAGTGACGATAAACTTGCCGTCGACCTCCACGACCGACGTCGACCATCGTCGACATGAAGATGGCAAGGACCAAGGTCCAATTACAGGACCTTGGCCTGGAGGCTGGCCTTCACCCCAAGCGGGCTTTGACCGGGGGTCTTATTTTGAGGATCCCTGGTCCAGAGGGGTCCGCGAAGGCGGAGGCCCTCACTACTCGGCTAAGGGAAGCCTTAGCCGAGACGGGTGCGATGGTGGCGCACCCTGTCGCAATGGGAGAGCTCCGGTTGATGGACCTGAATGACTTCGCCGATCCCACCGAATTGGCTGAAACATTAGCCACGGCGGGAGGATGTGCCGTCGCCGACGTAAAAGTCGGCGAAATTAGGTTCTCCCCGTCGGGCTTAGGTTCGGTGTGGGTTCGGAGCCCACTAGTGGCCGCCCGCAAATTAGCGGCAATCGGCCGGGCAGGATGTTGGTCCGGGTGGTAGCGCTACCACCCAGAGCTGTCCAGTGTTACCGCTGCCTGGATAGGGGGCAGGACTCGGTGCACCGGGTGCGACCGGAGCGCGTTGTGCTTCGTCTGTGGCCAACAGGGCCACAAGGCGAAGGAATGCACGGCGCGTGCCCCTTATTACGTGGTGTGTGCCGACCTTGGCGGCCGGCAAACCATCGCCTGGGCAGCGGTGGCTGTACGCCACCTAAACGAAAGGGAGCGGGACGTCCTGCCACGTCCGCTCCTACATCGTCGCGATCCAACGATCCGGGCTCTGGCCCCGGTGGGGTGTCCATGGAGGTATAAACATTCTTTCCCCCCCAACTTATTTTGCAGGGCAACTTGAACCACTGCATCGCTGCGCAAGCTCTTCTTGCGCAGACGATTGCTGAGCGTTCGGTTGCTCTAGCGATAGTGGCGGAGCCTCACTCCGTTTTCGACCACCCTTGTTGGTTCGGGGCGGATGGGGGCCTCGTCGCCATTTATTGGGCAGGGGGGGACCCCCATTGCGAACTCCTGGCCAAGGGGCCCGGATTTGTCGTCGTGGAGTGGGGACCAGCAGTCGTGGTGGGCTGCTACATCTCCCCGAATTGCGGCCTCGCAAATTTTGAGGCGTACCTGGACGGGCTAACGAGCCATATTAGCTCTTACCAGTCCCGTCCGGTACTCGTCCTGGGCGATTTTAACGCCCACTCTAGTGTGTGGGGCGATGCCCGGGACGACGTACGAGGGGAGTCACTGCTGGAATGGGCCGCCGGACTGGACCTCCGTCTTTTAAATCGGGGTTCAGTCAGCACCTGTGTGCGGTGGCAGGGGGAGTCGATCGTCGACTTGACGTGGGCGACTCCCTCGGCCATGCACCTGGTCTCGGGGTGGAAAGTTGCGGAGGAAATTGCCACGCTGTCGGATCACCGACACATACTTTTCAGCGTGGCGTTCCGTCCGCCCCGAGGCGGCTCTGACCGCAGCAGTGTTGTCCCACCGTGGCGCTGGTGCCTACGCCGCTTGGACCGCGACATGCTGACGGCTGCCGCCGTCGCCATCGCCTGGACCGAGCAGTAGGGCGACTTGCGGCCCGAAATACTGCCCCTGGCCCGGATGAGATACCGGGCAGGGCGTTGGTTTGCGCCCTGGCAGTCCTGGGGACCGGATGAGGCAACTGTTCACCAGCTGCCTCCGTAGTGCCGTGTTCCCCACCTGCTGGAAAGAGGCAAGGCTGGTGCTATTGCACAAGCCGGGCAGGACCGCCGATTCTCCCTCGGCGTTCCGACCAATTTGCTTGCTGGACGAGGCGGGTAAGCTCTTTGAGCGTGTGATAGCCGCCCGTCTCAGCGAGCATCTGTTGGCCCCGACTTATCGGACAACCAGTTCGGTTTCCGGCAGGGACGTTCGACGCTGGACGCGATTAATCGTGTCCGCTCCCTGTCGGAGCCCGCCGTTCGAGAGGGGGGGGGGGGGGGTGGCGTTGGCGGTGAGTTTAGACATCGTCAACGCCTTCAACTCTGTCCCCTGGCGGGCGATACGGGAGGCACTGGTCCATCATAACGTGCCTCCCTATCGCCGTGGTATAGTCGGGGCATATTTGCGCGACAGGACGATCAAATTCGTCGGTCGGAACGGGATTGAGATCCAGAGGGAGCTCTCCTGCGGGGTTCCTCAGGGGGCGTGTTGGGACCTCTGCTATGGAGCCTCGCGTACGATGCGGTCCTGCGGATAAGCCTCCCTCCCGGAGTGAGCGTCGTCTGCTATGCGGACGACACGCTCGTCATAGCCCGGGAGGTAAGCTTCAAGCGGGCGGTACGGCTTGCCGAACTCGGAGTTGCGTGTGTCGTCGCGGCCATTTTGAGACTGGGCCTTCGGGTAGCGCCTCACAAGACCGAGGCGCTATGGTTCCACGGCTTACGCCGTAGGGTGGAACCACCCAGTATGTCGATGCGTGTAGGTGACGCAGAGGTCAGGGTGGGGCGGTACATGAAGTACCTGGGCCTCACCCTAGTCAGCCGATGGGGCTTCGAGGAGCATTTCGAGCGTCTGGCCCCCCGAGTGCGCCGGGTAACCGGTGCGTTACACCGGCTTTTGCCGAACCTCGGGGGTCCCAGGGAAGAAGTTCGCCGCCTCTACGGAGGTGTCGTGCGATCCGTGGTCCTTTATGGGGCGCCCGTCTGGTCTGAACGCCTGACGGGCGCCTCCCGCTGCAGGGCTATTTTGAATAGCCTGCAGCGTGTAGTGGCCATACGGATCGCACGAGGATACCGGACGGTATCCTTTGAGGCGGCGACACTCCTGGCGCGCTTCCCGCCGTTTGATCTCCTGGCGGCAGTCGACGCGACGGCTTACACCGAGATCCGCGTCCGCCGGGAGAGCTGTGAGGCGCCAGAGCAGACGCTCATTGCCTATAGGCGGGATGCACACCGGCTCGTACTAACACAGTGGCGCGCACGGCTGGAGTTGCGCCTGAACGCGCGCCAACGTGCCGTCGGTGCTATCCTGCCTCACCTCGAGGCCTGAGTGGGAAGGAAGGGCGGTTACGTCACCTACAGACTGACACAGATACTCACCGGACACGGGTGTTTCGGTGAGTATCTGTGCCGGATCGGCCGAGAAGCGACGACACATTGTCACCATTGCGGGAACGACCTGGACTCTGCCCAGCATACGCTGGAGGTGTGCCCGGCCTGGGAGGCCGAGAGACGAGTCCTGGTCGCTGAGATCGGACGGGATCTTTCGCCGCCAGCAGTCGTGTATGCGATGCTGGCCGGCGACTCCACCAAATGGGACGCCGTGGTCTCCTTCTGTGAGGCAGTTTTGCTGCAGAAGTAGGCCGCCGAACGGGATCGGGAACGAGCCGATCCCGCTCGTAGGCGGAGGAGGCGTCGGGGTGGCGGCGGCAGCCGTTAGCCCAACTCCCCTCGGGGCTGCGGTGGCAGTATGAGAAGTGTCCTCAACTGCCGCCACGTCCAAGCAGCCCCGGGAAGACAGCGAACTGTTTGTGGCGCAGTCGCTGTGCCGTACTGGCAGGAGTCGGCAAATGGGGAGGGCAACCCACAGTCCTCCCCGGGTGCGTGTCCCGACCATCTGGGACACGGCGCAAAAGGGGGGCACCGGAGCAGCATACCCGCGTTCCCGGGGCTCCCCCTATCAGGCGCCAGAAGAAGTCCACGGCAGGTTAGGTTTAGTCGGTGCGAGTCCGACATACCCACCCGCAGACACTTTTTGCGGGTGGCATGCGTAGGCATTCCCCCTGCCTTATCAAAAAAAAAAGGCTTTTATTCGTTACTAGCTGTGCCCCGCGGGTTTACCCGCATTTAACTTTATAAATTATAGCCTATGTGTTAATCCAGGTTGTCTTCCAACTCCATACCAAATTTTATTAAAAACACTGCAGCCATTAAGACGTGAAGAAGTAACAAACACAGTCACACTCAAATTCTCACAAACTATCGCCTGTATAATATTAGTGTGATACTCAATTTATCTAATTTGAAATTATGGTAATTCTAATTATATATTACCTTTAATCTTTAGTAGATTTAAGGTTGCAAAATATTGCTTTATAGTGGTAGGTAAATTTATAAATAATAATAATAATACACACAATACTCACTTACACATATACACAATACTCACTTACTTATTGTATTGGCAGTTTGTTCAGTCCCGGTGGCTTAAAAAACACTATATGAAAAAAAAAAACTACGCAAGATCGTAGAACATACATGGGGGTGATTCGGATACTCCTCGTCATAAAATATCTAAATTTTGCGTTTGAACGTCAACTCCCCGGCCACTCTGTATGTATATTCGGGCCTAGGGCCTATATTTCTTTATAGACAAAATATTTCTTCACCTTACCCGTGTTGATGTAGGAGAGGTTATTTCTCCTCGGTGTTTCAATAAATCTATTTATTAAGTCTAAATCGTGGAATATAGTACTACAGTGTTAATTAATTTAAATTTCAGAGGCAACCAGGTCAGGTTCGAGCGCTATGCGTCTTTGGCTCTCTTCAGAAAATATTGCGTGTACGCATTTGGAGTTCCCGCGGTCCTGACTACACTATTAATTATCTTGCCGTACTCCGGCCTGCCAAAACATATCCTGCTACCAAGTTTTGAACCTCCCGATCAATATTTTATAGGAGGTGAGTCACCATTTTAAATATTTGACTGGCTTGATTGGTCTAGTAGTTGAGTCTGACCGCTAAACCAGACGTCGTGGGTTCGAATCCACCCAAAAAAATATCTTTATGTGATGATAATTTGTATTTGTTCTGTGTCTCGGAGTAATTTATCTTTAAAATATATGAATTTTTAAATATTATATTATAAGTATATTTATCAGTTGTCTGGCTGCCATAGAACATGCTCTGCTTAGGTTGGTATCAGATGGTAGTGTGTTTGCCGTTGTCCCCAGATATTTATTTAATTTAGATTATTTTTCAGTCTGAAAAATAAGGCATTATTCGTTCACTAGGGATATCTAGATTATAAACATCCAAGTGCTAAGATTGCATTTTAAAATAACCCACTAATTATTTATTCTTTATTGCACACAGAAACATACATTTAAATTAAATTTTACAATGAAAAGCCATGTACATAGACGAGCTTAATTCATTTATAAATTTTCTTCCAGCAAACCATTAGGAGAGTGAAATTATTAAATAATGGGTACAAACAGTGTACAATAAAATATTAAATTAAAAATATTGATAAAATACACACAAATATTTACATAGAATACCTAATAAAATATATATATATATTTATATAAATAATAAACTACATAAAACCTACATATCTATTATATACATAAATTAAAGAGATAAGAAGTGATTCTTAGTTCTGTTCTTGAAAATATTCAACGACGAGCTATCACGTATGAAATGTGGTAAAGAGTTCCAAAGGCGCACTGCGCGTACAGTAAACGAGCCATCATAGCGGCTGGAAGTATGAGAAGTTTTTCCAGTATAAAAAAAAAGTTTATCGTATTAATAAAATGGAATGACAGGAAATCAAATGAACAACTAATGAAAAGAAAAAGTCCGAGCTAGGTTTTTAAAATTTATTTGAACTTCGAATTCTAAGCTCATGTTTGCGCTTGGCACTGATGATTCAAAACAACAAGTTAGCCTACCTAAGCTAAAATTGTATTCTTTTTGTAATGGTAGTGTATAATTTATTTTATATATATCTTCTCGTCCCAAATACAGCAGTGTCTAAAGTCGAAAGTCTTCGACCAGTGTGTGTTGCCAGTGATGACTTACGGAACAGAGACGTGGTTAGACGTGGGCCTTATCAGGCGGCTCAAGGTCACCCAAAGAGCAATGGAAAGGGCTATGCTTGGAGTTTCCCTGTGAGATCGAATCAGAAATGATGAGATCCGCAGGCGAACCAAAGTCACCGACATAGCCGTAAGAATTGCCAAGCTGAAGTGGCAGTGGGCAGGGCACATAGCTCGTAGCGCTAACGGCTGCTGTGTCAGAAAGGTTCTCGAGTGGCGACCACGAACCGGAAGACGCAGCATGGGCAGCCCCGCTACAAGATGGACCGATGATCTTGTGCGGCCGCTGGAAAGCGCTGGATGCGGATAGCGCAAGACCGGCAATTGTGGAGATCTTTGAGGGAGGCCTTTGTCTAGCAGTGGACGTCTTTCGGCTGATATGATGATAAACATAATATAAATATATAATAATAAATATCTTGGGATAACTAACACACTGCCATCTGATCCCAAACTAGACAAAGGTTGTACTATTACCAGACAACTGATAAACATACTCATATATTTCTAAATACATACATATTATACATTAATCACGTCCAGACACAGAACAAATAATCGTGTTTATCACACAAAGATATGACCTGATTGGGAATCGAACCTATGATCTCTGGGTTAGCAGTCAGGGTCACTAACCACTACATGCCAGTCAAACGCATGCAAACTTTTGTTATTTAAAATGAAAGGCATAAATTCAATTACACGTCGTATTTATTTTTAATTAAAACTGACTAATTAAATTAAAAAAAATAGGTACTAAATTTAATTTAATTTAGTAAGTTTTAATTTTGTTTAATTGTGTAAGAAATAAAAGGCTTTTTTATTTTTATTTTATTTTATTTATTTTTAATTTCTTGAAGATGTTAAGAGATTGTTTTAAGAGAGGTAGGGCCTAGCGTTATTTCGCTCAAAGAGCAGCCCGACTGGCGAAGTACCTCCACCTTACAGAAGACATTCCTTAATAATAAAATTAATAATTTTGATTTGTGTTTCTGCGTGTGAGTATATTCGCCAGAGCTCATTGGGGTGGGGGAAGGGAAAGCAACCCTTGTTTGCTGACTCTTAAAGGCTGGCAACGTACCCGCAACTCCTCTGGTGTTGTGAGTGTCAATGGGCGGTGGTTATCACTTACCATCAGGTGACCCACTTGCTCGTTTGTCGCCCTCTCATATATAAAAAAAAGAAAAAACTTTCGCCGACTATCTTTATTAAGAAACACTTTCTTCAATATTTTCAGGAACAACGCGAATGATATATCTATACATACCTATCGTGCTGCTGTGTGTTGCCAACCTAGTATTTTTTATAATGACAGCAGTCACTATATCCAATACCAGGAGAAGTGTGAAAGACACGTTAGTTAATGATGAAAGTAATACCAACAGACAGGAGAATAACAGATTGGAACAATTGGACCGGTAAGTTAACTAATTCAAGCTTAGCCGTGTGGTTTCAGGCCACCCCAGGGATACACTAGGTAGCTCTTACACAGGTGGCGCTGCTGCCCTACAGCAGCGCCACCTGTGTAAGAGCTACCACCTAACTGCGGTTGACAACTCGCATGCCAAGCGCGTTGACTTCGGCAAACCCCTCCAAATGGCACCTCTGGTGGAAGCCTATGTCCAGCAATGGACGATATCAAGTTGATGATGTATGTAAGCTTGTGGTTCCTTCTGAACGAAGATTTTCTAAAAATAAAAATAAAATATAAAAAGTTTTTATTCACGTAGACTTTAAAAAAGCGCTTGTAAATAGTCAGAACATGTTTGTAGTAATAAAGTTGTATACATTACTATTTCCAGTAACATAGATATTTAGGTACACATTGTATGAAAACATTTATAAAATTTATTAGCATTGATATTTAGCTAGCTCGTATCAAGTTACTGTCAAGAGAATATGTTTAATTATCTAGTTTAAGTCTAATATTTTTACTACATATTGTCAATAGTTCTGTCTATATTAAGGTATTATTATTATGACGGACCTTGTGTTAATAACGACGGTCGCGCTTTAATGCTACCATGCTATTTCCTATTGCTATTTCCTGCGGTGATATCTCAGTCCAACCTTCCAGTTGATAATTTCTACATACAGACTGATCATAACATAACGGAAGAGTTCCATAGACAGAGATGCACCTATTTATCTTTTTGATAAGTAACTTTTAAAATTACGATAAAATACAAAATAATAATAATAATATCCTGGGACAATATTCACACACGGCCGTCTGAACTCTCGTCCGTCTATAACCGATATACAACATTATACTAATTTTCTATATTAAGTACATACTTATATAGATTATTACACCCAAACACAGGATAAACATGGAGGAAATCGAGCCCACGACCTGCCGCGTGAAATACAAGTATCTACCAAGCCAACCGGCCCGTCTAATATAAATTGAACTATTACGACAAAATCCATCTAACAGTAATTTATACTGGCTATTCAAAACCTTAAATAACCATTTGAATAATAATTTAAAACCATTTAAATCAATTTTATGTTGGATTCGGCCAACGTTTCAACTTCTCCTGGAAGTCGTCTTCAGAGTGAATGCGACCCGCACGACGTCGCGTCCCGTCTCGCACTGCGTGCGAGGGCGCGCGCGGCTCGTTGCGACAGGGCGGGTGGGTGCGTTCGGGTGAGAAAGTCTATGGGTATCTATCTACGTATCATCGCTGTCAGCGTCTTCTGGTTGGGGAACACGCAGAGCTGTGTGGTATGAGCAGATGGTGTCGGTGTTTATACTCAATACAATACTTGGCGAAATACTCGCTGAAACCGATGAATCTATTACTATATATATTTTCTATATGTCCATTAGGTAGCATTTTATTATATATATATTCTTTATGGTCATAAGTTGGCTATAAGGTTTACATTTAGTAATATCGGCAAAACTTCTATAACGACGAGATGGAGCTTTGTACGCATGTTAAGCTGTCGGTCCGGGCAGCCATTAGGTAGCAGTCGTTAAGCCATGTCAGAGGCCTACTGGGCGGCTTGAACAACTGTACTCTCTACTAGGGTAACCACTGCCTATAGGATAAGGAAATCCATTATTTTTTTCGCTTTATTATATTACTTCAGATCGTCTTGTAAGAAGAGAAGATTAAATTCTAACTTATCCATGATTCTGAAGGTTTGTCCAGCTGCAGCGAATAGTAAAGAGCAAACGCCACAGACTGAAACTTGCTCTAGTAACGTAAGCAGCAGTTGTGTTATCAATTCTTCTGCATTAGAAATGTCCACAGATTTGAAGTCTGCGCTAGCTAAGGGCCTGAACTTTGCGCCAACATCGAATAAAATACCAGTAAAGTCCATAATCGCGGGTATCAAAGATAATATTGCACGCAATAAAATTCCACAACACGATCCTGAATGTTTAAGACAAGATATATCATCGATGTTACGTAAGTGCAGACTACCTAAATCTAACATGTCGAGGGGTGAAATTAGAGCTTTAAGAAAATTGCGGGGAAGCTCTGAATTTCTGGTGTTGCCTGCTGACAAAGGAAATGCAACTGTCGTGGTTAACACAGTCGATAACCAAAGTAAAATGCAACTTTTAGTGATACAAGTATTTATAAAAAAGTCAATTATAATCCAACGAAACGGGTAACCTCAGCAGGAAAACCTACCGCGAGCACTCTTCGATGAGGGAGTGAGTAAACACCTTCGCCCTAAAAACCCCACTAGGTACACCAACAATTTATGGGCTACCTAAAATTCACAAAGCCGAGTGGCCTCTGAGACCTATTGTTAGCCAGATAGACTCAACAACATATAAAGCTGCCCTATTTATGACAAATACTTTACAACCACTAACGGGAAAAACTTTGAGTTACATCAAGGGATCAATGCACTTCACCAGTCTCCTCGACAATGTGTGAATAGCGGATAAAGAGCTGATGAATAGCTTTGACGTGACTTCCCTGTTTGCTAATATACCGGTAGCGGACACAATTGATATCTTAGAAGACCTAACCAAGGTGGCAGGTATACCTACTGAGTACATGAACATCGCCAGTTTTTATATTAAAAGTGGCTTTTTCACCTGGCTAGGTAATCATTATTTGTAGATTAACGGAGTGGCAATGGGGTCTCAAATAGCCCCAGTGGCGGCAAATATCTTCATGGAATGGTTTGAAGAGGTAGCTCTTAGTAACACTACGTACAAACCAAAACGCTGGTGGCGATACGTGGATGACGTGTTTGCAATAGTACATAGAGACAGTGTGGCGCCCCTCTTGAATCACCTGAACTCCATTCACCATGCACACGTGAGACGAGTGCTACAAGCCAACGGCTACAGATGGAAACAGAGCTTGTGGTCGAGCTTAAACAACTACAACGTCAGTAGACAGAGTCCCTCTTTTTCTACCATAATTAAAAGGGGTAACGGACAAAATCAGACAATTGATTCGCCTTAGGTACTGCATCAAGACGATATTTCGGCCACTTACCCGACTACGACAATGGATGCGCTCCCCTAAAGACTCGGAGTCCCTAAATGCTCCCGGGGTTTACATGGTTCCTTGTAATTGCGGTAAGAAGTGTGGGCGAAACTTTTTGACTTGCTGAACACATCAGAAGTGTGAAGAAATGTGCCGGAACGAACAACAATCGCAGAACACGCTATTGATGAGGGCGTTTCGCACTACATACGCTTTGACAATACAAAAGTTTTAGTCAAAGAGAAAGCATTTGTCCCACTTAAGGTACACCATGATAGCGGCTGGCCCATTCCTGCTACCTGGAAATTGGTACTACCAAAAAGACCCTACGTTGGCGACAGTCTCACCCTAAACACCGACACCATCAGCTTATACCACACAGCTCTGCGTGTTTCCCAGCCAGAAGACGCTGACAGCGATGATACGCAGATACCCATAGACTTTCCCACCCGAACGCACCCACCCACCCTGTCGAAACGAGCCGCGCGCGCCCTCGCACGCAGTGCGAGACGGGACGCAACGTCGTGCGGGTCGCATTCACCCTGAAGATAACTTCCAGGAGAAGTTGAAACGTTGGCCGAATCCAACATAAAATTAATAATACATTTAAATCAACTAAATTAAATTATAATCCTAAGTGATCACAAATCAAAGACTTAATAATCTAATAGTACTTAAAATTAAATTTGTATACAGGTTACTTGTAATACTACAATCCATGTTCTGACAGTTTACAAGCGCTGTTTTATGTAAATAATAAAAACCATCTCTATTTTATGTTTTTCAGATTCTACCTGTACATCAAACTTTTTATTATAATGGGTCCAACCTGGATACTAGAGGTAGTCAGCTACTACTTCCCCGAAGCTGAATACCTGTGGAGGGTAACTGATGCATACAACTGCCTCTTTGGCTTATTCATTTTCATTATATTCATATGCAAAAAGAATATAATTATGATACTTTGTGGGTTCGTACCTTTATTTTTTATATTTTACTTTTATATACACACGCTTTTCATGCTGCAATCCATAGTTTAAAAAAGAAGCAACAGCTATAGGTATCAGTGTAATTACAATCAATACTTACCATAAATTGAAAGCATTTTCAATAATTTAGAATATGACTTCAACTTTATTCAACAGTCTAACATTCGTCTTGGCCATGCCAAGGCTATGTCTTTTGGCATATTAATATTTTAAACTAATCCAAAAGCTATGTGCTGATTTCTTTAGAAGCATTTGGTGTAAAGTCGTTAATAAAACAGTTTTTAATTTACTCTGACATATTATTACAAACAAAAACAACAGAAACTATTCATAAATACAAACTGATTTTCTTGTGTCGGCGTTAAAACAAGAATATTCTCTATCTAGGAGCAAAGCTAATCTAAGTGACTCTGAACATTCCCTATCCAGGAGCAAAACTAATCTCATAAGCACTGAACATTATCTATCCAGGAGCAAAGCTAGTATTATTGACTTTTACAAATTCCCTATCCAGCAGCACAGCTTAATTGACACTAAACATTCTCCGTCCCGGAGTGAAGCTAGTGTCATAATCTGTGAACATTCTCTATCCAAGAGCAAAGCAAATCTTATTTACACTAAACATTGTGTAAGTAGCAGCAAAGCTAATCTCATAAACACTGAACATTCTCTATCCAGGATCGAAGCTAATCTTATGGACACTGAAAATTATCTATGCAGCAGCACAGCATATCTTATGGTCACTGAACATTATCTATTAATTATCTAATTGACACTGAATATTCTCTATCCAAGACCAAAGCTAATCTAATTGACACTGAACATTCTATAACCAAGAACAAAGCTAATCTAATAGACACTGAACATTCTCTATCCAGGAGCAAAACTAATCATAATTCAAATACAGTAAGAGCTGTCATGAAAAGAAATCGTTGGAAGAACGCCACAAGTGGAAGAATTAGTACAGACACAGTTAAAACTGCGACTACAGATACAAGTGTCAAATCAAACAAACAAGAGGTTTTAGGGTAATGAGTAGGTACGTTGAGGGAGTCTAGATTTTTATTGCGACTGGAACTTGTCACAGTAATCATTGATAAGTTTCATGCATTTACCATTTCACCTGGAGAAGCACTAATATATATTATGGAGACACCATTGTTTTGGTTTTATATTGAAATAGTACGGCTTAACATTAAATTTTTTAATTATATTGTAACAAGTTTCCATAACCAGACTCCCTAAATGAACATTCAGATATTGGGCAAAGTTAAAATAATATATGCAGTTTTGTAAATTTCAAGAACCCACGTAAAATATAATTTAAATAAAAATTTAAAGAACCCACGTAAAAATAAGGCAATCAAATGTTCATATGAACATTTGATTGCCTTATTTTCGACACCGGCGCTAGTTTGAGTTTTGCCTTTGCCCAAAAAGTAGATCGCTGAAAGATATTAGAAAATTTGTTTTTTAGGTAAAACGTAGAGAAGTACAAGGTGTAGCATAAAAATTGGAGACAACTTAAAAAAGGAGCGCTATCTACCCATGAAATTGAACAAATTAAACCAGTTTATCAAATGTATATATATATATATATATGTCGGAGAAATTAAGTTAAAGGACTGTTTACGTACTAGTAACGCCATCTATTAGCGTTTGGAAAACACTACTCACTGAGTCAGTAGTTCGAGTCGAGGTTGTCTATGAACTGTCGCATGGGACGTTTGACGTCTGTCAGTTGTCTAAGTGACATTAGTGTGTTAGCGACACGACACAGTTGGCATCCAGAGCTCGACCGCGCCGAGGGTGCGCACTGATTCTTTTAACCACGTGCATGATGGCGGACACCGATGATGTTTCGGAGTTAAATCCGTCAGAATCTCCGACATATATATATGTATATATTTTTGATTTAGTGCTCAAAATGCATCAGCAGATCTTTACTATTGTGTGGGGACTTATTATTTTTGTTGCGTATTTTGCATGTGGATGTGTGGATGTGTGATAAATTGTTCAGTTTCATAGGCCCCATAAAATAGATCCACTATTTATGTTACATCCTGTATATGCATTGTTGTTTTTATTAATGTAGCTATTGATGTCAAGTTAGATCTGTCTTGTGTTTGGAGTTAATCGTTTGATAGTTTTAGATATGAGTTGGGTCTATAAGTACGAAGCTTTGTATTTGTAGATTAACTGCCCATTTCAATGAAAGTGCCATTATTAAACAGATAAAATTATCAATCAACTCTAAACTTCTGCAAGTTTGGTGGGTTATTTTGCAATCTATTCTTCTAATGAAAACCACTTTCTCTGCTCATTATAAAGAATAAATAAATGAAAATAATTGACCTCGGGCATATAACCCATATCTTTTAGCACAAATTAATACAAAAACAAATTCAACATAATATCAGTCAGCAAAAACTCGCAATAAAGCTGACAGTAATTATTAGTTCAAATACAAAATAATACTTTTTAAACATTTTTATACATTAAAAAATACGACAAAGTTGGACTCATTGAATACTTACTAAATCTATCTATATATTTTATTTGCGTTCACTGATATATATATAAAAATGAATCCCTATTTCCCTTGGTCATGCCATCACGCGTGAACGCCTGGACCGATTTCATTATTTCTTTTTTTGTTGTGTTTGTTATTGTTAGGAGAAGGTTCTTATAAAAGAAAAAAATAAATAAATTGCGCAGAAAATAAGAAAATTTAAGAATACTTAACAGCCACATAATATTATTTGTAATCTAACCTTTAGCGCTTTGGACAATATAAACTTTTTTAGAGTAACATTTTTTTTATTTGACATATAATTGACAGAATGCGTTCTCAAATATCATCAAAGAGGATGTAATAAAATTGAATTTCTTAGTGTACATCACGATTAGTTCAGAGCTATTACGCCTAATATTAAAAGTGGATGGAAGACGGATGTGGCGTATTTTTTCGTTTCCAATACATGCAAGACACCCAACTGTAGTTCACTTGGCCGTACATCTGGAAAATGGCGTATATCATAAAGCATTAGAATAATAAATACACTTTTTTTATTAATTATACCAATTCAAATTAAATAGTCATCGTTAAGACAGGACAACGTCTGTCAGGTCAGCTAGTCATATAGATAAATAATTCAATAATAATCAAAATAATAAATTTCGGGCACATAACCCATATTATTACAAAAATAATATAAAACATGAGAGCAGTGAAAATTCGACGGACTTCACAATTTCAATGAATTGCATACATATTCCATCTATTAAAACAATGAACTCTGCTTGGGTACTATCTTCACCTAGATTCTTTAGGTTTGGGAGGTAAGTTAAATTAGGAATGACAGTGAAACAATTACTTTTCGTTTTAGCTGGTTGGATTTGTTTATCTGTAGACTGGTCTCACTTAAACATATCATTCACATTCACAGTATCATATTAAGTTTTTTTTAGTTTAACCTATTTATAGTGCTTCAAAACATTTGTAGCGTGGCTTTACTAGTTTTAGCGTAGTAGTTCGTTACAATGGTGATATTAAGTGATGATGACTTAGTGCTATCGTAATATTAAGCCTAGGCAGTGCCCCGGAACAAGCAATTCAGTGCTCGCCACTTAAACACTGTCAAGATAATTAAAATACTTAATATCTGTTACGCAACTCCTTTCTTTTTCCCCGTGTCTGTTGTTACCCTTACATCGTATATCTAGAAAGTTTCGAATGTAATCAAAACGTACCAATGTATATGTGTGTTTGTCTATAAAAAACTGAAGACTTTAAATAATTAATTTCATTTGATTTGCAGATATGGTCCAATGCGAAGAATATCGCAGTCGTGGACTCAAACGACAATGGACTCCACACGTAATGCATCTTCACAACAAGAGGACTTGAATCTAAACTCCGTCAAAAACAAAAAGGACCTTGATAACTCAAAATATTGAGAATATAAAAATATAAAATGGCTTATAGCCCAGAACTCAACGCATACCTTTCTCGCTTGCGAATTTACATATAACGTATATTATATGATAAAACGTTATCGAATGTATTTTAGAAAAAAATACTTCAGTCATCTTGTGAGACAGATATTCCAAAATATTAAAAACAATTTTGCACCGTAATATTTTTCGTACTTACCAATTTAAATACATAAATACGTTCCCGTTTATAATCCGAATTAGTGCGAATATTTCGTAATATGAATTTTTCAAGGTGAAGGAAGCATATTTTCCTAAACGAAATACAAATATTTTATATCCTAGAACATGTCCCGACACGCGAGCGAGATTTCTGTGTGTTAAGATACACTTATCTTAATTGATGTGTGGAACAATGGAATTTAATGGCACTTATTTACTTGCCTTGAGCACGCTAGGGAAAGCTATATGCCCAAAAGTAAGAATTATATATCTTAAAGCTTCGTTATAATGGTCTGAGTAATTTCTCAGACCATAAATATTGTACCAAATAAATTATTAGTGGTTTAAGAAATAAGTAAAATCTTACTAAACTCTTTATAAATGTTATTTGTTAAATTATCTGTAGCACGCTTCATCACACATTTGAACTGTAAAATTGTTCTTATTTTCTATATAATAAGATTGGTTAGTAATAATATGTATTTAAAACTAAGTTACAAATACAGATGTTTTTGTAAGTTTATCATACTGGAAATCATGGCCTCCCTGTGGTGTTCCTGTGGAAATAATTAACTTCTTAAACAACCTCCACAATACTGTGGATATATTTGAATCAAAATGACGCAATTTTAAATCAATCATTTAAATATCCAAAATCAATGATCGTATTAAAATATGTTTTATCTTTCGAATCTCTTATGAAGTCTCAGAAATACATTCAAGCACAACAATTTACAAAAACCAGCCTTATTCGCGATACCCAGAAGTAGGACCAAATTACTGGAGAACACTCCTCTCACTCGAACTATGGTGGTTCTTAATTCTGTAGCGGGTCAAATTGATCTATTTTCTTGTTCACTGAGCCAGTTCGCAAGTGTAACTTTGTATACATTATGTTACTAGCTTGTTAAGGCTATTCTAATAATTGAAAAGAAAATTTCGTTTTTAATAATGTTAATAAGTGTAATAATGTTGATAGTTTTAATAATTTTGATAATGTTATGTATATTTAGTCATATAAGATTGTTCTTTTTTTTTTTTAATCCGTCACTATCGAATTTGGTTTAACCTGTAACGGTAGCTGTACGTATGAATGAATAAATAAATAAATTTTGACTTTAATACGATCAACCCGTTTATTGGGTAGGGAGGCAAGAAAACCATCGACACAGAAGCAGTAGTAATCTAGTATCAGTAAGCTTTACTCAATACGGGTAATGGTTCCGTCACTAAATAGGTAGATTAATTACTACGTAGTGACGCGACGGAACGTACTGTTTTATTAATTCCTCTAAAATAAGCAACTTCTCACCTTTAGTCGAATAGTTACTCATCAAATCTAAAAGGGTATTTAGCAAGGGAATGCTAAATCTGATCTGCCAGTGTGTATCGTTCGGAGCTTAACACAAAGTCCCTACCCTGGATCGGTAGATGGTGCTGGTTCAAGACCCACCGGACGTTAAATTTATGATTACCTACTGATAGTTTATTAATTTGTATTATTGCTTTCCTAATAATAGCAAAATTTGCGCATTTGTCACGCAAATTTTGCTATTATTAGGCTTCTAACAGATGCATAAAAACTTAATGAGGATTTTATTAGGTCGACTTGGTTTATTATTTTATCAATTTCAAATACAAACTTATCGTGTAGTAATTGAATTATGATATATAATATCTTAATTATATGACTTTTAATATATGTTGTTTAAGGATAATATAAGATTTAAATAAATAATACCAAAGTAATAATGCCTTAGGCTTACATTGTTCTATCTTGGATATAAGTATGTATTTACAAAAGAAAAGTAGCATAACAGTTATCTGGTTTCCAATCTTTGCTTAGTTTGAGATCAGATGGCCGTTTGTGAATAATATCCCAGGATATCATTATTATTATCATTAAATACCGAAAACTCATTTAGATGAAATAAAGTTCTTAAAGATAAATTTATGTATGAATGACATTTAATAGCAAGTATTTCTGTTATCGCTATAACAACAAATACCAGAAAACAGAATAAAATAAATATTTAAGGGCTCCCATACAAAAGGTGATTTTTTGCAGTTTTTATAGAAAATAGCTGTGCCCGCGGTTTTACCCGCATTAAATTTTATAAATTATCACCGCTCCTCCCCCGTAGATGATAGCGTGATAATATGTACCCTATATGTTGACCCGACCTCTTAGTAATATTCATGCAAAATTTGAAGTAAATCCATGCAGTACTTTTTGAGTTTAGCCCGGATATACATACAGACAAACAGACAAAAATTCTAAAAACTATATTTTTGCCTTCGATATCGGTTGTAGATCACGCCCCAAATATCCTTTTTAAAAAATATTCAATGACAGTTTTGACTTTCCTACGATATTTCTGTTCATATAGATAATTATATTTGTGTGCACGAACATATCTGTTTGCCCTGTGTCTGGTTGTAATTATATGTATAAATACATATGTATTTCAAAAAAACTACTATGTGTAATTATCTGATTTCCATAGTAAAAGCTGTGTTTAATTTGAGTTAATAATTAATTATTATAGGATACGGAAAAATAAAAAATGAAATCTGTTGTAGGTATGTTTTTGAAATATTAAGTATAATATTTGTACGAGGTAGGTACTTATTCTTTAATTTTTTCATATAATTATAATATTAGGATCAAGTCAACGCATTTTGTGATTATTAATGTGCTATACATTTTGAATAATTGATTAAGACTATATTATAATGCATTTACTTAGAAAATTAAAACTTGTAAATTTATTCTATTGTGAACTTTATCTTATTTTAAAATAAAAATAAATAAATTGAATATGTTTTATTATAGTAAAGTATAGACGCCACCACACCAAGCTACCCCAATCTGTCAATTTTCCCCAATAGAAAGTAAGCCTTATGCTTTTGTGATAAAGTTTAAAATTTATAAACGAAATTTGACAGATTGGGGTAGCTGGACATTTTTATGAAATCGTTCGCTTGCTGTTTCGGTTGAGTTAGGGCCAATTCTTACTAGCGAAGGGTCGAAGGGCATCGGAGCTTTAAATTAAAAGTAATATTAAAAAATTCATCCTATCCTATATCAACAACTTAAGGATTGGTAATTTTGCTTCTGTGACAGAAAGTACGCGCAAATTCTCGCCCAATATACAGAATAAAAATATTTCTTTTGACTGCACGTGTGGCGTAGCGGCTAAGACAGTCGCCTCGCCGCCCCGTGTCGCGGGTTCGAGTCCCGCGCCGGACAACTATTTGTATGACGCATAAATAGTTGTTTTGAGTCTGGATGTAATTTGTGTCCGTCTATTATATGTTTGTAAAGTACCCCGTGACACAGGGTTTAGATTCCCTACTGCGGGCATTGTCTTTTTTGAAAAGAAAAAATAACAAGAAAAAATATTTCTGTTTCTTCACATATAACTCATTAGGTGGGGTACATACTCAACTTCAAATCAAATGAAAAATAGCCTTTATTACTGATAATAATTACATCAATTTCGTTACAACTTATTATACATAGATTTATAGTATAATACTGAAATATAATGCATACCTATTCTAATACTCTTCTCTTTCACTTTAAATACTTAATTTTTAATCTATTTTAATCGACATCGGTAACAGTATTATCAGTTTGCCTTCTGGCATAGGCCTCCCCTAGAATTTTCCACATATCCCTATCCGCAGCTATTCTTTGCCATGTTGTTCCAGCTACCTTTCTGATATCGTCCTCCCATCTTATTTTTTGCCGCCCTTTCCTTCTTTGGCCGTCAATTAGTTGCTCAATGTTAATTAAAGCCGGAACAACCTAAAAATGGCGCCCGACTCCCAACGTTAAATTCTATATATAATGATATACACACAGGACAAACAAACATGTTCATGCATACAAATATCTGTCCCAGGTGGGAATCGAACCCACGACCAGCGGCGTGAAAGTTGAGATCTACCTAGCACGCCAACAGGCCCGTCATATATACTTTATTGATTAAACAATTAGTAGCCCCGGGCCTCCCCCCATCAGGTGCCAAGAGAAGTCCCCGGCAGGTTAGGTTTAGTCGGTGTAAGTCCGACATACCAACCCGCAGACACTTTTTACGGGTGGCATGCATAGGCATATCTCTGCCTTAACAAAAAATGGGCTTGCCTTGTGTGGGCCCACAGAAAATAGGTCATCATCATCATATCAGCCGAAAGGCGTCCACGGCTGGACAAAGGCGTCCCCAAAGATCTCCACAATTGCCGGTCTTGTGCTGTTCGCATCCAGCAGTTTCCAGCAACCCACACAAAATAATCGGTCCGTCTTGTAGCGGGCCTGCCTGCCCACGCTGCGTCTTCCGGAGAACCTTTCTGCCCCAATGGGCGTCGGTTCTACAAGCTATGTGCCCCGCCCACTGCCACTTCAGTTTACCAACTCTTCGGGCTATGTCGGTGACTTTCGTTCGCCTGCGGATTTCGACATTTCTGATTCGAAAATAGGTAACAATAGTTAAATAACAGCAAAATAAAGAATTTTATTATTATTATAAACTCTGGAAATAAAAATACTAAAAGGGTAACAACAAACGCCTGCTACAAGTTAATCAGCAAACGTTGGGTAACGTAGGAATAGGTACTTTAAATATTATTTTTCATACATTAAACTAGCTGTGCCCCGCGGTGTTACCCGCGTTAAATTTTATAAACTTTCTTTGCTATAAACCTCACGGAGCCCGAGACCTTTCCAACGAATGCAAAACCGTGGAAATCGGTTCGTGCGTTCTGAAGTTATAGCGTCAGGAAGGAAATCCCGACTTATTTTTATATAGTAGATTATAGCTTTTCTTTCACAAAATTTTAGCTTTACCTTATTTAAATGCTAAATTAGAAAAAAATTAGTACACAAAATTCACTGCCAGAGATTTTATCAATAAAGTTATCACAATGTTGTAAAAAGAAGACAGAAATGGATCAACGTGCATTGTGACAAATAACTAATAATATCTGTTAAAAATACGCTTTTTCTGTGATTGTGTGTGTAACGTAACTAGAAGATAAAACTTAAGAAGCTCAATTTGACTTACGACACTTAACAATGCGTAGAACATCAAAATAAAAGCACACAAATGGAAAGATTAATGTCCCATAAAGAAATCTCAATTAGCTGACACATTTTGTACGGGAAGTCAAAAAAATAGGTTTTCATATAGGTATTTGTACAGACGTCAGCACATCAAGCTACCCCAATCTGTCAAATTTCCCCAATTGAAAGTGAACCTTATGCTTTTGTGATACAGTTGAAAATCTAGAAAAAAACTTGAGAGGTGTCAAGGGACACCCGGATGGAACGAAGTTATTTCTTAATATTTATTATGTACAAAAAACCTGTAAACACTCAACAAAAATAATCGTCGCGACACCACACTGTTCAATGCGAAATAGAAATGAAAATATCTGGCTTACTTTCTATAAGAGAGGTAGAGAGAGAGAGACAGACAAAGAAACATGCGCACGCCGCACAGCTGCAAAAAGTGTCGTGACAACTTTTCGTAAGAATTTTTTCCGTCTAGCCCCCTTTAGCGATAAGGAACTTCGCTCCAATAAATTTGACAGATTGCGGTAGCTGGATGTGCTGGTGTCTGTACAACCTGGTTAACCCCGACGCAAAAACGATGGGTTTATAAGTGTTCGCCGTGTGTTGTTTCCGATGTAGAAAGAATAACAGGGCCACCCCATACCATCCCTTGGGTGTCGTAAAAGGCGTCTTAGGGTCAGCGCAGACCGAGAGGATCGCAGCGGAGAGGATTTTATTAAGGCACTAGAAAATCAACTTTAAAATTATTGGAATAAAGTGCATGTATGCTTGAACATTAAAATGAGCGAGACTCCGCGAGCATTTTGTCAGGTTCAAGCATGTATGCACTTTATTCCTATAGCTCTAAAGTTGATTTTCTAGTGCCTTAATAAAATCCTCTCCGCTGCGCTCCTCTCGGTCTGCGCTGGCCCTAAGAGATACGTCAGGCAGCAGCACCACCTGTGTAGATGAGTGTGTGGGCAAATGGCTGATCAAATACAACGATAGCAATACCTGATATGCTACGTATCTAATTTAGTGCGGTATCCGGTTTAATTGAATGACATTATCCTACTAATATTATAAACGAGAAAGTTTGTAAGTATGGATGGATGTTTGTTACTCTTTCACGTAAAAAGTACTGAATAGATTATAATGAAACTTTACAATAATATATATAGGTTATACATCAGAATAACACATTGGCTACAATTTATAAAGATATTGTGTGTATTAACATATAATAATAATAAGAATCTTTATTTATCCAAAAAACATACAGAGTTTGAAATACAGCTTAATATTTGGTTTGGAAATACATTTATATTTTATGCTGCAAAATCCGTACAAGAATAATGCTCTACCTCTTAAGCTAGGGAGCCTAGCCTAGGGTATACCGTATTATAAGAGGTAGTTTGCGGCCAATTATCAACAAAAACTTATATTTAAAACTTATATCTCAAGTGGACTGTGTCATTCTACTGTATGGTATACAGGAGTAGAACTGTATGCTGCGTGTTTCCGTGTGTGTGGTGTGTGTAGGTGTGAATGTATGTGTGTGTGTCTGTCTGTGAGTGTTAAACAAGATAGGTGAGTAAAGCCTCAGTGTAAGAGTAATCCTTAAGGAGCAGCCATTCTGTTACTTTAGATTTTAATGGATGTGAGTTTAGATTTATAATGTTGAGATGATTGTTAATTTTTTTGTAGATATGAGTACTTAGTATATAATATTGATGTTTGGCAAAAGAAGTCTTGTGTTGTGTATTTGGTGGAACGTACGTGCTTTTTTTGTAATAATAAGAGGTGGAAGGCCTGCGTGTTTTCTAAGGGTGGATGGAAGCACATAAAGCTGACGAACCGTAAATAATAGGTCTTTACCTATGAAATTGCCGTTTTGTATGAAAAAATTTAAACGAATTTTTTTCATGAATTTTTTTATTTGTATTAATCGAAGTAATCACCCATGCAATCAATGCATCTTTGCCATCGCAGTGGCAGTTTATTGATGCCCTTCTTAAAGAAATCAGCTGGACGGGAGGCAACAAATTCTTCAGAGGCATTTTGTACTGCCTCTCGGGTATTGAATTTTTTTCCCGCCAAGAAGTTATCCAAATTCTGGAAAAAGTAGTAGTCTGTAGGCGCAAGGTCTGGTGAGTAGGGCGGATGACGGAGAGCTTCCAACCCCAGTTCTTGCAACTTGGAGACCGTCTGCTGTGCAGTATGAGGTCGCGCGTTGTCGTGCAGGAGCAGCGGAGACGAGCGATTGACCAATGCTGGTTGGAGATGCGCCAGCTTCTCCATCATTGTGCTCAGTTCTTCACAGTACACATCTGCAGTAATGCTCACCCCGTTTGGTAAGAAGCTGTGATGAATCACACCGGCGCTAGACCACCAAACAGTGACCATCACTTTTCTAGGGGTAAGTTTTCGTTTAGGGCATTGTTTAGGTGCTGAACCAGGATCCAACCAACTTGCTGAGCGCTTGCGGTTATCAAACAGAATCCATTTTTCATCGCAGGTAACAATGCGGTTCAAAATTCCTTCATTTGTGTGTCTGTTGAGCAGTGCAAGGCACGTCTCGACGCGTACTTCGCGCTGGCGATCATTGAGTTCGTGGGGCACCCATTTGTCAAGCTTTTTTACCTTGCCAATTTGACGCAAATGGACCAATATTGTTTTGACGCTAACGTCGAAAGCTGCTGCTAATTCAGCCGTAGATTGTGTATCATCAGCTTCCACAACCGCCTTTAATTCGTCATTGTCGACCAAAGTCTTCGGACGACCGCGAGGTTCATTTTTCAGGTCGAAATTTCCAGAACGGAAGCGAGCAAACCAATAACAGGTGGTGCGTTGGTTTGTAGTGTTAGCTCCGTAAACGTCGTTGATGTTGCGTGCCGCTTGTGCCGCGTTGCTGCCACGACGGTACTCATATTCCATAATTACTCGAATTTTTAACGTATCCATGATGACGAAAAAGATTGAAATGCGATGAAAATGTAACACTAATCAATAAAGAAATGACTACTTTTGGAAAAAAGAATCCATGTTTTTAAAATAAAATTAATTTGAAATTAGAATTCTTAGCCAAACAAAAATTATTTTGATTTGAAATGGCCAGTACTGCAGAACGGCAATTTCATAGGTAAAGACCTAATATCAATTGCGGTACGTGGATAATTGTCCAAAATATGACGATAAGTGTCAAGTAAGTAGGAAAAATCTACTATCTGCGAGTTATTCCGGCGTGCACTGCCAAAACCGCTAGAGGTACACATCCTACTAATATTATAAATGCGAAAGTTTGTGAGTATAGATGTATATGGATGTATGTTTGTTACTCTTTTACGCCAAAACTACTTTAACGCGGGTGAAACCGCGAGGCATAGCTAGTTTTCTTTTTTTTTATCGGGTCCAGTCCCTCCCTCTTACCCACCACTGCAACTCCTGTAAGCCAGGATCAACAGTGGCACACAATGAAATGACACTGAGCGGTGATGCTCAGGCATGTCCCGGGGAATCGCTTTAACTGTCTTGTATCCCGCAACGAATTTAATCAGAAAGAAAAAAGGGGGAGTTAGAAAATGAAGAGCTCCACCACGGGACATAGCTAGTTTATTACAAATTAAATTAATGGCAACTGAAATGACTTAAATTACAAATAAAGTACAGACGCCAGCACATCTGTTAAATCACGCTACCCCAAGCTGTCAAATTTCTTTTATAAATTTTCAACTTTATAACATAAGTATAAGGTTCACTTTCAATAGGGGAAATTTGACAGATTGGGGTAGCCTGATGTGCTGACGTCTGTACATAAAAAACTGAAACTGACAGATTGACGGTCACCGTAGCCTAGTTGGTAGTGCTCCTGCCTACGAAGCTGGTGGTCCTGGGTTCGAATCCCGGTAAGTGCAAATATTTGTGTGATGAGCACAAATATTTGTTTCTGAGTCATGGATGTTTTCTATGTATTTAAGTTTTTATCTATTAATATAAGTACGTATATCGTCACCTGGTACCCATAGTACAAGCTTTGCTCAGTTTGGGGCTAGGATGATCTGTGTGACATTGTCCCTAGATATTATTATTATTTTAGCGTAGTGGTTAATAACACTCACTGCTAAGCCGAAGGTCGTGGGTTGGATCGGGCACGATTATTGGTTCTGTATCTGGGTGTAATTTATCTATTATATGTAGGTATTTAGA
Organism: Pseudoips prasinana; assembly: GCA_951640165.1. NCBI lineage: Eukaryota > Metazoa > Arthropoda > Insecta > Lepidoptera > Nolidae > Pseudoips > Pseudoips prasinana. The sequence continues at coordinate 18,616,404 of OX621260.1, forward strand.
AATATCGGCTGTGTGGTGACTGCCTAAGAATATCGCCACCCCCTCTCACCCCGTGGGGGGACGTACAAGTCGTCCCGAGGGAAATATATACACCAGAGAACGGGCAGCAGCGTTCTCCTGAGTACCATGTCCATCTTACTGCGATCGTCAACCCGTCTGCCAAGAGTGGCGATTATGGCAAATCCCCTCAAATGATCCTTGGGGCGGCCATTGTCCAGCAGTGGACGTCTTTCGGCTGATATGATGATTTAGAAATATACAAGTATGTTTACCATCCAACTAGGTAGGTCCAACTTCGAGAAAGAGATCAATCGTAGAATCCAACTCGGCTGGGCGACGTTCGGGAAGCTACGTATAACATCTCGTCCAAAATACCGCAGTGTCTCAAGTCGAAAGTCTTCAGTATGTGTTGCCAGTGATGACTTACGGAACAGAGACTTGGTCGCTCACTATGGGCCTTATTAGAAGGCTCAAGGTCACCCAACTCACTTTTTTTTCTGAGCACACCGCCGTACTTCGGACGGTACCTAAGTTAAGGCGGTAATTCTGGCTGTAGTCAATAAAAACACAGTCTATATGCTATAACAGAGACCATAAATAGCTGGAATAACTCTGAGATAAGCGTACCAACAGTTTACACGGATAAATAAATAAATAAACATATATTATTTTAAATAAATTCAATTAGTCATTAACATTTACCATTTCTGTCTATAGTTCATAAACAATATATCTATTAATTAGTTTTTCTATTAACCTCTGTATAAACAGTCGTTAATATGTGGCTAAAATTGATCCTGGTTAATTTTCTATTATATCACATAGTATTTAGTCTTCCAAGAAATAATAATAATAAGACTATTTATTACAAAAAAATATACGAAACAAAGCCCTTCGTTCATAAATGTTGTCGTAAAGGCCAAGCCATAAGTCATGCTTGGAAAAGGTCGTGTAAAAGAATTCATAACGACTTAGATTTCAATGAAATTGTTATATACGATAAAACTATCCGCGTAACGAAGAAAGCTTTTGAAGATGTGTTCAATGTTGTGCCTGGAAGATTTTATACAAAAGGGTTTAAGAAGCATCTTCGTGATGTTAGATGGCTTGGAGTCATTCCCCACCTTACAGAGGGAGGTCTCACATAGCAATAATAATAATATACTCACACATAGCTCGCACATAGCGGGCACATAGCTCGTAGAACCGCCGGCTGTTGGGGCAAAAAGGTTCTCGAGTGGCGACCACGAACCGGAAGACGCAGCGTGGGCAGGCCCCCTACAAGATGGACCGATGATCTTGCGCGGGTCGCTGGAAACAACTGGATGCGAATAGCGCAAAACCGGCAATTGGAGATCTTTGGGGAAGTTCTTTGTCCATGTACATGAAAATCCCTAAACAACCACTCAGTGCCTAGGTTTGAACCCCAAAGGGGGTACCCTCCAGCGTCCTTAGTTTGTAGTTTTATTTGCTAGACGGCTTGAGCCCTCGCTCAACTCTATTGTCGGGTGAAGCAGCGTAAGCCTCCTAGGGTAACTGTAAATGTCATGTTTGAAAAGCGGCCAAGTGCGAATCGGACTCGCCTATGAAGGGTTCCGTAGCAGCAAGTAAAATAATATGTTTTTTTATTTATTATTGTATTTAATTTGTTTAATGAAAGGTAAATTGCGGTTTAAGATTTATGGCGTATTAAAACAATCTACTTACTAGCTAGATCTCGTTTATACCAATTTTCGGTGGAAGTCTGCATGGTAATGTACATCATATTTTTTTTTAGTTTTATCATACTTTGGAAGTCACAGGGAGGGGGGGGGGGGGACACATTTTACCACTTTGGCCGTGTCTCTAGCGCAAACTATTCAGTTTAGAAAAAAATGAATTTAGAAGCCTCAAAATCATTTTTGAAGACCTATCCATAGATAACCCACATGTATGGGTTTGATGAAAGAAAAAATGTTTGAGTTTCAGTTCAATGTATGGGGAAACCATACATGGAAGGTTATGTTTAATTATCTAGTTTAAGTCTAATATTTTTACTACATATTCTCAATGGTTCTGTCTATATTAAGGTATTATTATTATGACGGACCTTGTGTCAATAACGACGGTCGCGCTTTAATGCTACCACCGGATCCAATGCGCCCCAACTGAGAACCCAGCGAAACAAATTCAGTGGGTTCATCTACTACCGGTTTCAACACGACCCAGTTGAGACGTTCCGCGAAACATACTCAAGCGGGTATGAACACGGGATTTGGTCCAATTATTTAGTAGGCAAACACAATGAATATCTCGATCGGTTGTCTGAATGCTTATTATTTTAGATTATAGATTTAGATAGACAAATCGTTTTCATATAATCAAAAATGGTTTTTTTTTCAGACTGGAGTTCTTCAAGTAGAATATCCGAATGCTTATGAAAGGTGGACACCAATACAACCTGGCAACTTTTGTGTAGACTACCGCCTCACCAAGAACAGAACTAAAGCGAATTTACGTTTCTATGCTATTGTCCCCAAACTTAATTTCGTAAGGGCTAGAATATTGTCGATTATTCATGACAACATTAGCCCCTTTTTTACAGCTGGTAAGTTTTGTTGAATTACTAAAGTAGATGTATTACAGACGCTCATTCAGTATAGACGGGATGTCCACGGGTACGTACTAGTGCAGTACGTGCACGGCTAGAGTTACGCCTTATCTCGCGCCAGCGGCAGCGTGCAGTCAGTGCCATCCTGCCCACCTGGAGGCCTGAGTGGGAAGGAGGTGTGGTTGCGTCACGTACAGACTGACTCAGGTACTCACCGGACACGAGTGTTTCGGTGAGTATTTTGACCGGATAGACCGAGAAGCGACGACACACTGTCACCACTGCGGGAGCGACTTGACTCTGCCCAGCACCCTCTCGCTGAGTGCCCTGGCCGAAAGGCGAGTCTGGTAAAGAAATTTTGTGTTTTATTAAGTGAATTGTATTCTATTTGAGATATAACTGTAACCATAACCATATTTATATTCTGTGTCTAGTGTTAACTAGCAATAATGTATGATTTTTACTCAGTGACTTTCATTTTGTTTACAGGTATATTTACATATCCTGTGTCTAGTGTCAACTAGCAATAATGTATGATGTTTACTCAGTGACTTCCATTTTGTTTACAGGTATATTTATATATCCTGTATCTAGTGTCAACTAGCAATAATGTATGATGTTTACTCAGTGACTTTCATTTTGTTTACAAGCATATTTATATCCCGTGTCTAGTGTCAACTACGTAGCAATTTTTTTAGAGGTATATTAGAGTATATTATGTATTTTAGAGGTAACTTTCATTTTGTTTAGAGGTATATTTATATTCTGTTTCTAGTGTTAACTAGCAATAATATATGATGTTTACTAAGTGACTTTCATTTTGTTTACAGGTATATTTATATCTAGTTTCTTCTTATTTTTGGTGTTCATCGTATATGTACTTCTCCCTGAGCTCCGAAACTTGTGTGGAATGATAGTGATGGCGTACACTGGCTCTCTGTTCATGGCATTTATATGTGTAGCGGTAATGCAAATTACCTACGATATTTCACATTATTTCTGCATTGGTTTAAGTAAGTTAAAATGTATTATTATTTATTATACCCTAGGACAATAATTACACTCGGCCATTTGGTCCCAAACTAAGCAGATAGGTTACTGTTATATAATACATACTTAACTCGATGACGGGCTTTTTGGCGTGGTTGGCAAATGCTTGCTTTTCACGTCGGAGGTCGTGGGTTCGATTCCCAACAAGGAGAGATATTTGTGTGCATGAAAATGTCTGTTTGCCCTGAGTCTGGGTGTAATTATCTATATACTACTCTGTCGAGAAAGTCCCGGGAAAAGATCATTAATATACAAAATGTTTGTTATTCATCCAAATTTACTTTATCACCTTCAAAGTATGCTCCTTCAGAAACGATACACTTACGCCAACGAATAATCCATTCATCAAAACATTTTTAAACGCTGCTTTCGGAATTGAGTTCAGTTCTCGCCGCGAATTCTCCTTTATGTCTTCTACCGACTGAAAACGGGTACCACGAAGTGGTAATTTGAGTTTAGGAAAAAGAAAGAAGTCAGCTGGAGCCATATCTGGCGATTGGAGCCATTGCTGGATGCTATTTGTTGAGTGTTTGGTCAAAAATTCGTTCACAATGATGGCCTTGTGCGAAAGCGCATTATCGTGGTGCAAAATCCAAGAATTTTCCTTCCACAAATCTGGCCTTTTTCGTCGAATTTGGTCTCTTAAACGCCGCATAACGCTCAAATAATATTCTTTATTTACCGTTCGACCTTCCGGTAAGAATTCAGAGTGCACAACACCGCGATAGTCCAAGAAAACAGTCAACATGACTTTGACTTTTGATCGACTTTGGCATGGTTTTTTCGGTTTCGGTTCAGTTGGAAGGCGCCACTCCGAAGCTTGTTGACTAGTTTGCATGTCAAACTCGTAAACCTACGTCTCGTCACCAGTAACAATGCGTTTCATGAATGTTGGGTCGGAATTGACTCGTTCTACCATGTCCTCAGCGACTTTCATGCGATTGAGTTTTTGGAGAAAATTCAGATCTTTTGGGACTAGCCGAGCGGCAACATGTTTCATACCCAAATGATTAGTTAAAATGGTACAAATCGACTCGTGAGATACAGAAAGTTCGGCGGCTATCTCTCTCAGAGTAGAATGAGGATTTTCAGTCACTATTTCCTTCACTTTTGCGATGTTAATTCAGTTGCAGACGTTGATGGCCTACCAGAGCGAGGCAAATCTTTCATCACATCTCGACCGCTTTTGTACGCTTTGAACCACTCATAAGTACGAGTTTTTGATAAAGTGGATTCACCGTAAGCCTTCTGTAACATTGTCAGTGACTCCGAACACGAAATTCCATTAGCGATGCAAAATTTAAGACAAACTCTTTGTTCGATATTTTTGTTCATTATGAAATTCGCATTACACACTATATATGATATTACTAAAACCAGCACTGTATTTAATATAAATAACAGATGCAACTCAAACTCCGCGCCAAAATGGTAAACAGTTGTGCCAATCTAACAACAACAAAAAAATTCAAAATGTGAATTTGGAACCATAAACAAATCATCCATTCCCGATACATTTTTGACTGAATGTAAGTATGTATTTACAAAAGAAAAGTAGTATATGTAGTATATATGTTATCTGGTTTCCATAGTACAAGCTCTGCTTAGTTTGGGATCAAATGGCCGTATGTAAATAATATCCCAAAATATCCCAGAATATTATATCGATAAATTTATAGGGCAGTACCTTCATAGAGCAGGTAAAGCCGTCGATGATTTGCCTGACCTTTTTCCGTCGTCGTATTGTCAGTTGTTCCAACGGATCAAGAGAGTAATGGAATAGAAAGTACCCCTGTGTATGCGCACCCACTTGTGCACTATAATACTTCCACCGAGGCCGAAATCAGGCTGGAGAACGTTTTTTTTGTTTGTTTATTATGCGGTCAGCTTTGGAGCCATCAGCAAATTGATTGTGGGAGGTTTAGGCAGCTGAGGTGAGGTTTATTTTTCCAATGAAGAATCTGCCTCTTTGCTTGTAGTAGCTTAACCCCATATGTAGTGACATTTCAGTCTTTTGAAGATTTATGGTTTGGTTAAAGCTATAGTTAATGTGTTTACGTGAACGATGAACCTCTCCTTGATGTCATTAATAATAGTAACATTATCTTTGTTTCAGCTATGAGTATTTACTTCTTCTTTCTTTCTACTTTCTGCTGGATGAACGTCATGTCTTATGATATATGGTGGACTTTTAGGTAACCAACTTGTTTTTTTTTGTATTCTCTAGTTCAAAAACACCCTTTAAAATAGGTGATCGGATCTTTTCAAAAACTGATTACTTATTATACTGTTTATGAATGAAACACAGACCTACGTTACAAGAAAAACTTTTAACATATTTTTTATTTTTATGTATTGAGTTATGTCCAAACTCGTAAAATAAAAGTCGTTGCTTATGATGTTACCAATCTCTTCCTGCGAGGTTGTTGGAGTTTAAAAAAAATTGTTTTGTAATTTTTATTTTTATATAGTTCGTGGATATCAATATTTATAGGAGAATATCTATTCCCCTCGGTTTTTCCCGCGTTAAACTTCATAAATGATAGCCTATGTGATAATCCAACTACATACCAAATTTATTTAAATCGCTGCAGCCGTTTAGACGTGAAGAAGTAACGAACTCACGCACTCAAAATACTTTGGCCTTTATAATCATATTAGTATGATTTATTTGAATTTTTCAGGGGTTATGTAAATAAACGCCCGATCCATCGTCGCGGTGAATACTTTAAGTTCAAAATGTACAGCTTATACGCTTTTGGAGTGCCGCTTCTTATGACAATTGTACTGGGAGTCGTCAACTCGCTTGATTTGATACATATACCTTGGTTCATACAACCTAAGTTTCCAGAAAAGGGCTGCTTCATCCAAGGTAGGAATATCTTAATGGAGTCTGGTTCCTTCTATATGTAAGTCGGTGCATGTCAGATAATGTTCAGGTGAATTTTTCGAGCTTATACCTGCCGCCAGAGTCCACCACAGAAGCTTTCGCCAAATGTGGAAATTTCATCCTTATCACCTGGATCAATGGTCGTCTACGACCATGCGTTTCACAAGAACCATTTCACTCAGTGGAATCAATTGACTGTGGAGGTCTTTCCGATCCGGTATGACATGGCAACCTGCTATAATAATAATATTTGGGGACAATGTCACACAGATCATCCTAGCCCCAAACTAAGCAAAGCTTGTACTATGGGTACCAGGCGACGATGTACATACTTATATAGATAGATAAATAATTAAATACATAGAAATGACTCCATGACTGATCCATGACTCAGAAACAAATATTCGTGCTCATCACACAAATATTTGCACTTACCGGGATTCGAACCCAGGACCACCAGCTTCATAGGCAGGATCACTACCAACTAGGCTACGGTGACCGTCTAGAAGCGAGCCTATTTCTTTCTTAAAGGCCGGGAACGCACGGCTCCTCTGGTGTTGCGAGTGTTTATGGGCAGCGGTGATCACTTACCATCAGGTGACACACTTGCCTTGCTATAAAACATGCGTGTGTTGACTATAGCCGTCTCGTTTCCCCATTGCAGAAGTTAGCAGTATCCCTTTTAAAACGCGTAGTAAGATAATTTTGATGTGAAACATCTATAGCCGCACGTAAAACAGATTTCTGGCGTGGCGACGCATGCCGTGGCGCATGCGCAATCGACTTTTTATTTTATCATTATGACATATTTAGTTCCTATCACAATAGGTATGTTCTTTTCTGCATATTACTTTTACAAAATAATGCCGATGTTTCACATCTGCCAGGCGTCCCGTGACGGCTCACATTTCTTTTTTTTCATTGTATTTCAAATGATTAAATTATATGGATTTCCTACTTGTATATTCACATTTGATAGTGGTCACTTATCAATTTAATCTAAGCATAAAAATAAAGGGCAGACCTCCTACAAGATGGACCGATGATCTTGTGTGAGTCGCTGGAAACTGCTGGATGCGAATAGCGTAAGACCGGCAATTGTGTTAACATCTGTTAATTAGAATTACATACAAATTTTTATTGACGCCGGTCGGCGTGGTTCACCTTTCACGCCGCAACTTGTGGGTTCAATTCCCACTAAGGACAGCTATTTCTGTACATGAACATATCTGTTTGTCCTATGTTTGGGTACAAATATCTATATAAGTATGTATTTTCAAAAGATAAGTAGTATATGTATGTAGTTTAACAGTTATTTTTTTATAGGGACTAGTCCCTCCCTCTTACCCACCACTGCAACTCCTGTAAGCCAGGATCAACAGTGGCACACAATGAAATGACACTGAGCGGTGAGGCTCAGGCATGTCCCGGGGAATGGCTTTAACTGTCTTGGATCCCGCAACGAATTTAATCAGAAAGAAAAAAAGGAGGAGTTAGAAATGAATAGTTCCACTTCCCTCCAGAGCAAAGCGGGAGACAGAATGATATAAAGAGGCTATAGCCTCATTAATAGTTTAACAGTTATCTGGTTTCTAAAGTTCAAGCTATGCTTAGTTCGGGATCAGATGGCTGTGTGTGAATAATGTCCCAGGATATTATTATACTAAGATACCAATATAACAATGTCATGGATTTTGACGGGTTACTTAACTCATGACCGTATCTAGTTACGCTGTCGTAAATACGAACGTTTAAGTTATGAGTTTAAGACAGATTTCAAGATTAATATAAACCAGGCGTTCATAGCTACATGCTCTCACCGGTCTCTAAGTGATCGACTAGGTCAAGCAATTAGGCTCGCGGTCACCCCATAGATGGGTGTCCGCCAAGGTGGTTTAATTTCTGCTCTGAGTGTCTCCGTGCTACCGACGGCACGTTAAGCTGTCGGTCCCGGTTGTAGTCATTAGACAACAGTCGTAAAGCCATGTCAGAGGCCTACTGGGCGGATTGAACAACTCTGACACAAGGTAACCACTGACCATACGATAAGTAAGTCTTCATATGTAAGACGGTCACCGTAGCCTAGTTGGTAGTGCTCCTGCCTACGAAGCTGGTGGTCCTGGGTTCGAATCCCGGTAAGTGCAAATATTTGTGTGATGAGCACGAATATTGGTTTCTGAGCCATGGATGTTTTCTATGTATTTAACTATTTATCTATCTATATAAGTATGTACATCAGCTTTGCTTAGTTCGGGGGTTGATGATCATATATATATATATATATATATATATATATATATACTATATATCGTCCCCGTAGTTGGAAAACTAAATAAGTCCGATTTTGGCGATTATGACTTTTTCCTATTTTCAAAACACCTAAAACCTGCCGCATATTTGAGCCTTACAGGCATTTTCATATCTTATTCCGTTCCAAAGATATAGCCATTTTTGTCAGACAGGTCATGACAGATGGAATAATAAATATCTTCAGACAAACACAATTTTTTTAAAGGAAATCTAAATAACTCAGTAAATAAATCAATAACTCTGGTCAATGACAAGATGAATGTCGAATAAGTTAAATAACTTGAGTTGTTGAATTTTTCCTCAACTTAATTTTTTTTTTACAAAACTAACTTAGTTCGAGGAAAACTAAATAACTCTATTTATTTAATTCTGCTATCCAGAATTCTGATATAACGTATCTAATTTATAAGTATTTGGTGTTATTTAATTCTTCTACAACAAGATGAAGATTAATTATAAGATGCTAGGCAAATAAAATTAAATAACTTAAGTTGTCATCAAAGGAAATAAGAGGTTCAAGTCCCATTTCGGGTATCAAACCAACGCCACCTTCAACAGATGAAGAATCTTTTGCTGATTCTGGATATACATGGATTCCGGACACAGAAGAAGAAAATAAAAACGAAACTTAGTTCTTTAATAGACATCAATATTTCATTGGATAAGAAGAAAAAAAGAGTAAAGAGATTTGAACGAATAAACCCCATTTTGTCGAGAGATTCTGAAGATGAAACAAGTAATATTATAACAATTCGAGCAATTATTGAAACCCTTATTGAACAAGTCTCACCGGGTTACCCTGAAAAAGAATCATGGAACACTATATTTCACTGAGACAATAGATTCAGAAATAGAAACAGAAAATAAGGAAATAGAAACCGGGGTGCTAAAAACCCCCGGCAGACGCCGTTTTACCAAAACCAACAACCTCTGGCCCTGGCAACATATAACACTCGCATACAGCGGACCGACGAGAAGATCATCAAACTGGAGGAGGAGCTGAACAGGTTACATTGGGATATCATAAGATTGTCTCAAGTCCGAAGAGAGGGGGAGGGCACGATAATCCTAAAATCCGGGAACCTGCTCTATTTCCAGAACCAACGGCGACCTACGGTCCCAAGGTGGTGTCACCTTGGGACAAACACTTGGGACAACGTAGTGAAAATCGAGAGGGTGTCGACCAGGGTGGCGTAACTTATTCTCAGAATTACCAAGCGGTATTCGTTGAAGGTAATACAGGTATACGCGCCGACTTCGACGAACTCCGACGGTGAGGTTGAGGATATATCAAGAGCCATACATAGCTCTAAAACCCTTTCACTGTGGTCATTTGTGGACTTTGACGCGAAGCTGGGCAAACGATTCGGTAATGGGCTGAGAGTGGGGCAATTTGGAACTGGAGACCGGAACCCCCGGGGCCAAATGTTGGCCGACTTCATGGAGAAGGAGGAACTCTTAATGATGAATTCCTTATTCAGAAAGTCGGATCACCGCAAATGGACCTGGGTGAACCCCGATGGTAAAACCAAAAATTAGATAGACTTTATCTTGTCGATGAGACGACAGATGTTCAATGCGGATAAAACCGGCAGCGATCACAGACTGGTGAGAGGCTCATTGAACCTTAATGTCAAGTTGCAGAGGTCCCGACTGATAAAGTCTACGCTCCGATCTTTAAAATAATAAATAAATAAAAAAGGTTTTTATTCACGTAGACTTCAAAAAAGCGCTTGTAAATAGTCAGAACATGTTTGTAGTATTATAGTTGTATACATTATTATTTCTAGTAACATAGATATTAGGTACACATGTATTGATAGTATTAAAACATTAATAAAATTTATTTTATAACAGCAATGATATTTAGCTAGCTCGAATCAAGTTATTGTCAAGAGATTATGTTTAAGTTTAATTATCTAGTTTAAGTCTAATATCTGTGATACATATTGGCAATGGTTCTGTCTATATTAAGGTGATATTATTATGACGGACCTTGTGTTAATAACGACGGTCGTGCTTTAATGCTACCACCGGATCCAATGCGCCCCAACTGAGAAGACCCAGCGAAACAAACTCAGCGGGTGTCTCTACTACCGGTTTCAACCAGTTGAGACGCTCCGGCGAAACATACTCAATGGGGCATATACACGAGATTTGGTCCACTTACTGTAATTATTTAGCAGGCAAACACAATATATGCTCGATCGGTTGTCTGTTTATTTATTTATTTTAGGCTTAATTTATTAGAAAGAGAAAATAAAAACGTCAAAATAAAAGTAACATTAATCATTTTGAGACACAACCAACAGTTCTGAAATTCGTAGAATATTTAAATAATAGATAGTTTTATTACAGATAGTTCATGTAACATAAAAGATTACTCATGTCTATATGGCTATAAGATCTCCAGCGGACTATGTGCAGGTAGATGCTTTACCTATCCACGTCCAAAACCCCGAACCATTTTAGCTCTAATTGCAAAACCGTTTCGAATGCCTAGCACTAGGTAATCTAATCTTATAGGTACTTTACAAAACATAATAGACGGACACAAATTACATCCAGGCTCAGAACAACTATTTATGGGTCACACAAATAGCTGTCTGGCGCGGGATTAAAACCCGCGACACGAAGCGGCGAGGCGACTGTCTCAGCCACCACGCCACACATGCAGTCAAGTGGACTTATACTACGACAAGCTTGTAGAAGCTGCCCATACGGCTGGGTCTAAATTCTTCAAGGCTCGCTGTACAAACCGAACTAAAAAGATCTCTGACTTTACCCTGCAACTTATGGAAGAAAGACAAATGGTTCTGAACTCCTCAGATCATGCTACCAGATACCGGTGGCTCAAAAGACAGATCTCAAAATCTTTGACTCGCCTCACGCGTCAATTTAATACAATTAGTATGAAAGAGACCATCAAGCGGAACAAAGGCTCTAAAGTGCCTCGGATCCCAGAGCACGACTAACCCGTCATTACACCGAAGACATCCTGGAAGTCAGCCTGTACGAGATTAGAATGGCTCTCAGACAACATAAGAACAACAAGGCGCTTGGTGAGGATGTAGTTACAGCAGAGCTTCTGAAGGCGGGTGGTACACCAATCCTACGGGCCCATCAGAACTTATTTAACTCCGTCATACTAGATGGTCAAACTAACAACAACTCCACAAGCATGGCAACGAAGTGTGATGGTGCTCTTCTTCAAAAAGGGTGACAAAACCCTATTGAAGAATTATAGGCCGACACTGCTGAGCCATGTTTACAAGTTGCTTTCGAGGGTCATTACGAATCGTCTCGCACGCAGGTTTGATGACTTCCAGCCTCCCGAACTAACTGGTTTCTGAAAAGGCTTTAGCACCATAGACCACATACATACGCTGGGGCAAGTTGTGTAGAAGGCCGAAAAGTATAACAAGCCACTGTGTTTACCGTCTGTGGAGTGTGAGAAAGCCTTTGATTCTATCGAAACCTGGGCCGTGCTCAGGTCTCTCCAACGGTGGTAATCGACTACCGGTATATCGAGGTATTAAAGTGTTTGTATGAAAACGCCACTATGTCAGTGCGACACCAGGACTACAATTCGAAACCTATCCACTTACAGCGAGGCGTGAGACGGGGAGATGTTATATTTCTGAAACTGTTCACCACTGCATTGGGAGATGTCTTCAAGCTTCTGGACTGGAAAGGCTTTAGCAATGTCAATGGCGATTACATCACTCACCATCGATTTGCCAATGAGCAGTCATGGCTGAGACCATGGAAGATCTCGGTACAATGCTCGATGACCTCAGCAGAGTTTCTCAACAAGTGGGTCTGATAAATGAACATGGATAAGACGAAAATCATGTCAAACGTCCATATTGCACCCACTCAATTGAAGGTTGGAGACTAGGATACCATCCAACAAGGTAGGTCCAACTTCGAAAAGGAGATCAATTGTAGAATCCAACTCGGATGGGCAGCGTTCGGGAAGCTACGTAACATTTTCTCTTCCAAAGTACCGCAGTTTCTCAAGTCGAAAGTCTTCGACCAGTGTGTGTTGCCAGTGATGACTTACGGAACAGAGACGTGGTCACTCACTATGGGCCTTATTAGAAGGCTCAAGGTCACCCAAAGAGCAATGGAGAGGGCTATGCTTGACGTTTCCCTGCGGGATCGAATCAGAAGTGTCAAAATCCGCAGGCGAACCAAAATCATCGACATAGCCCGAAGAATTGCAAAACTGAAGTGGCAGTGGGCGGGCACATAGTTTATAGACCCGACGGCCGTTGGGGCAAAAAGGTTCTCAAGAGGTGACCACGAACTGGAAGAGGAGAGAGTGTGGGCAGGCCCCCACAAGATGGGCCGATGATCTTGTGCGGGTCGCTGGGTGCGAATAGCGCAAGACCGGCAATTGTGGAGTTCGGCTGATATGATAAAGATGATAATGTATATTTTTTAAGGATGTGGCATGATAAGTATCTGATAACAATACACCTTTTATAAACTTTTCTATTTATTCCTTAATATAACTTTATTAATATCATAATACAGCGTTTATTTCATATGTGCCCATCAAAAGGTAAAAAAATATCAAAGTAATAATAACATACAAAGCCACAAAATTTTACATTTAAAAATATTTCGAGTATGATAAATTCAATAACTGCACTTATTTCACCTAATTTGACTCTACCACATGTATTTAGCTTGTAGGAAAACTAAATAAATAGCCGAAATAAGTAGCTAATTGCAGTTACGTTATAAAAACAGTTGTGGCAAAATTAAACAACTTGATTTTTTATTTGTTATTTAGTTATAGGTAAAGATAGAGTTCAGTTTGTTAAAGCATAATGTGAAAGGTTATCAGGTCCACAAAATATAAAATCGCCGACAGCAAAATTGTCCCACATTTTCTTACAAATGAACAATAACTAAAAAAAAAACACTAAATCGCGTTTATCTCAGAACTACAAAATCAGAGTTATTTAGTTTTCCAACTACGGGGACGATATATACTATAATATATATTATTAAAAATATAAAATAAAAAAATGATTTATTTCCATTAACTTGAGTTAAAGGAAATAAATCATTTTTTTTTTTTTTTATATATATAGCTATATTTGGTCTAAACGTCGGTTTAAAGAGAAATGAGTACCATCTTTCAACTTATAGTTTCTTACTCCACCAGGTGGTCAGAAACTGGTGTACTTATACATACCGATGCTTATCCTTATCGTCAGTAATTGGATATTTTACTTGATGACGGCTTACAACATCTGGAGACTGAACTGCGTAACCGCAATCCTGGATACTGATGCTGCCAGCACTCCTCAGGCACATAGATCGCAAATACGGCGGTAAGAACTTTTATTTTGCTGTTTATAACGCCATATTTAAGTCTTATTTACTACCAGCTGTGCCCCGCGGTAACTCCATTCCAAATTTTATTAAGACGTGTAGAAGTAACAAACACACTCACACAATCAAGACTCACAAACTATTGCCTTTATGATATTAGTAGGATTCACGTGAAATGCCTTCGTCACTGGATGAGGAAAGAGGAGAGGTGTCTGGTGGTCTAGGGGTTAGTGCTAAGCCAGAGGTAGTGGAAAAATATTTGTGTGTATAATTCGTATGTGTTTAGGTAAATATACAGAATTATACATTCAGTCAAAAAAGTATCGGGAATGGATGATTTGTTTATGGTTCCAAATTCAAATTTTTGTTTTTTTTGTTGTTGTTAGATTGGCACCACTGTTTTCCATTTCGGCGCGTAGTTTGAGTTGCATCTGTTATTTATATTAAAAACAGTGCTGGTTTTAGTAATACCATATATAGTGTGTATTGCGAATTTCATAATGGACAAAAATATCGAACAAAGAGTTTGTCTTAAATTTTGCATCGCTAATGGAATTTCGTGTTCGGAGTTACTGAAAATGTTACAGAAGGCTTACGGTGAATCGACTTTATCAAAAACTCGTGCTTATTAGTGGTTCAAAGCGTTCAAAAGCGGTCGAGATGTGATGAAAGATTTGCCTCGCTCTAGTAGGCCATCAACGTCTGCAACTGAAGTTAACATCGCAAAAGTGAAGGAAATAGTGACTGAAAATCTTCATTCAACTCTGAGAGAGATAGCCGCCGAACTTTCTGTATCTCACGAGTCGATTCGTACCATTTTAATCATTTGGGTATGAAACATGTTGACGCTCGGCTAGTCCCAAAAGATCTGAATTTTCTCCAAAAACTCAATCGCATGAAAGTCGCTGAGGACATGGTAGAACGAGTCAATTCCGACCCAACATTCATGAAACGTATTGTTACTGGTAACGAGACGTGGGTTTACGAGTTTGACATGCAAACTAGTCAACAAGCTTCGGAGTGGCGCCTTCCAACTGAACCGAAACCGAAAAAACCACGCCAAAGTCGATCAAAAGTCAAAGTCATGTTGACTGTTTTCTTTGACTATCGCGGTGTTGTTCACTCTTAATTCTTACCGGAAGATCGAACGGTAAATGAAGAATATTCTTTGAGCGTTATGCGGCGTCGAATTTGCTCTCTTAAGAGAGCAAATTCGACGAAAAAAGCCAGATTTGTGGAAAGAAAATTCTTGGGTTTTGCACCACGATAATACGCCTTCGCACAAGGCCATAATTGTGAACGAATTTTTGACCAAACACTCAACAAATACCATCCAGCAACCACCATATTCACCAGATATAGCTCCAGATGACTTCTTTCTTTTTCCTAAACTCAAATTACCCTTCGTGGTACCCGTTTTCAATCGGTAGAAGACATAAAGGAGAATTCGCGGCGAGAACTGAACTCAATTCCGAAAGCAGCGTTTAAAAATGTTTTGATGAATGGATTATTCGTTGGCGTAAGTGTATCGTTTCTGAAGGAGCATACTTTGAAGGTGATAAAATAAATTTGGATGAAAAACAAACATTTTGTATATTATTGATCTTTTCCCGGTACTTTCTTGACAGAGTAGTATGTTAAACACCAACACCATCGCAGGACTAAATTGCTAACATCATAAGCAATAAGTTTTGTTCTACGAGTTCAGACATAACTCAAAACATAAAAAAAATATATTTTTAAAGTTTTTCTTGTACCGTCGTGATCTTTATATGTCTATGTTCATTCATAAACGAAAGGACGACGCGGGAACGATGCTAAACTCGCACGCGTGTCCATCTATAGTTCGAGTAATAGACATTCAAGTGCGAAATTAAACTAATACTTATTTTTGTATGAAATTATTTTCTTATTTTATAATCTAACAAATTATCAATAAATAAAAAGAAAGGTTTTTATTCGCGTAGACTTTAAAAAAGCGCTTGTACATAGTCAGAACATGTTTGTAGTAATATAGTTGTATACATTATCATTTCTAGTAACATAGATATTTAGGTACATATTGTATGAAAACATATTTAGCTAGCTCGTATCAAGTTATTGCCAAGAAATTATGTTTAATTATCTAGTTTAAGTCTAATATTTTTACTACATATTGTCAATGGTTCTGTCTATATTAAGGTATTATTATTATGACGGACCTTGTGTTAATAACGACGGTCGCGCTTTAATGCTACCGCCGGATCCAATGCGCCCCAACTGAGAAGACCCAGCGAAACAAACTCAGTGGGTTCATCTGCTACCGGTTTCAACACGACCCAGTTGAGACGGTCCGGCGAAACATACTCAAACGGGCATGAACACGGGATTTGGTCCAATTAGAGTAATTGTTTAGTAGGCAAACACAATATATGCTCGATCAGTTGTCTGAATGCTTATTATTTTAGATTATATTACAAAAAGTGTAGAACAAAAGTTGTTGATTATGGTGTTAACTATCTAGTACTAGGCGGTTGTTGGTGTTTTTTTAAATTAACCCTGTATAAGTCTGTTTGCACCATCAAGCTACCCCAATCTGCCAAAGCGGCTTTTTATGGTCCGCCGTAACAAATAAATAACGTTTTGACAAATAAAAAACATGTCCCAAAGACTGCCCTTTGGGGACTGCCGATAGAAGAAGCAACTAGTTTTTCATTTCTAATACTAGGAAAGTAGTGTTTATTTTTTATTTTTTTATCTAGGGACAATGTCACACAGATCATCCTAGCCCCAAACTAAGCAAAGCTTGTACTATGGGTACCAGGCGACGATATACATACATATATAGATAGATAAATACTTAAATACATAGAAAACATCCATGACTCAGAAACATATATTCGTGCTCATCACACAAATATTTGCACTTACCGGGGTTCGAACCCAGGACCGCCAGCTTCGTAGGCAGGAGCACTACCAACTAAGCTACGGTGACCGGTACGGTATTTGATCCGAGTAGCGAGTGGAAGATACTACTTCCCGCAATAAAGACTCGTAGTACTAATAAATTCCCTCCCTATGGTGCGGATGTATTTTAAAAACAGAACTAAATTTGGTTAGGCAGTCGGCTGTTATAAAACTATGCTGCGGTCAAGTGAGTGTATAAAAGTACAGTGTGAATTAAAAAAGACCCTCCCTCTTACGAATATTCGATCAGGTCACGTGTCCTGACGCGAGTTTATCATTTTTTACCCATCCCAAAACGTGCACAACGCCGCTAAAGAAGTTTTCACTTCAAAAAATTGTCCGCATCGCTATTATATGGAACAAATTAAATTGTGAAACAAGGTTGAAATAAATATAATTACAATTTAAGGAAAACCTTTACTATTCAAGCTATTTATGGAATTTTATAACGAGTTACCTTTAATAAATATGCAACTATTAGCGTTTATATCATCATAATTTTAAATAAATTATTATCATTTAATTGCTAATATAATGGTTTGCAAGCCTGTAACAATCATTTAGAGTTGCATGATAGTTGCAAAATAACTAATATCCTTGGACATTATTCACTCACTGGCCGTCTGTGAATAATGTCTCTGATCACAAACTAAGCAGATCTTGTACTATGGAAACCAGATATATACTACATATACCCACTGTAATATTTGTCTTGGGTGGGAATCAAACCCACGACCTACAGCATGAAAGGCAAGAATTTATCAAACACGCCATCTGGTCCGTCAAAAAACGTAATGGCGACCTCTCTTGTTAAGGTTATTTACATACCTTTTATCTGTGCCTTGCTTTGATCTCCAATTAAGACCATATTATTCCCTAATGATTGTTTATTTAAATTAAAATATAATAGAGGCTCTAATACGCTCCCTTGTAGGGCACCACATTTTAGACGTGTTAAGTACCAGATTTACTTGGAATGTGCAAATTAAGGAAATTAATTGTAACACAATTTATAGTAAAAAAATAAATAAAAATAAAAAATCGCATCGGGCGGCGGCATCGTCATCCAGTTATTGCTCACTCTTATTTTTCACATCGAACGGTTGTCACTAGAATTAATATAACTTTGTATTTTTTTAATATTAAAACCTGTTGCAATAATATCGCTTTAGCTCAGAATTACATTCAATGCTTAAAATGCAAAACCCTACTTATGAACGATCCTATTTTACAATACCCAGATTTTTCAAAGCCTTTTGTACTTACGACGCCTCAAATTTAGCAATTGCAGGGGTACTGTCTCAGGATACCATTGGGTTAGATAAGCCTATTGCGTATGCATCTAGAACACTAAATAAGTAGTAGCGAAGTTAACTATAGTCCCATCGAGAAAGAGCTGCTAGCTATTGTATGGGCCACAAAGTATTTTCGCCCTTATTTATTCGGCCGTAAATTTAAGATTGTGACGGATCATCGGCCCCTTCAGTGGGTGATGAATCTCAAAGAACCAAATTCACGTCTTACTCGGTGGCGTATTAAGCTAAGCGAATTTGATTTTATAGTTGAGTATAAACAGGGTAAATTTAACACCAATGCCGACGCATTATCCCGGGTAGAATAACATAATGAGGAACTTGAATCATTTATTGCTAAAATTTTTATTCGTGCTCATCACACAAATATTTGCACTTACTGGGATTTGAACCCAGGACCACCAGCTTCGTAGG
The DNA here is from genome assembly GCA_951640165.1 of Pseudoips prasinana. Lineage (NCBI taxonomy): Eukaryota > Metazoa > Arthropoda > Insecta > Lepidoptera > Nolidae > Pseudoips > Pseudoips prasinana. The sequence continues at coordinate 18,635,269 of OX621260.1, forward strand.
CAGGAGCACTACCAACTAGGCTACGGTGACATTCATAAAAATTTAGATATAATTAAAGAACAGTTGGATAATGTTTTGCCCCAGCTTCACAGTAAAACTATTTTATTATTCAAATCCCATATTGAATATTTATACAATAAAATGGATAGGCTATTTCAACAGCTAGAATTATTTCAGTCTAATCGCACTAAGCGAGGTTTAAATGACGGCTTAGGCTCGGTCCTTAAAAGTATTTTTGGCAATTTAGATGCAACAAATGCTATTCGATATGACAATGCCATTATGTTATTGCAGGAAAATGAAAATAAATAGCCGCACAATAAATCAATAACCGTATAAGCTTAAATAATAAAAATTGGATGTCACAAAATTCAGTCATTTTAAAAGACCTAATACTAAATCAAGGCAAAATTCAAAAGTTGTAGATGAAATCTTGGCCAAAGACATAGAAACTGATTTCATAAAGTACACCCATTTAACCCAATTTATATTAACTTGAATCTTTGTCTGATGAGATTCTTAGGTTAGAAAACTTACTAGCTTCTATTCGTGCTAAAAGCACACATTTTCTTATGTTAGATTAGATATGTTTCATGATGTGATAGAACAGTTAAATGCTCTCTATGGCACAGATCAAATACTGAGTGTTAGTTTTAGAGAATATTTTGATATAGTTAAATTCGGATATTATTATAAAGGTGACAGTTTAGTAATAATTTTTAAATTCCCAGTTATTCACCCTTCCACTTATAATCTCTATAAGTTATCTATAGTCTCCAACAAGGATTATAAGATACTCATCCCTTCACAACCCTTCCTGGCAATTCATGACAAAGATTTTATGTACATAGAGGCTGAATGCCCGAAGTCTGTTCGATATTATCTCTGTGAGGACAACATCAATTACCACTATAATAATCAAGATGACTACATCTACCAACTGATCACCACTCAACAAATCGACGCATCTTGTACATTCGCAACGGCCAAATTGACAACAGAAGCTGTAGAACCCCTCGACGATCGGCACTATGCGGTAAATTTCCCAGGTTCTACCAAGATTCATCTGACCTGCACGCAAGATAAGTACAGCACAATACAGGGAAACTATCTAATCACTATTCCCAAAGGCTGCACTCTACGTAGCCCGAAATTGACTCTAATAAATCGTGACGGCAGAATAAAAGGACAGGTAGTCAAGATAATGAACTTCCCGCATTCTAAGGAGACTATTCAGAGCCCAGAGAAAAAAAGGTTGACATTGAATTCTATCGATCTTCATCGCCTACAAGTAAGCGCTAGTGAACTGTCAATAGAACCGCCATTATCTCTGAATAAGGTTGAATTGTACAAAGTATATTATAGTATTACTCCACTATACCTACTGCTATTTGGTGCATGTGCACTTGGTATTTCGCACAACGTAAGAAGATATTGGAATCAACGTCCACAAGTTACTATTCCGAACAGAAATAATCAGGTAGAACAGGATAATAACTATAACGAGATCCAGATTCATACTGCCACCACACAAGCTACATTCTCAGCGCTACGTGCGAACCAGTCCACTAGTAGTCGCTGATCTACGGGAGGGAGATGTTAAGTACCAGATTTACTTGGAATGTGCAGATTAAGGAAACTAATTGTAACACGATGTAAATGTTGCATCACCCCAGCGACCACCGTGGAAATGCTGACAAGACTCAACGTGACGCGCGCGGCGCATCGGGCGGCGGCATCGTCTTCCAGTTATTGCTCACTCTTGTTCCTCACATCGAACGATTGTCACTAATTTAGAATTAATATAACTTTGTAATTTTTAATATTAAAACCTGTTGCAATAATATCGGTTTGTTTGCAACCCGTCTGCCGGGCTGACGTAATTCACGTATGTCATTAGATCAATATTTATTTTCAATCCATAATTTATCCTTACAAAATTTTAAGAATTACCCCATTTCTCGTTTACACTTCTATGTTGTAGTAAAATAAGTAGTATACATTTTATTTTATGAAATAATATCAAATAATGTTACCACTTTCATATTATTCCCGTGAGTTACCTTCATATAAGTCGGGTAAGAACTTATAGCTAGATTAGGTATTTCGGTATCGGTTACTAGCATATTAAGAAAAGTAAAACTAGGTGAGCTGTTTCTACTCATTGTATAAGTAGTAATAAGACGATATAATTTGGAAACTAATAAATGTGCAGAAATAAATGAAAAACCATTAAATTGAATCATTATTGCAATTTTACAACGATTTCGTACAAGACCTGGAATCCTCAGAGGCATACTTTCTTATTTTATCTTATATGCAGCAATTTACCCTCTAGTAAAGTTTGATGTCACTTCTGTTTCATTATCAACAGCGCTACTGAGCGTTAATCATCATTGTTGAAACTATTAGTTGGTGCTACTGGTCTGTGTGTATATCCGTCTGTTAGACTTTTTGCTTAGCAATTAAAACATCTCTATTTCCGTAGATTTGTGGTATACCTAAAGTTGTCGGTGGTCATGGGTCTGAACTGGCTTCTTGAGATCGTCAGCTTCGTCTACCCAATGTCCAAGATGATGTATATATCAGAAATTTGGAACGTGCTGATCGGCCTGGCCATCTTTTTCATATTTGTTTACAAGAAGGAAATATATATGAAAATTTTAAAAAGGTAAATATACTTTCTCTAAGTTACTATTTTGTATATTATGTGATTCGAATACATTTTAAATGTGTACTCGATCCTCATACCCGATATATGTGTGTCTTTGTTTGAAGTCGTTGTTTCAGGGAGTGTTATTTGTGTCCAGTAGCAAAGAACGAATTTACAAGCAGACAAAAATTATTGAATAAATTCATTAGAACATTTGAAATTCTCTCAATTATTCTAGTAGCTAACTGTAACAAAAAATAGGAAGAATGACGGAAATAATTGTATAACAGTTGAATAACACCTTATGGAAAATGTAGTTGCCATTGGAAGGCTAATGGGGACTTGGCTATATAATATACGCAGAAGTTATGTCATCTATACAAATAAATAAAATTGCAGTGTCTGTTTGTAATATTGAAATAACCGGTTTTTACTACATTAATATGAATATATATACGGTACATACACCAAAATGACATGTTTGTTCCGGCTAATCTCTGAAATGGCTGGACCGATTTTGACAGGACTTTTATTGGCAGGTAGCTGATGTAATAAGGAGTAACTTAGGCTACTTTTATTTCGGAAAAAGTCTTTTATTTTACAAGAAAAACGAAATAAACTAATTAATACGCGGACGAAGTCGCGGGCACAGCTAGTAATAAATAAAACTAATATTCTAAAGTATTTGCTTAAGTTAAAGCACAAGGCCTTACAGAATTATATTACTATAGCAAGTGAATTACCTTGCGGTTAACGGCGCTAGTTGCGTGATAATGATTATTTATATAACATAGGTAATTAGTATTAAGCCTGATTCTAAAATTTTTGTTAACCTAAAGAAATAAAAAAAATTGTAAAAGTATAAGCTAGCAGTGCCCGCGGACTTCGTTCCGCACTGTAAATATTTTTGTCACGTGTCACAACACGCCACAATAACGTAGCTTTCTAGATGAAATAATTTTGAAAATCGGTTCAGTAGATCCAGAGATTGCCCTTTACAACGTCACAAACTCACAAACGTTACCTCTTTATAATATTAGTATAGTTGAATAAATTACCTCTTAATATATGTCACTAAAATCCAAATGTTTATCTAGAGTGGATTCCAAACACGATTCAAGTACAGCAAACAACATCATATGATAGTTTTTTAATTATTTTTCAGGTACAATATTGCCAAGTGGCGTCACCAGCCAGCCAAGAAGTGTTATTTCAATAGTCCTTCAGATTACACGAAAGTGACGTCTGCTCTCTAGGTGTTCTCTAACCTAAGTATAATACATTCTTTAATCTACGTATCGACACGTACTCATTCTATTCCAATGGATACACAAACACACGCGGGCGTTATTTCATCATTATCATCCAATATTCATTCTTTTAATGTATCAATGAAGCATATTTACCCAAAATGAAATTAAAAGAAATTTATTCAGCAGCACCTGGGTACTTGCCATGCTCACAATGCAGTACGTAAAAATAGTCAAATAAAGTAACAAAAAAAAATTGAATTAGTCCGTCCGTCCGTGATAAGATGGATCCCAATAATTATGCACCTAGTATATCAGAGCTTTCGGAGTTATCAAAAATATACATACTATGTATGTATGAATGAAAGACTTATTTATGTACCTAATTAAAATAAAAACCAAGATTTTACGAATATATCGAAGTTTTATTATATATTTTGTTTTATCACGAAATTGGATGAGTATAGGATTTTATTAATTTATTAATCATTTTTAGTATGTATTGTTATTTTATTATGTTTTAAGACTGTCGTGGTACGAGTATAGTGTTTGAGTTATTTTTATCTTTTATATTTGTATTTATTTTTTATAATAATGTTGTACCTTAATCAAAACATAACCAGTGGGTGGACAATATAAAGCAATTTTTATTAGTATATGATAGGTTAGTTTTAGTAATTATTGTATATATGTATATTATTTTATTTATCTATTATTTTCTATTTATGTTACAATCAAGCTCTAATAGTGATGATGAAGACTTTGTTTCATTGACACGCGATGAAACAAGTTTTGCCAGTATACCCTCCTTGACAGAAAATTTAGATTCTCAGTTCTCTGATGTTCCCAAGAACTTTAATGTTATTCACATCAACGCTATTCCGGCACATTATTCTGTTACAGTCAAAACTGGCCAGCTTGCCAGTTTTGACTGTAAGAATATCCATGCAATCCTTGTCTCTGAATCATGGCTTAAGCCATGTCTGCTCTCTACTTCATATTCCCTACCCGGTTTCCATCTGATTAGGAATGATCGTATTAATGGTAATGGCGGGGGCGTAGCTGTATATCTTCGATCACATATACCTTATCGTATTGTTAATATGTCATCGCAGCCTCCCCCATCAAACGCCGGCGAGCATCTTTTCCTAGAAGTAGAGATACGAAAGTCCTTCTTGGTTTTTACTACTGTCCTTCTTTTCGTATAAACTACTTCTCCTATTTGGATATCCTTCTAGAAAACTTATTTCCAGCTTACAGTCATGTAATAGTCATGGGGGATTTCAACACTTGCCTCCTTAAAAATGATTCTCGTTCATCTACTCTTCAGTCGATAATTCAGTCGCATAATCTTTCTCTGTTACCTCTTAATGCTTACACATAACTTCCCTAACTGTGCACCATCTCTCTTAGACTTAGTAATTGTTTCTTCCAAAGGGCATGTGGATCATTATGGTCAATGCCTTGCGGACTCTTTTTCATATCACGACTTTATTTTCTTGTCGTATAAAATTCGTCCACCTAAAGCCAAAAATTCTTTTGCAGCGCAATTTTAGTGGCATGAACACTGATAATCATCGGAGAGATGCTAGTAATATTGACTGGTGTTCACTAACTTCTTCGAACTCCATTGATACTAAGGTGTATTTGTTTGAAACTTCTTTAACTCAACTCTATGATGTCCACGCACCTATTAAAAGGGTCAAACTAAAGCATCTTTCTGCTCCATGGCTTACTCAAGATATTAGGAAATTGATCGATAGGAAAGCAGTAACTAAGTCACGATACAAATCTGATCCATCAGAAAAAAATAAATCAAAGTATAATTCGGCCAGGAATCACTGTAATAAGGTGTGTAGGAATGCTCAACGCCAACACATTCATAGCTCAGTCCAAAATGGTGACCCAGCAAAAGTCTGGAGATACTTAAGATCTTTAGGTATAGGGAAATCACGTCAAAACAACATTCCTAAGATTTAGATATTGATCCACTAAATCTTCATTTCTCAACGTAATCCAATTTAGATAGGACTACTAAAATAACACACTACAGCGTCTTTCATTGCTTCCCAGCCCTTACTACTTATTCACAATTAAATTTTAATAAATTCTCTGCTTGTGATGTTAAGAAAATCGTACTATCAATCACATCCAATTCTATTGGAAGTTATTGTATCAGTCGTAATATGATCCTCCCAATACTTGATGAGATCCTACCTGTCCTTGTTCATATCCTTAATTTCTCAATTTCCAGCGGTACTTTTCCCTCGGCTTGGAAAACTGCACAAATTACTCCACTACCTAAAAAACCTAATCCTGCTTCCTTTTCTGACTACCGGCCCATACCCATATTACCTTTCCTCTCCAAAGTCCTAGAGCGTCCTATCCATTCTCAATTAAGTTCATTCCTGTGTAAAAATTGTCCCCTTAATCCGTGTCAGTCCGGGTTCCGTCCCGGCCACAGTACAACCACAGCCTTGGTCAATATTACGGATGATATACGACTGGGCATAGAGTGTGGAAAGTTGACGGTACTTGCGCTGCTAGACTTTAGCAACGCATTCAACACCGTGGACTTTGAAATTCTGCTTGGCATATTACGCTCTCTTAACATATCTCCAACGGCAATTGATTGGTTTCGCAGTTGCCTGTTTGATCGTCGGCAACGTAGTCGCATCGAAGAGTCTTATTCTTCTTGGTGCCATACTAGTGCAGGCGTGCCACAGGGTGGCGTTTTATCTCCATTACTGTTCACGATATTTATAAATTGTATTTCCTTTCATTTAACTTCTTCCTACCACCTTTACGCAGATGATCGACAAAATTATACTCAGGCACCTGTAGAACGACTTAGTGAAGCAATTGGTATCATCAATAATGATTTAGGCCGGATAAGTCAATGGAGTGCGGAACATGGTCTTACGGTGAACCCCATTAAAACCCAGGTTATTGTCATTGGTAGTTCACGCATGGTATCCAAGGTCAACTGGTCACAGATCCCCCAGATTATCTTTAATAATACCTTTTAGTGATAATGTAAGAAATCTGGGGGTTTACTTCGACAAAATGGGGTCCTCAGCTTGAGCAAACTAGTCGCAAATTATATGCGGCAGCAGGTTCCTTGCGAAGAATGCGTAATTTCCTTCCAACCGCAACTAAAATTGCACTAGCTCAATCTCTTCTTTTTCCCATCCTTGACTATGCTGCTGCCAGTTATCTTGACCTTACAGAGGACAAACTTGATAAACTTGAGCGCCTCCAAAATTTCTGTATTAGATTCGTATTTGGACTCCGCAAATACGATCACGTCAGCGAATTACGTACAAAAACTCAAGTGTTTACCAATCCGATTTCGCCGTAATTCTAACATACTTTGTCTCCTTAACAATATTTTGTTTAATCCAACAGCTCCTATTTACCTTAAGGAACGGTTTGAATTCGTTTGTGATACACATTCTAGGTCTTTGAGATCATCAGAGAACTAAAACTATATATTCCAGTGCACTCTACAGAGTTTTATGATAAATCTTTTTCTGTCCAAGCAGCTCGACTATGGAATTTACTTCCTACAGAAATAAGGCGTGCACAAACTCTGACTTCATTCAAAATTTCTTTAAAAAAAAACACTTTTTATCGCTTTAAATTATCTTCATAATGTATGTTTTTTATTTCTTAACTGCTTTTCGTAACCTCCTTTTTCAAAACTCCTCAATTGAATAGATGTATAATATTTTGTATGTAGGTATAGTTCATTATTATAGAATAGTATTATTAGTATTTTAAATATAAGTATGTTTATGTAAATTGTATATAAGTACATAACTTTGAATATTTGACTGTACACTTACAGCTACTGCCTTTTCTAACTTACGGTTTTCCTTGTCCACCCAACGGTTGTCTGGAAGAGATTGCTACAAAGCAATAAGACCGCCGATTGTACCTGTATTTGCTTATTTGTAAGACATGTATTGTTTCTTTTGGTGCAATAAAGTGTACCTACTCTGTCTACTCTATCTATCTATGTCCGAAATAATAATCATATTGAATTCAGCCGAGATGTAGTAAAATATATCTAAAACTATAAATATTTGACGGCCCTGTGCCGTAGTTGGTAAATGCTTGCTTTGCACGCCGTAGATCGTGGGTTCGAATCCCACACACAAGACAGATGAGGTGTGCATGAATATGTCTGTTTGTCCTGTGTGTTTGCAAGAAGGCATAGGTACAGAAATTTAGGTATTGTGCTGAGGCAGACTCAAGGATTTACAAATATAACCACGCTTAAGGTGTTGTACGATGCGCCAGTGAGAAGTCAGCTGGAGCACAATTCACTTATATGAGGTCCATATGAAGCGAAGTACAGTGGCATGTTGATGCGCATTCAGAATAAATTTGTAAGTGTGTTACAGGTTGTGTGGTGTTTATACGTTTTACCTGCTAATGTACACTACACTATTTGTACTTGGTATGGTCGGGTCGGAACTCAGGGTGAGACGTAACTTTGCATTGGTTGCTGTCTGATAGGACATACTGGTGCCATTAATAAAACGAATTTTATGAATATATCACAATTGTATTGCTTGTGAAAAACCTGAATTATGTAACAATGGAAAATATATAATGACATTTTGACATATAAAAGTGTCTATGGTTTATGAATAAATATATACAAAAAGTATTTATTGACAAAACTACGGGCGGCGCTACGCCCGAACATATTCCCGCCTTGTTGAAATCGCAAAATTTCAACAGTCGTAGTCCTCTTCATTTGGTAGTGGACACAGTCGGGCGAAGGGCCTGCGGACCGGTCCTTTAGTGGTGTTGACTTCAGCCACCCTGGCTATACCGTCTGACCTAGGAAACAGTTTGGTAACGCGACCAAGACGCCAATTCAAGGGTGGTATATTGTCTTTTTGTATCAGCACAAGATCTCCAAGTTTCAGTCTTGCAATGTTGCTTCGCCATTTAGTACGTTGCTGCAGCTCTGAGATATACTCTTTTGACCATCTGCTCCCAAAATGCTGCCTGATTTGCTCTAATCGCGCATACCACTTCAAACTGTGTTCCTTGACGTTTCTAAGATCTAATTCTGGTAATGCATTTAGGGGTCTCCCTATAAGATAGTGCCCTGGGGTAAGTGGTAGGAGATCGTTAGGGGAAGCTGAGAGAGGACATAAAGGACGGCTATTCAAAATTGCCTCAACCTGTGTAAACAGCGTGGAAATTTCTTCGAACGTTAAATTACTGTTCCCTATAACACGCTTGATGTGATGCTTAGCGGACTTTACCCCGGCTCCCCAGATGCCGCCAAAGTGAGGAGAATAAGCTGGCGTGAAAAAAAACCTAATGCCTTCTTGGTTTGCAAAGTCAGATAGAGTTTTTTTTCTGTTTTTTTAAGAAAATTCCTACCTCCTTAGCGGCAGCTACAAAATTACGGCCGTTATCGCAAAATTTTTCTTTTGGCTTTCCTCTACGCGAAATAAAGCGCTTTAGTGTCAAGAGGAAAGCCTCTTTAGTTAGTTCAGTTACACACTCTAAATGAATGCATTTATATCGCATGCAAATAAATAAACATAAATAACACTTTACTAATTTACCTCCTCTGCCCCTGCGATTAATAATATAAAATGGTCCAGCAAAGTCAAGACCAACGGACAAAAATGGAAAACCAGGAGTAACGCGATGGGCTGGAAGGTTACCCATTTGAGGGCAAAGCGTGTTTCCTCGCAGTCGTCTACATTGGACATACTTATTTACAGTGTGCCTAGCCAGAAACCTACCATTTACAGGCCAGATTATGCGGCGTATAGTGGCCAACAACAGCTGAGGCCCCGCATGTAGGTTACGGATATGCTCTCGTTCAAATATGAGTTTTGTCCAATGATGGGATGCATGAAGTAAGATGGGATGCTTCTTTTCATAAGTGCAAAAAGACGCATCAATTCTCCCCCCTACTCGAATTAGGTCCGTGTGGTCCAAAAATGGAGATAACGATAGTATTTTGCATTTATTACCTAAATTCCTTTGTTTGTGAAGTGTGTCATACTCCGATTTGAATTATTGTTGTTGGGAAAATTTACAAAAGATACATTAAAAGATTCATTTGGTTCTTCTAACGTTATATTTCCTACTTGTTTATTAGTAGGATTTCTTGCATTATTAATAAAACGTTTAACATAAACTAAAGTTCTCTGAATTGTAGACATTTTCGAATACTTTGAGAAATAATAATAATAATAATTTATTAAATTCACTTAAGGTTTACAGTTTCTCTTATGTATATATAAACATGAATCTAAGAAATGAAGTTTTACATACTTAATAAGAGGTTGTCGTTGACGGCTGTACTAGTGTAAACTGTGTTACAGCCGCCAGCGTCTTCCACCCTGCATTTGACAATGTTAATCATTTATTAGACATGATTACACAAATCAATAAAGGTTTCTGATATTACAGCTGAACTTGCAATAATTTCTGGTAACAACTCAAAGTCTTCCTTAAAGTTTTCCTTATTTTGTTTTAGAACTGGCCACTCTGAAACTGGTTTCTGCAAAAAACTAGGTCCAGACCACCATAAGGTCTTATCCAAAATTTGACTACCATCAACTCCTCTTGAAATCAAGTCTGCAGGATTGTCAGTAGTTGGGACATAACGCCATGATGATGCCTTTGTATTTTCTAATATTTCAATAATGCGATTAGCCACAAAAGATTTCAATTTCCTTAGATCACTACTAATCCAAGCTAAGACTATGCTAGAATCACTCCAATGGTAAATTTTGTCTGGAATGTACCTAAGCGAATCTGTCACTGCCTTAGTTAGTTTGCTCGCTAAAACCGCCGCGCACAGTTCAAGGCGCGGTATGGTTGTGGGCTTAATAGGTGCAACCTTGGACTTTGAACAAAGCAGCCTATTTTTTTTTTTTTTTTGATAAGGCAGGGGGAATGCTAATGCATGCCACCCGCAAAAAGTGTCTGCGGGTGGGTATGTCGGACTCGCACCGACTAAACCTAACCTGCCGTTCTTCCATTCTTCTGGCGCCTGATATGGGGAGCCCCGGGAACGCGGGTATGCTGCTCCGGTGCCCCCCTTTTGCGCCGTGTCCCAGATGGTCATGGGACACGCACCCGGGGAGAGCTGTGGGTTGCCCTCCCTATTTGCCGACTCCTGCCAGTACGGCACAGCGACTGCGCCACAAACAGTTCGCTGCTTGCACGTGGCGGCAGTAGAGGACACTTCTCATACTGCCCCTGAACAAAGCAGCCTAACTGTGACTTCATCATCGGTATCAATGCTCCGCATGAAAACGCATGCTCCATATCCATGTAGAGAAGCATCGCAGAAGGAGTGAATCTGTATTTGTTTTGGAGAATCGGTAAGGACTGATCTTGGAATTCGTATGTTTAATAGGTGTAATAGACCCTTTGTAAATTTTATCCAGTCTGACTGAATTTGCAATGGTACAGGTTGATCCCAACCAATCTTTTGCTGCCATAATTGCTGCAACAGCATTTAAGATACAATAGTGTATGGACTTAATATACCTAATGGGTCAAATATCTTAAATGAATTTGACATAATGAAACGCTTAGTAATTTTATCACACTCAGGAGGATATGTGATAGGAAAATATTAACTATCAGAAGACGGAATCCAACCAAGCCCGAGAGTGACGGACGACTCACTGATGGTAAAATTATCAGATGCGTCCATATTAGAAGTTTCAAATAAATTTGGCACATTGCTTTTATATTTTCTGAGATTAAAACCAACTGATTTTAATGCCCTTGCCACTGCGCCTTGTATATATCGCAAATTGTCCTTGTCATTACAACTAGTGATGAGATCGTCAACATAAATATCGCTCTGTATTATAGTTTTTATGTGTTCGTCCTCTTGTTCCTCTCCAATTTGATATAAACACCTTGTGCTCAAATAACTCGCACTTGCTGTACCGTAAGTTAGTGTATTTAATCGAAGCGTTTTAATAGGCTTGGATTCCTCTTCTCTCCACAAAATAAGTTGCAAGTTGCGATCGTCTTCAGAGACTTGTACTTGGCGGTACATTTTCTCAATGTCACCTGTCAACAGATATTTATACTGCCTTGCTCTTATCAAAATGGCGAAAAGGGAATCCTGTATTCTTGGGCCTGTCATTAATATGTCATTTAAAGACATTCCAGAGGAAGAAGGGGCTGAACCGTCAATCACAACCCTAAGCTTGGTGGATTCACTGCTTTCTTTCCATACGGCATGATGACATAGGAAGTAGCTTATGAATGGCCTAATTCGACGTACTCTCGTATAAACTGAGAATATTCTGTGTGTAATTTAGGATCCTTCTTGAATTTCTTTTCTAGGTTAATGAAACGTTTTTGGCCATATTATAAGAGTCACCTAAGAAGTCTGGAGTGTCTATCAATGGTAACTTAACGCAAAATCTGCCGGTGTCTAACCTATATGTGTGAGCTAAAAAATGCTCCTCACATGCTCTTTCCGTTTCACTAAATTTTGACCTTTGTGGGACCTCTTCTAGCTGCCAGAATTTTGTTAGTAAGTTATCTATATCATTAGTCTTAGATGTCAATGTTAAAGCTTGATTGCTGTATTACGTTACACTTAGAATGACTTGTATGAACTGGGCCTGATAACAACCAACCTAATTTGGAGTTTAACAATGTAGGGCTCGACTTGCCAAGAGAACGTCGCTCAGTTTCTAGTAACTCCCAAAATACATCGGCTCCAATTAAAATATCAATTGGAGCTGGTTGATCAAAGGTAGGGTCTGCCAGTTTAATATTTATAGGTAAATTTAACATAGCCTTATTGATTGGAGCTTTAGGCAGCTCACTTGTTAGCTCACTCAATACTAAGCAAGATAAGTTTATTTGAAACTCACTGTTTATTGATTGTATTTTAGCGGTAGAAATGTCATGTACATTGTTTGAACAATTGTTACCTATCCCAACAATCCTTAGCCGATTAATCGGGGTTGTGTCTAAATTTAAGTATTTTTTAATGAAGCAGTGATGAATGATTTTGAGATTGACTTCCACAGTCCAACAAAGCTCTTACAATTTTTTTAAAACCTGTTTTAGGATTAGAAACTGCAATCATTGCTGTGGATAATAGTACTTGAGTGTATGATTGTTCTGAAAAATTTGCCATAGAATCTGATCGAGCAGAAACGTTATTATTGACTGCAATTGGACTTGGGTTGTGAAGTAAAGTGTTGTGACGTTTCTTACACTCTCGACAGGGTCCCAGCCTACAATCCTTTACTGAAGGCCCTGGCCGGAGGCAGTTTAAGCATAACTTATATTTGTTGACATCATTCAACCTTTCTTGAACACTCTTTGATTTAAAAATATTGCAATCATAAATTTTGTGTGTTTCATTACAAATTACGCAAACATAAGTTTTGGGTTGACTGGTGCTAGCAAATGATTTGGTGTATGATGGTCTTTCTAGTTTGTATTGAGGTGTTGAAGGCGGTGCTCGTGTATTTGGAGTAAATGGTTTATTACTAGTGTCTAATTTTCCTCTATTTATAGTCTCCAAAACGTCCGCTCGATTGATCAAAACCTTATAAAATTGTGTAAGTGATGGGCTCTCACTGATTGTGTTCCGAAACTCTTCCCATTTTAGAAGTGTACGACTATCTAACTTTGAAGAAACCATAAATATTATTAATGTGTCCCATTTGTCCGTTGGCTCGCCCAAGCTGGACAGAGCTCTCAAATTTTTGGTAACGTGGTCAACCAAAAAACGTAGTGACCTTTCTGACTCAGAGACAATTTTATCAATATTGAATAAAGATTTAAGGTGCTCATTAATAAGTAGTCTTTTATTATTATATCTCTCACAAAGTAGATTCCAACCTACATCGTAGTTTGCAGAAGATACCTCAAGATTAGAAAGTGACCTAGCGGCATCCCCCTCTTGGTACGATAATAGGTCGTGGAATTTTTGAATAGGCATAATGCTTTCATTCTTATGAATTAGATTTTTAAAAGTGTCATGAAACTCTAACCATTTAAAATAAGCACCATCAAATTTAGATATTTGTGGTAATTTAATACCAATATCTTGATGAACCTCATGAGGAGCCACGGAACTGCGACGCTGCTCCTTCTTTAATTGGCTCTGCTCAAGTAAGGTTCTTGCGACTGCGATATTGCTTATGATATCGTTCTCAATGCTTTCGCGCTCGTTAAGTTCTACAGACATGTTATCTGAATTTAAGACCTCGATCTCACTTTGCAAATCTTCGAACTTTGCGGATAAAGATTCAAACTTCGTTAGTTTAAGGCCTAACTCTGCTATATCTATAGATGATAATGATGTTTGTAATTTAAGATTACTTAAGTAATTTTTAAACTTCGTAATTTGTCCTTTGACAGAGCTACGTCTTAATTTTAAATCCTTTATATCCATTTTGGAATCCGCCAAAGTAAATTGATATTGTAAATTAGTTGTTCAAATGATAAAATAATGTATTATGTAAAAATAAATGAATAAGTTTACGTTCCTCACTTTGACTTGATTTGCCGTCCGGGAAGTCGGTTGCGCAACCACCGCAATGTCGCCAATATCGGAACAATAACTCAGTTGTAGTTTGTAGTGCTGCTGAGCCGCGCGATGACGTCCACTGGAATGATCGGTAAACACGTAAACTACTAGTATAGACAAAAGTTCAAACTTTTGTAAAATTCGCAAAGAAGTTTTATGGTAGTGAATAATCGTTGTCGAATGTATTATAACAATATTACAATCGACCAAGTACACCCGTCGACACAACTAATTATGGCATGAATTGCAATAAAAATTGCACAACCCGCTATTTTAACTATTAAAAAATGTAGATTATATGGTATACTGTACTTTGGATACACAGATCTTAGCAAATTTGAACTAAGAAGACGCGAAATTTAGAATAAATTATAGGAAATTTGGGCATTTAGATAGGACAAACAACGGGCACTTATTCCTTATTGCGCTGCTGTGTGATGCTTTTGCGGCGTCACTGATCCGGTCAAACTGGATGATAAGTTGTCCACAACTCTTTATCTAGCAAGAATCTTCAATCTTCAGCTCCGTTGCTCTGATTACGCAAGCCGTGATTGTTCTCGTTGTATGAAGTTGCCGATTGTTGTTTAGTTTCTTGACTTTTAGTAGTTATTCGTTAATCCCCTCATGGGCCACCAAAATATGTCTGATGGGACATACTGGTGCCATTAATAAAACAAATTTTATGAATATATCGCAATTGTATTGCTAGTGAAAAACCTGAATTATGTAACAATGGAAAATATATAATGACATTTTGACATATAAAAGTGTCTATGGTTTATGAAGAAAATATATACAAAAAGTATTTATTGACAAAACTACGGGCGGCGCTACGCCCGAACAGTTGCGTATGTGGTAAAGCTATTGCGTGGTGTGGAACACAATATACAGGAGTACTGCATCACCGTAGACTACAGGTTATTACATGTGCAAACAGCTAGCCGAACCTGTAGCTAGGACCATGAATCTACTGGAAAAAACCTCACTCACACGAGCAATTAGAACAATAATAATTGGGTGCTAAATAAACAGACATATTTTTAATAGCATTTTTCGCCTCTAAAAATTTACATTGCAATCTAAATTACTAAATCAGCCACAATTAACGAGCTTCTGAATAATACTATCTTAGCCACTAGTTATCTTCTATGTTAGCCATTAAATTCACAAAGCTCCAACAAATAGATTTTTTGAAAACTCTCCACCAATATTCACCAACAATAATGTATCTAGATGGTTCTAACCTAACCTGACCCAAATAAAAGACAAATTTATTAGAGGCTATCTCATTTCCCGTGGCTTAGTTATAAAATTAGAAGTTTGATCACGAGGCCAATAAAGAAATTTGTGTCTTAACTTATAATTTATCATAATAATTAATCAAGTACACGAAAACGTGGACATACCTATTCTCACATCTCGCTAGTGTTGGTTTTGTAGCAATTTACAGCGAGCAGAGCCGATGGTAGGCATCGGTTTCGGTCGGCTCTCTCACCAACGGATGTAATGTGTTCTAGAAAAGAAAAATGCTTTCCTAAATCTAAACCTAAATATCACGTTCATGTCTTCTTGCGTTTAACAATAACGTTATTAAAGTTTACTCTTAAGGGAAATTTTATTTCATCTGTAAGAAACAGGTGGTTGATTGGATGTAAGGCAATCTCTTTTACGCCTGAACTTTGAAGCGCATTATCAGTAGACAGGTGCCGTTTTTTTTAAATATTACAACAGAACAAGAATGAGGGTTTCAATTTATTCTCGATATAAGAATTACGTAAACAGCGATTATCGCGTCTGCCTAAGAAAGTTTAATTTAACTTGCGCGGACGCTGTATAATTTAGAACCTAAAATTTTAAGTATACTAACATGAATAGTATCATTCCGGAGCTTTAGTTGCTCTGACTATCGAAGATTCTGTCCTCTTGTTTTTGCTCGACAAAGTTATATGAATAAACGTGGCCAGACTCTTCCATGTATTAGTTTCCTGGTATAGGAAAGTTTTATGTCACTGGCAGTTAAGAACTTCATGGGTAACTATTGCAGGAAAATTAATTTAATATGACACTAATAAAATATATATCACATACCTACATGTAATATGGAATAATATTATTATCTTGTTATTGGCATTTATTCAATTTATTATATTATTACAAGTATATTCTATTAGGAAAATACAGAAATGACTAAAAAATAACTAACTATAAATGTAATAAATAAATGAAAACTATACTAACATAGATATTGGAAATAGATTAAAACTACGTACAAACTAAAACTATCATTATAAACTTAAAATAAAAATACTAAATTACAAATAAAAGAATAACTTATAGATAAAAAACCGCTTTCAAGTCACCATCTGCCGGTAAGGTGCCCAAAAAGCTAGCGACGTTACCTCTTCTTTATCGCAAGGCTTATGCGTTGGCCGAGGTACGTGCCAGCTCTTTGATCACCAGAGTGCTCTATAAGTCGTTTGGACAGGTCCTTGACAAAGGACCGTGCTTCTGGGCCTCAGGGACCCATTGTTTCGACCCCAAACGGAATAAATATATAGCCATCACCTATGGCAGCATATTTACTCCGTTTCGAGTTCTCAGCAGCCTCCGCTACAGCACCGCCTGAACGCGAACTTACTTGAAGGTGGGAGGGAGCCAGTGTATCCACACAAGTTGCGTCCCATACCAGTGGTCTCCCACGACTCCAAGGGATTAATGTCATACCATCGGGCCTCTTGCCATCGTCACGAGAGATACCGTTAGGCTCTAAAAGAGCCGGCACGTGAACGGTGGCAAGCGCCCGACGAATGACGTCATTAATGGCAGCGTGGCGTGAAAGCCTCCATGCACTGCGGCGGCAAGATAGGCCATGGTGACCTAAACGGTCTACCTCAACCCCGCAGTGACAATTATGGGACTCTGTCCTGGAGATGCCCAGACGAAGACCTACAGCGACTGAGAAAGCCGTATTATCTAAAAGAGTTCCTATTCTGGTCGAAGGAATTGCCTGCAGGCAGCACCCTGACTCCCGTTCGCTAGTGGCGAGGAGACGAGCCCGATCTCTAGTGCCAGGACAGGTGGTTAAAAGGGAATTTTGAACAAGTTTACATAGAGGCTCGTCCCATTGTCTCTGCGAACTTAGTGTTTTTGGACACGCCTCACTCGGACAGGCCATTGACCACGCGTCTCTGGCTCGTCATGCCTACTAACGGTGTATTAACGATAGATGGGGAAATTATCTTGCGAAATAGACCGTTAATAGCATGGACAGAAGACAAAAATGCAGGCAGAGCAACACTTGAAATTTTGCGAATGCCTAGACCTCCGAAACGTATCGGAAGAGAGGCCTGAAGCCAAGCATTTTCCGAAAGTGAACAATTTAGAATTTGGGTCAAAATGTTTTTGGTAGTGTTGCCTAAAATTGTCAAAAGACTACCATGATTCCAAAGAGGGCAAGAACGATGAACATATGTAAATTTAGGTACAAAAAGGCAAAACCGAATGATATGAAAAGCAATGTGAGAATGAATTTTAGTTAAACGTATCGAATTTTCTTCAAATTTGTTGCGTTGTTCTTCAATAAAAGTTGGGAATGAGTCTTCCAGAATCGGTGCGCCTAAGAGGCGAACCGACTGTTTGTTTATGATCTTTAAATTTGGGGCAATAATAGAAAATTTATCAATTATATCTTGTTTTTTATTGGCAGTGAGAGTATCTAAAAGAAACAGGTCGCATTTTGAAAAATTTAGATCTAAACCTATCGTGTGAAATCTGTCTATTAAAGTTTCCAAGTCATGTAGTACAGTACAAGCATCGCCACCTAAGGTTCCGTCATCTAAATACCACATGTTTAATTTAGAATTTAGTGTCGAAATTATAGGGTGAATGGCAAGACTGAAAATGGCAGGTCCGAGTGGGTCACCCTGTTGACATCCAGAGCAAGAGTTCACAAGGTGAGATCTATATAATAATTAAGAGTCAAAACCATAACATTGCCACAGATAGTCGTAGGTTTCCGGTATAAAATTTAGAATTTCAGTCAACAGAGTTAAAAGCGTTTTTAACATCCACCTTTAAGATCACCTCACCACCATTGTGCGTGATGAATGAACGAAGAGTATGCACGGCTGCCTCACAGCCTCCCTTACTTCCAAATCCCAACTGGATGGGTTGAAATTTTTCTGTGAGCTTTGTGCGGATATATTTGCAGCAGATCTTAGAAGCAATTCTCCTATACAAGCAACCCACGGCTATAGGTCACCGTAGCCTAGTTGGTAGTGCTCCTGCCTACGAAGCTGGTGGTCCTGGGTTCGAATCCCGGTAAGTGCAAATATTTGTGTGATGAGCACGAATATTTGTTTCTGAGTCATGGGTGTTTTCTATGTATATAAGTATTTATCTATCTATATAAGTATGTATATCGTCGCCTGGTACCCATAGTACAAGCTTTGCTTAGTTTGGGGCTAGGATGATCTGTGTGACATTGTCCCTAGATATTATAGGTCTAATACCACCATCTCGTTTTTTAAGAGCGCATAAATTGGCGCCGTATAGGATAGGTGACATTTGTGCAAGTACTTTTCCCTGAAGCATAAAATTTATAAGTGCAGTAATGTCTTTAAGAAGGGCTCGACCGGCATCACCAGGGGCATCAAACAAGAGGTCTTTTAAATGTTGGGGAGTAAGAGCGTCAAGACCCCCGGCAGAACTATTCTTACAAGACATTACTGCTGCTGTGACGTTCTTTTCTGTTACCTGAAGAGCATTGACAGGGCGATGAGATGAGGAAGGTGTTGGTAAGAGAGGCTGATCCGAACGTGGATAATAATAATAATAATAATAATAATATCTGGGGACAATGTCACACAGATCATCCTAGCCCCAAACTAAGCAAAGCTTGTACTATGGGTACCAGGCGACGATATACATACTTATATAGATAGATAAATACTTAAATACATAGAAAAAATCCATGACTCAGAAACAAATATTCGTGCTCATCACACAAATATTTGCACTTACCGGGATTCGAACCCAGGACCACCAGCTTCGTAGGCAGGAGCACTACCAACTAGGCTACGGTGGATGTTTATCTATAAGGGCCGTCAAGGTTTCTGGCGTGTCAGGACCATAAGCCACTGCAGTTTCCTAATCGGACCCTGCATCCGTGGCCTACGGTGGGGATAGAGGTGCACCAGTAACACCCCCCCCCCCCAGCTCAAGAGCAATGCGGCATGAACTGTCAACATAACTCCCTCTGCCCGATCTAGCACTGTTGCGACACAGCCCCTGAGAGGCCGACGCCAAGCGGGGGGAGCCTCCGAAGCCTTGCCGGAGGGGCATGCTCCCCCCCCTCAGAACTCATGTTAATAAGATTCCTCTCATACCGTTGGATGAGTCACCGGCGAGCACCTCCCTAAGAAGGATACTCTGCCTCACTTTACCTTCACCTTTCTTTCGGATACTGAATCCGAAAGAAAGGTGAAGGTTTCTGGCAGGCACGCCCGTTACCCAGAGAGCCTGGGATTGGGTAGTAACACAAACAGTTTTCTAGGGTAAACCCCGTAATTACATGTAATGTATTTGCGTGTTTTTACATATATTGTTACAATTATTCCGACGTAGTTCATATTTTCCTTAATAATCTATATATATATATAAAAGGCAAACGTGACACACTGACTTATATATCAAAGCACAGCCGAAACGACTCTAAGTAGAATCTTGAAATTTGGTACAAAGGTTACTTTTATAATGTAAATGAGCGCTAAGAAAGGATTTTTAGAAATTTAGCCCCTAATAGGGTGAAGTTTATATGGAATTTTCTCATTTTTGGAGTTAGAAGAATGAAAATAGGTATATAAGTTTGTTGAGTGCCTTAAGGTTCAATATTGTTTGGTACGGCTGCGAGAATGAAACGAACGTCCTTTCACTTGTGATTTTATTTTGCACTGAGATAAAAATACATTGGTGTTATTAGATGTTTAGATGCATTGGCCATACCGCCCACCAAAAACAATAGTTTTTAATTAAACTGAATAAACAAATATAACATCTAAACAATTCATGAAAGTGTGTAACAAATTTAAAATTAAATTTCAATAGCGAACTACATCGAACAATGGACTGTATTAATTGAATTGAAAGAACAAATCACAAATCGATTTTCATATAACAATAAATATACTAAAAATCATGCACTTAATTACTTCACACATAACTGCTGTTCCTTCATCATAGTTAAACCCTTTCTTTCGGCAGAGGTATTATTTTAGACAAGGCCCTTTTCAATTCGTGGTCTCCCTTACATTGAACAGTTACAACTCTGACTCGATTATCGGTCCCAGGGTGCAAATATTTGGGTCTTCCTAGAAGCCACTTTGTTGGGGGTAAGTTTTCATCCTTAATTATAATGACGTCCCCAATCTCAGGAGCTGGAATCGTGTCTTGCCATTTATATCTCTGTTGTAAGGTATTCAGATACTCTGACTGCCATCTACGCCAAAAATCCTGGGTCAGTCGTTGGACTAACTGCCATCTCGATAAGAGGCTTAACTTCATGTCAACGTATTGAATATCCGGGACACTAATGAGAGCTTCTCCTACTAAGAAATGACCCGGAGTCAGGGGGTCGTTTGGTGTATTATCGAGTTCACAAAGAGGCCTAGAGTTGAGACAGGCCTCAATCTGTGCCAGCAGGGCAGACAATTCCTCATAGGTGAGTTTGGTGTCCTTGTTAACCCTGGTGAAATGTTTCTTTGCTGACTGGACTCCTGCTTCCCAGAGACCACCACAGTTTGGCATTCTAGGTGGTATAAAATGCCAGGTTGTTCCCTCATTGGCCAACTGTTCAGCTACTTCGCTGGTCCAATTCTTATTACGAGCCTGCAGTAGTTCCTGTAACTCCTTATCGGCACGAACAAAATTACCTCCATTATCACTCCATAAATTTAAACATCTTCCCCTGCGTGCCACAAATCTTCTAAATGCCGCTAAAAATGCTGATGATGTAAGGTCCGTAACAGCTTCAAGGTGAATGGCCCGAGTAGCCATGCAGACAAACAAACAAATGTAACCTTTAGTCGAATGGTGACCACGGCCCTTAGATGTTCTGATCCAGATGGGTCCTGCATAGTCGACTCCACTATTAATAAACGGTCGATGCTGGGTCACTCTCACCGTTGGTAGCTGTCCCATAAACTGCGTCTTCACCTTAGCTTTGTCAATTATACAAACCTTGCATTGCCTTATACATTTCTTAACGGCTGATTTTAATCCAATCACCCAATACCGAGTTCTAACATAAGACATCATCAATTGAATGCCACCATGTAATGTCTTACTATGCGCTTCGTTTACAATTAATTTGGTAATGTGCTGATTGTTAGGTATGATGATTGGATGTTTTGTAGTTTCCGCTGTGGAAGCATTTTGAAGTCTTCCTCCTAATCTTATCAACTCTTTGTCGTCTAAAAATGGTGAAAATGTAATTAGGGAACTTCTTTTCTTGACCCTTCCATCTTTTTTTAGTTCTTGTATTTCCTTTCCATACACTCTTTGTTGATAAAATCTAATACAATTTTCCAAAACCTTTTCCATTTCATTTAATGTCAGATATTTCTCTCTTTTGTCTGTAGTGTCATCTTTTTTTAACCTTCTGCAATATGCTAGTATCCTTTTCATCTTTGACAGTGTAGAAAATCTTTCCCATATCGGTTCTTCTTCTGGTGCCTCGAGAACTGTATGTAAAGAATTTTTTATTTCAAGGTCAGTTTGAGGAATATCATAATTATTGAATTCAATTTTGTCGCAGCTTAACCATTTTGGCCCATTCCACCATAACTCTTGCGAAGATAACTCACTTGCGTGAATGCCTCTGGTTGCGATATCAGCTGGATTTTCAACAGACTGAACATGTCCCCATCGATCCTTGTCTACAACTCGTATAATGTCTGCCACTCGGTTAACGACAAATGTTCGCCAGCGATTTGGTTGAGATTGGAGCCATGATAGAACCACCATTGAATCAGTCCAGGCAAACACCTGGTTTTTCGGGATGTGCAATACTTCTAGAAGATCATTGATTTGATCAGCTAATAATGCTGCCGCCGAGAGTTCCAATTTTGGTACTGATAACTGTTTTAAGGGCGCGACTCTGGTTCGAGATGAGATTAGCGCAACATACACATTATTACCATCAACAACTCTAAGGTACGTAGCAGCCGCAAATCCAAGAGTAGATGCATCTGAAAAACCATGTATTTATACGTTTTTATTATTATTCGTAGTTCTGAACCAACTTGGAATCTGAATGGTTTGCAAATGTGTCAACTCATTTCTATAATTTATCCATTCTTCTCTTAAATTTGGGGGTACGATATCATCCCATTCCAAGCCAGTGCTCCACAACCTTTGCATCAATATCTTAGCTGTAATGACTACTGGTTACAGCCATCCAAAGGGATCAAATAGACGGGCAATATCAGATAAAATCGTTCTCTTCGTTACAGGATATGTCATTTCAGGTAAGTTTACGGTTATTTTAAATGTATCATCTTTTCTATTCCATGTCAGTCCCAGTATTCTTATGATCTTATCTAGTTTAATCTCTATCGTGTTCTTTGTACTTTTTGCTTCTTGTAAATATTCTAAAACTTCTTCAGAATTACTAGACCACTTTTGCATATTGAATCCTCCTCTTCTTAGAATTTTCCGTATCTCTTTACACATTGTTTTTGTCTGCTCAACAGTATCATTTCCACCCATATAATCATCCATAAAGAATCCCCATTTTTAACTATCCAGCCCTGAAACCAACGTTAATACAACAGTTACAGAAAATGTTGCATGAAGTTAACCCGTATACAAAAGAATGAAAAAGTATAATTGATAAGATTCCACCATCCTGTGAATCATTTAAAGTTGTGATTCACGCTAAAAAACAGCCGCCTAGAGATCACAGAGGCCTATATAACACACCAACTACAAATGAAATAGCTTTATTTATGATAAATCAGCAATTTGAACATCGAGATATAATTCTGGAAAGACGCAGAAATTCTTTGCATCGTATAAGTGAAATTCATAGATCGTATGATTCTCTCCAGTATCCATTACTGTTTTGTCGGGGAGAAGATGGTTACTCAATAAATATACCAAAGCGTGATCCAAAAACTAAGTTGCCCTTAAAAAATACTGTTTCAGCAGATTTTTTTTATTATTATCGCATAATGATCAGGCATGTAGTGGAAAATTATTTGGTATATTTTTGTGCTCTTTTAAGTCAGTATTTAGTTGATATTTATGCAAAAATAGAGACAAAACGGTTAAATTTTATAAGAAACAATGAGTCAAAGTTACGCTCAGAAAGCTATATTCACCTAAAAGATGCTGCTCAATTAGGTCAAATTGAGGTGATGCCATCATCATTTACTGGTGGGCCTAGATATATACACGAGCGAACTCAAGATGTAATGACCTACGTTCGGCAATTTGGTAGACCTGATCTTTTCATTACCTTAACCTGTAATCCTCGACAAGACATTACAAAAATCTTGCTTCCGGGCCAAAAGTCATTCAATTGCCACGACATAATTGCGAGAGTTTTCCATGTTAAAGTTAAAAACTTATGAATTTGTTGACTAAAGGGAACATTTTCGGTGAAGTTAGATGCCATATGTAATCTGTTGAATGGCAGAAAAGAGGACTTCCACATATTCATATCCTATTATCTTAATCCATCACGTTTCTAAAATCTAAAATCATTTTTGCTGAGATTCCTGATCCAGAACACGATCCCAAGCTTTTCGATATAGTGAAAAGTAACATGATGCATGGCCCCTTCAATAATATTTCGCCATGTATGAACAACTTATGCACTTAAAAATATCCCAAGCCCCTAATTAGCGAAACACAAACTGACAGGGATGGCTACCCCCTGTATAAAAACGTTCCAAAAATAAAGCTGGTTTTACTGCAATTATTAATGGAAATGAGTTAGATAATCGTTGGAGTTGTTTCCTATATTTCTGTATTACTGACAACTTTTAACGCCCATATCAATATAGAATACTGAAATTCTGTCAAATCTATTAAGTATGTATGTAAATACATTAATAAGGGGTCCGACCAAGCTACTATCACGCTTCGAAATGACAAAGATGAAGTGGAGATTTATGAAAGTGGAAGGTATGTAAGTAGCTAGTGGCGTATTCTTGGCTTTCCTATTCACGAACATTTCCCCTCCGTGTATCATCTTGCAGTTCACCTAGAAAATGGACAGGGGGTATATTTCAATGAACAAAACCTAACTGACAAAGTTCAAAATCCCCCAAAAACAACTCATATTTCCTTTTTCGATCTATGCCAAACCGATAATTTTGCCAAAACTTTGTTATATGCAGTAAATAGTAACTGCCTACTATGTTTGGAACAACCTCAAATTTGCGCGGAGGAAAAGAGGAGTGGATGCTTCAACATCCACTCCTCTTTTGTGTTGGCCAGGTATAAAAAAAGAATATGCCCTTGGTAGAATGTACACAATACACCCAAACAATACTGAATGTTATTTTCTTCGTATGCTTTTGCATCAGGTTCGCGGCCCGATTTCATATAAAGCATTAAAAACTGTTAATGGTTTAACGCACCCAACATTTCAATCTGCTTGCAAGGCATTAGGCTTGCTTGAAGATGGCCAACATTATCATTTAGCTATGGAAGAAGCTGCAATGGCCCAGTCTCCGTTTAGAATGCGGGAGCTATTTTCAGTTATGTTAGTTTATTGTCAGGTTTCAGATCCTTTCAATTTGAGGGAACATTTTAAGGAAAGTCTGTCTGAAGACTTTTTGTGGCATATTCAAATGCTGGTCCATAATAACGCAGATCAGTATAAAGCTCCAACTTTTAACAACTGCCTCTTAGTTAGGGAGGAAGCTGTTTTAGCTTTAGGTGGACGACCTCTATCGGAGTTAGATTTGCCACAACCAAGTAGACCTCAAGCTTTACAAAATAGTGATTATTTGAGAGAAACTAGCTATAATATTCTAAGTTTAAATAAATTAATATATGATAGTGAAAGTTCACTAACTACGGAAAAAAAGTCTGTTTGTGACAGGGTGATCAGTAGCGTAGGGTCGGATGAAGTATATATTTTATTCTTAGGTGCCCCAGGTGGTACTGGCAAAACGTATATTCTTAACTTTATTTTAGCTAAAGTGAGAAGCACTCACAATATTGCCCTAGCCGTGGCATCTTCTGGTATAGCCGCGACGCTTCTAGAAGAAGGGCGGACTGCCTATGCAACTTTTAAGATGTCTCTTAATTTCTAATACTTATAAACTAACAAGCGTTGAAACGCCCATGTGTAATATATCCAAACAAAGCAATCTTGCTCAAGTGTTAAAAAATACTAAAATTATAGTCTGGGATGAGTGTACAATGGCGCATAAAGGTGGAATTGAAGCTTTCAATAGATAATTACAAGACATACTAAACAATAAAAAGTTAATGGGTGGAGTGACAGTATTATTGCCAAGTGATTTGCCACAGACATTGCCAGTAATTCCTAAAGGCACTCGCGCTGATGAAATAAAGACGTGCCTCAAAAGATCTGTATTATGGCCTTCGGTCAATGTCATGAAGTTGACAAAAATATGAGAGTACATCTTAAAGGGGACGAATGTGCTGGTGAATTTTCAAATTTATTGTTAAACGTAGGAAACTGGGAATTACCTATACATGACGGTTAAATTGCTATCCCAGAAAAATTGTGTAAGATAGTCGCCAAAATCGAAGAACTCCTAGAAACAATTTATTCGGATGTTGCTCACCTTAATGACAAGCCTACGGAATGACTGTGTGAGCGCGCTATTCTCACTCCAAGAAATGACCAAGCTGCGGTTATACATGATCTACTGCTGAAATCTTCTCCATGAGGTGAGTTGGTGTACAGTTCCATAGACTCCGTGTTGAATGCAGACGAGGCAGTCCATTACCCTGTAGAATTCTTGAACACACTTAAACTCTCAGGTCTTCCATATCACAAGCTAATCTTAAAAAATGGCGCTGCAGTTATATTGCTACGTAATGTAAAACCACCAAAGTTATGCAATGGAACCAGATTACAAATAAAAGTTTTACATCTTAATATACTCTACTCTTTGGATGTGCCAAAAGAGAAATGTTTTTTATACCTCGCATTCCCATGATCCCAAGTAATTTACCATTCGAGTTCAACAGAGTACATTTCATTGTTAACGTCTGCTTTGCCATGACCATTAACAAATAACAGGGTCAAAGTTTAAAATTCGACGGAGTAAATTTAAGAGAAGGGGGCTGTTTTTCTCATGGTCAGCTTAATGTGGATTGCTCGCGGGTTAGTGCACCAAATAGTTTGGTCATTCTAGCTCCAGCCTCAAAACTGGTTAAAAATGTTGTTTACAGCGAAGTACTGTAGTAAACTGTTACCTATCGTTTATGGCAATACTTCGCTGACCGTGTAATGACGGATTAAGAATACATTAAGTCACTACCTCATTTCATCCTTAAGGTGTCGTATAGGGCAACTTAAGGAGTAAGTTTAAACAGACAAGATACTGCAAAAAAGGAAAATTCGAAACAAAACCTTATTTAAACCCGTCTGACCAGCGTGGTATAGTAGGCTAATTTTCCTCTACTATTTTGGAGGAGACCAGTGCCCAAGTGGGACGTTTATGGGTTGTAATGTAAGTTCCTTGCTATACACAACACATGTCACAATTATAAAGGCGGTTAATTAAAATATATGCCCTGATAACTAATGTAGGTAGACTGGGTACGGTTGTGCCAGGGTACGGTAGTGACAGTGGTCATAACAGCGATACTATACGGAATACGCGGAAGGGTTCAAGAAGAGAGAGACGCGGCTTGCAAGTATGTACGCGTTCCCCCGTATTGTGTCAGCCAGGGCGCGACGCTGGCGTAAGCAGGAGCCTACATTGCTTTTCACCAGCCAAAAGTTAGTATTTTCGTTTGAGTTATTTTAATATTTACTATTTTTTGTATACAGATAAGTTATGCCATATTTTTTTCTCTTATAAGTTGAACGTTAGTAGTTAACTACGAGTGATTACTTTTTACGTAGATTATTCGGCCGATACCTGGCGATTTTTTGTTGTCGAAATTTTGTGTTGGGTACGGTTGAGACATTTATTTATTCGCTTTTTTTGTCTTTAGATTCCTAAGAAAACGCTTGTGAAACACCGAAAGAGTGCAGGCACTGACCAGTTAATATCAAGATACTTACGACGAAGTTAAACGTGGGACTTCTATAAAGAGAGCGGCAGAAATGCATCAAATTAATTGCATGTCGTTGTGAAAAAATTGGATCAAGTGCCAAGGCACATGTGGACATTTGACTGATTTTGAGAGAACTGTATAATATTAGTTGTTACAGTGTCTTAATAATTATAAGAACAGAAATGATCTCAGATTACAGTTTATTTGCTATATGAATGTTAACTTTGTTTAGAAGAAGATTATGTTATGTTAGGGTAAATTGATATGTTTAGAAGAAGATTATGTTTTGTTATGGTACATTTTTATTAAAACAGAAGTCATTATAAACCATTTTGGTGTATATTTATGCCTGTCACTACTGACCCCAACCACTGTCACAACCGTCTTTGGGATGTGGACGGTTGTGACAATTTTCTTTGTTTTTATACTTTCATTCTATGACTTATACAGAATATTTGAGGACAATATATTGTTATTTTCATGTAAACAAATAAACAATTTACGGTTCGAGTACAATTTTTCCCAGTTAACTGATAAATTAACATTGGCCAACAAACCAAAATTGTCACAAATGTACCCAGTGTACCCTAGACGCGGACAAAGTAAAGTGATTAATAGGACCTGTTTGCGGGTATTTACGTAGCTCTTGGTTCATGAGTAGCCACCTAGCCAACGGTAATGATGTTCTGGGTTCAAACCGAGGGTCAGGTCAATAACGTTTTATTTATATCCTTCGTAAACATACGTAAATAAACTCTAGTATTAACGCAATAAAGTTCTATTTAGTTTGTGCGAACAATATGATTGACACGACAGAAGACGAATGTCAACCGAATCCATGGGTATGGGATTTTTATTTTCTGACTTATGACCGTCATAAAATCACTAATTCTTACTTATCATATGGTCAGTGGTTACCCTAGTGGCAGAGTTGTCCAAGCCCAGTAGGCCTCTGACATGGCTTAACGACTGTTGTCTAATGATTACAACCAGGACCGACAGCTGAAAACGCCCTGCGAAGCACGGAGACGCTCAGAAATAATCACTTTGGTGGTCACCCATCTATGGACTGACCGCGAGCCTAGTAGCTTAACCTCGCCGATCACTTACGGGCCCATAATCACGCAGTGTATTGAAGCATCGTTAAGCACCCTAATTTATAGTTCATCTCTGTTTCCACATATACTCATCTATACTAATATTATAAAGAGGTAACGTTTGTGAGGTTGTTAGGGGTAATCTCTAGATCTACTGAACCGATTTTCAAAATTATTTCACTAATAGAAAGCTACGTTATTGTGGAGTAGCATAGGCTATGATTCATCAACATAATTTTTATTTATCCCGAACTTTTAATAGGTTATAATACGCGGGACAAACGGGCAGGGACAAAAATTATTATAACGCAGAACGAAGTTCGCGGGCACTGCTAGTGTAATATAATGTCTTGCGTACGTGAGCTTAGTCACAGTAGCTACATTATAAAGCCCCGCAAGTTGATATTGCGATGGAACCTTGTCACAATAACAGCTGCGTGACGTCATCTTTCGCAAGAAAGTACAGACAGCAAAAATATTTTACAGTTTAATTGATGTGTTAGTATTGAATGAACTTGACTTACCTATTA
This sequence comes from Pseudoips prasinana, assembly GCA_951640165.1. Taxonomy (NCBI): domain Eukaryota; kingdom Metazoa; phylum Arthropoda; class Insecta; order Lepidoptera; family Nolidae; genus Pseudoips; species Pseudoips prasinana. Next base: position 18,664,647 of record OX621260.1, read on the forward strand.
GGTAATATAATATATGTGAAAGAAGTCTTGTCTATTTTATATTTTTACATCTATACATCTCTTAACCAATTTTAATGGACAACTAATAAATAAAACTACGTATGTATTTTAAAAAATATATGTTTATTAATACAATAATCTGAGGCTAAATCTCCAATTCCACATATGTCATCATCAGAGTTAGTTTCAGAGACCGTTATATCAGATTCACTGTCGTCAGCCGTATTAATTATAAATAATTCGTCCGTTATTCGGTCTTTACGCCAGTATTCTTCTTCTAGCCTCTTCACGTGATTGACTTCTTTTTTCCAGTCATCTGGAGTTATTGACGCTAACGCCTCCAAAGTCAATGATTTCATTTTATTTTCTAATTGATCTACATTTTTTCTGAAACTCTCTGTTTGACTAAGTTCCAAATATACTCAATAGGATTGAGGTCGCAGTTATATGGCGGTAATCTTACTACCTCATGTCCATTGTCAGCTAATAATTTGTCGATTTAATAATTTTTCGGCGGCTTGTGCTGTTTTATTAACAAGTATAACTCCGGCTTCGTAGAACTATTTGAAAATTCTATGTTGTGAGCTTGAAGCCACTCAACCATAACTTGTTTTAGCGAATTCATATTAGGTGGTTTGTTTCTTCCTTACTGTGATAAGGGGCTTTGTCCATTACAATAATGGAATTTGATGGGATATTGGGTATCAGCTTTTCATTCAGCCACTTTGTAAAATTCTCAGCGTTCATTTGATCGTGATAGTCCTCGGTTTTTGTGTCCGCCTTAAACATTAAAAATGATTTATTTACAAAACCGGTTTCACTTCCCGCGTGGACTATAATCCATCGGCGGCCAGGGCTATCATTCCTAGTCACTCCAACATCGGTTGGTGTTTGCCAACATTTTTTGACTGTGTAGTGTGCGTGTATCCACGTTTCGTCGAGATAGATTACTGGTTTTTTATTTGTACCTAGCAAGTCATTGTTTCTTATGCGGCGTAAATATTTAGCCCTCCACGCTTGAATTTGGGGTCTTTCTATTAAAGCCATTATTTTCTGATAGCATCTTTTAAATTTATATCCTAAATCACTTTTGATTATTTTTCGTAGCGTTGTTTCACTTCCTGTATAATTAAGCTCTGCTTTTGCAGCTGCCATGATTTTCCGCAGTGTCGGTATGTCTTTTCTCACCGTATACACGGAGTGAATTATATTTCTTAATGACGTTAAAGAAAATCCGTCAAAATATTCCTTTCTACGTCTCTTTCCTTACATAGAAGTTTACATTTTGATGCCACTTGCTGTTACAGATTCATACTCTCGACGTAATTTTGTCACTGCATTTTTTGCAACGCCCGTTGCACTCGCCACACGTACCGTCACTTTAGCGAAATTTTGTAAAAGATTTAAAATGTCCGTCACAAGTTACTTCGAAATAACCATCTCCTCAGTAGTGTCCGAAGCATTTTTAGGGCACTGGTTATATTTTGTATCAATAACTTAGCGTCCTCTTTCTCTTTTACAAAGTAATTGTCCACTTTAATTATTATTTCACGAGCACGGCTTTTAATTACTTTCTTACTCATTTTCACAAAATAATTAAAATAACAAAACTTACCAACAATAAAACAGGATAATGAAAACAAAAAGCTATAACAATATAAGTAAGTAAGAAATCAGAGGTACTCAATACGCGTACGCGCTGGCTGTCGTTGCGAACGGTACTGACGGTTCGACTACGTCACCAAGATGGCCGCCAATCGCAATATCTACTTGCGGGGCTCATACATTAAACTTTTTTTGTTAAGGCAGGAGGAATGCCTACGCATGCCACCCACAAAAAGTGTCTGCGGGTGGGTATGTCGGACTCGCACCGCCTAAACCTATGCCTCATGCCGTGGACTTCTCTTGGTGCCTGATGGTTCGCCTGAAGCTCCGAGAACGCGGATATGCTGCTCCGGTGCTCCCCTTTTGCGCCATGTCCCAGATGGTCGGGACACGTACCCTGGGAGGGCTCTGGATTGCCCTCCTATTGCCGACTCCTGCTAGTCCGGCACAGCGACTGCGCCACAACAGATTGTTGTCTTCCGGGAGCTGCTTTCACGTGGTGGCAGTAGAGGACACTTCTCATACTGCCACCGCAGCCCCGAGGGGAGTTGGGTTACCGGCTGCTGTCGCCACCCCGACGTTTCCTCCGTCTGCGAGCGGGATCGGCTCGCTCCCGATCCCGCTCCTAAACCCTAGTTAATGCAATAAAGTTCAATCTGGTGTGTTTAAATGAAATGATTTGAGTTGATTTTACGCGAGTATGGGATCTTTTATTTGCTGTGACCGTCGTAAAATCTACAAATTTTCAATGAAGTCGGTATCGAAAGTGCCCAGTGACATAAGACTGATTGGGCTGGGTACCCATTTTAAATGCTAAGAAATTGTACATCACAGGCCCGTCTTGGGGGACACAATCATTGAAGAAGAAAGGCAGTAAGAAAGTGCAATGAAGCAAAGATGCTTACATTAGCCCACATGTGAATTTATGTCAGAATATTTTTTTTTGTTTTTTTATATAATAGGTTGGCAAACGAGCAAGTGGGTCACCTGATGGTAAGTGATTACCGCCGCCCATGGACACTCGCAACACCTGAGGAGCTGCAAGTGCGTTGCCGGCCTTTAAGAAAAGAATAGGCTCGCTTCTTGAAGGTTGCCATGTCATACCGGATCGGAAATACCTCCGCAGCTAATTGATTCCACAGAGCGGTAGTGCGCGGCAAAAAGTTTCTTGTGAAACGCACGGTGGTAGATGACCATTCATCCAGGTGATAGGGATGAAATTTCCACTTTTGGCGAGAGAGTCTGTGGCGGAATGTGGCGGCAGGTATAAGCTCGAACAATTCCTCTGAACACTCCCCGTGGTAAATGCGATAAAGGACACATAGAGACGCCACGTCTCTCCGCAGGGTAAGAGTATCAAGCCAAATAGTGGGACTCCCGTCGTCAACGACCATTCGAGCTGCACGATGTTGTATGCGATCAAAAGGAAGAAGTTGATACTGTGGTGCCCCGGCCCAGAGATGGCAGCAGTATTCCATATGCGGCCGAACTTGCGCTTTATATAATTGGAGGCGATGGACCCATGTGAACTATCGCCTAGCTCTGCGAAGGACACCCAGCTTTTTGGAGGCCAATTTGGCCTTGTCTTCCAGATGACCGCGAAATTTGACGTCACTCTCGATGTCGACGCCGAGAATCCCTACTTTCTTTTTATATCCAGAGGAGTGCCCTGAAATTGAGGAGGTATGGCAATGGGAGCCTTTTTGGCAATGAACGCGCAAGCTTGTGTCTTTAGGGGGTTGAATTGGACTAGGTTGATATGCCCCCAATCTGAGACTTGGTCAAGTGTTGTCTCAATTTTAGACACACGATTGCTCCGACTCTCAATGACGTATGCCCGAGAAATATTGCAGTGGCCAAAGTAAGAGGCATCCACCGTACTGTCATCTGCATAGCAATGAATGTCATGGAATTGTAACATATCATTGATATGCAGAAGAAACAGGGTTGGTGAAAGCACACAGCCTTGTGGGACACCAGCGTTCACGGGCTTGGAGTTTGAGCATGTACCGTCGACAACGACCTTGATGCTGCACTCCGTGAGGAAGCTGGCAACCCATTTGCAGAGTTTCTCGGGCAGCCCATAGGAAGGAAGCTTCGAAAGTAGCGCCTTGTGCCACACCCTATCGAAGGCTTTTGCAATGTCCAGACTTACCGCCATGGCCTCCCCCTTGCTTTCAATCGCCCAACGATGGGTTAGGTAGACAAGAAGATCACCAGCAGACCGACCCTGACGAAATCCGTATTGGCGGTCACTAATAAGGTGATGATCCTCAAGATACCGTAGAAGTTGGCGATTGATAATGGTTTCCATTATTTTTGAGAGCAAGGAAGTAATGGCAATAGGACGGTAGTTACCTGGATCAGAGCGATCGCCTTTTTTGGGAATGGGGTGCACTAAAGCCGTCTTCCATGATTGCGGGACTACGCCCTTTTGTCCACATGTCTTCAGCACAATAGGGGGGATAGCGTCAGGCCCACTGGACTTGTGGATGTTAAGGGAGAGAAGTACACTTCGCACGGATTTTTGAGTGAACTGAATGTCCACTAAAGTGCTGTCACACCGTGGGATCGTTGGCGGTGGTTTCTCCCCGTCGTCCAAAGTGGAGATCGACGCAAAACGAGAACCCAGAAGATCGGCTTTCTCCTTTGCGTCGTGAGCCAGTGCATCGTTCCCCTTGCGCAGAGGTGGAAAAGAAGGCCAACAAAAATTTCCTTCAACAGCTTTGGCGAGAGACCAAAAGGCGCGTGTTCCTGAAGGTAAACGAGCAAGTCTCTCGCCAATTCTGCCGATGTGCTTTGCCTTTGCCATGGCCAGCGCTCTTTTGAGGGATCTGGTGGAAAAGTTGTACTCCTTTTTCAATTGACAAGCTTTCGCATCCTTAGTAGCTATTGCATCGGCCCAGGCTCGAAATTTTTCTTGCTTTTGGCTAGATGCCAGCTTGCAAGAGGAGGTAAAACCAGGGCTGGGACTTGCCGCCGATGGGCACTGAAGAGTTTGGAATGAAAAGTTCCATACCCTGCAGTACCACATCCGCGATGGAGTCAACAATAGCACTAGGGTCTTCCAGCGAGAAGCAAACTTTTCCCCATGGGTATGATGAAAAAAAGGTCCGCATTTCATCCCAATCTGCTCACCTGTAGTGCCAGACACGGCGACAGCCCGTAGTACGAGTACGCAGTCGGCGCGTGAGTGGCATCACACTTCGAATCAGGCAGTGATCCGACGAGCCGAGCTGAACACCAACGGTAACTTGTCGGCCGTCTGGATGAGAGGTCAGCAGAAGATCCAACAGTGAAGGCATATGGTTTTCCACATCGGGCACACGTGTGAACGAGGGAACCATCTGTGTTAAACCATAGGCCATGGCAAGGGCATGAGCAGATCTACCCGCATGGTCAGTTCTCTGTGAACCAAGCCATTCAATGTGGTGCGCGTTGAAGTCACCGAGCACCACAATCGAGGCTGACGGAGTCTGTTCTAGCACGGAGTTGATGGCCATTTCGACGTGCTCAAAGAGTCGGTCTGTTTCTGCATCACCGCTGTGGGACCTATACAGGCATGCATATATGCGAAGGTGGTCGTCGCAATCAACACGCAGCCAGATGGAGGAGAGGTCCCTGCCTTCAAGATTGCCTAGGCGGTGGACACAGATATCATCTCTCACGTATACACATACACCGGCTCTAAACACAAACCTGTGCTCAATTTTGTAGCATGGGTAGTCTAGGTATGATGTATCCGCAGGAGATGAGATCTGAGTTTCCGTCAAAAAGAGCAAAGCCGGCTTCTCCGTCTCAAGATGATGGTGAACAGGGTTTAGGTTGGTGTGTAATCCCCTGATGTTGCAAAAATGTGGATGTGGAGTTCAGGTGGTAGCGCCGTGTTTTTTGTGCTCTTTCCTGAGGCAGAATTTGCGAGCGGGATTTTGCCCTCCCCAGAATACACAGGGCAGCCTGAGCAAGAATGCTCAAGGAGGGATTCCCCATTACGTAGCGTACTGGTACCCTCCTGGGGTACTTTTTCTTTTAATTCCGCTGCCATGTTAGAAAAAAGGGGGGGAGGGTTGGGCCTCCGGCCTTCTCGCTCACCGTACGAAGCGCAGTAATGAAACGAAACGCTACTACTCGGACGCCGGTCTTCTGCGAGAGTGTGGTACTTCCCCGGTCGAGCCGGCCCATTCATGCTGCTTACAGCGTGGCTCTACCACAAAAGCGAATTATAGGCATCACGTGCCCCCGTGACTCAAAAAAAGTTTATTCTCTAGTTCTTCTGGTTAGTGACCCTGACTGCTAAGCTATAGGTCGTGATTTCAATTACCACCCGCGACAAATCTTTGTGTGATGAACACAAAAATTTATCGCGAGTCTGGGTGTAATTTATCTACAATATGTATGTAGAAATATATACCTAAGTTAAGATTTATTTTCAAAAGTAAATAATTAAATTAAATTATAAGCTAAAATCAGAAAAACTACAGAAACCCTATTTACCCTAATAGGCGTCAAATAATCCCTCCGCATCGCTTATGGGAAAAGTGCCCAGAAGGCTGGCCGCATTGCCACGCTGGATGCCAATGCTGATCCTCTGACCCAAGAATACGCCAGCCCTCTGATCATGGGAAGCGTTGATCAATCTTTTTGTTATTTCCCGAAATATTAAATGTGCGTTTGGGCCCCATGGTCCTAAGGTTTCTACCCCAAACGGCTCAAAAACAAAATTTACAGACGAATTTGTGTATTTGCGCCGTTTAAGAGTTTCCGCCAAAGCAGCAGCAGCGCCTGCAGAACCTGACGTGTTGCGTCCTACACCAGGGGCCTATCCATCTTCCACGGAACCAAAGACATACCATCGGGTCTCTTTCCATATCAAACCGCTTGGTTCTAGAACCGCTGGGACGTCAAACGCTGGAAAGAGCCCGACGGATTATGTCATTGATGCTACTGTGGCGTGAGACTCACACTCAGACTACCCGCGCTATGGTAGCATGATAGACCATGGCGTCCAAGATGATCGACCGCTTCCCCACACCTTAAACGATGCTAATGATAATTTTACGGATGCTGAGGCCACCAATGCACACAAAAAGAGGAACTTGCACCCAGGCACGGTCATCACGGTCTAAATTTAAAATTGAGCATAGGGTGTCCAAACAACAGTAACGGTGAACAAAACAGCAGTATCGAATCAAGGTGTACGATGAATGTGAGTTTAGTTTGAAAATCGTACTGAAATATCAGTAAAATTAAATTTTTTCGTCTATGAAAGGTAAAAACTCCTCTTCCAGGATGGGAAACCCCAGGAGGCGTAACGTGTTTTTATTTAGGATTTTAATATCTGGGGCTATAGAATTAAAATTAGAAGTTACAGTGTTTTTGTTGGCTTCCTTTGTTATCAAATGTTCACATTTGGATGGGTTAAGCTCAATTGATTTAAATGATTCCTTTAGGAAAAGTCACTCAGGGCAGTTACAGCATCACCTCTTAAAGTCCCGTCATCTAAATACCATGCGTAAATTTTTTTATTTAGCTGTCCTATTATTGGGTATATGGCAAAACTAAAAATTACCGGTCCGAGAGGGTCACCTAGTTGGCATCGGACGGCTGAATCAAAAGTGTGTCCTTTGTATAATTTTGTGGGATAACGGTAACCGTTATCCCACAAAATTAAGCCAAATAAAGTGATATATTTCGGGGGTTTCTTTTTGCACCTTGGCCGACAAGGTATCCCTGTTTACGGAGTTAATGGCGTTATTTAGGTCAACTTTAAGGACGACCTCACCTTTGCCACCACATAAATACGTAGAGAGTGCGTGTATGGCAGCCTCACAGCCCCCCTTGGAGCCAAATCCGAGCTGGAATCGAGGGCTGGAAAACGGATGAAAGCTTTCCATAAACGTGTTTGCAATATAATTTGGCTGGCATTCGACGGAAACGCATCCAACAGCAATGGGGCGGATGCCACCATCGCGTTTGTAAAGGGCACAGAGGTTGGCCTCGTACAAACAACAATACCTAATGTATCCGCAAACATTGCCGCTAAGCATTAAGTAAATCAGGGCCGTAAGTTCCTGCAAAAGTGACTCTCCAGCGATCCCCATGGATGGATTAGCCAGGTCTTGCAGATGCTGAGGGGTCAATCCATCAAGACCCCCTGCGGAACCGCTTCGGAAGGAATATACGGCCACTGACACTTCCCGGGCAGTTACAGACAGAGCTGTTTCACTAACGGGTGGTCCTGGAAAGTTGAGGTCATCTGCTGGAACCGGATACTTGCACTGCAACGCCCCAAGTGGGTCCGGCGTGCAAGGCGCCACTTCATCACTGCTAAATAAAAGCCTGGCGGCGCCCCCGTCTAATTTGGATTGAACATAATTATACAAGCTTTTTGAGTTGTTATAACGTATTTTTATGTTATCAACATCAAAATTAGCTTATTGGTGGGTATCGTAGTGGGTACAATTATTTTTTATTTACGTTGTTAAATTATTCTGAGGATTTTTTGACTTTTTGGCGGGCAAACCACTATAGGCAAAGTTGGGCAAATTCCTCCAGCTGTGTTCATTATTGTCCCCAAGAACAATGCGAATGCACTGAGCTAGAGTTTGTGCAACTAATTGACTAGCTCCTCGAGGAAATAACACAATTTTATAATACACATACGTCATTATAAATAAGGAAATATATTTATTGAAGTAAAACTTATATACGCTTGCTTTTAGCTTATTAAGGCAAAAGAGAAGTACAAAGATCATGACAAATGGAAATCCGTTGTCTCTGTCTAACCCTCTGGGAAACAGATGTGAATCTATACCAGCGAATTCTAATGTTTTAATGGACAAGCATTTATATATATAATTTTTTAAAACGCCCGGGAAATAAATCTTAAAATAAAAACCCGGGGAAAAAATAATACTTTACTAACTTATGTATAATTTACGGACACAAACACACCCAGACTCAGAACAAATGCGGTACAAAGTGCTACTTTGATAAAGACGCTGTCTATAACAATGAAACGATCACATAAATAACCACGTTAGGTAGGTATTAATGTATTTGGATGTATTGTATCTAATATTACTAGTCTTGATAATACCTATATATATTACCTATATATATATATATATATATATATATATATATATATATATATATATATATATATATATATATATATATATATATATATATATATATATATAAATATCTAATTTATGTATGTACTAGCTGTGCCCCGTTGTTTCACCCGCGTCATCTATATATATAAAAATCAATGCCACTTTTCGTTGTAATGTTATAACTCAACAACGCCTTTACCGATTTGGCTAATTTTGGTCTTGAATTATTCGTGGAAGTCCAGGGAAGGTTTGTACGCAGAGAAAACTTAAAAAAAGTCTCGATAAAGTGTAAAATCAACATCTTTCTATACTCCCATATACAAACAATTTGTACTAATACTTAAAAGCGTAGCGAAGCACGTACCGGGCCGCTTGTGCTTTATAAATCATAGTCTATGTGTTATTCAGATATAATATACATATCTATATATATAAAAATCAATGCCACTTTTCGTTGTAATGTTATACTCAACAACGCCTTTACCGATTTGGCTAATTTTGGTCTTGAATTATTCGTGGAAGTCCAGGGAAGGTTTGTACGTAGAGAAAATTAAAAAAAAAGTCTTAAAAATTGTAAAATTAACATCTTTTACCAATTTAAAATATTTTTTTGTTTGAATAAATTAACTTAATAATATTTTATTTATTACTAGGCCTTATACGTAGCGAAGCACGTACGGGCCGCTAGTTATTTATAATTTAAAATCATTGTTCACTGCGGTTCGTCACCGCGTCAATAGATGGCGCTGTTAAGCTCGTTAAAAGTCGCAATGGTTTCGTTCACAAATATACTATATAGCTATCGAGGATTTTTGTTGACAATATACCAGCTTCAGTACAGTTTTGAGTGTTTTATTTAATTAAAACCCCAAACACACCCCTGAACTGCTTGGGCACTCAACATTGGTCCTAACGACCCGGATAGTACGGACCAGGATTTTTGACACAAGTGTGGAGCCACCGCTGGCCGCGCTTCCCCCGTGTACTTGTAGTGAAACGCTACAGCAAGGTACACGATCCTCCGCACAAGCGGCGACAGCTTTGCGCTGAGCCAGCATCCCCGGAGCAGTACAAGGAGCGGCGACAGACGGCGCCACTTTTAGTTCAACGAGTGGTCACCAGAGGGCGCTGCTCGAAGTTCAACACTTCACAAGGATAACACGGTGACGCAGGCGCAGCTTCGTGACGTCACAGGGACGTCATACACAGTGAGTTCAACGAGCGAATAGAAGGCGCGACCTGGTGTTTGTGTGAAGTGCATTTTGTGAGTACATTTGTTTACCTGTTTATCCTGTCCGTAAACAGAGCAACAGTTTAAGTGCCAAGTAGTAATTAGTTCAACTTAGAACAATCGTGAAGACCGGACTTAGAAAAATTCAGTATCTTTTGAGACTTATAAAATTTTAGAACATTTTGAAACTTAGAATAATTTAGTTGTAGTTTGTGTGCATGTTAGTTAAGGACTTAGAATATTTAAGAAAAAACGGGGGAACGAGGAATCTATGTCCGATTTCCACCAGGTTTCGTGTGTTGCCAAACACTTGTAAAATTTTGACCATTGTTTTGGGACTTGTAATATTTTTAACTTTTTTGTTTACATTGACTTATAAAATTTTAATGCAATTGAGACTTAAAAACTTACACATATTTTTGAACATCAAATAACTTTAACAAATTTTAACCAGTTCGAACACTTAGCATATTAAATAACAAATTAAATTTGAAAAAAATAACTAAGAATCAATTTTTATTTACATATTTTTATACACATTTGTTTCTTGTTTTAGAACAATTTTTAATTAATATATTGCTATTAGTTTTGATCATTAATTACATTACAAAATGGAAGGATTACTAAAAGTTTATAAAGATCAACAAAATGTAATATCAAAGGGTTTAACTAATTTTAAGAAATGTGGTAATGATAGATTAACAGTAGAGTACATAGAAACAAGACAATAATTATTAGAACAAAATTGGAATTTATTTAAAGAAACTAAGTATAAATTATATGCGCATAAAATGACAGAGGATACAGAGCAAAAATTAGAGGATATTTACGATTCAACAGAGGACACTTACATAACTTATAAATGTTTGATGAAATCAGTTTTGAATAATATCCGTTTAGCCACGGGGTCGGTACAAAAAACCGACGGTACCTCATCCAGTACTAGAAAATTGAATAGTTCACTTGTAAAATTACCCAAAATTTCCATACCGATATTCTCAGGTAAATATGATGAATGGACAACATTCCATGATCTTTTTACCTCATTAGTACATAATAACCAGGCATTAGATAATGTGCAAAAGCTTCATAATCTTAAAAGTCACCTTTCTGGCGAAGCAGAACAATTAATACGTCACACTCCTATAGCCGACACCAATTATGTCCAATGTTGGGATCTATTAGGCAAAAGGTATAGCAATAAAAAATACCTAACCAATTACATTCTAAAAAGGTTGTTCGGTCAAAAGCGAATGCATGTCGAATCTGCTACTTCTTTGAAAGAATTGCTAGACACTACATGTGATTGTCTTAATGCGTTGAGTAACTTAAGCATAAACGTGAGTACATGGGATGTCATTATCATACACATTGTTACCTTTAGGTTAGATGTTGAGACGCGAAAACAATGGGAGCTTAGCGTGTGTAACAATGACTCCAACAATGACATGCCAACTTTTAGCCAGTTCAAAACATTCCTGGAGAATCGGTTTCGCGCGTTAGAGTGCTTAGAACCTAAAAAGGCACCAGTTCATCAGTTCCATAGTCCAAAGGCCATGCTGGCAACAAGTTCTTCAAAGTCTAATAATATGCTGTGTGAGTTCTGCTCCGACCTTCACAAACTTTGCTTCTGCAAGAAATTCAATAAGGAATCACTCAAGTCCAGACGTGAGTTCGTATTAAAAAATAATATTTGCTTCAACTGTCTTGGTGGCAATCACGTTGTTAGTGAGTGCAGGAAGCCTACCAGATGCAAGGTGTGCCAGAAACGCCACCATTCAATGCTGCATTTAGATCAGGAGTCGATCAAAAGGGACCAACCTTCGACATCCTCGGCTATCGACAGTGTTAGTGCCACTAATACTAGTCCGATTGCTTCGTTTTTGTCGACAGGTAACACTCCCGCACCGAGACAGGTTTTACTAGCCATTGCGCTAGTAAAAGCCGAGTCGCATTCTGGTGAACTCCAGACTGTCCGAGCCCTGATCGATCAGGGCTCGCAGGCGTGCTTCGTAACAGAGGCCGTAGTTCAGCTGCTCAGCCTGAAAAAGGAGTCCTGGAGGGAGGATCCCTATTCAAGGAGTTATCTCAGGTCTTGGCGGTACTAGTTCAACCATGGCACGGTACTTGGTATATTTAAATATCCAGTCTCGGATTAGTCCAAATTTCAAACTGAAAATTAAAGCTTACGTACTAAATAAAATAACAACTTATTTACCCGAACGCAAGATTAACACTGCCTTAGATTGGCTAAGTATTAACACTCTGCAGCTAGCCGATCCAGAGTTCAACACTCCCAATAAGATTGATGTGTTATTGGGCGCTGATGCTTACAGTAGCATCATAAAACAAGGCATCTTTAGAAACCCTTCAGGCACGTTGATCGCTCAGAGTACTACGTTAGGCTGGGTACTGTCAGACGTAGTAAATAAGGACACAGATCAAAACACAAAATTAAATAATATTCGTGTATTACATGCACAATTTAGTGAAGATGACATGTTAAAAAAGTTCTGGGAGACAGAAGAGCAAAGTAGTGTAAAGAAAATGCTTACGCTCGAAGAAAATAGAGGTGAAGAGTTCTACAGCAAAAGTACAAGAAGAGATAGCAACGGCAGGTACATAGTAAACTTACCTTTCCGCGATGAAGATCATCCTTGCAAAGGCGGTAACTCCCGTCCTATCACTGAAAATATATTAAAAGCATTAGAGTGTAGATTAGAGAAAAATACAGATTTTAAAAACAAGTACAAACAGGTCTTAGAACTAGGACACATTAGAGAAGTTGACAAGTGCGATAAAAATAGAAGTATAGCTGTCCACTTACCTCATCACGCGGTAGTCAGGGAAGACAAAACTACCACAAGGGTGCGAGTTGTCTTCAACGCCTCAGAGAAGAACGGCAATAGTGTATCTCTCAATGACGCGTTGATGATAGGGCCCACTTTTAAAAAGCAACACGATAGAACAAGTTCTAGAATTATATTACAAAATAACAGAGCTTTTAGGAAAAGGGGTATTCCAGCTACGAAAATGAAAGAGTAATATTAAAGACATAGTAGACATAATTCAGAACAGAGAGAGTACAAACATAGAACAAACAAATCAAATTAGTACAAAGGACAAAATCAATACATACAAGGACAACATAAATAAGGACAAATGAAAAAATAATACAGAACACAGAACAAACAATAAAGTACTACAAGCAAACAGAGCACAAAGGAAAAGAACTAGAAATAAAACTGGATAGTACAATTAAAGGTTCTTGGACTTACCTGGAACAACAATGACGAGACTTTCCAATACACGGTGAACTTCCCGCCGACGACGTCTGCACCTAAACTATATAACTAAAAGATCCATTATTTATGTAATAGCACGTATTTTTGACCCATTCTGTTGGTTAGCACCTAGTGTAATTCTAGTGAAGGGATTCATCCAGAAATGATGGCTCGCAAGTGTTGGCTAGGACGAGGGGCTTACCAAAGAACTTATAAAGGAATGGAGATCATATAGTGAAGAATTTAATAAATTAAATAAATAAATAAATAAATAAAAAATAAATAAATAAATTGTTACTACTCACCATGGTCCGGATTCCTCGTTGGCTCGGAACAAAGTCAAAAGAATATTTGGATCTACACGGGTTTAGTGACGTCTTCGAGATTGCGTATTCAGCAGCAATTTACTTGCGGATGGTAGATGCCCACAACATAGTAAAGGTCACGTCGCTGGTTGCTAAAACTAGAGTTGCGCCAGTAAAACAGGACAGTTGAAATCTTGACCATGATGAAAGCGTCACAATGGTTTCACGTCTCTACGCAGAACAATTCAGCGGATTGCGCCTATAGAGAAATATTACCCAGTTCCCTACGAAAACGAACTATGGTTCGCGGGACCATCAATTCTCAAAGCGCAGAACATTATTTATAGTAGGCCAAATAATAATTATAGGACAGATTTAGAATAGAACATAGGTTAGGATTGTTGCGTACTGCCGAAGGTTTGGTGAATGTGCTAAACAATAATTACGAAGAGTCCAACATATATTGTTTATCACGCTGGCAAGTTATCCAGCGAATGATGAAGTCATTTTGGAGACGTTGGTCCAACGAATATTTGTCCACATTGATGAACCGTTACAAATGGTCAGCACATGTTACTGAGCCAAAAATTTGAGACATTGTTTTAATAAAAGACGACGACTTGCCTCCAAGTCGCTGGTTGATGGGTAAAATTGTTGAAAAACACACGGGGTATGATAATGTCACCCGTGTCGTCACGTTACGCACTAATTCCTCAACAATCAAAAGACCAACATCAAAAATATGTATTTTACCTGTAGTCGATTAAGAAATGTTTTTGTTATTATTTATATTGGTTATTGCATAAATCATAGTTTTATTACATGTTTTATTGTTTTAAGATCTATTTACACAACAATCAACTATTATAGACATACAACCTAGAATAAGATGTTTCATTTTAAGTTAGTTCATTTTGTTAGTTTTAAACTGTAGCACATAATAGTTCAGCCATGACTTCTAGCTTGTTGTTCATTGTAGTTCTCTTTTAGTTCTTAGTTTAGAGCAAGCAGGGCAGTAATTAGTACAAATTGTTTTAGTTAAGTTTTAGTTTAGTTCATATTATTGTCAATAAATATACATATCTTTTTACAGTACAAACTAAGATCAGCGTAATGTACCATAGAGCAATGTACCCGTTTATTTAAGAAGGACGTTCCATCAGTAACGTCCTTGGTGCCTGGTGGGCGGTATGTTCACTGCGGTGCGTCACTGCGTCAATAGATGGCGCTGTTAAGCTCGTTAAAAGTCGCAATGGTTTCGTTCACAAATATACTATATAGCTATTGAGGATTTTTGTTGACAATATCACAACCGATATTTCGTACTCGCCGGATGCGAGTACGGCCGCGAACGCGTCGCGACCACCAGCGTCCTCCATGACCCTTAGTTTGCATATCGTATCGATAAAAAGCCCCCCTCAACGCGGACGGGGGGCCGCGTCATGTCATTAACGTAGAGCGAAAGTTGCACTAAACTCCCTAAAAACCATGATCTCTCGCCCTCTCCCCGTCAGTATCCGCCCAGAGCCGAGGTTCGAACCCCACAGGGGGTGCCCTCCGGCGCGGGTACTTAGTTTGTAGTCTATATTTTCTAGGCCGGTTAGAGCCCACGCTCACCCCTACTGCCCGGTGAAGCAGTAAAAGCCGTAAGGCTAACTGCACGCGTCACGTTAAAAAAAAAAAAAAAAGAAAAAAAAAAAAAATGTTGACAATATACCAGCTTCAGTACAGTTTTGAGTGTTTTATTTAATTAAAACCCCAAACACACCCCTGAACTGCTTGGGAACTCAACAATCATGGTTAACAGAGAAAGCATATTACTCCGTAAGTGAATTTATGGCAGAACTTCTTTAATTAACGCAATTGTAATAAAAATGGTGTTATAATGATAATGTAATAATGATAATTTAATAACAATATATTTATAATAATGTTAATATTTGCATGTCAATATATTGGCTGAAGTTGTAAGGACCTGTAATTAGTTATAAGACCAATTAAATGTACCAATTTTACTGCAAATAAAGAATATGAATATGGATATGAATATGATAAACATGAGGTGACCCACTTGCACGTTTGTCGCCCTCTTATATATATAAAAAAACAAAATGTTAATCACGTCAGCACCTTGACAGGCCGACGCTCTGGGTCGTGGGTTCAATGAACGGACGGCGACGGAAGGAATTGACGGTCACCGTAGCCTAGTTGGTAGTGCTCCTGCCTACGAAGCTGGTGGTCCTGGGTTCGAATCCCGGTAAGTGCAAATATTTGTGTGATGAGCACGAATATTTGATTCTGAGTCATGGATGTTTTCTATGTATTTATCTATCTCTATAAGTATGTATATCGTCGCCTGGTACCCATAGTACAATCTTTGCTTATTTTCTGTGTGACATTGTCCATAAAAAAAAACCCCAACCCAGGACAGATATTTGTTTGCATGAACATGTCTGATTGTCTTGTATCTATACAAGTAGGTATTTATTTGCAAAAAAAAATAAGTATATTATTATTTTGTATATCAGTTATCTGGTTTCCATAGTAACCTAAAGTAGTTTGGGTTCAGATGGCTGTGTGTCAATAAAAAAATATTATATTAGACTAGCTGTGGCCCGTGGTTTCACCCGCGTTAAAGTAGTTTAGCGTAAAAGAGTAACAAACATACATCCATACATCTATCTATACTCACAAACTTTCTCATTTATAATTTAAGTAGGATGTGTACCTCTAGCGGCTTTGGCAGTGCATGCCGAAATAGCTCGCAGATGGTAGATGTTTTCCTACTTACTTGACACTTATCGTCATATTTTGGACAATTCACACAAAATCTTTATAAATTGTAGCCTATTGTAAACTTTCATTAAAATCCATTCAGTAATTTTTACCTGAAAGACCACCATCCATTCATTCCATTCATTCCATCCATTTTGAGTTTGTGATACATTCAGTCAAAAAAGTATCGGGAATGTATGATTTGTTTATGGTTCCAAATTCAATTTTTTTTTTGTTTGTGTTAGATTGGCACAACTGTTTTCCATTTTGGCGCGGAGTTTGAGTTGCATCTGTTATTTATATTAAATACAGTGCTGGTTTTAGTAATATCATATATTTATTGCGAATTTCATAATGGACAAAAATATCGAACAAAGAGTTTGTCTTAAATTTTGCATCGCTAATGGAATTTCGTGTTCGGAGTCACTGACAATGTTACAGAAGGCTTACGGTGAATCCACTTTATCAAAAACTCGTACTTATGAGTGGTTCAAAGCGTTCAAAAGCGGTCGAGATGTGATGAAAGATTTGCCTCGCTCTGGTAGGCCATCAACGTCTGCCACTGAAGTTAACATCGCAAAAGTGAAGGAAATAGTGACTGAAAATCCTCATTCAACTCTGAGAGAGATAGCCGCCGAATTTTCTGTATCTCACGAGTCGATTCGTACCATTTTAACTAATCATTTGGGTATGAAACATGTTGTCGCTCGGCTAGTCCCAAAAAGATCTGAATTTTCTCCAAATACTCAATCGCATGAAAGTCGCTAAGAACATGGTAGAACGAGTCAATTCCGAACCAACATTCATGAAACGCATTGTTACTGGTGACGAGACGTGGGTTTACGAGTTTGACATGCAAACTAGTCAACAAGCTTCGGAGTGGCGCCTTCCAACTGAACCGAAACCGAAAAAAGCACGCCAAAGTCGATCAAAAGTCAAAGTCATGTTGACTGTTTTCTTTGACTATCGCGGTGTTGTGCATTCTGAATTCTTACCGGAAGGTCGAACGGTAAATAAAGAATATTTTTTGAGCGTTATGCGGCGTTTAAGAGAGCAAATTCGACGAAAAAGGCCAGATTTGTGGAAAGAAAATTCTTGGATTTTGCACCACGATAATGCGCCTTCGCACAAGGCCATCATTGTGAACGAATTTTTGACCATATTCACCAGATATGGCTCCAGCTGACTTCTTTCTTTTTCCTAAACTCAAATTACCACTTCGTGGTACCCGTTTTCAATCGGTAGAAGACATAAAGGAGAATTCGCGGCGAGAGCTGAACTCAATTCCGAAAGCAGCGTTTAAAAATGTTTCGAGGAATGGATTATTCGTTGGCGTAAGTGTATCGTTTCTGAAGGAGCATACTTTGAAGGTGATCAAATAAATTTGGATGAATAACAAACATTTTGTATATTATTGATCTTTTTCCGGTACTTTCTTGACAGAGTAGTTCTTTTAAATTATTCCGGAATTAACAGCAACATGTAAATAAATAAAATATTTTTATGAGAGTTTAATGTATAATGTTAAACGGTTAATGTACGAATAGAATATCTTTATTTGCTTTGAATGTATAAACAAAAATTAGTTTTTAAAACACATTTCGAAGAATCCTTGTACAGACGCCAGCACATCAAGCTACACCAATGAAATCTGTCAAATTTCCCCAATTGAAAGTGAACCTTTTCTTTGTGATAAAGTTGAAAATCTATTAAATACATGTGGCAGATTGGGGTAGCTGTATGTGCTGGCGTCTGTACATACATTCTGCCTTAATAAAACATGCAAATTCATTTTTAAACTAAAAAGAACATGGATGCATTTATTTAAATTTGCTTATCATCTAGGAATTCTTGCAAGGAATAATAGCATTTTTCAGCTAGCAGTGCTGAGAGGTATTTTTTGGACCTTTCCAATGGGAGATCTTTGATGTTATTTGGCAGCTTATTGAAGATAACAGGTGCCATAAAAATAACACTATTTTTCAAAAGACTGGTTTACCTACCTATATAGGTTTACATAATAATATTATTCGAAAGACCTTGTATGTACAACGACGGTCGTGCTTTAATGATACCACCGAATCCAATTTGGTTTCTGGGTAGGCATGGTTTTCTGTTTACTTTTTTGATGTAAACCTATATAGCTATACATAAACCACAATTAAAATGGCTTTTTCTTCTGGTATATAATTATTTGCGTCATGCCTCAGATTTACTTTGTTAGTGCTACATATTATTATTAACGAAGATGAAAAATGAACATCATGTACAATATAACAAAATTTCACTAAAATATAGCTCATGATAAATATGCACTATGTTTCTTTTCAACCGCAAATTTAAACTAACATCGCATATCGAATAAAGCGTCATACGCCTTTCAGTCGCACATCGAATAAAGCGGTGTGCTATGCCAAATTGAATGACAAATAATCGAATATCAATTGATCGACAACTACAAGTTGAATGTCTAAATACTCAAACGTTCATAGCGGCCGCGAATGTAAGAACAAATCAATCGTTTATCGCTAAAGGATACATTCGATTGATTGTTCGATAAACTTAAATCGGGTAGTAATAAATTTAATTTTCAATATTTGATCACAAATACAAGGACCGGGATAAATTTCATAGGAGCTTGTAATAAGAGAATTTATACTATTTCGTGTTACAAATAGATACAGTGGAACAATGGAAAATCGGAAAACTTAAAAAAAAACTATTAAAATCAACTATAATGGATATATTTACCCAGGAAAAATTACAATTTAATTTATATACAGGTATTTATATACATGGCTAAATGCTCTCACCGATCCATAAGCGATCGGCGTGGTTAAGCAACTAGGCTCGCGGTCAGTCAATAGATGGGTAACCACCAAAGTGGTTTAATTTCTGGGTGGCTCCTTGTTTCGGAGGGCACGTTAAGCTGTCGGTCCCAGCTGTAGTCATTAGACAACAGACAAGCCAAGTCAGAGGCCTACTGGGCGGTTTGGACAACTCTGACACTAGGGTAACCACTGCCCATACGATATGTAAGTAAGTATTTACCTAAACTTATGTAAAAGCATTACCTTTTTAAAATTGCCGCCCTATAACTTACCCTGATAAACAAGATATACATGTATAAATAAGTATAAATAAATAAATAACATGATATCGTGAACGGATATCGGAGTGATTTAAATGTTTTGTGAAGTTTTAGTACCGTAATGGAACGAAAAACAATATAAAAAAAAAACTTGTGTGTACTTATGTACACGCGTTAGAAGTTATACTTCTTAATATACAACTTGAACATAGTTATCAATTTTCATACCACCTAGAACTAACTTCATGCTGTTAAATTTTTTGGTGTCGGTGTGCGCGCGCATCGTATAAATTCACTCTCATAATTTTTCTCCATCGCGCCAAAAGAAGTATAACTTCAAAAAAACCGACTTCTCTAAAGCATGTTGACACGTCGGCGAATGATGTTTATTTGTTTACTTATATAGGACGTCAGACGTTGTGATTGGTGTTTGTTTGACGTGGAGAATATATTAACATTGATTATATTCGTTGGCTTAAATTATAAAGGGTTAATACCTCACAAAAATATTTAAATCTTACAAGAAATCTGTGTCTAACCAAATATTAGATTGTTTGTGATTATCGTCTGATTGCCTATTGTTTTAAATATTTATTTAAAATTCATGATCAAATAAAGCAGTTTTCTGATCATGGCAAAAACAATAGAAGGACGGCTTAATTTAAAAAATAATATGACTAATACTTATTACCTACAAAACTGAAATACTGTCAGTTATTTAATAACAGGGATAATTGAATAGGTACATATTAGAAGTTTATTAAGTAGGATATATTTATTAATTATTGAACAATGATGATGAACAACAGGACAACTGAACTTTTAAATGACAGTCGCTATAATCACATAACTGTTGCTACTTCGAGTTGAACAACATGTCCATACAATTCATTTACATCTTGTTTTTTCTAATTTGTTCTGTACAAAGTGATGTTCTACGTAAACAAAGCAATTTCAAAATATCTTACTGTACAAATAAAAACAAAGTGTGTATACCAAAGTGCTGCGATGAAGGAAAAATACTAAAATATCTTTGGAAAGAAAAGAATTCTATCTGCATGGACCCTAGTGAAGGCAAAAAGACTAAGGATTTAAAACTCGATTATCCTTCCTTAATGGAAGTGGGTGTTATGAAAGGTGACAAAGTGATACCTTCAAGCAAGAAGTTTGAAGATCTCTTCGAGTTTACGACGGAATACAATTATCCAGACAAAAATAAAGTTGCAATATTCCGAAACAGCGATTATGTAGACTTGTACATATCAGAGGTTGGTACATTAAGGCCCAGATTCCAACATGTAGCCATCTCGCTCGCACAACTTTAGTATAATATTACTTTTTTAGGGTTCCGAAGCCAAAGGGCAAAAAACGGAATCCCTTATGGATTCGTCATGTCAGTATGTCTGTCCGTCCGTGTGTAACAGCCACTTTTTCCAAAACTACAAGGACTATACTGTTGAAACGTGGCAAATAAAATGTATTCTGTGAACCGCCTTAAGGTTTCCCCACACAAATAGAAAAAAATATTGGGAGTTCCCCATACTTAGAACTGAAACTCAATCTCTCTTTTTTTTCCATGAACTCCATACATGTCGGGTATCTATGGATAGGTCTTCAAAAATTATATTGAAGTTTCTAATATTTTTTTTCTATTGGTTTGAACGAGATCTAGTAAGTAATATTTTTAATACGTCTTAAATCGTAAACCGCAATTTACCTTTCATTCAATCAACTCAAATACTTGCTGCTACGGAACTCTTTATGGGCGGGCCGACTCGCACTTGGCCAATTTTTTTATTGACGATGTGACCGTTATACTGTGATCGCCAACTCGTCTGCCACGGGTGGTGATTATGGCATATGCCCCCAAATTATGCTCAATTCCACTGTGAAAGCCTTTTTCCAGTATTGGACGTCATTCAAATTACATGTTGTAGAATAATTGTGTATGTATGTCTTCTAAAAAAGTTCTTTGATTATCTTGGGGACTTACCACTACAAAATATTTTGAATAAGTTTTCATGTTGATATTTTTATAGTGACGACTAAATGTGGTTAAATCAGTTTTTCCTATGTTTTTAAATCGGTAAAATAATTTTAGAAGGTAAAATTAGTTTTGAATATATTTTAGAATATTGATCTTTCAAAATAAACAAATACACATCATTCTTAAGAGCTCACAATGTAATTATATTCTCTAAAACCTATAAAGGTATAGCCGAGAGCTCCTGGTCGGCTCAATGTAGACTACATACCTGCGCGAAACTTATTATAGTCCACAAATGTGTGCGCATACACATGGGCACTTTCTATTCATACACTCTCCTGATCAGATGGGGCCACTAACTAGGATATTATCACTTTTTGGCTCGACCCGGGATTTGAACCCGGGACGTCATTATCTGCGGTTTAACACGCTACCGCTAGATCAGCGAGGCAAAAACTTGTATGATATATTTGATAATATTTTAGTAAATTGTACTACTTTTTATTATTACACAATCATAAAATTTACATTATCCTTTCATAAACAAGTATCACCATCATATCAGCCGAAAAACTGCTGAACAAAATCTCCACAATTGCCGGTCTTGCGCTATCCGCATCCAGCGGTTTAAATAAAAATAGACATTAGTAAATCTGTAAATAGTTGTGAAATTAATCTTTAAAGGCTGCACCAAGCGGGATATGGCTGCTTTTAAAATTGACCACTGTAGCTGGGAAAAGCTCGCTGAAAATAGAGTTGAATGGCGCAAACGTGTCGTGGAGGGTCGTAAGATCTATGTTGAAGCCTGGTTCAGAGTACTTGCTGATAAGAGACAGAAGCGACATGAAAGCGGCTCGGCACCAACCACCTCAAACTTCCCTAGTCAGGCCTGCGGCAGGCTATGTGGTTCTCGCATCGGTTTGTTTAGCCACAAAAATAAATCTTCTGTAATAGAGGCAAAAGCCATATATGTGAAATTAATAGTTTTAACTATCGCTGTTTATTCTTATTTTTTATTGTTAACGAACGACGTAAAGTTAAATATAATTACTAATAATTTTAAGTACTATTATCACGTAAGTGACTTATAAGTCCTTTTTCATAAAATAATCTTTAAACCGGCTTTTTCGGGCTAAAGAGTGATTTTTGGGATTATCTGATAAGAAAATTTGTCAGTATCAGCCCGAAGTCTGGCAGTTGTCGTCATTACACCCCCGTGCCTCAGAGAGCACGTAAAGCCGTCGGTCCTGTATTTGGCCTCTATCCGGTCGTGTCGCTAGGCATTCCGCCGGATCATGAGAGTGATGGAATAGAAAGTGCCCCTGTGTTTGCGCAGACACTTGTACACTATAATATGTCCCGCGCAGATGGCTAGTATCCATTGATTTTGGCCACGTCGCCAAAATCGGCTAGGATGAAATTTTGAGTATAAAAAGGTTATGCATACATATTTCCTGCTTATTTTTTTTTACTAACTCAAAACAGGCATTATTTTAATTATTGATATATTTTGTGCGCTAGCAACGGCACTTGTTCATTATTAATTCTCATAACATTCAGGATGGAACTATATTAATCAATGCAAGCCATGAGTGGGTTACACGTGAAGTACCAGATTATTGTGTGGATATTCGTGTCTTCAGCAGGAAACGCATAATAACAACTGAGCTCTTCCTGCAGTTGGCAACATTACAACATAGAGAGAATGTTATATATTCATTTTTATCAATTGGTAAGTTCGACACTAAGTTTTTCTTTTTAAGGTATCATCCAATTTTCTTCTTTTATTTTAGTTTGTCTTGTCTTCTCAGAGATATCTGTGCGACTGGTTTGGGTTGGGTTTGCGCTTGAGGGAGGCTAGATTGCACTGGCACCTTGGTGCATCCGTGATCATTTACACGAAGACCCAGGGCCTTGGGCACTACCGCCTAATTCGTCATAAATCATTCGTTTAACCGGCGCCCATAAGCACTTGAGACGTCATATATGGTTCGGAATAGATTTTCAACGTTGAAGTCGATTGAAAGAATGATTTAGTCTTTTTTAATCTTCATTTATTTGTAAGTGATGACTTGATTGATGGAATAGAAACGTGGTCGCTTACTATGGGCTTTATCAGACGGCTCAAGGACACGCTAAGGAAAAAGGACAAGGCTATGCTTGGAGTTTCCCTGCGTGATCGAATCAGAAACGTTGAGATTCGCAGGCGAACCAAAGTAACCGACCTAACTCGAAGAATTGCAAAAAGAAGTGGCAGTGGGCAGGGCATATAGGTCGTAGAACCGACGGCTACTGGGGCAGAAAGGTTCTTCAGTGGCGACGACGAACCGGAAAACGCAGCTTGGGCAGCCCCCCTGCAAGATGGGCCGCTGGATGCGGGTAGCGCAAAACCGGCCATTGTGGAGATCTTAAGGGGAGGCCTTTGTCGTCGATATGACGATGATAATGATCTATTTGAACGCGGATCATGGTCACGGTTATCGGCAATTGAGGTTGTACAAACGCCAGCACATGAAGCTACCCCAATCTGTCAAATTTCCCCAATTGAAAGTGAACCTTATGCTTATGTGATAAAGTTGAAAATCTATAAAAGACATTTGACAGTTGGGGTGACTGGATGTGCTGGCATCTTTTCGTCCCTTGGCAGTGACGCACCAGGCGGATATAGGAACGTTCACTCCCATCTTTGGTTCATGAATTTATTTCTACATTTATATATTTCCTTATAATGGGTATTTTGCGGAATTATAGGTATCTTTATTATAATAACAGGAAAAACCATCATGACTAAACAGTGATTTCGCCATCTGGGAACTCGATGTCCAGACAGGGTAACAGTATTGGAAGCTGATAAATAAAAGCTTAGGATATTAATTTTTAAATTTTTATTTTCATTTACACAATATAGGATACATTACATTAACAAACAAAAAAATTTTGATGTACATAATTTCAACTTAAAATAAACTTAAACTTATGTGCTAATGTTTAACATGTTTGCTGAGCCTCACACTAGGATTCCCTGTGTCGTGAGGCCCAGTTCCTTCCTTCATATAAAACAAGTATAAATTTAATTTAAATAGTAAAAATTAAATTAAAACGTACAATAAAAATTGAAAATGAAAAGTAAAAATTAAATTAAGAAGTAAAAAAAAAATTACAATTATATTAAATAAAAATGTGTGTGCGTGTGAGAGAGTGATTGAATGGGTGTGTGTGTGTGTGTGTGTATGTGTGTGTGTGCGTGTGTGTGGAAGACTGCGCATTACAAACCGATGTGTAATAGTTCTTCAGTTTGACTGTAGTTTTTAGGATGAAGCCAATTGAAAATGGTAGCTTTACATCTCGAGTAGGTCATGTTTAAAACACTCTTATTATTATTATAAAATCTTGAATACAGAAAGGGTCCAAGATAAGCAAAGCATTTATGTGCAAAAGAAGAACGCATTTTTGGTCGATCCCATTTGAGAGTCCTGTGTGATGAGCGTGCTCTATGTATCGCGACCTTGTGAAATCGAAGCACACTTGAGGTAATGAATAATTGCCTCACACGGAGAAGGTTGCATTCCAAGTATAGAGAATCAGTAGAGTAGCGCCAAGGCTTTTTGTGTATAATTTTCAGGATCGTTCGCTGAGCTCGTTCGAGTTTAATCAGGTCAGTCTTATTAGCGGTGCCCCAAACTGGTATACAGTAGCTCAAAATAGATTGACATAAACTAAAGTACACGGATCGAACCAATTTAAGACTCGCAATAGATCTTAATTTCTTGAAAATATGAGATAGTTTCCTTACACGTTTAACAAGTGCCTCTATCTGACTTTTCCACGTAAGTTTTTCGTCTATTAATATACCTAGGTATTTTATTGAAGATACTTGTTCTAAGACTTGGCATTGGCACTTAGTGACATGATTATTATAGCTATTGCATTCATGGATTATAATTTCCAGTGGTCTTTCTGGCGCAGACCGACAAGAAACTCTGAAGCTAACAAATTTGGTTTTATTGGTATTTAGCGTAAGGAGATTATTCTGCAACCAACTAGATACTGTCCTAAGGCCTTCTTGTGCTACACAAACGACCCTATGCCAAGTTTTTGCATGAAAATCTATAGCAGTGTCATCAGCAAAAGTAAAAATACTGGCATGTTGGAGTTTCATTGAGCATAGGTCGTTTATGTAGATCAGGAACAGTGTGGGTCCCAGAATACTACCCTGGGGTACGCCATATGTAATATCTACGTAGTTGCTAGAATGCTCTCCAATTTGAACACGTTGTTTCCGATTTGAAAGGTATGAAGTAAACCACTGCAATGCAAGGCCCCTCACTCCAATCAACTCCAGCTTTTTAATAAGTAATGGCCGAGAAACCGTATCAAAGGCTTTAGCTAGGTCCAAGAAGACGCCGACACATTTATGGCCTTCATCAGTTTTTTTAATCACAGTATCTACAAGCTGTGTGACAGCGTCCTCCGTGGACCTACCCGTGCGAAAACCAAATTGGTTCCCAGCCAATAAGTTGTGCTTGTCCAAGTAGTTCGTTAACCTAACATTGACTACCTTTTCAATTATTTTTGATAGGACACTTACGAGTGATATTGGTCTATAATTAGCAGGCTCGGAGGAATCCCCTGCCTTTAGGACTGGGATAACATTGGCTATTTTTAATTCACCAGGGACTAAACCTGAAGATAAACTTAAGTTGCAGATGTATGCAATCGGGTCAGCTACAACAAACTTAGCAATTTTTAACATGTCGTTGCTTATGTTGTCTGTTCCAGATGCTTTGCTGGATTTGAGCGTGCCAATTAGTTTGGTGATCTCAAATTTATCTGTGGGGGTGAAGAATAAAGAGTTAGCCGAGTTATTTGTTGAGGCTTTCAAATTTTGTGTCAGTTTATTTTCAGTTGATCCTAATTTGTTAAGAACTGTATGGGCTAGTTGTTCTCCAATGGAGCTGAAATACTTATTAACGGTATTTAATGACATGTGTGTGCTGTTTTCAATTAGGAGTAAGTCCTCATTTTTATGTCTAGATTTGGCAATGTTACATATTGTTTTTATTGAGTCCCAGGTTTTTTTAATATTATTTTTATTTTTGAGGAGTAGATTTTGTTCGAATTTGTTTTTTTGAGCTTGCAGGATATTTACACAATAATTTCTATATAATCTATATTTTTCTTGAATATTTTGATTGGTTTTGTTTTTTCTTGCCTCGATGTGAAGTTTGTCCCGATTCCTGATGCATTTTAAAAGACCTGGTGTTATCCATTCCTTAGAAATTATATCAGAACTTTTTAGCTTATGAGTAGACGTATTTTGGACCACTGCGTTATTGAAATTTTGAACAAATAATTTAGTAGCTAAATTAACATCATCAGTTGTATACAATTCTGACCAGTTAGTTTCGGCAAGATCTTTTATAAGGCCATCGTGGTTAATTTTCGTGTAAGTTTTTATGTGTTTTTGTTTAAGGTGGGGGGAACCAATGCTACATATTATAGAGCTGTGATCTGTTATGTCTGAGTGACAGACGACAGTAGTTCATGCTAAATTTGTCTTGATCATACAATGGTCTATACAATTTGAGCCTCGTGTTGGAATTGTGTGTGTAGGCACATATCCATAGTGAGTGGTCAAGCTCAGATACTCGTCAGAACGGGGGTCAGTGGAGTTATCTTTTATGTCCAGATTAATGTCACCAACTATAACAGAGTGCAGGGATTTGCATTTATTAAGGTTACTTTCCAGAGAAGTGATGAATTTGCTAATATTGTGAAATGATGGTGAGCGATAAATCGCAAATATGGTATATTTTTGCGCAATTTCTAGTTTTAGACACTCAGCGTCGTCAAATTCTGGTTCAGTAACTGAAACCTGTAGATCGGATTTCGAGTATATGACGATACCGCCGTTCTTGTTCCTGTATTTTATCGAATAAAAGCAATTGTAATCTTCCAAATCAATTGGTGTAAATGGGTCAGTAAGCCAGCATTCAGTCAAGATGATAATGTCAGGTTTAAATTGTAGGCGGTACAGAAAAACGAGTAGAGTGTCAAGGTTCTTATTTAAACTACGAATATTCTGAGACAAAATAATTAATTTGTTGCTGGGAATGTCGAGGTATTGTTTACATAAGTCAGGATTATCTAATTCAACAGATTTTGAGAGGTATGTATTATCCAATTCGTCAAGAAGTAAATTGGTTTTGTCACACATCAAGGAAAAGAGTAAAAGCTAAAAGAACCATAATTTGAGGACAATAAACGACCATAATCAGTTGGCCAGCTTACTAGTTCGGGTAGAGGTTTTATTTTAAAAGATAGCAAATACTTGAGGAGAGTATAAATGAGGAGTTTCATATATACAACGTGTAACAGAAAGAGTGAACGTAACTTAAGGGGCATATACGGTCTCCTTAAGCCTACCTATACACAAAATCTCATACCGAAATACCATCATTTTAATCTTGATCGTAAAATAATATACCGTTCAATATATCGACAAGTATTTTTATCGATATAACGAACATCCGTACTAACACAGCACAGCTGATTCTGATTTACGCTAGAAATTGTTTGACATACACAGAGGTGTTTCTATGCACGCCTGGTAGTTTGATTCCGATTGCACTCACTACACATATTTTGTTTTATTTTAGAGTTATGTTTTTATTTATAGCACTGCTGAATAGCTATTGGATACTTTACATCGTATAAGTACGTGATACACAAACACATTACGAGATCCTTTTTATAGTTTAACTTCTAGTTGAAGTTGTTTTCAGTACTGATGGAAGAATTTCATTATTTCACGTTCACTAAAATCTGCACCGACACCGAAAGCTCAACTCTAAGACTTGTCAACTAACACGAGTCTCTCTCATGTACAACATATTCATAGAATAGTAAAGCTTTCATGTTTCTTAGTTATAAAGAGGCGTGGCCTCCATCGCGACACTGTACCCTTCACGACATAGGTTCCTCGTAATTAAACAGCCTTAAATTCTGTGACCTATGAATCCTCATCATCACAAAGTGCACGTCTGAGGCTATTATTACGATCACTAAACGACATAGTTAAGGATTTCGCGGAACACTTTACTCATTACTAAACGACATTTTAGACGATTTAGTAACTAAACACGACCTAAATAGACAGCAGTTTACGAACAACTGATGATTTTAATATTTTTATTAAATAAATGAAATTGCACAATATTTGATGAATTTGGCGGCTTTCTTCGAACGCGGCCCCTTTGGCGGCGTCTTTGAGTCCATTCAAAAGAGCCGCCTAGGTATCGACGACGCGCGCGGCTCGCTTACATGAATATTAAAAGATATTTAACCGTTTATTATTTACCTACATCAACTCTTTGATTTTGCCGCCATATTAGTGTAACTTTGGATATAATCAGGACGGAATTTGAAATATCCCCTACTGTTCATATGAGCCTAGTACATTATTCATATTTTTTTATTTGTATGTATGAACTTTCTATTCCATCACTCTCATGATCCGATGGGACGACTAGAGATACGACCGGAAAGAGGTCAGGCACAAGAACGACGGCTTTACGTGCTCTCCGAGGCATGGGGGTGTAATATCGTCAACTCCCAGACTTCGGGCTGATACTGAGAAATTCCTTTTTACGGAAAAATCCCATAATCACTTTTTGGCCCGACCCGGGAATTGAACCCAGGACTTCATTATTCCCATAATCACTTTTTGGCCCGACCCGGGATTTGATCCCAGGACTTTATTATCTGCAGTTGAACACGCTACCGCTAGACCAATGAGTTATACACGAACACATTCAAATGGCGCGGCGCGCGGGGCCCGAATATTAAAAAATATTTAACCATTTATTATTTACCTACATCAATCCTTTGTATTCGCCGCCGTATTAGAGTTCCTTGCGACAAAATCAGGACGGAATTCGAAATGTCCCCTAATGTTCATATGAGCCTAGTACATTATTCATATTTTTTCGTAATTTATCAGTAGTCGTACCGCGTGGGTTTATCTGGTTAGTTTGTATTAAAAATTAAGTACCTATTCGTTTCCGGCCAGATTAAATTCACATACTGAAAGAAAAATTTAATATTCTTACTATTTAACACACAAAAAAATATATGCAGTTACATAAGTCAATTAAATTATTTATTTCTCCTAGATCCAACATCTTGCGGAATATCAATTTAAATTAAATTAAGTGATTTTTCCTAGTTATCAAAGTATGAATGATTAAAATGTCGTTAAAAATTAGAGCAAAAATTCAGTTAAACATTTGATTGAATCTTAAAATAAACACGTGTAATAAATTATGTGACTGTACAGAACCACACTTTTTATTTACAGTCTAAGTAGTAGGTACCCAAAGAGTTCGCGGTAAGGTTCATTCATTCATTACCCTTGCGGCTGAGTTTTTAGTGTTGTTCATAATGTCGGTAATCTTTGTTGTTGATTTAGGTGGTCGATAGAAAAATAAATTACTAGTTGAATAAAAAATGATTATTTCTGTTTGAAGTTTCGTCCATAGGTAGCCGTCCTGATACCCTATAACCCCCTTAAGTTACGTTCACACTTTCTGTTACACGTTGTATATAATTACACTGTATGTATATAAAAAGGAGCACGCCGTTATTCAATAATAGCTTCAGTGGATTATGTATAATATAATTACATGAATGATCCAAAGTATGGATATAGTTTTTAAGTATGAGAAACGGTTTGTATGCAGCAAATGATAATTTGTATGGGTTTTGCAAGAGGTTTAAGTAGTAGGATGTATTAGATGACGGATGTATTTTAGTGTAAATTGTATTACATGCATTATTATTCAAAATATAAACTATAATTAACTTAATATTGGTAATAGACATGCAGATATAACATATTAATCCTAGTCAAATTTTCTTGAGTTTATTAAGATCATCCTCGCAGTCGATACGCACATAAGGTGACGTTTCATCTTTGCGCAAGAAGACTCGGCCATGTGAAGTCCAGCAAAATCCAAAGTGGTTATCTTTAGCAAATAATCGACTAAGATAGTAAAGTCTTTTTGTGCGCGTCGTAAGAGCTTCTGACGCAAAAACTGGTTGTGATGAGGATCCCATATTTAAATGCTTAGTATTCAGTTTATTATCTTTATTTTTCTTGTTGAATGATTTGATCAGCAGTAACAGCCTTTCCTTGATGAAACAGTTTGTAAAATTCACTATTACAGGCTGGTCTTTTTTTTTCGACTTGGTGTTTATTCTGTATATGTTTTGGATGTTTGTAGTCTGTATATTACATTGCAGAACTTCGCCTAGCTTTTCAACAACTTTAATTAAATCTTGCTTATTTTCTTTAGTACTTAATTTAGGAATATTGCGTAACTCTACCGTAGCTGATATTTGATTTCGTTCAGCGGACTCCAACCTTTCCTCGAGTTGATGTATATATTTGACTTGCTCTCCGTCTTTTTTTTCTGAATCCTTTATCTGAATACACATTTGGTCATACTGTTTAGAGATGAAATTGACTGTCTTCGTTAATTCCTTATTTTCTTCTTTTAGTTTAGTAATTGACTCATTTAAGGACTGGATAAATCTATCATTGCTTTTTTTTTGGTTTTCAGTCCAATTTTTTAGTAGGTCGATTATTTCAGATTTAAATGCCTTGAGTTCATCTTTATACTCTTGGTCGTGAGAGCGTTTTGGGAATCTGCTGGTTAAAATTGTTGAAAAGTCCGCAGCATCTTCTGTAACGCTATCGCTCAAAGTCCTGTTTGGGTCAGACTCAAGGTCAAGAATCATTTCATTTTTGTTTGAAGGAATAGCAACAGATGGGGGAGAACGTCTAACGGCCATTTTGTTTCGGCAGTAGACAATGTACAATTGAAATAAATAAAATAGTAGGTAATTAACTCATTAACGCCGTCGCTCTTAAGAATTCCAAACGCCAATCAAGTTATGTTCCGCTGATGTCCCGGGCACCGACCCCGTCTTAGGATATTCAGGAGAAGATGTTAATTTTATTCATTGTACCATGACAAGACAGATAGTGACAGGAGCGTATAAAATATAATAATTTGAATATAAGATTTTTTAACATGCCAGTGCTTTGATTAATAATTAGAAAATAGGTTTCAACACCTCCCCGTAATCTAACCACCATGTATGTATACTCCTAATATGAACACATTGTACAATACTTAAAGAATTTAAGACTATCACCCTATAACTACAACACATCTTTTACTAAACAGAAGAATACCTAAATTAAAGACTAGACTAATCCTAAAGAAGTTAGGCACTTGTAGTGTCTCAACTTAGGCAACGATTTTGTAAGGATATCTGCCGTTTGGTGAGTTGATGGTATGAACTTGACATCGACTTGATTGTTAGAGATGAAATCTCGGACGAAATGATGCCGAATGTCAATGTGCTTAGTGCGAGCGTGATGGGTGTTATTTTTAGTAAGTTTAATGGCACTTTGATTGTCACTCATTATGGTTATGGGTGATGAGATCGAAAATATTTCGCTGATGAGTGAGCGAATGTAGATTGCTTCTTTACAAGCTTCGCTGAGGGCCATGTACTCAGCCTCAGTTGTCGATTGGGCTACGGTTCTCTGTTTTCTTGATTCCCAAGATACCGATGAGCCGCTTAACTGAAATACATATCCCGTATAGGACCGCCGGTCTACAAGATTACTTCCGTAGTCAGCATCAGCGTATCCTATCATATCACCAGTATTACTGTAAGTAAGCTTCCTGTCCTTTGTGGCCTTAAGATAACGGAGAACGCGCTTGGCAGCTCTCCAATGTGCCTCCCCGTAATGTACATTGAATTGACTGAGAACAGATATTGCGTGTGAGATGTCTGGTCTAGTACCAATGCAAATGTACATTAAAGATCCGATGAGCTGCTGGTATGGAAGGTCTGGTTGTTCCTCCAAATGATCTGGTAAGACAAGTTTTAAACTTGTTTCCATAGGAGTTGAAACAGGAATGGCGTCCGTCATTCCAAACTTATCTATCACTTGCTCGATATATTTTGTCTGATCGAGTGATAGATTGCCATTTTTTCTTGTGACTCTCATTCCTAAGCATCTTTAAGGGGGCCTAAATCTTTCATTACAAAGGACCTCTTCAGTTCATGTTTGAACTCTTCTTTCATCTTTTTGTCGTTATTAAACACAAAGAAATCATCCACGAATACAGTTACAACTAGTAATTTGTTATCTTTGTGCTTGTATTAGATGCAATGTTCTTTTTCTGAGCGTTTAAACGGCAGTTTGTCCTTTCTTCACAAACTTTCTTGTTCCATTGACGTGGAGCTTGTTTAAGTCCGTATACACATTTTTTCAGTAAACAAACTTTGTATTTATCATTGGCGAACCCTTCTGGTTGCTCCATGTAAATCTCTTCCTCTAGATCGCCATTAAGGAACGCTGTTTCAACTTAAATGATCGATTTCTAGATTAAGTCTAACAGCAAAGGCTAGTAACAGACGAATTGACGATAGTCTTGCTACTGGAGAGAAAGTTTCCCCGTAGTCGACTCCGTAGACTTGTGTGAATCCCTTGGCCACAAGTCTTGCCTTATATTTCACAATTTCCCCATTTGTGTTTCCCTTGACTTTATACACCCACTTACATTTAATAATTTTCCTATCTCCAGGTCTAGGTACAAGTTCAGCTTGCATAGCATTCAGCCAATCTTGGCTAGGACTATCTTCCAGGGCTTGATTGTAGGTCTCTGGTTCACAGTCAATGCTGATTAGGTTTGCATTCTCAGCGAATCTATCAGGAGGTCGTCGCTCTCGAAGAGGGTATCTTTGGGTAGTGTCAACTTCTGATGTTACTGTTACTGATGGGGCAGGTACATTGTCAACTTTAGATAAGATCTCGGGTTCGAACTGAGAAATAGTAGGCTCTACGATAGTAGGTTCTGGAGATTGTAAGTTCATACTTGGTGTATGAACTACGGGTGGTTGGTGTGGTTCATGCGAGGAATCTTGGTGAGGTGGGATAAGAACTTCTAGATTACCAGGTTGAGGTTCATCTGAAATCTGTGTTATTTCTTCACCAGGTTTGTTAATTGGTTGCTTGTCTTCGACGAAAAAAACTTCTCTCGCAACAATAATACTTCTTGGATTCTGGGGATCTATTAGACGATATCCTTTGCTATCTGCTGAATAGCCAACAAATATGCAGGTTTGAGTCTTGCAGTCGAGTTTCGTCCGTTTCTCTTTTGGAGTAAGAACGTTTGCTTCACATCCAAAAACTCTTAGGTGACATAAATCCACCTTCTTTCCCGTCCACATTTCTTCAGGGATTCTGTTATTTAGTGCACGAGTTGGCGAGATGTTCTTTAGGTAGATAGCTGTGGAGACAGCTTCACCCCAATATGCTCGTGGTAAGCCAGAATCTTGGAGCATAGATCTAGCTTTCTCGGTTTCGGTTGACTCGCTCTGATACTCCGTTCTGTTCCGGTGTATATGGCACTGTGGTTTGGTGAATAATACCATTTTCCTTAAGAAATTGAGTCATTTGACGATTTACGTACTCTTTTCCATTGTCGGTACGTAAAGTTTTAATTTTGAGACCAGTATGTTTCTCTACAAGGCTTTTAAATTCGACGAATTTACCGAAAACTTCGCTCTTCGACTTTAGCACGTGGCCGAAAGTCTTACGCGTGAAATCATCTGTAAATGTAAGTAGGTATAGAGCTCCACCCTATGAATGCGCACTCATTGGTCCGCAGAGGTCTGAATGTATTAATTCCAATTTGGTATTGGACCTACTAAGCGAATTTTTAAACGGTCTCCTTGACATTTTTCCTTGTAGATACGGCACGCAGGTTTTATTCAAATCATTGAATGATAAACTTGTGTAGTCTATACCTAGTGCACACTTTTTCAAAATATCTAGGGCTCTAGGATGTATGTGGCCAAGACGTCTGTGCCAAAGTAAGGCAGATTCCTTTACGCGTGTGCAATAGGCACTATTTTGTAAGGTATCTATTTTATACAAGGCTTTATGGTTTGACGGTGTTGCAACGATTTGACCTGTCACTTTGCATCCTTTATTTAATAAAATTTTGGCACCTTTCGGAGAGAAAACCACAATGAGCCCTTTTTGTACTAAGTTGCTGACTGAAAGTAAATTAATAGCTAGGTCAGGAACATATTGTACATTTGAAATTTGTTTAACGTGATCGGAAACATTTAAAGAAATTGTACCTTTGCCTTCACTTTTAACTTGTTGACCGTTAGCTACAGTAATAAGTTTTAGTGTAGACTCCTGCTGGAGATTCATGAACCAATCCCGCCTATTAGTCATATGAATTGTAGCGCCAGAGTCGACGTACCATTCCGTAGTAGTAGAAAGTGAGGGGTTAGAAGAATCTGTAAGATAAGTATTGAAACCCGATAAAAGTGTAACCTCAGATGTATTATTACATTTGTGAGATGATGATGAGGATGATGCCTGATATTTTTTGTTACGGTTTAAACGTTTCCTACATTGAGACACTACATGTCCCACCTTCTTACAATATGTACACGAAACTATATTAGACTTACTCGGTAGCACACTATTTACATTAGACGATAAGGCAGTAGGTGAAGTCGCTGCATCTCGGTGTACTTCTTTCAGTAGGATTGATGCTACTGAGTCTATTGAAATTTTGGTACCGGAATGTTCTATTGCCATCACCATAGGGCTGAAGCTGTCGTTGAGTCCCGCCAGCATAATCACACCAACAAGTTCATCCTCCAAACCAGCTTCGATGGCAATCAGTTGATGCTGTACACGACGTATGTCATTGACGTAGGCTTCTATGTTCGGGTACATTTCAAGCTTGATACTTAGTAATTTCTTCATTAGTTTCAAGCGTCGAGTAAGTCCACTGTCAGCGTAGGCTTCACGAAGTCGCTTCCAGGTTTCATTCGATGTTTCCGCTGTCATGACTATGGGATATAGATGCTCGCTTAGACTCAAGCAAATCTTGGATCTTGCTTTGGCATCTTTGCTTAGAAAGTTTTGAACCTCCTCCACAGGCTTTGTGACGCAATCCCAAAGTTCGTTGTCGATTAGGTACATCTTCATGGCAAAGCTCCAAGTCGCATAGTTGCAGCTGCCTATTAGTTTTGAGAAACTCACCATTGAATTGGTGACCACCGTTGAAGGACTAGTATAGTCTCTGTCTCGTGGCTGCGTAGTTGATGACGACTGGACTCCATCCATACTGATTTGGTTCCTTTTCCTTTATATATCAACAAATTTTGTGTTACCTGGGCCCATAACCTCTGGGAACTCGATGTCCAGACAGGGTAACAGTATTGGAAGCTGATAAATAAAAGCTTAGGATATTCAGGAGAAGATTTTAATTTTATTCATTGTACCATCACAAGACAGATAGTGACAGGAGCGTATAAAATATAATAATTTGAATATAAGATTTTATAACATGCCAGTGCTTTGATTAATAATTAGAAAATAGGTTTCAACACGCCAATACCATACTAGCGTGCCCTACATTAAAACACGGCTTGGTACTGTCCGAGAAACCTAATTATATTAAATTACCCTTTTTAATTCTAACTTCCTAAAAAGGTTCAGAATTTTTATTGCTTTTATTGAAGCTTGATGTCTTAGTGGCTTCTTGCTACTTCGATTATTACTGATCTATTGTAGCGTTCCTAACCTGTATACTCCACTAGTTAGTTCTATAGGTTCAATAAACTTTCAGATTGTTTGAGCAGTGATTGTTTGTATCTCTTCCGGATACATACACGGTAGGGCTGGTTGGCGTGGTTGGTAGATGCTTGCGTTTGATGTCACGAGCATCTTCCTGGCGTTATAATATTGTATTGTTATTCCCGCTTACCGGTATGCGTAGGTAGTTGGTAAATACTTGCCTTTCACGCCGCTGGTCGTTTAAGCCAGGAAAAACACAAATAGTGTTTGTTTTTCCTGTGTCTGCGTGTAATTATCTATATAAGTATGTATTTACTGAACAAAAGTAGTATATGTAGTATTGATTTCCATAGTACAAGCTCTGCTTAATTTGGGATCTGATGGTCGTATGTGAATAATGTCCCAGGATATTATTATTATGCATGTTATGTTGTCCTAGGTAGATATTTCTACAACGCATTAATGACCCGCACTAGAACAGACTATGCATTGGTGTTTCCTCTCCTTCTTGACAGCTTTAGGTTGAACATACATTGTTTAGCTTGCAGTGTCTCGTGAGAATCTGAGTTAATGCACATGCTTTGTAGCTTTTGAATTCTAGTAATTATTTCGATTTTATTTTTGTTGTAGCCCCTGATCACATAGCCTTTGCGTGTAAGCCTTGCAGTGCAGATTTCCACATTTCTTTGACCACTTGGTCTCAAAAATGAAATCTTTAGATTCCATTGGGTTTTTGTTGTTGACCATTATGCCGTACGAAGCGGTTTGCTTCCTCTTTCACCAAACGCATGGCTTAGCAGTAGAACACACTCCAGAACGACGTGTTTCTAGACTCCTACAACATGAGTTTGTTCAAGGATAAAGTGAGGTTTCTTATGGGTATGCGCGGTCCACCTTCGACCAGACATTCACTTAACATCAGGTGAGATCGTGGGTAACCGCAAACCTATCTAGCAAAAAAAAACACTTAAAGATCTGATGGACGCTACTCATTGCGATTCTCATGGCCAAGTTCTGTGTGGACATTATTTAAATTGCAATCGACTCATACAAACAGATCAATAAAACCCAACTCTCTCGAGTTAGTAACACTCAAATTTACTTTCTAATTATCACTGTGGCGGGGGCAGTCATTAGACACCAGGTCTTCTGAGGGGTTCGAACAACTGTGGCACGAGGGTCACCAGTTCATACGAATAAACAAATAAAATGAACACTTGTCGCAATCAAGTCATCCTTGGAACGTTAGTACCATCTGTCAGCGCTCTACGCAGTCAACGATGCACAATTGAAGCATGCTCGGAACGCCAGTGCCATCTGTGGGCACTCGACGGAGTTAAGATTCATCGGACCGGCGCGCTCGACACTTTGAGCAGCCGCAGGCCATTGCGGAAGAATATTGAAACCGACACGCGTTCCTAGCTAGCCGGGTATTGAAAATCTATGTACTGTCTCAAGTTTCAATGTGTTTGATTTATTGTGTCAAAGTGTATAACTCAAGGAGATTTGAAAATTGATCTAAGACTTTCATTTTATTCGCACAAAGCAAACACGCCCACTAAAGTGTCCGACGGTGAAGATAGACGATGAAGATACAATTCTAATGGCGACTCACTTATCATTTTCAGGTACAATGATAACATGCTTTTTCATGCTTCTGGTGTTACTGGTCTACTGTTTGCTCCGTGAACTTCGGAACCTTTTAGGTTACTGCCTCATGGCATACATTGTAACGTTTATCACATGCATGATGCTTAAAGAAACGCAATATATCATCAAACTGTACGGTTGGGAATATAATTGTAAAGTTTTGTGTAAGTATATCATTACACTCTGTTATATATCATCTTATTTTAACTAAAATTAAGAGAGCACATTCTAAAAAGACTTATGTATAAACGCAATCGTCGTTATCATATATAATAAATTATGTTTCTATGGTATAATACACAGACATCTAATTTTGAACAATTCTGTCATATCAAGCTTGCATTCGTCTCACTTAAGGATTATAGCAATTCTAAAAAGAATACATCATTGTATTCCAGTCTTCTTCCTGCTATCATGGCACTCTCATTATTTTTAAAATACATAATTAAACGACGCAAGGAGGGGGTGACATATTACCTTGAGCCACTAATTCAGCAGTATTTCTCTTACAGTGCCCATAACATACTACTTCATTCTAGCGTGTTTCACTTGGTCAAACATATTGACAGTTCAAGCGTGGTCTATTGCGACGAGGTATGTTTATTTATTTTTTATTTTTAAGTCACTAAATACCTTATAACCAGTTGTGGTGGCACAACGTCCACACGCACGCCATTTGTAACCGGCAGAATATCCTGCTTCTCGGCTCCACATTGTCTTTACTGGCCGTCTGGAGCTAACATTGACGAGGTATATATCTCCTGCTCTCACCAATCCGTAAGTGGCAAGGTTAAGCAACTAGGCTCGCGGTCATTCCATATATAGATGACCACCAAAGTGGATTAATTTCTGAGCATCTCCGTGCTTCGGAGGGCACGTTAAGCTGTCGGTCCCGCTTGTAGCCCTTAGGCAAAAGTCTTTAAGCCATTTCAGAGGCCCAATGGACGGCTTGAACATCTCTGACAATTTGGTTACCCTAGGGTAACCAAATTCATTGCCCATACGATAAGTAAATATTGGCCTGTAAGAGTGGAGTCGCAAGCATAAATTTTAGAAGAAAGATTCTATGACAAACTTCCCATTGATATCAGAGAAATGTCTACGAAAAAGTTTAAAAGGACTATAAAAGCCAAATTCTGTAGCAAGCAAGTATTATATTATTTTAAATGAAAAAATGGCATGGGATTGATTGGCTCTAGATTAACATATTTAAGTACAATGTTATCATATTAGAAAATCAATATTTTTAAAAAGGATTCCTACTGAGTTTTCTGGCAGTGTTTTTAGTAGCTGCCGCATCATGCACTGCGCGGTAGGGTAAATAAAATTTACGATTCCTCAAATTTAATATTTCAACGGAATAAATGAATTTTAAATTAGTCAGAGTTAATTCACGATACTGATCTGATTGCTTTGGCAAACTTTTCCACAATTCAGCCATTGTCGCTATATTACTACATTTGGGAGCCCAATTATGGAGTGTCACATTGAGCTACTCCCAGGCGTTTTAACATTGTACGGAGACATTAGTCAGGCAGGTGTTATTCCCGCCTTCTGAGTCCATAAACTCCACCACTCCATAATCCAGATTTTCTCTTTATCTATATTTTGCAATTGTATAGACGCCAGCACATCAAATTACCCCGATCTGTCAAATTTCCCCAATTGAAAGTGAACCTTATGCTTATGTGTTAAAGTTGAAAATCTTAGATGGCGTCTGTACTACACTATAACAACGCAACAACCCCTGAGTAATTTTTATGTCTTTTAATTACTGTATCTAGAGGTCATCACTCATCAGTGTCATAAAATTGTCAGACTCAGGCCAAACAGACAGTTCATGCACACAAATATCTACCCTGGGCGTGCGCACGACCTGCGGCGTGAAGGGCAAGCATTTACCAACCACGCCAATCTGATTATTCAAGTGACAAAAGGGATTGAGTTGTTCTGAGTCAAGACACATGATTGTAATTAATCTTAAATATATTTTAAGTTTATTTTTTTTACCGGAAGACGCAGCGTGGGCAGGCCCCCTACAAGATGGACCGATGATCTTGTGCGGGTCGCTGGAAACTGCTGGATGCAAATAGCACAAGACCGGCAATTGTGGAGATCTTTGGGCGAGGCCTTTGTCCAGCAGTGGACGTCTTTCGGCTGATATGATGATGATGATGATATTTTATTTTAAAAAAGGATTTCTACTGAGTTTTCTGGCACTGTTTCTCAGTAGATGCCGAACGTTTTTTACCCTACCGTGCATGACGCACGGTAGGGTAAAAAAGATGACGATTCCACATAAATGTAATTTTTTTACGGAATAAATGATTTGTGACTTTGACTTTAATTGACCATTACTATGTATAAAATTAATATGTAAAGAATTTAATTGACCATTAATATGTATAAAATTTCACAGTGAATTGAAAGTGATGTTAACAAGACGCAGCTGGAAAAAGAAGTTTTGGAAGTACAGTCTGTACGCATGGCTCATACCGCTGGTAGGAGTAGGATTAGCTGAGGGTTTGGACCATACTCCTTCATTCCCTGACCAGTACAAACAAAACTTCGCTGAATGCTCAAACTCTGGTAAGGCTATGAAACGGTTTGTTAAATATTCATAGGCCTAACAGACTAACAAGATATAAGAGAAGACTAATTCTTAGAATTCCATGAATTCACCGTCCGGAAATTGGGTCCATCACGTGGTAGAGGAGGGAACACTCGACAGATTCTGAGCCTTGCGACTCAGATGTAGATTTAAGGGCCCCCTGTGATGCATCAACGCTCACCTTTTCTCTCTCAGTGTTCCCCCCTATTCCTAGCTAAATTTAGTATGATCCTAATAATGCCGCTTTGGATAGTTTCACTTGGACTCAAGAAAATAATAATTATTATTTAAGCCAATTCAGCACGTATTTTTAGGGCCCTCTAATACATCTCCACACTGAGCCGAGATTTGAACCTTAAAGAGCCCCAAACTCCTTTTGGCGCGGATTACTTATTTTATTTCAAAATGGTTTTCAGCAAACAACCTCTTATTAAATGCAGGGAAAACGAAATGTATCAAATTCTCATTACCGAATGTGAGACAGGTTATACCAACAGTTGTATTAAATGAGGAAATATTAGATTTAGCTCCGTCGACCGTATTTCTGGGATTGACACTAGACTCAAAATTGTAATGGGCTCCTCAGATTGAAAAGCTTGCAGCTAAATTAAGTTCGGCTTCCTATGCCGTTTGGAAAATAAGACAATTGTCAGATGAACGAACTGCTAGATCGGTGTATTTCGCGTACTTCCATAGTATTATGTCCTATGGCATTCTGCTGTGGGGTTTGGCAGCTGACATAAGCACTATTTTCATTTTACAATAAAGATCAGTCAGAGCCATTTATGGGTTAGGTAGTCGCGAATCTTTGCGAACTTTGTTTAAAGAAGTAAATATACTAACGGTGCCATCTGAGTATATATATCAGAATATATTGTATGTTAGAAAAAATATTAATAACTATAGAAAAAAAAGTGAACTGCATAACATAAATACTAGGAATAAAGACAAACTTGCAATGCCGGGCTTTAGAGTCAGCAAAACGAATAAATCATTTTTAGGAAATTGTATTAGGTTTTATAACAAGCTTCCTACTCATATTACTGATCTGCCTGACACAAGTTTCAAGACACATATTAAACGTGTACTTATGGCAAGGGGTTATTATACCACTAAAGAGTACATCGATGACAAAGACGCCTGGCGCTTACCACCTACCTGTACATTGCTCGCTGGAGATCTTGTAGCCATATAGACATGACTAATTTGTTTAGTTACGTGAACTATTTGGCTATCTGTAATATGATTGCTAAAATATTCTAAATTTAAATTTATTGACTCTGTCTCAAAATGAATAATGTTATTTTTTAACGTTTTTTCTTTTGTTTCCTAAATATAATCTAAATTAATATTCATTCAGACAACCGATCGAGCAGATATTGTGTTTGTCTACTAAATAATTACTTTAAGTGGACCAAATCCCGTGTTCATGCCCGCTTGAGTATGTTTCGCCGGACCGTCTCAACTGGGCCGTGTTGAAACCGGTAGTAGATGAACCTGCTGAGTTTGTTTCGCTGGGTCTTCTCAATTGGGGCGCATTGGATCCGGTGGTAGCATTAAAGCGCGACCGTCGTTTTAAACACAAGGTCCGTTATAATAATAATACTGAATTCATTACTTAATATAGACAGAAACATTCAGACAATATGTAGTAAAATATAAATTTCAATGATTGAACCTAAACATAATCTCCTTGACAATAACTTAATACAAGCTAGCTAATTATCACTACTATTATAAAATAAATTGTATAAATGTTATAACATTCCGTGTACCTAAAATTTCTGTAATATGCAACTAGAAATAATAACTGTATTACAACAAACATGTTCTGACTATTTACAAGCGCTTTTTTAAAGTCTACGTGAATAAAAACCTTTTTTATTTTACTTTATTGTCTTATTTGCTAGATATTTCGAACCTCTGCTCGCCTCTATTAATGAAATAAGGAAATTTATTCAGCACTTGGGTATTTACATACACTTGTACTTGTCAATCTCACAATGTATTACATGAACACAGTTTTAAAACAGTAATTAAAGCAACACATTTTTTTAATTAGACGGTGCGGTCTGTTCCGTCACATATATTTTTAATATCCTTAAATAAATAATAAATAGCAAGTAACTAAGCTATTATTGTTACTTTAGCAATAGTATATCAAATTAAAGAATTGAAAACAACGAGCAGTTGGCTAGCGCAAAAGCCTCTCAACCAGTAGCTTAATTTAAGCGACTAATACCTGAGGGCACCCTTATGGGGTATTTCTTCAGAGAAGCAGTAAAAGCCTCTAAAGAAGCCCCGTTCTTACCAAATAGAAAACTATCAACATGAGATCGAAATATAGGATACTAGTTGTGCCCCACGGTTTTACCCGCGTTTAACTTTATAAATTATATCCTATGTGTTAATCCAGGGTGTCAGCTAACTCCAAACCAAATTTTATTAAAATCGCTCCAGCCGTTTAGACGTGAAGAAGTAACAAACATACACACTCACAAACTTTCGCCTTTG
Organism: Pseudoips prasinana; assembly: GCA_951640165.1. NCBI lineage: Eukaryota > Metazoa > Arthropoda > Insecta > Lepidoptera > Nolidae > Pseudoips > Pseudoips prasinana. The sequence goes on from OX621260.1 coordinate 18,707,513, forward strand.
TAATATAAGTGTGATGCATTATTTTTTTTAATTCTATTATACGGCTTCTTCGGCCTTATGAGCCATCTTCAGTAGTACATATTTTCATTTCATTGGTTTTCGTCAATAATTTAATGTCATAATCCTTGTCCTACCGCAGTCAATTAGAGGAAACTTTTCTAGAGGCTACTATGGAGTTTTAAATTCAACACAGAAAATAGCAATTCACGGCAATATGGCACTTTCATCTACTTGTGTACGTTGTCGGGGACGTTATGTCTAAAAATCCATCATATTTCCACATACAGCCTCGAATTTACACCAGTTTCTGAAAACGAAACAATGCCTCGATGCAGTATTTTTCGCGTTGGTACTAAAACTCCTAAAAATACATTACAGATAAAATATTTTAATTTGTAATTTAAAAAACGAATCCCAAAATAGCTAACCAACGCCGTTCTTTTTATTTGCAGACGTGCCACAGTATATTTGGGTGATAACACCGGCTGTACTGCTAACGTTAATCAACTTGATATTTTTCATAAAGACTGTACGATACGTCTATGAAACCAATAGAAGAATAGAAAAGGTTGCTGGATCTGGAAACTCAAACAGGATTAAAATGAGGCAGGTATTTTTTTTATATATCAGAGGGCGACAAACGAGCAAGTGGATCATCTGATGGTAAGTGATCACCGCCGCCCATGGACACTCGCAACACCTGAGGAGTCGCGGGTGCGTTGACGGCCTTTAAAAGTCAGCAAACAAGTATTGCTGACCCTTCCCCCCATCCCAATGAGCTTTGGCAACCTTACTCACACTCGGAAACACAAAATTACAAATGATTAATGTTATTATTAAGGAATGTCTTCTGTGTGGAGGTACTTCCCCAGTCAGGCTGCTCTTTGAGCGAATGAATGCTAGGCCCTACCTCTCTTAAAAAGGTAGACATTTTTAGTAGGAGTGGATGTTATCATCACGCGCTATTGTAATTTATTCATTAAAATGTGGCGCAACTAAACACGCTTCATCACATCAGCCAAAAAACGTCGACTGCTGGACAGAGGCCGGTCTTGTGCTACCCGCACCCACCGGCTTTCCATGACCCTTGCAAGATCGTTGATCCATCTTGTAGGGGCCTGCCCACGCTGGGTCTTACGGGTCGCCACTCGAGAACCTTTCTGCCAACTTAACATACTTTAAGCAGATTTTAGCTTAAAGTGTGTTAATTTGCCGCTGGATGCGGGTAGCTAGCACAAGACCGGTCATTGTGGGGACCCTTGGAGCCTCCCTCAAGAAGCTCCACAATGGCCGGCCTTAGTTCAGCAGTTGACGTCTTTCAACTGATATAATGAAGTGCGTTTAGCTGCACCACATTTTTATGAATAAATTACAATAACGCACAATGACGACACCCACTATAAATTATCAGATAAAGTTCTTATGTTGATTGATGAAGCGTGGGCAGTGAAGCAAGTAAGTGTCTTGAAGTTTGAAGAGCACAGGAGTTTGGCTTGTAGACGATATTCTAATTTTAATTTGGCCGCTTCAGAACAGTTGATATATTAATTCTAATTTAAGAATCCATCTCTATAAAATGATTTTTAAGTTGACTTTGTGATGTTAGAATTTTTTTAAGGTTTTTACAACAACAAATTAACAACAATAATTATCAAAGAGCAGTAATTAGTAGTTGTTTATATCAATAGGAATAGTTTCCATCAGATCCGCGACAGCAGAAACTAATCAGAAAAAGAGCATAGTGTGTGCAGGTTTTTGCTAGTACACTATACAGCTATGTGTATGTTTACACGACACACTAAAAAGATACCTATAAAAGGATATATACAAAGACTATCTATATAAATAAAAGCAGAAACTAACTAACTGATCGATCAACGCAAAGCAGAAACCCCTGGATATAGTAGGTACCATGAAATTTTGCGTAGAAGTTACTTAAGTGACGTAGGAAAGGAAAGAATTTTTGAAGATTCTCCCTCTAAGGGGGTGAAAAGAGTTCGCAGAGTTTGTATGGAACAACGGGTTTTTAACTTCAAACTTGGCATTTATATTAATACTGGTATAATAGGAATACATTTATAAGGATAATGTATTTTATTTGCAAGATATTTTTATTTAAATCACTTTTTACTGTACATCTATAGTACTATTTCAATATGACTAATGGAAATCTTAGATAAATAAAACAAGGAGTTCCACAAGGTTCATTTTCGTTTTATTTGTAAATGATTTAATTAGCTATATGTTGGAACTAAGTGATTCTATACTTGTGCTTTTTGCCGATGATACGGATGCTATTATTGCCGCCAAAGATGTTGATATACTGAATAGTAAAGTAAATAATGATCTTGCTCTCTTTCATCATTGGTTTAATATCAACAATCTCAAATTGAATGTTGGTAAAACAAATGCCATGTTATTTAGGACGACGTCGAGAAACAAAGAAAAAAAATGACATAGTATTGAATGAAAATAAAATAAAATTGAGAGGCAGCGTAAAATTCTTAGGTATTCACATCGATGAAAGCCTAAACTGGAGAAAAGAAGTCACAGCTATAGAAAGCTCAATCAGTTCTGCTAGCCTTGGGAAGCCTTCGAGACGTGATCGCTATTGAGAAATTAAAAGTGGTATATTACTCGCTCGTAGAGTCGAAGCTTAGGTACACTATCATTCTATGGGGTGGTGGTTACGCGTACAATAGAAATACAGCTTTCATTATACAAAACAGGGCCATAAGAACCATGGTGAGAGTTCCACAGTGGGTATCGTGTAAGAAGTAATTTAAAGAACTTGAAATACTAATGGTCCCTTGTTTGTATATTTTAGTTCTTCTTACTGATCTCATGAAAAAGCTGCATAATTTCGAAACACCAGATGAAAGAAGTAAGCGGGAAGCTACTAGGCGTAGGGACATACAAAATAAGATGCAACCTCATTTAGAAGTAGTGCGTCATGCAGCAGGTTATCAGTCGGTGAAACTCATTAATAAACGTCATGTACACTTGAAGTCGATTTACAACATACATCAGTTCAAGCAGCAGTTAAAATCATTTTTGTTATAGAAGTGCTACTACACCCTTGATGAGTTTCTCCGTGATACATACAACTAGACCTATTCATGCTAACAATTTTTATTGATATTATATTTTCAATTTTGACATCTGTATTGGTATGTGCAATATTTTTATTTTTGACTTAGTATGGGAATTTGTAATATATTTGTTTTTGTTTTTAGCATAATTATTTTAAGTTATTTTAATTAACATAAAAATTAAATAAATACTTTTATATTCTTCAATTGATATATATCATAATAATAATGTCCTCCCGACCGAATTTCGGCCACGGCGGCCAGTCTCCATTGAGACTAGCCAATTTCACAGGACATATTATAGTGCACAGGTGTGTGCGCAAACACAGGGGCACGCTGATCCGATGGGACGCCTAGCGACACGACCGGAAAGAGTTCAGGTACAGGACCGACGGCTTTACGTGCTCTCCGAGGCACGGGGGTGTAATACCGCCAACTTCCTCCATTTCGCCATCTGTTATGACATTATATTATTTTTTTGACTATAGTGTAGATTGTTAAAAAAGTAAAATATTTTCATCATCAGTGTAATGATGTAAATGTTTTACTCTTTTAACAATCTTTTTTATCAATGAATTTCTATTGTAATTTTATGATTTCTATTGTACCTTTGTTTGTTTTAATTTTATAATTTAATGTAAATTTTCATTACAATGTAAAAATTGTTACTGAAATAAATGAAATGAATACGATAAGTCATTTTCGCTATTAAGATTTGTGCTGGAATACCATGAAATATCATGTACAATATTGAACTTTATTGCATTGATCTTAGCGTTTAGCAAGTGGAGCAGGAATCATGGGTTGAGTTAGAGCTCCATAGTGCCTTTGTTAACCTATTTATTTATCTTTTGTTCTCAGCTTGGGACATTACATTAAATTTTCTGTGGCAATGGGAGTGTCCTGGCTATTAGAAGCAGTCCCTTCGGAGGGAATACCGTCGTGGCTGTTCATACTCGTTAATTTCTACAACGTTTTCATCGGAGTTGCTATGTTCATAACATTTATATGTAAGAAAAAAATCTACAGATTACTTTGTAAAAGGTAAGTTCCTAGAAATTAACGCAGCACATACTATAAGTTTGTAATATATCTGTCTATAAACCTGTTTTCTGTGGCAATGGGAGTGTCCTGGCTATTAGAAGCAGTCCCTACAGATGGAATACCGATCGGCTGTTCAGACTCATTAATTTCTACAATGTTTTCATCGGAATTGCTATGTTCATAACATTTATATGCGTAAAAGATCTATCATCAATAATGCACCCCTAACGTATAAAGTTGTAAGCTATCTGTCCATAAAATAAATTAAATATCAGGGGACATAGCTCACAGCATCTAGCACAAACTAAGCAAAGCTGTTCTATGAATACAGGACAACAGATAGAAATACTTATATACCTACTTATTTATAAATATGTAAAATACACGGAAAACAACCATACCAAGACATGTTCATGAACACAAATATTTTTCTTTTCGAGGATCAAAACCTCAACCTTTTTACTACTGCGCAGAGGACAACTAATTGTGTGGCCCATACATAGCTGTTCCAAGACCTAAACTTGGTGTTATAGACATCCTTAGGGAACAACTTTTGTTAATTTGTGCATCACAAGGATTACGTGAATAAAAGCTTGCCAGGGCGCGGGAAACGGGTGCAGCGCTAGCGACTTTCAACTTGACCCATTTAGTCGTCAGTCGTCAAATCAATTTCAAATACAAACTCATTTATTTTGTGAACATTAGTATTACAGGTTGATACATATATAGCAATAGTTTGTTCCATGTTCCACCAGTAAGCATACATTTTTTTTCTAATATCATGCAGAATACAATGCCAATATAAAAATTATGATATACTATATGTTACAGAATGTATCATTTAGAAATAATAATAAATACCAACAATGTCAACAAAATAATTTTCTTCGTTAAATCACTTTTATTTTTCTATGTATTGACTTATGTCCGAACTCGTAGAACAAAAGTTGTTTCTTATGGTGTTAGATATCTAGTCCTGCGAGGTTGTTGGTATTTTACAAGTAACCCTGTAGAATAGAATATTAATTGTACAGACCCCAGCACATCCAGCTACCCCAATCTGTCAAATTTCTTTTATAGATTTTCACTGCGAAGGCTTTTAAACTTTTTGGCTTTGTTAGACGGACCCGTATCTCGTTCAAGAAACCCGCCACTTTCTTATTATTATACAAGTCACTCATTCGGTCACAGCTGGAATAGGCCACATGTGTTTGGAACCCACTTTATGACAAGTAGAATGTCCAAATAGACTCAGTATCTACAACGCAAATACCTTCGTTACTTAAATTATAAAATTGAAAGGAAGTTGTTCCCATATGAGACACTTCTCAAAAAAAATTCCCTTACAACTCTCAAAGAAAGAAGAATGTACCTTGACCAAATGTAGCTTTAGATCTGTCAAAATAAGCTAGACTGTGATAAATTAGTCAATCAAATATTTATTCGCATACCTAGTCGCTCCCGTCGTATCCATGACACCTACCTACGCTCACAAACTATTTGCTCCTACACCTAGCAGAACCAACGCTGGCGAACGAGCGCCTTTAAGGCGGATAATGAAAGGTTACAACGATAATTTCACTGACATACATACATAGACTCACGCCTGTTTCCCAGAGGGCTAGGCAGAGACAACGGATTTCCATTTGTCACGATCTTTGCACACGTCTTTTGCCTCGATTACTGTCATATTCTTTATATATATATCAGTTTAAAAAACAGTTATTAATTAAGTTAAATAATGTATAATTTAAATATTATTACCGTATATATACCTATTATTAACACTGTATAATACCTAACAAACACCTACTGTATGCTACCTAGACTAAGTTAATTTTGTTGATTAGGTACCTATAGTTTGCCATAGTTGCTTGTTACTAGTTTTACCGTTTCATATGATCTGTTGTAGATAACGATGCTGGTTGTGTGATTAACTAAGTCTTTTCTAAGAAATACTGTATTAGTATTAAGCAAATTACGCAATTGTTTGTTGTCTCAAATAAAATAAAATAAAATTTTAAATTAAATTTATCACATAAGCATAAGGTTCACCTTCAATTGGGGAAATTTGACAGATTGGGGTAGCTTGATATGCTGGCGTCTGTACACCATAAGAATACATATGGCATGAGATATTACATAAACAAGTTGTACGAAGGGCGGTCGTATCGCATAAAGCTTTATATAAGTGTATAAAAAAGAAAATAAGAACCGCTGACAATCCGACAAGGTCCGAGTACAGGCCGAAGTAGGTTCGAATTCCATGTTTACTTCCACAAGTTTAAAGCAGAGTTTCTTTTTTCAGGTTTAATATTTCGGCCGGATTTACTGAACGTCTACACTCTCGATACACTTCTTTCAAAAACAGTTTCACGAGAAGTTCACGACTAAGTAATGCCATGGCATCACGTAAATCGGATTTGCAAGTTACATCACCACAGACACCAAGAGGATATATTGCTGTGAATTTGACGGATCAGGCTGCAAAATTAGAAAAAGTATTGGAAGAAAATCCTATTGAGAAAAATGGTCTAATGGAACCCGAATTCAGTCACAAAGATTTACCATAAAAAGACACATAACCGTATTGTAGGGTAATGTAACCTGTCAATAAAAGGATCAAAGAAGATTATAATATTGAAGTAACACAAACAGTACATTAAAAAAAAGGTAATCACGAACGTCAAGCACAGCACATCAAGCTACCCCGGCTAAGCTATCTGTCAAATTTCCCCAATTGAAAGTGAACCTTATGCTTATGTGATTAAGTTGAAAATTTATATAAGTAATTGGACAGATTGGGGTAGCTGGATGTGGCTGGTGTCTGTACATTATTCTATGCAGTCTTTTATTCAGTGTTGTGCCAACGGGTTGAGGGGTCGATCCCTGCATAGGACAAAAATCGAACACTACGCACTTTAGTGGACTAAACAATTGGGGACGAGGTAAAGGTGAACCTGGGAGTACCAACCGGTCAGTGGTCAGAATTTGCCCCATTTGGATACATAATGCATGTAAACAGTGTCACAAATGTGATCCAGTTAAGTATAATGTATGCAGATAACATGTGTCTATTATGCTTGTCTAAAAACTCAAAAATGGGAAATCATGAATTTTATCGTCTGGCGGGTCTCGAACCACCACCAATCCGGGGTAAGCGCTCTGCGTTAAGCTACGAACGATACACACTAAGAGATCAAATTTAGGATTGCCTTGGTAACACTTTGTAAGTAGGTTTATCAATCGTCTTTGTTTTCTAGAAAAATGGCTGACTGATATGTTCACAGTTGCATGTGAAAGATCATATCATACTGATAACACTTTCCAAACTATTAACTTACAATTTTAAAACATTATTTGTAATGCAAAGCGTTAATCTAATCTAATTTAGAAAGTATCGCGCAAAATAACATACATATTAACATACATAAATATTACAAAATGGGCGCATGACAATGGCATACTTAATGATAAATTCAAAAAATTAAGGTACCTAATGCTTGTTTGTTCTCAGTATAGTTAATAAAAAAAACTTGAGAGGTGTCAAGCAACACCCGGATATTTTTTATTATGTACAAAAAACCTGTATACACTCAACAAAAATAATCGTCGCGTCACCACACTGTTCAATGCGAAATAGAAAGACGAAACGAAAATATCTGGCTTGCTTTCTATAAGAGAGAGTGGCAGACAGAGAAACATGCGCACGCCCCACGGCTTTCACTAGCTTACTATAGCAAAAAGTGTCGTTACAACTTTTCGTCTTAATTTTTTCCGTCTAGCCCCCATTCGCAACGCGCGATAAGGAACTTCGTTCCAATAAGTAAAAAAATATAAACATCTTTGACTACACATACAAATGCTTACACAATAATAAAGCTATGTGTCGAAGTGTTTAGTATAAAAAAGTAGAGAAATATATACTTGGGTTGACAGAGGACCGTAATTTAAGTAGGAAATATCATAGGTTTGTAGTAAATTAAGAACGATTCCGGGTAGATTTTATCACCTGTCTGTATTTCTTAATAATAAAATATTCTGTATTATACTATCTTACGCACTTCCCGATCCTGTGGTACCTGGTCTTAGTATTTATTGGACGGGCCTGTTGGCGTGGTTGGCAAATGCTTGCTTTCACGGCGAAGGCCATGGGTTTGACTCCCACCCAGTACAAATATTTGTGTGCATGAATATGTATGTTTGTCCCGAGTCTGGGTGTAATTATCTATATACGCATTTACAATAAAAAAGTAGTACCTATAGGTACCACTTTTTTATTGTAAATGCGTACTACTTACTGATTTACTACTTATAAGTAGTAAATCAGTTATCTAGTTTCCATAGAACAAGCTGCTTAGTTTGGGATCAGATGGCTGTATGTAAATAATGTCCGAGGATATTATATTATTATTGCTACACATTTAGGATACAGCAGGATAATGTAATTGACACATAAGATTTACAAATAAGACTCTTAATAATAAATTAAGTAAATGTCTATAAATTGTATGGTAATTTTTTTGTATTAAAATGTATATTTCCATGCTGAAAAGTAGAGTAAGAGATACCTATTTGTATTATGTTAAGAACTTTTGTCACCTTATTCACGCAAATCAATGATCTTTATCTTTATCTTATCTTTAAATTATCTAGTGTATAAGAAAATAGACTAAAAATGTAAACCTACGACCAATTATTAAAAGTATGTAAAATATTCTGGTTTTTAGCATAATTTTGAATAGTGATTGAGCTATTCCATAGCACAGACTTCAAAATACAATACAAAAATAGTTGAAAAGGAAAATTTCATACACCATTAGTAAACAATTATTAGGGGAAAAGAACGAGAATGTATTTAACACCCATCATTTACAATAAATATGATTATTTAAATGTATGTTTCTGTGTGCTATAAAGAATAAAAATATTATAGTGCATAAGTGTGTGCGCAAACAAAGGAGCACTTTGTAATCCATCACTCTCATGATCCGATGGGACACCTAGCGACACGACCGAAAAGCAGTCAGGTACAGGACCGATGGTTTTACGTACTCTGCGAAGCGCGGGGGCATAATACCGCCAACTCCCAGACTTCGGGCTGATAATCAGAAATTTTCTTTAGGGAAAAATCCCATAATCACCCGACCCGGGATTTGAACCGAGGACCTCATTATCTGCTGTTGAACACGGTAGCGTGTTGGGTCTAGCGGCAGTCCAAAACAGTGTGCGTCACGATTGCTCCGCCACGTTATCCAAACATAAAAAGAAATCGCTATATTTTTTGTCAAAATTAGTCAAAATCGAAAGGAACAAACCAAAACTTTGTCAAAGCAGAAATAAAGATCTTATCTTATCTTATCTTTGATGGGGTGTACTTGCGTACAGCACTTCGACCCTTCAGGATCATTTGTACTATCCCCCACTGGTTTTATTCTATCCCTAAAGCCCTGAATGAAGTCTTCACATAATCCAGTACACTTCTTAGGGGTAGATCCTTGTAGTCTCCTGGTTCTGGATATGCCAGCCCCAGGATGGCCATTCTGTGTCTTGCCAATGCATCGCATTTGCATATTATATGCAGCATTGTTTCCTGTTCTTCCCTACAGGTCCTGCAGATCGGGCTATTCGACAGTCCCAATTTGTGTAGGTGATAGTTGGTGCCATAGTGGCCCGTGAATACTGCTACTATCAGTCGTAGCTGGTTTCTGCTGTACTTCCAAAGTTTTTTGGACCAGCTTTTGTCTATTCCTTTAATGAGTTGCTTTGAGTGTTTTAATTCCTTGATTTTGGTCCACATTTGATTGTGTTTAGCTGTGGATTCATTTTTAAGGATTGCTCCTATTACATTTGGAGGAATCCCTACGCACAGTTCTGGTCCACAGAACTGATTTTCAGATCCCTTCCTAGCTAGTGCATCTGCTTTTTCGTTGCCTTCTATTCCTGTATGGCCTGGTACCCATACGAGTTTGACTTTGTTTTTAGTACCAAGTTTGTTCAGAGCCGTGATACAGTTCTGGATTAATTTTGATTCGATTTTATGTGACATTAGGGCTTTTAATGTAGCCTGGCTGTCACTGAGTATGTAGATGGTCAGACCTTCAGTCTCCCTATCTATGATCGTCTGGGCGCATGTAATTATCGCGTATGTCTCTGCCTGAAACACTGTCGCGAAATTGCCCATGCTTTCGCTGATACTGCAGGTTTCATTATATACGCCCGCGCCTGTACCGGATTTCATTTTTGATCCGTCTGTATACCAAATTTGACTTTGTTCGTTTTGTTTACAAAGTCCCAATTTCCATTCCTCTCTACTAGGGATGTATAAATTATATTGGTTGTCAAATGTGTAGGTGGGTTGCATTTTATCACTTCCCATCTCTATTACATTGTCAAGGTTTTTCCAGTTTTCTGTCTGCGTATGCCTTGTGGGCATACGTTCATTAGATATGTGTCCCAGGACAGTAAGCCTTAGGAGTGTTTTTCTTGCCTCTTCTTGTACTTCAAGGTGTAGTGGTACTAGGTCTAGAATAACTTCCAAGGCCGCTGTTGGTGTAGTGGTAAACGCCCCTGTCATTGCTAAGCAGGCAGTGCGTTGTATTTTGTTTAGCACTTGTTTACAAGTTTCCAGTTTTGTTCTTGGCCACCAGACGATACTACCGTACATCAGTACCGGTTTTACCATCATTTTGTATATCCAGTGAACGATTTTGGGTTTTAGACCCCATGTTTTGCCATATGCTGCTCGGCACATGCCGAATATTCTCAGGGCTTTGTTTTTTATGTTTTCTACATGTTCTTTCCATGTGAGTGATTTGTCGAGTGTTATACCCAGGTATTTCACTTCTTTTGACAAATCAATTTTTGTGTTGTAGAGTTTTAAAGTTCCTATACCCGATAGGTCTTTCTTTTTTGTGAATGGTACTATAACGGCTTTCTGTGGGTTTATAGAAAGGTTATTTGATTTGCACCAGTCTTCTGTTTCTTTTAAAGCTTGTTTCATAATATCTGCTACTATGTGAGGGAATTTCCCACTTATTAGTATCACAATATCGTCTGCATAGCCGACGGTATACCGTGGCCCTGTGTTTAGGTTTATCAAGAGCTCGTCCACAACCAGGCACCACAGTAGCGGTGAGATGACTCCGCCTTGTGGGCATCCTCTGGTTGTCGTTGCATATCTGATGTCCCCTAGTAGTGTTGACTGCAGTTGCCGTCCTTTCAGCATTCTGTCTATCCATCTGCATAGAGTGGGTTCTATGCTATGGTTCCTGGCGGCATTTTGTATAGTACTGAATGCCGTGTTGTCAAAAGCTCCTTCAATATCTAGAAATGCCGCAAGGCATATTTCTTTGTTTTCTAAGGCTGCTTCCGCCTTTTTCACAACATGGTGTAGGGCTGTCTCGGTAGATTTTCCTGCCTGATAAGCATTCTGTTGCCAGTGTAGCGGGAATCTTTTTAGAGGCCCTTGCTTGATGTGTATGTCTACCATTTTTTCAAGTGATTTGAGAAAGAATGATGTGAGACTAATCGGTCTATATGATTTTGGTGACTCGTAGTCCGACTTTCCAGGTTTCGGTATGTAGACTACTTTGACTTGTCGCCATGCTTGGGGTGTGTACCCAAAGACTATGCAAGCTCTATATAGCCTACATAGGTGTGGGTTTAGTACATTATTCGCTTTTTGTAATAGGATGGGATATATTCCATCCGGGCCAGGCGATTTGAATGGTTCAAAGTTGCTTATGGCCCAGTTTACCTTGGTCTCGTTAATTATCTTTGGAGCGGTGTCCCAGTCTGCCTTGGTTGTGTGTCTTTCCACATCCTCTTGGCTAATTGGGATTTCTCTCTCCATGGTTTTCATTGTCTCAGAGCCTGGGAAGTGAGTTTTAAACATGACGTCTAGTGTCTCCTCACCAGAATCTGTTAGTGTCCCATCAGCTTTCCTGATGACGGATAGTGGATTGACTCTGGCAGTGGCCAGGGCTTTCGTGAGTCTCATGCACTGTGGAATGCTCCCTATTTCTTGGCAGTGATTTCTCCATGCACGTCTTTTTGCTTTCCTAACAGCTTTGCTATACTCAGTTAGTTTTCTAGCATACATATCAAAGTCTTTAGTGGCTTTGGCTAGATTGAATGTTACCCTCGTTTCCTTCTTAAGCTTAATTAGCTCAGGTGTCCACAAGGGTATCCTCTTTGCTTTGACTGTTTTTTCCGGACAGTTATCTCTCCATGTTTTTAGCACTGCTTGGGCAATGCGTTCTGCCTCAAACTCTATCTCTATGACTGAGTTGAGCTTACCTCTCGGGTCGCCTAGTTCTACCTTCAGGTCCCTGACGTACGTGGGCCAGTTGGTGTGTCTAGGGTTTCGTCGTTGTACAGACTCCCTTTTTATTCGTGTTTTGTACTTGAAGCAAATGTACCTATGGTCCGATAGGGATATCTCATTAGGAACATTCCATTCTTCTATTAGGTTGCTGGCTCTAGCCGTGGCTAGGGTTATGTCGATAACTTCAGCTCTTTTTGCGTTAACAAATGTTGGCCTGTTACCAGAATTAATTAGTTGGAGAGGGGAGCTTACCAGATAGTCCAGTAGTTTCTCTCCTCTCTTGTTTATGTTTGTGCTGCCCCAAATGATGTGGTGTGCATTAGCGTCGCAGCCGATTATGAGGTCTATGTCGTTAGCACTGCAGTTATTCACGAGTTCCCTTAACTTCGGCGAAGTTGGTTCTTCTGCTTCATAAGGTAGGTAGGCAGAGGCTATACAGATAGTTCTCCGACCTCTTTTAGTATGATTTTGACAACTGTCAGATCTCTGTAACAGAAATTGTGTAAGGGTATTACGTCTAGGTCATTTCTGACGAAGATGCATGCCCTTGCGTTATTATCAGAACGGTTGTGGTATATACTTCCTCCCGTCCCGTTTAGTCCTTTAATTTGACCCTTGTAAATATAGGGTTCCTGTATTAATGCTACGTCGTATTTATTCATAACAAGGTCGCGTGCCAGAAGGGCAGTCGCAGCCTTATTATGTTGTAAATTGATCTGTACGCACCTTAGACTAGCCATTAGTGCTGGTTTAGTCTCCTTCCTCTTCGGATCCCTCCATCTCTTCACAGGTTAGGGTGTCCCTATCCAGTCTGAGTCCATCCAAGTCACTGAGGCCGCCCATAGAGGTGGCTGGTGAAAGTATGCCCTCTGACTCTCGGTATACCTCAGTGTTGGCGGACCCTTTCTGGCTGGAGCCACCCGACTCGCTCGTGATGGGGTCTTTATGGGACGACGTCGTCGCTTTATTTGGGGCCTCGATATTGTCAGCCCCAGCCTCCTTTTCCTTTCTCTCCCCGTCGTCCAGGAGCTTAAAGTGGCTGTCTCCGAGCCCTGTGTGCAGCTTGTAGCCTGCCGCCTTTATCTGCTCTGCCGAGGCTTTGTCCATCAGACTATTCGTCGAGTGTACATTGCCTCAACAGCTGCGTGTACCACCTTCCATTCTTCGGTTCGAAGAGTCGGGTTCAGGCGTTGCGTCATCTTAATCAGACGCTCTGAGGTGACGCTACTTACAGTTTTAGACCTCCATGCCATTCTAATTGGTTTTGGAAGGTCTTTAGCGTCAATTACTTTAAGCTCAGTTCCGTCAATTGTCTTACCATTGACGGTCTTGAGCCATTGCACTGCCTCGGGTCCGTCACATATGATGTGGACAGCCCCAGCAATCATGTTCCCTACGGAGAACCGCGGCGCAGGGTCAGGTGTCTCCTCTAACATGTCCCACAACAGGACTTTTAGAGGATCCAGGATTTTTGGGTCCAGCTTCCCTACCGGATAGTTGGCACTTACTACCACCATGCGGGTCCCAGTTAGAGCGTCCTTGTATGACCCCTGGGTTTTTGCCCTCTTAGGTACGTTGTGCGTGGCCGGGTTTTCATCGCTGAACTCCCTTTCTCTCTTGAGAGGTCCTCCTGATGGAGTTCCCCCATGCGTCGCATCCTGCCTTCCTATGGCTCTACGTCGCTTTTGAGCGCCACTGAGCCTCTTTTTTCCCCTTAGCACGCCCTCTGGTTCCGGTCGCTCGAAGGTTGTCCCGCTGACAGAGCCGCCCGCCGATGTACCCGGTATGGGTGACATCCGGAGTGGTACGCTCTGCCTGCTGGAGCGTCCTGCGCCCAGTCCCGTGGGGTTTGCACTCTGGGTCAGATGTACGGGTTTGCCAGTAACATCCACCGGCCGCCCAGTGACGTCCAGCCGCTGGAGTCGAGTCCCCGTACCGGGTTTCTCGGTTCCAGCAGCAGGGGCCTGCCCGGGTACGCTAGTGTCCGTCACGGCTTCCCTTTTCTTTTCTTTGTTTGATGTCCCAGCCCTCAGGGGCAGGACATCACGTGACTCCACCTTTTGGCCACCACCCCATCGAGCCCTCAACTGGGGATGCTCTCAAGCACCAGGGTTATCAGGTTGGTATAGTGCCGAGCCAGAAAAAGAGGAAAGAGAAAATAATATACATAAATATATAAGAATATATAATATATTATAAATAAATAAGTGGGTTTTCTCCTTTCTCCTTCTCTAGCAACACGCGGGTTAGTCTGGGCAATTTACGAGTCCGCAGCATGCGCCCCGCTGAGCACCTAAACTACAGCGCCCAGGGGTCACTCACCCGACTGCAAACCCACCCAGACCCGACACTCACCTGACGGCCGTCAGACCGGACGTCGGCAGCCGATTGATCGTGGTTGGTTAGACCCCGACCTCCCGTGTCGGTAGAAATCCGGACCAAAGAGGCGTGTTGCTCGGGGGAAGTAACTTGCCCGACTCCCCCTTCACTCAACCCCCAGGACTCCTTCATCCTACCTTACGGGTCCCCGCGCACGGCACAAACACGCGGGTGGTCATTAACAGCCGACTATTGCTGTCATTTCTGCAATAGAAGGCCCGCCGAGACATGACCACGAGTCCCGGCAGCGGAGGGGATAGGAAGTGGGGATTAATATAATGAAGGGTAACGGAAAGAAATAAAGAAGTTACAGGGGTTTTAAGTTGGCCGCGCGAACGTAACGTTCACGATTGCCGGCCATGGAGATCTCAGTAACTACTTGGGATAGAGATCTAAATCTTTTTGTTAATTGAACATTTCATTTGTCAACAATTGTCAAAAAAATAATTATAAGACTAAGATCAATATTTCACGAAATATTCACCTTGGAAGTGATGGCCGCGCAATCGTGCACTTGATGTTTCTTTAATCTCGATTATTTCTTCAAAACTTAAGATATCATGCAGTAAAACTGTTACTAGAAGAAACGTTTTAATGACCAAAGTACTGAAAGAATTTAATTGTATTGTATTGTATAATTTTTATTGCGGACAAATAAATCCATAGAGTGTTAGTAACATAAAAATAACTTATTTTCTAGTGTTAGTATTTACAATTAACCTTACAAAACGGCAAATAATTGGCGACTTGTGGTTCTCGGCTATAATTTTCAGAATGCTATTCTGACTGTCTCTCACTCTTCGCACAAGAGATGCTGTTTTTTTGCGTATAATCGCATAAAAATCGTCGGTACGAGCTTGCGCAAACATTTCCGACGCACTACAGTAACGAGGCAGTCTCAATAGCATTCTGAAAGCATTATTATACTGGACGCGGAGGACATCTAGCGTTCCCTTGTTGTAGCTGAACCATAGATTGCCCGTGTACAGACTCTGACAGTATGCCTTAAACAGGGTGATCTTAACTTGGTCTGTACATCGCGCAAACCTACGGGCCAACATGTTGCTCCGGACCGCCAGAGCCCTCCGTTCCCTCTCAATGTCCAAATTGTCCTTGAGGTCGTCAGCAAGAAAGTGCCCTAGGTATTTAATGGTGGATACCCTGTTAATTATTGAACCGTTCAAAAGTAGATCGGGTCCATTCCATAGACGCTTGCCACCGACCTCAAAGATCATATATTCACACTTTTTACATTATACAGGAGACCGTGCGAGTCAGCATAGGCCTCACATAACCTAAGTAACTCTCCAATTGAATTCACAGTCGGTCCCAAGAGCACCATATCGTCTGCATAGCTGATGTTGTTTACACTAACTCCACCAACGCTGCATCCGACACGCATGCTGCTAAGTCCGGCTACAAGCTCATTCACGTATAGGTTGAAGAGCCTAGGAGACGAGAGACCACCCTGCCTCACTCCGCACTCCAACCCATACGGATCAGACAGTGTACCGTCCCACTTCACATGGTTGGTTAATCCCACCAAAGTTTATTTAAACTGACGAAATCAAGGCAAAACAAAAGTTACGTGGCCGCGCAATCGTAACGTTACTTTGAACGCTGATATCTCATTATCTATAATTGTTAAGATTTCGGCGTTAACATCCATTTATTCGTAATATTAACCTCATCAGATTGACATATCGTTTTACCGTCAGAAAGCTTCGAGTAGCTTTGATTGCGTAATTGTTATATTACTGCCTATTAACCGAGAACATTTGAAATTTCCGGAATGCAAGCAGCAATGTCGCGTCATGTGTTCAAAACAGAACTAAGTTCTATTTTTTGGCATTCTTTTGTATGGCATGATTTGAAAATGTGTATAGAAGAAAAGAATAGTGTATTGAATTGTTTTATCTTAGCCAATTCTACAACAATTACATTTTCGTGTGGTAGCGCAAAAGATTTTCCCATATTAAACGGAAATTATGGTCATTCTACTCGAACATTGTAAGAGATAACATCATTTTTGAGATTACACGCGTAGAAAACTGTTTTGAGGGTAAAACGATATGTCAATCTGATGAGCTTAATATTAAGAATAAATGGATGTTCACACCAAAATCTTAACAATTATAGATAATGAGATATTAGCCTTCGAAGTAACGTTACGACTGCGCGGCCACGTAACTTTTGTTTTGGCTTGATTTCGTTTGTTTAAATAAACTTTGGTGGAATTAAATGCTTTCAGTACTTTGGACATATCCAAACCTTTCTCCTAGTAACAGTTTTACTGCATGAAATCTTAAGTTTTGAAGAAATGCGCGGCCATAACTTCCAAGGTGAATATTTCGTGAAATAATCACCTTAGTGTTATACTTCTTATTTCGACAATTGTTAACAAATGAAATGTTCAATTAACAAAAAGTATTAGATCTCTAACCCAAGTAGTTGCTGAGATTTCCATGGCCGCGCAATCCTCCACGTTACGTTCGCGCGGCCAACTTAAAACCCCTGTAACTTCTTTATTTCTGCTTTGACAAAGTTTTGGTTTGCTTCCTTCGATTTTGACTAAGTTCGACAAAAATTTTAGCGATATCTTTTTCTGTTTGGATAACGTGGCGGAGCAATCGTGACGCACACTCCAAAACATAGTAGATCTAACAATAGTGATACAGTGTAATACCAATTTATAATAATTTTCTTTTTTTTTCATGTTAAATAGTTGATTATTTTATATTTATTATCGTGTATTTTAAGTCAAAGTGTTTAAGCTAACCTGATTGCCTATTTCGCCAACAAACTGTGTAATGCAGTTTGGCGAATACTAATGTTAGTTTAATATGTATTAAATAATAAAATAAATAAATAAAAAAGGTTTTTATTCACGTAGACTTTAAAAAAGCGCTTGTAAATAGTCAGAACATGTTTGTAGTAATATAGTTGTATACATTAGATATTATTTCTAGTAACATAGATATTTAGGTATACATCTTGTATGAAAACATTTATAAAATTTATTTTATTACAGAAATGATATTTAGCTAGCACGTTGTCAAGAGATTATGTTTAATTATCTAGTTTAAGTCTCATATTTTTACTACATATTGTCAATGGTTCTGTCTATATTAAAGGTATTATTATTATGACGGACCTTGTGTTAATAACGACGGTCGCGCTTTAAAGCTACCACCGGATCCAATGCACCCCAACTGAGAAGACCCAGCGAAACAAACTCAGTGGGTTCATCTACTACCGGTTTCAACACGACCCAGTTGAGACGGTCCGGCGAAACATACTCAAGCGGGCATGAACACGGGATTTGGTCCAATTAGAGTAATTATTTAGTAGGCAAACACAATATATGCTCGATCGGTTGTCTGAATGCTTATTATTTTAGATTATATTTAGGTATACAAAAGAAAAACTTCGAAACATTATTCATTTTGAGACAGAGTCAATAATTTTAAATTAAGTATATGATAGCAATCATTTACAGATAGTTCACGTAACACAGCAGATCAGTCATGTCTATATGGCTACAAGATCTCCAGCGAGCAATGTGCAGGTAGGAAGTGAGAGCCAGACGTCTTTGTCATCGATGTACTCTTTAGTGGTGTAATAACCCCTAGCCATAAGTATACGTTTAATATGTGTTTTAAAACTTGTTTTAAAACACATATTAAACGTATACTTGTATTGATTATCTTTATACATACATAGACTCACGCCTGTTTCCCAGAGGGGTAGGCAAAGACAACGGATTTCGATTTGTCACGATCTTTGCACACGTCTTTTGCCTCGATTACTGACATTATATTCTTCATACATGCTCGCCGGTTTAGGGTACTTCTGACCTGCCCTTTCTTGAGAACGTCTCCGATTTGGTCAGAGAATGTTCGACGATGTCTTCCCCTTCCGGTTGTTCCATTCACACAGGCCAGGTATACTTCTTTGGTCAATCTTCATTCATCCTTTCTAAATGGCCAAACCATCTTAGCATACCTTTTTCAATCTTTGTGACTACATCCTCTTTCACACCACAACGCTCTCTTACATTAGTATTTCGAATTCTGTCTCTCAAAGTCACACAACACATACTTCTCAGAGCTCTCATTTCCACTGCATTTATTTTACTTTCATCTTTATAATAATTTAAAAAAAATTTGCTTATGATGTGACGTATTTTTTGTGAATCACCAAAGAGTTTTTGTGTATTTTTTTTTTTTGCACATGGTGCCAAGCATCTCAAATATACCACCAATTATTTTATTGTTATTTTTTTGAAGTTATACTTCTTTTGGCGCGATGGAGAAAAATGATGAGAGTGAATTTTTATGATGCGCGCGCACACCGACACCAAAAAATTTAATAGCATGAAGTTAGTTCTAGGTGGTATGAAAGTGAATTTTTACGATATAATCGTAAACGAATATCGTAAAAATAACAGCATGACGTTAGTTCTAGGTGGTATGAAAATTGATAACTATGTTCAAGTTGTATATTAAGAAGTATAACTTCTAACGCGTGTACATAAGTACACACAAGTTTTTTTTTGATACAGCGGCCGCACTAGGGAATCTAATCCCTGTCTCGGGGGTACTTTACAAACATATAATAGACGCATACAAATCACATCCAGACTCCGTACAACTATTTATGGGCCACACCAATAGTTGTCCGGCGCGAGACTCGCACCCGCGACACGAAGCTGCGAGGCCACTGTCTTAACCGCTGCGAAACACGTGCAGTCAAACTTCTTCTTTGTCGCATGGGGAGTGGTTACCCTTTCGTTAGTGTCGTCTTGAACAAAGCCGCCCAGTAGGCCTCTGACATGGCTTAACGACTATTGTCTAACGACAACAACCGGGACCAACAGCTTAATGTACCCAAAGCACTGAGGCTCGCAATTATTAAACCACTTTGGTGGTTACCCATCTATAGACAGACCGCGTGCATAGGTGCTTTACCTTGCTCATAACTTACGTACCGGTGAGCGAGTTAAGAATGCTGACCCTATAGATATACAAAAGTATAATAAGCCCTAAGTAATCCTAAGTTAATATTATAAATACTTAATAATAATAACAAATAAGTACACATAGTTACGCCCTGAAGGGGCTGATTTAGCGATAACCCTTTATTCTGTGGGAAAATGTTATAAGAATGTTCTAGAGCTAATAATGCTGACATATAGTATTGACGGGGCCTGTTGGCGTGGTTGGCAAATGGTTGCTTTTCACACCGGTGGGTTCGAGTCCCACCCAGGACAGATATTTGTGTGCACGAACATGTCTGTTTGCCTTGAGTGCAAGTGTAATTATATATATATATATATATATATATATATATCCTCCTTCCCTCCGGACCGCGAAAGCGTACAGACGTCTGCACGTATTTAGTTCAACTCTAATTATTTAATTCTTATTTTAAAAACTTATTTTTGTCAAAATAAAATTAATTAAAATCAGTGAAGTACCAGGAGAGCAGTGCGCCTCAAGAGATCGAGCCCGGCGGCGGCACGGTGCGTATCGTTGAGCGAGACGAGGCTAGAGTTCGCAATTCCTGTCTCTGTCGCACGTAAGCCATTAACACCTGACCCTGTCCACCGATACCAGTGCCTAATTGATGTCGCATAGCACTACGCGCCGACGCAAATAAGTCTAAATACCACGGCGCTTAATTGATTTTGGTATACCATTACGCCACGACGCAAATCATTCACATCACTCAAATCAACAGGGAGTGACAGACAACATACACCCAACTCGCGGGTACAGCCTGTTATTCTGCGCCGCATCGTACTTCTCTGCGTAGCAGTAATTCGTTACGTGTTAGAAAAACGTACTGAACGACTCTGGAAACTAGGAAAAGAACCCCTCCACTCCCATGCTAAATAGTATAAACTATCAAGATATATAAATCTAAAATAAAACTTCGAAATTTTTGATATACTTAATATTAATAATTTATCTCGATCAAGCTTTTGTATAGTTACAACTGCCAAGGAACAACCAACTCCACTGTGAACAATCCTGAATGTGACCAGCGCCGCTGCATAGAACTTCTCCAGTTAACATATAAATAATGCATCATGCATAACTGATAAAGTGCAATTAACTGATAACACGCGTAACGTGACGAGCAGAAAACACAAACGCAGAGCTGTCGGCTCTCCCCCCGAAGACAAACCACATCCGAACATGGATACGTTTATGACTGAGATGCGTACTTTATTTAATAGCATGGCACAACAACAAGAAAGGCGTTTTGAAGAAATAAAACTGACTATGGAAGAACAGGCGTCGGATATAAAGGAAAGCATAACCCTTCTGTCAGATAAATACGATACCATGATGGCAGAGATAGCAACCTTAAAAGAGCAAAGTAAAAACGATAAATAACATATTAAAGAATTAGAGTGGAAAATTGAGCAGCTCGAAAAACGCGTGCGCTCTACTAGCCTAGAGATTAGAAATATTCCTTTTCGGGACGGAGAAACAAAACTAGATCTGGCGAATACTTTAGTTAACTTGGGTCAGACCCTGGAGGTGCCTATTCAACAAACCGAAATAAAAGATATCTTTAGAATAAACACCAAAAAGTCGGGCAAAGTCATAATTGCAGAACTTACCACCGTAATAACTAAGGATAAAGTTATTGATGGCTATAAAAATTACAACAAAAACCACAATCAACTGATGACTTCCACTCTGAAAATGAACGGACCGGATACACCCATTTACCTATCGGAAAGCCTAACGTCGTTTTCTAATAAACTCTTTTACCTTGCGAGGAAGGTTAAAATCAAATACCACTATAAGTTCTGCTGGGTATATCATGGACAGATATTTCTTCGAAAAGACGAATGAACACCAAGAATTGGGCATTACTGATGAAAAAGAGCTTATATCCCTTTCTCGAACAGAATGACTAGGCGTAATAAGTTACATTAATACGTTCTACTTTTTTCTTTTATTTTTTCTCCTTTTGTTTATTTGAATTGTATCCTAAAGTTGTAATAAGCTACTCTACACAGTCTGTAATATCACAGTATACCCCTGTTATTATATCTAGACATAATTATATTATTAGTAAAAAATCATCTATACACACACAAATACTCACACAAATACTCACACACTCATTCGCATACACTAATCAATGAACGCAAATAAACATGGAAGCATTCCTAGCTCGCGAAAATGACCCAACGCAGATTGTGCCGCGGTAGGCGGGGCTTAAAAATTGTGCCGCGGACCGAGTGGGCCCGAGTTTGCGCACTACCGGCATCAATGGCGGTCGTCTGTCAGTTATTAGTTTCAGGGTGTTTAATTTCCAAAAATGCCTTTATGTGCAGTGAAGCGGTATATTAATAAATCTCATTTGCATAACAAGAGTGTTGGAATTAGTTATTACGAGTAAGTACATCGCTATATATTTTAATTTTATTAAATATGAAGTCAATCAAATTGACACAAAATATATGGTGATGTTGTTATGCAAACGAATCAATTTATTTATCTACACAAAAATTATGACGATTTTTTTTATTTATTACAATTATTTTAATCTTTGATAAAATACTCAGCATCTTTAGGGTATGCACAAAGAATGGTAATGGTGGTATTAAAAAAGCTTGGTTTCTTCAAATTTCCACTCGATCTAAAGCGAAGAGAACTATGGACGAAAACGGTTCGTTTGGAAATGAAATCAATTAAATTTTATTTATATATTTACAGGGTAACTTGTAAAGCACCAATTACCTCACAGGACTAGATAGCTACAACCATAAGCAACAACATTTATTTTACAACTTGTGATAATTAGTATTTTTTTGTAAAAAGTCTATATTAATTAATTTACCACTTGAATGTTTATAACTCTACGTGCATCGTAAATAATATGTAACCAGGCGGCTTGCGTAATCTTTGCGATGGCCGTAGAGTAAGTTGTTGCTTATGGTGTTAGCTTCCTAGTCCTGCGAGGTTATTGGTATTTTACAAGTAACTCTGCATATCTAGATCACCTATAATTTCAAGTCGATTCGTCCACGCGTTTTCAAGATAAAGGGTATTGACAGACAGACGGACGGATGGATAAAGAAGTGAAGGGGGCCATAAAAAGTAGTACTTAAGTGTTATGGATACCTACGGAAATTGTAAATAATAATTAGTGAATAATTGGTCACAAATTTGTTTTATTTACCTATTATCATAGCAAATAAACCTATTACTCGCCAAATACTGCTCTATTTAAAGACCTTAGAAAAACTCTTGCCGTAAAGTTCAAGATACTGTATATTTTATCATAATTCTTTATTATTTTAATAATATCAATGTCACGGTGAATTATTTTCGTTGCACTTTATAACATAAAACATCCCTCGGCGAATCCATGAACAAATTAGACCCGAACATGACGTCATAAAGTCTACTTTTAAAAGGTGTATCTGAGCGGTAATATTTTGGCCAATCAGAGACGGTATTCCGTTGTGTCAGTTTGATTGGGATATTGGGTCAAAATTTGCGCTTAGTTTCCTTGAAGTAATGCTTCCATGTTTATTTGCATTCACTGACACTAATGCACAAAATGACTCCCATTCGCAATACAAAATAAACACTTATCAACAATTACTTATATTAATTAACATTTGTTTAGGATTACAGGAATATTTTACTATAATTCAGCAAATAAAATTTCGTGTGGTTTTTTACAATTTTAAGATGACAGCAGTCATTATTTTATTGTTTTAATAAAAAGAAATCATTCAACAAAAAAGTAAATTATCGTAACACCAGTTACTACGGAAACGTTGCTCCAAAGAGTTTTTAATCGTTTGCGTAGACATACCCCCGGGCGTTGAAAGCCTGCCTTTCAATCCTCTGATTCTTCATATTCAGGAAGTGGACATATCTTGCTGAATGATCTGCGGAGCAGACCATTAGATGTTTTCACATCAGCCACTCGAATAACGCCGTCGGAACCCGGATGAACAGCTACGATTCGGCCCATTTTCCACTTAAGCGGTGGCAAATTATCTTCTTTTGATAAGACGAGTGAATTCAGCTTTAGAGCACCTTTCGATGTCTGCCATTTTGTACGCAGCTGGAGCTCCGAGATATATTCCTTACTCCAACGTATCCAGAAGTGCTGGCGTAGTTGTTCGATTCTTTCAAATCGAGTTAAGGAATTCGTGGATTTCTCTTGAAATTCAGGTGAAGGCAGCGATGTCATTGGACGTCCAATTAAAAAATGTCCAGGTGTGAGTGGTGTCAAGTCTTCTGGATTTGATGATATCGGTGTCAGTGGTCTGGAGTTTAATACAGCTTCAATCTGAACTAACGTTGTATATAATTCTTCATACGAAAGGTTACAAAGACCCAACACTCTGGCTAAATGAAATTTAGTCGATTTGACGCCAGCTTCGGCAAGGCCAGCAAAATGAGGTGAGTGCGCAGGTATAAAGTTAAAATTAACACCTTCTTTAGCCATACTCTCAGATAATGAATCGCAATTGGTTTGAATAAACTTAGAAATCTCGTTACGTGCACCAACAAACGAGGTGCCGTTATCTGAGTAAATAATAGGTCTTTACCTATGAAATTGCCGTTTTGTATGAAAAAATTTAAACGAATTTTTTTCATGAATTTTTTTATTTGTATTAATCGAAGTAATCACCCATGCAATCAATGCATCTTTGCCATCGCAGTGGCAGTTTATTGATGCCCTTCTTAAAGAAATCAGCTGGACGGGAGGCAACAAATTCTTCAAAGGCATTTTGTACTGCCTCTCGGGTATTGAATTTTTTTCCCGCCAAGAAGTTATCCAAATTCTGGAAAAAGTAGTAGTCTGTAGGCGCAAGGTCTGGTGAGTAGGGCGGATGACGGAGAGCTTCCAACCCCAGTTCTTGCAACTTGGAGACCGTCTGCTGTGCAGTATGAGGTCGCGCGTTGTCGTGCAGGAGCAGCGGAGACGAGCGATTGACCAATGCTGGTTGGAGATGCGCCAGCTTCTCCATCATTGTGCTCAGTTCTTCACAGTACACATCTGCAGTAATGCTCACCCCGTTTGGTAAGAAGCTGTGATGAATCACACCGGCGCTAGACCACCAAACAGTGACCATCACTTTTCTAGGGGTAAGTTTTCGTTTAGGGCATTGTTTAGGTGCTGAACCAGGATCCAACCAACTTGCTGAGCGCTTGCGGTTATCAAACAGAATCCATTTTTCATCGCAGGTAACAATGCGGTTCAAAATTCCTTCATTTGTGTGTCTGTTGAGCAGTGCAAGGCACGTCTCGACGCGTACTTCGCGCTGGCGATCATTGAGTTCGTGGGGCACCCATTTGTCAAGCTTTTTTACCTTGCCAATTTGACGCAAATGGACCAATATTGTTTTGACGCTAACGTCGAAAGCTGCTGCTAATTCAGCCGTAGATTGTGTATCATCAGCTTCCACAACCGCCTTTAATTCGTCATTGTCGACCAAAGTCTTCGGACGACCGCGAGGTTCATTTTTCAGGTCGAAATTTCCAGAACGGAAGCGAGCAAACCAATAACAGGTGGTGCGTTGGTTTGTAGTGTTAGCTCCGTAAACGTCGTTGATGTTGCGTGCCGCTTGTGCCGCGTTGCTGCCACGACGGTACTCATATTCCATAATTACTCGAATTTTTAACGTATCCATGATGACGAAAAAGATTGAAATGCGATGAAAATGTAACACTAATCAATAAAGAAATGACTACTTTTGGAAAAAAGAATCCATGTTTTTAAAATAAAATTAATTTGAAATTAGAATTCTTAGCCAAACAAAAATTATTTTGATTTGAAATGGCCAGTACTGCAGAACGGCAATTTCATGGGTAAAGACCTAATATTTGTCGGCTTACCCCTACGCGAGATGAATCTCCTTAGAGCCAATAAAAATGTCTTGCTGGTCAAATCCCCGACCAACTCCAGATGAATTGCTTTAGTGGCAAAACAAACGAAAATAGCAATATATACCTTCACTAATTTGAAACCACGACCTTGGCGTACTACAGACTGAATAGGGCCGGCATAGTCCAAACCTATATTTTTAAATAGATATTCTGGTAGAATTCGCTGCTGTAGTAAATTTCCCATAATAGGGGTGACAGTTTGACCCTTAATACGACAACATCGAACACATTTCTTATAACACATCCCAGCTAAATTGCGTCCTCTTATAGGCCAGTATGCATCTCTTATTGAGGCTAAAAGTAATTGTGGCCCTGCATGTAATAGCCGTTCATGCTCATAATTAAACAAGAGTTTTGTGAAAGAATGAGCTGAATGTAAAAGAATAGGGTGCTGTTTGTCGTAGTCAAAATTAGAATTTTGGAGTCTACCACCAACACGCATTATCTTATTATCATCACGAAACACATTGAATTGAAGCAAAGGACTTTTAATTGGCATATTTGTTTTACTTAATAATAACTTATATTCGATGAAAGATTCATTTTGAGATGTCCGTATAATGATATGTAAAGCCCTTTGTAATTCGTCATTTCTCAGAGGTCCTCCAATAGATTTCTTCTTACATGAGTTAATAAAACGCAAAATATAGGCAACTGAACGCTGAAGTCGTAAGAATTTTGAAAATCGATTAAAATTAATCAATTCATTGTAACTATTTTGAATATTGGTATGTAAAGTAATATCTGGTTTTAATTCTGGTAGTGATGTGATGTCTTTAACTTTATCTAATAAAGGCCATATTGACTCGTCATTTATTAAAAAACCAGGACCGAACCACCATTGGTCTAACGAAGACATTGCAGTAACATCTACTCCACGCGAAATATAATCGGCTGGATTTTGGTCTGTGGGAACATGTCGCCACTCACCATTAACGGTTTTGTCTAAAATTTCAGCAACTCTATTTCGAACGAAAGGTTGCAATTTATTAGGCAACATTTTCAACCAACCTAAGACAATAGTAGAGTCCGTCCAAAAGAATATTCGCCTAGCTTTAACTCGCAGAGAATTGACCACCTTTTCGTATATTCGAGCACCTATTAATGCCCCACAAAGTTCGAGACGAGGGATAGTTGTAGGTTTAAGAGGTGCAACACGGCCCTTAGCCAATAATAGACGCACTCGAACTTCACCCTTGTCATCGATACTGCGAACATAAATACATACACCATATGCTCTCTCCGATGCATCACTAAATATGTGAAATTCAATTTCTTTATATGAATCAATAACAACATGTCGTGCTATGCGAATTTTATTTAATTGAGGAAGATTAGTAATGATGTCAGACCATATCTGACTGATGTCTCCCGGCAACGGATCATCCCATGACAGTTTCAGCAGCCATAATTTTTGCATTATCATATTCATAACTATAACAAAAGGAGCTAAAAGACCTAATGGATCAAAAATTTGCGCAATAATTGAGAGCATATCTCGTTTTGTATAACGAGATATGATCTGCTCACTGATGGGAAAGTATAGTTGATCAGATATTGACTGCCATCCGAGTCCTAAGGTTTTTGCTGACTCTAGACCGCCAATATTTAAATCCAATGCATATTGGGGAAACTCAGGCGCATTCACCAAACGCGATTTATTTGACTTCCACTTTCTTAAATTCATTCTTGCTGAATCTAAAGTAGATGTGATCTTATGACGTAAGTTAATGACCTCGGATAGATCATTCCCCCCCCCCCCCCCGTCAGGAGATCATCGACATACATGTCATGGAGAATGACTTCCGATACCTTTTTATCAACGCACTCTAAACCCAATTGTTTGAGACATTTTGTAGCAAGAAATGGAGCACTGGCCGTACCATATGTTACGGTATGAAGTTGATAAGATTTTAAAGGATGTAACGGATTGTCACGCCACAAAATTTGTTGTAAGAATCTGTCATCGGGATGAACAATTATCTGGCGGTACATTTTCTCCACATCAGCAGAAATTATAAATTTGTGTTGTCTGAAACGTAATAAAATTGACACAAGATCATCCTGTATTACAGGTCCAACCATCTGAATATTATTATAAGTAACGCCAGTTGTGGTTGGGCTACTAGCATTAAAAACAACTCTTAATTTAGTAGTAGAACTACTTTCACGTAGAACTGCGTGATGAAGTATAAAATGTGCACGAGATGGGAGATCTTCCCATTTTGACATATGACCCAATACCTCATATTCTAACATGAAATCTAGGATGAAAATTAGGATCAGCTAGGCAAATATGAGATGGTAACTTAAACTTAGACAAATCTACGCGTCGACTGGGAACATCATCTGTAATTGACGGCAGAACAAAACAGTTGATACGTCTTGTGAAGTTATCATTTAATGATTTTATAGTTACAAGGCACGTCTTATTTATATGTGATGATGAATCATTGATACCTAGAATTGATTTATTAACAATGTTAGCTGGCAAACCTAAGCGTCGATACATGTCCTCTGTCAGTAAGCAAGATGTGCTACCACTGTCAAGCACAGCGCGTAAAATATGTTCAGTATGATCATTTCCTATAACCTTAATCAACGCAGTCGACAATAATACATCACCGAGCTCAATATTTGCAGACAATGATAACCCTGCACCATGGCTAGTCTGTGATGTCGACGGTGACTTCACATCACCTGCAGTTTGTTTCGAATTGTTATCTATATTCGAATTATTAACTGTAGTCGGTGCCAACCTTGACCTTGACGGATCTGCGACATGCACGAGTGTGTTGTGCTTACGGCGACAGATTTTACAACCAATCTTCTTACAATTATTAGCATAATGACCTGTAGATAGACAGTTAAAACATATCTTATTCTTTGGCAATAACTGTAACCGAGCTTCATTGCTAAGTGCCAAAAACTGTGAACAATTCCCTAATTTATGGTCACCATTACATTTAGGGCAAGTCTTAGGCTTTGAGTTAAATCCACTTAGATGATTATTAGTATCAGTTATATTGTCCTGTAGCATCATACTCTTAAATCTAATCGGTTTTGCTATGTTACCATTTTTATTTAATGTGTTTGACATTTCTAATGTCTCGATTACTTCAGCGCGATTTTTAATAAACGTAATAAAAACCTCAATCGTTATGCTTGTATCCTTGCTAAGACGCCCTTTATATTCTTCCCATTCACGATAAGTTTTGCTATCCAACTTATGAGTAATAATGTAAATGAGAAGTGTGTCCCAGGTATTGACCGGTTCACCAAGTGACTCTAAAGAACGCAAGTTTTTCGTGACATTGTCAATCAAATCTTTTAAATTAGCCGAAGGCTCCTTAGTAATCGCGTCAATGTCAAAGACTGCAGAAACATGGTGTTGAATAAGCTGAATTGAATGCTTATTATTAAAACGATCACAAAGCAGCTTCCATGCTACCTTGTAGTTAGAGGCAGAAAACTGAACAGAGTTAATTACCACAGCAGCGGTTCCTTCCAAAGAAGATCTTAGATAATGAAATTTATTTATTTCATTAATTTCCTCATTAGAATGAATAAGACTATCAAAAGTGTCGTGGAATTCCAACCAGTTTGTATACGAACCACTAAATTTAGACAACTGAATAGTCGGTAATTTCACGAAATTATGATTACTACTCGTATGGTGTGAACTTAACTCACAATCTGGCTGATCTTTTTTCTGAAAATCGGCCAACATGTTTTGAGCTTGCGATAAGCACTTGTAGTAAGCAGATTCAAACTCGCTACGTTCTAAGGTCTGGCTTTCTAAGTTCTCAGTACTACACTCCAGCGCTAACTGCACCTCATCGTATAGGTCGTATAACGATTCAAGTCTCTTCAAACGTAATTGCAATTCACTTACCTCAGAATCACTTAAAGAAGCTTGAGTCAGTGTACTCAAATAGTTAGAGAACACGGTTACCCGTCCCTTGTAACTAGCTCGCTTTCTAATCAAATCTTTATCCTCCGACATCGCAGAAGCTGACGCGACCAAACTAGAAGTTATATGAACAAAAGTTATACAAACTTACAACTATTATATGAGAAAGTACAGCAGCCTGTAAAATACAATATAATTGACAACTGTGGTTAATAATGGCTTTAATTATGGCTGAACTTTTACACACGTAATTATATTAACATTTGAGTACCTAATTATCAATAGTTTGTCTCTTATTTTACGTATATAGACTATATAATACAAACTGTGAACCGATAATTATACCTACCGTTGCAAATTATAAGATTACGTACCGAAAGACTCAAAAATGTGTTACTTTTAACTCGTATTAAACCCAAATAAAATAGTTAAAACTATTATTAACTGCTGTTTACAGTAATGAAGTGAACGATAGTAACAAATATTGGTCAAAATTTTATGAAAAGGCACTGTAATCTCTGTAGGTTATCGAAACAAAGTAAGTTAATATTAGGTACTAACCTTAGTAGCTGTTTTACACTTATAAATACTACCTGAACTAAGAGTGTTGGGTGGAATGTACTTTTTCCAGGTCTTTTCCTTAGGTTCATTCACATAAATTGGTAACCAGACCACTGAATCTTTTAGATTTCTCCGAAGGACACAGAATAATGAATGGTCACACCCGTGGTCACACCTGGCGTAGTATAAAACTTGATATCCACCGAATATCTCTTAAATCCGTTTTGTTTAAACAGCTCACAGAAGTTATTTCTTCCGTCCGACTCCAAGGACCATGTTTAGGATTACAGGAATATTTTACTGGGATTCAGCAAATAAAATTACGTGTGGTTTTTTACAATTTTAAGATGACAGCAGTCATTATTTTATTGTTTTAATAAAATGAAATCATTCAACAAAAAAGTAAATTATCGTAACACCAGTTACTACGGAAACGTTGCTCCAAAGAGTTTTTAATCGTTTGCGTAGACAACATTACTCAAAGAGGCTACAATATCTATGTAAAATTAATTAAATATCATTTAAATTGGATTATTACTACGCCTAGGATAAAAATTCGATAATATCGAGAACATCACTACCGATCTTGACAACATCTCGGTTTCAAAGGCTAACAACTGTATAATAGATGACTGCGTCACCTTATCAAAAACACATCGCCAGTCCCTATGTCTCCTAAATCAAAATATTCGAAGCTTAACCCGCAATTTTCCCAAACTTCTCACTCTTCTACATCGTGCAAACACCACATGGGATTTTATTGTACGAACAGAGTGTTTGCTGTTGAACTCGCCTCCTATTCCTACCCTCGAAGAATACAGATCAACTTCTACCACACGGCACTTCACACAGAATGAAGGAGTAGTCATATATTACCGAGAAAATAAGAATGTTGCTATTGTCGAACCTGATTTAAATGACGCAAACTGCCTTATTGTCATTTTTAAACCAGATACTGCCATTATTGCAATCTACCGGCCGCCCGCAATCTACAACGTGACTAACTTTTTACACTCTTTAGCACAGCTTCTTAAAAATTACTCATCTTATAAAAATTTAATAGTCACAGGTGATATAAACATCGATATTAAAATAAATAACACAGACCCCCGATCTGCAGATTACCTCACAATGGCCGCGTTTTATGGTATGTTACCCGCACATACATTGCCCACTCGAAATCAAAATTGTCTCGATCACATTCTACTAAGAACGAAAAATATAGCTCATTGTTACATTGCACATGCCTCAGTCACGGACCATGACGCTGTAATACTTTTCCTGGGCTCTCCCCAGAATTTGCCAAAAACGAACCCAAATAAAACTATAAAAAAACTGGACTACGAAAATTTTGAAATAGACATGAAAAATCTTGATTTTGATACCATGTACAGCCTTTAATGTGTAAACGAAGCTACTAATGACTTCATTAGTGCCCTTAACCGTTGTCTTGTCGCTAACTACATACTTAAACCGGTGTCAAATAGAAAATGACTTACAAAACCGTGGATGACCGCGGGACTACTGAAATGTGTGAAAAACCGAGACCAATTACGTATTAAACTTAAAAAATCGCCGACCAATGAGATACTAAAAATTACATACAAGAGGTATAGAAATCACTGTATCAAGTTACTCAGAAAGGCCAAAAATAATTATGGAAAATCTTTAATAAAATCCGCAGAAAAAAACACTAAAAGGCTCTGGGACGCTGTGAAAACTATTACTGATACTAAGAAACAAAAAAAATATCGCAATTAATCTACTATCCCCTACGGACCCTTTATCATCAGTCAATGATGCAAACAAATTCTTTGTAAATATTGGCAGAACACTAGCAGCCGCTGTAGATACTGTTAATAAAATCAATGAAACCCCCCCAAACCACAATTCACCCAGTTTAAATACTTTTTTTCTTAGTCCAACTGAATAAGCTGAAACTGAATTAATAATAATGGGCCTGCGATCTGACTGCGCCACGGGTTTTGACGGTATATCTGGATCATTCCTGAAAAGATTTAAGAACATACTGGTTCCCCCTATTACACACATTACTAATTTGGCCTTTGAAACAGGAGTTTTCCCTGATGCGTATAAAGTAGCCATTGTTCATCCAATCTACAAGAGTGGAGGCAGGAACCGTCTAAACAATTACAGGCCTATCTCTATTCTTCCTACTCTATCAAAAATTTTGGAAAAAACATTAAATAAAAGACTCGTCAACTTTTTAAATTCACATACAATATTATCATCTAATCAATACGGATTTAGGGCAGGCATTTCTACTAATGACGCGGTTTCGGACTTAACAAATAAAGTTGTGACTAAATTGGACAATAAAAACAAAGTGATTGGTATTTTTTTGGACCTAGCTAAGGCGTTCGATACGGTTGCTGTCCCCACTCTTCTCACAAAGCTAGAACATATAGGCATCAGGGGCACTCAGCTAACCCTCTTCCAAAGTTACTTAAGGGCACGTCACCAGCGTGTTAAGATCAACGATTGGGTCAGCGATGAGTTATCTATTACACATGGAGTCCCTCAGGGTAGTATCATCGGCCCTACTTTATTTTTAATATTTATAAATGACCTCTGTAAACACTGCCTCCAAAATGGAGATATTTTCACTTACGCCGATGACACTGCCCTTATTTTTCATGGGAAGACCTGGTCTGACGCCTTCGGTTATGCACAGACGGGCTTTGATCATATTTCTAGATGGCTGGCCACAAACTCATTAACATTAAATATAGAGAAAACAAAATATATTACCTTTTCTCCTACTTGCAAAGGCCAGCCCCCTGGCTCTTTTATCATCAAGGCTCACAACTGCATTACAGAGGACCTACCATGCCGTTGCCCTAACCTAACCAGTACAGACTGTGTCAAATACCTTGGCGTTCAAATTGATTATAGATTAAAGGTCCACCATCATATCGACCTACTTTCATCCAGGTTACGTAAACTTATTTATATTTTCAAAAATCTACGTCATATTGCGGACAAATCAGTAATAAAATTGGTATACCAAGCTCTATGCCAATCAATTACATCTTACTGTATCATATCTTGGGGTGGTGCTACTAAAACCTCACTTTTGAAATTAGATCGGGCGCAAAGCGCCATATTAAAGGTTGGATGGCGTCTCCCTTTTCTATTTCCGACAACGGAACTTTATTCTATTTGCAGAGTATTAACAGTCCGACAGCAGTTTATTTTAAATATAACGATGAAAACCCATTCACTTATTCCATATGACCCACTCAAACTAGCAGACAAGCGACGAAAACACAATGTCTGTCCCATTAGCTCCTTTAGCACTCTCCTCGCACGTGGGAGTTTCTCCCATCTCGGTGGTCTCGTTTACAACAAACTTAACAAAATTTTAAATATATATCCAAAATCACAAAATCAAAAATGGAATGTAAAACTATAGTTACCAACTGGCTAATTGAACAAGATTACGAAAACACGGAATACATAATAACCACATAAAGTCACACATACACACACACACACACACACACACACACACACACACATATATATATATATATATATATATATATATATATATATATATATATATATATATATATATATATATATATATATATATATATATATATATATATATATATATATATATATATGTAGTATATCAGTTATCTGGTATCCATAGCAAGCTCTGCTTAGTTTGGGATACTCAGGTAAATGGTACATGACACTGGTGTGATTCACCGTTTCGTAGTTTTCTTTAAATATTGATTCATTTTTATATAATTTTAAATGATTATGCTATAGAGAAGTGTACTTGCCCTATTCTTGAGAGGACTGATAATATTAAATATCTTGGCATAATCATTGATCAACACCTATCCTTCCAACCACACATACAGACCCTTGTACCCAGATTGCGTAAACTCATATACTTATTTAAAACACTAAGACATTCCACCGACCGCAGGATTATTAAGATGGTATACTATGCTTTATGCCATTCCTTAGTAGAGTATTGCATCACTTCATGGGGAGGTGCTGCCAAAACTTTCATGATTGAAGTTGAGAGGGCACAGCGAGCAATACTCAAAGTTAGTGCAGGTCTCCCCTTTAGATACCCGACTGCAGATCTTTATAGGGAGTGGGACATTCTCACGGTCCGCCAGACCTTCATTCTGCGTACTATTATTAGAAAACATTGCGAACTACAATTTGACGCAAATCTGCTGCAACAACGTAGAGCCAAGGTGTGCCCAGACATTTTATGCCGAACGTCATTCTCCCAAAAATTTTTCTCCTTTCTTGGTAATTATTTATATAATAAATTAAACAAAACGCTTAATATATACCCTAAACCAAAATCTTATTGTATAACAACTTTAAAAAGATATCTCAAAACGCTTAACTATGAAGCAACTGAAAATCTCCTATCGATCCTCTCATAAAAAAAATATGTCAATTCCATTAATATTCAACCATCCCATCGCATCACACTCGCATTTGTCACACATTCATGACGATGATACATAATCATCCATTTATCTACAATCTTCACACATTATACACAACATTCACATTTGCTTCTGCTTAAATTTCTTTATTTTATGTTTATTATTATTTACTTTTTTCACTCAATGTCTGGTAAAATTAAAGTTGTACCTATTTATTTTTAACCGAGGGTGGGGGCACTGGTGACCTGTAACACAGGTTTTCGTTTGGAAACCTACATCAGGCACCAGTCTCTCACATAGGTGAAATTTTTTTAAGGTTATCTAATTGTAAGACCTACTGGACCTAGACCTAATTGTTGTGAGAGAAAAATAAAATGATTTTATTTTATTTTATTTTTATTTTCAGTCTTCGCCCTAGCTAATGAGGTTTTTGCCAAATAAATATATATTTTTGGTAAAACCCTGTAACCTTGACTATCGTAACTTTTTTTTTTATCAGAGTGCGACAAATGAGCAAGTGAGTCACCTGATGGTAAGTGATCACCGCCGCCCGTGTACACTCGCAACTCGCACTCGCGGGTGCGTTGCCGGCCTTTAAAAGTCAGCAAACAAGTGTTGCTGACCTTTCCCCCCACCCCAATGAGCTCTGGCGACCTTACTCACACTCGGAAACACAACATTAAATTATTAATGTTATTATTAAGGAGTGTCTTCTGTAAAGTGGAGGTACTGCCCCAGTCTGTATCATCTGACTTAAAATCTAAGCCTAGACAAGATATTGTGAATCTATCGGTCGAACGCACTATTGAGTTGTCCTGTGTTGAGCTAGAGCACCAAGTAGTATTGTGTGTTTACCGTCCTCCACTTAGCAACTTCTCCATATTTGAATCGGTTATGAAAGATGCCCTTACAAAAATATGTTGTACGAGGAAGGGGCTGATTGTGTGTGTGGGGATTTCAATGTTAATATTCTTCAAGCCACCCCCACAACTGACAGTCTTTTAAACCTTTTAATTTAAAACATATCTTTTATGAACCTACTAGGATTACGTCTCACTCATCCACTTGTCTTGATAACATATTTTCTAACTGTGAAGTGAGGAGTCCTAAAATAATTAGTCAGCTGACATCAGATCACTGTAGTCAGTTAGTAGTAATTGAAAATTATACTAAGGAAAAAAATCTAATGTAACCTGCCAACCAATTACTAGTTCTCGGTTACATCGTTTCAAAGACAGTATTCTATCTAAGATGAATCCCTCCTTGATTGAAAATAACAATCCAGATAGTAATC
The DNA here is from genome assembly GCA_951640165.1 of Pseudoips prasinana. Lineage (NCBI taxonomy): Eukaryota > Metazoa > Arthropoda > Insecta > Lepidoptera > Nolidae > Pseudoips > Pseudoips prasinana. The sequence continues at coordinate 18,743,516 of OX621260.1, forward strand.
ATAGAACTGTTTTTAGGGTAATTAAAACTGAGTTTCAGAGGACGTTTAAAGCTAAAACAATTAGGATTTTCTATAGTAAATTTAATGAATGGACAACTCCTGGTATATATAAAAGTCGAGCGAGATTGTATGAGTTAGGTATACGGTATGAAAAAATACAGATTTGACTCAGAATTTTTTACAATATGACAGAAATTATACAAATACATTTAAAAAAATATGCCATATTGCTAAATCAAATTATATTAGTAGAAGAATACAAAAATCAGAATAAAATAAAGACAACTTGGAACATAATTAATAAAGAAAGTGGTAAGGATAATAGACGTGATAATTATGTGGAATAAAAAATAGGTAATAGATGATTAGTAAAAAATCTGACGTAGCTCATGAGCTAAATAACTTTTTTGCCGATATACCTGTAACTACCACTAGCTCCTTAAACTCCTCCGAAATTGGCGCCGAACTGCTGCTACATAATAGCGTGCCAGAATGCAATTTAATTTTTAATTTTGGACATGTTACAGTATCTTATATAAATTATATTGTTAAGACGCTTGAGCCAAAAAATACAGGTGACTTATTTCCGTGAAGATGTTAAAAAACCATAATTGACGTAATAGCGCGTTACTTAATGGTTATTTATAATCAATGTATAGATGCAGGTACTTTCCCCGACCTAATGAAATCTAGTAAAATCATACCATTGTTTAAATCAGGTTCTAAAGACGATCCCTCTAATTATCGTCCCATCCCCATTTTACCAGCATTTACTAAAATATTTGAAAAACTCATACTCAAGCAGTTACTCAAGCATTTTATTGTAAACAACCTCTTTCACCAGAACCAGTTTGGTTTTACTAAAGGACGATCTACTAAAGATGCAGGGATTGAAAGAAAGAAAGAAAGAAGAAAGAAAATACATTTATTCAGTAAACGAGCACAGACAATCATTATAATATATATAAATAGGTACACATACAGAAGTCCTTATTGGTTATCTGTGCGAGTCCGAATTGGTCCCACCTCAGCACTAGCTGCAACATTAACTGTTGCAGCGCTGGTTTTATGATGGAACCATGTAAAATATCTCACAGACAATGATGTGTTAGTACAGCTCGCAGTTACATCTTCAAAGTACCTGGACACTAATATTATAATAACTCATAACTAATTAAAATAATAAATGTATGGAAAAACGAACTTATACAATAAAACATTAATAAATTAACACTAATTTCTAAATGCATATCAATCACACACAGTATCTAAAATAAAATGATTGTTATACTCTCGACATGATTGTCATACCTTGTTTATAACAATAGATACACCAAAAAATAATAATATCGACTATGTCACAACCAGTATACATTACATATTTAATCCATTTTATAAGCTGATTCTGTCAATTATATGCTCTCTGTCAGATTAGGTTTAATTACTCTTTGGGTCAGATGAAAGAAAAAGGGACGCGGAATTTAAATCAATTGAAAAATCTTTATGAACAGTAACTCATTGTGATTCCTAAATACAAAGTACTAAGTTTATAGCTTAAATATGTTTGATGAGTAGGTAATAGTGGTAATTGGTAATTTTCGATATAAAGGGTGAATTAAGTATGAAAACTACTTTGATGGAGTAATGGCGTTGCTATTATGTCGGAGTTCATCGCTGCGTGAGCGTCAGGGCATTGTTGTGTTCAGCTTAAACAAGCCGTTAATAGTGTGTGGTTATCTTGCGATACTCCTTCCTACAAAAGTGTGAAACAGAGACGGGTAAGTTCAGCCTTGATAAAATATTAAATTAAATAGTATTTGAACTGAGTTTGAGAGATTATGAGTTCAATTTTTGTCGCATCAACAATTCTTTTTTGTAATTGGCATTAAACGTATATATTGTTCGTAGGCACTTCAACGGAGGAGGTATATTGCACCAGACCTTTGCGGCGGCGTATTTAAAGGATCCACGAAATGCTGCAGTCCTATGTCTCGGAATTAGGATCAGGTGAGCTGAAGACCTGGTTCTATAACTATTGACGTCTGTTGACCAAGTTAATTTCCTGTACAGATACTCAGGTCTTTTGTTGGCAATCACACCAAATACTAGAGTTGCCAAGTGAAGTAGTCTACGGGCTGACATTTTTAACATGTTTCCACTATTTATGTGCGTTGTTACATGTGTTCGTGGAGGTACATTAAAACAGAAACGAGCACAGGCATTTTGTATCCGCTGGACTAGCCTTTGTGTTCTTGCCAGTAGACAGGCTCCATATACTGTGTCAGCATAATTTAGTCGAGAGAGAATGAGTGACTCACATAGTAATATGCGTATGTCGGTGTTTATATAAGGTCTTATTCGATACAGCAGTTTTAGGCGATAAAAGCAATTTTGAACTGCACTTGCCACATGCTTTTCAAACTGTAATTGTGGATCAAAAATAACACCTAGGTTGCGAGCCTCATATACCTGACCTATAGTGTTTCCATCAATTTTAATAGTAGGGTGATACTGCTCCATTCGACTTATGATGTTTTTTGACCCCATAACCATAAACTTTGATTTTGATGGGTTTAAGACAAGTGAATTTTCACATGCCCATTTAGATATTCTATTTAAATCATAATTTATTTTTGTTACAGAGTCAAGACAGTCTGTGGGATGGCATGAAAAATACAGTTGCAGATCATCTGCATATTGATGGAATTTGCAATATGTTATAGAATGGACAATGTCTGCACTGTATATCAGGAACAGCAGAGGCCCGAGTATTGAGCCTTGTGGCACGCCCCTGTTTACTTGACGAAGCGAGGATGAAGCTTCATGACTATTTTTGTTACCACCAATCCGTACTAATTGGTATCTTTTTGTAAGGTAACTATGAAACCACTTAACTGTCTCCACATTGCACCCATAGTATGTCAGTTTGGACAGTAGCAGTGAAATATTTATACAGTCAAATGCACGAGAGAAGTCTAGTAATGTTAATATTGTTCCCATGCCCTGGTCCCTGGCCTGGAGTACATTATCTACTACATCAATTAAAGCTGTAGTTGTGCTATGGCCTTTACGGAAGCCTGATTGTCTAGAAGGTAAAATACCAAATTGTTCTACATATTTGCTTAATTGGTCACATACCACCCTCTCCAGAATTTTGGATATACATGGTAATAAGCTAATTGGGCGAAGATCTTTAATATCATTGGGACTATCTTTTTTAGGTATAGGTCTTACAATAGCAGTCTTCCATATGTCGGGGAAAGTTGATGTTGACACTGACCTGTTTATGATTCTCGTGAGAGTTGTCAGTGTTTGTGGCAGTGTTAGTGTCAACATGTCTAGTGATATGTCATCTATTCCCATGGCATTAGACCTGAGGTTATGGATAATCTTTGATACCTGCTCCTCATTGACAAACTGAATTTGAAAACTACCACAGCCAAACCTGTCAAATTCGAACTGGGTAAGATGGGATATAGTTACTTCATCACTGCCAGGTATGTTTAAAAAGTGATTGTTTAAAAGATCAGGATTATCGCAGTGCTGTGGTAACTCTTGGCTTTGGGTTTGGTGCTTTGTTAAATTTTTTTTAATGGACTTCCATAACATTTTAGGCTGTTTTATTTTGTTGTTAATATGAGTCTTAAAGTAGGCAGTTTTTTCTCTGTCAATGGCTTCCCTTACTTCATATTTAAGTCTTTTATAGAATTCTATATGAATGTCAGATTTGGTCCGCTTAGACTTAGTGTGCTATTTGTCCCTTAATTGCATCATATCTTTAATAGTGGTGGTGATCCATGGATAAGATGCTTCTTTAACCAAAATTCTTTTAACTGGAGCATGTAGGTCAAATAAAGTTGTAATGTAGTTATTTAGAGTCTCAACCATGCAATTGACATCTCCTAGCTTGCCTATGGAGTCCCAGTCTATACATCCTAAATCATACTGGAATGGGTCTTGCAGTATGTCAGTTAATGGTCGATATCTTACCCAGAAGGGGGCAGGCTTACAAACCTTAAAGTTAAGTTCAGCTGTGGCTATAGCATGATGTCCAAGGTCAGGTATGTGGTTTACTGATACTCCACGGACAGAGGCATCTGTACAAATCAAGTCAATCAAGGTCGCGCTGTGATCAGTAAAATGAGTTGGTTCCGTAATTATATTAATGAGATTGGTGCTGTGTAGAAAACAGTTGAGTAGCTTCACTTTGTTATCGGAGGTATCAAGTAAATTAATATTAAAATCTCCGAGTAATAATATTTTGTCAACATTCCGGAAAGAAGTAATAGAATCAGTAATGGCGTCAAGAAATACGCTGACATCGAGCCAGGGCGGCCTGTACGCCGTGCCGACGACCACCGATTGTGTGTTTACGCTCAGCCGAAGCCACATCTGCTCTACAGTTGGTACAGACGGGTGTGGCAACGCGCGGACACGCAGCCCCCGACACACGTAAAACCCAACGCCGCCGCCTCGCGATCTTCCCGAGATAGCTGTACGTGGCATATGTTTTAAACTAAAGTTAGGAACAAGTGGTGCCCTACCTTCCTCTCCTGCTTTGATCCAGGTTTCATTTATCGCCATTAAGTCGACATCTATATTCTCCATGGCTACTATGAACTCCTCATGCCGTGTTCCGAGTGATCCCGCATTGAAAAGTCCAACTTTTAATTGTTTTTGTTTAACCATTTGTATATAATAAGTAGTGTGTGTACTGATAAGAGGTGTATTGAGTGATGACCAATGTGTACTGTATGTTGAATAAGCTATAACCTGTGTGTATATATTTAGACAATTTACATAATGCAAATAAGAAAATATCCATATAAATAATATAATGGAATTGTAAATATTTATAGAAGTTAAAACCTATGTTTATAAATTTAGAAAATTGACAAAAAGCAGATAAGAAAATAATGTCTAAATGAATAATATAATGTAATTGTAAATATTTATATAAGCCACTTTTAACTAAATTCTGTAAATATACCAGATTCAATATGTAAAGTATGGTGTATATGCAGCGCCTAAACTTTAAATATGATATATAGACAGCACTATGGATAATCACATTAGTAAGAGGAATAATAGTATCACTTTTTACATTATTCCTCTTCACTACATTATACTTCTTTGTCGAACGCTTGCTCGCCAAAAACACTTCGGATGTCAGCCTCTGTTCGTATGGCAAAAGTGCGCTTTCCATCAGTTTCTTTTGCCAATATTTTGCCATTCTTAGTCCAAGTGAAACGCCAATTAACGCGCTGGGCAGCCTGTCGAACGAGGTAGAATAGATGCCTGTTGACGTATGTTAGCCTCTCGTTGACATAGAACCTCTGGGGCGGCGCAGCGAGGCCGAGGCCCTCAGTGTCGACAGCTCGGCGGACGCGCGCCGCGCGCAGCAGCTCGTCGCGCAGCTGGCGGCGCGCGAGGCGCAGCACGACGCGGCGCGCGCGCGGCGCCGGCCCGCTCACGGCGCCAGGCGAGCAAGCCTCTGCCGCTCGCCCGGGGCCCAGCCCCACCCGTTCGGCAAACACTATATCTCGCGCTTCGAGGGTGACCCCGAGCTTCTTGGCAACTAGTTCAATGGTGTGCATGATGTTCTCACCCCTATCCTCAGGGAGGTTAGTGATTTCCAAATCCGAGCTTAACAGATCCTGATCTCGATCATTAATCTGTGATTTCAGCTGCGTCACTGTATTTTCCAGCTGCTTAACGGAGTCATCTGTTGCGGTGGCGGGTGGTCTTTTTTCAATGACTGTAATCTTTGATTCCAAGTCATTGACCCGTTGCTCACACTTAGACACCCGCGTTCCTAGTGCTGATACCTGATCCGTCAGCTTCCTTATAATAGGTCTTTACCTATGAAATTGCCGTTTTGTATGAAAAAATTTAAACGAATTTTTTTCATGAATTTTTTTATTTGTATTAATCGAAGTAATCACCCATGCAATCAATGCATCTTTGCCATCGCAGTGGCAGTTTATTGATGCCCTTCTTAAAGAAATCAGCTGGACGGGAGGCAACAAATTCTTCAAAGGCATTTTGTACTGCCTCTCGGGTATTGAATTTTTTTCCCGCCAAGAAGTTATCCAAATTCTGGAAAAAGTAGTAGTCTGTAGGCGCAAGGTCTGGTGAGTAGGGCGGATGACGGAGAGCTTCCAACCCCAGTTCTTGCAACTTGGAGACCGTCTGCTGTGCAGTATGAGGTCGCGCGTTGTCGTGCAGGAGCAGCGGAGACGAGCGATTGACCAATGCTGGTTGGAGATGCGTCAGCTTCTCCATCATTGTGCTCAGTTCTTCACAGTACACATCTGCAGTAATGCTCACCCCGTTTGGTAAGAAGCTGTGATGAATCACACCGGCGCTAGACCACCAAACAGTGACCATCACTTTTCTAGGGGTAAGTTTTCGTTTAGGGCATTGTTTAGGTGCTGAACCAGGATCCAACCAACTTGCTGAGCGCTTGCGGTTATCAAACAGAATCCATTTTTCATCGCAGGTAACAATGCGGTTCAAAATTCCTTCATTTGTGTGTCTGTTGAGCAGTGCAAGGCACGTCTCGACGCGTACTTCGCGCTGGCGATCATTGAGTTCGTGGGGCACCCATTTGTCAAGCTTTTTTACCTTGCCAATTTGACGCAAATGGACCAATATTGTTTTGACGCTAACGTCGAAAGCTGCTGCTAATTCAGCCGTAGATTGTGTATCATCAGCTTCCACAACCGCCTTTAATTCGTCATTGTCGACCAAAGTCTTCGGACGACCGCGAGGTTCATTTTTCAGGTCGAAATTTCCAGAACGGAAGCGAGCAAACCAATAACAGGTGGTGCGTTGGTTTGTAGTGTTAGCTCCGTAAACGTCGTTGATGTTGCGTGCCGCTTGTGCCGCGTTGCTGCCACGACGGTACTCATATTCCATAATTACTCGAATTTTTAACGTATCTATGATGACGAAAAAGATTGAAATGCGATGAAAATGTAACACTAATCAATAAAGAAATGACTACTTTTGGAAAAAAGAATCCATGTTTTTAAAATAAAATTAATTTGAAATTAGAATTCTTAGCCAAACAAAAATTATTTTGATTTGAAATGGCCAGTACTGCAGAACGGCAATTTCATAGGTAAAGACCTAATATCTCGCCTAACTTCAGCCCTCATCTGCTGAATTTCAGACTTAATTTGTCTTTTTTGTTGTTGTTTTTGATTGCACTAATAAAACATATATTTGATGCATGGGAGAAGTCACAGAATGGTATTGGGCGTTTTTGTGACCTTTCAAAAGCATTTGATTGCGTTCACCACGACACGCTATTACTGAAATTACGACACTATGGCGTAAGAGAAGTTGCGCTTGACGTTTTATCCTCTTACCTTAATCAGAGAGTTCAGTGTGTCGACGTAGGTGGAGTTAAGTCAAATGATCTACCCGTTACTTTAGGTGTGCCACAAGGGTCCAATCTTGGTCCCTTTTTGTTCTTAGTGTATATTAATGATTTACCACATTTTTAAAAAAACTTATGTAATGTAGTACTTTTTGCGGATGACACTTCTCTTATCTTTAAAGTAGATCGAAACAGAGATAACTTTAATGAAATAAATACTGCTCTCACACTAATTACCGAATGGTTCACGGCTAATAATTTAGTTCTCAATTCCAAAAAAACTAAATGCGTTAAATTCACCACACCTAATGTGAGTAATGTTGGTCCAGATCTTGAAATGAACCACTGTGAAGTGTTGGAATCTGTCCAATGTACAACTTTTCTGGGCCTAAAATTAGACAGAAAACTTCAATGGGGTACTCACATATCCGGCTTGGCTGGAAAATTAAGCTCTGCTGCTTATGCTGTTAGAAAAGTTAGACAACTTAATAACATAGATACTGCGCGCCTGGTTTATTTTAGCTATTTCCACAGTATTATGTCTTACGGTATACTACTGTGGGGCAAGGCGGCTGACATCCACAGTATCTTTCTACAACAACCTACTCCAGCACCTACTATACTGAGAAAATTTTCTTAACAGAATAATCCCAAAATATTTTTCTGATCCAACCCAGGACTTGAACCCGAAAGGAGTAAAAAAACCTCAAGGTTGTACCTCAAAGTCTGTGAGCAGCACACAGTAGCACAATAAGTGAGGCGCCAAAGTGATGGTGCGGAAGCGACTGTACTACTCTGTCAAGAAAGTACCGGGAAAAGATCAATAATATACAAAATGTTTGTTATTCATCCAAATTTATTTTATCACCTTCAAAGTATGCTCCTTCAGAAACGATACACTTACGCCAACGAATAATCCATTCATCAAAACATTTTTTAAACGCTGCTTTCATAATTGAATTCAGTTCTCGCCGCGAATTCTCCTTTATGTCTTCTACCGATTGAAAACGGGTACCACGAAGTGGTAATTTGAGTTTAAGAAAAAGAAAGAAGTCAGCTGGAGCCATATCTGGTGAATATGGTGTTTGCTGGATGGTATTTGTTGAGTGTTTGGTCAAAAATTCGTTCACAATGATGGCCTTGTGCCAAGGCGCATTATCGTGGTGCAAAATCCAAGAATTTTCTTTCCACAAATCTGGCCTTTTTCGTCGAATTTCGAAGAGAATTGTCCTGAGGGTAAAACGCTATGTCGATCTGATTAGGTTAATATGACGAATAAATCGATGTTAACACCGAAATCTTAACAGTTATAGATAATGAGATATCAGCGTTCAAAGTAACGTTACTACTGTGCGGCCACGTAATATTTGTTTTGCCTTGATTTTGTCAGTTTAAATAAACTTCGGTGGCATTGAATGCTTTCGGTACTTTGGACATATTAAGACCTTTCTTCTAGTAATAGTTTTACTGCATGAAATCTTAAGTTTTGAAGAAATAATCGAGATTAAAGAAACATCAAGTGCACGATTGCGCGGCCATAACTTCCAAGGTGAATATTTCGTGAAATATTGGTCTTAGGTCATATAATTCGTTTTTCGACAATTGTTGACAAATGAAATGTTTAATTAACAAAAAGATTTAGATCTCTATCCCAAGTAGTTACTGAGATCTCCATGGCCGCGCAATCGTGCACGTTACGTTCGCGCGGCCAACTTAAAACCCCTGTAACTTCTTTATTTCTACTTTGACAAAGTTTTGGTTTGTTCCTTTCGATTTTGATTAATTTTGACAAAAAATATAGCGATTCTTTTTCTGTTTGGATAACGTGACGGAGCAATCGTGACGCACACCTCCAACTCAACACATGAAATCTCTACAACTCGCTGAACAGAGAGGCTCACAACTAGGGTTTACCATATGACAGACGTTAGCCACATTTGACAGGCATTTTAAGGCCGATCCACACTCGCACGAAAACCACGGCGTGAATAGCAGCGCGAATCGCGGTTAATATTGCCAACAATCTACACTCGCAGGTTCCCGCCGGGCTTCACAGTATAGTTCGCGCTCTTGACGAGTATGCACGTCAAATTTTTAGGTTTATTTGTAAGTAGTAGGTATGGACAGTGAAACCACTGCAGGTGCTTTAGTATTTTGTGCTCTAGCAATGTATAGTTACGCCTTAAAGAAAACACAATTCAAAAGCAGCACAGAAAACGGAGATGGTGGATTATCACCATTCACCGAAACTAAGCTACCCGCGAATGTGGAGTCTTGTCGTGTTCACGCGCGCTTCGCGCCTGCGAACCCTTTGTCGCGGGACAAAAAACCGACAATTTTCGGGGAACGAGCCGCGAAGCCGCGAAGAATATGCGAATAGGATCCACACTCATGCTTCGCGGATACTTCGCGCCTTCGCGCGCGGACCGCGCGTGAGTGCGGATGCGGCTTTAAGGTTTAGACAGGCGTGCGGCCAGCATTGGTCTGAGACAAGCATTTTTCAATTTCACGCCCGCGCGCGCATGGCGCTTGCATAAATTCAACTTGTATCTCGTTAAGATTTACGTTTATATATTACAAAAGTAAGAACTATTATAAAAATAATGTCCTCTGACAAATATGAGTCATAAATATCCTTCTTCATTATTATCTGTAGGCTTTTACTTATTACCTACAGCGTTTTGCTTTAGACAGGCATTTTTCTGAAAATTCTGGCTTTTTATCTACCATAGACAGGCATCCCTCTATTTGCATAATAATATGGTAACCCTACTCACAAAATCACTCCTTTCTTTAAACTTTTCAACTCATTTACTAGAATTAGAGAGCCACCATGAATATATTTTTCCCTGATGAACGAGTAACCACTGCCCATACGATAAGTAAGTAATTAAGTACCCACATGCACGTCGACTCCATGCATTTTAGTTATATGGTTTGGTTGAAATAAATACACAATCAATTAAAAACAACCGTATTTAATAAAAAGGAATATTTTGTAATTGGTTTCACAATACATAACTGATTGACAACTTCATCCAAACATAGTATAATAAAATACAATAGAAAAAAATATTACTTTTCGTCGGTTGAATTATATGTATCTTTACTTACAAGCTAATAGTTATATACAATACCGAATCAATTGTTACAGTTCCAGCAAAACATCTTGGCTGGGCGATCCGAAGTAACCGCTAAATAGTTCATCTTTGTTACCGGTTCGAGGTGACATGGCGGACTTCCGTTAGTTAGCGACAACATTTTAGACTGAGAGAAATGGAGGGCAGCTATAAAGAGAAAGAGTTAGTATCAGTATTATTATAAATTAACAATTATGCTCGCACCGGTCCGTAAGGGTGTTACCACACCAATCGATCGATCGTCGATCGATGTCATCGATCGACATCGGTCAACGTTGATCGATTGGTGTGGTAGCTTTAATTGATCGACGGAGACCGGTTGACTAACCAATCGATCGATTGCCGGTCGACGTAGATCGATTGACCGCAGCTATATTCCATCAGTTTCTTTCGAAATGTATTCACAAGAGGGACATGGGGAGCTCAAGCAGCTCGATCGACGTCGACTTATCCATTCTACTATCGATCGACGTCGACTAATCCATTCAACCAGCGATCGATGGCATCTGTCGACTATCGATCGATTGGTGTGGTAGAAATTATCGATCGACGTCGACTAATCCATTCTACCATCGATCGATGGCATCGATCGACGATTGATCGATTGGTGTGGTAACACCCTAAGTGATTGGCGAGGTTAAGCAACTAGGCTCACGGTCAGTCCATAGATGGGTGACCGCCAAAGTGGTTTCATTTGTGAGTGTCTCCGTGCTACGGAGGGCACGTTAAGCTGTCGGTCCCGGTTGTAGCCATTACGCAACAGTCGTCAAGTCATGTCAGAGGCCTAATAGGCGGCTTGAAAAACTCTGATACTAGGGTAACCACTGCCCATACGATAAGTGCACTGCACGACTATTTGTGTGTCCCATAAATAGTTGTTCTGAGTCTGGATGTAATTTCTGTCAGTCTATTATATGTTTGTAAAGTACCCCGCGACACGGGGATTTAATTCCTAAATGCGGGCGTTGTGTTTAAAAAAAAGTACTAACATAATTCTTATGAAAAATAAAGGAAATTTTTAGTTATTTTTTATATCCTAATAGACACGTTAGGAACTATCGCCTAAATTGGTTGCTAGGGCATGTATTAGTGCGCAGTTTTAGTTAATTGACAGTTTATGTATACTCTATACTACTTTTCATACGAGTAATATTACAGAAAGAGATGCAATGATATTTAAATTAGTATAGTGGTGTAAGAGACAGAATCATAGTAGTAACATTGTTCTTATGTTCTTTTTGAAGTTATACTTCTTTTGGCGCGATGGAGAAAAATGATGAGAGTGAATTTTTACGATGCGCGCGCATCGTAAAAACAACAGCATGAAGTTAGTTCTAGGTGGTATGAAAATGTATGAGAGTGAATTTATACGATGCGCGCGCATCGTAAAAATAACAGCATGACGTTAGTTCTAGGTGGTATGAAAATTGATAACTATGTTCAAGTTGTATATTAAGAAGTATAACTTCTAACGCGTGTACATAAGTACACACAAGTTTTTTTTTAAGGACAACGCCCGCACTTGGGAATCCAATCCCTGTCTGTGGCGAGGCGACTGTCTTGGCCGCTGCCGCTAATTAACTAAATTATTCGTTCAATCGGCTTCCATGAGCACAGGTGACGTCATAACTGGGGCTCTACCGGCTACGTCGCCGAACATCGATTTCTTAAATGGCATTCAAATAAAATAAAAGTTAAAAATGACTTAATCGTTAAATCTGCTTCCATGAGCACATGTGACGTCATAAATGGTCCGGAATCGATTTTCAACGTTGAAGCCGATTGAACGTATGATTTAGTCATTTTTGAATGACGATTACGATAACCGGTAAAATAGGTGGTAGCCCCCCCAAACAACTTATTGGACACTACAACTGAGTTACACAAAATATCTGTATTCTTACAAGTCAATGCTTATTAGTAACAGCTGCTACATATTTCTCCATATCAGCCCGGGAGACTCCTTCCGATGGCTGGCCGTCAAATATCGCCGGCGAGTCCCAAGGCCACATTACCCGCCGTTTATGTGTATGTATCGTGTCCAATACCGCCTCGGAGGGTATCTCAAACAGACTAGTTCCTTTGCTTGTGTTAAAATAATATTTACATCCTCTACTCTTTGATATCTGAGATACCCATGGTTCTGTAAAAAAAAGCTTAATGTTAGAGAGATTCGCTACGTTTTACTTTCGACAGGTAAATTCAAAAATCTCTGTGAAAAGTTCAACTGTCTAACTATCATGGTTCATAATTGTATATCATGAACATACATGCCTGGTGACAGATGAACAGACAGACAGCGGAGTAAAGTCTAAGTACGCTCTATAGATCTCAGCCTGAGTTTGTAAATTGTTTGGGTACGAATCACTAAAAAATAGATGTTTGTGTAAATTGTTTATGGCATGGTCGCAGTTCTATTGTTTTTAAAAACACATTCCCGAAGTGTGGAGAGAGCCGTATATGTACCCGAGGGTATACCTCTCAGAGAACGGGCAGCTGTGTCTTTCTGTACTATGACTATCATACTGCGATCGTCAACCCGTCTGCCAAGCGTGGGCCTCCAAATGATGGACACGACTCCATTGTGGAAATCGTTTGGGGAGGCCTTTGCCCAGCAGTGGACGTCATTATGCTGACATGATGTGGAGAGTAAATATAGTATTATGTACCAATGCGGCATTTAGCTTTACTATGAGGTTAGCGTAGAGAGTGCACGCTCTATACTCTCCTCTCTCCGAATTCTCAGTGCCAGGGTCCATGATGATTATAAAAACGAGTGTGCTTTAAACCACACGACTGAAGTAAATCTTCTTTAGCTCCATCTATGTGTACCCATATCTGGCTATAAGAGAAAGATAGAAGAAAATGTGTGCGAACACCTCTATTCTTTTGCCCCTACAGTAATATATGTACAAAACGTAACTCTCTCTCTTTCATATTCACTAACTTATATCTCCTTCTCAACTTCCGTTCACCTCCGTCGATCACAATTTTTAGGTTACAGAAAATCATTAAGGGGGGGTCACAATCTCCAAACGTTGCGTTACATAATACTTGAACGCTCCCTAATATTAATGTAAGTTTAATAATGAGTTTTATGATAAATAGTTCTCAGATAAAGATTAGCACTGCAGTATAAAAATATTATAGTATAGTATGTAATAGTATAGTATTCATTAGATTAAAATCATATGGTATTTATTGTATAGTATGTACGGTATATATTTATAGATAATGTATAGTGTTCTTAATTATTATTATTTATAATTATAGTAAGTAAAAACATTTTTTTTATACCTAAGTGCACCTGCCATGACATTGTTCACCGGTAGAAAATGCCTTTGGGATTAAGTCCGCCTATGTACAGACGCCAGCACATCAAGCTACCCCAATCTGTCAAATTTCCCCAATTGAATGTAAACCTTAAGCTTTTGTGATAAAGTTGAAAATCTATACAATAAATTTGACAGATTGGTGTAGCTGGATGTGCTGGCGTCTGTACATTTCAATAGTACTGAAGTATATATAAGGGAGGCGATGGCTGGCCCTCACGTCATACTCGTGAACGGGTGCTGCTTGCGGTAACTGGTCGAACTGCTGTTGGGGTACTCATAATATTTTATTTTTTCATACAGTCGTTGCCTCTGGTTGACTTCGTGTGACTTGTTAATTTTGTAAATGTACGCGGATGTACCCACCGTTTTCTCATCTAGCAAGAGGTTATTCTAATTGCTTGAGTGAAATTTAATGTTATTGTTTATTATCTCACAATTTTTTTTTGATTCATTAGATGACAACGGTTCTGTGCGTGCATTAGCCTACATAACGCCCATCACAATGTAAGAAAATAAATAATTAAAAAAAAAAAAGATCGAAATCAAAAAGCAAAAGAAGACGAAAAAAGCAAGCCTGGAGCTTCTTTGTGGCTTTCTTCTCCGGGTCGTCCACCTAGGTAGCTAGAGAAAGCCGCAGGTTAGCTAGGGTAGGCTCCTCAGCGGCGAGGATCGCTTTGGCCCCTTAACACGTCATTGGTGATCCCGTGCAACTGATCACACCCTCTCTTAGAATTCTGTCCTTTTGCTTCAGCGGCCCCCTGAGCTGTGGCCCGAACCCTAAAAGGGTGGCCTCGGGTATTAATTGTTTAATTTAAGCTACTGGTTAAGAGCCTTCTGCGCTAGCCAAATGCTCATTGCCTTCAATTCTTTAATTTTAATATTGTACAACTAAATTTCAAAATAATAGATTAATTTTTTTAGACTAATTATATTTTTGTAATTTTTATACTGTATTCGACTATGTTTATGTACTCCATTGTGAACTTGACAAGTACAAGTGTATGTTAATACCCCAGTGCTGAATAAATTTCATTATTTCATTATAAATAAATAAATAATGCAGTACTAGCTGAGATAAGGCCATTTTTAATGCCAGTTCGGCTTCTATTCAAAAATAACAAATTATTATGCAATTTGAAAATAAAATTATTTCTTTTCTTTCTCTTACCTTTCACTTCCTTCATAAATAAAACGGAGCCAACAACATAAAACATTTCGTTCCTGTTGATTCTGTCCGGCGTGCTGATGGTGACTGCCTTCTTGATACGCTTCATGGCGCGGTACTCGCAGTTGCCCACAGCAGACTCGAATTGCTCCATAGCATACAATCTCTTACATCGAATCGGAAGGGCTTGGGATTCAAACGGCTTATTCAAAGCGGTGCAGAATAGGTTGCACTGATTTATTCTGTAAATAAAAATGGGTGCTAATTAAACAGACTCCTTTCCCCCCAGCACTGAACCTGCAGTCCGATTTCTGTGGTGGAAACCCTGCCAGCCCACATTCCTGTGTATACTGCTCTCGGAAACCGTCTAGATTTAGGGTTGGACCACATCTGGCAGCACGGAATCGCATTTGTTCCACCTGTGCTACCACGTGCTGCAGTATGCTGCCGCATGCGAACGCGCGCTGTCGCATTCCGCAGACAAAAAAATTGCAAGTGATCGGCGGTGAAAGGATGCGTTAACATGCTAACGCGCGCTTCAGCGTTCCGGAGTCTACCTGCCGACCATGGCATTTTGTCCGTGATGCCGATCGCCTCGAGGATTCCGCCGCGTGCTATCGCATTATGCTATCTGTCTCGATCTAGCAAATGGCAGTTCTAAGCGACAGTAAGAGAAAGGGCGACGGAATAAGGCGATTCCGTGCTGCCAGATGTGGTCCAACCCTTAACGAGTCCTTCAGACGAAAAGGACATAGCAGTAATCAGTAGCAAACTTTTTAGGCATTTTATTTTATTTATATTCAAAAGTCATTATTCCGTGAAAATATTACATTTGTACTGAGCCTCACCGCTCAGTGTCATTTCATTGTGTGCCACTGTTGATCCAGGCTTACATGAGTTACAGTGCTAGGTAAGAGGGAGGGACTAGTCCCGATATAATAGGCAGAGCCTGTAATCAATAAACATACTTATATAATAGGTTGGGGAAAAAGTTTCTTCGCATTGTAAAAGAAACATCAAAACATTTTTTAGTATAGTTTATGTACATTTAACTAAAGTAAATAGGTACCATTTGGTTCGATAACTTTTTGCCATTTTGTAGGTCCATTGATCCCATTACTATAGAAATTTTGGCACTTTTGATCAAAATACCGCGACAAGCGGTTTTGGCAGTCCTCTCGTGATGTTAACCTGACACTGCGTAAATAATTCTGAAGAGACCGAAACGGATGTAAATCTGAAGGTACAAGGTACACTTCGCAGCCAAACTCTCTTAATTTCTGCTGAGGGCAAAAGATGTGTGAGGTCTAGCGTTATCATAATGAAAAACCAACTTCTGTGGATTAATTCCGGCCACTTTCTCTCAACTGCTTGCTTTAATCTCATCAGTTGTTCACAGTAGAGTTCATAGTCGATAGTCTTGCCTGGAGGTAACAGCTCATAAAGAATAATGCCCTTTTAATCCCAACACACACACAGCATCACCTTGTTGCGAGTTAACCCGGGTTTCGCCACAGTCTGTGAAGCTTGATCGGTCTTTGACCACGACCTTTTCCGCACGTGCTTTTTTGTCGTACGTGATCCACTTTTCATCACCAGTTATCAGCAATTCCCAGTTCTTCAGCTACGTCGTAACTAATGACATGCAGATCTTGCTCCACTTTTTCAAAAATGGCATCCATTTTATCCGTAATAGGGCGACCAGAGCGACGTACATCTTTGACATCAAAATTTCCGGATTGAAAACGCTTACAAATTTGTGTTACTCTCACGGATACTGCACTTGGTCCATAAACATCGCAAAAATTTTTTCGCGGCTTGCGTTGCAAACCTTTTTTGTACTAATATTTTAAAATGTATCCATTTTCTTCATTAGATTCACTCATCTTGACAGTACAAAAAACAAATGAAAATCACATATTTTCCTCATTTGAATTTGGAATTATGTTCTTTAAATTTTAAACTTTCAATGATACCAAAACCAGCCAAATACAAATAGTACAGCCAAAAAGATTTTATGACAAGTTCATACATTCAGTCAAAAAAGTATCGGGAATGGATGATTTGATATGGTTCCAAATTCAAATTTATGTTTTTTTTTTTGTTGTTGTTAGATTGCCACAACTGTTTTCCATTTTGGCGCGGAGTTTGAGTTGCATCTGTTATTTATATTAAATACAGTGCTGGTTTTAGTAATATCATACATAGTGTGTATTGCGAATTTCATAATGGACAAAAATATCTAACAAAGAGTCTTAAATTTTGCATCGCTAATGGAATTTCGTGTTCGGAGTCACTGAAAATGTTACAGAAAGCTTACGGTGAATCGACTTTATCAAAAACTCGTGCTTATGAGTGGTTCAAAGCGTTCAAAAGCGGTCGAGATGTGATGAAAGATTTGCCTCGCTCTGGTAGGCCATCAACGTCTGCAACTGAAGTTAACATCGCAAAAGTGAAGGAAATTGTGACTGAAAATCCTCATTCAACTCTGAGAGAGATAGCCGCCGAACTTTCTGTATCTCACGAGTCGAATCGTACCATTGTAACTAATCATTTGGGTATGAAACATGTTGCCGCTCGGCGAGTCCCAAAAGATCTGAATTTTCTCCAAAAACTCAATCGCATGAAAGTCGCTGAGGACATGGTAGAACGAGTCAATTCCGACCCAACATTCATGAAAGGCATTGTTACTGGTGACGAGACGTGGGTTTACGAGTTTGACATGCAAACTAGTCAACAAGCTTCGGAGTGGCGCCTTCCAACTGAACCGAAACCGAAAAAACCACGCCAAAGTCGATCAAAAGTCAAAGTCATGTTGACTGTTTTCTTTGACTATCGCGGTGTTGTGCACTCTGAATTCTTACCGGAAGGTCGAACGATAAATAAAGAATATTATTTGAGCGTTATGCGGCGTTTAAGAGAGCAAATTCGACGAATATATTATACATTTAATAAATTAGTTCTATTGCATTAAATTTTTACGTAGACTTATAAATACGGTACAGATTTTATTAAACGAACCTGTCTGGTAACGGGTAGTATGAAATATCGACTCCTCCAAGCATCAAAGCGTCGATTATATGTAAGGCCTTGCTGTATATTTGATTGTTGCCTTGACCACGGTACTCCTTTACCACCTAGGGGAGGAAATAAATTTATGAGTTAACAAGAGAAATATTGCACATCAAGCTAACCCAAACTGTCAAATTTTCCCAATTGAATGTGAACCTTATACTTATGTAATAAAATTGAAAATCTATTAAAGAAATTTGTGATGTAGCTGAAAGTGCTGGCGTCTGTACATTGCCTGAAATTTTTTCGTCTATCACATGTTGCATAATAGCGGCCAATATTGCTGTGATATCATCATATCAGAATATCATCACCCATCTCATCCCGTGGGGGGCGTAGAAGTCGACCCGAGGTAAATATCTACCAGAGGACGGGCAGCAGCGTCTCTGGGTACTATGCCATCATACTACGATCGCCAAACCGTCTGCCAATATTGGCGATTAAGGCATATCCCCCTCAGATGATTCTTGGAGGAAGCTTTTGCCCAGCAGTGGATTTTTTACAGCTGTTATGAGATGGCGGCGCTCATGGCTCGCATCAGCTGACAGTGTATCTAGAGTTACCAACTTTTTTACTAGAAATTAAATATATTCAGGTATATGAAGAATATTAAACAGTATTTTAGAAAAATGAACGGTATTTTATTTATTTATTGTTCTAAATACATATTTTTAGAGCTTCTCGCACAACTTACTAATTTACAATCTGTGGCTGCGCTCCACTGAGCAGTGAACACCCCCTGACTAAATAAATGTAAACAGTATTTTGTATACATTATTTTTATTCAACAGTAAAAAGTATATTTTACTGAAAAACAGTATAATACTGTTCAAAACAGTATAATTGGCAACCCTAAGTGTATAATTTACTCATTTGTACAAGTGCTACAAGGTTTGTGTTTTTATCAGTGTATTGATACGAATGGTGTTGTTCACTTGATCATGATGGACAACGTTTCTGCTAGTGATTAAGTGACAGATTTTTTTGTCAATATCTGTTTCTTCTGCGCAGTTTCATTATGGCGACAATATCACCTACAATTACGCCATTCAATTTTATGCTCTAAACATATATGCAACATGTCTTATAATCGACCAGCACAGATCGTTACAAAATGCATTTATTGACTCATCTTAGTATCTTCAGTGAAACATGAGATAGAACTTATACTTACTTCGCCATATATCAACGTTTTAGCCGGCAATGTAACATTCAAATCTACAATGGTTCTCCATTCATTGCCTTCCAACTGAAAAACTTTCTTTCCCCCGCAACCTAAAATCACAGGAATTAAGATAGTTTAAATTTCCAGCACATCCAGCTACTCCAATCTGTCAAATTTCCCCAATTGAAAGTGAACCTTATGCTTATGTGATAAAGTTGAAAATCTATAAAAGAAATTTGACAGATTGGGGGTGCTGGCGTCTGTACAAGATCTGCTTAGTTTGGGATCAGATGGCCATGTGTGAAGGATATTATTATTATTGTTATTATCTAAACGATGTAAATCTTAAGAAATACTAACCTATAAATATCCGAAGATCAGGACTATTCTTCCCACTGCTCAAAAACATGAGATGCCAATCATACACATTTTTAAACGTTTTCAAATCAGAGTTCTTTTGCAAATATTCCGGTGGTTTGTTTAGCACGGACGTTTTGAATGCATACAAGCTGTGCGAATCCGATGGTGGTTTTTTCATTAAAGCTATTATCGAAGACAATGTATCATCAGGGTTCAGGCGATCCATTTGAGTCCTCACAGCATCTGGTAACTAAAAATCAAATAAAATTAATATGTAATTTAAAACGCCATAATATCCATTAGTTGTTTTCAACAGCAAATACTTGCTTTCCACAGTTTTAGACATTGTTCCTTCATTTCAGTTTGACTTGTGTCTTTTAAATTTTTATCTTTGCTGAATCTTGCTATTTTAAGGAGATTCTTGATTTGATTGTCCCCAAGCCTGTAAAGGCAAAGCATTAATAATTAGGTGATTGCTAAAATACCTCTTATATCCTACGAACAGCACTTTCTCGCGGTACTTAATGCAACAAAAATCATAAAAAAAGATTTTGCTCACATAGACTTTAAAAAAGCGCTTGTAAAATAGTCTGGACATGTTTGTAGTATTATAGTTAAGTATACATAATTAATACATATAGATATTTAAGTACACGGATTGTATGAAAACATTTAGATTTAAAGTTTAATTTATTTAGCTAGCGTATATTAACTAAATTTATAAATAAAAACATTTGACAATTGAACTCACAGTCGTTAAATAAAAAAACTGTTTTTTTCACATAGACTTTAAAAAACACTTGACTGCACGTGCGGCGCAGCGGCTAAGACAGTCGCCTCGCCGCTTCGTGTCGCGGGTTCGAGTCCCGCACTGGACAACTATTTGTGTGACCCATAAATAGTTGTTCTGAGTCTGGATGTTATTTGTGTCCGTCTATTATATGTTTGTAAAGTACCCCGCCACACAGGAAATAGATTCAATACTGCGGCGGATGTCTTTAAAAAAAATAGTCAGAACATGTTTTTTTTTATGTCAGAGAGCGACAAATAAGCAAGCGGGTCACCTGATGGTAAGTGATCACCGCCGCCCATGTACACTCGCAACACCAGAGGAGTCGCGCGTGCGTTGTCGGCCTTTAAGAGTCAGCAAACAAGTGTTGCTGACCCTTCCCCCACCCAATGAGCTCTAGCGACCTTACACGCAGAAACACAACATTTAAGTTATTAATGTTATTATTAAAGAATGTCTTCTGTAAGGTAGAGGTACTGCCCCAGTCGGGCTGCTCTTTGAGCGAATGAACGCTGTGCCCTACCCCTCTGAATGTCTTTTTACACATACATAGTACATAGACTCACGCCTGTTTCCCAGAGGGGTAGGCGGAGACAAGGTTTCTAGACATAACCTTTCTTTTTTAACCCCCGACGCAAAAATAGGGCTGTTAACGTTTGACTTCGATGTTTGTGTCTGAGGCATCGTATTTTTTTTTGGAACGAAGTTCTTTATAGCGCGTTGTGAAAGGGGGCTAGAAGGAAAAATTCTTACGAAAAGTTGTCACGACACTTTTTGCAGCTGTGCGGCGTGTGCATGTTTCTCTGTCTGTCGCTCTCTCTCTCTTATAGAAAGCAAGCCAGATATTTTCATTTCTATTTCGCATTGAACAGTGTGATTATTTTTGTTGAGTGTATACAGGTTTTTTGTACATAATAAGAAATAACTTCGTTCCATCCGGGTGTTCCTTGATACCTCTCAAGTTTTTATTAAGGAATGTCTATATAATGTTTGTAGTATAATTAAGTAAGCATACTCACATGCAGTTACTCTTATAGATGTATTCAAAGAAGTTCTTATCCTCCTTAATGACGCTGAGGGGGACGAGCTGCGTGACGTCACCGCCGCGGTCGGTCCCGCTCCACAGGATGGAGTTGACGGCGGCCAGGTGCTGCTCCGCCGACTCCGTGCCCAGCCGCTTCCACAGACACACCAGATACCGTTCGGAATTCGCTGGCCTTGACGTTACTGGCTTGTGTATACAAACTGAAATACAATATTTTAACTCGACTCGTAAATTTGCTGCGGTTGAGATAGTTTCTTCGTTTAGGGTTCGATCCCCGCACAGGATATCTAAAATTAGTATATATGTTTTTGACAGTCACCGTAGCCTAGTTGGTAGTGCTCCTGCCTACGAAGCTGGTGGTCCTGGGTTCGAAGGTAAGTGCAAATATTTGTGTGATGAGCACGAATATTTGTTTCTGAGTCATGGATGTTTTCTATGTATATAAGTATTTATCTATCTATATAAGTATGTATATCGTCGCCTGGTACCCATAGTACAAGCTTTGCTTAGTTTGGGGCTAGGTTGAAATGTGTGACATTGTCCCTAGTATTATGTGTCCCATAAATAGATGTTAGGGGTCTGGTTGTGTTATCCCGCCATACATTCCTGTATTACAAGATAGAGGAGGGAAAACTCTACAGAGTCTCAGACTTGCGACTCAGATGTGGGTTTAAGGGGATATGATGTATCAACCTTGACCGCTGACCTTCTCTTCCCAGCCAAATTTGGTAAATGTTGGAGATTCCATATCACTGCACTGGCAGCATTCCATATATAAATAGTAATCTGCCACATTAAGCGTGTTTTGACTCGTTGGTTGTCATTCCGTAAAAAGTGAATAAAACTGTCTTGACTGTTGTAATGTGTGTTTTATATAATAACTAGCGGCCCGGTACGTGCTTCGCTACGTATAAGGCATAGTAATAAAAAAAATATTATTAAGTTCATTTATTCAAACAAAAAAGTATTTTTAATTGCTAGTAAAAACTAAAAAATAATAAAAAAGAATTGGGTACACTTACTATGGTGGGTCTATATGGGTTAGTCTAAAACATTTGGATAAACAATATTTTTTGTTAGTAGTACTAATTGTTTGTATACGGGAGTATAGAAAGATGTTGATTTTACACTTTTTCAAGACTTTTTAAAATTTTCTCTACGTACAAACCTTCCCTGGACTTCCACGAATAATTCAAGACCAAAATTTGCCAAATCGCTAAAGGCGTTGTTTAGTTATAACATTACAACGAAAAGTGGCATTGATTTTTATATATATAGATAATAATATATATTCTGGGACACTAGTAACACACGGCCATCTGATCCCAAACTAAACAGAGCTTGTACTATGGAAACCAGATAACGGATATAATACATATACTACTTTTCTTTTGTAAATACATACTAATATAGATAATTACACCCACACTCAGGACAAACAGACAAGTTCATGCACACAAATATCTGTCCTGGGTGGGAATCGAACCCACGACCTCCGGCGTGAAAAGCAAGCATTTGCCAACCACGCCAACAGGCCCGTCGAACTATAGAATATAATAAAACTATATAATAACATAGGTTCACCTGCGTACTCTGTACAACAATTTCCTACAGTAAATAATGCCGATTTGATTACTCTTTCTCATAGAGAACTTACGGAAGTTCTTGATTATCCTAAGTCTTTTAATAGGTTGTAGAGGTATTTTGCGATCGCACCCACTTCTACGTCATATAATTTAACCACAAAGCCGTTTCTGGTTATTTCATTAAATGCGAAACTTTGTGAGTATGAATGTATGGATGTTTGTTACTCTTTCATACCAAAATTACACAACAGATTTTGATGAAACTTTCTAGTAATATAACTTATATATTGGAATAACACATAGTCTATAATTTATTAACTTTAACGCGAATGACCAGACAGATGGGCGCAGATCACAACCAATTGGGCTCCTCAAAATGGCCGACGTCGACGTGGTGGACTCAAACGGACATGTGACTACCTGAACTCGTTTTGTAACGACATCCCTGTCAAAGTCAAAGTCAAAAATTATTTATTCCGTAAAAAAATTACATTTATGTGGATGCGTAATTTTTTTTACCCTACCGTGCAGTGCATGACGTGGCAGCTACTGAGAAACACTGCCAGAAAACTCAGTAGGAATCCTTTTTTAAAATAAAATATACTTAAGATTAATTACAATCATGTGTAACTCAGAACAACTCAATCCCAAGTACTTTTATCACTTAAATAATCAGAAATTTTGTAATATGCCTTCTGCTACACAATTTGGCTTGTAAACTTATTCGTAGACAATTCTCTGGAGTTGCGAATAACAGGGAAATCTGTAAAATCAAGGGGGGGGGGCTCAGCAGGGGGACACAGATATAGGCTAGTATAACAAAAATAATAATAATAATAACGCGAATGGAATCACGGGGCACAGTTATTGCAATATATTTATGATGATGCTATATTTGTCGCGGTCACCATACGACCGCGACAAATATAGTTTACCCTGTTTCATCCCGTGCGGGTAGCATTATTCAAAATTCAAATTCAAAATTATTTATTAGTCATTGGGTTATACAATTATTTTAGCAGTGATAGCCACACTATGTGATGCCTGTATCGAGGCTATCGATGTAATACGGTTATCAAATAGGACTTAAATACATTTTTACAATAACTTAGATATACTATAACTTAGAAATTATTTTTAAAATTAATATCTTATATCACATTCTATTTAAATTTTGGTCTCGATCAATCTATCAAATTATCTTTATCTTTATTATGACCATGATATTGCAATTTCTTTGACATTTGTAAGTTTTTCTATAGATTTATTTCCCAAATAAATTTAAACAGGAATGGAAAACTTATCAGTGAGTATGTATAATAAGTTAATCAATTTACCTTTATCAAAACACCGGTACATAATATAGATCAATCCAACGCTAAAATGTGTGAACACATCAAACAGTTTGACAACAAAATGGCCCCCGGTTCGCACCAGCATCAAAGCTGCAAGGCATTGACACAAATACAGTTGTTTTGACAGTATTTCTTGAATGTTTTCTTGGCCTTCCACTGAGAATCCCTGAAAATATATATTTTATTTTTAGATATAAATTGCTAACAATATAATCTCGTGGAGGGCTCACGAGACTTCACGGCTCAGTCTTCTCATCCATTCACGATGAAAAGACTAGTACTGTGATTAAGAAACCATAATGTCCTCCTCCTAGCCGAATTTCGGCCACGTCAGCCAGTCTCAATAAAGATTAGCCATCTGCGCAGGACATACTATAGTGCACAAGTGTGTGCGCAAACACAGGCGCACTTTCTATGCCATCACTCTCATGATCTGATGGGACGCCTAGCGACAAGATCGGAAAAAGGTCAGGTACAGGACCGACGGCTTTGCGTGCTCTCAGAGGCACGGGGGTTTACTACCGATACAACTCCCAGACTTCGGGCTGATGCTGAGACATTTTTCTTTTTACAGTAAAAGCTATAAGTAAGAAAGAAAGCATTATAAATTACATATCGTTTGGGCAGTGGTTACCCTAATGACAATTGCTCAGGCTACCACGTTGGCCTCTGACATGGTTTAAAGACTACGCCGTTTTCTTTGAAAAGGCAGGGGGAAAGTCTAGGCATTTCATCCAACAAAAGTGTCTGCGGGTGGGTACGTCGGACTCGCACCGACTAAACCTAACCTGCCGTGGACATCTCTTGGTGCCTGCGAAGGGTGTCCGGGAATGCGGAAATGCTGCTCCTTTTAAGCCATGTCCCACATGATGTGGGACATATACCCTCGGAGGACAATTGTCCTCCCACATTACCGGCTCAGCGACTGCGTCCCAAACTAAATACATAACGTTTTCTATAAATAGATCATATCAACCATCAACGGACCTTAAAATTGTATCTCACTCCAATCAAATTTGTGATGTTAGCACCCCAAATTGCACATGCCCCAGGTTAGAACGAGTTTCTACGATAAGGTATCTTGGTGTGGTGATAGACCAGCACCTAAACTGGCGAGCACATGTAATAACTTAGCGACAAAGACTAAGAAAACTCATTCATTACTTCTGTTAGTATAGGATATTAATATAAGGATATTAATATGTATATGATCTGTTCACACTGTCTGCTAATAAGTTTAGAAATTGTTTACTCCAGAAGATTAAAAAAATAGATCTGTACATTTAGATATTTTATAGACTCCTGTAAGATTAAAAAAATATATATGTTGTTTTATATAAATACCATTACTTAAATTGAATATGTTTAGCACTAGCTTCACTCGTGCTTAGTTAAGTAGTTCCATGTTAAGACTATTTTACTTAAGATGTGGATAACGATATGGGTTACTCATTAACAAATCCTATAAACTATAACTTAGTTATTAAGAAAAGTGTGTAACCGTTTGTATTCCCGGACAAATAAATAAATAAATATATTTAACTGATGGGTAACCGGTAGCACGTAATAAAGAGAAAAATTCACACATGACACGTATTGAAAAGAAGGTCTCACCACGGATTCTAGCGAGGTATTCGATATCACACACATTTTGCTGAGGTCTCTCAGATGCATGATAATTATGATAATAATAATAAATAATAATAATATCTAGGGACAGTGTCACACAGATCTTCCTAGCCCCAAACTAAGCAAAGCTTGTACTATGGGTACCAGGCGACGATATACATACTTATATAGATAGATAAATACTTAAATACATAGAAAACATCCATGACTCTGAAACAAATATTCGTGCTCATCACACAAATATTTGCACTTACCGGGATTCAAACCCAGGACCACCAGCTTCGTAGGCAGGAGCACTACCTATAGTTAGTAATTTAGCTGTTAAAATATATAAAAAAATGATAAAATACTTACTCCATCAGCCATAAGAAAGTGAACACCTTTGTCGTCTGTCTGTTTCAAAACGTGTTGTTTGAGGGAACTCAAGTTTGCTGGATCAAATATATTCCCATCATTTTTAACACCATAATACGGATTGAAAGTTTCTGGCGGGCCAGCATAAAAGTCCGACAGTTTAAAATCATTAGGACCTTTGAGCGTAAATCCAAAACCTGAAATATAAATATAAATCATCTTAGACTATAGTCTCTTGTTACTTTTATCCTAAAATATTTGTGGAGTAAATAAACAATATTTATTATTATAACAAGCTGTGCCCCGCGGTTTTACCCGCGTTAACATTATAAATTATCTCCTCCCCATTGGTGATAGCGTGATAATATGTAGCCTAGATGTTGACCCGACCGCTTAGTAATATTCATGCAAAATTTTAATTAAATCCATGCAGTACTTTTTGAGTTTAGCCCGGACGTACATACATACAGACAAAAATTAAAAAAAAAAAAATACGTTTGTCTTCGGTATCGATTGTTGATCACGCCCCATCCTTTAAACAAAATATTCAATGTACAGTTTTGACTTTCCTACGATTTTATTATATGTATAGATTATTTATTATAGTCATCATGTCAGCAGAGGCGCTCATAGCCAATCACAGATCGGTGAGGGCATCTGCCGATCACCGATCTGTGATTGGCGAGGTTAAGCAACTAGGCTTGCGGTCAGCCCATAGATGGGTGACCGCCAAATTGGTTTAATTTCTGAGCATCTCTCTCGTTAAGCGGTCGGTCCCGCTTGTAGCCGTTAGACAACAGTCGTTAAGCGATGTCAGAGGCCTACTAGGCGGCTTGGACAACTCTGACACGAAGGTAACTACTGCCCATATGATAAATAGTAGTAAGTACTAGTATTATGTCAGCCAAATCACGTCCACTGCTATACAAGGACCTCCCCAAGAATTGGGAGATATTTATTTATTTATTTATTATAGACACACCAACAGTATACATACACAACATTTAAATCTTAGCTCACTACATAGTTCAGTTCTTATATGTACACCTATTAAAGGCATGCACAACACGCACTAAACATAGACAAGGTTGACATACAATACAAGTTATTTTAAATTAAAAACAAACAAAAATACTATAACTAACACAGATAAAAATGCATTAAAGACAATTAAAAAAGTTCTTATTGGATTAAGAAAAAAAAAGTCCCTATGCTAACGCTTCCAATATTTTACGCTTGAATGCATAAAATGTATCGGAAAAAATATCTAATTGGTCGATTTTTTTATTTAAACCATTGTACTCATTACACGCTCGCACCAAAGGTGAATTAAGTGCGAGATTTGTTTTTGCGGGTGGGTGAGAAAAGGTTTTAGTTATTGGGTAACGTGGTGGCATTCGAGGAACTGCTATTAGGAGACGGTTGAGTAGATTACTGCAATTTATATTGTTGTTCACAATGGATATTGGATATGGATATCGATAATGGGATATGCGATAATCGCCCCACTTGGCAGACGGATTGGCGATCACAGTATAATGGTTATAATACACAGAGAGACGCTGCTACCCATTCGCTGGGAGATATTGCCACACAAATAAATATACATGTATAACAGATTATAACTGTCGACTTCAGCATACCCACACTTAGCGCTGCTAAGAGCCTAACAAATAACCTAACCTAACCGTTAGAAAGCCCCCGACTCCCAACTATCTTAGATACATATAATAAAATGTTCGCATGCCTTGAAGAGACTAAGTAGATTATAAGGACTACCCTATAATAAGACTTACTCACATTGTAAACTCTATTTACTGTGAACTGTGAATAAATGAAATGAATGAATAAATCATAAGAAAGTCAAAACTGTACACTGAATATTAAAAAAAAAAAAATACTCGGGGCGTGATCTATAATCGACATCGAAGCCAAAAATATAGTTTTTAGAAATTTTGTCTGTTTGTCTGTATGTATGTCCAGGCTAAACTCAAAAAGTACTGCATGGATTTACTTCAAATTTTGCATGAATATTACTAAAAGGTCGGGTCAACATACAGGATACATATTATCACGCTATCACCTACGGGGGAGGAGCTGTGATAATTTTTAAAGTTTAACGCAGGTAAAACCGCCCGCGGTTTTACCTGCGTTAAACACACACCACAGCTAGTAATTACATAATTTAGGAAAAGAGCTGATACTCTTACACTGCTTGACTGATATTAACCAAACATAGCTAAGAAACACACACACAGACATCGACATATAACACCCCCCTCTTTTTGCGGCGGGGGTTAAAAAAAGGGTTATGTGTAAAAACAAGTACCTTTTGCCCTCCAACTCTTCCGATACAAGACATATTCCGAGAAGCCACCGGGCCCAGCGCAAACATCAGCAAAATACAAAATCTCCTTTTTATCAAGAGCATCCTCTCCCGTCTGCTTCTTGGGATGTGTAAAATGGAAGTCGAAAACTGCATCAATGTTCGCCATCTTGACTGCGGCTCTGTTAAGGAACATTACTGCACCAATAGTCTCGTAAGGGTTGCTGCGGAACCGAGCGTGCCTTAAATCCTCGTCATCCAAACTGTCAAAAATACTCTGAAATTAAAAAACAGTCATGCTCATGGCCACTGTCAATGTTACTCCATGGAACGACGCACGGTGCATCAGGCGACAAATAAAAAGGCAAGTAGGAACCTAAATTGCATTAATTCACCCAAAACAACACGTTGCATCTAGTTTTTAGAATTTTCCGGAGAGAGCCTGGAGAGCTGTAGTACAGGTTTCGACCTAGTTCAGACTCCAGACTCTCACAAGGACCGTTTTACTTTCAAGCAATTTGTAAACCTGCTGTTTTCTGTAATTCCTTGTGAGATGTGAATAAACATTTATTATTATTATTATTTATGTTTTTATATACCACGGCTAATTGCCGGACAATATGGTGTGACGGGCCTAAGCCAAGTCGACACCTGTTTCAGGATTTCGTTCAGAACTTTGCAGAAACTTACGTACTAATCTGAAGGTGTTCAATATTGCAGCTTTCTGAAGAAGAATATAAGTTGATGGTGGAAGATCTAACATGGCAAGTGATCGGTGTAGAGTCTTAGGGATTCCACCAGTCGTAGACAGGACTATGGGGACTATTGAAGTGTTATGTAACCGCCAAACTCTACAAACTTCATTTTGCAGTTCTGTGTATTTAGACAGCTTTTCAGAAATGGTTGATTGTAAATTGTGCGTGTTTGGTACAGCGATATCTATTATAATGGCGGTTTTACTAATCTTATCTACTAAAGTGATATCTGGTCTATTAAAATGTATTGTCCTGTCAGTAAGTATAGCTCGGTCATAGTATAGTCTGTGTGTGCTGCTATTGTTATTATTAATAAACTACGTGTATTAAATAAAATAAAATAAAAAATGTAATACTATTATATAAAAACCGACCAAGTAAGTGCGAGTCAGACTCGCGCAAGAAGGATTCCGTACCATTATCTATAAAAACGAGCAAAAAAAATTCATTTCTTGTATGGGAGCCCCCTTAAATATTTATTTTATTTAGTTTTTTAGTATTTGTTGTTATAGCGGCAACAGAAATACATCATCTGTGAAAATTTCAACTGTCTAACTATCAATCTTTTATATCTTAGTAATAGGGTCCAGTTCCACCCTTAGGGTACGGAACCCTAAAAAGAATAGAGACTTCAGAGACTGACTATACTTATAGAACTGACTATAAGACTGATCACTGACAACTACCGCAACTATTTTCCAATCTCTGCCTAGGTTGTCTGGAAGAGATCACATTTAGTGATGAGGCCGCCAATTGTACATTTCTGTAATGCATCCTTGTTCCTTATATTTTATTTTACTTGGTGTACAATAAAGAGTTATCTATCTATAAAATGGTAAATAGAAGAATTAAAAATCTATAAGATGGTAAATAGAAGAATTAAAATTAGATATTTTTTAAAGAATTTGATATATAGAGCTATTTAGAATTTGTGGTCTACAAATTGTTTCATCATCATATCGGCCTCTCCTAAAAGTCTCCACATTTGCTGGTCTTGCGCCACATCCAGCGGATTTCAGCGACCCCCACATGATCATCGATCCATCTTGTAGGGGGCCTGCCCACGTTGCGTCTTCCGGTTAGTGGTCGCCACTCAAAAACCTTACTGTCCCAAATTGCTTAGAATAGAATAGAATACTCTTTATTGTACACACAAGCAGGATAAATAGGTAGGACAAAAAATAATAATACAATTTAGTACAATGGGCGGTCTTATCATATTAAGCGATTTCTTCCAGACACCCTTTGGATGGATTGGAGCTGTAATTGTTTTAAATAAAAAATGAGAGCCGTCACGGGACGCCTGGCAGGTGTGAAATATCGACATTATTTTGTAAAAGTAATATGCAGAAAAGAACATATTGTGATAGGAACTAAATATGTCATAATGATAAAATAAAAAGTTGATTGCGCATGCGTCACGGCATGCGTCGCCACGCCAGAAATCTGTTTTACGTGCGGCTATAGATGTTTCACATCAAAAGTGGGTGTTAGTTTTATAAAATAGAATTTGATCCATTAAAAACTTAATGTACCCTATTTGTATTGTAACTCTATTCAACAAGGTACAGACGCCAGCACATCAACCTACCCCAATCCTCAAATTTCACCAATTGAAAGTGAACCTTATATTTTGGGAAAAAGTTGAAAATCTCTAAAATAAATTTGACAGATTGGGGTAACTGAATGTGCTGGCGTCTGCACATAAATAGTGGACGTAACTTAATAGCTTAATTTGGTAAATTTTTGCAAGTGTAGTAAAAAAACGTATAGTAATAATACTGTGGCACGCTACTATAAGTGTACCTTTGAATTTAGTACTCCTTTTAATATCTCTGGATCCACAAAGTCAGTTTCATCATCTATACTTAATTTCTTTGGACCTCTTTTCAACCATTTTTCTAAGACATCACCATATAATGTCTCCTCTGGTGCAGGATTCATCCAGAGCTAGAAGAAAAATATATTATTTATAAGTGTTTCAATGTGTAATTATCATAGATCGGAGTAGGCAGAGCGATTTTTGATACTTGCGATATGTTTTAATAGTATGGACATGCCTGGGATCTCAGTGTTCACTGGGATTTACATTATATACTTATTGCTAACGTTGGTAATGATATTTAGAGGCTCTCGTGCGAATTTGTGCATACATTGTGAACTGAGATTTGACCGAATAGAACTATATTATTATGCCTAAACTTACGTGAAAAAGGTGGATAAGTTAAGTAAATATTATTGATGCAATCTTTATTTAGTCACAATGTACAGGCGCCAGCACATCAATCTACCCCAATCTGTCAAATTTCGCCAATTGAAAATGAACCTTATGCTTATGTGATAAAGCTGAAAATATACAAAATAATGACAGATTGGGTTAGCTGGATGTGCTGGCGTCTGTACTACTACAATTCAGGATTCCTGGAATACCGGTGTCATGTCCATAATAATATATATATGCATTTGAAGTCTTTAGCACTAAATAGCTCTCCCTACTCTGATCACTAGTCTCAAAAGAATTAACAAAACTATAATATAATAATATATTATCCTTACCACTTCTTCTTTTGCTTCTGGCTGCGCTTCGTCTGCCACCAACTTGATATGTTGTGGCAGCTCACCTACCACTGATGGCTTAGCACCCAAACCTCTTCGTCCATTTTGTTTGGATGCCTCCACGGGCGCAGTTCTTCCGTGTTCAAATTTACCCAAACCTTTGCCTGGCTTGAAACCCATGTTCATCATCATACGCTTTGACTTTTCCGAATATTCCCCACTGTATGTTTCTTCAATATGTTTATTCTGTTCGGGGTTTTTATTATAGAATGAGTCCCCCGTATCTTGGAAGGTAGGACGAGCAGGACCATCGCCATCGTCGGCCTCATCAAAAACCGGTCGAAAGTCATCATATTGATCATTTGGTGAAGAACAGTTCTCACTCAAACTACTTCTGCTCAACCGGATATTTTCTTCTGGGCTTTGATCGCCATAACTTTGCCGAACTTTACCAGGCTGTTGAAATTCTCTACCGAAGGTGTCAGTAGGTGTCTCCTTATCAGACTCTTGTACTGTTAGACAACATAAAAGAATACATAAATAAATTATTCCAAATTTCAACAAACAACTGACGAAATGCTAAACTAAAGTTATCTAAAATCCATAATTAATACAAAAAACCCTAATCATACGCAAACCTAAATAAGGATTCGGCCAAGGGCTGATGAACCGACTGCATCTTCTATAGAGAACGGAAGAAAAAAAAAGAACATAAAAGAAATACATAGGAATAACTTTTTAACACAATTATACAACATGTAACGTAATTACCGCACTTCCTGGAAATAGTTTGTTCAGAATCCTTTACTGAATCGATTTATTTCATTTTTAATATTGGTAATTTTTTATTCCAAAATAATTAAAACCACGGAAATTATTGTCATATAAACCCTTTAGAGTCAAAACCAATTGAAATGGACCGTAAGTCAAAGTAATAAGACTTTTAAATCGCAGCTTTATTTGTATTCATACAAATTCCATCATTAAATACAAATTAAAGAAAAATTAACTTTATTCCAAGAAACTAATTTAGTAAATAATAATGCATATACATGTTAAATAAAAAATTCAGTATATGTATTATGATTACACCGTAATATTCTAATTGGGGTGTTTAAGGGTGTGCATTAATTACGTTACATGTTGTATATTCAATTCTCAGGAGGAGACCATATTTCAACTAGCTGTGCCCGTGACTTCTAACGCGTGGTTGACTAAATCTTCTGTCGTTAAGATATGAGTAAGAAAGCTAATGGACGCTAAGCCACGGAATAATAAAATAAATAAATAATAAAAAATGTTTTTATTCACGTAGACTTTAAAAAAGCGCTTGTAAACAGTAAGAACATGTTTGTAGTAATATAGTTGTATACACCATTATTTCTAGTAACATAGATATTTAGGTACACATTGTATTGATTGTATGAAAACATTTATAAAATTTATTTTATTATAGCAATGATATTTAGCTAGCTCGTATCAAGTTTAAGTCTAATATTTTACTACATATTGTCAATAGTTCTGTCTATATTAAGGTATTATTATTATGACGGACCTTGTGTTAATAACGACGGTCGAGCTTTAATGCTACCACCGGATCCAATGCGCCCCAACTGAGAAGACCCAGATAAACAAACTCAGTAGGTTCATCTACTACCGGTTTCAACACGACCCAGTTGAGACGGTCCGGCGAAACATAATCAAGCGGGCATGAACACGGGATTTCCCACGATATAAGTAACTAATACCTAACTAACCTCCATTGTATATATATATATAAAATAAATTGCGAAATAAGTACCTAATACCTAACTCGTCACCGTAGCCTAGTTGGTAGTGCTCCTGCCTACGAAGCTGGTGGTCCTGGGTTCGAATCCTGGTAAGTGCAAATATTTGTGTGATGAGCACGTATATTTGTTTCTGAGTCATGGATGTTTACTATGTATATAAGTATTTATCTATCTATATAAGTATGTATATCGTCGCCTGGTACCCATAGTACAAGCTTTGCTTAGTTTGGGGCTAGGATGATCTGAGTGACATTGTGCCCAGGTATTAGGTATTATAACTAACCTCTAAGGGTTCCGTTTTTTCCTTACGAGGCACCCTAAAAATAATAACATTTTAAAATGCACGCTATTTAAATATTGTGTATTAGAATTATAATGAAATAATGAAATTTATTCAGCACTTGGGTATTTACATACACTTGTACTTGTCAAGCTCACAATGTATTACATAAACACAGTTTAAAAACAGTAATGAAAGTAACAAAATATTTTAAATTAGTCCGTCCGTGCGGTGCTTGCATAAGTATGCATAAGTGCTTGCAGTACCCTATTTGGTCGGTAGGATAATTTACGAACATAAAATATATTTATTTTTCTCTGATCAAATCGGAGACGTAAACCGGCGAGCATGTATGAAGAATATAATGTCAGTAAACGAAGCGAAAGAGGTATGCAAGGATCGTGACAAATGGAAGTCCGTTGTCTCTGCCTACCCCTCTGGGAAACAGGCGTGAGTCTATGTATGTATGTATGTATACTTCTTTTTATTGCTTAATTTTAATTCAATCGTACTATTACGAGTATATATTTGGGTAATATGTACTCGTAATAGTGTGTGCACTTTTTGAACTCGCACAAATGTCTGACGCAAATACTGTCCTCACTGCATACCATGGCATGGTGGGCACAGTTCTTAGATATGGTATAATTTTCTGGGGAGACTCTACGAATAGAGAGTTAATATTTAAAGCTCAGAAACGGTGTATTAGGGCTATGTTTGGTCTAAAAGTAACAGTTAGTTGTCAACCACTCTTTAAGCAGCATAAAATATTAAATGTACCATGTTTATATATTTACGAGGTAGCTCTATTTGTAAAGACAAATGCGAATTTATTTCCATTAGCTTCTGCGGTGTATAATAGGCAACAGCGAGACACACATCGTCTGTGTATACTTAAAACAAAGACTACTCTACTGCACAAAAGTATATTTCATATGGCTTCCATAATTTATAATAAGTTGCCAAAAGGGCTTAAAGAGTTAAAATTTGATATATTTAAGAAAGAACTAAAATGTATTCTAATTACCAAATGTTATTATAATTTAAGTGAATATTTAAATGATAAATTTTAAGATAAATTATTGTTAATTAATTTATTGATGTTGATTACTACAGGACTGACTTGCATTGTAAAATCTAACTTTGACACGAATTTATCAAATTGTATCCCATCAAATTGACATAATATTATTTAATTGTATTCTTTATTATTTGACCTATTTATTTTTAACATATTGAATTATTTATTATTATTACTATTAATTTGTTTTTGTTTCTAAGTCTTAAATTCTTGATATTTAATTACTGTTGTTTTAATATATTTTTTTAGTTGTCTACTTGTGGTGAAACAAGTCATTTGTTTGACTTGTTAGATGTTAATGACGATTTAATTGTTTTGTTTAATTGGAAAATAATATTTAAATTTATTTTAAATTGCTGACTGTTCACAACATATTATATTTTATGCAACACCTACACATGTATGTACGTCCTATGACAAAATTTGCACACCTTGTGGTAGAACACAGTGCACATGTATTACTATGTTACCACCACATATAACCTGTGTTATGCAAATAAACGATTTTATTTGATTTGATTTAGAACCAACATTTTGATCAATTGATGAGTATTTTTCAAATTTTTAACCGACTTCAAAAGGAGGAGGTTCTCAAGTTGGTCGGTTTTTTTATGTATGTACACCGATAACTCGGAGATTTATAATAATAATTTCATTCAATTTCGGTCTCATAACAAAGAGCCTCGACCAATATCTTAAGAGGCTCTCACTAGATCACTGGATCAAGGGCCGGATACAGAAGGCGGCAATATGGGAACGGCACGCAGCGTGAGGAGGTTCCTCACTCTGTCGCCCTGACCACCGGCGGCCTAGGGCGTATAACCCCGTCGCTGGGGGAGTTCTGTTTTTTACGTATTTATATGTGTATTATCGTTTTATACATCGATTTTATAAGAATAAATATGTATTAAATATGAAAATAAATAAATAAATTGGAATAATAACAATAATATCTGGGGACAATGTCACACAGATCATCCTAGCCCCAAACTAAGCAAAGCTTGTACTATGGGTACCAGGCGACGATATACATACTTATATAGATAGATAAATACTTAAATACAAAGAAAACATCCATGACTCAGAAACAAATATTCGTGCTCATCACACAAATATTTGCACTTACCGGGATTCGAACCCAGGACCACCAGCTTAGGTAGGCAGGAGCACTACCAACTAGGCTACGGTGACCGTCATGATCCGATTTACGTGATTCTTCTTTAGTTTGATGCGGAATAGGTGCCATTTGGTCCCATAAAAATTTTACATGGTTTGGCCCAGTACTTTTCATTTTATTTTT
The DNA here is from genome assembly GCA_951640165.1 of Pseudoips prasinana. Taxonomy (NCBI): domain Eukaryota; kingdom Metazoa; phylum Arthropoda; class Insecta; order Lepidoptera; family Nolidae; genus Pseudoips; species Pseudoips prasinana. The sequence goes on from OX621260.1 coordinate 18,779,987, forward strand.
GTTTATGTGGACGATGTAATTGTCTTTGGCGCAGATTTTTTTAAATCTTAGCTAGTCTAGCTAGACACATACTGTTCATGTGTTTCTTGGCGTGAATAAGAGCATAAAAAACAGTTTCAGACGAGCGTTTAATACTTAATAATATAGCGCCTATAAGCTCGTTTTTTAAAGCGTATGTAGGCGCACCTTTTAGCACACGCGCATTTTTGAGTACGTACACCGATTACGCTGAGATTAAGAACTGATATACGCGATTCTTCTTTTGTTTGATGCGGAATAGCTGCCATTTTTTATTTATATAGGCTCAGCAGACTCGTTGTCTACTTGATCCCCAATACGACCTAGTCTAATAACCTTCTGCTCAGTACACTCGTTAGCTAATCAATCATGGATAAGACCTAGTCTATGAGCCCTCTGCTCAGCAGACTCGTTGCCTATTCGATCATTAATAAGACCTAGTCTATGAGCCCTCTGCTCAGCAGACTCGTTGGCTATTCGATCATTAATAAGACCTAGGCTATGAGCCCTCTGCTCAGCAGACTCGTTGCCTATTCGATCATTAATAAGACCTAGGCTATGAGCCCTCTGCTCAGCAGACTCGTTGCCTATTCGATCATTAATAAGACCTAGTCTATGAACCCTCTGCTCAGCAGACTCGTTGGCTATTCGATCATTAATAAGACCTACTCTATGAGCCCTCTGCTCAGCAGACTCGTTGGCTATTCGATCATTAATAAGACCTAGGCTATGAGCCCTCTGCTCAGTAGACTCGTTGGCTATTCGATCATTAATAAGACCTAGTGTATGAGCCCTCTGCTCAGCAGACTCGTTGGCTATTCGATCATTAATAAGACCTAGTCTATGAGCCCTCTGCTCAGCAGACTCGTTGGCTATTCGATCATTAATAAGACCTAGGCTATGAGCCCTCTGCTCAGTAGACTCGTTGGCTATTCGATCATTAATAAGACCTAGTGTATGAGCCCTCTGCTCAGCAGACTCGTTGCCTATTCGATCATTAATAAGACCTAGTCTATGAGCCCTCTGCTCAGCAGACTCGTTGGCTATGCGATCATTAATAAGACCTAGGCTATGAGCCCTTTGCTCAGCAGACTCGTTGCCTATTCGATCATTAATAAGACCTAGTCTACATGCCCTCTGCTCAGCAGACTCGTTGGCTATTCGATCATTAATAAGACCTAGGCTATGAGCCCTCTGCTCAGCAGACTCGTTGCCTATTCGATCATTAATAAGACCTAGTCTATGAGCCCTCTGCTCAGCAGACTCGTTGGCTATTCGATCATTAATAAGACCTAGTCTATGAGCCCTCTGCTAAGCATACTCGTTGGCTATTCGATCATTAATAAGACCTAGGCTATGAGCCCTCTGCTCAGCAGACTCGTTGGCTATTCGATCATTAATAAGACCTAGTCTATGAGCCCTCTGCTCAGCAGACTCGTTGGCTATTCAATCATTAATAAGACTTAGTCTAGGAGCCCTCTGCTCAGCAGACTCGTTGGCTATTCGATCATTATTAAAACCTAGTCTATGAGCCCGCTGCTCAGCAGACTCGTTGACTATTCAATCATTAATAAGACCTAGTCTAGGAGCCCTCTGCTCAGCAGACTCGTTGGCTATTCGAGCATTATTAAAACCTAGTCTATGAGCCCGCTGCTCAGCAGACTCGTTGGCTATTCGATCATTAATAAGGCCTAGTCTATGAGCCCTCCGCACACAGACGTTAGCTAGATGGTAATAAATAAGGCCTAACCTATGCGCTTTCTGTTCAGACATTCATGAATCTTAGCGAGTCTAGATTCATACTATGCAAGTGTTTCTTAGAGTGAACGTAATTTAATGTTATTTTTATTAGTTTACAAACGTTGTTCTCGATCATTCACTGTCTCACAAGAACGTGAAAAAGAGTTTCCAAGAACACTTTTTCGGAGTCTATTTCTTTTTCCGTTCCGTTTTTTGGGACCTATATTTTCCAGGCGCGCCACACTTTTTGTAGGCTTACCCATAACTAGACACTAAAAAGTAACAAACAAAAAAAACTTTGTTCAAAAAACCGACTTCAAATACTAAAAAGTATTAAAAAATAATGTAATAAAGATTTAATTTAATACATTTCTTACGCAAACCTAATACCTTAAATATTAATGAAGTACTATAATTTGTATGTGCTACCTACTTATAGATTTGAAGTCGGTGCCAAGCCAACGTAAGCGATAGATACGACCTTAATCAACTAGAACTACTGAATCAAGATAAACAAATAAGTTATGGCAATTTGATCTTTAATACGTTACATTAGGGTAGTAAAACATTTTAATACTGTTTTGTTATATGGAGCAGTTGTTAATTTAATTTTTAACAAGGAGGATTGTTTGGTTTAGTGGTGGTGACATTGAACTTACTACACAGTGGTTTATGGTTCAAATCCTGCATCACTTAATAATTTTGTAATATTTACAGATTTTTGTATTTTTAGTAACTAAGGGTCTGTTTCACAATGTCCAGATAAAGTGTCGGATAGCTAACTAACATAAATAAACTGACAGATATAAGTTCTGGATAAAACACATTGCGTTATTTGCCAGATAGCTATTCGGCAGTTACTAATAGGTAGGTTCGGCAACGTCGCATTTTGTCGTTCCGTCTTAAGGTCCAACCACACCAAACGGCCCGCATCGGCCAGTAACGCACCGCATGGACGCGGTCGGATGCCGCCGCAGGCGGACGGCTCCGAGCGCATTCGGCGGTATTCGAATTGTAAAATTCCCGCATCGAAACGAATTTTACAATCTTTAAACGAAGTTAAATCTTGTATACAGTGTTTAAAGTTTATATTACCAAGTCAAGGGTACACACAGCACACGGTGACATGCCGCGACACGCGATCGGCTCCGTCCGCATGCGTTCGGATACCGGCGCATACGTTCGAATACCGCCGAATGTGCGCTCGGAGCCGTCCGCCTGCGTTCGGATTCCGCCGGGTGCGCTGGGGCTTAAAACTATGAAACTAAAAAAGAAGCGAAGGTAGTAGTATACGACGACGCGACGTCCAGCCGGACGCGGTCGGATGCCGTCGCATTCGACCGTATCCGACCGCATCCGGTCGGATGCGGCGGCATCCGACCGCGTCCGTGCGGTGCGATACTGGCCGATGCGGGCCGTTTGGTGTGGTTGGACCTTTACGAAACAGACAACCTATAAATACATTTCTTAAGATAAACACACCTAAAAATATATTTTTACTCATTTTTATGGTTAGTATTTGTCACAGTTCATTTTTGTTTTCCTACCCGTATCCTTAGAAACATTTGAATAACAGTTTTATATTGAATTCGCCCATTTGTCTTTCAACTACCCAATTATTAAAAGTTAGGCGAAAATATTTGAAGAGTGTATCCGTCTATAATTCTTTATTTCAAAGCAAGTCTAAAAAGTAAAAAAATAAAATAAAATAAAAAAGGTTTTTATTCACGTAGACTTTAAAAAAGCGCTTGTAAATAGTCAGAACATGTTTGTAGTAATATAGTTGTATACATTATTATTTCTAGTAACATAGATATTTAGATACACATTGAATGAAAACATTTATAAAATTAATTTTATTTTAGCATTGATATTTAGCTAGCTCGTATCAAGTTATTGTCAAGATATGTTTCAAGTTATGTTTAATTATCTAGTTTGTCTTAATATTTTTACTACATATTGTCAATGGTTTAAATCTATAGTGATATTTGAACGTGCATCGCGTTTCACTTAATCTATAGGATTACCACTACTACTACTGGACCACTAGACCAGAGCTACTTATCTGTTCCTATTAAAATAAGCTATTAGTTGCAACTTCAACAATATTATAACGATTTATAAACAACTCTAATGCCCATGTTTTAATGATCAAATTAACGTGTCTGTATTATAAATGATTTGTTTAAATAGTACCACAAGTCTGATAAATCCATACCAATTGAAAATAAACCTTAAAGTTTCAATATGAGGGTTCAAATTCATTATTTCTTAACTAGGGTCAGGTAATAGATATCACCGACTGTACTAAGCCGAAGAGCTAGTACGTACTAGGTCTAAAATCGAGAAGTCGATCTTTTGAGTACCATCATCTCTCCTTTGGCGCCCGCTTGCGTTCTCGTAACGAGTTACGAACGTGAGCGTGCGTGAAAGGAGAGAAGATAATATTTAAGAACAATGTCACACAGATCATCCTAGCCCCAAACTAAGAAAAGCTTGTACCATGGGTACCAGGCGACGATATACATACTTATATAGATAGATATATACTTAAATACATAGAAAACATCCATGACTCAGAAACAAATATTCGTGCTCATCACACAAATATTTGCACTTACCGGGATTCGAACCCAGGACCACCAGCTGCGTAGGCAGGAGCACTACCAACTAGGCTACGGTGACCGTCATGGTACCCAAAAGATCGATATCTCGATTTTAGGCCTTATGTCCACTAATTCTTTATAATTGGATTAGTGGAATCCTCACCAGAGCCATGTGAAGTGGTAGATGAGGCCTCATATGTATCGGACCTCGTGCGTTTAGCTGGGATGGAGCTCTCATCGCTGCTGGTATCTTCATCAGATGGGTCTGAAATATTGAATTTTAATGTATAAATAAACAATATCTAAACATTTTATTATTATTATTCTAAACATTAATCTACCATCTGAACTACTTGCTTACAGTAATAATGAAATAACAAGAAATCTTCACAAGGAGAAAAATGAATGAAAGTCATTTATTCCGTTAAAACATTACATTTGTGTGGAATCGTCAATTTTTTTTACCCTACCGTGCAGTGCATGACGTGGCAGCTACTGAGAAACACTGCCAGAAAACTCAGTAGGAATCCTTTTTTAAAATATTTATTTCTTACATAAAATTTCATTGTATTTAAATGTGTTAATTTAGAGCGACTCAATCCCAAGCTGTTTTGTCACTTAAATAATCAGAAGTTTTGTAGAAAGCCCTGCTACACAATTTGGCTTTTATAATTCTTTTAAACTTATTTATAGACAATTCTCGGATATCATTGGGAAGTTTGTTATAGAATCTTATACATTGCCCCATAAAAGAGTTACTTACTTTGTGGAGACGGGTGGTATGTAACACAAAGTTATGCTTATATCTAGTATTTATATTATGAGTATCACTCCTTTTACAGAAGGAGTCTTTATATTTATGCATATAAATTAGATTGTCATATATATACTGACATGCCACAGTCAGAATGTTAATCTCTTTAAACTTCTCTCTCAAAGATTCTCGCGGACCAAGTTTATATATCGCTCTTACAGCTCTTTTTTGCAATACAAATATGGTGTTAATGTCCGCAGCGCTACCCCAGAGAAGAATTCCATAGGACATTATACTATGAAAATAACTGAAATAAACCATTCTAGCTGTATCCACATCAGTAAGCCGTCTTATAGTTTTAACAGCATATGCAGCAGAACTTAATTTGCCTGATAGTTTTTCTATTTGTGGGCCCCATTGTAGTTTTGAATCAATTGTGATACCCAAGAACACAGTTGACTCAACAGGGGTCAATCCAGCCCCATTAAGCTGTACATTGGTAGCCACCTGTTTCACATTAGGTGTAGAGAATTTGATGACTTTAGTTTTCTTGTCATTTAGCAAAAGATTATTAGCATTAAACCAATGAACAACTTTAGAGCGTCATTTACTTCGTCAAAATTGCGTAATTGTCGATTTATTTTAAACGTCAATGAAGTATCATCCGCAAACAAAACAATCTCATGTTTATCCCTTACATAGTAGGGTAAGTCATTAATATAGATTAAAAATAAGAATGGGCCAAGAATCGATCCCTGTGGAACGCCCATTACCACTGGGGATCCCGCAGATTTTTTACCATTTATATCGACCTTCTGAATTCTATTGCCCAAGTAAGAAGTCAAAAGTTCGAGAGCCTTGTTCCTGATACCGTAGTGGTGTAGTTTCCTGACAAGAGTGTTATGATGAACACAATCAAATGCTTTGGACAAATCGCAAAAAATACCTAATGCATCCTGCGAGTCCTCCCAAGCCGCGAATATACTTTTTAACAGATTGACTCCTGCATCTATAGTTGAACAACCCTTCGTGAATCCAAACTGTTTCCGATGAAGTAAATTATGTATATTAAAGTGACTGAGCAACTGGCTAAGCATTAGCTTTTCAAATATTTTACTTAGAGTGGGCAATACGGAAATAGGTCGGAAATTTGAAGGATCTGAAGTATCACCAGCTTTAAACAATGGAATAATTTTACTATACTTCATCAAGTCAGGAAATACGCCAGGTGCGACACAGCAATTGAACACAGCAGCTAGATGTGGGGCGATTATAGTTATAATTGATATATATATATATATATATTAGTCTTAACAGATAAACCCCACAGATCCCTAGTGTTTTTCATATTAATACTTTTGAAAGCATTCAAAATATCTTTAGGGTTAACCACCGAGAATTCAAAATCTGTGTCACACTTCTCTACGCTTTGCTGGAGTATTAGCTCAGCAGATACAGAAGAAGACGCGAGAGATTTGGTAACATCGATTGGAACATTAGAAAAATATTTTTCAAACTCAGTCGCAACTTCTAAATCGCTTTTAATGTCAACATTATTTATTCTTAAATTAAAATCACGACTACGTATTTTTTTCCTACCCGTCTCAGTATTAATAATCTTCCAGGTAGTTTTAATAATATTTGTCGAATTTTTTATAATATTTTTTAAGTACAATGATTTAGCAATGGAACAGGCTCTTCGAAAGGTTTTGGCATATTGTTTTACATGTTCTAGAAAAGTCGTATTTTGATTATAGGATCTTTCTTCATACAATTTATTTACAATTTAATTGATTGCGACTTTTATAAATTCCTGGAGTTGCCCAATCACAGAACATCAGACGGTTACTTACAGACAACTGTTTGGGTGTGAATATTGAGCAGAACTCACCATTAATCAAGTTGAATAAAGAGTTGTACAAGTGATCCGGATCACTATGATAGGGCAACAATGCCAGTTTTCTTGCTATATTATATTTAAATATTCCTAAACGGCTTTCACTATATGGTATGTAACTTATTTGTGTACTTTGAACCTTTGGAGAATTTGAAAAAGTGACCAACTGACCAGAATGATCTGACTGAATCTTATTAATTATTAATTTATTTAAAGGTTTTGCAGAGCTAAATATATTGTCAATACATGTAGCACTTGTGGCAGTAACTCTAGTTGGTTCTGTAAAGTTGTGATGTAAATTAAAGGATTTAAACAAATTTAAAAAATTACAACTTGTTGAGTCTTTCTCCAAAATATTTACATTAAAATCTCCACAAATGATAACAGTTTTATGGCTATTAGATAACTTATTTAAGGCATCCTCCATAATGTCTGGAAAGGTATCAAATGGTGCACAAGGAGGTTTGTAAAGACTCATAACAATAAATCGCTCTAACTCAACACATGAAATCTCTACTACTCGCTCAACAGAGAGGCTCACAACATCACTTCTTTCTTTAAACTTCAACAAATTATTAATTAATATTAGAGAGCCACCATGAATATACTTTTCCCTGATGAACGAGCTTGCAACCTGGTGACTATTGAAGCTGGAAATGAATTGATGGGGTTGTAGCCAGTGCTCAGTTAAACATAAAATATCAATATTGCTACAATTCAAAAACAACTCCAATTCTAACTCTTTCCCCATCAAACCTTGAATATTTTGATGCACCAGGTTGATAACACTTTTTTTTTTTTTTTTGGTTTTTTGGTTTTTCAGAGAAATAAACACTTTTACAAATTGTTCATAGTTCTCACCGCCACAGAGCACATCAATACAATACTATTAAGTTAACCACTAGAAACAACTACAATTCTGCTTCGCAAAATATAATCAATCTATTTTTATAACTCCATGGAATTGTCAAGTACAATGCCTTCAAATTTGGTACAAAACAACCTCAATGATTTATTTAGAACATTTTGGAAGCTGATTATTATAACAATTTCACTGTTAAATACTTCTGTAAATATTGACTATATCTAAATAGGAACAATATTTCTTTACAACAAAGAATGGCTGCTGTGCTATAAAAAAGAGTATATATGTATGGGTATAAGATAATGTAACTAATGTTGTTACAAGAAACTTAAAGAAGTTTTGCAATGTTCAATGACAATGAAAAATTTTATTATTATAGTCAAAAAATTTAAAATAATTATAAAAAACCACAATAAAGCACAGTATAACCCTAATTAACACGCTCAGCGCCATGTGTATCGTTTTCGATAGTTACCATTCCATTCAAAGCGCCGTGTATCGATAACGCGCACACTTTTCATACATTCTGTTTAGTAAAATAAAGGGAGGGGGGTGAAAATAATCATTCCTCTAAGACGTCTAAACTATTTTAGAGACTAAAAACAAAGAAAAATATCAAAAAGATTTGGTGGTATTGGCTTATAGGGCTTGGCGCCGAGCGTGTTAAGTTTGCACTATGAACTATACTACTAACATGTGATATTGTACTTAAAATATTATATACAAGGTTATTTGTAAAACACTAACAACCTTGAGGACTAGATGGCAAACATCATAAGACTTTTGTACTACAAGTTCGTACATACATAACTCAATGAAAAAAAAAATATCGGAAAGAAGTAGAAATATCAGAAAAGTATTTTATGTACTGATGAGACATTTGTAGGTCTAAGTTAAAACTTAGGAAGGAAAAAAAGGAAGACACGTGACGTTAAATAGCGCGTGTGCATGTCTTTGCGATGCTCAAAGAATTAGAAACTTTTGAGTGGGAAATTAAATTAATACTAATTTATGTATGAAAATAAAATCTAACAAATTATCAAAAGTTGTAGAACAAAAGTTGTTGCTTACGGAGTTAACTATCTAGTACTGCGAGGTTGTTGGTGTTTTAGACATAACCTTGTACATACAGGGCCTCTACCGGCTAAGTCGCCGAACATCGATTTCTTAAATGGCGCTTAATCAATTTTTAAATGGACTTCAACATTGACAATCGATTCTGGACCTTTTATGACGTCACATGTGCTCATGGAAGCCGAGTTAAAAATTCATTAAGTCATTTCTAGCCTTTATTTATTTGAACGCCATTTTAGAAATTGATGTTCGGCGACTTAGCCGGTAGAGCCCCAGGTCACAGAAAACACCCAGAACAAGACAAATAGACATATACATGAACACAAATATTTGTATTGTATCAGAAGTATCAGTATACTATAAACTAAGTCATATAAACTGATTTTTTAGGGTTGATGGATAGAGGATAGACATGGTCATAGTTTATTTATTATTCTTTCCAGAGTCTCTTAACAAATCATCTATATCTCTATATACATATAATAAAATCGTAGGAAATTCAAAACTGTACATTGAATATTTTTTAAAAAGGATACTTGGTGTGTGATTTACTATTGATATCAAAGCCAAAATTATAGTTTTTTGTCTGTATGTAGGTCCGGGCTAAACCCAAAAATTATGGCATAGATTGAATATTACTAAGAGGCCGGGTCATCATATAGGCTACATATTATCACCCTATCACCTATGGGGGAGGACCTGTGTGCAGGTGTATAATTTATAAAATTTTACTTGGGGCTTTATCTACAATCAAAATCTGAGCCAAAAATATAGTTTTAGAATTTTATATAATTTTAGTTTGTCTCTCTCTATGTATGTCCGGGCCAAATTCAAAAAGTATTGCATGGATTTACTTGAAATTTTGCATCAATATTACTAAGAGGTCGGTCAACATATAGGCTACATATTACCATGCTATCACCTACAGGGGAGGAGCTGTGATAATTTATAAAATTTAATGCGGGTAAAGCTGAGGGTCACAGTTAGTAGTTCATAATTGCTTAAGGGAAATGGTAAACAGTAACTTAAAACAGTCTGGTATACATGCCAATGTATAAAAGCTTGTTGAAGCAAAGAGTAACTACTACTCTTTGAAGATGTAATCTCATTGCATGCTATTGCTGAATGATGTTACAATCAGAAGAAAAATATTGTTGACAGAGAAAGTTAACAATTTAAATTTGTTCTTTGATTGTCAACTTGAGAAAATTGGTTGTTTTGATGTAATTACGCCAATAATATATCTATTACCGAACTAAATAACAGGCCTGTTGGCATGGTTAGCAAACGCTTGCTTTTCACACTGGAGGTTGTGGGTTTGATTCCCACACAGGACAGATATGTGTGTGCACAAACATGTCTGTTTATTTTCTATATAAGTATGTGTTTACAAAAGAAAAGTAGAATATATATAGTATATCAGTTATCTGGTTTCTATAGTACATGCTCTGCTTAATTTGGAATCAGATCATGTGTAAATAATGTCCCAGAACATTGTTATTATTTCAGAGTGTGACTATGTTTTTGTTATACCTGTACAAATAATACGGGTTGGATCTCATATCGAGTCGCCTGAATTTGAGTTAAGTGTGTATATGGGTGAGTTAAGGGCTTTCGTACTAAGTGATAAAACGCATTTTTTTCTGCCGGAGACGCGCCAATTTTTTAATTAATTTTTTAAAGTCATAAGACTTCATACAAATGCATAAAACAGAATGCAATTTTAATAAATTGCAATTTTGATAAATTTCTTAGCGATTTCGATACCTACAGCTTTGTAATACAATGTAAAAACATTGCTTTCGTGTTTAGAAGTGATATTTTTTTTTATAACACCTTTATAATAGGGTTGTAACGGATCTTCGCCTCCGCTTCCGTTACTGCGGAAGTTCCGCATGAAATCGTACCTTCGCCTCCGCCTCCGCCTCCGCTGCTTTTTTGCGGAGTTATAACGGAGGTTTATTTACGGCATAATCATATAATATCTCTGCATCACCCAAAGGTCGACTGGCAGAGAATGTCTTTGGCATCAATTCCACCTTTGTCATCATCAGCATCATCATCATATCAGCCGAATAACGCCCACTGCTGGGCAAGATATCCACGATTGCCGGTCTTACGCTATCGGCATCCACAAGATCATTTGGCTCGTGTTCACCACTAGAGAACCTTTCTGCCCCAGCGGCCGTCGGCTCTACGAGCTATGTGCCCTGCCCACTGCCACTTCAGCTTGGCAATTCTTCGGGTTAAGTAGGTTACTTTGGTTCGCCTGCGGACCTCAGGATTTCTGATCCGATCTCGCAGGGAAACTCCAAGCATAGCCCTTTCCATTGCTCTTTTGGTGACCTTGTGCCGCCTGATAAGACCCATAGTGAGCAATGACGTCTCTGTTCCGTTAGTCATCACTGGCAACACACACTGGTTGAAGAGTTTCGACTTAAGACACTGCGGTATTTGGGTCGAGAAGATATTAAGTAGCTTCCCGAACGCTGCCCAGCCGAGTTGGGTCTATGATTTACCTCCTTTTCGAAGTTGGACCTACCTAGTTGGATGATCTGTCCTAGGTAAATAATATAGTTCTCTACAACTTCGAGTGCAGTCTCCAACCTTAAGTAGAGTGGGTGCAACATGGATGTTCGACATCATTTTCGTCCTATCCATGTTAATTTTAGGACCCACTTCTTGAGAGACTATCCTGAGGCCATTGAGAATTGTACCAAGGTCGTCAAGGGTCTCAGCAATGACTACTATATTGTCGGAATATCGAAGGTGGGTGATGTACTCGCCATTGACATGGATGCCAAATCCTTCCCAGTCCAAAAGCTTGAAGACATCTTCCAACGCAGCGGTGAACAGTTTCAGAGATATAACATCTCCCTGTCTCACACCTCGCTGCAAGTGGATAAGTTCTCAGTTCCAGTCCGGGAGTCGCACTGACATAGTGGCGTTTTCATATAAACACTTTAACACCTCGATATACCGGTAGTCGATTTGGCATTTTTGGAAGACCTCAGTACGGCCCAGGTTCTGATCGAATCAAAGACTTTGTCTATGGTACTAAAGACTTTATGGAATCCGGCTTGTTCGGGAGGCTGGAAGTCGTCAAACCTGCGTGCGAGATGATTCGTAATGACTCTCGAAAACAACTTGTAAACATGGCTCAGCATTGTGATGGGTCTTTAATTCTTCAAGAGGGTTTTTTCGCCTTTTTAGAAGAAAAGTACCGCCACACCTTTGTGCCATACTTGTGGCGTTTGACCTTCTAGTATGACGGAATTCAATAACTTCTGAAGGGCCCGTAGAAGAGCTAGAAGCTGTAACTTGCTGTAACTCCATCATCACCAGGCGCCCTGTTGTTTTTAAGCTGTTTGAGAGGGAATCTTATCTCGCACATGCTGACGTCCGGGATGTCTTCGGTGAAGTCTCGGGTTAGTCGTGCTCTCGGATCTGAGGCACAACTATCGACACGTGACTGGGTTCTCGTATACAGCTGTCCATAGAACCTCTCCCAGCAACTCACGTGACGATTTTGCCATCCTCAGTCTTCAGCTTCGTCAGTTGGCTCTGTTCAACAGACAGTTCTCTTGCTAACACTTTAGAGCCTTTGTTCCACTCGATGGCTTCTTAATACATTTTGTATTAATTGGGCGCGTGTCGCGAGTCAAAGACTGTCTAGAACTGTCGGTTGAGCTGCCGGTATCTGGTAGCATCATCAGATGATGTCAAAACCATTTTCTGTCTTTCTACCTTTAGCTGCAGGGTTTAGTCAGAGATCTTTTTGGTTCTGTTTGTACGGCGGGCCTTAAAGACCCAGCCGTATGGACAGCTTCTACGAACCTGTCCTGGTATGACTCCACTCGGTTTTGCAGTTTGAGCTGAAAGGGTTCTGGGTTTTCGCCGTGGATGGGTAAAGGTCGGAGCATAGACTTTATCAGTCGGGACTTCTGGAGCTTGACTTTAAGGTTCAATGAGCCCCGCCTGTGATCGTTCCCGCTTTTAACCGTATTGATCACAAAGACGTCATTGAACATCTGTTTTATCATCGACAAAATAAAGTCTATCTCGTTTTTTGTTTTACCTTACCCAGGTCCATTTGCGGTTATCCGGCTTCTTGAAAAAGGAGTTCATCATAAAGAGTCCCTCCTTCTCTATGAAGTCAAATTGAAATTGCCCCACTTTCAACACATTCTTCATTTATTGAGATTAAAAAAATATTAATATTACTCATTAAATACTATTTTTTCACATCCACTTTCACCTTCGCATTCGCATCCGTTAACCTCCGCTTCCGCGGAGGTGAAATCCGTCACCTTCGCATCCGCCTCCGCCTCCGCTAAAAGGCCTCCGTTACAACCCTACTTTATAATTATAATTTTCCAAAAAATATCCAAAACTGAATTGTTCCTTGTCACTATCATGATATTTTTGCAAAAATGTACTTTTATGAAATAATTTGGGTTAGGTTAGAACGGTGACCATTTAGCGCGCGAAGGCGAGCGAGCGTAGAGAGCGTGCCGCGGCAGCGGCCGCCGAGCGCTAGAAAAACATTAACGATGGATATCTCCATAACCATGGGGTTCCGCGGGATGGGGATGGTACAGGAGGGTAACCCACTTCCCCCTCCAACCCCTCCCCCCTCAATTCACTTACGTTTGAAGGAGACTTGATTTAGCACATAGAGACTTCCAAACAAACCTAGCCTGTTTTCACAGATAGCCCAGAGATTGTCTATGTCAGACTTGAGTTACCTTGTAAGCATGGGCTATAAAATAAATAGGCACTTAATTAAGTTTAAATTAATATAACAATAACACTGACTACATAGCGTAAATTTAGCTAGCGGCTTCGTTAATCTGACGACGCAAGTAAAGTGGGGAAAGCGGCGGAATGTAGTAAGTTTTTAGCCGTTATTATAATAAGTTCGTAGTTATGGCTTCGTCAACTACTGGTAAAAAGCATTATATTAGAAATTAAATTACTCACTTCGTCTGAAGAACACATTACACAATATAAAAAGGCTTATCTAGCAAAATAAACTCACCTGACAGATTCATGTTTTGTTTTCCGATAACAAAACCAGTCAAAGATTCCAGCAAACTAAACTACACATACAACCAAATATTATAGATATAACACTGTATTCACTAAACTTCTAAATTAAAACGTGTTATATTAGATTACAGCTAAAATCTTAATTTACTTTTATTGGAAATGAGATTAAATTCTAATAACAACTTGAAGTTTGACTTTTGTTTGACGCCGCAAGCCGATGTTGCCATCTACTGAATTCAAAACATTCTAATGATAATTTTCTTACATCGGCAATGAGGTGTGTGATGTCGTTGCTTGGTGTGATTAAGAGAGGGTGGTGTAGGCATCGCGCAGCGTTCTGTAGGTTAAATACTCTTTGCAGCGTTAGTTGAACGGTGACAGCTGAGCTTTGAGACGGTGACGATTGTTCTAGCAATTTATTAAAGAAGATACGCGAAATAACTACATTTCTACTAGCCATATTATGGTCTAGATTGATTCACCAAGTCCCCGTTCTAGAGCAGTATTAAAAATAAATAAATAAATAAAGTAAAAAATAAAATAATAAAATATTCACGTAGACTTTAAAAAGCACGTGTATATACATGTTCAATAGCCAAAACATGTTTGTAGTAATATATATAAGTATACATACATAGTTATTCCTAGGTTTATATAGATTAGGAATAATATTTACGTTGTAATAATTTGATTTTGTTATCTTGCTAGCTTATATCAAGTTATGGTCAAAGAGATTATTTATAGGTTTAATTATCGAGATTAATAGTTTTAGAAATATTTTACTACATCTCGTCTGAATGGTTGTCTATATTAAGGTATTCAATATTATTATTATGGCGGACCCTGTGTTTATAACGACAGTCGCGCTGTAATGCTACCACCGGATCCAATATGCCCCAAACCCAGCGTAACAAACTCAGAGGGTGTATCTACTACTGGTTTCAACACGGCCCAGTTGACACGCTCTGGCGAATCATACCTACCTACTCAATGGGCCATATAACCTACACGAGATTTGGTCCACTTACTGAATCTATTTAGCGGGAAAATACAACATTTGTGCGATCGGTTGTTTGATTAAGTATTTATTTTAGATTTAATAGCCTTAGCAATAGAAAATAAAACGTCAAAATAATAGTAATATTTTGAGTCGGAACGAACAGTTCTGAAAACAAGAGTTCGAGGAGAATGTAAATAATTGATAGTTTTGTTACAGATAGTTCATGAATTATTATTATATTAGATTACTCATGTCTATATGGCTATAAGATCCCCAGTGGACTATGTGCAGGTTGGTGCCGACCGCCAAATGTCTTTATCAACAATGTACTCCTTAGTAGTGTAGTAACCCTTAGCAATAAGTACACGTTTAATGTGTGACTTTAAGGTAGTTTAGTTATATGAGTAGGGAGCTTGTTATTAAACCTAATATGATTTATTAGTTTTGCGAACTCTAAATTCACGCAAGTTACTTCTTTTTTTTTATATTAAGGTATCGATATTTTTCAACACAAACATTATATTCTGATATACATATTCAGATGGAACAGCAAGCATAGTATTTATCTCCAGTTTTAAACTTCAAACGTCATATTTTCTGAACTGACTTATTTACAGTGGCAGCAGATCAGTCTAAATTTAACCTATAGTAGATTTGGAAACAAGCTGGCAACATTATAATATTTAATTTTGAAGGATTCCCCGGGTGTAGTCAAATGTACATGGTATACAAGTACTTTAATATAATATAGAATACAGACAGACAGCAGTGAAACTATTTGCTAGATCCCTTTCCTTTAATCTATTTATATATTTATTTTCGGGTATTCAAGAAAAAGTAGCATGTAAGCAGCACATACATACCATATGGCGGTGGTAACTTGTTCTTCACAGATAGTACAGTTACCTACTTAACTTTATCGTATGGGCATTAGTAACGGGTACAAATAATAGTGGTGGCGGTTGGAATAACTCTGACACAAGGGTATTGTGGCACGAGTTGTTCCAGCCACCACCACTATTATGTGTCATCATCATCATATCAGCAGAAAGACGTCCACTGCTGGACAAAGGCCTCCTCCAAAGATCTCCACAATTGCTGGTCTTGCGCTAGCCGCATACAGCGATTTCCTGCGACCCTGCCCACGCTGCGTCCTCCGGTTCGTGGTCGCCAATGAAGAACCTTTCTGCCCCAGCGGCTGTTGGCTCTACGAGATATGTGCCGTGCCCACTTCCACTTTAGCTTGGCAATTCTTACGGCTATGTCGGTTACTTTGGTTCGCCTGCGGATCCAGCATTTCAGATTCGATCTCGCAGGGAAACTTCCTTTCCATTGCTTTTTGGGTGACCTTGAGCCGCCTAAGGCCCGTCCATGCGACCAAGTCTCTTGTCCGTAAGTCATCACTGGCAACACACACTAGTCGAAGACTTGGGACACTGCGGTATTTGGGACGAGAAGATATTACGTAGCTACCCGGACGTAGCACAGCCGAGTTGGATTCTACGATTGACCTCCTTCTCCAAGTTGGACCTACCGAGTTGGATGGTCTGTCCTAGGTAAATAATGTTCTCTACAACTGCTACAACTTCGAGTGCAGAGTCTCCAACCTTAACTATAGTGGTTGCAAGATGGTTCGACAAGATTTCCGTCTTATCCATGTTCATTTTCAGACCCACTTCTTGAGAGACTCTGCTGAGGCCATCGAGCATAGTACCAAGGTATTTTAGGGTGTCAGCCATGACTACTATATCGTTGGCAAATCGAAGGTAGGTGATGTACTCGACATTGACATTGATGCCAAAGCCTTTCCAGCCTATTATATATACCCGTTACTTATGCCCACACGAAACCTTGATATTATCAGTAATTAAGATATTGGAACAAATGAAACAAAAAAAATCGACGTTATAAATGTACCCGTATTTAAAGTTGCAAATATGATTACATTTAGTAAACACCAATACAAGCATAGTATATGCACCACGTGATGATCTGGTATTAAACTTTACTTACTTTATCGTACGAGGGTGACACTGAAAGTTCTTAGAAAAACAAAAACTTGACAAGTTTTTAGTTTTATTATATCTTTTCAAAATAGTGTCCATTTATATCAATACATCGCTGCATCCAATAGAACTACTGAGAAAAGCACTTCGCCCAGTCGTCCTTAGGGGTTCTTCGACGGCATTTTGAAACGCAGCCACTGCTTCCTCGGCTTTCATATAACGTTTCCCACGAAGTTTTTCTTTTATTTTAGGAAATAAATAAAAATCGCAACGTGCTAGATCGGGGCTGTAGGGCGGATGACCCAGTAATTCCACGTCTGACGTGGTCAAGTAGTCGATTGTTTGACGAGGCGTTGTCGTGGTGAAGGAGAATCCTACTGCGAGGTCGTTTCTCCCGAACTTTTTCTAAAACAAGTGGCCAACAATTGTTAGTGTACCACTCTGCAGTACTTAACTGTTTTTCGATCCTCTAAAACAATTGTTGCGTAATGACCTGTCCTTCCGAAGAACGAGGTCACCATCTATTTTCCCACGCTTCGACCTCTCTTCAAACACCCAGACAGCAGACTGTCCCTTAGTTTCGTGATCATAACAATAAATCCAGCTTTCGCCACCCGTAAGTACGTCAAACACAGCATTTGAGTCACCTCCGTTAAATCTTTGAACCATTTCACGACACCAATTAACACAACGGAGTTTTTGGACCTCGGTCAAATTTTGAGGTATCCACCAGGCACAATGCTTCCTGACCGCTAAATGTTCATGGAGGATTTTGTGCACTTGAATCATATCGATGCCCAAGTTTGTCCGAATCTGCTGATAACTCTTTTGTCAGTCTCTATCATACGCCGCACAACACTGATGTTATCTTCAGTCGTCGCCGTAGAAAGCCGTTCTTCACGCAGATCATCAGTGAGATTAGTGCGACCACGTTTAAACTCAGTAAACCAGTTGTAAACAGTGGCACGAGATGGGGCTTCATCGTGAAAGGCCAATCGAAGTCTTTCATAACTTTCTTGTTGACTTATATGACATCGAAAGTCATAAAAAATCTAAACTGAATCTTTACCAACAGTCGATTGGTCCATGAACCGTTGGTCAACGAATCTTTAAACCATTAACTTTTCATCCAAATAACTTTTCGCCCACGAACGTTTCGCCAACACAACTCTACGTCAGAGAATTTTTAACCAACAGAATGTTTTGACTAAAGGTTTTCACCCAAAGAACCATTGGCCCATGGACTGTTCCTCAACAGAACGGTACGTCAGTGAGTGTTTAGGTAACCTCTAGAAGCAACAACCGGCACGCACCAATATGTTTTAAATTCATGTGCGTATTATAAATTAATCATGACTTACTGAAACCGCTGAATGAAAACATCGAGTGGATGCCAGCACACCTGAGGGATTTTTCAACGGTGTGTAAAGCGATGTCTATAAAAAGATTTGGAACATTTTATATACTAAAGATGTTATAAGAGCTGCTCTATTTGAAGTCTTAGTAATGTCACCAAGGGAAAAACGCTACTAAGCTTGTGAGCGGAGATCCTATTAAAGGCACTAGTGCAATAGTGAAATTTAAAAGTAAGTTAATAAAACACCTGGTAATTATAATTTAATTCATCATGTAATGATAAAAAGAAAAATTGTTGCTGTACAGATCTCACAGTTAAACCGGTAACACGGTTTTGTGGGACATCTGCATAAACTGTTATATATATGTATATGTAAAATAAATAATAATAAAAAAAGACATGGCATTACACACCGTTGAAAAATCTCTCAGGTGTGCTGGTATCCTCTCGATGTTATCGCGTTAAATCCATGCTGACGTGACACAGTCAATTTTCAATTTGCCGCGAAATCGTAAACAAATTATATATAAAAGCGTAACAGGGCATAGCAACACATTCAGTCTTCATCATTTTGGTAAATAAGCAGTATGAAATGGGAATTCAATAAAATCTGGTTTGACAGAAAATATAAAATTTTAAATTTATAAGTTACAACAAAATATAATTTCTTTCACGTAAATCACAATATGTTCTTCCACAAATAATATTAATTTAGTCCAAAACTTCCTTGATTCGTTTAATTAATAGCGATTCGTCGCAAAAGTGGTGCGCTGACGGTTCCAGTTCAAACAGCCTCTCTCTAAGACACGACGCTCCGCTAGAGTAACCCGTCTATGTCATTCATAATGAAAAAGTTTAAACGATGCGCCGACATATAAAATACACACCTACACAATAATATTGGCAGAGATCCATTTTCAAAATTTGAACTTATTATTTTATTTGCAAGTCGTCAAGCTAGTTTTAAAGTTTTTGAAGCCACCATCTGATATTGCTTATAGACTGTTGCCTAATCCGAATACAACGAGAACCCGCAGCACAACGTGTCCACTGAAGCACGAAGACGAAATTAAACCACTTTGATGGTCACCCATCTATATACTGACCGCGTGCCTGGGGGGCTTAGCTTTACCGATCAATTAAGGACCGGTGAGATCCCTGGCTGTGAGCGCCGGATAGTAATCTAATAGACGCCAGCACATCAAGCCACCCGACTGTCAAATTTCCCCAATGGAAAGTGAACCTTAAGCTTTTTTAATAAAGTTGAAAATCTATAAAAGAAAATTTACATATTGGGGCATTGAGTTGATTGGGGTAGCTGGATGTGCTGGCGTCTGTACTAAACACTCGGACGGGTGTATACCTCAAAATACCTTCATAGCCACCTGACTTCGATGTATACAGTTCCTAATACTGAGTAAATGTACTCGAATATGGTCACCATATTTCCATCACCATTGTACAGATGCCAGGACATCCAGCTACCCCAATCTGTCAAATTTCTTTTATAGATTTTCAACTTCATCACAAAATTATAAGGCTCACTTTCAATTGGGAAATTTTTGACAGTTTGGGGTAGCTTGATGTGCTGCGTTTGTACATTTTATAGATTTATTTTGTATCAATCAAATTATCTAATAAAATACTGAGGCCTGTACATTGGAACCCGGCAGATCAGTTATTCTGGACGACTGCAATTAGGTGTTTTACGGGTCTTCTAGGTGTATCTGTTGTCGAAAAATCGTTAATGCCAATATTTTGAGGTTATATGTCAGACTAGCTGACCAAGCGAAGTTCGTTCCGCCTAACAGTCGATTCATTTTGTTTCTTTTTATTATGATACCTACTTAATTTCATCTTATTATTCCAAATTAAATTATATTTTTATTGACAATAGCTGTACCCACGCTTCGTCCGCCTATTAAATAGTTTTCTTTTTTTGTTTTTCGAAACCAAAAGAAGTTTTCTAAAATAAACGTAGCCTCAGTTACTCCTTATTACATCTGCTACCTGCCAATAAAACTCCCGTAAAAATCGGTCCAGCCAATTTTTTGTCTATCCGTTTTTGTTCCGGCTAATCTCTGAGATTAGCCGGAACAAAAACATATTTTTCAAAAAAATTTAAAAAGTTTATTTTACTGTAACTGTACATAACATGTACCGAATTTATATTCATATACGTGTAGTAAAAAACGGTTATTTCAATATTACAAACAGATACTCCAAATTAATTGTATGTATGTAGTATGTAAAGAGTATAGATGTATAGAACATAGATAGCTGTACATGTGGTTTATTCGATTTTTCTAAAATAAAATATTTTTTCTAAATTAAACGTAGCCTACGTTACTCCTTATTACATCAGCTACCTGCCAATAAAAGTCCCATCAAAATCGATCCAGCCATTTCAGAGATTAGCCGGAACAAACAGACAGACAATTTTTTTTATTTTGGTGTATGTACCGTATATATATTCATATACATAGACTCACGCCTGTTTCCCAGAGGGGTAGGCAGAGACAACGGATTTCCATTTGTCACGATCTTTGCATACTTCTTTTGCCTCGATTACTGTCATTTTATTCTTCATACATGCTCGCCGGTTTAGGGTACTTCTGACCTGCCCTTTCTTGAGAACATCTCCAATTTGGTCAGAGAATGTTCGACGTGGTCTTCCCCTTCCGGTTGTCCCATTCACACAGGCCAGGTATACTTCTTTTGTCAATCTTCTTTCATTCATCCTTTCTAAATGGCCAAACCATCTCAGCATGCCTTTTTCAATCTTTGTGACTACATCCTCTTTCACACCACAACGCTCTCTTACATCAGTCATATACATGTAGTAAAAAACGGTTATTTCAATATTACAAACAGACACACCAATTTTATTTATATGTATTTGTATACCTACATACATTTTTTAATTAACTATTTAAAGGGGCCGTCCGAAATAAAACTAATGGAATAAACATCGATTCATTGTCTTTACTAAATCTTTATTTAATAACGATTTCTCTAAGGTCTTCGGTTTTGAAGATCATGGTGGCCGTACGTCTTGATATTTCTAGGACATAAATTCTTTTATTTTGCTATCAGTAGCATTAAGAGTGAGCGTTCCCATTGAGGGACCACATATGAATCTTGAGCTTTAGAAAGCGTCAGCCGTTAGTAAAAGTTCTCAAACAATTGTAAATTTAGCCACTAGTTTGTAAAAGTATCCACTCAAAAGTTTACAATCTGTCAAAGGTGGTCCGTCAGACGTGACTGAGAGATCTCATAACATAGTTACAATTTACAACTGCTAGAGTAAAAAATAAGTAAACTTGTATCTGATTCCCAAGATACAAGTTTACTTAGTTTGGGAATCAGGAACTACAACTTTTTAAATTATTTGTTTTGTATGAAAATATTGTTACTAAATGTTTAGTCATTAAGACTTTCTCTTAGGTCTTTAGTTAAGGAGATTCAGGTTGGCCGGACGCTCTGAGACATCAGGTTCAAGAAATAGAGGCATTTATTGGAACGAAGTTCCTTATCGCGCATTGTGAAAGGGGGCTAGACGGAAAAAATTCTTACGAAAAGTTGTCACGATACTTTTTGCAGCTGGGCGGCGCGGCGTGCGCATGTTTCTCTGTCTGTCTCTCTCTCTGTTATAGAAAGCAAGCCTGATATTTTCATTTCTATTTCGCATTGAACAGTGTGGTGTCGCGACGATTATTTTTGTTGTGTATACAGGTTTTTTTATACATAATAAATAATAAGAAATAACTTCGTTCCATCCGGGTGTCCCTTGACACCTCTCAAGTTTTTTTTATATAAATGCCTCCATTTGTTGAACTAGACCGTCACGAATTACTTGGCTGGTATTTTTATGCGTCACGATCCGCCTGAGTAGCAACCAGCTCCCTTACTCGATTGGCCGAACGTTTTGATGTACATAAAATTCTTTACCCACGCTTTACTTGGGGAGTAAGCTGGTAAATGCGCGACGAGAGCGCTATGATACGTGATCGGGAAAGGCGAACGGAAGTTCAGAGGGAAATAAGTTAGTGAAGATAGGATCAGTTACGTTTTTGATTTATTACTATAAGGGCAAGAGATGTACAGACGTCAGCACTAGGGGTCGCAAACCGGGATCCCGGATACCGAAAATACCGGGATCCCGGACCGAAAAGAAGCCTTTGCAATACCGGTATTGAATTTTTTAATACCGGGATTTACGGTATTCATCACAGAACGAACGAACGAGCAAGTACTCCAAATTGTTTCATTGAATTATTATATTACTACAGTTAACCGGGTTCACTATCACATCGCCGCGCCGTTCCGAAACACGTTCAAACACAGCATTAATTTTCAATGTAATGGTGTTTAACACGTTTTTATGTTAAGAGTCTCTTATTTATAAAATTAAAGGATACTAACTAACCTAAACATCTTAGGCTATGGTTATCTGTACCTCTACGGTAAAAGTTAACTAAATCTAGTTATTGCTTTCTATTCATGTCATATATTAATCTTCAATATTTACGTATGACTAAAATTCAAATCATAGAAACTAAGCCCAGATTTAGCAACCCTCTTTACGCGAGTTTCAACTCGTACTTGCCCGCTTTTTTACAGACTAATAAGTCTATAAAACATATACTGGACATTTACAAACTCGGACGTGATTTGGAAATCTCGTCAGTGGATAATTCTAATCCTCCGGATCCGGACATTTATTCTCTATTTCTTACGTCTAATTCTACAATCTCCTCGGAGGAAATAGAAAGATTAGTCCAGATAGAGATGGCTCTCCACGAAAATGGAGGCACTAGGGGAAAGTTTGTAGAATTGGCATATAATTGCCTGAAAAGCATTCCTCCGACGAGTGTAGAGTCAGAGAGAGCATTCTCTTCATCTGGCTACTTTTGTAAACATTTGCAATCTTATTACTTAAACCAAAAATACAAAGAATGACTCAATTATTTTAATTACACTGTAACTCTGTTATTTTGCTATCGATTAAGCGTTTAAGATTTGAACTTGCGTATTTTGTTTGAAAATGAAAATAGTATTATATTTTTTCGTTAAAAGCGATTGCAGATTTATTATCTGTCTAAGAAATATTTTATTATATTTTTATTAACATTACAAACTATTGTGATTATTTGTGATCTCTTTTTCGTAAACTGACTTAAATGATTTAAGGCAAGAAGAATGTTGATTATTAATAATTAGTATTATTACGCATTGCAGAATATTCTATGAATTGTGATCTCTTTCGCTTTAAGGTTATACAGATTTAATTAAACCAAGAATTTTGATTACTTAATTAGTTTTTTGTTTAATACGGCTTTGTTTGATATTTTTATGTAAATTGTCCCACCAAAAACATCCTGTAAAAAAATAGCTACCTAAGTCTCGATGGAGCTGCTTATTTATCTCTAAAAAGTAATGAAATAAATGAAAAAAAAGTAAATAAATAAATGAAATCTCTAGACAAAGTTGAGCCAAGTCCTGTACCCCACTAACATGTAAAAAAGGTTCAACCTTAACGGCCAAGTCACATAACATTAAATATAATAATAAAGAAATTGCAATATGAAACCTTAGACTTGGCTCAACTTTGTCTAGAGATTTCATTACCTTTTAGAGATAAACAAGCAGCTTGGCTATGTTTTTACAGAAGGTTTTTGGTGGAATTTCACTTTGTTTTGCACAAAGCTGATTATTTTTACTCATAGATAGTAGGAATATGGATATTTTTTATTTTATATTAATATTAAAAGCAGAGTCCCACTACGCAGAATAAATTTTGTAACGGCAGTCGGTCGATAACGCTAATAGTTTGTGGGTGGGCTTTTACGGTTTCTCATCAGGGTCACTAGGTAGTCCAGATGTTCCATGATCCTAGTTTGATAGTTTTTCCTCTATGTGGGCGTTAAACTCTACCTCTGTTCCAAATTTCAGCGTTCTTAGACTCCTCTAGGTCAATGGGATGGGAAGTAACAGTTTTATTTTGATGATCATGTGTCAGTGTCGAAAATGCGAAACTTTGCTTTCCCTTAGCTTCGGAATTAAAAGATCAACCGATTTCAAGTGTTTGATTATAGCTTACAAGATGAGGAAAATTTCATCGTTCTAGTCCCATCCAGAGTTTCTCAAACGAGGGCCTGAAAATGCGGCGAAATGGTTCCAGAAAAGGATGGTACGGCAGTGTTGCTTCGCGCTCGACTTGGCGAGGGCACTGCCGTGCCCCCAGATTGTAACTAACCGTTGTAATGTTGCAATTTCGATAAGTGGAACCGAGGGATATACTCGTTTTCTTTGATTAAAATTAGATTTTCTCTAAAATGCTCTTTTATTCTTGTGATACTAAAAATTATAATACCTTTTAAATTAGAGATTTCACTATACTATAATCAATTAATGACTTTAATGGAAAAACTGTAAATGTCGAAAATACCGGGATCCCGGTATTCTCCTAGACCTTATACCGGTATTGGAGAAAACCTCCGGTATTGCGACCCCTAGTCAGCACATGCAGCTATCCCAATACGTCAATTTCTTTTTTAGATTTCCAACTTTATCACAAAAGCATTAGATCCACTTTCCATTGGGGAAAATTGACAGATTGGGGTAGCTCGATGTGCTGGCGTCTGTACATACGTGCACACATTTTCTCTCATAGTTACTTCAGACGTGTGGCCAAAAAAAGCACACTCGTTTTTCTTTTCTTTATTCCTAGTATTTATAATACGCCGTTCTTATTTTTCCTAATAATCATTAAATTTTAATAAATCACTACTGGCTAAACCATAGAGAGCTCAGACCGCTCTTTTTCAAACATGAGAATATGTGTTGTGTCAGTTACCGAACCCCACCACAGGATGCCATAGCACATGGTATGGATCATTCTTCAGAATTAAAAAAAATATTTCAAAGATACATTTTTAGTAGGGCCAATTGATCAATCTTTGTGCATAAATTAGGTAAGCTAAATTTATAACATGGAGCGAAGAGTAAGTTTTAAGTACAGACGCCAGCACATCCAGCTACCCCAATCTGTCCCAATTTCTTATATAGATTATCAACTTTATCACATAAGCATAAGGTTCACTTTCAATTGTGGAAATTTGCCAGATTGGGTTAGCTAGATGTGCTGGCCTCTGTACATCTAATATTTGGTCCCTTCAAATTGATAATTATATTCAAGTCTGTGATATACACCTGTGGTGTAACTTCTCACAACTGACTACTTGGATATCTAAATAATAACAAGCAGGTGAAATAACAAACACGAAGTATCAAATTCTTATATTTATTGAATCATTCATAGTCGAGAACCACAATTATCTTTGTTTTCATTGGTTAGTAACCAAATCTTGTACAGTGTCAATCTTGAATTGTTCTTTATTCTACACTTAGAAATAGTGTCTATTCCACTGAAATTTTTTATTATTATATTCACTTAATTTCTTTCACATAGGCATCTAGTTCAGCGTCTAGTTGTTCAGCAGTAGGCGTGGGACGTTTGCCACGGCCAGCTCCGCCACCGCCACGTGCACCTCGCCTGTTGTCTCCGCGACCTCCACCTCTCGGTGGATTTCTACTCGCGCCACCTGTTTAAATTAATGTAATTAATCATATGTGTTTAATCAATACATACATACTGCGAAAAATTAATAAAATTGTTTGAATGAACGAAAGTTGATAAAATTTTGACCTTTATACCACTAAAGGAAAAATGGATCATACAAGGTAAATTAGTGAAAAGCCACTATTTGATTAAGAAACCAATGTCACAAATAATGGGTGCATTATAACACAAAATAAATTTACAATTAGACATGTTGGTATATGTATTGATTTTTGTACAGACACCAGCACATCAAGATACCCCAATCTAGCAAATTTCCCCAATTGAAAGTGAACCTTATGCTTATATGATAAAGTTGAAAATCTATAAAAGAAATTTGACAGATTGGGGTAGCTGGATGTGATGGCGTCTGTACAAAAACAATAGGGATTCCAATATGTCTAATTGTGAATTTATTTTGTGCACCCATTGTTAGTGACATTGGTTTACAGGGTAATTTTTCGCTTGTCATTACGCACTCTTAATTACTTCGAAGTGTCGTCCATAATTATTTTCGTAACATGTATTTTTGCCCCATAGTTCATAAAAAATTAAGCATAAGAATTCAATTGAAGAAATTCAATCAGGTGCATAAATAGTTATAAATCAGCTTGAAATACATTTTATTCTATACCCTTTACAATATGACACCATTATGAAATCACAAATCAAATTTCATTAGTCAGCAATAAAGTTATTAATATTATTCTTTACTTTCAAACAAAACTTATTGTGTATTAGTGAAAGATTTCTTGTACCACAGCTAAGTTAATCGCATTCTGCAGACTAAGGATAAAAACCAAAGAGCTAGGTCGAATCCTTGAGAAATCTCTTGTAATGTAAGAGTTTTAAACAAAAGGAAGCAAACAAGGAATTTAATTATTTATGAGAATTGCCAGTTACAGTCCCCACAATTCGAAACCCTTAAAGCTTTGCAATATGTTTTTGCATTGTTTTTGTACCTTATTCCAAAGTAATAAGGTTGAAATTGAAAATTTTAGTCTTGTATAGTTCACAGCCTGTTTAAGGGCCTATGCAAACCACATTTTAAATGCTTTGATCATACAGAGCAGTTTGTTTTTGTTTGTATCAATAAAAACGCGCCTCAACGGCGCGCTTAAAAAACGTGGTGTACATAGGCCCTAAGGAGTAACATATTCATTAATAATGATGTAACGTATGATCATCACCCCATCTCATCCCGTGGGGGGCGTAGAAGTCGACCCGAGGGAATATCTACCAGAGGACGGGAAGCAGCTTCCTTCTGAGTACTACGACCATCATACTGCGATCGCCAACCCGCCTGCCAAGCGTGGCGATTATGGCATATCCCCTCAAGATGATTCTTGAGGGAGGTTTGTCCAGCAGTGGACTTATTTAAACTGTAATGATGAATGATGTAACTCATTATCCCCATATTGAGCTAGCTTTATGTAACTCAATAATTACAAGAAGTTATTAAAACTGATACAAGGAAATATTGTTATAGTAATTATAACAGATACTACCCAATGCCTAACTATTTTAAGAGCAAATTGCTGGCAAGGACAGACCATTCAATATTTACTTGCCAATATTATGAGACCTCAAACACTGACCAATTAAACTGAAATATACTTTGTAAGTCAGAAAAAACTGCTCAAGTAACTGGACCTGGCGTTTATAACCAACTACCAGGTGGGATCAAAGATACAGTCTCACCATGATATTCAAAAGCAGGCTCAAAATCTGGCTGGTAGATAATTATTAATTTGTGTTAAATTATAGTTATACAACACATGGGACTTAAAATGTAGCTTATAAATTATTCAATAAATTTTCGACATTCCAATTGATTAATTTTATAATTCAGTACTTAGCTTTACTTGCTTCTAGTAACTGTCACCCTAAGGTTGACAACTGTAATAACTATTTAAATTCAAATATTTTTATGTAATATTTTTATAATAAAAATCCATTAATTTTATGATTGAATATTTAATCATTAGTTTATTTCGCCTATTGTTTAGTTGTCTAATCATTTGTAAAAATTTACATGCCATATATATGGCGAAGCATGTGAAACCTAACAATGATTACAACATCTATAATTTGTAAACCATGTTTCATGTAAATAAATGATTTTTATCTTTAAATTAATTATTAAATTGTGATTTTCTGACTTTTAACTATTGTTATCAATAAATAAATGAAATGAAATGATAGATTATTATCATTGAGAATATGTTTGTAGGAACATACATAAATACATAAACATATATAGATAAATTTCTGGCCAATCAAAGCTTTACCTATTAAAAAAGGAATTTAGAATTATACATACCTCTATTGAGGTTTCTCCTAGGTGGTCCACCTCCGCCACCAGCACCACCTCCAAGACGACCACTCCCTCTGTCTTCACTCCTAAAGGTGCTGATCTCCGATGTTGCCAGCTGAATGTTCATGGCCCTGCCATCCAGTGGTACCCCATTGTATTGCTTCATGGCTTTTAGGGCATCAGCTCTTCTCTCAAATACCACATCCGCAG
Source organism: Pseudoips prasinana (assembly GCA_951640165.1). NCBI lineage: Eukaryota > Metazoa > Arthropoda > Insecta > Lepidoptera > Nolidae > Pseudoips > Pseudoips prasinana. The sequence continues at coordinate 18,808,507 of OX621260.1, forward strand.
TACCTATCAACAGTAAGGATTTAAAAGTAGAAAACAACAACCTACAACAACTAAATTCTTACGAGGATTGATACATACAAAATTTCTTTGAAATATAACTTGAGAAGCCTGTTTGCATGGTTGGCAAATACTTGCTTTTCACACTGGAGGTTGTGGGTTCGATTCCCACCCAGGACAGATATGTGTGTGCATGAACATATCTGTTTGTCCTATGTCTGGGTGTAATTATCTATATAAGTATGTATTTATAAAAGAAAAGTAGTATTCACGAGAGGGTAACGGTCTGGTATCCACGAGACAGGTCAAGGAGCCAAGGTCGCAAAGCGAGAAGATGGGAAGATGATATTAAATTGACTCTAGGTCCCCTTTGGCCAAGAATTGCGACCGACAGGTAACAATGGAAGACGTTGGAGGAGGCCTATGTCATAAGACACACCGAATTAAGGGATTTACTATATTAAGATTACTAACATTTATCAAAAATTGTGAAAAGTTTCGGAATAAAAGGCTTTATTATTATTATTATTATTAAGTCTGGTTTCCATAGTACACACTGCCACGTATCAAGCTATATTTTTCCAATATAAGCTGACCTCTCACTGTATAGAAATCCTATACAACGCGAGATCAGCTTATACTGGAAATGTATAGCTTGATATGTAGCCGTGTGTACAAGCTCTGCTTAGTTTGGAATCAGAGTGAGAAAAAAAAACTCTTCACAACTACATCTGTCTTTAGAGGCCTAAATACTGCAGTAAAGTAGAATCAATAATTATCTTGGGACAACTTAACACGCTGCCATCTAATCCCAAACTAGGCAGAGCTTGTACTATGGCAACCAGCAAATAATTTTGCTCATCACACAAAGATTTGTCCAGGGTGGGCATCAAACCCATAACCTCTTGCTTAGCATTCAGGGTCTTGTAACAACAAGACCATTGGATTTATTATTTATTTTTAATTTGAAACAAACAAATCTAGCTTACCTAAGGATCTACCAGATCTATCATAGTGTACTGCTGCACTCTTCAGAATTCCAAATTCAGAGAAAAGCTCTTGTATATCTGAATCTGATACACCAAAGTCCAGATTGGATACTAATAATTTAATAGGACCAGTAGTTGTTATTGCTCCTCCACTTCTTTGAATCTTCCTTTCACCAAAGTCATTGAACATGTCATGTTTCCAAGTGCTGTTAACATCGCCCTGAAATAGGTGGTCCTTCAAAGAGCTTGCCGATTGGCTTCGCTTTATGCCTTTTGGTACATTACAACAAAGTGTAATAGCATGGCATATACAATACTGCTACATTATCTTCTTAAGTACATTTTATTTTTACATTATTTATTGTAACAATTACATTTGACAAGTATTTAAGAAGAACAAACATTGTGATTGTAAATATAACATAATTTAACTTCACAACATTGATACAATTGATTTTGTGTCCCCAAAAAAAGATGGTCCATATTCCGCACTTGCACAAACACTTGCTTATTGCGAGAGCTAAACTGGTAACATGTCATTGGAGGAGTTTAACACCACATGCCAACATGTTCTTGGAGTGCAGCTTCCTGCCTGTACCGGCCCCTGACACCTAGGCGTCAGGGATGATGACACCCTTGCCGACGTTTTCCCAATATAGCGCCAACCACTTCCATCCGACAGCAATTTACAAAAGATGAGGAATAGCGGGAATCTCCAGATAGATGACATCTGAAGCGGTGTTTACAGCATCCCGTCTGCACGTAGATGCCCAACAGCAGGTCAAAGTAATTATTCCAGGCTAAAGACTGGAGGATCGCCACAAAGACAATGACGACTGTCATGAACATATTGGCTTCTTTCGAATCCAAATATAGATCAAGAGTAAGGGAGAAATACTATTATGACTTTAAAACTGCTGCTAGATACAAGATGGCCAGACAAACAACAAAATTCTGGTTGCAAATTTTCATAGCAACACTCATCCGTCGAATTAGTTAGGCGTAATATTTCTACGATGCGTCATTTCACCACGTTCGTCCGCCATTTGCAATTTTTATAACCATCTAAGTAATAATTTACCCTTGAGTAACTTGTTGATTTAGATATACCGCCTCGATTTCTACCGCGCATAACGCCTCCTGTACGGCCGTTACGAAAACCTCCACCGCCGCTGACGCCACCACCACCACGGGTTGCTCCAGGTCTTCTGTTCGCAAACTTTCTTCCAGCACCACCTCCTCTAGGAGTTCTTTTGTTAGCTTTAATTATGTCATCCAAAGCCATTTCTATTTGGTCTACCATCTTGAATTTATTTTAAGCCTTCACACACTCTTCCCTAATATTTTATTAGATATTTCTTGTATTTTCACAACCAAGACGCTCACACAATGCAAATAAAAAAGCCTTACGTGCGTAGAATTTGTCCAAAGAGTGTTTAATGAATCCATAGACTAGACATTTCAATATTTTCAATGTAAAAAAATTATAAACCGGAAATAAGGATTCCAAATGAAAAATAAAAAGTCCTACTAAAAATGTATTAGTGTTAAAAGTGAAATCTTTGTAAGATTTCACTTTTAATACCACTAATTGGTAGAAAAATATTTTCTATTGCCGTTTTAATTTAATGACCAATAAATTCAGTGGCCAAATCAATCCTATGATTGAATATGACAGGCATTGCTTGGACATATAGTGCGACAAGGATCTTTATGAACGTGGCTGAAAGTAGAACTAACGCCGCCATATTTTTTTTTATTCAATAATTAATAAAAATGATATATTTTTAGTAGGAGTCACCGATTTAGTGAGACTAATAAATTAGTAGAAGGAGTAGAAAATCAGAAGCGTGTTCAAATGTAAAATAATTTTTCTTTTCTCTGACTTAATATTGAAATTATATCTTTTTTAAACGTCACTCACTATCATAGAGAAATTGTAGAAAGTAGGTTTAATACTGCAGTTGTTGCCACTACACCACCCTCCCCTAGAGACCGGGTTACGGGCGATAATAGCCGGGAAATTTAACCCTAGGTTCCGAACGCGTCTTTTTGACCGCATCTTCATGAGCACAAGGTAAGTTATGGCTATTCCTGGATGTATTGTGATGAGTGTGATGGTCAGTGGGAGTGTTAGTGTTAGAGTGAGTGTTAGGTAATGTGGTGTGTTCTGAATCACGAAGTATGAAGGCCGGTTTGATACGATCTATTGAAACCGTGACTTGTTTACCGTTCATGATAATCTTGTACACCTTATCACCACGCGAAACAATCTCATGAGGACCAGAGTACGCTGGTCTTGAAGAACGCCCTATGGTGTCATCACGCAGGAATACATGGGAAGACATAGATAAATCTTTATATATAAAAGTTTTACAATTAGCATTATGGTGAGACCCTGGCGATGGTTGTAAATTTGTCACAAAACTTCGTAACCGACTCAAATACTCAGTCACGTCGATGGCTTCCTTACTAGGTGGAGTGAAAAACTCTCCAGGAAGTCGAATAGCTTGACCACATATAAGCTCAGCTGAGGAAGCTTTCAAATCCCCTTTGTAAGAGCTGCGAATCCCCAATCAAACAAGGGGTAACGATTCAACCCAAATCTCGTTAGCGTGGCAGGTTATTGCAGCTTTGAGCTGTCGGTGAAACCTTTCCACTAAACCATTACAGGCTGGGTGGTATGCTGTGGTTTTCCGATGATGAAAACCAGCAATGAGGGATAAACTCTTGAAGAGCGCTGATTCAAATTGTCGGCCTCTATCCGTGACAATTTCTGTGGGACAACCAAACCGAGAAATCCATCCACTCAATAATGCCTTTGCTACGGTTTCAGCCGTAATGTCCAATAAAGATATTGCCTCAGGCCTACTATGTCAATATGGATAAAAGAAAACCTAGACTGCGGTAATTTGAAAGTGCCTATTGGTGACAAGACATGTCTAGTGACTTTACAACGCTGACAAGCTAGGCAAGTGCGTACCCAATGTCGACAGTCCTTCTTCACTTCAGGCCACACATAACGTTCGGCGACTAGCTTGGCAGTGGCGTTGGCACCAGGATGGCTGAAGCAGTGAACACTTTCAAACACCTGTCTGCGTAGTTCTAGGGGAACAAACGGTCTGGGAGTGGTGCTACTGACGTCGCAGTACAAGTTACTCTGAGAACCAGGTATTTTGATCTGCTGGAGCTGCAACGAATTGTTACCTGAGAGTAATTGTGATGGTTCCTCATCAAGGTTCTGAGCTACAGCAATTTTCTCGGAATCAACGAGTTGTGAGATCTCCTCAATACGTTGTTTTTGCCCGAAATATGCCTAATATCTGTGGTGAATTGGGCTATCAGATCTAGGTGTCGAAACTGTCTAGGAGAACATTTGTCCTTACGGGTATGGAAAGCATAGGTAAGGGGTTTATGATCTGTATAGACGACAAAATCTCTAGCCTCTAGCATGTGCCTAAAGTACTTGATACTCTCGTAAATGGCGAGTAGTTCACGATCATAAGGGGAGTATTTGACCTGAGCGTTACTTAACTTGCGTGAAAAGAATGCAAGTGGTTGCCAATCACCATCTGTCAGCTGCTGGAGGACTGCTCCAATCGCTTTGTCTGAGGCGTCCGTAACTAACGCCATTTTTGCGTTACAGTTAGGGTGTGCCAACATAGCAGCTTGGCACAAACTGTTTTTACAGCCTGCGAAAGCTTCAAGCTGGGGCGCTGAAAAGTGGACTGGGCTGGAACCTTTAATAGAACCGGTCAAAAGCTCATTCAAAAGTGCTTGATAAGTAGCTGCACCAGGAATAAACCTACGGTAGAAGTTTAACATCCCCAAAAATCGTCGTAGTTCCTTTACCGTCTTAGGAGTAGGTAAGTTTTAGATGGATTCGACCTTGGATGGCAATGGTGTGGTGCCTTCAGATGTTATGCGATAGCCTAGAAATGTAACCTCAGATGCACCAAACGTACACTTAGAACTATAAATAACCATACCATATTCTCTTAGTCTGGTAAATAGCTGGTGGAGATGCTGCTCATGAGTGGCCTGATCTTTAGAAAAAACCAAGAAATCATCTAAATATGCGTACGTAAAATCTAAGCCTGCAAGCATTTCGTCCACGAACCGCTGGAAGGTCTGCCCTGCGTTGCGAAGTCCGAAATTCATGTATGGAAATTCGAAAAGTCCAAATGGTGTGGTGATGGCGTTCTTCGCAACGTCTTTAAAATTTCTTTTCTTTTCGCTTACTTAATATTGAAGTTATATCTTTTTTAAACGTCACTCACTATCATAGAGAAATTGTAGAAAGTAGGTTTTATACTGCAGTTGTTGCCACTACATATTAATTTAGAAATAAATTTATTTATAAAGATATAAATGACTGTTTTATCCCTAGTGCCATCAAATTATTTATAATATTAAATCGATAATATATCGGGTACTTAATAAACTTTTGGATTTAGATATTTCTGGGATATTATTCGCACACGACCATCTGATCCCAAACTAAGTAAAGCTTGTACTAATAATCAAATATCTGATATATTACGTATCCTACTTTTGTAAATACATACTTATATAGATAACCCCAGACAAGGGACAAACAAACATGTTAAAGCACACAAATATCTGTACTGAGTGGGAATAAAAAAGCTAACTAAGCCAACTGGCCCGTCAAAGTTAAATAATACAATGGATACAGTCTATTGTCATTGTTAAATTTTCCCATTATGTTAGGGAAATTATATTAAAAGCAACCCTTGCCGTCCTAGTGTCGCCCTCCCACTAATGTCAGTCACGTTCATAAACATCCTTGTCCCACTATAATATAAGATAAGACCCATACCTGTCATCAAAAATATTATGTCTTCAATTCAATTCTTCTATAATGGCTTTCGTGGATAAAAGGCCACAATTTCGCCAATGTCAGGCCGTCAAACGAAGGAGATTGTACGGTCAAAAGAGCGCCCACAATTTGCATCTGTAGAGATTTCGGTAACGCAGTTATTATCTACAACAACACAGAACAGACACAAATACATAAACAATATATTTTACAATCACAAATAACAATTATTATATAAATATATACGTTATAGTTTGATTTTATTGATTTTTATAAATTTATACAATATGTTTACCAATGGGGTATATACAAGAGATAGGAGGATTTTAAAAGAGAATGGTCGGGGCACATGAGAAGGAATTGCGTCATATAAAGAGTATTTCAATCTAGGGCAGCTAAAAAAGAAATAGTCGCCATGACCCTAATCTAAACCACATTCACATAAAGAGAAATCTTTAATTCTAAGTTTGGACAAAAAAACCGAGGTGCATTCATGATTAAGTCTTAAACGGCAGATGGTGGAGGTAGTGATTTTGTCCAGATGTCTATGTTTGGCAAACCAGGGCTTGCATGGAATGTCAGGTTGAATGTCTCCACAAAACTTGCCCTTGACGGTTTTAGATATACTTACACCATACTTTCGTCCATGATTTATACAAGGCTGGTTTCAGTGTCGTGCATATGTCTTGACAATAAATTTGGGAGAATTCTGAGGAGCCTATTCGGATAGCATTTCAATTCACTATCCACAGTCGCGACCGGGTCGCCAAGCGACACACTTGTCCGTGCCCCGTGTACATTAATTGCGATAAACCTATTTTTACCTACCCTACAATCATGGTTCTAAAAAAGTGTATAACTTGCAACAAGAATATAACTCAAAAGTCTCCAGGAATCGAATGTAACAGGTGTAATAAATGCTATCACGCTACAATGACCTGCACTAAGCTCTCCAATAAACAAATAACCACCTTACGAAATTCGGACGGGCTGGAATGGAGTTGTGATATATGTCTACGTAACACGTCAAAGCGATCTTCCTTCGTCGTACCAGAGGACTCGGAGAACGAGGAAGATGTGGAAAGTGAAACACCTATAAACATCCTCGACTCAAAGAAATTGCTTAAGGACATCACCCGCGAAATAAGGAAGGTAGTCAAGGACGAGTCAGAAAGTTTAACTATGGCGATGAATTATATGACCGATCAACTAACGGACTTAGAAAATACGGTGAAGCAACAAGGAAATACTATCAAACAGCTGGTGAATAAAAACTCGGATCTCATTAACAAAAATAAAAACCTAGAACTACGCATAAGTGCCATGGAGCAACGAGCTCAAGAGGTTGAACAACAGCTATTGGCCTCCACCCTCGAGATAGTAGGTATTCCTGACACGCCTAAAGAAAACGTAGTCGATATAGTCAAAGCAGTTGCAACCAAACTAAAAATCGACAGCCAGCTGGTAAGTGCTCGCCGAGTGCGACGCAAACAGCAGCCAGGACTGATTATAGTTGAGCTACAATCTAAAAGTATTCGTGACCAGTGGATTTTGTTAGCGCGAAAACAAGATATACTCGCAGGTAGCATACTGCCAGATTTGCCAAGTGATAAAGGTACAAGTCGCCTATCAGTTCGTGCAGCACTGACGCCGTACACAAAATCACTGCTTTACAATACTAAACTACAACTAGGAAGCTCTTATAAATATATCTGGTGTAAGGAAGGTAAGATATATGCGAAGAAAAACGATGACTCCGAACGGGCATTTCTTATTCGCTCTTTAACAGATATTGACCCCTTACTGAATTGTTAGACCAGGTATATATATAATTTTGTGCTATCCAACACATTTCTAAGAAGAATTAAATAATGTCTGATAACATTACCGAAATTCATAATTCTATATCAGTTAAAAAGTTTGTTAAATGTACCAACTACAGTAATATTAATCTATTATGTATGCATGTAAACATTCGATCCCTAATCCGCAATTTCTCGAAGCTACTTTGTTTAAATAGTTCTTTTAAACTGACTTTTGATGTAATAGTTGTCACAGAGGTGGGTCTGTCCGATGTAATATGTAATCTTTTTCATATACCCGGATATATAATGCACACAAAATTAAGACAAAATAAAAAAGGTGGCGGGATTATTATTTACGTTAAAAACTACCTTAAATTCACCACCCATACCTTTAAAACATACTGCTTTGAAACTATAACAGGTACTCTAATAACTGCCAATAATAAGTCAATTACTTTGTTTGCAATCTACCGGCCACCAGCTACTAACAGACATTTTTATCACTGAACTTTCCACACTGCTGTATAAAATCGGTTGCACTGATACGATAATTCTTGGAGACGTAAATATTGATTTAAAATCCCAATCCCCCCATCGAGATGCATATGCAGATATGCTATCCGAACGAGGGTTTGTATGTGGGGTGACGGACTACACTAGAATCGAAACGCGAAATAATAAAGTAACTAAATCATGCATCGATCACATTTTTGTGAGACTAAATAAATGGCATGCGTGCACGGGAGCGATCGACGTCGTTCTGGCGGACCATCGCGTCACTCTCATAGCGTGCAGCGACCAAGCGCATATACAGGCCGTTACGAAAACTACTAAAATATTTTGTCATGACAGTGAAATCTTAATTAGGGAGTTAAGTAAAGTCGAATGGTCTCTCACAGATAATATGGAATGTCCTGATAGTATATATGAGTTTATTAAGTCGAGGTTAGGAGGTAGATGCTTGTAATAAGGCACTTACGACCAAAAATAAATACAATATCCGATGTAAGGTTCCATGGATAAACAAACATATTTTAAACTTAAGTAAACGCAGAGATATATTATTTCACTCGTGGAAATCCGATCAAACAAATATGTGCCTAAGATTACAGTATAATAAAGCACGTAATAAAGTCCACATTGCCCTTGAATACTTTAGAAATAATTACTTCAAAAATAGAATTAAACAAAATTTCAATAATCCCAAAAAGCTTTGGCAAATAGTTAATTCTATATGTGGGAGAATAAACCAATCTATTGATGAAATAATATCAAAAGCCTTTAGTGATCAAAATTTAACTACGCTGGAAATTGCCAACAGATTTGCAAACACTTTTCAAAATTCAGTTAAAACAATACTACCAACTTGTACTAACAAGATTCTTAATGAAAACGATTATCAAAATAACCCCAATGTTAGTATTCTTGTAAAACAAGCCACTCCATGTAATATACTTAAAATTATAAACAAATTACAAAATTTTAAGGCCCCAGGGCGGGACGGGATTAAGATATTAAATATTAAACAAATTAGCCGTAAAATTTCTAGTGCTGTTGCTAATCTAATCAACGCTAGTCTTAAACGTGCAAAATATCCAGATGCACTGAAACTTGGATGCGTTCGCCCAATCTATAAAAAGGGTAGACACAATGACCTAACAAACTATCAGCCTATAACTCTCTTATCAACCATAGATAAAATAGTGGAAAAGTTTTTTAGCGAGCAAATTCACATGTTCTACCAAAATCATAATATAATATGTAGTAATCAATTTGGCTTTCAACCGCATAAAAGTACTTCTTCTTTATTATCCCGGTTCACCGATGAAATTAACCTTAATCTTGACGACAGGAAACACGTTTTAGCTCTGTTTATCGATTTCTCGCGCGCTTTCGATACACTAAATCACAACAAGCTAATAAAAAAACTAGAAACTACCGGTGTACGCGGCCCACTCCTAAAATGGTGCGAAAATTATTTGAAAAACAGAACCTTTTGCGTTAAAATAGATCAGACTTGCAGTGACTTAATTAAAGTTGAAGAAGGAACCGCCCAGGGTTCAGTACTCGGCCCCCTCCAATTTCTAGCATACATCAATGACATGAATAATGTCCTTGAATTTTGTACTTCATATCAGTATTGCGACGATACTTGTCTACTCGCCACAGATAAAAATTTTGAAACTGCTCTGTCTAAATTACAAACCGATTATGACAATATAAACAAATGGTGCCATGATAATGGAATTGTGATGAACGCAAATAAAACTAAACTTCTCCATATCTGCTCCCCGTATATAAAGTCTAAATAAACTGCTAGGAGATACTTAGTAGCCCATGAACACCTTTGTTTACACAAAACCCGCAGAGATTGTCGTTGTCCTACAATTGAATATGTTGATAAACATACATATCTAGGTCTGACTATTGATAACAAATTCAATTGGTTGCCGCAAGTTAATCGAGTATGTGATAAACTACGCGCTTTTCTCGCAACATTATATATTATCAAAGACAGAATACCTTTTAAAATAAGGCTGATGTTGTATAATGCCCTTGCAGACTCAGTGGTCTCATATGGTATATCAAGTTATGGTAGAACATACAAAACCTATTTAGATCGTATCTTCAAGTTGCAAATAAGAATACTCAAAAAAATTGTTTCATCGAACATAGCCGAACAAATGAAGGACGATGAATTGATATTGTTTAAGCACTGTAAGGTACTACCAATTCATAAAAAATTTGAGAATAGCCTTCTAAAAGAACAATTTTTCAATAAAGATATTCTTGACGATATAAGCCACTATATTCAAACAAGAAAAATTACGAACAACCGACTTGTTACAACATCAGCACATAACTATTACGTTGGAGGACCACTCGATACTTAATTCCACATCTTATAAATAAATTGGACCCCAGCTTCATTAAAAGTATAAACAAAACAAATATAAAAAATAAATTAAAATCACATTTCTTAAACATCATGTAGATGCAGGCAATATAACTGGTTTTAAACCTGCACTCGAGTGTCGGCGCATCGCCCGGCCACTCGACGTAAACAATGTGACATTTATTTATTAGAATAGATAGGTACATATTTAATATTGTGAACCTAATTTGATAGTAGGTAATAATTACATATAAATAGTTATAAGAATTTAATGTACTGCTGAATAATAATAGCCCGGACAAACCTCCGTGGTTTTTGGGTTTGCTATCATAATAACATGTATCTTTACTTTATGGAAATAAATAATAATAATAAAAAAAAAGCAATATTATGTCTTAAAAATACCATTCTGTTTTAAATATACCATCACGTCACGTGTAAAGAATATAATAAAGAAGCATGATATATTAAGTTTTTTTTTTCTCTATTAAGTTAAATGTCTAGTTTACAAAATACCCAGGTAAAATATTAATTATATTAAAAAAGAAAGATAAAAAGACTGATAATATGAGGAGAGCAATATTAGAAGACCGGAGTTTCCAGCCAAAAACTAGTTTGTTGGTACTAATTTTCACTGTGTTTATTTCATTTAGAATCTTGCAATAAATTCGCTATGGTTAATTTGGTTAAGAACCAATCGAAATGCCATAAAATCGGTATTCAAAAATATGAGAATATGTCAATATGGCAAGAAATGAAGAGTGCCTAAGTATATTTTTTGACACTATGATTCTCAAATCTAGTTTGTTACATAACTTTCTGCATGGGAGAAGTCACATGCTATTGGGGTTTTTTGTGACCTTCCAAAAGCATTTGATTGCGTTCACCACGACACGCTATTACTGAAATTACGACACTATGGCGTAAGAGAAGTTGCGCTTGACGTTTTATCCTCTTACCTTATTCAGAGAGTTCAGTGTGTCGACGTAGGTGGAGTTAAGTCAAATGATCTACCCGTCACTTTAGGCGTGCCACAAGGTTCCATTCTTGGTCCTTTTTTGTTCTTAGTGTATATTAATGATTTACCACATTACTTAAAAAACCTCTGTGATGTAGTACTTTTTGCGGATGACACTTCTCTTGTATTTAAAGTAGAGCGAAATAGAGATAGCTTTAATGAAATAAATAATGCTCTCACACTGATTACCGAATGGTTTACGGCTAATAATTTAGTTGTCAATGCCAAAAAAACTAAATGCGTTAAATTCACCACACCTAATGTGAGTAATGTTGGTCCAGATCTTGTAATGAACAATGAAGTGTTGGAGTCTGTTCAATCTACAACTTTTCTAGGCCTAAAATTAGCAGAAAACTTCAATGGGGTACTCACATATCTTGCTTGGCTGGAAAATTAAGCTCTGCTGCTTATGCTGTTTAAAAAGTTAGACAACTTACTAACATAGATACTGCGCGCCTGGATTATTTTAGCTATTTCCACAGTATTATGTCTTACGGTATACTACTGTGGGGCAAGGCGGCTGACATCAATAGTATCTTTATTCTACAAAAACGTGCAGTACGAGCTATTTATCAGCTAGGTGCGAGATTCTCTTTGAAAGAGTTTTTCAAGGAGATAAATATATTAACGGTATCTTCGCAATATATTTATGCCAACATAATTGATGTGCGGCAAAATATGAATTTGTTTGAAAAGAGAAGTGACACGCACACAATGAACACTAGAAATAAACATAAATTGTGTGCCGAATCTCATTGTTTGCAAAAGGTTCATTCTTCTTTTGTAGGACTGAGTATCCGAATTTTTTACAAAATACCATTAAATCTCCAGGAACTACCGTACCGTAAATTTAAATCAGAGGTAAAAATATTTTAATGAAAAAAGCCTATTACACTTTAAATGATTATTTAAACGACAAAAACGCTTGGTAGCTTGGTTAAACACGAGCAACATTACATTAAGGACATTAATGTATGCTATACTCAACTTAATTTAGAAATATTGCTGTTAATACTTTTACTTATAGATTTTTTAGATGCATATACTTATTATAAAAACATATATATATTATCATGAACACGTCAGACACTGTTCGGCCGAAGGCTGTTAACGACTTCACTATGAGCTCTTCCGCTGTAAGCTCGTCATGCTCCCATTGTGTGTTAATGCTTGCGGTGGCATTGTGGGTCGGGTCGTTTCCTTCCCTTTAATATGGCGAAGGAGGCGATGGCTGGCCCTCACGTCATACTCGTGAACGGGTGCTGCTTGCGGTAACTGGTAGAGCTGCTGCTGGGGTACTCTTTTTTTTTTGTCTCATACAGTCGTCGCCTTTAGTCGACTTCGTGTGACTTGTTAATTTTGTAAATGTGCGCGGATGCACCCACCGTTTGTTCATCTTGCAAGAGGTTATTTTAATTGCTTGAGCGAAATGGAATGTTATTGTTTATTACCTCATAATTATTTTGATCAACTAGATGTCATCGGTTCTGTGCGTGCATTAGCCCACATACCAGCCAATCACAATGTAAAAACAAAAAACAAAAAACAATGTTAAAAAAAGATATAAAATAAATCGAAAACAAAAAGCAAAAGAAGACGAAAAAAGCAAGCCCGGAGTTTCTTTTTGGCCACCTAGGTAGCTAGAGAAAGCCGCAGGCTAGCTAGGGTAGGATCCTCAGCGGCGAGGATCGCGTTGCCCCCTTAACACGTGATCGGTAATACCGTGCAAGTGATCTGACCCCCATTTCGAATTCCATCTTTTTACTTCAGCGGCCGCCTGAGATGTGGCCCATAAGGGTGCCCTCAGGTATTAGTCGTTTAAATTAAGCTACTGGTTGTGAGCCTTTTGCGCTAGCCAACTGCTCGTTGTTTTCAATTCTTTAATTTGATATACTATTGCTAAATGTAACAATAATAGCTTAGTAACTTGCTATTTATTATTTATTTAAGAATATTAAAAATACATGTGACGAAACAGACCGCACGGATGGACTAATTTAAAATATTTTGTTAGTTTAATTACTGTTTTTAAACTGTGTTTATGTAATACATTGTGAGCTTGACAACTAAAAGTGTATGTAAATACCCAAGTGCTGAATAAATTTCATTATTTCATTTCATTTCATTAACCCTAATTACACAGTTAGTTGCATATCTATCCCTAAAGTTTTCAGTTTGTTATTTTCTCTTTGAAGATTACTAAACGTACAATTTACGTGAACTTACGCACTCTTTTTACTTGCCAATCTCCCGCGTAGTTATCGTAAATATACAAATATATTCATGAAATTAAGCTTTGAATGTATATATTATTTTTTTTGTGTTAATATTGTATATTTCCAGCTTCTTTTATGAACGTTGAAATTAATACATATATGCAGTAACAGACATATAAATGGCGTTAAATAAATATATGCATCCGCGAAACATTTACAAATCACCACCGAATTTTGGAAAATTATCATCGTTATATCCAGAGTTTTCGAAGATCACTAAAGTGGTATGCTGTTTTCATTATTATCTTAAGTATAAGTGAAGATAGTTATCAATAGAATAAAAATTCTTACACTTGTTGACATAACCTGCAGAATTGAGATATTTCTAATACTTCGCGTTGAAATATTGTGAATTTCATACCGCTTAAAAATGCCGAATCACCAGTAAAGTGTAACTTCGGTTCATGATCAGACTTACTTACATTCACTGCCAATCAGAAAATTTGGGTTGGATCTCATATCGAGTCGCCTGAATTTGAGTTGTGTGTGTATATGGGGGGGTTAAGGGGGTTCCTACTAAGTGATAAAACGCATTTTTTTCTGCCGGAGACGCGCCAATTTTTTTAAATTAATTTTTAAAATCGTAAGATTCCATACAAATATTACAAATGCATAAAACAGAACGCAATTTTGAACATTTCGTAGCGATTTCGATACCTACAGCGTTGTAAAACAGTGTAAAAACATTGCTTTCGTGTTTAGAAGTTATATTTTGTTTTTATATAATTATCCGAAAAATACCCAAAACTGAATTGTTCATTGTCACTATCATAATATTTTTGCAAAACTGCACTTTTATGAAATAATTTGGGTTAGGTTAGGTTAGAACGGTGACCATTTGGCGCACGAAGGCGAGCGAGCGTAGCGAGCGTGCCGCAGCAGCGGCCGCCGAGCGCTAGAAAAACATTAACCATGGATATCTCCATAACCATGGGGTTCCGCGGGTTGAGGATGGTACAGGAGGGTAGCCCCCTCCCCCCTGAATTTACTTACGTTTGAAGGCGACTTAGCCGAAAAGTTCCCAAAACAGAAGGCAGGAGTTATTAAAATAATGTAACTACATGTTTTTTTATGCTCTTTTACCATAATAATTCCATTCCAATTACTTTCCAGGATGTCACCGGCAAGGTAACTGTTGACTTCAAAGATCCTCATGCACTTAGGATTCTAACCAAGTGTTTACTATTGTCAGATTTTAATCTCAAAGTGGAAATACCAGAAGATAGATTAGTGCCTACCCTCCCATTAAGGCTGAATTACATTTTATGGATTGAAGACTTATTGACTTCAATAAAAAGGAATGACAGTGTATGGGGCATAGATATAGGTTTGTTGTCTATATATTTTAACATGAACTTTGTACTTCTTAACTTACATCATCAATTATTGTGGTTTTGAATATTGTGATTTGGGAAGGAGCAGGGTAGCCCCAACACAAGTATTTTATAACTTACTGAGGCAGCCTCATAATATTGTAAATACAATGAATCATTTTTTGCCAAAGTCAAGTAATTTTTTTATTTTGTATTGTATACCTTTTGATAGTCTATATTTATAGATATTCAATGCTTATAACTTGGCATTTGACAAAATATTTTTATAATATTGCATAGGATATTAAGTAGTTAACTAAGTTATTCTATATTATTATTCAGGTACAGGAGCTTGTGCCATTTATCCATTATTAGCAGCAACTAAAAATAAATGGAACATGGTTGCTACTGAATCCGACTCTGAAAGCATAAAGAAAGCTAATGAGAATATATCAAAAAACAACTTACAGGATTTAATACAATGTGAGTGTATTTTTCTATGATATCATCCTTAATTCATTTAATTGTAATAATGATGAAATAATTAGATTTATTCAGCACTTGGGTATTAACATACCCTTGTACTTGTCAAGCTCACAATGCGGTACATAAACATAGTCAAATACAGTAACAAAAAAAAATTAATTGGTCTGTCCATGCAGTCTGTATATTTTCATCAACATTTTTTTTTCTCCTTTAATTAATAACAAATAACAATTTACGAAGATATTTATTTTTTAATTTAGTACTAGAATATGAAAATTTAAGACAATTAGTGGAGAATGCTCATTATTTTGTTCACTTTAATTCTTAACAAAGTTGGTGAATACTTGATAATTTAATTATACAACAAGAACTTAAAACTTAAGATTCTCAGTTTTAAGTTCTTGTGGTATAATCATTGCTGAATCTTGCTGAATGTACTGTTAACTACTCAACCATTGGACCCACAAATAATAAGAATACTACAGGGATGAAAATTCACCATACAAGGGCTCTAGTCAATAATGGGCTCAATCTCATTCCACAACATTGACCTAATTCCACATATTTATATTGTATCAGTTCATTCCATATAAAACTCCTCATCATCATCATATCAGCCAAAAGACATCCACAGCAGGAGGTTTACTTAAGCATCTTCTACACGGTTGCAAAGCAACGTCCCAACAGAGGTCACCCTGGTGGTTGCCATCCACATAGACTGCACAACTCCAGTCTAGATGGATGGCAACCACCAGAGTGACCTCTATTGGGACATTGGTTTGGAAACGTGTAGAAGATGCTTTATAAATCAATTTTCATATACATTTTTTTATTTTATCTTTCAGTAAAACCAAGTACAAGCAAATCTATAATTTCACACATTTTCACTGAAGACAACAATCAGGTCTATGATTTCTGTATGTGCAACCCTCCTTTCTACAGCACTCTACAGGAATTGTGTGAATCTAGAAGCCCTGCTAGGTCTGTATTTGTGTTCTTAAATCACTCACACCACAATACACAGTTTATGATTCTTATGATATCTTTCTAAATCTTATCAGAATTTCCTAAATTATTGTTTGCAGGCTTCCTCCAAAAAATGGTTTCACAGGTTCCCCTCAAGAACTTATAACTGAAGGTGGGGAATTAGAATTCAGTCGAAAACTGATAAAGGAAAGTGAAATTTATAAAGATAATGTTTTGTAAGTAGATATTAATTACTTCATAATATTTCCAGGACAATTATTTTAACACTTAAAGTACTTCATGTTATTTCTAGGACAATTATATAACATTTAAATGATCTAAGATAGTTGTCTGTCTTTCAGTCACTTTGATTGGGTCTAGCAGAGTAAAATCTATTTTTATTCGGCTGGTCTGTGTAACAATTGAGTTCACAAATACATAATTTGAAGTTATCATTCAAAAAGAGATGATATTTCCAGGATAATTATATAACACTTAAAGGATCTAAGATAGTTGTCATTCTGTCAGCCATATTGATTGGGTCTAGCAGAATAAAATCTATTTTATTCTGCAGGTCTGTGTAAAAATTTAATTCACAAATACATCATTTGAAGTTCTCATTCAATAACACTAGACTTAGTCATGATTTCCAAGTAACATCATCTATGTCAAACTAAAATCAATTTAGTTGTTATTACTGTCTGGTTTATTATATGCTATAATTGTATGCTAAGCTAGATTTTGGTATTTTTATATAGAGGGATGTAAATTATATTTTTACTTATCACATCATGTTGAAATTTAGAGTTAAAATTTTGGTCCTTTCTTTTTCAGGTTATTTACAACAATGCTTGGTCACAAATACAATTTGAGTTTATTAGTGAATGATTTGAAGTCAAAAAGTATCAGACATACTAATACAGAGTTTTGTCAAGGGAGGGTCACTAGATGGGGTCTTTCTTGGACCTTTAAGGAGTATGATTTATATAAATTAGGTAAGAATGTTAATACTAGAATATAGTTTGACCACCTTTCAATATTTAGAATCATTATACATACATACATCATACACTTACGGCCTATTCCGAGAGGGGTAATCGGAGACAAGGGGTTTCCATTTGTTACAATCCTTGCACACCTCTTTTGCCTCATTTACTCTCAATATATTCTTCATACATGCTCACTTGTTTAGGGTACTTCTGACCTACATTATAGAGATTATTATTTTTCACAGTACCTCCACGAGACAAACCCAGAAAGAAACAAACCCCCACTGTATACCTCCTACCACAATTACCAAACTGTGATTATAATATTGAAGTAGCCTTCAGCAAAATTAAGGAAATCCTAAATTTATTAACCATCACCTATAGAATACTTGAAAAACGTGGTAATTATGTGTCCTTAAAAATTGAAGCAAATATGAATACATGGTCTAATCAAAGAAGAAAAAGAAGGCAAATGAAAATAACAAAAACTGATAGTAAGAAACCAAAATTAGATACAGCGGAAAATGCAGATACAAATTTATTTACAGAAACCTATGAGTTGGATATATCTGAACCAGTACAACAGGAATCCCAACCCACCATGCAGCCACCACCAGACACCAGCCCAAATAATTCAAATTTCGACAAAAGTGCCGATAATAATATCTCCGAAATTACTGCGCATAGCTCCAAAGATCAACCAGTAGTACTTGCGTTTTTGAAATTGTTAAAAAAAGATAATGATATTCTTCTTGAAATGGAATTTCTTGATGGAAGTGCTGGAAAGGAAGGTTTACATCAAATAGTGCAATTTATAAAGAATAATTGGAAATATTCTTGGTTTTTCATTTCCATGTAACTATATTGGTAGTACTTATTGCTTTATTTTTTAACTGCATTCAAAAAGGGAATAAATGTTCCATGCTTTTTATTTGTTCAAAGTCAACGCACCAGGGAATTTAACCCCCAGGGCCCTGTGTCGCGGAGTACAGACGCCAGCACATCAAGCTACCCCAATCTGTCAAATTTCCCCAATTGAAAGTGAACCTTATGCTTATGTGATAAAGTTGAAAATCTATTAAAGAAATTTGACAGATTGGGGTAGCTGGATGTGCTGGCGTCTGTACCTTACAAACATAATTGATGCGACTCAAATTCCATTCATATTTTTGTAGTGAATACTTTTTAGGACGCGTTGGGCATTTTTGAGATGGGAAAAAACAACTGTGACCGTAACCGTCAACTCTATATAAGTATGTACATAATATTAATAATGTCCTCCTAGATTGCCATGGCGGCCAGTCTCAATGGAGCCTAGCCATCTGCGCGGGACATAACTACGCAATCACTGGGGCAATTTCTATCCATCACTCTCATGATTCGATGGGACGACTAGCGACACGACCGGAAAGAGTACAGGACACAGGAGGCACGGGGGTGTAATACCGCCAACTCTTCGATTTCGGGCATAGGTATACCTACTGAGAAATTTTCTTAACATAAAAGTCCCAAAATCACTTGGCCTGACCCGGGTTGAACCCTCATTATCTTTGAACACGCTATTGCTAGACAGAACGGACGGTCACTACCCATATTTTTCATAAAGTGACCAGACATCCATGTGTGATAAAAAGTTAATCAATTTACTATGTTGATATAAAATAAATTGTATAGGTAGCGCTTGCTTATAAACTACTTGTTTTGTAATTGATTTCAAATTTGCTCATTTAATTATACAGGCGCTCAGGTATCAAAATAGTAAATTGATAATAATAACTAGCAAGCACTGAAGCAAATTATAACAAGTGAAGAGGAGCGTCCGTCCGGCATGAATTAAGTAGGTATTTTTGTTTGAACTGGGCTAAAACATGGCTAAAACCCACGGATCTAAGAATAGGTGTTGTGTTGTGTTGCCCTATGCTCGAAGCCTACCAATGATGAATAGGAATAATGACCGTATATAAGACGTGGCGGTACAGTCACAGGCCTTGGCCGGAAAAACAACGCACATAAGTAAAAAAAAAAGATACTGGATACATAGAGTAAAGGAGGTATATGGGTATTTTCGCCAAACATTGCCGACGTGACGAAAGTGGAATTTTAATAACTTTGAAAAAAAATGCATTATTAAGTAGTAATATACAAAATAAGATTATTAAAGTGTTAGAATATTTATTTTAATCGTACTTCTCTGCATGATATCACGAAAAAAATAGCTTTTTTCGTGACAGAGTAAGGCCACCCATTCCACATCGTCACTAGATTTAAAGACATTTTATAATGAAACTATGTAATTTAAGCGAATATTTTTATGTTATAATTGTAAATACAGAATAAAAGCAACAAAAAATAAATCTTCTTAGTTACGTATCCTCGTAGAATACGAACAATCACTAGTTTAATCTCTGAATCGTCACAATTTTGGCAATCTATTAGCATTACTTTTCTTATGTAAATCAGTCTTTCATAATATATCATATATATATATTTTATAATGAAACTTAAATCTCAATACCTTATTAGGACTACAAATTTAAAGCACTTTTATATTGAATTAAAAGAAAATAAAAATAATATTTGGTTAAGAAAACTAGGACAGTCACTATGTAGGAACACATTGTGACTTAATGGAAATGTAAAGCAGAGTCTACATTAGGTACTAAAATATTATTAGGAGCACCTACATATTTCCTGTTAGTTAACAGGAACTATTATTATGATAATAATCACAGATAAGCTTTAAATAATACTTGCAAAAGTAGAATTACATTCAGCAATATTATTACCATGTTTAATACAAATAAACTGATAATATTATATTCTTTAACCAAATAATGTTAAAACGTGCTGCTAAATGTTGAAATAGATAACATATTCATAGACATGTCTGTGAGTGGGTAAAGTGGCCGATTCCTAGCCCAATGTGAGCAGATTACCCATTTTGATAGATTTTACTACAAATAAACACATACGCATTCACCCTGACACACACACACATATCCTTATTCGTTTTTCTGTACACACACATTGTATAAAACTGCCTCGTTGGACTAGCCGTAGCGTGTTCAAACGTGGATTCGATTGCCGGTCGATTCCCGGATCAGGCAAAGTGGTATTGAGTTTTTCTGTTAGGAAATTCTTAGTATCAGCACGGAGTCTGGATTGTGCCAGGTAGACGGCAATGGGCTCGCCACCCATTACGTGGGACCTATAAACATATCTGGCGAAATATGGATGTTATAAACTGCTGCCTATCCCTACGGGGATACAGGCGTGATTTTATATATAAAAATATTATACCAAGGTAATGTTATGATCACAACCATACCATTAGTTTTAAAGTACTGAAGACATAACCTTATTTTGCGCTGTCAGTTAAACTACGATGTAAACAAAGCTTTATATTTCCATATCGTCACAATTTTGTTCCGCCTATAAGTAACGTAACGATATGGACGTGACGCTAGCTGTCTGATGCAATATTATTCTGATTTTAATTATTTTTACCGATTCATTCTTAATCAAATAGTTATTCACACAAAACCAATTAAAAAAAGTATTAAAATGTAGCATTAATACAACAAAAAATACTGACATTTTTAAGCAGAAAAGCCGAAACTATGGTGGAATCATTTTTTCATTCGTACTATCACACGAACCTGTCGTCACGAGTTACAACGCCAAAAGAAATAATATCAACAAGATTGCGGTTTTAATGGGTAATAAATAATGTGACCAGGGCTAAAAAAATAATACGTTCTAGTAGATTTGAATAAAAACATAAGTTCAAACTGCCGTTTTATTGTCGTGACTATGTAGGATTTTCCACTATATGCGAAATTCATGTACAGTTTTAATTACTTTTTTTTAACATTTCTCTTAAATATATCTGCTTAGCAATGCTTCTTGCAGGCAAAAAACAATATCTTTGTATTTAATCATCTTTAATTTATGTCGAATATTTCATATATTGTCAATTTTAAAGCGTTCAAAGTTGGTTGGAACAACATAGGACATAGCAAATTTGCATGGTTTGTAACTCTAAAATGAAGGTTTCGCTTAAATAAGTTAAGGTAAATCTAGGTTTTATAATCCAGTTATATTAAAAAACATATTTTCTAATCACAAAAAATAAGCAACCGTGTTTAATGCTCAAAAATAGATAGCATTGCTTTATTGAAGTTAGTGGACAACCACTTTTATCCGGGGGCAACATTTGGCGAAAATACCCATATATCAAACGAGTTTTAGCGTCAACGCGGAAATAGACTCATTGAGGCGCTGTTTCATTTTCTAAACTAGTGTAAATAGGTGGATTTTTAGACAATGACATAACATCTTCGACAACGTACACAAATGTGATATTGCCGTGAATGTTGATTTTCTTTGTCGAAACGAAAACTCCATAGAACTATAGTAAAGTCTCCACTGCTTTACTGGAGTAGGAATATGACTAGACTGTGACGGACTTGACTGGAGTTCACTGTACTTTGACTAAAAGATGAAAAACAAAATATTACAACTGAAGACAAGGCGGTATAGTTTATGATCTTAGTCTGCCCAAAGGGGGCGAAAAAAAGTACATCAAACGTAGTTTGTTATATTCTCTTTGGAGTACATTATATGACTGACAGACAGACAGGATATTTTAATTTGACAACTAGCCGAAATATTTAACTATTTCTCTAAAAAAGGTAATTAATCAATCTATTTGCAGCCCAGAGCAAGAGAAATATTAATAAATACGGCTTCTTTGCTTGTAGCATTATAATAATGTGGCATAGAATATATTTGGCGTAAGGGAAGTGTGTTTAAATAGTGCTTGCTATGGAATCAGAACTAGCACCAGTGGAGACCCCTGCCGAGCCGGCAGCCTCCGCCTCTGGGGCATATTCTACTAATAAAGAGCTGCCTCCTGCTACGCACATGGCACCGGTTCCGGGTACTGTTGGAAGCAGTGGCGAATTGAATACTACGCCCGCTCCGGCTATTTCAAAGGACCAAAAGTCAGGTTCTAAGAAACCAAAGAAAAGAAAACCCAGAGCACCGCGGGACGTAACAGCCCCTCGTCAGCCACTAACCGGTATGCCTAATTATTTGTTGATGTCACTTCATATTAAATATTCTATTCATATCCATCTAACTGTGAAAACCTGACACTGGAGTTAAACCAAGAGCGGATTACAACTTTAAAATAATAATAAATAAATAGATAAATTGGGACAACTAATACACTGCCATTTGTTCCCAAACTAAGCAGACCCTGTACTCTGGCAACCAGAATATTGATAAACATTCTTATATATTTCGAAATCTTTAGATATTATAGATAAAGTACACCCAGACATTGAACAAATTATCATGCTCATCACACAAAAGTTTTTCCAGGGGCTCTACCAACGAAGTCGCTGAACATCAATTTCTTAAATGGTGTTCAAATAAATATAGGCTAAAAATGACTTGATCAATCGTTAAATCGGCTTCCATGAGCACATGTGACATCATAAATGGTCCGGAATCTATTGTCAATGTTGAAGTCGATTTAACAATTGATTAAGTAATTTTTAACCTTTATTTATTTGATAGCCATTTAAGAAATCGATGTTCAACGGCCGGTAGAGCCCCTGACCCCACAACCTCTGGCTTAGATTTAGGGTCACAAACCACTAAAACAAAATCCAACAGGCCAGTTAAACTTTGCCTGTTCATTCTGTATGATTCTTTCCAGGCTATGTTAGGTATTTGAATGAGCGTCGAGATCAGTTACGTGCAGAGCAACCGGATCTTGGATTCGCTGAACTGACTAAAACATTAGCTAGTCAGTGGAGCAAATTGCCTGCTGAAGAGAAACAACAGTATTTAGATGCAGCTGATCTAGACAAAGAAAGGTAACATTTAATATAATACTTTTATGTAATCCTAACTGAATAAGTAAAATAAAAATGGCTAGATTATATGTTATACACTTGGAAATATGCATATGCTACTTAACCATGAAATATTGCTTTAATATGATGATTATCCACCTGCTTTGGATATTATAATATCTAGTTTTATCCATATTAATCTATTTTTGTTGAATTGTACTTAATAAAATAAATATCTTAGGACAACTAATAAACATTATATATTTCTTAATATTGCACTTTCAGTAAGACAAGGGCATAATTGACAAAATTTCTGTAGCCCCCTTGCTATGTCGGTAAAGCTATATAATAAACTACCAGACTGTATAAAAAATGACCAAAAAAATTTCAAGTTTATAAAAAAGTTAAAATTGTTGCTCATAAATAAAAGTTATTATTCTATAAATGAATATTTAAATGATAAAACTATGTAATAAATATTTATTAAATTTATTAACTATTTATAAAATCTATCCAGTTGAAATACTTACAAAAATTTTGACATAAATAATGTAAACACTAATAAGATACAGGGGTCAGTAAGAAAATAAATCCTAATTAATAATTCCCTTCATAATAATATTTTTTTTTAATAACATTATTACATCGCTGCCTATTCAATAAAGAAATATCATAAAAAGCTCACTTTACAGATATTTACAATGCTATTATATTGTATTCATCTTAATTTAAGTTTAACATGTGAAGTTTTGACAAAAAATTATTTGTTTGTATATTGTATTGTTGCAGTGCCCTTAAGGGGTTCATGTTTGGTACTGTATTATAATCTTAAATACATATGTAAAACCCATGAAAGCCATAAATAAATTGAAATTGAAATTCATAAAATAAGTTTGTCAGTGTGCTTAAAAACATCCTTTAACTGGAGGAATATAGTCACCCATTAACTTCAGTCTCATTTCACTAGAGGGCCATACTGCCTTTGTTACATGTCCTTTTTTTAAATATATTACAATAAAAATCCCATGGTGGACTGGCAGAGAATGGTGGATGCCTTAACCAAAGGTTAAGTTTAATAAATTCAACTCATTGCTCATTTGTGGTATTGCCTGTGCGTGGAGGAGTTGTGAGCTGGAATATCAGAGTAGTTATGGCTATGCACTTTTTTGTTCATGATTCTGGAAGGATAAAGCTTCATTTTGTATACTTAAGCCTAGATTTTGACCACATAATTGGATGAACAGGTTCTAGGTTCTTCAAAATAATATTGATACCAAGTTGATTGTTAGAAAAGCTTTTAAATATTGTTTTTGTTGCTATAATTGTATAGCATTTTAACACAAAATATAAAAAATAAACAAAGTATTGTAATTCCAAAGACATCATTGACTACTGACTGATTCAAGATAAAGATAATGTAAGTAATATATAATGTGAGTAATGTAAGTTCCTAAAAATACTTTGATTTGATACTAAACTGAAAATAAACAATTTTTATTTTATTTTTGAATAAAAAGTCCTGGGACATTTTTTACTCACTGCCAACTGATCCCAAACTAAGCAGAGCTTCTACTATGGTAACCAGATAACTGATATACTACTTCCCTTTTGTAAATACATACATATATAGATAATTACACCCACACTTAGGACTAACAGATATGTTCCTGCACACAAATATCTGTCCTCAACCTCCGACATGAAAAGCAAGCATTCGCAAACCACACCAACAGGCCAACACTAAGAAATTAAATATTATTTTTTTTTGTTTTATTGGGACATCAAACAGTTACACATTAATACATAATTTTAAGCAGACATGTAAAGACCGTAGTAAACGTTAAAATTTATTGTTCATAAGTGCATTATTTATGTCATAAACTATCTAAAAAGAATGTGTTATTTATTATTTAAATATTAGTCCAAAAACGGCAGAAGTGTACATGAGAAATATATATAGTTTTTTAAATTAGCCATTATAAGAAAAACAATTTACTCTTCTAAAGACATTCCTATACCTATAAGGCATATTTCAAGCTGAACAAATATATGATTTCAGATCAATACAGACAATAATAGGATATTTTTGTATAAAATGTCTCTGGTGTAAAATTACAAAACATTCAATTGTGCCCCTGTCTTGCTGAAGGTAATTCGTAATATGCCTTGCTACACAATTCGGCTTTTATTGTAGTTTAAAATTGGTCAATTGAGTTTTCTGATGTCTTTGGGAAATTTGTAATAACAGTGTATACACTGCCCCATAACAGTTACTGATTTTCAAGAAGCATGTGCAAAGAAATTATATTTAATTGTAGTACTTTTATATGGGTTTAATTTTTTGGCTAAGTTGATAAATATTTTTATGCAAATACATAATACATTATCATATATATGTATGAAACTTTTAGTACTTCTCCATCTATCTATATCCCAGGCCGTTTTGTTTTTACGAGCGTCTTTATATGTTTCGGACGTAGTGTTACATACATGACATAGACATATCAAATCTCTATAGAGATCGATTAAATTATTATTAATTTATAAAAGACTGTTATTGCTTTTGCGGCTCTGCTTTGCGGACGACATTTTACACTCACATACGTGCGCACGCGCTGCATGCCGCAGTGCAAGTGTCCTTGGATGGATGTAATCCGCCGGCCACACGCGGTTGAGGGGATGGACCCCACCCCCTCAACCGCGGATGGGAACACGCCCCCGCAATCCAAGGATGTTTGAAGTCAAACCAAAATGTTGATTACATCTGCAGTCTAGATGGATGGCTACCACCAAAGTTACCGCAGTTGGCACGTTGGATTTCATCCGTCTAGAACAGGCTTTAATTGATGTGCATTTAAAAATATCTCATTACCTTTTATCGACAGGTATACTAGAGAGTGGGATGAGTATAAAAAAACGGATGCCTACAAAGAATTTAGAAAACAGCAAATGGAACAAAAAGAAGTTGTATCATCCAAAAAAGTGAAACATAATGCTCCGGACAATTCAAAACCTTTACCTAGTAACGGACAACCCATGGCCGAAAAAAAAGATGGTATGTCAGATAATGTAGTCAATGCTAAGTTTGAGGCGCTCATAGCTAGTTTCTGTCATCGGTCCGTAAGTGATCGGAGAGGTTAAGGAACTTGTTTAATTTCTCAGTGTCGCCGTGCTTCGGAGGGCACGTTAAGCTGTCGGTCCCGGTTGTAGTCAATAGAAAACAGTCGTTAGGCCAAGCGCGCACTACAACTTATTATCGCGCGATGATTTTATCGCAGGAATGCAACGTATGAGTTTGTACGGCAGTGCGCGCATATGCGAGTAATAAATCGCGGCGATTTTAAAATTGTGGTTTGTCACAATTTGCTGCGATTGCTCGCGACTCGATTATCGCGAAAGTAAACTGTAGCTTATGGAATTGTATGGTCCCACGCGCACTGCGACAGAAAATCGCACACTATTGCTTATTTATTTTGTTTTTATTAGCTGAGGGTGACTGACTGCCTTTCTTCAGCTGAGATTGCATTTCGCCATTGTATTTTTGTATTCAATATGAAGTCAAATCATTAATTTCTCATATGTTTGAATTTTTATTCTATATTAGTCATATAACTTTTTGGGATGTACCCAAAAATCGTTAGCTTTCTGATAAAAGAAACCGTTAATTAATATATGCGCTGTAAAAGGATGAGTCCAGTATTGCCGATTATATTTATTTTTTCTTCTTTCCTTCCGAAGTAATAAATAGAGACAAGCAACGTGTACCGAATCCATCATGAGACTGAGCAATAACCACCGATTTTTTTATCGCAGTGCGCGCACTGTAGCGCGATTCTAAAATCGTGTCGCAAGAAGTAAAATCGTGGTGCGTGCTTGGCCTTATGCCATGTCAGAGGCCTATAGGGCGGCTTGAACAACTTTGATACTAAGGTAACCACTTGCCATACGATAAGTAAGTAGTATTAATGCATAGTTTTTTGTTAGCATACCATATATAACTGGAATAGTTTTATTGGTTTTATAAATATAAATAACATCTGGTTACAATAGTTACTACCATCTAATCCGTAAAACATCCGAAAAAAAGAAAAAAAGAAAAGAAGTCTAGAAGAATATGGTTGCAAAATAGTCTTCATCTGAACCTGAATTTACGGACCATCGAAGTTTCCTTTTCAGTTAATATGTAAACATATTGACTTGTGAGAAGAACAAGTACTAATTTAGAAGTACTGCGCTCTATAAATTCATAAATGAACGTAATTATGTCAAAGTTCTCTTTAATGCTATAAATATCTATGTAAAGTAGATAAATAGGTACATTATAATTGGAGCATTGCATAATACTTTATTGTTATAGCAGGTAGCACTCCAGAAAGTTTCGAGCAAGGTACTGCTACGATAGGCAACGCATCTTCTCAACAAAACTCAGTGCCGCAGCAGCAAACCCCACCGCGGCCTAGACCATGCATAAATCCAGTAAGTTTTGAGTATATTAAGGTAGATATGTAGTATTTATTTGAAATTATAAAATTTATTCAGCAGTTGGGTATTAACATACCCTTGTACTTGTCAAGCTCACAATGCAGTACATAAAAATAGTCAAATACAGTATTACAGTAATGGATTAGTCCGTCCGTGCGATGGGTATTACCAAATATATTTTTTAATCCTTAAATATATAACAAATTACTAAGCTATTATTTTTTAATTTAGTACTATTATATAAAAATCTTAGAATAAGAAGGCTCTCAACCAGATTAGCTTAATTTAAGCGACCAATATCTGAGGACACCCTTATGGGGTTCGGGCCGCGGAAGTAAAAAGGCGGAATCAACGGTCAACACGATCATCGCCGCCGAGGAAACTACCCTAGCTAACCTGCGGCTTTTTCTAGCTATCTAGGTGGACGGTGGATGTATGTTTCTCCTGCATTATCATTAATGTCGGTTTCATACGTAAGAAGATTACGGCTAATGTTGGGAGGTGACTAACAAAGAAATATCGTTTTATGAGGCTATAGCCTCTTTACATCATTTTGTCTCCCGCTTTGCTCTGGAGGGAAGTGGAACTATTCATTTTCGAACTCCTCCTTTTAATTCTTTCTGATAATTCGTTGCGGGATCCAAGACAGTTAAAGCGATTCCCCGGGACATGCCTGAGCCTCACCGCTCAGTGTCATTGCATTGTGTGCCACTGTTGATCCTGGCTTAAAGGAGTTGTAGTGGTGGGTAAGAGGGAAGGACTAGTCCCGAATTTTCTAAAAAAAGTAACAAAGAAATAGAAGAAGGCTGCTTATGGCTCAATGGGTTTTCCAACTGCAGAAGCAATACGATACATAATCCTGCAGTCAAACAAGATTCTGTATTTGTATGATTTACTGCTCTCATTCACTGTTGGGGCAGAAAGGTTTTCGAGTGGCGACCACGAACCGGAAGACGCAGTGTGGGGAGGCCCCCTACAAGATGGACCGTTGATCTTGTGCGGGTCGCTGGAAACCGCTGGATGCGAATAGCGCAAGACCGGCAATTGTGGAGATCTTTTAGGGAGGCCTTTGTCGAGCGGTGGACGTCTTTCGGCTGATGTGACTGGACTGCCTTACCAAGAACAAACTCCAGAGCATTTTTTCAATTAACTGCTTAAATATTATAAATGTGATAGTTTGTGAGGAGGGATGGATGGATGTTTGTTGCTTTCACACGCCAAATCTATTGACCGGATGCTGGTGAAACTTTACAGTAATATAGCTATTACATCCGAATAACACTTATAAATAATTGGAACGAAGTTCCTTATGCCGCGTTGTGAAAGGGGGCTAGACGGAAAAAAATCTTACGAAAAGTTGTCACGACACTTTTTGCAGCTGTGCGGCGTGCGCATGTTTCTCTTTCTGTCTCTCTCTTATAGAAAGCAAGCCAGATATTTTCATTTCTATTTCGCATTGAACAGTGTGGTGTCGCGACGATTATTTTTGTTGAGTGTATACAGGTTTTTTGTACATAATAAATAATAAGAAATAACTTCGTTCCATCCGGGTGTCCCTTGACACCTCTGAAGTTTTTATAAATATAATGTAATTTAGAAAGTTTACCGTGGGTGAAACCACGGGCCACAGCTAGTCACTTATAACTTTATCTATGACTCACGACTCACGAAGTATATGTTTTTATTTAACAGGGTGAAGAAGCGACCAGTGGAAGCACTGACATACCAATTTTCACTGACCTGTTCCTGCAGCACAATAAACTGAGGGAATCTGAACTACGCCAGTTGAGAAAAGCCAATTCAGATTATGAACAGCAGGTTGGTACTTATAGGACTTTTTTACCTGATTTTAACTATAGATTCTTTATCTACTCGTAGCACAAAATATTAAGTATGAATAAGGACATAAAAAGAATACATAATAATAAAATAAGTAAATTACATAAAATGTATATGCTTTAACTGAGGCTATATTTCGCATACCGCATATCCCATACCATAGTGTTAAACTCAAAATGGCTACTTATTAGTACCGTACAGTGTTCAAATTAAATTTAACGTTTGTGAATGTTAAAGCCCTGGAAGAACAAATCGAAGGGTTTTAAACGCTAAGTGTATGTACACTTATGATGTTTTGCTGGAATGTTAACTGCGCGTCCATACGGACACCCAGATCTCGCGTAGTTACTTCCCTTTTTATGCTATCATCGTCCCTTTTGTAATCGTAGTGCAAAGACAGCCTCGTCAGACTGAATTTTACAATCGCACATTTTGATAACATGAATTGCAAACCGTTATTTTTGCTCCACTCAACCGCTCGATTGATATCTCGTTGAAGACGGTAACAATCGTCCACCCGATTGCTACCCTAATAATGGCCCCAAATTGCTACCCTGATTCACGTCTAGTTCACTAAGCCTTAAAAACAATATCCACCGTATTCCACATACTGTTGTCTGTCCCACATATAGTTGACAAGGAATTTGAGCAGTTTGGACGTGCCGCCAACTTTCGCTAGTTTAGACAGTAAGATGTCGTTATCGACTTAGTCGAACGCTTTCTTATAATCTAAGTAAACCACGTCTAGCTGGAGACCTGCGTCCACAAAAGCTACACAGTAGGTCACAGCTATACGATGCATTGATACTATAATTATTATGACGGTCACCATAGCCTAGTTGGTAGTGCTCCTGCCTACGAAGCTGGTGGTCCTGGGTTCGAATCCCGGTAAGTGCAAATATTTGTGTGATGAGCACAAATATTTGTTTCTGAGTCATAGATGTTTTCTAGGTATTTAAGTATTTATCTATCTATATAAGTATGTATATCGTCACCCGGTACCTATAATACAAGCTTTGCTTAGTTTGGGGCTAGGATGATCGGTGTGACATTATCCCTAGATATTATATTATATTAAAAAATAATAATAATAATAATTTGGTCGTTATTTCAGAACGCCATATTGCAACGACATGCAGAAGAGGTGAGCGGGGCAACAGCTAAGCTCCGAATAGAAACTGCAGCGGCGGTGGAACGCACCGCGACGCTGTTGACGCAACGCCGCGCGCTAGTCGCGGCCCTGGTGCAGGGGCTACAGTCGCTCGCCATTCCAGGTAACTGTCTGATACTCCTGATTCCAGTTCCATCAATACATTTGAGCGCTCATAGCTAGATGCTCTCACCGGTCTGTAAGCGATCGGTGAGGTTAAGTAACTAGGCTTTATTATTATTGTATTTATACATAGTATTATTGTATCTATATATATATATTTTTTTTTTATTTTTTTTTATTCATGTTTTTAGACTTGTCTACTTTTTGATTTGTTGCACACCTACTATTTTTAAAGTAATTACAGCTCCTATAGCGATAAGACCGCCCATTGTACATGATTGTGTTATTACTGTCCTATGAATTTGTCGTGTGTGAGTGTGTACAATAAAGAGTATTCTATTCTAGGCTCGCGGTCAGTCCATAGATGGGTGACTGCCAAAGTGGTCTAATTTCTGAGCGTCTCCGTGCTTCGGAGGGCACGTTAAGCTGTCGGTCCCGGTTGTAGCCATTGGACAACAGTCGCTGTTGGTCATTAGACAACAGTCGTTAAGCCATGTCAGAGACCTACTGGGCGGCTTGAGCAACTCTGACAAGGGTTACCACTACCCATACGATAAGCAAGCAATACATAGCGGTCTTACCTGTGAGCACTGAATAACTAACTAGTTTGTTTTAATACAAATTTTTCGTGTCATGAGGAAAAGATAATAAATTAAAGCATAACAAATATTCAAATAGCCTCAGTAGACCAGGGTCGATAATTTTTTAAATCAAAAAAAATAATAGTAGGATGAAACCCATTAGAAAAGGAGGGGAATATTATAAAAATGAAAGGAAAAATAATTTACGGGCGATCTGAGGTCGGGAAGGGGATGGGGGTGAGTTTTTAAGGGTAAAAAACGGTTTTTCTCGATTTCCGGCAAAACTAAAAGTCTTATCGAAAAAAGTCTAATCGCAAAGGTGTAGGTAATAAAAAGATCTAAAACTTTTGTATTTACACTTTTTTCACATAACCTCAAAATTTATGTGAAAACTTCAAAAAACCAAGTTTTTTCGTTTTTTATTTTTATCTTTTACAATTTTTTTAACGAAATTTGGTGAAAACTTACGTTTTTATATCCCAAATACGCTGTAATTTATTTGATTAAAAATATTTATTTTTTCACCTTATTTTTGAATTAATATCGAAAAAACACCCTAATTTTCAATCGAAAAGTCACCCGTCTAAATATCAGCATTTTTCAAAAAGTTTGTATGTTTTCTGTTCGTTGAAATCTCTACTTTCCGATGGTGAAAAAAATATATATGTTACTATAGCAAATATTCTCAGAAAATGCAAAAAAAAAAATAAAAAAAAAATGTTTAGAATTATTATAAAAAATTTTGAGCTATTTATTAAAATTAACACTTTAATTACTCGAAAATCATTAGATTACATGTTACATTGATAAAAAAAATGCAAATAAAAATATACTACTATAATTAACAAACAAATAAGTTAATAAAATTAATATTTAATAAGACATCTGCAATATTTGGAGAAAGTTGTCGAATCTTCTTTAAATTATATGCGTAGATGTCTATTTATATTTTAGGATAAATTATATACCTGAGTGACCTACGAAAAATAGTAGCCGTAGAGAGTAAAAGTAGAAAGAGGCTAAACGGGTCTGGGTCTTACTAAATACATACTATAATAATCTCCTTAATTTTGCACATACAAATTTAGTTAATCCCATTAAAAAAAATATATTTCAAAATACATAAAAATATATTAAAAATCTATAAAAAATATATAAAATATATATCGTAAATATACTTTTATTAACAAACGTTTGGCCGATTTTCATATATATTTTATAAATTTCAAATATATTTCAGATATATTCAAAATATCTATACATATAATAAAATCGTAAGAAATTCAAAACTGTACATTGAATATTTTTTTAAAGGATACTTGGGGCGTGATCTACATTAGATATCGAAACCAAAAATATAGATTTTAATATTTTTGTCTGTTTGTCTGTATGTATTTCCGGGCTAAACTCAAAAAGTACTGCATGGATTTACTACAAATTTTGCATGAATATTACTAAGAGGTCGGGTCAACATATAGGCTACATATTATCACGCTATTACCTACGGGGGAGGAGCTGTGATAATTTATAAAGTTTAACGCGGGTAAAACCGCGAGGCACAGCTAGTATGAAATATACATGAAAATCAGCCAAAAGTTATTTATTAGAAATATATTTACTATACATATTTTTTATATATTTATAAATAGATTTCTTCATTTTTCATTTTAAATAGATTTCTTTAATATATTTTTGTTTAAAAATATTGTAATGAATAACGTAATAAGAATAAAGTATCTACATTTAATTGTACGATTTACATTTATATTTATATATAATGAGATTTTCTATGACATAAATGCGAATAGCATTAAATAAATCAACTTTTTAATCGAAACAAATTGCAGCGATCACATTTTTAGATGAAATTTTTTATAATAATTTAAAAAAAAATTCGAATTCGAGTTTTTCTCGATTTTTTTAATTTTCGGAGAAGATTTACTATAGTAACATTTATATTTTTTTTTCACCATCGGAAAGTAGAGATTTCAACGAACAGAAAACATACCAACTTTTTGGAAAAAGCTGATATTTTGACGGGTGATTTTTCGATTGAAAATTAGGGTGTTTTATCGAAATTAATTAAAAAATAAGGTGAAGAAATAAATATTTTAAATCAAATAAATTACAGCGTATTTGGGACATAAAAACGTAAGTTTTCACCAAATTTCGTTAAAAAAGAAAAAAAATTGTAAAAGATAAAAATAAAAAACCAAAAACTTGGTTTTTTGAAGTTTTCGCATAAATTTTGAGGTTATGTGAAAAAAGTGTAAATACAAAAGTTTGAGATCTTTTTACTACCTACAACTTTGCCATTTGACTTTTTTCGATAGGACTTTTAGTTTTGCCGGAAATCGAGAAAAACCGTTTTTACCCTTAAAAACTCACCCCCATCCCCTTCCCGACCTCAGATCGCCCGTAAATTATTTCTCCTTTCATTTTTATAATATTCCCCTCCTTTTCTAATGGGTTTAATCCTACTATTATTTTTTTTCACTTTTTATTATTTTTAAAGGTGGTTATTACCCTGGTCTACAGTAGTTTTTTAAAAAGGAAAACAGACAGTTATGTATGGTGGTATCTATACATATAATAAAATCGTAGGAAAGTGAAAACTGTACATTGAATATTTTTTTAAAAGGATACTTGGGGCGTGATCTGCAGTCAATATCGAAGCCAAAAATATAGTTTTCAGTTTTAATATTTGTCTGTATGTATCTCCAGGGTAAACTCAAAAAGTACTGCATGGATTTCTTCAAATTTTGCATGAATATTACTAAGAGGTCGGGTCAACATATAGGCTACATATTATCACGCTATTACCTGCGGGGGTGGAGCTGTGATAATTTATAAAATTTAACGCGGGTAAAACACGCGGGCACAGCTAGTACATAATAATTAAAAATCATACCTATAGTCTTAAATATATATTTATAAATAAAAAAATAAGGTAAAGGAAATTTCTCAGTATCTATCAGCCCAAACTCAGGGTGTTGGCGGTATCCGTGCCTCGGATAGATTCCGGTCGTATGTATCACTAGTTGTCCCTTCGAATCATGAGAGTCATGGATAGAAAGTGTTTGCGCACACAATTGTGCACTATAACATGCCCTGCGCAGTTGGCTAGTCTCCATTGTGACTGGCCGCCGTGGACGAAATTCGGTTAACGAGTCCGTGGTGCCCCGCGGTTTTACTCGCGTTAAACTTAATAAATTATAGCCTATGCTTTAATCCAGGGTGTCAGCTAACTCCATACCAAATTTTATCATAATCCGTTCGGTAGTTTGTGGGTGAAGAAGAACAAATATACACACTCATAAACTTTCGCCTTTATAATTTAGTGTGATAAACTATTAATTGTATATTTCTAGGTGGACCTTCAGGAGCAACAGAACAGAACATTGAGGAGTACATGGAGAAACTTCAGGGTCTAACAGCAGACATCAAATATAACGCAGTAGTGAAACAAGCGCGGGATTTACTCAACAGAATTGAATTGCCCCCCAACTAGATTAAATATGGCATGCTTTTTCCAGAAATTATCAGTTTCAATATAAACTGAGTGGTTATAGCTAGATGCTCTCACCGGTTTGTAAGTGATTGTCGAGGTTAAGCAACTAGGCTCGCGGTCAGTCTACAGATGGGTGGCCGTCAATTTTTTTTAAATTTCTGTGCGTAACCGTGCATCGGAGGACACGTTAGGCTGTCGGTCAGTAGGCAACAGTCGTTAAGCCATGTCAGAGGCCTATTGGTCAGCTTAAACAACTCTGACACTAGGGTAACCATTGCCCATACGATAAGTAAGTGTAACTAGGTAGGTAGTCTATAATTAGACTTAAGAATCATTCTCATGGCTGGACTGTGGCTAAAATGCATTTTATTGCCCTAACGCTATGGAGAAGCACTTCGTCACAAACCAGTACATGCAATATAATATAAATTGTATACCTTAAAATATTACGGTAGACTAAACAGATCTATACATTGTTTACGGGTATTAACGCTACTATGTTGCGTTTCGACCAAGTGATCAAATAGATATATTAAATAAAACCGGCCAAGTGCGAGTCGGGCTCGCGCACGAAGGGTTCCGTACGATTATCTATACAAACGAGCAAAACGTTCGTTTGTTGTATGGGAGCCCCCTTAAATATTTATTTCATTTTTTAATAGTTGTTTTTATAGCGGCAACAGAAATACATCATCTGTGAGAATTTCAACGGTCTATCATGGTTCATGACATACAGCCTGGTGTCAGACAGCGAAGTCTTAGTAATAGGGTTCCGTTTTACCCTTTGGGTAGTGATCCCTAAAAATGGCACGACACTCGTGTCACCCACCATGCACGAATAAAACTAATGGCACGCCTGTCGTGCCATCCGCAACGAATCTAAGAAACTATTTTACAGCAGTCTGGTTTGTCTACTATAAGTAATTTTTTGAATCTATCGAAGTGCTATAACTATATTGTTTTCTAATTGAAGATATGGCATTTTTTTAGATTGGTAGGTAAAATGATTCATAGTTAGAATGTAGGAACTAGGCATAGGACTTAAATAATTGTATTTAAAAAATAAGAAATAAATGTTCTGTAATAATTATAAATTGTTTTATTCAAGATCCATGATGGTATACATTTCACAATATAAAATGTTCCATAATATTAAATTACGTAAGTAAACACGTTCCCTGCCCATGTAAATGCGTTTTTGCAATACTTGCACCATGTCCACGACGCGTATAAGCGTTTGCGGGTGTTTCCTCGTGCCATCGTTTCGTCCTACCATTTATTTATCTGCCTCTTGTATATAAATAAGGATTGATGTTTCACTTCACTTTTTACCATCTCGGTTCTATGGTTGGCCAAAGTTCTAACCAAACCAACCAGGGGCTCTACCGTCTAAGTCGCCGAGCATCGATTTCTTAAATGGCGTTCAAATAAATAAAGGCTAAAGATGACTTAATCAATTAAATCGGCTTCAACGTTGACGATCAACTCCGGGCCATTTATGACGTCACATGTGCTCATGGAAGCCGATTTAACGATTGATAAAGTCATTTTTAACCTTTATTTAGTTAAACGCCATTTA
Organism: Pseudoips prasinana; assembly: GCA_951640165.1. Taxonomy (NCBI): domain Eukaryota; kingdom Metazoa; phylum Arthropoda; class Insecta; order Lepidoptera; family Nolidae; genus Pseudoips; species Pseudoips prasinana. Next base: position 18,845,214 of record OX621260.1, read on the forward strand.
AGAAATCGATGTTCGTCGACTTACCGGCAGAGCCCCTGGTGTGACCACCTCGTTACTGAAAAAATGTGTACTTCCAACAATTTATATAAAGGAAGTAGACAAATGGATGCTGGATGCACGAGGAACTAAGCTTCCTGGTGATCCTACCAGTAGAAGCAAGAGAAAACACGTGCGTTTCATGCAAATTTGTATACTGACATTCAGTGTCCGACAACGAGTCTGTCTTGTTATTATTTTTAATATAGTTGAACGCACATGCGAGTCGTTCAATAACTTCGCGTTATTGAGTTATGGACAACAGTACTACAGAAAAATCGTTTCTTTTGGGGCATGGAGATGTTGCGTTTACGGGCACCTAGGTATGTAGGTAAGCAGCGAACGTGTTAAGTTCTTACGAATTACACAATATACTTAGCTTATGCTTCTTGTAGCTTTTATACATTAGGTATATATTAATAATAGTTGTAACAATAATTGTTAATATACAGGGTGTAAGGGACATCGTACGGAAAACACGTGTGGCGCAATGATATCAGTAGACGCTTTACTACTGGCGCCCACATGTTTTGGGTACGATACCTGCACAGGGGAAGTATTAGTGTGGACTATATATAATTGTTTTCAGTCTGGTTGTGCTTGGCTTCCGTGAATTTTGTAAAGTCTATTAATTTTTCTAGAGTTGAAGTTTACTTAAAAAGCAATAAATGTTACTGTGCAACTTGTACAGACGCCAGCACATAAAGCTACCCCAATCTGTCAAATGTCAAGTTGAAAATTTATTAAAGAAATTTCTCGGATTGGGGTATCTGGATGTGCTGGCGTCTGTACATAGTAGTCACTGTAAGGATGGCTGCACCAAACGAGATCTGTACGTGAGACTATTTACTACCAATAATTAAATATTTGCTACCTTTGTGTTAAGAAATATATCTGAGAAGTATAAACAGTTAGCCATTCTGACTACAGGTTGTTAGTGAAAATATTTACTAGCTAAACATATGGTTTTTACACAACTTTGAGAAGGTCCTTTACACAGATAGTGCTGTTATGTTGCTTTGTTAGGAAGTTTACAATACAACAAAAAAAATTGAAAAATAAGGTCAGATAAATAAAGTATCAAGTACATCTTGAATAGAAGGTTTCTTAGACTTATACAGCTAAATATTACATGGTGTTAGGAATGGTAGCATAAAGACACTAACAGAAATCTGACTGCAGGAGGCCCTCCAGCCAAGCTTCTAGGTCTCTTCATTAGATTGGTAAAATAGAAGAATAATAAAAGACAAAAAGGAAATACAGATTGTACAGACGCCAACACATCAAGCTACCCCATCCATCAAATTTCCCCAATTGAAAGTGAACCTTATGCTTATGTGATAAAGTTGAAAATCGATAAAAGAAATTTGACAGATTGGGCTAGCTGGATCTGCTGGCGTTACATGAATGTCTTAGTATTGTATACAGGTTACGCATTAGAAAAGCCTTCACACTACCACTACCATGATATACAGGGTAACTTGTAAAACACCAACAACCTCGCAGGACTATATGGCTTATATCATATCGCTGATTAGTATGAATAGCCACACATTCCTAAATTTTGATAACACTGGTTGACACGGCAAGATCCAAAATCGTCCTTATTTCATGGTGAAATGTGTAAGGATATGTTCAAATAAAAATCGATCCCGCTTGTAATCGGTGATAAGGCAACTCTTGTTGACCCATATCAGAACCCTACAGGGAGACTTTGAGAACTCTGACAAAGGATAACCTCTAGTCACAGAGAGAGAGAAAATATTGTGAACCATGTTCTCAATTTTCATCCATCAATAAATCAACGTTGAGGAATATTGGAGTCATTGCTACTCCCTGTTGCTGCATTAGTTTTCTTTTAAAATCCGTCAACGTATGCAAAGGCTTTTGCGTACGTTTTTGCTTATCTGACATTGTTATTCTCAATGCAGCAAAGTACTACTTTGGCAGCTGCTGAGATTGAGAAACATCAGAATCGTCATTACTACCCGCTGGAGTCTCTTCTGATCTTTTTCTTTTTAAATAACATTTAAATTTGTCCAAGTATCTACAGGTCCAGATTTCTCTTTCAATTTAGGCTATGTCCACAGTAGGCAAACTGTTAGCAGCCGACTGAGTGAGCCGCAAATTTGTGGCGAACTGAAATTTGAGTTAGCTGCTAACACAGATCAATTTTCGTGCGTCGCAAGCAAACTGAGTTATCCGCATTTTAGGTCGACCGGCTGAATTTTCACTTTACTATTGTTGTACGAAAGGAGTGGTTGTGTTGGTCACGATAGATGTTTTTGAAGTAACCGTAACGTCATTAGGTATAAGCGATGCAAGCATGAACACGTCCGAACATGTCGATAGCTTCTTTCGAACTGTCCGCATAACAGTTTGCGGCAAACGGACTCTTGCTAAAGTAAGAATTTGCCAACCACGCCAACAAGCATTACACATAGTGACACTTCAGCGCAGCACTGCGCCAATTTTGCCGGTATGAATATATGAGTCTTATTCACCATGAAATAAGGACGATTTTGGATCTTGCCGTGTTATAAATGTGTGACAAACATCGCCGCCGCCGACTGGAACCAGTTTTGCTGTGAGTCGGCCGCTAACTGAGACAGTCTGCGTACGTAACGATGCAAACTGCTTAAAGTGAGCGCAAAGCTAGCAAACTGTGGACACTCCATTTCAAATATGGTGGAAGGGCGTACTAAACCGATACGCCGCAAACTCACTCGGCCGCTAACAGTTTGCCTACTGGGGACACAGCCTTACTTCGCTCTAAATACTTCTTACCCAAATTTGCAGCGTAATTTGACGGTTTGAACTGCTGGTAAGACAGTAAGAGTAAAACTTAAGGAGACTGTTTCACTTGAGCGTTCGTTGTCCAAGACTAGCGAATGGACCTTAGGTTCTTTTCGTTTAAAAGCTATGGGCCCTGTGTAAGGTACTATGTGGGTCTTTTTCTTTTTGGGCTTCAGCGATCGGGGGACCTTTTCAATCGACCTCTTGATTTGAAGATCAAAAGGCAATACTACCGATTTTGGGGTATCTTACTCGTACTTGAATGTGATTGGCAAGTTGGCGTCGAAGTATTGCTAAGTGTGTAGGTCTTCCCCATCAAAGACTGTGACGATATTGTTTTGGGTGCCAATATACGTGTCGATATTGTTACACAAGTTGCACCAAAAGACGGTGAGGGTACCGCATTCAATCCTATTGAAGAAGGTGACGATGAGCTAGTGCAAGATGCTGTTGTAAGAGGATTTGGCGTTATCGACGATTGGAGAGCAGTACCTATAGATTTAGGAGGGTCTCCGTTGTCTTTGGTTTGCTTTGGTTCTGCCTTGTTGGACGAACACAAATGCAGATGCGATGTAATGGCTACATTTTTTTGTTTTTCTGCTTCATGTATGTCTTCGAAGTGTCGCTGATTTGGTTCCTACAGCATGTTCTAGACGGTTAGTAAACCAACGCCCCAACAGAGGTCATCTTGGTGGTTGCTATCCATCTAGACTACAGGTGCAAACCGAATTTTGGTTTGCCCTACGTTCTTGGTTTGCGGGCGCTCGTTTCCAACAGCGGATTCCATGCGTGTGGCCGGCGGTTTACATCCTACTAAGGCCAGTTACGCTGCGGCAGGCAGCGAGTGCGCACGTATGCGGGTGTAAAATGTCGTCCGTAAACCAACGCCGCGAATGCGAAATTAAAAATAACTTAATCGATCTTTATAGAGATTTTGCCATGCCTATGGGAAATTACGTCTGAAACAAGACAGTCGTCAAAACAAAACGGCCCACGATATAAATAGATTCTAAAGTACAAAGAGTTTCACCAAAATGATAACGAATAAAATGTTACAAACAAATAAAGCACGGCCTACTTTTTGAAATTTGGGCCATTTCTACAGCACGATACGGTCCGTTTACGATACGAGTACATGATTTCCCGCCAAAAGACGACTCGCGACTGATTCGCTAACGTGTTGGCGCGTGGATGACCTCCGTGTAGCCGAAACACAATCCGCAGAAGGAAATTCGTTCCCACCAAGGTGACCTCTGTTGGGACGTTGCCGCGTTGGTTCACAACCGTCTAGAACATGCTTTAATATTGCTAAGTTCGTTTTCATAGACATCAGATATTATCAAGTCAACTTTGGCTATTCCATAATTTCAGTATCATTATTAATTTTCACTTAATTTATCCTGGCTCTGTGGGACAAATTCTTTAACATTAGGATTTAAATACTTTTTGAATTTGCAATACCACAATTCGGGTCCATATTTTCTTCATCGGTGGGACACTGCATATCTTTTACCATCCTTAGCATATATGTGATCCCACGCAAATCTGGTCCTGTATTTTCCTGGGAGGTAATTTTATGTGCGTGTCCCCAGCTTCCTCATTGTTATAATCGAAATTCTAAGTATGCCATATTTTAAAGCATAATTTGAGCAATTTAAAGTTTCAGTCATAGAATTAGAGCAATCACAACTTCGTTTCTATGATTTGTTAAATGTGTGTAAGCTGGACAAACGTGTCTCCAGCTGACACATGCCGTTGGGGCAAAACCTGTAATGTTAGGGTTTTAAAATATAGTCAAAAATTTAGCTCATAATTGGAGCAATGAGAGCCAAAAAATCTAGCCATCACATTCAAATATTATTTAAACTACGATCATAAAACCATGTGCGAGCTGGAGACACGTGTCCCTGGCTTACACATGTGTATCTTCGTAATTATTTAAGCTACGATTATGTATTATACCTCAAAATTCTGAGCAAAACTGCAGTATTAGGCTCCAATTTTTTCAAAACCTTAGCTCGAATAGTTTTTGAGCTACGAAGCAATAAGTATGTGTAAGCTGGGGACACGTCACACGGGCTTACACATGGTGAATTACGATAACTATATAAGTTGCAGTTTTCTTTTAAAGATCAAATAACATGTTATAATTGGAGCACACACGAGGCATAATTTCAAATCTCTAGGCCTTTTACTTTCAAAATTATAAGCCAAATACGCTTTTCCCGCCAAAATTTTTAAAATATTCGGTCGGTAGCGGTCAACCGCGACGTTGCCGTTCCGTGCATTATACAATTGCTATCGAGTCTGAACTTTAGCTCTAACATTATAAGAGTTATTTTAATTCTCGATAATTTAAGATTTTGTACTGACGTAAGGAAAATATTCTTAGACTAGGAGCTGCTGTCTCTTAACATTTACATGTATGAGAAACATTTTGATTTTGACTTGTATGTACACTTATCAATTAACTATATGTATTTATTGTAAGTATGTGTACCTATACAAAGTATAGTTCCACCATAAATTAACAACTCAAAAATAAATTATCTACCCTAAAATTTTGTTATAGCGTGCCGAAGTAAATAAAATACTTGTTGGGTTGAACTTCTTACTACTTACTAACCGCGCGCGCACGGCTATAACAGTAATTTCTTAGTGCGCTAACAAAATGTTTGATTTTTTGTTCGAGTACAATCGGCTCTCGTCGGCATAATGCATAAATTAGACAATTAGTGTTACACACAGTCCACTAGTATTATATTTTACAGTTTTGTTTACTACAAACGACTGGAAAGTAGGACTACTTATTCGTTATTGTTTTTATATTTCCAAAGGTGCCAGACGAGGTGTGGCTCACCTGATGAAAAATAATAACCACCACGCCACCCATAGTCAAGTTCATGTCTTTGACATTGTGTACAATACAGAGGACAAAGCTCTGTCGCATGCTACCAACTATGCTAGCTACAAAAACAAAGTCGTCTCTGTCGCTAGCATAGCTATTTCTGTTTCCCCCAATGAGCTCTGGCAATCATTCATTACCATCGGTAACATATCACTGCCGAGATAGTGTTGTTTCTGGCTGCGGACTTATGTAGAATGATGGTGCAACTCCAAGTATGCGACTCAGTTTAAGCAAGTAACCACAGTGACTGGTCTATTGGTCTAGTTGTTAGTGACCATGACGGCTAAGCCAGAGGTCGTGGATTCGATTCACACTCAGGACAAGTCGTTATATCATGAACACGATTATTTGTTTTGTGTCTCGGTCTAAATTATCATTCATTTTAACTTTGCTATGTAATAATATAAAGACATTATAATTGGAATAGCTTTATTTAACAACATGGATTAGTAACGAAACCGTTCAATTATCATAGTTTTATTATTAATATTTTTATGGGTATTTACGTACACAATCACAGGTCAGTAGACGGTATAATAAAAGTTTCACTACCTAATAATCGTGCTTGTCCACCAGACCTATTTGCCTCAATCAGTTTTGACTTATTATAAATAGAGTTATAATTCAGAGACAAATATTTAAGGTATTACTTATTAAAACAACAGTGATAACGGTATATTTCATAAAAGGAATTAAATTGTTCAATTACAATTTTCACATCAATCAACTTTTAATTACATACATATTACGATTGATCATCAGTTCTTAATACTCTTTTGACATCTTGTATAAATTGACATGTTTTATTTTATATTTAATAAATAACCCTAACAAATTTTAAATTTAATTTGATAATACCATAGTTTTACCATTTTGTTTCTCAATACTTACTTCTATATCATCGTACGTTAACCATTCTGAGTATCCAACATTACAGTGTATACACATCTGGGAGAAAATGTTTTATTAAAAATAGTGAGTTGATCAGGATTTTTTCTATACAATTTACATGCATATCAAGTATTCTGAAAACAATGATAAAAGTATATTAAAAATACAGTACTACTTTTTTCCAAATATATATGTAAATAGTTACTTTTATATAAAGCCTAACCGTTAATAAGCCTTTCATTTTTAAAATTTAGTTGTTTACATTAAAATACAAGAGTAAAATCTGCCTATACACGCTGACCCAAATAAATTTAAATTTCTGTCAAAATAGGTTATCGTTGCACCGCACTGCATTATGAAGTACATACTTGTATTTTATTATTTTGAATATAGCTTGGAAGGGATATAGTGCGCCGTTGCCGTTCCGCGCGCTTCAATAGTTGCCAGCCGACGAGAGCCGATGATACTCGAACAAAAAATCAAACATTTTGCTAGCGCACTAATAAATTACTGTTAAAGCCGTGCGCGCGCGCTCTGTAAGAAGTTCAACCCAACAAGTATTTTATTTACTTCGGCACGCTATAACAAAATTTGAAGGTAGATAATTTATTTTTGAGTTGTTAATTTATGGTGGAACTATACTTTGTATAGGTACACATACTTACAATAAATACATATAGTTAATTGATAAGTGTACATACAAGTAAAAATCGAAATGTTTCTCATACATGTAAATGTTAAGAGACAGCAGCTCCTAGTCTAAGAATATTTTCCATATGTCAGTACAAAAGCTTAAATGAAAACGAATGAAAACGAGACCGAATTAAAATAACTCTTATAATGTTAGAGCTAAAGTTCAGACTCGATAGCAATTGTATAATGCACGGAACGGCAACAACGCGGTTGACCGCTACCGACCGAATATTTTAAAAATTTTGGCGGGAAAAGCGTATTTGGCTTATAATTTTGAAAGTAAAAGGCCTAGAAATTTGAAATTATGCCTCGTGTGTGCTCCAATTATAACATGTTATTTGATCTTTAAAAGAAAACTGCAACTTATATAGTTATCGTAATTCACCATGTGTAAGCCCGTGTGACGTGTCCTCAGCTTACACATACTTATTGCTTCGTAGCTCAAAAACTATTCGAGCTAAGGTTTTGAAAAAATTGGAGCCTAATACTGCAGTTTTGCTCAGAATTTTGAGGTATAATACATAATCGTAGCTTAAATAATTACGAAGATACACATGTGTAAGCCAGGGACACGTGTCTCCAGCTCGCACATGGTTTTATGATCGTAGTTTAAATAATATTTGAGTGTGATGGCTAGATTTTTTGGCTCTCATTGCTCCAATTATGAGCTAAATTTTTGACTATATTTTAAAACCCTAACATCACAGGTTTTGCCCCAACGGCATGTGTCAGCTGGAGACACGTTTGTCCAGCTTACACACATTTAACAAATCATAGAAACGAAGTTGTGATTGCTCTAATTCTATGACTGAAACTTTAAATTGCTCAAATTATGCTTTAAAATATGGCATACTTAGAATTACGATTATAACAATGAGGAAGCTGGAGACACGCACATGTAATTTTACTATGCAATGATTCCCCAACTTTGAGTTCAAAATCCTGATCTGGTTCTTCGAAATGTGTTGGCGGAGGGGCATTTCCATAAACATAATGATCTTCCAAGTCTGCACGTCTTCCTGTAGTCATTGCTAGATCGTTGAGCACCTGTTCCTTCGTAAGCCATATCGAACTTTTTCTGCCTCACTCAGTTCTAACACCCCAGTAATATTTAGAAAAGCGACAACTAACTTTGTAGTTATAAGTTTCAAATGGATATCATGTGCTTGGCGGAAACCTAAGCTATTATAAGGTACTATGTGACGCATCCACGACCCACACCTGCGACAACTACGACATGATATAACATCAAAAGACATGCATAAGCAGAAGACAAGACAAAGATTATGAATTTTAATTTTATGGTGAAGAAAGCGCCCTGCGATGCTACAGTCTGTCCGCTTAGTCTGCTTCGGTTGTGCATGGCAACTGCAGATCATGTGAGTTGTATTCCACACAGAGCATATAAGTTAAATTATAACTTTTGTTCCAAGAGTTCGGACATAACTGGATACATGAAAAAAAAAACAAGATTTATACACGGACGACTGGAGACAAGAGTAATGGGTCAAGTTCAAAAGCGCTGCACCCTTACCCCGCGCACTCACAGGGGCATATTTAACAAATTATCAAAAGTTGTAGAACAAAAGTTATTGCTTATGTTGTTAGCTATCTAGTACTGTGAGGTTGTTGGTGTTTTACAAGTACCCTATACATATATATATGGTGGTGGGTATATTCTAAAACATGAATTTACAAATTCATATTTCACAAGATTTAGTGCCAATTGCGACGCTGCTGTGGCCGAACTAGATAAGTACACATCTGTACTTCAAACACGAGTGCTCATTCTTTGTGTACAGACGCCAGCACATCAAGCTACATTTGAAAGTGAACTTTATGCTTTTGTGATAAAGTTGAAAATCTATAAAAGTTTGACACATTGGTGTATCTGGATGTGCTGGCGTAATTAGTTACACTATTTGGACTATATATACATACATAATTGCAATACAAATTTACTTACATAATTTTAAATCCCACAAAACAAAATAAGAATATAAATGAAAAAACCATCATAATATAGGATTTGGAGACAGTATTATTTGGATGTAGAATTAATCTATTTTAACTATTGTCAACCAATATTTTAACCCAAAAGGCTTTTCTAATACTAGTAAATATATGCACATATAAATTCCTTCACAATCCAAATATAACTATGAATGCAGGATTTTTTACCCAGAATCCACGATTTGGTTTAATTTTATAAGCCTTAGAATAATGTTTTATCATTATGTTAAAAATATTATACTCATATTACAATTGCAGTCTTAAATCAATCTTCATACTCTATTTCAATGTCATCTGTATCAGCAATAGGATCATATTTATGTAGCTTTTTCCTCCACATTTGGATAAGCATGTCCCAAGACCTTCTACTATATTTGGAAAATTTGTCAGGGGTTTTTGGGTGTTCTTTGGTGCGCTGCTCCCTAAAATGAAAATGTATAAATGATATTAGTAACACATCGCTCATAAAAGATTGTTTAATGACTTAGAAATGGGAACAACAGCTTAACATCCTCTACAAAGCATGGAGTTGCTCTGAAATTAAACCAATTTAACGCTCAAACATCTTAGGAGTTTCTGCGTGCCTAGATGATTTACCTCCCCAATCTTATACGGACCGGGGACCTACCACTTAAGACGCCTATGATCGTAACTGTTACCGGCATTCTAAATCATTCATTCAAGCGGTTTCCATGAGCACATGTGCAACATTGAAGCATGTTGATCATGGTGATCGGTGGTAGGTTCCAGATTCTATAATAATAATAATGACCTCCTAGCCGAATTTCGGCCACGGCGGCCCATCTCAATAGGGATAAGCCATCTGCGCGGGACATATTATAGTGCTCAAGTGTGTGCGCAAACATAGGAGCACTTTCTATTCCATAACTCTCATGATCCGATGGGACGCCTAGCGACACGACCGGAAATAGGTCAGGTACAGGACCGACGGCTTTACGTGCTCTCCGAGGCACAGGGGTATAATACAGCCAACTCCTAGACTTTGGGCTGATGTTCAGAAAATTTCTTTTTACGGAAGTCCCAAAATCGCTTCTGGTCCGGCCCGGGATTTGAACCCAGGACCTCGTTCTCTGCGGGTGAACACGCTGGCGTTAGACCAACGAGGCAGTAAAGATTCTATAACAAACTTCCCAGTGATATCAGAGTAATGTCTACAAACTAAAAATAACTATAAAAGTAAAATTTTGTAGTGACAAAACAGCTTGGGATTCAGTCACTCTAAATTAACACATTAAAATATAATGTAATTTAATGTTACGGAATAAATCATTCCTACTGGGTTTTCTGACAGTGTTTCTTACTCGACTATGTAGTGCACATAGTCAAGTAAAAAAAATTACGATTCCACACAAATATAATATTTTTACAGAATAAATGAAATTTGAACTTGAACAGGTGATAACTCATGACAGCGACTACTGGGCGGCTTGAATAACTCTGGCACCAGGGTTATTATTACTCCCCAGATGATTAAGAAATAAGAAGAAAGAGAAGATATCTAACTTACATTGGAACTTGCTGAATATACTGTTGGTACCCTACAGTATTTTTGCCATAGTCTATTTGTTTTTGACGTCTTTGTAATACAAGTGGATCAGTCTCTATCGCTGGAGGTTTTCTAGGAGGGCTGGAAACAATAACAAAATATTATAAATTATGGCACATTATGTATGACAGTAAACAACGCAAAACAGGTGTGTAAAGATCATGACAAATGGAAATCTATGGTCTCTGCCTACCCCTCTGAGAAACAGGCGTGAGTTTATGTATGTATGTCACTTTTCTTGTTGCTTTGCACATTGGTTCATAAAAAACACAGAACTTCATAAATACTTGGAAGTCCTATCTATCAAGGAACAAATTAAAACATTTTGTGGGCACTACAGACACAGACTCAAACATCACAAAAATATATTAGCCAAGACACTCTTAAATACAAATAATTGTACAGACGCCAGCACATCCAGCTACCCCAATCTGTCAGAATTTTCACTTTCCATTGGGGTAATTTGACAGATTAGGGTAGCTTGAAGTGATGGCGTCTGTACATATTGATTGAAATGGCCATGGTGAGCCACAATATGACCATATCACAGGATATATAAATCTCATAATAGCCAATAAAACAAAACACAATATTTGATTATAGAATTTTTTATATCAGTGTGCAACAATCAAGCAAGTGGGTCATCCGATGGTAAGTGATTACCACCGCCCATGTACACTCAAAACACCAGAGGAGTCATGGGTGCATTGCCGGCCTTTAAAAGTCAGCAAACAAGTGTTGCTGACCCTTCCCCCCACCCTGATGAGACGTCACATGTGCTCATGGAAGCCAATTTAACGATTGATTAAGTCATTTTTAACCAATATTTATTAGAACGCGAAAATTAAGAAATCGATGTTTGGCAACTTAGCCAGTAGAGCCCCAGAACTACTATTTGTATGAATCAATAAGTAGACATCATAGAGTCTGGATGGAACCCAGAGATTCTTTTCCATAGTGCAAGTGTTGTCTTAGATTACAAACATAGATGATAAAGATTAATGATGTATAGAAAAATATGCATGTTCCAATATTTGATTATTAATTACAGTTTCAAGGGTAAATAGTGCTATTTCAGTTACTAACACTATTTATAATAATTATAATTTCATTTATTTCAGGCATCAAAGACCCATAGAAATACCTAATTTATTTCTTATTCATGTCATGTTGCACTGACAACCAAGCTTTGAGAATAGGATTGTCCAAACACCTAGACAAAGTGGTTACAGTATGTTATTAGGAGATGTATGGATGTGATCCCAGACCAACACAACATGTGACCTAATAATTGAGGATTCTGGCCTCCGTGAACATTCTCAACACACTACACCAACAGGGAGCCGTCCTAAGCATTCCATACACATTGACATATTGTACTCAAACTGTGTTACATGATTTTAGCATACAATTTGGCATGTAACTTTGGGAAAACTCATCTAAAAAGAAACCAATGAAGCATTTCTTGCCTAACAGTGTTGTAAAAGCATGGAACAAACTACCAGAAAGAGTAGTCATGGCTCAGACATTAAATTCCTTCAAGAACAGAAGGAAAACATCTCCAAGCTATGTGATACTCATGCATCAGTGTTATACAAAATAATAATAATAATAATGAACCCAGAGTTGATATGTGTAGAAACTGTTGCTATATATTTGCTACATATATAGTACTTAGATTAAATAGAGTATTGCTTAGTAAATAGCTTCTAATTATCTTACCACTGCTTGTCTGTGTCAGTGCTGTGGTTTGGCTTAGACTTCTTTCTATTAATAGAATTTTCTCTACTGCCTCCTTTTCTTCCCTTACTTTTTGTCTTATCTGAAAAGCATTAAAGAGTAAGTTCATTTAAATTCTGCAGTCTCTCCCTCTTACCCATCACTGCAACTCCTGGGAACTCTGGGATCAACATACACAAAGAAATGACACTGAATGGTGATGGTCAGGCATATCCTGACAAATCTCTATAACAGACTTGGATCCCACAGGATTTAATGAGGAAAAAACAAGGAGTAGAAAGAAAATAGTCTCACCTCATAAGGCAGGGGGATGAACCAGCTCAAAAGGCATGAAGGATATATTTTAAAAAACCTCCTAAGAATACCCACTGACCAACCTATCAAGTAAATATCATACAGAAATAAAAATCTTGGGATCGATCCAACTGTCTCTGGCCTAGCAGTCAGCGTCACTCAGCGCTAGACAAGCAGGCCAGTGAGTGAACATTTAAAAAAAAAGTAAGTTTGACTCATAGAGAATCTCACAAATATAAGTCCTAATTATTTAGAGGAATTACATACCATTTGTGGGTTCGTCCACGTCCTCAACCCAACTTCTTTTAAAATTTACAGCACTCATACTTTTGCTGTACGTGTCAGAACGAAACTGAAAAAAAATTGTTGATTAAGATTCGATGGTTCCAATGCCAGTAATGTTAATACCAAATACAGAGAGTAATCTTAAATTCTATGCAGAATAAATAATATGACGAAATGGCTAATAATGAATAAGTAGGTATATAATATGGATATTCTACAAGAATAACGCCGCACACAGCCAAAATCCTATCTCGACTGTAGCAAGAGCAAGCATTTCATCTGCAACTTAGTTGGTTAAACAAACATGTAATACATGCTAAAATACTGTTGGTTTCATTACCTATGCACAAATCAAACGAATATATATCCCTCTGTTACTTAGAATATTTTTTCAGCAAGATAATGCTTTCTATGATCGCTATAAAACGCGCGAAATTAAATAAACAACCTCAACACGGTCATAGACAATGGTATCATAGAGTATATAAGGATTACCTTTGACACTAGAGGCAAGCAGTATGTAAAGAATTAACAAAACGTAGTGTTTTGCTATGTTGTATGTAAATAGATTTTCTATCTTTGATAAATTCTTCTAATGTACATTTCTTAAATAATAATAATATCTAGGGACAATGTCACACAGATCATCCTAGCCCCAAACTAAGCAAAGCTTGTACTATTGGTAACAGGCGACGATATACATACTTATATAGATAGATAAATACATAGAAAACATCCATGACTCAGAAACAAATATTCGTGCTCATCACACAAATATTTGTGTCCGTTATGCTAGCGTACACCAGAACTGCAACGAGTTAGTTTCTATGCCAAAAAACTCTGTGTAAATACTGCCTAATTACTGTAAAAATAAAAAAAAATCTTCCTCTTTAGTTTAGGAAATAAACACCATTTTCACTATGTACGCTAGCGTCACGATCAAGCTAGCGTACACATGGCCGTACTCGAAAACGGCTAATTGTAAAGCAACAGATTTGGACACAAAAATACTGTTCTAATACTTCTCCCGCTATGCAAAATTTCATAACGATTGCTCTTGTAGGAACAGAGAAAGAAACAGGGAAAGGACAGAACAGAGAAAACGGACGCGACAAAGCACCTTTGAGCATATCTGTACCTGTACTATGAACAGAAATTAACAGGGTTTTTTACTTATTCCCCTGCGAATTCGCATAAAGTATTTACACTAATAGAGGCAGAATTTCACGCACTATTTATATATATAGCATTCATTACAAGAAAAGTTCCCTTTCTATAAGAACTACTATGTGTACGCTGCCATGACGCCAGCTCCGAATGTCATTGAAAAGTCTTGTTCAATATCTCTGTTCCTACAAGAGCAATCGTTATGAAATTTTGCATAGCGGGAGAAGTATTAGAACAGTATTTTTGTGTCCAAATCTGTTGCTTTACAATTAGCCGTTTTCGAGTACGGCCATGTGTACGCTAGCTTGATCGTGACGCTAGCGTACATAGTGAAAATGGTGTTTATTTCCTAAACTAAAGAGGAAGATTTTTTTTTATTTTTACAGTAATTAGGCAGTATTTACACAGAGTTTTTTGGCATAGAAACTAACTCGTTGCAGTTCTGGTGTACGCTAGCATAACGGACACCAAATATTTGCACTTACCGGTATTCGAACCCAGGACCACCAGCTTCGTAGGCAGGAGCACTACCAACTAGGCTACGGTGACCGTAAATATGCATTAAAAATATATATTCAGCACTTGGTTTCGTAGTAACATACACTAGTACTTGTCAAGGTTCTTTGCAGAAGTATAGTTTAATAATACTAAGTTTATTTGCAAGTAAATATCAATACATAATTAAGCGTGGTCTAGTCCTCGCACCAGGATTCCCTGTGTTGCGAGGGCTACGTCCTTCCGATTGTGGTTTAAACTACGACGAACACGTTATTATTCTTATAATATCTTAGAGCTGGTTCACATTAGGGCGGACCGACAGTTTTACCGGCCCGCCAAAAGTGTCGTATCCATATTGGCGTATGTATCTCAATAGCGCCGTTCACATTAGGGCGACCCGACCAAACTGTCGGAGCCAACACTTTTACCGTACGTCCAGCCACGATTTCTGTCGGAATGGACATAATATTGGCGTACCAGCAAGTATGGCGCCGTTCACATTTGTCGGCGCGAAGCGGCGGCGACACCCGCCTGCCACCCTCCCACCCGCCCTTACCCCGCTCTCGGCACTCGCGCAAGCAGTTTCGTTTCGTCGACGTGTATGCAGAGAAGACACGTTTCAATATGGAGGGCGAAATTAATGTATAAGTTTTGATTTCTCTTGTGGAACATAGGAGTTACTGTGGGATAAAACATGTGAAAAGTACAAAAATAAAAGTTTAAAACTAGCAGCATGGCGTGAAATTTGTTGCATATTTTATGGAATTAAATGAGAGACAAATTTTCATAATTCTTAAGTTGTTATAAAACTTTAGCTCGTCACTTCTTAATTCGCTTATTAAAGTTTGAAATGTTCCAACATCATTTCCCTCGGCAATTATTGGATACAATACAGCCAATATTTCCTTTTTCTTTTTTTCTGCCTTCTATTTAAATACCGCATGGCAATGAAAACGTCGTCGTCGTCCATCCTATACGAAAGCCAACTCACAACTCTTTTGTGACGCCCCAGGCCGGGCAGTAAAACGACCGTACCGACAGTTATATTCACATTAGGTCGTGTCGGCGGCGTCTAGTGTGAACAGCAACACCCGGCAGTCCGACCTAATGTGAACCAGCTCTTACATGTCTCCGTCTCTGTCGTCCGTCGTCTGTCTCTGCTGTCGCCCGTCTCTGTCGTCCATCTCTGTCGTCGCGTCCGTCTCTGTCGTCCGTCTCTGTCGTCCGTCATCTGTCTCTGCTGTCGCCCGTCTCTGTCGTCCGTCTCTGTCGTCCGTCTCTGTCGTCCGTCTCTGTCGTCCGTCTCTGTCGTCCGTCTCTGTCGTCCGTCTCTGTCGTCCGTCTCTGTCGTCCGTCTCTGTCGTCCGTCTCCGTCGTCCGTCTCCGTCGTCCGTCTCCGTCGTCCGTCTCCGTCGTCCGTCTCTGTCGTCCGTCTCCGTCGTCCGTCTCTGTCGTCCGTCTCTGTCGTCCGTCTCTGTCGTCCGTCTCTGTCGTCCGTCTCTGTCGTCCGTCTCTGTCGTCCGTCTCTGTCGTCCGTCTCTGTCGTCCGTCTCTGTCGTCCGTCTCTGTCGCCCGTCTCTGTCGTCCGTCTCTGTCGTCCGTCTCTGTCGTCCGTCTCTGTCGTCCGTCTCTGTCGTCCGTCTCTGTCGTCCGTCTCTGTCGTCCGTCTCTGTCGTCCGTCTCTGTCGTCCGTCTCTGTCGTCCGTCTCTGTCGTCCGTCTCTGTCGTCCGTCTCTGTCGTCCGTCTCTGTCGTCCGTCTCTGTCGTCCGTCTCTGTCGTCCGTCTCTGTCGTCCGTCTCTGTCGTCAGTCTCTGTCGTCAGTCTCTGTCGTCAGTCTCTGTCGTCCGTCTCTGTCGTCCGTCTCTGTCGTCAGTCTCTGTCGTCAGTCTCTGTCGTCCGTCTCTGTCGTCCGTCTCTGTCGTCAGTCTCTGTCGTCAGTCTCTGTCGTCAGTCTCTGTCGTCAGTCTCTGTCGTCAGTCTCTGTCGTCAGTCTCTGTCGACAGTCTTCCGTCGTCAGTCTTCCGTCGTCAGTCTTCCGTCGTCCGTCGTCCGTCGTCTGTCGTCCGTCGTCTGTCGTCTGTCGTCTGTCGTCTATCTCTGTCTCAACGAACAAACTCACATGGTTACAGTTCGTATAGCAGCCTAACCCCCAAAAAACAAAGTGTATTACTCGCTATTCGCAAGCCAATACAGCTATGTCAATATACAGCAGCGCTGTACCAAATAAACCGACAGTTTTGTCGGGAGCAAGGAGCTCTGTATTGAGTCGGACCCGAGGATCGACTGACTCATGACTGTAACACCGAGTGCACGTCTTTTATAAGGCGATGCCCCCACCTTGCAATCCCTCCCCGACAGCTCTGTCCAATGGCGTACGTCATGTGTTTACTAGATACCAAAACACTAAAATGTGCTAAATCCAATAAGAGTTACATTATAAAGTAATCAAATATTACAAGAGTATTTGTCGTTATGGATATTTCACGAAGTAAATCATTTAAAATCACACAAACATGCCAATAATTGTAATGAACAAAACCTTCAGTTACAAATAACAAAATGAGTTGCCAAAAATCATTTAGCGCGTACACAGTGTACTCAATAAATTATATTCTGATTTATCAGACAATAATTGAAAGTAAAATCACTTGAATTAACAATACACAACACATTCGGTGGATTAGCCACAATTACTTTGAGAAACATCTCCGACATATTACTGTATAGTTCCGCAAACTTATCTGGCCCGCTGGCAGCGTCGCTGTTATCGCATTTAGTGTTGCTAGCAACTAGTTTTTGCAATAAAGTGGGTAAAATTAATATGCACATTGTAACGTAAATATTACTTCACTAAAAAGCAAACAAATACTGTCATTACAAATCTTTATACTTTTATACAATAATTATGATCATTTACATAAAATGTACGCTGAGTGTCCTCTAACGGGGATACTCCAGGTATTATTATGTCACCGGATTTTTTTAATTCAGAAGTCATTTCATCATCATCATTATCATAATCACTGCTTTCACTACCTAATTGATTGATGAAAGGCTCGTCTAAGTATCCATCCCTTTTTCGATAGTCATTTTCAATATTTTTTACATTATTGCAATGCTTTTGCCATTCATTGACTGTTATTTTATAGCTTCAAACTGTTACTTTAAAAGCTTCTTCAATCAATGTAGGCATGGTAATTTCAGAATTCGATCTACCAATATTCTGATCTGCTATAAATTTTTGCGTCTGCTTGCTCTTTTTCTTTCACAAGTTTTCTTACAAATCACTACCCAGCACCTACAATGGAATAAGCAAAAATTAAATAAATAATGAATATTTTAAAATATGTACTTAAATTTAAAGTGCAAGGGGGAGTTTCGTATTTCTTCAGAAGCTGACAACACTAACCTGTAGCAGCCAAAGATATTATAATATAACAAGATTGCGCACTCCAAGATTTAGTTCAAAGTAAAATGAACTCAAAGTCTTTAAGATACAGTCCATTTCTCTTTGTAGTGTACCAATAGGAAAAAACGGACCACTTGAGAGGCTCTCGTTTTGGAATCTGTCCCTGTCTAACAGATGGCCAGCCTAAAAATAACTTACTTGACGTATAAAATAGTAGAATTTTTTGGTCAAACACCTAGGATTATGTTTTCATATAACTATAATTAAATAATTTTTATTTATTTAAGACGTACACAACGTTTTTTTAAACTATGTCTTATTCTTTGATAGCTTTTTAGATACATTTAATTTGGGTTTAGTAAATTCAATAGCAGTATTTATAAGAAATGACGTTTACCACACTCAATTTGTAAACAAATATGGCGAATGTTTGTTTTGAAATTATTTATCGTATTGTGCTCCAATCCAGTTCCAATTTGCTTAAAAATGGTTTTAACTTGTTGCGTAAAAGGGTGTAAAAGTGAGGGTCATCTGGGGAGTGGTATATCTTTTCACAAGTAATTGTTATCTTGTAATGTTCCTATATTTTGGCTAAGTTCAGCAACAGAGTAACCATTCGTTACGTATTTAATGGATCGTTTTTCTAGATTTCCCAAAAACGAGGAATTGAAACAAAAATGGATGAATATTGTTCCCGGTAAATAATAATCTGATATAGCAATTAACTGTTTTATTACAAATAACATTCACATTTGTTTTAGAGTTTTTGCACATTGACACAAAATACTATTCCCCACTACCAGCCACTAAGCATACCTACTCGAGATTGTTGCCTCTTACAACAAACGATTTTTCCAACCTGTCGTAATGTATATTAGGTATTTTATACCTACGTAATAATTGTCTGCTGTGTGGTGACGGCGACAAATATCAGAATCAGGATATCATCACCCCATCTCATCCCGTGGGGGGCGTAGAAGTCAACCCGAGGGAATATCTACCAGAGGACGGGAAGCAGCTTCCTTCTGAGTACTACGACCATCATACTACGATCGCCAACCCGTCTGCCAAGCGTGGCGATTATGGCATATCCCCTCAAGATGATTCTTGAGGGAGGCTTGTCCAGCAGTGGACTTATTTAAGCTGTAATGATGATGATGCTGATGATGAATAATTGTCTATTTCACTATATCTAACACTAAAACGACGCTACTGTTTCCTCGTGTCAGTGTTTGTTATGAGTAAATGGGTAAGAAATAGACAATTGCTACACTCGTATTAATAACAAAATATATAAAATTATATCAGTTGTTTAGATTAAGCCACTTAGAAGATATTTTCAATTAAGGTAGTACTATCCGAATAAATGTAAAAATTGGGCCTGTAGTCTATTAGTGTTACCTGATTTTCACAATCTAATCTATATTGTATATATGTATTACAATAATTATCCTAGAATACTATAGCCGACTGACACAAAACACTTGTTGCGAAAAAGAATATAAGTAAATAAAACATATAATATACTTGAAAACTATTTGGATACATTACGAATATATAATATTTGGAAAGTCTATTGCCTTTGTCCAAAATATCTACCACTACTCACACTTACATCAGGCGGGAATTGTACTATAAATAATTATATAATTTCCAAACGTTTAAAAAATCTACAAATAATCTTGGTATAATTTAATTTATATTGCTTGCAGAGAGGCATACAAAATAAAGAAAGTATAAGCAACGAAAACATCTTGAATACGTATACCTAGGTATGCAGTGGGGCGAACAGTAACTTTAAAAGCACTGCACAGGTAGTATGATTATACTTCAAAAGTAAGTTTATTCATTCTCATAAAAACAAAATTTTCAATTTGGCGCGTTAAAACATTCGCATAATTCCACGACGCATGGTCACTCTATTAGAAGGAGATGCCATCCAAAACAGCTACTTCTTGCTCGGGCCGTTTTTGCTCCCTCAGTGCGCAATCTTGTTATAATAGGTCTTTACCTATGAAATTGCCGTTTTGTATGAAAAAATTTAAACGAATTTTTTTCATGAATTTTTTTATTTGTATTAATCGAAGTAATCACCCATGCAATCAATGCATCTTTGCCATCGCAGTGGCAGTTTATTGATGCCCTTCTTAAAGAAATCAGCTGGACGGGAGGCAACAAATTCTTCAAAGGCATTTTGTACTGCCTCTCGGGTATTGAATTTTTTTCCCGCCAAGAAGTTATCCAAATTCTGGAAAAAGTAGTAGTCTGTAGGCGCAAGGTCTGGTGAGTAGGGCGGATGACGGAGAGCTTCCAACCCCAGTTCTTGCAACTTGGAGACCGTCTGCTGTGCAGTATGAGGTCGCGCGTTGTCGTGCAGGAGCAGCGGAGACGAGCGATTGACCAATGCTGGTTGGAGATGCGCCAGCTTCTCCATCATTGTGCTCAGTTCTTCACAGTACACATCTGCAGTAATGCTCACCCCGTTTGGTAAGAAGCTGTGATGAATCACACCGGCGCTAGACCACCAAACAGTGACCATCACTTTTCTAGGGGTAAGTTTTCGTTTAGGGCATTGTTTAGGTGCTGAACCAGGATCCAACCAACTTGCTGAGCGCTTGCGGTTATCAAACAGAATCCATTTTTCATCGCAGGTAACAATGCGGTTCAAAATTCCTTCATTTGTGTGTCTGTTGAGCAGTGCAAGGCACGTCTCGACGCGTACTTCGCGCTGGCGATCATTGAGTTCGTGGGGCACCCATTTGTCAAGCTTTTTTACCTTGCCAATTTGACGCAAATGGACCAATATTGTTTTGACGCTAACGTCGAAAGCTGCTGCTAATTCAGCCGTAGATTGTGTATCATCAGCTTCCACAACCGCCTTTAATTCGTCATTGTCGACCAAAGTCTTCGGACGACCGCGAGGTTCATTTTTCAGGTCGAAATTTCCAGAACGGAAGCGAGCAAACCAATAACAGGTGGTGCGTTGGTTTGTAGTGTTAGCTCCGTAAACGTCGTTGATGTTGCGTGCCGCTTGTGCCGCGTTGCTGCCACGACGGTACTCATATTCCATAATTACTCGAATTTTTAACGTATCCATGATGACGAAAAAGATTGAAATGCGATGAAAATGTAACACTAATCAATAAAGAAATGACTACTTTTGGAAAAAAGAATCCATGTTTTTAAAATAAAATTAATTTGAAATTAGAATTCTTAGCCAAACAAAAATTATTTTGATTTGAAATGGCCAGTACTGCAGAACGGCAATTTCATAGGTAAAGACCTAATATTATAATATCTTTGGTAGCAGCAGCTACGCGTTCATACAACTTATTGAAAGGTATAATTGGTGCCTGGAGGTGTTTTTCTTCATTCATATAATTCAATACTTGTAATATAACGTTCCTCGCATCACTTTTTAAAGCTTTCGGCATTTTTCACAATTAAAAACCACAAAAAGAAAAATAAATACGCGCAACAAACAATCAATGGCAGGAATGTCAGGGAATAACAGCCGATTGACATTTCCAACTGGCGTCGTTAGTTCTACTTTTGGCCACCGGGCCAGATAAGTTTGTCATACTATAATTTTCTAATAATAAGTCTAGTAATACTCAGGGAATCATAGATTACTTGAATTTTTCACTATGAATATAACGCAGAGTTTATATACTCTCTGATGAACATCTCTTGGGCTACCACAGATTAAAATAGTTTCCGTTTATTTATTGGTCAATGGTTACTGTTTCTGAGTATTTGTGGTTAAATAAAATTAATTTCTTAACGTTTGGTACTTGGGTTTCAAGAGATTTGTTATTTTATAAAATATATTTTAAATGACTTCGTTCGTTACCATATGATTGAAATACTATTCATTCCTCAAGGGTAATGTTTTAGGGGATACGCATATAAAATACAGGTTATTTTGTATTATTATGTAAAGGAAACTATTTCCAAAATGATGGTAAGTATTAATTTACGGAAAAAGTGCAATTAAGTATAACTGCAGCGTACAAATGTCTAAATACACTTCGGAGTACTTATGTACACTTAATATTTGGTTTACTTTGCAGACTGATAACGAAGTTGACGAGGCCTTAGCCTCGTTAGACATGCTCATGTCCGAGTTCTTTGCGCCAGTTACGAGTAACTGCAGAAAACGAGAGATCGAGAGTATGCTAGAGAACTTCTCCAATCGCAGTGACTCATGGAAGCACTGCTTGTTGTTCCTACAGAAATCCCAAAACCAATATGTTTTGATGTTCACCCTGACTACACTGGAGGTAAACTTGGCCATAAACACCTTTGATTTTTTTTAGACTGAAATGATTGTACCAATGCCTAATTTAAATTATATTTGGCTCCATATTTGATAGTGCCTAGTTTTAATTTTAAACTCTTAAAATTCCATACTCCATTCTAAATATAAATTTAACAATATGTTATTTAAATTTATTCATGAGAACTTTTGAACTTCTGTTAATTTTGTAGCTACTTGTATGATCTATAAGTTGAGAACTTTCCTATAGCTCATGCAATATGTGGTTCATGCAACCTGTGGTTAGTGGCCCTGACTGCTAAGCCAGAAGTTGTGGGTTTGATTCCCATCTAGGACAAATCTTTGTGTGATTAGGACTATTTGTTCTGTGTCGAGATATATATACTGTATCTTTATTAATTGTTTGGTTGCCATAATACAGGCTCTGCATATTTTGAAATCAGATGGCAATGTGTTAGTAGCCCCAACATTTTAATTTTATTTTTTATTTATTTCAGAATATTATCAATCGCCAATGGCTTGGTTTATCAGATAATGAAAAGACAGATATACGTTTAACATTATGGAATGAATTGATGGCAAAGCACGAAGTAATGTTATACTTCATTAGAAATAAGTTAGCATCACTGATGGTGTCAATTGCACGATATGACTGGCCACATTTATATGATGACTTCTTTAGCAACATTGTGGAGGTAAATATTAAATCATTATCATAATCATCACATCAGTCAAAAGAAATCCACTACTGAACAAAGGTTTCCCCCAAAATCTCTAAAAATGCTGGTTCTGCTCTACCTGCATACAGCAGTTGTCACAAGATCATTGTTCCATCTTGTAGGAGGCCTGCCTATGGTATTTTATAAAATTATTCTTAAGTGACCTGGTTTTGATCTGGAAAGATTAATTAAGTCCTCAAATGCTATTAACTCTTCACCAAGCTCATCTTAGAGCAAAGTGTGATTTTATGGTTCTTGAAAAGTTAAAATCTTATATCCTAAGTTTGGCTCAAGACACACAATAATAATTATGTCCTAATATTCATTGCAGTAAGAGATTATTGTAATTGTTAATCATTTAGTTATTGTAATTGTTCAACCAGCAATTTCCAACCTGGTATATTAAAAAATAGAATAAAGTATGGTCATCTACCTGAAGAGAGTAAGTAATTTGTTTTAAGCCTCTCTTGAACAGGTTTCTTAAATAAACATTATTTTAGAGATATAGGTAACTAGTTAGAGATCAGATAGCAGTGTGTGAATAATGTCCCAGGTTATTATTATTATGAAACAGACCATTTTCTCAATTCCAGCTGATTAGATGTGATGGACGCCGTTGCTTACTAGGACTGGTATTGGCACAAGTTGCGAGTGAAGAGCTTGGTGCAGCGCGGGATAGTGGTGTCTTATTGCTCTCTACAAGACGGAACCAGCTCGAAAGACTTATGCTTAAAGGAATGCCGCAGTTGTTGAGTGCACTTAGTGGTAAGAACATTTATCTATCCTTGGTCAAGGATTGGCCTAACTTAACACATACTTATTGAAATTATAGTAACTGTAAAATTTTTGCATTGTACAGACGCCAGCACTTCAAGCTACCCCAATCTTTCAAATTTCCCCAATTGAAAGGGAAATTTAGGCTTATGTGATAAAGTTGAAAAACTATAAAATAAATTTGACAGATTGGGGTAGCTTGATATGCTGGCGTCTATACAATGCAAAAATTTATTTAGCACATCCATGCTGGCATCTGTACTTCCACATAAAGTGCCAAAACTCCGAGATAGTTGGGGTCAACTCATGAGTGTAGCAAATTGTATGTTACTGGAATTTACACAGTTTTGCGTTCACCTGATGTGTGATCTGTCAGATTGCCATGAGGTGTAAGCCACAGCGATTTGGAGTAGCGGGCACTGATTACAAAAACTGCTACAAAATATCTGACTGTTTCTTATACCGGTCACTAATTGTTCAGCCTATTCCTTTCCTAAAAGTCAGCAATAGACTTGCAGCCCCTCACGTGTTGCAAGTGTCCATGGGTGGCGGAGATATGATCCGCCTGCTTTTCTACATAACTGTTACAAAAAAAACTTACAGAGTTACTTGTAAAACACCAACAATCCCCCAGGACTATTTTGAAACATTCCTCATTGGCTCCGCTCCTATTGGTCTTAGCATGATGATAGGTATATAGACTATAGCATTCCTCGATAAATAAACTATCAAACACTGAAAGAATTTTTCAAATCAGACCAGTGTATCCTGAGATTAGCGCTTTCAAGCAAAAAGGCAAAAAACCCCATCAAACATCAAGCCCCAAAAAATTAATAATAATGAATATTGAAATCCTTAGATAATTTAAAATAATATTATCCTTCCAGATATCCTTGAAAAAAATGCACAGAAGGAAGGACAATCAAATCCTCCACCGTCACCGACCAATGGCGTACCTCAAACATCGGCTCTGCCAGATCTACTAGCCAACGCTCATGATCTCAGTCCTGCTGATAAGTAAGATTGTTTTCTAATTATATTAATTTAATTAAATGTATTTACTATTCTAATATTTGGTCTAGCGTTAGCGTGTTCAATCGCAGACAATGAGGTAGTGGGTGAAAAAGCGATATTAGGATATTTCCATAAAGAAAAATTTGTAAATATCAGCCCGAAGTCTGGTAGTTGGCGGTACCATACCCCCGTGCCTCGGAGAGCACGTAAAGCCGTCGGTCCTGTACCTGACCTCTTTCCGGTCGGGTCGCTAGTCGGCCCATCGGATCAGGAGAGTGATGGAATTGAGAGTGGCTGCTGTGACTGAAATTCGGACTGGAGAACATTATATATTTATTATATTAGTTAATAATCTCTTAAGACAAAATGTATGCATCAATAAATGAATACCCGAGCGAAGCCGGGACGGTCCGCTAATGTTTCATAAGTTTGCGTCAAGAGTCAACATATTACAGTAAGAGCGTTTTCACTTTATCCGATCCGATATTGGTGTCGGACGACGATAGCCGACACCCGACAGCTATTTTCTGATGTGCTTTTTCGCATTTTTCAACAAAATCAATCCGATACGGCCATTTGCTCGATAGTTTAGTGCGGGCAGGTCATCATGGCAGACTATAATGGAAAACTCTATTTGCTGGATCTATTATATTTGAGACGCAAAAAAACATCTGTCCACAGACAATATTGGATACATCCCATTGTGGAAGCTAGATAATCAGAGGGAGCGTGTTATACTCTTTTGAGCAAGCAGCAAAACGCACCTAGAAAGTTTTTAATTACTTTCGCATCGGACTCTAAGCACACAGAGACAATTTAGATCCACGTATAGCACACATACAAACATTATCGCCCGACGGCTTACGGGCGTCCGGTGGTGCCGCCAGCATATCGGTATCGGCTTCGATATCCGATATCGGGCCGGACAATATGAAAGACAGGTACATATTTGATATATTTTACTTACCCCGATATTGGATCGGCGTCCGACACCGATATCGGATCGGATAATGTGAAAACGCTCGTATTCTGATATAACATTAACGTAGTCATTACAACATGAGCGGACGAAGTCGCGAGCACAGTGCTGTACTAGTACAGTAAAAGCTCCTTATTCGCGCTTCCTTTATTCGCGGAATTAAAAATGCGACCCAATTCCTATATTCGCGGCTAAAGATTTCTTTCTTTATTCGCGGATCTAATCGGTCCATACATAAATTATTAAAAAGAATTCCAATAGGTATCCAATCCTATATCCTTTTTAAACAAAAAAGAAGTTCCAATTGTTTATAGAAATTCACTAGTACAAAGGTAAAATAGACCTTATTACAACAATGCCTAAATGTATGCCTATGTTGTTAAATGATGTCGCCGCTGTATTGGTTGGGCATTTGATATTAACCACTTTACCCCGCGAATAAAGAGCTTTTACTGTAATCTGCGGGACCGAATCAGAAACGTCGAAATCCGTAAGCGAACCAAATCCACCGACATAGCCTGAAGAATTGCCAAACTGAAGTGGCAGTGGGCGGGGCGCGTAGCTCGTAGAACCGACGGGCAGAAAGGTTCTCGAGTGGCGACCACGAACCGGAAGACGCAGCGTGGGCAGACCCCCTACAAGATGGACCGATGATCTTGTGCGCTGGAAACCGCTGGATGCGAATAGCGTAAAGCAATTGTGGAGATCTTTGGGGGAGGCCTTTGTCCAGCAGTGAACGTCTTTCGGCTGATATGATGATACTTACTTATCGTGTGGGCAGTGGTCACCCTATTGTCAGTGTTGTTCAAGCCGCCCTTTAAGCCTCTGCTCTAACTTAATGACTGTTGCCTAATGCCACAACTGGCACCGACAGCTAAACGTGCCCTCCGAAGCACGGAGAGGCTCAGAAATTAAACCACTTTCGCGGTCACCCATCTATGGACTGACTGAATCACTTGCGGGCTGGTGAGAGATATGATGATGATGATGATGACTGTGATCTATAAAGTGACCATCTTGTTACAGATCATTGAATATGGAGATAGTGGTGAAGTCCTTGACAACTTTACAGCATTTATTCTCGTGGTTGCCGCTGTCGTCGCATGTGCCTCCTTCCTTAGTCACTACAGTGTTTTATTGGGGCAGTATAGCAACACAATCACAGGTATGTTAAAAAAAATAAGTGTATTTAAATAAATCACACTAATATTATAAAGGTGAAAGTTTGTGAGTGTGTATGTTTGTCAATTCTTCAAGTCTAAAGGGCTGGAGCGATTTAATAACATTTCGCATGTAGTTGGCACTTGGAGCCGACACCCTGGATTGACACATAGGCTATTTTTTATATAAAGAACGCTCGCATTAGGCAAATTAATCCGTGTGTCGCGGGGTACTTTACAAACATATAATAGACGGACACAAACTACATCCAGACTCAGATTATGGGTCACACAAATAGTTGTCCGGTGCGGGATTCGAACCCGCGACACGAAGCGGCGAGGCCACTGTCTTAGTCGCTGCGCCACACATGCAGTAATACTATAATTTATAAAGTTTAACGCGGGTAAAACCGCGGGGCACAGATAGTATTATATAATACTGAATTCGTACTTTCGACCTTCCACAGCGAGTAAAGTATTGGTACCTGAATTATATAATTTAGGCACCAATACGTTGCGGTGTGGTAACGGAGGCGAATATCAGAAAATCCGTTGGCGCAGTTGATATATGCTTGCATTTCACGCCGCAGGTCGTGGGTTCGATTCCAACCCAGTAAATATATTTGTGTGCATGAACATGTCTGTTTGTCCTAAGCCTGGGTGTAATTATCTATATAAGTATGCAGTTAGAAAAGAAAAGTAGTATTATGTAATTTATCAGTCTGGTTTCAATAGTACAAGCTCTGCTTTGTTTGGGATCAGATGGCCGTGTGTGAATAATGTATCAGTATATTGTTATTATCATCACCCCATCTCATCCCGTGGGGGGCAATAGAAGTGACCCGAGGGTATATCTATCAGAAGACGGGAAGCAGCTTCCTTCTGTGTACTATGACCATCATACTGGGGTCGCCAACCCGTCTGCCAAGCGTGGCGATTATGGCATTTCCCCCCAAGATGATTTTTGGGAGAGATTTATGGCCAGCACCCAGCACTGGACTTTTTTAGCTGAATTGTTGAAGTAGTACCTTATTATCTTTACTTTGTCTCGTTGGTATAGCGGTAGGTGTTCACCCCCAGAAAACGAGGTCCTGGGTCCAAATCCCGGGTCGGGCCAAGAGTTATTTTGAGATTTTTCTGTAAAAATTCTCAGTATCAGCCCTAATTCTGGAAGTTGCCGGTATTATACTCCCGTGCCTCGGAGAGCACGTAAAGCCGTCGGTCCTGTACCTGACCTCTCCGGGCGTGTCGCTAGGAGTCCCATCGGATCATGAGAGTGATGAAATAGAAAGTGCTCTTGTGATTCCGCACACACACTTGTGCACTATTATATGTCTCCATTGAGACTGGCCGCCGTGGCCGGAATTCCGCTAGGAGGACATAATTATATTATAACAAAGAATTTAATAATTTAATAATGTGTTTGCGCACATACTTGTGCACTATAATATGTATGAGTTGTAGTGTTCGGAATGAAAGATGTTGTTCGTAAGACGGTTGTTTATTCAAAGCCCATAAAAAGGTTCTTATAAACGACTAGCTGTGTCCCGCGGTTTTACCCGCGTTAAATTTTATAAATTATCATAGCTTCTCCCCTGTAGGTGATAGCGTGATAATATGTAGCCCATATGTTGACCCGACCTCTTGTAATATTCATGCAAAATCTGAAGTAAATCCAATCAGTACTTCTTGAGTTTAGCCCGGACAGACAAACAGACACACAGACAAAAATTGTAAAAACTATATTTTTGGCTTCGATATCAAAAGCAGATCACGCCCCAAGTATCTTTTAAAAAAATATTCAATGTACAGTTTTGACTTTCCTACGATTTTATTATATGTATAGATTTATTACTACTTCCATCTACGAGTACGTCGCGTATGTCATCGACCTACTTACACTTCCGATTGACATGCTTAAATGCATAGAAGTTAGCTATTGAATATTGTTATAATATATTCTTATTATATGCTACACCCGCGCAGATGGCTAATCTCCATTGAGATTGGCCGCATGCGACATTTTTATTACTTTATATTTGTAGTATTTTTTTTATTTTATTTTTTTAAGACAACGCCCGCATTAAGTAATCTAATCCCTGTGTCGCGGGGTACTTTAAAAACATATAATAGACGGACACAAATTACATCCAGACTCAGAACAGCTATGTATGGGTCACACAAATAGTTGTCCAGCGCGGTATTCGAACCCGCGACACGAAGAGGCGAGGTGACTGTCTTAGCCGTTGCGCCACACGAGCAGTTATTAATTACTACTTTCGAACTTCCACCGTGAGGAAAGTATTGGTACCTGAATTATATAATGTAGGTACTAATATGTTGCGGTGTGGTGATGGAGGCGAATATCAGGAAACCGTTGGCGTGGTTGGAATATGCTTGCCTTTCACGCCGCAGGTCGTGGGTTCGATTCCCACCCAGGACATATATGTATTTGTGTGCCGCATGCGACATTATTGTTATTTAATACTTCATTAATTTGAAATAATATGCGTCGTTTCTTATAGTTTGTATGTTATGTCCAGAGTGTGGAAGCAGCGCTAGGTGGTTTGGGTTGCGTGTGCGAGCTGCTGTACCGCCGCTACGCGCCGCCGTCGTCCGCGGCCACTGCACTGCGACTGCAGCACTGCGCTCTACGGCTACTGCGACACCTCACCCACAATCACAATGTCATACTACACGCACACCACGAGTGAGTTACGCTGTTTTAACATCTTACTAATATTTTTTCTAATAAAATTGGCTACATAAGTCATATGCGAGCACACGAACGTCGGCTACAGTAGGAGAAGAAGCGGTCGCAGTGGCCGAAATCGGCCGAGACCACATCATCATAACTGCGAAAGTTTGTTACTCTGTCACGCAAAAACTTCTGAACTGATTTTGAAGAAACTTTATAGTACTATAGCTTATACATCACACAAAAACACATTGGCTACAATTTATAAAGATTTTGTGTAATTTAGCTATAATATTTCCGGTCTAAGAGGGCAGCATTTTTCCGACTCATTTGATACTTCAAGTATCCGAAATAGAGAGGCTTAAATATCTACTTTTAAATATTTTTTTTACTTTTTTTTACAATGCACATTTTAGACTGTTTGTGATAAAATTTTATATGGATAGTCTGATGCTTAGGGAAGGACATAGAATACACATCACGCGGGTGGGAGCCCAGCATTTTAATATTAGATTATTACATATTATAAACTGTTAAATATGGTCCTAATAAACGTTGAAGCTTGATATTGGTTTCATATTTGATTTTGTTGGTCTAGCGGTAGCGTGATCAACCGAATATGATGAGGTCATGGGTTCAAATCCTGAGTCTGTGCTAAAAGTGATTTAATATTTCACTGTTCAGGAAATTTCTCAGTATCAATGGTATTACAGTTCCGTGCCTCAGAGAGCACGTTAAGCCGTGGGCCCTATACATGACCTTTTTCCGTTCATGTCGCTAGTCCTCCCATCGGATCATGGAGTGATGGAATAGAAAGTGCCTCAGCACATTAGTGCACACATTAGTACATTATGTCCCCCGTAGTTGGAGCGATCTGTGCGGCTTCACGTTCAAGCATGGGGATGTGATACCGTCAACACCCATACCTTGGGCTGATACTGAGACATATTTTGGCCTGATATGGAATTGGTACCCAGGACTTTATTATCTGTCGTTGAACACGCTACCGCTTGACCAACGGGCAGATATTTCATATTAAAAATATCACCCATATTACTTCGGAGTTAAATGTGTTCCACTGTACACTGAGCAAGTTTACAAGGACAGCATATAAAGTAATATGTTATAGGAAATAAATAAATTGGGGTATTCTCTACTGCATTGGGATTCATCCTGTAATAGTATGAATAGATATATAAATAAAAATATTTTGTTTATTTCAGTTACCTTAACAAGTTAGCAGAGTTCCTAAAATTATTTGTGTCATTGCATTTCAAGAGGTTGGAGGCGGAGCCAGAGTTTGATGCTATTGAGTTTTTGTCATATCTATTCCAATATACATTCCAGGTATGTTATTTTAGTTATTTCGGACCCCTCTAGTTCTAGGAGTAGTGGTAATATCGCATAACTGTTACGTCTGTTCCTGTTACACATAAATAACAGTTCCAAAAAACTGTTATAAAATAAGAACTATTTAGTATAGCTATTATTATTTCTTATAATTAGTTTTCTGTAACGGCTGGATTGATTGATTGTTAGGTTATTATGAATTAGGTGATAAAATAGAATTGTGTGGGTTGACATAGTAATACCACCATGTCAGCCAAATAATGTCCCCTGCTGGAAAAAAGCCTCCCTAAGGAATGGGGATATGCCATAATCGCCACGCTTGGCAGGCGTATTGGCGAGCGCAGTTAGATGGTCATAGTTTACAGAAAAACGCTGCTGCCCGTTCTCTGGTAGGCTCAGGACGATTTCTACGCCCCTACGGGATGAGATGGGGTGATAGTATTCCACACATCTTTTTACACCTACTTCATATTAACATTTAAGAACAGTTGTTACGGTATTGAATGTTACTTTACAACAGTTTTTTGGAACAGCTATTTACAACATCAACATTCATAACAGTTATGTGATTTTAAGGTGTTATAACTGTTAAGCCGAACAGGCTTAACAGTTATAACACTATTTCGGTCCTCTCTAGTTCTAGGAGTAGTGGTAATATCGCATAACTGTTACGTCTGTTCCTGTTTCATACAAATAACAGTTCCAAAAAAACTGTTATAAAATTAGGATCTTTTATTTCATATAGCAGTTTTACTGTAACAGCTATTCTCAGAAGTTATTATGATGCAGTTATATTGATTTACATTGTACGACTAAACGCCGACAGACTTTACACCGACAAGACTTTAATACGACTTTACTTTTCATCGACAGAACACTTTGCCGACAGTATTCATAATTATTATTGGTTTAGGTTAGATTTAGAACTGTGGCCACAACGCACGAGTGGCCAGAACCGAATCGGTCCTATATTACACTTGGTAAATGTTTCTCTCTGAGTATGAGTGAAGTGTTCTGTCGGCGAAAAGTACAGTCTAAGTAAAGTTTTGTCGGTGTACAGTCTGTCGGCGTAATGTCTGTCGGCGTTTAGTCGTACACTCATTGATTTAATAGTATCATGTGGGTTAACATTGTAATATACGATACTGTCACCGTAGCCTAGTTGGTAGTGCTCCTGCCTACGAAGCTGGTGGTCCTGGGTTCGAATCCCGGTAAGTGCAAATATTTGTGTGATGAGCACGAATATTTGTTTCTGACTCATGGATGTTTTCTATGTATTTAAGTATTTATCTATCTATATAAGTATGTATATCGTCGCCTGGTACCCATAATACAAGCTTTACTTAGTTTGGGGCTAGGATGATCTGTGTGACATTGTCCCCAGATATTATTATATTGTTATGTCAACCACTTCATAATAATTATTTGGAACTGTTATTTATGTGTAACTGGAACATTTGTAACAATTATGCGATTTTAACGTGATACAAGACACTCGTAAATTGTAGTGTAACTCGTAAACTCCTTCATTGTTCACACCTACATTAAAAATCCTCAATTACGGTCACCGTAGCCTAGTTGGTAGTGCTCCTGCCTACGTAGCTGGTGGTCCTGGGTTCGAATCCCGGTAAGTGCAAATATTTGTGTGATGAGCACGAATATTCGTTTCTGAGTCATGGATGTTTTCTATGTATTTAAGTATTGATCTATCTATATAAGTATGTATATCGTCGCCTGGTACCCATAGTACAAGCTTTGCTTAGTTTGGGGCTAGGATGATCTGTGTGACATTGTCCCTAGATATTATTATTATTATAATTAATTTTCGTTTAAATCTGCATAAATAAAGCATAATACTTAGTCACTTACTTATGGTATGGGCAGTGATTACGCTAGAGTCAGAAATATTTAAGACGCCCAGTAAGTAAGTAATCTTAATAAACCTAGGCCTCTAACATGGCTTAACAACTGTCATCTAATGTCTTTTATTCTTTATAAAAATATTATGACTCGTCCGGTAGGAAATTGTCCTACCACCGCCATTACCCTTACCCTCTCCCTCGCACACATAGAAAGAAGAAAGAGAGAGAAATACTTTTATTCATAATACACAGGCAATTCCTGTGGGAACAAAACGTAAGAGGAAGAAAGGAGAGAAACTTCTCTCTTTACTTCCTCTTACGTTCCGTTTTCCACAGGAATTGCCTGTATTATAAAAAATTGTTAGTGACATTTAAATTTTCAGGTGCCCACATGTACTATTTTTGTAAACTGTTTAGATATATGGATACAATTTATGGATATTTTGAAGCCTGAAGACACGCCTAAGTAAGTACCTATCACTAAGCAAATATTATTTATAGGTTATTTTAATATTTTTGTAGTGAAAACTTCTTTAGCGGCTTTGTGCACTTTTTTGGGATGGGCAAAAATTTTAAACTCGCGTCAGGCCACGTGATCGAATATTCGTAAGACGTAGGGTCTTTTTTCTAATTCATACACTCACATATAACAGCATTTTTGAAGAGAAAACTTCTTTAGCGGCAATGTGCAATTTTTTCTTACTTATGTTAGATTCTTTACAGCCGACTGCCTACCAAATTTAGTTCTATTTTTTTTATTTTTACTCACCATAGGATGGGAAGAAATTACAATAAGTCTACCGCCCAAAGGTGGGAAGTGGTATCTTCTACTCGCTATTCGGATCTAATAAACAACATAGTACTTTCAGAGTAGTGCGTGTTCAACCGCAGATAATGAGGTCCTGGGTTCAAATCCCGGGTCGAGCCAAAAAGTGATTTTGGTGTCTTTCCGTAAAAATAAACTTCTCAGCCCGAAGTCTGGGAGTTGGCGATATTACACCTCCGTGCCTTGGAGCGCACGTCATGTCGTTGATCTTGTCCCAGACCTCTTTCCGGTCGTGTTGCTAGTCGTCCCATCGGATCATGGGAGTGATGGAATAGAAAGTGCCCCTGTGTTTGCGCATACACTTGTGCACTATATAATATGTCCTGCGCAATTGCCTAGTCTCCATTGAGACTAGCTGAAATTCGTCCGAAATTCGTTCGGGAGAGGACATTACTTTTCGAGTATGAAAAGGGAAAACTATTTTTAGTTTTCCCTTTTCACATCGGCAGTCTCCAACGACGCATTTTTTATTTAATCAATTTGTTTATTATGTTTTAGATATTGGGAAGCTTTACAAGCACTAGTGAATGGCGTGTTGAACAAAATACAGTTTCAACACAACAAGGCGCAATTACAACACCTTGACAATGACGTTTGTGATGATGACGTAAGTAACAAAACCGGCCAAGTGCGAGTCGGTCTAGAGTACAAGATTTTATAACAATTGTTGAGGCCCTGCAAAAATCATCGATAATTTCATCTTGCTCTTAGCATGGGCGATACAAGAATATTTATTTTATTATGAATGGTATAATATGGGTGAAATTAGTGTTGTCTACGATTTGACGTCCGGGTGACGTGGGTTAGTAAATGCTTGCCTTTGACGCCACAGGTCGTGGGTTCGATTCCCACCCAGAACAGATATTTTTATGCAAGAACATGTCTGTTTGTCCTATGTGTGTAATTATCTGCATAAGTATGTATTTACAAAAGAAAAGTAGTATATGTAGTACATCAGTTGCCTGGTTTTCATAGTAGAAGCTCTGCTTAGTTTGGGATCAGATGGCAGTGTATATTATATTGATGGCTATCCCGGGATACATTATACTCTACTGGGATATGCAGCTGATACTTATCGTATGGGCAGTGGTCAGAGTTGTTCAAGCCACCCAGTAAGCCTCTGACATGACTTAACGACGGTGACGCTCAGAAATTAAACCACTTTGGCGGTCACCCATCTATGGACTGACCGCGAGCCTAGTTGCTTAACCACGCCGATCACTTCAGGACCGGTGAGAGCATTTAGCTATGTGCGCCTCATATGCAGCAAATCATCGCCTTCCTCACATCATGCTGAACTTCAATCTATTTCATCATATTCATAATTTGTATTTTTGTGCATATTAATAATTAACATTTGCTAAAACATTTTCAGGGCGAGACTGAATGGCAAACATTCCTTAAACATTGTATAGAATGCATAGCGCGAGTCGCTGAACTTGCTCCTCTGGACGTCTTTACAGCTGTGGTGAGTTTATATGGAAAATACTTGGGACTAAGAACTTTGGGCTATGCTCGCAGTATCAAAGATCGAATCAGAAATGTCGAAATCTGTGGGAGAACCGAAGTACTGACATAGCCCGAAGAAATGCCAAACTAAAGTGGCAGTGGGAAGGGCACATAGCTCTTAAAACCGGCGGCCGTTGGGGCAGAAAGGTTCTCGAGTGGCGACCACGAACAGGTAGACGGAGCTTTGGTAGGACTCTACAAGTTGGAGTGACGATCATGCATGGGTCGTGGGAAGCCGCTGGATGCTGGCAGCACAGGACCAGATTGTTGAGATCCTTGGAAGAGGCTTTAGTCAAGCAGTGGAAATCTTTCGGCTGATAGTATAGCGCGTTCTTAATCTAACATGAAAATACTTCAAAATTTAAATACTTCTAACTTCGTTACTTAGTTTCTAAGGCAATATGAATTTTTATTTTACTGTAAGGCTTTATTTATTATGGCCAGTCTTAACACTAAGAAATAAAAAAAAGTCAAATCTGCACCCCTATATTAGAACGTTACTTGATTTAATACAATAAAAGCTCATTATTCGCAGGGATACGTTCCGTAAATATGCCGCGAATACAGAAACCGAGAGTATGGAATGGTCATTTGTATGGGATTAAACCGGAACGAATCCCCTACATTCTGGTCTTCGATCCATGACGACAACGCCACTTCCATTTTTCCTATTGCTGGATAACAGACTGTTGTATAACCGAACACAGGTGTTGAATGAAAGACGGCGTATAGCACACTGCTTTATTTCATACAGTTACTTAGCGGTGCAACCGCTACTAACTTATGTCTATACATGCATACATAACAATTTTCGCTGACTATGAGGTTGAAGCGGATCTTTTATCGTTCTTACAGTTTATTCTTTGATATTGAATGAGCATGATATGGATCCATATGACTCTCCAAGACGATAAAGTATTTCTATTTTCACTTTAAGCGGTAACACCTATTTTTCGCATTGATGCTCGTTTTAATTTTTTTTTAGTCGACATTAAATTTTTGAGATTATAAATTAGTACGACAACTAAAATAATTATGAAACAATTAAACACGTAAAGCGGCTCTTCCCAAAGGACGTCTAATATGTATGCGGAAGCATTTAAAAATAAACTTTATGCAATGAGTAATAGGGTCGCATTTATTCGGTTTACATTCTCAAAAACACTGACCACAGCTATGGCGGTTTATGTAAAAGACCGAATCAATACAGCCAGCGGCGATATCATTTAACAACGTATTTAGGCATAGTTGTAATAAGGTGTATTTTACTTTTTTATTAGTCCTTTTAGCACAAACAATTTGAACTACATTTTGTTTAAAACGGATATTGGATTGGATACCTATTGGAATCCTCTTTATTAATATGTATGTACAGCTGAACTGGACTGCTAGATCAGCGTATAAAGAAATCGTTAGCCGCGAATATAGGAATTGGGTCGCATTTTTTTTTATACGCGAATATTAAATACGCGAATGAAGGAAGCGCGAATAAGAAGCTTTTAGTGTATATCATACTGGATTGAGTGTTAGTATATTCAATAATTGTTGCAGTTCGAACGGTGGCAGTGCCTAGCTGGTGTTCACGCACGAGCGTCGGGGCGCGGCGGTGAAGGCGAAAGACTATTAGCGGCGCTGCTAGACCTGGCTACACTCACAAGAGTTTTGGGTCGCCTGGCACCTGCGTTACTCGCCGGTATATATCGCCAGTAAACATTTATACAGTTTACACCATACAATGCTGTGCGATGACGGCATATATCTCATCCCGTGGGGGTTGTAGGAATCGTATGAGGGAATACCTCCCAGACAACGGGCAGCAGCGTTTTTCTGTGAACTATGACCATCTAACTGTCATCGCCAACCTGTCTGCCAAGCGTGGCGATTATGGCATATCTCCTCCATTCTTTGGGGACGCTTTTGTCCACAAGTGGACGTACTTTGGCTGACATGACACCATACAATTATGATTTTCCTCCAAAAATATCTAGGCACAACTAAAACACTGCCATCTAATATCTAACCGCATGATTACTGATAATGAATTTATTAGCGGCTAACTCCTGTTATGATCATGTCATCTGTAAGGGTCCACCAATTCTAGATTCTAGTTTACTTGGGACAGCATACAATTAGGAATGGGCTTGCACCCTTCAATCACAGGAATCGAACTGGAGATCCAGTACTAGGGGCATCGCAACCGGCCAACGAAGACTCGACAGAGAACAACATAAACGTGTTATAATCGGATCTTCTTCATTTATTCTTGTTTCATATTTACAATGTTGACGGTCGCCGTAGCCTAGTTGGTAGTGATCCTGCCTACGAAGCTGGGTTCGAATCCCGGTAAGTGCAAATATTTGTGTGATGAGCACGAATATTTGTTTCTGAGTCATGGATGTTTTCTATGTATTTAAGTATTTATCTATCTACATAAGTACGTATATCGTCGCCTGGTACCCATAGTACAAGCTTTGCTTAGTTTGGGGCTAGGATGATCTGTGTGACATTGTCCCTAATAAAAAGAAAAAAAAAATTCTACTTTTTTATTGCATAGGGTGACAAACGAGCAAGCGGGTCATCTGATGGTAAGTGATCACCGCCGCCCATATACACTCGCAACACCAGAGGACTCGCGCGTGCGTTGTCGGCCTATAAGAGTCAGCAAACAAGTGTTGCTGACCCTTTCCCCCACCACAGTGAGCTCTGGCGACCTAAATCACACGCAGAAACACCAATAAAGTTATTAATGTTATTATTAAGGAATGTCTTCTCTAAGGTGGAGGTACTTCCCCAGTCAGGCTTCTCTTTGAACGAATGAATGCTGTGCCCTACCCCTCTAGTGCTGCATTTAGTATAGATAGATGTTTTTTCACTTCTAGGTTTTTCATTAACATCAATATCACTGGTTTGCTAATGTACACATTAAAAGTATAAAAAAAGAAAGAATAAAACACATGAGATGACTGTGCACGAAGGTACTTATTACGTATTTCTAACGAAATCTCTTTCAGTAGACCAGCAAGAAGAGATTTTGGGAGATAGGGAGATAGGGAGATATGAGTGCGCATATGGAATTTGTATAACAATCACGAATGTAAGGCGGAAGAGAGTTCCACAGCCTGACCGCCTCAACAGCGAAGGAGTTGGAGAAGAAATTTGTTAAATGGGATGGGAATTTCAAAATGCTTTTTTAAGTGTGACCTTCATTGGGTGCTGGGACAGTAATGAATAAATTAAAAATATTAAAAACTTTTATGGTATCTTCCTTTTTTTAAGCGAAAATCTCACAATAGGAGCTATTGTAATACAAATTAAGTATGTATGTATGTAAGTATGTATTTACAAAAGAATGTAATATATGTAATATATCAGTTATCTGGTTTCCATAGTACAAGCTTTGCTTAGTTTGGGATCAGATGGCCGTGTGTAAATAATGTCCCAGGATATTATTATTATTATTATTATTATTATTGTGAGATTTTCGCTTAAAATTCCGACTTGGATCATCTCGCTTTAATAGCCAACAATAGTCTGCCATCATTATTTTATTCCACTTTCCCTGATAGCGACGTTCCATTTCCTTCAAATCTTGGTGAAATCTTTCGCCTTGCTCTTCACTTACAGCTCGTTAGTTATCAGGAAAGTAGTCCAAATGCATATTAAGGAAGTGAAGCTCATCGTAAATACATTTTTTGCCGAAATTTTCAAAATTTTTTTTTTACAAATTCCTCATAATTTGGACTTTTATGGTTTCCTAGAATGCCAATCTCACAGCTCCTTAAAAAAATTCCAGGCTTCTAATTCAATTTCATTCACATTTTATCGAAATCTATACCTTTTCAACATCACTATGTTGTGTGGAGTTGATGGCGGTGAAACGTTCTGGTCACGATGCACAGGGAGTGTTACTGCTTGCAATATTGGATATGTCAAGTTCTTTTTTGTTTCTGAATTGTAGCCTGTAGTCTTGCAGCAGCAAAAATAACCGTCTTTATTGTGATTCTGAGGTTCTCTCCATAACACAGGCGATTGGAGATCAAAGGTATTGTTCTTCCCTTTTGACCAATTTCGAAGTACAAACTTTATGTGGGACCCACTGTTTATCTTGATTGGAGATTGATAGACCGAAATAGATATTACAAACGTTACTTATGGATTCGGTTATGTTACGCTGCTGTTTTCTCAGCTTAAATTGTTCACAAATGTAGCAAAAATTGTCTGGAGAGTTTAATAACTTTCGCGATGACAGTTTTCAAGTAGGCGTTACGAATTTTGAATTGCGAATTTGAAAGACAGGAAGATAATTATGAGTGTGTAGGATAATTAACATACATGCGAAAAATAAATACACATTATAAACATAATTTAAAATAATAAACTACATATATCTAAGGCAAAGAGAACAGGTAGTGATCTTTTAACCTTTTTTTAAATATGGAGATTGTATTAAAATCACGAATGTAAAGCGGAAGAAAGTTCCACAGCCTGACCGCTTGAACAGCGAAGGAAGTTGGAGAAGAAATTCGTTATATGGGATGGAAATTGCAAAATGCTTTTTAAGTGTGACCTACATTGGATGCAGCGAGATTTTTTAAAGGAAAAGCGCTCCTGTAGGTTAGAGGGATATGATTGGGTATTTGTGTATTCCTGCGAAGACAGGACAGGGAGCCTTGAGATTGTTGCGGAATTCTGAGACTTTTTAAGCTCCGAAAGTAGGAGCGTACTTTAGGAGATTAAAAATGGAACTTAAACATAATTTTACTTAAGAGCTCTTCAGTAGCATCCAGATAGCAGGCATCAGCTTAGTCTAGAATGGGCTAGATTAGAGTTGGTCAAGAGTGATTTTGGTTTCAAATGGCAAAAAGTACTGGAGTGCACCTAAGTGAGTGTAAAATAGACCTTTTTGCTGACTTCATTGTACATTGTCACGCGGGGTAATTATTACGATCAAGAATTACCCCTAGCTTCTTTGCGGTATCTGAGATCGCTATATGTTTTAGTTGACAATGTGTGTCAACTAAAACAAGGGGAAAAGACCTTACGTCAAAACCAGCATGCATTTTCTTAGTCCCAATAATCAT
Source organism: Pseudoips prasinana (assembly GCA_951640165.1). Lineage (NCBI taxonomy): Eukaryota > Metazoa > Arthropoda > Insecta > Lepidoptera > Nolidae > Pseudoips > Pseudoips prasinana. The sequence goes on from OX621260.1 coordinate 18,885,763, forward strand.
GGTCCCAGGACTTGATGGGATTTAATTGAAAATCGAAGGATCTGGCCCACTGCCTGTAGCACCGAGGTCTTCTTTCATAGCAGCTATGGTGGTTCTTCTCTTCTCTTTACTTAGCTACTTGACTGGCTACGATGATTTCCGCACCTCCGGTCCTCAGGGTGTGTAGTCTGACAAATTTTGTCTGGATCCGTCGACATCACACCTGATCCCCAACTAGGCAAAGCCTGTATTAACGCAACCAGACATCTGATTAACAGAATTATTAGTCATAATATCTTTCAGTGGGAATATTTCATTGCGGCGATTATATTTACAATATTCACACGGTACTTATAAGGAAATACGATGGTAATAATAAAATATTTTTTGTGGGCAGAGACTGAGAGCAGTCGCCGCAGTTCGGGCTGGGCGCTGGGCGCCACGCTGCTGGAGCGCTGCGGGGCCGCGCTGGCGGGCGCTGCGCTCACGCGCCCGCACCGCTCCGCGCCGCACCATCACCATGCGCATGCGCACGTGCAAGTGTGAGACTGATTTCATAGTCGCGCCGTCCAAACGCGCGCGCTTACAATTACACTAGATAGTAGTTGCGTTTCATAGTCACGCCGTTCAAACGCGCCGCCGGTGACACGCGCGCCGTCGGCCAGCGCTGCCGAAGCGCGCGCGGCCCGAGCTCCTCTACTGGCAGCTAGCGTTTCGGAGTGGTCGCACACGCTGGTGCGTACACTTAAATAAAACGTAGTGTTTTATCCTCTTTGCACTTAAAATGAGTAACGATTTTATGTTCCTCGATACGGGGCGTCTGATCGACGAAGTTCGTTTAAGAAGATGTTTGTGGGATACCTCAGATCGATTATATAAGGACAGGGATGCTTAAAATAAAGCCTGGGAGGAAATCGGGCTGGAATTACGTGGAGAAAATTATGTTGCTGTTGCACTCTTTTCCATAAAAAATAAATAGCTAATTCTCTTAGTCGGTTTATCTCCATTATGACGATTATACACAACTGTACATTGCAAAGAAACGCGCGATACTAAAACTCGTTTCAGATGGTCCGCGCGTCAAGCGCGCGTTGTTGAAGCGCTGGCCTACGGCGCGCGCCGCGCGCGTCACTCTGAAATCGGCCTGAGTTGACGCTGTTTGAGCTTGGTGTTAGATCCCATGCTTCTATAGAACGTTATTACCATGTTGGATTTCGAAATGTGGTTTGTGTAATTTGTTCTTCAAAGAAAGGAAACTGGATATTTTGAGTCATGGGTATAGTTGTAGACTCCCAAACCGTGATAGCAGCTCAATTCGAGATGACTTATTAGCAGTCTGAATCATCAATTTGAACCATAGATAATATAATATACACATAAGTTGACAGTGAAATTTGTAAGTGACCAAAATTAAACTATTTTCGTTGCTTGTAATTAATTTACGACTTAAAATTGTGTTATGCTCTAAAACAAATTTAGATTTTCAAAACTTTCCTTTCGCTAAACGTCAATTTTCATAGACAAACAGAAGCATAGACAATAATGTAGTAATGCTCGCCCCGGCTGTGCAGGCACGCGGAGATGTTCGCGTGCATGGGCGCGTGGTGCTGCTACGCCAGCGAGTGCGGCGTGCCCGTGCGCACCATGGAGGCGCTGTTCGCGGCCGCCGTGCCCTTCCTGCTGCCGCACGACGTACCGGTCAGTGCTCACTCCTCATACAACCCGACAGTATGCGAGTCCCGGCTGTGCAGGCACGCGGAGATGTTCGCGTGCATGGGCGCGTGGTGCTGCTACGCCAGCGAGTGCGGCGTGCCCGTGCGCACCATGGAGGCGCTGTTCGCGGCCGCCGTGCCCTTCCTGCTGCCGCACGACGTACCGGTCAGTGCTCACTCCTCATACAACCCGACAGTATGCGAGTCCCGGCTGTGCAGGCACGCGGAGATGTTCGCGTGCATGGGCGCGTGGTGCTGCTACGCCAGCGAGTGCGGCGTGCCCGTGCGCACCATGGAGGCGCTGTTCGCGGCCGCCGTGCCCTTCCTGCTGCCGCACGACGTACCGGTCAGTGCTCACTCCTCATACAACCCGACAGTATGCGAGTCCCGGCTGTGCAGGCACGCGGAGATGTTCGCGTGCATGGGCGCGTGGTGCTGCTACGCCAGCGAGTGCGGCGTGCCCGTGCGCACCATGGAGGCGCTGTTCGCGGCCGCCGTGCCCTTCCTGCTGCCGCACGACGTACCGGTCAGTGCTCACTCCTCATACAACCCGACAGTATGCGAGTCCCGGCTGTGCAGGCACGCGGAGATGTTCGCGTGCATGGGCGCGTGGTGCTGCTACGCCAGCGAGTGCGGCGTGCCCGTGCGCACCATGGAGGCGCTGTTCGCGGCCGCCGTGCCCTTCCTGCTGCCGCACGACGTACCGGTCAGTGCTCACTCCTCATACAACCCGACAGTATGCGAGTCCCGGCTGTGCAGGCACGCGGAGATGTTCGCGGCCGCCGTGCCCTTCCTGCTGCCGCACGACGTACCGGTCAGTGCTCATTCCTCATACAACCCGACAGTATGCGAGTCCCGGCTGTGCAGGCACGCGGAGATGTTCGCGGCCGCCGTGCCCTTCCTGCTGCCGCACGACGTACCGGTCAGTGCTCACTCCTCATACAACCCGACAGTATGCGAGTCCCGGCTGTGCAGGCACGCGGAGATGTTCGCGGCCGCCGTGCCCTTCCTGCTGCCGCACGACGTACCGGTCAGTGCTCACTCCTCATACAACCCGACAGTATGCGAGTCCCGGCTGTGCAGGCACGCGGAGATGTTCGCGGCCGCCGTGCCCTTCCTGCTGCCGCACGACGTACCGGTCAGTGCTCACTCCTCATACAACCCGACAGTATGCGAGTCCCGGCTGTGCAGGCACGCGGAGATGTTCGCGGCCGCCGTGCCCTTCCTGCTGCCGCACGACGTACCGGTCAGTGCTCACTCCTCATACAACCCGACAGTATGCGAGTCCCGGCTGTGCAGGCACGCGGAGATGTTCGCGGCCGCCGTGCCCTTCCTGCTGCCGCACGACGTACCGGTCAGTGCTCACTCCTCATACAACCCGACAGTATGCGAGTCCCGGCTGTGCAGGCACGCGGAGATGTTCGCGGCCGCCGTGCCCTTCCTGCTGCCGCACGACGTACCGGTCAGTGCTCACTCCTCATACAACCCGACAGTATGCGAGTCCCGGCTGTGCAGGCACGCGGAGATGTTCGCGGCCGCCGTGCCCTTCCTGCTGCCGCACGACGTACCGGTCAGTGCTCACTCCTCATACAACCCGACAGTATGCGGTCCCGGCTGTGCAGGCACGCGGAGATGTTCGCGTGCATGGGCGCGTGGTGGTACTTGGGACTGGTGGTAAAATGAGAGCCCCCCCCCCCCCCTGTAACTTCTAAAATAAGAGAATGATAAAACCAAAAAATATATATGATGTACAGACGCCAGCACACATCCAGCTACCCCAATCTGTCAAATAATTTTTACAGATATTCAATTTTATCACAATAGCATAAGGGTTCACTTTCAATTGGGAAAATTTGACAGATTGGGGTAGCTTGATGTGCTGGCGTCTGTACATTACCATGCAAACTAACAACGAAAATTTGTTTGAACGAGATCTAGCAAGTAGTTTTTTTAATACACCGTACATCGTAAACCGCAATTTGCTTTCATTTAATCAACTGAAATACTTGCTGCTACGGAACCCTTCATGGGCGAGTCCGAATCGCACTTGGCCAGTTTTTTTTTTAAATTTTGAGTTTGTTCACAGGAACCGCCGTTACTGTGTCATGCGGCCGCGCATTTGCTGTTAAGTCTGGCGAAGAACGTGAAGTTTACCGGCGAGCCTGTGGCTCTTACGGGGGATTTGTATGACCACGCACAAAGGTCCTTACACTATCTAGAACCGAAGGTACGTAGGATTTGACATCTGACAGCTGATTGCTCATTTAATCTCTTAAAGAAGGTAAAGTATTGTGGTGTAAAACCGTCTCTCCGTGTTTGGAACATATATTTTTGCAATAGGCAAAATATTCCTCAAGTTAATCTTATGAATTTAGTCTTAAGCTTGTAAAGGCTATAAACCAACGTTCCAACAGAGTTCACGTTGGTGGGAACTAGTTTCCAGCCGCGGATTTTATTTCGGCTACACGGATGCCAACCACGCGCCAACACGCAAGCGAATCAGTCGCGAGTCGTCTTTTGGCGGGAAATCACGTACACGTATTGTGAGCGGACCGTATCGTGCAGTAGAAATGGCTCCCAATTTGTCCAAAATTCAAAAAGTAGGCCTTGCTTTAGTAGATTTAACAATTTTGTAACATTTGATTCGTTAGCATTTTGGTAAAACTTTTAACACTTTTGGATCTATCTATATCCCAGGGCGTTTTATTTTCACGAGCGTCTTTACATGTTTCGGACGAAATGTACCATAGGCCATTAAATTATTATTAACTAGTTGTGCTCCGCGGTTTAACCCGCATCGATTGAAGATCACGCCACAAGTATCCTTTTAAAAAAATATTCAATGTACAGTTTAGACTTTCCTGCGATTTTATTAATAGGTCTTTACCTATGAAATTGCCGTTTTGTATGAAAAAATTTAAACGAATTTTTTTCATGAATTTTTTTATTTGTATTAATCGAAGTAATCACCCATGCAATCAATGCATCTTTGCCATCGCAGTGGCAGTTTATTGATGCCCTTCTTAAAGAAATCAGCTGGACGGGAGGCAACAAATTCTTCAAAGGCATTTTGTACTGCCTCTCGGGTATTGAATTTTTTTCCCGCCAAGAAGTTATCCAAATTCTGGAAAAAGTAGTAGTCTGTAGGCGCAAGGTCTGGTGAGTAGGGCGGATGACGGAGAGCTTCCAACCCCAGTTCTTGCAACTTGGAGACCGTCTGCTGTGCAGTATGAGGTCGCGCGTTGTCGTGCAGGAGCAGCGGAGACGAGCGATTGACCAATGCTGGTTGGAGATGCGCCAGCTTCTCCATCATTGTGCTCAGTTCTTCACAGTACACATCTGCAGTAATGCTCACCCCGTTTGGTAAGAAGCTGTGATGAATCACACCGGCGCTAGACCACCAAACAGTGACCATCACTTTTCTAGGGGTAAGTTTTCGTTTAGGGCATTGTTTAGGTGCTGAACCAGGATCCAACCAACTTGCTGAGCGCTTGCGGTTATCAAACAGAATCCATTTTTCATCGCAGGTAACAATGCGGTTCAAAATTCCTTCATTTGTGTGTCTGTTGAGCAGTGCAAGGCACGTCTCGACGCGTACTTCGCGCTGGCGATCATTGAGTTCGTGGGGCACCCATTTGTCAAGCTTTTTTACCTTGCCAATTTGACGCAAATGGACCAATATTGTTTTGACGCTAACGTCGAAAGCTGCTGCTAATTCAGCCGTAGATTGTGTATCATCAGCTTCCACAACCGCCTTTAATTCGTCATTGTCGACCAAAGTCTTCGGACGACCGCGAGGTTCATTTTTCAGGTCGAAATTTCCAGAACGGAAGCGAGCAAACCAATAACAGGTGGTGCGTTGGTTTGTAGTGTTAGCTCCGTAAACGTCGTTGATGTTGCGTGCCGCTTGTGCCGCGTTGCTGCCACGACGGTACTCATATTCCATAATTACTCGAATTTTTAACGTATCCATGATGACGAAAAAGATTGAAATGCGATGAAAATGTAACACTAATCAATAAAGAAATGACTACTTTTGGAAAAAAGAATCCATGTTTTTAAAATAAAATTAATTTGAAATTAGAATTCTTAGCCAAACAAAAATTATTTTGATTTGAAATGGCCAGTACTGCAGAACGGCAATTTCATAGGTAAAGACCTAATATATTATTATTAATTTCGCATTCGTGGTTCTGGCGTTAGCGGACTACATTTTATACGTGTGCACTCGCTGCCTGCCGCAGCGCAACTGTCTTTGGTTGGTTGTAATCCGCCGGCCACATGGTTTGCATCCACGCCCTCCATCCGCGATTGGAAACATGCGCCCGCAAATCAAGGACGTTGTAGGTCAAACCATAATTTGGTTTACAACTGCAGTTAGATGGATGGCAACCTCTATTGGGACGTTGGCTTACAACTTGGACGCGCAGCTTTGCGTGGAGACAGAGGTCACAGATATGCATGTGCTCGTGCAGACGGCGGGCGTGGTGCGCGAGGCGCTGGTGTCGCTGGCGCTGCGCGGCGCGGGCGGCGGCGCGCGCGCGCTGCTGGGCGCGTGGGGCTCGCTGGCGGCGGGCCCGGCGCTGGCGCTGCCGCCGCTCACGGCGCTGCTGCACGCCTTCGCTACCGCGCCCACTCCACACAAAAAGGTACGTGACACCACTTTCCACCGTTGTTTTTAATTTTGTAATGTATCTAATAAATAACATTCCAAAATTATTTAAATTAGGATTTAAGAAAAGATTGTAATGCCTGCAAAAGGCAACTAAGTTCTTAATAGCAGTGTTTTACCTGAAAATAAAACACATATTAAATACTTACCTTATTTGAAGCTTACTTGATTGAGAGTGGCGCTATGTAACTTCCGCTTTATACTCCCTCTCTTTCGCTCTTTCCAATACTTGTATATATATTTCTCTCTCGCACAAACGTTTATCCACCAGGTGGCGCTGCCAAACATTGTTCGGTGTTGGCAGGGTTTTACGAATCATTGAGTCGAAAATCTACACCAGGTAGAAATTTAATGTAAGCTTCAAATAAGGTAAGTATTTAATATGTGTTTTATTTTCAGGTAAAACACTGCTATTAAACACTTGACCGTTATTTGAAGCTTACTTGATTGAGACGTGTCTGTTATCACCTGGTGGAAAACGACGCCAATGTGGTAAAGGTATCAAAAAACACACTAAGTGTACGAGAAATATATTTTTATTAGTTTGTGTGTAAATTAAACAAGTTTAATTTCACATCGAATAGTAATTACATACTATTTTGTAAATAGTAACTAAGAATCACAATTAGAATAATCAAGAAGAAAAATAATTAATGTTTTTAGACAAAACAGAGATAATATTTGAGATTATTTAATGCAACAGATGTTTATTTAAAATCAATTAATTGGTCTAAACATTCTAGTTACATCACAACTGGCAGTAATTGGCATACTAGGCATCACCTCTTTACAATAAAACCGAGTGAAAGTATTTTGTGATTTCCAATTACCCCTGGAGAGTATGTCATCTAGGGGGTAATTGTTGAACCAGTTTCTAGAGGCAACCCAGATCTCAGACTGCCAGGTGAAGCAACCACTCCAGCTTCTGACAACAGAGACTTGACCCATCCAGCGATTACTGTACGCGAAGCAGCCTTTGGTTTGCCTCTTATGTTAAGAAAGAGATTAATAAAACCCCCTGTCTGACGTTTTTCTTTTAATATTGATATAGTCTGTTTCACCCAGAAAACAGGGTTTAAGTTTTTGTTATCAGTATTAGGAATTAATCTCCAACCGGACTGTCTATAGTCAGTTGTATCTGTTTTAGAACCAAACAATGGCCAAAGGATCAGGCAGTCATTATCTTCAGACATGTGTTTTGAATCAATGGCTAATAGGGTCAAATCATGAACTCGCCTTCCTGAACAGATGAGTAATAACGTTGCTGTATGTCTACAAATAGAGAAAATATTATTTTCCTCTACAGAATAACTTTCTAAAAATGTTGCTAGTTTGTCTATGTTCCAAACCATAGGCTTCGGACTCACTGGCCTTTTTAATGAAATAGATTTTAATATATGATTCACCAAGACGTGCGAACTTAATTTCCCCGAATAATCAGAGTTACATAACGTGCAAACTACAGATTTATGTAGTAGTGTTATAAGCTAGTCCGTCTATAATAATAGGTCTTTACCTATGAAATTGCCGTTTTGTATGAAAAAATTTAAACGAATTTTTTTCATGAATTTTTTTATTTGTATTAATCGAAGTAATCACCCATGCAATCAATGCATCTTTGCCATCGCAGTGGCAGTTTATTGATGCCCTTCTTAAAGAAATCAGCTGGACGGGAGGCAACAAATTCTTCAAAGGCATTTTGTACTGCCTCTCGGGTATTGAATTTTTTTCCCGCCAAGAAGTTATCCAAATTCTGGAAAAAGTAGTAGTCTGTAGGCGCAAGGTCTGGTGAGTAGGGCGGATGACGGAGAGCTTCCAACCCCAGTTCTTGCAACTTGGAGACCGTCTGCTGTGCAGTATGAGGTCGCGCGTTGTCGTGCAGGAGCAGCGGAGACGAGCGATTGACCAATGCTGGTTGGAGATGCGCCAGCTTCTCCATCATTGTGCTCAGTTCTTCACAGTACACATCTGCAGTAATGCTCACCCCGTTTGGTAAGAAGCTGTGATGAATCACACCGGCGCTAGACCACCAAACAGTGACCATCACTTTTCTAGGGGTAAGTTTTCGTTTAGGGCATTGTTTAGGTGCTGAACCAGGATCCAACCAACTTGCTGAGCGCTTGCGGTTATCAAACAGAATCCATTTTTCATCGCAGGTAACAATGCGGTTCAAAATTCCTTCATTTGTGTGTCTGTTGAGCAGTGCAAGGCACGTCTCGACGCGTACTTCGCGCTGGCGATCATTGAGTTCGTGGGGCACCCATTTGTCAAGCTTTTTTACCTTGCCAATTTGACGCAAATGGACCAATATTGTTTTGACGCTAACGTCGAAAGCTGCTGCTAATTCAGCCGTAGATTGTGTATCATCAGCTTCCACAACCGCCTTTAATTCGTCATTGTCGACCAAAGTCTTCGGACGACCGCGAGGTTCATTTTTCAGGTCGAAATTTCCAGAACGGAAGCGAGCAAACCAATAACAGGTGGTGCGTTGGTTTGTAGTGTTAGCTCCGTAAACGTCGTTGATGTTGCGTGCCGCTTGTGCCGCGTTGCTGCCACGACGGTACTCATATTCCATAATTACTCGAATTTTTAACGTATCCATGATGACGAAAAAGATTGAAATGCGATGAAAATGTAACACTAATCAATAAAGAATTTCAAATTAATTTTATTATAAAACATGGATTCTTTTTTCCAAAAGTAGTCATTTTTGGAAAAAAGAATCCATGTTTTATAATAAAATTAATTTGAAATTAGAATTCTTAGCCAAACAAAAATTATTTTGATTTGAAATGGCCAGTACTGCAGAACGGCAATTTCATAGGTAAAGACCTAATATACAAATCTGCCAGATAACGAGCCAAGGTTTGACCTGTTGGTTGTGAGGGATTTAAATTATGGTTTCTGCTCCATGTTAGCCACTTATTCCATGCTACCCTATAGGTCTTTTTGGTAGATGGACGCCAAGATGACTTTAAAAGCTGTAATTGAGCATCATTCCACTCCACTAAATTCGGTGACCACCCCCACATCTCCATACTTCCAACGTCATCTCTTGGACCTTGGGTGGTGGATGCCCTGTCACTGCATCTATCAGATTGAGATGCAATTTCTGGATTGTGAATGGAGGAGCTAACGCACGGACTTTTAGATCCGCTCTCCAAAATACTCTCTCCCATCGTGGCACTACTAACAGGTATACACCCGACGCTGAGTTGAGGTGAGCTAGCACCTTGGGTACCAGGTAAGGCGGTGGAAACACCCAAGCTAAGGGATAGGTCCAGTTTCGGGAGAAAGCATCGTGGTACAACGCTTGAGTGTCGTTTTGGTCCAGTAGTGATACATAATTCACCACTACCTTTGCTCGTTCCGACGCAAATAGGTCTATCATTGGTACTCCGAATTTCCTGAATATTTTCTCTGTACACTGAGGTAAGAGATTCCACTCCGGAGGACAACGGTGCCGAGAAAGGTGGTCTGCATGGCCGTTGTATTTTCCGGGGATATGATGAATCTTGAGGTTGATTTGGTGCTCGCTTAGGACTTGAAAAACCTTTTTTGTTAGATTCATTAACGACGTAGACCTGGTCCCGCCCTCGTTTCGTAGAAAAGCAACCACGGTCTTGTTGTCGCACTGAACGAGAATCGTAGATTGGCTCAATTGTGCACCTCGCTCTTTTAGGACCTTGAATATCGCAAGCATCTCCTTGTGATTGCAATGGAGCTGTTGTTCTTGCTTTGTCCAAGGACCTGAAAGTGCACATCCGTCGAGTTGTGCACCCCAAGCAACATCCGACGCATCTGTGGTCAGGAAATGTGACGGTGGTGGACTGTGGATCAAGGATGCCAGATGACTATTTAGCAGCCATCATTTTAGTTCGTCCTTCACTTCTATAGGTAACAGGACATTCACAGAACCTTCTTTTAAATGCTTGTTTAGCCACATTAGTGTAGCGCGAAAGTGAAGCCTGCCTTTCGGGACTACTAAACTCGCGAAGTTTAATAGGCCCACCAAGCTTTGTAGTGTTCTTAGCGTAGTTATGCTTTCGTGTAACAGGTGCACTACCTTCTCTTTTAGTTTGGAGATCTTTTCTTGTGGCAAGGATCTCTCGTTTAGCCATGGGTTCCACTGTACCCCCAAAAATACCAGGCTTTTGCTCGGAGAAGTGGAGGACTTCTGGTAGTTTATCCGCCACCCTAGGTAGTGCAGACGGTCTAGTACTTTTTGGATATGTATTTCTAACATCTGATAATCTTGGTGAACTACAAGAAAATCGTCTAAATAGACTAGTATCCGGATACCCTCCTGTCTTAATGTCTGCGCTATCCAGTTTGTCAGACTTGCAAAGACTCGGGGTGCAGTACTGAGACCAAATGGGAGGCAGGTCATTTGCAACAATTTTCCTTTGTAAATTAGTCTTAGAAATCGTCTGTGCGACTGGGATATCGGGACATTGAAATAAGCCTGGGAAAGGTCCACTTTGCAAAGTCAGTCCCGTGCTTGGAGAAAATCTGGGACACGAAAAACGTTTATGAGCCTGAAGCGCTCTGTGTGAACGAATTCGTTCAGATTTTTAGGTTGAAGATGGGTCGATTTGTGCAATCGGCCTTTGGGACCAGAAATATCGATGACAGGAAGCTTGGGGAGCTCGGAGCTTCCTCTAAGATGTCTTGCGTTATCATTTGTGAAATGATAGCCGACATCGCCTTTGATTCCTTTGTTTCGAATGGACTTCGAACATCGGTCATCATAAGAGGAAGTTTCCTGAGAAAAGGTATGCGATACCCCCTTATTATGCGCAGAAGAGTGTCTGGTGCACCCAGCTTCTGCCATCGATTGACATAATATCTTAACTGGCCCGCTCTGAAGTCCTGCCAGTCAGAACTTTTCTCTTTTTCCTCCTGCATGAAACTCTGTAGCTGGGTTGTGTTTTCTATTATAAGTCCTGTTCGTGTTCTGTTTATTATGTTGTTGGTGACTACCTCGTGGACGTGAGGATCCACGAAAGTTGTGGTTAGACCCACGTGTCCCTTTATTATAACCGCTACCCTGCGAGGGATGGTTATGTCCGCACCCCGGTAATGGGTGGTTGTATCTACAGCCCTGCGAGGGCTGGATGTGACCTTGCGTAATGCCACTTGCTTGATGCCCCTGTGAGGGTGCACAAAAATGAGATGGCCCCTGCGAGGGGTAGCGATTTGGTTTCTTACTCCCTATTTGCGGAACAGGTTTATAGCCACTGGACTTGTTTGGAGGTAAGAATGCCTTTTTGACACCTCCGCTCTTATCCAACGCCGACGATAATAAATCAGAGTTAAAAATGTACTGATTGGATGGCGGGACTTTACGTAGTGCAGCCTTAACAAGAGGATCACGAACAAAATTTGTTATGCCGTCTCTACGCATTTGAATAGTCTCCGCGCGGTGACCACAGATAAGTTGAAGTAAATCCGAAGACACCTTATTGTATTCACCATCCGACAATAACTCTGTGATTTTATCACGCAATTGATCTGGTGTTACACTGACATTAATGCGAGCCCAGGTCATAAGATCAGTCATACTATCTTGCAAGACCTCGCGTTGTTTTAGTGCGCAAAATGTCAAAGCACCATATGCTTTATCGGCATAGGCTAGGTGTCGAAGAGAATCATAAGCTTTGATTTCTTCATTTACCTCCAGTTCGGTAAAACCAGGACTGTGGTTATATAATTTTTGCACTTCCGAGTACCTTACCTCACACTATTCACTTTGATTGAAATGCTGAATGTCATCTAAAACCTTAAGGTAATATTCAGGAGCTTTAGGAACAGATGGTTCCTTCAATTTGACTTTCAAATCAAATCTGAATTGATGTGATTCAGTTGAGTTATCATTCTCTACCTCGCTATCATACAAGGACCTACAATCCTGATTATCCATTAGAGATATTTCATCATTGCTACATACGTGCATTTCTACTGAATTCCGAGGTGAGACCGCAGATTGCTTACGCTCGGCTGATTTATCACCATAAAGAACGTGTTTTCGCAGCTCACTAACTTCATGAGATAATTTCTGTAGCAGATCATCTTTACGAATACGTTTCCCCCCCCTTTTTTTATTGGTGACGGCGATGACGCTTCTTTCCACGGGGTGGGCTCCCTGACGTTGCAGTTGAAGAACTAGAACTGGAGGAGGAACTAGAGGCCGAGCTCTTACTTCTTTGTCGTTCCCGCCGAGGTGAACAGACTTTGGTTTGCTGACCATATGGCCCCGGGATCTCCCTCGCACTTGTGTCCTCCATTTTAATCATAATGAAGTCCTATACGAACAGGAATTCGACACAGTAAAATAATTTACGAAAACAACGTTCAAATACGTAATAATTATGGTAAAATTAACTTTGTTCTAAGAGCAAAAGAGGGTAGATAATATTCACACATAAAAGTAAGGCAATGTTAACGGTAAGCCGAACGGTAACACCGTTTTATATATTACCTACATTACCCAACAAAAAATGAATATTCCACAATAATTCGTGAAAGTATGAAGGTACTTACAATATACTTTCTTCTTTTCCGACGAGAAGCACTATCACTATTATAATCACTAATAAAACACTAATGAAATTATATAAGTAAGTACACTGTAGCTATTATTAAAACTGTACAAAGTTGTCTCGACGACGACTGTTTGCGGCGGAAAATAAGACGCCAATGATTCGTAAAACCCTGCCAACACCGAACAATGTTTGGCAGCGCCACCTGGTGGATAAACGTTTGTGCGAGAGAGAAATATATATACAAGTATTGGAAAGAGCGAAAGAGAGGGAGTATAAAGCGGAAGTTACATAGCGCCACTCTCAATCAAGTAAGCTTCAAATAACGGTCAAGTGTTTAATACAAACATTTGTTGACATGAGAACTATATGTACACTTAGTTCACGAATAAATTTTTGAAACAAAAGGGACCATGAATTGACCCTTGTGGCGCGCCTAAAGTGACGGGTAAATCATTTGGCCTAACTCCAACTACATCGACACACTGAACTCTCTGATTGAGGTAAGAGGACAACATGTTGGCTTGGTTGGTAAATGCTTGCCTTTCACGCCGCAGGTCATGGGTTCGATTCCCACCCAGGACAGATATTTGTGTGCATGAACGTGTCTGCGAGTCCTTAGTCTGGCTGTTATTATCTATATAAGTATATACTTACAAAATAAAAGTACCTAGTATATCTAATATATCAGGGGAATTAATTTTTACAACTGTTATTTAAATGTAAGAAGTTATCATGATCAGTTGATTAATTTAATGGGCAGTCATTTAATTTTTCGGCGGTTAGTAAATAAGTGAGTCAGTAAAACGTAAGCTGTGAGTAATAAAAATATTGGTCTGTTATTTCATCATTCAATGTCAGAGCAAAAATTACTGAAGTAGTTTAATAAGTTAATGAGCAGTAAAACGGTTGGAATGGGTACACCTACTTACAGTACTATTAGTACATTACATTGAGTAAGAGAAGGTATCTGCACAGACCAGTATTCCGGTGTAATTTTTCTTTAATGGCATGAAGTATCGTCATCAATCTCGCTAGGTGTCGCCGCTGTTCCTGTGACTTCCAATTAAAATACGTCAGCTCAGTTCGAAAATACTTTTGCCAATTCTAATTTACTATCCGAACGTCACTTTAATTTTAAAAAAATCTATTATTATTTTGGTTTCCTATATTTTCTCAACATAACCATCTTTTACAGTATTATTCAGTCATATCTATTTTGTACGTTTATGAAATAATTTGGGTTAGGTTAGATTTGAACTGCGACCATTAGGCGCGCAAAGGCGAACGAGCGTGCCGCGGCAGCGGCCGCCGAGCGCTAGATACATATCATCTTATACCCACATATATATTCTGATAGCTTAAAATAAAATTTATTACTAACCAATTACGATTTGTTAACTATTCCACTGCTTTTACGATGCATTTTTATTTAGTTTACTGCTCAGTTTTTACCGCTAAACTATTTTTTTTAACTACCATAACTCAAATATTGAACTGCCGTTTTAATTCTATGACGTATATCAGTTATCTGATTTCCATTGTACCAGCTCTGCTTAGTTTGGGATCACATGGCCGTGTGTGAATAATGTCCCCACATATTATTATATTATGTCAACAAGAACTTCCCTTACGTCATAGTGTCGTAATTGCAGTAATAGCGTGTCGTTTTTCGTTCACTACGACACCCTATTACTGAAATTGCGTTCACGCAATTAAATGCTTTTGAAAGGTCACAAAAAACCCCAATATCATTCGGTCACTTCTCCAATGCATCATATGTATGTTTTACCAGCGCAATCTTTGCGACTGTAGTAGATCTCCCTTTATTTAAATCAATCTGGTTCTGGTGCAAGTGTTTGTTTAAATTAAATGGTGGAGTAACTTCTTGAGTATGAGTTTTTCAAATATTTTACTTAATGCTGGTGAAATGGAGATACATATTATGATGACATCATGACGACCTTATTAGGTTCGGTTGAACATTCTACCGCTAGACCAATGAGTCGGTCAAGAAAACAATAAAGAATAATTAGTACACAATATCTTTTTATAATTATTCTTTATTTCCAGATAATAGCAGAGGGCATGCAAGGCGCGGCGGAAACAGCACTCCGTATGTTGTGCGAGCCGTCGTACGCAACGGCTGAGCCCGAAATCACGGACTTCTTCCTTGCACTCTTCACCGCGTTACTACCACAACTTGGAAACTTTGCGTACACGGCTATAGATGTGTTCCTGGAAGTTGCGCAGAGGTAAGAGCTTTACGCATTGTTACAGGTGACGAGACGTGGGTTTACGAGTTTGACATGCAAACTAGTCAACGAGCTTCGGAGTGGCGCCTTCTAACTGAACCGAAACCATACATAAGTCATGTTGACTGTTTTCTTTGACTATGGCGGTGTTGTGCACTCTGAATTCTTACCGGAAGGTCGAACGATAAATAAAGAATATTATTTGAGCGTTATGCGGCGTTTAAGAGAGCAAATTCGACGAAAAAGGCCAGATTTGTGGAAAGAAAATTCTTGGATTTTGCACCACGATAATGCGCCTTCGCACAAGGCCATCATTGTGAACGAATTTTTGACCAAACACTCAACAAATACCATCCAGCAACCACCATATTCACCAGATATGGCTCCAGCTGACTTCTTTCTGTTTCCTAAACTCAAATTACCACTTCGTGGTACCCGTTTTCAATCGGTAGAAGACATAAAGGAGAATTCGCGGCGAGAACTGAACTCAATTCCGAAAGCAGCGTTTAAAAAATGTTTTGTTGAATGGATTATTCGTTGGCGTAAGTGTATCGTTTCTGAAGGAGCATACTTTGAAGGTGATAATATAATTTTGGATGAATAACAAACATTTTGTATATTATTGATCTTTTCCCGGTACTTTCTTGACAGATTTGGTATATATTGTGAAATCATCAATACATGGATTCTATAGATGTCTCAGAAAGAATTCTTTGCTTATCACCCGTCGTACTGCTTCTGGGGTAGTATTAAAATATCAAAGTCATAAGTTTTATGGTGCTTGTTTAAATAACTGCTCGCTCGCCGAAAAAATGCATTTTGTCTGTAATTTATGTTATCGAAAGAATTATCGGATGGGATAACCGATATACAACTTCTACCGATATTCTACTTTCTTTTTTAAAAAAACATATTTATATAGATAATTACACCCAGATACAGGACAAACAGACATGTTCATGCACACAAATATCTGTCCTGGACGAGAATCTAACCCACGACCAGCGGCGTGAAAGGCAACCATCTACCAACCACCGGCCCATTATAATATGTAGATAGATATCTATCTATCTATTTACATATTATAATGGGCCGGTGGTTGGTAGATGGTTGCCTTTCACGTGTACAATAAAGAGTTTATCTATCTAGATAAACTCTTTATTGTACACCAAAGTATTACAAAATAAAAATAAAAACAATTTAAACCTTAAAAGTATACAATGGGCGGTCTTATCACAAAATGTGATCTCTTCCAGACAACCAAAGTAAAGATCGGAGAATGGAGTTATCGGGGCAGTTGTCGGTGTACAGATACATGACAAATAGTACCTATGGGTACACATAATGAAAAAATAAAATAAAAAGAAAATATAAACATATTACAAATATAAATGTATATATTTAAAAAAAATATATGTATGTAACAGTTGTCGCGTTGCCATAGTACGGGCTCTGCCTAGTTTGGGATCAGATAGCAGTGTGATAGTTTTCCAAAATTGTATTATTTTATCTTCTTTTTTATTTCCCTTACGTTCTATGCATCATTGTTAGTACTGTAAGATACTTACTTATCGTATGTGCAGTGGTTACCCTGTCAAAGTTATTCAAGGCGCCCAGTAGGTCTCTGACATGGCTTAACGAATGTTGCCTAATGGCTACAACCGGGATCGACAGCCCAACGTGTCATCCGAAGCACGGAGACGCTCAGAAATTAAACCACTGACGGTCACCTATCTATGGGCTGACCTAGTACCGGACCAGTGATAGCAAGATGATAAATGTTTTTTTCTTTAATATGAGTTTTGTGTTTGCTAGGGGTGGCAGCGAGAGCAGTTTAGAGCGATTAGTGGAATGCGTGCGACTTGGTGTTGAGGCGGGAGGCGGTGGTGTACTGGTCCGCGCCGTGCTGGAGCTACTGCAGCGGCACGTGCTGCCCAGGGCACCCCATCACTCCCCCGACCTGGCGCGCGCTGCTTACCGTCTGCTGGCCAGGTAACAAGTGCAATTTAAATTAACATGAGATTATTCCCGTGCGTAGCTGTTCTTGCGTTTAGTCGACTGGTGGTAACTATTTTCGACACCAACACTGTATTTAATATCGACTTCAATATCGTGTAAATGTTCGCTACGCATTTATAATTTAGGTTGAGGATAAAATAAGGTTTATAATCACGTAGCAAATATTTTAACTTATGCGATATTGCAGTATCACCGACCTTATGTTGACATTGTAAAAATAACAAGAACAGAAAAGATAATTATTTTATATCATTCGCGACTTGCATACCAGTTGCAGATATTTTGCTCGGATATGTTATGTTTGTTCGGATATATAAAATTATTATAGTATAGATATTCGAAAAATATTTTCCGATAATATGCCCTTTGTTGATTTCGCTTTGCTAGATTAATATCAAACTTGTGTACGTTTTAATTTTCATCATCATCATTATATCAGCCGATTCACGTTCCTGGTCAAAGGCCTATTCTAAAGATTTCCACATTTTATAGATAACTGGGAGATGAGGACTGCCTGGACTGTGAAATGTGTGCACTCAAACAGCGTCTCTGTGTACTGTGACCAATATAATGCGATCGCTAATCCGTCTGCCAAGCGTGGCGAACACATAGACAAAAAACGCTGTTTGAGTACGCACAGTTCACAGTCCAGGCAGTCCTCATCTGCCAGTTAGTAACCGCCCTAAGTCAATGCTCAACTCCAAATAAGCTCTGGCGCGGGTTACTTTGCTGGCAGTGATTTTTACCTTAAAGACTCGAGTCCTTGCTCGCCTGTATTGTAAACGTGATGTAATAAAAAGGGCTGATGTAATAACATTACTATTTAAATATTTATATTTTTTCCCCAGTGTGCTGATCCATCGGTGGCGATACTTTTTCCCCATGAAGCCAATAGATGAAAGCGAACACGAACGTCGCGTCGGAGAGCTGCGCGATGCGTTAGCAGCGCTGGGCCGCGCTCTCCTGCAACCCGACATAGAACTTCTGAGACTCAACATCGAGACTTTGGAAGCACTCAATACCAAATGGAAGCTGTATCATAAGGTTCGTACATAATTTAGCGCTAAAATGTAAAAAATAATCCCACCAAAAACATTCTGCAAAAAATAGCCAAGTCTCGATGGATTTTTGTATGCAATTTTTGTTAGTTCATAAATCACTAGATGGCGTTGTTCAACTCGGCTGAATGGCTCTATGGTTTCGTTCACATCAAACATATACCCCTAGAAGTAAATTTTTGTACGGCGACTTTTGTAAGTAATTAGACCCTGTGTTAATATATGATTATATCAAGTGAACTTAAGTGAAGTGTTGTCATTTGAGGAGTTACTGGGTACCAAATTTTACACTCTAAAAAGTAATGAAATCTCTAGACAAAGATGAGACAAGTCTAAGGTTCTTTACTGCAATTTGTTTATAATTATTTTTAATGATATGTGCCTTGGCTGTTGACCTGTACTCTCTAAACATTTTTCATGCTCTAGATATTGAAAAAAATGTGATCAGCACTTGAACATTTTTTGCGTTAGTGGGTATAGGTCAACGGCAAAGTCACATAACATTAAATATAATAATAAAGAAATTGCAGTAAGGAACCTTAGACTTGGTTCAACTTTGTCTAGAGATTTTATATCTTTGTAGAGATAAACAAGCAGTTCCATCGAGACTTGGCAATTTTTTTTACAGAATGTTTTTGCTGGAATTTCACTTCCTTTGCACAAAGACGATTATTTTTACTGAAATATGCAGAGTGTTTATTGGTATAGATAGTAGGAATATCGTACTTTTCATTTTATTTTCATATTAAAAGCAGTGTTCCACGCAGAATAAATTATGCAGACATTCGGTCGATAACGCTAATAGTTTGGGACGGTTTCTCATCAGGGTCACTAGGTAATACAGATCTTCCACGATCTTAGTTTTGAAAGGTTTTCCTCTATGTGGGTGTTAAATTCTACCTCTGTACTAAATTTCAGCGCTCTAGGTCAATGGGAAGTACCAGTTCTATTTTGATGATCATGTGTCAGTGTAGAAAATGCGAAACTTTGCTTTAACTTAGCTTCGGAACTAAAGGATCTACACACTTGAAATTTTGGATTTGTAGTGTGTGGTTCTTGTCCCATCCAGAGGTTCTCAAATAGGGGCCTGAAAATGCAGCGAAATGGTTCCAGAAAAAGAAGTACGGCAGTGTTGCTTCGCGCACGACTTGGCGGGGGTACTACCGTGCCCCCAGATAATAATGTCCTGGGACATTATTGACACACGGCCATCTGATCCCAAACTAAGCAGAGCTTATACTATGGAAACCAGATAACTGATATACTACATATACTACTTTTCTTTCGTAAATACACTTATACAAGGCTACATGTAAAACACCAACAACCTCGCAGGAGTAGATAGCTAACACCATAAGCAACAACTTTTGTTCTACAACTTTTGATAATTTGTTAAATTTTATTTTCGTACAAAAATAAGACATATTAATTGAAGTTCCAGCTTAAATATATATAACTCTATGTGTATCGCAGAGTTTACTGCCACCGATATGTAACAAGGTTTCCAAATTTGCCTACACCAAGCCGTGAAATTAATTATCAATACCTGGCGAAGTAAATGCTTTTATTAGATATAAAAAAAATTGTATGATCGAGAAATGTTTTTTATGATTTAAAGTTATTGACGTTGCCGTGCATACGAGGCTGCAAAATTTGTAAAAGAGCATAAAACTCTAATTGTTAATGCTAAAGATAAATACCCCAGGAACAAATGAAAACCTGAAAGAATAGTTTTCCAAAAATTCCTAGAACCACACTGTATCTCAAAAATAGTTACGCGATGTGTGGCAAGATCTATAATAAAATTCCAGAGGTAATAAAAGAAATGCCATTATTGCCTTTAAAAATAATTTAAAATCGTGGTTAACCGAGAAAGCATATTACTCCGTAAGTGAATTTATGGCATAACTTATTTAATTAATGCAATTTTAATAATAATGGTGTAATAATGATAATTTAATAATTAAATTATTTAATAACAATATATTTATAATAATGTTCATATTTGCATGTCAATAAATTGGCTGAAGTTGTAAGGACCTGTAATTAGTTATAAGACCAATTAAATGTACCAACTTTACTGCAAATAAAGGATATGAATATGAATAATACGATCTATGTGATGATTCAATTGTAACTTAGCATCAAGGATTTTACCGAGGTCTCTGATCGCAGTTAACCATAAAGAATGTAATCAAACTTGGCAATGTTTGCGGGTAAAGGCGATTGTGTTACATTTACTGTTATTTAAAAATAATTAATCTGATTCACAATAGCGTTCAAATCTTAGTAGGTCATTTTGCATTTTAAGGCGCGAATTTTAAAGCGCGACCGTCGTTATTAACACAAGGTCCGTCATAATAATAATACCTTAATATACACAGAACCATTGACAATATGTAGT
This sequence comes from Pseudoips prasinana, assembly GCA_951640165.1. Lineage (NCBI taxonomy): Eukaryota > Metazoa > Arthropoda > Insecta > Lepidoptera > Nolidae > Pseudoips > Pseudoips prasinana. Next base: position 18,906,404 of record OX621260.1, read on the forward strand.
AAAAATATTAGACTTATACTAGATAATTAAACATAATCTCTTGACAATAACTTGATACGAGCTAGCTAAATATCAATGCTATAATAAAATAAATTTTAAAAATATTTTCATACATCTATGTTACTAGAAATAATAATGTATAAAACTATATTACTACAAACATGTTCTGACTATTTACAAGCGCTTTTTTAAAGTCTACGTGAATAAAAAACTTTTTTAATTATTTATTTATTTAAGACAATCATCCGGTGAAGCAATAATCCTGTAGATTTTTATATCATCTGCATAAAGTAGATGGAATGAATTATGGAAGCATGCATTAATATCGTTAAGATATAAAGTAAATAGAAATGGGCCCAAATAAGATCCGTGTACCTGTGTAACCTTTTTAAGGTTACATCTTAAGGTTACGATTGGTGATGTACGAAGTTAACCAACGCAAGAGATCACCGTGTATGCCAAATTAGTATAATTTTAAAATGAGCGTGGAATGTTTTATTTTTCAAACGCTTTTCAAAAATCAGTTTACACGGCATCCACTTAAAAGCCAGAATCTATAGCTTTAAGGATATAGTCAGTATAGTGCACTTAATTAGTTTTCACACTCCTACCCCTCAAAATTTATATGTTTCTAAATACCACTACATCAGCTGAAAGACGTTTACTACTGGACAAAAGCCTCTTCCAAAGACCCATCATTTGGAGGTGTATGTTATAATCGCCACCCTTGGCAGACAGGTTGACGATCGCAATATGAGGGTACTCAGAGAAACGCTGCTGCCTCTTCACTGATATATATTACCTCGTTTGACTCGGTGGGGGCCGTACCCATGGGATGAGGTGGGTTGGTGGTATTCATTGCCATGACACAAAGGCAGTCAGGGTTCGTAACCATCTGCTCGTGCTTGGCAGGTGGTGTTCCGCTCGGAGTTCCTGGCGGGCTTCCTGTCCGTGCTGCTGGAGGGGCTGGCGGCGGGCGGCTGGGCGCGCGCGCGCGACGAGGTGACGGGCGCGCTGCACGCGCTGGCCGCCGTGGACTTCGGCGCCTTCCGCGACACCTTCCTGCCGCACTTCCTGGCCGAGCTGCCCGGCCTGGCGCCGCAGCACCGCCACCTGCTGGCGCACTTCCCGCCTGACACCGTGAGTACAAGTACAAGTTAAACATCTAGTAGTTAATAAATTAGTTTAATAATCAATTTATAAACCCCTTCACGATTTAACTCATTTCTACTGTGATTATTTGCTATTTTTATTTTTTTTTTTAATTTTTTTTTTAATTTTTTTTTTCCAAATTACACACTATCATTACAGTTTAACAACCAATGCAATAGTGGAACATGAAAAATGAGTTAAACATAACAATCTTAAATTATACTTATAACTACTTACATATACAATATTAAACAATATCAAAAAGCCTTATTGCCTATAAGTATAGCTATAAATCCTTTGTGAATTCACTCTGCGTACACGAAAACAGATCCAGTTGTCCCGTACTGACTAAGTTATTAAGCGCGCGCAGCGCACGACTGACCGGTGCGCGCTGTAGAAGGTTGGTGCGCGCGCGGCACATCCAGTAAGGGCGGCTGGCGCCGTCGCTCTCTAAATGCATCCGGAACACTAAACCGAACGTCTTTGAGAATGGCTGGATTGTGTATCGTTCCACGAATCACTTTCCAAATATAGGTGGCTAGAGCTACTTCTAGTTGGAAGTATCCTACCATTCCTAAAATATAACGAGTAGGATACAAAAGCGGAAATCCTGGGTACACTCCATAAAGTTTTAAATACATAAACCTAATAAACTTGTTTTGAATTCTCTCTAACATGGTAATATATTTGGCTTCATGTGGAGACCAAATCATAGAGTTACATTCTAAATGCGACCGCACAAATGCTTCAAACAACGCCTTCAACGCACGAATGTCAGTAAATTGACCAGCTTCCCGCAGAATCAAGCCTAGACCACGAAACGCCTTTTTACATACCTTTGTAATGTGAGATCGAAAGTTAACGTCGGCAGTAAAGTGGATACCTAGGTCCTTGACCTCCGTGACACGCTGCAGTGGTTCTCCCCCCAAGCAGTACTGGTGGTGATGCGGGGCGCAGGCGCGACTGTATGAGAGCACTGTACACTTTGATACATTAAAATACAATTTGTTGCTCATACTCCACTCAGCAACTGCATCTATATCAAGCTGTAGTTGATCGCAATCCCATGTTTGTTCAATCTCATACACTAATTTTAAGTCATCGGCAAATAGGAGACATGTGGACCGATTGATTACTTCGTTGATGGTAAGAATGAAAAGAAGAGGGTCCAGGTTGCTGCCTTGACTGACACCAGACCTTGTGAAATAGGGCTCCGAAACATACCCTCCGCAATCTACATATTGCCGCCTACCCCGCAGATAGTTTCCAAAGAATGCTAAAGTGTGCGGTGTGCATCCCACAACGGCCAATTTCGTGAGAAGAACGTCGTTATCAACGGTATCAAATGCCTTTCGAAAATCGAAATAAGCCACATCTACCTGGATGCCCGCATCCACCGAAGGCACCAGCCTGGACATGAGATGTAGTAGATTCCCCGTTGTCCCACGTCCAGGACGGAATCCGTGCTGAGCGTCGGACAACTGGGCATCTACCTGTGCATATAGACAGTTGTGAATGGCCGTCTCAAACACTTTGGCCTGTGTGCTTAAAATAGCCACTGGTCTATAATCGCTAGGCTCCGAACCACCCTTGCCTTTGGGAACGGGTACCACCCGGGTAAGCTTCCATCGTTCAGGGTATGTCGCAGTCAAAATACATTCGAGTATCTTTAAATATATATGGCGGTATACCGTCGGGCCCCACTGAGCGCTTGGGCGGCAGGCGGGCGAGTGCACGCCGCACGTCGGACGCCCGCAGCGGCGCGAGGCGCCCGCCGCGCCCGCCGCGCCGGCCGGCACCGCCGCACTCGCCGCCCCCGCGCTCAGTCCGGGAGGATCAGGGTTATATACCGAGTGAAAGTACCGAGCGAACTCATCAGCGCACTCCTGTTCATGTAAAACTCGCCCATCATTAATTATTTTTGCTTACACGAGTCGGTTTTTCTAGATTTTATATAGCCCCAAAACGCCCGAGGATCTGTTGTTATGTGGTTTTGCATACGATCTCTATACCGGTCATATGCATTCATAATTTCAGTTTTTACCTTAGTTCTGTACCTCGCGAATTCTTTATAATCGCCGTCGGATTTACTCGATTTGTATATTCGGTGTAATTTATGTTTTAGTCTGATATCTTTGATTAAGTTCGATGTATACCATACGGGGTAGCTATATTTAGTATTTATATAATTAATATTTTTCTGAGGAACGCAAACGTCGAGCACTTTATAAATCTTACAGTAAAAAAAATCTAAAACTTTATTGGGTTCCTTCAATAAATAAATTTCTGTCCAATCAATATTGTGAATTAAATGATATAAATGGTAGAAGTCGGCTTTATTAAAGTTCCATTGCAATTGTCGTGGTATTTGAGTAAAATGTCGCGCTGATGTTGGTGCGGTAGGCGGGGCGCACGGGGCAGGGGAGGCAGGCGCGACGCCGAGCGGCAGAGGCACGGCGAGCGGCGGATGGTACGCGTCCACGGGCTCCAAGCCCTCGTCGGCCGCCCGCACTGCGACGCCGCTGCGCGCGCTCAACACTAGATCTAACTGCCTACCGTTGCAATTTGGTACCTCATTACACTGAATGAATTCACAGAAGGCCACAAAATACTCATAATAATTACAAATGTTAACATTGCACGAAAATAAATTAAAATCCCCCAGTATGACTAGATTGTTCTTATATTTTACGCAAATGTTCTCTAATAAATTAAACAATAACATATATTCATTTTCGTTAGTCTGGGGCGGAATGTACACAACGCAACAAGTAAATAAAAATCTATTTTGTTTATATACTGCAGCACAAACCAATTCAAAATTATACCTATCTATATTTATTACGTCATTAGTAGTCAACTCTCGCAGCTCGTACTGCGGTGTGGCCACTAAAAGCACGCCGCCGTGCTTGGGTCCATCCGCTCGATCACATCGACATATCTGATATTCTGGTAATATAAACTCGGCGTTTCTAATACCTTCGTTTAGACTAGTTTCAGTGATTGCGAATATGTCTGACTCTGATGATTGTAGAAATGACATAAATTTTACAGTTTTAGTGCGTAGTCCTCTGACATTTTGGTAGAATATGTTGATGTCTCTACGGGGCTTGTGTTTTATTATATTTGGTTGAGCGACGAAATAACCATACCCATTCACTAAATTCTGTGTTTAGTGGCCATATATCGGGATCACACAATTTTTCAAAGTTGCTTACATTGACACCAATCCTAAAAGATGCGTAGTCTCTTTCAGTTTTAGGTTTTAGTTGCTCAATAATAATTTCGCAGTCACTTCCTAATATACTTTTAATATATGACTTCAAACTATCGGGTGTAGTGGATTTATCCAATCTCCAAACGTGTAAGAATTTACTTCGTTCTACTGCCTTTAATGCTACTATCGAGTTGTTTCCACCTTTCTTTATAGGATTTTTTCTAATATTAAAAAAAATATAATTAAATTAACATGTTTAAAATATCTATTACTATGATAATACTACTTATTATGCATGGATTTTTCCATCTTGCCATTTAATAAATAAATATATAATGATTTGACACACAGGACCTGCCATCGTTCACACAGAACATCCAGCGGCTGATGAACGACGTGAACTGTTACCGCGCCTACAGCTCGCTGGCGCCGCCCGCCGGCGGCCAGCATGGCCACGTAGCCCACGTGACCCACGTCACCTTATGGACTACACTGTGATAATACATATATTTATACGTCAGTGCAGTAGTACATGATTGTATATACTAGTCTCTTTCCTGCGTTGGACCAATGAACCCACAGTACTTAGTTACTCCGTGCTTGGGAGGGCACGTTAAGCTGTCGGTCCCGGTTGTAGTCGTTAAGCCATGTCAGAGGCCTAATGAGAGGCTTGAACAACTATGACAGTAGAATAACCACTTCCCATACAATTAAGTAATTATTTGCTGTGTTGGACTAATGAAACTACGGTGTGATATATAGATAATTTTCTGCGGTTTCATTGAAAATGCAGGGTAAGGACTCTGAGAGTACTAATAATACCCTGGGACACTGCACACACAGCCATCGGACCCCAAACTAAGCCGAACTTGTACTATGGAAACCAGATACATATACTGTATATTTTTCTTTTGTAAATACATACTTATATAGATTACACCCAGACTCAGGACAAACAGACATGTTCATGCAAGTAAATAACCTACGGCGTGAAAGGCAAGAATTTAACAAAAAACGCCAACTGGCCCCCCAATTAGAGTGCATAGGCTTATAGTTAACCACGCTGGCCGGACGGGAACATTATTGGAGAACTGTCAGGAATGCAAGTTTCCTCATGATGTTTTTCTTCACCGTTAACCTATTCGTTGCGGATGGCTCGACAGGCGTGCCATTATATTTTTTCGTATATGGAGGATGACACGAGTGTCGTGTCATTTTTATTAACTCGTCCTATATTCTTGAACTAAACATTTATTGTTTTGATTGTAGATTATGCCTGTATTCTTAGATTCTGTTTATTATACGGATTAGATAATGTCAGGAATTGTCAACGGAACTCTATTACCCTTTCATACATGGCTAATGGCACAATAGACGTGTCATCAACTTCTATGGCGTTTGACAGTCGTGTCGCGAAATATTTGTTCCCCGCCACAGTCAGAAAGTGTTCGAAAATGGGCGTCGCAACGAATCAATTAAGTACGAGATAGTAAATTTCTAATACGCACATAAATTCGTAAAGTCAGTGGTGCGAATTAAGATACTCACGATTAAAAAAGTAAAAAAATAACTTTATTTAAACAGCGTTACAGCTAATTCAGTAATTGACTTATTTTAACAATCTATTAACCTTATATACTATGGTAAATGCTAACTCGACATTATTAAACATGTGACCCTAGTGTCCCAAATAATAAATGCTGAGCTTGTCACCAAGTATTCTATAAACTAGTGTCGTAACTTGCTGACAAAGCTGATATTAGTAGATTGGGGATCCTTAACTTGCATCATCATCATCATCATATCAGCCGAAAGACGTCCACTGCTGGACAAAGGCCTCCCCCAAAGATCTCCACAATTGCCGGTCTTGTGCTATTCGCATCCAGCATTTTCCAGCGACCCGCACAAGATCATCGGTCCATCTTGTAGGGGGCCTGCCCACACTGCGTCTTCCGGTTCGTGGTCGCCACTTGAGAACCTTTCTGCCCTAACGGCCGTCGGCTCTACGAGCTATGTGCCCTGCCCACTGCCACTTCAACTTGGCAATTCTTCGGGCTATGTCGGTGACTTTGGTTCGCCTGCGGATTTCGACATTTCTGATGCGATCCCGCAGGGAAACTCCGAGCATAGCCCTCTCCATTGCTCTTTGGGTGACCTTGAGCCTTTTAATAAGGCCCATAGTGAGCGACCACGTCTCTGTTCCGTATGTCATCACTGGCAACACACACTGGTCGAAGACTTTCGACTTGAGACACTGCGGTATTTTGGACGAGAAGATGTTACGTAGCTTCCCGAACGCTGCCCAGCCGAGTTGGATTCTACGATTGACCTCCTTCTCGAAGTTGGACCTACCTAGTTGGATGGTCTGTCCTAGGTAAATATAGTTCTCTACAACTTCGAGTGCAGAGTCACCAACTTTCAATTGAGTGGGTGCAACATGGTCGTTTGACATGATTTTCGTCTTATCCATGTTCATTTTCAGACCCACTTGTTGAGAGACTCTGCTGAGGTCATCGAGCATTGTACCGAGGTCTTCCATGGTCTCAGCCATGACTACGATATCATCGGCAAATCGAAGGTGAGTGATGTACACGCCATTGACATTGATGCCAAAGCCTTTCCAGTCCAGAAGCTTGAAGACATCTTCCAATGCAGTGGTGAACAGTTTCGGAGATATAACATCTCCCTGTCTCACGCCTCGCTGCAAGTGGATAGGTTTCGAGATCTGGTCCTGGAGTCGCACTGACATAGTGGCGTTTTCATACAAACACTTTATCACCTCGATATACCGGTAGTCAATTTGGCACCTTATGAGAGACCTCAGCACGGCCCATGTTTCGATAGAATCAAAGGCTTTCTCATAGTCCACAAACGCTAAGCACAGTGGCTTGTTATACTCTTCGGTCTTCTGTATAACTTGCCGCAGCGTATGTATGTGGTCTATGGTGCTAAAGCCTTTTCGGAAACCGGCTTGTTCGGGAGGCTGGAAGTCGTCAAACCTGCGCGCGAGACGATTCGTAACGACCCTCGAAACCAACTTGTAAACATGGCTCAGCAGTGTGATGGGTCTATAATTCTTCAATAGGGTCTTGTCGCCCTTTTTGAAGAAGAGCACCACCACACTTCTGTGCCATGCTTGTGGCGTTTGACCATCTAGTATGACGGAGTTAAATAACTTCTGAAGGGCCCGTAGGATTGGTGTACCACCCGCCTTCAGAAGCTCTGCTGTAACTCCATCATCACCAGGCGCCTTGTTGTTCTTGAGTTGTTTGAGAGCCATTCTAATCTCGTACAGGCTGACGTCCGGGATGTCTTCGGTGTAGTGTCGGGTTAGTCGTGCTCTGGGATCTGAGGCATGACTTTTGACAGGTGGCTGTGTTGTCGTATATAACTGTCCGTAGAACTTCTCGATCTCTCCCAGCAACTCAGGCTTAGACGTGACGATTCTACCATCCTCAGTCTTCAGCTTCGTCAGTTGGCTCTGTCCAACAGACAGAGCTCTTGCGAACACTTTAGAGCCTTTGTTCCGCTCGATAGCCTCTTTAATATTAATTGTATTAAATTGCCGCGTGTCGCGAGTCAAAGACTTTGAGATCTGTCTGTTGAGCTGCCGATATCTGGTAGCATCATCTGAGGATGTCAGAACCATTTTCCGTCTATCTTCCATAAGTTGCAGGGTAAAGTCAGAGATCTTTTTAGTTCTGTTTGTACGACGGGCCTTGAAGGCCTTAGACCCAGCCGTATGGACAGCTTCTACGAGCCTGTCATAGTATGAGTCCACTTCCTCGCAGTCTGCTAGGCATTCGAAACGGTTTTGCAGTTCGAGCTGAAATGGTTCGGGGTTTTGGACGTGGATAGGTAAAGGTCGGAGCGTAGACTTTATCAGTCGGGATCTCTGGAGTTTGACATTAAGGTTCAATGAGCCTCTGACCAGTCTGTGATCGCTCCCGGTTTTAACCGCATTGATCACGGAGACATCATTGAAAATCTGTCGTCTCGTCGACAAGATAAAGTCTATCTCATTTTTAGTTTTACCATCGGGGCTCACCCAGGTCCATTTGCGGTGATCCGGCTTCCTGAAGAAGGAATTCATCATAAAGAGTCCCTCCTTCTCCATGAAGTCGGCCAACATTTGGCCCCGGGGGTTCCGGTCTCCAGTTCCAAATTGCCCCACTCTCAGCTCATTACCGAATCGTTTGCCCAGCTTCGTGTTAAAGTCCCCCATGACCACAGTGAAATAGGAGTTACAGGTATGTATGGCTCTGGATATGTCCTCATACATAACCTCGACTTCATCGTCGGAGTGTGTCGAAGTGGGTGCGTATACCTGTATAACCTTCAACGAATAAAGTATAAGGTACGCAACCCTCGTCGACACACTCTCGATTTTCACTAGGTTGTTCACGAGGGACTTGTGGACTATGAACCCGACACCACCTTGGGATATTTGGTCACCCTCCCGGTAATAGAGCAGGTTTCCGGATTTCAGTATTATCGAGTCCTCCCCCTCTCTTCGGACTTCAGATAATCCTACAATATCCCAATGTAACCTGCTCAATTCTTCCTCCAGTTCGGTTATCTTCTTGTCGGACCGCAGTGTACGTGTGTTATATGTCGCCAGGGCCAGAGGTCGTCGGTATTGGTAACGCGGAATCTGCCGGGGATTTTTAGCACCCCCTGCCCTGCCGTAACCACGGCTGTTACCACGGCTGGGAATAGCAGGGCTGCCGGGGACTGGGGGCCGCGGTTTGGTTGTGTCCATCATTTGAGGGGATTTGCCATAATCGCCACGCTTGGCAGACGGGTTGGCGATCGCAGTAAGGTGGACATGGTACTTAGGAGAACGCTGCTGCCCGTTCTCTGGTGTATATTTTTCCCTCGGGACGACTTTTACGTCCCCCCACGGGATGAGATGGGGTGGTGATATTCTTAGGCCGTCACCACACAGCACACCTTAACTTGCGCGGTGCGTTTAAACTGGAGTCTAAGTATCTTGACTTAATCGTGTTTTCATCGGTCAAACTCAATAAACAGGGTAACACATCAGGTAAAACACCAACAACCTCCAGCGACGAGATAGCTAACACCATAAGCAACAACTTTTGTTCTACAACTTTTGATAATTTGTTACATTTTATCTTTGTACAAAGATTTCGTATTCGTTTCTATATTTATAAATCTTAACACGCATCACAAAGATTACGTAAATATACCATTTGGAGGGCGCGGGGGAGTGGTGCAGCGCTAGCGCCCTTGAACTTGACCCATTTCTCTAGTAAAAAAACAAATAATTAAATATATTTTTTTTGATAATTTGGTAGATTCTATCTTTGTACAAAAATAAGTATTAATTTCAATGTTCATAAATCTTTCCACACATCACTAAGATAACGTAAATATATCCTTGCGAGGGCGCGGGGAAGGGCAGCAGCGCTAGCGCATTTGAACTTGACCCATTTCTATAGTCGCCAGTCGTCCGTGTAAAATATTTTTTTTTACATGTATTGAGTTATGTCTGAACTTATAGAACCAAAGTTATTGCTTATGGCTTTAGCTATCTTATCCTGCGAGGTTGTTGGTGTTTTACAAGTAACGTTTTATTTTCCTTATGTTTACACTGCCATTCTAATAGAGCAGGGATTTCAATTTAGGTACCCGCGATCCTTGTCAATTAAATTGACTATAACACTACAACTAGAAATATATAATGTAACTTGTGTACGTGAATGAATATCGGTGTTAAATACTTCAAAGAAACGAAGTCTCGTTCGAATCGAGTAATGCTTACTCGTGTATTCACCCAAAGAGAACAAGAACGGTAAAAAGTAAAAAGATTTGTGTCTATGGTTTGTTAGGCGTGACCATAAAAAAAGCTAAAGCCTGCCAGAACAGTTACATTTACATACGTATAAAGACAACTATACAAATTTGTGTTCCTTTATTCCATCAGTACTGTTAAATGCTTGAAATCGTAAAACTTCTAAATGGCAAATTAACGCATTGAAATCGGCTCAATGTCACAGACAAGCATATATATAGAGTAATCGTTATGGAATGTTACGTTACGTTACGTGGGCAGGCCCCCTACAAGTAGGACCAACGATCTTGCTAGGGTCGCAGGAAGATGATGATTCTATACAAGGTGAAACAAAAATAAATTAACTAACTTTAAGAGCACAATCTGCACACTAACTGAACAAATTTAACATATTTCTATTTGTATATTTTGCACCTTGATGTGTTACACGTTGTTCAGTTAAATAGGTAGATTAAGCTCCGTTAGTTTCGTCTACACACCTTGTATAAATATTTGGGATAGTAAATAAAAATTTAATATAATGGCAGTAAACGAGGCAAAAGAGGTGTGCAAAGATCGTGACAAATGGAAATCCGTTGTCTCTGCCTACCCGTCTGGGAAACAGGCGCGAGTCTATGTATGTATGTACGTTAATAAAGATTACGACACAACTGTTCATTGTAGAATAGCTGGGCGTAATATCTAATCAATATCAGAATATTGTCATAAATAAACTAACCGTGAGAATACCTTGACTCCAAATATAATTACATTATTTTGATAAAGAGCTGATACTCTTACACTGCTAGACCGATATCAATTAAACCTAGCTAAGAACCACCGCAAGGAAACTGGCTTAGAAATGAAAAAAAAACCGCATCGAAATCGGTTCATACGTTCGAGAGCTGCGATGCCACATAGTTAAGTTCTTTATTGCATTCATATGTTACAATAGGGGTTAACGTACAAAATTTGTGTCAAACATGAACCCTGTTAGGGTGTTGTATATTTAGTGTTAACAATCTTCATCATTATTCTTAACATTATTAATTACTATGAATATAATTTCTTTTTAATATTATTGTATACTTAGGTTAAAATTTTTTTTAATCATTATACAATAAAAATTATAAAAATAGTAATTTTAATAAATGTCAAATGATGTTATACAGTACACACATACATAGAGACACAGATACGCGTCAAACTTATAAGACACATAATTTATGCGTCTGAGGTTAAAAATAGACCATTTATGAGACGGTTTAGTGGGCGGCATACATTTAATAGAAAATGGCTTAACCATCTTATTCTTGAATGCAATGAATTATTAGAGCCTGAGTGGCCGTAAAAATAAATCTATAGTCACACAATAGAAGAATATTAACAAGATGAAAAATTGCGGAATCAATAATCTCATAATATTTAATTATAATATAATAATAATAATATCTGGGGACAATGTCACACAGATCATCCTAGCCCCAAACTAAGCGAAGCTTGTACTATGGGTACCAGGCGACGATATACGTACTTATATAGATAGATAAATACTTATATACATAGAAAACATCCATGACTCAGAAACAAATATTCGTGCTCATCACACAAATATTTGCACTTACCGGGATTCGAACCCAGGACCACCAGCTTCGTAGGCAGGATCACTACCAACTAGGCTACGGTGACCGTTGATTGATTGTATTGGATACAAGTGATTTAGTAACTTTGTCAAGAAGTGAATTGTGTTTGATAATGGAGAGATATGTGAGAGCTCTGTGTGAATAGTTTAGTTTACTGTTAGTGGTCGAAGTTCAACCACTGTGTCCAGTCTTATTGAAGACTAGCCATGCGAAAGCATATTATAGTGCGCACTTTTTATTCCGTTACTCTCATGATCTTATGGGACGACCGGAAACAGGTCAGGTATACGTAACGCCACGAGTTATGAGCGCTCGCTTCATCTGCGCAGAACGCACTTTTAGGTCTGTTTGGTGACAGGGTTGAGGCGCGGGGCAGGGGAGCCCGCGCCCGGCGCTGTCCTTGCGCACTATTGGAGAATCAGTCGCTGTATAACTCACACACTCGGCGCACGTTGATTTGAGTTCGAAAGTACAGTCGCGTAAATAGTTGTTTTCGATCGTTTATATTATTTGTATTGACCAATAATTAAAAATGCTTTAGGATCAGATGTTAAAAAGACAAGATAAATACCTCGTTCGCACAATCGTTTAAAACCTTTGAAAATAGTTTAGAAAAAAGTAATGAAATTATACATCAATGCATTTTTATGCATATTTTTATTTATTATAATATGCACTAGTCCGCACTTCCACCTGTGGAAGCGTCAAAATTTTGCAAAGAGATAGTTCAAACTATCTCTGTATAAAATTTCATGTTTTTTGAGAGTACTTACTTTAAAATGTAAAGTAACAAACGAATAACAAATAAACGCACTCTCGCATTAATAATATAAGGATATTTTTTAAATACTTAAATTATTATTTAAACTCGACCCTAAGTTGTTTTGTTTGCGAGTGTACACATGCGTAGATCCCCACCACTAAAACAGAGCGCTCATAACTCGTGGCGCTAGGTATACAGGGCGACGGGTTTACGTGCTCTCCGAGGCACCCGGGTGTAGATACTACCATCTCCCATACTTCGGCTTGATACTAAGGAATTCTCTTAGCAAAAAAATCATAAAATCTTTCTTTTGGCCTGCCCCGTGATGTTAACCCAGGACCTCATTACCAATAAGGCCTTATTCACAATCATATTGAGACATGATGTGTTTCACCTAACTTTCTACTAAGAAGTGGCTTCTATGAAGCATCAGTAGTGATTTTACCATAAATAAAAATGAATCACCGAAATGTTTGTACAGTCAACAGCATAAGTAGATGATCAAAATTGGACCTGAGTTTTGAGTTTATGATGCTATTGGGCGGCAGTTTTCACTAGTTAATATTTTTTAGACTTAACACTCACGCACACCTTCAACTAAATACTCTTCACCACCACACTATTTTGTCGCAATTTACGATAATTAGTATTGAATATCCAACTTTGATCATCTAGTTTTGCTGTTGACTGTACGCTCATAACTTCCAAACGACTGCACCAAATTGTATAAATCTTCCTTTTATGTGTCCTTTATTGTCAGATGAAGGTTTATATAAAAAAAAAAAATTAATATCCGAAAATTTTAGATTTTTTTTGGTCAAAATTATACAAGCAAGCGGTTAATGGCATACGGTATGAGTATCATGATTTATCTCATTGTCATTTGAATGACAGAGACAAAACATCTCAATTTAATAGTGTCTCAATATTTTTTGGAAGGAACGGATCCATTATCTTGTCACTTCTCTATTATGTTGGTAAGGGTGGGTACCATTACCAACATAATATATAAATACAATGGTGTTTTAATATATTATGTTGGTAAAGGCATTTCCTATTGTGTGTAATCGATGTAGCGATAACAGTGGTGAAGGGTAATATATTTAGTTGCAAAAACACACGGCTACATATCATGCTATACATTTCCAGTATAAGCTGATCTCACGTTGTATAGGATTGCCATACAATGAGAGGTCAGCTTATACTGGAAATGTATAGCATGATATGTAGCCGTGTGTACGCTATAAATATTGAATTTGAAGTCTTTAAAATTCCATTAAAATAGGAAAATTTTAATGGAATTTTACATACATCACTCTATACTCAAGCATTGTAATTTCATTGAAATCACACAAGCAATGACTAAAAGGGAAGTCATGACGAATTGAGTTATATGTAACCTCCGCCACTGATAACGCATTTGTAGAACGAATGGTCAAATAATGTACTAACACACCATTCAGAGCCCCGTGAAATTACGGTGTACATAAGTATATTCTCCGAATTATGTTAAATAAGTTGCATAGTTTAATTTTTATTAAGACAATTTCATTAATAATAATATTAATAATTTTAATGTTGTGTTTCTGAGTGTGAGTAAGGTCGCCAGAGCTCATAGGGGTGGGGGTGGGGAGGGTCAGCAACAATTGTTTGCGGACTCTTTTCAAGGCCGGCAACGCACCTGCAACTCCTTGATGTTGCGAGTGTACATGGGCGGCGGTGATCACTTACCATCTGGGGCTCGACCGGCTAAGTCGCCGAACATCGTTTTCGTCAATGGCGTTCAAATAAATAAAGTAATAAATAAATAAATGACTTAATCACTCGTTAAATCGGCTTCAACGTTGACAATCGATTCCGGACCATTTATGACGTCACATGTGGCCAGGGAAGCCGATTTAACGATTGAATAAGTCATTTTTACCCTTTATTTATTTGAACGCCATTCACGAAAAAGATGTTCGGCGACTTAGACGGTAGAGCCCCTGGTGACCCAAATTGCTCGTTTGTCGCCCTCTTATAGAAAAAAAAAATCAAATTGATCATTATACTTTTTATTTTATTATTATTTGACTGAATTTGGCTTAAGACTGTAGATTATAATTATTCATTTCACGGTTTCTGGAAGTTAGATAAGAAAATCATTGCCATTGTTTGGTTAAAGGAAATAATCGTATGTATGCATTTTTTTAAAATATTATGTTACTTTTGTCGCATTTAAGTATGACCCTTGAATATTGTGAAACCTAGTCATTTGACAGAATTTAGAAATTACACATTGAGGTGTAAGGTATGAAGTGTGTATACGGTTATGAGCACATATGCTGCCCATGCGCAGCAACGCGTATCCTATCGGTTTTTCTACGGTACGGTGTGTCCATAACTCAGTAACGCGTCCTAAGTACTTGAGTGCCCGTAGACTCATATGTGCGTTCAGTCTGCTTGTATGGTACAAGCAGACTGAACGCACATGAGTTGCACACGCACGTTTTAAAAAAATACAATAGACTTACAGACGCGTCGTCGGGCACTGAAGGTATACCTAAAATTGATGAAAACGCGTATACGCGTCATGGGTAGGGTATGTATTAATTCGGTTTCAAAATAATTGTGATGTCGAACTTGAAATCTATATTGTATAATGTTGCAACTTAAAAGTTATATCAACATTTTTCTAGCTTAAAGTCGCAGAGTATTTTTAAGTTACAAAATTTATGTATTACATATATATACCTATAGTCAATTAATTGTAAATTTATGGCATATTTTCTAATTATTTCATCGTCTTTGTAAATTGGGTGATAAATTTGATGATGTGTTTATTTTGCGATCCAATAATTGACCAATTTTTTTATCATTCTTTGTTTCTTTAATACCATAGAGTTCTCTTTTAGCTGTACAGGGCCTACAATATGATGACCTTCTTTTTAATTTGTACTGACAGTAGACCATAGAAATAGTAAAATGTAAGAGGTATAGGCTTATTTGTATTCTATTAATCAGTGATAATAGAATACAAAAGATAGCGGAAGACCGGCTATTGTGGAGATCCTTGGGGGAGGCCTATGTCCAGCAGTGGGCGTCTTACGGTTGATATGATGATAATGAACCTTTGTAGATGAGAAACAAAAAGGTCCTAAGCATCGCAGTGTTTTTACATAGCCGTGACTTTGGCGTGTTGCTGCATGATTTTGGTTTGTCATCTATAAATGACTGGCGGTCAAAAGGTTAGAAATAAATATTCTTTTTTGAAGTAAAACTTTTTTACGCACGCATGACTAGCAGAGTAAGGTGGTGAATTGATGAGAGCGTTACGTAGTGTTATCGGGCGAGGCGAACGGACCTTGATAGGGAGATATAAGTTAGTGAAGATACAAAGAGAGGGAGTTACGTTTCGTATATTACTGTAAGGCCAAGAGAGAGAGAGAGAGAGATGCGAGCACACTTTTTATTTATCTCTGTCTTTTATATCCAGTTACGCTTCGTATATGTAAGTTTTACTTCAGTCGTTTGGTCTAAAATAATCGATTTTTCGATTAATCGAGGTTTACAGTAAGCCTTGAAGGCTTCCACTGCTTCACTGGACAATACTTTAACCCTTTACAAGGCAGTAGGTATATTTCTAATTGATTGGTTTTGGACCTTATTATAAGCTAATAGAGTTCAAATCAAATCACTTTATTTGCTCAATATGGTTACATACATGATAGATCTTAAAATAATATATTGTCCAAGTCCATATTCTACCTTTAAAAGGTGTGCAAAGTTCTTATTATAAATAACATCATTATACTTATTATTGTAAGACAGCCTTATTAATACGAAACAGGTACCTAACGAAAAATAATGCAGATGTCAAGCTTAAATTGTAACCATAAGTAAAAATAATAATAATATTAATTTCATAATAAAAATAAATTTCATAATATAATAATATTAATTCAAAATGTGGTGGTAACTATATCCTAACTGCCCGGGAAAGGGTTAAATAATAGTTTATAGCAATATGCCCTGTACAACTACTAGAGTACTCAACTATAAAATAAGTCGTATCTAACTGATGAGGATAAAGTCTTCATCAATATTTATTGCATTTAAGTTTTTAGTATATGGGTGCAATATGGTCGTGTAACAAATGTTCAAATTATGTACTTTGGAGAGGAAAGTGTATAGTTCATATTGTATGTATGCTTATTGAGAGAAATAAATCTAGTTGTTTTTATTTAAATGAAATTGTTATTTTATTTATTCTATCCTTTAGTTAATTTGTATGTACATGTGATGGAGACTTTACTCATTTTACCTTTTTGGCTCACTGCAATGTACCCAACAAGCCACGGTCATTACGACAGACAGACTTTTTGATACAACCTAATTTTCTTCTATATTAACTAAAAATTACAAAAATAAAATTTTATAAACATAATCCCCACATCGCCAGTCTTAATACGCCTATGTACAAAATATATTGTACATAGGCGTATTTATTACCACCATTATTTTGTGCTGAAATTTTAATGAAATAAATAATATCCTGTCCCACAGGGATAGCACAGCTTAGCAGGTATAATCCTTATAAATAAATTGAAAAAATGTTACACTAGACCACACAAATATTTATTCTTCTATCTTTAGCCATTATGCCAAAATATCAATCTTCCATGTTGCTGTATCGGTATTGGGTTGATACCCCAGAAGGCAATCAAACACAGAAACATCAATTAAATTAACTTTATTAACTTATTTATTCTTTGAATTTTGGTACAAGTTTATTTAAGACTTCCGTAATAATCAGTTTGTGACTAGCATACAGAACTATATCTGGAGTTATATCCAGCCACTGGACACCCACTGCATCAGAGCCTGCATGTAGTTTCAGTCCTCCAACTATATTTCCCTTATCATCATGGAAATTGTATGCTACACTTTCCATCCAGGCATTGTCGGTGTTACGGGGGTCATCAATGTATCCCTGGTATACCACATCACCACCAGTGAAGAACTTGTCAAATTTTGCTAGCCATGCTTTTTTCTGTTCTGAAAAATACAATAAAATATAAGTTTGAGTCTACTTAATATGCTTAGTAACTTTTGAAACAACAGTTTATAAATAAATATCTTGGGACAACATACACAATGCCATATGATCCCAAAATAGGCAGAGCCTGTACTGTGGCAACCTGACAACTGATAATCATACTTATATATTTCTAAATACATAAACACAGATCAAATAATGCTTAATCTCACAAAAATTTGCCCTAGGTGGGAATCAAACCCAGAACCTCTCGATTAGGTTAGGTATGTTTGTATAGGTTTACTTGTTATTTTATTTTTGGCATATTATTTTTAATTATATGATATATTTATCTTTATATATATTGAATAGATTTTTTTGTTAAATGAAATTTTTAGATTTTCAAATAATTATTCTTAAATTGAAAACCTTTAATATTATTATAAAACATTTGCACGCCATTGTATAGCAAACATGTCTGAACATAATAATGTCTACTACATCTTGCATGCAATAATATTTTTTTCATGTGTACACATGTTTATGCAAATAAATGCTTACCTACTTACTTCCTATGCACAGATTAGTCAATTGATGTTGGAGTAGACAAACTGTTTTATGTGTCACTGGACTTAATGTAGTACATGGACAAGCAAAAAATACACAGTATACCAAACAAAATGACTACAGAGTAGTAATTTTCATCAAGGGCTTTCTCTAACCTTCTGTCAACAGATCAGAGTTAAGAGCTTCTTCCTGGAATTCTCTCACAGCTGTAGCAGCTACTTTCTCACCAGGATCTACCATTCCACCTGGCAAAGCCCATTCTCCAGTATCCCTCCTCTTTACGGCAATACATTGCAAGATAGGACTGAAAACAAATATTTGTTAGTTGAAATTCAACTTTTTTTAACATAGAAACACTTTTAAGTAGTAAAATTTACTTATTACTAGATATGTCCCGTTCAACTGTACCATTAACCAGTCTCTTCCAACGAGTTACAACAGGATCGGCTGCATGGTTTGGCCCCCACCTTCCAAGGACACCACGGCCAGTGATCCCTGTCCTTCCAATAGGATTAAGTGGATATCCATTCTCTATTTTATATATTTCCATATAACTTGCTCGGTTTACATTACCATCTATATTGTTCCAATTAGGTTTAAAGTTTGGATCACCTGTTAATAAATCAACAATATTTTATTGTAAAGGCATCTAAGGTAAAGTAATAGTCTATGCCTAAAATATTTAAGATTTATAGAACACTGCAAATCCTGTTTCCAAATATTGAAAGTATAAAAGAATTATTAAAGCCAAATTGTGTAGCAACACAAAATTTCTGATTATTTAAGTAAGAGTCAACACACATGATTGTGATTAATCTTAAGTATATTTTACATATTATATTACAAAATTTCTGATTATTTAAATGACAAAAGTGCTTGGGATTGAGTTGTTCTGAGCCAACACACATGATTGTAATTAATCTTAATTATATTTTATTTTAAAAAAGGATTCCTGCTGAGTTTTCTGGCAGTGTTTCTCAGTAGCTGCCACATCATGCACTGCATGGTAGGGTAAAAAATGACGATTCCACATAAATACAATTCTTTTAAGGAATAAATGATTTGATTTTGACGATGACTTTGACTGTGCTTTCCATGGAAAATTATGGCTTTTCTCTACTACATTGTATGTGTAAATATGTTATCTACCATGGTCAGGTAAAACTTTATACAAAATTGTATAGAAATAGATAAAAATAAAGAAGTAAGTCATCCCTGGTCCCAAAGAGAATATAACAAACTACATTTTCGCAATATATAATGTACCAAATGTACTTTGTAATTCCTGTTCAAAAGGATAATATTGTTTTTTTTTACTAACCAATGTCAGGGTCTGCCCATGGCTTTCCATGTACACTGGACGCAGTGTAATTTATTGGATTGTATTCTTAAAATTCGGTAGTCCAACTGACTTTATCTTCAGGAACAGGGAATCTTTCAATGTTAGATCTTGGGTAGAGCCCGCCGCGGCATTTGTGATGAAGCGAGATCATGGCTATACTAGTACGGATCATTATAAAACTTGAAATTAATATGGAAATTATTTTTGTGTTTAAACTAAAAACATTACCGCTAGGCACAATCATCTAAACCAATAATCTTTTTAGTTTTAAAAGACAGCTGATTGACATAATAGGCGGGGTTGCCAGTAGCATTTAAACATAGTGCTATATAGGTACTTTCTGTTAGCACTAACCCTAACCATCCATCATTAGAAAAAGACTTCGAGCGTCTAAATGCTCAAAGAAAAAGAACATCATAATTCATATTAGGCTGATTTCATAGTTTTTTTTTTTTTTTTTTTTTTTTTTTTTTTTTTTTTTTTTTTTTTTTTTTTTTTTTAACGTGACGCGTGCAGTTAGCCTCTCGGCTTTTACTGCTTCACCGGACAGTAGGGGTGAGCGTGGGCTCTAACCGGCCTAGCAAATATAAAACTACAAACTAAGTACCCGCGCCGGAGGGCGCCCCCTGTGGGGCTCGAACCTCGGCTCTGGGCGGATACTGACGGGGAGAGGGCGAGAGATCATGGTTTTTAGGGAGTTTAGTGCAACTTTCGCTCTACGTTAATGACATGACGCGGCCCCCCTTCCGCGTTGAGGGGGGCTTTTTATCGGTACGATATGCAAACTAAGGGTCATGGAGGACGCTGGTGGTCGCGACGCGTTCGCGGTCGTACTCGCATCCGACGAGTACGAAATATCGGTTGTGCAGTGTTGCGAGAGTCTCTAATCGATTTGATTTGGTTTAAGTAAACGGTGATCTCGTCGTCCGATTCGTCTATGACGTTCTTCGGACGACGGTGTTTACGTGAGAGTCGGGAAGGAGTGTATTTGACCGCCTGTACCACCAATTTACTTGGATGGTGAGTGGCAGAGTCAAAGTACCTTTTGGACGCTTGCTTCATCCATTGCCTGATGGTAGGCAATTGGAGATCAGCATGGAGACTTTTGTTACGGACGAACCACGGTGCGCCCGCGGCTCGTCGCATAAACTTGTTCTGGACTACCTGGAGGAGGTGGATGAATCGATCCTTAGCGTGCGCGAAGACCGGGCTCGCATAGGTCATCATGGGTCGAATGCACGTCTTGTAAATTCTCACCTTGTTTTCAAGGGACATTTTACTGCGTGCATTCAGGAGGCTGTGTAATCGATAAAGGGCAAATGAGGCACGGTTACGAGCGTATCTCAGATGGTCCTTGAAGTTTAACTTCCGATCGAGGATCACTCCCAAATATTTGGTTTTCTTCTCCCAGGGGATCGGTTCACCAAACATTCGGACGGGATCGGCGGTGGGGGCGGGGTCTATCCTAGAGAAGAGCACGGCTGCGCTCTTGGTGGGATTGACTTCGATCCTCCATTTCCTGAACCATTCGCCGAGGGCGTCGGCTGAGGATTGGAGTTCTCGGTGGATGACTGACGTGCTCCTACTGGAGTAGTAGAGAGCTGTGTCGTCAGCGAAGAGGGCTAGATGAGCCTTATTGGGTCTGGGGATGTCGCTGGTGTACAGCGAGAACAGGAGCGGGGCAAGGACTGAGCCTTGGGGAACTCCTGCGCGTATCGGTCTGAGGGAGGAGTAATTTCCCTCGACGCGGTAGCTAAACGTTCGGTCCGTAAGGAAGTCTCGTAAGATGTGCACGAGACGGTCGGGCACTTTGAGTTCGAACAGCTTATATAATAAGCCGTTGTGCCAGACCTTATCGAACGCTTTGGCCACGTCGAAGAAGAGTGCTCCTGTGTGGGCTCTTTGACGGGCAGCTTTCACTAGGATGTGTTCGACAATGCGATGCACCTGGTGAACGCTGGAGTGTCTGGCTCGAAAGCCAAACTGCTCGTCAGGGAGGATATCGTTTGCGCGGATGTAAGACGACAAACGGGCGTGAATGATGCGCTCGTAGAGTTTCCCCATGGCGCAGAGGAGGCTAATGGGGCGGTAATTCGCCGGATCGGATTTGGGTTTTCCGGGTTTCGGGATGCCAATCACGTTTGCCTGTTTCCACTGGTGTGGAAAGATGTTGTTGGAAAAGGCCGCGTTGAAAATCGCGACCATCAGGCTAAGTAAGAGCAACGGGAGTTGCTTGAAAACGCGATTGGTGATTCCGTCATACCCGGGGGCTTTGCGAGGGCGGAGGTCCCTGATCAGAGTTTTAACCTCTTCGATGGTCACTGGCCTCAGGGGATCGTCGTCGTCGACGTCTGCATCCTCCCGGGAGGGGGCAGTTGGGGTCGGAGGGAGTGGTATGGCGAGCCTACGTTCTACCTCAGAGTCGACCTCGTTGAGGTGCTCCGGGTCTACTGGTAGGGTGCTGGGAGAACATTGGGTCTCTAGATTGTCGGCCATGCATTCGGCTTTTTCGTCGTCATCGAACGCGGGGCGTTGATTCGGACGCGTCAGCGGGGGGATGGTCCAGTCGGTGTCTGTCTTGAGTCGCTTGCAGAGATTCCAAAAGGCCTTCCGCGAGGGTTGAATCTCGGCTAACGTCCTATCCCACCCGGAATCCCGCCTCTCGGTCATGCGTTCACGTACAGTACGCTGTAGTTCACGCATTCGAGTGCGGTTTTCCAAGGTGTTATAGGAGTCGAAGGCTCTGATGGCCGCGTTCTTCTCAGTCACTAACTCACGCAAATCCTCCGGGAGCTTCCACCGTCTGAACGCGTCAGCCGCTGGGACCTCCCGGGAACATTCGTTCATTTGGATTTGGATGTGAGTCGTGAAAGAGCCGATGGCTGCATGCGTTTGCTCGGGGGTCTCTATGAGGGATGGGATCGAATCTAAGTGCTCCGACGTGGCTGACTTGAGTTTACCCTCAAGTTTCTGCCAGTCGGTAGCATATCTGGGTGGGAGGTTGCTATCCGCGCCAGAGTGGCTTGTGCGGGAGGCAAGACTAAGGATGACCGGTCTATGGTCGGAGTCTAACTCGTGTAGCACTTCTACAGAAGCCAAACGTAGGTTTGTATTCTTAAGGAGTGCTATGTCGAGTATGTCGGGTCGGTGACTGTCAATTCTGGGGAAGTGGGTCGGTTCGAGAGGGACTATAGGGTCGAACGGTATGTTTGCCAAGTGATTAGCAAGTGCGCGGCCGTTCGAGTTGCTCGTACGGCAGCTCCATTGCTCATGCTTGGAGTTTAGATCGCCTGCCACTATGACAGAGCCATCTAAGTCATACAGTGCTTGGAGATCGCTAAGTAGTATCTCCTTGTCTGGGGGGAGGTAGGCCGAGACTATCGTGATTGGCTGATGGCCTGTCATGCCTATTCGACAGACAGAGACCTCAATGTTCTTCAGCACGGGAGGGTCCAAAGGTACGCAATGCAGTGATTTCTTAAAGTAAATCAGCGTGCCCCCTTTGGCGGAGTGAGTCCTATCGTTGCGAACTATACGATAGTTGGCAACTGTAGGACTTCTCCGTTTGCTCGGTTTGAGGAAAGTCTCTTGAACGAGGAAGAGATCAATTTGATGGTCGCAGAGGAATTCTGCGACTTCATCGCGTTGTCTCGCTAATCCGTCTGCATTGTAAAACCCGATCTTTAAAGATCTGGGTTTTAGCCTGCAAGTGAATTGGGGAGTCATCAACGGGTGTACAGCCATTACGGTTGAATTGATTTAATAAAGCGGCGGTATAAGTGTGCCGCGTCGATGGCCAACTGGATGTTGGTCGGATCAGCTTCGGCCCTCTGGGTGAGGTCCTCAAACTGATCGAGCAACTCCCAGCCCTGAGTCATGATGCGCTCGGCAAAGCCTGAGGCGCGCCCTTTGCTATTCGCTTGGGGCGCCCGGGTTTTGGGCGCTGGGGCTGATGACTTTGGAGTCTGGGCTCCTTTGGCCGGGGCCTTTGGAGCCTGTGACTTCCTGGTCAGCGGGTTGTAAGCCCAGCCCGATTTGACTGGGGCGGGAGGGGTCGCGCTGGTTGGGGGTTTGGGGGACGCCTCTTTAGCTGGGACTGGCACAGCCTTAGGGGCGACCGCCTCACCCGCAGCCTTGGGTGCGGTCGAGGGGACGTAATCTGGCAGAGGCCAGTGTGGTCTTGCTGGTCGCAGGGATGTCTGTTGGACATCCAAGGACATTAGCGGGGGAGGGCTTGCTTGGGGCTTGGCGGAGCTAGTCTGCGCCTGAGGCTTGCGAGCGTTGCGCTTGCTGCGAGGCCTCCTGGCGGGTCTCCTCGCCGGTGCCTTGGGACAACCGCGATAGTTCGCAGGGTGTCCCAAGGACTGGCAGTTGACACAACCGGGTGGCTCGGAGCATTCGCTACGATCCTTAGGTCTTGGGCATTCGGAGGTGTGATGACCTGGGGTCAGGCATTTAACACACCTCGGGGCGACGTGGCAGTTCTTAGACGAGTGCCCGTACAGTTGGCAGTTGTGGCACTGCCCCTGTACGGTCCCTCGCCGCGGCGGCTCGACGACGATGCCGCCGACGCCGCAAACTGTTTTAAGGACAGTCAGGATTTTCTGTCCTTCCTTCGAGTCGTCAAGGTGGACCAGCACCATATCGAAGGGCTCGCCACCGTTTGATCGGCGCATCCGATGCACCTCTCTCACGGGGTACCCTTGGGTGGTTAGGTCCTCCTTGATGGAGTCGATGGGAAGGTAACGGCACACTCGGCGGATAACCACGCGGAGTGTTTTGTCCTCAGCGGTGCCGTAAGTGTAGTAGTCTACCTTACGTGCATCGAAGAGAGCCGTCGTTGTCCTGTATTCAGTGGAGGTCTGCAGCTGTATTTTGTACATCTGCTCCTTGAGGATGTATGTAGTGCTGAGTGCGACTACACCTTTGGCTTTTAGCGTGGTGGACAAGTCTTCCCACTTATCGATGCTGAGTAGCATGATAGGTGGGGGCTTAGTGGTCTTGGCCGTGAAGCCAGAGGGTTTGGCCTTTGCCTGTGAGGCGGGGGCGCTTGTAGTGGGGGAAGAGGGGACAGAGTTGGTGGCGGAGGGTCTCTCCGTGCGCAACTTCTTCGTCTTGGCGCTCTTCCTGCTCTTCTCCTGAGTCGAAGCCTCAGAATCAGAGCCGGAAGAGCTGCCAGACGAAGACGACGACGACTTGTCGCCGCGGGTCCGCTTATCAGCTTTCCCGCGCCTGACGGTTGTCCACTCGTTGTGAGCGTCGTCTTCGCTGTCGATCGGTACGACATCCATCTCTTCCTCTGTGGCTAGAGGCTGAGATGGAGAGGGGGTACGGTTACGGGGGAGTGGCGACTGCCTGTCCGTCTGGGTGAACGGGGCAGAAGAGGAGGGGACGGAGAGACTGAGTTTCTCCTGCGCTGTTGCGCCGGAGCTGGGGAGGTCGTCTCGCATGAGCTTAGTCTTCACTGACTCCATCAAGTTTGCCCAGATAACTGGGTCAGACTTGAGGACCTTGAAGGCAGCCTCAATGAATCGTGGGTCCTTGGTAATGTCTACCATGGAGGCGGGTACGGGGGCGGCCATCTTGTGATGGTATTAAAAGCCTAACAACTACCGAATAATTACGTTAGTTCGCTCCCGGAGCGTTCCGAGAAGAAGAACTAACAAGAAACTTCTCGGCAATCGCTCTAACAGTTGGATGTCCCTAACAACTATCACCTCGGGTTGGACGGGCCCGAGGGTGTGTTGGTGTGTGTATCACCCTCCTCGCCGGGTTAGACGAGGAGGTATGTGTACCTATGGTGAGCCCTAAGCTTGTATCCCTCTCGCCAGTCTTATTGTGCGAAAGGGTTCCTAGCAGCTCTAATGCAGAGGGCGATATGGGCCGAAGCCGTCAGCACCCAAACAACAAGAGAGAATGGAAAGGTAGGGTAAGGAGGTGGGATTCCGATTTGGAGTTGACTAGGGTAGCCCCCAAGGCCAATGATTCCAAACCGCTTCCAATTAACTGGCGTTGCTCTGAAGGAGCAAGGCCTAGTGCTTGGGGCTACACTAACTTGGCTTAGTTGGCACGGTTACGTTTCCACCAAGTACCACTAGAAAAGTGGATTTTCCCTGAAGGGGCACGAAAGTACAAAGAAACACACACTATATTGGGGTAGCGCTGTCTTGAAAAAGACGCCACTACACCA
Source organism: Pseudoips prasinana (assembly GCA_951640165.1). Classification (NCBI taxonomy): domain Eukaryota; kingdom Metazoa; phylum Arthropoda; class Insecta; order Lepidoptera; family Nolidae; genus Pseudoips; species Pseudoips prasinana. Next base: position 18,932,092 of record OX621260.1, read on the forward strand.
ATTAATAGTGTGAAGGTTTGCCGAGATTCAACCAATCTGACGATCGATTTATCTCAACTGACGAACGTACACGAGCACGTATAGTCGGAAATAGTCGGGTAAGGCAGGAGCGCACGAACGTGTCCGTGCGCGTCGGCTGTCCAAACGAGACTGATTTCATAGTCGCGTACTGTAGGTTTAAATACTCTTTGGTCGCGCTGGCGCGCGGGGAGGGGCGCCGTCCAAACGCGCGCGCTTAGGCTGATTTCAGCCCAGTGTGACGCGCGCGGCACGCGCCGGAGGCCAGCGCGTCTCAACAGCGCGCGCTTGACGCGCGGACCACTGTGAAACGAGTTTTAGTATCGCGCGTTTCTTTGCAATGTATGTGTATAATCTAATTTAGCTATTTATTTTTTATGGAAAGAGTACAAAAGCGACGTCGTAGTAGAAGATTGCAAATTTTTCCGTTCAATGCCACAAGGTTACTAAAGTTTAAAGACATTTATTCTCATTAAGACATACGTCACTCACATGAGAACTTAGATATAAACAAAATTATAATAATATATGTTCGTTGGCATAGGTACATACATAGTAAAAAATAAAAATTAAAATGAACATAAAACAACACGTAAAAACATAATGACAATTTATGCTACGTCGTTCTAATCATAACAAACTTAAACAATGTTATACTAGAGATATATTGATATATAGAGCTATCAGGTAAGTCACCAGGTTATGACAGGATAACTTCAGAGATGCTGAAGGTTGGACATGGCGTCATAGCGAGTCAGCTGTGCAGCCTTTTCAATGTATGCTATAACACCGGCCAAGTGCCAAGTGATTGGTGCAAGGCTGTCATCGTACCTCTTTACAAAGGGAAAGGCTCACGGCAAGACTGTAAAAACTATAAGGGCATTAGTCTGCTCAGCGTCGTTGGTAAGTTGTATGCGAAAGTATTGGTTGAAAGTAACCGATACGAAAGTATGGGATGCACAGGCGGGTTTTCGAAAAGGAATGGGATGCACGGATCAGGTCTTTACTTTACGAAGCATAGTAGAGAAGTTTTTGGGCAAAAGCCAAAAGGTCTACTGTGCCTTCGTAGACTTAGAAAAGGTCTACGATAGAGTGTTGAGGAGTGAACTATGGTCGGTACTGTCCATGTATGGGTTGAACGACAACCTTGTTCAAGCACTGAAATCTCTTTATAGGGATTCCAGAGCTTGCGTGAGAATTAACGGGTCATACACTGAGTGGTTTAGCATCTAAAAGGGTGTTAGACAGGGATGTGTAGCGTCCCCGTGGTTGTTTAACTTATTCATGGATAGCTGTTTAAAAGATTTGAAAGAAAGTGAATGCGGTGTAAGGATGAATGAGTTACTCATCAAATGTCTGCTTTACGCTGATGATCAAGTTCTACTTGCATCATCGGCGGACGAGTTGCAGGTGATGGTAACAAATATGCATGAAGCTTTTGAAAGGAGAGGGATGAAAATGAATGTTGGTAAGACGAAAGTAATGGTATTTGAGAGGGATGAATACACGACAGCGTGTGATATTGGGATTGGAGGAGAGAAAGGCGAACAGGTGAAAGAGTTTGTGTATTTGGGAACTTTGTTTACGATAGATATGAAAAAAGATATTGTTAGAAGTGTAAATGCGGGGAACAGAGTGAATGGGGCACTAAACGCCTTTATGAGTAGCCGGCACGTCTCAAAGAAGGCTCGACTGGCCGTGCACGATGGAGTGTTAGTGCCAACTTTAATGTATGGAAGTGAAAGTTGGGTATGGCAGAAAGAGAATGAAAGTAAAATAAATGCAGTGGAAATCAGAGCTCTGAGAAGTATGTGTGGTGTGACTTTGAGAGACAGGATTTCGAAATACTGATGTAAGAGAGCGTTGTGGTGTGAAAGAGGATGTAGTCACAAAGATTGAAAAAGGAATGCTGAGATGGTTTGGCCATTTAGAAAGGATGAATGAAAGAAGATTGACCAAAGAAGTATACCTGGCTTGTGTGAATGGAACAACCGGAAGGGGAAGACCTCGTCGAACATTCTCTGACCAAATCGGAGACGTTCTCAAGAAAGGACAGTTCAGAAGTACCCTAAATCGGCGAGCATGTATGAAGACTACAATGACAGTAATCGAGGCAAAAGACGTGTGCAAAGATCGTGACAAATGGAAATCCGTTGTCTCTGCCTACCCCTCTGGGAAACAGGCGTGAGTCTATGTATGTATGAATGTATTACTGCGAAAACCGGCTAATTGTCAATTTTTCCAAAAATGAGTTACGAGCACCATGATATTTATTTTTTAAGTTCTTGCTACTGACAAAATCAGCTAAGCGCTTACGTTTAGCCATTACAAGTTACTTAGGTTCAAAAACGCCTAAAAACAAAAAAAAGTACCGATACCTAAGGGCTAAAATAACTTACATACTTTTAATTACGAATGCTTATAAATAACCTCTGAAAAAAAATTAAATGCTTATATTATCAAATACCTGTACAAAAATCTTGAATTACGACTAATAGTTAACAGGCAAAACTGACTGACTAACTTCAGTTGGTTTATGCAGAATACTCTCATTGAATTGACAGTCACATGGCCATATAAAAAGCAATAAGCGCCGCCGGTAACTTGGTTTGAAAGTCATTGACCAAACTTTTTAGAATCTGGGCCCAGCCAGATTGAAGCAAACTTCATGCACAGTAGCATAGAATCTGCAAAAAAATACATCCATTTCATGGAATGGATAACTATTTTAAATCAAATCGACTGTATCAAGAACCTCTTAAAATAATCGAAGCTAAGAAAATAGGTCTCATAAATTTATGTAAGAAAGGTATAAAGTATAATACTTGAAGAGCTCCATTGCTCGAAAACTGAGACGCAGTGTGACAGACTACCCGATCCGGCTATTAGTAAGTCAAAAAATGAAGAAAATAAGTATTAAGTCTTTAAAAAATGTTATGGATATTTAATTAAAAACCGAAATGCAGAAAAAACTTTATTCATATACTTTATTTAAAATTTTTTGAAGTGTCAAAAATGAAAAATAGAGATGAATTTTAATTTATCATTCAATATAATTGTCGAAAATTTGAAGGGTCTGAAGTATCACCAGCTTTAAACAAAGGAATCATTTTACTATACTTCATCAAGTCAGGAAATACACCTGATGCAACACAGCAATTGAACACAGTAGCTAAGTGTGGGGCGATTATAGTAATAATTGATGAAACAGTCTTAACAGATAGACCCCACAGATCCTTTGTGTTTTTCATATTAATACTCTTGAAAGCATTTAAAATACCTTTAGGGCTAACCACCGAAAATTCAAAAACTGTGTCACACGACCCTACGCTTTGCTTGAGTATCTGCTCAGCAGATGTAGAAGAACATGAAAGAGAGTTAGTAAGTATGACTGGAATATTCGAAAAATATTTTTCAAACTCAGTCGCAATCTCCAAATCCCCTTTAATATCTAGGTTGTTTATTACTAAGTTAAAATCACGTCTACGTATTTTTGTTTTACCTGTCTCAGCATTAATTATCTTCCAAGTAGTTTTGATTATATTTGTAGAAGATTTAAGTATAATTTTTATGTGCAAAGATTTAGCAGCAGTACAGTTTCGTCTAAATGTTTTGGCATATTGTTTCACATATTCTTGAAAATCTGTATTATGATTATGGGATCTTTCTTCATACAATTCATACAACCGATTCCGACTTTTATAGATGCCTGGAGTTGCCCAATCACAATACCAGACGGTCACTTACAGACAGTTGTTTGGGTGTGAACATAGAGGTGAGAACTAATAATTAATCAAATTGAATAAAGAGTTGTACAAGTGATCCGGATTATCATGATAGGGCAGCCATGCTATTTGTTTTACTATATTACATTTAAATTTTTCCAAGCGGTTTTCACTAAATGGAATATAGCTTATAAGTTTTCTTTTAATTTTTGGAGCATTTGAATAAGTTAACAACTGACTTGAATGATCTGACTGAATTTTATTGATTATTGATTTAAATAAAGGTTTTACAGTGCTAAATATATTATCAATGCATGTAGCACTTGTAGCAGTTACTCTAGTTGGTTCTGTAAAATTGTGATATAAATTATAGGATTTAAACATATTTAATAAATTGCAACTTATTGTGCTTTTCTCCAAAATATTTATATTAAAATCTCCACAAATGATGACTGTTTTAAGGCTGTTAGATAATTTATTTAATGCATCTTCCATAATATCTGAAATAAGTAGTATCAAATGGTGCACAAGGAGGTTTGTGAAGACTCAAAACAATAAATTGCTCCAACTCAACACATGAAATCTCTACAACTCGCTCAACAGAGAGGCTCACAACATCACTTCTTTCTTTAAACTCTAACAACTTATTTATTAGAATTAGAGAGCCACCATGAATATATTTTTCCCTGATGAACGAGCTTACGAGCTGGTGATTATTGAAGCTGAAAGTGAATTGATGGAGTTTTAGCCAGTGCTCAGTTAAACATAAAATATCTATATTGTTACAATTCAAAAACAGCTGCAATTCTAGCTCTTTTCCCATCAAACCTTGAATATTTTGGTGCACCAGGTTAATACAATTTTTTAGTATATTTATTGACTTTATCATGTATGTTTAATGGTTTCAAATTTTTTTTATTACATTACATGGATCTGTCTTCCCACTTAAACTCACATTAGAACCATGACCAGAATTTGGTATTATGCAAGAGAAATCCTCTATTGTCATACTATTTAATTTAAATTATTTTGAATATAAATGGCATTTGAATTGGATATATTCAAATTACCGCTTTGGTTACTCGTTCTAATATAAACTTACGGAAGTTCTTGATAATCCTAAGTCTTTTAATAGGTTGTAGCGGGACTTTGCTGGTATACCTCTCGCACCCACTTCCACGACATATAAATTAACCACGAAGCCGTTTCTGGTTAATTCATTTGATAGTTCGTAATTCTTGTTTGTCTTGAACGCGTGATCTTTAGGGATGTTGGTTTTCCACGGTACGGTAAGCTCTATGAGCACAACGCGTTTTAGTTTTTGTGTGTAGAGGAATATGTTTAGTCTTGATAACGAAGCACCAGTATCCTCTGGAATTATGTAATGTTTTTCCATTACGTGTCCATCAATATGGTCCAATCATTTGCACTACTTAGGATTGAATAAGGCTTTTGTGTGGATTTCTTTACTGAGCCTTCCTTAACAAAGTCTACGTGTCTTATATTTGCTGCCAATTCCTTTTTGCCCTAGCGACCGAGAGACTCACAGCTTCACGTATGATTTCTAATACCCTGTCATGGCGTCGTGAGTAATTACCCCTATTTAGAACCTACCCACCTACAACGTACTAGCTTGTGCCTGCTGTACTAATTTCCTCGCCACAGGTATTGCAGGACTTTTCTGTGGCTTTTCCCCATCGTACTAAGTTACTTAGATAGGTAGTCATCTTAAACGTGTTTAGATAGAATTTTAGTAGAGCAGGTGACCAGTCCATTTTAAGGGTAAGTACCACTTGCTTTGCATTTCTAGGTTCATTGTGTGCTAACTATGGCTGTCATTTTCGTCCTGTTGAAGAAATTATTTTGCTGTCTCTGTCTGTTTTGGGCTCGCGTCTAAACCAACTCTGTTCGGCAGTGTACCCATCATCTGCCATTTGGCAGAGATTTTACTATTTCATCTTGCGGTTTTGCTAAGACGTGCAGTTTGGTGACTATAAGGTGTTGATACAGCTCAGATAGTCTCTTCAGTTTCATTCCAAATCTATTTGAATCCCTAAAGTAAACGTAGACTGGTCTGCTGACTGTGCTAGTCCTAGCCTGACTTCAATGTTTTTATGACTTTAGCATCTAACTTTCTCAGAAGGGTTTGACCGATATTGTATACTAGGAAAGGGCAGTTGAGACTTGTTGTAAGATAATTATGATATTATAATAATTTTAAATGAATGAAATAAATACATATAAATGTAAGTATTCACAATTGAAAGTTTATTTTAAAAGTGTTCATAATAATTTTGAATTTAACACTAGCTACTTCAACAAAAATATACAGGCAAAACCAACTAACTTTTTTATGGTTCCGTAGCCAAATGGCAAAAAACGGAGCCCTTATAGATTCGTCATGTCTGTCTGTCTGTCTGTCCGCCCGTATGTCACAGCCAGTTTTTTTCGAAACTACAAGAGCTTTAAAACAACTAAAAGAACACTCAACATGGATACCAAAGACAACGCAAAAAGGAAAAGACAACAGCAGACAAACTACAACCAAGTGACGACATATTTTAAAAACTGCAACAGATTTTTACAAGGAATTGTATGCGGATAATATAAACTAATACTTATGTACTACAACATTAGAAGAAGACCCAAACCCAGAACCAATCCCATACGTTATGCAAAGTGAAGTAAGAAGAGCTATCCAAACACAGAAAGATGGTTAATCACCTGGAGATGATTTGATAACTAACGAATTACTGAAACTTACTATGGAAGAGATAACACAACCATTTACCCATATATGCAATTAAATCTTGGAAACAGAACAAACTCCTTCCCAGTGGACATCATCAACAATAATTCTCCTGTATAAAAAAGGAGATAAAAATGAAATTAATAATTATAGACCCATCAGGTTGATGCCGAACATGTATAAAGTGTTCAGCAAAATTTTATTACACCGCTTGACCAAAAAACTGGACAGTAACGAACCCAAAGATTGTTCTTTGGGTTCGTTACTGTCTAGTTTTTCTTCCGCTCAGATTTCTCAACAATCGATCATATTCATACTGTAAAACAAATTATTGAAAAATGCAACGAATACGATCGCCCATACTACATGTCCTTCGTAGACTACAATAAGGCATTTGACTCTTTAAAGCATAATTACATATGGGATTCATTAAAAAACCAAGGAGTGGAAAGTAAATTTATTAAGATCATTAAGAACATATACGTCAACAGCACAGCTAAAGTACGTCTTGAAAATGTTGGAAATCAATTTAAAATACAGAGGGGTGTATATTTATAGTATTTTTTTTTCTTTCTGATTAAATTCGTTGCGGGATCCAAGACAGTTAAAGCCATTCCCCGGGACATGCCCGAGCCCCACCGCTCAGTGTCATGTCATTGTGTGCCACCGTTGATCCTGGCTTACAGGAGTTGCAGTGGTGGGTAAGAAGGAGGGACTAGTCCCGAAAAAAAAAATAGTACAAGAGTATATTTACCTGGGGCAAGTCATATCTGTGCAAGACTTATCAACTAAAGAAGTAGAAAGACGAGTTAATAATACATGGCAAAGATACTGGTCCCTCAGGGAAATTATGAAAAATAAATTAATCGGAATCATCTCGGAAAAGAAAACCGTCTACAACACCTGTATACTTCCATGTCTCACCTACGGCTGCCAGACTTGGCCACTAACACAGAAATCGAACACAAACTAGGTGTATGCCAAAGAGGAATGGAAAGAAGTATGTTGGGACTAAGGTTGAAAGACAAATGGAACACTACGACAATTAGGAACATCACCAAAGTAGCAGATGTTAAAGTCAAAACACGAACCTTGAAATGGAAATGGACTGGTCACATGATGAAATCAACAACAGGAAAGTGGAACAAAAAAGTTACAGAATGGTATCCGCGGGAAGGAAAGAGACGTATAGGCAGACAGAAAAAAAGATGGGAAGACGATCTGCCCAAAGGTTGGAGAGTGACAGCAATGGACAGGCAAAGGTGGAAGGAACTTGAGGAGGCCTGACCTGATAACGGGTTAAAAGTTAAATTATAGGTACATATAGGAAAAATATAAATAATGTAGTTTAGTTAAGTATAGTTTATATTCTATTTCATTATGTGAAAAGGTCAGAAGAAAATAAAGGCAATTTTTCTCTAATTTTAATAAAAGCTGTTTTGTTGAAACTTGGTAAGTAGGTGTATTCGGTGAACCGCATCAAGATTTTTACACAAAAATAGAAAAAGAACAATAATTTTGGGGGGTCCCCATACATAGAAGTGAAACTCAAAAAAATATTTTTGTTGTATCCACACATGTGGGGTACCTATCTATGGATAGGTCTTCAAAAATAATATTGAGGTTTCTAATATAATTTCTTTCTAAACTGAATAGTTTGCGCGAGAGACACTTCCGAAGTGGTAAAATGAGAGCCCCTCCCCCTTCCCTGTAACTTCTAAAATAAGATTTGATGAATGTAGAATGTTGTATGAACAAGCACTATGTAAAATTAGAGAGCTTGAAATGGAATTACTAACTATAAAAATAAATTCCTAAATTGTAGTAATAATAAGAAATGTGCAATGACTCCAATAAATCAGAGCTTACATGATGAGTTAGCCAGTTGTGGTCCAGAGCATCTCCCTATTAAATCAACATTGACAATTGACTTGACTGGGGATGACTCTGTAGACTGCCAGCCTAACATTAGATTCTTAAGTAGTGAAAAGCTTCAAAAATACAATCTCCAATTAATAAAAGAGCGTAAAACTTTATTAGATAAAATAGAAAACTTTCAAATTAAGGTAGAGGACAGTAAAATTATATACGAAAAGGACACTCAGTATTTGCTATCTGAGATTAAAATACTTGAAGAGTCCCTAGCATTAACATATATAAATTATAAGACATTTAAAAATGAAATGCAAATGCCAACCAAAAAGTGTAATAATAAGTTGGTAGCTGAAAATGCAATAGAATTAATAAACAGCAGCAGTACAGTATTGGAGTCATGCACACAACTAAGGTCAGGGTCACTAGTATGTACTCAAGGTGACAATCAACATAGCTCTATATTGTATTCTGACGATATAGGCAAGGGCCTTGGTACCTTGCTCATTAATAAGATAAGTAGTCCCTTTATTAACTACTGCTTGCCAGGAGTACATTTCTCAGATATTGTAGACAGATTAACTAAGAATAAACACAGCGAAAATTCATTTATTACTTTGTTAGTAGGAAATTGTAAGAACTTGAAAAAAAAATATAACAGATAGTTTTAATAAGATGTTGGAGTTAAATTGTAAAAAAATAATATTGTGTGCCTTCCCATATTTGGCAAACATGCCTGATAGAATAAATAATTATATTCATAAACTAAATATGCATCTACAGTTTCTAGTCAGTCATTAGTGTCATTACAATGACAAATTTATGTTTTTTGACACAAATAGATTTATAGACAGTAGTAGGTTGACCATGAGTACATTACATGTCTCAAGAAAGTTTTTACATTTATTTTCTACCTTAGTAGCTTCAATTATTAACTCAGTCATAAGTAGTATGACGAAGTCACTATTTTTATCATCGCTTAGTAATGTTACTAAAATTAGTTTAGTTAGTAATTTAAACAATTAAGTAAGACAACAGAGAAGTGTGATAAATTTTTAATTTTATCTCATCAAAATATTAACCGCTTCTCTGGCAAAATGTAGAACTTTTTAGTCAAAAATTGCATATAGATATTCTTTGTTTTACCGAAACTTGGTTGAGGGCACACAAGATGGCTTTTTGTGTTAGTGGCTATAGGGTTGCCAGTTTTTATAATTCTATTATTTATACACAATTCTATTACATATTATGTGTTTATCGACCACCATCATCTGACTTAAAGCTCTTTGCATCCACAATTGAGGATATTCTTAAGAAATTCAAAAGTAGTAAAAAAATTGTTGTATGCGGTGATTTCAATATAAATATTTTAACAGTATCACCTGAATTGAATATGTTTTTGTCTGTATTTCGGTCTTTTAATCTTCAATGTGTATTCTCTGAGCCCACAAGAGTCACACCAACATCTGCTACCTGCGTCAATAACATTATTACAAATTTTGAAGTCGCTGAGAAGTGTTTAGTAAGCGGTGTTCGTTCTGATCATAAATGCCAGATGATCAGACTAAGTAATGTAATAACTGTAGAAAAGCAAATAATCACTTGTAGGCCACTCACAAAATCTAACTTAGGGAAGTTTAGTTCCAACCTAGAGACTAGTTTGTGCCATCTTTCATCTAACTCAAATAACCCTAACGACATGTACAGTATATTATTTAATTGCATTTGTAAAGAATTTAATAAAGTTTGTAAAATAAAAACCATTAAAGTTGACATTAAAAATATAAAATTTACTAGTTGGGCAACTCAAGACATAAGACGGAGTAGAGATGTCCTATATGAGTTGTATGACAGATGATCCTATACATCTGATGTCAATTTTAAAAATTATGTTTGTAACTATTCAAAAAAGTTTGCATCCAAGCTAAATGTTTGTATATAAGCGGAAAAATAAAAAAACTCCGATAATAAGATAAAATCAGCTTGGCAAATAATAAATACTGAAACGGGTAAAAGAAGATTGAGAGACCAAACAGTGGAACTAAATATTAATGACGAACTTGTTTCAGACAAACTTACCGTTGCCAACGTTTTTGCCGAGTTTTTTTACAAATATGCCTCTAGTTACTACTAAGTGCCTCCCATCGTCACCAGATGTGGCTGAAATCTTTTTAAAACAATCAATTAAATCAATTGTGCCCAAATTCAGTTTTCGATTTGTTACAAATGCTGATATTTTAAAAGCTTTTAAGAGCATTAAAAAAAAGGGCACTGAGGATTTATGGGGACTGTCTGTAATGGCAATTGAATCAGTTATACAAAACATTGCTTCCATCCTTGCAAACATCTTCAATAGCTGTGTAAGTGATGGCGTCTTTCCAGACCTTATGAAAATCAGTAAGGTAGTACCTGTTTTCAAATCAGGTTGTTCAAATAATGCCACAAATTAGCGACCCATCTCTATACTGCCAGCGATAAGTAAAATATTTGAAAAGCTCATGCTCAGCCAGATGTTGTCGCACTTTAACATGAATGAATAACAAGCAGTTTGGGTTTACAAGGGGCCGTTCTACTCAGGATGCGGGGTGTACACTAATGAAGTCTATATTGGAGGCTTGGAAGCGGTCGAAGGTTGCGCTGGGAGTTTTCTGCAATCTCTCTAAGGTTTTCGATTGCGTAGACCACCATACGCTCATTGTGAAGCTAAAATAGTATGGGATTTGTGGCACATCTCTTGATTTTGTAATGTCCTATATATCAGGTCGAGAACAACTGGTTTCAATAGACGGGGTAAATTCAACACGACATTCTGTCAAAATGGGGGTGCCCCAAGGATCGATTTTGGGTCCATTTTTATTTCTAGTTTATATCAATGATCTTCCATATCTAGTAGATAAAGTATCAGACATAATTCTATTTGCTGATGATACGTCACTCATATTTAAAGTGAGTAGGAAAGATAAGGATCTTATAGAACCTAATAAAACTCTCAGCCTCATATCAAATTGGTTTTCGGCAAATAATCTTCTTTTGAATGCAGGAAAGACCATATGCATCAAATTCTCATTACCAAATGTGACTCATATTAAACCAACGGTTGCACTTAACGAGGAAGTTCTAGATTTAGTTCCTTCGACCGTATTTTTGGGAATAACACTGGACTCAAAATTACAATGGGATCCACATATTGAAAAATTATCTGCCAAATTAAGTTCAGCTTCATATGCAGTTTGGTAAATCAGACAATTGTCAGACGAACCAACTGATAGACTAGTATATTTTGCTTATTTCCATAGCATTATGTCCTATGGTATTCTGCTGTGGGGCTCAGCAGCTGACATAAGTGCTATTTTCGTATTACAAAAAAGAGCAGTCCGAGCTATTTATAATCTAGGCAGTCGCGAGTCTCTACGAAGCGTTTTTAAAGAGGTAAATATACTTACTGTTCCATCTGAATACATATATCAGAATATAATGTTTGTGCAGAAAAATTTAGATAAATATAAAAAACGGAGTGACTTGCACAATGTCAATACAAGAAATAAGGACAAACTAGCTATACCAGCCTTTAGAGTTAGCAAAACTAAAAAGTCATTCATGGGAAATTGTATTAGGTTTTATAACAAGCTCCCTATTCATATAACTAAACTACCTGATAATAAGTTTAAGTCACACATTAAATGTGAACTTATGGTTAAGAGTTACTACACTCCTAAGGATTACATTGACGATAAAGACATTTGGCGGTCGGCATCTACCTGCACATAGTCCGCTGGAGATCTTATAGCCATATAGACATGAGTAATCTTTTATGTTACATGAACTATCTGTAATAAAACTATCTATTATTTAAATATTCTACGAATTTCAGAACCGTTGGTTGTGTCTCAAAATGATTAATGTTACTTTTATTTTGACGTTTTTATTTTCTCATTCTAATATATTAAACCTACAATAAATAATTAATCAGACAACCGATCGAGCATATATTGTGTTTGCCTGCTAAATAATTACAGTAAGTGGACCAAATCTCGTGTATATACCCCATTGAGTATGTTTCGCCGGAGCGTCTCAACTGGGCCGTGTTGAAACCGGTAGTAGAGACACCCGCTGAGTTTGTTTCGCTGGGTCGTCTCAGTTGGGGCGCATTGGATCCGGTGGTAGCATTAAAGCGCGACGGTCGTTATTAACACAAGGTCCGTCATAATAATAACACCTTAATGTAGACAGAACTATTGACAATATTTATTAAAAATATTAGACTTAAACTAGATAATTAAACTTAAACATAATCTCTTGACAATAACTTGATACGAGCTAGCTAAATATCAAGGCTGTTATAAAATAAATTTTATTAATGTTTTAATACTATCAATACAATGTGTACCTAAATATCTATGTTACTACAAATAATAATGTATACAACTATAATACTACAAACATGTTCTGACTATTTACAAGCGCTTTTTTAAAGTCTACGTGAAAAAAACCCTTTTTTATTTTATTTATTTTATTTTAAGAGAATGATAAAACTAAAAAGAAATATCATGTGCATTACTATGCAAACTAACAACGAAAATTGGTTTGAACGAGATCTGGCTAGTAGTTTTTTTTAATACGTCATAAATCATAAACCGAAATTTGCTTTCATTTCATCACCTGAAATACTTGCTGCTACGGAACCCTTCATGGGCGAGTCCGACTCGCACTTGGCCAGTTTATTATTTTGTTGAATAGGTACACCATGATTAAACTATTTTAATTTTAATTAATTTTAACATACAGCCTAGTTATTTACCAGCAACTAATTATATTAGAGTAAAGACCAACTCAAACATTAATAATATCGGTAATTTGGCATCTTAGCAATTTACAGGCAAAACCAGCTAACCTTGCTCATGAATATCTTTAATAAACTAAACACACTAAAACTAAAATATACTTTTAAAGCTGTGTTCAAACTAACGAACAGTAATAAATTTATAACTCACTGAAAAAATTTAGATTTAATATTTTAAAACGCGATATCTCAGAACTTGGTTTGTAGCATTTATCTGGTTTTTGCAGTAAATCCTCGATATATCTAATAATTTGTAAACATATTCCGAATACAAAATGAACAAAAATTATCACACTCTTCTTGTTTTAAAATTATGCTTGTTTTAGATTATTGACTGTATTAAAATGTATTAATTTATTTGAGGGCGATGACAATACTTATTAAATGAATATCAAACAATGACTAAATCATAGGTCTACATGTGGATCTCGGTACCAAATCTTTTCTTTCTTTTCAATTTTACTTTCTTCCTTTAGAACTATAAAAAGTATAATTTTTGGGAGAAATATTGAACTATAATTTTGGTAAATTTAGCAATATTGTCGTGATGTAAATCAATAAGGTCACTACAGCTGTTTAACAATTTACATAGTCTGGGTATTGGGGAATTTGGGCCAAGAACAGTTCTTCGTATGGGTGAACAAAGCGGTGTGATGTGTGTGTGCATTGCGAGGATATCTCGAAGGGGCGTAAAATCTTATTTGATTTAATAGGTTAGAGCAATCAATTTTGTTTCTTATCAGCTTGTAAAAAAAGAGGGCATTCGTGATATTTCTACGAATAGACAAAGTGTGCATTTTAAAATACTGTAAGCGGCTGTTCTACGAGGTGAGCTGCTTTGCTTAGCTTTTAGAAAATGCTAAATGCCACAAGGATCGCTTCTGCATCCTTTCCAAGCGTAGTGTATGGGACGCAAAATAAGGTCTCCACACTACGCTGCAATGTTCCAAGATACTCCACACTAAGCTATTGAATAACATGTTTTTTGTGTCATGTTGCTTGAAACTCTTGGTATTTCTTATTATGAATCCCAGCATTTGGGATGCTTTCTTTATAATATGGTCAATATGTGGAACGAAAGTAACTTTTCTACCAAATATTACTCCAAGATCCTTAATAGTTTCCACCTCTTGGAATTTCGTGTTTTCTATAAAGTATTCAGAGTGATGATGAGACATTTTGATTTCCTAGAGAATTTCATGTTTTTGAATTTAATTCCATTTGGTTAATCCGGCACCATTCTATGATCAATTTAGGTCGTCTTGCAAGAACAGTGTATCGCTGAGTAAGTTAATTTTTCTATCAAATTTCAAGTAATCTGCAAATAAATAGGAATCCGAAAATTTAAAACACTGGGGAAGATCATTTATAAAAAGTTAAACAGTATAGGCGCTAAATGAGAGCCCTGAGGGACACCGGATGTTAGAATCTTGCTCCCGGATTGGTAGCCATTTAGCACAACATAAAATTCACGCTCCGTTAAGTAGGATTTGAGTCATTTCAGCAAGAACCTTGTGATATCATACGCAGAAAGCTTCTTTATTAGTATTGAATGTGAGATTTTATGAAAGGCTTTGCTAAAATCAGTATATATTACGTCATATTGGTTATTTGAATCAACAGCGTGTACGAGGGATTCTGTAAAAGATAGGCAGGTTGGTGGTAGTAGACCTGGAAGGGACAAAGTCGTGTTGGTGATTGCTTAGGTACAGAATCAAGTGGCGTTGAATAAGTGGACAGATTAACGATTCAAAAATCTTTGCGAAAGTAGATAGAATTGAGATGGGTGTATAATTGGAGATGATATCCTTTTTCTCAGACTTGTGGACCGGAACCACTTTTGCTTTATTCCACATCTGTAGAAAGGTTCCTGTGGCTAAAGATGTGTTTTAGAAATGCAATAACGGATTAAGCAGTGATGATGCACAGGTATTAATAAAAAATGATGGGATTCCATCAAGACCAGCTACTTTGCTTATGTTTACAGATTTTAACTTTTTGAGTAAGGAATCACTTTCGAGAGCCGGGATTGTTAGGCACTGACTGTTGGTTAGTGACACATTTATGGCAGGATAATCGCGTTGCAAGTCTGCATCATGGTCTAAGGTGTTATTGGTGGTGCTCGCTCGGATGCCGGGGGCCAACCAAGCCACTGACAGGCCTTAGAGACTTGGCGCGAGCGGCTTTAATTGCCGAGAGGCTTGCGTCAACGCTCTGTCGGTGCGGTCCTGCCATGGTTTGACGCATGGCTGCTCCGGAAACGAGGCAGCCTAACCTTCAGGTTGACACAGATACTCACCGGACATAGGTGCTTCGGTGAGTACCTGTGTCAAATAAGTAGAGAGGCGACCCCGGCGGCCCGGACTCGGCCTAACATATATTCGAGGAGTGCCCAGCTTGGGCCCCCGATAGGCGAGTCCTGGTCGCTGAAATAGGATTGGACCTCTCGCTGCCAGCAGTGTTTTCGGCTGTGCTGGCGGCGACAGCCGGATGGAACGCGGTGGCCTCCTTCTGTGAAGCTGTTATGCTCAAGAAGAAGGCCGCCGAGCGTGAGAGGGAGCGCAACGATCCCTCTCGTAGAAGAACGAGACGGCGCGAGTGAACCGGATATTGACGCTAATGTCCACTTCATCGGCGCCGGCAGCAGTGGCTTCTCCCCGGCTAGGTGCCGAGCCGACCCTGGGATCGCTGGCGTTTGGGGGAAGGCACTCCACTCGTCTTGAATAAGCGGTCCCGGGAAGAGGTAACCTGCTGTAGCTCAGGTTGCCTAAACGCGCTTGTGCGTGATGGGGAGGGGGGAGGCATTCGGGCCCCTCCCATCCCCGGGGGAGAGTCTCAGACGCTCAGTGAACAGCGGGGGTACTGGCGAGATCGTTCACGAGTACCCAGAGCCCCCGCTGGCACTGTGAGGCTGGCTACTGTGGTGGTTTTAGTGGGTCGGCCCTTTCCACGGCCATTTCCACGACGTTAAAAAATAAATAAATAAAAAGGTGTTATCGGTGAGGCGAAGTGTTTTGCAAAGAGATTACATATTTCCGAGCCATTGGATGTTGTTGTCCGTTCATCGGTCATAGTTGATCGATAGTACGGTCTTACGATTTGGTACACACTTATTAATTGCAGTGGTTAATACATTATAAAAGATAGTCAACATGCTATCTACGTCATTATTCTTACCTAACTGCTGATTCCAGTCTTGTTGGTTTAGATAATTTATTATTTGTTCGTAGTTTGCTTTAAAAAAGTTCGGCCGGTTAATAAATTTGTTATAATTAAGATTTGAGTCTATTACCAATGAAAGAGTTAACTCAAAGGGGGGATGCAATTTATCAATAGCGGTTAATGGGTAGCTGGATTCGCTCACGACGCAAGACGTAATTGTTGATGACTAAGTCCAAAATACGCCCTGAGCAGTTCTTTACATTATTGTATTGGCAAAGTTTACTAATAGACGTAAAATCTAACAGGTTTTGACATATTTGGGGTAAAGAAGTGTTTAGAACACCTTTTTCCCAGTTAATTTTCGACATATTAAAGTCACCCACTATACAGACAGGGCAATCAGTTGCTTCAAAAACAGTATTACATTGTTCAATAAAATGACCGATTGCGGAAAGACATACTGGTGGTGGAAGATATACTACACAGAAAGCTATTTGGCGTGTTGAAGGACTGACAGATATCTTCACACTTACTCTGCCATTTATCTACGCGTTTGAGTTAAATCTTGTCGAAACTGTGATTATAACTCCACCGCTATCTTTATTACAGTGAAAACCTGTTGTCTCTCTATCCCTTCTGTAAACGACATATCGGTCATCAAAAAGTTCCCTACTCAGTATATTGCTATTTAACCAAGTTTCAGTTAGAAGTATGACATCATAATTTATAAAAGCGAGATTAGAGTAAAAGTCGTATGTTTTAGTTCGCAATTCTCTGCAGTTTTGACAATAAATATTCAAATTGTTGAATTATATAAAGATAGCATATAAATTAACATGCACATCAAATAACGGAAATAGACAAAGTCAATTTTTTTTCTAAGACTATTCATATTCTTAATTCAAATCAGTGAACGCAAATAAACATGGAAGCATTCCTATCTCGCGAAAATGACCCAACGCAGATTGTGCCACGGTAGGCGGGGCTTAAAAATTGTGCCGCGGACCGAGTCTGCCCACCATAGATAACACACTTTGCGCATCATCAATGGCAGCCGTCTGTCAGTTATTGGTTTCAGCGTGTTTAATTTACAAAAATGCAAATCTCATGTGCATAACAAGAGTGTTGGAATTAGTTAGTACGAGTAAGTACATCGCTATATATTTTAATTTTATTAAATATGAAGTCAATCTAATTCACACAAAATATATGGCGATGTTGTTATGCAAACGAATCAATTTATTTTTCGACACAAAAAATATGATAAATATTTTATTTATTATAATTATTCCTTTTTTAAAACTCTTAGATAAAATACTCGGCATCTTTAGAGTTTGTACAAAAGAATGGTAATGGTGGTATTAAAATTAATAATTGATGGATAATGGTATCGATCTAATAACACCCCCTGCTATTAATTTTTTTGATATTTTCAATGTACAGAATTTACACTTCTACAGTTTCAGTTGTTAGTATATTAAAAAAATCCACCAACAAATCCACCAACAAATCCACCAACAAATCGACCAACATATCTACCAGCAAATCTACCAACTAATCCGCCAACAAATCGACCAACATATCTACCAACAAATCTACCAACTAATCCACCAACATATCTACCAACAAATCCACCAACAAATCCACCAACAAATCTACCAACAAATCCACCAACATATCCACCAACAAATCCACCAACATATCTACCAACAAATCCGCCAACAAATCGACCAACATATCTACCAACAAATCTACCAACAAATCTACCAACAAATCCACCAATATATCCACCAACAAATCCGCCAACAAATCGACCCACATATCTACCAACAAATCTACCAACAAATCCACCAACATATCCACCAACATATCTACCAACAAATCCGCCAACAAATCGACCAACATATCTACCAACAAATCTACCAACAAATCTACCAACAAATCCACCAATATATCCACCAACAAATCCGCCAACAAATCGACCAACATATCTACCAGCAAATCTACCAACTAATCCACCAACAAATCCACCAACATATCTACCAACAAATCCGCCAACAAATCGACCAACAAATCCACCAACATATCCACCAACAAATCCACCAACATATCTACCAACAAATCTACCAACAAATCCACCAACAAATCCACCAACAAATCTACCAACAAATCCACCAACATATCCACCAACAAATCCACCAACAAATCGACCAACATATCTACCAACAAATCTACCAACAAATCCACCAACATATCCACCAACAAATCCACCAACAAATCTACCAACAAATCCACCAATATATCCACCAATATATCCACCAACAAATCCGCCAACAAATCGACCAACATATCCACCAACAAATCCACCAACAAATCTACCAACAAATCCACCAACATATCCACCAACAAATCCACCAACAAATCTACCAACAAATCCACCAATATATCCACCAACAAATCCGCCAACAAATCGACCAACATATCCACCAACATATCCACCAACAAATCCACCAACATATCTACCAACAAATCCAGCAACAAATCCACCAACAAATCCACCAACAAATCCACCAACAAATCGACCAACATATCTACCAACAAATCCGCCAACAAATCGACCAACATATCCACCAACAAATCCACCAACAAATCCACCAACAAATCCACCAACAAATCCACCAACATATCTACCAACAAATCTACCAATATATCCACCAACAAATCCATCAACATATCCACCAACATATCTACCAACAAATCCACCAACAAATCCAACAACAAATCCACCAACAAATCCACCAACAAATCGACCAACATATCTACCAACAAATCCACCAATATATCCACCAACAATTTTTTTTATTTTATTTTATTTTATTTGGGAAACAAACAATTGTACAATATATCTTACAGCTAAAATATCCTAAGGGTGACATTGGTTAATTGTACAACCCACGACGTTTCCACGTATTACTAATATGATATCTACATACAGTGGTGTTAGTGTGTTAGGATATTATATATAGTATATACATATATAATTATATATATTAAATCGTATTCTTAAGTACTACCTATAGTTAAGAGACCTTTTAAGCTTTTAACTACACTCGCGAGCAACCAAATCGACTCAAGCCTTGTCGGCGCACACATACATTGATACAACTAAAATCATGAATGGAAATTATTAAAATGATATGTCATTCGAAAGCTTAAGATGTCAGCTTTAATTTGATATCATTATCATTGAAATCCATCCATCATTTTTGAAATAAATGATGTCTGAATGCAAGAGTAGGAAAAACGGGAATTTAGGAAAAAGGGTATGTGTCTCGTATTTGACAAATTAAACAAAAAAAATTAAAAATAAAATTATTTTATTTAAATCAGTATTTCGTATTGCCCCCTCTAGCCCTAATTACATCCCGCAGTCTGTTTTTCATGGACCTTATCAATTTTTTGACATTTTCTTGAGGAATGCCGTCCCACTCCTCTAATAATGCTGTCTTTAGCTCGTCTACGCTTGAAGGGACTGGATTTCTGGCCCGAACTCTTCTTTTAAGCTCGTCCCATAAGTGCTCGATGGGATTCATGTCAGGACTGAGCGCAGGCCAATCCATCGTGCGTAATTCGACCTCTTGCAGAAACTGTCGAGTGACTCGTGCCGTGTGGCAGCGGGCATTGTCGTGCATTAACACGAAGTCTTCACCGACAAACCCTGCGTAGGGCACAACATGATCCAGTAGAATGTCGGTGATGTACCGATCAGCTGTTAGCCCGCCTCCTCGGCCGCCCCCAGGCACGAAAACAAGTTCGGTTTTTCCCTCTAAAGAGATACCAGCCCACATCATGCAGGAACCGCCGCCATATGCCACTGTTTCAGCGAAACAACATTGGGCAAATCGTTCTCCCGGACGCCTGTAGACTCGGCCTCTCCTGTCACTGCCATGCAGACACATTCTGCACTCATCAGTAAACAGGACCGATCGCCATTGCGCAACGCTCCAATTGAGATGCTCTCGAGCAAATTGAAGGCGCGCTTGTCGGTGGCCTGCAGTCAACTTAGGGCCCGTCGCAGGTCTTTTTGGCGTCAAGTTGGCTTCCTTCAAGCGTCTTCTCACTGTCCACTCGCTGACAGCCACTTGTCGTACACGTCTCAGTTCTTGCTGCACATCAACGCCCGTAAGGTGTCGATTGCGCAGCGAGGTTGAGACAATGAAGCGGTCGTCTCTCTCTGAAGTGCACCGGTGGCGGCTCGTTCTTGGTCTCCGATTGAAGGCACCAGTCTCTTGGAACCGTCTGTATACTCGGGATACAGAAGACTGGCTCAAGTGGAGCTGGGCAGCGATTGCTCGCTGACTTAACCCTTGTTGCAACAAGGCAACAACTTGAGCGGCTTCTTCTGGTGTGGTATCCATGGGTTAGCGAAAACAAGGAATGCAATTTACGGAGATGTGTACCGGTCAACCTGTAACAAGCAACTGATAAGATAAACCGGAAGTGGGGGGTTTTATAGCGGGAGCAGGTAGCGCAAGTCGTGGATTCCTAAAGAGGTAATTTACGCTGACGGCCAATTAAAATGTGTCAATAAATCAGCGCTTAGTTTTTTTTAAGGTATTGATGTTAATTGAAAGCCTAATTCTTCAGCTTTCGAATGACATATCACTTTTGTAATTACCATTTATCGTTTTAGGAAAATCAATGTATATGTGCGCCGTCTAGGCTTGAGTCGATTTGGTTGCTCGCGAGTGTAGTTCTTTTTTGTATTTGGCGTAGCTTGTAGCGAAGATATCTATCATTGTAAAATTTTTGTTGTAAAGCTTTACTAATCTATGGAGGGGTGCTCGTTCACCTGCATTTGTACGGCTGGGAGTCGTAGCAAAGAGCGGGTAAGCCCGTGTCTCTCGTCTGAGAACCGTTCGAGGTATTATGTAAAATAAGTTATTGACTAAGTCGGGGCAATCGAATCTATTGTGTACTAACCCATGAAGCATCATTGATTGTAGTAATAGGCGTCTAGAGTGTAACGTAAGTAGGTGAAATTTACTGAGAGTCTGTTCGTACGAGAGTAGTTCCAGTTGACATTTGTATTGCATGCTTTTAAGAAATTTGCGCTGAATAATTTCTATGGAGTGGTCATATTTAGCATAGTATGGGTCCCATATCATACAAGCGTATTCTAGCTGCGGTCGGACTATTGAATTAAATAAGTGTAGATATGTAGTTGGGCGTCTGAAATGTGCGCATGCTCTAATAACGAATTTATACCTTTGAAAGGCTTTAGTAACAATCTTGTCAATGTGTAGGTTGAGGTGTAAATTATTATCTAAGATAATTCCCAGGTCGTGGATATGCGTCTCTCTGAAAAGTAGTTCATTACTTAGCGAGTAGTTAAAATAAATTATATTTTTTTTATTCTTAGTAAAGGTAATATATTTACATTTTGGGATACTTAATTACAGTTTGTTTTCGTCACAGTATTTGGACAGTCGATTTAGATCTTCTTGTAACAAAGCGCAGTCGTCGTATGTTTTGATTGTTTTGTAGACTTTAAGATCGTCAGCATACAATATAAATTTACTGTTATGGAAACATTTGTCTATGTCATTTATATAAATTATAAATAAAAGAGGACCAAGAATGGATCCTTGTGGTACACCTAAGCTTGGCTTGAAGGAGTCCGAATGGTATCCGTTACTTACTACTATTTGGTTACGATTGCTAATATATGACCAGAACCAACGCAGTAAACTACCTCTAATCCCGTTAAAGGCAATTTTGTCCAGTAGTATTTTATGATCTACTCTGTCAAAAGCTTTTTTAAAATCAGTATATACGGCGTCTGTCTGAGTGTGCCTGTCTAAGTTGTTAAAAAGGTAATTTGTAAATATCATTAGGTTTGTAGTTGTTGATTTTTTTTTAGTAAAGCCGTGTTGTTCTTGTATTAAGTTTTGCTGTACGAATGGATAAATCATCAGATTTATCCATTCGTAAATGTGATTATGAGTATTATTATTAATTCGTCATTATGTAAAAGTTTTTCAAATAGTTTAGCAATTGTATTGAGTATGGATATTGGTCGATAGTTTTCCACGTTTTGTTTAGATCCACTTTTGTGCACTGGGATTATGTTCGCTTTTTTCCATATGATAGGAAAAACACCATCTTGTAAACATTTATTAAAAATAATATGAAGAGGTTTGGATATGGAATCGGCCGAGTATTTTATAAAAAATGGAGCGATTGAGTCAGGTCCTGCACCTTTAGTTACATCTAGAGACTTTATGTGTTCATGAACGGAAGCTAAGCTAATGTATATGCTAGTTAGACAAGAGTTAATAGAGTCATTAGTCTCAGGTGGTGGACACCAGTCAGCTGAGAGACTAGTAGGCTCATAGACCGACTGGAAAAAGTCCGAGAATAGATTACATATCTTATTCGGGTCGCTTGAAGTTTCGTTTTTATAAGTTAAACGAGATGGGAGACCTGACTTGCCCTGTCGATTGGCTATGTATGCCCAAAAATGCTTAATATTTTTCGGAATACTATCTTCTACATTTTTTATGTAGTTTTGGTAACATTTGTGAAGTTCCATTTTAAAACGAGTTCTATATAGAGAAAAGACTTCGTAATCCCATTGATTTCCATATTTTTTCCATTTGCACCAGACTTTCCTTTTATTGTTAAATATATGAATTAGTGCTGGACTAAACCATACGGGATAGTTAGCGTTTTTAGGTGTCGTAAGAGGTATGCGGTTTTTAATAATAGAGTATATTTTATTATAGAATATGTTTACACATTCTTCAGCTAATTTGTTTTTAAACTCAAATTCCCAATCTATTTCCTTTATATCTTTGTTCACAAGTGTGTAGTCCGCTTTACGGAAATTATGTCTGGGAACATGGTGGGGTCGTAGTTGAGTATAGGCTGCATGAAATGGAAATAAGGCGTAGAATGGTGGATGGTGACTATCGGCCAATAGTAAATCTAGGCTGGGTTTTAATATGTCACAAGAAGTGTTTGATAGTAGAAGGTCAAGTATGCGCCCATTGCTGTTATTCAGGTCGTTATATTGCTTTAGATTATGTACAACCATAAACTCCTTCAGTATTTTGCTAATTAGAGAGTTTCCTAGAGGAGTTAGGTAATTTTGTGTAGGATAGACTCTTGTCCAATGGGCAGAAGGCACGTTATAGTCTCCCAATAATAGCAAATTATCGATGGTATTTGATTTTATTATATTATCCATTATTTTATTGAGAGAGTCATAAACTGCAAGTGGTAAGTTGTTAGGTATATATACTGCACTGATTAAGGTATGTGTATTATTATAATTACTTGGGATAGTAACAATAATATGCTCAAGATATTTTTCTAAACTGTTTGGCTGTTTTAGTGAGATACATGCAGGATTATACTTTCGCAGAACAGCTATCAGAACTCCGCCACCTTCCGATTTATTAGTTGCTATTCGATTTCTGTCAGAACGAAAAACTGTGTAACGGTTGTCAATAAACTCGGTATGGTTTATTGTAGGTATTAGCCACGTCTCTGTTAATACAATCACATCAAAACAGTTAGATAGAATATTCATGTATAAAGTATGAAGTTTGGTACGTATGCCTCTAGTATTTTGGTAGTATAAGCTAAGTACGTTCGGTTTGTTAGCCATGGTCGCTAAAGTATGCTATGTACTATAAATTTAAGATAGAGAAGATTATGTTAGTATAATTAGTATTAATTATTAGCTTTAATTTTACGTATATCATCTGTAGATCTTATAGCTATGATAGGTGAGGTTTCAGAGCGTCGGACAAGGATTGTGGGGTGCTTCACCCAGATGAATTTATAGTTGGATTTCTTAACTGCATCGCGGGCTTCCCGTAATAATTGCTTTTTCTTTAGCGTGAGGTGTTCATTAATGTAGATAGGTTGTGAAGCTCCTATGATGCCCACTTGAGAAGACTCGATACCTTTCTTTAGCCGATGCCCACTAATAATATTGTCACGTAGAGTGCGTGATTTTAGTTGTACCACGATGTTTTTGGGTCTCGCGTTAGTTGTGGCGTGTGGTACACGATGTATCGATGTAATTTCCGTTAAAGGAATGGAGCAGTTAATTTTATTTCCGATTTCTTCGAGTATTGTAACCAGGTTTTCTCCACGTTTTTCGGGAACATTAGAAATCTCTAGGTTGCATTGTCTGGCCTGTTGTTCTATCATGTCTAATTTTGCTTCCAAGTCCTTTAGTAGAGTTTGATTTTGATCTGATCCACGTGACTCGATTACTTTGAGACGTTTTTGCATGTCATCGTATTGATCGGAGATGTGTTGAGCGGAGATTTGAGTACCACTTACGTCCGTTCTTAATTTAGTTATATCTGCCTTGATGTTAGTTTGTTCTGTGCGTAATAGTTTCAATTCCTTACTTGTTTTTTCCATGTAGGAGTTTAGGTTGCTGTTAATAGTATTTATACTGGTATGTAAAGTAGCCAACGATTCATCAAAACTTATTTTCCAATTGTCGAGAGTGGTTTTGAGATCGTTTTGTATTTTATCGAGCAATTCGGTGTGGTCACACTCCCTTTCCTTCCGTTTTTGACGTGCACAGACAGTTCTGGTGGTTTTTTTTGGTTCTGGTAATACTTGCTTTGACAAATCCGGCTCAGAAACAGAATGGTCTGGACTTAACGTAGGTTTAGAAGAAGTGTGAGATGAGCTAAGCATGTTGCCTTGCTTATTATGATCAAACGTATAAGTGTGGATTGCTCCTGACAGTTTTATAGGCGTTTAAGAATTTAACGAATTGCCGGTTGTTCCTTATCGCATACACTGAACGGGTCTCCGCGCTGCGCAAAGGTGAGATGCACGTAGTGCGGTCAATGTTTTCGACGCGTGGTGACTAACCTTGTTAGCGCGGTGGTAGGGGCAGTCATCCACGAATCCGTGCGTCCGAGGTTCAAATCCGGTCCGGTAGCCGTTGAAAATGAACTGCACTAATATATTTGTTTCTTTCTCGGACGGCCCACTGGGCGGGATCAGTCCATATAAACACCGTAAGAGTAAGCGAGAATTTAAATTAACCAATCAGAAAAAAACACTGGTTGAATCCGCAACACACGTCCACACTGCACTGCACTTAGGAACGGTATGGGGAAATCCGCCAACAAATCGACCAACATATCCACCAACAAATCCACCAACATATCTACCAACAAATCCACCAACAAATCCACCAACAAATCTATCAACATATCCAACAACAAATCCACCAACATATCTACCAACAAATCCACCAACAAATCCACCAACAAATCCACCAACATATCCACCAACAAATCCACCAACAAATCGACCAACATATCTACCAACAAATCCACCAACAAATCGACCAACATATCTACCAACATATCTACCAACAAATCCACCAACAAATCCACCAACATATCCACCAAAAAATCCACCAACATATCTACCAACAAATCCGTAGGAGGAAGTAAACCGAAAGGTAGAAGTTATTTACAGTATGGAAAAGAAACTAGTTGAGCTGACAGAAACCGTAGACTTCGATGCGGACATGTACCAGAAGATGTCCGACTTTAAGGAGACAGCTGAAAAGAAGATTAAGTCACTTGAGCAAAATAATGTTTTTCTAGATAAGTGTAACAAAGCTCTTGAAGAGAGAGTGGAGGAACTGGAGATGAAGGAGAAAGAAAAATACATAGAAATATTTGGAGTGGAGAAAAAAGCCAATGAGAACATAAAACAAATTGTGCAAGAAGTTGCAAAGGTATTGCAACTTAACCCTGATGATATTGAGGAAGCAGAGAGGGTAGGGAAGGAAAAAGCGGATGATGCGAGACCAAGAATAATCAAAGTTAAACTGCGTACACGAAATGCCCGGAATAAATGGATGTCTGCGAAAAAGGAGCATATTATCGCCAATAACAAATTGTTTTCTAATGGTAACGAAGAAGAATATACATAAATGAAGATCTTCCTAAGCAAAAACGACAGTTACTATGGCTTACTCGTAATAAACTAAAATAAAAAGGGTTTCAATACATATGAGTACAAAACTCTAACATATTGGCCAAGAAAAATAATAACGAAAACAAAATTTATAAAATTAAAACGGAGGACGATTTGGAGAATCTATAAATAGATTCTAAAAATAGATTATTTCTTAGAACGTGCCACGCGCATTTTGAATGCGTGTGCCAACACACACCCTGATTTTTTTTGCTATAAAATTCGATCGATTAACAAATATATTTTCTACAGACATTACCTTTAACAGATTTCACAACATAGAAGAACTAAATACTTTTTCAATACAACATAATGGAATTCATATATTACATATGAATATTCGATCTCTGCGAAAGCATTTTAACCAATTACAAGTATTATTAGAAACTAATAAATATAGGATGTATATCATTATATTAAGCGAAATAAATATAAAAAAAGAAGAATTGCCACTATATAATAATAGGTCTTTACCTATGAAATTGCCGTTTTGTATGAAAAAATTTAAACGAATTTTTTTCATGAATTTTTTTATTTGTATTAATCGAAGTAATCACCCATGCAATCAATGCATCTTTGCCATCGCAGTGGCAGTTTATTGATGCCCTTCTTAAAGAAATCAGCTGGACGGGAGGCAACAAATTCTTCAAAGGCATTTTGTACTGCCTCTCTGGTATTGAATTTTTTTCCCGCCAAGAAGTTATCCAAATTCTGGAAAAAGTAGTAGTCTGTAGGCGCAAGGTCTGGTGAGTAGGGCGGATGACGGAGAGCTTCCAACCCCAGTTCTTGCAACTTGGAGACCGTCTGCTGTGCAGTATGAGGTCGCGCGTTGTCGTGCAGGAGCAGCGGAGACGAGCGATTGACCAATGCTGGTTGGAGATGCGCCAGCTTCTCCATCATTGTGCTCAGTTCTTCACAGTACACATCTGCAGTAATGCTCACCCCGTTTGGTAAGAAGCTGTGATGAATCACACCGGCGCTAGACCACCAAACAGTGACCATCACTTTTCTAGGGGTAAGTTTTCGTTTAGGGCATTGTTTAGGTGCTGAACCAGGATCCAACCAACTTGCTGAGCGCTTGCGGTTATCAAACAGAATCCATTTTTCATCGCAGGTAACAATGCGGTTCAAAATTCCTTCGTTTGTGTGTCTGTTGAGCAGTGCAAGGCACGTCTCGACGCGTACTTCGCGCTGGCGATCATTGAGTTCGTGGGGCACCCATTTGTCAAGCTTTTTTACCTTGCCAATTTGACGCAAATGGACCAATATTGTTTTGACGCTAACGTCGAAAGCTGCTGCTAATTCAGCCGTAGATTGTGTATCATCAGCTTCCACAACCGCCTTTAATTCGTCATTGTCGACCAAAGTCTTCGGACGACCGCGAGGTTCATTTTTCAGGTCGAAATTTCCAGAACGGAAGCGAGCAAACCAATAACAGGTGGTGCGTTGGTTTGTAGTGTTAGCTCCGTAAACGTCGTTGATGTTGCGTGCCGCTTGTGCCGCGTTGCTGCCACGACGGTACTCATATTCCATAATTACTCGAATTTTTAACGTATCCATGATGACGAAAAAGATTGAAATGCGATGAAAATGTAACACTAATCAATAAAGAAATGACTACTTTTGGAAAAAAGAATCCATGTTTTTAAAATAAAATTAATTTGAAATTAGAATTCTTAGCCAAACAAAAATTATTTTGATTTGAAATGGCCAGTACTGCAGAACGGCAATTTCATAGGTAAAGACCTAATATATCTGGATACGAAACACACATATTGACTAGACAAATTAAGAGAGGTGGAGGTATTTTGATATACTCGAAGGATACTCTTGGATTCAGTGCAGAAATAGCGAACACACATGCTGTGGAATTACTACATGGAAAGCTAAAACGATCAAATTGTATTTTGAACATCATAGCCTCATATCGACCCCCAAATAAAAACAAAACAGCATTCATAGAACAAATTGAACACATCATAAAAAAAATACCATGTAAAGAAAACCTAATTGTGATTGGAGACACAAATATTGACCTCTTAAATAATGTAATGATTCCGGTTACTGCGAGTTACAAAAACACCCTGTGTGAACACGGCTTGAAATGTGCAATTCCTGGAAGCGAGGTGACCCGCGAGGCGATCGTCGTAGTCTAAGAGACGTGGAAGATCGTCCTTCACCGATCTGATAACCAGATGAGACGTATTTTTTATCATATATTTTTTATAAACAAATATGCCTCTAATTGCTTGCCTATCGAAAAGTGCTCATGGCTATTTTTAATTAAATTAACTTTTATCGATTTTTTTTCATCACCTTCATACTTTTGATAACCAAATAAAGTTTATGTCACTGAGAGTTCTTAATACACAGAATATGCCTAGGTATGCTTGCCTACTCATTTCAGGGTATAACTACCTGGCAAGCAGGTGTAAACAGGTAAGTCAAAATAGGTGACTCCATCGATCTGATAACTTATCAAAAGTTATCTCAAATTTTAGATTATTTTATTTCAAAATTAGTCATATAAACTTGCCTGCGAAAAATCGTACTTAAAGTACTGTTGCCAGGCTAAAAACTTTTAGAGTTTTAGCCACTTGATAGGTGCGACAGGGAAAGTAGAGCGTCCGAGGTCCGTGTGCTAGAGCAGGACACAACATAACAGCTGCTCGCTACCTGACCGTAGAACGTATCCGAGCGCATGCTCGTGTATAGTCGGACTCGGAAATTATTTATTAGCGACAACACGTACTAAATAACATTAATTTTCAAGAATTGTGATTTTAAAATGAGTGAACAGTGCTTTTTGTGTGGTGAAAAGAAACAAATTATTGACTTTGATGTGTCTACTGATGTGACTGTGAAATCAAAGTGTGTCTACTGATGTGGCAAATTATTTATTTTCGATTATTGTATAGCTGTAAGTATGTATAGCGTAAAATAATATAAAAATTGAGATCAAAATTAGTTTTAATAAATTGGAGTTCAAAATTACTGACAAGTGTAAATAAATGCTGTCTCTGTCACTCACATGTGCACGAGCATGCGCACTCGGATACGTTCTACGGTCAGGTAGCGAGGAGCTTCTATGTTGTGTCCTGCTCTAGCACACGGACCTCGGACGCTGTACTTTCTCTGTCGCACCTATCAAGTGGCTAAAACTCTAAAAGTTTTTAGCCTGGCAACAGTACTTTAAGTACGATTTTCCGCAGGCAAGTTTATATGACTAATTTTGAAATAAAATAACCTAAAATTTGAGATAACTTTTGATAAGTTAGCAGTTCGATGGAGTCACCTATTTTGACTTACCTGTTTACACCTGCTTGCCAGGTAGATATACACTGAAATGAGTAGGCAAGCATACCTAGGCATATTCTGTGTATTAAAAACTATCAGTGACATAAATTTTATTTGGTTCCAAAAGTATGAAGGTGATGAAAAAAAATCGATAAAAGTTAATTTAATTAAAAATAGCCATGAGCACTTTTCGATAGGCAAGCAATTATAGGCATATTTGTTTATAAAAAATATTTGATAAAAAATACGTCTCTTCTGCTTATCAGATCGGTGAAGGACGATCTTCCACGTCTCTCCTACTATCGATGGGCGGAGCGTAATGTCGTGCTTGGACCACGCGTGAGTGCGAGAGGGACAGAGTATGCGAAGCGCGGCTTTCATACTTGAGACGTATATTTCTGACCATCACGCGATTGGACTGTTTGTGGATTTTGAGCAAAATACAAATATAAATAAATGTAGTAATAATAATAACACCGTAAAAGTAGTATTAAGTGAAAAAATTGTTCGAACAAAACTGGATGAGTACGATTGGCAACAGCTATTGTTAATTAAATGTCCTTTCTTTTTATATCAAACAATATTTACAGTTTTTAAGACAATATATAATGAGAGTACAGTTATAGTTCCGAAATGCAATAAGCGTACTATGCAACCATGGGTAGATAGATATCTATATAATATGTTAAATCGCCGAGATTACTTATTTAGAGCATGGAAACAAACACCTAAAGATATGAGTAAGAGACTAGAGTATACCAGGTTTAGGAATAAAGTCAAAAAGTTGGTCAATGAAGCTAGGCAGAAATATAGGCAATCAGAAATACAAAAATGTAATGATGATTATAGGAAAGTATGGGCAACTATAAACTCATGGTTAGGACGGGGAAAAACAAATTTAGACAGTGTGATTATGAGATACTTGGGTAAACAAGATGATATGTATAGTATTTGTACCAATTTTGTGAAAACATTTACAAGTGAAATAAAAAATATTAAGCATACGTGTAATAACACTTTTCTCGATAGAAATAACTATGTTGAACCAAGTTTAGTAAGTTTTAGATATAAGAAAGTTAACTCATTAGATATAGAAAAGATAATAAACTCACTATCATTAGAGAAATCGCCAGGAATTGACAAGATTAGAGCTCGAGATATAAAATACTCATGCAAACCGTTAAGTCCAAAATTAGCAAATTTCATTAATATGTGTATGAGTCAAGCTGTATACCCGGACCAATTGAAGTATGCGATTATCCGACCTATATATAAGTCTGGGAGCCACCTCGAGTATGTGAACTATAGGCCTATTGCAATAATAATAATAATAATAATAATTTATTAAATTCACTTAAGGTTTACAGATTTCTCTTATGTATATATAAACATGAATCTAAGAAATGAAGTTTTACATACTTAATAAGAGGTTGTCGTTGACGGCTGTACTAGTGTAAACTGTGTTACAGCCGCCAGCGTCTTCCACCCTGCATTTTACAATGTTAATCATTTATTAGACATGATTACACAACATCATAAATAAGTACATTAGTTAATGTGAAAGAATTAAACGAAAGAATAATATAGTTAAGTACTAAATATTTAACTGATTAAATAAGTTGACAATTTACCACAATGTATGTGTGTGTGAGTGTGTGTGAGTGAGTGTGTGTTTGTGTGAGTATGTGTTTGTACGAGTGTGTGATTGTATGTGTTTGTGTATGTGTGTGTTTGTGTGTGTGTGCACTATGCGCAAAACTCGTGTGTATGTATTGCTGTGCTTTGTGTATGTTGTTAATCATGAAACAACATTGAAAAAGGCCTCTGTTTCAGCATAATTTAATTTAAGTAGCCATTTACGTATTGTCTCCTTGCATTTATGTAAAGGTAGAGAGTAAATATTATTTACTCTGTTTGCTTCGTTATATAAATGGTTACTTATAACATAATATTGGCATCGGGCGAGTGTCGTTCTGTGAGGACACACTGAGCATATGCGAGTTTTGTTCCGCTTTAGAATGGGCTTATATTCTAGATTACTGTGCTTCCGAAGAACTGTCGATAGGATAAAAAGCTGTCTAATTGATAATACAGAGCATTCTCTATATAGGAGATCGGTGTTGTATCTACGCGGCTTCCCAAGCATCACTTTTAAGATACTCCCGGTATTAGATAAAATTGTAGAAAAAGTAATTGTCGGTCAAGTAAACAAGTACTTGGAGCGTCATAACATCTTGTCGGACGCTCAGCACGGCTTCAGGACAGGTCGTAGTACTACCACGGCGCTGACCCGGTTTGCGGACCACGTCAACAAGAGTCTCAACTCAGGTAAACAGCTTGTAGCACTCTTCATAGATTATAAAAAAGCGTTCGACACCCTCGATCATAATGTGTTATTACAGGCGATGGATGAATGTGGGATCCATGGGCCCACGAATGCATGGTTCAAGGAGTATCTCACCATCAGAAAGATATGTACTGAAGTCAATGGAGTCGCGGGAGAAGCGGCTCTCGTGGACCTGGGCGTGCCGACCGGCTCAGTGTTCGGTCCAGTGGGCTATATTATGCACGTAAATAGTGTCATGAATATTGTAAGTAGATGCCGGGTGTATATGTATGCCGATGACATGTGCCTACTTTGTGCGTCTAAAGACCTCTCAGAGGCAATTGATAATGTCCAGTATGACTTCGAAAATATAACAAAGTGGGCGCATGACAATGGAATCATCTTAAAACTAGAAAAAACTAAGAACATGCACATACACTCGCCCTACAATCATAAAGCCAAGTCCATTCCAATAGATAATATTAAAATAATAGGCCATACATATGATTGTTTACATAAAAATAAAATTAATTGAAATTGTTCTATGATAAAATCAGTTAACACATATACATATTTAGGGCTTAATATAGATAGAAATTTCAACCTCAAACCACATGTAAACGAAGTGTGCAATAGACTAAGATCAGTGCTAAGTAAATTTTACCAACTTAATCCGGTTATTAACAAGCGTACAATGGCCATGGTTTATTATTCTCTTGCAGACTCGATATTCAGCTATGGTCTTAGTGTATATGGGCGTACATTTATAACATATATAAAAGATATAAAATATATACAGACGAGACTTATAAAATATTTAGTTGGTAAAAAAGAAAAAATAAAGTGCAATAAAGATTATGAAAAGTTGTATCCCTTATGTAAAATATTACCGATAGACTTAAAAGTAAAATTCTTAATAGCAATAGAAAACTACTATACAGATGAAAATAAACTAAAATTAATAATTCATATAATACTAGAAATGTAAGACAGGAAAAATTAATTAAACCAACAATTAAAAATTACTATGGAGAGAGGATGACTGAATATCTAGTCCCTAAAATATTTAACGAAATAGACTTACTAAGATATTAAATAAAACGTAAACTTAAGGACATACTGCTCGGCGAATGTGACACTGTTATCAGTGAGTTACATTCGCGCGATGCTGTGGATCGACTAGTTTAAGATGCTTGAACTTGGATCGACACGCTGCCGCGTGTCTAGATTAGCTGTATTGTTCGAATTATATTTCTCTTTGTTGTGTTTTAGTTTTAACATAGATTTAAGATTTTAAAATATTTAAGTATATAGTATAATTGTGATATATACCGTTAATATTATATAAACGAGCGCGTCTTGCCAACAAGCTTTGTCGCTTGGCGAGGAACAATTTAATTGTAAAAAAGTAATTTTCTTTTATGAATAAATAATAAAAAAAAAAAAAACCAACAAATCTACCAACAAATCCACCAACAAATCCACCAACAAATCGACCAACATATCTACCAACAAATCTACCAACTAATCCACCAACATATCTACCAACAAATCCACCAACAAATCCACCAACAAATCTACCAACAAATTCACCAACAAATCGACCAACATATCTACCAACAAATCTACCAACAAATCCACCAACATATCCACCAACAAATCCACCAACATATCCACCAACAAATCCACCAACAAATCTACCAACAGATCCACCAATATATCCACCAACAAATCCGCCAACAAATCGACCAACATATCTACCAACTAATCCACCAACATATCCACCAACAAATCCACCAACAAATCCACCAACAAATCCACCAACAAATCTACCAACAAATCCACCAACATATCCACCAACAAATCCACCGACATATCCACCAACAAATCCACCAACAAATCTACCAACAAATCCACCAATATATCCACCAACAAACCCGCCAACAAATCGACCAACAAATCCACCAACAAATCTACCAAATAATCCACCAACATATCCACCAACAAATCCACCAACAAATCCACCAACAAATCCACCAACAAATCGACCAACATATCTACAAACAAATCTACCAACTAACCCACCAACATATCTACCAACAAATCCACCAACAAATCCACCAACAAATCTACCAACAAATCAAATCAAAATGTTTTTTTTTTATTGGCACCAAAGAGTACATAGTCGTAACAAATTAAAATGGACTCTTGACTTCCAAACTAAGTGAGAACTTGTAAAATGGAAGCCAAGGAGTTCTCTCTCATATTACACAATTACAATTTAGCTATGTAATAGGCGTAGGATAAGCCTCTGTGTGTGTGTGTGTATGTGAGTGTGTATGTGTGTGTGTGTGGTACGTGAGGGAATGTGGGATTATAATGTGTATTTGCAGATAAAATCAGTGAGATCTGAGAAGATTCTCAGTCTCCTCGTAGTTGAGAGCTATAAGCCATTGTGTTATGATGGTTCTACATTTGTGTTTGGTTAGTTTGAAGATATTGAGTGTTTTGTGAGAAATGTTGTATAAGTGTGTACCAATTACATTATAGTGTCTTTTTGCCAGAGTGAATTTATGATTGTACGTCTTGAATATATTAGTGATTTTACGTTTGCTGAAGATGAATTCGGTATTTTGGTTGTATGATGTATGCATCCGAAGTATAGTGTGGAGCACAAATAGTTTTCTCACAGAGAGGACTTTGGTATCAGCATACAGGTTGCAGGTCGGGTATCTGATGGGCTTTGAGGTCATGATCTTTAGCACCGCTCTTTGGGCTCTTTCAGTGTTTATTATTGAAGTTTTTGGACATCCGCCCCACACACATATGCAGTAGGTAATTATAGACTGACATAAAGAAAAGTATGCTAGTTTTAATGTAGGGAGGTCAGCACTGTTTCGGAGTTTCTTAAATACATATATTAATTTTCTTATACGAGATGTTAAGTGAGATAAATGCGTGGTCCAATTCAGATTTTCATTTATTGTGACTCCAAGGTACTTGACGTTAGTACGTCTTTTTAATGTATTACACGAGCAGTCGTCTGTGAGAGGTGAGCACGAGTGAACTCTAATAACAAAACTCTCAACTGGAGGAAGGAAGTTGGCTTTCATCGAGAACGGTACAAAATTAGTCTTTTCGATGTTAAGGGTCAGTTTATTGAAACACAACCAGGACATTACTCTTTTCATTGCTAATTCTGCATTTTGGTTAACTTCTAACCAGTTACCACCACTTATAATCAGAGCTGTGTCATCCGCATAAGTGTAGATATTGCAATTTTGGATGGAGAGATTACAGAGACCATTTATGTATATCTGGAACAACGTCGGGCCTAAGATCGAGCCCTGTGGGACCCCAAAGGTTAGGTATTCCAAGTTACTCACAACAGAGTTGATGATTACACATTGGGTACGATCAGATAAATAGCTCTTGAAAATATCCAGAACATGGCCCCGCCCCCATCAGCTGGAGCTTATCTAGTAGCATTGGGACAGAGACAGTGTCAAAAGCCTTTGAGAGGTCCAGGAAGATACCTACGCACTTTCGTTTACGATCCAAATGAGATACGGTCTCATTTGTTAGGGCCAGGACCGCATCCTCCGTGGAGACACCTCTCCTAAACCCATATTGGTTAGTGGCTAGGATGTTAAATTGGTTAATGAAACAGACAAGGCGGTTATTTAGTGCTCTTTCTAAGATTTTTGATAGCGATGACAAAAACGAGATGGGTCGGTAGTTGTTGACACTGCCTCTGTCCCCGGCTTTATAGACTGGGTGGACAACAGCTCTTTTAAAAATCTTAGGGAAGACGCCAGTAGCAAAGGACAAATTACAGAGATATGTAATCGCTGGTACAAGTTTAGGTCTACACATTTTCAAAATTTTAGAGGGGATACTGTCCCATCCAGTTGAGCAGTTTTCCTTTAGGTTGCATATCAGAGAGTTTATTTCATTCTCATTAACGTTGAAAAGTGCCATAGAATACGGACTGTGTAGTTCGGGGGGATTCAACATGTAGTCAGATATAGGTGGACAGACACCATTGGCCTCGAATTTCAGTGCAAGAGTTTTACCCACATTTGCAAAGAATTTATTAACAAGGTTTACAGCTTTTTTTGGGTCTGCAGCAGTATATAACAGCTCATTGGGTGGGGAAGGCAAAGTCAGGGTGTTAGTTATTTTTTTAATACAGTTCCAGGTGGCTTTTATGTTTTTATGTGCTTTTTGTAATTCAGTTCGCTCAAAGTCCCGTTTTAGTTTTCTGAGAAGATTGTTACAGAAGTTTCTGTAGCGATTGTAAGTTAACTTAAGCGTGGCATTTTCTGGGTTTTTCTTCTGCTTTACGTGCATTCTATCTCGTGTGCGGATACATCTAAGGAGGCCAGGTGTGATCCATGGCTTAAGTATTCTTTTTTTACGGGGGATATTGATCAGAACCGTACAAGCGACAACAACATCGGAGATAGCATTTACAAGAAATTCAGCCGCTTCGTCAGCATTAAGTATACAAAAGATAGGAGTGAGATCAGTATTTTCAATAGTGTATTTGGCCAACTCATAATTAATTTTTTTGAAAGTTGTTTGAGGGCTGTTGCCGTAATTCCTAGTGTGAAGGCTGAGAAGGGTCGGCGTATGATCTGTTACATAGCTTTCGATAACTAAAGTAGTGGATGGCAGATTGGATTTCAGAATGACGTGATCCAAACAAGAGTTAACTCTAGTCGGGTATTGGTGGCCAGGTAAGAGACCATGAAAGGCCACTAAGTCTAGGTATTGAGCCGCGTTGTTTGTAGTATTATCAGGTGATATATCAAGATTTATGTCACCCATTACACAAACAGACGTTATTGACCTAAGTGACAATAGAATACTGTCCAGGCTGGTGATAAAATTATCAATATTTTTGTAGGACGGTGACCTATATATTGCTACTACAGCTAAATCCAGTCCAACCTTGCACACTATACAATTACCATCAATAAAAGGAGGCTCAGAGATTGAAAATTTTAGGGAAGTTTTTGTGTACATTACCACTCCTTCGTTCTGATTGAGATTTCTGTTAGTAGAGAACGAATTGTATCCGGCAATTTGCGGTATATCTAGAGCCTTATTCAGCCAGCACTCAGATAAAATGATCAGATCGCAACTAACCTTGATACTGGCAAGCAAAACCATCAGGCCGTCAAAGTTACGAGTAATGCTACGTATATTTAAATGGAGAATGGTTAGGGATGTTGTTGAGTCTTTCAGTATTTCAAAACAATTTTCTGGGCGGCAGGTATAAGCCTTGGATACTTGGAGCAAATCAATTTCATTAGAGATGATATTATTATCTAGGTTAGCCATTGGTAAGTGTTATAAGAGCACAGACAATTAAGATCATTCAGTAATGGCCAGTGCCTGGTAAAGGGTTGTGCACTTACTCTGTTCAGGACGTGGAAAGTTATTTTTGAAGCTGTAATTACGGTCTTGAGCGTAGAAATCAATGAGCGAGTATGTATTAAAATAGGGCATCTACAATTGTAATACGTACAATATGTATTTGTATTTGGTGTGTTTGTGTGCGTAAGTGATGTATATGTTTTGTGGTGTTCTTTTATTATTATAAGTGTGAAGTGTGAAATATACATTTCTTTTTCAAGTATACTAATGAGGAAAAAACTTATTGTATAATTTAGTAAAAACAAAGCGTGGGAACGTATAAGACACATGAATAGTCATTTTTGCAAACGTAGGTTTTCTAGACATTGACTTGATTTAATAACTATAGCTTTTGCCAGTTCTTCTTTCTTGAGGAATACCTTCCCATCATTTGTCCAGCAATACTTGAATCCCAGGTCCTTTTTAAGCAGCCGTGCTTCGTAGAAAAGTTTTCTGGTGGTGGCAGGGAGGCGCTCCGATATATATATCGGTGTTTTGTTGCCTTTTATGCCAAGATGTTCGGAGTTTATTTTCTCAGTGGAAGGCCGATTTTTATTGAAGTTGCGCACGTTTTGGAGGATTTTGTTTTTTGTTTGGACATTTTGGAACTCAGCAATAACGGTTCGCTTACCACCTTTTTTTTGTGAGATGCTGTATACGTCTCTCAGATCAGATTGTTGTATACAGATGTCCAAGGTTTTACATGTATTTATAACCGTGGAGATGGTATTAACTGAGTTGTCCTGTTCAGTAGGTGGCAAGTTTCGTATTTCTATTGTAGAACAACGTGAACAGTTTTGTATGTCTTCAATTTTTTGTTCCAGTTCGCTAATATGTTTCAGAAACGAAGTCCTCTCTTTTTGCAAGTTACATAGGGTGGTCTTAATCTCTTCAAATGCACTATTTATAAAGACAATCGATTTCTCAATCTCGGTGTTTATTTTTTGTATGGCCAGATTTTGGACCTTTATTTCCGCAATATCACTGGAAAATTTAGCAAGCCCCCGGTCTTGATCTTTTCTCCAGCTCTCCAACATTCCCTTTATCTCTTCTTTAAATATTTGGAGGTCCGTGGGACCACAATCAGTCCGTGGTCTCTTGGCTCTAGTTGTAACGTTGAGAAACTCGGGATCAATTAAGCTACTTGGAATGTCAGGGTTCGACTTCACCTGTTGGATGTCTTTTGGCGGCGTACGATGCATAGCCATCTTCAACAGAAGTAATGCTTAACTATTTTGTAGATCTTTTTGCAAAGGTAAACAAAGCACGCGTAGTATAATAGACACCAACTGTTGTATAAAATGTCTTTGTAATCGATTTAGAGCGTAGCCGATGGCCGCGTAGCACGTTTTTCGTAGAATCGTAGCTGTTGTGTACGTCACAAGTTCGTAGCCGATACGAGTATACAGGTGCGTTATTTCGCTTCGGGTGACTCAATGCTGTGTAGCTCGGTCGGCAAACGGGTCCGCCTCCACGCAGGAGGGAGACGGTTCGAATCCAACCAATCACTAATAACTTTTCTAATCACAATTTTTAGGGAATTTGACTAAAATATATCTATCACTTTCTGGGGCGGAGCCTTTCCACTTAAGGACCACAAGATGGAGCGAGAATTGGGAATTTACGATTCAACCAATCACAAATTTCGTTGACAAAAATAGTGGCACCGACAAGCACGCGTCCGTTCAGCTCAGCGCCGAGAGCGAAACTGAAAATCCACCAACAAATCGACCAACATATCCACCAACAAATCCACCAACAAATCCACCAACATATCCACCAACAAATCCACCAACATATCCACCAACAAATCCACCAACACATCTACCAACAAATCCACCAATATATCCACCAACAAATCTACCAACAAATCCACCAATATATCCACCAACAAATCCGCCAACAAATCGACCAACATATCTACCAACAAATCTACCAACTAATCCACCAACATATCCACCAACAAATCCACCAACAAATCCACTAACAAATCGACCAACATATCTACCAACAAATCTACCAACTAATCCACCAACATATCTACCAACAAATCCACCAACAAATCCACCAACAAATCTACCAACAAATTCACCAACAAATCGACCAACATATCTACCAACAAATCTACCAACAAATCCACCAACAAATCGACGAACATATCTAAGAACAAATCTACCAACAAATCCACCAACAAATCGACCAACATATCTACCAACAAATCTACCAACTAATCCACCAACATATCCACCAACAAATCCACCAACAAATCCACCAACAAATCGACCAACATATCTACCAACAAATCTACCAACTAACCCACCAACATATCTTCTAACAAATCCACCAACAAATCTAACAAAAATTCCACCAACAAATCGACCAACATATCCACCAACAAATCCACCAACAAATCCACCAACAAATCCACCAACATATCCACCAACAAATCCACCAACATATCTAACAACAAATCCACCAACATATCCACCAACAAATCCACCAACACATCTACCAACAAATCTACCAACAAATCCACCAACACATCTACCAACAAATCTACCAACAAATCCACCAACAAATCGACCAACATATCTACCAACAAATCTACCAACTAATCCACTAACATACCCACCAACAAATCCACCAACAAATCCACCAACAAATCCACCAACAAATCCACCAACAAATCCACCAACATATCTAACAACAAATCCACCAACAAATCCACCAACATATCCACCAACAAATCCACCAACATATCTACCAACAAATCTACCAACAAATCCACCAACAAATCCACCAACAAATCTACCAACAAATCCACCAACATATCCACCAAGAAATCCACCAACAAATCTACCAACAAATCCACCAATATATCCACCAACAAATCCGCCAACAAATCGACCAACATATCTACCAACAAAACTACCAACTAATCCACCAACATATCCACCAACAAATCCACCAACAAATCCACCAACAAATCGACCAACATATCTACCAACAAATCTACCAACTAACCCACCAACATATCTACCAACAAATCCACCAACAAATCCACCAACAAATCTACCAACAAATCCACCAACAAATCGACCAACATATCCACCAACAAATCCACCAACAAATCCACCAACAAATCCACCAACAAATCCACCAACAAATCCACCAACACATCTACCAACAAATCTACCAACTACATTTAATAAAACGTAAACTTAAGGACATACTGCTCGGCGAATGTGACACTGTTATCAGTGAGTTACATTCGCGCGATGCTGTGGATCGACTAGTTTAAGATATGTTGGTGGATTTGTTGGTAGATTTGTTGGTGGATTTGTTGGTGGATTTGTTGGTAGATTTGTTGGTAGATATGTTGGTGGATTTGTTGGTTTTTTTTTTTTTTCTTTTTACCTGGAGAACAGAACGCTTCGCACATCTATACACGGTACCATCGGCGACGAGGTAAGAGTAAATCTTGGTGTGCCGACCGGCTCAGTGTTCGGACCGGTGGGGTACATAATGCATGTGAACAGTGTCATAAATATCATAAAACACTGCACCACGTTTATGTATGCAGATGACATGTGCCTACTATACTCATCCAAAAACGCCGCCGAGGCACAACATCACATGCAGATAGATTTTGAAAATATTATTAAATGGGCGCATGATAATGGTATTATACTTAACTTTACAAAAACTAAATTAATGTTTATATGTTCCCCCTATAGTAGTTATAAGAAACAAGAACAGATTCATCTAACCGGCCATACATACGAATGCTTACATAACGATAAGAATAGATGCTTATGTACAAATATAGATATAGTAGACAAATATAAATATTTAGGTTTAACAGTAGATAGTAATTTAAATTGGAAATCACATATTAATGAGTTATGTTCTAAGCTGCGATCCATCTTGGGTAAATTCTTTCACCTCAGTAAATTTGTTAATAAGAAAGTATTACATGTGTTATACTTCGCACTTGCAGACTCACTAATTAGTTATGGCTTAAGTAGTTATGGACTTACATTTAAAACGCAATTAGATTTAATTAAACAACTACAGATTAGACTAAGTAAATACCTTGTTCGAAAGAAAGTTAAGTTAAAATACAAGCAGAATTATGACAAGTTATTAAAGTTTTGTAATATAATACCAGTACATGATAAAGTAGAATACTTGATAGCATTAGAACAATATAAAATAAATGAATACAAAGAGCCAATA
Source organism: Pseudoips prasinana (assembly GCA_951640165.1). Taxonomy (NCBI): domain Eukaryota; kingdom Metazoa; phylum Arthropoda; class Insecta; order Lepidoptera; family Nolidae; genus Pseudoips; species Pseudoips prasinana. The sequence goes on from OX621260.1 coordinate 18,973,779, forward strand.
AATCACAAATATAATACTAGGAATGCTGTTCAGGGAAAATTTTTAATACCTTATGTAAAAAATTATTATGGTAAAAGAACTAGACAATATTTAACTCCAACAATATTTAATAACATAGATTTTATAAGGAACTCGTCCAAAGATGATAATATAAGTGCTGTATCATTAAAAAAAAGACTGAAAAAGTACTACCTAAAATAAAAATATGTATAGTTATATAAAAAAAAGGTATAAATATATAATGTGTATAAATGTAATATGTAAGAGCGCCATTATCGCCAACAAACTGGCAACAGTTTGGCGATTTTGTTACATTGTTTTGTAATTTGAATAATTTAAGAGAATAAATGATTTAAAAAAAAAAAAAAAAAGATGCTTGAACTTGGATCGACACGCTGCCGCGTGTCTAGATTAGCTGTATTGTTCTAATTATATTTCTCTTTGTTGTGTTTTAGTTTTAACATAGATTTAAGATTTTAAAATATTTAAGTATATAGTATAATTGTGATATACAGTATGTTAGGTTAAACGAGGGACATATTAAGGGAGGGTGTTCAGTATTCGATTCCCGTCCCAAATATATAAAAAACCTATAACCTAAATTTTTGACGTAATTATCCTATAAAATACATTATCATGAACACTGACTGCGCAAGAAGTGAACAGTACCTAAAGTGATCACGTGGCAAGCTCGTGCGTAAACTCCGCCCTCCCCCCTCGCCCTTAGCGCAAGGGTGTATACACGTTGTGAGACTTTTGCGAAATTTTTGGCATGGTTCTGTTTGTTATTTATCAGTGTTTTTTTTTGTTCATATTTTTATTAGTATCATATAAGCATACACTATTGTGGGTTTAAATATATCCCTCGTTTAAACTAACATACTGTATACCGTTAATATTATATAAACGAGCGCGTCTCGCCAACAAGCTTTGTCGCTTGGCGAGGAACAATTTAATTGTAAAAATGTAATTTTCTTTTACGAATAAATAATTTAAAAAAAAAACCAACAAATCTACCAACAAATCCACCAATATATCCACCAACAAATCGACCAACATATCTACCAACAAATCTACCAACTAATCCACCAACATACCCACCAACAAATCCTCCAACAAATCCACCAACAAATCCACCAACATATCCACCAACAAATCCACCAACATATCTAACAACAAATCCACCAACAAATCCACCAACATATCCACCAACAAATCCACCAACATATCTACCAACAAATCTACCAACAAATCCACCAACAAATCCACCAACAAATCTACCAACAAATCCACCAACATATCCACCAACAAATCCACCAACAAATCTACCAACAAATCCACCAATATATCCACCAACAAATCCGCCAACAAATCGACCAACATATCTACCAACAAATCTACCAACTAATCCACCAAAAAATCCACCAACAAATCGACCAACATATCTACCAACAAATCTCCCAACTAATCCACCAACATATCTACCAACAAATCCACCAACAAATCGACCAACATATCTACCAACAAATCTACCAACAAATCCACCAACATATCCACCAACAAATCCACCAACAAATCTACCAACAAATCCACCAACAAATCTACCAACAAATCCGCCAACAAATCGACCAACATATCTACCAACAAATCTTCCAACTAAACCACCAACATATCCACCAACAAATCCGCCAACAAATCGACCAACATATCTACCAACAAATCTACCAACTAATCCACCAACATATCTACCAACAAATCCACCGATAAATCCACCAACAAATCTACCAACAAATCCACCAACAAATCGACCAACATATCTACCAACATATCCACCAACAAATCCACCAACAAATCTACCAACAAATCCACCAACAAATCGACCAACATATCTACCAACATATCCACCAACAAATCCACCAACATATCCACCAACAAATCCGCCAACAAATCGACCAACATATCTACCAACAAATCTACCAACTAATCCACCAACATATCTACCAACAAATCCACCAACAAATCCACCAACAAATCTATCAACAAATCCACCAACAAATCGACCAACATATCTACCAACATATCCACCAACAAATCCACCAACAAATCCAACAACAAATCCACCAACAAATCCACCTTGGCAATTGGTACACGCTGGAGAACACTGCAACCCTACTTTTTTACAGCTACATTTGGCACTACAACCTTTCTTGCAATTGCAAAAAAAAGTGTTAAGAAGTTTTTCTGGAGCAGGGGGCAGTAAAGTTCGAATCGGTTCCAAAGTATTATTTATCAATTTCCAACCCCAGTCTTCAGGGTTCAGTTCATTGCCTTGCCATGTCTGAACTTGATAGTATACTCGAAACAAATGTTGAGTAGCAGATACCGATGTTGGAGGAAGACAAGATAGCTGTACTTGCTTTTTGTTTCGTGTATTTTTTACAAATGTTAAATATCTGTACGTATTTATAATAATAATAATAAATACTTTATTTCAGCAAATTAAAATCGCCATATTGTGTTAATACAAATACTTAAAAACTATAATAGGTCTTTACCTATGAAATTGCCGTTTTGTATGAAAAAATTTAAACGAATTTTTTTCATGAATTTTTTTATTTGTATTAATCGAAGTAATCACCCATGCAATCGATGCATCTTTGCCATCGCAGTGGCAGTTTATTGATGCCCTTCTTAAAGAAATCAGCTGGACGGGAGGCAACAAATTCTTCAAAGGCATTTTGTACTGCCTCTCGGGTATTGAATTTTTTTCCCGCCAAGAAGTTATCCAAATTCTGGAAAAAGTAGTAGTCTGTAGGCGCAAGGTCTGGTGAGTAGGGCGGATGACGGAGAGCTTCCAACCCCAGTTCTTGCAACTTGGAGACCGTCTGCTGTGCAGTATGAGGTCGCGCGTTGTCGTGCAGGAGCAGCGGAGACGAGCGATTGACCAATGCTGGTTGGAGATGCGCCAGCTTCTCCATCATTGTGCTCAGTTCTTCACAGTACACATCTGCAGTAATGCTCACCCCGTTTGGTAAGAAGCTGTGATGAATCACACCGGCGCTAGACCACCAAACAGTGACCATCACTTTTCTAGGGGTGAGTTTTCGTTTAGGGCATTGTTTAGGTGCTGAACCAGGATCCAACCAACTTGCTGAGCGCTTGCGGTTATCAAACAGAATCCATTTTTCATCGCAGGTAACAATGCGGTTCAAAATTCCTTCATTTGTGTGTCTGTTGAGCAGTGCAAGGCACGTCTCGACGCGTACTTCGCGCTGGCGATCATTGAGTTCGTGGGGCACCCATTTGTCAAGCTTTTTTACCTTGCCAATTTGACGCAAATGGACCAATATTGTTTTGACGCTAACGTCGAAAGCTGCTGCTAATTCAGCCGTAGATTGTGTATCATCAGCTTCCACAACCGCCTTTAATTCGTCATTGTCGACCAAAGTCTTCGGACGACCGCGAGGTTCATTTTTCAGGTCGAAATTTCCAGAACGGAAGCGAGCAAACCAATAACAGGTGGTGCGTTGGTTTGTAGTGTTAGCTCCGTAAACGTCGTTGATGTTGCGTGCCGCTTGTGCCGCGTTGCTGCCACGACGGTACTCATATTCCATAATTACTCGAATTTTTAACGTATCCATGATGACGAAAAAGATTGAAATGCGATGAAAATGTAACACTAATCAATAAAGAAATGACTACTTTTGGAAAAAAGAATCCATGTTTTTAAAATAAAATTAATTTGAAATTAGAATTCTTAGCCAAACAAAAATTATTTTGATTTGAAATGGCCAGTACTGCAGAACGGCAATTTCATAGGTAAAGACCTAATATTAGTACTAAGTACTAGGCATTATTAGGTTTGTTACGATTGTGGTATCGGGATTTCAGGGGCAAAAGTTGTGGTTTGAAAATGTATCCTCTTGTTTGTTGTTTTTGAGACAATTTAGTGTATTTCAATACTCAATACTTTATTGCATTCCATAATGTATACAAGGCTGGTAGGTAAATTATAGAGAAACAATTATGGACCCTGTCGGGCACAGCAAGTTAGTTTTTAGAGGAGAGGATGAAGCGCTTTTTGTTTAAAAACATAATAATATTGAAATTAAGGAGTAATTATTAATAGATATTTTCTAAATTATAAATTAGGTAATTATTTTATATATTTATTTATATATTAGCTGTAATTTATTATTAACTAAATAGTAAGTAATTAAAGATATTGCACGGTAGATAAGGTAAATAGATGTATTAGGTACTACTTGGTTATTCTAATTATCTTCGTTTCTCTAGGAGGAATTTATCTTTGAAGTATTCGTCAATTGTGTAGTAGGTTTTATCTAAGAGAAATCGTTTTAGTTTATTTATAAATATATTGTTTGTTTCTGTGTTTTTTATGTGTTCAGGTAATTTATTGTAGATTTTTATTGACGTGACAAACGCACTAGAGGAGTGCATTTTTAAACGTGAAGTTGGCAGGTTGAGTCTATTTCCATGTCTAAGTTTGATTTCTGTTTGTATGTCTTCTCTTTTGCTGTAGAATTGTGGGTACTCGTACTTCCTTACAAATTTGCAAATTCCAAATATATAGAGACAGGGTAGTGTTAGGATGTTTAGTTCCTTGAAGTGTGGTTTACATGAGTCGGTGTCTTCTATGTTAACCAATATTCTTATAAGTTTCTTCTGTATTGTAAATAGCGAAGGTGCGTCTGTACTGTTACCCCATAATATTATTCCGTATTTAAGCCAAGCGAACGCGTACGCATAGTATGTTACTATTGCTGTTTTGAGATCTGTAGTTTTCTTTATTTCTCTGAGGGCATATGCAAATTTAGATAGCTTTGTTTTTACTTTCTGTATGTGTGGTTTCCAGTCTAGGTGTGTATCTATGTCTAGGCCTAAAAGGGTGAATTTATTAACTATTTCTAACTTGGATCCTTTGTATTTAAAATTTATATTTATTGGGGTTTTTTGTCGCGGGTGGAAAGTGACTATTTTTGTCTTACTAAAGTTAATTTCAAGGTTATGTTCGTTCATCCAGCATGTTGTGGTATCAAGTATAGATGTTAGTGTTTGGTTCAGGTTTTGGTTATTTTTACATGATGTTAAAATAGAGACGTCGTCGGCAAACAATACGCACGTTTCATTTATGTGGTTAGGGAGATCATTTATGTAGACTAAGAACAATAGGCATCCTATGACACTTCCCTGTGGTATGGAGGCGTTTACAGGTATGTTTTGTGATCTTATTAGTTCAATGTGTTGTGTTTGTGTATTGTAGTGTTCTATTTCTACGACTTGTTCACTGTTTTTTAAATAAGATGTAAACCAGTCATGACTTTTTCCTCGGATACCTATGTTGTAAAGTTTATTCAATAGTATATCGAATTGTACTTTATCATACGCTTTGGTCATGTCTAATAACAGTCCAATAGCGTATTTTTTATTATCAATAATTTTGAGTGCTTCTTGTATGTACTTGTAGACGGCCAAAACAGTGGATCGGTTCTTGCGAAATCCATTTTGGCTATCATTGAAAATGCTATATTTTTCACAGAACGCGTAAACGCGATTACACATAACTTTTTCGAATATTTTTGAGGCTGTTGGTAGTAGAGCAATGGGACGGTAATTGTTCGGGTCAGTTTTATCGTTTTTTTTTTTTTTGAAAATAGGTTTAATGAGGGCCTTTTTGAGTAAGTCAGGAAAAACACCTTCTTCGAAGGATTGGTTAATTAGTATATAAAATGGCAAGGTAAGTTCATCAGCGCACTGTTTTATCAGACTGGGTGGGAGTCCGTCGATTCCGTGGCTGTTCTTGTTCTTTAGGTTTTTAATAATTATGTTTATTTCATAAGGATCGACTGGGTTAAGGTATAATGTATTTTGTGTAGTTAAGGTTGCCGGTAGCCCCTTTGGTTTGCTGCCGGTTGGTGTTGTAGTTTTCCCACCAATGGAGACAAAGAAATTATTAAATATGTTGGCTACTTCTTGCGGTTTCGCCGTTAAGCTATTATCTACTTGTAATGTTATGTTGTGTTTCTCGGTTTTACGCTTTTTGTTTGAGCGTTCATTTATGATTCCCCACATTGTTTTAACTTTATTATTTGATTTAGTCATTTTATTTTTGTAGTGCAGTTTTTTAGCTGTTGTAACCGCCTTTTTCAGTATTAATTCATATTTTTTGTAATATGTTATTAATGTGGGATCTTTTGTTTTTGTAATTAATATTTTTAACAATCTTTTATTAGTACTGGATTTTTTTATACCAACAGTGAGCTAATATTTCTTATAGTTAGTTTTAAGTTTAATTTTAAGTAGTGGGATACACTTATTTAGGATTAGGGTAAGTTTATCGTTAAATGTTTTATAATTTGTGTTAATATTATTATCAGTTTTAAGTATATCATTCCAATTAATTTTTTGTAATTCCTCTTTAAATTTTAATATGTTTGTATTGTTATATAACCTTTTCTTTGTGTACCAATTACTTGTACTGAGTTGTTCTGGTAATTTTAAATATAAGACTGTGCTATGGTGGTCAGAGAAGCCTAAGTCGTCTATTGTTACGTGCATGTCTTTGTGGTTAAAGTTCGTGAATATTAGATCTAAACATGTTGCGGTGTTTGGTGAAATTTCGTGTACAAGTTTGAATTACACGACAGAACCGATATTAATGCGCGGGAAGAATTCTTATGTCTACGTTTTCGAATTTAGAGATAACACAAAAATAATATTTTCACAGTTAATAGTTTAACACAGCGCCATCTGCTGGATAAATTTAACACTAATGGCGAAAGATGGCGCTATGCGTTAACATACTCGGCCACCTTGAGAGCTTGTAATAGCTCTCAACCTAGGATGCTACGTCTTCCTCTGCTGACGTTGAAGAGATCGGGAGAGGACATATCTTTGAATACGCCCTGACGATGACACCGGATGCAGTCCTGATGGACGCAACTCTTGATACATTGTCACGTCCTGGGTATGTTGTCAGGATTCTTCCTAGCCGCCACATCAGAGGCGGTAAGTTATCTTCTTTGATGAGTACCAAGGTATTAGGAACGAGGGCCCCTTGAGATTCCTTCCATTTGACGCGTTTCTGAAGCTCTGATATGTAGTCAGTCGCCCAACGCCTCCAAACATGCTGTCTCAGCTGTTCAACTCGTTGGTAACGCAATAATGTAGTTGAAGACCTCGACGTAATGTCAGCACCAGCTGGAGCCGTCAAGGGCCGGCCGATCAGGAAGTCGTCAGGCGTCTGGCGTCAGGGGCGTAAAGTCATCAGGATCTTGGGACATAGGGTGCATAGGACGGGAATTAAGGACGGCCTCTATTTGTACCAAAACCGTACTAAATTCTTCATAGGTCAAGTGAGCGTTGCAGATAACGCGTTTTATACAGTATTTAGTAGACCGGACAGCGCTTTCCCATAATCCGCCAAAATTAGGAGCGTTTATAGGTGAAAATTTAAAGTCTATTTGATTATTTGAAGCGTAATTCATGATATCTTGAGAACTGGTTTGTAAAAATTCTGAAAATTCTCTAGCTGCACCTACAAGGTTCCTACCGTTATCTGAGTATATTAATGACGGCTTGCCTCTACGCGAGATAAATCTTTTTAAAGCTAAGATATAATACTCTGAGGATAATGATGTCACAAGTTCTAAGTGCAATGCTCTCGTTGACAAGCAAACAAATACACACAAATAGCATTTTTCTTATCTAGAACCTCTATCTATCTTATTTAAGACATACATAGGTAGGTCCAGCATAATCCACGCCGATCTTTAAAAAAGGAAAATCAGATTTGGACGTTCACTAGGTAAATTACCCATTATAGGTTGTACCTGCCTACAATTTCAGCTTTGAAACGACACTTGGCCTATGATCAACCATGCCTGTCTAATATGCGATAGTAAAAGCTGAGGGGCTGCATGTAGCATAATATGATGGTTATTTCTAAATAAAAGTAATGTCAAATAATGATTGCTACATAATATCATGGGATGTTTCTGATCGTATGACAAATCTGAATTAAATAATCGACCTCCCACTCGAATTATATTATTTTGATCTAAAAATATGTTTAATGAACTTAGCCTACTGGATGATTAAATTTTTTGTTTATTTATTAATGCATTATAATCTAAAGGATAAGATTCAATTTGCGCTTGCCTAGTTATATACATAAAAGCCTTGTTTAACTCATTCCCAGATAACGGAACCGTGCTATGTTCCGAAACATATTTAATGCGTATGTTTTTTATAAAGCGAAACACATAAGCACAGGCTCGCTGGAGTCTAATTAATTGCGAATATCTAGTAATATAAATTATATTATTATTATATGGAATATTATTTATCATGCAAATAGAATTATGATCTTTAATTTAAAGTAAATCGTTAGTAAGAGTGTCGTTAGCCTTTTGATCCCATTGGATCACCTTTTATAATAGGTAGTCTGGTCCGTGTCACCACAGACTTGGAAGTACTAAGTTCCTCTAAAGATGTACCTCGCGATAATAAGTCCGCATGATTCCAACTGGTATTGCTGGTTAGATCGTTAATTTCTACAACGCGGTTCTGTACAAAGGTTTAAAGAGAATAAGGCGACATTCTTAACCAACCGAGAACAATAGTGGAATCCGTCCACATTATGATGTTGTCAAAGCTCATACGCAAAGATTGAACTATTTTGTCTTTTAACCTAGCGCCTATTAGTGCACCTAACAATTCCAGTCTTGGGATACTTAGAGGTTTGGTCGGCGCCACACGGGTCTTAGAACATAACAACTTGACAGTTACGTCACCATTGTCGTTGAATGAACGTATACCTATACGCACAGGCACCATAGGCCACAAGACTGGAGTCGGTAAAAATATGCAACTCAATACGATACGGGCATTTTCCTACTACATGACGAGGAATTAGAAGCTTGTTTAAGTCCTTTAATGAATGGATAAATTTATTCCAACTAGTCAAAATATCCAACGGCAATGTATCATCCCAACCTGTTTTGCACAGCCAGAGTTTTTGCAATAGCACCTTTGCAACGATTACAATAGGGCTTAATAATCCTAACGGGTCGTATATTTGTGATACAACTGATAAAATTAAGCGTTTAGTTACTTTAGAAGCGTCAGCGTTAATCTTTGTAGTAAAATGAAATTGATCGCTATAGTTTAACCAACCTAATCCTAAAGTTTTATTAGATTGATTCTCGTCTAACATCAACTGTTTCGATTTGTCACTTTGTATGGACTGTGATGCGAGATCAGGCGAGTTAAAAATCCATTTACGCAATGGTAAACAACCTGAGTTGCAAACATCTGTAACTCGTTTACAAATATTAAATAAATGGGACTTGCTATTATGGCCTATTAATAAATCATCAACGTAATAGTCCTCTAATATTATTTTTGATATTTCAGGATCTTTAAATTCCAGTGCTAGTTGACGCACACAACGTATACAAAGATAGGGCGCGCTTGCTGTTCCGTAAGTCGTCGTATTGAGACGATGTACATTGAGGGGTTCCGACGGGCTCTCACGCCACAGGATCAGCTGTAAATTTCTTTGATCCTCTTGAACAAGAATCTGCCTAAACATTTTTTCGATATCAGCACATGCAACGTATTTATACTGTCGGAATCTTAAAATAATTGAAAATAAATCATTTTGCAGAGGGGGACCGGTAAGCATGATATCGTTAAGCGATTTTCCCGAAGTCGTTTTCTGGCTAGCATTGAAAACCACCCTTAATTTTGCTGTCGTGCTTTGCTCACGGAATACACCATGGTGTGGTAAAAAATAATAAGGCGACGAATAGGTTTCAATGCGAGTCATGTGTCCGAGCCTTAAGTAATCACGCATAAACTCTACGTACATAGATTTATAAGCCGGTAAACGTTCTAATTTATTCTCTAGTGTCATGAATCTATTTTTCGCTACATTATAACTATCACCAAGTGACTCTGGTGTATCTTTTAACGGGATTCGTACGAGAAAACGACCATTGTCGTCGCGTTTAGTTGTTTCAATAAACAATTGTTCACATTTCCGATCGTCTTCGGAATAAAACGATTTATTTGGTGAAATTTCCTCGATTTCCCAAAATTTTCGTAATTGCTCATCTATTTCTAGTGAACCGAAATTACACAGTACTTGATTGATGCGCAAGTTGCCAGTGTGTATGGGGCCTGAAATAATCCACCCTAGTTTTGTATTATTTAAATACGGGCCACTAGATAAACGAATTTTACCTTCCAGCAATAAATCCCAAAAATAGTTAGCACCGATTAAAATATCTATCTGGGAAGGGACGCTAAACAATGGGTCAGCGAGATCAATGTTTTTAGGTAAAATTAATTTAGTCGCATCTATTTTTGAAGCGGGTAAAAGAGACGTAATGTTCGGTAATACTAAACAATTCATTCTTGTGCTATAATTGTTTTTTAAAGAACGTAGTTTTATATCACAAGACTGACTTGACTGTGTGACTGACTGGCCTATTCCTGTGATTCGATGAGTGGACTGTATAGTTTTAGCGTTTAACTTTTTACATAACGAATGAGAGATAATGCAATGTTGACTGCCACTATCTAATAACGCGCGAACTTTATAGTATTTATTATTGTCCCCGGCAACTTCAACCAACGCCGTAGACAATAAGACGGGTTCTAAAGCGAATGAGTTTGCAGCGCTAGTAAAACTATCACTCTCGACCCTTGGACAGTTATCGAGCGGTTTTATAATATTAGCGTGCAAAATAGATGACGAGTTATGCCCTATGGATTGTGTATGTATGTCGGAGGATGACTGTGAAGTATCTAACACCGCGGCCAGTGAATTTCCCTTGTTTAGCGCATCGTGTAATAAAGTGTTATGTTTTTCAGTGCACTGCCTACAAGGTCCAAAGTAACAATCTTTAATGGAATGTCTCAGGCGTAAACAGTTTAAGCATAAGTTTTTAGATTCGACTAGCTTCAACTTCTCATGTGAAGGCAAATCCAAGAACTTGGCGCACGAGTAGATACCATGACCACTGGCGCACATTACACATACACGTTTAAATCTTTCGTTCTTACTGTTAGATTTTTGACTATTTTGCGTAGTTACGAAACTTTGAACTTTAGGTATATGTTTATTATTTGATTCTTGAGATATCTTATTAGTGGAAATATGGTAATGGTTGGCATAAACCATTTCTAAAATATCGGCTTTTTCTTTTAAAAACGTGATTAATTGTCGAATTTAATTGTTTGATTTGGATCTTTATAACAATTAAGTTTGTACTGTTGCCAATCTTTTTCTATGTTAGCGTCAAATTTTGATACAACTATGTATATTAATAAAGTATCCCAATGATCCGTAGGTTCGCCTAACATCTTTAACGCGCGTAAGTTTTTCAAAACAGTGTCGACTAACTTGCGAATATGAACTGGGGATTCTTTAGTTAATTGTTGTATGGAAAATATGGACTTAATGTGATTATTAACTAGCAAATTCTTATTGTCATATCTACTCGCGATCAAATCCCAGGCTACTGTGTAGCTATTAGAAGAAAACTCTATCGATTTTATTACCTTCAGGTAATAAAATCGATAGAGTTTTACCTGTAAGAGGGCATTACCTGTAAGAGCAGATCTTAAATAATGATATTTCTGTATATTATCGAGCTCTTCAGAATTGTGAATCATTGACAAGTATGTGTCTCTAAATTCCAACCAATTTTCATACGAGCCATCGAATGAAGGCAGCGATATAGTGGGCAATTTAACTAGTAACTTATTTTTACAGTTATGTACCTTATCATTATTGTTACTATTTAAAACAATTTGATCTTTTAACAAGCACTCAATGGTAGCCATGGCGTTGTAGTACGAATTTTCAAATGTTTCTCGTTCTAACAGCTGCTTTTCGAGGTCTGATTCATCGACTAATTCCTCGATAGTGGTTTGAATAACATTAAAATTCTGTAATATACCTGTTGCTGACTGCTGACGTAGCTTCAATTCAGCTCTTTGGCGGTCAGTTATCACCGTAGAATTGTTAATCGTATTCACAAATTTTACAAACAGTGTCAAGCTACCTTTAATAGACTACGCTTCTTTAATAATTCTTTAAATGACTCAGTCATGTTGGCGATTTATGTAAAGAACGAGGTACTCACGGTTTTCCTGTGACCAGTGTGGTGAATAATGCGCACCACTCCCGTTATTCCTACTAAATTAGGCGACTTTGGTACAAGTAGGGCTAATGGGTGTATGGGTAAGGATTGGAAAAGGTCTTTAGCCCCTGATGAAGCGTTTCCCGCCGGCTGGTGTCGTCTTCTTGTTGACTTCGATACGGCTCGGAGGTCCAATGTTACGATTGTATCGGGATTTCAGGGGCAAAAGTTGTGGTTTGAAAATGTGTCCTCTTGTTTGTTGTTTTTGAGACAATTTAGTGTATTTCGTGTACAAGTTTGAATTACACGACAGAACCGACATTAATGCGCGGGAAGAATTCTTATGTCTACGTTTTCGAATTTAGAGAACTATTTAACTTTTTAAAGATTTGAAAAAGAAAAGTGTTGCACAGATAACACAAAAATAATATTTTCACAGTTAATAGTTTAACACAGCGCCATCTGCTGGATAAATTTAACACTAATGGCGAAAGATGGCGCTATGCGTTAACAAGGTTATTTATGCAATTAATTTTTTTGGAGTCCATAAACCGCAAGAAGAAACCGAATGCCTTTAGTAATTAGTATTTGAGGTGAAGAATTAATTTCTGGAAATACTTTTGCGCAGTCAATCAAATATTTTTTTTCAAATAATTATAATACCTACTGAATTTTTTCCCCTTCTAAACATTGCTGACGTAGTATCGCATTGTTCGCAAATCCACCAACATATCCACCAACAAATCCACCAACATATCCACCAACAAATCCACCAACTAATCCAGCAACAATTCCACCAACATATCCACCAACATATTATTTGAAATGAAATGAAAAAAAAATTATTTATGACAAAAAAGAAATCTTACAATACATAGCTAACTTAATATAATAAAGGTTGTCAAAAAAGGCCCCTATCTCAGCATTAGCATAATGTAATTAAAAAAATTTGCATAATGTGGTCCGATTATTATGCTATAAATTAAATATGTATTACTCGCCAAATACCTAACGAAACCCATATCCACCAACAAATCCACCAACATATCCACCAACAAATCCATCAACAAATCCACCAACAAATCCACCAACATATCCACCAAAAAATCCACCAACAAATCCACCAACTAATCCAGCAACAATTCCACCAACATATTATTTGCATAATGTGGTCCGATTACTATGTTATAAATTAAATATGTATTACTCGCCAAATACCTAACGAAAGCTCTTGCCGGATAGTTCAAGAAACTGTATATTTTATCATAATTATATATTATTTTAATGACATCAATGTCACGGTGAATTATTTTCGTTGCACTTTATAGCATAAAACATCCCTCGGCGAATGACATGAACATGGCAATTTAGACCCAAACTTCACGTCATAATGTCTTCTTTTAAAAGGTGAACCTGAGCGGTATTCCGTTGTGTCAGTTTGATTGGGATATTGGGTCAAGATTTGCGCTTAATTTCCTTGAAGTAATGCTTCTATGTTTATTTGGGTTCACTGATTAAAATGTATTGTGACGTATCCGTTTTTCTCACAAATACTCGACCATTTCTGACCCAGACGTATTTGTATTCCATTTCCTTTGCTCTAATCCTGGTTGCTGCATGAAGGGCTTTGTTAGTAGGTGAAAGATGTTAAACTATGTAGACTGGAGACGCCTGCCCTGAGAACCCTAGATGTTTACAGTTAAGCTTTTCTTGAGGATTATCACGATTATGTTTAATAATTGATGCCAAGAGCTGATCACGATGTTTGGGTGATACCAGTTGTACAATAATCGATCTGGGGCGTGTACTATATGGATTAGACTTTGAAACGCGGGATCAATATCGTATATCCTTCTATTTAATGTCACAGTTTACGGTTTTGGCTAGTGAAGTGACGATATTATAACCGTTCTCGTTTTAACTTTCGGGCATACATTGCACTTCAACATTATTGGATCGGGATTGCTGCTCAATGGTATTGATTTTAGCTTGAAGATCTCCAATCTGTATTTTCATTTCATTATTTTCTGATTGTAATTTTAAAGTAGTTTCATTACAGTCTTGCTGTATTTTGGTAATATCTTCGAATTGTTCGAATGGATTTAATTATTTCCTTCATCTCTTCTCTAATTGGCACTAATTTCCTGTTAATTGTACTAATCATACTTTCTTTGAACTGCACCAACATCTCGCTAAATTCGGATTGAATTATTTCCTGTATTATAGTGCGTATATCTTCATTATCGCTCGGAGGTGATGCCAGCGAAGGCGGGAGAATGGCGTTTCTCTTACTGCCTTTATTTTTAGTTACATTGTGACTAGGAGTAGAATCATCTTTAAATTTTTTCGATGTGTTATTTAGGCAAGAAGGACATTTCCAAACCTTTTGAATTCCAGGTTTATTTGGAGAATACTTGAGAGACAGACAATAATAGTTATATGATATTCCACAGGCCACACATTTTATATGTTCATTTATTTATATATTATTTCCATTTTCGCAACATCCTCAACGTTCAGAAACATCGGCTATATTAAATGAGCAATATAATCCACAAGATTCTTCAGCAATGTTAACTTCTAAGAGGCAATGAAAAATAGGTAAAATGTATTGCACCGTCTACTCTGGCTTATATTTGGCAAGAGCGCTCACGTGCGTCGTCGAGTGCAAACGCACACGACTTTATCACTTACGTTCACCGCCTAAGGATGAGGGTCACGTGCGCTGACTATAAAATCAGATGAGATTTAACGGTCATAATTATTTTATTTTTAAATAATTTATGAAATCACTCACTGTTACATGTTCCTTGTATTCATTATATCTCACTATTGATTATTTTACATCTGTTCATATTTATCAAATTAAAGCCATATACAGCTTTAATTTGATAAATATGAACAGACACGAGTTCACCGTTCAGTTGCGATGGCAAAGATGAGGCTCTTATCAGCAAGTACCTACTCCGAACCAGGCTTAATCACAGATCTTACGACCCTCCACTACACTTTTGCGCCATTCAACTCTATTTTCAGCGAGCTTTTCCCAGCTACGGTGGTCAATTTTAAAAGCGGCCATAGTCAGCTTGGTCTTTAAAGCGAAGCAGAAGTCTACCGACATCGCGCTTCATTCGCTCATTTAATGACACCCACAAATATCTGGCATTGGTAAGATTTTTCTTAACACCTAACCTAAAAACAGTTCTCTGATTCAACCAATCAAACTGACCAATTCTGAAACCGCCGATGACGATACAATAAAAATATGAGCAAACGTCTTTTAAAGTGGTTCCGAGAGCAATATGTGACATAATCCAAATAAATACCGATTTTAAATATAAGTGAGAAAGCAATTGCTGTGTTGTGACGGCGGCGAATATCAGAATATCATCACTCCATCTCATCCCGTTGGGGTGTAGAAGTCGACCCAATGGGATATCCAGAGGACGGGCAGCAGCTTTGTACTTATAACCTTCTTACAACGATCGCCAACCCATCTGCCAAGCGTAGCGATTATGGCATATCCCCCACGATAATTCTTGGGGGAGGCTTTTGTCCAGCAGTGGACTTTTTACAGTTGTTATGATGAGAAAGCAAGAGAAATTGCCTTCTTTCTTATTTTTCCAGTTGGTTTTTGCAGCGGGAGTCTTAGAAGTTCATATTTAACGTTTGAAAATGAAAAAGTCATTTATTCCGTTAAAACATTACATTTGTATGGAATCGTCAATTTTTTTGACCCTACCGTGCAGTGCATGACGTGGCAGCTACTGAGAAACACTGCCAGAAAACTCAGTAGGAATCCTTTTTTAAAATATTTATTTCTTACATAAAATTACATTGTATTTAAATGTGTTAATTTAGAGCGACTTAATCCCAAGCTGTTTTGTCACTTAAATAATCAGAAGTTTTGTAGTAAGCCCTGCTACACCATTTGGCTTTTATAATTCTTTTAAACTTATTCATAGACATTTCTCGGATATCATTGGGAAGTTTGTTATAGAATCTTATACATTGCCCCATAAAAGAGTTACTTACTTTGGGGAGACGGGTGGTATGTAACACAAAGTTATGCTTATATCTAGTATTAATATTATGAGTATCACTCCTTTTACAGAAGGAGTCTTTATATTTATGCATATAAATTAGATTGTCATATACTGACATGCTACAGTCAGAATGTTAATCTCTTTAAACTTCTCTCTCAAAGATTCTCGCGGACCAAGTTTATACATCGGTCTTACAGCTCTTTTTTGCAATACAAATATGGTGTTAATGTCCGCAGCGCTACACCAGAGAAGAATTCCATAGGACATTATACTAAGAAAATAACTGAAATAAACCGTTCTAGCTGTATCCACATCAGTAAGCCGCCTTATAGTTTTAACAGCATATGCAGCAGAACTTAATTAGCCTGTTAGTTTTTCTATTTGTGGGCCCCATTGTAGTTTTGAATCAATTGTGATACCCAAGAACACAGTTGACTCAACAGGGGTCAATCCAGCCCCATTAAGCCGTACATTGGTAGCCACCTGTTTCACATTAGGTGTAGAGAATTTGATGACTTTAGTTTTCTTGTCATTTAGCAAAAGATTATTATTTAATTAAACCAATTAACAACTTTAGAGATTGCGTCATTTACTTCGTCAAAATTGCGTAATTGTCGATTTATTTTAAACGTCAATGAAGTATCATCCGCAAACACAACAATCTCATGTTTATCCCTTGCATAGTAGGGTAAGTCATTAATATAGATTAAAAATAAGAATGGGCCGAGAATCGATCCCTGTGGAACGCCCATTACCACTGGGGATCCCGCATATTTTTTACCATTTATATCGACCTTCTGAATTCTATTGCCCAAGTAAGAAGTCAAAAGTTCGAGAGCCTTGTTCCTGATACCGTAGTGGTGTAGTTTCCTGACAAGAGTGTCATGATGAACACAATCAAATGCTTTGGCCAAATCGCAAAAAATACCTAACGCATCCTGCGAGTCCTCCCAAGCCGCGAATATACTTTTTAACAGATTGACTCCTGCGTCTATAGTTGAACAACCCTTCGTGAATCCAAACTGTTTCCGATGAAGTAAATTATGTATATTAAAGTGACTGAGCAACTGGCTAAGCATTAGCTTTTCAAATATTTTACTTAGAGTGGGCAATACGGAAATAGGTCGGAAATTTGAAGGATCTGAAGTATCACCAGCTTTAAACAATGGAATAATTTTACTATACTTCATCAAGTCAGGAAATACGCCAGATTCGACACAGCAATTGAACACAGCAGCTAGATGTGGGGCGATTATAGTTATAATTGATGAAATAGTCTTAACAGATAAACCCCACAGATCCCTAGTGTTTTTCATATTAATACTTTTGAAAGCATTCAAAATATCTTTAGGGTTAACCACCGAGAATTCAAAATCTGTGTCACACTTCTCTACGCTTTGCTGGAGTATTAGCTCAGCAGATACAGAAGAAGACGCGTATGTATTTAGAAATATATTGATATATTTATTAGTTGTCTGGTTGCCATAACAGACTCTGCCTTTTGCGATCAGATGGCAGTGTATGTATATGTGTGTACTTCAAAATATGTTTAAGTAAAAAAATATACATCTTGGGACAACAAACACACAGTTATCTGATCATAAACTAGGCAGAGCCTTTACTATGGTATCTGATAAACATACCCATATATATCTAAATACATACGTATTATAGACACACATACATTTGTCCTGGTTGGGAATCGAATCCAAAAGCAATGTCCATGTACCAACAATATTTTACTATATAGTTCGACTTTTAATTGTATTCAGTAACTTGACAGATAAAGGGTTACCAGGTTTTGACAAAAAAAGATAGTGAGGTGGTGTAGGAACGAACTAAATTGAATGAACTCAAATAATGTACTTACACGAACGTTTTATTTTAAATAATTAATAAGGTTGTCTTAAAAACACATTTATTACATATTATGTTTCTCAGTAGTAAGGTAATTTAAAATAAAAGGAGTTAGAGATGAAATATATAATCATCTGAATCAGAAAGTCACTATCGTCGCCCATTACATTCATGATAAATGTGTCAGTAATGTTATCAATTACATGGTCCATACGACACATATCATCTTCTACTTTTAATATGTGAGATACACAAGCACTTCATGACGATGGGGTCACATTACTAACTCCTTCTTCAAATAATTTTCTTACTATGCGACATGCCTCTGTACCTGTGGCTAAATTAGTTCTATTGGGTTGAGCTCGCATTGTTAAGGGGGCAGTCTTAGCAAAATTATACCATGTTTTGCTGCCATCTCATCAACTGCATAGTTTTCAATTGCTTGATTTTGATTTTTAACCGAATCTATTAGTTGCCTTCACCATGCCTTCTTCGTCTATACTAATATTATAAAGCGGTACGTTTGTGAGTTTTCGACATTGTAAGGGGTAATCTCTGAATCTGCTGAACCTATTTTCAAAATTATTTCACCAATAGAAAGCTACGTTATTGTGGAGTGAAAAATTCCAAAATTAATCAAGCATCTTTACTTAAACTTGAATAATCTTCCTGGACATCTTAGGCATTGTTTCGATTTTTCGCGAATGGTAAGGGGCATTGTCTATTACGACAACAGAGTTAGGCCGCAATTTAAGTAAGATAATCCCAAACCACTCTTCAAAACATTTGGCATTAATTTCCTCGTGGTAACAACCACTTCTTTTCTTTCAAAAATGAGGAGCCCATCCTACAGAAAGCCTTCCTCTCCACCTATACAGCAAACTATTAATCTTTCTCCTTTGCCAGTAGGATTTTTGAGCCCCCCGTGGTAAGGCCTTCCAGAAACGTTTGTCTAGATTGACACTTTCATCGGTTCATACTTTTTTGTAGTATGACCTAAAAAACTGAATGTTGTACAAAAATGTTTGAATTCATATAAATCATAGGATGTCAGTGTTAGCATCGGTAAAATTAACTACCTTCATTGACCCAGGTTCATCTTAATAGTAGATGTATCGTGCTTCTCTGCGATATCGTTTTATTAAGCGCAGATAACGTTGCCGCCAAGAAATAAGGTCTGCCCTATTTATAAGAAAATATAAGTTTTACTAAAATACTAATATAAACGAAATGACGATTTAACCTACTCAGAAACCTCGCGTAGAATATTCAAACCATTTTTCGTACTCTACGCGAGAATCGCCCCGTTGTCAGCCGATTCTCGCGTCTCAGACGTTATTTCGAACACGCAAATTATTTTCTTCAACCGTCATTCCCCATTTTCCTTCGGTATATATAGCATAAGGATTAATATCTATGACGCGAAAATCGAAGGCCAGTATCAGCTCTTGCATTTAATTTTAATAGATCATTAAACACATTGGCAGGATAACAACAGCGCACTTTATGATAAAGAATAATTATTATAACTAACCCTTAGGATGGTAGGATGTAGAATTACACATATTCCACATGTTACAAAAGAGATTTATAAGTTTTATTTAAATTAAACCAGTTTTTCATTAGCTTATTACGTAAAATCGTTTACTACCCTACATTATCATTAGAATTACTGAATACAATTAAAGAGTCAAACTACGAATTTTTGAAGTAATATAAACCATTTTTATCATTCGTTCTTACGTAAACTCGGTCACTTCCCAACACTATTAGTTTTAGTATGGTAACATTATTCTTCTTTGAATTGTCAAGTTACTGAATACAATTAAAAGTCGAACTATAGTGTATTATTTTCTCAGTTAAGTACTTAATTAGAACCTGTTTAAGTATTGAAATTCGGTCTAGATGTTATCTGTGCTCAGCATAAAAACTAAAGAGAGAGTGATCTTCAAACAAAAAAAAAAACAAAGTAAGTGACTTTAATTATTATTATATTAAAGAGAATTACAATATTTAAGCTAACATGTCTTAACAACTTATTTTCTTCTCCGTGTTGTTTTCTTAACTGCTGGCTTTTTGAAAACATCTTCATCATCCTTCCTCTGGAACTCTTCATCTGTTAAAAAATAGCTTTATTACTTACTTAACATATTGGTTACCTAGTGTCAGAAGTGTTTAAGCTGCTCAATAGGCCTCTGACATGCCTTACCAATGTTGTCTAATAACTACAACCGGGACCAATAGCTTAACGTGCCCTCCGAAGCACGGAGACGCTCAGAAATTAAAACACTTTCGGTGGTCACCCATCAATGGACTGACCGCTAGCCTAGTTGCTAAACCTATAACATAATTTATAAATTTAAATTGAATATAATAAAAATGGAGATCTTTAGGTGAAGCCTTTGTCCAGCAGTGGACGTCTTTCGGCTGATATGATAATGATGATAGTAAAAATTAACAAAAAATAAATAATTAAATAAACAAGTAAATTATCATATTTGTTTATTTTTTTAAATTTTTATTTGTGTGCTTTACTGCCAGCATACTTTTGCCCCATATGGCATCAAACTGCTCATTACTACTAATTTCAATAAAGCATTATATGGTTTAGAAACTGATAATAAGTACCTGAATCATCGGACATGTTGGCTGGCAGCCTTCTAGTCGCCGCCTTCCGATTTGACTTCCTCACACTTTGGGGAGTATTATCATTCCGCGGTGGTTCATTCTGCAAAAGACATATTCATATATATTTTATATTACTAGCTGTGCCCCGCGGTTTTACCCGCTTTAAACTTTATAAATTACAGCCTATTTGTTAATCGAGTCTAGGGTGTCAGCTAACTCCATACCAAATGTTATAAAAATCGCCCCAGACGTTTACGTGTAGAAGTAATAAACATACAAAAGTTTGTGAGTGTGTGTGTGTGTATGACACACTCACAAACTTACCTCTTTATAATATTAGTGTGATATGGTAAAAAAAATTGAATCGTCAAAATTCAACTCATTTAAACCGTAATAATATTACATTGTGTGGAATCGTCTAATTTTTTTCTACCCTACCGTGCAGTGCATAATGTGGCAGCTACTGAGAAACATTGCCAGAAAACTCAGTAGGAATCCTTTTTTTTAATATCTATTCCTTAATATAAAATTACATTGTACTTAAATGTAGTAATTTAGGGTGAATCAATCCCAAGTCGTTTTGTCACTTAGATAATCAGAAGTTATGTAGTAAGCCCTGCTACAGAATTTGGCTTTTATAGCCCTTTTAAACTTACTCGCAGACATTTCTCTGATATTACTGGGAAGTTTGTTATACAATCACTTGTTTTCCCTACTGTGCAGTGCTTGAGAAACGTTGCTAAAAGTAGGAACTCTTAAAAAAAATATCAGTATCAACTTAACATGTAATTACAATTTTACTATCTAAATGCGTTGAATTGAATCTACTCATACCCAAGGAGTTTTATAATGAATATAGGAATAACACTTCAGCCGGGACCGACACTTTAACGTTGCGTCTGGAGCGCCAGCAATCTGTAAACGTCTCCGCGTTTACAGATTGCTGAGAGTAACTGGCTACGCAGTGAGTATGTACGTACCTCGTCGGGGCTGGAGGAGGAGCGGCGCGGGCGGCGCGGCGCGGCCTTCTTGCGCGGCGTGGCGCGCGGGGCGGCGTCGGGGCGCGCGGGGGCGGGCCCGCTGCCCTCGCTGCCTTCGGGGTTGCCCTCCTCGCCCTCACGAACCGCGAAACATTCCTCTATCTTGTCACCTAGCTCGGTTACTAATGTCTGGGAACATAGAGGAAAAATGCTTATAAATTCAAAGTATAATTAGTTGAGCAGAGCGAATGCCCTTTATTGTCAGAATAACATCACTGTAAACACCGTACCGCGTGACAATTGATAGTGGACTGGTGAACTTCGAGCCAACCGCCGCTCGCACAATCTCGTTCACGTTCTGGCGTCGTTAATTAGCACACTGGTTGTGAATGTTGTGTATCATCTAACAGCTGGTTCTTAATAGTGTATAGTGTACATGACAAGCTTGTCTCAACAACCCAGAAAGGAAGACAGAGTAAGGTCAGCCACGATCATTGCCCTATTCCCATAAAATACAACAAAAATTATAGGCATGAATGCATTTTATTGAAGCATTAAAAAATAAAGCCACTACTTTGAACATTTTGGTGAAGTAAAAAATAAAAGTATCAAAGAATACGAACTCTGAATGAAATTTTGATTGGCCTAACTTATCCTCATCACGGCAATACCCAAACATCGCGCCCGTCAAGAGCTCATACTCGTTCGTAAAATTAGTTTTTTGCAAACTAATATGAAAGCCATTGCGTGACCTTTTGAAATAATTCTTATAAAAACAAAATAAAATCAACTTCTTAGTTACTCGACCTATCGAGATATTTGTTAGACTTTTGACAGTTATTAAGAACGTCTTTATTAGTCAGAATTTAAAAAAAAGTGTAGTTTTCTTACAAAATAATATGTAGGAACATTAATGCCTATAATTTCAGATTCGATGCATAATCACATTTAGCGAACGATATGTTACCAGACACATATAACATGGCTTTATTCAAGGCACTCTGTGAACAGGCATCTTATGCGTACACGCGGTCTATTTTAGACCAGATTTTCACTTTACAGCAGTTGAGATTGTTAGCAAGCGCAAACCCATTAAATAGTGAAGCATCGAGAATACGCCAAGCCATGCTTTAGACGAGCTCACTCTTTTAAACGTGTCTTGTCTTGGGTGGGGTGTACTTGCGAACTGCACTTCGACCCTTCAGGATCTTTTGTACTTACCCCCATTCGATTTTTTTTCTATACTTAGAGCCCCGAATGAAATAATAATATAATAATAATAATATCTGGGGACAATGTCACACAGATCATCCTAGCCCCAAACTAAGCAAAGCTTGTACTATGGGTACCAGGCGACGATATACATACTTATATAGATAGATAAATACTTAAATACATAGAAAACATCCATGACTCAGAAACAAATATTCGTGCTCATCACACAAATATTTGCACATCATTCAGTACACTTCTTAGGGGTACATCTTTGTAGTCTCCTGGTCTTTTGGTCTTAGTAAAATAGTCAAATTCAGTAAGCCCTACCTTGATTTCGGCTTTAGCCATTTTAGAAGTATTGTTCATCAGCGTAGTGAAACTCTCCATGACTCCAGAACAATGCAGCTTATCTTTGTAACAGTCGAGGTTTTCGATGAGTTTGCGAAGAGATCTCTCGTTGTACGTGAAGAGAGACAGACAGTAAGCGAGATCGCGCCACTGTCGCTCCTCTGTCGACAGCTTGAATCTTTGGCACAGTTTCTCTATTAAAGCTTCCATTTGGCGATCTTTTTGGATGAGAGATGTTATATACCTGCAAAAAGGATAGAAATAAAACTTATAAATTGTATATTAATTATTTTTTTAAATAAAATAAATAAAAAAGGTTTTTATTCACGTAGACTTTAAAAAAGCGCTTGTAAATAGTCAGAACATGTTTGTAGTAATATAGTTGTATACATTATTATTTCTAGTAACATAGATATTTAGGTACACATTGCATGAAAATATTTATAAAATTTATTTTATTATAGCATTGATGTTTAGCTAGCTCGTATCAAGTTATTGTCAAGAGATCCGTGTGTGAATAATATCCTAGGACATTATTCACACACGGACATCTGATCCCAAACTAAGCAGAGCTTGTACTATAGGAACCAGATAACTAATATATTGCATATACTACTTATCTTTTGTAAATACATACTTATATAGAAATTACACCCAGACTCAGGGCAAACAGACATGTTCACGCACACAAATATCTGTCCTGGGCCAATCGAATCCACGACTTCCGGCGTGAACAGCAAGTATTTGCCAACCCCGCCAATAGGCCCGTTAAGTTAATATTTTAAATTATAATATGTTAATATTATATATTAACATTAAGAATTAGGGATATTTTAGTGGTCCTCCCAACACAAAGTAATTAATATTTCTCCTCTGTTACAAAGGGATAGATGATGTTCTTCATGGACTGCCGCTCGTCCATCGCCACTCACTCTCGCCGGCCTTGCCGCCCGCGACAAACAAACAATCATGGTCATCATTCTGAGTGGTGATCGAACCCACGATCTCTGGCTTAGCATTCAGGGTCACTGACGAAGGAAATAAATATACACTAATCTCAAAAATGGGAAATCATAAATTTGATCGTCCGGCGGGTCTCGAACCTGCACCATCTACCAATCCGGGGTAGGCGCTCTGCGTTAAGCTACGAACGATACACGCCGGCAGATCAAATTTAGGATTCCCTTGCTAACACCCTTCCGGAGGATGTAGGAATTATCTATCGGTTTTGTATTTCTAGAAACATGGCCGACTGATATGTTCACAGTTGCATGTGAAAGATCATATTATATTGATAATACCTTCCAAATTATTAAATTTGAATTTTATAGCATTATTGCAGGTTCGAGACCCGCCGGACGATCAAATTTATGATTTCCCATTTTTGAGATTAGATAAACGCTTTGCATTGCGAATAATGCTATAAAATTCAAATATACACTAACTTAAACTCACATACATAGGAACCGAACTTTTAAAAAATCGTCTCTTTGTATACATAATGTTTTTTTTTTACTCCAGTTAAGAATGACAACGCGTTTTGGTTTCAAATAGGCCTTGTTAAGAGTGATTTAAAGAGGCCAATCTCAAGGGTATACACGTAGGCATTGAGGATCCATTTACTGGCTCCTGGATCATCAGATCAGCGCGATGGTTATATATATTATTGCTTTTTCAACCAGTTACTTGAATATTTCCCCACCTATGTAATAATTAGGAGTTAAAAAAAGTTACTGAAACTTTTTTCTAAGATTTGTTTACATTTGTTAGTTGATATAAACTGAATTTGAACTTACTTCATGATAACTCGGTACTGCTCCTCAGGTACATTGAGCTCCGGGTCGCTGAGCCGCGAGATGATGTCGGGCATGACGTTGTACAGGGCGTTGCCCTTCTGCGACAGCTGCTTGAAGAACAGCTTGGTCATGGAGGCCACGCCGGGGTCGCTGTCGGCGCAGCACAGCGCCATGTCGGCGATCTGGCCCTTGACGCGCACCATCTCGTGCAGCACGAGGAACGACAGCATCTTCACGGCGCACTGCCGGACTTCCAGCTCCTCGTCGCTTAGGCTACAAGTTTCATTATTATTAAAACAGGTGTTTGAAAACGGTTTCTTTCTTTGTTTTTTTATTTCTTCTTATAGTAGTTATATAACAACTACTATAAAATCTTTTCTTTTTATCTTTTTATTTCATTTTATAGTAGTTATATAATAACTACTATAAAAACTTTTCATTTTTTCTTTTTATAGAAGTTATATATAAAACTACTATAAAAAGAAATAACAATTACAGTGAAGACTAGCATAGGTTATTAGTAAATAAAAACTACAGCATGATATATATAAAAAGGAGTCAAATGCATAAAAATTGTACGTCATACAAAGGAATTCATAAGATAATCCCTAATTCTTCTCATATCTGCCAATGAAATATTTATAACTATTGACACCAAGAAAAAAATGTGAAAAAAAGCGTGGGGTGCATCCCCACGCTTTTTTCACATTTTTTTCTTATTTACACTTTTAAAAATTAATATTAATTAAAAAATAATACACTATTCTTAATAAAATTTATTTTCAATTTTTAAGTTTGGTTTCCAACATAAAGCGTGTTTCTTTAGTTTTTTTACTATTATTAATTTTTTATTTTATTTATAAAAGTGTGTTTTTTTATTTCTGTATCTATTATTTGTTTTGTTGAATTAAAATTCTCTTTGGTATTCGAAAATGTGATAATATCAGATAAGTTGGTTAAAGATAATGATTGGAAATACCAAGTTATCAAGTTGTTGCTTTCATATCTACAAATAGGTGTTTAAATATAAAAGTAAGTAACACACATGAACCCTGTCAGAGTGTTGCAAATACAATGCCATAATTTTTTTGTGATTCTAATTTGAATTTAATTACATTTCTATTTTTGAACATTTCATTAATAGTAAGCATTGAATTATTAAATAACTTAAATTAAATAGGTTATGTACATTAAATTGGTAGGATAATAAATTAAGTTTAAATTATTATACATATATGATTATCATCAATTCCTTCCTTATCGACTATAGAAAAAGATTATATAAGTTAACCAAAATCTTTTGCAAACTGAACTGCAACTGAGTATATTGTAATCGGTCCTCGATAAATTTACGAAGTTTTAATGAAATCCGACCGTGTAAAATCGGTCAAAATCAACCCCAAAGGAGTCTGTTACAAACAAACATACAAGTGAAGCTAATATAAAGCGTGTAAAAATAACTTACATGTGATATATATGATGAGTCCACGGCTGCGTGAGATTGGGAAACCGCAGTGTAAGGTCAGCAAAAGCGATCGTCAGATTCGTCCTCAACGACACATTCCTGGACTTCTTGAGGACTGTCACCATTAACTGCAGACCATCTTCACACACGGCGTTTGATACCAACATGAACCTATAATAAAACAATTACAATGACGATAACTTAATGAATGACTTAATTAATATTTACCTATATAAAGGGCAGTTTATACATGTCGCGAATTAAAACGTAGTTAAATAGAAATAAGCCGGCAGTGTCATATATTGGTTATGTTATTATATATTATTATATTAGTAGATAATGACTGCCTCGTTAATCGATAAATCGACCGCAGAGAACGAGGTCCTAGGTTCAAATCCCGGGTCGGATTAAAAGTGATTTTGGGACTTGGGAGCTTGAAGTCTGGGAGTCGGTGGTATTATACCCCCGTGCTTCGGAGAGCACGTAAAACCGTCAGTCATGTACCTGACCTCTTTCCGGCCGTGTCGCTAGTCGTCCCATCGGATCATGAGTGATGGAATAGAAAGTGCTCCTGTGTCTGCGCACACACTTGTGCACTATAATAAGTCCCGGGCAGATGGCTATCCTCTATTGACACTGGCTGCCGTGGTCGAAATTCGGCTAGGAGGACATTATTGTTAGATAATTGCTGTTCAATTGCAAATCAGCATGAAGATGCAGGACCTAGAGGTATAATAAATAAAAAGGTGACTTTCAAGAAGCGAGCCTCTTCCTTTATTAAAAGTCGGTAAAACGTAATTTTTGAAAACTTAATTGTTCTATGTTTAAAAATAACAGTTTCGGCTCTATGCCTCTCTCAACCAGCAACTGGGGCCTCACCGTTCGCAGCATGTCTAAAGAATAGAATGGCTTTACGTACTCGTGGGTTACACACCTGTGTTTTAAAGAGCAGAGAAAGTGACGACTTTCGTCTCTTTATGAAGGTTGTCGGTAAGAAATCGCAGCTTGCGATTAGACCGCCCTATGTACATTATTAAGCTACTATTTATGTTCTATTTTTATGATTCATTTAGTTTACAATATTACAGGGAATATCTACCAGAGGTCGGGAAGCAGCTTCCTTCTGAGTACTACGACCATCATACTGCGATCGCCAACCCGCCTGCCAAGCGTGGCGATTATGGCATATCCCCTCAAGATGATTCTTGAGGGAGGCTTGTCCAGCAGTGGACTTATTTAAGCTGTAATGATGATGATGATGATGATTACATATAATAATAAAACGTTTATTTCAAGTTTAAAAAAAACTCATTATTATATATAGTATTGTATTGTTACACTTACATTCAGTCAAAAAAAGTATCGGGAATGGATGATTTATTTATGGTTCCAAATTCAAATTTTTCAACTGTTTTCCATTTTGGCGCGGAGTTTGAGTTGCATCTGTTATTTATATTACATACAGTGCTGGTTTTAGTAATATCATATATAGTGTGTATTGCGAATTTCATAATGGACAAAAATATCGAACAAAGAGTTTGTCTTAAATTTTGCATCGTTAATGGAATTTCGTGTTCGGAGTCACTGAAAATGTTACAGAAGGCTTACGGTGAATAGACTTTATCAAAAACTCGTGCTTATGAGTGGTTCAAAGCGTTCAAAAGTGGTCGAGATGTGATGAAAGATTTGCCTCGCTCTGGTAGGCCATCAACGTCTGCAACTGAAGTTAACATGGCAAAAATGAAGGAAATAGTGACTGAAAATCCTCATTCAACTCTGAGAGAGATAGCCGCCGAACTTTCTGTATCTCACGAGTCGATTCGTACCATTTTAACTAATCATTTGGGTATGAAAATGAAATTGTTGCCGCTCGGCTAGTCCCAAAAGATCTGAATTTTCTCCAAAAACTCAATCGCATGAAAGTCGCTGAGGACATGGTAGAACGAGTCAATTCCGACCCAACATTCATGAAACGCATTGTTACTGGTGACGAGACGTGGGTTTACGAGTTTGACATGCAAACTAGTCACCAGGCTTCGGAGTGGCGCCTTCCAACTGAACCGAAACCGAAAAAACCACGCCAAAGTCGATCAAAAGTCAAAGTCATGTTGACTGTTTTCTTTGACTATCGCGGTGTTGTGCACTCTGAATTCTTACCGGAAGGTCGAGCGGTAAATAAAGAATATTATTTGAGCGTTATGCGCCGTTTAAGAGAGTAAATTCGACGAAAATGCCAGATTTTTGGAAAGAAAATTCTAGGACTTTGCACCACGATAATGCGCCTTCGCACAAGGCCATCATTGTGAACGAATTTTTGACCAAACACTCAACAAATACCATCCAGCAACCACCATATTCACCAGATATGGCTCCAGCTGACTTCCTTCTTTTTCCTAAACTCAAATTACCACTTCGTGGTACCCGTTTTCAATCGGTAGAAGACATAAGGAGAATTCGCGGCGAGAACTGAACTCAATTCCGAAAACAGCGTTTAAAAAATGTTTTAATGAATGGATTATTCGTTGGCGTAAGTGTATCGTTTCTGAAGGAGCATACTTTGAAGGTGATTAAATAAATTTGGATGAATAACAAAGATTTTGTATATCATTGATCTTTTACCGGTACTTTCTTGACAGAGTAGTATATCTTTAAATCTCATATTATACATCAGTAACTATTTTATTTTAATATTTTCTTGTATCCATGTTATGGGATACGCGATGGGAGATACCAAATATGCCAACATACAATATCTAGCAAATGGGCCTGGTCCGGTTTGTTGGTCTAGGCCAAAGACCCACCCAAGTACAAACCTTTGTGTGATGAGCACGATTATTTGTTTTGAGACAATCAACACACTGCCATTTGATCCCAAATTAGGCAACCAGACAACTGATAAACATACTTATTTGTAAAACACCAACAACCTCGCAGGAGTAGATTACCAACAGTATAAACAACAACATTTGTTCTACGACTTTTCCGAAAACAGGCAGAAAATATCGACGTTTCATAGAAACTAGATCAGCTGTTCGGACATAATATTTAGGGAGAGCTCAATTTTTTTGTCTATATTCGGAAAAGTAGTAGAGCAAATGTTGTTGTTTATGATGGTAGTAACTACCCCTGCAAGGTAGTCAAATTCGTGGATGGTTCAATTAATTTTTTTTAAAACTAAATATTTCAAAGTTTTATGAAATAAAGAATACGTCCGAACAGAGTGAGATGCTCGTTTAATATTAATTCTACATGGAAGTCATTTTCCACAAATTAACTTATAATTATACGCGGAACAGTACCACCCGCCATGCCACCTGGCTTGCGCAACTCTAGGCAGGCACATTACCATCCTGTGTGGTACAGGGTACATAACTAGGTTCTTGGTGTTTTACAAATAACCCTGTTGTAACAAAATCTACAACTCCCGAGCGCTCGAGGCATCTTTACGTCATACTGGGCGTGGCCTCCCCGCAAGCGGCCGCCCCACCGTGCGCCGCCGAGCTCTGCCGGCCGGCGCCTATAAAAGACGACCACCGGCGTGTGCGCAGGTCGTACCGATAAAAAGCCCCCCTCAACGCGGACGGGGGGCCGCGTCATGTCATTAACGTAGAGCGAAAGTTGCACTAAACTCCCTAAAAACCATGATCTCTCACCCTCTCCCCGTCAGTATCCGCCCAGAGCCGAGGTTCGAACCCCACAGGGGGTGCCCTCCGGCGCGGGTACTTAGTTTGTAGTTTTATTTGCTAGGCCGGTTAGAGCCCACGCTCACCCCTACTGCCCGGTGAAGCAGTAAAAGCCGTAAGGCTAACTGCACACGTCATGTTAAAAAGTGTGCGCAGGCAGAGTTAACTGCGTTCTCGGACTGCTTCAACCTTCCTGGTCGGACAGCTCTGAGTACCAGTTATACGCTAGCACACGCACGGGGTCCCGCTCCCTGTTCTGTAGTACACTATAGTCTGTTAGTAATAAATTACACCTAGACACAGAAATTATATATAATATAATAATTGTGCTCATCACACAAATATTTATCCTGGGTGGGGATAGAATTGATGAACTCTAGCTTAGCAATCAGGGTCATTAACCATTAGATTAACAGGCAAGTCAATTTATTATTTCATCATTTCAGTCAAATGACGTTCACTGCTGGACCGTGGACTCCCCAAAAGATTTCCACAATGGAGTCGTTTCCATACTTCGGAGGGATATGCCATAGCTTGGCAGACGCGTTGATGATTGCAATATGATTGTTACAGTACACAGAGAGACGTTACTATCCGTTCTCTGGGAAGCGACTTCGACGCCCCCCACGAGCTGAAATGTGGTAACGATATTCTATGCCGTCAACTACACACTGAAATTTATTATTAGAATACTGTACCAATTCCTAGGTATACGTACCTCGTGAACGTGAGAGCCGCGGCAGCTTGCAGCGCCGGCGTGGTCTTGGCGGGGTTGGCCAGCAGCCAGCGCAGCAGCGGGATGTACCTGGACAGCGCGGCCGCCTCGCCCACGATGTCGCGCTCGCACACGCTGCGCACGTACTCCGCGTCGGCGTCGTCGGCCACGGCGCCTTCCAGCCCTACCTCGTCTTCTGTCATCGTAGTATTTGCCTATAAAATGAGTAGTAGTAAGTAGACTGTAAGCGTAGACTGTGTCTGACTGGCAGCATTCTACTGAGCAACTCACGGAGGGTCCCTTGTTGGAGGCGACGCTGGCGGAGCGCTGCGTGCGCGAGGAGGCGCTGGCGTTGCTGACGTTCATGAGCGTCTGGCGCCGCAAGTCGTTCACGCGGCCCCGCTTGCCCGGAGTAGCGAACGCACCAGCTTTCTTCTTGCGCTTCTCTTCTATTTTGCGTTCTTCTCGAACCTGAAATAAAAAAGGAAAATAAGATTAAACTAATCAGAAACGTGAGAAGCGAAAAAGTGAGAGCATGCATAGAAGGACCTTTTTTAAAGTTATATTACATTACTAGCTGTGCCACGCAGTTTTACCCGCGTTAAACTTTATAAATTATCACAGCTCCTCCCCCGTAGATAATAGCGTGATAATATGTACCATATATGTTGACCCGACCTCTTAGTAATATTCATGCAAAATTTAAAGTACATCCATGCAGTACTTTTTGAGTTTAGCGCGGAAATGCATACAGACAAACAGATAAACAGACAAAAATTCTAAAAACTATGTTTTTAGCTTCAATATCGATTGTAGATTACGCCCCAAGTATCCTTTAAAAAAATTATTCAATGTACGGTTTTCACTTTCCTACGATTTTATTATATGTATAGATGTACGCGGGGCTTTGTAGTGAAATGTGGTGCTGAAGAATGATGAAGATTAGTTGTACGATAAGAAAAACAAATTTTGAAGTAATACGAATGGTAGATGAGAAGAGATGCATGTTAAGAACCATAGGAAACAGAAGTGGAAAGATGTTAGGACACTTGATAAGACATTACACTTTTATGAAGAATATTATTGAAAACAAAATAGAAGCAAGGAGAGGACGAGGAAGACCAAAAAGGACCTATATGGATGAGATAAAGGAAAAGATAAATGTAATGTCGTATCAAGAAGTCAAAGCACTCGCCGAAACCCGAGAAGATTGGAAGAAGCTCCACCGACAAGAGCATAGCTCTTAAATATGATGATGATGACTTTGTAGTTAATTTATATGCCGTGGAAGTGGGCGCGAGGGGTATACCAGCATAATCCCTCTACATT
Organism: Pseudoips prasinana; assembly: GCA_951640165.1. Lineage (NCBI taxonomy): Eukaryota > Metazoa > Arthropoda > Insecta > Lepidoptera > Nolidae > Pseudoips > Pseudoips prasinana. The sequence continues at coordinate 19,006,017 of OX621260.1, forward strand.
TCTACAACCTATTAAAAAACTTAGGATTATCAAGAACTTCCGTAACTTCTATAGTTAAACGAGTATCCAAAGCGGCATTATTAGGATCATGCCAAATTTGGCTAGGAAGAGGGGGAACACTGAGAGACAGAGAAGGTGAGCGTTGATGCATCACAGGGGGCCCCTTAAACCTACGTTTGAGTCGCAGGTCCCAGACTTTGTCGAGTTTTCTAGTACGCGATGGACCCGGTCTCCACACGGTGAACCCATGGACATCCACGAAGAACGATGTGGAGGGCGTAGAAGTCATCCCGAAGGACTATCTCCCAGAGAACGGGCAGCAGCATCTCTCTGTGTACTATAACCATAATACTGCGATCGCCAACCCGTCTGCCAAGCGTGGCGATTATGGAATATCCCCTCCAAATGATGGACACAACTCCTTTGAATAGATCATTCGGGTAGGCTTTTGTCCAGCAGTGACGTCTTTCGGTTGATATAACGACGATGATGAGTCTCAAATCTCGCAAACCATGATTGTACTAGCTATTGAAAATTATAACGTAGATTATTCATATTCTTACCTGATTTCTTCTCCTGAGCTCGCTGTATACGCTTATATCCAGGTATATCAACTGCTGGAGCGCAACTTGACCCAGCGTGAACACAAAACGGGTCAGCAACTCTGTTGGCAAACTTATGTCTTCAGGATTCTCCCCATCTTTCACCATGGCTTCTTCCACTCTTTTATACATTTCTACGAGAATTTTAGCGCTCACTATTTCAGGAGTATCGCATATTGCATATACGAGATCTATAGTGTTGCCAGCGAACGACATGAACTTATCAAACTTGGTAAATATCTCCATAAAACTATCGAATATTGAAGTGAAAATGACGTGTTCAGGTGGGTATCTCTGGGTCTTTTTAGATAGAGGCAAGAGTAACTGAACACTCAAATTCCTGGAATTGTAGTCCGCTGTTAGGCCATGTGTTTGTATGACGTCGAGGTTGGCCAGAGCTACGGAGGGCTTCGCTTTAGTGACCATGACGAGAAGTGATAGAGCAGCATAACTGTCCATGTCTGTAGTTCCGTCGATTTTCTTCAAGAACATCTCCCAGAAGACCTATAAAGAAATACAATAAATATTTTAAAAAAGGATTCCTACTGAGTTTTCTGGCAGTGTTTCTCAGTAGCTGCCACGTTATGTACTGCACGGTAGGCTAAAAAAATTACGATTCCACACAAATGTAGTATTTTAACGACATAAATCATTTTTGAGTTTGAGTTTAAATAGTATCAATATCATTACAGCGCGACAGAAGCAGATCCCCACATTATAAGAACAGCAGCGTTACGCGGCGCGGCTGGAGCGCTGCTGTTTAGATCAGTGTAGCGCACTTAATTTCAAAAATGGACTCCGACAGGCAAATATTGTTCTGTTTCTGATAGTAATTCTTCGGCGACATCTTAGTCACGTAGAAAATCGAATAAGTCAGTACTGGAATAACCCATTGTTTTGAAACGCGCTCATTTCGCAGTTCATGTGCGTGAACGCGTGCGTTCATTCGACCTAGAGCTTGTGTTGGCTCAAGGCCGAATGAACGCATACTGACGCGTGTATGTCGTGCTCCTAAAGTTGCGTAAATGTGAAAGTAGTCTAATCCGTATTTTAAAAACCTTTCATGTCGCAATATTTGTATGATAATAGCCGATCTATTAGCACTCAATGACAGAAGACTCATACCTATAGACGCTATGCCGTCATATTTTCTACTAGTACTTTCGATATAAAATGGATGTAGCCCTATTGTTAGTAGCTTGGGTTTAAGATAAATATACATCTACCAGGGAACGGACTGCAAGTACTAATAACTATCAGTATATAGCAGTTTTACACATAATGATGATCTTTCTCTCTCTATCGTATAGGCAGTCGTTATCCGGGTGTCAGAGATGTTCAAGTCACTCAGTAGGCTTCTAAAATAGCTTAAAGATCGTTGTTTAGCGACAATAATTGGGGCCGTAAGCTTAGCTTGACCTCCGAAGCACGAAGATTCTCAGAAAATGAATCAATTTTTCAGTCGACCATCTATAGTCTGACCACGTGCCTAGGTGCTTCTCTCTCGCTGATCACATACGGACCGGTGATTTTAATCGGCTTTAACCGCCTAATGATGATAAATACTAAAAATCCCTTTCATTTGATACCCATATGGAGGGAGTTGTATTGGCGGTCGTCTTGGGCCCATTTTATTCTAACATAGCTAAGGCCTTCTTAGCTATGTTTGAGGAACATCGGTCCAAGATGGTCGCCAACATAACTGTCTCAATAAGAGTATTAAATAACTTAGTCTGACTAATCCACCTTTCATAAAAACAAAATCAAAATTGGTTCATCCGTTCGAGAGCTTCATCTTAGCGTTTCGATGGCAAACGCATTAAATTTTTGTGGAACAGAATGTGGCCACACTGAATGCCCTGCTCGTGGCATTCCTAAGACCCTGCCATGAACATATATAATTCGAGAGCTACGAAGCACAGACATAGAGACACTTCAAATTCAAGCGTCATTTTTGCATCGGCTGTTAAAAACAGGGTATTCCTATGTGTATCTGCGTATCATCGTTGTCAGCGTCTTCTAATTGGGGAATACGCTGTGTGGTATGATATGAGACTGTCGTCATCGTAGGGTCTTTTTGGTAGTACCAATTTAGGAATACATAGGAATTCCCACTCGAAGACACCCTCTACCCGCCCTGTAACGAGACGGGACACATCGTCGTGCGGGTCGCATTCGCCCTGAAGATGACATCCTGAAGAAGTTGAAACTGTGGACCGAATCCAACATAAAATTAATTACGTGAGTTACCCGCTACTATCTTTCATCATGCTCGTCACGTCAGTTTTAATAATAATATTATTATTTTATGTAGTTTAGTTTGAATAGGTTGGATATGCTATTGCTGACCTGTATGATGGCGGGCGTGATGTCGCCCCGGTCCACCCACTTGCCGACGAGGTGCTCCAGCGCCAGCGCGCTGCCGCGGTCGATGTGCTGCATCAGCGCCACCAGCTTGCGCGCGCTCCGCCTTGTAATAGGTTGGCTATGCTGACCTGTATGATGGCGGGCGTGATGTCGCCCCGGTCCACCCACTTGCCGACGAGGTGCTCCAGCGCCAGCGCGCTGCCACGGTCGATGTGCTGCATGAGCGCGACCAGCTTGCGCGCGCTCCGCCTTGTAATAGGTTGGCTATGCTGACCTTTATGATGGCGGGCGTGATGTCGCCCCGGTCCACCCACTTGCCGACGAGGTGCTCCAGCGCCAGCGCGCTGCCGCGGTCGATGTGCTGCATGAGCGCGACCAGCTTGCGCGCGCTCCGCCTTGTAATAGGTTGGCTATGCTGACCTGTATGATGGCGGGCGTGATGTCGCCCCGGTCCACCCACTTGCCGACGAGGTGCTCCAGCGCCAGCGCGCTGCCGCGGTCGATGTGCTGCATGAGCGCGACCAGCTTGCGCGCGCTCCGCCTTGTAATAGGTTGGCTATGCTGACCTGTATGATGGCGGGCGTGATGTCGCCCCGGTCCACCCACTTGCCGACGAGGTGCTCCAGCGCCAGCGCGCTGCCGCGGTCGATGTGCTGCATCAGCGCCACCAGCTTGCGCGCGCTCCGCCTTGTAATAGGTTGGCTATGCTGACCTGTATGATGGCGGGCGTGATGTCGCCCCGGTCCACCCACTTGCCGACGAGGTGCTCCAGCGCCAGCGCGCTGCCGCGGTCGATGTGCTGCATGAGCGCGACCAGCTTGCGCGCGCTCCGCCTTGTAATAGGTTGGCTATGCTGACCTGTATGATGGCGGGCGTGATGTCGCCCCGGTCCACCCACTTGCCGACGAGGTGCTCCAGCGCCAGCGCGCTGCCGCGGTCGATGTGCTGCATGAGCGCGACCAGCTTGCGCGCGCTCCGCCTTGTAATAGGTTGGCTATGCTGACCTGTATGATGGCGGGCGTGATGTCGCCCCGGTCCACCCACTTGCCGACGAGGTGCTCCAGCGCCAGCGCGCTGCCGCGGTCGATGTGCTGCATGAGCGCGACCAGCTTGCGCGCGCTCCGCCTTGTAATAGGTTGGCTATGCTGACCTGTATGATGGCGGGCGTGATGTCGCCCCGGTCCACCCACTTGCCGACGAGGTGCTCCAGCGCCAGCGCGCTGCCGCGGTCGATGTGCTGCATCAGCGCCACCAGCTTGCGCGCGCTCCGCCTTGTAATAGGTTGGCTATGCTGACCTGTATGATGGCGGGCGTGATGTCGCCCCGGTCCACCCACTTGCCGACGAGGTGCTCCAGCGCCAGCGCGCTGCCGCGGTCGATGTGCTGCATGAGCGCGACCAGCTTGCGCGCGCTCCGCCTTGTAATAGGTTGGCTATGCTGACCTGTATGGTGGCGGGCGTGATGTCGCCCCGGTCCACCCACTTGCCGACGAGGTGCTCCAGCGCCAGCGCGCTGCCGCGGTCGATGTGCTGCATCAGCGCCACCAGCTTGCGCGCGCTCCGCCTTGTAATAGGTTGGCTATGCTGACCTGTATGATGGCGGGCGTGATGTCGCCCCGGTCCACCCACTTGCCGACGAGGTGCTCCAGCGCCAGCGCGCTGCCGCGGTCGATGTGCTGCATCAGCGCCACCAGCTTGCGCGCGCTCCGCCTTGTAATAGGTTGGCTATGCTGACCTGTATGATGGCGGGCGTGATGTCGCCCCGGTCCACCCACTTGCCGACGAGGTGCTCCAGCGCCAGCGCGCTGCCGCGGTCGATGTGCTGCATGAGCGCGACCAGCTTGCGCGCGCTCCGCCTTGTAATAGGTTGGCTATGCTGACCTGTATGATGGCGGGCGTGATGTCGCCCCGGTCCACCCACTTGCCGACGAGGTGCTCCAGCGCCAGCGCGCTGCCGCGGTCGATGTGCTGCATGAGCGCGACCAGCTTGCGCGCGCTCCGCCTTGTAATAGGTTGGCTATGCTGACCTGTATGATGGCGGGCGTGATGTCGCCCCGGTCCACCCACTTGCCGACGAGGTGCTCCAGCGCCAGCGCGCTGCCGCGGTCGATGTGCTGCATGAGCGCGACCAGCTTGCGCGCGCTCCGCCTTGTAATAGGTTGGCTATGCTGACCTGTATGATGGCGGGCGTGATGTCGCCCCGGTCCACCCACTTGCCGACGAGGTGCTCCAGCGCCAGCGCGCTGCCGCGGTCGATGTGCTGCATCAGCGCCACCAGCTTGCGCGCGCTCCGCCTTGTAATAGGTTGGCTATGCTGACCTGTATGATGGCGGGCGTGATGTCGCCCCGGTCCACCCACTTGCCGACGAGGTGCTCCAGCGCCAGCGCGCTGCCGCGGTCGATGTGCTGCATCAGCGCCACCAGCTTGCGCGCGCTCCGCCTTGTAATAGGTTGGCTATGCTGACCTGTATGATGGCGGGCGTGATGTCGCCCCGGTCCACCCACTTGCCGACGAGGTGCTCCAGCGCCAGCGCGCTGCCGCGGTCGATGTGCTGCATGAGCGCGACCAGCTTGCGCGCGCTCCGCCTTGTAATAGGTTGGCTATGCTGACCTGTATGATGGCGGGCGTGATGTCGCCCCGGTCCACCCACTTGCCGACGAGGTGCTCCAGCGCCAGCGCGCTGCCGCGGTCGATGTGCTGCATCAGCGCCACCAGCTTGCGCGCGCTCCGCCTTGTAATAGGTTGGCTATGCTGACCTGTATGATGGCGGGCGTGATGTCGCCCCGGTCCACCCACTTGCCGACGAGGTGCTCCAGCGCCAGCGCGCTGCCGCGGTCGATGTGCTGCATCAGCGCCACCAGCTTGCGCGCGCTCCGCCTTGTAATAGGTTGGCTATGCTGACCTGTATGATGGCGGGCGTGATGTCGCCCCGGTCCACCCACTTGCCGACGAGGTGCTCCAGCGCCAGCGCGCTGCCGCGGTCGATGTGCTGCATGAGCGCGACCAGCTTGCGCGCGCTCCGCCTTGTAATAGGTTGGCTATGCTGACCTGTATGGTGGCGGGCGTGATGTCGCCCCGGTCCACCCACTTGCCGACGAGGTGCTCCAGCGCCAGCGCGCTGCCGCGGTCGATGTGCTGCATCAGCGCCACCAGCTTGCGCGCGCTCCGCCTTGTAATAGGTTGGCTATGCTGACCTGTATGATGGCGGGCGTGATGTCGCCCCGGTCCACCCACTTGCCGACGAGGTGCTCCAGCGCCAGCGCGCTGCCGCGGTCGATGTGCTGCATGAGCGCGACCAGCTTGCGCGCGCTCCGCCTTGTAATAGGTTGGCTATGCTGACCTGTATGATGGCGGGCGTGATGTCGCCCCGGTCCACCCACTTGCCGACGAGGTGCTCCAGCGCCAGCGCGCTGCCGCGGTCGATGTGCTGCATCAGCGCCACCAGCTTGCGCGCGCTCCGCCTTGTAATAGGTTGGCTATGCTGACCTGTATGATGGCGGGCGTGATGTCGCCCCGGTCCACCCACTTGCCGACGAGGTGCTCCAGCGCCAGCGCGCTGCCGCGGTCGATGTGCTGCATCAGCGCCACCAGCTTGCGCGCGCTCCGCCTTGTAATAGGTTGGCTATGCTGACCTGTATGATGGCGGGCGTGATGTCGCCCCGGTCCACCCACTTGCCGACGAGGTGCTCCAGCGCCAGCGCGCTGCCGCGGTCGATGTGCTGCATGAGCGCGACCAGCTTGCGCGCGCTCCGCCTTGTAATAGGTTGGCTATGCTGACCTGTATGGTGGCGGGCGTGATGTCGCCCCGGTCCACCCACTTGCCGACGAGGTGCTCCAGCGCCAGCGCGCTGCCGCGGTCGATGTGCTGCATCAGCGCCACCAGCTTGCGCGCGCTCCGCCTTGTAATAGGTTGGCTATGCTGACCTGTATGATGGCGGGCGTGATGTCGCCCCGGTCCACCCACTTGCCGACGAGGTGCTCCAGCGCCAGCGCGCTGCCGCGGTCGATGTGCTGCATCAGCGCCACCAGCTTGCGCGCGCTCCGCCTTGTAATAGGTTGGCTATGCTGACCTGTATGATGGCGGGCGTGATGTCGCCCCGGTCCACCCACTTGCCGACGAGGTGCTCCAGCGCCAGCGCGCTGCCGCGGTCGATGTGCTGCATGAGCGCGACCAGCTTGCGCGCGCTCCGCCTTGTAATAGGTTGGCTATGCTGACCTGTATGATGGCGGGCGTGATGTCGCCCCGGTCCACCCACTTGCCGACGAGGTGCTCCAGCGCCAGCGCGCTGCCGCGGTCGATGTGCTGCATGAGCGCGACCAGCTTGCGCGCGCTCCGCCTTGTAATAGGTTGGCTATGCTGACCTGTATGATGGCGGGCGTGATGTCGCCCCGGTCCACCCACTTGCCGACGAGGTGCTCCAGCGCCAGCGCGCTGCCGCGGTCGATGTGCTGCATGAGCGCGACCAGCTTGCGCGCGCTCCGCCTTGTAATAGGTTGGCTATGCTGACCTGTATGATGGCGGGCGTGATGTCGCCCCGGTCCACCCACTTGCCGACGAGGTGCTCCAGCGCCAGCGCGCTGCCGCGGTCGATGTGCTGCATCAGCGCCACCAGCTTGCGCGCGCTCCGCCTTGTAATAGGTTGGCTATGCTGACCTGTATGATGGCGGGCGTGATGTCGCCCCGGTCCACCCACTTGCCGACGAGGTGCTCCAGCGCCAGCGCGCTGCCGCGGTCGATGTGCTGCATGAGCGCGACCAGCTTGCGCGCGCTCCGCCTTGTAATAGGTTGGCTATGCTGACCTGTATGGTGGCGGGCGTGATGTCGCCCCGGTCCACCCACTTGCCGACGAGGTGCTCCAGCGCCAGCGCGCTGCCGCGGTAGATGTGCTGCATGAGCGCGACCAGCTTGCGCGCGCTCCGCCTTGTAATAGGTTGGCTATGCTGACCTGTATGATGGCGGGCGTGATGTCGCCCCGGTCCACCCACTTGCCGACGAGGTGCTCCAGCGCCAGCGCGCTGCCGCGGTCGATGTGCTGCATCAGCGCCACCAGCTTGCGCGCGCTCCGCCTTGTAATAGGTTGGCTATGCTGACCTGTATGATGGCGGGCGTGATGTCGCCCCGGTCCACCCACTTGCCGACGAGGTGCTCCAGCGCCAGCGCGCTGCCGCGGTCGATGTGCTGCATCAGCGCCACCAGCTTGCGCGCGCTCCGCCTTGTAATAGGTTGGCTATGCTGACCTGTATGATGGCGGGCGTGATGTCGCCCCGGTCCACCCACTTGCCGACGAGGTGCTCCAGCGCCAGCGCGCTGCCGCGGTCGATGTGCTGCATCAGCGCCACCAGCTTGCGCGCGCTCCGCCTTGTAATAGGTTGGCTATGCTGACCTGTATGATGGCGGGCGTGATGTCGCCCCGGTCCACCCACTTGCCGACGAGGTGCTCCAGCGCCAGCGCGCTGCCGCGGTCGATGTGCTGCATGAGCGCGACCAGCTTGCGCGCGCTCCGCCTTGTAATAGGTTGGCTATGCTGACCTGTATGATGGCGGGCGTGATGTCGCCCCGGTCCACCCACTTGCCGACGAGGTGCTCCAGCGCCAGCGCGCTGCCGCGGTCGATGTGCTGCATCAGCGCCACCAGCTTGCGCGCGCTCCGCCTTGTAATAGGTTGGCTATGCTGACCTGTATGATGGCGGGCGTGATGTCGCCCCGGTCCACCCACTTGCCGACGAGGTGCTCCAGCGCCAGCGCGCTGCCGCGGTCGATGTGCTGCATGAGCGCGACCAGCTTGCGCGCGCTCCGCCTTGTAATAGGTTGGCTATGCTGACCTGTATGGTGGCGGGCGTGATGTCGCCCCGGTCCACCCACTTGCCGACGAGGTGCTCCAGCGCCAGCGCGCTGCCGCGGTAGATGTGCTGCATGAGCGCGACCAGCTTGCGCGCGCTCCGCCTTGTAATAGGTTGGCTATGCTGACCTGTATGATGGCGGGCGTGATGTCGCCCCGGTCCACCCACTTGCCGACGAGGTGCTCCAGCGCCAGCGCGCTGCCGCGGTCGATGTGCTGCATCAGCGCCACCAGCTTGCGCGCGCTCCGCCTTGTAATAGGTTGGCTATGCTGACCTGTATGATGGCGGGCGTGATGTCGCCCCGGTCCACCCACTTGCCGACGAGGTGCTCCAGCGCCAGCGCGCTGCCGCGGTCGATGTGCTGCATCAGCGCCACCAGCTTGCGCGCGCTCCGCCTTGTAATAGGTTGGCTATGCTGACCTGTATGATGGCGGGCGTGATGTCGCCCCGGTCCACCCACTTGCCGACGAGGTGCTCCAGCGCCAGCGCGCTGCCGCGGTCGATGTGCTGCATCAGCGCCACCAGCTTGCGCGCGCTCCGCCTTGTAATAGGTTGGCTATGCTGACCTGTATGATGGCGGGCGTGATGTCGCCCCGGTCCACCCACTTGCCGACGAGGTGCTCCAGCGCCAGCGCGCTGCCGCGGTCGATGTGCTGCATCAGCGCCACCAGCTTGCGCGCGCTCCGCCTTGTAATAGGTTGGCTATGCTGACCTGTATGATGGCGGGCGTGATGTCGCCCCGGTCCACCCACTTGCCGACGAGGTGCTCCAGCGCCAGCGCGCTGCCGCGGTCGATGTGCTGCATCAGCGCCACCAGCTTGCGCGCGCTCCGCCTTGTAATAGGTTGGCTATGCTGACCTGTATGATGGCGGGCGTGATGTCGCCCCGGTCCACCCACTTGCCGACGAGGTGCTCCAGCGCCAGCGCGCTGCCGCGGTCGATGTGCTGCATCAGCGCCACCAGCTTGCGCGCGCTCCGCCTTGTAATAGGTTGGCTATGCTGACCTGTATGATGGCGGGCGTGATGTCGCCCCGGTCCACCCACTTGCCGACGAGGTGCTCCAGCGCCAGCGCGCTGCCGCGGTCGATGTGCTGCATCAGCGCCACCAGCTTGCGCGCGCTCCGCCTTGTAATAGGTTGGCTATGCTGACCTGTATGATGGCGGGCGTGATGTCGCCCCGGTCCACCCACTTGCCGACGAGGTGCTCCAGCGCCAGCGCGCTGCCGCGGTCGATGTGCTGCATCAGCGCCACCAGCTTGCGCGCGCTCCGCCTTGTAATAGGTTGGCTATGCTGACCTGTATGATGGCGGGCGTGATGTCGCCCCGGTCCACCCACTTGCCGACGAGGTGCTCCAGCGCCAGCGCGCTGCCGCGGTCGATGTGCTGCATCAGCGCCACCAGCTTGCGCGCGCTCCGCCTTGTAATAGGTTGGCTATGCTGACCTGTATGATGGCGGGCGTGATGTCGCCCCGGTCCACCCACTTGCCGACGAGGTGCTCCAGCGCCAGCGCGCTGCCGCGGTCGATGTGCTGCATCAGCGCCACCAGCTTGCGCGCGCTCCGCCTTGTAATAGGTTGGCTATGCTGACCTGTATGATGGCGGGCGTGATGTCGCCCCGGTCCACCCACTTGCCGACGAGGTGCTCCAGCGCCAGCGCGCTGCCGCGGTCGATGTGCTGCATCAGCGCCACCAGCTTGCGCGCGATGGCGAACGAGCGCGCGCGCTCCGCCTTGCTGTCGCACTCCAGGTACATGTCGCGGTACGCGCGCTCCACCGCCTCGCGCTTGTCCTGGGTACATACAATAGTCACCTCCTGCTCCAATTGCGGCCACTACGGCCAGTCATAATGGAGACCAACCATAGCGGGAGGACATAATATAGGGCACAAAAGAAGGGCCGACTAGCGACACGACAAGAAACAGATCAGGTACAGGACCGAAAGCTTTAGGTGCTCTCCTAGGCATGGGGGTATGATACAGTCAACTTCCAGACTTTAGGCTGATACTGAGAAATTTTCTAGACAGAAAATTCACATAATCATTTTTTAATCAGACCTGGGATTTGAACCCAGAACTTCATTAACTGCGGTTAAATGGTACCGCTAGACTAACGAGGCAATAGATACAATTTTTTTTTAATTAGGTTCTCTAAACTGGCCAAAGCACTTTGTGCAATTTTAATAGCATTAAACAAATATAGCAATAAGTTTTTGACCTCCTTGAAGTAAACACAGCTTTCATTAAACAATTACAAAGTTTATAGGTGGGTTACATCACAATCAATTAGTATTTAAATTAATATAAGAACAATAACAATACAAAAATTTAAATTAAAAAGAACAAAACAATAAAACCTAGTTGCAGTAATTTACATCAGTTATAATTAAATTTCATATGTAAGAAAGTAAGAACAGTCTTAAAGAATGAGCAGATGAACTAAAAATATCAATTTTGTTGCAAAAGTTGTTGTAAGCCGAACACATGTAGAGATGGACTATCTAGTTTTCCAGTAACCACATTATACAAAAAAAAATGTCGGCGATGTTCCTTCTATGCTCCAGTGCCAAAGTTTAAAGTATGCAAGTCTGGAGTTAGACGTTAGATTTCGGCAGAGATTGTGTGTATAAGATAAAGTGTATAAAAAGTATTTCTGAAGTTTTTCTAGACGGCTAATATGAATCATATAGGAGAGCCTCCATATCAGACTACAGTATTCAAAAAGTAATCGCACATATCGCTATAATTGAGACTTGGAATTTCGTAGTCTTTAAAGTACTTGATTGACGAATAACAAAACCAGCCAAACGGGCACCACTACTTGCGATTCCGTTCACGGAAATCTAACTTTGTGTCAACCACGACACCCAGATCACGTATACTCGACACTTCGGTGATTTGACTATTACACATATAATAAGTTGCAGGCAGTGAAAGCATTTAGAAATATTAATGATCATTCCGTTTAAAGAGCACCAATGATTTATTGGGTTAATGTCTTCTTGAAGGGAGTTAATATCACTGCGATTGTTCAGGTTTGTTTGGAAATTTTTCGATACAACTTAAGATCGTCAGCAAAAGTCGTTATCATAAACCAAGAAAAACTGTGGTCCTAAATATGAGCTCTGGGGCACACCAGATGGCACCAATCTAGCTATAGATTCATAGCCCCTGATTTTTACTAGTTTGGACCTATTGACAAGGTAGGATTCACACAATCTTAATAGCAAGCCATAAATACCAGCATGGGCCAACTTTTGTATGAGTAGGCTATGATCAACCACGTCAAATGCCTTAGAGAAATCTGTATAAATAGCATGTACTTCCGTTTTGGCTTCTACTGCTTCGTAGATAGTAGTAACATAATTTAAGAGATTTGTAGCCGTTGATCTGCTTGGTAAAAATCCGTGCTGATTACTATTGAGAATGGGCTTTAGGTGAAAGAGAAGTCTTGGTTGAATAAATTATTCGAACACTTTCGCTATGGCAGATAAGATTGAAATGGGCCTGCAGTTTGAGACATCACTTTGATCCCCTTTTTTGTGTATAGGGGTGATGTGCGCGAGCTCCGAGCGGGAAAGGTTCCACAGGTGAGGGAGCAATTAAAAATGTAATACAGTGGTTCAACTAGTTGCTCCGAACAATTTCGTAGCAATATTGGTGAGATACAGTCAGGACCTGGCTCTTTGTTTACATTTAATGATTTGAGGGCGCTTCGAATATCTCTTCTGGCAATATGACAATGATTCCGAATGATAGGTAGATTAACCAGCAGTCGAGGCACTTGAGGTATGTTTATCAGGGTATACCTAGTAAAAAGAGTCCGCGAAAAGTTCTCTGACGCTTTACCCCCCTAAATCTTTTTTTTTATTAAAAAACATCTCATCTGGGATTATGCTACTGTTTGATCTTAAAGATTTAACAAACTTCCAGAAGTATTTAGCATCCCGTTTGATTAATTTATTTGAACCAGTTTATATTTATTTAGACATTCTTAGATCATTAATTTGCATCGATCACATACACTTGGTACGTAATTAAGTCTCTAGGGGTGGTATATTTTTGTATCTATTACGTTTTATCTATTATATATTGTGATCAAAACTTAGCATTAAGAACAAATTACTTGCTAATAACTTACTGTCTTTCATTGTTCTATCGAAACACTTTCATAGAGTCACAAGCTATCAGTTAAAATAATGAAAAATAGATTTAATCTGTGTGGCAAAGTAGCCTACCTCCCCCCCCCCCCCCCCCCTACTACTGCATACCCCCTAAATGTCAGAACTTTTAGTATGTTCACTTCCTAAGCACCCTTAACAACTTTCAGGAAAAATCGCTTAGGCCCCGCTCATTCACTATACGGGGTGTAGTCTTTAAACCATTCGATGACTGGACTACAAAGCAGACAAGAAAATAATTAAACGTTCTGAATATATTTTTTTAATTTTTAGTCGCCAAATCGACCTATTTAGTTAACTTACTATTTTGATTATTGAGATCATAAAGAATCTTATGTTACACGTAAAAATTATTAAAAAATTTAAATCTTACCTGATCAGGCGACCAAACGAGCAGTAACATATTAGCTACGCCCATTTTAGCTGACTCAATGTTAAAGTGATGTGCGGTTGTAAAGAAGTCTATGGCCTCGCTGACGTCACCCGCTTGCTTGGACATCAGTAAAGAGTTTATAAGCGGCACAGCTTCAGACACCATGCGACAAAAGTGCACAGACTCCTGCAGAAAAGCCACGATGTTTTCCTTCTCTTCGTGTCGTTTATAAAGTGCCAGTTCTTGTTCACATTGTTGGGTCAGCGATATGGATTGCCGCCGGTCCGGTATAATGAACATATTCCGTAGAAGTGCGACGAAATATTCAATCTAAAATTTATACCATAACATGTTATAGGAAGTATATAAAGAATACAGTTATACGTTAAAAATTATCTGGATATCCGTACCTTGACATTTTTTAAAGATATATGCCACTAATTACTAATACCAAGATAATTAAGTCATTAAGTAACAAAATACCTAGCAACAGCTCGCAAATTGTGACAACAACCTAGGGCTGGTTAGACGCGGATTTTATTGCCGCTGAATATTGCAAGTTAACAACAAACTAATAATAATACCTTGGGACAACTAATACACTACCATCTGATCCCAAACTAGACAAAGCCTACTGTGGTGTGTTATAGACAAATTACACCCAGGCCTAGAAAGAATAGTCGTTTTGATCACACAAAGATTTGCCCTGGATGGGGATCGCACCCACAACTTCTGGCTTAGCAGTGAGGTTCACTAACCACTAGAGCATTACTAATGACTAACTTGCACGCGCTGCAAGCTTTTAGGCATTGCACAAATCATCTGGGCAGTTTTAGTCCCACTTACCCTAAAAAACCATTGCTAACAAGAAGCTATTAAACGCTGGCAAAATTCGCCTCTGACTATTGCATCCCTGGAAGTCCTTCCGCCAAAAAATAAAGTAAGAAATTGTAAATACCTGATCAGATTTTTCCATATCACACCGCAGCAACTTAGCTTCTGGATACTGCCTTTCCGTGTGTTTCACAACCAAATACGCTTTATAATAATTCTTTTCCCGCAAGTGTTTCCTTATCGCATCATATAGATTGTCCAGGGACGCTTGAGACAGGTCTGGTTCATCCTGTGTCAATATATCCATTCCTGCCTTTATTGCACTCACAACATCATCCTCAATTTTTTCCCATTTTTTCACCAATTGAGGATCGGGGCCTGGATTGAGTCTCTTTTGTAGATCATTCAGTATTTCTTGTTCAGTTTTTAATTGTTCTTCAAGAACTTCCAACTTAAGTTGGGCTGAGAATGGATTGCATTCCAAAAATATCTGGAAATAGGAAAATAAGAAATATGGTATACTATCTGTGCCCTGCGGATTCACCCGTGTTGAACATACAATAGGATCAATTTTATACAATAAGTCTTATAATTTCACCGCGGCTCTGAACTTGTCTTGTTTTAAGTCTCGACTAAAGCGTGGGCTCTCTGAACAAACGTTCTATAGTTATGACGAATTATTGATGGCAAATAAATAAAAGCTATTGACTTTCTTCAAATGTTACTGACTTCCTACATAGGATTCTGAATGACATGTTTAATTAATTATTTGTAAGTTGACACATCAATTATATTTTTAAATTTAATATGTAAAATAAATTTACCAAAATAAATGATGATCGTTAAACTTCATAATTTTTTGCCTATGTGTTATTCGGATATATAAGCTATATTACTTAAAAAATTTCATCAAAATCTGTGTTCCATACTTTTTGCGAGAAAGAGTAACAAACACCCATATATCTATGCATCCATACTCACAAACTTTCGCACTTATAATTAAGTTGAATTTCTATTTTTATTCAGGCATATAACCTTGAAGGTCACCCATCTATAGACTGAACGCGTGCATTGGTGCTTTACCTCGCCGGACCGATGAGCGCAACTGGTTGAGAGCGGATAATCCATTTTGGACTTTCTCCGTTTTGACACATTCTCCGTTTTGACACATTAATGTGACGTTTAATATCTAACGCTATGTATGATTACGGCTATATTCCATCGTGGCACAAAAATTAAAAACTCTTTACCTTCAACAATTGTATGGCGGCTTTCCTGACGAGTGCAGCCTTGTCACGGAGACGGCCGATGGCTCGCTCTAACACAGTGCGCTGCCGGTTGACGGGCACGCAGTTCTCCTTTTGTAGGCGACACCAGAACTGAAGCACCTAAATAAAAAAAAGGAATTTTAATATATAAGAGGGCGACAAACGAGCAAGTGGGTCACCTGAAGGTAAATGATCACCGCCGCCCATGTACACTCGCAACACACGAGGTGTCGCGAGTAAAGAAGATAAATACAATCAATTTCCACTGCTCGAGTTCAGTTGATTGCAAACGACGGTCCGGGTCGGTCTTCTATTTCTTGTATAATCTTTAAATAAAAGTAGTTCTAATTTAATCGGGTTTTTTTTAAAAACCCTAATCGAAGAACCGGTATAACAGTACGCATGTTTGTCCGCACTTGTTAAGTTGTGGCGTACCTTATGCCGGACGTAGGCGGACAAGTCGTGCAGGTGCTCGTACAGGTCGTCGAGGAAGTCGTCCCGCTGCGCGCGCTGGCCGTCCGCCAGCCCCTCGCCGCGCAGCTCCACGCTCAGCACCTCGCACATCATGCCCAGCACGCTGATGCGGAGGGTGTACGACTGCAATTAGATAATACCTCAGTAAGTCTTAGTCTCAGTCCTCTCGTGTGGTTTCCGGCCGAGAAAGAATAACATGGCCATCCCACACCATCTCGTGGGTGTCGTAAAAGGCGGCTAAGGGATACATCAAGTAGTCGGGCAGCAGCGCCACCTGTGTATTTTTTTTTATATTTTTTTATTTTCAAATCTCGAAAACTTACAGCTAATAGGTTACAATTATTTCAGATTAATAAAAGAGATGGCCAATTAAAAGTTTTCACAAATAACTTAGTAAAAACATAATTTATACAAAGGCAAGTGTTTGTTAGGATATCCTCGCACGCATATCTACTATGTTATTAATTCACATATTTATAATGGACTGTTAATTAATTAAATTGGCTTCTGTTAATCATAAACTCATTACATATGGT
Organism: Pseudoips prasinana; assembly: GCA_951640165.1. Taxonomy (NCBI): domain Eukaryota; kingdom Metazoa; phylum Arthropoda; class Insecta; order Lepidoptera; family Nolidae; genus Pseudoips; species Pseudoips prasinana. The sequence continues at coordinate 19,022,488 of OX621260.1, forward strand.
TCTTTTTATGCTTGTATATTAACTATAACCTAACTGCGGGCGCCAACTTACATGCTAAGCGCGGTAATAAATAAAAAAAATAAAAAGGTTTTTTTCACGTAGACCTTAAAATGCGCTTGTAAATAGTTAGAACATGTTTGTAGAAATATAGTTAAGTACATAATTACTTCTAGTTTACACGTATTGCTAAAACATTTATAAAACTTATTTTATAATAGTAATAATATTTAGTCAGCTTGTATTAAGTTATTGTCAAGGAGATTATGTTTAGGTTTAATTATCGAAATATATAGTTTAAGCTATATTTTACTGCATATTGTCTGAATGGTTACGTGGAACGTGCACTATTATACGAAAAACGAATGTGCACTATTTGTAACCTATTACATATAAGCTCTCACTCCGACAAAGGTTTGCTAGAAGAGAACTCATAGTTGAGTTAAGCTCGCCTGTGTACATGCTATGTCTAATCTTTTATATAAATATGTATTTCTGTCTGCAATAAAGAAAAAATAAATAAGAATTCAATATTATTACTATGACGGACTTTCGCGTTTATAACGACGGTCGTGTTTAATGCTATCACCGGATCCAATGCGCCCCAACTGAGAAGACTGACTACGGCATACCCCTCCAAATGGCAACATTCTAGAAACCTATCCAGCAGTGGACAATGACGATAAAAAAAAATCTCTAGCAATAATAAGTGTCTTAGTTAGACTTTATATGAAACATTCAGATATGTAGTAAAAACTTCGATCAATATTGATCGAAGAGTAAAAATATAGCTAAAATTTTAAATCTTATTATATTTTTTTTATGCAATCCGTATACCTAAATCCTAGAAATAATTGTAAATTAATGAATTAATTATCCACTCAATAACTCTCAATATTACTTTACTTTAGCTTACTTTGGTTGTCTGGAAGAGATCACATTTTGTGATAAGACCGCCCATTGTATACTTTTAAGGTTTTAATTATCTTCTTGTTTTGTAATTCTTTGGTGTACAATAAAGAATTTATCTATCTATCTATTAGGTACTACAAACATGTTCTGACTATTTACAGACGCTTTTTAGGGTTCCGTAGTCAAATGGCAAAAAACAGAACCCTTATAGATTCGTCATGTCTGTCTGTCTGTCCGTCCGTATGTCACAGCCACTTTTTTCCGAAACTATAAGAGCTGTCGGACTATAAGAGTTTGATATAAAAATAGAAAAAGAATAATAATTTTGGGAGTTCCCCATACATAGAACTGAAACTCATTTTTTTTTTCATTGTACCCATACATGTGGGGTGTCTATGGATAAGTCTTCAAAAATGATATTGAGGTTCCCCACCCTGTAACTTCTAAAATAAGAGAATAATAAAACTAAAAAATATATGATGAACATTACCATAGAAACTAACACCGAAAATTGGTTTGAACGAGATCTAGCAAGTAGTTTTAATACGTTATCAACTGAAATACTTGCTGCTACGGAACCCTTCATGTGCGAGTCCGACTCGCACTTGGCCGGTTTTTTAAAGTCTACGTTAATAAAATCCTTTTTTATTTTATTTATATAAGTAAAAATATAAGATGTTTATGTTATTTAGTTGCCTACCTCATCGCTCTCCAAGTAGGGCTGTATGGTGGCGATGGCGCCCGTCATCTCCTTGGGCAGCTCCTTGGTGAGCTCCAGCAGGAAGGCGCCGCAGTTCCGCGCCGCGCTCTGCTCCGTGCCGGCGCCCGCGCTCTCGTCCTCGCTCGACGCCAGGGCTTCAGCTATTTCTCGAACCTTAGAGGGTGATACTCTTTATTAGTAACCTTTTTAGTTTAAACAAGAAATTAATAAGTCCTTTTTTAAAGTTAACCGTAATGTGCAATGTTCAAAAAGTATCAATTAAGCCAATGATTCGCGAATCACACTAATATTATAAAAGCGAAATTTTGTGAGTGTGTATGTTTGTTACTCTTTCTCGCAAAAACTACTGGACGGATTTTGATGAAACTTTGTAGTAATATAGCTTATATATCCGAATAGCACATAGGCTATAACTTATAAAGTTTAGCGCGGATAAAACTGCGGGGCACAGCTAGTTATAAAGTTATAATATAAGAACGAAAAATGCTATTATAATAAGTGCTTTGTTGTTCTAGCTTGTCCAACCACTGAAAATGAGGTTCAAATCCATGGTCGGGCGAAAAAGTCATTATGGGATTTTTCTGTTAAGATAATTTCTCAGTATCACCCTGAAGTCTAGGAGTTAGCAGTATCACATCCACTTTACGGTGATATCGCTAATAGCCCCATTAGATCTCATGTGAGACATGTGCGCGCACCTGTGCACTGTAATATGTCCAGCGCAGATCAGTCTCCATTGGGACTGGGCACAGTAGACAAAATTCGACGAGGAGTGCATTATTAAATAACAAGAGAAAATCATATAAAAAGTGCAGACAAAAATTACCATTTGTGGGCCAAAAGTTCCAAGTCCAAAATCTTTCGTCAGTTGCACCACTCCAGCACAAATAGGGGAGACTGAATGTTCCACAATTTGTAGAACCTGAAACAAGGATATAGTTCTACGACTATAAGACAAGACCATGTTCCATCATGTTGAATACTATGTTAGCAAAACTAGCAATTAATGGCAGCTGATGGCATATTGAGAAGCTTGACACTCCAGTGGGTTTGGTTTGCAGGCCAGTTTTGTTATGCCTCCCTGCACAGCAGATTACCCTAATATTATTATGACTCATTCACAACACAAGCTGTAAAAGGTCCTCAAGTACAGTCAATCTCAATACGGTATATCTTACTTTTTCTTTTTTTTTTAAAGCGACAACGCCCGCACTAGTGAATCTAATCCCTATGTTGCGGGGTACTTTACAAACATATAATACACGCGACACAAATTACATCCAGACTCAGAACAACTATTTACGGGTCACACAAATAGTTGTCCGGTGCGGGACTCGAAACCGCGACACGAAGAGGCGAGGCGACTGTCTTAGCCGCTTCACCACACGTGCAGTCAAAGTCAAGTATATAAATAAGTATCTTGGGACAAGTAACCCATTGCTATCAGGTCCCAAACCCAGCAAAGCCTGTACTATGGCAATCATACAACTGATAAACATACAGAATAAATCATGATCATCCCACAAAGATTTGTCTTGGGTGGGGATCAACCTCACACAACCTTTGGCTTAGCAGTCAGGGGTCACTAACCAGTAGACCAACAGGCCAGCCATGCAGTATCACAGATCCCTGCATAGGAGAGTGTTATAAATTGCGCGGCAGCGTGACAGTAGTCAGTTTATGAGGGTCTTTTAAACTCTCCTTTGCATCAATCACACTACTTTATATGAATATAAATTTCAAATACATCCATAGACCTGCATAGAAAAGAAAAAAAATATTATTAATTTTTGTATAAAAGCGAGTGTTTCTTACCTGAACAAGCTTGATAAGACATGATGTGCCGTGGTTATACTTTTTTATAAGAACACCAAGTACTTGGAACACAGTCTCCCTTATAGACTTGTTCTTTATTATTTGCTCCTCAAGTGCCTTGTAGCAGGGCTCTGCCACCATGCTAAATAGAAAAGATAAATAAATTAAAAAAAAAATCTGTGTGTACTTATGTACACGCGTTAGAAGTTATACTTCTTTGGCGTATGGAAAAAAAATAACTAAAATGCAGTAGTGATAAACGATAAATATTAAAATTAATCAAAAAGATTTTATTTAAATAAAAATACTAGAATATACAACTTGAACATAGTTATCAATTTTCATACCACCTAGAACTAACTTCATGCTGTTAAATTTAGGTGTCGGTGTGCGCGCGCATCGTAAAAATTCACTCTCATAATTTTTCTCCATCGCGCCAAAAGAAGTATAACTTCGAAAAGTAAACAAAAAAAACTTGTGTGTACTTATGTACACGCGTTAGAAGTTATACTTCTTAATATACAACTTGAACATAGTTATCAATTTTCATACCACCTAGAACTAACTTCATGCTGTTATGTCATACCACCTAGAACTTACTTCATGCTGTTATGTCATACCACCTAGAACTAACTTCATGCTGTTAAATTTTTTGGTGTCGGTGTGCGCGCACATCGTAAAAATTCACTCTCATCATTTTTCTCCATCGCGCCAAAAGAAGTATAACTTCAAAAACATATCTAGGACATATCAACCCCTGCCATCTAGCCAAAATTAAGCAAAACTTCTACTATGGATACTAGACAATAGATATAAATATCCTCTTTAATTGTTCTAGTTCTAAAACTTCAAAAAAAAAGACAACACCCACATTATGGAATCTAATCCCTGTGTAGGTACTTTAGAAACATATAATAGTCAGACACAAATGACTTCCCGACTCCAAACAATTATTTATGGGTCACACAAATAGTTGTCCGGTGCGGAAATGGAACCCAGGACACGGAGCGGCGAGGCAACTGTCTTACCCGCTGCGCCACACGTGCAGTCAAGTGTTTTCTAAATGGCAGGTTTTTGTAGAAAGCACTAAAGAAGTGTCATTATGAGTCCAGAGTATTGAATTTGAAAAACCCAATGGTATTAAATATTAACATGAAAACACACCCTACAATTAGTTCATAGGACCTGAATTAATTGTATGGATATACTATTAGTTATTAGCCTTCTACACAAAAATAGGGGTATTATATATTTGCATCACTTCTATGTCAAAAAAGTTTTCAAACTTAGGTCACTGTATACCTTTATGTGCCTGTATGTACCTTTCAGGTAAAATATTTTTATATAGATAAAAATTTACAGCTGGATGGCCTTTAATTCTCTGTTTGTATACTTTTGCATATGTCTAAAATTCTAAATTTATATACTTACGAAACAAAATTATCTTCAGCTAATGGAGGGTCCCAGAGCCTAGACAGCGGCTGCTGTAGTACCAAGTGCAATGTGACCAGAGCAGATTGCTTGTCCGACTCTGTCCAGCCACAGAACTGGTCATCTTCATTTGCCTTTTTGCCTTTTTTACCCAGGGTCAACTTTGTAGAATTCTACAGGGAATAATAATGATGTTGATATACAACATGTAACATAATTAACGCACAGCCTCAAACACCTCAATTTTTTATTTAACATGTATATGCATTATTATTTACTAAATTAGTTTCTTGGAATAAAGGTAATTTTTCTTTATTTTGTATTGGATGATGGAATTTGTATGAATACAAATAAAACTGCGATGTAAAAGTCTTATTACTTTTACTTACAGTCCATTTCAATTTGATTTGACTGTACAGGGTTAATATGACAATAATTTCCGAAGTTTCAGTTATTTTGGAATAAAAAATTACCTATATTAAAAGTGATATAAATCGATTCAGTAAACAATTTCGAACAAAGTATTTTCAGGATGTGCATTAATTAAGTTACATGTTTTATATAAAGGTGAGTATAGACTACAACATTTACTTGTAACAGATCAACGAGCCGCTCTATGATATGTTCTAGTGTATCAGCATATTGGTGTAACATTTCGTCGAGCCACGAGTGCGGGCGATGCGCGGTTGCGGGGTGACGTGGAGGGAGAGGGACGAAAGACGCACGCATTTACCCGTAACATAACGCCGAGCATTCGCAGGAACGTTACATTACATGGAAATGCTTTGGAAACTGAGCTTTTGCCTGTATTGTATCATTCGTAAGAACGTTACATTACACAGAAATGCTCCAGAAAATGTTGTAGTCTATACTCACCTTAAAACTTCATTGCACAATATAATAATGTTCTCCTAGCTGAATTTCAGCCACAGTGGCCAGTCTCAATGGAGACTAGCCAACTGTGCAGGATGATTATAGTGCACAAGTGTCTGTGCAAACACAGGAGCACTTCCTATTCCATCACTCACATGATCCAATGGGACAATTACCAACACAACTGGAAAGACTTGATTGATGGCTGTACCACCAATGATAATAACTCCATCACACAGAATTCAGGCTGAAACTGAGAAATTTTCTTGACTGTAAAAGTCCAAAATACCATTTATCAGCCTGACCCAGGAGTAGAGCCCAGGACCTCATTATCTGTGGTGGAACATGCTACCACTAGATCAATGTGGTAGTACAATATACAAATGTATGATTAGATTATTTTATTATACATAACTAGCTGTGCCCCGTGGTGTTACCCGTGTAAAATTTTATAAATTTTCTTTGCTATTAACCTCACAGAGCCCGAGACCTTTCCAATGAATGCAAAACCGGTTGGTGCGTTCTGGAGTTATAGCATCAGGAAGGAAAACTCAACTTATTTTTATAAAGTAGATATATAAAGTTCAGAACAGGGTCTTGTGTTTTTTTTTCTTTTAGAGTGTTTGTAATAATAGTAGATATCTTAATAATATTAAGAAACAAAATAGAAGGCATACTTCCATATTTAAACTGTCTGAGAAAATCTAATATATCATAATCATTTATAAAAGACTTAAACTTCTTCTACATGGAAAACCAACGTCCCAATAGAGGTCACCCTGGTGGTTGCCATCCATCTAGACTGCAGTTGTGCAGTCTAGATGTATGGCAACCACCAGGGTGACCTCTGTTGCAACCGTGTAGAAGATGCTTTATATAATAATTGCATTTATTAATAGAAATAAAGTTCAACTCACATCAGCAGCTAATTTAGTGTCCTTTGTTTTCATAACTTGTGCAAACAGATACATGATCATTTTCAAAATATTCAAATTCTTAGTCCGCACATCCGCATCTATTTCTTTATCTTGGAATATGAGCTCCAAGTGGTTGCACAAACTCTTCACAGCACGGACTATGTGATCAAACCCTGAAGAATATAAAAAAAGATGAACAGGCTCATTGGAAGTACATACTTATTGTATTCCTTAGCTGTGCATTTAATTTTAACTAGCTATAGTATACTTACAGTGCCTTGCAGTTTTACCCGCGTAAAAGAAATAAAAATAAAATAAAAAAGGTTTTTATTCACATAGACTTTAAAAAAGCACTTGTAAATAGTCAGAACATGTTTGTAGTAATATAGTTGTATACATTATTATTTCTAGTAACATAGATATTTAGGTACACATTGTATGAAAACATTTATAAAATTTATTTTATAATAGCAATGATATTTAGCTAGCTCCTATCAAGTTATTGTCAAGAGATTATGTTTTATTATCTAGTTTAATTCTAATATTTTTACTACAAATTGTCAATGGTTCTGTCTATATCAAGGTATTATTATTATGACGGACCTTGTGTTAATAACGACGGTCTAGCTTTATAAATTATTCCCTATGTGTTAATCCAGGGTGTTAGCTAACTCCATACCAATTAAAATCGCTCCAGCCATTTAGAGGTGAAGAAGTAACAAACATACACACTCACAAACGCCTTTATAATATTAGTGTGATTAGTACTTATGTAATCTCTTTTAATATGACAAATACTGACAAAAACTTATTTGTTTTTGTCTCTATTTGTATATCTTAAACTATATTCTTGTCTTAAAACTGACATACATGTAATTAAAACTTTGAAAGTTCAAGAATTGAGTCTGTGTTTTCTGCTAACCTATTCTATTTAGGTACATGAAAATTGTAACATATTTAAGAGGATAACAGCATTATGTACAGGACTTATGGTAAAGAAATATAGTTAACTAATTGTGTGCATCTTTTGGGAGGATAAAAGGGGGCAGGGCACATAGCCGGCCTGATGATCTTGTCAGGGTAGCTGAAAGCCATTATCTGCGGTTAATACAGGTCTGGCAATTGTAGGGAACTTTGGGAAAGGCCTTGTCCAGCAGTGGACAAAATATATCAGCATTTGAGTACTGCAGCTGTTTCTGCTGTTAGTATGAGCTTGCAAAGTCTATTTAATCTACAATACAGGTTACACAGCCAGTTCGAAAATGTATTATATTTAATTCACAAACATTCAGCACGATAATTAACACTAAAGTGTATTTTGTACTTTTTACCTTTATTTATTACATTCCATTCTAGTTTATTGCCATGGACTAAGATTGAGAAATAGGTATCAAAGTGTTCCAGTATGAATTCGACTCCATCCGAATTATAAGCTCTAGCCGCGTCTGGAAAAATTCATGAAAGTTGTTTATACACAATATTCTTTAGTACATATACCAGCGGTATATGATACACATAATAGGATGTATAACAGTAACATGTGATAAAAGCGTTTTTATCCATTAATATTAAGCAAAGAAGTAGTGCTATTTATTACCTTGTAACTTGGACAACAATAACCGCGGTTGAACGACATCCTCAACATGATATTGTCCTACGTGAGATTCAAGTAATTCGTCCTTCTGTAAAGGTATAGCGAACTCAAAGTGGGTCATTTTTAATGCTTAAAGGTATTTATTAATTTAACAGAACATTAAAAACACGACGAAGTACGAAGGTGGCGTAAACGTTAAACTTTTAAATAGGAATATGATGTTTTGTTACGTCAGGCACAAACATCAACAAATACAGAGACTATATAGCAGTACCATAGATAAGTAACTCTACTGGTGCTGTGCTTGACTATTTTCCAATAATTTACCAAAAACCGATACCGGAAACAAAGGTAACAGTCATAATCAGAAATAGTTTATCGATAACATATCGGCAGCTCTACTAATTAACTCCATAGATGGCTTTATGCATGCAAAAAAGAGCTGCCAGAGCGTAGGTTTCTCTGTCTACGTGCCAGAGCCATTTAGCGCGACTACCTAGGTTAGGCCAAAGAGTATTTAACCTACAGTAGGTTAGGCAGTCACGAATCATTTCGAACTTGTTTAAAGAAATTAATATATTGTGCCATCCAGTGAACGCAAACACTGGTGCCATCTGAATATAAATATTTCAGAATATAATATAGAAAAAAGAGTGAACTGCATAACATAAATAGAATAAAGACTTGTTATATGGACCAAGTACCACAGATAACTATATTAGTACCAAAGATATGTTATATTATAATATCTTTGGAGGAAGATAATTCGGGACGTCGTCCATCTTGGTGAAAAAATTCGTCAAAAATTTAAAATAACGGCTGATTGTGAGTCATGGTGAAAAAATTTGCTTCCGTTTTGCCGCTAAAATCTATACTCGCCACAGTGTGTTATTGGTGAACACGTGTGTCCGGGGATTTTCGCGGTTTTGTGTCTCTTAATCACGTATAATTGTGTTTTTTGTGACTTGTTATTGTTCTCTGACTGTCTGTACGTGTGGTTTGTAACGTGCCTATATTGTAGTATTTTGTCCGTATTCATCACGGAGTGATGGATACGGATAAACCTCCCGATCTGGGAATTCCTCCTGATATTCCTGCCACTCCTAATTATGAACCATTCCCCCCCAACGGCCCTACATTCCCTCTCAGCCCTCTGTCCCATCTCGCTGCTGCGGCATGTTCTCTTGGTTCACCAAAAAGAATTGTAACTTCGGCAAGTTTTAAACGACCCCTAAACCTACCTCCCAGCTGCCCAACAAATGTATCAAAATCAATAATAGGAAGAAGTGAGTACTCGGTAAGTGATAAAGCTCCTTTCCTTGTCCATGTGTCTCGCATGGAAGCTCAACCCAATGCTGGTACTACGCTGCACCCTGTATCTTTTGGCCTATTTTTATTTAACAACAATATAAGCAATATTATGTCTGGTGGTGTAAAGAAAGTGGGCAGAAACCGTGTTTCGGTAGAGTATTCATCTTCAGAAGATGCCAACTCATTTCTTTTTAACCCTCTACTCTCAAGCCACAAATATGTTGCAGCCCTGCCAACATTCAACGTCACACGCATGGGAGTTGTATCAGGAGTACCAAATGATATGACAGAAGATGAGGCCAAGTTGTATCTGAAAGTACCTGTAGGCTGTGGTGCAATTTTGAAAGTTCGACGAATTAACAGAAAAGTTAATCGAGATGGGGTAACTGAGTGGAAGCCAACGGAAACATGTGTCCTAACCTTTGATGGCCAAGTTCTCCCCCAAAGGGTTTTTTGCTGCTACACATCGCTTCCAGTTGAGCAATATATATATCCAACAATTCAGTGCCATAAATGCTGTCGTTTTGGGCATGTTGAATCTGTGTGCAGGTCCAAGGACCGTTGTATTAAATGTGGGCATGAACACGGGAGAGATAGCTGTAATGTTTCTGAAAGTGAGGCTTTCTGCGTTTTGTGCAATGGGAATCATTTTGCAAATAGAAAAGATTGCCTGGAGTACAAAAGGCAGAAGGTTATTAAGAAAACCATGGCTGAAAAGTCAATTTCGTATGCTGAAGCCAGTATAGTCATACCGGTAATTAACTCCAATTATGCAAATGCTGTCAAATCTACACCCTCGCAGAAAACTGTATCATATAGGAGAACTTACTTTAAGCAGCCCAAGGCCCGTACTCCTCTTTCTCCTTCATATGACAAAAGTGCTCATAACCAGATTACTAGCTCCCCTCCACCTTCGCAGCCTAATGGCTGTGCTATCAACAGTAGCAACAACAATATTAACCAGCCTAATTTAGTACCTGTTCAAAATTCATCTTTTCTTATTGGTGACGCCGTTAGGTTTACTTTGTGCTGTAGATATTTTCAGGATATTTTATAAATAAAATTACGCGACTGTTTGCTAGCTCTGTATTGAGGCAACTGACATGACAAAACGATCGGACATACCGCCCGCCAAAAGGACCCTACGTCCTTTTACAAATCCTATCACTACTGTTACATCTGTTTACAATACAAGGGACTTATTAACTCATTGCTTAATACATCTTAAAACTAATCAAATAATATAGCAATCTTATTAGTGGACTGTATGTAACTTAATATATGTACATGCAATAGTAAACAAGTACAGCAACAGACTAAACAGGTAAGTTAACAAACTTAGTTTTAATTTTTGATTAAACATATTTGTGTAGGAAAATTAACTTAGATAAATATCTTTTTTATTCACCTTGTCCTTTACACTGCACTGTAACCACTCTAACTAAATTGTCTTTTCCAGGATGCAGCGTTTTTGTAAACGACCTCCTACTCTCAGCAGATTGTTTTTATCTAAAAATGGTGTCAAGCCAATCAGTGAACTTGATTTTCTTACGTTGCCATTTTTCTTAATGTTATCTATTTCTCTCTCATATACTGTCTGCTGGTAGTATTTTATGCAATTTTGCAAATAGAATTAATTTCAACAGTAGTCAAATACTTCTCTTTGTTTTTATTGCTTAGTAATCTACGGCAATAAGCAAAAACCCTTTTCATTCTGGTCAGGTTAGAAAATCTTTCCCAAATTGGTTTTGCTTCAGTTTTAGTTATAAAAGTACATATTGGTTTTAACTCCAAATCTGTCTCTGTATTTTCTGATCTTCTCAAATGAACCTTCCTTTTTGATAGCCAATCTGGCCCCTTCCACCACATCTTCTCTTTCTTCAGATCTTTTAGGAACATTCCTCTGGGTGCTATGTCAGCGGGATTTTGTTGTGATGCAACATGGTACCATTGGGTGTAGTTTGTATTTACTTCTCCAAATAGAATCCAGCCTAGGGTTGTTTTCTGTGCACATGGAGACCCTGGTGGACCCTTGATTATATCTTGGTCGACTATTCGTGCATACTCCTTGACACCAAGCAGCAGATCTATCGGGCCTGGGTTATTGTACTCTGGATCTGCAAGATCGAGACCCGCTAGGTGCTGCCAGTTGTGAACAGTCATTGTGTGATGTGGGATTCTCGTGGTCAGTTGCTTGGACATGACGTAAGCTTCGACGCGCATGTTGAATTCTGATTTCCTTCTTGACAATATGTTTAGCTGAACCATGTGTTTAATTGGTGTTTGCATAGAACCCACACCTGTTACAGGTCCATCAATTGATTTTCTGTGTAGCTTCAATAATTGAGTTGCCTTTTCACTTATGAAGCTCGCTTGTGAGCCTGGATCTACAAGAACTCTTAACAGTGTCGCTTGTTCATCTTTTCCTTTTGCTTTGACTAGTGCAGTTGCTAATAATGCTTTTCCAGAAGCTCTGGTACCAACATGAAGAGATGATATAGCCTTCTTGTTGGCTTCTGGTTGAGATGTCTATGGTTGTATTGGTTCTGTCTCTGCGTTTTATGTCCTTCGACTTCTCTGATTTGTGAAGCAAGGAATGGTGACGTCTTCTACACACCCGACAAGTACCTGGTACTTTGCATTTGTAAACTGAATGACCCGGAAGCAGACAATTGAAACAAAGTTGGTTTTCTTTCACATAATTGTAACGTTGTGTAAGGTCCATTTTAATAAATTCTTTGCAATGACATAGGGTATGCTTTTCACTACAAAGCGCACAGGTTTTATCTCTGACAACATTTATGGCATGGTAAGATCGCTCTTTGACTGTACGATCTTTACTTGTTACGGGCTGTACCATTTCGAGTGTTCTAAATTTTGATTCCAAAAATCTTTTCATCTCTGCCCAAGATGGGATTTCTTCCGAGTTTTCCTTATAAGCAAAAGCTTCCCACTCCTTATGTGACTCCTGGTCCAACTTCTGAATCACCAGATGTATAATTACAGGATCCCAGGAATCGGTGTTAATTTTCAAGTTGTTTAGGTTATTTATGCACTCTGTTGTAGTATCCAATAAAGATTTTACACTGTTAGCCGTTTGTGTTGTGATTTTCTTTTGATTAAAAAGTCTTTTCAAAACTGAGAACACAATAACACGTTTGTTGCCGTATCTGCCTTTTAATAATTGCCATGCTTGATCGTAATTGCTGTTCGTAACTTGAATGGGCCGTAATATAATTTCTGCTTCGCCGATAACGCTAGACTTCAGGTAATGTAGTTTTTGAACGTCACTGATTGAGGAATTATTGTGCACAAGTGATGTAAACATGTCTTGGTATGTGGGCCAATCCTCGTATTGTCCCGAAAATGTTGGTAATTTATTCTGAGGTAGTTTTACGGCCGAACATTGGTTTTGGCCACTCAATACTGAAGAGTTTGCAGTTTCCATAGCTGTATGTTGTTGTTTGCTCAACATGTCTGTCAAGTCTGCTTGTAGACAGAGGTACAGGTCTTCAACGACAAAGTAGTTTTCATTGAGAAAGTAAGGAATTTCTCCACGCTTCTCTCTCGGAGTACACTGTGTTAACATCTCATGAGCTTGTTTGAAAGAACTCCAATACTCTTCCAGGCACTTCAATCTAGCCCTTATGTAACCGTCCGTAAGTCTCACTTTAGGGCATTTCTTTAGGTTAGTTTGTGTTTTTTGTATTAAGTTTGCAACGTCTTCTAACGTATTCAAACACTTTTTTTGTTCCGAACTTAATGTAGCCATTGTAATTGTCTATTTTTGTTGTAAAAATCACTTGTGTTATGATTTGTCAACCACACTAATCACTTTGTTTTTAAAATATCTATTATAACTTAAACTTCCAAGAATCTGCACAGTATTCGAGTAAACAAGTCTTCTTATCTAAGGAATGCGGCTGTCTTTTGTTCTCAGCTCGCTCGGACTCCGATTCACTAATGACCCACAGGTGTGCTAGTAGGTACGAACGATGCGGCTCGATTTGCGACCATATGGTGACGCCGTTAGGTTTACTTTGTGCTGTAGATATTTTCAGGATATTTTATAAATAAAATTACGCGACTGTTTGCTAGCTCTGTATTGAGGCAACTGACATGACAAAACGATCGGACACTTATTAATTTAATTGTTAAAATCCTTTCTAGCATTTCATCACCGTCCAACGTTGCAGACACACTCATCCCTATTCTTTTAGATTTTAAAAATGGCTCCACACCAAGTATTTCTCCAGTGGAATGTGAGGAGTGTTTTTCATAAAAAACACGACCTCATCTTCCTCTTGAACAAATACAAGCCTTTGGCTTGTTCCATTGCTGAGACTTGGTTAACCCCAAGTCTTAACTTTCGTATGCCATTATACAACATCCTCAGGTGCGATAGATCTGATGGCTATGGTGGGTCAGCTCTGCTCCTAAACAACCGTATTCCATTTAGGTCTATCCCTTTGCCGGTATTAGATGGGGATATGAGTCTTCTCAGTCTACATAGCTCACCCCCAGCAGTATCTATTACCAATGCTAAGAAATGTGTTCCAAAGTATTAATGGACCACTACTGGTTATGGGTGACTTTAATTGTCATCATTTTAGATGGGGTTCGGAACGTTGTGATTCCTTTGGGGAAGGTTTGGTGGAGATTTTGGATGACCTTAATCTCTGTATTCTTAATGATGGTAGCTCAACTCGTAGAACACTTCCAGGACAGCATAAAAGTTGTGTTGACCTAACATTCTGCTCAATGAATATGGCAGCTTCAGCTCACTGGCAATGCACTAGTCTGACATATGGCAGTGATCACTATCCCATTGTTATTTCTTTGGCTGATAAAACGTATTTAGAGAAAACATCACCTCCACTTTTGAAGTATAACTTGTCCAATCCTGATTGGGCAGGTTTCTCTTCATTATTGGATGGCCAAATTGATACCCTTCCAAATTTAAATTCAACAATTTTAAATTCATCTGATCACTGTTATGTGGAAAGCTGCTATAACTTGCTGATTTCTGCCATGATTTCAAGTGCTGATTCGTCATTCACTATCAAAAATAGTGCCCGCGACAAAATACCATCACCTCCATGGTGGGATCGTGACTGCACTGTGGCAATTCAGGAAAGGAAGAAAGCGGAATTAATCTATAACTCCGTGATGAACATCCATAATCTCATAGCATACAAACAGGCTTATGCAAAATCAAATAGACTGCTACGTAGGAAGAAACGTGCTGGTTGGGTACAATTTTGCACTTCTCTATCTCCATCAACACAGCCGTCAGTGGTATGGAAAAATATCAAAAGGTTCAGAAGTGGCTGCTCCCCATCAGTGTCAGCTCCAGTAACCCGCGAAGTAGCTGATCAGTTTTTTGACAGGATAGCCCCTCCCTATGTTCCATCTGAAGCTGAAAGCTTTTTGCCGCCTTTGTCCCTATCTGATGACCCTTTTGATGACCCATTCTCTATGCAAGAATTAGACATGATCCTCAGACATGTTCGAGACACAGCACCAGGTATAGATGGGATCCCTTATTCTTTTATAGTTCATGCTGGTCCCAAATCAAAAAGATATTTATTAGACCTACTTAACTTTAGTTATGGGCATGGTTGGATCCCCGAACAGTGGAAGACACAAATAATTATTCCCCTCCTAAAGCCTGGCAAACATGCAGATGACCCGAATGGCCTAAGACCAATAGCTTTGTCATCAGTGTTGGCAAAACTTTTGGAACATCTGATTAAGAACCGTCTAGAGTGGATAGTTGAATCCAAGAATATATTGCCTACCTCCCAGTTTGGGTTCAGAAAAGGTCTTGGTACCATGGACAGCATCGGGGTTCTGATCACTGACATACGGTTGGCCTTCTCTAGAAATGACTCAGTTGTTGCTTCCTTTCTTGATATAGCATCTGCATATGACAGTGTCGAACTCACTATACTGAGGGAAAAATTGCTAAAACTAAGAATTCCAGTGAAGATGGTACAGTGTATCTGTAGTTTATTTATGTGCCGCTCCCTGGTTTTGAGAGTTCAGGGGGAGGAATTTAAGGTAAGGCATACATGGAAGGGCTTACCTCAGGGCTCAGTTTTAAGTCCTTTACTATATAATTTATATTCAGCTGACATAGGTTCATGCCTTAATTCAAACTGTCACCTCTTACAGTACGCAGATGATCTAGCTCTCTACGTGACCGATCCCTCCATCAAGGATGCTGCCGCCTCCCTATGCCTCTCCCTGGAATCTCTCAATCAGTGGTTATTGGATCATGGCCTAAAGTTATCGGCACCCAAGAGTTCGGTTGTAACATTTACACGTAAAAGATTAGTCCCTCACTTTATAGTAAGGGTGAATGATCAAAATATTCCAATTGTTTCGCAAGCTAAATTTTTAGGCGTTGTTTTGGATTCAAAATTAACAGGTTTACATCATCTCAATTACTTGGTTCAAAGATGTGAAAGGATAATACCTATTTTAAAAGTTCTCGCTGGGGTCTGGTGGGGTGCTCACCCGTATACCATGAAATTGGTGTACAATGCGCTAGTCAGAAGCATAATGGACTATGGCAGCTTTCTTTTGGTCCCATGTAACAAAAGTGCATTAGCCAGATTAGATAAGGTGCAATTTGGGTGCCTTCGGATCATCTCTGGGTGCATGAAGTCCTCACCGGTTAATGCGTTGCAGGTTGAATGTGCAGAACCTCCCTTATTTTTAAGAAGGCAATATCTGGCATCTCGATTTGTGTCCAAAATTATTACTCAAAATTGCCATCCATTACTGCAAAAATTAATCAATTTGAGCATATTGTGCAATCAGTCAAGGTACTGGCGACATAAAGAAACTCCATTAATTTTAGTTTCGTTTCAAAATTTACAAAACCTTGTAAGCCCTATTGTTACATTCCCTAAACTCCCTCTATTTAACTTTGAGTATAAAGTCCTAACCTTTAAACCAGAAATATTTTACCATATTGGAATCTCTAGGGATTCACCTTCTACGGATCTGGCCTTCAATGCATTGGTTTGTGAACGATGGAGGGGATTTGATATATTCTTTACTGATGCCTCAAAGCTCTCAGGCTCTCAACCTACTGGCATCGCTGTTTTTTATAAAAATTCTAAAATTATTCTGAAATTTAGGTGTCCTGTGGAATCTTCGGTATTCACAGGTGAATGTGTTGCTATATTAGAAGCATGTCGTTTTATAGAATCACATAATATCAGTATGGCTGTAATTTTCACAGACTCCTAAAGCACTTTAAAAGTTTTAGACCAAAACCCCCTTAAATCTAAATTACATAGCCCACTTATTCTAGAAATTAAAAAATCTCTTTTAGTATGTTCAGAAAATCAGAAAACTGTTCAACTAGCTTGGATACCAAGTCATTGCGGCATTAGAGGCAATGAATGTGCTGACTTATTAGCTAAAGATGCCGTCACATGTCAAATGGTGGATAAGAAGTACTATTGTTTTTATGGTTATGATTTACTGAATCTTCCAAAAATAAATCTACAAAGGTCATGGCAAATTAATTGGGATAGTTCCAGTAAGAAGAAGGGTAGCTTTTATTACTCAATACAACCCAATATACCTTTAAAGCCTTGGTTTTTCAGATATAAGAAAGTCTCTAAAACTGTTACATCAGTTCTTTGCAGACTCCGTGTAGGTCATTGCTGTACACCTGTTTTCCTTCGGAAAATTCGGGTTCGAGATTCATCACTTTGTGAGTGTGGGTTGGATGAGGGTTCTCTGGACCTTAATGCTCGCAACTTAATCCTGCTTTTAATTTGTACAGTTGCCTCTCTAATTTAAATATCCCTACCCCCATTAACTTTTCATCATTATTGACATGTTCATCCCCAGAAATTTTCAAAGTTTTAATGGCTTTTATCCGATTCAATCGCATCAAATTGTAGGTAAGTATAGACGAATTTTGTAGTGGCATATTTCTAATACTTTAACAAATATTCATGTTCATATTTATATTATGTATCATCATTATTATGTCTATTCCAGTGTTATAACTTATAACACACTCAGCAAGATACACAATTAGTGTTACCAATTTAGTGTCGTTAAAATTGAATTAATTTATTTTCACGTTTTCCCATTTCACAATCTGACATTGGCGGAATTGTCGACATCGGCACTAATTGCCATTTATAAAAAGAAGAAGAAGATAATATCTTTGATTAGTTCTACCAAGTACGAACTTTGTAAATTTATTTAATTTATTTCAATAAAACCAGATGAATTTTATTTGTACGATTTGATATGAATCTATAAATATATTTTTTCTATGATGGCAATATTTTTGACACGTTGCTTACATGTCATTTGACGTTTGGCTTTCGCTCGCCAGCGCATTAGCCAGCTGAAGTGGTGGCATATTATTGAGCTATCTATTTTCACTCTTGTTTAACTTTTAGTCGTAGGTTGTGCTAAGTGTTTCGGAGTCTATTAAATAAACAATCATGTCAGGTAAAGCAAACAAAGCTTTCACAAAGGAGGAGGAGTTATTGCTCCAAGATTTCAGCAGAAATGTGTCGACGAAGTCTTCAGCCCTCTTTTATGGGAATGCCTTCATCGTATCAGCTATTCCCATATGTGAGTATAAGGTTTTAATCCTACAGATGTTCGTACGTTCATTAAACATATAGTTTTATACATAAATCTCACAGAAGTTGTAATTTAGCGAAGTGAAAGTAAGTAATATTTGTGGCATATTTGCAGGGTTGTTCTGGAGGGTGCATGCTCTGGAAGTAAGCCCATCGCTGGCGTGGTTTGCGATGGTTACGACAGCAAGTACCTGGCTGCTGGCGCTGGCGTATCGCAACACCAAGTTCCAGCTGAAGCACCGTGTCGCCGTGCGCCGGGAGGACGCCGTGGCACGCGAGATGTCACGCAAACTCGCTGACGACAAGAAGATGAGCAGGAAGGAGAAGGATGAGAGGTAATCATTAACATAATTTGTCTTATCAGGTCAAATCTTGGCTGGGCTATGAGTCTGATTCCAAACAATATGTTGAGTATATAGTAATATGTATCTTGAGACAACTAACACACTGCCATCTGATCCTAAAGTCTGTACTATGGCAACCAGACAACTATTAAACATACTTCTGGTTTCTGGTTTATTTACATGAGAAACATATTGGGCAAAAGTTTCTTAAATACTAATCAGGCAGTCACTTAATTTAGTTTACAATATGCAAGTTATAAGGATACAATAAAAAATATACGAAAATGGGATCAAATGGGATTGACTCATATATTTCTAAATACATGCATATTATAAATATTCCTACAGTAAATTTATTAATTATTATTTTATTACTTGGGGGATCTACAGAAAAATTACATTGCAGTGTAATCATTTCTAAATATGACAGACACCATTGTTCATAATTTGTGTTGGATTATTGCTATCCTGAAGTGAATAGTTGTATCTTATTCCACATGTCTATTGCACTTATTTACTATCTTAGATATCATTAAAACTGCTGTTCAAAATATGAATTCTTACCTGACATTGGTACAACATGCATGAGACCATTAAATAAATTGGAGTTCGAATTTGTGCTTGTTTCTTGCTCTCTAATGCCTACTGTTATCATATTTATTGATCTTTAATCAACATTTGTAAAAGGCAATAAGTCACAGCAGGTTCTTCATTTAACCTATTTTTGCTACCTAAACTATTACATTTCCAACCAGAGTCTCATTATTTTAGTATTAATGAGAAAAAAGGAATTATATGTGTAAATATATATTAACACATATATATAAATAATTTGTAAGTATATATGTTTATTAAAATAAATACTCTGCAATGAGCTATTTATATCTTCATTTCTTACTATTATACCGCCCATCATACCAGTCATCTAAAAAATTAAGATTGTTTTTTAGATGACTGGCTTGCTTGTCTGTTTTTTGGTGACCCTGTCTGCTAAGACAGAGTTTGTGCATTCAATCGCCATCCACATTGAATGACGATTTGTTCTGTCTGGGTGTAATTTATCTATAATATCTATGTATTTAGAAATATATAAATATGTTAATCAGTTGTCTGGTTGCTATAGCATAGGCCCTGTCTATTTGGGCTCAGATGGCAATATTGTCCCAAATATTTATTATTGGAACGAAGTTCCTTATCGCGCATTGTGAAAGGAGGCTAGACGTAAAAAATTCTTACGAAAAGTTGTCACGACACTTTTTGCAGTTGTGCAGCGTGCGCATGTTTCTCTGTCTGTCTCTCTTTCTCTCTCTTATATTTTCATTTCTATTTCGCATTGAACGTGTGGTGTAGCAACGATAATTTTTGTTGAGTGTATACAGGTTTTTTGTACATAATAAATAATAAGAAATAACTTTGTTCCATCCGGGTGTCCCTTGACACCTCTCAAGTTTTTATTTATTTATAATAAGTTTTTTTTAAAATAGATGAATTGTTTCAACTTTAGTAAAGATGAAACAAATATAATGTAACATGGCAAATGTAATCTATTAAGTAATTAAAATCTAGTTTATGTAAATATGTTAATCCAATTAGTATTTATGTATTCATTTATAAAAATAAGTATTGTTTTTTTACTTTCAGGATTCTGTGGAAAAAGAATGAGGTTGCAGACTATGAAGCTACTACTTACTCAATCTTCTACAACAATGCTCTGTTTCTGACCATCGTCATCCTGAGCAGCTTCTACCTGCTGCGCTCGTTCACACCTACAGTGTATCCTTTTACAAGTTACATACAGAGATAAGAGGTCTTATCTCATCTGCCAAGTGTCTATGAGTTTGATAAACTATACTACATTTTGCTGATTGGGCAAACTTAAAGTAGAATAATAATATTCACTTTTTTCATAGTAAATTTCAAAGGCCCATAAAAAAGTTGTGATGGAATTATTTTCCTTAATTTAGGCTGTTCGATTTTTATATTATTAAACTAGATTTTGTTTATATTCCTTAGGGATTAGGTGGTGTAACGCATAGCCTGCCCCCGAGGCGTCTATGCGTTTCGTCACGCCACGCTATGTGCCCTCGACTCACATGTACGTTTTATATCATACATTATTACAGATGTATTTATTTTAGGGCACCGTAAGTAACCGCTAGGCAGTGAATGGGTTAAGCAGAATAGTGGTTACATATCATATTTTTTATTAATTATTTCACATATATGTGATTATTATTTTTGTGACTATGTGTAGTGATATGAAAATATGCATGCTTTTTACACACCTCTGTAACAATTGGAAATTATCTAGACAAATTGGATATATAGTATCCAAAACATCTAGACTGGATTCTGAAAACTGTAAATGTCTTTGATAGTACATTTAATAATTAATATATTGACTTGAAGTGGTTAAAATACCTCATTCTGTCCTGATAGAATGGCAAAGTAGTCATCTACAATTATTTCATTGGTAATTATGGAGTATAAAGGTGTCAAATTATCCAAGAATTTCCTCTAACTGATGCTACCTATGCCTTATAACGATCCAATGATGAAGTTATTAATTGTCCTCTATGCAAAGAATGCATCTGTGCGTTTTTTGGTATAATTGCCCCTTGCCCAATAGCGAGTATATACATTTTTATACATTTTTCGTATACCAACCTTCACTGCTCGAGGTCATCTCTGTGCCATTTTTTTAAATATGGTAGAACTGAGCAGATGGCACAGATGAGTCGATGGGCACAAATACTTAGGACGCGTTATTGAGTTATGGGTACACCAGACTATAGAAAAATCAACTTGTTTGGCTCCCAGCAAACTCCTCTTTGGTTCAAACCCAAATTAGCTTTTATTCCAGCCGGTAAGGAACATGAGTTTGAATCCAAAAGTACCCTACCCGCTATCTGCTTCGTATTTGTTACTATACCTTTATTGAGCTAACCATTCATGTATAAGAAAGTTGGTTCTTATAATCTCTATAGGTTGAATGCAGTGGAGATACTGATTTCGAATGCGTAATTTTTTTTATTTTTTTTTAAAGACAGTTTTTAAAAAAAACCAAATCTTCCATATATTTACTCTGTGTACAAGATATTCCTTGACTCTTTTACAGTAACTATATTGTATCCCTCACTACTGCCTCAGGCCTGCTCGCGCTGCTCTCCACTGGAACCAAGTGAAGTCAATGTGAATAGTGTTGCCATGTCTAAGTGAACACTTGATAAAACAACTGTCAAGTTGAGTGGCAACAGTGTGTGTGTGAGTGATGATTGTTACAAAGGTTAAGCAAAGAAGCCTCCGTTTCAATGAGGCTGTGTTCAGAACTTTGCACAGTTATTTATCTGTTTCCATGAAATAAATATAGAATAATTTTATAATTTAATTTTAAATAAAATAACTGAAAAACAGTCTTGAGTTTTATTTACAAATTTGCATACAGAAATCTTAGAATTACATGGTTTTTTCTCTATACTTAAGTTTACTATTATTTATTTCTAACCAGCTGTTCTTTATTTAACGGGTGGGTTAAGTGTAGTTTAAAATCACAAACAGCTTTTGTTTCGCTCATACCATAAATTAGTAACTCTACTTATTTTTTTTAAGTTTCAATTCCATTGCTACTTTTTCGGTAGCATACATTACAGATGCAATAGTTAATCGGGTATCCTTCTTGAAATTCGTGTAAGAAAAAAGATTAAAGTTTGACTAGAAAATAATTTTCTGTTATAAAGCCAATCGAAGTACATTCCATATGTGACTTTAAATTATTTAGCTATTTGTTTTAGATCAACATGAGAAAACAAGTTCTTTATGTAGTAGTAGATCATATGGTAGACGGTATAGAGTTAGCCAAGATTATTTTTGGACAAAGTTTGCCATCGACAATACTTTTTTTTTACAAATATCTGCTATAAGTGACAGCATAACTTGGCTTGTAATATTGATATCGTATTAATCTGTATTTTTTGTGTGAGACTATTTTATGGGAACTATTTTAGAGTCTGTAAAACGTACCGCATACTATATACGTAGTTAATTATATACTCTAAGAAGAAAAAAAATGCCCATTGGTAACCGCCCGTCCTACTCTTTGTGGCCTTTGTTTTGAAATATTACACCCGTAAGAACCTAGGTAGATTATACCGGAATAAATAGTTTGAAATTATACAATCTCAAAAGTGGGAAACCATTAATTTAGTCGTCCGGTAGGGATTGCATTCTGCCGTTAAGCAATGGACGATACATAGCGGAAGATTAATTTAGGATTTTCTGCTAACACTTGTAGTATCCATTGGTTTTGTTTTACAATACATAGAATTAGTCATATGGTTCGCTATTTTAATGCATTGATTAGTTCTAATAAAAAAATTAAGGTGGAATCAGCGTTATTACGTTTTTTTAGGTTTATTTTACAGGGTCACTTGTAAAACACCAACAACCTCACAGTCCTAGATAGCTAACGCCATAAGCAATAACTTTTGTTCTACAACTTTTCATTATTTGTGAGATTTTATTTTCGTAAAGTAATAAGTACTAGCTGAGCCCAGCGGTTTTACCCGCGTTAAATTTTATAAATTATTACAGCTCCTCCCCCGTAGATGATAGCGTGATAATATGTAGTCTATATGTTGACCCGACCTCTAAGTAATATTCATGCAAAATTTGAAGTAAATCCATGCAGTGCTTTTTGAGTTTAGCCCGGACATACATACAGAAAAACAGACACACGGCCAAAAATTAAAAACTATATTTTTGGCTTCGATATCGATTGTAGATCAGGCCCCAATAATAGGTACTTTTAAAAAAATATTCTATGTACAATTTGACTTTGTTATAGATTAATTGATTTTCATCACAAATTGCATCACAAAACTGTTACGTAAATATGCCCTGGCGAGGGCGCGGAGAAGGGGTGCAGCGCTAGCGCCTTTGAACTTGACCCATTTCTCTAGTCCCCAGTCGTCCATGTACAATTTATTTTTTCATGTATTGAGTTATGTCCGAACTCGTAGAACAAAAGTTGTTGCTTATGCTGTTAGCGATATATAGTCCTGCGAGTTTGTTGGTGTTTTACGAGTAACCTTCTCTATAATCTCCACTGTCTTGTGTTGCCCGCATCCAGCGGCTTACCGCGACCCTTATAAGAGATCTGCCTGCCTTGGAGAAGATCTTTGTCCAGCTGTGGACATCCTTCGGGTGATATGATGATAATAATTATATATATTTTGATATCAACTTCCCCTCTTTGATGTTATTAAAAACCCGGCCAAGTGCAAGTCGGACTCGCGCACCAAGGGTTCCGTACCATTATCTATGAAAATATTCACGTTTGTTGTTTGTTTTTTAGGATTTGTTGTTATAGCGGCAACAGAAATACATCGTCTGTGAAAATTTCAACTGTCTAACTATCGCGTCATTCATGAGATACAGCCTGGTGACCGACGGACAGACAGCGAAGTCTTAGTAATAGGGTCCCGTTTTACCCTTTGGGTACGGAACCCTAAAAACGCTCCTTTGCGAACAACTGAATGCTATGGTTGCAGTTGCCCTTTTTAGCTATAGAGAATTAATTACTGGTTAGCTTTGTTTACATATTAATAGTCTCGAATAAAAAATACAGTAGATATTCGATTTCAATATAAAGCCAATCAAAGTCTGTCGTTACCACAGGCCTCGCTTACAAAATAATTACATCTTGGCTACGCCTATACAACATGTAACTTAATTAACGCACATCCTGAAAATAGTTTGTTCAGAATCGTTTACAGAATCGATTTATTTCATTTTTAATATAGGTAATTTTTTATTCCAAAATAATTAAAAATACGGAAATTATTGTCATATTAACCCTGTACAGTCAAAACAAATTGAAATGGACCGTAATTCAAAGTAATAACACTTTTAAAATCGCAGTTTTATTTCTATTCATATAAATTCCATCATTCAATACAAAATAAAGAAAAATAAACTTTATTCTAAGAAACTAATTTAGTAAATAACAATGCGTACACATGTTAAATAAAAAATGTGAGCCGTCACGGGACGCCTGGCAGATGTGAAACATCAACATTATTTTGTAAAAGTAATATGCAGAAAAGAACATATTGTGATAGGAACTAAATATGTCATAATGATAAAATAAAAAGTCGATTGGGCATGCGCAACGGCATGCGTCGCCACGCCAGAAATCTGTTTTACGTGCGGCTATAGATGTTTCACATCAAAATTAAGTGTATGCATTATGATTACAACAAGATATTCTAATTGGGGTGTTTGAGGGTGTGCGTTAATTACGTTACATGTTGTATAAGCAACATCGAGGAGAGTCCCGGTGCGCTGCTGTGACCCGGTCAGTAAGCGACCATTCTCGCTGCAAATCCCATGTTCTATTCGGAACGGTGGTTTGTCAGGGGCTCAGTACATCATGCCGACGTGCAACGGCTCCGTGCGCTGGAAGAACACGTTGGGGTTGCTGCTGAAGGTGGGCTCCACGCTCGTGTACACGTTGCCCTCCTCCGGGCGCACCATCACGCCTGCACATACATAATACTGTTAGTACGTTTAACCCTAGACAATTTTAGATGATACTTATCGTATTGAGTTTTTCATACCAGTACGAATAAAATTAATAATGTATAAAATTGAATGTTTGTTTTTTAAAATCGAATGTATTTTCCGTACTTTATGAAAATAAAAATTTGTTTCTTTCTTCTTCTTTCTATTGACAGGGGTTACCCTAGCGTCAGTTGTTCAAACCGCCCATTAGGGCTCTAACATGGCTTAACGACTGTTGCCTATTAGCTACAACCGAGATCAACAGCTTAACGTGTCCTCCGAGTCACGAGACTCAGAAATTAAACCGCTTCGTGATGGAATTGTCCTATAAAACAAAAAACCACGTCGAAACTAAACTACCCATGAAACAGAAGAACGTGGGAACAAGCAAAATAGACAAAAGAAACATATATATACAATTTATACATTTTGTATAGGGAGACAAAAATAGGTATTTACAAACTGGTTTTCTTTTATTGGTTCGGTTTCATGGGTTGATAGCATTTATGTTACCTGCACTTTTTTTATATACCTACATATATATATATATATATTTGGGTGCTAAATTAAATTATCGGGTCTATACCATATAATATATTAATTCTCATTCGTGTATATAATAATATCCTGGGACATTGTTCACACACGATGCCATCCGATCCCAAACTAAACAGAGCATTACTATGAAAACCAGATTACTGAAATATTGCTTTTCTTTTGTGAATACAAACATGTATAGATAATTACACCGAGGCTCAGGACAAACAGACATGTTCATGCACACAAATATCTGTACTCTCTTAATCTTATCTGTTCCTCGAATATGTAGTGTTACGCACTCGTAGGTTCTGCACATTAAAACTTCGACATATTTTCCACACACAATATTTAATCGATCAAAGTAACGTTCTCATCTACCGTCGTACAAAGAATGCCTCCTTAATAATTCTCCTACCCTATTTATATTTTTATCAGTGACAACCATTTGAAAGTATAATATCGATTATTAATAGTTTTAAGATGTAAAATTATTATAGAATTATTATAGTAATTAATTAAATGATAATCACTAATCAAATAAATAATCATAGTATTATAACATAGCAGCTACGTCATAACCGTTGCGCGGCTATTGAGTACTTTATAACAGTAGTTTTTTAAAGACTACACCTGCACTACGGTAATGTATCCCTGTGGCACGGGGGTACTGTACAAACATAACTGACGGTTGTCCTATGCGGGATTCGAACCCGGGACACGAAGTGGCGAGGGAATGCCTTGACCGCTGCGCCACACGTGCAGCTTGACACACGGTTGGCAAATGGTTGCTTTTCACGCCGAAGGTCGTGGGTTCGATTCCTAACCAGGACAGATATTTGTGTGTATGTCTGTTGTAATTATCTATATAAGTTTAGTTAGTGTAGTGTAAGTGTAGTGTACAAAAGAGAAGTGGTATCCTAACTAATATTATAAATGCGAAAGTAACTCTGTCTGTCTGTCTGTTACTCTTTCACGCCAAAACTACTGAACGGATTTGAATGAAATTTGGTAAACAGATGGTCTACACCCTGAGAGAGAACATAGGCTAATTTTTATAGTTAGGATAACACATAGGCCATATTTTATAAAGTTTAACGCGGGTAAAACCGCGGGGCACAGCTAGTAGGCTATAATTTATAAAGTTTAACGCGGGTAAAACCGCGGGACACAGCTAGTAATGTAATATATCCGTTATCTGGTTTCCATAGTACAAGCTCAGCTTAGTTTGGGATTAGATGGCCGTCTGTAAATAATGTCCCAGGATATTACTATAATCGTCGCGTCCTGCGTCGGGTGTGCTCTTTTCTTGGGTGTTATAATAAATTACCGGGTCTATAGTACCAGCTGTATACGTGAAATTAATTAATCCTCATTCGTGTATAAGCCTACATTCTACCTACAGAGTCGAGGATGACATTTATATTGTTCGAAAGTCAAATAAAACTTTAAATAATGCCGCTAAGAGAAATAGACGTGAGGTCCCCAGCGCATCAGACTCCGCTCTTTTTGGTCATAACTCGCGTCGAAGATAAGACTTCTATGAGTTACATAAATATTTATCCATAGTATTTTAAATTTATTTAAATAATTACAGTAATTTTTGAGAACGTTTCTAGATTATATTTATGGGTTATTGATTGAAATTCAAAATTAACTAAAGCTCTTTATTGTGTGTGTGTGTTGATCTCTCATCATCTCATCCAGTGGGGGCGTAGTATTCGTCACGAGCGAATATAATAATTTCGCCAACCGGTCTGCCAAGTATGGCGATTATTATATATCCCTCTTTTGGAAAGGCCTTTGTCCAGCTGTGGACGTCATTCGGAAGACATGATGATGATTCAATTGGATTTTTTTTTGTGCTAGGATGATCTGTGTGACATTGTCCCCAGATATTATTATTATATTTTAATATAATAATAATATCTGGGGACAATGTCACACAGATCATCCTAGCACCAAACTAAGCAAAGCTTGTACTATGGGTACCAGGCGACGATATACATACTTATATAGTTAGATAAATACTTATATACATAGAAAACATCCATGACTCAGAAACAAATATTCGTGCTCATCACACAAATATTTGCACTTACCGGGATTCGAACCCAGGACCACCAGCTTCGTAGGCAGGAGCACTACCAAGTAGGCTATGGTGACCGTCATAATGTTTGAATAGTTGTAACTCAATAAATCAATAAGAATATATATATTTTTATATGAATATAATAAAGTTTTAATTTTATGAAAGTTTGGAGTAGACACATATTTGCCAATACTCGTTAAATAAAGAAAGCAAATATAGCGCTCATAATAATGTAATAATATCGATTTCTAAGATATTTAATTAAAAAAAGAACATTAATATTATAAAATCAATTCATTTAGCTTGTTAATAATTATGTCTACTTCATCGGTCATCGTGATAGTGACCGGCGTTTAAATAGTATAGATGAAGGTTAAAAATTACTAAAGTAGGGCCAATTAGTAGATCACATTTGACATCTGTCAGTTACTAGTAAAGTGAATTGTAAAATGTCTTTATTTGGTAATTATTACAATAAAGATAAATCGTAATTGAAAAAAAATAAGCAAATGGACAGTTCTATTTACGAAAATATAAATAATATTCTATGCCCGCCGGTTAAGGTTACGTTGATGAATTTTGATGAAGTGTCAAATGTGATCTATTAAATTGGCCCTACTATAAATCATTCATTCAATCGCCTTCCATGAGCACAAGTGACGTCATTAATGGTCCCGAATCGATTTTAAACGTTGAAGCTGATTTAGTAATTTTTAATCCTTATCTGCAAACATGTGGTGCAGCTCACTGTACATGCTCTGAGAAATATAATGAGTAAAAAGGACATAAATAAAATATTATGTAATACTGAGTAAAAGGGTAAGTAGAGGCGTAGTGCATGGTGTTAAAAGATATTATTTGAAGCGAGTGTGTAAATTGTAGTTACCTGGTGGCAGTAGGTAAGGATAGGGCGGGTAGTTGTAGTGATAGTTTAACATAAAGGGGTGCATGGTGTAGTGCGGCGGAGAGCACAGGGCGCGCGAGTGCGGGTGCGGCGAGTTCGCGAACAGAGCTCCGTACGGATCTGCGAAAAGAACGTGGCCATCTACGGTAAATCCGTGCGTGGAAGCGCTAGTCCTCACTAGTAGCGCACTCTAGATACTTAACTAACCGGCTGGCTGAGCGGGCGGCTCCTTGCGGTCCAGCGCGGGAGGCGGCGCGGGCGCCGGCGCCGCCGCCGACACCATGCCGTACTTCACCGGCTTGAAGTGGAAGAATGAGGGCGAGTAGCCCGAGCCGCCGGCACCGAGCGAGCTCAGGCCTTCGTCGCGGTCTGCGTCCCAGCGGCCCTCGCGGCCCAACGCTGCCAGGCGCCGGCCCTTGGGCGCGAACATGAGAGCGAATACAACCGCGCACGTGCCGAGCAGCCCCGCCGCCACGCACGCGTCGCGCATCCGCTCGGGCGCGCCTAGCGCTGCCGCCACCCAGCACACCCACACGGCAGCCGTAGCGCCGCCGGCGCCAGCGATGTGCGTCGCCTCCCGGTAATTGTCGCGGATACCGCGCGACCGGAGTGCCACCCCGCACACCACTGCAATCAGGAACGCCGCGTAGCACAGCGACAGCAGCAGGTCCGACGACTGCAGCTCGCAGCGTCCGCCGCCGCTCGCCACCCGCGGTGGAGACCCGCCGAGCCACTGCGCGCCGATTGCCACTTGTATCATTACGGCGAAAAACAATAAGAGTCCTTGATAAGCCGCCGGTAAATATACACCGCCGTTCAGGCTCAGTAAGAAAACGCACTTCACGAGAAGCGACGCGAATACGATTACGTACGAAACGCCCGTACCGAATCGTACCGCCCCGCATGTGAACGCGGTCGGCGTGGTCGCAAACAATGCTGCTGTCGCGGCACACGTAAACAGTCCGAATAATAACGTTTGTCCCAGTAACAGATGTCGATGGCTCGGTGCTTTTCGGCTCGCACCCCATATCACGAAAGCCTCGAATCCGCCGAGCGTCACCATGCTTACGCATGCGAGAGCTAATATGGGCACCGCCCATGATTCCGATCTCAACGCGCTTGGAGCTGGCAGGGTCGGTAACGGCACGATCGTTAAGTTCAATCGAGGTGTCGGGGTCACGGTGGTCGACGTCGAAAGAGGCGATGAGGAAGAACTTCGTTCTGGAATCACAAAGTACTCGGTGCTCATCTCGAGGCGGTGCGCTTCCGTGCGCGCGGGGCGTCGCGGCGGAGGTTCAGTTTGCGGCTGTTCGTCATTTTCGTCAACGGAGACGTTCTGGTCCTCGTAGTCCTGCTCGTAAGTCTCGTCGTACTCGGTGTCTGCGTGGTGCATGGGCGAGGGCGCGTGGCGCGGCGCGTAGGCGGCGGGCACGCGCGGCGCCAGGCGGTCACCGAAGCGCGCGGCGCGGGCGCCCGGCGCGGCGAGCGCGGCCAGCGTCGCCGTGGCCAGCAGCGCGCGCACCACTCGCTGCGCCATCAGGCCGCGCCCCTCAGCTGCCCGACTCTCGTTGCAGACACATCCGCACTCTTATCTCTGCAACAGACGAATACCGCGTGAGTCCCCGTCAACAGGTCAACGTGTCCGTCTCAACTTGAGTCGCGACGGAGTTCTGCGATTACCGAACAAAGAATCTGCCGGCCGAACCGGTTCGACCGTCGCGTCGACGCACCTCCTAGGATCCCTAAGTTAACCGATTTGGTCTTCTTTGTCGTTTTATTTTAGGTCGTTAAGATTGAAAAAGCCGAAGGGACGCCTACATTTCGAATGCCTTCTTGCATATGTAAGGAACGCAGGGACGTGATCACGAATTCCCTTATCTTGTTATATCACTATAGTGAGAATGTATGCAGTGACTTTTGTAAATAGCCGCTCTATCTGAATAGGCATTGAGTGAAGATACTTAGTTATCTATGTAGATTTTATTCTGAACACAAAATTCAAATATCGTTAGACAATAAAGTATGGATTATGGAGATGCAGTTTCACAAGTAAAAATAAAAGGATTAAGTATATCTAAAACATTGTGCATCGAAAATATATAAAATGGAGCGTCCGTCTGTCTGTCCGTCGGTCACAAATATTGAAGTTATTTTTTATTTAGTTGATTCATATAAGAAAAACCAAATCTTTGCGAGTCTTCTAAGTTTATAAAACTAAATTTCTAAATCAGGAATTATAGTGGATTCCAATAGATTCTAAAATAAAAATCCTATAATAAAAATTATGAAATTAATTTAGAAATAAACTAAGTTAGTCAGTCAGCTGTGTGGTGACGGCGACAAATATCAGAATCAGAATATCATCAACCCATCTCATCCCGTGGGGGGCGTAGAAGTTGACCCGAGGGAATATCTACCAGAGGATGGGCAGCAGCTTCCTTCTGATTACTATGACCATCTTACTGCGATCGCCAACCCGCCTGCCAAGCGTGGCGATTATGGCATATCCCACCAAGACGATTCTTGAGGGAGGCTTGTCCAGCAGGGGACTCATTTAGCTGTAATGATGATGATGAAACTAAGTTATAAAATAATAATGTATATCCTTTGGCTATAAGATCAGGTCTTCGTTGGTGGATAACGTTTACGACGTACATTGGTACAGACGCCAGCACATCAAGCTCCCCAATCCGTCAAATTTCCCCATTTGAAACTGAACCTTATGTTTTTGTGATAACGTTGAAAATCTATAAAAACATTGGACAGATTGGGGTAGCTGGCGTCTGTTCTTGGGTGTAGATTTAGTAGAACTTTAAGGAGGACTTAAATAGGACAGTAAACACACATGCTCAGTATAAGATTATGTCTGCCTCGTTGTTCTAGCGGTAGCGTGTTCAACCGCAGATAACGGGGTCTTGGGTTCAAAACCCGGGATGGGTCAAAAGTGATTTTGGGATTTCACTGTAAAAAGAAAAAAATCTTAATATCAACCCGAAGTCTGGGAGTTAGCAGTATTATAACCCCCGTGCCTCGAGCACGTAAAGCCGTCGGTCCTGGATCTGACTTCTTTCCGGTCGTGTCGCTAGTCGTCCTATCGGATCATGAGAGTGATGGAATAGAAAGTGCTCTTGTATTTGCACACACATTTGAGCACTATAATACGGGGTATATTATAGTGCTCAAATGTGCATATGGCTAGTCTCCTTTGAGACTGGCCGCCGTGGTCGAAATTCGGCTAGGAGGACATTATTATTATAAGACTACTTTTACCCGCGGTTATCCCGCGTTAAAATTTATAAATTATACATTTTAGCCTATGTGTTATTCGGATGTATAAGCTATATTACTACAAAGTTTCATCAAAATCCGTTGGGTAGCTTTAGCGTGAAAGAGTAACAAACTTCCATACATCCATCCATACTCACAAACTAAAGACAACGCCCGCACTAGGGACACTTATCTCTGTGTCGAGGGGTACTTTACAAACATAATAGACGGACACAAATTACCTACATCCAGACTCAGAACAACTATTTATGGGTCACCCAAATAGTTGTCCGGCATGGTCCTCGAACCCGCGACACGGAGCGGCCAGGCGACTATCTTAGCCGCTGCGCCACATGTGCAGTCAATCGCCATAAGTCGCATTTATAATATTAGTAGGATCATGTAAAAACTATTATTTCTGCCTAGGCTTAATTGACGCATTAAAATGGCTAACGATGAGACTAATTTATGTACAAAGTATAATGTATGTAAACGAAGTGACCCTTCATTTAGTTTATAGTTTTCCGTATTATAACTTTTTGGTTTACAAACTTGTCTATGTATAAGGGACTGGTCGTTTATATTGACGGATTGGCAGCATGATAAAATATGGAGATTCTGATAATTTCACGTTAAAATAATATTATTACAATCCTTAAATAAAAGTAATTTATAAGAACTGAAACTAATGAAACAGTAGCTCTTAATGTTGTTTTTCTATTTACAGGTAAGTTGTAATGAAGTAATTATAAATAATGTTTTGTAAATATGCGTGTTAGTATGTAGTTCTTTAATAAAATAAAATATTCTATTTACAGAGAAACACTTATAGTTATAGTTTTACTGTTCCCTAGATATCTAATAAATAAAATTTACATATTATATGTATATTAACTAGACTAAGCTTACGCCATTATATCGCGGTAATTACGGTTTGACACGTAGTGTACCTACATGGCTTCTAGTAATTTCTTAAATGTCTCGTGTTTTTGCTTTAAGTGTA
This sequence comes from Pseudoips prasinana, assembly GCA_951640165.1. NCBI lineage: Eukaryota > Metazoa > Arthropoda > Insecta > Lepidoptera > Nolidae > Pseudoips > Pseudoips prasinana. The sequence continues at coordinate 19,055,397 of OX621260.1, forward strand.
GAACTAACCTATAGATAATCGATATATCAGTACAACACTTGCATTCCATCAGTTTCTATTTCTTTTTGAAGTGAGACCTTCTTTAGCGGCGTTATGCACTTTTTGGGATTGGTAAAAAATGTTACACTTGCGTCAGGACACGTGACCTGATCAAATATTCTTAAGACAGAGGCTTTTAAGCTATTGCATAGCTTCTATCGGCCTTGAGCGTGGGGACCGAATCCAGAAATTCCGTAACGAAAAAAACCAACACCCCCCACTCCGATAAATACCAGAACTTTTAATGACTTTTTGAAATATCACGCTTGTCTCTTTAGTTCAGCAACCCGCATTTAGGTGGCATTGGTTGTATTGGAAAACTACCGTAATCAGCTGTTTGTGAGAAAGTATATAGGTGTATAGGTATTTATCATCTACGTACAACAGTGAATATCTGTACTCGTATAATTTGTGTACAAAGTGTTGTAAATATGAATAAACAAAGTGCATTTATTAATGAAGAAAGTCACGAAAAAATAGTGAAATAAAATGAGTTAGTACTCTGTATACATTCATTTTATTATTATTATCACAAATGCAGTATTATAAAATAAATAAATAATTATAATTGCATAAGTTGATAAAAAATGCTATTCAATAGCTTTACCGCGGCAGTCTCCGAGTGCCACACGTCTTTTTTTATTCACACTGGCCTTTATACTAGGTTTTTCGACTTCAAAAATGCTGCTGTCGTAGCATTTTTGAAGTCGAAAAACCTAAATTGAATTATAAGTGATAACCTAATTAATTTACAACAAGATCCCTTATAATTCTGTCTCTTTGGGTTCTACATTCCATCAAAGTAGCACTTCCTTTACCTACTTTTTTACAAACGTCACACAAAGGAGACTCAATTTTTTAAATTCTAAATGCAAACGATTTCAAAGGCATGTGGCCAGAACGAACCCATAGAGCAGTAACCATAAATAATGATTTCTATTTAGTGGCTAATAATTTTCTATTCACAGGATGAAAATATTTGTTACTTAAAAAAAACAAATTTATTTCTTTATTTTAACGGCTGTCGCGTGAATAAGCAACAAAAATATTATGTTTAACATAACAACAACACAATAATCTGAACGAAAAGATCCAAGGTGTCTTGAATGTAATGTAAAATATATCTTGTCTATAATAGATGGTTAGGAATTACGAGCTCCTATGGTTTGCTGTAACCCAAAAATATATCCGTTATAAAAGTTAAAATATTATTTAGTAATTTGGATAATTGAATAATGTCTGTTGTGGGTATGTGAGACCCAGGGTCATTATGGGTATTTACTTGTTCGGCTTGCTCCATCTCCGACCTTAATATTACCATCAGACAAGGCTAGGCTCAAACGCATTCGCCTCTTGAAACACCAATATCATAATGGCTGGGTACCTAGTTACTCAGACATATTTAGATTACAAAATAAAAAAAAAGATCTATTTCAATCATTCATCAAATCAAATTCATCAATTCAGTAAAATCCATTCCAATTGTTTCAACTAATTACCGACAAAACTCGTTCATAGTGAGAGCAAGTAGGAATTTTAACATGTTATGTAAGAAACATGACTTAGACCCTTATTCATTCAACATTAAAACAGTGAAGCGGTATCTATTTCTATTTATTATGATTGTGAGGAGGTTAAGCTCCAAACAGTAGGGCATTGTATAATATTATATTTTGACAACAACTACCCAAGAAATCATTGATCTGTTAATAATAATATAATAATATCCTGGGACATTTTTACACACGGCCATCTGATCCAAAACTAGCAGAGCTTGTACTATGGAAACCAGAAATCTGATATACTACTTTTCTCTTGTAAATAAATACTTATATGTATAGATAATTAGAACAGGACAAACAGACATGTTCATGCACGCAAATATTTGTCCTGGGTGAGAATCGAACCCACGACCTGCGGCGTGAAAAGCAAGGATTTGCCAACCACGCCAACAGGCCCATCAAATTGTAAGGAAATTATGTGCAAATAAAACATAATTTCCAAATCACGTCATCACCAAATCCAGTACGACATTGTATAATATTATATTTTGACAACAACTATCCAATAACTCATTGATCTGAAAATGTTAAATCACTTGGCACCTAAATAACACAAATCAGTGTTACAATAACGGCACAATTCCCTAATCCAACATGCGCCAGAACAAAATAAATCTACGCCAACCGCAATTCGTCTGTGAGATAGCTACAATATAAAGTATGCATCTTTCCTTAGAAGGGAACCTCTAACTCAGCGAATAGATTACATAGACAGCTTCACGGAGCGGATCGTGACTTTGAACTTATTATCCGAATCAAAGTACACAGACACAACGTATTGTAGGCAGATTTGGTGCGAAAGTAACGGTGTGTGGATTCGCTCGCCCCATCCGACAATGTACAAGCGAAATAGGGCTGCCAACTAAGAAGTACTAAATAAGTGGTTGTGGCCGTTAAATCCAATGCGAGAGAGTCGAAGCGGCCCATGATATGTGGCATACAACATACAAAGCTGCCAGTGAGGTGCCGCTTCTGGGATCACGGCCCGTTGGAGTGGACTGTGGCCGTCCATGCAGAAGGTGGTCACAGGAAGAAGCCACTTGTGGTAGCTGCAGGTTGCCTACGCACAATGCATCGGGAGGCATCAACATCTTTGCCCCTCGGGGAGAGCTTCTTTAAGATGCATAGGTGGAATGAAAGGAGATGGTAGGAAATGATGGTGGTTCCGGATGAAGATCGTCTCGAGTTCCCGGAGCCATCACCCACAGCACCGAGAGGCTAGGCTACCGTGGTGGTTTTAGTGGGTAAACCACGGGGATTCCCACATACCCCATAATCTCCCCAACTCCGGGGACCTTTAAAAGGTTTCCACCACGTTAAAAAAAAAGGATTACCAACTAGGGTTGGACTGCACGTGTGGCGTAGCGGCTAAGATAGTCGCCTTGCCGCTCCGTGTCGCGGGTTCGACTCCCGCGCCATACAACTATTTGTATGACCCATAAATAGTTATTCTGAGTCTGGATGTAATTTGTGTCCGTGTATTACATATTTGTAAAGTTTCCCGCGACACAGGGATTAGATTCCCTACTGCGGGCGTTGTCTTTTTAAATTAAAAAAAACAAAAAACTGTTTTTACTAAAAATAAAGTATATTCAGGTCTATGAAGAATATAAAGCAGTTTTTTTTAGGAAAAAGAACAGTTTTTTACTTATTTATTGTTTTAAATACTTATTTTTTAGAGCTTCTCGCACAACTTACTAATTTACAATCTTTGTGGCTGCGCTGCACTGAGCAGTTAACGCCCTCTAACTAAATAAATTTAAATAGCATAGTTTATTTTTGTTCAACAGTAAAAAGTATAATTTAGTGAAAAGCAGTATGATGATGTCCTCCCGACCGAATTTCGGCCACGGCGGCCAGTCTTAATGGAGACTGACCAATTTCGCAGGACATATTATAGTGCACAAGTGTGTGCGCAAACACAGGGGCACTTTCTATTCCATCACTCTCATGATCCGATGGGACGCCGACCCGCCGACACGACCGGAAAGAGTTCAGGGCCTCTAGCACGAGTTCCTGCAGTTTACTTACTCGATCACACGTACGGTTTCGTCCAATACATTGAGCACCAGAATTTTAGTTCTTAATAGTTTCCGCAAGAGGCGCTGGTGCTCAATGTATGGGAGAAACTGTACGTGTGATCGAGTAAGTAAACTGCAGGAACTCGTGCTAGAGGCACAGGTACAGGACCGACGGCTTTACGTGCTCTCCGAGGCACGGGGGTGTAATACCGCCAACTTCCAGACTTCGGGCTGATACTGAGAAATTTCTTTTTACGGAAAAATCCCAAAATCACTTTTTGTCCCGACCCGGGATTTGAACCCAGGACCTCATTATCTGCGGTTGAACACGCTACCGCTAGACCAACGAGGCAGTCAAAAGCAGTATAATACCGTTCAAAACAGTATAGTTGGCAACCCTAAAGCAAACGAGCATCATGCAACGGGACCTAGAAGTGTTATCTCAAATCACTTCCAAATCTGTACGCGAACAATATCTTATTATTGTTTCATCTTGTTTTGTTCACGTAATCGATGCGTGCTTCGTAATCGATCTCACGTCTGTAATAAAGATATGCACCTCTCTCTGAATAGCAGCTAATAACGGCGAGGATCGATTATGTCACGAAACTGCTCGGATTCTTACGTGATTGGTACACTTAGCAGTCGTAAATTATATATATCCTTAATAATTTGACAGGCCTGTTGGTTAGTTGGCAAATGTTGCTTTTCACGCCGGAGGTCGTGGGTTTGATTCCCACCCGGGACAGATATTTGTGTGCATGAACATGTCTGTTTGTCCAGAGTCTGGGTGTAATTATCTATATAAGTAATAATATCTGGGGGACAATGTCACACAGATCATCCTAGCCCCAAACTAAGCAAAACTTGTACTATGGGTACCAGGCGATGATATACATACTTATATAGATAGATAAATACATATATACATAGAAAACATCCATGCCTCAGAAACAAATATTCGTGCTCATCACACAAATATTTGCACTTACCGGGATTCGAACCCAGGACCACCAGCTTCTTAGGCAGGAGCACTATCAACTAGGCTATGGTGACCGTCGATAAGTAGGTATGTATTTACAAATGAAAAGTAGTATATCAGTTATCTGGTTTTCATAGTACAAGCTCTACTTAGTTTGGAATCAGATGGCCGTGTGTAAATAATGTCGCAGGATATTATTATTATTAATATTATAAATGCAAAAGTAACTCTGTCTGTCTGTCGCTCTTTCACGCCAAAACTACTGAACCGATTTAAATGAAATTTGGTACACACATAGTCTAGCTAGAACCTAGAAAAAACATAGGCTATTTTTTATACGAAAACAGGGTTGTAAGGGGATGAAAGGGGGGATGAAAAGTTGTATTGAAGTATCGTAATTTTTTGAGCTGGAAGCTTGAAACTTCTTTTTTTGGCTGATGATTCGATAAAAATATATATGACATTCAAAGTTTGTAAAAGTTTTATCCTCAAGGGTGTAAAATATCCATAGGGAATTGGGGATGAAAATTCGTATGGAAGTATGTAAGGTTTATGTGAATGTTTTGTAAGTTTCCGACAAGAGACAAAGTATTAGAGATATTCTGGTGTAATAATTACAGAGTCATTGATGAATGTGCGGACGATCTCGCGGGTAAACTATAACGAGGAGCCTGAGAAGTCGAACTAGACTAGTCCGTAGACTAGTTTGAAGGCGCGACTAAATTATTATCTATACAAATAATCTATACAAATAAATAAAATTGGAGTGTCTGTTTGTAATATTGAAATAACCGGTTTTTACAACATAAATATGAATACCTATATATACGGTACATACACCAAAATATTTTTTTTTACAATTTTTGTCTCTGTCTGTCTGTTTGTTCCGGCTAATCTCTGAAATGGCTGGACCGATTTTGACGGAACTTTTATTGGCAGGTAGCTAATGTAATAAGGAGTAACTTAGGCTACTTTTATTTTAGAAAATGTTTTTTATTTTACTAAAAACAAAAAAAAACGAAATAAACTAATTAACACGCGGACGAAGTCGCGGGCACAGCTAGTATAATCTATGATTAATCATAGATTATATAATAATTTATTGTATGTAAATTTAAAGATTTTCATTTTTAGCTGTAAACAACTTTTTTATGGCAGTTGTCCCAAGATATTTATTTACTAGCTGTGCCCGCGACTTCGTTCGCGTGGATGTCGGAACTTAACAATGTATTTTTTTGTGTATAGTGCTGTGGGAGGATACCGATACAATTTTTTTTTATTTAATTTAGTGCTTCTTTATTTTACCTGTGGAACCATCTGGAGCGTACACAAAAACGTTATTGGGGTTGTTTACGCGTGAAAGAGCTACGTATAGTTGACCATGGGAAAAGCATCCAATACTTAGGTCCACCCCCGCAACGGATAATGTCTGGCGCTGAGCTTTATTAATCGTCATGGCATAACAGGGACTGACTGGGAATTGCACTGGTTTGAAAGCGAAAGGAAAGTTTTTAGGAATTATAGGTATCCTTGGACTAAAAACAATATCACCGGCGCCGCAACCTGTTAATATTTCAGCTTCGATAATGTTTTGCTGCAGATTTGTGACTTTGAGCTGAGTGCCGTTACAAAGTTTGGGAGGACATAAATTTCTGAGGAGAATTATTGGTACACCGATTTTTAAAACTATTTTGTGGGTTGGAACTCCGGGTGTGCTGAGGGAATCCAAAAATTCTACCAGGTAGTGCGTGGCGTCATCTTCTTCCATAACTGTATTTATTGAGCTATATTCTTTACTATTCCCGGACGCATGAGTCAATATTTTGAAATTAATTGCCGCAGCTTGGTCATTGCGGGGAGTCAAAATAGCTCGCTGATATGACACAGCCAAGAACCAGCTTAATTTCCCATGTTTGTGGTATCTCCGTACACAGAAGAAATTAGCTCATGCTGTGATGTAACGTAAGAGCAGAGATTACCAATCAAAATAACTTATGGCATGTGCCATCGCCGATTTTTTACAAAAAATTGGCAAACTTCTGTGCATTTTCGCAGCCTCTGACTGATCGGGTTCCCTCCTATACTTATAACTATCTCTTGAATAGCCAATAAGGACCTGTTGTGACAAATTTCACGTACCCTGTCAGGAATTTCTCCATCAGTATTTAGTTCTACATGTCTCATAAAATCTTCAGCAAACTTGTCATGGTACTTTTGCCATAACTGGTTAGCACCCGATAACGCACAAAAGGTCAATAAGATGGCAAACAAATGTCGCAAGCGATGTGGACTATCGCTCACGCATGCTTCCGCTAGAGCGTCATCCCAATGCTGACCTCCATCTAATAAATGGCGTGCTCGGCAAGCGGCCTGGTATGTGGGATGTTCAATATCATCAACTTTACGGAGCTCAGCAAAAGACGTAGGTCCTCGCACTACATGGACCAGACTGTGGGATGAACTCACACGTGAGCACGCCACGTGAACCTGCCCGCCTTCCTTAAGTCAATTCCAGCTAACTTGAGTTAATGGTTATCGCGACACACACTTTTATAGGGAACTACAGTATTTTAAACTGAAAAGGGAGATCATTTGGCACTAACGGAATACGTGACACGAACACTGTTTCTCTCTGGGCGGATCCAAGCATAATAGTAGCCTCTATAACACGATGCAAAGTTTTCACTTGAAGCCTAGTGCCGTTGCAAAGTTTAGGTGGCTTCAAATTCCTCAGAACGATTATAGGTATACCCACACGCAACATACATCCCCTATTATACGCCCTTAGGGGTGGAAATTCCTAAAATCCTGAAATACATATTTTTATTTTTAACGGAAAGGCCAAATACCAATTTTCATGCTTTTCACTAAAAAAATTACACACTTTTCATACAAACTTACATCCTCTATTTTACGCCCTTGGGGTGGAATTTCCATTTCATTTCCATTTTTATTTTTAGCTGAACTACTAAATATAAGTTTCAATGCCTTTAACTTTAAAAATGACGGATTTTCATACAATCTTTCATTCTCTATTTTACCCTCTTAGGGTTAGTATTTCCAAAAACCCTTCCTTAGTGAATGTATACGTCATAAAAAGTAACTACCGGCAAAATTTCCAGTCTCTAACCCCAGCCGTTCAGGCTGTGCGTTGATATGTCAGTCAGTCAGTTTCCTCTTTTACATAGGTAAGTATATAGATTTGTGCTGAGAAAATTATGAGAGACAGGGTTTATTTACTACATTCAAATACATTCAATCGGACAGGCTCAATAAAATTTGAATCGTCTGTACATTCCCGTTACAAACGAATCGACAGCACAAACTTTCGATCGACTGATATTATAATTTAAAATTAAATTATAACAAATCCAACCTTGTACATAATTCAATTTGCTCAAAGAAAACAGATTTTATTAATAACCAATTTTGGACAACGACATACTTCTAGGCAACCAAGACCATCCACAGACCGACAATTCAGAACATTCAAAACCCTACGTAACTCATGCAATCAGCAAACACGGGCAAATCTTAACACCGCGAGTCAAAAGAAATGCACAACGACATCTATCAAAATAAAAATCAACTATCAACGTAGTTCATTCAGTAAAGAGATGTCATAATATGCACAATGACATCTATCGGACAGTTTGGTAGTTCAACTATAAACATTAGTTCATCTTGAAATAACGAAATGTGTGTTATTTTTCTTCAAGATTACTTTAAAATCTAATATCTTTTGATAGACTGAACCGATTGCAATAAAACAAAAACTAAGTGTTACCTCAAGTTACGCTCAATCGTTGTGTATAAAAGTTATTTACATTGCTTTCGTATATTTTACGTGATACCCGAACATATAAACAGACAAACAGACACACAGACAAACAGACAAAAATTCTAAAAATGCTGGAAATGGGTTCTATTGGTTGTTCTTTAATACCCTGGCTATTCTTTTTGGATTTTCTTTTGATGTACAAAAAATATTTTTCTACAGATTTATTATATGTATAGATTATGTCCTGCACAGATAGCGAGTCTTTTTTTAATCGGATTTCAATCAGTATCATTAAAGGTACAGGTCCCCAATTAAAAGTGAACCTTATACTTATGTGATAAAGTTGAAAATCTATAAAAGAAATTTGTCAGGTTAGGGTACCTGGATGTGCTAGCGTCTGTGCAAAGTGTAAAACTAATAAAGCAACCTCAGTAGGAAACAATTTATTTTTTATTTATGCTAAAGGCTACTACTGAATACTAATAAAATTAATTAAGTTTATTACTATTTTATAATAAAATACACAATAAGTATTTAATTGTAAAATAGTAACCGGTTGGCGTGGTTGGTAGATACTTGGCTTTCACGCCGCAGGTCGTGGGTTCGATACCCACCCAGGACAGATATTTGTGTGCATGAACATGTGTGTTTGTCTTAAGATTTGGTAAATCGTAATAAATGTAACATATCAGTGATCTGGTTCCCATAGTACAAGATCTGCTTACTTTGGGATCAGATGGCCGTGTGTGAATAATGTCCCAGGATATTATTATAAACTGTCAAAAGTTTACTAACTACAGTTTTAAGTATACGACTGTAACCGTTCTGTTACTTAAAGCTTACTTAAAACCAGTCAAGTTAGTTTTGACATTACATTCCAGCCACCTTGAATTCTTCTTGTTCAAATAATTGTGTTGTTGTTATGTCAAACATTCTTTGTAAGAAATGTTGTTGCTTTTTGCATGCGAGAACTGTTAAAATACAGAAATTAATATAAGCTTTGACACGATTAAGAATACATGTGATGATTAAGATAAGATAATTGTTTATTTTACCACAATAAGTGCGTACAGTTAAATGCAAAACATTATAGATTATACTTACATTAATTAATAATAATAATATCCTAAGACAATTTTTACACACGGCCATCTGATCCCAAATTAAACAGAGCTTGTACTACGGAAACCAGATAACTGATATACTACATATACTACTTTTCTTTTGTAAATACATACTTATATAGATAATTACACCCAGACTCAGGACAAACAGACATGTTCATGCACACAAATATCTGTACTGGGTGGGAATCGAACCCACGACCGACGTGAAAAGCAAGCATTTGCCAACCACGCCAACAGGCTCGTAACATTATGACATGTGACATAATTTTTGTTAAGTGACTATTTGTGTGTGAATGTCTCATTAGGTCTAGTGGTAGCGAATTCACCCGCAGACAATGAGATAATGAGTACAAATCCCGGGTCGGGCAGAAAAGGGATTTTAGGATTTTTCTGTAAGGAAAAATCTGAGAGTACCTGTCTCAATCTGGGAGTTGGTGCTTCGGGGAGAACTTAAAGCCGTCGGTCCTATACCTGACATCATTTCAGTCGTGTCGTGTCGCTAGTCGTCCCATCGGATCATGAGATTGATAGAATAGAAAATGCCCCTGTGTTTGCACACACACTTGGTCATTATAATATATTGGGGAATTATAAAACGATCGAATACAAAAATACTTAGCGACTGACGATGAGATAATGTTTTAATAACTTGAGCGGCATGAATTTGAGTAAGCGAATAATTAACTAAACTACGACGAATATTGATTAATAATAAAATCCAGTACGAGCTTACAAATAGTGGATTATAATTAATCCATTTCAGATATCAAAATTTTAGCCGTGCGACTAAATTACTAAGTGAGCGACTAGAAATACTGAGAGGCCAACTTCCATATTAGGATAGAGACGACTTTTCTGGAAGTTATTTGGGCTAGGTTAGGTTAGAACTGTGACCATCAAGCTAGACACTATTGTTGGTGAAGATTGTTGGAAAGTTTTAAAAAATCCAATTTTTTTGAGCCTTTTGAATTTTTCAGGAGACCTACAATGCAAATCTAAACAAAAACAATAGCGCTTGAAGTCCGCCGCACAAGCCTCTGATCTCTCTGATTGGTCAAAGCGAAGAAATATTAGGTCGCTCAAATATTATGAAGATTCTCATTTTGTATTTTAAGTAACTCAAATGAATATTTGTTAGTTTTTGTTCTGTTGATTTCTCGTCACTCGCTCACTTAGTGATACTATAACGTAATTTCATTATTTTTGTCACTTAAAACTTACAGTCACTCGTTTAAATACTACCCTAATATATTCCGCACAACTGACTAGTCTCCATTGAGTCTGTTCGCCGTGGCCTGAAATTGGACCAGGAGGACATAATCTCTCTATCATTATCTTGACTCTTACTTTATGACTGATATAATGCTGAATATATTCAGCGTAGATTGTATGTAGACTGAAGAAAGAAGTAAGTTGTATGTAAGTTGTGTTCCACGACCTGCGGCATGAAAGCCAAGCATTTACCAACCACGCCGGTTGGTAAATGCTTGGCTTTCATGCCGCAGGTCGTGGAATCGATTCTCACCTAGGACATATATTTGTGTGCACGAAAATGTCTGTTTGTATATATTTACAAAAGAAAAGTAGTATACCTATACTACTTTTCTTTTGTAAATACATACTTATATGCACAATTACAACCAGACTCAGGACAAACAGACATTCTCACATCAGTTCTCTGGTTCCCATAGTACATACAAGCTCTGCTTAGTTTGGGATGAGATGACCGTGTGTAAATAATGTCCCAGGATATTATTATTATTAATAATAATATCCTGGGAAATTATTTACACACGGCCATCTGATCTCAAAACTAAGCAGAGCTTGTACCATGGAATCCAAAGAAATGATATAATATACTACTATTCTTTTGTAAATACATACTTATTTAGATAATTACACCGAGACTCAAGACAAACAGTTATGTTCATACATAATAATAATATCCTAGGACAATTTTTATCATTATATCATTTCTTTGGATTCCATAGTACAAACTCTGCTTAGATTGAGATCAGATGGCCGTGTGTAAATAATGTCGCAGGATATTTATATTTATAAGATCGTCAAATTGTGACAGATTGCTTGTCGCAAACTGTCATTCAGTGGAAAGTCAAAGTTTAACCATAGTCGGTGCGCTATGTATTGTGAGACAATGAGATTAAAGAAACAGAGCGTTGTTCGTGTGCGCCAGCGCGTTGTAAAAGTAACAGCACGAATACTCGGAGTGAAACTCGGCTGAACTGATTGTGAGGAGACACCAGCGGTGCGCCCGCGCCGGTGGCTGGTGCTACGTCACATTCCTCCGTTACTAACAATTATTTAATACATATTTCAGTCGCATCACTCATTCATTGTAGTGATACATCGTAAGTATAACTCCGTTCGGGTTCATGTTTGTTTTGTTATGTTTTACTGGCTAGTTGGTCTAGTGACTAGTGGTAGACTTTGACTGCTAAATCAGAACTCTTGGGTTCGATCGCCACCCACGACAAATCTTTGTCTGGTGAGCACGATTATTTATTCTGCACCAGAGTGTAATCCATAAAATACATACAGATTACTAGATTCACGCCTGTTTCCCAGAGGGTTAGGCAGAGACAACGGATTTACATTTGTCACGATCTTTGCACACCTCTTTTGCCTCGTTTACTGCTATTGTATTCTTGAATATTATTATTAGTATTCTGCTATTAATTTATAGAATATAATACTCTTTAGTGTACACCATAAGAATACATATGATATGAAATATTACATAGACTAGGTGTACAAAGGGCGGTCTTATCGTATAAAGCGATCTCTTCCAGACAACCTTACGATGGATAGGAGCTAAACATTAATTAATAGCAGTAGGTGTGCAACAAGAGATATATCTCAGTTTTTCTATACTATTATTTTATATATTATTTGGAAATATATTAAGTATGTTTATCAGTTGTCTGTTTGTCATTGTGCGCGCTCTGTCTATTTAGGAATCGAATGGCAGGTTTTTGGTGGTCCCAAGAACATATTTATTTAACTATACATTTCGTCTCATATATTACTTTTCATCATAGGTTTTCTTTTTTACAAGACGTTTACAGTATGCCGTAGTAAGTAAGAGGCTTCCATTGCTTCACCGGAGAATGAATAAGTATCAGTGTGTGTAAGTTATTATGTTGAACCAAGGCAGTTAGCGCGTTTAATTCTTTAATACGGGAACTGTATATGGACGCAATTTCTTCTTTATTTGGCTTTGAGAGATAATATCATTCAAGCATCACTTCGTTCTATCTTCGACATCGTCTTCGGAGCCATTACACTGTCTGATGTGGTGGTGACGTGTAATTATTGTGTCACTTAAACATTCATGTATTCATGTTTGACGGCTCTCATGAACATATAACAAGAACTACGCTTCAACAACTCTGTCACTAGGAAAATTATTGATATATTCTTGTATGTTTAAGTAGTACTTCCAAACAATTAAGTTCTGCAGCATATGCAGTGAAAACTATTAGACGGCTGACTGATGTTGACACAGCTAGAATGGTTTATTTCAGTTATTTTCATAGTGTAATGTCCTGTGGAATTCTTCTCTGAGGTAGCTCTACTGACATTAACACCATATTTATATTGCAAAAAAGAGCTGTAAGAGCTATCTATAATCTTGGCCCGAGAGTGTATCTAAGAGAAAAATTCAAAGAGGACAACATTCTAACTGTACCATCTCAGTATATAATAATATATGAAAACTTACTATATGTGCATAAAAATATCGATTCCTTCTGTAAAGGGAGCGATACGCATAATGTAAATACTAGATATAAGAATAATCTCATATTGCATATTACCCGTCTCCACAAAATAAGTAAGTCTTTTATGGGGCAATGTATAAGATTTTATAACAAACTTCCCAATGATATTAGAGAATTGTCTACGAATAATTTTAAAAGAATTATTAAAGCCAAATTGTGTAGCAGGGCATATTACAAAATATCAGATTATTTAAGTGATAAAAGTGCTTGGGATGGAGTTGTTCTGAGTCAACACACATGATTGTAATTAATCTTAAGTAATATATGTTATTTAAAAAAAGGATTCCTACTGAGTTTTCTGGCAGTGTTTCTCAGTAGCTGCCACGTCATGCATTGCACGGTAGGGTAAAAAAAATATGACGATTCCACATAAATGTAAAATTTTTACGGAATAAAGTTACTTTGACTTTGACTTGACAGCAAATCTATCTACTATATAAAAATAAGTCGGGTTTTCCTTCCTGACGCTATAACTCCAGAACGCACGACCCGATTTCCACGGTTTTGCATTCGTTGGAAAGGTCTCGGGCTCCGTGAGGTTTATAGCAAAGAAAATTTATAAAATTTAACGCGGGTAACACCGCAGGGCACAGTTAGTGTTTTATAAATATCCTACCAATATTATAAATGCGAAAGTTTTGTGAATATGTTATTCTTTCACGCAAAAACTACGGAACGAATTTTGTTGAAAGTTTGTAGTAATATAGTTTATATATCCGCGGGTGCAACTGCGGGGCATAACTAGTCTTGATTAAATGGAAATTGGATGCGACAGACGGACATATGGTGGAACAGACAAAGATCAAAACCTGCAAGTAACGCTTAGACAATAATTAAACGCTTAACCTTCAAAACAATCTATATAAGCATTGTATTTACGAAATATAAAGTAGTATATATTAGGTTTGGGAAAAAGTCTTTTCGCATTATGGTATGTATGAACTTGTCATAAAATCTCTTTGGCTATACTATTTGTATCTGTCTGGTTTTGATATCGTTGTATGTTTAAAGAAATAGCTGCACGCCTTGTTGAGGCGACACGTTCCCAGAATGCTGGCTTATATTTTGCCCAACAAATAGGTATTGCCATACAGCGTGGTAATGCTGCCAGTATTTTGGGAACACTGCCAATACAAGAGTATTTAGAATACCTTTAACGTAATGCTTAGTTTTATTAATGAATTGTGTTTATTATTACAATACATGAAGTACCCATTTAATATAAATAACAGATGCAACTCAAACTCCGCGCCAAAATGGAAAACAGTTGTGCCAATCTAACAACAACAAAAAAAAACAAAAATTTTAATTTGGAACCATAAACAAATCTCCCATTCCCGATACTTTTTTAACTGAATGTATTTATTGATAATTATAAGTAAACATAAAGTTGGAAGTTTAAATTTTAAAGAACATAATTCCAAATTCAAGTGAGGATAATGTGTGATTTTTATTTGTTTTTCACACTGTCAAGATGAGTGAATATAATGAAGAAATTCGATATTTGCGATCTTTATGAACCTAGTGCAATATCTGTGAGAGTAGCACAAATTTGTTTTAAGCGTTTTTAATCCGGAAATTTTGATGTCAAAGATACACGTCGCTCTGGTCGCCCTATTACGGATAAAATGGATGCCATTTTCGAAAAAGTGGAGCAAGTTCGGCATATCAGTAGTTAAAATGTAGCTGAAGAACGGGGAATTGACCACAAAACAGTTTTGGCGCATTTGTAAAAAACTGGGTACACAGGTACTGAAAGAAACCTTATGTACCGTGTACTCATTTGAGACCCTTTATTAAGACGTGTGATTCTTTATTACGACGTAATGGAACCGATCCATTTTTGAAGAAGCTGCTGACTGGTGGTAAAAAGTGGATCACGTACGACAAGAACGTGCGAATAATGTATTATCTATACATATAATAAAATCGTAGGAAAGTCAAAACTGTACATTGAATATTTTTTTAAAAGGATACTTGGGGCGTGATCTACTTTCGATATCGAAACCAAAAATATAATTTTTAGAATTTTTGTCTGTTTGTCTGTATGTATGTCCGGGCTAAACTCAAAAAGTACTGCATGGATTAACTTCAAAATTTGCATTAATATTACTAAGAGGTCGGGTCAACATAAAGGCTACATATTATCACGCTATCACCTACGGGGGAGGAGCTGTGATCTTATCTATACATATAATAAAATCGTAGGAAAGTCAAAACTGTACATTGAATATTTTTTTAAAAGGATTCTTGGGGCGTGGTCTACAGTCGATATCGAAACCAAAAATATAGTTTTTGAATTTTTGTCTGTTAGTCTGTATGTATGTCCGGGCTAAACTCAAAAATTACTGCATGGATTAACATCAAATTTTGCATTAATATTACTAAGAGGTCGGGTCAACATATAGGCTACATATTATCACGCTTCCACCTACGGGGGAGGAGCTGTGATCTTATCTATACATATAATAAAATCGTAGGAAGTCAAAACTGTATATTGAATATTTTTTTAAAAGGATACTTGGGGCGTGATCTACAAACGACATCGAAACCAAAAATATAGTTTTATGAATTATTGTATGTTTGTCTGAACGTATGTCCGGGCTAAACTCAAAAAGTACTGCATGGATTAACTTCAAATTTTGCATTGATATTACTAAGAGGTCGGGTCAACCTAATCTAATGGGAGTAACCTTTGTGATTAATGCATCGTTGATTATTATTTTACTTTATTTGACTTACTGACTTTACTTAAAGATGACATCGGGTATTTATTTAAAAATAACAGTAGCAGTCTTAAGTTTATTTCATAGCTAGGCTATTTATAGGTTAGGTTTTCTTAAATTTATATTGCTTATTTCTTTTTAAAGTTATATTTTTTAGATTAAGCTAGAAGTAAGTAGTTATACTGGTCACAGCTCCTCCCCCGTAGGTGATAGCGTGATAATATGTAGCCTATATGTTGACCCGATATCTTAGTTATATTCATGTAAAATTTTAAGTTAATCCAAGCAGTACTTTTTGAGTTTAGCCCGGACATACATACAGACAAACAGACACACAGACAAAAATTCTAAAAACTATATTTTTGATTTGGATATCTATTGTAGATCACGCCCCAAGTATCCTTTAAAAAAAATATTCAATGTACAGTTTTGACTTTCCTACGATTTTATTATATGTATAGATCAGTTATCTGATTTCCTTAGTACAAGCTTTGCTTAGTTTGGAATCAGATGGCTGTGTGTAAAATAATATTCCAGGATGATAAGATGATACGAACGCATAAAAATTACAAAACGCCTAACACAGCACAAGCATGTATGCAATGTTACACAGTTACTTTTTATTTGTACAATAACCACTTCTTTGCGGTGCGCGTGAGCAGGTTCCCTCACCGCTTCATAAATGATCTGTAAGATTAAGATCTATACTAAGGATCAGCCATATGTTTCATTTGTGGTCCATTCTTTTAAATTGAATAACCACGTTTGTAGTTTGTAATAGCAGGTTTATTAAATAAACAAATATAGGTTCCGAGGTATGTTTTTACATATCAATGTGATAAATGACTATTATTATACAGGGTGGCCGAGGAGTTGACGTTCAAACGCAAAATTTAGATACTTTATGATGAGGAGTATCCGAATCACCCCCATGTACAGACGCCAGCACTTCAAGCTATCCCAATCTGTCAAATTTCTCCAATTGAAAGTGAACCTTATGCTTATGTGATAAAGTTGCAAATCTATAAAAGAAATTTGACAGATTAGAGTAGCTAGATGTGCTGGCGTCTGTACATATGTTCTACGTTTTTGAGTAGTTTTCGAGATAGAATTTTTTTTCGTAAATTTCACCTAAGATCTGTTTTCGATTTTTTCTCGTTCTGTTTTACATTTCTGGTGCATTTTTGTGATAACTAAATAGCATAGTTTAACCTAACACCCTAAAAAGTATGGTTTATCTAATCATTGCAGAACTGGCTTAGATAGATAGATAGATAGATAGATAACACTTTATTGCACCAAATTGAAGCATAACATTATAATATCAGTTAACTTATATAATAAGGTACAAACGGCGGTCTTATCGCTAATACAGCAATCTCTTCCAGACAACCGTTGGATGAACCAAAGCAATGCAGGGAGATAAAGTGGTAGTTGGCAGTGCATCTACTTATATACATTTACATATATATGTACCTACCTAGGTACAAATATTATATATATACACACACAATATATAGATATATAACATAAAAATATACCTATATATAAATATATATAGTTCCCTAATTTTTAATATACTATAAATAAATATAAATAATAATTATGAAGACTAAAGAAATTTTTGAGGAAGATGGAAGATCGCGAGCTGTGAAGATTAAAGTGATAGATAATGTTTTTTTAAAAGTGTTTTGAAAGAACTTAAAGTTAGAATTTATTCGAAAGTTCAAAATTAGGGTTTGAGCTCAGGACTCATAAATTTTCAAAGTATCAAAAACGCAAAATCGTAGAACATACATGGGGGTGATTTGGATACTCCTCATCATAAATATCTAAATTTTGCGTTTGAACGTCAACTCCTCGGCTACCCTATATACAACATGTAACGTAATTAACGCACACCCTCAGACACCCCAATTAGAATATTATGTTGTAATCATAATACATACACTGAATTTTTAATTTAACATGTATATGCATTGTTATTTACTAAATTAGTTTCTTGGAATAAAGTTAATTTTCTTTATTTTGTATTGAATGATGGAATTTGTATGAATACAAATAAAACTGCAATTTTAAAAGTCTTATTATTTGTTTCCCATTTCAATTTATTTTGACTGCATAGGACATTAATATGACAATGATTTCCGTAATTTTAATTATTTTGAAAAAAAAAATACCTATATTAAAAACTATATAAATCGATTCAGTAAACGATTCTGAACAAACTATTTTCAGGATATTCATATTCATATGATTTATTTGCATTCCACAATGTGAACTTAGGTGGTAAACATTAGGCTTATAGCTAGGAGCATTATGGACCCTGTCGATGTGCGTTAATTAAGTTACATGTTGTATAATAATATTGCCACTGCTTCCTAACTCAGCAGAGCGCAGAGCCTTAACTATTGCAACCATGCAACTGATAAACATACTTATATAAAACAATAAATATCATAGGACAACTAATTAACACACTGCCCTTTGATACCAAAGTAAGCAGAGCCTGTACTATAGCAATCAGACAACTTGCTTATCGTATGGGTAGTGGTAACCCTAGTGTCAGAGTTGTTCAAGCCGCCCAGTAGGCACCTGACATGGCTTAACGAATGTTGTCCAAAGACTACAACCGGGACCGACAGTTTAACGTGCCCTCCGAAGCACGGAGACGTTCAGAAATTAAAATAAAATAAAATAAAAAGGGTTTTATTCACGTATACTTTAAAAAAGCGCTTGTAAATAGTCAGAACATGTTTGTAGTAATATACACTCGCGAGCAACCAAATCGACTCAAGCCTAGACGGCGCACATATACATTGATTTTCCTAAAACGATAAATGGTAATTACAAAAGTGATATGTCATTCGAAAGCTGAAGAATTAGGCTTTCAATTAACATCAATACCTTAAAAAAAACTAAGCGCTGATTTATTGACACATTTTAATTGGCCGTCAGCGTAAATTACCTCTTTAGGAATCCACGACTTGCGCTACCTGCTCCCGCTATAAAACCCCCCACTTCCGGTTTATCTTATCAGTTGCTTGTTACAGGTTGACCGGTACACATCTCCGTAAATTGCATTCCTTGTTTTCGCTAACCCATGGATACCACACCAGAAGAAGCCGCTCAAGTTGTTGCCTTGTTGCAACAAGGGTTAAGTCAGCGAGCAATCGCTGCCCAGCTCCACTTGAGCCAGTCTTCTGTATCCCGAGTATACAGACGGTTCCAAGAGACTGGTGCCTTCAATCGGAGACCAAGAACGAGCCGCCACCGGTGCACTTCAGAGAGAGACGACCGCTTCATTGTCTCAACCTCGCTGCGCAATCGACACCTTACGGGCGTTGATGTGCAGCAAGAACTGAGACGTGTACGACAAGTGGCTGTCAGCGAGTGGACAGTGAGAAGACGCTTGAAGGAAGCCAACTTGACGCCAAAAAGACCTGCGACGGGCCCTAAGTTGACTGCAGGCCACCGACAAGCGCGCCTTCAATTTGCTCGAGAGCATCTCAATTGGAGCGTTGCGCAATGGCGATCGGTCCTGTTTACTGATGAGTGCAGAATGTGTCTGCATGGCAGTGACAGGAGAGGCCGAGTCTACAGGCGTCCGGGAGAACGATTTGCCCAATGTTGTTTCGCTGAAACAGTGGCATATGGCGGCGGTTCCTGCATGATGTGGGCTGGTATCTCTTTAGAGGGAAAACAGCTAACAGCTGATCGGTACATCACCGACATTCTACTGGATCATGTTGTGCCCTACGCAGGGTTTGTCGGTGAAGACTTCGTGTTAATGCACGACAATGCCCGCTGCCACACGGCACGAGTCACTCGACAGTTTCTGCAAGAGGTCGAATTACGCACGATGGACTGGCCTGCGCTCAGTCCTGACATGAATCCCATCGAGCACTTATGGGACGAGCTTAAAAGAAGAGTTCGGGCCAGAAATCCAGTCCCTTCAAGCGTAGACGAGCTAAAGACAGCATTATTAGAGGAGTGGGACGGCATTCCTCAAGAAAATGTCAAAAAATTGATAAGGTCCATGAAAAACAGACTGCGGGATGTAATTAGGGCTAGAGGGGGCAATACGAAATACTGATTTAAATAAAATAATTTTATTTTTAATTTTTTTTGTTTAATTTGTCAAATACGAGACACATACCCTTTTTCCTAAATTCCCGTTTTTCCTACTCTTGCATTCAGGCATCATTTATTTCAAAAATGATGGATGGATTTCAATGATAACGATATCAAATTAAAGCTGACATCTTAAGCTTTCGAATGACATATCATTTTAATAATTTCCATTCATGATTTTAGTTGTATCAATGTATGTGTGCGCCGACAAGGCTTGAGTCGATTTGGTTGCTCGCGAGTGTAGTTGTATACATGATTATTTCTAGTAACATAGATATTTAGCTAGCTCGTATCAAGTTATTGTCAAGAGATTATGTTTAATTATCTAGTTTAAGTCTAATATTTTTACTACATTATTGTCAATGGTTCTGTCTATATTAAAGTATTATTATTATCATAATTAAACCACTTTGGTGGTCACCCATCTATGGACTGACCACGAGCCTAGTTCCTTAACCTCGCCGATCGCTTACGGATCGGTGAGAGCATCTAGCTATGAGCTATGCTTATATACATATTTATAAATATGGTCCTAATTAAACAGACTTTACTTTTTAATAGCATTATAAGACTCTAAAATTTACATTGCCATCTAAATTACTCAGTCAGCCACAATTAAAGACCGTCCGAATTATACTATCTTCGCAACTAGTTATCTTCTATGTAAGCCACTCTAAATACAACTCAGCATAGTGGTTATTTATTGAGATATATTATCTAATAGTCAAAGTAAATCGAAACGACCATTATAAAATGACCCAAATAATCGTGTTCATTACACAAAGAACTGTCCCGGCTGAGAATCGAACCCACGACCTCTTGGTTAGCAGTCAGGGTCACTAACCACTAGACCAACACGTCAGTCAATATATTTCTAAATACATACATCTTATAAAATAAAAAAGGTTTTTATTCACGTAGACTTTAAAAAAGCGCTTGTAAATAGACAGAACATGTTTGTAGTAATACAGTTATTATTTCTAGTTACTTATTACAGATATTTAGGTACACGGAATGTTAAAACATGTATACAATTTATTTTATAATGGAAGTGATATTTAGCTAGCTTGCATTAAATGATTGTCAAGGAGATTCTGTTTAGTTGAAGTTTTTAATATTATGTATTGAAATTTAAATTTTACTACATATTGTCTGAATGGTTCTGTCTATATTAAGGTATGAATACAGTATTATTATTATAACGGACCTTTTATTTAAAACGACGGTCGCGCTTTAATGCTACCACCGGATCCAATGCGCCCCAACTGAGAAGACCCAGCGAAACAAACTCAGCAGGTTCATCTACTACCAGTTTCAACACGGCCCAGTTGAGACGGTCCGGAGAAACATACTCAAGCGGGCATAGGCAAACACAATATTATAAAATAACACAATAATATAGATAAACAACACCCAGACCCCAGACGCAGAACAAATAATCTTGCTCATCATGCAGAGATTTGTCCTGTGTAGGGATCGATATTTTTATAACCAGCTATAGTTCACCCACAGAGAACAAGGTCCTGGGTTCAAATCCCGGGTTGGGCCAAAAGTGATTTTGGTACATTTCTGTTAAAAAGAAAATTTCTCAGCATCAGCTCGAAGTTGGCTGTATTATACGCCCGTGCCTCGGAGAGCACGTAAAGCCGTCGGTTCTGTACCTGACCTCTTTCCGGTCGTGTCGCCAGGCGTCCCATCGGATCATGAGAGTGATGGAATAGAAAGTGCTCCTGTGTTTGCGCACACACTTGTGCACTATAGTATGTCCCGCGCTGATGGCTAATCTCTATTGAGACTGGCTGCCGTAGCCGAAATTCGGCTAGGAGGACATTTTATTATAATATGCTCAAACGCCGTAATCTACTGAAGTTTGCCACGGTAAATACTAATCTGTACAAACGTAATAGAGTGTATTTTACCGTGATACTTGTTTTTCTGAAACGGCATTTAAGTGATTGGACGGCAGTATAGTATTACCTTTTGATACCTATATAGCATGCGTACCTATATTTAAGAACAAGCACTCATATTAGTAAATAATTAAGCATCACAAATGCGTGATCGGAGTGGATTACAACAAATAATTAGAAAAAAAGACAATTACACAAAAATATGCGATAGCCTGATATTTACTCGTTTTAATCGATTAATAGTTGGTAATTAAACTTGTTATGTATCGTAGTGGTAAGCAAAATAACCAAACAACAAGTCAATTCGTGCTGAATTGCTTTCTGTTTGGGGCTATTATTACACTAATATTATAAAGGCGAAAGTTTGTGAGTGTGTATGTTTGTTACTTCTCCACGAAAAACTACCGGAAGGATTTTGATGAAACTTTGTAGTAATATAGTTTATATGTATATCCGAACAACACATATCTACTATATAAAAATAAGTCGGGTTTTCCTTCCTGACGCTATAACTCCAGAACGCACGAACCGATTTCCACGGTTTTGCATTCGTTGGAAAGGTCTCGGGCTCCGTGAGGTTTATAGCAAAGAAAATTTATAAAATTTAACGCGGGTAACACCGCGGGGCACAGCTAGTAATGTATAAAGTTTAACTCGGGTAATACGGCGGGTCACAGCTAGTCTGCTATAATTAGAACAGAGTTAAACGTTATTATAGAGTTACTTTATAGTAACGTTCAAACTGTCATAGTATAGGATCCAATGACGCCATTTCTACCCTCCAACTGAACGAAGACGTAGTTTCAGAAAGATAAGTACTTTGTTAAATAAATCAGAACTGTTGAAATCCATAGGCGAACATAAATAGCCCAAAGAATTGATTGAAGTGGCAGTGGGCGGGACACATAGCTCGTAGAACCGACGGCCGCTGGGCGAGAAACCTTTCTACCCCAGCGGCCATCGGTGAGTTGCAACCACGAACCGGAAGATGCAGCTTGCCCCTTCCAAGGTGGACCGACGATCTTGCAAGAGTCGCGGGAAGCCGCTGCACATACCAGCCATTTTGGAAATCCTTGGGTGAGGATTTTGTTTAACAGTGGACGTCTTTCGGCTGATATGACAATGATGAAAAAAAAATCCTCATCGTTAAGAAACTGAATTCAAGACATTGTGTACATGAACATGTCTGTTTGTCCGGCATCTGGGTGTAATTATCTTTATAAGTATGCATTTAAAAAGAAAAGTATACTATTGCTAAATGTAACAATAATAGCTTAGTAACTTGCTATTTATTATTTGTTTCAGAATATTAAAAATACATGTGACGAAACAGACCGCACGGACGGACTAATTTAAAATATTTTGTTACTTTAATTACTGTTTTTAAACTGTGTTTATGTAATACATTGTGAGCTTGACAAGTACAAGTGTATGTAAATACCCAAGTGCTGAATAAATTTCATGATTTCATTATTATTTCATTATTTCAGTAGAACAGTGAAAAGTAGTAGTAGTTATCTGGTTTCCATAGTATAAGCTCTGCTTAGTTCGGGAATATCCCAGGATATTATTATTATATCAGATACACACTTAAAACCCCATGCGCTTGTTGCATATATAATACACGTATTGACTATGAATATCATGAAATGGATGTACAATGGAAAATGTAGAGAAATCAGAGAAGAAACTGCGCCTGTGCGTGTCAGTGTGTAATAAGTAAATTGTGATGATCGGCTTCCCTTTATAGTAGGCGTCATTAGAAACAATATTATTCATTTTCCGCATTTATTGTTGAAATATTTTTAGAAGCTATATAATGTACTAGCGGCCCGGTACGTGCTTCGCTAAGCTTTTAAGTATTAGTACAAATTAATTGTATATGGGAGTATAGAAATATGTTGATTTTTCACTTTTTCAAGACCTTTTTTTTAATTTTCTCTACGTACAAACCTTCCCTGGACTTCCACAAATAATTCAAGACCAAAATTAGCCAACTCGGTAAAGGCGTTGTTGAGTTATAACATTACAACGAAAAGTGGCATTGATTTTTATATATATAGATATGGTCATACCAAAAGGAGGGAGGATGTACCACAGCTTAGCCGTGATTTTATAAAGGTTTAGCTTTTTCATAGGCCATTGTATTTTTATTTTTTAGGGTCTCGTACCTAAAGGGTAAAACGGGAACCTATTACTAATACTTCGTGGTCTGTCTGTCCGTCTGCCACCAGGCTGTATCTCATGAACCGTGATAGTTAAAATTTTCACAGATGATGTATTTCTGTTGCCGCTATAACAGCGAATACTAAATAACAAAATAAATTAAATATTTAAGGGGTCTCCCATACAACAAACGTGAATTTTTTGCTCGTTTTTATAGATAATTATGCTTGGAGGAACTACCCACGGTTCTGATCCACAGAACTGAGTTTCAGAACCCTTCCTAGCCAGTGCATCTGCTTTTTCGTTGCCCTCTGTTACTGTATGGCCTGGTACCCATACGAGTTTGACTGTGTTGGGTTTGTTTCATGTCCGTGAAATGCACAGCTATACATAATTCTGCCATATAGGGATATATTTCCGTTGTGAGGGCGTTGACTAAGGAATTCTGCTGCTTATTATAAATATTGAGCTGAGTGTACTGGAGCAGATGTCAAATTTTTTTTTTAACGTTTTACGGCTCTGGCTTCTTTGGCCTTATGAGCCATCAGTAAATATAT
This sequence comes from Pseudoips prasinana, assembly GCA_951640165.1. Taxonomy (NCBI): domain Eukaryota; kingdom Metazoa; phylum Arthropoda; class Insecta; order Lepidoptera; family Nolidae; genus Pseudoips; species Pseudoips prasinana. The sequence goes on from OX621260.1 coordinate 19,080,202, forward strand.
TTTTATATCATTTATTTCCGTCATTGTCAAGTAAAGTTCGTCACAGTCAAGTCATATATAGTCCTTGTCCAACCCCAGTAAAGCAGTGGAGACTTTACTAGAGGCTTTTATGGAGTTTTGGTTACAACACGGAAAATCACAATTCACGGCAATATCGCACTTTCCTCCTCTTGTGTACGTTGTCATAGATGTTATGTCTAAAAATCCACCATATTTACACATAAAAACTCGAATTTACACCAGTTTTTGAAAAATAAAACATAGCCTCGATGCGTCTTTTTCCGCGTTGGCGCCAAAACCTTCCCAGATGTCTGACTTTTACATTGATTTCAATGTGACATTTGTTTTTTCGGTGGTTATTCTTCTGTGGCGGGTCTGATTTTTATGAATTTAGATATAGTTATTCACGAGTATGGTCACTGCTACTATGTCAAATTTGAATAAGATCAGTTCAGCCGTTCAGGAGGACCGCGATCAGGAACGAACTACATGAGTCGCTTAAGGAATAGCTTCATTTACACTCATCTTAATAAAAAAACCGGCCAACTGTGAGTCGGACTCGCGCAGGAAGGGTTCCGTAACATTATCTATAAAAACGATCAAAAAATTCACGTTTATTGTATGGGAGCCCCCTTAAATATTTATTTTATTTTGTTTTTTAGTATTTGTTGTTATAGCGGCAACAGAAATACATCATCTATGAAAATTCTAACTGTCTTACTATCACGGTTCATGAAATACAGCCTGGTGACAGACGGACATACAGACAGGCAGACAGACAGCGAAGTCTTAGTAATAGGGTCCCGTTTTATCCTGTGGGTACGGTACCCTAAAAAATGTGAGTGATGTTAGTGAGTAGATTACCTTAATCACAAGTGCCTCAACAAATAGAGAACTCGACTGCACATTAGCAATGGAATGGGTACATAAGTAGTTCATGAGGTGAAACAATTTTACTGCCTCGTACGTAACTTCCCTCTATCTAATGTTCGATAACCGTAACTAAATGGAATTAATGGAAGGTTCGTGCACGTAGTTCGTATATAATATTAATCTTGCAATAAATATAATTTTTCTTTTGAATTTTTATTTACATATAAACATAAATATTATAATCATTTGAATCAATTATTATTGAAATAACCTAACTTATCAACTAAAGAAACATACATAAAATAAATACAAACATAAACAAAAAGTCTAACCCAGCGTTTTCAACCTTTTTCATCACGCGACCCCCCTAACCAATTTTTACCCCCTTTTTTTTCATGTTTCTTTTATTTTGTGACACATATCCAATATTTTTATTAATTTTCATAGGGTTCGGATAAATACATCATTAAAATTTGTGAAGAGGAATAGAAAGCACTCCACCAAAATTTACTTTATTATTCAGAGGTTAGGTGGTTGTCAAGAGACAAAGTACTAGCCAGAGTTTTGGAACTTCGCGCTAAACTGTTAATGTATTTGCAGTAGGCCTAATAATAATACTCCAAATTTATTTGCGACCCTATGACTAACTTTCCCAAGTTTTTGCAACTTCCCTATAGAAGTTTCGCGACCCCCCTATAGATGCTTCGCGACCCCCCAGGGGGTCGCGACCCACAGGTTGACTCTAACCAATGAGCTTATGCGTCGAAAATACGTCGACATCGCTTTGAACCGGGAACGTACCCAGAAGGCTGGCAGTATTGCCACGCTGAATGGCAATGCTAATTCTTTGACCTAAGTATTGGCCAGCCCTCTGATCACGTGAAGCATCGACCAGACGTTTTGAAATATCTTTTTTTTGTAAGTATTAAACAAATGACAAATTTGATCTATCTATCTTATGACACTTGTGGAAACCACGAAGGCTAAAAAAGTAATTATTTTATTTTATTATTTAACTTTAAAAAGAATACAGTTATATTCACATTATGTATTCTAACAAACTGCAGTACAATTAGTACCATCGGCAGTATTCTCGCGGGTTCACAATTCGACAACAGTTCAAGCAAACACGGACCTTGACAACAGTTCAAGCAAATACGGACCTTTACATTAATAATAATAATAACAAACGAAAAAGACATCCTTTGTGGATCCAATACCGTATGATGAAAACATATCTAACGCAGAAAAAGAAAAACATTCAAAATACCTTGATCTGAGTTTTGAATATGCGCAAATTTGGATAACCGAAAAACCTGCGATCATACCTATTGTTATATCCACAAATGGAGTTATTCCTAAATCCCTGAAAATCAACCTTGCAAGTTTAGGGCTTGATATCTGGCTGGAGAGTTACATGCAGAAGGCGGTTCTGCTGGCGAATGCCAGGATTGTGCGGAAATTTCTCTCCATGTAGCCCAAATATTGTATAAATGGTATTTGTGTTAAAATACTTTAGTATGATATCTTGTAAATAATATTGGTAATAAACATGTGAGATAATAATAAAGATTTATTGCCAAAAAGTTTACATCCCAAATGTTTAACGTTATAAACTTAAAATTATGTTCAAATAATTATTGAACCCTGTCACTTAAACTAGGATAAACCTGTTTCTTAAGTGGACAGTGTTTATGTGATTATCTACGAGACTTTCGCTGCTTCTCCTGACAGTAGATGAGAACTCCGGACAGTAGAAGGGTTCAAACCATCTAGCAGAAAAAAGCTACAATCTAACTAACATACGCCAGAAGGATTCGAACAATAACTCGGAGGGATTACTGATGGTAAAAATCCACCTATTTATTATAATTTCTATTAAATGTTTGAATTCGTTGCGGGATCCAAAACAGTTCAGTGGTTTTCCGATACAAGCTACTGTTGATCCTGGCTTGCAGGAGTTGCAGTGGTAGGGACCGCGGAGGAATCTTTTTACAAAAAAGTCCCAAAATCACTTTTGGCCCGACCCGGGATTTGAACCCAGGACCTCGTTCTGTGTGGGTGAACACGCTACCGCTAGACCAACGAGACAGTCAGCCCAATAAATCGACGCAGAGAATCGACGGCTTTACGTGCTCTCCGAGGCACGGGGGTATAATACCGCCAACTCCCAGACTTCGGGCTGATGCTGAGAAATTTTTCTTCTTACAGAAAAGTCCCAAAATCACTTTTTAGGCCCGACCCGGGATTTGAACTCAGGACCTAGTTCTCTGCGGGTGAACACGCTACCGCTAGACCATCGAGGCATGATTGGTATTAGAACGTATTTAAATACTTGTATAGTTATAATATGTGTTGCGCAATAAGTTTAGTTCCGTAATTAACACATTGGCGGGAGAATCCTGGTAACCTGTAATACAGGTTATTTTGTTCTAAAAACCTCAGTCACGCAACGCACCAGTCTTTCACAAATTTAACCTAATAAATACCTTGTGAATATTATCCTAAATGTTGAAACGTAATTTGTTAACTTAGTGATGAGAAGATGATCCAGTGATGATCTTGTGAGGCCCGCTGGTAGCTGCTGGATGCGGGTAGCGGAAGACGGGCAATTAAATTTAATACTTGGGAGGTACTCCATAGACCTAAATACATTAACACCGTATAATAATGTTTTAATTTTAGCATTATATTATTTTATCTTGATCCCACAGTCAAAATTCTATACTGTTTTGTGGGATACAGTTCTAGTTCTTAAGATTACATGTACCTTATAAATAAATAAATATTTAAAAAAATGAGAGTACGAAATCGGTTGTTGTATGTTTTTGCAAATCTTGTTTTGATTTCTCACTTAATGTTATTTTAATATTGTACAAAAAACAGTTTTAATGTAATATAGAGATTATTTTTGTGTATTTAAGCTTTTATCATTCGACTATTATTTAATTTGCTTTTTGGTATATGAATAATAATTTTATTTCGGTTTTGATGTGTTTATGATATTTTTATTTGTTTGTAATTAGTGCAATTTTTAATGAATCTAGTTTAAATTAGAAGCAGTGGTATGTTTTTAAGTATGGTTACACTATTATTTATAAGTTATCATCATGACAGCCAAAGTACGTCCACTGTTGGACAAAAGCCTCCCCAAAGAATGGGCCATAATCGCCACGGTTGGCAGACGGGTTGGCGATCGCAGTTTGATGGTCATAGTTCACTGAAAAACGCTGCTGCCTCTGGTAGGTATTCCCTCGGACGATTTCTACGCCCTCCCCGGGATGAGATGAGGTGATGATATTCTATGCCGTCACCACACAGCATTATTTATAAGTAAGTGTTTATAATTCCATGACTGTTTGTGACATTGAAGATCATTAAATAAATAAATACCTTTGTACTCAGCTGAGTTATATTGCATTTTTGGTCATGCTCTTGCAGAGCAGGTTGTTAATTTTAATGCTAATGATTAATGTATAATATTAAGTCACCCTGTATTTTAATCTTGCATGCTTTTGTCTACATCTTGATTACAATAATAATGATAAGTGGAAGAGCGGAGACTCCTAAGACAAGCAATCCTTTGCTTAAAAGGTGTTCTCCAAATATGTGTATCTGTAAGCCTTTTGTAATCAAATAAACAATTTATTATTGATGTGAAACATCTATAGCCGCACGTAAACAGATTTCATGCGTGGCGACGCATGCCGTGACGCATGCGCAATCGACTTTTTATTTTATCATTATGACATATTTAGTTCCTATCTCAATATGTTCTTTTCTGCATATTACTTTTACAAAATAATGTCGATGTTTCACATCTGCCAGGCGTCCCGTGACGGCTCACATTTTTTTTATTATTATTATTTTCGTTATGCTGCCCCTTACAGAGAGACAATATTAAAGTGTGCGATAGCATTCAACCAGTTAATAATCCTAATAGTCTGGCTATCAAGTTGTTCACAAAAACTGGTATTCTAGGTATTGTCTTTCGCCTCGGCTCCGTGTTTCCAATGAATTTAAACTGGCTTTTGATTTTATTATTATTTTACACCTCGGCCAATAACGAGTTCGATAACTATGGATGTTTTTGTTGGACGATTTAAGAGTTATGCTTGCACGTAAGCTTTAAATTATGATAGTTATGATGCTCTAGCTCTACACACGTCATATCTTCATGGGTAAAAGATATAAGTATGTATTGATATATTCACTCTTTATCTTTGACGATCACCGTAGCCGAGTTGGTAGTGCTCCTGCCTACGAAGCTGGTGGTCCTGGGTTCGAATCCCGGTAAGTGCAAATATTTGTGTTATGAGCACGAATATTTGTTTCTGAGTCATGGATGTTCTCTATGTATTTAAGTATTATCTATCTATATAAGTATGTATATAAGTGTGTATAGAGTCCCGGGTATGACCTTATACTGCCTCTATCGGGGGCTCTAGAATCTTAGGATTCATCAGAGGCCTACGATAGCATAGTTACTATCAGTACAGGATAGTAACTTAGAGCGGCGGCGGAAGAGTAGGCATAATTATGCATACCAACGGCGGCGCTCACAGGCCGAGTTAGCTGGCTTACTGTACGCTCACTGAGACGCAGGGGACGAGCACGAGTGAGCTATTTAGTCCGAGGGAGCATACCTGAAACAAAACCTCGATCCAAAGTGTCATCCGACCCGTGCTGATGGATCCATGGCCAGAGGGTATTCTGGTCGATAACGGAGGGTGTCTATGTTGGCGGTCATAGGACACAGCATGGATCCGCCTTACCCCCGTATAGGGCTCTGCGAGGGTGGACCGTTTAGTCCCTAATACTCGTGGGAACGCAATGGAGATAAGAAATTTTAATCCTTTAAATGGCGGCGACGTGGTCCGCCACCCGTCACGTCTCGTTTCCCAGAGAGGCGAAAAGTGGTCAACGGAGAGCCGTTTTGCTACGTTGAATGTTGGAGGAGGAATAGAAGGTAAGATGGACGAAGTATGTCAGCTGATGAGTGAAAAGCGGATCGATGTGTTGTGTGTGAATGAGACGAAGCGGAAAGGGTGTGATACTACAAACCACGGACTATACACGGCGTATTGGTCTGGAGTACCGAACACCACCCGAGCTTGCCAAGGTGTGGGTCTCATTCTTTCCACAAGTATGTCTGAGTGTGTGACTGAGTTCGAATGCGTGAATGCAAGAGTAATGTGGTTGAGAATGAAAGTTGGTATGACCCGTATCTTCCTAGTAGCAGTGTACGCTCCTGTAGATATGGGTGCAGTTGTAATACAGCGAGAACAAGAGGAAAGAAAGGCATTCTGGGAGACCCTGAGAGATGTGTTGCGGTTAAGTCAGTATAATGAAAGAGTAATAATGTTAGGTGATTTTAATGGATGGGTTGGGGTAAAACGTGATGGTTTTGAAAGAGTACTAGGTCAATTCGGTGACGAGAGTGAGAATGAGAATGGGTACAGTCTGCTTGAGATATGTTTGGAATGGGGTCTTTGTGTTACAAATACTATGTTTGAACATAAAAGAATCCATACGTTTACACGAGAGAGGAAAAATGTGAGAAAGAGTATGATTGACTTCGTGATTGTAGATGAAAGACTGAGAAAGAATGTTCTAGACACAAGAGTCTATCGTGGGACCGCAATCCATACAGACTACTTTCTGGTGATGAGCCGAATAAATGGTCTGTTCAAAGGATGGCGCCACCGAATCCCTGAGACTAAGAGTGTACTAGAGAGAATAAAAGTAGAGGAACTGCAAGAGGAAGAAGTGGCAGATGAGTACAAAAGTAAGTTGGTTGAGAAGTTTGAGGGATCTGAAGACATAAGAGAAGTAGAAGAGCTATGGAAGGTAGTCAAAGAAGGTGTGGTGAGTGTAGCTGGTGAAGTATGTGGTGTAATAAAGAGAAGAAGAGGAAGAAAGATGAAGAATATTTGATGGGATAAAAGTGTACAAAAAGTTGTATGTGAAAAGAAGAAAGCGTGGTTAGACTGGCTAGCCACCAGAGCAAACGAACGAATGCATAAGGCGACGAATGAGGATATAGAAAGGGCCTGGAATGATTATAGGAAAATGAAAGGAATTGTAAAGGATGTGGTGAACGAAAAGAAAAATGAACAAAAGGATAATTTTGATAGAAGGTTGTCTAAGGATTTTCAGACGAACATTAAGTTTTTCTGGAAATCCGTCAGATCAGTAAGAGGCATAACTCAAACCTCAGAACTGAACTCCATACGAGACCAAGATGGAAATATAGTGAAAGGGGAAGAATGTGTGTTAAAACGTTGGAAGGAGTATTTTGAAAGTTTGTATGAAAGAGGTGTAGCAGAGAGTGAACGTAGTTCACTAAGTATAGACGAGAACAAATGTAAAGATGACATTGGTATGGATGAGATTGTGAAAGCTATTAAGGGTATGAAATCAGGTAAGTCACCAGGGTATGACAGGATAACTTCCGAGATGCTGAAGGCTGGACATGGCGTCATAGCGAATCAGCTGTGCAGCCTTTTCAATCTATGCTATACCACCGGCCAAGTGCCAAGTGATTGGTGCAAGGCTGTCATTGTACCTCTTTACAAAGGGAAAGGCTCACGGCAAGACTGTAAAAACTATAGGGGCATTAGTCTGCTCAGCGTCGTTGGTAAGTTGTATGCAAAAGTATTGGTTGAAAGAGTTGTGAAAGAAACCGATGCAAAAATATGGGATGCACAGGCGGGTTTTCGGAAAGGAATGGGATGCACGGATCAGGTCTTTTCTCTGCGAAGCATAGTAGAGAAGTTTTTGGGCAAAAACCAAAAGGTCTACTGTGCCTTCGTAGACTTAGAAAAGGCCTACGATAGAGTGTTGAGGAATGAACTATGGTCGGTACTGTCCATGTATGGGTTGAATGACAACCTTGTTCAAGCACTGAAATTTCTTTATAGGGATTCCAGAGCTTGCGTGAGGATTAACGGGTCATACACCGAGTGGTTTAGCATCCAAAAGGGTGTTAGACAGGGATGTGTAGCGTCACCGTGGTTGTTTAACCTATTCATGGATAGCTGTTTAAAAGATTTGAAAGAAAGTGAATGCGGTGTAAGGATGAATGAGTTACTCATCAAATGTCTGCTTTACGCTGAGGATCAAGTTTTACTTGCATCATCGGCGGACGAGTTGCAGGTGATGGTAACAATGATGTATGAATCTTTTGAAAGGATAGGGATGAAAATGAATGTAGGTAAGACGAAAGTAATGGTATTTGAGAGGGATGAATACACGACAGCGTGTGATATTGTGATTGGAGGAGAGAAAGTCGAACAGGTGAATGAGTTTGTATATTTGGGAACTTTGTTTACGAGAGATGGGAAATATGAAAAAGATATTTATTTATTTATTTTTTTATTTTATTTTAAAACTTCATGCACATTAAGTACACAGGCGGACTTAATGCCGTAGGCATTATCTACCAGTATACCTTTGGGTGATGCAGACAAAACTATAGTAGGTGCACTTTAAATTTGGATAAAGGACAAAGCAAGTTAAGAAGACATACAAAACATATTACTTAATAAAAAAGAAAGAATAAGAAGAAACTTCACATAACGGAGAGTACATCCATATAAATATTATATATGAATATATAAAATAAATATATACAGCAATATAAATAAATAAATAATATATATATATAATAACATATACATACAAATATTATTGTGGAGATGATTCTGCCTTAATAGTACTAAGAAAGTACTTACGGATTTTATTTTTAAACGTGTATCGAGTCTTAGCCATTCTGATTTCGAGGGGTAGCGCATTCCAAAGAAGTACAGATTGTACGAAAAACGAAGACTGGAGAAAGTTAGTCCGGTGAGAAGGGCATTGTAAAAGGCGGTTATAGGAAGAACGAAGATTTTTATTATGGTTAGAAGAAAGGTATTGAAAATGGGAAGCTAAGTAAGCAGGAGAAGTAGGAGAGTTAAGAAATGAAAATAGAGTAGTGAGAGCCCTTAGCTTTCTTCGATGCCGAATGGGCATCCAATTTAGTTGATCACGGTAAGTAGACACATGATCATACTTACGGAGATTGAATATAAATCGAATGCAGTTATTCAGAAGACGGTCTAGTTTATTGAGTTGATCTGCATTCAGGTCGAAGTAGCACACATCACCATAGTCGATTATAGGAAAGAGTAAGACCTGCACGAGCGTAACTTTGGTCTCAGATGGCAAGAATTTCCTGAGTCTGTACAGAGAGCGCAGAATTCCGGTTATTTTCTTACTTACGCAGGCAATTTGGTTTTGCCAGTTCAGGGTATCATCCATCAACAAACCAAGATTCTTGACATTCTGGCTGATCGGAATGACAGTGTTGTTGAAAATTATAGGGGGAAGAGTACCGGCATCGACTTTAGACATAGTTCGGGAACTACCCACTAAGATGGCTTGCGACTTTAAGGGATTAACGGTCAGTCCAAACTGGTTGGACCATTCGTTTATGTAATCTAGATCCCTATTAACCTTATCAAACGCTTCCGGTATCTTGTCAACGGTCGTCTGTGCATAAAGTTGCAGGTCATCGGCGTAAAGATGATACGAACAGAGAAAATTCTTTGATAAGAGATTAATAAATATTGAAAATAAAAGGGGAGAAAGGATACCGCCTTGTGGGACGCCATTGTCCAAATCGCACCAGTTTGATAAATTCTCACCGACGCGAACAGACTGTTGACGCCCACGAAGATAGGAAGTAAACCAGACCAGAGATTCGTCAGATACCTTAAGATGGGAGAGGATACATAATAGGACATCGTGACTGACGGTATTAAAGGCATTCGAGAAGTCAACTAAGACCAGAATTGTGACCATAGTGTCCTCCATACCAGCCCTAATATCGCCAGTCACTTTTAGGAGAGCTGTGGTGGTACTATGCCCGGGCCGAAACCCAGATTGATAGGGACTAATGAGGTTATTGGACAGAATAAAATAGGAAAGTTGTTTATGGACAGTGGACTCAAGTACTTTAGATAGGAAAGGGAGAATGGAGATAGGACGGTAGTCAGTGGGAAGTACAGGATTGGAGATTTTAGGAAGTGGGTGGACATAAGCCTTCTGCCATAAGGAAGGGAAAGATCCATGGTCTAAGGAATAGTTGATAATATGGGATATCGCAGGAAGGAGGTGGTTAAGGATTGGTATTAACATACGTCGGCTGATGTTATCACAGCCAACCGCATTGGATTTCATGGAAAGGATGGTCTTTTTGATATCTTCAGAACAAACTGGAACAAAGTGGAAAGGATTAATGTTTGGACGCGTTAGACCATTTACAAAGGCGATAGTTTGACTTTTGGTAAGATGATCCAAAGACGAAGTGGTGGAGAAATGATGATTTAGATCATCTAATCCAATTGATGTAGGAAGGTCTAAATGTCGCGATTTGCCGATACCGAGTGTTCCGAGAAACTTCCAGATACCGGCAGGAGTAGAAGCAGATAAGTTATCATGAATGTGTCGGCGTTTAGCGTCACGTATCATCTTATTGCACCGGTTCCTAGCAACCTTAAACAATCCCCAATGCTCTTCAGACCGATCCCTTTTGTACTTCCGAAAGGCACGGTCTCTACGTCGCATAGCCATTTGAATCCCTTGCGACATCCAAGGTGCAGGTGGGCGCTTGAATTTAACGTTTTTGATAGGTGCATGGATATTGTATAACCTAGTCACAGTCTCGTTAAAGATACTAAGTTTATCGTTTAAATTAGCGGCCTCCATTAACTGCTTCCAGTTGATTTTAGCCGCATCACTAACCAAATTTTCTACATTCATCCGAGCAAAAGAACGCACGCGCAGTACTCTGGGTTTGGGCTTGGGGGGCTTAAGGATATAGGATATGTAAATGAGGTCATGATGGGAAAATCCAGGAGCATCGTGCTGTCCGTGAGAGGAAACCAAGGATGGATTTGAGGTAAGGATGATGTCGAGCCAAGTATCGTCACCAGACGCATTGTGGTGAGTAGCCTGAAGAGGCAAAATATGCAAACTGCATGACTCGACAATGTGTAGGAATTTGCGGGAACGAGGTGAACTAGGAGAAAGGAGATTGGTATTAAAGTCGCCCATAATGATGTGGTGAGCATACTCCGAACCCAGAGATTCAAGAACCAATTCTAAATCAGTGAAGTAGTCGACGGAAGGGGGACAATAAACAGCGCCAATTAAGACCTTGGCTCCTTTGACAGTAACCTCAAGAAATACGAACTCAGCGGATGCTGAGTAATTGCATGAGGAGGTCCTTACAATCTTGAAAGGGAGGTTACTTTTGATATAAATAGCAACTCCACCCCCTCCCTTATCTATTCGGTCATTTCGAACAAGTATGTATCCTGGGAGAGGGTAAGTTGTGGAAAGAAGGTGAGGTTTGAGCCAACTCTCGGAAATCAGAATGGCATGGACATTACAGTCAGTAAATGCATCTAACAGGTCGCTATAGTTACTAGGAACGCTTTGCGCGTTAATATGACATACGTTTAGTAAATTATCGCGAGGACCAATGAACTGTTGTCGAATAAATTCTCCGAGTGTATGATCCAATGAGCGAAAACTGTCACACGCGGATATTATAGATTCGTTTGCAGAATAAAAAGAATCATCATCAGAATAAACAGACATAATATCATAAACAAATAAAATATATATAACAAAGAATAAGTAAACTAAATTAAGTGCAAAGTTAACAACTAAAAGTTTAACTCTGCACCACCCGCCAGCGTACAAACACTGATATAAAAATAGATAAATTCTGCGGCTAGACACAGATTTTAATGCTAAATATGTACTAAGTAAAGAAAAAAAAACTTAAAACATAAAGTTAAATCAACGAATAAAATAGAATATTACTAAAAGAAAATAAAACTGGGCAAATTTTATTTAATTTGTCCGAATGTACATTACTCCCAAGTTTAACTTTTTGTAAGTACTTTCAAAACATACTACAGATCCGTCAAACTTTTGACATATCTGTCATTGCTGAAGACATTACCTCAAAGATATTATAATAATATCTTTGCATTACCTACTTCGTGGTACAATCTAAAATGTATTGTGATTCGTGTATAAGTTTACATATTAAGTAGGTACCAGAGAGTTTGTTAAACCTACCTTAAAATAAGCTAAAATGATAGATGTAAAATTATAAAAACAAAATAGCAAAGTGAAGGAAGTTCACATTGGTAAACAAAGTACATTGTTTATATTACTTAGGCACAAATAACTAGATTGGAAAATCAAGAACAAAAAATAACGGTACGTACATAGTCTAAAGTTGAGTAATTGGAATATATTTAAGATGAGCATGATTAATCAACTAATTGTTGCCTTAATTCTTCAGATTTTCACCGCTGATGCTGCAGGAGGCCCCTCTGGAACTTTCGGGAACTTGGCCGTAAGAGACAGGAACTGTTGGTTCGAGGTGATCTTGTGGCGGCTATTATTGGATGTTTTGACAATAATTACGCAATCTTGCGTCCAAACAGCACGCATCCCATAGAATACTCGGGCTTTGTGGAAGACGGCCTGCCTACTTTTTGTAAGGAACTCTTTTACTGAAATTGAAGAACCCTTAAAGCCGGTCTTAGCCCTCCATACTGTTGATTTGGTAGCCATGGTCACAAAACGAACAAGTATTGGCCGTGGGTGATCTTTACCAGGGTTGATTGTGCCAAGCCTATGGCAAACCTCTAATGATGCTGAAGATATATTGTCTCTAAGACCAAGTTTGTTGTGAATTATATCCAGTATGACTTGGGTGCAATCTTCATTCTCAGCTTCGGTCACTCCAGAAAAAACAAGTGCTTTTCGACGACTCCTGGATTCCAAATCATCAATTTGCAAGGAGCACTCATTAATCTGCTGGCGGAGAAGACTCAGTATGCCAAAAATTAGCTCCTTGAAGGTGCGAAGCTCTTCAGCCACCTTAGCTACTGTATCCTTATTAGAAGAACCTTTGTTTTGGATTTGTACTTGAAGTTCATCAAGCCTCTTTGTAACGGTCTCCTCAATTCTGTTCTGTGTAGCCAAGATTTCAGAATATTTGGACATCTTGTTCTTCTATTGTAAGAAGAGTAAATGCGGGGAACAGAGTGAATGGGGCACTACACGCCTTTATGAGTAGCCGGCAAGTATCAAAGAAGGCTCGACTAGCCGTGCACGATGGAGTGTTAGTGCCAACTTTAATGTATGGAAGTGAAAGTTGGGTATGGCAGAAAAAGAATGAAAGTAAAATAAATGCAGTGGAAATGAGAGCTCTGAGAAGTATGTGTGGTGTGACTTTGAGAGACAGAATTCGAAATACTGATGTAAGAGAGCGTTGTGGTGTGAAAGAGGATGTAGTCACAAAGATTGAAAAAGGCATGCTGAGATGGTTTGGCCATTTAGAAAGGATGAATGAAAGAAGATTGACAAAAGAAGTATACCTGGCCTGTGTGAATGGGACAACCGGAAGGGGAAGACCACGTCGAACATTGTCTGACCAAATTGGAGATGTTCTCAAGAAAGGGCAGGTCAGAAGTACCCTAAACCGGCGAGCATGTATGAAGAATGTAATGACAGTGATCGAGGCAAAAGAAGTATGCAAAGATCGTGACAAATGGAAATCCGTTGTCTCTGCCTACCCCTCTGGGAAACAGGCGTGAGTATGTATGTATGTATGTATAAGTATGTATATCGTCGCCTGGTACCCATAGTACAAGCTTTGCTTAGTTTGGGGCTAGGATGATCTGTGTGACATTGTCCCTATACATTATTATTATCTTAAAGCCCCGGATTCAACGTGCAGCTATCACGTTCAACCATTAATATGTTTATAAACTATATATTCGTCGACCAGTGTGTGTTGCCAGTTATGACTTACGGAACACAAAGGTGATCGCTCACTATGGGCCTTATTAGAAGGTCACCCAAAGAGCAATGGAGATGGCTATGCTTGGAGTTTCCCTGCGAGTACGAATCAGAAATGTCGAAATCCGCATGCGAACCAAAGTCACCGACATATCCGAATAATTGTAAAACGGAAGTGGCAATGGGCAGGGCACATAGTTCGTAGAACAGACGGCCGTTGGGGCAGAACGGTTCTCGAGTGGCAACCACGAACCGGAAGACGCAGCATGGGCAGGCCCCTTACAAGATGGTCCGATGATCTTGTGTGTGCGCTGGAAACTGCTGGATGTGGATAGCGCAAGACCGGCAGTTGTGGAGATCTTTGGGGGAGGCCTTTGTCCAGCTGTGGACGTCTTTCGGCTGATATGATGATGAACTATATATTATTATGTAATAAAAGTTAATGTTTTTATGCTTGTCCGAGCTGGCGGGTTGTTCTTATGTGACCGAGAAACTTCCTTTCCCAATAAAGTATACTTTTACGCTATGCAAAATGTTAACAAAATGTTTTATACATTTTTCTTTACATGGCGTGCAGCCCTACTTGGCAGCGTCTTCAGCGTATTATGTGATAAATGGGACAGGCCGATGCTGGCGCCATAGTTATGACTGCAAATGACGTAGGCAGTGTCCTAGTACCGCGATACTTTATTATAAAATTACATACTATGGTTTCCGTAAAGGAGAACGCCCACATGAGAGATATGAATCCATGTGTTGCGGGTAAATTTACGCATGTTGCGTACCCAAGTACCCTAAACCGGCGAGCATGTATGAAGAATATAACGCCAGTAAATGAGGCGAAAGAGGTGTGCAAGGATCGTGACAAATGGAAATCCGTTGTCTCTGCCTACAGCTCTGGGAAACAGGCGTGAGTCTATGTATGTATACAGTATGTGATTATGATCATAAAACTATGTATCTTGACTCGGTTATCATTGTGTATTTCTGCCAATGGATTAATAGCAAAGAGGATTACGTTAGGTGGCTGGGTCAAGAACCAGATTCAATAAGTAATGCTTTTGGAAAGGGCTCGCATTGTCAGGTCTCTGTCCCTAGAGCTTTGGTAGCATGGACCCTGTTTCTGCGGCTGGTTGCAAATCCTATTTTATGTATGAAATAAGAAAAAACCTATAAATCAAGGAATAATAATAAATATTAAATTTTAATTTTATTGCATTTTTTTTCGCAATGCAAAGCGTTTATCTAATCTCAAAAATGGGAAATCATAAATTGAATCGTCCTGCGTCATTGCGAAAAATGCAATAAAATTAAAATTTAATCATTTGGAAGGTATTATCAATATGATATGATCTTTCACATGCAACTGTGAACATATCAGTCGGCCATGTTTCTAGAAAATAAAACCGATAGATAATGCCTACATCCTCCGCAAGGATGTTAGCAAGGGAATCCTAAGTTTGATCTGCCAGCGTGTATCGTTCGTAGCTTAACGCAGAGCGCCTACCCCGGATTGGTAGATGGTGCAGGTTCGAGACCCGCCGGACGATTAAATTTATGATTTCCCATTTTTGAGAATAATAAATATCTTGGGAGAACTGACACACTGCCATCTGAACCCAAACTAGGCAGAGCTGTCTATGGGTACCAGATAATTGATAAACATACTTATATTTTTTTTTTTTGACGTGACGCTATAGTTAGCCTAGGAGGCTTTCACTGTTGCGGAAGTATCGTTTGTTCCCGCGACCCCCGGCGCAGGTGTGAGATGGAACACCAGGGTGGTTTTTAGTCAGTAGGAGTCTGACAGACCCCTCCGCCTCCCCCAAGGCGAAGGACATCCATGCAGGATTTTCCAAACCCGCAAAAAAAAAAAAAAAAAGGAGGCTTTCACTACTTCACCAGACTATAGAGGCGAGCGGAGGGCTCGGGCCGTCTAGCAAACTACAAAACTAAGTAACCCGCGCCGGAGGGCATCCCCCGTGGGGTTCGAACCTCGGCTCTGGGCGGTTACTGGCGGGAAGAGGGCGAGAGGTCATGGCTTTTAGGGATGTACTTCAGAATACATACATTTTATAGATAAATTACACTCAGACGCAAGAAATAATCATGGATCGAACCCATGACCTCTAGCTTAGTAATCAAGGTCACTAACGATTAAGCCAACAAGCCAGTCATTGCATAGACAGTTTCGTTCTTGGACATTTATTTTAACTCCATTGCCCAGAGCCTTCGAGAAGTTAGTATGAGGTATCTTGCGAACGAGGAAGTCTCGGGAGAACATGTTTTCTTGCCAGGGGTTATGATCCCATATAATTTGATTTACTTACTTTATAAAGATACTTTCCTTGGATATAAGTATAAATAATAATAATAATAATAATATATAGGGACAATGTCACACAGATCATCCTAGTCCCAAACTAAGCATAGCTTGTACTATGGGTACCAGGCGACGATATACATACTTATATAAATACTTATATACATGAAAACATCCATGACTCAGGAACAAATATTCGTGCTCATCACGCAAATATTTGCACTTACCGGGATTCGAACCCAGGCCCACCAGCTTCGTAGGCAGGTGCACTACCAATGTAATGTAATGAGATGGGTGTAAAATTACCTTTTTTTGATTGCCGATTTTTTTCGACGCCCATGTTGAGGCTTTATACATATATATATAGTAAATATTATTTAATGCCTGTTCTAAATTATATTATTAGTTGTTGTTATTTATTTGGGTAGTTATGAGAATAAATACAACTAAAACAAAAAAAATCTTTTAATCTAGATATTTACAGCGCTGCTGTACATATCTGCTGTAAAATGCTGGCGATATCTGTTACACCGCTAAACTAATTCAAATTTCATTACATCATACTTTCAGTAATAAAGCTCGCATGAAAATAATAATAATGATATCCTGGGACGTTATTCACACACGGCCATCAGTTCGTCCCGGGGATGTGGCATACACTACAGGATTATATGCGAATAGGAACCGCAGGTCAGTTGAAGGATGTGACGCGGCCCTTCGAATGTAGTTGTAGTTGCCGTTGGAATGTCTAGGTATTTATATTACGGTTCTGTGTGAAAATAAAGAAATACATATTTAAATAGTTAACTTAACTTATAAGAAACGGAAGAATATCAGCTAAATTAACTATAATAACTAACTACTATAACTAAGTTATAGGGCGTCGTAGAATTCCTCCGCATCGTCGGGAGGTAACGTGCCCAGAAGGCTGGCTGCATTGCCACGCTGTATGGCAATGCTGATTCTTTGAACCAAAAAAGGCCAGCTCTCTGGTCACGGAAAGCGTCAATCAAACGTTTCGAAATTTCCCGAAACAACAAACGTGAATTAGGTCCCCACGGACCTAGCGTTTCGACCCCAAAGAGCTCAAATTCATAATTTCCAACGAGGTTGGTGTAGGTATTTTATTTATTTATTTAAACTTTTGTACACAGTTTGCCCATAGGCGGACTTAATGCCAAAGGTAACCTTTGGGTGATGCAGAGATAATATGGTAGGTGCACAAATGAGCGTTCAAGAAAATTGCACTTTTCTATAATTTATAAATAAATTATAATATATGTTATTATAATAATTAATTATCTGACCAAATTGGAGACGTTCTTAAAGGGCAGGTCAGAAGTACCCTGAACCGGCGAACATGTATGAAGAGTATAATGACAGTAATCGAGGCAAAAGAGGTGTGCCAAGATCGTGACAAATGGAAATCCGTTGTCTCTGCCTACCCCTCTGGGAAACAGGCGTGAGTCTATGTATTTATGTATACATATATATAAATGAATACCTCCATTATTATAATGATAAATAAGATTACTGATGAGAGGCAGTGTATGCCACACCCCCGGGTCACACTAGTTATTTTTAGCTTCTAACGTTCGTTACATACAGATGTAGAGACGGGGGGCAACAGTGATGTCGTGAGGTCATGACAAGCCATAGTTCGAGCACTGATGTGCTTTCGAAATATGCAAACAACACTCACTGGAAGTAAAACGGTTAAGTGCATGTCAAATAACGCCCTGTGAAGTGTTCCGTCTCATTGTAGAGTATATTTTATGTAGATAAAGAAGTTTTAAGACAGTTTTTTGGGTAAAAGTAAAAGGAGAAAAAAGGAGGAGGCCTTTACTCAGAGAGGTCCTTAATCACACTAATATTATACAGGTGAAAGTTTGTAAGAGTGTATGTTTGTTACTTCTACACGTCTAAACGCATAATTTAATAAAATTTGGTATGGAGTTAGCTGACACCCTGGATTAACACGTAGGCCATAATTTATAAGGTTTAACGGCGGGTAAAACCGCGGGGCATTTTGAATTCAAACAATAATAGTTATAAATAATATAATATAATATATTAATAAAGTAAATACAATGTAATAATGAATAAAAATAGTGTCTTCAACGTACCTAACGTTAATTTATTTGTAAAATAAATTTACAAATTGAATAAAACAATTAAATATTATATCCAAGTAAGTGAATCAATTATTGTATATGAAAATGACAAATTAAAATAAAACAAATTATTGCAAATGCAATTGAAGACATGTATATTTTATTGTAATTGTATTTCATTAAGGAACTAATAGGGCTTAAATTACACTAATATTATAAAGACGAAAGTTTGTGTACGAGTTTGTGACTGTGTATGTTTGTTAATTCTTCACGCCAACGAAACGTTGGAGGGATTTTAATAAAATTTGGTATGGTGGAAGCTGACACACTGGATTAACACTTATTTTTAAAGTTTAAAGCAGGTAACATCTCGGAGCACAGCTAGTAAATAAATAACTATGGGTAAAAGTACAAAGTATAAGTTCCAAAAAATATTATATAACTTAAGTTATAAGTTACACCCAGATATTTTAATATAATATCTCGGGACAATGTCACACAGATCATCCTAGCCCTAAACTAAGCAAAGCTTGTACTATGGGTAACAGGCGACAATATAGGTACATACTTACATAGACAAGTACTTAAATACATAGAAAACATCCATGACTCAGAAACAAATATTCGTGCTCATCACACAAATATATGCACTTACCGGGATTCGAACCTAGGACCACCAGCTTCGTAGGCAGGAGTACTACCAACTAGGCTACGGTGACTGGTGATCATTAAAGTGATTGGATATCAAACGGGTATAAGATTTATTGAAATCTTAATTTACATATTTTTGAAATACGTTCAAACGAAAGTAAAAGCTTTCTTAAAAAATTGAATTTATTATTAAATGTCTCGTAGGGGTGTGTCATTACGTTTCTTACCAGCAGTATTTTATTGCCAGACTTGTTGGTGTAGTGGATAATCTGACTGCTAAGTCAGAGGTCTAAGGTTCGATGCCCACCCAGGACAAACTTTCGGTGTCTGTCTGTGCAATTAATCTTATGTATACAACATGTAACTTAATTAACGCACATCCTGAAAATAGTTTGTTCAGAATCGATTTATATCATTTTTAATATAGGTAATTTTTTATACCAAAATAATTAAAACTACGGAAATTATTGTCATATTAACCCTGTACATTCAAAACTAATTTAAATGGACCGTAAGTCAAAGTAAGAAGACTTAAAATCGCAGTTTTATTTGTATTCATAGAAATTCCATCATTCAATACAAAATAAAGAAAAAATTACTTTATTCCAAGAAACTAATTTGGTAAATAACAATGCATATAAATGTTAAATTAAAAATTCAGTGTATGTATTATGATTACAATATAATATTCTAATTGGGGTGTTTGAGGGTGTGCGTTAATTACGTTACATGTTGTATATTTAGAAATACATATATAATTTATCAGTTGTCTGGTTGTCATAGTAAGCATGTACTATTAGGGATCAGATGCCTGTGTAGTTGTCCCAAGATGTTTATTTATTATATGATATTTAGTTACATCTATCCCATACAATGAAATGATTTAATCTGATCTTAATATGATCTCAACTCAGTCATACACCCAGAGTCGAGGTTCGAACCCCACAGGGGGTGCCCTCCGGCACGGGTTACATAATTGCTAGACGGCTTGAGCCCTCTGCTCGCCTCTATAGTCCGGTGAAGTAGTGAAAGCCTCTGCTAACTATAGAGTCGCGTCAAAAAAAAAAAAACAAAAATCAGTCATACAAAAATAATATTATTATTTGTGTATGACTGACATTGACTGAGTATAATTTTAATCTTCTAGTTCCAGCTTGTGTTGCAGCATGGACGATAAGTCTTGTCAAAGGTTAACTTAGAAAAATCTGGTAACTTGTATTATTATTTATGAATAAATAATAATGAATATATAAAATCCCTTTGAGACTACATGTCGAAAGAATTAGATTGTGCAGAACACCTACTACCTGGATAGGTATATTTCATACTATCACTGAAAGTGTTCCGTGGTAAAAGCAAAATTCATGTCTGAGCATTCTCGGATATGAATATTGTTTTGTAATACCTACTCTATTATTTAAACGTAATAATTATTTAGGTTCCTCACTATGACAAATGGCTTCTTATATCTCGAATTCTAAATTTGAATACTCACATTCGATAAACAAAACTTCTTACAGATCGATTTTATTTATGACTCCTATACTTTCTAAATTTGTTATATGACAGAATATGTAGTTGTTTCTTCTTATTTTCTAGTCTAGACAATCTTATTCAAAATTCAAATTGATGACATGTAGATGAATTTAAAGATTAAATAATTTTAAGAAATCTGTACTAATATTGATACATATTAATTTGTATAATAATAATCACCACAGGTAAGGGAAATTTAAAATGTCAATTACATCTGGCAATTTTAATGCCCTGTCGCTTTCGTGACGTCAAATTTGTAGACTTTTCAGTGTACAGACGCCAGCACATCCAGCTTCATCAATCTGTCAAATTTCTGTTATAGATTTTCAACTTTATCACATAAGAATAAGGTTCACTTTTAATTGGGGAAATTTGACAGATTGGGGTAGCTTGATGTGCTGGCGTCTGTACATATCGTATCAGGTATATATCGTGACACAAGTCTGAAAGTTCACAAATAATGTACCTATACATTATCTATTGCTCATCTCTGTACACAAGATCACTCTATACCCAAAAGTCTTAGAATGCTATGCAGGTCCAATATAATATGGCATTTAGAGCCATGTTGTGGTTACCAAATCATTTAGTGCGTCACAGATGATCGTGGATGCACAATGATAGTTTTGATGCACTTATGCGTAAAAGTCGCATAATTGTTACATAGACTAGCCAAAATTCTTTGCTAAACGCTATAGAAGACCAAATGTATAGACAAGTGACCCAATTGTGGGGGCAATGGTATAAAAGACCAAATCTGTTTATGTTATGAAGTACTATAGAAAGTTATTTTTTTAATTATTATTATTGTTTTTAACAAAGTGGACTCTCTGTTGGACCGAAAATAAATGACTAGTTATAATAATATAATTATAAATAGATCACGTGCAATTCAATAATAATAATATCCTGGGACATAATCCACACACGGCCATCTGGTCCTAAACTAAGCAGTGTTTGTACTATGAAAACCAGATAACCGATGTATTACATATACAAGTAGTATTCTTTTGTAAATACATACTTATATATAGATAACTACACCCAGACTCAGGACAAACAGACATGTTCAACTTCAGCGTGAAAGGCAAGCATTTACAAAACACGCCAACCGAATACACATAATATACCGTAGCCGTTTGACGTTAAGTTTCAAGTATGGATCAATGAATCAATTTATTTGCTAAGAATGCAGGTAAAACATTTAAGTGTTACAATTATTATTAGGATCCTATACATTCTGCCAAAAAAGCACGTAAAAGGTAATAAATTTAATTAATAGCAATAACAACTAAATTTAACAATTTCAATTAATGTCAAGATTAATTAAATAAAATGGCATATAAAAATAGTCAATGAATTGAATAATTAATATGTCAGATATACAACGTCAAATTGTGTGCATAATTTACATTTTTGTTTAAATTACAATTTCAAAATACAGCTAAATCCTATTAATAATCATATAGTAAGTAAATAAAAAATATCATTAATAAAATCTGTTATTTAATAGTAACACTTTTCAATTAGTAGTTGCATGACCTTACTCTTGAATTTTGTTATCGGTTCGTCTTTAAAGCTATCTGGTAATTTATTATATATGGCGGGACCCATATGTAAAACACTTTTTTTAATACTATGCTACTGCACTATTAAAAAAAAGCCACCAGTGCATAATACATTTTTGTATTGTGAACGCAATTGTACATGGCGTTTTCTATTTTCATGTAATGAAGGGGACAAGTTTTTATTACATTTAACAAATATCAAAATTTCGAATATGTAAAGACGCCAGCACATCCAGCTATCCCAATCTGTCAAATTTCTTTTATAGAATTTCAACTTTATCACTTATTCATAATGTTCACTTTCAATTGGGGAAATTTGACAGATTGGAGTAGCATGATGTGCTGGCGTCTGTACAACGCAACGATGGAAAAGTTAATTGCTTGAAAGCGGGAGCACAGCTATCTATAGACTCGCCCAAAACCGTATTACCCATGTATATTCCGAAACATTAATGAATAAACTAAACTCCTTTATATACATGTCAAATACATACATAATTATATGTATACAGAAGAAATATAAAACATATACGTTATATTTTTGTGTATAATTAACATAATTAGCGGCTCTTTATCTGTAAATTACACTTTTATTTGTAATTTAGTATTTTGATTTTAAGTTTATAATAATAGTTTTAGTTTGTACGTAGTTTTAATCTATTTCAAATATTTATATCAGTATAGTTTTAATTTATTTAATCGTTATATTGTAAATTCATTATATTACTACAACTTAATTATTAATCACTTTCTTATATATTTTTTTTTAGGCAAACGAGTAAGTGGGTTACCTGTGCCTCTAGCACGAGTTCTTGCAGTTTACTTACTCGATCACACGTACAGTTTCCTCACATACATTAGGCACCAGAGTTTTAGTTCTTAATAGTTTCCGCGAGATGCGCTGGTGCTCAATGTATGGGAGGAAACTGTACATGTGATCGAATAAATAAACTGCAGGAACTCGTGCTACAGGCACTGATGGTAAGTGAACACCAGAGGAATTGGAGGTGCATTGCCGCCTTTTAAAATGTCAACAAAGAAGTATTGCTGACTCTCCGCCCAAAGTTTTTAATTTCATTACAGCAAGTTTAAAGGAATTCTTTGTGAACGATTGCTAATAATAATAGAAATATTCGGGATACATCACACAGCGCCATCTAGCCCAAACTAAACACAGTTAGACTATGGATACTGGACAACGGATGAAAATACTTAATTTCTTTTTTGTAAATATATACATAAAATACATGTATGTATATATTATAAAAATAAATATTTATGGCGCTTTGTTATATGTTCCGAATATTTATAATTATTGTATACTGTGCCCCGCGGTTTAACCCGCATTAAACTTTATAAATTATAGCCTATGTGTTAATCCAGGGTGTCAGCTAACTCCATACCAAATTTTATTAAAATCGCTCCAGCCGTTTAGTCGTGAAGAAGTAACAAACATCTCACACTCACTCACACGCTCTCACTCACAAACTTTCGCCTTTATAATATTAGTAGGATAAATAATGTTATACCGAATATTTATAATGTTGTACACTGTAAAATAAATTGTCCTCTGTGTTTGATTTGCTATAAGATAACTCATTAATGAGTTAAGCTCGCCTATATATGTATGTACATGTCTTTCTATCATACATTGTATTTCCTTTTACTGTTTCTGTGTGCAATCTATACATATTATAATAAAACCGTAGAAAAGTCAAAACTGTACATTGAACATTTTTTTAAAAGGATACTTACGGCATAATCTACAATCGATATCGAAGCCAAAAATATAGTTTTCTGAATTTTTGTCTGTGTGTCTGTTTGTCTGTATGTATGTCCGGGCTAAACTCAAAAAATACTGCATGGATTTACTTCAATTTTTGCATGAATATTACTAAGAGGTCGGGTCAACATATAGGCTACATAAAATCACGCTACGGGGGAGGAGCTGTGATAATTAATAAAGTTTAACGCGGGTATAACCGCGGGGCACAGCTAGTAAAGAATAAAGAATATTATTATTCGTATAATAATCGCTGTAAAAGCGATCCTTTAAATACACTTAATGTAATAAAATAATAGAGCGAGTTTTAAGCAAACTCTCAGGCCAAGATAAATATTTGTCTTTTGCTAGGATTAATAATAATAATAATCATTTATTTATCCACTCACAAAGTTTTACAATAAGTGAAATGGTACATTTTGTTAAATTACCTAGTGATCTACTTTGTGAGAGACTGGTGCCTGTTGTAGATTTAAAAATAAAATCTGTATTACAAGTCACCAGAAATTCAATCTTCTGGTGACTTGTAATACAGATTTTATTCGCAACCTGTGGATAAGAAGTCAGTTTCACTATCCACGTAGTATTTTTTTTTTTTTTTAACATGACGTATGCAGTTGGCCTGTCCTCTTTCACTGCTTCACCGGACTATAGAGGTGAGCGTGGGCTCCAACCGTCTAGCAAATCAAAACTACAAACTAAGTACCCGCGCCGGAGGGCACCCCCTTTGGGATTCTAAACTCGACTCTGGGCGGTTACTGGCGGGGAGATGCAAGAAGGCGTATCGTTTTAGGGATGTTTTGTGCAACTTTCACTCTCCACGTAGTCACGGTGGTCATATTGTTATATGTATACAGCTAATCAAAAATTTATTTGTACAAATCTATGTATAGGTAATCGTTTGTATTATGTAAATGAAAGTAAACTTGCTCAGCACGTAAGTGTTACGTTTATGGACGGCGGAAGTCAAAGGCGACCGGGTTAATGTAGACCGCGTACAAAATGTATAGACGCCAGCACACCCAGCTACCCGACATGTCAAATTTCCTTTATAGATTTTCAACTTTATTTCAAAAGCATAAGGTTCACTTTCAACAGGTGTACAGAGATGTGCAATAGATAATGCATAGGTACCTACATTAAGTATTTGTGAATTTTCAGACTTGTGTCACGATGTATACCTGATACGATATGTACAGACGCCAGCACATCAAGCTACCCCAATCTGTCAAATTTCCCCAATTGAAAGTGAACCTTATTCTTATGTGATAAAGTTGAAAATCTATAAAAGAAATTTGACAGATTGGAGTAGCTTGATGTGCTGGCGTCTGAACATATAACTTTACAATGGCCCTTCTACGCATGCTCTTACTTTTCTGCATCATCATCAGCCTGTTATCACTCACTGCTGGACTTAGCCCCCCCTAAAGGTTTCTATAACGTTGCCATTTGGAGGGGTTTGCCGTAATCACCACGCTTGCTATGCGAGTGGCGACCGCAGTTAGGTGGTAGCTAGTACAGACACCAGCACATCCAGCTACTTCAATCTGTCAAATTTCTTTTATGAGAGAAAGAAAGAAAGAAACAATTTTATTTTCATAAAGTACGGAAAATACATTCGATTTGAAAAACAAATATTTAATTTTATACATTATTAATTAATTTTATGGTATGAAAAATGGCCCTATCTCAGCTAGTACTGCATTTCTGCAGTGCTGATCTTCTGGTAAGTATGATAATGTGAATTCGTCTGGTATCACGCTTCCAGTACCTACTGGGTACTGGAAGCGTGATACCAGACGAATTCACATTATCATACTTACAAGCTAAAAATAAAATATATATATATTAAGATTATTATTATGAAACATAGAATAGGAAAGTAGAACAGAACAGAGAGAAAAATTATTAATAACAAAAAATATACATAACAATTATCCTAGTCATAATCACAATTTATTCCTCGTATCACATTATTCATGCATTTTTTTTATCGATTGCATTAATACATCATATCGATTTATAATGTCCCTTGTCTTGCCTTTATAGATTTTAAACTTTATCACAAACGCATAAGGTTCACTTTCAATTGGGGAAATTTGACAGATTGGGGTAGCTTGATGTGCTGGCGTCTGTACATAGATGGGTGTCTCCTGTGTACTAGCTACCTCCTAACTACTCCTGTGAGTCGTTGCTGCCCGACTACCTGGTGGGCCCTTAGGCGCCTTTTACGACCCACAAACGGTTTGGGAAGGCACTTATATTATTTTAAAGCCGGAAACCACACAGCTTTTCTATACAACTTGTAACTTAATTAACGCACTTCCTGAAAATAGTTTGTTCAGAATCGTTTACTGAATCGATTTATATCATTTTTAATATAGGTAATTTTTTATTCCAAAATAATGATACAGGGTTATAATAATGTCCTCCTAGCCGAATTTCGGCCACGGCGGCCAGTCTCAACAGAGATTAGCCATCTGCGCGGGACATATTATAGTGCTCAAGTGTGTGCGCCAACACAGAAGCACTTTCTATTCCATCACTCTCATGATCCGATGGGACGCCTATGCGACACGACCGGAAAGAGGTCAGGTACAGGACCGACAGCTTTACGTGCTCTCCGAGGCACGGGGGTATAATACCGCCAACTCCCAGACTTCGGGCTGGGAATTTTTTCTTTTTACAGAAAAGTCCCAAAATCACTTTTTGGCCCGACCCGGGATTTGAACCCAGGACCTCATTTTCTGCGGGTGAACACGCTACCGCTAGACCAACGAGGCAGTCAGGATATCAGATACAGGGTTAGTATTGTATCAGTATTGTCATACTAACCCTGTACAGTCAAAACAAATTGAAATGGACCGTAAGTCAAAGTAATACCTAAGACTTAAAAAATCGCAGTTTTATTTGTATTCATTCAAAGTCCATAATTCAATACAAAATAAAGAAAATAAACTTTATTCCAAGAAACTAATTTAGTAAATAACAATGCATATACATGTTAAATTAAAAATTCCGTGTATGTATTATGATTACAACATAATATTCTAATTGGGGTGTTTGAGCGTGTGCGTTAATTATGTTACATGTTGTATAAATACATTATATAAAAAACATACAAAAAAAAGTTATTAGGTTTTATGAGCCCATACTTACTTATCGTATGGGCAGTGGTTACGATAGTGTCAGAGTTGTTCAGGCCGCCCATTAGGCTGACATGGCTTAACGACTGTTGTCTAATAACTACAACCGGGACCGATAGCTTAACGTGTCCTCCGAAGCACGGAGACGCTTAGAAATGAAACCACTTTGGCGGTCACCCATCTAGGGACTGACCGCGAACCTAGTTGCTTAACCTCACCGATGGCTTACGGACTGGTGCGGTGAGAGCATCCAGCTATGAGAGCCCATGATGGAAGTGGAACTATGTCTCTTACGGCGTAAAAACAATTCACTATCCGATATTTTCGCAGTATTCTTGGTTTTTCCCTCGCTGACCGGTTTATTTGACTCACTAGATGTATCTTTGCCCATCACGATAAAGTGAACAACAACATTTATATCAATACACTGATCAAAACACAAATACCGTGGAGCACTTGCACACATGAGTGAGAATGTATATGCTACACGGTCAGCTGCTGCGAGCTATGGCTGCCGCCATATTGCAACATGCGATAGATGGACGAAAACATTTGAGGCGATGTAAAAAAGTTTCACTTCAAAATATAAGAACAATAAATAGTTCTTTCCACCCTAGGCATCGATAACGAATATTCTGTTGGACAATGTTTGTAATATTATAATAATCCTTTACTGACATATAATTTCTTTTTTAATTTCTCTACTAGGTACTACTTATCGTATGGACAGTGGTTACCCTGGTGTCAGAGTTGTTTAAGCCGCCCAATACTGTTGACTGTTGCCTAATAACTACAACCGGGACCGACAGCTTAACGTGCCCTCCGAAGTATGGAGACGCTCAGAAAAGAAACCACTTTGAAGGTCACCAATCTATAGACTGACCGCAAGCCCTGTTGCTTAACTTCGACAATCACTTACGGACTTGTGAGAGCATCAATTTACAAATGTAAAACACTTCATTCAAAGGATATTTTTTACATACGATTTTACAGATAATCGTTCGAATTATGTAAATGAAAGTCAAGTTTCCCAGCTAGCCAGTACTGCGTTTATGGACGGCGGATGTCCAGACAGGACCGGAATAATGTCGACTGCATACATAATTCATATCGTAAAATGGTCCTTGTACAGACGCCAGCACATCCAGCTACCCCAATCTGCGAATTTCTTTTATAGATTTTCAACTTTATCACATAGTAAGTATAAGGTTCACTTTCAATTGGCGAAATTTGACAGATTGGGGTAGCCTGATGTGCTGGCGTCTGTACCCTACGCTCCCACTTTTTACCTGCACAAGGTATTTCGCCCATATAATTGGACATGTTTTATTCAGTAATTGTAGCTCTATAATATCAAATGATGAGGTTGTTCATACGAAGGCATCAATAACTTAATATAAAAATAGTATCATGAAATTTGAATTGACTGCCTTGTTGTCTAGCGGTAGCGTGTTCACCCGCAGAGAACGAGGTCCTGGGTTCAAATCCCGGGTCGAGCCAAAAAGTGATTTTGGGATTTTTCCGTAAAAAGAAATTTCTCAGTATCAGCCCGAAGTCTGGAAGTTGGCGGTATTACACCCCCGTGGCTCGGAGAGCACGTAAAGCCGTCGGTGCTGTACCTGATCTCTTTCCGGTCGTGTGACGTGTCGCTAGTCGTCCCATCGGATCATGAGAGTGATGGAATAGAAAGTGTTGTACTTGTATTTGCGCACATACTTGTGCACTATAATATGTCCTGCGCAATTGGCTAATCTCCATTGAGATTGGCCGCCGTGGCCGAAATTCGGCCGGGAAGACATCACCAACATCATCATCATCAGTATCATGAAATAATTGAGTATCCACTTGTCTTTTTCTTTTAATAATAAAGATATCCTAGGACATTATTTACACACGGCCATCTGATCCCAAACTAAGCAGAGCTTGTACTTTGGAAACAAGATAACTGATATACTTTAATACTACTTTTCTTTTGTAAATACATACTTATATAGATAATTACATCCAGACTCAGGACAAACAGACATGTTCATGCACACAAATATCTATCCTGGGTGGGAATCGAAGCCACGACCTCCGTGAAAAGCAAGCATTTACCAACCACGCCAACAGGCCCGTCATTTGGCTGGGGGAATGTCTACGCATGCCTCCATTTTTGCATCATGTCTCTGATGGTCGGGACACGTACCCTGGGAGGGCTCTAAACGATAAAACACTATGCGATCGTTCTCCAACTAGATCAGGAAAGGTAAAAAAGCGTGCTGTTGCCGTTAGATAACAGAGACACGCGAATATTATTCCGTAAAAAAACCTCTGATTCAAATTCATACAAAAATCCTATTAAAAAAAATGTGAGCCGTCACGTGACGCCTGGGAAACATCGACATTATTTTGTAAAAGTAATATGCAGAAAAGAACATATTGTGATAGGAACTAAATATGTCATAATGATAAAATAAAAAGTCGATTGCGCATGCGTCACGGCTTGCGTCGCCACGCCAGAAATCTGTTTTACTTGCGGCTATAGATGTTTCACATCAAAAATTTAAACTTATCAGTTATTTCCTTAATATAACACAGTATAAACACACAGTTTATTTCCGTAATAAACTTATTCAAATTATTACGAACATAACGAACATAATATACAAACAATTATCCATTTATTTTTAATATATAATACCTATTTCATTCAACCGTTCCTATATAGCTAAGAACCATTTCAATCGTATGATAAAAAACGCATTGAAATCGGTTCATCGGTTCCAGAGCTAGAATACCACAGAAAGGCAACTGGGTTGGGTACTAAAAATAAAGGTATTATGAGTTTATAGTCTATTTCTGTGCGCCTATATAATGTCATCATAGCTCTCAAGATTTTATGGTAGATCGATTTTATGGTACTTTTACTTGTACAAGAATATAAAAGTCTATTTTTATCCTTACATCAACATTCAGATATAAACCAGTATTTTTTAGTGTAAATCAGGTCCTTTTGAAAATAAACTTGAACTTCTTTGCAAAAGGGCAGATACTGGTGCAAAGTTAGCTAGGGCCCGTTACGGTTTCAAAGTTCAAATATTATCTCAATCACTTTTAACATCTATTCTAAATTCCAAACCGATAGACTTAGTAGTTGCTGAGGTTTATCGCTGGGAAAGACGGACGTACAGAGTTGTATTACAAGCTTTATCATTATAATTTTGTTGAGCAATGTTGAAAATAGTGATATATTTACTTTAAACTTCTCATACGCAAATATAAGGACTCCACCTATCGTTATCACCAAGAATTCCTAAATTCAATACTAAGATTAAAAAATAATATTAGTACTAATTTACACGTTGTATAAAAAGTCATAAGTAGGAATATGATAGCTTTAAATATTTATTTAACCGCCTGAAGGTATATAAATAGTTTAATTATATACCACTCTAAATACATTTTTACATATTCATCAAATAATTAACGAGGAAAGTGGGAGGTTAAATAATACCCACGAACTAATGAGTTTCATAGTTTATTATGAAACAACATTTGGTTGCATAAAGCTTTTTTAATTACTAGATACTATTAAGTAATATTACCACGCAATAAAATGATAACTGCAAGTGATCCAGCTCAAAAAGTTCGTCGATCTTAACAAACGAACAACAGGTTCAGTATAGATCGCCTTAACTCTTTTAGCCCCGAGGAGACGATGCGCCGGCGACGGTCAAAGCCCTAACCGGCCGTTAAATGAAGATACTCACGAAAATAGTTCTTCAGCACAACTTGCTCACAGTTCTGCTACCGAGAGAACAACTTCCAGGCGCACGGCATAAATATCAGGTTGCTTTTTCATAGTCACTTGCGCGGGAACAGCACCGGGTCTCCATGCGTGCGAGTAGCATGGAGTCTCTGGACAAACTAAGCGAATTTCTGGGTATCCGTGAGGCGTGACGACTGCACGTGCTCGATGCGCAGACGCATCTTTACTGCGGAGCCACAAGATGTGTGACTAGCGAGACGGCCCGCTGTCAATCCGATAATTTTCTTGTCGTTTAGTCACAGCGGAACATTTAAATGTAGAATAAATTTGACCGTTGAGATGACGAGAGATTAAATGCAATGTTATCGAAATTCGGACGTAGAATGATGCGCGTGCGTCGCGGTCGCGGCTCTGGTACACATTGTAAGGTTTGTGTACGTTCTCTAAGCAAATGCTTAGAGAATGTAAACAGGTAGCGTCGCGTGTCGGCTTGCTCATCATGAACCGTTTAGCATAGCCTAACCAGTGTCCTCTTAGTATAAGTACTCTGATTATAATCTATATTATTTTGGCGCCATAGAGCGTGTAACTTAAAATATTTACAGAAATTCTCCTTAACGATTTTTTTAAATATTTGACTGCATGTGTGCATGTGTGGCGCAGCGGCTAAGACAGTCACCTCGCCGCTTCGTGTCGTGGGTTCGAGTCCTGGACCGGACTATTTGTGTGACCCATAAATAGTTGATCTGAGTCTGGATGTAATTAAAATTTGTGTCCGTCTATTATATGTTTGTAAAGTACCCCGCGACACAGTGATGAAATTAAGATGAAAAAAAAAATATAGCCAACGCATTAGGTAAATGAGTCCCTGTGTCGCGGAATACTTTACAAACAAATAATTGGCGGAGATAAAGTACATCCAAACTCAGGACTACTATTTATGGGTCACACAAATAGATATCCTGCGCGGGAATCAAACCCGGGACTCGAAGTTGCAAGGTGACAGTCTTAACCGCTGCGCTGTCACAAATTAAGTTACATGTAGGAAAAACATCTCTCTATGGTTAGTATTTCTAGAGTTCGGTAGAAGAGACACCCGCTGAATTAGTTTCACTGGATATTCGCAGTTGGCCCCCCAACTTGGTGCTAGCATTAAAGCGAGACCGTCGTTATAAACACAAGGTCCGCCCATAATAATAATAATATTAAATCCTTACCTTAATATACACAGACACAACCACCGACAAGATTTAGGAAAATATATCTAAATCTATAAATTTCGATAATTAAACTTATAAATAATCTCTTTGACACTAAGGGCGGCTTGCACCATAGCACTAAATACGATTTAAATCCAATTTAAATTAAAATTCACGTTGAAGTCATTGCAACGCCTTGCACCATGCTAAATAAGTCGCTAAACGCGTTTAGAGAGCTGTCAAAGTTAAATACCCATGAATAGCTATTTAGCGCAGCGAAATGCGTTTAGCAAAAATTGACATTTATTTTGAAAGGTTATGTTTCCATGACATGAAGGATTCAATTTACGCACACTTTCGCGCAGAAAAACGTTATTTTTGTTTAAAAAATAGTGTCATTTGTTACTTACTTATAACGAAATGTAGGGAAACTGCTATACCGACACGATAAACGCATTTAACGTGATGCAAGAGGTCATTAAACGTAATCATGTTAAACACATTTATCGATTTAAACGTATTTAGTTAAATTTGTTTAAGATATATTTAAACGAAATTTCGTGCAAGCCACCCTAACTATATATAGGCTAGCTAAATAACTAAATCATTTCTATTATAAATTAAATGTTATTTCTATATGTTTTCATATAATCCGTTTTCCTAAATATCTATATGTACCTAGAAATAATTATGTATTATTAGAAATAACTATATTACTACAAACATGTTCTGATTATTTTTAGTCTACGAGAATAAAAAAAAAGTTTTTTAGTTATTTTTTACTATTTTCTGGGTGATATTTTCAGCTGGTATTTAGAAAAACTTACTATGTAATGTTTAGTAAATTTAATTCGGTTTTCCAAAAGTTCTTGAAACTTTTGGCGTAAAATTTCGGTACTTTTAGTTTAACAGATGAACTTGATAAAATTATAAAGTATAATGATTGAGTGCCAAGGCTGATATCCACCACGATTCATTAGGACTCTTTCACAAACTTTTCTTTTAGGTTAGTGATGAACCGAATAAATAAAAAAAAAACTGCTTCCACGCTTGATTCAACGAAAGGGCTGTAAAGTCAATCTGCTGGTATCAGTAAATTATATTTTTTAAAGACAACGACCGCATTAGGCAATCTAATTTCTGTGTCGCGGGGTACTTTACATACATATAATATACGGACACAAATTACATCCAGACTCAGAACAACTATTTATCGGTCAAACAAATAGTAGTCCAGCACGGGAATCGAACCTAGGACACGAAGCGGCGAGGCGACTGACTAAGCCGCTGCGCCACACGTGCAGTCTGATTAAAACCCATTCGAAATGGAAAGCTAAGTGGGTCTAAAATTGGAGAGTGGATACTACCATAAATGGATGTCTTTATTTCTTATTGGTATTAGGTAATAAAGCATCTATACAACATGTAACATAATTAACGCACATCCTGAAAATAGTTTGTTCAGAATGGTGTACTGAATCGATTTATATAATTTTTAATAAAGGTATTTTTTTTCCAAAATAATTAAAACTACGGAAATTATTGTCATATTAACCCTATACAGTCAAAATAAATTGAAATGGACCGTAAGTCAAATAATAAGACTTTTAAAATTGCAGTTTTATTTGTATTCATACAAATTCCATCATTCAATACAAAATAAAGAAAAATAAA
This sequence comes from Pseudoips prasinana, assembly GCA_951640165.1. NCBI lineage: Eukaryota > Metazoa > Arthropoda > Insecta > Lepidoptera > Nolidae > Pseudoips > Pseudoips prasinana. The sequence goes on from OX621260.1 coordinate 19,113,696, forward strand.
CTTTATTCCAATAAACTAATTTAGTAAATAACAATGTATATACATGTTAAGTTAAAAATTCGGTGTATGTATTATGATTACAACATAATATTCTAATTTGGGTGTCCGAGGGTGTGTGTTAATTTCGTTACATGTTGTATAAACGTAATTGGACAATATGTATAAACGTATAAAAGACGGCCGGCCCAAACTGGAAGCAGACCGCACAGGACAGAGACAAATGGGCTTTGGAGGAGGCCTTCACCCAATATGGGGTTCCTGTAGATATCGCTATATAAAAAACCGGCCAAGTGCGAGTCGGACTCGCCCATGAAGGGTTCCGTAACAGCAAGTATTTCAGTTGATTAAATGAAAGGTAAATCGCGGTTTACGATTTATGACTACTTACTAGATCTCGTTCAAACCAATTTTCGTTGTTAGTTTGCATGGTAATGTACATCATATATTTTTTTTAGTTTTATCATTCTCTTATTTTAGAAGTTATAGGGGGGGGGGGGGGGGGGGACACTCATTTTACCACTTTGGAAGTGTCTCTCGCACAAACTATTCGGTTTAGAAAAAAATTATATTAGCAACCTCAATATCATTTTTGAAGACCAGGGGCTCTACCGGTACACGTGACGACATAAATAGTCCGGAATCGATTGTCAACGTTGAAGCCGATTTAACGACTGATTAAGTTATTTTTAACCTTTATTTATTTGAACGACATTTAAGAAATCGATGTTCGGTGGCTTAGCCGGTAGAGCCCCAGGTCCATAAATACCCCACATGTATGGGTTAATGAAAAAAAAATTGTGTTTCTGTTCTAAGTACATTAATTTTGTAATGTACTTTTTCTCTGTTTTGACCTTGTTATAGACTAATTTTATTTTGTAATCATAGTTTGCTAGCTGTGCCCCGCGGTTTTACCCGGGTTAAACTTTATAAATTATAGGCTATCTGTTAATCCAGGTTGTAAGCTAACTCCATACCAACTTTTATTAAAATCACTCCAACCGTTTAGACGTGAAGAAGTAACAAACATACACACTCACACGCTCACAAACTTTCGCCTTTATAATATTAGGGTGATGAACTAATTCAATTTATTTAGGACTAGATTATATGTAAAACTTTAAGTAAAATGCAGAGTTCTAATATTTTAATACTAGCTGTGCCCCGCGGTTTCACTCGCGTTAAACTTTATAAATTATGTGCCTATGTGTTAATCCAGGGTGTCAGCTAACTCCATACCAAATTTAATTAAAATCGCTTTAGACGTGAAGAAGTAACAAACATACACACTCACAAACTTTCGCCTTCATAATATTAGTGTGATTATGAATTATGAATCTTTTAGATAACGCAATTCCAAAAGCCACCAAAAATCCTTACTGGTACTAGGGTTCGAAGCCCGAACGTGGCAATAGTATAGTGATAATCGTCGCCCCCACTATACAGGCTGGCCGAAGAGTTGACGTTCAAACGATGTTAATAAATACTCTATGATAATACTTTATGATGAGAAGTATTCGAATCACCCCCATGTACGTTCTACGATTTTGCGTAGTTTTTGAGATAGGTTTTTTAATGATTTTTTTCGTAAATTTCACCTAACATCAGTTTTAATTTTTTTTTCGTTCAATTGAACATTTTTTGTTAATTTTTTTTTGTGATAACTAATTAGCATAGTTTAATCTAACACCCTAAAAAGTATGGTTTATCTAATCATTGCAGAGCTGTCTTAGAATTTATTCGAAAGTTCATAATTAGGGTTTGAGCTCAAGACTCATAAATTATCAAAGTATCAAAAAAAGGCAAAATTGTAGAATGGGGTCATAAAGTTTACACAATTAGGTTACCAACAACAGTAAAGGATATAATTAAGTCAAATCTACTTTATGAGAGCTGGTGCCCGTGGTACGTTTAATAAAAACCTGTATTACAGGTCACCAGAGCCCACTCCATAGGTTACATATTGATATAAAGAAAATACAATTGCTGTTATACCTACATTGATTTATGACTGTAATAATATAAGTTAAAAATACAAGCAAAGGAAAATACATATATATGCACAGAATGAAAAGGCGAATGAGTGAGTGTAAGTGTGTATGTGCGATTGTTTAGGTAACAATGATATGTTAAAGATTAAAGATAGGCCAAATTACATAGATTCTGATACTCCTCATCATAAAGTATCTAAATTTTGCGTTTGAACGTCAACTCCTCGGCCAGGCTGTAAAGCAAGTCATACTCAGTTAGTTAATAATACGAAAGCCATGAACAACAATTAGCGCCTATAATTTCATTGGCGCGAACGGCTACCGTTTACCTCACGAAAGTCTTTGAATATTCTGAGTTTCGCTCAGTATTTTCCGGATGAGATACTGCTGTAATATTTTTAATTATACCCCTTGATATGTAAGAGTATGATTTAATACGGTAGGTATGGTATCGACGGCTGTTTGCATTGTGAATATGTGTGTCACTGCCGACTCGTGTTCCTAACAATGCGAAACATATTCATATGTGTCTGTGACTTTCTTTTGAGTGATAAAAGAAAGTAATTGGAAGAATAACTAGGTTTTTCAGCGACGGTAGAAGGAGCTCCTTGGTTTAACGGTAGTAAGATCATTAACCGTCAATACTTACCTTTCACGCGGCAGTTCGTGGGTTCGATTCCCACCCAGGGGCTCTACCGGCTGAGTCGCCAAACATCGATTTCATAAATGGCGTTCAAATAAATAAAGGTTAAAAATGACTTGATCAATCGTTAAATCGGCTTCCGTGAGCACATGTGACGTCATAAATGGTCCGGAATCGATTGTCAAAGTTGAAGCCGATTTAACGATTGATTAAGTTATTTTTAACCTTTATTTATTTGAACGCCATTTAAGCAATCGATGTTCGGAGGCCCAGGACAGATACATGGCTGTATGTCCGTAGTCTGGGTGTAATTAACTATATTAGTATGTATGTATGTACAAAAGAAAAGTAGTATATCAGTTAACTGGTTTCCATAGAAGAAGTTCCGCTTAGTCTGGGATCAGATGACCGTGTGTGAATAATGTCCCAGGATATAATAAAAGCTTTAAGTACATAGACAAAAATATTGTGATATTTTTGGTAAGTAGCAGTTTGTCTATCGGTGACAATGAGGGAATACGGAGTATCTGGTTGCCATAGTACCTGTACTATGGCAACTGATAAACATACTTCTAAGTACACACATATTATAGACACATCAGACCCAAACACTCATGCTCATTTGGCATCGTTGATCTAGCGGTAGCGTGTTCACCCGCAGAGAACGAGGTCCTGGGTTGAAATCCTAGGTCGGGCCAAAAAGTGATTTTGGGACTTTTCTATAAAAAGAAAAAATTCTCAGCATCAGCCCGAAGTCTGGGAGTTGGCGGTATTATACCCCCGTGCCTCGGAGAGCACGTAAAGTCGTCGGTCCTGTACCTGACCTCTTTCCGGTCGTGTCGCATAGACGTCCCATCGGATCATGAGAGTGATGGAATAGAAAGTGCTCCTGTGTTTGCGCACACTTGAGCACTATAGTATGTCCCGCGCAAATGGCTAATCTCTGTTGAGACTGTCCGCCGTGGCCAAAATTCGGCTAGGAGGACATTTATTATTAGTCTTGCGTGAAGATCGAACCACCGACCCCTTGCTTTGCAGTCACTAAACTCTTGACAATATCGATTCTTAACAAAAATCAACCAGCACATCGCAGGGAACTATACCATTAGTCGCTTCGCTTTGAGTCCATCAAGTCATTGTTCGTCTTAGCTCCGTACTTACTTTGTTGGATGCTATTCAGTTCACCTTAGAACCTGGGGCTCTACCGGCTAAGTCACCGAGCATCGTTTTCGTGAAAGGCGTTCAATTAAATAAAGGTTATAATAATGACTTAATCAATCGTTAAATCAGCTTCCATGAGCACATGTGACGTCATAAATAGTCCGGAATCAATTGTCAACGTTAAAGCCGATTTAATGATAGTCATTTTTAACCTTTATTTATTTGAACGCCATTCACGAAAACGAATTCGGCGACTTAGTCGGTAGAGCCCCTGGCTTAATTTATTCCGAGCCTATAGAGGCGGGTTGTATCGCGCATATCTTTATATTCTCATACAAATATTATAAACCCGAATATTAGTGATTGTGTGAGTGTGTATGTTACTCTTTCACGCAAAAACTACCGAACGAATTTTGATGAAATATTGTTGTAATACCTATATGTTATATATCCGAATAACACATAGGCTATAATTTATAAAGTTTAGTGCGAGTGAAACCGCGGGGCACAGCTAGTGGTACATTATATGAGACATTCGCATTTGTATCACCTTATTGTAATACATTCTTACAAATAAACTGTTCATTCTTTCTTTCAAAAATCAACCATCGCATGACAGGGAACCATACCATTAGTCGCTTTGAGTCCTTCAAGTCATTGTTCATTTCTAGTTCCATGGTTACTTTGTTGCACGTTATCGAAGTTCACCTTAGAACCTGGCTTAATTTATTCCGAGCCCATAGAGGCTTATATTCTCATACATATATTATAAACCCGAAAGCTTGTGATTGTGTGAGTGTGTATGTTACTCCTTCACGCAAAAACTACCTAATGGATTCTGATGAAACTTTTTTGTAATATCGATAGCTTATATATCCGAATAACACATAGGCTATAATTTATAAAGTTTAACGCGAGTGAAACCGCGGGGCACAGCTAGTGGTACATTATATGAGACATTCGCATTTGTATCACCTTATTGTAATACATTCTTACAAATAAACTGTTCATTCTTTCTTTCAAAAATCAACCATCGCATGACAGGGAACCATACCATTAGTCGCTTTGAGTCCTTCAAGTCATTGTTCATTTCTAGTTCCATGGTTACTTTGTTGCACGTTATCGAAGTTCACCTTAGAACCTGGCTTAATTTATTCCGAGCCCATAGAGGCTTATATTCTCATACATATATTATAAACCCGAAAGCTTGTGATTGTGTGAGTGTGTATGTTACTCCTTCACGCAAAAACTACCTAATGGATTCTGATGAAACTTTTTTGTAATACCGATAGCTTATATATCCGAATAACACATAGGCTATAATTTATAAAGTTTAACGCGAGTGAAACCGCGGGGCACAGCTAGTGGTACAATATATGAGACATTCGCATTTGTGACACCTTATTGTACAATATGCTTACAAATAAACTGTTCTTTCTTTCTTTCAAAAATCAACCATCGCATGGCAGGGAACCATACCATTAGTCGCTTCGAGTCCATCAAGTCATTGTTCGCTTTAAGTTCCATAGTTACTTTGTTGCATGTTGTCGAAGTTCACCTTAGAATCTGGCTTAATTTATTCCGAGCCCATAGAGGCGGGCTGTATCGCGCATATCATTATATGCTACAAAGGGCTAGTTAAAGGTTTATTGTCCGGCGTGGCGTGAGCTCACAATGACCAAAGACGAAGTTATTCCTGCGCGTCTCTTAAACTGGGAATACACACGTACATTTTCCTGTACAGTCACCTGCAAAAGTATATAATTTGTTCCTATAATAATAATAATATAAATATTTGGATCTTGCGCGGGAGATTGTCAGTATGTGGGGTGATGACTCAGCTATCAATTTCAATTTATTTGCTCAATATCATGTCTTACAAAAGATGTTAACATTCAATGGTAAAAGTTACACATGATACCCTGTTGTGTAGGGCACAGCAAAACATTTCAAAAAACTATTCTTTCTTTCTTAAAAAATCAACCATCGCATGGCAGGGAACCATACCATTAGTCGCTTCGAGTCCATCAAGTCATTGTTCGCTTTAAGTTCCATAGTTACTTTGTTGCATGTTGTCGAAGTTCACCTTAGAACCTGGCTTAATTTATTCCGAGCCCATAGAGGCGGGCTGTATCGCGCATATCATTATATGCTACAAAGGGCTAGTTAAAGGTTTATTGTCCGGCGTGGCGTGAGCTCACAATGACCAAAGACGAAGTTATTCCTGCACGTCTCTTAAACTGGGAATACACACGTACATTTTCCTGTACAGTCACCTGCAAAAGTATATAATTTGTTCCTATAATAATAATAATATAAATATTTGGATCTTGCGCGGGAGATTGTCAGTATGTGGGGTGATGACTCAGCTATCAATTTCAATTTATTTGCTCAATATCATGTCTTACAAAAGATGTTAACATTCAATGGTAAAAGTTACACATGATACCCTGTTGTGTAGGGCACAGCAAAACATTTCAAAAAACTGTTCTTTCTTTCTTAAAAAATCAAACATCGCATGGCAGGGAACCATACCATTAGTCGCTTCGAGTCCATCAAGTCATTGTTCGCTTTAAGTTCCATAGTTACTTTGTTGCATGTTATCGAAGTTCACCTTAGAACCTGGCTTAATTTATTCCGAGCCCATAGAGGCGGGCTGTATCGCGCATATCATTATATTCTACAAAGGGCTAGTTAAAGGTTTATTGTCCGGCGTGGCGTGAGCTCACAATGACCAAAGACGAAGTTATTCCTGCGCGTCTCTTAAACTGGGAATACACACGTACATTTTCCTGTACAGTCACCTGCAAAAGTATATAATTTGTTCCTATAATAATAATAATATAAATATTTGGATCTTGCGCGGGAGATTGTCAGTATGTGGGGTGATGACTCAGCTATCAATTTCAATTTATTTGCTCAATATCATGTCTTACAAAAGATGTTAACATTCAATGGTAAAAGTTACACATGATACCCTGTTGTGTAGGGCACAGCAAAACATTAAAAAAACTGTTCTTTCTTTCTTTCAAAAATCGACCATCGCATGGCAGGGAACCATACCATTAGTCGCTTCGAGTCCATCAAGTCATTGTTCGCTTTAAGTTCCATAGTTACTTTGTTGCATGTTATCGAAGTTCACCTTAGAACCTGGCTTAATTTATTCCGCGCCCATAGAGGCGGGCTGTATCGCGCATATCATTATATTCTACAAAGGGCTAGTTAAAGGTTTATTGTCCGGCGTGGCGTGAGCTCACAATGACCAAAGACGAAGTTATTCCTGCGCGTCTCTTAAACTGGGAATACACACGTACATTTTCCTGTACAGTCACCTGGAACAATATACTTATACTTTGTTTCTATAATAATATAAATATTTGGATCTTGCGCGGGAGGTTGTCAGCATGTGGGGTGTTGACTCAGCTATCAATTTCAATTTATTTGCTCAATATCATGTCTTACAATGATGATGTCTTCCCGGCCGAATTTCGGCCACGGTGGCCATTCTCAATGGAGATTAGCCAATTGCGCAGGACATATTTTAGTGCGCAAACACAGGGGCACTTTCTATTCCATCACTCTCATGATCCGATGGGACGACTAGCGACACGACCGGAAATAGGTCAGGTACAGGACCGACGGCTTTACGTGCTCTCCGAGGCACGGGGGTGTAATACCGCCAACTTCCAGACTTCGGGCTGATACTGAGAAATTTCTTATTACGGAAAAATCCCAAAATCACTTTGAGGCCTGACCCGGGATTTGAACCCAGGACCTCGTTTTCTGCGGTTGAACACGCTACCGCTAGACCAACGAGGCAGGCATGTCTTACAATGGTAAAAGTTACACATGATACCCTGTTGTGTAGGGTACAGCAAAACATTTCAATGAGAGTAGGCATTTTTTAAAAGTATTATAAGTTACAACATATCATATCATTTACAATAGTTGTTAAATTTAAAATTAATTGATGAATTTCATTATAATAATCAAAGTTATCATTAGGTATATGTCAATATAAATGACATGGCATTCCGATTTTACCGATAGTCGTTTCCGTCGTTTCGTTAGTAGCTTCGAAAAACATCTAACGTGGCGTACGTTAGGCGGTTGGGTCATGATCAAGATCCAAAAAGCGGTGCTTTTGGACACGGCTCGCATTGTCAGGAGGTTCCTGTATCTAGAGCCGTAACCTCCGGTAGCATTGACCCTGTTCCTGCTGCCGGTTGTAGATCCTATTTTTATATTTTAAAATGTGTATTTCTGTCTGATATCTATTCTATTATATCTTTCTTTTTATATATTTTAAAATGTATTTAATAAGAACAAGAATAAAAAATAAAAATATCCTGGGACATTATTTACACACGGACATCTGATCCCAAACTGAGCAGAGCTTTTACTATGGAAACCAATAACTGATATACTACATATATTATATTTCCTTTGTAAATACATACTTATATAGATAATTTACACCCAGAGTCAGGACAAACAGACATGATCATGCACACAAATATCGGGCCCGGGTGGGAATCGAACCTCCTACCCGCGGCGTGAAAGGTGTATCTACCAACCACGCCAACAGGCGGAATTTGATTTAAGACTAGTATTTTAATACTGTGTGTGTATATGTTTACGCAGCTGACTGTACTTCGCATAATGGCATAACAACTTGCATGTGCCATATGCCAACATGTTGTAAAGTTTTAAGTGGAAATATGATTATAACTATGCACACGTATATACCGACGTAAGTATATCTACATTATGTGCAAGTATTATATAAAATAATTCGAAGCACGATCTATTTCATTGTTATCACATTTCCACTTAAGACTTTACAATATGTAAGTATGTGGTAGATGAAATGTAAGTTCTAATCCCATTGTGCAAGGTACAGTCACCTGCATTGATATGTGTATAGTACAGGGTGGGCCATGAATTAGTTAACATTTGAAAAAATCGTATAAAAAAACCATTTAACATATTTTAGAAATCGTTTATTTACGAGAAAGCTAATTAGTTGTAATTTATTTTTTAAAAATTATTTCGTCTAAATGACCACCGTTTCGGTTTTTGCACTCATCTAAGCGAGTCCTAAAGTTTTCGAATACTCTTCTGCAAAGAGGCCGCGAGATCGCCGACATCTCTTCGATGATTTTTTCTTGAAGTTGACGCAGTGTATTCGGTTTATCAATGTAGACACGACTCTTTAAATAACCCCATAAAAAGAAGTCTGCTGGTGATAGATCTGGACTTCTGGGTGGCCATGGGATGTCACCCCGTCTGGATATCAGCTTTTCCGGAAACATGTCTTTGACCACCGGCAAGGACTCGTTCGATGTGTGACACGTGGCTCTATCTTGTTGAAACCATGTGTTACGATTATAGCCAGCAAATTCCAGTAGCATCGGTGCTAAGAACTCCCGTAACATTTTCACATACTCGGCAGAATTAACAGTAACTGAACGGCCTCGAGAATCTTCAAAAAAGTAAGGTCCGATGATTCCTTTTGCTGAAATTGCAGCCCATACAGTTACCTTGGGAGAGTGAAGTGGCCTCTCATGTTTAGCTTTAGGATTTTCGCTGCTCCAATACCTGCAATTCTGTTTGTTTACATGTCCATTTAGGTGGAAATGGGCTTCGTCAGAGAATAAGATGTTGTGAAAATTACTGAATCGAGTTAACATTGTTTCGGCATATGACTTACGCAAATTTAAATCATTAGAGCATTTCTCAAAAAAAATGTACTTTCTATCTTATTCTCTGTCCCATATTTTCAATTTTGTTTTTCTATACATAAAATAGATCGTTACTAGTTTCTATTAAATTATATAATTAGTAAGTTAATTGCTCTAAGTAAAAAAAAATAAAAATGTATAAATACAATAAGAATTTATAAAATATAAAAATATTTAAAAAATCGGTTTAATCTAGTTGTATGAAAAGTGAAGTGTCCCAATTTCATACCGTCCCAAACGATCGATTGTACTGAGTGAACTTCCGGATATTCTATAATCACTTAAATGTATTTATCACGAAATAAAAGACCCCAATTAATTTATAAATAAATCTTTAGTCATAGTGCAAATATATTTAATAAATAATTATTTTATTGTATCGCATAAAAAGTTCCTTTTTAGTTTTCTTCTTTTGTGACCGTAATTTTGGAATACGAATATTTTGGAATATATCAACGCCGATTTGGTATAAATATGTTTTAGACTAGTGGCAGCATTAGCAAGATCGGCATTCATCTTGTTTAATTTTAGATATTTCTTTTGCGTGCCGTGCGGGAACATTGAATGTTGTCCGCCTGGTTGCTGGTCCGAAAAAAATCCTAACTTTGTTACCCAGCAATCAGAGCTAATCTCTAATTTTATATTTATTTCTCCTCGAGTACCATTAAAGCTCTTAATCTTGATTTCGAAAGTCAAATCATAAACGAGTACTAGCTAGAGTTGTGCGCGTAAACAATTTTAATAATTTGTGTAACCTTAATTCGTTACCTCTTTTTTTGTTACTCTTGAGTGGTAACGTATAAATGGAAAAGTGAATAACAAAATAGGAAATTGTTAGGCAGAGTATTGACTGCCTGATTTTAAGTATGACGATGTAATTGTATCAGTTTTAATAAAATTTAATATTATATTTAATAAATTTATGGTAATGTGCGACAATAAATGGGAGCTTGGTGCATTTATTTTCTGTCGTTTCGATATAAAGCTGTTTTTAAGAATAACATTAGTCATGAATTATTACCATACTATTTCCTTCACACCGCCACTTAGGTAGCTTTTTAGCTGTAAGTCCCTGGGAGTTAAGTTTATTTAAAAATGCATTGTAAGTAATTTTGCATGACAAGGTGCAATTTTACAGCTCCGAATTAAATATAACACTAACCCTGGCTGAAAAATAAGGCGGTACCGGGAAAGATTACAAGAAACCCCTGAAAAGATTGAAGAGCAGAGGAAAATGAACTTAGAAAGAATAAACTCAAAATACACCTCCAAAAAAAGTTAAACTAATTAAGTTAAGAAAACTAATATAGAGATTATTATTATAGAAAACGAATAAAAAAATAATAAACATTTATTAATATATGTATATACATTGATTGAGAGTAATATTCACGCTAACAATGTATAGTCCTAGAATTTTTAAAAACCTTTAAACTGTAATCGTCAGTGTTTATTATTATTAGATTATTACGAAATATAAATGTTTCCTGACAGAGGTTCCTCTGTCAATATATTTAAGTCAAATATAATTATTTGCACAACTGTGAAGTCTAGGCTTAAGAAATCCTATTTTGTTTCTAGATTTCTATTTTTGTTACTGTCCCATAAAAGCAGACGCATATTTCTTTTCTTTATTTATATATTTTTAACATAAATACATTTTTGTGATAAAAACTAAAATATATGGTTAGTCTTTGCATTATGCATATATACACAATTTTAATACAAGATAAAGTAGGGTCAATAATGTAAAGTTAAACAAGGGTTGTGACCAAATAGTAACGTAAAGGAAATAAAACCGCCTTTAATTTAAGATTTGCATATTAATATAGAGTTATTGACTGAAAAACAAGTTGAATGTTGTTTTATTATCACATTTAATTCAATAAATATTCCGGTAATTGGTTTCTACATTAAATTTACGTAAACGAATGAAGGTAACCAAATAAGAATTTTTCTCCTCCTTGGGTCTGTTTTTATGGATTTTGCTATTTATTTACGTTTTATATCTCAAAACAAACCTTATATTACTAATCTTTAGGCATTTACCCATAGCTTAAAATAAAGAAATCAAGTATATTTCAATATTTTAATTTCAGCATAATTTCTGAGAAAAGGTAAAATTTTTTTGAGAAACGCTCATTAGGGTTTAGTTCTTGCACTAGCTGGATCTTATATGGATGTAATTACAAATCTAATTTCAAAATACGGTGTAATGATGTGCGGGATAATCCTAATTCAGCCGAACGTTTGCGTGTCGATAAATCTGGATCACGTCGAACAGAAGCGGAAACTTGCTGCACGTTCTCTTCGCTCCGAGAAGTCCGCGGGCCGCCGGTTTGTTTCACATTTAGTGTAGATCCCGTCTCTTCGAACTTCTTCACCCATTTCTTTATTAAAGGAGCACTTGGACACCGACTTAAGTCGTGTAAACCATATTCAACGCGAAATAAGCGTCTCACAGTAATGAGCGAAAAGTTGTTTAAATAAAACTGTTTCACGCAGTAAGCGCGTTGCGGCCCCGTGAAGCGATCCATTGCGACTAAATTTCCAAGAAGCGAGCTAGTGCCCCCGCCCGCGCCCGCGCACCGCGCGGCAATAGTTTGCGCGGTAAGTTACATTTAAATGTTAACGAATTCTTGGCCCACCCTGTATAAAAATACAGGGTTTGACTTCAAGAAGAAGAACCAATGAAAGACCTCCCATCAATTCGCAGTCCATGAGACTTTGGCTTTTAAAGCTAAAACGTCTAACGAAAAAGACCCTATATTTGCAAACGTAAATATAATAATAATAATAATAAATCTTTATTTCAGACAAAAGTCCATACATAGAAGGATTACACAAAATATGAATAAAATAGAATACAAGAGGCACTATCTTATTTGAGCGCGAATATACGCTTTTAGGATATTGGAATCCTGTTTATCTGCAATGACTTTCAGGATGCTGTTAGAGCTGCCTCGTATCCTGGTTATTATTGACGTCAGTTTCTTGCGTATGATGGCATGAAATCCATCTATTCTTGCTTCAGCAAACAAACCAGAGGCACTACAAAAGCGAGGCAGCCCCATCAACATCCTAAATCCATTATTATATTGGACACGCAGAACATTCTTATATCTTTTTGAAGTTATACTTCTTTTGGCGCGATGGAGAAAAATGATGAGAGTGAATTTTTACGATGCGCGCGCACACCGACACCAAAAAATTTAACAGCATGAAGTTAGTTCTAGGTGGTATGACAGTGAATTTTTACGTAAAAATAACAGCATGACGTTAGTTCTAGGTAGTATGAAAATTGATAACTATGTTCAAGTTGTATATTAAGAAGTATAACTTCTAACGCGTGTACATAAGTACACACAAGTTTTTTTTTTTAATTTAGTTATTGTTTTTGGCTAAGGTACAATTTACTTCTCTTATTGGACTAACTAATGTCTCAGTCCAAACTTAATTTACTTAATGAGTGACCACCAGTAGAGACGTTGCTAGTTTGCAAATATTGGAAGAGTCAAAACCATTATTTGTAATTTAGCTAATGTTTTTCGCTAAGGTAAAATTCCTTCTCTTATTGGACTGACTAATATCTCAGTCCAAATTAAATTTACTTAATGAGTGACCACCAGTGGAGAGGTTGCTTGTTTGTAAATACAGGAAGAGTCAAAACCATTATTTGTAATTTAGCTAATGTTTTTGGCTAAGGTACAATTCCTTCTCTTATTGGACTGACTAATGTCTCAGTCCAAATTTAATTTACTTAATGAGTGATCACCAGTTGAGACGTTGCTAGTTTGTAAATACAGAAAGAGTCAAAACCATTATTTGTAATTTAGCTATTTTTTTTTGCCTAAGGAACAATTCCTTCTCTTATTGGACTGACTAATTTCTCAGTCCAAATTTTAATGTATCAAATGAGTGACCACCGGTTGAGTTGTTGCTAGTTTGACTATACCGGAAGACTCAAAACCATTTTGTTTTTAAATTTAACTAATGTTTTTGACTAATGTACAATTTCCTTTTTTTTTACATTTCATTGTTTCCTTCTCTTATTGAACTGACTAATTTCTCAGTCCAAAATTAATATAGGTAAGCAATTCGTAACAAAATATCATTACTTTTGTTCAAACAAATGTTACTGAATCAACATTAAAATATCTTATTTACTTTATATTTTTGAAATATATTTAAAACACAATTTTCGTCTGTCTAACAAGTTATTGTCATAGTCACTTTCATTTTCTAGATAAAATACCTACTCGGAGCGTGAAACTCTAGACATCGTATAAACAGAATTTTTATATCGAGCAGTTCACATCATATAGGGTTGCCATCTATTAAATATGGCAAGTAAGACAACGCGTGAAATCCTCGGATTTTGGGGCCAAGAACCCGGACATGTCAACAGTCACAACCGTCCTCTTTACGCGCGGCGGCCGAAGACTTTAAACGTTTAACCCGTAATTTAAATGAAAGCCCGCCTGGACGCTCCCCGAACGTTCTCTAAAGTCGGACAAATCCGGGGTAACTCGGCAAATGGCAATGGCAACCCTAATAACACATGTCAAATCACATCGCATCGTAACGCAATTAAGTAGTGTCCCTAATTCTACTCAATAGAAACGTAAACTGATTTTAATATCTCTGCCTTTCTTTTTAACATATTATTATGTTCTTAAAAAAGTTTGGATGCGCCAGCACATGTGGCGGTTAAAAAAGTCACCTCGCCACTTCGCATCGCCAAGTACAGCGCAGATACAAGATTTGTATGACCCAAACAGGTTTTTATCGACCTTATCCTTTATGAACCAAAATACCGCAGTGTCTCACGTCGAAAGTAATAATAATAATATCTAGGGACAATGTCACACAGATCATCCTAGCCCCAAACTAAGCAAAGCTTGTACTATGGGTACCAGGCGACGGTATACATACTTATATAGATAGATTATACATAGAAAACATCCATGACTCAGAAACAAATATTCGTGCTCATCACACAAATATTTGCACTTACCGGGATTCGAACCCAGGACCACTAGCTTCGTAGGCAGGAGCACTACCAACTAGGCTACGGTGACCGTCAAACGATTCGACCAGTGTGTGTTGCCAATGATGACTTACGGAACAGTGTCGTGGGCGCTCATCATTATCATCATATCAGCTGAAAGACGTCCACTGCTGGACAAAGGCCTCCCCTAAAGATCTCCACAATTGCCGGTCTTGCGCTATCCGCAACCAGAGACTTCCAGCGTCCCTCGTAAGATCAACGGTCGCACACTATGGCAGAAATATAGACGGTCACCGTAGCCTAATTGGTAGTGATCCTGCCTACGAAGCTGGTGGTTCTGGGTTCGAATCCCGGTAAGTGCAAATATTTGTGTGATGAGCAGATATTTGCAGATATTTGTTTCTGAGTCATGGATGTTTTCTATGTATATAAGTATTTATCTATCTATATAAGTATGTATATCGTCGCCTGGTACCCATAGTACAAGCTTTGCTTAGTTTGGGGCTAGGATGATATGTGTGACATTGTCCCCAGATATTATTATTATTATTTTTTTATACATCTGTATATCTCGGCTTGTGCCGGTAACTTAAGGCAGCACGGATCTAGGTCAAGTGCTACCCTCAAGGAAGGAATTAGGAAGGAAGTGATGGTTCGTCAATATTTTGTAGGAATTAACGTATTTATTATTATTATTATTAATGTTGAAATCCGCAGGTGAAGTAAAGTAACCGACATAGCCAAAAGAATTGCCAAGCTGAAATGGCAGTAAGCGGGGCTCGTAGAATCGAGGGGCGTTGGGGCAGAAAGGCTCGAGAGTAGCGACCACGAATCCTCTACTAGGTGGACCGATGATCTTGATATATGTTGATAAGACTGATAATTGTGGAGAACTTCGCGGTCCTGGCCCAGCAGTGGACGTCTTTCGGCTGATATAATGATGAACCAAGATAAGGCAAATATTAATTCGAAAATTTTCTTCTCGGGTCGCGGGTAAGTTGAGTTATGTCTTTCGCGTTTTTATTTTGTTTCTAATTACAAATTTTTGTTTATGCCATTTAACGGATATAAAGAATCACTTTTATTTAGTTCTGTAAGTGAAACACAATATGAATTCGCCATATTCAAGGTTTGCAATGATCGCATGCGCATCGTTCAATCGTCTCGCACCGATACGACTTTCCCGTTCTGCTTCGTCGGGTCGTTTGATGGCTCTTGATATGCGTCGATATAAACCGCAAAATGACTTCGTACCTCATCATGGTTGCGGTATACTGGGTGCACTTTAACAATGGCAAATGATACACCCACATGATGGACTAACGTTACTTTATATATTGTTGACTGCCTCGTTGGTCTAGCGGTAGCGTGTGCATTCGCAGACAGTGAGGTCCTAGGTTCAAACGTAAAAAATAATTTTGAGAATTTTTGTTAAATTTTCTCAGTATCAGCCCGAACTCTAGCACTTGGCAGTATTAAACCCCCGTGTCTCGGAGAGCACGTAAAGCTCTGGATCCTGTGCCTGACCTCTTGTGTCGCTAGTCATCCCGTCGGATCATGAGTGAGATGGAATAGAAAGTGCCCCTGTTTTTATGCACACACTTGTCCTGTGCAGTTGGCTGGTCTCCATTGAGACTGGCCGCCGCGCCGCGGTTCAAATTCAGCCTGGAGGACATTATTATTATTAATGTTATAAGTGTCACGTGTTTAATTACAAACATTTATAACCTAACCTTAAGAAAACACCCGACTCCAATTATATTAATAATAATAATAATAAATTTTATTTCCAAAACCAAAAACAAAACAAAAATAAAAATACAAAGGCATCATGATAACATATTATGGACATGAAATCAAAAACAAATAGAGGATAACCACCAAGCTAGTGCCTAGAACATTATAAAAACAATATATATATTCTTTACATTAGAAAGTAAGGTTTGTTACACGCTTAGTAATTTGCGACACAGGTATACAATATGAAATATTTACACTATCAATCACTTAATTATTAGTGTATTAGACATGTTAGCGTATTAGTCATTTGAATTTGCACATTAATACGGGATACCTATATATCCCGCATTAATGCTTATAACGTTTACAGTTTCAAGACGTACCTGCCTATGTACATGCCGAAACTGTATCCTCACTCATTTAATAACACCGGAATAGCCATAAATACAAATAAAGTTTTGCTTTTATATTTTTTTTTTAAGTGAACGTCTGCGTCTGTGCTAGTTAAAAACTGTGTTACAGACACAGGCGCCTTCCTCGAACAGTTAATTGCGTCAATTTGCTGCACTCGGTAGGAGTTTCAGTAGGCATAAAAAATTGTTAAAATATCTAAGGAGTTAACACTTATTAAATTCAATATTAACAAGGAATGGGTGTATGTGGTGTGGGTGTATGTATGTGTGTGTGTGTGTGTGTGTGTGTTTCGTATGCTCCAATGTAAAATAAATTATAAATGAGAAAATTCAATTTCAATTTGTTTTTTTAATATGTTAGTATTTTTTTTTTGAAAAGAGTTGTTCCGTTTCATCATACGTTAATTTTTGGAGAAAATTACTAACTACTGTTTTACATTTATATTTAGTTAAAGAATATACGTTGCAAGTCTTGTTTATAGTATTGTAAAGGTGGCTGCTAAGACACGGGTAACTTCGACTTGCCAGAGCAGTTTTGGTGATGACGCGTGGGCACACAGGATCTTTACGCCGTTTATTTTGTTCTGTTACCCTTGGGTTGTAGGTCAATGACGAGTGTACACGTAGAGTGATGTTAAGTGCACAGAGCTGTCGGACAGTTAGTACTGATATGTCTTTATAGAGCTGGGTAGTCGGGTACCGATAAGGTTTGAACAACATGACTTTTAACACAGCTCTTTGTGCCCTCTCAAGGCTAAGCAAATACATTTTAAGTGTACTTCCCCAAACAGATATACAATAGCTAAGAAGTGACTGAGCCAAAGCAAAATAAATATTTTTTAACAGTCGTTCGGCAACTATTCCTCTAAGTTTTTTCATAGGGAACATTAGTTTACGAACCCGCGCAACTGTCACTCGAATATGCTCTTGCCAACTCAAAATATTATCGATGTGCACCCTCCAAGTATTTCACACAAGAGCTTCTATGTATAGTAGGGCAGCTGCACGAGGTCAGTGTAGGGTGACAACTGTGGGCTTTAACGTCTGGCATACTAGGCTGTGTAGCAGAATTCGCTGAGAAAGAGACATAGTGGGTTTTTGAAACATTCAGTGTAAGTAGATTAATTGAAAGCCAACCCATGACTATCCTAAGAGCATCCTCAGCTGCGTGGTAGGCAGATTCCCATGTTTCTCCACTTATTATAAGCGCAGTGTCATCTGCATATACGAGAATCTTGCAGTGTGGGATTGACAGCTGGCACATTCTGTTTACAAATAGAAGAAAAAGGGTGGGACCCAGTACGCTGCCCTGTGGAACGCCAAAAGTTAGGTTCACATCATCACTGATGTGGTTGTCTACCTTCACTCGTTGCGTACGATTTGTAAGATAGTCACGGAAAAGGTTTAGGGTGATATCTCTTATTCCCAAGCTTTCTAGACACTGTAGAAGAATGGGAGTAGAGACCGTGTCGAAAGCTTTGGCTAAATCAAGAAATATGCCTATAGTTTTGGTCCTGGAATCAAGATTCTTAACAATTTGGTCAGTGAGTTCAAGAACGGCATCCTCTGTTGATACGCCTCTTCTAAAACCGTATTGGTTAGGCGCAATTATGTTGTTGCATGCAAGGTAGCTAAGCAATCTTTTGTTAAGAACCTTCTCCATAATTTTGGAAAGTGTGGTGAGTAGGTACAGTTATTGGCCTATAGTTTTCGACACGGTCACTATCCCCACCCTTGAACACTGGTGTTACTAATGACTTCTTAAAAGTGTCGGGGAAAATACCTTTTGATATACATAAATTACAGATATGCGTTATTGACGGAACAAGTACATGTCTGGCAGAATTAATAACTGAGGCTGGTATTCCATCGTGACCTACAGCGCAATTATTTTTGAAATTTATTATAATATTGTCTATTTCTAAGAAATTTGTTTCAAGTAGTACGAATGAGTTACCTTTGGGATTTATTAAGCTGTTAAATTCAAAATTTTTGAGCGGATTACACGCTGATCCTGCGTAACTTGCCTAGCAAGGTCCGCTCCGACGTTAGCAAAGTACTTATTTATGGCATTAACAGAAGAATTTGGATCACTGCACATGTTAAGAAGTTCTCCTGACTTATTTATGGGCGAAGTGTTTTTGTAGCTGATAGTTTTTATGATGTCCCAAGTTGCTTTGGGATTACCATTGGCTTTTTGTAGTTCTTTTTGGTCAAAATGACGTTTAATAGTTTTCAATAAATTGTTGCAGTAATTTCGGTATCTAGTATATATTATATTTGCAGTCAGGTCTTTAGGATTTTGTATTGCTTTTTTATGGAATTGATCTCTATTTCGCACGCACCTCACGAGGCCAGTGGTCATCCATGGTTTAATAGTCTGTTTCCGGTTTGGGATTTTTTTAAGCGTACTGTGTTGTTCTATTGCATCTGATATAATGGAGATGAGTTGTTCTGCACTTTGATTGGGATCAGAGCTCGCCAAAACACTTGAGAAATCGTAGTTTTCTAAGTAACTAATAATACCTTGAAAGTTTAAATGCCGTATCATCCTCTTGAGTTTTGTAATATTTACAGGATTTTGTTCAGTGCAAAACAGGATAGGTGCATGATCAGTAAAATATGAGTCCAGAACCAAAGTTGTGGAAGGTCTATTTGTTTTTAAGAAGACATGATCCAAGCAGTTTCCAATCCGAGTGGGGAGAACGTAGGCAGGTAGAAGCCCATGAAAAGCCATTGTATTGAGATATTCCTCAGAATTTGGGTCATTATTGTCTGGTCTAATATTTGTGTTTAAATCTCCAATCACTGCTGTTGACTTGTTGTTATTGACGTCAGAGATACTAAAATATTGTTTAGAAAGTTAATGAAGTTTTCTATATTTCTCACAGAAGGTGAACGATATATTGCAACAATAGCTGTATCCAGACCTAGCCTCAAGATAAGACAATTAGCGTCTTGGAAAACCGGTTCAACTAACTTATGAGACACATCAGAACTCACATAAATTACCAACCCATCATTTTGGTTCGTAAATGAGGATCTAGCTGAGGTAAAGCCAGCTATTACAGGAATATCAGTCACTTTACTTAGCCAACACTCAGAGAGAATTATTATATCACACTTCGCATCCATGGTGTGTATTAGGACATTCAGAACAACAAAATTACGATTTAGGCTTCGGATGTTTACATGTAGTATGTTCAAAGTTGGTTGGGTAGTGTTTATGTGAATTCCAAACATTGGTCTGGCAAGCTCACATACGACCGCGAGATATTAAATGATTCTACAGAGTCGATACATTTTTTTAATTTGTCCTTATCGAATTTATAATTTTAAATGTTAATGAACAGTTTACGTTGGTGCTATAGAGTATAATTTGTGAAAGTACTTTAATATTGGATTGTGAATTTAGTGTGTTTGGTCCATCTATAGTAAGGGGTTTGGGATAACGTTTACTGTGAGTGTTTTGGGTGTGTAACAGCAATTGTGTTGCAATGTGATTCATAAAAAATAAAATTGTTTCATAGAAAGACTTAGATAAATTATGGTTATTTACGAGATAAACCATATCATAACACCTAGAGATACTGAGTAGGACAGTTTCAACAGGAACAGACTTTTGGTATGAGTAGTAAATCATTCTTAAGTATTTAATAACTATACTATTTGTAACTAGCGGACAAACTTGCCCGTTTATTTTGTTCTGTTACCCTTGGGTTGTAGGTCAATGACGAGTGTACACGTAGAGTGATGTTAAGTGCACAGAGCTGTCGGACAGTTAGTACTGATATGTCTTTATAGAGCTGGGTAGTCGGGTACCGATAAGGTTTGAACAACATGACTTTTAACACAGCTCTTTGTGCCCTCTCAAGGCTAAGCAAATACATTTTAAGTGTACTTCCCCAAATAGATATACAATAGCTAAGAAGTGACTGAGCCAAAGCAAAATAAATATTTTTTAACAGTCGTTCGGCAACTATTCCTCTAAGTTTTTTCATAGGGAACATTAGTTTACGAACCCGCGCAACTGTCACTCGAATATGCTCTTGCCAACTCATCTCAACTCATCTATAGTAAGGGGTTTGGGGTAACGTTTACTGTGAGTGTTTTGGGTGTGTAACAGCAATTGTGTTGCAATGTGATTCATAAAAAATAAAATTGTTTCATAGAAAGACTTAGATAAATTATGGTTATTTACGAGATAAACCATATCATAACACCTAGAGATACTGAGTAGGACAGTTTCAACAGGAACAGACTTTTGGTATGAGTAGTAAATCATTCTTAAGTATTTAATAACTATACTATTTGTAACTAGCGGACAAACTTGCCCGTGTACTACAATACTAATCATAGAATAAAAATTGTATATAATGAATAAATTGTGAGATACGCAGGATAGTCACTTTTTTGCTAACAGTTTTAGATTTGTTGCAGACTCGATTATAATTACAGCATTTAGGAAAATAGCTGACTCTTACACTGCTGGACCAATATTAACGAAACATAGCTATGAAACTGGCTTTCAAATGAAAACAAATGCATCGAAATCGGTCCATTCGTTTAAGAGCTACGATGTCACAGACAGATACACAGAGAGACAGACATCGACGTCAAACTTAAAACACCCCTCTTTTTGCATCGAGGTTCAAAAACCATTCCTTACAACCAATTTGGATATTGGAGCCTAATTACCTAAAACCTTAGAGGTATGTATGATCCGCATCGGGGTTATTCTGCGGTTAACCTTATATGGTAACATAGGTTGCATAGAAATTCTCCAGTAATTGCAGATGCATTGAAGGAAACCAGAGATAGTTAGCATACGCTGAACCTGTTTCCGTATTACGGAACGAAATGAAAATAATCATGGTACCAACCAATCACCTTACAGTTAGGCTGTAATAAAATTAAAAAGGCTTTATTAGAAGCGGCAATATATGCTTGTAAATTGGTAAGATGTGTGTCTACAGCTTTTTTTAAAAACTTTTTAAAGGCTACGCTCGCAGTAGTTTAATATAAAATCCTGTGTCGCGGGGTACTACTTTACAAACACATAAGAGACGGACACAAATTACACCCAGACTTAGAACAACAATTTATGGGCCACACAAATAGTTGGCGGGGCTCGAACCCGCGACAGGTAGCGGCGAGGCGACTGTCTTAGCCGCTGCGCCACACTTGCAGTCAAAGACCATTGATATAATCGAAACTCTAAGTATACCATATTGTAAAGCATAATTGGAGCAATCACACATTTCAGTCATAAAATTGGAGCAATCACAACTTCGTTACTATGAGTTGTTTTTTGTGTGTAAGCTGGTCAAATGTGTCCCCAGTTGACACTATAGTCAAAAATTTAACTCATAGTTATCATCATCACCATATCAACCCAAAGACGTCCACTGCTGGACAAAGGCCTCCCCCGAAGATCTCCACAATTGCCGGTCTTGCGCTATCCGCATCCAGCAACTTCCAGCGCCCCGCACAAGATCATCGGTCCAACGCAGAACCAGACGCTGCGTCTTCCGGTTCGTGGTCGCCAGTCGAGAACCTTTCTGCCCCAACCGACGGCCCTCTACGAGCTATGTGCCCTGCCCACTGCCACTTGAAATTGCAGCAATATGAGCCACAAAAACCAATTATCATTCTCAATATGTTTGTACCCACGATCATAAAACCATGTGCGAGCTGGAGGCCCGAGTGCCTAGCTTACACATTTTAGTAAGTAGCATAGGTTATGAATATTTTATTAAAGCAAGGAAGATCAGGGAAGCAATACCAGAAGACTGAACTAGTTTATCGCTATTTATTTATGCAGCGCAGTGCGATAGATAAGACTAAGATGGCCAATATTTTAGAGGTAGTAAGGCGGAGGTACAATTACTATAACCCCACTATTTATATAATAAAAACGTCATTTTAGATAAAAAAAATCTATAAATGTAAGTAAACCTAACGTCTAACAACAGTGACCCCGTAACAAACAGCTAGTCAGTACAACAATAAACAGCATCTATTGTATTACACTAAAGGAATGTTTAATTCAAACCTCTGATCTGTGGGTAGATAACAACTTCCAAACCGACAAATTCAGAAGTACCCACAAACAGCTCAGTTATTAATTGTGTATTGCGCAAGAGAGCCGTTATCTGCACAGTTGAGATATTTACGATAATCATCGATACTATTACTCAAAGGGTGTACCCTTTGAGTAATTACCGAACAGATTGGGGTAGCTGGATGTGCTGGCGTCTGTAGACGCCAGCACATCCAGCTACCCCAATCTGTCAAATTTCTTTTATAGACTTTCAACTTTATCACATAAGCGTACGGTGCACTTTCAATTGGGGAAATTTGACAGATTGGAGTAGCTTGATGTGCTGGCGTCTGTACCTTTTGCTATGTTTATGGTTATGACGGTTCATGTTCAATCAACTTGTAGTCGTCGGTAGAGGTTGATATCGAAATGGCGCATGGCGTGAGTCATCTGAGTAAAATTTCAAAGGTTTACTTGATGTTGACATTTTGACGTAAAAAAAACTGCAATATTTTAACCCTTAATAAGGCATTAAATATGTTTCTTATGATTAGTTTTGAAATCATGCTACAAGCCAATAGAGTTCAAAATATGGCAGCCATTATTTTTCCATTGGTTAACAATGTAGATACTTACTTTTTCTTCTCTGTATTTTTCTTAAGTCGTTCGGTGTTGAGCTTTATGTTTTTTTTCAAAT
Organism: Pseudoips prasinana; assembly: GCA_951640165.1. NCBI lineage: Eukaryota > Metazoa > Arthropoda > Insecta > Lepidoptera > Nolidae > Pseudoips > Pseudoips prasinana. The sequence continues at coordinate 19,137,136 of OX621260.1, forward strand.
CTACTATCACAGCTTAAAAAAATATGTTAATTAAAATCTGATTGCGAGCTGTAATTAAGACTAGGGGACGTAACATCAGAAAGTATACATTTTAGTGTTTTATAATTTAAAATATTTTTTTGTTTAACATGTAGAATACCTCGCCACAACACTTTGTCCTAAACTCCCATTTTTCTACACTTATGTTCAGAAATCATAATATTTTATGAAATTATGGATGAATATCGATAATAATGATATCAAATGGAACTACATATTTTAAGCTAAATTACATATTGTTTTTACAAAAACCATGTGAGGTTTTTGTAAAATTGATGTAGGAATGATGAAATGTTGAGTTGATTTGTTTGGTCGCGAGTGTAATGAGCAACCCTGTCTTATCATTAGTGAAAGACCATGTTTATCTAACCGAAAACCTGTTACAGGCAAACCTGCTCTGTTCAATATATGAACAATAATTTAGTCTCGTCTGAAACATTTTGTAGCATTTATCGATCACCTAGATATATTGACACAATTTCTGTACAGTTGTATTTTCTCTGTAACTATGAAACTGCTAACTACCAAAGCTTCAAGCTTCTGCGCGCTCAAAAATAGAAATGCGCGCATAAAATCTATGTAGGTAGGTACACCTTCATTGATTTCAAGCGCGCAACCACTCTGTCCGTTTTATGGTACAACTAGCTGTGCCCCACGGTTTTACCCGCGTTAAATAAAATATCCCAGCTCCTCCCCCGTAGGTGATAGCGTGCTAATATGTAGCCTTAGATAATTATGTTGACCCGACCTCTTAATAATATTCATGCAAAATTTGAAGTAAATCCATGTAGAACTTTTTGAGTTTAGCCCGTACATACATACAGACAAACAGACAAAAAATCTTAATACTATATTTTTGGCTTCGATATCGATTGTGGATCACACCCCAAGTTTCCTTTTAAGAAAATATTAAATGTACAGTTTTGACTTTCCTACGATTTTATTATATGTATAGATTCTGTGATTGGGAATAGGCCCTCTTTACCTAATAAATTATTAAGGGCATTTTAACATGACGTTTTACTAGGAGACGTTCACGGCTTAACCAGTCGTTAGAGGTAAGTGGGGATCAATTCGTCTAGGAAATAAGAGTACGAACTAAACCACGGTCAAGGCAGTTCCTGTCGTTGGTATGTATGAGAGGTTTTCAGGGTCGTTTAGTGCAACTACTGCTCTACGTCGGTCATCTGTAGGCGAAGGCTTCTCTCTGAGTCTCTGAGTCGGCATGCCATCAATACGGAAATAAACTAGGAGTCATGGAGGGTGGTCACAGCATGTTCGTGGTCGTACTCACAGCCAGCAAGTACGACATACACACGATTTTAAGAGCTAGTCAGTTATTACTGCACAACAAACCGTGCAATAGGTTCAGGCAATACTCTCCAGCTCCTGTCCAACTCTATGGACAGTCAAGTATTGAGAATACATTATAGTACCTTTAAAAAGTATTGAGAAGTACTTTTTAAAGATACAAATACAAAATATTTATTTGCATTAACAAAGTACAATTATCAAAGCTAGTATTTGGTGTCTCCTTTTAAACAAGTGTTCTTTCGTTAAATACAAATATTACATTTGTTTGTAAGTGAAGATGTGGTCTAAAGTGGACCGCGCGTACCTATAAGACGTGGTTCGGGAGGGTGTTCCACTACTAAGTCGTAAAAAAGTCTATGGGAATAAAAATGTTTTTTTTTGTAGTAAATGCTTATAACGTCTATACTTCAACTGAAAGTATTTTATTATACTTACTTAAATCTGTCATGAGGAACTAATATCGTGAAAAACTGTAACGGGTTACTCGCGTAATTAATTTTATGTTTTTGCGGCCTACTGTTTCGATCTCTTCAGGTGATCATCTTCAGGGCGAATGCGATCTGCACGACGTCGCGTCCCCGTGTAAGGGCGCGTACGGCTCGTTGCGAAAGTGTGGATGGGGAGTGTATAGAAGCTCCTATATGTATCTACGGATCATTTTTGTCAGCATCTAATCTTGCGGGTCGTATTCGCTCTGATTGATGATTTTCTGACGCGATCGAAACTGTTGGCCGATGAAAATCCATAATAAAAAGTAACAATTCCTCACCATGAAATCGTTTCTTACTATGTTTGATTAAATAGAATATTACTGCCGCAGTTTCTCTGCAGTAATATTTTAATTACCGCATTTCAACCGCTTAGTGTTTCCATGAAATATTTGAGTCGTGATTTACATATTTTTAAAACATGTAACAATTCAGCAGGTCACATGTACAGACGCCAGCAGACCCAGCTACCCAAATCTGTCAAATTACTTTAATAGATTTTCAACTTTATCACATAAGCATATGGTTTACTTTCAATTGGGGAAATTTGACAGATTGGGGTAGCTTGATGTGCTGGCGTCTGTACTTAGCTCATTAAAATAAACTGCAAAATACCAAGTAAGAATATTTTATTTTCAACTGCAATTGAAATTCAAACAACGCTTAACTTAAATTATTTATATTGCTGCAATTGTATTAATTAATATGTAAGCTTAGCTACTCTTTAAGTATAAATAAAACTATAATTTTATACATTTTGACGATTTGGTTGGTGAGATATGATGAGCAAGGAGTTCGTTTATTCATGTTAATTCTGAATTGGGATTACTTCATTCCAAAGCTGTAGAGAGATGGTCCTTCGTTGCCGTTGTAACTGTGATTTAGTAAATCACAATGGTTTAGGGATTTTCATGACTTACGAGTTGCGCAATCCACGACCTCTTTTTCATATCATATATAATGGCTTCATACGTTCGGCCGCTCTGGCAGCTTCAATTTCGACGCACATTGAATGCGTTGCAAACACAAACATAATATGGTTTAATTTTATGACTTCATGTATTGAATTGCTTTTCTATATCTACAGGTATATCAGTTGCCATCTATATCATAGTGATCTAAGATTTATAAAAAACTAGCGACCCGGTACGTGCTTCGCTACGTATAAGGCATAGTATCTAATAAAAAAAATGATTATTAAGTTCATTTATTCAAACAAAAAAATATTTTAAATTGCTAAAAGATGTTGATTTTACACTTATTCAAGACTTTTTTTTTATTTTACGTACAAACCTTCCCTGGACTTCCACGAATAATTCAAGACCAAAATTAGCCAAATCGGTAAAGGCGTTGTTGAGTTATAACATTACAACGAAAAGTGGCATTGATTTGTATATATATAGATTTTATGACTTCATGTATTGAATTGCTTTTCTATATCTACAGGTATTATTTACATGTATATCAGTTGCCATCTATAGTCATAGTGATCTAAGATTTATAAAAAATAAACGAGTGTCGTATTGACCACACGACTGACGTAAAACTTAACTACATACACGAAACGGCTATTAGAGAAAGAGGTAGAGAAAATGTGCTTGCACTTCTCTCTTGCCTCCCTTCTCTTGCCCTTACAGTAATAAACGTTTCGTAACTCTCTCTCTATCTTGACTAATTTAAATCTCCCTCTCAACTTCTATGAGCTTCGATCGATCACACTTTTCGTAACGCTCTCGTCACGCATTCACCAGCTTGAAAAAAAAAATGGAAAAAAAAAAGCTTACACCTCAAGTCAAGCATACGTAAGGAAGTTTTACTTCAATAAAGCAAGCGATAATAGGTATCTTATCAGTTGTATAATTACAGAACTAAAGGCAAAGTCTAGGCTGATTGTGATCAGAAATTGCCTCTCGTTTCGGTGTGGATTAAAACATTGAAGTTGACTTTCACAGCGCCATCTACAACAATTTATTAAAGAAGCTTATAACAAAGATTTTACTGAACCTTACAGACTAGCTGTGTTTCATGGTGTTAATCGCGATATAGCTATGAAGGGCATTGTATAGTTCGAATGTGTGCAAAACCCATTTTTCTTTTTGTTCCACAACCGGAAATATGTATTGATTAAAAATATAAACAATAGAATATTTGTGCATTTGATTCGCACGATTTCGTAATGTTTAGATTTTTTTAAATACTGAAGAACTTGGACTATTTAGCTGTCGTTTTTGTTCAAAAAATCCTGATAGTTAATGATATTAGCAAAATCAAGCCGCAATCCTGAATAGTGTAAAAAAATCCTGAAATTTCAGGACAAATCCTTAGATATGGTAACCCTAATCGTGGGGGACTACACAAAAATAAAGTTCACTGGCTTTAAATGCATCCAGACTTACACTAAAATTATGTGGGTTACTTAAATAGTAACATTATCTGAATATCTGTGATGAGATCTACTTAAAAGAAAACATTAATAAATTATTATTTCGTTTGCTTAATTTGACCGTGTAAAACTAATACCTTATAATACAACTGTACAATTTTAACGCTACGTAACTAATTTTAGGCAAGACTAGATTAGGATCAAATATTGTATGCAGTTATCGACCTCATTAAGTCATCTATCATAGTAAAATTCTGAAAATTTCCCAGTGCGCCTTGCACTGCGAAATTTTCAGGGTACATAACTGTTTATCGGCACCGCACCGTCAATAACTAGATAGATTCAATAAAAATATCTCTACCGTTAAATAGATACAATGTTAGTGACAGACATAGTAATTCCTAATCTAATAGAGATGGATCCTAGCCATGCTTCAAGGAAATTCGATAATAAAAAATACTTTAAGATGTTTGCAAGGTTCGCAGCAAACCGTTTGATGCGGGCAACACAAGACCGGCCATTGTGGAGATCCCTGAGGGAGGCCTTTGTCCAGCAGTGGACGTTTTCCAGCAGATACGATAATGATGACTTAAAGATTATCTATACTAATATTATCAAGACGTAACGTTTGTGAGTTTGTGTATTTGTGACGTTGTAAGGGGTAATCTTTGAATCTACTGAACCGATTTTCAAAATTATTTAACCTATAGAAAGCTACGTTATTGTGGAGTGTGGAGTGGCTATGAAAAATTCCAAAATTAGTAACGCATCTTTACTCTAATTTAAATAATGTAATCCAAGTTGCGGGACAAACGGTCAGGGACAAAAGTCCGCGGGCACTGCTAATTTATAATAATAAAAAAATCTAAAAAACACGTTTTATATACATATAACAAACCGAAATAAAAATGAAAAAAGTGTATTGTACTATAAAAGCGTGGGGTGCTTTTTACGATGTTATCCATATGATAATCCTTATTGAAAATTTTATTGAAAGATTCGATAAAAAAAACTTGAGAGGTGTCAAGAGATACCTGGATGGAACGAAGTTCCTTTCGATTAATTAGTGGAGGAATTACGATTCCTCCACTAATTAATCGAAAGGAACTAATAATAAAAAAAATTATAAATTAAAAAACTATATATTACGATATATAGTTTTTTAATTTATAATTTTTTTTATTATTAAGATATATAATGTAAAATAAACTTAATCAGTATGCTCAATTTTGGTGATGAAAAAAAAAGGAAAAAGTGTCGTTACAACTTTTCGTCTTAATTTTTTCCGTCTAGCCCCCTTTCGCAACGCGCGATAAGGAACTTCGTTCCAAAATTGTTACCAATTCATTATCTGTCAATAAAATATTTATAACTATTGAAACCACGCAGGGTGCGCGGCGACTCTACTTTTGTTGGTAACAATTTTGGAACGAAGTTCCTTATCGCGCGTTGCGAAAGGGGACTAGACGGAAAAAATTAAGACGAGAAGATGTAACGACACTATTTGCTTTTTTTATTACTAAAATTGAGCCTACTGATTAAGTTTATATTACATTATATTTATATATGAACATTGTGGGCATGGATAGTGAGGGTAGTTAAATACTCCATGCCCTCAGTAGCGGAGAAACACCGCTGCGCCAGTCATCCCGTGACCACGATCAATGCAACTTGGTCGAAACGTCGGGAAAATAACAATAAGGTTAGTCGCGTTAATACCTGTTAACAATGTTCATATATAATTATGATACGCGAAAGTTTAAAAGTGTATACATTATATTTGTTAACTAGCTGTTCCCCGCGGTTTTACCCGCGTTAAACTTTATAATTATCACAGCTACTCCCCCGTAGGTGATAGCGTCATAATATGTAACCTATATGTTGACCCGACCTCTTAGTATTATGCATGCAAAATTTGAAGTAAATCCATGCAGTACTTTGTGAGTTTAGCCCGGACTTACATACAGACACACAGACAAAAATTCTAAAAACTATATTTTTGGTTTCGATATCGATTGTTGATCACGCCCCAAGTATCCTTTTTGAAAAATATTCAATGTACAGTTTTGACTTTTCTACGATTTTATTATATCTATGTGTAGATAATAAAAAAAATATAATTATAACTTAAAAAAAAAAAATTACAATTCCTTCACTAATTAATCGAAAGGAACTTCGTTCCATCCGGGTGTCCCTTGACACCTCTCAAGTTTTTTTATCGTATCTTTATAACTGAAAAGTAAAGCATGTCAGGAATATCGTTATAACTTATAACAAAGGTTCTCAGTCTACATTTATATGAACAATCGTTGAGGCAGATTATTGTCAGTGCAATCTAACAAACAAGCAATTTACAGATTCGATGACCGAGATAACCTAAGGATGCGCATCGACTAACGGCACAGAAATTCGTATTGATGAAGCACATTACCCACTATTCCAAGAGTTATTTACAATATATAACTAGGCTTTGGTTAGTTTATACTTTAGAATATATACATACATAGACTTTTCAGAGGGGTAGGCAGAGATAACGATTTTCCACTTATCACTTCCTTGCCTCGTTCACTTTCATTATATTCTTCACTAGCTGTGCCCCGCGGTTTTACCCCCTTTAAACTTTATAAATTATAGCCTATGTGTTAATCCAGAGTGTAAGCTAACTCCATACCAAATTTAATTAAAATCGGTCCAGCAGTTTAGTTGTGAAGAAGTAACAAACATACACATTCACAAACTTTCGCCTTTTATAATATTAGTGATATATAACTAAGCTTTGGTTAGTTTATACCTTAGAATATATACATATATAGACTTACTCGTGCCGTCTGTTTCGCAGAGGGGTAGCAGATACAACGTATTTCCACTTCCACTCTTATCCTTGTATACCTCTTTGCCTCGTTCACTCTCATTATATTCTGCATAAATGCTCGCTTTAGGGTACTTCTGATATAGCTTAGTTCGACAAGGTCTCCCCTTCGAATTGTGTTCCATAAATGACTGCCTCGTTGGTCTAGCGGTAGCGTGTAGCGTGTTCAACCGCAGAAAAAGAGGTCCTGGGTTCAAATCCCGGGTCGGGCCACAAAAGTGATTTTGGGATTTTTGCGTAAAATTTCTCACTATCAGCCCGAAGTCTGGAAGTTGGCGGTATTACACCACCGTGCCTCGGAGAGCACGCAAAGCCGTCGGTCTTGTACCTGACCTCTTTCCGCTCGTGTCGTAACCAGTGATGATATTATAAAAGCTTTTAAGAGTATTAAAAGGAAAGGCACAGAAGATTTGTGGGGACTGTCTGTCAAAGCAATTGAATCAATCATACTAAACATTGCTACAATCCTTGCAGCCATCTTCAATGGCTGTATAAGTGATGATGTCTTTCCTGATTTAATGAAAATAAGTAAGATAGTACCTGTTTTCAAGGCAGGTTGTTCAAAAAATGCCACGAATTATAGGCCTATCTCAATACTGCCAGCTTTAAGTAAAATGTTTGCGCACACACTTGTGCACTATAATATGTCCTGCGCAATTGGCTAATCTCCATTGAGAACGGCCGCCGTGGCCGAAATTCGGCCGAGAAGACATCATTCAAAATTATCGTACAATTCAAAGAAAACCCAGAACATTTAATTTCTATTTAATAACTTCCCCTTCGGGCTGTGCCATTCACATAGAGTCCAGGTGTAGTTCTTTGTCGTTCTTCGTACATTCATCTTTTTAAATGTCCAAAGTAACTCAGTATATCTTTTCACATGTTGGTAACTACATCCTCTCATTATCTTTCGTAAGAATCAATACCTGTATCACACAACTCGACTAATTTAAATGTTGGTAACTACATCCTCTCATTATCTTTCGTAAGAATCAATACCTGTATCATACAACTCGACTAATTTAAATGTTGGTAACTACATCCTCTCATTATCTTTCGTAAGAATCAATACCTGTATCACACAACTCAACTAATTTAAATGTTGGTAACTACATCCTCTCATTATCTTTCGTAAGAATCAATACCTGTATCATACAACTCGACTAATTTAAATGTTGGTATCTACATCCTCTCATTATCTTTCGTAAGAATCAATACCTGTATCACACAACTCAACTAATTTAAATGTTGGTAACTACATCCTCTCATTATCTTTCGTAAGAATCAATACCTGTATCATACAACTCGACTAATTTAAATGTTGGTAACTACATCCTCTCATTATCTTTCGTAAGAATCAATACCTGTGTCACACAACTCGACTAATTGAAAAGTTGGTAACTACATCCTCTCATTATCTTTCGTAAGAATCAATACCTGTGTCACACAACTCGATTAATTTAAACGCCATTTGCATTTCTTTCCATAGTAATAATTAGTCGCATGCATGACATAACAGTGCATTTTACAAACGTCTGTAATAATTAACTAAACTAAATTATCTTATGTAATATGTAACAATGTCAAGGCCTATTCATGAAATGTCTTGTAATAAATGCGATGTTATTAATTCCGTCATTAAAGTAGGTAAAACTGTTAAGCTTCTTAAGCGTCCATGCTAAGCAGAGTGCGGGCCAGCCGAAACTCCGTCTTGGCCGACATAGACTAGATTGATTTTTCATTCACATAGAAAAGATTTTTCTAAAATAAAAGTAGCCTAAGTTACTCCTTATTACATCAGCTACCTGCCAATAAAAGTTCCAACAAAATCGGTCCAGCCATTTCAGAGATTAGCCGGAACAAACAGACAGACAGACAGACAAAAATTGTAAAAAAATATATTTTGGAGTATGTACCGTATATATACATATACTTACATGTATTAAAAATCGGTTATTTCAATATTACAAACAGACACTTCAATTTTATTTATTTGTATAGATTTTGTTTTATTTTTGTTTTTTTTTCAAATAAAAAGATTTTTCTAAAATAAAAGTAGCCTAAGTTACTCCTTATTACATCAGCTACCTGCCAATAAAAGTTCCAACAATATCGGTCCAGCCATTTCAGAGATTAGCCGGAACAAACAGACAGACAGACAGACAAAAATTGTAAAAAAAAATATTTTGGAGTATGTACCGTACATATACATATACATGTATTAAAAATCGGTTATTTCAATATTACAAACAGACACTTCAATTTTATTTATTTGTATAGAAGACTAACGAAATGGATCTTTGTTATCTGAATGAGAATAAATTTATTAACGCACGCTTACAACTTGAGGAGCAAGCTGGAAAATGCATGACGGGAGGGTTATGAATGGTGTGATCGAACGAGGCGAACGGATGTTGAGAGGGCAATATAAGTTAGTGACGATAGAAGGAGAGAGACTTACGTTTTGTATATATTACTGAAGGGGTAAGAGAGAGAAGTGCGAACACACATTTTCTTTCCGTCTTTCTTTCATAACAATACGTTTGACGTTTTACGTGTGGTCTAAAGCACACTCGTTATTTTAAATTTGAATTTAGAACAAACAAAGCGACCGGTACGTTTGAGACCAAATTTAGATCCGATGTTGGTTTAAATTAGAGTTTCTTCAGGGGCTCTACCGGCTAAATCACCGAACATCGTTTTCGTGAATGGCGTTCAAATAAAGAATGGTTAAAAATTACTTAATCAATCGTTAAATTGGCTTCAACGTTAACAATCGATTCCGGACCATTTATGACGTCACATGTGGTCATGGAAGCCGATTTAACGATTGATTAAGTCATTTTTAATCTTTATTTATTTGAACGCCATTCACGAAAACGATGTTCGGCGACTTAGACGGTAGAGCCCCAGGTGTATAATCTAAACTTTATATACATATTTGCTTTTTCTCAGTAAAACGTATCCATGCCAAATATATTCCAGAATTATTTATAGGCATGGGGGTTTGTTACTAGCACATCTTGCGACTACAAATATATCCTTTTAAGTCCCGCATTATAAACTTTTGTTTGTTTTATCGAATCGACTCCCTGTGTGTACATATGGCTATCGTATATCTCTTAAATCCATTCGTAAGATTCCAGCCGCTATTGAAAGATGTATGTTAAAAATGGTTCCGATTCTGACGACCACTAACGAAACTAATTACATAATCATTACATTTCATTCTAAAACAGTTCTTACCAAAATACATTTTCAGTATTGTCAATTTAATATAACCGCGATTGGTGGTTTACGATTTATTCAATTACATTTTTGAAAATTTGTAGCCGAATGTGGTAAGTTGGCATTGTATTGAGTATCAAATGTATTGGACTGACATTGCATTTATCTCACTTGACAGTGTGACCGATTCTATTTTTTTTTAGTATAAAAGAGGAAAACTATAATCGTCTGTTTCCAACGTGACACTGTATATAGATATTGTACCTATCCCGTCACATTGTTTTTTTGGAACGAAGTTCCTTATCGCGCGTTGTGAAAGGGGACTAGACGGAAAAAATCTTACGAAAAGTTGTCACGACACTTTTTGCAGCTGTGCGGCGTGCGCATGTTTCTCTGTCTGTCTCTCTCTCTCTCTCTTTCTTATAGAAAGCAAGCCAGATATTTCATTTCTATTTCGCATTGAACAGTGTGGTGTCGCGACGATTATTTTTGTTGAGTTATACAGGTTTTTTGTACATAATAAATAATAGGAAATAACTTCGTTCCATCCGGGTGTCCCTTGACACCACTCAAGTTTTTTTTTAATATATTTGCCCACTTTTTCAGCAATTTCTGCCAGTGTCATATTGGTTACTCTGGATAAGCAATTTAAATCAGTTTCACAGTTGTAAAAACGCCCTATTCTCTTGACTAACTTTTTAGAAAGAAATTATTTGATTTAGTTTAAGCGAGTAAACGTCAGAATTGCGGACAATGTTTTCTTGTTCTTAATGTAGAGACTTATGTGTTCTCTAGACCATACTTAAGGTTATTTTTCTTTTTTAAGGCTAGGGCCGCCAGCAACCAGTGTTGATTTATTAATACAAACCGGTTGTATAGGTACATATTTAATAATATTATCATTGCATTACGCAGGTTACCAACCCCTGGCCTTTCCAGATCGAACAAGATCGTACAAGATCTTCCGTTTTTTTTCATTTGCTTCCATTGGAATTGATACTTTAATACATAAGATAACGTTGATTGTATACTGGATTGGAAAATTAAATTAATGAGCGACATTTAGCATGAAATTTAGGCATAAATTAATGGTTGTCTAATAAAACTAAACACATAATAAGGTTACTAATAATATGTTTGATGTTTTATGTTATTATTATTTTTCGTTTGTCTTGTTATTTTTGTGTTTTGTGTTATAAATTCCCTTATTATTTTGTACTAGCTGTGCCCCGCGGTTTTACCCGCGTTTAATTTAATGAATTATCTCAGCTCCTCCCCCGTAGGTGATAGCGTGATAATATTATTATGTAGCCTATATGTTGAGCCGCCCTCTTAGTAATACTCATGCCAAACTTTAAGTAAATCCATGCAGTACTTTTTGAATTTAGCCCGGACATATAAACAGACAAACAGACAAATATTCTTAATACTATATTTTTGGCTTCGATATCGATTGTAAATCACGGCGCAAGTATCCTTATTAATAAATATTCAATGTACAGTTTTGACTTTGCTATTTGCGATTTTATTATATGTTATAAAGTTTAACGCGGGTAAAACCGCGGGGTACAGCAAGTAAAAAATAAATGTAAAATAAAGACTAAGAAAGTGTTTGTGTATGACCATTTTGAAGTTGTTTACTTCAAGATGATCGTACACACGGCTATATATCAAGCTATACATTTCCAGTATATGCTGATCAATGACAGGTCAGATTGTATTGCAAATGTATTGCTTCATATGTAGCAGTGTGTACACGAACAGCGCATTCTATCTTTAGTTGTAGGTACATTACAATTTACCTAAGAGATTTATTCAATCTAACATTGGTTGAAGGCGACCCTTATATTTTAATATTTCAAGCGTTTTCATTTTTCTGTAACGTGAAAAGGCCACAATATCGCGGTTTATGAACTTAGAACTTTGGAATTTCGCAGCCTTATTTCTAGCGTTTATAACCGATGCAGACTCTGCCTAAACTGAAATCTAAGTAGACGCCAGCACATCCAGCTACCCCAATCTGTTAAATTTCTTTTATAGATTTTCAACTTTATCACAAAAGCATAAGGTTCACTTTCCATTGGGGAAATTTGACAGATTGGGGTAGCTTGATGTGCTGGCGTCTGTACTAACAATAAGTTGCCGCGAAAGCCTCTTTGCCTATCTACATTATTATTGCTAAGTTAAAAATAAAATTAATACAACAATTGTGTTTTACTTAGTTACTAATTATGAAATCACTCACCAGACATAATCAGATGCTATGGCTATTTTACAATTTGCATGTTGCAAGTGCATATGTGAAGTGATTACATGTTTTTTGATGCGTTAAGTATAAGTATAGTAGTAGTCGACGTCACTTCACTAGATACACTTTTACTAGAAAAACCACCCTTAATTCATGCGCAATAAAGATGCTTACATTTCCATTATGTATATAGCCCATATAATATGTGAGCCTACTGGTTAAGAGCCTTCTGCGCTAGCCAAATGCTCATTGCCTTCAATCCTTTAATTTTATTATTGTACAACCAAATTTCAAAATAATAGATTAGTAACTTGTTATTTATTTTCGGATTTAAGAAAATATATCTGATAAAACAGACCGCACGGACAGACTAATTAATTTTTTGTATATTTTATACTGTATTCGACTATGTTTATGTACTGCATTGTGAACTTGAGACGTACAAGTGTATGTTAAATTTATTCAGCACTTGCGTAAAGTGCTGAATAAATTTCATTATTTCAATAATAATGTCCTCCTAGCCGAATTTCGACCACGGCGGCCTTTCGCAATAGAGATTAGCCATCTGCGCGGGACATACTATAGTGCACAAGTGTGAGCGCAAACACAGGAGCTCTTTTTATTCCATCACTCTCATGATCCGATGTGACGCCTACCGAGACGACCGGAAAGAGGTCAGGTACAGGACCGACGGCTTTACGTGCTCTCCGTGGCACGGGGGTATAATACCGCCAACTCCCAGACTTCGTGCTGATGCTGAGAAATAATTCTTTTTACAGAATAGTCCCAAAATCACTTTTGCTCCGACCAAGGATTTGAACCCAGGATATAATTCTCCGCGGGTTCTCACACTACCGCTAGACCAACGAAGCAGTCAGCCCATATACAGTGGGAATGAAAGCATCTTTATTACGCATGTATTAAGGGCGGTTTTCTTAGTAGAGGTGTATCTATTGACGTGACGTCAATAATCTTGAAATTTCGACGATGCCACTAATCAGTGGCTGTGGGATGCGAGCGCGGAGAGTACGCGGGTGAATCTACAGAAAAAGAATACCGTAGTTCTAAATCACTTTATTAACACTGGCACATAACACTTGCTCACTTAACTGCGAAACCTTTTAAGCGTTCCTTTTTTTGTAATCACTAAACACTTCAACATAACACTTGCACTTAACAAAATGTAAACCGACTCTATGTATACGTGTTGGCTGATCGGAAGTGCTTATACAAAAACCTGATCAAAATCAAAATTCTTATATGCACGTGTGGCGCAGCGGCTAAGACAGTCGCCTCGCCGCTTCGTGTCGCGGGTTCGAGTCCCGCACCGGACAACTATCTGTGCGACCCATAAATAGTTGTTCAGAGCCTGGATGTAATTTGTGTCCGTCTATTATATGTTTGTTAATTACCCCGCGACACAGGGATTATTTCCCTAATGCGGGTAGAAGAAAAAAATAATTTCCGTTCTCCTAATTATACAAAACAGACCCAGTCTTATCCGTAACCTTGTAACTTCCTTAAAGGCTATCTGTTGCTAGCTAAAGCTTGTTGCTAAGTTGTTATATCTTGACGTGGGGGCGGTCGTCTTCGTCGCTGTGCTCCTCCTGGAGAAGCAGGCTGTCGGGCGGGCCGCGAGGAGGTGCGCGTGCGCTGCCCGACTTCCGCGGCCCGCCGCGACTGAACATTCTTGATAGTTGTGCGAATTTCTTGCGTGACACTGAAACAATATCACACTAATATTATAAGGGCGAAACTTTGTGAGTGTGTGACTGTGTGAGTGTGTATGTTTGTTACTTCTTCACGTCTAAACGGCTGGAGCAAATTTAATAAAATTTAGTATGGAGATAGCTGACACCCTGGATTAACACATGGGCTATAATTTATAAAGTTTAACGCGGGTAAAACCGCGGGGCACAACTAGTTATAAAATAATAATAAAAAATCTATTTATTTAGTTTCCACAACCAAAACATGTGTCTAACTATTCCCAACTTTGTGAGAGACTGGAGCCTGAAACACGTTTAAAAAATACTATACTACAGATCATCACGCGGTTTAAATGTTACTAAGATGCGTGGTGACGGCATAGAATATCATCACCCCATCTCATCAATTTCAATTTGTTTATTATATGGTAATGAAGATGCTCAAAATATGGTAATAAAGATGTTAAAAAATATAGTTCTCATATTTTACTCACAGGCACGTACACATACATTGTCAAACTAATTCAAATTAAATTAATTACATTACATTATTAATAAATATATACTTGACATGGATAATAATATATTATCCATGTCAAGTATACGTATACATAATAATATAACTATAAAATAAAAAGAGTTAAAAAAATACACTTTAGTTTTGTATGTCAATAGCTCATTAACATCATCATAATAGCTCATTAACTCATCCCGTGGCGGGCGTAGAAATCGACCGTGGTAATACCTACCTACCCGAGAACGTATGTACAACAGCGTCTCTGTGAACTATGACCATCAAACTGCGATCGCCAACCCGTCTGCCAAGCGTGGCGATTATGGCATATCCCCCCCATTCTTTGGGGAGGCTTTTGTCCAGCAGTGGACGTACTTTGGCTGACATGATGAAGATTATAGTTAAATAAGCACTTATAGATATCATTCCAAAAGCAGTTATATAAATCTCAATCAATAGAAGAGTTAGAAAGAGGGTACAGGATACAATAAAATAAAAAGGTTTTTATTCACGTAGACTTTAAAAAAGCGCTTGTAAATAGTCAGAACATGTTTGTAGTAATATAGTTAAGTAGATATACATAATTATTTCTAGTCACATATAGATATTTCGATACACGGATTGTTAAAACATTTATAAAAAATATTTTATAATAGTAATGATATTTAACTAGCCTGTATTAAGTTATTGTCAAGGAGATTATGTTTAGGTTTGGGGTTTAAGATATTTTATTTTCTCAAAAGAATTACAATTCACTTTTTATGAGAAACATATATATAGTTTAAAGTAGGCTTAAATACTAACGCGGGCGGTTTCTGAGCTACGTTCAACTTACATGTATATAAAACAAAAAACAAAAACAAGTTAAACTTAAAACTATTATAAAACAAAGTATATAATATAATAAATAAGTAGGGTAATAAGTTTAATTATGTAAATTAATAGTTTAAGCTATATTTTACTACATATTGTCTGAATACCATTGTCTGATACCATTTTATATTGCTACTTACACCTTTGTGTGTAAAATAAGAATCCAAATTTAACCGACCCTCTACAAGTTGCACCAGTGGTGAATGGTCTTTGCAAGATCAAGTATTACTTATCGTATGGGCAGTGGTTACCCTAGTGTCAGAGTTGTTCAAGCCGCCCAGTAGGCCTCTGACATGGCTTTACGACTGTTGTCTAATGACTACAACCGGGACCGACAGCTTAACGTGCCCTCCGATGCACGGGGACGCTCAGAAATATTAATAATAATAATATCCTGGGACATTATTCACACACGGTCATCTGATCCCAAACTAAGCAGAGCTTGTACTAAGGAAACCAGATAACTAAAATACTAAATATACTATTTTTCTTTTGTAAATACATACTTATATAGATAATTTACACCCAGACTCAGGACAAACAGATATGTTCATGCACACAAATATTTGTCCCGGGTGGGAATCGAACCCACGACCTCCGGCGTGAAAGGCAGAGTATCTACCAACCACGCCAACAGGCCCGTCAAAATGAAAAAGGTTTAGGTTTAAGAACTTTATTTTCTCAAAAAGAAATGCATACATTTCACTTATATGAGAAAACAACATTTCTAAATAAGTTAAGTTAGGGCGACGAGACAGTTCATATGGAAATTATAGAAAGAAAAAGTTTTACAATTTTAAATCCTCAAAAATTTTATTTTTAAAGCTTTTTTAAAGGTATATATGGACTTCTGGTCTTTTACATGTTTAGGCAATTTATTGTAAAGCTGTGCTCCTTCATACAGTATAGTATTTTTCCCGTAGTTTGTCCGAGGGGCCTGAAGGGCTAAATTATTTGCTTGTCTAGTTCTGTACCTTTTTTGAGTGCACGATTTTTTGGAAAACGTGATTTGTGTATGTATGTTTTTATTTAATATTTTGTGTACAAGTAAACATGTATTATATCTATATATTTGTGAAATATTCATTATCTTTGTGTCTTTGTAAACTTTTAATGTAGGCGTGCGATACTTATATTTAAAAAGGACTTTAATAATTTTATTTTGAGCTCCCTGCAAGATGCTTAGGTTAGATTTGTAAGTAGAACCATATATCTCTATAAAATGAAAACACTTTGGCGGTCACCCATCTAGGGAGTGACCGCGAGCCTAGTTACTTAACCTCGCCGATCGCTTACGGGCCGGTGAGAGCATCTGGCTATGAGCGCGCGATCAAGTATTCAAATTGTTGTTGTTGTGACCATAGTACAGTTTCTGCCTAGTTTGCTATCAGTGTTCGGTGGGCACGTTAAGCTGCCGGTCCCGGTTGTAAAATTAGGTAGCAGTCGTTAAGGCATGTCATGTCAGAGAGGCAGAGCTTTTTCAAACACTTGGCTCAATTAAACGGAATCGACGTGATAATTTCAGGTTAATACGCAGGGCAAAAACTAGTTTGATGCATAGAAATGGTTATGTTGTATAATAAGATACATAAAGCTATCAAACAATTAAAATTAGAATTATTTCAAAAAAATTGAGGGAGTTTTTAGTAAGTCAATGTTATTATTCGGTCACAGAATTTATCAACGACACTAAGATATAGGTTTTATTGGTTTCGTTAATGTCTTATTATGTGACATAGTTATATATAAGTATAATATTTTTTGCGATTTTAATTTGATTTTATTTTAGATTACAATTTGATTCAATTTCTTTTATATTGTGTGTAAAACTTGTGTTTGTATTATGTTCTCTGTTTTCACTTTGTTATTGACTAATTTTATTTTGTGATTCAATTTATAATGGCTATTTTAAATGTAAAACTATTATTTCATTATGTAGTGTCAAGATTCACAATTGCATGCCTTTAAGTAGAATGCAGAGCTCTATTATTTTAATATAACATCCTTTTATCTGTACCTGTGTTCAGCAAATAAATAATTTGATTGATTTATTGATTGGTTGATGCCTACAAGGCGGCTTGAACAACTCTGACACTTGGGTAACCACTGTTGTAAGAAAGCAATACGCCAGACGGTTTGAGCAATGCAGCGGACGCTTCTAAAGTTAACTCCAATAGGATATCGGAACTCTTATGTCTATTTTATTAGCCGCAATTGAATAAGTCCCATAAAGAAATCCTGTTGAGTTTGGTCTTATCAAATTCGCAGTAACAAGCTCTTTCCATTTCGCCTTATAAAGAGGACCTAATGATGCTCCTAGATTGAAGATAAAGGATTGCTTGGATTGCTACTAGGTAGCTTGTCGTGTTTGGGTTTAAAAAGATGGTTCAATGAGTACTATACATTGCACAAAAATATATTGTGTTGTGATGTCTAATAAGAAAACATTAAAAAATAAATGTTTATAAAAAAAAACTTGTGTGTACTTATGTACACGCGTTAGAAGTTATACTTCTTAATATACAACTTGAACATAGTTATCAATTTTCATACCACCTAGAACTAACGTCATGCTGTTATTTTTCCGATGCGCGCGCACGATGCGCGCGCATCGTAAAAATTCACTCTCATACCACCTAGAACTAACTTCATGCTGTTAAATTTTTTGGTGTCGGTGTGCGCGCGCATCATTTTTCTCCATCGCGCCAAAAGAAGTATAAGTTCGATAATAATTCAAAGCTAGGAAATCCTTCGATTTACCTGTCTTGCGACGAGGGAGACCTAAGCCTTAAAACGTGTAACATCATTGTCAAAATAACTCACACTAATATTATAGTGGCGAAAGTTTGTGAGTATGTTTGTTACTTCTTCACATCTAAACGGCGGGAGCGATTTTAATAAAATTTGATATTTAGTTAGCTGACATCCTAGATTATCACTTAGGCTAAGTATAATTTATAAAGTTTAACGCGGGTGAAACCGTGGGGCACAGCTAGTACTACATTATATATGTACATACTTTTTTTTTATTATTTTGTATTAGTTTAAGTTTACTTTAAGTTGACCTATTGTTACACCTATCTACCCTGTTTTGCCTTTCCTTAGTCTATCCACTCCATAATTTGTTGTCTGGAACAAACCGCAGTAGCGATAAGACCGCCCTTTGTACCTAGTTAATGTATGTTAATTTTAATTTTAAGGTATGGTGTACAATAAAGAGTATTTTACTTTACTTTACTCACATACGATATAAAATATAACGACTGGAAATTTTACTTTATTCCTCGTTTAAAAGAGTCTGGAGACGGACTAGCATTAGAGTCAGGAAGGGAGTTCCAAAGACGCACTGCACGGACGGTGAAGGGTTCCTTCACAGTAGCGACTAGAATGGAGTAAAGGATTACGGAGGAGAAGAGATATGGCTGATCGACAGGGTTTTCTCCTGGAGACTAAGTACTCAAAACGTTCATGAAGATACGTGGGAGAAATAGGATTGTGAAGGATTAAGTATAGTATAGAGACAATGTGGGAATCGCGACGCCTACAAATAATAATAATAATTCTTTATTCGAACATAAACATAGTTGTACAGACGCCAGCACATCCAGCTACCACAATCTGTCAAATTTCTTTTATATCAATCAATCAATCAATATTATTTATTTCTCTCCACAATATTATAATATGGTACATAGTGTTATGGTTACAGACATTGAAAATTTTACAACATTCAACAAAAATATTGTGGAAGACTGATGCCCAAACTAGGCTCTAGTAGGCCTGTATTTCATTGATTTTCAACTTCTTCATCACAAAAGCATAAGGTTCACTTTTAATTGGGGAATATTGACAAATTGGGGTAGCTTGATGTGCTGGCGTCTGTACAATTTAGTTTTGTTCGATAACAGCTACATTAGTTAGGAACTGCATCGTAGCTATTACTAAAATAAGCAGCCACTTCAAGCGGATACAATGTGGAAATTATTAAGGTAACTTCTTTGCTTACTTAGTTGTTTAAAAAATGTACGAAAATACGAGACGGTACGGTGTATACGGAATAGCATTACGATATTAAGGTTGCTATATTAGATCGGCAACGACAACAATAAAGATAAAAAATTCAAAGGCTTAGGCTCTCCGCTGACTGTACAATATTCATGGAGTTTCAGTTATTAACAATGTAGGTAGACTGTAGTAGAGGCAGATATAACAGAGCTGTAAAGGAAATAATAAAGTTTCTCGAACTATTATAAGGATGTCAAACATTCTGGGCACGTTAGTTACTGCAGAAGTTATAGACAAATCTTTTATTTCTATTTTTGTGTTCAGATAGCAGTCTTTAATGATGTAGTAGGTGATAAAATTAATAATAAAATAAGCATGATAAAAAAAAATAATTGAACGTGTCAAGTTGAAACCCAGCAAGACTGTTGCAAGTTACAAAGAAGAAGACCGGAGTTCGGTCGCGAAGATAATTAAATAATTATGTAAAATTTGAAAAAAGTTGAAATAACAATTCCGCATCAAACTAAAAAAGAATCTAGTAAATCGGATCATAAATCTCCGAGTAATCGGTGTACATACTTAAAAAAAACCTTTTGAAGTCGTTTACAAATTAATTTAACCTGATATCGTCCGCTGCTGGACATAGGCCTCCCCTAAAGGTTTCTGTAACGTTAACGCCATTTGGAGGGGTTTGCCGTAGTTACCGTCCTTGGCATGTGAATTGGCGACAATAGTTAGGTGGTAGGGTAATGATATTACCTGCCCTTCTATATAATAAAACCTCTTTTGAGAAGATACCAAACTCGGGTCATTTTATTAAAATAGCTAGACATAGCTTTTAAAGTTAGAATATAATTCGAATTAAATAAAAAGTATAATTTTACGTTTGAGTGATGTTTGTCAATAGTTATCAAAATGGAATGCTAGAGAAATACATTGTGAAATCTAGTTTTATTATTTTTTCAATAAAATAAGTGATTGGTGTTTAATACGTGTGTTATCATTGTGAAGGTCTCTCCCTAGATCCCGTATAGAGTACCTCTTGCTGCTGCGAGTCTTCTACAGTAGCTAGTAGGTACACAGGTGGCGCTGCTGCTCGACTATCTGGTGTATCTCTTAGAGCCTATATCATCGTTTAAATTAAATGCGATCAATTGACGCTAAACTCGGTTCCGCTTCCTGTAACTGAGTTTAGCTTCCATTGATCGCGCTTGACGCATACATATAAAAAAATATATTTTGTTTTATATGTATGCGTCAAGCGCGTTTTAGCCGTGCCCTGTGGTTTTACCCGCGTTAAACTCTATAAATTATTGCCTATGTGTTAATCCAGGGTGTCAGCTAACTCCATACCAATTTTTATTAAAATCGCTCTTGCCGTTTATACGTGAAGAAGTAACAAACATACACACTCACAAACTATCGCATTTATAATGCTAGCTGTGCCCCGGTGTTTTCACCGCGTTAAACTTTATAAATTTATAGCCTATGTGTCAATCCAGGGTGTCAGCTAACTCCATACTCCTTAGTCGCCTTTTACGGTAGGTACTGTAGCCACGGGATGGCATGGTGTCGCCCTGTTATTCTTACAGGGCCGAAAACCACACGGCTCTAAATAAAAAATACTTTAAATACTTACATTTCCCCATATTTTTTAGTCTTTCCTTAAAAGCGGCCTCATCATCATGAGATTTGGTTTTCTGTCCTTGTTCACTGTCCAATGCTGCCATGAACTCCTGGTTCCACCTGAGTTCGGCCATGAACTCTTCATTCTGTAGGAATGTTGCTATACGGTCGTCATCCATGTCCAGACTAAGGTCTATCCTGGCATCGGTTCCAGGAGGTATTCGCAGGAACATTGGGGGCAGAGGTCCTAGCATCAGGGGTACCCATTTTCTTCTTATTGTTAAAGGAATTGATTCATCATCGACGTCTCTGAAAATCAGAAGAGGATAATTAAAACTCGTGTGTTTAATAAAAAGTAATCCAGAATTCCTATCAAAATAGGCTTTTTTATTTTGTGGGCAGAGTAGTTTAGTAGAGCTAGGGCATAGCGTCCATTCGCTCAAAGAGCAGCCCGACTGGGGAAGTACCTCGACATTACAGAAGACATTCCTTAATAATAGCATTAATAATTTTAATGTTGTGTTTCCAAGTGTGAGTAAGGTCGCCAGAGCTCATTGGGGTGGGGGGAAGGGTCAGCAACACTTGTTTGCTGACTTTTAAAGGCCGGCAATAAACCCGCGACACCTCTGGTGTTGAGAGTGTCCATGGGCGGCGGTGATCACCTACCATCAGGTGACCCACTTGCTCGTTTGTCGCCCACTGATATATAAAAAAAATGGTTATTGCTGGGTTAAGAATTATTTAGTAAGTTGGCACAGTGGAATATAGAGTGCAATTTTCGGAGAAAAAGCTCACGAAGACTCAAAAAAACAATACCTAATTGTCTAGTGCGGGACTCAATTCCGAAACACGTTACTTCTGTTCTCTTCGTATTATTTTCACTGGATCTTGGATACCTCATCCTGTACCTATACCGCTAGTAATAACTGGCCAATTGTTACAAGGTGGAGCCGCCATATATGGAGGTATGCGATTTTCAAAATAATACCTATATATTATTTCATTTTTTTTCTTTCAAAAGGTCAACAATTAGTAGACCAGCCCAGTTATATCCTCGAAAATTTATATCGGTTGAAATGTTTTTAGGGTTCCGTAGCCAAATGGCAAAAAACGGAACCCTTATAGATTCGCTATGTCCGTCTGTCCGTATGTCACAGCCACTTTTTTCCGAAACTATAAGAGCTGTGTTGTTGAAACTTGGTAAGTAGATGTATTCTGTGAACCGCATTAAGATTTTCACACAAAAATAGAAAAAGAATTATAATTATGGGGGTTCCCCATACATAGAACTGAAACTCAAAATCTTTTTTTTAATAAATACATGTGGGGTATCTATGGATAGGTCTTAAAAAATGATATTGAGGTTTCTAATATAATTTTTTCTGCTGTTAGTGAACTGAATAGTTTGCGCAAGAGACACTTCCAAAGTGGAAAAATGAGGGTCCCCCCCCACCCCTGTAACTTCTAAAATAAGAGAAAATATATGATGTACATTACCATGTAAACAAACAACGAAAATTGGTTTGAACGAGATCTAGTAAGTAGTTTTTTTTTAATGCGTCATAAATCGTAAACCGCAATTTATTCATGGGCGAGTCCAACTCGCACCTTGGCGGTTTTTAATAAAGATGGTCGACCGGCACTAATGTAGCGGATTCCTATGTCGCTATGTACTTTACAAACATATAATTGACGAACACAAAGTGCATCCAGACTCAGAACAACTGTTTATGGGTCACCTAAATAGTTGTCCTGCGCGGAATTGAACCGCTGCATTGCATCAGACGTGTAGTCAAGTTAAATTACGCGAATCTTTTGAAAAATCATAGGCAGTAGTAGGTACCATTAGGCCGTGTCCTGAGACGCGATGTATTATGCATCGGATTAATAGGATTAAAGGATAAACAGCATTGGCAGTGCTTCAACTTGTGTTATTGAAGCCGGCCAGTACGCATCTGTCATGAATTAATGTATGTTTTAAAAATCCATCCTTTTCTAACGCGTAGATTTCTAAATAGCATGGAAAGTAAGTACAAGGCCATGTTCCGTCTTCAAATTAATAAAGTTTTTAAATGACATGGAAAGTAAGTACTACTCGGTCGTGTTCTGTCTTCAAAATAATAAGCTATTTGAATAGCATGGAAGTAAGTATCTAGTAAGTACTAGGCCATGTTCTGTCTTTAAATATAATACGTTTTTTTAAATAGCAAGTAAACTAAGTACAACTAGGCCATGTTCCGTCTTCAAATTAATAAAGTTTTTAAATAACATGGAAATTAAGTACTACTTGATCGTGTTCTGTCTTCAAAATAATAAGCTATTTGAATAGTATGGAAGTAAGTATCTAGTAAGTACTAGGCCATGTTCTGTCTTTAAATTAATAAAATTTTTAAACAACATGGAAAGTAAGTACTACTTGGTCGTGCTCTGTCTTCAAAATAATAAGCTATTTGAATAGTATGGAAGTAAGTATCTAGTAAGTACTAGGCCATGTTCTGTCTCTAAATATAATACGTTTTTTTTAATAGCATGGAAAGTAAACTAAGTACAACTAGGCCATGTTCCGTCTTTAAATTAATAAAGTTTTCAAATAACATGGAAATTAAGTACTACTTGATCGTGTTCTGTCTTCAAAATAATAAGCTATTCGAATAGTATGGAAGTAAGTATCTAGTAAGTACTAGGCCATGTTCTGTCTTTAAATTAATAAAGTTTTTAAACAACATGGAAAGTAAGTACTACTTGGTCGTGTTCTGCCTTTAAAATAATAAGCTATTTTAATAGCATGGAAGCAAGTACCTAGTAAGTACTAGGCCATGTTCTGTCTCTAAATATAATAAGTTTTTTTTAAATAGCATGGAAAGTAAACTAAGTACAACTAGGCCATGTTCCGTCTTCAAATTAATAAAGTTTTTAAATGACATGGAAAGTAAATAGGTACTACCCGGTCGTGTTCTGTTTTCAAAATAATAAGCTATTTGAATAGCATGGAAGTAAGTATCTAGTAAGTACTAGGTCATGTTCTGTCTCTAAATATAATACGTTTTTTTTGAAATAGCATGGAAAGTAAACTAAGTACAACTAGGCCATGTTCCGTCTTCAAATTAATAAAGTTATTAAATGACATGGAAAGTAAATAGGTACTACCCGGTCGTGTTCTGTTTTCAAAATATTAAGCTATTTGAATAGCATGGAAGTAAGTATCTAGTAAGTACTAGGCCATGTTCTGTCTTTAAATATAATACGTTTTTTTAAATAGCAAGTAAACTAAGTACAACTAGGCCATGTTCCGTCTTCAAATTAATAAAGTTTTTAAATAACATGGAAATTAAGTACTACTTGATCGTGTTCTGTCTTCAAAATAATAAGCTATTTGAATAGTATGGAAGTAAGTATCTAGTAAGTACTAGGCCATGTTCTGTCTTTAAATTAATAAAATTTTTAAACAACATGGAAAGTAAGTACTACTTGGTCGTGCTCTGTCTTCAAAATAATAAGCTATTTGAATAGTATGGAAGTAAGTATCTAGTAAGTACTAGGCCATGTTCTGTCTCTAAATATAATACGTTTTTTTGAAATAGCATGGAAAGTAAACTAAGTACAACTAGGCCATGTTCCGTCTTCAAATTAATAAAGTTTTTAAATGACATGGAAAGTAAAGAGGTACTACCCGGTCGTGTTCTGTCTTCAAAATAATAAGCTATTTGAATAGTCTGGAAGTAAGTATCTAGTAAGTACTAGGCCATGTTCTGTCTTTAAATTAATAAAATTTTTAAACGACATGGAAAGTAAGTACTACTTGGTCGTGCTCTGTCTTCAAAATAATAAGCTATTTGAATAGTATGGAAGTAAGTATCTAGTAAGTACTAGGCCATGTTCTGTCTCTAAATATAATACGTTTTTTTTAATAGCATGGAAAGTAAACTAAGTACAACTAGGCCATGTTCCGTCTTTAAATTAATAAAGTTTTCAAATAACATGGAAATTAAGTACTACTTGATCGTGTTCTGTCTTCAAAATAATAAGCTATTCGAATAGTATGGAAGTAAGTATCTAGTAAGTACTAGGCCATGTTCTGTCTTTAAATTAATAAAGTTTTTAAACAACATGGAAAGTAAGTACTACTTGGTCGTGTTCTGTCTTCAAAATAATAAGCTATTTTAATAGCATGGAAGCAAGTACCTAGTAAGTACTAGGCCATGTTCTGTCTCTAAATATAATAAGTTTTTTTTAAATAGCATGGAAAGTAAACTAAGTACAACTAGGCCATGTTCCGTCTTCAAATTAATAAAGTTTTTAAATGACATGGAAAGTAAATAGGTACTACCCGGTCGTGTTCTGTTTTCAAAATAATAAGCTATTTGAATAGCATGGAAGTAAGTATCTAGTAAGTACTAGGTCATGTTCTGTCTCTAAATATAATACGTTATTTTTGAAATAGCATGGAAAGTAAACTAAGTACAACTAGGCCATGTTCCGTCTTCAAATTAATAAAGTTATTAAATGACATCGAAAGTAAATAGGTACTACCCGGTCGTGTTCTGTTTTCAAAATATTAAGCTATTTGAATAGCATGGAAGTAAGTATCTAGTAAGTACTAGGTCATGTTCTGTCTCTAAATATAATACGTTTTTTTAAATAGCATGGAAAGTAAACTAAGTACAACTAGGCCATGTTCCGTCTTCAAATTAATAAAGTTTTTAAATGACATGGAAAGTAAATAGGTACTACCCGGTCGTGTTCTGTTTTCAAAATAATAAGCTATTTGAATAGCATGGAAGTAAGTATCTAGTAAGTACTAGGTCATGTTCTGTCTCTAAATATAATACGTTTTTTTGAAATAGCATGGAAAGTAAACTAAGTACAACTAGGCCATGTTCCGTCTTCAAATTAATAAAGTTTTTACATGCAATGGAAAGTAAATAGGTACTACCCGGTCGTGTTCTGTTTTCAAAATAATAAGCTATTTGAATAGCATGGAAGTAAGTATCTAGTAAGCACTAGGTCATGTTCTGTCTCTAAATATAATACGTTTTTTTTAACTAGCATGTAAAGTAAACTAAGTACAACTAGGCCATGTTCCGTCTTCAAATTAATAAAGTTTTTAAATGACATGGAAAGTAAATAGGTACTACCCGGTCGTGTTCTGTTTTCAAAATAATAAGCTATTTGAATAGCATGGAAGTAAGTATCTAGTAAGTACTAGGTCATGTTCTGTCTCTAAATATAATACGTTTTTTTGAAATAGCATGGAAAGTAAACTAAGTACAACTAGGCCATGTTCCGTCTTCAAATTAATAAAGTTTTTAAATGACATGGAAAGTAAATAGGTACTACCCGGTCGTGTTCTGTTTTCAAAATAATAAGCTATTTGAATAGCATGGAAGTAAGTATCTAGTAAGTACTAGGTCATGTTCTGTCTCTAAATATAATACGTTTTTTTGAAATAGCATGGAAAGTAAACTAAGTACAACTAGGCCATATTCCGTCTTCAAATTAATAACGTTTTTAAATGTCATGGAAAGTAAATACGTACTACTCGGCCGTGTTGTTTTCAAAATAATAGCTATAAGCTATTTGTTTTTTTTTTATAATGATATCTAGGGACAATGTCACACAGATCTTCTTAGCCCCAAACTAAGCAAAGCTTGTACTATGGGTACCAAGCGACGATATACATACTTATATAGATAGATAAATACTTAAAAACATAGAAAACATCCATAACTCAGAAACAAATATTCGTGCTCATCACACAAATATTTGCACTAACCGGGATTCGAACCCAGGACCACCAGCTTCGTAGGCAGGAGCACTACCAACTAGGCTATGGTGACCGTCAAATGCAAGGAAAGTAATTAGAACTAGGCCGTCTTCTGTTTTCAAAAACAATACGTTTTTTTTTTAAATAACAATAAAAGTAAGTACTTCTAGGCCGTGTCCCGTCTTTAATAAATGCAATACCTACTTCTTAATCACACAGAGAGAGAAAATAGCTTTTGCCAAAATCAAAACGTGGCCGCGTGATGGAAATGCCCTAGTCGCACGTGGTGTGGGGCTCGACCTCTAAAACCACCAAGGTAGCCAGCCTCACAGTGCCTATAGCCGGGCCTCTGGGTACTCGTGAACGATCTCGTCAGTACCCCCGCAGTACACTGAGCGTCCGTAAGATTCTCACCCGGGGAGGGGAGGGGCCTGATTCAGATTCGTTTTTTCAGATTGGTCGTGTTCCGATTAAAAATAATAAATTAATACTTCTTTTTCACACTTTATTTAGGCTAGCGATAAATACATATGAATAGTTTCTCTACGTTCCGTGTCGGCGTCGCTAAACTCGTGCGTGTCTGTGAGAAAGAGGTCATTTATGTAAATACGTAATTGGATTGCACCATCTTTATGGGTGCTGTGAGGCTGACGGTATAGAATGTCGCCACCCCATCCCGTGGGAGGAGGGGAGGGGGGGCGTAGAAGTCAGAAGGCAGCAGCGCCTCTCTGTGTACTATGATCATCATACTGCGATCGCCAACCCGTCTGCCAAGCGTGGCGATTATGGCATATCCCTCTGAATGATGGAAACAACTCCATTGTGGAAATCTTTTGGGGAGGCCTTTGTCCAACAGAGGACGTCATTTGGCTGACATGATGATGATGATGATGATCTTTATGGGTAGGTACTGGAAATGGTTCTCGTGAACACTTATCATAGTTAATAGTAATCTTATTGATCTGCCTCGTTTTTTTTATTTTTATTTATTATACATATATATATATATATATATATATATATATATATATATATATATATATATATATATATATATATATATATATTTTACAATTGTGTAACATATAAGTAATCTCGCCAAACTGTTACGTTTAATGGCGAGTAACGCGCTCTTTTAGTACATAAAATCTTAACCTACATACATCTACATTTACTTTTACATATTTAAGACATACTTAAGGCTAGATACATTTGACAGACCCATCGTCTGTAGGCATGATCAATGCCTCAGGTCTCAGTTGACCCTTCTCCACCATCGAGTAGTAAATCCCTCAACATTAATTTTAAACTACTTATACTTATTTTAGGTGTTTGTCTCATTATCGGTAACCTATTGAAAATATGCAGTATTAAAAATTTTGAAGTTGGTCTAGCGGTAGCGTGTTCGAGCGTAGATAACTATTGGCCTAGTGGATAGTGTCCCTGACTGCTGAGTCAGAGGTCGTGGTTTCAATCCCTACCCTAGACAAATCTTTGTGTGATAAGCACGATTAGGTAATAATAATAATAATTCCATTTATTTCAATCAATGTCAGATCATACACACAATATACATAATACCAAAATTCAATTAAAATAAATATAAAATGTGATGTCAAATTAAAATTAAAATCATAAAATTAAAATCTAAAATTAAAAAATAATAAGTAATAGTTATGTGTCTGGGCTTATATATTTAGAAATATATGTATGTATGTTTATCAGTTGTCCGGTTGCCATAGTACAAGCTTTGCCTAGTATGGGATTAGATGGCCGTGTGTTAGTTAGTTGTCCCAAGATATTTATTAATATAGCGTTATACAAAGCACACCTCAAACCTTACAAAACTCACTCTACCATGCAGGTACCAGGACGTAGAAATGAACGTAATGACCCCATTAGTTCTAAACCAAACAATTATAA
The DNA here is from genome assembly GCA_951640165.1 of Pseudoips prasinana. Classification (NCBI taxonomy): domain Eukaryota; kingdom Metazoa; phylum Arthropoda; class Insecta; order Lepidoptera; family Nolidae; genus Pseudoips; species Pseudoips prasinana. Next base: position 19,166,119 of record OX621260.1, read on the forward strand.
TTTACCTTACTGTTTATCAGCCTTCTTTTTAACATGACGTTTACAGTTAGCCTAGAAGGCTTTTACTGCTTCACTAGACAATGATTTATTTATTTATTTTAAAACTTCATGCACATAAAAGAAGATGTAGTCATAAAGATTGAAAAAGGAATGCTGAGATGGTTTGGCCATTTAGAGAAGATGAATGAAAGAAGTATACCTGGCCTGTGTGAATGGAACAACTGGAAGGGGAAGACCTCGTCGAACATTCTCTGACCAAATCGGAGACGTTCTCAAGAAAGCGTAGGTCAGAAGTACCCTAAACCGGCGAGCATGTATGAAGAATATAATGACAGTAATCGAGGCAAAAGACGTGTGCAAAGATCGTGACAAATGGAAATCCGTTGTCTCTGCCTACCACTCTAGGAAACAGGCGTGAGTCTATGTATGTATGTATTCATGCCATGCACATATAAGTACAGAGGCGGACTTAATGCCATATAGGCATTTTCTACCGTCATTTACCTACCACATCTAATAAGATTAAGTGGCAGTTTTTCTATGCAAACCTCACCAATTAAGGGTTGTCTGGAAGATAAATTTGCAGAGCAGTGAAAACAACGATGTTTTTCTAAATGCATAGTATAGATATTATAGATACCTAAATTACAATTAGGCACAGAGCCAATAATCGTGCTGAAAGGAAAGTCAGATGTTTTTGTTTTAATTGCTAATCGATGCGCTACAGGATGTTCAATTTCATAGGCAAATTAAGCTCCTTAATTTACGTTTACTATTTGTGTTACACCTGGTATAATTGACTTCACTTATGAAATACTAGATGGGCCCCGCGGTTTTACCCGCGTTAAGTTTTATAAATTATCACAGCTCCTCCCCCGTAGGAAATAGCGTGATAATATGTAGCCTATATATTGACCCGACCTATTAGTAATATTTATGCAAAATTTGTTGTAAATCCATGCAGTACTTTTTGAGTTTGTTGAGCCCGGACACACAAACGGACAAAACTTCTAAAAATTATATTTTTTGGCTTCGATATCGATAGTCGATCGCGCCCCAAGTAACCTTTTAAAAAAATACCTATTCAATGTAAAATTTAGACTTTCCTACGATTTTAGGTATTATATGTATAGATATCATCGCCACTGTACTGTACTGTACCAACTAAGAATTTTATAAGGTCTCTACGAACCGCTTCGTTTCTAAACCAAGAATGTGATATAATAATCCCATTTCGCCTAATATTTTAAGATGAAATGTAAAATGTATTCGGTTCAGCTGACTGCTTGCATCTTGCTTAGTCATACTAACCTGTTGCCTTTAAAATATTGTCAGATCTGCCGGTGCAGATAACTAAAGCGCATTACACTTGGCTACAAATGAACAAATACATTACGGAAGTAAGTGGGGTGCTTATTGACGCTAATGAGTCGGGAGTTTGTTTATTTTACCGCCGATGAGTGTGTACTATTCTATTTATGAGTTTGTTTTACAAGCCGGTACATAGGTTGGGCAGGTGTTTACAACAATATTATGCCTATCTAATGTTTTACTCACACAAGGGCTGTAGTGTCATTGTCATCCCCGTTGTCTGAAGGCCTAAATCCCGAGCGGCGATCTTTGCGACGTGACGGTGTACTGCTTTCCACGCGTTCCATTTCCAGTCGGAGTCTCTCGTTCTGATTGTCGGTGCTCATCGCTAAGAGTTGGTCAATCGTAGCGTCTACAGCGCCTTGGTTTGCGCGTAGTACGGCTTCGATAACATCGTCGTCCATATCGGGGAACATCGTCTTGAAATCGGTCATCGCTTGCGTAAACTCGAGCTGCATGGTGGACGCCATGGCGCCGCCGTGCCGAGGCACACGACACTCCAGTAACGTCACGATAGCGAGACCGCCGGCGAAACAGCTGATGTCTGGCGCAGAGGTGCCGCAGTGCTGTTGAGGAGCGGCGCCGTGCGCCCCGCGGCCATCCTCGCGCCGCACTACTACCGCCGCGGCGCCGCTCGCCAGCGATTGCTAACAATTAGCGCTTCGGTTGCACCAATTGTCCTGTATTTATAACGCGGTGCACCGCACCGGCCGCTATCATGATGTGCAATTTTCACTTTCGTAGTTTTCAGATGCGCATAGCGCAGGCGCGGAGTGAGGCGGGGAGCGAGTTGTCGATATAAATAGAGAATGCACAAAGCGGCGCGCGTCTCGACGGTCGGGGACGTTTGAGGGCGACCCTCGCTCGTACCACCCGGCAGCTCCTCGTGCGCATGTGCAATCTATTGTTTGTAAATCATGTTAGCTCCTCAACCTGACCTTTCAATGCAGTGTTACGACGCGGTATAGTAGTTCCAAGTCATATAGGCACACTGATAGGGAATTGCTAAACATAACCTACACCTAACTACGTAAGTTAACGAAATGACTAGGTAGGTAAGTACTAAAGGGTAATTTTACTAGATAGAAATATCGAATAATTGAATGACCGTTGTTCGATACTTCTATCTAATAAAAGTAAATAGATACAACTTAGCTACTGATACTTTTCCAGCTACCGTATCAGACTTAAAGATCTGTAAATACAATGAGTGTATCTGACATGAGGGTGTCCTCATGTATTTTATCCAATATTGTTATAGAGCAGAAATTTTCAACATCTAAAATGTATGTATACCGGAGATATAGGCTATGGCTTCGTTGTTATAATACTAACTACTAACAATAAGGTTGATTTGGCATGATTTAGTAGAAACAAGGTTTGTTGAGGAAATGCAGAGTTAATAAGTGACATCAATTTTATTTTTAAAGTCTACGCCCGCACTAGGGAAAATAATCCCTGTGTCGCGGGGTACTTTACAAACATATTATAGACGGACACAAATGAAATCCAGATTATGGGGCACACAAATAGTTGCCTGGCGCGGGACTCGAACCCGCGACACAAAGCGGCGAGGTGACTGTCTTAGCCGCTGCGCCACACGTGCAGTCAATTCAATACCTTCTGTTTAGTTCAAATAACAATAATATTAGGTCTTTACCTATGAAATTGCCGTTCTGCAGTACTGGCCATTTCAAATCAAAATAATTTTTGTTTGGCTAAGAATTCTAATTTCAAATTAATTTTATTTTAAAAACATGGATTCTTTTTTCCAAAAGTAGTCATTTCTTTATTGATTAGTGTTACATTTTCATCGCATTTCAATCTTTTTCGTCATCATGGATACGTTAAAAATTCGAGTAATTATGGAATATGAGTACCGTCGTGGCAGCAACGCGGCACAAGCGGCACGCAACATCAACGACGTTTACGGAGCTAACACTACAAACCAACGCACCACCTGTTATTGGTTTGCTCGCTTCCGTTCTGGAAATTTCGACCTGAAAAATGAACCTCGCGGTCGTCCGAAGACTTTGGTCGACAATGACGAATTAAAGGCGGTTGTGGAAGCTGATGATACACAATCTACGGCTGAATTAGCAGCAGCTTTCGACGTTAGCGTCAAAACAATATTGGTCCATTTGCGTCAAATTGGCAAGGTAAAAAAGCTTGACAAATGGGTGCCCCACGAACTCAATGATCGCCAGCGCGAAGTACGCGTCGAGACGTGCCTTGCACTGCTCAACAGACACACAAATGAAGGAATTTTGAACCGCATTGTTACCTGCGATGAAAAATGGATTCTGTTTGATAACCGCAAGCGCTCAGCAAGTTGGTTGGATCCTGGTTCAGCACCTAAACAATGCCCTAAACGAAAACTTACCCCTAGAAAAGTGATGGTCACTGTTTGGTGGTCTAGCGCCGGTGTGATTCATCACAGCTTCTTACCAAACGGGGTGAGCATTACTGCAGATGTGTACTGTGAAGAACTGAGCACAATGATGGAGAAGCTGGCGCATCTCCAACCAGCATTGGCCAATCGCTCGTCTCCGCTGCTCCTGCACGACAACGCGCGACCTCATACTGCACAGCAGACGGTCTCCAAGTTGCAAGAACTGGGGTTGGAAGCTCTCCGTCATCCGCCCTACTCACCAGACCTTGCGCCTACAGACTACTACTTTTTCCAGAATTTGGATAACTTCTTGGCGGGAAAAAAATTCAATACCCGAGAGGCAGTACAAAATGCCTTTGAAGAATTTGTTGCCTCCCGTCCAGCTGATTTCTTTAAGAAGGGCATCAATAAACTGCCACTGCGATGGCAAAGATGCATTGATTGCATGGGTGATTACTTCGATTAATACAAATAAAAAAATTCATGAAAAAAATTCGTTTAAATTTTTTCATACAAAACGGCAATTTCATAGGTAAAGACCTATTATATTAAGTATCTATATCCACGGCAGGTTAGGTTTAGTCGGTGCGAGTCCAACATCCCCCTGTCATACAAAAAAAAACCGGTCATGTGCGAGTCGGACTCACCGATGAAGGGTTCCGTAGCAGCAAGTATTTCAGTCGATTAAATGAAAGGTGAATTGAGGTTTCAACTTATGACGTATTAAAAAAAATCTACTTAATAGATCTCGTTCAAACCAATTTTCGTTGTTAGTTTGCATGGTAATGTACATCATATATTTTGTTTTTTAGTTTGATCATTCTCTTATTTTAAAAGTTATAGGGGGCACTCGTTTTACCGCTTTGGAAGTGTCTCTCGCGCAAACTATTCAGTTTAGACATAAATGATATCAGAAACCTCAATATCATTTTTGAAGACCTATCCATAGATCCCCACATGTATGGGCAGGTACGACAAAAAAAAAAATTTGAGCTTCAGTTCTATGTATGGGGAACCCGGAAAAAAGTGGATGTGACATACGGACGGACAGGCAGACGGACAGACAGACATGACGAATCTATAAGGGTTCAGTTTTTTGCCATTTGGCTACGGAACCCTAAAAAAGAACAAGAACTTTAAACTATATTTTTATGTTTAGTGAATCTATGTAGGTATTTGTAGCCATAACAATGTAACTAATAAGATTATTACATAAGATATACTCATTTAAGATATACTCGTTGGTCTAGCGGTAGCGTTTTCACCCGCAGAGAACGAGGTCCTGGGTTCAAATCACGGCCAAAAGTGATTTTGGGACTTTTCTGTAAAAAGAAAAGAATATCTCAGCATCAGCCCGAAGTCTGGGAGTTGGCGGTATTATACCTACCCCCGTGCCTCGGAGAGCACATAAAGCTGTCGTTCCTGTCCAGACGTTTCATTTTTGTTGCTCCTCGTAGAGCATACGATTTTTGTTGCTCCTCGTACAGCATACGATTTTTGTTGCTCCTCTTAGAGCGTACGATTTTTGTTGCTCCTCGTAGAGCGTACAGACAGCTAGTAGCTAGTAGAAAGCTACTGCCTAGAAATCTACTCGCTAGACAGCTACTCGGTAGACAGCTAATGCCTAGACAGCTACTGCCTAGACAGCTACTTGCTAGACAGCTACTGCCTAGACAGCTACTTGCTAGACAACTAGTGCCTAGACAGCTACTCGCTAGATAGCTACTGCCTAGACAGCTACTTGTTAGACAGCTACTGCCTAGATAGCTACTTGCTAGACAGCTACTGCCTAGACAGCTACTTGCTAGGCAGCTACTGCCTAGATAGCTACTTGTTAGACAGCTACTGCCTAGACAGCTACTAGCTAGGCAGCTAATTGTAAGACAGCTACTGCCTAGATAGCTCTTTTCTAAGACTAGACAGCTACGCGCTACTCGCTAGATAGCTACTGCCTAGACAGCTACTGCCTAGATAGCTACTTGTCAGACAGCTACTTTCTAGACAGCTACTAGCTAGGCAGCTACTTGCTAGATAGCTACTTGCTAGACAGCTACTTGCTAGACAGCTACTGCCTAGACAGCTACTGCCTAGACAGCTACTTTCTAGACAGCTACTGGCTTGACAGCTACTGCCTAGACAGCTACTTGCTAGACAGCTACTCGCTAGATAGCAACTGCCTAGACAGCTACTAGCTAGGCAGCTAATTGTAAGACAGCTACTGGCTTGACAGCTACTTGCTAGACAGCTACTGCCTGGATAGCTACTTGTTAGACAGCTACTGCCTAGACAGCTACTAGCTAGGCAGGTAATTGTAAGACAGCTACTGCCTAGATAGCTACTTGCTAAGACTAGACAGCTAATGCCTAAACAGCTACTTGATAGACAGCTACTGCCTAGATAGCTACTTGCTAGACAGCTACTCGGTAGACAGCTAATGCCTAGACAGGTACTGCCTAGACAGCTACTTGCTAGACAGCTAGTGCCTAGACAGCTACTCGCTAGATAGCTACTGCCTAGACAGCTACTTGTTAGACAGCTACTGCCTAGATAGCTACTTGCTAGACAGCTACTGCCTAGATAGCTACTTGCTAGACAGCTACTGCCTAGACAGCTACTAGCTAGGCAGCTAATTGTAAGACAGTTCCTGCCCAGATAGCTACTTGCTAAGACTAGACAGCTTCTGCCTAGACAGCTATTTGCTAGACAGCACTGCCTAGATAGCTACTTGCTAAGACTAGACAGCTAATGCCTCGAAAGCTACTTGCTAGACAGCTACTGCCTAGATAGCTACTTGCTAAGACTAGACAGCTAATGCCTCGAAAGCTACTTGCTAGACAGCTACTGCCTAGAAATCTACTCGCTAGACAGCTACTTGCTAGACAGCTACTTGCTAGACAGCTACTGCCTAGATAGCTACTTGCTAGACAGCTACTGCCTAGACAGCTACTGCCTAGACAGCTACTGCCTAGACAGCTACTGCCTAGACAGCTACTGCCTAGACAGCTAATGCCTAAACAGCTACTAGCTAGGCAGCTACTGCCTAGACAGCTACTCGGTAGACAGCTAATTCCTAGACAGCTACTGCCTAGACAGCTACTTGCTAGACAGCTACTCGCTAGATAGCTACTGCCTAGACAGCTACTAGCTAGGCAGCTAATTGTAAGACAGCTACTGCCTAGACAGCTACTTGCTAGGCAGCTACTGCCTAGATAGCTACTTGTTAGACAGCTACTGCCTAGACAGCTACTAGCTAGGCAGCTAATTGTAAGACAGCTACTGCCTAGATAGCTCTTTTCTAAGACTAGACAGCTACGCGCTACTCGCTAGATAGCTACTGCCTAAACAGCTACTGCCTAGATAGCTACTTGTCAGACAGCTACTTTCTAGACAGCTACTAGCTAGGCAGCTACTTGCTAGATAGCTACTTGCTAGACAGCTACTTTCTAGACAGCTACTGCCTAGACAGCTACTAGCTAGGCAGCTACTTGCTAGACAGCTACTTGCTAGACAGCTACTTGCTAGACAGCTACTGCCTAGACAGCTACTGCCTAGACAGCTACTGCCTAGACAGCTACTGCCTAGACAGCTAATGCCTAAACAGCTACTTGCTAGACAGCTACTGCCTAGATAGCTACTTGCTAGACAGCTACTTGCTAGACAGCTACTCGGTAGACAGCTACTTGCTAGACAGCTACTGCCTAGACAGCTACTGCCTAGACAGCTACTTTCTAGACAGCTACTTTCTAGACAGCTACTGGCTTGACAGCTATTTGCTAGACAGCTACTTGCTAGACAGCTACTGCCTAGACAGCTACTGCCTAGACAGCTACTGCCTAGACAGCTACTGCCTAGACAGCTACTGCCTAGACAGCTAATGCCTAAACAGCTACTTGCTAGACAGCTACTGCCTAGATAGCTACTTGCAAGACAGCTACTTGCTAGACAGCTATTCGGTAGACAGCTAATGCCTAGACAGCTACTGCCTAGACAGCTACTTGCTAGACAGCTACTCGCTTGATAGCTACTGCCTAGACAGCTACAAGCTAGGCAGCTAATTGTAAGACAGCTACTGGCTTGACAGCTACTTGCTAGACAGCTACTGCCTGGATAGCTACTTGTTAGACAGCTACTGCCTAGACAGCTACTAGCTAGGCAGGTAATTGTAAGACAGCTACTGCCTAGATAGCTACTTGCTAAGACTAGACAGCTAATGCCTAAACAGCTACTTGCTAGACAGCTACTGAATCGATAGCTACTTGCTAGACAGCTACTTGCTAGACAGCTACTTGCTAGACAGCTACTCGGTAGACAGCTAATGTCTAGACAGCTACTTGCTAGACAGCTACTCGCTAGATAGCTACTGCCTAGACAGCTACTAGCTAGGCAGCTAATTGTAAGACAGCTACTGCCCAGATAGCTACTTGCTAAGACTAGACAGCTAATGCCTCGAAAGCTACTGCCTAGAAATCTACTCGCTAGACAGCTACTTGCTAGACAGCTACTGGCTTGACAGCTACTTGCTAGACAGCTACTTGCTAGACAGCTACTTGCTAGACAGCTACTGCCTAGACAGCTACTGCCTAGACAGCTACTGCCTAGACAGCTACTGCCTAGACAGCTACTGCCTAGACAGCTAATGCCTAAACAGCTACTTGCTAGACAGCTACTGCCTAGATAGCTACTTGCTAGACAGCTACTTGCTAGACAGCTATTCGGTAGACAGCTAATGCCTAGACAGCTACTGCCTAGACAGCTACTTGCTAGACAGCTACTCGCTAGATAGCTACTGCCTAGACAGCTACTAGCTAGGCAGCTAATTGTAAGACAGCTACTGGCTTGACAGCTACTTGCTAGACAGCTACTGCCTGGATAGCTACTTGTTAGACAGCTACTGCCTAGACAGCTACTAGCTAGGCAGGTAATTGTAAGACAGCTACTGCCTAGATAGCTACTTGCTAAGACTAGACAGCTAATGCCTAAACAGCTACTTGCTAGACAGCTACTGCCTAGATAGCTACTTGCTAGACAGCTACTCGGTAGACAGCTAATGCCTAGACAGCTACTGCCTTGACAGCTACTTGCTAGACAGCTACTGCCTAGATAGCTACTTGCTAAGACTAGACAGCTAATGCCTCGAAAGCTACTTGCTAGACAGCTACTACCTAGAAATCTACTCGCTAGACAGCTACTGCCTAGATAGCTACTTGCTAGACAGCTACTCGGTAGACAGCTAATGCCTAGACAGCTACTGCCTTAACAGCTACTTGCTAGACAGCTCCTGCCTAGATAGCTACTTGCTAAGACTAGACAGCTAATGCCTCGAAAGCTACTTGCTAGACAGCTACTACCTAGAAATCTACTCGCTAGACAGCTACTTGCTAGACAGCTACTTGCTAGACAGCTACTGCCTAGACAGCTACTGCCTAGACAGCTACTGCCTAGACAGCTAATGCCTAAACAGCTACTAGCTAGGCAGCTAATTGTAAGACAGCTACTGGCTTGACAGCTACTTGCTAGACAGCTACTGCCTGGATAGCTACTTGTTAGACAGCTACTGCCTAGACAGCTACTAGCTAGGCAGGTAATTGTAAGACAGCTACTGGCTTGACAGCTACTTGCTAGACAGCTACTGCCTGGATAGCTACTTGTTAGACAGCTACTGCCTAGATAGCTACTTGCTAAGACTAGACAGCTAATGCCTCGAAAGCTACTTGCTAGACAGCTACTGCCTAGATAGCTACTTGCTAAGACTAGACAGCTAATGCCTCGAAAGCTACTGCCTAGAAATCTACTCGCTAGACAGCTACTTGCTAGACAGCTACTGGCTTGACAGCTACTTGCTAGACAGCTACTTGCTAGACAGCTACTTGCTAGACAGCTACTGCCTAGACAGCTACTGCCTAGACAGCTACTGCCTAGACAGCTACTGCCTAGACAGCTACTGCCTAGACAGCTAATGCCTAAACAGCTACTTGCTAGACAGCTACTGCCTAGATAGCTACTTGCTAGACTGCTACTTGCTAGACAGCTACTGGCTTGACAGCTACTTGCTAGACAGCTACTGCCTGGATAGCTACTTGTTAGACAGCTACTGCCTAGACAGCTACTAGCTAGGCAGGTAATTGTAAGACAGCTACTGCCTAGATAGCTACTTGCTAAGACTAGACAGCTAATGCCTAAACAGCTACTTGCTAGACAGCTACTGCCTAGATAGCTACTTGCTAGACAGCTACTCGCTTGATAGCTACTGCCTAGACAGCTACAAGCTAGGCAGCTAATTGTAAGACAGCTACTGGCTTGACAGCTACTTGCTAGACAGCTACTGCCTGGATAGCTACTTGTTAGACAGCTACTGCCTAGACAGCTACTAGCTAGGCAGCTAATTGTAAGACAGCTACTGCCCAGATAGCTACTTGCTAAGACTAGACAGCTAATGCCTCGAAAGCTACTGCCTAGAAATCTACTCGCTAGACAGCTACTTGCTAGACAGCTACTGGCTTGACAGCTACTTGCTAGACAGCTACTTGCTAGACAGCTACTTGCTAGACAGCTACTGCCTAGACAGCTACTGCCTAGACAGCTACTGCCTAGACAGCTACTGCCTAGACAGCTACTGCCTAGACAGCTAATGCCTAAACAGCTACTTGCTAGACAGCTACTGCCTAGATAGCTACTTGCTAGACAGCTACTTGCTAGACAGCTATTCGGTAGACAGCCTGCCTAGCTAGGCAGCTAATTGTAAGACAGCTACTGGCTTGACAGCTACTTGCTAGACAGCTACTGCCTGGATAGCTACTTGTTAGACAGCTACTGCCTAGACAGCTACTAGCTAGGCAGGTAATTGTAAGACAGCTACTGCCTAGATAGCTACTTGCTAAGACTAGACAGCTAATGCCTAAACAGCTACTTGCTAGACAGCTACTGCCTAGATAGCTACTTGCTAGACAGCTACTCGGTAGACAGCTAATGCCTAGACAGCTACTGCCTTGACAGCTACTTGCTAGACAGCTACTGCCTAGATAGCTACTTGCTAAGACTAGACAGCTAATGCCTCGAAAGCTACTTGCTAGACAGCTACTACCTAGAAATCTACTCGCTAGACAGCTACTGCCTAGATAGCTACTTGCTAGACAGCCACTCGGTAGACAGCTAATGCCTAGACAGCTACTGCCTTAACAGCTACTTGCTAGACAGCTCCTGCCTAGATAGCTACTTGCTAAGACTAGACAGCTAATGCCTCGAAAGCTACTTGCTAGACAGCTACTACCTAGAAATCTACTCGCTAGACAGCTACTTGCTAGACAGCTACTTGCTAGACAGCTACTGCCTAGACAGCTACTGCCTAGACAGCTACTGCCTAGACAGCTAATGCCTAAACAGCTACTAGCTAGGCAGCTAATTGTAAGACAGCTACTGGCTTGACAGCTACTTGCTAGACAGCTACTGCCTGGATAGCTACTTGTTAGACAGCTACTGCCTAGACAGCTACTAGCTAGGCAGGTAATTGTAAGACAGCTACTGGCTTGACAGCTACTTGCTAGACAGCTACTGCCTGGATAGCTACTTGTTAGACAGCTACTGCCTAGATAGCTACTTGCTAAGACTAGACAGCTAATGCCTCGAAAGCTACTTGCTAGACAGCTACTGCCTAGATAGCTACTTGCTAAGACTAGACAGCTAATGCCTCGAAAGCTACTGCCTAGAAATCTACTCGCTAGACAGCTACTTGCTAGACAGCTACTGGCTTGACAGCTACTTGCTAGACAGCTACTTGCTAGACAGCTACTTGCTAGACAGCTACTGCCTAGACAGCTACTGCCTAGACAGCTACTGCCTAGACAGCTACTGCCTAGACAGCTAATGCCTAAACAGCTACTTGCTAGACAGCTACTGCCTAGATAGCTACTTGCTAGACTGCTACTTGCTAGACAGCTACTGGCTTGACAGCTACTTGCTAGACAGCTACTGCCTGGATAGCTACTTGTTAGACAGCTACTGCCTAGACAGCTACTAGCTAGGCAGCTAATTGTAAGACAGCTACTGCCTAGATAGCTCTTTTCTAAGACTAGACAGCTACGCGCTACTCGCTAGATAGCTACTGCCTAAACAGCTACTGCCTAGATAGCTACTTGTCAGACAGCTACTTTCTAGACAGCTACTAGCTAGGCAGCTACTTGCTAGATAGCTACTTGCTAGACAGCTACTTTCTAGACAGCTACTGCCTAGACAGCTACTAGCTAGGCAGCTACTTGCTAGACAGCTACTTGCTAGACAGCTACTTGCTAGACAGCTACTGCCTAGACAGCTACTGCCTAGACAGCTACTGCCTAGACAGCTACTGCCTAGACAGCTAATGCCTAAACAGCTACTTGCTAGACAGCTACTGCCTAGATAGCTACTTGCTAGACAGCTACTTGCTAGACAGCTACTCGGTAGACAGCTACTTGCTAGACAGCTACTGCCTAGACAGCTACTGCCTAGACAGCTACTTTCTAGACAGCTACTTTCTAGACAGCTACTGGCTTGACAGCTATTTGCTAGACAGCTACTTGCTAGACAGCTACTGCCTAGACAGCTACTGCCTAGACAGCTACTGCCTAGACAGCTACTGCCTAGACAGCTACTGCCTAGACAGCTAATGCCTAAACAGCTACTTGCTAGACAGCTACTGCCTAGATAGCTACTTGCAAGACAGCTACTTGCTAGACAGCTATTCGGTAGACAGCTAATGCCTAGACAGCTACTGCCTAGACAGCTACTTGCTAGACAGCTACTCGCTTGATAGCTACTGCCTAGACAGCTACAAGCTAGGCAGCTAATTGTAAGACAGCTACTGGCTTGACAGCTACTTGCTAGACAGCTACTGCCTGGATAGCTACTTGTTAGACAGCTACTGCCTAGACAGCTACTAGCTAGGCAGGTAATTGTAAGACAGCTACTGCCTAGATAGCTACTTGCTAAGACTAGACAGCTAATGCCTAAACAGCTACTTGCTAGACAGCTACTGAATCGATAGCTACTTGCTAGACAGCTACTTGCTAGACAGCTACTTGCTAGACAGCTACTCGGTAGACAGCTAATGTCTAGACAGCTACTTGCTAGACAGCTACTCGCTAGATAGCTACTGCCTAGACAGCTACTAGCTAGGCAGCTAATTGTAAGACAGCTACTGCCCAGATAGCTACTTGCTAAGACTAGACAGCTAATGCCTCGAAAGCTACTGCCTAGAAATCTACTCGCTAGACAGCTACTTGCTAGACAGCTACTGGCTTGACAGCTACTTGCTAGACAGCTACTTGCTAGACAGCTACTTGCTAGACAGCTACTGCCTAGACAGCTAGTGCCTAGACAGCTACTGCCTAGACAGCTACTGCCTAGACAGCTACTGCCTAGACAGCTAATGCCTAAACAGCTACTTGCTAGACAGCTACTGCCTAGATAGCTACTTGCTAGACAGCTACTTGCTAGACAGCTATTCGGTAGACAGCTAATGCCTAGACAGCTACTGCCTAGACAGCTACTTGCTAGACAGCTACTCGCTAGATAGCTACTGCCTAGACAGCTACTAGCTAGGCAGCTAATTGTAAGACAGCTACTGGCTTGACAGCTACTTGCTAGACAGCTACTGCCTGGATAGCTACTTGTTAGACAGCTACTGCCTAGACAGCTACTAGCTAGGCAGGTAATTGTAAGACAGCTACTGCCTAGATAGCTACTTGCTAAGACTAGACAGCTAATGCCTAAACAGCTACTTGCTAGACAGCTACTGCCTAGATAGCTACTTGCTAGACAGCTACTCGGTAGACAGCTAATGCCTAGACAGCTACTGCCTTGACAGCTACTTGCTAGACAGCTACTGCCTAGATAGCTACTTGCTAAGACTAGACAGCTAATGCCTCGAAAGCTACTTGCTAGACAGCTACTACCTAGAAATCTACTCGCTAGACAGCTACTGCCTAGATAGCTACTTGCTAGACAGCTACTCGGTAGACAGCTAATGCCTAGACAGCTACTGCCTTAACAGCTACTTGCTAGACAGCTCCTGCCTAGATAGCTACTTGCTAAGACTAGACAGCTAATGCCTCGAAAGCTACTTGCTAGACAGCTACTACCTAGAAATCTACTCGCTAGACAGCTACTTGCTAGACAGCTACTTGCTAGACAGCTACTGCCTAGACAGCTACTGCCTAGACAGCTACTGCCTAGACAGCTAATGCCTAAACAGCTACTAGCTAGGCAGCTAATTGTAAGACAGCTACTGGCTTGACAGCTACTTGCTAGACAGCTACTGCCTGGATAGCTACTTGTTAGACAGCTACTGCCTAGACAGCTACTAGCTAGGCAGGTAATTGTAAGACAGCTACTGGCTTGACAGCTACTTGCTAGACAGCTACTGCCTGGATAGCTACTTGTTAGACAGCTACTGCCTAGATAGCTACTTGCTAAGACTAGACAGCTAATGCCTCGAAAGCTACTTGCTAGACAGCTACTGCCTAGATAGCTACTTGCTAAGACTAGACAGCTAATGCCTCGAAAGCTACTGCCTAGAAATCTACTCGCTAGACAGCTACTTGCTAGACAGCTACTGGCTTGACAGCTACTTGCTAGACAGCTACTTGCTAGACAGCTACTTGCTAGACAGCTACTGCCTAGACAGCTACTGCCTAGACAGCTACTGCCTAGACAGCTACTGCCTAGACAGCTACTGCCTAGACAGCTAATGCCTAAACAGCTACTTGCTAGACAGCTACTGCCTAGATAGCTACTTGCTAGACTGCTACTTGCTAGACAGCTACTGGCTTGACAGCTACTTGCTAGACAGCTACTGCCTGGATAGCTACTTGTTAGACAGCTACTGCCTAGACAGCTACTAGCTAGGCAGGTAATTGTAAGACAGCTACTGCCTAGATAGCTACTTGCTAAGACTAGACAGCTAATGCCTAAACAGCTACTTGCTAGACAGCTACTGCCTAGATAGCTACTTGCTAGACAGCTACTCGCTTGATAGCTACTGCCTAGACAGCTACAAGCTAGGCAGCTAATTGTAAGACAGCTACTGGCTTGACAGCTACTTGCTAGACAGCTACTGCCTGGATAGCTACTTGTTAGACAGCTACTGCCTAGACAGCTACTAGCTAGGCAGCTAATTGTAAGACAGCTACTGCCCAGATAGCTACTTGCTAAGACTAGACAGCTAATGCCTCGAAAGCTACTGCCTAGAAATCTACTCGCTAGACAGCTACTTGCTAGACAGCTACTGGCTTGACAGCTACTTGCTAGACAGCTACTTGCTAGACAGCTACTTGCTAGACAGCTACTGCCTAGACAGCTACTGCCTAGACAGCTACTGCCTAGACAGCTACTGCCTAGACAGCTACTGCCTAGACAGCTAATGCCTAAACAGCTACTTGCTAGACAGCTACTGCCTAGATAGCTACTTGCTAGACAGCTACTTGCTAGACAGCTATTCGGTAGACAGCCTGCCTAGCTAGGCAGCTAATTGTAAGACAGCTACTGGCTTGACAGCTACTTGCTAGACAGCTACTGCCTGGATAGCTACTTGTTAGACAGCTACTGCCTAGACAGCTACTAGCTAGGCAGGTAATTGTAAGACAGCTACTGCCTAGATAGCTACTTGCTAAGACTAGACAGCTAATGCCTAAACAGCTACTTGCTAGACAGCTACTGCCTAGATAGCTACTTGCTAGACAGCTACTCGGTAGACAGCTAATGCCTAGACAGCTACTGCCTTGACAGCTACTTGCTAGACAGCTACTGCCTAGATAGCTACTTGCTAAGACTAGACAGCTAATGCCTCGAAAGCTACTTGCTAGACAGCTACTACCTAGAAATCTACTCGCTAGACAGCTACTGCCTAGATAGCTACTTGCTAGACAGCCACTCGGTAGACAGCTAATGCCTAGACAGCTACTGCCTTAACAGCTACTTGCTAGACAGCTCCTGCCTAGATAGCTACTTGCTAAGACTAGACAGCTAATGCCTCGAAAGCTACTTGCTAGACAGCTACTACCTAGAAATCTACTCGCTAGACAGCTACTTGCTAGACAGCTACTTGCTAGACAGCTACTGCCTAGACAGCTACTGCCTAGACAGCTACTGCCTAGACAGCTAATGCCTAAACAGCTACTAGCTAGGCAGCTAATTGTAAGACAGCTACTGGCTTGACAGCTACTTGCTAGACAGCTACTGCCTGGATAGCTACTTGTTAGACAGCTACTGCCTAGACAGCTACTAGCTAGGCAGGTAATTGTAAGACAGCTACTGGCTTGACAGCTACTTGCTAGACAGCTACTGCCTGGATAGCTACTTGTTAGACAGCTACTGCCTAGATAGCTACTTGCTAAGACTAGACAGCTAATGCCTCGAAAGCTACTTGCTAGACAGCTACTGCCTAGATAGCTACTTGCTAAGACTAGACAGCTAATGCCTCGAAAGCTACTGCCTAGAAATCTACTCGCTAGACAGCTACTTGCTAGACAGCTACTGGCTTGACAGCTACTTGCTAGACAGCTACTTGCTAGACAGCTACTTGCTAGACAGCTACTGCCTAGACAGCTACTGCCTAGACAGCTACTGCCTAGACAGCTACTGCCTAGACAGCTAATGCCTAAACAGCTACTTGCTAGACAGCTACTGCCTAGATAGCTACTTGCTAGACTGCTACTTGCTAGACAGCTACTGGCTTGACAGCTACTTGCTAGACAGCTACTGCCTGGATAGCTACTTGTTAGACAGCTACTGCCTAGACAGCTACTAGCTAGGCAGGTAATTGTAAGACAGCTACTGCCTAGATAGCTACTTGCTAAGACTAGACAGCTAATGCCTAAACAGCTACTTGCTAGACAGCTACTGCCTAGATAGCTACTTGCTAGACAGCTACTCGGTAGACAGCTAATGCCTAGACAGGTACTGCCTAGACAGCTACTTGCTAGACAGCTAGTGCCTAGACAGCTACTCGCTAGATAGCTACTGCCTAGACAGCTACTTGCTAGACAGCTACTTGCTAGACAGCTACTGCCTAGACAGCTACTGCCTAGACAGCTAATGCCTAAACAGCTACTTGCTAGACAGCTACTGCCTAGATAGCTACTTGCTAAGACTAGACAGCTAATGCCTCGAAAGCTACTTGCTAGACAGCTACTACCTAGAAATCTACTCGCTAGACAGCTACTTGCTAGACAGCTACTGCCTCGATAGCTACTTGCTAGACAGCTACTTGCTAGACAGCTACTCGGTAGACAGCTAATGTCTAGACAGCTACTGCCTAGACAGCTACTTGCTAGACAGCTACTCGCTAGATAGCTACTGCCTAGACAGCTACTAGCTAGGCAGCTAATTGTAAGACAGCTACTGCCCAGATAGCTACTTGCTAAGACTAGACAGCTAATGCCTCGAAAGCTACTTGCTAGACAGCTACTGCCTAGATAGCTACTTATTAAGACTAGACAGCTAATGCCTCGAAAGCTACTGCCTAGAAATCTACTCGCTAGACAGCTACTTGCTAGAAAGCTACTGGCTTGACAGCTACTTGCTAGACAGCTACTTGCTAGACAGCTACTTGCTAGACAGCTACTGCCTAGACAGCTACTGCCTAGACAGCTACTGCCTAGACAGCTACTGCCTAGAC
The DNA here is from genome assembly GCA_951640165.1 of Pseudoips prasinana. Lineage (NCBI taxonomy): Eukaryota > Metazoa > Arthropoda > Insecta > Lepidoptera > Nolidae > Pseudoips > Pseudoips prasinana. The sequence continues at coordinate 19,183,530 of OX621260.1, forward strand.
AGCTACTGCCTAGACAGCTAATGCCTAAACAGCTACTTGCTAGACAGCTACTGCCTAGATAGCTACTTGCTAGACAGCTACTTGCTAGACAGCTATTCGGTAGACAGCTAATGCCTAGACAGCTACTGCCTAGACAGCTACTTGCTAGACAGCTACTCGCTAGATAGCTACTGCCTAGACAGCTACTAGCTAGGCAGCTAATTGTAAGACAGCTACTTGCTAGACAGCTACTGCCTGGATAGCTACTTGTTAGACAGCTACAGCCTAGACAGCTACTAGCTAGGCAGGTAATTGTAAGACAGCTACTGCCTAGATAGCTACTTGCTAAGACTAGACAGCTAATGCCTCGAAAGCTACTTGCTAGACAGCTACTGCCTAGATAGCTACTTGCTAAGACTAGACAGCTAATGCCTCGAAAGCTACTGCCTAGAAATCTACTCGCTAGACAGCTACTTGCTAGACAGCTACTGGCTTGACAGCTACTTGCTAGACAGCTACTTGCTAGACAGCTACTTGCTAGACAGCTACTGCCTAGACAGCTACTGCCTAGACAGCTAATGCCTAAACAGCTACTTGCTAGACAGCTACTGCCTAGATAGCTACTTGCTAGACAGCTACTTGCTAGACAGCTATTCGGTAGACAGCTAATGCCTAGACAGCTACTGCCTAGACAGCTACTTGCTAGACAGCTACTCGCTAGATAGCTACTGCCTAGACAGCTACTAGCTAGGCAGCTAATTGTAAGACAGCTACTTGCTAGACAGCTACTGCCTGGATAGCTACTTGTTAGACAGCTACTGCCTAGACAGCTACTAGCTAGGCAGGTAATTGTAAGACAGCTACTGCCTAGATAGCTACTTGCTAAGACTAGACAGCTAATGCCTCGAAAGCTACTTGCTAGACAGCTACTGCCTAGATAGCTACTTGCTAAGACTAGACAGCTAATGCCTCGAAAGCTACTGCCTAGAAATCTACTCGCTAGACAGCTACTGGCTTGACAGCTACTTGCTAGACAGCTACTTGCTAGACAGCTACTTGCTAGACAGCTACTGCCTAGACAGCTACTTGCTAAGACTAGACAGCTAATGCCTAAACAGCTACTTGCTAGACAGCTACTGCCTAGATAGCTACTTGCTAGACAGCTACTCGGTAGACAGCTAATGCCTAGACAGCTACTGCCTTGACAGCTACTTGCTAGACAGCTACTGCCTAGATAGCTACTTGCTAAGACTAGACAGCTAATGCCTCGAAAGCTACTTGCTAGACAGCTACTACCTAGAAATCTACTCGCTAGACAGCTACTTGCTAGACAGCTACTTGCTAGACAGCTACTGCCTAGACAGCTACTGCCTAGACAGCTAATGCCTAAACAGCTACTTGCTAGACAGCTACTGCCTAGATAGCTACTTGCTAGACAGCTACTCGGTAGACAGCTAATGCCTAGACAGCTACTGCCTTTACAGCTACTTGCTAGACAGCTACTGCCTAGATAGCTACTTGCTAAGACTAGACAGCTAATGCCTCGAAAGCTACTTGCTAGACAGCTACTACCTAGAAATCTACTCGCTAGACAGCTACTTGCTAGACAGCTACTTGCTAGACAGCTACTGCCTAGACAGCTACTGCCTAGACAGCTACTGCCTAGACAGCTAATGCCTAAACAGCTACTTGCTAGACAGCTACTCGCTAGATAGCTACTGCCTAGACAGCTACTAGCTAGGCAGCTAATTGTAAGACAGCTACTGGCTTGACAGCTACTTGCTAGACAGCTACTGCCTGGATAGCTACTTGTTAGACAGCTACTGCCTAGACAGCTACTAGCTAGGCAGGTAATTGTAAGACAGCTACTGCCTAGATAGCTACTTGCTAAGACTAGACAGCTAATGCCTAAACAGCTACTTGCTAGACAGCTACTGCCTAGACAGCTACTTGCTAGACAGCTACTCGCTAGATAGCTACTGCCTAGACAGCTACTAGCTAGGCAGCTAATTGTAAGATAGCTACTGGCTTGACAGCTACTTGCTAGACAGCTACTGCCTGGATAGCTACTTGTTAGACAGCTACTGCCTAGACAGCTACTAGCTAGGCAGCTACTGTCTAGACAGCTACTTGCTAGGCAGCTACTGCCTAGATAGCTACTTGTTAGACAGCTACTGCCTAGACAGCTACTAGCTAGGCAGCTAATTGTAAGACAGCTACTGCCTAGATAGCTCTTTTCTAAGACTAGACAGCTACGCGCTACTCGCTAGATAGCTACTGCCTAAACAGCTACTGCCTAGATAGCTACTTGTCAGACAGCTACTTTCTAGACAGCTACTAGCTAGGCAGCTACTTGCTAGATAGCTACTTGCTAGACAGCTACTTGCTAGACAGCTACTGCCTAGACAGCTACTTGCTAAGACTAGACAGCTAATGCCTAAACAGCTACTTGCTAGACAACTACTGCCTAGATAGCTACTTGCTAGACAGCTACTCGGTAGACAGCTAATGCCTAGACAGCTACTGCCTAGACAGCTACTTGCTAGACAGCTAGTGCCTAGACAGCTACTCGCTAGATAGCTACTGCCTAGATAGCTACTGCCTAGACAGCTACTTGTTAGACAGCTACTGCCTAGATAGCTACTTGCTAGACAGCTACTGCCTAGATAGCTACTTGTTAGACAGCTACTGCCTAGAGAGCTACTAGCTAGGCAGCTAATTGTAAGACAGTTACTGCCCAGATAGCTACTTGCTAAGACTAGACAGCTAATGCCTCGAAAGCTACTTGCTAGACAGCTACTGCCTAGATAGCTACTGGCTAAGACTAGACAGCTAATGCCTCGAAAGCTACTGCCTAGAAATCTACTCGCTAGACAGCTACTTGCTAGACAGCTACTGCCTAGACAGCTACTTGCTATGCGTACAGCATACGATTTATGCTGCTCGTTGTAGAGCGTACGATTTTTGTTGCTCCTCGTACAGCATACGATTTTTGTTGCTCCTCGTAGAGCGTACGATTTTTATTGCTCGTCGTCGAGCATACTCCGGAAGGAAAAACGAAAACTGTTGTCGTTTTTCCTTCCGGAGAGAAAACAAGTACTTAGTGCTGAAGAAACAATGACGACAAAAACAAACTCTTCTGTCTCATTTATTTATTTATTTTTATTTATTTATTTTTAAACTTTAGCACATATGTATAGCGTATATCGTCGTTGTGGTGCGAAAACTCGATAACTAACAAAAAGGTGATTCGGAGATAATCGCTTCTAAAGTATTTTTTAGGTTAGATCTTAAATTACTCTTACATGGTTATAGTTAGAATGGTGATGTCTTTGAAAAAAATGTGTTCAATATGTCAATAAAACCTAATAATCAATAAAAAAATGTGTATCTTTTAAATTGATTTAATTATTCAATTATTACTGAAATAATGACTTTTCGCATAATTGAAAAATGTTATTCGTAACACTTAGTTATTTATAAATGTGACTTAATTAGCTATTCAAATACAATAAAATATATTTAGCATTTAATTATTCATTAAACTTATCAAAAATATTGAGAGAAATAAAAAGTCTGTTAATTAAAACAAAATATTGTAAATAAAAATTGGTCATTTATTGGCATAATGAATATAATACTAAATGTTTGTACTTAATGTTAAAAGAGTTTCAAGGAAAAGAATAAAAACTTCAAACTTGTTAAAACGAATTAAATACTTGGAAATTACTAAAATGAATTAAAACTCCTAAAAATGTTCATCGTCTGTATCATAAACATCTGGTTCTGGCAACCTATCATTTTGATCAGATTTACTAACAGGCAAAGACTCAAACCAAGGATGAAGTTCTTCGGGTATGATGTCTTTTTTGCAAAGTATAAGTAAATCGTTCTTTTTTGCTTTGGCTATGGGTATCAATGAAGTATAGGCCTTTGGAAAGGTCGATTCCTCAGATGTAGTAGCAGTTTTCTTTGTATTATTTCTGGTCTTTTTAACATCTTTAGTATCAAGAATTAAATAATCTCCAATATGATCGTATCTAAATTTTATGATACCTGGATTCTCTTTTTCATACCTGAGACACTTAATTTTCAACCATTGTACTTTACTACCATCCTGTGCCAATATTTTATTAGACATTGTATAAGCAGCTATCTTCTTCACATCAATTATTTCATGATATTTTATGTCATGTACTTCGTAAGGAAGTGCATCCTTCCTATGTCTATTAGATCGTGCTCGTTTTACTACATTTTTCCAGTCATTCATGCTATAAATTGAAGCTTTTCTCCGTTCCAATTCAATTGCAGAGTGCATCGAATCGACCTCCATCATCGTGTGCCCAGACTCTAGAAACTTCTGTTCTATCACGTTCAAATGCGATGTTTGAATTATGTTAAGAAAAAAAGCAGACATGTATTGATTGCGATTTTGCCCCGAACACGTATCCGAAAAAATAGATACTTCTTTAATCTCCTGTGGAATTGTATCTAACAACTTTTTCAAACAAGTAGCTATCTCTGAACTTCCTCGTTTACCGTTCAGCTCGTTCCACAACATACAAAACCCTTTATTTGGTGGCTTAGCCTCATAAACTGTAAAATTATAAACGCATAATTTTCGGGTATAATATAACTCTCCTACATCACCACTCGGTATTTGTAGCACGCTTTGGAGATCAGCAGTCACTGATAGAAAAGTATTATCTGTAATAGACCTTTCTTTGTCGAGCTGTTTCGCTGTATTGGATGATATTTTTCTTTGTTGGTGTTCTTTATAAACCGTTTCGTATTTGACTGAATCTGTCTGATATTTACGACATATGGAGCACTGGTCCTTTTTCGGGGTATAAAATGAATAGTTATATTCCGAACCAAATATTGCTCTGTACTTGTGTTTTGATAGTGGGTTCTTGGTATTTTCCATACATGTTTGTTTGTATAACTGATACATTTTCGCAATCGATAGATTTTTGTCTAAATACAGCCGTTTTGATGATTGCCTACAATAATGGGACTCCATTTTAGGGAAACTTTCGATATGTGCTTTAAGAAACTCCACATCTTCTGGAGCACTCTTATTTTTAGGTGACCTTCTACCGCGATTATCAGATCCAACAAAGGTACCATATTCATTAATAAACTTAAAAGCGTTATTAATGGGTCCGTTAGAGACACTTAAAGTTCTCATGAAGAAAATACTACAAACCCTCGTCTTTATACCGTTTCTAATTAGATAATACTCCCTGGATACCCTTCGGTTTTTTGTTTTAACTTCGAGATTTTGCCGTTTGGGTTTTTGTTCTTTAACATGAGTCAATATAAACTGTTTCTGAGAAGTGTAATTAGTTAGTAACCAAAAAGATTTACAAATCATTTTTCTATCGCTTTCTGTAAATTTAAAGCAGTCAAAACGGCAATTAGCACCACAGTTTACAGGTTTTGGAAGTTTAGCGGACATGGTTTTACCCAATTTATCTTGGTAAGGAAGACACTCGTGTTTATTCTTTTTGTTCAGATTAATTTTCCATTTAGAGGGATCTGCCTTTTTCCATCGTTTGTTTTCATTTTTTTGCTCTACTTCATTGCCTTTATCCTCACAAATAGTACTTGTAACCATATCTGTAGCTAATGGTTGATTTGTGGTTGAACAATCTTGATTATGCAGTAGTGATGGACTTTCAAGTTCCAAATCTCGAGCTATGGGGCTACTTGCTGAGGTGGCATCTGAATCTGATATTTGACATACTTTTTTACGACTGACAGTGCTAGTGACATACTCGTGATCACTGTCTGGTATCCATGAAGTTTCGGAGGCACGGAAATCATCTGTACTTGACGGTTCTTCATTTGCTGAACTTGAAGGTCGTGACACTGGCAATACATCAAAATCAGATGCAGTGATGGATGGTATATTAATATCTAAATCTATCACAGGTGACTCTCGTAACGGTAAACAGGCTGATCTTGGTCCTTGGGTGTAAATTTTTGTTGAATATGAATCAGCAGGTGGTTCTGAATATGGTGGATTTAAATTCATCGAAAATGGAGAGCACTCATTAAATTTTGCGCGTTCTAAATAGGTGTATTGTTTGGGAGTGTTGCAGTCCAACCTAAGTGATGAGGGTGTAGAAACTGGTTCGATCGTTTTTTCATAATGGCATCGAGTAGCTGGTGAATATATTTCATTGGAAGGCGTTATAAATTCTGATAATGGAGCAGCACCACAGCCATGGTCATTTTGAACCATATTTGCTTGATCTCCTTCAACATCCAATGGATGTAGGATAGGAGTTATGTCGGATTCCTGTAAAAAAGAACAAAATTATTGTATACTTGTAAGATAACCAAATGGCATAACTATTCTAAGGTTAAAGCGAGAGCTACGCAGCTTTAGCTCTTGCTTTAACTTTACCATAACTAGACACTGTTTAAACGTATCCCTTGTGAGTAAATTTATTATTACGAAACTTCTCGTAAACGTCTCCCGTTTACGAAACTTCGCCAAAAATAAATTAAAGAGAGATGTTGACTGATGTCACTTCACGATTTCAATCCTAAGTCTTAACATTGCAAGGATCCATGGGCTCCGGTAGCTTATCATAGAACGCTAGTTCTACTATTAGGTATGTGCTTACCATCAGGCGGACTGAATGTATGTAACTTTCCATGTTAATAATAACGATGAATGAATTTACTTGAAAACTACTATTTTTGATTTACTCTGAAATTATCTTATACCTACGACAATGTCATGTAATAGAAGGCGAGCCTAGTGCTAAATTCCAGATACAATTCTAGACGCCAGGTTAACTCTGAGTATTCTGTGATAGATAAAAATAATACTATTGTTTGCGCGACCCGGGGAGAGACGCTGGGTTCTCAGCACATCAGTCTTACAGATAATAGTGAAAAAAATGTACTATGATTGAATAATTTATGCGTAGATTATTTATGTTATGTTAACTGTTTTTAATGTTTTATAATTTTATTCCATTATATGTTTGACTTGTACCTGACCTATGTAAATGTTATTCATATATCTAATATAATCTAATTAATGTACTTATTTGTAATCACTATTCAGATACAATGTAAATTGTTTTATGAATAAATAAATAAAAATAAATAAACAGTACCAATACCACTATTGAATTACCGAGGCAGGTATTAGTAGAATATTATAATATTTATGACTATAACACTTTAAAATGTACCAGCTATTACCTAAACATTTTCATATGAATAGAAAGACTCTTTTGTTACAAGTTTTAAAAAGTACTTACATCTTGTTCTTCTCTTTTCCCTCGCGCAAGTGATACTAGATATTGAGCACGTTTCTTCATTATACACGGGATAACTTAAAACACAAGTGTAATGATGCGTAATAAACTTCGTACTGTTGAACTAAGCGCAAGCGGCGAAAAATACACGTGCGATCAAATCGACAACAGGTCACAACCTGTCGCTTAGTTCAAATTATTAATCACTAAACTACTTTAGTGAGCTTACTCTTCATCAAATATTTAAAAAATATGTAATAAACGTGAAATGATAAAATACTTAAGTTATGTTAATGACTATTTCTGATACAGATTTGATAAAACTTCTCGATATAATGTATGCGAAAAGTAACTAAGTACAATTAGTAAACTACGAGTGAGAATATCTTCCAACGAAAAGTAATTAAGAGCATTTAGTGATATTTGTAAACAGAGTATGGATATCAACTTGCATAAACAATATAATGCGACTATTAACCAAGTGTCTTAATTAATTTTCGTAAAGATTACTGCGATTGATGGAGTAGTTAGGTACTTAATGTATTTTTATAACTTCATTATTATTAAAATATCTGCCTAAAATATTAATTCATAAGGTAGATAATGTATTTATAGACAACTTGGCATCAATAACTCATTTTTGCCAAGAATGTTAGTTAGTGAGTTTTCGCACCACAACGACGATATGTACATAGGCGGACTTAATGCCATAGGCATTATCTACCAGTCAACAATTGGGTGGTGCAGAGAGACTACGGTAGGTGCACTAAGATGTCGAATATATCTTTCATTCTTGGTTTAACTATACATATATATACATAAACACTATATATAACATAATAATACATACTAGTTCTACATAATTATATACATGCTATATACATACATAAATACAATATATACATAATAAACAATATACATACGGATAAGATAGCTTTCCTATTGATTAGATGAAGTGATGTGATCACGAACCTTCTTTTTAAATGTGTAGCGGCTTTTAGACATTCTGTTCAGTTCGATGAGAAGGACATTGTAAAAGTCGATTATGAGATGAGCGAAGAGGTCTATTATGGTTAGTACATAAATATTGAAAGTGACGTGTCAAATAAGAAGGTGAGGAAGGAGAGTCTAGAATAGAAAACAGAGTAGTTAACGCTCTCAGATTTCTACGTTGACGGATAGGCAGCCAATTAAGTTTCAGGCGATAAGCTGACACGTGGTCATACTTTCGAAGATTGAATACGAATCGAATGCAACTATTGAGAAGTCGGTCAAGTTTATTGAGGAGATCTGCATTCAGGTCAAAGTAGCATACATCACCATAGTCAATTGTGGGAAAGATTAAGGCCTGCACAAGCATTACTTTCGTCTCGGATGGATGAAAATTCTTAAGGCGATAGAGTGTCCGCAAAGTCCCTGTCACCCTTTTACTGATGGCAGCAACCTGGTTTTGCCAGCTCAACGTCGTATCAATTATCATACCAAGATCCTTGACACTCTGACTAATTGGAATAATGGAGTTGTCGAACACAATAGTTGGTAAATGGTCGATATCAACCCTGCTCATAATGCGTGAACTGCCTACTATGATGGCTTGACATTTTTCGGGATTTACTATTGCACCAAACCCATTAGACCAATCTTTAATGAAATTTTAATCCCGATTAATCTTCCCAATCGCTTCAGAGAGATTGTCTGTAGCCGCTTGCGAATACAGTTGTAGGTTATCGGCGTAAAGATGATACGTACACTGAAGATCACGAGCTAAGAAATTTATAAATATAGAAAATAAAAGAGGAGAGAGTATACCGCCTTGAGGGACACCAGTGTCAAGATTGCTCCAGTGCGAAGCAATGTCAACGAAGTGAACTGACTGTTGGCGTTCCCAGAGATAAGAAGAGAACCATTCCAGTGCCTCGTCAGAGACCATAAGATGGGAAAGGATAGATAAAAGGATGTCGTGACTGACGGTATTAAAGGCATTCGAGAAATCTATCAATACTAAAACTGTCACTTTGGTATCCTCCATAGCACCTCTAATGTCGTAGGGCAGTGGTGGTGCTGTGGCCGGGGCGGAATCCGGATTGGAAAGGACTAATAAGGTTGTTTTTAAGCTTAAAACAGGAAAATTGTTGATGGACGCAGGACTCAAGAATTTTAGATAGGAAAGGAAGTATTGAGATAGGGCGGTAGTGATGGATTGGATACCTTAAATTGGGAAGTGCACGGACATTGGCTTTACGCCGCACGGAAGGAAATGAACCAGAGTCAAGGGAATAGTTAATGATATGGGTAAATTGCAGGCAGAATGGAATCCAGGATAGTAGTGACCATGCGTCGACTGATGTTGTCACATCCCACTGCATTGGATTTAATGGAAAGGATAATCTTTTTGACCTCATTCGAGTCCACAGGAATGAATTGAAATGATTGAATATTAGAGCGCGTTAGACCGTTTACTAAGGCTACAGTTAAGGATTTGGTTAGATGATCCATGGAATCAGTGGTAGTGAAATATTGATTAAGGTCATCTAAACGTACCGAACTTGGAAGGTCGAAATGTCGCGACTTGCCGATACCAAGAGTTCCGAGAAACTTCCAGATACCAGCAGGAGTATTAGTGGAGATATTTTCTATATTTTCTAGAATATGACGGCGTTTAGCGTTGCGTTACATCTGATTACACCGATTCCTTACGATCTTATAGAAACTCCAGTTCTCATCACACCTATCCCTTCTGAATTTCCGAAAAATTCATTCACACTCAATTTCCTGATATTTTTGAATATTAGCTATTTTTCATAAAAACCTCCTGACAATAACGAACAAAAAAAGAAATAAGTATTAATCTCATTTAGTACAGTCGTTCGGAAGTTATGAGCGTTCAAACATTTTGGTGATTTGTTTTTATTTCATCATCATAGACGTCCACTGCTGGACAAAGGCTTCCCCAAAGATATAGATATAGAATAACCGTTCTTGCCATATCCATATCCAGCGGTTTTCAGGATCCCGCACAAGATTATCGATACATCTTGTAGGCGCCTACCCACGCTGCGTCTTCCGGTTCGTGGTCGCTCCTCGACAACATTTTTATTTATATAGATATACTAGCGGCCCGGTACGTGCTTCGCTACGTATAAGGCATAGCAATAAAAGATTTATAGACATTTTTAAAATTTACTCTACGTACAAACCTTCCCTGGACTTCCACGAATAATTCAAGACCAAAATTAGCCAAATCGGTAAAGGCGTTGTTGAGTTATAACATTACAACGAAAAGTGGCATTGATTTTTATATATATAGATTAAATGAAACAACAACAAAATACTTTTTAGTGTGATTTATTTCAATCATATCATACATTAAGTTAAATTTAGTAAGTAATAAGTTACACGTAAATTTATCATTAGCGCATTACCATTAGGGTTCTTAAACACACAGGAAAAATAAATAAAAAATAATTCATCTTTATGGGCTGAGCAAAAGTTAGACGTTTACTTAATTTTGTCGATAAGCTCGCCCAAAAATTTAACTAGAAATCTTATTTTTCACTACATTATCTCTGTACAGACGCCAGCACATCAAGCTACCCCAATCTGTCAAATTTCCCCAATTGAAAGTGAACCTTATGCTTATGTGATAAAGTTGAAAATCTACAAAAGGAATTTGACAGATTGGGGTAGCTGGATGTGCTGGCGGCTGTACTAAACGGTTACCATTGGCGAATGGTTCATATAACCACTATTACCACTCCACATTTAGTTATGATTTCCTTTCTGATACGCTAAGGTTTAATTAAATTGGCAAGTCGCTTCGTATCGGCTTTTAGGCTAAACTTATGGAATATTACACCCAACGCCACTGGTAATTATAAGTTCTAGATAACACTTTGCAACTGCCCAAACTATAGAAGTCTTTCTTTTTCGTCTTTTTCTAAGAGAGGTAGGGCACAGCGTTAATTCGCGCAAAGAGCAGCCCGACTGGGGAAGTAACTCCACCTTACAGAAGATTCCTTAATCATTTTAATGTTGTGTTTCCGAGTGTGAGTAAGGTCGCCAGAGCTCATTGGGGTGGCGGGTAGGGTCAGCAACACTTGTTTGCTGACACTTACAAGGCCGACAACGCACCCGCGACTCATCTGGTGTTGCGAGTGTCCATGTGCGGCGGTGATCACTTACCATCAGGTGACCCACTTGCTCGTTTGTCACCCTCTTATATAAAAAGAAGTCTCTTACACAGATAAGTGCCACACCCAATGATGTGTTTACAATTTAGGCCATTATGAAACTTACTCACGGTGTCATCACCATTAAAGCGACGACGTATTAGCAATTTCTATGACATTAACATCCAATTCCTATACTACAGTTTATATTTATTAGAAATTTTAATTAATTTTAATAATAATTTAGAATGCTTGAAGTATAGGTACAGTCCACGACAAAAGTGGATGACCAAAATCAGACATTCAAAAAATTATTTTTATCTTTTTTAATAATGAAATTAAAACATTTAATTCAGCACAACACACCAGAAAATTATAACGAATACAAATCAAAACAGAAATATATAAATACACAGTTCTACAAGACATTCGATTTCGATTTATTAAAAGAAAACGCGCGTATTAGGGAATCTAATCACTGTGGCGCGGGGTACTTTACAAACATATAATAGACGGACACAAATTACATCCAGACTCAGAAAAACTATTTATGGGTCACACAAATAGTTGTCCGGCGCGGGACTCGAACCCGCGACACGAAGCAGCGAGGCGACTGTCTTAGCCTCTGCGCCACACGTTACAAACACAGATTTGTGAAAACGCACAAAATTTCGATTCTTGCATGTTCTGCCGAAAGGGTCACCACCTCAGCACTAGCTAGGTGTTACACCGAGCGTTGGTTTTCAGTTGGCAACCCAGAACAGCTCATGATCTAAATTGCGTCAAAGATGTGAGACGTTGAAGTGTTTCTAAGTGCGTGATTGATAAGTGTGCCAAATATTAGCTAATGCTATTGCCACCCATTATATGGCAAAACCCGTCTGCCAAGCGTGGCGATTATGGCATATGCCCCCATTCTTTGGGGAGGCTTTTGTCCAGTAGTGGACGTACTTTAGCTGACATGATGATAGGATGCATAGCCGTATGGTTTCCGGCCTAGAAAAAATAACAGAGCCATCCCTACGACATCCCGTAGGTGTCATAAAAGGCGACGAAGGGATATACCAGGTAGGCGGGTAGCAGCGCCAGCTGTGTACTGGCTACCACCTAACTGCAGTCGCCAACTCGCATGCCAAGCGCGGTGACTACGGTAAGCAAACCCCTCCAAATGGCAACGTTATGGAAACCTTTGGAGCAAGCTTGCCCAGCAGTGGACGATATCAGGCTGATGATGAATATAATTATTATTATTGAATGTCCGATTTTGATCAACTACTTTTGTTGTTGAATGTACCACAAACGGAATCGCCAACAATTATAAGGCACCAATATATGCAATGGTTGGCTACAGCTCACATTCAAATCCACGTTTCAAACAACACCCATTCCGAATTTCATTTCTTAATAGCTGTCTGTAATCATTTCGATTAGTTTTGCCCATGTTCACACGGCTATGTAGCCGTGTGAACATGGGCATTGGAAATGTATAGCTTGATATGTATCAAGCTATACATTTCCAATAGAAGCTGACCTCCCATTATATGGAATCCTATACAACGCAAGATCAGCTTATACTGGATATGTATAGCTTGATAAGACATAGCCGTGTATACTTAAATTACCTTCATCACTATCTTTACTTTTGTTCTCTGTGTGTAATTTATCTATATATAAGTTGAGTGACGGGGGCGAATATTAGAATATCATCATCCCATCTCATCCCAGGGGTGTAGAAGTCGACCCGAGGGAATATCTACAATAGGACTTTTATTTTAATCGGGATTGGCCCTCCCTCTTACCCACCACTGCAACTCCTGTAAGTCAGGATCAACACTGGCATACAATGAAATGACACTGAGCGGTGAGGCTCAGGCGTGTCCCGGGGAATCACTTTAACTGTCTTGGAGCCCGCTACGAATATAACCAGAAATAAAAGGAGGAGTTAGAAAATGAATAGTTCCACTTCCCACCAGAGCAAAGCGGGAGACAGAATGATGTAAAGAGGCTGTAGCTTCATAAAAAGAACAAACCAGAGGACTGGCAGCAGCTTCTTTCTGAGTACTAAGACCATCTTACTGCGATCGCCAACCCGTCTGCCAAGCGTGGCGATTATGACATATCCGCCCAAGAAGATGAACACTATAATTTGTTATGTCTGGGTGTAATTTATCTATACTATGTATGTATTTACAAATATATAAGTATGTTCATCAGTTGTCTGGTTGCCATAGTACGGGCATTGCCTAGTTTGGGATGAAATAGCAGTGGGGTAGTTGTCAAAAAAAAAAGATTAAAAAATTGTTCGGTTAGCCAGTTTAAGAGTTAATTATCTATACATATAATAAAATTGTAGGAAAGTCAAAGCCATATATTGAATATTTTTAAAAAGGATACTTGGGGCGTGATTTACAATCGATATCGAAGCCAAAAACATAGTTTTTAGATTTTTTGTCTGTATGTATGTCCGGGCTAAATTATAAGAAGTGCTTTATGGATTTACTTCAAATTTTGCATGAATTTTACTAAGAAGTCGGTTCAACATATAGGCTACATATTATCACGCTATCAACCTACGGGGGAGGAACTGTTATAATTTATAAAAATATAATTTAACGCGTGTAAAACCGCGAGGCACAGATATGCAAAAAGAAATGTGAGTAAGCCTACTGTATATCCACCAGAATAACATCGTTTGGCTAGTATGTAGTTGTAATAATGATAGTTAAGTCCACCAGGCTAGTTTTAATGGAGTCTAGTCATCTTCGAGGGACATATAACAGTACTAAGTGAGTGTACAAAGAGCTTCACTCTATATTCTCTCATTGTAACGATCTAAAACGACGGGCTATCCAAGACGACCGGAGAGAGGTCAGGTACAAGACAGACCAATTTACGTGCCCTCCTGATTCCGGTATCGAACACAGTACCTCATTATCTATCCGCTAGACCAAACGAGATAGTTGTACTTTTAATAGAACGATAATTTATTTAAAAAAAAATACTTTTAATAATTTAACTCTACCCTATGCGTTTATTTGACACGGCCAGCTGTCAACTGGGGTCTCATACCCTAATTCCTGAATACAAATGGAAAAAATGAGTTTTATAAAAATAAAAATTTCTTTCCTTTATACTAAGTTACTATATAAAGCTTTCCAACGCAATTCTCAATTTACATTACGAGACAATAGGAATATAATTCTAACAATGATTTTATGAAGTACAAAAATAAAATTTATTACATTTATTACAACACAATGGCACTACTCATGTTATGATTTGTTTTAACACTTTCGTACTATGAACCCGGTAGACGGGTGTTATGCACGCCAGTGTCTCAGTATAAAAATAGACAGTACAGAAACTACCTATTAACGGTCGAAACTCACACAAACATGCGCATCGACGAGACTCCTAACGCGACGTCCTGCGTGAGCGATCTAGACGCGACCGCGAAGCAGCGCGGCGCGGCGTGAGTACAAGAAATCTTTGAAACCTATTGAAGTGTACTACGAGACAGAACGCGCGTGGGTGCGGTGCGGAGCGGCGCGAAATGAAGAGAACGCGATCAGTTGACTTGATATTTTCACTACACTCATGTTATGATTTGTTTTAACACTATCGTACCATGAACCCGGTAGACGGGTGTTGGGCACGCCAGTGTCTCAGTATAAAAATAGACAATTCGAAAACTACATACAAACGGTCGAAACGACACACAAACATACGCATCGACAAGACCCCTAACGCGACGTCCTGCGTGAGCGATCTAGACGCGACCGCGAAGCGGCGCGGCGCGGCGTGAGTACAACATACCGTCGAAACCTATTGAAGTGTACTACGAGACAGAACGCGCGTGGGTGCGGTGAAATGAAACGAACGCAATCAGTTGGCTTGATATTTTCGCGCGAACGCGCGTTAGTGTGGCTGTGCAAGACGATTCGCGTGCACGTAGGACATAGCCGCCGCGTCGCACCGCATCGCATTGAATTCGCGTGTCACCGCTTCATAATCGCGTTCGCTTTGAACCGCCTACACAGGACGTAGCGTAAGCGGTTGTCACGGTGCTGTCAGTAACGCGTTAAAACGAGTGGTCGCGTTCAAGTTTATCTACGCAAGCTTTTAAAAATCCACGTGCGTATTAGGATATGGCTGTTTGAAATCGGCTTGATCAAAACGGGAGCTTTCGTATTTTAACCGTCCGGCTGATTTATAAAACAAATATGTATTAATAAAAAATAATATGATGATGATGTCGACCACAGCGACTGCGTATATTTAAATTTTAATTGTTTTAAGATGACATCAGGAGCGTAGTTGGTCAGCTGTTTCATGGGCCCTCATATGACTGCAATAGCCAATCTTCGTTATAAAATGCGAGTACAAGTATAAAAAAAAATTGGTATCTAAAACATAACAGTTACAACCCTACAGCTCCAATAGAGCGTAGGTACATATTTCATCATCTAGGCTTAGTTACCTTACTGTCCATATTTATACTATGTACAGACGCCAGCACATCCAGTTGCCCCAATCTGTCAAATTTCTTTTATAGATATTCAACTTTATCACAAAACCATAAGGTTCACTTTCAATTGGGAAAATTTCACAGATTGGGGTAGCTTGATGTGCTGGCGTCTGTACTATAAGTGACTATAGAAGACAGTGTCTTCTATAGCTACGTATCGACACGACTCAAGAGTCGAGTTGTGGGCAACGAAGTATCGCTCAACCCACTAGCCGGGTTCTGGCACCGAAAGTGTAAAGACATACGATTAAAATATCGTTCTTAAAATATAGAAGAGCTAACACATTTGTTACAATCAAAAGCAGGGTTGCCACTCTTTAGCATCGGCGATGGAATTATTTATTTTTTGGAACGAAGTTCCTTATCGCGCGTTGTGAAAGGGGGCTAGACGGAAAAAATTCTTACGAAAAGTTGTCACGACACTTTTTGCAGCTGTGCGGCGTGCGCATGTTTCTCTGTCTCTCTCTCTTATAGAAAGCAAGCCAGATATTTTCATTTCTATTTTGCATTGAACAGTGTGGTGTCGCGACGATTATTTTTGTTGAGTGTATACAGGTTTTTTGTACATAATAAATAATAAGAAATAACTTCGTTCCATCCGGGTGTCCCTTGACACCTCTCAAGTTTTTTTTTAATTCCTCCCATAGAGGCGTAGAAGTCATCGAGATGGAATATCTCTCAGGCAGCAGCGTCTTTCTGTGTACTATGAACATCATACTGCGATCGTCAACCCGTCTGCCAAGCGTGGCGATTATTGCAACCCTCCAAATAATGGACTCAGTCCTTTGTAGTAATCTTTTGGGGAGGCCTTTGTCCAGCAGTGGACGTCTTTCGGCTGTCATGATGATTTGTTCCCAACGAGAAACACCTTCAATGTCACACTGTTACTCGATGGGAATTACTTCAGAAAAAAATCCCAACCAGTCACACTGTTACTCGATGGGAACACACTGTTACAGAACATAATTAAAAGAACAATTAAATCGGTTTTTGTAATTATAATTAAAATCAACAAAATAACAACATTGCTAAATAGAGTTACTTAATTACGGACTTTAAACGTTTTTTTAACATTCGAGTTCCCATCGAGTAACAGTGTGACTAGTTGGGATTTTTTTCTGAAGAAATTCCCATCGAATAACAGTGTGATATTGAGGGTGTTACTAGTTGGGAACAAATCGTCATGATGATGAATATGATGATGATGACGATGGAAATTGATTGGTGCGTGATAGAATCGGTTCACTAATTCCTTGTGACGTCACACACAAAGTATAGTGCGTACTCTCTCTAATGTGACTTTTGATATGCTTGTAACTTCGTTATTAGTAAAGAAATTATAATTCTGTTTTCACATTTCGGCACATTTAATCTGTACTAAAATAAAAATATCATTTTTGTATAGGTGTTTGTTTGTTCAGACTAATCTTCGAAACGGCTGGACCGATTATGTCGAGGCTTTCATTGACATGCAGCTTATTTTATAGGGTACGTTTCCAAGGGATGTAAAATGACTTAAAGATGGCCGAATATATAAAGCTTCTAGTATTAAGTAATACAAAAAAGTTTGTCAAATGCCAAATTGCTAAGTGTTCATCGCTGATGCTAAATGATCGTCCATAGATGGCGCTAATTACAATAATTAAATGATACAACACAGTCATGTCATTGAATGGTACGCAAATAAATATTACTAGGTAGATGAAAGAGAGATGATTAAAAATAATTTTATAACTATAAATTTTACCATAGACGATTTATAATAAAAGAGGCAACGAGGATCGACGTCGTTGGATATTTTTTATTTTCTAGTCTATGCCAATGTAACGATAAAGTGATTAATAACACTATTATTAATATTAACCGGTTATTTTCCATAAACAACACCAACAAATTGAATCGCGTGAGCATACTCAGCTCATATGGGAACGGCAATGGTGATCAAACATAAAGGTGAGTATAGACTACAACATTTTCTCGAGCATTTCTGTGTAATGTAACGTTCTTACGAATGGTACAATACAGGCAAATGCTCAGTTTCCAAAGAATTTCCATGTAATGTAACGTTCCTGCAAATGCTCGGCGTTGTCACGGGTAAATGCTCACAGCGACCGCCCATTTACCAAAATTTCGTTGTACCTTGCGTTCATTCTTCTTTGAAATGTTGCACCTACAAGTTGCATGTGCTGCGTTTATCTTGATGAATTATATTAAAAGAAAAAAGGCTCGACGAAATGTTACACCAATACGCTAAAGGAAATATTACACCAATATGCTCGTTGGTTGTAAAATAAGCTGTAACAAAGAGGCGAGCGTGCTCGACGTTAAGTTCGTAAAAGGATGATACACTAGAACATATCATAGAGCAGCTCGTTGTTCTGTTACAAGTAAATGTTGTAGTCTATACTCACCTCTACAATTCACCAACATGATTGTACAAAAAAAATTGTAACTGGGGAATGAGTGACGAGAACGTTACGAAAAGTGTGATCGTGCGAGGCGAACGGAAGTTGAGAGGGAGATATAAGTTAGTGAAGATAGAAAGAGTAACGCTCGTATATTACTGTAGAGGCAAGAGAGAGATGAAGCACATATTTTCTTTCTCTCATAGCTGTTTTGTATATCTAAGTTTTACTTCCGTAGTGTAGTATATAGGACACCCGTTCTTTTTCATACTAACCGGTTATTATAAATAATGTATTAACCACATTTACCGTATACCCTAACAATTACATGTAGGCTTCTTAAAGACCCAAGATTTTGTTAAAGCCCCAATTTCGCCAAAACGTTTTCACCGTTGCTTGTACTGTCGGCGAAGTGAGTGAATGAGATTCAGACTGCTGCTTGGGAGCCGCTCTGAGGCAGCACCACCATGGTGTTGGTGGCTTGGAGCGGAGGGTGCTCCATTGGTGTCCTCTCCTGCTGTAAAGAAGAATATACACATTATATATCAACAGAAGATAAGATTATAAAGGCGAAAGTTTGTGAGTGTGTGAGTGTGTATGTTTGTTACTCCTAGACACAATAACTACCGAACGGATTTTGATGAATCTTAGTAGTAGAGATGCGCAAAATATATCACTGAAAAGAAAAGAGAGATATATATATTTTCGGTCAAAGATATATATCACTCTTTTATATCTTGCTCAGAGCGAGATGTAAAAGAGTAACTGAACTGTTTAATTCATAGAGCCAAGAGAGAGCGGGATCTAACGCCGCGACGAGTCGCTCGCGAGCGAAAGATGTAAGTGATATTGTAGAACGATATTTAATTCCCAACGAAAAAAATTATCTGACTGTGGCATCGTAGCTCCTCAACGAATGGACTGATTTTGACACGGTTTTAGCTATAATTTATGAAGATCTGTTCAGACGTTTGCTCATGTTATCAGGGATTTTAAAATTTACAGTTATAGCCATTTAATTATATATTAAAGTGCAAACACGGGGCAAATCACACGAGACACTAATTAAAATTAAAAACAATAACCACTTACAATAAAATTATACAATAACACTATTTGGTTCAAAATTCAAATTACGTCAATGTTTATAAAATGCAACCGGTAATTTGATACGCAACGCAAACCATTTTGTGCTTTATTACCAAATTATAACGTAGACTTCTTTCTGCTATTCTTTCGATTCCCGCTTAGACACACACGCGCTGTTGGAACGACTATATCTCTCTCTTTCACAAGGGAGCGATGTATCTTGTACCTACTCATCTAGTCTGTGCCGGTTTGAGTTCATCCAAAATGAATCTTATGATTCGGATATTAAGATATAGTTTAGAAACTGGTGAGCGATTGATATACTCGCTCTTTGTGCAGGATTATATATCATTTATATCTTTCGCTCGCGAGCGATACAACTCTACTTAGTAGTAATATAGCTTATATATCCGAATAAAGGGTACACTACATTAATACGAAAAACTTTATTCCGACAGTCACAAATACGAATTTCAAAATACGGATTTTCATATTTCCGATTATCATTACTCGATATTCAATATTCCTAACGTTTATAATTACTATTCTCAAAATATCGATCTTCAATAGATCGAATAACAAAAAGTCCGACTTAATGATAATTCGAAACATTTATTTATTTATAACCAACCTTACATCTACTACTGTTTACTTCCTATAACATATTACTGTATATGCTGTCCTTGTAAATTCACTCAGTGTACAGTGGAACACATTTAAGAGGCCTATTACAGTCCACTAGCGCCGCCAATCGAAAAAATGTCATAACTCGTAAATAGAATCAAAAATACAAAATGTGGTCTATTATTACTGTAGAAAAGGCAATAACGTAATTTTATAACACATTGTCAACACTTGAAATATAGCTGTTTAGCTACTAAATCGTGCATTTTTTTTTATGTCAGAGGGCGACAAACGAGCAAGTGGGTCACCTGATGGTAAGTGATCACCGCCGCTCATGGATACTCGCAACACCAGAGGAGTCGCGGGTGCGTTGCCGTCCTTTAAAAGTCAGTAAACAAGTGTTGCTGACTCTTCCCCCCCACCCCAATGAGCTCTGGCGATTTATGTTTTAAATGGCGAGGGAGGCGATGGCTGGCCCTCACGTCATACTCGTGAACGGGTGCTGCTTGCGGTAACTGGTCGAACTGCTGTTGGGGTACTCATAATATTTTATTTTTTCATACAGTCGTTGCCTCTGGTTGACTTCGTGTGACTTGTTAATTTTGTAAATGTACGCGGATGTACCCACCGTTTTCTCATCTAGCAAGAGGTTATTCTAATTGCTTGAGTGAAATTTAATGTTATTGTTTATTATCTCACAATTTTTTTTGATTCATTAGATGACAACGGTTCTGTGCGTGCATTAGCCTACATAACGCCCATCATAATGTAAGAAAATACATGATTAAAAAAAAGAACGAAAACAAAAAGCAAAAGAAGACGAAAAAAGCAAGCCTGGAGTTTCTTTGTGGCTTTCTTCTCCGGGTCGTCCACCTAGGTAGCTAGAGAAAGCCGCAGGTTAGCTAGGGTAGGCTCCTCAGCGGCGAGGATCGCTTTGGCCCCTTAACACGTCATTGGTGATCCCGTGCAACTGATTACACCCTCTCTTAGAATTCTGACCTTTTGCTTCAGCGGCCCCCTGAGCTGTGGCCCGAACCCTAAAAGGGTGGCCTCGGGTATTAATTGTTTAATTTAAGCTACTGGTTAAGAGCCTTCTGCGCTAGCCAAATGCTCATTGCCTTCAATTCTTTAATTTTAATATTGTACAAATAAATTTCAAAATAATAGATTAATTTTTTTAGACTAATTATATTTTTGTAATTTTTATACTGCATTCGACTATGTTTATGTACTCCATTGTGAACTTGACAAGTACAAGTGTATGTTAATACCCAAGTGCTGAATAAATTTCATTATTTCATTTCATTTCATTATTTCATTTCATTTCAATGCACGATTTAGCTAAACAGCTATATTTCAAGTGTTGACAATGTGTTATAAAATTACGTTATTGCCTTTTCTACAGTAATAATAGACCACATTTTGTATTTTTGATTCTATTTACGAGTTATGACATTTTTTCGATTGGCGGCGCTAGTGGACTGTAATAGGCCTCTAATGTGCGCGCGCGCGGCAAGCGCTGGCCAACATCTATACATATAATAAAATCGTAGGAAAGTCAAAACTGTACATTGAATATTTTTCAAAAAGGATACTTGGGGCGTGATCTACAATCGACGACGAAGCCAAAAATATAGTTTTTAGAATTTTTGTCTGTTTGTCTGTATGTATGTCCGGGCTAAACTCAAAAAGTACTGCATGGATTTACTTCAAATTTTGCATGAATATTACTAAGAGGTCGTGTCAACATATAGGCTACATATTATACGCATCATATCACCTACTGGGGAGGAGCTGTGATAATTTATAAAATATAACGCGGGTAAAACCGCGGGGCACAGCTAGCAATTAGTTTGTGTGTATTTTGTGTGGTCACAATTCTAACTAAGCCCTAACGCCCTAGCCCTCTCTAACCAAATGATTCACCAACAATCCCTGTGTCGCGGGGTACTTTACGGTACCGGTACGGTAGGACACTTACCAGAGTGTTTAGGTGGGGGTCGGCGGCGGCCATGAGCGTGGCGGCGCGTTAGGTGGGCGGCGGGGTCTGCTTGACGGCGTCCTCGTAGGCGGGCAGCAGGCTGGAGTAGTCGGGCGCGGGCGCGGCGGGCGGCGCCAGCTCACTCGAGATGTAGGACACTTACCAGAGTGTTTAGGTGGGGGTCGGCGGCGGCCATGAGCGTGGCGGCGCGGTAGGTGGGCGGCGGGGTCTGCTTGACGGCGTCCTCGTAGGCGGGCAGCAGGCTGGAGTAGTCGGGCGCGGGCGCGGCGGGCGGCGCCAGCTCACTCGAGATGTAGGACACTTACCAGAGTGTTTAGGTGGGGGTCGGCGGCGGCCATGAGCGTGGCGGCGCGGTAGGTGGGCGGCGGGGTCTGCTTGACGGCGTCCTCGTAGGCGGGCAGCAGGCTGGAGTAGTCGGGCGCGGGCGCGGCGGGCGGCGCCAGCTCACTCGAGATGTAGGACACTTACCAGAGTGTTTAGGTGGGGGTCGGCGGCGGCCATGAGCGTGGCGGCGCGGTAGGTGGGCGGCGGGGTCTGCTTGACGGCGTCCTCGTAGGCGGGCAGCAGGCTGGAGTAGTCGGGCGCGGGCGCGGCGGGCGGCGCCAGCTCACTCGAGATGTAGGACACTTACCAGAGTGTTTAGGTGGGGGTCGGCGGCGGCCATGAGCGTGGCGGCGCGGTAGGTGGGCGGCGGGGTCTGCTTGACGGCGTCCTCGTAGGCGGGCAGCAGGCTGGAGTAGTCGGGCGCGGGCGCGGCGGGCGGCGCCAGCTCACTCGAGATGTAGGACACTTACCAGAGTGTTTAGGTGGGGGTCGGCGGCGGCCATGAGCGTGGCGGCGCGGTAGGTGGGCGGCGGGGTCTGCTTGACGGCGTCCTCGTAGGCGGGCAGCAGGCTGGAGTAGTCGGGCGCGGGCGCGGCGGGCGGCGCCAGCTCACTCGAGATGTAGGACACTTACCAGAGTGTTTAGGTGGGGGTCGGCGGCGGCCATGAGCGTGGCGGCGCGGTAGGTGGGCGGCGGGGTCTGCTTGACGGCGTCCTCGTAGGCGGGCAGCAGGCTGGAGTAGTCGGGCGCGGGCGCGGCGGGCGGCGCCAGCTCACTCGAGATGTAGGACACTTACCAGAGTGTTTAGGTGGGGGTCGGCGGCGGCCATGAGCGTGGCGGCGCGGTAGGTGGGCGGCGGGGTCTGCTTGACGGCGTCCTCGTAGGCGGGCAGCAGGCTGGAGTAGTCGGGCGCGGGCGCGGCGGGCGGCGCCAGCTCACTCGAGATGTAGGACACTTACCAGAGTGTTTAGGTGGGGGTCGGCGGCGGCCATGAGCGTGGCGGCGCGGTAGGTGGGCGGCGGGGTCTGCTTGACGGCGTCCTCGTAGGCGGGCAGCAGGCTGGAGTAGTCGGGCGCGGGCGCGGCGGGCGGCGCCAGCTCACTCGAGATGTAGGACACTTACCAGAGTGTTTAGGTGGGGGTCGGCGGCGACCATGAGCGTGGCGGCGCGGTAGGTGGGCGGCGGGGTCTGCTTGACGGCGTCCTCGTAGGCGGGCAGCAGGCTGGAGTAGTCGGGCGCGGGCGCGGCGGGCGGCGCCAGCTCACTCGAGATGTAGGACACTTACCAGAGTGTTTAGGTGGGGGTCGGCGGCGGCCATGAGCGTGGCGGCGCGGTAGGTGGGCGGCGGGGTCTGCTTGACGGCGTCCTCGTAGGCGGGCAGCAGGCTGGAGTAGTCGGGCGCGGGCGCGGCGGGCGGCGCCAGCTCACTCGAGATGTAGGACACTTACCAGAGTGTTTAGGTGGGGGTCGGCGGCGGCCATGAGCGTGGCGGCGCGGTAGGTGGGCGGCGGGGTCTGCTTGACGGCGTCCTCGTAGGCGGGCAGCAGGCTGGAGTAGTCAGGCGCGGGCGCGGCGGGCGGCGCCAGCTCACTCGAGATGTAGGACACTTACCAGAGTGTTTAGGTGGGGGTCGGCGGCGGCCATGAGCGTGGCGGCGCGGTAGGTGGGCGGCGGGGTCTGCTTGACGGCGTCCTCGTAGGCGGGCAGCAGGCTGGAGTAGTCGGGCGCGGGCGCGGCGGGCGGCGCCAGCTCACTCGAGATGTAGGACACTTACCAGAGTGTTTAGGTGGGGGTCGGCGGCGGCCATGAGCGTGGCGGCGCGGTAGGTGGGCGGCGGGGTCTGCTTGACGGCGTCCTCGTAGGCGGGCAGCAGGCTGGAGTAGTCGGGCGCGGGCGCGGCGGGCGGCGCCAGCTCACTCGAGATGTAGGACACTTACCAGAGTGTTTAGGTGGGGGTCGGCGGCGGCCATGAGCGTGGCGGCGCGGTAGGTGGGCGGCGGGGTCTGCTTGACGGCGTCCTCGTAGGCGGGCAGCAGGCTGGAGTAGTCGGGCGCGGGCGCGGCGGGCGGCGCCAGCTCACTCGAGATGTAGGACACTTACCAGAGTGTTTAGGTGGGGGTCGGCGGCGGCCATGAGCGTGGCGGCGCGGTAGGTGGGCGGCGGGGTCTGCTTGACGGCGTCCTCGTAGGCGGGCAGCAGGCTGGAGTAGTCGGGCGCGGGCGCGGCGGGCGGCGCCAGCTCACTCGAGATGTAGGACACTTACCAGAGTGTTTAGGTGGGGGTCGGCGGCGGCCATGAGCGTGGCGGCGCGGTAGGTGGGCGGCGGGGTCTGCTTGACGGCGTCCTCGTAGGCGGGCAGCAGGCTGGAGTAGTCGGGCGCGGGCGCGGCGGGCGGCGCCAGCTCACTCGAGATGTAGGACACTTACCAGAGTGTTTAGGTGGGGGTCGGCGGCGGCCATGAGCGTGGCGGCGCGGTAGGTGGGCGGCGGGGTCTGCTTGACGGCGTCCTCGTAGGCGGGCAGCAGGCTGGAGTAGTCGGGCGCGGGCGCGGCGGGCGGCGCCAGCTCACTCGAGATGTAGGACACTTACCAGAGTGTTTAGGTGGGGGTCGGCGGCGGCCATGAGCGTGGCGGCGCGGTAGGTGGGCGGCGGGGTCTGCTTGACGGCGTCCTCGTAGGCGGGCAGCAGGCTGGAGTAGTCGGGCGCGGGCGCGGCGGGCGGCGCCAGCTCACTCGAGATGTAGGACACTTACCAGAGTGTTTAGGTGGGGGTCGGCGGCGGCCATGAGCGTGGCGGCGCGGTAGGTGGGCGGCGGGGTCTGCTTGACGGCGTCCTCGTAGGCGGGCAGCAGGCTGGAGTAGTCGGGCGCGGGCGCGGCGGGCGGCGCCAGCTCACTCGAGATGTAGGACACTTACCAGAGTGTTTAGGTGGGGGTCGGCGGCGGCCATGAGCGTGGCGGCGCGGTAGGTGGGCGGCGGGGTCTGCTTGACGGCGTCCTCGTAGGCGGGCAGCAGGCTGGAGTAGTCGGGCGCGGGCGCGGCGGGCGGCGCCAGCTCACTCGAGATGTAGGACACTTACCAGAGTGTTTAGGTGGGGGTCGGCGGCGGCCATGAGCGTGGCGGCGCGGTAGGTGGGCGGCGGGGTCTGCTTGACGGCGTCCTCGTAGGCGGGCAGCAGGCTGGAGTAGTCGGGCGCGGGCGCGGCGGGCGGCGCCAGCTCACTCGAGATGTAGGACACTTACCAGAGTGTTTAGGTGGGGGTCGGCGGCGGCCATGAGCGTGGCGGCGCGGTAGGTGGGCGGCGGGGTCTGCTTGACGGCGTCCTCGTAGGCGGGCAGCAGGCTGGAGTAGTCGGGCGCGGGCGCGGCGGGCGGCGCCAGCTCACTCGAGATGTAGGACACTTACCAGAGTGTTTAGGTGGGGGTCGGCGGCGGCCATGAGCGTGGCGGCGCGGTAGGTGGGCGGCGGGGTCTGCTTGACGGCGTCCTCGTAGGCGGGCAGCAGGCTGGAGTAGTCGGGCGCGGGCGCGGCGGGCGGCGCCAGCTCACTCGAGATGTAGGACACTTACCAGAGTGTTTAGGTGGGGGTCGGCGGCGGCCATGAGCGTGGCGGCGCGGTAGGTGGGCGGCGGGGTCTGCTTGACGGCGTCCTCGTAGGCGGGCAGCAGGCTGGAGTAGTCGGGCGCGGGCGCGGCGGGCGGCGCCAGCTCACTCGAGATGTAGGACACTTACCAGAGTGTTTAGGTGGGGGTCGGCGGCGGCCATGAGCGTGGCGGCGCGGTAGGTGGGCGGCGGGGTCTGCTTGACGGCGTCCTCGTAGGCGGGCAGCAGGCTGGAGTAGTCGGGCGCGGGCGCGGCGGGCGGCGCCAGCTCACTCGAGATCACGAAGGGCGTGGTCAGCGCGTGCGCACGCATCGTCAGGTACTTGTAGCAGCGCCACACCACACTGATGCAGTAGCCCTGCAAACAATTATACCAAAATAACTTTTAAATAGTTTAAACAACTAAAAAAACACGCTTTTAGTACGCACAAAAAATTACAAAACCATTTCATTTGATACCCATGTCATGGGGGTGCATTTCAAATAGCCTGTCCACCATCTTGGACGTCCGCCATATTGGATTTAAGTCACGTTACAATTTTTTTTCATATTCCAGACAGCATACCCTTTCATTTTACGGGCCTTTTGGCGAAGTTGGCAAATGCTTGCTTTTCATGCCGGAGGTCGAGGATTCGATTCCCACCCAGGACAAATGTTTGTGTGCATGAACATGTCTGTGTGTCCTGAGTAATTTATCTAAGTATGTATTTACAAAAGAATAGTATTATATGTAGTATATCAGTTATCTGGTTTCCATATTACAATCTCTGCTTAGTTTGGGATCCCAGGATATTATTATTAATAAATATAAAGAGGCTTATGTTAGGTGGTTGGGTCAAGAACAAGATCCAAAAAGCGACACTTTTAAACACGGCTCACAATGTCAGGAGGTTCCTTCCTTCCGGTAGAAATTAACGACATTAGCTTGTGTTTCAGAAATTCCCATTTTCTCTTGTATGCGGATGACCTTAAAATATATAATCGTATTAGAACTTTGGATGATTGTATTAAGTTGCAGGAGGATCTCGCACGTTTTCAGAATTATTGTACAGAAAACAAACTCCACCTGAGCATACCGAAATGCAAAGCCATTACTATCACAAAAAAAACAAATGTAGTTAATTATAGTTATTCACTATGTGACAATTATTTAGATAAGGTGTCCGTTATAAAAGACCTAGGAATTCTCATCGATAACAAACTGCACTTTGATCTTCACATTACTGAAATAGTTAATAGGTCTTATCGGATGTATGGCTTTATCATGCGAACATGTTCTCATTTTAAAAGACCTTCTTCATATTTAACTTTATATAAGTCTCTCCTTAGATGCCAACTTGAATATGCCACAGTTATCTGGAATCCATATTTCGCAAAATATATAGATCTCATGGAAATGGTGCAACGTAAATTTCTACGGTCTGTACACTACAAGTGTTTTCGCTCAAGGGTTTCATACGATGCACTTTTAAATAAATTTTCTTTATCCACACTTAATGAGAGAAGATTGCTCCTGGATCAACTGGTACTGTACAATATTTGTCATAATTATTATGATTGTAATCAGATTGTAAACCAAATTTATATACAAATACCAAGTCGTTCTCAACGTTTACGCGTAACACATACTCAACGACTTTTTGCTCCAAAATTTTGTCGTACTATTGCCGGTGAACGCGCGCCTTTGCGCCGCGTCATGAAATCACACAATGATTACTTCACAGATATAGATTTATTCAAATTGTCTAATAATTTATTAAAAAAACAAATATCTTTAAAAATAACTGAACTGAGAAGTGCAAACACGGATCAGTAGGTAAATAGTTTGGTGTATTCTGTAATAATAGTTTATTGATAATTTAGACATACGGAATTTGTATTGGATTGATTCTCAAAATTGTTTTGTATTCCTAATTTAGTTTTGTTAATATATTTTGTTGTAGAATAGTGTAAGGCTGTAGAACCTCTATGTAACACTATCATACTACGCTATTGTTGTTGCTTTGTTTGTACACAAATTTTATATTTAATTTGGGGGTTACGGTGTTGGGTGTACAATTATTTAAAAGTTTTAATTTGTTATTAACTACCTAAGTGTTATTGTATACCTGTTTGTTTCCCTAAATAAAATAAAATAAATAAACAAAACACCGCGGGGCACAGCTAGTAATAAATAATTATATGATAACTTTCGTACGTTAGCTCTCTCAAGCTGGGTGCTTCAAGCATCATCAAGGTTCATGAACATGTCTGTTTGTCCTGAGTCTCGGTGTAATTATCTATATAAGTATATTTTTACAAAAGAAAAGTATTATATTATCTAGTATATCAGTTATCTAGTTTCCATAGTACAAGCTCTGCTTAGATTGGGATCAGATGGCCGTGTGTAAATAATGTCGTAGAATATTATTATTATATACATCTGCTCAATACAGCTTATTTCCCTTTGAAGAGGAACGAATGATTAATGTTAAAGTTAAGAACTTGTATATAAACTACTAGCTAAGCCCCACGGTTTTACCCACGTTAAACGTTATAAATTATAACCTATGTGATATTCGGATATATAACCTATATTACAACAAAGTTTAATTAAATACCGAACGACTTTTAATGAAACTTTGTACTTAATTTGTATTTACTTCCGGTGATATGTTTGTTTGTTTTAAAAAAACAACGCCCGCATTAAGTAAATTCATCCCTGTGTCGCGGGGTACTTTGCAAACATATACAACATGTAACTTAATAAACGCACTCCCTGAAAATAGTTTGTTCGGAATCGTTTACTGGATTGATTTATATCATTTTTAAATATAGGTAATTATTTATTCCAAAATAATTAAAACTACGGAAATAGTTGTCATATTAACCCTGTACAGTCAAAACAAATTGAAATGGACCGAAAGTGAAAGTAATAAGACTTTTAAAATCGCAGTTATACAGTATTCATACAAATTCTATCATTCAATACAAAATAAAGAAAAATAAACTTTATTCCAAGAAACTAACTTAGTAAATAACAATGAATATACATGTTAAATAAACAATTCCGTGCATGTATTATGATTACAACATAATATTCTAATTGGGGTGTTTGAAGGTGTGCTTTAATTACGTTACATGTTGTATATATAAATAGATGGAGACAAATTACATCCAGACTCAGAACAACTATTTATGGGTCACACAAATAGTTGTCCGGCGCGGGACACGAACCCGCGACACGAAGCGGCGATGCGACTGTCTTAGCCGCTGCGCCACACATGCAGATATTGTGTGTCACTCTTCTTTTAATTAAATGTATGTTTTGATGTAGATACAATATATTTGCGTATAAATACTATGAGGCAACGGTTAGCCGATAGGCACGTATTATTCATTTGTGGCGCAATTAATATGCTCCTTGTATTTTCCTGTAGTTTCAAAAACAAAAACAAGGAAACATTGCCATTGCAACGGGAAAAGTATTCATTTTATTATGACTTTAGGTAATATTTTATTTATTTAAAGTTCCTAACACTGACCATAATTTTACATAAAATTCTCGTAAAGGTATAAAAGAGCTCTGTAAAATTCTTTCATATCGCTACAAACGCATTTCAGATCACCATCATGTTTCTAGAACGAAGGCGGTAGATGGCACCTACAGCTTCGATCTACTTCAAAGGTGCTATTTTTCGGGACTAGTCCCTCTTACCCACCCACACCTCCTGTAAGCCAGGATCAACAGTGGGACACAATGAAATGACACTGAGCGGTGAGGCTCAGGCATGTCCCGGGGAATCGCTTTAACTGTCTTGGATCCCGCAACGAATATAATCATAAAATAAATAATAGATAAAAGGAAGAGTTAGAAATGAATAGTTCCACTTCCCTCCAGAGCAAAGCGGGAGACAGAATGACATAACGAGACTATAGCCTCATAAAACGAGAAAATTGTAACTAGAGAAGCCAGCGGCAAAACCACCGAGGATCAATTTAAGGGTCATAAGTGAGCTGTTATATTTGATTCCAATATTAGATAGGTATGGCAAAAGCGCTTAAACGCACGGAAGTTGTTCCTTGTTGCTACTAGATCCATATAATAAACTACTCCAGATATTGGTTGCAAGCTATTTAACATAATATCACGCTGATTTTGCCAGAGATCACACTCCCAAAGTATGTCGTGAGCGGTTCATTTCGTTACAGGAAGTTGAGCACAGACAGATTGGTGAAGATACTAATTTAAAACATAACAATTTACTTTTGAAATTGCTCTAAAGTACTAGAAAGGGTACTCGTAAGTTCTTGCTCTGCTGGCGTGTAATCGTTTAACCCTTTCAATGCGGCGTGATAAAATATAAAATGGCTGCCCTTTACAGCCGTACAGGGCAGGGTAACGTAACTAAATCTATATTTATGTACAGCCAAAGAGATATCTTGTCTGAATCGTACACTATAAACGTTGACGTGTTATCTCGCCAGGAAATGCCTTCCCATAGTGCTATTGACGATTTATCTCGTCAAAACAATATATAGCTAATATTTCACAATGGAAGATAGTGTTGCTACAATAATGATCGTCAAGTGTAGTCCTTTTTTATGACATTGTCACGTTCGGGCTTCGAACCCTAGTACCAGTAAGGGCTTTTGGTAGCTTGTGGAACAGCGCTAGAATGTTCTAGATAATACCAGAACCAAAGAAAAAGGCGGCCAAGTTTTAAGAATGAAAAGAAAGAGATAGGAGAAGACAAGGTCAGAAAAATTACGACTAATCTGTCATATAGGCGAATTTTCTGCCTTACGAAATGTTTTAAATTTGGAACAAATTAGGGGTATTTAAGCGAAATGTTAAAGCAGAACACGTTGGTGTTAATTCAAGTGAAATCGAAGGCGAATTAAGTGGAAGTAATCTAAGTGGAAAACGGAAGAAATCAGTGACAGTAAACAGTGTCTAGTGTTCCCTACACAGTGTGAAGTGTGCCGTGTACGTCGGGACTTTAACTTTGGCAGTGCTCGTCACGGGGACTCTAAAGTGCGCTACGTGTGGCCTCTAAGAGAGCTAGTCGCCGGGACTCTGAGTACGTGTGTTCTGTTATCTTACAGGTGAACCAACTGTCACTGACGACACCAATAAAAGTTCCTGTCCAACCACCCACCGCTTGCCACAATATTGAAGGTAAACGGATTTTTTGCGAAGGGCATCAATTGAGAAGTGCACCAGTTGCTAAGTTCACGATTTGAGCATGGTGTACCAGTTGAGATATGTACCAAATGCGTCAAACCCATTTCTATTTGTACAATCCATGTTCTGACTATTTAAAAATTGGTTTTTAAATAAACCGTTTTTTTATTTATTCACTAAAGTAACTTTTGAAATATGCTTCTTACCTTTAGCAGTACAGCGAAGAGGAAAGCCGATAGCACCACGAAGGCGAGAGCTGGAGCGGGCAGCTGCAAGAGTTGGGCGCGCCACGGCACGCGCCGCGTCTCCGCCACCAGGCGGTGGATCGAGCGCAGGTAGCACAGGTACCCGGTAGCAGTCAACCTGGGTACATACATAATCATTTGTACCAAATCGTAAAAATCTTTGAGAGTATACAAACTTGATGCGCATAATGTAAAAGGGACTTTTTAGGGAAGGGGGGGAATTATAAAGTCTAATAATGTCCTCCTGGTTGGATTTCGGCCAAGGCGGCCAGTCTCAATGGAGACTAGCTATCTGTGCGGGACATATTATACACACAAGTGTGTGCGCAATCATAGGACCGATAAAAATAGGATGGGACGACGAGCGGAAAGAGGTCAGAACAGGACCGACGGCTTTACATGCTCTCCAAGGCATACTAACAAAGTTTTTCTTAACAGAATAATCATTAAAATAAATCAATTTTAATTTGTACTATTTAATTATTTTTTTCATTTACAAGTAAAACAACCAATTTTGTTTAACAACCTATAATAAGAAATAGGTTTTAACAACTAATGACCCATGTTATATAATATGTTTTCGCAAATTAATAAAAAATACTATACTGTTTCCGAATTTTTGCCTAAAAAGTCGGGTAGTTGTATATTCGTAAAGAACTTACACAGTGATCGCAAAGTCAAAGATCTGCAGACAGAAGAAGGGCAGGAGGTGGGCCGGCTTGCCGAGCGCGGCGCCGTAGATCAGCATGAAGGTGATGGCCAGGGTGCACACTGTAACCAGCGCACCCACATCCACATCATCTATTGACATACACACACGAGCACACTATTAGGTACTTCCAACTATAGAATAAGAAGAAGACAATATATTTATTCAGTAACACAAGCTCAGACAATAATAATATACAACATGTAACTTAATTAACGCACATCCTGAAAATAGTTTGTTCAGAATCGTTTACTGAATTGATTTATATCATTTTTAATATAGGTAATATGTATTCTTAAAATAATTAAGATAACTGATTTTTTTGTAATATCAACCCTGTACAGTCAAAACAAATTGAAATGGACCGTAAGTCAAAGTAATAAGACTTTTAAAATCGCAGTTTTATTTGTATCATATAAAATCAATCATTCAATACAGAATAAAGAAAAATTTACTTTATTCCAAGGAACTAATTTAGTAAATAACAATGCATATACACGTTAAATTAAAAATTCGGTTTGAGGTTAAATTAAGTTTGAGGGTGAGCGTTAATTACGTTACATATTGTATAGGTACAAATAAAGAAATTCTTAATTGATATCTGTACGAGTCCGAATTGGTCCCATCTCAACACTAACTGCAACATTAGTTTATAATAATAATATCTAGGGACAATGTCACACAGATCATCCTAGCCCCAAACTAAGCAAAGCTTGTACTATGGGTACCAGGCGACGATATACATACTTATATAGATAGATAAATACTTATATACATAGAAAACATCCATGACTCAGAAACAAATATTCGTGCTCATCACACAAATATTTGCACGTACCGGGATTCGAACCCAGGACCACCAGCTTCGTAGGCAGGAGCACTACCAACTTGGCTACGGTGACCGTCAAACATTAGATGTTGCAGCGCTGGTTTTCTGATCGAAATTGTAACATAATGCGAATTTTAATTATATTAAGAAAAAGTAATCTTACCGTGAGTTATACAAGGTGTAACAACTAGTGGAAGTTTCTTATGGAGTCTAATTTGCTCATAAATTTAAACAACATATATTGACATGCAAAATATACAAAAATATATATTAACCTCATTTAGAATGGGTTGCAAAAAAAATATTCGTGTTTCATATAATGTCCTCTTAGCCGAATTTCGGCCACGGCGGCCAGTCTCAACAGAGATTAGCCATCTGCGCGGGACATATTATAGTGCTCAAGTGTGTGCGCAAACACAGGAGCACTTTCTATTCCATCACTCTCATGATCCGATGGGACGCCTATGCGACACGACCGGAAAGAGGTCAGGTATAGGTTTCATATACTAGGTAGATGGCGCTCCTTAAGTTACGTCCACTATTTATGATACACTATGTATAGATCACAGTATGCACACATCAAAAGTGTCAGGGTTGAAGTATATTTTCAACTATAAAAAAGTATTCAATTAATATTTACGAAATGACTGCACGTGTGGCGCAGCGGCTAAGACAGTCGCCTCACCGCTTCGTGTCGCGGGTTCGAGTCCCGAGCCGGACTACTATTTGTGTGACCCATAAATAGTTGTTCTGAGTCTGGATGTAATTTGTGCCCGTCTATTATATGTTTGTAAAGTACCCCGCGACACAGGGATTAGATTCCCTAGTGCGGGCGTTGACTTTTAAAAATAAAAATCTAGTCTTCCAGACTAACTTCTTACTTTAATTCCTATGTTTAAGGTTACAACTTATTTCTTCCTTCATCATGTCACCCGAATGACGTCCACTGTTGACAAAAGATTTCCACAATAGAGTTGTGTCATCATTGTCATCATTTGGAGGCATATAGCATAATCGCCACGCTTGGTAGACGGATTGGCGAAGCATAGAAGACAGAGAGACGCTGCTGCCTGTTTCTTAGTAGATATTCCCTCGGGACGATTTCTACGTCCCCCACGGGATGAATTGGGGGGACAATATTTTATGCCGCCACAGAGCAAAACATTATTTTAATATTTAATATTTTAAACATAAAATTTTATCCCTTAATTCCTGTAATTATTTTTAAGTGTATTTACAAAAAAAAATGTTATGTTTCATTTTTCCATTTAATTGACGACATCAACTTATATTTTTTTAATTCCCACATAATTTTTTTTTTTTTTTATAATATATGAGGACAAATTTTAGCTACATAGGAATTAATGGTAAATATTAATTGGATATTTTTTTACAGTTAAAAATATACTTGACCCCAAGACACTTTTTATGTGCAGTTTAGGAGACCGAGCAGCAAACTGAGAATACAATTCAGAGGTATTCATATAACAAATTATATGAAAATCTCTACATTATAGTCTCGGTGGATCAAACTTTCTGGGATGCCACACAGAGAACTGACTTTTTACGACAGATCCAAAATATAAATTACGTCAAAGTTAGGTGACTAAAAGAACCGAATCGTTAAAACTAAGCTATTAATAATCCTTCACCATCGAACTGAATATTAATCACATTTGCGTTATACAACATGTAACGTAATTAACGCAACCCTCAAACACCCCAATTAGAATATTATGTTGTAATCATAATACATACACTTCATTTTTAATTTAACATGTATATGCATTGTTATTTACTTCATTCGTTTCTTGGAATAAAGTTTATTTTCTTTATTTTGTATTGAATAATGGAATTTGTATGAATACAAATAAAACTGCGATTTTAAAAGTTATTACTTTGACTTACGGTCCATTTCAATTTGTTTTGACTGTACAGGGTTAATATGACAATAATTTCCGTAGTTTTAATTATTTTGGAATAAAAAATAACCTATATAAACAAATGATATAAATCGATTCAGTAAACGATTCTGAAAAAACTATTTTCAGGATTTGCGTTAGTTAAGTAACATGTTGTATAGTTATATCATAATTCAAATACACTAAATCACTATTTACAAATACTCCTTCTAAATGAATGCGAGGAAAAACATATTTTAGATGGACTGATGATCTTGTGAGGATCTCTGGAAGCTGGTGGATACGGGTGGCGCAAGACCGGCAATAGTCGAGACCTTTGGGGGACGCCATTATCCAGCAGTGGGCGTCTTTCGGCTGATATGACGATGGTGATGGTATATTTTTAGGGTTCCGTAGCCAAATGGCAAAAAACGGAACCCTTATATATTCGTCATGTCTGTCTGTCTGTCCGTCCGTATGTCACAGCCCCTTTTGTCCGAAACTATAAGAGCTGTACTGTTGAAACTTGGTAGGTAGATGTATTCTGTGAACAGCATTAAGATTTTCACACAAAAATAGAAAAAGAATAATAATTTTGGGGGTTCCCTATACATAGAACTGAAATTAAAAAAAGCTATTTTTCATAGTACCCATACATGTAGGGTATCTATGGATAGGTCTTCAATATTGATATTGAGGTTTCTAATATAATTTTTTTCTAAACTGAATAGTTTGCGCCAGAGACACTTCCAAAGTGGAAAAATGAGTGTCCCCCCCTCTGTAACTTCTAAAATAAGAGTATGATAAAACTAAAAAAAATATATGATGTACATGTAAACTATGTACCATGTAAACTAACAACGAAAATTGGTTTGAACGAGATCTAGTAAGTAGTTTTGTTTTAATGCGTCATAAATCGTAAATCTCAATTTATCTTCATTTAATCAACTGAAATACTAGCTACCGCGGAACCCTTCATGGGCGAGTTCGACTCGCACTTGGCCGGTTTTTTTATTTAGATTATAAAAATATAGAGATTTAAAACACGATTAATAAGAACCGGTAGCAAGAACGGGGTCTAGGGTACCGGTTGTTAAGGCTCTAAAGACAGGGACAGACAGACCTCCTCACACTGAAAGCCGCGCCCTTGCATTCCATTCTGAATCTGGCTCCTAACTTTTCTACATAACGTAATTATTAATATTAATTGATCAGAACTGGACTCAAGAGCAAGCATTCGAAGGTCAAAGACCTGGCTGTTAACATTTTCTTGAATAAATAAATTGTTGCAATTGGTACATAGTTGTGTCGAATAATGAAAAAATTAATATTACAAGCGGGATAACAGTTTCTGACGTCACACCATTGTGGTTTGCTATCAACAACAACATATTATAATAATATTGTAATTTGAATCACATGAGGTAGGTACCGCTAATGGCTTAGGTTTCGTTAATTTGTAAAAGCAAGTGCGTTTAGTATATTTTGTTAAGGGAGATTTTGAGTGCACTTATCGTCTATCAATTGATATTCATCAACTAGGTTATGCCCGCTACTACATCCGCGTGGACTCGTAATCCCACATCGAAGAGGTTAATATGAACCTATTCTATGTTACCTATGGTTTAGGACGTCCGTCCCCCTATTGTCCGGAACAAAAACATTTTATATATCTTTTACATTTGATCTACGGAGTAAATCTTGTATTCAAACATGTCATAATGAATGTAAATGCCAAGTTTGAAGTGATTAACTTCAAATCACGAAAACACGTAAAATAAATATTCACCCCCTTAGGGGTTGAATTTTCAGAAATCTTTCTTAGTTCACACCTACATCACTTAAAAAATCATCATCATCATCATATCAGCCGAAAGACGTCCACTGCTGGGCAAAGGCCTCCCCCAAAGATCTCCACAATTGCCGGTCTTGCGCTATTCGCATCCAGCAGTTTCCAGCGACCCGCACAAGATCATCGGTCCATCTTGTAGGGGGCCTGCCCACGCTGCGTCTTCCGGTTCGTGGTCGCCACTTAAAAAATATTTGTGCAAATTTTCATGGTTCTAGATCCAGCTGTTTGAGCTGTGCGTTTTGCTTGCTTGCTTTGAGGTCAGTTTTTGCTTTTATATAGAAGACCTAATTCTTACCATTCCATGGATTCACCGTGCGAACACCGGGTCCATCGCGTGGAAGAGGAGGGAACACTCGACAGTCTGAGACTCGCGACTCAGATGTAGGTTTAAGGGGACCCCCTGTTATGCATCAACGCTCACCTTCTCTGGCTGTCAGTGTTCCCCCCTCTTCCTAGCCAAATTTGGTATGATTATAGATATTTTTTATATGAAATATACGGCTCTAGTATACAGAAATATTTGTCTTGAGTGAGGATGGAACTTTTGGATCTGAAGTCATGGACAACAGGGGCTCTACCGGCTAAGTCACCGATCATCGATTTCTTGGCGTTAAAATGGCGTTCAAATAAATAAAGGTTAAAAATAACTTAATCAATCGTTAAATCGGCTTCAAGGTTGACAATCGATTCCGGACCATTTATGACGTCACATGTGGTCATAGATTAAGTCATTTTTAACCTTTATTTATTCGAACGCCATTTATGAATTCGATGTTCGGCGACTTAGCCGATAGAGCTCCAGAGTCAAGCCACAGCGATCTTCAGAATAGAAATAGAAACACTGTATAAATCGAACACCAATGCGGAATTGAATCATGGAAATGTCAAGTGCACACTTGGCAAGTCTCTGTGTGTAATAATTATTTTTCATTCAATTCAATCTAGTCTCAGCAAATACATTTGCACTTAAGAAATGAACAACCATTCAACGAATGTGGCGCAAATTAAAAGGAACGCGAGTCAACGTATTAATAAAACCGGCCAAGTGCGAGTCGGACTCGCCCATGAAGGGTTCCGTAGCAGCAAGTATTTCAGTTGATTAAATGAAAGCAATTTGCGGTTTACGATTTATGACGTATTAAAAAAAAACTACTCGCCAGATCTCGTTCAAACCAATTTTCGTTGTTAGTTTGTATGGTAATGTACATCATATATTTTTTTTAGTTTTATCATTCGCTTATTTTAGAAGTTACGGGGAGGGGGGGAGCCTCTTTTTACCACTTTGAAAGTGTCTCCCGCGCAAACTATTCAGTTTAGAATAAAATGATATTAGAAACCTCAATGTCATTTTTGAAGACCTATCCATAGACACCCCACATGTATAGGTACGATGAAAAATTATTTTTTGAGTTTCAGTTCTATGTATGGGGATTCCCCGAAATTATTGTTCTTTTTCTATTGTTGTGTAAAAGTCTTAATGCGGTTCACCGAATACATCTACTTACCAAGTTTCAACAGTACAGCTGTTATAGTTTCGGTAAAAAGTGGCTGTGACATACGGGCGGACAGACAGACAGACATGACGAATCTATAAGGGTTTAGTTTTTTGCCATTTGGCTACGGAACCGTAAAAATGGCGCCTTATAAAACTGAGCCCAGAACCAGTTTTGCAATCCTAGAAAAGTATGCAAGGCACGTCGTCATGTATGGTTAAATTAGTCATTTTTAAACTGCTTTCCTGACGTTTTTGGTTCTTTAACCTGACTTGCAATACTACTCATATTGTTAACTACTCTCGAGGAGATCTAGCAACCTAATGATTGCTCTGAGTCTGGATGTAATTTGTGTCCATCTATTAAATGTTTGTAAAGTATCCCGCGACACAGGGAAGAGATTACCTTGTGCGGGAGTTGTCTTTAAAAAAATGGTCACTGTTCTAACCTATAACACAATCTGTTAAATGTAGAATGTGTTAAATTTCAATAAACATAAATATATTCTTAAATTTGAGGTGGCTTCTAGGTTCTAGTATATCAGTCTATCTATATATATTAGTACTAGAGTGATATATTAGAAACCACCTCAAATATAAGAAGAAAAGAAGGTTCAAATCGAATTCAATTCAAATTCACAGAATTGATTAGTACTAGAGTGATATATTAGAAACCACCTCAAATATAAGAAGAGAAGAAGGTTCAAATCGAATTCAATTCAAATTCACAGAATTGATTAGTACTAGAGTGATATATTAGAAACCACCTCAAATATAAGAAGAGAAGAAGGTTCAAATCGAATTCAATTCAAATTCACAGAATGGATTTAATTGTAAATTAGATACAAGTGAGACTGAAAAGAGTGGTTTAATCCTTTTTAACGCAATATGTTTTTCTAATTGATAAGTTTGAAGTTTATTACAAGTTATTAGAGTTCAAAATATAATAATAACTATATTAACACTGCCTTAAAA
This sequence comes from Pseudoips prasinana, assembly GCA_951640165.1. Taxonomy (NCBI): domain Eukaryota; kingdom Metazoa; phylum Arthropoda; class Insecta; order Lepidoptera; family Nolidae; genus Pseudoips; species Pseudoips prasinana. The sequence continues at coordinate 19,222,703 of OX621260.1, forward strand.
ATAATAGCTAAATGAATAGAAAAATGTTTTAACCCCTTGAACATGCCAATAAAATCTGGGACCCGTACTTTAAAAAAGACATTAAACTCATTGACAATGTGCAGAGAAGGGCTACAAAGATGGTTCTTTCAATGCGCAACTCATGGTGAGTTGCGCATTGAAAGAACAACGTCTCAATTTCCTTGGATTCACCACACATAAACAGCGTAGACAGAGGGGAAGTTTAATTGAAACTTACAAAATCATTATGATGTGCCTAGCCTTAAAGACATGTATAAGCTAAATGATAATAAATATGTACGAGGTAATCCATTGAAACTTTGGGAAAACTCATCGAAAAAGAAACCAATGAAGCATTTCTTGCCTACAGTGTTGTAAAAGCATGGAACAAACTACCAGAACAGATTGGACAAGGAAATCATCTCCAAGCTATATGATACTCACGCATCAGCTAATTAGCTGCTAGTGTGTTACACAAAAAAATAATAAATTCAAACAACTCTCGAGCTAAGCAATGTCTAAATCAAACAAACAATTAAAATTACTTACGATATATGAGGCTATGATCTTTCCCTTGGCCGATGTGTGGGGGGAACGAGCTCGGCTGGAGCTCTACCTTGGACAGAGGCGTGGGCATGACGTTATTAGCGTGGCCTGCATCGCTCCAGTCAGGTCCTGGGGCAGAGTCACGTTCCAGCTCGTCCAAGAGACGGGGATCACGCACTATTGCTGCTAAGAATCCTAAAGCTATTAGGTGCAGCATCTAAAAAAAGGAAACAATTACAAATAAATTAATAAAACTAAGCTATTCGCATCCAGCTGTTTCCAGCGACCCGCACAAGATCATCGGTCCATCTTGTAGGGGGCCTGCCCACGCTGCGTCTTCCGGTTCGTGGTCGCCACTCAAGAACCTTTCTGCCCCAACGGCCATCCATGGCCCAAATGGCCATGATGACGGTATGTCGGACTCACACCGATTAAACCTAACCTGCCGTGGAGACCTCTTGGCGCCTGATGGAGGGAACCCCGGGAACGCGGGTATGCTGCTCCGGTGCCCCCCTTTTGCGCCATGTACTAGATGGTCGGGACACGTACCCTGGGAGGGCTGGATTGCCCTTCCCTATTGCCGACTCCTGCCTGACCACAGCGACTGCGCCACAAACAGATCGCTGTATTCCCGAAGCTGCTTTCACATGGTAGCAGTAGAGGACACTTCTCATACTGCCAGCGCAGCCCCGAGGAAAGTAGGCTTTGTGATATAGCCCTTAGACGCTTCAGTATATTCTCATAAAATTATCGCGTCTCCACATCAATGTGGAGCGGAAATAAAACATAAATATTTCAGTTCGATCCTTCACTCATACATTATTCTAGGAATAATTAAAATTATTTAGATTGACGTCGGGTTGATCTTGGTGCACGCGCGCCAATTGAATTTCGAGAACTTGTTCAGAGCGAGCTGAATATATCACGTGGGCTTCCAACAATAAGCCATGTAACGGAATCGTTATATATTCCATAAGAAATCGATATACATAAGTCATAAGTGGAACAATGCAGTGTGGTGACGGCGGCGAATATCAGACTATCATCACCCCATATCATCCCGTGAGTTGGGGGCGTAGAAGTCGACCCGAGGGAATATCTACCAGAAGACGGGCAGCGGCTTCCTTCTGTATACTATAACCATCGCACTGCGATCGCCAACCCGTATGGCGTCGTGGCGATTATGGCATATCCCCCCAAGATGATACTTGTGTGGGGCTTGTCCAGGACTTCTTTCATCTTTAATTATGATTGTTTTTTATTCATTTAATTAGTTGATAAATACTTGCCATTCACGCCGCAGGTCGTGGGTTCAATTCCCACGCAGGACAGATATTTGTGTGCATGAACATGTCTGCTTGTCCCGAGTCTGCGTGTAATTATCTATATAAGTATGTATTTACAATAGAAAAGTAGTATATCAGTTATCTGGTTTACATAGTACAAGCTCTGCTTAGTTTGGGATGAGACGGTCGTATGTGTGAATAGGGTCCCAGGATATTATTATTATTATTATTAACTAGCTGTGCCCGCGACTTCGTCCGCGTGTTAATTAGTTTATTTCGTTTTTCTTGTAAAAAAAAAAGAATTTTTCTAAAATAAAAGTAGCCTAAGTTACTCCTTATTACATCAGCAACCTGCCAATAAAAGTCCCGTCAAAATCGTCAGCCATTTCAGAGATTAGCCGGGACAAACAGACAGACAGACAGACAAAAATTGTAAAAAATGTCATTTTGGTGTATGTACCGTATATATATTCATATTAATGTAGTAAAAACCGGTTATTTCAATATTACAAACAGACACTCCAATTTTATTTATTTGTGTAGATGAAATGGAGCACTTTAATAAAATCTTGTCAATGTAAGAAATTACAAGGTAGTTTCCGGTCTCTTTCACTCTCATTTAAATGTTAGAGACAAAATATTTCTTACATCATCCAAGGTAACAAGGTAGACGCTTGCAAGGTTCAGTTTTAGAAACATCTCCTATCTGTTTCACTCGTATGCACAATGGCATTGAATTTGCAGAGACAAAATATTTCTAATATCGATCCAGATGACAAAGTAGTTCCATAAATGTTTTAGTTAGAGGAACGTCTCGTGTCTCTTATGCTCGAATGCACAATGGCATCGAATTGGCAGAGACAAAATATTTCTAATATCGATCCAGATGACAAAGTAGTTCCTTAAAAGTTTTAGTTTGAGAAACGTCTCGTCTCTTTCACTAAAATGCATACTGACCTTGAAAAGGTAAAGACAAAATATTGCTATTATTGATTAAATGACAAAGTAGTTCCTTACAGGGTTAGTTTGAGAAACGTCTAGTGTCTCGAAAACACTCGAATGCACAATGGCGTTAAATTGACAGAGACATAATATTTCTAATATTGATCCAGATGACAAAGTAGTTCCTTAAAAGTTTTAGTTAGAGAAACGTCTCGTGTCTATTAGAACGGTCTTTATAAACATAAAGTCATCCAGTAAGTTTCACTGTAATAGGTCTCGCATAATACTCAATATAACTTGACTTGTAAATGTTAATAAGTTTTGGGTCAAAACGAATGTTCTAGTTTATCAGTCACGTTAACATTATATGCTCGGACGTGTTCTAAATATATCACTTATTCATGGTGCTTTGCATTTCCGCCCTTAATCTATCAGTGTCTCTTACACTCGAATGCATACTGACATTGAAAAGGTAAAGACAAAATATTTCTAGAATGAATCCAAGGTAATAAGATAGTCCATTACAAGGTTCAGTTTGAAAAACGTCTCGTGTGCACTCGAATGCATAATGACATTGAAATGGCACTGACAAAATATTTCTAATACAGATACGTATTTTATGGGAGTTTTACAGTGGGTAAATTAGACTACTAGCGTATATGTTGCCGTTAGAGCCAGAACTCTTAGAAGAAATATTTACCGAATCTAGTCTTACAGACTGGGTTCTTGGGTAATCCCTAAATAATAAATAAATAAAATAAATAAAAAAATAAAAATATTGTAAATAAATAAGGACTTTTGCAAATTGTGAGAAATTAACCATAGTTAATGTCCTTAAATCAATCTAAGTTAATGTCGGGTCACCCAAAGAGCAATCGGAAGGGCTATGGTCGGAGTTTCGCCGCGAAATCGAATTAGGATCGCAAAATCACAAAAACACTTTGTACGATAAAATATTTTCAAGAGAATTTGTAGAATGCGCTGGCATTTCCAGCTAGAGATTTTCCAAAGATTTAACTGTATACGTCATGTTAGAAAAATAAGATAAAGTAATAATAAACATATATATATATATATATATATATAATTTTATTTATTTTTTTATGCACCTAACTCACTGCCATCTGATCCCAAACAACGCAGAGCCTGTACTATAGCACCAGACAACTTCTAATAATAGGTCTTTACCGATGAAATTGCCGTTTTGTATGAAAAAATTTAAACGAATTTTTTTCATGAATTTTTTTATTTGTATTAATCGAAGTAATCACCCATGCAATCAATGCATCTTTGCCATCGCAGTGGCAGTTTATTGATGCCCTTCTTAAAGAAATCAGCTGGACGGGAGGCAACAAATTCTTCAAAGGCATTTTGTACTGCCTCTCGGGTATTGAATTTTTTTCCCGCCAAGAAGTTATCCAAATTCTGGAAAAAGTAGTAGTCTGTAGGCGCAAGGTCTGGTGAGTAGGGCGGATGACGGAGAGCTTCCAACCCCAGTTCTTGCAACTTGGAGACCGTCTGCTGTGCAGTATGAGGTCGCGCGTTGTCGTGCAGGAGCAGCGGAGACGAGCGATTGACCAATGCTGGTTGGAGATGCGCCAGCTTCTCCATCATTGTGCTCAGTTCTTCACAGTACACATCTGCAGTAATGCTCACCCCGTTTGGTAAGAAGCTGTGATGAATCACACCGGCGCTAGACCACCAAACAGTGACCATCACTTTTCTAGGGGTAAGTTTTCGTTTAGGGCATTGTTTAGGTGCTGAACCAGGATCCAACCAACTTGCTGAGCGCTTGCGGTTATCAAACAGAATCCATTTTTCATCGCAGGTAACAATGCGGTTCAAAATTCCTTCATTTGTGTGTCTGTTGAGCAGTGCAAGGCACGTCTCGACGCGTACTTCGCGCTGGCGATCATTGAGTTCGTGGGGCACCCATTTGTCAAGCTTTTTTACCTTGCCAATTTGACGCAAATGGACCAATATTGTTTTGACGCTAACGTCGAAAGCTGCTGCTAATTCAGCCGTAGATTGTGTATCATCAGCTTCCACAACCGCCTTTAATTCGTCATTGTCGACCAAAGTCTTCGGACGACCGCGAGGTTCATTTTTCAGGTCGAAATTTCCAGAACGGAAGCGAGCAAACCAATAACAGGTGGTGCGTTGGTTTGTAGTGTTAGCTCCGTAAACGTCGTTGATGTTGCGTGCCGCTTGTGCCGCGTTGCTGCCACGACGGTACTCATATTCCATAATTACTCGAATTTTTAACGTATCCATGATGACGAAAAAGATTGAAATGCGATGAAAATGTAACACTAATCAATAAAGAAATGACTACTTTTGGAAAAAAGAATCCATGTTTTTAAAATAAAATTAATTTGAAATTAGAATTCTTAGCCAAACAAAAATTATTTTGATTTGAAATGGCCAGTACTGCAGAACGGCAATTTCATAGGTAAAGACCTAATATTATAGATAAATTATAGTCAGGGACAGAACAAATAATCGGGCTCATCACACCAAAATTTGTCCTGGGCGGGGATCGAACGCACAACCTCTGGCTCAGCAGACATGGTCACTAACCACTAGACCATGAGGCTTGTCAAACTCCATCACATTAATTGTTCATAGTAAATGTTTGCAAATGTGTCAGTTTTACTGTCATGTGTTTGCAATCAATACCTTTTTAATATCTATATAGATTATGTGCAAGTCTTACCAGATGCCATGTCCCCAGGAGTATGGTTCCTGTGCGCACATGAAGACAGAAGCAACAGCGCCATTCGCTGTTCCGCTCACTCCCCAATTTGGGACGAAACCTTAACATTGTGATCTACAAACAAACAAAAACACAAATTAATATATTATTACTGTTTTAGGTTAGTGGCGTATGGTTTCCGGCCCAGAAAAAAGAACAGGGCCTCCTCATACTTTCCCGTGGGTGTCGTAAAAGGCGACTAAGGGATACACCAGCAATGCCTCCTGGGGCTCTACCGGCTAAGTCGCCGAACTTCGATTTCTTAAATGGCATTCAAATAAATAACGGATAAAATTACTTAATCAATCGTCAAATCGGCTTCAAAGTTGACAATTGATTCCGGACCATTTATAACGTCACATGTGCTCATGGAAGCCGATTTAACGATTGATTAAGTCATTTTTAACCATTATTTAATTGAACGCCATTTAAGAAATCGATGTTCAGCGACTTAGCCGGTAGAGCCCCTGTAGTACACAGGAGGCATTGCTGGTGTTTTAGAGAACCGTTGGTTAAATACCATAATGGTATTCACGCACGACATAAGTTTTGCTGTCTTTCTGTGTTTGCCACGAGAAGTATCTAGTTTATGTAAAAACCATTCGATGAAATTTTGTCATGTCTGCGATTTACAGAAAATTCTGCCCGTATTTAACAGGTTTTTTCGCTTCATTTGTGTTCGTTATTTGATCATAACTTCTATTTATGAATCATCGGGAGTGGTCATTTAACCACATTCGAATAATTTTATTTTGTTAAATAAATTATTTTGATTTCAAAACTGATTAGCTAATAAATAGGATTTTATGTAATATGAAATAATATAATCGCAGATATTCTATGCTTTAAACTATTAATTATACTTTTGCAGAGAAAAGGACATGCTGATATATTAGAAGAGTACGAGAAACTCAAAATACAACATAACAGGAAGAGGAAAAATGTTGGTGATACTGGTGAGGGATGCAGTTCATCTAAAACATTGAAACAATCCACTCTTCCAGCCATCTTACCAAAGTCAGTTAATTTCGACAAGTTACTTGTGAATTTTTTAGTGGAGACCATGTCACCTATATCAATTGTAGAAAATAAATCCTTTAAGGCTCTAATTGAAGGTGCACAGCAATTAAGTGTTCCACCGAAAATAATGTGCAGGCAAACATGTAATAAAAAAATTGCAGAACAATACACAGAATACAGGAAGATTTTTTAGTCACCGTCCAAATTTTCTCTAGGCATTATGTATCATTCACTAACTCCATTTTTGAAAAAAAATCGATACGTATAATTTTTATATTAAATAATTTTCTCGAAAAAATTATCCGCTCTGCCTGGTCACTAAGTTAAACGTTAAAAATACTACACTTGCCTCGCAAACATTCAATGAAAGTGCAGCGCGCACCCCGCTTGCCCCCCGCCCCGCTACACCTGCGCAAAACATCTATCGTTATCCCCAGTCGGCCCCGCGCACCCTTTCGCGGCGCAAGCGTTTACTTCCGTGTTCCCGCGCATCCCGCCGGCGCCCCGCGCGATCGTGAATTTGCATAAAATGTATTCCCACCGCGAGTATTACGAAATGGTGCGATCTTACATACTTAGTGGTGAAAGCTTGAACGGTGCCCAGAGACTGTACGAAGCAGAGAGTATTCCTCGCCTTCGCAATCAAGGGATAATAAATCCTTCCATCCCTAATCGCCAAACAATTTTGGCCGCAAATCAGAGGCTATTAGACCATGGCCAATTTACATCTCCTACACACGCTCAAGGACGTGGCAGGCCGAGACTCGCAGTAGAGATCGAAGAAGATATCTTCGATTTCTTCGAACGGAGCCCTAGAGCGAGTACGCGAGATGCAGCGCGGCGCTTCGGTGTAAGCCAATATGCCGTGTGGAAACTTCTCCATATTGCTGGGTTGCACCCGTACCATTTTCAAAAGGTACAGGCCTTGAACGACGCAGACGCCGTTCCCCGTCGAGCCTTCTGCGAGTGGCTGATCGCACACCCCGAAGCGAACATTTTGTGGACTGACGAGGCCTTGTTTACTCGAGTGGGGCTGTATAATCAGCATAATGAACATTGGTGGTCATTTCGAAACCCACACATGATACGAGAAACGTATCACCAAGTGCGGTTTAGCGCAAATGTGTGGGCTGGAATTGTCGGCAACAGAATACTGGGGCCATATTTCATTGAGGGACGGCTGAACGGGGGCACGTACCTAGATATGTTACGCACAGTAATTGCTGATTTCATGGATGACGTGCCGGCAAGCGCCTATCGTGATTTTTATTATCAACAAGACGGTGCACCGCCTCATTACTCGGCCGCCGTTCGTGATTATTTAAACACAGAACACGGTGATCGTTGGATTGGTCGCGGGGGGCCCGTCCCCTGGCCACCCCGGTCCCCAGATCTTACTCCAAGTGACTTTTTTTTGTGGGGCGAAATAAAACGACGAGTGTATGTGGAGGAAGCCCAAAGCCTAGACCAATTAAAAGGACAAATTGTACGTGCATTCGACCAAGTGAAAAGTGACACTGTAGTGCTCAACAAAATTAAAAATAATGTGCAAAAACGTGCAAGAATCTGTTTAGAGAGAAACGGTATGCATTTTGAACATTTATTAAAGTACTGTTAATGTGACTGTTTTATGATTATTTTGATTACTTCGATTTTTAATTATTTGTACATAAGTTGATTCAAATTTTTTAAATACGCCTAATAGCAAAAAGTTACACGGCACGGTTTTAATAAGTTCTAAAGTTCTTATGTATCCAATTTTTTTTTTACTTTATTTGTAATTGATTAATTAAGGATTACATTCTAATCATAGTGAACATAGCACAAACTTTTTGCTAATTGATGGTCCTAAGCCCATGAAAGTATGAAGGGAAAATTTGCAACTTTGTTTATTATTGTGTTAACAATGAATTGCGGCGGCGCGCGGGGCGGCAAGCCCGCGTAGTTAGTTACCCAGCGTGTACGCACGGCACGGCGGTGTCCAGAACCATCAACTTTTTATAGATAACTTTGTGATGTGATATCTCAATATTTTTGTATTGAGTGATACTAAAAGAAAAAACACGTATTCAATGGTTTTCGCCAAAGATTAATATATCAAAATTTGGACGGTGACTAAAAAATCTTGCTGTATATAGAAAATACAAAAGAACAATTGAGAAAGGTTAATTTTATATGCACCACAGCTGATATATGGTCATCATCTAAGAGAAGCTATCTAGGGGTAACTGCTCATTGGATTGATTGTGATAAATTTAATCGGAAAAGTGTAACTTTGGCTTGCAGAAGATTCAAGGGAACATAGAGTTATGATAAAGTAGCTGAGCTGATTGCAGAGATTCATTCTGAATTTGATTTGAAACTGTCAAAAATAATAAAGACTATTACGGACAATGGATCAAATATGGTCAAAGCTTTTAGAATATATGGACAAGATTCAGATACAGGAATAAGTAAAGGAACTCTTATGCAAAATATTGATGTAATGCATGATAATATTGACGATGGAGATGATGATGATGATAATGTGTTAACCCTAAGACAATTTTCGGAGTCATTTGAAGAATTCGATGAGTTGCAACTGCCTAATCATGAAAGGTGTGCCACACACACATTACATTTAATAGCTTCACAAGATATGGATAAGGCTAGATCCCAAAGTAATTCATACAAAAAAATGTATGATACAGCTATGGCAAAATGTCGAGCAGTTTGGAATCTATGTTCGAGGTCCCCTAAAGCCTGTGAAATATATCTGGAATCAACTGGAAAATCGCCTACTTATCCATGTCCAACAAGATGGAATTCATACTATAATTGCATTCAAGATCTATTGGCAGTCAAGGATACCCTAAATGAAACTTTTAAGAAACTAGGGTTGCCTATTTTTAAAGAAATTGAAATTCAATTTCTTCTTGAATATGTAAGCTGTTCAAAGCCGTTGCTGATGGCATCATAAGTTTAGAAGGGGACAAAGATACTTACTATGGATGTCTTATACCAGAACTGATGAGAATGCAAAGAATTCTAAGCAGCTTGAAAATGGATAACCTTACATATTGTGATGTATTAATAGATGTTATTACAGAAAGTCTTAATAGGCGTTTTGAGAGATTTTATAAATTAGAAGAGCCAAAAGCAAAAGATGGCATAATAGCATCAGTATCTTATCCCTTGTTCAAAATGAAATGGGTGCCAAAAGCCAACAGAGAATACATCAAAGAAGTATTTGTTTCAGAAGTGAGAAAGATAAAACAAGAAGACGAAAAGAGTTCCCAACATACTGACTCTTATAAAAAGAAGGAAAGGACAGAATCTTATTATATGTTTGTTGAGGACTCTGATTCTTCAGCAGCCAGTGATAATGTTAATACAACTACAATAGATCTGGAAAGACTACAATATTTAAAAGATGAAGACAATACCTTAGAATCCTTGAACAGGTACTACCTCGTACACCTACCTACCTCGAACATCCTACTGTAAAAAAACTCTTCCTTAAATATAATACCTGCTTACCGAGTTCTGCCCCTGTAGAACGACTATTTTCATTTGGTGGAATGATTATGAGGCCCCATAGGCGGAACATGAAAGATGAACTCTTTGAACAAATACTAGTTTTAAAATCAGTTCAATAAATAAAAGTGGTTATGCTTAACAATGTATTTTATTTTCAAAACCTATTTTAAAAATACGTATTTTGCATTTTGTATTTAAATACTTTTATTCAAAACTATTTTGTATTTCTATTTGAAATAGTGCTAGCAACTATGCATTTGCATTTTGTATTTAAATACTTTTACTAAACTATTTTTCACATCTCTGGTTAAACATTATAAATTATCAAAGCTCCTCCCCCTTAGGTGATAGCGTGATAATATGTAGCCTATATGTTGACCCGCCCTCTTAGTAATATTCATGCAAAATTTGAAGTAAATCCATACAGTACTTTATGAGTTTAGCCCGGACATACATACAGACAAACAGATAAACGGACAAATTTCAAAAAACTATATTTTTGGCTTCGAAATCGAATGTAGATAATATCCAGGTATCCTTTAAAAAAATATTCAATGTAGGTACAGTTTTGACTTTCCTACGATTTTATTATATGTATAGATTCTTGTAGCAGAAAAAATAACAGGGCCACCCCTAACCAACCCGTGGATCTCATAATAATGTCCTCCTAGCCGAATCCGGCCACGGCGGCCAGTCTCAATAGAGATTAGCCATCTGCGCGGGACATATTATAGTGCTCAAGTGTGTGCGCAAACACAGGAGCACTTTCTATTCCATCACTCTCATAATCCGATGGGACGACTAGCGACACGATCGGAAAGAGGTCAGGCACAGGACCGACGGCTTTACGTGCTCTCCGAGGCACGGGGGTATAATACCGCCAACTCCCAGACTTCGGGCTGATGCTGAGAATTTTTTTCTTTTTACAGAAAAGTCCCAAAATCACTTTTGGCCCGACCCGGGATTTGAACCCAGGACCTCGTTATCAGCGGGTGAACACGCTACCGCTAGACCAGCGATGATGTGGTGATGGTGGATGTCATAACAGGCGACTAAGGGATACAGCAGGCAGTAGGGCAGTGGCACCTGCTGTGTACTAACTATCACCAACTGCGGTCACCAACTCGCTTGCCAAGCGCGGTGACTAAGGTAGAGAACCCTTCAAGTCTTTAGGGAAGGCCATGTCCTTCCTCCCATTGGATGATATCAGGCTGATGATATATGTATGTATGATGATGATAACTGTTTAAAAATACATGAAATTCGACTACATGTGTGGCGCAGTGGTTATGGTGGTCGCCCCACTACTACTCGGCCCTATCCTGTTTTGGGTTCGAGTCCCACACAGGATCACTTGAAAGACAAGATAAACTAAGATAAAAAAATATTTATTATAACATGTAGTATATATACTAAAATTCATTCGCATGCAAGATGTTACAAAACTATAAGTGATCAATGATAAACCACGTAGCCTCGTGCAGAGGTTTAGAAATTTTAATACATCATTTTACATCCGTATTTCCCATGTCCGATGTGATTTTAATACATCATTTTACAGCGTTATATCCGATGTCCGATGTGATCTTAATACATCATTTTACATCGGTATTCCGATGTCCCATGTGATTTTAATACATAATTTTACATCGGACTGAAAAGAGGTCAGGTAAGAGACCGCCGGCTTTATATGTTCTCCAAGGCAAGGTGTATATGTTAATAACGGCAACTCCGAGGCTCCGGCATGAGCAATTTTTTTTATTCAGTATTATCCCAAAATCACTTTTCACCCCAACTTAGGATTTTAACGCAGGACCTCGACATCTGCGGCTGAACACACGACAAATGAGGCAGTCTTGCGATAATTTTTTATTTTTTCTGTTCTTCTTTTATCGGCAATCAGTCAGAAGACTACGAGACAATGGCATGTCATAATGTTTAACATGCCGAGTGTGCTCTCCAGCGAGAGCATCTACTCATCTTTGGAGTTTAAAGATAATGTCTGTCTTGTAGCTCTAAGATGTGGCGCTTCAGTAGTCTCACATAGTTTTGAGTAGGTAGTTAGCTAGCGTGCTAATTTATTGGGATTATTTATTAGCCGCTCCCTATAAAACGATCATCTATGCATATAATAAAATCGTAGGAAAGTGAAAACTGTACCTTGAATATTTTTTTTTAAGTATACTCGGCGCGTGAGCTTCTATTGATATCGAAGCCAAAAATATAGTTTTTAGAATTTTTGTCTGTATGTATGTCCGGGCTAAACTCAAAAAGTACTGCAAGGATTTATTATTATTATTCTTTATTGCACACAGAAAACAATAAAAAGAAATACAATTTATGATAGAAAGACATGTACAGACGCCAGCACGTCAAGCTACACCAATCTGTCAAATTTCTTTTATCGATTTTCAACTTTATCACATAAGCATAAGGTTCACTTTCAATTGGGGAAATTTGACAGATTGGGTTAGCTTGATGTGCTGGCGTCTGTACATAGGCGAGCTTAACTCAATAATGAGTTTTCTTACAGCAAACCAAACACAGAGGACAATTTGTTTTACAGGGTAGAACAGTGTACAACATTATCTACTTAAATTAATTCTACCTACCTATATGTATAAATACTATATGTATACATACTATACAAAATATTACGAAATAATATCATAATCGCAAATAATAGGGATAGATACTACTGCACGAAAGGAGTGTTAAATGTTGGTCTATGTTCGTAAATAAGTCAAACTATTAACTAAAAAAATAATAAAAGCGAGCTATGTCCTGCGCTTGTACGTTTATAAATGATAAGCATATGCGTTATTCAGCTATATACGCTATATCACTACAAATTTTCATCAAAATCAGTGCCGTAGTTTTTGCGTGAAAGAGTAACAACAAACATACATACTCACAAACTTTCGTATTTATATTTATCAGTAGGATTATAATATTAGTACGATATATTTGTGAACCTCATAAGCCCCTTCATTATACATATATAGCAAGCGGTTCTGTTTGCAGCACATATTTTTTTGATAATTTTCAAATTGGTCCACATCATTCAAAATCTCAAATACCTACTGCAGTTTCTCAAGTCGAAAGTCTTTGACCAGGATGTTTTCAGTGATATCTTACAGAACATAGACGTGGTCGCATACTATGGGTACGTAAGTACTTTTTATTCTGTGCTATGGGCTTCATAAGAAATCTCAAGACACTCAAAATGCAATGGACAAAGCTATGGTCAGGGATCGAATCAGAAATTATGAAATACAAAGTAACCGACATAACCCAAGAATTGTCAGGCTGAATTGGCTATGGGCAATCGTAGAACTGACGGACGCTCAGCAGAAAGGTTTTCGAGTGGCAACCACGTACCAGAAGACCTACCGCCTAAATCGCCGATCATCGTGATCGTCGTTCAAATAGATAAGGGTTAAAAATTACTTCGTTAAATCGGCTATCAATCAAGCCCCCTAAGAGATGGACCGATGATCTTGTCAGGGTCATTGGAAGCCCCTGGATGAGTAGCGAAAGACCGGCAATAGTGGAGATCTTTGGTAGGAGGTCTTTGTCCAGCCATGAACATGATGATTCCAACTACACTTTTTAAGGTTGGGTCCGGGTGCCAAAATTTTATATGAGATTCTGACAAACAAGAATGTTCCCATGTAGGGTTCCATTCATTCATTCCGACTGAAATCCAATTGAGTTCCTGTATAGCTACTTTTGTTGCTGGCAGTACTTAGTAATTAACTACAATGTAGTGTATTTTTTTATGATAAGCATTATTATTTCAGTACTATTATCACGAATACGAGTATAATGAGTTCCTGAACCTCAGTTAGTTTAGGTAATGAATAAATGAGTCACAATTTATGTCAATAAGAAAAATCTGTTATTTGCACCGCAAAATATTAATATACACAACTGTGTAAATATCGGACAAGAAGCCGGCGTCTACGTAATTACGTATAGCAAAAGTTGCAGAAAACGTTACAAACAAACGACCCTCTCACTAAACGTCCAAGAACTCCACGACCTCATCCCACCGGCCCCCTTCTACCATCGGACATCCAGACGCACTGCATCTTACCATCCTTACCTTGTAGCTATTCCACCAATTCGCACTAAGCGTTTCCAAACGTCTTTTATAATGCGCACAGCAAAAGAGTGGAACTCACTGCCTGCGTCGGTGTTTCCAAAAGCTTATAACCCTAATCTCTTCAAAGTTAGAGTGAACAGGCTCCTTCTGGGTAAGCTCGCTCCATCGTAGACTTTGTCTCTGTCATCTCTGACATAGACTAGAGTCAAGAGCAAACCCATCTATACAAATAAATAAAATTGGAGTGTCTGTTTGTAATATTGAAATAACCGGTTTTTACTACATTAATATGAATATATATACGGTACATACGCCAAAATGACATTTTTACAATTTTTGTCTGTCTGTCTGTCTGTTTGTTCCGGCTAATCTCTGTAATGGCTGGACCGATTTTGACGGGACTTTTATTGGCAGGTAGCTGATGTAATAAGGAGTAAGTTAGGCTACTTTTATTTTAGAAAAAGTCTTTTATTTTACAAGAAAAACTAAATAAACTAATTAACACGCGGACGAAGTCGCGGGCACAGCTAGTAACAAATAAAAAAAAGGGGTTCGAACCCCAAAAGGGGTAGGTACCGTCCAGCTCGGGTACAGTTTGCATGGTAGTGAATTTTGTTACTGTTTCATCATTACAGCTGACAGAAGTCAATAGCTGGAAATACTTCGGGTTGATATTGAGATATTTTCTATACGGAACAATCCCAATATAACTTTTTGGCCCGACCGGGGATTCGAACCCAGGACCTCATTAACTGCGGTTGAACACGCTACACTTATAGTTAATACGCATGTGTAAACTCGTGATTTTCTGTGAATTGATTGGTGAACCCTCATTGCCCTAGCAGGGGTCACTCACGTGTTATAGATTAAAGCTAAAGCCTACCACGCGGTAGCCTTTGCCGCACCGCTAGGCTATTTCTACACGTGACCAGTGTCTGCGCATATCGACCTAGTGACTCATGTCTGGTAAAACCAATACCAGGTTTTTTGAATAGTTCTTCAATCATTCAGATTCAGATACTTTATTGTGGATCATAGGTAGGTACAAAATACAGATGTTGAACAATTTTAAGATCAGCCTTGTCCCGCCCTTTGGGCATACAATAATTAACACAAAATTAAAACAATAATTACATAACACAATGTCAATAAATTAATTAAGAAATATATGTCAAATTTAATAATTGTCAAGTTATATAATAAAAATTAATAATAATTAAGATTTCTACATAAATTCGATCTCAGGTATACAAAATGTCAGGACTATTGCTAGAATACTGAACGCATCATGTCTGGGTATTTATTACATCAGAGTTTTATCAGACAGAAAGTCTTGATTCTTCATTGTTTTTATAATGAAGTAAATTTTGTAATACAAATCAAATCATAGGATTTTTATTACTTTTAGCATTTTATTCATGACAGTCCACTAGCGCCGCCAATCGAAAAAATGTCATAACTCGTAAATAGAATCAAAAATACAAAATATGTTCTATTATTACTGTGGTAAAGGCTATAACGTAATTGTATAACACCTTATCAACACTTGAAATATAGCTGTTTAGCTAAATCGTGCATTCAAATCATAACGTGGCGTGTTTGTTACAAATGTACGATTTAGCTAAACAGCTATATTTCAAGTGTTGACAATGTGTTATAAAATTACGTTATTGCCTTTTCTACAGTAATAATAGACCACATTTTGTATTTTTGATTCTATTTACGAGTTATGACATTTTTTCGATTGGCGGCGCTAGTGGACTGTAATAGGCCTCTTAATTGAACCCACGACCCAAGGGGTATTCCGCCCCATACCCCGTGGGTTCGAATCCCACCCGCACTTAAATTTAAAAGTAATAAAAAGAATAATTTGAAGCGCCATCTGTTGGTAATTTTCGTTAGCCGTGTAACTTTCAGTAAGATGGCGTTAAAAGCTATGTGCGTTAAGAAATATCGAATGGATTGTATTAATTCGAGTCTGAGAACCACGGTGCGGTGGCGGAGCGGTTAATAAAAAAAAAAGGTTTTTGTACACGTAGACTTTAAAAAAGCGCTTGTAAATAGTCACAACATGTTCGCAGTAATATATAATTAATTTATAATTATTTCTAGGTACATATAGATATTTAGGTACACGGATTGTAGGAAATAATTAACAATAAGATTTATTTTATAACAGTAACGATATTTAGCTAACTAAAATTAAGTTATTGTCAAGGATCATGTGTAGGTTTAATTATCTAAATTTTAGCTATGTTTTTACTACATATTGTCTGAATGGTTCTGTCTATATTAAGGTACGAATTAGATGTTATCATTATGGCGGACCTTGTGTTTAAAACGACGGTCGCGCTTTAATGCTACCACCGGATCCAATGCGCCCCAACTGAGAAGACCCAGCGAAACAAACTCAGCCGGTGTCTCTACTACCGGTTTCAACACGGCCCAGTTGAGACGCTCCATGAGACCGGATATTCTACGCAAATATTATATGTAGATTGGGATCTACTCTACTTATTAAGTCGGCTGTCCCTTCTATACTTCATTAAAATCAAACGGGTTAATTATAGGTTTGGCAGTATAATAATTCTAATAATAAATCCATTTATTATCTCATCACAAATGGGGTTACATAATACATATACGTTATGTTTCAACATACAAAGCATGTCTTCAACTAGCCCCAACTTTGTGAGAGACTGGTGCCTGAAATAGGTTTGAATGAAAACCTGTACTACAGGTCACCAGGATTTTTTGTTATTAATATTGTTGTAATTTACTAACTATTCATCATCATCTTGACAATAACTTGATACGAGCTAGCTAAATATCATTGCTGTTATAAAATAAATTTTATAAATGTTTTAATACAATCAATACAATGTGTACCTAAATATCTATGTTACTAGAAATTATAAGGTATACAACTATAATACTACAAACATGTTCTGACTATTTACAAGCGATTTTTTAAAGTCTACGTGAATAAAAACCTATTTTATTTTATTTTATCATATCAGCCGAAAGACTCCCACTGCTGGACAAAGGACTCCCCCAAAGATTGGAGATCTTTGGGGGAGTCCTTTGTCCAACATTACCGGTTTTGCGTTATCCGCATCCAGCGACTTCCAGCGACCCTCACAAGAACACGGTCCATCTTGTACCAGCCAACCTTACTGCCCCAGCGGCCGTCGTCGGCTCTACGCGCTATGTGTACTCCGAAGAATTGCCAAGCTGAAGTGGCAGGGCACTTCAGCTTGGCAATTCTTCGGACTAAAAAATAAATAAAAAAATAAAAAAGGTTTTTATTCACGTAGACTTCAAAAAAGCGCTTGTCAGAAAGAGTCAAAACATGTTTGTAGTATTATAGTTGTATACATTATTATTTCTAGTAACATAGATATTTAGGTACACATGTATTGATAGTATTAAAACATTCATAAAATTTATTTTATAACAGCAATGATATTTAGCTAGCTCGTATCAAGTTATTGTCAAGAGATTATGTTTAAGTTTAATTATCTAGTTTAAGTCTAATTATCTAGTTTAAGTCTAATATTTGTAATACATATTGGCAATGGTTCTGTCTATATTAGGGTGATATTATTATGACGACTATGTCGGTTTCTTTGGTTCGCCTGCAGATCTCAGCATTTCTGATTCGATCTAGCGGGTAAACTTCAAGCATAGCCCTTACCATCAAAACTATTAGTAGCAATAATAATAATAATATATCCTGGGACATGAGTTACGCACGGCCATCTGATCTCAAATTAAGCAGAGCTTGTATTATGGCAACGAGATAACTGATATATTACATACACTACTACATATATAGATAATAGCGGTGCCCCGCGGTTTTACCCGCGTTAAATTCAATAAATTATCATAGCTCCTCCCCCGTAGGTGATAGCGTGACAATATGTAGCCTATATGTTGAGCCGACCTCTTAGTAATGTTCATGCAACATTTGAAGTAAATCCATGCAGTACTTTTTGAATGTAGCCCGTACATACATACAGACAAACAGACACACAGACAACACTTCTAAAAACTATATTTTGAGCTTCGATATCGATTGTAGATCACGCCCCAAGTATCCTTTTAAAAAAATATTCATTGAACAGTTTTGACTTTCCTACGATTTTACTGTGTATACGAATAGATTACACCTAGACTCACGACAAAAAAATCTTCACGCAAATATCTGTCCTGGGCGGGAATCGTACTTGAGGTCGTTCCGGCCTGGAAGGCAAGTACTTAACAACCAAGCCAATCAACCTGCCACAAACAGATCACGGTCTTTTCAGATTTGATTGCACGTGGCGGCAGTAGAGGACACTTCTCATACTGCCACCGTAGCCGCAAGTCGAGTATAATTAGTACCCATTTAATATCGGCAAATTGACTTCAGTGTCAAATTAATAAAATACATGATTCACTATACCACTCCTACAGTATTGAATGAATGATTATTTTAAGAATGGATTTGACTTTCTCGTTTTGATATGAATAAATTATTCAATACCTGTCAGACACAAATAACCTAAAAGGCATATTTAATCGGCAAATTTAATAATAATAATAATAATATTAAGAGACATTATTCATATACGGCAATGTGATCCCAAACTAAGCAGAGCTTGTACTATGGAAACCAGATAACTGATATATTACAAATACTACTTTTCTTTTGTAAATGCATACCAACATAGATACTCGTAATTACACCCATACTAAAACAGACATGTTCATGCACACAAATATATGTCCTGGGTAGGAATCGAACCCACGACCTGCGGCGAGAAATGCATGTATTCACCAACTACGCCAAACCTGCCCGTTATTTAAATGTATTTAAATTTGTAGAAATAATTTTGCATAAATACATAGACTCACGCCTATCTCCCAGAGGGGTAGGCAGAGACAACGGACTTCCATTTGTTACGATCCTTGCACACCTCTTTCGCTTCGTTTACTGACATTATATTCTTCATGCATGCTCGCCGGTTTAGGGTACTTCTGACCTGACCTTTCTTGAGTACGTCTCCAATTTGATCAGAGAATGTTCTACGAGGTCTTCCCCTTCTAATTTTAATAGTGCAATTATTGTTTCAGACTATTTACAATAGCTATTAACTCGTCCCCTGCCTATGACGCATTTCTACTTTTTTGCTATATGAATAGCGCGAATTGCACATTTGTGATCAACATACTGTTTCTTGCATCAATTACAATAACTTATGATTGCAATAATAATAAATATTTTACCATCGTTCCATAGCCTAAGAACACAAAGTATTAAAAACAATGCACAGCTGTATTGTATATACACTGTTTAGTGTATATACAATTACGAGTGTGCATTTCGCGCTATGTATACTGATGAAAATATACTAAATGTTATAAAGCACCCAACATAATATTGCAATAATTCTACTAATCTTGTAGATGTAAATTCGAAAGTTTGTGAGTATGGATGAATGGATCTCTTTCACGTAAAAACTACTGAACGGATTTTGATGAAACTTTGTAGTAATATAGCTTTATGTATCCGAATAACACATATCAAATCAAATCTTTATTTGCTCAAATATGGTACCTCCATAAGAAAATTATTTCTCAAGTTATGGTTTTGATAAAATACAATGTCAAATTTCCTAAAGCGTCATTTATATTATAATATTTATATTATAATAGTTAATAATATCGAGGGACAATGTCACACAGATCATCCTAGCCCCAAACTAAGCAAAGCTTGTACTATGGGTACCAGGCGACGATATACATACTTATATAGATAGATAAATACTTAAATACATAGAAAACATCCATGACTCAGAAACCAATATTCGTGCTCATCACACAAATATTTAAACTTACCGGCATTCGAACCCAGGACCACCAGCTTCGTAGGCAGGAGCACTACCAACTAGGCTACGGTGAAGTAGCCTAGTCTAGCAGTCTAAATTCTATTTTCCAAGCGGAATGCGTAGGAATAACACTAGCAGCAACAGCAGTCAAGTCTCGAGATGTACATGGTAAATCCATACGCATAATCTCAGACAGTGCCTCTGTGCTTCAAGCCTTAAAGAGCAACCAATTCAACAGCGGACTCATTCTGGAGTGCCACGGTGCGCTTGAAAAGATCGCAACAACCAACAAGGTCACAAAACAGTGGATAAGAGGGCACAGTGGATCTCTAGGAAATGACACTGCGGACCAGCTGGCAAGAAAGGGATCGGAAACGACAACAATGGGACCTGAACCCATTGTACCCATACCCTTTAACCAACTGAAAACATGGCTGTGTGAGAAAACCACACAAGAACATGAAAAAGAGTGGATAGATCTGGAATCATGCAGACAGACAAAAGAATTTCTACCATCTCTGAACAAACGCCTGTCGCGTAATCTATTACACCTGAACAGGAAGGATCTACGCATGGTGATAGGCACAATTACCGGACACTGCACGCTAAACAAACACCTCTTCAAGATTGGCGTCACGGACAGCCCCCTGTGCAGAGGGTGCATTGAAAATGAAGAAACACCAGCACACGTACTGCTACACTGCAAGAGCGTCGCTTACCAACGGGCAAAGTTCCTGAATGATCCGAAGACACTGCAGGAGGCCCTCAAGCCAGGCTTTCGTGGTCTCCTGGACTTCTGGATGGAACTTAAATGGTTCGAGTAGCCAAACAAGTATCACGCACAATGGCCCAATTGGGAGGCTAAGTGCGGAAACCTATCGCCCAACTAACTAACTAACTAGGCTACGGTGACCGTCAAATTGACGGGCCAGTTGGCGTGGTTGGTAGATACTTGCCTTTCACGCCGCAAGTCATTGGTTCGATTCCCACCCAGGACAGGTATTTGTGTGCATGAACGACGTTGTTGTTTGTAAGTTAAACTGAGTGCCTATTTCACCAACAAACCGTATTCTTTATCTTTATAACCATAAAAAAAGAAATCATTTTGAATTTGAGTTTAAAACTATTTGCCTAACTCTATGCTATATGATGGGGATCAAATCTTAAACATCAGCAAGTTTAGGTCCGAGCGACAACGTGTAGGCGCTTCCTAGGAATTAATAATAAAGTGATTATTAAGTTATAAGGCATATTGCCGTGTAGTTTCCGGCCCGGAATAGCAGGAACACCCCAGACTATCTCATCGAGGTCGTAAAATACTACTAAAGGATACACTAGGTATTCGGGCAGCAGTGCTTAGGGTGTACTATGATAATGTTGCGCATTAATCTCCCACTGCATGTCAAAGGCTTTTCACAATAAGAGGGTAGTGCGGGTTGGCAGATTTCACATGCCATCAAGAACATTTTTGGTGCTTTCCTTCACAATTTTGAATACGTGATAATTATTTCTAAGACGCACATGAATTCGAAATGTCAGAGGTCCGTGGTCAGCATCCATTGGGTTTGAACTCCAGACCACTCATTCTACAGTGTTGGTCTTACCACTATCTACCTCGACTATTTTGTGTACTAGGTAAAATCTAATTACGGTCGCAAACTCACATGCGAAGCGTGGTGACTACAGCAAACGTTACAAGGTAGGGCACAGCAAAGAGCAGCCCGACTGGGGAAGTACCTCCACCATACAGAAGAAATTCCTTAATAATAACATGAAGCAGTTTAATAATGTGTTTCTGTGTGTGAGTAAGGTCGCTAGCAGAGAGGAATGGAAATTGGGACTTTGTAAAGAAAACGAACAAAGTCAAATTTGGTATACAGACGGATCAAAAATGAAATCCGGCACAGGTGCGGGTGTTTATAATGAAACCTGCAGTATTAGCGTAAGCAAGGGCAACTTCGCGACAGTGTTTCAGGCAGAGACATATGCGATAATAACATGCGCCCAGAAAATCATAGATAGGGAGACTAAAGGTAAGACCATCTACATACTCAGTGACAGCCAGGCTACATTAAAAGCCCTGATGTCACACAAAATCGAATCGAAATTAATCCAGAACTATACCACGGCTCTCAATAAACTTGCCACTAAAAATAAAGTCAAATTCGTATGGGTACCAAGCCATACGGGAATAGAAGGCAACGAAAAAGCAGATGCACTGGCTAGGAAGGGATCTGAAAGTCAGTTCTGTGAGTCAGGACCGTGCGTAGGGATTCCTCCAAACGTAATAGGAGCATTCCTTAAAAATGAATCCACAGTTAAACACAACCAAATGTGGACCAAAATCAAGGAACAAACACTCCAAACAACTCATAATAAGAGTAGACAAGAGCTGGTCCAAAAAGCTTTGAAAATACAGCAGAAACCAGCTACGACTAATAGTAGCAGTATTCACGTGCCACTACGGCACCAACTACCACCTACACAAACTGGGACTGTCGAATAGCCCGATTTGCAGGACCTGTGGGGTAGAAAATGAAACAATGCTGCGTATAATATGCAAATGCGATGCATTGGCAAGACACAGAATGGCAATCCTGGGGCTGGCATATCCAGAACCAGGTGACTACAAGGATCTACCCCTAAGAAGCGTACTGGATTATGTGCAGACTTCATTCACGGCTCTAGGGATAGAATAAAACCAGTGGGGGATAGTACAAAAGATCCTGAAGGGTCGAAGTGCTGTACACAAGTACACCCCAAATAAGATAAGAAGATCGCCAGAACTCATCAGGGTGGGGGAAAAAGTGAGAAACATTTGTTTGCTGACTTTTAAAGGCAACGCAGCCGTGACGCTTCTGGTGTTATGAGTATCCATGGGCGGCGGTTATCACTAACTAGCCAAAAAACTAGTAGTGGACTACATCAGGCTGATGTAGGCATGTCAATGTGCGCATAAGGGTCAGCGCAGACAGAGAGGAGCGCAGCGGAGAGGATTTTATTAAGGCACTAGAAAATCAACTTTAGAGCTATAAGAATAAAGTGCGTATATGCTTGAACCTGACAAAATGCTCGCGCAGTCTCGCGCATTATAATGTTCAAGCATACATGCACTTTATTTAAATAATTTTAATATCATAAAATCCTCTCCGCTGCGCTCCTCTCTGTCTGCGCTGACCCTAAGAGGAGCG
This sequence comes from Pseudoips prasinana, assembly GCA_951640165.1. Classification (NCBI taxonomy): domain Eukaryota; kingdom Metazoa; phylum Arthropoda; class Insecta; order Lepidoptera; family Nolidae; genus Pseudoips; species Pseudoips prasinana. Next base: position 19,245,943 of record OX621260.1, read on the forward strand.
CCGGACCCGGCTCTCAGGAGAGGGCTCCTCCCATCAGGCGCCAAAAGTCTACAGCAGGTTAGGTTTAGTCGGTGCGAGTCCGACTTACCCGCAGACATTTTTTGCGGGTGGCATGCATATGCCTATGCATGCCATGTCTTCCCCCTGCCATAGCAAAAAAAAAGGCTTATCGATGTACTGGGCAGCACGCTGGACTAGAATAGCTAGAGGTCTATATATAAATAACGACAGGCCGGCAGAGGTTGTTGGTGGATACTTGCCACGTAGCCACGGTTTTTGAATTTATTTAACACTATAGTTTTCTTTTAAAATTTTAATTCAATTAAGTTTTCGATTATAATTTTATTTCTTCCTCAATTTTGTTTCTAGCTGTGATTATAATGTTTTGTTTCAATTTTTACTTTTAATTTGGCCTGAGGAGCCCGATTTTAATTATGTAATGCATGTTGTGCTTACCTGTAAGAGATTGATAAACTTGACCCAAACTGATTCAATGTAACCCATAAATGTTCGATTGTACTCAATTGTTGGTGAGCCAAATAAATAAATATACGATAACTAGCTGTGCCCCGCGGTTTCAATCGCGTTAAACTTTATAAATTATAACCCATTATGTTATTCTGATGTATAAGCTATTGTATAGATTAGTGCGTGGTGATAATAGAAAGTCGTAGATTAGAGATATGGTAATTATGGTGTATTCACTGAACACTAGTCTAAGATGAGGTTGAGATGGTGATGGTGTATGGTAATATATGAATAGTAATGTGACTCGACGTGGTAGCCGACCGAGCTACAATTCACTACTAATGAAATTACATTAATATAATAATTATGAAACCACGCGCTACGGTAAAATGCTGTCGGTGCAAGTGCAACGCACTAAGGCCGTACAGCTATATTATTGTAAAGTTTCATTAAAATCCATTCGGTAGTTTTTACGTGAAAGAGTAACAAACATCCATCCATACTTAGAAACTTTCGCATTTATAATATGAGTAAGAAGTAAGTAATATTAGAGTAGTCACTCATCATAGACAAATAGATTAATTCTCTTGGTAATTTATAAGTGGCAGTAGACAAGTGACAGGTGAAGATAATATCCTGGAGAAGATAATATCCGGATATGGCAATGACATGTTTAGTACAAATAATCCTAATAATATTATAAATGTGAAAGTTTGTGACTATGGATGTATAGATGTATGGATGTTTGTTACTCTTTCATGCAAAAACTACCAAATGGAGTTTGATGAAACTTTGTAGTAATATAGCTTATATATTCAAATAACACATAGGCTCTAATTTATAATGTTTAATGTGGGGCACAGCTAGTACTTATATAAAAAAAAATGAGCCGTTGTAAAAGTAATATGCAGAAAATAACCTATTGTGATAGGAACTAATATGTCATAATGATAAAATAAAAAGTCGATTGCGCACGGCGACGCATCGCCACACCGTACACACTACTATCGTATAGATAGCGTGGCGACACGTCGCCACGGCATGCGTCGCCACGCCAGAAATCTGTTTTACGAGCGGCTATAGATGTTTCACATCAATATTCTTGCCTTGGAGAAGCAAATTAATATTTTGAATGATGAAGCAGCTAATAATGATAAAAATTCATTTACTTTCACTGTGCTACTTTGGAACTTGTATTAGGTGTTTGAAGATTTGTTGGTTATAGCAAGTCTTTTAACCTTTTGACTGCCACAGATCATGTTTAGATGATAAACCAACATGTAGGTCACATCTTGGTTCATCATCTAAACATCAAGGTGCTAGAGAAGACTTAATTCTTAGTATACCATGGATTCACCTTGCGGAAACCGGGTCACGTCACATGGCAGAGGAGGGAACACTTGACAGTCTGAGGTTAAGCAACTAGGCTTGCGGTCTGTCCATAGATGGGTGACTACAAAAGTGGTTTAATTACTGAGTATATCTGTGCTTGCGAGGGTATGTTAAGCTGTCGGCACCTGTTGTAGTTCACAACAATCATTAAGCTATCTAACATGGCTTAATAATTGTTGTCTACTGACTACAGCCATCTGACATGACTACAACCGGGACTGATAGCTAAAGCACTGTGAAGCATGGAGACACTCAGTAATTCAACCACTGCCTGGTGGCTACTTGGCGGGTTGAACAACTGACTAGGGTAACCACTGCCCATACAATAACCGAGCAAGTGTCTCAATATGATCTGCTGTCTATATCTATATGTATAAAAATCAATGCCACTTTTCGTTGTAATGTTATAACCCAACAACACCTTTACCGATTTGGCTAATTTTGGTCTTAAATTGTTCGTGGAAGTCCAGGGAAGGTTTGTACGTAGAGAAAATTTAAAAAAGTCTCGAAAAAGTGTAATATCAACATCTGTTAGCAATTAAAAATATTTTTTGTTTGAATAAATGAACTTAAAATTATTTTTTTTGTTACTATGCCTTATACGTAGCGAAGCACATACCGGGCCACTAGTGCCCTATATTCCTTATATTGTATGATCTTTTTAGTTTTAAAACACTTCTTGCGATTGCATGTTGGCAGGAAACATTATCATTATATTAATAAGCTTATCACAAAGATTGTTCTCCCTTGTATATGGATATGGATATCCGACACATCATTCAGCAACATATATAATACTAGCTGTGCCCCCCGGTTTTACCCACATTTAAATTTATAAATTATAGCCTATGTGTTCTTCAAATGTAGAAGCTATATTACTACAAAGTTTCATTGAAATTAGTTAGGTAACATTTTTGTGTAAATAAGTAACAAACATCCATACATCCATCTATACTCACAAACTTTCACATTTATAATATTAGTAGAAACATCTGAACTTAATTATAGTAAATTTTATTTATATATCTTTTAAATGTCTCTGACTACCCCTCTGGGAAACAGCCGTGAGTCTATGTATGTATGTTTTAAATTTACTTTATCTTGTATCAAATCAATAATTAATACCACCATATTATCTCTATTTGACCCAAAGGTTAACTATTGGGCACTCCTTTTCACCTTTAAATTAAGTTTTTATAAACACAAGGTGAAAGTTTGTGACTGTGTATGTTTGTTACTTCTTCACATCTAAATGGCTTGAGTGATTACAATAAAATTTAATATGGAGTTAGCTGACACAGATTAACAGACAGGATATAATTTATAAAGTTTAATGTGGGTAAAACTGTGTGGCACAACTGGTCTTTTAAATTTACTTTATCTCATATCAAATCAATTTATGTGCACCTACCAATTTATCTTGACAATAGCTTGATATGAGCTAGCTAAATATTATTGCTATAATAAAATAAATTTTATAAATATTTTCATACAATGTGTACCTAAATATCTATGTTACTAGAAATAATAAGGTATACAACTATATTACTACAAACATGTTCTGACTATTTACAAGCGCTTTTTTAAAGTCTACATGAATAAAAACCTTTTTTATTTTCCCCTAAGGATACCCACTGACCCAAAGTTTAACTATTTGTCACTCCTTTTCACCTTTACTCCTTACAGTTATATGTAAATTTTTATATGTTAATAAATAATGAAGGAAAATTGATGCATTTATTAGTATTTTGCTCTGTTTACTGTAGAAACCACATACACTTAGACAATTTTCACATTAATTATCCTATTCACTTAATATTCGAACTTAGAACATTTTTAAATTTGTTCCAACTCCACAAAGCATAAACTAGGCAAAAATCTAGACAAAACCATACTTGATGATAAAAAAAATACATATAAACTGTAATTTCAGTATTAGAATGCATTCTAATAGTGTTTCATCAGCAAATCCAACAACAACTGCCTAATAAATACGTATACAATATTGCACAATGTGTTTATAAAATTGACAATTTTTGCCGATTATAATTCAATGTCAATAGACTAGATAAGCTAGTAGAAGTGCTCAAGAAAAGCTGTTCGAGATAAACAACAAGAGCATGTTCTGTTCATTAGCCATTTCAACAAGTTTGTAGGAAAAATAATCACAACTGGACCGACAACTATTCTTATCGCCGCATCAGCTTAAATTTAAAAACAGTATACACATATCAAGGTTATCAACATTGTTATAATGCGGCGAATGCTCGTTGTCAGTAGTAAAGATATGGTAAATGGTAATATTTTAGAGCGCATATGTTTATGTACGTAACAATATGAGCGATTGTACCTTGCCTAATTTAATTACACGCAAAAATGCTCAGTTAACACACAACAAGACAATTTGACTTACCTGATTATATTTCACTATTGGTTCAGCATGTATCCTATCGAAAACACTTCAAGAAATATGCTTAGCACAGAAATCAATGTATTTTTCGTAATTTAAAAACGATGAGTGTCGTCAAATAAGTATGAACGAATGAATTTGATTGATTATTACTGGATTGACATACTATCTGACAGCTCTTCGGACTGTGACGAAAATATTAAATTCCCCAGTTTTTGTTGCTTATCCCCAGTTTGTGTAGATAGATAGATAGGTACACTTTATTGCACATCACAGAATACAATTTTTGATGTATAGACATAGTTTCAATTTATGCACAATTGGCCGTCTTATCGCATAAGAGAGATTTCTCCCAGACAACCGTTGGATGGACTAGATTAGCAATTGAGAAAAGTGGCTAGCAATGTACTGTAAAATAACTTTAAATTCGATTTAAATAGATACTCAAATACATAGACTAAATAAATATATATATTAATAAAATACATAAAAAATTATATATATATGTATATACACACTTACATACTATAAATAAATAAGTATAGGTACACCAAATATAATGTTGAAGATGGACGACGACGTAGCGAGCTTGTGCCTACCTGAATGTTTTATGCGTGGCTGTATGTAGGTATATAGGTACGAGCCGGCCGATGCGCCCGCGCGCGCCCCATTATCTATTAAGTTAGTTCCTAGTTGAGTGCCGGAATAAATGCATGCGTGTTAAAGTAATCATTACGTTTTTATTTACTTGTCCCTGGATATACTCTGCCAACAGGTTATGGCCCAGGTAGACAGCAATATGAATAACACTTTCGTGTAAAATAGTGTATAAAAGTGAACATTATCGTGACATTATTTACTGTGTTGGAAAAACTAGTGCATCATGTCGGCTACGATAGAAATCGATCCGCTTACGGGCGACAATTATGACACGTGGAAGATACATATGCGAGCTATTTTGAAGAAAAATGACTTGTGGGAATATGTGTCTGGTGTATTGCCGCAGCCATTACCTACGGATCCAAAATATAGTGAGTGGATGAAGATGGATGGGAAAGCGGAGTCGGACATTTTACTAGCCGTGAGTTCGAGTGAATTGCTTGCTTTGGACGGCTTGGCATCTTCGAAAGCGGTATGGGACAAGTTAAAATCTTTACATGCATCTAGTGGGCCAGCGCGAAAAGCGTCGTTGTTGAAAAGGCTTGTGTTAACTCGCATGCAGGAAGAAGATGACCTGCGTAAGCACATTGCAGATTTTTTTGACGCCGTAAAGAAGCTCAAAGAAATCGGGCTAGTGGTTATCGACGAACTACTTGCCGTGTTATTATTGTATAGTTTACCAGAGTCCTTCTCGATGTTTCGAACGGCCATTGAGACTCGTGACAATTTACCGGCGACTGAAGTGTTGAAGGTCAAAATCATGGAAGATTACGAGAGCCGTAAACCAAAAGAAGGTGGCGACTTACAAGGTGCTTTGTATGTGAATAGACGACAACAAGCTCACAGGAATATGAACTCCACATTTAAGAAAAATAAATATCAAACATTTATAAAATGTTTTCGTTGTGGACGGCACGCTCATATTGCAAAGGACTGTAAAAGTAAATTCGAAAAGAAGAATTTTTCGGAAGATAAACAGGCTAGTAGCTATTCTACTATGCTAAGTGTTACAGAAGATGTGATGCTGAGCGATTCGAATGGAGGTACAGTGTGGTGCATTGATAGTGGGTGCACAGGACACATGTGTAATGAGAGGAATATGATAAAAAGCTTCACCAACGTGGAAAATGAGCTAAATTTAGCAAACTCTGAGAGCACGCGAATTACTGGAACCGGTCAAGTATGTATTTCAGTAGACACTGGTAGCGAAGAGCGCCGTATTAACTTAGAAAAAGTTTTTTATGTGTCAGATTTACGCACTAATCTATTATCAGTAGCGAAAATCACAGACCATGGTTTTGAGGTGCATTTTAATAAGAATGGAGCGGTTGTACTCGACGGGAAAAATAAAGTTCACATGCGCGCTGACCGAGTTGGCAATCTTTATCATGTTCGTTTGTGTGAGAACAGTGTGAAAAACGCTGAGGTGCCAAAGAAGGGCATAGATATGTGGCACGAAAGATTAGGCCATTTAAATGAGCAAGATTTGAAGGCTCTGATGAAAAATGATTTGGTATATGACATGAAGTTTAATGATAATGAAAAATTGTCTAAGTGTGAAATATGTACCCGTGAGAAGCAAACATGCAAACCATTTCCTAAAGGTTCCGTTGATCGTACTACTGATCTACTACAGATTGTTCATTCGGATGTATGCGGTCCGATGAGAGTAAAATCATTCGGAGGTAAAAGATACTTTGTGACGTTTATCGACGATAGATCAAGGTGGTGTCAAGTATACTGTATTAGAAACAAAAGCGACGTATTTGAGACTTTCAAGGAATATAAGGCTGAAGTGGAGAACTTTACCGGGAAGAAAATTAAGAGTCTACAGTCTGATAATGGACGAGAATACGTAAACAAAGATTTTGATGATTTTCTGAAAAAGAATGGCATTACAAGGAGATTAACTGTACCACACACACCACAGCAGAACGGGATAGCAGAAAGGAAAAACAGGACATTGATAGAAATGGCAAGATGTATGATGAGCCAGGCAGGAAGCCCACCATCATTTTGGGCTGAGGTGGTCAACACCGCGAATTATATTAGAAACAGGTGTCCTACTAAAACATTAAAAGGAGGTATACCTTTTACTGTATGGAAAGGGAAGAAACCTACAGTAAAGTATATGAGAACATTTGGTTCAAAAGTTTACTACATTGAGAAGGGGATTACGAAAGGAAAGTTTGATTCATGTTCTGAATTAGGTATATTTATGGGTTATGATTTGCAATCTAAAGCATATCGTATCCATAATCCGAGAAACCGAAAACTAATTATAACTAGAAATGTAAAATTCTTGGATGAAACAGCATTCAAACATGAATATAAAGAGATACTTGATGAAGAAGAAAGTATAGACACTGAAAAAGTGGTCGTCACGTTGAACAAACCTGAAAAGAAGATAGAAAACAAACGAAAACCCCCTCTAAAAGCTAGTAAAGATAAAGAAAAAATAAGGAAATCATTGGAAAGTCTAAATGATGAGACCGATTATAGATATAGTACACAAAGTAGAAGAAAAAGAGATGCTACTATTTCATGGGAAGAACTGATAGAACCTGCGAAAAGGGGTAGAGGAAGACCAATACGTGCTTGCCGTAAGAAATACATGGAATATAGACCAATAATAGATGTAAACTCAGAAAGTGAGGATGAAAATAATAAACTTTCAGATGATAGTGATGAGGATTATGTTGCGGGCATTGCGACTATTGAGCCAATGACGTGGGATGAAGCAGAAAATTCGGATGATTCTCCGGCTTGGAGATCTGCTATAGAAGATGAATTCTTGGCGCAAATAAAGAATGGCACCTGGGAAATAGTACCGAAACCACGTGACCGAAAAGTAATTGGGACTCGTTTTGTTTTTACGACAAAAACTACTGGCGATGTAGAACGCAAAAAAGTGAGATTAGTCGCAAAAGGATGCTCACAACGGCCAGGGGAGGATTTTTATGAGACTTATTCACCCGTGGTGAGATCACCATCTATTAGAATGCTTGCCGCTATATCGGCTGAATTTGGACTTGAGATGCATCATATGGATGTCGTGACTGCATATTTGAACGGAAAACTAGAGGAAGAAGTTTTTATGGAAATACCAGAACAGTTAAAAGAAGTTTTAGAGAAAATAATAACTAACCAAAAGATTGGATCAAAGAAGGAGAAAATAGAAGATAAGAAGATTATAGAGACTGTTAAACGGTGGTATAAAGGTCTGAGTGATAGTGAAAGTGTGTGTTGTTCTTTAAAAAGGTCTTTGTATGGTTTGCGTCAGGCTGGATTGCAGTGGCATAAGGAGTTGGTAAGAAAGTTAAATAATATCGGTTTTTACTCTTTGCCTCAAGATTCGTGTATTTTTATTGCAGAGAAGTATGACAGTATTATGTTGATTGCGATTTATGTTGATGATATAATATTATCTACAAATAATAATAAATGGCTGAAACAGGTAAAACAACAGTTATCAGACTCGTTCGAGATGAAAGATTTGGGTGAAATAAGTAATTGTTTAGGCATTCAATTTTCTCGTGATTATGACGGCAGAGTGTGTCTTAATCAAAGTATGTATGTTGAGAAAATATTGAATCGTTTTAAGATGAGTGAATGTAAGCCTTCAATTACACCAATGGAAAGCAATTTAAAATTAATTAAACCTGAATTTTTAGACAAAGATGTAATGAGTCAGTACCCTTATCAGAGTTTGATAGGTGCATTAATGTTTTTAGCAGTGTCGACTAGGCCCGATATTGCGTATGCCGTTAATTTTTTAAGCCAGTTTAATACTAACTATAATGTTGAGCATTGGAAAGCTGCGAAACGTGTATTAAGATATTTAAAAGGCACAATAAATTATAGTTTAGTATACAAAAGTACAGGTTTGCCCTTATTCGGCATGGTCGACGCGGACTGGGGTACAAACATGTTAGATAGGAAGTCGTACTCCGGCTACGCGTTTATTTTAGCGGGCGCTCCGATCAGCTGGGAAGCTGATCGGAGCGCCCGCTGATCTGATTATCGGAAGCTACTAAAGAGGCTGTGTATTTACGTGGCGTGTTGGATAATATAGGTATTAAGGTATTAAGCGCGATTAAGTTAGCTCAAACCAAAAGTTATCGCTCCCGTACTAAACATATCGACGTTAGGCACCATTTTATTCGAGATATGTGCGAGCAAAATGTTATAGATCTAAAATACTTATGTACGGAAAGAATGCCCGCAGATGTTTTGACGAAAGGTTTGTCTGCATCAAAACATTATGAGTGTGTGCGTAACTTGGGCATTATTATTTAACTAATTAATGAATGAATCGTGTGTAAGTGTTTGGATCGCTCACTACTTCGAGGGGAGGTGTTGAAGATGGACGACGACGTAGCGAGCTTGTGCCTCATCATCATCATCATCATATCAGCCGAAAGACGTCCACTGCTGGACAAAGGCCTCCCTCAAAGATCTCCACAATTGCCGGTCTTGCGCTATCCGCATCCAGCGTTTTCCAGCGACCCGCACAAGATCATCGGTCCATCTTGTAGGGGGCCTGCCCACGCTGCGTCTTCCGGTTCGTGGTCGCCACTCGAGAACCTTTCTGCTCCAGCGGCCGTCGGCTCTACGAGCTATGTGCCCTGCCCACTGCCACTTCAGCTTGGCAATTCTTAGGGCTATGTCGGTGACTTTGGTTCGCCTGCGGATCTCATCATTTCTGATTCGATCTCGCAGGGAAACTCCAAGCATAGCTTGTGCCTACCTGAATGTTTTATGCGTGGCTGTATGTAGGTATATAGGTACGAGCCGGCCGATGCGCCCGCGCGCGCCCCATTATCTATTAAGTTAGTTCCTAGTTGAGTGCCGGAATAAATGCATGCGTGTTAAAGTAATCATTACGTTTTTATTTACTTGTCCCTGGATATACTCTGCCAACATATAAGTATTTGAGAATAATAATAAAAAGAAAGGAAACAGTAGCAGGTTTATGATCTAAAGAGACAGGTAATGATTCTTTACTGAATTCTTAAAAGTGTTAATAGACTGAGCGCGTCTTATAGGCAATGGCAGGGCATTCCACAGACGAGCTGATTGAACCGTAAATGATTTATCGAGGAAATCTGTGGAATGCCCCGATATTCTAAGTTGCAGATTCTCCCATGATCTCAAGGCCCTCAAATGTGAATTACATAGGAAGAGAGAATATGAGTATTTCAGTGGAGTCTTATAATTGATTGAGCAAGCGCAATTTTAGTGGTAGTAGGGAGAAAGTTCCGTAGTCTACGCAGCACTCCTGCAGTTGCATATAAACTGCGGCTTGTCTACTGCAGTTGAGGACACCAATAGAGAGATGTGTCAAAATAAATCCCCAAGTTTCTTACTGTGGTACTGTATGGTATAACAGTATTGTCAAAAACTACTCGTGGAAGTTACGACCAGTCAAGTGAGGTGATTTTTCGCGGACTGCCAATAACAATTACCTGAGTTTTTGATGGGTTTACGTGGAGTTCATAGGCTTTGCTCCAATTAGAAATACGCTCCAAGTCCTTATTTATTATTGACACACCATTTGACATGGGTTGTAATGAAGCTTGTGTGTATACTTGGAGGTCGTCTGCATAAAGGTGGTAGGAAGAATCTGACAGGAAATGGAGTTAATAAATATTGAAAATAGTAGCGGAGACAGTACGCCACCCTGAGGCACGCCAGCACTCGTACTGCACCAAGATGACTTAACATCATCGATGCGAACACGATGCCGGTGACAATCCAGCTAACTGCGAAACCAGTCAATTGCCGTAGGAGATATGTTAAGAGAGCGTAGTATGCCAGTTAGTGGTAGAAGAATATCAAAATCAACGGTATTAAATGCATTGCGAAAAACAAGCAACCGTTAATTTTCCACACTCCATACCTTGCCTGATGTCCTCCGTAATATTGACTAGGGCTGTGGTGGTACTGTGACCGGGACGGAATCCGGATTGGTAGGGATTAAGGAGGTTCCCTGGGACCGCTGGCGTTTGGAGGAGGGGAACTCCACTCGTCTTACATAAGCGGTTCCGGGAAGAGGTAACCTGCTGTAGCTCAGGTTGCCTAAACGCGCTTGTGCGTGAAGGGGAGGGGAGGAGGCATTTAGCCCCCTCCCGTCCCCGGAGGAGAGTCTCAGACGCTCAGTGTACAGCGGGGGTACTGGCGAGTACCCAGACCCCCCGCTACAGGCATTGTGAGGCTGGCTACCATGGTGGTTGTAGTGCGTATCCCGGGACTAGCCCGGAGAGTCCCACATAACCCGTCGCCTCCCCAAGCGGCGGGTATGCGTAAGTTTAATGCATTTCCACCATGTAAAAAAAAAAAAAGGTATTAAGGAGGTTATTAGAACAAAGGTAGGAATTCAGTTGATTGTAGATTAGGCGTTCTAGGACTGTGGAGAGAAAAGGAAGTATGGAGATGGGCCGAAATTCTGAAAAGGATGCTGGGTTTGGTTTCTTGGGCAGAGGAGTAATTTGAGCATCTTTCCAAGTGGATGGAAAGACGCTAGTGGATATGGAAAAATTGACTATATGACACAGAATAGGAAGGATTTCAACAAGGATAGGAATTATCATATTACGGCTGTACTATGTACTATGGATAGTTTGAAAACGAGGACAATTAATAGGTCTATGAACTTAATAATTCACCTACAAGGCACGGAATATTTTTATGTGTCAATGAGATATCATCAAAATGTGAGGCTGCTTTTTAACGTACCTTTTTTATTGAATTTACTGTTCTCAATAAACGCATGTATAAGCTAGTCATAGACACGGTGTAACGCCTGCGTACTAAAAACTATTTGATTTGTTCCGCAAAAATAGGGTAAAGATGTCTAAATAAATGTTGTCAGATTAAATTTTCTCAATAAACCAAGCTTATGATTGTCACAACACTCACAACTGTTGAATAGATTTTTAGTGTGGTTTCACTAAAAATATCCTAGTTGAATTCCGTGAATGGAATAACTAATGTGAATACTTAACATACTGACTACTCTTGGCAATAAGTTTAGAAAAAGCTAATGAATTTTTCAGTTAAATACCACTAGAGGCTCCACAGGAGAAGATTCTTATCACTTTCTATTTAATCTAACGTATTAAATCCATGCTATTGCTGTATATTATTACTTTTACTCACGGAGGATCCATTGGTCTTGCTGCTGCACTGCAAAAATTCTACTTGACGTTCTATTATGAAAATGTAGCATATAAATGAAAGCTTGTTACTTTTAATAACTTAACGATACAACCTTATTTATGTTCAAGTTGCTGTAAGTTTAATAGATTTAAAAATAAAATGAAATTAAAAGTTATTAACGATAGGGATTTGATAATGCGCCTGCGATCTTGGTCAAAATATATTATAATTAATTGCGATTGGCCATTAAGTATAGCTTAAATTCAGTCACCACTCAATTTTTTTAATTTTACTAATTGGGACTAATGATGTTCTCACTACGACAGTTTAGAGGCGCGTATGACAGATATGAGGTGCTCATAGCCAGATGCTCTCACTGGTCCGTAAGTGATTGGCGAGGTTAAGCAACTAGGCTCGCGGTCAGTCCATAGATGGGTGACCGCCAAAGTGGTTTAATTACTGAGTGTCTCCGTGGTTCGGAGGGCACGTTAAGTGGTCGGTCCCGGTTGTAGCCATTAGGCAACAGTCGTTAAGCCATGTCAGAGGCCTACTAGGCGGCTTGAACAACTCTGACACCAGGGCAACCACTGCCCATACGATAAGTAAGCAAGTAAGTACTACGACAGTAATGAGATTCTGTTTAGTTAACAAGTGGATAGCATTACTTGATAATGCAAATGTTCAAAAATTCTGTTACAAAACTTTCAGAAACCTCAGTTAGTCTTGTAAAAGGACTTCAGATCCATTCCATTATTTTATGGACATAAAATGACGACATTTTCTCATCAAACAATCAAGTATTTTATTAATGTTTTGTGAAGTTAATTAAGGTATTGTCCTCCAATTTAAGACCGCGGGTTTGTTACACCATGTGCGCCTATTTAGAATTTAGTTTCCGTAATATTACGGAATATTTCAGTAGTTGGCCATCCTTAGATATAATGTCAGTGAACGATCAATCGATGAATGAATGAGCAAAATAGAGAAAATGTCAGAATATTTTTTTCTGGTAACACAGTATGCGAGAGAGAAAAATTTAATTCAAATATAATATAATATCACCAATATTTCAATATTTTTATAGCTATAATTTAATCATCTCATTTTATACTCATTATTTACGAAATTAGTATAAATAATTGTGATTGGTACACGTAAAATTTGGTAAAATCCGCGATATTATTGTTAGGTTTGGCAGTTTTGCTTATAATGTCATGTTACGTCTTATAGTGCTGCCATCCAAGAGGAATTTAGCCGTATGCAGGGTAAACACACAAAACCGGATAATCAACAGTCTTAATGTTAAGATAATAGTGTAATTAATTGAAGTATGGAACTTGTTTTTATTACACAACGGCGCGGGAGTGACATTTTAATATGAATTCTTATTTGTGAAACGATAAACGTTTACAATAGGGAATAATTGTGTTAGTACTTTGTATTTGTATTATATCTATTGATGGATTGGCTTGTAAGATTCGCTGGAAGGTGCGAGTAGCGCAGTATTAGCAAATGAGGAGATCTTTAGGGAAGGCCCTTGTCTAGCAGTGGATGTCTTTCGACTGATGATGATAGACAAGACACCATATTTGTGTATGTACATATATGAACATTAGGCTGTCCCAAGACATGAGGGAAATTTTTTTTTCACATATTCTAATACGCATACCCTGTTATTTTATTAGAATTGATTTCGTGAACTCAAATAATAAATATAATTGCGATTGGACAACGATAACCCGTGCTGACTTGATGCCAAACTTTGACATGAAAATTTGTACTGACTTACTGTAGGAGGAATTAAGAACTTTGAGAAAATGTTTACAATACACCCAAATAGTATAATATTTATTAATTTACTTAAATTAGAATTATTATTATTTAGAATACCTTTAACTTAATGCTTAGTTTTATAAAAAAATGTGAGCCGTCACGGGACGCCTGGCAGATGTGAAACATCGACATTATTTTGTAAAAGTAATATGCAGAAAAGAAAATATTGTGATAGGGCCTAAATATGTAATAATGATAAAATAAAAAGTCGATTGCGCATGCGTCACGGCATGCGTCGCCACGCCAGAAATCTGTTTTACGTGCGGCTAATAGATGTTTCACATCAATATATTCCATTTTTAATATAATATAAATATAATATTTAAGTAATAGTATTAAAACTGCAATGATTATAGGTACCAATACACATAAATATGTATATATATATATATATATATATATATATATATATATATATATATATATATATATATATATATATATATATTCATTTCCTACATAAATTAATTAAATGAAACAAAACATATTATTACTGATCAATTTTTTTTGCAACGTTATGTTTTTAGACTCATGGTTAATTTTCCGCTGTTCTTGTACGCAACGTAATAAAAATTGTTTTTGTTCCTACTCAACAGTGATTATTCCATGAAAGTCTTGCATTAAATTAATCGCTGTTTGGCAAAATCGTTTACTACCCTCAGTGCCGAAACTTTTTTCAATAATCATCTCAGCCTATTTCTTTTGTCAGGTCAGTTAAAAACTCTGGCAAGTCGTCAATTTCGGAGTCAGCTAGGTGCTGTATAAGATTTTCTCTATAGTTCTGTGATAGTATAGTTATGTGATGAGCAGAATATCAGGGCTTCTAGTTAATCGATTGATTTTTGCTTGCTTGCTTCAAATACAAGGGGTATTTGAAGCTTCAAGCTAAAATTATTATTATTAACATAAATTATTAAGATTAATTTATACACGTGATGTCGACAAGCGAAAATAAGCATTTCACTGTTTAGTTTTTGTTCAAGAAGCACCCAGGCACCGTTTGTACGACCTGTACCTATTTGAATAAGTAGTACACAACATTATCTTCTAAATGCTTCTGAATTTGCACTTTATCTTCTAAAAGCCAGTCTACAAAATTGCGTTCTCAACTGCCTGTGCTTATTCACTTCATAAGAAATAACTATACGAAGGCGTTTTTCTTTTGATTTCCGAGCATTTAGAGCAACTAAACTTGCCGTCCCCATGAACAGTCACAACTTATGGTACCTTATTTTGGAAATAATTTTTTATGGCTTCAGCCCATTCTTTACATTTTTCTGCGAAAGCTTTGAATGGAAGACTTACTTATCTTCAATAGTTGCTTGAATTAGAACCTCAGAATCTGTCATACTCAATAGACACCTATCTGGTACTGCTACTAATTTTGGAATAATAAATTCTCTCCACAGAGGCGTTTTGCTGGGTTGCATGTTCTGGACAAGCTTGAGTAAGTATGTACGTTCTCTTCAAAATGTAAGCTTTATTAGATTCAACTGTCGTTGTTGATGAGTTGTCTTGTAACAGTACATAAGATGTTGTCAAAGGAGTTGGCTCATACAAATGTTTAGCACGTCGTTTTTCTTCTTCGATTGTTCGGAGGCGCGCTTTCCTCTATATCAGTTAATAAATTATCCAGTCCAGCTAAGTGACCAGATCGGCCTGGTTCTATTTGACACTGTAAAAAGATTCTATCCTCATTTATTTTTATTAGTTAAAGCGCATCGGCGTGTGTCATATCAAACAAATTATCGAAGTTGTTGACAGACTCTTGACGGCGCTGCTTAAATACGCCTTGTGTATTTTATAAATGTTTTGCAAGTCCCTCCCAACTTGATATAAGTTTACTATTGATTGTGTTGATTTTGTTTAATGTTATGTAAATTTCCACAAATATTCAATTTTTTTTCTCTCCTCATGTTTTTTCTACCGATTTTCTTATTATTTTAAACTTATGAATATTAGCGAAAACTTGTAATTGGCCTTGGTCCTTTATTGTATGCTGTATTTCTGTTCCAGCTGTAAGTTTTCTAGATGAATAAAATAAATACAAAATAAAAATGATTTAGGAGGCATACGCCCTTTTTTCCAATAATAATCAAACTTGATAATGATACATATAGCGATGTCAATATTTCTAATAAATACGGAGTTCCACAAGGTAGTGTCCTCGGCCCTACCTTGTTTTTAATGTACATCAATGATTTGACTAATTTAAAACTTACAAATGGACGTGTATTCTCATACGCGGATGATACCGCTCTGCTCTTCCATGGAGATAGTTGGCTGGAAGTTTTTGCTGTAGCTGAAAACGGACTGGCTAAGGTTGTGGACTGGCTAAAATTGAATATGTTATCATTGAATATGTCTAAAACTAATTATATAACCTTTTCGATTCGAAATTCAATGCAACCGGATCATAATCTTACTATATCAGCGCATACATGCATAAAAGGCCCTAATAGCTGTAATTGTTATAAAATAGAACGTGTAAATAACACAAAATATTTAGGTGCCATATTAGATAAGAACTTATCTTGGTACCCCCAGCTGGATATGGTAGGAAATCGAGCACGTAAACTTATTTGGCTTTTTAAACACCTACGTGAGAAAACAGACAAAGATCTTATTATATATATTTATATTAGCCTTGTTCAATCTTTATTGTTATACTGAATAACAATATGGGGCGGTACCTACAAGACAACGTTTATCAACATTGAACGGGTACAACGACTAATTATTAAAGTAATGTTGCGCAAAAAAAGGTTGTTTAGAACAAATTTATTGTACAAAGAGGTTAATGTTCTTACAGTTAGACAATTATATGTACTACAGTGTATCCTTAATGTACATAAAAGTTATTCATTTGATCCTAAACTGTTAAGTAAACGTAAAGTTTACACAGTAGTTCGCGTTAAAGCTACTAACACGACATTTGCTCGTAAACAATTCTTGGCTCAATCGGCATCAATATTTAATGAAATAAATAGAACTTTAAACATTTTTTCACTCAACTACTTTGCATGTAAAAAGAAAGTTACAACATGGTTAAAATTGCAAAGTTACGAAACCATTGAAAAACTATTATCTAACCTAACTAAAGTGTGTACTTAATCTAAGAATGTAGGTATAGATATATATATATATATACATGTGTATATGGGTATGTATGTGTATATGTGCATGTTGTGTGTATATGTATATGTGTGTGTGTATGTGAATATACATTTATTTTTATTTATTTATTTATCAGCTCCTTAACACATAATCATTACAGGGTAGACCTAATGCGATAGTGTGTATATAAAAGCAAACTTATTATAAATCTTATCTAATAGGTACATAAAATCAAATAGAATTAATAACACAAAGTATATAATAACACCTTTGCGAATTCACTCTTGGTACAGGTCAGTATATCTATCCGGTCATGGACCCTATTTATAGTACGGATCGCACGAGTAAGGGGAGCCTTTGCTAAAAGATTGGTCCTAGCAGTAGGCACGGCTAACAATGGCGGTTTTCGTCATATATACACGACATATATACACAAGTACTTATAGAACCAAATAGAAGATTAATGTATGTTATGAAGCATGTACTTTTGTTATTTGTTATTAATTAAGTTAAACTTATTCTTCAAATGTAACTACAGCAATATCGATGTACAGATAAGAGAGGGGTCTTTTCTAATACAAGTTACACATAACTTAAAAGAAGAGACCCACATATTCTAACAACTACGTGTAGTAAATAAAGGCACTTTTGATTGATAAAAAAAAATACACTCGCAAATAGTAAGATTCGCACTCTAATTGACCGTTAAATTCACTTCACGGATATTGTAAAATAAAACTGCAAGAACTTATCCCTTATACGGAAGTGCTGAACCCATTATTTGATGTTTAACGTCACCTAATCAAAATATACCCCTTTTAAATATGCGTGATTGCACTGACATGTTGACTGATTGAAAACAATACGAGTTCTATTACTAAATAACGAGTAATCACAAGCACATCAACACGTTAGGTCGCGTCAGCCTTAGAGAGCAAGTACTGGCATGTATTGATATAAGTCTGCACGGGTTACCGAGGTCCTACCTTCTTAAAATTTTATGTATAAATGTTTTGGCCTAAAAGTAATATACATAAAAAAACGACTTTGATTTTTGGGACACCCTAATGAACATATGTATCATACTTTTACCTAAGCTTTTACCTAAAGATATTCAAATCAATAACAATAATAAAATATGCACAAATTGGGGGGCCTGGCAAAATAGACCTCGGCTTAGTTTAGACACCAGATCTTGCATATACACAATAGTTTGTCAACACTATTATGTTTCAAAACCTACTGATTTATGGAGATAAAATAAAACATATTTGTATTTGTATAGATAATGTGGGTGGTGGCCATAATTCCGTAGTGCCTCACAAGATTTGCCACTGCACCTATTTTTTTCCAAATAGAGTTAAAGCAAGGGGGGAATACAGTGGAATATTTGCATTCCTTTCATCTAATATATTTTACACCTGAAATAGTAGTATATACTAAATACTCTTAATACCTTCAATTAATTAATTAAAAATTAAAATTGTAAGTAAGTGGAGGCATAGGTCGTGATTCCAATGATAAACTAAGTAAGACATTGGGAAGATTTACCATATCTATTGTATGTTCATTTTACTAGGTATACTTTGCACTTCCACTTGGAACTACTGTGGTGTAAATACTGCTTTGTATTTTATCATTTAAAACCACGTTTATGTTTAAGAATGTCATTGACAGTCTGTTGTCAATCATGTACAATTTTTGTTGGAATAAAACCAAATATTCCTTGGTTTTGTCTTTTCTTCACATCAATTTATTCCAACAATAAAAACGTACCAAACAATGGCTTCCTTAACGCGTTTGTTAAGACCAGATAAATTTGATACCGATCCGGGAACGCCAGCCGCTGATTTGAAATATCATCACTGGAAAAAGACATTCACGAATTATCTTGCTGAAGAAACTGAATCATCAAAAATATCTGAAGATATCAAGCTAAAGGTATTATTAAATAGCGTATCTTTTAATGTTTATTCTTACATCCGTGAAGTGAAGGACTATTCTACTGCAATAAGTCAATTGGATAAACTCTATACAAGATCGAATAATAAGATTCACGCGCGTTACATGCTGGGTGCAGCTAAACAAAAACCCAATGAAACAGTCTCTGACTATTTACGTACTTTACATCAACTCGCGCACGACTGTAACTTCGAAGCCGTCGACGCCGAAACATACCGAAAGGAATACATACGTGATACTTTTATAGCTGGACTTTTATCACAAGAAATTCGACAACGGCTACTAGAAAATACAGAAATAACTTTAGACGAGGCTATAATTCAAGCAACTTCTCTCGAAATGGCTAAAAATAATGCCAAGGATTTCGAAAAACAGTCTCCAGTTTTAGAGTTCAATTTCATAGACACACAGACTTCAAACTCTCCTAATCTAGCTGCCGCCCATGCCCCACCTTCACGTAGGCATTGTTTCTTCTGTGGTGGAAGTGTACACCAAAGAATAAAATGTCCAGCATTTCACGCCACTTGTCAAAATTGTAAAAAAAGAGGTCACTATGCCAAAGTTTGTAGAAGTGTGGGATCTAACGCTATATTGGACTTAGAACAAAAAAACGTCGGAGCCATTTTAGCAGCTTCTCC
Source organism: Pseudoips prasinana (assembly GCA_951640165.1). Lineage (NCBI taxonomy): Eukaryota > Metazoa > Arthropoda > Insecta > Lepidoptera > Nolidae > Pseudoips > Pseudoips prasinana. The sequence continues at coordinate 19,265,584 of OX621260.1, forward strand.
TACTAATTTACGTAAAGTGACTGTTTCCATTACTGTAAATAATTACAAAGCTGATGCCTTGATTGATAGCGGTAGCTCCACTAGCTTTATTGATAAGAATTTTGCACAGCTCTTAAACTTAAAACGCTTTCCTTGGAAGGAAAATGTAACATTGGCATCAAAGAATAGTATTACATCAGTAGACGGAGTTTGCTATGTAACCCTACAAATAAACGAGCATACTTATAGCCGAAAACCTCTTTACGTACTCGAATCACTTTGTTCAGACGTGATCATTGGACATGACATCCTGAATGATCACTCGTCTCTGGAGGTCAGCTTCGGAGGTCCAAAGAAACCACTTAAGATCTGCAACGTTATGGAGGCACATGTACCCGAAGTTTCACTATTCACCAATCTCACACAAAACGTGAAACCTATTGCAATAAAATCAAGGAAACACTCTGAAGCTGATTCGCAGTTTATTCGGGACGAAATCAATAAACTTCTAAAAGATAAGGTAATTGAGCCGAGCAACTCACCATGGCGAGCTCAAGTTTTGGTCACTGAAAGCAAAGCGCATCGTAAACGCCTTGTCATAGACTACTCACTAACAATAAACCGTTTTACTGAGTTAGACGCATATCCTTTGCCTAATATCGGTAGTCTCAAAGGTAGCTAAACACAATGTTTTCAGTCAAATCGATTTACGAAGTGCCTATCACCAGGTACCAATACTAAAACACGAAAAAATCTATACTGCTTTTGAGGCTTGCGGAAATTTGTATCAATTTACTCGCATACCATTTGGCGTAACCAATAGAGTTGCTGCTTTCCAGAGAACGCTAAATTACATAATATTCAAAGAGAAACTTGCCGGCACCTATGCATATCTTGATGACATTACAGTGTGTGGTAAAACAAATGAAGAACATGACCAAAACCTGAAAAGATTTAAAGAAGTTGTCACTAAATATAATCTAACATTGAATGAAGAAAAGTGTGTCTATAGACAAACTAACATCAAACTGCTGGGTTATAGAATTATAAATAACACTATCAAGCCTGATGAAGAGCGTCTAAGCCCTCTGATGAATCTCCCTATACCAACTGACTCTCAATCTCTTAAAAGAACTCTTGGTATGTTCGCTCATTACGCGAAGTGGATCAGGAATTTCTCGGAGACGATTAATCCTCTTACGAAAATATCAACATTTCCACTTGCCGAAAATGCCATTAAATCTTTCCAAAAATTAAAAAATGACATTATTAAGTCAGCTCTGACTGTCATCGATCCAAATGAAACATTCACTGTGGAGACCGACGCTTCAGAACATTCTATTGCAGCTTCTCTTTCCCAAAATGGTCGTCCAGTAGCTTTTTTCTCTCGGTCCTTGAATGACTCAGAACGCCGTCATTCTTCAATCGAGAAAGAAGCGAGCGCTGTGGTTGAATCCTTAAGAAAATGGCGATACTATCTTATTGGACGACGTTTTCTACTAATAACTGATCAACGCTCGGTCTCTTTTATGTTCAATCAAAGTCACAACAGCAAGATCAAAAATGAGAAGATAGAAAGGTGGCGCATGGAATTATCGAGCTATAAATACGATATTATCTACCGCCCAGGAAAACAAAATGTTACCGCTGATACTTTATCACGCGTGTGCTCGAATATACACAGTAACGACAGTTTGTACGAGTTACACAAAATAATGGGACATCCCGGAATCGTACGAATGACTCACTGGGTACGATCTAAAAACTTGCCATATACTACAGACGATATTAAGACAATGACTTCGCAGTGTAGTATTTGTGCTGAAATCAAGCCTAGATTTGGAAGGATGCAAGGACATCTCATCAAAGCAACAGCACCATTTGAGAGACTTAACATTGATTTTAAAGGACCTCTACCAACTAACACACAAAATCGCTATATCGATGGTCCCTATTAACAATGTCGGTTATCCATTTTTGCCAAAATTGACTTTTTTACATAAACAGATTCACAATAAAAAGTTCCATGCAACGCTATTTTTTTATTTTTTTTTATACATGTAATTGAGGTAGTTTCTAAGTTAATATTGTCGGTAATAATATCCAAGTCCGTGCAACAGTGTCGGTAGTGGCGGAACCTGCACTGTCCGCGGGGCGGAGGGAGCGCGCGCGCGTGCGGTTCTGCCAGTACGTTCTTTGTTACGGGGGGATACGCACGCGCGGCCGCCCAACCGAAATTACGATAAATAGGTCATTGTTCGTGAATGTAATTACAATCCCATCATGTCGTATCGCTCTAAACGGATTTTAGATTTACTGAAATTTAACAGACAAGATCCCATTAATGAGCACATTGTCATAAATAAGGAGACGAGTGACTGTGAAGATAATCCCACACATACAGAACCTGGTAAGCACTTTTTATGATACTAATTGTAGAGAATGAGTATGTAAATTAAACAATAATTTATAGTTACTACTTTCCAAAAAAGCCACAGTCGTATTTTGGAGAAAATAGAAATATTCCCTTCAATAGAGTAGGTTCAGGTAGATCCAACAGTATTCAATGGACTTCCAACAGTGAATTTTGACGAATATGTCACTACTGACATTATTCAGTGGATTTGCAGACGATCATTTTGAAGGATCTGACACTACTAACATTGTTACTTGTAACAAAAAAAAATGTATTTTGTCGGAAGTATCACATCCGACATTATTGCATGTAACGTATGTTATTAAGACTGTCGGATGTGTCACATTCTTCATTAACAAGTGCATAATGTAGAAAATTGTTTGTCGGAAGTATGATCTGACTGACAAAAAATCTTGTATCAGCTGTGGGTGGAAGTAAAATAGCATACCATCTTAATCAAGTTTAATTTTACAATACAATTTTAGCTGTAGTTGCTTATTAAGTCACATCATCATCATCATTACAGCTAAATAAGTCCACTGCTGGACAAGCCTCCCTCAAGAATCGTCTTGAGGGGATATGCCATAATCGCCACGCTTGGCAGGCGGGTTGGCGATCGCAGTAAGATAGTCATAGTAATCAGAAGGAAGCTGCTGCCCTTCCTCAGGTAGATATTCCCTCGGGTCGACTTCTACGCCCCCCACGGGATGAGATGGGGTGATGATATTCTGATTCTGGTATTTGTCGCCGTCACCACACAGCATATTAAGTCACAAAATTCTCTAATTCTAAAAAATGTATCAATCTTTCCAGATAGAGAATCTTCACCAATACCAGCGCAGTGCGATGAAGAAATGTCACAGTGTATGCAAGATTTAATGGAGGATGTATTCAACGACATGACGGTTTCAAGGAGGAAAACCCCTAAAGATGCGGAGGTTAGAATAGTAGAAACAGAAACTATGCCCATTGACAATGTTACGCCAGTACCGTCACCAGGGTCAATTCACGAAGAGTCATGTCAAAATGAATTCTGTTCCATATGCGTCGAAACCTATGCCATTAGACCGGATGAAATTTACTTAAATCTACCAACACCGTCAACTATAACAGTTGCATCTGTTAATGTAACACCGACTACGCAAAAACAATCCAGAAAGAAGACTTATAAGACAGATATAGGAAAGAAAAGACTTTCACACAAAGAGCGATGGTGTGTAGTTCAAAGAAAGAAAATGAAGAACGAAGGAAAAGCATATACAAATAAAGAAGGGAAACAAATAGCAGAAAAAGTGTTAGGACAGCCATGTGGAAAGAAATGTCGCTACAAATGTACTGAAAACTACGATTTAAAGCAAAGAGAGGCTATTTTTTCCAAGTTTTGGAAACTGGGCGATCGTAATAAGCAATGGGAGTTTGTTATAAAATACACAAAAAAAATAAACAAAGGCCGTAACACTACTGAAATAATTAAACACAAACGTGAGTATACTTATGTCTACTATCTCCCAACTACAACAGAAAGTGAACCAAAAAGAGTATGTAAACAGATGTTTTTAAGTACAATATCAAGTGGTGAGCGAATAATAACAACGGCTTGGAAGAAATATGACGGTGTAACAACTGTTGAAGAAGACAAAAGAGGAAAATATGAACATAAACATAGAGTAATTGATGAAATAATGGTACAAAGTGTAAAAGACCATGTCAATTGTCTAGATCGAGTGGAATCTCACTATGCACGTAAAGATACCGCAAAACTATACTTGAATAATATAAAAAGCACCTCACAGATGTACAAACTATATGTTGAATGGCATAATTCCAATCTGTACAGTAACCAAGCCAACAAACGGCAATACCGTGATATCGTAAATGCCAATTTTAACTTAGCATTTTACAAGCCCAAAAAAGACTTATGTGAAGTTTGCCACATCTTTGCGAACAATCGATTCCCCACAGAACAAGAAAAACAGAGTTTTCTGGAACATCAAGAGCGAAAGAAGCAAGCTAGATCACTTAAACAATCAGATAAAGTAGAAGCCAGTAATAATTCTGAAATAGTCGTAGCTACATTCGATTTCCAAAAAGTTTTGCAGAGTCCGCACGGTGAGGTAAGTATATTTTATTATAAAAGGAAACTGAACACTTTTAACTTTACACTGTTTGAGCTTGGAAATAAAACTGCTACTTGTTATATATGGCATGAGTGCATTGGCAAAAGAGGGGCTAATGAAGTTTCAAGTTGCTTGTACAATTTTATTAAAACGCATGCCGAAAAAGGGGTGAAGGAATTTAGATTTTGGTCAGACAATTGTGCTGGCCAAAACCGCAACCGGATTGTCTTTGCTTCATATTTGCTTGCTGCTAAGGAGCTTGGGGTAACGATAACACATAGATTTATGGAGAAGGGACACACCCAAAATGAAGGGGATAGTTAAATTCGTTGCGGGATCCAAGACAGTTAAAGCGATTCCCCGGGACATGCCTGAGCTTCACCGCTCAGTGTCATTTCATTGTGTGCCATTGTTGATCCTGGCTTACAGGAGTTGCAGTGGTGGGTAAGAGGGAGGGACTAGTCCCGAAAAAAAAAAAAAAAAAAAAAAAAAAATGAAGGGGATAGTGTTCACGCGCTTATAGAAAGAGAGAGTGAGCGGAGGATGATTTACGTTCCTGATGAATGGTACTGTTTGATACGTTGGGCGAAAACCGAAGGTACACCGTACAATGTAATAGAAATGACCTCAAGGGACTTTTACAATTTTAAAGATTTGTTGGCGAACAAAAACTGGATAAAAGATGTAACAAATAATAAAATGAAGTGGACACAAATAAGGGAAATCAAAGTTACGGCCAATGTTTTTGATCAGTTAGAATACAAATACGACTTCGATGATGAACCAAAGACTATAGTGGTTCTTAGAGCCACCAAAAGAAATAACCAGCGCCAGCATGACTTTGAAATATCCCCAGCTTATGATGGCCCCGTTCATATTCCACTTGGAAAGTACAAGGATCTAAATGATATGTGTAGATCTGGTGTTATTCCGGAAAAATATTGTAATTTCTATAGAGACTTGCCACATGTGCCCAGCAATACAGCTGACGGGAAAGTGAGTCTGAAGACTGGGAATGATCGAGAGAGAGATTTATTTTTAGACACGTTTATTTTTACATTGTTACAGTTTAATATTTCTACTGTAGTTTAATAAATATGTTAAGTAATTATAATTATACCGTGGGATTAGACTGACTTTTAAAGTACAAAACTAAGACTGTAGGTGCAAAATGTTACAAATCCTTGGGGGTAGTCAGGTGAGTGTAACTCACCGATTTCCAAAGGTATTTTGACTGTTTTACTTTTATTATATTTAGATTAGTCAATATTACTTTATTTGTATTGTTTGATTTTCTATCCCAGACATATTTCTTTGTTTTGATAAGTGATTTATACTTTCCACTACTTATAATCCTACTACTTTGACATATAGAGATTAATAAAGACTATGATTGTTTTCTATTCTTTATAAACTATTATCAATTATGATTAAAAAGTTGAATTACTAATTGTATTAAAGTGATCTCAAAACGTGCCAAACTTATTTTGTGTTTGTATTAATGCTTAAGTATAAAATAATTAAATAAATGCCTAGTAAAGTTGATTAAAATGAAGTATATTTTTCTAATTTACCCTATTACAATACACACAATACCCACATATGACCAATATTTATTAAAATTTCCATATAAAAAAGTTGTATACACCACTACCTACTAAAATTGCTACTAAACATCCAAATAAAACTGTTGTAAGTGTCACAACCGACAATTCATCCAGAAAATAGTACATTTAAAAATGTCAGTAGTGCATTATTTCCTAAAGTATCCATTAATTAAATTAGTTGTCTACTTCAGAACCTAGTGTACAGCATAAAACACAATCAGTCCAAATTTGAACATCCACAGCCTCTTATTTATTTTTTTATCGTCAAAACAAACTTTAAACTGCTCTACTGAAAAGTCATATTTTTGGAGAACCGACATTGTTAATAGGGACCATCGATATATTAACGATTATAGACGAGTATTCAAGATTCCCATTCGCATACCCATGCAAAGATTTATCTACTGCAACCGTCATAAAATGTTTCAGAGATTTATTCACCACCTATGGCGCTCCACAATATATACACACTGACCGAGGGACTGCATTCATGTCTAAAGAATTGCGGCAGTTTTTAGTATTAAACGGAGTAGCATGTAGTCGGACTAGACCATATAATCCGCAAGGGAATGGTCAAGTAGAGCGCCTAAATGGTACCTTATGGAAAACTATAAGGCTATGCTTAAGAACAAAGGAACTAGATGTAACATATTGGGAAAATGTTCTACCGGCTGCGCTCCACTCAATTCGTTCTTTGTTGTGTACCTCAACAAACGCAACACCCCATGAACGATTCTTCAATCATCCTCGTCGGACGTCAAATGGTGGATGTCTACCAACATGGCTTTTGGAGCCAGGTACGATATTAATGAAAAATCACAATAAACGTTCAAAATACGACCCGGATGTAGAAGAGGTAGAACTTTTACAAGCTAATCCATCATATTCATTTGTGAGATTAGGGGATGGACGTGAAATTACCGTATCCAATAGACATTTGGCTCCGCTTCCATCGTTATCACAAAGGAGTGATGAGTCTGAAACAGAATCGGAACAGTTTGAAGATGCTGAGGGAGATGAGCCTTTACCAGCCGACGGTAATTCCGTTGAATAAGATGAAGTGCCAGAACCTCGGCGATCAACAAGAGAGAGACGAGCTCCAATCTATCTACAAGACTACGAGTGAGACGAACTCTGACGGAGGGGTGAATGTGGTGTAAATACTGCTTTGTATTTTATCATTTAAAACCACGTTTATGTTTAAGAATGTCATTGACAGTCTGTTGTCAATCATGTACAATTTTTGTTGGAATAAAACCAAATATTCCTTGGTTTTGTCTTTTCTTCACATCAACTACACAAAGCATATTTATATTCATTATGCAGCTTAAGTATTTGATATTTGAGACCTCTGAGAAATTTCATGTTGTTAGCACATACTGGTCTGGACTGCGGGGAGTCTATGATAATTCGGTAGCAACACTCAAATGTCAGACAGAACATCATCTGATTCTGTCAGTTATTGTACGTGTGTGAGGTAAAATAAATATTTTTTTGACATCCTTTTTTTATTATTTACTGTAGTGAAATCTGTTTAAAATTGCAGTTATAATGGAAAAAATCCCTGACCAAATCGGTTATTTGGTTCTAACAGAGGACGGGGCCGTCCTCGAGTCAGGCGGGGAGTTAGAGAACGACGAACGTGTCGCTACAATAATTACAGATCTCATCACCTTATCAAACAAGTAAGCCTAATTTTGAATAACTGCGTCGAATTAATTTATTCCGTCCTACAAATTTACTAATTACGCTCTTAGTTCTCGTTAATTTCAGAGCATTAAATATTTGTTATATTTTCAGGGTGGATCCTTTAGCTTTTGGTCCAAATGAGCCATTCAAAAAGATATCTATAACGTACGACGACCACTGGTTTGTTATATGCCTTTCCAACAAGAAGATATATGTAGTAAAGCGCAGCCTACAGACATATTCAAGTGAAGGCAACGCAGTTAATGTTTGAGATTTTGAAACGGAACCATGGGACGCAATCTGTTGATGAGTAGCCTTGAAAATGCCTCCTTTAACATAGTATTCCAAATATTATTTCGATGTATAACATTTGTGATCAACGCATGGGTTATTAGAAACGTAGGGCATGAAGTCCTCGGTATAATGAATGTCCGGCTACTGTTATTGGAGAGCACTATATTATTCCTCAGTAGAGAGCCATTCAACAGGGCATGCCTCGGTCAAAAGGACGAGTTCAGTTGGCGGCAGTTAATCAACCAAATCTGGCTGTCGGTCCCTGTAAGTTGTGTCTTATCTATAGTTTTTGGTTATGTTTGGTTAAATTTACTGCCTCTGGGTCATCCTGAACATGCATTTCAGTATGCATTTGGCTGTTGGAGTGTTGCCTTGTCATGTGTGTTGGAACTTTGCTCAGCCAACATGGCTCTGGTAACACAATTGTTTTGTTTCATCAAATTAAAACTAGCACTTGACACATTACATATTTTTATAAGAACTATATTATTTTTGTCTATCGTTGTCTATGATAGGTCTCTTGCGCTGATAGCATTTTCTGTAGCACAAGTTGGCAGCATAGGTGCCATTGCAATAAGCTATTACATTTTCTTTTATTGGTACATTAAAAACAAACCATTATATGCTAAAGGAGCCTTAAAAAGTAGAATTATACCAGATACTATATTACACAAGTTATATGACAATATGGATGACTTTCAGTTTAAATCTTTATGGGATTTCTTGCCTGATTATTCGGGGCCTGTGAACACAACTTTTAATAAAAAATTAAATACTTTGACTCTTAGTTTTGCAAAACAAGGTGTAGTGAAACAACTTCTAACAGAAGGAGAGAAATATGTGATGTCTGTCAGTCCTGTTATGACATTTAAAGAGCAGGCCACTTATGACGTTGTAAACAACCTGGGCAGTCTAGCTGCTCGGTTTGTATTCCGGCCTATTGAGGACAGTAGCTATTTCTATTTCACTCAAATGGTGAGTAGAGACTTGCCTCTGTGTAAGCAAGATAAACACAAAGTTCAGGAGACTTGTACAGTACTATCACAAGTGTGTAAGACGGTGAGTTCCATTGGTTTGATAGTTCTAGTATTTGGACAGAGCTATGCTCGAACATTACTAATGTTGTATGGAGGTGAGTCATTTGTGGCAAGTGGATTACCAGTGCAATTGTTAAGAAGCCACTGTGTAGCTATAGTTTTGCTAGCTATTAACGGTGTCACCGAATGTTATGCGTTTGCAACGATGACCAGTGCACAATTGAACAGTTATAACTATCTAATGGTACTATTTTCCATAAGTTTTCTTATTTTATCATATGTTTTAACATATATATTTGGACCAGTAGGTTTTATTATATCTAATTGTATTAATATGTTTGCTAGGATAATGCATAGTATACATTTTATAAGTAATAAATACAAAGGCACGGATTACAAGCCTCTGGAGGGTTTGTATGTCGGAAAAAAGTTTTTGTTGACGTTGTTTATTGCTGGATGTATATGTAAGCTTTCAGAAAATAGACTATCCCGAGACTCTGTACTTTTACATATTGCTATAGGCGCAGTGTTGTTATTTTGTGTCCTACTTGCTTGGGGATATGAGAACAAAGAGTTAGTTATCAAAATATATAGAAAGATTTGGAAAACAGAAGACAAAGTTTCAACTGATTAGCATAGAATTATTGTTAAGCTTTTGTGAGTTTGCAGAACTTGTGTTAAAAGGATTAATATAAATAATTATAGACATGTTATATACTAAATAGTTGTTTTATTTTTGTAATAGATTTAGATTTAGCTAGATAATATATACACCAATTTTCCATTTAGTCATTAACACTGACATCACTTCTAACATTGATGTGAGATAAGACATGACTCATAGCATGTTGTACTGCGCTGTAAAGTATATCCAATGCTGTTATTCTCTGTTTACATTGGGTAGAAAAATATGCCTTTCATTTGGGCTTCACATATTCGCTTCACTTCATCTGTAAAAAAGAAATACTTGTCAGATACTAGGTAGTAGAATGACCTCAAGTTTTTATAAATAGTCTCCTTATATATTAACTCATCATCATCATCATCATATCAGCCGAAAAACGTCCACTGCTGGACAAAGGCCTCCCCCAAAGATCTCCACAATTGCCGGTCTTGTGCTATTCGCATCCAGCATTTTCCAGCGACCCGCGCAAGATCATCGGTCCATCTTGTAGGGGGCCTGCCCACGCTGCGTCTTCCGGTTCGTGGTCGCCACTCGAGAACCTTTCTGCCCCAACGGCCGTCGGCTCTACGAGCTATGTGCCCTGCCCACTGCCACTTCAACTTGGCAATTCTTCGGGCTATGTCGGTGACTTTGGTTCGCCTGCGGATTTCGACATTTCTGATGCGATCCCGCAGGGAAACTCCGAGCATAGCCCTCTCCATTGCTCTTTGGGTGACCTTGAGCCTTCTAATAAGGCCCATAGTGAGCGACCACGTCTCTGTTCCGTATTTCATCACTGGCAACACACACTGGTCGAAGACTATCGACTTGAGACACTGCGGTATTTTGGACGAGAAGATGTTACGAAGATGTACTATATTAACTCACTTTTAAATATTATGTTTGTGGTTATTCTAGTTTAGGGTTGGGACCTTTTCGATGTGCACAAAATCTCCTTTTGACGGACTTTAATAAGATACTAATTACAACTAACCTTGAAACTATAACTAAATGGCATTCACATATAGATTAGAATACCATATGTACTACCCGTGATGACAAGTTGAGGCCATAACTGGTATGGTTGGTGACGTTGTACGAGAAAACCGACGTCTCATGCACAATGTTAAAAACAAACATTTGACTGGGCCCCTAAAGCCGACATGTAGGGATACATCAAATGTTTGTTTTTAAAATTGTGCATGAGAACAGACTTACAGTACGGGTAAATGGGCGGAAACTAAAGGTTTTTTCTCCTACAACGTCATCGCATTCATCTCGTCATACTATAATGCGGACACACTTAAACAGCGTAGACAGAGGGGAAGTTTAATCGAAACTTACAAAATTCTCCCTAATCATTATGATGTGCCTAGCCTTAAATACATGTATAAGCTAAATGATAATAAACATCTACGAGGACATCCATTGAAACTTTGGGAAAACTCATCTAAAAAGAAACCAAAGAAGCATTTCTTGCCTAACAGTGTTGTAAAAGCATGGAACAAACTACCAAAAAGAGTAGTCATGGCTCCGACATTAAATTCCTTCAAGAACAGATTGGACAAGGAAAACATCTCCAAGCTATTTGATACTCACGTATCAGCTAACTAGCTGCTAGTGTGTTACACAAAATAATAATAATATAATCAAGTACAATTACTTATATTTCAATTCTATAAACATTTAGATGAATCGAAAATAAATTATTATACAGTAAATTCAATTCAAAAGTAGGTATTTTTTTTATTGCTCTTTTAGAATACTTACAAACGCAATTAAATACGGTTGTTATCATTGAATACCCTGATTCACAGTTTGGTGTATAAATGACAACCCACGCAGACCTAGCATGGAGCGACATCTGATTAAATTGTAACAGATTTTTGCCAGGCCGTAGATATATATATTTATCATTGACTAGTTTTGTACTAAACTATAATAGTAAAATGACAACGCCCGCACTAGGGAAATTGATCCCTGCGTCGCGGAGTACTTTACAAAGTACAGACGCCAACGCAACCAGCTACCCCAATCTGTTAAGTTTCTTTTATAGATTTTCAACTTTATCACAAAAGCATAAGGTTCACTTTCAATTGGGGAAATTTGACAGATTGTGGTAGCTTGATGTGCTGGCGTCTGTATTGAACAATTATTATTTATGGTACCACCGGGTCCAATGCGTTCCACATGAGAAGACCCAGCGAATCAAATTGGTAATATGTTTCATACAGCCTACAATTACATTTTATTTATTGGTAGTAAAGATTACGGGTAATTAGATATGCTATATAAGCTGATAAAACATAGCTATTTATAAATAACAAAAAAATTACGAGTTAGGTAATCGCAGCCCCTGGTTTAACATCAAGGAAGGTTGAAAGATCTACTGCGAGCGCAATATATTCACGAAATGGTTTGTTAATACCATAATACGAACAAAAATTTCCTATTAAATTAAAACAATTAACAGAAGATGCACGACGATAACGAGTCGGACTGGCGCATTATGGTTTCCGTAGGTTCTATAAAAAAAATCACGCTTGTTGTATGGGAGCTCCCTTAAATATAGTTTTTTTTAATTGAATGACCTTATTCCGTATCTTCCCATCATCAGTACTGATATCAACCGATAAATCTCAGATATGGGCGGAACACGATAAAATTCTTACTCACCTGCAATTTCTTTTAGGTTTGCATTTTTCTCTTGAATTATAACATAGAACTCTCTTTCGTTGGAAGACTTTCCGGTAATCCAGTACTCGTCAGGTGTTTTGATTATAATTTCTCCATAGTTTCCAAGGCTGCATAAATAATATGGAAACAAAATTATTATAAAACCCCCTACGCAATAATAATAATATCTGGGGACAATGTCACACAGATCATCCTAGCCCCAAACTAAGCAAAGATTGTACCATGGGTACCAGGCTACGATATATATACTTATATATTTATTTTATTTTTATTTTATTTTGTTGGAAAACCTACAGCTGTTGATACGTGATTAGCTATTTGTATATGATGTAGAAAGCCAATTACAGGTTTTCACCAATAGCCATACATTACAAAACTGGTACATGTTTGCTTATATCTCGGAAACATGCAACTGAATACATATCTTAAAAATGTTAGTTTCCTTACAGTTATATAGATAGATAAATACTTATATACCTATATAGAAAACATGCATGACTCAGAAACAAATATTCGTGCTCATCACACAAATATTTGCACTTACCGGGAACCCAGGACCACCAGCTTCGTAGGCAGGATCACTACCAACTAGGCTACGGTGACCGTCGATATCTCGAATAATCTAACATCATTTTGGAAAAGAGCTGATACTTTTTCATTGCGGTACCGATACTAATATGGGCCCAGCAGTGTTAGTATAGATATAATAGATAAGAACCACCGCAAGGAAAGTGGCTTTCAAATGAAAAAAAAAACCACATCCTAAGCTTTTGGTGTATTTTTTTTCGGGAAGAGTCCCTCCCTCTTTCCCACCACTGCAACTTCTGTAAGCCAGGATCAACAGTGTCACACAATAAAATGACACTGAGCGGTGAGGCTCAGGCATGTACCGGGGAATCGCTTTAACTGTCTTGGATCCCGCAACGAATATAATCAGAAAGAAACAAGAGGAGTTAGGAAATGAATAGTTCCACTTCCCTCCAGAGCAAAGCGGGAGACAGAATGATGTAAAGAGGCTATAGTCTCATAAAACGAGAGAAGTGCAACTAGAAACGAGATCAAGCTGTTGGTGTATCCCGTATCCTTTCGTCCCACCAATGGCTATCCCACTGGTAGGACTATTGGGAATGCAATAAATTATATATTTTTATACCCATTCGTACCACTTAAATTATTAGTGTGTATTTCACTTCCAGAAAAGTAGTTCAGGTTAGAACTGCGACCATACTATGCCAGCAACAAATTTATTTACACAAACATCACTGTTAAATAAATAATTAAGTTAAATAACCACTGCTTAGATTAGGGAGATAAACGGGAAATATAAATAAAGCTCTTCCCATTTCTCCCACTAGGGGGACAAAGTAGTGGTACAAATGGGAAAGCACGCAGCTGTTAAGCCGTATACCAAAAGCCAAAAATGGCCACTGCTGCACAAAGGCCTCCCCCAAAGATTTACCATTTTGAGGGATTTTGCCATATTTAAAGTAAATAGAAAGGATAAAAATCTTATTGAGCATAATAAAACACTCGGCTTTATATCAGAATGGTTTTCGGCAAATAATCTCTTGTTAAATGCAGGGAAAACTAAATGCATCAGGTTCTCATTGCAGAATGTGACTCAAATTGTACCAACAGTTGCACTTAATGCGAAAATATTAGATTTAGTCCCATCGACCGTATTTTTAGGATTGACACTTGATTCAAAATTGCAATGGGGTCCTCAGATTGAAAAGTTAGCAGGTAAATTAAGTTCGGCTTCCTATGCTGTCTGGAAAATAAGGCAATTGTCAGATGAACAAACTGCTAGATTAGTGTATTTCGCGTACTTTCATAGCATTATGTCGTATGGCATTCTACTGTGGGGTTCGGCGGCTGACATAGGTACTATTTTTGTATTGCAGAAAAGAGCAGTCAGAGCCATTTATGGTTTGGGCAGTCGCGATTCTTTGCGAAATTTGTTTAAAGAAATAAAAAAAATAAAAAGAAATAAATATACTTACTGTGCCATTGGAATATATATATATCAGAATATAATGTTTGTTAGAAAAAATATTCATAATTATAAAAAGCAAAGTGAACTGCATAATATAAATACTAGGAATAAAAACAAACTAGCCATGCCAGGCTTTAGAGTAAGCAAAACTAATAAATCATTTTTAGGAAATTGTATTAGGTTTTATAACAAGCTTCCTACTCAAATTACTGATCTGCCTGACACAAGTTTTAAAACACATATTAAACGTATACTTATGGCTAGGGGTTATTACACCACTAAAGAGTACATCGATGACAAAGACGTCTGGCTCTCACTTCCTACCTGCACATTGCTCTCGCTGGAGATCTTGTAGCCATATAGACATGACTGATCTGCTGTGTTACGTGAACTATCTGTAAATGATTGCTATCATATACTTAATTTAAAATTATTGACTCTGTCTCAAAATGAATAATGTTATTGTTTCGAAGTTTTTCTTTTGTATACCTAAATATAATCTAAAATAATAAGCATTCAGACAACCGATCGAGCATATATTGTGTTTGCCTACTAAATAATTACTCTAATTGGACCAAATCCCGTGTTCATGCCCGCTTGAGTATGTTTCGCCGAACCGTCTCAACTGGGTCGTGTTGAAACCGGTAGTAGATGAACCCACTGAGTTTGTTTCGCTGGGTCTTCTCAGTTGGGGCGCATTGGATCCGGTGGTAGCATTAAAGCGCGACCGTCGTTATTAACACAAGGTCCGTCATAATAATAATACCTTTAATATAGGCAGAACCATTGACAATATGTAGTAAAAATATTAGACTTAAACTAGATAATTAAACATAATCTCTTGGCAATAACTTGATACGAGCTAGCTAAATATCATTTCTGTAATAAAATAAATTTTATAAATGTTTTCATACAAGATGTACCTAAATATCTATGTTACTAGAAACAATATCTAATGTATACAACTATATTACTACAAACATGTTCTGACTATTTACAAGCGCTTTTTTAAAGTCTACGTGAATAAAAACCTTTTTTATTTATTATTATTTATATTTATTTTATCGTCACGCTTGGCCGACGGGTTGGCGATCGCAGTATGATGCTCATAGTACACAGAGAAACATTGCTGCCCAGTCTCTGGTATATAGTCACTCGGGCCGACTTCTAACGGCCCCCGGGGAAGATATGGGGTGGCGATATTCTTTTTGGCCATCCACACAGCCAATATATAAGTATGTAAGGTTTCAAAATCTTACTAAGATTAATCCTACTAATATTATAAAAGTGAAAGTTTGTGAGTATGGATGGATGTTTGTTACTCTTTCACGTAAAAACTACAGAATGGATTTTAATGAAACTTTACAATAATTTAGCTTATACATCAGAATAACACATAGGCTACAATTTATAAAGATATAGTGTGAATTGTCCAAAATTGACGATAAGTCTCAAGTAAGTAGAAAAAAAGTCTACCATTTGCGACCTATTCCGGCGTGCACTGCCAAAACCGCTATAGGTATACATTCTACTATTATTATAAATGCGAAAGTTTGTGAGTATAGATGTATGTTTGTTACTCTTTTACGCCAAAACTACATAAACGCGAGTGAAACCGCGGGGCGCAGCTTGTTAGTTAAAGTGAATAGAAAACGATTAAGATTTTTATATTAGTAAACCAAAATATACCATCCCATGTGTGGCGTCTAAGGGATACAGCTGGTAGTACCACCACCTAACTGAGGTCGCCGACTCGCATCCCAAGCGCGGTGACTAAAGGAAACCCCTCCAAATGTCACCGTAATAGTAAGCTTTGGGGGAAGGCCTAAGTCCAGCAGTGTACCATACCAGGCTGATGATGTGATGTGATACCAAAATGATATTACCTGTGTTTGTCAGAATGTATTCCCGCTATGATGCTTAGAACTTCAGGTTTTATCGCAGTAGAAGGATACAGTTTATTTACTGGAGGCTAAAACAAAACAAAAGAAAGTGATACGACGTTTTTAAATTGTAAACAATAATAATATCCTGGGACATTATTCACACACGGCCATCTGATCCCAAACTAAGCAGAGCTTGTACTATGGAAACCAGATAACTGATATATTACATATACCTACTATTTTTCTTTTGTAAATACATACTTATATAGATAATTTACACCCAGACTCAGGACAAACAGACATGTTCATGCACATAAATATTTGTCCTTATATAATTGGAAAGAGACATATAAATTTCTATGTCTCAAAGTCACACAAAGAGCAATGGTGAGGGCTATGCCCAAAGTTTTTCTACGAGAAGGAATCAGAAATGTCTAAATCCGCAGGCGAAGCAAAGTAACTCTATAATCCGAAGAAATGCCAAACTGAAGTGGCAGAGGGCAGGGCACATAGCTCGTAGAACCGACGGCCGATGGGGCAGAAAGGAACTCGAGTGGTGACCACGAACGGGAAGACGCAGCGTGGGCAGGCCCCTTACAAGTTGGAGAGATACTCTTGTGAGGGTCGTTGGATTTGGCTGGATGTGGATAGCGCAAGAGCGGTTATTTTTTTTTTGGAGGAGGCAACTTGTTTGGGACTCATTGACAACTGTATAAATATAAATGAAGAATAAACACACAATATGAAACAATATTAATTGAATAAATAATACTGAATTGTAGTTCTGAGTGAAATTAATATCATCATCATTATTTCCGGTATATCCTACACGGTGGACCGACGATCTTGTGCGGGTCGCGGGAAGCCGCTGGATGCGGGCAGCGCAAGACCGGCTTTTGTGGAGATCCTTTGTCACGCAGTGGACGTCTTTAACGATGATGATGATGATCATTATATCAGCCGAAAAACGTCTTCTGCTCTCCCAAAGATCTCCACAATTACCGGTCTTACGATACCCGCAGCCAGCGGTTTTATTGTGTAGTATAAATATAAACATTTTGACATTTGTAATGCTACATATTGATTTATTTATTATTATTTGATTGAGTAAATGTAATCTTGCTGTATGGTGACGGCATAGAATATCATCACCCCATCTCATCCCGTGGGGGGCGTAGAAATCGACCCGAGGGAATACCTACCAGAGAATGGGTAGCAGAGTTTTTCTGTGAACTATGACCATCAAACTGCGATCGCCAAGCGTGGCGATTATGGCATATTCCCCCCATTTTTGGAGAGGCTATTGTCCAACTGTGGACGTACTTTGGCTGACATAATGAGTAAATGTAACCTCAACTTTTAAAATGATGAGGTTACATTATATTGTTGAGGTTAAATATTATTGTTATTTACTTATTTATATTTATTATGATTTTGGACCTATTTTATACCTGTTGCATGAACAATTCTAACACAATTGAAGGATATTGTTTATGAATTACATGTATAATCACAACAATAGATAATTAGATACTAATGTACAACATTTCAATGAATTTATAATATTTACAATATATATTATCATACAAAAGCCTCATCCTTGGGCGTCGAAAAAAATGCCGGCATCGTTGCCTTTGAGCATCGTGCCCAGAATGCTGGCCGCATTGCCACGCTGGACGGCAATGCTTAAACGCTGTCCAAAAACTTGGCCAGCCCTCTGGTCGAATGTAGCATCGACCAAGCGTTTAGATAATTCGCGGAAAAAAACCCGCGCTCTCAGACCACATGGCCCATTCTTGGTAAAAAAAAGTTAATGAATAAAATTATACTTACAGAAGTTTTAAATGCCAAATTTAATCTGTTGAAATAAACGAACTTATGTTCCGACACAGCTAGTTGTGCCGTTTGGAGGGCGTGGATAGTGCACTGTTCGCTGATGGTGGAAGCTATCGCTGACAGTTGAGGGCCAATGAACGCATCCAACGATCTGAACATGTCCAACTGAAGTTCCACGTTTACTGAAAAATGAAAAAGTATGACTGTAATATTGAAAAATAAGAAGGTGAATTGCTCTTGGTCGAATTTCGTTCCCGGCGGCCAGTCTCGATGTACAAAAGCCCATTGCGCGTATCATATCGAAGAGCACAAGTGTGTGTGCCAAAACAAGAATACCAAGAGCGAGGATGCACGCAGGCAGCTGAACCTTAATTTTTTCCAATAACTTTTAACATACGTCTTCAGCTACTCTGATCTATACATATAATAAAATCGTAGGAAGGCCAAAACTGTACATTGTATATTTTTAAAAAATGATACATGGGGCGTGATATACAGTCGATATCGAAGGCAAAAATATAGTTTTTAGAATTTTTGTCTGTGTGTCTGTTTGTCTGTATGTATGTCCGGGCTAAACTCAAAAAGTACTGCATGGATTTACTTCAAATTTTGCATGAATGTTACTAAGAGGTCGGGTCAACATATTATCACGCTATCATCTTCGGGGGAGGAGCTGTGATAATTTATAACATTTAATGTGGGTAAAACCCCGGGGCACAGTTAGTTAAGAGTAAAATCGGAAGCATTGTATGTGTGTATCAGTCGCTATCCGTGGAAACCTGTAATTGGTTTTATGTTTCCTATTATAGCAGTAATATTTATTTTATGTATAGCAGTTGGTTTTCCAATAAATAAACAAGGGCATTTTCTACTCCACTTTCCATTACTCCATCATCGGATGGGACTACTAGAGACACGATCGGAAAGAGGAACAGGGCCGACGGCTTTATGTGCTCTCCGAGGCACAGGGGGTGATACCGTCTTCTCCCAGACTTTATAATAATAATTTCCTGGGACATTATTCACACACGGCCATCTGATCCCAAACTAAGCAGAGCTTGTACTATGGAAAGCAGATAACTGATATACTACATATCCTACTTTATTTTTTTAAATACATAATTATATAGATAATTACACCCAGACTCAGGACAAACAGACATGTTCAAGCACACAAATATCTGTTCTGGGTGGGAATCTAACCCACGACCTCCGGCGTGAAAAGCAAGCATTTGCTTGCTTTTCCATAGTACAAGCTCTGCTTAGTTTGGGATCAGATGGCCGTGTGTAAATAATATCCCCGGATATTATATTATTGTTAATCAGATCAACTGGAATATAATAGAAAGACTAGAAGCTTACTTACCATCGACAGTGAAGCAAATAGTAGCACTCATAGTTCTGTAAACAACTAAATAATACTGTCTACTCTCAGAACTGTCCTCATGCATCAAGTTGACCTTCACTAGTTTCTGCAAGTCCTCCATGGTGCGAATGCCATCAGGTGGGTGGATAAAGCGGCCGTGTCTCTGGGCCGCGGCCACTGCTCCTCCTTGGATCTCTTTCTCTACTTGTTTCGGTAGGATAGTTTGGACTAAATACTGGTATAATGTCAGCATGTCGTCCATTGCAAGTCCGTTCCTATGATATAGAAACAAAATAGATTAAAGAACACAAAGATTTATAAAATTTACCGTTTAATTACGAATGTATAATCTGTCAAGATATATAAAAAAAAAGTTTATTAATTTATTTTTAACTTATTGAATAAAACTGTAGTACAATTTTATGCAATAAGGCATTATCTACCAGCTAACCTTTGGGTGATGCAGAGACCATATGGTAGACCGTGCACTATAGTAAAAAATATTAAAATAGGGAAGATAATCTATAATACAATGAAATAACATCAAGAAACACCTATTTAACTAAAGCATTACTATCTTAAATTAAATTCTATTCTACTTTATCAAATATAAGCCACGATCGAATAATAATAATAATATCCTTACACACGGCCATCTGATCCCAAAATAAGCAGAGCTTGTACTATGGAAACCAGAAATTAAATATCGCGCGCGTATTTGCGCCAGTTGCACAACGTTCTATAATATCCTACCCTCTCATGCATCACCACATCAGTAACCCTTCTGATCCAAGGTTCGAACTCAAGGCGCGAGTTACTTAGATTGTAGGCTTATTAAGCAATGAAAGCCTCCTAGGCTAACAACGATAAGTTACAAAAAAACTAATGTGCTTTAGACTATACGACTGAATTAAAACTTAGATAAACAAAATCAGTTATGAGGGAAATAAAGAAAATGTGTGCCGTTTTTCTCTTGCCCCGTCAGTAAATATAAAACGTAACTCTCTCTTTCTATCTTCACTAACTTATATCTCCCTCTCAACCTCCGTTCGCATCGCCCGATCACACTTTTCGTAACGCATTCACCAGCTTACCCCCAAAGTCAAGCGTAAAGTAAGTTTAACTTCAAAAATCTATTTGTAATACATTCCAAAAATTTACTCACCATATAAGTTGTTCATTGTAGATGAAGGAAATACATTTGAAGTGAGGGTAGTTCACTTCTAGAATATCAATGAAGCATAATACTTTGAAGAAGGAGTTCTTGTCCAGTGGTAAGTAGTTAATGCCTTGGATAACATCTGATATATCATTTGAGAGATTTCTTACAAGTATATACTGAAATTAATAAATAAACTTCATAATAATTGTTATTAAATGATAATACGAATGATTAGCATATTGGTCTAGTGGTTGAAACAGTGAAATGTAGGTTCAATCCCCAGGATAAATCTTTGTGTGCTGAGCAAGATTATTTGTTCTCTCTGGGTGGAATTTACCTATAATAATAATATCCTGAGACACTATTCACAGGGCGCCATCTGATCCCAAACTAAGCAGAGATTGTACTATAGAAACTAGATAACTGGTATACTACATATACCTACTACTATTTTTTTTAAAATAATTACACCAAGACTCGGGACAAACAGACATGTTTATTCACACAAACAGCTGTCCTGGGTAGGAATCGAACCCACGGCTTGCGGCGTGAAGGGCGACGTAAAAAAATTAAATTAAAATAAAACAAATATTTGAGAGGGCTCCCATACAACAAACGGGACGTGTTTACCGTTTTTATAGATAAGTACGGAACCCTTCGTGCAACAGTCCAACTCGCACTTGCAATAATATCTTAGGACATTATTCACACACGGTCATCTGATCCCAAACTAAGCAGAACTTGTACTATGGGCACAGGATAACTAATATACTACATATACTATTTTTCGATACATAAGATACGATAATTACACCCAGTCTCAGGACAAACATACTTGATCATGTACACAAATATCTGCCCTGGGTGAGAATCGAACCCACGACCTGCGGCGTGCAAAGGAAGTATTTACCATTCATGCCACAGGCGCGTCAAATGCAATGTTTTGTTATATTAATATGATATATAAAAATAAAATGGTTTTTGTTCTTCATAATATTGTCGCAGTTATCATTATATAAATGAAAATATATATAGTGTTAAAATTAACTTACAGGAGTAAAGAAATGATCGCATATTGTGTATATTTCTTCTGTGGAAAAGTCTTTGAACTGACCCCGGAACATTTTGAACATCCTATAAGATGATACTAAAAGATCAGACATCACAGTTGGGTCTACCTGTAAAAATAATACCCTCATCAACGCGATACCGTCCACTGCTGGACATAGGCCTCATAGTCAGATGTTCTCTCCGTTAAGCAACTCATAGATGGTTGAATTTTTGAGTGTCTCCGTGCCTCAAAGGGCACGTTAAGCTGTCGGTCCCGGTTGTAGCCAGTAGGCAACAGTCGTTAAGCCATGGCAGAATCCTAATGGGCGGCTTGAACAACTCTGACACTAGGGTAACCTTTGCTCATACGATAAGCAGTAAGTAGGCCTCCCCTAAAGATTTCTATAATGTTGCCATTTGGAGGGATTTGCCTTAGACACCTCGCTTGACATGCGAGTTGGTGACTATAGTTAGGTGGTAGGCAGTACACAGGTGACGCTGCGACTAAAAGGCGACTAAGGGATACACCAGGTCGTCGGACTTGGTGTATTCCTTAGTCGCCTTTTACGACACCCACGGGATGGTATGGGATGTCATAGTCATAAATCATTTATTCCGTAAAAACATTACATTTATGTGGAATCGTCATATTTTTTTACCCTACCGTGCAGTGCATGACATGGCAGCTACTGAGAAACACTGCCAGAAAACTCAGTAGGAATCCTTTTTTAAAATAAAATATACTTAAGATTAATTACAATCATGTGTGTTGACTCAGAACAACTCAATCCCAAGCACTTTTATCACTTAAATAATCAGAAATTTTGTAATATGCCCTGCTACACAATTTGGCTTTAATAATTCTTTTAAACTTATTCGTAGACAATTCTCTAATATCATTGGGAAGTTTGTTATAGAAAACCACAAGTGTTGTTAAAGGACCACACTCCAAAAATAATATATTTTATTAATATATATAAAATAAAAAGATTTCTTAATAATAAAAGTCAACGAAAAATGGATGCAGAATTTAATTTTTAAACCCCGTCGAAATAATGACGGTGTGTTATAAGTTTGACGTGTCTGTGTGTGTGTCTGTCTGTGTCATCGTGGCTCTCGAACGGGTGAACCGATTTTGATGTTTTTTAATAGGTGAATTGGTCAGGAGTGTTCATAGCTATATTTGATGAAAATCGTACCAAGATGGCCGCTAACACAAAATAGCGAATCTCTCATTGAATTTGCAATCGGCCACTGGACCAAAAACAATTTTGTCAAGATGGATAATTTAGAAAGTATATACTATACATAATTTTTTATACTCACGACATCTCCACGACTTTCTCCGATAGCCGAAAGTGCTTTAGTTGTATATGGAATCCTCACTACCTGAAAATAAAATAGGTAGGTATACAAGATGTAATATAACAGAAATCGGTCGAAATTAGCCACGGCAGCCAGTCTCAATGGAGACAAGACAAGGGGGCGGGACATATTATAGTGCACAAGTCACACAGATTCACTTTCTATGCCTTCACTCTCATGATCTGATGGGAAGGCTTGCGACACGCCTGGAAAGAGGTCAGGTATAGGACCGACGGCTTTACGTGCATCCTGAGGCACAGCGGTGTAATACCGCCAACTCCCATGCAGACTTCGGGCCGATACTTTGAAATTTTTTTCACGGAAAAGGCCCAAAAATCACTTTCAGTGCTGACCCAGGATTTGAACCCAGGACCTGATTATCAGTGGTTGAACATTCTACCGATTTACCAACGTAATTTCACGCAAAGCAGCTAAATTTGACCATGAAACACTGAACCACTGGTTCAGTGTGTTGTTCAGTTGTGTTGTCAGTTCAGAACAACGTGCGAAATATACATAAAATATCAATTTCCTAGACAAGAATAAATATCAAGTTATGTTATTAGTATGGGAATCCAAAAAAATATCTTATGTTGAAATATAAAATAAATATAAATTAAATGTTCTAAATTAAAAATTTCAAAAAATTAAAAATTCTATCCTTCATAACCCCAATGCTCCCACATATCTCCGTGAACGCTTTGAGTATTTAGTCCCGCGAGAAAAAATCTGTCGTTCAACTACTTCACTTCTACTTCGAATGTCTTCTCACTCCTCAAGCCGGTATGACGGATCATTTACTGTTCAAGCAGTGCGTTTGTGGAATGCCCTTCCACATTCAATTCGCGCTACAACATCTCTTGACGTGTTTAAGAGAAAGACAAAAGAACACTTCTTTCAATTAACTAAGCAGGCAGGCAGTTAATATTTATGTGTATATTATATGTTTATTATATATATATATATATATATATATATATATATATATATATATATATATATATATATATATATATGTTATTTAATTAGGTATGTAGTTACGAAAGTAACTTAGTATGTAGTATTAGTAAGCAGGTTTATGTATATATTTATTTACCACTGGTAAATTCTGTTTTGTTATTATTTTTGTATTATTTTTAAGTTTAATTGTTGTGCACTGTTTCTAACCCATCTCATATAAGCTCTCACTCTGACTAAGGTTTGCTGGAAGAGAACTCATAGTTGAGTTAAGCTCGCCTGTGTACATGCTAGCTCTAATGTTTTATATAAATATGTATTTCTGTGTGCAATAAAGAATAAAGAAAGAAAGCATAAGTTTTTTTACCAGCACCATCCAATATCCTTTCTCTGGTTGGTAGAAAATGTATCTTTTTGTCTGTGTTTGTAATGCCTCACATGGTTCTGTTGAGAATGTTCTGAAATAGAAGACAATAATTACAAAATTAATAAATAATCTTAGTAAATAACCTAAAGATTTTGAAATTTTACATACTTGTTTTACTTTAATTCTTTGCATAGGCAGAGTTAAGCATGGTGCCCAGTAGGCCCAAATTAGAAAACTGTTAAGCATTATCAAATTTTGGATTAACAGCTGTCTAATGAATACAGCCATTACGTGTGTCAACCAATAGATAACAAATCATGACAAAGGTCAACTCACTGATGTTGTTTACCTTGACTATGAAAAGGCCTTTGACCGTGTGCCTCTATGACGGCTAATACATAAATTGGAACACCTTGGAATATGTGCAAAGATATTAGATTAGATAAGAGACTTTTTAACAAATAAAACCTTTTTGTAAGAATTTGAAATCAACTCTCTGCAGCGCGACTAGTTCACAGCCTCAAGTGTGCCTCAAGGATCTGTACTTGGACTTCTCATTTTTATACTATACCTAACAGACTTAAAGAATACTCTACAACTCCCTTTTTAGATGTTTGCCGACGACACGAAGTTCTATGCAAATCCATGCCTACAATCGCATGATATACAAGAAGATTTGGATGCCATATTTAACTGGACAACCCAGTGGTTACTAACATTGAATGTAACAAAGTGCACCATATTACACATAGGCAAGAAAAATCCCCATAACATTTACTACCTGGGAAATCAACCCCTTGCTACTGTAACTACACAAAAATCTCTGGGAGTTGTTAGAACAAATGACCTTAAATGGGAAACCCACATCAGTGGTGTCTCTAAAAAAAAAATTCAATGTTATATCTTGTCAGAAAAGCGTTTAACTCCAAAAACTCTCCTGAAAATTTATAAAACTTATATAAGACCACTACTAGAATATGCATATGTGATATGGGATCCTTATTTTAAGAAAAACATCATGCTATTAGAGAAGGTCCAGAGAAGAGCAACTAAAATGGCTTCAGTAATGAGAAACAAATCATATGATGAACAATTAATAGACCAGGGCATCACTTCTAAAAAAAACGTAGACAGAGGGGAAGCTAGCAGGAATTACGGATTTTTTTATTCTAAGTGATAATCAATATCTGAGAGGACACTCACTAAAATTAAGCAGAATACCGCACGAAACAAATCCACCAAAACACTTCCTGCCAAACCGTGTGGTCAATGAGCGGAATAAACTTCCTGAAACTGTCATAAAGGCACCCAATTTAAACTGCTTCAAAAACAGACTTGACAAATTTTCCAAATTGAAAACAAAAACACACGCATCAGCTTACTAGCTGCTAGTGTGATAAACACTTAATAATTAAATGCCAATCACAGTGATTGCCGAGATTAAGCAAGTAGGCTCATGGTCAGTCCATAGATGGGTGAATACCAAATTGGTTTAATTTCTGAGCATCTCTGTGCTGTGGAGGGCACATTAAGCTGTCGGTTAGATTTATACCCATTAGGCAACAGTCATTAAGCCATGTCAGAGGCCTAATCGGCAGCTTGAACAACTCTAACACTAGGGTAACCACTGCCTATACAATAAGTTAAGTTAAGTTAATAGATTTGTGACAGTTCCTTGTGTGGAAGTGGATTAGATGATGAGTCCCTAGATCATATATTTTTTTAATGTCATTTAAATAAACTTTATTCCATGTTATTTTCGACTAAATTTCCTTAAAAATTCACCATCCAGTAAATGTTCATTACCATCATTCTTTTTTCCCTAATCCCTTAACTCCCTAAATAAATACTTTGGGTCAACTAACACACTGCCATTTATACATAACTAGGCTTATTGTACTATTACAACCAGACACCTAATAAATGTGCTTATATATTTCTAAATATATACGTATTATAGATAAGTTACACCCAGAGTCAGAACAAATAATCATACTCATCACACAAATATTTGTCCTGAGTGGGAATCAAACTTACAACTTCTGGCTTAGCAGTCAGGGTCCCTAATCACTAGACCATCAAACCAGTCCCTCTTGCTCTTTGGGATTTGTATAACTTATGTTCTAAGGAAGTTAAGTTATTAAGATACTAACACTAATTGTTACTATTTTAACACGCTTTTATTAGTTTCACCTGTATGTATGTATGTTTGTAACCGACCCCTTTGAGCTCGATTTTGTCCTACTTTGAACGATCAGATTTAATTCAAACTTTGCACACCTGTCAAAGATCGATGACAATGCAATAATCCGATCAAAATATCAGATTATCCTAATTAGATTCGCCAGGATTAATTAATTTCTTTCCGCATCCTTTGCATGCGAGTAAGAGAGACAGAGTTAGTGCGCGAACTACGCATGCGACAGTTCCAGACTTACTCTTTCGGGCACTCAGTTCAGCACAACCTTATAAAGACTAATATGGTAGTTGCGACTTGTTCCTTATACTTAGATATATGTCCCGACAAATCTAATACGCATTCTATTATCATTTTATAATATCCATAATATATTTATAACCGTGATTTACCAAAAAACACTTCGTATTAACAACAAAACAAAATATTCAGGACAGAAATATCTATTTATTTTGCGGCATATAATTTAGTTACCAGCATGACCTTGGGTCTGCCGTCGAAAAGGTCACCAATTTTATAATATCCATAATATATTTATAACCGTGATTTATCAAAAATCACTTCGTATTCACAACAAAACAAAATATTCAGGACAGAAATATCTATTCATTTTGCGGCATTATAATTAAGTTACCAGCATGACCTTGGGTCTGCCGTCGAAAAGGTCACCAACTGTTAAGCAGATGAAATTTTCAGAGAGAGAACCTGAGAAACGACTACCGCATCCAAGAAAGGCAGCAGCCACCCAATTTCCCCATTTATCTCATTAGTCACTGTCTTAGAATAAACAACAGTGATTTTCTGATTTTTTTGAAAATCATTGATTTTTATGACACGATACTGAAATTATTGAGTACTATAGTCCTTCAACACGCTTTATTGAATATCTATATAAATAAAAAGACAAGTCCTGACTGACTGACTGACTCATCAACGCCCAGCCCAAACCCTTGGCCCTAGAAAGCTGAAATTTTGCACAGATGTTTTCTTTATAATGTAGACAAGGAATAAGGAAGGGTTTTTCGAAATTCAACCCCTAAGGGTGTAAAACGGGGCTGCCAAGTTAGTATGAAACTTTGCCGTTTTTTAAGTTAGAGGCATGAAAGTTGGTATTTGGCCTTTCAGTTAAAAATAAAAAATATTTGTTTCAGGATTTTTGGATATTTAACCCCCAAGGCCAAAAAATAGGGGATGAAAGTTTGTACGAAAAATGTCCCAATTTTTAAGTAAAACGCATGAAAATAAGCATTTGGCTTTTTAGTTAAAAATAAAAAATATATATTTCAGGATTTTTGAAAATTCCACCCCGAAGGTCATAAAATAGGGGATGTAAGTTTGTATGAAAAATGCGATATTTTTGAAGTTAAACGCATGAAAATGAGTATTTGGCCTTTCTGTTAAAAATATATAGCATAAATTTCAGAATTTTTGGAAATTACACCCCCAAGGGCGGAAAATAGGGGATATAATTTTATACTGCCTGACTGACATATCATAACGCACAGTCTAAACGGCCGGAGTTAGGGACTTGAATTTTGACAGTAGTTACCTTTTATGACGTAGGCTTAGGTTTTTGAAAATATCACCCCTAAGGGACTAAAGTAAGGGATGAAATATTTTATGAAAGTCCTTAATTTTGATGTTTAAGGCTTTAGTATATAGACTTGCAGTTAAAAATTAAAATATGTATTTCAGGATTTTTGAATATTCCACCCCCAAGGGCGTAAAATTGGGGATGTAAGTTTATATAAAAAAAGTGCCAACATGTTTTAAGTTAAACGCATGAAAATTGGTATTTAGCATTACAGTTAAAAATTAAAAGTATATGTTTCAGGATTTCCGAGAATTCTGCCACGTAGGGTGACAAATAGCGGATGTTTGTATGAAAAATGTGACATTTTTTAAGGTAAACTCATGGAAATTGGTATTTGGCCTTTCATTTAAAAATATGTATTTCAGGATTTTTGGGAATTCCAGCCCTTTATGGTGACAAATAGGGGATGGAAGTTTGTATGAAAAATGTGACATTTTTTAAGGTAAACACATGAAAATTAGTATTTCGCCTTTCATTTAAACATTATAAATATATCATCAGGACTTTTGGAAATTCCACCCCTAAAGGCGACTAAAATAGGGGATGTAAGTTTGTATGAAAATCTGTTTTTTTTTTTGGAGTAAAAGCATGTAAATTGGTATTTCAGTTAAAAATAAAGCAATCAAGAGAATAATTTGTTGTTAAAAAAAGTTAATCCATAACTGATTCAATAGGTCAACACCAAAAATGTACGCCAACTTAAATTATAGAGAAATTCGTTTCTTATTGCTTAAAATGTCGTGTTTGTTGTCGTCCAAGTAAAGATAGCGTTTTATAAGATTTGTAACTTCTTTTTTTTGGTATTTTTAAAAACATATTAAAAAAACGTCATTTTAATAAAATTGGGGTAAAAAAGTAATTTTCCCAATTTTCGAGTTAGCGTAGTATAAATTGTTCGTGTCGAGATGATCGCACCAAAAAAATATCATCCTAATTTTACTGATCTACAAGTTCACAATTTTATAACTAGATGGCGTTTATATCGTTTCAGATCGCAGAACTCATTTGACATATCGGTTAAAATAAATAAATGCTTGAAGTAAAAGGTAGTCCAAAACGGAATCAAAAGATGATCGCCTAAATCTCACCCAAAATATATGCCCACATCTTTTTACTGCTTTACAAGTTTATATTTTTGTTAGTAGATGGTGTAATCATCGTTTTAGATCGCGCTATGGTTTCGTTCACAAAAACCTATCAATGCCGTGGTCGCAACCTAAGCTAATGGGAGTTACCTTTGTGATTAATGCATCGTTGATTATTATATTACTTTATTTGACTTACTGACTTTACTTAAGGACAATTGATATGTATTCTTTGATATTTTTGGGTTTATGATATCGGGTCTTTTTTTTAAATAACAGTAGCAAAGTAGTCTTTAGATTATTTCTTAACTAGGTTATTTATAGGTTAGGTTTTCTTAAATTTATATTGCTTATTTCTTTGAAAAGTATTTTTTTATAGATTATGCTAGAAGTAAGTAGTTACATTGGTAATCATTCAAAATTGTCGCGGACGAAGTCGCGGGCACCAGCTAGTATAATCTAAAAGCAGCCAACATTTACTCAGTCTCACTTTAGTAGTAAATTGATGTACCTAATGATAAAAAAACTGAGCTACTGGTGACATACGTGATCTATTCATTGAGACATGCATAGGACTACTCGCAAGTGACAGCACGTACTGTCAACGGTTACTCCATGTCATGCGCGCGTATATTATTATTATGCGCGCATTACATCTTGGGGAACGATCCGTATACAAGTGTGAGTAGTAGCGTGCAGCTCTTTCAAGCCCATGGATGCAACTTGAATTCTATACGACAGCGATAAATCCGCCCCCGCACACACGCTATTGTATTCTATTATCTCGAAGCATCTACATTCAGGCGTTGCTCCTATTTATATGAGACACCCAATCCAACATAAGGTGAGAACCGTGCCGATGGATGAATGGCAGAGGGTGTTAAAAAATGTCATGTCGCTAGCGTCAACCTCAGGGCACCAGGCACACCCTGTTGTATAAGTGCCTTACCCTTCTACAGGACCTCTGGGGGGGTGGACCGTTTATTTGTCCTTTACTCGTGGGAATATTATGGAGAAAAAACAACAACAAACCAAAACACAAAAAAGAAGGATATTGGAGAAAAGAAGACAACTGTCAATGAAAAGAACATCAAAACTCTCAAGCGAAGAATTAGAAGAGAGAAAGAAGAAAAGAAAGCTTTATATGCAAAGTTATAGAGCCAAACAGTCAGAGAAAGCCAGAGAAGCTCGTTTGAAGCAAGTGCGTCAGCATACAGCTGAAATTCGAGCCACAGAGGCAGAACACGTCAGAGAAGTTCGTTTGCAGAAACTGCGTCAACATGCAGCTGAAATTCGAACCTCAGAGCCAGAACACGTTAGAGAAGTTCGTTTGCAGCAACTGCGTCAACATGCAGCTGAAATTCGAACCACAGAGCCAGAAGAGAAGCTCGTTTGCAGCAAGTGCGTCAACGAAACGCCGACTCCAGAAGACTAAGTAGATCCAGCGTAACAGGCTTTATGCAGGCAATTAACACGTTCTGTGATATGATATGTGAAGTTTGCACTAAACGGTGCTATCATTATCAGACTTCTAGATGGATTGTAGATTCTGAAACAACATCATATTTACCCAATGTATTGAAACAAAAAGATTACTTGATCGTGTGCAATCGTTGCAAGACTCAAATGAGTTCAAAGAAAAATAGCGCTCCATCCAAATCTTATTGGAATAATCTGGATCCAGGCCCTATTCCAGAAGTGATTGCGACGTTATCACAAGCCGAACAAAGGCTGATTTCGCGCATTATACCATTTGTTAAAATTGTTAAATTAAGCGGTATATTTGGGCAATATAGTTTTAGAGGTCAAGCGGTATTGTTCGCTCAAGATGTTTTCGAAGTTACCGAAAATCTTCCGAAGATGTTACCAAGGGCAACGAACAATGCTGGAATAGTTGTCATTACTGAACGTCTCGAAAATATTAATGTAACACGACAATTTTCAGTATCTAGGCAAAAAGTATATGATGCTTTGTATTGGTTAGTCGCTAACAATCCACTTTACAAAGACGTCACTGTCGACCAGAACGTGATATTTAATGAAGAGGATATTTTAAGAGTAGAAGAAGTACCAGTAGAACTTGCTGTAGAGACCAACGAAGAACCTACTGGAGACGCCAGCGCTTACATGGAAATCACCGATTCCTCGAGAATTGTCCGTGCATCATGGCATCGATGTGATATTCACATCAGGATTTGCAGGTGTACAATGTTGTGCGATGGCATTAGCAAACATTTTAAGAGCCTGTATTCTTCCACCACGTTATTGGTCAACAAACACCCTCAATTTAAATATGATAACGGGCGATCAAATCTATAGCAACATAAACAGCGAGAAATTTAATGGCTTATCCTATAGAAGATGATCAATACCTATTGGTGCGAAATTTTTTCTATTTTTTAGTTGGATTTTCTATAAAAGCGTGTTTTTTTATTTTTTTTAAACTATTATTTATTATATGTTACTAGCTGTGCCCCGCGGTTTTACCTGCGTTAAACTTTATAAGTTATAGCCTATGTGTTAATCCAGGGTGTCAGCTAACTCCATAATAATAATAGCCTTTATTCAGACAGTATTTCATTTACATATCTTAATATATACTTTATATATTAGTCTTAACTCAATCCTTAACTATTTAGCATCGATAACCCCATCTGTATGCCATTTAATGACAAAGGCCTCCTCCAACCTTTTCCATCCCTCTCTGTTTTTGGCAGTTCTTGTCCATAAACCTCCTGCTATGGCTATAATATCATCCGCATTCAATATTACCCCCGTTAAACTTTATAAATTATAGCCTATGTGTTAATCCAAGATGTGAGCTCACTGCATACCAAATTTTATTAAACTGCAGTCGTTTAGATGTAAAGGAGTAACAAACATACACACTCACACAGTCACAAATTTTCGCCTTAATAATATTAGTGTGATTATTTTATAAAACTTACGACATGAATTTAACAACAGCTTCACATAATCCAACTTGCATTTTCTGAGCATCTGCACTTGTTTGACTGGGGTGATAGAACAGTATCCTTTGGAGCTCCTAAAATTAGACAAATTGTTCAGAAAACTATCCTCTATATTTTGTTGTGAATTTAAAATGTTTTATGGTGTCAAAGGAGTTCTAGGAAATCATCTGTAAAACCATTGCCTGAAAATATACATAAAAGTTGGCGTAATGAATGTAAAGTCTTTAAGTTTTGATATTTTGAAGTATTAATAATAATAAAATATGTAAATTATATTTATTTAATTACAATATATAATACAATATAATATCCTGGGACATTATTTAAACTTAGCCCTCTGATCCCAAACTAAGCAGAGCTTGTACTATGGAAACCAGATAGGTAACTGAAATACTACTTTTTATTTTGTAAATACAGTCTTATATGGATAAATTAAACCCATACTCAGGACAAACAGACATGTTCATGCACACTAATATCTGTCCTGGGTGGGAATACGACATAATGAAGGGGTAGGCGAGCGGATGGTTATGGGCGTTCATTATCACCTTATTATTGTGAATGAAAGAATTCAGTGTGTATAGGTGTCAATTTACAGTATTATTTTACCTCCCACAAGCCTGAGATAAACATTTTACGATATAATTCAGTGATAAAACAAAAGCAAAATAAGGATTCTTGTAATTATTTTAATACTTACATCACCTTCTCGTGGGCCGAAACTAGAGTTGAATATAAAGAAGGAATTAATTTTAGTTTGCACGTCAATCATTTTAATAATTAATTATACATTAACGAAACAAATAAATCTCCAATTTTCAGTAAATATATACAAGTTACTGTCACTGTCAAAATTATTTTGTTTGCCCTCTTTGGGCAGGCTAAGATCTGTGACCATACCGCCTCGTCTTCAGTTGTACTATTTATATTTCAAAGTCAGTCAGTCATGTCCGTCACGTCCGCCACAGTCAAGTCATAGTCCTATCCCAGTAAAGCAGTGGAGACTTTACTAGAGGCTTCTATGGAGTTTTGGTTACAACACGGAAAATCACAGTTCCCGGCAATATTGCTCTTTCCTCCACTTGGGTACGTTGTCGAACATGTTATGTCTAAAAATCCACCATATTTCCACATAAAACTCGAATTTGCACCAGTTTTTGAAAATAAAACATAGCCTCGATGCGTCTTTTTCCGCGTTGGCGCCAAAACTCTCAGTGGTGTCAAATCGTCAACCAACTGACAATATATTGAGAATGTAAAATATTTGGTTTCAGCGTGTTGTTGTTTAGAATTGTTGGGTAAGTTCGGTCAGAAAGAATAATCGGCATTATATTATTTGAAATTTACACGGCCGCCAACGAGTCTAACGAGAGAAAAATCCACTATATTAACTTTAATGTCACCGTGCGTGATCTAAGATTATAAACTATTTTTCACTTGACTTCTAAATCAACATATAAAACATTGACGACTAGATAGTCGTATCACACAAGTTGTCCAGGATATATATTTTTAATGACAATACCCAAACTAGGAAATTCAATTCCCTCATTGTGGGAGACTTAACAAATATGCACTTCTCTAAAGGAAAACCCTCAAGATTTTGTTCGAGAAACGTGTCATTTCTTTCATGTAAATTTTTCATGTGGCAGTAGGCCTTCGAGCATTTTGTCTAAATGCTCGAAGGTAGAACGTCAATGCTTTTATTTAACACTAGCTGACCCGACGAACGTAGTTCCGCCTAACAGTAGTTTCTTTAATTATTTTTGTTTTTTTTTTATTATGATACATACTGAATTTCATTTTATATTTCATCATATCAGCTGAAAGAAGTCCACTGCTGGACAAAGGCCTTCCCCAAGGATCTCCACAATAGCCGGTACTGTGCTGCCCGCATCCAGCGGCTTCCTGCGACCCGCCCAAGATCGTCGGTCCACCGTGTATAGGCCTGCCCACGCTGCGTCTTCCGGTTCGTGGTCGCCACTCGAGAACCTTTCTGCCCCATCGGCCGTCAGTTCTACGAGCTATGTGCCCTGCCCACTGCCACTTCAGTTTGGCAATTCTTTGGGCTATGTCGGCTACTTTGGTGCGCCTCCGGATCTTAGCATTTCTGATTCGATCTCGCAGGGAAACTCCAAGCATAGTCCTTTCCATTGCTCTTTGGGTGACCTTGAGCCACCTGATAAGGCCCATAGTGAGCGACCACGTCTCTGTTCCGTAAGTCATCACTGGCAACACACACTGGTCGAAGACTTTCGACTTGAGACACTGCGGTATTTGGAACGAGGAGATATAACGTAGCTACCCGAACGCTGCCCAGCCGAGTTGGATTCTACGATTGACCTCCCTTTCGAAGTTGGACCTACCTAGTTGGATGGTTTGTCCTAGGTAAATATGGTTCTCTACAAGTTCGAGTGCAGTGTCTCCAACCTTAACTAGAGTGGGTGCAACATGGATCTTCGACATGATTTTTGTCTTATCCATGTTTATTTTCAGACCCACTTAGTGAGAGACTCTACTGAGGCCATCGAGCATTGTACCGAAGTCGTAAAGGGTCTTAGCCATGACTACTATATCGTCGGCAAATCTAAGGTGGGTAATGTACTCGCCATTGACATTGATGCCAAAGCCTTCCCTGCCAGCGGTGAACAGTTTCGGAGATATGACGTCTCCCTGTCTCACGCCTCGCTGCAATTGAATAGGTTTCGAGTTTTGGTCCTGAAGTCGGACTGACATGGTGGCATTTTCGTACAAATACTTTAACACCTGGACGTACCGATAGTCAATTTGGCACCTTTAAAGAGACCTCAGCACGGCCCATGTTTTGATAGAATCACAGGCTTTCTCATAGTCCACAGATGCTAAGCATAATGGCTGGTTATACTCCTCGGTCTTCTGTATAACTTGCCGCAGCGTATGTATGTGGTCTATGGCTTGTTCGGGAGGCTGGAAGTCGTCAAACCTTCGTCCGAGACGATTCGTAATGACTCTCGAAAACAACTTGTAAACATTGCTCAGCAGTGAGATAGGTCTGTAATTCTTCAATGGGGTTTTATCGTCCTTTTTGTAGAAAAGCACCACCACACTCCTGTGCCATGCTTTTGACGTTTGACCTTCGAGTATGACGGAGTTGAATAACTTCTGAATGGCCCGCACTATCGGGTGCCTTCAGAAGAGTATTTTATTTGTACTAAAAAGCTGGTAAAGTTTAAAGAGCCGAATTTTCACAGTATTTTTGCTTTCCTGTAAAATTGAGAAATTTTAGATACGTTTATCTGACTCTTACACCGCGATATATATATATATTATATTCATATACATTTAGTAAAAAACGGTTATTTCAATACACTCCAATTTTATTTATATGCATAGATGTATAGACTAGAACTCAAAACCACAGAATATAAAAACGGTGAACTATGCCAAATCAAATGGCATAGTACACCCCTTCGAGCATTTAGACTAATCTAGACTTTGTTGTCTGGCAGAAATCGCAGAAGCGATAAGACCGCCCTTTGTACTTAGTTTATGTATGTTTATTTAAATTTTAAGTTATGGTGTACAATAAAGAGTATTTTACTTTAACTTTTTACTTACTTTACTCAAAACGTACACCCTTAAAAAAATCAAATCATAGATTCACTTGTGTTTCAAGCATCAAACATATTTTTCGTTGTCATGGCAATGTCAAGTTGTTTATTGTCATGAATTAGATTTGGAAGTAGCTGTACATACGATTTTATAGAAAACTTACGTGAAATACATTTTATAATTTGTAGTTTAGATTAAATTAAATCTACTTACTTACATAATGTCTATCCGTAATCCAAGACTACCTCTTTTACCAGGATATGGAAGTAATCCTTTGGTAAGAAACTTTTGTTGAATCTTATATCGAAACCCCTGAATCGTGACGGGGGTTTTCATAATTAAATAGGTACCTTTTCCAACGACGCCAACAAGCTATAAGTGTTAGAAAACTGAAGTTTAATGTATATTTACTTTCCGAAAGTTCAATTGACAATGCTGGCGATCGTCTTTTACACTGTAAAACTATCTCTCTTTCTAATATACCTCGAATGAAAAGAACAGGGTATACATTTAAGGGAATGCACACCACGTTTTTCAAACTTTTATCCTACAGAGCAGTTTGTTTTTGTTTGTATCGATACAAACACGATGCTAAACGCGCGTCAACAGCGCGCTTAAAAAATGTGGTCTGCATAGGCCCCTAATTATTGCTAAACTACTCAAAATGTGCACTTATACGCGCACCGGGTACTTACATTAGGTATCAGTCGAAAGAGTATTTAAACCTACAGGTTGACAGTTCCTAAGGTGAACGTGTCGCTTGTACTCAGTAGGGATCTCGCGCCAAAACTAAAATATGACAACTAAGAATGTCCTGTCTTTGTCATACGAGCTACGTTAGAGGGAATTGCAATGATATAATTTTTTTATTTATTAGTTGGTATATACCCTGTCCATTCGTTTCTTATCGTAATAGGTATTTAAGCCTACGCATTGGGTCAATTGTAAGACCTACAGGAAGTCTTTCCAACGCACGAACGAAGCAGTTTTCATGGAATGCATATCGGCGTTTGCGCGTCGCGTATCAAATGCTCCATGTTGCATGCTTTGCTCATACTTCTGGAGTGTAGGCAATTCCGTACCGTGCACAGCCGAGTGGTTTCTGACCTAGACAGAATAGGAGGGCCATCTCATATCATCCCGTGGGTGTCGTAAAAGGCGTCTAAACGATACACCAGGTAGTCGGGCAGCAGTGGCACCTGTGTACTAGCTACCACCTCACTGCGGTCGCCAACTCGCATGCCAAGCATAGTGACTACGGCAAACCAGTGGACGACTTCAGGCTGAGGATGATGCTTACACTCAAGAAGGAGGAGCATGTTTGGGGCCTTTACTTGATTTCGTATGATTCAAGTCAAAGTCAAAATCATTTATTCCGTAAAAATTTTACATTTATATGGAATCGTCATATTTTTTGAAGTTATACTTCTTTTGGCGCGATGGAGAAAAATGATGAGAGTGAATTTTTACGATGCGCGCGCACACCGACACCAAAAAATTTAACAGCATGACGTTAGTTCTAGGTGGTATGAAAATTGATAACTATGTTCAAGTTGTATATTAAGAAGTATAACTTCTAACGCGTGTACATAAGTACACACAAGTTTTTTTACCCTACCGTGCAGTGCATGACGTGGCAGCTACTGAGAAACACTGCCAGAAAACTCTGTAGGAATCCTTTTTTAAAATAAAATATACTTAAGATTAATTACAATCATGTGTGTTGACTCAGAAAAACTCAATCCCAAGCACTTTTATCACTTAAATAATCAGAAATGTTGTAATATGCCCTGCTACACAATTTGGCTTTAATAATTCTTTTAAACTTATTCGTAGATAATTCTCTAATATCATTGGGAAGTTTGTTATAGAATCTTATACATTGCCCCATAAAAGAGTTACTTATTTTGCGAAGACGGGTAGTATGCAATATGAGATTATTCTTATATCTAGTATTTTTACATTATGTGTATCACTCCTTTTACAGAAGGAATCGATATTTTTATGCACATATAGTAAGTTTTCATATATATACTGAGATGGTACAGTTAAGATTGAATATATGTTTCACTATTTTTAGATAGGGAAGACCAACTTCGGTGTTCGTCCGATATTCACCACTATTGACAATGTGAATATGTTGATTGACAAGCCGGAGAGCGTGAATAGGGTCCCGTCACTGTACTGCCGAAAACAAGCACCGGAACTGCCTTCATGGATCATTTACGATAAAAACGTAAGAACCTTTGTAACAAACATTTTTTCTTTTTATAGACAACGCCCGCACTTCCCTAGTGCGGGCGTTGTCTATATATGTTCTAAGCCTAATAATATTTTTTTATTTGGTAACACTTCATTTTCAGTATTTCATTTCATTATAGTTACTTTATACATCCACGATATATGATGGATATTTTCGGCCCGATACGAAATTAAAAAAAAGTATTAAAATAACCTCTTCATGTGGTCACACTTAATCGTTATGACGGGGTTTATTTCTTTGGGGCTTATCTCAAAAATAAAGGAGCGTATCCATGTGTGCGTCCTGAGTGTGACGAGTGTTGCTATAATTTTTTATGGACGCGTGATATGGGATGAATATTTTCCGCGCGATGCGATATTAGTTAAAATTAGTTTAATTGTGTGTCTACCTATGTTATTACTTATTATAAAAAAAATTAAAAAAAAAAAAAATAATTTTTTTACTAATCCATAGCAACATTGTCACGACAAGGAAAGGGAAATAATTAAAGCCTACTCTACACTTATTTCCTATTAAGGATATTTCAAAGTTGCCATAGTATAGGCTTTGCATAGTTTGGAATCAGATGGCAGTGTGTTACTTATCCCAAGATATTTATATTTAAAAAGTATACCTAAATAAGTATTTATATCCGGTGCCAAGTATCCATACTACAAATTGCTTACTTTTTAATTGCTTTTGGGCTGGATGGCACTGAGTCATATGTCCTGGATTTTTATTTATTATTCGGTCTATCAACCGTTTCTTTCTAGATACTTCGTTTTCAAGCGTTCTTCCAACAAACCTTACAAGAAAGACGATCCGGCGCTAGCATTATACGAAAAGTTGATATATTCTTTTACCTTGAAGATGGTACGATAAAAGTTATGGAGCCTAAAACGGATAACAGTGGACTCACACAAGGTAAAAATAATTGAAATGCAATTATACTCTCTTAATCTAAATATATTTAGCCGTGTGCTTTCCTGCTTAGAAATAATAAAATAGCCACCCAATACCATCCCGTTGGTGTCGTAAAAAGCGACTAAGGGGTTTACCAGGGAGTCGGGCAGCAGCGTTACCTGTTTACTAGCTCTGTTGCCAAGCTCCAAATGCTAACATTATAGATACCTTCGGGGGAGGCCTATCTCCAGAAGCAGACGATTTCAGGCAAGCGATGAATCTGAATATACCCACTTTTACAATGTTGAACTCCTAATTTTATGTGGTTAAAGGAATTTGGTATCATCATCATCATATCAGCCGAAAGACGTCCACTGCTGGACAAAGGCCTCCCCCAAAGATCTCCACAATTGCCGGTCTTGCGCTATTCGCATCCAGCGATTTCCAGCGACCCGCACAAGATCATCGGTCAATTTGGTATAGATGAACGAAATAAATAAGTAAGGGCTTAGAAGTTTAAAAACATTTTATAATGAAATTGTGGAACGTTTCTGTTCTGTTTTTAAATAAATGCCACCAATAAATGCAACCAATTAAAGTTTTGTAGCTCTGAAAAATGTACTACACATGATAAGTTCCATAGCTTGTTTTTTTTTAAGGCAGGTGGAATGCCTACGTATGCCACCCGCATAAAGTGTCTACGGGTGGGTATGTCGGACTCGCACCGACTAAACCTACCTGCCGTGGACTTCTCTTGCCGCCTTAAGGGGGAGCCCGGGGAACGCGGGTATGCTGCTCTGGTGCCCCCCTTTTTGCGCCATGTCCCAGATGGTTGGGACACGTACCCTGGGAGGGCTCAGAATTGCCCTCCCCTATTGTCGACTCCTGCCAGTACGGTACAGCGACTGCGCCACAAACAGTACGCTGTCTTCCCGGAGCTGCTTGCATATGGCGGCAGTAGAGGACACTTCTCTAACTGCCGCCGCAGCCCTGAGGGTGAGTTGGGCTACCAGCTAAGCTCCATAGCTGACAGCTAGAATAGATATTCTTACATAACAGTTGAAAAAAAGAATCAAAACGTCCTTTCAAAGAAGTCATGAATACATTATACAGTGTATCGATGTTCACGGAAGACATTCCTTAGGTACCACAATACCCAGACTAATTATATCACTACAAAACCGTTTATTATTTAAGTGACAAAAATGATTGCTTCATCCTACAAAATACTCTTAAATGCGCGCCCCATCCTTCAAAATACTTGCGTCCTCTAAGTGCGCGGCTAGTAAATCTAATTGCTTGATCTGTTTCTCAAGCTTTAAATAGAGATAGAGTGTGAAATGGAGTCCTTTTATAAATGCTGATGCCTAATGCTACGTAATACGGTTCCTCTTATAACAAGAAACTTGTTAAATATTATTTTACAAGTGTTGTGTCAGGGTGATGATTTTATTTTTCGACAGGTATACTCATCAGTCGCCAAAGAATTCGCCTCCCATCAAGCTATGATATGTATTATGATGTACTGGACCTTAATATTGGTCTGGAAGTCACTTTCTTTGGTAAAGTATTCAAGGTAAGAATTTTGCGGTGCCACGTTGGGCGCGATAATTTATACGTGTTACAAATATTAGATTAGAAACAATATTATCCCTATCTTGAATAAAATTTTCAATGTAGAGATTAGAGGTATTTTAAGTTAAAACCTAGTAGATGTCTGTGTGTTTATTTGTGGGTAGGTTTGTTGATTTCAACCAATTTTAATACGAGTTTTATTGAAATGTTATTTCAATCGCGGTTCCCTATAAGCTGACACCTTTATTCTAGTTGATTTCAGGGCTTTTGACAAATCTTATTTCTTTATTTTCTTTATTATATGAATAAACATGCTTACCCCTCTGGGTAACAGGTGTGAGTCTATGTAAGAAAAACTTATGCCAGAGCAATTTAAAGTTTGATAAGGATCTCTAGTCCAAAATTTCTTTCTACTTTTGTTAAGTGCTTTTTATTTCATTTTACGTTGGAATTCTGAAAAATCTGGCTTCTTTCATTGTATATACCTATACAATGAAAGAAGCCAGATTTTTCAGAATGGACGTCTTACAGGTCATATGAGGAGGATGATGTCATCCTCCTCATATGACCTGTAAGACGGCCACTTCCGCCTTCGGGAACGCCCTTAAAGATCTTGATAATTGCTGGCTACCCGCATCGAGCGGCTTCCAGCGATCCTCACAGCATATTCCGTTCATTTTTAGGGGTCTATTAATGCTGCGTCTCCCACTTTCTAATACATACTTACATTATGCTGTGTGGCTGTCGGCATAGAACATTGCCATCCCATTTCATCCCGTGGGGGGCGTAGAAGTTAACCCAAGGGTATGGAGAACGGGCAGCGGCGTCTCTCTGCTCTCTATAATAACCATCATAGGTACTGCGATCGCCAACCCGTCTGCCAAGCGTGGCCATTATGGCATATCCCTCCAAATGATGGACACAATTCCATCGTGGAAATCACTTTTGGAGACCTTTCTCCAGCAGTCATATCTGACCAAATATTTTTTTGAAGTCGATGAGTGTCTGGATTTTTTTTTAATTTGATTGATTGTTATAGATCGTGAATTGTGATAACTTCACAAGAGTATTTTTGAACCGGCTCGGTATTAATGTGCCTGATCCTATCAATTGGCCAGATGCTACCCAGGTAAGTTATTATTACTTTACATTGAGGAAGGGTTATGTATTTCATAAGTAAGCCTTTGCAGAAGTTGGAGAAAAGTAGTTTGATATCTTTTCTAAACTTTCGCGTATCATAAATAGATAAAAACATTGTTAACAGGTATTAACGCGACAAACCTTTATCGTTATTTTCCCGACGCTTTGACCAAGTTGCATTGATCTTGACCACGATCAATAAAGGTTAGTCGCTTTAATATCTGTAAACAATGTTTGACGGTCACCGTAGCCTAGTTGGTAGTGCTCCTGCCTACGAAGTTGGTGGTACTGGGTTCGAATCCCGGTAAGTGCAAATATTTGTGTGATGAGCACGAATATTTGTTTCTGAGTCATGATGGATGTTTTCTATGTATATAAGTATTTATCTATCTATATACAAGTATGTATATCGTCGCCTGGTACCCATAGTACAAGCTTTGCTTAGTTTGGGGCTAGGATGATCTGTGTGACATTGTCCCGAGACATTATATCTATTTAGTAACGCAGAAGTGGTGAGTAGCCATGAATCCTAGAGAAGATTCAATCAATCAAATCATTGATTAATCTTTTGATCAATCTAAGCCAATATCATGTCGGGTTTGCTGTAGCAAAGCATGGGGCTGCCTCGATTTTGTAGTGCCTCTGGTATGTTTGCTGAAGCAGGAATAGATGGATTTCATGCCATCATACGCAAGAAAATGACGTCAATGATAACCAGGATACGAGGCAGCTCTAACAGCATCCTAAAAGTCATTGCAGATAAACAGGATTCCAATATCCTAAAAGCGTATATTCGCGCTCAAATTAGATAGTGCCTTATTCTATTTTATTCATATTTTGTGTAAACCTTGTTGTATGGACTTTTGGTCTGAAATAAAGATTTATTATTATTATTAGGCACAAGTATTTGAAATGTTTTATAAAAAGTCAGTATGTACCCTACGTAAATGTTATTTCGTTAATAGTAATGGATGTATGGAAAATCTTGTAATTAATCTTCATCAATACTTTTTCAGAGACCACCAAGCACCGGCAAGCCGCCCAAACATAGACCTTTTAAACAGTTCCTTGATTACGACAGACAAGTTTTGAGGTAAGGTTTATAAGACATCTACTTATAGTTTCTATATTTTTATTAAAATGTAGGTACCATAAATAAAACCGGCCAAGTGTGAGTCGGACTCGCGCACGAAGTGTTCCGTACCATTATCTATAAAATCGCAAAAATTCACGTTTGTTGTATGGGAACCCACTTAAATATTTATTTTGTTTTTAGTATTTGTTGTTATAGCGGCAACAGAAATACATGACAGATGGACAGACAGACAATGAAGCCTTAGTAATAGGGTCCCGTTTTACCCTTTGGGTTCGGAACCCTAAAAAGGGCAACGTAGAGTGCATTTTTATCAGAAGTAATTTCAAATTCATATTCATTTATTTGCATATA
This sequence comes from Pseudoips prasinana, assembly GCA_951640165.1. Taxonomy (NCBI): domain Eukaryota; kingdom Metazoa; phylum Arthropoda; class Insecta; order Lepidoptera; family Nolidae; genus Pseudoips; species Pseudoips prasinana. The sequence goes on from OX621260.1 coordinate 19,308,815, forward strand.
AAACAGGTTACATAATATATTTAGTAGAATACTAGCGGACCAGTACGTGCTTCGCTACGCTTTTAAGTATTAGTACAAATTGTTTGTATATGGGAGTATAGAAAGATGTTGATTTTACACATTTTCAAGACTTTTTTTAAATTTTCTCGACTTACTAACCTTCCCTGGACTTCCACAAATAATTCAAGACCAAAATGAGCCAAATCGGTAAAGGCGTTGTTGAGTTATAACATTACAACGAAAAGTGGCATTGATTCTTATATATATAGATAATGATACAAAGTGCGATTATGTATAACCTCCACGAGGTATGCGAATTGTATAACATTGTAAAAAATGTAATTAAAATATCATTCAAAAATCAATAATTTGTCAAAATTGTCTCACATTTTCTTACAAATGTACATTAACTAAAAAAAAAAACACTAAATCGCGTTTATCTCAGAACTACTAAATCAGAGATATTTACTTTTCCAATTACGGGGACGATATATGGAAAAGTCGAGCACCCAGTCATCTGAACCGATACTGCCAGAAAGACTCGAAGCTGTTACTTTGTCAAAGCATGTGTGGAGTCTATACGCCTCAGATATTATGCGCCTCAGAAGCGTATGGTTATCCTTAATGGCAGTTTAAATAAGGTTATCTTTCTAGGGTTAACGATTAACGGACTTCTGCATATTAAGTGAAGTTAACGTGTCCGTTAACATTTTTAAAAGTTAACTTAAAAGTTAATCCGTTAATCAAAATGTAAACTTCGTTAATTAACGGATTAACGAGTTAATACCCAGCTATGCTAGTATGTAAAGGCTCGGAAACAAATTATGAGTTTTGAAAATAGGTACACAACTATCAGTAACTTTAAATATTGTCCTTATGCATCGCTTTTGGGCTTTGAAAATATTTTCTCGTTCGCTACAGTTGTCCCAAAAAATTATTCCAAATCTTAGGACCGAAACTACTAGACCGTGATAAGCAACAAAACAGCACTTGCAGATATAAGCTTTTTACAAATAGTTCTTCAACATGATTGTGAAGTTTGTTACAGAACCATGTAACGCAGTGTTATGCGTATATCTAACGTAATTGTTGATTTGTCCTTATAAAGTGTGTAATAAACTAATAATTAATAGTATAGTAATAAAAGATATCTCATAACTAGTGAAGCTGGCACAATCTACCATTGACACCTCACATCCCCTCTCTTAGATACAATTACGCACCCCTACTAGATCAGTCTGGGTACCTTTTCTATTTCTCAAGAATAAGTTGGTTGACTTTTCTGATCTTGACTTAACTAAGCCACATATGTTTAAGCATATACTTATAAAAAATTGGTTCGAATTGGTTCAATAACTGTGTTGCTTTGACAAGTGTAATTTTATAGTTAAGCATAATATCTCTATCTCATTTTCGTTATCTTATTATATCTCATATGAGGCAAACATGCATTTTTTTAAAATAAACAAATTCAAATCAATTCAAATACAATCAAATCAAATCGATTCGAAGCGAATCGAATCGAACCGAATCGAATCGAATCGTATCGAATCGAATCAAATCATATCAAATAAAAAATAGAATAGAATAGAATAGAACAGAACAGAACAGAAAAATACAGGACAACACCAAAACCAATCCCAGACCAAAACCATAACTAAACCAAAACCAAACCAAACGAAAACCAAAACCAAACCAAAACCAAACCAAAACCAAACCAAAACCAAACCAAAACCAAACCAAAACCAAACCAAAACCAAACCAAAACCAAACCAAAACCAAACCAAAACCAAACCAAAACCAAACCAAAACCAAACCAAAACCAAACCAAAACCAAACCAAAACCAAACCAAAACCAAACCAAAACCAAACCAAAACCAAACCAAAACCAAACCAAAACCAAACCAAAACCAAACCAAAACCAAACCAAAACCAAACCAAAACCAAACCAAAACCAAACCAAAACCAAACCAAAACCAAACCAAAACCAAACCAAAACCAAACCAAAACCAAACCAAAACCAAACCAAAACCAAACCAAAACCAAACCAAAACCAAACCAAAACCAAACCAAAACCAAACCAAAACCAAACCAAAACCAAACCAAAACCAAACCAAAACCAAACCAAAACCAAACCAAAACCAAACCAAAACCAAACCAAAACCAAACCAAAACCAAACCAAACCAAAACCAAACCAAAACCAAACCAAAACCAAACCAAAACCAAACCAAAACCAAACCAAAACCAAACCAAAACCAAAACCAAAACCAAACCAAAACCAAACCAAAACCAAACCAAAACCAAACCAAAACCAAACCAAAACCAAACCAAAACCAAACCAAAACCAAACCAAAACCAAACCAAAACCAAACCAAAACCAAACCAAAACCAAACCAAAACCAAACCAAAACCAAACCAAAACCAAACCAAAACCAAACCAAAACCAAACCAAAACCAAACCAAAACCAAACCAAAACCAAACCAAAACCAAACCAAAACCAAACCAAAACCAAACCAAAACCAAACCAAAACCAAACCAAAACCAAACCAAAACCAAACCAAAACCAAACCAAAACCAAACCAAAACCAAACCAAAACCAAACCAAAACCAAACCAAAACCAAACCAAAACCAAACCAAAACCAAACCAAAACCAAACCAAAACCAAACCAAAACCAAACCAAAACCAAACCAAACCAAAACCAAACCAAAACCAAACCAAAACCAAACCAAAACCAAACCAAAACCAAACCAAAACCAAACCAAAACCAAACCAAAACCAAACCAAAACCAAACCAAAACCAAACCAAAACCAAACCAAAGAATGAAAGAACATTCAAAATCCTCTATTGCACCTATGTCCGTAGCATTTTGGAATACTCCTGCCAAGTTTGGAACCCCCGCTACGACACATATATTTCGCGAATTGAAAATGTCCAACGGAAGTTCATCAAATATATGTGTTATAGACTTAATCGTAGCTATACGTATGAAGAATATCATAAGCTCTGTGCTGAATTTCACCTTCTACCGTTGGTCACTCGTCGTGAAATAGCCGATGTTATTTTCTTTTTGAAATTGTTAAGAGGATCCATTGATTGTCCTGAACTTCTTTCAAAAATCCCATTAAATGTACCAAGAGCAGCAGCAAGACAAACAAATCCTATACATCTTCCATTAGTACCAACAAATTACAGACAGAATTCATATTTGTGGCGAGCGAGCAGTAGCCTTAATAAGTGTTATAAAGAGCATAAGTTTGACATATTTAATGCTAGACCAGAGGCAGTACGACGGTTACTTAGTGAAGCGTTTTTTTCAAAATATTTGAACTAATTAGGGCCCATATTTGTTGTTATTAAGTGTTAATTTGTTTTGTTTTTGTGTTTCTTTTTGTGTTTCTTTTTTTTATCTTTTCTTGCAATAATGTTCACACTAGTTCGTTCATAAATAACTTAAAATATTGCCTATTAGCGAAGACCTGTTATTGGCTTCTTGTCGCTTATTATATATTGTTATCTTTGTTACCATTGTATAGCTGTTGGTCTTCCAAGAATAAATAAATAAATAAATAAATAAACCAAAACCAAACCAAAACCAAACCAAAACCAAACCAAAACCAAACCAAAACCAAACCAAAACCAAACCAAAACCAAACCAAAACCAAAACCAAACCAAAACCAAACCAAAACCAAACCAAAACCAAACCAAAACCAAACCAAAACCAAACCAAAACCAAACCAAAACCAAACCAAAACCAAACCAAAACCAAACCAAAACCAAACCAAAACCAAACCAAAACCAAACCAAAACCAAACCAAAACCAAACCAAAACCAAACCAAAACCAAACCAAAACCAAACCAAAACCAAACCAAAACCAAACCAAAACCAAACCAAAACCAAACCAAAACCAAACCAAAACCAAACCAAAATTAAACCAAAACCAAACCAAAACCAAACCAAAACCAAACCAAAACCAAACCAAAACCAAACCAAAACCAAAACCAAACCAAAACCAAACCAAAACCAAACCAAAACCAAACCAAAACCAAACCAAAACCAAACCAAAACCAAACCAAAACCAAAACCAAACCAAAACCAAACCAAAACCAAACCAAAACCAAACCAAAACCAAACCAAAACCAAACCAAAACCAAACCAAAACCAAACCAAAACCAAACCAAAACCAAACCAAAACCAAACCAAAACCAAACCAAAACCAAACCAAAACCAAACCAAAACCAAACCAAAACCAAACCAAAACCAAACCAAAACCAAACCAAAACCAAACCAAAACCAAACCAAAACCAAACCAAAACCAAACCAAAACCAAACCAAAACCAAACCAAAACCAAACCAAAACCAAACCAAAACCAAACCAAAACCAAACCAAAACCAAACCAAAACCAAACCAAAACCAAACCAAAACAAAACCAAAACCAAACCAAAACCAAACCAAAACCAAACCAAACCAAACCAAACCAAACCAAACCAAAACCAAACCAAAACCAAACCAAACCAAACCAAAACCAAACCAAATCCAAACCAAAAGATCAATTGTCGAGCGAACAGCGAACCGTGCGCACGCATTGGCTTCTTTAACCGGTTACCGTTTGAAATCTGTCAACGTATCGCGACCTTTGGCTACTTATTATACGTTTTAACAATGTTTACTTGCAAAAGGTGTAATACCGAATCTAGTGATGGGGTTACGTGTTCTGCCTGTGAGGGGAGGCTGGTCGGAGAAAACTTGGCGATCGGAAACTTACGTGGAAATGCACTGATTGTAAAAACCTGACAATAAGTCCCCGTGTCGGCTCCGTGAAGACCACAACAGCAAATATGGACAGCGTAATGACCGAACGTTTGAGATTGTCAACCCAAATGGGAATATTACCATCTAATCGAAAATCTAAAATCGATCAATAACGAGCTTCTTGAGATCATAACAATGAGGGCAGAGTTTTCTGACGTCACGGCATCTATCTCAGACATGAAAGCTTCCATCGAATTCGTGCACAAATCAGTCAGCGATCTAACTAACAAAGTGGCAGGCCTGGAACAAGAAATCGGGGTCCTTAAAAAGGCCCAGAGTGACATATCGACCCTTCAAGAACACTGCAGAAATCTCGAAACAAAATGGCGTTAAAGTGAACAGAGGAGCAGGATGAATAACATAGAAATCTACCTGCATCTGCCTCCGAGAATTTATTCAGTATTATGTCCAAGATAGGAAGTATTATCGAGTGTCCCATAACCAAGGAACAGATAAACTATATAGCAAGAATTCCAATGCGAAATGATAATACCAATAAAACTATAATATGTTCGGTGCATAACTCTTATCTTAAAAACGATTTTATTGCTGCTGCTAGAAGTTACAAAAAATTTAATTCAGTTGCTTTGGGTTTCAAAGATGACAATAAAATTTACATCAATGACCACCTTCCGCTAGACAACAAAGCATTACTTAATAAAACAAAGGTGCTAGCTAAAGAAAAGGGCTATGAGTTTGTATGGGTTCAGGCATGTAAAATTTTTATAAGAAAAATCAAACGTCTCAAAAACATCATGTTAAGAACGAGCAAGACCTCAAAAAGTTTTTTTAGTCACCATATTTGTTCAACCTACCGATACTCTGCGTTTTATCGACGACATCTCAAGTTTGAGAAAGACAGGTATTTACTTGTTTTGCACATTCCATTCTCGCCCGCCTTTTGTTTCCTTATCGGTCGGCATCGCCCATTCATTAACCCAAGCTAGCAATTTTGAACACTATGTATTGGCTACTAAGGATGTGGTTTGCATAGTTTGTCGCGTAAAAGCTTGTCATTGTATAGTTAATGTTACTAACTGCGTTTATTATTTTGATCATAACATGCACTTTTTTACCTCAAACATTTTATTCCCTTACCACTTCATAATAAATTTAACGCATTATACATACATACACCGCTTGGCAGCATATATGAATGCACCTCATAAAGTTTTCTTGGATGTATTAATTCTTAAAATAATTTATCATGCCACCTATTAGTATTTATTACCAAAATGTTCGAGGGCTACGAACAAAAACATCCGATTTTTATAGGAATATGTGTATTAATTCTTTTGATTTAATTTGTTTGACGGAAACGTGGCTTATGGAGGGTATATCTAACAACGAATTGTTTGATGACAGATATTTTTTCTGGCGACGGGACCGTAATTATTTACAAACTAACCAATCTTTGGGTGGGGGTGTTTTAATAGCTGTACGCCGTGAACTTGCCGTTGAGAGTCGCAATGAATGGCGTTCGTCCGCTGAAGATATCTGGGTTACTCTAACACTGAATAAGTGGAAACCTAGAGTATCCTATAGAATGCACATATGTACTGTGTACATTTGTAATCAGCAATCTGGCAACTCGTTAATGTCACAGTTAAACAATTTTACTAATAATATTACCGACATTATTATAAAAAATCCCACGGACAAGTTTCTCATTGTAGGTGATTTTAACCAACCGAATATTATTTGGCAGGCGATGGTTGACGATGATTATTGAAATCCGAGTAATTTGCAAGGTATTATTCAAACTAACTTTTGCGACAGTCTCACTGTTTGCAATTTATTGCAGTATAATAATATTCTAAATTCTAATGGTAGGTTACTTGACCTTGTACTGTCCAATAATGAAGTTGCGGTCACTTGTAGTCATGACCCTTTAATACAAGAGGATCTACACCACAAAGCACTCTGTATCACCGCCAACTTTGTTCAACTTCATCAGCTGCACTCCCGCCCACGAGTCAAATTCTTATAATAGGTCTTTACCTATGAAATTGCCGTTTTGTATGAAAAAATTTAAACGATTTTTTTTCATGAATTTTTTTATTTGTATTAATCGAAGTAATCACCCATGCAATCAATGCATCTTTGCCATCGCAGTGGCAGTTTATTGATGCCCTTCTTAAAGAAATCAGCTGGACGGGAGGCAACAAATTCTTCAAAGGCATTTTGTACTGCCTCTCGGGTATTGAATTTTTTTCCCGCCAAGAAGTTATCCAAATTCTGGAAAAAGTAGTAGTCTGTAGGCGCAAGGTCTGGTGAGTAGGGCGGATGACGGAGAGCTTCCAACCCCAGTTCTTGCAACTTGGAGACCGTCTGCTGTGCAGTATGAGGTCGCGCGTTGTCGTGCAGGAGCAGCGGAGACGAGCGATTGACCAATGCTGGTTGGAGATGCGCCAGCTTCTCCATCATTGTGCTCAGTTCTTCACAGTACACATCTGCAGTAATGCTCACCCCGTTTGGTAAGAAGCTGTGATGAATCACACCGGCGCTAGACCACCAAACAGTGACCATCACTTTTCTAGGGGTAAGTTTTCGTTTAGGGCATTGTTTAGGTGCTGAACCAGGATCCAACCAACTTGCTGAGCGCTTGCGGTTATCAAACAGAATCCATTTTTCATCGCAGGTAACAATGCGGTTCAAAATTCCTTCATTTGTGTGTCTGTTGAGCAGTGCAAGGCACGTCTCGACGCGTACTTCGCGCTGGCGATCATTGAGTTCGTGGGGCACCCATTTGTCAAGCTTTTTTACCTTGCCAATTTGACGCAAATGGACCAATATTGTTTTGACGCTAACGTCGAAAGCTGCTGCTAATTCAGCCGTAGATTGTGTATCATCAGCTTCCACAACCGCCTTTAATTCGTCATTGTCGACCAAAGTCTTCGGACGACCGCGAGGTTCATTTTTCAGGTCGAAATTTCCAGAACGGAAGCGAGCAAACCAATAACAGGTGGTGCGTTGGTTTGTAGTGTTAGCTCCGTAAACGTCGTTGATGTTGCGTGCCGCTTGTGCCGCGTTGCTGCCACGACGGTACTCATATTCCATAATTACTCGAATTTTTAACGTATCCATGATGACGAAAAAGATTGAAATGCGATGAAAATGTAACACTAATCAATAAAGAAATGACTACTTTTGGAAAAAAGAATCCATGTTTTTAAAATAAAATTAATTTGAAATTAGAATTCTTAGCCAAACAAAAATTATTTTGATTTGAAATGGCCAGTACTGCAGAACGGCAATTTCATAGGTAAAGACCTAATATAACCAAGGGAATTATGATGCCATTATTGATGAATTGAACAAAGTTGAGTGGTCGATTGAAATAAACGGCAAGTGCCTGAATGAAGCAGTAACGTTCTTCTACGATGCTATAAATAAACTTATATCCACGCATATACCGTCAAAAACTGTTGTGCCTCGGCATAAGTACCTTCCATGGTACAAAAGTCCCCTTATCAAAATAATAAATGAAAAAGCCAAATATCATTCAAAGTTCAAGAAGTATGGTAATTTGTCTGACCACAATTCGTTTGTTATATTACGCCAACGTGCCAAAGACCTCGAGAGGGATATGTTTAATGCTTACATTTCAAATATAGAACTAGCTATCTCCAAAAGTCCTAGAGCTTTCTGGCAATACGTGAAAAGTAAACAATACACTAACTCTTATCCATCGGTGTTAAAACTTGGTGATATATCATCAAATATTGGTGAGGAGATATGTAACTTGTTTAGCGATTATTTTTACACAAATTTTTAGAAAAGAAAACGACTACGATTATACATTGTTGTCAGGGTGTAGTAGTAATACATGTAATCAGAATATTAATACTGTCTCCGATCTTCACTCTGTGACCGTACGGGCAGATGAAGTGCTCGAGTTATTGAAACAAGTTGACATAAAGAAATCTGCTGGCCCAGACGGCATTCCACCTATTTTTATTTTTAAGTGTGCAAAGTCCTTAAGTGTACCTTTTACTATTTTACTCAATAAGTCCTTTTCATCGGGTGAGGTGCCTTTAATCTGGAAGTCGGCATATATAACGCCGATTCACAAAAAGGGGCCTAAAGACTGTATAGAAAATTATAGACCAATATCAAAATTATGTGTGTTCGCCAAAATTATGGAAAAAATTATTCACAAGCGATTATCAGCTTCACTAAAATTAAGTTTCACTGATAACCAACATGGATTTTTAAAGGGTCGTTCAACTACGTCCAATTTAGTGGTCTTTAGTGATTTTCTTTCAGAATATATGAGTACGAGGTCCCAAGTCGACGTTATAATATACTGACTACAGTAAATGCTTCGATCGAATAGATCACATCCTTCTCTTGCGCAAGATCTTTTTAATTGGCATAAGAGGTAACTTATACAGATGGTTCTCGTCATATGTGCAAAATAGATGCCAGACGGTGGTTCTCAACGGTTTCACTTCCAGAGCAGTAGGTATTCCTTCGGGGGTACCGCAAGGATCCTTGTTGGGTCCTCTACTTTTTAATGTATTCATTAATGATGTAACCTTATGTTTTAAAAGCTCTAAAATTCTGTTATATGCTGATGATATGAAGATCTTAAAGCAAGTTACCTGTATTGAGGACGCGAAGTCCTTACAAGATGATCTAAAACAGTTTCAAGTCTACTGCGTGAGAAGATCTAAATGTTTCTAAATGTCATATTTGTACATTTACTCGGAAGCCAAACCCTATTAAATATGATTATAAACTGTCAAACACACTACTAGCCAGGGTAACTACCGTCAGGGATCTTGGAGTCACATTCGACTCGAAGCTACTTTTTGACTTGCACATTAATAATGTTGTAAGTAAAGCCTCAAAAGCACTAGGTTTCATATTTAGAATTTGTTCGGATTTTAGAAACGTTAAGACAATGAAAATATTGTATTGTGCTTTTGTTCGTAGCCACCTCGAATATAATAATAATATAATAATAAAGCCTTTTTATTTCCTATAAACCTTAAAAAGTAATTACAAAATATTTTTATGTTTTCCTAATTCTATGTTAGTAACTCTGAAGTCTAAATGATTCTAGTGTTAGTGTTTTAATTAGAAATTTATATTATAGGAACCCCTAGATAGGGTATAGGCCTCCTCCAAATTCTTCCATTTTTTTCTGTCCTGTGCTATTTTTGTCCATTTTTTCCCCACCACCGATACTATGTCGTCCGCCCATCTTCTTTGTGGTCGGCCCACGCTTCTTTTTCCTAGTGGGCCGGTCCACTGCGTGCTCTTGAGAGTCCATCGCTGGTCTATGCATCTCGCTACATGGCCGGCCCGGCTCCATTTAAGTGTTAGTGCTTGGTGTAGCGCGTCTGTCAATTTCGTATTTTTTCTTATTTCTTGACTTCTTGTTTTTTGAATTTTCCTTAGGCGTAGCATGTTTCTTTCCATTGCCCGCTGACAAGTTCTTATTTTGTTAATTGTCCTGTTTGTAAACGTCCACGTCTGGGAGCCATAGGTCAGGCAGGGCAGTATACAAGTGTCCATGATGATCTTTTTCATGTTTGGGTCATAGTTGCCCTTTAGTATTTCCTTGTGGGCCCAGTATTTGTTCCAGCTGCACGTTACTCTTCTATTGACCTCGTCTTCGGTATTTGTTTTAAAAAACGATACTTGCTTTCCTAAGTATATGTACTGCTCTACATACTCAAGTTCGTCTCCCTCTAGCATACTTTTTCATTATTTGTCAAAACCAAACCAAAACCAAAACCAAACCAAAACCAAACCAATACCAAACCAAAAACAAACCAATACCAAACCAAAACCAAACCAAAACCAAACCAAAACCAAACCAAAACCAAACCAAAACCAAACCAAAACCAAACCAAAACCAAACCAAAACCAAACCAAACCAAAACCAAACCAAAACCAAACCAAAACCAAAACCAAACCAAAGCCAAACCAAAACCAAACCAAAACCAAACCAAAACCAAACCCAAACCAAAACCAAACCAAAACCAAACCAAAACCAAACCAAAACCAAAACCAAAACCGAAACCGAAACCGAAACCGAAACCGCAACCGAAACCGAAACCGAAACCGAAACCGAAACCGAAACCAAACCGAAACCAAACCGAAACCAAACCGAAACCAAACCGAAACAAAACCGAAACCAAACCGAAACCAAACCGAAACCAAACCGAAACCAAACCGAAAGCAAACCGAAACCAAACCGAAACCAAACCGAAACCAAACCAAAACCAAAACCAAAACCAAACCAAAACCAAACCAAAACCAAACCAAAACCAAACCAAACCAAAACCAAACCAAAACCAAACCAAAACCAAACCAAAACCAAACCAAAACCAAACCAAAACCAAACCAAAACCAAACCAAAACCAAACCAAAACCAAACCAAAACCAAACCAAAACCAAACCAAAACCAAACCAAAACCAAACCAAAACCAAACCAAAACCAAACCAAAACCAAACCAAAACCAAACCAAAACCAAACCAAAACCAAACCAAAACCAAACCAAAACCAAACCAAAACCAAACCAAAACCAAACCAAAACCAAACCAAAACCAAACCAAAACCAAACCAAAACCAAACCAAAACCAAACCAAAACCAAACCAAAACCAAACCAAAACCAAACCAAAACCAAACCAAAACCAAACCAAAACCAAACCAAAACCAAACCAAAACCAAACCAAAACCAAACCAAAACCAAACCAAAACCAAACCAAAACCAAACCAAAACCAAACCAAAACCAAACCAAAACCAAACCAAAACCAAACCAAAACCAAACCAAAACCAAACCAAAACCAAACCAAAACCAAACCAAAACCAAACCAAAACCAAACCAAAACCAAACCAAAACCAAACCAAAACCAAACCAAAACCAAACCAAAACCAAACCAAAACCAAACCAAAACCAAACCAAAACCAAACCAAAACCAAACCAAAACCAAACCAAAACCAAACCAAAACCAAACCAAAACCAAACCAAAACCAAACCAAAACCAAACCAAAACCAAACCAAACCAAACCAAACCAAAACCAAACCAAAACCAAACCAAAACCAAACCAAAACCAAACCAAAACCAAACCAAAACCAAACCAAAACCAAACCAAAACCAAACCAAAACCAAACCAAAACCAAACCAAAACCAAACCAAAACCAAACCAAAACCAAACCGAAACCAAACCAAAACCAAACCAAAACCAAACCAAAACCAAACCAAAACCAAACCAAAACCAAACCAAAACCAAACCAAAACCAAACCAAAACCAAACCAAAACCAAACCAAAACCAAACCAAAACCAAACCAAAACCAAACCAAAACCAAACCAAAACCAAACCAAAACCAAACCAAAACCAAACCAAAACCAAACCAAAACCAAACCAAAACCAAACCAAAACCAAACCAAAACCAAACCAAAACCAAACCAAAACCAAACCAAAACCAAACCAAAACCAAACCAAAACCAAACCAAAACCAAACCAAAACCAAACCAAAACCAAACCAAAACCAAACCAAAACCAAACCAAAACCAAACCAAAACCAAACCAAAACCAAACCAAAACCAAACCAAAACCAAACCAAAACCAAACCAAAACCAAACCAAAACCAAACCAAAACCAAACCAAAACCAAACCAAAACCAAACCAAAACCAAACCAAAACCAAACCAAAACCAAACCAAAACCAAACCAAAACTAAACCAAAACCAAACCAAAACCAAACCAAAACCAAACCGAAACCAAACCGAAACCAAACCGAAACCAAACCGAAACCAAACCGAAACCAAACCGAAACCAAACCGAAACCAAACCGAAACCAAACCGAAACCAAACCGAAACCAAACCGAAACCAAATAGAAACCAAACCGAAACCAAACCGAAACCAAACCGAAACCAAACCGAAACCAAACCAAAACCAAACCAAAACCAAACCAAAACCAAACCAAAACCAAACCAAAACCAAACCAAAACCAAACCAAAACCAAACCAAAACCAAACCGAAACCAAACCGAAACCAAACCGAAACCAAACCGAAACCAAACCGAAACCAAACCAAAACCAAACCAAAACCAAACCAAAACCAAACCAAAACCAAACCAAAACCAAACCAAAACCAAACCAAAACCAAACCAAAACCAAACCAAAACCAAACCAAAACCAAACCAAAACCAAACCAAAACCAAACCAAAACCAAACCAAAACCAAACCAAAACCAAACCAAAACCAAACCAAAACCAAACCAAAACCAAACCAAAACCAAACCAAAACCAAACCAAACCAAAACCAAACCAAAACCAAACCAAAACCAAACCAAAACCAAACCAAAACCAAACCAAAACCAAACCAAAACCAAACCAAAACCAAACCAAAACCAAACCAAAACCAAACCAAAACCAAACCAAAACCAAACCAAAACCAAACCAAAACCAAACCAAAACCAAACCAAAACCAAACCAAAACCAAACCAAACCAAAACCAAACCAAAACCAAACCAAAACCAAACCAAAACCAAACCAAAACCAAACCAAAACCAAACCAAAACCAAACCAAAACCAAACCAAAACCAAACCAAAACCAAACCAAAACCAAACCAAAACCAAACCAAAACCAAACCAAAACCAAACCAAAACCAAACCAAAACCAAACCAAAACCAAACCAAAACCAAACCAAAACCAAACCAAAACCAAACCAAAACCAAACCAAAACCAAACCAAAACCAAACCAAAACCAAACCAAAACCAAACCAAAACCAAACCAAAACCAAACCAAAACCAAACCAAAACCAAACCAAAACCAAACCAAAACCAAAACCAAACCAAACCAAAACCTTATTATAGATTACCTGGTTTTCATTACCTATATATATTAGGTCTTTACCTATGAAATTGCCGTTCTGCAGTACTGGCCATTTCAAATCAAAATAATTTTTGTTTGGCTAAGAATTCTAATTTCAAATTAATTTTATTTTAAAAACATGGATTCTTTTTTCCAAAAGTAGTCATTTCTTTATTGATTAGTGTTACATTTTCATCGCATTTCAATCTTTTTCGTCATCATGGATACGTTAAAAATTCGAGTAATTATGGAATATGAGTACCGTCGTGGCAGCAACGCGGCACAAGCGGCACGCAACATCAACGACGTTTACGGAGCTAACACTACAAACCAACGCACCACTGTTATTGGTTTGCTCGCTAAACGACCTGAAAAATGAACCTCGCGGTCGTCCGAAGACTTTGGTCGACAATGACGAATTAAAGGCGGTTGTGGAAGCTGATGATACACAATCTACGGCTGAATTAGCAGCAGCTTTCGACGTTAGCGTCAAAACAATATTGGTCCATTTGCGTCAAATTGGCAAGGTAAAAAAGCTTGACAAATGGGTGCCCCACGAACTCAATGATCGCCAGCGCGAAGTACGCGTCGAGACGTGCCTTGCACTGCTCAACAGACACACAAATGAAGGAATTTTGAACCGCATTGTTACCTGCGATGAAAAATGGATTCTGTTTGATAACCGCAAGCGCTCAGCAAGTTGGTTGGATCCTGGTTCAGCACCTAAACAATGCCCTAAACGAAAACTTACCCTTAGAAAAGTGATGGTCACTGTTTGGTGGTCTAGCGCCGGTGTGATTCATCACAGCTTCTTACCAAACGGGGTGAGCATTACTGCAGATGTGTACTGTGAAGAACTGAGCACAATGATGGAGAAGCTGGCGCATCTCCAACCAGCATTGGTCAATCGCTCGTCTCCGCTGCTCCTGCACGACAACGCGCGACCTCATACTGCACAGCAGACGGTCTCCAAGTTGCAAGAACTGGGGTTGGAAGCTCTCCGTCATCCGCCCTACTCACCAGACCTTGCGCCTACAGACTACTACTTTTTCCAGAATTTGGATAACTTCTTGGCGGGAAAAAAATTCAATACCCGAGAGGCAGTACAAAATGCCTTTGAAGAATTTGTTGCCTCCCGTCCAGCTGATTTCTTTAAGAAGGGCATCAATAAACTGCCACTGCGATGGCAAAGATGCATTGATTGCATGGGTGATTACTTCGATTAATACAAATAAAAAAATTCATGAAAAAAATTCGTTTAAATTTTTTCATACAAAACGGCAATTTCATAGGTAAAGACCTATTATATATATATTTCAATAATTAAACCTAAACATAATCTCCTTGACAATAATTCTAAACATAATCTCCTTGATAATTCCGTGTACCTAAATATCTGTAATAAGTAACTAGAAATAATAACTGTATTTATTTATTTATTTAGGAAGACCAACAGCAAATAGTGACAATCATATGCAATTATTGTAGTTCCTGAGAGCCAATAAAAGGTCTTCACGAATAGATAGTTGCATATGTAACAATAGTGTGATCAAATAAAATTAAGTTATAACAACTAAACACGTTTACACAATTTATTTTAAAAAAAGTCTAGGCTGAGTACCCTTCTCACTGTCTCGGTTTTATCAACAAAAATATCTAAATTAAACAATTTAATTTGGCTGTTAAAACAGTTGCCAGCTCGCCACAAAAATGCATTTTGCCTATAGTTTGTGGATACCAAAGGAAGATGGAACGGAGTGTAGTGTCTCACCACTTTCGTGGGTATATCGAACGTTATTTTGTTTAGCAGATCAGGGCAATCTATAGCACCAGACAAGATGTTAAGTAGATATGTTGTGTCAGCTATTTCACGCCGCATGGCCAGGGGCAGCATATGGAAATGTGCACATAATTTTATATAATCGTCAGAATTATAATTATAATTAACGCGATAACATAGATATTTAATAAATTTGTATTGTATGTTTTCTATATTACTACTAACATGTTCTGATTACAAAGTTTTTAAAGTCTACGTGAATAAAAACCTTTTTACCCGACTGCGGGACGCAAAGGGTAATGTGTTTATCAGGCTATGTATGTATGTATGTTCCTTTGAAGCACTATACAGACCAAACGCCTGGACCGATTTTAATGATTCGCACGTCAATCGATTCCTTTCAGTCCGGAAAGTGTCACTAAAGACATGACAGTGAAAATTCAATATGGCGACTACTGGACGCCATATTGTGAAAATTTAAAAAATTAAAGTCAACAAACTATGTCATGTGGGGTATCGTTGAATAGGTATTTAAAAAACATTTTTAGTTTTCATTCAACATTTTTCGATTTGACCGGCCGTTTAGGAGCTATATCGATTTAAAGTTGCGTAACAACTATTCTCACATATAGGTTTTAAAACAGTAGAAATTTACGATGAAAATACGAAAACTTCGTATGACTGTGCGTGTGAGTGTTGATGGACATATACTAAAGTATCTATTAGGTATATTGGACTACCTAAAGTATCTAACGTCTAACACGGTCGCCCATCTCCAACTTCAAACGATTTAGTACTTAACTTCACTAGATGGTTTAATTATTAGTACTCTCTACCACCGCAAGCTACTAAACAATCCTCATGATATCAAATCTCTCAATGAAATCACGAGATTGCGAAATTTGCAGTCATATAACAATAACAATGACTGACTTATCTCTCAGCTTAAAGAGCTGCTTGTATTAACGTGATATTTGTAACGGATGGTTATTTATTCATGAACTCCTCTTTCAAGAAGCCGGAAAACCGCAGATGGACCTGGGTAAGCCCGATCGTAAAAAAAAAACGAGATAGACTTTATCTTGTTGACGAGTAGACAGATGTTGAATGACGTCTCAGTAAACAATACGATTAAAACCGGGAGCGATCACCGACTGGTGAGAGGCTCATTCAACCTAAATGTCAAGCTCCAGAGGTTCCGACTGATAAAGTCTACGCTCCGACCTTTACCCATCTACATCCAAAACCCGGAACCAAAACCGTTTCGAATGCCTAGCAGATTGCGAGGAAGTGGACTCATACCACGACAGGCTCGTAGAAGCTGTCCATACAGCTGGGTCTAAGGTCTTCAAGGCCCATCGTACAAAGAGAACCAAAAAGATCTCTGACTATACCCTGCAGCTTATGGACGAAAGACGGAAAATGGTTCTGACATCCTCTGATGATGCTACCAGATACCGGCAGCTCAACAGACAGATCTTAAAGTCTTTGACTCGCGACACGCGTCAATTTAATACAAATTGTATTAAAGAAGCTATTGAGCGGAACAAAGGCTCTGAAGTGTTTGCAAGAGAGCTATCTGTTGGACAGAGCCAACTGACGAAGCTGAAGACTGAGGATGGCAGAATCGTCACGTCTAGACCTGAGTTGCTGGAGACATCGAGAGGTTCTACGGACAGCTGTATACGAAAGCCCAGTCACCTGTCGATAGTTGTGCCTCAGATCCCAGAGCACGACTAACCCAACACTTACCGACGACATCCCGGACGTCAGCCTGTGCGAGATCAGAATGGCTCTCGAACAGCTTAAGAACAACAAGGCGCCTGGTCATGATGGAGTTACGGCAGAGCTTCTGAAGGCGGGTGGTACACCAATCTTACGGGCCCTTCAGAAGTTATTTAACTCCGTCATACTAGAAGGTCAAACGGTGTGGTGGTGCTCTTCTTCAAAAAGGGCGATAAAACCCTCTTGAAGAATTACATTGAGAAGGGTCACTTTTGCTGGTGTCCCATACCATTTCAGGAAGCAAACCTTCCCAGCTTCTGCAACATCACTATGGCTGGAGCTTGGGTTGTAAAAGATCTTTGCTGCTTCCTGAATAATTTCCGAATTTAAATACAATTTACAGAAACCCACCTTGCTTCTTCTAAACGTTGCTGATGTTGTATCGTAGCCGGTAAATGAGTGTAAGAAGAGGATGTGTTCATATCCATGCTATTGCATCTCATTTTTTTGGCATTCATACATTCATCGTCATTTTTCAGTTTTAGCCAGTAAGGTTGCGTTTCCTACAGTGAGCATTGCGCGAAAAGCAATCTTCATGATGTTTTTCCCGCCTAAGCTCAGTTATCTGCTGTTACAAAAAAACGCGATATCTTACTGTTACCGCCCTTACCTCGTGGAGGTACTCCCAGCTTATGTTAAATAAATTTAGAGATAATTCAGGCATCAGGTAATGGTCATCACGCTGAATAACTCATCATCATCTTGTTCCCACTAATATGCTAGTGGGTTTGGTTTCCGCACTTAGTCCCGATGAGGACCATTGTATGTGAGCCATGACGGCCTTCACTCCATCCAGCACAGCTCCCTCCAGAAGCATATCAGGTCTCCTAAACTTCTCAAGGCATCTGTAAGAGTTCCGCTGAATAACTTAAATTTTCTATATTTCTGGAGCGTGTAGCTCATAAACGAATGGAAATATGAAAAAGTATATGAGATCAAAGTTATAGTGAATTTTGTAAGCTTTAATTTTATCTTAGAATATTTTTTGCTAAAACGCACCTTTTTAAAGATATTAGCCAAAAACCTAAAATTGAGGTCTTTGTCCACAGTATTTACTAGAGCTAAAGATGTTTTTCCTCGCAACATGATAACTAATACAACACTATTTCAAAAAAGTTCCTATGCTGTATGTGTGAAAGTGTTTAATGCTTTGCCGCAAAATATTAGACATTTTTCAGCGGCAAAGTTCAAAAACCAACTCAGACTGTGGCTCCAGAAAAATCATTCTATTCAATCAAATCAAGTTTTTGACTGCACGTGAGGCGCAACGGCTTAGGCAGTCGCGTTGTTGCTTCGTGTCACGGGTTCGAGTCCCGCGCCGGACAACTATTTGTGTGACCCATAAATAGTTGTTCTGAGTCTGGATGTAATTTGTGTCCGTCTATTATATGTTGTTAAGTACCCTGCAACACAGGTATTAGATTCCATAGTGCAGGGGTTGTCTTTAAAAAAAACTGTGAGTTATTTAATTAATTATAGATATTATTTGTGTAAAATTTGACATATAACAATAACACATTTCTTATGCTGTTTATGAGTAAAGTTGATGAGACTAACCTAATAGTAAGACCACCACTGTACTCTATTTTAAGTGAAATAAATAAATGAATGAATAATATTTAATAACTAAATCTAGATAATGAATGATAAAAATATAAAAAAAACATAAATATTAAGAACAAAAATTATAATATATAATGTGGTTAACTTATTTTTGAAACTAGCTAGGAACTCATAACTAAAAAGTACAAAATAAAAAAAATATTTAATAAATAAAAAACCCAACTGCGTAAATAATGAACCAAACTACGTACATAGACAAAGAACTCCAGCCATCTATGTGCTTGTTTTTTTCTTTTCAGTTCTTTGTCTATGTACGTAGTTTGGTTCATTATTTACGCAGTTGGGTTTTTTATTTATTAATTAATTAATTTTATTTTATTTATTATTTATTTTTCTTTCATTTATTTAAAGTAATTTTATTTATTAAAAATTATATTTTAGAGCTCGGCATATCTTGGTATATCTATATTAATCTATACATCTATTTGGTATTACCTAACAAGCGCCTAAGCGCTGTGTTGCCGTGACAAGGTACTATTGTATTTCCACATTTAAAATCATTGAACAGGACCACCATTTTGTGTTTAAGGTTTTATGGTTACTGGGATGACCGTGATTCAGAATTTGGAACGATGCACTATTTGGAGATCCACTATTTTTTATCGGATGATACCATTGAGATTAAGGAAATGGTTCCAGAGAAGTCTGGGACGGAAACTGGTCCGATGTTCTTGAAAAGGATGCGTCTGCCCAGAGTGAGTATTTATGTATGTATATGTATGTGGGAACATAATAGCATACACTTAAAATCCTACACACGGCCAATGGGTTGTAAGCACTGTTTTTTTCTAGACTGCCACGGTGGTCTAGCGGTAGCGTGTTCAGTCGCAGAGAACGAGGTTCTGGGTTCAAATCCCAGGTCGGGCCAAAATCGCTTTTGGGACTTTTATGTAACAAAAAAAGTGTCGCTAGGCGTCCCATCCCATCTTGAGAGTGATGGAAGAGAAAGTGCTCCTGTGTTTGCGCACACACTTGTGCACTATAATATGTCCCGCGCAGATGGCTAATCACTGTTGAGACTGGCTGCCGTGGCCGAAATTCGGTTAGGAGGACATTATTATTATTCTTTCTAGACTTTCTTTTTTATTTTTCTTTTCGCTGTTTTGTATTGTGTAAGTACT
This sequence comes from Pseudoips prasinana, assembly GCA_951640165.1. Taxonomy (NCBI): domain Eukaryota; kingdom Metazoa; phylum Arthropoda; class Insecta; order Lepidoptera; family Nolidae; genus Pseudoips; species Pseudoips prasinana. The sequence goes on from OX621260.1 coordinate 19,328,783, forward strand.
TCATTGTACCTGTGTAAATAACTACATCGAACTATTCACAGAAAGTACCACCTCAAGTAGAAATGACGGGAGGTCCTGTAATGCCGTCCTATAGTCCCGCAGATCTGAGTATCGGAGCAGTTCTTAACGTTTTTGGACGCAAAGTCGTTCTTACAGACTGTGATCCATTTACTAAAGAATATTATCGCGTAACATATGGATTTGGTAAGTACTTAAAAAACTTTATTATGGACCACCGGGGCCAAGAGAGATAAGATCAAATAATAATATCCTGGGACATTATTCACACACGGCCATCTGATCCCAAACTAAGCAGAGCTTGTACTATGGAAGCCAGTTAACTGATATACTACATATACCACTATTCTTGTGTAAATACATACTTATATAGATAATTAATAATAATAATAATATCCTGGGACATTATTCACACACGTCCATTTGATCCCAAAATAAGCAGAACTTGTACAATAAAAGCCAGTTAACTGATATACTAAATATACCACTTTTCTTTTGTAAATACATACTTACACCCAGAATCAGGACAAACAGACATGTTTATGTACACAAATATCTGACCTGGGTGGGAATTGAACACATGACCTGCGGCGAAAAAGGGAAGCATCTACCCACCACGCCAACGGGCCCGTCAAAGTGAACGTAGTTCTTGTAAAGAAATTAACAGCACATATAACACAGCGCCATCTAGCCGGAAAGTAAGCAAAGCTTGTATTGTGGGTACTAGACAACGGATAGAAATACTCAATTAACTTTCTTTTTATTCTGTAAATGTGTACAGACGCCAGCACATCCAGCTACCCCAATCTGACAAATTTCTTTTATAAATTTTCAACTTTATCACAAATTCATAAGGTTCACTTTCAATTGGGGAAATTTGACAGATTGGAGTAGCTTGATGTGCTGGGGTCTGTACACATAATTTACAGAAAACACCGAGACGAAGCCAAATAAACATGTTTATGAACACAAATATTTGTCTTATGCGGGGATCCAACCTGCAACCTTTGGATCACAAATCCAGTTCTTTAACAACTGAGTCACGGTGTCGTCAATTTAGTGATTATATGTATATATTTTCAGACACTTTTACACCATTACCAATACCAAAAGACGAAGGCACAGAATGCATTAGTTCCAAAATGGCTGATCGCCAACTCCCGCCATGGAATGGATACGGATCTTACGATGACTCTGCTGAGAACTGTCGCACTGTGGAGCCTAAAGCACCCCATAGGGATTTCATAAAGTTCCTACATAAGGATAGGTGAGATAGCTATATATACTTTTATTATTTTCCTATACAACATGTAACTTAATTAACGCACATCCTGACAATAGTTTGTTCAGAATCGTTTACTGAATCGATTTATATCATTTGTAATATACGTATTTTTTTTTTCAAAATAGTTAAAATTACGGAAATTATTGACATATTAACCCTATACAGTCAAAATAAATTGAAATGGGCCGTAAATCAAACAATAAGACTTTTAAAATGTCAGTTTTATTTGTATTCATACAAATTGCATCATTCAATACAAAATAAAGAAAAATAAACTTTATTCCAAGAAACTATATAATATTAGGTCTTTACCTATGAAATTGCCGTTCTGCAGTACTGGCCATTTCAAATCAAAATAATTTTTGTTTGGCTAAGAATTCTAATTTCAAATTAATTTTATTTTAAAAACATGGATTCTTTTTTCCAAAAGTAGTCATTTCTTTATTGATTAGTGTTACATTTTCATCGCATTTCAATCTTTTTCGTCATCATGGATACGTTAAAAATTCGAGTAATTATGGAATATGAGTACCGTCGTGGCAGCAACGCGGCACAAGCGGCACGCAACATCAACGACGTTTACGGAGCTAACACTACAAACCAACGCACCACCTGTTATTGGTTTGCTCGCTTCCGTTCTGGAAATTTCGACCTGAAAAATGAACCTCGCGGTCGTCCGAAGACTTTGGTCGACAATGACGAATTAAAGGCGGTTGTGGAAGCTGATGATACACAATCTACGGCTGAATTAGCAGCAGCTTTCGACGTTAGCGTCAAAACAATATTGGTCCATTTGCGTCAAATTGGCAAGGTAAAAAAGCTTGACAAATGGGTGCCCCACGAACTCAATGATCGCCAGCGCGAAGTACGCGTCGAGACGTGCCTTGCACTGCTCAACAGACACACAAATGAAGGAATTTTGAACCGCATTGTTACCTGCGATGAAAAATGGATTCTGTTTGATAACCGCAAGCGCTCAGCAAGTTGGTTGGATCCTGGTTCAGCACCTAAACAATGCCCTAAACGAAAACTTACCCCTAGAAAAGTGATGGTCACTGTTTGGTGGTCTAGCGCCGGTGTGATTCATCACAGCTTCTTACCAAACGGGGTGAGCATTACTGCAGATGTGTACTGTGAAGAACTGAGCACAATGATGGAGAAGCTGGCGCATCTCCAACCAGCATTGGTCAATCGCTCGTCTCCGCTGCTCCTGCACGACAACGCGCGACCTCATACTGCACAGCAGACGGTCTCCAAGTTGCAAGAACTGGGGTTGGAAGCTCTCTGTCATCCGCCCTACTCACCAGACCTTGCGCCTACAGACTACTACTTTTTCCAGAATTTGGATAACTTCTTGGCGGGAAAAAAATTCAATACCCGAGAGGCAGTACAAAATGCCTTTGAAGAATTTGTTGCCTCCCGTCCAGCTGATTTCTTTAAGAAGGGCATCAATAAACTGCCACTGCGATGGCAAAGATGCATTGATTGCATGGGTGATTACTTCGATTAATACAAATAAAAAAATTCATGAAAAAAATTCGTTTAAATTTTTTCATACAAAACGGCAATTTCATAGGTAAAGACCTATTATAATAACTTCACCAATCTCTCACGTCACTGTCACGTCAACAGTATCCGCTCCGCAATAAATTAAAAATTAATAATAGTTTTAAAAGTATTTACGTGTTTCAAAGTTGTTAATCAGTGAATGTGGACTACAATACATCTGTGACATTGTTATCTAGTGATTATAAATACAAACAATAAAGTTATAAACAATTTAAATTAAGTGCATCAATTTATCAAGAGAACACAGAAATAAATTATGGTGAACTTGAGTGAAGTTTACGTCAAATACCAAGTAATAGAAGTGTAAATAATCAAAACACGTACTTCAAACAGAGCTAGCAATTAAGTCTGAACTGTGAATTAATAAAATATTTTTCAAAATCATCTCTATAGGAACGCAACATTATTTCGAACCACCGTCAATAACAATAAACAAGATACAACAGAAAAATACACATGTACGATATGAAGGACAATTTGGCGCTATCATACAACTGATCAGCTGGTCTAGGGGCACAGCGCTCGCCTGAGCATATTACGACGTGCGTTCTAACCCCAGCGCACGTAATCCTTTTTCCAGTTTCTTAATAAGTTTTTAAAATATTTGTATTAACAACAAAATGAGCTTCTTCAATACTATCACGTTTCGAAAACCAAAGGCCCGTTCCTTGTCAGAAAATTCCGGCGAAAGCAACGATGGTATTAGTTCAAATATAGATGGCAGCACCAGTAGTTTACCAAACTTAACAAGCGACGAGAATAATATACAAATTCAAGAACTCCAAAGCCAAATTGAACAACTGACTACACAACTAAACTCAGCACATGATGAGATAACCAACTTAAATATAGAAAATTCAAAACTAAAACAAACTATTCATACATTATCTACTAAAAATGATATGCTAAAAAAAGCTGCAAAAAAATTAACCAGTGAAGTTGGAACTCCCCACAAAACCTCACGTACATCCACTCCGCGCCCGAACTCCCAAATCAACACACAAAGCAGTAGGGTGAAGAAACAACTAATTTCAGAAAAACAAGTGACGGTTAATACTTCTGTAATGGAATTAGATAATGTAGCACAGAGGAAAGACATGCAATATCATTCTTCTGTTTCGACAAAAAATAAACTGTGCATAGTCAGCGCGAACAAAATCAACAAAGTTTTGTCTATAGCACAAGATACATTTAAAAACTTCCAAGTCTGTCATTATATCTTACCAAACTGCGGCACTCTACAGCTTGTCAAGGACTTACATACAAAACTAGATGATTATTCCAAGAAGGATTATTGTGTTATTTTAATTGGAGTAGAAGACTTTTTACATACGCAAAATTACGTTGATATCATTGTTAAATTAAGGGAATCATTAATGACAGTACAGAATACAAATGTAATTTTGTGTGTTCCTACTTTTAAATTAAGTGATTACTCAACAATGTTCAATTGGCGAATAGAGACTTTTAACAATCTACTACATCTTGACTTACAAACATACAACTACGTAACTGCATTTGACTCTAATTTAAATTTATTTTATGATTTTACAATGTTCTCAAAATTGAGCAGAAGAATAAATGACCGCGGAATGCGTAATATTTTTCAAAATGTATATTTAACCGTAACCAATAACAGACTACAATGTGAGTCTTGTGATGAGATATATGAACACGATAATTTATTTCGTGTATAAAAATATTAATATTCTACATCAAAATATAAATGGTCTGCTGAATAAATCTGGTATGTTTACTGTTATTTTAGAGGAACTGTTTAATTCAGGAAAAAATATTGATGTGTTGTGTTTTTCTGAGCATAATATGATATTATCTGATGTGAACTTATTACATATTCCTAATTTTAATGTTGCTGCTCACTTCACTCGAAAAACTAGACATGGTGGTACATGTATTATGATACGTAACGGTATTAATTATAGAGTCTTGGAGTCAGTGGGAAAATACTGTGTTTCTAATATAATTGAATGTTGCGCAGTGGAACTTACTGATCACAAAATAATTATAATCTGTATCTACAGGAGCCCACAAAATAGAGAGGTAAAAGATAAACTTCAGATATTTTTTAATAACTTAAATATTATTTTAAGATCTCTATCGTTTCACGTCAGAAAAAAACTAATATTATGTGGTGATTTCAATATTGACCTTTTAAAAAGCACGTCTTGTTTAGAGCAGTTCAAATATCTTTTATTGGGTTATAATCTTAAATTTGAAATTAAGGTCCCAATGTACGGGGGTCGAAAGGAGAGGTTTTAGAACTAGCAGTATCCGATCATATGGCACAACTTTTAAGATGTCCAGTTAGACAGACATGCATGATAAGTTACTGGTACTCAACTAAACGAGATTACTCGAAAGATAATGTTCAGAAATTCATAAATCACGTGAATAGCATTACTTTTGCTGACGTTTATGAGGAAAATGATCCCATTAAGGCATTCAAATTGTTTTATGATATGTTTCGGTTACTATACGATTTGTGCTTTCCAAATATAAAAACACGGATATCGACTAAAGAAAAAGCAAAATGGATTAGTCGAGGCATTAAGATATGCAGTAAAAGAAAAAGAGAATTGCTGTGGAGGTATAGGTTATTGCCAAATAAGCAAAATAAAACAAATCTCTATAAGCTATCTAATCGGCTAAAAAGGGTAATAAATCTCACACAGCGAGCTCATAACAGTCGTTTTATACATTCAGCGCAGAATATCTGTAAAGCAACATGGAATGTAATCAACAAAAACAAGAGTAAACATAATTTACCACGTGAAGCTATAATGAAAATCAAATCAAATGATAAAATTTTAACTAATCCTCTTGAAATAGCACAAGCTTTTAACAATTTTTTCGTGGATCAAGTAAATCCAGTTAACAATACAAACACTAATAAAAATACACCAATAGAAAGTAAACTTACATCTATGTTTATGTTACCCACAATACCGCTTGAAATTCATCGTATTATTATGTCACTAAAAAATACATCTAGCACTGGATATGATAATATAAGTACGAAAATTGTTAAACAGGTATCTGTAATCATTGCCCCTGTATTAAGTCATCTTATCAACATATGCATATCGCATGGTTATTTTCCGGAAGAATTAAAAATAACTATTACTAAACCTCTTTTCAAAAAAGATAGCAGAGACAACATGTCATGTTATAGACATAGCTTTAGTACCAACTTTCTCTAAAATTTTTGAAAAGGCTATATATAATCGAATTGCTACATATTTTGAGAAAAATAATCTATTCGTTGATAATCAAAAAGGTTTTAGGAAAAAGAGATCAATTGACATGGCCATCTATGACTTCTTGCATATGGTTACCAGCAGAGTAGATAAGAGACTACCAACTCTAGCGCTTTATATGGACATGTCAAAAGCTTTTGACCACGTGGACCATAAAATACTAATAAATAAGCTTAACTCATACGGAATTAGAGGAAATATACTAAATTTAATAGAATCTTATCTATCCAATAGAAAGCAATTAACGACTATTAGTAGAATTAATAAAAATACTGAACACACATATGAATCTAGCCAGAGAACTGTAATTTACGGGGTACCACAAGGTAGCGTACTCGGACCACTTTTATTTACTATCTATATTAATGATTTTCCGACAGCATCAAAGTATCCTATGACAATGTTTGCAGATGACAGCACTTTACTTTTCAATAATGACGAAGTAAATACATTAGAGACTGATATTAATTCTGATTTAAAGTCGGTTGTAAATTGGCTGCGACATAATAATTTGATTATAAATCTAGACAAAACCGTAATAATGACATTTCAACAAAGAACAAATCGTAACTTGAACTTAGATATTAGATATAATGACAAAGTAATTAATGAAACAAATGTGACAAAATATCTTGGGTTAAACATAGAAAGTACATTAAAGTGGAATTCGCATATTGACAAAGTTTGTTGTAAACTCAACCAATACTCCTATGCCTTGCATATGTTAGGTAAAACTGCCAATCGAGCAACAGTATTAACAGCATATCATGGGCTAGTGGCATCAACATTAAGATACGGTATTATATTTTGGGGCAATGCAACGGGTAAAGATACAGTATTTAAGTGCCAAAAAAGATGCATAAGAGCCATTTATAACGTAAAAACAACTGATAGTTGCAAACCATATTTTAAAAATATGAAAATTTTAACAATGCCCTCGTTATATATATTTGAAACTTCTATGTTTGTCAAAAATAATCTGCACAAATTTGCTCGAGTAAGTAGTCAGCGCCGTTGTGACCGGTTACAAACAGTTGGGTCTAAAACTACACTTTATAGGAACAGTATTTTTGCAATGGCTCCCAGGATATATAATAAATTACCGAAATGCATAAGAAGTGAAGATAGTGTCCACAAATTTAAAAGTAAATTGTTTTTGTTTCTAGCTGATAAGACATATTACCATATTGAGGATTTTTTAAATGATAAGTTATGACAATTCCTGTAATATTATATCTAGATATTGACTAAACTTTATAATTTAATTAAACCTAAATACCTACTATTTGTACACCAATTTCATTGGTAGAGCATAGAGTTCGTCTACAATAATATTGTATATTTAAGACCTTTTATGTACCTGTGTTCACAAATAAAGATTATGAAATGAAATGAAATGAAAAAACTAATTTAGTAAATATCAATGCATATACATGTTAAATAAAAAAATCAGTGTATGTATTATGATTACAACATAATATTCTAATTGGGATGTCTGAGGGTGTGCGTTAATTACGTTACATGTTGTATAAGTTCATAGTACATTATCAATTCTGAAAGGGATCCAAACCGTATCAACTTGAGCCGCTCAGTATTCTTGAAACTCCCTACTGTAAAGCACACTCATCGGATTCGTACCGTAAATGACTCGCCTTGGGACAAGCCCACCGTAAGCGCTGCGTCGCGTCGCCTAGCCGTAGCCGACGCGTTGCGTAGCTGTAGCACACTATAAACATGGACAGTATGGAAATTAAGCCTAGTACATGAAATAATTACTTACGCTCTATTGAAGCTTCGTTGTAAATTTTAATGTTTATGATATTGTTCTTTTTTATTATAACATATTTGATGACTGAATAATAATCGTTATTTTTGCCACTTGGGTTTTCTTTTTTTAATAATTTTAGATATACGTGGCCACATACATATGTGGCCAGTTAGTACTGGCTGTTCCGTAATTTACACCACTAAACTAATTTAAATCATCTCCCTCTAATATAGCTTGTATGAAAAGAACAGAGTATACATAGAACTGTCAACTACTTAAACTGCGCACTTGTACATACGTGCGCCGGGCACATAATTCACATCCCCCAGACGTCAACAGAAGTTCACCCACGGCATATTAGGTTTACTAAACCTAGGAGCAAGTCTGATAAACCCACGCGCAGCGATTCTTTGCGGGCGGCAAGCGTACGAATTAACCTTATTGTAAATTAAAAAAAAAGTAATTGACAGGACTAACGTGTCGCATACATGTATATGAAAAACATGACAGGCATTTTGGCGCCAACGCGAATAAGACGCATCGAGGCTCTGTTTCATTTATAAAACTGGTGTAAATTCGAGTTTTTATGTGTAAATATGGTGGATTTTTAGATATAACATCTTCGACAACGTAAATAAATGGAGGAAAGTGCGATATTGCCGTGAATTGTGATTTTCCGTGTTGAAACCAATACTCCATAGAAGCTTCTAGTAAAGTCTCCACTGCTTTACTGGGGTAGGACTATGATTTGACTGTAACGGACTTGACTGGACTTTGACTAAATAACGAAAAACATAAAATATTTCAACTGAAGACGAGGCGGTATGGTCTATGATCTTAGCCTGTCCAAAGCGGCGATAACAAAAAAAGTGTCGCTTATTTTTACTTAGTATTTAGCGCCAAAACTAAAGTTGTCATAACTATAGATGGTCTGTCCTTTTCATACGAACTTTGTTAAAAAAAGCGGCTAAGTGCGTGTTGGACTCGCCCATGAAGGGTTCCGTAGCAGCAAGTAACATAATATAAAAGTTCTTGTAGTAGTTGATTGAATGAAAAGTAAATTGTGGTTTGCGATTTATGACGTATTTAAAAAGAAACTTCCTACTAGATCTCTTTCAAACCAATTTTCGGTGGCAGTTTGCAACGTAATGTACATCATATATTTTTTTTTGTTTTACTACTCTCTTATTTTAGAAGATACAGGTGGGGGGGGGGGGGGTGGCATTTTCTTATAGCTTCGGTAAAAAGTAGCTGACATGACGAATCCATAAGGGTTCCGTTTATTGCCATGGATTGCCACCATTGCTACGGAACCCTAAAAAAGTGTAACATATTTTTTTGTGTTCAGGATTGGATTTGACTCGCATGTGCTGCGCTTTTCTGCTCGCTTGATCAATGACAAACCAGAAGATGTGCACCGATACTTCGTCGTTAGCTATTACTTATGCGACGATACTATCCAGGTCTTTGAACTTGGAGAGCGAAATTCAGGCTTTACGGTAAGCTATACTTCGAACATGTTTATTCTGACTATGAAAATTAGTTTGACCGGCAATTATTTCCTTATGCCCGGTTCCTATATTTTACGATCCGTCATTGGACCAACGTTACGATCCGTAATTCAGCTACCGATACCGATGCAAAACTAGCGTTCCTCAATGCCCTACCTGCGACGAACATCCGTAGTTTAAACCACCTACGACTCGTTCGCCGATAAACCTATCGCTCCTCTTTACGTTTAGGTAGTTATAACAAAACATCGTACATTAATTATGCAACAAGTATCATTTATTATCTTGTAATATTATGTGAGTAATAGTAGGTACAAATTACCGTATAGTTACAATAATAATTTAATTTGCGTTTTAGGTTTAAAATATGTTTAAATCATTAGTATTGAAAATTTGATGTTACGCGTGAATGGTGTGAGCAAAACGCGTAATACGAAAGCGCATGCGTCTGTCGTCTGACGTCCAGAAGTATTCAGGAGTCAATAAAAAAAACTTGTGTGTACTTATGTACACGCGTTAGAAGTTATACTTCTTAATATACAACTTGAACATAGTTATCAATTTTCATACCAAATAGAACTAACGTCATGCTGTTATTCATGCTGTTTCGCGCGCACGATGCGCGCGCATCGTAAAAATTCACTCTCATACCACCTAGAACTAACTACATGCTGTTAAATTTTTTGGTGTCGGTGTGCGCGCGCATCGTAAAAATTCACTCTCATCATTTTTCTCCATCGCGCCAAAAGAAGTATAACTTCAATAACACCCGCCGCGCAACAACTTTATGATCTATTATTTACGAGATCCGTTTTTGGGTATAATAATATACGATTTATAGGTACTTGGTAGTGAATAGAACTTGGTTGTAGCATTGTTCTTAGTGCATAGAAACGTAGAGTGTGTAGTAACTTATTTATCGGTGGTATTCCATGGTTTCTAAATAAGTTTTTAAATTGAGTATTTATTCTAAAGTTTGTGGTTATGAAATCTTAGAAGATATTATTATAATATCTAGGGACAATGTCACACAGATCATCCTAGCCCCAAACTAAGCAAAGCTTGTACTATGGGTACTAGGCGACGATATACGTACTTATATAGATAGATAAATACTTAAATACATAGAAAACATCCATGACTCAGAAACAAATATTCGTGCTCATCACACAAATATTTGCACTTACCGGGATTCGAACCCAGGACCACCAGCTTCGTAGGCAGGAGCACTACCAACTAGGCTACGGTGATCGTCATTATGTACAAATCGTCTTCCTTTCACTCTCAATTATGGATAAATTTCATGGAGTAGTTGTTTCACAGCTGGTTTCTCGAGCCGAAATCTCAACTGGAATTCTTGGCAATCATAAAGCACGGAAAAATAATCAACCCTTTCTTCATAAAACCCACTTCTTGATCAGTATCTTCACCGTCGGAAAACAAAGCCACAAATTGTCTATCACTTTCAGAGCTAGACATCACGGAAATCACCCAAAAACTATGTTAACTACCAAAATAAAATACAAACGACTGGTAAACCGACCGAATTCGACTAGTAAACATAACAGTAACGCCTCGTTATTTTGACAGTTCCGTGACAGTAGAAAATATTTATTGGAACACTTTCGAACGCATCTCCATACAATAAGCTTACTAACGTCCTCCCATCCGTTAGTAACCAGACGTTGGTTATTTGGATAACGACTAGTATTTTTTAGGAACGGTTTTGCGTTACGCCTGGTAGAGATTCTAACTATTCGTAGTAGAAACGATTCGTTTTTGGAATATAGGAACCGGGCGTTAGCCAATACACTTTGAAAATCAACATGCATATAGGTATTATGCTTCTTGAGGAGTGGGCATCAAATTTATTAACATTCTAAATGCGTAAGTTTGTGAGTATGGATGTATGGAGTTTTGTTACTCTTTCATGCATAAACTACAGTATGGATATTGATGAAACTTAAAAAAAAGCTTATTTTATACCCTAATAACACACAGGCTGTAATGTTTAAAGTTTAACACAGTTTAAAGTAGGGTACAAGCTGTGTGTAATAAACCAGGGAGAGTTTATACTACGGTTTCGTCAAGCTTTTAGGAAGTACCTGAACTGTTCGTACATCTATACATATAATAAAATCGTAGGAAATTCAAAACTGAATATTTTTTTAAAAGGATATTAGGGGCGTGATGTACAATCGATATCGAAGCCAAAAATATAGACTTTAAAATTTTTGTCTGTTTATCTGTTTGTCTGTATGTATGTCCGGGATAAACTCAAAAAGCACTGCATGGATTTACTTCAAATTTTGCATGAATATTACTAAGAGGTCGGGTCAACATATTATCACGCTATCACCTACGGGGGAACAGCTGTGATAATTTATAAACTTAAACGCGGGTAAAACCGCGGGGCACAGCTAGTATAAAATAATACTGCCTCATTGGTCTGGCAGTAGCGTGTTAAACCGCCGATAAAGTGGTAATGGGTTAAAATCCCTTGTCGAACCAACAAGTGATTTTTGTGTTTTTCTGTAAAAGATAAGTTTCTCAGTATCAGCCCGGAGTCTGTGAGTTGGCGGTATTTCCTCGGAGAGCACGTAAGGCCGCCTTTCCTGTACCTGACTTCTTTCGGGTCATGTCGCTAGTCGTCCCACCGGATTAAGAGAGTGATGGAATATAAAGTACCCTGTGTTTGTGCACTACAATAAGCACAGATGGCTGGTATCGCTGGTTGAAATTTGGCCAGGAGCACATATTATTTAAAAAAAAACACATTGTTTTGCGAAAATCTTATTACTAAAGGCAGCGACTGGTCTTCGTGAATTCTTTAATGAAATATTGTTTTATTTCTTTAAACAGGGTGGAAAATTCTTTCGTCGCGACAAGATGTATCTACCTGATGTAGAGTTCTTCGTTCCGAAAGAGCCTCCGTCGTATACAGATAAAGATATGTGGGTCGGCAATGAGCTCGTCATCAACAAACATTGCTTCCGTCTCGTTGCCGCTGATGAATATGCTCTGCGGTACTTGGAACTTAATGCCGAAAAGGTAAAGGTTTTTACAAATTTAATTTCTCATGACATAGCTGATTGTTTTTGACCCTATAGCATTTTTCTTCTTAAAGTGGATTAGGAATAGCTCTAGATTAGGAGTAGCTCTGCACTAGATAGACAAAGATGATTATCTTAGTCATTTTTAACGTATCCACAACGTACCATGTGTTTCTTTGAGCGCAGTCTGCTCGGGGGCACAACAGACATGTGAGAAGCGACTTCAAATCAAATATATTTATTTGCACCAGATAGACAAGGATGAATATCGTACTTATTCATTTTTACTTAGGTACCTGTCTGGTACAGTCGCAGTCATATATATTGTTTTTTTTTTATGCTGGATGCGTTTGCACTTGACCACGATCTCACCTGATGGAAAAAGAAGATGTGGTCGAAGGTGGCTCACGCGTACCCATAAGATGTCTGTTCACTCTAGCCTTGTATAAACCCATGCTATATGAGTCTGGAAACGTTTGGGAGGTTGTTCCACAGGTTAGCCATGCGAATGATGAAAGAGGAAACTGGAAAAGTTAACTAATTCCGAACAATATAAAAAGCCAATAAGTTTTAGTTACCATTAATATCTGATTAACTTAAAACTATAACTACATGGAAACAACCAATTTTTCGCATAAAGCCATGTCAGAGGCCTACACACCGCTCGAACAACCCTGACAACAGGGTAGCCATTGTCCATATAATACCGAAAGAAACACTGTGTTGTAATACTTTAACTGCATTCAATTTTGCATTCTACTCATTAATAGCATGGTACCAATCAATTTATTTGTTTCTTAACCAAATTCTAGAATAGTAATATTTACTCAAATTATGTATAATGAATGAGTTTTATTCTAGTATCCAATGGCAAACATTGCTTTAATAATGGATAAAATTCGCCGTACACTGGTATCTAAAGAAAATGGCTACAAGAATTTTGTGGCGAAATACATGGAAGCAGTATTGCCCAACAACAAAGATTTGATGTCTGTCCGATGTTTCAAGTAAGTGATTCTTTTAATATGTGGATATATTGATATTTCCTCGTTGGTCTAGCGGTAGCGTGTTCAACCGCTGATAATGAGGTCGGGCCAAAAAGTGATTTTGGGACTTTTCCAGTCCGAAGTCTGGGAGTTGGCGGTATTACACCCCCGTGCCTCGGAGAGCACGTAAAGCCGTCGGTCCTGTACCTGACCCCTATCCGGTCGTGTCGCTAGGCCTCCCATCGGATCATGAGAGTGATGGAATGGAAAGTGCTCCTGTGTTGGCGCACAGACTTGTGCACAATAATATGTCTTTCGCAATTGGCTAATCTCCATTGAGACTGGCCGCTGCAGTTCGGCCGAGAGGACATTATTATTATTATTTTATTATAGAATAATAGTGCCACCCTATACCATCCCGTGGGTGTCGTTAAAGGCGACTAACGTATACACCAGGTAGTCAGGCAGCACCGCTTCATGTGAACTTACCACCACCTAATTGAGGTCGCCGTCTCACATGCCAAGCGGCTTGACTACGGCAAAGCCCTACATCATTTGGTGAAGGCCTATGTCCAGCCGTGGCTGATATCAGATGGATGGTGATGATGATGATTATTATGAATTTTCCTGCATCATATCATTAATGATCATGTCAGCCGAATAACGTACACTGCTGAACTCAGGCCAACCTATAAGATTTTCACAGTGGAATGGTATCCATCGTTTGGAAGGATATGCCATAATCACCAAACTTAGTAAAGAGGTTAGCGATCGCGGTATGATGTTCATGGTACAGACGCCAGCACATCCAGCTACACCAATCTGTCAAATTTCTTTTATAGATTTTCAACGTTATCACAAAAGCATAATGTTCACTTTCAATTGGGGAAATTTGACAGACTGGGGTAGCTTGATGTGCTGGCGTCTGTACACAGAGAGACGCTGCTGCTCGTTCTCTCCCATATTCCATCGGAACGATTATTTGCACCTCATGGGATGAGATGGGATTGTGATATTATATGCTGTCACCTACACTGCACTATCGTACATATGCTAAAACGCCGTAATGTAGTGAGATTTGCCACGCTTAATACTACTCTATTCAGATCATAAAGTGGCTTTTACCTTGATACGTTCTCTGAAACTGAAACGGCATTTTACTGATTGGTTGGCAGTGCAGTTCCTGGCTCTGTTTCTACTGAAACCTATATAAATATATTGAATTATTATGTTATAGGGAAAGTATTATTTATTATATCTATTGATTTATTAAATTTTATTCTCTTTTGACAGACAAGCGTTGAAGGAAATAATGTGTGAAAAAATGACCGAGCATGAATTTATAACATTAATTAGATACTTTCGCGGCGATCCTGGGAAAGAATTGATTCCAAGACGTGAGATGATCAGGTAAACTATATGATTAAAATGATTTCTTTCGCAAACTTTTCAATATATGAGGTCCAATTCAACCTCCAAATCTCTGGCAAAAGTTAGTGCGAACTATTTTGTGTAGTTTATTGTAGATAGGATAGATTAACGCATTAAGGGCTTTAGTATAAAGCAAATGGATAACGGCACGAGTTGTGGCAAAGTTTAATATAACTTCCAAAATCTAACCTTTACCAGATCCCTAGTATTCACGGAGTTGACACGAGGTCTTTGGGATGATCGAGAGCGGCTGCTTGAGGGCCTCATACACGCAGATGACACGTTCTCCGGCAGTGTGTCCAAAGAACGCTTGCGGCAGCTTCTCCGTGCCCATCGCCTGCCCATCAATAATGAACTCATGGACTGCATGCTAACAGTGTAAGTTGATTATTTGACGGTCACCGTAGCCTAGTTGGTAGTGCTCCTGCCTACGAAGCTGGTGGTCCTGGGTTCGAATCCCGGTAAGTGCAAATATTTGTGTGATGAGCACGAATATTTGTTTCTGAGTCATGGATGTTTACTATGTATTTAAGTATATATCTATCTATATAAGTATGTATATCGTCGCCTGGTACCCATAGTACAGCTTCGCTAAGTTTGGGCCTAAAAAATAAAATATATATATAATAGTAAAACAAATAAACAAGCGGGTCACTTGATGCAAGCAATCACCGCAGCTCAAGGACACCTGCAACACCAGAGGGGCAAGTACGTTGCGCGTCTTTCAGAAAAGAATGAGGATGTATGACATGGCAACCTTCAAGAAGCGAAGGTTGCCATGTCATACATCATCAGTTAATTGATTCAACAAAGTGGTAGTGCGCGGTAAATTTTCTTGTGTAACGCAAGGTGTAGGTGACTATTATGATGATTTCTATGATAATTATGATGAAATTTCCACCTATTGCGAGAGGGTCTGTGTCAGAACGTGGCGGCTGGTATACGTTCGAACAATTCCTCTGAACACTACCTGTGATAAATGTGGTAGAGGACCCATAGAGACTCCACGTCTCTCCACAAATGAAGAAATTAATGTTAAAGGTTTGACCGCGAGCCTAGTTGCTTAACTTCACCGATCACTTAGGGTTCGGTGAAAGCATGTAGTTATGAGCGCCTATTGATTAATTTCGACGTTTTTCGTGTTCATTTGCAAGTAGAAATTCCTAACTACGCTCTATATAGCTTTGAGGATCCAGTGTCGAACATGTTATATATCCAATGAATACCACACATCACATCATCAGCCTGATATCATCCATTGCTGGACATAGGTCTCTCCCTAAAGTTTCTATAACGTTGCTATTTGGAAGGCTTTGTCTAAGTCACCGCGGTTGGCATGCGAGCTGGCGACCGCAGTTGAGTGGTAGCTAGTTCGCAGATGGCCCTGCTGCCCGACTATTTGGTATATCCCTAACGCTACGTCCTACGTAGGCGATTCAAAGCGAACGCGATTATGAAGCGGTGACGGCGACCCCGCAAAACACGACGGCACCGCATCCTGTTCGCGCAAAAATATCAAGCAAACTGATCGCGTTCGCTTCATTTCGCGCCGCTCCGCACCGCGTTTGGTCACGTTAGGACACTTCAATAGGTTTCAACTGTTTGTTGTTTACGCGCCGCGCCGCCGCGCCGCCCGCCGCGCCGCTTCGCGTTCGCGTATAGATCGCTCACACAGGACGTCGCGTTAGTCGCCTTTTACGACACCCACGGTAGTATGGGATGGCCCTTCTTAGTCTTACTAGGCCGGTAACCAAACGGAAAATATATATATTGTAGCATAAGTGTCTGGAAGAGATCACATTGTTAGTGATAAGACCGCCAATTGTTTAGTTTTTAATTATATGCTCCTGTACTGTATGATTTTACTATTGGTGTAAATAATAAATCTATCTATCTGTCATTATATATGTATATGACTAACAGTGTATCGAAAGGGCTCTAAGGTCTTGAACAGTCTTTGATATATTTTTATTTACAAAATTTTTGGGCGTTATTCCAAAGTGTTAGGTTGAAATCGTATGTGTGGTAGTGTAGCTTGTTTAAGAGTTAAATATGTCGTTTAAGGAAGAATTTTGTTTCGTACCAGGTTACGAAAAGATGAGAACTGCAACATACTGTACGACGACTTGATGGCGTTCCTGGACTTCCAGACGAGACCCGTGTACAACCTCGGTGAAGCTGATTACCAGAAAGTCATTAAACATGCACCTCCTTTGAAGGACATAGAGGTATGTCACGAGTATTATATTATATTATAATAATAATAAATCATTTATTCTCGAGCAACTAAGACTCATTACGATCCATAAAATAAAATCACAGTCACATTAATTAAATTACATTAAAAAATAAAATCAAAACAATAATACAAAAAAGTCAGAAATAAATTAACTAAAAAAATGATAATATTAGTTTATATTAAATTTAAGAGCAAAACTTTGGCGTAATACTGGCTATGGTTAATTATATAAATTTACAAAAGTAATAGAATACAATCTATTTTGTTCGTCAGATTATTTTTTGTATTTTTTTTTTCTACCATACCCTACAAACATTTAAGTAAAATTTAATAACTTAGAATATAAATCAACAAAAATTATTTATATTTGCTTTACTTTGATTTTGCTGCGTTCCACATTTTTTGTCTTTCTGTCTATTTATTTCTTTACTGGTAAATACTATCAGTAAAGAAATAGAATATCGCATTATCGCAATATCGCAGTAGGGCGCTCCATATGGGCCTTATAAGAAGGCTGAATGTCAACCAAAGAGCAATGGAGAGGGCTTTGCTCGGATTTTCCCTACGGGATCGAATCAGAAATGTCGAAATCCGCAGGGCAACTAAAGTAACTGACATAGCCCGAAGAATTTCCAAGCTGAAGTGGGCAGTGGGTGGAGCACATAGCTCGTAGAACCGACGGCCGTTGTGGCAGAAAGATTCTTGATCTGCGACCTCGAACTGGAAGACGTAGCGGGTGCAGGCCCCCTACAAGTTCGACCGATGATCTTGTGTGGGCTATAACTAGCTAGATAATGGTAATTTAGTAGGTTCTTACATAATGTATTTTTCTATTACAGTGTAAGCAATGGGCTGATTCTGACACTGCAATAAAAGAAGGTTACATCAACTGGAGTGCTTTCCTCTGTCAACTAAATCTGGAACATCTCGTCAAAGAGCAGACCTAGAAGTTCATGTAGAAGAGAAGTATAAATAATTGTACTAGGGGTAATTAGAGACAAATATGGGTGTGAAAAGCCTATTTAATAAGTCTTTCTATTTATTAAAATTCACGTGGGCAATACTTGTACGAGGGGTCATTAGAGAGAAATGTGAGTCAAAGATTTATTTAGTTGTCTTTCTAATTATGGATTTATTACAATACAATTCATGTGAGCCATTATATCATTTAATATATAAAATTCTCGTGACTCAGGGTTTGTCTGCAAACTCATCCGAAACCGACCGATTCTTATGAAAATTTTTGTACATATTTGGTAGGTTGGAAAATCGGTCGTAAATTATTTTTTAAACATTTATGTTTACCACCTTGGCCACCCCAAATTTTTTAGTTTTTGTAACCCCTATTTTTTATAGCGATGTAATTTTTTTCTTATTTTTGGGCATTTCATTGGTTCCCGTGATGATTTAATTTACAATTGGACCCGATAGGTTTGCACAACGTTAGCTGGGTCAGCCAGTTAGAATTAAAAAAAAACTATTCTAAACTAGTCGTGGCATGCTGGACGGGCATATATATTATATAGTTTTACTTGGTTATACTATAGTTTAGACAAATCGATTGGGTTTTGGATAGCTACCTATATGAGAAAGATCCTTTTGTGTATGATATTTTTAGACATTATCTTATGTTGTATATCTGTTTTGAGAATTAAAGCTCGTGAGTATATTAATGTTTTATTTTTATTGTCATGAAGTAATTAAACGGCTACGTGTTTCTTTTCTTCTTTTTAGAAATTACCAAATTACTTGTGATTATTTTAGTCTCGAGTTATTATTGCCTTCAACATGTTTTAAAGCATTATTGTGGGCACTCCCTGATGAAGAGGGATTTTCGGGACTAGTCTCTATATATACATAGCCGTTCCATTAGATTCATTTTAAAAGAAGAGTACTCCCACATTGACTGCCTAACAAGGTCCTGGGTTCAAATCCCGTGTCGGGCTAAAAGTGATTTTGGGACTTTTCCGTTAAAAAGAAAATTTTTTCAGCATCTGCCCGAAGACTGGGAGTTGGCGGTATTATACCCCCTCGCCTCGGAGAGCACGTAAAGCCGTCGGTCCTGTGCTTGACCTCTTTTCGGTCGTGTCGCTTTGCGTCCCATCGGATCATGAGAGTGATGGAACAGAAAGTGCTCCTTAATTGTACTGTGCGCGAATCTAGTCGCCGTAGCCTAGTTGGTAGTGCTCTTGCCTACGAAGCTGGTGGTCCTGGGTTCGAATCCCGGTAAGTGCAAATATTTGTGTGATGAGCACGAATATTTGTTTCTGAGTCATGGATGTTTTCTATGTATGTATGTTTAGTATTTATCTATCTTTATAAGAACGTATATCGTCACCTGATACCCATAGTACAAGCTTTGCTTAGTTTGGGGCTAGGATGATCTGTGACATTGTCCCTAGATATTATATTATTAGTATATTATATTATTATAACCCACGACGTAGTGGTGAGGTGACTGTCCTAAACGTTACTTATGAAAGTAAGATCATAAAGAGTTTACCTGTGTATGCGCACACACGCACTATAAATAATATGGCCTGCACAGTTATTCTCCATTGAGGTTGGCCATCGTATCCGAAACTAGGAGCATTCTTACTCTTTATTACTATAAATACTTACATGGTCTCATTAAGTAAGTAATTATGGTTATAGAATTCATTCCGATCAAATGCCGTCTTCGATGCGGGCAAGAAGTTCGCAGTCTGCGCATATTGTGTCAGTACATACTACGTACATACTTATACCACGTACTCATAGTACGTACTCATACTATGTACTTATACTAGGTACTCATACTACGTACTCATACTCTGTACTTATATTACGTGGTTCCGGAATCATTAATTACGATTGTATCTGTTAAATGTTATCTTAATTACGAACAATAAAAGTCGTTGATGTTTCGAATTGGTATATTATCTTTTTCGATCACAATAAATACAGTTTAAAACATACACACACTAGATTCTCACTTTCGGTACAATTACATTATAATCTAGGTAATACACATTCACTGTTGCAAACACATCTTCACAACATTGAAAATGTTTCGTGATGTAAGTAGTTAGACTAAAGTGACATAGAGATATAAGTACGTTGGTTGATTAAAAAGTTCGTAGTGCAACATTCGCATTTACAGTTAAATAATATCTTCAAAGCCTGTCCTGCGGACAGTGCAGGACCGGCTATTGTGGAGATCCTTGGGGGAGGCCTTTGTCCACCAGGACGTCTTTCGCATGATATGATAATGATGATGATGAATATCTTCAAATATCTTGGATAGCTGTCCCACAATTTAAGAGAGGTAGGGCACAGCGTTCATTCGCTCGAAGAGCAGCCCGACTGGGGAAGTACCTCCACCTTACAGAAGACATTCCTTAATAATAACATTAATAATTTAATGTTATGTTTCTGACTGTGAGTAAGGTCGCCAGAGCTCATCGGGGTGGGGGGAAGGGTCAGCAACACTTGTTTGCGGACTCTTAAAGGCCGGCAACGCACCCGCGACTCCTCTGGTGTTGCGAGTGTCCATGGGCGGCGGTGATCACTTACCATCAGGTGACCCACTTGCTCGTTTATCGACCTCTGACATAAAAAAAAAAAAACTTACATACATCTGATCTCAAACTAGACAGAGCTTATGCTATAGTAACCAGACAACTGAAAAACATGCTGATATGTATTTCAATACATACATATAGATTGTATCAATTAATAATTTAAATTACACGTAGGAACTATGTTGAACTGGAACGTCGGCTCAGTTCAATCTACAGTTAGCCGAAGCAAACATCTACTTTTACTATACAATGCAGTCAAATATAGATCATACATACATAGACTTTATGATTAAAGTAAGAATTCTAGTCATAGAGGGGCTAGAATTCTTATAGGAATAGCCAATCTAGGACTAGAATTCTTACTGCTTTTAATTCTTATGCCTTGTGTAAGTCCAAAATGGAACCTTAGTGCAAAATTTAATCTTTCTATGTCCAAGGGTTTGGGCTGGTTACTGATCAGTTAGTCAGAAAGAGAATCTACACAAATAAACTTCTCTGTTTATTTGTGTAGATGAAGATATATATCTTCTTATAAACGAGATTAATTATACAACATCGTTTACAGGTTTGCGGTTGTGTGGGAGAAATCGTTTGTACAAGACCGCCAATTGTAGGTGCATTATTTTAGATCGAGTTTTCTTTCTGTAAACTGTTTTAATATTTTGCGGAATAAAGTGTATCTTTTTATCGATGTGTCTTTATTTATATTTTCCCGACGTTTCGACCAAGTTGCATTGATCGTGATCGCGGTCAGCCTATATAATAAAATATAATTGAGTAAAGTGAAAGTTTATGTGTATATGGCTAAGAAGAATATCTTAGCACTGCCATAAAGTTTGGCCTGTTTAATAGTGGTTAGTGAAACTGACCCAGGACATATTGCGTGATGAGCATGATTTGTTCTGTGTCTGGGTGTAAATCTATACATATAATAAAATCCTAGGAAAGTCAAAACTGTACATTGAATATTTTTTTAAAGGATTCTTGTGGTGTGATCTACAATCGATATCGAAGCCAAATATATAGTTTTTAGAATTTTTGTCTGTTTCTCCGGGCTAAACTCAAAAAGAACTGCATGGATTTACTTCAAATTTTGCATGAATATTACTTAGAGGTTGGGTCAACATACAGGCTATATATCACCTACGGGGGAGGAGCTGTGATAATGTATAAGGTTTAACGCGGGTAAAACCGCGGGGCATAGCTAGTTGTCTATAATTTGTATGTATTTAGAAATATATAAGCATGTTTATCAGTTGTCTGTTCGACATAGTACAGACTCTGCCTAGTTTGGTATGAGATAGCAGTGTGTCAGTTATCCTTAGATATTTATTTATTTGGTTCACGTGAAAACATAAAACCTAAAATTTAAATATTGATACTGACCGAAAACGTAAGGCACCCGACATCCTCTGCAGTTTAAAATTTTACTATATTGAATGGAACACGAACTTTTTTATCGACCGTAGTAATTGCGATTATTATTATTTAAAGATGGCTGCACTCATCACATTCACGCGTCCAGCTGCGAAGTTTTAGAAATAAATAACTTAAGAAACTAAATGTACAGCTAAATGACTTCGTTATAGTATAGAATACCGAATAATTTGTAGCGAGATGTCATTTGTTTCATAAGTCGTCATTAACATAAAGGCTTGTAACATTTTGTTAAGTTAAACCTTCTAGTTCCATGTAATAACAATCATTGCATCTCTTTCCTATATAGTTTATATGAAAGGGACAGGGCATCTTTCGTTTTGGCGCGAAATACAGAGTAAAAGTAAGGGACACGCCTGTCTACTAATTTTGCACCCGCGTCTAATTTGTCATCTTGTTCTTTTCATACAAGGTATATTAAAGAGAGATGCAATGATACTCAAATTAGTTTAGTGGTGTAAACGTCAGAATCGTTAGCATTACCGTAAGTGTTAAACGTTTAACAAATTATTAAAGGTTATTGAAATGTAACAAAAAGTACGGGACTAATGTTTTCTGCAGCCAATTAACAATATACTATACGTTTAATGAATTTATTTAGCACTTATCATCGTTACCACTAACTTGCGTTCAACTTAACAAAATGTTATAGACTAATTGCCTTTTAAATTATTCGTCAAGTTTTATAGAATGTCATATCTAATCGGGTATTCGGGTAAGTGAAACTTTTTATACATCGTCTCAATTTTTTTCGTCCATCTATCGCATGTCGCAATATGGCGGCGCCGATGGCTCTTGTCAGCTGACCGTGTAGCATTTACATTCTCCACGGTATTTGTGTTTTGATCAGTGTATCGATATAAATGTTGTTATTCACTTGATCTTGATGTACATACGCCAGCCCATCCAGCTACCCCAGTCTGTCAAATTTCTTTTATAGATTTTCAACTGTATCACAAAAGCATAAGGTTCCGTTTCAATTGGGGAAATTTGACAGATTGGGGTTGCTTGATGTGCTGGCATCTGTACAACGATACAGCTAGTGATTCCAATAAACCGGTCAATGAGGTAAAAAACAAGAATATGCGAAAATATTCGAAGGTAAATTAATTTTACACCGTAACAGACAAAGTTTCACATGCCTCGTCGTTATAATCACACAACGTATTTTTTCTACCATTCGTTTTTCTACCATTCATTTTTCTACCATTTTGTTAGTTTGTAACATTACATGGCACAAAGTAATTACTTGTGTCGATGGCATAGGTAATGGTCGATGGAGACAAACTTTTAATTATATTAGTTTACAAGAGCTAGAGGTACAGACGCGAGCACATCAAGCTACCTCTGTCAAATTTCTTTTATAGATTTTCAACTTTATCACGTAAGCATAAAGTTCACTTTCAATTGGGAAAATTTTACAGATTGGAGTAGCTTGAAGTGCTGGCGTCTGTACTATACTATTTACTAAGCATTTTAATTTATGACACTGGACAGATTTATTACATATAATTTAGAAACCTACCTATCTAACTAATAATTTACATATTTACATTTTATTGCCGATTGGCGATTATTCCCATCTTAATCAAAAAAATATGAGATATACAGAGTTACGTAATACTAGTCGAATTTATATACGACTTAGGAATCTGGGGCTCTACCGGCTAATTTACCGAACATCGTTTCCGTGAATGACGTTCAAATAAATAAATAACCTTTATTTATTTGAACGCCATTCACGAAAATGATGTTCGGCGACTTAGCCAGTAGAGCCTTCACATCTCATATTTCTTTTTAACAATCAAATACTTATTGCTAAATCCACCAAGAAAATGTTATTGTCTTTGATCTTTTGTCGAGTTTATTAATTTAATTACTTATTTTCTTCACTAAAAGTCCATAAGTCCCGTTAAAGAATTTCTTAGAGATCAATAGAGTAGTAACACGCCAAGAACACCTCTATTATTATTTTCATATAAGGTCGTATTCATAATATTATTATGCTATTATCAATTACACTAATCACCACATATCTTTTACTCGTTCCGCGGCAGGTATCTGGGGACGGTATCTGAAAAAAATTAATAATTAATGAGATAATAATGAATAATATAATGATATAATAATTTAAATGGTTAATTAATATAATATGATCCGTAATAATAATTCAATAAATAAAACAATAAAAATGAAATTACAAATATTCTTCTATTTTTAACACTAATTTGTAATGGCTCCCTCCTCCCTTCTACTTTGCCGTGCCATAAAGGGACCATAATGTACTTTATATTATAAAAAACAGCTGTAACTAACTTATGGAGTGCAATAAAAGATTGAATTGAATACCGTAAGGTACTACTCTCACCAACCCGTAAGTGATTAGCGAGGTTAAGCACATAGGCACGCGGCCAGTCTATAGATGGGTGACCGCCAAAGTGGTATCATTATTGAGCGTGCGTGTTTCGGAGAGCACGTTAAGCTGTCGGTCCCGGTTCTGTCGTTAGGCAACAGTCGATGAACCACGTAAGAGGCCTACTGTGTGGCTTGAACAACTCTGACACCAGGGTAACTGGTAATATAAAAACTGGAAAGAGAGCACTACAGAATAATAAGCGACCTCTTTTGATTATTGGTGACTTAAACCTGATTGATATGATTTATTTTTTTATTTATTAGACACAGTCTTACAAAACTCAGGTACTTAGAATCTAGAATGTACATAATATACAACATGTAACGTAATTAACGCACATCCTGAATATAGTTTGTTCAGAATCGTTTACTGAATCGATTTATATCATTTTTAAAATAGGTAATTTTTTATTTCAAAATAGTTAAAATTACGCAAATTATTGTTATATTAACCCTGTATAGTCAAAACCAATTGAAATGGACCGTAAGCCAAAGCAATAAGACTTATAAATCGTAGTTTTATTTGTATTCATACAAAATCCATCATTGAATACAAAATAAAGAAAAATAAACTTTATTCCAAGAAACCAATTTAATACATAATAATGCATATACATGTTAAATTAAGTTAAATTACAAATTCAGTGTATGTCTTACAACATAATTTTCTAATTGGGGTGTTCGAGGGTGTGCGTTAATTACGTTACAAGTTGTATAGTTGTAGCCCTATTTTAAAAGTAAACATATGAACCTACTAATTATTTCAACTTACTTATACAACATGTAACTTAATTAACGCACATCCTGAAAATAGTTTGTTCAGAAACGTTTACTGAATCGATTTATATCATTTTTAATATAGGTAATTTTTTATTCCGAGATAATTAAAGTTACGGAAATTATCGTTATTTTAATCCTCTACAGTCAAAACAAATTGAAATGGACCGTAAGTCAAAGTAATAAGACTTTATTCTAAGAAACTAATTTAGTAAATAACAATACATATAACAAAGAACCTAAATAAACTTATGAATCTACATAACTACCTACATTAGAAAGAAAAACTAAATAAATAATAAGACTTTTAAATCGCAGTTTTATTTGTATTCATCCATCATTCAACACAAAATAAAAAAAAAAAAACTTTAGTCCAAGAAACCAATTTAGTAAATAACTATGCATATTCATGTTGAACTAAAATTTTAGTGTAAGTATGTATTATTATTTATATTATAACATAATATTCTAATTGGGGTGTTTGGGGGTGTACGTTAATTACGTTACATGTTGTATTGGTATGATTAATGTATTATGTTGGTAATGTGAATGTTTGTTACCTATGCGGAGGTATGGAAGGTGGAGACGCAGGTAGACCCCCCGTTGCTAGTGGCGACATCTTGATACCGGAACTGTTACCGTTTATGCTTGACCCTAGACTTGAGGCGGAGTCCACTCTGAAACATAGGAAACATAGAAGACTTTAAATAAGAGGACCTCATAGTCAAATGCTCGCACCGGTCCCTTGATTGGTGAGGTTAAACAACTAGGCTTGCGGTTACATGGATGAGTGACCACCAAAGAGGTTTGATTTTTGAGAATTTTATATGCCCATTAGTCATTAGACAACAGTCATTAAGTCATATTAGAGTGCTACTGCCGATACGGTAAGTTAGTAATAAGTATTTCATCGACTAGGCAGTAGGAGCGAGACGTATATAATAGTCTGTAACTGTTACAAATAAACTCATAAAACAACTTATGTTCCACGAGTTACCAAAATTCGACAGTAACAGGCTTGTGTTTTTCTTGTTATTTTAGCTATAATTTTATAGTCTAATGCATAAGTTAATTTTATTGTTTTGGTACAGAATTATATTACAATTTCAACTATTGTCAACCCACACGATATAATTTTGTCAATTTCTTCATAATCTATATATATAAAAATCAATGCCACTTTTCGTTGTAATGTTATAACTCAACAACGCCTTTACCGATTTGGCTAATTTTGGTCTTGAATTATTCGTGGAAGTCCAGGGAAGGTTTGTACGTAGACAAAATTTTAAAAAAGTCTTGAAAAAGTGTAAATACATCGTTTAGCAATTTAATATATTTTTTTTGAATAAATGAACTTAATAATCATTTTTTTATTACTTAATCTATATATATAAAAATCAATGCCACTTTTCGTTGTAATGTTATAACTCAACAACGCCTTTACCGATTTGGCTAATTTTGGTCTTGAATTATTCGTGGAAGTTCAGGGAAGGTTTGTACGTAGAGAAAATTTAAAAAAAATCTTGAATAAGTGTAAATACATCGTTGAGCAATTTAAAATATATTTTTTTTGAATAAATGAACTTAATAATCATTTTTTTAATACTATGCCTTATACGTAGCGAAGCACGTACCGGGCCGCTAGTAACTTCTAAAAAATGCTGTTACAATTAACAGGTTACATAAAATACATTATTATAAATAAAACACAGTAGATTACCGGTGTACCGACTAAAACCCAACGGTGTTTTCACGACTACCTTTACTCTAGGTCACGGCACACGCCAGCATTCACCGCAGCCTAGACAGGTTTTGACCCATCTGCACGTAGTTGGCCCCCGTCGAACAGGAGGTTCAGTCGCCCTTCTATCCCAAGAGACGCGTGACACACACGAAACACCTTCTCAGGCCTGTGGTGATCAGGCAGCAGACTGCTCTAAGTTTGTCGCCCGCAGGTCCTTCCTTACTGTGGATGAAGATCCACCACGAAGGCTCTCCGACGCCTTCGAGGTCTCTTGCCGCGGGCTGGGTCGGAGCTGCTAAGCTCTCGCACCTGTTCCGGCACCTCCTTCGCGACCATCATCTCCTCAAAGAAGGAAGCAAAGGCAACCCACCTAGCTCTTTCTCGACCATGGACAATGCTATGTCCGTGAGCGAGAGTACCCTTAAGCGATTTAGCGTGTTACAAACTATTCTAATACTGCGCGGCTCTAACAAGTTTGACAGTAGGGTACTACTGTCCATACTATAAAATAATTGCTTTATAGAACAATAAAGACTACTGCTCCACTGCAGGGCAAGGACCTCCTCTCATAGAGAGGGCAAGGACCTCCTCTCATAGAGAGGGCATAAGCCATAGCCCACCGCTGGCTTAGTCCGCGTTGGCAGACTTAAGAACATTTTTCGGATATCTCTCAGGCATGTAGGTTTTCGCGCCGTTTAAAGTACGACATAATACGAGTTAATTTCTAATACGCACATGAATCCTTAAAACCAGTTGTGCACACCTTGGGTTAACTCATAAACTGAGACCGCAGATTCCTCATTCCAACGGTCTTTTCGCTCTCGTTCTTCTTCGAAACCGGGAGATAATCACGTTTCGCTATAGCTTTGGAAAAGTTATTTTTGGTACTGTGTCTGACGATCACCGGTCCGGTAAGTGCAAATATTTGTGTGATGAGCATGAATTTTTGTTTCTCAGTCATGGATGTTTTCTATGTATATAAGTATTTATCTATCTATATAAGTATGTATATCGTCGCCTGGTACCCATAGTACAAGCTTTGCTTAGTTTGGGGCTAGGATGATCTGTGTGACATTGTCCCTATATATTATGTCCCCTATATATATATATATATATATATATATATATATATATATATATATATATATATATATATATATATATATATTAGACGCATTTCAAATAATATAAGCCACTTGAACTTAATACTTTATATCTACAATAAAGCAAAGTTAACGTGCAATATCAAAAGCGTTTTTTGTTCAATTTATAGCTTTGGCGTTACATATTTAGGGAGGTTTGGTATTTATCCTTAAGACATAGAATAGATGGGAGAGAAAATCGCTATCAAATGTCATCGCGTGGTGGGCGTAAAAGTCGTTCCGAGGAAATATTAACTCTCTTTTTAGGGTTCCGTAGCCAAATGGCAAAAAACAGACATGACGAATCTATAAGGGTTCCCTTATAGATTCGTCATGTCTGTCTGTCTGTCTGTCCGTCCGTATGTCACAGCCACTTGTCTCCGAAACTATAAGAGCTGTACTGTTGAAACTTGGTACGTAGATGTATTCTGTGAACCGCATTAAGATTTTCACACAAAAATAGAAAATGAACAATAATTTTGGGGGTTCCCCATACAAAGAACTGAAACTCAACATTTTTTTTCATCGTACCAATACATGTGGGGTATCTATGGATAGGTCTTCAAAAATGATATTGAGGTTTCTAATATAATTTTTTTTCTAAACTGAATAGTTTGCGCGAGAGACACTTCCAAAGTGGTAAAATGAGTCCCCCCCCTGCAACTTCTAAAATAACAATATGATAAAACTAAAAAAATGTATGATATACATTACCATGAAAACTAACAACGAACATTGGTTTGAACGAGATCTAGCAAGTAGTTTTCTTTTAATACGTCATAAATCGTAAACCGCAATTTGCTTTAATTGAATCAACTGAAATACTTGCTGCTACGGGACCCTTCATGGGCGAGTCCGACTCGCACTTGGCCGGTTTTTTTAATAAATTTGTTTCGTTACATAACTTTAAAAATTGCTTCACCTATAGATAACTCCATTATCAGCGAGTAATATGGGCTGTATTTGATTTCCTATAAATTTTCCTGGTACTATGGTAACCAGACAACTGATAAACATACTTATATATTTCTAAATACTGAAATTTCTTCAAATACTAAAAAGATTTGTCTTGGCCGAGATCGAACACACGACCTCCTAACGTAAATACTCATTTATGTGTCTATCTATCTTCCCATGTCGGGCTTCTGCTCCAGCGGCCGTTGGTTCTATGAGCCATCTATCTTGCCACTGCAACTGCAACTTAGCAATTCTTCGGGCTATGTCGGTTACTTTGGTTCGCCTTCAGATCTAAATATTTCTTATTCGATCTCACTGGGAAACTCCAATCATCAGCATCATTATCATGTCGGCACAAGTACGTCCACAGCTGGACAAAAGCCTCCCCAAAGCATTGGAGGATATGCCATAATCGTCACACTTGGCAGACGGGTTGGCGATCGCAGTCATAGTTCACATAAAAACGCTGCTGCCCGTGCTCTGGTAGGGATTCCCTCGGGACGAGTTCTACGCCCCCTACGGGATGGAATAGGGTGATGATATTCTATACCATCACCACACAGCAACTCCAATCATAGCCATTTATTTATTGACCATTGCTAGTATCCCAAAAAATCATGTATGTCATCTCTATCGGGATGAAGTTCTGTGTTCAAGACGTTTCTAAAATATATATATATTTTTTTATTTATTTATACACAGACATAACAATTTTACAATTAACACTATATACTCGCCAAACTTTTACGTTTAATGGCGAGACGCGCTCGTTTTACACTTTTTTAACCTTACTTAATAATAATTTTATAATTATCCTTAATTGGTCATGCAACGTTTCAGTAATATTTTATTTCTATTGACACACACTGTGGATTTGTTCCTCGATGATATCAGATACTGATTGTTTTTTTTTTGATCTTTTATTTATTATATATATATAACGGAGAAACGGGGGTATCGTTGACTTTAGTCATGATGACGTCAGCAAGACTGACGTCACTATTATCTGCTCGTTGGTTATCCACTGGAGGTTGTTTACTCATGGCGATAGTAAAACCCAAAATATGTTTCGTGAAGTTTTATTCCATAACAATCTTCGATACAAGGTGATCCGTACGGTCCGACGGCTCGAGCGAAAGTGATTTGTACTCGACACGTCGGCCGTATTTATACGAAATGTGCGGCGACAAACATGTTACGTATTTTCTTTGTTCGATGAACGAATGTAAATTAAACTATTGAAATCATCAATTGTACAAATGTTAAGATGGTTTATAAATCGTAACTTGATTTTTAACACTAAATTCATTAAGTTTAACTAACTATTTAAGAGTAATTTAAACAAAGACTTAAAACTACTCCTATGACGCATTTGTTTTTGGTTAAGTAATGTTGTTGCGCCGATACGGCCATTCTGAAAGGCGGTGCGCGCTCTGCACCAGCCTCAGTTCTCATTGTCCTTTTAAATCTGAAACAATAAAGTTTTGCTTTTGAGTTTGGTACCTGTAAGCAACTAAGTTGCTCATTAATAGTTATAGAGATATTACCAAGTCACATTACACATGTGTTGGCTTATAATCATTATTTTTGGTTTGTTATTTTTGTAGGTAAAAAAAATTAAGTTCTCGTAGATTAAGGAAAAAGGAGTGGTGTTATATTGTGCTCTTCAGCTTGTTAACACAGTGGTATACAGTAGCGCAATACAAGGAAATAAGGTTAGGAGGGTGAGGATAGGTTTAGTTTTTGTAGAGTTCTCGTAGAGTTCTCGGAGATTTCTCGTAGATTAAGGGACAAGGAGTTGTGTTGTATTGTACTCTGGAGCTTGTTAGCACAGTGGCATACAGTAGCGCAATACAAGAAAATAAGGTTAGGAAGGTGAGTGTAGGTATAGTTTTTGTAGAGTTCTCGTAGATTTCTCGTAGAGTTCTCGGAGTTTTCTCGTAGAGTTCTCGTAGATTTCTCGTAGATTTAGGAAAAAGGAGTGGTGTTATATTGTGCTCTGGAGCTTGTTAATTCAGTGGAATACAGTAGCGCAATACAAGGTAATAAGGTTAGGAAGGTGAGGATAGATTTAGTTTTTGTAGAGGTCTCGTAGATTTCTCGTAGAGTTCTCGTAGATTTCTCGTAGATTTAGGAAAAAGGAGTGGTGTTATATTGTGCTCTGGAGCTTGTTTATACAGTGGCATACAGTAGCGCAATACAAGGATATAAGGTTAGGAAGGTGAGGGTAGGTTTAGTCCTCGTAGATTAAGGGACAAGGAGTTGTGTTATATTGTGCTTTGAGTGGCTGATAACACAGTGGAATGCAGAGACACAATACAAGGAAATATTATTAGGAAGGTGCTGTGATCGTAGGTTTATTAGTAGTTCTCGTAGAGTTATTCAGAGTTATTGAATTAAGTTACTTGCCCTTTACTGTGAAGGTTGATGAGGTCTCGTGAGGTTGATGCAATTGGCTTGGTTGGTTCTGCAACAGAATTCCGGTGATAAGACTATTCGTTTCCCGTCGATACGGTTTACTGATCACCAGGTTGTAAAGCATGACGCAGCACAGATTCCTGCTGCTGGGTGTTGGTTGGTTTCCGTTTATCAGATGATGAGTTGATGTAGCAGCTTGGATACTCGATTGTTTAATTTTACTACATTCTTCACACGCCTTGTGTGATGCTCCTGAAAATAATCATTCTTCCGGCAATATTGTAGTATCTGCACTCGGCCTATGCTGACTAATTCACTTGCGAAAAATTAAAAAATTGTACAGCCCTCTGGTGTGTCAACGACACAGACGTTAACGTGCCTATCCAGCAATGAACCAGTCACGTTGCTGGTACTGCCTTCCTTGCTGCTATGGCTAGGACAGTTTTTCGTGGCTCGCAGTGCCGCAGCTGGCAGCAAACATCTTTTTAAAGCTGGTCCACGTCATTCTACGGTACTGAATAACGCTTGATTCAATACTAAATTGGAAGAAATACACGGAGGTGAAGATTAACAAAGCCCAAACAACCTACTGGCAACGCAGAAGGTTCATAGGGTAGAAGTGGTGCTTAAAACCATGTATGACCCTATTACCGGGCACTGCACACTAAACAAACACTCCTTCAGAGTAGCGACAGACAGTTCCCTACAGAGGATGCACTGAATTTGAAGAATCACCAGCAAACATACCTCCACAATGCAGTAGCGCTTCCTGCAGTCCCCAAAGATAAATCCACAGCTAATCACAACCAAATGTGAACCAAAATCAAGGAACACTCCAAACAGCTCATAAAAGGAGTAGAAAAACCAAAGGAGTTCAACACCCAATGGAAGTACAGGTGGAACCAACTACGACTAATAGTAGCAGTACCACCACTATGGTATGACACAGAATAGCCAACCTGCGGCTGGCATATCCAGCACCAGGAGACTACAATGAGCTACTCCTAACAAATGTACTGAAGTATGTGCAGACTGCATTCAGGGCACTAGGGATAGAATAGAAAGTAATGGTTCTTGGTTCTGGACAGCCACGCCGAAACCCGCCTGACTCAAAGACATCATGAAAGCAGTCCTTTGTAAGTTCGGAGCCGTACACGTTATCCTTATCCGGGTTTAACTCTAAATGTTTTGGCTAGCAGAAGGCAACCTCATTGCCTCTATCAGCTCCATAAAATTACGATTTAGCTGCTCCCCAAGTAAGCGCCATTCACTATCTTCGTCATCGAGGGTGTTTTCACGCTG
Source organism: Pseudoips prasinana (assembly GCA_951640165.1). Classification (NCBI taxonomy): domain Eukaryota; kingdom Metazoa; phylum Arthropoda; class Insecta; order Lepidoptera; family Nolidae; genus Pseudoips; species Pseudoips prasinana. Next base: position 19,361,676 of record OX621260.1, read on the forward strand.
GTCATCTTCTGGGTTGAATCCCACTTCTGATAACGGAGAAACGGGGGTATCGTTGACTTTAGTCATGATGACGTCAGCAAGACTGACGTCACTATTATCTGCTCGTTGGTTATCCACTGGAGGTTGTTTACTCATGGCGATAGTAAAACCCAAAATATGTTTCGTGAAGTTTTATTCCATAACAATCTTCGATACAAGGTGATCCGTACGGTCCGACGGCTCGATTCGCGTGCAGTTAGCCTTACGGCTTTTACTGCTTCACCGGGCAGTAGGGGTGAGCGTGGGCTCTAACCGGCCTAGCAAATATAGATTACAAACTAAGTACCCGCGCCGGAGGGCACCCCCTGTGGGGTTCGAACCTCGGCTCTGGGCGGATACTGACGGGGAGAGGGCAAGATCATGGTTTTTAGGGAGTTTAGTGCAACTTTCGCTCTACGTTAATGACATGACGCGGCCCCCCGTCCGCGTTGAGGGGGGCTTTTTATCGGTACGATATGCAAACTAAGGGTCATGGAGGACGCTGGTGGTCGCGACGCGTTCGCGGTCGTACTCGCATCCGGCGAGTACGAAATATAATATGATTTGTACTCGACACGTCGGCCGTATTTATACGAAATGTGCGGCGACAAACATGTTACGTATTTTCTTTGTTCGATGAACGAATGTAAATTAAACTATTGAAATCATCAATTGTACAAATGTTAAGATGGTTTATAAATCGTAACTTGATTTTTAACACTAAATTCATTAAGTTTAACTAACTATTTAAGAGTAATTTAAACAAAGACTTAAAACTACTCCTATGACGCATTTGTTTTTGGTTAAGTAATGTTGTTGCGCCGATATATATTATTTTTGGTATTGTTTTAGAATTTTAAATACAGAAGCATCGAGCAACAAGTTCTTCAGCTTAGATTTTAACATAGTTTTACTTATTTTAGCTTCCTGTTTCAATACGTCGACTTTATTAAATATTGCCGGCACTAGATATTTTGACATTCTTTCTCCGTAATAGTTTGTCACACGCGGTTGAACTAGCTTTTTGTCTCTAACACTTTTTTTAATTTATACTTTTCACTGTAGTAGTGTTCAAGACCTATTAAATATTCTACTTTTTTGTTTACAGGTAAAATTTTACATATATTAATATAATTTATCATAATCTTTGTTACGTTTTAATTTAACTTTTTTACTAACCAGGTACTTATATAATTAAGTGATTAGAATTTTCTGACCTGTCAATCTGTCTCCTAAACAGCGGATACCTCCAGGGCGAGTTTGGTTTCCTCTGCTCATGTTGGAAGGCAGGGTTATCTCGGCCGCGCTCGTTCACAACCGCCATCGACGCTTGTCCTTCCGTCTCACGCGTTTTCGAAGACAACCTTCTGTAATAGTTACAAGATACATAGTACAAAGTAGAAGCAATTGTTTCACATTCTAAATATCCATGATCACACAGCGCCATCAGCCCAATCTAAACAAAACTTGTACTATGGATTGGTTACTAGACAACGGATAGAAATATCTATTTAAATTTTATATAATAAAATTACCACCAAATGTAATATTAAATCGAGTACAATACAAGAAACTCAAACAAAGGCTTAAAACTACATCGACAAACTAAACTATAAAAAGACTGAGCAACTTCTTAAAACAGTAATCTAATAACAAACTAATAAATGCATATTACAGTCTACTCGACTTGCGCTCACAAAAGAACATACAGTCGCACACCCCCTCCGTCACACTAATACTCACACACATACACTCACCGACCACCAACTTACACCTTACCCCCTACTTTTTCTAGGTATAACTATTAAGTGTAATCAACAAATTTTAATTTTAATTCAACTAGTTTCACAAATCTCCAAGTTAATTTGCTAGGAATCTGCTGTCATGTGATATTAATTTTAAAAATAATTTCTAAGTAATAGTGTATCTAAGTTATTCTAAAAATGTATTTAAGTCCTATCTGATAACCGTATTACATCGATAGCCTCGATACAGGCATCGTCTAGTGTGGCTATCACTGCTAAAATAATTGTAAAACCCAATGACTAATAAATAATTTTGAATTGAATTTTTGAATTTTTTTAACACCCTGACCAAGATGATAAGCACAAATATTAGTCTAGTGAGATAATTGAATCCACAACATGTACTAGAAGGCAGGTTCACTACCACTGTTGATTACAGGCCTATTAGTTATATAGATAAATACACCCAGACTCAGGACAAACAGACATGTTCATGCAGACAAATATCTGTCCTGGGCGGCAATAGAACCTTCGATCTGCGGCGTTAATGGCGAGAATCTACCAACCACGCCGACCAGCCCATCAAGAATACAATGAAAGTAGATAAGCTGGTACATAAATAATTTACATACATGCCTGTTTCCCAGAGGGGTAGGCAGAGACAACGGATTTCCATTTGTCACGATCTTTGCACACGTCTTTTGTCTCGATTACTGTCATTATATTCTTCAGACATGCTCGCCGGTTTAGGGTACTTCTGACCTGCCCTTTCTTGAGAACGTCTCCAATTTGGTCAGAGAATAATTTATGTGTGTAAAATGGGATTTTGGGATATTTCCGTAAAGAAAATTTCTCAATATCAGCCCGAAGTCTGAGAGTGGGCGGTATTATACCCCCGTGCTTCAGAAAACAAGTGAAGCCATCTGTCGTGTCACTAGTCGTCCATCGGATCATGAGAGTGATGGAGTAGAAAATGCCCCTGTTTTTACGCGTACACTAGTGGACCATAACATGTCCCGCGGATTTGGCTAGTCTCCATTGACAGTGGCCACAGTGAAATTAGATCTAGAGGACATTATTATTATTTACTAGTTGTGCCCTGCGGTTTTACCCGCATTAAACTTTATAAATTATCACAGCACCTCCCCCGTAGGTGATAACGTGATAATATGTAGCCTATATGTTGACCCAACCTGCAAACAGGCAAAAATTCTAAAAACTATATTTTTGGCTTCGATATCTAGGTGTTGTAGATCACGCCCCAAGTATCCTTTTTAAAAATATTCAATGTACAGTTTTGACTTTCCTACGATTTTATTATTTGTATAGATAATATGTCTCGCGCAGTTGGCTATGGCTATGTGGTCTGGAGGAAATTATTTTTATTTATGTGGTATGGTATCTTACCTAAGTATCCTTGAGGGTAAGGATGCTTGTGTTTGGGGTCGTGCCCGCTGTCGACTGTCGACGATGAGCACGTGTCTGTCATATGGAGTGTCATAGTCCACTTCCAGCACTGTTGAGAAGCGATGCGGCCAGACCAAGTCCAGAATCGCGATTATGAGTCCTACTCCTACACACACGCAGCCTGGAAAAAAACAATTTATACTATGTTAATAATAATAATAGTTTAAAAAAATAAAAAACACGCTTTAAGCACGCACAAAATATTACAAAAAAACTTGAGAGGTGCCAAGGGACACCCGGATGGAATGAAGTTATTTCTTATTATTTATTATGTACAAAAAGCCTGTATACACTCAACAAAAATAATCGACGCGACACCACACTGTTCAATGCGAAATAAAAATGAAAATATCTGGCTTGCTTTCTATAAGAGAGAGAGAGAGACAGACAGAGAAACATGCGCACGCCGCACAGCTGCAAAACTTTTCGTGAGAATTTTTTCCGTCTAGCCCCCTTTCACAACGCGCGATAAGGAACTTCGTTCCAATGACAATTTTTTTCGTATTCCTGACAGCAAACCCTTGCATTTGATACCTATATCATGGGGGTGGATTTCAAACAGCCAGTCCGCCATCTTGAGGAGGCCGCCATATTGGATTTGTAATGACGTTTCTTAGCTAGTCATGTATCGTCATCAGAACTTGGAGCATGTGCAAAATTTCATCCTAATCGGAGACCGGGAAGTGGGTCAAATTAAGATTCCAAGATTTTCTTACATACATAGTTGGTTACATGTGAAGCTAATAAAAGCGTGTTGAAAAAGATTTTATTCTGTGTAATATTTTAGTAGATTGATTGAGGCGTTTATAGCCAGATGATCTCACCGGTCCGTAAATGATCGACGAGTTTAAGCAACTAGGCTCACGGTCAGTCCATAGATGGGTTAAAATAGTTTAATTTCTGAACATTTCGGTGCTTCAGAGAGCACGTTAAGTTGTCGGTCCCGGTTCCGGCAACATCGTTTATCCATGTCAGAGGCCTACTGGGCGGCTTGAACAAGTCTAACACTAGGGTAACCACCGCCCCTACGATAAGAATTTATCATCTTTTTAATTGATAATCATCTGTAATACTGTTTTTTTATTGTAACTTCGTTTGTTTGCAAGGGATAAAATCAAAAGCGACTAAACTGATTTTAAAAATTCGTCCACCTATAATTAACTACACTATCAGGGACTTAAAAAAAGTCTCCCCAAAGGTTTCTATAACGTTGCCATTTGGAGGAGTTTCCTGTAGTTTTTAGTTATGTAGGGTTTTCTTAGTAGGTAGTGCCGCTTGTTTGGCAACCGCAGTTTGGTGCCCGTTAGTAGGTACACAGTTACTACTTTTGGTCTACTATAGTACTATACTGCCGCGCAATTTATAAACGCAGTAAAGAACACTACCGCGCAATTTATAAACGACGTAAAGAACATGTCGTTCACATATTCTCTACCGCGTTTTTAAATTGCACGGTAGTGTTCTTTACTGCGTTTATAAATTGCGCGGCAGTATAGTAACTTTGATCTCTACTCCTCTGTAGGTATATCACCTACAGAGGAGTAGAGATCAAAATTACTATTTTAGCAGTGTTGTTTCCAGGCTAGAAAGAATAACAGGGTCACCCAGGACCATCCCGTGGGTTTGGTGAAAGGCGACTAAGAGACACAGGGCAGCAGCCCCACCTATGTACCTACTAACTGACACCAAACTGCGGTCGCCAAACAAGCGGTACTGCTAATAAAAAACCCTACATAAATATAAAGTACGGGAAACTCCTCCAAATGGCAACGTTATAAAAACCTTTGGGGACGGCAAAACCGCGGACGACGATCGAGCAAGTGTAGTACACTCGCAATACCCTACCGCCCTACCTCTCTTAAATATTATTTATATATATATATATATATATATACCACAATTTTGGTATATCTCTTGTTGCACACCTACTGCTATACGTTAATATTCAACTCTTATACATACTAAGGTTGTCTGGAAGAGATGGCTTAATCGATAAGACCGCCCTTTGTACAACTTGTCTATGTAATATCTCATGTCATATTTATTTTTATGGTGTACAATAAAGAGTATTCTATTCTAAGCATGACTAGTATTATTCAAAAGAAAGTGCCTGTATGTTAAAAAAATATGGAGAAAATATCTATCTTATTGTTTTTGATCTAGACAGTATAAAGCCTTGCAATACTTTTGAGAGGACTATAATATCTGGGGACAATGTCACACAGATCATCCTAGCCCCAAACTAAGCAAAGCTTGTACTATAGGTACCAGGCGACGATATACATACTTATATAGATAGATAAATACCTAAATACATAGAAAACATCTATGACTCAGAAACAAATATTCGTGCTCATCACACAAATATTTGCACTTACCGGGATTCGAACCCAGGACCACCAGCTTCGTAGGCAGGAGCACTACCAACTAGGCTACGGTGACCTATTAAATGTTTAACGAGCTGCCGTATACGGTTATTAAAACGGCCAGACTTTTTTGTTTTTATTTTTTGTAATAGACAGTGCCCACACTAGGGATTCTAAACCCTGCGTCGCGGGGTACTTTACAAACATATAATAGATGGACACAAATTACATCCAGACTCAGAACAACTATTTATGGGACACACAAATAGTTACCCGGCGCGGGACTCGAACTCACGAAGCGACGAGGCGACTGTCTTAGCCACACGTGCATTTAATACTTGTGCCTTTTTATTATTTATTGATCTCACCTGCAATCAGCACAAGCCAGAAACACCAGCCAAGCGAGAAGAACAACATGGCTCCGTCAAGCCTCACTACCAGCGGGACGTGAGGAAGAGACGCCCAGTAGCCGCCAGCCGCCGCACACAGCGTGACGCCCAGCGTCGCCATTGCGTACGCGCCGTATCGGGGCACTACGACTAGTAGGAGGTTCATCAACAGCCAAAGGGCAAGCGCCGTCCTGCAATAATGAAGAACAGTGAAAGCTGAAAAAGCCAAGGACTTGACCAAGCACGCGAGGTTGTTGACATGTGGGACGTCGACTCGGCGATCATTGTACCGATTGTCGTTTCTGCCCATGGTTTGATTGCCAAGAGCCTCGACCAGCAGGTGGGTCAAGGGTCAGGTTCCGAAGGCAGTACTTTTAGAGATTGTGAGGAGGTTCCTCTCTCTGGTACCTTGACCATCGGTAGCATGGACCCTGCTCCCGTAGCCGATTGGACCTCTATTTTTTATATTTTTTTTCTTTTGTTACTATATGTTTGTAAATGTATGAAATAAGAAAGACATGAAATAAAGCAAATTATAATAATATCCTGGGACATCTGAGTCTAAACTAAGCAGAGCTTGTACTATGGACACCAGATACCTAATATACTACATATACTGCTTTTCTTTTGTAAATACATACTTATATAGATAATTACACCCAGGTTTAGGATAACCAGACATGTTCATCATCATTATATAAGCCGGAAGACGTCCACTGCTGGACAAAGGCCTCCCCCAAAGATCTCTACAATTGCCGGTCTAGCGCTATTCGCATTCAGCAGTTTCCAGGGACCCTCACAAGATCATCGGACCATCTTGTAGAGGGCCTGCCCACGCTGCGTTTTCCGGTTCGTGGTCGCCACTCGAGAACCTTTCTGCCCCAACGGCCGTCGGTTCTACGAGCTATGTGCCCCGCCCACTGCCACTTCAGTTTTGCAATTCTTCGGGCTTTGTCAGTGACTTTGGTTCGCCTGCGGATTTCGACATTTCTGTTTGATCTCGCAGGGTAACTCCGATTATAGCCCTCTCCATTGCACTTTGGGTGACCTACGATTCGCTTTGCGCATAATATATTACTAGATAGTGTTATGTTTCTGATTTCGTACCATAGTAAGGTAGATGTGGTGTATCCCGCAGCTCGATACTTGGCTCCCCACTCGAAGCCCTCGTGTTGTACCGCGAAGTGCTCCGCGACCGACAGCACTGGGAACGGTAAGCCCCGCGTGAGGCCCGCCCGGTACCACTCCTGGATAGCTCCGGCTTCTTCCCACCGGAACTGTTCGTTGTAGTCCACTCCAGGGTCTCCTATTGTCGTGTTGCCCCATGATAAGGCTGAAATTGTAATATTTTTCAATTATAACTTTTTTATAAATTTACTGCTTCGCTGGTCTAGTAGTGCGTGTTTGTAGCGTGTTTAACCGGGTTTAAAACCAGGTCGGGCTAAAAAGTGTCATTAGGATTTTTCTGCTTTGAAATACATCCAGTAGTAACAGCAACTTTGTCGAATCGAATGCAAAATTATCAAATATAAGTGGATAGATAAGTATCAATCGAATGTCTCGAACGTTTTTTATATCAAACGGTTAATAAATTGAATATTATTATAATCTAATCAATCATTCAATCAAAATTATTTATTGCGAACATATGTAGGTACATTGCATATTCAAGGGTGGTATTGATGTTGGGGTCTGGAGTCTGATAGGTTGGGGTTAGAGCATGCAATTAATGGTGCAATGTCAAATTTTACAGAGAATTACAATTACAATATAATAGATAATAGTTTGCGTCAAAGAAATTACGATAAAAAATAAAACAACATCTCTTAATCGCCAAAAGTGATGCCATGAGTTGGATGAAACAAATGTCGTTAGATTTGGATTGCTTGGTGGTCAGCCAAATTACTATATGAGTAAACAAAGAAAGAAATGCAAACAAGGAATCGTAGATATTATGGTGACTATTGCTGTGATAGGGTGTGTGGGGGGGACATGACCTACGCGTACGGCTGATGGAGATGATGAAAAGATTGCAATTTGGAGAACTGTTGTTTTATTGCTATATTAGATTTAGTCTAAATAATGGAATGATTATTAATGAGTGCTCGCGGTTTGCTGTCCAACAATGTACTGAGGTCGCGGTACGCTGCGCGACCTAAGTCATTGCTTAATCTGCTGGATTAGCACTTCGGTGTTCGGTTCGTATTGACTCGAACAGAGGAGCTACCGGCTAAGTCACCGAACATCATGATAGTGATCGACGTTCAAATAATTAAAGGTTAAAAATTACTTAATTTCATTTGTTAAATCGGCTTCGACGTTGAGAATCGATTCCGGACCATTTATGACGTCAACTGTGCTCATGGAAGCAGACTTAACGATTGATTAAGTCATTTTTGAAATTGCGGTTTTTTTTTTAGTGCATTATAAGTCGTACTATTTATTATTTTATTATTATTATTCTATTTTAGTATTTTAATTATTGTTAATATAATAAAATGATTTATTTTGCTTATTCTATTTTATTATGTTATTCCTTATTTTCCATGAGCTGTCTCTTTGTCTACCTACTTTTACTATTTCTTCCTAAACCTGTGTATATCTGTGAAAACTTTTAATTGGCCTACGTCTTTTATTCTGTGTGTCATTTGTATTCTAGCTGTAAGTTTTCCTTGAGTAATAAAATAAAATAAAAAAATATTTTTTTTAACCTTTATTTATTTGAAAGGCAATCACTATCCCGATGTTCGGCGACTTAGCTGGTAGCCCCCCAGGGGTTCTACCGGCGATGTCGCCGAACATCGATTTCTTAAATGGCGTTCAAATAAATAAAGGTAAAAATGGCTTAATCAATCGTTAAATCGGCTTCCATGAACGTGACAAATGGTCGTCATGTGACGTCATAAATGGTCCGGAAACGATTGTCAACGTTGAAGCCGATTTAACGATTGTTTAGGTCATTTTTTACCTTTATTTATTTGAAAGCCATTTAAGAAATCGATGTTTGGCGACTTAGTTGGTAGCCCCCAGGGTGTAATATGTAGTGTTTGTGGCCAATCTGAATGCCTACTTTGTTCCGAAGATGCAGGGCACATTGGAAACTCATTTATTAATAAATCGGTCCCGAAGAGAGACACGTGACATTGTTCGTGTTAAATCTAACCATGAGACAATCCGAACGAACAAAGTAATGCCACCCAATGTTATTGAAATCACGTTCTCCGCGGATAACAGTTTTCAACTACTGTTTTAATGATCTCCGAACGAAGTAATTAAACTCGAAGATTTTTGAAGTAACACTTTTTTATGCACGCTTGACTCAGGGAGTAAGGTGGTGAATGCGAGACGAAAGAGCGTTACGAAAAGTTTGATAGAGCAAGGAGAACTGAAGTTGAGAGTTGAGAGGGAGGTTTAGTGAAGATAGATATAGTTTTCTATATTACTGTAGGGGTAAGAGAAGGAGGTGTGAACACGCATTTTCTTTCTCCCTTTTCTCATAAAGCCAGTTACGTTTATTATATCTTTTTTTTTGATAAGTTAGGGGGAATGCCTTCGCATGCCACCCGCAAAAAGTGTCTGCGGGTGTGTAAGTCGGACTTGCACCGACTAAACCTACCTGCCGTGGACTTCACTCGGCGCCTGATGGAGGAGTCCCGGGAACGCGGGTTTGCTGCTCCGGTACCACGTTTATTATATCTAAGTTTTACGTCTTGAAACGTAAAAGTAAGCTGAATTTACAGGTTTTCCCTTAAGTCATCGGCTTCACCTTATGGTAGAACTGGTTGTTTAAGAACCCTGGAGAACAGGGTATAGGTACAGTTGCTAATACCTACCTATAACCCTATTATTCACTAAAAGAAAACGAGTAACTACATTCTGTCTTTACGAGCCATCTCCTATATCTACAATCGTTACACAAGGTATTAAAGGAAATATAAGGTTCCTAGATTATTGGAGAATCCCTAGATAAAAGGCATTTTTAAATAATAATATCTAGATAATAATAATATCTAGGGACAATGTCACACAGATCTTCCTAGCCCCAAACTAAGCAAAGCTTGTACTATGGGTACCAGGCGATGATATACATACTTATATAGATAGATAAATACTTAAATACATAGAAAACATCCGTGACTCAGAAACAAATATTCGTGCTCATCACACAAATATTTGCACTTACCGGGATTCGAACCCAGGACCACCAGCTTCGTAGGCAGGAGCACTACCAACTAGGCTACGGTGACCGCCACACTTATGGATTATATCATAAGCCTGATTTCTTCCACTGCTGGACAAAAGCCTCCCACAAAGGTTACTATAATGTTGCCATTCAACCCCTCCAGAGTTTTCCGTAGTTACCGCGCTTGACTGCGATGTTGGCAACTGTAGTTAGGTAGTAGTAAGTAGGTGGTAGGTGGTAGTACTACTACCACCTATTCGACTACCTGTAGTATCCCTTATTCACCTTTTACAACACACACGGAATGGTATAGGGGTGGGCCTGATATTCTTTGTAAGCCGACAACCACAAGGCTTACTTATGGTTAACACAAAGAGATGTCCTGTGCGGGAGTCCAACATGGGACACGAAGTGGCGTAGCAACTGTCCTAACCGCAGTGCCACACGTGAAGTCACGTGATTGTACTGCCTCGTTGGTTTAGCGGTAGCATGTTCAACCGCAGACAGTGAGGACCTGGGTTCAAATACCGGGTCGGGCCAAAAAGTGATTTTGAGATTTTTCTGTTAAGACCATTTCTCAGTATCAGGGCGAAGTCTTGGAGTTGGCGGTATTACACCATCGTGTCTCGGACAGCACGTAAAGCCGACGGTCCTATACCTGACCTCTTTCCGGTCGTGTCGCTAGCCCTCCCATCGGATCATGAGAGTAATGGAATAGAAAGTGGCCCCCCGTGACACTTGTACACTATATTTATTTATTTAAAACTTTAGTACAGCGCGCCTATGTACATTACATAGGCGGACTTAATGCGAAAGGCATTTTCTACCAGTCAACCTTAGTGTAGTGCAGAGAGATCATGGCAGGTGCATTTGGGTTATATGAAATGTATTTACTTATTATTCGTATAATTAAACTAATAATATGTCCCCCCAGATGTCTAGTCTCCATTGAGACTGTCAACCGTGGCCGAAATTCGGCTAGGAGGACATTAATTATTTATTAATTTTCCATATTAATGTAGTTGATTGATAGAAACTTACCGGTGAGTGTGACATTAACATGTCCGAGACCCACGTGCACAGCCAACCAGCAGTCGAGCCGCTCGGGTGAGAACGCGCGGTACGCTGCGCGTGCGACGCGCGCGCCCGCTACGTGCCATGACGAACCGTGCTTACACACTGAAACATTCACAATAACTCAGTATCAGAATCGCTCATAGCTAGATGCTCTCACCTGAGAATATGAGAATATGTAGTAAAAATATTAGACTTAAACTAGATAATTAAACATAATCTCTTGACAATAACTTGAAACGAGCTAGCTAAATATAATTGCTATAATAAAATAAATTTTATAAATGTTTTCATATAATGTGTACCTAAATATCTATGTTACTAGAAATAATAATGTATACAACTATATTACTACAAATATGTTCTGACTATTTACAAGCGCTTTTTTAAAGTCTACGTGAATAAAAACCTTTTTTATTTTTTATTATTTTATTTCACCGTAAGTGACAGGTGAGGTTAAGCAATAATACAAAGAACTAATCCCACTATCACCCTAATATTATAAAGGCGAAAGTTTGTGAGTGTGTGTGTTGTTACTCAAAACTACGGAATGAATTTTGATGAAACTTTGTAGTAATATAGCTTATATATCCGAATAACACATAGGCTATAATTTATTAAGTTTAACGCGGGTAAACCCGCGGGGCACAACTAGTAGAGAATAAATATAATACCAGGAGGGCGAGGGAAAAAATGCTAACTAAACCAAAGGTGACTTATTGTTATGGAGAAAGATCAAATAAATTTATGGTACCCAATATATTTACTAAAATAGAAATACTAAGGCAGAACCCTAAAATCAGTAATGGCTTGTAAAAAAGAGATTGAAAGATGCACTGTTGGGTGGTAATAAGTACAGACGCCAGCACATCCAGCTAGCCCAATCTGCCAAATTTCTTTTATAGATTTTCAACTTTATCACATAAGCATAAAGTTCTTTTTCAATTAGGGAAATTTGACAAATTGGGGTAGCTCGGTGTGCTGGCGTCTGTACATATGGTAATTAATTGCATACTACCAGTCTCCACAAAATAAGTAACTCTTTTATGGCGCCATGTATAAGATTCTATAACAAACTTCCCAATTGATATTAGAGAATTGTCTACGAATAAGTTTAAAATATAACATAACATACATAATTGTAATTAACAGTGTAAAAGTGTATTTTATAAAGGATTTCTACTGAGTTTTCTGGCATTGTTTCTCAGTAGCTGCCACGTAGGGTAAAAAAATACGTTTCCAGATAAATGTAAAATTTTTTACGGAATAAATGAATTTTGATTTTCATATGAAACCTGTTGATATTTACTATAGTATATAGAGTAAAGTAGGTTTAAGTACTAGAATAAGAGCGCATCTCGCCGTTAAACAATCAAGTTTGGCGAGTTTAAAAATGTATTAGACTAGACCTAAGTAACCATTTAATAAAATACAAAAAAGGCTCGCGGTTTTTATTCACGTAGACTATAAATAAACGCTTGTAAATAGTCAGAACATGTTTGTAGTAATATAGTCAATATTTTTTTTAGATATTATTACTATTAATTTATGATTTAGTTATTTAGCTAGCTTATAAGTTATTGTCAAGCTTGTATATTTTAGAATTGGATATGTTTTATTCGCAGTGTTTCTGAAAAACGATCAGAAAGAGGTTGGATCAGAAATCAACTTCACTATTAACAATGTCGCGACGGTCATCAAAATTTAACCTAGCCTAGTTGGTAGTGCTCCTGCCTACGAAGCTGGTGGTCCTGGGTTCGAATCCCGGTAAGAGCAAATATTTGTGTGATGAGCACGAATATTTGTTTCTGAGTCATGGATGTTTTCTATGTATTTAAGTATTTATCTATCTATAACGTCGCCTGGTACCCATAGTACAAGCTTTGCTTAGTTTGGGGCTAGGATGATCTGTGGGACATTGTCCCGAGATATTATTATTATTATTATATATATAATAGAAGAAAATCTAACGACTTTGTGTTTTATTCACAGTGTTTCTGAAAAACGATCAGAAAGAGGTTGGATCAGAAATCAACTTCACTATTAACAATGTCGCGGCGGTCATCAAAAATTAACCTTATTCACATCCAGCGTGTTCCTTCAATTTCACACGTTACATAATTATGCAGAGAACTAGCCCATGATTATGGGAGAAAGTGTATTATATGACTGAAGTTATTATTTTAAATGCTGTCATCAAGCAAAAGCCTGATATGACTCATATAAGTCCCGCACGAAGGCAATTTCCACTTCGAATACAACCTTCTCTTCCGTTATTAAAATTATTGCAAGTCAGTACCGATATTCCACCAGTATTAATATCCTGGGACATTATTCACAGACAGCCATCTGATCTCAAGTTAATCAGAGCTTGTACTATGGAAATCAGGTAGCTGATATAATACATACACTACTTTTCTTTTGTATATACATATGTATATAGATAATTAAATCCAGACACAGAACGAGTAGACGTGTTCATGCTCACAAATCTGTCATGGTTGGGAATCGTACCCCCGAATTGCGGCGTAAAGGCAAGCATCTACCAATCACGCCAACTGGCCCGTCAAGTAATTATGTCGAATGAATTTCGACCGCGGCGGACAGTCTCAATGGAGACTAGCCAACTGCGCAGGACATATTATAGTGCACAAGTGTGTGCGCAAACACAGGGGCACTTTCTATTCCATCACTCTCATTATCCGAAGGGACGACTAGCGACACGACCGGAATGAGGTCAGATACAGGGGCTCTACCGGCTGAGTCGCCGAACATCGTTTTCGTGAATGGCGTTCAAATAAATAAAGGTTAAAAATGACTAAATCAATCGTTAAATCGGCTTTCATGAGCACATGTGACGTCATAAATGGTCCGGAATCGATTGTCAACGTTGAAGCCGATTTAACGATTGATTTAGTCATTTTTAACCTTTATTTATTTGAACGCCATTTAAGAAATTGAAGTTCGGCGACTTAGCCGGTAGAGTCCCAGGACCGACGGCATTATGTGCTCTCCGAGGCACGGGGGTATAATACCGCCAACTCCCAGACTTCGGGCTGATATTAAGAAATTATTATACGGAAAAATCCCAAAATCACTTTTCGCCCGACCCGGGATTTGAACCCAGGACCTCATTAACTACGATTTAACACGCTACCGCTAGACTAACGTGGCCCGTCAAGTATTGAATTATTTTCACAGTGATGAAGAATAATACGAAGTGCATCGCATAGTTGTCTATTGTAATTGTTGTGTGATATGTTGATTTATGGTCCAAGTGTGTCAAGCTCTTTAAATAAAAATAAAAAATGTATTGAATTCTTAATGTATCAGGGTCGGCAAGCGTGAAGCGCGAAACTTTAGAGTGTGACATTTCACGCATTTGATATCTAAAATGTCATAACACCACATGCCGCCAGCGGGAGATGTCGTGTACACTGCGCAGAACCAGAATTGCGTTTGACACATCAAATATTGCGGTCAATGGCAGAAGGTAAACAGCTGATTTCACCATTTGGGCGGTCACCCGAAAACAATGGCGGATGCATTACGAAAAAATTTGCAAAATCTTAACAGTTTAATTTTAATTTGCTTATTACTAAAAAAAACTTGAAACCGTTGTAAGCGTTTATTGCTCTTGAACGTCTGCGGTAGCACCTTTCTTTCTTAAAGGTCAATGGCAGATGGAATTTTAATTGTGACATTTCATAATTTTAGTGACATAAATAAATGAATATCTTGGGATAACTTACGTATTGCCATCTGATCCCAAACTAAGTCTATACTATGGCAAACCAGACAACTGATAAACATTGTTAGAGACAACTGACATACAAACATATATATTTCTAAATACATACATATCACACTAATCACATCACACTATTATTATAAAGGCAAATGTTCGTGAGTGTGTATTTGTTACTTCTTCACGTCTAAACGGCTGAAGCGATTGTAATAAAATTTGATATGGAGTTACCTGACACCTGGATTAACACATAGGCTATAATTGATTAAATTTAACGCGGGGCATAGCTAGTTATAGATAATTTGCAGATATTGCGAAAGTCAACGATACTTACTAATTAATCACTTATTTAAGAATCAATCTAGCCTGGATAAAATATATGTATGGACATCAGTTTAAGAAACGTCAATGTTCTTATGACACCTCGTACATAGTCCGCCATTAAATAAATAAATGAATATCTTGAGACAACTAACACACTGCTATCTGATCCCAAACTAAGCAGAGCCTGTACCATAGTAGCCAGACAACTGATAAACATACTTATATACAACATGTAACGTAATTAACGCACACCCTCAAACACCCCAATTAGAATATTATGTTGTAATCATAATACATACACTGAATTTTTAATTTAACATGTATATGCATTGTTATTTACTAAATTAGTTTCTTGGAATAAAGTTTATTTTTCTTTATTTTGTATTGAATGATGGAATTTGTATGAATACAAATAAAACTGAGATTTAAAAGTCTTATTACTTTGATTTACGGTCCATTTTTTTCGACAATATGTTTCGACTGTACAGGGTTAATATGACAATAATTTCCGTAGTTTCAATTATTTTGGGATAAAAAATTACCTATATTAAAAATGATATAAATCGATTCAGTAAACTATTCTGAACAAACTATTTTCAGGGAGTGCGTTAATTAAGTTACATGTTGTATACTCCTAAATAAATTACATCCAGACACAGAAAAATAACCTAAAGAGAACATTTAAATGATTATTCTCAACAAAGATTTGTCCTAGGTTGGGATCGAACCCACGACCTTTGGCTTAGCAGTCAAGGTCATTAGCTACTAGACCAACAGACTAGTTAAGTTGGACTATTAGGCTAGGGGCTAGTGGCTGCGTAAAAAATTACACTATTTGTGAATTTTAAAACTGAAATTTAAATTATAATTGATTGGCATGAGTACCTATTTTAAAGATAAAGAATTATTAATTGCGTAACTGTGTACAATAAGGTCTTATCATAACGTAACAGTTTTAGATCAACATTCTACCCATATCGGATATGCAATACAAACAAGTCTATTTAATTTATTCTTAGTAATAATACCACATTATTTTTTTGCAAAAAACTCATGCAAACTATAGTAAACATTCTCTATTAACATATTCTTTCTATTCTATTTATACATAGTAGAATATATATAATATAATATGATATGAACTACATGAAACGTGAGTAGAGTTTGAAAATACAATAAATACCAAATAAAATAATAATAATTAATATCTTGGGACAACCAACACGCTGCTATTTGTTCCCAAACTAGGCAGAGGACCGTGACAACTGATAAACACGCTTATATATTCTTAAACACATACATATAATACATAACGGTTTGACGGTCACCGTAGCCTAGTTGGTAGTGCTCCTGCCTACGAAGCTGGTGGTCCTGGGTTCGAATCCCAGTAAGTGCAAATATTTGTGTGAAGAGCATGAATATTTGTTTCTGAGTAATGGATGTTTTCTATGTATTTAAGTATTTATCTAAGAATCTAAGTATGTATATCGTCGCCTGGTACCCATAGTACAAGCTTTGCTTAGTTTGGGGCTAGGATGATCTGTGTGACATTGTCCCTAGATATTATTATTATAAATTACACGCAGACACATAAAAAATAATCGTACTCATCACACAAAGGTTATTCCTGGGTGGGGATCGAACTCACGACCTCTGGCTTAGCTAGATAGACTAATAACATCACTAAAAGTACCCTACTTTATTAAATGCAATGCATGTTTGGAAACGATGTTTAATATATAAAGTTGAAGCAAACAGAAGTACCAATGCTTAGAAGTATTATTTAACTAGCTATGCTCCGCGGTTTTACCAGCGTTAAACTTTATGAATTATAGCCTATTTGTTATTCAGATATATCTATACAAATAAATAAAATTGGAGTGTCTGTTTGTAATATTGAAATAGCCGGCTTTTACTACATAAATATGAATATATACGGTACATACACCAAAATAACATTTTTTACAATTTTTGTCTGTCTGTTTGTTCCGGCTAATCTATGAAATGGCTGGACCGATTTTGACGGGACTTTTATTGGCAGGTAGCTGATGTAATAAGGCGTAACTTAGGCTACTTTTATTTTAGAAAAAGTATTTTATTTTACTTAAAAAACTAAATAAACTAATTAACACGCGGACGAAGTCGCGGGCACAGCTAGTAACAAATAATCGTACTCATCACACAAAGATTATTCCTGGGTGGGGATTAAACTCACGACCTTTGGCTTAGCTAGATAGACTAATAACATCACTAAAAGTACCCTACTTTATTAAATGCAATGCATGTTTGGAAACGATGTTTAATATATAAAGTTGAAGCAAACAGAAGTACCAATGCTTAGAAGTATTATTTAACTAGCTATGCTCCGCGGTTTTACCAGCGTTAAACTTTATGAATTATAGCCTATTTGTTATTCAGATATATCTATACAAATAAATAAAATTGGAGTGTCTGTTTGTAATATTGAAATAGCCGGTTTTTACTACATACATATGAATATACATACGGTACATACACCAAAATAATTTTTATTACAATTTTTGTCTGTCTGTTTGTTCCGGCTAATCTCTGAAATGGCTGGACTGATTTTGACGGGACTTTTATTGGCAGGTAGCTGATGTAATAAGGAGTAACTTAGGCTACTTTTATTTTAGAAAAAGTTTTTATTTTACTAAAATAACGAAATAAACTAATTAACACGCGGACGAAGTCGCGGGCACAGCTAGTAACAAATAATCGTACTCATCACACAAAGATTATTCCTGGGTGGAGATCGAACTCACGACCTCTGGCTTAGTTAGATAGACTAATAACATCACTAAATGTACCCTACTTTATTAAATGCAATGCATGTTTGGAAACAATGTTTAATATATAAAGTTGAAGCAAACAGAAGTACCAATGCTTAGAAGTATTATTTAACTAGCTATGCTCCGCGGTTTTACCAGCGTTAAACTCTATAAATTAAAGCCTATGTGTAATTCGGATATATTATATACTATATTACTACAAAGTTTCATTAAAATCCGTCCGGTAGTTTTGGCGTGAAAGACTAACAAACCTACTCACTCACTAACTTTCGCCTTTATAATATTAGTATGATTTTACTCCAGTTAGATTTTAATCAACAACATCCGATTTATGTCGCAATTCTGAACGGTGATTTGAATAGTGATGAAATTGTACTTATTCATTATTTCCAAATTTTATACAAACACAAATCTAAAATTAATGTCGATCGAAGGCTTTTCGGCTGCTTGTTTTTTAATTAAGTATCCATTAAGTTTTTCTCGGCGAATAACACTAATTAACTATTGAGAATTGCTTTCAAGGTTTCGATATCCATCGGAATGATTGGCAGTTTTAAAGGAACTCTAAGAAGTTTACGAATGGTTATAAACACCTTCGCTATTAGCACGTTTGACCGGAGCTGTTTATATACTCTTTTAGCAATATTAAACTGTTGTATTACTTCTCGTGTACTTCCTGATGTGATGTAATAAATAACACAAATATCTAGTGACAACTAAAACACTGCCATTTGATCCCAAACTGGGCAGAGCCTGTACTATGGCACAGACTACAGACAGACTATTGATAAACATACTTATATAATTCTAAATCATCATCATCATCAGCCTCCCCCAAGGGTTTCTATAACGTTGCCATTTGGAGGGGTTTGCCATAGCAACCGCGCTTGGTATGGGGGTGGCGACCGCAGTTAGGTGGTAGGTAGTACACAGGTGGCGCTGCTGACCAACCAACTACGTGGTCTATCCCGTAGTCACCTTTTCCGATACCCACGGGATGATATGGGATGGCTCTGATATTATTTTTAGACCGGGAACCACACGGCAAGTTTCAAGTATAGATAAATTACACCCAGACACATAACAATTAATCGTGCTCATCACACAAAATTTATTTATCTGGACAACTAGTAGTTGTTACATTGCTTCTTAGGTCTAGATAAATAAATATATTTGGACACATACTGCCAACTGATCCCAAACTAGGCAGAGCCTGTACTATGGCAAACAGACTACTGATAAACATACTTATATATTTCTAAATACATACATATTATACTTAAATAACATTCAGAAGTGGAACAATTAATCGTGCTCATCACA
Organism: Pseudoips prasinana; assembly: GCA_951640165.1. Taxonomy (NCBI): domain Eukaryota; kingdom Metazoa; phylum Arthropoda; class Insecta; order Lepidoptera; family Nolidae; genus Pseudoips; species Pseudoips prasinana. The sequence continues at coordinate 19,381,123 of OX621260.1, forward strand.
AAAAATTATTATTTGTCGGTCTAGATAATTAAGCATATAAATATAATTAAATGCACAACATTTTACGGTGTCACTGCATGCACATTATTTTTATAATAATGACACATAAAAGAAACAAATTAAATGAAATTAATTATATAAAACAAAAATTTTAACATATTTCTAATCGAAACAAAAACTGGGACACATTTTTTATGCTTAGTAACAAAAACTATAATATAATAATAGTAATCCCGTACCCCGCGGTTTCACCCGCGTTGAACTTAATAGTTAAACTTAATTGTTGAACTTAATAGTTGAACTTAATAGCGTATTGTTGAACTTAATAGCCTATGAGTTATTCGGATATATAAGCTATATTCCTACAAAGTTTCATCAAAATCCGTTCGGTAGATTTTGCGTGAATGAGTAACAAACATCCATACTTACAAACTTTCATACTTATAATATTAGTAAGATTGTGCGATTATAATATGCAATAGAGCAAATGCTAAATGCTTACATACGCATTTAGCTTTTGCTCAATGAAGCAAAAGCTAAATGGTTTTGCTAGACGTATGATATAATCGTGCTTGGAATAATAGTATACTTCTAGCAAATGTACAGATATTTAATTTTATTATTACTTCGATTGATTCTGTAATCAGTTATCCCTTCATCATCATCATCATCATATCAGCTGAAAGACGTCCACTGCTGGACAAAGGCGTCCCCCAAAGATCTCCACAATTGCCGGTCCTGCGCTATTCGCATCCAGCAGTTAAATAGTTATCCCTTAATAAACTAATATTATAAAGAGGTAACGTTTGTGAGTTTGTGACGTTGTAAGGGGTAATCTCTGGATCTACTGAACCGATTTTGAAAATTATTTCACCAATAGAAAGCTACGTTATTGTGGAGTGTCATAGGCTGTGATTCATCATCATAATTTTTATTTATCCCGAACTTTTAACCCGAAATATTACGCGGGACAAACGGGCAGGGACAAAAATATTTATAACGCGGAACGTAGTCCACGGGCGCTGCTAGTCCCTTAATAAACAGCAACATGGATCCGCATCACCATCATAATTATACCCGCTGTAAAGTTATTTAAAACAACTTTGTCACGGTTACGTTTCACTTATTATTACAAACAAAGAAAGTGGAAAGTGATTCCATAACTTACCCAGAATGACAGTGCCGACGAACAAACTCAGCGTGACTATCGTGAACGTGGACAATCTCTGTAACAGACAATGAATAGGTCTTAATGACGAAGCTTCTGTCTAAGTAAAACAGTCGACGTGAATATTCTGATGTAATAATAGTTACAACCTGGGACCACCGTAGCCTAGTTGGTAGTGCTCCTGCCTACGAAGCTGGTGGTCCTGGGTTCGAATCCCGGTAAGTGCAAATATTTGTGTGATGAGCACGAATATATGTTTCTGAGTCATGGATGTTTTCTATGTATATAAGTATTTATCTATCTATATAAGTATGTATATCGTCGTCTGGTACCCATAGTACAAGCTTTGCTTAGTTTGGGGCTAGGATGATCGGTGTGGCATTGTCCCTAGATATTATTATTATTATTATTACTCACACATGGCAAACTAAGCATAGCTTGTACTATGGAAACCAGATAACTTATATATTACATAAACTACTTTTCTTTTGTAAAACATACTGATGTGGATAATTACACCCAGACTCAGGACAAACAAAAATGCTCATATCTGTCCTGAGTGGGAATCGAACACGCGGCGTGAGAGGCAAGCAATAATAATAACGATACTGAACCAATTTGGAATGTAATCAGTTTTAGATACTTTCACCGGTTCGTAGGTAATCTGCGAGGTTAAGCAATTAGGCTCGCGGTCAGTACATATGGGTGACCACCAAAGTGGTCTGAGCGTCTCGGTTCTTCGGAGGGCACGTTAGTCGGTCCCGGTTGTAGTCAGGCCTACTGGGCGGCTTGAACAACACTGACACTAGGGTAACCATTGCTGATAAGTAAGAAAGGAAGGCAAGTAATAAAGAATATGGTAATTAGTGTTCACTGCCTACTTACAGGTGTTTACATACATAGACTCACGCCTGTTTCCCAGAGGGGTAGGCAGAGACAACGCATTTCTATTTGTCACGATCTTTGCACACGACTTTTGCCTCGATTACTGTCATTATATTCTTCATACATACTCGCCGGTTTAGAGTACTTCTGACCTGCCCTTTCTTGAGAACGTCTCCGATTTGGTCAGAGAATGTTCAACGAGGTCTTCCCCTTCCGGTTGTTCCATTCACACAGGCCAGGTATCAGTATCCTTTCTAAATGGCCAAACCATCACAGGTGTTTAGCTAGTTTAAAATTTCATAATTCAAATTCGCTTATTTCGTAACTTTGCTCGTTAACAGGTAAGAAATACTTATGCTGGTAATTCTTAGGGTCAGCGCAGACAGAGAGGAGCGCAGCGGAGAGGATTATATTAAGGCACTATAAAATCAACTTTAGAGCTATAGGAATAAAGTACATATATGCTTGAACCTGACAAAATGCTCGCGCAGTCTCGCACATTATAATGTTAAAGCATACATGCACTTTATTCAAATAATTTTAAAGTTGATTTTATCCTCTCCGCTGCGCTCCTCTCTGTCTGCGCTGGCCCTTAGGGTTCCGTACCCAAAGGGTAAAACGGTACTAAGACTTCGCTGTCTGTCTGTCTGTCCGTCTGTCACCAGGCTGTATCTCATGGACTGTGATAGTTAGACATTTAAAATTTTCACAGACGATGCATTTCTGTGGCCGCTATAACAACAAATACTAAAAAATAAAATAAATATTTAAGGGGACTCCCCTACAACAGACGTGAATTTTTTGCTCGTTTTTATAGATAATGGTACGGAACCCTTCATGCGCGAGTCCAACTCGCACTTGGCCGGTTTTTAATGTATTCCGCAGGGCCTCATTACGAGCAATTGCAAAACTTAAGTGCACATATCTAAACGTTACTATTATGACCCTGTGATGTGTTTTTGTGCAGCAGAAGGGAGGCTTTTGCCGGACAGTATTCTAATGTTATTGTAATATATTTGTATAATGGGGGTATTCAATATTATTAGTATCGACGAGCGAATATGCCCACCGGTACCTCAGTCTGGAAATATACATCTTATCGTGCAGTTGTCGTGTGTTATTTCTTACAGACGCCAGCACATTCAGCTACCCCAATCTGGCAAATTTCTTTAATAGATTTTCAACTTTATCACAAAAGCATAAGGTTCACTTTCAATTGGGGAAATTTGACTGATTGGGGTAGCTTAATGTGCTGGCGTCTGTAGTCAGTCTTTTCTGCAGGAATTCTATTAATTCTGCCTGCTGCTACACCTGGTATGGCAAGCGGTCGTTTCGGGTGGGAGCTATTGAGAAATTACTTTCCCATTTTTTTCCATAAACAAGTCCTTTTAATCTTGCGTAAGTATAAAATATCCGGCACAAAATCTCTACCCTTTATATTGGTTCTTCTGAATCGTTATATGTCACGATACATGTATAAAAATAATGTGTGCTGGCTGTGGCAAAGCTATAAATATATTTTATTTACTGAGGATAATTCATATTTACTGTGTGTATCTTAACTCTATTCCCTAACTCAAACCTTAACTACTGAGAACAGAATCGGATCCACTATTTCCTTGAACTACTACATCTTACTCATAAACGGGCTGCTTGCGATGACCGGTTAAATTCTGCCGGGGTTATTAGTTAGGTATTTAGCTTATGTTACTGTGTAACTACGCATATTTATAACCCGTCGTTAATTCATAATGGTGGAAGCTTTTCTATTCTCTGGAGTCCTAATTAAATGTTTAGTCTCTTACGAAAAATTATTTGCACACTGTGATTTAAGTTGTTATGTGTGTCCACTAACCCAGGTATAAGATACTACACATGTGCAATTCAAAATTAATAAAAAAAAACTTCAGAGGTGTCAAGGGACACCCGGATGGTACGAAGTTATTTCTTATTATTTATTATGTACAAAAAACCTGTATACACTCAACAAAAATAATCGTCGCGACACCACACTGTTCAATGCGAAATAGAAATGAAAATATCTGGCTTGCTTTCTATAAGAGAGAGAGAGACAGACAGAGAAACATGCGTGCGCCGCACAGCTGCAAAAAGTGTCGTGACAACTTTTCGTAAGAATTTTTCCGTCTAGCCCCCTTCACAACACGCGATAAGGAACTTCGTTCCAATAAAGACGAGTTAAAGTCCAAAGAAGAACTTTCTTCCCCCTAATTAAATATGCAAGTTAGCTAGTGTCAGATCCTCAGCGGCGTGGACTACACTGGTCCTTTGCCACTGACATGTGAACCAAAGCCTGTAGACCGTGCCGACAATCACGATCTTCCTTGAAATCTGATGATTCACTCTAGTAGCACTTTGAGCCGTGATGAAAACCATCTGCGCTCACCACTTGGTCAGTGTTTCGGTTAGTCAAATAGTCATTTGTTGGTAAGATTTCTTACATGTCACGAAAATGATAAAAAAAATATAAATGTCTAAACAATGTCAAAATAAGTCAAATCAAAAATATATTATAAACTAAACTAATTACTTGCTTATCGTGTGGGCAGTAGTTACCCTAGTGTCAGAGTTGTTCAAGCCGCCCATTACGGCTCAGACATGGCTTAACGACTGTTGCCTAATGGCTATAACTGGGACCGACAGCTTAACGTGCCCTACGAAGCACGGAGACGCTCAGAAATTAATTCACTATGGAGGTCACCCATCTATGGATTGACCGCGAGCCTAGTTGCTTAACCTTGCCAATCACTTACGGATGGTGATGATCTCTTGAAATCTGACTATTCGCTCTAGTAACTACAACGAAAACCGTCTGCGCTCATCACTTGGCCAGTGTCTCGGTGTAAATTAATTAGATGTATTAAAATACCGTTATTGTGACAAATCTATTTCTATATTATCCAACATTGATTATGTGACTGTCGGAGAGACTAGATAATCCTTAATCATTTTCTATTATTATGTATATTTTTTATCTAAGCATATAAAATATGTTCAATATAAATTTTACTGCACGTGTGGCGCAGCGGCTAAGACAGTCGTGTCGCCGCTTCGTGTCGCGGGTTCGAGTCCCGCGCCGGACAACTATTTGTGTGACCCATAAATAGTTGTTCTGAGTCTGGATGTAATTTTGTGTCCGTCTATTATATGTTTGTAAAGTACCTACCCCGCGACACAGGGATTAATTATCCTAATGCGGGCGTTGTCTTGAAAAAAATAAAATATATAGTATTAGACTTAACTAAAATACATTGTCCTTGACAAGTACAATTGTATATTTATGATAATGTCCTCCTAGCCAAATTTCGGCCACGGCGGCCAGTCCATAAGTGTGTCCGCAAAAAAAATGCACTTTCTATTCCATCACTGTCATGAACCGATGGGTTGACTGGTGATACGACCGGAAAGAGGTCAGGTACAGGACTGACGGCTTTACGTGTTCTGTAAAGCACGGTGGTATAATACCTTCAACTCCCAGACTTCGGCCTGATTCTGAGAGATTTTTCCCAAAGTCCCAAAATCGCTTTTGGCCCGACTCTGGATGTGAATCCAGGACCTCGTTACATAATAATATAATTTATTTATTCTGGTTGTCTCTGAGACGTATAGAAAATTTGCTGACTCCAGGTCGCTAATGGTTTTTTAAAGAGAGAATGTCCTATCACACTTTTTCTTCTAGAAACAATCTAGAAACAGTAAAATAGCCAAGTAAAACTAGCAACTAAGGAGTACAACCTCTTTCCTGATGCCGGGGAAGATGGCGAGGAAGGCGACATATAAGGTGAGGGCGGCGAGCAGCAGCGCAAGCGCAGGCACGTCAGCTGCTACCGCCGTACGGTTGTGGTACGCATAGAGAGTCGGCCCGCCTTCCTCGCGAAATGCGTCGAACCACCCCTTCATCGCTCACCCAGCCTGCAACAATAAGAAAAATTATATAATAATAATATTTAGGGACAATGTCACACAGATCATCCTAGCCCCAAACTAAGCAAGGCTTGTATTATGGGTACCAGGTGACGATATACATACTTATATAGATAGATAAATACTTAAATACATAGAAAACATCCATGACTCAGAAACAAATATTCGTGCTCATCACACAAATATTTGCTCTCACCGGGATTCGAACCCAAGACCACCAGCTTCGTAGGCAGGAGCACTACCAACTAGGCTACGGTGACCGTCCAATAAGAACACGTTGCAAACAATTTAAATAAATAATAATAGTATAAAGGTTTTTATTCACGTAGACGGTAAATAAGCGCTTGTAAATAGTCAGGACATGTTTGTAGTAATTTATAATTATTTCTAGGTACATATATATATATTTAGGTACACGGATTGTAGGAAAAAAATTACAATAAGATTTACTTTCTAATAGTAACGATATTTAGCTAGCTTAAATTAAGTTAGTGTCAAGGATCATGTGTAGGTTTAATTATCGAAATTTTTAACTTTTAATTTTTTTTTCTTTGAAGTGTACCAAAAGTTAGATGGTGTATATCTTAAATTTCGCCAAAACTGCCCTTCCCTTCCCAGTCCCTTTATAGATCAGAAAGTCTTCCAGGCCTGACGAAGAATGCCATGCATAGAGATACTAAAGAAAAGCATTTTTGGGCAAAATTAAGATATGAATTCGTGGCGCTTATACAGATGAAATGTGTACATATATTTAAAATAAAATAATAAAGGTTTTTATTCACGTAGACTTTAAAAAGGCGCTTGTAAATAGTCAGAACATGTTTGTAGTAATATAGTTGTATACATTATTATTTCTTGTAACATAGATATTTAGGTACACGGATTGTATGAAAACATTTATTTTTATTTTATTGAAGAAGAGAAGAAGAAAAAAATATGTATTGAGCAACCATATTAAAGATACAAAAAGACACAATTAGAGTGACAATGGCGACATAAAATATAATTACCGTACAAAATATGTACTCTATTATTGTTACTAAAACATATTTAATGCGCTCAAATGGCTAGCAGCTCAGCATGATGTTACAACCACAATATGGCTGTAACGCTGATATTCAGCTACCTGCCACAGAATTTTACATGTTCTATTATACTCGTACATAATTTAGGGCACCTGGTCACTGGCAGAAAGACAAAAGTCTTGCTGCATGGAAAAGCTTTGAGTTTGCCAATGAACTCTGTGGTGTAACAAGTTGTATGCATCAACATGTCTATTTGTCCTGAGTCTGGGTGTACTTATTATAAGTATGTATTTACAAAAGAAAACGTAGTATCTGATTTCCATAGTACAAGCTCTGCTTAGTTTGTGATCAGATGGTCGTGTGTAAATAATGTCACAGGATATTATTATTATTCCAAATTATTTATTTAATTCTTATTTTTAACATATTTATAAAGTTGAGATAAAAAATAAAACAATAATATATAAATAAATAAGGAAAAAATAGAGTTCCTCTAGCGGCGGGATTTGACGCCCTAGGCCACCGGTGGTCTGGTGGTGGTCCGGTGGCGACAGATTAAGGAACCTCACAATGCGTGCCGTTCCCATTATTGCCGCCTTTTGTATCCGACCCTTGACCCAGTGATCTAGGCGAAAGCTATTATTATTATCTGGTTTCCATAGTATAAGTTCTGCTTGGTTTGTGATCAGATGGCCGTGTGTGAGAATATCCCAGGATATTATTATACTTTAATTTCTGTTAAGTTATTTGCGTTGACTTTGCAGTCTGTGGAAGTAATAGTCAGAACATGTCTGTAGTAATACAGTTATTATTTCTAGTTACTTATTATAGATATATAGGTACACGGATTGTCAAAACACTTTTAAAATTTATTTTATAATAGTAGTGATATTTAGCTAGCTTGTATTAAGTTATTGTCAAGTAGATTATGTTTAGGTTTAATTATTGAAATTTATATTTTACTACATATTGTCTGAATGGTTCTGCCTATATTAAGGTACGAATTCAGTATTATTATTATGACGGACTTTGTGTTTAAAACGACGGTCGCGCTTTAATGCTAATACTTTATAAAGAGTTAACATTATAATTATAAGCACTATTATATAACCTTTAACCATAACTGTTTATTGGTAATTAAAATTGAAGATGTGTATACATAACACCGAATGTGATTAAATTATCCGGTTTATAGATTATTGCGTTCATTAGTGCAATAACATATAGACTTAGGTACTGGTGTTTAAAGCACTTTTTATAGCAGGAATATAGACACAAACATTCTCATTCGTATACAAAAGCCATTGAATATACAATGAATATATTTCAAAGGTTAAAGAATTTTACATTGTATCTTACTCCGTTGTAAACTACGCTTAAACTGACGTAAGCATTGCACAAGTTCTTAGGTCTTTATTCATTAACAAATTACATTGTGTTTGAATACATTTTATGCTAAAATAAACTCTTACATTACATTATTATTAAATTATTATTATTATTATATTTTACATTACATTATTATTATTATTTGATTAAATTTGTGAGCGATGAAACACCAGAAAAACCAACATATACAATAAAATGTGTCTAAGATGTCAATAAAGTAAACATATTGAGCATTCTGGTGTTTCTAAGTACTTTCCATAGCAAGACATTTCCATAATACATTTACGTTAGTACACTTTTAGTCGACAATAAACAGAATGGTGGAGAGAGAGTATTAATTTTATACCTCTTATATTTTTTCGTCAACTCTGCTCTTCGTTTACAAAACAATTTAGTACAAAACACACATTAATAGTCACTGTGGTCTGGGAATGTTATTATTAATCTGTTATTGCACTTTTGAACGTTCACTGTAGAATTCATTTATAGACAAACTTGCTTTGTGAGAATGGCTCTTACTGCCTATGTAATAACGATGTCAAGATATAACCGTGGCAAACACTGTACACAAAATTGTCTTATGTACTAAGGGAACGTCTACAGCACGATCACGTTATTCTACATAATGTTATGTAAATTATGAAGTAGCTTTCTGTCATAAGATAAGTAAGATATATATACCACAAAGTTATTTAACTCCTATATATAAAAAGGAGTTAAATAAATATAAGAATATCATCACCCCATCTCACCGCTTGGGGGGCGTAGAGAGGGAATATCAACCAGAAGATGGGTAGCAGCTTTTTTCTGAGTACTATGGCCATAATACTGCTATCACCAACCTGTGTCCCAAGCGTGGCGATTATGGTATATCCGAAAAGGAAGGAAATACATCTTTTTACGTATTTATAAAGAAATCTCTTTCAATAGACCAACCAGACAAGATTTTGGGAGATAGGAAGATATTAGTCTGTAAGATGATATATCATCATCATATCAGCCGAAAGACGTCCACTGCTGGACAAAGGCCTCCCCCAAAGATCTCCACAATTGCCGGTCTTGCGCTATCCGCATCCAGTGATTTCCAGCGACCCGCAGAAGATCATCGGTCCATCTTGTAGGGGGTCTGCCCACGCTGCGTCTTCCGGTTCGTGGTCGCCACTCGAGAACATTTCTGCCCCAGTGGCCGTCGGTTCTACGAGCTTTGTGCCTTGCCCACTGCCACTTCAACTTGGCAATTCTTACTCTATCTCTTCTTGATGATATATATACATATGAAAAAATACACGTATACATAAATACATACATAATTTCAAATAATAAACAACATAAAATACATAATATATCTAACGCAAAGAGGACAGGTAGTGGTCTTTTAACCTTTTTTTAAATAACGAGATTGTATTACCAATCACGAATGTTAGGGGGAAGAGAGTTCCACAGCCTGACCGCCTGAACAGCAAAGCAGTTAGAGAAGAAATCAGTTTTATGGGATCGGAATGTTAAGATTCTTTGTGTGACTTCCAGATGCCAGCACATCCAGCTACCCAAATCTGTCAAATTTCTTTTATAGATTTTAAACTTTATCACATAAACATAAGGTTCATTTTCAATTGCGGAAACTTGACAGATTGGGGTAGCTTGATGTGCTGGCGTCTATACATTTTGCGCTGCGAGAATGTTTGAAGGAAAAACTTATCACCATAACTCATTCAACTTTGTGCGTCTGTGCATGAACGGCGATTTCTATTCTTGAAAACACAATACTGTCTTAACTATATGCTAAGAATGTCAATGTCACTGCACAATACTCACAAAGATTCTTAAAAATAGTAATATTGAGGTGTCGTCCCCTTTTTGTCGTGTCTAGTCGTCGTTTGGTACAGACGCTAGCACATCAACCTACCCTAATCTGTAAAATTTCCCCAATTGAAAGTGAACCTTATGCTTATGTGGTAAAGTTGAAAATCTACAAAAGAAATTTGACAGATTGGCGTAGCTGGAGGTGCTGGCGTCTGTACAATACGGTCAAACGTCCTAACAAGTTTGACCGGCAGAATGGCAAGCGTATAATTATGAGAAACTCTGCTGCTTATTTCATTTTACCATGGCTATTATACCAAGAAGGTTCAAAGATATTTAATCTTTGAATTTGAAGATAATTTATGGCTTGAATTTAAGGATAATGGAAGTCCCTGAACAGACTCCGGCCGCAAGTTGGTCGAAGCAAGGAAAACGTACTCAAGTGAGGATTTTTAAACGTTTCCAACCTAGAGTGCAAGTGTGGTTCTGTTCCTCAAACTATGGCACACTTGTTAATGTGTGTCCCAATGCCTGCACATAACAAGAACTAATGGACGCTACTGACAACGTTCAACTCGTAGCTGAATTCTGGGCTGACATTTTTTTTTTTTTTTTTTTAAAGCGGAGCGTTCGTTTCTCTTGACGTGGTCAAGAACCATAGTTTACCACTCCGTATTGTCTAGGTTTGTCAGTTTTGTTGGTCGGCAGTATAGGTACTTAATGTTGTTTTGTTCTGTGATATATCTATTCAAATATTCCTTCATTTCTTGCTCTCCTTCTGCAATTCGTATTTATTATCATAATATATACTCTTACAGCTGTTCTCTTAATGCTTTCGTGTCTTACTCCAATTTAAATTTAGGTTTTAAGTTTTTAGATTTATAATTTGGAAAAATGATTTTATGTTATTAAAAGTGGACTGAATTTATTTATTTTTATTATATTTAAGCTGACTTAATTTAAATTGCCATCGACACACTAAGAAGAAGAAGGATATTTGTATCCTTGAATCTCGTTTGACGTTTAAGCTCTGATAGATTTTGGATTTTGGAGAGCGAATAAGGCCTTATCTGTCTAAACCTTTGTCCAATTTAATCAGCAATCTCTTAAAGTTACCTAGCCTGTTGGTGGAATGGTTAGTGACCCTGAATGTCTAGCTACATGTAGTGGGTTCGGTCCCCACCCAGGGTAAATCTTTATGTGATGAGCACGATTATTGGTTCCATGTCTGTGTGTAATTTATCTATAATAGGTATGTGTTTTTAGAATTATATAAGTATGTTTAAAAGTTATTTGGTAGCCATAGTACAGTCTCTGCCCAGTTTGAGTTCAGATGGCAGTGTGTTAGTTCCGGTCCATAAAGAATCTAAGTGTTCTTGCCAAATCTCGTACCAAGCAAACCCCTCAAAATGGCAAAGTTGTAAAAGCCTTTGGGGGAGGCCTACGTTCAACAGTGGAGGATGACAAGCTGATGATTACACACACACACACACACACACACATATATATATATATATATATATGTAATCATCAGCCGTAGCAGCATAGAACTGTTAAACTAATATTTGGTCGCGAATTTCCGTGGATGACCTTTGGAATGGAAAGAACGATCAAAACTTTGTACAGACGCCAGCACATCCAGCTACCCCAATCTGTCAAATTTCTTTTAAAGATTTTCAACTTTATCACAAAAGCATAAGGTTCACTTTCAATTGGGGAAATTTTACAGATTGGGGTAGCTCGATGTGCTTGCGTCTTTACATTTCTATTTATATTTGTGTATGGTATCAGGATATCATTGGATTTAAAAATATAATGTAGTTTAACGAACAATCGTTGATTTGAGTATAAAATAATAAATATCGGAGCTTAATTTAATTATTGTAACTGTAGAACTACCTACAGTTACAATAATTATACAAAACACAAAATTTATATCAAATCACTAGATTTGATATCAATTTTGTGTTTTGTATTTGCATGCTTTTGGGCTAAATGTGAGGCCTTTATTCTGTATATGTAACCATATTTTTTGGCAAAATGAATTGAATTGAAGAACTATAACATTGTGGCATAGACTAAAAATATGTAACATTTCTAGTGATGTGCCACGACTGCCACGAGTACACCAGTCACTCGATAATTGGTTTAGCGAATGTGGTCTAATCCGCACAGTGTGACTTCGTGCATTTCGTTAAATATTATCTGCGTGAGGAGGACGATTATTTGTGCTGTGGCTGGGTGTAATTTATCTGTAATATGTACATATGTCTTTAGAAATATATAAGTAAGTTTATCAGGTGTCTGGTCTACATATTACAGGTTAGTTTGGGATCAGGTGGCGGTGTGTTAGTTGTCCGAAGATCTTTTTTTAACCAAACTAACCTTCAGATAGATTCATCATAACAACTGAAAGAGGTTCACAGCTGAACAAAAGCCTTCCCCAAGAATCATCTTGGGGCGATATGCCATAGTCATATCCCCCATAATTTTATATTAAGGAGTAAATATTTTGAAAACGATTCCTACTGAGTTTTCTGGCAGTGTTTCTCAGTAGCTGCCACATTATGCACTGCACGTTAGGGTAAAAAAATGACGATTCCACCCAAATGTAATGTTTTAATTTTTAATCAAATCAAATATAAATTTCAATACATAATATTATAAACTTCAACTAAACATAATCTCCTTGACAATAACTTAATACAAGCTTGCTAAATGTCACTACCATTATAAAATAAATTGTATGTTTTAACATTCCGTGTACCTAAATATCTGTAATATATAACTAGAAATAATGACTGTATTACTACAAACATGTTCTGACTATTTACAAGCGCTTTTTAAAAGACTACGTGAATAAAAAAAATAATAAAAAAAGAATCACCACGATTGGCAGGCGGGTTGGTGATTGCAGTTTGATGATCATAGTACTCAGATAGAAGCTGCTGCCCGTCTCCTGGTACATATTCCCTCGGGTCGGCTCCTACGCCCCCACGGGATGAGATGGGGTGATGATATTCTAATATTCGCCGCCGTTACCACACAGTTTAATTATTTTATCTATAATGCTTTTATCTAGAAATCGTCCGAGGGAATACCTACCAGAGAACTTGCAGCAGAGATTTTCTGTGAACTATGACCATTAAACTGCGATCGCCAACCCTTCTGCCAAGCGTGGCGATTATGGCATAATCCCCCATTTTCTGGGGAGACTTTTGTCCAGCAATGGACGTACTTTGGCTAACTGTGTTGCCATAGTACAGGATCTTCCTAGTTTGGGATCAGGTGGCGGTGGCCGGTGTCCCAAGATGATATAACTATTTATTATTCTTATTTTTTTTAAACTAATTTTGTGTTAGTAATGAATTACTTTCAGATAGTATTCATTTGTTCTAATTTTAATTTTGTCGACACATTTATAGTCGAGTTTGCTACTTACCTTTGTTGAGCGATGACGTAACATCGTAAGGACATCTTAAGGGTACAAGTGTAAATTACTCAGCACTAACTGTACCTACAGTAGTAAAATGTTAATAAGACTACTGCACTTGACATGGATATTCGCTGTGTGCAACTGATTTATTAAACGCTACCGTCATTAACATTAACAGCTACGATAATATTTTTATTTATTATCCTCGTGGATAATGCATAGACAAATCAGTTGGAATTGGTGGTAGGTAGGTCCATAATATATATCCTGGGACATTATTTACACATGGCCATCAGATCCCAAACTAAGCAGAGCTTGTACTATGAAAACCAGATAACTGATATACTACATACACTACTTTTCTTTTGTAAATACATACTTATGTAGATAATTACACCCAGACTAAGGATAAACAGACATGTTCATGGACACAAATATCTGTCTTGGGTGGTAATGGAACCTACGACCTCCGGCGTGCAAAACAAGCATTTACCAATCATGCATCGCGAAAATCGCGTAACTGTTCCTATTTTACATAAATAACAGTTTTAAATATCATTGCATATAGCCTGTTTTCTGTAACAGCTGCTGTTGCAAGTTATTGTGACGATCACCGTAACCTAGTTGGTAGTGCTCCTGCCTACGAAGCTGGTGGTCCTGGGTTCGAATCCCGGTAAGTGCAAATATTTGTGTGACGAGCACGAATATTTGTTTCTGAGTCATGGATATTTTCTATGTATTTAAGTATACAATACCGTCGCCTGGTACCCATAGTACAAGCTTTGCTTAGTTTGGGGCTAGGATGATCTGTGTGATATTGTCCCTTTACATATTATATTATATATTGTCAAGTAGTTGACAAAATAGTATCGTGTAGGTTAACAATTGAAACCGCAACACAGAGATTTAGTTCACTAATGCGGGTCCTATACTACAATAATATGATGAAACCTCTTTCACTTTTCAATGAATATCAAACTGTTTAGGGTCAGCTCTGCATTCCGGATGCATCACTGCAACACGCATGTTATCTGCATGCTAATCACACGATCGTATCCTTGCAACTTACAACGTAATCTCAGCACTTCACACTCTGTGGGTTCTTTCGAAAGCCATTACTTTACAATCAGCTAAAGAGCATCGCACAGATTTAATTACCGGTCTCACAAGAGTGCACCATAAAGCACATCCGTTTCCCGAAAGCGAATTGACTTATGGCAGCGGCGTGTGCGCATTTCGCAATTCGCCCGCACATTCCAACTGCGTCATTCGGATACACTCCATTGTTCGATTTTCGTAACTGGAAATACCATAAACATTTGTTTTTTTTTTATTTGGAATATGATTTTGTGTTTTTATCACGCAACGTGTGTGTCGGATTAGACTGTTCGCATCACTTTTTATAATCACGACGATATAAAATAACGCATGGTTTTTAAACATTAGTATGACGGACCTGTTGGCGTGGTTGGCAAATGCTTGCTTTTCACGCCGCAGGCCGAGGGTTCGATTCCCACCCGGGACAGATATTTGTGTGCATGAACGCGTCTGTTTGTCTTGGATCTGGATGTAAATTATCTATATAAGTATGTATTTAAAAAAGAAAAATAGTATATTTAGTATATCAGTTATCTGGTTTCCATAGTACAAGCTCTGCTTTGTTTGGGATAAGATAGCCGTGTGTGAATAATGTCCCAGGATATTATCATATTATTATTGATTGCTGGTTACAGTAGTCATACTCGAAGTATAACAACATATAACAGTCTTATTTAAAAACGCTACTTAAATTTAAGCCAGCCGCTTAACCACGGTAACTATTTTTTCATTTAAAAACACGATTTAACTTCGACCCGCGGTTAAGCCATGTCAAAATTTAAACCACGTCGGCCCCTGGTTTAAACCTTTCTCAAATATGGCGGATTTTATTTGCATCAGCTGACGTTTTGTTTGACGTTTGTTTGTGAATGGGGGTTTTATTGAAGTTACTAACCATTTTAATTTTTAAATAAATACTGAATGCCAGTTGGATTCTTATCACAAACTTCAAAATCCACCGAAGAAAATCAATAGTCCTTGAAAATGCAGTTACGATCATAAATCTATCATTCCATGCCTACCATAAAGCAAAAATCATAAAGTTTTAATACAAAATCCGATTTAGTCGATTAATTTTGGTCAAGCTCTATACCAGTCCCAGAAATGTTGACAGTGTAAAATAAAATGACGTTACTTAGCTGAGAAACCTTTAAGTAGGGTTTTTAAACAAAGAAATAGTTGAGCGGGGTTTAAGTGGTTAAGCAGGGTTTAGCTGAGACATGGTTAAGCGGCGGATCACGGAATTATTTTAAATAAGAGTGTAAATGTTTTAAACAATAACGATATTAGTTAAATCTTTTAAAAGCAAACGCGGTGGAGCAATAAAATCTGCTCTTCATACTGTAGGTAATGATCGCCCTCCTAAAAGAGATCCTAGATTCAAATTCTAAAAAGAGATTGTACAGAAACTAGCCCATCAAGCTACGCCAATCTGTCAAATCTCCCCAATTGAAAGTGAACCTTATGCTTATGTAATAAAGTTGAAAATTTATAAAAGAAATTTGACAGATTGGGGTAACTGGATGTGCTGGCCGTCTGTACCTCCTTTTAGAGCTAGAAGCTAGGATCTCTTTTCATTAAAAAAAAACTGGACATAGATTTCGAAGTTTTTGAATTAACATATTAAAAATGATATAAATCGATTCAGTAAACGATTCTGAACAAACTATTTTCAGGAAGTGCGTTAATTAACGCCCGGTTCCTATATTCCAAAAACGAATCGTTTCTACTACGAATAGTTAGAATTTCTACCAGCCGTAACGCAAAACCGTTCCTAAAAAATACTAGTCGTTATCCAAATAACCAACGTCTGGTTACTAACGGATGGGAGGACGTTAGTAAGCTTATTGTATGGAGATGCGTTCGAAAGTGTTCCTATAAATATTTTCTACTGTCACGGAACTGTCAAAATAACGAGGCGTTACTGCTTTGATTACTAGTCGAATTCGGTCGGTTTACCAGTCGTTTGTATTTTATTTTGGTAGTTAACATAGTGTTTGAGGAGATTTCCGTGATTTCTAGCTCTGAAACTGATAGAGAATTCATGGCTTTGTTTTCCGTTAGAAAGGGTTGATTATTTTTCTATCTTTTAAGATTTCATAACCACAAACCTTAGATTAAATACTCAATTTAAAAACTTATTTAGAAACCATTAAATACTCCGGACAGATGTCAGACGACAGACGCATGCGCCATGCGCTTTCCTGTTACGCGTTTTGTTCACACCATGCACTCGTAACATCAAATTTTCAATACTAATGATTTATAAATGTTTTAAACCTAAAACGCAAATTAAATTATTACTGTAACTATAAGTACAGTAATTTATACTATTACAGAATAATAAATGATTTTAGTTGCATAATTGACGTACGACGTTTTGTTATAACTAATCGTGAAGAGGAGCGAGAGGTTCATCGCCGAACGAGTCGTAGGTGGTTTAAACTACGGATGTTCGTCGCAGGTAGGGCATTGTGGAACACTAGTTTTGCATCGGTATCGGTAGCTGAATTACGGATGGTAACGTTGGTCCAATGACGGATCGTAAAATAAAGGAACCGGGCATAAGTTACATGTTGTATATCTATCAAGGTAAAGGCGCGGCTAAACCTAACGGAAGTTGATAGTATGACCGAGAATGTAAGATTCGATTGCAGATAATGCAGCTGCAACTTTGCCAGTGGGTGCATTACCGGAAGAAATTTCTAAAGAATTTCAATCGAGGTTGCTCGTTAAGTACAGCATATTATAACCTTCGTGAAGGAAAACGGGTTATGTATAAGGCCCTGTTTGTAAAATCGTTTTACAAACTTATATGTGATACATTTAAAGTCAGTTCTACGTCGTTATTAACACAAGGTCCGTCATAATAATAATCCCTTAATATAGACAGAACCGATGATCTTGTGCGGGTCGCTGGAAAACGCTGGATGCGGATAGCGCAAGACCGGCAATTGTGGAGATCTTTGAGGGAGGCCTTTGTCCAGCAGTGGACGTCTTTCGGCTGATATGATGATGATGATAGACAGAACCATTGACAAAATGTAGTAAAAATATTAGACTTAAACTAGATAATTAAACATAATCTCTTAACAATAACTTGATACGAGCAGCTAAATAACAATGCTATAATAAAATATTTTTTATAAATGTTTTCATACAATGTGTACCTAAATATCTATGTTACTAGAAATAATAATGTATACAACTATATTACTACAAACATGTTCTGACTATTTACAAGCGCTTTTTTTAAGTCTAGGTGAATAAAAACCTTTCTTATTAAAAAAAAAAAAATCATGTGGACTCTTTCTTACTATTCATAGAAAAATATCGTGGTACAGTTAATATACTGCCATCTGATCACAATCTAGGCAGAACCAGGCAAACAAATAACTGATAAATAAAGTAACATTCATAATATGTTTAATCTTTTCTTTTTTAATGTAACGCCCGCCATAGGGATTCTAATCCCTGTGTCGCGGGGTACTTTACAAACAAATAATAGACGGACACACATTACATCCAGACTCAGAACTACTATTTATGGGTCACACAAATAGTTGTTCGGCGCGGGAGTTGAACCCGCAACACGAAGCGGCGAGACGACTGTCTTAGCCGTTGCGCCACACGTGCAGTCGAAATACATACATATTATAGATAAATTAGACACAGAACAAATATTTGCCATGCTGTGTGGTGACGGCATAGAATATCATTACCCCATGTCATCCCGTGGGGGGCGTAGAAATCGTCTGAGGGAATATCTACCAGAAAACGGGCAGCAGCGTTTTTCTTTGAACTCTGACCATCAAACTGCGATCGCCAACCCGTCTGCCAAACGTGGCGATTATGGCATATCCCCCCATTCTTTAGGGAGACTTTTGTCCAGCAGTGGACGTACTGTGGCTGACATATTGATGATGATGAGGGATCGATGATCCATGAAGTACAATAAATTTTTGTATGAAAGTTTAGTATTTACAAGCAGCAAAATGCTTTGCATACCTAGTTTATTTATCTGTAGACTGACTGTCTGGCTAAGTGGTTTCCTTCGCCAATCACTTACGGACTAGTGTGCAATTTCTCTTTCAATGTTTGTGCAATTAATCTTTACTCTTTCTACGTCTCGCTGATAATATAAAATAAATCTTGAAGAAGCATGAGTCAATTACTTTATAAGAATGCTAAGTTTAATTTTCCACACGCTCACCAAAGAAAACATATTCCGTCTTTACTTTTGATTCAATAATATTTTTATTGAATACAGCACGCGCGCTGTGACGCACGCCAACTTCTTCGGTCATCATTTACAAAACATACAACTTCAAAAAAGGAAGTTATTCTTCTTCTTCTTCTTATCGTGTCGATGGTAAGAATTAGATTTTATCTTGCCAAAATTGAGCAACGCTGATTGCCCCGGCTGAAGCGCCATACAAGTCCTGAAGGGAACAAGAGACTGGACAAGAACGACAATCAGATAAATGAGCCATACTTTTGGGTGACACGCCGCACTCGCAGATGTTTTGTGATGTGGGAATGTAACCCCATTTGCACATGTTTTCCTTGGATCTACCAACCTGGGTACGTAGTCTATTAAGAGTCCTCCAGGTTGGCCATGGCAAATTATATCCCGGAGGTAATTTTTCCTTTGGCGAGACAAACAGAGGAGGAGAAAATTTATCTGACCATAAGGTTGCCCTCGCTTTCTGTGCATCGATCGTAGCTGTGGTAGTGGCCAGGAAACTTTTACGACTTTCAATCGTTGGGGGGCTGGAGTAAAGTTATAAAGAGGGTGTTTTTCTCGAACCCCTTCTGGAGTTATTAATGCTCCAGAAGGAGGTGAGAAGCACTGGGGTGCTAGTCGATAACCCAACTCCTTTGGCTGTGGTGGCAGTATGAGAAGTGTTCTTTACTGCCGCCACATGCAAGCAGCTTCGGAAAGACAGCGATCTGTTTCGGTTTGTGGCGCAGTCTCTGTGACGGACTGGCAAAAGTCAGCAATAGAGTAGGGCAGAGCGCTCCCAGGGTACGTGTCCCGATCATCTAGGACATGGCGCAAAAGGGGTGCATCGGAGCAGCATATACCATCAGGCGCTAAGAGAAGTCTACGGCAAGTTAGGTTTAGTCGGTGCGAGTCCGACATACACACCCGAAGACAGGTGTTACACAAAAAAAAGGTTCAATCCCAACTCAGGGCAAATCTATCTGTGATGTATATATGTGATAATTTATCAAAGTTAAGTATTTATTTAGGAAAATAGAAGAAACTAGACAACGGATAGAGATACGCATGTAATTTTTTAAAATTATGCATAAAAAAAATAAAAATAAATAAGGTTTTTATTCACGTAGACTTTAAAAAAGCGCTTGTAAACAGTCAGAACATGTTTGTAGTAATATAGTTGTATACCTTATTATTTCTAGTTACATAGATATTTAGGTACACGGATTGTATGAAAGCATTTATAAAATTTATAATATAATAGCAATTATATTTAGCTAGCTTGTATTAAGTTATTGTCAAAGAGATTATTTTTAAGTTTAATTGTCAAAATTTATAGTTTTAGCTATATTTTACTACATATTGTCTGAATTATTAGGTCTTTACCTATGAAATTGCCGTTCTGCAGTACTGGCCATTTCAAATCAAAATAATTTTTGTTTGGCTAAGAATTCTAATTTCAAATTAATTTTATTTTAAAAACATGGATTCTTTTTTCCAAAAGTAGTCATTTCTTTATTGATTAGTGTTACATTTTCATCGCATTTCAATCTTTTTCGTCATCATGGATACGTTAAAAATTCGAGTAATTATGGAATATGAGTACCGTCGTGGCAGCAACGCGGCACAAGCGGCACGCAACATCAACGACGTTTACGGAGCTAACACTACAAACCAACGCACCACCTGTTATTGGTTTGCTCGCTTCCGTTCTGGAAATTTCGACCTGAAAAATGAACCTCGCGGTCGTCCGAAGACTTTGGTCGACAATGACGAATTAAAGGCGGTTGTGGAAGCTGATGATACACAATCTACGGCTGAATTAGCAGCAGCTTTCGACGTTAGCGTCAAAACAATATTGGTCCATTTGCGTCAAATTGGCAAGGTAAAAAAGCTTGACAAATGGGTGCCCCACGAACTCAATGATCGCCAGCGCGAAGTACGCGTCGAGACGTGCCTTGCACTGCTCAACAGACACACAAATGAAGGAATTTTGAACCGCATTGTTACCTGCGATGAAAAATGGATTCTGTTTGATAACCGCAAGCGCTCAGCAAGTTGGTTGGATCCTGGTTCAGCACCTAAACAATGCCCTAAACGAAAACTTACCCCTAGAAAAGTGATGGTCACTGTTTGGTGGTCTAGCGCCGGTGTGATTCATCACAGCTTCTTACCAAACGGGGTGAGCATTACTGCAGATGTGTACTGTGAAGAACTGAGCACAATGATGGAGAAGCTGGCGCATCTCCAACCAGCATTGGTCAATCGCTCGTCTCCGCTGCTCCTGCACGACAACGCGCGACCTCATACTGCACAGCAGACGGTCTCCAAGTTGCAAGAACTGGGGTTGGAAGCTCTCCGTCATCCGCCCTACTCACCAGACCTTGCGCCTACAGACTACTACTTTTTCCAGAATTTGGATAACTTCTTGGCGGGAAAAAAATTCAATACCCGAGAGGCAGTACAAAATGCCTTTGAAGAATTTGTTGCCTCCCGTCCAGCTGATTTCTTTAAGAAGGGCATCAATAAACTGCCACTGCGATGGCAAAGATGCATTGATTGCATGGGTGATTACTTCGATTAATACAAATAAAAAAATTCATGAAAAAAATTCGTTTAAATTTTTTCATACAAAACGGCAATTTCATAGGTAAAGACCTATTATTTATTATTATGGCGGACCTTGTGTTAATAACGACGCTCGCGCTGTAATGCTACCACCGGATCCAATGCGCCCCAACTGAGAAGACCCAGCGAAACAAACTCAGTGGGTTCATCTACTACCGGTTTCAACACGACCCAGTTGAGACGGTCCGGCGAAACATACTCAAGCGGGCATGAACACGGGATTTGGTCCACTTAGAGTAATTATTTAGTAGGCAAATACAATATATGCTCGATTGGTTGTCTATACACTATTGTATTCATGTTATTGCATATACAATACTGACCTGTGTGGCTAGTAGTTAGTGACACTCATTACTGAGCCAGAGGCCGTGGGTTCGATTCTCACCTGGGACAAATTTTTGGGTGATTTGTTCCGTGTCTGGGTGAAATTTATCTATAATATGTTCTGTATTTAGAAATAGTACAGGCTCAACCAACTTTGTGATCAGATAGTAATGTGTTAGCTGTTTTAAGATATTTATAATTTATTTCACAATGTTCGCATATCCGATAATCATGTCAGAAAATAAAATGTGTCCTCAAAAAGCTACTTTATTTCAGACATGGCTCTGCAATATAAAATACAAATTGTAGTATTATTTCTAACGGAAAACAAACACTCAAGTACGAAGCCGGCACGATACTATTTAGTTCGTGCAAGGTGAGATAATAATTTTGACTACTATGTAGTGTTCGTTTGTTTTTAATACAGAGAGCCTTGAACTTATACCGTAAGGAGTTATGATGTATCGATTCGGATAAACAAAAGTTAGATAAGACGATGATGAATTATGCTTCATATTGACTGATGGTCTTGTGGTTATTAACCCTGACTGCTAAGATAGAAGGTCATGGGTTCGAGCCCAACAAATATTTGTGTGATAGGTGCGATTGAGTATTTGTTATGTGTCTGGGTGTAATTTATGTCATAATTGAGGCTTTGTCTAGTTTGGAAGCAGATGGCAGTGTATTTGTTATCCCAAGGTATTTATTTATTTATTTATTATTATCAGCTGTTCAGCAAATGTTGCGTAAAATTCGTAGTTATTTATGAATTTTAAGAATGTAGTGTTTATTAAATCAATGTATACAATCATGCATAAGAATCAAACAGTTTAATATTACCAATAAACGATATATTGGATAATTTGAAAAGTATTGTATAAAAATATTATTATATATTATATTGTCTTGTTTAAAAAAGAAAGGTAAAGACAGTCGCCTCGTCAATTCGTGTCTCGGGTTTGATTCCCGCACAGGACAACTATTTGTGGGTACCATAAAAAGTTGTTCTAAGTCTGGATACACTGTGTCCGTGAATTATATGTTTGCAATAGTACCCCGCGACACAAAGATTCAATTTCCTAAGGCGGATTATCATTAAAAAAAACGCGTAACATACCTACATATTAAAATAAAACATATGTTCCAATTGCTAATCTCACATTTGAAAGCAGAACAATGACATATGTACAGACGCCAGCACATCAAGCTACCCCAATCTGTCAAATTTCCCCAATTGAAGTGAACCTAACGGTTTTGTGATAAAGATGGAAATCTATAAAAGAGATTTGACAGATTGGGGTAGCTGGATGTGCTGGCGTCTGTACCGATATTAAAACTAATAAACATACACAACTAATAAAATGAATGATCAAATACGAAGCATAATGTGAAATTAGTTAATAGTCGAATGATAAATAAAGCTTAAATATAATAAACAATCGCAAAATAACATTAAAACCAAATAATAAAGAGTTGAAATAATATTAAAGAATCTAACATTAAGTGGGAAATATAACTTACGCAAGTTGGTATGTCTCAATCTTTTTCTTAAACTGGCTTCTAAATAAGTAGTTTTTATTTAGTCTGTAAAGTTATTTAATACACATTCCAGTAGATGGCGCTAAAATAAAAAACTGTATAGTGAACTAACAGAAAATATTATGCTTACATAATGATGACGGTACGTCGTGATTGTACGTTGTCTATTACTTATTTAGTACCGGAAACTACAAATTGTTTGAGTGGGTAATTTACTTGTCTATGGCTGTTTTTTCAAAGCAAGGACGAACATTAATATTCTTTTATTGAGAACAAGTTAAACTGCATTTTGATGTTAATAGTTCGGTTAAGTTTTCGTATGCAAACTAGTTTTTAAGTCTTTATGATGACGAATTACTTAGCTGAATTTTAGCACTTATCGCATTTCTGTCTTTTTCTAGCTAAACTGTTTTGTTTTGTTTGACGGAATAACGTTAAAAAAATTGACAAAACGAAGATCAATATGTTTTGTATTCTAAGGGCCTATGTAGACCAAGTTTTTTAAACGCGCCGTTGTCGCGCGTTTGTAGCTATACACACGCGCGTTAGCATCACGTTTATATCGATACAACACCAAACTGGGGCTCTACCGGCTAAGTCGTTGAACATCGATTTCTTAAATGGCGTTCAAATAAATAAAGGTTAAAAATTACTTAATCAATCGTTAAATCGGCTTCCATGAGCACATGTGACGTCATAAATGGTCCGGAATCGATTGTCAACGTTGAAGCCGTTTTAACGATTGATTAAGTTATTTTTAACCTTTATTTATTTTAACGCCATGCACGAAAACGATGTTCGGCGACTTAGCCGGTAGAGCCCCTGATCTGTAGGATAAAAGTGCGCCGTCGACGCGCCTTTCTAAAACGCGCATCGACCGTATATAGGCCCTTAAAGGGTTAAAATCTAGAGGAAACGAATGAAACATATAGTCATTAAATTTAAATTTAAATATTAACAGAAAATATACGACAGCTTGACCCTAAAAATAAACACGAAAAGTTTTTATAGTAACTATACACGCACTTGTTCGAAATTCAACTATTAAATTTCTATTGCCAATGACTATAGACAATAAAGACAAATAACATTAATCTGTTCTCAGTTTTGACACTCAGTTTGACATCTCTTCTCAGTTTGTCAGTAAGTCAAAAGTATATAAATAAATAATATAAAATAAAAAAGGTTTATATTCACGTAGACTTTCAAAAGCGCTTGTAAATAGCCAGAACATGTTTGTAGTAATACAGTTATTATTTCTAGTTGCATATTACAGATATTTAGGTACACGGAATGTTAAAACATTTATACAATTTATTTTATAATAGTAGTGATATTTAGCTAGCTTGTACTAAGTTATTGTCAAGGAGATTATGTTTAGGTTTAATGATTGTAATTTATATTTTACTACATATTGTCTGAATGTTTCTGTCTATTCTGTGTATTGGAGTGTGTCTAATGTATTTTAATAATTAAAATAATTTACTTCCAATGCTTATTATATAAATATATTAGTTTTCTGCGCCCCTTCTCCATATAAACTTTAACTGTTCCAAATTTCATACTGCTCTGACGGCGTAATTTTCGTAAAAAGGGGTACAAAGGTTTTGCTGATATTATGATGATAGGTATACGTAAGCATATTAAGCCTAAATATATTCTAATCTATTCAAATAACATTCAAAATAAAAAATAAACAGCCTGACATGTAAACTACTTTATTAAAATTCTATTCGCTACCGTTGCACCAAAACTTCGACTAGTCATAGACATTTTTAAATGAACTTTTAAAATCAAGGTTCTGATTAATTATCAGATGTCTACTTGACCAATCAGCTGGTTGTTAGATGTTTTCAAAATGGCTAATTAATCACTCAGTTTGTGTATGTTGCCCATTTTAATATATGTAGCGTGAGGTCGCTTCGGCAGTACATTTTAATTGTTCATGTTTATTTAACAATAATAATATCCTGGGACTTTTCGCACACAGCCGAACGTCCCAAACTAAGCAGAGCTTGTACTATGGAAACCAGATAACTGATATAATACGTATACTACTTTTCTTTTGTAAATAAATACTTATATAGATAATTACAACCAGACTCAGGACAAACATGTCCATGCACACAAATATCTGTCCTAGATGGGAATAAAACCCACGACATTGGGCGTGAAAAGCCAGTCAAAACCAACCAGGCCAACTGTTCCGTTAATGTTGTATATTTTCAACACATATTTTCTTCTGTCGTCCTCCGTTTCTATTCCCACCTCTTGGATGCCGAAATGTGTGACCCTTCTGCTTCACTTATCTATGCCTCTTGCGAATCGTCAATTTTTTTGAGTCAAAGCCCGCATTAAGTAATCTTTAAAAATAAAAAAACTAAAATATAAACTGTTTATTTCAAATAAATTACATAATACAGCGTACAATTATTAGGTCTACTGAAATCTTACATTTAAAAATTATATTGTAGTCCCAGAGCAGCATGAAGTAGCGCTAAGGAAGGTGTCATGATTATAGTGAGTGGTCCCGACATGCATCGCCTTCCAGGTACTTATCACTGATGAAGTATTTTTTAATAAGTATTTTACTTGTTCAATTTTTTTTTATTATCTGGCTAACTAATGGACAGACTATTTAGTACTTGTGTAAGGTGCACATCGTGACCTGTGCCGCAGGCCACAAATTACATCCATCTCAATTTTAAAGCGTTTGTTTTTAGCGTAACATCGGTAACTATTGTTTCACGTCTCATGTCGATGTTTCGTTTTCTATCTTTTATCTAGAAACGAAGCTAGCCAATAGTACTTGACAAATAACACACATACTTTACTACAGGGATTTCCACATCTTAGGCGCTTATAATAAAAGTAGCAGGAAAACATTAAGCGCGTTATATTGGAATGTCAACTATAAAGTATTGGAAATACCCACCACGCCCAATGCATCAACAATGCAGAGACTTATTATTATGTTCTAGATTCAAAAAGCGAGTTTCTAGTTCATCTACAACATGAATACACATATACAAAGTGTAAATAAATTTGCTGTGTGGTGATGGCATAGACTATCATCACCCCATCTCTTCCCGTTGGGGGCGTAGAAATCGTCTGAGGGAATACCTACCAGAGAACGGGCAGCAGCGTTTTTCTGTGAACTATGACCATCAAACTTCGATCGCCAACCCGTCTGCTAAGCGTGGCGCTTAAGGCATATTCCCACATTGTTTGGGGAGGCTTTTGTCCAGCAGTGGATAGATAGCGTTTAACAAAACAAAATATATTTATTTTTGAAGTTATACTTAACAGCATGAAGTTAGTTCTAGGTGGTATGAGAGTGAAATTTTTATTTATTTTTTATTTTATTTTTTGCAGATGCGCGCGCATCGTAAAAATAACAGCATGACGTTAGTTCTAGGTGGTATGAAAATTGATAACTATGTTCAAGTTGTATATTAAGAAGTATAAATTCTAACGCGTGTACATAAGTACACACAAGTTTTTTTTATTATTACTCCTCGTTGGTCTAGCGGTAGCATTGTTTGTGTGAATTTCATTTTACGTACAAAAACATCAATCAATAGTTTTTGCTGTATTATTATGCCTAGTTTGACATATTTTTAAATCATTGAAGTATCATGTGTCATACGTACTATTTAAACAAACTATATAACGCTGATTTACAAGAAACTTTTAGTTACTAGCCGAAGCCTCTTTTGAACTTATTTCATTTGCCAAATAATTTCTTTGCCGTATTTTCACCACACCAAAATATCATTTTACGAAGTATTATTCGGACACAAATGTACAGCCGGTTACTAGGTAACATTATCAATTTAAGATTAAAAAAGGTCATCACAAGTAAATATGTACTACTATAAAATTCTGTGGCAGAAACTACGATTCGTTCTTCAAAACCGACTTCACGTAGTCTTGTCCCTGATGACGATAATTGCTCGCTCAACGCAGAATGGGATGTTAGACTTGAAGAGGAGATTAGTCGTAAAAACCTCTACTTTTAAATAAACCAATTTTAACATGCAAATGTCCTATTATATGAGCAACAACGACTAGTTTTGCGTGGCATTAATAAAGATAGATTCAGATTATACGTTTTCTTCGTATCTATGTGAATATATTTCTCAAGTCATTGTGATCCGATTTGGTAATTCATTTTTATTCGTAAGCGTCTGACCCCGACTAAGTTTTGTTTAAATTAGATAATCGTATTAATATTCTAAATGCGATTTTTGTGAGGATGGTTAAATTTTGTTTCTGTTCCATGCAAAAACAACGGAACGAAATTTAATGAAAATTTATAGTAACTAATACATCAGAATAGCACTGACAACTATTTATAGCTGTATGTGTGCCTGTGTGCGTGTGTTTGTGCGTGTGTTTGTGTGTGTGTTTGTGTGTGTGTGTGTGTGTGTGTGTGTGTGTGTGTGTGTGTGTGTGTGTCTGTGTGTGTGTGTGTGCCGTGACGGCATAGAATATCTTCACCCCGTCTCATCCCGTGGGTAAGTGTAGAAATCGACCGAGGGAATACGTACCCGAGAACGGGTAGCAGCGTTTTTCTGTGAACTATGACCATCAAACTGCGATCGGCAACCCGTCTGCTAAGCGTGGCGATTATGGCATATCGCATATAGCCCCATTATTTGGGGAGGCTATTGTCCAGCTGTGGACGTACTTTGGCTGACATGATGATGATGATGATGAACTATTTATAAAGATTTTGTGTGAATTTGACCATAAACCGACTATAATATTAGGTATAAAAGTTTGTGAGAATGGATATTTGGATG
Source organism: Pseudoips prasinana (assembly GCA_951640165.1). Classification (NCBI taxonomy): domain Eukaryota; kingdom Metazoa; phylum Arthropoda; class Insecta; order Lepidoptera; family Nolidae; genus Pseudoips; species Pseudoips prasinana. The sequence goes on from OX621260.1 coordinate 19,409,393, forward strand.
TTTGTTCTTTTACGCAAAACGGATTTTGATGAAAATTTACAGAAATATCTATACATATAATAAAATCATAGGAAAGTCAAAACTGTACATTGAATATTTTTTAAAAAGGATACTTGGGGCGTGATCTAAAATCGATATCGAAGCCAAAAATATAGTTTTTTGAATTTTTGTCTGTGTGTCTGTTTGTCTGTATGTATGTCCGGGCAAAACTCGAAAAGTACTGCATGGATTTACTTCAAATTTTGCATGAATATTACTAAGAGGTCGGGTCAACATATAGGTTTATATGTTGACCCGACCTCGGCATATAGGCAACATATTATCACGCTATCACCTACGGGGGAGGAGCTGTGATAATTTATACAGTTTAACGCGGGTAAAACCGCGGGGCACAGCTAGTAGCTTATACATTCGCATAGAATATAAGGGTGTACGAGTAATTTAAAAAGTTAACACAGCTAGTGTTAGAATAAGTACCTATATAACAAGAGAGAAAAATTCCTGCTCTCTCAGAGCTGTCTTGGTGTGCGCTGAAACATTGAATACTTGGAAGTTTCTTTTAGTTGCTACCGCGTGATATACCAGTCCTGCAGTAAACTGCACACTGTCTATTTTTAAACAGGGGTGCCCTCAGGTCCGACGCCACCGGTCGACGGTCACCGTAGCCTAGTTGGTAGTGCTCCTGCCTACGAAGCTGGTGGTCCTGGGTTCGAATCCCGGTAAGTGCAAATATTTGTGTGATGAGCACGAATATTTGTTTCTGAGTCATGGATGTTTTCTAGTCGCCTGGTACCCATAGTACAAGCTTTGCTTAGTTTAAGGCTAGGATGATCTGTGTGACATTGTCCCGAGATATTATTATTATATTATTAGGTATTAGTCGCTTAAAGTAAGCTACTGGTTGAGAGCCTTTTGCACTAGCCAACTACTCGTTGTTTTCAATTCTTTAATTTTAATATACAATTGATAAATGTAACACTAATAGCTTAGTAACTTGCTATTTATTATTTATTTAAGGATATTAAAAATATATGTGACTAAGTCAAAATATTTTGTTGCTTTAATTACTGTTTTTAAACTGTGTTTATGTAATACATTGCGTGCTTGACAAGTACAAGTGTATATAAATACCCAAGTGCTGAATAAATTTCATTATTTCATCATTATTTCAAGTATAATTAAATAAAATAAAACATTTACTCGCAAGAAGAAGATCCCAAGAACAGTAATGTTAATACATGGTGAAGATACTGTAAAATACAATACTTACGTAATAACTGTTTAACATACTATAATATAACTATTCAGATATTTTGCATTTATTTTTATATGAATGTGATTAAGAAATTATTTAATATAAACCGAGTTTTATTTAGATACTAGCTGTGCCCCCGCGGTTTTACCCGCGTTATATTTATACATTATCACAGCCCCTCCCCCGTAGGTGATAGCGTGATAATATGTAGCCTATATGTTGATCCGACCTCTTATTAATATTCATGCAAAATTTGAAGTAAATCCATTCGGTACTTTTTGAGTTTAGCCCGGACATACATACAGACAAACATTTTAAAACTATATTTTTGGCTACAATATCGATTGTAGATCATGCCCCAAGTATCATTTTTGAAAAATATTCAATGTACAGTTTTGACTTTCCTCCGATTTTATTATATGTATAGATTCTGATTTCCGTTGGTATCGCGGCAGGCTGATTCAGATGTACAGACGCCAGCACATCAAGCTACCCCAATCTGTCAAATTTCCCCAATTGAAAATGAACCTTATACTTATGTGATAAAGATGAAAACCTATAAAAGAAATTTTACAGATTGGGGTAGCTTGATGTGCTGGCGTCTGTACTATGATTATATATGTAGATTCCCCGGTAGTAGATGTGCAAACATTAATTTATTTATTGACATAAAGGGTATAAATAACTAGGAAATCACCGTAACAAGGTTTATTTACAAATTGGAACAACATAGTTAATATACACTATAAACAGCGGAAGGAGGTTCATCAAGGTTGTGTTGCCACATCGCAATCTTATAGTCCTTATTTAATTAAAATTAATTATATAAAATGATTGAATCAATTATGAATCAGTTATATTAATTAAATCCAATGTTTACAACTTACGATTATAGAAGTAAGCACATCCAACTACCCAAATCTGTCAAATCTATTTTATAGATTGTCAACTTTATCACAAAAGCATAAGGTTCACTTTCAATTGGGGAAATTTGATAGATGGAGCTAGCTTGATGTGCTGGCGTCTGTACTTATTAATAGATTCTTACCTTGTAATATACACGCTGTTTCCTTTGACGTTTAAAGGTTTAATTTAAAACATGTTTGATATGCTTTGTAATTCCGAATGAAATTATGATTATGTTATTTTGATCAGTAGTCTTGAAGAATTTCTAAAGCAATCGGATCATTTCCCTACCTACAAGATGGAAAAAAGTTATCGAACAAAATGGTACCTATATACATAAGATAAAATAGATAAGCAATTTTAAAAAATGTTTTAAATTTTCTTACAAAATGCGAAGAAACCTTTTTCCCAACCTATTATTAAATATTTTTGTTATAAAGTTGAAACCGGTAGTAGATGAACCCACTGAGTTTATTTCGCTGGGTCTTCTCAGTTGGGGCGCATTGGATCCGGTGGCAGCATTAAAGCGCGACCGTCGTTATTAACACAAGGTCCGTCATAATAATAATACCTCAATATAGACAGAACCATTGACAATATCATTGCTATAATAAAATAAATTTTATAAATGTTTTCATACAATATGTATCTAAATATCTATGTTACTAGAAATAATAATGTATACAACTATATTACTACAAACATGTTCTGACTATTTACAAGCGCTTTTTTAAAGTCTACGTGAATAAAAACCTTTTTTATTTTATTTATTTATTTTATTTTTTATTATTATATTATTTAAGATTATATTAAGTATATTATACGTGAAAATTTTATTTTTCATCAATATCAATCAATCATTTATTGCTGAACATAGGTAGGTACAATATAAGAAGACAATTTACCGACAAAACTCGTTCATAGTGAGAGCAAGTAGGAACTTTAACATGTTATGTAAGAAACATAACTTAGACCCTTATTCATTCAACATAAAAACAGTGAAGCGGTTGCTATGCCTTGATTTCTTTAGTAATAAGTAACTGTAAGGAAACTAACATTTTTAAGATATGTATTCAGTTGCATGTTTCCGAGATATAAGCAAACATGTACCAGTTTTATAATGTATGGCTATTGGTGAAAACCTGTAATTAGCTTTCTACATTATATACATATAGCTATTCACATATCAACAGCTGTAGGTTTTCCAACAAAAAAAAATAACATAAAAATAAAAATTGAATTGATGTGACATGCAAAGTAATACATTATGACGGGCCTGTTAGCGTGGTTGGTAAATGATTGCTTTTCACGCCACAGATCGTGGGTTCGATACCCACCCAGGACAGATATTTGTGTGCATGAAAATGTCGGTTTGTCCTGAGTCTGGGTGTAATCTACTATATAAAAATAAGTCGGGTTTTCCTTCCTGACGCTATAACTCCAGAACGCACGAACCGATTTCCACGGTTTTGCATTCGTTGGAAAGGTCTCAGGCTCCGTGAGGTTTATAGCAAAGAAAATTTATAAAATTTAACGCGAGTAACACCGCGGAGCACAGCTTGTCTACTATATAAAAATAAGTCGGGTTTTCCTTCCTGACGCTATAATAACTCCAGAACGCACGAACCGATTTCCACGGTTTTGCATTCGTTGGAAAGGTCTCGGGCTCCGTGAGGTTTATAGCAAAGAAAATTTATAAAATTTAACGTGGGTAACACCGCGGAGCACAGCTAGTCTACTATGTAAAAATAAGTCGGGGTTTCCTTCCTGACGCTATAACTCCAGAACGCACGAACCGATTTCCACGGTTTTGCATTCGTTGGAAAGGTCTCGGGCTCCGTGAGGTTTATAGCAAAGAAAATTTATAAAATTTAACGCGGGTAACACCGCGGGGCACAGCTAGTTATCTATATAAGTATGTATTTACAAAAGAAATGTAGTATACATATAATAAAATCGTAGGAAAGTCGAAACTGTACATTGAATATTTTTTAAAAAGGATACTACGGCCGTGATCAACAATCGATACCGAATCCAATATAGTGTTTAGAATTTTTGTCTGTGTGTCTGTTTGTCTGTATGTATGTCCGGGCTAAACTCAAAAAGTACTGGATGGATTTACTTATAATTTTGCATGAACATTTTACTAAATACTAGCTGTGCCCCGCGGTTTTACCCGCGTTAAATTTTATAAATTATCACAGCTCCTCCCCCGTAGGTGATAGCGTGATAATATGTAGCCTATATGTTGACCCGACCTCTTAGTAATATTCATGCAAAATTTTAAGTAAATCCATGCTGTACTTTTTGAGTTTAGCCCGGACATACATACAGACAAACAGACACACAGACAAAAATTCTAAAAACTATATTTTTGCCTTCGATATCCATTGTAGATCACGCCCCAAGTATTCTTTTAAAAAAATATTCAATGTACAGTTTTGACTTTCCTACGATTTTATTATATGTACTAACTTACCGACTAATAATATCTGATTCCAAACTAAGCAGAGCTTGTACTATATAAACCAGATACCTGATATCTAATCAGTTATCTGGTTTATATAGTACAAGCTCTGCTTAGTTTGGAATCAGATATTATGGTCGGTAAGTTTATTTCTCTCAGTAATAAAAAGGCTGAACTCGGTGTGTTCTGTCTCTTTCATTAGATTTATGTTAAAAAGAAATGGCATTCCATATAAAAAACCCATATTAAAATTTGTTTAATTTACGTTGGTAAGATAATAGCGCGTCTTGACATCTCGAACGCTCCCACTAAAACACGTTCTATTATTCAGCGATCATTTAAATCGTTGGAACATCTATTTAGTTTATGGTCCCGTCGAGCTGGCATGTAATTATGGGAGTCCGTAAAGCCGCTCAAGTGTTTTGGCATTTATGTATATGCCTTAATTGGTACTGCATTCCAGTAGCTTTGGAACGCACCGGTTTTCAAAGGAGGTATTTTGTTGTTGGACAGACGCCAGCACATCAAGCTATCGAGATTTGTAAAATTTCCCCAATTGAAAGTGAATGTTATGCTTATGTGATAAAGTTGAAAATCTATAAAAGAAATTTGACAGATTGCGGTAGCGGGATGTGCTGGCGTCTGTACAAGCGGCAATACAATTACCTATATCAGGGTGTAGCTTGCAAAATACAATACAATTCTCTTTATAGTACACCAAATATCTGACTACTTCTCTCAGAAACAGACGGAAGTCTATGTATGATGTATGTAAATTTCAAAAACAGAAAGAAATGGTATCATATTTATGTACAGACGCCAGCACATCTAACTACCCCAATCTGTCAAATTTCTTCAATCTAAAGTGAATCATATGCTTTTGTGATAAAGTTGAAAATCTATAAAAGAACTTTGACAGATTGGGGTAGCTGGATGTGCTGGCGTCTATACAAAGGTGGGTCTTAGAACCTTAGGATTGATAAGAATTAGATAAGAAAAAACTAAAAATGTGTAACAATTTATCAAAAGGTCACGACCATCTAATCTCAAACTAAGCAGAGCTTGTAATATGGAAATCAGATAACTGATATACTACATATACTAGTTTCAGCGGTCTGTGTTATCACATATACCTACATTTTATAAATCCTTAAATAAATAACAACACACTAAGATATAAAAGGAAACAGAAAATTTTGATAGCAAATAGTGTTATGATAATGTCGCCTCTGTCTCTTATCAACAAGTTATCAAAACCAGGCTGTATCACAAATCATATGACCATTCACTATATGACGGGCCGGATGGCGTGGTTGGTTGTCATCGTGGGTTTGATTCCCACGCAGGACAAATCTTTGTGTAATGAGCATTGTGGTTAATGTGTATATTTAGAAATATATAAGTATGTTTATTAGTTGTATGCCATACTGTAGGCTTTCCCTAGTTTGGTACTAGATGGCAGTGTGTTAATTGTCCCAAGATTTTTATTTACAATTATTTTTACTTTGTTTGAAGTTCATATTTTGTGGGTAATAAAAACTTCGCACTGAATATGGACATTTTAAAAGTTAAGTAACAAATGAGTACCTTCTCCAATCTGTATTTGGTCAATTTCTTATTTTGAATATGAACATGAAGGTGGCTGGAATATAAAATAACAGCGGATTAAATAATATTGACATTTCCTCATGCATCAATTTATAATGTTTTATTAAATTATTTATTGTTGCTATGATAATTCTTTCTAGTCGTGTACAAATGTAGAAACTATTTCTTCGCAATATAAATATGTCACATATTATTATTTGAATTATGTCACATAATTTATGTTCCGAAGAAATAGATTTATCCCGAAAGGTCACTTGCTCAAAGTACATTACACACACAGACGCTAGCACATCCAGCTACCCAAATTTATCAAATTTCTTATAAAGATTTTCAACTTTATCACAAAAGTATAAGATTCACATTCAATTGGGGAAATTTGACAGATTGGGGTAACTCGATGTGCTGGCGTCTGTATATGTATCGGATGTCGCGTACGAAAGAATTAAACGCGCGTGAAAGAATGAAAGAATGACATTTATTCAGCACTTGGGTATTAACATACACTTGTACTTGTCAAGCTCACAATGCAGTACTTAAACATAGTCGAATACAAAATCAAAGTAACAAAAAAAAATATTACTACGTCTTTGCGGTCTGTTTTATTACATCTACTATATAAATCCTTCAATAAATAACAAGAGACTAAGCTATTATTTTTAAATTTAGTACTACTATATTAAAATTAAAGAATTGAAAATAGCGAGTAGTTGGCTAGCACAGAAGGCTCACCACCAGTAGCTTAATTTAAGCGACTAATACCTGAGGGCACCCTTATGGGGGTTGGGTCACAGTTCAGGGGGCCGCTGAAGTAAAAAGACGGAATTTTAAATGAGAGGGTGACTTGCACGGGATCACCGATCACGTGTTAAGGGGTCAACGCGATCCTCGCCGCTGAGAAACCTACCCTAGCTAACCTGCGGCTTTTTCTAGCTACTTAGGTGGATGACTCGGAGAAGTAAGCCACAAAGTGACTCGTTCGTAACCTACTCTAGTCTATCTTTTATTTCCAGAGTAAATATACTAGGTCTGCAAATGTCATACAAATGACGTCTACTGCTGGACAAAAACCTCCCCAAAAGATCGCCACAGTGGAATTGTGTCCTTTATTTAAAGGGATATGCCATATTCGCCACGCTTGACAGATGGGTTGGCGATCGCTAGAAGATAAGTAAGTAAATAACTGTGTTTTTTGGTATTGTTTTTTTTTTATATTAGTCTGGTGGAATGTATTGAATGAACAATTAGTTTTATTATTTGAAAGCAGAGAGCTTCACCTGCCAACACACTGTTATACAGTTTGGCAGTAGTATTATTTTTGTAACATACTTATATATGCTGAGTAAACTCATTCATATCATTTTTTTTTTCAACTCTTTATTGTACACCAAAAAATATATATAAAAAGAACTAAGAGTATGTTGTCAAGATTGTACAAATGGTGGCCTTATCGCTAGGTGCGATCTCTTCCAGGCAACCGTTGAATGGACCAGGAGTAAAGAAAAGGCATTTGGGTATTTGTTGGCATATATACAGAAAGGATTTTTTTTAGTTCTCTTGTAGATATTCCTTCGAGACTACTTCTATGCCCCCCAGGGGATTAGATAGGATGGTTATATTGTTTACACCAGCCGCATGTTCACTGCAAAAATTTTGACCGGAAGCTTGGTTATCACCTCGACTTATTTTTATATATCCATAATGATCGGAAAGCAAATGAACGGAAATAACCTATACATATATTATTATATTCTTAATATAAACACAAGCTGGTATTTATATTGTAACTATAATGGAATAAAGTTCAAGGTTAATTGATATTTATAAGTTAATTAAATGCATTATTTTATATAAAAATAACATTGATAATATATGTATGTATCGGTATACCTTTAATATACGTTTATTGTTCTTATTGTTAGCTATTATAGTCATGTTTATATGTATAAAATATCATTAAGAGTCGCGTATAATTTTAATATCTTAGTTAATATTTAACTGCCTACTGTTGTACTAGACCAGTGTGTGAGTAATAGTGTACCAAATTTATTACTATTTAGTGTTAATATTTATTTATTATGAATGTATTAATTATGTATTAATTAGTAGAGGTGTAGTAAACCCTCCTTAACGGGCCTGTAGCGTAGTTGGTAAATGCTTGCTTTGTAGGCCGCAGGTCGTGGGTTCGATTTCCACCCAGGACAGATATTTGTGTGCATAAACATATCTGTTTGTCCTGAGTCTGGGTGTAATTATCTATATGTATTATATTATATATGATCAACCGAACTTCGGAAGTGAAGTTCGATCAATATTATATGAGTTGATTTATTCGAAGATATACACACATCAACACAATCTAGGGATATTGAACATTTCATTGATTATCTAGAAAACTATAAACATTTTGTTATGACTGTAAATGGAAGAATTAAAGATAATTTCATGGCCGATATTTAAACATTAACAACACGATGCGATTTTGTTTTTCTAATTAATAAAAGTCTTAAATTAATTAAGCCATAGAAAATTACTGAGTGAACAAAAACATTTTATTCTTATAAAATTATTCAATCGAATTAAATGAATAAAAATCTTACCAAATCTGATAATCAGTAATCGGTATTTCCTCCTCTAACATTAATCACACAGCGGCAACGATTTTCCATACTTAAAATTAAGGTGTCAATGTCTTGCTGGGGTATGCAGTCCCAAGTTCTTTTTAAATGTTCGAAAAGTTGTTCTTCTGTTGTCAAGTTGGGCGGAAAATCCCTCAATGCTCTTCGCTGTAACATGTCCCAGGCGTGTTCAATTGGGTTTAAGTCTGGCGACTGTGGAGGCCAATCTAATACCTGAACATCGTGTTCTCGAAGGGCGGCCCTCACCAGCCGCGCTGTATGGGAAGGTGCATTGTCATGCATGAGCTGAAATTCTTGCCCCGTTAGGGCCCTGAGCGGGACAATGACACGTTCTACTACCTCCTCACGGTATCTATGGGCAGTCATGCTGCCCTGAATCCAAATGAGTTGGGTTCGTCCGCCGATTCGTATTCCTGCCCACACCATAATTGTCCCGCCTTGGTAAGAGTGGACCTCCTGTGGATGTCGGAGACGGCTGACCCTGCCTGGAGTTCTCCAAACGCGTGTTCGTCTCGAATCTGGATGAAATCCATAGCGGGACTCATCAGTGAACAGCACCAATGACCATTGTTGATCACTCCATGTCAAATGTTCTTGAGCCCATAAAAGTCGCCTACCGCGATTGCCACGTCGCAGCGCTGGGACTCGTAGCGGTCTGCGAGCATGAAGACCAACTTCATGCAGCCTCCTTCGCACGGTTTGGTCGCTCACCAGCAGCTGCTGACCCTCCTGGAGCCTTTGCACTAGTTGCATCGCTGTGATATTGGGTAGTCTTCTGGCGGTCATTTGGAGAAATCGATCCTGTCTCTGAGTGGTAACACGATATCTACCTGTGTGCCGTTCTGCCACATCTCCAGTAGCGCGATAACGTGACCACAGCCTGGATACCACATTTTGGCTTGTGCCCAGAGACTCAGCAACGACGCGTTGAATAGCACCGTTTTGTAACATGCCAACTGCCCGTAACATTTCATCTCGACTCAAATGATGGCGTGGCATGACGCTAAAAAGCTTACACAACCAATTGAGAGAAGATAATAAAACAATTTATCAGGTTTTCTTCAATTAACACGCAAAAAAAATTTTAATGCAACTTCTTGAAATTAGATACAACTCAAGATTGCGCTGTGCTTTGCGTGTTTTCATTTGTTTCTCATTTTAATTTTTAAATTTTGAATAAAGAATAGACAAGGTTTAAATCTGTAAATAAACTTTTTAAGGAAACTAAATAGGTTTTAAACAATAAAGCCATGTTTGATTTCAAAATAACGTATCCCTAGACTTTGTTGATGTGTGTATATAGAACCAGGTAGTACTTTGATCCTACAAGGCAACATCGCATTCATTTTTATAGAACATAAAGTAAAAATTGTTTCTATTCTACCCCCCATTTGCACTATTATCTTGTCGTAACCGCTGCTGCGCTGTGACCTCATTTCTTTTAGAGTATATTCAGTTACATTGGCAAAACTTGTTGGGTAAGGGTGGGAGGGTCATTATATCTTCGAATAAATCAACTCATATAATATTGATCGAACTTCACTTCCGAAGTTCGGTTGATCATATGTTATATTTCGTTGTTTTATTCGAAGATATATATAGAACCAGGTAGATGTTTAGAGGTATCACAAAAGTTTTGCTATTAAAAAGAAGATTTATAAATTAGACTAATTTAATTTCAGATTTAATAAACTAACAAAGTTTCACTGAGGTAATAACATTAAGTGATACCATTACAAATCAAATATATAGCATAGGTACTTATGTATCATAAAAAATATCATCAATTGTTTGGAAAGAAAACTTATCTTGCAAAGTTATACGCACTAGTTATTGTGAATCGTTCGGTGGTAAAACTTGGCGAATGTTTGGGAATTAGCTGCCCAGCCGGCTGTCTTTTTAATGATATCGACAGACACTCCGGCTGTATGTGCGGCGACGTCCACTCCACACTCTCCCATTGCCTGTTTAATCCAACGTGAGATAGACTGTGCCGTGACAGTTTTATGAGGCCGTTTGTGAGTTAGTAACAAATTATCCACATTTTTGCATCGTAAGTTGGACGTCATGACCAAATAATCTATATATATATATTTTTTTTTGCATAAGAAGTATATGTATAATAATTTATATTAATTTTAATTTCGTTTTCATGTATTTTGATGTCATTTAACTTAATCAGCGATATTGTTTGCACTCTGTGGACTGTACACAAAGCCAGCAGAATAACCAGTTTCTTAGAAATCATTTCCAGACTAAGATCTAGATTTGGGTACCAATTTGAAACCGTATTGAGAACTATCTGTGGGTCCCATGTAACTTGATATTTTGGGACACAAGGGCTTAATTTAAAAACACCTTTTAAAAGCCGTGTGATATGGTCGTCTAAATCTATATTACTGCCCACTAAAAAAAAAAAAAGTGCAGACCGATGGTTGTTCATCGATCCGTACAAATCGCCTTTATTATACTATTCGGTTAGGAATAAAATTACGGAAGGCACTGAAGGTTCCTGGACATTATTGTTCCTACAAAATTGCCACCACAATTTGAAAGTGACGTTTTATTTTCACAGCGAATTAGATCCTAATGAAGTTCATATGAGGCCTAAGACCTGTTCTGGCACACCTCGGCGGGAGAACGCGAGCCGCACAGTATCGTGGCTCCCAGGGTAACATGTAGGCGACGCTCCCGCTGCTGGTTCCTGTTACCAGACCGAAGTGCGTCGTTAAGGATAATGATTTCCGAATTTATTTAGTAACGGGAACCATGGCTGACAAGGCCAGTAGGTAAGGGAAAACAAAAATACCTGTAGATTTTTCGGTAATTATTTTTTGCACACATTTTAATATTATTGGAAAGGGTGGAAAAGCGTAAAAATAATATTGGCTCTAATTAATATTAAACGCATGTACTTTGAACGCGTCTTGATCTTGTTTCCATGAAACATACTTGGTACATTTGGCATTGGTGCGTGAGGCAAAAAGGTCTATCTGAGGTTTTCCAAACTTCTGAGTGATTAAATGACAATCACGATCACATAGTTCAAATTCCGTATCCTTATTGATCTTCCTTGATTCTTCATCTGCTTCTTTGTTTTCTTTTGTGGTTATGTACGACGCAAACAACAAAGATGGAAGATGGCGCTCCTCGCACCATTGCCGAATTAATTTAGTTAATTCAGTTAAATGAGGAAATTCCACCCATTCTATTAATTAACTGATTGCTGTGGTATTATCGATCCGTAATAATATAGCACAGTTTTTTTGTTTTTGGCTAAACATTTTAATCCCATGAATACTGCAAGCAGCTCTAAACAATTATTTTATAATTATTTAGAGCCGATCGACTAGCGTCACTAAATATTGCGAGCTAGAAATCCTTCATAATAAGGATTTTTGTACTCGAAATATTTCTTTCCCACCATAATAAATCGGGTAATACAGAATTAGATATCTTAATTTTACAATCATAATTACAACACTTGTTTAGGGCAAAAAACTTTTCTCTTCCCATGTTCTTTGTATACAGCCACCCATACCTAACATGCCGCAGTTAAGGTACCTACCTATAAACTGGGCAAATTCGCGAATTGTACACATGGGTAAACTTTTATAATTTTAACTAACTGTGCTATACTATTTCGGTTTCCTGCAGGCAATGATATAGTAATATCAAGCGAGTTATATATAAGAATCCTAAAAAAATACACTTGCTTAGGCTCCAAGCAACTTTTTTGGTAATTAATGATGAAACCTTGACACTCGAGAAGCCGAATGGGTGCTTTAGCATTTTGCAAACAGTCGTTATAATCAGTTCCTATACACAGAATATCGCCCAAATATATAACAGAAGTATACCCGTGGCGCTTTAAATGACTTATAACCTCCTTCATAATTTTAGTAAATATTCGTGGCGCTACTGGTAATCCATAGAACTGTCATTCTCGAAATTAAATCTTAGATGTTTCCTATCGCTGTGGGCTACAGGAATTAACAAATATGATTCTTTCAAATCAATGGTTGCTATATAACTACCGTTCGAAATTGACTTGGTTGCAGTTCGGTAGTCTTCCATTATGAAATGGGTTTTGTGGACACATGTATTAAAAGATTTTAAATTTAATATAAATCTTTTATGTCCGCTAAGTTTCGGCGCCAAGAATATTTTCGAAATATACTGATCAACTGTGGGGCCACATTGTGATATAGCTCCTAAATATAGCTCCTAAATCTAGTAATTTATTTATGGACAACTGAAGACTTTGTCTTTCTAAGTGACCGAGTGTATCCTGTGAAGGTGGTGCTCTTTGTGTGACCTCAGTCACGAGTGGAACAGTGATGCCATCTCTGATCCATTGGAGAACTACGTGATTAGTAGTAATCAATAGCCAACAATCGTAAAATAATTGAAGGCGTCCCGCATGTACCTGCACGAGTGCCGTGGTGGGGCACGGCTCGTGCTGTTGGAGTAATTGAAGCGGCTTCGTGGTGCGTTATTGCGTAATTACGTGCTATTAAATATTCCTTTAACAACTTTTCCTTGCTTTCTTTAGGTAAGCCTTTTCTTAAAATCGGTGACCACCTCTGCGCCATTAAAATTATCATGGATAGGCTAACTAAATATAGGAGAATGGTCACATCACCGAGTGCGTGTAAATACTCAGGAGCGAGCTACGGGATCTGTGTGCTTTCTAATGACTGAAGGTTTTCCAGAATATCCACTGATGTATGTGGCGTCATGGTCGTCCCTTCGTTATCCTGATTTTTGTGTATTTTGTTGTCTAAAATATATAAGTTAATTTAGGAAAGCACTTTTTATGGTAGAACGAAGGTAATGGTTTTTTGTCTCGATTTTGACTCTCGGCCAACATTCGAGTACACGTTCCTCGAGTTTGACTCTCGGCCAACATACGAGGACTTTCCTTTGTCTGGCGCTCGGCCTAACTCAGGAATATTCTTAATATCGTGAAGACATTTGAAGAAACACTGATATTATGCTCACATAGATTGAAATTACACGAGTTTTCAACGTTCGAAGCATCCGACGAATCAGAATAAACTATCACTTGACGTTAAATTACTCCCGTTTTGATTTTTCTTCTTATCTCCTTATCTTTTCTTTATATTCACATATTCTTTCTTCATTTCTTCTTTTTGACGTGTTAATTTTTAAACTAGTAACGTAGGAGTACGAATAATTAAAAATATACCGACGAGCGCGTGCGCGTGTTGCCTCGCATGAACAAAGAATGAGGTCACAGCGCAGCAGCGGTTACGACAAGATAATAGTGCAAATGGGGGGTAGAATAGAAACAATTTTTACTTTATGTTCTATAAAAATGAATGCGATGTTGCCTTGTAGGATCAAAGTACTACCTGGTTCTATATATATCTTCGAATAAAACAACGAAATATAATGTGTGTTATATGTGTTATAGTATGTATTTACAAAAGAAAAGTAGTATATGTAGTATATCAGTTATCTGGTTTCCTAGTACAAGCTCTGCTTAGTTTGAGATCAGATGGCCGTGTGTGAATAATGCCCCAGGATATTATTCTAATTTTACCTAGTCTGTTGGTCTAGTGGTTAGTGTCTCTGACTGCTTAGCCAGAGGCAGTAGGTTCGATTTCCTACCCGGGACAAATCTTTGTGTGAGGAAGACGATTATTTGTTCCATGTCTGGATGTAATTTATCTTTAATATGTATGTATTTAGAAATATATAAGTTTTTATCAGTTGTCTGGTTGCCATAATACAGGCTATGCCTAGTTTAGTATTTAATCGATTATTATTCGACGGTCACCGTAGCCTAGTTGGTAGTGCTCCTGCCTACGAAGCTGGTGGTCCTGGGTTCGAATCCCGGTAAGTGCAAATATTTGTGTGATGAGCACGAATATTTGTTTCTGAGTCATGGATGTTTTATGTATATAAGTATTTATCTATCTATATAAGTATGAATATCGTCGCCTGGTACCCATAGTACAAGCTTTGCTCAGTTTGGGGCTAAAATGATCTGTGTGTCATTGTAAAAAAAAAAAATTGCAGTGTGTTCCTTGTCCCAAGATATTTATTTATTTATTATTATTCAACAAAGACCAGGTCAGTAGTACCCTAACCTGGCGGGCATTTATGAAGAATATAATGACGATGACAAGTCAAAAGAGGTGTGCAAAGATCGTGACAATTGGAAATTAGTTGTCTCAGCCTACTCATCTGGCGTGAGTCTATGTATGTATTATTATTTATTTAACAGTACTCAATTCCTTATATTAAATCAAATCAAATTTATTTTGTGAACATAGGTTATAAATACAGGTGATATTGATAATAACATAAAGTACATCCATGTTCTGCCTGTTAGGCATACAAAATTATATAAATAAAAAAAAAACACTACTACATTGTACTTCTATACATGCACTTAACCCAAAACTAATTATAAAACCAAAGCCAATTTAATTGTGCAATAAATAATACTATAACGTGTCATAATTAATCTTAAATTGAATGTCATACTTAAATATTTAAAATGAAAATGTCATAATAATTAACTATAAATTATTTACGGATCATTTAACTGGTCTGTACTTATTTTATTTTATTTATGTTTCTTTAGTTGATAAGTTAGGTTATTTCAATAATAATTGATTTATATAATAATTATATTTATGTTTGTATGTAAATAAATGCCCCTTCTATACGGTAAAATATTATATATAAGACACAAGTTTTACCTCAGGACTGGTCTGTTGGTAGTAAATGGCTAGTGATTCTACTTACTACTTACTTATCGTATGGGCAGTGGTTACCCTGGTGTCAGAGTTATTCAAGCCTCTATAGGCCTCTGATATGGCTTAACGACTGTTGCCTAATGACTGTAACCGGGACCGACAGCCCAACGTGCCCTCCGAAGCACGGAGAGGCGTTGTAATTAAACCACTTTGGCGGTCACCCATCTATTGTCTGACCGCGAGCCTAGTTGCTTAACCTCGCCGACTTACGGACCGGTGAGAGCATCTAACTACGAGTATGTGCGGCTTAAACCCTAACAAGATATTTATTTATTTAATACTGAGCATCGTTTCCGACACCACCTGGATTGTCGTGATGGATTTATGCCAAATAGACTTTTACCGACTTTATTGGCAGAATGATGTCGTTAACTATTATAATGCTCAAACTTTCTCTTTGTTCAAGTGATGTACAGTGTTAAGGTTGAAGAAGTCGCTAATTATTTTCATTTATTTATTTGAATAGAATGGTACAAATACATTTTACAATATAATAATAATAATATCTAGGGACATTGTCACAGAGATCATCCTAGCCCCAAACTAAGGAAAGCTTGTACTATGGGTACTAGGCGACGATATACATACTTATATAGATAGATAAATACTTAAATACATAGAAAACATCCATGACTCAAAACAAATATTCGTGCTCATCTCACAAATATTTGCACTTACCGGGATTCAAACCCAGGACCACCAACTTCGTAGGCAGGAGCACTACCAACTAGGCTACGGTGATCGTAATGCTAATATTGTATCGTGTATCTATCGGTGCTAATATTTTTGCAATATTGGCACCATTAGACATACAAATATGTGACATAATATGTATGACGATTATAATTTAGATTGATGAAATATCAGTAGTACATCTTCTTAACATAATTAAAATTTTCTGTCACTAAAATGTGCGGGCATTGTTGTTAAAAAAAAAAGAAAAAAATATTATTTACCAGAATATTATATGAAATAGCAGAAATAGGTTTTATCGAGAATACGAAACTCATTTTGTCAGCCCAAAGACGACCACAGCTGGACAAAGGCCTCTCCCAACGATCTCCATAATCAGTCAGTCTTGCTCTTCTATATAAACTATATCGTTCATTATTAATATAGTACACAAGGTCTGGTCAGTTTATAATTATCAGTATAAATTACTATATTTCTTTTGCCGTTCCGTATCCGTCATATCTGACTCATGCAAACTATATTTGTAAATAGTACTGTTGCCACCTGTGTATTTATTAATTAAAACGATGTAAACTGATAGAGTAGTTTATTAATCTAAAATTATAGTCTCGGGATTGCGGTTAGACTCAAACATGCACAGAATCTACAGTCTGACTAGGCTGCCCTGTAATGCTTGTATCATCCTCCACCAGTCTTCAGTTATAGTGGTAGGGGAACACTTTCTTCTGTTAGTCCAGCTCAAACACAGTTTTTTTAAGTGCGAGTGACTAGTTTACCCTTAAGAAGTGACAATGCACAACTCTTTATCCTGCGCATGGGCCGGTGGTGTACCGTTTCACAATACTTAACAGTACCCACTATAGCTCATGTCAAGACTTCATCAAACAAAACACAAGTTTGTTTTTAGAAATTTTAGACGTTGTTGTAATTTTATGTGAATACAAACTCTTTATATATGCTTAATGGACATATTGCGCACTTCGTATACTAACTAATATTAATCTTATAATACTGATTTGTTAGGTATTACTTGTTTGGTCTTTGGTTTCGCCTTGACATGGTTTTCATTCATGTTTTAATGGACAATGTGCTTTACTGATTCTTATCTACTGGTCAATTGAAAATAATTTCAATGAATAACAAAAATAGGTATAAATGTTTTATTCATATTTATTCTGCCCATTTAAGTTGTAATGCAGTAGTTAGCGAGGTATATAATAAATGTTATCTGTTGTTATTCATAGTAATTGCAGCGGATCGGTATGTATATATACATATAGCTGTGCCCCGCGGTTTTACCCGCGTTAAATTTTATAACTTATCACAGCTCCTCCCCCGTATGTGATAGCGTGATAATATGTAGCCTATATGTTGACCCGACCTCTTAGTAATATTCATGCAAAATTTGAAATAAAGTCATGCAGTACTTTTTGAGTTTTGCCCGGACATACATACAGACAAACAGACATATAGACAAAAATTCTAAAAACTATATTTTTGACTTCGATATCGGTTGCAACTCACGCTTCAGGTATCCTTTTAAAAAAATATTCAATGTACAGTTTTGACTTTCCTACGATTTATTATATGTATAGATATAGATATATACTTTTTGTATACTGTGTGTACTTTTGTATGTAACTGTTTTTTTACACATTCTCAGGAGCAGGTTGTAGCCAAGGCGGGTTTATACCCTCGTGCCCAGGTTAGTTAGTAAAATAATCTCTGAATTTGCCTGTTTCATCAGATTACGAGTGTGAAAATAGGAGCGCATTCAGTTGATCGCTAAGATGACTAAATCACATTTAAACTAAATATCATAGCTAAATTTTAACCACGAGTGCATTATTATTATTTATTAAAAATATGACTTCATTACGCAGGTAGTGGGTTCAATTCCCACCCAGAACAGACATTAGTGTGCAGGAAAATGTCAAAATTTTTAAATTTATAGCATTATTCGCAATGCAAAGCATTTATCTAGCCATCGTGTATCGTTCGTAGCTTAACGCAGAGCGCCTACCCCGGATTGGTAGATGATACAGGTTCGAGACCCGCCGGACGATTAAATATATGATTTCCCATTTTTGAGATTAGGAATATGTCTGTTTGTCCTGAGTCTGGGTGTAATTATCTATATATTACATTACATATCGGCGGCCACGGCCATGTATGAATAATGTCCCAGGATATTATTATTATGATAAGCAGTAAAGATTAAACAGATGGGCCGTAGTTCTACAAGGTTAATAGTCTAACCTATAATAAAACAAAACTAATAATATGAAATACGCATGAAAACTGTCAATCTTTTTGCAGAAAACCTTTAGAATTTAACTACTACCGACGTATAATATTAGTTAAGTATAGGTTTTGAAGGCCTAACAAAGTACTCATTTATATTCAACAAAATGTCAGATTGGATACAAGTCTTTACTGCACAAAAGCCCTTAGGTACTAAATAACATTGAACGTTATTAAGATTTGTATAGATAAATAAATTACTTAATGTTTTTAAATTCGCGATTTGTACACATTTTTATATACTGTGGACACGGGTCTCATCGCGATAAAGATTTTGGTAAATCATTACCTTGGTTACCCGACGTTTCGGCATGGATTGGACCAGCCGTGGTCACGGGTCGACTGGTGTGGCTCGGCAGCGTCGTCTCCGTGAAGCTCGGGTTCTTTATCGCGATGAGACCCGTGTCCACAGTATATAAAAATAAATTACTTTATAAAGTAAAACATAAATATAGCTCTGCTGCCTGCTCAGTTGCAGTTGTGCAGTCTAGATGGTCATCCTGGTGGTTGCCATCCATCTAGACTGCAGTTGTGCAGTCTAGAAGGAAAGCAACCACCATAGTGACCGTAGCCTAGTTGGTAGTGCCCCTACCTACGAAGCTGGTGATCCTGGGTTGATTGGTGATTTGTGTGAAGAGCACGAATATTTGTTTCTGAGTCATGGATGTTTTCTATGTATTTAAGTATTTATCTATCAATATAAGTATGTATATCGTCGCCTGGTACCCATAGTATAAGCTTTGCTTAGTTTGGGGCTAGGATGATCTGTGTGACATTGTCCCAAGATACCTCTGTTGGGACGTTGCTTTTCAACCGTGTGGAAGATGCTTTAGCCGTTGGAGCAGAAATTTTCTCGAGTGGCGACCACGATAATCTATGTAACTAGGAATAATTGTGTATACTTAATTATATTACTACAAACATGTTCTGACTATTTACAAGCGATTTTTTAAACTCTACGTGAATAATAAAAAAAATCCGAAAACGCAGCGTTGAGCAAGATGGACCGATGATCTTGTGAGAGACGCAGATTGAAATTGAAGAAGAAAGAGAAAGAAGAAATTGTCACCAGACAAGCAAATAACATAAGTCTTATAACACCCAAAACAAATTATGGTAAAAAGAATATTATGTATGAAGGGGTAAAGTTATATAACACCTTACCGAAATATATTAAAGAAAATTATAACATTAAAAAAAAACCTGTATACAGGGCTAAAGGTTAAGTCGACCTAGATCCTTGAAGTGGTTGTAGTTTCCATCATTTCTGACACATTTCACCATGAAACATGGTTCCCCAAATTTAACCGTTCTCAGATATTGGACTGTAAAGATTTTTTTTTTAATTTCCATTTTTTGTCTATTGACCGATGATCTTGTGAGAGTGGAAGCCGCTGGATGCGGGCAGCGCAAGACCGGCAATTGTGGAGATCTTTGGGAGAGGCCTTTGTTTAGCAGTGGACGTCTTTCGGCTGATTTATAACCCTTCGGGCGATCTCTACTCCATGGTCGCAGTCGCAATATTGAACCGTGATTACGGTAATACTTAGCAAATTAGCTTACAACATCTGCGACCTTGAAACGCAAACTTAAGTTGGCGAAAACATAAGCCATAACTGGTTTATTAAAAAAAATGTGATGCGTGACATTTTTTTATAAAGACAACGCCTGCACTAGGGAATATATTCCCTGTGTTGCGGGGTACTTTACAAACATATAATAGACGGACACAAATGATATTCAGACTCAGAACAACAATTTATGGGTCACACAAATAGTTGTCCGGCGCGGGACTCGAACCCGCGATACGAAGCGCCGAGGCAACTGTCTTAGCCGCTGCGCCACACGTGCAGTCAAAACACATTAACTCCAAACCGTTTTTTTTTTAAATTGGATCCATTACCTTTGGTTTATGTCAAGCTCACAATACAGTATATAATGATAATAATAATAATGTCCGCCCGACTGAATTTCGGCCACGGCGGTCAGTTTCAATGGAGACTAGTCAATTGCGCAGGACATATTATAGAGCACAAGTGTGTGTGCAAACACAGGGGCACTTTCTATTCCATCACTCTCATGATCCCATGGGGTGACTAGCGACACGACCGGAAAGAGCTCAGGTACAGGACTGACGGCTTTACGTGCTCTCAGACGCACGGGGGTGTAATACCGCCAACTTCGGCTTCACCAAGTTTTTACGGAAAATCCCAAAATCACTTTTTGGCCCGACCCGAGATTTGAACCCAAGTCCTCATTCGCTGCGGTTGAAAACGCTACCGCTAAACCAAAGAGGCATTCACAAAGTATATACAAGCAATATACAATATTAATGTAATAAATATTTTTCTAAACTAGTCCGTCCATGTTGTCTGTTTTATCACATTTAATTTAAGCTTTATTTATGTCCCTATCAACCGCATACTGCAATAAATCTCGCTAATACAACATTCAAGTTGAAAGCAACTGTAAAAAATGCAGCCATACAAAGATAATGGTGCGCATGAGTTTGACAAACGACTCTATTCCACCCACATGCAACACAAAAACGGCCAGTCTCATTACACTGGACGATTTATTATCCTCTCATTATCTTGCCCCGTGGCTCCCGGAAGAAGACATGGGTCATTGTGCTTCGATCAAGGTCATCAGCTAACCTTGATCCGTCGGTAGTAACAGCAAGGGCGATTTAAGCGGCCGACGTGCATATTAAACTAAATTAGATGCCGTAAAGATTAATAATTCCTCTTAACGACTCATCTGTTTGTTTTGCCAATGCCGTGTTAGATCATTTCTATTTTGTAAGCGAATGTTTTGATCATTGGTTAGGTTAGGATCGCGAAACGATAGTCGATGGCGATCGGCATTTGTTTTGTACAGTCGCCAGCACATCAAGCTACCCCAATCTGTCAAATTTCCCCAATTGAAAGTGAGCCTTATGCTTATGTGATAAAGTTGAAAATCTTTCAAAGAAATATGACAGATTGGGGTAGCTGGATGTGCTGGCGTCTTTACATACAAGTAAGTACGTCAGTATGGGACCCTGTGCGCTAGTTTTCTTTTGTAAATACATACTAATATAGGTGGACCAGACTCAGGACAAACTGACATGTTCGTGTACACAAATAGCTATACATACATACATACACAGACTCACGCCTGTTTCCCAGAGAGGTAGGCAGAGACAACGGATTTTTATTTGTCACGATCTTTGCACACCTCTTTTGCCTCGATTATTGTCATTATATTCTTCATACATGCTCGCCGGTTCAGGGTACTTCTGACCTGCCCTTTCTTGAGATCGTCTCTAATTTGGTCAGAGAATGTTCGACGAGGTCTTCCCCTTCCGATTGTCCCATTCACACAGGCCAAGTATACTTCTTTTGTCAATCTTCTTTCATTCATCCTTTCTAAATGGCCAAACCATATCAGCATACCTTTTTCAATAGCTGTCCTGGGTGGGAATCGAACCCACGACCTGCGGCGGAGGGGCGACAATTTACCAACAGCCCTGACGAAGGCTTATTTGGCATCTTGTATTACGCGTATGATCCCACGTATTCAGGAAAACGCCTCCATTCCAATGTGATTAGTTAATTGTATGGTCATGGACCTGTCATGGCCGTTCAGCGTCGAGGGCATGGGTTACCTCGTCATACTACAGTGGAAACAATTACACTAGGAAAACTGCCCTTACTGCCAATGTAATAAAGATGATGTTGAAGTTCACTGATTGTACAATAGTCAGTCACCTTACTCCTTATCAAGTTTATATATGCCATCACGAATTCTCTTCACGTCGCAACTTATTATATGATGTGTGTTTGAATGGAAGACACAGTATGCGGCAAAACACTCAGCAGGGATGAAGTAAAATATACTCTTTATCATAAATCTAGTATCCTCGGTGATGGACCGGTTGGATTGGTTGGTAAATGCTTGCCTTTTACGCCGCAGGTCGTGGGTCAAATTCCCACCCAGGATAGATATTAGTGTGCATGAACACGTCTGTTTGTCTTGAGTCTGGGTGCATTTATCTATATAAGTATGTATTTACAAAAGAAAAGTAGTAGGTATATGTAGTATATCAGTTATCTGGTCGCCTTAGTATAAGCTCTGCTTAGTTTGGGATAAAATGGCCGTGTGTGAATAATGTCAATTCAATTTATTTATTCACAGTAAGTAGAGTTAACATTAATTAGGTAAATTACATAATATGGTCCTTATAATCTATTTAGACTGTATTAGGCACGTGAATACATTTTTATTATCTATGATAAAATTAAAAAAAAATTAATGTCACAGAATTCAAATACCATCAAAATGTTAACCAATTCAAATAAAATGTCAAATTAATTATAGTCAATAATAGCAAAGATTATGTCAAGTCAGACACAATCACATCATTTCTGATCCACTCTTCCACGCATATCATTCTGTCTAATAATACATTCTTTAATATTCGTTTGAACCCTATAAGTTGTTGAATGGGATGTTGATGGGAGCACGTTGTTCCCAGGATATTAGTATCTATTTTTATTAGTTAACATGCTTTTCATTTCACACTCAATTTAGTTATCTTGTTAAGTCATCCATTAGTTTTTATTGCATAGGCTTCCATGTTATATTATCATGTGTCCAAGCTAGCCGAATGAAATCAGTCTTAAATTGAACTATAATTTGGAATTGGCCAGTGTTCCGAATTCAAATCATAGATCATTTAAGAATGTTTAAATTCTACCAAAAGTAAACTACGATTTAGAATCGGACAGTGTTCCAATTCCAAATCATAGTTCAATTTAAGAATGATTTTATTCTACTAAAATTGAACTATGATTTGGAATTAAACAGTGTTCCAATTCCAAAATCGTAGTTAAATTTAAGACTGATTTATTCTACTCGCTTGGCGTCGTGATAATATTATAACATGCATGCCTATGCAGATGTGTTTAAGATTAATGAAAAGCAATAAATTCTTATTCTGTAGTGATTTAAACTTAAGATTCTTGTGTAACATAAATTGTACAGAAGTATAGATAAACGTGGTCCGGTTTGGAATCCTACTAATATTATAAATGCGAAAGTTTGTGAGTACAATGTGAGTGAGATGTATGCATTTTTGTTAATTTTTCATGGAAATTCATTTTAATTTTATGAAAAATTCCAGAAGCGTAGAGCAGAACTTTACGTTTTATGACTTTTGCTTTTCATAGCACTGAGTGAACGAAAATTGTTTTATAAAGAACTAGGATTATCTGGTACATGGCGCAAAAGGGGTCACCGGAGCAGCATACCCGCGTTCCCGAGGATCCCACATCAGACGCCAGAATAAGTCCATGGCATGTTAGGTTTAGTTGATGCAAGTCCGACATACCCACCCGCAGACACTTTTTGCGGGTGGAATGCGTAGGCATTCTTAGTCGTAGTCGTAGCTGGTTTTTGCTGTACTTCCAAAGGTTTTTGTACCAGCTGTTGTCTACTCTTTTTATGAGTCATGGCCACTCGACAATGGTGGATTTATTATTATTATTATTATTATTATTAAGTATAAAAATATGTACCTTTAAATGAATGACACTGAAGACCATTGACAGACATGAAGAGGATTTTAAAAATCAAGTGTGTATTGTAATTACGTGGTTTGTAAGTGGTAAAACCTTGTAAAGACATCAAGTATCATTTCCTACTGACTTGTGATGAGTTTTTAATACTTAAACGAGTACGATACTTATCTACTACCTACTTTATTCATTCATATACTTCCTAGATCTAATGACAAACTAAAATTTATTCGCAGTCCATACTTATATATCAACTTGTGCCAAAGTCAAGGAGAGGCAATGAATTTATAACGGTGTTTAATAATATAGCCATATATATTTTATTCAGTAAAAAAATATTATGTATTTTTGTTTCGACATCTTTTTTTTTAACCTACCGTACAGTGCTTGATGTGGCAGCTACTGAGAAACACTTGTAAGAATCCTTTTTTTACAAATTCACCTTAGCATTTTAAATGTATTTGAATTAAATCTACTGAAGGAGTAGATTTTTTAAAGACAACGTCCGCACTTGGGAATCTAATCCATATGTTGTGGGGTACTTTTCAAACATATAATAGACAGACACATATTACATCCAGATTCAAAACAACTATTTATGGGTCACACAAATAGTTGTCCGGTGCGGGACTCGAACCCGCGACACGAAGAGGCGAGGTTTTAGCGGCTGCGCCACACGATTTAATACATTTAAATAATTTAACAAATGTTAAGGTGATCATATTTTTTATCATTATGTGCCTTATTGTGCCTCGTTACTAGTGTTTTTTTTTAACTTCTTAGGAATCTGCCATCCGATCCCAAACTAGGTAGAGCCTGTACTATGGCAACCGGACAACTGATAAACGTACTTATATATTTCTAAATATATACATATTATCATTGACCTATATGTATTCTACTAGACGCGCAATCCCATATTGAGAATTTGCCCACTGAGTTGCAGCGCCCGCGCTGCCACTCAGTCAACATTTTGGCCGCCGCACCCGCGCCCCCCACCTCGCGCACAGCCGGACTGGGACAGAGTTATTATTCGAAACAGCGTGTCTAGTTATACATATAAGTCAATGCATATTATAGATAAATTACACGCAGGCACAAAACAAATAATCGTGTTCATCACACAAAGATTTGTCCCGGGTGGGAATTGACCCCACGATCAATCGCTTAAAAGTCAGGTTGACTAACTACTAGACCACCAGAAAAAAAGATAGAAAAAAGATTTATTCCAAAAATTGCAGGGGTAAAAATATAAAATACATACTTAACAATAAAATAAAAACATAGACGCTTGTTTGCCATAATGCCATAGGCATTTCAGGCTTGCACGGACACGCCAAGCATGGACGAAGTAACAATCTAAGTTATTGTGTGCCATAATTATTTTACTTCTTGAAACTGCTACTCGACTTTTGAACGCGACTGTACTTACATAGTACATAACGTATAATTAATATACAGAATGCTCAATCGTTCTTGATACTTTCAGTTAGATTACATTGTACTCCGCGGAATCAAAAGGTCAAAGAACTTGTAGATTACAATCATTTCGTCTTAACATTTCCTATTAAGCGAAACATGACCGAAATGCAAATCTAGGATCTTGCTTTAGCGCTTAACGGATTTAGTTGGATTAAACTATCGTAACCTATTCCATTTTCTATAAAAATAATAACGGGCGGCCTAGGGCGTCAAACCCCGCCGCTGGAGGAACTCAATTTGTTTCATATTTATTTATATATTATTGTTTTCTTTTTTATATCAATTTTATAAATATAAATATGTAAAATAAGAAATTAAATAAACAATTTGGAATAATAATAATATCCCGGGACATTCTTTACACACGGTCATCTGATCCCAAACTAAGCAGCGCTTGTACTATGGAAACCAGATAACTGATATACTACATATTCTACTTTTCTTTTGTAAGTACATGCTTATAGGTATAGATTTACACCTAGAATTACACCTAGCCTTAGGACAAACAGATATGTTCATGCACACAAATATCTGTCCTGGGTGGGAATCGAACCCGCGACCTCCGGCGTGAAAAGCAAGCATTTGCTAACCACGCCAACAGGCCCGCCTATAATGATATTACTAAGAGAAAAGAACTGTTAATTACTGTCATTACTAAATCACTCATTTCCTCTCTATTCTGTACACTATCTTCTACCTCTTTCGTTCTCCATATAAATTTAATCCAGGCGGCATTTCGACCACTGCGGCCAGTCTCAATGCAGCTAACTGCGCAGTACATATTATGTAATAGTCAAATTGTAATGCACAAGTGTGTGCGCAAAAACATGGGCATTTCCTATTTCATCACTCTCTTGATCCGATGGGAAGACTAGCGACACAATCGGAACGAGGTCTGGTAGAGGACCGACGGCTTTACGTGCTCTCCGAGGCACGGGGGTGTATTACCGCCAACTCCCAGACTTCAATTCAATTCTGTTTATTCATGAACAATTTATTTAAATTGTGTGTGAATATTACATAAACATGAAACATAAAACAATACAAATTAAAAAAAAAACAGTACAATATATTTAAAATAAGTAAATGAACATTAAACATGCATATACATTTATGATAAAAAACTATTAATTATATAAAATCTAAATAACGTTAATGAATTATCTAATAATAATTATGATTAATAAATTATTTAATAATTATAGACGGTTATTTATAAATTTATAATAACATTTATTTATTAATTATTTATAAATAAGCGTCTTTATAAATAATTAATAACATTTATTTGTTAATTATTTATA
This sequence comes from Pseudoips prasinana, assembly GCA_951640165.1. Taxonomy (NCBI): domain Eukaryota; kingdom Metazoa; phylum Arthropoda; class Insecta; order Lepidoptera; family Nolidae; genus Pseudoips; species Pseudoips prasinana. Next base: position 19,436,403 of record OX621260.1, read on the forward strand.
AATAAGCGTCTATAAAACTCGGGGTGAAACAAAGAAATTATTTTTTACGGAAAACACAAAATTAAGTTACTTCTTAGTAAAAAAAGCTTATTACAATATCTCTGAATACTTTTCAGAACAAAATAATGCATTTGTTTGATTATGGTTGTTTATTTTTTGTAATGTAATTACGTGATATATGTACGTATATTGAATATGTAAAGTCGTTCGTCTTTGTTTTCAGGCGATTGTTATTGGTCTTGCACCTTTCGCATGCCTTATGGTAAAATATGGCTGAACTGTATAATGTATAACACCATGTATTGTACCCATATTCGCGAAATAAAATATCTTATCTTATCTTATCTTATCTTAAAAATTACTTGTTGAACCGACCCGGGATTTAAAGCCAGCACCTCATTAACTACGGTTAAATACGCTACCGCTAGACTTACTAATATTGCCTCTGCTAAATGTCCTTGTCGATAAATATTAACCGACAACAAGAAGTACGTTTAACTTGAGGCTCACCTTTGAACCTTAGTTTGAAGGTTTAAGCGTTTTATAATACTTAGTATTGAATGGACGCGATACGCTTCGTTTAATCCAACAACAAGGAAAAGGTGATGATTTGACATCGGATTCTATACATTAGTATAATGGGATGGGACGGTTGGTGCTGTTGGTAACTACTTGCCTTTTTCGTCGCAGGTCAAACCCATTGTTTGTCCTGAACCTGGGTGTAATTATCTATATAAGTATGTATTTACAAAAGAAAAGTAGTAGGTTTATCTGTTATCTGGTTTTCATATTACAAGCTCTGCTGACTTTGGGATCAGATGGCTGTGTGTAAATATTGGGTAGTATTTCAACGAGTGACTGTAAATTAAAGTTTTAAGTGACATAAATAATGAATTTACGTAATAGTATTACTAAGTGAGCGAGTGACTGCGAGTGACGAGAAATCAACAGAACAGAACTAACAAATATTAATTTGAGTTACTTAAAATACAAAATGAGAAGCTCCATAATATTTGAGCAACCTAATAATTCTTCGCTTTGAGCAATCAGAGAGATCAGAGGCTTGTGCGGCGGACTTGGCGGGCAGCGCTATTATTTTTGTTTAGATTTGCATTGTATGTCTCCTGAAAAATTCAAAAAGCTACAAAAAAATTGGGATTTTTGAAAACTTTCCATCAATCTTCACCAACAATACTGTCTAGCTTGATGGTCACAGTTCTAACCTAACCTAACCCAAATAACTTCCAGAAAACTCGTCTCTATCCTAATATGGAAGCCCTATCAGTATTTCTAGTCACTCACTTAGTAATTTGGTCTCACGGCTATAATTTTGATATGTGAAATGAATTAATTATAACCCACTATTTGTAAGCTTGTTGTATATTTTATTATTAATCAATATTCGTCGTTAGTTTAGTTAATTATTCGCTTACTCAAATTCATGCCGCTCAAGTTATTAAAACAGTATCTCATCATCAGTCGCTAAGTATTTTTGTATTCGATCCTTTTATAATTCCCCGTAAATATTTCCCAGGATAATACTGCGTATCTTGGGCTTTGTGATCGTTGTGGTATATTACAGTACTTTGGCGTCATATGAATCAACTAATCAATGCATTTATTCCACTTCGAATCAAAATCATGAACCATAAAATATATAACCAATTTCATACACTGAAAATGACATTTATCGAATATTATTTTTGTAATTTTTTAATTTAAAGTCCGTACAAGGCAATATCATGAAAAATGGAGGAAGACAATTTTAATATTGATAACAATCCAATATTGCTCATAGATGTTTTTGTTAAAACACTGCTTCCAAAGGAATGAAGTCGTATCATTCATCAGATGCAAAAAGTAACTGATCTTCAGATGTTATTAATGAAAACTAAGAAATTAAAAGACATACTATTTTCTAGACAAGTAATCATTGAATTGAAGAAACGCTACATACATATATACAAACATATGTACCAAAGCCTAAGTCTAAAATAAACTGAGCGAAGTCATCATTGCAGAAAGTTAATTTCTGTTCTTATGGCGCATAGAATATACGTATATACATATACACATGTATATAATCCGATGTCTTGTGGTAGCACACAACATTTTATTGAAAATTATTGAGCTCTGTATTGGATTTATTTACAACATAGCAAGTACTAAAATAAACAAAAAATCATTAACTGTGAAAGCTTATTGAATTTATCAGATTTGGAAACGGTTTATGTTTGTCTATTTTTATCTTTTAATTGTTTTTAGAAAATAAACAAGAAACTGTAAAGATTTGTGTAATGCATAGGGCATGCAAAACCGGTTTTCCGGTTTTGCGCAAAACCGGAAATCGGCCAAAATTTAACGATTTTTGAAAACCGGTTTTGAGAGCCAAAACCGGAGCTCAGCTCCGGTTTTCCCATTATTGAGTAACAATTAACATTTTGATTTTTATAAACATTTTTTTCGAACACTCGAAAAATAATTAATTTTCAGACATCAAATGCATCCGAACCGAACATCCTGCCTGCATCCACCCACTTACACCATGTATGAAAGCGGAGGGCACCGAAGCATATAATTATTTATTATGTGTTCTACCAACAAGTGTTGAGAGTGAAAGGGTGTTTTCGGGTGCTGGGTATTTCTGTAACAAAATAAGGAGTTCGCTGTCTGCTCGAATGTTGGATGCACTTATATTCTTAAGATCACATTATCAAGAACAGCGATCTCTTGAAAACAAGTGATTTATGCTTTATTTAAATAAGTATACATAGTTGATTATTGATCTCTTTTTTAGTGCAATATGAATCATATTATAATAAATAATAATGTTATTTTGTAGTTCGTCTTCAAAGTTACAAAAATGTTGATTTTTTTGGTAATTGTAGGTGCTGTGTTTAATATTTGAAGATGCTGATAGTGTTTTCTATGTTTAAAATATATTATTTTTGATAGCAGACTAATATAATCAACAACAAGTAAGTTTTTGGTATCTTTGGTACCTGGGACAGGCTCAAAATTTTTGCGCATATTGTAAAAAAATGGTGTCGGTATAGTTTAACTAAATAAAAAAAAACGAAAAGTATAAAAAAATATATTATTTCTCAAACTTAGAGAAACTTTGTTATTTTTCCTACATATATTATTTTTTTCATCCGGGTAATCCTATTATATAATTTAGTACATAAAAAATAAAAAAGGTTCTTTTTTTCTCCCATACATTTTTTTTGTGTCTGCATACGCCCACTCCTTACAAATCATTTCACAATTTTTGTTTTTATCACTGCAACCTTTTATTTCCGTATATATCTTCTTCTATGGAATACAACTGCCGAAATTTAACGGTAACAGCTATAATACAACAAAGCGTATTAATAATATTATCAATGTTAGATGTGTCTGAACTTTTTTCCGTTGTAACACGACAGGTTGTGCGACGCGATATTTTTGGACTGGTTAAATTTTATGCCATGACGAATTCATTTATTTAAAGTGGCAACACTGGCTCACAATATTTGATACATTTCTGAACGATTCCGCCATTTGGTGTCGTATCATTTGAGAGAAAGTGGTGAAGCACGCGGATGGTCATTAAAAAATTGTAAGTTAAATTCTTTTGTATTGACGTTAAGTGAATAGGTATTCTGGAATTTCCGCTTTAAATCGTGTAAATCAACTATTGTTCTACTGAAATATAACACTGCACAAAAGGCACGTCTAATAATTTTGGTGTTATGATTTTTTTTAGGTTCGATCGTGTCGAAATTTTGTTCCCTTGTGCGACGTTGTGATACGAATTGTGCTACGTGTCACAACAGAATTTATAAAGATAAGTGTACATCATTGTTTTTTTTTTAACCTATCGCAACTTTAATATTAATAAAAAGCTTTTATTTACTTTCGCTAGTCCCGGTTTTTGTAATGAAAAGTTAAATTTGAGCCAATTGAGTTAGCATTTTGTTGTTGATTACTTGAACAAACTTTTACATAGTAAGTATTAGTTACCTATTTATTTTTATTTATTACTTTCAAGATGTCTGAGGCGGAACGGAGTCGAAGGTACCGAGAAAAATTAAAACAGAGTAATGCGACAAAATATGAAGATTTGAAAAAAAAAATAATGAAAGAACAAAAGCCATAACAAGGAAAATTGCTGAATTAAATGAAGATGAAAAAAATGAGCTCAGAAAGCAGTGGCGGGAATCAAAGCGTAATAAAAAAACATGAAGCTCCATCCCAATCCGCAAATGATAAAGCGACAAAATGTCGTAATTTCTATATCTAGGTTTTCTTGATTATTGTTTAAATGATACTCATAGTCATATGCCATTAGGTATAATAAATTTTATTATCATTAAATAAAAATACCTTCTTAAGAATAATATTTTAAAAATTTTTTAAGCTATGGTTCTTAATAAAAATATATATTTTTGAAATATTTAAAAAAATAGCATTCCGTGGTAGTTGTGTACTAAGGTTTACAAATTCCGTTGTAACACATTAGTTCAGTTGTAACACGTTCCGTTGTGATCTCCTTTGTGCGATAGCGCAAAAATTTTGAGCCTTACCCACCTATTACCAAAGATACCAAAAACTTACTTGTTGTTGATTTCATCTCAGTTAATTAATCTTTATACTATTAAAAGTTCATTGTTATCAGTATAATTATTATGGTTTGGATTAAAAAGAAATGTATCATACAATTTGTTTTATTTTTAGACTTAGTGGGTATTTAAAAAAATGGTGTTTCTTTTTAAATTAAACTAAATTCGATTTTTTTTACTAAAACCGGAACTAGCTCCGGTTTTCGGTTTTGGTCCCAAAAAAACGATGTTCAAAACCGGTTTTGATCACTTTCCGGTTTTGCATGCCCTAGTAATACACTTTTCCAAAATTTATTCATTTTATTACACCCAGGACAAAATGTTTATGCACGCAAATAGCGTGGCAGTGGGCAGGGCACATAGCTCGTAGAGCCGACGGCCGTTGGGGCAGAAAGGTTCTCGAGTGGCGACCACGAACCGGAAGACGCAGCGTGGGCCAGCCCCCTACAAGATGGACCGATGATCTTGTGCGGGTCGCTGGAAATCGCTGGATGCGAATAGCGCAAGACCGGCCATTGTGGAGATTTTTGGGGGTGGCCTTTGTCCAGCAGTAGACGTCTTTCGGCTGATATGGTGATGATGATGAATAACTTTAGACGTTTAAATCTAAACCACTGAGCCACACGTGCAAATAAAATAATACAATAATAAAGCCATATATGTGTTATATATGGCTACAATAGTGTATGTTGTTGTAATTTCACGGGCCGGCGTAATGAATTTTCATACGTGACTGTGTGACAGGCGTGCGTGACTTTTGACACGCTTTGAGAATAGCGCACACGAACCCTTCGACTTTGATCGACTCTGTCGGTAATGATAAATACATCCTTGATTTATCAAAATAATCAATATAACTCTATAAATCAGACAATATGTAGTAAAAATATAGCTAAAATTTAAAATTTTGATAATTAAACCTACACATGATCCTTGACAATAACTTAATTTAAGTTAGTTAAATATCGTTACTGTTATAAAATAAATCTTATTGTAAATTATTTCCTACAATCCGTGTACCTAAATATCTATACCTATGTACCTAGAAATAATTATAAATTATTTATATATTACTACGAACATGTTCTGACTATTTACAAGTGCTTTTTTTGTCTAAGTGAATAAAAACCTTTTTTATTTTATTTTAACTTACACTGAAATGAAATAAATGAAAAATATGTTTAATTTACACAAAAAGAAATCTTACCGTACAAAGCAAAAGTAAAACAAAACTTTAGTTGTGAGTCAAAAAGACTCTGATATTATACGCATCATATTTTTTTTAGAAGACAAGCCCTCTCTAGAGTATGTAATCCCTGTGTCGCGGGGTACTTTAAAAACATATATAGACGGACACAAATTACATCCAGACTCAGAACAACTATTTGTGGGTCACACAAATAGTTGTCCGGCGCGGGACTCAAACCCGCGACACGAAGCGGCGAGGCAACTGTCTTAGCCGCTGCGCCACACGCGCAGTCAAAAGTGTAATGATTGTTTTGATATTTAATAAAATACCAACGTTAATTAGCGCACCTGCGGTTCTTGCACTCTAGGCTCAAGCCTAATTAGTTCCGATAGAAAAAGCAGGAACTCTGAATAAACAAAACAATTGAAAATCGTCCACTGCTGGACAAAGACCCTCCCTCAAAGATCTGGACAATTGCCGGTCTTCGGCTAACAGCATACAGCGGCTTCCAATGTCTCTCATGAGGTCCATATAATAATAATACTACACTACTACACTATTAAATAAAACACAGCCAAGCTCGCCAAGCGGCCAAGCTCGCGGCCAAGCCATAGTACAAGCTCTGCTTAGTTTGGGACCTGATCCCAAACTAAGCAGAGCTTGTACTATGGAAACCAGATAACTGATATAATACATATACTACTTATCTTTTGTAAATACATACTTATATAGATAATTACACTCAGACTCAGGACAAACAGACATGTTCATGCTCACAAATATATGTCCTGTGTGGGAATCGAACCCACGACCTCCGGCGTGAAAAGCAAGCATTTGCCAACGACGCCAACAGGCCCGTCAATTGTATATCAAACCTAAACCAAAAAGTATATCAAACCTAACTTCATCATGATAGCGCAATGATGTCCGCTACTTGACAAAAACCTCCCCAAAAGTTTTCCACGATTGAGTTTTGTCCATCATTAGGAGAGATATGCCATAATCATCACGCTTGTCAGACGGGTTGGCGATTGCAGTATGATGGTCATAGTACTCATTGAGACGCTGCTACCCGTTCTCTGATAGATATTCCCGCGGGAAGACTTCTACCGCCCCCCACGGGATGAGATTTTAACGCGATATTCTATGCCGTAAGCCACACAGCAATCTTACTTTTCTATGTTGAAATAAAACATCAATTAGCTAGTTAGTTGGCCGATTGGTTTCCGCACTTAGCCTCCTGATTGGGCCATTGCACATCCAGCTACCCCAATCTGTCAAATTTCTTTTATAGATTTTCAACTTTATCACATAAGCATAAAGTTCACTTTCAAATGGCGGGCCTGTTGGCGTGGTTGGTAAATGTTTGCTTTCACGCCGGAGGTCATGGGTTCGATTCCCACCCAGGGCAGATATTCATGAAAATGTCTGGATGTCCTGAGTCTGGTTGTAATTTATCTATATAAGTATGTATTTACAAAAGAAAAGTAGTATATGTAATATATCAGTTATCTGGTTTCTATAGTACAATCTGTGCTTAGTTTGGGATCAAATGGCCATGTGTAAAATAATGTCCCAGGATATTATAATTGGGGAAATTTGACACATTAGGGTAGCTTGATGTGCGGTGTGTGTACATGCACTTATTTGGCGACTCGAACCATTTCAGTTCCATCCAGAAGTCCAAGACGCCTCTATAGCTTGGCTTGAGCGCTTCCTGCAGTGCCTACGGATCGTTTAGAATATTCAAAAAAACAATTAGCTAATTATTAATTATTCACATTGATTATTCGTCAACAATCATTGCAGTAAAACCAATAAAATGGTCAATGACGCTGAAAATGAACTCCATCAGTGCGAACTTTTTGTGCCAATTGTCGTTTTAAGTAGATCAATCAAGTACGTGAGTTAAGTCATTATATAAGTAGACGTGGCCGAAGAGCTAATTGCTTAGAACTTGACCTTGCCACTGCTCACTAGAACCCAATTTCATACATACATCCATCAAAACGATCGAAAGACACGAACGTATACGTAGTCGGGTGGAATGAAATCAAACAACATAACAGTAATAATAATTAACTCGCCGAATTTCGGCCACGGCGGCCAGTTTCAATAGAAACGAGACAACTGCGCGGGATATATTATAGTGCGCAAGTGTGAGTGCAAACACAGGGGCACTTTCTATTCCATCAGCCATAATCTATACAAATCTATACAAATAAATAAAATTGGAGTGTCTGTTTGTAATATTGAAATAACCGGATTTTACTACATTAATATGAATATATATATATATATATATATATATATATAAATACGGTACATACACCAAAATTATTTTTTTTACAATTTTTGTCTGTCTGTTTGTTCCGGCTAATATCTGAAATGGCTGGTCCGATTTTGACGGGACTTTTATTGGCAGGTAGCTGATGTAATAAGGAGTAACTTAGGCTACTTTTATTTAAAAAAAGTCTTTTATTTTACAAGAAAACCGAAATAAACTAGTTAACACGCGGAGGAAGTCGCGGGCACAGCTAGTATATAATAAATATAATACCGCCAACTCCCAGACTTCGGGCTAAAAAATTTCTTTTTCAAATCCCAAAAATCACTTTTTTGCTCGACCCGGGATTTGAACCTAGGACCTCATTATCTAAAGTTGAACACGCTACCGCTAGTCACATAATATTGCCTCTGCTGGGAATTGGCGGTATTATACAGCCAACTCCCAGACTTAGGGCTAATACTGAGAAATTTTTCTTTACGGAAAAATCACAATAATCTCTTTTAGGGCCGACCCGGGATTAGAACCCAGGACCTCATTATCTGCCTTTGAACACTCTACCGCTAGACTAAAGAGTCACACGAACAAAAAAACTTGTGTGTACTTATGTACACGCGTTAGAAGTTATACTTCTTAATATACAACTTGAACATAGTTATCAATTTTCATACCACCTAGAACTAACGTCATGCTGTTATTTTTACGATGCGCGCGCACGATGCGCGCGCATCGTAAAAATTCACTCTCATACATTTTCATACCACCTAGAACTAACTTCATGCTGTTAAATTTTTTGGTGTCGGTGTGCGCGCGCATCGTAAAAATTCACTCTCATCATTTTTCTCCATCGCGCCAAAAGAAGTATAACTTCAAAAAACCAAACTACATACCAAGAGCGGATTACACAATCGAGACACATACATAAACATGTGCGAAATCAGCGACACGTATCTACGAATGACCTAGGACTACAGACATTGTTTGTATAGGCTTTACCGATCTATACAGTTCACAGACAGCACATCAAGCTACCCCAATCTGTCAAATTTCCCCAATCGAAAGTGAACCTTATACTTATGTGATAAAGTTGAAAATCTATAAAAGAAATTTGACAGATTGTGGTAGTTTGACGTGCTGGCGTCTGAACAAGATGCTTATTTGAATGACAAATAAGTAGTGCAAGAAACTTATGCTGACAAATAAAGGATACAATTTTCAGAGAGGGGATTGAAAGCGATCGGCGAATATATTATTTCATGTTTGACAACCTTGGCAACCTCGTTTATATTGCCGGAACATATCTGGTAGTTTTGGCATTTATTTGCCACTTGTCTCAGATCATAACTAACTATAATAATAACTAGTAGTACCTCGCGGTTTTACCCGCGTTAATCTTTTTTAATTATCATAGCTCCCCCCCAGTATGTGATAGCGTGATAATATGTAGCCTATATGTTGACCCGACCTCTTAGTAATATTCATTTTTGAGTTTAGTCCGGATATACATACAGACAAACAGACAAAAATTCTAAAAAGTAAGTATATTTTTGGCTTCTATGTCGATTGCAGTATCCTTTAAAAAAAACTTTAATGTACAGTTTTGAATTTACTACGATTTTATTATATAAATAATAATAACCTGTCCTCTGTCCTTATTCTGTCGCCCTGACCACCGGCGGCCTAGGGCGTCAAACCTCGCCGCTGGAGGACCTCTATTTTTTTTCATATTTATTTATATATTATTGATTTATTTTTGTTTCGATTTTATAGATATAAATATGTTAAAAATAAGAACTTTAAATAAATAATTTGGAATAATAATAATAATGTTCACTGATGAATAATAACTTGACTGCACGAGTGGCGCAGCGGCTATGACAGTCGCCTCGCTGATTCGTGTCGCGGGTCCGAGTCCCGCGCCGGACAACTATTTGTGAGACCCATAAATAGCTGTTCGGAATCTGGATGTCATTTGTGTCCGTCTATTATATGTTTGTAAAGTACCCCGCGACACAGGGATTAGATTCCCTAGTACGGGAATTGTCTTTAAAAAAATGTCCGCCTAAACGAATTTCGGCCACGGCGGCCAGTATAAAAAGAGATTAGCCATCTGCGCGGGACATATTATAGTGCACAAGTGTGTGCGTAAACACAGGAGCACTTTCTATTCCATCACTCTGATGATCCGATGGGACGCCTAGCGACACGACCGGTAAGAGGTCAGGTACAGGACCGACGGCTTTATTATATTTATAATTGACATACTAAAGACAAATCAGATAAAACAATATGAAAGCAAAGTCAACACAACAGTCGTGTTAATTAATCAGAAAAACGATAGTTAACAATAATATCTGGTTGGACTAGTAGTTAGTAGTGACCCTGACTGTTGGGTTCGATGCCCTAACAGGACAAATCTGTGATGAGCACGATTATTTATTCTGTATCTGGGTGTAATTTATGTATCTATAATATCTTTGTCTTTAGTCATAGCACAGACTATGCCTCGTTTGAGATCAGATGGCAAAATATTTACTTATTTATAATGATAAATTATCTATGAATATTAATGTAATATCCTAGGACATTATTTACACACGGCCATCTGATCCCAAACTAAGCACAGCTTGTACTATAGAAACCAGATAACTGATATACTACATATACTACTTTTCTCTTGTACATACATACTTATATAGATAACTAGCTGTGCCCCGCGGTGTTACCCGCGTTAAATTTTATAAATTTTCTTTGCTATAAACCTCACGGAGCCCGAGACCTTTCCAACGAATGCAAAACCGTGGAAATCGGATCGTGCGTTTTGGAGTTATAGCGTCAGGAAGGAAAACCCGACTTATTTTTATATAGTAGATTACACCCAGATTCAGGACAAACAGACATGTTCATGCACACAAATATCTGTCCTGGGTGGGAATCGAAAACACGACCTGTGGGGTGAAAGGCAAGTATTTACCAATCACGTCAACCGGCCCATTAATATATATTTTTTTATGTATTTTGAAATATGAAAGTGTGTTTATCAGTTATCTGGCTACCATAGTACAGACGCCAGCACATCAAGCTACCCCATCTGTCAAATTTCCCCTATTGAAAGTGAACCTTATGCTTTAGTAATAAAGTTGAAAATCTATAAAAGAAATTTGACAGATTGGGGTAGCTAGATGTGGCTGGCGTCTGTACAAGTTCGGCCTAGTTTGAAATCAAATGGCATTTTATTTTAGAAGACATCTCACGCATTAAGGAATCTTATCCCTTTGTCGCGGGGTATTTTAAAAATATATAATAGACGGATACAAATTAAATCCAGACTCAGAACAACTATTTATGGGTCACACAAATAGTTGTACGGCGCGGGACTCGAACCCCCGCCACGAAGAGCCGAGGCATCTGTCTTAGCCGCTGCGCCACACGTGCAGTCGAATATTTACTAATTTATACTGTTAAATTATCATACTAATATTATAAAGGCGAAAGTTTGTGAGTGTGTGACTGTGTAAGTGTGTATGTTTGTTACTTCTTCACGTCTAAATGGCTGGAGCGATATTAATAAAATTTAGTATGGAGTTAGCTGACACCCTGGATTAACACATAGGCTATAATTTATATAGATTAACGCGGCTAAAACCAGGGCACAGCTAGTTATGAATAATAATAATAATATCTTGGGACAATGTCACACAGATCATCCTAGCCCCAAACTAAGCAAAGCTTGTACTATGGGTACCAGGCGACGATATACATACTTATATAGATAGAAAACATCCACGACTCAGAAACAAATATTCGTGCTCATCACACAAATATTTGCACTTACCGGGATTCGAACCCAGGACCACCAGCTTCGTAGGCCGGAGCACTACCAACTGGGCTACGGTGAATATTGAAGTAGTTCATATTTTCGCGGCCTGTACGGACGAAGTGGCGAGGCGTGCATCGTATTCTGGTGTAACATGTTTGCATTGAGCGTTGCCCGAGCACAACCTTCTCAAATAACAGCGCCGCATAAAAACAGCGGACAGTTGGTATTCAAGTCAAGGTCCTGTAATGAGATATGTATGCTCGATAGCCACTTTAAGAGCATTAAGACAATTCCGTCCTCTACACATATTCATATTTATATTGACTGCCTGGTTGGTAAATGCCTGCTTTCCACGCCGCAGGTCGTGTGTTCGAATCCCACCTAGGACAAATATTTGTGTGCTGATCCTGAGATTAGAACATGTCTGTTTATCCTGAGTCTGGGTGTAATTATATATGTAAGTATGTATTTACAAAAGAAAAGTAGTATATGTATCCTAACTAATATTATAAATGCGAAAGTAACTCTGTCTGTCTGTTATTCTTTCACGCCAAAACTACTGAACGGATTTGAATGAAATTTGGTATACAGATGTTCTAGACCCTGAGAAAGAACATAGGCTATTTTTTATGGTTAGGATAACACATAGGCCATATTTTATAAAGTTTAACGCGGGTAAAACCGCGGGGCACAGCTAGTAGTCCCTAGTATATATAAGTAGTAGTATTCTGTCTCCCGCTTTGCTCTGTAGGGAAGTGAAACTATTCAATTTCTAACTCCTCCTTGTTTCTTTCTGATTAAATTCTTAGCGGAGACAGTTAAAGCAATTCCCTGGGACATGCCTGAGCCTCACCGCTCAGTGTCATTTCATTGTGTGCCACTGTTGATCCTGGATTACAAGAGTTGCATTGGTGAGTAAGAGGGAGGGACAAAATATAATTCACACAGGTCTATCTGATCCCACACTAAGCAGAGCTTGTACTATGGAAACCAGATCTGATATACTACTTTTCTTTTGTAAGTACATACTTATATAGATAATTGCATCCAGACTCAGGACAAACAGACATGTTTATGCACACAAATATTTGTCCTGGGTGGGAATCGAACCCACGACCTCCGGCATGAAAAGTAAGCATTTGCCAAACACGCCAACGGGCCAAAATTAGATTTTTACCATCGACACGATAAGAAGAAGAAGACACCAGGTAACCGGGCAACAGCGTCACTTGTGTACCAGCTACCACCCACTGTAATACTGTATTTCGAAGTTCAAAATAGCGATGAACTGTAGCCCTAAAGTACTGAAACGCGACTCACGTTAGTGCGAAAGTGCGCCACATCGATACACATAATTTCGAATGTTTTCCACCGCGATGCACGTTAGTGCGAAATCGTTTGGGTTAGGTTAGGTTAGAACGGTGACCATTTGGCGCGCGAAGGCGAGCGAGCGTAGCGAGCGTGCCGCGGTAGCGGCCGCCGAGCGCTAGAAAAACATTAACCATGGATATCTCCATAATGGCATGCCTTCGCATTTACTGGACTTTCGCACTAACGTGCATCGCGCTGGAATACATTCGACAATGTGTGAATCGATGTGTCGCACTTTCGCACTAACGTGAGTCGCGTTTCAGTACTTTAGGGCTACAGTTCATCGCTATTTTGAACTTCGAAATACAGTATTACAGTCGCTACCACATAACTGCGGTCACCAACTCGCATGGCAAGCGCAGTGACTAAGGAAAACCCCTCCAAATGGCAACATTATAGAAACTTTTGTAATAGTTGTCCGGCAGTGGACTGATGATGATGATGATGAGATATAGAACATAACATCCCAAATCTGTAATTAAAATTATGCGGCGTGTTATTATAAGTCGTTATTGCCGAAATGCGTGCGCGTGCGCATGTAGCGTGGACTAGCATTGTGAAGGAACTGTGGGCAGTTACTCATTATGATGAATGGTAAAGGCCGCGGGTCTAATGATGGGATTAATTTTATTATCATAATAAATGCATGTACCTATGGCCCATTGTTTTTGCAACTACAACCATTACATTGAGTTAATGTTTAATTAACCTTTTTGCTTCATACACCCACATTATTTTTATCGCTGCATATTAAATATTTATGAGTTGTGTTATATCTTTCGATAATTCGAGGTTGTTGCTAGTTGAAGATAAGTTTGCCGAGTAGTATTAAAATAAGGAATCTTAAGTGGAAGTGGACTGGCCTTATGATAATAAGTCACGGTTTAGGCGGTCACCGTAGCCTAGTTGGTAGTGCTCCTGCCTATGAAGCTGGTGGCTGGTTCAAATCCCGGTAAGTGCAAATATTTATGTGATGAGCACGAATATTTGTTTCTGAGTCATGGATTTTTTCTATGTATATAAGTATTTATCTATCTATATAAGTATGTATATCGTCGCCTGGTACCCATAGTACAAGCTTTGCTTAGTTTGGGGCTAGGATGATCTGTGTGACATTGTCCCTAGATATTATTATAAAAATAAAAATGTTCTCCAGGCCGAATATCCATGGTGGTGGCCAATCTCTATGGTAGTATCCATAGAGATTGGCCACCACCATGGATATTCGGCCTGGAGGACATTTTTTTTTAATAATTGCGCAGGACATATTCTAGTGCACAAGTGTGTTACACTCTCATGATCCGATGGGACGACTAGTGATAGGAACGGAAAGGATCCTGTAACCGACGGCTTTACGTGCTCTCCGATACACGGGGGTATAATACCACCAAATCCCAGACTTCAGGCAGATACTGAGAAATTTCATTTTACGGAAAATTCCCAAAATCACTTTTTACCCGACCTGGGATTTGAACCCAAACCTCATTATCTACGGTTGAACACGCTACTGCTAGACCAAAAAGCCATATAATAAGAGGTATTGAGATGTGGAATAAAGCCACAATATTTTGATATCAAAGAAATGGAAATAGAAATCGAGGTGGACACTACTCACAAATATACAACAATGTCACACAGATCATCCTAGCCCCAAACTAAGCAAAGCTTGTACTATGGGTACCAGGCGACGATATACATACTTATATAGATAGATAAATACTTAAATACATAGAAAACATCCATGACTCAGAAACAAATGTTCGTGCTCATCACACAAATATTTACACTTACCGGGATTCGAACCCAGGGTCACCAGCTGCGTAGGCAGGAGCACTACCAACTAGGCTACGGTGACCGTCAAGTACTCAAGATGGGACGATGAAATTAACATCACAGCAGGGAAAACATAGACCAGGCAAGCAATAAATAGGCACAGAATAAATATTTACAGTACGGAAACTACGCCTAGTTGATGGAATCATAACCTACACACTTTTAAAGCAATAGGGTTGTAACTTTAAAGTTTTTGATATCAAGTTTATCAAATACTTTATTGCTTTTAGGTGTACAATAGGTGTTTTTATATACAATTAAGTAACATCCATGAGCCCTGTCAGTGTTTTCAAATTAAATTTAAAATATAATTTTACAAGAAGTTTACAAAAAAAATTGTTTTTTTAGTTTTAAATAGTTGTGATTGAATTTAATTGAATTTATATTTTTGAGCATTTGGTTAATAGTTAGCTTTTTACATGAACTAAATATATACGTACATTAATTATTAGGTAATTATTTCATCAACTAGGCGTAGTTGCTGTACTGTCCATATTTATTATTTTATTACTAACATTTTTGTTTTAAAAATAAACACTAAGTTAAACTTAGTGTTTATTTTTTATACAGTAACTCCGGTTGTAATGAAGCAGAGTTCAAATAGCCGTATGCAATACGATCGTAGCATTTTTAAAAAGATCATGGAGAAGTTAATCTCCATGATCTTTTTAAAAATGCGAGACCACTTGTCTTGACAACCGCTTAGAGATTTTGTCGATGCACTTGTTTGTGTGAGTGTTCCATTTAGAGTGTTTGTAGGTAGTTTCCGTACTGTATATATTGTTATACTGTGACATAGGAAAGAATCGAAAGAAATAGAGGAAACCATTGCTTAAGTTGGGCAAACAGACCAAGGTCGAGTGTCGATGAGTCGCTAGAGTAGCACCAGTTTAGAAAAAAGAACAGAGCTTGTTAAAAAACAGATCTCATCCTGCGTTGGGGTTCACGTCCTAGGCCGCCGGTGGTCAGGGTGACAGAGTGAGGAACCTCCTCACAATAGGTACCGTTCCCATAATTGCCGCCTTCTGTATCCGGCTTTTGAGCCATCTTAAGATGTTGGTAGAGGCTCTTTGCTATGAGACCGTTTACCGTAACGACTATTAAGACTACTGCTGAGTCCACATCCCCAAGGCGGTAACCTCGTGTACCAAGTCTAAATATTTTGACAACTTGTCATTCTCGGCTCTTACTATTATTATTATTGCCGAGTGGTATCTTTTGGTCCTAAACAATAAAGTATTACAACACGCTCGTAGCGACTGTTGCGCTCAATTAACGTGGGAATTAAATATTTATCTCATCCGCCCATCTCAAGCAGGTATACTCAACTAAATTGTGAGTAACAATTTAACTATGCTTTTGACTAATTTCGTTGTGGTTATTTAATTTGATGGAGGAATTATACATTTTTGTTTTACAATCGCGCTCTAATTAAGTTTCTTATGATGCGATGTGAGCTAAAGTTATTGCTGCCAAATCAAGACAGGCCGGTTGCCGTGGTTGGTAGATTGCTTTTGATAGACTTGCGTTTCACGCCGCAGGTTGTAAAAATAAATAAATGAATAAAAAAGGTTTTTATTCACGTCGACTTTAAAAAAGCGCTTGTAAATAGTCAGAACATGTTTGTAGTAATACAGTTATTATTTCTAGTTACATTTTACAGATATTTAGGTACACGGAATGTTAAAACATTTATACAATTTATTTTATAATGGTAGTGATATTTAGCTAACTTGTATTAAGTTATTGTCAAGGAGATTATAGGTTTTTACTACATATTGTCTGAATGGTTCTGTCTATATTAAGGTATGAATTCAGTATTATTATTATAAAGGACCTTGTGTTTAAAACGACATTTGCGCTTTAATGCTACCACCAGATCCAATGCGCCCCAACTGAGAAGACCCAGCGAAACAAACTCAGCAGGTTCATCTACAACCGGTTTCAACATGGCCCAGTTGAGACGGTCCGGCGAAACATACTCAAGCGGGCATGAACACGGGATTTGGTCCACTTAAAGTAATTATTTAGTAGGCAAACACAATATCTGCTTGATCGGTTGTCTGAATAAATATTAATTTAGATTATATTTATGAAACAAAAGAAAAACATCGAAACAATAACATTATTCATTTTCAGACAGTGTCAATAAATTTAAATTTAGTGTATGTTAGCAATCATATTACAGATAGTCACAGATAGTTCACATAACTCAACCAATTAGTCATGTCTATATGGCTACAAGATCTCCAGCGAGCAATGTGCAGGTAGGTGGTGAGCGCCAGGCGTCTTTGTGATCGATGTACTCTTTAGTGGTATAATAACCCCTAGCCATAAGTACACGTTTAATATGTGTCTTGAAACTTGTGTCAGGCAGATCAGTAATATGAGTAGGAAGCTTGTTATAAAACCTAATACAATTTCCTAAAAATGATTTATTCATTTTGCTGTCTATAAAGCCTGGTATTGCAAGTTTGTCTTTATTCCTAGTATTAATGTTATGCAGTTCACTTTTTTTTCTATAGTTATTAATATTTTTTCTAACATACAATATATTCTGATATATATACTCAGATGGCACCGTTAGTATATTTACTTCTTTAAACAAAGTTCGCAAAGATTCGCGACTACCTAACCCATAAATGGCTCTGACTGCCCTTTTTTGTAAAATGAAAATACTACTTATGTCAGCTGCCGAACCCCACAGCAGAATGCCATAGGCCATAATACTATTGAAGTACGCGAAATATATTGTTGTGGGTTTGATTCTCACCCAGGACAGATATTTGTGTGCATGAACATGTCTGTTTGTCCTGAGTCTGGGTGTAATTATCTATATAAGCATGTATATACAAAAGAATAGTAGTATATGTAATTAATCAGTTATCTGGTTTCCATCGTACAAGATTAGTTTGGGACCAGATGCCCATGTGAGAATAATGTCCCAGGATATTATTGTTATTTAGAGGTCACACAATTTGTTGTCCTCCGCGGGAATCGAACCCGGGACCCAAATAGGTGACTGTCTTAACCGCTGTGCCACACGTGCAGTCAAGTAAAACGTTTCACGTTGTGATAATTTGTAACTAATTTGCAAGTAACCATTTTAAGTTAAGTATAAAAACATTTACATGTATGTACAAATATGTGGTGGCTCCTTCCTGAGTTTTTCTCTTCCTGCTCCGTTAGTAACGTGGTTACATAAAGTGGCGTCACCTTCTTCGAGGTCACTGTACAACGTGTAACAAAAATAGTAGACTTTACTTATTTAATAATTTGGGAAAACAAACAGTTATATATATATTGATGATTAATAAATTACATAATTAAGTACATTTTATAAAATAAAAAATTACGGTGCTTAATTTGATTACTAACTTAAAAACGTATAAGACGGTAACATCCATAATATACGGCAAAAATATTAACACTGATCTGATGACTGATCACAAACAAAGCAAATCTTGTACTATGAAAACCAGATAACTGATATACTACATATACTACTTTTCTTGTGTACATACATACTAATATAGATAATTAACATCCAGACTCAGGACAAACAGACATGTTCACACAAATATCTGTCCTGGGTGGGAATCGAACCCACGACCTTCGGCGTAAAAAGCAAGCATTTGCCTACCACGCAAACAGGCCCGTCAGTATAAATTGAAATATGTATATGTCATCATAAAAGTCTACCTAAAGGCGTAGCAATTAGTAATTTATCTATAACTAGCTGTGCCCCGCGGTTTTACCTGCGTTAAACTTTATACATTATCACAGCTCCTCCCCCGTAGGTCATAGCGTGATAATATGTAGCCTATATGTTGACCCGACCTCTTAGTAATATCTAAGCAAAATTTGAGGTAAATCCATGCAGTACTTTTTGAGTTTAGCCCGGACATACATGCAGACAAAATTCTAAGAACTATAATTTTGGCTTGGATCCGGATTGTAGATCACGCCCAAAGTATCTTTTTAAAAAAATATTCAATGTATAGTTTTGACTTTCCTACGATTTTATTATATGTATAGATAAATAAGTGATTTATCTATAATAAATGTGATTTTAAGTAATGTATTATTTTTAAACGTATATTGGAAAACGTTTTAAAAAATTCATTTCTTAAAATCACATTTATTATAGATAAATAACACCTAGACACAGAACAAATAATCAAACAATGATTGACGGGCCTGTTGGCATGGTTGGTAGACCTTTCACGCCGCAGGTCGTGGGTTCGATTCCCACCCGGGACAAATATTTGTGTGCATGAACATGTCTGTTTCTCCTGAGTCTGGGTGTAAAGTATCTATATAAGTATGTATTTACAAAAGAAAAATAGTATATCTTATATATCAGTTATCTGGTTTCCATAGTACAAGCTCTGCTTAATTTGGGATCAGATGGCCGTGTGTGAATAATGTCCCAGGATATTATTATTATTTGTTCTGGGTGGGGATTGAACCCATAACCTCTGGCTAAGCAGTCAGGTCCACTAACCACTAGACCTATAGACTAGTCAAGTATGAAGTAGAAGTATAAAAGCATTTACGTGAATAAACAAATATGTGGTCGTTGCAGCGGTTAGATAGTTGTATGCTTCCTGCTTCGTCATTGGCTAATGTGCATCTTGCGTGACCTCGTCGTTGTCGCTATTTAAACTAAAAATATACCAGCTCACTTGATAGGACCCTTAAAATTTATCCCTGGTACATGCTATAGCAGCCTATTTGATATTCTCTCGTTTTGAGGCTCCAGCCACGTTACATGATAATAATCATAATCTTTATTGGTAACTTACATAAATCTCTGCTCTCCACACTAGGATTCCCTGTGTCGTGGAGGACAATCTCTTTCATAATGGTTCAAAAATACAATAAAATTATTACATTACAATTATATATATACTAACTGTGCCCTGAGGATTTACCCGCGTTAACTTTATAAATTATAGCCTAAGTGTTTTTTGAATTTATTAGCTATAAGTTTCATCACAGTCCGTTCGATAGTATTTGCGTGAAGAAGTAACAAACATACACACTCACAAACATACGCCCCTATAGCAAAAGAAAAGTTAAAAGCCATCAATCTGTCTTCCACTTTGCTCTAGAGGGAATCGGAACTGTAAACTCCCTACTCATCCTAGCTTCTTTCTGATTAAATTCGTTGCGGGATCCAAAAAAGTTAAAGTGATTCTCCGGAACACGCCGGAGCCTCACCGGCCCGCTGTGTCATTTCATTGTGTGCCACTGTTACAAATATCTGTTCTGGGTGGAAATCTAACCCACGCCAACCGGCTCATCGTTTTTACCTTTTGAGGTAACGAACCCTAATGGCAGAGAGACAGAATCATTCAGACAATATGTAGTAAAAATATAGCAAAAATTTTGATAATTAAACCTACACATGATCCTTGACAATAACTTAATTTTAGTTAGCTAAATATCGTTACTGTTATAAAAAAAAAAAGACTTGTGTGTACTTATGTACACGCGTTAGAAGTTATACTTCTTATTAAACAACTTGAACATAGTTATCAATTTTCATACCACCTAGAACTAACTTCATGCTGTTATTTTTACGATGCGCGCGCATCGTAAAAATTCACTGTCGTACCACCTAGAACTAACTTCATGCTGTTACATTTTTTGGTGTCGGTGTGCGCGCGCATCGTAAAAATTCACTCTCATCATTTTTCTCCATCGCGCCAAAAGAAGTATAACTTCAATAAATCTTATTGTAAATTATTTCCTACAATCCGTGTACCTAAATATCTATATGTACCTAGAAATAATTATAAATTAATTATTTCTGCGAACATGTGCTGACTATTTAAAGTCTACGTGAATAAAAACCTTTCTTATTTTATTTTATTTTATTTAGATGGATTTACAGGCAGACTCGATCCTATAAGGATTTTAAATAACCCTAAAAAGCTAACCGTATTAAAAATCGTTTTCTTGTAACGTTGGTTAAAATGTATTTTCATTTATGAGTAAATATGTAGTGGTTGTTGCGGTTAGATGCTTTTCCTGTTCCGGCTACGTTAGTGGCTAATGTGGTTATGTGATGCTGCGTCACCTCACCGAGGCCACTCTGAGGTCGCGCCGGGTCTTACGAAAAATAAATTTATATGTCTGTGGATCTGATAGCCGTGCGGTGAGGCGCTCATAGCCAGATGCTCTCGCCAGCCCGTTATTGACTGGCGAGGTTAAGCAACTAGGCTCGGGGCCAATCCATAGCCTAGTTGGTAGTGCTTCTGCCTACGAAGCTGGTGGTCCTGGGTTCGAATCCCGGTAAGTGCGAATATTTGTTTCTAAGTCATGGATGTTTTCTATGTATATAAGTATTTCTATATCTATCTATATAGGTATGTATATCGTCGCCTGGTACCCATAGTACAAGCTTTGCTTAGTTTGGGGCTAGGATGATCTGTGTGACATTGTCCCTAGATATAGATCTACGGGCCTGTTGGCGTGGTTGGCGAATGCTTGCTTTTCACGCCAGAGGTCCCCACCCAGGATAAATATTTGTGTGCATGAACATGTCTGTTTGTCCTGAGTCTAGGTGTAATTATCTATATAAGTATGTATTTACAAAAGAAAAGTAGTATATGTAGTATATAAGTTATCTGGGTTCCTTAGTACAAGCACTGCTTCGTTTGGGATCAGATGGCCATGTGTAAATAATGTCCCAGGATATTATTATTATAAATGGGTGAATGCTGAACTGGTTTAATTTCTGAGCGTCTCCGTGCCTCGGACGGCACGTTAAGCTGTCGGTATCGGTTGTATTCATTAGGCAACAGTTGTTAAGCCATGTCAGAGGCCTACTGGGCGGCTTGAACAACTCTGACACTAGGGTAACCACTGCCTATACGATAAGTAAGTAAGCCGTGCGGTTTCCGGTCTAGAAGTAATAACAGAGCGACCCCATATCATCCCCTGGGTGTCGTAAAAGGCTACTAAGGGATACACCAGGTAGGTGGGCAGCAGCGCCACCTGTGTACTAGCTACCACCTAACTGCGGTCGCCAACTCACATGCCAAGTACAGTGGCTAAGGCAAACCCCTCCATATGGCAACGAAATAGAAACCTTTGGGGAAGGCCTACGTTCAAGTGGACGATTACAGGCTGATGATGGATCTCATTGTAATGTCCTCCTAGTAGAATTTTGTCCAGTCTCAATGGAGACTATCCGTCTGCGGGGGACGTATTATAGTGAAAAAGTGTGTTCGGAAACACAGAGACGACCGCCGAAAGCTGGTGGGGCAGTAAAGTATTAAAGTAGCGATCATACGTTGGAAGATGTAGCGAGGCCAGGCCCTCACGAGGTGGACCTACAATCTTTAAAGGGTCGCGGGATACCGCTAGATTCGGGCAGCGTAGGACGGGCAGTTGTGGAGATCTTTTGGGGAGTCCTTTCTGCTGCTATGTTACTGATGATGATGATACCTTCTCGGTCACATTACAGGTAAAAAAGAAGTTGTTAATTACGATAAGAAACCACATTATTATTATATAAATTCTTGTGATTGATCAAAATCCAAAAGAAACACATTTTAATACTGCCTTCATTAGTAATAAATCGTTTTGAAGGATGTACGTTTAATATAAAATAACCCACGATAACACACAAAGGAATATCTTTATTTTCTTAAATGACAAAGCACTAACATCATTATAAACCATCCATCACGCACATAATACAATTTGATTCACGTAGACAGTCTCAGGTTATGTAGACGGAGATCTTGTGGGAAAAACTTCTCTGATATACGTTGTTCTAACTCCAATATTTCTCATTTTTATTGGTGTCGACGACCATCTTAACTTAGATAGCTAGACTTAACAGAGTCTAGCTATCCAAATTATTCGTTAGACCAGGAGTCAGATTCTATTTGGCTAACAGCTGTCATAGATGTTTTATTTTGTACTAGCTGTGCCCGCGACTTCGTCCGCGTGTTAATTAGTTTATTTCGTTTTTTTAAGTAAAATAAAATCTTTTTTTAAAATAAAAGTAGCCTAAGTTACTCCTTAGAACATCAGCTACCTGCCAATAAAAGTCCCGTCAAAATCGGTCCAGCCATTTCAGAGATTAGCCGGAACAAACAGACAGACAGACAAAAATTGTAAAAAATGTTATTTTGGTGTATGTACCGTATGTATATTACAAACAGACAATCAATTTTATTTATTTATATAGATTGTATTTGTTTCGATATAGTTTCTGTATATCAAACTGACTATAGACCTATTTGATATTCAGCGTGACAAAGTTTGTGTTTTATGTTCTTCAAATATATATTTATTATGTTTTATTATTTTTGAAACTTGAGGGCTAATTTAACTTAAGACAGGCATTGTAAGGTGACAAACCAAGTTTTTTTGGTGGATAAACTAAATAAAGATTGATGGTAAATAATTTGATCCCTCGAAAACCAAATCATTTTTACTGTCAAGTTTAATCAAAGTTTTGGTTTATTCCCAGTAAACAAAGTTCCCAAAACTAAATAAGAATTTTAATAATAAATAAAATAAAATCAATATCCAGCACTTATTGTAATATGTACGCTGCTTAGCCCAAATAGCGCGATCTAGCCCAAACTAAGCAAAGTACTATGTATACTAGACAACAGATAGAAATACTTTGGTACATACTTTTTTGGATATATTCACGAACACAAATATTTGTCTCTTGCGAGGATTGAACACGCAACCTTAGGTCAGAAGTCACGTTCACTAGGTACTTCACGGTGGTCGTCAAATTATCAAGTCAGCAATACTTTTTCAATTTGAGATCCCAGTTTAAAATGCTTTTAATTAAAACTCGGGTTCAATGCTTCATGTTAACGAGCAATTACGGCCATTAGGCGGAGATTGACTTGATTTCACAATTAATACGTTTTTGGTCGTGAGGTACTCATAAGCTGATGGATAATGCCAATCAACATCCTGATTTTTGTAACTAAGTAAAAACTGAAGGCTTCTTACATAGGAGAAGTAAAAAATCGCCGGCCACTTTAATGAAAACGTCAGAAATGAACTCATATAAAAAACGCGGAAAAAGATAAAAGCTATTTCACACGGAAATTAAGTTTACGTAGTACTGAATTTGTTATTTATAAAGGGGTGACCATATTACTCGTGAATTTTGAGACATTATTTCACATATGCGATAAGTGTGAAGTGACTTGTTATCGCTGGCCGTTGTTGATAAAGTTTGAATGTGTAGTGGGTTCGATTCCCACCCAGGACAGATATTTGTGTGCATGAACATGACTGTTGGTCCTGGGCCTGAGTGTAATTATCTTTTTAAGAATGTATTTATCAATAATTAAAATAAATTTTATTTTTGTTTTTGTTTGTTTTTTCGTTGGCTATCCATAGCCGAGTGCGATAATCATTAGACGTTTCTGAGTGCGGCACTTACAATATGCGTAAAAAATCTTAAGTAAATTGTAAGATCAAGGCGAGGTTTTAATTTTTTGTCTCTTTTATTCAATTAGCCATTATATTAGTTTACATAGTGCCGACGCCTGGTAGCTTCAGTGGTTAAATTTTTCCTACCAAAACCACTCTTATTACCTTTTTAATAAGGACGCTGTGAAGGTACAGCTGTGTCCATCAACGTGACGTTAACTTTACATCAATCATTTTACTTTAAACGAATATTAATAGATCATCATGAACATCCTTGTTCGTTTCACGATAACTAGAAGAGGACAAAAAGCTGGTTTTTCTAACCGAGTATAGTTCTGAGAAATTCCAAGATGTTTCTTGTCGCTGAACAAAATGCAATTTATAGAAATGCCACCAAGAAAACGTATCCGTTTCTTTTCAAAGAGGTTTTTTATAGATAAGTAAGTCAGAAACATTAATAATTCTTACACTTAAGTAACTGAGGAAATTCATATTATCTATATTTTTGGGGTAATTATGATATTAAAATAAATCTACGCGTGAGAACGGTGCGAAGATAGGGTTGGGAAGAGATAGGTAAAGATAGCCGGCCGCGCCATCTGGTAGTCCATTTCTCAAGGCTTCGCCGTCAGCGGCTGGCAGTTTATAAAGATTTTGCGTAATTTACCCAATAATATTAAGATGAGTATCAAGTAAGTAAGAAAAAATCCTGCTCTCTCAGAACTATCTTGGCGTGCGTTTGTGATAAAATTCGATATAGATAGTCTGATGCCTGAGAAAGGACATAGGCTAGGCCTTATCTACACACCACGTGGGCGAAGCTGCGGTTGGAAGCTAGTACAATTATGCCTGTTCGTGCCTATAGAACATTCTCTGAATCATCATAACCCAGATCGTGTAACCATTTGTAGATAATGATCGTAAATCTGTCTCTTGTTAAGAATTAAACAATGCATGAATACACTTTAACTCAATAATAGCATTTTTTTGTTAATTTTCTGGTCCTAGCTGAGAAGAAGAACGTTGATCCGGGAAGAGGGAAGAGTCGTACATAAGAGTCAAAGGTTACGGGGCTAATATGGGGTGAGCTGTATGCTAAAGCCACTTTGGTAGTAGAAGATAAAGCAGTACGTTTAACAATTCTAAAATCGACCCTACGTCAATAACAAAAGGCTGGCTTTCAGTTGTTTCCCGCGATTCAGACACCTGTTGGTGTGGTTGGTAGATTCCCACCCATGACAGATATTTGTGTGCATGAAGATGTATGGGTGTAATTATCTATAAAAGTATGTATTTAAAAAAGAAAACTAGTATATTTAGTATCAATTATCTCGGTTCCAAAGGACTCGCTCCGCTTAGTTTGGGATCAGTTAGCAGAATAATGTCTCAGGATACTATTATAATAATAATAATTTAAATTTAAGGGCAACACTCCTGCACTGGATATCGAGTACTATATAAATTGTCCTTAAACAAGAACTTAAAGTTAAAGTTGTCTCGTTTCCAAAGTACTAGCTCTACTTAGTTTGGGATCAGATGGCCATATGTGAATAATGTCCCAGGATATTATTGTAATAATAACAATTTAAAATAAGGACAACACTTCTGCACTAGATATCGTGTACTGTATACGGTGTCCTTAAACAAGAACAATATTTAAGTATATATCATTAACTTATAATGTTATAATAATAATAATAATATCTGGGGACAATGTCACACAGATCATCCTAGCCCCAAACTAAGCAAAGCTTGTACTATGGGTACCAGGCGACGATATACATACTTATATAGATAGATAAATACATATATACTTACATAGAACACATCCATGACTCAGAAACAAATATTCGTGCTCATCACACAAATATTTGCACTTACCGGGATTCGAACCCAGGACCACCAGCTTCGTAGGCAGGAGCACTACCAACTAGGCTATGGTGACCGTCAATTACTACTTTTACTACAATTATTACTTAGATATCGAAACCCTTCCGAAGGGAAGTTGATTGCGTAAATCATTGGCCCTAGAGTAAGGTCGTAATAAATTAAATTGAATTAAATTGCTTTTTAAACGTGTTTTGATTACTTTTATAACTCATTGGCATTAACAGACAAGTTAAAATAATTAATGTGACTGTAATTATTTATGTTGCAATATTATTTATATACGTAGGCATAAATTTAATTTGGAATTGGTGTGACTATAAAATGGTTAGTACTATCTACTCTAATACAGGCCGTTTGGCGTGGTTACTAGCTTTCACGCCGCAGGTCGTGAGTTCGATTCCCACCCAGGACAGATATTTGTGTGTATGAACATGTTTTCTGTCCTGGGTCTAATTATATTATTAGTAAGTATTACCATAAGAATAGCAATATATGTAGTATATCAGTTATCTGGCTTCCATACTACAAGCTGTGCTTAGTTCGGAATCAGATGGCCGTGTGATTAGTTTCCAAGGATAATATTATTAAATATGTAGTAAAATATAAATTTCAATCATTAAACCTAAACATAATCTCATTGACAATAACTTAATAAGCTAGCTAAATATCACTACTATTATAATATAAACTAGCTGTGCCCGCGACTTCGTCCGCGTTTTAATTAGTTTATTTTGTTTTATTTTAGTTTTTTCAAAAATAAAAGACTTTTCTATAATAAAAGTAGCCTAAGTTACTCCTTATCACATCAGCTACCTGCCAATAAAAGTCCCGTCAAAATCAGTCCAGCAGTTTCAGAGATTAGCCGGAACAAACAGACAGACAGACAGACAAAAATTGTAAAAAAATTTATTTTGGTGTATGTACCGTATATATATTCATATTTATGTAGTAAAAACCGGTTATTTCAATATTACAAACAGACACTCCAATTTTATTTATTTGTATAGATAAAAAATCATTAGAACAACATTCTGACGGAGTCTAGTACTTTTAGATTTATATTTAAATAAGGTACTTGTAAATCGATTTCGCATCCAGCTGGATGCGGGCAGCGCAGGACCGGCTATTGTGGAGATCCTTGGGGGAGGCCTTTGTCCAGCAGTGGACGTCTTTCGGCTGATATGATGATGATGACATCGATTTCCCTTTTATTTTGGGATGTTTATAACCTCAGCTGTCCCACCGTTGGTTAGGGTCTAATCTAACCTCCTTTATGTATCACCATCGCTAGTTTCCACCAAATTTTCAAGGGCATTGTTTAGCGGTCTATTAGTAGACAAATATAATATCTGGGGACAATATCTGGGGACAATGTCACACAGATCATCCTAGCCCCAAACTAAGCAAAGCTTGTACTATGGGTACCAGGCGACGATATACATACTTATATAGATAGATAAATACTTATATACATAGAAAACCTCCATGACTCAGAAACAAATATTCGTGCTCAACACACAGATATTTGCACTTACCGGGATTCGAACCCAGGACCACCAGCTTCGTAGGCAGGAGCACTACCAACTAGGCTACGGTGACCGTCTAATATATATATGTCCTGGGTGGGAACAAACCCACAACCCGCGGCGTGAAAGGCAAGTATCTAACACTCAACCACTGCCAACCATGCCAACCGGACCGTCAATATCGGTCACCGTAGCCTAGTTGGTAGTGCTCCTGCCTACGAAGCTGGTGGTCCTGGGTTAGAATCCCGGTAAGTGCAAATATTTGTGTGATGAGCACGAATATTTGTTTCTGAGTCATGGATGTTTTCTATGTATTTAAGTATTTATCTATCTATATAAGTACTCGTATGTATATCGTCGCCTGGTACCCATAGTAGAAGCTTTGCTTAGTTTGGGGCTAGGGATCTGTGTGACATTGTCCCCAGATATTATTATCTAAAATGTATACCTAAAAATATATCTGGCTGCTTTTCAATGGCTATAGTGTTGATAGTTGTAACTCAAGACATCATGCGTCGCTAACAATGACGATTGTCTTTTTACCCAGTGACTCACTGGCAGGCTCACGATGATACACAGTACAAATGACTGGTACCAGAACTTCAGGTACCTACGTGTAGTTAATTAGCATATCACCAAAGCGTGTTGGTAATAATAGAAAACGTTTTATTCGGAACAAATCAGTCGGCCATGTTTTTAAAAAACATGAACCCTATAAACTTGATCTGGGTGTATGTATCGTTCGTAACTTAACGCAGAGTACCTGCCCCGGATTTGCAGATAGTGCTGGTTCGAGGCCCGCCGGAAGATAAAATTTATTATTTCGAGATTATAATAAAACTAGCTGTGCCCTGAGGTTTTACCCGCGTTAAATTTTATAAATTATCACAGCTCCTCCCCCGTAGGTGATAGCGTAATAATATGTAGCGTATATGTTGACCCGACCTCTTAGTAATATTAAATATTCATGCAAAATTTGAAGTAAATCCATGCAGTACTTTTGAGTTTAGCCCGGACATACTCGTACATACAGACAAACAGTCAAAAATTCTAAAAACTATATTTTTGGCTTCGATATCGATTGTAGATCTTGCCCCAAGTTTCCTTAAAAAAAAATTCAAATTACAGTTTTGACTTTCCTACGATTTTATTATATGTATAGATGACTTTTGGCAGGTCCTAGTCCAAAATATTTTTTTAATACCACTCTGTAGGTACTTTAATGTGTAGTTATTTTTGATGTAAAATTTCTTTAAGCTCGCTTGACTTGGGGAGTAAACTAGTGAATGCGTGATGAAAACGTTACGAAAAGTGTGATCGGGTTTGGCGAACGAGTATAAGTTAGTGTAGAGAGAGAGAGAGAGTTACCTACGTCACGTATATTACTGTAGGGGCAAGAGAGAAAGCTGCGAGAAAACAGTTTCTTTCACTCTTTCTGTAATAGCCTATTACGTTTCGTATATTATATCTAAGTTTTACTTCAGTCGTGTGGTCTAAAGCACACTCGTTTTTTTACCTACTCATTGGAATTTTTTTCCGTGATCCTCATATTGAAATAATGACATTTATTTAGCACTTGGGTATTAAGATACACTTGTACAGACGCTATCACATCCACCTACCCCAATCTGTCAAATTTGTTTTATAGATTTTCAACTTTATCACAAATACATAAGGTTCATTTTCAATTGGGAGAATTTTCCAGATTTGGGTAGCTTAATGTGCTGGCGTCTGTACTTGTCAAGCTCACAGTGCAGTACATAAACATAGTCGAATGCAGTATAAATGTAACAAAAAAAAATTAATTAGTCCGTCCGTATAGTCTGTTTTATCACATATAAGTTTTAAAATCCTTAAATAATTAACAAGTTACTAAGCTATTATTTTTAAATTAAGTTCTAGTATATTAAAATTATTAATTTGGAATCCACATTTCTCAATATTACAAAACGTGTTACATACCTAATATATGTTTTAATATCTGTTACCGGAAGTCCAAAGTTCTTCCTTGTGCAAACCGGAAGTGACATTACGGAGGTTAAAACTAAATATCAGCAATAGGTGCCTAATGTGATTATAATTATTTGATTGATCTGTTCGAAGTTTTTGTTGTTCTTTACAGATAGATAAAACATTATCATTATGATTATGATTGCTGTTTTGGTCAGATATTCTTACTAAGTTTTCAAGTTCAAAACGCAAATTACTCACCGATGTGAATTTGATATTCATTGCTACCTTTATATTATTCATTGTCCTGGACCTGGTATAAAACCAGCAGTGAATTTGAAATAATTACTAATCACTTTTAGAAGTCAAGGGTTTGGAATTTAGAGATTGTGAAGTTTAAAACTTCATATTTAAAACTTTCACAAAAATTCTGCGGAGCTTCCTACTCGCGCTACTTGCGCTTACGACCAACCGATGGGAATTTTTACTTAATTATTAGAATTTGCAACTCATTATTGGTTCGAAACAAACTTAGCATTGGAATCCAGTGATATATATGAAACCTAATTCGAAGCGCGATGTTGGTAGACCTCTGTTTCGCTTTAAAGACGGCACCAAGCGGGATATGGCCGTTTTTAAAATTGACCACTGTAGCTGGGAAAAGCTCGCTGAAAATAGAGTTGAATGGCGCAAACGTGTAGTGGAGGGTCGTAAGATCTGTGATGAAGCCTGGTTCGGAGTACTTGCTGATAAGAAATAGAAGCGACAATAAAGCGGCTCGGCACCAAACTTCTCTTGTCAGGCCTGCGGCAGGCTATGTCGCTCTCGCTGACTCTCGCATCGGTTTGTTTAGCCACAATAAGAAATGTCTCTCAGACAATGCGCCGTAAATCGTCTGTAACAGACGCAAAGGCCATATATATATGAAACCTAAATGTGTTTCAGAGACCTTATGTATTACGTTTTTAATAGTTGCTACTATGCGCGGGGTCAGTCCATAGATGGGTGACCATCAAAGTGGTTTCATTACTGAGCGTCTCCGGGCATTGAACAGCACGTTAATCTGTCATTTCAGAGGCGGCTTGAACAACCTGACGCTAGGGTAACCACTGCCCATACGATAAGTACCTGAGTAAGTTATAGATATCTTATTGAGTTGAAAATTTTATGAGAAACTAGCTGTGCCTCGCGGTTTTACCCGCGTTAAATTTTATAAATTATCACAGCTTCTTCCCCGTAGGTGGTAGCGTGATAATATGTAGCGTATAATTATGTTGACCCGACCTCTTAGTAATATTCATGCAAAATTTTAAGTAAATCCATGCATTACTTTTTGAGTTTAGCCCGGACATACATACAGACAAACAGACAAAAATTCTAAAATCTATATTTTTGGCTTTGATATCGATTGCAGATCACGCCCCAAGTATCCTTTTATAAAAAAATTCAATGTACAGTTTTGACTTTCCTACGATTTTATTATATGTACAGATTACTTCAATATAGTACATAAATACTACGAACCGGAAGACGCAGCGTGGGCAGGCCCCCTACAAGATGGACCGATGATCTTGTGCGGGTCGCTGGAAGCTGCTGGATGCGAATAGCGCAAACCGGCAATTGTGGAGATCTTTGGGGGAGGCCTTTGTCCAGCAGTGAACGTCTTTCGGCTGATATGATGATGATGATGAGTACATAAATAAGATTACGGAATATATATCATTTTTTTTCCGATCTAGAAAGAATGACAGGGCCTCCACATTCCATCCCGAATAATTCTAACACAATTGTAAAATATTGTTTATGAATAAATACAATTTGAAAATTGAATTAATTTAATATCGTAAAACGGGGTGAATAGAAACACCGGGGGTGAATCCAGTAGGGCCAATATCCATACAAAAGAAACAAAATTTTACTTTTGTATGGATACTGTCCCTATTCATATTCACCCCCCGCCCCCGTGTTTCTATTCACCCTGTTTTACACTAGCGAAGGTCATGACGTAACTCTTTTTCCAATACTTTAACTTACCTAAGGATTCCCAAAATTTCAAAGTTTCGCAACAAGTTATATAATTTTTATGGAGGTTCTTTGTTGAATATCCTACTTTCTATAAAAGCCAATGACGTCATTTGCGTGGGCGTCGCTAAATTGTCCAAATTACCCATATCCAGATAAATGTGGCCAATTTGAGTAAAATCGTAAATTGAAGTCAGGGTGCGGTCAAATACCAGTATAAGCCGATTGTTATTTATAATAAAGGGGTTACGAAACCGAATTGATACAGTCCGGAATTATAGTACAGTCAGAAAAAGAAATATAGTAACCATGTCACAGAAATAAAATAACAATTAAGGTTAGTCGTGATAAAATACCAATGTTGTATAATTAAAATATAAAATATATAAAAATATGACACATTTTATAGAAAATTAGTTTAAGAAAAACTTGAGAGGTGTCAATGGACACCCGGATGGAGCGAAGTTAATTCTTATTATTTATTTTGTACAAAAAACCTGTATACACTCAACAAAAATAATCGTCGCGACACCACACTGTTCAATGCGAAATAGAAATGAAAATATCTGGCTTGCTTTCTATAAGAGAGAGAGAGAGAGAGAAACATGCGCACGCCACACAGCTGCAAAAAGTGTCGTGACATCTTTTCTAGCCCCCTTTCACAACTTTTTTAGACGTAGTGTTGACACATACAATAAAAATTTACAGATATTGATATATTTAGCAATACGTTAAGTATGTTTAAATCTAAGATAATTAATCTGCTTTGGGCAATAATTATTGTCATTAATTGTACCTACTACTTTTGTTATGTACAAATGCAAAGGTATACTATAGCTTTTATAGCACAACCTTACCGTAAAAATAAAACTGTTATGTAACTCTTAGTCTATAAGTATATAAGATACTTCAATGTAAAATATTTGTATGAGACTGTATGTTTCCTGAATAAAATAAAAAATGATTAGGTATTAGTCTCTAAAATTAAGCTACTGGTTGAGAGCCTTCTGCGCTAACCATCTGCGCGTTGTAATCTTTTTTTTAATTATAACATAATAGTACTATACTTAAAAATAATAGCTTAGTAACATGTTATTTATTTAAGGTTTAAAAAACATATATAAGTGATAACACAGACTGTACGGACGGACTAATTCAATTTTAATTTGTTACTGTATATGACTATGTTTATGCACTGCATTGTGAGATTGACAAGTACAAGTGTATTTCAATATCCAAGTGCTAAATAAATTTAATTATTTCATTTCTTTGATACGCGAAAATTTAAAAGTGTATATTGACGTTCTAAGTTTCATTTTTGCGGAACTATTTCTGCTTCTGACCGTACATAGTATTGCTAACACAGTATTTTATAGTCGATAAATCAGAAGCCTGGCTAGAAGGGCTTGAAGTTTCGACTACGGCTCAGTTAATTGTAGGCTAGAACATTGTAATAAGGTTACGAGTTACATATTGTGCGGTTGCTTTGAAATATTGCATTCGTATCAATAAATTGGCAATATGTAATTAATAATTCAATATGATTTATTTCTTACACAAATTATGTATTATATATGTCTGTCTGTTATTATATCTGTCTAACACAAATAACAAAGTAATTGGAAGTTTCAGAAACTTGAACCAATGTCTGATTTATTTTTTTGCTTTTAATGACGGAATTTGACAGGTTTGGCCGATCCCGAAACTAATTTTAGTTTTTAATCAGATGGCGTTGCAGGAAAAGAGAACGGATAATATGATGCATCCAGTTGGTGTACTGGTTTAGTTAACTGCTAAACCAGAGACTCAGAGACAGAATCTTTTTACGATGAGCACGATTATTAGTTCGGTGCCTGGCAGTAATATATGATTATATGCGTTTATTTGGATATAGGGGCATTTCACGTGAAGTGGACAGGGAAAAAAAAGTGAGGTTCTGAAAATCGATTATATTTGGCCCATTTATACTTCTAGTAGATATAAATGTGAACACAAAATATTTTTTTTGTATAATGTATATTTCACAAGTTATGGGTTTCTAAAGAATTTTCGTGATTGTAATATCAATTTTATGAAAGTTGTTTTCCGGATCTAACAAATTTAGAATAAAATATTTAACATAGCGATGCATATTGTAAAAATACTGTTCTTTTTAAAAATATAATAAAATTTAAAAAATAAAAAAAGTTTCCATTCAGCCATTTAGTCAGACGGGTTGGTGATCGCAATAAGATGGTCATAGTACTCAGAAAGAAGCTGCTGCCCTTCTTCTAGTAGATATTCCCTCGGGTCGATTTCTACGCCCCCCCACGGGATGAGATGGGGTGATGATATTCTGATATTCAACGCCGCCGTCACCAAACAGTCACGCGACGTCCTGCGTGAGCGATCTAGACGGGAACGCGAAGCGGCGCGAAAACAACAAACAGTCGAAACCAATTGAAGTGTCCCACGTGACCAAACGCGGTGCGGAGCGGCGCGTAATGAAGCGAACGCGATCAGTTGGCTTGATATTTTCGCGCGAACACGATGCGGTGCTGTCGTGTTTTTGCGGCGTCGGTGGCGGCTACACGAGATGATTCGCGTGCACGTAGGACACGGCCGCCGCGTCGCACCGCATCGCATTGAATTCGCGTGTCACCGCTTCATAATCGCGTTCGCTTTGAACCGCCTACACAGGACGTAGCGTGTCTATGGCAGTAATACTTCAGCATATTATTTTAGGAAGATTTTATGTCCCTAATAACATACAAAAGCGTGGGTAAGATAGTAACGTGATGAATTCTAGGCTTTGTCAGAAATATCAGTACTACTTACTTACTTATCGTATAGGCAGTGGCTACTCTACTGTTAGAGTTGTTCAAGCCGCCCAGTAGATTTCTGTCATGGATTAACGACTGTTGTCTAATGACTACAACCGGTCGGTCCCGGTGTAGTCAGCTTAGGGTGTCCTCCGAAGCACGGAGATGCTCAGAAATCAAACCACTTTAGCGGTCACTTATGGACTTACCGCGAGCCTACTTGCTTAACTTAGGTACCACGGTAAAACCAATTTATCTAGAACATCTTAAGGTTTTTGTCTTTGACAAGTCATAATTTGAAATTCTAAAAGTTTTTTTTATCAGAGAGCGACATACAAGCTAGTGGGTCACCTGATGGTAAGTGAGAACCGCCGCCCATGTAAACTGATCACCACTGCAACTGAAACACCTGAGACGCGGATGTGTGTCCGGCCTTTAAGACTTAGCAAACAAGTGTTGCTGACCCTTCCTCTTACCCCGAAGAGTTCTGGCGACCTTACTCACAAGTCGAAACACAACATTAAAATGGTTAATGTTATTATTAAGAAATGTCTTCTGTAAGGTGGAGGTACTTCCCCAGTCGGGCTGCTCTTTGAGCGAATGGACGCGGTGCCCTACCACTCAAGATACGTTAAATACGTCTTGAAAGGTCTCATTATAAGGCGAACGAAAGCAGAAGACTTCGTGACCTGTTGGATGCAATAGATGTTCTTAAATAGACCTTATTATAATGATGATGCTTGGTAATCTGTGAGGGGATCACAGCAAGATGCTATCTGGTCCCATTTATTATAATAATGCTATAGTTAGTGAGTTTTATGTTACAATATAACTATTATATGAAGTTTTGAGCCAAAAATTTATACAACATGTAACTTAATTAACGCACAACCTGGAAATAGTTTGTTCAGAATCGTTTACTGATATTATTGTATACAATACGGAAATTATTGTCATATTAATCCTATACAGTCAAAATAAATTGAAATGAACCGTAAGTCAAATATTAAGACTTTTAAAATTGCAGTTTTATTTGTATTCATACAAATTCCATCATTCAATACAAAATAAAGAAAAATAAACTTTATTCCAAGAAACTAATCTAGTAAATAACAATGCATATACATGTTAAATTAAAAATTCAGTGTATGTATACACATAACATAATATGCTAATTGGGGTGTCTGAGGGTGTGCGTTAATTACGTTACATGTTGTATACTACATAATCACGACTGGCCTGTTGGTCAAGTGGTTAGTGACCCTGACTGCTAAGGCAGAGGTCGTGGGTTCGATTCCTACTCGGATTAAACATTAGTATATTTGGGTAACGAACACAATTATTTGTCTGGATGTAATTTATCTATAATATGAATGTATGTTTATCAGTATTGTCTGGTTGTCCTAGTACAGGCTTTGCCTAGATTGGGATCAGATGGCAGTATTAGTTGTCCTAAGATATTTATTTTATCACTAGCAGTGTACCGCAGTTTTACCCGCCTTAACTGTATAAATCAAAGCCTATGTGTTGATCCAGGGTGTCAGCTAACTCCATACAAAATTTCATTAAAATCGCTCCAGCCGTTTAGGCGTGAAAAATTAACACACTCATTAACAAACTCACACACTCACAAATTTTCCTAATAACCTTAACCTATAACCTTTATAATATTAGTGTGATTTATTTAATCAAATTAAGATGATGAAGTAGTAGTAAGTCATCCATTGCTGAACATAAGCCTCCCCCAAAAATCGCTACAATAAACTATTTTGTAAGTACATTTGTTTGAAATAAGAAAAGGTTAACTATAGATATTTATATAAAAGTAAATAAACAGCAAAAAACCGGTACAACTTGTGTAAAAGTAGCAAGAGACTTGCGCCAGAAATCCTTTAAGTTCGTAAACTATTTTGTAAGTGCATTAAAGTAAAAGTATATATAGATACTTTGTTTGAAATAAAAAAAGTATTTATAGATTTTTAAATAAGTGTAAATAAACAGCAAAAACAGGTAAACCTTGTGTAAAAGTAGCAAGACACCTGCGTCAGAGATCCTTTTAAGTTACTAAACTATTTTGTAAGTGCATTAAAGTAAAAGTATATATAGATACTTTGTTTGAAATAAAAAAGGTAAATTATAGATTTTTAAATAAGCTTAAATAAACAGCAAAAACAGGTACACCTTGTGTAAAAGTAGCAAGACCCTTGCGCCAGAGATCCTTTAAGTTACTAAACTATTTTGTAAGTGCATTAATGTAAAAGTATATATAGATACTTTGTTTGAAATAAAAAAGGTAAATTATAGATTTTTAAATAAGCTTAAATAAACAGCAAAAACAGGTACACCTTATGTAAAAGTAGCAAGACACTTGCGCCAGAGATCCTTTAAGTTAGTAAACTATTTTGTAAGTGCATTAAAGTAAAAGTATATATAGATACTTTGATTGAGATAAAAATGTTAATTATAGATTCGTAAATAAAAGTAAATAAACAGGAAAAACAGTAACAACTTGAGTAAAAGTAGCAAGACAAAGACATTTAAAAGAAAACCAGAAAGGTTCTAGACGTTACCGGTTAATGATATCAAGTGATAATTATACTCCGACGAGATATTTCACTGAAATGAGCCAGCAGCGGTTAGCCTTGGAAACTTTACTTTTCGCTCAAATGCTCTTGGTCACTAATTGTTTGATGTTTGTTTGTTCTTGCCAAACAAAAACAAAACACAAGTTGAATCTTTTCAAGCATTTCAGCTATTACACCTTACAATAAAATAATAAAAATATATTTATATACATTATATTATCGACTTAGACGCTCATAGCTAGATTTGTTTTTCTTTTATTTTGGCAACAAACAGTTATATACATTTACAACACTTATAAATATATGGCTTTTTACAATAAACGTACAGTGCCGAACCAAAAATTCAGTAATGATACAAATTTTTACTCTTAATTTAGAAGGACGCGTATGACAAGATTAGTTTAATAAAATAAAAAAAGAAATGATAAAAAGAAAGGATACATCAATTATATATAAGATGTCAAGAAATATTAAATCTACGTTTTAATTCTAATTTAAGACTATTGAGCGAATTATCGAAAAGATCTATGTCTGTGAAGTCTCTGTTATAATTGTTAGTGGAACGGCATAAGAATGAGTCACGAGTGTAATTTTTACAAAGTCTTGGAGTTACAAATAGTGGCTTATTACTAGTACTATTAGATGCTCACACTGGTCTGGAAGTGATCGGCCAGGTTAAGCAACTAGGCTCGCAGTCAGTCCATAGATGGGTGATCGCCAAATTGGTTTAATTTCTGAGCTTCTTCGTGCACGGAGGGCACGTTAAGATTTCGGTCCCGTTTTTAGCCATTTGACAATAGTCGTTACGCCATGTCAGAGGCCTATTGGGCAGCTTGAACAACTCGTGATAGTATAAACAAGTAAGTTTTTATTTTTGCCTGGAATTGTGATCTGGTGGTTACTGGCTCTGACTGCTAAGCCAGCGGTCTTGGATTAGATCCCCGCTCACTACCTCCATATAGTTTTCTTACTCGACGAAACTTACTGTTTTTTAGTATAGACATTTTAGGTTCATTGAAGATTCCGCTGGGGGTTAGTAAAAATTGCAAGTATCATCGAGGATGTAAACTACATGAACTTGCGGTAGACATCAGTAATCAGTTATTACTTTTGTTAAAAAGAGGTATACAATACATTGTTCTTAATACTAAATATCATCCGCTATGTTTTGCCGAATATAATCAATCTTACAAAATTGGAGTTGTCGACAAAATCTTCATATAAAATAAATAAATAAAAAAGGTTTTTATTCACGTAGACTTTAAAAAAGCGCTTGTAAATAGTCAGAACATGTTTGTAGTAATAAAGTTGTATACATTATTATTTCTAGTAACATAGATATTTAGGTACACATTGTATGAAAACATTTATAAAATTTATTTTATTATAGCGATGATTTTTAGCTAGCTCGTATCAAGTTATTGTCAAGAGATTATGTTTAAGTTTAATTATCGAGTTTTAGTCTAATATTTTTACTACATATTGTCAATGGTTCTGTATATTAATTGTAATTCACATTACATTTAACAACAAAGAAAATAAACTACTCTAATACGGTTCATGCGGTCAGGTTGTGGAATTCTCTTCTCCCTAACATTCGCAAATGTAACACATTATCAATATTTAAAAATTGTGTCTAAGCACATTATCTCTCTTCCTCATCCTAGTTGTATGTATATGTATGTATATATAGATATTTATCTTTGTATTTTATAAGTATTTATGTATATTAGCATGTAGTGTATGTATATATGTAATACAAGAAACTACACGTTTTATTACACGTTATATTTCATTTTAATTTCTCCTCTCGCGGGTCTGCTGGAAGAAATTTCTTTGAAATAAGCAGTACCTTTGTTCATTTATATATAATCTAAAATAATCACAATTCACCTAAATATAATCTAAAATAATAAGCATTCAGACAACCGATCGAGCATATATTGTGTTTGCCTACTAAATAATTACTCTAATTGGACCAAATCCCGAGTTCATGCCCGCTTGAGTATGGTTCGCCGGACCGTCTCAACTGGGTCGTGTTGAAACCGGTAGTAGATGAACCCACTGAGTTTGTTTCGCTGGGTCTTATCAGTTGGGGCGCATTGGATGCGGTGGTAGCATTAAAGCGCGACCGTCGTTATTAACACAAGGTCCGTCATAATAATAATACCTTTAATATAGACAGAACCATTAACAATATGTAGTAAAAATATTAGACTTAAAGTAGATCATTAAACATAATCTCTTGACAATAACTTGATACGAGCTAGCTAAATATCATTTCTGTAATAAAATAAATTTTATAAATGTTTTCATACAAGATGTACCTAAATATCTATGTTACTAGAAATAATATCTAATGTATACAACTATATTACTACAAACATGTTCTGACTATTTACAAGCGCTTTTTTAAAGTCTACGTGAATAAAAACCTTTTTTATTTTATTTTATTTTCTTTTAAAATTCCTTTTCTGTATTCATTTTTCGTGTGTAGGTACATTAATGATTAAATAAATAAAAAATAAATAAAAATAACCAAAAGTGGAGAAAGGAAATAATACTATCAAATTAATAAAATACTAACACAATAATATAAAGGACAGTCAATCTAAATTGGTGAGAAACCGATTCTTATATTGTTGTAATTTTATAAGATTTATTATGTTCATTTATTTTATTATATTTTATTTTAATTGGTTTAGTCAATTATAATTATTGTAAAAATTGTTAAGGTAATATAAGTTATGTGCCTTTGTAACCTTTGAATGAAATAAATTATTATTAATTATAATTACATGTCAAGGAAACAAAGGACCGAAACTAATTAAGTGGAACCTTTATAACTTTGCTTATTATCTATAAAGTCTGTGATTGAGTAACATCTCAGCACTAAAAACTAGACAATTCTGTGTTATTAGCACGATTATGTGTTCTATGTCTGTGTGTAATTTGTCTTACAAACAGAGTGGTTATGGATCAGATGGGAATGTTAATCGTCCCAAGGTATTTATTTATTCATCAATGGAAAAATGTTTTGATTATTGAACATAACTTATTGACATGTCAGTGGTTCAAAAAATATTTAATAATAATAATATCTCGGGACAATGTCACACAAATCATCCTAGCCAAAACTAAGCAAAGCTTGTACTATGGGTACCAGGCGACGATATACATACTTATATAGATTACTTATATACATAGAAAACATCCATGACTCAGAAACAAATATTCGTGCTCATCACACAAATATTTGCACTTACCGGGATTCGAACCCAGGACCACCATAATAAAATGCCTCTAACGTTAGGTCTATATAGCAGTAAGGTCAAAGTCTTCTAAACTCGCTCTATCGAATTGCCTCGTTAGCGGTAAGTAGCAACTTGCAAAATTTACTACTATATACTATTATTAAGCCTATTTCTTTCATAAAGGCCGGCAATGTACTTGCGGGTCGCTCTGTTGTTGCAAGTGCCCATGGGCAGTTATCCTAATATCCTGGGACATTAATCACACCTGGCCATTGTAACGGCAATGAAAGACTATGGGCGTAAGTACTCTTTATTCTGTGCTATGGGTAGCGACAGACTGGTTTATTGGGCATTGAGCTTAAACTACCCACCACCTAAAAATATTTTACTTAACCTAATAAATAGAAATACCGACAGAACGTCACAGCCCAAACCCAAATCCCAAACTAAGCAGAGCTTGTACTATGGAAACCAGATAAAAATAAAAAATAAAAAAGGTTTTTATTCACGTAGACTTTAAAAAAGCGCTTGTAAATAGTCAGAACGTGTTTGTAGTAATATAGTTGTATACATTAGATATTATTTCTAGTAACATAGATATTTAGGTACATCTTGTATGAAAACATTTATAAAATTTATTTTATTACAGAAATGATATTTAGCTAGCTCGTATCAAGTTATTGTCAAGAGATTATGTTTAATTATCTATAACTGTTGATCTACAAAACTGTTGATAACTGTTGATCTGGATGACTATATAATCTTGTCTGTATCATATTTTGAGCGAAATAAAGATTACTTACTTATATATACTCGTAAAATTGCACCCAGACCAAGGACAAACAGACATGTTCATACACACAAATATCGGGGGTGCTACCGCCTAAGTCGCCGATCATCGTGATCGTGATCGACGTTCAAATAGATGAATGCTTAATATTACTTAATCATTCGTTCAATCGGCTTCAACGTTGACAATCAATTCTGGAACATTTATGACGTCACGTGTGCTGACGGAAGCCGATTTAACGATTGATTAAGTCATTTTTAACCTTTATTTTTTCTATGTACTCAGTGGGTTAGTTATGGCTTTGTATAGTGTAGTATTAGAGCTAGCTTAGTATAAGGTACGATGGGATTGTCATCGTCATTTCATGTACGAAAATCCTGTAAGATAAATAAAGATAAAAAAAAACCTTTAGAATAGAATAGAATATCTTTATTTGCTTTGAATGTAGGTACAAACATTAGTTGTTAAAAACATTTTGAAGAATCCTTGTACATTCTGCCTTAATAAAGCAAATTCATTTTTAAACTAAAAAGACATTAATTTAATATTAATTATTTAAATTTATTTATTTGAACGTCGATCACTATCCCGATTTTCGGCGACTTAGCCGGTAGCCCCCCTGTCGGGGTGGGAATTGAATCTACGACCTGCGGCGTGAAAAGCAAGCATTTATCAACTACACCAACCGATCCGTCAGTTGTCCTAAGATATTTATTTATTAACTAGCTGTGCCCCGCGGTGTTACCCGCGTAAAATTTTATAAATGTTCTTTGCTATAAACCTCACAGAGCCTGAGACCTTTCCAACGAATGCAAAACCGTGAAAATCGGTTCGTGCGTTCTGTAGTTATAGCGTCAGGAAGAAAAACCCGACTTATTTTTATATAGTAGAATATTGTCGCCATGCCAACGAAGATAGTCTTTGTAAACAAGTGCATTACGTGATCTGTTGAACACGCTGCCGCTAGACCAATGGGGTAGTCATCGATTTATAATAACATGATGATGACCACGTACAACAAGGTAGTGACTGTTGAAGTATTCATACGGTCCATGTTTACAACTAAGTCATAAACTGCCATATGTTTTCATAATGTTATTAGCGCGGCGGATCATTCAAGTTCGCTAATATTGTTGCTTGGTAGAACAATGCTGTTATGGATAATAGTCAAACTATGCTTTCGTTTCTCATGCTTTCGCTAGTCATTATATTTAGTAGTAGTTACTATATACATATAGATGTACATCTTCTTTTTATATAAGAGAGCGGAAAAGGAGCAATTAGGTCATGGTGTTAGGTTAAACTGTGCTAATTAGTTATCACAAATAAACTGAACCAGAAATGTTCAACAGAATGAGAAAAAAAACGAAAACTGATGTTAGGTGAAATATACGAAAAAATATTTAAAAAATTCTATCTCGAAAACTACGCAAAATTGTAAGGCATACATGGGGGTGATTCGGATGCTCCTCATCATAAAGTATCTAAATTTTGCATTTAAACGTTCACTCCTCGGCCAGCCTGGGGCTCTACCGGCTAAGTCGCCGAGCATCGTTTTCTTGAATGGCGTTCAAATAAATTAAGGTTAAAATGACTTAATCAATCGTTCAATCGGCTTCTATGAGCACATGTGACGTCATAAATGGTCCGGAATCCAATGTAAACGTTGAAGCCGATTTAACGATTGATTAAGTAATTTTTAACCTTTATTTATTTGAACGCCATTTAAGAAATCGATGTTGGGTGACTTAGCTGGTAGAGCCCCTGTATATGTGTTAGTTATGATCTGAGACAAGTGGCAAAT
The DNA here is from genome assembly GCA_951640165.1 of Pseudoips prasinana. Taxonomy (NCBI): domain Eukaryota; kingdom Metazoa; phylum Arthropoda; class Insecta; order Lepidoptera; family Nolidae; genus Pseudoips; species Pseudoips prasinana. Next base: position 19,479,558 of record OX621260.1, read on the forward strand.
AAATTTCAAAACAACCAGATATGTTCCGGCAATATAGACGACGTTACCAAGGTTACATCGAAAATACGCACTACCATAATTTATTCGCCGATCGATTTCAATCCCGAAATTATCATATATGTTCCCAGAACAGACGACCTTTATTTATATATGTAGAATACATATAAGTCTATGACAATCGGCGGTCTTATCGCTTTGTAGCAATGTCTTCCCGACAACCGTTAGGTGGACAAGGAAAAACCAATATAGAAAAGGCGGTAGTTGTCAATTCTCTGTCAAACGTTTAAAGTTGTGTACGTATGTACAATTTACATAAACATACTTATATTTATTTAAATACTCATAATATTTTTCCATAATAATAATACTAACTGTGCCCCGCGGTTTTACCCGCGATAAATTTTATAAATTATCACAGATTATCCCCCGTAGGTGATAGCGTGATAATATACTATAGCCTATATGTTGACCCGACCTTTTAGTAATATTAATGCAATATTTGAAGTAAATCTATGCAATACTTTTTGAGTTTAGCCCGGACATATGTACATACAGATAAACAGACAAAAGTTCTAAATTCTATATTGTTGGCTTCGATATCGATTGTAGATCACGTCCCAAGTATCCTTTTAAAAAAATATTCAATGTTCAGTTTTGACTTTCCTACGATTTTATTATATTATGTTTAGATAGACATACATAATATTATATATATGCATTTAATTAAAGGAGTTATGAAGAAAGAGGTTCTTTTTCGGACCACCTACATGAAAAGAATATATATCTACCATCTGTTTGTGGCATTATAGCTCCAGTTTTATATATGCAGATTATTTAAAATTGAACTTGTACCTCAAATTATCTGGTTATTAAGCTGTTGAGGTCAAGACCTTGGCAACCGTAGTAAGAATGAACTTATATTTACTAGAAACATAAAAGAATAAAATACTAAAAGATATTTCAAACTTAGATCTAATAAGATTAGAAGAAAAAATATTTAACGACATTTTTTTTACTCTGTCAGTACTCACCTAATCCAACTGCACAAATAAACACAATTAATAACCCCTAGTATGGCACAAAGAGGGTTGGCACAAAACATCACAATATACACTATGTATACTAGTTGTGTCACTTCATTATGTCAAATCAGCACTGGGATATCAAGAGGAGGGCACTATGGTCACTTATAGTAAAAGATCGCGGGTATTCGCTCGTGTGATCGAATTGTCACAGTAATCGGTCGTGTAGTATCGTTAAAGGCTCAGGCCGGACTGAGCAGTTTATTATTATATCGCGGGAAGGAGCGCGGTTGTAGTCAAGGTTCCGGCGCAGGCGCACACGCAGCACGTATCGAGGCTTATCTGCCGCGAGTCGCTTTGTCGTGCGCGACGACTCGATTCGTCTGTACTTGCATATATCGCTCGGAAATCTTCACGTTGTAATATATAATTATTTTGGCAACTGCCTGCGACGTGACAGTTGATTCTGATGGGACGTGAGGTGTGGAATACTTCTGCGATGTTTTTATGAAGATAGTTTTGCGTTCAGCCTCTTTGTCCGAGCTGTGTCCAAAAATGAGATTTTTGTGAGGGTCTGTTTATTTGACGGAATACGCTCCGTCATTGTTCTGGCCTATTGGTGTATTGGCTAGTAAATAACTTACGCGGGAAGAGGTAATAAACTGTAACAAAAGCTAATAATATAATCATAATATTGATACGTAAAGCAAAAGATTGGAACTCTTTTTACGAAAATTGCGCGGACGGAGGAGTATGAAATTTGGAACAATTAAAGTTTATGTGGAGAAGGAGTGCAGAAAGCCAATATGTTTATATAATAGGCATAGATGTAAATTATTTGAATAAAAAAAGATCACGCACACTAGCATGTTTTTAACAAACTGACAAACTGAGAAGAGATGACAAACTGAGATGATAATAATAATATAATATCCTAAGACATTATTTACACACGGCTATCTGATCCCAAACTAAACAGAGCTTGTACTATGGTAACCAGATACCTGATATATTACATATACTATTTTATTTTGTAAATATATACTTATTTAGATATTTTATTATATAAATATCTTTCCCGGGTGGGAATGGTACCCACGACCTGCGGCGTGAAAGGCAGCGTATCTACCAACCACGCCAAGAGCCCCCTCATGATGAAATAATATTATTATTTGTCTTTAATGTCTATAGTCTTTGACAATAGAGCCTTAATGATCGAATTTCAAACAAGTGCGATCTCTAGTAATTATTATAATACCAGAAGAGTGCTAGTATTATAATAATTATAAGGTAAGAATTTTATATACAGTCAGAACTATTAAAAATATTTAGAAAAAAAACGAACGTTTCCGCAAATTGATTATTATAGGTAAAAATTAAAATATTAAAACTATGATTGATGGTATCACAGTTTATGCAAATCACGTTAAATCTTCCGTGTTAATTTCATTAATTGTGATGCGTTGGACTGCTGCTATAAAATCGAAGGTTTTCTTGATAATTTGAACTACTAGCAACGATGTTATATAATCTTCTGGTGTATCAAAATATTCATAATATTAATAGGCACGTACTTTGTACCTCTTTTTACGAAAATTGCGCAGACGGAGGAGTGTAAAATTTGGAACAGTTAACTTCATGGAGTGCATAAAGCTTATATTTTATAGGCATTGGAAGTAAATTATTTTAATAAAAGAACTTTACACACTGACTTGTGTTTGTAACACTTACACACTGAGAAGAGCTGACAGACTGACTGTCAAAACTAAGAGCAATATAATATTATTTGCCTTCAATGTTTATAGTCTTTCTCAATAGAACTTTTGAACTTTTGACGGGCCTGTTGACGTGGTGGGCAAATGCTTGCTTTTCTCACCAGAGAAGGCGGGTTCGATTCCAACCCAGGACAGATAATTGTGTGCGTGAACATGAGTTTCTGTTTGTCCTGAGTCTGGGTATAATTATCTATATATGTATGTATTTACAAAAAAAAAGTAGTACATATATAACAATAATAATATTTGGGGACAATGTCACACAGATCATCCCCAAACTAAGCAAAGCTTGTACTATGGGTACCAGGCGACGATATACATACTTACTTACAATAGATAGATAAATACATAGAAAACATCCATGACTCAGAAATAAATATTCGTGCTCATCACACAAATATTTGCACTTACCGGGATTCGAACCCAGGACCACCAGCTTCGTAGGCAGGAGCACTACCAACTAGGCTACGGTGACCGTCAATATGTAGTATATCATTTATCTGGTGTCCATAGTACAAGCTTTGCTTGGTTTGGGATCAGATGGCCGTGTGTAAATAATGTCACAGGATATTATTTTATATTATTATAATGGTCGAATTTCGTACAAGAGCGATTGTTACTTATAATACAATAAATGTAGTAAAAATATTAGACTTAAACTAGATAATTAAACTTAAACATAATCTCTTGACAATAAATTGATACGAGCTAGCTAAATATCATTGCTATTATATAATAAATTTTATAAATGTTTTCATACAATGTGTACCTAAATATCTATGTTACTAGAAATAATAATGTATACAACTATATTACTACAAACATGTTCTGACTATATACAAGCGCTTTTTTTAAAGTCTACGTGAATAAAAACCTTTTTTATTTTATTTTATTTATAAATAATGATGTAAATGTTTAAATTTCAGCTTATGTGATTAACTACTTAATCCCCATTTGGAATAGTTTGCTGTTGACATCGTGCTTGGCAGGCAATTTGGAGACAGCAGTCAGGTGGTAGCTAGTACACAGGTGGCGCCGCTACCCGACTACCTGGTGTATCACTTAGTCGCCCTTTAGGACACACACACAGGATGGTACAAGGTGGCCGTGTTTTTTCTTTTTAGGCCGGAAGGCACACGGCAAGGACTTCAATTAGAACCCAGTGATCAAATCTGTGATGGTACATGTGTAGTGCACGTGCCAGTTTCCACGTGTGTTCCATTAATAAGCCTACATGAATGTACGTGGTTTAGTGCACGATTTCTGTATGATATGTGTACACATCCTTGCAAGTGACACATCACGCACGCACTATATTACATAGTGACAACGCCTTACATCATCGTATCATAAATCTGAATATTTTTTATCCCATTTTCATAAAATATATTACAAAGTATTCAGCATAATCTATCTTTGCAATTGTTGATAGAATAAGCCATTAATGAGCTCATTAATCCACTCCAAACGCTTCAATATTATCCGGTGAAGCAGTAAAAGCCTCCTAGACGAATAGTAAACCTCATGTTTAAATAAATACCCACCACTTCAAAAACGGTTATTGGGACGTGCTATTCCAATAGCATATATATATAATACCCCGTGAAAAATTGGCAATGAAACCTTTCATGTGATTTCCAATTGCCTACCATCAAGCAATAGATGAGGGAAATGTCTAAAAGCTTTATCGGTAGAATCATGTACTAACTAACGTCTTAGGGCATCGCGACTTTCTATTTTCTGAACATCGTCATCTCCCGTAGGCACCTTTGTCCCAGGGACGTCTTAGACGATGACGCTGGGTGACGAGATCGCGACTTACCTGGAACAATACAAATTTATTATTAACTCTCGTGCCCTCATATTTGGGGTATTTATTTTATAGGCTTATTCACTAAACAGCTTGAGGCCCGTAGATAACTGTAAACATTATTTAAAAGTAGCAGGTGGGATAAACACCGGGCAATTAAAATTTAAATATTGTATTTAAATGCCTCGTTGGTTTGGTTGTAGCGTGTCCAACTGCAGAGAGCGAGGTCCTGAGTTCTCAAATCCCGGGTCACTTTCTAGGGGACCTACCCACGCTGCGTCTTCCGGTTCACGAATCGCGAATCACGGAATCTAAGGTGTTGAGGAAACAGACACATGGAGGCTATGTGCTGGGTAGTAATTTGGTAATTCTGAACTTATATATTACTAGCTGTGCCCCGCGCGATTACCCGAGTTACATTTTATAAATTAACACATCTCCTCCCCCGTAGGTGATAGCGTGATAATATATGTTGACCCGACCTCTTAATAATATTATGCAAAATTTGAAGTAAATCCATGCAGTACTTTTTGAGTTTATCCCGGACATACATACAGACAAAACTTCTAAAGACTATATTTTTGGCTTCGATATTGATTGCAGATCACGCCCTAAGTATCCTTTTAAAAAAATATTCAATGTACAGTTTTGACTTTCCTACGATTTAATTATATGTAGTATAGATACCATATAAATATTGGTTTATTTATCTTTTATATTATAAAAGATACATACACCAATATGTTTCTTTATGTATTTTATAAGGTATGAGATAATCATAATTTCTTTTATAGTTAACTTGTTTTTAATATATGTGCAGACGCCAGCACATCAAGCTACCCCAATCTGTCAAATTTCCCCAATTGAAAGTGAACCTTATGCTTTTGTGATAAAGTTGAAAATCTATAAAATAAATTTGACAGATTGGAGTAGCTGGATGTGCTGGCGTTTGTACAGTGGTAACCCTAGCATTAGAGTTGAATTGACTAACGAATACAGTCGGAGCCGGAATTACATACATACATAGGAATATAAAGGATTTTTATAGTTTTAGTCTATCACATTAATATTATAAAGGCGAAAGTTCGGTAGTGTGTGTTTGTTACTTCACATCTAAAAGGCTGGGGCGATTTAAATAAAATTTGGTATGTAGTTAGCTGACACTTTGGATTAACACATAGGCTATAATGTATAATGTTCAACGCGGGTAAAACCGCGGGGCACAGCTAGTATCACCCTAATATTATAAAGGCGAAAGTTTGTGAGTGTGTATGTTTGTTACTTCTTCACGTCTAAACGGCTGGGGCGATTTAAATAAAATTTGGTATGTAGTTAGCTGACACTTTGGATTAACACATAGGCTATAATTTATAAAGTTCAACGCGGGTAAAACCGCGGGGCACAGCTAGTATCACGCTAATATTATAAAGGCGAAAGTTTGTGAGTGTGTATGTTTGTTACTTCTTCACGTCTAAACGGCTGGGGCGATTTAAATAAAATTTGGTATGTAGTTAGCTGACACTTTGGATTAACACATAGGCTATAATTTATAAAGTTTAACGCGGGTAAAACCGCGGGGCAAAGCTAGTATCTTTCATAAATACAGAACCGTAATTATATTCAAATCCCACTTGGCTAGTTTTAAGAGTATCTGACAACGATAAAAACTGCGGTTATATAAGATAAATATTTAATATAACATAATACTGTTAACAAATTGTGAAACACTAAGCAAATAGTAACAGGAAATTGTTTCCGGTTGAGATCGTATTGGTTGTCGATATTCATGATAGTGATCGGCGTATATTGATTGAGTTGTTGAGATAATAAGTAGGTAAGCGCCTATATAGGGTGCAAACGTGAAATGGCAAAGGGATATGTATTTTTCAGGTGAGTAATTAACCTATCAAGGAAAACAGAACTTCACCCACAAGATTGAACTAAATATATCTGTAAGAACTGCCTATGTATAAAGCTATATAATATCATATTCTTATAATTTTCATGACTTCCTTATCTGTTGTATATTTCATTTTGTTGTAGATAAATTTGACGACCTTTTTCTGGAAATACTATATCAAGAAAATCTTTTTGATGTGAAACATCTATAGCCGCTCGTGAAACAGATTTCTGGCGTGGCGACGCATGCCGTGACGCATGCGCAATCGATTTTTTATTTTATCATTATGACATATTTAGTTCCTATCACAATATGTTCTTTTCTGCATATTACATTTACAAAATAATGTCGATGTTTCACATCTGCCAGGCGTCCCGTGACGGCTCACATTTTTTTATTACAAAATCTTACATTAATTTAATTTAATATTATAATAGTTATAGTTATGAACAGATTTATAGAATGAAATTTATTTATAACTACACACAATATTTTATAATAATATAGGAATTCATTAATATTTACGCAACTTCACAATCTAAATGCGATGTATATTTAGCCGTGTGGGTCACCCCATACCTTTCCACGGGTGTCGTAAAAGGCGACTAAGGGATGTACCAGGTAGTCGGGTTGCAGCGTCACCTGTGTACTAGCTGCTACCTAACTGCGGTCGCCAATTCGTATGCCAAGCGCGGTGACTTAGGCAAACCCCTCCAAGATGCATACATAAGCCTAAAGGTATATAAACCTTTAGGGGAGTCCTATGTCCAACAGAGGATGATATCAAGCTGTATTATTGGTATATGTTTAATTTCCTTCCGATATTTTACACCGACGCGACGTTGGTATGCTCGTGTATGACTAACACTAATAATATAATTATAATATTAAGCTGTTAATTTTGTGGGCTTGTGTGTAGGCTCTCTGCATCTCCACTATACACAAACATACTCTCGTCTTAGCAGACGAGGTTATGTTTGCACCCTGTATAACTAGACACTTCTCTGGGACCCGTGGGAAGTGTCTACTTATAGTCTCAGTATAACTCAGTCGGAAATAGAATATAACAAGCCGGTTGACCTTTCTATTTGGCATATTCAATGGCCACTCATGTAGTAAATAGTAATCAGAAATCACTTCCTTCTAGCAAGGTCAGTTAAATGTTTCCTTTTCGTATAACTTTGTGTTATTAATGGAGAAACAATGTGTGACGTGTTTTAAAAACAATTTGATTGGAATGCAAAGATGAGTTGACCGTGTTTTCACTGCGCAACAATGGTAGGGGGTCTGCGCATGTGTTTAGCGATGTCACGTTCGTGTACTATGTATGTCTAATAAGTTATACAACTTGCAACGCAAATAGTGTGGATTATGTAAGAATACTAACTCCTATAAACCAATACAACAAAAAGATATAAAGATTGTAAAATGTGTAAAAATATTCAATATATTTTCTTGCCATTCTATTATTATGTATAGATTATACAAAATGAGATACTTTTGTATAATCTAAGTGTAATAAATAGCTCCACCTACTCATAAAAATATCTTTAGACAACTAGTAGAAAAAATAATAACTTATATATTTGCAATATACAGTACGTTTTCAAAAGTGCATAAGCACGTTAAGCATTTGACATCAACATTGCATCTTACACTGAAGACTAATAAGGATCAGTATTTACCAAAACCTGTTTTATTATCTTATACAATAAAATAAATAAAAAATAAGATATTGGATAGAAAATATTATGTTCCTAACCAGTCATAAATAGTCTCAATAGTCCATATTGAGAAATATCTTCATATACATTTTTGTATTGATATAAATAATTAAGAAAAATATGTATAGGAAGACTGTCAAGCTATTACTTCGTGAAAGTGCTGCTAGGACTTGTATTTTTTTTTCAAAGGTTAATAATCATTTATTCCGTTAACATTTTACATTTATGCGGAATCGTCATTTCTTATTACCCTACCGTGCAGTGCATGACGTGGCAGCTACTGAGAAACACTGCCAGAAAAATTAGTAGGAATCCTTTTTTTAAATAAAATATACTTAAGATTAATTACAATCATGTGTGTTGACTCAGAACAACTTAATCCCAAGGACTTTTGTCAGTTAAAAAATCAGAAATTTTGTAATACATAATTTAGCTTTAATAATTCTTTTAAACTTATTCGTAGACAATTCTCTTATATCAATGGCAAGTTTGTTATAGAACCTACATTGCCCCATAAAAGAGTTACTTATTTTGTGGCGACTGGTAGTATGCGATATGAGATTATTCTTATATTATTTACAGTATGTGTATCGCTCCTTTTACAGAAAGAATTTTAATTTCAATTACGGCAAATACTACTTATCGTATGGGAAGTGGTTACCCTGATGTCAGAGATATTCAAGTGACTGTTGCCTAATGGCTACAACGGGACCAACAGCTTAACGTGCCCTCCGAAGCACGGAGACGCACAGAAATTAAATCACTTTGGTGGTCACCCATCTAGGTACTGACCGTGTGCCTAGTTGCTTAACCGCCGTTCACTTACGGTCCAGTAAGAGTATCTAACTGTGAGCGCCTCTGATCCAGCTATCCAATCTGAGCTGATGAGTCAGTCTGTTAACCCTGACACATTGACGTAATCCTTACGTGAGTATGTCAGGACTTGACCGACTGACTCATTATGGTTCACCTCAAACCCCACTTGATACAAAAGACTACTCGTACAATATCATAGACGTCCTCAATTTATACAACCAAGATCGATGGCTCATCAGATTTCCCGAAGAACGCTCTTCTTCTTTAGTAGCAGTAGTAGACCTTTGTCATGGCTTAACGATAACAACCGGGACCGACAGCTTAACGTGCCTTCCGAGTCGCTCAGAAGTTACACCACTTTGACCGTAAACCATCTACAGATTGACCGCGTGCCTAGGTGCTTTACCACGCCGATAACTTGCTGACTGGTAACGCCCGAAATTAATAAACGATCTGCAATCTGACAGTCAGTCCTATCTCTAGATTAGCTCTATCGCTATCTTGATCTTTACCTGCGTGCCAATAACAAAACATATCAATCCATCCATTTTTTGCCCAGAGATTGGGGTGCGATCCTTTCCCTCTGCAGCGTTCCGTTTTATGCAGAACTCGGTAACTCAGGACACAATTATACCATTTAATTTAAGAAGAAAATTTATTTTTAAATATATTAACGATAAGTCATCAATACTGACTTATTTATAACTAGGTTAAAATTGTTTTACTGGACGACTAGGGTATATAATAATAAAATGAAACTTAATTGGTCAAACATTATGTTTTGGTGGAACGGAACGTATCAAAATTTGACAAGCAAAACGCACGCCTGCGCCGTCGTCGCCGATCGTATCAAGAACAAACAAGCAGTAAAGTACAACTGGCTGAGAGCGATGAGTATTCTCTAAATAAATTTTGGTTTAACCAACATTTTGCCCCTTTCGTTCTTCTTAATTTTTTTTTGATCTAACTCAATGGTGCCTGGAAGAGAGTTTTTACCGATGATTTTGCCTATTGCATTGACTTTGATAGGCCTTTTGGCTTGGTTGGCAGATACTTACTTGCTTTTACCGATGATTTCGCCTATTGCATTGACTTTGATAGGCCTTTTGGCTTGGTTGGCAGATACTTACTTGCTTTTACCGATGATTTTGCCTATTGCATTGACTTTGATAGGCCTTTTGGCTTGGTTGGCAGATACTTACTTGCTTTTACCGATGATTTCGCCTATTGCGTTGACTTATTTTTTATATTGCTAAATGTATTGTGTAAATTTGTATAAACGAACAAATGCTACTAAATTATATAAATTACATAATAATAAGTAAATTAATTAAATCTACTATATAAAAATAAGTCGGGTTTTCCTTCCTGACGCCATAACTCCAGAACGCACGAACCGATTTCCACGGTTTTGCATTCGTTGGAAAGGTCTCGGGCTCCGTGAGGTTTATAGCAAAGAAAATTTATTTAGTTTAACGTGGGTAACACCGCGGGACACAGCTAGTCTACTATATAAAAATAAGTCGGGTTTTCCTTCCTGACGCTATAACTCCAGAACGCACGAACCGATTTCCACGGTTTTGCATTCGTTGGAAAGGTCTCGGGCTCCGTGAGGTTTATAGCAATGAAAATTTATAAAATTTTACGCGGGTAACACCGCGGGGCACAGCTGGTAAATATATATTTTGCGTATATTTATGTGTGTAGTATGTAAGTAGCTCACAAGGCCATTTGGCGTGATTGGCAGATACTTGCCTTTCATGCCGCAGGTCTTGGGTTCGATTCTCACCCAGGACAGATATTTGTGTGCATGAACACACAAATATCTGTCGTGGGTGAGAATCAATCAATGTATGATTCTGGATGTAATTAGTAAGTATTTACAAAAGAAAATAGTATATGTTGTATATCAGTTATCTGATTTCCATAGCTCTGCATAGTTTGGGATCAGATGAATAATCTGCCACGATATTACTATTATATTACATTAATGTTGTTAATTTTCCTGATTTGTAAATTGTTTGACCCCATAAAGAGTTCTTATTTATATTATTGTTCTGAGAGAAATTCGAAACCGCAACCTTTTTGGTGCATAATGTTGACCCAACGGCTTACGTCGCTAGGCCACAGAAATCGTCTACGCAAAGATTGCATCGTAACCATCAATGCTCAGACGCCAGCACATCAAGCTACTCCATTCTGTCAAATTTCCTCAACAGAAAATGAACCTTATGCGTATGTGATAAAATTGAAAATATATAAAAAAAAATTGACGGATTCGGGTAGCTGGATAGGCTGGCGCCTGTACATATATTGCAAAAGAGGATGCAAATAATATTACGCGTAATTACTGTATATAAATTAGTAAAACTAATTGAATCTTTCAATTACGAGGTAGTTGCAAGTTGGGTTTCCTATTTTATTACTAAATTAATATTAACTTATGCGGTCTCGCGTAGCTAGCACGTCGATAAAGAGTCTTGTCACTATATAGCGTTTGACCAATCCACACGCTTGTATTTTTTTATTATATCAGAGGGCGTCAAACGAGCTAGTGGATCACCTGATGGTAAGTGATTACCGCCGCCCATGGACACTTGCAATACCAAGGAGTCACGAGTGCGTTGCCGGCCTTCAAAAGTCAGCAAACAAGTGTTGCTGACCCTTCCCCCACCCCAATGAGCACTGGCGACCTTACTCACACTCGGAAACACAACATGAAAATTATTAATGTTATTATTAAGGAATATGTCTTCTGTAAGGTGGAGGTACTTCCTCTCTTAAAATGTGTCATGTAATCGTAGAATTGTGAATTTTCTGTGATCTCATTGGTCGAATGCTGTAAATTGTAAATTAATGGATATTGACTATCCTGTTGGTCTAGTGGTTAGTGACCCTAACTGCTAAGACAGATGTCGTGGTTTCGATTCCCAACTAGAACAACCAATGAGCACCATTATATGTTCTGTGTCTGGGTGTCATTTATCTATAATATGTATGTATTTAGAAATATATAAGTATGTATATCAGTTGTCTGGTTGCCATAGTACAGGCTCTGCCTCGTTCACGATCAGATTGCAGTGTGTAAACACTGATGTAAGGGAGCGTTGTGGTGTGAAAGAGGATGTAGTCACTAAGATTGAAAAGGGTATGCTGAGATGGTTTGGGCATTCAGAAAGACTGAATGAAAGAAGATTAGAAGAAGAAGAGAAAGGAAGAAAAGAAGTATACCTGGCCTGTGTGAATGGTACAACCGGAATTTAAAGACCTCGTAGAACATTCTCTGACCAAATCGCAGACGTTCTTAAGAAAGGCCAGGTCAGAAGTACCCTAAATCGGCGAGTATGTATGAAGAATATAATGACAGTAAACGAGCCGAAAGAGGTGTACAAAGATCGTGACAGATAGAAGTCCATAGTCTCTGTTTACCCCACTGGGAAACAGGCATGAGTCTATAATACTTACGTAATATTATCCTGGGATATTATTCACACCCGGCTATCTGATCCCAAATTAAGCAGAGCTTGTACTATGGAAATCAGATAACTGATATATACATATAATACTACTTTTTTTTGTAAATACGTACTTGTATAGTTAAACAGACATGTTTATGCACACAAATATCTGTCCTGGGTGGGAATCGTACCCACGACCAGCAGCGTGCAAACCACGCCACAGGCCCGTCGAATGTATGTATGTATGTATTCGCCACATTTTGTAATATTATAGAATGTCATATTGTAACAGATATTCTTTTGAAATTTATATTAACTAACACCTGTTGTCTCATTCGCAAAGTTCTTTGTTGTTCGGGTCTAGATTTGCATAACACACATGCTAATTGGATACCTTGCAGACGAAATTGTTTATATAATATTATTAGGGTTGCCATTATTGTTCAAAACTGATACGGGACTTATTCATCATCAAAATAACAGCTGTAAAAAGTCCACTGCTGGACAAAAGCCTCCCCAAGCAATCCCCAAATCCCCAAGAATCATCTTGGGGGTATACATTCAGTCAAAAAAGTGTCGGGAATAGATGATTTGTTTATGGTTCCAAATTAAAATTTTTGTTTTCCATTTTGGCGCGGAGTTTGAGTTGCATCTGTTATTTATATTAAATACAGTGCTGGTTTTAGTAATATCATATAAAGTGTGTATTGCGAATTTCATAATGGACAAAAATATCGAACAAAGATGTCTTAAATTTTGCATCGCTAATGGAATTTCGTGTTCGGAGTCACTGCAAATGTTACAGAAGGCTTACGGTGAATCGACTTTACCAAAAACTCGTGCTTATGAGTGGTTCAAAGCGTTCAAAAGCGGTCGAGATGTGATGAAAGATAGTATGCCATAATCGCCTCGCTTGGCAGACGGGTTGGCGATCGCAGTATGATGGTAATAGTACTCTGAGAGACGCTGCTGCCCAGCCTCTGGCAGACACTCCCTCGGGTCGACTTCTACGCTCTCCACGGGATGAGAAGGGGTGATGATATTCTGTCTGACATTCGCGCGCCGTCACCATACAGCAGCAAGACCTCTTATTATTATAATCTATACATAATATAATAAAATCGTAGGAAAGTCAAAACTATACATTGAATATTTTTTTAAAAGGATACTTGGGGCGTGATCTTTAATCGATATCGAAGCCAACAATATAGTAATAATAAAATATAGAATTGTTGTCTGTTTGTCTGTATGTAAAAAAAGAAAAATCTTGGTCAGGCGAGCGTTCCGCACCGCCCCTCCCTCACCTCTCACCGCAACCGCGCCCCCTATTTCACCTGCTTTTCGGCTTCGAACCTTCATTCAGTACACACGGCTACATATCAAGCTGTACACATCCAATATAAGCTGACCTCCTATTGTATGGAAATCCTATACAGTGCGAGATCATCTTATACTGGAAAATATAGCTTGATATGTAGACGTAACGAATATTCCAATGAATAATCGTTTTTTTAATTTAATAATATTTTTTTTAAATTTATATCTTCACTTCCAATATAAGCTGACCTCTCATTGTATGGAAATCCTATACAACGCGTATTCATCCTATATAGGAAATGTATAGCTTCATATGTAGCCGTGTGTACCTACGTGTGTGTATCAATATTCCGATGAATTTCAATAAACAATTTCAATATTTATTGGAATATTGATACAAAACGGCACAATAAGCAACAATACGGGACGTGATACTTAAATATGGTGACAGTCCCGTATATACGGGACTAATGGCAACCCTACGTATAATGTATGAACTAAATACTAGTTCTATGTTATTCTCTGTGTTGTCACTTCGCGTTCGGCTCATCCGCAAAAACCATGTCTAATATAATTTGTCATCCCGGTTTCGGTATTATTATAGACCCCTATTTAAAAAACCGGCCAAGTGCGAATCGGACACGCGCAAGAAGGACTCCGTACCATTATCTATAAAAACGGTAAAAATAAACACGTTTGTTGTATGAGAGCCCCCTTAAATATTTATTTAACGTGATTTTTTGGTTCGTCCGACTGTTATCAGGTTGTCATAAGTCATTTATTTCTTAACAATTTACATTGTGTTGAAACATTTGTTGTGCAATAAATATCTAAAATACAAAATAAAACTAACAAAAACTATAATACATAATGGTCAAGAATACGTTGCTACATTTGTCGTTTGTTATTTATGAACTCATTTATACTATAATACGCTTTCTTCAATAAAAATGTCTTCAATTTGTTTTTAAATAAGTTAACTCTGTGTATAATTTTAAATTATATTGGCAGCTTGTTATATAAGATGACAGATTGTACTCTGTGACTATGCTGAACTACATTCAATTTAGGTTGAATTGTAGAGGATAAGTCCTTCCTACGAGTACTCTCTCTCAGTTGTCGTTCCTCATCATTGTATCTCATGAACCGTGATATTTAGACGGATGAAATTTTCACAGATGTTGTATTTCTGTTGCTGCTAAAGCAACAAATACACAAAAAAAAACAGAATAAATTTAATATTATATTACTATAATAATAATAATAATAAATGTTTACTTGTTAAATTAAAATTATTTTTACTAAATTCGGATTCTTTACCATGATACATGCTATTTTTGTTATAACGGCAACAGAAATACATCATTTATTCATACAAATTATTAAATTATTAAATTAAATTATTAAATTATTTATTCATACATATTGATACAAAAGGGAACGAGTAACAATACGGGACGTGATACTTAAATACGGTGACAAGTCCCGTAAATACGGGACATTTGGCAACCCTAAATATAATGTATGAGCTAAATGCATGCAATAAACAATTTCAATATTCATTGGATTAAATATGGTGACAGTCCCATATATACGGGACTAATGGCAACCCTATATATAATGTATGAACTAAATACTAGCTCTATGTTATTATCTGTGTTGTCACTTAGGCTTATCCGCAAAAACCATGTCTAATATAATTTGTCGTCCCGGTTTCGGTGTTATTATAAACCCCTATTTAAAAAAGCAGCCAAGTACAAGTCGAACTCGCGCACGTAGGATAAAAAATAATAAAAAGGTTTTCAAGTATAAACAGACGGAAACTAAAATATAACAGCTACAAAAATAAAAATATGCAAAATAAAATAAACTACAATAAATAGTCTAAATTACTTAAAAGCTTGGTTGCCTCTAGGCACCAGATACTCAAAGCGTTCACGTAGATTGATGGGAGCAACAGGGTTATGAAGGATGGAATAGACAAAGGATATGGCAGTCCTGACGCCGCCGAATAGGCAACCACTTCAATTGAAACCGGAACTCATTAGAGTATTGATACAAAACGAATCGAGCAACAATACGGGACGTGATACTTAAATATGGTGACATTCCCGTATATACGGGACGTTTGGCAACCCTAAATATAATGTATGAACTAAATACTAGCTCTATGTTATTATCTGTGTTGTCACTTTGGCTCATCCGCAAAAACCATGTCTAATATAATTTGTCGTCCCGGTTACGGTGTTATTATAGACCCCTATTTAAAAACCGGCTAAGTGCGAGTCGGACTCGCGCACGAAGGGTTCCGTACCATCACACTAATATTATAAAGGCGAAAGTTTGTGAGTGTATGAGTGTGTATGTTTGTTACTTCTTCAAATCTAAACGGCTGGAGTGATTTTAATAAAATTTGGTATGGAGTTAGCGGACTACCTGGATTAACACATAGGCTACAATGTATAAAGTTTAACGCGAGTAAAACTGCGGAGCACAGCTAATCACGTTTGTTATATGAGAGTCCCCTTAAATATTTGTTAACGTAATTTTTTGGTTTGTCCGCCAGGTTGTAAGAATCTCATGAACCGTGATATTTAGACGGATGGAATTTTCCCAGATGATATATTTCTGTTGCCGCTAAAGCAACAACTAACTAAAAAACAGAATAAATTTAATATTATATTACTATAATAATAAAAAAAAAAACTTGTGTGTACTTATGTACACGCGTTAGAAGTTATACTTCTTAATATACAACTTGAACATAGTTATCAATTTTCATACCACCTAGAACTAACTTCATGCTGTTAAATTTTTTGGTGTCGGTGTGCGCGCGCATCGTAAAAATTCACTCTCATACATTTTCATACCACCTAGAACTAACTTCATGCTGTTAAATTTTTTGGTGTCGGTGTGCGCGCGCATCGTAAAAATTCACTCTCATCATTTTTCTCCATCGCGCCAAAAGAAGTATAACTTCAAAAATGTTTACTTGTCAAATGAAAATTATTTTTACTAAATTCGGATTCTTTACCATGATACATGCTATTTTTTGTTATAACGGCAACAGAAATACATCATCTGTGAAAAAATTAATTGTCTAACTATCACGATTCACAAGATATAGTCTGATGACCAGTGGACTGACAGCGGAGTCTTAGCAATAGGGTCCTCCCATGGACACTCGCAACACCAGAGGAGTCGCGGGTGCGTTGCCGGCCTTTAAGAGTCAGCTAACAAGTGTTGCTGACCCATCCCCCACCCCAATGAGCTCTGGCGACCTAACTCACACTAAGGAACACAACATTAAATTATTAATGTTATTATTAAGGAATGTCTTCTATAAGGTAGAGGTACTTCCCCAGTCGGGCTGCTCTTTGAGTGAAACACCGCTGTGCCCTACCTCTCTTACAAAAGCTTTGTATGTAGACCGCATAGACCGCACGAACGGGGACAGCACAAGAACGGCCATTGTGGAAGTCCTTGGGGCTTCCTTTCCTCCTTTCCATCCTTTCCAGCAGTGGATCTTTCAGCTGATGTGATGATAATGATGAATCGTTAAATTAATATGCACCATGGCTATGGAAAAGCCAGAAAGAGTAATAATATCCTGGGAAATTATTTACACACGGCCATGTGATTCCAAACTAAGCAGAGCTTGAACTATGGAAACCAGATAACTGATATACTACATATAGTACTTTTCTTTTATACATATTTATATAGATAATAACATGCAGACTCAGGAAAAACAGACATGTTCATGTACACAAATGTCTGTCCAGGGGCTCTACCGGCTAAGTCGCCGAACATCGATTTCCTAAATGGCGTTCAAATAAATAAAGGTTAAAAATGACTTAATCAATCATTAAATTGGCTTCCATGAGCAAATCTGTCGTCATAAATGGTCCAGAATTGATTGTCAAAGTTGAAGCCGATTTAACGATTGATTAAGTCATTTTTAACCTTTATTTATTTGAACGCCATTTAAGAAATCGATGTTCGGCGACTTAGCCGATGGAACCCCTGGATGGGAATCGAGCCCACGAGCTACAGCGTGAAAAACAAGCATTTGCCAGCAACGCCAACAAGCCCCAGAAGTTGTTTCTAAAACAAATTTAAAATAACTACTATTATGCTGATAAACGTACTATTACACACCGACTATTTGCACAAGGGATTTGCGCACAAAAACAAAGTTTCTTAATATCACACAACTTTGTTCGTTTAACACCTGCATACATATCTAATCATTAAAAAATTAGTCATAGACACTCAAATATCACATATATACATAAAAAACCGGCCAAGTGCGAGTCGGACTCGCGCACGATTAATTAAACTACGTTTCATA
Organism: Pseudoips prasinana; assembly: GCA_951640165.1. Lineage (NCBI taxonomy): Eukaryota > Metazoa > Arthropoda > Insecta > Lepidoptera > Nolidae > Pseudoips > Pseudoips prasinana. Next base: position 19,497,734 of record OX621260.1, read on the forward strand.
CACTTCATTGCACACCAATCATATGAAATTCTTCATATAGATTTTACGGTTTTAAATTAATGCACATGTGGCGGCCATATTGGATAATAGCGAATCCTTCTAAACTGATAAATAAAAAAAAACCGGCTAAGTGCGAGTCGGACTCGCACACGAAGGCTTCCGCACCATTATCTATAAAAACGAGCAAAAAAATCACGTTTCTTGTATGGGAGCCCCCTTAAATATTTATTTTATTTTGTTTTTAAGTACCTATTTGTTGTTATAGCGGCAACAGAAATACATCATCTGTGAAAATTTCAACTGTCTCACTATCACGGTTCATGATATGCAGCCTGGTGACAGACGGAGAGACAGACAGACAGCGAAGTCTTAGTAATAGGGTCCCGTTTTACCCTTTGGGTACGGAACCCTAAAACGACATTCCATAAACACAAATAGCCTACAGCTAATCCATCCAAGTATAAATTATGGTAAAAGGAAACTCCTGTTCTTAACGAGCCTAAGATTATTTTATTTTATTTATTTATTTAAGGATCGTCAACGTTACATACACTCATGCAGTTATAGGGCACGTACATACTTAAAAATAATAGTGCTGCAACACTTAAAGACGAATAGGTCGTCTTTAAGTGTTGCAGCACTATTATTTTTAAGTATGTACGTATAAATAAAATAAAGAAATATCTTGACCTAACTCAAGACCACCAGAAATTGGCCGTTGAAGCAGCAAGCCATAAATTGGTCACTATTTGTTAAGAGATAGTAAATAATATATTTAGAAATGACTACAAATAGCTATGTTTAAAATACTTTTCGTATTTTACACTTCCTTACACATGAAAATTGGAAATTCTTTGTATAAACTACACGGTTTTTAATCATTTTATGCACAATGGCGGCCATATTGGATAACAGCGAATTCTTCTAAACTGATGAATGGATAAAAAGCCGGATGTAGGTGCTAGTAAATAGGCCATCTCTACAATGAAAATATAAGTATACAATGAAAATTTATATGTATAATTACTAAACGCATGATATATCTATATATAGATACTAATATTATAAAGAGCTAACGTTTGTGAGTTTGTGAAGTTGTAAGGGGTAATCTTTGGATCTACTGAAGCAATTTTCAAAATTATTTCACCAATAGAAAGCTACGTTATTGTGGAGTGTCATAGCCTATGATTCATCGTCATAATTTTTATTTATCCTGAACTTTTAATCCCAAGTATTACGCGGGACAAACGGGCAGGGACAAAGATATTTATAACGCGGAACGAACTCCGCGGGCACTGCTAGTAAAGTTATATAATCAAATTTAAATATGAATAATATAAATTTTGTTTATATTTCCGTAATGTAAATAAATATTAATAGAATTTAGGAGATTTCAAAGTAGTGAAAAACTAGCATGTTTATTGTTCAGAGGCACAGATAATTTGTATTGCATTGAATTTCGAGCAAATTGTTGGATTGAGCGCGTCTCTGATTGACTGGTCAACTTGAAACATGGGAGACCAGTCAATGACCGACCTGTGTACTAGGAACCACCTAACTACGGTCACAAACACGCATGCCAAGCGCGGTGACTAAGCAAACCCATCTAAATGGCAACATTATAGAAACTTTTGGGTATGGTTTCCATAGTACAAGCTCTGCTTAGTTTGGAATCAGATGGCCGTGTGTAAATAATGTCCCAGGATATTATATGGTGTCCACATGATTTTGGTACTGGACATACGATTAAAATCTGAGATGTTCTTGGAATTACGAAACTCATTAGGTGACACTGCGGCTAAATGCAAATTTAAAAATATACAAATCACATATTTCATGTAAAGTTACAAAAATTACCCTTAATTAATTCCTTTATATGTTATGTCTGTTAAATTTACTTGATCTACTTTTTATGGTCCACTTAAGTTTATTTATAGTTGTCTCTATAAATTTATTCAAATTTATTTTTGCTAAACATGAAGTAACTATGTGAAGTAAATTAACTACTTTATTAACAAAGGATTTAATTAATTAGACTGTTTATATTTTGATCTATGATACGACGTCTCTTGAAGTAAATTTTTTACGATTTTGCAAGTAACATTTACCAAACCGTGAACCTGCGACATAAAAAGTGTGTTTCGTTTGTAGCTTTACAAGAGACACCCTGGATTAATAAAGTATGCAAATTTGATTCCCGCTAAAGATTATATTTACATTTTATATATTTTGATTTTTTATAAATCTAGCACAGTTGTTTATTTCGAGATTAGCAAGAATCCTATATAAGACATTTTTCGCTAAGAAGCTTTTTGACATGGCCTCGCCGCTTCATGGCGCCGGTTCGAGTCCCGCGCTGGACATCTATTTGTGTGACCCATAACTAGTTGTTCTGAGTCTGGATATAATTTGTGTGTCCTATTATATACTTGTAAAGTACCCCACGATACAGGGATTAGATTCCCCAATGCGGGCGTAGTCATTTACCAAAAAAATAAATATATAATAGTATGGCGCACAAGTGGTATAGGGTCTAAATACACTCTGCCAGTTACATCTTCTACCGTGCGCATATCGCGTACTCAACGGAAAAATGGCACCTATCGACATCTGTTGTTGGTGAATGTGAAGCGCTCATTGCTAGATCCTCTCATCGGTCCGTAAGCGATCGGCAAGGTTAAGCAACTACTCTCGCGCTAAGTCCAAAGATAGGTGACAACCAAAGTGGTTTATTTTCTGAGCGTCTCCGGGCTACAGAGGGCAAGTTAAGCTGTCGGTCCTGGTTGTAGTCATCAGACAACAGTCGTTAAGTCACGTCAGAGGCCTACTGGGCGGCTTGAACAACTCTGACACGAGGGTAACCACTGCCCATACGATAAGTAACTAAGTTGGTGACTGTACTTAAAATTACAAGTTTTGTTGCAACAAGCTACTTTTGTTGTATTCTTTTAAATGAAGATTTAGCAATTAAACGCAATCTAGTTTTATGGCCTGTCTACGATTAATTGTCTGTTATTTTGTAAATTAATAGTTTTTTTTTGCAAACATGTAGGTATTAACATAATGAAGTTACTAGCAATTGACTACTTAATTAACAAAGGATTTCATTAATCATATTCATACTAATGTCATAATTCCAAAAGTTTATTCAAATACTATACCAATTAACAGGCTGGTTGGCGTGGTTGGTAAATGCTTGCCTTTCACGCCGCGGTTCATGGGTTCGATTCACAACCTGGACAGATATTTGTGTGCATCAACATGTCTGTTTTTCCGGAGTCTGTGTGTAATTATCTATAGAAGTATGTATTTACAAAATAAATATAGTATATCAGTTATCTGGATTGCGTAGTACAGACGCCAGCACATCCAACTACCCCAATCTGTCAAATTTCTTTTATAGATTTTTAACTTTATCACTTAAGCATAAGGCTCACTTCCAATTCGGGAAATTTGACAGATTGAGGTAGCTTGATATACGGGTGTCAGTACAAGCTCTGCTTAGTTTGGGATCAGAGGGCCGTGTGTAAATAATGGCCCAGGATATTATTATTATTTTTATCAATTTATAGTCATTAAGAATGAAGGTAGATTTTCATCATCATTGAAGCAGCCGAAAGACTTAAATGCTGGAGTGAGGCCTTCCCAAAGATCTTCAAAATTGTCGCTCTTGAATTACCCGCAAGCAGCGACTTTCAGCGACCCTCACAAGATCCTCGGTCCTTCTTATAGGGGGCCTGCCCACGCTGCGTCTTTCGGTAGTCTTACCAGGTATATTTTATTATAATAATAATATGATTTATTCTAGGGAAACAATATCAATAATAATCAGACACTTCAGACAGTTAAAGCGATTCCCCGGGACATGCCTGAGCTTCACTGCTCAGTGTCATTTCATTGTGTGCCACTGTTGATACTGGCTTAAAGGAGTTGCAGTGGTGGGTAAGAGGGAGGGACTAGTCCCAAAAATTAAAAAAAAATCAGACACTTCATCTGTGATTATGTACAAAGTAGCTTCTGCCCCTTCGCATGATCGTCGAAATCAGACATCGAAGAGGTTAAAATGAATAATTAAAAATCTTATGATGTTTAACATTTGTTTTATCATTTTAGAGATTGAATATTAAAAACCGGCAAAGTGCGAGTCGGACTCGCACATGAAGGGTTCCATAGCAGCAAGTATTTCAGTTGATTAAATGAATGCAAATTGCGGTTAATAAAGTATTAAAAAAAACTACTTGCTAGATCTCGTTCAAACCAATTTTCGTTGTTAGTTTACGTGGTAATGTACATCATATATTTTTTTAGTTTTATCATTCTCTTATTGTAGAAGTTAGGGGGGGGGGGGCACCCATTTTACCACTTTGTCTCTCGCGCAAACTATTCAGTTTAGAAAAAAATGATATTAGGAACCTCAATATCATTTTTGAAGACCTATCCACAGATACCCCACATGTATGGGTACGATGTAAAAAAAGTTTTTGAGTTTCAGTTCTATGTATGGCGACCCCCAAAATAATTGTTCTTTTTCTATTTTAGTGTAAAAATATTAATGCGGTTCACAGAATACATCTACTTACCAAGTTTCAGTAGTACAGCTCTTATAGTTTCAGAATAAAAGTGGCTGTGACATACGGACGGACAGACAGACATGACGAATCTATAAGGGTTCCGTTTTTTGCCATTTGGCTACGGAACCCTAAAAACAATGAAACACGTGTTTAATTATGTCTTTCAATGAATACAAATGCCTAGGTTAAAGTTGATTAGATCAAGAAGAAACGTTGTATGATATAAACTTTACAATCCCTTTTCAACTCTTTAGTGGCTGAATTTACAAAAGACTTTTTAGAGCACACTTACGCCATTTAAGTAATATTTGTGAATCATGTCAATCATCATCAATCATAAACCTATTCTTAGACAATAGTATTAATAATATACAAATGAATATAAAATATAATAAAATAGAATCATAAATAAAAAATGGATAACTAAATGAATACTTCACTTAAAAATAGTATGTAGGTAATAATATTAATAATATCCTAATGTAGTAATATATGTATATAAAAAATAAGAAGAATAATAAATAGATAATATATTTGTAATTAATTAACAATGTATGTCTAAATAAAGCCCTCTTCCTCTCTTCTACATTTGCTGTGCCCGACAGGGTCCATACCATATATAATTGTAACACCTACATAAACATTCTAGAATGCAAATAAAACATTGAGTATTGAGTATTCAACTGTGCGTTGATCGATCAATATAACAGCTGAAAGAAATCCACTGCTGGACAAAAGCCTCGAAGAATCATCGTGAGGCCATAAGCCATAATTGGCACGCTTGGCAGACGGGAGTATTCAGAAAGAAGCTGCTGCCCGCTCTCTGGTAGATATTCCCTCGGGTTGACTTCTACGCCCTGTGCCTACTATATTCTGATTTTCGCTGCCGTCACCACACGGCGAGATTGATCGATCAGTCAGTTTTTACTTTTATATATATAGATACTAGCTGTGCCCCGCGGTTTTACCCGCGTTAAACTTTATAAAATATGGCCTATGTGTTATCCTAACTATAAAAATTAGCCTATGTTCTTTCTCAGGGTCTAGACCATCTGTATACAAAATTTCATTCAAATCCGTTCAGTAGTTTTGGCGTGAAAGAGTAACAGACAGACAGAGTTACTTTCGCATTTATAATATTAGTTAGGATAAGTGCAGATAATAAATGAGTCAGTGAACGATATTCTGTAAAAGTCTCCTACCATGTCGGCTAGTATTATGAATCAGAAGGCCGAAGTGCGCATAAAGACTGCAATGATATTTTCATTGAACGGTACCTACTCTATGGTTCATAGTCGACCTTCTATTGAAGCGAATACAATTATTCGAATCTCCATTTAATATTATAAAATACTTATGCAATCATCATAATTATACGCGTTGAGATGTAGTGTTAATTCCGTTAAAAAAAACGATGTATATGTTTAAAATGTAAGTCCTTGTCTATGTGTATTCTGATGGACATCGTAACTCCTAAACGGATGAGCGATTTAAACTATTAATATCCTGGGACATCCTGGGACATTATTCACACACGGTAACCAGAACTGATATATTACTTTTCTTTTGTAAATACATACTTATGTTTATAGATAATTTTAGGAGAATGTGTACCTCTAGCGGCTTAGATCGCAAATGGTAGATTTTTTCCTACTTACTTGACACTTATCGTCATATTTTGGACAATTTACACAATATCTTTATAAATTTTAGCCAATGTGTTATTCTGTTGTATAAGCTATATTATTGTCAAGTTTCATTAAAATCCATTCAGTAATTTTTACGTGAAAGAGTAACAAACATCCATCCATCCATACATACAAACTTTCGTGTGTATAATATAAGTAGGATAATGCACGATTAATAAATAAATTATGACGGTCCCCGTAGCCTAGTTGGTAGTGCTCCTGCCTGCGAAGCTGGTGGTCCTGGGTTCGAATCCCGGTAAGTGCAAATATTTGTGTGATGAGCACAAATATTTGTTTCCGAGTCATGGATGTTTTCTATGTATTTAAGTATTTATCTATCTATATAAGTATGTATATCGTTGCCTGGTACCCATAGTACAAGCTTTGCTTAGTTTGGGGCTAGGAAGATCTGTGTGACATTGTTCCTAGATATTATTATTATTTTTTTTTTATTTATTTATACATTATATGGTATGGTATGTACTATAATTACCAGCACCTTCCAATTTAATTACTTAATGTATTATACACAAAAATTAAATTAATTAGGTTAAATGTCTCGCATTATTTACATGAATGGGAGCTTGAGTGTGTGTGGATAGGTAAGTGCGGGTGTAATGAATGTATGTGTGCAAGTGTGTGTAAGTGTTGTAATAAAATTAAACTGTAAAATTATTATATTAATTAGAGGGATGAAAAAATGCTTCTATTCCGTCATAATTAAGTTTTTTAAGACTAATTGATATCGTTAGTTTCAAGTTATACTTACTTATGGTTAGTATTATACAGATTCTGCGTTAAAATTTTTTTTTGGTTCGACCCAGGCGTCATTCATCATCAGTGGTTGAGCTAGACTAACGAGGCAGACAACGGCTTTTAAAATAGATAACATCACTCATGAGTGACCGAAACATCACTCCTTTCTCAATGTCGACAGCTAAACGAAAATCGGTGAACTGCAGCGGAAAGAACAAGTTACAATGGAGCAAGTCTTAAAACTGCATTCATTCGAACAGCTGACTCATTGCAATCGAGGCTCTTGCAAAATATCCTCTCCACACAACAAGCTTAGCCTTTAGCTAAAAATAAGTTAATGCGTGCATTAATTCGAATGAATTATAGCGCCTTGTGTTAATATCGTTGTGTTATTGGTTTTTATTGGCTGTTAGAGTAGGATAGATATTATAAGAATATTGATATATTCTTTATATATTTTCAACACGATCTTTCGTATATCACAACTGTGATCAATTTGGGTAAAGTAATGTCCTCCTGCTACGGCCTTTGCGGCCAGTCTCAATGAAGACTAGCCGATTGCTCGGGACATATAGTTTACAAGTGTGTGCCCAAACTCTTATGATCGAATGGGACGACGACATGACCGGAAAAAGGTCATGTACAGTTGAGGTGGCTTTACGTTCTTTCCGAGGCATAGGGGTAAACTCCAATTACCAGACTTCGTACTGTTACTGAGAAATTAGTAGACAAACTAGGCAAAGGCTGTTCTATGGGAACCAATCTATACATATAATAAAATCGTAGGAAAGTCAAGACTGTACATTGAATATTTTTTTTAAAGGATACTTGGGGCGTGATCTACAATCGATATCGAAGCCAAAAATATAGTTTATAGAATTTTTGTCTGTGTGTCTGTTTGTCTGTATGAATGTCCGGGCTAAATTCAAAAAGTACTGCATGGATTTACTTCAAATTTGCATGAATATTACTAAGAGGTTGGGTCAACATATAGGCTACATATTATCACGCTGTCACCTACGTGGCAGGAGCTGTGATAATTTATAGTGTTTATTTGATATAGTGATAATTTATTTTTGTAAAATCGCGGGGCACAGCTAGTTATTACAATTTTTTAAGGAAATTGTTTACTAACATAATATGGACTTTGTCTGAATTATAATATATTATTATTATTACTATTATTATAATTCAATGAGACGGCTAGTAACACGACCGGAAAGAGGTCAAGTAATGAAGACGCGGCTTTGCGTGCTTTTCGAGGCATAGGGGTTAACTTCAATTCCTAGACTTCGGGCTGATATTGAGAAATTTGAAGCTAAACTAAGCAGAGCCGGTTCTATGGGAACCAAGAACTGATAAAAACATTTATATGAGCACGGGCAGCAGCTTTATCTGAGAACTATGACCATCATACTACGATCACCAACCCGTCTGACAAGCCTGGCGATTATGGCAAACCGTTCCGTACCCAAAGGGTAAAATAGGACCCTATTACTAAGACTTCGCTGTCTGTCTGTCTGTCTGTCCGTCCATCACCAGGCTATATCTCATGAACCGTGATAGTTAGACAGTTGAAATGTTCACAGATTATGTATTTCTAATGCTGTTATAACAACAAATACAAATTAAATTAAATATTTAAGGGGGCTCCCACACAACAAACGTGAATTTTTTGCTCGTTTTTATAGAGAATGGTACGGAAACCTCCGTACGTGAGTCCGACACGCACTTGGCCGGTTTTATTTTTGGCTACTGTCCAGCAGTTTCTTTCAGCTGTTTTATGTTAACACTTCTGATCTTTATTAATACAATTACAATGATTATTATTAACCAGTTACATAAGTTGTATAGGTACAGACGCCAGCACATCAAGCTACCCTAATCTGTCAAATTTCCCCAATTGAAAGTGAACCTTATGCTTAAGTGATAAAGTTGAAAATCTATAAAAGAAATTTGACAGATTGATAGAGCTGGATGTGCTGGTGTATGTACCTATTCTCAAGAGTTCTTTGACCAGCAGTAGATATCTTGCTACAGACAGACTACGTTTGATGATTGATGATGATGATAATTTGATTTACTCCTGACATTTATCATTGCTATAAGACTTCAAGCGGCATTTGTCAAAATGTCACTTCGTATAGAAATTTTGCAATCTCTTGTATGATTTAAACGCATAAGCGGTTTTTGTTCACATAGATTTAAAAAAAATACAAATATAATACATAAATGTTTATTGCATCATTACACAGATGTTATGCAACAAATTTGTTGGGGTCTCCTTTTAATATATATAAGTTTTAGTATATACCTTTTAGTATATGGATGCCTGTGCAAGAAGACGCTCCTTCATTCTATAAGTGTGTATTTTAAAATATTATAAAAGAAAATATATAAATATATATATGTTTTACAAATAGTAAGTATATTTTTCGTAACAATAAAAATTTAAGTTATATATAATACTAGCTGGTGCCCGCGACTTCGTCCGCGACAATTTTGAATGATTACCAATGTAACTACTTACTTCTATCTTAATCTAAAAAAAATACTTTTAAAAGAAATAAGCAATATAAATTTAAGAAAACCTAACCTATAAATAACCTAGTTAAGAAATAAACTAAAGACTACTTTGCTACTGTTATTTAAAAAAAAGACCCGATATCATAAACCCAAAAATATCAAAGAATTCATATCAATTGTCCTGAAGTAAAGTCAGTAAGTCAAATAAAGTAATATAATAATCAACGATGCATTAATCACCAAGGTAACTCCCATTAGCTTAGGTTGCGACCACGGCATTGATAGGTCTAATATCACATTTTGTGAACGAAACCATAGCGCGATCTAAAACGATGATTACACCATCTACTAACAAAAATATAACCTTGTAAAGCGGTAAAATTAAGATGTGGGCATATATTTTGGGTGAGATTTAGGCGATCATCCTTTGATTCAGTTTTGGAATACCTTTTACTTCAAGCATTTATTTATTTTAACCGATATGTCAAATGAGTTCTGCAATCTGAAACGATATAAAAGCCATCGAGTTACAAAATTGTGAACTTGTAGATCAGTAAAATTAATATGATATTTTTTGGGTGCGATCATCTCGACACGAACAATTTATACTACGCTAACTCGAATTTTGGGTCAATGACTTTTTTATCCCAATTTTATTAAATTGACTTTTTTTAATATGTTATGAAAAATACCAAAAAAAAAGAAGTTACAAATCTTATAAAACGCTAAATCTTTACTTAGACGACAACAAACACAACATTTTAAGCAATAAGAAACGAATTTCTCTATAATTTAAGTTATCGTACATTTTTGGTGTTGACCTATTGAGTATCAGTTATGGATTACCTTTTTTAACAACAAATTATTCCCTTGATTGCTTTATTTTTAACTGAAATACCAATTTACATGCTTATAACTCCAAAAAAAAACAGTTTTTCATACAAACTTACATCCCCTATTTTAGTCGTCTTTAGGGGTGGAATTTCCAAAAGTCCTGATGATAGGTTTATTTATAATGTTTAAATGAAAGGCGAAATACTAATTTTCATGCGTTTACCTTAAAAAATGTCACATTTTTCATACAAACTTCCATCCCCTATTTGTCACCCTAAAGGGCTGCAATACCCAAAAATCCTGAAATACATATTTTTAAATGAAAGGTCAAATACCAATTTTCATGAGTTTACCTTAAAAAATGTCACATTTTTCATACAAACATCTCCTATTTGTCACCCTACGTGGTAGAATTCTCGGAAATCCTGAAACACATACTTTTAATTTTTAACTGTAATGTTAAATACCAATTTTCATGCGTTTAACTTAAAACTTGTTGGCACTTTTTTCGTATAAACTTTCATCCCCAATTTTACGCCCTTGGGAATATTCAAAAATCCTGAAATATATATTTTAAATTTTAACTGCAAGTCTATATACTAAAGCCTTTAACATCAAAATTAAGCACTTTCATAAAATATTTCATCCCTTATTTTAGTCCCTTAGGGGTGGTATTTTCAAAAACCCTTCTTCAGTGGATGCCTACGTCATAAAAGGTAACTACTGCCAAAATTCAAGTCCTAACTGCTGCCGTTTAGACTGTGCGTTGATATGTCAGTCAGGCAGTATAAAATTATATCCCCTATTTTCCGCCCTTGGGGGTGTAATTTCCAAAAATCCTAAAATAAATGCTATATATTTTTAACAGAAAGGCCAAATACTCATTTTCATGCGTTTAACTTCAAAAATACCGCATTTTTCATACAAACTCACATCCCCTATTTTATGACTTTCGGGGTGGAATTTTCAAAAATCCTGTAATATATATTTTTCATTTTTAACTAAAAAGCCAAATGCTAATTTTCATGCGGTTAACTTAAAAATTGGGACATTTTTCGTACAAACTTACATCCCCTATTTTTTGCCCTTGGGGTGAAATTTCCAAAAATCCTGAAACATATATTTTTTATTTTTAACTGCGAGGCCAAATACCAACTTTCATGCCTCTAACTTCAAAAACGGCAAAGTTTCATACTAACTTCGCACCCCCATTTTACCCCCTTAGGGGGTGAATTTCGAAAAATCCTTCCTTATTCCTTGTCTACATTATAAAGAAAATATCTGTGCAAAATTTCAGCTTTCTAGGGCCAAGGGCTTGGGCTGGGCGTTGATGAGTCAGTCAGTCAGTCAGGACTTCTCTTTTTATTTATATAGATAGATAAGTAAGTAACTCTATAATGTGCACCAAAATATATTATATAACTAAGAGTATCAAGTATCAAGATTGTATATAAAAATGGCGGCCTTATCGTTAGGTGCGATCTCTTCCAGGCAACCGTTGAATGAACCAGGAGTAAAGAAAATGCATTTGGGTATTTGTTGGCATATTAGCAGAAAGGATTTTTAAGTGAAGTGTACATAATAAAATAAAATTGCATCAATAGCAAACACACACGTTGCTTTAAAAGCGCTTGTAAATAGTCAGATAATTAATAATATTGTAGTATTACAAAATTAAATTAAATCTATGATAATTCTAGGTATAAATAGATAACAAGATCGTGAATTATATTTGATTATACTGAATTATAATTTAATTTATGATAGTCATGGTATAGTTAAATGGCTAGTTTCATTCATTTATTGTTAAATGGTTATTTCAGTTTGTACATATTTATAGTTTAAGATATATTTTACTACATCTGAATGGTTCTGTCTATATTGAGGTAAGAATTCTATAGTATTATTATTATGACTGTGTGTGGTGACGGCCTAGAATATCATCACCCCATCTCATCCCGTGGGGGTCGTAGAAATCGTCCAAAATAATACCTACTAGAAACGGACAGCAGTGTTTTTCTGTGAACTATGACCATCAAACTGCGATCGCCAACCCGTCTGCCAAATATTTCCGATTATGGCAAATAGCCCATTCTTTGGGGAGGCTTTTGTCCAGTATCCGCCCCACTGAGAAGACCCAACGAAACAAACACAGCGGGTTCATCTACTACCGGTTTCGACACAGCCTAGTTGAGACGGTCCGGCGAAACATACTCAAGCGGGCATGTACATATTTCCGAATTTTTGTTACTGTTTAGAGCCATGAAAGGTGAAAAATAACTCTTTAATTGACTCCCAGAATTCGGGCTGATACTGAGAAATTTTTTGGCCTTACCCGGGATTTGAACCCAGGCCTCCGTTATCTGTGGTTGGACACTAAAGGCAGTCATGCTATATCAATTACAACTAATGATCTAAATAGGTTAAATACTTTTATAATTATCACAATATTGCAAGGTTAATTAAATCTGAGCAATTATCTCGCTATGTCCGGCTGACATTTTGTTTTATCGCTCATAATTTATGCGCATAGCAATAAAAAGGTTTCAAAGAAAAAAACTGGCTTGTTGCGAGTGAGGCCTTGCACTAATAGGGTTTTGTTCATGAGATACTGGTAACATATTACCGCTAAGAAAACAGTTTAGGTAATACTCACTACTTAAACAACAAAAAATACGTCTTTACGTCGTGGGTAATGAACATTACGCATAATAAAAAATGATTTTAGTCGTTCGGTATCCATCTTTGGTAATACTCAATACTTATACTATAGTTTTAGTACACAGTATTTGAAACGAAATATTTAATGTTATGTCTTTGCGTTGAGTCTAATGAACATAATGTTTTACTACCTGTGCCCCGCGGTTTTACCCGCGTTAAACTTTATAAATTACAATCTACACTACACACAAACTTTCGCCTTTATATTATAAAGACGAAAGTTTGTGAGTGTGTGACTGTGTATGTACTTCTTCACGTCTAAACGGCTGGAGCGATTTTAATAAAATTGGGTATGGTGTGAGCCGACACCCTGGATTAACACATAGATTGTAATTTATAATGTTTAACGCGGGTATAACCGCGGAGCACAGCTAGTAGTCTATATTTCTATAAATAGATGATAGTGGCTCATCACCAGCTTAATATAATAGAAGTCTTTCTCCAGCTTCCTCAGTTGGAGAAAGGCTTCTCCAAAAGATGTTCACAATGAAGTTGTGTCCATAATTTGGAGGATATGCCATAATCGCCATCTTTTTATCATTTTCAACCCTTGCGAATATCTATAATCATTCAATAACTTCAAATTAAACAGAATCACAAGAGATCAGTGGAAAAGGCCTACCGGGGAAAGGGGCCTCAAAGGTGGCGTGGCAACGTGCGCATAATATGACGATTACAACTCTTTCAACTTTTTGAATCGTTATATCTAAAAAACGGTGGCTCTTAGGATAAAAAGTATTAATACTTTTTTTATAGATAATTATCTAATCTACAATTTCGTCTCAGCTAATTTTATAATAAAACTTAGCGTTTTGCTGAAAATCGTGAAAAACCAATTTTTGTGACCTTTGACCCCGAGTATTTTTTTTTCCACGTACCCGATCTATGAGGACTTTTCACATTTCCTTTATAATAGTGTAATGAACGATCCTACCGATTTTCAGTCTAATGGGAATTATTGTAACCTTACCCCTATATTTTAGTCTAATTTGACCGGACTACTATGCCTTCAGCTACTCAGCAAAGTATAAATCATCAATCATCATCATCATCATATCAGCCGAAAGACGTTCACTGCTGGACAAAGGCCTCCCCCAAAGATCTCCACAATAGATAGATAGATAGATAGAGTACACTTTATTGCACCAAAAGAAACAATACATGACTTAAAAATAAGCAAATACAGGTACAATCGGCGGTCTTATTGCTTTGTAGCAATCTCTTCCAGACAACCGTTGGGTGGACAAGGAAAACAGTAAGTTAGAAAAGGCAGTAGCTGTAAGTGTACTGTCAAGTATTCAAAGTTATGTACTTATATACAATTTACATAAACATACTTATATTTTAAATACTAATAATACTATACTATAATAATATACTATACATACAAAATATTATACATCTATTCAATTAAGGAGTTTTGAAAAAGGAGGTTACAAAAAGCAGTTAAGAGATAAAAAACATAAATTATGAAGATGATTTAAAGCGATAAAAAGTGTTTTTTTAAAGAAATTTTGAATGAGGTCAGAGTTTGTGCACGTCTTATTTCTACAGGAAGTAAATTCCATAGCCGAGCTGCTTGGACAGAAAAAGATTTATCATAAAAATCTGTAGAGTGCACTGGAATATGTAGTTTTAAGTTCTCTGATGATCTCAAAGACCTAGAATGTGTATCACAAACGAATTCAAACCGTTGCTTAAGGTAAATAGGAGCTGTTGGATTAAACAAAATATTGTAAAGGAGACAAAGTATGTGAGTATTACGGCGAAGTCGGATTGGTAACCACTCGAGTTTTTTACGAAATTCGGTGACGTGATCGTATTTGCGGAGTCCAAATACGAATCTAATACAGAAATTTTGGAGGCGCTCGAGTTTATCAAGTTTGTCCTCTGTAAGGTCAAGATAACTGGCAGCAGCATAGTCAAGGATGGGAAAAAGAAGAGATTGAGCTAGTGCAATTTTAGTGGCGGTTGGAAGGAAATTACGCATTCTTCGCAAGGAACCTGCTGCCGCATATAATTTGCGACTAGTTTGCTCGAGCTGTGGACCCCATGAAAAAGTTTTGTCGAAGTAAACCCCCAGATTTCTTACATTATCACTAAAAGGTATTAAAGTATTGTTAAAGATAATCTGGGGGATCTGTGACCAGTCGACCTTGGATATCATGCGTGAACTACCAATCACAATAACCTGGGTTTTAATGGGGTTCACCGTAAGACCATGTTCCGCACTCCATAGACTTATCCGGCCTAAGTCATTATTGATGATACTTATTGCTTCACTAAGTCGTTCTACAGATGCCTGAGTATAAATTTGTAGAGCGTAAAGGTGGTAGGAAGAAGTTAAATTAAAGGAAATACAATTTATAAATATCGTGAACAGTAATGGAGATAAAACGCCACCCTGTGGCACGCCTGCACTAGTATAGCACCAAGAAGAATAAGACTCTTCGATGCGAATACGTTGCCGACGACCAAACAGGTAACTACGAAACCAATCAATTGCCGTTGGAGATATGTTAAGAGAGCGTAGTATGCCAAGCAGAATGTCAAAGTCCACGGTGTTGAATGCGTTGCTAAAATCTAGCAGCGCAAGCACCGTCAACTTTCCACACTCCATGCCCAGTCGTATATCATCCGTAATATTGACCAAGGCTGTGGTTGTACTGTGGCCGGGACGGAACCCGGAATATTGCCGGTCTTGCGAATAGCGCAAGACCGGCAAAGTATAAATATATAAATTTAATTTCCTTCTGTTCGAATTTCAACGGTGAGTCTCGATGGAGACCGACCATTAACGCGGGACGTATTATAGCGCACAGGTGTGTGCGCAAACACATGGGAATTTTTTATTCCATTACTCTCATTATCCGAATGAACGACTAGTGACATGACCGTAAAGGGGGTAAGGTACAGGATGTGTCCTCCGAGGCACGAGGGTATAATACCGCCTACTTCCAGACTTAGAGCTGCTACTGTGAAATTTTATTAACAGAAAAATCTTACATTCACTTTACGGCCCGACCCAGGATTTGAGCCCAGGACCAGGCGGTTCAACCCGCTACCACTAGACCAACGAAGCAGGTAAATGCAGCGTTAATTTATTTAACAATTATGATTCAAACGTAAAATGAAAATGTAGACATTACTTGATTCTCGATAGTAATGCAAATGTCATGCGTTCAATAATAAATCAAACCTACAATTAAAATGTCAATATAATAACAGTGCGAAGGACAACATAGGCAATGTGCATAGTAGGTAACATAATATACAATTATAAATGCCTCATTGGTTTAGCAGTAGCGAGTTCAACCACAAATAATGAGATGGATTCGAATCCCGGATCGAGCCATAAAGTGATTCTGGTATCTTTCTGTAAAGAAAAAAATCTCAGCGTCTCATAGATCGCGTAAACTCATAGAACTATGTTATTATACAATTCACAATAGACATAACAAAAACATTAAAATAGAATAAATAAATAACGTATCATTATCTTTTTATTATTATTATTATATAATTATCATTTTATTAGGTCAATTACTCTCTCAATTCAGTGTTTCTGGATTGGACATCGTAACGGCCAGCAATAATTTTTGTTGGAGCTACCTCGTAGTCGGTGAAATAGTGACACAGTCCTTTTACGCATTATTTATTTATTTATTTATTCTTGGAAGACCAACAGCTATATAATGGTAACAAAGATAATAATATAATAAGCGACAAGAAGCCAATAACAGGTCTTCGCTAACAGGCAATATTTTAAGTTAGTTATGAACTAGTGTGAACATTCTTGCAAGGAAAGAAAAAAAAGAAACAAAAAAACAAAACAAATTAATACTTAATAACAACAAATATGGGCCTTAATAACTTCAAATATTTTGAAAAAAAAAAGATTGACTAAGTAACCGTCGTACTGCCTCTGGTCTAGCAATAAATAATTATAATATGTCGGGACAATGTCACTCAAGTCACCCTAGCCCCAAACTAAGCAAAGCTTGTACTATGGGTACCAGACGACGATATACATACTTATATTCATAGAAAACATCCATGACTCAGAAAAAAATATTCGTGCTCATCACACAAATATTTGCACTTACCGGGATTCGAACCCAGGACCACCAGCTTCGTAGGCAGGAGCACTACCAACTAGGCTACTAGGTAATATGTCAAACTTACGCATTATAGCGTAAAAATCATACACCCTTGCCCTGTAAAGCCCTCAGGTCTCTATCTGACCTTTTTCTGGTCGTATCACTAGACGTCCCATCGGATCATGTGAGTGATGAAATAGAAAGGAGCCTCTGTGTTTGCGCATACACTTGGGCACTATAATATGTCTAGTGCAGATCAGACAATGAGACAGGACGCCGCATCCAAAATTCGACCAGAAGGACATTATCATTAACATGATGGGCCGGTTGGCGTTATTGGTTGACACTTGCCTTTCACGCCGCAGGTAGTGGGTTCCATTCCCACCAGGACAGATATTTTAGTGCATCAACATGACTGTTTGTCCTGATTCTGGATGTAATTCATCTATATATGTAAGTATGTATTTACAAAAGAAAAGTGATATATGTAGTATATCAGTTATCTGGTTTCCATAGTACAAGCTCTGATTAGTTTGGGATTAGATTGTTGTTGATATTATTATTATTAGGCAGGATTATAATATATAGTAGACCTAACAATAGTTATACTGTGTAATACCAATTTATCATTTTATTAATTATCTTTTTGTTTGTTCAAGTTTAATTGTTTTTATATTTATTATCCTGTATTATTTTAAGTCAAAGTATGTAGTTGTAGTTAGTTTGTAACTTAAACTAAGTGCATATTTCGCCAACAAACTGTGTAATGCAGCTTAACGAATACTTATAAAGTTTAATATGTATTCTTTATTTTTGTAATAATAATAATATCCTGGGGCATTATTCACATTCACGGCCATCTGATCCCAATCTAAGCTGAGCTTGTACTATGGAAACCAGATAACTGATATACCTACTACATACATTTATTTTCTTTTGTAAATACATACCTACTTATATAGATAATTACACCCAGACTCAGGACAAACAGACATGTTCATGCACACAAATATCTATCCTGGGTGGGAATCGAATCCATGACCTCTGACGCGGCGTGAAAAGCAAGCATTTGCAAACCACGCCAACAGGCCGTTGAATAATAAAATATATATAGAAAATATAGAAAACTCACAATGAAAATGAGACCTAATTTACCTAGTTTGCAATAACTTACCTATGAGGCAATTGGCACAAAAGTTACCAAATGCGAATGGCTACACATAGATGGAAGCCACATTTATCTTCGTCAAAGTGTAACATATTGTGTGCGCGGCTAATGACACCGTTGGGCTCGCCTTGAGGGGACCTCCGCGCCGTGACCTCACCATAATGGAGAGGAAAATCTGAGCTTCCGGACAGCGGGTACTTTGTATAACGACCTAGTAATGTGGTCAGACATTTAGTTTATGTTTACTGAGACTATCAACAACTAATTAATATTGTTTGAGAATCTTTTAGACTATGCGGGCATAGTCTAAAAAATACTATGGTAAATATTTCTGTGTCGGGGGTACTTTACAAATATTAAACTGACGGACACAAAGTACATCGTATAAGTAATGCATCATCATCATCATCATCATATCAGTCGAAAGACGTCCACTGCTGGACAAAGGCCTCCCCCAAAGATCTCGACAATTGCCGGAAGACGCAGCGTGGGTAGGCCTTCAAGATGGACCGATGATCTTGTGCGGTTCGCTGGAACCTGCTGGATGCGAATACCGCAAGTAATACATAATAAGTAATATTATAAATTTGGAAGTTTGTGAGTATGGATAAATAGAACATGTAACTTAATTGACGCACATCCTGAAAATATGGGGGAAGGGTCAGCAACACTTGTTTTCTGTCGTTAAGCCATGTCAGAGGCCTACTGGGCGGCTTGAACAACTCTGACGCTAAGGTAATCACTGCCCATACGATAAGTATGTAAGTATCACAAAACCCACGGTGTACTTAATATTGGTCTTGTTATTTATATTATGATATTTCTCTGAATTTTAATAATTTCCGGGGCTTTTTAATCACACAACAGTAAATTAACCGTTGGGATTCATTAATTAGCATTCATGTTGTAAATAATTGTGTGATTAAATGTCTGATTGGGAGACATAACGGCAATATAATAAAATGATTAAACCAAATTGTTCTTGGAAATGATAATCTACCTACTAATACTAATATTATAAACGCGAATGTTTGTAAAAATGGATGGATGTTTGTTACCCTTCCACGTAAAAGCTACTGAATGGATTTTAATGAAACTTCACAATAATATACATCTTATACATCAGAATAACATATAGGCTACATTTTTGAATATTTTTATTAAATCATAGTTTTTATTATTAACTATGATTTCTTATTACTTTTAGCATTTTAAACATGCTATACTGAAAACAATGTTTCAGAAATCTTTAAAATGAATTGTATAAATTTAAGTGCGGGTGGGAATCGTGGTCGTGGGTTCGATTCCCACCCGCACTTAAATTTATACAATTCATTTTAAAGATTTCTGAAACATATAGGCTACAATTTATAAAGATATTGTGTGAATTGTCCAAAATATGACGATAAGTATCAAGTAAGTATGAAAAAAATGACCATTTGCGAGCTATTCCGGCGTGCACTGCTAAAACCGCTAGAGGTACACATCCTTCTAATATTATAAATGCGAAAGTTTGTGAGTATAGGTGTATGTATGTATGTTTGTTACTCTTTTACACCAAAACTACTTTAACGCGGGTGAAACTGCGGGGCATAGCTTGTTAATATATAATTTTATTATATAAGATTGCTGTGGGGTGACGGCGGCAAATATCAGAATATCATCATAGTTCTTTCTAAGTAATATTTTTGGTATACAATTAAGAGTTACTTAAGTAAGCAACTGTTAATTGTATTTGGTATGCAAATAATACTTGTTGCTACTTAAAAAGTCACAAGGTGAAAAACCTTTTTTTTATTTTTATACACAAGTTTCAAGTTTCAAGTTTTTAAATTTGGAATTTATTTTTCTACATAAATTTTTATTTACTGCCAGTAATATATTTTGGCTATTAAAACCTCTATACAACTAAATGATTACCAATAATATAGAAAAATCAAAACCGCCCATTTTTTTGCATAGTAGTGTATATAATTTACTGTCCTATTAAAAAAACGTTTCAGAAATATTTAAAATGTATTGGTGGCGGTATTAAATTAAAAGTAATATTATATAACAAATACTCCTCGTAGTCAAAACTATGTTACTGGCACTTAATAAAGATATGGGTATTAAATTTTTTAAATTCCAAATTAGGAATTTACATTATTTCCTACTCAGACTTTTTCTTAAGTGCCAGTAACATAGTTTGATTATTAAAACTTCTTTAGAACCAAATGATTACCAATAATATACTTAGAAAAAGAAACCACTCGTGTTTTTAAAGGAGACTTCATAATCCACTGTAGTTTTATGCGAGAAGTTATTGTATATAACAAATACTCCGTTTAATCATACTTGTGTCCGTCACCTGTCAGTCACGTTTGGTGATGTCATCATTAATAATGCTTCGCTGTCAGTCATATCATAAACTTATTATATCACATTTTCCTGATTTAAAGTCGACGTGACGAACATATTAATGTACAAGTTGAATACTAACACAAAAAATCACTTTTAAATGAACAGATGACAGCACATCAAGCTACCCCAATCTGTCAAATTTCCCCAATTGAAAGTGAACCTTATGCTTTTGTGATAAAGTTGAAATCTATAACAGAAATTTGACAAATTGGGGTAATTGGAAGTGCTGGCGTCTGTACATTACTTAATATAACATGATTATTTTAATAGTTTTTGCTGCCAAAAGATAATATGCGCCTTCCTTATATAAGATTCCATCTTTTTGCATGTGTACGGATTAATAATTTGCAATTTGTAGTGACTATCATATTATTTGTGCTGAAGTTAAACGTCATATAACATACAAATTACATATACTATATAGCCATAGCCACTAAATGCCTAAGAAAGTAAGAATATAGAAAATAAAGAAGCATCCTAAAATCCTCCCGCTTATTATATGAGCGGAATAAAGTTCATATTTTATTTCTTTCATTTTAAATAATTATATGGGATTTTTAATAATAATAATAATAATATCTGGGGACAATGTCACACAGATCATCCCAGCCCCAAACTAAGCAAAGCTTGTACTATGGGTACCAGGCGACGATATACATACTTATATAGATAGATAAATACTTATATACCTAGAAAACATCCATGACTCAGAAACAAATATTCGTGCTCATCACAGAAATATTTGCACCTACCGGGATTCGAACCCAGGACCATAATCTTAATTAACTGGCCCGTTGGTATAGAGGTTAGTGACCCTAACTGCCAAGGCATAGGATGTGGGTTCGATCCCCACCCAGGACAAATGTTTGTGTGATGAGCACGATTATTTGTTTGGATGTAATTTATCTACAATATGTAGAAATATCATTTTATTTTACTACTAACATTAATCTCAATTTATTTGCTAAATACCTACAAGACTAGTTTATTAAAATATATATTTTTTTTATATCTTTATTTTTTTAAGGGGTTTTATCACTTAGTGATAATGTCACCCCCATACCATCTACATTAACCAACTTAAAACTAAACAAAGGGTAATGAACAGATATTATTATAATCATGACCATATAGGTACCAGAACGAATAGGGACAAATCCCTATTTGTTCTGATATCTAACCAATAGCAGCCGACACAACATCCTAGCCTCCTTTGACAAAGGGGACGCCAGAATGCTGTTACATGTCCCCACTTCAAATCCCACACTCAGCAAATACTGTCTTTCATGAGCATTCCGGTCACATTCCTTCAACACATGATAAACATCCTCAATCACCCCACAAACTTCGCAGTTTGGGGAGAAACTTCTACCCATTAAATATTTAAATTTATTAGATGGGATGTGGCCTGAACGCATCCTCAACAGAAGTACAACATATTTCCTATCTATCTCCCTTTCTTCAAACCATGGGAAACGAAGCGGTTGAGACTGGATGGTTTTATACCAGATTCCCTTTAACATTGATCGTTCATCAAAATATTCGTGCCATCTTTGTCTGCAAAGTTCTTTGACATGGCCAAGCCAATCCGAGTATAATGGTGTGCATGTGTAATTAATTAATACCCTCATACGACGCTTGACGGGCTGCTAAGTCTGCCACCTCGTTACCCATGATTCTAATTAAAATCTAAACTCTAAAAATATCAAATTCAAAATTCGTGCCAGTGGGTTACGTTCCTAGAATGCTGGCAGCATTGCCACGTTGAATAGCAATGCTCAGTTGTTAAGAATATGAATATGTAGAATTATATTTTTAATTAGAATTATATTATTAAGTAAATAAGATTGAAAGTTCTTCGCAACTCGACGAGTTTAAATCCCTTGAGAATGTTGCGTGGAGGACTGAAACACGTGTTGGATATCGTACCGGCGCATGGAATTTGCATTTTTATATTGTCCTTCTTGTATGTGCATATTTTTTGCGGGCAAGAGGGCGGTCCATATTATATCCCGGCTTGATTTATTTATTGTTTGGAAAACCAACAGTTATACATAAAAAATATTACTGCTATAATAGGAAACATAAAGCCAATTACAGGTTTACACGGATAGCGACTGATACGCACATACAATGCTTCCGATTTTATTCTTAATCAGAGTAGCTGAAGACGTATGTTAAAAGTTATTGGAAAAAATTAAGGTTCAGCTGCCTGCGTGCCACCTCGCTCTTGGTATTAAATGGGTCAAAATCAAACATTTTACATAATTTATTAAAATCATTGCTTACTCGCACTCTATATGAATTTTGCCTATAATTAGTCGACGAAAATGGAATAGATATATAATAGTTTTTGTAAAATATGGGGACAGTCAATCTCATTAGATAATAGCATTAATAAAAACGTGCAATCGGCCAAACGCCTTCGATTTATTAGAGGTTGAACTTCTTACATATATTTAAGTGACAATTAGCGGGTATAACACTACATATTAATTTTGTATTTTGAATGTTATGAATTTCCGCAAAGTACCTAAGTAACGCCTGATTTCATTCCATTACTTAGTTCACTTAGTTTTTCATTGCTTAGTAAATAAGGTTTGACTCGTTGGTCTAGCGGTAGCGTGTTCGCCCGCAGAGAACGAGGTCCTGGGTTCAAATCTGGGGTCAAGCCAAAAGTGATTCAGGGACGTTTCTGTAAAAAGAAAAAATTCTCAGCATCAGCCGGAAGTCTGGGAGATGGTAGCATTATACCCCCGTGCCTTGAAGAGCACGTAAAGCCGTCGTACGTAAACCTGACCTCTTTCAAGTTGTGTCGCTAGGCGTCGTAATATCATGAAAGTGATAGAATAGAAAGTGCTACTGTGTTTGCGCACACACTTTTACCTTTATTAATCTTAATTGAGACTGGCCGCCGTGGCCGAAATTCGACTAGGAGGAAATTATTATTATAAGGTTAATTTCTTGATAACGGCGTTTAAACTCCATCGATTTTAAATAGTGACAGATGTCAGTGATGACAGATCACATATGAATGGATGATAAGTTATAGACATCTTCGTTTATTTAACGGTTACGTCAGAATAAATATATATGTCAAAGGTATATATTTGTCAAAGGGCGCGTTGTGTAACGGCATTACCATGGTATCCGATTTAAAGAGGGGGTTTCATTTACGAAATTTTCATGGTGTTGCAACATTTTTGGCCTGCGTTGACTGTTAGACTTGCTCTGTTGGTCTGTATGTATGAGCTCTGAGTCTGTTGATGTACATTCAGTCAAAAAAGTATCAGGAATGGATGATTTGTTTATGGTTCCAAATTCAAATTTTTGTTTTTTTCTATGTTACTGTTAGATTGGCACAACTGTTTTCCATTTTGGCGCGGAGTTTGAGTTGCATCTGTGATTTATATTACATACAGTGCTGGTTTTAGTAATATCATATATAGTGTGTATTGCGAATTTCATAATGGACAAAAATATCGAACAAAGAGTTTGTCTTAAATTTTGCATCGCTAATGGAATTTCGTGTTCGGAGTCACTGAAAATGTTACAGAAGGCTTACGGTGAATCAACTTTATCAAAAACTCGTGCATATGAGCGGTTCAAAGCGTTCAAAAGCGGTCGAGATGTGATGAAAGATTTGCCTCGCTCTGGTAGGCCATCAACGTCTGCAACTGAAGTTAACATCGCAAAAGTGAAGGAAATAGTGACTGAAAATCCTCATTCAACTCTGAGAGAGATAGCCGCCGAACTTTCTGTATCTCACGAGTCGATTCGTACCATTTTAACTAATCATTTGGGTATGAAACATGTTGCCGCTCGGGTAGTCCCAAAAGATCTGAATTTTCTCCAAAAACTCAATCGCATGAAAGTCGCTGAGGACACGGTAGAACGAGTCAATTCCGACCCAACATTCATGAAACGCATTATTACTGGTGACGAGACGTGGGTTTACGAAATTGACATGCAAACTAGTCAACAAGCTTCGGAGTGGCGCCTTCCAACTGAACCGAAACCGAAAAAACCACGCCAAAGTCGATCAAAAGTCAAAGTCATGTTGACTGTTTTCTTTGACTATCGCGGTGTTGTGCACTCTGAATTCTTACCGGAAGGTCGAACGGTAAATAAAGAATATTATTTGAGCGTTATGCAGCGTTTAAGAGAGCAAATTCGACGATAAAGGCCAGATTTGTGGAAAGAAAATTCTTGGATTTTGTACCACGATAATGCGCCTTCGCACAAGGCCATCTCATTGTGAACGAATTTTTGACCAAACACTCAACAAATACCATCCAGCAACCACCATATTCACCAGATATGGCTCCAGCTGACTTCTTTCTTTTTCCTAAACTCAAATTACCACTTCGTGGTACCCGTTTTCAATCGGTAGAAGACATAAAGGAGAATTCGCGGCGAGAACTGAACTCAATTCCGAAAGCAGCGTTTAAAAAATGTTTTGATGAATGGATTATTCGTTGGCGTTAGTGTATCGTTTCTGGAGGAGCATACTTTGAAGGTGATAAAATAAATTTGGATGAATAACAAACATTTTGTATATTATTGATCTTTTCCCGGTACTTTCTTGACAGTATAGTGAGATAATAGTATTGTTAAATTTTATTAAAATTCAATCAATAGTTTTTACGGGAAAGGGAAAGGAAGGAAAGTAACAATCATCCATCCATCCAGACTTACAAACTTTCGTGTTTATAATATTAGTAGGATTACTCTTAACTTAATCGTAATAAGTTTACTGTTTTGGTCTAGCGGTAGTGTGTACTGCTGAGTTATATTCCTGGGTTCAGCCGAAAAGTGTTATAACATTTTTAGTGGCAAAAAAGTAAAAAGTTTTTATTGTAAAAATTTGCTTTAGACCCCAAAAAAGCAAAAACAGAATAAATGCTGTCTCGCGAAATCATTAGGATACCATTTTATGAGGATACTTATTACCTCATAAAATTGAATCCCTACTGATATTTCCATAAAGAACCGTACTTAGATTATTGCGAGTTGATGTCAGGTATGATACGTGAAAACCAGTTTCTTTTGGCATTTAGGGTCAAATTCCAAACATCAAATTAAAAGGTTTTGTCAATATGCCATTTGTTAGTTGATCTCCGTACGTCGTAATAATCTCTAACATCTTGGGTCAACTAACAGACTGCCAACTGATCCCAAACTAGGTCTGCCTAGTTTGGGATCAGTTGTCAGGTACGCCTCCAGGTACTATGGCAACCACACAACTGATAAACATACATATGTTTCTTAATAGATAAATTACACTCAGACTCAGAACAATTAATCGTGTTCATAGCACAGAGATTTGTCGTTGGCGTGTAAAAACATGTGATCGGCCGAGGCGAACGGAAGTTAAGAGGGAGATATGAGTTAGTGAAGATGGAAATAGATCTCTATCCTACTCTCGTAGGGGCAAGAGAGAGAGGTGCGAACACACATACTCTTTATCTCATAGCCAGTCTCGGTTCGTATATCTAATTTTTAAGATTCCGTACCTAAAGGTGAAACGGGACCCTATTACTGAGATTACCCTGTCTGTCTGTCTGTCGGTCTCCATCTCATGAACCATGGTAGACCACTATGACAGTTCAAATGTCCACAGATGATGTATTTCTGTTGCCGCTATAACAAGAAATATTAAAAATCAGAATAAAATAAATATTAAAGGGGCACCCATTCAATTAGCGTGATTGCTTGCCGTTTTTATAGATAACTTGCTGTGAGCCACGGTTTTACCTGCGTTAAGTTTATAAATACAATTTATAAAGTTTCTATGCCTATGTGCTATTCGGATATATAAGGTACAAGCTGCGCCCCGCGGTTTCACTCGCGTTAAAGTAGTTTCGGCGTAAAAGAGTAACAAATATCCATCTATACTCACAAACTTTCGCATTTATAATATTAGTAGGATGTGTACTCTAGCGGTTTTGGCAGTGCACGCCGGAATAGTTCGCAGGTGGTAGATTTTTTGCTACTTACTTGACACTTATCGTCATATTTTGGACAATTCCCACAATATCTTTATCAATTGTAACCTGTGTGTTATTCTGATGTTTATGCTATATTATTGTAAAGTTTAATTAAAATACATTCAGTGGTTTTTACGCGAATGAGTAACAAACATCTATCCATACTTACAAACTGTCGCGTTTATAATATTAGTGGCATATTACAACAAAGTTTCGTCAACGTCCGATAGTTTTTGCGTGAAATAGTAACAAACATACACACTCATACCCTCACACCAACTATTTCGCCTTAATAATATTATTGTGATGGTACGGAACCGTGAGCGCGAGTCCGACTCGCACTGGTCCAGTTTCTTTTGTAGTTACCATTTTTAGGGTTCCTTAGCCAAATGGCAAAAAACGGAACCTTTATAGATTCGTCATGTCTGTCTGTCTGTCCGTCCGTCCGTATGTCAGAGCCACTTTTTTCCGAAGCTATTAGAACTGTACTGCTGAAACTTGGTAACTAGGTGTATTCTGTGAACCGCATTAAGATTTTTACACAAAAATAGAAAAAGAACAATAGTTTTGGGGAGTCGCCATACATAGAACTGAAACTCAAAAAAAATTTTCTTTGTACCCATACATGTGGGGTGTCTATGGATAGGTCTTCAAAAATCATATTGAGGTTTCTAATATCATTTTTGTCTAAACTGAATAGTTTGCGCGAGAGATACTTCCAAAGTGGTAAAATGAGTGCCCCCCCTCTGTTACTTCTAAAATAAGAGAATGATAAAACTAAAAAAAATATATGATGTACATTACCATAGAAACTAACAACGAAAATTAGTTTGAACGAGATCTAGCAAGTAGTTTTTTTTACTAATCTTCATAAGATCTAGTGATGTTCTCATATGTAAATTATTACGGTATTTGAACTAATGTTAAGCTAGTTCCACAATATACTTGTATCGATTAGTTAATATTTGATAATCAAGCATAATACGAATTAAAATAATAAAAATCAGTTGTTGCATTTTGTCTAATATAAAATAATATTTTGCAACGCGCCGGCTTAAATTATGGTACAATTAGCTGGACGAAGGATATTCGAATAATCTCAAAGTGACGAGCCAATATGGTTTGTCACAACTCTAACCTTGAATAAACCCATGTTATATGAGTCTGGAAATACGTCGTTCGAGAGGGTGTTCCACAGTTTAGCCGTGCGTATGATGAAAGAGGAAGCAAAGCGCTTCGTACGGCATAATGGGATGTCAACTGCATAGCGGTGGAGAGTCTCCCGACGCTCTGCTCAGTTGAGATCAGATGGCAGAGTGTTAGTTATACTAAGATATTTATTTGTTTATTTATACATAGTAGTTATAAATCTGCTCTTAAAAATGTCAACTTTTAATTGTTAACGCCCGAGGTCTATGAATCATAGTGTATTATCACGTGCTGGGCAAGTTCTGTGACGTTCTATTTCAGATGACCTTTAGATAGAACAGGTATTGAATACATTATAATTTATTAATAATATAATACTCAATATCTTAGTGTCAGTTACACGTGGGAGTAACATTATCTGAATACATACAATTTACTTAACTTGGTATTTTGAGACCAATAAGGTGACTTACTACCCACGGACAATTGAGTGCTGCACAGAGCCTGAAATATGGCTGTGATTTACTTTGAAAGTATCAATAAACTATGGCTAAATTATATAAAAAGTTTAACGCTACTGCAAACTAATTTCGTAGTTTCGCCCTCTGTGCATTTTTGCCACACCCTACGCGTAGGGTGTAGCAAAAATGCATTCCTATAGTCTTTTCGCCATGAGTTCCCTGACAGTTCATTTTTTCCGTGGCACGCATACTTACTACTTTAGACGCATAAAAATAAACTGGCAAAACAAATAAAAAATAAATTATAAAAAAAATATTGCCTTTCGTAAATTACTAAGTAACAATAATTTTGCAGTTAATAAATTAAGTAGATAAAATAAAAAAGTATAAATCTTAAAAATGTCTAATGCGTTGAACGGAACGTCGGCCAATAGAGATTGGCACTACTCATAGATTGACACTAATCCGATTCCACTTTCTTTGCCAACTGAATCGATATTATATAAAAAAAAACGATTATATTTCGTTATGTCACGTCACTACAATTGTCAGACAAGGACTGGCAGGGAACTCATCTAATGGCGAAAAGACTATAGGAACAGTTGAGTGACAGTAAGGCAGTAAGGTAACTAAGAAACTCTTTTTTTATGACAAAATCATTTTAATTCCTAACAATATATTATAATGAACATTAGTAGTAAATTATTGAAGTTATACTTCTTTTGGCGCGATGGAGAAAAATGATGAGAGTGAATTTTTACGATGCGCGCGCACACCGACACCAAAAAATTTAACAGCATGACGTTAGTTCTAGGTGGTATGAAAATTGATAACTATGTTCAAGTTGTATATTAAGAAGTATAACTTCTAACGCGTGTACATAAGTACACACAAGTTTTTTTTAATAAAAAAGACATTACATACACTATAATGCTTTTGAACACTGACATACTGAGAAAAGATGATGAACTGAGTACCAATACTGAGAACGGATTAATATTATTTGTCTTTAATGTCTATAGTCTTTGCCAATAGAGCCCTAATTTCAAACAAGTGCGATATCTAGTTATTTCTAAAAGGCAAAAACTAGTTATAAAGTCTTCTTCATTAATAAAATCATATATAATCTTAAATATATATATTTAAGCTGATATGAGAAATATATTGTTTCTATACTATATATACATATATACGAAGCTATACTATAAAAACAACAAAGTTAGTTTATGGTAGATTTCGATCAATATTTTCCTCGATCTGGCTGAGTTATTACAAGATAGGAAAATCAAGGTTGAGACTAGAAGGAAAATTATTCTGTTTCCTTTCTGGTCTAGTTCAAGTCAACTGGAAAAGATTTATGGTTTTCCTGTGGTCAACTTTGTTACTCTTTAGTGGATTATCATCGACTAGCAGTGCCCGCGGTCTTCGTTCTGCGTTATAAATATTTTTGTCTCTGCCCGTTTGCCCGTTTGTATTATTATTCTTAGTTTAGGTGGTGTCTTACATGAAAAACTAAGTCAGTAATAAAAGTTAACGTACACACACTAAACTTTAAAATTATCACTCTCAATATTTAAGGACTTACCTACAATTTAGGTCCAGCCATTCCAAGCTGTTGATTTTTTATTGAAAACTAGCTGTGCCCCCGCGTAAAACCGCATTAAATTTTATAAATTATAGCCTATGTGTTAATCCAAGGTGTGCGTTCCAGCCGTTTAGACGTGAAAAATAAACAAACATACACACTCACACAGTCACATACTCACAAACTTTCGCCTTTATAATATTAGTAGAATAACGACAAATATCATTAAACTGGTGTCAGCTACTTAAAATATACTTTCAAAGAAAATATGACCATTTAGCGGAAATGAATAAGAATTTGGCAAACATACAATTTCCTGAGAATCCATTAATAGATCAGATTTATCCGTATATGTGTGTACACAAGATAAATCAATTAAAATGATTTGAGTTACAGCTTGTTTACATTTTGTTAAGTTGTTGTGTTGTGATGTGCAAATTTAAGTGATAACGAAAAGCGAATATTTCTTTTTTTATATTGAAAAATGCACATGAACATTTTTATTCTATAAAGCACATTGAACATTGTGCTTTATCGAAGTAAATTAAAATTTTATTGTATACTGATTAGAAGTAAGAACTTAATACTTTGAAAGCATTTTAGTCACAATGTACATTAAAGATGGGCAAATTACGACTAACTCCAGCTTAATGTTCGTTGAGGTCCAATCCAGTTCGCTAAAAGAAGTGTGTATTTTTTTTATACAACTTTTGTTTGGCAAACAAGCATACGGCCCACCTGATGGTAAGTGGTCACCGTAGCCTACGAAGCAACAACACCAGGAGCATCATTAGCGCGTTGCCGACCCTTTAGAAACCATACAACTCCCTTTTTTGCCGACCCTTTAGTAATCATACAACTCCCTTTTTGAAGGGCCCATGCTGTAGTCTCTTGGGAAAACCGTAACAGGGAGTTCATTCCACAACCTCAACGTACACGTGACACAAATTATATTGGACAACAACATACAATATTTGTTGGAACAAACATACATAATGAATTTGGGGAAACAAGCTTGCCTTTGATTCAGCCTCCCGGTAGAAATTCTTACGTGGATATAACATATTTAACTAAATAAATAAATATCTTGGGACATCTAACATACTCCAAACTAGGCAGAGCCTTTTTTTACATGGGGAAATCCTTATGGACATCCTCCATCCTGGGGAGGGTAGAAGGGCATGCCAAAGGCATGGCCATGGGCATGTCGGGCTAAAAAGCGGTTATCTGCGTTTGAACACGCTATTGCTACACCAACAATGTAGTCAAAATATTCAATACCTACTACACATACAACAATGTAATATAATGTTCGCAATTTTACATACAACTTAGCAAAGTGTGAACACGCCATAGTAATGCCATTACTCTGAGCAATTTACTCTATCGAACATGGCAAAATCAATAGGTTACGCCAAGGAATGTGTTTTCCATTATGTACGCGTGCCACAGGTTAATCCACTGCGCTTGCGCTTGATCGCGGCCATCAATTATATAACTTTATGATTCTTTAACTTGTAACTCTACTTCGTGTCATTTGAATATTTTATACTGTTATTTATATTGGTATTTATAAGGTGTAGCATAAATAATAATCATATCCTGGGCCATTATTCACACACGGCCATCTGATATCAAACTAAGCAGAGCTTGTACTATGGAAATCAGATAACTGATATACTATATATACTACTTTTCTCAAATACATACTTATATAGATAATTACACCCAGACTCAGGACATACATATGTACATGTTCTAGCACACAAATATGTGTCCTGGATGGGAATAGAATCCACGACCTGCGGCGTGAAAGGCAAGCATTTACCAACCACGCCAACCAGCCCGTCAAATCTCTGTGTAGACTAACTCTGTGTCCCGCTGGTGTAAGCCGTTGGGTTAGGCCTTTGGACCCACAAGGTTGCGGCTTTGGATTTCCAGAGCAACAGGCTTGACGAAGAACACAAATTGTTCCGTGTAGGAATTAAACCTGCTGCCTCTCAAAGGCCCAAGAAAAAGAAGAAGTACACTTTATTGCAAAAATAAGACAAGATAAAGAAGACAAGACAAATAATAAACATATACTAAGAGCGGTTTTGCACTACATCCGATCCGAATCCGTGAAGATATAGACAGTCGGGTGAACAAGTTAAAAATCGTGAAAAAATATATATTAAGCTAATAAAAATAATGAATTGAAAAATAAATGCCTTCTTGGAGCCTTTCTAATATATATACTTAACAAGTATTTATAATTTTGTTTTTTATTTTAAAACTTTATACTTAACTAAATAACATTTTTAAATTTTTATAGCTAAATAAAAAATTGGCTTAATATGCCAATGCAATGCAAATATTAGGGATATGTAATTTTTCTTTACTTAAAAAATAATAAAGTTAAGTATATACTTTGGAGGGGTTCAAGGAAACCAAAAATTAATTATTTAAATTTTTATGTCGTCATGTATGGTAAGAATACTGAAAAATAATGGTAATTAACTATAGTATAACTTTATGAATAATTTTCTACGGGAATTTATTCGTTCAAGTAAACAAATATAACCATAATTTATTTATATTTTGAAATTAACGTTTGATATTATAAAAATATCTTACTAAGTATGCGACAACTTTTAATCGAATTTTATCTTTTATTCTATGTGTCATTTGTTTTCTAGCTGTAAGTTTTCTAAAGCAATAAAATAAAATAAAAAGTTATAATTTATTTGCACTATTTTTGCATTAAATTAAAATTATAAATAATGAAGCTAGAGTTCCAAGAATGTGGATTTATTTATTTTATTTTAATGGGAAATTTCCTCTCCTGTTAGGATGTTTACTTAAAATATTTTAATACCTTTTCTTTATATTTTATTATGTTCAATTCAATCACAATTTTTACGTGTTGTTAAATTCTTCAAAACATATTCTAGACGTCATTCATTCGGAATACAATGAGCTACCGCTCATATTTTTAGGGGCATTATCTTTATTTTTCACGTGTTTCAACTTGTTTACGAGACAAAGATCTAGAAAACTAACATATGAATAGCTTTACAACTACTTTGGATTTTCCCAAGTCGGATCGGATTCGGAACGGACGTAGTGCACAACCACTCTCACTCGTAGTAAAAACACCCACATGCTATTAAAACAATAGGTACGGGTCACTACCGCGACTGATAGCAAAGAACAGTCAACATCTCATTAATAAACACTCTTTGACCTTGTCCTTATTGCGTGGGCAGTAAAGCCGGTTTTCGCACAACAAGTGTATCCACTGACGTAAAGTCAGGTGTATAAGATATGTCACGTTGGCGACGCTTTCTTCGTATGCCATTACATAAAGCATGCAGCCAACGTTTGGCTCAGGCTATTATTGCACGTAGGACAGTATTGAATAGCCATATCAATGTGGCTTTATGCTCTAGACTTGACTTTCAAATGACAATATAGTTTTATTGTTGGCGCCTGTTGTTGTTGCATAGGGTTCTGCTGCGGATAGGAATAAAAGTATTATTAACAACTAGCTGTGCCCCGCTGTTTTACCCGCGTTAAACTTCATAAATTATCACAGTTCCTACCCCGTAGATGATATCGTGATAATATGTAGCCTATATGTTGATCCGAACTCTTAGTAATATTCATGCAAAATTTGAAGTACTTACTTACTTATCGTATGGGTAGTGGTAACCCTAGTGTCAGAGTTGCTCAAGCCACCCTGTAGGCCTCTGACATGGCTTAACGACTGTTGTCTAATGACTACAACCGGGACCGACAGCTTAACGTGCCCTCCGAAGCACGGAGACGCTCAGAAATTAAACCACTTTGGCGGTCACCCATCTTTGGACTGACCGCGAGCCTAGTTGCTTTCCCTCGCCGATCGCTTACGGACCGGTGAGAGCATCTAGCTAAGTAAATCCATGCAGTACTTTTTGAGTTTAGCCCGGACATACATACAGACAAACATTCTAAAAACTATATTTTTGGCTTCGATAGCGATTGTAGATCACGGCTCAAGTGTCCTTTTTAAAAAATATTCAATGTACCTACCTACAGTTTTGACTTTCCTACGATTTTATTATATGTATAGATGATATTGTATACAAGATACGTTCATAGTAACCGACATTTAAAATATGGTCGCGCTGGTATATACATACATACCTTTAAGTGCAATATGTTGATAAATTGCTCTAATGAATACAAAAGATAGGAAAGACATGTAAATAAAAGAGATAGATATCATTTCAACAATTGCGCTTCTAATGTCAAGCTTGTCGCCCTGCTCAGCGCGGATTGAAGACAAAACGTTCCAATTGGAACGTTTTTGAATCTTCACTTTGCGTTATCATTGATTATAAATAATAAACTTGCAAAAAGGCTGAAATGGCGGAAATATATTTTTTTTAATTATTAGAAGCGATAATTGCTTTAAGTTGTTCAATTTCGTGTTTGATATTTCTTTAAAAAAAAAGTCCTATACCAATCAATAATAGTATATTATATATTTCGCCCGTGGGCGTTGTAAAAGGCAACTAAGCTATACACGAGGTAGTTAGGCAGCAGCGCCACCTGTGTTCAAGCTACCACCTAACTGTGGTCGCCAACTCGCACACAGTGACTACCGCAGGCCACAGGCCTCCCCTATGTCTAGTGGACGATATCAGGATGATGATGATCAATTTCGAACCAAATTGACTAGGAAACTTTAGGGGAGGCTTTCATCCAGCAGTGGACGTCTATCGGTTGATACGATGATGGTTAATAAAAAAAATATCTCGGGAAAACTGATACACTGCCAATTGATACAGACTAGGCAGAACCCGTACTACGGCAATCAGAGAACTGATAAACATACTTATATTTTTCTAAATACATATACAAATTATAGATAAATTACACCCAAACCAGAACAAATGATCGTTCTAATTACACAAAGTTTTGTCTTGGGTTGGGATTGAACACACAACCTATGCTTACCTAAATCTGTACACACCCAACTAAAAAACCGGCCAAGTGCGAGTCGGACTCGCCCATGAAGGGGTCCGTAACAGCAAGTATTTCAATTGATTAAATGAAATATAAATTGCGGTTTACGATTTATGACGTATTAAAAAAAACTACTCACTAGATCTCGTTCAAACCAATTTTCGTTGTTAGTTTGCATGGTAATGTAGGTACATCATATATATTTTTTAATTTTATCATTCTCTTATTTTAGAAGTTACAGGGGGGAGGGGGGACACTCATTTTACCACTTT
Organism: Pseudoips prasinana; assembly: GCA_951640165.1. Classification (NCBI taxonomy): domain Eukaryota; kingdom Metazoa; phylum Arthropoda; class Insecta; order Lepidoptera; family Nolidae; genus Pseudoips; species Pseudoips prasinana. The sequence continues at coordinate 19,532,950 of OX621260.1, forward strand.
GGAAGTGTCTTTCGGGCAAAATATTCAGTTTAGAAAAAAATTATATTAGAAACCTCAATATCATTTTTGAAGACCTATCCATAGATAACCCACATTTATGGGTACAATAAAAATAAATTGAGTTTCAGTTCTATGTATGGGGAACCCCCATAATTATAGTTCTCTTTTATTTTTATGTGAAAATCTACTTACCAAGTTTCAAAACAGCTCTTATAGTTTCGGAAAAAAAGCTGTGACATACGGACGGACAGACAGACATGACGAATCTATAAGGGTTCCGTGTTTTGCCATTTGGCTACGGAACTCTAAAAATGGGTTATAAAAATTTCGTTACAAAAAAAAATTAATAAAATCGCACTATTTCTCTTCCCGAAAAGGGTTATTAAAGGTTCTATTTGAGTGTATATAAGCATTATAGTTTTATTTTATATTTAGTTTTGTAAGAAATAATAAGGTTTTAGAATAAACATTTTAATTAAATTGATATGAATACCTACTATATAAATAAAATATTAAGTTATTAAAGGAATCTTTAGGTATTATTTTCTTTCCTGGTTAAAGAATTTACTCTCCAACCTGTGGAGTCCATCAGTGAGTTGTTTAGGGCCTTTTAAAGTGTAACTTTTTTAAATCACCTCAAACTTTTCGTCCACTTATCCCATGTTGGCCAATATGGTGGCACCCATAGCTAGCATCAGCTGACCGTGTAGCATTTACATTCTCACTCAATTGTGTATGTGCACCACGGTGGTTTTGTCTTGATCAGTGCATTGATATAAATGTTCACTTAATCGAGCTGGAGAGAATTGTTGAGAGCTGTCAAATAAATCTTTCAATGAGGGGAAAACAAAGAATAATGCGAAAATATCGTTAGCGACAGTTTCACTTGCATCATGATTCATAAATCCATGTTGTTTTGGTTTACTTTTCCAAAGGGTAAAACGGGACATACAGCGGAGTCTTAATAATAACTAAGACTCCGCTTTATGTCTGTCCGCCTGTCACCAGTCCATATCTCATGACCTGTGATAATTAAACTTAGAGCTGCAATTTTCACAGATGATGTATTTCTGTTGCAACTATAACAAAAATCAAAGTAATATAAATATTACAGGGGGCTCCCATACAAAAAACGTGATTTTGTTGGCGTTTTTTGTAGATAATGCAGTTGTAGATAATGTAGATAGTGCAGAACCCTTAGTGCACGAGTTCGACTCGCACTTGGCCCGTTTTTTATTATAGGTATATCATACACCTATAGGTTATTTGTATAATAAATCTTTTGGAAATGAATCAGTCGCAGCAAAATAACATGTTTGGGTTTTCCGTAGGATGGATAATGGATGTCGACAAGAATAATAATATAATAAATTGTTTTGTTTGTCAACCTCGAGTGACATTTGGTTGTGACTTTCGTATAAGGTGACTCAAAACCTTTGTTTCGAAGGCGAGGGTAATACCTCGTACCATCATTCAGCAAAAACATAATCCCTTTATTAATGGCTGTATTTTAATTGTATTCTTCTTGTATTAATATGTTTACTTTATCTTTATAACATACATCAGAGAGTGACATCATTCTATTCAGGTATTCCCAGTAAAGCAGAATCATAAATACACGGCGTGGTCTTCGATATGTAATTTTATATATGTACAGTACATACGCCAGCACATCAATCCACCCCAATCTGTCAAATTTCCCCAATTGAAAGTGAACCTTCTGCTTAAGTGATAAAGTTGAAAATCTATAAAAGAAATTTGACCGATTGGGGTTGCTGGATGTGCTGGCGTCTGTACATACGCTGAAAATCGACGACGTGAGTGGTTGAAGGAATTTGGTGATTTAGGTTTTCGCAATACTGGAAGCACATGAGTTCTTGATGATCTTGTACAATAGACACAGATAACGTGGTCCTGGGTTCAAATCCCGTGTCGGCCCAAAAGTGCGTTTGGGATTTTTCTGTAAAAAGAATAATTTCTCAGTCTTAGCCCGAAGTCTGGGAGTTGGCGGTATTGTACCCCTGTGCCTCGGAGAGCAAAAGCCGTCCGTGACCTCTTTCCGATCGTGTCGCTAGTGCCCCTGTTTGTGCGCACACACGTGGCCGCCGTGGTCGAAATACAGTCTGGAGGACATTATTATTACAATACAGTTACAGAGACAGAAATTTCATCTCACGTAAGCTGATGCTGCGTAAGACCGACCATGAAATATGGGTTTTACATTGTTCTTATTTCTAATTATAAATACCGTTCCATACGGTATTTATAATACATATATTGGACTTTGTCTGAAATAAATATATTATTATTATTATTAGCCTTTCGGCGTGCAAATGTCTTACACATAATAATCAATTTTAATTTATTAACAAACTAAATGTAAATATCGATTGTATTTAAATTTATTTAATAGTTACATAATAAGAATAATTTATTTCCCACAAAAAAGTGCACAATTTACACATAAATTACAGCTTTTAAATAGTGACAAAAAATAGAATTGAACTCTGATACTGGTTAAATCTTATCATGGGTACCAGAGTTCAGTTCTATTTTTTGTCACTATTTGTTTGCTTAACCGAATTTATCGTCAAAGTATTCCTTGCTTGTGTAGAAAGCTATACTTAAAAGGTATTCAGAAAGCCTTTTCTTAAATTCAATATTGCAATTTAAATCTTTGGAGGACGCCGTAGTCCAGCAGTGGACGTCTTTCTAACATGATGAAAACTAAGAAGCGTGATACAATGACATAATTTAAACTGGCAAAGAAACAATAGAATTTAAGACGTAACCTCAACTATAATAGTTGTCCATTATGAGGCCCTAGTGGCAGGATGTTCAATTGTTTCGTCGATGAGTCCGAGTCTGTTGATGAATGCTAATGTCAGTTAGCAGCTCGATGTTTATCTGTGATTACTTCCTGCCCGAGATCTACTGGCTGCGCATCGAGGCGATGATAGAGGCCGCCGCACAACACGCACGCGTCTCCATGGACGCTCCATGCAGAGCCGCGAGTCAAGCACGCTTTTAAGATAAGATATATAAAGATGTATTCACCAAAATTCTTTCCATATTCCTTAACTACACTGGTCATCAGAAAAATCGGCCCACCTGCGTTATCTCCGTAAATCACGTTTTTCTTAAGCAAAACCAAACAAAATGTTTCAGTACTGAAATGGTTTTATTTAACTTGTTTAATTACACTAATTTAATCACAAATTACACATCAAAATGATTTTTTGACAATATTTTTTGATTAAAAATTCAAAGTCATAACTTTTCGCAATTTTTTTATTAAACGTAAATATGCCCTAGTTTTTTTGTAATAATTTTTTTGTACACAATTATTGCGATTTAATATTGCGTATTTCCTCCTCTTGTTCGAATGACGGCCTGCATTCGCCGTTTTAATGACCTTATCAAAATTTTGATGGTCTCTTGAGGGATTCGATTCCATTCTTCCCTAATTGCGATTTCCAGGTCTTCTAATGTTGTAGGTACTGGATTACGGGCTCTAACCTTTTGTTTTAGAGTGTCCCACATGTGCTCTATAGGGTTTAGATCAGGACTTCTTGCTGGCCACGACATAACACGAATGCCGACTTCTTCAAGGTGCGCGCTACGTGTGGTCGTGCATTATCATGCATTAATTCGAAATTGTCTCCAATATAGCCAGCATATGCCAACACATGGTCTTCTAGGATCTCTGTGATGTAACGTGCAGCAGTTAAAGCACCTCTTCGTATAAAAACTAACTCTGTACGTCCAGTCAAAGTTATCCCAGCCCAAAACATTACAGAGCCCCCACCATAACTTACAGTTTCTCTTATACAGCACTGGGTATAACGTTCACCTGGGCGTCGCATGACATTACGACGTCCATCAGAACCATATAAAGTCATTCGACTTTCATCACAAAAAAGAACTGACTCCCATTGCCCTATAGTCCAGTTGACGTGATCACGGGCAAATTGTAGTCTGGCTTGACGATGAGCTGTGGTCAATTGTGGTCCCGTTGCTGGCTTGTGTGGTCTTAAATTCTGCTCACGAAGTCTCCTTCTTACTGTACTGTCACTTATAGCCACACCCCGTACTTCACGTAAGCGTCGCTGAAGATCAACACCAGACAGATGTCGATTTCGAAGGGCTGATACCACTATAAAGCGATCATCTCTTTGATTAGTCACCCTATGTCTTCCGGATCCAGATCTTCTTCGATATTGCCCAGTCTCCAGAAACCTTTGGTAAACTCGCCGCACTGCAGAACGGCTCAGATTTAGCCTCCTGGCCACGACACGTTGACTTAAGCCTAGTTGCAGCAAAGTCATAACTTGGGCCGCCTCAGCTTCAGTAGTGTCCATTATTTTTATAAAAAGTAATCAAAACTACAGCCTCAGTAAACCAACTCAACGTTATTAACAAGAAATCCCTACAAAAGTCAGCTTCGAACTGAAAGAACGGATCGAATTTGTTCAGACGTAAAACCATTCAATCAGCACTCAACAGTATTTCTACAAAAAAATTGTTAAGTACCTTCAAGAGCAACAAGATTTACGACAAACAAGATGTCAAACATCATATTCGACCCTTAAAACAAAAAACAAACGTGTGAAACTGCTTATCTGTGACAAAATCGATAAATATTAAACAAAAAGGGGGTGGGTCGATTTTTTTGATGACCAGTGTATAACTATAATAAAAAGGAAATATTTTTCATTAACTTATGACCTGCAAACTAGAGACCAAATGGTAAAATAACAAAAGCAAACAAAGTTGGTTGGTAGTACTTATATTAAAATTTTATATTAATTCTATTACTATCTGTGCTTAAACTAAAACTAAACTTTATAAATTATAGCCTATGTGTTAATACAGTGTGTCAGCTAACTCCATACCAAATTTTATTAAAATCGCTCTAGCCGTTTAGACGTGAAGAAGTAACAAACATACACACTCACAAACTTTTGCCTTTATAATATTAGTGTGATTATAGTTTCATTACTTAGGTTAACGTACATAAAATCAAAGTAAAGAATTAATAAACGAAATTTAAATGAATAGAATTTAAAAACATAAGTGTGTGTATATATATGTACGTGTGTGTGCGTGTCTTTTTGATTCATCTTCCGGATCCGCGAGGCAAAACCCACGTTACAATAAATAATATAATCATCCTCCTCGGTTGTGGGCGGATTCAATTAGGAAACAATCATGTCATTATCTCTATGTATAAGTAATTTCTTGGTGCTCAGAAAATAACATTATAAAAATTACTTGAAAAACCAAACCTGACTGAAAAGCGAAAATATAACAGTCAATATTAAAATGTAATCGGTTACATGGTGACATATATATATTTTTTAAATACAAATGTCACTTATACTTCTTATTGTGTTAGGTAGCACTATTGGAGGTTTAAATGACATTAAAAAAAGTAAAAAAAAGAGCCCCCTTAACACGTGATCGGTAATACAGTGCAAGTGATCTGACCCCCATTTCGAATTCCATCTTTTTACTTCAGCGGCCGCCTGAGATGTGGCCCATAAGGGTGCCCTCAGGTATTAGTCGTTTAAATTAAGCTACTCGTTGAGAGCCTTTTGCGCTAGCCAACTGCTCGTTGTTTTCAATTCTTTATTTTGATATACTATTGCTAAATGTAACAATAATAGCTTAGTTACTTGCTATTTATTATTTATTTAAGAATATTAAAAATACATGTGACGAAACAGACCGCACGGACGGACTAATTTAAAATATTTTGTTACTTTAATTACTGTTTTTAAACTGTGTTTATGTAATACATTGTGAGCTTGACAAGTACAAGTGTATGTAAATACCCAAGTGCTGAATAAATTTCATTATTTCATTTCATTTCATTTCATTATTTCATTAATAATTTAAAAAAGTGTAGTTATTATATTCTTATTGACTAGTGTTATTTATTTAAACTTTAGCACAAAGTATATGTACATAGGCGGACTTAATGCCATTGGCATTATCTACCAGTCAACCATTGGGTGGTGCGGAGAGACAACGGGGGTGTTACTATAATTTACAGGAATATCTAAATGATGCTAATTAATAAGGAAGGGTTTTGTGAAACTTGTATTTTGGAACGAAGTTCCTTATCGCGCGTTGTGAAAGGGGGCTAGACGGAAAAAAATCTCACGAAAAGTTGTCACGACACTTTTTGCTATTACCTTTTTGTTAAGTTACCACAAGCCAATTATTACGAAAATTGAGCCTACTGATTAAGTTTATATTAAATTATATTAGTTAATAATAATAAAAAAATACTATAATAACTTAAAAAAATATATATTACAATTCCTTCACTAATTAATCTAAAGGAACTTCGTTCCATCCGGGTGTCCCTTGACACCTCTCAATTTTTTTTTTTAATTTGTTAATATTCGTATGTTAATCTTCAGAAAATATTTTGATAATATGCCATAGCTGCACAACTCATTCTGTAACATCTATAAATTCATTTCATATACTGCACGCCATTTTAAGTAATACTCTTCGTATTGTGGCATCTGATATTTTGTTTTACCTTCTGTCTACTATGTTGTTTGTCTGCAGTTGTCAAAAATTTTGATTACTTAAAGGGCTTTCAGTAGCTGGGTTCTAGTTTGCCGTTTTAAGTTATAATAATAATAATATCCTGGGACATTATTTACACAGCGTCATCGAATCCCAGCAGAACTTGTATTATGGAAACCACATAACTGATATACGACATATATATACTACTTTGATATTGTAAATATATACTTATATACATAATTGCACTCAGACTCAGGACAAACAGACATGTTCATGCACATAAATATCTGACTTGGGCGGGAATCGAAGCCACGACATGCGGCGTGAAAGGCAAGCATTTACAAACCAACCGGCCCGTCGCGTCGTCGGTATTCATCGTAATGTGGCCTCTGATATTTTCTTTGCCTCTCTGCTTGCAACAATTATAGTATTTGATGTGGCTTTGAGTAGCTGGGTTCTAGTTTTAATATCTTTTTCAAAACTATAATTATATAATTGTATATCTTTTCCACTATATTGGAAAAAACATAGTGTAAAGTATATTTAATTAAAAATAGTCTGTTTAAGTTGCAGCATTTAGTTCGATCAAATGACACCTCATTTGCCATAGTACGGTAAATAGTGGAAGGCATTAGAAGGGAACAGATGAATTATTGCCTCATACATACATACAGTCTAAATAGTATCCCTTCTCTTGATAGTCGAAATAAAATTGTTTCATTATCGGCATTGAAAATCCCGTCATGATCGCTTAGTTGATATATAATGTAATATGTAAAAGTATAATATGTTATTGATAACATATTATACTTTTACATATTACATTATATATCAAAGTACTCAATAGCCGCGCAACGGTTATGACGTAGTTGCTATTTTATAATAGTATATTTACATTGTGATTATTTATTTAATTAGTGATTATAATTTTATTAATTACTATAATAATTCTATAATAATTTTACATCTTAAAACTATTATTAATCGATATTAGACTTTCAAATGGTTGTCACTGATAAAAATATATATTGGGTAGGAGAATTTAAGAGGCATTCTTTATACGACGGTAGATGAGAACGTTACTCTGTTCGATTAAATATTGTGTGTGGAAAATATCTCGGAGTTTTAATGTGCAGAACCTACGAGTGCGTTATAAATAGCAATAATAATTTCGTGGGACATTATTAACATACGGCCATCTGATCCCAAACTAAGCAGAGCATGTACTATGGAAACCAGACAACTGATATACCACATATACTACTTTTCATTTGTAAACACGCTTATGTAGATAACTAATAACACATATAGCGAAAATTTAAAATTTTGTTAATTAAACCTACACATGATCCTTGACTATAACTTAATTTAAGTTAGTTAAATATCGTTATTGTTATAAAATAAATCTTAATGTAAATTATTTCCTACAATCCGTGTACCTAAATATCTATATTATGTACCTTGAAATAATAATATATTACTACGAACATGTTCTGACTATTTACAAGCGCTTTTTTAAAGTCTAAGTGAATAAATACCTTCTTTATCTAAAAAAAAAATACTGGCTGCACCCCCGCGGTTTTACCCGCATTAAACTTTATAAATTATAACCTATTTGTTAATACAGGGTGTCAGCTAACTCCATACCATTTTTTATTAAAATCGCTCCAGCCGTTTAGACGTGAAGAAGTAACAAACATACACACTCACAAACTTTCGCCTTTATAATATTAGTGTGATTACACACAGACTCAGGACAAACAGACATGTTCATGCACACAAATATCAGTCCTGGCTGGGAAACGAACCCATGACCTGCGGCGTGAAAGGCAAGTATTAACCAACCACGCACAAGGCCCGTCACATGACATTGGAGTTGGACATGCCATGTATATAGTTCTGCTGAATAAGTAAAGAGGTCAAGATACGGATCTAGTATAATTCTCAGCTAATGTAGTCCACTCTCTCACAGTGATCAGATTTAGATTATGATATTCTCATGATTATTATATAATACATACGACAACATTTTTTTTACATTTAGACATTGACTGCTTGATTAATGCAGCGATAACGGGTTTAGGGGCATTGGATAGGTTGAATTGCACGCACGCCAGCACATCAATCTACCCCAATCTGTCAAATTTCCCTAATTGAAAGTGACCCTTATGCTTTTGTGCTAAAGTTGAAAATCTATAAAAGAAACTTGACATATTGGGATAGCTGGATGTGCTGGCGTCTGCACACATAATCTAATCAGTTATTAAAACCTTTTGGTCTTCTTAATCTCTAATGTTAAAAAACAATCTTTTTATAACAAAATCGGCAACACTTATTAAAAATGTAAAGAATAGAAAGGAGACGGGGATTTCTGGGCCTAACTGTAATAAGTTGAGATAGGGTTTAAAAAAGCGTTATATTTTTCTATTTCAAACTGTAAAAAATTGACCCAATTTACAATCTGGAAAACGAGAAATCTCAAAATAAGTTTAAGTCACGAATTAAATTGGTTGTTGATTACTACAATCGATTAACGTCAATGAGTTCAAACAATGTAATATAAATCCTCTTGCACCAGACACCAGGTAACCGATTAAATCATAATAATTATTAAATACATTAACTCAATGTCGACAATAAAAAATAAAATATCAACAAAATAAATAGAAATCATAATAACGGTTATCGTTCAAATCGATTTATTAGTTATTGGCAACTATATTTTTAATCTATGCTGACAGTGACTGGTGACAGATTTTGAATCCTAATCTATGATCGTTCACTCGTTTCTCGTATCGTTTAGTGCGTGTGTGATTTGAGCATTTCTTATTGTTTTGTTTATATATCCCTCGACAACTGCATTCTCTCTACGGACTTCTAATATTGCTTAACGTGTACGACTTTTGCTAACATACTGGACACGGATAACTATTAAATAGCAATCGCCCTTAAAAAACAGCTGTTTAGTATAGGTTGGTACATAATCTCTCTATTAAGACTTAATCTTTTATAACTCTGCTCATAGATTGAAGAAATCCATGGATTTTTTAGTGATTGGCTGATAATTTATGGACCCATTAATTGACACTACTTTTATCTTTTTACATCCGAGCCCAATATTGTAAGAAAACGTATCCGTCTCCTTTGTGCAATAGATTCGCACAACTTTTGATCAGATTGGTTAAAAATGGAACACAAGTATTTGGCTAGAATTTGCTATTAAACAACCTACTTGGTTGCAAATTGTACGCTAATTCGTTGGTATTAATAAAAATCTACCATCATCATTAGAAGTCATGCAAATCTATTACAAACTGGCTAATACCTGTAAATGGCTTACTGCTATTAGGCAAGCCTTTATAGGTATCCACGAATAGCGTTCAGATATACAACATGTAACTTAATTAACGCACATCCTGAAAATGGTTTGTTCAGAATCGTTTACTGAGTCGATTTATATCAGGGACCGTCCGGATACTCGTTGAACGGGTTTTTGAACGGGTATTTTTAAGCGCTTAAAAAATACACCCTATGATACGAGTTACACCTTCGAACGGGTGTAATGAACCGCTTCCGAAAGGGTTACCCTTTCAATACCCTGTAACACTGTAACAGGGTAAGCCATTCCAACCAAGACATTGTAATATGCACTCTTTCGCATCGAAATTGGTTTGGTAATTGCATTACCACCACCGCACGCGACATCTAGTCGTAATAATTTTGAATGTATGATTTTAAAGTTTAATTTTGCTTGTCGCTAAACACTGTAATATTTAATTTTTCGTGTCTGTTCTTGTTTATTGTCATCATTTCTTTTAATTTGGAATGCGGTAGGTACTACGGAATTATGTAAAAGCAATTTAGCAGTTCTTTTTTAAAAATGTGTTACACTTCGTTGGTCTAGTGGTAGCGTCTTCAAACGTAGATAACGAGGTCCTGTGTTCAAATCCCGGGTTGGGCCAAAAGTGTCTATGGGATTTTTGTGTAAAAAGAAAAAAAATCTTAGTGACAGCCCGACTTCTGGGAGTTTGCGGTATTATAGCCTCATGCCTCGGAAAGCACGTAAAGCCGTCGATCCTGTACCTGACCTTCCGGTCGTGTCGCTAGTCATCGGATAATGAGAGTGATGGAATAGATAGTGCCCCTGAGTTTGCACACACACTTGTGGTATGTCCCGTTCACATGTCCAGTCTCCACTAAGACTGGCCGCTGGGGCCGAAATTCGGCTAGGAGGACATAATTATATTATAACAAAGAATTTAATGTTCATTCTCTTAAAGTTAGACCGCGGAGCCGTGGTGGCGTCCACCGTTATTGAATAGATGCATCATCATCATCACCTTCACCATTATCATCATATCAGCCGAAAGTACTGCTGGGCAAAGTCCATTGCTTCCCATACATACTCCACAACTGCAGATCCTGCGTTGCCCGCATCCAGCAGCTGTCATTGACCCTCGCAAGATCATCGGCCCATCTTGTTGGGGGCCCCACGCTGCGTTTTCCGGTTTATGGTCGCCACTTGAGAAACTTTCTGCCCCAGCAGCCGTAGATTCTGCAAGCTATGTACCTTGATCACCGCCACTTTTGCTTATTCAAGCTGTGTCGGTTATTTTGATTCGCCTCTCTTGGTTAGATCTTGAGATTTGTGATTTGATCTCGGAGGGAAACTCCGAAATGGCGCTCTCCATTGCTCTTTGGGTGACCATGAGCCGTTTTATTAGCCCCGTAGTGAGCGACTACGTCTTGGTTCACTAATTCAACAGGGGCAACACATTCTAATCGAAGACTTTTGATTGGTATTTGGGACCAGAAGCTTAGCTCTCCGAACGCTGCCCAGCCAAGTCAGATTCTACAATTGATCTCCTACTCGAAGTGGAACTCTTACCTTCTTTTTTCTTTGATAAGGCAGGTCGAATGCCTACGTATGCCACCCGCAAAAAGTGTTTACGTATGGATGCGTAAGACTCGCACCGACTAAACCTACCTGGCGTGGGCTTCTCTTGGCGCCTGATGGGGGAGCCCCGGGAACCCGGGTATGTTGCTCCGGTGCACCCCTTATGCGAAAAGTTCTAGATGGTATGATGGTCCCACACGTACCTTGAGAGGGCTCTGGATTGTCCTCGCTATTTGCCGACTTCTGCCAGTCCGGTATTGGTGTGGTAGTGCTCTCTTCAATAAGGGCGATAAAAACCCTTTGAAAAAATAACAGACCCATCACGTTACTGAGCCATGTTTACAAGTTGTTTTCGAGAGTCATTATGAATCGATTCACGCGCAGGTTTGACGTCAACCCTTCTGAACAAGCCGGTCACCGAAAATGCTTTAGTACCATATACCACATACATACGCAGCGGCAAGTTATTCAGAAGACCGAGGATATATCCAGCCATTATGCTTAGCGTTTGATTGAATCGAAACCTGGATGTAACTTTCATCTTTCCTAAATTCCAAATTAACTACCGGTATGTCGAGGTGTTAAAGTGTTTGTATGAGAATTCGCAACCTATACGATTGCAGCGAGGCATGAGACAGGGAGATATAACATCTCCATCTTTGGAACTATTAATCGCTGCATTGGAAGATGTCTTTAAGCTTCTGGACTGAAAGGCTTTGGCATCAATGTCAACGGCGAATACATCCCTCACCTTCGTAATCATGGCTGAAACATTGAAAGACCTTGGTACAATGCTCGAAGACCTCAGCAGGGTCTCTCTACTAGTGGGTCTGAAAATGAACATGGATAAGACGAATATCATGTTGAACATTCAGGTTGCACCCATTCAAGTTAAGGTAAGAGACTCTGCACTCGAGGTTGTGGAGAGCTATATCTATACCTAGGACAGACCACCCCACTAGGGAGGCGGTCCAACGCGGTGGTTTTCACCGAAATCTGCGTCCGTCAAAAGAACGGGAGGGCGCCAGAACATGACGTTTATTGAGTACCGACGGGATAACTACCGGCACGTATTAGTGCACAGGCACGCACGGCTAGAGTTACGCCTAAACGCGCGTCAGCGTGCGGTCGGTGCCATCCTACCTAACCTCAAGGCCTGGATGGGAAGGAGTCTGCCCAACACACTCTCGCTGAGTGCCCGGCCTGGGTGGCCGAAAGGCGACTCAAGATCTCAATCGGACGGGATCTGTAGGGGCAATGCTGGTGGGTGATTCTTCTAAATGGCACGCCGTGGTCTCCTTTTATGAGGCAGTCATGCTCCAAAAGGAGGCAGCCGAGCGCGAACGGGAGAGAGCTGATCCTGATCGCAGGCGGAGGAGGCGTCGGGGTGGCGGCTGCACCCGGTAGTCCAACTCCCCCTCGGAGCCGCGGCGGCAGTAAGAGAAGTCAATGTTACCAGCTACAAGAAGACAGCGATCTGTTTATGGCGCAGTCGCTGTGCCGGACTGGCAGAAGTCGGCAAATAGCGAGGACAAGCCAGAGCCCTCTCAGGGTACGTGTGGGACCATCATACCATCAGGAACTTTTCGCATAAGGGGTGCACCGGAGCAACATACCCGGGTTCCCGGGGCTCCCCCATCAGGCGCCAAGAGAAGCCCACGGCAGGTAGGTTTAGTCGGTGCGAGTCTTACGCATCCATACGTAAACACTTTTTGCGGGTGGCATACGTAGGCATTCGACCTGCCTTATCAAAACAAAAAGGTAAGAGGTCCACTTCGAGTAGGAGATCAGTTGTAGAATCTAACTTGGCTGGGCAGCGTTCGGAGAGCTAAGCTTCTGGTCCCAAATACCAATCAAAAGTCTTCGATTAGTATGTGTTGCCCCAGATGAATTAGTGAACCAAGACGTAGCCGCTGACTACGGGGCTAATAAAACGGCTCATGGTCACCCAAAGAGCAATGGAGAGCGCCATTTCGGAGTTTCCCTCCGAGATCAAATCACAAATCTCAAGATCTAACCAAGAGAGGCAAATCAAAATAACCGACATAGCATGAATAAGCAAAAGTGGCGGTGAGCAAGGTACATAGCTTGCAGAATCTACGGCCGCTGGGGCAGAAAGTTTCTCAAGTGGCGACCATGAACCGGAAACAAAGCGTGGGGCCCCCAACAAGATGGACCGATGATCGTGCGAGGGTCAATGACAGCCGCTGGATGCGGGCAACGCAGGATCTGCAGTTGTGGAGTATCTATGGGAAGCAATGGACTTTGCCCAGCAGTACTTTCGGCTGATATGATGATAATGGTGAAGGTGATGATGATGATGCATCTATTCGATAACGGTGTCCACAAATACGTCCACTGCTGGACAAAAGCCTCCCCAAAGAATGGGATATATGCCATAGCTTGGCAGACGGGTTGGCGACAGTAAGTTTGATGGTCATAATTCATAGATAAACGCTGCTGCTGGTTCTCTGGTAGCTATGCCCTCGGTCGATTTCTACGCCCCCTACGGGATGAAATGGGGTGATGATATTCTATGCCATCGCCACACAGCAAAATATTATAATAATTATTTAACAATATAAAATCACATCATACAGATTGTAACAATCTCACAATATTAAGATTACAGTAAGTCAGTAGTTTAAGTAACACGTTAATTACTAGCTCGATTATTTGTAGTCACTAAACTTTCAAAATTAAAACATAAAAAGTCGTTCGTTCGGCAAATTTGTTGTACCTACCTAAAAGTAGTTGGGCAATGAGGCACCGCACGGGTGCGAGTATACCTACTCCCATCTACACGCTGCTAAGTTGATTGGGTAATTCAGGTTAACACGAATAATACCTTTTCAAGAAGGTAAGCTATTCAAGGGCTTAAGTCATTGAAAGGGTTAACCCCTTCCCGTGGTTACCATAAAAAACGTGTTAACCCTTTCACTGGGTTTCGAGGCTGTAAGTCAATCAGAGGGTAACACTGCGATACGAGTTACCCAATGAACGGGTTACCCTATCAAACGGCTTAACTCAGAAGCGGGGTTGTCCGGTCCCTGATTTATATCATTTTTAATATAGGTAAGTTTTTGATCAAAAATAATTAAAACTACGGAAATTATTGTGCTATTAACCCTGTACAGTCAAAACAAATTGAAATGGACCGTAAGTCACAGTAATAAGACTTTTAAAATCGCAGTTTAATTTGTATTCATACAAATTCCATCATTCAATACAATATAAAGAAAAATTTACTTTATTTTAAAAAACTATTTTAGTAAATAACAATGCGTAAACATGTATTATGATTACAATATAATATTCTGATTGGGGTGTTTGAGGGTGTGCGTTAATTACGTTACATGTTGTATACGTGTAAATGTGAGGCGGATCAGGACCAAACAAATTGTTCATAGTTTTTAAATAGCTAAACGTTAAAAATTATCTATGGTATAGACCATGATATTCTTTGATTTTGACGGATTGGTTGGTAATTACTTGCCTTTCATATACGTCGGTTCGATTCCCACCCAGGACAGATATTTGTGTGCAAGAACATGTCTGTTTGTCCTGAGTCTGGGTGTAATTATCTATATAAGTATGTATTAATCACAAAAGAAAAGTAGTAAGTATTATCAGTTCTCAGGTTTCCATATTACAAGCTCTACTTAATTTGTGATCAGATGGCCGTGTGTGAATAATGTCCCACATTATAATAAAAACTTGAGAGGTGTCAAGGGACACCCGGATGGAACGAAGTTATTTATTATTATTTATTATGTACATAAAACCTGTATACACTCAACAAAAATAATCGTCGCGACACCACACTGTTCAATGCGAAATAGAAATAAAAATATCTGGCTGCTTTCTATAAGAGAGAGAGAGAGAGAGAGAGAGAGAGAGAGAAACATGCGCACGCCGCACAGCTGCAAAAAGTGTCGTGACAACTTTTCGTAAGATTTTTTTCCGTCTAGCCTCTTTTCACATCGCGCGATAAGGAACTTCGTTCCAATATAAAAAAAACAAACGGGGGCTCGCTCCTCTCTCTCTCTTGCTCCTACAAAAATATACGAAACGTAACTCTCTCTCTCTCTTTTTTATCTTTAATAACTTATATCCCTCTCTCAACTTCCATTTTCATCACTCGATCACACTTTTCGCAACGCTTACATTACGCATTCGCCAGCTTACTCAACTACAGCTATAGCAGCCTACTAAACCCAATAGTTGGTGCAAAATAGCTACTATTCCTTTCCTTAATTACTTGCTAGGCGTATTTCTAAATTCTAAGTTTGAGGTTGCATTATAATTTAGCTATGGTTATGACCATTCTAGCTGCGGCTTGGCGGCGCAATTTGCAGTAAAAATGAAACAAAAGCCGGTTAACAACTACGACCTTGTCACACCTGTACAGACGCCAGCACATCAAGCTACCCCAATCTGTCAAATTTCTCCATTTGAAAGTGAACCTTATGCTTATGTGATAAAGTTGAAAATGTATAAAAATATTGACAGATTGGATTTGGTGGCGTGTGTACAACGACGCGCCTTGTGCAACACCACCTCTATAGAAAGCAGACTTTCTTCTACGCATCGTAAGTGAACTCAGCGCTGTTGCGTTAAAATTGACAATTGTAAAATTCGGCGAACATTGTAAATGTCAAGTATGAGTCAACTTAAATACCGTGACAGTAATCTTCTGTGTATGTTTTTCGATTTAGTAGTTTTGACCCTGGATGAAAATATCATAAAGATTGTCACATTGCGATGTATTCATCCAGGATTTTTGACGCGACAAATATAAGTGGTGATAATAATCTATACATATAATAAAATCGTAGAAAAGTCAAAACAGTACATTGAATATTTTTTAAAAAGGATACTTGGGGCGTGATCTACAATCGACATCGAACCCAAAAACATAGTTTTTAGAATTTTTGTCTGTTTGTCTGTATGTATGTCCGGGATAAACTCAAAAATTACTGCATGGATTAACTTCAAATTTTGCATGAATATTACTAAGAGGTCAGGTCAACATATAGGCTTCAAATTATCACGCCATCACCTACGGGGGAGGAGCTGTGGTAATTTATAAAGTTTAACGCGGGTAAAACCGCGGGGCACAGCTAGTATAGTAATAATAACAAAAGTTGGCATTTATGGGAACAGCACGCATCGTGAGGAGGTTCCTTTCTCTGTCATCCTGACCACTGGCGGCCTGGGGCGCAGGCATAAAACCCCGCTTCAGGACGAACTCTAGTTTTTGCATATTAACATATATATATTAATATTTTCTTTTTTACAACAATTTTATAATTATAAATATGTAAAAAATAAGAATTTAACTAAATGATGTGGAATCAATAATTAAGCGTGGTGACCTATCAATGGCTCTCTGTCACGAATAACATATAAAGCTGAAATGTCGCTGAAAGCTGTTGGTCTTCCTAAGAAAAATAAATACATAATAATAATAATAACCTCCAGTATGTGGATGGACATTGTTACTGCTGCCGGTTGACAAGCAATATAATAATATCCTGGGACATTATTCACACACGTCCATCTGATCCTAAACTAAATAGAGCTTGTACTAAAACTAGATAACTGATATACTACATATTCTACTTTCTTTTTTGTAAATACATACTATAGATAATAACACCCAGCCTCAGGACAAACAGACATATTCACACAAATATCTTTCGAGTGGGAATCGAACCGCGACCTGCGGCTTTAAAGGCAAGTATCTACCAACCACGGAAACCGGCCCGTCAAATATATAATAATAATAGTATCTAGGGACAATGTCACACAGATCATCCTAGCCCCAAACTAAGCAAAGCTTGTACTATGGGTACCAGGCGACGATATACATACTTATATAGATAGATTAATACTTAAATACATAGAAAACATCCATGACTTAGAAGCAAGTATTCGTGCTCATCACACAAATATTTGCACTTACCGGGATTCGAACCCAGGACCACCAGCTTCGTAGGCAGGAGCACTCCCAACTAGGCTACGGTGACCATCTATATAAGCTTGAATGCATATATAACATGTCTGTTTGTAGCATCGTAACTCCCATGCGGTGGGACCCATTTCGATGTGGTTTTTATCGAATGGTACTTTGATGCCTTGTGCAATGCCTACACACTCTTTCATTTACGCATTGCAACTGAACTCAACGCTATTGCGTCAAGTGACTGCACGTGTGGCGCAGCGGTTAAGAAAGTCGCTTCGGCACTACGTGTCCTGGGTTCTATTCCCGTGCAGGTCAGCTATGCGTGTCGCATAAATAGTTGTTCTGAGTCTGGATGTACTTCGTGTCCGTCAGTTAAATGTTTGTAAAGTTCGCCGCGACACGGGGATTGATCAAGTGCGGGCGTTGTCTTCAAAAAAATTGTTATCAATTACTTCACGTCACACGAGCGTTTTTTGACTGAATACATAATAATAATAATGTTTTATTGACACCAATTTACATTTTTACATTTCAGTACAATGTTTAGAGTCTTGTAGTTACTTCAATATTACAGAAGTTGTCGAAAACTAATTCCCAAGCTAGGCTAATTTGCCTGTACTTTGATAGATAATCTTTCAGGGTGGTGTTTTTGAAGTGAATACTTGTTTAGGCGCGTTGAGCACTTTTCGAGTGAACAAAAATTATGGAACTCGCATCATCGTCACCGCACGCTTCCCATGAGTTGGCCGAGGAGTTGACGTTCAAACGCAACATTTAGATACTATATGATGAGGAGTATCCGAATCACTCCCATGTATGTATAATATTTTAAATGATTGTTTTCGTAAATTTCACCTCACATCAGTTTTCGATTTTTTTCTCGTTCTGTTGAACATTACTGCTTCAGTTTTTTTGTGATAACTAATTAGCATAGTTTAACCTAACACCCTAAAACGTATGGTTTATCTAATCATTGCAGAACTGACTTAGAATTTATTCGAAAGTTCAAAATTAGGGTTTGAGCTCAGGACTCATACATTTTCAAAGTATCAAAAAAACGCAAAATCGTAGAACATACATGGGGATGATCGGATACCCCGCATCATAAAATATCTAAATTTTGCGTTTGAACGTTAACTCCGGCCACCCTGTATATGTACCTATACATAGTTACCTCCGAGCGTTATTAGTATACATTATACATACAAAGAGTATATCTCAATGTGAAGTGTCAAATATTATATTGTAGACTAGCTGTGCCCTGCGGTTTTACCCGCATTAAATAAAATATCCCAGCTCCTCCCCCGTAGGTGATAGCGTGATAATATGTAGCCTATATGTTGACCCGACCTCATAGTAATATTCATGCAGAATTTTAAGTAAATCCATACAGAACTTTTATGTTGAGCTCGGACATACATACAGACAAACAGACAAAAAAATCTTAAAACTATATTTTTGGCTTCGATATCGATTGTGGATCACGCCCCAAGTTTCCTTTTTAAAAAATATTAAATGTTCAGTTTTGACTTTCCTACGATTTTATTATATGTATAGATTATTAAGATTAGAAGTGTAAAATTTGTTATCACTTCTTCCGTCAGTCCCCAAAGACTTCTCCGCAGTTTTTTTGCCTAATAATAATAAGCTTAAAGCTATTCCATCATAGCCCTCATACAGTTAGGTAATTCCCAATATGATATTTATGTAGATGGTGTCTTTATCGATATGAGTCGGCATCTGTACAGCAATGCGCCTTGTGCAACACCATCTCACTACAAGGTATTTTTTTACGCATCGTCACTTTACCCAACTTTACGCATTCTAAATGCCAATTGTTTCTCGATTGCAAAATGTTATTTATGAGTAAGAATACTGTGGCAGTGTGCTGACGCCAGCACATCCAGTTATTCCAATCTGTCTAAATTCTTTTATAGATTTGTAACTTTAACACCTAAGCATAAGGTTCACTTTCAATTGGGGAAGTTAGATAGATAACTTGATGTGGTGTCTATACGTCCACGTGCGTTCTAAGATTAAATTGTTTTAAATTACCTTTTTAACCTAAAACCTTCTTTAGGCGCGTTGAGCACTTTTTGGGTGAACAAAAAACTTGAAACATGCGTCATTGTCACTGCACGCTTCCCATGAGCTATAGGTTAGACGCCAGCACATCCAGCTACCCCAATCTGTCAAATTTATTTAATTTAAGTTAGCTAAATATCTTTACTATTATAAAATAAATGTTATTGTAAATTATTTCCTACAATCGACTACGACTACGAACCTGTTCTGACTATTTACAAGCGCTTTTTATAGTCTACGTGAATAAAAAAATAAATGACAGATTGGGGTAGCTTGATGTGCTGGCGTCTGTACATACATAGATATACCTTCATGCGTTATTAGTATCCATTACATATAACAAGAGTTTATCTCGCGTTTCCTTGTCGTATTTTGTTTTCATTAAACTCACAAAAGGTGATTATTCATCATTATAGATAGATAGCTAGATAGATTAACTCTTTATGGTACACCAATAGTAAAATCATACAGCACAGGAGCATATAATTATTTATCATCATCACTATATTAGTCGAAAGACGTCCCCTGCTATACAAAAGTCTTCCTTAAAGATGTTCACAGCTACGGGTCTTACGCTACGGTCCAATGGCATCCTTCAAACCTTTTAAGATAAACCTGCACACGCTGTGTCTTCCGGTTCGTGGTCCCCACTCGAGAACCTTTCATTTTTGATATCAGAGGGCGACAAACAAGCAAGTGGGTCCTTGATGTAAGTGATCACCGCCGCCCATGGACACTCGCAACACCAGAGGGGTCGCGGGTGCGTTGCCGGCCTTTAAGAGTCGGCAAACAAGTGTTGCTGACCTTTCCTCCCGCCCCGAAGAGCTCTGGCGACCTTACTAACACGCAGAAACACAACATTAAAATTATTAATGTTGTTATTAAGGAATGTCTTCTGTAAGGTGGAGGTACTTCCCCAGTCGGGCTGCACTTTGAGCTAATGAATGTGCCCTACCTTTCTGCTCCAGCGGCCGTCAGTTTTACGAGCCCTGTGCCCCGCCGCACTTCAGGTTTTTGTGTTTTCTACTTATAATAATAAATAATAAGAAAATATTAATTTCAGCTCATAAAGGTATGTCCAGTTTTGGCTAAATCTAGAATACAAAATATTCTTGACATGAGGTAAGGGGTCCAGCAAGCGTTCAAATAATATGCCTATCAAACACTGCGTCATGGAGAAAAGTTTTGGATTTACGTGTGTTATAATAACCAAGATGCAACATTGGACTGACCAGTCTGATCGTCAGCCTTACCCCTAACAATTTTTCCTTTATGAGAAGCTGGTGTTCGAACTAGGTCTAGACCTATGTTTTAGATCACCAGGCTCCCCTTTATTCACAATTTAGCAAACTTAAATGCAGTCAGGATTCGGATAGCGCAAGACCGGCGATTGTGGAGATCTTTGGGGAGGCCTTTGTCCATCAGTGGAAGTCTTTCGGCTGATATGATGATGATGATGATGAAATGTAGTCTGATAAAATCAAGTCAAAATCCGTCAGATTATTTATAGTTAGAGGCCTTAATAAGTATAAATTTAACTTAAAACGGTTTCTTGGGACGAATTGATTTGGTTTGACCGTTTTGAAATGTTTAAGTCGGCTTGTAGTTTTATCACTTAGTTCTTCAGTCAGTTCCTCTGCTGCAAAACAACATAATTATTATAACAATATCACGCTGCATCAGGGCTGGGGTCGGATATAGAAGGCAGCAATTATGAGAACGGCACGCATCGTGTGGAGGTCACTCATACTGTCACCCTCGAGAGGTGTTCTATTTTTTACGTATTTATTTAAATCCTGGCTATGCCCCGCGGTTTCTCTTGCCTTAAAGTAGTTGTGGTGTAAAAAAGTAACAAACATAACTCTATACTGAGCAGTTTTCGCATTTATAATATTAGTAGGACGTGTACCTCTAGCGGTTTGGCAGTCCACGCCGGAATAGCTCGCAGATGGTAGAGTTTTTCCTACTTACTTGACACTTATCGTATATTTTGGTCAATTCACACAATATGTTTCTAAATTGTTATCTATGTGTTATTCTGATGTATAAGCTATAGTATTGAAAAGTTTCATTAAAATCCATTCAGTCGTTTTTACGTGAAAGTGTAACAAACATCCATCCATCCATACTTACAAACTTTCGCGTTCATAATATTAATAGGATTATTGTTCATGGCAACATGTTACAACGTATCTCCCAGAACATTGATGGATTTTAAACATAAGAAGAAGTCATTGACAAAGAGTTCTGCCTTAGATTTTTTATTTTTAAATTAAATTTAAGGTTAAGTTACAGACCTCTCCATTTATTTTTGCACTGTGCTATATGTTAGCATACCTAGTATACTTAGTATACCTAGAAAGATTTAAAAAAAAATCTTTGTAGGTATTTCGGCATACATCTTGTATAAATAAAAAAATCTCTCTTACTTTTAATTGAAGTAAAAATAAATTAATACATATCCGGAACATATGACACAACGACATATAATTAAACCTAAGCAAAGCTTGTACTTTTAATACTACAGAGCAGATAGAAATACTTATTCACTTTATTTTTGGCAAATAATAATAATATCAAATAAATAATAATAATAAATATTTACATACAATACACAGAAAACATCCAGACCGACAATATTGGTGTATAAGAACACAAATATTTCTCTTATGCGGGGATCGAACACGCAATCAGTGTATCAGAAAGTAGATCTGAATCAACGCGGACGTCAAGTAAAAATACGCAGTTCAAGTACACAACTATGTTGTACTAACTTATACTAAGTGTATACTAAGTTACTATGTGCACAGTAGGAGGTATCATCAATCTTTTCGTCTCTCTCTGAGCCTCTGTGTCAGGGTTCGAGTATCGCAAGTTAATTTACACTTTCACCTCACTCCGGGCTTTACCATTTTTACGTCATAGCTGCGCCGGCGCAATTATATCATCTCGAAATCAGCTGCTCGTTAAGTGGCACACTAGCACACTGGGCTTTGAACCCGAGTCTCACTTTTGTTTGGTTATTGTGTTTGGGGCATTGCAGTACTTGTTATCGGTCATTACGTTTCACAAGAAATACAAAAAGATACAAACAATACTGATCTATTATTTATTTATCAATACGGTTTTGTATCGATAAGTAGGTAAGTAGATGTTTCAAGTTACTGCGCAGTTTTCTTTGTGATCTCTGAATATTATTAACTGATTTCAAAAAAAGAAGCTGGTTGGCATAGATTACTATGCCAAACAGCTTCTTTTTTTTTATTTCAGTTACGCGATGTTCCGTTGTTTCAGAACCGATTTCAAAAATATTGAAGATACCATATTGGATACTATAATGAGGTTTAAATCGATTATCGAAAGAAAAAGTTGCCATTTCTTTAGTTTTTTTTTAAATAAGAAGAATTTTTACATTATATATTTTGTAAATTAAATAACATAACAATATGACATTTGATGTTTTTTAATGTTAAATATACGGGTTTCTTTAACAAAATATGTCAAATGATTGTTTTGGTCGAGTCAATAGTATACATTACTCATTTATTCATAATCTTTTGTCGGTTGTATTTCCTCTTGTTTAATAACTAATGAGGTCATCATCATATCAGCCGAAAGACGCCCACAACAACGGAATGGACAAAGGCCTCCCCCGAAAGTTCTCCATAATTCCCGATCTTGCGTTTTTCGCATCCAGCGACATTCAGTGAATTCTTGATATTAGAATGTGATTGATATTAGCATGTGATCACACCCTCATTTAGAATTTCGTCTTTTTGCTTTAGTCTTCCATTCTTTAATTTAATTAATTTTATTTTATTTAATTATACTAATCTATTATTTTGAAAATTAGTTCTACAATTTTCAAATTAATAGATTAGTAAATTGTTATTTATTTAAGGATTTCAGTAAATATATGCGATAAAACAAACCGCACGGACTGACAAATACTTTTTTTTTTTGTAATTTTTTACTATTCACTATGTTTATGTACTGCATTGTGACCTTGACAAGTACAAGTGTATGTTAATACCCAAGTGCTGACTAAAATTTCATTTCATTTCATTCATTAGTTCAGCTAATAACTATATTTTTAAAATGTACTATAACATGTTTTTAGTCTATCATGTTATTAGTATACATTACATATAACAAGATAAACATCTCGTGTGTTGTTGTTTTGTCGTATGCTGTTTTCATGAAACTAACAAAAGGTGGATAATAATCATTATCATCATCACTGTATTAGCCAAACGACGTCCACTGCTATACAAAGCCCCCCCAAAGATCTCCCCAGCTACCGGTCTAACGCAACGGTCCAATGGCAACCTCGGTCCTTCAAACCTTGTAAGATAAACCTGCAGACGCTGTGTGTTCCGGTTCGTGGTCACATCTTCATCATCATCATCATTATGATGTCACCTTAAAAGCATGTAATAGTTAGTAATAAAAACCAAAGAATAAATGAGTTCTCAGTGACTATAATAATGTTTTAATATATATATCTCTCAAGTATTGAACACTTTGGTATGCAATTAATCTTATCTCTAGCCACTAGTGTAAATTTGTTAGTCCGTAACCTAGAATCTCCGTCTTTAGGCTGCGTTCCCACCAGAGATGTCCGAAGAAATAAAGAGGTGGGTATCGAACAAGTAATCAAGTCATGAAACTGTATGTTTATGTACGAAAAACAATACACGATTACCTTAAAGAAACACCGTCATTTGTCTGAATCTCTACCACATGATCATTTTGTTTACTTCCTCGATTATACTTGCTGTTTATTCCAGTACTAGCTACGCCCCTAACGGAAACTGCAATGAACTTAAAATGTCTATACTATAGTACGGCAAATTTAATAGATCACATTTGACATCTGTCAGTTACTAGTAAAGTGAATTGTAATAGGACCTCATTTGGTAATTGTTACGATAAATCAATCGTCCTGATTTGTCATTGAAAATGTAATTGAAAAAAATTAAGCAAATGTGCAGTTCTAACTACGAAACACTATATAATATTCTAAGACCGCCGGTTAAGGTTACGTTGTTGAATTTTGATGAAATGTCAAATGTGATCTATTAAATTGGCCCTACCTTAATAACGGTAAGTTTCATCGAGTAATTAAGCTATATGGACTCGTGGTAGAGGTAGTGGTCTATTTATTTTAGCTCGCGATATTTCAGAAACAACTCTCACACGAATTCCTCATTCGCGTTTCTCCCCATTTCTCGCTTTCTCACATATTCCACTTTTCAGGTGAATAAAAAGAAGTGAATTAGTGAATTTTAAGCTAGATACAGTTTCAAGTTGATAGTCTAAACAGCTCTAGTCTTGACTAGGGCTGTTTAGACTATCAACTTCCGGAACAAAAACCTGGTTAATTATTGGAGATGGAGAGAGGCTCGGAATGTGTGCGCAATTAAATCAAAAATGTCTGAACCTGTAAGGGAACCAAAGTAACCCACATAACTAGAACAATTGTCAAAATCAAGGGGCGGTGGGTGATTTTACGAGCTGTTTATCCACATAGCTCGTAAAACCAACAGTAGATGGGGCAGAAAGGTGACAACAAACTCAAAGACACCACGGGTTGAAGTTTCCCGAGTGTAAAAATATATAAGACCTAAGTTACCATTTATTACACTATAAAAAAATACAAAAAGAGCTAGGTAGCCGACAAGTTGGATCAATGATTTTGTGAGGTTAGCTGAAAGCTGCTAGGTGTATGTAGTGCAAGACCGGCCACTGTGGAAATCGTTAGAAGAGGTCTTTTTTAAAGCTAGTCTTTTTTCGAGTGTCATGATGCCCCTTAAGCTTCTTTGCTCGTCTCTAGTGTAAACCCAGCCTTATAATGACATTCACGCAACATCGCTTCCCACTCCTAAAATATGATTAAGTAGTTCCTATTTACTACTGAAGCTGTCTACTTAGTGACGTTGATAAAGAGATGAGTAGTTTGTATGAATACGATTACCAATATTGACCGCTAATGAATATTTAATATCTACTTTAACTTGGCCGTGAGCGTCTCGCCATGGTCAAAGGGATAAACATCGGGAAATATTAAAACGCAGCGGCTCAGACAGTCGCCTCGCCGCTTCGCGTTCCGGGGTCGATTCCCGCGCCGGACAACTATTTGTGTGACCTATAAATAGTTGTTCTGTGTCTGGATGTAATTTGAGTCCATCAATTATTTAGTTTGTAAAGTACCCCGCAACACCAGGATTAGATCCCCTAATTTTTAAAGACGTTTAAAAAATGTTTCATAGAACTAGTTTTTTTAATCTTTTTTTAATCTTTAGTTTCGTTGTATCAATCAATGTTTCTCGAGGTTTCTTCTTGATAATTTGTGCGTTACCTCTAGACAAAGTGTGTAAGGGTGGAAGGTATTGGTATGTGGCCGTGTGTACAAGCTCTGCTTAGTTAGGGGTCAGATGGTCGTGTGTGAATAATGTCCCAGGATATCATCTCTATCTATGAACTGAACATACGTATAGGAGTCAGTCAGTGTTACCTAGGATAATTATTAGTATTTAAAATTGGATACTATTTATTTCTACCACCGACATGATCCCCCACGGGATGATGTTGGACAACTTCAATGAGATCATCTTTAAGGGAGCCAACTGCCCAGCAGTGGACATTATTCAGTTCACATAGTGAATGTGGGTAGTTATCATTCACATGAATATTCTCGAATAAAACAGCAGACGAACGTCGATAACCAACGTAGGGAAGTACCTAAGCTCAAAGCGTAGTGAAGTCTCCTTACGTCACAACGTAATTCCATTACGTTATAGTTCCCAACGATGCGTTGTTTTGAAATAATTACGTTTGTAATATCCAGCAGAAGTCGTAAATTTTGATTCGCTGATTATGACGCGGATTAAATAATAGAGGCCTTTCGTTATTGTTTGGAGTTGCGTGACCCAGAAACTGACAATTAAAAGCAACTGCACACAGTGGGTAGATAACCGCTAGTACCTAGTAAATCTTGTATATGGTGACCTCAAAGTTCAAATAAACGTATTACACGTGTAGAATCTTAAAATGAAGACGGTATTAATTTTCCGAACTTCAAAAGTTGTCAGCAGAATGGAAACCGGGACAAACCTCACTCTATTGGATAACTTTTTAGGGATCCGTATCGAAAGGATAAAACGAGACCTTATTACTAAGTCTCCGCTGTCTGTCTGTCTGTCCGTCTGTCACTAAGCTGTATCTCATGAACCGTGAGTTAGACGTTTGAAATTTCAACAGATAATGTATTTCTGTTGCGTTATAATAACAAGTACTGAAAGTAAAATAAAATAACTATTTAAGGGGGCTCCCATAAAACAAACATGAGTCCGACTCACACTTGACCGGTTTTTTATTTTGTTAAGGCAAGGGAAATGCGATCTCAAAAAATATCTGCAGGTGGGTATGTCAGACTCATCTGCCTAACCACCCGTTGACTTCTCTTGGCCCCCAGGAACGCGGATACTGTTCCAGCGCCCTATTTTTACTCCATGCCCCTTGTGTTTGGTACACAGAATCCGGGAGGACCCTGGGGTTCTACCCGCTAAGTCGCCGAACACCGTTTTCGTGAATGGCGTTAAAATAAATACATACAGACATAGACTCACGCCTGTTTCCCAGAGGGGTAGGCAGAGACAACGGATTTCCATTTGTCACGATCTTTGCCCGCGTGTTTTGCCTCGATTACTGTCATTATATTGATCATACATGCTCGCCGGTTTATACTTCTGACCTGTCCTTTCTTGAGAACGTCTCCGTATTCAATTCGTATTATTACGAATTACGTATTACGAATTCAAATTCGTAGTCAAATAAATAAAGGTTAAAAATTACTTAATCGTCGGTAAAACGGCTTCCATGACCACATGTGACGTCATAAATGGTCCGGAATCGATTGTCAACGTTGAAACCGATTTAACGATTGATTAAGTCATTTTAAACTTTTATTTATTTGAACGCCATTCACGTAAACGATGTTCGTTGACTTAGCCGGTAGAGTCCCTGGTTTATCTTCTCAAATTGCCGACTCCTGCTAGTCAGGAACACCGACAACGCCAAGAATAAATCGCTGCCTTACTGGTGATGCTTGCACGTCTAGAGAGAACGCTTCTCTTATTTGAACTTATCTCCGGGGGCTATTGGGTAACCTAATAGCAAAATTACTAACCTTACCGTCCCTGTACATCCTAGACTTAGCATTATTTGTTAAATGTAATAAAAACTTATTTGTATACTTCAACCAAACTAGACAACGAAATACAGGTCTGAGATCGCAATATCAGAATTTGTTATGTACAGGTGCATACAAAACCAGTCTTTTGAAAAAAAGTGTTATTTGTATGGCACCTGTTATCTTCAATAAGCTGCCAAACAGCATTAAAGATCTCCCATTGGAAAGGTTCAAAAAACACCTCACAGCTCTGCTAGCTGAAAAATGATATTATACCTTGCAAGAATTCCTAGATGATAAGTAAATTTAAATTAATGCATCCATGACTTTTTAGTTTTACACTGAATTTGCATGCTTTATTAAGGCAGAATGTACAAGGATTCTTCAAAATGTATGTTAACAACTAATGTTTGTACCTACATTCAAAGCAAATAAAGATATTCTATTCTATTCAAAGATATAAAGAAAAGGAGAAACACGAAGTCAGACAATCCATGGGAACAAGTAATAAATGAAAAAAAAAAAAAAAGTGTGGAATGCGCTGCCATTGGTCCCAATTACGTGGCTGGCATTTTCTGACTAACTAAAAAGTATATGAGTTCATTTTTAGATAAAAAGAAGTTAAGCTATTATTATCTCTTGCACTTACCAGTGTTCCGGAATAGTGTACTTGTACTTTTCTCTTTTCATTTCCGCGTGTTTGCTTAGAGTTGAGGCGTTTCACTGTTCATTTCACAACACTTGAGCACACACCACAAACAATTTATTACATAAACACTTCTTGTTATCACCTTAACAAATTCACCAAAATTTCTAGTCCCATGACGCGGCTATACCTGTAACAATGAAGAAATCTATATATATAAAATTCAATGCCATTTTTCGTTGTAATGTTATAACACTTATAACTCAACAATGCCTTTACCGATTTGGCTAATTTTGGTCTTGAATTATTCGTGGAAGTCCAGGGAAAGTTTGTACGCAGAGAAAATTTTAAAAAAGTCTTGAAAAAGTGTAAAATCAAAATCTTTCTATACTCCCATATACAAACAATTTGTACTAATACTTAAAAGCGTAGCGAAGCACGTACCGGGCCCTAGTTACCATATAGTATTTAACTTTGAAAGCATTGTGGTGTGAAAGAGGATGTAGTCACAAAAATTGAAAAAGGATTGCTGAGGTGATTTGGGCATTTAGAAAGGATGAATGAAAGAAGATTGACAAAAGAAGTATAACTGAACCGTGTGAATAGTACAACTGGAAGGGGACGACCTCGTAGAACATTCTCTGACTAAATCGGAGATGTTCTCAAAAAAGGCCTGGTCAAAAGTTCTGGTGAGCATGTATGAATATAATGACAATAAACAAGGCAAAAGAGGTGTGCAAAGATCGTGACAAATGGAAATCTGTTTTCTCAGCCTACCCCTCTGGGAAATTGCCGATATATTTAACTTTAGAATATTAATACTAATAGGTATAAGATTTTACTAAAAGACACGGTCAAGTAAACGCCAAGCTTGGCAGACGGGTTGGTAAGAATGTAATAGTACTCAGACAGATGCTGCTGCCCGTCCGCTGGTAGACAATCTATCGGTTTGACTTCTACCCAACCCACGGGATGAGATGGGGTGATGATATTCAGATTTTACCGTCACCAAACAACAATTGGTATACAAACAGGAAAATTAAATTGTATTCTACCATCATCATCTATGATGATGATGATGGTAGAATACAATTTAATTTTCCTGTTTGTATACCAATTGTTGTTTAGTCTTGTCTTAGCCGAAAGACGCCCACTGCTGGTCAAAGGCCTCCCCCAAAGATCTCCATAATTGCCGGTCTTGCGCTATCCGCATTCAGCGACTTCCAGCGACCCTCACAAGATCATCGGTCCATCTTATACGGGGCCTGCCTACGCTGCGTCTTCCGGTTTGTGGTCGCTACATTGGAACCTTTCTGCCCCAGCGGCCGTCGGCTTTACGAGCTACGTGCCCCGTCCACTGCCACTTCAGCTTGGCAATTGTTAGGGCTATGCCGGTTACTTTAATTGTATCCTATAGTTTAAATATATTTAATGAAAAATATAGTTAAAGATATTTTATGATAGGCTTTATAATTTAGATAAATACACTTAAAAACTTACTCTTTCCTTTTTTATTATATTTTTATTATTAAAAAGATAAGTTTAGTACTTATCTATAGATACTTATTACAAAATCACAGATACAAATTTTAAGTTGTTAATTAGATAATTATTTCTGTTGTTGGCGCGATTTATATCATGGCCTCTTTGTAATCAGATTGATCGATTATTGCGATTTTATTATTAATCTATTGACTCATTTTAATGTGATTAGGTACTAGAGATCAAATTGATGTCTAAAATTATCGTACCTTTTGCAATAACTAACTTTGTTTTTCGTAACTTATGATTATGATCTAGAATCATAAAATACATAATTAATTTCGACTTTACTTGGCTCAGACTCGAGGTTGATTATAAAAATGTAAAGCTAACTTTAATTATATTGAGGGACCTAAAATATGGACTCATTGAATGCCTTTTTATCTAGTGGTTAGTGACCCTGACTGCTAAGCCAGAGGTAGTAGGTTCGGCCCTTTTTTTTTTTTGCCGGGGTGAAAAATCCTGCATGGATGTCCTCCGCCTTGGGGGAGGCGGAGGGGTCTGTCAGACTCCTACTGACTAAAAACCACCCCGGTGTTCCATCTCACACCTGCGCCGGGGGTCGCGGGAACAAACGATACTTCCGCAACCCCCAGCTGGTGCTGGCCCATGTCTGCGGGCCTCCTCGCATTAGCGGGGGGAGTGAGGTGTTGAACTCCCCCGCAACGTCTAAGACGGGCGCGCGTGGAACACGTCGCGCCGCCGCCTCGGGTCCAGATGTGTAGTGGGCGACGGACGCAGTAGGTTCGTCCCTCACCCAAGAAAAATGTTTTGTGATGAGCACGAGTATTTGTTCTGGGTCTGAGTGTAATGTATCTATAATATGTATTAAGAAATATAAAAGTATGTTTTATCAGTTTTCTGTTTTTGAATAGGTTCTGCCTAGTTTGGAATCAGATGGCATTGTAATGCTTGTTGATATTTATTTATACCTCTAATATAATGTTGAAAATGACCGACGATCTTGCAAGGGTAGCGGGAAGCTACTGGGTGCAGGCATCACAAGACCGACTATTGTGTGTGGAGATCCTTGAGGGAGCCTTTTGTCCAGCAGTGGATGTCTTTAACGTTCTTTGACGTTATATTATATTCTTTTAAGATAGCTATACCTCTATAATGAAACAAAGTCCTATCCCACTGCAGAGCTAGAGCATCCTCCACGCTGGCCTAGAGTGGGTTGACAGACTTCACATGACATCAAGAACTTTTGGAGAAGTCTCAGGCATACAGATTTCCTCACGATGTTTTACTTCACCATTTGAAATACGAGGTGATTAATTCCTAATCCGCACAATTTATTCACACAAATCAGTGGTGCACGCCTTTTGAACTCGAGACCATTGATTTAATCCAGTGCTATAACGACTAAACTATCTCGTCCGTTTAATATTTCTGCGTATAAAATATTTATAACTGTTTTAGCAGCGTGTTACAGGACAGATCCATTATTCGAGACAAATTTAAATACTTGCTCTGAATTGGTAATCAATATTACCACTTTTTATGGTACCAATTCAGTGCAAGTATTAAACTTTATCTCCAATAATGGATCTTTACTAGTCTGAATAATTGCTGAATTTTTTGAAGCCCTTATAGTCAAGTCGTCAATTTATAAATAATCTGTGCTCACTGCTTAAATAAGTAGTTTAGAGTCTAACTATGAAGAGCACGGTTAACTGTCAGTTAATTCAGTAATTATTAGACAGATTTTTAACGAACTTATACGGAGGCTGGTTAAAATTTCTGACAGAGCTATAACAACTGCTTACACGAAATAAATTACTGTTATTCTCAATAAATGTAATTTCTGCTTAACTCTTCAATATAATGAGGAAATTTTTATCGATCATTCTAGATCACGTCAATGAAAAACAGCGTTGGTGTCGCTCAATACTAGATCGTGAGAAATGCCACATTGTTGCACTGTTTGTTCCACATTTGTTGCAAACATTCTATGATCCCAGCTTAGCTTTATTATGGAAACATTGATACACGAACGAAGACTTAAACAGTATGGAAACATATGTGGGCATTGTTGTGCATAGACAAACAGCGCTCATAGCTACTTAGATGCTTCTACCGGTCCATAAGCAATCGGCGAGACTAAGCAACTAGGCTCGCATTCAGTCTATAGATGGGTGACCGCCAAAATGGTTTATTTGCCGTGTATTGCCGTCGCTCCTATACATGACCGAAAAGAGGTCAGGTATAGGAGCGACGGCTTTACGTGCTCTGCACGGGGGAGTAAATACCGCCCAGATTGCGGACTGATATTGAGCATTTTATTGTGGAAAAATCCCAAAATCACTTTTTGTCCCGACCTGGGATTTTACACACAGATGACTGTAGTGCATTTTTATTTTTAATTACCAAGTATAGTACTTTATATGTATTACAATCTAGTCTAGAGACTAATAAGTAATATTATATTAACCTGAACGTTATAGTGCATTGACGCATAAATAATTTCTACCAAAAGATTACCAATTTTAATGGATTTTACATTAAACTAATTCAACGCATAAAATAATGTATAAGTACATCACGCTCTAATCTTAGCAGTATATATTTCTTTGAGCTAATGTCTTTATTTATAGCGCAAATTTATATATGGTTGCGAAACACGGCCTTCGTTCAATTCGAGTCCTGCATTGTGGACAATCACTCGACGCAAAGCGTCTATAATTACTCATTACGTTAATGGATCTTCGATCGAAGTCGCATTATGTTTTCTGTCACGACTGCGATCCGCTAACAGGCACGCAAGGAGGTAAGTTAAGGCTGCGTTTCCACTGAGGCGGAGCGGAGACGAGCTGTGCCGCGTTCACCAATCACATGGCTTGGAATCGGCATCAGTGGACAAGAGATGTGGATTTGAAGCCATGTGATTGGTGAACGCGGCACAGCTCATCTCGGCTCCGCCTCAGTGGAAACGCAGCCTTACTCGTCAGTGTTGCCAGTTGCATATAGGACTAAATAGGATATAACATAATAAAAATAATAGTTTAGGAATTTATTTATACACGGCCATCTGATCCCAAACTAAGCAGAGCTTGTACTATGGAAACCAGGTAACTGATATACTACTTTTCTTTTGTCAATATATATCTACTTATACAACATGTAACTTAATTAACGCACACCGTGAAAATAGTTGGTTAAGAATCGTTTACTGAATCGATTTATATCATTTTTAATGTGGGTAATTTTTTAGCCCAAAGTAATTAAAACTACGGAAATTATTGTCATTTGAGCCCTGTACAGTCAAAACTAATTCAATTGGACCGTAAGTTAAAGTAATAAGACTTTCGAAATCGCAGTTTATTTCTATTTAAGTATACAAATTCCATCATTCAATACAAAATAAAGAAAAATAAACTTTATTCCAAGAAACTAATTTAGTAAATAAAAAAGGGTGTGCGTTAATTACGTACATGTTGTATAGATAATTACACCCAGACCTAGGACAAACAGACATGTTCTTGCACACAAATATATGTCTTGGGTGGAAATCGAGTCCACGACCTCCGCATCAAAAGCAAGCATATAAACCTACCACGGCCCTTAATTAGTACGGTCTCCTGTATGTTTGCCGAGAAACACACGCAAGACTTCAACACGCGAATGCGTAAAAATATTGCCTCCCTGGTGCGCAAGGGGTGGGACAGCTCCAACTAAATGCTTGTTATATTTGCAGAAAGGACAGACGCCAGCTCATCCAGCTACCCCAATCTGTCAGATTTATTTTTTAGTATTTCAACTTTATCACAAAAGCATAAGGTTCACTTTTAATTGGGGAAATATGGCAGATTGGGGTAGCTTGATGTGCTGGCGTCTGTACATACAATACACAGTACACAAATAATTGATAATTATTTGTATTCTGTGCGGATGGTTTGAGAATCTGTGGAACAGAAGGCAAGTTCATTACCACAGCAGTCATGGCTGCCAAACAGATAGTTTTTAATACGATCTGGCAACACTTGTTTGTAACTAAAATGGAACTACTCATTTTTAACTCCTTCTAGTCTGATAAATTCGTTGAGATAGTTAAAGCGATACCCGGGTATGTACATGCCTGAGCCTCACCGCTGTCTAGGACGAATAAATAGGACATTATTCTGTTGGGGCTGGCCCTAAACTGCAGCGTTTGCCAAGGAGCACAGGCAAGTCTTCAACAAGTTTCATTTAATTATTTTTTATATTGGCTTTTATTTGGTCCCACTGCTGAGTAAAGGCCTCTCCCTCAGTTCGACCACTCAGCGTCATTTCATCGTGTACCACTGTTGATCCTGGCTTAGAGGAGTTCCAGTGGTGGCTAAGAAGAAGGAACTGGGTCTGGCAACACTCGTATCGTACTTGTAACTGTCATTTACTGCAGTCGTGATTTGTCAAATGCAATTTCACAATTTAGAGACTTGCTTTATATGTTTACTTGTGAAAATCTTTATCGAAGCTCTTCATTAATAATCCTTTTGTTCAATACAAGACAATATAATTCGCGCAAATAGCGGAGCTATAAATTCTGTACTTTGACGCTTATTGCTTGCAAAAAGTGACAGTCTGCGAAATTGTAATTCACTGTGTTAGTTTCATCATCAGTATATCACCCCAGTACGTCCACTGCTCGACAAAGGCTTTCCCCAAAGATTATGCCCCAGCGGCTGTTTCGGTTCTAAGATCTATATATATGCTCCGCCCACTGCCACTTCAGTCGGGAAATTCTTCGTGCGTGTTATTTTGCTAACTCAAAATCTAACACCCTTACAAAAAGGCTGTTGAGTTTCATTATTACTATTAGATAAGAGCAGATTAAGTTAAAAATTGAAAGAAATATACCTATATCTTTATTTTTATTTATCTATAGGTACATATAATAAAATCGTAGGAGAGTCAAAACTGTACAAATTGAATATTTTTTAAAAAGGATACTTGGGGTGTGATCTACAATCGATATCGAAGACAAAAATATAATTTTTAGAATTTTTGTCTGTTTGTCTGTATGTATGTCCGGGCTAAACTCAAAAAGTAATGCATGGATTTACTTCAAATTTTGCATTACTAAGAGGTCGGGTCAACAAATAGGATACATGTTATCACGCTATCACCTACGGGGGAGGAGCTGTGATGATTTATAAAGTTTAACGCGGGTAAAACCGCGGGGTACAGCTAGTGCATTATAATTTTTGGGAACAAACTTTCATTTTTATTTTTACACTCACAATTTTTTTCCTAGTGTCATGAATTAAAAAATCAGCACGAAGTATGAATGGAAAAATGTGCGTTATTTAAAAACAACTGGCTGATTGGATTCGTGGGTAGAATGGTGATAGAATGCTGATGTACAGACGCCAGCATATCTAGCTACCCCAATCTGTCAAAGTTCTTTTATAGATTTTCAACTTTATCACAAAAGCATAAGGATCACTTTCAATTGGGGAAATTTGACGGATTGGGGTAGCTTGATGTGCTGGCGTCTGTACATCATTGGGGGGATTATGCCATATCGCAGTATGATAGTCAAAGTAGGTACTCAGAGAGACGCTGCTGCCCGTTATCTAAGAGATATTCCCTCGATTCCACTTCTAATGACCAAATGCCATGGTGATATTCTTTGCTACCAGTCACACAGAGTAAGAAAAATAAATAATACAGACCAACATACATACATAGACTCACGCCTGTTTCCCAGAGGGGTAGGTAGAGACAACGGATTTCCATCTGTCACGATCTTTGCACACGTCTTTTGCCTCGATTACTGTCATAATATTCTTCAACATGCTCACCGGTTTAGGGTACTTCTGACCTGTCCTTTCTTGAGAACGTCTTCGATTTGGTCAGAGAATGTTCGACGAGTTCGACGAGACCCTTCCGGTTGCTCCATTCACACAGGCCAGGTATACTTCCTTGGTCAATCTTCAATCGTCAATCAAATAAATAATACGTGATTGAAAACATGTTGACGTATTTTGGTAAAAACATATTTTTTTAGAAATCCTGGTACATTATTCCCGTACGGCCATCTGATCCCAAACTAAGCAGAGCTTTTACTATGGAGACCTGATAACTGATAATTAATACATATACATAATACTTGTTATACGATACCGGTATGCTAACATTCCTGCCTGTAGAATGTGTCTGTTAAGTCATCAAAATTTATTATTATCTTTCAATAATAAATTTCGATGACCTAACAGGTTTCATCGTAGCTTGACTGGCTTTAACTCAGAAAGTGCAGGTTCAAAGCTTGTCAGTAACTTGTCACTTTATTTAAAAAACGAGTGAAAGAACATTATCTCTTATCTTCATCCTAATATTTGTGTACATTGTATATGTAGTATATTATATAGTCTTTATATATATATATATATATATATATATATATATATATATATATATATATATATATATATATATATATATATATATATATATCCCCTCCCCTATTTATGTATTATTAGTATGTAGTGTATAAATACACTTAGTAGTGTATAGTTGTCTACACACGGCATGATCTTTTTCCGATTAGTTTCTCCTCTCGCGGGTCTGCTGGAAGATATTTCTATTGAAATAAGCAATACCTTTGTGCTATTTTTTCCTATTTTTGTAGTTTATTGTTATTTTTGTTTCTGTGTGTAAATAAATTATTAAATAAAAATAAATAAAAAATAACTTAAAATAATGATTGTCAGAATAACCTTTGGTTGGCTGGAAGAGATCGCACCGAGCGATAAGGTTGATATTTGTGCAGTCTTGTTAAATCCTACTAATATAATAAATGCGAAAGTTTGTGAGTATTGATATATATGTAGATGTTTGTTACTTTTTAACCCAAAAACTACTGAACACATTTTGATAAGACTTTGTAGTAATATAGCTTATAATTCCGAACAACACAGATTCTATAACACTCATATTATAAAGGTGAAAGTTTGTGAGTGTGTATGTTTGTTCGTCTTCACGGCTTACCAGCTGGAGCGAATTTATTAAAATTTGGTATAGAGTTGAGGTGACACTGGATTTGCACAGGGTATAATTTATAATGTTTAACGCAGGTAAAACCACGACTCAGCTCGTAATTGATAAAGTTTAAAGCTAGTAATACCGGGCACAGCTATAAGTGTATATTGAATTGTATATTATTATTTAATTGTACAATAAAGAGTTAATTACTTATTTGATCAAGCAACATTCTTCCCAACAACAACATAAAATGAACACCTTACATCCAACCTGTTATTAAATTTTTTGGAAGCCTATAATAGAAAAACCTATCATTCCACTGTTACTTTTTATTTGAATCGTTTTTGCATGTAATAAGAAATCCGATAAAAAGTCAGAGGTATGCGTGTGGTGATTTTATTAATTCATATTTAAGATAGCTTTCACTCTTAATGACTGGATTTAATAACATGTGGCTTACACTGGATTTATGCAGCGGCGAGAGAACTACAATGTTGATGACCTAACAGGTTTCTTTGATATGGCAGGGGGAATGCCCGTAAAGTGTCTGCGGGTGTAAATGTCGGACTCGCACCGACTAAACCTAACCTGCTGTGGACTTTAACGGACAGTTATCTGTTTATCTACTGCACGTGTGGCGCAGCGGCTGTCAGTCGCCTCGCCGCTTCGTGTCCCGGGATCGAATTCCGCGCAGTACAACTATTTGTGTGACCCATAAATGTTCTATTCTGAGTCTGGATGTACTTTTGTGTCCATCAATTATAATGTTTGTAAAGTACCCCGCGACACAGGGATTAAAATGCATAGTGCAGAGCCTGTCTTTAAAAAAAATGAAAAAGAAAACAAAAGAATAAAAAAAGAACTTCTCTTGGCGTCAATTGGGAGGGGCCCCGGAAACGTGGGTATGCTGCTCCGGTGCCCCCCTTTTGAGCCATGTCCCAGATGATCGGGTCACCCACCCTGGAAGGCTCTGGATTGCCCTCCCCTATTGCCGACTCCTGCCAGTCCGGCACAGGCACTGTGCCACAAACAAATCGCTGTCTTCCTGTAGCTGCTTGCACGTGGTGGCAGTAGAGGACACTTCTCATACTGCCACCCCGGCCCCTCACTCTGACTGGATATATTAACATGTGTCTTAGACTGAATTTATGCAACGATGAGATAGTTAAACGGTTGCACGCTACTTACAAACGAATCGGTTGCCAAACGTCTGATAAATCACTTCCTATTTGCATTTTACACTGCAGCACTTTACTGAACCAATGAAATTATATAAAATCAAATTGACGTTAAAGATTCCGCTCTATTGTGTGGGTTATGTTGGGCAACAACCAATCAGAATTTGAACAAGTTGCATACAACAGAAATGCGCGTTCTATGCTAGTCAGCGGTATACTGGTCGACATAATTGCAGTTTTAGGAAACATAAAATCGGCTGTTGTTATAGGCCTTATGTTTAGGTAGAATATAGAACACAATACTAACATTATAATAACTTGTGTATTTTTAATCTGTATTCCGTGAATAAAGCTACTAACATATCTTGGGACACTATTCACACACGACCGTTTGATCTCAAAGTAAATAGAGCTTGTACTATGGAAATCAGATAACTGATATATTACATATAATACTTTTCTTTTGTAAATACGTACTTATATAGATAACCACTACCATAAATTACACCGTTATTTGATAGTCACATAAATTACAATTAATATCTAGGGACAATATCTAGGGACAATGCCACTCAGACCGCCCTAGCCCAAAACTAAGCAAAGCTTGTACTATGGGTACCAGGTGACGATATACATACTTATATAGATAGATAAATACTTAAATACATAGAAAACATCCATGACTCAGAAACAAATATTCGTGCTCATTACAAATATGTGCACTTACCGGGATTCGAACCCAGGACCACCAGCTTTGTAGGCAGGAGCACTACCAACTAGGCTACGTTGACCGTCGTTATTTGATCTGTAAGTGGTTTTGTAAGAGTTTAAGGGCCGGTTGGCGTGATTGGTAAATGCTTGCCTTTCACCCTGCAGGTCGTGTGTTCGATTCCTACCCCGGGACAGATATTTGTGTGCATGAACATGTCTGTTTGTCCTGGGTCTGGGTGTAATTATCTATATAAGTATGTTATTAACAAAAGAAAAGTAGTATGTGTAATATATCAGTTATCTGGTTTCCATAGTACAAGGTCTGCTTAGTTTGTGATCAGATGGCCGTATATGAATAATGTCCCAGAATATTTATTTATTTATATTTGTTAGTTCCCCGCGATATTTAAAATATTAATTTTGAACATAGTCACTGGCGACTTTGTTCAAACTAAATATTTATCTTTATCATAATGTCAATTCCATACTCATACTTCAAGTTCATCGGACATCTTTGAGCAAGTCCGGCTAATTCTCATGTCTAGTTGGATGAGCAAATTTAAATCAGATTCCGAACTTAACGCAAGATAACCATTTATGGGCCTAACAACTACAGAATAAATTGCAAGCTGTTGCAACAGTGTTTTAAAACATTTTTAAGTAGGATTATTTACGTCAGAAGGACATCAATGCCTTGGAAGTAAAATGATCTAAGTGCCAATTGGTTTATAACTGAGCTAGATTTGTTTTAGAGTTCAGTTTTTTTACGACCAATACTTCTGGACTATCTAGCTACTTATGCTCATTTTTCACGAAGATGACGTTAACAGACATAAGACATAGCTAGGTCAAATTTTCATTAACAAAATTATTTAAGCCACTTTCAAAAACATAAATACCGATTTTGGCGATTTAGCTATTATATTTCCTGGGACCTTATTCATACATACGGCCATCTGATCGCAAATTAAGCATAGCTTGTACTACGGAAATCAGATAACTGATATACTACATAATATCAGTATTATACAGATATAACTGCTATCATTGAACTTTGTGATAAATGTAGAAATAAAAACAGTATATTATATAATTATGCTTACAACTGTATCTTTTCTTTACGACGACGGATTGCAACCACTTTTTATGCGAAATATAATAGCGATTTAGCTATTATATTTCGCATCAAACCTGATACTATTTTGTTTTTAAATATTTTTAAATTTTTTTTTTTTTTATTACATGATTAATACCGACTTTGGCGATATAGCTATTTGGAGAAGTTCAAATACGGAGGTGCCTATGCTATTTGGAGAATTTCAAATACGTCTTATTTGAACTCCTTCACTCTTCACCACGCTTTTCAGGCAACCCGTCTGAACCGATCGCAGTATTATGGTCGTAGTACACAGAGTGACGTCGCTGCCAGTTTATTCTCGTGGGTTCGATTCCACCCAGGACAGATATTTGTGTGCATGAACATATCTGTTTGTCCTGAGTATGTATTTACAAAAGAAACGTACTATATGTATTATATCAGTTATCTGGTTTCCATAGTACAAACTCTGCTTAGTTTGGGATCAGATAGCCGTGTGTCAATTATGTCCCAGGATATTATTATTATTATATATTCGTTCGGGCGACTTCTACGCCCGCCCCCCGGTACGGAATGGGGGATAATATTCTTTGTCGTGATCTACATAGTAGTACCTAATATACATATATGTATGTTTTGACTGCACGTGTGGCGCAATGGCTAGCATAGTCATCACGCCACTTCGTGTTGCGGGTTCGAGTCCCGCGCCGGACAACTATTGGCGTGAACCATAAATAGCTGTCGGGCGCGGAACTCGAACCCGCGACACGAAGCGGTGTGATGACTATACCCCACTGCGCCACACGTGCAGTCAAAACACAACCATAAATAGTTGTTCTGAGTCTGGATGTTATTTGTGTCCGTCTATTATATGTTTGTAAAGTACCCCGCGACACAGGGATTACATACACGGGCGTTGTCTCTTAAAAATGAATAAATGAATGCCTATATATAGCTGATGTTTATATTTAGCCGACTAAAATAAGAACTCAGTAACATAACACGTTTTGCACAGTATTACGAAAGTTTTTAAAATGTCACTTAGATCGATTTAGTCGCAAGGCATCATGTAATGAGCGTAGGTAAATACGAGGAAAATGGAAATGTAAACATGGTGTCAGTGAGATCTCGCAGTGGTCAGTGGTCAGGTCAGCACGAGCACAGTTGCGCAATTCGTGCACACATTGATCAGGTGGCCTTGCCCGAAATTCTTCTCGGAGCTGGCGTCACCCTTTCCATTATTATTATATTGGCTATTGTAACACCTACATTCCTTAGAGGCTTAACAACATATTTAGAAAGCAAGAAGAAAGAATATATTAAATTTACTAGCGCGTTTTACCCGCGTTAAATTTTATACATTATCACAGCCCCTCCCCCGTAGGTAATATGTAGCCCGATGACCCGACCTCTTAGTAATATTCATGTAAAATTTGAAGTAAATCCACGCAGTACTTTTTGAGTTTAGCCCGGACATACATACAGACAAAAATTCTAAAAACTATATTTTTGGATTCGACTTCGACGGTAGATCACGCCCCAAGTATCCTTTTAAAAAAATATTCAATGTACAGTTTTGTCTTTCTTACGGTTTTATTATATGTATAGAAGATTGTAACACCTACATTCCTTAGAGGCTTAACATAAAACTTAAGTAAGTTGTAACCTACTGTCTGTGAATCGTGCTGTATTTGTTTTCCTAAAAGATTCACATCATCAGCCTGATATAGTCCCCAGCTAGACATAGGTCTCCCCCAAAGGTTTCTATAATGTGGCCATTTTGAATTTTAGTCGCCCTTTACGATTATCACGGGATGGTATGGGGTGCACTATTATTCTTGGCGTGTGGTTTCGGCCTAAAAATTATTTAAGGCCGAAACCACACGGCATATTATTAGATACATTGCACCCAGACAAAAACAAATAATAATAATATTCTAGGATATTATTTACACACGGCCATCAAAGTCAAAGTCCAAATCATTTATTCCGTAAAAATTTTACATTTATGTGGAATCGTCATATTTTTTTACCCTACCGTGCAGTGCATGACGTGGCAGCTACTGAGAAACACTGCCAGAAAACTCAGTAGGAATCCTTTTTTAAAATAAAATATCATCATCATCATCATCATATCAGCCGAAAGACGTCCACTGCTGGACAAAGGCCTCCCCCAAAGATCTCCACAATTGCCGGTCTTGCGCTACCCGCATCCAGCGATTTCCAGCGACCAGCACAAGATCATCGGTCCATCTTGTAGGGGGCCTGCCCACGCTGCGTCTCCCGGTTCGTGGTCGCCACTCGAGAACCTTTCTGCCCCAGCGGCCGTCGGCTCTACGAGCTATGTGCCCTGCCCACTGCCACTTCAGCTTAGCAATTCTTACGGCTATGTCGGTTACTTTGATTCGCCTGCGGATATCAACATTTCTAATTCGATCTCGCAGCGAAACTCCAAGCATACCTTTCCATTGCTCTATGGGTGACCTTGAGCCGCCTGATAAGGCCCATATTGAGCGACCACTCTGTTCCGTAAGTCATCATTGGCAAGACTTTCGACTTAAGACACTGCGGTATTTGCGACGAGAAGATATTACGTAGCTTCCCGAACGCTGCCCAGCCGAGTTGGATTCTACGATTGACCTCCTTCTCGAAGTTGGACCTATCTAGTTGGATGGTCTGACGCCAATTAAATAGCAGTATATATAGCAGTCAGGGTCACTAACCACTAGACCTATACATACTTAGAGCTATGATAAGCTTCCTAATAAGTTTTTGTTGGGAGTATGTGAATTCTCACCTACAACAGATTCTCATCCATTCATCTTAATAGTAATTCATCAATCACTCACAAACATAATGTCGTAACACATTACGGCGACATATACACGCTAACTTACCGCCTGTACACTTAATTAATAGGTAAGCATATAAGTACCTTAAGAGGCTGACATCATTCAATTTTATCACGCTAACCCCACGCATATAAGCTAAGTACTAGCCCATATAGACTGAAGAAAACTATCATAACGAGTTAAAATATCTATACATATAATAAAATCGTAGGAAAGTCAAAACTGTACATTAATTATTTTTTTAAAAGGATACTTGGGGCGTGATCTACAATCGATATCGAATCCAAAAATTTAGGTTTTAGAATTTTTGTCTGTTTGTCTGTATGTATGTCCAGGCTAAACTCAAAAAGTACTGCATGGATTTACTTCAAATTTTGCATGAATATTACTAAGAGGTCGGGTCTTCATATTATCATGCTATCACGTACAGGGGAGGAGTTTATAAAGCTTATAAAGTTTAACGCGGGTAAAACCGCAGGGCTAGTAGGTAATAAAAATAGGTCAGTTTAATAAAGCTGGGATGTAATATGCACCGCCCTAACACCCGCAAAAACTATGCACACGCAAGAAGGACAATATAAACATGCAAAATACATGCACCGTACGATACCCAACACGTGTTTCAGTTCACCATGGACCATTCTCAAGGGATGCTATCACTGTAGTGCTCGAATGCGAATTCGCATTTGATACATATTGATTTGTATTTTTTATGTTATGGATTTCCGCAAAGTAACGCTTGATTACATTACTAACGAAGTGAATACATTTTACCAACTCGTTGTGTACAACATGTAACGTAATTAACGCACACCCTCAAACACCCCAATTAGAATATTATGTTGTTATCGTAATACATACACTGAATTTTTAATTTAACATGTATATGCATTGTTATTTACTCAATTAGTTTCTTGGAATAAAGTTTATTTTTCTTTATTTTGTATTGAATGATGGGATTTGTATGAATACTAATAAAACTGCGATTGAAAAGTCTTATTACTTTGACTTACGATCCATTTCTATTTGTTTTTACTGTACAGGGTTAACATGACAATAATTTCCGTAGTTTTAATTATTTTGGAATAAAACATTACCTATATTAAAAATGATATAAATCGATTCAGTAAACGATTCTGAACAAACTATTTTCAGGGTGTGCGTTAATTAAGTTACATATTGTATAGAACTGTTTGGTATGCGATTTCTTACAGACTCATTCCGATTTGTTAACTGTCCACTCGTAACTTATTTTACTACTCAGTATTCATGAATAAACAATTTTATTATTTATTAAGACTCATTAAGGTTCCGTAGCCAAATGGCAAAAAACGGAACCCTTATAGAT
Organism: Pseudoips prasinana; assembly: GCA_951640165.1. NCBI lineage: Eukaryota > Metazoa > Arthropoda > Insecta > Lepidoptera > Nolidae > Pseudoips > Pseudoips prasinana. The sequence goes on from OX621260.1 coordinate 19,576,982, forward strand.
TCGTCATGTCTGTCTGTCAGTCTGTCCGTCCGTATGTCGCAGCCACTTTTTCCGAAACTATAAGAGCTGTACTGCTGAAACTTGGTAAGTAGGTGTATTCTGTGAACCGCATTAAGATTTTTACACAAAAATATATATAAAAAAAAAAAAATTTTCGGGGGTCGCCATACATAGAACTGAAACTCAAAAAAAAATATTTTTTTTTTCTTTGTACCCATACATGTGGTTTCTATGGATAGGTCTTCAAAAATCATATTGAGGTTCCTAATATCATTTTTGTTTAAACTGAATATTTTGCGCGAGAAACACTTCCAAAGTGGTGAAATGAGTGTCCCCCCTCTGCAACTTCTAAAATAAGAGAATGATAAAACTAAAAAAAAAATATATGATGTACATTACCATAGAAACTAACAGCGAAAATTGGTTAGAACAAGATCTAGCAATTAGTTTTTTTAATACGTTATAAATCGCAATTTGCTTTCATTTAATCAACTGAAATACTTGCTGTTACTTGTTAATAATTATGCATTTCGCAATTTATAACTTACCAAAACTACTATATGTATACAACTCCCGCTTCAAATCAGTTCCGTTACTAGTTTAAGGATTTCTTGAAGCGGATTTTTATAAGTATCATAAATAATATTAATAATAAAAGGTTTATTAACAGCCAAAAATAAATCAAAACCAGATTTAGGCTATACGAGTAGTAGATAGACCCTGACTCCCAAACTAGGAGAGATCCTGTGTTTTGAATAAAACAATATATTTTTTCTATCAAGGAAAAGTAGTTTATACAAGTTTAAGAATGTAAATTTTTACATAAATTCCTATTAACCAGGGGAAATGAATAGTATTGGATAAAACAAATCAACTGTTGTTAGCCCCTTAACAGGTACAAAAGCGACCCAACTGTCCACCCACTTACCCAATTATTCCATTGAAAGAGTTGTAAAGAAAGGAGGTTTAAGTTCAATTTTAATAAATTAATAGCGCTCATTAATAATATAAATGCCTTTTGCCTACAGCAGCGTTTCTAGCCTTTACAAATATAGTTTTCTACTTCATTTTGATTGATCACTAAACTACTTTCTGTACATTTACAATCCCATATTAAATCAGTTATAAACTTCCTGACAATGTCAGTAGAAGACATGACAAATTAATTACTACACTATCGAGTAGTAATGTGTCTTGTGGCCTTATATTAGGGCCAGCGCAGACAGAGAGGAGCGCAGCGGAGAGGTTTTTACTAAGGCACTAGAAAATCAACTTTAAAATTATTTAAATAAAGTGCATATATGCTTGAACATTATATTCCCGAGACTGCGCGAGCATTTTATGTCAGGTTCATGTATATGAACTTCATTCCTATAATATTAATGTTCATTTTCTAGTGCCTTAATAAAATCCTCTCCGCCACGCTATAAAAATATACAGTACGGAAACTACCAACAAACCGTCGAAATGGCACACTCACACAAACATGCGCATCGACAAGACCCCTAAGCGGTTGTGGCGGTGCTGTCAGTAGTGAGTGCCGCGTCAAAACGAGTGGTCGCGTGTAAGTTTATCTCCGCAATCTTTTTAATAATCCACGTGCGTTTTGTGTAGTATACGGCTGTTTGAACTCGGCTATATGAAAACGTGACCTTTTGTATTTTAACCGTCCTGCATGTATTAAAACATATTTGTTTTATAAATAACAAATATGTTTTAATAAAAAATAATGATGATGACGTCTTCCCGGACGAATTTCGGCCACGGCGGCCATTCTCAATGGAGATTAGCCAATTGCGCAGGACATATTATAGTGAACAAGTATGTGCGCAAACACAGGGGCACTTTCCATTCCATTACTCTCATGATCCGATGGGACAACTAGCGACACCGGAAAGAGGTCAGGTACAGGACCGACGGCTTTACGTGCTCTCCGAGGCACGGGGGTGTAATACCGCCAACTTCCAGACTCCGGGCTGATACTGAGAAATTTCTGTTTACGGAAAAATCTCAAAATCACTTTTTGGGCCGACCCGGGATTTGAACCCAGGACCTCCTTTTCTTTGAACACGCTACCGCTAGACCAACGCGGCAGTAGGTATCTAAAACATTAAAATATACAACCTCACAACTTCAATAGAGCGTAGGTAATTATTTCATCAACTAGGCATAGTTACCTTACTTTATACTGTGATATTGTTCCATAAATATAATTATTTACTTGATATTCCCACGCCTTCTTCTGTGTGTAAAAAATATTTCTAACCTTAATTTCTTAGATCCTGAACGGATTAGGATCAAGTTGGCGTGTTTTGTAAATACTTGCCTTTCGACCAGGACAGATATTTGTGTACATGAACATGTCTGTTTTTCTTGTGTCGGGGTTTAAATATTTATATAAGTATTTATTTGGAAAAGATAAGTAGTATATGTACCTAGTATTCTTTTTTTTATATCATAGGTCGACAAACGAGCAATGGGATCACCTGATGGTAAGTGATCACCGCAGCCAATGGACACTCGCAACACCAGAGGCGTCGCAGGTGTGTTGCCGAAGAGTCATCAAACAATTGCGGCTGCCTCTTCACCCCCCAGCCCCGATGAGCTCTGGCGACCTTACTCAGAAACACAACATTAAATTGTTAATGTTATTATAAAGGATTGTCTTCTGTAAGTGGAGGTACCCCAGTCGGGCTGCTCTTTGAGCGAATGAACGCTGTGTCCTATCTGTCTTAAAGTATACCACTTATCTGGTTTCCCTAGTACGAACTCTGCTTAGTTTTGAATCAGATGGCTGTCTGTGAATAATATTCCAGGATATTTTTATTTTACGTTGGCACCACTGAAACAGATTGGGTCTAGTAAAGTCAGGGCTGCCATCATGATTCTAAAGTCTTATAATAATCCATGTATATGTCCTATAGAATAAAACCTCTTTTGAGAAGATAACAAACTCTGGTCATTTTATTTAAATAGCTAGGCATAGCTTTTAAAGTTAGAATTGAATTCGAATTAAAAATAAAAAGTTTAATTTTATGTAAATAAATATAAATAAATAAATGAAAAAGGGTTTTATTCACGTAGACTTAAAAAAAGCGCTTGTTAATAGTCAAAACATGTTTGTAGTAATATAGTTGTATACATTATTATTTAGACACAACATATATATTTAGGTACACATTGTAGTGTTTGTATGAAAACATTTATAAAATTTATTTTATAATAGCAATGATATTTAGCTAGCTCGTATCAAGTTATTGTCAAGAGATTATGTTTAAGTTTAATTATCTAGTTTAAGTGTTTGAGTGATGTTTGTCAACAGTTACACAAATGAAGTGCTATAGAATATATTGTCAAAACTAGTTTATTATTATTCAATAAAATATGTGATTACATGTGTTATCATTTGGATGTTTTCTCCCTAGATCCCAGTTGGAGTACCCTCCCGGCTGTGAGTCTTTACACTAGGTAGTGAAGTGTGTGAAACTAAAACATTGTATAATGTAGAAGGAGGTGCGTTGTGTCTATGTGAACTGGCTTCATGCACAATGGCTGGCTCCAGTCACGCGCTACTCTCGAAGCTATTGTTATTGCTAGAGTTTGATCATAAAAACAATTCACAATCAGCTGTCGAGGACATCTGTCTCGTTACACGAAATTATTGAATTAACTGCGGCAAAGATGGTTAATATGTTGTATTTTAAAGTTAAACTTCTTTACAAACGACTTGGGGAGTAAATTGGTGAATGCGAGGCGAACGAAAGTTGTGAAGGATATATGTATAAGTAAGTGAAGAAGGAAACTGAAAGAGTTAAGTTTGTATATTACTGTAGGAGTAATAATAATATCTCGGGACAATGTCACACAGATCATCCTAGCCCCAAACTAAGCAAAGCTTTGTACTATGGCTACCTACCAGGCGATGATATACATACTTATATAGATAGATAAATACTTATATAGATAGAAAACATCCATGACTCAGAAACAAATATTCGTGCTCATCACACAAATATTTGCACTTACCGGGATTCGAACCCAGGACCACCAGCTTCGTAGGCAGGAGCACTACCAACTAGGCTATGTGGTGACGGTGCGAATATCAGACAGAATATCATCACGCCATCTCATACCGTGGGGGGCGTAGAATTCGACCCGAGGGAGTGTCTGCCAGAGGACGGGCAGCAGTTTTTTTCTGAGTATTACCATCATACTGCGATCGCCAATCCGTCTGCCAAGCCTGGCGATTATGGCATATCCCCAAGATGATTCTTGGGGAGGCTTTTGTCCAGCAGTGGACTTTTTACAGCTGTTATGATGATGATGATGAACTGTGAGAGGTGTGAGCACAAAAATCTGTCGTGGGTGGGAATGTAACCCACAACTTGCGAAGTGAAAAGTAAGTATCTGACAACCACGCCAACCGGCCCCTCATATACAACGTGTAACTTAATTAACGCACATCCTGAAAATAGTTTGTTCAGAATCGTTTACTGAATCGATTTATATCCTTTTTAATATAGGTAATTTTTTTCCAAAATAATTAAAACTACGAAAATTATTGTCATATTAACCCTATACAGTCAAAATAAATTGAAATAGACCTTAAGTCAAATAATAAGACTTTTAAAATTGCAGTTTTATTTGTATTCATACAAATTCCATCATTCAATACAAAATAAAGAAAAATAAACTTTATTCCCAGAAACTAATTTAGTAAATAACAATGCATATACATGTTAAATTAAAAATTCAGTGTATGTATTATGATTACAACATAATATTCTAATTGGTGTGTCTGAGGGTGTGCGTTAATTACGTTACATGTTGTATACTGTCTTAGATTTTAAAACATGATATTTACATATTATAAGAGTTTGCGTAAATTCAAGTGTTTTATTTGACCACGTGTCGCTATTATTCTTGTATACTTTATAGGCTAGCTTTGACGTGTTACTTGTAAAGTAGATAGTTCATACACTTTTTATATCAGAGGGTGACAAACGAGCAAGTGGGTCACCTGATGGTAAGTGATCACCGCTGCCCATGTACACTCGCAACACCAGTGGAGTCGCAGGTGCGTTTCTGTCCTTTAAGAGTCAGCAAACAAGTGTTGCTGGCCCTTTCCTCACCCCGATGAGCTCTGGCGATCTTACTCACACGCAGACACACAACTTTAATATTATTAATGTTATTATTAAGGAATGTCTTCTGTAAGGTGGAGGTGCTTCCCCAGTCGGGCTGATCTTTGAGCGAATGAACGGTGTGCCCCAACTCTCTTAACAAAAATCAAAAGTAAGTTCTATTGACATAAGAAAATCTTCTATATCTAATATCAGTTATCTGCTTGGTGTGAGATTAGAAGATGGCCGTGTGTTAATAATGTCCCAGGATATTATTATTACTATTCAATCGCTTAAATTAAGCTACTGGATAAGAGCCTTCTGCGCTAGCTGACTGCTCTTTAATTTTAATATAGTAGTACTAAATTTTAAAATAATAGCCTAATAACTAGTTATTTATTTAAGGATTTAAACAAATATAGGTGACCAACAGACCGCACCGACGGACCAAATAAAATTATTGTTTGTTACTTTAAGACTGTATTCGACTATATGTATATATGCACTGCATTGTAAGCTTGACAAGTAGAGACAAATTCCCCTAATTGGAAGTGAACCTTATGCTTTTGTGATAAAGTTGAAAGTCTATAAAAGAAATTTGACAGATTGGGGCAATTGGATGTGGTGTGCTGTGCTGGCGCTGTACAAGTGTATGTTAATAACTAGACGCTGAATAAATTTCATTATTTCATTTATTTATACCGGTATTGGTTACCTAAGTGTTAAACTTTAAACGTACTGTGTACGACTCGGCACTTCGTGACAATCGCCTCGCCACTGCGACTCCCGCAATGACAACTACTTGCGTGGCCCATAAGTATTTTTACTGAGTCTGGATGTACAGCACATCAAGCTACCCTAATCTGTCAAATTTCCCCAATTGAAACTGAACCTTATGCTTTTGTGATAAAGTTGAAAATCCAAAAAGAAATTTGACAGATTGCGTTAGCTGAATGTGATCCCTAGCACGGGCGTAGTCTTTAAAATAAATAAAAAGTTGTATTTCATCTAAAGCCTAGATCGACGGTTTAATGTACAATATATCGCCTATATTATTGTAATTAGTGTGTATATAGAATCCAATGAAATTATCATACATTGCGGTTTACGTACACATCACAAAACAGGGCCAGTCGTACGCAATCAACAATGTCACCGGTCGAGGCCGCCTTTTGCGTAAAATGCACGTTTGTTTACTTGCGTATTTTCTTAAGTGCTAATCATTCTATTCATCATCTGTAAGCAGTTTCTTTTACGTGTCATGTAATTACAATGACACATTTGACAACATTGCATCTAGTGTCATGAGGCTTGACTAATAAATGAATAGTGCCACTAATAATTACGAAAATGACTAGCGGATAGGAAATAATTATATATTAACTACTACTTACAATAGTTACTGACGAATTAGTACGAAGAATGTTGTAATAAAATTTGCAAGTAGTCTAAATTGGGCTTATTGGGGTCAAATTTTATTATCTGTAAAAACGCTACACGTGGATAGTGTAAATATAAAGATGAGAATTCGACCCCAAAACTCGGGTGTGCTATACCAAATATATTGTGGTCAATAAATTGGTATATGGTTTGAATGTCTAAATATTCGAATGTTAATAATATCGAATAATATGGTTATATCCAAACAAACATTCTGTGCTAGAAAAAGAGGTGGAATGTCATGTCATCTAACAAAGTAGACTACTAACCAAGTAACCCACGCCAAACAGTGTCCTAACTTATTTAAATGGGGTGTACCTACTATTATACCAAACTAGCTGTGCCCCGCTGTTTCACCCGCGTTAAATTTTATAAATTATCACAGCTCCTCCCCCGTAGGTGATAACGTGATAATATGTAGCCTATATGTTGACCCGGCCTCTTAGTAATATTCATGCAAGATTTGAAGTAAATCCAAGCAGTACTTTTTGAGTTTAGCCCGGACATACATAAAGACAAACAGACACACAGACAAAAATTCTAAAAACTATATTTTTGTCTTCGATATCGATTGTAGATCACGCCCCAAGTAACATAAAAAAAAATTAAATGTACAGTTTTGCCTTTCCTACGATTTTATTATATGTATAGATAGATAATCGAATATCCATTGATCGAATACTATAAATCGAATGTCTAAATACGCGAACTCTTGAACTCTTATCCAGTTATAAATATTGATTGGGTTAAAAATCTAAAAATTATGTCATAATTATATCATGATTTGCCGCTCAAAATTGATGCCATGAAATAATTAACTTTATAGAAACGCTGGCCGTGTTTCTAATAGTCACGCTGATATTTCAATTTAGCTGGTCGTGGAAAGGTAGTTATTATATACTGTAATCATATGACATGATATTGCCCTCATATAGAACCTCTTTTGAGAGTTTGAAACTAGAATCTCTTTTTAGGGTTCCGTAGCCCAATGGCAAAAAACGGAACCGTTATAGATTCGTCATGTCTGTCGTTCTGTCTGTCCATCCGTATGTCACAGCCACTTTATTCCGAAACTATAAGAGCTGTACTGTTGAAACTTTGTATGTAGATGTATTCGGTGAACCGCATTAAGATTTTTACACATTAATAGAAAAAGAACAATAATTTTGGGGGGTCAGTTTATTCTAAACTGAATAGTTTGCGCGAGGGACACTTCCAAAGTGGCAAAATGAGTGCCCCCCCCCCCCCGCCTGTAACTTCTAAAATAAGAGAAACATAAAACTAAAAAAAATATATGATATACATTACCATGTAAACTAACAATGAAAATTGGTTTGAACGAGATCTAGCAAGTAGTTTTTTTTAATACGTCATAAATCGTAAATCGCAATTTGCTTTCATTTAATCAACTGAAATACTTGCTGCTACGGAACCCTTCATGGGCGAGTCCGACTCACCCTTGGCCTGTTTTATTTTTCTAAAATAGCTGGACATAGCAATTCTATGTCCAGCTATTTTAGAAAAATAGTTAAAAAAGTTAGAACGTGTTTGAGTTTAAAAAAAAAATTATATGAGAGAAGTCAGTTGAAAATATGTTGTATAACACTGGTGTTGTGAAAAATAATGTTATAAAGTTAAGAAATATTAATATGATGATCAAAGGAATAAAATACGTAAATTATGCTATACCCCGGTGAAGTCCGATTGTTAGAAACTATCCTTAGATATTGTACAGACGCCAGCACATCCAGTTACCCCAATCTGTCAATTTTTTTTTATAGATTTTCAACTTTATCACGAAAGTTTAAGGTTCACTTTCAATTTGGGAAATTTGACAGATTGAGGTAGCTTGATGTGCTGGCGTCTATACCTCTCGTAGCTTATAATGCGGCTAGTTTTACAATACCTAGCTTCAATATAACTTCAAACAAAAATGCCAAGTAAAATTAAATTTGCACTTGTCAAAAGTGCACATGTCAACTTTGATTGTAGTTGTAAACTGTTCACGCTAATAAATGATTACGTATTAATAATAAAATAATTTTGCGTAACATAATAATACCAATATTTATTTTTTAGCCCAACCCGGGATGCACATCTGCGGTTGAACATGCTACCGAGGGAGACCATTCTAAAGTTATGGAATTAAAGAACAGACTTATACCACCTGTTCACATAATGCCCAAAAACTTCCTCATCTTTGATGATTAACTCTTGCCCATGACCTCTTGGAAATTTCCAGATACCGGCAAAACTGATTGATTATTTGGTAGGCTTCTAAATGCCAAAACTATTAAGTAACGGATGCGTGTAGCTAACTATTTTGATGGTAGAATCAGTATAGTTATCCAAATTCAAAAGAAGTGTACTATGTCAAATCGAATGTCAAAAAATCGAATATCAATTGATCGAGGTGAAATCGAATGTCTAAAACTCTAATATCGAATCGTTAATAAATATAATTTAACGTTAAGACAGAACAATAAATTACTCTTATTTAGAGGCCTACTGGACGGCTTGAACAACTCTGACACCAGGGTAACCACTGCCCATACGATAAAGAAAGAAAGAGACCATAAGGCGATTGGCATACTGTCCCGTCCCGCATGATGCAGCGTAGTGCGTGAGTGCGTGTTCTAACGTTGCTTGTAAGTATCTCCGTTTGTATAGAAATAAGAAAAGAAAGAAAGAAAATATTATTTACTAGCTTTTGCCCGCGACTTCGTTCGCGTGGAATAGTGTCTTCCGGAAGATTTTTGGTTTTACCCACATAGTTCCCGATCTCGCGGGATCTCTTCAAAAATGAAATGTGGAAGATATTCTAGGGAACTCTTCAAAAATCAACATAATGAGCTCTGCGTTTGAATTGAAGATATGTATACTCACTTAGGGCATTAAAGCCGTTATTGCCGATCGAAAAAGGCGAAAATGTTATTTTTCCCTTATTTTCAAAATATTATTTTGATTTGCCATTTCAAAAAAAAATACTGTTTCTCCCTTGACAAATTTTCTATTATTTTAGGCTTTAAACATTATTAAAGTTTCTTACACCAAGACATTTCTGTATACCACGTTTTGAGTTTTGCCATCCTTTGCAAAAATATATAGGTCTTGTGGTTTTGACACTCTTGAGCACGCAACGTAGAGTTGTCCATGGGAGAAACAGGCTTTTTCAAGATGTACCCCCGAAACTTTAAGCGTTTGCCCTTGGGCTTTATTTATGGTCATTGCAAACGCAGTTTTCAGCGGAAACTAAACTCTTTTGAATTTGAATGGCAAATCAGTTGGAATGATGGGAATGCGGGGAATAATTACAGTTTCGCCTTTTGCCATTCCAGTCATAATAACGGCGTTAATGACATTCCGTCCTAAATAGGTTACTTGTAACCATGTGCCGTTACATAGCCTTGGTGGATCTAGGTTTCTCATAAGCATCACAGGAACTCCAACTTTCAGCCTCAACTTGTGAGAAGGCACTCCTGATAACTCTAAGGAGTTGAGAAACTCTGTTGGGTAAGATGTCACTTGCTCGGTATCCACGACGTTATCTACTGATAGATACTCGATGACATCTCCCTCTACGTCAGACATAATTTGGTCATTTATCCGGCCTACTATTTCATTTGTTGGCGCCAATATCGCCCTTTCGCATAACCATTCCCGATTTTCGATATTAGCGCGTAAATCCGGATAGACACTATTTTTGAAATTGTATGTGCTATCCACAATTTGGCATCATTCGCTGCTCGGCGTGATCATACTCTCGGAGTCGTTAGGCATACGATCCTCGCCGATCTTCAGAAGAGCAGCAGCATACTGCCCGGCTTGACAATCATTATGGAGTAATACTCGCATATTCGTCGACAGTACAGCCATAGCACAGATGCTTTTAAACAGGCATTGATTTCATCTGCCGGTGTGCCCCTTGCTATAACCGGCAGAGTCTGCCGGAAGTCACCGGCCAATAAAACCACCATTCCTCCCATAATACCTTGATTGTTTTTTATGTCTTTCATCGTGTGACGAAGTGCTTCGATTGCTCTTTTATGGGACATCGTACATTCATCCCAAACCAGCAGTTTACATTGTTGCAACATTCTTCCACGCTCACTACTTTTACTTATGTACAAACTGTCATTTCCTCCCAACGCCATCTATCGAGCATAGTGACAACTCGGATTATTTATCTATACTCCGTTCGGGCATTTTCTTTGTGCTAAAAGTTTTATTATATTGATATTATTTTTTTCATACCTTTTTACTATTTATTTACTTTTTTCCGATGAATTAAAACAATAAAATGAACCGAACTCATGTAACGATCGACACCATTGCGCGATCACCAACTTGACATAGTATAGTACTAATAGAATTATCTATACTCCGTTAGAGCATTTTGTTTCTACTAAAAGTTGTATTATATTATATTTTCATACCTTTTTACTATTTATTTACATTTTTCCGATGAATTTTCAGTACGGAATTGATGCCGACTCTTGACCAATAGATGGCGCTGTATGTCCGGAATAAATTTTATTTTTTATTTTATTTTTGTAATAAAAACTATCCTATGTCCTTTCTCAAGCTCCAAACTATGTCTGTACGAAATTTCACACAAATCGGTTCAGTAGTTTAGGCGTGAAGCAAAGACAGACAGACAGACAGACAGAGTTACTTTCGCATTTATAATATTAGTTTGGATTTTTGCTCAGAACATCGTCGCTTATAAATATTAAAACACAGGGTATTAAACAAATTGTGATGAACTTATTAACTACTTCTTAAAACTGTACTAACAAATATAATATGACTATTCTTATAACTATATGTCATCAATAATAAGGGCATCTTACATAGTGCGCCGCTTCGGAACAAAAATAGGGTGCGGTTCAGTTTGGGTACCGTGGCATTGCAATAAGCAGCACCAGCGGAAAACTGATTTTCAACCACAACCTGAGAGTGACAACTTTAGCGTCGTCTCCTCGGTGGAGGACCTATTAAATCAGTAACAAAAATAAAGAATTTACTTCTAATAATAGTAAGCCTAAAAGGGTAGAAAACATTACTAAAATATCTGCATGTACGCGCGTGGATGCATTTTCAGTGTGTTGGATTTTGCAATGACAAGCAATGTTAGAACACGCACTCACGCACTACGCTGCATCATGCGGGGCAGAGTGCTAATCGCCTAAGACCTGAAGAGCCGTTTTCCACAAAGCAATTACATATGAAATTTATGATAATAGTGCTATAAAATAAAATAGATAGCTTTACTACAGTTCTAAACAGGCATTATGTATTATATAATATAATTCCACGTAAGACGGTTAGCGCAAAAAAGTCGTTAGTGCAATGAGACGTTTATGTAGCATTTCCTCACGCAACATAATATCATATTGAGAAGTTTAATGACTGGCCACGTAAACATTACTACGTGAGTTCTGTTATTAATATTTATAGAACTGCCAAATTATAGTACACAGACTTAGGTTAGTATAGACGTTATTTCAGTTAAAATATTGAAATGACATCTAGACTTATATATAATTAATGATAGCATAAAACAAATACTGACTACAACAACGAATTCCGCACAGGAGATCGAAATTCAACTGATCGAATAACTGCCGATCGAGAGAACCATTTCCCATTCGATAACTGGCCGAAGAAACAATACATCCCTGGAAGAGTGGTCGAATTGATACAGATGACCGCAATTCTAATCTAACCTACTTTTCTAGTAGCGAAATTCATTCGCTAAAGAAGACATTCGATATGTAATAAAGATATACATATAATCTTCTATAGCCAGGACTACCTCACTAACCGAATGTAATAATAATAATATAATATATTGCCACAATGTCACACAGATCTTCCTAGCCCCAAACTAAGCAAAGCTTGTACTATGGGTACCAGGCGACGATATACATACTTATATAGATAGATAAATACTAATATACATAGAAAACATTCAAGACTCAGAAGCAAATATTCGTGCTCATCACACAAATTTGCACTTACCGGGATTCGAACCCAGGACTAATTGTTACGTGTATGTATGTGTCTTAGGACTAAGGATTGTGGGACCATTTTTTTATGCTCATGGATGGGTTCACTCTTGACTTCCTCTCACCTGATGGTAAGTTTAAATGTGGTCGAAGGTACACCACGCGTACCGATAAGATGCCTGTACTGCCTTGAATAAACTCATATGAGTCTGGAAACACGTAAACCCAGCTAATGCTGAGACGACGACCCTTCGGCAGGACATGTAGGGGAATTCTTGATTAATATGTTATGGGTCTATTACTTTTAATTTTAAATACTTAACTATTAAGTATGGTTATTTATTTCTCTACTCATTATTTTAAAACTATAGCTCTATTGTGTATGTTGTTTGTAATTTATATCTACTGTGTTGTTTTCTTTGATTTTCTATATGTCTCTATTGCTGATTAAATAATAATATAATAATAATAATATTATCTGGGGACAATGTCACACAGATCATCCTAGCCCCAAACTAAGCAAAGCTTGTACTATGGGTACAAGGCGACGTGACGATATACATACTTATATAGATAGATAAATACTTATATACATAGAAAACATCCATGACACAGAAACAAATATTCGTGCTCATCACACAAATATTTGCACTTACCGGGATTCGAACCCAGGACCACCAGCTTCGTAGGCAGGAGCGCTACCAACTACGCTACGGTGACCCACGTTCACTCAGATGGTTCCTTACTAGGCTACATACAAAATGACATTTAAACAATACACCATACACAGTAATGTAAATGTTGAAATTATTATATTGTTGTTATTAAATTATTTTTGTCATTATCTTGTCATGTTTTACTGTACGTTTGCGTTTCCACATCTTAAAATGAGTGGCATATGAATGTTATCTCAAAATTAGTTGTTCCTTCAAGGTATATTGTGTAATTTAAGGTCTCGTGAACTTTAGTTATCTCTTTGAGGCATTATATCGATGATGGTTAAAAGGAAGTACCAAAAACCAAATTGTTCAGGGGACCAGTTTGAAATTATAGAAAAACGAACATAACTTTTTTATTTATTGTCGTAATGTGAAAATAGAAACAGTTCTAGAATCAAGATTAGTAAAAGCATTAATTGGCATTTAATTATTTTTATTAGATGTTGTTTTATGTGATTTTATGTCGCTTATACCAAATAATTTAAATTCCTTACAAGAAAAATATTTCTTGTAAGGAATTTCGGTATTAGATGCATCCACATAGGAAAAACGAAAAGGTAATAGGGCATAAGCGACATGACTCTAGAATAACTTAAATGGGTAAAGATGGATAAGTGGCGATTTACATAATATTATGTGAGTTTGGTTTTATAAGCAGTTACGCTGCCCCCTACAAGATGGACCAATGATCTTGTGCGGGTCGCTGGAAACCGCTAGATGCGGATAGCGCAAGACCGGCAATTGTGTAGATCTTTGGGGGAGGCCTTTGTCCAGCTATGGGCGTCTTTCGGCTGATATGATATCATTGTCGCCAGTGGTGTCGTTCGTAGCTTAACGCAGAGCGCCTACCCCGGATTGGTGAAGGTTTTCGGATCCGCCGGTTACGATTTCTCATTTCTTTCAGCTTTACGCCTTACATTGCGAATAAAGCTATACAATTATAATTCAATATCTACCTATATATATATATATAGGTAGATATTGAATTATATATATATATATATATATAAATTTATGTTTTTGTCTGTATGTCTTTTATTGAATCGTAAACTATGCATTTGATCTTGTTATGATCATCAGCAATATGTATTGCGTGAGCCCACAAAAGTTTCTAAATTGGTACGACCAATCTTCCACAGCTGGTGTAACGCGGGTAAAACCGTGGGGCACAGCTAGTCACACTAATATTATAAAGGCGAAAGTTTGTGAGTGTGTATGTTTGTTACTTCTTCACGCCTAAACGGCTGGAGCGATATCAATGAACTTTAGTATGCAGTTAGCTGACATCCTAGATTAACAAATAAGCTATAATTTATAAAGTTTAATGCGGGAAAAACCGCGGGGTACACCTAGTTTTAAATAAAACCCATTAAATATGTTGAGCTATTTTCAAGCTTAATTCAATTCAATTCCTTGTCTTGTCTTAACTATTTATTGCATTGTAGTATTGGTCCGAATATTCATATCTCGAGCTGCCGGAACAAGTTGCTGTGAACTGGCAGCGGGCGTTACGACAGTGTCCAACCCATGGCTTTCTTACAAAACACTGCGACTAGATCTAATCTCTCCGTTACAACATTACACTTCGATTAAATCATATTAGCTTCGGTTGAGATCTTATTGACACGCTGCGATGCCTACCAAATTAGATAGGCCAAGCTGTGACACTTTAATAAATAAATACCTAGGCGACGGTCACCGTAGCCTAGTTTTTTTTATTTTTTTTTATTTATATATTTAAGGAGCTTTTTGTCTACAGATAAATCAGCTCCGTGAATAAAAATACAATAATATTACATACTAAACTAAACTAAAAAGCATTTGAGCTGCTTCTGAAGTTGGCTCAGCTAGTATACTGAGACAAATTCCTACATCTAGTTTATTGTAATTAAATTTACGCATAAATAATTGTTGCCGATCGTCGTTTTGTACACAATCCATCAGTAAATGTTGCACATCCTCAATTACCTCGCATAAGTACTTCACAATTAGGAGAATCGACTTTTTTCATTAAATAAGCAAATTTCCTGGATGGATAGTGTCCCGAACGAAGTCTATGTGCCAACACTATATATGAACGACTCAATCTGCTTGCATCGAACGAAGGCACCCGAGGGGGTTCACATTGTAAAACTTAAATAGCCTAGTTGGTATTGCTCCTGCCTACAAAGCTAGTGGTCCTGGGTTCGAATCCCGGCAAGTGCAAATATTTGTGTGATGAGCACGAATATTTGTTTCTGAGTCATGTATGTTTTCTATGTATTTATCTATCTACATAAGTATGTATATCGTCGCCTGGTACCCATAGTACAAGCTTTGCTTAGTTTGGGGCTAGGATGATCTGTGTGACATTGTCCCTATGTATATATTATTTATTTATAATATCTTATAATAATAATACCTTAATATAGACAGAACTTTTCAGACAATATGCAGTAAAATATATCTAAAACTATAAATTTTGATAATTAAACTTAAACATAATCTCTGTGACAATAACTTAATAAAAGCTAGCTAAATATCCGTAGAACATGTTTGTATCTAGCAATATAGTTATGTATACATTATTATTTCTAGTTACATAGATATTTAGGTACATGGATTGTATGAAAATATTTATAAAATATATTTCGTAATAGCAATACGAAATAAATTTTATAAATATTTTCATACAATATAATAATGTATACATAACTATATTACTAGATACAAACATGTTCTGACTATTTACAAGCGCTTTTTTAAATTCTACGTGTAAAACTTTTTGTATTTATTTTATTTTATTTATCTTATTTTTATTAGGCGCTCATAGCTGGATTCTCTCACC
Source organism: Pseudoips prasinana (assembly GCA_951640165.1). Classification (NCBI taxonomy): domain Eukaryota; kingdom Metazoa; phylum Arthropoda; class Insecta; order Lepidoptera; family Nolidae; genus Pseudoips; species Pseudoips prasinana. The sequence continues at coordinate 19,593,102 of OX621260.1, forward strand.
GGTCCGTAAGTGATCGGCGAGGTTAAGCAACTAGGCTCGCGGTCAGTCCATAGATGGGTGACCACCAAAGTGTTTTATTTCTGAGCATCTCCGTACTGCGGAGGGCACGTTAAACTGTCGGTCCCGGTTGTAGTCATTAGACAACAGTCGTTAAGCCATGTCAGAGGCCTACTGGGCGGCTTGAACAACTCTGACACTAGGGTAACCACTGCCCATACGATAAGTAAGTATCTTGGGACACCTAACACACTGCAATCTGATTCCAAACTAGACAGAGCCTGTACACACGGCTCCATATCAAGTTACACATTACCAGTATAAGCTGATCCCTCGTTGTATAGGATTTCCATACAATCCAACAAAAATCAGCTTATATTGGAAATGTATAGCTTGATATGTAGCCGCCTGTACCACCAACTAATAAACATACATACATACCAGCGTGCGTGTATGAAGAATATAACGACAGTAAACGATGCAAAAGTGGAAAACCGTTCTCTCTGCTTACCCCTCTGGAAAACAAGCGTGAGTCTATGTATGTATGTATATGATAAAGCGAGTTTCACGCCTTTTGTTCACCCAAAAATTGCTCAACGTGTTTAAAGAAGTTTTTACTTGAAAATGAAGTCCCAAACTTCCAATTCATGGACCCAAAACACATCCAGACTCAGAATAACTTTAACCTAAATGATTGTCCTGTACGGAACCAACCCGAAACATGAAGTAGTAATGAATTGGCGTTTTTTCTTTTTGAAGACCACGCCCGTATTAGAAAAATTAGTCCCTGTGTCGCGGAGTACTTTACAAACATATAATAGACGGACACAAATTACATCCAAACTCAGAACAACTATTTATGGGTGACACAAATAGTTGTCCGGCGCGGGACTCGAACCCGTGACACGAAGCGGCGAGGCGACTGTCTTAGCCGCTGCGCCACACGTGCAGTCAAAGCAAGTTTGTGGCACAAGTGTAGTCCTATCCAGTAATGTGGCATCAACTGTTCTTATTAATAATATCCTGGGACATTATTCACACACGGCCATCTGACCCAAACTAAGCAGAGCTTGTACTACGGAAACCAGATAATTGATATAGTGAGTAATGAGTAGTATATGTATAACATATACTACTTTTTCTTTCCTAAATACATACGTATAACAAGACTCAAGACAAGCAGACATGTTCACTGCACGCAAATATCTGTCTTGAATGGGATTCGAACCCAAGACCTGCGGCGTTAAAGGTATCTTCAAACCATGCCAACGGGCCAGTCCGAATTCTATATTAGTATTGCAGGAAGGAAATCTCAAAGTAATATTTCAAAATATTTTATCTCAGTCTTTTACGCAACAAATATCTAGTAGCCTTTCAATGGTGACAAATTAATTTTTACACGGCTAAACCAATTTAAATGTCATTATAACTTCTTCTATTAAGTTCGTGAGAAAAAGAGAAGGTATTTTTTTAACTATAATTAAAATTGTAATATATATAATCAGACGCAGCTTGTTACTTCGATTGAAATTAAGTTTCATCATCATCATCATATCAGCACAATAGTCGGTCCTGCGCTGCCCGCATCCAGCGGCTTCCCGCAACCCTCACAATATCATCGGTCAGGACCTGCTCACAAGACTCTTAGGAAGAAAGATATAATAAAGCCGAATGACAAGACTGGCAGCATTGCCATGTTGGATGGCAATCATCATGTCAGCCAAAGTACGTCCACTGCTGGACAATAGCCTCCCCCAAGAATGGGGTGATATGCCATAATTGCCACTCTTGGCAGACGGGTTGGCGATTGTAATATGGTACTCATATTACCTACTTAATCAAATGATAAATCTTCTCGTCCAAAATACCGCAGTGTCTCAAGTCGAAAGTCTTCGACCAGTGTGTGTTGCCAGTGATGACTTACGGAACAGAGACGTGGTCGCTCACTATGGGCCTTATTAGAAGGCTCAAGGTCACCTAAAGAGCAATGGAGAGGGCTATGCTCGGAGTTTCCTTGCTGGATCGAATCAGAAATGTCGAAATCCGCAGGCGAACCAAAGTCACCGACATAGCCCGAAGAATTGCAAAACAGAAGTGGCAGTGGGCGGGGCACATAACTCGTAGAACCGCCGGCCGTTGGGGCAGAAAGGTTCTCGAGTGGCGACCACGAACCGGGAGACGCAGGCTGGGGAGCCACGGTCGCTGGAAACTGCTGGATGCGAATAGCGCAAGACCGGCAATTGTGGAGATATTTGGGGGAGGCCTTTGTCCAGCTGTGGACGTCTTTCGGCTGATATGATGATGATGATGAGTACCTACTTAGAGAAAATTCCCTCGGGTTAACTTCTACGCCCCCACGGGATGAGATGAGGTGGCGATAATCTATGCCCTCAGTCAGACAGCAAAATTAATAATTAATAATAGAGAACAGACATTGCCATACAACATGGCAATGCTGCCAGTCTCCTCGGGCACGATAGCTTACAATGTACAGTCTGAGGTGCGGACGGTGTATTCTATCGAGAATTGAGAGCAACGTATATTTTATCTATATTAATTATCTTAAGCATCTATAGAACCATCGAGAATATCTTCTTACTTGACATTGGCCCAATCAAGCGTGGATATCGAATGACACATATTAATTACATATATTAATATTTATAACAAGATTGTAACTAAAACACTGCCATCTGATCTCGAACTGCCAAAGCCTGCTCTATGGCACCCAGACAGCTGATAAACAAACTGACCTGTGGCTTAGAGGTCAGGGTCACTAATTACTAGACCAACAGCTCAGCCAGAGGCAGTGGGTTCGATTCCTATCTGGGATAAATCTTTGTGTGATGAACACGATTGCCTGTTCTATGTAATAAATGTTTTAACATTCCGTGTACCTAAATATTTGTAATAAATAACTAGAAATAATAACTGTATTACTAACGCGCTTTTTTAAAGTCTACGTGAATAAAAACCTTTTTTATTTTATTTTATTTTATGCTTGGGTGTAATTTATCAGTAATATGTGTGTATGAAGACATATTTTATACAGCTAGAATACAAATGACACCTACAGGCTGCAGTTTGGGTTCAGGTGGCAGTGTGTTAGCTCGTCCAAGATATTAGACATATTAGATATTAGTGAATCATTTTTCGGATTAGTACAGATAGCCCGTTTAATCTATGTGCAACTCTAGTGCCTTTACAATTAAATAATTTATTAGTACTCAGTTATTTTTCCTTTTTAGGGTTCCGTACCCAAAGGGTAAAACGGGACCCCATAACTAAGACTTCACTGACTGTCGGACAGACCATCTCATGCACCGTGATAGTTAGAACGTTGAAATTTTCACAGATGATGTATTTCTGTTGCCGCTATAAAAAACAAAATAAAATAAATATTTAAGGGGGCTCCCATACAACAAACGTGAATTTTTTTGCTCGTTTTTTTAGATATTGGTACGGAACCCTTCGTGCGCGGGTTTGTCTCGCACTTAGCCGGTTTTTTTAATACAGGATGGTCACCTGCAGATGATAAGTGATCACCACAGCCCATGGACACTCGCAACAGCAGGGTAGTCGCGGATGCATTGTCGGCCTTTAAGAAAGGAATAGGTTCGCTTCTAGTTCTCATTCTTTCATCATAAGGCAACTTTAAGAAATTGGATTCTAAGCATTTATGTCATTACGAAATCACACTTAGCTAATGCAGTCATTTTTGCATGATGCGTGCGCAACTTAACACGATAAAGTATCAAAACCACTAATCCTTGCTTATTGCTTTACGTACAGCTTGCTGCAAAAGTGTTTATATAATTCTATATATGCCTCGTTGGTCTTGCGGTAGCGTTTCAACCGCAGATAATAAGGTCCTGGGTTCAGATCCCGGGCCGGTCATAAAGTGATTTTTGCATTATTACGTGTTCTTGCAGACATCGTCTTTAAATAAATAAAATAATGAAAAAATAACGTAATCCATGGTGGATTACATGGTGGAATCGGTCCATCTTGTAGGGGACCTGCCCACGCTGCGCCTTCCGGTTCGTAGTCGAAACATACTTTATATCTATTGATAAATATATAAGTATGTTTATCAGTATCAATAGCAAGCTGGTCACCGTAGCCTAGTTGGTAGTGCTCCTGCCTACGAAGCTGGTGGTCCTGGGTTCGAATCCCGGTAAGTGCAAATATTTGTATGATGAGCACGAATATTTGTTTCTGAGTCATGGATGTTTTCTATGTATATAAGTATTTATCTATCTATATAAGTATGTATCTCGTCGCCTGGTACCCATAGTACAAGATTTGCTTAGTTTGGGGCGAGGATGATCTGTGTGACATTGTCCCTAGATATTATTTATCAGTTGTGTGGTTACCATATTAAAGGCTCTGCCTAGGTAGGTATCAGATAGCAGTGTGTTAGTTGTCCCAAGATTAAGAAGATTATTATTTATAAAAGTTCCTAAAACGTATCCATTTCCTTAGTCCTACTCCTGGTTCAGAGCGTGTGTTTATTGCCATTTCTGATAAGAACTGATATTTAAGAGGAATCCTTTTAAAACATGTGTCTTACATTAATTATCACTATATTTTCACTTAAGTATACCTAGGACATGTATACTTAAATGTAACCTGTACCCTCGGAAGGAGAAGACCTTGTCGGACATTTTTCGACCAACTCGAAGATGTTCTTAAGAATGGCCAGGTCAGAAGATTCAAACATATGTTTTACATTTAATATCACAATATTCCCATTTACGTATATCTAGCGTACATAAAATTCAAATATTGTTGTATAATATTTTTATAAGTGAATATTTAATCATTAGTTTATTTATTGTATAATTTGAACTTACATATTTGTTGTCTACTTATTTGTAAAAATTTACATACCATATATATGGCGAAGCATGTGAAACCTAACAATGATTACAACACCTATAATTTGTAAACTACGAGTATGTTTCATGTAAATAAATGATTTTTATCTTTTTAAATGGTACAACTGGAAGGGAAGGACTCGTCAAACATTCTTTGACCAATTCGGAGATATTCTTCAGAAAGGCCAGGCCAGAAGTAACTTAGACAGGGGAGCAAGATGAATATAATAAGAGTGAACGAATCAAAAGAGATGTGCATAGTGGCAAATGGAAATCCGTTGTCTCTACCTACCCGTCTTGGAAACAGACGTGAGTCTATGCAGATATTCTCATTAAAGCTAGGTAAAAACTCTTCAGTAATAATTAGTGTTTTTACTACTTATTACTGTAGTGTTTTTACACTACAGTAATAAATGTACTTTATTACTGTAGTGTAATAAAGTACATTTATTACACTACAGTGTAATAGATGTTTTTATCATTATTTTGTGAATTTAATAATTCACAAATTAATGATTTGTGAATTATTAAATATAAACAAATATTTAATAATTCAAAAATATTAAATATTTGTGAAGAATTATTCACAAATAATTCTTCACAAATATTTATTTGTGAATAATTATTTGTGAAGAAGTTATTATTCACAAATAATTCCTAATTATTTGTGAATAATTAGGGAAATTATTCACAAACAGTCACAAACTAAGCAGAGCTTAGCTTAGCTACCATGGAAACCAGATAACTACCACTTTTTTTATAAATACATACTTATATAGATAATATATAATAATAATATTATCCTGGGACATAATTCACACACGGCCATCTTATCCCAAACTAAGCAGAGCTTGTACCTACTATGGAAACTGACAACTGATATACTGTTTCTTTTTTTAAATACATAATTATATACATAATTGCACCCAGACTTAGGACAAACAAGACATGTTCATGCACCCAAATTTATCCTGGGTCTGAATCAAACCCACGACCTGTGGCAGGAAACGCAAACGTCTACCAACCAGGATAGGCTTAGGAGAATTTTCTAAGCCTCTTCCTGTGTTATTAGAAACTATGTTCCTATTAGTGCAGTTAACTATACACAAATAACAGAATGTAAATATAATATGAAACTCTACAATCGCTTCATATTTCATTTCATAATCATTTCTATAATGACTTAACTTACTAATTCCGTATTTACTAAAATCCACAATGCTTAGACTTCTTGACCTTTCTGCAGTCACGCTAAAGGCCCGTAATAATTCACCATTTTAGCAATAAAACCTACTTGTTATAGCCTCATTTATTCATCTCTAGCAGCGAATGCTTATAACCATCACGATTGCTATAATTAACTCCTTTTATAGACATAAGATCATTGCAATACAAAAGTTATTGAATGCAATCTCGCCTCAAGTACATGTAACTCATAAATATTTGCTCATTGCTACAATAATATGGAAACGGGACAACCATTGTAGAATTTAAACAAGAACTGCCGTAAATTGTTTTAATTGAGGACAAGGATTTTCCAACCTGGGGCCGTGGCGTGCGACTGCGCGACCGCAGCTTAAATCCACGTCGGATTTAAAAGATCCTATTCACCTGCGAGCTGCGGAGTTATCAACGTCCCGATCACAGCGGTCACGTCACTAGCTCGTCACGTTCCGCTTCGGGGACTTCCGGCGGTTACGGTTCAGTTTTGTTTAGCACATCACTAGCACTAGGAAATGTGTCGTGTTGCGAAACTTCGGAGGTCGCCGGCAGAGAGCGCCGCCGCCGCGCGATCACTGAAAACTAACCCGCGCAGTGTCGCGACCGTGCGCCCGCGCCGACGACGACGAAAGCATGCTAGAAAGGGACGAATAGTCATTTCTTTCTTTTACTCGTGAATCGATAAATAAATAGCAGCTTTCATATTGATGACTAGTTTGCTAATCATTTTGTTGAGAACGTTTTTGTGGACAGACATTCTAGACTATGCTTTGTCAAGTTTTATTGAAGCATTAAGTTCATTTGCCATTCTTTGACTCTACATTCGCTTTCGTTTCTTTAATGAGTGAGTTAGCTGTAATAACTATTTTTCAATTCACTTTCTTATGATAATAATGTCCTCCTAGCCCAATTTCGGCTACGGTGGCCAGTCTCAATAGAGATTAGCCATCCGCGCCCGGCATTTTATAGTGCACAAGTGTGTGCGCTAACACAGGACCACTTTCTATTGCATCACTCTCATAGTCCGATGGGATGCCTAGCGACGGTGTCAGGTACAGGTCCGACGGCTTTACGTGCTTTCCGAGGCACGCGGTATAATACCGCTAACTCTCAGACTTCGGGCTGCTGCTGAGAAAGTCCCAAAATCATTTTTGGTCAGACCCGGGATTTGAACCCAGGAACTTGTTGTCTGCAGGTGAAGACGCTACAGCTGGCCCAACGAGGAAGTAGACTTTCTTATATGCAAGCATATAATCAGGAACTGCAGGTAACGTTTATCACCCATGCGGAACCGTTAATAATTTTCCGCTAACTTTTCACTTCGTACGTAAGCACTGAGCGTCAGAGACACTTATTAAGCCACGTTGTTATTATTACATCAGATACTGGTCAGATGACGGTCACCGTAGCCTAGTTGGTAGTGCTCCTGCCTACGAAGCTGGTGGCCCTGGGTTCGAATCCCGGTAAGTGCAAATATTTGTGTGATGAACACGAATATTTGTTTCTGAGTCATGGATGTTTTCTATGTATATAAGTATTTATCTATCTATATAAGTATGTATATCGTCGCCTGGTACCCATAGTACAAGCTTCGCTTAGTTTGGGGCTAGGATGATCTGTGTGACATAGTCCCTATATATTATATATATTATTAATGTACTGCTATTGAGTGTTATTTAAATGGTTTTATTTTCAATGTGACGTCTCATGTAGATTATACACCTTTACCATTGCTATCTGGCTCTAGGGGTCACTGACCCTGACTGCTAAGCTAGAGGTTGTGGATTGAATTCCCACCCGGAACAAATCTTTGAATTCTTAATTGGCTGTTTCTGTGGCGTTTGCAATGTGCCTATGATTGTTTTAGCGGCAGCGCCCCATATTTCAATAAGATGCTCTAAATGCATGTAATATTAATGTATTAATCTATAATAATAATATTAATGGATTTAGAAGTATATAAGTGTGTTAATTAGTTATCTGGTTGCCATAGTACAGGCTCTGCATAGTTTGGTATCAGATTGCAGTGTGTTAGTTATCCCGAGATTTTTATTTATTTATTTATTTGACCCTAAAAAAATTAAAAACATGCTGTCATAAAATAAGTATAGCAAACACGAATACTCATTTATGAACTCAGTTGTCGTGTGGGCACCAAAATACTCCGTGGGACATTACTCACACACGGCCGCCTAATCTACTAAGCAGAGGTTGTACTATGGAAAACATGTATAGCGTTTAGTTGTTAAAGAATTGCTGTATTAAAAATATCCTCAAATATCAAAATATACCTCTAGGATATTTAAATAGTATGTAGGGAGCGGTAGCTAATGCGTAGTTAAAGACTGCACCAAGCGGGATATGGCCGCTTTTCAAATTGACCACTGTAGCTGGGAGAAGCTCGCTGAAAATAGAGTCGAATGGCGCAAACGTGTAGTGGAGGGTCGTAAGATCTGTGATGAAGCCTGGTTCGGAGTACTTGCTGATAAGAGACAGAAGCGACATGAAAGCGGCTCGGCACCAACCACCGCAAACTTCTCTTGTCAGGCCTGCGGCAGGCTATGTCGCTCTCGCATCGGTTTGTTTAGCCACCATAAGAAATGTCTCTCAGACAATGCGCCGTAAATCGTCTGTAACAGACGCAAAGGCCATATATAGGTTTGATATTTGTGTGCATGAACATCCTGAGCCTGGGTATAATTATCTATATTAATATTTACAAAAAAGAAGTAGTATATTTAGTATATCGTAGTACATACAAGCTCTGCTTGGTTTCGGATCAGATGGGTTTGAGAATAATGTATTAGGATATTATTTGTGTACTATTATATGACATGCGCAGATAGCTCGTCACCATTGAAATTGGCCGCTGTGACGAAATTCGTCTAGGAGAATAAAGTCCTCCTCCTATATTATTATTTAAAAATAATACAGCAACTTGAAATTCGGTGGTAGTCATGTACAAATGTAGTTGTTTAGATAACTCAATCCAACGTTGACTTGTTCCAACAACTAGTTTACAAGTTACTGGCAAAACTTACTAATTTAGTCCAATGATTAAAAGAAAAACATACGATGCTTGATATAAAGATGATCCGATTTCATAAGTTGTCATAAAAATGTGATGTTCGCTAACGTAATATTTTCTAAAGATATTCAAAGTTAGCATTCATGATATATAATACATATATATAAATCGCTAAAGGTCAGAGCGACCATGTATTAATTTGCATCCATTTTATGGCAAATTGGATTGTATTATATAAGTAACTTTACACGAAGAAACAGAGCGTGAGCATTAAGAGTGAATACGGACACGGTTCGCTGATTTGTTTGTTCACATTAAGCGAATTAATTGTTTGGAGAATAGTGAATCTGTTTTGAAAAGATATTCCAACATTTTGAAACAAAATTTCGTGCATTGTGTAGAACGTTAAACCTAAGCAAAGCAATCTAAATAACAGCAATGAGGAGCAATAGCAATCTAAATAAACAGCAATGAGAAGCAATAACGGGCCTGTTGGCGTGGTTGGCAAATGCTTGCTTTTCACGCCGGAGGTCGTAGGTTCGATTCCCACCCAGGACAGATATTAGTATGCATAAACATGTCTGTTTGTCCTGAGTCTGGGTGTAATGTGTATGTTTTTATAAAAGAAAAGTTGTATATGTATTATATCAGTTATCTGATTTCCATAGTACAAGCTCTGTTTAGTTTGGGATGAGATGGCCGTGTGTATATAATGTCCCAGGATATTATTATTATAGTAATCTAAATAAACAGCAATGAGAAGCAATAACATTTAGACAGTAGTTAAGTGAAAGCTAGGGTACTACTGCTACTCGCTTTGGTATATGAGAAGGTACTCGCAAATCAGTTTGTGCTATGCAAAAAATATGTTTTATCTAATATATTAATTTCTCGTCGGACCATCCTTAATGGATGCTAAAGAATGGTCCGTTGAGGACTAAAACACGTGTTGGGTATCGTACCAGCGCAAGTAATTTGCATGTTTATATGATATTTTTTGCATGTGCATAGTTTTGCGTGCGGGGCTGTGAGGGCGGTGCAAATTGCATCCCGGCTTGACTTAAACACTACATATTAATTTTGTATTTAGAAATGACCTTGAAACATATCTTTTGTATCACAAGCAGCTTTTTATGCTAGATGGGTCTGCTCCTGACCACAATCTCACCTGTTGGTAAGTAAAGATGTGGTCTAAAGTAGACTGGGTATACCTATAAGATACCTGTGGACTCTAGTCTTGAAAAAACCCATGTTATATCTTTGATTGTTCGGGAGGGTGTACCACAGCTTTATAAAATCACCTCAATATTATATTGATATACAGTTGAGAGCGAAGTGCTGTCGCTTTAGATCAGTATAATGCTATACAATTTAAATTTAATAAAAAAAGACAGTTTAATTTCAATAATATGAGAAAACAAAACAGTTTTCATTGTCACAAGTATGGCAGCTTCGGCAGTAATCAGTACTGCTGAAGCAGGCATACTTACTTAGCAGGCCAACACACAGACAAAAAAAAAACAAAAATTTTAATTCGGAACCATAAACAAATCATCCATTCCCGATACTTTTTTCACTGAATGTATGTATAAAGTAATTAAACCAATTGATTTTTTTTTCGGCTATCAATCAACATTACAAAATATATTAAGTTTGAGTTTGATCAGAATATTAATACGTGAAGCAAAAACTTTGTACCCCTTTTTACGAAAATTCCCCGAACGGAGGAGTATGAAATTTGTTATAGATAAAGTTCATATGGATAAGGGGCGCAGAAAGCTAATATATAAAAAAAACCGGCCAAGTGCGAGTCGGATTCGCCCATGAAGGGTTCCGTAGCAGCAAGTATTTCAGTTGATTAAATGAAAGCAAATTGCGGTTTACGATTTTAGACGTATTAATAAAAGTACTAGCTAGATCTCCTTCAAAACAATTTTCGTTGTTAGTTTGTATGGTAATGTACATCATATATTTTTTTTAGTTTTATCCCTCTCTTATTTTAGAAGTTACAAGGGGGGGACACTAATTTTACCACTTCGGAAGTGTCTCTCACTGAAACTATTCAGTTTAGAAAAAAATGATATTAGAAACTTCAATATCATTTTTAAAGACCTATCCATAGCCATGTTAGAGCACGATGAAAAAAAATCAGTTTCAGGTACCCCCAAAATTATTGTTCTTTTTCTATTTTTGTGTAAAAATCTTAATGCGGTTCATGGAATACATCTACATACCGATTTTCAACAGTACAACTTTTATAGTTTTGGAAAAAAGTGGCTGTGACATACGGATGGACAGACAGACAGACATGACGAATCTATAAGCGTTCCGTTTTCTTTCCGTTTGGCTACGGAACCCTAAAAAGACATTACACACACTACCATGCTTTTGACACACTGACAAACTGACATGACATTCCTTCTCAGTTTGTCAATGTGTTAATTGAGTGTCAAAACTGAGAACAGATTAATACATATTATTTGTCTTTGATGTCTATAGTTTTTGAGAATAGAACTTTAATGGTCGAATTTCGAAGAAGTCGAGATCTATATTTATTCGTGATACCTATTTTCATATGACATTTTTCTGGTGTGTATTCTTCGATCCGAATATTTCAAAGTAGGCTCATATTTCTTTGCTGTGTTATTTAATTAAAGATTACGAAGCTTGTGAAACGTATTTCCTGATCTTATTTTCATCATCTCTCTTCTATTAATGGTGTCTGGGGCATTTGAATCGGGCAATGTCATGCCCGATAAAGATAAACAAAAAACTCGTTTCTATAGGCACTAAAATAGAATATAGCATTCAATGGGCTGATACGACACAGTTTAATCGTATGACGCAATCTCTATAGTATACGGCTTAAAACAGCGTGTACGGAAAAGTAATATAATATTAACAATTCCCCAAAAAGAGAAACCAGTTCAAACGTAATAAAAAATAAATAATAGATAAATATTTCGAACCATTTAAATTGATCAATTAATACACCTATTTTATTGGGCGAATAAAGTAATAATAATAATAATAATAAATTTTTATTCAAGAAATAATGTGTACAAAATTATATCTACTTACTTTAAAAATAATTAATACTAAGCTATAGACAATTTGTGCCTCTACTAGGTTAAACCTGTACCACGGGCGTTCTAACGGCTTAAAAGGTATACTTATTCTTTATTAAACATTTAAACAATATTTAATTATACATACAAATTCAAAAACCTAAGATATAATGTTTAAAAAATTAACTTATTTTAGAATACTAAATAATCCCTCAGTCTCATCATAGCTCAATTTTTGTAAAAAATTGCTGACTATTTATATACTTACGTTATATACTTACGGAAGACGCAGCGTGGGCAGGCCCTCTACAAGATGGACCGATGATCTTGTGCGGGTCGCTGGAAATCGCTGGATGCGGATAGCGCGAGACCGGCAATTGTGGAGATCTTTGGGGAGGCCTTTATCCAGCAGTGGACGTCTTTCGGCTGATATGATGATGATGATGACGATGATGATGAAAGTGTTATATTAATAACTAAACCTACTGCCTTGGACTTCTATTGGTGTCTGAGAGGGGGGAGCCCCAGGAATACTGCTACGGTACTACCTTTTCCTCCATGTACCACGTGGTGGGCACGTGCCCTGCAAAGACAAATATCACCAGCTCCTGCCAACTTGTCTTTCTGGAGCTATTTCTAAGTGACGGCAGCAGAGGACGATTCTATTACTGCTGCTACAGCCACGGATGGGGGTTAGACTACCTGCTGCCGCAGCCGCCTTAAGGGTTCCTCCTTCTGCGAGTAGGATCGGCTGTCTCCTAATCCGGTCGGCGGACTCCCTTTGATTAATTCTTAACTTGAACACAACTTCATGTTACGTCCTAGCTAAAAACGAATACAGGCGCAGTGTTTGATACGTTGAGTTAAATAAATTAACAGTTTAAGTTGCCTATCAATATATGTGTGTTTCTATGTGCATATCTGTCAGTATGACTGGACGTTTTTATGTATACATGTCTGTATCTGCTATATGTGCTTTTGAAAGCTTTAATTATTTTTTAATGTTTACATGGTAAACCCACAGCTAAACAGATTTAAATAGTTACAGGAATAAATATAGACAGCCTATTAAATGTTCTCACTTACTTAAGTGAGAACATTGTATGTAGTATGTATATAGTCACTTGACTATATACATAAAGTTTTAACGCTTACAGAATAAGGTTACTGTATTTTGAATTAATTGAAAAGAAATTCTGGCTCATACAACTGTCTTACTTGACACTCGCTTAACATATAAAAATATCTTAATATATTTTTACAAACTAAAATAACATAATATCTCTCTCGCTGCAAAAAAACGATGAGATTGTAGGTTTTGATATTTCTATATTAACTTGTTTTTGTAGTATCGACTAGTCCCTCCCTCTTACCCACCACTGCAACTCCTGTAAGCCAGGATCAACAGTGGCACACAATGAAATGACACTGAGCGGTGAGGCTCAGGCATGTCTCGGAGAATCACTTTCACTGACTTGGATCCCACAACGAATTTATTCAGAAAGAAACAAGGGGTCAGGAAATGTATAGTTCCACAACAATATCAGATGTAACAAATAATATAATATCCTGGGACATTATTCACACACGACCATCTGATCCCAAACTAAGCAGAGCTTGAACTATGGAAACCAGATAATTGATATACTACATATACTTCTTTTATTTTGTAAATACATACTTATTAAGATGATCTCACCCACACTCAGAACAAACAGACATGTTCATGCACACTAATATCTGTCGTGGATGGGAGTCGAACCCACGACCTGCGGCGTGGAAACGGTCAGCATGGCCCGCCAAATGATTCGTTAGCGATCATTGACCTATATGTATTCTATTAGACGCGCAATCCCATATTGAGAATTTGCTCACCGAGTTCACTCAGTAAGCAATTTTGGCCGCCCCTCACCTCGCGCGCCGGACTGCGACAGAGTTTTTATTCGAAACAGCGTGTCTAGTTATACATATAAGTCAATGTTAACGATACTTTTTTTTTTATTCTCTATTTTATTTAGGAACTTTTGACCACTGTCACGCCATGCCAGTTCCATCGTACCAAAGATTAGCGAATACTTAGGCTAACACCTGAGCATTTTCATGCTTCTCAGGATCATGGCTATAATTAATATGTGATAGTTGTTAATCCATGTCCGAAACTTGCTGGACAACACTGACATTAAGATAAACTCTGCCCACTCGGATATGAAATTTTATCGATGAAATACAGTCCGATATATGACCGCCACTTACTTAAAACTTAAAGAGAGCTTATGTACGCGGAAATGTTTCTTAGCGAATACGATTGTTAATTTTAATGTTAATTTGATATTTTTTAAAGTAACCACTTTACAAGTTCCACGCATTCTGGTCTTTGTTCCTTTGTTACTCTTTATGAATGGGCGAGTGCGATTAACAAGATAAGATAAGATTAATTATATTATTTGAAGGCAATCTTATGCATTATATCACGTCGTATTATGTGTCCATTGTGCTACATTTATTTTAATGGTATTCCATTAAAATAAAGGTATTCCGCGTCCATTGTAATTCCTGCAGGGAAATTAAACAAGTCCTCAGTTTGATTGCTATCCTATATGAAATGACCTTTTTTTTTGTCAAGGCCCCCGGGAATGCCTACGCATGCCACCCGCAAAAAGAGTCTACGGGTGGGTATGTCGGGCTTATTCCGGTTTTCCCCCCTGAAATTCTCCCTTAGGGGGGAAAACCGGAATAAATAAAAATATATCCAGATTTCCCCCCTGAGAATCCCCCTTAGGGGGGAAAATCGGAATGAAAACAAAATAAGTCCAGATTTCCCCCCTAGTAGTCCCCCTTAGGGGGGAAAACTGGAATAGAAAAAAAAATGATCCTAAAATCCCCCCTCAGGTATAATAAAGTTTATACTGAAATTCTTTTGCGTTATTAAAGTTTAAATAGACATTTAAATTTTAGTTTTATAGTAGTAATGCATAAATCTAATCTCAAAATTCTTTAATCCAACAGTGTCTATCGTTCGTATCTCAATGGCAGATCACCTACCCCAGTTTGCTAGAGTGTACTGTTTCGAGACCCGTCGCCAGACGATTAATTTATGATTTCTCATTTTTGTGATTAAACACACATGTCGCTGATTTATTACTATTCCGAACATTACAGATTCGCAAGTGCGTTTATTTATTTTATTGATATAATGTGATACTCTTCACGCTACGCTGCTGCAACAATATTAAGGTTTAATCACGAAAAATAACATTAACCTCACATGGTTGCACAGGCAAAAACATTAATAACTTTAAGAAAATCAAGATTGATCATACATCGTTACCTACTTTAAATTACAATTAGTGGATGTTTACCTGGAAACGAAACCGCAACTTGATGTTGTCTAGATCATAAAACACGTGCGCTCCGCACTTGTTCCTGGTGGGTTACTTACATTATAGATATTTATGATCTTATTGTTTACAACTAATGCAGGTAAAGGATGAGCCGCTTTCTGTCATTTTAATTTCTAAGTTAGTTATGCATAAATCTCTCACCGAATACATCGTAGCACCTAGTCTTGACAAAAATATTAAAATTATGGCTTCCACCTCTCGTGATATACCAGTGCTAAATTATATATATAAAAAAAAATAGTAAAATTATTTTACGTGCTGGTCACCAATTGTGCTACAAAAAAGTTACAAAAATGGATCAGATGTGTGGGGATGTGGGACCCGCAAGAAATTTTTATGTTTGATTAAATTCTTAAGTAATTAGGTGTAAGTATGTTTATCAATTCGCAAACCCAACGGTTTTATCATGCCCGTACTCACAAGTATCCATGTATGTGCATTAACTTTTTAGGGTTCCGTAGCCAAATGGCAAAAAACGGAACCCTTATAGATTCGTCATGTCTGTCTGTCCGTCCGTATGTCACAGCCACTTTTTTCCGAAACTATAAGAGCTGTACTGTTGAAACTTGGTAAGTAGATGTATTCTGTGAACGGCATTAAGATTTACAAACAATAAAATATTTAATTCATTGTACATCGTGGGTCGTGTTATATCGCATTTTACAATTTTTCTTTTGTTTTTGATATTTTATTTAGTAAGTTGCCAAAAATGTAGTTTTTTTTATATATCTATTAATGTTTTTCCTTTAATAAAACTGTATTATTGTTATATTTAGTAAGGGATATTATTTAAGAAAGAGAAACTTTTAACCATATTCTAAATTGGTCAGGTTTTCTAGGTAAAAAGAATGACTAAAGTATAGTATTTTAATTATAAGTTCTACTAAAAATCAACCGAATTTCATGCATGTCCTTCATTGTGATTATTTTTCCACTTCAACACATTTTATTACAAAATTCTATGAATAAAAAAAGACTGATTATACATTACATGGTTGTTTCTTTGTTTCTTACATTCATGATACATATTGATTTTCTCGAGCTTTAATTACATTAGTTCCAGTTTTCTCCCGTGAAGGAATTCTCTCAAGGGGGAAAACTGGATATGTAAAAATGACAAGGGGACTTTCTGGATGGTTTTTAAATTAGTGTCCAGTTTTCCCCCCTGTAGAAATTCTCTCAAGGGGGAAAACTGGACTATGTTAAAATGACAAGGGGACTTTCTGGATGCTTTTTACATTAGTGTCCAGTTTTCCCCCCTGAGGGGGATTCTCTCAAGGGGGAAAACCGGAATAAGCCGTATGTCGGACTCGCACCGACTAAACCTACCTGCCGTAGACTTCTCTTGGCGCCTGATGCGGGGAGCCCCGGGAATGCTGCTCCGATGCCCCCCTTTTGCGCCAGATGGTCAGGACACGTACCCTAGGAGGGCTCTTGCTGGCCCTCTCTATTTGACGACTCCTGCCAGTCCAGCACAGCGACTATGCCACAGTCAGATCGCTGTCTTCCCGGAGCTGCTTTCACGTGGCGGCAGTAGAGGACACTTCTAACACTGCCACCGCAGCCCCGAGGGGAGTTGGGCTACCGGCTGCCGCCGCCGCCCCGACGCCTCCTCCGTCTGCGAGCAGGAACAGCTCTTTCCCGATCCCGCTCGGCGGCCTCTTTCTGGAGCAAGACTGCATCACAGAATGCTATATGAAATACCTACCTTAGTTCCAAATTACACGCAACTCAATATGGGAGGGGATTCGGGAACGTAGGAGGAAATCATGCTAATAGACATTCTGACACACTTTTAGGATGTCAATTTGACTGCATGTATAGTCCAGAAAGATTTTTGGAACGAAGTTCCTTATTGCGTGTTGTGAAAGTAGGCTAGACGGAAAAAATTCTTACGAAAATTTGTCACGACACTTTTTGCAGTTGTTCGGCGTGCGCATGTTTCTCTGTCTGTCTGTCTCTCTCTCTCTCTCTCTTATAGAAAGCAAGCCAGATATTTTCATTTCTATTTCGCATTGAACAGTGCGGTGTCGCGACGATTATTTTTGTTGAGTGTATACAGGTTTTTTGTACATAATAAATAATAAGAAATAACTTCGTTCCATCCGGGTGTCCCTTGACACCTCTCCAGTTTTTCTGTAAATGAAGTTTCAATTGTTCCACGTACGAGTTTCAATATTAGTTTTATTTAAACAAAGATCTAACTGACGTTACGCGTTCGCCAATTTATTTTCATTACGTTCTGACGGGCCAGTTGGCGTGGTTGGCAAATGCTTGCTTTTCACGCCGGAGATCGTGGGTTCCATTCCCACCCAGGACAGATGTTTTTGTGAGTGAACATGTCTATTTGTCCGGAGTCTGGGTGTAATTATCTATATAAGTGTGTATTTACAAAAGAAAAGTAGTGTATATATAGTATATCAGTTATTTGGTTTCCATAGTACAAGCTCTGCTTAGTTTGGGATCAGATTATTATATTATATTATTATTATTACATGAAGATTTTAGCATAAGTAACAAAATAATACTGATAAGACGCTATATGTAATCCATCACCGATAGCTTCTTTGCTGTATTCATACTCCAGTTGAAATCACTAATTTTATTCATCATTACTAAAATCACTAAATTAATTCGTTCATAATATTAATATCCCGAACATTATTTACACTCGGCCATCTGATCCCAAACTAAGCAGAGATTGTACTATGGAAACCAGATAACTGATATACTGCTTTTTTGTTAATACATACTTGTATAGATAATTACATCCAGACTCAGGACAAAAAGACATGCCCACAAGTAACTGTCCTCGGTGGGAATCGAACCCACGGCCTTTGGCGTGCAAGGTAAACATCTACCTACCACGCCAACGGGCCCATCAATTTATAATTCATTTTCATTAGGTACATGAAGATTTTAGCGCAAGTTACGATATAATGCTAGTAAGACGCTGCGTGTAATCCATCACTAATTTTATTCATCATCTCTAGAATCACTTTGTTAATTCGTTAATCTTTGATGAATAAACGGAAGCTAGACTCATTAGATCGCAATAGTCCGCACTGTTTGTATCGCAAATGTTTAAAGGGTATGAATATTCGGATTGAGATCCCCGAAAACGTTTGTGATTCGATTCCGGTTGACAGTAAATAATTTATTTGAAATAAAAAAATATATTTATTATATTTATAGAGAAATTACACCCAGACACAGAATCATATAAAGATTTGTCCTAGGGGCTACCGGCTAAGTCGTCGAACATCGTAACAGTGATCGGCGTTCAAATAAATAATCAATCGTTAAATCGGCGGATCACTATCCTGATGTTCGGCGACTTGCCGGTAACCTCCCAGGGGCTCTACCGGCTAAGTCACCGAACATCGATTTCTTCAATGGCTTTCAATTAAATAAAGGTTAAAAACGACTTAGTCAATCGTTAAATCGGCTTCAACGTTGACAATCGATTCCGGACCATTTATTACGTCACATGTGCTCATGGAAGCCGATCCATGTTTAACCTGTATTTATTTGAACGCCATTTAAGAAATCGATGTTCGGCGACTTAGCCGGTTGAGCCCCTGGAAGGAAATTGAGCCCACGAACCCTGTTTTAGCAGTCAGAGTCGCTAACCACTAGTCTAACAGGCCAGTTTGCAGGCTCAATTTGGTTTGATTAAATTTATTACAATAGTTCATGTGATATGCCCGTCGGCTGTGAAAGTGAGACAATTTTTGTAACACAGTAATTGGTAATTGTAGGCATGATAGATTAAGCTTGAGATGCCCTCTAGGTGTTCAGTCACTGGTTATTTCGCCGTGTCAGCGAGGTTACGTAATCACCCATACACCACAACGTCCGCTATTAGCAGCGATTATGTAAATTTTGTCGGCATAACACGCCGCTGACAAACTTCCCAACCCATAACTAACCTCGTAGTGAGAATTTTTTTTAACCCGCTATCAGTGTCATCTGACTTTAATCAGGTTGGTTGAAGTGAAATAAGTTTTAGAGGATTAGAGCCACTGCCCCAACTCTCTTCAGTGATCAAGCACATTGGCTCTTTTCAATCGTTTTATATGATTTCTTTGCAGAAGCATATTTGCCAGAGGATTAGGATGATTCATCAAGCGATCTATGTATTTTTCGGAGTAAACTTTAACTTCTTCAATCACAGTTGTCATGTCCAAGTACTCATGAATCTCCGAGTTGCGAGTGAACCAAGTTGCGCCACTTATAGTCCTCAATATATTGTTCTGAGCTCTCTGGAGGCACATTATGTTGCATTTACAGGCTGTTGACCACAATTGGATACCATAAGTCCAATTAGGCTTGATAACTGCGCAATACATTCTAAGTTTGTTACTGAGGGATAGCGTTGACTGTCTTCCTAATAACCTTTAGTAGTGAGAATATGATGATGATGTCCTCCCGACCGAATGTCGGCCACAGCGGCCAGTCGCAATGGAGACTACCCAATTCCGCAGGACATGTTATAGTTCACAAGGTGTGCGCAAACACAGGGGCACTTTCTATTCCATCACTCTCATGGTCCGATGGGACGACTAGCGACACGACCGGAAAGAGTTCAGGTACAGGACCGACGGCTTTACGTGCTTTCCGAGACACGGGGGTGTAATACCGCCAATTTCGAGACTACGGGTTGATACTGAGACATTTCCTTTTTTTCCGGAAAAATACCAAAATCACTTTTGGCTCGACCCGGGATTTGAACCCAGGACATCGTTATCTGCGATTAAACACGCTACTGCTAGACCAATGAGGCAGTGAGAATATAATATAGTGCAAGTTATGGGTAATTTAAGACGTCTAATTTGTTACATGTAGACATTAGTAAAAATAAAATGTACATTAAAATTGTTTTATTGACTTAACGTGAGCGTTGAACTATTTTGTGCGGAAGTGAACTGTAGTACTTAAGATCTATGAAAATAATGCTAAAATATAGTTTTGTCTGTCGTGTTATTCAACTCTTTTCTTTCTTGTATTAACCCAGTTTTGGGTCATTAATCATTTCAAAAGGTGTTCGTTAGTATTATTTGTCTTGTGTGCAAGATCTAACGTTGCAGTGTATTTAGGTAATTTTTAGTTTACTTAACACTTACCGTATATTTAATTATAGTATTTCCTGGGACATTCAACACCATCATGTTAGCCAAAATACGTCCACTCCTGGACAAAAGCCTGCCCGAATATTTGGGGGAACATTGCAGAATCGCCACGCTTGGCAGACGGGTTGGTGATCGCAGTTTGATGGTCATAGTTCAGGAAACGCTGCAGCCCGTTCTCTGGTAGGTATATATTCCCTCGAGACGATTTCTACGCCCTTTTTCAGATTCGGGATTAGATAGAGTGATGATATTCTTCGCCACACATTTAAATTTTTTATCATTTCCTGGCATATTACTTTCTGTTGATTTTACTTTTATTTTCAGCTTTCCCGTGAGATAGGTAAGTATATCATAGCTGCATTACCCCTGAGACGGTAAGAGTCAACCAAATCATGATTAATTACAATTTTATTATTGTAATTAATGTTTCAATTGTTACATTGATAATTTTAAATGAGAGGAATTGCTAGATATTAGAGAATTTATAGTATATTTTATATATTACTGATTATAAAACGATAAAATGCGTAAATTAATACAAAACTTGGTAATTATAATTTTTTTTTGTTGATACCTGTAAAAAATCAAGTATATTTCATTCGAATTCAAGTGGTGCGGTGGCACAAAAAAAATGTTAAAAATATCTCGGGGACAAATGACTTTTGCTTCCCATCTTCCCCTGATTAAAAGTTCGGTGGAAGATGACACAAGCATTCTCATTTTCCCCATTCGGGGGAAGATGGGAACAGAACTTTCCAACTTCCCCCGATTACAAATTCGGGGGAAGATGACACGAAAATTCCCATTTCCCCCCATTCGGGGGTAGACATGCGGGGGAATATGGGAATAATCCCAAAAATCCTAGTGAAATCACAATCTACGAATAATAAATGACGGGCATGTGGCGTGGTTAGTAAATGCTTGCTTTGCACACCCTAAGTTATCTGGTGTCCTTAGTACAAGCTCAGCTTAGTTTCGGATCAGATGGCCGTGTGTAAATAATGTCCCGGGATATTATTATTATTATCAGTTATCTGGTGCCCATAGTACAAGCTCTGATTAGTTGGGAACCATATGACTGTGTGTGAATAATGTCCTCAGATATTATTATTATAAAGATTTGTGCTAGGTGGGGATTGAACGCCCGACTTCTGGCTTATCAGACAGGCTCGTTGGTCTAGTGGTTGGACAACCACTAGACTTACGAGCGAGTCAATATATTATACAGAGAGACGCAGCGAAAGCAGGCACTCTATCAGATGGACCGATGATTATGTGAAGTCGCTGGATGCCGAAAGCGCAAGACCAGCTATTATGGCAATCGTTGAAGGAGGCCTATATCCAGCAGTAGAAGCATTCGAGCTGACATGATTCTGGTTGAATTCTGAATGCGATGACCAAACAACTACACAGATGTTTGAATCTAGCACCTCATAATCTGCAAGTGAATAGTCTACCGCCAGACCAATAAGGCAGTACTCCATTACAAGCAAATGAATACTTATTTCACTTCAAAACCACAATTTAAACGCAATTTAAAAGATGCTCTACATAAATCTATATTATAATTTGGGTACTAAGTTAAATTTGCTACGAACGCTAATGGTTCACTTATTCTGAAGGCACTTAGCATTTTACACTCTTAGTTTATTAAAATGAAGGGAGCGAAGGCTACGCATTTGTGAGGCAAGGTGCGGCCACTGTGCAATATGATACACAAAGTTACGGCCTTAATTAGTGGACTTCAGCGATTTGTGCGCACGCGCCGGTAACATACGGACGAAATTGTTAGAAAACATGCACGAAGGACCAAAAAGCTCATATATTGACGGGCCGGTTGGTAGATGCTTGACTTTTACGCCGTAGGACGTGGGTTAAATTCCCAACCAAGACAGATAATTGTGTGCATGAACATGTCAGTTGCTCCTGAGTCTATATTAGTCTGTGGTTACAAAACACGCCAGTAATATACGGACGAAATTGTTAGAAAACATGTACGAAGGACCAAAATGCTCAAATTACTCGGGCGAGGCAAATTACCGATTCTTGCAGTGCCCATGCGTTTTTTTTTGTGTCCAAAATATAACACCGTACCCGTGCAGTATACTGGATTATATAATTACTTTTCTTACACATATATCTATGTCACTGTAATCATACATATACTCATATTATACACATTATAGAACAGATTGCTTTTTTTTTCTTAATATAGTGGCATATAATCATTATCACATACCATCGTCCGTGAGGTACTTTCAGGTTTGCCAACTGCAAACCAGTGCTAGGTGCAGTTACTTAGTTATTGCTGATTTATTTTGTTTTATTTTATTTTTTTAGGAAAAACAGTCGTGTGCAAAACATGTATACAAAACTTAATTTCTAATTAACCTAAAGTTCCATTATCTTCATGACTAACATTTTCCTAGTTTACTTTGAGAACACTGAGCAACACATACAAGACATACATACAAGAGAGATAGTGACCTTTTGACGGAACATACAGGAGTTACTGTACTTTCTTTATTGACGGGCCTGTTGGCGTGGTTGGCAAATGCTTGCTTTTCACGCCGTTCGATTCCCACCCAGGACAGATATTTGTGTACATGAACATGTGAGTTTGTCCTGAGTCTGGGTGTAATTATATATATAAGTATGTATTTACAAAAGAAAAATAATATATGTAGTATATCAGTTATCTGGTTTCCATAGTACAAGCTCTGCTTAGTTTGGGATCAGATGGCCGTGTGTGAATAATGTCCCAGGATATTATTACTAATATTTATTAGGTATGTTTTTTTATTATTTTTTGGTTTTTTTATGCTGATATCTTGGACCTACTACTTTCTTGTGTGTTCGTGTTGAATAAATGTATTACTATTTATAAGTCCAGCAGATGTGGTGCCAGTGGGAAAAGTAGTCGCAATTCCTCACAAGGTAACTTTATGTGTAACTCATAGCTAAATTATTTTAATTATTACTTACTCACCTGGAAGAGATCACATTTAGTGATAAGGCCGCCAATTGTATTTTTTTTAATGCAACTGTGTTATTGTATTCATGTATCCTGTACTGTTTTAGTGTACAATAAAGAGTTATCTTATCTTACTCACTTATCATATTGGAAGTGGTTACCCTTAGTGTCAGAATTGTGAAAACGGCCTACTAATAATAATAATAATATATAACCAGACCAGAATATAATAATATAGAACCAGGCGAGGATATACATACTTATATAGATAGATAAATACTTATATACATATAAAACATCCATGACTCAGAAACAAATATTCGTGCTCATCACACAAATATTTACACTTACCGGGATTCGAACCCAGGACCACCAGGTTTGTAGCCAGGAGCACTACCAACTAGGCCCCTGACATGGCTTAGCGACTGTTGTCTAATGACTTGCAGTCATTGGACACAAAGGACCGACAGCTTTACGTGCCCTCCGAAGCACGGATATGCTCAGAAATTAAACGACTTTGGCGGTCACCCATCTATGGACTGACCGCGAGCCAAGTTGCTTAACCTCGCCGATCGCTTACGAGACGGTGAGATAAGAAAGAATTCCGTGTTACAACCCGTAACGGGGAATTCTTTTGAATTGGTTGCTATATTAAAAAGATTTTTGTTAACAGCAGAATTAGTGCATGAACCTAGGCGGCCGTGTGTCACGACCGGGCAAGGCTATTGTTACCTTTTACTTCTGATTAGAGGAACCTCGTAAGCTCCATCAATAACGAGACTAAATAACAGTGCTATTAAATATAGCTTGATGTATCAGGCGCTGTTTATTGGGTGCTATATTTATGGTTGAAGGTGTTTAGAATGTAGCTTAATGCGTTTTAAGTTGGAGATTGGATCGAAGTACCTAGACAGATTAATGACCATGTCATTAGAATGGTATTAAGTAAATATGTTTCATCTTAATAAATATAACATATGAAGTAGAACTGTAATTATATTTTTTATATTTGAGCTTATGCTATATGACTGATAGTCAGATGCTCTCACCGGTCCGTAAGTGATTGGTGAGGTTAAGCAACTAGGCTTGCGGTCAGTCTATAGATGGGTGACCGCCAAAGTGTTGGGTTGTGGCGATTAGGCCGCAATCCATGTCAGGGGCCATATGGGCGGCTTGAACAACTCTGACACTGCCATTACGATAAGTAAGTGTTGGGGATTAATTTTTATATAACTAAAATAAATAAAACCAAAATCATAATTTAATTAAACGTATATTTATTTACATTAAAATCTTTTTAAAAATAGTAAATTAAAATTTTCACTAATCTAATACAAATATTATACAATTATTTACAACTCGTTTTTTGATCACTGTGATTTAAATAATACAAATTTATATCGCAATGAGTATTATAATTTCTAAAAGGGGGCGTCCATTAATTGTGTAATAGCGCATTATTTTTTTTAATTCACACGAACCCAGGAAATGTTTTACGTTCCAAATTTAAATATTGGTTTAATAATGTTCATATAAAAGACATTAATATTTTATATAGACAGTAGCAATTGATGGACTTCCCCAAAATAACAACTACATTCAATGATTTTTGTACAATAAAATGCTATTGATGTTTTTGTACTACATTACTGTTATACTGATTTAAAAAGCATACAAAACTAGAAAAATAAATAAGTTAAATTACAATCTAACGAATATATTAAGCCTCATTTACATGTAGATAATTTTTATAATGCATATCTATAATTAGTTAAATGATATATAAACTATTATATCGACTAAGCTGGGAACATCAATCATTACTATTTAAATATCAATTTGATAGAAAATGAAAAATGGATTACTTCGTCTTCGATATTATAAGAGAGAAATTACATTATTTAAATATTTTTTAATTAGTCGTAGATGAGTGTGAATGTGATACAGTATCTACATGTAAATCAAACTTAACATCATAGTATAATTAATAACAGTAATCTAGACTTACATTGGTTAAATCATAAGTCATACATCATTCAATCAAATTCATTGTGCAAAAAGGATATAATTTCTTAAGTAGCATTTCTTGTAGGACAGAACAAGCAATTTATTGACAAATATAAAAAATATGAACGAGGTGTCTTTGTTGAGATAAGTGGTTAAACGTTCGATGTTTGACTGTGGAATCATTGGTCTCGACTTCAAACTACGCGCTCATCTCTGACGTATAATTTAACGTGCGTATTAGAAACATCGAGAGGAAATAGTAAGAATTCTTTAAAATGTTCCTATTCTTGATCACATGTGAAGTCTACCTAACAGGACTATGGTATGTCCTGTATGAGCTGCATAATCATGCTTTTACCGATTTATTTAGAAATTTCACAAATAAACTAAATGTTTATTTATAACACAGCATATAACCGACTTAAAAGGTGGAGTGATTTTTCCTTTGATTGTAAGCCCTTTTCGATAATTATTTTTTAATCTATTAAAAATACTTTTGAATTTAATTGTACAAATTTTCTTCCAATCGGTTATCTAAAACAAACATTGGAGTCAGTTTTATGTTCTTAATCAATAATTATTTTATTATCTGACGGCATTAATGGCCGCACCATTACATTTTGTCATCATTAACAAAACTGCCGACAACGATAAATCTTCAGTAAATAATTTTAAATTGAACAGATCTTAGAGAAACTGTTAAAATTAACTTTTATTCATAACAAAGTAATAGAATCCTTTAATTAAACAAGTAATCCCGAAGAAAGTAAACAAATGGTATTATGTTTGGTTACTTCCGGGCAATATTTCCATCCTCAGACTATATAACATATTTGATAAATAAAATTTAATTTTTTAACAGTTGCGCTTTGGATTTGGAGCTAGATTTAGAGTATTCAAAAAACATTTTGTATATTTCTTTTTGTATATCTATGCAATAAAAGCTGTCTGTCCATATTCCTTTCAGGGCACACGCCGTACATAAGCTACTTAGCCAATATATAAAACAGTACAATACAAGTCAGTGTGTTTACCCGAAGTTCTCGAAGTGATGTATAAAGTAAGGTAGTCGCCGCGTTCTGTTGACTTGTTCACACGCAGACATCACCGACTTGGTCAGTGGACGGGGTCCGCAGGAGAACACGCCGATTTTCGAAACCTGGACATAAGATAAAAAATATTAAATTAAAAATGTTTTTATTTCCGTGCACTTTAAGAAAGCGGTTGTAATGTCATGTCAAAAAGAAAAAAAATACGTCAGCACGTATCTTTTTCTTTTTATTCTAAGAATTATTCCTGAAGACATCGTTATTAGTCATTTTACGTATTTCGAAGCTATTTTATAATGGACGCCCATTATGTAACCTATAAAAACCAGCCAAGTGCAAGTCGGACTCGCCCATGAAGGGTTCCGTAGCAGCAAGTATTTCAGTTGATTAAATGAAAGCAAATTGCGGTTTACGATTTATGACGTATTAAAAAAAAAACTACTTGCTAGATCTCGTTCAAACCAATTTTCTTTGTTAGTTTTCATGGTAATGTACATCATATTTTTTTTAGTTTTATCATTCTCTTATTTTAGAAGTTACGGGGGGGGCGACACTCATTTTACCACTTTGGAAGTGTCTCTCACGAAAACTTTTCAGTTTAGAAAATAATGATATTAGAAACCTCAATATCATTTTTGAAGACCTATCCATAGACACCCCACATCTATGAGTGCGATGAAAAATATTTTTTTTAGTTTCAGTTCTATGTATGCGGAGCCCCCAAAATTATTGATCTTTTTCTATAAAAATCTTAATGCGGTTCACCGAATACATATACTTACCAAGTTTCAACAGTACAGCTCTTATAGTTTCGGAAAAAAGTGGCTGTGACATACGGACGGACAGACAGACAGACATGACGAATCTATAAGGGTTCCGTTTTTTGCCATTTGGCTACGGAACCCTAAAAATATACCAAAAATATAATAAATAAAAAGCCGCGTTAATTATAAGGCCAAACCTTGAAAACTTGAGCGTCTTATTTACAAAGTTAAGAATGTTCTAAAGAAAAATATAACTTCGTTAATGTTTTGCTGATACCACGAGATTCAACTTCTCAAGGCGAGCCTCTAGAAAACATAATTTAGGTATATACACATACATATTTAAGTGATTGTATATGATGATTCATAAAAAGTAATTAATTATCACGTGGATTCGGTCGAGGCCAAGGTTTGGACCCGCATTTCGCGAATTTCAAGGTGAACCAATTTTCACTTAATCACCCAGCTGGTAATAACTTCATATATAAATTGTAAAGGGTGTCTGGAAACTCAATCGATTCCTAAAAGGATTGCATTGTTTTGCATAGAATGCAGGCAATGGAGATATTGTTGCCACCATATTTACAACTCTATTGGCTTACAACAAAGTTTAAAACTAATAGATTAGCAAAAAAGCTATACTGTTTTATAAACGGTTAAGAGATAACGTGTAAAGAACCGCCAAGTGTCTAACTTCCTAAGTTCAGAGGCTGTTCAGTATATTTTTTATATAATTTATTATAAAAGAGTTTTTTTATAGGGACTCGTCCGTCCCTCTAACCTACCACTGCAACTCCTGTAAGCCAGGGGGGTCACCGGCTAAGTCACCGAACATCGTAATAGTGATCGGCGTTCAAATAAATAAAGGTCAAAAATGACTTATCATGAGCACATGTGACGTAATAAATGGTCCGGACTCTATTTTCAACGTCAAAGCTGATTTAACGGTTGATTAAGTCATTTTTAACCTTTATTTATTTGAACGACGATCACTATCCCGATGTTCGGCGACTTAGCCGGTAGCCATCCAGGATCAACAGTGGCACACAATGGAATGACACTGAGCGGTGAGGCTCAGACATGTCCTGGGGAATCGCTTTAACTGTCTTGGATCCCGCAACGAATTATTTTTTTTTTTAAACAGAAAACTGTGATACACAATTTGTTAAACAGACTTAAACTTACTAACAAATTGTGGATCTCAGTTATCTGTTTTATAAAAATAAATGCTGTGCCCGCGACTTCATGCGGACATTTTACATTTGCACATTACAAATTTACCAGACACAAGCATCACTCACTATACCTAATATATTTATTTGTATTTCATTTTTTTTTTATTGCTCTGTCTTTTAAAATTATTAATTTCGTTAATTCATTCTTTATTTTGATTTTATGTACCTTAACAGATGATTTTTTACTTTTGATTTTGGCCTTTATACTGAAACTATAATAAAAGTATAAATAATAATAATAATTTATTCAATAAACCATAACACCAGATATTACAATAACAGGTGGTCCTCCTAGCCGAATTTCGGCCACGGCGGCCAGTCTCAACAGAGATTAGCCATCTGCGCGGGACATATTATAGTGCTCAAGTGTGTGCGCAAACACAGGAGCACTTTCTATTCCATCACTCTCATGATCCGATGGGACGCCTATGCGACACGACCGGAAAGAGGTCAGGTACAGGACCGACAGCTTTACGTGCTCTCCGAGGCACGGGGGTATAATACCGCCAACTCCCAGACTTCGGGCTGGGAATTTTTTCTTTTTACAGAAAAGTCCCAAAATCACTTTTTGGCCCGACCCGGGATTCGAACCCAAGACCTCATTTTCTGCGGGTGAACACGCTACCGCTAGACCAACGAGGCAGTCAAACACAGGAACAGGTGGAACGATAATAGCTGCAGTAGTGTTTCCACTGTGCTGCAGTTACCTTCTTCCAAAAAACAATGAGTGCGAAATACAAACTGGTTAATTCAATATTCAATATTAATGTAAATTATTAAAATTAAACAAAATTAAAGCATTACAATTAAAATTATAAACTTAAACTTTAATATAGGCATTACGAAAAAACTTGGGTAGTTTTTATTTTATTATTTGGTCTCCACGAGATAGACCAGGGTAGAAGCCTTTAAAAATAATAAAAAGTGAAAAAAAATAATAGTAGGATGAAACCCATTAGAAAAGGAGGGTAATATTATAAAAATGAAAGGAAATATAATTTACGGGCGATCTGAGGTCGGGAAGGGGATGGGGGTGAGGTTTTAAGAGTAAAAAACGGTTTTTCTCGATTTCCGGCAAAACTAAAAGTCCTATCGAAAAAAGTCAAATGCCAAGTTGTAGGTAATAAAAAGATCTAAAACTTTTGTATTTACACTTTTTTCACATAACCTCAAAATTTATGGAACACTTCAAAAAACCAAGTTTTTGGTTTTTTATTTTTATCTTTTACAATTTTTTTTCTTTTTTAACGAAATTTGGTGAAAACTTGCCTTTTTATGTCCCAATTACGCTGTAATTTATTTGATTAAAAATATTTGTTTTTTCACCTTATTTTTTAATTAATATCGAAAAAACACCCTAATTTTCAATCGAAAAGTCACCCGTCAAAATATCAGCTTTTTTCAAAATGTTGGTATGTATTCTGTTCGTTGAAATCTCTACTTTCCGATGGTGAAAAAAAAATATATATGTTACTATAGTAAATATTCTCAGAAAATGCAAAAAATCGAAAAAAAATCGAATTCGATTTTTGTTTTAATTATTATAAAAAATTTCATCTAAAAATGTGATTGCTGCAACTTTTTTCAATTAAAAAGTTGATTTATTTAATGCTAATTACATTTATGTCATAGAAAATCTCATTATATATAAATATAAATGTAAATCGTACAATTAAATGTAGATACTTTATTCTGATTACGTTATTCATTACAATATTTTTAAACAAAAATATATTAAAGAAATCTATTTAAAATGAAGAAATCTATTTATAAATATATTTTTAATAACTAACTTTTGGCTGATTTTCATGTATATTTCATATATTTTGAATATATCTGAAATATATTTGAAATGTATAAAATATATATATGAAAATCGGCCAAACGTTTGTTATTAAAAATATATTTACGATATATATTTTATATATTTTTTATATATTTTAGACCTAACTTTGTGTTGAGAGAATAAATATATCTTATTATTATTATTATTATTATATATTTTTTATAGACTTAATATATTTTTTATGTATTTTGAAATATAAATTTTTTTTATGGGATTAACTAAATTTGTTTGTGCAAAATTAAGGAGATTATTATTAGTATGTATGTAGTAAGACCCAGACCCGCCTAGCCCCTTCCCCACTTCTCCATGAAATACCTTTTGATGGGCTACTATTTTTCGTAAGTCACTCAGGTATATAATTTATCTTAAAATAGTTATAAATAGACATCTACGCATATAATTTAAAGAAGATTCGACACCTTTCTTCAAATATTGTAGATGTCTTATTAAATATTAATTTTATTAACTTATTTGTTTGTTAATTATAGTAGTATATTTTTATTTTCATTTTTTTTATCAATGTCACATGTAATCTAATGTTTTTCGAGTTTTCGAGTATATACTTCATCAAAACATTGATGGACTCATTAATAAATCTGATCGGTTTATGGTTAATCTAGAAATACTGAAAGAA
This sequence comes from Pseudoips prasinana, assembly GCA_951640165.1. Taxonomy (NCBI): domain Eukaryota; kingdom Metazoa; phylum Arthropoda; class Insecta; order Lepidoptera; family Nolidae; genus Pseudoips; species Pseudoips prasinana. Next base: position 19,624,338 of record OX621260.1, read on the forward strand.
GCCGGAAAACAAGCAGATATTTTATGTGTAACTGAACATAACATGACCGAAAATGACTTGCATCGTCTACACATTATGAACTACAAATTAGCATCTTATTCTTGCAGGTCAAATCATAGTGGTGGCTCTTGTATAATGATCCAAAAGCATTACGAATACGAAAATATGAATCGTTTAGTTAAATCTTCTATTAATGGTATCATTGAGTGTTCAGCAATAAGGTTACTTCATCATAAAATATTTGTCGTATGCATATATAGACCCCCCCGAACTAATATTGAAGCTATAAACATTTTCTTAACTAAGCTTGATGAAATTTTGTGTACACTAAGTAAAGAAAATAATTTTAAACTTGTAATATGTGGCGATTTTAATATTGATATTCTTAAAAATAGTAACACCGTGAAAAGATTTAAATATATGTTGTGTCAATATAATGTGAAGTTACAATTTAATCAACCCACTAGGTTACGTAGTAATACTTGCCTAGATAACATTATTCATAACATACGTGGTTCCAAGGGTGACATCCTAGAGTTGGCCTTGTCAGACCATACCGCTCAAATACTAAAGAACCCTGTAAGAAAATCGTGCAAACTTAAATACTGGTACACTTAAAAACGCGACTTTAACCTCGAACATATAAAGAAGTTTTCCACACATATTGGCAATATAAGTTTCAGTGATGTATACGAATGTAATGATCCCAATGTTGCTTTTAATCGTTTTCATGACATTTTCACCCTTTTTTACAAATTGTGTTTCCCAAAAATGAAAAAGAAAATCTCAACAACTCTGAGACCGAAATGGCTTTCTAAGGGCATTAAACTATGTTCTAAGAAGAGTCGTCAGTTGCTGTGGAAATATCGTCAATCACCGACAAAAACAAACAAATTAGCATTCGAAAATTATACAAAACGGTACAAGAAAGTCATAGCACTTACTCAAAGATCTCAGAATGATCACTTCATACATGGATGTGACAATAAATCTAAGGCAATGTGGAAAGTGATCAATACATATAAGAATAATTTACCAAAAGAAAATATATCAAGTATCTTGAATAATGACATAGAAATAAGAGACCCAACAAAAATAGCTAATGCCTTTAATGATTATTTTGCTGACACTGTATCCACCAGCGCTGGCAATGTTTCCAATCTAACATTTATTAATAATTATCCAAAGTCAATGTTTCTGTCACCCACTTTTCCAGCAGATATTAAAAAAATAATTGACTCACTTAAAAATAGTAATAGTATTGGATATGATGACGTCTGCACCAAAATCATAAAGTGTGTATCAAATATAATAGCACCTGTTCTTTGCTATATTATAAATCAATGTTTAGAGCAAGGTATATTTCCAGATAGACTTAAAGTCACAACTATTTTACCTCTACACAAAAAAGATGACAAAAAATGCATGAGTAATTATCGTCCTATAGCTCTCATACCAATATTTTTTAAAGTCGTTGAAAGTGTTATCAATTTCAAACTAAATGATTATTTTGAAACAAATAATATTTTCTCAAGCCATCAATATGGATTTAGGAAAAATAAATCCATAAATATGGCATTACATGAATTTTTAAAACGAGTATACACAGGTGTAGACCTCCGAAAAAATACCATTGCTCTGTTCATGGACATGTCCAAGGCCTTCGATACAGTTAATCATAAGATACTTCTTCAGAAACTAGAATGTTATGGCATTAGGGGGAACGTAAATAAACTCATTGAATCGTATCTCAGCAATCGTCAACAAGTAACACACATACGAAGGATTAGTCCGCACACTAACGTAGAGACTTGTTACTCATCAAGTGAAAGGTCAGTCTGTCATGGAGTCCCCCAAGGGACAGTCTTAGGTCCATTATTATTTATTATTTATATAAATGACATGCCCAATGTAACCAAACACTTTTTTAATATGTATGCTGATGATAGTACTATTTTATTTACTTATGACAAATCTAATAACAATATTGAAAGTGACATTAATAACACATTGAAATCTACAATTAATTGGCTGACATCAAATAAATTGACAATAAACCTGACAAAAACCCATTTAATTAATTTTAAGCAACGTAATAATGACCCCTTAGATATTAATATAAATTATTCAGGAAAATCAGTTACAGAGACCCATTCCATTAAATTCTTAGGATTAACACTAGACAATAGGCTAACTTGGAAATCGCACATAACTAATGTAGTACAGAGACTAAATCAGTTATCCTATGCTCTGTATAATTTGAGAAAAGCTGCAAGCCTTACAACACTTTTGACAGCTTATCATGGGTGTGTTGCTTCACTTCTCAGATATGGTATTATGTTCTGGGGCAATTCCACAGACAAGCAAGATGTATTTGTGGCACAAAAAAGATGTCTAAGATCGATGTTCGGGATAATGCAAGAAGATTCATGTAAACCTTACTTTCGGAATCATAATATCCTTACATTGCCTTCAGTATATGTGAGCGAGGTAGTAAATTTTGTTAAAAATAATCCGGCCTCTTTCAATATAAATCCCGTTGGTTCCCGTCGGGAGGGAACTCTACAGAAACATATTGAGTGTAAAACTCGACTCATGAGAATATGTGTATTTTCCATGGCACCTATAGTTTATAATAAAATTCCACTTGCCATAAGGGCCATAAATAATAAGAAACAATTTCAAAACGCTCTCAATAGTTTTCTTGCAAGAAAAGCATACTACCACATTGACGAATTTTTAAATGATAAACTGTAATAAATAGACATTTATATTTTAGTAGCTATCAATTATTGACATTATTATATTATTATTAATCTATTATGTTATATGAATCATTTTTAATTTTAATCTTTGAACTTTTGTATTTATGTTATTTAATTTATTCAATTTTAATTTTGTTGACATATTTTATTAATGTAATTTTTTAAGGAGTATCGAATGTTCATACGCCAAAAGGTAAAACATGGCGCTCGTCAATACTAATGTACAACATCCACTGTAATAACTGTACCCATGTTTGTGAACAATAAATGAATTATGAATAATTAAAGTGTTAATTTTAATAATTAGCTCAAATTTTTTTATAATAATTCAAAAATATTTTTTTATTTTTTTTTTGTATTTTCTGAGAAGATTTTCTATCGTAACATATATATTTTTTTTCACCATCGGAAAGTAGAGATTTCAACGAACAGAAACAACATACCAACTTTTTAAATAAAGCTGATATTTTGACGGGTGACTTTTCGATTGAAAATTAGGGTGTTTTTTCGATATTAATTAAAAAATAAGGTGAAATAACAAATATTTTTAATCAAATAAATTACAGCGTATTTGGGACATAAAAAGGTAAGTTTTCACCAAATTTCGTTAAAAAAGATAAAAATTTGTAAAAGATAAAAATAAAAAACCAAAAACATGGTTTTTTGAAGTTTTCCATAAATTTTGAGGTTATGTGAAAAAAGTGTAAATACAAAAGTTTTAGATCTTTTTATTACCTACAACTTTGCCATTTGACTTTTTTCAATAGGATTTTTAGTTTTGCCGGAAATCGAGAAAAACCGTTTTTTACCCTTAAAAACTCACCCCCATTCCCTTCCCGACCTCAGATCGCCCGTAAATTATTTTTCCTTTCATTTTTATAATATTCCCCTCCTTTTCTAATGGGTTTCATCCTACTATTATTTTTTTTGGTTTTAAAAATTATCGACCCTGGTCTAAGACAGGTTTGACCTAGCTTGGAGGTCATAAGTTAGTAAATGATATTGCCTTTTCTTTTTTTGGTGAAATTGTTATTTTTTACTTTGTTTATAGTAAGGTTTCTAATAATAATGAATATTTTTTTAAGATCGGAAGACGCAGCGTGGGCAAGCTCTCAAGGTGGACCTACGATCTTACAAGGGTCGCGGGAGGCTTTCAATTACAGAAATGTTCTATATAAGTACTTTCTAAGGTAGCTTAATCAGGTCACGTGTCCATTTTTTACCCATCCCAAAAAAGTGCACAAGGCCGCTAAAGAAGCATTTATTTAAAAAATATACTATTCAAAAAGTTACTTATACTCACATAGCTATGTTTCTTCTGCACAAACTTGAGGAAAGAGGACATGTCGGGCCTCCCGAAGTGGTTGACTGCCTTCAGCCCAGTAAACATCGACGTGCGAGATAGACGTTGGAAGTGGTTCTCACAGATGTACTGTACAGAGAAAAACATTGTTAACAAACGTAAAAACAATTAGAATAGACTTGGTTAAATAATAATAACCTGAGACATTATTCACACACGGCCATCTGATCCCAAACTAAACAGAGGTTGTACTATGGAAACCAGATAACTGATATACTACATATACTACTTTGGTTTTGTAAATACATACTTATATAGATAATTACACAGTTTCAGGACAAACAGACATATTCATGCACACAAATATCTCTGTCCTTGTTGGGAATCGAACCTACGACCTTCCTCGTCAAATGAAAGTTTATATACATACAACTACGAGAAAATTAATAAATATATCCATTAAATATTGAACCAAAGATTTATAATAAAATTCCAAACTTAATGAAATGTCAAGTGCAATATCTCTAACAAAAAAAATTGGAATTCCCTTTTAATTATCATAAACAGTTATAAAATTTTTATGCCTGAAGCGTCTAAACCCGTTATATTTTTATATATATATATTTTCTTATTTGTTATTTTTTGTTAGAGCTACTGGTGTCGACAAACGTCATAATATTCTTGTACGTTTTAAATATTATGAGCTTTTCATAGTTTTGTAATAGTGGTTTCGCAGTATGCACATAGTGTTATGTTACAATCTAGATCAAAAAAATTTAGCTTTAAGGTGTTTATATTGTGATTGTAATGTGTTTTTTGCATCAAATAAATAAATAAAAAAAATATAATAATAGCTAACCGATACCAATTTAATTTGATTGACATTCAATATTATAACTATTGACTTATGTATGACTATTGTTTATTGACTATTACCTACAATTGACATCTAACTTATTATAATACTAATTTATTCTTGTAACCATTTTCAATACTTATAACTATATCTTTATAATTCAAAATATATTTTTAAGAATAGGGTTGTCTAGAATCTAGTAAAATTTTACTTATGATATTACAATACTGTCAAGATAGAACCCGACTTTGTGAGAGACCGGAGCCTGATGTAGGTTAACGAGAAACCTCAAAATCGATCACCATATTCCTTGAATTTAATGTAATAATGTATACATTTTTAGATGTAGAAGTAATATTTTCCCTCTAGCCGAATTTCGGCCACGGCGGCCAGTCACAACAGATATTAGCCATCTGCCCGGTACATATTATAGTGCACAAGTGTGTGCGCAAACACAGGAGCACTTTCTATTCCATCACTCTCATGATCCGATGGGACGCCTAGCGACATGACTGGAAAGAGGTCAGGTACATGACCGACGGCTTTACGTGCTCTCCGAGACACGGGGGTACAATACCGCCAACTCCCAGACTTCGGGCTGATGTTGAGAAATATTTCTTTTTACAGAAAGGTCCCAAAATCGCTTTGGGCTCGACCTGGGATTTTAACCCAGGACCTCGTTCTCTACGGTTGAACAAGCTACAACCAACGAGAAAATTTTTATCCATACGACTCTTAAGTCAGATTTTGCCGAAAGAGAGGAAGTGGACATCAGGAAATACTCTTATCTTATAAAGAACTAGCTGTGCCCCGCGGTTTTACCCGTGTTAACCTTTATAAATTATCACACCTCCTCCCCCGTAGGTGATAGCGTGATAATATGTAGCCTATATGTTGACCCGACCTCTAAGTAATATTCATGCAAAATTTCAAGTAAATCCATGCAGTACTTTTTCAGTTTAGCCCGGACATACATACAGACAAACAGACAAAAATTCTAAAAACTATATTTTTGACTTCGATGTCGACTGTAGATCATGCCCCAAGTATCATTTTTAAAAAATATTCAATGTACAGTTTTGACTTCCCTACGATTTTATTATATGTATAGATTACTCACCAACACGGCGACGGCGACAAATATCAGAATCAGAATATCATCACCCCATCTCATCCCGTGGGGGGCGTAGAAGTCGACCCGAGGGAATATCTACCAGAGGATGGGCAGCAGCTTCCTTCTGATTACTATGACCATCTTACTGCGATCGCCAACCCGCCTGCCAAGCGTGGCGATTATGGCATATCCCCCCAAGACGATTCTTGAGGGAGGCTTGTCCAGCAGTGGACTTATATAGCTGTAATGATGACTCACCAACATAGTCGTTCTGAGATCGAACTTATGGAAGAACTGCGTGATGAAGATGTGTATCTCGAGTACGTTGGTCACGTCCTTGCGTTCCACGTCGCGCAGCACGTCGATGAACCACTCGAAGTGCTTGTGAGATGGACATATCCATAGGAAATACACCTGCACACAGAAAAAACATGATATTATGTCCTCGTTTTCATTAGATATTTGACTACACGTGTGGTGCAGCGGCTAAGACAGTCGCCTCGCCGCTTCATGTCGAGGGTTCGAGTCCCGAGCCGGACGTTATTTGCGTGACCCACAAAGAGTTCTTCTGAGTCTGGATGTAATTTGTGTCCGTCTATTATATGCTTGTAAAGCACCCCGCGACACAGGGATTCGATTCTAAAGTGCGGGCGTTGTCTTAAAAAAAAATACATATAAGTCAACCAGTCTCAGTCGGCGTGGTGGTCGTGGGTTTGATTCCCACCCAGGAAAGATATTTGTGTGCATGAACATGTCTGTTGGTCCTGAGTCTGGGTGGAATTATCTAATCGTGTCCGTCTATATATGTATGTTTGTAAAGTATCCACACAGGGATTATATTCCCTAGTGCAGGCGTGGTCTTTAAAATAAATAAATAAATCTATAAAAGTATGTATTTATCTGGTTTCCATAGTACAAGCTGCGCTTAGTTCGGGATCAGATGGCCGTGTGTGAATTATTTCCCAGGATATCATTGTTATAATTTAGATAACCACTGCCAATCTTAAAGTAAGTCAATCAATTAAACAAAATATATACGGTAATGCACAGATAACACAACGGATGCATTCTTAATTTTATACTAATAATAAATAAATCTTGATCTTGTGCGGGTCGCTGGAAACTGCTGGATGCGAATAGCGCAAGACCGGCAGGGAGACTTGGGGGAGGCCTTTGTCCAGCAGTGGACGTCTTTCGGCTGATATGATGATGATGATGTTAATGAATAAATAAATATCCTGGGGCAACTAACACACTACCATCTGATTCCTAACTAGGCACAGTCTTTATGACAATCAAACAATCGTCAAACTTGCTTATATATTTCGAAATACACAAATATTACAGATAAAATACACTCAGACGCAGAAAAAAATCTCGTGCTCCTCACACTAACATTTGTCCTGAGTGGGGATTGGATCCACGACCTCTGGCTTAGCAATCAGGGTCACTAACCACTCGACCAACAGGCGAGTCAAAAAAGTGCACTTGGCCTAAATGTCAGTTTAGGCCAAGTGCACTTGGCCTAAATGTCAGTTTAGGTGACAGTGTAAACAGAGACTAGCCAACTGCGCAGGAAATATTGGAACGAAGTTCCTTATCGCGCCTTGTGAAAGGGGGCAAGACGGAAAAAAATCTTACGAAAGGTTGTCACGACACTTTTTACAGCTGTGCGGCGTGCGCATGTTTCTTTTTCTGTCTCTCTCTCTCTTATAGAAAGCAAGCCAGATATTTTCATTTCTATTTCGCATTGAACAGTGTGTTGTCGCGACGATTATTTTTGTTGAGTGTATACAGGTTTTTTGTACATAATAAATAATAAGAAATAACTTCGTTCCATCTGGGTGTCCCTTGACACCTCTCAAGTTTTTATAATGTAAGAGTGTGTGCACAAATACATCTATTCCTTCACTCTCATAATCATATGAAAGATGGCTAACGACTATCAGGTGACAGCTTCGGGGAGTAACCAGTACAGACAGCTTTAAGCACTATAACATATTTAGGCCCAACCCGAGATTTGTATCCAGGACTTTATCATCATCATCATTTCAACTAAAAGACGTTCACCGCTAGACAATGGCCACTCCTAAAGATCTCCACAATCACCGGTTTTGCGCTGTCCGCCTCATTACCTGCGGGTTAATCAGAGTTTCACTCGAACTCGAACTTACATTAATGTGAGTATTTTGTGGGTTGGGACAACGATCCTGGACGGAGACCAGACGTAAGACCGCCTGATGGCATAATGCTATCTTGGCACAAGGCTGATACATGGACAACTATACGTATAATATTTATTAGTTTCTTACAATATAGGCAAAAAACGGAACCCAGCCACTTTTTTCCAAAACTATACGAGCTGTACTGTTGAAACTTGGTAAGTTGGTAAGTTCTGTGAACCGCATTAAGATTTTCACACAAAAATAGAAAAGAATAATGATTTTGGGGGTTCACCATACATAGAACGTAACTAAAAAAAAATTTTTCTTCGTACCCATACATTTGGAGTATCTATTCTAGGTCTTCAAAAATGATATTGAGGTTCCTTATATCATTTTTTTCTAAACTGAATAGTTTGCGCGAGTGACGAGACACTTCCAAAGTGGAAAAATGAGTGTCCCCCGCCCTGTAACTTCTAAAATAAGAGAATGATAAAACTAAAAAAAATATATGATGTACATTACCATTTAAACTAACAACGAAAATTGGTTTGCACGAGATCTAGTAAGTAGTTTTTTTTTAATGCGTCATAAATCGAAAACCGCAATTTACCTTTCATTTAATCAACTGAAATACTTGCTGCTGCGGAACCCTTCATGGGCAAGTCTGACTCGCACTTGGCCGGTTTTTAACCTCAATGTCCTCACAGTGCACCTACCATGTTTTCTCTGCATCAGTCCAAGTTTTATCTGCCTTTGGCATTAAGTCCGCCTCTGTACGTTGTTCTGCATAAAGTTTTAACATACTAATAAAAAAGGTATCTTTAGTTTTTATCAAAATCAATTAGTAATATGGTTTAACTAATAAAATATATGTTAAGAAATTACGGTCTTGCATCGTTTTAGTGGTGAGTAGTTTTTTATCCAATCATCCAAATTGGCTCAAGATTACCAATTTTAAATCTGTCCTAACGAACTACTAATAATTATATAATCATTCCAAAAAGGAAATAAAATACCGAAACGAATTTTTGTATTTGCCGGTTGAACAGCCAACGAGCGACCTGTTTATATATGGTTTTTTTTTAATATGTGATAATATCCTAGGACATTATTCAAACACGACCATCCGGTCCAAAACTAAGCAATCCTTGTACTATAAAACGCCAGACATGTGATATCTATACATATAATAAAAACGTAGGAAAGTCAAAACTGTACATTGAATATTTTTTAAAAAGGATACCTTGGGCGTGTTCTACAATCGACATCGAAGCTAAAAATATATTTTTTAGAATTTTTGTCTGTGTGTCTGTTTGTCTGTACCTATGTATGTCCGGGCTAAACTCAAAAAGTACTGCATGGATTTACTTGAAATTTTGCATGAATATTACTAAGAGGTCGGGTCAACATATAGGCTACATGTTATCACGCTATCACCTACGGGGGAGGAGCAGTGATAATTTACAAAGTTTAACGCAGGTAAAACCGCGGGGCACAGCTAGTCTATACATATAATAAAATCGTATGAAAATCAAAGCTGTACATTGAATATTATTTAAAAAGGTTACTTGGGGCGTGATCTACAATTGATATCGAAGCCAAAAATATAGGTTTTATAATTTTTGTCTGTTTGTCTGTATGTATGTCCGGGCTAAACACAAAAAGTACTGCATGGATTTACTTCAAATTTTGCATGAGGACAGAGGACGGGTCAACATATAGGCTACATATTATCACGCTATCACCTACTGACACGAACTGTGATTATTTATAAAGTTTACGCGGGTAAAACCGCGGGGCACAGCTAGTACTACATATACTTATTTTTTAAATACTTACTTATATAGACAACTAGCAGGGCCCCGCGGTTTTACCCGCGTTAAATTTATAAATTATCACAGCTCCACTTCCGTAGGTGATAGCGTGATAATATGTAGCCTATATGTTGACCCGACCTCTTAGTAATATTCATGCAAAATTTGAAGTAAATCCATGCAGTAGTTTTTGAGTTTAGCCTGGACATACATACAGACAAACAGACACACAGACAAAAATTCTAAAACCTATAGTTCAGGCTTCGATATCTATTGTAGATCACGCCCCAAGTATCCTTCTTAAATAATATTCAATGTACTGTTTTGACTTTCCTACGATTTTATTATATGTATAGATTACACTGAGACTCGGCACACAAATATCTATCGTGGGTGGGATTCAAAACCACGACAAGTATCTGTCTACCAATCACGTCACCGGCCCGCCATCCAGAGATGTAGTATATACTATTGAATATAATAAATCTATCACCTCTGTTTCTCTTTCATCGAAAAACCGATGGCTACCTGTTGTAATGATAAGCAAAAATGTCTATTGTATTAAAACCTAAATACGACATCTTCCCCTTAAAAATAATAAGTATTAAATAAAATTATTACATTTTCTTTACCTTTACCATTTTGATATCAACTAGCTACATCTTCCATGTTGTAATGATAAGCAAAGTCCAGTTGACAACTCGTCTATTGTATTAAAACCTAAATACGACACTACCAAACATCAACACCCATGAAATATCAGTAAGCAAAATATTTTGTCTGTGATCTAATTAGGTTTTCACTACATATAGGGGATGACCTCATGGATTATTCACTGACCAAGTCGGAGATGTTCTCAATAAAGGCCAGGTTAGAAGAACCATTAATAGGCGAGCATGTATGAAGTATATAATGAGAGTAAACGAGGCAATAAAGGTGCGGAGTTATCGTCAGAAATCGAAATCTGTTGTATCTGCCTGTCCCCTGGGAATGTGTGTCATGAAGCTGAAGGTGCGTAGCCAAGCATGAGTGGCTATGGTTCGGCACGCAAGAGCGGAAGGCCTGCTCATCCCGCAGCGCCGGAGATAAAAAGAAAAGATAAGCATCAACCATGGACGGAGAAGTCCATGGTTGCTGCTTTTCTTTTCCTTATCTCTAACCATGAGGTTCCGCGGCGTGGGGATGGTACAGGGAGTAGCCATACTATACCATTGCCCTTAATGGTCTCATGGCAACGGAGACCACCGGCAGTTAAACGTGAACTCCATAGAACGGAGGCAAGTCATTCAACCAAAAAAGATGTCGAAATATGACAATAAATAAAACTTGAGAGGTGTCAAGGGACACCCGGATAGAACGAAGTTATTTCTTATTATTTTTTATGTACAAAAAACCTGTATACACTCAACAAAAATAATCGTCGCGAAATAGAAATGAAAATGTCTGGCTTGCTTTCTATAAGAGAGAGAGAGAGAGAGAGAGAAACATGAGCACGCCGCACAGTTGCAAAAACTGTCGTGACAACTTTTTGTAAGAATTTATTCCGTCTAGCCCCCTTTCACAACGCGCGATAAGGAACTTCGTTCCAAAAATGGACGTTGGGCGTAGGGGTTAAGACATTCGCTTCGATAATCCACGTTTCGGGTTCGAATCCCACATAGGAAAGCTATTTGTGTGACCCATAAAAAGTTATTCTGTGGCTGGATGTACTATAGAGATGAATCCCTGTCTTCCCGGGGTACTTAACAAACATATAATTGACGGACACAAAGTACATCCAGCAGTTGTCTTTTAAATAAAAAGAAAAAAAAAGAAAAAAATCTCCGTTGCGCTAATCTCACAACTTTACAGCTCACAGGTTCAAAAGCCCGACTGAAAAGGTTACATCACACGAACATAAGAGTTCGTCCAAATCTATGTCAATTTAAATTATTTAAAGATGATTACTTTTGTATGTCGTTTTCGGTATTTCTGTTTTAATATTATTTTAGGTTTTCAATTTTAACTTTACTTTTAAAACTTCCTACTTTCTTAAGAGTACCACTTGTGTTTTCATCGAATTTTACAATACCCGTCGGTCTTGACACAAGTTTGTCATTAGGATTAAAAAATGAAAGTTTATAACAATATATACTACACTAAATGAATAATATTCCTATTATTTTTGTCGTACACGTAACCTCATGGTTAGTGCTAACAGTAGCAGTGTTTCAGTGAAGTATAACATAGCAATTGTCAAGATGAAGAAGTTCGAAAAAAATTCGGCTTCGCTGCATTTGATAATCGTGCCCAAAATCCTGGCCGCATTGCCACGCTGGATGGCAATGCCATGCCAATATATATATATGTATATATAATTATATTTAATTCTATTTATTTAGTTAGGTATAGGATATTAATATGTATATTTAACTGATGGGTAACCGGTAGCACGCAATAAAGAGCAAAAATCACACATGAATCGCATTGAAAAGAAGCTCTCACCACGGGTGATCCTAGCGAGGTCTTCGATATCACACACATTTGCTGAGGTCTCTCAGATACATGATAATAAATAAATAAATAAAATGCTTAAACGCTGTCCAAAAATCGGCCAGCCCTCTGGTCGTATGTAGCGTCGACCAAGCGTGAAAAACTCGCGGTCTCGGACCCCATGGTCCAAGCGTCTCAACGACTCCACTCCAAACGGCTCAAATATGTAATCTCTTTCAAGGTTTGTATATTTATTTTAATTAATTTAAAATTTTTGGATGAAAATGATACCGCAACACTAACGAGGCGAACGGAATTGTAAGACGTAACAAAACAAGATTGTAATCCTGAATAGTAAATTAGATTTTTTGTTTCAGTTTTTGTAGTTATTCATTAAAATGCCGGAATATTTGATCATTATGTTTCAATAACAAAATAAAGGAATACGCGTCGAAGTGTATTAACGGTGAATTGTTAAAAAAATTAATTGTTAAAAGATGACTCAAGTCTTTGAATTTGTTAACAGTTTCGTATTATTAAATATAGTTTCGTTCTCTTTTACAGCATCTTATTTAAACTTTAGTGTACAATAAACAAATAAATTAGGTGTTATTACCTATTTGCTTGATATAATGCAATAAATATAGAAAATGTAATTACAGTTTTCAGTGGCCTGATGGTCTGTGGTTAGTGAGTTTAATAGTTAGGTTGACAATGTACATATGAACATTATCAACCTACATACAAGAAAAATGCATGCAGTTTGATAATGTACCTACATGCATGTAATTGACATAAACGCTTTTATTAAGAACCCATTTTGACTTGCAAACGAGAACTATCGCCATCTTCCTAATTGTTATACAAGACAAAAAGGCTTGGCTAAACATCTTGCTTCTATTTAGCAATGTCACTGTCTGTATGTCACTCACTGTCAGTAGGAATAGGTCAGGCATTATTTATATGAACAGTAGGTAACTGTTGATATAAATAATGAAATGAAAAATTTAATTCACAACACAAGAAAATGAGGAGTACAAATATACAACACACAGTTCTACAAGACATTACATACATATGTAGATTTGTGATCAGATATGTCCACGTACATTAATATCTGTCCCAGGTGGGAAACGAAGCCACGATCTGCGGCGGGAATAATAATGCATGTTCTATTCCTACAGATAGTGATATTTTAGAGATATCCCGCATTTGTATTCGCATTTGTATTAGAATAATTAAAATTATTTGACAATACAGGATTTTTCTTGCATAATGCCAAATTCTACTGTGACTTTCAGTGATAAGACAGATACAGTTCGGAAAAAAAGTCCCAATCAGTTGTACGAATTATATGAAGAAAAATGTTATGATTTCATGGCGTTCAATAATTCATTAAAAAAATCTATGGAGTGGATGTAATGTCATTGCATACATTTAAGCCAAAAAAAGTTAATCTCGGTTCATGCAAAAATTTAAAGGAGAATCGCTTATGAGTTTATTTTGTCACGTATGATTTTTCCACTATATATATGTAATATGATATTTTTTTAAATGTCATATTCAGTAAATGATGGATTCACTTATTAAAACCATTTTTTATCTTCAGCTTGTAATATTATTGGTGTAGAGAATTGGTAGTTAAATAAAATAATTATATGAATTTCTCGTATCACAATGTTTGTCTGCAATCTGCTCTGAAATCTTATGAAAAAAAACTTTTTGCGTACATTTGGTAGGTCTGAGAATCGGTCGTAAAATATTATTGAAACCTTTATTTGAATCCCAATTTTTTTATTTTTATTTTATTATGATTTGGCATGGAAACATACATACAACCCAAAATTTTAACCCTTCTACTACCAATCCATATTTTCTAATAGTAAATTTAACATTTTTATTTTAAGTTTTTAGCTGATGTTGATGGTATAATTTGGACATCTTATTGGGACCCTTGATGATAGATCCGCTATACTCAACCTAACCAACCAGTGGCTCATCTGAAGTTACAAATTTTTTTCATTAATAAAATAACTACATTGTCAACTTGGAATTACGTTTTAATTAAGTCCTAAATAATTTTTGCTTGCGGCCCTCAACAACATGACTGAAATGTGTTGGCCCCTATTAAGAAAAGGTTGTGTAAGGCGGATTTAGATTTACAATTAGACCCGGTAGTTGGAGATGTGATGAGATTCCGGGTTTCAATTCTATTGTTAAGGTAGTACATCGTTTGCCGAGACATCTAGTAAGTATATAAAAAGATTCAATGAATTTAACAATTACAAGTCAATTGTGAAAGCCAAATCTGGTACGTAACTAAACGTAAAAGTTATTTGTTAAGCAAACAATGAAACTTCCATTTTTCCACTTTTTTTATAAGTTTGGGTCGAAATCGTGAATGTGAAATTACGCGATTGAGCAAATTGATTCCTCGAAATGGATGATTTGTAATTGTGGCGTAATAAGGTTTACATCTTTTAAGATTACTTCATACTATCTACTAGGTTAAAATGCCATTAATTCTTTACGATTTACGCAGCCATACTCGGCAGTGGACATTGCCTTAAATGGGTACGTTGTCATAATATTATGCCAGATTTATTACCTACTAGAATAACTTACTTATTATTAAACACAAAAGGGCACATATTTGTGATTTAGTATGGTTTTATTGCTAACGATTAGGTTTATAAATATATTGGGACAACCAACAAGCTGCCATCTCATCTCAAACTAGGCTCACAAATATTTCTCTTGGGTGGGTAACCAGACAACTGATAAACATACTCATATATTTCTGAATACATACATACATATTATAAATAAATTACCTTCACCATTTAAGCACAGGCCACACTGCCAGCGGGTGGGCGAGTGAGCTAGTGGGCGGGTGAAGCGAGAGAAGGAAACTATACAAACTATATGGAATATTGGCGAGTTAAACTATGGGGTTCATACCGAAAACTACGGATGGATGGGTGACCGAGTGTGCGGAAAAGACGGAGCGGGGCGTGTGGATGGGAGAGTGAGAGGATAGCGTTCAATTGTCACTCGCGCGCAGTTGCATAGTGCACGTCATTGGTGCAAGCGTCATGGAAGAATTCATCGAGGTCCAATTTGCATATAAATTATATAGACACGCAACGTAAACTACACACACTGCTATTCAAAATATGAGCGTCAACTAGTCTAAATACTCGTAACGGGGAGGACGGGCGAACGAACCGGGCGAGCTAAGCTAGCGAAGCTGGTGGGCGAGCTGAGCTAGCGAAGCTGGTGGGCGAGCTGAGCTAGCGTAGCGGGCGGGCGAGCCAAGCTACCAAAGCAGGCACGCCTAACGAGGTGAACGAGTAGCTTCGCTGGAATCGTTGGATATTTCGTTAGCTTCGCTCGCATCGCTGTCGTAGGTTAGCCGGTAGCTCGCGGTGTGAACCGAAGTATGTAAAAGAGGTGCAACGATGTTCGCACGCCCGCCCGCTTGCAGTGTAGCCTGCCCTTTAGAGTCACTAACCACTACGCCAACATGTATATCTTTTTAGCAAATAAAAATAAATGTATGGAACCAAAATACAGTATATGTTTTAATATATTTTTTAAAGTTTTCATAGATTTATATTATATCTTCAATGTTTAATTAGACATGGCTAAATAATCTAAAAATATAATTTAATGACACCCATAAATTCTCATAAGCTTAAATGTATCAAATACATAGGAGGGAAATAAAAAAAATGTGAGCCGTCGCGGGACGCCTGGCAGATGTGAAACATCGACATCATTTTGTAAAAGTAATATGCAGAAGTCAAAGTCGAAGTCGAAGTATAAGTCGCAGTCGAAGTCGAAGTCGAAGTCGAAGTCGAAGTCGAAGTCGAAGTCGAAGTCGAAGTCGAAGTCGAAGTCGAAGTCGAAGTCGAAGTCGAAGTCGAAGTCGAAGTCGAAGTCGAAGTCGAAGTCGAAGTCGAAGTCGAAGTCGAAGTCGAAGTCGAAGTCGAAGTCGAAGTCGAAGTCGAAGTCGAAGTCGAAGTCGAAGTCGAAGTCGAAGTCGAAGTCGAAGTCGAAGTCGAAGTCGAAGTCGAAGTCGAAGTCGAAGTCGAAGTCGAAGTCGAAGTCGAAGTCGAAGTCGAAGTCGAAGTCGAAGTCGAAGTCGAAGTCGAAGTCGAAGTCGAAGTCGAAGTCGAAGTCGAAGTCGAAGTCGAAGTCGAAGTCGAAGTCGAAGTCGAAGTCGAAGTCGAAGTCGAAGTCGAAGTCGAAGTCGAAGTCGAAGTCGAAGTCGAAGTCGAAGTCGAAGTCGAAGTCGAAGTCGAAGTCGAAGTCGAAGTCGAAGTCGAAGTCGAAGTCGAAGTCGAAGTCGAAGTCGAAGTCGAAGTCGAAGTCGAAGTCGAAGTCGAAGTCGAAGTCGAAGTCGAAGTCGAAGTCGAAGTCGAAGTCGAAGTCGAAGTCGAAGTCGAAGTCGAAGTCGAAGTCGAAGTCGAAGTCGAAGTCGAAGTCGAAGTCGAAGTCGAAGTCGAAGTCGAAGTCGAAGTCGAAGTCGAAGTCGAAGTCGAAGTCGAAGTCGAAGTCGAAGTCGAAGTCGAAGTCGAAGTCGAAGTCGAAGTCGAAGTCGAAGTCGAAGTCGAAGTCGAAGTCGAAGTCGAAGTCGAAGTCGAAGTCGAAGTCGAAGTCGAAGTCGAAGTCGAAGTCGAAGTCGAAGTCGAAGTCGAAGTCGAAGTCGAAGTCGAAGTCGAAGTCGAAGTCGAAGTCGAAGTCGAAGTCGAAGTCGAAGTCGAAGTCGAAGTCGAAGTCGAAGTCGATGTCGAAGTCGAAGTATAAGTCGCAGTCGAAGTCAAAGTCGAAGTCATGTCGAAGTCGAAGACGAAGTCGAAGTCAAAGTTTAAGTCGAAGTCGAAGTCGAAGTCGAAGTCGAAGTCGAACTCGAAGTATAAGTCGCAGTCGAAGTCGAAGTATAAGTCGCAGTCGAAGTCGAAGTCAAAGTCGAAGTCAAGTCGAAGTCCAAGTAGAAGTCGAAGTCTAAGTCAAAAAGAACATATTGTGATAGGAACAAAAAAAAACACGGCATGCGTCGCCACGCCAGAAATCTGGTTAACGTGCGGCTATAGATGTTTCACATCAAAACTAAAAAAGAAATGGGCGAGACTTCGATTGTTGGCCGATAAACATCGTAGGCCGTGTGGTTTCTGGCCCAGAAAGAATATCAGAGCCACTCCATACTATCTCGTAGATATCTTAAAAGTTTAATTGTAACTAAGGCAAACCCCTCCTAATTGCTACTAGCAGTGGATAATATCAGGCTAATGATGTAATCCTATCGAAAACATATTTCTAGATCCAAAGACCACTCATCATCATCATCATAATAACAGCCAAAAAAGTACGTTTTATAAAAGTCCACTACTAGATAAAAGCTTATCCCCAAAAACTCCTTGGGAAATATACCATTATCGCAACACTTGGCAGGCGTGTTTTTCCAATCGCAGAATAATGGTCATAGTACCCAGAGATACTATGCTGCCCGTTATCTGAGAGATATTCCCTCGGGTTAACTTCTACGCTCTCCACGCGATGAGATCGGATGATGATATCCTGATAATCGCCGTCGTCACCACACAGTATAACAGACTATCCAAATTAAACTTATTCAAATCTATATCATGGAATTAAACCAAATTAATGTTACCTACCTTCTTACAAGCAACTCCTGAGTATCTGTTGGTTGAGGTGCCGAAGACTAAGTCGTTCAGGATGGAAGCATAGGGTGTGACTCCAATGCCCCCACCCACCATCACAGCGACTTCAAACTTGTACCAGTCCTGGTTGCCACCACCAAATGGACCTTGGATCCTGTACAATGAAGAGTTTTCTAAGTACAAAATGACTGAATGACGTGTCATAAAAATTTGACTACATGTCAATTGAATGACCTTATTTTTATCGTATGGGCGGTGGTTACCCTGATGTCAGGGTTATTCAAGCCACCCAATAGGCCACTAAGATGGCTTCACGACTGTTTTCGAACGGCAACAACCTGGACCGACAGCTTAATAATATCTGGGGACAATGTCACACAGATCATCCTAGCCCCAAACTAAGCAAAGCTTGTACTATGGGTACCAGGCGACGATATAGATAGATAAATACTTATATACATAGAAAACAAACATTACTCAGAAACAAATATTCGTGCTCATCACACAAATATTTGCACTTACCGGGATTCGAACCCAGGACCACCAGCTTAGTAGGCAGGAGCACTACTAACTAGGCTACGGTGACCGTCAAGCTTAATGGGTCTTCCGAAGCACAGAGACGCTCAGAAATTAAATTATTTTGATGGTCATCCAACTATAGATTAGATGCTTTACCTCACAGGTCACTTATGGACCGCTGAGTGGTACTGGCTGAGAGCGAATTAAACGATATGATGGAAGATTATCTATTATTTGAAGACCTACCTAATTTTAGGATGATCTTCAGTATTGAAATTACAAGGGTCGAAGTAGTTTCTGAGTTTCCACGTCCAAGGACCCTGAGCCTTGATGTGGCACGAGAGGAAGTTCTCGTGGGGAGCTGATGTTAGCGTAAACGAATGGAACTCTTCTTTTTTGAACGCCGTGCATGAAAGACGGACCCATTGACCTGGGAAAACAAAATTAAATCAAGGTAAAAAAGCAGTACAAAACTAATCACTTCCGCTGACTAGTTCCACATTTTCCTGTTTAATTCTAATATGGACAAAAATGTTCTAATAATAATTATATCCTGGGACAGTATTCATACACGGCCATCTGATCTCGAATTAATCAGAGCTTGTACTATGGAAACAAAATAACTGATATACTAGAAACACTACTTTTCTTTTATAAATACAAACTTATATAGATAATTACACCCTGAATCCCGGAAAACAAACATTTTCATGCACACAAATATCTGTCCTGGGTGGGAATCGAACCCACGACCTCGGCGTGAAAGGCGCGATCTACCACCCACGCCAACCGGTGCTTTATAAAAACGTTCTCGTGTTTCTCCAATTTTTACAGGCTTTAAAGACCTGACTTCATCCAAATGGTGTTTTAGTCACCCTACGATACAATATAGGTATATGTATATCAATTTGACTATATTTGAAGAAACTTCTTGATCCCAAAACGCGAATCAATTACTTTTCCACAAAATATAAAATAATCGTAGTTAAATCACAACTAAATTTAAATTGTTATTTTATATGCAGTGAATTTCATGCTACCTAGGTTATATAGGACTGGTGTAAAATTTGCTTTTAAATAAAAGCGAATATCAGTATAATATAGAGCTGCTTACCTGATAAATAGATAGTTGCTTACCTGATAAATATTTCAGGTTAGGTGGACGATAAAACTTGATTTTGATCACGTCTGATGGCAGCATTTCTGTCTCTAATACATCGAGAGCAAGATATTTTGTTCTCAAGGATACGACCTGTTGAAGTATAGTTTATTTATCGTTTTCTTTGTGCACAATAAAGAGTTAACTTATCTTTAATGAAAAATAACTTTCTTAGAATAATATTAAACTTAAAATTAAAATATACGACATTTTTTATATTATACTAATCATAGCATTTCATTTGACCCCCATATTGATGGATTTGTGAAAAAAATATCATTCCTCGTTTAGAGTTGGTGGCCATCTTGGAGTTGAAATTTATCATAGTAGTCTAACAATTTCATTTATTACCCATATAGAGAAGGTTGTGTAAAAATATGTTATCGGACATTTTGTGACGGCGGCCATCTTGGATCGATTTTCACCAAACATAGCTAAGAGGACTACCGACTAATTTACCTTTCAACCAAACAGATATACAAAATCCAAATCGGTGCAATCCTTCAAGAGCATCGATGTTACAGACTGACACCCAGACATACACGTCAAACGTATAACACCCCGTCGATTTTGCGTCGGGGGTTTAAATACTATTCACCAGTTTTAGAAAGCTTATTGTACGCATTACAAAGGGTAGCGGGTACAACCTAACATTTCCTATTTATAATTTTATTCGCTTGAAAATGCATATTTTTCTTGGAAATAGAAAACTTTTTTGTTACAATTTTGTACGAAGTACTTACCTTATCCAATGTATATATAATAGCTGGCCCCACAAAGAAGATCCAAAACCTCGGCGCCCCCGTTAGCCTGGCTAACCCATGCACGAGGCACAGCGCATAAAGTGCAACATGTAGCGAATGCGCGCGCCAGAACCACGGATAGGCGCGCTTACGGACAACAGGGTGCGCGAAGACAAATATTATACACATGATTACGAACAGCAATACTCCTGACACACCTGGAGACAATGTTCTTTAATTAGTTAGTCAATAATCCTGTCAGTGATTAATTGAAAGGATTGAATGAGACGTTTGAATAACTACACCACATGATTATACTTAGTTACGGTATCAGACGTCTTTAATTGTTTTTGGATTAAAATATAATTATTTAAATACAAGTTTAACAAATGCTTTTGTTATTTTTTATATACCTTGGAATATAACAAATGGCTAACTTTTCAGTACAAAATATAAGGAGTTCCGCAAGGAGTTCCGTACATCCTTGGGACACTGTTTAATGATAATATGTAATAAAATATATAATACCTGTGACTGTCTGGAATACCCAATACGTAATCCCAGGTCTGAAGTCTGACGTGAAATGAACCTCTTTGGTCAAACAACGCAAGTTTTCTACGGGCTGTGTGGAAACATGGTAGAAGTTGACCATATGACCAGCTGTGTGCAGCAAAGAGAAGAATAATGCTGTGCACGCCACGATCTTGTGGAATTGGATACTCGAGTCCAACGGTATGTATTGCTGAATACTGAATTCCTGAAAACAATTGATTACTTTGAGTATGATTAAACGGTACACTATGAAGTTGATGCGAGGTTAAAGATCACCTTTGAAAATATACTTTTTAAACGAAGAAAGCAAATTAATGTTGTTTGAGATAACACTAGAATTAATAATTCCTTAGATCTATTGATTTTAGAGGCTGATACAGCTAGAAG
This sequence comes from Pseudoips prasinana, assembly GCA_951640165.1. Classification (NCBI taxonomy): domain Eukaryota; kingdom Metazoa; phylum Arthropoda; class Insecta; order Lepidoptera; family Nolidae; genus Pseudoips; species Pseudoips prasinana. The sequence continues at coordinate 19,645,874 of OX621260.1, forward strand.
TATTTTTTTAGATAGCCATATTAATTTTGATATTGATTTAATCAAGCTATAAAAATATGAATGTAAGAGTAAACAAAAGAAATCTAATAATACCTTTAATTTGGTTAGCAGATTCCTGGACATGGTCAGTAACAATAAACTATAACAAAACGATAAAGCAGCAGCCGATCCTCTGGTGATTGCAATGCCCACGCCCATGATGTGCCGTAAGTCCAAATGTTCTGACATGAAGGAATAGTGCGCGAATCGTTCTACAAAGAGACCAATGGTCACTACGTAGAATACGAATAAGTAGAAGATGTTTTGGCGGTTTTCTTCAAGGAAGGTCGTTAGGTAATCCCATTTGAGTAGCAACCAATGTCTGAAAAAAAAAGGTTATACTTAGTTCACAATGATGCAAATAGCGCAAGACCGGCCATTGTGGAGATCTTTGGGGGAGGCCTTTGTCCAGCAGTGGACGTCTTTCGGCTGATATGATGATGATGACATAGTTCACCCATGTAACATTCAGGATTTTTGGCGACTTTACTTTGAGATATTAACTGGATTTTGCTGCTTGAGAGGTATTACGTGGCCCGTTGGTCTTAGTGACCTTAACTGTTAAGCTAGAGGTAATGAGATCGATCCCAACCCAGCAGAAATCTTTGTGGGATGAGCAAGTTTATTTGTTCTATGCCTGGGTGTAATATAATATTAAGATATATATATGTAAGTTCATGAGTTCTCTTGTTATCTTAGTACAGGCTCTGTCCAGTTTGGTATCAGATGGCAGTGTGTCAGTTGTCTCAAGATATTTATTTAATACACGGCGTCTGCACTGGATTCGTGAGGCATATGACAATACCACTGTCGGGAATGTACCTAGTCAATAAAACCGATCGACTGATATTTACATTGTAGTAGATTGCAAAGACAGTTAAAGCGATTCCCCGGGACATGCCTGAGCTTCACCGCTCAGTGTCATTTCATTGTGTGCCACTGTTGATCCTGGCTTACAGGAGTTGCAGTGGTGGGTAAGAGGGAAGGACTTGTCCCGACTAAAAAAAAAAATGTAGTAGATTGCAATTTGCAATGGCAATATATCATTTCTTTATCAGCTTCAAAAAGGGGTTTATCAATTTAACTGTGAGGTTTTAATGTATTTAACGCGATTTCTCCTTTTGAACAGATTTTAAATATATTTTTTTTATTTGATAGGATGTGCTTTCCCGGTGATGCCACATATTTGTCTGTTCACCTCGAATAGATGAAGGCATCTGTAACTTTTTTAAAACAGTGATTCCAAAGTTCATTGCTAAAATTTGGAAGTTACCTGGATTGTTCCATGGAAGGTTCTATATGGAAGCTGGTCATTCTTGCCACATTTGTGGAAGTGTCTAAGAAATTCTGCTTCGCTCCTTTACAGTCCAAGCCGATAGCGACGAATTCACCCTTGTATTCCTTCATCATGACTTTGAAGTCGGAGTATGTTAAGTGATCTTTGTGTTGGAGACCAGCATCCTAGAAAAAGAAAGATTTTTTGTTCCTTAACATGCTAATTATAATTAGCAAACTTCGAGTTGTCTATGCTCGAAGTTAGCAGAAACTTATTTATATTCTCTATGGGAAAAGGTTTTAAGTGAAAACTTCTTTTTGGGTGAACTAAAATCATGGACCTCGCGTCATCGTCACCGAACGCTGTCCATGCGTTTAACGCTTTTGCCATACCTACTATTGGAATCAAATATAACAGCTCACTTAGGACCCTTAAAGTTGATCCACGATCCTTTTGCAACTGGTTATTAAGATACTGTCACATGATACATATTAAAAGTACGCAGTTAAATCCTTACTAATATAAATCATTTCTGTCTGTCTGACGCGCTTTCACGTGAAAATTACTGAACCAATTTGAATGAATTTTGGTACAAAGATAGTCTAGAGCCTTTGAAAGGTTATTGCAGCATGGAGTGGATTTTATAAATTTCAGTCGAAACACCACGGTTCGGTGGCGGAGCAGTTAACTCCAATGCGGCCGGATACCCCGTGGCCCGTCAGTTATATTCCTACCACAACTTAAATTTGTACAAAACTATTTTAAATTTTATTTATGCATACTTACAGTACCCTAAACCGGCGAGCACGTATGAAAAATATAATGACAGCAAACGAAGCAAAAGAGGAGTGCAACACTCTGTTACATCCCTATTTCCACTGTTTACTGCTGAGTTGCAACACTCGCCGATTGACGCAAATGTGAACCAGCAAATCAGCAATAAATACTGTATATAAACTTGCGTTTTTACTATTTCCATCAGTGTATTATTCTCTGGTGAAATTGCTGCCCAGCTACGGAATGGTCATAGATCTGCCGGCTGGCTTTCACAAAGGAAACTAGAAGTAATATATTCCGGGTCGTCACTGTGCCCTTCACTAGAGCTATCGCGCAAGTCCAAATAACAAAGTTATTATTAGTGTTGCCTATTTGAAAAACAGTGTACTTTAAAAATAAAACAAAAGTAGATTATTCACTTAACTTTGTAGTTTTTTTTTAAACTATCGAGTCGCACAAACTAACATATCGTCACAAAGGGAAATCTGTATCTCTGGCTATCTCTCCGGAAAACAGGCGTGAGTGTATATATGTACGTATACTTACAGAAAACATTCCATCAATGAGCTCAGTGACATGTTCGTCGCGTAACGATGTGGTTCTAGCAATTTCTACGAGAGACCTCAGCATTTCACTCAGCTCCCCTTTATCAATGACGCCATTGCGGTCGTCATCGCACATATCGAAGATTATGCGAAGTTTGTCTTCTGTCGCACCACGGGAGAATAAAACTACAGTGTCGAGGAATTCCTGAAAGAAAATGTTGAAATTTAATCTATTTTCTTTATTGATGTTGGCCCTCACCATAACGCAGGCAGCTACATAAATTATAATACATAAACCCGGTATCTATCTACCATAATGCAGAGTTATTTATTTATATGGTGTGCACTTTCTCTAAACCTAAGTTATTTGCTTTCTTAACAACACGAAACGCTGGGGCCAAATGTGTAACGTGCCCTCTGGGGCCCCTGTTTCAGAAAACATGAAAACGCTCAGAAATTCATCATCATGTCAGCTGAATGTCGACCATTGCTGGACAAAAGCCCCCCCAAAAGATTTCCACAATGAAGTTGTGTCCATCATTTGGAGGTATATGCCATAATCGTCACGCTTGGCAGAGAGGTTGGTCGCTGACACAGTACTCAGAGATATGCTGCTGCTAGTTGTCAGAACGGCCTCTACGCCCCCCCACGCAGCAGTTATACCAAGAATATATTGCATTCGGTATATTTTTTTTTCCTGGGACATTATTCACACACGGTCATCTGATCCCAAACTAAGCAAAGCTTGTACTATGGAAACCAGATAACTGATATACTACATATACTATTTGTAAATACATACTTATGTAGATAATTTACACCCAGACTCAGGACAAACAGACATGTTCATGCACACAAATATTTGTCCCGGTGGGAATCGAACCCACGACCTCCAGCGTGAAAGGCAGCGTATCTACCAACCACGCCAATAGGCCCGTCAATAAGTGATGACATTACCAATCAGAAAATTACGATTAAATTAAATAAATACCTGGAATGAGATTCGTCCATCACTGTCCTTGTCAACAATGTTGAACATTTTCTTGACGAACACAGCGTCTGCCTTCATCCCGAGTGCGCTTGCGAACTCACTCGTAGATAGTGACGTCCTCATCACGATGGACTGAAACAGCAATAATACAACGTATAATATATTGTATACGGTAAAACGGTAAATAGTGGATGAGGAAGATCGATGGAGAAGGAAAATATATATCAACTAAAATGTGACAAGACATTTCGCATAAAATAAAACTACATCATCATATCAGCCGAAAGACGTCCACTGCTGGACAAAGGCCTCCCCCAAAGATCTCCACAATTGCCGGTCTTGCGCTATCCGCATCCAGCGATTTCCAAAATAAAACTACATTAACACCAGAAAACTTATAAAATGGACAGTGACACTCGATTTTTAGTATCATTGCATTTTTTTCCAACATTGTTCTTACAAATTAATGATCTGATGGACGTGTAGTGTAGTGTAGTGATAATTCGATCTCCATAGCCAAGTTCTGGACTGTTTCCTATGAAAAGGACACAATACCATTAGTTGCGTCATTTTAGTTTTGACGCGAAATACAGAGTAAAATAAGCGACACGTTAGGACCATTCGTTTAAATATGTACCCAGTACGCAGTTTTAGTTGTTTAGCTGTTTTTTTAGTGTTTTAGTATACCATTTTTGACGTGAAAGCTTCTTTAGGTGCGTTGTGCTCTTTTTGTGTGAACAAAACTAATGGAACTCGCGTCATTGTCACAAAACGTTTCCCATGAGCTATATATATATATATATATATATATATATATATATATATATATATATATATATATATACTATGTATATATAAATATGTACTTTTAGGATGGAAAATGCGTGAAACTCGCGTCATCGTCACCACACGCTTCACATGAGCTATATATTGTATATACATCATCATATCAGCCGAAAGACGTCCACTGCTGGACAAAGGCCCCCTCAAAGATCTCCACTATTGCCGGTCTTGCGCTATTCGCATCCAGCAGTTTCCAGCGACCCGCACAAGATCATCGGTCCATCTTGTAGGGGGCCTGCCCACGCTGCGTCTTCCGGTTGGTGGTCGCCACTCAAGAACCTTTCTGCCATATACAAAGAGTATATCTGAACGTGAAGTGTAGATTATTTAGATTAGAAATGTGAAAAATTGTTTTCACTCCTATCGGTAGTCGCCGAAGAATACTCGGCATATTTTTTCTTTACGAGGTAACTACCCACTAATAAGTGGGGGATATAATGACATTCAAATCAGTTGAGACATGCAAAGCCAAAATCCCCAGCAGTGGCAAATCGCTAGAACTGAAGACATCAATAAGTATTTATTTTCCAGTTTATATAAGTAGACACAAAAGTAATCTGTACATAGGTAGGTACGTCTTGAAACTGTAAACGATATAAACATTATTAATACGGGATATATAGATATTCCGTATTAATGTGCTAATTCAAATGTCTAATACTATATTTGATTGATTGTGTAAATATTGCATAATATTGTATACGTCGCAAATTACTAAGCGTGTAACAAACCTCACTTTCTAATGTAAAGAAAGATAATATATTGTTTTATAATGTTCTAGGTGGTAATCCTCTATTTATTTTTGATTTCATGTCCATACTATCTTATGATGATGCCTTTGTATTTTTATTTCGTTTTGTTTTGGTTTGGAAATAAATTTATTATTTATCATCTATGGTTATTAATTTACCTCTGGATCTGCATCTTCTTTTCTTCGGCGTTTTTCTCCGGGCGCTAATCCGAAAGTGATAGCGTACGCCTCTCTGAAGAAATGTTCTAACTTCCTTTGTCGTCGCTCTCTCGTTTCTGCTGTAGTCAATATTTGTTCGCGATGCCCCTGGGATTTAAAAATATGATTAATATAAATAAAAAAATAAAAAGGTTATTTTCAAGTAGACTTCAGAAAGCACTTGCAAATAGTCACAAGATGTTTGTAGTAATATAGTTAATTATACATAATTATTTCTAGGTACATATAGATATTTAGGTACACGGAAAACGTTAAGAAATAAAATCGACTTTAAAATAATAATGATTTTGTTATTTTGCTAGCTTATATTAAGTTATTGTCAGATTATGTATAGGTTTAATTATCGAAATTAATATTGATATATAGTACAGAATTTTTCGAATAATTTCCTTTCCTTCCCTTGAATCATCATTATATCAGCCGGAAGTCGCCCCCCGCTGGACAAAAGTCCCCCCAAAGATCTATACAACTGCCGGTTTTATGCAAATAATTTCTTAAATCATTTTTAAAATTAGCGACACAAAATTTGAAGCGCAATCACGATCAAGTATATAACTAATAATAATATCCTGGAACATTATTCACACACGGCCACATGATCCCAAACTAAGGAGAGCTTGTACTATGGAAACCAGACAACTGATATATTACATGTACTACTTTTCTTTTGTAAATGCGCACTACTGCTTATATAGATAACTAGCTGTGCCCCGCGGTTTTACCCGCGTTAAATTTTATAAATTATCACAGCTCCTCCCCCGTAGGTAATAATATGTAGCCTATATGTTGACCCGACCTCTTAGTAATATTCATGCAAAATTTTAACTAATTCCATGCAGTACTTTTTGAGTTTTGCCCGGACATACATACAGACCAACAGACACACAGACAAAAATTTTAAAAACTATATTTTTGGCTTCGATATCGATTGTAGATCACGCCCCAAGTATCTTTTAAAAAAAAATATTCAATGTACAGTTTTGACTTTCCTACGATTTTATTATATGTATAGATTATATCCAGACTCAGGACATACAGACATGTTCATGCACACAATATCTGTCCTGGGTTGGAGTCGAATCCATGTCATGCAGCGTGAAAGGCAAGTATTTACCAACTACGCCAACAACTGACACAATGTGAGTGATCTTACCTGACTCAAATTAAGTGACTTCTTGTGCTGTGATAAAAAGGTATCCAGTTTGACTAGGAACTTGCGCCTTGAGGCTAGGGAGTCCATTTCCAGCACTAAATCGTGTTCACGAGGCGCTCGTATTAATACTAGGGGGCGTTTGTTGTGTCTGCCTTCCTGGAATTTAGAATTACAATGTAATTAGTACGATTTGTTCGTTCGTTAACTGAGAAACGCCAAGTACGCAAAGAGAAGCCTAAGCCCACCTATACGTATACATACAACATGGCAGGCCAACTTTATTGTCCTAGTTGTGACCGAGTATTTAAAACTAAGTTAATAATAATAATAATCATTTATTTTCTCCACACTTTCATAACTTATGTCTAACAACTTAACGTACATTATATTTAATTAGTAGGGAGCTGGTGTCCGAAGTAGGCGTAAACCTGTATTACGGATCACCAGGTCCTTCCCCGCATTTCGGTCTAGCTAGCCATCTAAGGGCACACCAAAGAAGGTGATTTCGAAGGGTCGCCGTTATCGAAATCGATTAGGAGGACTATATATATATATATATATATATATATATAATTAGTAAAGATTGGCAAAGGAATGGTAAAGGTTGCTCTAGTTTGAAACCTACCAAGCGATTTCTTTATCATTTCCCTATTATGAGATTAGAAATACGCTTTCCATTACGAATAATCTATACTAATATTATAAAGAGGTAACGTTGGTGAGTTCGTGACGTTGTAAGAGGTAATCTCTGGATCTACTGAACCGATTTTCAAAATTATTTCACCAATAGAAGGCTACGTTATTGTGGAGTGTCATAGGCTACGGAAAATTCCAAAATTAATAACGCATATTTACTTAAACTTAAATAATGTAATCCAAGTTGTGGGACAAACGGGCAGGGACAAAAATATTCATAACGCGGAACGAAGTACGCGGGCACTGCTAATAAGTAAAATTCTCCTAATATTATAAATGCGAAAGTTTGTGGAATACACACATCAACAAAGTCTAGGGATACGTTATTTTGAAATCAAACATGGCTTTATTGTTTAAAACCTATTTAGTTTCCTTAAAAAGTTTATTTACAGATTTAAACCTTGTCTATTCTTTATTCAAAATTTAAAAATTAAAATGAGAAACAAATGAAAACACGCAAAGCACAGCGCAATCTTGAGTTGTATCTAATTTCAAGAAGTTGCATTAAAATTTTTTTTGCGTGTTAATTGAAGAAAACCTGATAAATTGTTTTATTTTCTTTTCTCAATTGGTTGTGTAAGCTTTTTAGTGTCATGCCACGCCATCATTTGAGTCGAGATGAAATGTTACGGGCAGTTGGCATGTTACAAAACGGTGCTATTCAACGCGTCGTTGCTGAGTCTCTGGGCACAAGCCAAAATGTGGTATCCAGGCTGTGGTCACGTTATCGCGCTACTGGAGATGTGGCAGAACGGCACACAGGTAGATATCGTGTTACCACTCAGAGACAGGATCGATTTCTCCAAATGACCGCCAGAAGACTACCCAATATCACAGCGATGCAACTAGTGCAAAGGCTCCAGGAGGGTCAGCAGCTGCTGGTGAGCGACCAAACCGTGCGAAGGAGGCTGCATGAAGTTGGTCTTCATGCTCGCAGACCGCTACGAGTCCCAGCGCTGCGACGTGGCAATCGCGGTAGGCGACTTTTATGGGCTCAAGAACATTTGACATGGAGTGATCAACAATGGTCATTGGTGCTGTTCACTGATGAGTCCCGCTATGGATTTCATCCAGATTCGAGACGAACACGCGTTTGGAAAACTCCAGGCAGGGTCAGCCGTCTCCGACATCCACAGGAGGTCCACTCTTACCAATGCGGGACAATTATGGTGTGGGCAGGAATACGAATCGGCGGACGAACCCAACTCATTTGGATTCAGGGCAGCATGACTGCCCATAGATACCGTGAGGAGGTAGTAGAACGTGTCATTGTCCCGCTCAGGGCCCTAACGGGGCAAGAATTTCAGCTCATGCATGACAATGCACCTTCCCATACAGCGCGGCTGGTGAGGGCCGCCCTTCGAGAACACGATGTTCAGGTATTAGATTGGCCTCCACAGTCGCCAGACTTAAACCCAATTGAACACGCCTGGGACATGTTACAGCGAAGAGCATTGAGGGATTTTCCGCCCAACTTGACAACAGAAGAACAACTTTTCGAACATTTAAAAAGAACTTGGGACTGCATACCCCAGCAAGACATTGACACCTTAATTTTAAGTATGGAAAATCGTTGCCGCTGTGTGATTAATGTTAGAGGAGGAAATACCGATTACTGATTATCAGATTTGGTAAGATTTTTATTCATTTAATTCGATTGAATAATTTTATAAGAATAAAATGTTTTTGTTCACTCAGTAATTTTCTATGGCTTAATTAATTTAAGACTTTTATTAATTAGAAAAACAAAATCGCATCGTGTTGTTAATGTTTAAATATCGGCCATGAAATTATCTTTAATTCTTCCATTTACAGTCATAACAAAATGTTTATAGTTTTCTAGATAATCAATGAAATGTTCAATATCCCTAGATTGTGTTGATGTGTGTATATGGATGTTTGTAACTCTTTCACTGCATCTTTGTTGTAATATAGCTTATATATTCGAATGGGCTCAGCTTGATTTATTATATAATAGTATATGAGGTACCTATATGATGTACTAGCTGTGCCACGCGGCTTTACCCGCGTTAAACTTTATAAATAATAGCCTATGTGTTATTCAGAAATATAAGCTACGAGTATATTACTAAAAAGTTTATCAAAATCAGTTCGGTAGTTTTAGCGTGAAAGGATAACAAGCATCATTTTTAGGGTTCCGTACCCAAAGGGTAAAAGGTATTACTAAGTCTTAGCTGTCTGTCTGCATGTCCGTCTATCACCAGGCTGTATCTCATGAGCCGTGTTAGTTAGATAGTTGAAATTTTCCCAGATGATGTATTTCTGTTTCCACTATAACAACAAATACAAATAATATTTAAGGGGGCTCCCATACAACAAACGAAAATTGTTTGCTCATTTTTATAGATAATGGTACAGATCCCTTCGTGCGCGAGTCCGTCTCGTACTTGGCCGGTTTTTTTATTATACACATCTACATATCTATACTCACTATCTTTCGCCTTTTTAATATTAAATATAACTGATCCGTACGCACCTGACTCTCCACGACGGTAAGTTGTTCAGTATGGTCTAGTGGGACAGTTCGCAGTTTGTCTCCCTTGCGATCTGTGACGTGAAGAGCTGGCTCAGGACCCAGGCGCAGTTTTACCAGCCGTTTGTAGGACGCGTGCACCCATTCACGACACACCATCTTATCTACTGAACCTGGTATACAAAATTATGATTAATAATATCAGAACTCAACGTTATACGAAACTGTAATAATGTCCTCCTAGCCGAATTTCGGCCACGGCGGCCAGTCTCAACAGAGATTAGCTATCTGCGCGGGACATATAGTGCTCAAGTGTGTGCGCAAACACAGGAACACTTTCTATTCCATCACTCTCATGTTCCGATGGGACGCCTAGCGACACGACCAGAAAGACACAGGCACAGGACCGATGGCTTTACGTGCTCTTGGAGGCACAGGGGTATACTACCGCCAACTCCCAGACTTCGGGCTGATGCTGAGAATTTTTTCTTTTTACAGAAAAGTCCCAAACTGACTTTTGGCTTGGATTAGAACCCAGTAATAAAAATATCCTGGGACATTATTGACACAAGGCCATCTGATCCTAAACTAAGCAGAGCTTGTTCTATGGAAACCAAATAACTGATATACTACATAATATGTATAAGTATATTATACTATTTTTCTTTTGTAAATACATATTTCTATAGATAATTACACCCAGGCTCAGGATTATTGCGATGCTATTGAATTTATTTTCCTGAAATGTTGTCTTTTAATTGAAAGCAAAAAACAGACAGACTCAAGGCGAGGGCTTATTATTTTGGTAATATTTCAAAGTTTATGAATCCTAGAGAATGGCATTATATTTCTATATATATATAGAAATATAATGCCATTCTATAGCCTGCTAATTTATGTAATTAGGATATAATATAGATAGTAACTAACTGAACATAAATAACCCGTCAGTTAGTTTTAATGGGCAATTTTAGAACACCTACCAATGACTTTATGAACTGCCCTAAGGTTGAGTGGTACAAAATGCTTTTGGTGTTAAGTCCGCCTATGAGCAATATTTTAGAACCATTTTTTTAATATTTTACCTTTATATTGCGCATTCTTAACTTCTTGCTGGATCTTGAGTTTTCTTCGGCGACTGTTTTGTAACTTGACCACTCCGTACCCGGCGCCAGCGCAGAGTATCGGAACAAATGCCAGGATCAAACATGTGTAGATGTATGCAAATTCGTTGCCCTATAAAACACAATGCAAAGGTAGCTGTGTAAAGAATATTTGAAGAAGAGTTTTACCACATACTTATGCCATGGGGAGGTTAAACCGCTTACGTTTTATTAATTTATTTAATATAAACGTTTAAATTACCATAATCATTTCCCCGATTAATAAATTGTATGCTTAACCGAATTATCTGCGGTTAAACATCAGATTAACAAGGCATACAAATGAAGACATATTAATAATATCCTGGGACATTATTCACATACGGCCATCTGATCCTAAACTAGGCAGAGCTTGTACACACGGCTACATTTCCAATATAAGCTGACCTCTCATTGAATGGAAATCCTATACAACGTGAGATCAGCTTATACTGGAAATGTATAGCTTGATATGTAGCCGTGTGTACTATGGAAACCAGATAATTGATATATTATATATACTACTTTTCTTTTGTAAATACAAACTTAAATAGATAATTACACCCAGACTCAGGACAAACAGATATGCTCATGCATACAAATATCTGGCCTGGTTTGGAATCTAACCCACAACCACGCTGACCGACCCGTCATTTATACAAAGGATGTTTATTCAAGACTGACCTCAAAGTAATCATAGCCCTTGAGATATTTGCAAGGCGGCAGTTTAGAAGCATTCAACTGGTAAGGCTGAGGGCAAGGGTCTCCAGCTCTCCAGTGGAACACATCGCGCTGTAGGTCGTGGGGTCCAACAGCTGTGCTGTTCACTATGATGTCCCACATTGTCATACGACGTAGTTCTTCAATTTCTTCTTTGGTAAATATGCTGGAATAATGAAAATCTAGTTTTATTTAGACCGTAAATAAATCGTAAGCAGTAAACCATACACCAGTTTTTGTTTCTAGTATACCCCCATTATTTGTAACTTAATAACTTTGTAAATAATAACTTAATGTTTTGTAAGATTAGCAATAGATTTAGATAAACATATTATTTTGTATATGTTGCATTAGAATTAGTTATATAATATATTACTTAGATATAGAAATTAGTATGTAGCAACCGTCCGAAGTAGAACTTAAAAATCTACCTTACTTTAATACCAGTTTCTCATATAAGGGAATGTTTTTCTTGTAAGAAATTAAATATCTTAAGCCCGAAATATTTATGTATTTTTTTCTGTGTCTGAATGTTGAAAGCCATCCGGTCCGATTTCGAATCGGAGAAATCTTAGAAATTGTAGAAAATCACTGGTTCTTCTTCGAGTACTTCATATTTGCCTTGTTTTTGAACAATTTGAGTTCAGGTAAGTGTTTTAGTGATCAGTTAAAAGAAAACCAATACTGATATGACCAGAAATGCATTTAAAGACAAATACTTAACAATAAAATTTCCCGTTCAGTATAGTTCATGAATTTCAACTCACCTATTCTGATCATTTTCGAACCAAAACCTGTCAGCATCTCTAATTCTAGCGAACTGATCAATAATGATGGCTCGAAACAGTTCTCCTGGATGTCCGGTAGACTCCAACATACCACCTGTAATAATACATTGACTAGTATTATTATGTTTCCCCAGCGCTACGACATGTCCTTCTTCAAAAAAGGTTTAAAAAGAGTGTTAATCTCGCGGTAGGCAGCGGTTTGCTGTGCCCCCTGGCACTGCGAATTTCCATAAGCATTGCCACTTACCATCAGGTGGCCTGCTAGCTCGTCTGCCTCCAAATACAATAAAAAACAAAAATCCACTAGTACTTGGTGCCTATTCCAAGCAGATTAAAACCAAAGAAGAAAGAGTAATTTATATCTTGGGATAACTAACACACTGACATCTGATCCAAAATTAGACAGAGCCTGTACAATGGCCACCAGATAAGTAATAAATATATAAAAATTTTAAATATGTTCATTCATATTGTAGAACAATTGCACCCCGACGTATAACAAATAATCGTGCTCATCGAACAAACAAGTTCTGGTTTAGCAGTCAGGGCCGCTAAACAGTAGACCAACAGGGTAGTCAAAGGCCAGGCCGTTGATCCTGACAAATCTTACCGATATAAACATCAATGTTATCGAGTCTCCCATTGTAGATTTGAATTAACTTCTGCAACAGATCAGGATTTTCCTCAAAGAGCGGAGGGTTGATTTCGTTGAACGTTTTGATTTGTCGTAGTCCAAAATACTCCCTGTAACAAGAATGTTTATGAGCGTTTCTCAAAAAAATTGTACCTTTTCTCAGAAATTATGCTGAAATTAAAATATTGAAATATACTTGATTTCTTTATTTTAAGCTATGGGTAAATGCCTAAAGTTTAGTAATATAAGGTTTGTTTTGAGATTTAAAACGTAAATAAATAGCAAAATCCATAAAAACAGACCCAAGGTGGAGAAAAATTCTTATTTGGTTACCTTCATTCGTTTTCGTAAATTTAATATAGAAACCAATTACCGGAATATTTATTGAATTAAATGTGATAATAAAACAACATTCAACTTGTTTTTCAGTCAATCACTCTATATTAATATGCAAATCTTAAATTAAAGGCGGTTTTATTTCCTTTACGTTACTATTCGGTCACAACTCTTATTTAACTTTACATTATTGACCCTACTTTATTTTGTATTAAAATTGTGTATATATACATAATGCAAAGACTAACCATATATTTTAGTTTTTATCACAAAAATGTATTTATGTTAAAAATATATAAATAAAGAAAAGAAATATGCGTCTGCTTTTATGGGACAGTAACCAAATAGAAATCTGGAAACTAAATAGGATTTCTTAAGCCTAGACTTCACAGTTGTGCAAATAATTATATTTGACTTAAATGTATTGGTAGAGCAACCTCTGTCAGGAAACATTTATATTTCGTAATAATCTAATAATAATAAATACTGACCAATTAGACAGTTTAAAGGTTTATTAAAAATTCTAGGACTATACATTGTTAGCATGAACATTACCCTCAATCAATCTCTATACATATATTTATAAATGTTTATTATTTTTATTCGTTTTCTATAATAGTAATCTCTATATTAGTTTTCTTAACTTAATTAGTTTAACTTTTTTTGGAGGTGTATTTTGAGTTTATTCTTTCTAAGTTAAAAAAATATAAATATAATATTTAATAAAAAATATAAAAAAATATATAAAAAAATATAAATATAATATTAAATTTTTTTTAAACTGATAAAATTACATCGTCATAATTATACTCAAAATCAGGCAGTCAATACTCTGCCTAACAATTTCCTATTTTGTTATACACTTTTCCATTTATACGTTACCACTCAAGAGTAACAACAAAAGAGGTAACGAATTAAGGTTACAAAAATTATTAAAATTGTTTACACGCACAACTCTAGCTAGTATTCGTTTAGGATTTGACTTTCAAAATCAAGATAAAGTAGGTACTCGAGGAGAAATAAAATATAAAATTGGAGCTTAGCTCTGATTGTTGGGTAACAAAGTTAGGATTTTTTTCGGACCAGCAACCAGGCGGACAACATTCAATGATCCCGCACGGCACGCAAAAGAAATATCTAAACTTAAACAAGATGAATGCTGATCTTGCTGATGGTGCCACTAGTCTAAAACATATTTATACCAAATCGGCGTTGATATTTTCCATAATTACGGTCACAAAAGAAGAAATCTAAAAAGGAACTTTTTATGCGATAAGTACAATAAAATAATTATTTATTAAATATATTAATTGTTCTATAGGGCTAAAGATTTATTTATAAATTAATTGGGGTCTTTTATTTCGTAATAAATACATTTAAGTGATTCTAGAATATCCGGAAGTTCACTCAGTACAATCGATCGTTTGGGACGGTATGAAATTGGGACACTTCACTTTTCATACAACTAGATTAAACCGATTTTTTAAATATTTTTATATTTTATAAATTCTTATTGTATTTATACATTTTTTATTTTTTTTACTTAGAGCAATTAACTTACTAATTATATAATTTAGTAGAAACTAGTAATGATCTATTTTATGTATAGAAAAACAAAATTGAAAATATGGGACAGAGAATAAGATAGAAAGTATAATTTTTTTGAGAAATGCTCTTATCTTAGTTAGTCTATAATGTTAGAAATATAAGTATACGATACTCAACAAAACCATAAGTGTGAAAAAGAAGCAAAGTTTGGTACAAACTGACGGTGATGCCGACGACTATCAATGGACTAACCGCGAGTCTAGTTGCTTAACCTCGCCAATTACTTACGGACCGGTGAGAGCATCTCAGTATGAACTGAATTACTAAAATACTTCTAATATTTTTTTTACCCACATTTGTTAAAACAATTCAGTAAACATTTGTAAATTATACTGCCTTCATGATGATATTTAAAAAAATAATTTGATATTCTCTGTTTGTTAAAATAAGTTATCTAAGTTTCTTTAACTATTATTTTAAAATTCACATAGTATTTATTTATTCACTCAATCAATTTAACATTTAAAAGAAGAAGAAAACCATCAGCGAAATTATCGACTGCTATAACTACGTAAAAGGGCGTCGAAAAATTCCTCCGCATCGTCAGGAGGTAAAGTGCCCGGAAGGCTGGCTACATTGCCAAGGTATAAGGCAATGCTGATTCTTTGAACCAAAAAAAGCCGAGAGCTTGCTTGGTCTCGGAAAGCCGATCAATCGTTATGCTTCTTACCTGGCTGTATTATAATCAGACAATCCATAATCCCGTCCGCGCATAATATTGAGTGCACCAAGATCTCTTCTAGAAAACTCCATCGGGCCAAACAAGTTGTCTCGTACATCCGAACACAGCAACGCGTCTTCTCTTTCCGATACTTGTGATGCCATGCCCATCAGTACTTCCTCGATTGGTACTTGAGACATCATATCCTGAACATAAACAAATGATGGTCATACTAGTTTAGCCGTGTGCTTTTCGGTCTAGAAAGAATAACAGGATCACTCATTCGTGGGTATCGGCGACTAAGGGATACAGCAGGATATAGTTGGACAGCAGCTTTACGTGTGTACTAGCTACCACCTAACTAAATATGGCAACGTTATGGAAACCTTTGGATCCTATGAACAGCAGTACTTACTTACTTATCGTATGGGCAGTGGTTACCGTAGTGTCAGAGATGTTCAAAGCGCCCAGTAGGCCTCTGACATACGTTGCCTGTCTGTGTACTGTTGTCAGTGTACGATATCCATATTTCAGCAAAAATCATGTGCGACGAACATGTATTTCAATGACGGTGCATCATCTTAGACGATATCTATCCTTATCACCAGGCAAGACCATAGTCAAACGTGATGAAAAACAAACTAAATAATTTAATCAATCAAATCAACTAAAAGTAGTACTTCCGGTGCTGATTTTATCTGCCAGTGTGTATCGTTCGTAGCTTAACGCAGAGCGCCTACCCCGGATTGGTAGATGTTGCAGGTTCGAGACCCGCCGGACGATGAAATTTATGATTTACCATTTTTGATAGATTAGATTTTTAGAACAGTTTGCATTGCGAATGATGCTATAAAAATTCAAATTTAATAAAATTAGTTAATAATTTTACTCACATTGCCATCCCACCAGGTTTGACAAAGCCTTATAGCGTCATGTCCCCCCGGCGCCCTGCTATACCGGCAGTTTCTATCCCTCAGCAATATAGCTGGGGGAACTAAAGTGTGTCCAAATCTAAACGCAGCCACCGCAAATTCATGTGTAACTCCTGGGGCTGTGTCCGCACGATAGCCTTTGTATTCGGGCATCGGTATACCCAGGAATGCTGGTACATACTCGTAGAGGATGATGTTCTGGAAATATTAATGTTAAATAATAGAATAATAATATTAAAAAAACCGGCCAAGTGCGAGTCGGACTCACACATGAAGGGTTCCGCAGCATCAAGTAATTCATTTGATTAAAAAAAAACTACTTGCTAGATCTCTTTCAAACCAATTTTCGTTGTTAGTTTCTATGGAAATGTACATCATATATTTTTTTAGTTTTAGTATTTGCTTATTTTAGGGGGGGGGGGGGGGGGTACTCATTTTACCACTTTGGAAGTGTTTCTCGCGCAAACTATTCAGTTTAGACAAAAATGATATTATAAACCTCAATATGATTTTTGAAGACCTATCCATAGACATGTAATTTATACTTTGAAACTTGAAAAAGAGTTGAAAGTCTGTGGAGCTTGGACACAAAAACATGGAATTAAAATATCTTGAGTTTCGGTTTACGTCAGATTTACAAGGCATATCTAGAAGGATAATAATTAGGTATTATTCTTTATTTTGTAATATTGATCACTGTTATCATGTATGTAGTTTTGCTTTTATCTTTAATATTAAGTTTGATATTTGAATGCCATGATATAACGATGGTAAATGTGTGATACCATGAAAATTTTGTCATCTATTTGTATGTACACCACATTTATGCAAATAAATATTTTTGTATTTTGTATAGATGTTACATCTTTCTAACTTTATCCTATAGGCAGTGGTTACCCTAGTGTCTGTTGTTCAAGCCGCCTACTAAGCCTCTGACATGGCTTTACGACTGTTGTCTAATGACAGCAACCGGGACTGACAGCTTAACGTGCCCTCCGAAACACAGAGACGCTCCGAAATTAAACCACTTGATGGTCACCCATCTATGGACTGGCCGCGAACCTAGTTGCTTAACCTCGCCGATCGCTTACGGATAGGTGAGAGCATCTAGCTATATAAGAGTTTAGTAGGTACCTGCAAACTGGCAATGACTATTCTCCTGGCCCTCTGGAACAGTTGCTCGTCACTCCAGTCAGGATGCTGCCGATGAACTCTGGCTGCTACCACGTTGTGCCACCGGAGGAGTAGGATGCCGAATGTCACCATTGCTGGGTTTTGATTGGTGCGAGGATCTCCTAATACTGCATTTAACAATAATTAGAATGAGACAATATACAACTTTTATCTTTTATGGGACACTAGCTTCTATCCGAGGCTTCGCCCGTGTGGTGAGTAGATAAAAAGTAACCTATGTCCTTATATCGAATTTTATCATAAACGGTCTAAAATGTGCATTATAAAAGAATTATCCAATTTAAAAGTATTTATGGCTCTCTATTTTGGATATAAATGTAACTCCAACAGTTTTGACGGCTACTAAGATAGTTCTGAGAGAGAAGCAATTTTTACTTACCTATCGAAAAATTATGGCCAAATTAGACAAAATCTTGGAGCCTTTGCGTTATTCTAAAGTATAAGCTTTTTTTTAAAGACTACGCCCGCACTAGAGAATCTAATCACTGTGTCGCGGTACAACTATTTATGGGTCACACAAATAATTGTCCGGCGCGGGACTCGAACCCGCGACACGAAGCGCTTAGACGACTGTCTTAGACGCTGCGCCACACGTGCAGTCAAATAAGTAATATATATTAATACCGCGTCTCATCTAAATGCGTTCAGTTGTTTTGGCGTGACAGAGTAACAAACAACCATCTATCCTCACAAACTTTCGTATTTATAATCTAAGTAGATAGCACAGTGTAGGCAGCACAGGGTAAGCAGGATATCAGGAAGTAGGATTATACTAATGATCTTATGCTATTATACTCACAGAATAATCTTTCCGGGCTAAGCATCCTCATATAATGCGGTACTGGATTGTTGAAGAGCGGCACCCGCTTTGTGTTGCGCAGGGGCATCCCACCTTCACTCGCCAAACTTCCGTTCTATAGAAATGTAGTTTTTTTGTTAAGTTAGATACACAATAATGGCTTCTGGAAATCGCTGATTTTGCGGTACTAGATGACTTTATTTTTGGTAAGTTTTTTTATTCCCTCTGGGAATTCCACCATGTGACCCGCAAGGGTCCATATTGGCTCGCCTAAAGTTCTTTACCCGAAATTGTTCATCCTAATGATTTGTAATCGGAATGATCACTCTTCCTAAAATGTTTCATCTTAAAGTTTTCATTTATACTATTTGTAGTGCTACCGGCGATTTTCATAACACTCATGTTTCCAAAAATTGTAATTAATAATATCGTTAATGTAAATATATTCAAACTCTCGCTGTTTTTTATCATAACCCTTTTATCCCTAAACATAATTACCATTCTATTTTCACTCATACTCAGAAAGAAACATTTACCAAGTATTATAAAAAAACATATATTTTAGAGGTAGTTGGTTGTGGTAATAAAAAATACAACATATATTTTAGAAGTAGAGGTAGGAGGTGGGTAGAAGATGATACTATCTAGCGCCCGACGGCCGCTGCCGCGGCACGCTAAATGGTCGCAGTTTTAACCTAAACTAACTCAAATTATTTAATAAAAGTACAAAAAAAGATATGACTTTGAATAATAGTGTAAAAGATGGTTATGTTGAGAAAATATAGGAAAACAAATAAAAGTATTATAGATGTCTAATGATACTGACGTATGAAGTTGAATGCTTCGGAATTATGAACATTAGAGACAGAGTAGGAATTGTGATTGTGGATGAAAATGTTAGGAAGAACAGTTTCGGATTTCCAATTGTCGCAGTTAAAAATTTTGGTGAACTTTGGCGCACCCACTTGCACCGACTAACCCTAACCTGCCGTGAACTTCTCTTGGCGACTGATGGGAGTATCCTCGGGAACGCGGGAATGCAGCTGCCCCGGTGTAAAGTTGTTGATGACCTATTACAATTAGTTGCGTCCTTGTAATATAGACTATACCTTGTTTATTTTTTAATATCTAACACTAGTTGGTAAGATAATAATGTGTTACGAAAAAATTATGAATTGTGTGTTATTACTTCCTTATCGTATGGGCAGTGGTTACTAGTGTCATAGTTGTTCAAGCAGACCAGTAGGCCTCTTCTGGCATGGCTTAACGACTGTTACCTAATAGCTACAACCGGGACAGACAGCTTAACGTGCATTCCGAAGCACGGAGACGCTAATAAATTAAACCGTGGTCACCCATCTATTGACTGACTTCGGGCCTAGTTGCTTAACCTCATTGCTTACGGACCGTTGAGAGTATCTGGCTATGAGTGTGATGATTGATTATTATTAAATTTGAAATGACAGATGTCTTTATTCTAAACTTGCCATGAAATGAAATTGTATGTTAAATGAATACATCCTTATGAGGACTAAATGATTAATAATAGGTATGGCTAATGATTTTAAAATGTCACTTATATCATCATGCAATATAAGGCATATAAAGTCTATCTAATCTAGTGGCGAAGGCCTGTGTATCTTTTATTAATGTAAAGTAGATCGCACTTGTTCGAAATTTGACCGTTAACGTTCTATTGTCAAATACTATAGACATTAAAGACAAATATTATTAATTTGTTCTCAGTTTTGACACTCAGTTTATCATCTCTTTTTAGTGTGCAAAAGCATGGTAGTGTGTGTAATGTTTTTTTTATTAATATAATTTACTTGTAATGCCTATTATATATAAAATATTAGCTTTATGCACTCCTTATCCATATGAACTTCAACTGTTCCAAATTCAAAAAGGCCCCCTACAAGACGGACCGATAATCTTGTGAGGGTAGCTGGAAACCGCTGGATGTGGGTAGCACAAAACAAGCAATTTTGACTGCACGTGTGGCGCACCGGCTATGACAGTCACCTCACCGCTTCGTGTCGCGGGTTCGAGTCCATGCGCCGGACAACTATTAGTAGTAGTATCACACAATATAAATAGTTTATCTGATTCTGGATGTAATTTGTGTTCGTCTATTATATGTTTGTAAAGTACCCTGCGATACAGGGATGAGTTTACCTAATGCGGGCGTTGTCTATAAATAAGAAATTGTATAGTTGGATGAGACCTTTATCCAGCTGTTATCGTCTTTTAGCTTGTATGATGACTATGAAGAAAAAAGTCACGGACACATTCGTGTTTGTGGATATAAAATAAAAATATAAAAATAGCATCCACAACACTAATCCGCATATATTTGGACTGCAGGTGTGGCGCAGTCGTTAAGACAATTACGTCGATTCCCGAGCAGGACAATTTTTTTTTGACTCATTAATTACTTTTCCGAGTCTGGAAGTACTTTGTGTTCATCAATTATATGCTTGTAAAGTACCCCATGACCTAGGGATAAAGTTCCCGGGCGTTGTCTTTAAAATAAAAAAAATTGCGTTCATAGTCCCTAAATATATCCTAAACTGTACTTTTTTAGTTAAATGTGTGGTGAAATATATTGTCATTGACCTGTAACTTTTAAAATATAGCAGCATTACTTTTTAAAACAGCAATAAAAAGACTTGTGAAACAAACCGAAGAGCATCAGCCAGAAGCTAATATAAAAACAAGTGGCAGTTATTGATAGACCAGTAATTATATTTGAATGAGTTTTCAAAAATCTTAAGTGAATTGGCATGCATAGTAATTAATCGGACTAGCAAATTGTTATGTGTTACAGGAGATTCGTGACCTTTGACACGTGTGTTTCTGAGTGCGCAAGTCGTGTTTGCGGACACAACTTATTTCGTTTATATTGCGCAACTTGACAAATTGTTTTGTGTTGTAATATTAGATTATTATTTAGACTGTAGCTATACTTTGATTATAGCTATATATGTATATGTTTTCAAGAAAGGGCAGGTCAGAAGTACCCTAAACCGGCGAGCATGTATGAAGAATATAATGACAGAAATCGAGGCAAAAGGGATGTGCAAAGATCGTGACAAATGAAAATCCGATGTCTCTGTCCTAACCCTCTGGGAAACAGGCGGGAGTCTATGTAATTATGTCAAACAACAAATACCAACCGTTCCATCATAATTATTATTATGACGAGCCGGTTTGTGTGGTTGGTAGATACCTCATGTCGCAGGTCGTGCCTTCGATTTCCACCGAGGACAGATATTTGTGTGCAATTTTTAGTTTGTATAATTTCAGTTTGTGCGTAGCTCTAATGGTTTTAAAACAAAGTGTTTCACGTCGCTAGCTTTTTGGGCACCTTACCCGTAGATGGTGACTTGAAAGCGGTGTTTTATCTGTAAGCTGTACTTTTATTTGTATTAGCTGAACCCGCGACTTCTTCGTCTGCGTATTTATTTTTCTAAAATAAAAGATTTTTTCTAAAATAAACGTAGCCTAAGTTACTCCTTATATTAATTATGTATGTATATCTACATATATAAAAATGATTTTTTGTCAGTATGTCCTTTATAGAATAGTAAAATATACATTTTATCATGTGATGATCTTCAGCAAAGTGTTGTACGTGAGCCGCCAAAGGTTACTGAGTTGGTTCGACCAATTTTCAACAGATGGTGCCACTATCATTCTAATAATTAATTTTATAATTATTAAACTTCAGGCAATATATATATAAAGACTTCAGACAATTTTGACAAAAATAAATGTGGAGGTACGAAGTTCGCCGGGACAGCTAGTATACATACATACATACATAGATTCACGCCTGTGTCCCAGAGGGGTAGGCAGAGACTCTTTTGCTTCGTTTACTGACATTATATAAACAGCAGCAACAGCTAGTATATAGTATATTAATATATATTTTAAAGACATTCTCCTAAAGCATCACCCCTAAGACTAGGGAACTGTCGCGGGGTACTGTACAAACATAGTTGACGGACACGAAGGACATCCAGACTCCGAACTTTTTATGGGTCACACAAATAGTTGTCCTGTTGGGGAAGCTGGATGCAGGTGCGCAAAACTAACATTTGTGGAGCTCTTCGGGGAGGCCTTTGACCAGGAGTGAACGTCTTTCGGCTGATATGATGGTGATGATGACAGTAAGTAAGACTCTCCCATTCGTCGAGCAGTAATATGCCCTCCCTTTTTGATTTCCAGGTTGGGTCAATCTTTTTAAAGGGAGATTCTAATTTAAAAAATCCCTAGGCACTCGGCAACTTGTTTCTGACGTTCTTCGGGTCATAATGAGTTGATATAAAGTACTTGTATGATTGCGCACACTCTGTTCCCATGTCATTCACGTGAGGACTAGCCATCTAGTCTAGTTAATACTGATTACCAGTATCGAGATTCAACTAGTTGGCATTATGTATGTGTAGTGAAATAACTGAAATACAACTAGATAGGATTATGTATGATATATGTAGTGAAATAACTGAAATCCAACTAGGTAGGATTATGTATGATATATCCTACCTAGTACTAAACTACGTAGATATTATATGTAGTGAAATAACTGAAATACAACTAGATAGGATTATGTATGATATATGTAGTGAAATAACTGAAATACAACTAGGTAGGGTTATGTATGATATATGTACTGAATTAACTGAAATACGACTAGGTAGGATTATGTATGATATGTGAAGTGAAATAACTGAAATTCAACTAGACAGGATTATGTATGATATGTGTAGTGAAATAACTGAAATAAAACTACGTAGGTTTATGTATGATATGTGTAGTGATATAACTGAAATACGACCATGTAGGATTATGTATGGTATGGGTAGCGAAATAACTGAAACACTATTAGGTAGGATTATGGATGATATATGTAGTGAAATAACTGAAATACGACTAGGTAGGATTATGTATGGTATGTGTAGTGAACTAACTGAAATTCAATTAGGTAGCATTATGTATGATATGTGAAGTGAAATAACTGAAATTCAACTAGGTAGGATTATGTATGATATGTGTAGTGAAATAAGTGAAATATGTATGTATAGGAAAGTACGTAAAGAGGCAGGCGTGGCTGCTGGTGGCACCTGAAATGACCTCATTGCATTCACCCACGCCTCGCTCGTGCTGTAGACGAAGCTGCCGTCGATCCACGATGTTATTTGGTTTATCTGAAATAAATATTACACATTAATAATAATAATATGACGGACGGGCCTGTTGACGTGGTTAGCAAATGCTTGTTTTTCACACCGGAGGTTGTGGGTTCGATTCCCACCTAGGACAGATATGTGTGTGCCGAGTCTTGGTGTATTTATCTATATTCGTCTGGTTTCCATAGTACAAGCTCTGCTCAGTTTTGGATCAGATGGCCGTGTGTAAATCATGTCCCAATATTTAAAAAAAAAATAGTTGATCACTGGGTAAAGGGTTGAATACAAAAGGTGGCAATAATAAGAACGGCACGCAATGTAAGGCGTTTCCTTACTCTGTGGCCCTGACCACTGACGGCGTAGGGCCACCAACCCCGCCGCTGGAAGAACTCTATATTTTTTGCATATTTATTTATATATTATTGTTTATTTTTATGTACAAAAATGGAAATTAAATAAATGATTTGGAATAATAATAATAAATACATATCTAGGACATATCGCCCGCACTATCTAGTCCAAATTTGGCGAAGCTTTTACTATGGATACTATTCAATGAAAATAAATACTTATTTACTTTTTTTGTAAAAACGTTCAGATTAAGATAAATAGACATGTTTGTAGACACAAATATATGTCTTGCGAGGATGCAAAGCCTACAATTTTATTTTATCTGTGATTTTGGGTGATTTGAAGATTTAACACTTGTTCGGTGTGTAGCGCCGGCCATAGTATTGTTAATAAATCAGAAACAGAAACACACACACACATAAACTTTTTCTATTTATTTTCCTTCCACTACCATAAACGTTGTTTAAGTTTTAAATGTTATTATTTTTTAAAGAAGAATAGAAAGAAAGGAATAACATTTCTTTCTGTACCAAAACGACACATTACAGATACAACAAATCTAGGCACAAATAAATTGTGCTAAATCGATCCTATTCGTTTAATTGATGGCACCAGTATGTCCTTCTAGACAACCCTATGTAATCAAACAGTCGAATATAGTAGTATGAACAATTGTTACCCTTGTATCGAGGTTGGTCATGCATCCCAGTAGACTTAACGACCGTTTTTAATTACTAAAGTCAGGACCGGCGCCGCGGCGGCTTAACCTGCACTATTAAGCCTGAACATATTTGTAAATCAAGTTGTAATTCAATAAACAATGACCAAATGTATTTATTTCACCAATCAGATACATGAGTGCCTCAGTTACTCATATAAAAAGTCAAAGTCATGTTGACTGTTTTCTTTGACTATTGCGGTGTTGTGCACTCTGAATTCTTACCGGAAGGTCGAACGGTAAATAAAGAATATTATTTGAGCGTTATGCGGCGTTTAAGAGAGCAAATTCGACGAAAAAGGCCAGATTTGTGGAAAGAAAATTCTTGGATTTTGCACCACGATAATGCGCCTTCGCACAAGGCCATCATTGTGAAGGAATTTTTGACCAAACACTCAACAAATACCATCCAGCAACCACCATATTCACCAGATATGGCTCCAGCTGACTTCTCTCTTTTTCGTAAACTCAAATGACCACTTCGTGGCATCCGTTTTCAATCGGTAGAAGACATAAAGGAGAATTCGCGGCGCGACTGAACTCAATTCCGAAAGCAGCGTTTAAAAAATGTTTTGATGAATGGATTATTCGTTGGCGTAAGTGTATCGTTTCTGAAGGAGCATACTTTGAAGGTGATAAAATAAATTTGGATGAATTACAAACATTTAGTATATTATTGATCTTTTCCCTAATATGGGTTTAATATATTTCAACCTTCACATGGCTTATACAGCACTAAACTAATACATATAATGGAATTCTCCGAGTAGGCCGTCTGTAAGTCATGAAATTACAACGTCAAGATTACAGTTAACCCCGATACATCAAGCTCTTTAATTTGGTTCGGAATGTCTAACTAAGCGAATGCTTCAAATATTTTGTCTCATTAACATGTCATACAAATATGTAGGTACCTACCATAGACACGAAGCAATCACGTCTGAAAATGCAAACATGCGCGGCTCGACCCTGAATATTGCAATACGCATGTAATTTTATTATTATGCTTACATTGCGACTCTACAGATACATTGAGATTATTCGTTCGGCATGGTTGGTAAATGCATGCCTTTCACGTCGCAGGTCGAGGGTTCGATTCCCATCCCAAACATATATATGTGTGCATGAACATTTATTTATTTACTAGCTGACCCGACAGACCTTGTCCTGTCTTAACGATGACTATTAACGCACGCTATCTGTCAATACTATGTCAAATAAAAAAAAGTTACATTAAAAAAGGTTATATTGTCCAAAGCGCTAAGGTTAGATTAGAAATAATATTTGGTTGTGAAGTATTCTTAAATTTTCTTATTTTCCGCGCAATTTTAAATTCTTTTTTTTACATAAGAACCTTCTCCTGACAATAACAAACACAATAAAAAAAGAAATAGTGAAATCGGTCCAGCCGTTCACGCGTGATGTCGTGACAACGGAAAACGGGTTTCATTTTTATATATATAGATTCATTCATACGTACAGCTACCGTTACAGGTTAAACCTAATTCGATAGTGACGGATTAAAAAAAGAACAATCTTATATGACTGTATGTTTGTCCTGAGTCTAGGTGTAATTAGCTCTATAAGTATGTATTTACGAAAGAAACTTTTCTTTTGTATATGCAGTATGATCAGATGGCCGTGTGTAAATAATATCCCAGGATATTATTATTTTTATCATAACAGTTGATAAAGTTCACTGCTGACCAAAAGCCTCCCCCAAGAATCATCTTAGGGGGTTATGCCATAATCGACACGCTTGGCAGACGGGTTGGCGATTGCAATATGATGGTCATAGTACCATTCATTTATTGTTCATAAACATGGATACACTTATGCCACTGGATTTTTTATTATAAAAGTATAAATTAATTTATCTCACAAAATTATTTGGAATCCTAGTAAGAATACATTTAAGTCAAAAGTTCAATGAGGTCTGCACCGAACCCAACTTCAGATATTTGATTTATATTCGACTGTTCTAAACTAAGATTGATTGATTTGTTAATCGAATAGTTAAAACTAAAATGGTCACCGCTACTCATTTTTATAAAATGTCAACATCGTTAATGGAGTAATTTCCATCGAAACAGGTGTTTGTTAGGTCTTATCGATATCTGACTGCAAAGTGGCAGCAATTATGCAGTAATTAAGATACCAAAAGCGGTCTGTATTAAGGTAAGGTTTACTTGAATAGACATATTTGTAGAACTGTGTTACATTCATGTGATGGGTGTATCTATCTGGGTTATACTGTCGTTAACTTTTATTGACTGGAATTCGACCTTCGATGATCACGGTCCGGCGGCCGTAAGACTTAGAGCTGGTTCACATTAGGTCGGACCGACAGTTTTACCGGCCCGACAAACGTGTCGTATCCATATTGGCGTATGTATCTCAATAGCGCCGTTCACATTAGGGCGACACGACCAAACTGTCGGAGCCGACACTTTTACCGTATGTCCAGCTACGATTTCTGTCGGAACGGACATAATATTGGCGTACCAGCAAGTATGGCGCCGTTCACATTTGTCGGCGCGAAGCGCCGGCGACACCCGCCTGCATTCTTCAACTTCATTTCGCTCGGCAATTATTGGATACACCCAATGTTTCCTTTATTCTGCCTTTTATTTAAATACCACATTGCAATGAAAACGTCGTCGTCGTCCATCCTATACGAAAGCCAACTCACAACTGTTTTGTGACGACCCAGGCCGGGCAGTGGAACGACCGTACCGACAGTTATATTCACATTAGGTCGTGTCGGCGGCATCTAGTGTGAACAGCAACACCCGGCAGTCGGTGAACGGCAAACTGTCGTTCCAACCTAATGTGAACCAGCTCTAGTCTACACTCATGTAAAATGTATGTATTATTTCGTAATTATGACTTGGACGATATATGGTAGTTAATGGTATATTGTAATAATGTCCTCCTAGCCGAATTTCGGCCACGGCGGCCAATCTCAACAGAGATTAGCCATCTGCGCGGGACATATTATAGTGCTGAAGTGTGTGCGCAAACACAGAAGCACTTTTTATTCTTTCACTCTCATGATCCGATGGGACGCCTAGTGACACGACCGGAAAGAGGTCAGGTACAGGACCGACGGCTTTACGTGCTCTCCGAGGCACGGGGGTATAATACCGCCAACTCCCAGACTTCGGGCTGATACTGAGAAATTTATCTTTCTACAGAAAAGTCCCAAAATCACTTTTGGCCCGACCTGGGATTTAAACCCAGGACCTCGTTCTCTGCGGGTGAACACGCTACCGCTAGACCAACGAGGCAGTACATTGTAATACAAGGGTAGAAGAGATGTTAGCAAACGAGTGACAATAAACTAGAGGTGTACACGACTGTCACGAGTGTTTATTAACCGTAATACCCGTATTTACACAACGTTTTGCAATACAGTTACAGGAAACTTACTAGTTGAAATACATATGACAGATAGATAGATAGGTACACTTTATGGTACATCATAAAATAGAAATGTATATAGGTATAGACATAGTTTTAATTTATGTCAAATTGGCGGTCTTGTCGCATAAGAGCGACTATTCCAGACAAAAGTTTGAAAAATTATAAAGGCTAGTAATTAATTATCTATACATATAATAAAATCGTAGGGAAGTCAAAACTGTACATTGAATATTTTTTAAAAAGGATACTTGGGGGGTGATCTACAATCGACATCGAAGCCAAAAATTTAGTTTTTAGATTTTTTGTCGGTTTGTCTGTTTGTCTGTATGTATGTCCGGGCTAAACTCTAAAAGTACTGCATGAATTTACTTCAAACTTTTGCATGAATATTACGAAGAGTTCGGGTCAACATATAGGCTACATATTATCACGCTATCAACTACGGGGGAGGAGCTATGATAATTTATAAAATTTAACGCGGGTATAACCGCGGCACACAGCTAGTTATTAATAAGGGAAGTAAATAATTTGTAGCCCCTTTTGAAAAAATTGCGTGGACCTTCTTACATTATAAAACAATAGTATATAATATAATGTCTTTGTAGATAGGTGGGAGTCCCCTATGATGAGGAGATGGATGCAGCTACATGTTTATGTTTAATGTGAGCTAGTTATTTATGTTTACTAACAATATTTTTTAAGTAAATTGTTTACTAACACACTATGGACTTTGTCTGAAATAAATATGTTTTATTATTATAAGCCAATTTCTATTTGCTTACCATCGAGCATTGAAGGAACCAAGCGTTTTCGACTTGACCATGCACGGCTAAGTCGTGACAGTCAAAAACACCCTGAGCGTATATTCCTGTGAGCCACGAATGCAACCCCCCACCCTCCCCACCGCATAATCCCTTAGTATGGATTCGAATCGATGATAAGCCTGACAGCAGTATCCACCCTGAGGCAGCGTCCAATTTCCAAAATGGGGCACAGTTACTTAGTTTAAAGTTGTATTTGCATGAACGCTTGGGCCCCCATTCGTCTCGACGTCCGGTGAGGCAGTGATAGCCTACAAGGCTGACCGTAAACATCAGTAAAAGAAATATATATGCATATATGCTTAATTTTATGGAGAAGTTTATGGATTGGACTTGGAAAAACCATTCTAATAAACAATTTTAATTTTTTCGAGATCTATATATGTATATAAAAATCAATGCCACTTTTCGTTGTAATGTTATAACTCAACAACTCCTTTACCGATTTGGCTAATTTTGGTCTTGAATTATTCGTGGAAGTCCAGGGAAGGTTTGTACGTAGAGAAAATTAAAAAAAAGTCTTGAAAACGTGTAAAATCAACATCTTTTAGCAATTTAAAATATATTTTTTTTTGAATCAATGAACTTAATAATCATTTATTTTATTACTATACCTTATACGTAGCGAAGTACGTACCGGGCCGCTATTACTTTATAGAAAAATAAGTTGATGAAGGCAATCGTATCGCTCATTTCAATATCACGTGAACAAATAAGGAACATAAATTAATCTTTGTATGTTCAATATTCATAAATATTTACCATCCATTAGATTGACATCATAATTAATTTCGATTAGGTATCGTTCAATGAGCTGTGTGGTTTCCGGTCTAGAAAGAATAACAGAGCCATCCCTACGACATCCCGTGGGTGTCATAAAAGGCGACTAACGGATACACCAGGTAATCGGGCAGCAGCGCCACCTGTGTACTAGCTAGCATCAACTGCGGTCGCCAACCCACATGCCAAGCGCGGTGACTACGGCAAACCCCTTCAAAGGGAAACGTTACAGAAACATTTTGGAACGAAGTTCCTTATCGCGCGTTGTGAAAGGGGGCTAGACGGAAAAAATTCTTACGAAAAGTTGTCACGACACTTTTTGCAGCTGTGCGGCGTGCGCATGTTTCTCTGTCTCTCTCTCTCTTATAGAAAGCAAGCCAGATATTTTCATTTCTATTTTGCATTGAACAGTGTGGTGTCGCGACGATTATTTTTGTTGAGTGTATACAGGTTTTTTGTACACAATTAATAATAAGAAATAACTTCGTTCCATCCAGGTGTCCCTTGACACCACTCAAGTTTTTTTTTAAAGACAACGCACTAGGGATTCTAATCCCTGTGTCGCGGGGTACTTTACAAACATATAATAGACAGACACAAATTACACCCAGACTCATAACAACTATATATAAGTCACACAAATAGTTGGCCGGCGAGGGACTCGAACCCGCGACAGGAAGCCGCGAGGCGACTGTCTTAGCCGCTGCGCCACACAATATTAGGCTGATGATGTGAGGTATCATTCAATATGAAAGGCTTTATTGTCTACGAAAGCATTGGGTATACATCAAGGTATTTTGTTGGTTCCAGTATGTTTACTAACGGATAAATATCATTGCTTTTGACTGCCTGGACACTTCGTTTCCCAGGTTTGATTCCTGCAAATTACATCTATTGTGCTGAGGGTGGATGTATTTTGAGTACGTATTTATATTTCGTAAAGCACCCGTTTTCTAAAAACATATATATCGCCCATCCTACTAATATTATAAAGGCGAAAGTTTGTGAGTGTGTGAGTGTGTATGTTTGTTACTTCTAAAAGTCGAAACGGCTCGAGCGATATAAAAAAAATTGGTATGGAGTTAGCTAAGATATAGGCTATTATTTATAAAGTCTAATGCGGGTGAAACCACAGGGCACAGCTAGTGGAAAATAAATCGAAATTTTCTCTCTAAGACTTTACCAACATGAATTTCTTGGTCACCTCCTCTCACTCAAGCACAGAAGAAGAATGTTGCGCGATGGCTAATAAACACGCTTTTATAGGAAACCAAACTAAAATAAGGAAAATATAAAATGGCGGGGTGCTTTTTATCATAATAATTTGTGAAATTTATAATCCTTCTACCCATATCTTGCAATAAAATATTTATAACAATTGACGTTTATAGACGGGTCTGTTAGTGTGGTTGGCAAATGCTTGCTTTTCACGCCGGAGGTCGTGGGTTCGATTCCCATCCAGGACAGATATTTGTGTGCATGAACATGTCTGTTGGTCCCGAGTCTGGATGTAACTTATCTATGTATATAAGTATGTATTTCGAAAAGAAAAATAGTATATGTAGTATATCAGTTATCTGGTTTCCATAGTACAAGCTCCGCTTAGTTTGGGATCAGATGGCCGTATGTGAATAATGTACCATATTATTATTATTTATTTTTGACGATTGAACGTTGTATGGTCGCAGTTTTAGCCTTACTTAATCTACTTTTCTAGAAGCTCATGTACGATTTATTATCCATTCCATATAATGAACGTTAAAGTATTAAGACATTCGATTTATAGTGGTTGATCTACTGATTTTCAATGTGTTTTATGATCTCAATGAGTATTTTTCCAAAAAGTAAATTTTTATTCATAATTCCACAAATCTATATATAACTGTGCGCCGCGGTTTTACCCACGTTAAGCTTTATAAATTATAGCCTATGTGTTAATAAAGGGTGTCAGCTAACTCCATACCAAATATTATTTAAATCACTCCAGCCGTTTAGTAATAATAAACATACAGACTCAGAAACTTTCGCCTTTATCATATTAGTGTGATTAATAAGAATTGTTATCTACTATTGGTCACCGTAGTCTAGTTGGTAGTGCTCCTGCCTACGAAGCTGGTGGTCCTGCGTTCGAATCCCGGCAAGTGCAAATATTTGTGTGATGAGCACGAATATTTGTTTCTGAGTCAAGGATGTTTTCTATGTATATAAGTATTTATCTATCTATATAAGTATGTATATCGTCACCTGCTACCCATAGCACAAGCTGTGCTTAGTTTGGGGCTAGGATGATTTGTGTGACATTGTCCCTACATATTATTGTTATTATTTATTACTATTTCATAAAATTCACAATTGCACGACTAATACGGGTAACTGTTGATACTCAAAACTGTATACCATCTACAACCATGTTCACAAATTATGCAATAAAGAAATCTTTGTCTTTTTCTGATATTTGATTATTTGACATAGTACACCGACATAAAATAGTGCTCGCTAGTGGTGTGGGTTAACGACCACCATCACAAACAATCAATACTTTCGATTACGATTGCATACCAATGACTGACATCATGATTTCGGTACTTTTAAGCAGGTCTTATGTGGTCACCGCTTCGCCAATAAACAGCAACTGTTATTTACACACGTCATCAAAAGTACGGTCAACAGAAACAAAAGTGCATACAAAAAAATATTTTAATACTTACTTACTTTTCGTATGGGTAGTGGTTACCCTAGTGTCAGAGTTGTTTAAGCCGCCTAGTAGGCCTCTGACATGGCTTAACGACTGTTGCCTAATGGTTACAACCGGGTCCGACAGCGTAACGTACCTACTCTCCGAAGCACAGAGACGCTCAAAAATTAAAACATTTAAAACATTTTGGCAGTCATCCATCTATGGATTGACCGCGAGCCTTGTTGCTTAATCTCGCCAGTCACGGAGCGGTGAAAGCACCGGGCTATGAACGCCTCGTATAATAGTTCAAGTTAAGTTATTCATTAACAATTGAAATTGTGTTTGAATACACAATAAATCACTAATATAAAAACTAATCTATACATATAATAAAATCGTAGGAAAGTGAGAACTGTACATTAAATATATTTTAAAAAGGATACTTGGGGCGTGATCTACAATCGATATCGAAGCCAAAAATATAGTTTTTAGAATGCCTGACTACGACACCCACGGGAAGGTATGGGGTGACCCTGATATTCTTTTAAGGCCGGAAACCACACGGCCCGGTTGTTTAATACCGCTGCTTGAAAATTGTAAAGGAGACCATTCCTTTTTCTATGGCCGATGGGCCCACCAAAAATTCTCGCGTTTATTAATGAAACCTATGTCAATTTGTTCCTAATGATCTCTAGATTAATGGGGTAGTATTAGTTTTAGGATGTCTAACCGGAATCCTGAGAAATATGACAATTTAAACATGAAATCCACATAGTAGCAAGTTGACGCAGAACTACAGCTGTCTCGGACAGTAATTGTCTTTGTACATTGCGTTGTAACCGTACAGCACAACTGACACAACGGTTCTGTTCGCTAAGAGTTGAACGTTTTGAAGCCATTTTCGACAAATATTTCAAAGAAATACGAGAAACTAAGAAAAATACATTCACACAATTCTAAAGAAAATGTAGGAGTGACGTGAGTTAAGTGTTCAGGGTTGCCAATGATCATTATATAATTCCTCGATTGTCCCATTTATAACCGTACATATCTTTGAGAAAAGTATATAAATGGACTGGAAATATTATGCCCTGACGTGAGTTTAACATTTTATACCCATCCCAAGAAAAAAGCTCTACGCCGCTAAAGATTATTTCACTTCAAATAACCAAATAACTATACATCCATTGTTGTGAGAACTACATATTATTCTCCCCATCCGTTTTATATATATTTACATAAGTATGAAATCGCAACAATTTAACCGTTATGAAGCTAAACAGTTCCCGTGTCAGAAGGCTACAAATCAATTCTAATTTCCTGAAAATTAAGGAATTCCCTAAAAGCTTGCAATCCTCGCCATTTTTTTTGTATAAATGGCGGCGAGCCGTAACCGAATATCAAAAAAGTACTTTTTTTAAATGATTTTTGATTCCGGTTACATATATTTACAAGTTGGAACTCATTTGTTGTAATAATTTCGATATATTTTTTAAGATTGATGTGATCAATATACGTAACCGTTGCCAGGGGGCCCAAAAAGAATGGTCTCCTTTGACCTTATTTATATATTTGATTTAAAATCTGTCACAAATTTAAGGGTAATGTTGTTGTCTGTAACAAAAGTGAGCTTTTGGTATTTGTGTAAATTGTAAATTTGACCGGTCTGCTCGTCCACTGGTAATAGTGACCCACTGGTGGTTAGTGACCCTGATATTTACAATCTGTCATAAATTTAAGGGTAATGTTGTTGTCTGTAACAAAAGTGAGCTTTTGGTATTTGTGTAAATTGTAAATTTGACCGGTCTGCTCGTCCACTGGTGGTAGTGACCCACTGGTGGTTAGTGACCCTGATATTTAAAATCTGTCACAAATTTAAGGGTAATATTGTTGTCTGTAACAAAAGTGAGCTTTTGGTATTTGTGTAAATTGTAAATTTGACCGGTCTGCTCGTCCACTGGTAATAGTGACCCACTGGTGGTTAGTGACCCTGATATTTACAATCTGTCATAAATTTAAGGGTAATGTTG
The DNA here is from genome assembly GCA_951640165.1 of Pseudoips prasinana. Taxonomy (NCBI): domain Eukaryota; kingdom Metazoa; phylum Arthropoda; class Insecta; order Lepidoptera; family Nolidae; genus Pseudoips; species Pseudoips prasinana. The sequence goes on from OX621260.1 coordinate 19,680,470, forward strand.
TTGTCTGTAACAAAAGTGAGCTTTTGGTATTTGTGTAAATTGTAAATTTGACCGGTCTGCTCGTCCACTGGTGGTAGTGACCCACTGGTGGTTAGTGACCCTGATATTTACAATCTGTCATAAATTTAAGGGTAATGTTGTTGTCTGTAACAAAAGTGAGCTTTTGGTATTTGTGTAAATTGTAAATTTGACCGGTCTGCTCGTCCACTGGTGGTTAGTGACCCTGATATTTACAATCTGTCATAAATTTAGGGGTAATGTTGTTGTCTGTAACAAAAGTGAGCTTTTGGTATTTGTGTAAATTGTAAATTTGACCGGTCTGCTCGTCCACTGGTAATAGTGACCCACTGGTGGTTAGTGACCCTGATATTTACAATCTGTCATAAATTTAAGGGTAATGTTGTTGTCTGTAACAAAAGTGAGCTTTTGGTATTTGTGTAAATTGTAAATTTGACCGGTCTGCTCGTCCACTGGTAATAGTGACCCACTGGTGGTTAGTGACCCTGATATTTACAATCTGTCATAAATTTAAGGGTAATGTTGTTGTCTGTAACAAAAGTGAGCTTTTGGTATTTGTGTAAATTGTAAATTTTGACCAGTCTGCTCGTCCACTGGTGGTAGTGACCCACTGGTGGTTAGTGACCCTGATATTTAAAATCTGTCACAAATTTAAGGGTAATGTTGTTGTCTGTAACAAAAGTGAGCTTTTGGTATTTGTGTAAATTGTAAATTTGACCGGTCTGCTCGTCCACTGGTAATAGTGACCCACTGGTGGTTAGTGACCCTGATATTTACAATCTGTCATAAATTTAAGGGTAATGTTGTTGTCTGTAACAAAAGTGAGCTTTTGGTATTTGTGTAAATTGTAAATTTGACCGGTCTGCTCGTCCACTGGTAATAGTGACCCACTGGTGGTTAGTGACCCTGATATTTACAATCTGTCATAAATTTAAGGGTAATGTTGTTGTCTGTAACAAAAGTGAGCTTTTGGTATTTGTGTAAATTGTAAATTTGACCGGTCTGCTCGTCCACTGGTGGTAGTGACCCACTGATGGTTAGTGACCCTGATATTTAAAATCTGTCACAAATTTAAGGGTAATGTTTTTGTCTGTAACAAAAGTGAGCTTTTGGTATTTGTTTACAGTCGACAGACTAACCAAATTTTGTTCTATTTTTTTAATTTATTCCCTCCATAGGGAGGGAAGCAATTACTATGAGTCTTTACCGCCCAAAGATGGGAATAAGCATCTTCCACTCGCTACTCGGATCAAATAAACACCACTTTCCGAGCATGAGGAATGAAAAAATTGTTTTCCATTTCTCATACTCATTAGTCATCTGCGCGGGACATATTATAGTGCACAAGTGTGTGCGCAAACACGGGGGCACTTTCTATTCCATCACTCTCATGATCCGATGGGACGGCTAGCAACACGACCGGAAAGTCAGGTACAGGACCGCCGGCTTTACGTGCTCTCCGAGGCAAGAGGCCGTTATACAGAAAACTATCAGACTTCATGCTGATACTGAGCGATTGTCATTACGGAAAAATCCCAAAATCACTCTTCATTCCGACGATATAATGACCGCAATTTTTTTTATATCAATGAGTGACAAACGATCAAGGTCGATTATCTGAGGCACGGCGATATTTTACCGCCAACTCCCAAACTTTGAAGTGATACTGGGATTTTTTTACAGTAAAATCCCAAAATCATTTTTGGCCCTACCCGGGATTTTAATACACGACCTGATTATCTCAATTTTTGTATCCTAAACTGTCAAAACTAATGCATGTATCTTTAAGAGAGAAATAAACGATTTTTTTATTATTATTATTATCTGCGGTTGAACAGGTTGTCAAAAATCATTTTATTATACAAAACATAAACAAAATAAATATTTAATATTGGTATTGGAATATTGTATGCACACGTAATAAATCTAAAATTTATTTTTAGCCATTTTTTTCCCGACCGTACGCGTGGGTTGATTGAAACCTACTTAGTAAATTGTAGGTTAATCCAGTGCTTTAAAAGTGTATCGTTTGATTTGAATGTAGAATATCTATAGAATTATGTTTCTTGCAATAAACATTATCATTTAATAACTATAGTTACAAGAGTATTTCAAGATTGTTTAGGATTTATGGACAATAATATGTTACAAATGTTTTTTATTAAATGTTCAAAGGTAGAGACTTTGTAACTGTCAGGTCAGGTTGAGTTATGACGGGCCTGTGGCGTGGTAAATGCTTGCATTGCACGCCGCAGGTCGTGGGTTCGATTCCCAGCTAGGACAGATATTTTTGTGTGAACATGTCTGTCTGGGGGTAATTATCGATATAAGTAAGTGTGTATTTACAAAAGAAAATTAGTATCTATATAAAGACTTCATATAAAGATATGAGACAACAAATCCTACTTTAGCTGATCAGATTCTCTGATAGATGTAGTTATGAATATAATTCACGTAATGTATAATCTACGCTTGGGATTAACGGCCTCGCCTTTATTGTTTATTGACCCTGCTTGGTAAGCCAGCGGTCGTAGGTTCAATCCCTACCTAGAATAATTTTTTGTGCGATATTAACTGTGATTGGTTCTTTATCTGGTTGTTATTCATCAAAAATATTATTAAACGGCTAATTATCTTTTTGGATATAAATAAGTATTTTAAATTCTTGGATAAAGTGTGGATACTCCGTTCTGTTCTTGAGATTTCGTCAGTATAGCAATTCTATTATTTCACTACAATTGACATCAAATGTTAATATAGCGTATTCCTTATCTAAAAAAATTAAATAAGTAAAATCTATTTTTTCGAATTCATTTATTTACGGTTGGGCTTTCTTTGTGGCCAGTCTTAATACTGAGAAATAAAAAAAAATAGTTAGTCCGTAACCTTATGTGACTTTGATTTATTTTTAACTAGTTGTGCTCCGCGGTTTTACCCGCATTAAACTATTTCAATTATAGCCTTCGTGTTAATCCAGGGAACTCCATACAAAATTTTATTAAAATCACTCCAGCCGTTTAGATGTGAAGAAGTACCAAACATACACTCACAAACTTTCGCCTTTATAATATTAGTGTTATGTTATTTTGATTTAAGGTCTATTAAAGCTCTTGACTACCTGTAACTATAATAATACCTAGTTCTCATAACTATCGACGGTATAATGTGTTCTATGAAGCACGGATAATAGTTTGTTAGCGAACCTGACCCCGAACTAGATCTCGTGATCTCTCAGGCACAAAATTCAACCGGATGGCTAACACAGCTCGGCCATTAACTTTGTCTAATCAATATCGTAACATGGTGTAAGAGTTTCACTCGCTAACTTAAGTTTCCTATTCACATAATTAAATAGGATACACTAAGTATGATATATTTTGACTGGTCCAACAGGTCTAGCTAGTGGATAGTGACCTGCCTCTCTGTAGATCCGTTCTGCTGATCTACCCAGAACAAATTTAAATATTTGTGTTTATCTATAATAAAATGAACAAAGTGTCTTCTCCTTAACCAATATGACAAAGGAAAGTCGGTGGACTGATTCTTAGAATTAATTATGTTTATGTAGAAGTTTAGGTTAATATAAAATTACTTATTAGTCTCTAGACTAGATTGTAATATATATAAAGTACTACACTTGGTACTTTATTAAATAATAAAAAAAAATCTATAATAAAATAAAAAATATCTATAATAGGTATATATGTAGTATTTTTAAGTAACGGAATCAAGCGATCATCATGATATCAGCCAAAAGAAGTCCACGGCTGGACAAAGGCCTCCCCAAAGATCTCCACAATTGCCGGTCTTGCGCTATTCGCATTCGGCTCGGTTCTATGAGCTATGTGCCCCGCCCACTGCCACGTGGGCGTTAATGAGGCGTTACTTTGCGGAAATCCATAACAATCAAAATACACAATCAATATGTAGGTTTATTCTGCTAATTGTCAGTTTAATCGGTGGTAGCATTAAAGCGCGACCGTCGTTATAAACACAAGGTCCGCCATAATGATAACATCTCATTCGTACCTTAATATAGACAGAACCATTCAGACAATATGTAGTAAAAATATAGCTAAAATTTAGATAATTAAACCTACACATGATCCTTGACAATAACTTAATTTTAGTTAGCTAAATATCGTTACTGTTGTAAAATAAATCTTATTGTAAATTATTTCCTACAATCCGTATACCTAAATATCTATATGTACCTAGAAATAATTATAAATTAATTATATATTACTGCGAACATGTTCTGACTATTTACAAGCGGTTTTTAAAGTCTACGTGAATAAAAACCTTTTTTGTATATTATTATTTATTTAATCATGTCGGGAGGGATGCAATTTGCACCGCCCTACCGTCCGCGAGAATATGCACATGCAAGAAGGACAATCTAAAAAGATAAGATTCTACATTCTCGAAAATGGTCCGTGGAGGAATGAAACGTGTTGGGTATCATACTGGCGCACGTAATTTGCTTTTAATGTTGTATTTCGTGCATATTTTGGGGGGCGAGAGGGCGATGCATTGTCCAGCAGTGGACTTCTTTCGGCGCGCTTTTATCCTACAGAGCAGATTGGTGTTTGTTTGAATTGATACCAATGAACCTTTTTTTAAAAAGAAGAACATATTAACATTGCCCTGTCTATACATATTTGAGGCCGCAGTATTTATTAAAAATAATATTGAGTTGTTTGAATATCGTACGCGTATACGGAATCAAAATAAATTGCACATGATTCCCAGTAAAACTCATTTCATGCACGAAAGTTTTTTTGCTCAGCTTCACGTATATTTAATCATATACCGGAGGCTATTAGAACAATAACAGCAATGAAAGTATTTAAGAAAAGACTCCATGATTTGTTGGTAAACAAGGTATTCTGTAAAAGACTTTCTGTCTGATAAAACTCTGATGTAATAAATACCCAGCCATGATGCTTTAAGTATTCTAGCGATAGTCCAGACATTTTGTATACCTGAGATCGAATTTATGTAGAAATCTTAATTATTATTAATTTTTATTATATAACTTGACAATTATTAAATTTGACATAAATTTCTTAATTAATTTATTGACATTGTGTTATGTAATTATTGTTTTAATTTTGTGTTAATTATTGTATGCCCAAAGGGCGGGACATGGCTGATCTTAAAATTGTTCAACATCTGTATTTTGTACCTACCTATGATCCACAATAAAGTATCTGAATCTGAATCTGATACAAACACGATGCTAACGCCCGTGTGTGTCGCTTAAAAAACGTGGTGTGCATAGGCTCTTATTAGTTAAATATTAAATATACAAAGCATTTTAATTAATATCGATAGGTGTGCTACAATTAAAGTTTAGTATAAAAATACTACCCGTTTAATGTGGACTGGTTTTACAAATAATACAAATACAAATATTTATTGGAACCAAAAAGAGGTAATATACAATATTGTGTGTACGTTAGCAGCTACATTAGTTAGGAAAAACTGTGTCGTAGCTGATAGCGCCCACCTCCGACTGTTTTAGTTTTTTATATTTAAATTGGCAATATGAATCTGAAATACATATATATTTTAGAGGTCGGCAACGCACCCACGACTAATCCGGTGTTGCGAGTGTCCATGGGCGGCGGTGATAACTTATCATCAGGAGACCCATATGTTAAAAAAAAATGTGGAGAAAATATTTTTATTTACCTGTTCTCTGGGACTGTTGGGGCTCTGGCCAGTAGACCTGTCGTAGGCTGCCCGTAAGAAGGGCATGTACTTAGCACCTTTGCACTCTGGGTCATACATGTGGTCACACTTGTCCACCGGTATCCGATGATGCTCGATGGGGCATCCTGATTCTGAAGCCATGACTATCTCTCCCGTTACAATTTGACCTGAAAAAATAATAGAATGGAATACTCTTTATTGTACACACAAGCAGGATAAATAAATTGGACAAAAGTAATACAATCTTGTACAATAGGTGATCTTATCGCATTAAGCAATTTCTTTCAGATAACCTTTGGGAGGATATGAGTTGTAATTATTTAAAAAAACCAGCCAATTGCGATGCGGACTCGCTCACGAGGGGTTCCGTACCATAAACTATAAAAACGAGCATAAAATTCTCGTTTGTTGCATGGGAGCCCCCTTAAATATTTATTTATTCTTTTTTAGTATTTGTTGTTATAGCGGCAACAGAAATACATCATCTGTGAAATTTTCAACTGCCACGGTTCATGAGATACAGCCTGGTAACAGATGACAGACAAACAGCGAAGTCTTAGTAATAGGGTCCTGTTTTACCCTTTGGGTACGGAACCCTAAAAGTAGGTGTGTTAGATCCTCCTGTTACGCTAATTCAAAGATTAACGACCACATAGTTTCAGTAGAGACATTACATTATAATGGGGACATATTTATTTATTACTTTTTGCACAAGCTTGTACAGAGGCGGACTTAATGCCGAAGGCATTCTCTTCCAGTCGACCTTTGGGTGATGCAGAAATATTATGGTAGGTGCACTAAAATTGGAGAATATTGTATAGTTACATAATATAACATAACCTAATAACATAAAATGTACTCTTTTCCAGAAATATGTTAGATTCAATATGCAATTTGAAAATGAAATTTTAAATTGATAGACGTTATAGTTTAATGTATAGAGAATTAAAAATAAAAATAAGCCTTTAAAAGAGTACATTTTATGTTATTAGGGTATATATGACATTGTCAGATGCCTCCAATATTTTTATGATAAAAAATAACACAAATGTAATATGTCCCTTACATACACAAATCAACACAGTCAGTTTTATACAAACCGTTTTCAGCCCAAATTTACAAAATTTTCTCGAACTATATTAACTTGGCAAAATAAATTAAAAATATTATTTATCATGGTACGCACCGAAAAAAGCGAGTAACGCAGTTCTGTTAGCCATTGAAGGTAGGCCATCTTGTCCTCGCATGAAGAGCTTCGATAATGTCCTGGCCCCAGGTCTGTCAGCGCCTGCCATCATGTACACACCATCAGCGTAAGCCGCAGGAGTCTTGCGCGAGAGCCGACTACCTGAGAACAAAAACAAAGTTGTAGATCTTATAGATAGAAGCTAGATTAAAATTTGAGATTATACAACATGTAACTTAATTAACGCACATCCTGAAAATAGTTTGTTCAGAATCATTTACTGAATCTATTTATATTATTTTTAATATAGGTAATTTTTTATTCCAAAATAATTAAAACTACATAAATTATTGTCATATTAACCCTGTGCAGTCAAAACAAATTGAAATGGACCGTAAGTCAAAGTAATAAGACTTTTAAAATCGCAGTTTTATTTGTATTCATAGAAATTCTATCATTTAATACAAAATAAAGAAAAATAAACTTTATTCCAAGAAACTAATTTGGTAAATAATAATGCATATACATGTTAAATAAAAAATTCAGTGTATGTATTATGATTACAACATAATATTCTAATTGGGGTGTTTGTGGGTGTGCGTTAATTACGTTACATGTTGTATATACGCCGTGGTCCTTTTGTGAGGCAGTCATGCTCTAGAAGAAGATAGTCGAGTGGGATCGGGAGCGAGCTGATTCCACTTGTAGACGAAGGAGGCGTCCCTCTCCTCTCTTCTCTTGGGGCTGCGGTGGCAGTATGAGAAGTGTCCTATACTGCCGCCACGTGCAATTAGCTCCGGGAAGATAGCGGTCTATTTGTAGTGCTGTCGCTGTGCCGGACTGGCAGGAGTTGGCAATAATAGACCATCTGGGATATGGCGCAAAAGGGGGGGCACTAACAGTATACCCGCGTTCCCGGGGCTCCTTCCATCAGGCGCCAAGAGAAGTCCACCCCAGGTTAGGTTTAGTCGGTGCGAGTGCGATACACCCACTCTGGACTCGTAGAAAAAAAAAAGATTATTATATTTTACTAGCATTGCCTCACGTTTTTAATCGCCTTAAACTTTATAAATTATAGCCTATGTGTTATTCGGATAAATATTATAAGCTATATTACTATAAAGTTTCATCAAAATCCATTCGGTGGTTTTTCTGGCAGTGTTTCTCAGTACCTACCACGTTACGAACTGCACGGTAGTGTAAAAAAATTACGATTCCACATAATTGTAAAATTTTTACGGAATAAATGATTTTCGACTTTGACTTTGATCCAATTTAAAAATATTATATTAAACCGTAGCCTAGTTGGTAATGCTCCTGCCTACGAAGCTGGTGGTTCTGGGTTCGAATCACGGTAAGTGCAAATATTTGTGTGATGAGCACGAATATTTGTTTCTGTGTCATGGATGTTTTCTATGTATCTTATATACATAGAAAACATCCATATTTATCTATCTATATATAAGTATGTATATCGTCGCCTGGTACCCATAGTACAAGCTTTGCTTAGTTTGGGGCTAGGATGATCTGTGTGACATTTTCCCCTAGATATAAGTTTGGATCAACATAGGATTAATTCTAGGACTTATTTATTATTGTTATTATTTTGGCCCTGACCTGTCGCATGATCTAATTTATTGATTGAATAATTCTAACACAATTGTAAAATATTGTTTATGAATAAATTAAATTAAATTAAATTGCAGTGGTTATAACTTATATAGGTATATAATAACCGATTGCGTTTGCAGCGTTTCTCAGTAAACAGACATGTAAGCTACTGATTGATTGACTCTGATTTATGGAATTGCTTAAATTCTATTTGATTAATTATGAATCCGTAGTGAACGGATAACAGACATACAAGTGCTATTCGGAATAATTTGATGTTTGCAAAGTGAACGGTGCCGTTCACTCTCGTAAAATTGCAGTTTAAAGCAATTGCGGAGAATGGATACAAAGTAGTGTTCGATTCGATACCAATCGATATCAGTTGATCAACTTGGATCAGCTGATAGTAAATAGATTTGATTTGACTGCCTCATTGCTCTAGCGGTAGCGTGTTCAACCGCAGATAATGAGCTCCCGGGTTCAAAACCCGGGTTGGGCCAAAAAGAGATTTTGGTATTTTTCCGCAAAAATAAATTTCTCAGTATCAACCCGAAGTCTGGGAGTTGGCAGTATTACACCCCCTGCCTCGGAGAGCATGTAAAGCCGCCAGACCTGTACCTCACTTCCTACCGGTCGAGTCGCTAGTCGTCCCATCGGATCATGAGAGTGATGGAATAGAAAGGGTCCTTCTGTTTGCGCACACACTTGTGCACTATAATATGTCCTGCGCAATTGGCTAGTCTCCATTGAGACTGGCCGCAGTGGCCGAAATTCGGTCGGCAGGACATTAGAAGATAGATAGATAGATAAAACTCTTTATTGTACACCTCAATAAACAATACAAACTGAGAAAATGTACCCAACCAAAAAGTATTCATATATACACAGTATACATATAACCCATGGAAAGCGTTCAGCATGGTGACAATGACGCGAGTTCCATGATTTTTGTTCACCCAAAAAGTGCTCAACGCAACTAAAAAGTTATCAAGTGCGACTCGGACTCGCGCACCGACGGTTCCGTACAACGTACTTACGTTGGTATAGAAGTTTGATTTTGTTTCAGTATTGCACAAGACAGTATAATAATGAAGGCATAACTTGCCGCAGCGTAAGTATGTGGTCTATAGTGCTAAAGCCTTTTCGGAAACCGGCTGGTACGGAAGGCTGGAAATCGTCAAACCTGCGCGCGAGTTGATTCGTAATGACCCTCAAAAACAACTTGTAAACATGTGTCAGCAGTGTGATGGGTCTATAATTCTTCAATAGGGTTTTGTCGCCGTTTTTGAAGGAGAGCACCACCACACTTCTCTACCAAGATTCTTGATGCACATCATTCCAAGTAGATACGAGTGCACGAAGCGCCGTCCTTGCGATAACATGTCATTATAAAAGCTAATGATTTCGCCGCGTAAGTCCTAGTCAACTAAACTTAATTGATGTAAAGTCTGTCTGAATGTATTATGATCATTTGAATTTGATTCTAATAAAAAGAAACTGGTCAAGTGCCAGTCGGTCTCACGCACCGAAGGTTCCGTACAACGTACATTGACATAGCAGTTTTTTACAGGTTTAAGCTTTTATGGACCTGAGTATTTAAATGAATTTCAATTTAATAGCTATACACGTTCATGAGGTAATTAGTAATAAACAATTTCAAAATTATTAAAAATATTTTAATTGTTACATCGTGTAACTAAAAATTTACAGTTATCGCATATTTTACTTTATTTCTGCTATAAGACGTTGCTTGCATTACACGGAAATTGCCCTGTAGGTTTTGATTCCCTTGCGGGTGTCGAAAATTTGTGGCATAAACGGGTGTATCTTTGGATTGCGATGGCTTAGAAGTTTGATTTTTTCACAGCTCAGGGGGCAGTAGATCTGAGTATTTGATATAATTCCAGCTTGATACCTCCACGCGTTCCTGAGAAAAAGGGTCTTGATAGACAGATGGACGGACAATAAAGTGGTCCTATGAGGGTTGATTTTTCCTTTCGTGGTACAGAACCCTAATAAAGGATAGTAATAATATGTAGTTAGTATTTATGTTAGATAGTAATAATGTGTAGTGTGTATGACTGCACGTGTGGTGCAGCGGCTTAAAGAATCGCCTCGCCGCTTCGTGTCGCGGGTTCGAGTCCCGCGCTGGACAACTATTAGTGTGACCCATAAATAGTTGTTCTGAATCTGGATGTAATTTGTGTCCGTCTTTTATATGTTTGTAAAGTACCCCGCGACACAAGGCTTAAATTACCTAATGCGGGCGATGTCTTAAAAAAACTATTATGTGTATTGCAAGTGTCTGCCTTCTACGGTAGTTCAGTTTTGGGTGAGTAAATAATTAAGTAGTCTTTAAATATTTCCAGATATATTTGTTACAAGGTTTATGTGTTTTGCAACATATTGTGAATGGAGTCAACCGATATTTGCAGTCGGAGGCCATTTTTAGTTAAATTCATTGTTATTTTGACCTCTGACTCCAAATTTTATCGGGCACTGTACAATAATCTGACTGGCGTGTTGGACTAGTGTTTAGAGATCCTGACTGCTAAGCTAGAAGTCGTGGGTTCGATTCCCATCCGGGACAAATTTTTTATGTGATGAGTACGATTGTTTGTTCAGTGTCTGGGTGTAATTTATTTATAATATGTATGTATTTAAAAATTTATTAGTATGTGTTTTAGTTATCTGGTTTTGCCTAATTTGAGATCAGATGTCAGTGTGTTAGTTGTAGGTATCAAGGTCTTTGTTTTCTTTATTAGTGTGTTTTAATTTTAAACCTAAACTGTTTCGGATGAAACAATTTTATTTCTCACGAAGACATTACAAATTTGACTTACTTAATATCATTGTTAACATTCATAATTTGAATATAAAACACTACACGGAAATACTATACTACAAGTAAATTTAAAATTTGTATGAACAATTTTTAAAATTACAGCTATTAAAATCATTGTTTAACATTATAATTACAATATGTAAGCGCGTAACTATTCTCAAAACTATACCAAAAAAAAAATATTGATGTACACTCCATTGAGTAATAATTTGTCAAAGATAGACTGATCTTCATGTCAATACTAACATAGTTCATAAGTCTAAATTATTTACTAAAACTAGCTTGTCAATTATTACTATTATTATGTTATTTATTATGAAATTGTATTTATTGTGAAATTATTATTATTATTCAATTGTGATCTCCATATGGACTAATTTGTCTGAAATAAAAGATTTTTATATTATTTTATTTTATTTATAGAAGAGATAGCATGTCTTTTGTAATTTTCATTTGAAGTTTTCGGCATTTTTAATCTCCTTGGGAAGTTACCCAAGGAGATTAAAAATGCCGAAAACTTCAAATGAAAATTACAAAAGACATGTACTTTTGTGTTTTTTCATTGTACTGTTGCACTTCTGCAAAAATTATAGATGTCTGGCCATTGGTAGTTTGTTGATGCCTAAAATGTTGTATAGCCATTTGTAAATACGATTATCTCTCCTCATTTATTAAATTCTCAAGCCGTTTAAGAAGAGTTCCAGAGCCTCAACGGTCCGCCAGAAATGCTTTCGATAGTAACTCAGTGCGTGAAGCGGCAGTAATATAACCAGTTTAGGTGATGACCTACTATATTGATGACTATCAGTGCACAAAAATGGAAGTCTATGAAAGATTGGTGACAGCGATAAAACCACTCCTTGCTCAATTTAATTTTCTATATCTACACTGTAATTGGTGTGCAGTCAAAAGTATTTATATTATCTTACTATATGTGCACCGCGGTTTGACCCGCGTTAAATTTTATAAATTAAATAGCTCCTCCCCCGTAGGTGATAACGTGATAATATGTAGCCTATATGTTGACCCGACCTCTTAGTAATATTCATGCAACATTTTAAGTAAATCCATGTAGTACTTTTTGAGTTTAGCCCGGACATATTTTATGTACATACAGACAAACAGACAAAAATTCTAAAAACTATATTTTTGGCTTCGATATCGATTGTAGATCACGCCTTAAGTATCCTTTTTAAAAAATATTCTTTTAACAGTTTTTTTTTAAATATTTTTTTTTGACTATCCTAAGATTTTATTATATATATAAATATAATGTAGATATTCTTTATCAGTATGAGATCACTACTAACATAAAAAAATACCTATCTACAAAATTAATCAGATACGTTTGCGTTAGTAGAATTGTGAATGACAATTTGACACATATACACTTCAACTTCACATGAATACATATTTTATTGAACAAACAATAAAAACGATTTTCAAAGCTTTCGTAGGGCAATTGTATCAATTGAAGTGCCATTAACATAATATTTACCACCACTTTATTAACTCATTGCTTCCTCTATGATCTTGTAACTCTGTTGGGACCTGTTATATCATAATTTGCATGTTTCTCACATAAATTATAAAGTTATATTCGCGATCAGAACTCCCTATAATTAGCCATACCGGCTATACTATAATTATCGAATTACTTACTATAATTAGTGGAAAGATTAATACAATTTATTGTACTAAATCAAAATATTACTTAAACCATAAGGTACAAGCGACGTTCTTATCGCTAATCTAGTAATCTTTTCCAGATAACCGTCCGATGAAACATAGCACTGCAGGGAGACAAAGTGGTAGTATATCCTGGGACATTATTTACACACGGTCATCTGATTCCAAACTAAGCAGAGCTTGTACTATGGAAACCAGATAACTGATATACTACATACAATACAATACAAATACTCTTTATTGTACACCAAGATTTACATTTAAAGTAAACAGTTATATAAAATATGGTACAATGGGCGGTCTTATCGCTAACTGCGATCTCTTCCAGACAGCCTTAGGATGGACAAAATCAGCAAGAAGAACAATTAAACGAGTGATAGGGGTGTAGCAATTTAAGAAAGAAATAGTAAATATTAATAGACTAGTCTAGTAGATTAAGAGCGAAAAGTACGAAAATAATCTTGAAGTAACGCCTACAGCTCGTAGGTATTACATATATATATATATATTTATAATCATAATATACTATTTTTCTTCTTATTTTTCTTTTGTAAGTACATACTTATATCGATAATTATACCCAGACTCAGGACAAACAGACATGTTCATGTATACAAATATCTGTCCTGGGTGGGAATCGAACCCACGACCTCCGGTGTGAAAAGCAAGTATTTGGCAACCACGCCAACAGGCCCGTCAGTAAAAATGGTATTTGTATTCGTAAATGCTTCCCTAAAGTCGCGGGTTCGATTCCCACTCAGTACGAATATTTCTGTGCGTGAACATTTGTGTCCTGAATCTGGATGTAATTATCTATCTAAGTATGTATTTACAAAAGAAAAGTAGTATTCGTTCGTAGTATACTCGTATCAGTTAACTGGTCTCCATATTACAAGCTCTGCTTAGTTTGGGATCAGATGGCCGTGTATAAATTATGTCCCAGTGAACGAAGGTCGACTTGGAGAGGATAATTAATTGAAACACTGGACTTTATATTAAGCGCGTATAATATATGAATCACAATGCTTGCTGCTTACACATAACTCAATTTACATTTCTGACCTAGTTAAACGCCGGAGAATCTCTATAGCGAGATTCAGAAAAACGGCGCTCATCTAACAACGCCATCTACTAACAAGTTTGAGAACTAATACAAAATGATTAATGAACGTTATTTACGTGAACACCCAGGATATTATTTTTATTATTATTAAGTATCTATGCTTTTCTTATTCTTCTTGGCAAACTCGTTAAAATTTTCGTGGCCCCGAACGTGGCCACACTGATTGCATTTTTAAGATCCTGCCATGAACATGTGGCAGGGCAGGCTGGGCAAGCTGTTAGATGGGCCATGGATTGGACCGATGCTCCGCAAATACAGTCCATTTTGGGGCTGCTCGACAGTCCCCACCTAGACATGTTTTCTTTGCTTCGGCCCACCTGAGTGCAGAGTCTGTTTAGGACCTTCCAGATCTATGCTATCTATGCTAATAACCTGCTTTGTTATAATCGAGGAGATAAAAAATCATGTCTTACTTTCACTAGATAAAATCTACTTGCAAATAATATTTTGTGGGTTCCACTTTTATTCTTCAATATAGTTACATGTCAATGTTAATTGACATGATTAACGATCAGTTGAGCATGAAATTAATTAGAATATGATTATAAATGCACGTGTTATTATGTAGTAAGACTGTTAATTATAGTCGTAATTTAATCTGTATTGAAATATAAGGTAATAATAATTATATACTTCTGGTGGGTTTCCGTCACGGCGGCGGTCTCGGATGGAGATTACCCATCTGCGCGGGACATATTATTATTGTGGTGCACAAGTGCGTGTACAAACACGGAGGAACTTTCTATTCTAACATTCTCATAATCCCGCGACCGCGCAACCGCGAGCCTGTCGTTCAATCCCGACATTCTACACAGGTTATTCAGGCACTAATGCAGGAAAACGCTCACCCATTTGTCGTATACTGGATTCTTTCAATAGTAATTTTGGTAATATTGATTTTTTTGCGAGTAGTGTAAGTACATTCAAGAAGCTTATACTGGCGAATGCCCGTTCTACGCCATAACGGTACATTTTAGGATCCACCTTTACTAACTATGTAGTAATGACTGTGTAACTATGTAGTACTGCTGTTGTAAAAGTGTATAACATCAAGATTAAGAACTTTATTGTTGATCTATTATGTTGTTCATACTATCTTTTCTCATATTTTTGCATATTTGTTCGACTCTCAATTTGAACTTACTCATAATAAGTATGTTTTAAGTTTATCTGTGGTAAACGGTGTGGATATCATAATTATTTATATTGTGTAGCATAAACATTATTATAGTGTAATATTGTGATATTGTTAGTTTACCCAATATCAAAAAAAAATCCGATAAGACGACTAACGACACGACCGGGAAGAAGTCAGGTACAGGAACGACTTTAGGTGCTCTTTGAGTTACGGGGCAGTACTACCGTCAACTCCTAGGCTAGGCAACTACGACTTCGGACTGTATCTTAATAAATAATTCCCAAAATCACTTTTTAGCTCGACCCGGATTTGACGACAAGACCTCATTAACCAACCAACCAACATACTGCCGCTAGACCAACGATATAATAACATGTATAAAGTAACAAAGAGATTGAATTAAAATTGGCGTTTGTCTGAGATTTCAAGCCTTGTAAACATATCTGGCAAACGCGTCGCGAATGTTAGCGCACGTCTGGTCTTCGTCAATTTTTTTGAAACGATAGTATCCTGGGATATAATTCACACACGGCCATCTGATTCCAAATTAAGCAAAGCTTGTACTATAGAAATCAGATAACTGATATACTTTCTTTTGTAAATACATACTTATATAGATAATTATACCCAGACTAAGGATAAACAGACATGTTCATGTACACAAATATCTGTCCTAGGTGGGAAACGAACCCACGACCTGTGACGTGAAAGGCAAGCATTTACCAACCACGCCAACAGGCCCGTCTCATTTAGAATTAATATACTTTTCAACGCCAACCGCCCGTCCAAAAGATTAATAAAAGCTGCACCCGTCACCATAATTACTATATTTTTATGCTGTTTTTTTGAATTTGGGATTAAGAAATGTGGCCACCTAAATCTTCCGGGGTGCTAGCCGCAAGGCGCGGACAAAGGCAACTGGCAGGAGTTGGCAATTCGGAAGGGCAAACTATAGCCCTTCTAAGGTACACCTGGGGCATGGCGCAAAAGAGGGGCACCAGAGCAGCATACCCGCGTTCCCGTCGCCAGAAGAAGTTCACAGCAGGTTAGGTTTAGTCGGTGTTAGTCCGTTATACTCACCCGCAGACACTTTTTGCGGGTGGCATACGTTGCCTACGTGCCACCCGCAAAAAGTGCCTCCTGTTCCACATGCCTTATAAAAAAAAGCAGTTAAAGGATGCTGTATTTTTTATTGAGTATTCAAAAACTATTTTACATGGTTCCATCATAAAACCAGCGCTGCAGCAGTTAATGTTGCAACTAGTGCTGAGATGGGACCAATTCGGACTCGCACAGATAACCATTCAGGACTTTTATATGTGTACCTATTTATAAATTTGATTATTATTATTATCTGTGCTTGTTAACTGAATAAATATATTTTCTTCTTCTTCTTCTTCTTCAAAAATCACCCCACCACACCCCATAATAATAAAATTTTGTGGAGAACATTTTAGTTACGCAGTATTGCAATATCCCCGTCTTTATGTGGATAATCCGATTCATATAGAAATTACTAAAAGTATGGCATATTTACAACTAATCGTAATGTCACGTAAGAGTCAGATACGGTCGTGATACTGTGGCGCAACCATTTGTTTGCATGTAACACGAATTGAGAACAAGGAGATTACGACTCACACACAAATCATACTATGCTCTATACTTTGCTCATCATACCCATTACACAGCGATTATCGCCATTCGATAACATTAATTGCTCACGATATGATAATAATATGCTTTTGTAGCATTTGGTAATTGTAAAATATACTGACAAAATTTATGCTTAAGATTAATTTTTATAGGTAGGAAATGCTCCTTTCCTCTTACCATCCATATATTCGCTCTATCATATTTTCAAAGGCGGGAGAGTATCATGTACTAAAAAAATTGTAGCATTGTGTCCAAAGTGTGAAGTGAGCCAGGCTTTGCCTTAACGCTTGCCGCAGCCAAACAATATATGTCAGGCGTATTGGTGTTTAATAAGTCAAGATATTAACCAAGTGAAAAATATAGTGTCCAGTTTTTTTTATATAAATAAACAAATAACAGACTGACATCTGGTACGAAACTAGGCAGATCCTGTACTATGCCCACCAGACAACTGATACACATACTTATATATTTCTAAATACATACATATTATAGATAAATTACTTTAAGAACATCCTACACGGCTCCTGGATAAAAAATTTAGTATTAAGGTGTTTCTAGACACTAAATTGTAATTACAAATTGATGTATGTGCCCTGTAATGAAATTTTGCACGCTAAGTATACTTATCAAAATGTGCATGTACAATTTAAACATTTGTAAGTTACTTTGGGCTAATAAATGTTATGTTGTCTTCTCCTACACCCAGAACCAGAACAAATAATCGAGTTTATCACTCAAAGATTTACCCTACGTGGGGATCGCAACCATGACATCCGGCTTAGCAATCAGGATCACTAATCACTAGGCCAAGAGGCGAGTCAAATATGTTAAAGAAATTTTGGTTACCGCGCACCAACGCTTCACAAAATCGAGTCAACAGAAACACTTAAAATCCCCAGTATATTCGTATCTTTATCTATACATATAATAAAATCGTAGGAAAGTCAAAACTGCACATTGAATTATATTTCTTTAAAAGGACACTTGGGGCGTGATTTCGATATCGAAGCCAGAAATATAGTTTTTAGAATTTTTGTCTGTGTGTCTGTTTGTCTGTATGTATGTCCGGGCTAAACTCAAAAATTGCTTCATGGATTTACTTCAAATTTTGCATAAATATTACTAAGAGGTCGGGTCAGCATATAGGCTTCATATTATCACGCTATCACCTACGGGGGAGGAACTGTGATAATTTATTAAATTTAACACGGGTAAAACCGCGGGGCACAGCTAGTTTATTTATATCACAATTCCTTAGTATAATTTATTTGTTATACTCCTGCTACTGTTTACTTTACTTACAGTTCTTATCTATCCAGAGGTTGTCTGGTAGAGATCGCTTAAGACGATAAGACCGCCCGTTGTACATAATATTCTTTATATCCAATGTATTTTCTTTCCGTTTGAGTATGTACAATAAAGAGTATTCTATCTATCTATATCTTTAAAGACTGCACCAAGCGGAATATGGTGGCTTGACTAAATTGACCATTTTAGCTGGAAAAAGCTCGCTGAAAATAGAGTTGAATGGCGCAAACGTGTAGTGGAGAGTCGTAAGATCTGTAATGAAGTCTGGTTCAGAGTACTTGCTGATAAGAGACCAAAGCGACATGAAAGCGGCTCGGCACCAAGCACCGTAAACTTCTCTTGTCAGGCCTGCGGCAGGCTATGTCGCTCTCGCATCGGTTTGTTTAGCCACAAAAAGAAATGTCTCTCAGACAATACGCCAATACAAAAGCCTATATATATATATATATATATATATATATATATATATATATATATATATATATATATATATATATATATATATATATATATATATATCTAACTATATATCTATATGATGACTTGATTTTGTCAAAAATGACCCTAATATCTAAAAGAAAGTGAAATGTTAACGATATGTTAGAAACCGAGAGGGTTTAAAAAACATCTCATAAAAACAAATGACAGATCGATAATTCAATTTAATTTATTATCTTATAGATCATCTCATCAATTAAAATTCGAATGAAAGGCAACGTATCTCGACATATGAGTAATTTTGATGTAGATACAATTACGTATGTCTGTCATGGCGTCCTATCTATAGCCATCGTTACGCAATAGTGGCGGATGACAAATTGTACTACTTGTTTAAAAGCATGCTATCTGAGCTACTGTTGATTTATAATTATTTTACGCAAGTATCAAACTAATCATCAATGACCTTTATTTTTGTTACCTACATTCATGGCAAATAAAGAATGATTTGATTTGATTTGACCGAATGACGTCCACTGCTGGACCTCCCCCAAATATTTCTACATTATATTGTGTCCATCATTTGGAAGGGTATGTCATAAACTGACTGACTACGCTTGGTAGACGAGTTAGCGATCGGAGTATGATAGTCGTAATCCACAGAGAGACGCTGCTACCATAGTAAGTGTTATGGAAATCAATAGAGCCATTTTTTACTGCACGTGTGTCGCAGCGGCTAAGATAGTCGCCTCGCCGCTCCATGTCGCGGGTTCGAGTCCCGCGCCGAACAACTATTTGTGTGACCCATTAATAGTTGTTCTGAGTCTGAATGTAATTTGTGTCAGTCTATTATATGTTCGTAAAGTACCCCGCAACACAGGGATTAGATTACGTAGTGCGGGCGTTGTCTTAAAAAAATCTGAATCATTACATAATTATACAAATATGGGCTTATATAAATAGTATTAGGGCAAAAAAGATGTGCAAAATCGTGACAAACGTGACCATGATCCGTTGTCTCTGCCTACCCCTCTGGGAAACAGTCGTGAGTCTATGAATGTATTTACGAGTATGTACATAATAAATAGTATGTAAGTAGAGCGCGTTGATGTCTTTTACATGGAACTTTAAACTTGCTTGATAAGAATATATGACATGTTCTTAATTATCTCGTTTTATTATCTTATCTCTTATTATCGTATATCTGTCTTATCATCTGTCACTTTAATCTAGTATCAGCACTTAAATTTTTAAAATTTATTGTGTTTTGCTTGGATAAACGCTTAAAAGTACAGTTGAAAACGGACTGAAAAGAAAACCATGAATATAAATGTAAAAACAAATATTGAACAAGAACATAATTTGCGGTGAAGATATAATTATTTAGTTTTTTATTTAAATTGATGTGATGATTTTGAATAACCCATTCGGTTTGTCATAGCGGAATATTACTAGAAAATATTATCAATTTATTACAGTATTGAATAACATTTGGAAATACATAAATACCAGAGATCGCACCATTAAAGTTCTATTGTCAAATACTATAGACAATATGGACAAATAATATTAATCTGTTCTCAGATTTGACTCTCAGTTTGACATTCTCTTCTTCTTTGTCAGTATCTCAAAAGCATGGCAATGTGTGTAATGTTTTAAAAAAATAATTTACTTCTAATACCTATTATATAAAAATATTATCTACGTGTACTTCTTCTCCATTTGAACTTTTACTGTTCCAAATTTCATACTCCTCCATCTGCGCAACTTTCGTAAGAAGGGATACACATTTTTTGCTTCACGTATTAATATTATAATCTGTAGTTTAATATTATAGATTAATTGATCTAATGACAGCAAACTAATGAGATGGTAGTATTACTATTAAGTGAATACCATTATTAGTTTGTAAGTATTTCGATTCCTACTTAAATTATTTTATCTAATTGTTGTCTTTCTATATTTCTGCTTCTTATCCATCCAAAGGTTGTCTGAAAGAGATTGCTGACTGCGATAAGACCGCCTATTGTACAATTTGCTTTCAATGTTATATATATATTTTTTATCTGTAATTGGTGTGCAATAAAGAGTATTTATCTTATCTTATTAAGAGAGTAAATCAGCACGAACGTTCGGAACTACACTTCATCTCTACTAGTGTGGGAGAAAAGACAATGTGTGAACGTGTTTGTGCACCTGTGCACTTCAGTGTGTCCTACAGAGTTAGCTAGTGTCCTTTATGATTGGCCGCTGTTGAGTTCAGCTAAAAGCACTATTCTATACTATCAATCAATCATACTCGTTTCCACACAATATTGTAATAAATTGTATCGATTGACGTTCGCAATAATCTAAGATGCATCGATTCTCGCTCTGAATAATTGATTATGTAGTACATATAAGTATAAAAAACGTAGCGATTAATAACTGGAGTTATTGATAGAAGGCATATTCCTTCTGTTTGATGGATGAATCGACAGCATTTACAGCACAATGGCCCCGATTATGCCGTTTGTTTGATTATTTAACATAAAAAACCGTTACGAATGGAATTTCGACTACACTCGTGGTGCGGTGGTAGAGTTTGTCATCTCGCTACTTCCTTGGCGCTTCTTGTTCAGTTTCGAGTGCCACACAAAATACCAATTTGTGTGACCTTTGTGTACATGTCTGTTTGTCCTGTGTCTGGGTGTAATTATCTATATAAGTAAGTATGTATTAAGAAAAGTAGTATATCAGTTATCTGGTTAGTATAGTACTTTGGTATGAGATGACAGTGTGTGAGTTATGTTCCAGGATACTATTATTATTATTATATGTTTTAGTAGTTTGGAGATGTTTAAACATCACCACCGATATATTCAAAATATTTGGCCGTATACTATTATATTAATGTTGCTCTTTATGTTCATATGCTTATCGTATGGGTAGTGGTAGCCCTAGCGTCAGAGTTGCTCAAGCCGCCCAGTAGGCCTCTGACATGGCTTAAAGACTGTTGTCTAATAACTACAACCGGCACCGACAGCTTAACGTGCCCTCCGAAGCACGGAACGCTCAAATATTAAACCACTTTGGCGGTCACCCATCTATGGACTGACCGCGAGCCTAGTTGCTTAACCTCGCCGATCACTTACGGACCGGTGAGAACATCTAGCTATGAGCGCCTCGATATGCATGCATGTTCAGATTACTAAGCCCGACACTTTGTTGTAAAATGTATATTAATACAAACCGAAGTCGGTTACCGAATCCGTGTCAGATTATCTCCGCGTTATGGATGCAACATGCACTCGCGTTGCATATAAGGTAACCAAGTATTAAATATGATCTCTTCATTATAGACAAAGACAAAAAAAATATAAAGCGGTTCCCACTCGTGTTGAAGACAAGTATCCATCATATTGTTACAAATATGATTCTATTCACAGGCCTGTTGACGTGTTTGGTAAATACTTATCTTTCACGCTGCAGGTCTTAGGTTTGATTCCCACACATATATTTGTGTGCATGAACATATCTGTTTGTCCTGTTTCTGGGTGTAATTATCTATATAAAGTAAGTATGTATTAAGAAAAGTAGTATATCAGTTATCTGGTTAGTATAGTACTTTGGTATGAGATGACAGCGTGTGAGTTATGTTCCAGGATACTATTATTATTGATACAAACTGATACATTGTCTGGTATATGGTATAACGGCGGGAGGGCCATGGTGACCTGTAATACAGGTATTTATAACCTAAATCAGGCACCAGTCTCTCACAAAGTCCTATTTTATACAAGAATGTATTAAACTATGTATTTTGTTAAGATCTAACTTTGTGTTGGGAGAATAAATATATCTTATTATTATTATTATTATCATATGTTTTAGTAGGTTTAGGATATATTGACACATCACCGTCGATATGTTCAAAATATTTGGCCGTTTACTGGTATATTAATGTTGCTCTTTATGTTCAGATTACTCAGCCCGACACTTTGTTATAAAAGGTATATTTATACAAACCAAAGTCGGTTACCAAATCCGTGTCAGATTATCTCCGCGTTATGGATGCAACATGCACTCGCGTTGCATATAAGGCAACCAAGTATTAAATATGATCTCAAATACAAAACTACAATAACACCGTTTACCTTTTACGTAACTTGCGCTCCATTATAGACTAAGACAAAAATATTAATCTGTTCCCACTCGCATTGAAGACAAGTTTCCATAATTTTGTTACAAATATGATTCTATTTATATGGTTTGGACGTGATATGTTTTTTGTTTTTGATACAAATGTATTTTATGGTACCCACAATAATTCAAACTAGATCATTAATCACAACTTGGAATAAAATTCTAAGTGCCGATGGCTGGCTATTCCAGCTTCTACATAATAATTGATATTTCATGTATATATATTGTCGAACATAGGTACATTGTTTACAATAAAATTTCTAATGTGAGTGAATGTGTCATCTCATTATATTCTACCATTAAGGCATGAAATGGTTATGCAATATTTATTATAGACCATTCTAGATATACTTAATAATCTAATTATTTTAAATCTTATTTTTCAAAAATCTCATTTTATAAAAGTTGAAAGGTTGTGCATGTCCCCTATACGGGGTAGAGCGACCAGCGATTGAGTTTGGGTTGTGGTTAATTTGGCAGGTAACAGTTGGTAAAGATGTATAAATAGTACCTAAACTTCGTTAAAGTATAAAGCTCATTTTTTTATATGTTATTCGGCATAACATTAGAAAGCCCGTCACCAATTGCCGTACACTTATGACAGTTGCTACTGCCTGCCAGATACCTCTAAACCTTCATAAATTAAAATTATACTTTAATTATAGTATAACTATAAACTACATTTTATATATGTTAGTTGGTGATCTATTAAAAACTGTTACCTCAATATTCAGACAGTTTTAATGGTTTTTACATCTTGTCAGACACATTGAAAGTCCGCTGAAGGTGCGAGCGCGAATGCTAATACGATATTTTAAGATAACCAATAAAAAAGTATTTTTATTACGTTCATAGCCATATCATATAAAGTAAATAATGTTATTTGCGATCTCTATGCCACAATTTGGAATAAATTTGAATATTACGCCGGCTAGTTATGACAGCTTTCGTACAGCTTTCGAACCCCAGAATTCCCTATAAAACTATGCATATATAAGTTTATATTTATCATCAAAACGTTGTTATAAACTATTAATACTACACTCCGTATAGACGAGATCGTGCGTTACAATCACACTAATATTATAATGCTGAAAGTTTGTGAGTGTGTTTGTTTGTTACTTCTTCACGTCGAAACGGTTGGAGCGAATTTTGATAAAATTTGGTATGGAATAAGCTGACACCCTGGATTAGCACATAGGCTCTAATTTATAAAGTTTAACGCGGGTTAAACCGCGGGGCACAGCTATTTTGTCATATAACTCAAAATGACGTCGGCTGGCTATGCCGGCTTTCATACAGACATGTGCGAATCCCACAAACCCCTGTAAAACTATCCGTATATTTGTTGATATTTATCAATAAAGTCGTTTTAAATTATTTATGCTACACTTCGTATAGACTACCTCGTGCATTATAACTTGAAACAAAACGCAAAATTATGCCGGCTGGCTATACTTGTTTGCAAACCAATATGTTGAAACCCCAGAAAACCCTTTAAAATTATCCATTTATTTTGTAAATATTTATCACTAGCTGTGCCCCGCGGTTTTGCTAGCGTTAAATTTTATAAATTCTATTATAGTTTATAAAGTTTGTGTTATTCGGGAATATAACCTATATTAACTACAAAGTTTCATCAAAATCCGTTCGGTAATTTTTGCGTGAAAGAGTATTCATACTCATAAACTTAGAATAATTATGATTACAGTCGTTAGTAATATTTATCGTCGCAGTCCTTACAACACACAAAAACATTAATACACAAAATATGAACAATACTATAACTCAATGTTGTCCAAATCAGTCTTACAAAATTTTAAATAAGCAGTATTTTAAGACATTATATTTCATTACATTAAGTATAATACCGAAATGACAGGTAATGCGCAATAATAACTATATTTCAGTACTTGAATGTGAATATAAATTACGAAAGCATTAATAAAGGTGGTGATTGAGGCGCACGAAATCATATTATTAAGTTATTTACTGTTGATTTTATACTAATTTTCTTGTGTAAATATTTTGAAACACAGTCTAGGATCCATTTTGACGCGCCTGTTGGCGTGGTTGGCAAACTCTTGCTATTCACGCCAAAAGGCGTGGGATCGATTCCCAGGGCAGATATTTGTGTGCATAAACATGTCTGTTTGTCCTGAGTCTGGGTGTAATTATCTATATAAGCATGATTTACAAAAAAAAAAGTAGTACGTTAGTTATCTGGTTTTCATAGTACAAGTTCTGCTTAGTTTGCAATCAGATGGCCGTGAGTGAATAATGTCCCAGGATATTATATATTATATAGATAATTATCACACTAATATTATAAAAGCAGAAGTTTGTGAGTGTGTATGTTTGTTACTTCTTCTCGGCTAAACGGCTGGAGCGATTTCAATAAAATTTGGTATGGAGTTAGCTGACATCCTGGATTAACACATAGGCTATAATTTATAAAGTATAACGCGAGAAAAACCGCGGGGCACAGCAATTATTATATAAAATACTCCATTATGCTGCATCGTTCGGATTAGATAGATATTTAAACGCTTTAGTATAACATCAATAAAACATACAAGATATTGACGACAGTTAATAGAAACTAGCTCATAGCCAGATGGTCTTACCGGTCCGCAAGTGATCGGAAGCAACTATGCTCACGGTCAGCTCATAGATGGGTGACCACCAAAGTGATTTAATTTAGAGCGCCTCCATGCTTCTGAGGGCAAGTTAAGATGTCGGTCCCGGTTGTAGTCATTAGACAACAATCGTTAAGCCATGTTGTCAGAGGCCTACTGGGCGACTTGAACAACTCTGATACAAAGGTAACCAACCACTGCAGTATCAGAGTTGTTGTATCAGAACGGTGGGTCAGGGGATTGGAAAAGATAGGGATATTATTATGATTATATTGGAACGAAGTTCATTATCGCGCGTTGTGAAAGGGGGCTAGACGGAAAAAATTCTTACGAAAAGTTGTCACGACACTTTTTGCAGCTGTGCGGCGTGCGCATGTTTCTCTGTCTCTCTCTCTCTCTCTCTCTCTTATAGAAAGCAAGCCAGATATTTTCATTTCTATTTCGCATTGAACAGTGTGGTGTCGCGACGATTATTTTTGTTGACTGTATACAGGTTTTTTGTACATAATAAATAATAAGAAATAACTTCATTCCATCAGGGTGTCCCTTGACACCTCTCAAGTTTTTTTTATTTTTATGTATAGTGAAGGGATATTTGCACAGGAACGTTTATTGACGTCGACAGTGACAGTTGGTTCACCAATAAGATCACGGAACAAACATTTCATTGAAATTAGTTCAGTAGTTTTGGCGTGAAAGAGCGGCAGACAGACGAAGTTATTTTTACATTTATAATAGTAGTAAGGATTAATCGTAATGCCTCTGTCTTTGTCATTAATAAACCTCGTACCATCTCTATCTAATTATTTTGGAAACATCTTATGTCAATTTTTGCATCAAGAATTATATTGTCCTTTTCATCAGCTATTCTTTTTCTTTTGTTTTGGTGTTATCTAGAACATTCTAGCAATGTAACAAAAGCCACTGAAGACCCTTGCTGGTACTAGGGTTCACAGCCTGGGTCCGGGATGACAGCGATCTGTTTGTGGTGCAGTCGCTGTGCCGTACTGGCAGGAGTCGGCAACAGGGGAGGGCAATCCAAAGGAGCCCTCCCAGGGTACGTGTCCCGATCATCTGGGACATGGCGCTAAAGGGGGGTACCGGAGCAGCATACCCGCGTTCCCGGGACTCCTCCATCAGGCGCCAAGAGAAGTCCACGGCAGGTAGGTTTACTCGGTGCAAGTCCGACATACCCACCCGCAGACACTTTTTGCGTGTGGCACGCGAAGGCATTCCCCCTGATTTATCAAAAAAAAAAAAAAATGGTTCGCAGCCTGACCGTGACAATACTATGAACTGTTAATACAAATACATTATAATCGTTAAAGTAGGCTTCTATCAACAACTTCGTGAAACTGCGACACTGAGATCAGATCAAGGCTATGCGATAACCAGAGAGAAACCAAATTGCTCTTGTTTAACGTCAGTTCTAACAGTGACACCTGACAGAAAGGCTGAACTCAACCGAGCATAAAGAGTTTGACACATATGCGTCATATGTGCCTGCCTCGTTGGTCTAGCGGTAGCGTGTTCAACCGCAGAAAATGAGGTCCTGGGTTCAATCCCGGGTCAGGCCAAAAAGTGATTTTGGGATTTATCCGTAAAAAGAAATTTCTCAGTATCAGCCTGAAGAGCACGTAAAGCCGTCGGTCCTGTACCTGACCTCTTTCCGGTCGTGTCGCTAGTCGTCCAACTGATCATGAGAATGGTGGAGTAGAAAGTGTCCCTGTGTTTGCGCACACACTTGTGCACTATAATATGTCCTGCACAGTTGGCTCGGCAGGGAGGAATCTATAAGAGAGGGAGATTAGTTTAGTAGTGTAAAAGACAATCGCAAGCATTATCTTAGTTCAGAATCTATAAAGGACCAGGTACAGGACCGACGGCTTTACGTGCTCTCCTAGTTACGGGGCTGTAATACCGCCATCTCCCATACTTCGGGCTGATACTGACAAATTTCTTTTTACGGAAATCGCCCAAAATCACTTTTTGACCCGACCCGGAATTTGAACCCAGGACCTTTTTATCTGCGGTTTAATACGCTAACGCTAGACCAACGAGGCATGTATAATATCTCGGGGCAATGTCACACAGATCATCCTAGCCCCAAACTAAGCAAAGCTCGTACTATGGGTACCAGGCGACGATATACATACTTATATAGATAGATAAATACTTATATATATAGAAAACATCCATGACTCAGAAACAAATATTCGTGCTCGTCACACAAATATTTGCACTTACCGGGATTTTAACCCAGGACCACCAGCTTTGTAGGCAGGAGCACTACCAACTAGGCTACGGTGACCGTCAAATATATGGTGTGAAAATCGAAAAAATTTCCTATGCATTTTATCCATTCAAGCATAAAATATTGGAAGCTGTAGCATAGTGACTCTTTTTTCTTAGTCCAATAAGTACTTTTTTAATTGTTTTTAATACATTTTAATCTGTGTTAGTTATAGTATTTCTTTTTGTTTTTAATTTCAAATAACTTGTATGTATGTCAACTTTGTCTATGTTTCGTGTATGTTATGCATGCCTTTAATAGGTGTACATATAAGGAATGAATTATATAGTGAGCTAAGTATTTAAATGTTGTGTATGTATACTGTATATACTATACTGTATATATATTGTATATATATACCGTCACTGTAGCCTAGTTGGTAGTGCTCCTGCCTACGAAGCTGGTGGTCCTGGGTTCGAATCCCGGTAAGTGCAAATAATTGTGTGATGAGCACGAATATTTGTTTCTGAGTCATGGATGTTTTCGATGTATATAAGTATTTATCTATCTATATACGTATGTATATCGTCGCCTGGTATCCATAGTACAAGCTTTGCTTAGTTTGGGGCTAGGATGATCTGTGTGACATTGTTCCTAGATATTATTATTATTATTATATATATAGTGTTGGTATTAAAAATCGGAAGAAAATTAAATATATAATAATAATTCGCTGGTAAAAGAAAGACACTTTGGTTTATTAAATAAGGTAAAACTGGAACTCACAATGTCACATTATATAATTTACAATAGCACAAGAACTTTGAATATAAAGTGTTCCAAAAAGGATCAATTCGTAATAGTTGGTGTGTCTATAATAAATAAAAGCAACGATATCTAAGGGTATCTATGCTGTTGAAGGCATGCGTCAGTATTCTAATTCACATATTGGCAAAGAATATGTAGTCCCCATCTCCACATCGACAAAAGACAATGGAACAAACATGAATGTTGGGTAATAATGCGCAAATGTAGCAACAATAGAAGCAAAACAAGCTAATATGACTTGGTCATATTATGCACAAGTGAGTGCGCAAAGACAACCCCATTATTTCGTCATTTTTTTTGATTCCTCATTATATTTATTGTAGTTTATTGTTTATTTTTAGCCGAGTTCAAAAGAAGGAAGTAATCAATGTAACTGTATGTATGCCATCATCATCTCGGGCCTGTTGGCGTGGTTGGTAGATACGCTGCCTTTCACGCCGGAGGTCGTGGGTTCGATTCCCACCCGGGACAAATATTTGTGTGCAAAAACATGTCTGTTTGTCCTGAGTCTGGGTGTAAATTATCTATATAAGTATGTATTTACAAAAGATAAATAGTATATCAGTTATCAGGTTTCCATAGTACAAGCTTTGCTTTGTTTGGGATCAGATGACCGTGTGTGAATAATGTCCCAGGATATTATTATTATTATTATCAGTATATCAGCCGAAAGACGTCCACTGCTGGACAAAGGCCAACCCCAAAGATCTCCACAATTGCCGGTCTTGCGCTATCCACATCCAGCGGTTTCCAGCGACACTCACAAGATCATCGGTCCATCTTGTAGGAGGCCTGCCCACGCTGCGTCTTCCGGTTCATGTTCGCCACTCAAGAACCTTTCTGCCCCAGCGGCCGTCGGCTCTTTGAGATATGTGCCCTGCCCACTGCCACTTCAGCTTGGCAATTCTTACGGTTATGTCGGTTACTTTGATTCGCCTGCATCTGTTCTTATGTATGTATTTTATGCATACATAAGAACCGGCAACACAGCCGATCGGATGTCAAAAATTGTAGTTGATTTATTTATTCGATGTGGAATGCTTCCAAAATTGTCGCATGTCTATTTTGTATAAAAAGATTGTAGTAAAGAAAAGGTTGGACTCGGATCTAATATCTTAAAACGATAAATATCTTTCTTTACAGCTAGAGGATTACTTGTTAAATACCAACAACCTTGTACGAGTAGATAGTTAACACTATAAAGAGATAAGATTCTGCAATTTATCTATGTTGCAGGGTTAGACAGGGAAGTTTAGTTGGAGCGGCAAGCTCAATAGTTCATCACTGGACGCAGTGTTACCAGGACCTCCGGGGACTGGAAATAGCCGCCACCAGAAGAATAAGAATAACACTATAAGCAACAACTTTTCTTCTACACCTTTTGATAATTTGTTAGATTTTATTTTCATACAAAAATAAGTATTAATTTAATCTCTCACTTGAATGTTTTTAACTCTACACGCATCACAAAAATTACCTAAGTATATCCTTGCGAGGGCGCGGGGTAGGGGCAGCTGTAGCGCCTTTGAATTTGACCCATTTCTCTAGTCGCCAGTCGTCCGTGCAATATCTTTTTTTTTTTTTTCATGATGTGTTGAGTTATGTCCGAACTCGTAGAACAAAAGTTGTTCTAATCTAATCCCGCGAGGTTGTTGGTGTTTTACAAGTGAACCTGAATATTCAACTTAGTATTTCCTTAGTTAACCCTTTAACAGGCAGTAGGTATATTCCTAATTCATTGGTTTTGGACCTTATTATAAGCTAATAGAGTTCAAAATGTGGTGGTAACTATATCCCCACTGCCCGGAAAAGGGTTAAGGTATATATTTGTACTCACCGACGGACCCCCAGTCTGGATAAGCTCTGTTGTTGAACCAGCCATCGTAGCGTTGTTTTTCGTAGTATACTTCTGAAAAGGAATAAAATGTAATTAAGGTTAAATTGTTTGTATTGCCCGAACGTGGTCGCTTACTATGGATCCCATAAAAAGGCTCAAGGTCACCCAAAGAGTGAGAGAGAGGAGAGCGTTAATCGCGGAGTTGCCCTGGGCGATTGAATCAGTAATGTCTAAATATGCAGGTGAACCAAAGTAACCGACATAACTCGTAGAAGGACAAAGCTGAAGTGATAGTGGGTGGAAAAGTGGCAAACACGAACCAGAAGACACTGCGTGAGCACGCTCCCTACAAAGTGGACCGATGACCTTGCAAGAGTCACGGGAAGCTGCTGGATATGGGCAGTACAAGACCGGTCATATAAGAGTTCCTTGGGAGAGGCTTTTGTCCAGCAGTGGATACCTTTCGGATGAAAGATGAACTTAATCATTATACGTATAATATTAAACTCACAAACACTTTATATTACTTATATCTACAAGTTGGACCCGGCGGTAGTGTCAAAGAGTGACAGTCGTTAAAAACTCAAGTTCCGCCACAATAATAATATTGAATGATTACCTTAGTTATTGACAGAACTATTCAGACAAGATGTATAAAAAATATATCTAAAACGACAAATAATAACTTAAATAATCTTAGACGATAACTTAAATAGGATATTCATTAATATTCATTTTAAAAGATGTCTGAATCTTGTTAATTAAGCTCATTAAGTTACTACTTAAATCATTACTGTCATAAAGTAAATATTATTTCTAAACGTTTTCATACATATTTACCAAAAAAATATTATGTATACTTAATTTTATTACTGCAAACATGTTCTGACAATTTACAAGCATCTTTATAAGTTTTCTCGAATAAAATAAAAATAATACTCCGTGGTTTGGTTTTGGCGCCAATACGGAAAAAGACGCATCAGGGCAATGTTTCATTTTCAAAAACTGGTGTAAATTCAAGTTTTTATGTGTAAATATGGTGGATTTTTAGACATAACATCATGGACAACGTACACAAGTGGAGGAAAGTGTCATATTGCCGTGAATTGCGATTTTCTGTGTTGAATCTAAAACTCCATATAAGCCTCTAGTAAAGTCTCCACTGCTTTACTGGGGTACGACAAGGACTTCGTTTGACTTGACTGTGACGGACTTTACTTGACATGACGAAAATAAATTAAATAATAATATATTTTACGGAAGGCTCATAAGGCCACAGAAGCCAGAGTCGTATAACTGAATAAAAAAAAATAAAAAAATGTGAGCCGTCACGGGACGCCTGGCAGATGTGAAACATCGACATTATTTTGTAAAAGTAATATGCAGAAAAGAACATATTGTGATAGGAACTAAATATGTCATAATGATAAAATAAAAAGTCGATTGCGCATGCGTCACGGCATGCGTCGCCACTCCAGAAATTTGTTTTACGTGCGGCTATAGATGTTTCACATCAAAAAAAAAACTCCATGGTAAATAGGACGTCTAAAAGCAGCAGCTTTTATCGGCTTTGGATCGGCTTTTCTGCACAGCGGCTTGACTAGCAATATAAATCGCCCTTCGCCACTACTTTAATTAACAAGAATGCAATCAAGGTTATCTAACCGTATCATAATCAAACAATTAAGTAAATTCTATGTCACCAATAAAATTCTGTGCAGCTAAAACAGCACAATGGGTGCTAAAGAATTTTTATTGGGTAGCATAATTAATTAATGCTACCTAAGGTGGATGCATATGTAAAGGGCCAAGTTTTTGCTATGCGTACTAGTTACTTGATCGTGCGTCTCGATCGAGGCCTTGTTCTGTCAACTGTTACCAAGATGCATCATAAATAAGCAACTGGTTTATCATTCGTGGACTTGAAGGTTTTTTAAGCAAACACGACTCGGATCACAGCTTGGGTTTAAGATAAAACATATGACGGTCACCATAGCCTAGTTGGTAGTGCTCCTGCCTACGAACTCAAACTCAAACTCGTCGCCTGGTACCCATAGTACAAGCTTTGCTTAGTTTGGGGCTAGGATGATCTGTGTGACATTGTCCCCAGATATTATATTATTATTATATCTTGGGACAGTTAGCTCGCTTCATTTTGGCTTAGCTATAGTATGGTTATCTATTGTTTGCCTGAAAAATATAAGCCATTATACTCATGTGCCCGAATTTTACTTGCCCTAATTTCATTTGCCCGAATTGTTTGTTTAACATAAAAGTTATGTGAACCTGAGTTATGTGACGGGCCTGTTGGCGTGGTTGGCAAATGCTTGCTTTTCACGCCGGAGGTTGTGGGTTCGATTCCCACCCAGGACAAATATTTGTGTACATGAACATGTCTGTTTATCCTGAGTCTGGGTGTAATTATCTTTATAAGTATGTATTTAC
Organism: Pseudoips prasinana; assembly: GCA_951640165.1. Taxonomy (NCBI): domain Eukaryota; kingdom Metazoa; phylum Arthropoda; class Insecta; order Lepidoptera; family Nolidae; genus Pseudoips; species Pseudoips prasinana. The sequence goes on from OX621260.1 coordinate 19,713,370, forward strand.
AAAAGAAAAGTAGTATGTGTAGTAAATCAGTTATCTGGTTGGTTTTCAAGCTCTGCTTAGTTTGGGATCAAATGGCGGGGTGTAAATAATGTCCCAGGATATTATAATTATCAGAGCTTGGGTTTGAGATAAATAAATATCTTGGGACAACAAATCTCATACTTTATGAGCTGATAAATCTCATTGATTTATCAATTTTGAGTTAAGGTGCTGAATTATTAAACATTTTTGGTTAGTCATGTTCCCTAATTTTAGGAGGTGTTATGTAAATCTAATTGATTAATAAGTTGGTTCAGTTTAAAGAGCTGCTATGTAAATCTGTTTAGTTAATCAGTTCCTGCTAATTTTAAATAGTTAACAAGTTCCTCCATCCAAGAGCTTACTTACTTATCGTATGGACTGTGGTTACCCATTTCAGAGTCGTTCAAGCCGCCGTTCAAGTAGGCCTCTGACATGGCTTAAGGACTGTTGTCTAATGACTACAACCAAGGCCGACAGCCCAAGTGCCCTCCGAAGCACTGCCTATTCTTCACCCCTGGTCCATACAACGGTTGCCTAGAAGAGATCTCACCTAGCGATAAGGCCACCATTTGTACAACCTAATTAAGTTTTTTTTTATATCGGAGGACGACTAACGAGCAAGTGGGTCACCTAACGGTAAGTGATCACCGCCGCCCATATACACTCGCAACACCAGAGAAGACGCGGGTGTGTTGCCGGCCTTTATGAGTCAGCGAACAAGTGTTGCTGACCCTGCCCCCCCCCCCCCCTACCATTGAGCTGTGGCGACCTTTTTTTTTTTTAACGGGACTAGTCCCTCCCTCTTACCCACCACTGCAACTCCTGTAAGCCAGGATCAACAGTGGCACACAATGAAATGACACTGAGCGGTGAAGCTCAGGCATGTCCCGGGGAATCGCTTTAACTGTCTTGGATCCCGCAACGAATGTAATTTGTTGCCGAATCTCATGGGTCCACGGGAAGAAGTTTGTCGCCTCTACGGAGGTGTCGTGCGATCCATGGCTGGCCTGCACCCATCTGGTCTGAATGCCTGACGGGCGCCTCCCGTTGCAGAGCTATTCAAAATAGCCTGCAGTATGTGGTGGCCATACGGATCGCACGAGGATACCGTACGGTATCCTTTGAGGTAGCGACACTTCTGGCGCGCCTCCAGCCTTTCGATCTACTGGCGGCAGTCGACGCGGTGGTTTTTACCGAAATACGCGTCCGCCAGGGGATCAGGGGGGTGCCAGACCGGACGCTCATTGAGTATAGACGGGATGCACACCGGCGCGTACTAACTCAGTGGCGCGCACGGCTTGAATTGCGACTAAACGCGCGCCAACGTGCCGTCGGTGGTATCCTGCCTCACCTCGAGGCCTGGGTGGGACGGAAGGGCGGTTACGTCACCTACAGACTGACTCAGATACTCACCGGACACGGGTTTTTCGGTGAGTATCTGAGCCGGATCGGCCGAAAAGTGACGAGAAATTGTCACCATTGCGGGAGCGACCTGGACTCTGCCCAGCATACGCTGGAGGAGTGCCCAGCCGTGGGAAGCCGAAAGGCGAGTCATGGTTGCTGAGATCGGACGGGATCTTTCGCCACCAGCAGTCGTGTATGCGTTGCTGGCTGGCGACTCCACCAAATGGGACGCCATGGTTTCCTTCTGTGAGGGAGTCATGCTGCAGAAGGAGGCTGCCGAACGGGATCGGGAACGAGCCGATCCCGCTCGTAGGTGGAGGAGGCGTCGGGGCGGCGGCGGCTGCCGTTAGCCCAACTCCCATCGGGGCCGCGGCGGTAGTAAAAATAAATAAATAAAAAAATAAAAAAGGTTTTTATTCACGTAGACTTTAAAAAGCGCTTGTAAATAGTCAGAACATGTTTGTATGATATGATATATATGATAGTTGTATACATTAGATATTATTTCTAGTAACATAGATATTTAGGTACATCTTGTATGAAAACATTTATAAAATTTATTTTATTACAGAAATGATATTTAGCTAGCTCGTATCAAGTTATTGTCAAGAGATTATGTTTAATTATCTAGTTTAAGTCTAATATTTTTACTACATATTGTCAATGGTTCTGTCTATATTAAAGGTATTATTATTATGACGGACCTTGTGTTAATAACGACGTCGCGCTTTAATGCTACCACCGGATCCAATGCGCCCCAACTGAGAAGACCCAGCGAAACAAACTCAGTGGGTTCATCTACTACCGGTTTCAACACGACCCAGTTGAGACGGTCCGGCGAAACATACTCAAGCGGGCATGAACACGGGATTTGGTCCAATTAGAGTAATTATTTAGTAGGCAAACACAATATATGCTCGATCGGTTGTCTGAATGCTTATTATTTTAGATTATATTTAGGTATACAAAAGAAAAACTTCGAAACAATAACATTATTCATTTTGAGACAGAGTCAATAATTTTAAATTAAGTATATGATAGCAATCATTTACAGATAGTTCACGTAACACAGCAGATCAGTCATGTCTATATGGCTACAAGATCTCCAGCGAGCAATGTGCAGGTAGGAAGTGAGAGCCAGACGTCTTTGTCATCGATGTTCTCTTTAGTGGTGTAATAACCCCTAGCCATAAGTACACGTTTAATATGTGTTTTAAAACTTGTGTCAGGCAGATCAGTAATTTGAGTAGGAAGCTTGTTATAAAACCTAATACAATTTCCTAAAAATGATTTATTAGTTTTGCTTACTCTAAAGCCTGGCATGGCTAGTTTGTTTTTATTCCTAGTATTTATATTATGCAGTTCACTTTTCTTTTTATAATTATGAATATTTTTTCTAACAAACATTATATTCTGATATATATATTCCGATGGCACAGTAAGTATATTTATTTCTTTAAACAAATTTCGCAAAGAATCGCGGCTGCCTAAACCATAAATGGCTCTGACTGCTCTTTTCTGCAATACAAAAATAGTACCTATGTCAGCCGCCGAACCCCACAGCAGAATGCCATACGACATAATGCTATGAAAGTACGCGAAATACACTAATCTAGCAGTTTGTTCATCTGACAATTGCCTTATTTTCCAGACAGCATAGGAAGCCGAACTTAATTTACCTGCTAACTTTTCAATCTGAGGACCCCATTGCAATTTTGAATCAAGTGTCAATCCTAAAAATACGGTCGATGGGACTAAATCTAATATTTTCGCATTGAGTGCAACTGTTGGTACAATTTGAGTCACATTCGGCAATGAGAACCTGATGCATTTAGTTTTCCCTGCATTTAACAAGAGATTATTTGCCGAAAACCATTCTGATATAAAGCTGAGTGTTTTATTATGCTCAATAAGATCTTTATCCTTTCTATTTACTTTAAATATGAGCGACGTATCATCAGCGAACAAAACTATCTCTGATACTTTCTCTACCAGATAAGGGAGATCATTTATATAAACTAGAAATAAAAATGGGCCCAATATAGACCCCTGGGGCACCCCCATTTTCACAGGATGACGTGCCGAAGTGACACCGCCTATCGAAACCATCTGTTGTCGCCCCAATAAATAGGACATCACAAGATCAAGAGATGTGCCAGATATTCCATAGTACTTCAGTTTAACAACGAGCGTACGATGATCAACGCAATCGAAAGCCTTAGAGAGATCACAGAAAACTCCCAGCGCATCCTGTGATCCCTCCCAAGCCTCCAATATTGACCTAATTAATGTGCAACCTGCATCCTGAGTAGAGCGGCCCCTTGTAAACCCGAACTGCTTGTTATGCAATATCTCATTCACGTTTCTTTTTTTTTTTTAAATTTTAAAACTTTTATTACATAATTTATAATATTATAAATTAACCACTATCCGCGAAACTGCACAGCAGTTTGTTGGCAGAAAGATGACTCCCTTATTGGCTAGCGATTATGGTTGTTATGACACTATACATAATAATATATTTAACGCTTAAGGTACAAAATAAACGAATAACAAGGTTCATTACAATATCATTAGTGGAATAGCCAATATGTATTAGTTATTCCATCAATGTTGCAATAAACCTTTTTAGGTAGAATTCTCTACACTTATACTTAAAAACTGACTTGGAAAATGTTTCGGTTGATAGGTCTGCTGGTAGTTCGTTATAAATTGATGGAACCAAGTACTTCCTAGTTCTTTGGCCATAATTATTGTTGGACCAGGGGACACTATATTCTCTTTTACGTCTATTTGAGCGTAATATGGTTTTTACATTTTTAAAATTCTCGCTTTTATACTGTTCCACTGCAATTGACCACCGTACTTTCTCGTGGACCGGGAGCAGTTTGCATTCTGAGAATAACTTATCATAGTTGGACCGACAGGCGTTCTTTGTGTTTTGATTTACTAGGGTTTTCATGAATCTTATTTGTAACATTTTGATTTTATCCAAGTATGATTTAAACGTACGTCCATAACAGCTCAATGCGTAGGAGATAATTGAGTCCGCTAATGCGTAGTATACAGTATACAAAATGGCTTTATTTGTGAAGAACTTGAGGTGATGGAATTTTACAAGTACCGATCTTAATTTGTCACATACTACATCGACATGATTTCGCCACGTGAAGGATTTGTCAGTAATTAAACCTAAGTACTTGTATTCCTCCACCACCTCAAGCTCCCCACAAGAACACCTGCTGTCCTCATCGTGTAAACAGTCGTAGTCATGCCCCAGTATGCGGGGCACGCCTGTTATATTTTTATTATATGGTGAATATATATGCATACATTTTGTCTTTCTTATGTTGATAATAATACCATTGTCGTGAGCCCACTTAATGATACTATTTAAATCATTTTGCACATTTTCTTCTATAACTTTTAAATCCCGACCAGAGTATATCAAGCAGGTGTCATCTGCATACATATATATTCGACAGTTTTTGACAACGTTACACATACTGTTGACATGCATTATATAGCCCACCGGACCAAATACGGAGCCGGTCGGAACGCCACAAGTGACGTCAGCACTATCACCCGTCACGCCTCCAACCGCAGTTAGCATCGCGCGCCCCGTCAGATATGCCTGATATGCCTGTTAAAGTGCGACAACATTTGGCTGAGCATCAGCTTTTCAAATACTTTACTTAAAGCTGGCAGTATTGAGATAGGCCTATAATTCGTGGCATTTTTTGAACAACCTGCCTTGAAAATGGGTATTATCTTACTTATTTTCATTAAATCGGGAAAGACACCATCACTTATACAGCCATTGAAGATGGCTGCAAGGATTGTAGCAATGTTTAGTATGATTGATTCAATTGCTTTAACAGACAGTCCCCACAAATCTTCTGTGCCTTTCCTTTTAATACTCTTAAAAGCTTTTACAATATCATCACTTGTTACGGATTCAAAACTAAAGTTAGGTACAGTTTGTTTTACGCTTTGATTTAAAAAGAGTTCAGCCACATCTGGTGATGATGCGAGACACTTAGTAATATCCACGGGTATATTTGCAAAAAAAGCAGCTAAAAAACTGGCAATGGTAAGCTTGTCTGAAACCAGTTCATCACCAATATTCAATACTAATGTTTGATCTCTTGATCTACTTTTACCAGTTTCAGTATTAATTATTTGCCAAGCTGATTTTATTTTATTATCAGATTTTTTAATTTTATCTCTTATATATAAAGATTTAGCTTGAATGCAAACCTTTTTAAAAATTTTTGAATAATTTCTAACATAATTAATAAAATTGACATCAGGGTTATAGGACCTAGGAGTCTGAGAAGTGTCCTCTACTGCCGCCATGTAAAAGCGGCTCCGGGATGACAGCGATCTGTCTGTGGCGCAGTGGCTGTGCCGTACTGGCAGGAGTCGGCAATAGGGGAGGGAATTACAAAGGAGCCCTCCCAGGGTGCGTGTCCCGACCATCTGGGACATGGCGCAAAAGGGGGGTACCCGGTACGGAGCAGCATACCCGCGTTCCCGGGACTCCCACATCAGGCGCCAAGAGAAGTCCACGGCAGATAGGTTTAGTCAGTGGCAGTCCGACATACCCACCCGCAGACACTTTTTGCGGGTGGCATGCGAAGACCATCACCCTGCCTTAACAAAACAAAAAAAAAGGTGGAGGTACTCTTACAATAAAAATTGAATTGACAATAAAAAGTTACTTATTAAAATGTACAAAATATATGCTCATAATTATGACGTTGATGAATGGAAATGGTGAGTGCTTGTAATTAGTAATGTTGATTTATTGGATGAAACATATCTATAAAATATCCGCCCTATGTTAACAGCTTTATAATTAACACCATAATTGCTACACTAACCTTTATGATTGATCACCATAATTAATAAAGTTTATCGCGGGAAAAACCGCGGGGCACAGCTAGTAATAATATATATTTATAATATATGTTGCCAAGACACCTGCATCATGTACATAATACGAACATTTTTTACCATATCATACATTTTTCATGTTCAATTAATCCGTAATAAATAAACGTTGAAAAATTGTTATTAAATGTCAATTGAATAACTCTGCTGGTGACCATTAGAATTGCGACATGACATACTTTACTGAACGGATATGGATTTCTTGTAGTACCTATATACCTTGGTAATAAGAACTTAGAGGTTGTGTATAGGTATAATAAGAGGATAACTTAAAGTTAGTAAAACTGATGGATGCCAAGCTACATAGCTTGGCTCATCGTCGTAAGGTTGCCTGCTTGTCGGTCTACTACAGATTGTACTTCGGTGAGTGTGCCCAAGAACTCCACGACCTCATCCCACCCGGCCCCCTTCTACCATCGGACATCCAGACGCACTGCATCTTACCATCCTTACCTTGTAGCTATTCCACCAATTCGCACTAAGCGTTTCCAAACGTCTTTTATAATGCGCACAGCAAAAGAGTGGAACTCACTGCCTGCGTCGGTGTTTCCAAAAGCTTATAACCCTAATCTCTTCAAAGTTAGAGTGAACAGGCTCCTTCTGGGTAAGCTCGCTCCATCGTAGACTTTGTCTCTGTCATCTCTGACATAGACTAGAGTCAAGAGCAAACTCATATTAAAAAAAAAAAAAAAAAAAGTTATTCAAGTTATAACTTAATTGTCACCCACGTGAATGTATCCTTAGATTATTAGCGTATACTACATCGTTTGCATGCACGCTAGCGCGACACACATAGAAGACATCTCGTAAAAAGCGATTGGCTTTCTGGCAATTCGTCGGCCGCTGCCGCGGCACGATCGCTCCGCTCACTCGGCTCATGCGTTGTTTTGTCATGTTCTAACCTTTTTTTTTTTTTTTTAATAAGGCAGGGGGAATGCTAATGCATGCCACCCGCAAAAAGTGTCTGCGGGTGGGTATGTCGGACTCGCACCGACTAAACCTAACCTGCCGTGGACTTCTTCTGGCGCCTGATAGGGGGAGCCCCAGGAACGCGGGTATGCTGCTCTGGTGCCCCCCTTTTGCGCCGTGTCCCAGATGGTCGGGACACGCACCCGGGGAGAGCTGTGGGTTGCCCTCCCCATTTGCCGACTCAGTCATGTTCTAACCTAACCTAGCCGAACCAAACCTAAACCTATTGATCGATTAGCAAGATGTCGATCTTCGGTGTGTCGCACAAGCGTGCATTTGAACTATGGTGAGTCGCAGTACAGTTTTGTCGCATAAAGCTTTAATCGCACATCCATTTGTCGAACTAGCGCCGCGACCAGAAAGAGGTCAGGCAGGACCGACGGCTTTACATGCTCTCCGAGGCACGGGGGTGTAATACCGCCAATTCCCTGACTTGGGGCTGATACTGAGAAATTTCTTTTTACGGTTAAATCCCAAAATCACTTTTTGGCTAACCCGGGATTTGAACATGTTCTGCGTGGCTGGCATCTCATCGCTTGGGGAACTAGAAATCGTGCCGAGGGAATATCTACCAGAGAACTAGAGTACTATGACCATCATAATGAGTTCGCCAACCTGACTGCCAAGCATCGAAATTATGACATATCCTTTCAAATTATGATAACAACTCCTTTGTGGAAATGTGGAAAACGATGCGAAATTCGTTACTTCTACACAAGCCTATGAGCCATAAGCAATCGGTACAGACACCAGCACATCAAGCTACCCTAATCTGTCATATTTTCCCATTCCGTGATAAAGTTGAAAATATATAAAAGAAATTTTACAGATTGGGGTAGCTTCATGTGCTGGCGTCTGTACAGGAACGCTGTATGCCTGTTTCTACTGCTCTGTCTCTCTTTCCAGGAGTTGTTTGAGGCAAATCATTTTATATTCTTACCGTTGACTCAATAGTTGAAATAGAAGTAGACTGCAAACATTATTCTTAGATTTTTATTATACAATTTATTTTTCCTAAGTGTTCACAAACAGCCAGATGTAAGAATAATTTTTTAGACATTTGTAAAATGAATTATATAAATGTAAGTGCGGGTGGGAATCGAACCCACGACCACGGGGTATCCGACTCCATGTGCGTTAACCGCTCCGCCACCGCACCGTGGTACTGGAAATTCGAATTTATACAATCCATTCGATATTTCTTAACGTATTTAGGGCGCTTTAACGCCATCTTACCGAAACCTACACAACTAACAACGGCTGGAATGTCAATACTTAGATCGGACAATTTCAACAGATGGCGCTTTAAATTATTCATATTTGAATAATAATATATGGACAATGTCACACAGATCAACCTAGCCCCAAACTAAGCAAAGCTTGTACTATGGGTACCAGGCGACGATATACATACTTATATCTATAGATAGATAAATACTGAAACTAACTATATAACCATAAAAACTAGAAAACATCCATGACTCAGAAACAAATATTTGTGCTCATCACACAAATATTTGCACTTACCGGGTTTCGAACTCCGGACCACCAGCTTCGTAGGCAGGAGCACTACCAACTAGGCTACGGTGACCGTCTAAAGAAGAAGCTTGACGACAAAATATTTATTGAATCATAGTTTTTATTATTAACTATAATTTCATTTATTATTTTTAGCATTTTAAATAGATGTAAGAATATTATTCTTGCTCCTAACTGTACTTGAACATGTAAATTAGTACACTTAGGAAATAAATTGTTAATGACTACAAGTAAAAACTTGTAAGATGCCTTTAAAAAAAAAACGAGATCACCTCAGATCCGGATCGTCGTCACCTTGACTTTTGCAAATCAAACCAACACATCCGGAAGGCTGATGACAAGAATAAAAGTCGTCAAGTGTAAGAAGATATTTAGGTACGAGTAGGTATTGAATATTTAATTTTTCTATAGAGTATTTCTTCTTATATATTTTGTTTTTTTTAAACAAAGCCCGCACTATGTAATCTATTCCCTGTGTCGCGGGATACTCTACAAACATATATTAGACGGACCCAAATCACATCCAGACTCAGAACAACTATTTATGGGCCACCGAATTAGATGTCCGGTGCGGGGTTCGAACCCGGAACAGGAAGCGGCGAGGCGACTGCCTTAGCCGCTACGCCATACTTGCAGTCAAAAAGTTATACGTTGTATATAAATAAAAAAATGGTCTGAAAATAATATAAAGTACTTTATTTCATTGACCTATATGTATTCTACTAGACGCGCAATCCCATATTGAAAATTTGCTCACTGAGTTGCAGCGCGGGCGCTGCAACTCAGCCAATTTTGGCCGCCGCGCGCGCGCCCCTCTCCTCGCGCACAACCGGACTGGGACAGAGTTTTTATTCGAAACAGCGTGTCTAGTTATACATTTAAATAACTATCATAATCCTTAGTCAACATCTAATTATAATGGAATGTCACTTTTATTTTATCTACTATATAAAAATAAGTCGGGTTTTCCTTCCTGACGCTATAACTCCAGAACGCACGAACCGATTTCCACGGTTTTGCATTCGTTGGAAAGGTCTCGGGTTCCGTGAGATTTATAGCAAAGAAAATTTATAAAATTTAACGCGGGTAACACCGCGGGGCACAGCTAGTTGTTAATAATGATAGAACTGTGAGCTAGTCCTACCAGGCAATCGTATTTTGTATGATAACCTCGATACAGGTATTGCCTAGTGAGGCATTCATACATCGCGTCATTGTACAGACGCCAGCACATCAAGTTAACCCAATCTGTCAAATTTCCCCTATTGAAACTGAACCTTATGCTGATGTGATAAAGTTGAAAATCTATAAAAGAAATTTGACAGATTGTGGTAGCTTGAAGTGCTGGCGTCTGTACATCAATCATGTAAAAAGTGAAGTGCTAATAAAATTATTATTATATTATTATTATTATACATATAAGTCAATGCTTTATTTGGATGTTTTACGTCGACGGTCTGGTTGACATGGTAGTTAGATACTTGACTTTCACGTCGCAGGACATATATTTGTGTGCACAAGTATGTTTGTTCTGGGTCTGGGTGTAATTATCTATATAAGTATATATTTACAAAAGAGAAAAAACAGTATATCAGTAATCTGGTTTACATAGTACAAGCTCTGATTAGTTTGGGACCAGATGGCCGTATGTGAATAATGTCCCAGGATCTTAATTATCATTATATTTTAGTAGTTATTCATTTTGCAACAAAAACTACTAATGCTTTACAAAAATGTACAGATTACAATCATCATTACTTTGTTTATCCTGATACTAACCAATTTTTTTATGGAGCTAGTCCCTTCCTTTTACATACCACTGCGACTCCTATAAGCCAGGATCAATAAAAACTCAACAGTGGCACGCAATTAAATGACACTGAGCGGTGAGGCTCAGTTATGTCCCTGGGAATCACTTTAACTGTCTTGGATCACGCAACGAATTTAATCAGAAAGAAACAAGGAGGAATTAGAAAATGAATAATTCCACTTCCCTCCAGAGGAAAGCGCGAGACAGAATGATATAACGAGGTTGGAGCCTCATAAAACGAGATAATTGCAACTAGAGAAGCCAACTGCAAAAGTACCGAAGATCAATTTTAAGGCTCTTAAGTGAGCTGTTATACTTGATTCTAATAATAGAAATGGCAAAAGCGTTTAAGATCATAGAATTTGTAAATCTGCGAAATAAAGAACATTTCAAACAAGCCATGTCGGGAGTAACAACACTGATCAAATATTACAACCACATCAAAATCATAAGCATATAACGCAGAATCATTGCCTAATTCCTACAATCAAGATAGTATGTTCAAATCAATAAATTAAGCATTGTTTACTCGTATATAAATGTCAATAAATATGAACTGCACTGCAGGTGTGTAATTGGAAAGGCAATACGTCGCTCTATATCTAGACTAACCAACCTACCGATTCTGTAAAATTATAATTCGTATTCTTATGGACATAGGACTCAATTTCGAAAGGTAGTTCGGCGGTTGTTTGGCTATTTAAGATCTGAGTTGAATAAATCTAGTGATGGATTGAAAGTCACTAAGTGCCGACGGCGAAGTGGTTATTCACCGGTAATTGAATTATTTAGCGAACAGACTGTACCAGATGCAATAAAAATAAATCTATCCTGACACTATTATTATATTACTATTACAATTTGCCTCATGCTTAATTCATAGACTGCTACATTTGGACTTGAAAATCATAATTACCTGAAGCTATAATCTATGGATTGCAAAATGGCACTTAAGGTTTTACAACAGTTTGCATAGTTGTCACACTAATATTATAAAGGCGAAAGTTTTTGAATGTGTGAGTGTTTGTTACTTCTTCACGTCTAAATGGCTGGAGCGATTTTAATAAAATTTGGTATGGAGTTAGCTGACACCCTGGATTCCCGCGGGGCACAGCTAGTATAAAAATATACACGATATCCTGTCAAGTAGCTAATTGCCCAATGAGGGCTACCGCGTATCCATTTGCCGCTAGAGGCGCTAGCATCGCGGCAGGTCTACGAAACGTCAAAATACACTGTTTTTGTTCGGGTTACGCTGTTTATTAATAAAAACTGCGATTATAACTAAAAATGTTGGTTTAAAACTAAATAAATTACAAAATGAGTAACAGCTCGATGACTGTAATAAATATTTTTCGTAAAAACATTCGTCGCGTCCACAATAACAATGATTTTGATAAGCTATAGTGGACCTTCCGCGACAGTGGCGCCGACTGGTGAGCACAAAAACGGTAGCCCTCATTATAGTCTTTTCGCCATAAGATGAGTTCCCTGACAGTTCTTGTCTGTTGTAGTGACATGACCTAACGAAATATAATCGTTTTTGGAACGAAGTTCCTTATTGCGCGTTGTGAAAGGGGGCTAGACGAAAAAAATCTCACGAAAAGTTGTCACGACACTTTTCGCTATTACCTTTTTGATATGTTACCACAAGCCAATTGTTACGAAAATTTAGCCTACTGATTAAGATTATATTACATTATATTTGTTAATAATAAATAAAATATTAATATATCTTAAAAAAAAAAATATTGCAATTCACTAATTAATCGAAAGGAACTTCGTTCGATCCGGGTGTCCCTTGACACCTCTCAAGTTTTTTTTTTATAATATCGATTCAGTTGGCAAAGAAAATTGAATCGGATTAGTATCAATCTATGAGTAGTGTCGTTGACGTTCCGTTCAACGCATTAGACATTTTTAAGATTTATACTTTTTTATTTTATTTACTTAATGTATTAACAGTTAATTATAACTACAATAATTTACTTAGAAATTTAAGAAAGGCAATATTATTTTATCATTTCTTTTTGATTTTTTTTTTATTCTTCTAAAGTAGTATGCGTGCCACGGAAAAAATGAACTGTCAGGGAACTCATCTTATGGCGAAAATTCTATAGTACAGTGTCGGATTTCTTACAATGCCAGTTGGCCGATTATCGTTGGTCATCAGTCTGATATCGTCTACTGCTGGACCAAGGCCCCCCTCGTTCCTATAATGTTGCCATTTAGAGGTGTTTGCCTTAAGGTGAGTATAGACTACAACATTTTCTCGAGCATTTCTGTGTAATGTAACGTTCTTACGAATGGTACAATACAGATAAAAGCTTGACGTTTAGTTCGTAAAAGTATGATACACTAGCACATATCATAGAGCAGCTCGTTGTTCTGTTACAAGAAAATCTTGTAGTCTATACTCACCTTTAGTCACCGCGCATGGCATGCCAGTTGGCCACCGTAATTAGGTGGTAGGTTGTTCACAGGTGGAGCTACTGCCCAACCACCTGGTGTATCCCTTATTCGCCTTTTACGACACCCACGGGATGGTATGAAGTGGCACTGTTATTTTCTTTTAGGCCGGAAACTACAAAGAAACTTGGTGAATTATTGTTGTGAAACTTTAAAGACTGCCCTTTGAAAGAAGTCTTTGGAAAAGTCGGTTTAATACATTGATAAGAAAAACCACGCTGTTGTGGGACCCCACAAGCTAACATGGATGAATCAAAGCTTCTTACATTTTGCATATATCATACATTTTTATTAGTATTATTTTTCCGATTTCATAAATAAATAATAAGCATTCACTATATTAATAAAGTAATAATAAATATTATACCAGCCGCCATGTTCCAACACATACCATCTCGCCAGAGGTGGAAATTTCATCCGTATCACTTGGTGAATGGTCGTTTACCACCGTGCGTTCCACAATTTAAGGAACTATTTACCACGCACTACCACTCTGTAGAATCCACTTATTTCCGATCCGGTATGACATGGCACCCTTCTAAAAGTGAGCCTGTTGGTTTCAAAAAGACCAGCAACATATTTGCAGCCTCTCTGGTGTTGCAACGTCACAAACTAATAACCTCACAAACTCACAAACGTAACCTCTTTGTAATATTATAGTAAAAGTATAGATAAACCTTCCGTAGGCCTTAAGGGACATACAAGAAAAGAAATGAACGGAATTGGTGGAGCCATTCTCGAGTTATGCGCTTAGCAACATTCATTTTTAGGGTTCCGTAGCCAAATGGCAAAAAACGGAACCCTTATAGATTCGTCATGTCTGTCTGTCTGTCTGTCCGTCCGTATGTCACAGCCACTTTTTTCCGAAACTATAAGAGCTGTACTGTTGAAACTTGGTAAGTAGATGTATTCTGTGAACCGCATTAAGATTTTTACATAAAAATAGAAACATAATAATAATTTAGGGGGGTCGCCATACATGGAAAGGAAACTCGAAAAAAAAAATTTCGTCGTACCCATACATGTGGGATGTCTATATATAGGTTTCTAATATAATTTTTTTCTAAACCGAATACTTTGCGCGAGAGACACTTCCAAAGTGTTAAAATGAGTGACCCCCCTGTAACTTCTAAAATAAGAGAATGATAAAACTAAAAAAAATATAAGATGTACATTACCATGTAAACTAACAACGAAAATTGGTTTGAACGAGATCTAGCAAGTAGTTTTTTTTTAATACGTCATAAACCGCAATTTGCTTTCATTTAATCAACTGAAATACTTGCTGCCACGGAACCCTTCATGTGCGAGTCCGACTCGCTCTTGGCCGGTTTTATTTATATAGATTAATTTATTATGTGTCTTGTGCGCGGATAAATGCGCAGTCTTTTTTGTTTTACAGTTATGTGTATACCCATCTTATATATATTAGGGAGATGAAATGACTTTTAAAATTAGTTCTATGGTGTAAAAGATAGATTGGTGAATCTAACTTTTACACCACAAAACTAATTTTAAAAGCTTTATTGTCCAAAAATGGCGCCGTTGCACATATGCACACGCACGGCCTTATTCCACTTCATTTCACTTCAAACCCTACAGTGATTAATTTCATCAAGTCAATGATAATATCTGGATACATAAATATATTATAGTACCTACTCAAAAGGAAAAGTAGATAATTAAGATAAGACTTTAACGAAGCTGTCAATAACACAAGACATTTGATATAAAGTCAGTGGGCGTGACATCGGAGACATTTCTATTTGTTCTAGTGGGCTCATTTCGTAACGAACAGGAATGTGCCGTCACTCATGTGACAATGTTGTATTGAAAGCTTTAGAGAGTTACGCTGGGGACAAGTGTGGACACGGCGTGTGGAGACAACCGGTTCCATCTGGAACTATCAGATCGAAAATCATGCCAAGGTGTATTATTTTAGATTTTATTATTTAAATCCGTAGAACAATGGTATTATCGGCTATTATAATTAGATGTGGTAATGTATTAATGATTTATAAGCAACTACAGGCCCCTATAAATGTAAGTGTATTTTAAACTAGTGCAAAAACAGAACCCAGTGACTACACTGCAGTCTCCTCAAAAACTTAGCGTTTTACTTAATCCAGTTCCAACTATATTAAACAGACTGATAAATCAGTTTACTTCATATTTAAAAACTACAACTAACTACAGATCCCTTGGAATTGCAATTGACCTTATAATGTTAGATTTGGTTAAAGTATTATAAGGTGATTCTGTATTATTCAAAACCTTTTTTTTATTACAACAAAGCAAAAGGAAAGGGAGTATTGTAGAGGGGTAAAAACTTTGCACACCATCCCAAAGAAAAATTTATAAGAACATTATTTTTTTACTATTGCAACTACTCGTATATAGGTATTGTAAGGGGCAATATTCTGATAAGAGGTTACGTTGCAATGCTCTCAGTACAATCATTCAATTTTACCTGTTGTTGTGTTATTTATATTAATGCTATTTATAAGACAAAATTATGTTTCGATCTCTATAAGAATATCTCATAACAATTTACAAAAACTGTATCCCAAAAGTAACATTCATGCAAAATGTATTTTTATAGATGCAAGGGTAGGGTGTAGATAAGTGGGTAAGTAAATCACTTATCTACACCATCGTTGTTAAGTAAGTGAATGACAACCGCCTCGTTGGTCTAGCGGTAGCGTGTTCACCCGCAGATAACGAGGTCCTGGGTTCAAATCCCGGGTCGGGCCAAAAGTGATTTTGAGACATTTATGTAAAAAGAAAAATTTCTAAACATCAGGCCGAAGTCTGGGAGTTGGCGGTATTATACTCCCGTGCCTGGGAGAGCACGTAAAGCCGTCGGCCCTGTGCCTGACCTCTTTCCGGTCATGTCGCTAGGCGTCCCATCGGATCATGAGAGTGATGGAATAGAAAGTGCTCCTGTGTTGGCGCACACACTTGAGCACTATAATACCGCGCAGATGGCTAATCTCTGTTGAGACTGGCCGCCGTGGCAGAAATTCGGCTAGGAGGACATTAAGTGAATCAGTGCTTATAAATTCTTATTAATTAGCTTTGGCTGTGGTATCGCTACCGATTTCGGGGCGGTTGCGGCGGCGGCGCAGGGAGCGGTGCGGTAACGCAGATCGGGTCTCGAAGACAGCGGGCAGATCGCGCGGAACAGTGTTGTGTTATAACAAATTAGTACTTTTGTTACGATGACAACAAGTTTTGGTACAAATTTCTTGTGTCATTATGAACGTCACTGCGTCGGCCGGTACAAAACAAAGTAAAAATGCAGACAGTCAATGCAGACGAGTAGGCACCGCTAGACTGGTCCGCAACTCTCCTGCACTGCTCCCTGCGCTGCTATTGACTGAATTTGGGCGGTAGCCGCCGTGGCGCGGGGAGCGGCACGGCCACGCAGATTCGATCTCGAAGACAGCGGGTGGATCACGCGGAGCAGTGTTTTGTAATGACAAATTAGTACTTTTGTTACGATGACAATATTTGTTTGATACAAATTTCTTCTGTCATTATGAACGTCACTACGTCAGCCGACACATAAAAACAAAAAAATGCAGACGCGTAGGCACCGCTAGACTGGTCCGCATTTCTCCTACACCGTTCCCTGCGCCGCTATTCGAGACAAGATCCTTATATGTCTGTCCATTGAAACGCGCTGCTCCTGCGTCGCTGATGCCGTCGCTGCCGCTCCCACACCCGCTGACTTCGTGTCCGTAGCCTAAGTATGCATCCATTCTCCCGCTGACAGCATGATTCAGTAAATGACTGACTGATTCAGATCTTATCTTTTTATATGTATTGATTGTATTTTATTCTTACGAAGTTCTTATGCAATATATATAAAAGGGACATGACATTATTACGTTTGAAGACCGCCATGACTCAGTTCGTAGAAAACCTGCCTACTGATGCAAAAATTGCGGGTTTGATTCTCGCATCGATTTCTATTTGCCTCGGTATGTTTTTTTCTAGGTATTGTGTGTATATGTTGTAAGTATTGTATTATAAAAGTATATAAGTTTTTCTATCCGTTGTCAAGTAACCAGTAGTTTTGCTTAGTTTGCACTAGATGACGCTATGTGATATAACCCGGATATTATTATTTATGCAGCTCTACGATGGATAAGCTATACTTTTAACTTTGCTACGCCATTATCAAATAAATTACAAATTAAATGGAAGCGTTAGCATAGTGCATAATCAGGAATCAATTTTAAATATTATCAATTAAAATAGGGTCTTAGGCTTAAGCTACTTTAAGTATATATTTAAACAACAGATTCCCTGAAATAAAATTTAAAATAACCTTACTCGGTAGCTTGTTATTATTTCTCTTGGAGTGAAATTAATAAAATCTTTGGCAATTGTTAAACCTTATAATTTTAGATTTGGTTAAAGTAATATTTGGGAGGTGATTATGCACCTATTATTCAAAACCTTTTTCTTTACAATAACAAACAAAACCAAAAGGGGATTTGTAGAAGGATAAAAGCAGTATACAAACTCACAAAGAAAAATAAAAAAAGAACATTGTTTATTATTATTGCCACTATATCGATATTGTAAGGGGCAACACCAGTCACCGTAGCGTATTTGGTAGTGATCCTGCCTACGAAGCTGGTGGTCCTGGGTTCGAATCCCAGTAAGTGCAAATATTTGTGTGATGAGCAAGAATATTTGTTTCTGAGTCATGGATGTTTTCTATGTATATAAGTACCACCGTCGCCTGGTACCCATAGTACAAGCTTTGCTTAGTTTGGGGCTAGGCTATTATTATTAAAAGGTCACGCCGTAGTATGTAGTTTGTAGGATAGAGCGCCGTCAAAATGAGGATGGGTCATCACACTCATATTATAAATGCGAAAGTTTGTGAGTGTGTATGTTTGTTACTTTTTCACGTCTAAACGGCTGGAGCGATTTTAATAAAATTTGGTATGGAGTTAGCTGACACCCTGGATTAACACATACTATAATTTATAAAGTTTAACGCGGGTAAAACCGCGGGGCACAGCTAGTTGCTCATAAATCATAGACATCTAGGTTAACAGAGTTATAAGGGATAGTATAACTGGTCTATTGGTCTTTTAGTTAGTGATCCTGACTACAAAGCCAGAGGTCGTTTGTTCTAACCATATTTATTAGTGCTCCTTCTGCACTTATCTATTCTGTGACAAATTCAAGCGTGGAATAAATCTCAAATATACGATTAAATGTCTTTTCCACGTCGATCGTATATCGGTCAGTGCCTCGCAATTCTAATAAAATGCGCAAGACACGATTATTCAAAGTAAATGTAGGACTTTAAAGTTTATGTGTATTGGTTTGAGAACACCTGCACCGCTGCACATAGTATAAACTAGCTGTGCCCCGCGGTATAACCCGCTTTAAATTTTATAAATTATCACAGCTCCTCCCCCGTCGGTGAAAACGTGATAATATATAGCCTATATGTTGACCCGACCTCTTAGTAATATTCATGCAAGATTTTAAGTAAATCCAAGCAGTACTTTTTGAGTTTAGCCCGGACATACATACAGACAAACAGACACACAGACAAAAATTCTAAAAACTATATTTTTGTCTTCGATATCGATTGTAGATTACGCCCCAAGTAACATTATAAAAAAATATTAAATGTACAGTTTTGACTTTCCTACGATTTTATTATATGTATAGATAAAAAAAGTTTAAACTAAGATACATTTATACAAGCTACATATTCTATACAAGCTACATTTATCAGGCTATATTTGTAACCTTAGAGAGAAATAAATTATACTACATTATTTATTTATTTTCTTATTTGTTTACATATTTATATTTATAAAATTGATATAAAAAGGAAAACAATAATATATAAATAAATATGAAAAAAATAGAGTTCCTCCAGCGGAGGGTTTTGATGCTCTAGGCCGTCGGTGGTCAGGGCGATAGAGTAAGGAACCTCCTCACAATGCATGCCGTTCCCATTATTTCCGCCTTTTGTATCCGACCCTTGACCCACTGATCTAGCGAAAGCCTCTTAAGATGTTGGTTGAAGCTCTTCGCTATGAGACCGTTTAGGGAGACGACTATTGGGACAATTATTGTTGAGTCCACATCCCAAATGGCGGTAACCTCGTGAAACAAATCTAAGTATTTTGACAACTTGTCAGTCTCGGCTCTTGAAAAGTTATCGTTAAACGGGACAGCGATATCAACAATAAATACCCGGCGCTCCAACCGGTCTACCAAAACTTTAACTGCACGTGTGGTGCAGCGGCTTAGACAGTCGCTTCGCCGCTTCGTGTCACGGGTTCGAGTCCCGCGCCGGACAACTATTTGTGTGACTCATAAATAGTTGTTCTGAGTCTAGTTCTATTATATGTTTATAAAGTACCCTGCGACACAAGGATTAGACGTGCGAGGTTTATAAAAAAATAGCGATATCAGGCTTATTGGAAACAATATACCTGTCTGTAATGTTAGGCCGGTTCTGTTGTTTTCTTTATTATTATTATCGGATCAATTTAATTTAATTACTATTTCACAATCAAAATTTCATTATCTTACCTAATAGGTACACTGACTGTATAAATATTACTTTGTACGTCTCAATCAATTCGGCTCGCTTCCTGAGTTGTACCAGAGTCGTTAGGACGAAGTTTTTGAAGCGATCTTCATAAGAGCAGTTTTTAAACATGCTACAATTATGTAAATATAGATCCGCTTCTATTTACTTAAGTAATTAAAAGAAACCTACTCATCATGAGGCATTATACTTATTCAAATATTAGTAACATAACCCATTACAATTTAATGGTCCCATTAACTAATATTTGCACAAAAACACGCCATTTGCAATTCGTGATGACCTAAGGATACAATTCACAGATAAAAAAATATATAAAATCCGGTATACCGACAGGGCAATTAATATAATAGTTACTCTCATGTTTTTGCACTAATAAAAGTTTTTTTTAACAGAATGAGATCATGGCATACACATTAAGATCATCACAATAACTTATTTCTTTAGTCATGCGCAACTAATTACTATTTCAAATTGACTATTATATAAAATTTGTTAAATAAATATATTTAAACTCGTATATGTTTTTAATGTTTTCATTAACATACATATGGTGTCTATTTGTAAGATGGAAAGAATAATATAGATTTTGGGAAGTAGATTGAAGAAAATAACTTAGAAGCGGTGTCGTGGTGTCTGGATCTCTACACTCAAAGGCTGTTATTAGGGGCTACAACAAAAAACGGCGAAAGAATTACTTGACTTCAAACGTTACAAAGCATGTGCGGTAATTTGAATTCTCACTAGCCACTACAAGCTGAATAAGCACATGTTCAACTTAAAGTTAGCCGACTGCACAATTTGCAGATTCTTCCAAGAATCAGAGGAAATTCTTTGCATATTCTGTGCTCGTGCGGGTCGCTAATGCGTTGTAGAAGTATCTACTTAGGACAGCATATTATGCAACCGGAAGAGACACACAAACACATACAAACATTCACTGCCCCATAAATCTGGGAGTTTTTAAAAGCTATAGGATTAAGCAGTGAACTTTAACAAAGTCAAGGAGCTCTGCTACAGATCAGCAATGGTCGAGGTAGCAAGATGGAATCAAGGCATCAAGCCCCAAACAACAAAAAAAAATAGACGCAGTGTCTACAAGACACAACATAAACGAGGACACGTCTCCTTAGCTTGATATAAAAATTTGCCAGTCAGCAGGCCTTACTGCTATTAAAACATGGTTGTTTGAAAGACGAATATCTACCGACAAAATAAATATTATAAATCATGACATTTATCATAACTTGTATGTTTAAGCAATAAAGTATATGAACCTAACCCTTATTCACAGAGTACAAGTTAAAAATATAAAAGTTGTTATAGTGTTTTATTCTACCTTAAAATAAGGCATGCAAACTGTATTTTTTACATCATCTAAATAGTATTTAAGTAGTAGAAAATAATTAGAATTTATAAACCAGTAGGTATATTGTAACTACGCATTACATTGCATTAAAATAACAATTAATTAAAGAAAACAGTAAACAGTATTGTAAAAGTAGCAAAATGATGTCAATAATAGCAAAATTTACTGCTCGTGTGGCGCAATGGCTAAGACAGTCGCCCGCCGCTTCGTGTCTCGGGTTCGATTCCCGCGCCGGACAACTATGTGTGTGACCCATAAATCCAAGTGCGGGCGTTGTCACGATCTCCGGCCTGAAAATCAAGCATTTGCCAACCACGCAAAATGGCCCGTCGAAGTATCACTTTGGGGGTATATGCCATAATCGCCACGCTTTGCAGACGGGTTAGCGATCGCAGTAAGATGGTCCTAGTACTCTGAAAGAACCTGGTGCCCT
Organism: Pseudoips prasinana; assembly: GCA_951640165.1. NCBI lineage: Eukaryota > Metazoa > Arthropoda > Insecta > Lepidoptera > Nolidae > Pseudoips > Pseudoips prasinana. Next base: position 19,734,941 of record OX621260.1, read on the forward strand.
TGTCGCCATGTCTGTTTGTCCTGAGTCTGGGTGTAATTATCTATATAAGTATGTATTTACACAAGAGAAGTAGCATACGAGTATGTAGTATATTAGTTGTCTAGTTTTCATAGAATGCTCTGCTTAGTTTGGTATCAGATAGCCGTATGTAAGTATCCAGGATAATATTAGTTAAATAAAATAAAAAAAGGTTTTTATTCACGTAGACTTTAAAAAAGCGCTTGTAAATAGTCAGAACATGTTTGTAGTAATATAGCTGTATACATTATTATTTCTAGTAACATAAAAACATTGTATTGATTGTATGAAAACATTTATAAAATTTATTTTATAATAGCTAACTCGTATCAAGTTATTGTCAATAGATTATGTTTAAGTTTTAATAATCAAAATAGTTTTAGCTCTATTTTTACTACATATTTTCAATGGTCCTGTCTATATTAAGGTATTATTATTATGACGGACCTTGTGTTGATAACGACGGTCGCGCTTCAATGCTACCACCGGATCCAATGCGCCCCAACTGATAAGACCCAGCGAAACAAACTCAGTGGGTTCATCTACTACCGGTTTCAACACGACCCAGTTGAGACGGTCCGGCGAAACATACTCAAGCGGGCATGAACAATGGGTTTGGTCCAATTAGAGTAATTATTTAGTAGGCAAGCACAATATATGCTCGATCGGTTGTCTGATTATAGTAATATATTATATACTCAGGAGGACAGCGTTTCTTAAACAGAAGCGTTTACGTTGGTTGGGGCATGTGCATAGAATGGAACCCACTCGAATACCACGATGTGTTCTATTGGGTGCGGTAGCTAATGCGAAGCGCGATGTCGGTAGACTTCTGCTTCGCTTTAAAGACTGCACCAAGCGGGATATGGCCGCTTTTAAAATTGACCGCTGTAGCCGGGAAAAGCTCGCTGAAAATAGAGTTGAATGGCACAAACATGTAGTGGAGGGTCGTAAGATCTGTGATGAAGCCTGGTTCGGAGTACTTGCTGATAAGAGACAGAAGCGACATGAAAGCGGCTCGGCACCAACCACCGCAAACTTCTCTTGTCAGGCCTATGTCGCTCTCGCATTGGTTTGTTTAGCCAAGAAATGTCTCGCAGACAATGCGCCGTAAATCGTCTGTAATATACTCAGCAGGAATTACCACGCAGGCAAACCTGTGGTCGGAAGCTAGTTGATTCAATAACACGATGAGATACTGGTTATGACATAATAACTTATTTATTGATGTGCAACGAGGAAGTCATTAACACAGTTAAGTGATTAGCAACAAGAATGTATATTAATACTTGTAATAAAATAAATGCCTCAGCAATTACATCTTTATAACTGTACAAATAGGTTATTCATAAGCAGCTTCTCATATCGTGAAGCCATTTACGTATACGAGGTGTTACATTAATCGTGTATGTAAGTTAAAGATAAATATAAATATTTATTTACCAAAATGACTTACATATTTCTTTATTATTTTACATATAGAAAGAAAGAAAGAAACAATTTTATTTTCATAAAGTACGGAAAATACATTCGAATTGAAAAACAAATATTTAATTTTATACATTATTAATTAATTTTATTCGTACTGGTATGAAAAATGGCATATAACAGTGAAAATACAAATACATATAACAGTGAAATTACAATTTCATAACAAAAAGGCAATATATTTGATTAACTTATGACCTCCACATTAGGTCAAGCCTGTGTTGTAATGCTAAAATAACAAAAGCAACCCAAGTTGCTTGGTAGTATATTAAAATTTATGTTATTATTATAGTTGATATTACTTAGTTTAACATACATAAAATCAAAATAATGAATTAATAAACGAAATTAACAATTTTAAAAAGATAACACTATTAAAATAATAGAAATACCAAAAAAACATACCGTAAACCGGGGTTATTTTGATCAATTTTGAACTTTAACTGTCTGTAACTTTTGAATGTGTGGTTTTAAAAATAATTAAAAAATCCTAGTAATCGGTTTTTAAAGATCTCTATATAAAAGTAAAAATATTAATAAAAAGTTGCAGTTTTTTCAGAAAAAAAAATAAAACCAGCATGATCAAAGTCAAAATGATTTTGGGGTTAAATTGATACCCCCTTTTTTTAATATGGGACCTGAAAGTAACCCCGCTAACTATTAAAAAACAGAAATTGTTGCCGTTTTTATTCCTTGGGGTAACATTGTTCAAATAAAACATTCAAAATGGAACAGTTTACACGTTTTAATAAAGTAAGACAATTATTTGACATATCAAAATCAACATTAAAATTCTCAAAAAGCAGTATTATACAGAGATATACGTCCTTTTCATGATTATCTATCTACCTTATTAATAATGAGATCAATCAACAATGGCACTTACTAATTATAAAAAGAGATCAATATAAACTAGCATTAACGCCTTTAACACAATGCACCGGTCTACATAGTCTAAGGAAGTTCGAAAATATTAATGTCAAATTTAAATTGAACGCATTCAATATTATTTTTATCATAAAAATGTTTGGGCTTCGGCAGAAAGCTTAAAATATCAGTCTCCTCTATTTCTGATATGTCATCGCGTACGAGTCTAAAATCTTTTTTATTTCCTATTGATTTAAATCCTTCGGCTACTAAGGGGTCTAGGCTGAGAATGCGGCAAACATATTTGTATATTTTCTTCCCTCGACGTGAGTAAAATTTCGCCAAGATAAATCTTCCTATTTCTAATTCCTCATGCTCCTCGGAAACTGGATTTTCAGATCCACTGCTTTCCTCTACAGGGTTTGCTACGTCTACATTAACTGTAGCGACGGGTAAGTTTCCTTGATCCATATCAGTAGGTTCTATATCATGGGCATCTTCGGTATCTGGGTTAACCTCAGCAGTTGACACGCTAGCGCCTGGTTCCACATTTAACCGTGTCCTTCTTCTTGGAGCAGCTGACTGACTACCATATCGCTGTTCTTTGAGGTAGTTGGTCAAACAGCTTTCAGCTTCATTAGTAGGGTCGCCATTTTCTACAAGAGGCAGTCTTTTGAGCACTTGATCTCTCGATAAGGGAAGTATGCCAGTGCCTTTAAAGGCGCTCAGTAAATTCCTTTTTACTCCTTGTGTGACATTCGCAAAAGGTGAGTTGGGCTTAGCTTGGACTGAGTCTATTTTTTCTAGTGCCTTTTGGAGCAAGCGTGGAAAAGTATCTTTTGGAACAGTCGACAATCGAGGATTTTGCAGTTTCCAGTTAGTTAACACGTGTCTCCAAGCGCTTTTCAATGGCCTAAAGAATGCCACATCTAATGGCTGGCACAGATGTGTAGAATTTGGCACCAGACAGACAAAGTCAATGTTGTTCTGTTCACATTCATTGAGAACATCCACATCTATGTGTGAGGACAGGTTGTCTCCAATCAAAACTTTTCTACCCGGTAATGCTTTAGCATGCGGCAAGAAAGAGGTCCTAAACCAATCACGAAAGGTTATGCTGTCAATCCAGCCGCTATTAAATCGCGATCCACTGGAACAGCAGGTCTTCTGACAACACGGTGCACCCTGTGGTCCCCCTTCTTTCCATGTGTCATAAAGATGAACACTTTTGTAGATCACATAAAGCGGTAAGAGGACACCGTCTGCAGACCCACACATCATCACTGTAGTGGCACTTTTGGAGAAATTCATAATCTTCTCTGGGTATTTGACCCCGCGCCTGTAAATGCCTTGTTTTTTTCCAGGGTCGTCGCTCATGTTCGTCTCGTCATAATTAAATATATTGGACGGCGGCAAATCAGTAATAACTGGTGTAAGATTATCAAAGTATTTATTAATACTGTCATGAGATACTTTTGCCCTCGCTTTTTTAATATTCGATGACACCCTTTGAGAGTATTCGTCTTTATGGCGACGTAAAAGGGAATATGCCCACTCAACTCCAGGAAGATTATATTCGAACTTAGTGACCACTCGACCTTGTTTATCCAGAAAAGCTTTTGCAAAAAATCTTAAATCGAGCAATGTTAGAGGATACCCCCAACGGAACACTTTGCAGCTGATTTCAGGATAGCTTTTTCCTCAGCTTCTGAGAAAACAGTCTGAGCGCCAGGTTTTCTCATGTGCATTCCTTTATATCTATTATAAATAGTTCCATAAGGTATATTGTACTGCTCTGATGCACCTCTGATGGACAACTTCCCGTCGACTACTTGACTTAAAGCCTCGTTAACCTTCGCTTCTGAGTAGTTTCTGTATTCACGGGTACCCAGTTTCTTTTTATATATTCGCGGCATTATCCTGGTAAACATAAAAAAATAACAAAAGCTATAATTCAAATTCTTGTATTAATTACTGGGGTAACTTTGATCATTTGATCAATCTCACACCATGTACCCTATCAATGACACCCCGCATGAATTTAACCGTAGCCATTACAAAAATGTTGAGGTTAGAACAACAAATATTTTTTATTTGGATTCTCGAATATAGGCTACTTAACAGAAATTATCAAAAGAGTTCATGATACATACAAGTATTAAGCTGCATATGAAGTTATAAACCACATTTTTTCTAGCACAAATCGGTATTAACAGAAAACTTACCTTTTTTTATAGAAAACAACGTGAGATCAGCAGCGCACCCGCAAAAATGATTGTGACAGTTCTTCAGTGTGGTCAGCCCAAAAAATAGACGGTCAAAAATAGTTCCGTTTTACGCAATTTGCATTTTTATGTGAATAGGAAGTTTCGATCAAAGTAACCCCGTGATTCAAATTAACCCCGGTTTACGGTACTTAAGTTTGAATGTGCGTGTGTGTGTGTGTGTTTGTGTGTGTGTGTGTGTGTATGTGTATGAGAGAGAGTTTGTGATAAATTGATAAATTTATAATTGCTAATTAGATCTATGATACCACTTTAATTAATGCAAGTAATAAGTTAAGGAGATTAATTTGCACACGCAACAGAATAACGAGTATGTACACACCATCATGTGAAATACATAAAAAAATGTTAAATCCCCATACAAGAATAATTTTGCTAAAAATTAAGCATTAAGTAGAAGAAAGCCAATAAATAGGTTTCACAAACTGGATGTTTAATCGTATTTACTACATGTCTGTTTAGAAATAATAAACGGTCTAACACGGATAACTGGGGCTCTACCGGCTAACGCCCGGTTCCTATATTCCAAAATCGAATCGTTTCTACTACGAATAGTTAGAATTTCTACCAGCCTTAACGCAAAACCGTTCCTAAAAAATACTAGTCGTTATCCAAATAACCAACGTCTGGTTACAAACGGATGGGAGGACGTTAGTAAGCTTATTGTATGGAGATGCGTTCGAAAGTGTTCCTATAAATATTTTCTACTGTTCCGGAACTGTCAAAATAACGAGGCGTTACTGCTTTGATTACTAGTCGAATTCGGTCGGTTTACCAGTCGTTTGTATTTTATTTTGGTAGTTAACATAGTGTTTGAGGAGATTTCCGTGATGTCTAGCTCTGAAACTGATAGAGAATTCATGGCTTTGTTTTCCGTTAGAAAGGGTGGATTATTTTTCTATCTTCTAAGATTTCATAACCACAAACCTTAGATTAAATACTCAATTTAAAAACTTATTTAGAAACCATGAAATACTCCTGGATAGACGTCAGACGACAGACGCATGCGCCATGCGCTTTCATGTTACGCGTTTTGTTCACACCATGCACTCGTAACATCAAATTTTCAATACTAATGATTTATAAATATTTTAAGCCTAAAACGCAAATTAAATTATTACTGTAACTATAAGTACAGTAATTTGTACTATTACTCACATAATATTACAGAATAATAAATGATTTTTGTTATAACTAATCGTGAAGAGGAGCGAGAGGTTCATCGCCGAACGAGTCGTAGGTGGTTTAAACTACGGATGTTCATCGCAGGTAGGGCATTGTGGAACACTAGTTTTGCATCGGTATCGGTAGCTGAATTACGGATGGTAACGTTGGTCCAATGACGGATCGTAAAATAAAGGAACCGGGCATAAGTCGCCGAACATCGATTTCTTGAATGGTGTTCAGATAAATAAAGGTTAAAAATGACTTAATCAATCGTTAAATCGACTTCCATGAGCACATGTGACGTCCTAAATGCTCCGGAATCGATTGTCAACGTTGAAATTAAGTTATTTTTAACCTTTATTTATATGAACGCCATTTAAAAAATCGATGTTCGGCGACTTAGCCGGTTTATCGGTAGAGTGATCGGCGTTCAAATAAATAAAGGTTAAAAATTACTTAAGCGATCATTAAATCGACTTTGACGTTGAAAATCAATTCCGGACTATTTATGACGTCACATGTGCTCATGGAAGCCGATTTAACGATTGATTAAGCCATTTTTTTTAACCTTTATTTATTTGAACGCCGATCACCGTATTTTGTTGTCTGGGCAATATTTTAATAAATTTTATTTCTTCGTCTTCTTCTTTCTTTCTATATAATTATGTTTATCGGTTGTCCGATTCCCATAGTTTAGGTTCGGCCTAGTTTCGGATCTGATAGCAGTGTGTTAGTGTCCCCAAACATTTATTTATTCCAGATATTTATGTCCAGTGGTGTTTGGACATTGACCGAACAGCTCAGCACTTTTATGTTATTTTTATATAAATTCAATACTGTTAGCAAATAAAGTCAGTTCGCAAGTAACTCGCGATCGATACATTATCAAGGCAATCGGAAACCGCTCCGATTACCGCGTAAAGATCAAATCATCATTTCAAATCATTTTAGCTCTTAATATATCATTTTACAAATCTTAGTACTAACCAAATAAATAATCATAGTTTATATACATTTAATGTATAATTTAAAACCTTATCTTTCGTATCAGACCAACCAAAATACTTAGATGCAGGTCAGTGCTAACTACGGGAGCAGGCCTAAAGTTTTATAAGTGGTAGTATGTTTAAAACTTATAATACCGCTTTTTAGTGTCTATGGTTAAAATTGAAAATTCACATAATGACAAAGGCCATGAGAGTACCCACGTAGTCACTACAATCCGCATTTCTTTTTAAGTCATTATAATTGAATACATTAATCTATACTCTCTTTTACTGATTGATTTGGAGTATTTTCTTTTCGTTTATGTCATAGGGCGACGAACGAGCAAGTGGTTCACCTAATGGTAAGTGATCCCCGCCGCCCACGGACACTCGCAACAACAGAGACACGGCTGCATTGTTGCCCTTTAAAAGAATCAGCAAACAAGTGTTGCTGACCCTTCCCCCCACCTCATGAGCTCTGGCGACCTTACTCACATGCAGAAACACAACATTATTTATGAGACGCTATTTAAAAAAATCGATGTTCGGCGACTTAGCCGCTGAGACCCTAAGGGGCTACCGGCTAAGTCGCCGAACATCGGGATAGTGATCGACGTTCAAATAAATAAAGGTTAAAAATTACTTAAGCAATCGTTAAATCGACTTCGACGTTGAAAATCGATTCCGGATCATTTATGACGTCACATGTGCTCATGGAAGCCGATTTAACGATTAAGTTATTAAGGTTATTATAAAGGAATGACTTCTGTAAGGTGGAGGTACTTCTCCAGTCAGGCTGCTCTTTGAGCGAATGAACGCTGTGCCCTACCTATCATAAAAAAAGTATTTAAGTATTTTTACATAATATTGTCATTAGGTGTTTAAGTGGCGATCATAGCTAGATGCTCTCACCATCCCGTAAGTGATCGGTGAGGTTAAGCAACTTGGCTCGCGGGCAGTCCATAGATGGGTGACCACCAAAGCGGTTTAATTTTATAGCGTCTCCGTGATTCGGAGGGCACATTAAGCTGTCGGTCCCGGATGTCGTTGTCTGTTACAGTCAGAGGCCTACCACTCTGGGGCAAAAAAAAAACTTAACATGTTTACAAAAGAAATGTAGGTAATACCTTAGTGTTCATCAAGACGTTCATACTCACCGGCACGGAATCTTGGCCAAGCGCGTATTTCGCGATAACAAGAGCTTTAAGTGTTTCCTATGAGTATTTATTATGAAGGTTGGTCTAAAAAATGTTTACCTTTAGTTCAAGAGGGTAATTTATCATGTTTGAGTGCAATATGACGTTATTTTTAAGTTTTAGTTGAACCCGGACATCTGAGCGACTAAGTTGCTGTTTTAAATTTGTGTTTTGTGAAAGTTTATTGTTAGGTTGTTCAATTATTGTGATATCGTACTGTTACTTCAATAACTAAAGGTGATTTAATTCCAATAAAAATGCCATTAACACCATCACAGGTTGCACAAGCTGTAGCATTGATCGAACAAGGGCTGACACAGCGAGAAGTTGCTGTTATACTGAATGTACCACGTTCATCGATGCAGTATGCGCTGAAACGATACCAGGAGACAGGCCGCTACTCCCGCAGACCAGGCAGCGGAGGCGTCAGATGCACATCAGCCCGGGATGACCGCTTTATTGTCCTGGAAATTTTGAGAAACCGCTACCTCACCGCTGTTGAGATACGCCAGCGACTCCAGTTCACAAGAGGTGTCAATGTTAGTGAACGTACAGTGAGAAGACGAATGGAGGAAGTGAATTTACAAGCTCGTAGACCAGCACGCGGCCCAGAAGTCACCGAGTAGCTCGACTTCGATTCGCACGAGAACACGCCAACTGGACCCATGAGCAGTGGGCTCGAGTACTGTTCACAGATGAGTGTCGAATCGCTTTAAGAGCTCCAGATGGTCGGGAGCGAGTGTGGAGAAGAAGAGGAGAGCGGTTTTTACCCGTTACCACCACACAAACTGTTAGTTTTCATGGAGGCTCTATAATGGTTTGGGGAGGAATAAGTTCCGATGCACGTACGGAGTTAGTTACCGTCGATAACCGATTAACGGCAACACGATACATCGAGGAGATTCTTCAGGAACACGTGTTACCATATTCAGGGTTTATTGGATTTGACGAATTCCTCCTAATGCACGATAACGCGCGCCCACACGTTGCACATTGCGTGGAGGAATACCTTACAGAGGTTGGTATTCAAAAATTGCAGTGGCCAGCTCGTAGTCCAGACTTAAATCCAATAGAGCATATCTGGGACAAGCTTAAAAGAAAAATAAAGTCCTCCTCCAACCCGCCTGAAACTCTGAATCAGCTTCAAAATGCAGCACTGACCGCTTGGGAAAGCATACCACAAGTTGAGATCAGAAACATCATCCAAAGTATGCCAGAACGAATGCAAGCTGTTATCGGGGCTAGGGGAGGAAACACCCGATATTAAAATGCAAACACAACGAAGACTTTTTGGTTATTTTTCATCTTGTGTTCTTTTTAAATTGACAGTGTTAAAACCAATATTTTTGTGAAACTGCTTATTTTTTTAAAGATTACTGCTGGTGCATCATTTTTTCAATAACTGAGTTACAAAACCATAAAAAAACCCTAATTTAGTGCATAAACCCATAATATAGTGAAAATTAAATATTTAAATAGAAATTATCGGCAAGTTATTGGTGGCCAAGTTTCCGTGCCGGTGAGTGTATAATTAACGAGTACACCCACACGCTGCAGTAGCTCCATTGTCAATTTTGCCTGTACATGTTATTGTGAATGTGACACCATGTATCATAAATCTGGCTGGGGTTTCCATTTGTAATAGAACTCATAAAAGGTTGTTATACTTCCGTGTGACGCATTCGTGATACAGACTTGAACAGGATATTCTGCGTAGTACTTGTTAATACAAACCCATTAAAAACTATTATTAAAGTCGCAACAAAATGCTTGTTGTATTTGCTGAAAGAATGGAGAGTGCTGTATTAGGTAGGTTCATACAGTTGCACGTCATACGACCTTCTGATAGAGCCTAGTGCAACTGAACTAAGAAATTGTTATATATATATCAGTAAATTAAAATTAGATTATAAGTATTAACATAGAATAAGTAAAACATTACTAACCTACTAAAACTAGCATATTAAGTTACTGACATATTTTTAAGACAATTTGTTACTAACACAGTGGAGCCTATGTTGTTCTGAAATAAAGAATTATTATTATTATATTATTATTATCCCATTAACGATGATTTATCACTACTAAACGCGAGATTCTTGCACTTCTATGACTTCAATCATTATCATCATATCTGCCGGAAGAAGTCCACTGCTGGACAAAGGCCTCCCCCGAAGATGCCTACAGTTGCCGATCTTGCACTACCCGTATCCAGCGGTTTCCAGCGGCCACTGTCCATACCATACATGATATGTATGATATGTATGACCATAATATTCATCAGTATTACGTATATACATAATAATAATAATATCTCGGGACAATGTCACACAGATCATCGATCATCATCATCACATAATATCGATTATAAACCTTAAACGTCATGTACAAGTGATAATCATATCATCAATATAGATTTACTCGTCATAATCAATGAAGAAGTAATCGAAATCATGCAAACGTGCCTTTTACCTACGGTAAAAAACATACATAATCTGAAAAATATAACCCTCTGAACATCCGCATTTTAAAGGTAAATTAGTGCTACTTTGGGTTTCAATAAGTTATATAAAAACTACGGAAGGAGTTACAACATTTTGTAAGCGGGTTAATTTAAGAAAACTAATTTATTCTCCAACAACTTCGTATTAGGATCCATCCGTGCGTGTTTGGATTATTAGAATTAATCGAACCGTCTACAGACCGACTGTTGACTATTCGTTTTTGGGTAAAATCAATATTATCTTACTGGGGAAATTGTATTTCTACATGGGGAATACAGAATTTTGCTTTCTATGGAGACAGTAACAGTATAAGTGCGTGTTTGCAAATTAGAAATAATCGAATTGTCTACCTACAGATCGACTGCGGTCTGTTCGTTTTCCGTAAAATCAAAATAAGCTTTAGGATTAATCGAATTGTCTACAGATCGACTGTCGACTGTTCGTTTGGGTAAAATCGAAATAAGTATTACAACATGGGGAATACAGTTAACCATTAAGAATTTTACTTTCTATGGAGATAGTAACAGTATATGTGCGTGTTTGTACAATTAGGATTAATTGAATTGTGTACAGACCGACTGTTGACTGTTCGTTTTGGGTAAAATCAAAATAACCTTACAGGGCTAATTGTATTATTGTCTACACGAGGAATACAGTTAATCCTTAATAATTTTTCTTTATATGGAGACAGTAACAGTATAATTGCGTGTTTGCATAATTAGGATTAATCGAACTCTATCGACTGTTGACTGTTAGTTTTGGGTAAAATAAAAATAAGCTTACTGGGGAAATTGTATTTCAACATGGGGAATGCATTCAACCATTAAGAATTTTGCTTTCTATAGAGGCAGTAACAGTATAAGTGCTTGTTTACATAATTATGATTAATCTAACTGTCTACAGATCGACTGTTGACTGTTCGTTAGGGTATAATCGAAATAAGCTTACTGGGTAATTGTATTACAACATGGGGAATACAGTTAACCATTAAGAATTTTGCTTTCTATGGAGACAATAACAGTATAAGTACAATAACAGTAAAAGAATTCTGTGTGGGTAGGCATACAATTGATACATACTTGATAGTGCTCCAATTATATTTTACAATTAAAAATAGTATTTCTGATTGTATTATTATAATCTATGTATTAATCAATTGCTAAACTTACCCTTACTTGCTATTTTAAAACTTTCACTTAGTTTATTTTGTAACTTTCTTTTTTTTAACACTCACTGAATTATGGAAGGCCAATTTGAGAAAAGTTTTGAGACATTTGAGAAACTGATGAATTCAAGAATGAAGTCCCATGAAGACAAGCTCCAGCAAGCCATGACAGGCTCAGGGTCATTGCAGTCATCAGACCTAGCCACCCTGTCATCAGAGTTTATGGATTTCAAGATGTTCTTTCTTAACACAATCAAGCATTTCAGGGAACAACTGCACCTTCTTTCTCTTGGATTGGATCGTCATGAAACAGTCATGAGGAGAAAGACTCTTTTGCTCCATGGAGTGCCTGAGAAGCCTGATGAGAAGTTACCAAGCACCACTATCAATGTATTAACCAACCATATGCAGTTGACAGATATTGAAAGCAAAGATATTGAGACTTGTCACCGTCTGGGCACCAACTCAAAGAAACCTCGTCCTATACTCATCCGTTTTCGTAACATGGAGCATCGACATCTGGTTTGGGACAACAAAACAACCCTGAAGGGCAGTGGCTTCACTATCTCGGAGTTCTTAACACAGATAAGACACCGTGTTTTCATTGCTGCACGCAAACATTTCCAGATGAAGAACGTTTGGTCATTTTCTGGTAATATAATAATTCTGACACCAGGAAATTTTCGTCGGAAGATTGAGACGATGAGAGAACTTGAAGCGTTGATTTCCCAGTTTCCAGAGAGTGCGTCTCCCCCAGCTGCTGAACAACCAGCTACATCTGCAATTGCCGAGGCCCCTAAAGGAGCAAAATCACGTAGAACACGACGTAATTAACCAATGTTTTTCTTATATTGATATCAACATCTGTTATAATCTCTGTTCTCCTGCATTCAGTCGTATATTACTGATAAAGCACTCTTCACTTCACTGTGGGTATGTAATATTATTTCACCTGTCCAATTACCCTTTTCTTTCTTTATATTCGATAACTTTGTTTTATATTAAGCATAAATGAAGGCATTTATTGTTTACTTTCTGTAGTTTGACATTTAGATTGACAGCCTTTCGTACTGACAAGTACGTTTTGTTGTTAGTAGTGCTACTTTCTTTTATTAGTACATTGTGGTACATCTTGTGCAAACAATGTTTATGTTTAATTAAATTCTTGAATTTCTTATTTAATATTACGTCACGTTTAGTTATTACTAGTATTACATGCCTACCAATTGTCTGATGTAAAATGTGGATGTGAATGTTTGTGTGTTTATAATGTTAAATTAATTTATTTGTCTGTATATATATTTCATAAGTTAAACTAGTAAAAGCAATTTCTTCTATCTTACCAGCGAGTGGGAGAGTTTAGTAACCATATATTTATTTATTTTTAAGTTTTCATATTATATATATTTAATCTTTTTGACTTTATATATTTATTTATAGGTACATTAAGAATAATATCATGAACCTAGATGATAGTTTTTTCTCATGTAACTCATCTTCAGACAGTTTTATCAGTGCAGAGAGTGATCATTCCACAGTATTGACGTTGCATGATCAGTTGTCCTCTATCCTATCCGATTACAGTAAAAATTTTAACGTTGCTCATATCAATGCGCAGAGTGTTCCCGGTCATTACTCCGAACTTCTAGCGTCTATTAGCAATTCTCCCATCGATGCTCTATTGATTTCCGAAACTTTTCTAAAACCATCTGTCCAATCTGCTTTTGTGGCACTTCCAGGGTACGTTTTAATTCGAAACGATAGAATTAATAAAGGCTGCGGTGGCGTTGGGATATATCTCCGAGCTGATATTCCGCACAAAATTATCAGCACATCCCCTTCGCAATATACTGGGTCTGCTGAACATTTATTTCTAGAAATAACTTTCCATCATACTAAGGTGCTCCTTGGAGTATATTACAGCCCCAACCTACGAGTCGACTACTTTGACTCTCTCGACACCCTGTTAAATAACCTGTGCCCTATTTATGATCACGTAATCCTGATGGGCGACTTTAATACCTGCTTAGTAAAAAATGATCATCGTTCTCGTAAGCTACTATCCCTTCTTTCTTCTATTAATCTTCATATTCTTCCTCTTATAGAAACTCACTATGCCCCTAATAACACTCCTTCACTCTTGGATCTTATGATTGTCTCCTCTCCCGATCAAGTCGCTACTCACGGTCAACTCACTGCTTCTTTTTCATATCATGATTTGATTTATTTATCTTTCCGAATTCGTTCCCCTAAGCGCAAATCTAATTTTCTATCTCTTCGAAATTTCAAAGGTACGCTAATTGTATTGATTGGTCAGGAGTATACAATGCTCTCAACATTGATTGTAAGGTGGATGCTTTTAACTCGAATATCCTGTACTTATACGAGCGTCATGCTCCCAAACGACGTGTTAGGATGAAGCATAACCCTGCTCCGTGGATCAATGACTCTATTAAAGAATCAATGGCTTGTAGGGATAAAGCTAAGAGACGATACAAGCGGAATCCCACGGAGGTAAACCTGAATAGGTATAAATCATTGCGTAATGTGTGCAATCGTCTGTGTCGTGATGCTAAGAAGCGCCACTTCTACAAGTCTCTCGATAACCGCGATCCTTCTTCAGTTTGGAAATTTCTTAAGTCCAATGGTATAGGTAAATCTCCCTCTTTGGCCTGTAAATACCTTGATTTAAATTCCCTCAACTCACACTTTTCTGCTCCCCCTGTTACTCTTGATACACATGTCAAAACCAAGACACTGCTTGATCTTTTACAGTCTCCAATCACACATGATTCTTCTTTCAGCTTTACTTCTGTTACCGAGGAGGATGTCAAAAAATCAGTTCTTTCAATCTCTTCAACTTCTGCTGGACATGATAATCTATGCTCCAAAATGATAAATCCTATCCTTCCTACTGTCCTTCTTATTCTTACTCATTTGTTCAATTATTCTTTATTTTCTTCCCATTTTCCCACTGCTTGGAAACAAGCTCATATCATTCCTCTGCCTAAAGTCCCCAATCCATCAGCTCCGTCCCAGTTTCGTCCTATTTCTATCCTTCCGTTCCTTTCCAAAGTTTTGGAGCATATTGTTCATAAGCAGCTGTCCGTTTTCCTTTCTTGTAACCGTATTCTTAATCCTTTCCAGTCTGGTTTCCGATCTGGCCATAGCACGGTAACTGCCCTTGTCAAAGTCACCGACGACATTCGATGGGCTATGGACAATAAATCTCTTACCGTTCTCATACTTTTAGATTTTAGTACAGCATTTAATTCAGTCGATTTTGACATCCTTCTCGGTATTCTTTCTTCACTCAACTTTTCACCTTCTACCTTAACCTGGTTTGACTCTTATCTTCGGGGTCGCTCGCAATGTGTACGCCTTGACGAGTCATTCTCCGATTGGTGTGAGCTCAGTGCGGGTGTGCCTCAGGGTGGCGTTCTATCTCCCTTATTATTCTCTATTTTTATTAACTCTGTTACCAAAGATATCTCCTCTAACTTCCATCTCTACGCAGACGATTTGCAAGTTTATCGGTCGTTCACCCTTGATGACGCTGATGCTGCCATTGCTGCAATGAATCATGATCTGGGGTTAATTAGTCTTTGGGCTCAGTCTCATGGTTTACTTTTAAATCCTGCGAAATCGCAGGCCATGGTCATAGGCAGTAGGCATATGCGCAGTGAATTTGATCCTAATTCTTTTCCACCAGTGTACCTCGATGGTGTGCCAATTATTTATTCCGATACAGCAAAAAATCTTGGACTTACTTTCGATTGCAACTTCGCTTGGAAAGCACAAATCGCTGAAGTCAGCAAAAAAGTCCACTTCACGTTCCACTCGTTGAAATGCCTTCAAAACTTTTTACCTTTGAAAACTAAAATCTCTCTTGCCCAGACTCTGATAATGCCCATCTTGGATTATGCTGACAGTTGCTATCTAGACGCTACAGAGGAGCTTCTAAATAAACTTGAGCGTTTACAAAATCTATGCATTCGGTTTATATACGGCCTGAAAAAGTTCGACCATGTCTCTAAACTTCGTAAGGATCTCAAGTGGCTCCCAATTCGTTTTCGTAGGAACACTCGCATATTGTGTCTCCTTTTTAATATCCTCCATAATCCTCAATCCCCTTCCTATCTACGAGAGCGCTTTTCCTTTAAATCTGCACCTGGTGCTCTTTGCAGATCGCACATGAAATCCCTTCTAAAATTTCCCCTCCATAAAACCGATTTCTATTCCTACTCCTTTACTGTTCATGCGGTTAGGCTGTGGAACTCTCTTCCGCCAAATATTCGGAACTGCAATTCTATTTATTCTTTCAAAACACAAATCAAAAAACACTATCTATCTATTTCATCCAGTTAGAATGTACATTAGTATTAGTATTTAGTGTATTTTAAATTAACTCTGAGTATAATAGAGGTATATATTCGTATTTAAGTATTTATGTAAATTATTAGTATGTAAGTATATTGTTGACCTACACACAGTATTGACTATCTTTAATTATTTATTTCCTGTCGCGGGTCTGCTGGAAGAAATTTCTTACGAAATAAGCAGATCCTATGTACTCTTCGTTTCCGTTATGTTAGATTTTGTATGTTTTTTGTGTGTACATAAATAAATAAATAAAAAAAAAAAAAAAAAAAAAAAAAAGTGCGTGTTTGCATAATTAGGATTAATCGAATTGTCTACAGATCGACTGTTGACTGTTCGTTTGGGTATAATCAAAATAAGCTTACTGGGTAATTGTATTACAACATGGGGAATACAGTTAACCATTAAGAATTTTGCTTTCTATGGAGACAATAACAGTATAAGTGCGTGTTTGCATAATTAGGATTAATCGAATTGTCTACAGATCGACTGTTGACTGTTCGTTTGGGTATAATCGAAATAAGCTTACTGGGTAATTGTATTACAACATGGGGAATACAGTTAACCATTAAGAATTTTGCTTTCTATGGAGACAATAACAGTATAAGTGCGTGTTTGCATAATTAGGATTAATCGAATTGTCTACAGATCGACTGTTGACTGTTCGTTTGGGTATAATCGAAATAAGCTTACTGGGTAATTGTATTACAACATGGGGAATACAGTTAACCATTAAGAATTTTGCTTTCTATGGAGACAATAACAGTATAAGTGTGTGTTTGCATAATTAGGATTAATCTAATTGTCTACAGATCGACTGTTGACTGTTCGTTTTGGGTAAAATAAAAGTAAGCTTACTAGGGAATTTGTATTTCAATATGGGGAATACAGTTAACCTTAAAAAAATCAAAAGTCAAAGTTATCGTTCACTAATAACGAGTCTGCATCATCGATTGGGACGGTGGCAAATTAACTTAAATTGTGTACCCCAATTTACTAAGTCACTTAGATAACCTTGAATAAAGCTTCGCCAAAATCCCGCTAAATGCCTTACGCGTCCAATACAATAATTTTTTAGGATGCTCTTGAGATTGCCTCGGGTCTGTAATGCATCAAGAAAAAGGTGGAGAGCCCTAATTACTCTATTCTGAGACATTTTGAGGGGAGGACATTCAATCACACTAATATTCTAAAGGCGAAATTTTGTGAGTGTGTGAGTGTGTAAGTTTGTTACTTCTTCACGTGTAAACGGCAGGAGCGATTTTAATAAAATTTGGTATGGAATTAGATGACACCCCGGATTAACACATAGGCTATAATTTGTAAAATTTAACGCGGGTATAACCGGCGGGGCACAGCTAGTTAGGAATAAAGTCCTACTTTATAGTTCTAGGTTCAAACTTCAGACACTATAATGTTGTTATTTTACGTTACTATCACGTTCTAAGGTATAGTTTCTAACACAAATGGATCCAAGTTATCCGTAAAAAAGTTATATTATTGACAAGCTGAGCGCCGCGGTTTCACCCGCGTTTAAGTATTTTGGCGTAAAAGAGAAACAAACATACATACATATATCTATACTCACAAACTTTAGCATTTATAATATTAGTAGACTGTGTACGTCTAGAGGTTTTGGCAGTGCACGCCGGAATAGCTCGCAAATGGCAGATGTTTTCCTACTTACTTGACTTTTGGACAATTCGCACAATATCTTTATAAATTGTAGCCTATGCGTTATTCTGATGTATAAGGTATATTATTGTTACCTATTGTAAAGTTTCATTAAAATCCATTCAGTAGTTTTTACGTGAAAGAGTAACAAACATAATATTAACAAACTTTCGCATTTATAATATTAGTAGGATGATTCAAAAGCGCTATCGAAATAAGCATTTTGTACTATTTAAATCACCGAGAGTCGCGTGAGTAGTGATTATCCAAATAGCGGTTGCTGAGGGAGGCATCGTTACGTTACGCGGCCTTCAACTTTCACTATCGCGACGACATGACGCGGCCTGTATTCGCTGCGTGTGCGCACGACCGTTGTGCTTTACGTGATAATACTACTATTTGAAATAATGCCATCATTAGTTTGGGAGACGTTTGTAGGTAAATTAACAACTTGAGTTTAAAAAGGATTTTTCTTTTCGTCTTCAAATAAAACATGTTAGATTTTTTTTTGTTTTACTTATTCTGTTAGGAGGTGGCCATAGGTACGCTTAACGTCACGTACGTATCCCGTCGGTTAATACATATGTTCTTGAAAGTCATCATTAAATATGAGAAGGTATCTTACTCATATTTAATGATGACTATATATAATAGATCTGTCAAACCAACAGACGCCAGCACATCAAGCTACCCCAACCTGTCAATTTCCCCAATTGAAAGTGAACCTTATGCTTATGTGATATAGTTGAAAATTTATAAAAGAAATTTGAGAGTTTAGGTTAACTGGATGTGCTGGCGTCTGTACGTATTGTTCACGGATACACTGGTTAATGGGGGGAAGGGAGTGCGAGAAAAACAACGACGAATCGCCGCCCCTCCATCAAGAACTAGCGGTTACATGTGAATGCTTTATGGTGGCATTTATATGAATGGAAATAAATTGTAGAAAACGCAAAGGTAACACCAGTAAATTAAATGTAGAATGACATTTAAATGTCAAAAATTGTCCCGGAACTACGTGTTACAGTCTGCCGCTGGACGGAAAGGCCGTAAAAAAAGAACTTGTATGCAACAAACAAACTAATAATACTTAATTATAATGACTCGGGTTTAAAAGCAGCGTGATATTATGTTAAATGGCTTGCAACCAATATCTGGAGTAGTTCATTATACGGATCTTGTGGCAACAAGGAACAACTTCCGTGCGTTTAAGCGCTTTTGCCACACCTACTATTGGAATCAAATATAACAGCTCACTTAGGACCCTTAAATTTATCCTCGGTGTTTTTGCAGCTGGCTTCTCTAGTTTTTAATGAGGCTATAGCCTCTTTACATCATTCTGCCTCCCGCTTTGCTCTGGAGGTAAGTGGAACTATTAATTTCTAACTCCTCCTTTTTTGTTCTTTCTGATTAAATTCGTTGCGGGATCCAAGACAGGTAAAGCCATTCCCCGGGACATGCCTGAGCCTCACCGCTCAGTGTCATTTCATTATGTGCCACTGTTGATCCTGGCTTACAGGAGTTGCACTGGTGAGTAAGAGGGAGGGACTAGTCCCGATCTAATGACTCGGGTACCTCTATAGGTAATAAATAATCATATAGTAATGTCTTTCTAGCCGCGTTTCGGCCATAGCGGCCAGACATATTATATTGCACAAGTGTGTGCGCTAACATAGGCGCACTTTATATATGATCACTCTCATGAGCCGATGGGACGAATAGCGACACGACCGGACAAAGGTCAGGTACAGGACCGACAGCTTTACGTACTCTCCGAGGCGCGGGGGTATAATACCGCCAACTCCCAGCCTTCGGGCTGTTACTGAGAAATATTTCATTTTACAGAAAAATCCCAAAATCAATTTTGGCCCGACCCGGGATTTGAACCTAAGACCTCGTTATCTACGGTTGAACACGCTACCGCTCTATAGGTACTACTAATAAGTCCAGTTTAACCGGATCAGAAGCATTAAATCAAATTACAAATCTATCGCGTGATGTTTTTGGAGCATCTTTTAATTTAATAACCCAAATAGCTCACAAAGGTACATGGGATAGGCCTGATTACTTTTTATTAATACTTGGTTGTTCAGAGTATTGCTGGCGACCAGCCTCTAAAATCTATGTGGCTGGTTCTTTCAAGCCCTGCTTAATTTGTTTCTTCAATGTTATTGATGACTCCTATTACAGTATATTAACGATTATATTTTTTTTATTTTATTTAAACTTTAGTACATTGAGAATGTACATAGGCGGACTTAATGCCAAAGGCATTTTCGACCAGTCAACCTTAGGGTAGTGCAGAGAGATCGTGGCAGGTGTATTTGGGTTATATAAAATGTATTTTTACTTATTATTCATATAATCAAACTTAATAATTACGAACACTATATATAATATATATAATAGATACTATACAATAGATACTATATGATTTTAATTTAATGAATACTATACTATAACATACTATACAATAATAAATATAATTATTGACGAGACATTTCTGTGTGTAGTTTCTTAGAAATATACTCACGAACTTTCGTTTTAAACGCGAAGCGAGTCTTAGCCATCCTGATTCCAACAGGAAGCTCATTCCAAAGAAGTATAGATTGGACAAAGAAAGAGCAGTGAATGAAGTCAGAGCTGTGAGGTGGACATCGTAAAAGACGATTATGACTAGAGCGGAGAGTCTTACTATGATTAGCAGAAAGGTATTGAAAGTGAGGCGTTAAATAAGAAGGAACGGTAGGAGAGTCCAGTATGGAGAAAAGTGTGGTGAGCGCCCTCAAATTTCTTCGCTGGCGAATGGGCAACCAGTTTAACTGGGTACGGTAAGCAGATACATGATCATACTTACGAAGATTGAAAACGAATCGAATGCAGTTATTCAGAAGTCGGTCAAGTTTGTTAAGAAGATCTGCATTCAGGTCAAAGTAGCACACATCACCATAGTCGATAATAGGAAATATTAGAGTCTGCACAAGCATTACTTTTGTTCTGGATGGAAGGAAATTTCTAAGCTTATAAAATGACCGTAGAATCCCAGTAATTCTCTGGCTGATCCCAGAAATGTGGCTTTGCCAGTTTAGGTGGTTGTCAATTACCAGTCCGAGATCTTTGACTTTTTGGCTAATGGGGATATGAGAGTTGTCAAAAATAATAGGCGGCAAACTGCCAACATCTACCTTGCACATCATCCTTGAGCTACCCACTATGATTGCTTGGCACTTTGATGGGTTGACAGTTAAGCCAAAATTATATGACGAGGTTTTTAAAAATTCTAAGTCATGATTTATCTTATTAATCGCCTCTGGCAAACTATTGACACTCGCCTGGGCGTACAGTTGCAGGTCGTCAGCATAAAGATGATACGCACTCTGAAGATCACGAGTTAAAAGGTTTATAAATACTGAAAACAAGAGAGGTGAGAGAATACCGCCTTGAGGGACACCAGTTTCTAAGTTGCACCAATTTGATGACGCTTCACAATGGCGAACCGACTGCTGGCGCTCTCGAAGATAAGAGGAAAACCACTCCAGCGTTTCATCAGAGATCATAAGATGGGAGAGGATGGATAAGAGGATATCGTGACTGACGGTATTAAAAGCATTTGAAAAGTCGATCAACACCAGCACAGTGAGGTTGGTCGCCTCCATGCCGGCTCTAATATCGCCAGTCACTTTAAGGAGCGCCGTGGTGGTACTGTGTCCTGGTCGGAATCCGGATTGTAACGGGCTTATCAGCTTATTGGCAAGCACAAAATGAGATAGTTGCTTGTGGACACAGGACTCAAGCACTTTAGACAGGAAAGGAAGGATGGAGATAGGACGATAATGACTAGGAAGTGTCGGATTTGAAATCTTGGGAAGTGGACGAACATGAGCATAGCGCCATATGGAAGGGAAAA
Source organism: Pseudoips prasinana (assembly GCA_951640165.1). Taxonomy (NCBI): domain Eukaryota; kingdom Metazoa; phylum Arthropoda; class Insecta; order Lepidoptera; family Nolidae; genus Pseudoips; species Pseudoips prasinana. Next base: position 19,756,578 of record OX621260.1, read on the forward strand.
GTCGGGAATCAAGGGAATAATTTATAATATGGGAAATTGCAGGCAACAGTTGGTCAAGGATTGGTAATATCATGCGTCGGCTAATATCATCGTAGCCAACTGCATTGGATTTAATGGACAGGATAATCTTTTTAATCTCATTTGAATCGACTGGGACAAAGTGAAAAGGATTAATGTTAGGACGCGTTAGACCATTTAGAAAGTTGATAGTCTGAGCCTTGGTCTGATGATCCATAGGAGAAGAGGTAGAGAAAAAAGTATTTAGGTCATCTAGTCGAATTGAGGTGGGAAGGTCTAAGTTACGCGATTTGCCGATACCAAGAGTCCCAAGGAACTTCCAGATACCGGCAGGAGAAGAAGATGAAATATTGTCATGAATGTGTCGGCGTTTAGCATTACGTACCATCTGATTACACTTATTCCTAGCAACTTTGAAATTGTTCCAGTTTTCGTCGGAACGGTTTCGTTTAAACTTACGAAAGGCGCAGTCCCTACGCTTCATCGCCATCAAAATCCCTCTCGTCATCCATGGTGCTGGTGGCCGCTTCAGAGTAACTTTTTTAATAGGTGCGTGAGTGTCATATAAATTTGTAACCGCTTGATTGAAACACAGTACCTTTTCATCAATCGATTCGGACTTATACAATAACTCCCAGTTGACCTCAGAAGCATCCTTACAAAGATTTTCGACATTTATCCGAACAAAAGAACGCAAATGCAGCACTTGAGGTTTAGGTTTGGGTGGCTTAAGGATGTAGGATAGGAAAATTAGGTCATGATGGGAAAATCCGGGAGCATCATGTTGCCCGTAAGATGAGACTAAAGACGGATTGGAGGTGAGGATTAGGTCGAGCCAAGTATCATCACCCGAGGCATTATGGTGTGTAGCTTGCAATGGCAAAACATGTAAGCTACTTGACTCGACTATATTTGTGAGTTTACGGGAACGGGGAGAGTTTGGAGCAAGGAGGTTGGTATTGAAATCTCCCATGATGATGTGGTGAGCATACTCCGAACCCAAAGATTCTAATACCAATTCTAAATCAGTGAAATAATCGACATTGGGTGGACTATATACGACACCAATAACGGTTTTGGACATTTTGATAGAAACCTCAAGAAAAAGAAACTCGGCAGAGGCAGAATAATTACATGAAGAAATAGCTACAATCTTATACGGAAGGTCGGATCTTAAGTAAATGGCAACACCACCACCACCTTTACCTATTCGATCATTACGTATAAGAATGTAACCAGGAAGAGGATACAAGATAGAAAGAAGGTGAGGTTTGAGCCAGCTCTCGGATATCAGGACGGCATGTACATTACATGTCGAAAACGCTTCCAGTAGATCGCTATAATGACTAGGGATGCTTTGAGCATTCAAGTGACAGACATTCAGTGAATGCTTATGACCTGCAGTAAACTTATCGTTTAAAAATGCACCAAGCGTGTCCCTAACCGAACAAAAGCTATCGTCATCAGATGCAATAGCAGAGTGAAATGACTCATCGTCTGAACTGAACGACATACGGAATATATAAATATATATATATATAATAAAATATTTATAAAGATATAATAACAAATTAAGCTTATTTTGTGGTGCAATATTTAGATCAGAACCAAATCTCTGCACCACCCGCCAGCGTACAAGCACACTACTACATACTACATCTAAAATATAAAACATCACAATAAAGTTAACATACATTAAAAAGAACGAAAAATAAAATAAAAGGAATAATGAGTAAAGATAACTAAGCAAAATAAATAACATGTCCAGTCGAAAAATATACAAAGGTACACTACTTGCCCACATAACGTGTAATAAAGTTACAGCATAAAACGAAACGTAATTATAGTTTGGCATCTGTAAATTTGACATTTGTTTGTTTGGGTCTTCAAGAAAAATAATGAACAAAACTTACCTACAAAATAATTAATAAAACACTATATTCGATGCATATAAAAAACTAAAAAGCAAGTGAGTGGAGGGTAAATTAATTGGAATATAAAACTTGTAGCGTAAACCACTCACTACATACACGGACATTCTTAAGGATGATATAAACACTAATTAGATATGTACGGTAAGTATCAACAATATTATATGATACGACTGGGTTATTATGTTACACTCATGACACAACACAGTGAACTAACGGTCTAATGCACTTTATTTTTCAGCTTTCCCGGGTCGAGCTTATTAGAACTCGAAGATTCCTGTGACGCCTTTGGATACCTGGCTGTCAGTGCAGTCAGCTCTTCATGTGAAGTTAATTTGTGCCGTTTACCATCTGCTGTCTTAACGAAAATCGTCCCATCCTGGGACCATACTGATCGAAATCCGAAATATGCTTTTGTTTGGGAGAAGACAGCTTGCCTAGTCCTAGTGAGGAATTCTTTCACCGAGATAAAGGATCCTTTCAAGCTGGATTTAGCTTTCCAGATTGCGGATTTGTCATTTATGCTAGATAGCCGTACAAGGATAGGACGGTGGCGGTCTTTACTGGGGGTCCCTAGCCTGTGACAAACCTTGATGGATGATGCAGAGATGTCAGTAAGCCCCATCTTGTTGTTAAAGACATCCAACAGTAACTCGGAACAGTGTTCATTCTCCTTCTCAGTGATACCAGAAAATATGAGTGCCTTCCTTCGATTTCTTGTTTCAAGAGCATCAATTTGATGTGAACATTCTCTGATTTGTTGCCGTAGAAGACCAAGGATGTTGTATGTAAGCTCCTTGAAGGACCGGAGCTCTTCAGCCACCTTTGCCACAGTGTCCTTCTGACCAGAAGTCACAGCGTTCTGCAGCTGACCTTGAAGATCATCAAATTTCTTGGCAATGTTCTCCTCAAGCTTGTGCTGTGTTGACAAAATCTCAGACAGTTGACTCATCTTGGTTACAAATAATATCCAGTGATATTTGTTATGTGCAGTGCAGTGTAGTTGTTGAGCTGGCAGGTGGTGTGATTATAGTTGCTAAATCACATAAAACTTTGTACTAATGTAAGTACTAGAGATTTAAGTATAAAAGACTGTAAATTGATATAGAAATACTAGTGAAATACTTTAAATTTAATTATAATATTAATTAGCAAATCGAAACACATCTATACTTTTCTAACACCTACCCACCAAAAAAAATAATATGTAGTTTATGATATTAGTATATATCTAGTATATTGCTTATAAATATTTTAATGTATGTAGTAGGATGCATATTAGAATGGATTTTATTTTTATTATTTATTTATTTTTAGTATGTAGTATGTACCCAAGAGTAGGTACCTTATTTAAACACTCTGTACACCGGCAACTACCCGTGACTGTATCCTTTCTCCTGTTTCCTAAGTAGGTTGTCTGGAAGAGATCACATTTTAGTGATAAGACCGCCAATTGTACTGTTCTCTCTAATGTGTATTGTTCTTATTCTGATTAATATTTTGGTGTACAATAAAGAGTTTAGTTATAACAATAATAATTTGGGATTAGATAGTCGATGGTGAATAATGGCCCAGAATATTATAATATTATTATTAATGCTCGGTTCTTCAGATTACTGATGGCTGTCAGGCTCTAAAATCTATGTGGCTCACAGCCAGTTTCTTTCACCAGACCGCAAGATATTTGGTGCCGTTTGACGTAGTCACCCCGCTTGGCGTGCGAGTTGGCGACCGCAGTTTAGTGGTAAATAGTACAAAGTACACTGCTGCCCGACTACCTGGGCCTCTACCGGCTAAGTCGCCGAACATCGATTTATTAAATGGCGTTCAAATAAATAAAGGTTAAAAGTGACTTAATCAGTCGTTTAATCGGCTTCCATGAGCACATGTGACGTCATACATGGTGCGGATTCGATTGTCATCGTTGAAGCCGATTTAACGATTGATTAAGTCATTTTTAACCTTTATTTATTTGAACGTCATTTAAGAAATCGATGTTCGGTGACTTAGCCGATAGAGCCCCTGGTCTTCCTGGACCATACCTTAGTCACCTTTTAGAGAATAGATAACGAATGTACCTACATTATTATTGGCACGAACTTCAAATTTTTATACTTTATTTATTTTTTGACTAGCTTATTTAATAACTTTTCAAAAGGCAGTATCTTCTTGAAGTTCCGTTTTAATGTACACATAAATCCTCAACAAACATTAATTTAGGTTCAAAGTATTTATGGCATTTAAAATCAGGTACATACCTACTTATTATACCTACCAACTTTATTCTGAATTATTACTACCTGTCGACTACACTGCTGTGTGGTGACGGCATAGCATATCATCACCCCATCTCATCCCGTGGGGGGCATAGAAATCGTCCGAGGGAATACCTACCAGAGAACGGGCAGCAGCTTTTTTCTATGAACTATGACTGTCAGGCTGCAATCGCCGACCCGTCTGCCAGGAGTTACGATTATGGCATATATCCTATTCCTTGGGGAAGTTTTTGTCCAGCAGTGGACGTCCTTTAGCTGCCATGACCACTATAGTACCATCATCATCATCATGGTCATTCAGCTGAAAGATATCCACTAAGGCTTCCCCAAAGCTCTGCACAGTTGCGGATCTTACGCTTACCAATCCTTCCAGCGGCTTCCAGTTACCCTTCCAAGATTATCAGTCCAGCTTGTAGCTGCCTGCCCACGATGTGCCTTCTGGTTTGTGATTGCCACTCCCGTGTGCCCTGCCCACTGCCACTACAGCTTTGCAATACTTAATTATTACATATTTCTGATTCGATATCGCAGGAAAACTCTGAGTATAGCCCTCTCCATTGCTCTTCAGGTGACCCTGAACTTTCTTATGAGGCCCTTAGTGGGTCTTTGTTCCGTAAACAAAATTGATATTTAAAATAATATACACTATCTCTCTTACTTTTTGATACTTTATAGCTATACAGCATACATGCTAAGGTAGTTGAAGTAAAACTATTTTATGCATGCTTGACTTGGGGAGTAAACTGTTGAATGAATGCATGACAAGAGCGTTACGAAACATGTGAAGTTAATAGGGAGATATAAGTTAGTTAAGATAGAAAGTGAGAGTTACATTTCGTATATAACTGTAGGGGCAAGAGAGAAAAGTGTGCGCACATTTTTTTTTCTCTCTTAGCCAGCTATGTTTCGTATCTAAGGTTTACTTCGGTCTAAAGAACACTATATCCTGGGACATGATTTACACACGGCCATCTGATCTCAAACTAAGCAGAGGTTGTACTATGGAAATCAGATAACAGATAATAATAATAATAATAATATCTGGGGACAATGTCACACAGATCATCCTAGCCCCAAACTAAGCAAAGCTTGTACTATGGGTACCAGGCGACGATATACATACTTATATAGATAGATAAATACATAAATGCATAGAAAACATCCATGACTCAGAAACAAATATTCGTGCTCATCACACAAATATTTGCACTTACCGGGATGCGAACCCAGGACCACCAGCTTCGTAGGCAGGAGCACTACCAACTAGGCTACGGTGACCGTCAAATAGATATACTACATATACTACTTTTCTTTTGTAAATACATACTTATATAGATAATTAACACCCAGACTCAGGACAAACAGACATATACATGCAAAATATTTGTCCTGGGTGGGAATCGAACCCATGACCTTCAGCGTGAAAAGCAAGCATTTGCCAACCACGCCAACAGGCCGTTACTATTTTTTTTACCTTTAAAGCATGAATCAGTAATGTAATTTAACTCGCTATAATTTAAAACAATATGATTGTAAATAAATGATTCGCCGATTGCTGAAACGTTAGCTAAAGTTATGATTGAATTCCACTTTTTGTATGATGATCTAAACTTTGCGGTTTTTGAAATAAAAAGCTCGCCAGCTTTAAACAAAGTTCTTCCGCGTGTAAAGTATCATTATTAATGTATTATTACTATGAATAATGTATATTGTAGTATTAATAAATATACAGGCTGGCCGAGGAGTTGACGTTCAAACGCAAAATTTTAATTCTTTATGATGAGTAGTATCCGAATCACCCCCATGTATGTTCTACGATTTAGCGTAGTTTTTGAGATAGAATATTTTAATGATTTTTCGTAAATATCACCTAACATCAGTTTTAGATTTTTATCTCGTTCTGTTGAACATTTCTGGTTCAGTTTTTTTGTGATAACTAATTGGCATAGTATAACCTAACACACTAAAAACTATGGTTTATCTGATCATTGCAGAACTGACTTCGAATTTATTCGAAAATTCAAATTTGGGTTTGAGCTCAGGACTCATAAATTTTCGTTGTATCAAATAAAATTAAAATGGGGAACATACATGGGGGTGATTCGGATACCTCTCATCATAAAGTATCTAAATTTTGCGTTTGAACGTCAACTCCTCGGCCAGCCTGTATAATTATTATTAATACTACAACATACATTATTCAAAGTAATAATACATTAATAATGATACTTTACACGCGGAAGAACTTTGTTTAAAGCTGGCGAGCTTTTTATTTCAAAAACCGCAAAGTTTAGATCATCATACAAAAAGTGGAATTCAATCATAACTTTAGCTAATGTTTCAGCTATCGGCGAATTATTTATTAACAATCATATTGTTTTAAATTATACCGAGTTAAATTACATTACTGATTCATGCTTTAAAGGTAAAAAAACTAGTAACGGGCCTGTTGGCGCATTTGGCAAATGCTTGCTTTTCACGCTGAAGGTGAAAAGATGGGTTCGATTCCCACCCACGACAGATATTTTGCATGCACATGTCTGTTTGTCCTGAGTCTGGGTGTTAATTATCTATATAAGTATGTATTTACAAAAGAAAAATAGTATATGTAGTATATCGGTGATTCCGATACTCCTCATCATAAAGTATTGTAGAAGACTCGCAGCAGCAAGAGGTACTCTATACGGGATCTAGGGAGAGACCTTCACAATGATAACACACGTATTAAACACCAATCATATATTTTATTGAAAAAAATAATAAAACTAGATTTCACAATGTATTCTTTAGCACTACATTTTGATAACTATTCAAACATCACTCAAACGTAAAATTATACTTTTTATTTAATTTGAATTATATTCTAACTTTAAAAGCTATGATCAGCTATTTTAATAAAATCACCAGAGTTAGCTATCTTCTCAAAAGAGGTTTTATTCTATAAGTGGGAAGGTAATATCATTACAGTATCAAAATTTTGTGTTTGAACTTCAATTTTCCGGCCTCGAAAGAATAGGAGGGCCCATATCATCCCGTTGGGTCGTAAAAAACTAAGGGATATATGAGGAAGTCGGGCAGCACCTTCTGTCTACTAACTACCACATCACTGAGGTCACCAACTTGCATGCAACAGCAACAGCACGGTGACTACGGGAAACCCCTCCAAATGGCAACGTTTTCGGAACCTTTGTGGGAGGCATATATGTCCAGCAGTGGACGATATCAGAATGATGATGATGATGAATAAATATGTTATCTATACATATAATAAAATCTTAGGAAAGTCAAAACTGTACATTGAATAATTTTTTTAAAGGATCCTTGGAACTTGATCTACAATCCACATCGAAGCCAAAAATATAGTTTTTTGAATTTTTGTCTGTTTGTCTGTATGTATGTCCGGGCTAAACTCAAAAAGTACTGCATGGATTTACTTAAAATTTTGCATGAATATTACTAAGAGGTCGGGTCTACATATAGGCTACATATTATCACGCTATCACCTACGGGGGATGAGCTGTGATAATTGGTAAAATTTACCGCGGGTAAAACCGCGGGGCATAGCTAGTATGTAATATTTGTATATAACAATAAAATATTGTTCTAAGCCAGTATGCCATAACCAGTAAAGTTTCTTCTACATTTTTGTACGTTCTAATTTCATGACTGTTTTCATTTTTTTATAACTTACTGTTAAGTTATAAAAAACATGGAATCAGGAAAAGAAGTTTTTCAAAATAACAGCTTTTTACATTGAAAAGTAAATGTACGGTTTAAGTTAAGACATTTTCTGAAAACAGGATACAATTCACTTATTATTGAGAAATTATTATTATTTATTAAACTAGCTGTGCCCCGCGGTTTTACCCGCGGTAAATTTTACCAATTATCACAGCTCATCCCCCGTAGGTGATAGCGTGATAATATGTAGCCTATATGTAGACCCGACCTCTTAGTAATATTCATGCGAAGTAAATCCATGCAGTACTTTTTGAGTTTATATACGACCCAAGTATCATTTTTTTAAAATATTCCATGTACAGTTTTGACTTTGCTACGATTTTATTATATGTACTTATAGATTAAAGGCTAACAAGGACCAATTATAAAAATACACTAATACAATTCAATACTTAAAATAACATACAGAACAATTACATTACAATACAACAAAACAATCTAAACAATATTTCGACATTATCCCGTACATGTACCATCACTGTGATACATGTACTGGCAGTCGAATTGCTGGGCGAAGGCGCTCAGGATACTGTTTGGACTGACCCGCACCCTGCGCACCAGGGATGTGCACCGCTTGCGCATTGTTGTATAAAAACGATCCACACGCGCTTCGGCGAACATCCCTGAAGCGCTACAGAAGCGAGGCAGCCCCAACACCACCCCGAATGCATTATTGTATTGGACGCGTAGAGCGCCGTACTGCTTTTAAGACTAACACTTCACTGTCTGTGTATCACTTGGCTGTATATCATGAACCGTGATAGTTCGACAGTTGAAATTTTCACAGATGATGTATTTCTGTTGCCGCTATAACAACATTTACTAAAAAACAAAAGAAAAAAAATATTTACGGGATAAAAAAAAAATTACGTTTGTTGTGTGGGAGCCCCATACAACAAACGTAAATTTTAATTTTTACGTTTTTATGGATCCGACTCGCACTTGGCCGGTTTTTTTTATTTTTACGCAAGTTCAGCAAGTGTCAAGGGCTATGGATGCAATTATCAAATTATAAGTTACATCACACAAACTTGACCTTTGCGGCGAGTTCATACGAAAGTGGCATTAATTGTGACTACCTATACGGTAGATTTCCGCTTGAAAGAATTTGAGTACTTATAATTTTATTCATCAGTAGATTTCGTTTTCAGATTTCCTTGGTTGACTGACTATATCTATATAATAAAATCGTAGAAAAGTCAAAACTGTACATTGAATATATTTTTAAAAGGATACTTGGGCCGTGATCTACTATCGGTATCGAAGCCAAAAGTATGGTTTTTAGTACTTTTGTTTGTTTGTATGTATGTATGTCCGGACTAAACTCAAAAAGTACTGCATGGATTTACTTCAACTATTGCATGAATATTACTAAGAGGTCCGAGGGCCAACATATAGGCTACATGTTATCACGCTATCACCTACGGGGGAGGAGCTGTGATAATTTATAAAGTTCAACGCGGGTAAAACCGCGGGGCACAGCTAGTACATACATATGTATATATAATACATACATTATACTAGAAGAATAAAAGTTTGTGTGTTACTCAATCAGTGTGTAGTCCCCTGAGTAATGGATTCAACAGAAATACTACATTAATGATATAGGACTTCTTATTCTGACTTGCCTTTTGTATTAGTGGTTAATGACCCTGACTTCTAAGCCAGAGGTCAAAGATTTAATCTTTACCAATGAAAAATCTTTGGGTGATGGATGAACACGATTATTTGTTGTGTTTCTGTGTAATTTATACAAATGCGAAAGTTTTTGAGTATAGATGTATGTCTGCTTGTTACTCTTTCATGCAAAAACTACGGAACGGAAATTGATGAAACTTTGTAGTAATATAGCTTATATATCCGAATAAATCATAAGCTATAATTCATTAAGTTTACCGTGGGTAAAGCCGGGCACAGCTAGTTTAGAAATATATATGTATGTTAATCAGTTTTAATTTTATAGCATTATTCGCAATGCAAAGCGTTTATCTAATCTCAAAAATGGGAAATCATAAATTTAAGCGTCCGGCGGGTCTCGAACCTGCACCACCACTGCACAAATTTATGATTTCCCAATTTTGAGATTAGATAAACGCTTTGCATTGCGAATAATGCTATAAAATTATAATTTAATAATTTGCAAGGTATTATCAATATTATATGATCTTTCACATGCAACTGTGAACATATCAGTCGGCCATGTTTCTAGAAAAATAAAACCGATATATAATACCTACCTACATCCTCCGGAAGGGTGTTAGCAAGGGAATCCTAAATTTGATCTGCCAGCGTGCATCATTCGTAGCTTAACGCAAAGCGCCTACCCCGGATTGGTAGATGGTTCAGGTTCGAGACCCGCCGGACGATTAAAGGTCATTGGGCAACTAAGTATAGAACCTATACCCACGGCCTACAGGAAAAAAATAGGTAGTATGTTTAGATAAACGTCTAGTTTACGAATATATATGTCGCATTAACGCAGACAACGGGAAAAAAACATAAATCTAAAAAATTTACATACAATAATAAGATTTATTATAACAAGGCTTAGTACATTTTTATTGGTTTTTTGATAGTAAACATGATTTCAAAAATAAAATAAGTAAAATAAAACAAGTATAGAAGAGTTTTTAAGTTTTATTCGACATGATCAATGTCTACAGGAATAATTGTATCGACTAAAAACGCCGCAGGCGCATCAATTTGATTTTGATGTCGGGCCCAAGACAAAAAATATACTATGCTGGCTATATGCGCGCAGCATCCAATAGTGCGGCAACCGTGGATACAAGAGCAGTAGTAATCTTCGATACTATCTCTGCCCTGTCTTGTTGGGTTCACCAATATATAAGTATAGTATGTTTTGCTCCTGACATGTCGCGACTGTATTTTTCCCCGTATTAATATTTTGTGGTTAACCAATTCATGGTGCCGGTATAGTTCAACAATATACAGACCATTTGGTCGCAAGTGTTCGTGAACGTATGATCTAGCGTTCTTTAAATGGTAGGTGCCCAACGTAAATAGTATCAAATCTTCAAAAGTTAGGCGTGGGAAGTTATCCAAAGCTGCATTACTTGCATCAATTGAAATAAAGGCTACTCTTTGCCTATTTAGATTTTGCTCGCTCACATAATCTGCCAACTCATTTCTTCTATTTAAATTTTCATTAATAATATTAATAAATTGCTCAGCGTATACACTGTTCTCGTATGGACGCCGAGTAGCGTTGATGAGCGCTGCGGTAATTTTAAAATCTGCCATCATGTTTGGTAAGGAAATATTAAAATAGGTGTGCCGAAATATTTTGAAATCTTTTTTAAAACGACTGTTCATAGTTTCGACCACCCACCGGGTCATTGTGATAAGTCTCGACATATTTGCATCGTAAACTCATCTAAAGCAAAAACACGTTTCGGCATGTAAGTAATATGTTAAATAGCGCCTAAAACATACACGTTAAAAGTTATCATTTATTGCGCCCGTTTAGCGCGTTGCTGAATAAAATGATGACATCTCCACGTTCAGTTGACTATCGCGTTTTGTTATAGCGCGCAAACGTTTATTTTGTTTATTTATTTAACAGAATGCTTCACTGGAATTGTTTTATCAATACATTTATTACCTATTTTTTATTTATCTTTAACATTTTATTCCCATGGTTTAAAAAAAAATAACTATCTAAATTTTAATGTAGGTTAATACTTAACAATTCAAAACTAATTTGGTTTTTGTAGGAAAACTATCGTTAACTGGGTCAGATTTCGCCCAATGACCTTTATGATTTCCCATGTTTGAGATGTTAATCAGTTGTCTGGTTGCCATACGACGCCTTCAGTAGGTAATTTGATCTTTGTGTCGCGGGGTACTGTACAAACATATAATAGACGGACACAAATTACATCTCTCTACTCTGCTTAGTTTAGAATCTAAGATGGCAGTGTGTTAATTGTCACAGGATAAATGTATTTTTCAATTTTGGTATCAGAAATTTTACCTGAGGCTTTATTACTCTTGTTAACCCTCAATACCTTAAGATTGACCTTAACCTGAGGAAGCGGAAATGCAGCAAGGTCGCGGTGAAATGTTCCGCGCCGTCGTGACTGCTATGCGCACGCGCCTAAAATGTCAAGACCTCTACGTCACTACAATGAGTTCAAGCGCTAATGATTATGTATCAGAGTGATTCACCGTAGGCGTAACAAAACCTACACGCAGGTGGATCGCATGCGCGGTTCCGTTTGTAAATTATTGTAATATATTAGTGATGACGGTCACCGTAGCCTACCTACGAAGCTGGTATGATGAGCACGAATATTTGTTTCTGAGTCATGGATGTTTTCTATGTATATAAGTATATATCTATCTATATAAGTATGTATATTGTCGCCTGGTACCCATAGTACAAGCTTTGCTTAGTTTGGGGCTAGGATGATCTGTGTGACATTGTCCCTAGATATTATTATTATATTATTCTTGTCATGCATTGTAATTATTCTGGCTATATTTCGTCATTTTGTCTATTACGGCCAATTTCAACAGAGATTAGCCGGCTACACAGAACATATAAACACAAATAGGTGTGTCGATGGTACGGATTATTGACTTTGCCAGGAAGTGGTTAAGACAGTCGCTTCTTCTTCGTGTCCCGGTTTCAATTCCCGCGCAAAACATCTTTTTGTGTGACCCATAAATATTTGTTCTGAGTCTGGATGTTATTGGATGTTATTTGTGTCCGTCAATATATGGTTGTAAGTACCCCGCGACACATGAGTTCAAGCGCTAATGATTATGTATCAAAGCGATTTACCATAGGCGTTACAAAACCTACACGCAGGTGGATCGCATGCGCGGTTCCGTTTGTAAATGATTGTAATATATTAGTTACTCTTGTCATGCATTGTAATTATTCTGGCTGTATTTCGTGATTTCGTCTATTACGGCCAGTTTCAACAGAGACTAGCCAGCTATACAGAACATATAAACACAAATATGTGTGTCTATGGTACGGATTTTTGACTTTGCCAGGGAGTGGTTAAGGCAGTCGCTTCTTCGTGTCCCGGTTTCAATTCCCGCGCAAAACATCTATTTGTGTGACCCATAAATATTCGTTCTGAGTCTGGATGTTATTGGATGTTATTTGTGTCCGTCTATATATGTTTGTAAGTACCCCGCGTGGATCGCATGCGCGGTTACGTTTGTAAATGATTGTAATATATTAGTTACTCTTGTCATGCATTGTAATTATTTTGGCTGTATTTCGTCATATCGTCTATTACGGCCAGTTTCAACAGAGATTAGCCAGCTACACTAGACATATAAACACAAATAGGCGTGTCGATGGTACGGATTTTTGACTTTGCCAGGGAGTTTCTTCGTGTCCCGGTTTCAATTCCCGCGCAAAACATCTTTTTGTGTGACGCACAAATATTTGTTCTGAGTCTGGATGTTATTGGATGTTATTTGTGTCCGTCTATATATGTTTGTAAGTACCCCGCGACATATGAGTTCAAGCGCTAATGATTATGGTATCAAAGTGATTTACCATAGGCGTTACAAAACCTACACGCAGGTGGATCGCATGCGCGGTTCCGTTTGTAAATGATTGTAATATATTAGTTACTCTTGTCATGCATTGTAATTATCCTGGCTGTATTTCGTCATTTAGTCTATTACGGCCAGTTTCAACAGAGATTAGCCGGCTACACTGGACATAAATACACAAACAAGTGCGCCGATGGAACGGCTTTGCTTCATAGCTTTACATTTACAAATTGACGGGCCTGTTGGCGTTGTTGGCAAATGCTTGCTTTTCACGCCGGAGGTCGTGGGTTCGATTCCCATCCAGGACAGATATTTGTGTGCATGAACATGTCTGTTTGTCCTGCGTCTGGCTGTAATTATCTATATATGTATTTACAAAAGAAAAGTAATATATGAATTGTATCAGTTATCTGGTTTCCATAGTACAAGCTCTGCATAGTTTGGGATCAGATGGCCGTGTGTAAAAATTTCCCAGGTATTATTATTATTATTTTTATTTAGATTTTTTTTTAATATATTTTTTTTTTTTTTTTTTTTTATTTTATTTTATTTACGAAATTATTTTTCGGTAATTTACGATACTCACGGGCTTACGCCAAGTCAGTATCAAGTTCCATTTGGGACTCATAATACGGTGAGTCGTCGTGCAAACATTTTCTAACGAATCTACACGTATTCAAAATCACAGCTTTCTGCATGTTTACGTAGGTGGTTGGCGGTAAGTCTTAAATACGTAGGGAGTTATTATTATTATGTGTTTACGTTTTTATTTTTCTCAGACAAGGTCTGTTATTTCAAAATAACGCGGGTTTAACCAAGGGTGATTTTGTTAAGAAGTAAGGTACGGAGTGGCTTATGCCTGGTCATGCGATTCTAACTGTAAAAAAAATCTCACTATCCGACAAGTATTTAAAATTGCAGCTTTTTGAAGAGTTAGATAGGTATAGGGCGAGACACTTGATCTGTGTCTTTAGACTATTAAATAAGTGTCTAGGTATAAGACCTGTGGTGGAAATAACTATCGGCGCTATAGTAACTTTATTATTATTATATATGCCGGCCCGCAGGTTTACACGCTGTACTAACTCTGTTAAGATAACGCTCTTTAAGGGCTACGTACCCGTAGGACCTCCTAGTTTGGACCTCGTCTAAAAAGATGACCCTTTGGACCCCTTTGTACCGTTTGGACCTTCAAACTTGGATGTTGTCTATACTTGATTACCTATTAGACCCTCTATTAAGCAACGAGTTCTGTTGGACCTCATTCACATGTCTTCGTATAAAAAGTCAAAATACACTCGTGCACAAAAGTGACACACCTTATTAAAAATAAAACACTATAATATAAATCAATGTTATTAATCAAAAATATAAAAGATCACAACGTTATGTAACAAATAAAAACACATCTTCCAGTTACATTTTTCTAATTTGACAAATCTTCAAGACCTATACATAAAAATGCATACTATATATTAATTTTGAATGTTAATATCACATTTTAAAAGAAAGAAACACTGATATAATAATGTAAGTAAATCTAAATCTAAATTGTATGCCGTAGAAACTGAATTTGTGAAGATTGGTTTTACAGGCAGCAACTTAATTAAATTTGTAAATATAAGATATCTTTTTATTTTACATATTTGTAAATAACTTTTCAAGTAATCACAGTCTTATTCTCGTAGATTTTTTGTAAATTTGAAATAATGTACATAAGTAAAATAAAGTATATAAATCACAGAGTTTTTTTTAAGTTATTACAATATTTGTACATGGGGTTTTTTTAAATATTTATCCATTACACACCTGTAAATTTGAAAGAAATATAGTTTACACTATAATTTCTTGTGTTTCTTTTACTGACCACGGATTGCTGTTTGTTGTTAGTGTGCCTGTATTCGCTTATGCTATTTCGCCTAATTATTAGAATTCTGGTTAAACATTTTCAACACAACTGTACCTTTTTTACTAAAATAACGCCGGGCGAATACTAAATAAAAACATATTTTATTAAGGTCCAAAAGGTATTAGAATTGAGGTCCAACAGGTTCATCTTTAGTAGTTTTAATTTTGAAGGTCCAAAGGGTACTTCAAAAGAGGTCCAATGGGCACATTGATTATTATATTTTAAAGAAGGTCCAAAGGGTCTTAAAATGAGGTCGGACGGGTACTTTTGCGATAGAGGGTCTAATCTTGTAGGTCCGACGGGTACGCAGCCTCTTTAAGGCCTTCTGCCATTAGTTTTATGCGTGCAATCTGTGGACCAAGTATACCCAGCCGGCATACAGCGACCTGCGCGTACAGTACAATAACGCATTCGGGGTGCTTTTGGGGTTGTCGTGGCGGTGTACCGCATCAGGGATGTTCGTGGAGGTGTGCATCGACGGGTTCGCCGCGATCATGCGGAGGCGCTGCGCTTCCGTGATGGAGCTCCAATGGCATCCTGAATGTGTTTTCAGACCGGTGGGACTCTCCCCTTTTACGCAGGTGGGTAAGAGATTGATACTAACATTAGGTTTAGTTATACTAACATTAAATGGATATTTTTATCTGACATAAAATATTTAAATTCAATTTAATATAGCCAGCGAGTGATCACTTGTAGGATTAAATTGACTATCAAGCATATTTTAACAACAAAGGCTTACTACTCGGTTAATGATTATTTGAATGATAACGACGCTTGGTGTTTACCAAGCCGAATATAACAAAATTATAATATTGACATTTTGAGACATTTAATATTAACATTTACTATAGTAAATTACGTAGACTTTTTAAATGGATGTTCTTAAATTTTATTGCATTTGTGATATTGTGAATATATATTATATTATCTACCTACCTATCTTCTATTTGAAGTTTTAATTTATTTTCTGTATTGTGTATAATTTTAATTATTGACGTGCATAAGTGTACCATGTGTTCCTAAGTGCAATAAATATTTCTGATTCTAATCGATTCCGTTACGTACTTAATAAGGAACACGGGTATAACAGATACGTCCAATTCCAAGCTTCTACCAATAGGGCGTTTTGTTAATACCTAGTTGTGAACCACGGTTTCACCCGCGTTAATTTTTATAAATTGTAACTTATGTGTTACTCGGATATATAAGCTATAATACTACAAAGTCATATCAAAAATCGGCCCGTAATTATTGAGTAAATGAGTAACAAACATCCATACATCTGTCCATCGATTCTCACAAACTTTCGCAGTTATAATATTAGCAAAAAGTAGGGGAAGACCTCGTAGAACATTCTCTGATCAAATTGGAGACGTTCTCAAGAAAGGCCAGGTCAGAAGTACCCTAAACCGGCGAGCATGTATTAAGAATATAATGACAGTAATCGAGGCCAAGGAGGTGTGCAAATATCGTGACAAATGGAAATCCGTTGTCTCTGCCTACCACTCTGGGAAACAGGCGTGAGTCTATGTATGTATGTAAGAGGTAGGATTAAATACTTAGATTTCGAACCCGATATCCATATTTATCTATGGAATCGATCTCAAAAGGATAAGGATAATATTTAAGATTCTTTTCCTCAAAAAATAAATAAAGGGAATTGCAACCTACTCTTAGTCACGTCTGTCTGTCAGTCACTTGAGGAATTCAGAGAAACCATATTATTACAATTTTTGCTTAGTAAGGTTGTTGTTTGTTTACATACGTTATCACGGACAAAGCGAGCACAGCAGCACATATTTACTGTGACAGCAGTAAGGAAGTTTTAATATAACATTGGTTTTGGCTCACCTTTTATAAAAGGTGTCAAATGCATGATGCTTCGATTCAAACCGGTATATTATGACTCATATTAAGAAGTATATCTATACATATAATAAAATCGTAGGAAAGTCAAAACTGTACATTGAATATTTTTTTTAAAGGATACTTGGGGCGTGATCTACAATCGATATCGAAGCCAAAAATATAGTTTTTAGAATTTTTATCTGTGTGTCTGTTTGTATGTCCGGGCTAAACTCAAAAAGTACTGCATGGATTTACTTCAAATTTTGCATGAATATTACTAAGAGGTCGGGTCAACATAAAGGCTACATATTATCACGCTATCACCTACGGGGGAGGAGCTATGAGCATTTATAAAATTTTACGCGGGTAAAACTGCGGGGCACAGCTAGTATGGAATATATCAGTTATCTGGTTTCTATATTATAAGCTCTACTTAATTTAAACACCACCACCGCAAACTTCTCTTGTCAGGCCTGCGACAGGCTATGTCGTTCTCGCATCGGTTTGTTTTAGCCACCATAAGAAATGTCTCTCAGACAATGCGCCGTAAATAGTCTGTAAAAGACGCAAAGGCCATATAGGTATATATATACTTATTTTGGGATCAGATGGGAATAATATCCCAGGATATCATTATTATTATTATAACTTGACTTCTTTAAGTGTTCAATTTCTAAAGATGTATGCAACAAAAATTTGTCACTAAATCTAATAAACTAAACTAACTGCCATTAGTGAATAGTCGCCCTATCCGTAGAATAAGGTTACTTCTGCATAATCGTTACTTAAGAGAGAACCGATTTGAAATATTTCTAGTACAAAATCAGCTTTAAATATTTTACATAATTTTGCTAGCAATTTGATTATTGTTCTATAAATAATCATATTCGATGTTATAGTAGCCCTTTTATGAGTAACACAGCCATGGCTTGTAGGCCGCAGGGCATGTGTATGCAGCCATTGTGAAAGCATTTCAAGGATGCATTCCACAAGGTAGGCACACTTATATTACTACATTCACTTGATTTCCTACAATCGCGTATAATGATGAAATACAATGAAATACTTACCGAGAAGTTAACCAAAAATTTAAGAATTTATGAAGTTTTTGGGATACTAACTAATCATCATCATCATATCAGCTGAAAGACGCCCACTGCTGGACAAAGGCCTCCCCCAAAGATCTCACAATTGCCGGTCTTACGCTATCCGCATCCAGCGACTTCCCGCAACCCTGACAATATTAGATCTTAATCTCAAGATAATTAGAACCTAGAAATATTATAACAAATAACACAAAAACTTGAATAATAATAGAACTATAACTAAATAACGTCCCTGCTAATGGCAATGAGTGGCGATTGTATCATCACAAAAAAAAATCCTGACAATATCATCGGTCTATCTTGTAGGGAGCTTGCCTATGCCGGTTCGGTACGGATTAATAAATAAGATAAATATCTGGGACATATACACAGCGGCATTTAGCTCAAACTAAGTAATGCTTACTATGGATACTAAACAACGTATAGATATACTTATTTACTTTTGAAATTTGTAAATAGTGTTCAGTATTTTGAATGTAAGTAACATTCAAAACACTGAACACACAGACACACAAACACACAGACCACGACAAATAGACCCACAACCTTAGGATCAAAAGACAGGTCCTCTACCAGCTGACTTTCGGAGGTTATTACCACGCGCCTAATAATGTAACTATATTCAATATAGTATTATTTTACTTTTCCTCGAGAAAGGGCAGGTCAGAAATATCCTAAACCGGCGAGCATGTATGAAGAATATAATGACAGTAATCGAGGCAAAAGAAGTATGCAAAGATCGTTACAAATGGAAATCCGTTGTCTCTGCCTACCCCTCTGGGAAACAAATATGTATATAATGTATATGTATATAAATAAATATGTATATAATATATAATGTATATGTATATAATGTAATGTAGGACTAGGCCAAATCGAATGCCAAATAATCGAATATTCATTGATCGACTACTATAAATCGAATGTCTAAATAACGTAATAATCGAATCTTAATATCGAATGGTTAATAAATCGAACGTTCACTACTAGAAAAGTAGATTAAGTTGGGTTGGAACTGCTGTTGGAGCCGAGCGTACGAAGCTAGTTTTAGGCCTGCCCCCATGATTTGAACGTAGAACCATATCCGCGGTTGACACGATTGAAACTGGCTGGGGTTGATGCTTCAAGTGGCGACCAGAAACCGGAAGACGATCCCCGAAGGACCTTGTCAGCATCGCTAGAAGCTGCGTGTATTTTAGATCTTTGGGGAAGCCCTTTTTCAGCTGTTGAGGTCCTTCGGCTGATATGATTATGATGATGACGATAAAACGAAATTCATTTTGGATACAAATACTGCCAAGATTACTTTGTAATTACTTTAATTTATTGTTTTAGTTTAGTTCCTCATTTAGTAGTTCATTAGCAATATATGTAACTCATTAATATGCATGCCACTCATGCCCGCATACAGACTGCTGCTTCTTGTATGCCTTGGTAAAGGCCATTGGTTGCATGACTACTCTTTTATCAATACACAAAGTTTATTTCATATACCGGTTCAATATTAAATGTAGATATAATGATAAGAAATGCGTAATTAACTAAACTATTATTTAAAGAAAAAGAAATATATCAGCCAAATTAACGACTACTATTACTAAGCTTTAGGGCGTCCAAAAATTCCTCCGTATCGACGGGAGGTAAAGCATTCAGAAGGCAGCATTTTCTTATATACATTTACTAGCAGTCCCGGAAAACTTCGTAACGCCTTATTTTTTGCTGTCAGTATTGTCTTAGGTCCAATTAATTAAAAAAAATTACCCATAATTACACCCAGACTCAAGACAAACAGACATGTTCATGCCAATATCTGTCAAGCGAACCCACGTCCTCAGTCAGGGTCACTAACCACTAAACCAAGAAGCCAGTCAAATGTAATTTTTTTTACATTATAGGTTTTAAATGGGATCAAAAGGAATGATTAGTAGCTCTTTCAATGGTATTATGTGTATTCGTGCTACTAGATCATTATCTTAAACACGAATTTTGTGAGCGGTAGAAAAACCTCTTCAGAAGTTACACCCTCATAAAATTCTTACGAAAAATAGACCCATCGTATTATTACTTGCGGTTAATATTACATTTTTACAATAGAGTTCCTGACGGCACCGTGAACAAGGTGTAAATTAATTTGGTAGATATAACTTACGAAGCGGAGAACTTGGATACAAAATTACGAATTTACGATACGCAGACGACACCAAACCGACATAAAGTCAAAGTCAAAGCCAAAGGTACTTTATTCCGTAAAAATTTTACATTTATGTGGAATCGTCATATTTTTTTTACCCTACCGTGCAGTGCATGACGTGGCAGCTACTGAGAAACACTGCCAGAAAACTCAGTAGGAATCCTTTTTTAAAATAAAATATACTTAAGATTAATTACAATCATGTGTGTTGACTCAGAACAACTCAATCCCAAGCACTTTTATCACTTAAATAATCAGAAATTTTGTAATATGCCCTGCTACACAATTTGGCTTTAATAATTATTTTAAACTTATTCGTAGACAATTCTCTAATATCATTGGGAAGTTTGTTATAGAATCTTATACATTGCCCCATAAAAGAGAGAGTAAAGTATAGCCCAAAGAATTGCCAAACTGAAGTGGCAGTGGGCAGGGTACATAGCTCGTAGAATCGACGGCCGATGAGGAAGAAAGGTTCTCGAGTGGCGACCACGAACCGAAAGACGCAGCGTGGGCAGGCCCCCTACACGTTGGACCGACGATCTTGTGTGGGTCGCGGGAAGCCGCTGGATGGGGGCAGCGCAGGACCGGCTATTGTGGAGATCCTTGGGGGAGGCCTTTGTCCAGCAGTGGACGTCTTTCGGCTGATATGATGAAGATGACACCATCTTATTCGCAAGTAACGCTGGCCTTATGGAGGAGTTACTTCTAAGAACGGAGCGCGTGAGCCTTACGTTTGGTTTCAAGATAAACTGATCTAAGACCAAGATGATGATCGTGGATCGCGTCAACGACAACTCGCTCGAAGTGACACAGATTGCAAATTGCGACGTGGTTCAGATATATGTATACTCTGGGGTTTAATCTCAAACAAAGGCAGCTGCGTAGATGAAGTAAGACGACGTTTGGCCATTACCAGAACTGCGATGGATAAATTAAGAAAAGTGTGGAGTAATTGTAATATTACTAAAATCACTTATCAGAGCCTCCACCTTACAGAAGACATTCTTTAACAATAACTTTAATGTTGTGTTTCTGCGTGTGAGAAAGGTCGCCAGAGCTCATTGAGGTGGGGGGAAGGGTCAGCAACACTTATTTGCTGACTCTTAAAGACCGGCAACGCACCCATGACACCTGTTGCGAGTGTCCATGTGGTGATAACTTACCATCAGGTGACCCGCTCGCTCGTTTGTCGTCCTATGACATAAAAAAAAATACCTCCAAAACCAGACTCGTGCGTACACTTGTATTCCCCATTTTTCTTTACGCGACAGAGACATGGGCAGTGCGCGAGTTGGAAAAGGAGAAAATAGATGCTCTGGAGATGGGGTGCTGGAGGAAGATGCTCTGGATGTCATGGACGGAGTTCAACACTAACATATATGCCCAACAGGCAGAACATTTTTTTTTTTTATATAGACAACGCCCACCGCAGGGAATCTGATCCCTGTGTCGCGGGGTACTTTACAAACATATAATAGACGGACACAAATTACATCCAGACTCTGAACAACTATTTGTGGATCACACAAATAGTTGTCCGGCGCGGGACTCGAACCCGCGACACGAAGCGGCTAGGCGACTGTCTTAGCCGCTGCGCCACACGTGCAGTGGAGAACATGGATGTACTTTATTTTATTATCAATATCACCTGTATTAATAACCTATGTTCACAAAATAAATTTGATTTATTTGATTTGATATATATATACTATACCATACTTAAAGAGCTCGGCATCACGCAGCGTCTGTCAGCCATAGTACGGTCGCGCACTTACTTACTTGTATGGGCAGTGGTTACCCTAGTGTCAGAGTTGTTCAAGCCGCCCAGTATAATAAGCCTCTGACATGGCTTAACGACTGTTGTCTAATGACTACAACTGGGGCCGACAGCTTAAAGTGCCCCTCGAAGCTCGGAGACGCTTAGAAATTAAAAACCACTTTGGCGGTCACCCATCTATGGACTGACCGCGAGCCTAGTTACATTACCTCGCCGATCGCTTACGGACCGGTGAGAGCAATAATAATAATAATATCTAGGGACAATGTCACACAGATCATCCTAGCCCCAAACTAAGCAAAGCTTGTACTATGGGTACCAGGCGACGATATACATACTTATATAGATAGATAAATACTTTATACATAGAAAACAGAAACAAATATTCGTGCTCATCACACAAATATTTGCACTTACCGGGATTTGAACCCAGGACCACCAGCTTCGTAGGCAGGAGCACTACCAACTAGGCTACGGTGAGCAATGAGCTATGAGCATACTGCAATACTTCGGACATGTCTACAACTGAACTAAATAAACTATTTCTAGTGCCCGATACAAAATGCATCAGCTTTGTTATTCTAGAATTTTACAGGCTAGTTGGCGTGGCTTTTTTTATATCAGAGAACGACAAACGAACAAGTGGGTCACCTGATGGTAAGTGATCACCGCCGCCCATGGACACTTGCAACACCAGAGGTGTCGCGGGTGCGAGGCCAACCTTTAAGAGTCAGCAAACAAGTGTTGCTGACACTTTCCTCCACCCCGATGAGCTCTAGTGACCTTACTTGCACGCAGAAATACAACATTAAAACTATTTAAGGAATGTCTTCTGCAAGGTGGAGGTACTTACCCAGTCGGGCTGCTCTTTGATCGAATGAACGCTGTGCCCTACGTCTCTTAGAAATGCGTCGTTAGTAGATACTTGCCTTCTTGTGTGAAAGGCAATTATTAATTGACCAGAACTGGATTTTCTAACTTAGACTCGGATTTGTGAACTTGCATCTCATTAAAATGATATATTGAAATATAATTCTTATCTGACAGCTTAATTTAATAAATGATATCAATTACTTAAATTATATATTGAATTAATTGATGACATTTATTAGACATACAATACACAAAATATTTTAGACATTATGAAATATATTTTAAATTTGAATAATTGCATGCCTATAAAATAAAATAAAATATAATGAAAAATGTTTTTATTCACGTAGACTTTAAAAAAGCGCTTGTAAAAGTCAGAACATGATTTTAGTAATACAGTTATTATTTCTAGTTACTTATTACAGATATTAAGGTAGGTACACGGAATGTTAAAACAGTTATACAATTTATTTTATAATGGTAGTGACAATTAGCTAGCATGTATTAAGTTATTGTTAATTGTGTTAGTGTTATAGATATAGAAATATAATTTCAAGTATCGCAGTTAAAATTAACTAAATAAATAAATATATTTTGACAACTAATACACTGCCTTCTGTTCCTTGACCAGACAGAGTCTGTACGATGGCAACTGAAAAACATAACATAATACTGTAAATGCAAAAGTTTGTGAGTACGGAATTATGGATTTTTGTTACTCTTTCACTCAAACACTACGGAACGTAGATGTAACTTTGTTATAATTAGCTTTTATATCTGAATAACACATTATTTATTATTAATTATTAGAGCACTAATAAATAATAATAAATATCTAGGGACAATGTCACACAGAACATCCTAGCCCCAAACTAAGCAAAGCTTGTACTATGGGTACCAGGCAACGATATACATACTCATATAGATAGATAAATACTTATATACATAGGAAACATCCATGACTCAGAAACAAATATTCGTGCTCATCACACAAATATTTGCATTTACCGGGATTCGAACCCAGGACCACCAGCTTCGTAGGCAGGAGCACTACCAACTAGGCTACGGTGACCGTCGATAATATATATAGTTTAACGCGGAACTATATATATCGGCGCAACAACATTAATTAACCAAAAACAAATGCGTCATAGGAGTAGTTTTAAGTCTTTGTTTAAATTACTCTTAAATAGTTAGTTAAACTTAATGAATTTAGTGTTAAAAATCAAGTTACGATTTATAAACCATCTTAACATTAAAATTTGTACAATTGATGATTTCAATAGTTTAATTTACATTCGTTCATCGAACAAAGAAAATACGTAACATGTTTGTCGCCGCACATTTCGTATAAATACGGCCGACGTGTCGAGTACAAATCACTTTCGCTCGAGCCGTCGGACCGTACGGATCACCTTGTATCGAAGATTGTTATGGAATAAAACTTCACGAAACATATTTCGGGTTTTACTATCGCCATGAGTAAACAACCTTCAGTGGACAACCAACGTGCAGATAATAGTGACGTCAGTCTTGCTGACGTCATCATGACTAAAGACCACGATACCCCCGTTTCTCCGTTATCAGAAGTGGGATTCAACCCAGAAGATGACCAGCGTGAAAACACCCTCGATGACGAATTCAATTCAATTCAATTCAATTTATTTATTCACACTAAATAGAGTTAATATGATAATTAGGTAAATTACATTATATGGTCCTTATAATCTATTTAGCCTGTATTAAGCATGTGAATACATTTTTATTATCTATAAATAAAATTAAAAGTTAAAAATTGTTAATGTCACGGAATTCAAACCTACATCAAAATGTCAACCAATTCAAATAAAATGTCAAATTATTAATACATATTACATAGATTATGTCAAGTCAGAGACAACCACATCATTTCTGATCCACTCTTCCACAGAGTATATCATTCTGTCTAACAATATTTTCTTTAGTATTCGTTTGAACCTTATTAGTGGAAGTTGTTGAATGATTGATGGGAGTCTGTTGTACACTTTTACACACATTGCGAAACAGTTTTTATTAAATAGGGTAGTTGTTGGTAGAATATCTAAGACTAGCCGTTCCCCCCGTCTTGTATTTCGAGGGTATATATCCTTCGCTTTTTGAAATAGTTTAAGGTTCGTTTTAACAAATACGCAAATTTCAAAAATGTACATACTTGGCGGTGGTAAGATACATAGTTTCCTAAAATATGGTTTACATGATTCCCATGGAGGAATGTTAGCCATAGCCCTAATACATCTCTTCTGAGACAAAAATGCCCGTTGGAAATCTGTGGAATTTCCCCATAGAATCAGACCATATCGCAATACGGAACCAACATGTCCATGATATGCCATTAATACAGTGTGGTTGTTTGTTATTGTTCTTAATCTATTTAGGACGTATACGAAACTATTAACTTTTTTACAGATTTCTTCAATATGGTTTTTCCAGTTACAGTATTTATCAATTATCAGACCAAGAAACTTGGCACTTGATGCTTCTTTGATTATTGTGCCTTTATAAGCAAGTGTTTTTAGATCTATTTTTGCACGCTGAGTCTGAAATTGAATATATTGTGTTTTCGACAAGTTGGCATGTAAGTTATTATCATTTAACCATTTGATAACGGAATCAATAGTTGTATTTAACTGTATATCATACTGTTTATAATTCAGTAGATTTTCGCATGTCACAATAATAGATATATCATCTGCAAATAGGATAGATTTAAAGGGAGTAATGTCAGGTAAATCGTTTATATATACTAGGAAATATAATGGTCCAAGAATACTTCCTTGAGGCACTCCGTACCGGTTTATCTTGTAGTCAGATTTTTCTTGTCTTATGACTGCGTCATTACTGAGATAAGATATTTCTACGCATTGCTCACGGTTATATAGGTAGCTTTGAGTCCAATCTAGAGCAGGACCTCTTATACCATAATTTTCTAATTTAGTTAAAAGTAAGTCGTGAGATACAAAGTCGAAAGCTTTTGTCATGTCAAAAAATATTACTGTTGTGGGGTACTTTTTATCTATATTCATAACTACCTTATTTACTACTTCATACATTGCCAGTGTTGTAGATTTGCCCTTTTGGAAACCATACTGTTCTGGTTTGATAAATGAATAAGTGTCAAAGTAAGAGACAAGTCTGTTTTGCATGGCTTTTTCAAAAATCTTAGAAAAAATAGGTATAAGTGTTATGGGTCTGTAGTTGCTTATATCTAATTTGTCTCCTTTTTTATATACAGGTTTAACTACAGATTTCTTGAGCCGACTTGGGAACGTACCTAATTCAAAGGACATATTGATTAAGTGTTTCAAAATGGGCACCAGGATATTCACGCATTTTTTTATGATATCCGTCCTAATTTCGTCATATCCCACTGAGTTTGTGCTTTTTAAGGACATAATAATATTTCTTACTTCTGTATTATTTACTGGTTTTAGAAATATACTACTTCTTGCACGAGTCTTGTTTGTATTAGAAACTTTGTCATTTTTAATGTTATTCAAATTTATCAGGAATTGGTTAATGTTTTGTGCTATTTCCTGTGGTTTGTTTATTATTTGATCACCAATTTGAATTTTTTTTATATATTCCTGGGTTGAAATATTTCCTACATTTTCATTAATAATGGTCCAAGCCGCCTTACAAATATTTTTCGATTTTTTTATATAATTGTTATTATGAAGTTGTTGTGACTTTGATATACAACGTCGTAATAATTTTGAGTAGTTATGAAATTTAGTCTGACTTTCGATTGTCTTTCTGTTGTAAAAAATAAATCTCAAATGCCTTTTTGTTTTGCAACTACGTCGTAGTCCTCTGGTTACCCATTTAATATCACGATGTTTTCGTATTACTATCTGTCTAAATTTTGGAAAACATAAGTTATAAAACAAACAAAATTCATCGTGAAATAAATTAAACCCTTCATTTACATCGTTCGTGCTGTAAACATAGCTGAAAGTAAGGTTTTCCATATATTTAAGAAATTTCAGCTGGTTTTCTTCAGAAATATCTCTTTTTATAATATAATATTTACTCGTATCTAAAATATTACATTTAATGGGTATAGATAAAATTTGAGCAGTGTCGTGATCTGATAGTCCAAGTTTTAAAATTTTACTCTCTGTACCCTTACTTATGTTACTGAATATATGGTCAATACAAGAGTTAAGTCTAGTTGGCTGATTAATATGTAATGTCAATTTATAATTTTGTAGTATGTCATGTAAATCTTGCACTGTTTTGTTTTTCACAAGTGTATTTATGTTAAGATCACCTGCTATAATAATTTTATGTTTATTGTATTTGCTGTTAAACATTAGCTTGTAGAGTAATGTGTCAAAATGTGCTAACAATACGTCTATTTTCGATTGAGGTGTCCGATAGATGCATACTATTACAAGCTTTTGATCTGGCAAATCTATGCCAGTGCATTCAAAAACCTTTTCCCGGGCTTGATCTTTTATAAGGCCGATCTCGTTATACCTAATACCCTTTTTAATGAAGATGGCCGTACCTCCTCTTTTTTGACGTCGACAATATTTTGATGCCATCACATACCCTTTTAAACTAGCATTTCTGATACATTCTTCCTTCAAAAAAGTTTCCGAAAAGCATAGAATGTGAGGTAGATTATATTTTATTTGTAAATCAGTCAGCACTATTTCAATTAAATCTCTTTTTGATAGAATTCCCGCAATATTTTGATGTAGAATTATGAGAGACTGAGCGGATGAGGTATATAAACTATTTGGAACGAAAAAGACTTTCATCGTTTGTTGCTACGTTTTGCGTTGATTGTTCGGTGAAATAGTAAGGAATAGTACCTATTTTTGGATGAGTCACTGATTTCTCAGTCTTGGTCCGTTTATTTCCTAATTGAAAATAAAAAGGAATTGTTCCTTTCTTTGGTAAAATCTGGTGTTTGTTGCGACCAATATCAGGCATCTTCGTCAAAGTATGTACATTTTTTATCTGCCTATTATTATAAATTAAGAACCTTTTGTAATAGTCTCTATAGTCAATAGATCGATTAATTAGGTCACATGTTCTTTTTTTATGAATATTACCTTTTAAATCTAAACAAGTATTTTGTCTTAAATCTAAAAATTTACAGTTTTCAAATTGGCCACTAATGATTTTGATCATATTATTCAAATTATTTTCGTTTAAATATCTATTTTTGGCAACGCTTAACAGATAAATAGTACAATTTGTTAGAAGTTTGAGTATTATGGACAGTTCTATTTGCACTTTAACAGGGTTAGCATCATGTTCTCCCACGGAGAGAACCATTACGTTATTTTCAAAGGATTCTATATTTTGTTCCGTGATCGTCTTGACAATATGCTGTGTTGTAGCTCCCGGCTGAATAAATCCTGTGATGGAATTTTCTTTGCCTGTTTTTCCTCTAATATGCTTCAAAATCAGCGTTAGATCTCTACATTGAGCTCCACCATAGATATAAATATTAGGCTGTTGCTGCGGAAACTCTATATCCTTCTCTATTTTAACTTCTTCCCGTTGTTCAGGTTTCGCTTGCTCCGTTTGCTTATCCATGCGATGATTCTCAACCAAACCAGTCGGTTCATTTTCCAGATTATCTACTGTGAACATTCGCCCACTATCTAATATTTGATTTCGAGACTTTTTCCTGTTGTTTTGAATTTGGCTTTTAGGTATTTTATTCTCTATATGTCTATTCTGCTGGGTGATAGTATTACGCAATGTCATATTCTCCAGAACTAGATCATCAATTTTATTACTAGCCTCTTGAAATAGTTGTTTCAGATTCTCTATTTCTTTATTTAATCTTTCTATTATAGCAATATTTGAGCCTGTAGAAAGGTCTAAGGTGCTAGTACATGTATTCAGGTCCAGTTCGGTAAAATCCTCCGATGGATTATGGATAGATTCAACTGGTTTAGCTCGAAGTGTTGGTTTAGTTCTGATAGTAATATTCGAATGTCTTACGTTCTGTTCAGCCATTTTAGTATTGCTTGATTTCCGTTTTGAAATACTATATTATCACAAAATTATTTCTATTAATATCAAGCGCAAATGGCATGTAATGATTAAGTTATTATTTTATTTCTCAATTCTAGGCACTTTTATAATAGATATGCATGGTTTCCGCCATCAAACTGCGCTGAGTAGATCACAAATAGTTGAATACGATGTGTTTATCAGTTTCCCCGAAAATGGGGAAAAAATTCTTCGTTGTTAACACTATAATGTATTAAGGATCGCGTGTGGATGACGCCTTATTGCAGAGTCTCTGGTCGCCATAGATAACTGACGTTTTAGTCTATTACGAAGATTTTATTATCTATGGTTTGCGACAACACCTTTGAATTTTTGTATTAGAACGGTTTGTTTACTTTTGACAATGAATAACTTGTAAGATTTATAGCTTTTGCAGGGTTTTGCAGGGTTTTGCAGGGAAGATCTGATGAGTTTTGGATCTTTCACTATTGTTATTATAATTTCGCACTCACACACTGTTCACAATATCCGTTCAAACACTTTTATTGTTATTTAGGTTTTCACGATTTTCATACATGTTATAGGAGTTTAGGGTCTACAAATATTATATGTCATATAAGGTCAGCTAATATACATTTTTAACACTTTTTGTCACACTTTTAACTCGTTGTTTTATTTTTATTGGTAGTAAATACGTAGATGATGTTGATAACAAAGACAATTCGAAGATAGTGATAGTGTGAGGCAATGAGGTTGCCTTCTGCTAGCCAAAACATGCAGAGTTCAACCCGGATAAGGATAACGTGTACGGCTCCGGACTTACAAAGGACTGCTTTCATGATGTCTTTGAGTCAGGCGGGTTTCGGCGTGGCTGTCACACGTTTTTGACTTTTTGACTTTGTCGGGGTGTACTTACGTCAGCATTTCGACCCTTCAGGATCTTTCGTACTAAGAACCATTACTTTCTATTCTATTCCTAGTGCCCTGAATGCAGTTTGTACATACTTCAGTACGTTTGTTAGGAGTAGCTCATTGTAGTCTCCTGGTGCTGGATATGCCAGTCGTAGGTTGGCTATTCTGTGTCATACCATAGTGGTGGTACTGCTACTATTAGTCGTAGTTGGTTCCACCTGTACTTCCAATGGGTTTTGAATCAGCTCTTCTCTACTCCTTTTATGAGCTGTTTGGAGTGTTCCTTGATTTTGGTTCACATTTGGTTATAATTAACTTTGGATTTATCTTTGGGGACTGCTCAAGAGCTATCACAAATTAATTGGTTAATTGATTTGTTTTTCGCATTTAACCTACTGATTGCGCCATTGTGCGTGGGCTTGTTTGGCTCCTCTAACCATTTTGGTTCTGTCCGCAGGTTTAAGACGCCTCGAAGATTAGGTTTGAGTACTTCCTGTAGTGTCTACGGGTCATTTAGGAACTTTGCCCGTTGGCAGGAAGAGCTACTGCATTGTGGCGGTATGTTTGCTGGTGATTCTTCAAATTCAGTGCACCCTCTGCAGGGGGCTGTCTGTCGCTACTCTGAAGGAGTGTTTGTTTAGTCTGCAGTGTCATTATGTCACACATCACGCCCATTGTGGCACATTGGAGCTTCTTCTTTGTCATCCATGAGGTGCATGTGACTTTCCCAGTATAATGTTTCCGCAGCCTAGCTTTGCTGAGCCTTAAGGCTTTGGCCGCAGCTTCTCGCTAAACTCCAGATGCAACGGTCTGAGGTATGGTAAGGCCTCCAGAACAGCGTTGGAAGTCGTTCTCATGCTGCTTGCAGTTGCTAGGCATGCTAATCGTTTTTAATTTTAAAGAATTTGGAGTTTGGAGATTGCAGTGCTCGTTTGAGTTCTGGGCCACCATACTACTGCACCATAGGTTATCATAGGATGTTTTATCATTATGTAGCCATAGGGTCATACATGGTTTTAAGCACCACTTCTACCCTATGAACCTTCTACGTTGCCAGAAGGTTGTTTGGGCTTTGTTAATCTTCACCTCCGTGTATTTCTTCCAGTTAAGTCTTGAATCAAGCGTTATTTAGTACCGTAGAATGACGTGGACCAGCTTTAGAACGCTGTTTGCTGCCAGCTGCAGCACTGCGAGCCACGAAAAAACTGTCCTAGCCATAGCAGCAAGGAAGGCAGTACCAGCAACATGCCTGGTTCATTGCTGGATAGGCACGTTAACGTCTGTGTCGTTGACACACCAGAGGGCTGTACAATTTTTTAACTTTTAGCAAGTGAGTTAGTCAGCATAGGCCGAGTGCAGATACTACAATATTGCCGGAAGAATGATTATTTTCAGGAACATCACACAAGGCGTGTGAAGAATGTAGTAAGATTAAACAATCGAGCACCCAAGCTGCTACATCAACTCATCATCTGATAAACAAAAACCAACCAACACCCAACAGCAGGGATCTGTGCTGCGCCATGCTCTACAATCTGGTGATCAGTTAACCGTATCGGCGGGAAACGAAAAGTCTTCTCACCGGAATTCTGTTGCAGAACCAACCAAGCCAGTTGCATCAACCTCACGAAGACCTCAACAACCTTCACAGTAAAGGGCAAGTAACTTAATTCAATAACTCTAAATAACTCTACGAGAACTACTAATAAACCTACGATCACAGTACCTTCCTAATAATATTGCCTTGTATTGTGGCTCTGTATTCCACTGTGTTATCACCCACTCAAAGCACAATATAACACAACTCCTTGTCCCTTAATCTACGAGAACTCTACGAGAAATCCACGAGAACTCTACGAGAAATCTACGAGAACTCTACGAGAAATCTACGAGAACTCTACAACAACTATACCTACCCTCACCTTCCTAACCTTATTTCCTTGTATTGCGCTACTGTATGCCACTGTGTTAACAAGCTCCAGAGTACAATACAACACCACTTATTTTTCCTTAATCTACGAGAAATCTACGAGAACTAAACCTACCCTCGCCTTCCTAACCTTATTTCCTTGTATTACACAACTGTATGCCACTGTGATAACAAGCTGCATAGCACAATATAACACCACTCCTTTTTCCTTAATCTACGAGAAATCTACGAGAACTTAATCTTTTTTTTTTACCTACAAAAATAACAAACAAAATATAATAATAATAAGCCAACACATGTGTAATGTGACTTGGTTATTGCAATATCTCTATAACTATTAATGAGCAACTTAGTTGCTTACAGGTACCAAACTCAAAAGCAAAACTTTATTGTTTCAGATTTAAAAGGACAAAGAGAAATGAGGCTGGTGCAGAGCGCGCACCGCCTTTCAGAATGGCCGTATCGGCGCAACAACATTAATTAACCAAAAACAAATGCGTCACAGGAGTAGTTTTAAGTCTTTGTTTAAATTACTCTTAAATAGTTAGTTAAACTTAATGAATTTAGTGTTAAAAATCAAGTTACGATTTATAAACCATCTTAACATTAAAATTTGTACAATTGATGATTTCAATAGTTTAATTTACATTCGTTCATCGAACAAAGAAAATACGTAACATGTTTGTCGCCGCACATTTCGTATAAATACGGCCGACGTGTCGAGTACAAATCACTTTCGCTCGAGCCGTCGGACCGTACGGATCACCTTGTATCGAAGATTGTTATGGAATAAAACTTCACGAAACATATTTCGGGTTTTACTATCGCCATGAGTAAACAACCTTCAGTGGACAACCAACGTGCAGATAATAGTGACGTCAGTCTTGCTGACGTCATCATGACTAAAGACCACGATACCCTCGTTTCTCCGTTATATATAATATTAAATAGTTGCGCGTTAAACTATATATATTATAGCCTGTGTTATTAATATATAGATAAACTACAATTATCTTTTCTGTGTCTACACAACAAATAATCGTACTCATCACAGTCCTCACATGAACATTTGATTTGTGGGTGGTGATTGAATCTATGACCTCTGAATTAGCAACCATTAGACCAACTGGCTTATCGTGGTTAATATGTCAGAGTTAACATCATTGTTTCAAATCTCTACCTAACATAAGATACATAAACTTCACGCCTGTTTCCCATAAGGTTAAGCAGAGACAACGGATTTCCAGTTGTCACAATCTTTTCACGCCTCTTTCACCTCGATTACTGTCATTATATTCTTCATACATGCTCGCCGGTTTAGGGTACTTTTGGCCTGGCCATTCTAAAAAACATCTCAGATTTGATCAGAGAATGTTCTACCAGGTCTTCCCCTTCCGGTTGTACCATTCACATAGGCCAGGTATACCTCCTTTATCAATCATTTTTCATCCATCCTTTCTAAATGCCCAAAAAATCTCAGCATACCTTTTTCAATCTTGGTAACTACATTTTCTTTCAAACCACAAGGCTCTCTTACATCAGTATTTCGTATTCTGTCGCTCAAAGTCACACCACACATAATTCCCAGAGCTCTCATTTCCAGTGCATTTATTCTACTTTCATTATTTTTCTGCCATACTCAACTTTCACTAAAAACAAAAGATTCTCACAACAAGTCAAGAATCCGTCGCGATCTGTAGCCAGCACAACCAGCTACCCCAATCTGTCCAATTTCTTTTATTGAATTTCGACTTTACCAGAAAAGCATAAGGTTCACTTTCAATTGTAGAACTTTATAGATTGGGGTAGCTTGATGTGCTGGCATCATGTAATAGGGCGCCAAACGAGCAAGCGGGTCACCGGGTAAGTGATCACCGCCGGCCATGGACACTCGCAACACCAAACAAGTCACGGGTGTGTTGCCGGCGTTTAAAGAGAGTCAGCAAACAAGTGTCGCTGACCCTTCCCCCCACCCCGATGAGCTCTGGCGACCTTACTCACACGCAGAAACACAACATTAAGTTATTATTGTTATTATTAAGGAATTTCTTCCGTAATTAAGCTTCCAATATACAATCTGTAATGCAATCGATTCAAAATCCTGTTCAAGTAAATACACCTTCGTAATCAAAGATCGTGACGGATCCACACGCGGCAATGTACTTGGTGACAACAAAAACACACACCAACCGCTCTACATCCTTGTTGCTGCACAAACTATCATACCACCGGATACACATAGTGCACGGAATTACAAACCGTAAACACAGTTACTAAAAGACTACATTCCTTTGCATTAATGTTACAGATGGTAAGAACTATGTTGAATATAGTGCAGCTGTGAATGCACGCGGGTTTTATACATCCGTCTGTGTATTAAGCAATACTATTATACTTAGTATATGTTTACAGTCAATTAAGGTTTACATTAACTTATCTTATCAAGGTCTTGTTGCTTAATACAAATAAACAACATGTAACTTAATAAACGCACGTCCTGAAAATAGTTTGATCAGAATCGTTTACTGGATCGATTTATATCATTTTTAATATAGATATTTTTTTATTCCAAAATAATTAAAACTACGGAAATTGTTGTCATATTAACCCTGTACAGTCAAAACAAATTGAAATGGACCGTAAGTCAAAGTAATAAGACTTTTAAAATAGCAGTTTTATTTGTAGTGTGTAGTTGGTGTGCGTTAATTACGTTACAATATATTGTATGCATATACGATTATATTTCATTTTATTTATCTAGTTAGGTAGGTATAGGATTTAAATTTGTATATTTAACTGATGGGTAACCGGTAGCACGCAATATAGAGAAAAAATCAGAATTCACAAGAAACGCATCGAAAAGGTCTCACCACGGGAGATCCTAGCGAGGTCTAATCGATATCACACAAATTTTGCAGAAGTCTCTTTGATGCATGATAGTTATGATAATAATCTATACATATAATAAAATCGTAAGAGAGTCAAATCTGTACATTGAATATTTTTTAAAAGGATACCTGCGGCGTGATCTACAGTCGATATCTGTTTATGTATGTCCGGGCTAAACTCAAAAAGTACTCCATGAATTTACTTCAAATTTTGCATGAATATTACTAAGAGGTCGGGTCAACATATACGCTATATATTATCACGCTATCACCTACGGGGGAGGAGCTGTGATAATTTATAAAGTGTAACGCGGGTAAAACCGCGCGGCACAGCTAGTAATAAATAAATCAATAAATGTATATTTGTTATATGTTTTGATAACTCACCAGGATCGCTGAAACTCGGTGCAATAGTCAGGAGCGCCGTGAGACATAAAAACGGCAGCCAACTTCGGCTGCCCACACTTTCCAATGCAGCCATGTTGTGCATTCAATACCTGCAATATAAAAATAATAATATTATAATTATATGTTCAGGATATTGATGGGGTTGCCCCGCTTTTGTAGTGCATCAGGGATGTTTGCGGATGCTCGAGTCGATTGTTTTTATACAACTATGAGGAAACGATGCGCTTCCCTGGTGCGCCACGTACGGGTCAGCCCCAACATTATCATGAGCTGTGTGGCCAGCAGACTCGATTGTCTGTATGTGAGTCGCTGCTGCAAGCTGTCCACCTCAGTGTTGGGATGATGACAGTGATTGTGTGTGTGTGTGTGTTGTTATAGGAATACTAATATAGGTGTAAGAATTATTGTTACTAACAAATGTGAGTCATGTTACTTGAAATAAATAAATTATTATTATAATAATAATATCCTAAGACATTATTCACCCATGACCATGACCATCTGATACCAAACTAAATAGAGCTTGTAATATGGAAACCAGATAACTGATATACTACATATAATACTTTTCTTTTGTAAATATATGCTCTTTAGACAATGTCACCCAGACTCAGGACAAACAGACATGTTCTTACACACAATTATCTGTCTTAGGTGGGGATAGAACCCACGACCTTTGGTATGAAATATCTACCAACCCGGCCAGTCATAATAATAATTATGATGAAACGGTTGGTTTTTGTTGTTCGACTTAATCTATACATATAATAAAATCGTAGAAAAGTCAAAACTGTACATTGAATATTTTTAAGAAAGTATATTTGGAGCGTGATCTACTATCGATATCGAAGCCCAAAATATAGTTTTTAGAATTTTTGTCTGTTTGTCTGTATGTATGTCCCGGCTAAACTCAAAAAGTACTGCATGGATTTACTTCAAATTTTGCTTGAATATTACTAAGAGGTCGGGTCAACATATAGGCTACATAATATCACGCTATCACCTACGGAGGAGGAACTGTGATGATTTATAAAGTTTAACTCGGGTAAAACCGCGGGATATAGCTCGTTAACAATAATAATAATGGTGAAATTCAGGCTCAGGCAGAAAATACCAGCCGCCTCTTTCCCGTACATAAAGGGGAAAGAAAATAAAACCTAAGAAAATATCTATAAT
Source organism: Pseudoips prasinana (assembly GCA_951640165.1). NCBI lineage: Eukaryota > Metazoa > Arthropoda > Insecta > Lepidoptera > Nolidae > Pseudoips > Pseudoips prasinana. The sequence continues at coordinate 19,793,130 of OX621260.1, forward strand.
ATGTACAGACGCCAGCACATCCAGCTACCCCAATCTGTCAAATTTCTTTTATAGATTTTCAACTTTATCACAAAAGCATAAGGTTCACTTTCAATTGGGGAAATTTGGCAGATTGGGGTAACTTGATGTGCTGGCGTCTGTACATACTGCTATTGCACTTGTTCTAAATTCGACCAACATGGTTTTATTGTCAAAGACTATAGACATTAAAGACAAATAATATAAATCTGTAGCCATTAAATTTAATTTTATAGCATTATTCACAATGCAAAGCGTTAATCTAATCTCAAAACTTCTAGACCTGCCGGACGATTAAATTTATCACTTCCCATTTTTGAGGATTTATTCTCAGTATTAGTCGCAGTCTGTCATCTCTTCTCAGTTTGTCAGTGTGGCAAATGGATTGTAGTGTGTGTAAAGTTTATTTTTATTAAAATAATTTACTTCATTAGAAGTTATTATTAGCCTATTATATAAAAATAATAGCTTTTTGCACTCCTCCTCCATATGAACTTTAACTGTTCCCAGTTTCTGATGGCTGTTAACCAGATTTCATACTCCTCCGTCCGCGCATTTTTCGTAAAAAGGGGCACAAAGATTTTGCTTCACGCGTTAATATTACGATGATGTAAGTATGTTTATTACTTGTCTGGTTGACGTTGTACAGACTCTGCCTATTTTGGATTCAGATGACAGTGTGTAAATTGGACCAAGATACTTTTTTAATTAAATAGGGCTGGAGCGAAAATTAGCACTAGTACCTCCCTCTTACTTACCACTGCAACTCCTGTAATCTAGGATCAACAGCGTCACACAATGTAATGACACTGAGGCTCAGACATGTCCTGAGGAATCGCTTTAAGGGCGCGTTCCCACTATGTCGTAACGATTAATTTATCGTTGGACGACTGTCGTCTCTAGCTGTTCCCATTATACGTGATACGTCACACTGCCATGACAATTTGTCGTCACTGCAAAAAATGTCGTAGACGACAGTAAATCGTGTCGTTCTATATGTGAACATCTCCATTTAAACATATAAGCCACGACACTTTAAACTCCACGATTATCTGTCGTCACGATAAAGTGGGAACGCGCCCTAATTGTGTCAGACACCGCAAGGAATTTAATCAGAAAGTAATAAGGAAGACTTGGAAAATTAATAGTTTCACTTCTCTCCAGAGCAAACGAGGGACACAGAATATATTATAACGAGGCTATAGCCTCATTAAACGAGAGAATTGCAACTAGCGAAACCAGCTACCGAGGATCAATTTAAGCGTCCTAAGTGAGCTGTTATATTTGATTCCAATAGTAGGTATGATATATTACTACGAGTATGTATCTTGATATTAACTATTCCATGTATTCACCATTCAATAATAACCTCTTCGATTTACACGAGATATTGATAGAAGTTTATTTCCCACATCGATTTCAAAAGTTAAGACACATTTGTGCCAAGTCTGGTTATTCTGCATGTGACTTGTTTTTCTAATGACACTATATCAATACACAGCCAAGAAACTTGTTTAATAAATGTATTCACGATTTTAAGCAGCACATAGTAAATAAACATGAGAATAGTCATGTGATAAAATAATATGCTTAAGAAATAATAACATAAAAGTCTCGAGCAGTAAGATTATGAAAAGCCTTGCCATTAATATAAGATGTGCCCAAACTGTTGCCACGTTTAATAAAGGTGTTAAAGAACACTACCTGCATGTCTATAGTTCCTTCCTCAATGAACGGTGAGGCTCAGACATATCCCGGGGAATTGCTTTAACTGTATTGGAACCCGCAACGACTTTAATCAGGCAGAAACAAGGAGTTAGAAAATGAATAGTTCCACTCCTATCTCATAATTCGGATTGGTATATGGTGCTGGTTCAAGACCCGCCAGACGATTAAATTTATGATTTCTGAGTTTTGAGTTTATACAAAGTATTTTAATGTTACTAAAAAAGGGTATTTTACATATTACTGAGGAATTTTTCCTGATTTTCGGCAACTTTGAAGTCAGTTGTCCAATCACCATGCACCATCTCTTGTATCCATACAGGGCATTGTATCCATAATATTAAATTGACAAGATTTAAACACGTAGGTATGATAGTTGATTTACCGGTATGCCTGTCTCTATGGCACGAAATATAGTGGGATTTATATTTATCTAGCTGTGCCCCGCAGTTTTACCCACGTTAAACCATATAAATTATAGCCTATATGTTATATATTATATCGTTATTATTCCAAAACTACCGAAGGGATAAAATAAAGTAAAAAATAGAATAAAATATAAATACATTTTGATGAAACTGTAGTAATATAGCATATTAAGCTATTTATTTTATTTTATCCCTTCGGTAGTTTTTGCATGACAACAAACATACACACTCACACTCACAAACTTGCGCCTTTATAACATTAGTGTGATAAAAGTCACTAACACTAGGCCTGTTGATCTAGTGGTTAGTGAACTTGACCATAAAGCCAGAGATCGTGGGTTCGATGCCCACTCATGACAAATCTTTATGCGATGCGCATGATTATTTGTTATATGTCTGGATGTAATTTATCTATAATATGTAGGTCATTAGAAATATATTTCTATTTTTATCAGTTGTCTGTTCACCATAGTAAAGATGCCAGCACATCAAGCTAGCGCAATCTGTCAAATTTCCCCAATTCAAAGTGAACCTTATGCTTATGTGATAAAGTTGAACATCTATAAAATAAATTGGACAGATTAGGGCAGCTGGATATGCTGGCGTCTGTGCAGACTGTGTCTAGTTTGTGATCAAATGGCAAAGTGTTAGTTGTCCAAAGATACATTTATAAATATTATTTATTTTATAAATAAAATTCAACAAAAGAATAATAAAATAACCGCATTGCAGCCGCCACCGCCACAAAAATTTAATTAAAAGAATATAAACAAACCAATTAGGAAGTATTATTTCCAATATTTTCCATCAGAAAATCAATCAAAACACAAATTGGAGTCAAACTATTTTTATTATTATTGATAAAAATATAATTTTGGCTTACTCATGAGTCACGAGGGACTTGTGTTTTTTGTTATCTGTCAATTAACGGGCCAGTTGGTGTGGTTGATAAATGCTTGCCTTTCAAACCGCAGGTCGTGGGATCGATTTCCACCCAGCACAATATTTTCGTGCATGAACATGTCTGTAATTATTGATATTATATTTTAATATATAAGTATGTGTTTATTATCAATATTTTACAAAAAAATAGTATATAATATATCAGTTACCTGGTTTCCATAGTACAAGCTCTGCTTAGTTTGGGATCAGATGGCCGTGTGTGAATAATGTTGCAGAATATTATTAATCATTAAAATATTAGGTAAAAATAAAGTTAAATGGAACTCATATGTCAGTACTTTTTATAATGGTAGGTTCTATTGTCAAATAATATTATTCAGTTCAAGATTCAAATTCATAAATTCCATAAAAATATCATATTAAAATTTGTGTGCAATTGTGGATATTTTTTTACCCTACCGTGCAGTGCATGACGTGGCAGCTACTGAGAAACACTGCCAGAAAACTCAGTAGGAATCCTCAAGTACTCAGTTTTGACACTCAGTTTGTCATCTCTTCTCAGTTTGTCAGTGTGTCAAAGGCATGGTAGTATGTTTAATATTTTTTCAATTAAAATAATTAACTTCTAATGCCTATTTTATAAAAACATTAGCTTTCTGCACTCCTTTTCCATATGAACTTTAACTGTTCCAAATACTCCTCCGTCCGCGCAATTTCTGTAAGAAGGGGTACAAAGGTTTTGTTTCACGTATTAACATTATGATTTGGAGTTAAATGTTAAGTTCGAGAAACATATGAACAACCTATAAATTCTAATAGTTATCTCAAAAACGAATGAACTGCTGCTTTACCTATGAAGGCTTAAATTTGTTGCTATAGAGCTTCCCTATTAGCTCCTCCTGGATAAAAATGGCGGGCTGGTTGTCTTGGTTGGTACCACCCAGAACAGATATTGGTGTGCACGACTCATTAATGCACACCAATATCTGTTCTGTACAACATCACAATCAATCACCAGTATCTGTCTTGATGTAACTATCTATATAAATATCTATTTACAAAAGAAAAGTAGTGAATGTAATATATCAGTTATATAGTTGCCATAGTATAAACTCAGCTTAGTTTGGGATCAGATGGCCGTATGTAAATAATGTCCCAGGATATTAAGCGAATAATTACTAAACAACATTAATGCAGCGAGAGGCGCTTAGCCAGTTGCGCTCACGTCAGTAAGAGATTAGTGAGTAAAGCATCTATGTACGTGGTCAGTCTATTGATGCGTGACCGTCAAAGTGGTTTAATATCTAAGCGTCTCCGTGCTTTGGAAGGCACGTTAAGCTGGCAGGCCCAATAGTCATCATTAGACAACAATATCTGGGCGTATTGAATATTTCCACTGCCCATACGATGATGAAGAAGAACATTAATCGTGTTTTTTTTCTACATATATCAAGTTGATCGTCTCTAATTGTCTAAAATATTAATGGATAACATTAATTTGAAATAACATGTTGCTATGTCACAGGTTATCGAACTGTTCCGTCCGAATCCAACTGTTACATGTTTTTCGCGTAAGGTCACACTCAAGGTGCTCTAGTGTAATTTTTTATGAATTATGCAGTATAATTTATCATTCTTCTTCTTTAGTCGTTCCTCTTGATGCTGATTAGCGTGGTTGGCAGATGCTTGCCTTTCACGCCGCAGGTCGTGGTTTCGATTCCCACCCAGGACAGATATTTGTGTGCATGAACATTTTTTTTTATCCTGAGTCTATCTTGTTTCCATAGTACAAGGTCTCCTTAATTTGGGATCAAATGGCCGTGTGTGAATAATGTCCTAGGGTATATATTGTTATATGTGGAAAATGTTAAATAGTCATAAGTTATCCTTATTTAAGACTACTTAGATACTTAATTTGTTATTCTTCTTCTTTGGTTTTTCCTTTTTCTATCGGAGTCCATCCAAATACAGCTGACTACCAGATTATAGCAATCATTTGAATGAATTGAGAACGTAGCTACCTGGATACGGAGGACACACAAATTACACACACAAAACAAATAATCATGCTCCCCGCACAAATATTGAACCCACGATCTCTGATTTAGCAATCAAGTAATCTCTTATTGAACCACTAGACAACAGATCAACCATAAGAAATAAAATATTGCTTAAAAATTAAATTACACGAACAATCATTGGCTAACTTTAGTTGCAACGCTAAAACTCCGAATTATAAGTCAGCTACGACCTTAATGGTGGATTCTATATTTATACATATATGTTCACGAACTATGTATACCTACATATACCGGACTAGTCGAGTGCTACTATTTGGCATTCAAACTTTGACCTTTTAAGCCAATCGCTTTTAGATACCGCTACTGGTGTAATAAAGAACTACCAAGTGTATGGAAAAAAACAGTAAGTGCCACATATTGTTTTTTTCCATAAACTTACATGTATATTTTTTTTATGTAAAGGAAGAGTATTTCTTTGATTAATACCTTTTTTTATTATTTTCTTTTCTTTATCATGTCACAAGCTGTGCCCCGCGGTTTAACCCGCGTTAAATTTTATAAATTATCACAGCTCCTCCCCCGTATGTGATAGCGTGATAATATTTATTTTTATTTATTTATTTATCACAAACACAACTATCATTACAGGCAATAGTCCTAATGCGGTAGTGTGGTCTTTAGTTACATTATATATTTTTTTTTTAATTAAGTAATAAACTTCTTATATATTATTTAAGTTCTACAGACATCAAATATATTACAATATAAATTTCAAATTAAAATAAACAAATCACAAAAATCTCATTAAATTACATAAAACAACAATAGAAATCCAAAAACAATATTAAATTAAAAATAAATTATTATTAAATTAATATTGACATTCTAAATTACAATATTCGTATTCATATATTACCATAACATAATACAAACAATGTTATCTTTGTGAAGTCATTCAGAGAGCAATTAAATAAATCTATCCTATCAGCAGCGTCATTCAGTGTATGCAAGGCTCGCGTCAGGGGCGCTTTACTGACCAGGGGGCCTACTCTCTTTCTCCGAATCGAAACTTCGTTAACGAACTATATTGAAACGAAGTTTTGCAAGTCACCCTACTCTAATTCATTTTCGGATTCACGCTTGTAGTTCGCTTCCATAGACTATTTTACGTGAACGATTGTTTTGAACTATATAGTGTGGAAATATTAGGTTCTCATTTTGGTAAACTACGGTTTGTACATTTTTTAAAATAATTAAATGAATTGGCTTTGTATTTTAATTTTAAATTAATATTGTAGTTTTATAAGCATTTATTGTTATATTAATGCAGAAATTATAAATACAGAAATTTAAAATATATTTCCAACGATATCAACCGCGATTATATAAATAACCATTTTACTGACGTTATAAACCGGCTAATGTGAAGAGTACTATTTCATAAGTCAAAGTCAAAGTCAAAATAAGTTTATTCCGTAAAAATTTTACATTTATGTGGAATCGTCATATTTTTTTTACCCTACCGTGCAGTGCATGACGTGGCAGCTACTGAGAAACACTGCCAGAAAACTCAGTAGGAATCCTTTTTTAAAATAAAATATACTTAAGATTAATTACAATCATGTGTGTTGACTCAGAACAACTCCATCCCAAGCACTTTTATCACTTAAATAATCAGAAATTTTGTAATATGCCCTGCTACACAATTTGGCTTTAATAATTCTTTTAAACTTATTCGTAGACAATTCTCTAATATCATTGGGAAGTTTGTTATAGAATCTTATACATTGCCCCATAAAAGAGTTACTTATTTTGTGGAGACGGGTAGTATGCAGTATGAGATTATTCTTATATCTAGTATTTACATTATGTGTATCGCTCCTTTTACAGAAGGAATCGATATTTTTATGCACATATAGTAAGTTTTCATATATATACTGAGATGGTACAGTTAGAATGTTGACCTCTTTGAATTTTTCTCTTAGAGACACTCTCGGGCCAAGATTATAGATAGCTCTTACAGCTCTTTTTTGCAATATAAATATGGTGTCAATGTCAGCAGAGCTACCCCAGAGAAGAATTCCATAGGACATTACACTATGAAAATAACTGAAATAAACCATTCTAGCTGTGTCAACATCAGTCAGCCGTCTAATAGTTTTCACTGCATATGCTGCAGAACTTAATTTGCCGGACAGTTTTTCTATTTGTGGGCTCCATTGTAGCTTTGAGTCAATAGTGATACCCAAGAACACAGTTGATTCAACAGGGTCCAACCTAGCTCCATTAAGTTGTACATTGGTTGTCGCCTGTTTCACATTCGGTGTAGTGAATTTAATGACTTTAGTTTTCTTATCATTAAGCACAAGATTATTGGCATTAAACCAATGAACAACTTTAGAGATTGCATCATTAACATCGTCAAAATTGCTTAATTGTCGGTTTATTTTGAACGTCAGGGAAGTATCATCTGCAAACAACACAATCTCATGCTTATCCCTTACGTAGTAAGGTAAGTCATTTATATAAATTAAAAACAAAAATGGGCCCAGAATTGACCCCTGTGGGACGCCCATTACCACTGGAGATCCCGGAGATATTTTACCGTTTATTTCGACCTTCTGAATTCTATTGCCCAAGTAATAAGTCAGAAGTTCAAGAGCCTTGTTCCTAATACCGTAGTGGTGTAATTTTCTGACCAGAGTATCATGATGAACGCAATCGAACGCTTTGGACAAATCGCAAAAGATACCTAATGCATCTTGCGAGTCTTCCCACGCCGCGAATATACTTTTTAATAAGTTGACCCCTGCATCTATGGTTGAACAACCCTTTGTGAATCCAAACTGTTTCCGGTGTAGTAAATTATGTATATTAAAGTGTCTGAGCAGCTGGCTAAGCATAAGCTTTTCAAATATTTTACTAAGAGTGGGCAGCACGGAAACAGGTCGAAAATTTGAAGGGTCTGAAGTATCACCAGCTTTAAACAAAGGAATGATTTTACTATACTTCATCAAGTCAGGAAATACACCTGATGCAACACAGCAATTGAACACAGTAGCTAAGTGTGGGGCGATTATAGTAATAATTGATGAAACAGTCTTAACAGATAGACCCCACAGATCCTTTGTGTTTTTCATATTAATACTCTTGAAAGCATTTAAAATATCTTTAGGGCTAACCACCGAAAATTCAAAAACTGTGTCACACGACCCTACGCTTTGCTTGAGTATCTGCTCAGCAGATGTAGAAGCACATGAAAGAGAGTTAGTAAGTATGACTGGAATATTCGAAAAATATTTTTCAAACTCAGTCGCAATCTCCAAATCGCCTTTAATATCTATGTTGTTTATTACTAAGTTAAAATCACGACTACGTATTTTTGTTTTACCTGTCTCAGCATTAATTATCTTCCAAGTAGTTTTGATTATATTTGTAGAAGATTTAAGTATATTTTTTATGTGCAAAGATTTAGCAGCGGTACAGGCTCGTCTAAATGTTTTGGCATATTGTTTCACATATTCTTGAAACTCTGTATTATGATTATGGGATCTTTCTTCATACATATACGCGATCGGTAGAATATGCGACATTAAAAAACATCCGTATATTCACGCAATGTCATCAAACGCCATAGCAACATAGTTTGTTACATTCTCTTTGGTCAAATTTTGATTGAAGGATTTTTTATTTGGATTCTTTGATAAATTAATAGTCTTGTGTTAATAATTACGTTTTCAGGTGCTTTTTACATTTTTCGCAACCGCAAAGTTACAAGGGTACTCCTTGTAACTTTGCGTTTACTGTATGTTCTCCACAAATTACCAAAAGTTGTGGTTTCGATTAATACAATTCGTAAGTAAATATCTTAAATACACATAAATATTTATTTTATACTAAAAGTACGCCCTATTCGTAATAATCAGCATTCGTAACATCTTTTCAGTTTGAAATGTCAGTAGTCAAGCAATTGGAAGGCAACTACCAAACTTTAAACAGTCGCAATTGCCCGAAAAAGTTTTGGAGTTTGTAGAACACAGCGAGGACTATAGTCAGCACACACAACTCTTAGAAACTGCAAGTTAACCATCATTGTCACAAGAAACCCTGTCTTTCACAAGTTGTAAGTATTTCTTAGAGGTATTTTCAGTATTAAATATTGTAAAAAAATTGTACATGACAAAACATAAAGGTACTTTTTTTGTTAGTATATTTGTATGAAATAGCTTTCCAATTTATGGTTAGTAATGAAAATTTTACTTGAGCATCCAATAAACATAACTAGGTACTTGCATTATATAAAAAAGTTATTATGAATTGAATTATTTTATATATAGTGGCATATCTGTGTCCCCAAAGAGATGGTAGAGATATATTACAAGTTCCACATTGTGCCTACTGATGGTCTTAGTCCCACATTATAGGGGGGAAGGCAATATTTATTTAAAGATAATGATGTACTGAATCCATTGATGTCATATTTTTAGGGAATCTACCTATTTTAAATTGTATTGTTTTTTTTGTTGCAGCTATAAAATCCAGGAGGAGACAATTAGCAGCTGGCATCAGCAGCAGATTGTTACAATTGGAAGAGATGCATGTAGAGAAAGAAATAGTCAGGAACACTGAGCCTGTAGGCATTAGGGGTGTCCTGTTGAGAGCTGCACTAATGAGAAAATACTTTGATCAATTAAATTTATATCTGCATACTCCACATAATTAAATGTCTGATTAACAGTTTCCAAACTCAATTTTGCAATAAGATAGTATATATAGTCTTTGCCCATTAATCGAACAGTCAATTTTGAGTAAGTTTTTATATTTAATTTAAAATGTCTCATTCGTTTTAATAAATGAATCACAATTGTTATAAACAATTGCACTAATATGCCCAACCACTAGCTTGGTGGGCAATGGAAGAATACATTACATTATAGTAACTGTTGGATGTTCTTAACTATTACTTATAGGTTAATTATGTAAATAAAACAAATATAAAAAGGCTGTTTTTTATTTCACTACAATTTCAAGTAAATTTATATAGTTGGTGATGGGTGTCCTAAAACAAAGTGAAAGTATATGTATAGCAAATGGTGGCCTCATTGATCTATGCACACAAATATCTGTCCTGCGTGGAAATCAACCCACAATGTCCACTGTGGAAATAATAAATAAATAAATGAAATAAAAAAAGGCACAAGGCATAGTCATAATATTTATTCAGTAAAAATTTGCAATGGTTTTTTAATCATAACAATTTATTCCCTACCTAAAAACACAGTAACAATTTTTTTTTTAAATAGTAACTTAACATTTAATACAAATTTATCATCTAAAAGTGTTGAATTAAATCTACTCATTCCCAAGCAGTTTTATCATTAAATTCTGTAGCAAGGCATGCTTGCTACAGAATTTTAAACACTGCCCCATAGAAGAGTTACTGATTTTGTGGAGATCAGTAGCATGTGCAACAAGATTATCCTTATTTAGAGTATTTACATTATGAATACAAAATACTTTTCTTTATAAATGTATCAATATTTTTATGCAATATCAATATATATCAAACTACATTAAAACTCACTCCTACATTGGTCAAATTCATCAACAATGCTTTGGAGTCTGTCCCGTGTGTCTCTGGCATCTTGGTTCTGTAAATGTATTTGTTCCATTTCGTGTTTTAACTATTCTCGGGAATTTGAATCACATTTAATTGATTTCGCAGGCGGCACGGATTTCTTCTACGCTCTACACGTTCTTCACCTAAATCAGCCTCATTCGAAAGCATTATTGCACCTATTTCAATTAAACTGAAAGCAAAATCCATACAAAACAAAATCAAAAGGCACTTTTCTCTAGGTCGGCAATTCGATTCACATTTAAATGATTTCTTAGGCGGCACCGTTTTCTTCTACGCTTTAAACATTCTTCACATGAAGCAGGCTCAATTATAAGCATTCTTGCAGACATTTCAGTTAATTTGAAGCAAAATCCACATAAACGAAAATCAAAAGGTAGCACTTTTGTATTCGTCAATTTTGAAGTTAAAATGACGAAGTTTGATGTGTCAAAATCAAATGTTCGTTCGGAACGTCATGAATTAGAGTAGGTTTAGAGAATCTAAATGTCAAACTATGTTCGTTCGATTGAATTCGCGGAACGAATGGAACCGTGGTAGCATACACAAGAAATTCGTAACGAACGAACGAAATTTGGAGAAAGAGAGTAGGCCCCCAGGTTAGTTCGCGCGCGTGGCACCGCTAGCAACCGTGGCCGTCGGCGTCGCAATGCGTACTTATCAGGCACATTCAAATATATCTCCTTCAAAACACCAGCATTAAACGTTTTTCCACGCAACAGCTTAAAAATATACGTGATAATAGCCAGGTCCTTTCTTGTCTCCAGTTTGTTGTATCCAACCATGCCGATTACGAACAAGGTTGGGTACATCAACGGATAGAGGGGGTAGACCCCGTATAGTTTCATATACAAATACCTGATAAATTTGTTCTGTATGCGTTCCAACATAAGAGTATATTTAATCTCATGTGGAGCCCATATTACAGCATTACACTCAAGTTGAGTTCTTATTAGAGCATTATACAATGCTGTTACCGCTGTAATATTTGTAAAACCCGATGCCCGACGGAGTATGAAACCCAGGCTTCTATATGATTTTTTACAAACATTTAAAATATGTTCACGAAATGTTAACTCGGTGTTCAGGCGCACCCCCAGATCGCGTACCTTTTCTACCCGTTCAATTGGCGTGTCATCTAACGCATACCCGTGATGATGTGGCACTCTCATTCTGCTGAAGGTTATAACCGAGCATTTTTTAACATTAAATTGCAGTTTATTCTTCCTGCTCCACTCTGCCACACTATCTATATCACGCTGCAACCGTGCACAGTCACTCAAATCTTTAATTGCCATAACCAACTTTAGATCATCCGCGAATAATAGACAAGTGGCAACCCTGACAACCTCAGGCAAGTCATTTATCATAATATTAAAATTCAAGGGACCCAAATTGCTTCCCTGGCTTACTCCTGACCTCGTGTAATAAGGCTCGGATTTATAACCAGCATATTCTACAAACTGCCGTCGATCTCTCAAGTAGTTAGCAAAGAACTGCAGTAATTTGGGAGTACAGCAGACTGCTGCCAGCTTCTCTAATAATATGTCGTTATCCACCAAATCGAAAGCTTTTTTAAAGTCAAAATAGGCAGCGTCGACTTGTACTCCCGCATCATAAAGTTCTTCGTACGTCATAAAGTTCAGTAAATTACTGGTCGTGCTGCAACCCGGTCTAAATCCGTGCTGGGCATCCGATATTAAACAAGATACTTGGTCCAAAATGCATGTTTGCACGGTCGACTCAAAGACCTTTGCTGGTGCTGACAGAATTGCCACCGGTCTATAGCCACTCACGTCCGAATCCACCCCACCCTTAGGTACTGGGATCACACGTGTGATTTTCCAGCATTCAGGAAAATACGACGACTCAATGCACAGATTATATAAATGTAAGAGCGGCTTCGCTAGTACAGTGCGGCAGTCCCTTACAACAAAAGCAGGAATACCGTCTGGCCCCGCCGACCGCTTCGCTTTAAGTCGATCTAGAGCTTTCGTTACTTGGCTCAGTTGTAGGCGACCTATATGTACACGCGAGCTGCTACCGCCGCTTGAGGCAACTGCGGCGTTCACATCGAGTCGTGGTTCCTGATTGTTGTAAACAGAATAAAAATATTGCGCAAACTCACCAGCACACTCCGACTCGGGAACAACTTTACCGTTTTTGAGAATGCTTTTCCGGTTATCTGTTCCCTTTTTAGCCCTCACATAGTCCCAAAAAGATCTCAGATCTTTTGCAAAACCTTGCTGAACCCTCTCCCGGTGATGGTTATGAGCACGCCTTATCATCGTTTTTACCTTAGCCCTACACCGAGCAAACATTTCGTAATCACTGCTTACCCCACTATTTTTGTAACGTTTATGCAGTAACGCCTTTTTTTTAATAAAATGGATAATTTCACCCGTATACCATTCAGGGTACCTGTACCTAGAATTAACATTCTTTTGCCTCTTTCTTGGAACGGAACTATCGATAATGCCATTCATGGTGTCATAAAAATAATGAATGGCCTTATCTGGGTCATTTATTTCATACATCGGCTTCCAATCGTTTGATAATAGCAATGAATACAACGCGTCATACTTTGCTTTGGCAAAGTTCCACTGTGGACCCAAACCACCCGCTTCCGCAACAACAGTATGTGGCGGGATGGTGTTTGTATATTTACAGTCCGAACGCTCACACTTGCCTACAGGTACACGTATTGCGAGCGGCGGGTGGTAGGGAATATGTAGCCTAAATGTTGACCCGACCCGACATATTTATGCGAAGTAAATCCATGCAGTACTTTTTTGAATTTAGCCCGGACATACATACAGACAAACAGACACACGGACAATAATTCTAAAAACTATATTTTTGACTTCGATATCGATTGTAGATCACGCCCCAAGTATCCTTTTTAAAAATATTCAATGTACAGTTTTGACATTCTTACGATTTTATTATATGTATAGATTTTATTATATGTATATAGCGTCTTATGATATTTGTTATTAAAATAGAAAATATCGCATTCTTAATAGTAACGTTAAGTTTAAATAGTCGAAATATATCCAGACAGACTTTACATCAATTAAGTTTAGTTGACTAGGGCTGACGCGGCGGAATCATTAGCTTTTATAATGACAGGTTATCGCAAGGACGGCGCTTCGTGCACTCGTATCTACTTATTGATGCACAAACGCCAGCACATTCAGCTACCCCAATCTGTCAATTTTTTTTTATAGATTTTCAACTTTATCACATAAGTATAAGGTTCACTTGCAATTGGAGAAATTTGTCAGGTTGGGGAAGGTTGACGTGCTGGCGTCTGTACATCAAGATGTTTGGCCTACATTATCATACTGCCTTGTGCAATACCAGAATCACTCCTGACCAAAACACGTAGCAAGCGAATACCTACGTACAGACGCAAGCACATCGAGCTACCCCAATCTGTGAAATTTCTTTTATAGATTTTCAACTTTATCAAATAGCATAAGGTTCACTTTTGATTGGGGAAATTTGACAGATTGGGGCTTGATGTGCTGGCGTCTGTACATGCTTATTTGAACATCGTACTTTGTTGTAAGTAGATTTACGAATAAAAAACGAAATCGTGAGTAATGATATATATTTTTTTATGTTACTACTATAGTAGAAGTCATCCTTTGCATGAATACTAAGAAGTTTGATCATGGTGATTAGAATTCTTAGCACAGATTAGTTTTAGGTATTCCCCAATGCGAAGTTGATGAATTGTAAAGCGTCACTAGGTATTAGAGTGGGTGGTATTTGTGTAGGGTTGACATTATTGTTTATTTTATTTTATTTATTTATTTAAGGATCGTCAACGTTACATACACTCATGCAGTTATAAGACACGTACATACTTAAAAATAATAGTGCTTAAAATTTTACATTATTAAAGTTAATTACAATAAATTAATTAAAAACTTGCACTAATTACAAAAACAAGCCATAAACAGTTGAAAACTTATACAGGACTTATTCATCATCATCATCATATCAGCCGAAAGACGCCCACTGCTGGACAAAGGCCTCCCCAAAGCGACTCCCAGTGACCCTCACAAGATCATCGGTCCATCTATAGGGGGTATAGCCCATGCTGCGTCTTACGGTTCGTGAACGAACGACTTATTAGTGGCAAATAAATTAAAACCGAAAATAAGGGGAGTAACGGTTTATATATAGAAAATCACTCCTACCTCACCTCTCCTCGCAAACGCGCGCCCCGCGCGTCCCTCGACTGTCGTTTTCGAGCCTTTAGTACGTATGTTTTAAAATACTGCCTCGTTTGCCTTCACCTGCAGAGAACGAGGTCCTAGGTTCAAAACCCGGGTCGAGGCAAAAGTGATTTTGGGACTTTAAATCTTTCTTATGATCCACCCGAAGTCTGGGAGTTGGCGGTATTATACCCCCGTGCCTCGAAGAGCACGTAAAGCCGTCGGTCCTGTACCTGACATCTTTCCGGTCGTGTCACTAGGCGTTCCATCGGATCATGAGAGTGCTAGAATAGAAAGTGATCCTGTGTTTGCACACACACTTGTGCAATATAATAAGTCTCGCGCTGATGGCTAATCTCTATTGAGACTGGCCGGACATTATTATTATTTTTACTGAAATATTGATAAACGGGACAAGTAACAACACGGGACGTGATACTTAAATACGGTGACAGTCCCGTATATACGGGACTTATGGCAACCCTATATATATAGGTGTGTAATAGTAATATGTACGTACACTAACACTATATATGTGTGGGTATAAAATAATGCTTACAAACTTCGCGCGAAGCTATATTATCTCACTGTATGAATTATTAAAGGAATTTGGTCAAGTATCGTAATAATGTCCTCCTAGCCGAATTTCAGCCACGGCGGCCAGTCTCAATAGAGATAAGCCATCTGCGCGGGACATATTATAGTGCACAAGTGTGTGCGCAAACAAAGGATCACTTTCTATTCCATGGGTCCCATGATCCAATGGGAAGCCTAGCGAAACGACCGGAACGAGGTGAGGTTCAGGACCGACGGCTTATACCGCCATAATACCGCCAACTCACAGACCTCGGGCAGATGCTGAGAAATTTTCAAAATCACTTTGGCCCGACCCGGGATTTGAACCCAGGACCTCGGTTTCTGCGGGTGAACACGCAACGACTAGACCAAATAGGCAGTCGTGGGCAACCCTATATATAGGTGTGTAGGTGTAATAGGTAGATATGTACACTAAAACTATAGATGTGTGGGTACAATACAATGCTAACAAACTTCGCGCGAAGCTACATTATCTCACTGTATGAATTATTAAAGGAATTTGGTCAAGTATAGTAATTAGAGGCTAAACCATAATCATCTCACGCGTATTTGCTTCCCATGATCGTCCGATAAGTGTTTGAATTATAAAATTAAATAATGAACGGTATAATTATGCTTGGGCAAGCGCGTGAATTCGACCCATTCGTTCACAAGGCCGGCTTGCCAAATTGCTGACATTGTGCTCATAGTGCAGAGCTATCTTCGACTGCATCATACACTTGATGATCTTCTTAAGGTTTTATATGTATACTTTCATCATCATCATCATTACAGCTAAATAAGTCCACTGCTGTCCATATGCCATAATCGCCACGCTTGGCAGGCGGGTTGGCGATCGCAGTAAGATAGTCATAGTAATTAGAAGGAAGCTGCTGCCCTTCCTCAGGTAGATATTCCCTTGGGTCGACTTCTACGCCCCCCACGGGATGAGATGGGGTGATGATATTCTGATTCTGATATTTATCGCCGTCACCACACAGCAGTGCACACAGCATATATGTATACTTTATTAAAACTCAATTAATTTCAAATACCATTGCAAATATAATTTCAGGTTCGACTTCGACTTCGACTGCATCGTGCGCACTTGCTGATCTTCTTAAGGTTTTATATGAATCTTATTTATTTTAAAATAAGGTATGCTGAGATGGTTTGGGTATTTAGAAAGGATGAATGAAAGAAGATTGACAAAAGAAGTATATCTGACCTGTGTGAATGGTACAACCGGAAGAGGAAGACCTCGTAGAACATTCTCTGACCAAATCGGAGACGTTCTCAAGAAAGGCCGGGTCAGAAGTACCCTAAACTGGCGAGCATGTATGAACAATATAATGATAGTAAATGAGGCGAAAAAGGTGTCCAAGGATCGTGACAAATGGAAGTCCGTTGTCTCTGCCTATATCCCTGGGAAACAGGCGTGAGTCTATGTATGTATGTATGTTATTTATTATAATAGCGATATACTCTATTTAGTTTCAATTACCTTAGGAAATATAACGACTTCACTGCTATTAAGACAGTCGTATAATCGTATTGCCGCAACAAGGACAACTATTTGTGTGAACCATATGTTCTTAGACTGCATGTACTTTGTGTCCGTCAATTATAAAAGTGGTGCTTTAAACTGTCTTTCCGATGAACGAAAACTGACAAATTCCTTGGCTCAGTTAGTAGTGAATGCCTTCTGATCCAAAGGTTGCGGGTTTGATCTTCGCACAAGACAAATATTTGTGGTCATGAACATGCCTATACGTGTGTCTGGGCGCTTAATGAGTATTCATCATTACAGCCAAATAAGTCCACTGCTGGACAAGCCTCCCTCAAGAATCGTCTTGGGGGGGATATGCCTTAATCGCTACGCTTGGCAGGCGGGTTGGCGATCGCAGTAAGATGGTCACAGTCATCAGAAGGAAGCTGCTGCTCATCCTCTGGTAGATATTCCCTCGGGTCGACTTCTAC
Source organism: Pseudoips prasinana (assembly GCA_951640165.1). Taxonomy (NCBI): domain Eukaryota; kingdom Metazoa; phylum Arthropoda; class Insecta; order Lepidoptera; family Nolidae; genus Pseudoips; species Pseudoips prasinana. The sequence goes on from OX621260.1 coordinate 19,810,648, forward strand.
GCCCCCCACGGGATGAGATGGGGTGATGATATTCTGATTCTGATATATGTCACCGTCACCACACAGCTTTAATTAATGAGTATTACAAATACAAAATTAATATGTTAATTCCGCGAAGGGAAGTCCAATTTGGTCTGAGGTCGGACAAAAAGTGATTTTGGGATGTTTCTGTTAAAAAAAGTTTCTTAGTATCATCCCGAAGTCTGGGAGTTGGACAAATTACACCATCGTAAAGCCATCGGTGGTGCTAGTCGTCCCACCGGAAAATGAGAGTAATGGAATAGAAAGTGCCCCTGCATTCGCGGATACAATTGTGCATTATACAACATCTAACATAATTCACGCACGCCCTAAACACCCCAATTAGAATATTATGTTGTAATCATAATACATACACTGAATTTTTAATTTTACATGTATAGGTATGCATTGTTATTTACTAAATAAGTTTCTTAGAATAAAGTTTATTTTTCTTTATTTTGTATTGAATGGTGGAATTTGTATGAATACAAATAAAACTGAGATTTAAATGTCTTATTACTTTTACTTACGGTCCATTTCCATTTGTTTTGTCTGTATATGGTTGATATGACAATAATTTCCGTAGTTTTAATTATTTTGTAATAAAAAATGATATAGGTAAATCGATTCAGTAAACGATTCTGAACAAACTATTTTCAGGATGTGCGTTAATTAAGTTACATGTTGTATATGTCTCGCACAGATGGCTTGTCTCCATTGAGACTTGCCAATATTTTATTTTATTTTTATTTCGAAAACTTACAGCTAATACAATCAATAATCAAATATAAATATTAAAATAAGGCCAATTACAAGTTTCCACTATTATACAGTGTCTATACATATGATAAAGTTGAGCATTGAAAAGATGGCATTAGGCCGCGTTGGAAAACAAAATTAAAACATAAAAAGGGACATTAATACAATTGAATTTAAGAAAAGAGAATATTATATTAAGCTTGATAAGCATCAAAAAAGATTTGATGCTTAACAAGCTTAACTATGCCCGAAGTTCGACTAGTAGGACACAATGAACACACTAAAATAGTTATACAAAAACAACTAAGGCAACTAGAAGTCATGTTACGTTATGTTAAACACAGTTCAAGTTCATTTGCATCAAATATTTTCGTCAAGTAGGTCATTATAATAGCGTTACCTTCGTTTCTTCTGTCCGTAGTCATAATTCAAATAACGTCAGAAAATGTCACATCTATGTGGTCAGTTTAGTACACACGGCTACATTCAAGCTATACATTTCCAATATAAGCTGACCTCTCATTGTATGGAAATCCTATACAACGAGGGATCAGCTTATACTGGAAAGTATAGGTTGATATGCAGCCGTGTGTATATTAAGGTCAAATTGATCTACAGTGTGTCGTATACTATATTAAGGCATTAGCCCTGAATCTGCACATTACTTAAAAAATAGTACAAGTAGTAGAGGTAGGGCAATGTGTTCATTCGCTCAAAGAGCAGCGCGACTGACACTCCTTAATAATAACATTAATAATTTAATGTTGTGTTTCAGAGTGTGAGTAAGGTCGCTAGAGCTCATACATATAATGTAAATACTAGATATAATAATAAGCTCATATTGCATACTACCCGTCTCAAAATAGGTAAGTAACTCTTTTATGGGGCAATGTAAAAGATTCTATAACAAACTTCCCAATGATATTATAGAATTTTCTACGAATATGTTTAAAATATTTATTAAACCCAAATTGTGTAGCGGGGCATATTACAAAATTTCTCATTATTTAAGTGATAAAAGTGCTTGGGATTGAGTTGTTCTGCGTCAACACACATGATTGTAATTAATCTTAAGTATATTTTTTATTTTAAAAAAGGATACCTACCGAGTCTTCTGGCAGTATTTCTCAGTAGCTGCCACGTCATGCACTGCACGGTAGGGTAAAAAAAATATGACGATTCCACATGAATGTAAAATTTTACCGGAATAAATAATTTTTGACTTTGACATAGGGGTGGGGGTGGGGAGTTTCAGCAACAACTTTTTGCGGACTCTTTTCAAGGCCGGCAACGCACCCGTGACATGGGTGGCGGTGATCACGTCCCATCAGGTGACCTACTTGCTCGTTTGTCGCCCTCTAACATAAAAAAAGAAAATAGATTCAGAGAGATAGGAACAAGATGAAAATCAATTCTTCCGTCTTTCTTTATCTGAAGGGTAGCCCTTCAAATAAAGAAAGACGTTAAAGAAAGACGGAAGAATTGTCGTGTAAGTTCTGAGATTAATTATACTTAATTGTAAAGACTTCTATTGTGATTGGCAGACAAGACCAGCTACCGTGGGGAGCTTGGTGGATGCCTTTGTCCAGCAGTGGACGTATTTTGGTTTGATATGATGAATGTGATGATTGTACTTTTACTTCTCAAGTTCTATTAGTAGTCATAATTCAAATAACATTACAAAGTGTCACATCTATGTGGTCAGTTATCTATTCTTGTGGTACATTAAGGTCAATATGATCTACTGTGTGTCGTATACTATATGTTCTAAAGGCATTAGAATTTAATCTGGAAATTACTTTTAAATTATTCCTTAAATGTCCTACTTATATTATAACCTAGCTGTGCCCCGCGGTTTCACCCGCGTTAAATTTATAAATTATCACAGCTCCTCCCCCGTAGGCGATAGCGTGATAATATGTAGCCTATATACCCGACCTCTTAGTAATATTCATGCAAAATTTGAAGTAATTCCATGAAGTACTTTTGAGTTTAGCCCGGACATACATGCAGACAAACAGACAAAAATTATTAAATCTATATTTTTGGCTTCGATATAGATTGTAGATCACGTCCCAAGTATCCTTTTTAAAAATATTCAGTGTACAGTTTTGACTTTCCTACGATTTTACTATATGTATAGATCAGAAAGTTTGTGAGTATGGATGGCTGTATGGATGTTTGTTACTCTTTCACGCAAAAAGTATTGGAAGGATTTCGATGAAACGTTGTAGTAATATGGGTTATATATCCAAATAACATATAGGCTATAATTTATAACGCTTGACACGACTAAAACCGCGGGGCACAGCTAGTATGTAATAAAAGGAATTGTGAACTAGACTCACTATAGAAGTAAGATAATAAATAAACAAAAAACAATACAGTTCCAAAATAATCTCAGAACTTACATGACTTTTTAACATCTTGTTCGTATCTCTCTGGATGTATTTAGTTGAACTTAACGTAGTAAATAGATCCAGAGAGATAGGTAGGTACATATTTACAGAAATAATCTTAATACTCAGATCTATTTTTTTATTTTATTTTTTTCTTTTTATTAATAAGGGTATTTTATCTTCACTGATACGTCAACCCCATTGTACCTTATGCTCTATTAACACACAACTGTACCTATTTAATTACTTAGATCTATTTAAACTGTTATGATTGACTAAAGATCGCACTTATTCGCAATTCGACCATTAAGTTTCTTTCGTCAAAAACTATAGACATTAAAGAATAATATTAATCTGTTCTCAAACACCCAGTTTGTCATCTCTTATCAATTCGTCAGTGTGTCAAAGGCATGGTAGTGTGTGTAATATATTTTTATTAAAACAATTTACTATTAATTCCTATTAAAGAAATATTACGATGGTGAAGAGTCAATAAATTCTAACTACGTTAAATGAAACACGCAAATTTGAACTTTATAAACTTAAATTATAGTTGATTTTTGTGTTTTTTTTGTAGACAGATATTGATAATTCACCGTCGATTAGCTGCCTGCACTCCTTCTCCATATGAACTTTAACAGTTACAAATTTCATACTCCTCCGCCCGCGCCCGCGCAATATTCGTAAAAAGGGGTACAAAGTTTTTGCTTCACGTATTAATATTATGACTATCGATCGTTTATCACAGAATACATTAAAGTGAAAATATTTTTTTAATACATCTTTATAAAAAATACTACTGGCCTACTTAAAATATTAGAAAGCATTTAACAAAAGTACTTTAGAATGTTATCCATTTATGTATCACACATAATTTCTCTTCGGCTGTTAAGGCAATGTATCATTGACTGGAAGTCGGATTCAGTTCCAAACCACAGAATAAAAAGTACTAATTTACAGAAGGAGCACTTTGCGCTACAATTTATAGAAAAAGCAACTTTTGCTACTTAGCAACAACGTGCAGTTCAGCTTGCATAAGCGCTCAGTGCTAATGACGTCTCCACTGCAGGACAAAGGCCTCCCCAAATATTTCCACAATGGAATAGTGTCCATCATTTGGAGGTACCTATATACCACAGTTAGCAGACGGGTTGGGGATCACAGTAAGATGGTCATAGTACTCATGAAAGCGCTGCTGCCCATTCTCTGGTATATTTTCCCTCGGGACGACTTTAACGCCCCCGCCAACGAGATGGGGATGGGGTAGAGATATTCTTTCTTGACCGTCAACCATACATTTAGTATTATTATTTTGACTGTCTATAATTATTTGTTCCATTTAGTTTATTTGTTATATAAGTGTTTTAAGTAGAAGAAATAGACTGCGTAACAAATCTTACCGCCTGCCATTCTATTCTATTCTATTCTATAAGCAGCAAGTTTTTCACAATAAATATATAAATAGTTAACTTAATCAACAAACAAATCCCCACTATAATTATCACTAATAAATATATGCAATCAAACAATTACATTTAATATCTCACATAAAACTCGTATCCTATAATCATTGTACAGACGCCAGCACATCAAGCTACCCCAATCTGTCAAATTTCTTTTATAGAATTTCAACTTTATCACAAAAGTATAAGGTGAATTTTCAATTGGACAAATTTGACTGATTGGGGTAGCTTGATGTGCTGGCGTCTGTACATTTATTGTAATCTCTATTGATTTGGTAAAGACTCAAGCTTGTGGTCATTGGCATCATGCAAGGGTCATTTGAAGGAAATTGCATTGTTTATAGTCTATGGTCTGTTGTGGTCTTTAAATTATTTATTCTTAAGTTGAATTGTGACATAACCGCACTTCTGCCACAGTATAAATATGGACAGTAAGGTAACTAAAACTAAGCCTTTTGTTTATTAAGGCAGGGGCAATGCCTACGCATGCCACCCGCAAAAAGTGTCTACGGGTGGGTATGTCTGACCTACTAAACCTAACCTGCCGTGGACTTCTCTTGGCGCCTGATGGGAGGAGCCCCGGGAACGCGGGTGTGCTGCTCCGGTGCCCCCCTTTTGCGTCATGTCCCAGTTGGACGGGACACGTACCCTAAGGTAACTAAGCCTAGATGATGAAATAATTACCTACGCTCTATTGAAGCGGTAGGGTTGTAACTTTTAATGTCTTAGATATCTATTATTATTTTTTATTAAGACATATTTATTTTATGAATTAGCAGGATGGTTAAAATAAGAAAGCCGTGTTCAAACAGCCGTATACTACGCACGTAGATTTCTAAAAAGATTGCGGAGATAAACTTATAGGCGACCATTCATTTTGACGCGGCACTCACTACTGACAGCACCGCACCGCTTATTGTATTGTATTGTATTTTATAACTGTATTGCGGAAAAATAAATCCATAGAGTGTTAGTAACATAAAAATAACTTATTTTCTAGTGTTAGTATTTATTATTAACCGTAAAAACCGGCTAATGGTCATCGTAGCCTAGTTGGTAGTGCTCCTGCCTACGAAGCTGGTGGTCCTGGGTTCGAATCCCGGTAAGTGCAAATATTTGTGTGATGAGCACGAATTTTTGTTTCTGAGTCATGGATGTTTACTATGTATTTAAGTATTTATCTATCTATATAAGTATGTATATCGTCGCCTGGTTCCCATAGTACAAGCTTTGCTTAGTTTGGGGCTGAGATGATCTGTGTGACATTGTCTCTAGATATTAGATATTATAAATAATTGGCGAGTTGAGGTTCTCTGCTATAATTTTCAGAATGCTATTTTGACTTCTCTCACTCTTCGCTTATTTTTATATTCTTCGCTTATGGGATGCTGTTTTTTTTTAGTATAATCGCATAAATACCGTCGGTACGAGCGCAAACATTTTCGACGCACTTCAGTAACGAGGCGGCTTAGGCGTCTTGTTGATGCTCATTTTTGTGTGAACTGTGAGAGTGTCATTTAAACTGTTTGTAGGTAGTTTCCGTTCTGCCTATTATTATACTGAGCCGCTGTAATGTTGCATTTATTGTTTATGCGTTAAGTGACCTCCGATACCGTAAGCGGCATATTGTAATAGGTCATTGGCAGGATGTCAACGAAGATCCTGTGTGAATCACTCGGATTACCGGCAGATAGTAAAAAGCCGGCCATTGTTTGGGTTTCGCGGAGAAACAAAATGAACTCATGCGGAAATTACACGGATCTTACCGTCTCAATAATATCACGTAATAATGATGAACGCTCAATAATAGTTCCGCCTTCGTATTGTACGCATAAAGAGCAATCACTTTGAGTACTTTATTGGATATCATTCTATTCTAGTTCATTAATAAATAAATAATTAATATCTTGAAACACATTTGACCCACACTCATACAATGTCGACTGATAAACATACTTAAGTTTATATTTTATAACACGTCCATATTGTAGATAGATTAGGTTATCTCCAATCAAGGGATAAAATTAAATAAGACACAAATTTGAGCACAGTTGGCGTGACTGGTAAATGCTTGCCTTTCATGCCGCAGATTGTGGGTTCGATTCCTAACCAGGACAGATATTTGTGTGAATGAACATGTCTGTTTGTCCTAAGTCTGGATGTTATTTTCTATATAAGTATGTATTTACAAAAGAAAACTAGTATATGTATAAAAATTATCACTTGCAAATTGTATTTTCCCCATAATAAATGTCTTCTGTATATGTAGTATATCAGTAATCTGGTTTCCATAGTACAAGCTCTGCTTAGTTTGGGATCGGATTGCCGAGTGTTAATATTGTCCCAGGATATTCCAGGATATTATTCTAGTTCATTAATAAATAACTAATAAATATCTTGGGACTCACTCGACACACAATAATACACTGCCAACTGATAAACATACTTATACTATATTTCTTAATACGTAGGTGGATATAGATAATTAATAAATGTTTGGGTGTACCCAAACACGTGTATAAAATTAACTCCAATCAAGGGACAAATAAGACACAAACTTGAGTACTATAATCTTCTTAGTCCGTAAATCATCCTGCCTCCCATCTCCCCAATCCACCGACCAACTTGTCCATCTACCCCCCGATTGATTCCCCTCCTCGCATATTTATTGTATCGAACTTGGAGGATCGATAACCAGAGTGTAAGTATATTTTTTTAAATAATTAATTTTAAACCTAAATAAACAATCTTATTAATATCTTAATACCAATGCTTGCCTATCACGCTGCAGATTGTGGGTTCGATTCCCAACCAGGACAGATATTTGTGTACATGAAAATGTCTGTTTGTGCTAAGCCTAGATGTAATTTTCTATATAAGAATGTATTTATAAAAACAATAATATTATATGAGTTATCTGGTTTCCATAGTTCATTTTGAATCAGATGGCCGTGTGTGAATAATGTCCTACGATATTATCATTATTATTAATTAATTAATAAATAAAAAATGTCTTGGGTCAATTAAAACACTGGCAACTGAAAAACATGCTTATATATTTCTAAATACGTACCTACATATTCTAGATAAATTACACCCAGACACGGAACAAAATTACATAACCATGCTCATCACAAAAATATTTGTATCGAACCCACGACCTCTGGATAATTAGTCAGTGTCACTAACCACTAAACCAATATGCCTGTCATAGGCATAGTTCAAATGTAGCCATACTTCAAATTGAAATGATGAATCACGAATTCCTTGAAATTTTAAGTAACGGGTCCGTGGCGTCCGTGCATAAAGAAAGGGATGTCTGGCAACGTTGCACAATTCAATAATCGGCGATTGTCGCCTCGGCAACATACATATGTAGGTACTCGCGATTCGTCACGTAGGTACCTTTGTCTTTCAAAGCGGAAGTATACCAGTAATCGAAACATACCACCCACGCTTACTACTTTTGTTTAACACTTTTAAACCAAACGACTAATAACACAATAATATCACGGCAATCTGAACCCAAACTAAGCAGAGCTTGTACTATGGAAATCAGATAACTGATATACTATTTACACTACTGTTCTAAATACATACTTATATATAATTACACCCAGGCACAGGACAAACATACATATATGTTCATGTACATAAATATCTGGCCTGGGAATCTACCGGCTAAGTCGCCGAACATCGATTTCTTAAATGGCGTTCAAATAAATGAAGATTAAAAATGACTTAATCAATCGTTTAACCGTTATTTATTTGAACGCCATTTAAGAAATCGATGTTCGGCGACTTAGCCGGTAGAGCACCTGGGTGGGAATCGAACTCACGACCAAGGCAAGCATTTACCAACCACGCCACCTAGCCCGTCATATATTTAATACAAAGCCATTTAAAAGCATCAAATCCTTGAAGCTAAAACGCCGTAAAATTAAAGTTTATGCTGACGGTAAACCTTCTATTAGCCTTACTCAATTTTTACTGGATATCGTGAATTGATCAGTATTATCTGGCCCCGACTGATCAGCTGATTTCATAATGCCGGGCACAGTTAGACCGGTTCATGCTTAACTGTTAATTCTAAGTAACTGTTTGCCGAATATTGAAGGTAGGTGTGTGAGGTAGGTGTGTGAGGTAGGTAAGTTGGAGAAAGAGGTCGACTATACGACCATTGTTTAAAGCTTACAATTAATATGCAAATGGGTTTCGTTGCTAAGAATTGTGATTTGAGTAAACAAATGAATTGGGACGGTGGTCGTCAAGCGCTTCGCTGACCAGCGATCGCGTCCTTGCGTTCACTGCTAAGTGTCTAACGCTTGCGCCCACCTTATCAACTAATGTCATCGTCTAAAACAGAATGGACAATGGCTAGTAGAAAGGTAAGCTACTCACCTCTAATTACGAAAAGGCATCACCAGCGTTCCTTAACGCTCTAACATTCAAATCACCAAACCAAAGCACTATTTTCGCTTTAATTAATCGGAACACAAATAGTAATCACGTAAACTGTTTAGGGAGCGAAAGTGGTCGCGAACACGCGGAAGTATGAGTTTACTAGTTGCGCCGGCGTCGAAGCGGTCGACTCACGCGCGGCTGCGTGTGGACTCGCAGCGTCGTCGTTTCACTGGCAGAGGTGTCGCGAGGAGAAAGTCTCGGCCGTGGAGCGGCTCTGCTGCCGCCGTGGAGGGGTCGTGACGTCGCGCGCTAAACCAACAGACACTTGAGCATCAGTCTGATTGCTTCACCGGTCACCGAGCCATCCTTGGATACAATGGGATGAGCAGGTAATGGCGCATAATAATTTAAATTAATTAAGTGAGCGAAACTACAAAGGAATGTATAGATTTCAATGATAAATTACGCAAAAGTATTGTAAAATATATTTTATAAGTATATTTTTTTATGATTTATTGATATAGTATATGAAATTAATTCTGATTTGAGGGGATCTGCCATAATCAATAATAAAGGATGCGGATCGCGCAGCACCGGCAACTGTGGAGATGTTTGGGGAGACCTTTGTCCAGCAGTGTCTTTCGGCTGTTATGATGATGATGAATTATGATTTGTTGCTCACCTTCTGAATTTTTTGACCTACATATGTTTGGAGCAAATAATTTAACAGGTGTTCTTTATTTGAATTACAAAATATTTACATACGTCGATCTTCCCTACATGGCAGGATCTGCGTTCGTTACTGCTGCAGCAGCTGAAAACCTCACATGTCATATATACACCAACCTCGTTGGAAATTATGTATTTGAGTTTTCAGAGGCTAGGTCCGTGGAGTTCTTACGCACGTTTATTTTTTCGTGACCAGAGAGCTAGTCTTGAGCCAAAGAATCAGCAATGCCAAACATCGTGGCAATGTGGCCGGCCTTCTGGGCACTTTACCTCCCAAAGGTGCGGAGGAATTTTTCGACGCCCTATAGCTCAGTTATAGAAGTATCGTATATTTGATACTACTAGAAAAAAAATCGCAGCATCAGCCCGAAGTCTGGGAGTTGGCGGTATTATACCCACGGAGGTATAATACCGCCAACTCCCAGACTTCGGGGAGCAAGTAAAGCCGTCGGTCCTGTGTTTGCGCACACACTTAGCACTATAATATGTCCCGCGCAGATGGCTAATCTCTGTTGAGATTGGCCGCCGTGGCCGAAATTCGGCTAGGAGGACATTATTATTATTATATTTGATATTTTTTGTTTCCTTTCAGTATCAGTTAAATACACATGTCAAATAAATTTATTTATTTATTAACATCAGGTTTACCCACAGCTTGTGCATACAATATATATCTTATGATTATTTTTTTTACAAATTATATTTTTTTTACAAATAAATCATATACCTTTATGATAATTAATAAATATTACAACATTAATACCACAAAAATATTTAATTAAATCATCTTAAAGTTGCAAGTTACTTTGGATCTTTGAATAGTACAAAATTAATAACTTTGACTGATCTGTTCTTAGAGGCTTATTGGTTTAGTGGTTAAGAATTATTACGCCAAGGTCGTGGGTTCGATGTCCATCTAGGGCAAATATAAGCGTGATGAACACGATTATTTGTTCCTTATCTCAACATATATTAATTAACAAATACAGTACAGACTCTGCATAGTTTGATATCAGCAGTGTGTAAGTTGTCGCAAGATATTTTCATTATTAAAAATAATATAAACGGAGCCTTTAAACTAACCTAATGCCTTTAAATATTTTTTTAAGTCTCTATTAAGCGACGTGTATATTCGTATAGACGCCAGCACATCAAGTTACCCCAATATGTCAAATTTCCCCAATTGAAAGTGAACCTTACGCTATTGTGATAAAGTTGAAAATCGATAAAATAAAATTGACAGATTGTGGTAGCTGGATGTGCTGGCATCTGTACGTTTCTAAATTCGAAAACAATAAAACCAAATGCGAGTTGGACGATACACTAAGGGTTCCGTGCAATACAGAGACATATCGACTGTAGTAATATATTATTTATAAATTATTGTAATTTTTTTTGTAATATCTGCAACTGAAAAATATTTCGGTAAAAAATTTCACCTATCCACATACTACGGTTCATGAAATACTGCCCGCTGACAGACAGATGGATAGTGAAGGCTAAGTATAGGGTTTCGTTGGCATTCTTTTCGTATGGAACCCTAAAAAGCATGTTTATCAACTTCAGAGTGTGGTCTAGCAGAAATTAACAATAGGATGCATAAAGTGCTGTGGGTAGACAAGGATATCAAGAATGGAAGTGGAATTCTAAATTATAATTTAGCAAAATGTAATAATTCCAAATTAATTACTCCATCCTATTCACTTTATATTGACTTATTTAATCAGTATTATAATTTTAATTTTATTTCTGTAGTAGGACAAATTGATAATTTATTAATTATATTTACGTTTGACATGACTACCTATTATTGACATTGTTTGTGATATAAATAATCTATGTGAACATTTTTGACATGTAATTAACATTACCAATAAATTACTATTGACTATTGACCATAGAAATCGGTCCCGGAGTTTCAGTGACGGTCTGATAAGAGCTCATAGTCATCTAGCTATGCTTATAAGCTCTTACTAGTCTACTGTCTACTACTGTTAAGCGGCTAGGCTCGCGGTCAGTCCATGGATACGTGACCGCCAAAATACATTCAGTCAAAAAAGTATCGGGAATGGATGATTTGTTTATGGTTCCAAATTCAGATTTTTGTTTCTTTTTTGTTGTTGTTAGATAGGCACAACTGTTTTCCATGTTGGCGCGGAGTTTGAGTTGCATCTGTTGTTTATATTAAATACAGTGCTGGTTTAGTGGTATCATAAATAGTGTGTATTGCGAATTTCATAATGGACAAAAATATCGAACAAAGAGTTTGTCTTAAATTTTGCATCGCTAATGGAATTTCGTGTTCGGAGTCACTGAAAATATTACAGAAAGCTTACGGTGAATCGACTTTATCAAAAACTTGTGCTTATGAGTGGTTCAAAGTGTTCAAAAGCGGTCGAGATGTGATGAAAGATTTGCCTCGCTGTGGTAGGCCATCAACGTCTGCAACTGAAGTTAACATCGCAAAAGTGAAGGAAATAGTGACTGAAAATGCTCATTCAACTCTGAGAGAGATAGCCGCCGAACTTTCTGTATCTCACGAGTCGATTCGTACCATTTTAACTAATCATTTGGGTATGAAACATGTTGCCGCTCGGCTAATCCCAAAAGATCTGAATTTTCTCCAAAAACTCAATCGCATGTCGCTGAGGACATGGTAGAACGAGTCAATTCCGACCCAACATTAACGAAACGCATTGGTACTGGTGACGATACGTGGGTTTACGAGTTTGACATGCAAACTAGTCAACAAGCTTCGGAGTGGCGCCTTCCAACTGAACCGAAACCGAAAAAACCACGCCAAAGTCGATCAAAAGTCAAAGTCATGTTGACTGTTTTCTTTGACTATTGCGGTGTTGTGCACTCTGAATTCTTACCGGAAGGTCGAACGGTAAATAAAGAATATTATTTGAGCGTTATGCGGCGTTTAAGAGAGCAAATTCGACGAAAAAGGCCAGATTTGTGGAAAGAAAATTCTTGGATTTTGCACCACGATAATGCGCCTTCGCACAAGGCCATCATTGTGAACGAATTTTTGACCAAACACTCAACAAATACCATCCAACAACCACCATATTCACCAGATATGGCTCCAGCTGACTTCTTTCTTTTTCCTAAACTCAAATTACCAATTCGTGGTACCCGTTTTCAATCGGTCGAAGACATAAAGGAGAATTCGCGGCGGGAACTGAACTCAATTCCGAAAACAGCGTTTAAAAAAAATGTGAGCCGTCACGGGACGCCTGGCAGATGTGAAACATCGGCATTATTTTGTAAAAGTAATATGCAGAAGTCGAAGTATAAGTCGCAGTCGAAGTCGAAGTATAAGTCGCAGTCGAAGTCGAAGTCGAAGTCGAAGTCAAAGTCGATGTCGATGTCGAAGTCGCAGTATAAGTCGCAGTCGAAGTCAAAGTCGAAGGCGAAGACGAAGTCGAAGTCGAAGTCGAAGTCGAAGTCGAAGTATAAGTCGCAGTCGAAGTCGAAGTATAAGTCGCAGTCGAAGTCAAAGTCGAAGTCAAGTCGAAGTCCAAGTGGAAGTCGAAGTCGAAGTCGAAAAGAACATATTGTAATAGGAACTTAAAAAAAAAAAAAAAAACACTGCGTGCGTCGCCACGCCAGAAATAATCTGTTTTACGTGCGGCTATAGATGTTTCACATCAAAAATGTTTTGATGGATGGATTATTCGTTGGCGTAAGTGTATCGTTTCTGAAGGAGCATACTTTAAAGGTGATAAAATAAATTTGGATGAATAACAAACATTTTGTATATTATTGATCTTTTCCCGGTACTTTCTTGACAGAGTAGTAGTTTCGCTGCTGAGCGTCCCGTAATTCGGAGGGCACGTTAAGCTGTTGGTTTCAGTTGTAGTTATGAGACAACAGTCGTTAAGCGATGTCAGAGGCCGTCAGTTGTTTAATTCGCCTAGTAGGCCTCTGACATGCCTTACCATGGCTTACCTCTGCCCATACGATAAGTAAGTCAATGTATTTACAAACTAAATAGCTGATCTAATACCACTATAATATATCACACAATTTGTATTTAATTTTCAATTATAAATATAAAAGCTCCGAAATTTAATTTAATTAACCTTTTATTGGACGGCCCTATAACCGTTATCACCTCATTTTAAACTTTTTAATGTTGTAATAAGACCTAATAACATGAATTATGAACATACGTTTTGACCGATTAAGGGTTGAAATCATCACAATAGTGAATTCATATTAAATATTCAATTATGTGAAAAACATAAGAGTGACAATATAGCTTACTCGAAGAACCTAAAAAATTTACTTAATTATTTTAGTTCCTTGGAACTACTGCGTACACTTATGTGAGTAGGATTTTCTATGTGAATGTGAAGTTAAATAAATAAATAATTGTATATCTTGGGACAAAAATCACACTGCCATCTGATCCCAAACTAGACATAGCCTATAATATAGGCAACCAGATAACTGATAAATATACTAATAAACATTTATTTTATTTTATATACTTTTTATGGTCGGTTGGCGTGGTTGGTGAATGCTTGCCTATCATGTCGCAGGTAGTGCGCTCGATTCCCACCCAGGACAGATTTGGTCTGTTTGTCCTGAGTCTGGGTGTAATTATCTATATATTTATTTACAAAAGAAAGGTAGTATATATAATATATCAGTTATTTGATGGCCGTGTGAATAATGTCCCAGGTTATTATTTATTTAGAGATGAAACCAAAACCAAATTGATACAACTAAAGATTCCCTGTCTTGTTTAAAAGAGATACGTGAGAAAGAAATGCAAGCACATTAGTTTACCTAGGTGTATAAGAGATAATCTCCAGCAGTCTCGAAATATTTGAATTCTCTAAGTGTCTTATGGCTATTGTTTCTTTATATGTATGTAGCAGTACTAAATTAATGCTCCCGACATATCGTATAATTTAACCAATTAGCTGTTGTTCCCACGGAAATACTGTCATCCCCTCGAGAGGACCGTCATAGCAAAACATGCTGAATGAATTGGACGAAATGAATTGCTCGTAGAATGAAGTGTGATTAGATATGGGAGAAAGTAAAATGGCTATCGATAAACTGTGCCATATTCAAATATGGAAGGCAAAAATCAAAGGAGACGGGGATTTCTGGGCCTGACTGTAATAAGTTGAGATATGGTTTAAAAAAAGCGTTATATTTTTCTATTTCAAACTGTAAAAAATTGACCCAATTTACAATCTGGGAAACGAGAAATCTCAAAATAAGTTTAAGTCACAAAATAAATAGGTTGTTGTTTACTAAAATCGATTAACGTTAATGAGTTCAAACAATGTAATATAAATTCTCTTGCACCAGACACCAGGTAACCGATTTAATTATAATAATTATAAAATACATTAACATAATGTCAACAGTAAAAAATTAAATATCAACAAAATAAATAGAAATCATAATATCGGTTATCGTTCAAATCGATTTATTAGTAATTGGCAACTATATTTTTAATCTATGACATGGGTGACAGATTTTGAATCTTAATCTATGATCGGTCACTCGTTTCTTGTATCGTTTAGTGCGTGTGTGATTTGAGTATTTTTTATTGTTTTGTTTATATATTCCTCGACAACTGCATTCTCTCTACGGACTTGTGATATTGCTTAACGTGTACGACTTTTGCTAACATACTGGACACAGATAACTATTAAATAGCAATCGCCCTTAAAAATCAGCTGTTTAGTATAGGTTGGTACATAACCTCTCTATTAAGACTAAATCTTTTATAACTCTGCTCACAGATTGAATTAATCCATGGATTTTTTAGTGATTGGCTGATAATTTATAGACCCATTAATTGACACCACTTTTATCTTTGTACATCCGAGCCCAATATTGTATGATATCGTATCCGTCTCCTTTTGAAATTAGAAGTCGAAATTCGTAAATTTTTTAAGGTGGCGGCTCTCAATCCGCCTGTAAGTATGAGTTTTTGATTTGGTTGTTACGCAAATTATTCTTGTGGACGAATTTTGACCTCATAAATTTTGTTAAAAGTTGTTTTAAAGAAAAGTCAAATTTCGTCGTATGTTTTTAGATACGTAAAGCCATTGATCATGTAGTTGGCCTCCGGTTGAATCTACTAGATCGAGAGTGTAACTTTGTCCACGCACGCACTCCATTGAGACTGGCCGCCGTACACGAAATTTATCACAAGGTCTGCCATAATAATAATATTGAATTCTTAGCTTAATCCCTGTACCTACCTCAATATCTATATGTACATGCTTAGAAATAATTATATTGTGTAAATTTAACTATATTACTACAAATGTGTTCTGACTATTTACAAGCGCTTTTTATATACATTCTTTTAAGAGAAAACTACTTCAGTGGCGGTGTTTACTTTTTAGGGAAGATAAAAAATTTTAAAATCTCGTACAGACACGTGACCTGATCGAATATTCGTAAGACGTGGAGGGTCTGTTTTTTTTTAATTCACACGGTCCGTTTATACACTCACTTGACCACAGCATTATTTCTCAATTTTTAATTTTCTATTTGTAATTTTTTTTTTCACCATAGTGAGGGAAGCAATTACTATGAGTCTATCGCCCAAAGGTGGCAAGTAGCATCTTTCACTCGCTACTCGGATCAAATAAACACTGTTTTCCTTTATAGGTATGTCTTTTTTTATTTGTCCAGGAGGATATTATGATTATGTAGACCGCCCATAATGGCAATTAGTCCACATGAGTCATACATAACGCAACATGCGTATTTAGTTATAACAAATTTAACAGAGGAATCAGTTAGGAGAGTCATCGTGGTAATTAAAAATATTTATTGCAGTAGTTAGCTTAAAGCAACAGAAGCAAAGCTTGGGGGAACGCGTTTTACATTCTTGATGACAACTCACCCATTCGCCGTGCCAGGGCCGGATTCAAAAGCTGTACAATGGGTTTTTATAAGATGATGTCATGATATAAAATAATAGTCGCTTTCAGTAATATTAACTCCAATCAAAAACATAATGTGAAACGAAAGTCAAGTTCAATATTCTATAATGCGTCGGTCTCGACTTCACCGACGACATCGCGACATAAGAATCGACGATCACTTGGTACGTAATTCAAGCTCAAGATTTAACGTAAGCCGGACCTTTGCTCAATATTGAGGAACCTTTACTTCTTTTAGATGTATTTCTTGTTTCCTAACTTCCAGACTTGACGTTTATTTACTTTGTTGAAACGAATTATCAATAATTAGCAGTTTTCAGATTTTTTATATACATAATAACTTCGGTATAAAATCTCAAATGTCTAGGTCATCCAGAAGTGGGTTAGATTTGTTTATGAGTTAGTCAATCACTCATAAAATGCCAGGTTTGAAACGTGTCAGCAAAATTAATAAAATTTTAAATTCTTTACAAACTTTAATAATTGTGCCAAATTAGGCACAAATTTAATCTACATAAATAAAATTTAGTTTATGTAGATTAAATAGTTTACATTTGCTTAAAATGATCCTTGTAATATTACACACAGTGCGTCGCAAGTTCTTTTTTTTTGTGGACTTGGCTGGATACGCTGCCACGTGTTTAGATTTAATGATTCTAAAAACATTGACATTTCCTGAACGCGGTGATATAAGATTTTAATACAAATCCTTTTTTAATGATCATCGAATTGAAAGCGTTTACCGTATGCTTTGGACCCTGTACCCCTACCAAGGGGGAGGCCCTAGGTTTTCCATATTCCCTGTCTTTCGCAATTTCAGGCCAGTCGTTACCAAACGAGTTCAAATCGTCACACCATCTCCGTATGGGCCTACCACGTCGAAATTCAATTTGAGAAACCTGATTGGTTGTGATCTGCGCACATCAGCCTGGGCGCATACACGAAGCATCTCCAGCCCAGTCCCACTTCAGCTGTGTCTGGGTGTAATTTGTCTATAATATGGATGTAATTAGAAATATATAAGTATATTTATCACTTTTGTAGTTGCCATAGAATAGGTTCTGCCTAGTTTGGAATCTAATGGCAGTGTGTTAGCTGTCCCAAGTTTTTATATTTACATCAGCAATTGAACTATGTTGAGATCATAAGTAAAATTTGTTAGAAATATAACAAAGAAAGATACATCTAATCTCAAAAATGGGAAATCCATCTACCAATCTGGGGTAGGCGCTCTGCATTAAACTACAAACGATACATATTGGTAGATCAAATTTAGGATTCCCTTGCTTACCCTTCCTACCTCCTACCTACCTACATCTTCCGGTAGGTATTATCCATCGGCTTTGTTTTCTTGAAACATGGCCGACAGATATGTTCACAGTTGCATATGAAAGATCCTATCATATTGATAACAGCTTCCAAATTATTAAATTTTTGCTGGTTCGAGACCCACTGGGCGATAAAATTTATGATTTGCATTATCCGCAATGCAACGCGTTAAACTAATCGCTAAAAGATTAGTTTAACGCGTTGCATTGCGGATAATGCACATAAAATACAAATTTAAAGATACATTACTAAATAATTAAATAAAAAAGGTTCAATTCACGTAGACTTTAAAAAAGCGCTTGTCAGTCAGAAAATGTTTGTAGTAATATAATATATATACTATTTACCAACTCAACACGAAAAAAACCGAAAACACTTTCTAAACATCTAAATCCGTGCCTGTAAGATCGGCAGCCATCTGTTTATACAATTATCGGCTAAGAGCGATGTCTGTGGCGCGCGCTGTTCTTCCTAAATGAGTCCTTCATGAACGATATCCCGCGGGCTACTTATTAGTGGGCCCACATACGTCTCAGGACTAGTACGCATCCTAAATCCTTCTCTGATTAAGACGTATAAATAAAAAAATTTTGCGATTATACAACTTACATTTCTGTGGTAGATTTTAGTGAAGTGTGTAGTCGTTCTGATGGAGAATTTTCTAAACTATCAGTGTTCAGAGGAAGCTTGGGAACATCACATGTTCTCAGTGACATCTTATCAAAGTCAGGAAACCCAACCAGCGGCAAAGCAAAGATGTCAGGCAAATGCACGAGAAAGGGATCGGACACAAAAGTTAGTATTGATATTGTATAATTTTATATTTCTGCCTCGTTCGTCTAGCAGTAGAGTGTAACCGCAGATGATGAGGTCCTGGGTTCAAATCCCGGGTAGAGCCAAAGAGTGATTTTTTTAGACTTGTTCTTATAGTATCAGCCCGGAGTCTCGGAGTTGGCGGTATTTACGCCACAGTGCCTTGAAAAGCACGTAAAGCACTTGGTCCTGTACTTTACCTCTTTCAGATTGTGTCTCTAGTCACCCCATTGTATCATGAGACTGATGGAATATAAAGTGCCCCTGTGTTTGCGCACACACTTGTGCACTATAATATGTCCCGCGCATATAGCTAGGCTTCATTAAGACTGGTCGTCATGGCCGAAATTCGACTAGGAGGACATTACTATTGGAACGAAATTCCTTATCGCGCGTTGTAAAAGGGGGAAAAAACTGAAAAAATTCTTACGAAAAGTTGTCACGATACTTTTTGCAGCTGTACGGCGTGCGCATGTTTCTCTATCTGTCTCTCTCTCTTATAGAAAGCAAGACAGATATTTTCATTTCTATTTCGCATTGAACAGTGTGGTGTCGCGACGATTATTTTTCTTGAGTGTATACAGGTTTTTTGTACGTAATAAATAATAAGAAATAACTCAAGTTTTTATTACTGGCTGTGCCCACGGTTTCACCCGCGATAAACTTTATAAATTATTTTTAATTTTTACATTTAGGGCTTACGTTAAAATTAGTGAGTGTAAGTTTAAAGGTAATAGATTACATATGACATTACAATAATAGATTTTTAATCTCAAAAATGGGAAATCATAAATTTAATCGTCCGGCGGGCGCGAACCTGCACCACCGTCCAATCCGGGGTAGGCACTCTCCGTTAAGCTGTTATGTAGGTGTTATGTACCGGCTTTGTTTTCTAGAAACATGGCCGACTGATATGTTCACAGTTGCTTGTGAAAGATCATATCATATTAATAATACCTTCCAAATTATTAAATTTGAATTTTATAGCATTATTCGCAATGCAAAGCGTTAATCTAATCTCAAAAATGTGTAATCATAAATTTAATCGTCCGCCGGGCTTCGATTTTTTTTTCTTTGTTTTGAAGACAACGCCCGCGCTAGGGAATCTAATCGCTGTGTTGCGGGGTACTTTATAAACATAATAGACGGACACAAATTACATCCTGACTCAGAACAACTATTTATGGGTCACACAAATAGTTGTCCGGTGCGGGACTCGAACCCGCGACACAGAGAGGCGAGGCGACTGTCTTAGCTGCGCCACACGTGCAGTCGAGATGAGTTATGCCTTTAGTTATTCGGCTATATATAGATAGGTACTATATTACTACAAAGGTTCATCAGAATCCATTCTGTAGATTATGCGTGAAAGAGTAGCAAACATCCATACATGCATACTAACAAATTTTCGCATTTAAAATATTATTATAGACTAGCTGTGCCCGCGACTTCGTCCGCGTGTTAATTAGTTTATTTCGTTTTTTTAGTAAAATAAAAGACTTTTTCTAAAATAAAAGTAGTCTAAGTTACTCCTTATTACATCAGCTACCTGCCAATAAAAGTCCCGTCAAAATCGGTCCAGCCATTTCAGAGATTAGCCGGAACAAACAGACAGACAGACAGACAAAAATTGTAAAAAATGTTATTTTGGTGTATGTACCGTATATATATTCATATTTATGTAGTAAAAACTGGCTATTTCAATATTACAAACAGACACTCCAATTTTATTTATTTGTATATATAGGATATTTAAAAATATGCGTGTCGTGGCGTTATCTATACAAATGAAACACATTTTCAACGATAACTTATGTTTTACGCAAGACACTGTCGATAGTAATCTTAAATGTTCATGACCGTTCGTGCTGAGAATATCCTGCCAATTTTACAGCTTAGCAATAAAGATAAACTAATACTATACTTAGTTACTTTCAAAAATCCCCGGCTGCAACAAGGTAAACGGCTGTAGCTATAAAATAAATAAAATAAAAATGATTTATTTCCTTTACCTCAAGTTAATCTAATGACAAGATTGTAGAGGCCTCCTTTTAGGCATTGCCTGTGTTAGGACGCCCCGCTCTTCCACATTCAGTTAATTGTTTACAGATTAAATAGCAAGTTACACATACAACATTACAGAAAAAATAAACTAATTAAATTAAATTAAGAACAAATCTAATCAAGTCCTTGTTTTGTATGTGTGTGTATGTATGTATGTGTGTGTGGGTGTGTGTGTGTGTGTATGGGTGTGTGTGCGTGTGTGTAGCATTTGCTTACCTAGGATAATATAACAATGAGAGATTCTGTTTCCTCATAAGTTAGGTTTTTTAAATATGTTGTTATAGTTTTTCTTCGTATTTATTCATGGCGTAGATATGCAATATGCTGTTTATGTTATTGTAAAGATATAATGATTGCCTAGCATACTGATGACTGACAAATGTGGTTGTAATAGGGCGGTAAGGGGCGACCATAACACATCTTTTATCTAATTTTCAAACAAGTGAGTAGCAGGATAATAATCTATATATATAAAAATCAATGCCACTTTTCGTTGTAATTTTATAACTCAAGAACAGGCTCACCTATCCAAACCAAATTTTTAGGCTTCGGTTGGACAATTTAGTAGATGGTTTATGTGAAGTTTGTACAAAATCGGTCGAGCGGTTCTTAATTTATAATTTTTTGGTAGGTGATATATCCGAATAACGCATAGGCTATAATTTATAAAGCTTAACGCGAGTAAACCCGCGGGGCACAGCTAGTCTATATATATAAAAATGAAACCCGTTTTCCGTTGTCACGACATCACGCGTGAACGGCTGGACCGATTTCACTATTTCTTTTTTTATTGTGTTTGTTACTGTCAGGAGAAGGTCCTTATGTAAAAAAAGAATTTAAAATTGCACGGAAAATAAGAAAATTTAAGAATACTTCACAACTAAATATTATTTCTAATCTAACCTTAGCGCTTTGGACAATATAACCTTTTTTAATGTAACTTTTTTTTATTTGACATAGTATTGACAGATAGCGTGCGTTAATAGTCATCGTTAAGACTGGACAAGGTCTGTCGGGTCAGCTAGTAGATATATAAAAATAATGCCACTTTTCGTTGTAATGTTATAACTCAACAACGCAAAGGATTACTACTACTACTAATTTTGGTCTTGAATTATTCGTGGAAGTCCAGGGTAGGTTTGTACGTAGAGAAAATTTTAAAAAAGTCTTGAAAAGTGGTGTTTAAAGTTGTCTTATTATAGCAATTTAAAATATTTTTTGTTTGACTAAATGAACTTAATGAAAATTTTTTTTTAATATGCCTTATACGTAGCGAAGCACGTACCGGGCCGCTAGTTCGGTATATAATTTAATGGCAACATTAATAGCTTATTCGTAAACAGTATATTGTTTGAATAAGCTACACCAAACATCCAAAATATACAAGAAACACAAGTATTTTAAACGAGGCCACTAAAATAGGTATGTAATGTTTGGTCGGTGGGATGTTTGTTGATCATTGAGCTTGCCATCTACTAAATAAATATTAACCTAATCTAGGACGATTACTTTCAATTTATGAATTAATGCGTGCGATGGTCATTAATTGGCAAGGTTGCATTATTCAAGTAGCATTATACTTGATCGAGATAAGATCACATTCATCTCAGCTGACAGATACGGTATACAGAATTGCAGACAAAATAAAACAACTCATGATTAATAGATGGAGTGCATATAGATGCTTATCTGAAGTGAGATGGAAGATCGGCATTTGATATTTGTTAGAATAAATATGGTAAATGGCTTCTGGGCTTAATAATAAATAATGTCCTCCTAGCCGCAATCCGGTCACGGCGGCCAGTCTCAATAGAGATTAGCCATCTGCGCGGGACATATTATAGTGCACAAGTGTGTGCGAAAACACAGGAGCACTTTCTATTCCATCACTCTCATGATCCAATGGGACGCCTAGCGACACTACTGGAAAGAGGTCAGGTACAGGACCGACGGCTTTACGTGCTCTCCGAGGCACTTTCATATTGACTTCTCTGGTGGTCTAGTGGTTAGTGACTCTGACTGCTAAGCCAGCGGTCGTGGGTTTGATACCCACCAAGGACAATTTTTTATGTGATGAGCACGGTCATTTAGTTCTGTGCCTGGATGTTATTTATCTGTAATACGTATGTATGTATGTATTTAGAAACATTAAAGTATGTATGTTTATCAGTTTCTTGTTACTATAATACAGGCTCTGCCTAGTTTGGGTTTTGTGTGAACAGAAAGATGGGGGTAGTACGTCGCCTATCTGCTGTGTCCTCACCCTTTTTTAGGGTTCCGTACTCAAAGGGCAAAACGGGATCCTATTACTAAGACTTCGCTGTCTGTCCGTCTGTCACCAGGCTGTATCTAATGAACCGTGATAGTCAGACAGTTCAAATTTTCACAAATGATGTATTTCTGTTGCTGCTATAACAACAAATACTAAAAAACAAAATCAAATAAATACTCAAGGGGGCTCCCATACAACAAACGTGATTTTTTTTTGGTTTGTTTTTATAGATTATGGTACGGAACCCTTAGTGCGCGAGTCCGAGTCGCACCTGGCCGGTCATTTTAATTTCTGAATTTTCATAATAGAATTGTTATCAAAATACCATTCGTGTTTCCAAGCAGCGTGAACACGGCGTTCAACACGCTGCGTCTCCTCATCCCAACGGAGCCGCCCGACAGGAAGCTAAGCAAGATTGAAATCCTCCGACTGGCCGGCAGCTACATCACGCATCTCGACAATCAACTCTACAGCGGTAACATAAAAGCTATTTTTCTTTAACTAACGTTAAATCCGGCTTTATACTTTAATATTTTTAAAATGGCTTAGAAATAGGTTGGCCGAGGCTAATTGTAATCTGATGCAATATTGGCGTTCTATTGAACGTCAAATTAAGTGGCCTCAGTTGTTTTAATGTTGGTATAAAAGATATATATATACATGACTGATGACTGACCTGTTGGTATAGTGGTTGGTGACCCTGACTGCTAAGCCAGTATTCGTGGGTTCGATTCCCAGGTAGGCTAAATCCTTGTTATTGTATAAATATGTTTATCAGTGGCAACTGCCATAGTACAGGCTCTGCCTAGTTCGGGATCAGATGGCAGTGTGTTATTTGCTCCACGACATTTATTATTTATTTATTCATCCGTTATTTGTATTACTTCTTATGTTATTTCTTTGGCAGTTTACCAGCTTGCAATCGTAGCTTCAATCGTGTATACTTATGATATAAAACGAGACACGTATTAACTCTTAATCAGAGAATGGTAGCAGACAAAAAAGTACTCCGAATTGTGTACCTGGCTCTTGGGAAATCTGTAATTTATTATTGTATTGTGGTTTGGGGTGGGTCTTCCAAAACACACTTTAAGCAGCTCGAGCGGGTACAAAGAGCTCTTCTAAAAGTGGGATTGGGCCCCCCTACTGGTTCCCCACCAGAGAACTCTATCTCAAATGTAACGTCCTCTCCGTTCGAAAATTATTTATTTTAAATATTATTTTAATCACTCACTCCCAAACTTTCTACGATCCTTCAAAATTTCTAAATCAACGACAGAAGTACACTGTTTGCCCTCCGGTACTAGTAACTACAACTACGGCACAACGTTTCTATTGCTTTCTGAGTACCTCCGTGTACAATATGGCCAATAAAAAGCTGGGTATATACCCTATGCGTAGGACCAAATGTAAATACACAGTTACAAAGTGGTTATGTAACTTTAACTATGATGAAACAAAAAAAAATATTCTAGCTCAAAAATAAAAATTATTAGAACACAAATACGTTTACACACTCACCTCTCACACAATTTTGATTTTTTAAAAATAAGCCTCTAAACTTTATGTCCAAGACCTGATCATCCCATCTGCTGATTTTGATCTTGCAATCAGTCTTCCAGGCTATAAGCAGATTTGTGTAAAGTAAATAGTGTGTAAGAGGTTTAGTCTTCCAGCGAAGATCTTCCTCTCTTCGGTATTATGGTTTACAATTACATAATAATGTCCCAAATATGCTGACGTGTCAGTCTTCTGTTCTGTGGTTGTGCACTGAGAACCTTTGCAAGGCTGTTGATATGCATGAATTCGTGTATTATAACTCTTTGTTCTGTGGTCAATCTCTGCTTTTACTCTGAGTCTGGGTCTAAATCTTACTTTGAGAAGCTCATGTAGCTCAGACATTTTTGTGAACCATGGAGCATTAGTGATAAACCTCCCGCACTTAAACTACACTCATTTTAAAGATATCTAAAACTCGTTTATTATTGTTATAGGGGAAATGGAACAACCATGTCTTCTGAAGAGTGACGTCATTGACAAAGATAAATCACTTTGCACTTTTTGTTGGACGGCAGTTAAAAAAGACGTGAGTATGTAAATGCTATTTATAATTAACTCTGAACAAAAAAGTTCATTAATTTTGTAAGGTAATTAGTGCGTTAATATTGATAGTTTTAGGGTTACGTAACGATAAACAGGTACACTTAAGGGCACATTTCGTCCGATTTTATCACAGTGAAAGGCTACTTATTTTTTTTTTGATATATGGGCTGTATTTACCTGAATGTCATAGTCGTGGAAGTCAATCGGTAGGTCTCCATCATTTCTGAAGGATATGTATAATCATGGATGATGATTTAGATTTTAAATTAAATTAGCATGGATTAAAATAATTTCATTTAATGGCACAAACGTAAGGGGAAGACCTCGTAGAACATTCTCTGATCAAATCAGAGACGGTCTCAAGAAAGGCCAGGTCAGAAGTACACTCAACCGGCGAGCATGCATGAAGGATATAATGACAGTAAACGAGGCGAAAGAGGTGTGCAAGAATCGTAGACACATGGAAGTCCGTTATCTCTGCCTACTCCTCTGGGAAGCAGGCGTGAGTCTATATACCTATGTATATAAAATTAATTTACATGAATCTATATCAGCAATAGTAATGATAAAAATCTATTTGCTTGGGTACAATCACACATTGATTTCAATAGGACATTTGGTTTTTCGGTTCCTTGATGTTCCTTGATTATTCTTCTGTTGGGTATCCAATAATAATAATAATCTCTAGGGATAGTGTCATACAGATCATCCTAGCCCCAAACTAAGCAAAGCTTGTGCTACGAGTACCAGGTGACGATATACATACTTATATATAGATACATACATACTTATCTACATAGAAAACATCCATGACTCAGAAACAAATATTCGTGCTCAATACACAAATATTTGCACTTACCGGGATTTGAACCCAGGAACACCAGCTTCGTAGGCAGGAGCACTACCAACGTGGCTACGGTGACCGTCAATGTTTATGAAATCAGATATATGCACTCACGAGTATGGTCACTATCACTGTGTCAAATTTTAAGAAGTTCGGCTCAGCCGTTCAGTTGGAATACGATCAGGAACGAACTACATGAGGCGCCTAAGAAATAGCTTCATTTATACTCAGCTACGAATCTAGAGTGAATAACTATAATAATAATATCTGGGGACAATGTCACACAGATCATTCTAGCCCCAAACTAAGCAAAGCTTGTACTATGGGTACCAGTCGACGATATACATACTTATATAGATATATAAATACATATATACATAGAAAACATCCATGACTCAGAAACAAATATTTGTGCTCATCACACAAATATTTGCACTTACCGGGATTCGAACCCAGGACCACCAGCTTCGTAGGCAGGAGTACTACCAACTAGGCTATGGTGACCGACTTAATCTATCTGCCAAGTTAAATGGTGATAGTCGATTTGATCTTTTTACAACTAGCAAACATTCTATCTATCAGGGGCTCTACCGGCTAAGTCGACGAAAATCGATTTCTTAAATGGCGTTCAAAAAAATAAAGGTTAAATATGACTTAATCTATCATTAAATCGGCTTCCATGACCACATGTGACGTTATAAATGGTCCAGAATCGATTGTCACCGTTGAAGTCGATTTAACAATTGATTAAGTAATTTTTAACCTTTATTTATTTGAACGCCAATTAAAAAATCGATGTTCGGCGACTTAGCCGGTAGAGCCCCTGATCCTGTTTAACGTTTAGAATAGTTTAGATACTACAGTTAGCTCAATCTTGTTACCCCTTTTTTAAGTGTACCTACTAAATATCTATACTAATATTATAAAGAGGTAACGTTTGTCAGTTGGTGACGTTGTAAGGCGTAATCTCTGGATCTACTGAACCGATTTTCAAAATTATTTCACGAATAGAAAGCTACGTTATTGTGGAGTGTCATAGGCTATGATTCATCATCATAATTTTTATTAATTACCAACTTTTAACCCGAAGTATTACGTGGTACAAACGGGCGGGGACAAAAATATTAATAACGCGCAACGAAGTCCGCGGACACTGCTAGTTTTTTTACAATTACGTGGACTGCACGTGTGCACTGAACTGATAATGATTTACTGCAGGAATCAGGGGGCAGGAGAAAAAACAGCAATTTTTAAGATTTACTAGCTCAACCCAAATAAAACAACCTTTACCGTTGCATACGCTGCCAGCTTTAGTTTTATTAATAAAAGTTGCTAGAAGTCGACTAAGTCAAGTATAGGCCTAAGTATACTAGTAGAAAATCTTTTAGAAAAGACAATAATTATATTATTGAATAGGCTATTTTTAGGCTGATTTTTTCCTGTGACAATATGCGTCCTAATTTATTTTACAAAAACGAACCAGTTAAAAAATACGATCCTTTTGTAACTTTTTTAATATTATTAATTATATATGATAAATGATTTTCTGTAAATGGTATGCAAAAAACTGACGGGAAAAGGGTAAAAAAAAGGGGTAATCTTATCTTACCCTTTTCCTTTTATAATTAAAACGAACCAGCTATGAATATTTTTTTATTGATAACATCAATATTACCTACGTAACGAATGGAACACAGTTTAAAATATTGCATTATGTAATCATCAAAAATCTTCACCAGCAAATTAGTTATGTAGTTAGGTGTGCTCGTACTTGACCGGTATATTTTGTTAGTTATTTCTGTAAACATATCTATACAATGTATGGCATTGATCTCGTCTTCATTTTCATTTCAAATTGTGACCTTTGAATCTAGATTCTCAGATTCAAAGGTCACAATTAGAAAAGAAAAGGAAGACGAGTTCAAAGTTATTTCTGTAAACATATCTAAACAATGTATGGCATTGAACTCGTCTTCCTTTTCTTTTCTAATTGTGACCTTTGAATCTGAGAATAGATTCAAAGGTCACAATTAGAAAAGAAAAGGAAGACGAGTTCAATGCCATACATTGTTTAGATATGTTTACAGAAATAACTTTAACAAAATATACCGGTCAAGTACGAGCATCATCATCATCTTATCGGCCGAAAGACACAACATCCAGGCTCGGAACAACTAGTAATTATTCCCACCCGGGACAAATCTTTGTGAGATGAGCACTATTATTTGTTATTTGTGCATGAACATACTGTTTGTCCTGAGTCTGGGTGTAATTATCTATATTTACAAGAGAAAAGTAGTTTTTATGTAGTATTTCAGTTGTCTGGTATCCATAGTACCAGCTCTGCTTAGTTTGGGTCAGATGGCCGTGTGTAAATAATGACCCAGGATATTATTATTACAGTTATCAGTTTAAATCCATGTTAAAACTGATTAACAACCACTTTTGTATGTGGATTATAACATTATTCACAATAGATCTTAAAGAAAAAGTTATACATACATACACATACATAGACTCACGCCTGTTTCCCAGAGGGGTAGGCAGAGACAACGGATTTCCATTTGTCACGATCTTTGCATACTTCTTTTGCCTCGATTACTGTCATTATATTCTTCATACATGCTCGCCGGTTTAGGGTACTTCTGACCTGCCCTTTCTTGAGAAGATCTCCAATTTGGTCAGAGAATGTTCGACGTGGTCTTCCCCTTCCGGTTGTCCCATTCACACAGGCCAGGTATACTTCTTTTGTCAATCTTCTTTCATTCATCCTTTTTTAAATGGCCAAACCATCTCAGCATGCCTTTTTCAATATTTGTGACTACATCCTCTTTCACACCACAACGCTCTCTTACATCAGTATTTCGAATTCTGTCTCTCAAAGTCACACCACACATACTTCTCAGAGCTCCCATTTCCACTGCATTTATTTTACTTTCATTCTTTTTCTGCCATACCCAACTTTCACTTCCATACATTAAAGTTGGCACTAACACTCCATCGTGCACGGCTAGTCGAGCCTTCTTTGAGACTTGCCGGCTACTCATAAAGGCGTGTAGTGCCCCATTCACTCTGTTCCTCGCATTTACTCTTCTAACAATATCTTTTTCATATTTCCCATCTCTCGTAAACAAAGTTCCCAAATATAAAAACTCATTCACCTGTTCGACTTTCTCTCCTCCAAACACAATATCACATGCTGTCGTGTATTCATCCCTCTCAAATACCATTACTTTCGTCTTACCTACATTCATTTTCATCCCTTTCCTTTCAAAAGATTCATGCATATTTGTTACCATCACCTGCAACTCGTCCGCCGATGATGCAAGTAGAACTTGATCATCAGCGTAAAGCAGACTACCTAAACTGACAAGCTAAACCACTCGGTGTATGACCCGTTAATCCTCAGGCAAGCTCTGGAATCCCTATAAAAAGATCTCTGCTTGCGTGCTTGAACAAGGTTGTCGTCCAACCCATACATGGACAGTACCGACCATAGTTCATTCCTCAACACTCTATCGTAGGCCTTTTCTAAGTCTACGAAGGCACAGTAGACCTTTTGGTTTTTGCCCAAAAACTTCTCTACTATGCTTCGCAGAGAAAAGACCTGATCCGTGCATCCCATTCCTTTCCGAAAACCCGCCTGTGCATCCCATATTTTTGCATCGGTTTCTTTCACAACTCTTTCAACCAATACTTTTGCATACAACTTACCAACGACGCTGAGCAGACTAATGCCCCTATAGTTTTTACAGTCTTGCCGTGAGCCTTTCCCTTTGTAAAGAGGTACGATGACAGCCTTGCACCAATCACTTGGCACTTGGCCGGTGGTATAGCATAAATTGAAAAGGCTGCACAGCTGACTCGCTATGACGCCATGTCCAGCCTTCAGCATCTCGGAAGTTATCCTGTCATACCCTGGTGACTTACCTGATTTCATACCCTTCATAGCTTTCACAATCTCATCCATACCAATTTCATCTTTACATTTGTTCTTGTCTATACTTAGTGAACTACGTTCACTCTCTGTTACACCTCTTTCATACAAACTTTCAAAATACTCCTTCCAACGTTTTAACACGCATTCTTCCCCTTTCACTATATTTCCATCTTGGTCTCGTATGGATTTCAGTTCTGAGGTTTGAGTTATGCCTCTTACTGATCTAACGGATTTCCAGAAAAACTTAATGTTCGTCTGAAAATCCTTAGACAACCTTCTATCAAAATTATCCTTTTGTTCATTTTTATTTTCGTTCACCACATCCTTTACAATTCCTTTCATTCTCCTAAAATCATTCCAGGCTCTTTCTACATCCTCATTCGTCGCCTTATGCATTCGTTCGTTTGCTCTGGTAGCTAGCCAGTCTAACCACGCTTCCTTCTTTTCACATACAACTTTTTGAACACTTTTATCCCACCAAATATTCTTCATCTTTCTTCCTCTTCTTCTCTTTATTACACCACATACTTCGCCAGCTACACTCACTACACCTTCTTTAACTACCTTCCATAGCTCTTCTACTTCTCTTATGTCTTCAGATCCCTCAAACTTCTCCACCAACTTTTGTACTCATCTGCCACTTCTTCCTCTTGCAGTTCCTCTACTTTTATTCTCTCTAGTACACTTTTAGTCTCAGGGATTCGGTGGCGCCATCCTTTGAACAGACCACTTATTCGGCTCATTACCAGAAAGTGGTCTGTATGGATTGCGGTCCCACGATAGACTCTTGTGTCTAGAACATTCTTTCTCGGTCTTTCATCTACAATCACGAAGTCAATCATACTCTTTCTCACATTTTTCCTCTCTCGTGTAAACGTATGGATTCTTTTATGTTCAAACATAGTATTTGTAACACAAAGACCCCATTCCAAACATATCTCAAGCAGACTGTACCCATTCTCATTCTCACTCTCGTCACCGAATTGACCTAGTACTCTTTCAAAACCATCACGTTTTATCCCAACCCATCCATTAAAATCACCTAACATTATTACTCTTTCATTATACCGACTTAACCGCAACACATCTCTCAGGGTCTCCCAGAATGCCTTTCTTTCCTCTTGTTCTCGCTGTATTACAACTGCACCCATATCTACAGGAGCTAAAAAGTTATAGGTCACACAAATAGTTGTATTATGCGAGAAACGATCCCGGGACACGAAGTGGCGAGGCGATTGTTATAACCGCTGCGCTACTCGTGCAGATCAGAATAAGTTCATAAGTAGGTTTCAATACACGCATTACACGCACGTACACAAATACTCGTACATAATAAAAATAGGTAGAGAAAACAATAGAGCGAGAGAGAAAACGTCGCATAGAAGCCCTTTTATGCGATATAACAATATTATTTCATTCTAAGGTGACGATTTCTCTGTAATTTTTTTCATAACACCGCGTTATGATACTTACGAAAATCATTTGACCCTTGAATCCTTGCTTATTTAAACCTAATCGAATCATAATAAAAGCTATCTTCAGATATTTGACTAGTGATTTTTTGTTGAAACCTTTCAAGAGGAATTAGCCGTAACAATATCTATAGCTGCGGCCAATTCCTCTTGAAAGGCCTAAATCACACTAATATTATAAAGGCGAAAGTTACTTCACTTCTAAACGGTTGGAGCGATTTAAATAAATTTAGTATGGAGTTAGCTGACACCCTGGATTAACACATAGGCTATAATTTATAAAGTTTAACGCGGGTAAAACCATGGGGCACAACTAGTAACTGATAAATCAAACTCTCTTACCTCTTATTAAGAGAGTTTTCCATATAATTTAACCTAACAGCGTCGTTATTGAGTAAACAGTAAGGGCAGTTTTCGTGCAAGTGTATCCGCTGTCACACCGTTAACTTTAAACGTGTACAGACGCCAGCACGTCCAGTTACCCCAATCTGCCAAATTTCTTTTATAGACTTTCAACTTTACATATCCATAAGGTTCACTTTCAATTGGGGAAATATGGTAGATTGGGGTAGCTTGATGTGCTGGCGTCTGTACCTTTAAATCATTAGGCTGTAAATAATTTCTCCCTTTTCATTATGTTATTACGCTTGCTCATCTGTTATTACTGATCTATTTTTGTTTCAGAAGTCACCTACGGGTCTCAGCTGTTTTTATAAGCCACGCTGATGGTTCTTCACACATTCCAGCCTAGTCATTATCTTTAGAACCAATTCATCTATAATCAATGTGGTTTTATCAATAAATTTAAGTTAATAATCATAAATAATAAATAAACATAGTAATTTATCCGTTCGTACACAAAATGATCTGTAGATTGAATCTAGAAATCAGAGGCTTATTGTCATTTGGCAATTTTGCAATGCAGTAGGTACGCATAATGATTTGAAATTTGAATTTAACACATAAATAGTAGAAAGTTGAGCGCACTTTCAACCACAGGTGGCGCCTAATGTTTATGATCAGTTTTGTAGTTAAGATATACGATTTCACAATTTTGTAGAGATTATAAATACTCAATATTGTTTAGATAATTAATTAAGATATTGTTTTATATAATGAAAGAAAATATTAAATGGCACAATTTTATTCAAACTAAAATGTACTATTAAGTAGATATTAATATGTATTTTATTATTAACAGAAATAATCACAACCAGTGTTATTAAGGTGGTCAAAAGTTTATTTAAAAAACATTTAAAATACTACGTGACAGGATCATTGGCAGTGTTACTGGGCGATTAATTATAAAATGGAAATGTACTCATATGCCTCTACTTGCGTATAGAAAATTTAGTAAAAAATCTACTGACATGGATACTACAATATTTACAAATTCTTACAATAATTATGTAACTAGTTAAGAACAAATCCCTTTTAGCTTTACTTTTACTACATTTATTAACTATGCAATCATAGTTTCAGAAGCAACAATAATGTAATGTGAATATTAATTCTAGTAAGTATATTGTAAAATTCATTAAAATTATTAAGTACCTACCGGAACTTTTTATTTTAAATATTTGAAAATAAAAACAATACTCACTTATATAGACGATGTCCCAATTACCAACAAGGAATGTTAATTAATATGCTACGAAATCAAGAAGTACGTAAGCATAAATGAGGTCACAGGATGATTTCCCGGAGCGAGTTTGAGTCAAGTTTATGCAGCAAGAAAAATTTCATCTTGACTGGGAAAACATGAAAGCCTTCGACATAAAATCAATTGCGTAAGCTTGAGACCACCTCCGTGTTATAACAAGGGCTCTTATAAGCTCTATTATAGACATTTCATATTGGACCAATATGTGAGAATCTGGACTCCCTAGTGTTGTTTCTTCACACATTTTAAGATAACCATACTCTTAAAGGAGGTACCCTTTGTTAAACACGTATTCAGCTAGAAATACAAAGAGTTTCGTTTCTGAACGCATTTGTGAATCTGGTCTTTATTTGACATATTTAGGCCTAAATTGGCACACGATGGCATCAAATCAAATCACGAGGAAAGACTGTTAATTGTTTATAAGTAGAAAACCCAAAAATTGCAAAGATATTTCAATATCTTTGTATCTGGAATAACCTGCGATAAAGAGATGGATGAAAAGAGGTAGTTTTATTTCGTTTAGTTCCATGTGTAACTATCTAGTTATACTAATGAACTTTTATTGATACTCTAGAAATGATAAGATATGATATATAAAACAGCAACGTAACGTTGTTATATACATGTGTGGAGTATTAAAGGGTATCATTCTGGGGCCGTTACAACTTGCAGTTTAATAAACTGTTTACCATTTGGAATTTTTAATTTAATTTTATATCTTTTAATATCAAGTTTGCAACTATTTTTATATCCTCTTGGTGTATTGGGACAACATCAAACATATCCTTTACAACAATTTTAGTGTCTAAAAATCATTGTGACCAATTTTCATAACATAACGGACAATATACAACTATTTCTACACGTAATGTATAACATTATTACATTTTGTGACTAGACATCTATAACCCGGCAAATCCATATGTGTCACTCTGATTGGTTAAACAGTAATAGTAACAGAAACTAGTATAAATGTATACACAATTTCAAACACGCATGTATGTATGTACATATATATGTAGATATGTACGTGTATTTCTGGTTTCTATTGTGAACCTGACATCTTTTGTAAGACATCGCAGTGATGAAATACATCTATTAGGAAGGATTTTCGTTCACTGAGATAAGTCTAAATCTACCTGAATTCTCGATCATGGTTGTTAAGCAAGGTGAGGCCACTGGTTATGGGTGCTATACCTACTACTGATGATAATTAAGATTAAAAATTAAATTTATTGTTATTATCATTAAAATAAATTTACTATATAACCATCCCATCAGACACTTCTTTCTTCTTTGTAGTGTAGACATGAAGAAAGAATATTAATTATTTGGTTTTTTGTGACGATCACTTGCTAATCTTTTCAGGGAATAAGAACAATTAAGAATCTCTAATACTATAAGGATATATCAGGAGTATCACATATAAATTTGCCGTCCTCTAGTCGATTTAAGTAGACATTTAAACTATTCATAAATAAGTCACTACAGTTATTTATGCAAATTTGTGTAAAAGCCTTTAATCATGCTACTTGCGCAGTCTTTCACATTACATTGTGTGGAAGAATTATTACTACTTACGAATACACTAAATAAACATCATAATTTCAATCTTTCACACAAATTCGTATACACATGATGTATATCATTAAGGAACATGAGGTCTTGAGCGCTCAAGAGTCAAGTGTCAAGTCAAATCAACCGAAAAACGAAAATCGAAAAACACCACTGTGTACATCATTGGCCAAATTAACCGTTGTTCGAAATCTAACCATCTGATGCATCTCCCCGTCAGTAACCTAAGGTTTGAATACCAAGAGTGGTCCCCTCCTATGTTGGGGTTCATACGTTTGTAGTTTTATTTGCAGAAAGGTCGTGATCACCTAACGTTGACATAACCATGACGTCAAAAATATAAACATTATTGGTCAATGAACAAGTTTCAAGAACAAATGATTTATATATAGCGCGCAAATGGTTCGAATAAATCACCTTTGAAATATTTTCTGGTAATCACTTCATTTGGACTTCATTGGATAACATATTCAAAGCTATTTGATTCAAGGGGGTACCGTCCATCAATCATCAGTCAAAACAGAAGGCATGAAGACTGAGCCATTGTGTTAAAATACCAAAAGGAGTCAGAACAATTTAGCTATCTAAACTTATTATTAATTTTCTCTATTGTTTGTAACCTTGTGATAGGTTAGGAAGTATTATTATAGACACTGAATAGAGAAGAACCAGCTACAAAGTCAGAATACCGGTTGATAAAAACATAGTAACCTATATTCTTAACTGATTTAGCTTCCAAGAAGTAAACTATTTTTTTATTTTGCGACAGAATATTCATAAAATTCACTAGTCACTCCATAGGTAAATAACTACATTAATCATTCATACATTCATAAGATACTTAACCATTGGTGGTGAAAAATAAGTTCATATTAGGTACGCTATTACGTATCGGGAAATCGTGGAAACGTTAATGTCATTAGATCTTGATGCACCTTAAGACCGCAAGTTCAGAAACGACGATATAACAAGGCAAGTATTTACAGAAAATAATAATGACATATAATCAGAATATATAAACGACCAATCTGAAACATTTACAATAATTCGCTTTATACTATAGAAATGCAGTTAGAATATTATAACTAAACATGAAGCTCGCGCTTTAGTTATCCAAACCTCAACAAAACTTATTAAAGTATTACTACAGTTAGGGGTTTTATTGCGTATTTGAATATAACCGATCAATGAAAAAATTAAAATTCATAATACTTTGCATATGCTATAACAATAAAATAGCTTTCTTTAAAACATCTGACTGTGGTAAAATAGTATCAACTATCATCATATAAAAAAGTATAATAGTCATCTATGTTTCTCCCCTCAGGGGACATGGATTTAGTCTATATTAAATAGAATATGGAGCGTGCACTACGCTCCCTTTTCCAGTGCAAGTAAGATATTGTTGGTTTCTTGTAAATTTTAAACATTCCCAAAATTACCAGCTTTACCACTAGCTCCTTGCACCACACCATTTTAAATCATTTTGCATTGTCATAACATCTACGTCATAGTTCGCCTTAACAGAACATAGATAAGGAAGTCAAAGCCTAAATTAATTTATCAAGTATTCACAGACGACGATCAAACGGACAGGTGAAAAAAAAGCTTGCAATAATAAAATAAATACACAATTTCCTCTAAGAAGACATCACAGTCAGAGATATTACAAACTAGTCCTAAACACTTGCGCACTAGGTCCCGAAAGTACCACTTTAGGGTAAAAAGGAACCCTTATTTACACTTTAACTGCGCAAACGCAGGGGGATATAGTTCCACCTACTATGTAGAGTGAGGGCTATCGAACACTATTTCTGTCTCTCCCAATGAAAGGGCTGGACTCATGGTTGTTTTTCTCCAAATTGCCGGAGAGGGTTGGGTCTGGTCTGCTTCTCTTGAAGAAGCCGAGCTTCCATAGTGCAATGATAAGCAATATAAGAACTATGAGTCCTACTATTACTGAGATGATAATCACCCACAAGGGCACTTCAGTGGGCTCGCTGATCTTGAGATCTGGATAAGCAACTGACTCCACCTGCGAGACAAAAATAAAGGAACGTTATTAAGATAATCTGTGTCTAGCAAAAACTAAAAGCAATTATCGGCACTTTACTTTCTAGAAATTGCACAGAACGTAAGCATAAATCCACGTAAAGAAAATATGTATCTTGAGCTTTTTGACTGATACCATAAACGGTGTAAATTTTCTGCGAACTATATTATCCAATAACAGTATCCAAATGAATATTATAATAATGAATATATATAGATACTTGATCCTGAGAGATCATGTTTCCCCAAAAGTGCTTGAAGTCTTACCGTAGTTCTATCATCATGCTGCTTATTCTGATGTATATTGAAATGTGCTGGTATGCTGATATATGCAGTAGAGGCTATGTTCACTCTGCCAGCTCTTGAAAACTCTTCAACTAATGTCGCATTCCATAACCTCGCTCGAACGGATATTGTACTTGTTTTCATGCGTCCCAACTTGTAGATCACGCATTGGAATTGAATGCATTTTGCCGTTTTTTCGGCACAATTCTGTAAAATAAACGAAAAATTGTGAATTTATAGGTATGTATGTACTATTTAATTGTCATTATTAGAAAGTGTAATTAATTGTTTCTGTTCAGACTTTTTGTATTTTCTATAAATTCTTAAAAATAAAAATAAACTACAGTTTACCTTAAGACTACTCACTAACTGATTCTTCTACTCGAAGATTTTTTTTCAATTCGGTTAAGCAGGATAACATAACCATTATAGCTAACTGTGCCCCGCGGTTTTACTCGCGTTAAACTTTATAAATTATAGCCCATGTATTTATCCAGGATGTCAGCTAACTCCATACCAAATTTTATTAAAATCGCTCCAGTCATTTGACGTGAAGAAGTAACAAACATACACACTCACACACTCACAAACTTTCGCCTTTATAATATTAGTGTGATCTTAAATTGTATATTGCGCTTATCAAGTCCAATAATAATTTTAATAACACCTTCAGAAATACTTACCAAATTAATAACTTGTTTCCTATCAGTTAAAGCCTCTGCTATAGCCTCGTTGTCTTCTCTCTTCCTTCTGACTTTGTTACTGCTGTAAGTGCTGCTGCTGGAGTATTCTACCACCTTCCTTGTTTCATTATGAGATTTCTCACTGGAACTGACACTCAGTTTTCCGTTTGTTTCAAACGGGTTCATTACTAAGTTTTCTAGATAAGGTTCGGGTGCACCTGGTCGAGATGTTAGATTAAGAGGGTTGATCTCACGGGCAAAGCATTCACCATTTTGGTCTGAAAGTAGAGAAACATTTCTTGAAAAAATTACCGTCATACCATATATTAGAAACTTAATTCCAAGTTCGTATTGCCCCTAGAAGCGGCGTAGTGTATTCTTCAAATTTAGTTCAACTGAGCGGGAATATTATTTGAAACTTGAACTTAACTGATCTATTCAATTACCTACCATTAATTACTTACAAATTGTCTGTCAGAGTCTGCCCCCTTTAATAAGTTACCAAGCGATTCAAATATAATACTGCTCACTAATTTCTCTCCATATTATAAAACTACATGGTTTAGCGTTATGCCTGATCTGATTAGCAGCAAATTAATT
Organism: Pseudoips prasinana; assembly: GCA_951640165.1. Lineage (NCBI taxonomy): Eukaryota > Metazoa > Arthropoda > Insecta > Lepidoptera > Nolidae > Pseudoips > Pseudoips prasinana. Next base: position 19,849,056 of record OX621260.1, read on the forward strand.
GATATCAGTTCAAATACAATCGTTGGCATTTTGTCCCATTAAAAAATAAGTATGACTGACCTGATTCTCCATCGACGGTAGGCACATCCTCTGGATACAACAGCCATTTGCCTTGTGCCGTGTCAGATGCGAGTTGGTGTGGCCATTGAATAACTACTTGTACAGTTGACACGTGCCATGGACCCTCGTTGAATACCTGTTATAATAATAAGAAGTTTTTTGAGTACTGTGAATAGAAAGGTAGGTTTTATTGCCAATCATTGCTTGGGATGTATGCCCAAGAGAAGCATGATTCAACCATCTCAAGGATAAGGTATGAGTCCAGGCTTCTTTGACCAGATGGTTATAAAGCTTTATATTTTCACACCAGAAAAATGTTAATCGCAAAACAAATATGTGTTCCTATGAAACTATTTTTATTGAGCAGATAGCTGTATAATAAATTGATTAATGAACTTTTCAGCTTAGAAGTTAAGATCTGTATGAAATCAGACTAATTAATAAATGTTGACCTAAAGCTGCTTAGTTGTGAATAAACATACAATTTAGTTGGCAGGTGGCTAGGATAGCCAATAATCCTGTTACCAAACCACGGTTTTGCTTTTAACAACATCAATTTTTGGGGCAAATGCAAAAGGCCTGAACGTCTCTGGCTGGGTTGATATGTAATCAGTATTTGCCGATATTACGTAAATGTAATCCTTAAACACCGATATGTGACAGAAGCCTTAAGAAGACCTTGAGAGCGTTATGAAGTTAATTTTGTATACGTACCGAATAAGTGTGTACCACTCTGGTTCCAATGTCATCAAAGTACGTCATAGCAGACTCTCCCTTTATTTCACCGCCATAGAAAACTTGCTCAGGCCGTGCCACTCTGGAAATGATGAAATATTTTTTATTCCTTGTCATGTAATATGTCCACGGGTATACTACTACCTAGTATGTAATTCAATACCCGCACAGAAGTATTATGTAGCCTATTTGTGGGACCAAAGGATAATATTATCTTTTGATCCCACAAATAGACCCCAGTCAGTTAATGTTTTGCGTTACGTTCATTGTTTTCGTGAAGAAACCTAGTACTGGCTAATTCGGTCATGGCGGTTAGACATATTATAGTGCACAAATGCCTATAGGTGCCTCTTTCTTCGCTATCACTCTCTGACGCAACGAGCTAAGCGGCTCGTTACGGTATCTCCAGTACGGTACAAGACCGATGTCTTTACGTACTTTACGAGCAACTGGGGCGTCTTTTCACCAACCCACAGTTTGCGGACTGCTTCTGAAGGAATTCCTTTCCAGAAAAATCCTAATATATTTTGTGTTACTGCTGGTATTGGAACCCCGGACATTTTATATACGGTAGAATACGCTATCACCAGGTCAACAAAAAAACTATTACCCATACGTTATCCAAGTATCAATTCCATTTCCTACAGCAGCGATTACAATTTGTCTAATTGCATTACTTCTGCAAAAATGTAATCGTAACAGATATGCAAAGGACGATACCACGATGTAGAGGCAATGAAGTTAGGAAAGTACCTGGCCGGCGCGTATTGAAGAATTAGGAACTCCTTATCTCATACTATGGAATTCACATATACATACTTATATATTTTTAAATACACACAAATTATAGATACATTACACTCGACACAACAAAAGTAATCATCATATTCTCTCATCACACAAAGATCAGGCTTCTCAGTCAGGTTCACGAACCACCAGATCATAAATGCTGGCCATAAATTATATTATACTGCTTATAGCTATAGCTTCCTGCCTTCAGCAATATGTTAGTTGTGAAATGCGTGGAGTGCTAAAAATGCTCTTTTGTCTGGAATAGCAATCGTGCGCAGTTGAATAGTCTCGTTTAAGACTGGATGCCGTTGCCAAAAATAGGGCAGTGGCACCATATATTCATCGCCATCATCTTATCAGCCGAAAGACGTTCGCAGTAGCCGATATAGTCCAAAGAATTGCCAAACTGTAGAGGCAGTGGGCGGAGCACATAGCTCGTAGAACTGACGGCCGCTGGGGTAGAAAGGTTCTCAAGTGGCGACCACGAACCGGAAGACATAGCGTGGGCAGGCCCCCTACAAGGTAGACCGACGATCTTGCAAGGGTTGTAGGAAGCTACTGGATACGGGCAGCGTAGGACCAGCTATTATAGAGATACTTGGGGAGGACTTTGTCCTGCAGTGGGCCATATAATAGTTACCAAATAATTTGACTTACCCATTAATCAAAAGTTCAGCATTCTTAATAACTAGCGCCTCAACTTGTACTGGTTTCTTCCCAGGGTGGAGCTCCTTTGAAGTAGAATTGGCCCATACTGTGAACACTACTGATTGGTCATTGTCTTCTAACGCGCGGGCATCGAAACGCATCGTGATCGGTGGAGAACCCTCCGGTTGCTTCTTGAAGGGATTCTCTAGCATGCAGGTTACTGTCGTCTTGTTCAAGCTCGTGCAGATTACGTGTTTCTCCTGTAAAATGAAGTGTATTCTAAGAAGTCAGTATAAAAAGTAAATGTACGTAAATAGCCTATAGTATTTTCCAGAACACTCGTAAAGCAACTTAGCTCAGGAGCAAGGATTCCTATCTTATCTGGAATATATCATCTGTCTAAGGCTAAGTCACCTGTACCGAGTAGCCTCGCAGCACTCAACACTCTACTGTGTGTCAATCGTGACCGTGATTTATTTGCGAATGGATGGTTGGATGTCGGATATATTGTCAGAATATTTGCGTTTCTGTGAGAATGATGTACATTCAGTCAAAAAAGTATCGGGAATGGATGATTTGTTTATGGTTCCAAATTCAAATTATTGTTTTTTTTTTGTTGTTAGATTGGCACAACTGTTTTCCATTTTGGCGCGGAGTTTGAGTTGCATCTGTTATTTATATTAAATACAGTGTTGAGTTTTAGAATCAATATTTGTGTTTTATGTTTTATTGTAATAATTATCTTTAATTACTGTAATTGGTGTTCTACCGTTTTAAATAACGTAAAATAAAATCATACAGCGATGATTAAACGGGTGCCTATGGATACCTACTAGACAACGCAACGGATATAAATAATAATTAACTTGTTTTATAATTATATAAAACACACAGAATAAACCCAGACCTGGTCAAATAAGAAATTTATTTTATATTTTTTTTATTTGGTACCATATCTTAATCTCGATGCGCAATATCTTTTTACCTATTGTACCTATCTTCTTATCTCTTAAGGTTGACTGGGAGAAAATGCCTTAGGTATTAAGTCCGCCTTTGTATTTTAAAATTAATTTTATTTATTAATTTAAAATAAATATTGTACATGAACTTATAGTTAAGATCTGTACAAAATCAGGTTAGTTAATAAATGTTGAAATTTAATTGTAACTGCTTAAGAAGAAGAAAATGACGCCAGGTGGCAGCTATATAGATCTACTAAAAAGTTAAGGTTTTATTTTTTACACCATGAAAATATGAACGTCTCAGACCGGGTTGATGGGTATTCATTATTTGCCGATAGTGAATTAGGAAGGTCGTGAGGAACATGAGTAGTAAGTTAATTATTGTATACTAGCTGTGCCCCGCGGTTTTACCCGCATTAAACTTTATAATTTATAGCCTGTGTGTTATTCAGATGTATAAGCTATATTATTACAAAGTTTCATCAAATTCCGTTCGTTAGTTTTTGCGTGAAGACGTAACAAACATACACAATCACAAACTTTCGCCTTTATAATACTAGCTGTACCCGCGGTTTTACCCGCATTAAACGTTATAAATTATAGCCTATGTGTTAATCCAGGGTGTCAGCTAACTCCATACCAAATTTTATTAAAATCGCTCCAGCCGTTTAGACGTGAAAAAGTAACAAACATACACACTCACACAGTCACAAACTTTCGCCTTTATAATATTAGTGTGATCATGACTACTTACGCTTATGTTAACAGCGATGTAGTGCAGACTAGAGTGGTGGTTGACGAACAGTTGCGTCTCATACGCCGAATCGCCGTAATTATCAACAGCTATGGAGAGTTTCACTTCCTCTTCTTGGCCGAGGGTCAGCGAGTAAGTTTTGTTATCGTTCGCTGGAAAGAAAATAATAGATTACTTTTATTTTATTATTTATTGACGGTCACCGTAGCCTAGTTGGTAGTGCTTCTGCCTACAAAGCTGGTGGTCCTGGGTTCGAATCCCGGTAAGTATAAATATTTGTGTGATGAGCACGAATATTTGTTTCTGAGTCATGGATGTTTTCTATGTATATATGTATTTATCTATCTATATAAGTATGTATATCGTCGCCTGGTTGGTACCCATAGTACAAGCTTTGCTTAGTTTGGGGCTAGGATGATCTGTGTGACATTGTCCCTAGATATTATTATTATATCTATAATATGGATGTTGTAAGAAATATATAAGTATGTATATCGTCGCCTGGTACCCATAGTACAAGCTTTGCTTAGTTTGGGGCTAGGATGATCTGTGTGACATTGTCCCGAGATATTATTATTATATCTATAATATGGATGTTGTAAGAAATATATAAGTATGTATATCGTCGCCTGGTACCCATAGTACAAGCTTTGCTTAGTTTGGGGCTAGGATGATCTGTGTGACATTGTCCCTAGATATTATTATTATTGTAAAGAAGTAGCACTAATTATGGTCTTGACTCCATAATAAGGGCGTGGAAGCCAAAAGATTTCCACAATGCAGTAATGTCTATCATTTGGAGGATATGTCATAATCGTTACACTTGGCAGACGGGTTGGTGATCGCAGTGTGATGGTCATAGTTCACAGAGAGACGTTCCTGTTCCTTCTCTGGGAGATTTTTCCCTGGGTCAACTTCTACGTTCTACGACCCCTACGGAGTGTAACGGAGTGGTAATATTCTTCCCGGCAGCCACCCTTAGTAAGTTGTCCAACAAAAGCGATGTTTATCTTGACGACACGGTACTGTCGTCGCTTCATACTAAGAATGTCGTTGCCACATAGAAGGGTACAAAATTGTTTCAATTCTACCAGGAGTCCCCAAAGAATTTTCCGCATTTATTTTTCGCGGGACTAGTCCCTCCTTTTTAGGGTTCCATAGTCAAATGGCAAAAATCGGAACCCTTATAGATTCGTCATGTCTGTCTGTCTGTCCGTCTATAGGTCACAGCCACTTTTTTCCGAAATTATAAGAGCTGTACTATTGAAACTTGTTAAGTAGATGTATTATGTGAACCGCATTAAGATTTTTACACCAAAATAGAAAAAGAATAATAATTCCGGGGTTCCCCGTACATAGAACTGAAACTCAAAAAATGTTTTTTCATCGTACCCATACATGTGGGGTATCTATGGGTAGGCCTTCAAAAATGATATTGAGGTTCCTAATATTTTGTTTTCCTAAACTGAATAGTTTGCGCGAGAGACACTTTTAAAGTGGAAAAATGAGTGTCCCCCTGTAACTTCTAAAATAAGAGAATGATAAAACTAAATAGAATATATGATGTACATTACCATGTAACCTATCAACGAAAATTGGTTTGAGCGAGATATAGTCGGTAGTATTTTTTTATGCGTCATAAATCGTAAACCGCAATTTACCTTTCATTTAATCAACTGAAATACTTGCTGCTGCGGAACCCTTCATGGGCGAGTCCCACTCGCACTTGGCCAGTTTTTAGATATTACTGCATCTCCTGTTAGGCTCTGGTATCAGGGGACATGCTTGAATCTAATCTCTCAGTGTCCGCAAGAGTAGAATCAAATAAAATTCTGCTGCGGCTATATCCCCAAGTTAGAAACTGTTGTGTAATTTTATTTCTGCTATGATCTAATCAATCGACAATAATACTATCGTCACAAACCAGATAAATCTGGTTTTATCACTAGTATATTTATCAGTTATTCGCATACCTCCGAACTATCGTGAGCCAACTTGGCAGCCCCACAAATACAATACATCTCTCACACCAGACGTTGAAATATGTACCTACTTCATGATTATTGTAGACGCCAGCACATCAAGCTACCCCAATCTGTCTAATTTCCCCAATTGGAAGTGAACCGTATGCTTAAGTGATAAAGTTGAAAATCGATAAAAGAAATTTTACAGATTGGGGTAGGTGCAAGGGCTGGCGTCTGTACATTGGTATTATATAATAATACGAATTATAGGGCAGTGATATCATTAAATCCATGTTTACTTTTCTGACAAGCATCTTTTCAGAAGACTTATGAGATAGTATGTACTGAACGGCTTATATAATATTATCAGTGACGGTATAAACACGCAAATTACATATAATAATAGTATCTTGGGACATCATTCAAACACGGTCATCTGATCCCAAACCAAGCAGAGCTTGAACCTACTATGGAGACCAGATATTATACCTACTACTTTCCTTTTGTAAATACATACTTATATAGATAATAACACCCAAACTCAAGACAAACAGACACGTTCATGAACACAAATATCTGTCCCGGGTGGGAATCAAACCCACGGCCAGCGGCGTGAAAGGCAACCATTAACCAAGCACGCCAACTGGCTCGTCAACCTATGGATTGCTGCTGTGTGGTGACGGCATAGAATATCATCACCCCATCTCATCCCGTCGTGGACGTAGAAATCGCCCGAGGAAATACCTACCAGAGAACGGGCAGCAGCGTTTTTCTGTGAACGATGACTATCAAACTGCGATCGCCAACCAGTCTGTCAAGCGTGGAGATTATGGCATATCCCCCCATTCCTTGGGGAGGCTTTTGTCCAGCAGTGGACGTATTTTGGCTGACATGATGATGAACGCCTGGTTCCAGTGCTTAATTCTATTACTATCTATGTTACTAACAGTTAAAGAATAGAAGTGGATAGAAATGGAGATAGGCTTATGGCTTCAAAAAACATTTTCTGATACTCACTCAAAGGCAGTAACAACTTTGGATCTACAACTAAATCGCTGACGCAGACGCCATCTGATCCGCAATCGTTAAGGAAGTTTGCAGTGAACATGCTGGTGGCCGTTGCATTCAGGACTGGGTATTGGTCGATATCAGGGAGAGATCCCTGGGTGGAGTAGCGAGGCTCAGCGTGGACCAGCATATATGTTACCTGGAACTAAAAGGAAATATATTTGAGAACAACAATCTAAACCCCGTTGACTACCTATTTGATGTTAATTAGTTTCCACATGGTCAGCAACAATATGGAATATAATAATATCCTAGTACATTATTCTCACACGGCCATCTGATCCCAAACTAAGCAGAGCTGGTACTACGACAACCAGATAGCTTGTATATTATATGTACTACTTTTCTTTTGCAAATATAGACTTATGTAGACCATTATATGGAGACTCAGGATAGACATGTTAATGCAAACAAATATTTTTCCTGGCTGGGAATCGAACCCACGAACTGCAGCGTGAAAGGCAAGCATTTACCAACCATGCCCACAAAAATATGTATGTATCTAGCCAGGTGAATGAAGACTATACCATAGGTACAGTGTGCCATCAGGCTCACTCCGGTGTTGTTTGTCCATGGGCGGTGGTGATCTTACCACCAGATTACCTGCTTGCTCGTGTTCCTTGCTAGGTACAGGCATAGGTATATCAAACAAAATGACTTAGGTTCTGGTCATCATTAAAAATAGCTCTTGTGTACATTATGGTTATAATTTTTAAGAATATATATATATATATATATATATATATATATATATATTTATATATATATATATATATATATATATATATATATATATATATATACATTTTTTTTTTGTTTTTTTAATTTATGTATGTATATCTACTATATAAAAATAAGTCGGGTTTTCCTTCCTGACGCTATAACTCCAGAACGCACGAACCGATTTCCACGGTTTTGCATTCTTTGGAAAGGTCTCGGGCTCCGTGAGGTTTATAGCAAAGAAAATTTATAAAATTTAACGCGGGTAACACCGCGGGGCACAGCTAGTATTTATATATATATGTATATTTAGATATCTGTATGTATATAGTATAGATGGTATGTAATATGTAAGTTAAGTATAAGTTTGTAGCGTAAGTTCACTGTTTTAGTCATGGTACCAGTGCGTACCATGTCATCATTTTTGTACACTGACAACTACCGCAACTCTTTTATTCCATACTTCAATCCCTGCCTAGGTTGTCTGGAAGAGATCACATTTAGTGATAAGGCCGCCAATTGTACATTTCTTTTATGCATCCTTGTTCTTTATGTTTTATTTTACTTGGTGGACAATAAAGAGTTATCTATCTATCATTTTATGTTGTGCAGACGCCAGCACATCCGGCTACCCCAATTTGTCAAATTTCTTTTATAGATTTTCAACTTTATCACATAAGCATAAGGTTCACTATCAATTGGGGAAATTAGACAGATTGGGATAGCTTGACGTGCTGGCATCTGTTACTTTGACAGATGGATTTTGGTGTTGTTCAGTTTTGGTTGAACAAAACTTTAGTTGGAAATCGCGTCAGCGTTCAGGCTTCCTATGAGCTATACCTACGTATAAATATTATATCTACTATATAAAAATAAGTCGGGTTTTCCTTCCTGACGCTATAACTCCAGAACGCACGAACCGATTTCCACGGTTTTGCATTCGTTGGAAAGGTCTCGGGCTCCGTGAGGTTTATAGAAAAGAAAATTTATAAAATTTAACGCGGGTAACACCGCGGGGCACAGCTAGTTATATTATAAATTATTTGGATTAGAAGAGTAAAAAATAGTTATCAATTCTATCGACTGCCCCCCAAGATTTTTTACATCTGTCTTAAAAACATAATCTCTGGTAGATAATGTTTCAAAGTCAGATGTAAAAAATACGGCCACTAGTATTTAAACGGTATTAAATTTTAAGCACTATCGGAAGATCAGAGTTTTATATATTATGAGTTACAGATTAAATAATAGAATCTCAACAATAAGGTTAGATAGTATAGATACCTTGATAGGAGTCTGAATATCTCTCGTGTTGTTCTTCAAATAAACAATATGCTCTCGGCAATCCTCGGCATTTTTTCGAAGCGATATCGTTTTGTTAACAATAATGTTTTTATCGGAGTCAAAAAAGACTCTAGAATATTTCCTTCCTCCGGGAAACGTCTCAGCTTCGATAATGTAATTGAGCTGATGTGTATTCGTCTGGGCAGACTGGACCAAAGACTCGATTATACAGCAGGCTTCGAAGTGGAAGCAAGTATAGTTGGAACTTGGATCTCTGTCACACCCATGGACCGTTGGGTCAATGTTGATAATGGTATTGGACGGCCGGATAGATGTCTTGATGTCGATTATTGGTCGTGTTCGTATTAAAGCAACGCTGCTCTGTAATTAAAAAAATACAGTTTAATAATAATATATTGAAGATAGGCCAGGTCAGAAGTACCCTAAACCAGCAAGCAGGTATGAAGAATATAATGTCAGCAAACGAGGTAAAAGAGGTGTGCAAAGATCGTGACAAATAGAAATGTGTACGTAGCAATATATTCAATCTATTATTATTATTATTATTACATACAATAAAATCGTAGGAAAGTCAAAACTGTACATTGAATATTTATTTAAAAGGATACTTGGGGCGTGATCTAATCGATATCGTAGCCAAAAATATAGTTTTTAGTATTTTTGTCTGTTTGTTTGTATGTATGTCCGGGCTAAACTCAAAAATTACTGCATGGAATTACTTCAAATTTTTCATGAATATTACTAAGAGGTCGGGTCAACATATAGGCTACATATTATCACGCTATCACCTACGGGAGAAGACCTGTGGTAATTTATGAAGTTTAACGCGGGTAAACCGCGGGGAATGAAAAGCGTAGGGATAGTACCTCAACCTTTGCACCTCAATTACAACCAAAATAATAAGCCTTGATATCTGGTTTCGCGAAATTTTCTGAGTATTGATGTATGATGTTTGTTGCTTTTTCACGCACAATCTACGATACGAATATTGATGAAACGTTGAAGTAATAGCTTATATATCCGAATAACACAAGCTATAATTCATAAAGTTCTATGCGGATGAAACCACGGGGCACAGCTAGTAAATTTATAATTATTGGGTTTTGTCTGCACCAAAAGATAATTCTTTTGAAATTCATCAAGTTACATGGAAAATGTGTATCTTTGAAAACAGCAAAATCTTTACTTACATTTTCATAAGCTCCCACTAATAAATCTGGATATCCATTTTCGTCCAGATCAACTCCACCAGACAGGGCATAGCCAAAAGTCCTCATCACAACTGGCAGCGTCTCCGCTGCAATCCGCTGATCTGGTTTAGTATTCAGTCCCTTTTCCTTATCTCCCATATAAATGTAGACTACTCCATTGCCTTCATAAGGACTTCCTATAGCAATATCCTGGCATCCATCTTTGTTTAAGTCTCCAACATTGGCTATTGAAATCCCGAATTGTGACTCCATCTTGCCGGTCAACTTCACGTTGTATGCCGTTGGTAAACTCTGATTGATGTTTAAATATAGGTAGACAGCACCCCCCATATCTCGGCCGAAATAAAAGGGAGCGCCGACCAATAAATCTGGTAATCTGGAAAGAGATGGATGCGTATCAGAAGCTTGCGTTTCTGCTGGTCGGCCGGTTAGCGTTGTTGATCGTCGTATTCCCACCCCGGACAGATATTTGGATGCATGAAGATGTCTGTTTGTCCTGAGTCTGGGTGTAATTATGTATAAAGGTATGTATTTACAAAAGAAAATTAGTATATGTATACAACAGTTATCTGGTTTCCATAGTACAGACGCCAGCACATCAATCTACCCCAATCTGTCACATAAAATAAATTTGATAGATTGAGGTACCTAGATGTGCTGGCGTCTGTACAAGCTCTGATTAATTTGGGATCAGATGGTCGTGTGTGACTAATGTCCCAGGATATTATTATTAGACGGGATTAAGAAGTAAAAATATTTGAACAAAACAATTGGAAAATCGAATTGTCCAATAGGTAACTATAGATATTTACTGCAAATTCAGAGGTTTTAGTCATCAAGCTACAAACGATCAGTGCCTCTAGCACGAGTTCCTGCAGTTTACTTACTCGATCACACGTAAAGTTTCCTCCCATATATTGAGCACCAGCGCCTCTCGCGGAAACTATTAAGAACTAAAACTCTGGTGCTCAATGTATGGGAGGAAACTGTACGTGTGATCGAGTAAGTAAACTGCAGGAACTCGTGCTAGAGGCACAGATGTCTACATAAAAACAAACCGTTCGAAATGTAACTAAAATAATCTTATAAATTGACCTAACGGTTCCATGACCATCATCCTAATCCTAAGGTTAACCGTTATATACTCATAGTTTTGGAATAGCGGTTTATTTAATTTGGACTGAATAACAATTTTTTTATCTTAAATATAATTCTCTAAAAGACAAATCCCGCACGGTTATAATGTTTCCCTGTGTCGCGGGGTACTTTACAAACATGTAATTGATGAACACACAGTACATTCAGACTCAGGACAATTATTTTTGGGTCACACAAATAGTTGATCTCCGCGGGAATCAAACCCGGAACACGAAGTGGCGAAGCCACTGTCTTAACTGCTAAGCCATACGTGCACTTAGTACACTTTTTTGGATTCGGATTTACATATCATCATCATTATTATATTACGGTCACCATAGCCAAGGTGGTAGTGCCCCTGCCTACGAAGCTGGTGGTCCTGGTTTCGAATCCCGGTAAGTGCAAATATTTGTGTGATGAGCACGAATATTTGTTTCTGAGTCATGGATGTTTTCTATGTATTTAAGTATTTATCTATCTATATAAGTATGTATATCGTCGCCTGGTACCCATAGTACAAGCTTTGCTTAGTTCGGGCTAGGATGATCTGTGTGACATTGGCCCTAGATATTATTAGCCGGAAGACGTCACTGCTGAAAAAAGGCATCAAAGATCCCCAAAGATCTCCCGCAATCCTTGTAAGATTATCACATTGCGTGAAAACGTATCGAATCTAATCTATACAGTATAATTTCCAGGATTAGACTGGTTTTTGTTTGAAGGTGTCGAATATTACTGTCCCAGGCAGAAGGCCTTTACCGTTATTTATAATTCTACATTATCAAATATTAGTCAAGTTCAAATAATCTGTTTTTACCTTAAATCTATAGGTAATCTATACATATAATAAAATCGTAGGAAAGTCAAAACTGTACATTGAATATTTTTTAAATAGGATACTTGAGGCGTGAACTACAATCGATATGGAAGCAAAAAATATAGTTTTTAGAATTTTTGTCTGTTTGTCGGTTTGTCTGTATGTATGTCCGGGCTAAACTCAAAAAGTAATGAATGGATTTACTTCAAATTTTAAATGAATATTACTAAGAGGTCGGGTCAACATATAGGTTACATATTATCTCGCTATCACCTACCGGAGAGGAGCTGTCATAATTTCTAAAGCCTAACGCGGGTAAAACCGAGGGGCACAGCTAGTTAAGATAATAAAATCGTAGGAAAGTCAAAACTGTACATTGAATATTTTTTTAAAGGATAATTGGGGCGTGATCTGTAATCGATATCAAAGCCAAAAATATAGTTTTTAGAATTTTTGTCTGTGTGTCTGTTTGTCTGTATGTATGTCCGGGCTAAACTGAAAAAGTACTGCATGAATTTACTTCAAATTTTGCATGAATATTACTAAGAGGTCGGGTCAACATATAGGATACATATTATCACGCTATCACCTACGTGGGAGGAGCTATGATAATTTAACGCGGGTAAAACCGCGGGGCACAGCTAGTTAATATATATAATTCATTTGTAATACTACGATTATACATTACATCCTGGGACATTCACACAGAGCCATCTGATCTCAAACGAAGCAGTGCTTGTACTAAGGAAACCCGATAACTGATATACTACATATACTTCTTTTGTAAATACATACTTATATAATTACGCCCAGACTACGGACAGACAGACATATTCAATACTCAATCGTTTATTGCTTCCACAATGTATAACAGATGGTATAATAATCTTATAATTATGTAACAATTATGGACCCTGTCGGGCACAGCATAGTAGAAGAGAGGAAGAAGGCTTTTTGTTAATAATAAAAAGTTTTAGAATTTATGCTATTTGTAAGAATGATTAAGTATGCCAAATTTTAATTTAAAAATGTCAGTATTTAAAGCGAAAAGATTATCATATTAATATTAGAATGTCAAGATCTATAGAATTGTTGTTGTTAATGTTTATAGTAGTATTCATGCACATAATATCTGTCCTGGGTAGGAATCTAATCCACGACCTGGCTACGGCGTGACAGGCAAGTATTTATCAACCATGCCAACCATCCCGTTGATAGATAGACTTAGATATATTATTACAGTTTTAATTCAGGAATACTTATCATCATCATCATATCAGCCGAAAGACGCCCACTGCTGGACAAATGCCTCCCCCAAAGATCTCCACAATTGCCGGTCTTGCGCTATTCGCATTCAGCAATTTAATACTTATCATCATCATCATATGATCAGCCGAAAGACGTCCACTGCTGGACAAATGCCTCCCCCAAAGATCTCCACAATTGTCAGTCTTGCGCTATTCGCATCCAGCAGTTTAATACTTATCATCATCATCATATCAGCCGAAAGACGTCCACTGCTGGACAAAGGCCTCCCCCAAAGATCTCCACAATTGCCGGTCTTGCGCTATTCGCATCCAGCAGTTTAATACTTATCATCATCATCATATCCACCGAAAGACGTCCACTGCTGGACAAATGCCTCCCCCAAAGATCTCCACAATTGCCGGTCTTGCGCTATTCGCATCCAGCAGTTTAATACTTATCATCATCATCATATCCACCGAAAGACGTCCACTGCTGGACAAATGCCTCCCCCAAAGATCTCCACAATTGTCGGTCTTGCGCTATTCGCATCCAGCAGTTTAATACTTATCATCATCATCATCATCATATCAGCCGAAAGACGTCCACTGCTGGACAAAGACCTCCCTCAAAGATCTCCACAATTGCCGGTCTAGCGCTATTCGCATCCAGTAGTTTCCAGCGACCCGCACAAGATCATCGGTCCATCTTGTAGGGGGCCTGCCCACGCTGCGTCTTCCGGTACTTATCATACTATCTAATAAAACTTACCCATCTCCATTAACATCAGCACTTGCTACTTCATATCCGAAGTTGGAGCCAAACTGCTCCCCTTTCAGTAGCAAGGAGAGATTGAGTATGTTAAGGTCTGTTCTTCCCCAGTCCTCAGTATCCAGTTTACTGAAGATCACGACCTGTCCAGTTCCATGGGCTCGAGGCGCCCCCGCAACGTAGGAAGCTTTCTGTCCGAAGAAGTTGCCACTTGTCACCGACATACCTGGAATTTTAATTTTATTTATTAATATAATGTGTAAATAATGGCCCAGAATATTATCTATACATATAATAAAATCGTAGGAAAGTCAAAACTGTACATTGAATATTTTTTAAAAGGGATACTTGGGGCGTGATCCGCAATCGATTCGAAGCAAAAAATATAGTTTTTAGAATTTTTGTCTGTTTATCTGTTTGTCTGTATGTATGTCCGGGCTAAACTCAAAAAGTACTGCATGGATTTACTTCAAATTTTGCATGAACATTACTAAGTGGTCGGGTCAACATATAGGCTACATATTATCACGCTATCACCTACGGGGGAGTAGCTGTGATAATTTTATTTTACCCGCGTTAAACTTTATAAATTATCACGGCTCCTCCCCCGTACGTGATATCATAATAATATGTAGCCTATATGTTGACCCGACCTCTTAGTAATATTCATGCAAAATTTTAAGTAAATCCATGCAGTATTTTTTGAGTTTAGCCCGGACATCATCATCATCATCATATCAGCCGAAAGACGTCCACTGCTGGACAAATGCCTCCCCCAAAGATCTCCACAATTGCCGGTCTTGCGCTATCCGCATCCAGCGATTTCGAGCGGCCCGCACAAGATCATCGGTCCATCTTGTAGGGCCCGGACATACATACAGACAAAAATTCTAAAAAACTATATTTTTGGCATCGATAGTATATTACGCCCCAAGTATCCTTTAAAAAAATATTCAATGTACAGTTTTGACTTTCCTACGATCTTATTATATGTATAGATTACCCGCGTTAAACTTTATAAATTATCACAGCTGCTCCCCCGTAGGTGACAGCGTGATAATATGTAGCCTATATGTTGACCCGACCTCTTGGTAATATTCATGCAAAAGGTCATGGCTCATAATCCGACCTGGTTCAAAAATGTATTTGTACAAAAAAGAAAATGATGGCAAATAATACAGGCATATACTTTTCATTATACGTAAAAAAAAAAAAAAAATCAATGGAGAGATCTTGCAGTAGACCAATAAAAATTGGATAATAATTAGCTGCACCAGTGGTTCCACCCATCTGTAAATTATTTTATTCCATGGCATCATGGAATAAAAAGTATATTGTGTCCGTCTCCAAATATAATATGTAGGTATAGGTATCTCAATACGGTAATTTAATCAAAATCGGTTCAGTGGTACCTATAGACTTGAAAATGTAACAAACAAACTCACTTCGCCGTTGTTTTGTTAAATAAAAATATCATCATCACACTCATAAAGCAAACTCATTCGGTCAGGTAATAACAGGTATATTTCTGTCTCTGTCTAAAACCACAATGTATAAGTTAAGTTTTCATACTAGGTATACCTACTACTTACATTTTTATTGGGCATGTTGGCGTGGTCGGTAAATGCTTGTTTTTCACGCCGGAGGTCGTGGGTTCGATTCCCACCCAGGACGGATATTTGTGTGCATCAACATGTCTGTTTGTCCTGAGTTTGGGTGTAATTATCTATATACTTAAATATATATTTACAAAAGAAAGTAGTAGGTATATGTAGTATATCAGTTATCTGGTTTCCAAAGTAGAAGCTCTGCTTAGTGTGCGATCAGATGGCCGTGTGTAAATAATGTCCCAGGATATTATTATTATTATTTCATGATCCCCATCAGCCACAGTAATGCGCCACTTACCATTGAAAAGTATAATCATTTGTCTTTGATTCCCACTATATTTCATTTCTGTACGTCGTAGGTATATTTTTCACACTTAATGGGCCATTACCTTTGAAGTAAATCCATGCAGTACTTTTAGAGTTTAGCCCGGACATACATACAGACAAACAGACACACAGACAAAAATTCTAAAAACTATATTTTTGGCTTCGATATCGATTGTAAATCACGCTCCAAGTATCCTTTAAAAAAATATTCAATGTACAGTTTTGACTTTCCTTCGATTTTATTATATGTATAGATTAGCCGTGTGGTTTGCGGCCTAGAAAGAATATCAGCGCCACCCCATACCATCCCGTGGGTGTCGTTAAACGCGACTAAGGGATACACCAGGTAGTCGGGCAGCAGCGCCACCTGTGTACTAGTTACCACCTAACTGCGGTCCCCAACTCACATGACAAGCGCATGACTATGGTAAACCGTCATAATGACAGCGTTATAGAAACCTTTGGGGAGGCGTATGTCCAGCAATGGAAGATTTTAGGCTAATGATGTGATATAATTGGTTCAAAAAGACTTTGAAGTCTAGTAAACAACGTCTTAGACATTTATATCGGTTATTTTTAATGAACTATTCGGAATTTAACTGTACATTCAACTAAGATTATAAAATACCAACGAAATTGATGAAGTTTAGACACTTTTTTTTCGGGACTAGTCCCTCCCTCTTACCCACCACTGCAACTCCTGTAAGCCAGGATCAACAGTGGCACACAATGAAATGACACTGAGCGGTGAAGCTCAGGCATGTCCCGGGGAATCGCTTTAACTGTCTTGGATCCCGCAACGAATTTAATCAGAAACAGAAAAAAGGAGGAGTTAGAAAATGAATAGTTCCACTTCCCTCCAGAGCAAAGCGGGAGACAGAAATGTAAAGAGGCTATAGCCTCATAAAATGAGAGATTTGCAACTAGAGAAGCCAGCTGCAAAAGCACCGAGGATCAATTTAAGGGTCCTAAGTGAGCTGTTATATTTGATGATGAAGTTTAGACAGATTCAAATTGGAGAGCGGACTACCACTTCACATAATTGCAGGATGGAAAAAAGTTAACAGTATGTAATCCCTTGCCGTATGGAAGCCGTTGGATGCGGGCAGCACTATACTGGCAGTTGTAGAGATCATCTTTTGGGAAGGCCTTCGTCCAGCAGTGGACGTGGATATCAAGATGGATCCGAGTTTAGTAGCAGGATTTTAACTATTAAACCAGATTACCAAATCCTACCACTAAAAGCCAAAAGTGAAATTGTTCTCACAAAAAAAAGGTTTTTTATTCATATCTCGGGACAATGTCAGACAGATAATCCTAGCCCCAAACTAAGCAAAGCTTGTACTATGGGTACTATTGGGTACCAGGCGACGATAAACATAGATAAATACTTATATACATAGAAAACATCCATGACATCTATTTGTATCTATATTCGTGCTCATCACACAAATATTTGCACTTACCGGGATTCGAACCCAGGACCACTAGCTTCGTAGGCAGGAGCACTACCAAATAAGCTACGGTGACCGTCATATGGATTTTAAAAAGCGCTTTATTCTGAATAGGTTTGTAATAGAATTAAGTATTTCAAATGTTAAACTTGTCTTTACGATGCTGTTGAGATTGCCTCGGTTATATATACTGCTAAAGGGATGTTCGTGTAAAACAGAACTAACTGTTTCCCCGGAGTCAAGCCTAAAAAGTTGCGTTACTGTTACATCAAACGTGGCTCAGTAACAATACCTTCCTGATAAAGGTGGTGGAGAACACTTTCGTACAAAGTCATATTGTTGTAAAGTTTATGAATCCGCGTGTACGTGGAATACAAATAAAACTTATACCAGCCGCCAGGTTCTGATACAGACACTGTCGCCAGAATGTAACAATGTTATCAGTATGTAATCGCTTGCCGTATCATCCATATCACCTGGATAAATGGTCGTCTACCATCGGGCACCGGGTAAAGAGTGTCTTGTAATACACAAGAAACTCTTTACCACGCACTCTTTAGAATCAATTAACTGCGGAGGTATTTCCGAATCGGTATGACAGGGCAACTTTCAAGAGGCGAGCCTATTCCTTTCTCGAGGGCCGGCAACGTACTTGAAGCCCTTCTGGTGTTGCGTATGCGGAGGTGATTATATACCTTCAGGTGACCCGCTTGCTCGTTTCTCTTGGTTATTTTAAACATATACTTTTAAATAGTAATGATGCTATATCTCACCTAAATAGCTGTATTTCTCTACAGGACTGGCTCCATCTTGAACAGGCGCCATGTAAACAATGTTGTCTCGTTCAAACTCGTCATCATTGGTGTCTTGGACAAAGATCGTGCCTCTCCACGTATAGGGGCCCGGACTACCCATGATCAATTTGTCGTCCTCGAGAAGAGAACTGCTCGTACCCACTTGACAGAACCCATATTCTTCATGTTCTCTGTTTCAAAATACAATAATAAATTAATTATAGAAACAAATGGATCTACACGATCTATACGAAATCCAAAAACTTGTTGCAATTCTGATGAAAAGTGTGAGATGTTTTTGTTAACAATAATTTCAATGAACTTTATATTCGTTTATCAGAATTTAAAACACAGGACAAATTCAAATAGTTCCTAAACGCATTTTATAAGGAACAATTTGTACCTCTAGAATACAAACAATCTTGGAATATGACGAGGTGTTCGTAGCCAGGTGCTCTCAGCCGTCCGTAAATGATTGGTGAGGTTAAGCAACTAGGCTCGCGGTCAGTTCATTGAGGGATGACCGCCAAAGTGGTTTAACTTCTGAGCACCTCCGTGTTTCGGAGAGCACGTTAAGCTGTCGGTCCCGGTTGTAGTCAATAGGCAACAGTCGTTAAGCCATGTCAGAGTCCTACTGGGCGGTTTGAACAAACCTGACAATAGGGTAATCACTGCCCATACGATAAGTAAGTAATTTGGAATATGACGTCGATATTCCAGGTTTAAAAGCTTTCATAGTCCATTTTAAGTTGGAGTATGGATATGGACCATGCGTGCGAGACGGGTCGCACCCTGAAGATGAGTTCCCAAAGGGCTCGAAACGTTGGCTGAATCCAACATGAAATTAATTACGTGGGTAATAATTTTTTCACTATGTTACCTCAACACGTCAGTTTAAATTATAATTTTGACAGTTTTCTACTCGTTTCAAAATTTTACAAGCTTCTCTCTGACAGATGGAATTAACCAAGTGGAAATTTAGCAGATGCATCGTACCGATAAGGTATATGCAGGGTCGTTCATAAGTTTTGTATAGACTTAAAAGATGCACTAGTACTAACCTGGCGACTGATCGTCCTCTACAAGGCTCTAAAACATCTACAAGTTTGAGCTCGTTGTTCAATGTGTAGCATAATCCTTGACCAAATTGTAGCTCACCCTGTTTGCGGATGTATCTGAAAAATACATAATTTAGCTTTTAATAAAACCTACTAAAACACAATATTTTATGAAGAAATCCGAATTTATGTTGTGTGTGTGTGATACCTACAAGATACTTGGCGCAGTCAGTAGGATACCTTGGAACAATTTCAACTATACCAACTGTTGCCATACATCAAACGAGATAATAAAATAGAAATACGTGTGAATGTGCAATGAGTGAAGATGTATTATGAGTTATTAGTATTGAAAATAAAAATAATTTATAGAAATAAAGTTATAGGCACCTGTGAGCGCAAACAGCAACTTTCTTCCCTGGACCTTGACTTCTCACGGAAACACCGAGCCACTGACCTTCCTTGATCTCATCCGGGTAAGGTGCAGTCAGGTTATCAGACTCGAATGCTATAGATTAAATAATCATTAGTACATAACATCCTATTGTATAATTTATTATCTGTTAAAAAGCGTTGACTGAATAAAATATTATTGCAAAATGAAATTAATACAACTATTAATCACATATTATATAATATGGATTATAATTCAATAACGTGTTTAGCACAATTTTTTAAATAAAAGCTCAATTAGACACAAATACAAAATCATTATAACTTCTTAGTAAATTACGTAATTCTAGAACACCATATTATATAAACTCAACCCAGAACAAATTAATCAAAAGTGTTGGAACTGCAAAAGAATATTTAAAGATGCGTCAAACAAGCGCAACTTGTAAAAAAATGTTTCTGTTGCGTTTGCTTTCAAAATAAACTCAAAAATCCAATCCAATCAAGAAACTGAATCGGTGGTAATCTCGGCAAATGCAAAGCATTGCAATCAGGCGGGTGTAATGCAAAAATATTGTATTCTCAATAATACCAGCAGAGTTTCAAATGCGTCAGAAACTTCTACATCGTGTATCATGTTGCACAAACATCGTGCAATTGATAAAACATAATGTCTCATAAAACATGCATCTTGCCCTTAATTTAAAAAATAAAACTGGTTTACTCTAATTAAATTTCTTTAGTGATAAAAACTCTGTACTTGATCCTTTTCATATCGGTAACAAACAAAATCACTTAGTGATTCTCATTAAGGATGTTAAGGCAAATTTAGATGTAAATGTTATTCTTATTAAAGCGCTGAATGATAATAATTGGGTGTAGTGGCCTAGTTTTGTTTTAACGATTTTTAGTTTGTCAGATGCGAAAGAGATCAAGATGTGTAAGGTGACGATACAGCTGCAACCTGTAATGAATCAATGTGATAATCAACGTGAAGAAGATACGGCTCAAACTTGTGGTCTCGGGTTAATAGACGTTATCGAAGACTACGAATGTTAATTAATTAATGTGTAAGTTACTCGGCCCAGCGTCTCTAGTTAGACGGTTCTTACCAGATACATATTTGGACAGTTTATTATGATTTATTAAAATTTTAGAGTGCAGTTTTTCGCACATTTTTGTCCGAATGTGTTTCGTTAATTATTTTAGATATATTACAGCCAGTCACCTTTAGTTTTTTGTTACGAGTTAAAACGATCGTGTGAGTTTTGCCTAAGTATTAAAATGTTTATATTATTTCGTTTGTCATTATTTGGAGGCCTTCTTCGTTACTAAGCTCTATTTTACATTTCTAACAAGCTCTATCTAAAATTCAATTGATTCTGAAGTCTATGCGTAAGATTTGGTTCGAGACTAATCTATATTTAGATTTTATCCTGAACTGATTCTATTTATATAATGATTGCTTCTTTCATACGTATAGATATTACTTATATAGTTGATATATTCAAAAGTGCTTTGTTGCGAAGCATATGATTTGGTGCTATTGCAAGCAGTTAGTGCTATCTAGTAAATGAGATACATTTTCCATGCTATGATATGCGTTGAATTAATAATAGTGACTAACTCACCTGTTACAACGGCTTCATAATTATTTCCTGCCACGGAAAATGTATCCCTATTACAATGATCGTAAATGTGAATATATATAATGTGTCGCAAAATAAAAATTTCAAACACTAAGTTAGTTAACATGCGTTGCGATTATATGACGGTCCAGCTGGAACTTGAGTAAAAAGTTGATGATTAGTAAATAAAAGTACATAACAGCGATTAGTCGATTAGTCGAAGAGCAAATGATTAAGAATAAAAGGATTTTGAGACCACAGCTCACTTACTCGTGTCTATCTTGCCGTACTTCGCTGTTTTGGGGCACCACCGACAAAAGACAACAGTTTAGTTAACATTTAAAACGATTACTTAGGACCTATCGTTCGTTCTTGAAGTGTTCCAGCGATTCCTTCGTATTGTATCTAAACTGTGAGAACACGTTCTAATAGCAAGTGTTTATCTATATCTATTCACTAAGTTCTAACTACAACTAAAATCCATTGTTCGTGTAAATTATTACAAACTCGACTCGTGTGTGGAGCTACAATCAAAGAATAGTGATTCTTAACCTAGTTTTGTGATCTAAACGCTATTGGTGAAATACGCGGTACATATTTACATTTATAGATCCTTCGTTAACATGGTAAAGTATATCTATTCCTCTGTAATGAATAAAGAGATTACGAATACATGTCAAATGAAGATCTATTATTACAAGATCAAAGTTGAAATTTTCATAGCATTAAGTCTCGCGAAGATGAATCAAATATCCAATGCCCTCAAAAGAAACGACTTTATTAATGTCCACTCACTCCTTTTCCCATCAGTAATTATTTGGATGCAGTCATTTTGCGCTGGTGACACGCCACACTTCCATAGGGCACCAGATTTCGTTGTATTCGGCTGCAGATTTTGACCCAGCGGTGCACCAACCAATAACCTGTAAAAACAAATTTCTTTATTAATTCAATGTAATTTATATATACTATGGCTGGCCTGTTGTTTTATTGGTTACTGACCCTGACTGCTACGCAAGTGGTCGTGGGGTCCTGGGTTCAAATCTTTGTCTAATGAGCACAATTATTTGTCTGACCATCAGAATGCAATCGCCAAGCCGTCTACCAAGCGTGGTGATTACAGCATATCCCTCCGAACGACGGACACTACTCCATTGTGGAAATCTTTTGGGGAGGCCTTTGTAGTAAGAAAAACTGATTGACTTATTCGATTGAACCAATGAGACGGTTAAATTGACAGGTAGACAGACAGATGGTAAAGTAAGTGATAGGGGTTCGTTTTTACCTTTCAAGGTAGGAGCCGTAAATAACCAGCAACTGTTAAGAAGCACAGTAAAGATTATCATTAAATTATCAATCATTTGCAATGTATAAGATTCTATAACAAACTTCCCAATGATACTAGAGAATCGTGTATTTTAAACATAACATTTATAGGAATAATAATAATTACTGTAAATTACTAATTATAAAGGCGAAAGTTTCTGAGTGTGTGAGTATGTATGTATGTTACCTACTTCTTCACATCTAAACGGCTGGAGCGATTTCAATAAAATTTTGTATGGAGTCAGCTGACATCCTGGATTAAGACATAGGCTATAATTTATAAAGTTTAACGCGGGTAAAACTGCGGGACACCGCTAGTAATTACAGTAAATAATTATAGGTTAGACCACTCCAGTCGAAGCCATGAAATGTCTACGAATAAGTTTAAAAGAGTTATTAAAGCCAAATTGTATAGCAGCCAAATTGTGTAGCATATTACAAAATTTCTGATTATTTAAGTGATAAAAGTGCTTGAGATTGAGTTGTTCTGAGTCAGCCAACACACATGATTGTAATTAATCTTAAGTATATTTTATTTTAAAAAAGGATTCCTACTGAGTTTTCTAGCAGTGTTTCTCACTCATCCACGTCATGCACTGCACGGTAGGGTAAAAAAATGACGATTCCATATAAATGTAAAATTTTTACGGAATAAATAATTTTTGACTTTGACTTATCTTCATACTAGCTGTGCCCCGCGATTTCACCCGCGTTAAAGTAGTGTTGGCGTAAAAGTGTAACAAACATACATCTATACTCACAAACTTTCGCAATCATAATATTAGGATGTGTACTCTAGCGGTTATGGCAGTGCACGCCGGAATAGCTCGCAGATGGTAGATTTTTCCTACTTACTTGACACTTATCGTCATATTTTAGACAATTCACTCAATATCTTTATAAATTATAATAGTCTATGTGTTATTCTGATGTATAAGCTATATTATTGTACAGTTTCATTAAAATCCATTCAGTAGTTTTTACGTGAAAGACTAACAAACATCCATCCATCCTTACAAACTTTCGCGTTTATAATAGTAGTAGGATTGATGGTTCAAAGAAACCTTGTTGAATCCACGTCCGTCACGATTCATTGAGGACGGACAGACGAAGGCAATGAGACGGGCATGATTATGGCATTTGAAGTCATTACGTCACCTTTGTAGACCCTCATTACGTCATTATGGTGATAACGATGGTGGCGAGGGAGCATCACGATGGCTTTCGTAATCAACTAGGATCTATGAGAACATCGTGCTTATAAGTTATCAGTGTTAGCCGATTTTTGGAACGAAGTTCCTTATCGCGCGTTGTGAAAGGGGGCTAGACGAAAAAATTCTTACGAAAAGTTGTCACGACACTTTTTGCAGCTGTGCGGCGTGCGCATGTTTCTCTGTCTGTCTCTCTCTCTCTCTCTCACTCTCTCTCTTATAGAAAGCAAGCCAGATAATTTCTATTTCGCATTGAACAGTGTGGTGTCGCGACGATTATTTTTGTTGAGTGTATACAGGTTTTTCGTACATAATAAATAATAAGAAATAACTTCGTTCCATCCGGGTGTCCCTTGACACCTCTCAAGTTTTATTGATATTTTATGTCCTCGTCCAGAGTTTAAAAGTTTAAAAGAATTATAAAAGCCAAATTGTGTATCTAACTACAAAACTTCTGAGTATTTTAGTGACATGTTATGTCACTAAAATACTCAGAAGTTTGGGATTGAGTCGCTAGAAATTAACACATTTAAATACGTATGTAATTTTATGTTAAGAAACAAATATTTTAAATAAGGATTCCTACTGAGTTTTTTGTGGCAGCTATTATGTAAGTGATTGACAAGGTTAGGCAACTAGGCTCGCGATCAATCCATAGATGGGGACCAACAAAGTGGTTAAATTTCTGAGCATCTCCGTGCTTCCGTCGGTCCCGGTTATCTATAGGCAACAGTCATCAAGTCATGTCAGAGTCTTACTAGGCGGCTTGAACAACTCTGACACTAGGGTAACCACAGCCCATACTGATAAGTAAGCAAAAAAGATTTTTCCTGGGTGGAGAATGAACCCAAGTCCTCTTTTTTTTCTTTTGGAACGCGCGATAAGTTCCTTATCGCGCGTTGTGAAAGGGCGCTAGACGGAATTTTTTTTACGAAAAGTTGTCACGACACTTTTTGCAGCTCTGCGGCGTGCGCATGTTTCTCTGTCTGTCTCTCTCTCTCTCTCTCTCTTATAGAAAGCAAGCCAGATATTTTCATTTCTATTTCGCATTGAACAGTGTGGTGTCGCGACGATTATTTTTGTTGAGTGTATACAGGTTTTTTGTACATAATAAATAATAAGAAATAACTTCGTTCCATCCGGGTGTCCTCTCAAGTTTATTTATTTTTTGAAGTTATACTTCTTTTGGCGCGATGGAGAAAAATGATGAGAGTGAATTTTTACGATGCGCGCGCACACCGACACCAAAAAATTTAACAGCATGAAGTTAGTTCTAGGTGGTATGACAGTGAAATTGCGCGCGCAGAAGCGCGCGCATCGTAAAAATAACAGCATGAAGTTAGTTCTAGGTGGTATGAAAATTGATAACTATGTTCAAGCTGTATATTAAGAAGTATAACTTCTTACGCGTGTACATAAGAACACACAAGTTTTTTTTTTTTTTCATTGTTTACTTTAAATATGTTAAAAGAAATATGGCGAACGGTATACATATAAACCACGTGCAAAGCTTATGAAAATATGCACGACTCGTTCGGCAATAACTCATTTGTTATAATATATCACAGATTTAGCAGTCAGGGTCAATTACTGCTGGAACCCAGTCATGTATTTCGTCGTTTATTTTAAACATGACATCTATACGAATAATAATAATTACTGTAAATTACTAATTATAAAGGCGAAAATTTCTGAGTGTGTGAGTGTGTATGTTTGTTACTTCTTCACGTCTAAACGGCTGAAGCGATTTTAATAAAATTTGGTATGGAGTCAGCTGACATCCTGTATTAACACATAGGCTATAATTTATAAAGTTTAACGCGGGTAAAACCGCGGGACCCAGCTAGTAATTACAGTAAATAATTATAGGTTGGACCACTCCAGTCGAAGCCATGGCTTAATTAGAGTGATCACATTGCATGTAAGGCCTGTGAAACATTCATTGTTTTCTATATAAGGCTTGTTAACATTGCAACGGTCTTCTACTTTCTTAATTATATGTAGCCGGCTTATAAATTAATTACACATACATACAAATTTTTGTAGAAATCTAGATCGGAACCGGTTATCGAATAACCCGTATAAAACGGTTCATTATGGTTTGTCTATCTGTATTAAACGGAGCGTGGTTTTACAGATCAATTTATGGCACTTAGAGATAGACTAAGTGCCTATTTCACCGTTAAAATTAAACGCGATCAATGGTCGCTAAACTCAGTTACAGGAAGCGGAACCGGGTTTAGCGCCCATTGATCGCGTTTAATTTAAACGGTGAAATCCGCTCTTAGTGTACAATGATAGTGGTAATCTTAAGTTAGTATCTTTTTTACTTATGAATAACTTGTATAATGCTAGATTCAACTAGGTGGTGTAAATACTTGATGTAACAATAATAAAATTATTTGAATGCTTTGTAAATGGGATAAGATTATTTTCTTAGACTTTTCCGGTTTGAGCCGAGTTTTAAATGTTGCAGTCGGTCTTTTTTATAATGTTGGAATACGATTTGATTAATCACGTTTTCGTGGGCTGTTTATAAAACTGAACTAAACTCTTAAACAACTCAACGAACATAATTCACAAGCACAGGACATTAGTGTTTGAAATTCTTTTAGAGAAGACAATATTTTAATTTTACTGATAAATTACAGCATGTACATGAGATGCTCAGACGCCAGCACATCCAGCTACCAATCTGTCAAATTCATGTCTTTTATAGATTTTTTACTTTATCACAAAAGCATAAGGTTCACTTTGAATTGGGGAAATTTTACAGATTGGGGTAGCTTGATGTGCTGGCGCCTGCACGAAAAGTTAATAATACTGAAATTACAAAATAATTTTGTCAATTAAATAAAGATCTCAAATTCTATTCTAACCGGTTATCACCTAATTAACCGGTTAGTAAATAATACGGTTTCTGAATCTTGGTAGCCAATTTCGACATTTAATCAGCATTCGGTAGTTACTCAGTAAATAAATTAATCAGATATCATTTGGATTGAATTACAAAATCAAATAAATAATGTAGGTGAAAAGGCAGTCGAGCCATCGATCATCTTGCATCGAATCGATTTGGAGCGCGCGCCGTGTTCGATCATTCGATAGCAAATAATCGATTCGTATTCAATTTAACATTGGACACGGCGAGCGGCCCCTGTGATTGTACATACGTACATCTACTACATGCCCTTATGCATTTAAATGATCATTAATCATTACTAAAACCGTCGCGTGCCAGCTTACTCGCTTATTATATTAAACAGCTACTTCTGTATCTAAGTTTAATGATTTAATCCCAGGAACTAAACAAGAGTTCTCGTTAAGCAATGACTTCTTGATAGCAAATGTCTTTTATCGACATGTTTAGGCTTAATACCCTCATACAGGGTTCAATAAAAGCAGTGGCACTAGGCATTTTTGCATAGTTTAACCCTTTCCCGGGCAGTGGGGATATAGTTACCACTCTATTAGGTTATAATAAGGTCCAAAACCAATTAATTAGAAATATACCTACTGCCTTGTAAAGGGTTAAATCTAAATTGCTTGCAAATATTGAGCAGTATAGTTAAGCTTAAAGCTTTAAATATCTAAACCCGTCACGCCGGTCACCGTAGCCTAGTTGGTAGTGCTCCTGCCTACGAAGCTGGTGGTCCTGGGTTCGAATCCCGGTAAGTGCAAATATTTGTATGATGAGCACGAATATTTGTTTCTGAGTCATGGATGTGTTCTATATATATAAGTATTTATCTATCTATATAAGTATGTATATCGTCGCCTGGTACAAGCTTTGGTAGTAGAAAGCTTAGGTAGTACAAGCTTTGCTTAGTTTGGGGCTAAGATGATCTGTGTAACATTGTCCCCATAAAAGAAAAAAGAAAAAGAAACTTTTACATTTATTTAAATCGGACATTTTTTTTAGCTAAGCCTACTTAGGTTATTTGTAATTCAGGCCCTGACCATTGCGCACGACGTGTTTTTGTTTCAGCGCCCCTACAGTTCCACCCTCAGAGCATTAAATACTAAATATCTGTGGTTCCACCATAAGGGCGTTGAAAATTTATATTAGCATGTTTTTTTTAATAAAACTTTTCACCGCGAACCAGCACTCTGTGGAATCAATTAACTGCGGAAGTATTACCGATCCGGTATGACATGGCAACCTTCAAGAACGAGCCTATTCCTTTCTCAAAGGCCGATTACGTACTTGCAGACTCTCTGGTGTTGCAGGTGTCCATGTTCGGTGATACACATACCATCAAGTAGGTAAACCACTTGTTCGTTTGAGTTGCTATTATTAAAAAAAAATCTCCCGGCTCTTAAAATACATATATCTGGGTGATATTTGGTCAATATACATATTTCCTTAATATAAATACTAGTTAATGTCAGTTATTCTAAGTTTCATAAGTTCAGTGGTTTTCAGGACATAAGTGGGTCTAGCTTGCAAATCGCAGGTTTGCACCTCTTTTGTGAGCTAAAACCTCTTTCTGGATGCACAGAGTTTTCCCATACCATATAATAAGCTGGATAAAGACCTCCCACAAAGATCTCCATAGTTAATAATAATAATATCTTGGGATATTATTCACACACGGCCATCTGATCCCAAACTAAGCAGAGCTTGTACTATGGAAACCAGACAACTGATATATTACATATTTCACCTGTCTTTTGTAAATATATTCTTACGTAGACTCAGGACAAACAGACATGTTCAAGCACACAAATATCTGTCCTGGGTGGGAATCAAACCCAACACCTGCGGCGTGAAAGGCAAGCATTTATCAACCACGCCTACCGGCCCGTCAATTGCAAGTCTTGCGCTGACATCCAGCGGCTTCCAGACTTAGTTGTAATAAAGAATCTATTATTTTAGAGCTATTAGTGTCGAGTACTGTCTGCTACAGTAGATGCTGTTTGTTTAACGCAAACAGGACTCGGGCCTTTCTCGCTCCTAACAAAATATTGAGATAAGGGAATGTCGCAACATCCAGCAAAACAATGACGTCTTAATTGTTAAAGCTTTCTTTTATTCCCTGCTTATGAGTACGACGACCTCGCCAGACTGTGTGGGAGGAATAATGTACAAATGGTTGCGCGTTGGAATTTAAGAATTTTAGTTATTTTCAGGTAGATTTTTTAAAACACGAATTTCACGTGTAACAGAAGTAGTGCGGGATTCTTAAGGACCGTAATTAACCTGAAATTTAGGTCTAAAAACATTAGTAACTATATAAGCATTAAAAATATACATCCAATTCAAACATCGCGATTAGTTGGCTTAGTAGCGGTTCCGCCCTAATTTCGCTCGCCCGAATCGAATTTTAGGTATAGTAGTATTTGGGCGAAAAGTACATTATACTGAATTTTGATTGACCTGATTCGTCCGCCATTAAATTTGCCTGGGGCGAAACCGGCCCTAAAAAATATTCAACATTGAAAGTAGAAATTAAGGCGAAACCGCTACTAAGCCGATTAGTTGAGGCAGTTTATAAAAAGTCATATTTCTAGAAGTTATATACATCAGTCAGTCTCAGTTTCCTTGAGGATCCCACACTATAAATGTTACATAACTACAAGAAAAGGACACACTGCCGTCTGATATCAATCTAATCTAGCAGAGTCTGTACTATTGCAACCAGACGACTGATAAACATACTTATACAACATGTAACGTAATTAACGCACACCCTGAAACACCCCAATTAGAATATTATGTTGTAATCATAATACATACACCGATTTTTTTATTTAACATATACAAGCATTGTTATTTATTTATTTATTTAACATTATTAGGAAGACCAACAGCTTACAATAACTTAATAGATTAGGTATACACAGCAGTTAGCCATTTATAGGTCTCCACGAATATGAATTCGGATATAATATAAGTTAGATGTGTGTCGTATAAGGATCAAACTATCAAACAAATGATTATTGAACACTAAATTTCGAGAAAAAGTCTTGACTGAGCTGCCGTCTTACTGATTCTGGATTCAAATTAAAAATATCAAAATCAAATTTCTTAGTATTTACCTATATTTAAAATGATATAAATCGATTCAGTAAACGATTCTGAACAAACTATTTTCAGGGTGTGCGTTAATTAAGTTACATGTTGTATATGTCTAAACACATACATATTACAGATAAATTACACCCATCATCTAAATCAGCCGAATTACGTCCACTGCTAGACAAAGACCTCTCCAAAAGATTTACACATTGAAGTTTTAGCCATACTTTGGAGATAAAACATTTGCTTTTAACTCAAAGATTTGTTTACGAAAATCATTTTAGTTCCGTCCAGAATTCTAAGCGAGCTAATAATAGCTTATGGGAGAGTTCAAAAGTTTCTGAACGATCCGAAGACGTTGCAGTAGCTGCAATGTTTTCACATCGTTCAGAAACTTTGGCCGTTGACAGGATAGGCTCTTGCAATGTAGCAGTACGCACTGCACACATCCCACTGCGGTAAGCTGAATACATGTATTATTTCTGGTGGTATTCAGTATTGACACGTAATTCTACAAACTAGTTGCTAGAAAGCAACTAGTTTGGATCGGGCACAGTATTATTATGCTTAGAAAAGCATAATAATACTGTGCCCTCGTTAAAAAGGTATGGTAGTAATAGAAAACTTTACGTATATAAATACGAAATGAACGTGCAAAAGAAGATTGGTCAGGCCCTTATGACCAATTTATGGAACAAAGAGCTCATTTATAGAGAAACGGTGTTCGGCGCCCACATTGCAGCGATCGATCGTGCCCTCATTGGGGTTACCCGCAGAGTGCGCCCACGCACGCGTTTATTACTTCATACAACGTTAATAGTTAAATACTTATATTAGTAAAAATATTAGTGATAGTATGATTTATTATTTCGAATCCCGGTAAGTGCAAATATTTGTGTGATGAGCACGAATATTTGTTTCTGGGTCATGGATGTTTTCTATGTATATAAGTATTTATCTAGCTATATAAGTATGTATATCGTCGCCTGTACCCATAGTACAAGCTTTGCTTAGTTTGGGGCTAGGATGATCTGTGTGACATTGTCCCTAGATATTATTATAAATGCAATTGGTCATTCATAAAGATTAACTAAATAGACCAACTCACGGGCACAGTGCCTGACGAAGAATCTTAGACTGCTTGACTACTGTACGGCTTCATTTCCCATTCGTCCTTTTTTAGGCGGTGAAGCAGTGAAATAGTCCTAAGAACTACCTATATGTATACCGAGGCAATAAATCATTTCACGACTACTATCACGAAGAGGTCTCTGGATGGTATTCGTGTCCAGTACAATAACATCTTTAGACAGCTAATGGGTCTTGCGCCGCATTGTAGTGCTTCGGGTTTGTTCGCAGACGCTAGGCTGGATACGTTTAATGCCATCCAGAGAAAACGAATCGCTGGATTCATGTCGAGGGTTGGTTCGTGAACGAACAGTATTATCAGAGAGTTTTCTGAAATATACTACCACAATGAATCAATGGTTACATGCAGCGTAATAATTGTATCTAATAGCGTCATTTTTAGTAATAGCTTAGAGAGGTTATATATATTCATTTTGTTTGTTATGTAACTTCATTTATTTTCTTTTTAATACGGATATGTTTCTGTGTAAAATATGGAGTGTAAAGATTCCGAAATAAATATTTATTATTATTATTATTATTTTTATATATAAATATTTTATTTGCTATAGAGTACCTAATTTAAGCTACTATGCACTTTAACAACCCATCTTTCTTTCTCCTTCATCAAATCATATCGATTGGATCATATTATTAGCAGTAGTATTGACTGGCCTGTTAGTCTAATGGTTTCTGACTCTGACTGCTAAGCCAGAGGGCGTGAGTTCGGTTTCCTACCCAGGATAAATCTTTGTGTGATGAGCTATATTATTAAGAATGTGTCTGGATGTAATTTATCTATAATATGTATGTGTTCAGAAATATAGACTGGTTGCCCTAGTACAGGCTCTACTTAGTTCTGGATCAGGTGGCATTGTGTTAGTTGCCCAAAGAACTTTATATATTATTTTTCTCATCCTTTATTCTTCAACTAGCTGTGCCCCGCGGTTTTACCCGCGTTAAATTTTATAAATTATCACAGCTTCTCCCCCGTAGGTGATAGCGTGATAATATGTAGCCTATATGTTGACCCGACCTCTTAGTAATATTCTTGCAAAATTTGAAGTAAATACATCCAGTACTTTTTGAGTTTAGCACGGACATACATACAGACAAACAGACACACAGACAAAAATTCTAAAAATGATATTTTTGGCTTCGATATCAATAGCAGATCACGCCCCAAGTATCCTTTTTAAAAATATATTCAATGTACAGTTTGACTTTCCTACGATTTTATTATGTGTATCTATAGATATAGATAAACCATATCGTATAATTATTTTTCCATTACAATAACATTGTTCAATTACGTCCGTATTTACAAATATTAATAGTAACACTCAAATTCAAGTGAAACTTGAAATGTGAAAATATATTGATCTTGCATCTCTTTCTCTTGCCTCTACTGTAATATACGAAAGGTAAATCTCTCTCTTTCTATCTTCGCTAATTTATACTCTTTCTATATTCACTCAATCTCACTCTTCGTAACGCTCTCGTCACTTTCACCAGCTTAATTCCCAAGTCAAGCGAGCGTTAAGAATTTAAAATTTAATACATACATACATAGAGTCACGCCTGTTTCCCAGAGGGGTAGGCAGAGACAACGGACTTCCATTTGTCACGATCCTTGCATACCTCTTTCGCTTCGTTTACTGACATAATATTCTTCATACATGCTCGCCGGTTTAGGGCACTTCTGACCTGACCTTTCTTAAGTACGTCTCCGATTTGATCAGAGAATGTTCTACGAGGTCTTCCCCTTCCGGTTGTACCATTCACACAGGCCAGGTATACTTCTTTTGTCAATCTTCTTTCATTCATCCTTTCTAAATGGCGAAACCATCTCAGCATTCCTTTTTCCATCTTTGTGACTACATCCTCTTTCACACCACAACGCTTTCTTACATAAGTATTTCGAATTCTGTCTCTCAAAGTCACATCACACATACTTCTCAGAGCTCTCATTTAAACTAATAATAACAAAACATAACATATCTTAAACTTTATTAATGATAATGTAATCCAATATGTTTGCGAGCAACGAACAAAACTGGCACCTTCCATTAACCGGTAAACTGCAAATATCGTCTATTGAAGACCACTCCTACCTCACGTCTAGTATATCCTTGGGCCGCACCTAGCACTGCGGAGGGCGATAAATTCCCATCAGCGAGCTATCTATCCTTGACATCGACCGATAGTTCCACCATATTGTGCAACCATTTAGATAGTACATTACAATAAAAGTGCATTTTTGTGGGTAGCCATTAATCTTCTTTTGATAAGTTTATGGTTTCTTAACTTCCTGAGGTTTTATGACAAGTTGAAACTTTTTGGGTGACAAATCATTGTTGTATTGTCACCGTAGCCTAGTTGGTAGTGCTCCTGCCTACGAAGCTGGTGGTTCTGGGTTCGAATCCCGGTAAGTGCAAATATTTGTGTGATGAGCACGAATATTTTTTCCTGAGTCATGAATGTTTTCTATGTATATAAGTATTTATCTATCTATATAAGTATGTATAACGTCGCCTGGTACCCATAGTACAAGTTAGTTTGGGGCTAGGAAGATCTGTGTGACACTGTCCCTAGGTATTAATATTATTATTATATTTATTTCTGGAAGTCTAACTATCAAATACTGATATCTCTTAGTAAAATGTAGTTGTTGCACTCCTGCTACTGTTTACTTTACTTACAGTTCCTATCCATCCAAAAGTTGGAAGAGACCGCTTAAGGCGATAAGACCGCCCGTTGTACAGACGCCAGCACATCCAGCTACCCCAACCTGTCAAATTTCTTTTATAGATTTTCAACTGCGCAAACACAGGGGCACTGACTATTTCACACAACCGGAAAGAGTGTCCTCCCAGCCGAATTCCGGCCAAGGCGGCCGGGTTCCATGTAGACTAGTCATCTGCGTGGGACTTTTTATAGTGCACATGTGTCTGTGCAAACTCAGGGGCACTTACTATTTCACACAACCGGAAAGAGGTACACGGTTTTACGTGCTCTCCCAGCATGGGGGTATGATACCGCCAACTCCCATACTTTGGGCTGATACTAAGAAATGTTTACTTTTACAGAAAAATCCAATAATCACTAATTACTACTTATTAGTCTTACGGGTATTCGATCATGTGTCATGACATGATACGAATTTAACATTTACATTCCAAAAATGAGCACATCGCCGCAAAAGAAGTTTTCACTTCAATACAATCAACTTAAATTCTAATAAGCACATAAACAAATACCAAGATAATTTAATAATAACGAAATCATAAGCCATCATCATTTTGTCATCCATCACTCATCAAGTCACCGCACAAATTAATAACGGTAAAATGAAGTCAATACAGGTCACTCAAACTCCACAGAGTACAGAAGCCACTGATAAAACTGATCTATTGTCAGTGAAATTCGATTACGTCAATTGTGTAGATCAAAGAGCAGCCGCCGGGATCCAGATGATGAGATAGTTGAATGAATGCCTACACGCACAATACGTATGTACAGACGCCAGCACATCAACGTACCCCAATCTGTCAAATTTCCCCAATTGAAAGTGGACCTTATGCTTATGTGATAAAGTTGAAAATCGATAAAAGAAATTTGACAGATTGGGGTAGCTAGATGTGCTGGCGTCTGTACGTAAGTACGTGACTATACGGCCATACATACTGAGAAATGGTAGCGTTTTGTATGATTACTAATGGCACTTCAACTGGCATGTTGGTTTATGGTTAGTGACTGCTAAGCCAGAGCTCGTGGGTTCGATCCCCAGCCATGACAAATCTTAATGTGATGAACACGATTAATTTTACTGAATAAATATTGGGTTGTAATGTATCTCATAATATGTATGTCTGTATTTATACTTTACCTTTTCTAAAGACAGGTGCAACATCACTAGCTTTCCATTTCATCCTCATAGAATGTACACTATAGTATATACTACAGTATTAGTATTATAGATTTACTAGTCGTTTAATTGAGGCTACTGGTTAAGAGCCTTCTGCGCTAGCCAAATGTGCATTGCCTTCAATTCTTTAATTTTAATATAGTAGAACTAAATTTCAAAATAATAGATTAGTAACTTGTTATTTATTTTAGGATTTAAGGAAATATATCTGATAAAATAGACCGCACTGACGGACTAATTAATCTTTTTTGTAATTTTTATACTGTATTCGACTATGTTTATGTACTGCATTGTGAACTTGACAAGTACAAGTGTATGTTAAGGGGCCTTTTACAGTCCACTAGCGCTGCCAATCGAAAAAATGTCATAACTCGTAAATAGAATCAAAAATACAAAATATGTTCTATTATTACTGTGGAAAAGGCAATAACGTAATTGATCTTGATTCTATTTACGAGTTATGACATTTTTTCGATTGGCGGCGCTAGTGGACTGTAATAGGCCTCTTGATACCCAAGTGCTGAATAAATTTCATTACATTTCATTACTTTTTGAAATTATCCTGTCGTGGGTCTGGCTGACTCGTATATTATAAATATTACTAAAGTAAAAGAATTCGCTGGAATCCGCTAAATGCGGGAAGGGCAGTGGTTACCCTAGTGTCAGAGTTGTTCCGTTATCTGGATTCCATAGTACAGACGCCAGCACATCAAGCAACCCCAATCGGTCAAATTTCGCCAATTGAAAGTGAACCTTATGCTTTATTGATAAAGATGAAAATCTATAAAAGAAATATGACAGATTGGGGTAGCTGGATGTGCTGGCGTCATTACAAGCTCTGCTTAGTTTGGGATCAGACGGCCGTGTGTGAATAATGTCCCAGGATATTATTATTATACAGACTTTGAAATTAATATGCTCATGGTGTGGTTCAAACGAATCATTATAAGTGTCTCGTTATGTGGTTTGTGTGGTATGAAACAGGATATATTTTCACATTAAAAATACATGTCTTCGATAAAACGAAGCCGAAGGAAAAATTATGAAACCGGTGTAAGGGACTGGTAATTATAGAAAGAGCTGGTTCAGATATCATACGGTATCATAATTTATCTTCACCTACGAACTGACATAACAAAACAGAAGCATCAAAAACGTCAAAATACCAGTTTTTTTTTTATAATTACCAGTCCTAGGTAATTATAAAAAGAGCTGGTTGAGATGTAATACGGTATAATAATAACTCTTCACTTACGAACTTACATAACAAAACACAACTGTCAAAAACGTCAAAATGGAAAAAAAAAATTTGCGTTATGCACTTCCGGATTAACATTGTCTTTTTATAATGAGTAACTTATTGAATAGTACGTGCTCAGGAAATAATTCAATAATTCATAGTTCACTTATAACGTTCCGTTTTTCATGTTGTTTAAAAATATTATCTGAACAATAATTGTGTTGGAACAGCAAGAAAAAATTCTATCATTCAATTCCATTTCCATTTTTAAACTGACTAAAATAAATTGCTTATTACTTTCTAAATATTGCACGTTTAGCTAATAATTAAATAATTCATAGTTCATTTTAAATGTTTGTAATAAATAGTGGCCGTAATTTACGGAGATTAACAACACAATTATTATAAAGCTTTTTCAATCAACTGTGAATTATTGAATTATTCGCTGAGCGTGTATTAATTAGTAAAAGACGCATTTTATTACTTAAAGGCGGTTTGAAAATGTTTTGAATCAATTTACTTTAGGAACAT
Source organism: Pseudoips prasinana (assembly GCA_951640165.1). Lineage (NCBI taxonomy): Eukaryota > Metazoa > Arthropoda > Insecta > Lepidoptera > Nolidae > Pseudoips > Pseudoips prasinana. The sequence goes on from OX621260.1 coordinate 19,885,895, forward strand.
GGAATTATATTTGTGAATACTTAATACAAAATAACTAATACTAACATTTTATTTAAATTAACCCACAATTGATTTAGATTACTAAATGAAATGGATAAACTTAACCAAAATGTTTTTTATCAACATTATTTGACAATAATTGTCCACGCAACTAAAAATGCTATCATTCGAGTTACTTTTTTAAAACAAAGTGGAAGAATGAGATGCATGCATCCCAAACCTGTTTATGCAAAACAGGTCTGCATAAATGAAAATTTGTCAGGTTCGTTCTCAATGTTCCTTTGGGTATTTTTGAGTGCGGTGACAGGAACCGGAGTGGCCGCGCACCGCCGGTGGTCCACCACAAACACCGTCCGCGCCCATTGTCCAAAGTTTATTGTCATAAGTGCCCACATGAGGTCGCTCCTCTATCTCTCGTAAGGTCGACCCTACACGACAAGCGGTAATTTACAACCTATTAATAACTATGAGTATGTATGAAAGAAAATGGAAATGTAAAGTCTTTTTAAATGACCGACAGTCCAGCATTTTTAAAGATCTTTCGAAATTGTTACGTAGTTTTGAATTATTGAGTAGGGCCAATTTACCAATGACGGGTCTGTTGACGTGCTTGGTAGATACGCTGCCTTTCATTCCGCAGGTCGTGGGTTCGATTCCCACCCGGGACTGATATTTGTGTGCATGAACATGTTGTTTGTCCTGAGTTTGGGTGTAAATTATCTATATATGTATGTTTCCACAAAGAAAAATAGTATAGGTATGTAATATATTGGTTATCTGGTTTGCATAATACAAGCTCTGATTAATGTGGGATCAGATGGCCGCGAGTGCATAATGTCCCAGGATATTATCATTATCTACCAGCTGTCTCAGTCGGCACCTTGAAAAAAGTTTAAGGGTTTATCACAAATGCAGGTGCATGCCCGGCGTTCGATCTGTACGGAATTATATATACTTTTTTTTGTAAATACATACGTATGTCGTATATAGATAATAACACCCAGATTCAGGACAAACAGATAATATGTTCATGCACACAAATATCTTCCCTGTGTGGGAATCGAACCCACGACCTGCGGCGTGAAAGGCAAGCATTTACCAACCACGACAACAGGCCGGTCACTTATAGTTCATTCTAAAAACAACAGGGCGTTTTTAAGGAGTGTACTACGTGAGCTCGACAAATGGATGTGCGATTCATGTTTAAATGCGACAAAACTGTACTGCGAGTGCGACTCACCATAGTCCGAATGCACGCTAGTGCGACACACTGAAGATCGACATCTCGTTAAAAGCGATTGGCTTTCTGGCATTCGCCGGCCGCTGCCGCGGCACGCTCGCTTCACTCGCTGGGCTCATGCATTGTTTTGTTATGTTCTAAACTTTTTTTTTTACGTGGGGAAATCCTTTATGGATCGTCCCGCCAGGCGCTGGCCCACTTTTTAGTGAGCCCCACTTCCGTTGGGGGCACCCTTGCCCCCCTCCTTAAGAGAGGCGCGCGCGGAACACGGCGCGCCACCGTCTCAGGCCTATTCTGGTCGGCCGGAGGACTGCCCCAGGTCCACCGCCCGCAGGCCACTCCTCATGGAGGCCGAAGATTGGCGATATGCGCCCTCCGACGCCCGGTTCTCCTGGCGCGGCTTGGCAGGGAGGATGATGTCTCCCGTTCTCGTTCCGCCACCACTTTTGCGATCATCACCTCCTCGCAAAAGGTGGCGACGATATCCCAAGAAGTTATGTTCTAACCTAACCTAACCGAACCGAACCAAACTTAAACCTATTGATCGTTTAGCAAGATGCCGTTCTACAGTGTATCGCACAAGCGTGCATTCGCACTATGGTGAGTCGCAGAACAGTTTTGTCGCATAAACGTTAATCGCACATCCATTTGTCGAGCTCACGTAGTACACTTGTTTTTAAGGACATAACTTAAGGGCAATTTTGTTACGAGTTGTTCACTGGAGTGCGCACGCGCCCCGCTGCGTGTGGCGCAAATTGTATGGAAATAAGTCGACAAGTGCATTAAGATTTGTTCAGTGACCAGCGAAACTGTGAGCTTGCTACAAATTGCTTTGAAACCATTATTACTGAGTGTTTAATGTATTTACTTTGATGTCCAACTGGGAGTTAAATGAAATGTGTATTTACGGAATAACAATGAGGGAATGCCTTTTAGGGGACGTTTCCATCATTAAAGTAATTAACGAATGAGTGTGGAGTGTATGATTATTTTCTTTAACGGTGATCAAAGATATGCATAATTTTATGTTATGTAGAGCGTTATTATTGTTAATTAGGGGTTTAATGATTTTGGCGGGGTTATAGTCTGTATATTATTGTATTATTTTATGTCGTGTTGTATTGTGTGCCAACTGACTAAATATACATATAATTAAATTAAATTAAATAACGCTATATTTAGAAATATTGAAATTACGCCTATATCCCACACTTTATGACTTGCCTCTGAGAGCAGTGCTGGATATAGGGGCAATCCAATCGATCTGCGATCATCATCAGGACAGTGTTAGAATTGGCTCGAACTCTGCGCACCAGGGAGGCGCAACTTTTACACATCGTAGCGTGAAAACAATCAGTGCGCGCATCCGCAAACATACCCGAGGCGCTGCAGAAGGGGGGCAGCCCCAACACTCCCCTAAAACCGTTATTATACTGAACCTGGAGGGCACTGTAGACCCTTTGCGAATAAGTAGACCATCTTGCTGATGAACACGGAGAGCTTAAGAAGTATTTTGTTTTTTATTTTTATTGTTTTATTGTATTGCATGGCAAGCGACCATATGGGATACCTGATGGTAAGTGAACACCGCCGCCCATGGACACTCGAAATAGAGCCATAAGTGCATAGCCGGCCTTTAAGCAAAGAATAGGCTTGCTTCTTGAAGGTTTTCATGTCATACCGATTCGGCAATACTCCCACAGTTAATTGATTCCACTGAGTAGTGCGCGGTAAAAAGGTTTTTATGAAACGCATGGTGTAGACCACTATCCAGGTGATATGGATATAGCGTCATGTATAAGTTCCAATGATTCCTCACAAAATTCTCCGTGATCAAAGCGGTAAAGGACACATAGAAACGCCAGGTCTTTCCGCAGGGCAAGATCAGCAAGTAAACAGTGACCTAGGTTAGAACGTTTCCTTATCTCAAATTTTTGGGTGAAGCATTTGTCCAGCAGTGGACATCATTCGGCTACTAATACTGTCAAAGTGTGAGCTCATCAGATCTAAGTCAAATTGTGCTCTATACATATCAGCCTAAGGGTCACATATCCATTTATTTATAATATAATCCACTATACATCATGCACGCTTCAATAGGAGGCTTTTGACACGCTTTCTAAGCATAGCCAGCACATCAAGCTACCCAAATCTGTCAAATTTTCCCAATTGAAAGTGAAGCTTATGCTTACGTGATAAAGTTGAAAATTCATATTTGACAGAATGGGGTAGCTGGATGTGCTGGCGTCTGTACCTAAGGAAATGGCGTGATGTAACATCATAAATTTTCTTATGATGAGAGCTCGTAGTTATTTAAAATTGATGATCTTATCGTTTTGTATCTCATTAGCATTTTATTAATACCTAGCTACGCCTCGGTGTTACTTGCGTTTTAGCAATTTATTGCACATACATGCATACGTAGATTACCTGTAGCAGTAAATACAAACCTTTGCGGTTTAAATATGCTATGTACACTAAACAATTATCCTGTATTTTAAATAATTAAATAAACATTATATTAGCCGTGTGGTTTCTGGTCGAGAAAGAATAATAAAGGCATCATCCCGTGGATGTTTTTGACCATGTTCTATAGTCAAAGTTTAAAGAAATTAAAGACATATAATATTAATGTGTTCTCAGTTTTGACACTCAGTTCATCATCTCCTCTCAGTTTAATTAATGTCTTCCCGACCAAATTTCGGGCCAGCCAGTCTCAATGGAGACTAGCCAATTGCGCAGGACATATTATAGTGCACAACTGTGTGAGCAAACACAGGGGCACTTTTTATTCCATCACTCTCATGATCCGATGGGACGACTAGCGACACGACCGGAAAGTGGTCAGGTATAGGACAGACGGCTTTACGTGCTCTCCGAGGCAAATTATTTTTTCGGAAAAATCGCAAAATCACTTTTTGGCCCGACCCGGGATTTGAACTCAGGTCCTCATTATCTGCAGTGAACGTGCTACCGCTCTAGACCAACGAGGCAGTCAGTTTATCAGTATGTCAAAAGCATTGCACGTGTAACATTTTTATTAATAAAATAATTTACTCCTAATCCCAATAACATAAAAATATTAGCTTTCTACACTCCTTCTCCATATGAACTTTAACAGTTCCAAATTTCATACTCCTCCGTCCGCGCAATTTTCGTAAAAAGGGGTTACAAAGATTTTTCTTCACGTATTATTAGTATCTAAATAAGGTGTTAATAGAATAATCTACGGCCAGTTGTCCTATTAATAGGGGTATTTACTTAATGAAGTCATTAACATAAATGGCCATAAACAAAGTGTCGGTAACTCACAGTATCTTCATCTTCACGGCATGTCGTACCACAATTTATCTCCGATGCACCTCTACTTGTACAATACAAAGTTATACGATTCTCTCTCTACTTTACACCGATCACTTTCTAGCTTTCCTGTTTAACAATAAACCCAGTGTAGTTTAATTTAATGTTTAATTTTAATTATAATGACTTATATTAGTCATAGCCTTAGCATAGAACGCATCATTTCAACATATCAAAACCTTGGAATTTGTTACCCTTGACTGTTAGATACTTGCCCTACACGCCGCATGTCGTGGGTTTGATTCACACCCAGGACAGATATTTGTGTGCATAAACATGTCTGTTTGCCCTGAGTCTAGGTGTAATATCTATATAAGTAGGTATTTATAAAATAAAAGTATGTCAGTCAGATAACTGACATCTTTCATTTGGTTTCCATACACCAGATGGTTTCCATAGTACAAGCTCTGCTTCGTTTGGGATCAGATGACCGTCTGGGAAAAATGTCCCAAGATATTATATATAAAATAATATATTTACAATAACTTAATAGAAGCTAGCTAAATATCATTGCTATTATAAAATAAATTTTATAAATGTTTTCATACAATCCGCGTACCTAAATATCTATGTAACTAGAAATAATTATGTATACTTAACTATATTACTACAAACATGTTCTGAGTATTTACAAATGCTTTTTAAAGTCTACGTGAAAAAAAACTTTTTTATTTATTTTTATATTATTTTATTAGTGACATGGAAAATGTTAATAACCAAGTTTCTCTCGTTTAAGAAATAATGATGGACCTACAAGCAACATCTAAATTTAGACAGTTCACTCATTCAGTTGTTAGTGGTTTACTAATGCTGAACACAACCATTAGCTTCACCAACATATTAAGAATAACAAAGTCCTTCAAAGGGAACTAAGTGCAGTTCTCAGAACTGGAACAAGAAAATAAACAAGCGCACGACAGGGAATCTGAAAATGATAATAACATTTGAAAATATACAACACAGTTGCTTGAAAAGTGCCACTTTTGGAGCCAGTCATGCCTTAAAAGTGTCACATTTTATAGCTGTTTATTTTTTTATTATTTATTGCACTCCTAATCATCATCATATCAGCCGAAAGACGTCCACTGCTGGACAAAGATCTCCACAATTGCCGGTCGTGCGCTATCCGCATCCAGCGACCCTCTTAAGATCATCGGTATATCTTGAAGGGGGCCTGCCCACGCTGGGTCTTCCGGTTCGCCACTCGAGAACACTTTGCACTTATAAATACATATTTAGTTAGCAAACTAATTCAATCATGTACACAGTTGAGCTTAACTCAATTATGAGTTCTCTTCGAGCAAACCTTTCTCAGAATCAGGACTTGTCCTTAATATTGACGTTGATACTTTGAAAATATTATTCACTATAGATACCCAGGGTCACTTTTGAAACCCGTATTTTTTTTTATCCATTACATATGCATATCATACGTGCGTGATATAGTTTTATTATTTAACCAGTCAGAGGATTTTATGTATCCGTTGGAGAAAATTAACCTTTTGCAGTTCTAAGTATCGTTTAGCGAGCGCATCATATTTTCTTATCACATTTTCTTATCGACAAAAATTGCCATAACATAATCCACTCAATGCATTTGTAACAGGGTTTAAAATGTCTTGTAGTAAGATGATACAAATCCGCACTATTAGCCGCTGACTGATGCAAACTTTAAATTTTTATATTTCCGATTTGCATCGGTAGCCTTCTAAGGTTTTAAATAAATTACTGTATTTTCTCAATATTTACAAATTCCTGATCTACAAAATATCCTGCATAGTTGGCTACGGGAACAGGCTTGAGGACTGGCTGGATGGACAACTTATTATCTATCTCGCTCGTACCAGGCTCGCAGAAATACCCAGAGATATGTAAAGGCATAAATCATAGCTGCTTGCTGTGAACATCGCCGATTATCGCGAACCCGTTGTGCACGGGGGGTAAGTAATAGGTAATGGTGTGCATTAGTCAGGCGGGTACCCGTGGGCGACCACTTCGGGCTAGTAAATAACATTTTCTAATCGTTCTTGAATTACTGTAATCCATCCATCTATTTCGTATATAACGTATGATGATGATTAAGTATTTGCGTGACTGACTGTAGGAAATCAATGCGTGATAGATAAGACTATATAGTTTTTAATGAAAATTCATAAATTGTGTAAGGTTAATATTTGGCAACTAACTGTTGATGTCAAAATGTAAATATCTTTGGGAGGAAACATTAGGAAAGAAGCACGATTTTGTTTAACACGCCCAAAACTTACTTAACTTACTAAGTGACTCTGACTATTAAGTAAATTCCTTGGTGCCAAATTAAAAGGTTATCTTTTTACTAATTTAAACAGTTATAATTTTTTTTGAAACGGATATTATTATTCATTTTTGCCTCTAATCTATACATATAATAAAATCGTAGGAAAGTCAAAACTGTACATTGAATATTTTTTTAAAAGGATACCTGGGGCGTGATCTACAATCGACATGGAAGCCAAAAATATAGTTTTTAGAATTTTTGTCTGTTTCTCTGTATGTATGTCCGGGATAAATTCAAAAAGTATTCCATGGATTTACTTCAAATTTTGCATGAATATTACTAAGAGATCGGGTCAACATATAGGCTACATATTATCACGCTATCACTTACGGGGGAGGAGCTGTGATAATTTATAAAGTTCAACGCGAGTAAAACCGCGGGGCACTGCTAGTTATTCTATATATTAAAAAAATATATATAACTTAAAATGAGTGAATTTAATACTTTTGAGAGATATAGCATACTTTTATTTGAATTTGAATACCCAGACAACAAATTAGCTTACGACATCTTCAAAAACATATATATTATTATAGTTCAAACATACCTGTCCAATCCCGGAAGACGAACACATAAATTCAATTGTCACATAATTGTAACGTTTCTAAGAGAAACATTCAAACAAATTAATGTGCAGTAAAGTAACATTATAACTTTAGACAAATGTGGGCGGGACCGCAGATCAACATTGCGTGGGACTCGGCCCTCATAAATGGGACACCGCTCATATTAAATTGAGTGTTTCTATCATTTATCTACCGCACATTTTATTTTTAATGGACAATGCACATACATACATTGTCGGTTAGCTTGGTTGGTAGATACTCGCTTATCACGGCGCAGGTTGTGGGTTTGATTCCCGTCCAGGACTGATATTTTGTGTGCATGAACATGTCTGTTTGTCCTGAGACTGGGCGTAACAACATATATAAGCATGTATTACAAAAGAATTGTAGTATACCAGTTATCTGATTTCTTTAGCACAAGCTCTGCTCAGCTCGGGAGCAGATGGCCGGTGTCAATAATATCCTAGGATTATTTCGTAATATGTCTTTAAAATATCAAATATCATTCACTTTTAAAAAATTAACATATTCTAATACATGCAAATCATATTATTTATGAATAAAACTACAATTTGATAAAACAATCTACTTGTAGATTGTTTTATAGCAAATCGTAGCTTAATTCATCAGTTAAAAAATTAAACTCACCAAAAGTCATGCAGACCTATCGCACACCTATTTTCATTTTCCGATTTCGATAAAAATGATAAAACTGCTCTGCATTTAGCCTATCCAATGCCTTTAACTAGTTATCAAAAGATATGCCGATTAAATAAACCCAAGTTCTATACCGATAAGCAGATGTAAACTGTAAAGTACGTAAGTATTGCTAACATATCTCCGTCGGCAGATCTTAGTAATCTTAACGTTTGCTAAACACTATCGATTAGCACTAGTGGAACTAGTACCCTTTAGTAATGAAATGTACCGCTGCAGACCCGAGGCAGAAGAAAAATTATTCCACAGAATAAAAGCCACGAACAAACTACCGAATTAATTGACTCTCCAACGGATTCATCGATACGAAACGGGTATATAAGAATACTACTAGAACTAATAATAAAACTACTAATAGTAAGATAATAATAATATCTCGGGACAATGTCACACAGATCATCCTATCCCCAAACTAAGCAAAGCTTGTACTATGGGTACCAGGCGACCAAATACATACTTATATAGATAGATACATAGAAAACATCCATGACTCTGAAACAAATACTCGTGCTCATCACACAAATATTTGCTCTTACCGGGATTCGAACCCAGGACCACCAGCTTCGTAGGCAGGAGCACTACCAACTAGGCTACGGTGACCATAAGAAGTAAGTAAGTGAATAAGTAGTACTTTGGGGGTACTTTGCAAACATATGATTGACTGACACAAATTACATTCAGACTCAGAACATCTATTTATGGGTACAGAAATAGTTGTTCTGTGCGGGGTTTGTAACCGGGACACGAACTGACGAGGCGACTGTTTTAACCGATGCGGCACACGTGCAGTCCTTCACAAATACAAGGAGACACAACTTAAAAAGACTGAATATATTATTTTTCGCGATTTATTATGTAAATAACTACCCATTTTTCTAATATTATGATTCGTATTTCATACATTGAAAAGTTAATGACACTGGCATTGTTGTGAATTTAAGTTAATTACCTTTCTCGTATGGGCTGAGATTTACCCTTCTATCAGAGGTGTTCAAGCCGCGCAGAAGGCCTCTGTATGGCTTATCGACTATTGTCTAATGACTACAACCAGGACCGTTAGCCGAAGTTCCCATGTTTATTCATTTAACGTCAATTTAAGCGAACATTTATTGACATATATACAATAGTCTTGAATAAATTGGGAAAACTAATATTCTATAGACGAGTGATCGCTTAAAATAATAAGACCTTCGCTTAGAAACTCTTCGCTCTTCGAAGTCGAAGTCACACCTCATAGAGAGATGTAAACTTATTGATATAAAATATCCTTGAATAAAAAATAAATCACCTTGCGGACGCTTATATTCTACCTACGAGTGGTTGCTTAAGTTAAGAAGACCTTCGCTAGAAGCTCTCCGGTCTTCAAAATACAAAATACATAGGGAGGTGTTAACTGTTTATTTGTTATTAAGTGACTTCTGATGTTGACTTCCCTTAGTTTTGCTAAACGAATCCTAGTTCTTTTAAAACTTTTTACGGCCATCCCTCTGGTGGGCTATTAACTCTGTGTCGTTATAGTAAATGCGGCTGCAGTGGGTCTGGCAGTCGGGTTCCGTTCGGTCACGGTATGCGCCCGAGACCAATATTTACCTAGGCCGAAGCGTTCTCACGGCGGCGGGACTCGTCGATCAGTAAGAGTCAATAATCCAATATATTGTGTAAGTAACAATTTTGAGTATGTGATAATGGTTGGTAGGAGTAAATTTGTGACTCATGTACGGTCACAGTTTACAGAGATATTTGAAATGAAACAGAGCATATGGGTATTTCGTCTTACTTGACAAGAGAAATGCCCTCAGTTTATAGAACACATTCTAAATAATATCGTATCGACGGTCACCGTAGCCTAGTTGGTAGTGCTCCTGCCTACGAAGCTGGTGGTCCTGGGCTCGAATCCCAGTAAGTGCAAATATTTGTGTGATGAGCACGAATATTTGTTTCTGAGTCATGGATGTTTTCTATGTATTTAAGTATATATCTATCTATATAAGTATGTATATCGTAGCCTGGTACCCATAGTACAAGCTTTGCTTAGTTTGGGGCTAGGATGGTCTGTGTGACATTGTCCCTAGATATTATTGGAACGAAGTTCCTTATCGCGCGTTGTGAAAGGGGGCTAGACGGAAAAAATTCTCACGAAAAATTGTTCACGACATATTTTGCAGCTGTGCGGAGTGCGCATGTTTCTCTGACCACGTGATTCTAAGCTGTCACCGTAGCCTATGGTTGCTTCTAACAAACAAGTATACGGACCACGTGATGCTAAGCGGTCACCGTAGCCTATGGACGCTTCTAACAAACAAGTATACGGGCCACGTGATGCTAAGCGGTCACCGTAGCCTATGGTTGCTTCTAACAAACAAGTATACGGACCACGTGATGCTAAGCGGTCACCGTAGCCTATGGTTGCTTCTAACAAACAAGTATATGGACAACGTGATGCTAAGCGGTCACCGTAGCCTATGGACGCTCTTAACACCAAACAAGTATACAAAGTTAAGAGGTCACCGTAGCCTATGGCCGCTCTCGACATGAAATAAGTATATAGACCACTTGATCTTAATTGGTCACCGTATCTTGTTGACCCTCTCGAAACCAAACATGTAATAATAATAATGTCATGTCCTCCTAGCCGAATTTAGGCCACGGCGGCCAGTCAATTCCTTCACTAATTAATCGAAAGGAACTTCGTTCCATCCGGGTGTCCCTTGACACCTCTCAAGTTTTTATTATTATGACCCTGACTACTAAGCCTGAGATCGTGTTATCGATCCCCACTCAAGGCAAATCTCGGATGAGCACGATTATTTGTTGTGTCGGGGTGTCATTTATCAAAAGTATGTATTTAGAAATATATAAATATGTTTATCAGTTGTCTGTTTGCCATGATACAGGTTCTGTCTAATTTGGGGTCAGCCGACAGTTATTTTATTTATTCTACAATCCGTGTACCTAAATATCTATATGTACCCAGAAACAATGATAAATTAATTATATATTACTACGAACATGTTCTGCAAGCGCTTTTTTAAAGTCTACGTGAATAAAATCCTTTTTTATTTTATTTAATTTATGATAAGCGTAGAACTCACTTCCGACTTAATTACACGTCATCATATGATATCCTTTTCCTATTAATGATTCCATCCCTTAGAACCTTTAAAATCGTAGATCCCAAAACGCAAACGTACTATTTCTACTATATCCCACTAATATTATAAACGCCAAAGTTTGCGAGTATGGATGGATGTACAGACGCCAGGACATCAAGCAACCTCAATCTGTCAATTTTCTTTTATAGATTTTCAACTTTAATCACAAAAGCATAAGATTCACTTTCAATTGGGAAAAAATGACAGATTGGAGTAGCTTGATGTGCTGGCGTCTGTATTTATGGATGTTTGTTACTCTTTCACGCAAAAACTACCCAACGGATTTTGATAAAACTTTGTAGTAATATCACACTAATATTATGAAGGCGAAAGTTTGTGAGTGTGTGAGTGTTTGTTACTTCTTCACGTCTAAACGGCTGGAGCGATTCTAATAACATTTTGTATGGAGTTAGCTCACATCCTAGATTAACACATAGGCATATAAAATTATAATTTATAAATTTTAACGCAGGTAAAACGGCGGGGCACTGCTAGTACTAATTATACTATTATGACATAGCAGTTGGAAATACGTAAGTACATATAAATAGTACATCACAACATCAGATATTTATAGGCTTCAATTAAAATTGCTGTCACATAAATTCGCAAGACTAATTTCTTACAACCGCAGCGTTGTGACAAAAATACATCCCTAGTTTAGTTCATACCGTCATCCCCAGTAGTTAAATATAGAGCAGCGAGTGTGGAGTGAACTCGCGATTCGGGTCGGCGCATACGACTTGCACATTACACGTGCAACAACACAAATAAACCAACGTCTGTTAACAGATTTATTTTATGTACGTACATTCCCATTTCTCGCTATAAATAGATTAAAACATCAACTTTTAAGACTATTTCATACTCTTGTCAAGATTCAAGAAGCAAAAATTTTATTGCAGACTATGGCTGAGATCTATAGAGCGTACTTAGACTTTGCTCAGATTTACTTAGACAGAAGTTAATGCATGTAACGAAATTACAATTGGTGTTTTGACTTTGTCTGTCTTAGCTTATGCTAAGCATAATCTTAACTTCAAAAAGTCTATAAATACCAAATCAAAGTATAGGATAAGCATACACTTAGGAAAGTTTTACGTAAGTAAAGTTTGAGCAAAGTCTGAGTACGCTTCTAGATATCTCAGCCTTAGTGTTACGTGAGGTCTTACATTTATGATCGAACTTATAAATTATTTGCCTTCATCATCATAAAAAAATAAATTTTATAAATGTTTTCATACAATGTGTACCTAAATGTCTAGGTTACTAGAAATAATAATGTATACAACTATATTACTACAAACATGTTCTGACTATTTACAAGCGCTTTTTTAAAGTCTACGTGAATAAAAACCTTTTTTATTTTATTTAATTTATTTATTTAATGATAAGCGATAGAACTCACTTTCGACTTAATTACACGTCATCATATGATATCCTTTTCGTATTAATAATTCCATCCCTTAGAACCTTTAAAATCGTAGATCCCAAAACGCAAACGTACTATTTCTATTATATCCCACTAATATTATAAACGCCAAAGTTTGCGAGTATGGATGGATGTACAGACGCCAGCACATCAAGCTACTCCAATCTGTCATTTTTTCCCAATTGAAAGTGAATCTTATAGTTTGTAATTAAAGTTGAAAATCTATAAAAGAAAATTGACAGATTGAGGTTGCTTGATGTGCTGGCGTCATCAAAGATCAAAGATCTCCACAATTGCCGGTCTTGCGCTATCCGCAATTATTTGCCTTATCAGGTATATACCGCGTTAAACTTTATAAATTATAGCTTATGTGTTAATCCAGAGTGTCAGATAACTCCACACCAAATGTTATTAAAATCGCTTCAGCAGTTTGGACTTGAAGAAGTAACAAACATACACACTCACACAGTCACAAACTTTCGCCTTTACAATATTAGTGTGATTTGCCTTATCATATAATTTATTACATTTCAGGGCAGGCAATATTTACTTATATTATAATGTCACAATTTACAATAGTTATTTATTGATATAGATTATACCGGTTGGCGTTGTAAGTAGATGATTGCTTTAAATTTCACGCCGCAGTTCGTGGGTGCGATTTCCACCCAGGACAGATATTTTTGTGCATGAACATGTCTGTTTGTCCTGAGTCTGGGTATAATTATCTATATAAGAATGTATTTACAAAAGAAAAGTAGTATATGTAGTATATCCGTTATCCTGTTTCCATAGTACAAGTCCTGCTAAGTTTGGGATCATGTGGTGGTGTGTATAGTATCTCAAAATACGTCCCAAATTAAACATAAAAAAAATATAGTACATTTTTTTTTTTTTTTTAATATCTGGGTCAATGTCACACAGATCAAACTAAGCAAAGCTTGTACTATGGGCACCAGGCGACGATATACATACTTATATAGATAGATAAATACATAGAAAAAAATCCATGCCTGAGAAACAAATATTCGTACTCATCACACAAATATTTGCACTTCCGGGGTTCGAACCTACGACCACCAGCTTCGTAGACAGGAGCACTACCAACTAGGCTACGGTGACCGTCTGACTGATTATATGTATACTGTATAGTATATTGTATGTAACCATATTACGTTAAAATTATATATTCTTTTTATTTACCATAAACAACTGTATTTTGGAAATGTATCAATTATATACCCGAATTGGCAAGAGCCCCGACATACGCGACAATAACAGGCCAATTTAATCCATAGTATATTATGTATCTGTCTACTATTCCTAATAATAGCATACAACTACTGTAATTAATGTATAATGTAATTAATAATTAATATATTATCACTCTGGTGAACAAAGACCTGGCACGTACACGTACGTTCTTTTATTTGTATTTTAGTATTTTGATTTTAAGTTTATAATGATAGTTTTAGTTGGTATTATTATATTTTATTATATTTATTTATTACTTGTAAATATATATGTCGAAATATTGTGTTGATTGTTTTGTTGTAATGTAATTGTTCTGTATGTTATTTTAAGTATTGTACTGTATTAGTGTATTTTTATAATTGGTCCTTGTTGGCCTTTAATTTAATAAATTATATATATATATATATATATATATATATATATATATATATATATATATATATATATATATAATGATAATCTTATTTAATAAATATAATTATATTTCAATAAATATTTAAGTACCTAGGTTTACACCTTGAGCATATTAGTGGTCTATAGCATAAATTATACTGATGCAAAAAATAAACATCTTAGGCGATGTTTATGCTGAATTATAGTAATCCAATCTTCCTAAATGTTATAATTTTAGTAAGTTTTTAGAGGTGTGTAAACCTGATAAAATGTTTCTATAAAATATTTAGTTTGTATCGACGTGTTTGTTATACAAACCATTTTTTTTAAATATCGTTTTACGGCTCTGGCTTCTTTGGCCTTATGAGCCTTTAGTAAATATATTTTTTCGTCATTGAGTCAATGTCAAGTAAAGTGCGTCACAATTGAGTCATACATAGTCCTTGTTCTAAAGCATGTCTGTAAAGCAGTCGAGACTTTATTAAGGCTATATATGGAGTTTTAGATTCAACACAGAAAATCGTAATTCACGGCAATATAGCACTTTCCTTCACTTGTGTACGTTGTCGAAGATGTTATGTCTAAAAATCTACATCATAAACACTTGAATTTACACCAATTTTTGACAATGGAACAATGCCCCGATGCGTCTTTTTCCGCGTTGGTGCCAAAACTCCTTGTACAATCCATTTACATAAGTATAGCTTCTACCTTCTATGCCAATAAAATATATGTTAGTAATAAAACAATACAGTCCATAGCATATATAATATACTGTGAACTGTTTTTATCTTAATTTTAACAAGTCGCCAAAACGGTCAAGTGCACAACATGGAAATAAAAAGCCACCTACAATAGGAAAAGTCGACCTTGTGCTAGCAACACTGACAAGCAGGAAGAGTCAATTGAGCGAATAAGCGCCGGCTCTAAAGCGTTCAATAGTTTTGTGATCACGTGTGAACTGGGTCACTGTGCTATGTCAACGACCGCCCGATCAGGATGAATGTCACAAGGATATCGATGATAGTACAGCAGGCGCCGTCTGTGCAATATTTTATCTCATTCGTCAAACATCTGCGGCGCCCGCGCGCCGCCCGTGTCATATGAATTTGCTAAGTAGAGAATAAGGAAAATAAAAGGGACAAACGTTTATTCTTCATAAATATTAATTAAAACGTAACATAATGTTATAACAAATATAATATTATACACTAGCTCTGTCCGACACTTCGTCCGCGTGGAATAGTGTATTTGGGTAGTATTCTAAAATCAGTATTCGTATATCAATATAGAAAAAAAATATATTAGAAACCTCAATATCATCAAGTTTCAGGAGGGGGGGGGGGGGGGGGCACACATTTTACTACTTTGGAAATGTCGCTCGCGCAAACTATTCGGTTTAGAAAAAAAATATATTAGAAACCTCAATATCATTTTTGAAGACCTATCCATAGACATAGAAAAATAATGAGTTTCAGTATATCCATACTTAGAACTGAAACTCATTTTTTTTTTTCATCTAATCCGTACATGTGCGTTATCTATGTATAGGTCTTCAAAAATGATATTGAGGTTTCTAATATAATTTATTTTCTAAACTAAATAGTTTGCGCGACTGACACTTCGAAAGTAGTAAAATCTGTGTCCCCCCCCCCCCCCCCCCTGAAACTTCTAAAATAATAGAATGATAAAACTAAAAAAATATATGATAATGATAATAATAATACTTAATAATAAAAATGATCTATTTACTTTTTACAAGGAACAACAAGTACAGCTAAAGTAAAATTTAAATCGATATACATTACCTACCGTGCAATCTTCCACATTTCACACAAAATTGGTTTGAACGAGATCTAGTAAGTAGTTTGTTTTTAATAGGTCATAAATCTTAAACCGTAATTTACCTTTCATTCAATCAACTACTACAACAACTTTTATATTATGTTACTTGCTGCTACGCAACCCTTCATGGGCGAGTCCGACTCGCAATTGGCCGCTCTAAAAAAAAATTAAGAACACTTTCCGTAACTCTGTCTATGGACCTTCTTTTTGTTTATGGTATATAAACAAAAATAATATTAAGGTTCTCGAGTGGCGACCACGTATCGGAAGACGCAGCGTGGGCAGGCCTCCTTTGTACCGATGATCTTGTGCGGGCCGCTGGAAACTGCTGGCAATTGTGGTGATCTTTTCGGAGGCCTTTGTCCAGCAGTGGACGTCTTTCGACTGATATGATGATGATATACTTATATTTATTACCTTTTTGCATGCTAATTATTCCTCAAAGAAAATGTGCGGCATGTTGCAACATCAGGTCCATTTATCATCTGAGATATGATGACATTTCTGCCAATTAGCGAGTGTTTTGTGCGCTGTATCGAGATAATACAGCCGAGTGCCTTATACGGCGTATCCTTATTCAGCGAAATTTAAACTGATTGGTACCCGACGCGACTGGACAATACGCTAAGCGCACAAGGAATTAACCTTACGCGTCTTTACCACTAATTGGGCCCAAACTTGGAAAATGATATGAGTTTTGCAAGAATGTTCTTAATTAATTTTGCCAAAAATGAACGCGAATTCCGTACGAAATTTAACTAGAGGAATGCCATAGCGTGAAGTACGAGATAGCCTTGTGGTCAGGCCGTTGGATTGTGGAGTCTGTGGTCTCGAGTTCAAAACCAAGACCACCACTGACTTTTCAAAGTCATGTCATCATCATCAGGCCTGTTGGCGTGGTTGGCAAATGCTTGCTTTTCACGCCGGGTTCGATTCCCACCCAGGACAGATATTTGTGTGCATGAACATGTCTGTTTGTCTTGAGTCGTTGTACAAGCTACCGCTAGACCAACGAGTTGTTTATAAGTAACTAATTAAAATTAAACTGTTTTTTCGCTCTCCTGCCCAAACGGGGTTAGAAAGCTCTCGATGGTGCATCAAAATCCTACTAATATTACAAATGCCAAAGTTTCTGGGTATGGATTTATGGAGTTTGTTACTCTTACACGCAAAAACTACCGAACTGATGTTGTTGAAACTTTGTAGTTATATAGCTTATATATCCGAATAATATATAAGGTATAATTTATAGAGTTTAACGCGGTTAAAACCGCAGGGCATAGCTAATAATATATAATCCTCAAAGAATTCCATGAGAAGTAAGTTCAAGGTGCTTTTCGGTTACCAAATCCCTGGCAAAGCTACTTCGTCACGACTCGCTCTTAACATAACAATAGCAGGTATAAACACCACCACATCGATGTACACACTTTTATTCGAAAAGCGCTCTTACTGCTTTCTTAATAAAGAAGATGTCAAAAGTAGATTGTATACATATATGTACAGACAGCACATTCATCTACTCCACTCTGTCAAATTTCTTTTATAAATATTCAACGTTATCACTTAAGTTTAAGGTTCACTTTCAATTGGGGAAATTTGACCGATAGGGGTAGCTTGATGTGCTGGCGTCTGTACATGGTGTCTTAACAATCGTTTTCCTACAAGACAGTAAGGGCCTATGAACACCGCGTTTTTTAAGCGCACCGTCGACGTGCGTTTCCAAAACGCGCGTGGTCGGCGCGTTTTTATCTTACAAAGCAGTTTTTTGTCGTTTGTTCGATACAAACAATATGCTGACGCGCGTCTGTATCGCTACAAACGCGCGTTTGCATCGCGTTTGTATTGATTCAAACGCATGGCACCGGCGCGTCTGTATCGCTACACAAGCGCGTTTGCATCGCGTCTAGAATTTATACAGGTGTGCAAAAGTCCACAGGCTGCGTCTGACTTGCATTTGCATCGCGTCTGTATCGCTACACCCGCGCGTTTGCATCGCGTCTGTATACGCTACACACGCGCGTATGCATCTCGTCTAGAATTTATACAGGTGTGCAAAAGTCCACAGGCTGCGTCTGACTTGCGTATGTATCGCGTCTGTATCGCTACACACGCGCGTTTGCATCGCGTCTGTATTTCTGTATACGCTACACACGCGCGTATGCATCTCGTCTAGAATTTATACAGGTGTGCGAAAGTCCACAGGCTGCGTCTGACTTGCGTATGTATCGCGTCTGTATCGCTACACCCGCGCGTTTGCATCGCGTCTGTATACGCTACACACGCGCGTATGCATCTCGTCTAGAATTTATACAGGTGTGCGAAAGTCCACAGGCTGCGTCTGACTTGCGTATGTATCGCGTCTGTATCGCTACACCCGCGCGTTTGCATCGCGTCTGTATACGCTACACACGCGCGTATGCATCTCGTCTAGAATTTATACAGGTGTGCAAAAGTCCACAGGCTGCGTCTGGCTTGCGTATGTATCGCGTCTGTATCGCTACATCCGCGCGTTTGCATCGCGTTTGTATACGCTACACACGCGCGTATGCATCTCGTCTAGAATTTATACAGGTGTGCGAAAGTCCACAGGCTGCGTCTGACTTGCGTATGTATCGCGTCTGTATCGCTACACCCGCGCGTATGCATCTCGTCTAGAATTTATACAGGTGTGCAAAAGTCCACAGGCTGCGTCTGACTTGCGTATGTATCGCGTCTGTAGCGCTAAAAACGCGCGTCAACGGCCCGCTTAAAAAACGTAGTGTGCATAGTCTCTAACATCGCCGACCTGTCCTCTATAATTTATGGAAATGGCCGCGAACAAAAACACATGACAAAGGTGTCTACTCAAAATTAAATAGATGGGTAGTGTAACTTGTTCTCTATTGTTTAGCTATTGTTAGGATCGCTTTATAATCGTAAATATCATCCCTTGACCCTCTGTTGTTGTGGAGCCGATATGTTTTACGGGCACGCTATTACGTGTTACGACCGGATACACGAAATACACAGTTTGTAGGTCGACAATATAAAGCTAAAAAATATTTATATGGACACTTTAGTTTTACGACTTTATATTTTATTTCATACATAGACTCACGCCTGTTTCCCAGAGGAGTAGGCAGAGACAATGGATTTCCAATATATTTTATTATAAATAAATATCATGGGATAGCTAAGTTCAACTAATACACCGTCATCTGATCCCAAATTAGGCAGGGTCTAGACAACTGATCCAATATACAATATACATATATGTTGCTAAATACATACATATTATATATCAATTACACCCGGACACAGAACAAAATAATCGTAATCATCACACAGATATTTGTCCTGGATGGGATCGAACCCACGACCTAAGGCTTTGCAGTCAAGGTCACTAAAAGATCAGTCAAATATTAACATTTAAGTAAATATTATTATAAATATTTTAAGGCCCATGTTTAGAAGTCTGTGCCTATATGTTTAGTTTCTTATAGGATGATAGTTCATATAACAACTGTTTGGAATCATGATTTGTGTATTAGAAATATAGCTTATTTGGAATAATTTCTAGATATTTCTTATGAAAATCTGTACAGCTGTACTAAAGTTACAGCTCATTTTCTAGTTAAGTTAAAGAGGGCATATTAATTTATTTATACACAGGATTTATATTTTTTATATATACACAGGATTTATTATTTATCTTGGTCGAGGATCGAACCCGCATCTTTTTGATCAAAAAGCATGTTCACAACCAATGAGTCACGGCGGTCGTCAAAGACTGGAGACACACATATGTATACACAAGCATAGGCTTCAAAAATAAAATACATTTAACCTTGTGTTCGAGATTAAGAAGAAATAATAGTCACTATTCATTTATAATTTTCTTTATTCTTTCTTAGTTTATCTGCATAATCGCTGCAAGTCGAGTGCTGGCTGGTAGCATACAGAGCGCTAAGTATCCCGGCTGCGCGTGCGCTTTGTCGCTGATAGTGCGAGGCGACTCGCTAATTGGACACGATTTATTAGCCTGCGCGTACGCTGAACTATATCGGATTCACCTTTAATTTCAAACGGCCACCGCTTCTTGCGTTAACCTTCCAATAACTACAATGTTGTGTTAATTAAGCATTGTTTAGTGTTCTCTTTATATAGCCTCGTTGGTCTAGCGGTAGCGTGTTCATCCACTGAGAACGAGGTACAGGGTTCAAATTCCGGGTCGGGCCAAAAAGTGATTTTGGGACATTTTGTAAAAAGAAAAATTTCTCAGCATCAGCCCGAAGTCTGGGAGTTGGCGGTATTTTATCCCCGTGCCTCGGAGAGCACGAAAAGCCATCAGTCCTGTACCTGACCTCTTTGCGGTCGTGTCGCTAGGCGTCCCATCGGTTCATGAGAGTGAAGGAAAGTGCTCCTGTGTTTGCGCACACACATTTGCACTATAATATGTCCCACGCAGTTGGCTAATCACTGATGAGACTGGTCGCGCTGGCCGAAATTCGGCTAGGAGGACATTATTATTGTTACCATTATATGAAGCATAGGTAGAACAGAAGGTAGATAAAATATTTTTTAAGGCAACGTCCAGACTAGGGTAATGAATCCCTGTGCTGCGGGCTGAACCAAAATAGCTGACATAGCCCAAAGAATTTCCAAGCTGAAGCAGCAGTGGGCAGGGCACATAGCTCGAAGAGCCGACGGCCGCTGGGGCAGAAAGGTTTTCGAGTGGCGACCACGAACCGGAAGACGCAGCGTGGGTAGGCCCCGTACAAGATGGACCGATGATCTTGTGAGGTTCGCTGGAAGCCGCTGGATGCGGTTTTGTTTAATTAGTTCAGTTGAGTAGATAGCCATATCAATCAACCAATCAATTTTTTTGCTGAGAATGAAGGTAAGTACATAGACATTTAGGTGTTTACAGTTATTATAACGATTCTATACATTCTGCTAAAAAAGCATGCAACAAAGATAATAAATTTAATTAATAACAATAATAACTGAAATGAAAAAATGCATTTATGGCAATATTATTTAAATTAAATAGTACACACGGCTACATTTCCAATATAAGCCGACCTCTAATTTTATGGAAATCCTATACAACTCGAAATCAGCTTATACTGGAAATGTATAGCTTGATGTGTAGCCGTGTGTACCTAAAAATAGGCAATGAATGGAGTAAATGGAATAATTAATATGTCAAATATACAGTCCGGTGAAGCAGTGAAAGCCTCCTAAGCTAACTGTCACGTAAACGTCACGTTAAAAAAAGTGTAGATAGTGCTCCTTAACTTACGTCCACTATCTATGGTACACTTTGTATATTACATTGTTCCCCATTTCCTAACCTCTTTCTTTATCTCCCTCCGTTACTCACGGAACGCGTCCGCCCACGTCCGAATTTCGATTCGACTATCGAAAAATAGAAAGTCATAATTTACCGAAGGCACAGCATAAATATGGACAGTACGGAAACTAGGCCTACACATTCATAGACTCACGCCTGTTTCCTAGAGGTGTAGGCAGAGACAACGGACCTCCATTTGTCATGATCCTTGCACACATCTTTCGCCTCGTTTACTGACATTATGTTCTTCATACATGCTCGACGGTTTAGGGTACTTCTGACCTGGCCTTTCTTAAAAACGTCTCCAATTTGGTCAGATAATGTTCTACGAGGTCTTCTCTTCCAGTTGCACTATTCACACAGGCAAGGTATACTTCTTTGTAAATCTTCTTTCATTCATCCTAAATTAAGCTTAGATGATAAAATGATTACTTACACTCCATTGAAGCAATAGGTTTGCAACTTTTATTGTTTTTGTTATTGATTTTTCTTTCAAACAAAATATTTTTATATATTGTGGACATGGGTCTCAATTAATAAAGTAATGAATTGCCTTAAATTGTTATCGCAACAATTTAAGGCAATTCATTACTTTAGGTAACCCGACGTTTCGGCATGGATTGCACCAGCCGAAAAAAAATTCCTTTTGTTTAAAAAATCAGCTCGAAGTTTAAAATACGATAGTAAGACGGTTTTGATGAAGCCGTGTACTTCGCAATACCCTCATTACATTTTTAAAAAGATCGCATGGATAAACTAATACGTGACCAGACGTCTTGACGCGGCATTCTCTACTGACAGCACCACGACGACCGCTTAGGGGCGCATGTTAGTGTTAGTTGGCCGTTTCGAGTGTTGGTAGAAAGTTTCCGTACTGTATGTTTTGTATACTGTGTCGAAGGGCCGCTCTGCCAGTCTTATCTAGGTTAATGCTGTAGGGGAGCTATGGAGCTAAACTGGAAGGAACTGGTGGTGACTTGCTATTTTAGTTCTGAACAATGCGATCATGAAACTTTGTTTACGGATTGTTAATTTTCTATCGCCTATCTGAAGCGAACAAAAGGTAGTAAACACTGAAGAATGAAATGCTCAGTGAATGGTTATGTTTTCATAGTGGATTGTTTGAAAATTATGGTTTAGTTGGATTGATTTACTAGCTTTGTGTAAATTCTGGCGAAATCGTTAATAAGACTTTAGATTACTAATTTATTTAATGTCGTTTTTGGTGTTTTATTTTCGTAAAATAAATATAAATATAGTAATAACATAATACGCTTGTCGGTCCATTTTTTTGTTATAGTAAACAAAAAAAATTATAATATATATATATATATATATATATAAGATATTGATGATGATGAGAAGTAGGTTTTCATACATAGAGTCACGCCTATTTACTAGAGGGCCTACCCCTCGGAGGTAACGGATTTCCATTTGCTACAATATATTATGATGACGGGAAAGTTGGTGTGGTTCATAGATGCCTAACTTTCACGCCGCACGTCGTGGGCTTCGATTCCCTCCCAGGACAGATATTTGTGCGCACGAACATGTCTCTTTGTCCTGATTCTGGGTGTAATTATCTATATAAGTATGTATTTACAAAAGAAAAGTATTATATCAGTTATCTGGTTTCCATAGTACAAGCTCTGCTTAGTTTGGGATCAAAAGGCTGGGTGTGAATAATGTCCCTGAATGAATATAATATTATTATTAATATGCACACCTCTTTTGCCTCATTTATTCTTATTATATTCCTACATGGTCACCGGTTTAGGTTGGACCATTATCAACGGATGGCGCTTAAATAAATTAGCTATTATATTAAATAAATGTTCACTCTAAATTATTTAATATAACATATTGATCTAAGAACGGTTACCTCGAAGAGGTCACACCGCCCAGCAATATGATCGCATCGCCATAGGATAATATCTGAGGAGTTGGACCATAACTGCTATAAAGACATATCCACCATTACAAATGAGATGAAAGGGCAACACTAAACGAAGTGTCGATGTAAACGGAACAGACGAAGCGCGTGGCCTACATGGAGATGCGATCATCTCCGCTGACGTAACCCCGGTCACTCATGTTGCAACTTAAACAATATGTAGGTCACTTAATCATCATCAACAGAAAATATCAAATTCTCCAAATAATCTGTACCTAATCTGTTTCTGTAGCTACAAAATTAAATACTAATAAAAAAGAAAATCTGGGTCTTTGAGAACTGCCTATAGAAGTGAAAACTATTTTTTACACTACTACAACATAATAGTTGAGACTGCACATTGAGTTATACTCTTTGTATAAATAATAATATCCCGCGATATTGTTCACACACGGCCATCTGATACCAAACTGAGCAGAGCTTGTACTACGGAAACCAGATAACTGATATACTACATATATTACTTTTCTTTTGTAAAAACTCAGGACTCAGGACATACCGACATCTGTATGCACACAGACGTTCTACGTGGTAAATCTATACATATAATAAAATCGTAAGAAAGTCAAAACTGTACATTGAATATTTTTTTAAAAGGATACTTGTGGCGTGATCTACAATCGATTACGAAGCCAAAAATATAGTTTTTAAATTTTTTGTCTATGTGTCTGTTTGTCTGTATGTATGTCCGGGCTAAACTCAAAAAGTACTGCATGGATTTACTTCAAATTTTGCACGAATATTACTAAGAGGTCGGATTAACATATAGGCTACATATTATCACGCTATCACCTACGGGGGAGGAGCTGTGATAATTTATAAAATTTAACGCGGGTAAAACCGCGGGGCACAGCTAGTAAAAAAATAAAAAAGGTTTTTATTCACGTAGACTTTAAAAAAGCGCTTCTAAATAGTCAGAACATGTTTGTAGTATAATATAGTTGTATACATTATTATTTCTAGTAACATAGATATTTAGGTACACATTGTATTGATTGTATGAAAACATTTATAAAATTTATATAGCAATGATATTTAGCTAGCTCGTATCAAGTTAGGTTAGGTTAATAGGGAAGCGAACCCATGATGACCTACGGCGTTTTTGTAACGGAAGTTATAAAGAAGGCATACTCAGATGTACGTAGATCAAGACTGATTGGATAAAATATATATCCATCTAACAAACTAAATAAAGGCACTAAAGCTTTCTCTATAATTTAACAGATGAAATGTTTAAAGAAAGGTAACGGAAATAGTAAAACTATTTTATTAACATTTTACGGCTTGGAAATAACTTTTATTGTTGTTTTATAGCGAATCATGGTTGGTGATCTAAAATTAGAAACTGATTTATTGTTGTACGCAAGAATGGATGAACACTTTTTAACAGGTTTCAACTTCTTCGAAACCAACGTTAGAGTGCTACATCAGCCAAATTGGTGTTGTACCTCAAGTTCTACTCCGTCAAGACAGTAAGGCAAGATAAAGAAAATAGTTTGTTCGGAATCGTTTACTAAATCGATTTATATTATTTTTAATACAGGTAAGTAATTTTTTATTCCAAAATAATTAAAACTACGGAAATCATCGTCATATTAACCCTGTACTGTGAAAACAAATTGAAATGGACCGTAAGTCAAAGTAATAAGACTTATAAATCGCTTTTATTTGTATTCAAACGAATACCATCATTCAATACAAAATAAAGAAAAATAAACTTAATTCCAAAAAACTAATTTAGTAAATAACAATTCATATAAATGTTAAATAAAAAATTCAGTGTATGTATTATGATTACAACAATATTCTAATTGGGGTGTTTGAGGGTGTGCGTTAATTACGTTACATGTTGTATAACAATATCTCTAATATTTTCACTTATAAAACATTCATGTGTTTCTATCTAGCGGGGCCCCCTTAGCTAGAGCGATGAAAGTGATGAGAGCGGTTAGCTTGTTCAATGTACCTACCAAATATAATGAAATAGTCCAATGTACCTCCGTTGTATCCACAGAAATCACCTCTGAAGTCGATTTCCATCCAGCGGGGCCCTCCGTCGATATCACGCCGAGATACCTAAAAATGGTGTCAGACGGAACTTGGCCCAATGTACCTTCCTATTCATGTATTTCTTCTTAAAAAAGTTTGATGGTATACCAGAAATTAAGTATCAAAGTTTTGTCTAGCCAGCGGGGCCCTTTGTTATTTGAATTTACACGTGCGGAAAATGCAGACCATTCTTATATTTTACCAATGTACCTCACAGTTATTCACTATTCATAAATCTTTTCGCAGTTTTACAATTTTTATTTTTTTAATACGGATTTCGAAGTTGGTCTAATAGTAAACGTTGTGCACATTTATGAATAGAATCATCCCTTAAGAGGGAAAAGGCGAGCTAAAAATAACCTAGTAAGTATATAGAAAGTAATATAGTAGGTAGTACACGATTGGTATTGGATTGGGATGTGTATGAAAAGATTTTTTTGTTTACGAACAAAAACCGCGAAAAATTTGGTAAATAGCGAATAACTGTGAGGTACATTGGGAAAACATAAGAATGGTCTGCATTTTCCGCACGTGTAAATTCAAATAACAAAGGGCCCCGCTGGCTAGACAAAACTTTGATACTTAATTTCTGGTATACCATCAAACATTTTTAAGAACAAATACATGAATAGGAAGGTACATTGGGCTAAGTTTCGTCTGACACCATTATAAGGTATCTCGGCGTGATATCGACGGAGGGCGCCGCTGGATGGAAATAGACTTCAGAGGTCATTTCTGTGGATACCACGGAGGTACATTGGACCATTACATTATATTTGGTAGGTACATTGAACAAGCTAACCGCTCTGATCACTTTCATCGCTCTAGCTAAGGGGGTCCCGCTAGATAGAAACACATAAAACATTCACATACTTTCATCCCCTATTCCCTATTGTTATTTTACACTCAAGTGTGTAAAATAAGGGTAAAACTTTTACAAACTTTGAATGTCATATTTATATATATCGAATCAACAGCCTAAAAAATAAGTTTCAAGCTACTAGCACAAAAAATTAGGATACTTCCATACAACTTTTCATCCCGCTTTTTCAACCCCTGACAACCCTTATTCCGCATTAAAAAGTAGCTTATGTCCTTTCTCAGGGTCTATCCTATCTGTGTACCAAATTTCATTTCAATCGGTCCAGTAGTTTTGGCGTGAAGGCGCGACAGACAGACAGACAGAGTTACTTTCGCATTTATAATATTAGTAAGGACAAGACATATTAATATTTGTAACAAAAATAGTGCTGTCAAATACCGTTGTACTTCAAATATTTTGTGCAGCACCTAACCCGATATATGTATGTCTTCCTTAAGCCGCAAAATGCCAACGTTAACTTAACAAGTTTTATATTCATTCAATATCATAGTCTATCTAGTCAATCTCTCTAAGAGAACTACGGGTAAATCAGAATGTCCCAGAATTTTATTATTATTTAGTTATTCATTATTCTCTTTAAATAAATATAATAAATAACCAAAAGGTAAGTCATCAAGCAGTGTCAACGGATGACGTCACAATGTCATAATCATTTTAATAACTCTCCTCTGCATGTACCTAGTTAACTCATATATACACTTCTCCGATTTCCGTTAATTGTTTCACTATTCAAAATTCGATATTCAAATTAGATGTCGATAAATAATGCAGAGGCTTTAATAGACGACACGGTATATTAGAAGTATATGGAACATATTTATGTATGAATATTAGCATACAATTGCAACACATTGGGTGTTGTGCTCAGAATGAAATGATGGTGGTATATCATTCATTCTTACCAAAGTAAATCCATTCATTTTGATTAAGAGCTCGGTTGAATATAAACCTGTGGTTTGGTTACATTATTCTATTTATGAGTAAAACTTTTTGATAAATGAATTGTACCATTATACACGATGTAATTAAAGCCTTATTTTTTTAATACCTAATCGCGAAATACTAATTAATTTCATTTATTTAGATTCAGTTTTGAAAATTACTTATTTATTAAAACGTTATATATTTATTTATTTTATTATATAATTCTATAATTATGATCAAATATAAGTCACGATCCAATAATCTATTTGTGCCTAGAATTAAAAAAAAGTTAATTTGTAATACTAAAATTAGTTTTCTGACTATTTTAATAATAATAATAATATCCCAAACTAAGCAGAAGCTCGTACTATGGAAACCAGATAACTGATATCCCAAACTAACATATATAATATTTTACTTTTGTAAATACATACATACTTATATAGATAATTACACCTAGACTCAGGACAAACAGACATGTTCATGCACATAAATATCTGTCCTGGGTGGGAATCGAAACCACGACCCGTGGCGTGAAGAGCAAGTATTTTCCAACCACGCCAACCGGCCTGTCAAATAATGAAAGTATTACGCCATAATGGGCATTTGTTTTCACTCGCAAGCACACAAGGGTTCGGGAGTTTGACATTTGACGTAAATGTCAAGCTGCTATTAAGGCGATATGCATTCTAATGTCATCCAACAATAAATACCTTTCATTGTTTATCGCGTGCCTACCGAATTAGGTCATAAGATAAAAATAATAAAATGTGTTTATACTTTCTCCATAGAAAATAACGGTTTTAAATCGTATTACATTTCGAGCTTTGACTGGCCTATTGGTCTGAGTGCTGAGCCAGAGGTTGTGGGTTCGATTCCCACCCAGGACAAATTGTTGGGTGATGAGCACGATTATTTGTTTTGTGTCTGGGTGTAATTTATCTATAATATGTATGTATTTAGAAATATACAACATGTAACGTAATTAACGCACACCCTCAAACACCCCAATTAGAATATTATGTTATAATCATAATACATACACAACATTTTTAATTTAACATGTATATGGGTCGATCTTCAGAGGCATTTTTTTTCGTGTCGGGCTGGATAAACCCATTTTAAAATCGATAAACGTTTTCAAAATATTTTTTTATATACAGTTCGGTGTCTAATCTATGTGATACAAGGCTAATATTATGAATAAGTTTATTTTAAATATTAAAAAAAATATCTTAAACTCTAAAATCCTGATCGCTCTGGGTTGACCCAACTCCCACTTGAATGAAAAAAATATTTTTTAACTTTTTAATGAGAATGTTTATAAGAAAACACTTATTTAAATTACATAACAAATAGTTAATTTTTATAGTCATAATATATTTTTACTTATATTAATAATACTTTTGCCACAATTTGAATTTAAAAACGTGACCGGGCATTTTGTCTCATCGCTCTGCGCGGACGCAAAACATCGCACTCATCCCTAGTAACGCGTTATAGACACTCTATTCCCCTTCCCTGGGGCAACACCAGCAGTGGTCTAATCGCCGAGGAGGATACCTGTGTGCCACGTTCCCTAGCTCCAACATTACGAAGGTAAGTTTATGATTGCTCTGGATTTGGTTCTCGAATTTTATGATTGCTATGGCACGTTACTTAAATTAAATAGTAAGCTTGTGAATGTGTTTCTTATATGAATTAAGTGATCGTTATGATGTTTTTTATGAGACGTAATCACAACTTTCTACTACTTTTAAATTCGGCTATATTTATGATTTTGTGACTTTTTCTGATCGCTATGGCTGTGATTGCTCTGTCCAATAAGACCATAGTAATGATATTTTGCATTATTTGTGCATCATAAATCTATTTGAAGTAGTAGTACCGCACTGTTACAATGACCAATGATGAACTATGCATAGAACCTTTAATTTATAGCCTTTCCTGGGTTTCTTTGGTCCATAAACGGATTTTATCGTATTTTATCAGTTTTATATTGGCATTTAGCTAATTTTACATAAGAAAGGTCTTCTCTAAAATGTAATGGCAACTATTGTTGCAGATTGAAATCATGCCTTGACACATATTATTTATTGAAGAAAAACGTCTTAAGAAGAAATCGGCTGAGCGTAGAGTGGCCAAGATAAAAAATGATTCAGACCTATACGCACAATGGCTTGTAAAGTCAAGAGAGATTAACAAAGGACTAAGCTCGGGACACAGTACTACCAATGAGTGATTTGACTACAAGCCAGCAATAGATTCACAGGAAGAAAAGTAGGCAGAGCTTCCGACGGTACTATTTAAAGAAAATTATTGGAGAAGTTGCCAGCAATAGATGTATCTGAGAACCGTCATCTTCTTTCAAATGTTCCTCAATCATCTCTAAGCCTTAAGCACCAACAATGTAACAAAACATAGAGTTATACTGCAAACTGTAAAGCAAGATGTTGAAATGAGTGAGAAATTATTAATCGTGTAAAAGTTCATTGTCAGACAAGTTCCTGTCTTCCAGAGACTTTTAAAGAATACGAAAGTTTGTATTATTTTGATTCACCCGTCTCACCGATTAGTAGACTAAGAAAAATAACAAGTTCTACTGAACGGACGAACGAACTAAGATGCATTGGAAGTGCTTCCTCTATCATCTGCCCCGGTAGTCCGCAAAGATCAATCTAAACGTTTACCTTCTTTACTTTGATTTTCATATTTCTTAATAAGGCATAATATTCATATGATGAATGATGAATATATCTAAACTTTTTTGAGACGGATGTGATAACATATCACATCCGTCTCAAAAAAGTTAAGAAGGTAAACGTTTAGAAAGAATAATGTTGGTTTTACCTCCAAACAAAGACAATGTACAATAAATAAGACATAAGTAAAACAACAGTTAATAAAAGATATGAAACTGTTTTTTTAAAAGATGACGATATAGGCAGCATGACGTCTTAGGCGTCAAACAGATGAGCAGTACTTTGCTGTCGACAGAGCCAACTTCAGCTGTCGACAGAGGCGACTGCAGCTATCGTCATTGGTCGGCGTTTGCTATCCACGTGTCGATGGCAAACGTCGACCAATGTTAACAGCTGCAGTTGCCGCTGTCGACAGCTAAAGTTGGCTCTGTCGTCAGAAAAATGCTGCTCGTCTGTACGAGGCCCCTATATGCCCTGACCTTTTTCTGAAATAATACATTTCTCTTACATATAATCTTGTTACACGTACACTGAATATGACCTAAAACGGCTAAATAAATAATATATTATCAATTTTATTTTTTTTGTTTCACTAACTTCACCATTTATGATCGCTCAGGCACCAATTATGATTGCTCTGGTCGTGAAATTTTTTGAACTTAAATATTTCCATAACTGTTTGAGTAAATTGAAGGCCAATAGTAAAAATGTAATATTTGAAAATCAATCTTTTTAATGTGATACATAATTACCATTAAATATGAATAACTGAAAAGCACCAGAGTGATCACACGAATACGCCCGTTTTGGAGATTGATCCATATGCATTGTTATTTACTAAATTAGTTTCTTGGAATAAAGTTTATTTTTCTTTATTTTGTGTTGAATGATGGAATTTGTACGAATACAAATTAATTTTTTGACTGTACAGCGTTACTATAATGATAATTTCCGTAGGTTTAATTATTTTGGAAAGAAAAATTTCCTATATATTTAAATGATATAAATCGATTCAGTAAACGATTCTGAACAAACTATTTTCAGGATGTGCATTAATTAAGTTACATGTTGTATAAGTGTGTTTATCAGTCTCTATCTGGTTGCCATAGGCTTTGCCTATTTCCGGATTAGATGGTACCTAGTGTATTAGTTGCCCCAAGTTATTTATTATTAGTTTACTGCTCGCGATTTTGTTTATTGCCACAAACAAAGACGTAATTGATAAGTTTAATCTATACATACAAATAAATAAAATTGGAGTGTTTGTTTGTAATATTGAAATAACCGTTTTTTACTACATAAATATGAATATATATACGGTATACACACCAAAATATATTTTTTTACAATTTTTGTCTGTCTGTCTGTTTGTTTGTTCCGGCTAATCTTTGTAATGGCTGGACCGAGTTTGACGAGACTTTTATTGGCAGGTAGCTGATGTAATAAGGAGTAACTTAGGCTACTTTTATTTTAGGAAAAGTATTTTTTTACTAAATAAACTAATTAACACGCGGACGAAGTCGCGGGCACAGCTAGTATATAATAAGTTAAATTTTAACACGGTTGTCATTGTTTATTTAAAATATTCTTACACGAATTCAGTGATTCACGAATTATTAAATTAATATACTGATTCAGAAAGGAAAATACATCAAAACTATGTTTTATGATTACTGGGTATGAAATATTACTCATTCAGTTCAGAAACATTACGTCAGGTGCGTAATCTTTATTACCCAAGCAGTATACACAAAGTTTAAAGATTTTTCTTATATTTCAATAACTTGGGCGCTCGTATATTGGCCTTTTATTTCTCACATAATTGCATATCTCTGGCTTCTTAGACGAAAGCAAATATATTTTTATTGATATTGTTAGCGCTGTTTTCCAAAACAAGAGACTAAATACAAATCTATATACCACACTAATATTATAAAGGCGAAAGTTTGTGAGTGTGTATGTTTGTTACTTCTTCACGTCTAAACGGCTGGAGCGATTTTAATAAAATTTGGTGTGAAGTTAGTTGACACCCTGGATTTACACATAGGCTAGTTTGACGCGGGTAAAACCGCGGGGGACAGCTAGTACATATATAAAAACAGAAACTGACTGACTGATCGAACAACGCACAGATAAAACCGTTGGGTTACTACCACCATAATTTTTTTTTGCTTGACCTGGGAATGGAACTTGGGCCCATTTTTTCTGTGGTTTAACAGGTTACCACTACATACATGACAATTTCTAGCACGTAGATACACCCGTATATAAAGAACAGTCTATATTAAATGAAGGAACAAAACAATAGTGGTCCTTTTACCTGCACCCGATAAATCTAATCAAAATTGAAGAAAGCAACGACATAAAGAAGTCAACAGATTATGTCGGCATCACGGTAATAATATCTAACATGGCCGTCTCCAAATGAAAATGTATTCGACATTTGAATTGTAAAACTGTCCGTCGGTAGTGGGACGAGGTGACCTCTGCCCTGCGCACCGGCAACCGCGCTAGATCACAATGTACTGCATCTGCTTTACAGATGTTATCGTAGCCCTATTTCCCTATTTGGTCGTATTAATACAACCGGCAGTAACATTTCCGGCTCGAGCACACTTGGCGCCCTAATCAAGTAACTGGAGTGGAGCCCCTTGAATTTAAATAAATAAAAAAAGGTTTTTATTCACATAGACTTTAAAAAAGCGCTTGTAAATAGTCAAAACATATTTGTAGTGATATAATTAAGTTGCAAAGATATTTAGGGACTCGGATTGTATGAACACATTTATAAAATTTATTTTATAATAGTAATTATATTTAGCTAGCTTGTATTTAGTTATTGTCAAATAAGAAAATAAAATAAATTGTAAAAGAAATGCTTCATAAACGATCGTTTAAGTGAGGCACCTAGGTAAGCGGTTAGTTTTTAGACTATCTAAGTGACGCTTTACAGATGTTAACGTAGCCCTATTTCCCTATTTGGTTGTATTAATACAACCGCCAGTAACATTTCCGGCTCGAGCACACTTGGCGCCCTAATCGAGTAACTAGTGGTGCCCCTTTAATTAAAATAAAATATAGTGTAATATGAATGCTTCATAAACGATCATTTAAGTGAAGCACCTTAGTAAGCAGTTAGTTTTTAGACTGTCTAAGTGATACTTTACAGATGTTAGCCGTAGCCCTATTTCCCTATTTGGTCGTATTAATACAACCGGCAGTAGCATTTCCGGCTCCAGTAAACTTGGCGCCCTAATCAAGTAACTAGAGTGGAGCCCCTTGAATTAAAATATCAAAATAAAATATAGTGTAATATAAATGCTTCATAAATGATCATTTAAGTGAAGCACCTAGGTAAGCGGTTAGTTTTTAGACTGCCTAAGTGACGCTTTACAGATGTGAGTTGTAGCCTTTTTTCCCTATATGATGGTATTAATACAACTACATTTCCGGCTCGAGTAAACTTGGCGCCCTAATCAAATACCTGGAGTGGAGCCCCTTGAATTGAAATATATCAATAAAGTAAAGAGAGGCGCTCATAGCCAGATGCTGTAAGTGATTGGCGAGGTGAAGCTACTAGGCTTGCGGTCAGTTTATAGACGGGTAACCACCAAAGTGGTTTTATTTCTGAGCGTTTCCGTGCTTCGGAGGGCACGTCAAGCTGTAGGTCGCAGTTGTAGTCATCAGGCAACAGTCGTTAAGCCATGTCACAGGCCTACTGGGTAGCTTGAACAACTCCGACACTAGGGTAACCACTGCTAAATGCTTTATAAACAATCATTGAGGTGAATTACCTAGGCGAGCGGTTAGTTTTTAGACTGTCTAAGTGATTCTTTAATGATGTTAGTCGTAGCTCTTGTTCCCTATTTGGGCGTATTAAAACAACCGCGAATAACATTTCCGGCTCGAGCACACTTGGCGCCCTAATCAAGTAACTGGAGTGGAGCCCCTTGAATTCAAATATCGATAAAAATAAAAATCTCGTAAATTTATCTATTAATTTACCTAAGAAACTTAATAACGTCTAAAATGTCAACATCCAAAATACACAAAAAATTATATCGTCTCGCTGTACAACAATAACGATCAGATGAAGCTTTTGTATGGGACGCCTAATTGTTTTTAGTATTTAGAGTAAATTCTAATTGCTAAGATGCTATAGATGTGCTCATTGTCCCTTGCTCTTATTGGTTCATAAACGTTCATTGAGGAGAAGCACCTAAGAGTTAAGCTGTCGTCCCAGCTGTGATCATCAGACAACACTCTTTGAGCTATGTGGGACACCCTTTAGATGGCTTACACAACTTTGTCATACTTAACAGTAACCAATGCCCATATGAAATAACCCGGTAACGCACTTGCGGCGCCTCTGGGGTACCAAGTTTCCATTAGCGGCGGTGATCACTTAGCATCAGGTAACCCGCTTGCCTTGATATTATAAAACAAAACCTGCTAAAGCGCATGCCGCCTGGAGGGGCGCCTCCGTATCAAGCGCCCTAGGCCTAATTTACCTTTAATGCACGCGCCGGCCCTGGCCAGTAGCTCTCTGTTTTGATGTCATATAAATAGCTTATTATGGCGCCCATTAGGACTGCCATAATATTACACTAGTAATATAAAAGAACTGTGTCAGTTCCGTATTAAAAATTATACTCAAACATTCATTCTAGTTACCGACATAAATAAACCTTATGTCTTGTTTATTGGAATGTTAGTTTCAGGATGTTAATACGATCTTCCAATTGTAGAGTTATTAATCACTTATGCAGCGGGTGTTGAGTGTCTGTTGACTCACAGTTGAATTAAAAGGAGTATAACAAATAAAGTGAAGTGTTCTGTCGGGTCGTTTCTTCAATAATGAATCACGATGTGAGAAAAAAGGCAATTACTCTCATTATTACAGCAGATGAATCATTGGGGGAAGCTGTGTAACACATGGATTGAAATGTGTAGGGTGGTGGGGCGTTTACCGCCATACGTTATGTTTGGGAAATTCCTGGAAGACAGAGACTAAGAGATGGATAGTGTCTTTTGGTATTAACAAAGTCATTGGTTTTCCTTTGTTGTCTGCGTTTGCTCTTCTGTAACAGAATTAATCTTAAATGGGTTCAAAGGGATAGTGAATGGCGTAAACGTTAACAGGAATTCAAAGATTTATTTGAAAATGATTCAATTACGTCCACTTGTTGGCGGAAGTGAATTATTTTCAATGAGTAGCCGTGTCGCAATCTGCGAGTTCTTGCCCATTTCAATATTAATAATAAAAAAATATTAGACTAAGGTAATAAAAATAATAATGCATTGCTAGTTTCTATCTTAAATTTAAGACCAAATTTTAATAGTAATAATATCCTGGGACATTATTTACATACGGCCATCTGATCCCAAACTAAACAGAGCTTGTACTATGGAAATCAGATAACTGATAATCTACATATATTATACTACTTTCCTTTTGTAAATACATACTTATATAGATAATTACACCCATACCCACAACAAGCATGCACACAAATATTTGTCCTGGGTGGGAATCGAACCCACGACCTCCGACGTGAAAAGCAAGCATTTGGCATTTATAAGTTTTTGTTTTTAAAAATATTGTAAGTATTTTATGCTGTAAAGTCAAATCACACGGAACCAGTACTTAAGCAGGAATAAATTGTTAAGTTGTCTTGTGTAATATCGATGGCTTTTCGTTTATAAATAAATAATGTTGTCTTAATTGATTTCGGCCACGGTGCCCAGTTTCAATCGAGACTAGCCGATTGCGCAGGACATATTATAGTGCACAAGTGTGTGCACAAACACAGGGGCACTTTCTATTCCATAACTCTCATGATCCGATGGGACGACTAGCGACACTACCCGAAAAGGTTGGGTACAGGTTTTTCGTGCTCTCCGAGGCATATACCGCAAACTCTCGGACTTCGTAAATTCTCAAAATCGCTTTTTTAGAACAATCCAGGATTTGAAGTAGGAACCTCATTATTTGCGGTTGAAAATGAATAAATAAAAAAAAACATTCTAAATAGTGTTAATAATAATTTCCTTAAATTACTTTTTTAGCAATTAGCAAGTAAGTTCATCAGTAAATCATGTAGCGTCAAAAAATAAAGAAAAGAATAAAAATGATAACCGCTTTCTTTTTTCAAGTCGGTTAATAATATATAAATCCGACCTCATTGTTGAAGAAGTACTTATAAACAATACGTAATTTGCTGCGTAGGAGTTTACCGTAGCCCATTTGAACTCCAGATTAGTGGGAACTAATCCGCGTGAGTAACGGATCTAGCGAAGAATAAACAGGCGGTTCTAATCACTACTACAAACATGCTTTTGTTTATTTCATTGAGCAAACTGTATCTGATGTCGAAGTGGGTGGCCTATATCACCTTTTTAAATACGATATAAGAAGAAAAAGGCTGAGTGTTAGTCGAACTCGCACTCGAAGGGTTCTGCACCATTGTACATAATGGTGCGGAACCTTTCGATTGCGTGTAAATACTTAAAAAAAACTCGTTTTTTGTATGGGTACCCCCCTTAAATATTGCTTTTATGTTTTAGTATTTATTATAATAGTGGCAAGAAATATATGAATTTGATAGTTCCTGATGTTGCCACCGTACCAGACACATATATCACAATGGTTCTTATTTAACTGTTTGCGAACGGAACCCTAAACTACTCAAATAAACTTTATAGTTAGATATAAATAAGCGATAGTCACATCGTTTGTTCCGGTATTGTTTCCGTTTCCTTTTTGAGATCGTTATACAAATACAGTGACACACTTTGACAAGCATTTAAGGTATGCATTAAATCATATGTTAAGAGGAGTGATTCGTTGTGAGATAAAAAATACAGAAAAAGTTTGCCTTTTCCCAAGAATATCTTACTCTTCACGCATACGTCCAAAAATTGACCGGGCGTGGTTGGTAAAGCGCCACAGGTCGTGTGTTCGATTCCATCCAGGATAGATATTTGTGTGCATGAACATGTCTGTTTATCTATGTACAAAAGAAAAGTGGTATTATTATATTGATTTATTTATTATTATTTGATTGTGAAAATGTTATTTCAACTTGTATAATAATATATATATAGAAATTGAAATACATCAGTTACCTGGTTTCCAAAGCACAAGCTCTGCTTAGTTTGGGATCAGATGGCCGTGTATGCATAATGTTGTGACATTATGCATACACGGCCATCTGATCCCAAACTAAGCAGAGCTTGTGCTTTGGAAACCAGGTAACTATATTGCAAGTGTTGTATTAGGTAAAATAATTTTAAAAATGCCCTTGTTTCTATGCAGTACCAACGCAAGTCGTCTCGTCACTGCCCATTTAGGGTTCGATTCCCAGGCGATAAAACTATTTGTGTTAAATAGTTATTATGAGTCTTAATATAATTGTGTTCATCTATTACATGTTTGCAAAGTACCCCGCGACACAAGGATTCATTTCACTAAATCGTACTATTCTTTTCAAAAACATATTTTGCATCTATATCATCTCTAGTTAAATAATAATGATATGTTAAGAGAGGCGGTTCATTGTCACATAATAATGTCCTGGGTCATTATTCACACACGGCCATCGGATCCCAAACTAAACAGAGATTGTACTATGGAAACCAGATAACTAAATATTAAGTACATATAGTATACTACTTGTCTTTAGTAAATACTATAGGTAATTAATGATACATCATGAAAAATAGTAACGGGTAACTCACGTAATTAATATTATGTTGGATTCGGCCAACGTTTCAACTTCTCTTGGTAGTAGGGTTGCCAGGCCATAAAATGCAAAGGCCGAACTGCGCACTATATAAGGCCTGATATTTTGCCCTAAAAGCCGGACATATTTTTTTTATTGCCAAACATAATGTTTTGACATCTGGGCTGTTGAAAAAAGTATTTATACGTGATGTAAAGTAAAAATGAGATCGAAGATGGAGTGTGTGCCAGATATATGCCTATTCATCCCATCATACGAATCGCCATTCATCCCATCGTACGAATCGCCATTCATCCCATCGTACGAATCGCCATTCTTCCCATCGTACGAATCGCCACTCTGACAAAAAGCTTGACAAAAGCCGGATAGGCCACACACGTACATATTTGGCCAGACGCGACCGCAAAAAGCCAAACATGTTCGGCAAGCTTACCTGGAAGTCATCTACAGGGCGAATGTGATCCGCACAATGTCGCGTCCCAATTAAAATTAAAAATAATTATGTGAGTTACCCATTACTATCTTTCAATATGTTAGCTCCTCAGGTCACTTTTAATAATAAAATTACTGATACAGATATAGATAAGGAGTCTGGGTGTAATCACACCCAGATTCAGGACAAACAGACGATTTGGGGCCCTACCGGCTAAGTTGCCGAACATCGATTTCTTAAATGGCGTTCAAATAAATAAAGGTTCAAAATGACTTAATCAATCGTGAATTCAGCTTCAACGTTGATAAACGACGGGCCTGTTGGCGTGGTAGATACGCTGCCTTTCATGCCGGAGGTCGTGGGTTCGATTCCCACCCGGGACAAATATTTGTGTGCATGAACATGTCTGTTTGTCCTGAGTCTGGGTGTAAATTATCTATATAAGTATGTATTTACAAAAGAAAAATAGTATATGTAGTATATCAGTTATCTGGTTTCCATAGTACAAGCTCTGCTTAGTTTGGGATCAGATGACTGTGTGTAAATAATGTCCCAGAATATTATTATTATTATCGATTCCAGACCATTTATGACGTCATATGTGGTCATGGAAGCCGATTTAACGATTGATTAAGTCATTTTTAACATTAATTTATTTGAACGCCATTCACGAAATCGATGTTCAGTGACTTAGCCGGTAGATCCCCTGCGGCATCAAAAGCAAGTATCTACGACGCCAACCGGCCCGTCATTTAAAAAAAACGAGAAATCCATGTCTATTAAGAAGCAGGCACCAAGGTTATCTCCATGGTAATAACTCCATCTTACCACCAAAAATAGCTCAGATATTTGTTCAAAAACAGAGACCGTAATATCAACGTTTGAGGGGCACTTGACCGGAAGCACTCGAGGCCTGGTAGCCGCTTACAGATTACTCCGACACCTCAAATAGATCCCTCTCAGCTTCAAGTTATTTGATCTTACCACTTGAACGAATCAAGATCTATATAAAGGATAATATTAACCGACAGTTGCAGTTTATAGATCACCAGATGATCATACTTAATACGCTAAGTTAAATATTTGTAAACGAGAACTTGTGCAGCTCTATAATAATATTTATTTACCGTAGCCTAGTTGGTAGTGCTTCTGCCTATGAAGCTGGTGGTCCTGGGTTCGAATCCCGGTAAGTGCAAATATTTGTGTGATAAGCACGAATATTTGTTTCTGAGTCATGGATGTTTTCTATGTATATAAGTATTTATCTATCTATATAAGTATGTATATCGTCGCCTGGTACCCATAGTACAAGCTTTGCTTAGTTTGGGGCTAGGTTGATCTGTGTTACATTGTCCCTAGATATTATTATGGATGGTAGTATAAACTATGGTTTAATATAGCATTGATATTCAAGTTAAGAAGTTGATAAAAACTTAGTTATAGTTCAAACTATCAAATAATAATAATGATATGTACTATCGTAGCACATTATTTATCATATAGCATTATTTACACCTCGGCCATCTGATTCCAAACTAAGCAGAACTTGTACTACGGAAACCAGATAACTCATATAATAATATAATACTTATATAGATTACTAGCTGTGCCCCGCGGTTTTAACCGCGTTAAACTTTATAAATTATAGCCTATGTGTTTATCCAGGGTGTCGGCTAACTCCATACCAAATTTCATTAAAATCGCTACAGAATCGCTACAGCCGTTTAGACCCGAAGAAGAAAGAAGAGAAAAAGTAACAAACTTACACACTCACAAACTTTCACCTTTATAATATTAGTGTGGTGACGAGCACAGTCAGGACAAACAGACATGTTCATGCTCATCCCGTGCAGATGGTGCGGGACATATTATTGTGCAAAAGTGTCTAGTGCAGTCTCCAATGATACTGGCTATCGTAGTGGAAAGCGACCAGGAAGACATTATAGGTAATGTTCTAATATACAGCCATAACATAATATTCAGTACAATATATTTAAACCCACACCCCATATCGCGGTGGCACTGAACTGCAGTAACGAGAAATCGTAAAGAGTACCACGACGTTTATAGGTTTGTTCTCACAGTCCACAGTGATCCAGTGGCGCGAGTTTTGTGCAGTAAGTCAATAAGACGCGTCTCGTATGTTAAACACAATCTAACTACTAACTGGAATTTGCTGACATTGTAACAAACTGCCGCTGTATAAACAAGAAGTTGAAGTAACTTTTGCGAGAGAACACTTTGGGCAAATGACATGTCTTTTGTTACTTGAGTAATTTAAAAGAGACATACGTACAATGTAGAACAAATCTAATAGCACCACAATCTACCATTCAGACAATATGTAATAAATTTCGATAATTAAACATAATCTCTTTGACAGAAACTTAATACAAGCTAGCTAAATATCATTACTATTTTAAAATAAATTTTATATATATTTTAACAATCCGTGCACCTAAATATCTATATGTAACTAGAAATCATTATGTATACTTAACTATATTACTACAGACATGTTCTGTCTATTTACAAGCGCTTTAGTAAAGTCTACGTGATAAAAACTTTTTTTATTTTATTTTATTAATTTTTATTTTAAATAATGTCCGTAACATTTGAGCTATCTAACATAAGTGAGATCGGTATGAGGATACGTTGTTATACATTTTAGACACTAAACTTGCTTGTTACTAGAGTGATTTAAAAGAGACAGTAGACAAACTAGAGCAAATCTCATTTTGTCCGTAAAATCTGAGTCTTCTAACATAACAGAGCTTAATATGAAGACACATTGTCGTTAACTTAAGCACTAAACTTAACTTACTTGTCACGAGAGTAATTTAAAATAGATAGCAGATAATCTAGAACACAAATCTCATGGTGTTCGTAACATCAGAGTCATCTAACATAAGTAAGATTGATATGAGGATACGTTGGAATTCAGTTTAGACGCATAGCGTAAACCGCTTGTTGCTATAATAATTTACAAAAGGCAGTAGGCAAACTAGAGATCTCATGGCGTCCTTAAAATCTGAGTTTTCTAACATAACAGAGCTCAATATGAGGATACGCTGTCGTTAAGTAGCAGTTGCACTAGAGTAATTTAAATGAGACAACAGACAATTTAGAGCAAAGCTCAGTGTCCGTAGCATTTGAGTTATGTAACATAACTGAACTCAATATGAGGATAGGTTTTCATACACCTAAGACACTAATCTTAACCTGCTTGTTACTAGAGTAATTTAAAAAAAAATATCATATTGTCCACAGATCGATTTTGACATCCGTTGTCATACACTTTAGATACTAATCTTAACCAGTTTGTAACTAGAGTAATTTAAAAATCAAAAGAGAAGTTATAGCAAATCTCATGATATCCGTACATCTAAGTCATCTCACATAAGTGAGATCGATATGAGGATACGTTGTAATACACTTAACACACAAAACTTAACTTTGTACGGTTAATTGTAAATACTAACACTAGAAAATAAGTTATTTTTATGTTACTAACACTCTATGGATTTATTTGTCCCCAATAAAAGTTATACAATTAACTTACTTGTTACTTATACTCTTGTTACTAGTGCTATTTAAAAGAGACAGCAGCAAAGCTACAGCAAATCTCATGGTGTCCGTCACATTTGAGTTATCTAAAATAAGTGAGCTCAATATGAGGATATGTTATGATACTCTGAGAGACACAGCTTCATCCGTTTGTTACTAGATTAATTTAATAGAGATAAAAGACAAGCTAGAGCGAAGCTCATATGTCCGTAACATCTGTATTAAACAGTATTTTCCGTTGTATTACTAAGTATCTTAATAGTATAAGTAGTATGAGGCCGTTATGTAAATCGTTGCTTGACAGTTGTTTGACACACAAATCGTTGAAAGACAATTATATCATCAAAGTGGTCTTAGAAGTCTTATACCAATCAATACTTTGTTGCTGATTAGTTTTAAGAAATTTCACACGAAAGAAGTAGTCTAAGTGCATACATTTGTATTTTGTATTTGTATACGTTTATACACGTGAAGGAATCTTGCTCTTGCAATCTAAAAATAAGAAGCCGTTTGAACCAGTCCTAAGCTAGTTGGCAGCATAATAAAGGGACCTCGTTTATATACAAGAGCAAAATTAATACCAAAGCAATAACATCGTCCACAGGATAGCACGGAAATTGTCTAAATACATAAATTATACTACATGTATGTATGTCATTACAAGTAAATATGGAATTGAATTTGAGGGGCCGATTGGCGTGGATGGTAAATGCTTGCCTTTCACGCCGCAGTTCGTGAGTTCGATTTCCACCCAGGGCAGATATTTCTGTGCATGAATATGTCTATTTATCTGGGTGTAATTATCTATATAAGTATGTGTTAATTAAAAGAAAAGTAGTATAATTGTAATGTATCATTTACCTGGTTTCAATAGCACTCTTAGGTCTGCTTAGTTTGGGATCAGATGGCCGTGTGTGAAAAATGTAGAATGGAATGTAGTTGCAATGCAGTTCATTTAAGCATTTTATTTTATGATATGGGCTTTAATTACCTTAGTGTCAGAGTTGTTCAAGCCGTCCAATAGGCCTCCGAATGCTCAGAACTTCATGATGTTTGGCAACTTCATTGTGCTATGATTAAGTTGACTCTAAGTCGATTTAATCATACGTTGTCGTTGATTGCACGTGTGGCGCAGCGGTTAATACAGTCGCCTCGCCACGTCGAATTCCAAATTCAATTCCCTCGCAGGACAACTATTTGTGTTACTCATAAATAGTTATCCTGAATCTGGATGTACGTTGAGTCCGCCAATTACATATTTGTAAAGTACCTCGCGACACAGGGATTCATTTTCCTAGTGCAGGCGTAGTCTTTACAAAAAAAAATATAATTCCTGGGTCGCGGGGTAGTTTACAATCATATAATAGACGGACACAAAAACATCAAACCCTAATGAGCCCTTGAGATGATGTATAGCTATATCATAAATAATGTTAATTAAATTTAACTCAAACTTGCTCCAAAAGTCGATATGTGTACCAGCCCTTAGAATCATGGCGCCATAAAAGTAATGATGCACCAACATTTGATCTAGCAGTCTTCATATTACCGCCGCTGACGACACAAGAATGCAATGAGAAAATTAAAGCAATACGCAAGAGCTAACCAGTGGCAAATTGCATTTTAAATTAGTTCAGTAACTATTCTGGCGAGTAACCTTTTACCATGCGGTATGCAGGGCCAGAGCATAGAAAATAAATTTATGTGTAGGAGTGAATTCTTTGATGATAACATAATAATATAACGTTCCTCATATTATTACGTTCAAAATAATAATATCCTGATCCTAAACCACGCAGAGCTTATACTATGGAAACCAGATAACTTATATACTACATATACCTACTATTTTTTTTAAT
The DNA here is from genome assembly GCA_951640165.1 of Pseudoips prasinana. NCBI lineage: Eukaryota > Metazoa > Arthropoda > Insecta > Lepidoptera > Nolidae > Pseudoips > Pseudoips prasinana. Next base: position 19,929,625 of record OX621260.1, read on the forward strand.
ATATAGCTACATATTTAGATAATTACACTCAGACTCAGGTCAAACAGACATGTTCGTGCACACAAATATCTGTCCTAGGTGGGATTCGGACCAACGCCCTGCGGCGTGAAAGGCAAGCTCGTCTTCAACCAACCATCGACCAACCAAGCCAATCAGCCCGTCGAAATGAATGGCACTAGTTCACACGCTGGAAGACACAATGGCCTCAATTCTGTTTTTTACAAGACAAAACTAATTTAAATTTATTTTATTCTAGGGAAATTGCACGTAAAAGGCGGGGCATTTATAGCTCTCCCAACTTAATATGTTCGATAACTTATGACATGCATTGGACTTCGTACGCCATAAGCCAGGGCATACGACTGCCTCGATTCTGTGTTTCACAAGACTTAAATAAATATATTTAATTCTGGAAAGGTCCTATAAAAAGGCGGAGGTATTTTGAGCTCTTTCAAATTAATATGGTCGACAACTACAACTTATAACGTGCATATGTTTAAAATTAACGACACTACTTCGTACATTGGAGGATAGGGCATACAATTGCCTCAATTCTGTATTTCACAAAACGCCTTAACCGCGCTATTGGGCTCGACAATATCTCATTGTGCTTTGTGCTCTGAATATGGAATTAAATATTGGATGACTTGGAGTTCCATCAAATGTTGAAGATTGCTTTCAAATTCTTTGATTACGATCACTGTTTTTCAAAGTTTAATTTTTAGCCCCTTGGGAGAGGTTATAACTAAATGATTAAATATGACAATTAAAGACGTCTATGTCAGTTTTATATAATTAATGTTAACTAATAATGTAAAACTGTCATACTACAGAGAAAAAATAACAAAATCTGCTCTTATAAACTAATTTTTATTTTAAAGAGTAACAAGATAAGTTCAATCTTAATATTTTTGGGAGAAATCATTCTAAATAGATTTTCAAATATGTACATTATAAAAAATTACGAACAAATAATCTTGAGATTTTAAAAGTCAATCCTCAATATGCTGCTAACTGGTTATGTATTACTAGCAGTGCCCGTGGATTTCGTTCCGCGTTATAAATATTTTTGTCCCTGCCCGTTTTTTTCATAGCCTATGACACTCCACAATAACGTAGCTTTCTATTGGTGAAATTATTTTGAAAATCGTTTCAGTAGATTCAGAGACTACCCCTTACAACGTCACGAATTCACAAACGTTACCTCTTTATAATATTAGTATAGATTTATCTATACTTTTACTTCTTTTTTTATTATAGGCACCAAACTGTTTTACCGAGTATATATTTGTGGGATTATTAATTTTACAGCCAGTAACAGCAGCACAAGTGTGTTTTTAATAGTTCTGATGGGCGGAAAAGATATCGATGAATATGATATCACTCATACAATCACTTATTTTGTCTGTCTTTCAAAGAATTAATGCCAACAAATTCTTATTATTTTTACTTTTTCAATAGTTTAGCTTACTGTTTTTGTATTTTTGTTTAGGAGAAAGTTTGAGAAACACTGCTTTAGAATGTTGCTCTTGATCTTGATTCAACATGCAGTTGTGCAAGTTTTACACGCAAGCTGCTCCTACGCACATTCTTCCAGACAAGTTAGGTTTGATTTTATTTACCTTTGACACCTCTGATGATGGAGTAGACAAGGTTCTTACGTACCTGGAAGTAAAATAACAAGTTTTAGTGGTATTAAGATGAATGGAATACTATTCAACATTATAAAGACTACATCATTATAAAAATTATGGTATTATTATATCCAAATTTTGTATGAAATTTTAGTTAGTCAATTTAAAACAGTTACTACAGAGTACTTCTGACCTGATTTTTCTTGAGAACGTATCTACGTAAAAACCGGGTTAGAACTAACGTAAACCGGCGAGCATGTATGAAGAATATAATGACAGTAAACGAAGCGAAAGAGGTGTGCAACGATCGTGACAAATGGAAGTCCGTTGTCTCTGCTTACCCCTCTGGGAAACAGGCGTGAATCTATATGTATATATATACAGATGTATGTACATACATACATAGACTCACGCCTGTTTCCCAGAGGGGTAATATCGGGTTTGTTTCTGATCATGGAAAGAGAAATGCAATCGATAACCAATCACATAGAACACCTATTTATACCGCAAAACACTGATCAATTAAAACTGTTATCTATCTAATGAGTTTGCAATAAGGTCTAATTAATTCGACCCCATGAAACAGAATAGCCATAAGTACAGGCAATATAGTTAACACAATTAGAGATATTCGCATCTGATAAACGAAGAAATCATACTAATTATGAAGAAAGTAACTTGGGTACACTGTTATAGTATTGCTGATAATTAAGTCCTAGCTTTGATTCGAGATGAGGGAACATTTTGGGGACTTCGCGCACTAAATCGGACTGACCAGTTGGCGTGGTTGGTAAGCGCATGCCTCTCACGTGGCAGGTTGTGGGTTCGATTCCCATCCAGGACAGTTATTTTTCATAAGAGTAAGAAAAAGTGCCCCTGTATTTTCGCACACACTCCTGCACTATAATATCCCGCGCAGATGGCTGATTTCCATTGAAACTAGCCACTACGGCTGCATTTAAACCGACATTATAATAATGCTATTGACCTCGTTGTAATTAGGTTTATGTACGATTGTTAGGTAATGAAGAGCCCTCTCTTAATTGTGTCAAAAGGGTTATCAATAAAATAGCTATCACTCTTTCAACGACACAATACATAAATTACAAAATAAAATTATGTTATTGTACTGTTAAAACTTATATTATCATCTTCTTAGTAATATTTGAAGACCGCCACAAAACAAGATAAATAATAACGTGGAACATTATTCACACACGGCCATCTGATTGCAAACTTGTACTTTGGAATCCAGAGAACTGATATAGTAGATATTTTTTTTTTAATTATTGGTTTACTAAACTGACCGTACACAATATTAAATAAAATGATAAATATAAGTCATGGAGCTATTATAAAGAGGAGACGGCCTAAGCAACTGAGCACTGTGATTTTCAACTGAGTCTAAACGTCATCATGTAGGCGTGGCCTAAGTCAATGTATTGTTGGCGTTCGTCCTGTGCACAACTACGTCACGTTCACAATTTACAGCTATATTTGCGCTAGAAGATAAAAATAATGAAGTGTTGTGTTTTATCTTGTAAAAACTACTCGGACAGACGTTCTAATGCTATGGATGGCATCAAATTTCATTTGTAAGTAATTTTATTCGATTTTTTATCAAAACAGTTCTAGAAAATTCCCTTCACGTCGGCGTTTCGAAACATAATTCTACACGACATTAGATGGCGATACTTGGGGTCATGGGAATAAAAAATATTTAGGTACGCAGAGCTCAGTACTATCATAATCTAATAATCGTATGTACTGAAATTTGTTTTACATTCATTCGTAAAACCCCTTTAATGGCCAAAATACATTTTTGTAGCTTTTAATATAATTTTTAAAAAAAGAACCGCCATCTATCGAACAAATATGAACATAACAAAAACAGGGCCGTAATTAGGATCCAGTTATTTTACCTAATGTCCCGCAGCTGTATCATAAATAGAAAGTACTTAAACATGGAATGCACTGCACAAAAAAATACAATCTCCTATAAATTAAATATTCTATATACAGTAATTTAATTAAAGTACCTACTTCCCTTCATTAGTATGCTCGTTGTTTACTTAATTTAAATTAAGTACCTACTTTAAGCCTACCTAGTTTATTTAGTCAAATTTTAAAATTATGAATGTTATAGATTGCCATCTGGAGATAACATTTTAACGATGAAGACTTCGTAGTAACAAAAAAAGGCCTTAGAAAATTAAAGAAGGGAACTTTACCTTGTTTAAAACTGGATATATCGGTTCGTAACAATGCATTTTTTTACCCATAAAATATTTAATTTTATTTCCAATATAACATGAATAACAATTCGGAATATTAATAATAAGTCATAATCAAAATCCCATAATCTTAATCATCATCATCATCATTCGTCAATGATCTTTTTATTCTCACTTTTATTTTATAATAATATCACTGTCAATTAAAAAAAGATATCATTATGGTTCGCAAAAGTATAAAATAAACAGTAGGTACTCCCTGGTACGAAGTTATGAGTCCGGCCCTGTTGCATCCTTCACTGTGTGACATCTAGTGTAAAAAAGTTACGTTACTACTAATTATAGTCCACAAAACATGCGAATAGTTTACCTATTGACCGGTAGATGTAAACAAAGAAGTAGGCGGGATCTAACACCCTCTCCACCCCGCAAAATGTCACGCGTCGTTTCATAGAAAAATCGAATTACAACGTCTCCTCTTTGTAATAGCTCCATGATATAAGTTCTAGAAAAAAGCTTACTGTACGACCTTCTTGAAGTAAACATAGCATGCAATATGTTGTACATTACAAATTATACGAAGTAAGAGAAAAAAAAATAAGATAAACTAAACTTAACTTACTAAACTTAACTTAACTTAATGAATTAATGTTTTGTGTGTAGTGTTTAATGGATTGAATGGATACATTGAAGATAATAAAGATATACCAATTTTCTTTTGTAAATACATACATAGGTACATCATATCAGCCGAAAGACGCACACTGCTGGACAAAGGCTTTCCCCAAATATCTCCACAATTGCCGGTCTTGCGCTATCAACATCCAGCGACTTCTAGCGACCCTCTCAAGATCATCGGTCCATCTTGTAGGGGGCCTGCCCACGCTGCGTCTTCATGCATACATACATACATAGACTCACGCCTGTCTCCCAGAGGGGTAGGCAGAGACAACGGACTTCCATTTGTCACGATCCTTGCACACCTCTTTCACTTCGTTTACTGACATATAATACATCATCAATTCATCATACATACATATATAGATAATTTCACCTAGACTCGGGACAAACAGACATGTTTATACACGCAATTATCTGTCCTGTGTCAGAATCAAACCCACGACCTGCGGCGTGAAAGACAAGTATCTTTTTTTTTATCTATTTACCAAACACGAAAGATAAATATCGACCTATCCGTAGAATAAAGTTACTTCTGCGTAATCGTGATTTTATATGAGAGCGATTTGTCTAGTATAAAATCAGCTATAACATTTTACATAATTTTCTAGCAATTTTATTATTGTTATATTAAAATCAAATTGCTAGAAAAATCAGTAAAATGTATTGCTGATTTTATACTAGACAAAGGTAATGGCCCATTTAGTATGAAAAATATACCTACGGCGTACAGAAATGAAATATGGGGGAATCAAAGACAAATGATTATACTTTTCAATGGTAAGTGGTGCATTACTGTGGCCGATGGGGATCATGAAATAAAATATAATACATTGTATTATTGCGCGACCGCAACAAAGCTCGGGTGAGACCGAGACAGCAATATACGTGTTATTTATTACCTGACCGAACGAGTTTGCTTATTAAGTGTCACGATGATATTTTTATTTAACAAAACAATGGCAAAGTAAGTCTGCTTGTATCATTTTCAAGTCTAAACTACTGAACCGATTTTGGTTAAATTGCTTGCCCCGTAGTATACATGTAAAGAATGAGTATTTGTTTAATACCTTAGGTGCATAGCATAGATTAAGAAAATACATTATTTAATTATTTTTTATCGATCATGTCATGTCAAATTCCTATGAATAGACAAAAAAATATATCGTATATACCTACATATTAGATTTGTAGACGGACATAGTAAACTTTTTATCCCAGTGACATTTTTCCATTGGATAAAATAATTTAGAGACGGGCGAAACCGCTGGTGCAGCTAATTATTATCCAATTTTGATCGGTCTACTGCAAGATCTCTCCTGTGAATTATTTTTTTCTTTTTACATATAATGAACAGTGGGTTATGCCTGCATTATTTACCATTATTTTCGTTTTTGTACAAAAACATTTTTGAACCGGGTCGGATTATGGGCCATGACCTTTAATAACGCTCTCCTATAAAGTAACGATTATTCAGGAGTAACTTTATTCTACGGATAGGTCGATATTATAAATAGATACAATAATAGTAACACAAAAACCTCTTGGGCTTGTGCGTGCTACTATGTAGTCCGTTGTGTAGCTTACAAACATACTTGATAGTTCGTTTGACTTATATTCTATTACGCACTCGTAGGTTCTGCACATTAAAACTCCGAGATGTTTTCCACACACAATATTTAATCGAACAGAGTAACGTTCTAATTCACTGTCGTACAAGGAATGCCTCTTTAATAATCTCCTACCCTATTTATATTTTTATCAGTGATAAACATTTGAAAGTCTAATATCGATTAATAATAGTTTTAAGATGTAAAATTATTATAGTCTATACATATAATAAAATCGTAGGAAAGTCAAAACTGTACGTTGAATATTTTTTCAAAAGGATACTTGTGGCGTGATCTACTATCGATATCGAAGCCAAAAATATAGTTTTTAGAATTTTTGTCTGTTTGTCTGTATGTATGTCCGGGCTAAACTCAAAAAGTACTGCATGGATTTAATTCAAAGTTGGCATGAATATTATTAAGAAGTCGGGTCAACATATAGGCAACATATTATCACGCTATCACTTACGGGGAGGACCTGTGATAATTTATAAAATTTAACGCGGGTAAAACCGCGGGGCACAGCTAGTAATTAATAAAATGATAATCACTAATTAAATAAATAATCACAATGTGAATATACAATTATAATATAGCAGCTACGTCATAACCGTTGCGCGGCTATTGAGTACTTGATAACAATTCTTATCTAAGGTACTTAACATTACAATTCACAACATCTAGGTAGGTATTATACCTATACTTCGCGTTTTCGTTTCTACTAACTACGCTAACCGACCCGACTACCCATTATCTCACCACTTTGCCTTTTTTTATATATCAGAGGGCGACAAACGAGCAAGTGGGTCACCTGATGGTAAGTGATCACCGCCGCCCATGGACACTCGCAACACCAGAGGTGTCGCGTTGCCGGCCTTTAAAAGTCAGCAAGCAAGTGTTGCTGACCGTTCCCCCACCCTAATGAGCTCTGGTGACCTTACTCACACTCGGAAACACAACATTAAAATTATTAATGTTATTATTATGGAATGTCTTCTGTATGGTGGAGGTACTTCCCCAGTCGGGCTGCTCTTTGAGCGAATAAACGCTATGCCCTACCTCTCTTAAAACGTTTCTTTGGTTTTTTTTAAACGATTCAATTTTAATCTTTAGTATTTTACAATGTTACCGTTTATCACTGAATTATTAATTATCTTTGTTTAGAGCCGAACGCCCACTTACCTATCTGAACGAACTTGGACCAACACAAATATAATTACAGTAATTGATTTAAATATGATAATAGCAGGTCTGCTCCGAGATCCAATCTAGAGATTTTGATAGTGTAAACAGCGTAATAGCGGCACTTTCTATAATACAAGCTGTCAGTGGCTACGCGTAAAATATTACGGAAGTGAAGCTGATAAAGTGAAGCGGCTTGCATAAGCTCTAATTCTAATCTTATTTTTAATTTAATAAATTCATCTCTTTTCTCAAATATTGTTAACTATGGAATAAGGGAAGGAGCAAGACAACCCCAAGACAAGTTTTATTAATTACTTACTGGGACTGTTTAATTCATTGTTTGTTTATGTGTCCATTTGAGACACAATAAACAAAACATTTTCAAAACATTACGTAGATAAGTAACTAATCATAAATAAGTTTAAACTGTACCATCCTTTGTAAACCTGTATTGAGCAAATAAATTTGAATGGAATTAAAGTTAATAAATAAAAATAAAATAGAAAAGGTTTTTATTCGCGTAAACATTAAAAATACGCTAGTAAATTAATCCGAACATGTTTGTAGTAAAAAAGTTATGTAAGTATGTAATTATTTATAAATACATTAGATATATAGCTACACAGATTGTATGAAAACATTTAATTTATATATTAAATTGTTTTTAAACATCACGATTAAGACAAGTATAGGGGTCTTTTAAAGTTTCATCGGACGATAAAGGCAAGCGAGAGCTCATGAAGGATTTCCTGAACACTCCAACTTAAAAAAAATGTTGAAATTTTTTAATTATCGAATGGACTTTGAAGAAACCTAGCAATTTTTCATAACTTTAAGATAAAATTTATTTAAATGAACATAATAAAAAAGACGACATCGCAATTTCCAAATCAATGGATAGATAATAAGTGAACTTTTTAGTACTCTTCTTTTGTGCAGAGAACTCGAGAAGAATCGTATTATATGTACCCCGCTCCACTGCAAGATATTCGCTGCACTTTACAGGGCAGGATAAATAAAATTACCAACATAATTTAAACTCTATTGGCTTATAATAAAGGTCAAAAGCAATGCATTAGTAATCCTTCTGCCTGTTAAACGTTTATACGTTACATTATCCAATCTGTTTATCTCTATGGTGCCCATCACGATCCCTATCACGATTATTATTTTTTCCCAAGTTGCTTGTAAACAATGCTTAATATTGAATAGATAAAAACACATGCATATAAGAGGTGATGATTATTTATTAAGATAATAATTTTATAATAAGACAGTCAGATAGGTTGTTGGAGATCGACAACGCTCCTTTGTTTTCTTTTAAAAGCGTGTTAATACCATGCTCTGGTGAAAACAAAATATGATTTGTTTTGTTTGGGAGTTATATGCATGCAGACGGAACTGCCGGTAGCCTAACTCCCCTCGAGACTGTAGTGACAGTAAGAGAAGTGTCTTCTACTGCCCTGGGATGACAGCAGCTCCTGGAAGACAGCGGTCTCTTTATGACGCAGTCGCTGTGTCAGTTGGCAGGAGCCAGTATTCTGGGAGAATAGGTGACTGTCCTCTCAGGGCACCTGTCCCTCTCCACGTGGAAAATGGTGTAAAAGGAAGCAACGAAGCAATATTCCCGCGTTTCCGGGGCTCCGTCGGTGAGTCCAACATACCTACCCATAGACCACTTTTGTGAGGCATTTTTGCTGTGTAGCTTAGAATATGGCCACCACATTTCATTTCGTGGGGGGAGTAGAAGATGTCCCGAGAGAATCTACCAGAGAATGGACAGCAGTGGATATGGACAGTGTTTGTTTGCGACTTATAGCCATCATACTAAGATCGCCAACACGTCTCCAAATGAAGGACACAACTCTATTGTGGAAATCTTTTGGTGAAACCAGCGAGGCATTCACCCTGCCTAATAAAAAATATATATTATGTGTAGTTTCTGTTTGTAAATTTATTGTTTGCAACTTTGCTAAAGAGAATCAGTCAAAGTTATATTTGTTAGTTAACTTCTTATTTGTAAACTGTTGAAAAATCGTTAGTGGACACATATTGACCTTGAAAGCGTCTTAATTATGTACGCAGTAAGTTCGTTTTAGTACACAAGTGTATATATGGACGCGACGTATAACAATGACGATGTAATAACGATACAGATCGACCAAATTGGAGAGTTGACACTGATTGGTTACCTACCTGAATCCATGCCAGCACGTCAAGCTACCCCAATAGGTCAAATTTCCTCAATTGAAATTGAACCTTATGCTTTAGTGATAAAGTTGAAAATCTATAAAAGAAATTTAACAGATTGGTGTAGCTGGATGTGCTGGCGTCTGTATCTATATATTCATGAATATGTGCTTGGTTTTAAGTTACTACAATCCTACGACGGTACGCAACATTTCACATGCCGTTCATCAGTAAAATGGATAATAATAATAAAAATCTTGTATATAATAATAATATCCTGGGACATTATTTACTCATGCTCATCTGATCCCAAACTAAGCAGAGCTTGTACTATGGAAACCAGATAACTGATATACGACATATACTACTTTCCTTTTGTAAATCCATACTTATATAAATAATTACACCCAGACTCAGGACAAATAGACAAGTTAATGCCCACAAATATCTGTCCGGGGTGGGAATCGAATCTACGACCTCCGGCGCGAAAAGCAAGCATTTGCCAACCACGCCAACAGGCAGTAATAATTTTATGAAGATTTTTATACATATATATTGAAGTATACAAAATCCACTGTAAATGTAGATCTTTTATTCTTTAAGACATTTTTACTTAACAAATAGGCAGTCTATAAACAATATTTATGAAATAACTAATCTCTTAAAATATCTTGTAGAAGATATGTAAATGAACCCAAAAAAAATATAAAACCAGAGCAACATCTCCACAAAAAATACTTACATTTACGATGTACAAAAACCAATACCGTTATCTTCCTTTAAAGTTTGGGTAATATCAAAGTATCAAGTTACGGTAGCTTATTAAAATATCCTTCAATACACAGTATGGCTGGATTATTTCATATTTTTTGTGATCATACCATAGATCTAAGGCTTAGTATCCATTGGAGTTTAAAGAAAGATGACGAAGAACTATTTACGGTTTACGTTACATACGGCTACATATCTTATTTTATTAACAATAACTTAATTTAAGCTAGCTAAATATCGTTACTATTATAAAATTAATCTTATTGTAATTTTTTTCCTACAATCCTTGTACCTAAATATCTATATGTACCTATAAATAATTATAAATTAATTATATATTACTACAAACATGTTCTGACTATTTACAAGCGCTTTTTTAAAGTCTACGTGAACAAAACCTTTTTATTTATTTATTTATCAAGCTATACATTTCCAAAGAGAAGCTGATCCCGCTTTATATAGGATTTACATAGAATGAGAGGTCAGCTTATACTGGAAATGTATAGCTTGATAGTAATATGTAGCCGTGTGTACATCTTCGATTTCGACGAAAGCCGTGCCTTTGGGTGCGTTTTCGCCAGTAATGTGAGTGAAAGCTAAGTGGCATGTGATACAAAATTCCACCATTAAAAATAATTAAGATACTGCAGCGCCACTATTAGTGAATATAGGCTTAGTAGAGTACCTTCATACATACGAAATAAGCGAGAGATGTGTGCGAGGTGGTGTGGCTAAATAGGAAAGTCACTGAATTACCACAATTCCACAGTTATATTTAAAAAAGGGATAGACACTGTTTTGCACGAGAAATTATTTGCCCCGTTTGCTCGTATGAAAAATGAGATGGCAAAGATGAAACCTTATTTTCATAAATGAGGATACAGACAATAGAAGGTGTTTATTAAAAGAACTTCCGCGACTTCGTTTAACCTTGTTGGAAAGGGTCCCCTAGATTTACAATCACTTATTTCACATCTTAATTTCTTGATTTACTTTTTATTGATAAACGGCACGTGAAATGTTACGTACCGTCGTGTGACCCAACATCTTTGTATTAAATACAGATAAGATATAATCCTTCAAAGCTCATCATCACATCATCTTCCTGATATCGTCCACTGCTGAACATTGATCTCCCCTAAATGATTTTAAAAGTTGTCATTTAGAGAGGTTTGCCGATCCAAAAAAGCCCTCCCAGGGTACGTGTCCCGACCATCTGGGACATGGCGCAAAAGGGGAGTACCGGAGCAGCATGCCTGCGTTCCCGGGACTCTCCCGTCAGGCGCCAAGAGAAGTCCACGGCAGTTAGGTTTAGTCGGTGTAAGTCCGACATACCCACCCACAGACACTTTTTGCGGGTGGCTTGCGAAGCCATTCCCCTGCCTTATCCAAAAAAAAAAGAGAGGTTTGCCGTAGTCACCGCGCTTGGCATGGGAGCGATAGTATATATATTTATTATTAATTTATTTTAATATCACACCGCTATATTTTTAGTATATATCTTTTCAGCTTTGGTACAGAGTCCGCTGCACATCTTCGCTCAGCTCGGCAGCCTCGCACGTCTCTAATATAAACGCACCCTTATAATAAAACTGTGGAAGTCGTTATACGGCAAGCGGGATGAAAGACACCATTTATGAGCTACCGGGTGTCGAGTTACAAGTCGGGGGTAGCATAGGTTTGTTTATAACTAATTTAAATATTTACCTATAGATTCAAGCAAATAATGGATAGATAAAATATGTGTGGGAATTTTCTTGATGAATTCTGGACGTGTTAGATGTAGGTAGTTGGAGAAACATGGTTGTTCAATTAATTTTACGACAAGCGAAACCTTGTTTTAGTGTGTTGGTAGAGCTTTCCAATGAAGGTAATATAGAGATCGTAAAATAGTTAACAACTTTAATAGTTGTTTTATAGTTTTTCTACGGTTATTCCTAACGTCACTATGATATTACGATGTTAGTCAGCAAAATGGCTCGACTGGCCTATTGGTCTAGCTAGTGGTTAGTGACCCTGACTGCTAAGCCAGAGGTCACAGGTTCGAAACCCATCCAGGACATATCTTTATTAATACCTTGAAATTTTCCGAAGGTCCAGGAATCTTGAATAATATCCTAGGACATTATCCTGGGACACCCTGGGACATTATTCACACACGGCCATCTGATCACAAAACAAGCAGAGCTTGTACTATAGAAACTAGATAACTGATATACTACATATACTATTTTTCTTTTGTAAATACATACTTATATAGATAATTGCACTCAGACTCAGGACAAACAAATATCTGTCCTGAGTGGGAATCGAACCCAGGTGTCAGATTATCTGCGGCGTGTAAGGCCCTTCCCTTTTTGAGATAAGAGGGAGCGGATGGACTAAAAATAATGTTGTACAGAAGTGTAAGAGTATAAACATTCCGGCGAAGGGGTATAGGGAGCCACTTGAGCTTAGTACGAAATTAAGAAACTTGATCATATTTACAGAGTCCTAATATGACTCTTATACAGAATTTCTGGAGACGCTCATTAGGTACATACATTCTCAATCTTATTTTGTTAAATAAAAACTTATTATTGTCCGTATATCTCGCCTGTATGTTGGTACAACAGGAAGGGAAAGACCTCGTAGAAACATTCTATGACCAAATCGGAGACGTTCTCAAGAAAGGCGAGGTCAAAAGTACCCTAAACTAGTACATAATGACAGTAAACGAGGCAAAAGCGGTGTGCAAAGATCGTGACAAATGGAAATCCGTAGTCTATTCCTACCCCTCTGGAAAAGAGGCGTGAGTCTATGTATGAATGTATTAAAAAAACATAAAATCATTAACCATTTCATAGGTATACAAACGAATACTAAACTAAATTAAGACACGTTTCTCTCAGTAATTTAATTTGTATACACATAGAAATATTATTAGTTTAACCTATTTTAAATATAAACGTAGTGAGTACAACGTGTGCGTAAATAAATACATTCACAGCTCTACCTGAAACGAGATGAAGTTATACTCCTCAAGATGACGTCATCGGACATCGACCCCTTAGCCGGTAAAACTTCAGTAAAAATTCGCAGTCAAAACAAATCGCACTTCATACGAACTTTATGAAAAGGAACCTAATTTTGTAAGTATCAAAGTTTAAATTTGCTATAACTTCGAATTCCTAACATCATTTATTATGTAGTTGCGAGTGTTCCGATTTGTACGCAAACATTCCACGTTTTTCTTTACCTACTAGTTTTACTACGAACTTCCTAATACTTCCCGTTGTTTATAAAATAGATATGCCAAAAACAAGTTGTTTATTTTTCTTTTTTTCATTACCGCGTTATAAAACTGTTTGCACATGTAGTACTACATACTTAAAATAGTTCAAACTAGGTGTATATTTGTATCCTGATTAGAAATACTACAATTAATAATAAGGGAAAATGGTAGCTCGGAATAACTCTTAAGGTGGAGGGTAATAGATACATCAGTCTGGAGTACATCCACGCCCACTCTATATTGACTCATTTACCAACTGTCAGTTTGGTGCAGGCCCCCTTGTCAAAATGACGTACAGTAGGAATTAAATGTTGTAATACCATTTAAACTTGTACTATTTACTTTTTACACCCACTGAAGTTAAAGTTGGATACTCTGCACACAATGTTGTACAGAACTAAATTTACCTAGAACAGACTATAAAACTAGGTAGGTCCAACTTCCAGAATCATAGAATCCAACTCGCCTGGGCAGGGTTCGGGAAGCTACGTAACATCTTCTCGTCCCAAATACCGCAATGTCTCGATTCGAAACTCTTCGACCAATGTGTGTTGCCAGTGATGACTTACGGAACAGAGACGTGGTCGCTCACTATGGGCCTTATAAGACGGCTCAGGGTCACCCAAAGAGCAATAAAGAAGGCTATGCTTGGTATTTCCCTGCGAGATCGAATCAGAAATTATGAGATCCGCGACGTACCAGAATAAGTTATTCTTCGCGCAATGTCGGTTATTCTGAATAACCGACATAGCGCGAAGAATTGGATACCAAGCAACGGAGAGAAATAATTATTTACTTCTTGTAAATACAGACGTAAAATACACAGAAAACAGACAGGACAAAACAAAAAGGCATGTTCAGGAACACAAATATTCGTCTTATATTAGGATCGAACTCGCATCCTTCGGATCAGAAGGCAGGTTCATTGCCAACTGAGTCATGGCGATCATCACACTAATATTATAACGGTGAAGGTTTATGAGTGTGTATTTTTTTTACTTCTTCACGTCTAAACGTCAGGAGCGATTTTAATAAAATTTGGTATGGAGTTAGCTAATAACTTGGATTAACACATAGGCTATAATTTATAAAGCTTGATGCGGGTAAAACCGCGACGGACAGATAGTCAAAAATAAAATCTGGTCAGTGGCTTGGAACCTTTCCTCATAAAGTTTCCATATTAAGGAACTACTGATTCACCAAGACTTCCGCTTGAGTCATATTTCTAAACATAACAAGAGATACACTGTTTTTATTTTGAATGCGAGGACAAAGTGCGCCTGGGCATGACTGCAAGCTTATTCGCAGCGATTCGCGGAACCAGCCGTGCCTAGTCTGGGTTTTTAATTACGGTGTAATTCAAATTCAGTCACCATGCACTATGTGTACAACTGAGCGTTATATAGATTAGCTGTATGTACAGGCGTAAAATATTTTCGCCGGCTATCACTTTGGAGCTGACAATATACTATTGCCAAAATAAATATTTTCTCTTTGGTAAACGACCGGCGGTCATAGGGTTATGGGGCTAATCCCTGCCTCTCACCCCCCACTACAACTCCTGTAAGCCAAAATCAACAGTAATAGAATGAAGTGACACCGAGCTCTGAGACTCACAGCCTCAGACTCAGGCCATATCCCGGGGAATCCATTTGACTGTTTTGTGGATCACGCGGTACGAATGAAATCAGAAATAAAAATGGACAAGTTGGAAAAAGTTGTTCCACTTCCTTTCAGAGCAAAGCGCCAGATAGAACGATGTAACGAAGCTAGTGCTTCATAAAATAAAGGAATAACAACTAGTGTTGATTCTATAACGAAAACGATAACATTATGAGGCATATATTTTTAGTTATATTTATGTACTGCATTGTGAGCTTGACAAATACAAGTGTATGTTTGATACCCAAGTGCTGAACAAATTTCATTATTTCATTTCATTTCAGTATCCGGCTTATGTTTAATATAAACTTTAGTACGTTTCGACGAAATAATTCATGGGAAAGCGTTACTTATGTTTGATTACTGTGTAAGAGAACGAATATAAAAGTCGTGGCATGAAGTCGCTTACAACAGACAAATTTCATTTCTCCATTTTATCAATTGCACTGATTATTTTCTCTGACCAATTCGGAGACATTCTCTAGAAAGGCCAGGTCAGAAGTACCTTAGACCGGCGAGCATGGAAATCGTGACAAATGGAAATCCGTGTCTCTGCCTTCCCCTCTGGGAAACAGGCGTGAGTCTATGTATGTATGTATTTTGGGTATATTGGTTTTTGTTGATAAAAAAACAGCTGTATAAGCCGTACGGGTGTAACGCTTGAGCGCTTGAATTGGGGACCGATGATTGGCCGTGGGGCTTCTCACACGGCCTAAGTGTAATTGTAGGAATTGTTATATCACCATCGTGTCAGCCAAAGTACGTCCACTGCTGGACACAAGCCTCCACAAAGAATGGGGGTATTGCCATAATCGCCACGCTTGGTAGACGGGTTGGTTTTTAACACGTTTTACTTGTAAGTATTGTAACTAACTATGTATGTAAGAAAATCTTGGAATCTTAATTTGACCCACTTCCCGGTGTCTGATTAGGATGAAATTTTGCACAACCTCTGAGTTCTGATGACAATACATGACTAGCTAAGAAATGTCACTACAAATCCAATATGGCGGACTGGCTGTTTGAAATCCACCCCCATGATATGGGTATTAAATGAAAGGGTTTGCTATCAGGAATACGAAAAAATCACGTGACTTAAATCCAATATGGCGGACATCCAAGATGGCGGACAGGCTATTTGAAATACACCCTTTTAGTGCGTGCTAAAAGCGTGTTTTTTAGTTTTTTAAACTTTTACCATTATTTCCTACTTATTCTAATATGACTATCCTTGGACGTTCATTTCATTCAATTCAATGGAAAATTGAAATTCTATCGTGTCAACAGTTTGATAGCTCTGCAGGGAATCAATTACGTCAACTGCCAACGTCCATTCTGTGAGGCAATTATCACTACACAATAAACCTTTAGTGGAAGGAAAATTATTGAAATTAAATTATAGTGTTTGACTTTCGTAGGTGCTTATTAATAAGCTAGTGTATATGTTACTTTTACTTCGATAACTGCGAATGACCACACAGGTAGACGCAATTTCGTTGGGCGTAGTCACACCGCCTCGGGGTCTCTTTCTAGCCGCGCCCACCGTAATGTATGCTTAATATTTATTAATAAAATAATAACAAAACAGCTATTGCGATGATTTATTTAACCTTTCATAAGTCAATAAAAATGTCAGTTGTATTAATATGCGTGTGACCAAACTATACAATACATGGCACTTGTAAAATAAGGAATCTCATGCATCATATTTTGAATGTGGATAATTATTTATGGGTCCTAGTACATATTGGTATTATCTTCATAAAAGTATCTTCAAAGTTCGTAATGCAAATAAAATATATAATAATAATAATAATATATAGGGACAATATCACACAGATCATCCTAGCCCCAAACTAAGCAAAGCTTGTACTATGGGTACTAGGCGACGATATACATACTTATATAGATCGATAAATACTTAAACACATAGAAAACATCCATATATCTGGGGACATATATATCTGGGGACATTGTCACACAGATCATCCTAGCCCCAAACTCAGCAAAGCTTGTACTATGGGTACCAGGCGACGATATACATACTTATATAGATAGATAAATACTTATATACATAGAAATTATCCATGACTCAGAAACAAATATTCATGCTCATCACACAAATATTTGCACTTACCGGGATTCGAACCCAGGACCACCAGCTTCGTAGGCAGGAGCACTACCAACTAGGCTACGGTGACCGTCGATATTGCGGACTGACAATAAATATATTGATTTCAAATTTGGCTAGGAAGAGGGGGGAATACTGAGGGACAGAGAAGGTGAGCGTTAATGCATCACAGGGGGGGGGCCTTAAACCTACATCTGAGTCGCAACCTACGTCTTTGTCGAGTGTTCCATCCTCTACTGCGCGATGGACCCGGTTTCCGCACGGTGAACCCATAGAATGCTAAGAATTATGTCTTTTAAGCTCTGCCTAATTTGGGATCAGATGGCAATATGTTAGTTGTCCCAAGATTAATTAAAAAAAACATGCGGGACAGACTTTGAGGATCGCTGACAGAATTTAAAACTATTTTTTACACTTCTAGTCCAAATAATCTATAATATAGGTAATAATTATACATAAAGCTTATGTATAATTATTATATTATGAAAGCATAACGTGATTATGTAACGAATTTCACGCTTTACGTTCACCCAAAAAGTATACATATTTCTATATTATGTATACTTTTTACTAGTAACTGTATACATAGCTCATGGGAAGCATGACGTGGTGGTGACGCAAGTTCCAGGGTTCCGTATCCAAATGGTAAAACGGGACCCTATTACTAAGACTTCGGTGTCTGTCTGTCTGTCCGTCGGTCACCAGGCTGTATCTCATGACCCGTGATAGTTAGACCGTTGAAATTTTCACAGATGATGTATTTCTGTTTCCGCTTTAACGGTACTATTTCAGCTATAATGGTACGGAAACCTTCATGCGAGAGTCTGACTCGCACTTGGCCAGTTTTTTCTTCGACTTATAAGTGCTCAACGCCCCTAAAGAAGTTTTCACTTCAAAGATGCGCAATTTTATTGTTTTGGCAGTTACTTTCTTAGGTAAGATACGGTTACTTTGCTATGACTCTTGACTCTATATTAACAAAATATTTTACATTGTAGAGTTGACAACCATTGTAATGTGCATGAAAGAAAAAGAGAGTCGTGTCAGCTTTTACGCTTTTTTAAATTTCCCATTTCACAGCTCTTTGAAAAGCTGCGGCATTCATGCGTATCGGCTATTGTAAATTGCGTCGAAGATTGTGCGTGTGTCGGTATGCGCCGACGCAACCGTAAAACCTATTTCGCGGACCGTTGCCTCTATAATTGCCCACAATTTTATACATTGATTGGAACCCATTGACATTTTGATAACCTGTTGAACTAACTCATCGATTTTATTCGATACAGTTTGGTCATCGATGATTTGTAATAATCGAATGTTATTGAACCTTTTAACCTTGAAAGCATATATCGATGGCGCGCTTCCAACCGGTACTAAAAATAGTTGACTGCTGGATTCGAAAACTTTATTTGTTATTCATTACTTATTCTGGACGTTAATAAACTGACGTTGTCAGTTAAATATAGAAATGAATTGGAAATGAGTATTAATATTCAAATTACATTAGAAGTATCATGGATATCCAATATTGGGATGGTGTTGAAAAAGATAATTAGTAATATCTGTTAACATAATCTTCTGTATTAAATGGCGGTTTATGGCGTGTGTGTTAATTGACAATAATTTGAGTGGGCGTTGGAGAGCCTGGTCACTGTTATCTCTGTGACCAACTTAATTTAATTACATGGCATTGTTCTATTTAAAACAATGGATAGTAAAGTAAAATAGTTGAAAGTATTCAGTAACTCAAATGTGTGAACACCTGCGATTGTTTTTACTTATACAACTAGTACTTAGGACTAGAAAACGAAGAAAATCGATAGCTCAGTCATTTTAGTAACGTAGTTTAATCTTTATTGCACACAAAAAGCACTCAAAAAACAATGTATAATAGAAAGGCATGTAGGTAGGCTTCTGTTTGACTGGCCTGTTGGCCTACCGGTTAGTGACATTGGTAAGCAGAGGTTCGATTCCCACCCGGGGACAAATCTTTGTGTGATGGATACGAATAATGACGAATATGTGGTCTGGGTCTGGTTGTAATTTAGCTATAATATTTGTGTATTTAGAAATATAAAAGTTTATTTATCAGTTATCTGGTCTTGCGCGTCATGTCATTAACGTAGAGCGAAAGTTGCACAAAACTCCCTAAAATTATGATCTTGCCCTCTCCCCGCCAGTAATCGCCCAGAGTCGAGGTTCGAACCCCACAGGGGGTGCCCTCCAGCGCGGGTTACTTAATTGCTAGACGGCTCGAGCCCTCTGCTCGCCTCTATAGTCCGGTGAAGCAGTGAAAGCCTCCTAGGCTAACTGAAGTGTCCTAAAAAAAAAAATATATATATATATATGTATCTGGTCTTGCGCTACTCGCATCCAGCTACATCCTTTAACTATGACTCGTAGACGTATTTATGGTTCTGTACCCAAAGGGTAAAACGGGACCCTATCACTAAGACTTCGCTGTATGTCTGTCCGTCTGTCACCAGGCTGTATCACATGAACCGTGATAGTTAGACAGTTGAAATTTTCACAGATGATGTATTCCTGTGGCCGCTATAACAGCAAATAATAAAAAACAATGTAAAATAAATATTTAAGTGGGCTCATATACAACAAACGTGAATTTTTAGCAAATTTTTATATATAATGGTTCTGAACCCTTCGTGCGCGAGCTCGACTCGCACTTGGCCGGTTTTTAATTAAATTAATCCCAACACATAATTACACTCACTTAACATATTTTCAATATCTGTGTAAAAGGAATTATTTCCACATGTATTCAACATTGGCACACTTACAAAATAAACTAATGAACGTCTCACGAATTTGAAAGCAAGTGTTACTTACTTAACTCGTGAGATCTGGAGAAGTTCTAATCTCACGCGCAACTAAACGACTGTATCAATATAAGTTGAATAGTACAAGAATCATTCCCTTTTCTTGTTATAAAATATTAAGATCAACTCTAGTTCAACGAACTACACGTTTTCTTCAGTTGTTATAGTAGTTAGTGACACACAGAGGTAGTAGGTTTGATCCCCACCCAAGACAAATGGAACCCTTATCTATAGATTCGTCATGTCTGTCTGTCTGTCCGTCCGTATGTATGTCACAGCCACTTTTGTCCGAAACTATAAGAGCTGTACTGTTGAAACTTGGCAAGTAGATGTATTTAGTGAACCGCATTAACATTTTCACAAAAATAGAAAAAGAATAATAATTTTAGGGGTTCCCCATACATGGAACTGAAACTCAATTTTTTTTATAAAGGTCTTCAAAAATGATATTGAGGTTTCTAATATAATTTTTTTCTAAACTGAACAGTTTCCGCTAAAGACACTTCGAAAGTGGTAAAATGAGTGCCCCCCCCCCCCTTTAACTTCTAAAATAAGAGAATGATAAAACCAAAAAAAATAAATGATGTACATTACCATGCAAACTAACAAAGAAAATTGGTTTGAACTAGATCTAGTTAGTAGTTTTTTTTTAATACGTCATAAATCGTAAACCGCAATTAACCTTTCATTTAATCAACTGATATACATGCTGCTACGGAAGCCTTCATGGGCGAGTCCGACCCGCACTTGACCGGTTTTTATTTGCTATTACATCATTCATTCCTCTGATCCCAAACTAAGCAAAGCTTGTTCTATGGAAACCAGATAACTGATATAGGTATTACATATACTATTTTTATTCTACTATATAGATACTTATATAGATTTTATATCCAGACTAAGGACGAACAGACATGTTATGCACACAAAGATATTTATGTGCATGAACATGTCTGTTCCTGGGTTGGCAACGAACCCACGACCTGCGGCGTGAAAGGCAAGCATTTACCAACCACTTCAACCGATCTGTCAAATATTTAGGTATGTATTTAGAAATACATAAGTATCTCTATCAGTTCTCTGGTTGTCAATATACAGGTTCTGCCTAGTTTGGGTTCAGATGACAGTGTGTTAGTAGCCCCAACATATTTATTTATATTACTATCTGTGCCTCGCGGTTTAACCCGCGTTAAACTTTATAAATTATCATAGCTCCTCCCCCGTAGGTGATAGCGTGATAATATGTAGCCTATATGTTGACCCGACCTCTTAGTAATATTCATGAGAACATTTGAAGTAAATCCGTGCAGTACTTTTTGAGTTTAGCCCGGACATACATACAGACAAACAGACAAAAATTCTAAAAACTAATTTTTGCTATAGATAGCGATTGTAGATCACGCCCCAAGTAGGTATCCTTTTTTTTAAATATTCAATGACCTGTTTTGATTTTCCTACGATTTTATTATATGTATATAGAAAAACATTATTCGAAA
This sequence comes from Pseudoips prasinana, assembly GCA_951640165.1. Taxonomy (NCBI): domain Eukaryota; kingdom Metazoa; phylum Arthropoda; class Insecta; order Lepidoptera; family Nolidae; genus Pseudoips; species Pseudoips prasinana. Next base: position 19,951,327 of record OX621260.1, read on the forward strand.
ATTTAATAAATATGAAATTAGACCAATATAATCTACCAAAATTAAGAAATCATATTTCTGTCATTGTTTGCACTTCGTTGCCTCTTCTGGAGTAAGGCGAAAGGTCGATGACCTTATGAGAGCCACACACGAAACCAAATCACCAAAAATATTAATAGGTTTGCTACACAAGATGCCAGTTGAATTATTCACGTTGAATGAATGAATGAAAATGTTTATTTGCCAGAATATAGGTTACAGAGTAGTCAAATACATTGTAGTATAATCACTATATTCAACATTTATATGGCGTGTAAAATTTTAAGTTAAAAATGTAATATACTTTTGGCATGCATATTTGTTTGGTAACTGCATAGCTTTATTAATGGGTAAGTTCTGATTGCCCCCGTTCTTGTTTACCCCCGAAAATTATTTCGTGGGTAATCGATAGTTAATATATGTATGTAGTTATAAAATAACGTTTTAATACCTTTCGGGGGGAAACAAGAACAGGGGAATCAGCACTAACCCAAATCTAATTATTTATAACTAGCTGTGCCCCGCGGTCTTACCACAGCTCCTCCCCCGTAGGTGATAGCGTGATAATATGTACCCTATATGTTGACCCGACCTCTTAGTAATATTCATACAAAATTTGAAGGAAATCCATGCAGTACTTTTTGAGTTTAGCGCGGACATACATACAGATAAACAGATAAACAGACAAAAATTCTAAAAACTATATTTTTGCCTTAGAATTCGATTTTATATCACGCCCCAATAATCTTTAAAAAAAATATTCAATGTACAGTTTTGACTTTCCTACGATTTTATTATATGTATATAATAATTGTATTAACACGTGAAGCAAAATTTTTGTACCCCTTTTAACGCAAATTGCGCGGACGGAGGAGTATGGAATTTGGAACAGTTAAAGTTCATATAGAGAAGGAGAGAGACACCTCATATTTTAATAAAATAGGCATACAAAATAAATTGTTTTAGTTAAAAAGAAACATTACAAGCGCTACCATGTTTTTTGACGCACTGACAAAATGAGAAGAGATGACAAACTGATCGTCAAAACCGAGAACATATGTATTAATATTATTTATCTTTAATGTCTATTTGACAATACAACTTTAATAGTTGAATTTAGAGCAAATGCGATCTCTAGTTATAATATAATTTAATATCTTAGACCTTAATATTTAAGATGTAGAACTATCTAGAAGCTTTATACAGTTATTTAAATGATGAAATTTATACAGCACTTAGATATTAACATACACTTGTACTTGTCAAGTTAGCAATTCAGTACATAAATATAGTCTTCAGTAATAACTAGATTTTGAACTAATACGTCCGTGCGGTATAGGCTGTTCTATCACATAAATATTTGTCCTGGGTGGGAATCGAACCCACGACCTGCGACGTGAAAGGCAAGCATTCATCAACCACAACAACCGGTCCGTCAGCCATATTGTTGTATTTTGTACTGTTCCATTTATAAGAGAAAAGCCTCCCCAATACCCCAAATGCCATATCTATACATATAATAAAATCGTAGGAAAATCAAAACTGTACATTGAATATTTTTTCAAAAGGATACTTGAGACGTGATCTACAATCGATATCGAAACCAAAAATATAGTTTTTACAATTTTTGTCTGTTTGTCTGTATGTATGTCCGGGCTAAACTCAAAAAGCACTGCATGGATTTACTTAAAATTTTGCATGGATATTACGAAAAGGTCGGGTCAACATATAGGCTACATATTATCACGCTATCACCTACGGGGGAGGAGCTGTGGTTATTTATAAAATTTAACGCGGGTAAAACCGCGGGGCACTGCTAGTATATGCCAGACGGGTTGGCGATCGCAGTTTGATGGTCATAGTTCACAGAAAAACGCTGCTGACCTTACTCTGGTCTGGACGCTATAATTTCGGTCGAAGTCTACGCCCCCCACGGGATGAGATGGCGTGATGATATTGTATGCCGTAACAAGAAAGCAAAGGAAATACATGTGTATATAAATGTTAGCAGGTTCGTACGCCATAAAACTCCAATCTTAAGACCATTACCAGCCCAGTCTTCTGAGGAATGCAGATTATACAGATGTTATTGAGTCGTTCGCGCGTGTAATAACATCTACCTACCGTTAGATATAAGGGTTCGTTACACTTGCTCACACATGTTTTCTGACGTCATAAGACGAACAACATCTCATATATCATACAAGGAATTGAACAGACCAGGCAAATATTAATATAATTGACGGATCTGTTACGTGGTTAGCAAATGCTTGCTTTTCACGCCGGAGGTCGTGGGTTCGATTCCCACCCAGGACAGATGTTTGTGTGCCTGAACATGTCTGTTTGTCCTGAGTCTAGTGTAATTAATCTATAGAAGTATGTATTTACAAAAACTTGGGAGGTGTCAAGGGACACCCGGATGGAACGAAGTTATTTCTTATTATTTATTATGTAGGTACAAAAAACCTGTATACACTCAACAATAAAAATCGTCGTGACACCACACTGTTCAATGCGAAATAGAAATGAAAATATCTGGCTTGCTTTCTATAAGAGAGAGAGAGAGACAGACAGAGAAACATGCGCACGCCGCACAGCTGCAAAAAGTGTCGTGACAACTTTTCGTAACAATTTTTTCCGTCTAGCTGTGAAAGGGGCACAACGCCCGATAAGGAACTTCGTTCCAAAAGAAAAGTAGTATATGTAATATATCAGTTATCTGGTTGCCATAGCACAAGCTCTGCTTAGTTTGGGATCAGATCGGGCCGTGTGTAAAATAATGTCCTAGGATATTATCTTTACATATAATAAAATCGTAAGGAAGTCAAAACTGTACATTGAATATTTTTTTACAAGATACTTGGGGCGTGATCTACAATGGATATCGAAGCCAAAATATAGTTTTTAGAATTTTTGTCTGTTTGTCTGTATGTATGTCCGGGCTAAACTCAAAATGAACTGCATGGATTTACTTCAAATTTTGTATGACTATTATTAAGAGGTCGGGTCAACATATAGGCTACATATTATCACGCTATCGCCTATGGGGGCGGAGCTGTGATAATTTATAAAATTTTACGCGGGTAAAACTTCGGGGCACAGGTAGGATCATACATAGAATTGTAAATTATGAACAGACCATGCTAATATTAATATAATGATTATGATTGCTGCCCGCATCCAGGCGCTTCCCTCGAGATCTCGGTGGAGATCCTTAGGGGGGCCTTTGTCCAGCTGTGGACGTCTTTCGGCTGATATTGATGATTATGGCTCTACCAGCATACTGAAGAACTACCTCTATCTTATAGAATACCCTTTAGATAGCATTACGTATTTACTTATCATATGGACAGTGGTTACCCTAGTGTCAGAGTTGTTCAAGCCGCCTATTAAGCCTCTGATATAGCTTAGCGACTGTTGGCTAATGGCTACAACCTGGACCGGCAGCTTAACATGCCCTACGAAGCACGGAGACGCTCAGAGATTAAAATACTTTGGCGGTCACCCATGGACTGACCAAGAGCTCAGTTGCTTAACCTCGACAATCACGGATCGGTGAGAGCATCTGGCTATGAGCGCCATTAATATTGTGATCCTTGAAGTGAATAAGGTTGCAAGAGGAAGGAAGGGGGAAGGGTCGTCAATGTATGACTGTTGATATGTGTGTCGCAAAGGTCACCGTAGCCTAGTTGGTAGTGCTCCTGCCTACGAAGCTGGTGGTCCTGGGTTCGAATCCCGGTAAATGCAAATATTTGTGTGATGAGCACGAATATTTGTTTCAGAGTCATGGATGTTTTCTATGTATTTAAGTATTTATCTATCTATATAAGTATGTATATCGTCGCCTGGTACCCATAGTACAAGCTTTGCTTAGTTTGGGGATAGGATGATCTGTGTGATAATGTCCCTAGATATTATTATTATTACGGTAACTACAAACCATCATGTCAAAGTCAAAGTAAGTTTATTCCGTAAAAATTTTACATTTATGTGGAATCGTCATATTTTTTTTACCCTACCGTGCAGTGCATGACGTGGCAGCTACTGAGAAACACTGCCAGAAAACTCAGTAGGAATCCTTTTTTAAAATAAAATATACTTAAGATTAATTACAATCATGTGTGTTGACTCAGAACAACTCCATCCCAAGCACTTTTATCACTTAAATAATCAGAAATTTTGTAATATGCCCTGCTACACAATTTGGCTTTAATAATTCTTTTAAACTTATTCGTAGACAATTCTCTAATATCATTGGGAAGTTTGTTATAGAATCTTATACATTGCCCCATAAAAGAGTTACTTATTTTGTGGAGACGGGTAGTATGCAGTATGAGATTATTCTTATATCTAGTATTTACATTATGTGTATCGCTCCTTTTACAGAAGGAATCGATATTTTTATGCACATATAGTAAGTTTTCATATATATACTGAGATGGTACAGTTAGAATGTTGACCTCTTTGAATTTTTCTCTTAGAGACACTCTCGGGCCAAGATTATAGATAGCTCTTACAGCTCTTTTTTGCAATATAAATATGGTGTCAATGTCAGCAGAGCTACCCCAGAGAAGAATTCCATAGGACATTACACTATGAAAATAACTGAAATAAACCATTCTAGCTGTGTCAACATCAGTCAGCCGTCTAATAGTTTTCACTGCATATGCTGCAGAACTTAATTTGCCGGACAGTTTTTCTATTTGTGGGCTCCATTGTAGCTTTGAGTCAATAGTGATACCCAAGAACACAGTTGATTCAACAGGGTCCAACCTAGCTCCATTAAGTTGTACATTGGTTGTCGCCTGTTTCACATTCGGTGTAGTGAATTTAATGACTTTAGTTTTCTTATCATTAAGCACAAGATTATTGGCATTAAACCAATGAACAACTTTAGAGATTGCATCATTAACATCGTCAAAATTGCTTAATTGTCGGTTTATTTTAAACGTCAGGGAAGTATCATCTGCAAACAACACAATCTCATGCTTATCCCTTACGTAGTAAGGTAAGTCATTTATATAAATTAAAAACAAAAATGGGCCCAGAATTGACCCCTGTGGGACGCCCATTACCACTGGAGATCCCGGAGATATTTTACCGTTTATTTCGACCTTCTGAATTCTATTGCCCAAGTAAGAAGTCAGAAGTTCGAGAGCCTTGTTCCTAATACCGTAGTGGTGTAATTTTCTGACCAGAGTATCATGATGAACGCAATCGAACGCTTTGGACAAATCGCAAAAGATACCTAATGCATCTTGCGAGTCTTCCCACGCCGCGAATATACTTTTTAATAAGTTGACCCCTGCATCTATGGTTGAACAACCCTTTGTGAATCCAAACTGTTTCCGGTGTAGTAAACTATGTATATTAAAGTGTTTGAGCAGCTGGCTAAGCATAAGCTTTTCAAATATTTTACTAAGAGTGGGCAGCACGGAAACAGGTCGAAAATTTGAAGGGTCTGAAGTATCACCAGCTTTAAACAAAGGAATGATTTTACTATACTTCATCAAGTCAGGAAATACACCTGATGCAACACAGCAATTGAACACAGTAGCTAAGTGTGGGGCGATTATAGTAATAATTGATGAAACAGTCTTAACAGATAGACCCCACAGATCCTTTGTGTTTTTCATATTAATACTCTTGAAAGCATTTAAAATATCTTTAGGGCTAACCACCGAAAATTCAAAAACTGTGTCACACCACCCTACGCTTTGCTTGAGTATCTGCTCAGCAGATGTAGAAGAACATGAAAGAGAGTTAGTAAGTATGACTGGAATATTCGAAAAATATTTTTCAAACTCAGTCGCAATCTCCAAATCGCCTTTAATATCTATGTTGTTTATTACTAAGTTAAAATCACGACTACGTATTTTTGTTTTACCTGTCTCAGCATTAATTATCTTCCAAGTAGTTTTGTTTATGGGGGTCAAGCTTGTTTTCTGACTTGGTGATATCGAAGGCAACGTTTTTGAAGTGAATCATTCTTTAAGCGCTACTTTTTGGCCGTACTCGCATCATCGTAACCTTATAATTGACACACACATTGACAAAAACATGCGGGGCAGTCTTTGGTGACTGCCGTTAGAAGTGAAAACTATTTTTTACACTTGTAATCTAAATAATCGACATTATTATAGTTATACGAGTACATATAGCTCATGTGCTTGACATGAGCTATATGTATAACTATAATAATATCAAAAATAAAATATTAAATAGTTTTCACTTCTAACGGCAGTCTCCGAAGACTGCCCCGCATGATTTTTGTCTGATTCCATTTAAATAGTGTTATAAAACTGCGATAAATTGTAATTACATTTATCAGAGGAAGTGTTTAGAGTTGGGCGACATTTGTCTTGGGCGAGGATCAAACCCACAATCTATAGAACAGAAGGCTGGTTCACCATTGAGTCACCATTTTTATATAGTCATTACTTATATTAAATTCAGAAGGAAACACATTTCATTCATAAAATCGGTCCATTCTTCAGTTTAAAGCGATACACGGTCCGATAACGAGAATTTCTTACGAAGTGGTCCGATTTAAAAGTTTAATGTTATCGTACGACGGTGTACACAAAGTCAATGTTTATTTATTACTTTTATAGTTGCTGTGACGGGCACTTGGTGACGGCTACATCCTTTATCCATTTGATATCGATACATCATAATAATGAGGCGGTTAAGCAACTATGCTGACGGTCAGTACATAGATGGATGACTGTCAAAGTGGTTTAGTTTCTGAGCGTCTCCGTGCTTCGGAGGTCATGTTAAGCTGACGGTCCCGGTTTTAGTCATTAGACAACAGCCGTTAAGCCAAACCAGCAGCTTACTGGGCGGCTTGAGCAACTTTGACATTAGTGTAACCACTGCCCATGCGATAAGTAAGTGATTGTTGGTCTAGCGGTAGCGTCTTCACCAGCAGAGAACGAGGTCCTGGGTTCAAATCCCGGGTCGGACCAAAATTGATACTGGGAATTTTCTGTAAAAAGAAAAAATTCACAGTATCAGTCCGAAGTCTTTTTTTTATCGGGACTAGTCCCTCCCTCTTACCCACCACTGCAACTCCTGTAAGCCAGGATCAACAGTGGCATACAATGAAATGACACTGAGCGGTGAAGCCCGAAGTCTGGGAGTTGGCGGTATTATATCGTATTATGGCGGTATTTGACGGTCACCGTAGCCTAGTTGGTAGTGCTCCTGCCTACGAAGCTGGTGGTCCTGGGTTCGAATCCCGGTAAGTGCAAATATTTGTGTGATGAGCACGAATATTTGTTTCTGAGTCATGGATGTTTTCTATGTATATAAGTATTTATCTATCTATATAAGTATGTATATCGTCACCTGGTACCCATAGTACAAGCTTTGCTTAGTTTGGGGCTAGGATGAACTGTGTGACATTGTCCCCAGATATTATATCCCCGTGCCTCAGAGAGCACGTAAAGCCGTCTGTCCTCTACCTCTTTCGTGTCGCTAGTCGTCCCATCGGATCATGAGAGTGATGGAATAGAAAGTGTATGCGCACACGCTTGTGCAGTATAGGTCCCGCGCAGATGGCTTGTCTCCATTAATACTGGCCACCTTGGCCACATTATTATAAATTATACACAAATAAACGTTATCGCGAATATCTACCACATAAATTACACTCTCCAAATTAATGAGCAGGATACACCTTGTTATCAACATGTATTCATACTTATCTCAATCTTTTACATACTTGTGAATGCATGTTAATTTAATAATGCTTAATTGTGAAAACAGGAAGTGTCCAATTAATTATATGGTGCCAGTTGGCAGGGTTGGTAGGCTTGCCTTTCACGCCGCAGGTCGTGGATTCGATTCCCATCCAGGACAGATATTTGTGTGCATGAACATGTCTGTTTGTCCTGAGTCTGGGTGAAGTTATCGATATAAGTATGTATTTAAAAAATAAAAGTAGTATGTGTAGTATATCAGTTATCTGGTTTCCATAGTACAAGCTCCGCTTAATTTGGGATCAGATGACCATGTGTGAATCATGTCCCAGGATATTATCATTTCGTATAGTATCTGTTTATCTTGTGCCTGGGTGAAGTTATCAATTTAAGTATGTATTTACAAAAGAGAAGTATATCAGTTATCTGATTTCCATAGTACACGCTGTGCTTAATTTGGGATCCAATGGCCGCGTATGAATAATGTCCAAGGATAAAAAAAAATAGATAGAAATTTTACTGGCATATTTTTTATGAATATTACTAAAGATTTGTTGCTCAGAATAGTTACACATATACTTGGCTAGACAGGCTTGTAATGGTCTAAAGATTAGTGACAATTACTGATAAGCCAGATGTCGGGGATTCGATCCCCACCTAGGACAAATCTTTGTGTGATAAGCACAATAATTTGTTCTGTGTGTGGGCGTAATTTATCTATAATATGTATGGATTTAGAAATATATAAGTATGTTTATCAGGTGTATGTTTACCATAGTACAGGATCTAGTTTGGGTTCAGATGGCAGTGTGTTAGTAGTCCCAAGATATTTAAGACGATATTTATATGTATAGAGCCGCTCATAGCTACTTAACTAAACAATTATACCACATTATGAACTGGTTCACGCACCGGTTCGTAAACGATTGTTTAGTTAAGTTAAGTTTGGTAAGTTAAGTATTTAGAGATCGCGCAGCGATAAACTGGTATGATTTCTCGACATCTGAGTACTTCAGAAGGTTTGTGCAGCCGATACTGCTGGACAAAATAGGGCAAGATCAACACAATTTCCGATCTTGCCCTATCCGTATCCAGCGACTTCCAAAGACCCTCACAAGATCACCGGTCGATCTTGTAGGGGGCCTGGCCACGCGTCTTCCGGAAACTGGTCGCAACTCGAGAACCTTTCCGTCCCAATCGCTAACTATGTCCCTTATAAGACGGCTTAAGGTCATCCTAAGAGCAATGGAGAGGGCTATGCTTGGATTTCCCTGCAAGATCAAATCAGAAATGCTGAGATCCGTAGGCGTATCAAAGAAACCCACATATCCCGAAGAAGCTGAAGTGACAGTGGGCAGGACATAGTGGAACTATTCATTTTCTAACACCTCCTTTTTTCTTTCTGATTAAATTCGATGCGGGATCCAAGACAGTTAAAGTGACTCCCGGACGTGTCTGAGCCGCACCACTCAGTGTCAATTCATTGTGTGCCACTGTTGATCCTGGCTTACAGGAGTTGCAGTGGTGGGTAAGAGGGAGGGACTAGTCCCGAAAAAAAAATGTGAGCAGGGCACATAAAATTGGATTACTTCATTTTAATTTTAAAGTAAGTAGTTACTTAGACCGTATTTTAATTACACGTACGTGCACAAACAATGCTCTTATATTAAAAACTATACTCATCCAGCGTACATTTGTACAATGACGGCGTAGTTAATTTAAAATATAAATCAAAAGCGCCATTATGGCTTGCCAGTAGCTCGCGTGCGCCAAGCCTGTGACGCGCCCAGCAGCTTACAAACACTATCGTATTACAAGCTGTTCCTACAAAGGGTACGTGTGAATTATTTTCAACAGTACTTTTTGCACGCGATTTCGCTCGAAAAGGAAAATAATAGGCACAGTAAATTGACAACCATGGGTTTACATAAATTTCATGGGTTCACAATAAAAAACTCATATTCTTTTTTGTTGCGATGGGGCAGAAAGGTTCTCGAGTGGCGACCACGAACCGGAAGACGCAGCGTGGGTCTTGGAGAGGCAGCAGGTACAAAGACCGACGATCTTGCAAGGGTCGGGAGGAGCCGTTGGACGCGGGTAGCGCAGGACCGGCTATTGTGGAGATCCTTGGGGAGGCCTTTGTCCAGCAGTAGACGTCTTTTGGCTGTACTTTATTTTAATTGGCAGCCATTTATGCAAGTCTACGGTTATCAGCCGCAGAGTTGCACATCCAACATGTTCCCAAAGATGTAAAAAAAGAAGGTAAATATGCAAGTTCACATCATGCTGGTCAGTTAAATTGATCACTACCTTTTTTTTAATTTTTTTTGTACATCTTAGTTGGCAAACAAGCGTACGATCCACCTGATGGTAAGTGGTCAGCATAGCCCATGAACGCTTGCAACACCAGAGGCATCATTAGCGCGTTGCCGACCCTTTAGAAACCTTATTGAAGCGCCCCATGCTGTAGTCTCTTGGGAAAATCTAACAGGGAGTTCATTCCACAACCTAAACGTACGTGGGAGGCAGTTTCGCTGAAAGCGAACCGTACGAAATCGAAAAGGTTTGTGGATGAACTCCCTGTATGTGGCGAGAGGTACAATGGTAGAAGGTGGCTGTGGGCATCAAATCAAATAATTCCTCTGAACACATCCCATGGTATAGACGGTGAAACACACAGAGATTTATTTACCTACACAATCTGATTTCAATTAGAGATGAGGCGTTTAATCTCGTGAATAATATAGATTTGTGAGTTTGGGCGGCGTTATCACTTTGAATATAAATATTCATACGTATGAATTAAACCACGTTAGTTACGTAACCAACGACATATCCGTGGAGTTATTACTAAACAGAACTGATAGACGGCGCTAACATAGAAAGAGAATAACGGACACCTAACTGGTTTGCAGGTTCAAACTTTAACGGTGGCCATATTCTCAGTTATTTTTAATATAGCGAAATGTCTAATCACACTATTATTATAAAAGCGAAAGTTTGTGAGTGTGTATGTTTGTTACTTCCTCAGGTCTAAACGGCTGAAGCGATTTTAATTAAATTTTGTATGGAGTTAGCTGACATCCTGGATTAACACATAGGCTATAATTAAACTTAAGCTTGAACTTAAATTTAAGTTTAACGTGGGTGAAAGCCCGGGGCACAGCTAGTTTAAAATATATGGAAGTTACTTCTCCTGATGCGCCTAATATCTTGCATACTTCGATTTTCAGTCGATTTCTGTTATTTTTTTTAAACAAATCCCATACTAGGTGGGTATTTATATCAAAATTTAGGTTTACAAACATATAATTATGGGGTAAAATGTACACCCAGATTCGGAATACGTGGATAATTTATTTAAACAGCTGTTGTTCTGTGCGAAGATTGGACATGTTACAGGTGCCCACATCAGGCGTCCTTAATCACCCCGTCTAACGAGTAGTGGCTAGCCGATTGGCGTGGTTGGTAGATTTGCCTTTCACGCCGCAGGTGGGGGGTTGGATTCTCACCCAGGACAGATATTTGTGTGCTTGAACATGTCTGTTTATCCTGTTTCTGGAAGTAATTATCTATATAAGTATGTATTTACAAAAAAAAAGTAATATATCGTAATTTGATTTCCATAGTAGAAACTCTGCTTAGTTTGGAATCAGGTGGCCCAGGATGTCTCAGGATATTATTAATATTATATTTACTTTTAAAAACATACAATTATCGGGCACCATGCATTCGGAATAATTGAATAGTTTATATAAACAGCTTTTGTAGTGCGAAGATACACACATACATACATAGAATCACGCCTGTTTCCCAGAGGGGTAGGCAGAGACAACGGATTTCCATTTGTCACGATCTTTGCACACGTTTTTTGCCTCGATTACTGTCATTATATTCTTCATACATCCTCGCCGGTTTAGGGTACTTCTGACCTGCCCTTTCTTGCGAACGTCTCCGATTTGGTCAGTGCGAAGATTAGACGAGTTATATGTAGGTATCCACATTAGGCGTCCTTAATCACCGCGTCTAACGTGTAGTGACTTGTAAACTAAAATCATGGTTGGCCTTCAGAAAATTATAACAACACCATGAGTACTCGTAATAATTTATGTATTACAGTCACGTTGTGTGTTAATCTTTTAATGGTGTTGTCCTTTACCATCACATTAGAGATTAAGCGGACATGTAAAAATATCTATGTACAGTCAGCAATAGCACTACTTCACAGTCCCAACTCCCCTCGGGGCTGCGGTGGCAGTATGAGAAGTGTCCTCTACTGCCCCCACGTACAAGCAGCTTCGGAAAGACAGCGATCTGTTCGTGGCGCAGTCGCTGCGCCGGTAGGAGTCGGCAATAGTTGAGGGCAATCCAGAGCCCTCCTATGGTACGTGTCCCAACAAACAAGGACATGGTATCTACTGCTGTTCCACCATTACATATTTGTACATCATGCCTTTAGGTACAGAGCCGAGTCGGGGTGAGCCCCTCTCTGCTCGTAGCACGGGAGAGAGGTGTTTGTTCCCTCTTACTATCGGTTGTACCACTATGCAGTAGAAACAAATTAATATAATATAGACACTTTTTATTGCAAATAAAGAATTATTATAAAAAAAACCGGACAAGTGCTAGTCGGACTCGCACATGAAGGGTTCCGTAGCAGCAAGTATTTCAGTTGATTAAATGAAAGCAAATTGCGGTTCATGACGTATTAAATAAACTACTTGCTACATCTCGTTCAAACCAATTATCGTTATTAGTTTTCATGGTAATGTACATCATATATTTTTTTCAGTTTTAATATTCTCTTATTTTAGAAGTTACAGGGGGGTCACTCATTTTACCACTTTGGAAGTGTCTCTCGCGCAAACTATTCAGTTTAGAAAAAAAATATATTAGAAACCTCAATATCATTTTAGAATTTCAGTTCTATGTATGGCGACCCCCCAAAATTATTGTTATTTTTCTATATTTGTGTAAAAATCTTGATGCGGTTCACAGAATACGTATACTTACCAAGTTTCAACAGTACAGCTCTTATAGTTTCGGAAAAAAGTGGCTGTGACATACGGACGGACAGACAGACAGACATGACGAATCTATAAGGGTTCCGTTTTTTGCCATTTGGCTACGGAACCCTAGAAAGGGGCACAGGAGCAGCGTACCCGTGTTCCCGGGGCTCCCACTACAAAGCGCCAGAAGAAGTCCACGGAAGTTTAGTTTTAATCGGTGCGAATCCGATATACCCACCCGAACATACTCTTTGCGGTTGACATGCATAAGCATTCCCCCTGCCTTGCCATAAAATAAAAAAATGTCTTAAGGGAGACTAGCCATATAAGTGAGACAAATAATAGTGCACAAAGGTGTGTGCAAACACAGGGGCACTTTCTATTCCATCGCCCTCATGATCCGATTGGACGACTGACTAGCGACTCGACCGAAATGAGGTCAGGGACAAGACCGACGGCTTTACGTGCTCTCCGTAGGTACGAGGGTATAATACCACCAACTCCCAACTTCAGGCTGATGCTGAGAACTTTTTCTTTTTACAGCAAAATATATATATATATAGATAATTACACCCAGACCCAGGACAAACAGACATGTTCATGCACACAAATCTGTCCTGGGTGGGAATCGAACCCACGACCTGCGGCGTGAAATGCAAGCATTTAGCAACCTTGCCTACCAGCCCGTTCACTTGTTATTTGCATTGCTGACTGTACCCCCCTTGCTATTTTATTAATCCTACAAAGCCATACCTAATAGATATCTTTAGTACACTCAGTACGCATTTTAATAAGAGAAACTATGCCCCCTTTCCCGTTTTGTAAGAGGAGGTTAATTAAAAAGAAACTATTCGCTCAATTATTACTTGAGTATACAACTACATACTCAAGTAATAATTGAGCGAATATTTTCTTTTTAATTAACCTCCTCTTGCAAAACGGGAAAGGGAGCATAGTTTCTCTCATTAAAATGCATACTGTATGATATCTATTATATGTATATATATAATTATGCTAAGGAATAGTCATAGTAATAGTCATATTATATTATACAATTTATTATTATTATTTATTTAAATATATATTTTATCCTAAAAAAATCACAATATTTCGTCACATTTTTTTACCCTAACGTGCAATGCAGTGGAAGCTACTGAGAAACCCTGACAAAAACGTTATTATTTGTTCTTATGTCATTGGGTAGTTTGCTGTAGAAGCATATACACTGCATAAAATAATTACTGATTTTGTAGATACGATTAGCATTTGCAACAAGATTTTGCTTGAATGTATACAATACTGCCTCTGTAAACTACGTAGCATTATTTAGCGTTTTCTTTTTCGGTTTCACAGCATTAAAAATGATGTCTCAAAAGACTTCAGGATGGACGTACTGTGGTTGAATCATCAGGTTAATTTTATGTATGTTTTGTTAAAAGCTCCTGTAAAACTAGCATGCCAGTGTAGACTTCAATCTCTCTACATTATATAGCAGAGGCTGCTTTATTGTCAAGCAGGCTTAACATTTTTTACAAGACAAAATAAGAAAATAATAATGTAGGTACTGCTAGAAGAATCACCAAAAAGCCGTGCACAAGTGTGTGCGCATGGCCACTTTCTATTCCATCACTCTCATGATCCGATGGAACGACTAGCAACACGAGCGGAAAGAGGTCAGGTACAGCCACAACGGCTTTACGATCTCTCCGGGTATAATACCGCCAAATAACAAAATACTTCGGACTGATACTGACAATTCTTTCTTCAACATAAAAATCCCAAAATATTTTTTTCCCGACACAGGATTTGAACCCAGAATCTCGTCATCTGCAATTGAACACGCTAACGCTAGACCGAGGAATTAAAATATTCTCAACACGAAGGGCTATATTCTCTCTATTAACCCTTTAATGCATGAATAATGAATAAAAGAAACGCGAACAATTTAATAACCTCGAAAAACATGTTTTTACATAGCTACATAAATATACTATATTTCTTATCTATTATTTTCTCATTTTCACATTTCTATTGGGGTCATTCTCGTTTAGGCCATTGTTTAGGTGCTGAACCAGGATCCAACCAACTTGCTGAGCGCTTGCGGTTATCAAACAGAATCCATTTTTCATCGCAGGTAACAATGCGGTTCAAAATTCCTGCATTTGTGTGTCTGTTGAGCAGTGCAAGGCACGTCTCGACGCGTACTTCGCGCTGGCGATCATTGAGTTCGTGGGGCACCCATTTGTCAAGCTTTTTTACCTTGCCAATTTGACGCAAATGGACCAATATTGTTTTGACGCTAACGTCGAAAGCTGCTGCTAATTCAGCCGTAGATTGTGTATCATCAGCTTCCACAACCGCCTTTAATTCGTCATTGTCGACCAAAGTCTTCGGACGACCGCGAGGTTCATTTTTCAGGTCGAAATTTCCAGAACGGAAGCGAGCAAACCAATAACAGGTGGTGCGTTGGTTTGTAGTGTTAGCTCCGTAAACGTCGTTGATGTTGCGTGCCGCTTGTGCCGCGTTGCTGCCACGACGGTACTCATATTCCATAATTACTCGAATTTTTAACGTATCCATGATGACGAAAAAGATTGAAATGCGATGAAAATGTAACACTAATCAATAAAGAAATGACTACTTTTGGAAAAAAGAATCCATGTTTTTAAAATAAAATTAATTTGAAATTAGAATTCTTAGCCAAACAAAAATTATTTTGATTTGAAATGGCCAGTACTGCAGAACGGCAATTTCATAGGTAAAGACCTAATAGTAATTTGTGTTTATTAATTTAAGAATTTTATTAATACTATACCTAAGCCCAAACTATCTTCATATATATTCACATTTCTCGACATGGGTTTCCAAGACTAGTCTGTTATGTCCATGTTCAGCTCAGTACAGTTATACACGACGTAAAAATCTTTAGAACCTAATATCAACCTACATGTACCTGCCCTGAATGCCGCAAAGCATTAGCAAAAGAAAACATTGTGTGGTTAAATGAAACCATGATGTAAGTTAAGCGATGTCTCTTACGGCCTAAAATTTATTCACCATCGGATATTTTTGCATTATTCTTGATTTTTCTCTCGTTGATCGGTTTATTTGACTCACTAGATGTATGTTTGTCCATCACGATCAAGTGAACAACAACATTTATATCAATACACTGATCAAAACACAAATACCTTTGAGCACTTGTAGATATGAATGAGAATGTAAATGCTACATGGTCAGATGTTGCGAACGACAGATGAGCGCTACATTGCGACATGCGACAGACGGACAAAAATATTTGAAGCGATGTCAAAAAAGTTTCACATTGAAAGTTTTATACTTTATTCGGTGAAGCTCTGAAAGTCTCTTAGACAATTTTCTTTCTGATATCCATCTAAATAGCTAGAAAACTTTTTAGGTTCACTTGGGTAAGTAGTGAGGACTTCTTTCATCACCCTGATATATGAAATGTGCTTGTAGTATATGCCTGCAATCACACTCTCTACGTTTCTTTGCAACAGCCCTTGGAGCTTGGTCTGAACCCGTTTTATAGGGTTCGCTTATACTTAAATTTACCTGCTTAATTCTAAGCTTGACGAATGCAAATGTATATCTAAATACTGAATAATGACGATTCATCATATGAAATCATGTGAAGAGATATGCCATAATTACCACGCTTGTCAGGCGGGTTGACGATCGCAGTATTGACTAGTACTCAGAGAAACGCTGCTGCCTGAGTGACGGCCTCATTAGTCTAGCGGTAGCGTGTTCTAACGCAGAAAATGAAGTCCAGGGTTCAAGTCCCGGGTCGAGGTATCAATAGTATTTCTCAATACCAACCCGAAGTCTGGGAGTTGGCGTTATCACACCCCCGTGCCTCGGAGAGCAAGTAAAGCCCTCGGTCCTGTACCAGCTTGTACTATGGAAAACAGATATCAGATATACTACTTTAAAAACTTGAGAGGTATCAAGGGACACCCGGATGGAACAAAGTTATTTCTTATTATTTATTATGTACAAAAAACCTGTATACACTCAACAAAAATAATCGTCGCGACACCACACTATTCAATGCGAAATAGAAATGAAAATATTGGGCTTGCTTTCTATAAGAGAGAGAGAGAGAGAGAGAGAGAGAGAGAGACAGACAGAGAAACATGCGCACGCCGCACAGCTGCAAAAGGTGTCGTGACAACTTTTCGTAAGAATTTTTTCCGTCTAGCCCCCTTTAACAATGCGCGATAAGGAACTTCGTTCCAAAAAAATTAAATTACACTAACACACAGACAGACAGACATGTTCATACATACAAATATCTGTCCTGGGTGGGAATCAAACTTACGGCCTGCGGCATGAAGAGCAAGTTAGACTACCACGCCAACGGGCCTATAACCACCACGCTTAACTATATATTGAACACATATTAAATAAATAATAAATAAATATCCTGGGACATTATTCACACACGGCCATCTGATCCCAAACTAAGCAGAGCTTGTACTATGGAAACCAGATAACTGATTTACTACCTATACTATTTTTCTTTTGTAAATACATATCTACTTATATAGATAATTTACACCCAGACTCAGGACAAAGAGACATGTTCATGCACACAAATATTTTTCCGGTAGTGTAAATTTACCGGGGTGGGAATCGAACCCACGACCTCCGGCGTGGAAGGCAGCGTATCTACCAACCACGTCAACAGGCCCGTCCCCTCATATCTGTCAGAATAACAGCCGCATCGTGTAAAATACACCCAATGTCATAGCACTCACATTAACCTGTCACAATGAGCCTACATTGTGACACTGATGACAGAACTAAACCTAGAACTAAACCTAGCAAAACAATTAATAACTGTACACAGTATAATATACAAGGTGTAACTAATGGAGTACACTTAAGGAAATTTAATTAGTTAAATAAAAATACACTAAACAAACTAAATTAAATAATCATTTATTTCAGGAAATTTATTTATTTATTGGACTCAACTTAATTCTACCATTATAGGGAACCTAATGCCCATATAGAAGAGATTAAATGGAAATATACATAGGGAGGGACATCTTTATTCATTAAAAACATTAAAACTAATTTTCTTATATATTTCTTATAAGTTCTACATTAAAATTCATTAAAGCAGTCAAAATAAAAAATACTAACAATAATTTTTTGGCTTCCCATACAAAATGCATTGGTATATCATCAGCCTGGGGCTCAACCGTATAAGTCACCGAACATCGATTTCTTAAATGGCTTTCAAATAAATAAAGGTTAAAAATTACTTAATCAATCGTCAAATCGGCTTCATCGTTTACAATGGATTCCGGACCATTTATGACGTCACATGTGCTCATGGAAGCCGATTTAACGATTGATTAAGTCATTTTTAACCTTTATTTATTTGAACGCTATTTGAAAACGATGTTCGGCGACTTAGCCGGTAGAGCCCCATATATCGTCCACAGCTGCACATAGGCCAACTCCAAAGGTTTCTATAACATTGATAGATGGACAACACTAGCGGTTGAGACGATGAAAAGGGTGTTAGACCACCCTCTTAATAATGTTGTCCTGGACAACACTGGCGGTGGAGACGATGACAAGGGTGAGGGACAACTTATCCATAACGAATAGAAAAAGATGGAGGCAAGATGTTACGGACTAATAAGAGTATATGGAAAAACACACTGTCTTTTAAAGATTTTATTATTATTATATATATATAATAATCACATGAATAACAATTTATACAAAATTGAGACATCCCCAGTAAGTAATGTAATACTTGTGTAAGGGCTGCCTCGCTTCTTACCGACGGTTACACAATAATTATAATAGTTCTTATATTCTATAAGCTAAAATTAAATTTTGACAAAGTAATAAAATATTATCTGAACTAAAATAATAAAAACGGAAAAGAAAAAATTAAAACTTACTACTTAAATTGTGTGTGTGAGTATGTATGTGTGTGTGTGTGTGTAAGTGTGTGTGTGTAAGTGTGTGTGTGTGTGTGTGCGTGTGTGTGTGTGCGTGTGTGTGAATCTGTGTGTTTTAATTATTGTATGTGTGTTGTATATAGGTAAGTATGAGTTTATATATAGGTATGATTTTGTTTTAAGTAGGTCTAAGGAAAAGCAATTCTAGTATAAATATTATTTTCCAATTGCACGTCGACAGCTGACAGCATTCGCTGTTATAGCAAGTTATACAAATAGAATACCGTGAACCTGTTAACTCGCAGTTTAAATTAGCCGGTGTTCGTTACAATGACATTAGCACCGGCCGTAATTGCGGCCTGACCTGGATACGGCTTAGTTTAATTAATAATTCGAGTTTCAGTGCAACTGACAACCATGCCCTCTTAATATGGGTAGGCCAAGTACGCTTATATATTGGTTTAAGTCACACTTACTCTTGGTTTATTTCATCTAGTTAGAATGTTTATTATTAAAATTTGCTTCACTAATAAGACAGAAAGTTATCACACACGGCCATCTGATCCAAAACTCAGCAGAGCTTGTACTATGGATACCAGAGAACTGGTATACTACATATACTTATTTTATTTTATATAGATAATTACACACAGACTCAGGACAAACAAATAAACCTTCCCGAGTGACGTACCTCACAAACCTGACAACAGTTCTACAGCGAGTTCTAACGCTGACTGGCCAATCCTTTTACCACGATGGCAAATTATCCATCGAAACGCTAAGAAGAAGAAGGACAAACAGACATTTTCATGAACACCAATATCTGCCCTGGGTGAGAGACGAACCCACGACCTGCGAAATACAGATGCTGCCTGGAAGGCATGTATCTGCCAAATATCTAGGTAAGGTCGATCTTATTAAATAATAAGGCGTTCCCTCATTTGTAGACGCTTTTGACTTCACTGCAATGTCATGTCTAAATCATTTAAAAGTCATTATACACTTACACAAATGACATACTATACACTATCTCTCAATTTGATCAGCGTGACAATATTTTTATGAAGATAAGAAGGCAGGTAAGTTTAGTTGGTGCGAGTACGACATACCGCAAACACTTTTTGCGGGGGATATGAGTAGGCATACCCCTGCCTTTAAAAAAAAAAGTATCATAGGAAGCAAGACACCAAGTACACAAATTTGAGCACTATGATAAATCACGCGAAGACGGAATTAGGTTCTGTTGTTGAGTGCCGGGGCCGGAATTCGGCTTAGGGATTATCAGTTAGGACGTTTTTAAATGCCCGTGAATATTTCGTTTTCAGGCTTGAAGGAAATGTCAAAGTGAACATAATTATAAAAAAGGTTGTCTGGTATCTTCCTAACGTCTAACTATAAACAAATGGAAAGTACACGCATACACCATACCATCTTCACCGTCTAGACAAAGTAAAAGTAGGTATCAAATCTATTTACGTACTTTAGTAACTCGAATACTTTTCGGTTTGGCGTCGATCATGACTCACTTTCGCACACATTAATGGTCCTAATTCACCAATATCGTCTTCCGAAAGTATTCTATAAGTAGTACTATCGACAGTTCCGCATCAATTTTAAGGTCTCAAGTATCTTTAACGGGGCCCCCGTTTCGTTAGACAACAAAAACTTCCACGTTAAAATAAAGATATACGTATTTTAAATTGAACATAAAATTTCAAACAAGACAACCTTGTACCTATGTATATTGGAGTGTCCCGTGTTGTGTGGTCGAAGTCTTGTGCATAACAGGTTCGATGGCTCGAAAGCTCTGTTTAAGTTTATATAATATCCTGGGACATTGTTCACTCACGGCCATCTGATCGCAATCTAAGCAGAGCTTGTATTATGGATACCAGATAACAGGTATATTACACATACTACTTTTCTTCTGTACATACGTACTTATAAAGATAATTACACCCAGACTCAGGACAAACATATATTATGTTCATGCACACAAATGTCTGTCCTAGGTGTAAATGGAAACCACGACC
Source organism: Pseudoips prasinana (assembly GCA_951640165.1). Classification (NCBI taxonomy): domain Eukaryota; kingdom Metazoa; phylum Arthropoda; class Insecta; order Lepidoptera; family Nolidae; genus Pseudoips; species Pseudoips prasinana. The sequence continues at coordinate 19,972,041 of OX621260.1, forward strand.
TGCAGCATGAAAGGCAAACTTTTACCCATCACGCAAACCGGCCGGTCGGTCTTAAAATAGTATTATCTCTCTTAATTAGTATAGTGTGAGACTGTTATTATACTGATTTCATATCTATCCATAATTTGCGTACTGTTTTACACGTCATCTGCTAAATAGTAGGTACTAAGGGGCCTCTTCTTTTTAAATTATGGGCCCCACGGGCCCCCCACACTGAAAGCAGCACTGACTACTTCTATTGGCAGCTTGTTAGGAGCCTACAAGAAGCACGCGTCTCCGGTCACGTTCTTAAAATATTGGCAGCGATTACCGCGAATGTCAATCAGGCGCCATTCGCATTCGGCGCATGCAAATTAAGCTCAGACCTATCGGCAATATTGCTCAAATTGTATGAATGGAAAAATTTAGAAAATTCATTAATTTCGCTTTAAAAAATCTAGTGTCATTTGGACCATACGACAACGACGCCAAACTTAGATAACGAAACTGAAGTGGCTATGAGAGAAAGAGAGAAAGAAAATGCTCACACCTCACTCTCTTGCCCCTACAGTAATATCTCAACTTCCGTCCATTTCACCCGATCACACTTTCCGTAACGCTTTCGTCACGCATTCACTAACTTACTCCCGCGTTCGTAAAGAAGTTTATAATAGATAGAATAATAGTAGAACTTTTAGCGCCATAAACCCGATATATAACGGACATTAGGCACATAAAAGCCATCAAAACAGGGTGGCGTAACAGTAGGCGTCAAGTGCCTCGATGCATTGTTAGTTTACTGCCGCTCCTAAATATCGACCGGGAAGCAAAGTGGTCTACTGGATATTGTATAACTATTGATCGTAAAATCGTAATTTCCTCAATATAATAGGCCTTGAACGATTTGCCGAGTCTTAAAAGGCAAAATCATAAAATAAATCACCATACAAAATCCATTCCGGGCGAAAATAAGTGTGTGTGGTGTAATTTAATATCATTTGTACACTATAGGTACATAGTACATATTTATTACTATTAATTATATTTGTAAATTGCTAGTCATCGAAATTTTCCGTCGTTCAGGCTCTCATAACCCACTTGTGTTCAAAACAATAAAATTGTTGAATAATTATTATGCAACTATTCGATAAAATAGTCGAGTCAAACCAATCATAGAGTAATGAATTCCAAAACAAAACCATAGACAAAAGCGTGTAAAACAATAAAGGAACACGCAATCAAAATTCAAAATTGAGGCGCGCACAATTAGAGCGTATTCACGCCCCAACGCTTGTATTCAAATTTCGAATACGACAGAACTTTATGATGAGTGTATTTTTTTTTAATTTTTCTGTCTTTTGTTTCAATCCATTTTATAGTCGTCCTTTGTACGATATTGTGTTTTCATACCACATTCACTATGAAACAATAAAATTGCAATTTACATAGGTATCTACGTTTAAAAGCACTTAGATATATGATGCATTCATCATATTAAGTACGTAAATACAAACTACGTATGAACGAAATTCAATATGGTTCTATGTATTTGTTAATACAACATGTAACTTAATTAACGCACATCCTGATAATATTTTGTTCAGTATCGTTTACTGAAACGATTTATATAATTTGTAATATAGGTATTTTTTTATTACAAAAATAATTAAAACTACGGAAATTATTGTAATATTAACCCCGTATAGTCAAAACAAATTGAAATGGACCGCAAGTTAAAGTAATAAGACTTTTGACATCACAGTTTTATTTGTATTCATACAAATTCCATCATTCAATACAAAATAAAGAAAAATAAACTTTATTCCAAGAAACAAATTTAGTAAATAACAATGCATAGGTATACATGTTAAATTAAAAATGTAGTGTATGTATTATGATTACAACATAATATTATAATTGGGGTGTTTGAGGGTGTGCGTTAATTACGTTACATGTTGTATATAATGTTAAATACTGTCAGTAGATAATGTATGCAGATTTATGTGAAACAATGTTTTTTAATGTAACCGTCAAAATTTTTGAAACCTATGAACTTGCGGCGAGGCAGGGTGGGGTTATAGCTCCGAAACTGCTCACCGCTGCATTGGAAGATGTCTTCAAGCTTCTGAACTGGGAAGGCTTTGGCATCAATGTCAATGGCAAGTACATCACTCACCTTAGATTTACACCCAGACTCGGAACAAACAAATATCTGTGTAGTATCCTGGGTGGGAATCGAACCCACGACCTCCGGCGTGAAAGGTACGCCAACCGGAATGGATATGTATGAAATGATTATGAATAGACACGTGTTAATCCACAATTTGTTTAAATATAGGGCTAGTGTACATGAGTCACTGTAGAGGCAGATGTTTCCGATATTGTAGCACTATCAGTGACATATACAGCATGTGTAATCCTCGGTGCACACCCCGCTTGTCAGAAAATGCGTCATGCCTTCAGTGGATTTAATCTCCGGGGACATTATTGACACACGGCCATCTGATCCCAAAATAAACAGAGCTTGTACTATGGAAAGCAGTTAACTGGTATATATACTACTTTTCTTTTGAAATACATACTTATATGACTATTAAAACATACATAGAGAATTTAAAAAAAAAACTTGTGTATACTTATGTACACGCGTTAGAAGTTATACTTCTTAATATACAACTTGAACATAGTTATCAATTTTCATACCACCTTAACGTCATGCTGTTATTTTTACGATGCGCGCGCATCGTAAAAATTCACTCTCATACATTTTCATACCACCTAGAACTAACTTCATGCTGTTAATTTTTTTGGTGTCGGTGTGCGCGCGCATCGTAAAAATTCACTCTCATCATTTTTCTCCATCGCGCCAAAAGAAGTATAACTTCAAAAATCCAAGTAAGATTATTAATGATCATAGTAGCCAAAAAACCAAAGTTAAAATGTAAAGAGGATTACAATCAATTGTTTAGAGAATGTAGAATTATACCGGTCAATGATAAAGTTCAATATTTAATAGCGTTAGAAACGTATTTTAGGGAAGAATATAAAAATAACAAAAACTTATAAATACAGTGAAAGATCCATAAAACAAGGTAAACTAACTGAAGTAAGGGTAAATAATTACTATGGGGAAAGAACACGACAGTATATGTATAATACCAAAGCTTTTCAACAAATATCATACATTGAGAGATGAGAAAAACATTAATAGTAAAGTGCAGCTAAAAACTAAATTAAAAGAATCGTTAGGGAATGGAATTAACAAGTAGTATAAGTTCAACACAATATAACCATAAGGGCAGAAATGTAGTAAATAAGATGCTTATAGGGTAGCTTAATAATTGTAAATATATACTTAATAATTATAAGCATTTAAGTTAGATGTCAGATGAATAAGAGCGAGACGCTTACAAACTGCGTCAGCCGTTTGGCGTTTAATATGTTAAGAACCATTAATGTAACTTGAATGTGAATCTATACAAATAAATAAAATTGAGATGTCTGTTTGTAATATTGAAATAACCGATTTTTACTACATGTATATGAATATATATACGGTACATACTCCAAAATATTTTTTATTACAATTTTTGTCTGTCTGTTTGTTCCGGCCGATCTCTGAAATGGCTGGACCGATTTTGACGGGACTTTTATTGACAGGTAGCTGATGTAATAAGGAGTAACTTAGGCTACTTTAATTTTAGAAAATACTTTTATTTTTGAAAAAAAAAACAAAACAAAATAAACTAATTCACACGCGGACGAAGTCGCGGGCACAGCTAGTAAACAATACAAATATATAAGTTGGTCTAGCGGTAGCGTGTTCACCCGCAGAGATTGAAGCCTGATCCGAGTTGGCGGTATTAAACCCACTTGCCTCGGAGAGCACGTAAACCAGTCGGTCCCGTACATGATCTCTTTCCGGTCGTGTGGCTATATAGATAATTACACCCAGACTCAGGACAAACAGACATGTTCATGCACAAATATCTGTCCTGGGTGGGAATCGAACCCACGACCTGCGGCGTGAAATGCAAGTATCTATCAACCATACAAACCGGCTCATCAACATTATTCCAATCTAAACTACTTGTAAAGTCATACTAAGTATTTGGTATGCAATATATTTATATCACAGATCCTTAGTATAATTTATTTGTTGCACTCCTGCTACTGTTTACTTTACTTACAGTTCCTATCCATCCAAAGTTGCCTGGAAGAGATCGCTTAAGGCGATAAGACCGCCCTTTTTACAGACGCCAGCACATCCTTCTACCCCAATCTGTCAAATTTCTTTTATAGATTTTCAACTTTATCACAAAAGTGTAAGGTTCACTTTCAATTGGGGAAATTTGACAGACTGCTGGCGTCTGTACATTACGTTCTTTATATCCAATTTATGTTGGTAATTTTTCCGTTTGAATGTGAATGAATGAATGAAATATTTATTTGCCAAAATATAGGTACAGGGTTGTTGGATAAGTTGGATAAGTTGGATAAGTTTATAATGTACCTAACATTATAAACTTATCCAACTATATTTGACATAGATATGTCGTGCAAAAATTTTAAACAATGTTAACTATAATATTAATAATTTAAAACAAATAAAATGTGCTGGATGCGGATAGTGCAAGACCGGCAATTGTGGAGATCTTTGGGGGAGCCCTTTGTCCAGCAGTGGACGTCTTACGGCTGATATGATGATGATGATGATGAAAATGTCAAACACAAAAAGACGATACAAAATAATAAAGTAAAAACATTTAAAGAGTATTAGATAAAAACATTACATTAAAAATAAACAGATTACAAGCATGTCAAATTTTAAAACTTATATTTAAGAAATGTGTGTACAGACGCCAGCACATCCAGCTATCCCAATCTGTCAAATTTCTTTTATGGATCTCAACTTTATCACATAAGCATAAGGTTTACTTTCAATTGGGGAAGTGTGACAGATTGGGGTAGCTTGATGTGCTGGCGTCTGTACAATATGGAGTATTCTATCTTTCTGATCCTACCAAATAATTAAGTTCCAAGAACCAAGCAATTACGATAACTTGTTGATTAAATTGAAAATAATCAATACACAACAAAGAAGCAATTTCAAAGAAATACTTCCTTTTTTAGCAAAATTGCTTAGAAATTATGAATAATATTAAAATAGATTGAAAATACCAGTTTGTCGTGTTGACGAGGCATAGATAGGTAGGGCCGCTTTCCCAGGAGGAACTAGGCCGCAATAACAAGAGATCGCTAAGTGAAATTAAACACAAGCCAGGCGTCGCTACGGAAATGCATAGACATCGGTAATTGACGGGCCTGTTGGCATGCTTGGCAAATAATAATATTATACTAATATCTAGGGACAATGTCACACAGACCATCCTAGCCCCATACTAAGCAAAGCTTGTAAAACTTGCTTTACACGCCGTAGGTCGTGGGTTCGATTCCCAGCCAGGACAGATATTTGTGCATGAACATGTCTGTTTGTCCTGAGTCTGGGTGTGAGTAACTATATAAGTATGTATTTACAAAATAAAAGTAGTATATCAATAATTATCTGATTTCCATAGTACAAGCTCTGTTTAGTTTGGGATCAGATGGCCGTGTGTAAATAATGTCCCAGGATTAATTTGATGCGATATAACTTATATGGAACAGGGTATCGAGGAGTTCCCTATTCTTACATATCGATATTTATAATTAATATGTTTATGGTATGGATTAAAAACAATTCGATTAAAGTTTGCAGATATATACTTATAACTACTGTGACCCGTGGTTTTACCCAAGTATCATTTTATAAATTATTACAGCTCCACCCCCGTAGGTGATAATATGTAGCCTATAATAATAATTATGTTGACCCAACCTTTTAGTCATATTCATGCAAAATTTGAAGTAACTCCATCCTGTACTTTATGAGTTTACCCCGGACATATATACAGATAAACAGACAAACACAATTTTTTTTAATACTTATAAAAAACAATTCAATGTACAGTTTTGACTTTCCTACGATTTTATTATATCTATGCATAGATAATAATAATAATATAGATATTATTCACACACGGCCCCCAGATCCCAAACTAAGCATAGTTTGTGTTCTTTATAAATACATACTTATATATGTAGATAGGCAATAACACCCAGACTCAGGACAAACAGACATGTTCATGCACACAAATATGTGTCCTGAGTGGGAATCGAACCCACGACCTGCGGTGTGAAAAGCAAGCATTTGCCAACCACGCAAGCATGTGTCAATAATTAATTTCAGATAAAATATTATGTAACCTTCGAGTAAGAATGTTAGATCAAACTTAATTTACAATTTACAACGTGGCAAAGCTGCCAGTCTTCTGGGTACGTTCCCCGACAACGATGAGGAATTTTTTGACGTTGTTTAGATTTAGATTATTTTATATTATGTAGGTTTAATCTATTTTAATTTTTACTTATATAGTTTGCTAATATAATATCTTTAGGAACTTATTAATTATTATAATGTTATTTGTAAACATTATTATTTATTTAAATAAAGACAAATGTTTTATTTACAATTTTAAAATCATATTTCTGAATTATCCAGAATGCATAATCCATGTCAAAATTATCATTTATACCCAACGGAGACCATAATTCATCTTCATCATCATCATATCAGCCGAAAGATGTCAACAGCTGGACAAAAGCCTCCACCAAAGATCTCCACAATTGCCGGTCTTGCGCTATCCGCATCCAGCGGTTGCTAACGTCCCGCACAAGACCATCGGTCCATCTTATCCATAATTGCTCTGCAGCAATATAAGATGATGAATGTTTTATCGATATCGGATACTGCGGAATAGGTCATCTACCATAAGACCGCCCAGCGATATACTTGATCACATAAGTAAGTCATTAGGCAAGTACAGACGCCAGTACATCAAGCCTACCTCTATCTGTCAAATTCTGTGCTCGTGCCGTAGAAGTATCTACTTAGGACAGCATATTATGTAACCGGAAGAGATACAAACACTCATTGCACAATCAATCTGGGAGTTTTTGGAAGCTGTAGGATTGAGCAGTGAACTTTGACAAAGTCAAGGAGCTCTGCTACGTGATCAGTAATGGTCGAGGTAGCAAGATGCCATCAAGGCATCAAGCCCCAAACAATAATAATAATAATCGGTCAAATTACCCCAACTGAAAGTGAACCTTATACTTTTGTGATAAAGTTGAAAATCTATAAAAGAAATTTGACAGATTGGGGTAGCTGAATGTGTTGTCTGTACCTACACGTCGGATCGTCTCATCTCGTGTTATACCTTCGCACATAACGGCAATGTCTTAATAGCATTGATATTTATGTTAAGTTTTGCTACATTATCGACCCTATACGAATATAACAGTGAGTCGTTACTAAATTATGAGTAATAATTTATATGTGAGTATGAGTGGTCACGTTCTCACAGATGACCCATACTTTCCCTTTTAGTATTTCACTTCCTTATTACTTTTAATGTTGGTAATATATTTCTACCGCTCACAAGATCCATCGATTTTGTGCACTCTACAACATGTAACGTAATTAACGCACACCCTCAAACACCCCAATTAGAATATTATGTTATAATCATAATAAATACGTCGTCTAACATTCTCTGACCAAATCGGAGACGTTCTCAAGAAAGGGCAGGTCAGAAGTACCCTAAACTGGCGAGCATGTATGAAGAATATAATGACAGTAATCGAGGCAAAAGACGTGTACAAAGATGAAATGACAAATGGAAGTCCGTTGTCTCTGCCTACACCTCTGGGAAACAGGCGTGAGTCTATATATGTATGTATGTAATCATAATACATACATTGAATTTAAATTGAATAAAACTACGATTTTTAAAGTCTTATTACTTTGACTTACGGTCCATTTCAATTTGTTTTAGCTGTACAGGGTTAATATGACAATAATTTCCGTAGTTTTAATTATTTTCGGGATAGAAAATTACCTATATTAAAAACTATATAAATCGATTCAGTAAACAATTCTGAACAAACTATTTTCAGGATGTGCGTTAATTAAGTTACATGTTGCAACTTAATTTTGAATCGCGGTAAGTGCAAATATTTGTGTGATGAGCACAAATATTTCTTTCTGAGTCATGGATGTTTTCTACGTAGGTATTTATCTATCTATATAAGTATGTATATCGTTGCCTAGTAACCATAGTACAAGCTTTCCTTAGTTTGGGGCTAGGAAGATCTATGTGACATTGTCCTCAGATATTATTATTATTATTTGTCCTGGATGGGAATCGATTCCACGACCTCTTGCTTAGCAGTCTAAGACACTTACCACTAGATTAACTGGCTATAAATAATAGGTCTTTACCTATGAAATTGCCGTTTTGTATGAAAAAATTTAAACGAATTTTTTTCATGAATTTTTTTATTTGTATTAATCGAAGTAATCACCCATGCAATCAATGCATCTTTGCCATCGCAGTGGCAGTTTATTGATGCCGTTCTTAAAGAAATCAGCTGGACGGGAGGCAACAAATTCTTCAAAGGCATTTTGTACTGCCTCTCGGGTATTGAATTTTTTTCCCGCCAAGAAGTTATCGAAATTCTGGAAAAAGTAGTAGTCTGTAGGCGCAAGGTCTGGTGAGTAGGGCGGATGACGGAGAGCTTCCAACCCCAGTTCTTGCAACTTGGAGACCGTCTGCTGTGCAGTATGAGGTCGCGCGTTGTCGTGCAGGAGCAGCGGAGACGAGCGATTGACCAATGCTGGTTGGAGATGCGCCAGCTTCTCCATCATTGTGCTCAGTTCTTCACAGTACACATCTGCAGTAATGCTCACCCCGTTTGGTAAGAAGCTGTGATGAATCACACCGGCGCTAGACCACCAAACAGTGACCATCACTTTTCTAGGGGTAAGTTTTCGTTTAGGGCATTGTTTAGGTGCTGAACCAGGATCCAACCAACTTGCTGAGCGCTTGCGGTTATCAAACAGAATCCATTTTTCATCGCAGGTAACAATGCGGTTCAAAATTCCTTCATTTGTGCGTCTGTTGAGCAGTGCAAGGCACGTCTCGACGCGTACTTCGCGCTGGCGATCATTGAGTTCGTGGGGCACCCATTTGTCAAGCTTTTTTACCTTGCCAATTTGACGCAAATGGACCAATATTGTTTTGACGCTAACGTCGAAAGCTGCTGCTAATTCAGCCGTAGATTGTGTATCATCAGCTTCCACAACCGCCTTTAATTCGTCATTGTCGACCAAAGTCTTCGGACGACCGCGAAGTTCATTTTTCAGGTCGAAATTTCCAGAACGGAAGCGAGCAAACCAATAACAGGTGGTGCGTTGGTTTGTAGTGTTAGCTCCGTAAACGTCGTTGATGTTGCGTGCCGCTTGTGCCGCGTTGCTGCCACGACGGTACTCATATTCCATAATTACTCGAATTTTTAACGTATCCATGATGACGAAAAAGATTGAAATGCGATGAAAATGTAACACTAATCAATAAAGAAATGACTACTTTTGGAAAAAAGAATCCATGTTTTTAAAATAAAATTAATTTGAAATTAGAATTCTTAGCCAAACAAAAATTATTTTGATTTGAAATGGCCAGTACTGCAGAACGGCAATTTCATAGGTAAAGACCTAATATTATTGGAATAAATTTACAATCAGCTTCGTTATTATTCTTGGCACTGGAGCCAGCGGCTTTATAACTATTCTTATTTGTTTGGTAACTAAATGCAGTTTAATTTGGTATTTGAGTAAAACAAATGAACGTTGAGGATATATTCGGAACAGTATTCGCGAATACCCCAACTTTCATTACCAATACTAAAAACGTACGGACACCTACGATCTTCATAAAAGATGAAGATAGAACATCGTACACTAACGTCTAAATGATAGGAAAGATACCCGAATTGCAACTGAGAGTACTAAGATTTGGTTTAGACTAGATACTCCTAATTCCACCTGTTACAAACCACTGGTTTTAACAGGTGTAATCGCGTAACTGTTGCGCCTGTTCCTGTTTCACATGAAAAACAGTTCCTAAAAATGTTATAAAATAACGGTTTGTTTATTCATATAACCCGTTCACTGTAGCTGCTGTTTTTATAAGTTATTTTGAAAAAGTTGATACTATATGTACTATAAGAAATATAGTTCAATCCACAAGAAAACCCCAAGCTTTTCTCTAATCATTAATAGAGAAGCTTGTGATTGTTTTGTGTAGAATTTTGTAGCGGGTGGAAAAGTAGCCGTTCTTTGAGTCCGTTTGTAACAGTTGTAAACTGCTATTTTCACATATCTGTTACATTTAACTGGTACAATAAATACGCCTCACTCCGAGTTTAGACTACCATTCATACTTAGTACACTTACATCTGCTGCGATAGCAGAGTGAGTACTCAATGTAGTATAAGGCAGGTGTATGTTTGCACCACAGATTTAGCATTCAGTACAAGTACCTCATAGATTGGCGTTGCCTAGAGCGGTGTTCACTGACTCTATAATTATTAAGCTGTTTCTTCACACTATAAAAAATAAAATTGATTAAAGACAATTTGTTGAAGAAAATAAAAAAGGTATTTAGAATATTATCTACTTTCAATTGTTTGCTGTAGTTTCAATAGATTTAACCTTTAATCGGTCACAGCGTATGTTCACAATTCTTCGATTTAGCTCTTATTACAAGACATTAGAGTTAAAAATGAGGTGGCAATTATAATAGCATTGTCTGATTAAGGATTAACTAAACTCGGGCATATAGTAATAATATAATAAAATAATATCCTGAGACATTATTTACACAAGGCCATCTGATCCCAAACTAAGCAGAGCTTTTACTATGGAAACCAGATTACTGATAAACTACATATACTACTTTTCTTTTGTAAATACATACTTATATAGATAATTATTACACCCAGACTCAGGACAAACAGACATGTTCATGCACACAAATATATGTCCTGGGTGGGAATCGAACCCACGACCTCCGGCGTGAAAAGCAAGCATTTACCAACCACGCCAACATGCCTGTCAAATCTGATACAAATGTCAATAACTGAACTGAATATAGTAAAAACCTACACAACTGTTACATTTTTGGTATTACCAGATTTGAACTGTAAGCCGATCTATGATACTTTCCCTAGCTATGGTTTACTACACAGTATGTACCCAAAGCGTTGCAAACAAGATTTTTGTTCGAGATGAAGAAACAACGATGTGTCGACAAGTCAATTTACACACTACTGACTCGTAATACAAACTGTTGAATAGGCCAAGAAAAACGTTGGCCAGCGTTGGATGCTGTTGCGAAATCTCGTGTACTTCGATATTTTAATGATGTAGTACGTACAGTCCTACACATTTGTGTACATAATTAACATCGGAATAGTATACACATCGTTGATAGTGAACCTGCCTTCAGGGAGTCTACCGGCTAAGTCGCCGAACATCAATTTCTTAAATGGCGTTCAAATAAATAAAGGTTAAAAATGCCTTAATTAATCGTTAAATAACTTTAAACTAAAAATACATATACTTAATAAATATATAATAAAATTATATATATATAAATATAGATACACCAAATATAATAAGGATTTGAGAATAATAAAAAAACAGTGGATTTAAAGAGACAGGTAAGGGTTCTTTACTGAATTCTTAAAAGCGTTAATAGACTAAGTGCGTCGTATAGGTAGTGGTAGGGCATTCCACAGACGAGCTGCTTGAACTGCAAGTAAAGGATTTATAGAGGAAATCTGTGGAATGTCCCGATATTCTAAGCTGCAGATTCTCCGATGAACTCAAGGCCCTCGAATGTGAATCACATAGGAACTCAAATCTTTCCTTAACATACACATTTCCTTAACATACAGTACATTACTAGCCACCTTTCTCAAATGCTAATCTTGTCCATCCAACGGTTGTTGGGAAGAAATCGCTCTTATGCGATAAGACCGCCAATTGTACATTGAAACTATGTCTATACATCTAAATTTTTACACTTTGATGTGCAATAAGGTGTACCTATCTATTTATCTATACGCTCATTACGGCTTCTACTCCCCCCACGGGATGAGTCAGTCACACAGCCAAAGACGACATTACGTCTTCTTCTTCTTAGCGTTTCGATGGCAAACTCGTTAAATTTTTATGGCCCAGAACGTGGCCTCACTTATTGCCTTGCTTGTGGCATTTCTAAGATCTCGCCATGAACATGTGGAGGGCAGGCTGGGCAAGCTGTTAGATGGGCCATGAATTGGATCGATGCTCCGCAAATACAGTCCATTTTGGGGTTGCTCGACAGTCTGACATTACATGATACATATTGACGAAGCTAACTGTACATATATCACATTTCATTCATATTATACATGTTTTATAGCTTCGTAACTTATGTGTTAATTGGAATGCTTGAGTTGAACGTTTTAATTATGGACGATAAGTTGTTAAATTTAATTAAACACAGCAAAAGGCGCAACCTTACCAAAGCCTTTCGTTTTCTAGATAATATGGCTAATGATATGATGGCTCATCATATAGATAAAACAAGTGGTGGTCTATATATTGCTATTATCACCGTGTCGGATTTTATTTTAATCGTTAAGCAGTTAGCTTCAGACAGTGGTGGTTCTTCGACAGTACAGTTTAACTTTGTATTTGTGTAGAAAATCTACTTTGATTGACTATCATTTTGATTATAATAATCGCTGGTTTTGTGTGAATTATAACCTTCAATCAATGGTAGGTTTGCCACCCGAGATAGCCAGCATTCGGACAAAACTATAATGTCACATGATAATTTTATCCTATTTAGTAGAATATATAACTCCTGAAAATTACAGTTTATACTACGGATATTCTGCTGAAGGATCTTTAGGTATTGTTGACTATGCTTAAGATGTGAAGTGGATTCCTCGACGATACATGTGATAGTATCCGAAATATTGAGCTTTTATTCCATCACTCTCATGATCCGATGGGACGCCTGGCGACACGACCGGAAAGAGGTCAGGTACAGGACCAACAGCTTTACGTGCTCTCCGAGGCACGGGGGTATAATACTGCCAACTGCCAGACTACGGGCTGATGATGAGAACTATTTCTTTTTTCAGAAAAGTCACCAAATCACTTTTGACCCGACCCTGTATTTAAACCCAGGACCTCGTTCTCTGCGGGTGAACACGCTACCGCTAGACCAACGAGGCAGTCAAAGGCTTATATAGATAATTACACCCAGAGTCAGGACAAACAGACATGTTCATGCACACAAATATCTATGTATAATTGAATTTTCTATTATTAGCTGGCCTACAGAAATAGACGTCAGACAAATAGATGTATTCCCATCAAGGATCATTTGCTCCCGCACGCGTCCCGATGACAGCACACGTGGTCTTCAAGATGCACTGGGGCGGAAAGTAGGGCGGGCTTGTTATGTGACAGGGAAGTGAGTTCACGCGGAACAATCTCTTTACACTCACGTTATTCATGGGCCCAACGAACCGATAGGGACGAAGAAAGTGCCAAAATTTGGAAGACAGTGAAGATATATTTACATTTATCGATTTTATATTCATCTGACTGGCTTGTGGTTAGTTATTAAAGCCAAATTGTGTAGCAGGGCATATTACAAAATTTCTGATTATTTAAGTGACAAAAGTGGTTGGGATTGAGTTGTCGCATGATTGTAATTAGTCTTAAGTATATTTTATTTTAAAAAAGGATTTCTTCTGAGTTTTAGGCCAGTGTTTCTCAGTAGCTACCAAGTCATGCACAGCGCGGTAGGGTCAAAAAAAATGACGAATGTAAAATTTTTACGAATTAAATGATTTTTGAATTTGACTTTGACTGCTGTGGCGGTGGGTTAGAACTCTACCCAGAATAAATCTTGGTGTGATGAGGACGATATGTATGTACTAGCTTTCGCACGCGGCTTGACCCGCGGGGTGTGCATATACAATCAGCCTCTGTCTTTTTTTTTTACGTGGTGGAAATGCTCAAACCGCATTTCGTGTAGGGCCGACCCACTAAAACCACCCCGGTAGGCAGCCTCTCAGTGATGGTAGCGGAGGCTCTGGGTACTCGTGAACGATCTCGCCAGTGCCCCCGCTATACACTGCAACCTCCGCGAGACTCTCACGCGGGGAGAGGGTACGAATGCCTCCTCCCCCCCCTCCCCAGCTACAGGTTACCTCTTCCCGGGAAGTAGCCTATGTCTACACTGCAACATCTACGTCAGACTATCCTTATCTAATTACATTACTACTTACTTATCGTATAGGCAGTGGTTACCCTAGTGTCAGAGTTGTTCAAGCCACCTAGTAGGCTCAGACATAGTTTAACTACTGTTACCTTAAGGATGTTTTCACTTCAAAAATAATATCATTTGAAAATGATCCTTATCTCTGTAAATTTAAGTTACTCCACTGATATACCACCTACTGGACCCTAACTGCACGTAATTTTTATAGCCACGCTATTCACACAAATGATAAATAGTCAATAGCCAAACATTACTATCAGTTAATTGTATTCGGGATATTTGAAGCATCTTTCTGAATAACAGTTCTTTGAAGAGATGGCATTGAGAATACAATAGACCAATTGACAATATTAGAGGACTTCTATAGAAACACCATTATTTGCGAATGTATTGTATGGTCCCCACCTTTCAGTTGAAATCATTACATAGCAGTGGCGTAGTACACCAATTTGATAAATAAAGCCGATCGTATATAGGGTTTCAACTATTAAGTGTAATTCCAAATTAATTGATTAGAATTCTCATTAGATCATGATATGCAAACTTAATTTGCCTTCTTATCTATCTAGGTAACGGTTAAAAGATCTAATAAAATCTATGTCTTTATTTATTTCTTGGTATTAATCATAATCTAATATAGTACGAACGAGTACGTTGATATGTGAAGTCAGTGGTTTCGAGATCAAACCAAGGCAAGAAGAAGAAGTACAGCGTATCCAGCTACCCCAATCTGTCAAATTTATTTTATACATTTTTAACTTTATCACGAAAGCATAAGGTTCACTTTAAATTGGGGAAATTTGACAGATTGTGGTAGCTTGATGTGCGAGCGCCTGTACGATTGAATTCTAAAAATAAGTAATACAAAACAATGTATACAAACAAGGAAATTAGCTAATTTTAATGCAATTGTCAACCGATTTACCTCGTATGGACCAGAATTGAAGGAATCTGATGAAGGTAGCAGAAGGTGTACTAATTGCAATGAAAAGTTAAGGCAAGCAAGGCACAACTTTCTTTTTAAATACATGTGAGTATTACAAATTTATTATCTCGTACTGAAAACAGTGAAGGAATATCGTGAGGAAAATTGCATGCCTGAGAGTTCGCCAAAATGTTCTTATTGGCATGTGAAGTCTAGCCTAGTCTAGCCCTGCAGTGAGAAAGTATTGGGCTGCATGGGAGATATTGTTTGCTGACTACAAGATTCTTTACTGGGTGGGTAGGTTTAGTACAGTAACAACTAGTACGAATAGTAGTTTTTTTTACTTTTTATGTAAAGAAATAACAATCCATTTATGAATTATTTTTATTGTATTTGGCGTTCAATAGCCCTAATACCAAATAAAGATTCTTGCGAGATATGAGTTTGTAAGTTACATAAATATAATCTCAAAGTTAAAGATAGTTTGTACTTAAAGCCGTAAAATCGAGTTACATGTAACCCTACGCCATTACTATTGAATACAGACGAGGGACGACCATGGAGTGTACACGGTAACTTGATATTTCAACACGACACCTTTACTGAAAGCTGATAATTCTTTATTTGGAACTTTCTCATATTTTAACGTGAACTTATCGGTAACATAAATAAGTTTAGGAGATAATGTCTGTCAACGTGTTTACCCCACTAATTCTTCTTCCTCTTGACGCGATATATTGGGGTATTTGTACTGTGGAAGATTGAGCTTTGGGTCCCAGGCCCAGATAGTGAATACGATAATATTAGCTATATTCTGATGTTTATGTAATTTGGAACTGGCATCACATTCAGCATATCCAAAGCTCTTGCACTTAGATATTCGACTTCGACTTACTGACGAAAATGCAACATGTGCATTGTCGGTCGGACCCGTTGGCGTGTTTGGTAGATGCTTGCCTTTCACGCCACAGGTCGTGGGTTCGATTCCCACCCAGGACGGATATAAGTGTGCATGAACATGTCTGTTTGTCCTGAGTCTGAGTGTAATCACATTAGTGTGATTACACTCAGACTACAAAGGCGAAAGGTTGTAAGTATGTATGTTTGTTACTTATTTACGTATAAATGGGTGGAGCCATTTTAATTAAATTTAGTATAGAGTTAGCTGACACTCTGGATTAATATATAGCCTATAATTTATAAAGTTAAATGCAGGTAAAACCGGGAGCACAGCTAGTGCATATAAGTATGTATTTACGTACGTATTTTAAAAGAAAAGTAGTAAGTACCTAGGTATATGTAGTATATCAGTTAACAAGTTCTGCTTCCCAGGATATTACTATTATTAATATATTATGCCAATAACTTGATTTATCAATTTACCTGACACTTCCAAATACTTTAATCCAATGAGTCCATATCAAGGTATAAAACATAACACATTTTAATTTGGAATTAAAGAAATTTAAAGCGCATAATCGCAATCGCCTGCCATCGGTAAGAAACATAACACTGCCAGTGCAAGGTAACTTAATAAATGTGCTTATTTCATGCACTATTTCGCTTTATGTTAAAGCTAGTAACTTTATAGTCACAGTAGTAAGTTATCGGGCGCGGTTGAACTTGTAGAAAGCGGGTTAATTGTCCCCGATTAGGAACTGACGTAAATATATAATATATACTGTGTTGAACCATATCTACTAAGTTATGAGTATAACAAAACAGAAAGTTTATTTACACAATACAATAAATATATATCAGTATATTACAGAGACGTGGTCGCTCACTATGGGCCTTATCAGAAGGCTCAAGGTCACCCAAAGAGCAATGGAGAGGGCTATGCTCGGAGTTTTCCTGCGCGATCATATCAGAAATGTCGAAATCTGCAGGCGAACCAAAGTCACCGACATAGCCCGAAGAATTGCAAAACTGAAGTGGCAGTGGGCGGGGCACATAGCTCAAAGAACCGACGGCCGTTGGGGCAGAAAGGTTCTCGAGTAGCGACCACGTACCGGAAGACGCAGCGTGGGCAGGAGGCCCCCTACAAGATGGACCGATAATCTTGTGCGGGTCGCTGGAAACTGCTGGATGCGAATAGGGCAAGACCGGCAATTGTGGAGATCTTTGGGGGAGGCCTTTGTCCAGCTGTGGACGTCTTTCAGCTGATATGATGATGATGATATTACACACACTCATACCCATATATACCCAAAAACTCAATATTTTTCAAGTGAAACCTTCTTTAGGCGGATTTTTGGGGTGAACAATAATCATTAAACTCGCGTCATCGCCACGGAACCCTTTCCATGAGCTATATGTATACTGTGTATATACATATGTGTACTTTTTGGGTGAACAAAAGCGTGAAACTCGCGTCGACGCCACCGCACGCTACTGGTCAATGCTTGCTTATCGTATGGGTGGTAACCCTAGTGTCAGAGTTCTTCAAGCCGCCCAGTAGGCCTACTGACATGGCTTGACAGCTAGATGTTCTCACCGGCCGTAAGTGATTGGCGAGGTCAAGCAACTATAGATGGGTGACCGCGAAAGTGGTTTAATTTCTGAGCGTCTCCGTGCTTCGGAAGGCACGTTAAGCTGTTGGTCCCGGTTGTAGCCATTAGGCAACAGTCGTTAAGCTATGTCAGAGGCCTAATGGGCGGCTTGAACCACTCTGACACTAGGGTAACCACTGCCCACACGATAAGTAAGTAAGTATGGCTTAGCGACTGTTGTCTAATGACTACAGCCGGGATCGATAGCTTAGCGAGCCCTCCGAAGCACGGAAACGCTCAGAAATTAAACCACTTTGGCGGTCACCCATCTATGGACTGACCGTGAGCCTAATTGCTTAATCTCGCCGATCGCTTACGGACCGGTGAGAGCGTCTAGCTATGAGCACCAGTCAATGTCAAAGTTACAGTCCAATCCCGAGAAAAAATAAAAACTTGAGAGGTGTCAAGGGACACCCGGATGGATCGAAGTTATATCTTACTAGCTGCGCCCCGCGATTTTACCCGCGTTAAACTTTATAAATTATCACAGCTCCTCCCCCGTAGGTGATAGCGTGATAATATGTAGCCTATATGTTGACCCGACATCTTAGTAATATTCATGCAAAATTTGAAGTAAATCAATGCAATACTTTTAGACTTTAGCCTGGACATACATACAGACAAACAGACACACAGACAAAAATTCTAAAAACTATATTTTGGCTTCGATGTCGATTGTAGATTACGCCCCAAGTAACCATTTAAAAAAAATATTCAATGTACAGTTTTGACTTTCCTACGATTTTATTATATGTATAGATATAGATTATTTATTATGTACAAAAAACCTGTATACACTCAATAAAAATAATCGTCGCGACACCACACTGTTCAATGCGTAATAGAAATGAAAATATCTGGATTGCTTTCTATTAGAGAGAGAGAGATAGACAGAGAAACATGCGCACGCCGCACAGCTGCAAAAAGTGTCTTGACAACTTTTCGTAAGAATTTTTTTCCGTCTAGCCCCCTTTCACAACGCGCGATAAGGAACTTCGTTCCAATTAACTCAGAACTGAATTTACAGTACTAATTATTATCAACATGTCAGTCAAAATACGTTCACTGCTGGACAAAAGCCTCCCCAAAAAATGGGGGATATGCCATATTCGCCACGCTTGGATGACGGGCTGGCGATCGCAGTTTGATGGTCACAGTTCACGCTGCCCATATATGTATCTCAAAGTAAAGTATCAACTATTATTATCTTGGTTACAATTTATCTAGCCCATTTGGTTCTACAATATCATAAATTACTTACCCGGTGTCACATGATCAGTATGATATCGTCCACAGCTGGACATACGAACGGTCACCGTAGCCTAGTTGGTAGTGATCCTAACTACGAAGGTGGTGGTCCTGGGTTCGAATCCCGGTAAGTGCAAATATTGGTGTGATGAGCACGTATATTTGTTTCTGAGTCATGGATGTTTTCTATGTATATAAGTATTTATCTATCTATATAAGTATGTATATCGTCGCCTGGTACAAGCTTTGCTTAGTTTGGGGCTAGGATGATCTTCTTGACATTGTACCGAGATTTTATATTATATAGGCCTCCCCCTCCCTCCTGCCTACGAAGCTGGTAGCCCTGGGTTCGAATCCCGGTAAGTGCAAATATTTGTGTGATGAGCACGTATATTTGTTTCTGAGTCATGGATGGCACACGGCATTGACCCGGTATTATTATAATAATAATATCTCGGGACAATGTCACACAGATCATCCTAGCCCCAAACTAAGCAAAGCTTGTACTATGGATACCAGTCGACGATATACATACTTATATAGATTGATAAATACTTATATACATAGAAAACATCCATGACTCAGAAACAAATATTCGTGCTCATCACACAATTTTTTGCACTTACTGGGATTCGAACCCAGGACCACCAGCTTCGTAGGCAGGAGCACTACCAACTAGGCTACGGTGACCGTCAAGACCGACCGTATTGTTTTAAAAAATACCACTGCCATAAAAAAAAAACATATTTAATGTTCTTTTGAATTGGAAATACTGGCCGGAACATGATCCAGTGACCTCTAAAGGCCAGGTGTTATACCAAATCTTTTACAAACGGGAACAAAGAGGCGTGTGTTTTGAGTCGTCCAAACAAATTGGAACAACACCATACTTGTTCCACTGGCTGCCTATGAACTTAATACGTGATTTCGACCACAATTATGCGTCCATTTACAAACAAAGACTTTAGGGGGAGTTTAAATTTATGTACTGGCTTATTAACGAGCGATATTTTAATTAAAAATAGCCTAAGCGTGAAGTTCCAGCTAGACATTATGCTACAAATTTGGAACGGCTTGTGTAATTTAAATAAAATATAAATCGATTATAAAGGTAAGTGTCAGATCATAAAGGTGTTTATTCTGACATTGACAGCTCGTAGCTGTCAATGTCAAAATAATAGACATATGCTTCAAACACGTAACACTGTAATTTTCCAGCAAGGCTAATATCGGCAGCCTACAATTTATTGA
The DNA here is from genome assembly GCA_951640165.1 of Pseudoips prasinana. NCBI lineage: Eukaryota > Metazoa > Arthropoda > Insecta > Lepidoptera > Nolidae > Pseudoips > Pseudoips prasinana. Next base: position 19,992,287 of record OX621260.1, read on the forward strand.
TGGCAATATATTGATGCAGACATGTTAATTAAAAGTAGAGAAATTTTCGGAGATTTAACATTACAGTCGAAGTGCCAAAGTCAACCCTTTGGTACTTCACCTTTATTATTTCTCAATGAATTGATTGATAGAATGTTCAAATGACTTTAAATATAAGTGTGACGACGTAAGAGATCGCTTAAAAATAAGGATATTTCATGCCACTTCCATAAAATTTATGTGAGTGCCTGGTCGATCAGCGTATAGCTTCCCATTTGTTAGACCGTATATTTGAAAAATATCACCACTCCATTTCATCCCGTAAGGGGTAAAGACCTGGGGGATAATCTCCCAGAGAACCGGCAGTAGTTTCTGTACTATGATCATCATACTGAGATCGCCAACCTGTCTGCCAAGCGAATGATTATGGCATATTACTCCAAACCTTTTAAAGAGGCCTTCATCCAACCGTGGGCGTCATTCGACTGACTTCATGGTGATGATGATATTATATTTCTTGCCTTCAACATTTCTTTTGTTTTAATAAAGTCATCAGGATTATCAAACTATGAAGTTAATATTTAAATTTATTTTCTTTGATGCAAATACATTCAAGCAATACATTCACAGCAAAGGCTGTGACTAAAATAATCAACTTAAACTTACCGATTCAATGTTATAGTAACATTAAATTGTCTGTTAGTCTACAGAATTTATTCATCTTGTTCCTTCACAAGTATGACTGTACAGATAGGATCGCCAATAAATTACAATCATGAATATTAATAGATACAGACCACGTGGGCTGCCTCAAGGATGCATTATAGGTACACTGCGCTGAACCGGCCCTTGAATACATACCTAAAACAAAGGAAACAGGGATTAAACAAATAATATTTTACCTAGAGAACGTACGTGTTATTGGTATAAACAATTGTGGTGTATACAAATATACGGGGATACATTAAATTTCGGAACGAAAGTTCGCAGAGATTATACGTATCGATAATTGATTACATACATACAAAAACGAGTGATTAGACCATACGACTGAAGTAAAACTTAGATATACGGAACATAACTGTCCAATGAGAGAAATAAAGAAAATATGTACACACACCTCTTTCTCTCTCTTACTATCAAACTTCTAACTCTGAACTTCCGGTCAGCTCGCCCGATCACACTTTTCGTAACGTGTTCAAGTCAAGCGTGCGTAAAGAAGTTTGACTTCAAAAATCCAATATATTATTATTTCAATAATCGCAAAATTACATTTACACTAGAAAAAAAATTGAAATAATATTATAATTGACAAACTATAATATAACATTAGAATAATTATATAAAATAAGGAATATATTTTGCGGGATCCCTTCTTTTCGCATAATGTTTTTTGTCCTAATATACTTCGGCATAACGATTTTGGCACAATTTGTTTTGGCATAATAATACTTTGGCATACTTTTTTTAGGCATACATTTTATGTTGGCATAATCATGTTAAAGACTAATTTGTTTTGGCATAAATTTGATTCCCATAACGTTAGTAGGCCTAATGACTATTAGCATAACGTTAGTAGGCCTAAAGACTTTTAGCATAACGTTAGTAGGCCTAATGGCTATTAGCATAATAATATTTAGGCATACAATTAATATAAATAACAAAAACAATGTTCATGCAAATGATTTATTATAAATATACATGACATTTTACATTAGTTAACTTCAATCAGTTAACTTCAACAAAAGTTAGTCACAGAACCGAATTGCTGCAAAACCGACTTCACGTAGTCTTGTTTGTCCTACCCCTAGAGTGTTATTTAAAATCGCGTAGGCGTGTAGGGGCGAGGCGGCCCGCGGGCTGAGGAGCAGGCGGCTGCGAGCGAGTCGCCGCGGCTGAGGCTGGCCAACAAGCCGAAGCTGCGGTGGTGAGCGAAAGCCGTCTGCGACGAATAGCACGCGTGGGGCCGCCGGAGGGCCGCAGCGCCGGAGCCGTCACAGAAACCCTGCCTGCTGCATGCTTCGCATAATCAACGCTAGCATAATAATATTGTATAAACGTGTATAGTGTCTAATATTCTAGGTGTTAATAATTATTTCACTGTTATACCTATAAAAAATATGTTTTAATATTTTTATGCGTTATTTATGCTTAACTTTTATGCTTTAGGATATTATGCTTAAAAAAGTTATGCTTTATAACTTTATACTTAAAAAAGTTATGCTTTAGAACTTTATGCTTAATAAGTTTATGCTTTAAAATATTATGCCTAATCATTATTATGGTTACAGACATAATGCTTAAAAAAATTATGCATGAGCTGTTATGCGTAATTATATTATGCGAAAATATAATTATGCCAAACAACATTATGCTAAGTTATATTAGGTCTTAAAATTTTATGCTAATGGATAGGGAACCATATTTTGCTATACAATTTAAGAGCTATGCTTTTGTCGGTGTAGTAGTTCCCTACCTTTGGCCAGCTCTCTATTCGTCAAAATTTCGTCGAAATTATATAACAAATACATTTAATTTTGGGAAAAGTGTCCGTACCATTGATTGTCGAGTTTCATAGAGTATCCGTCAATGGAGGGTGAAACAAAAATATAATTAAATCTCTTCCATTTATTGTCACTGGACATTAATATACGGAATGGCCACCCCGAAGTGCTATTGTACTTAACGTCACGTCAGTCACGGACGTGACGGGGGAAACCCCATGGAAACCAATCCGAATATAATGGCAGCTTTGATGGAGCTTTTGTTCAATATTTGTTGTATGTTGAGAGTGGAATTAAATTGTTGCCATCTTCACAAACTGTGTATTTATTAGCGTAAGACGAAATTAAGACCAACCGTGTCGCCGAAATGAGAGTGGAATATTATGGTTGCCAAATTGATTACTAGTACGGAATGAAACATTGGGAATGGGATATTTTATCGTTTTTATTATTTTTATATAAGGTTTTATCTCTACCTAGATTTCACGCAGCTAGGTGTATGCTAATATAGATTTACTAATAATACTTACACTTTGTTCTTTTGTATAAAATATTAATCCACGACTGAAGGATTTAATATCCATGGTGGAGAAATAAATTTAAAAAAAAACGTGGACGAAATAAAATTTTATGAATCGCGCTTACGACTTATTTGTGTCAAAATAAAGTGTCGATAGGTTATATTTATTACTAGCTGTGCCCCGCGGTTTTACCAGCGTTAAACTTTATAAATTATAGCCTATGTGTTAATCCAGGGTGTTAGCTAACTCTATATTAAATTATATTAAAATCGCTCCAGCCGTTTAGCCGTCAAGAAGTAACAAACATACACACTCACAAACTTTCGCCTTTATAATATTAGTGTGATACTCGATTATGGAAGTGTTATAGTTGTGTAATAAATATAATAGTTACCTATGGAGTTTTATTACACTACAAAGTTTCTTTTACTTTCATTAACGTAAGTACCTACTAACAGAAATCAATAAGCAACGTTAAACTCACAAACTTTTCTAATAAACATTTATACGCCACTCAAAGTAAGTTCTAAGTGGTCCACCATCAATAAATCTTGTTATCTAAATGAAACTCATAAAGGCCTGCCGTTCGATAGCTTTAAATAGCTTTATTTAAGAACTTTCGGCCTAATTAATGATCAAACGCCTGTATATCAGACAGACAGATTGTTAATATATGGGCGGATTGTTACATTAACTTTAGTTATAACTGTATTTGAATTGCAGAATACCTATAATATGCAGGGTTCCCAGATTTCAAAACTCCTGACAAAATTCTGGATTCTTGGAAACAATAATTTTCTTGAGTACATTTCGAAAAAAATAGTTTTTTTTTGTTAGTTTATGAAAACGACGATATCAAAAGTTTTGTTCAGGCATACTTACTCGTATGATATCTACCCAATATGCAAAGTTACCCCTACCAGCCCGAACAAAACTAATCTTAATAAAAACCAACAGAGTTATTAAAACTCATATTAAAAGAGAACGTAGTTTACTGGTAACCATTAAAGTTTTGTATTTATAGTTTGGTATATATCAGTCGATATTCCTAATTGACACTACGTACAAATTATATTTAATTATTTGCCTTATTTCAATTAGGTATCTGTTTTAATAAATTCGCTATTATTCAAATAGAGAATTAAATAAATAGATATCTTGGTACCACTAACACACTGCCATCTGAACCCAAACTAGGGAGAACCTGTATTATGGCAACCAGACAATTGATAAACATACTTATATTATTTCTAAATACATACATATTATAGATAAATTACACACAGACACAGAACAAATAATCGTGCTCATACTCGAAACTCGGGGATCGAACCTGCCATAGCAGTCAGGGTCACTAACCAACAAGTCACTCAAAAATGTTGTAATTTTTACTACATTTTACTAAACTACATAAAAGCATATTCAGTGCGCCAGCCAATAACTTAAGATACCTTTCTCCTTTTCATTTTAAACAATATCTCAAAATTCTTACGTGAAAGGTACAATAGTAAATTAGTGAGGTATTCACAAGCCATGACGGGAACAATGAGTACAAACACGCAGCCCAAGATAGAAATAAAACTCACAATACACACGTTTAAAAATACGTTTTGTATCTGGAATGCCTTTCTTCATGTTCCCCGAGGACTGACCAAAGACCATTGGACATCTTTTGTTTAGGACACATTCAATTCTATGGATTTTTTCTATTGAAATTTTGTTTAACTACCTACTCGTTTCAATGTGTATTTTAAGTAGCCTTTTGCAAGTTGTTTGTATCATATCAAGACTTGGAACGTCGCGTCGAAGGAGCGTCTTTATAGCGTGGATTGTAAAAGAAGTTTTATAGTGCAAGACATGGCGTCGAGTCTATATGATCTAGTCACGTAACACAATATCCCCATGCTGGCAACATTGTAAATTAAGAAGTTAAAATCACAGCCAGAAGTCACGTCCGAAAAGCATTTAAAAAAAGAAGTTAAAATCTGATAAGATGCTTGTCAATTGCGAAGACATGCCCCATTAGGATTTCTTACGTAACATGTATACGTAATGTATAATGAAATATTTTTAAGGTAATTCTTGTAAATTTTTATTTTATATTAAATATATAGCTGGTTAATTTTTTTTTAATTCAATCATAAACAAACTTTGTAACATTGTGTTCAATTCAAGAACTGCGGGTAGAGTGAAAGCAAAACAAAAGGCTGGTACGCGGACGCGACTCGTCACCTCATTGTATGGCCAAGCTAATACGCTGGCCGCTGCGCGCTGGTCACACAATCTATGGAATCTTTTTAAATCATAATGCATAGGAAGTAAGATTTTTAATTTTGGATATTTACCAATTTAGAATATTATATTTTACAAACCATATTGAAAAAGAGCATAGAAATTTATAATTTTGAGCATAAAAATTATGCTCTTTTTCAATATAGTTTGTGGTTATAATAACCCTAAAATGTTTTCACTTTGTATATTTCTATATATTCTAGGAATAGGTTCTGGAAAATGGAAGATTTCTATATCGATCTATCTACGTTTCAAACTCGTTGGTGAATAAGCAAAAGAAATAGTTCGGTCGCCTAGATACTTCAAAATAAAATCATCTGAGAAATTAATTTAGAATGTAGGCCAAATAGCAGCATAATGTAGTATAAAAGGCACCTTTAAATACTACAAACAACGAGATATCAAAACATTGCGTCTCGAATTAGGGAAACCTCATAAATCTGACAATAAAATTCTGATGAATTGCACACATGTCCGAGCGGCTTGCGACATGAAAATAGTTATAAAATTTACGCCTTAACAAAACAACTATAAATCATTAATGGACTGCTATAAAAACGATGTAAAATCAAGAACAAGAGATTACCGAAGAATAAATTAAAAATGTATTTTATTTACCAACTTCGAAATAGGAGTTTGACTGTCAGTTTTTTCTTTGGGCGGCTTGGCGTGGTTGGTAAATGCTTACGTTCCACGCCGCAGGTCGTGGGTTTGATTCCCACCCAGGACAGATATTTGTGTGCATGAACATGTCTGTTTGTCCTGAGTCTGGGTGTAAATATCTATATAAGTATGTTTTTACAAAAGAAAAGTAGTAAATGATTTCCATAATACAAGTTCTGCTTACTTTGGGATCAGATGGCCGTATGCGAATAATACATTGGAGTATATATATGTTACGGTAAATCTGATTAATTGAAAATTATTAATATTTTTACAAAATTATTAATAATAACCACGTGTTTTGATAAATGTGAATAAACGATCGAAATTTATTACTTTTAGTAGTAATTATTAATAATTCACGACACATATTGGTAAAAGTTAAAAAATAAATAAAAACCCAATGTTTTTTGACCAGCAGGTATTTATTTATAATATTAAATAGGTACAGTCTTACAATTATATTAATTAGAGATCACACAAACAAGGTTACTTGTACTTGCAAACTAAGCAAACAACAAAGCAAGAAAGTCATTCGTGGTACATAAAATTGTAACAAAAATAAAATTATTACAAAACAAGCAAACAACAAAGCAAGAAAGTCTTTCGTGGTACATAAAATTGTAACAAAAATAAAATTAAACAATTATTGTTTCATTAACAAAATCAACACGAATCCTAAAAGCAATCATTAACAATCATATTTGGTTTGCCTGTAAATCTTCTGTAGCACCTATAAATGCAACAAATTAAATTTTTAAAAGTATTATCATAGCAAAAGTAGTATCTACAAATATTTGTTATGCAAGTAAAATATATTGCTATTTAAATTTCAATAAAAATAACATCAAAATAAAACAATTGAAGACTCTTTACCAATAAAAAATATTATATATTTTTGCAATAAATTAGAATTGCAAAGAACGTGCATTTTTTTGCATTTGCAGCGATTAGAGTTGCATTCGCCAGTACAGTTGCAGTGTTGAAAGCCTTGCCCCCCAAATTTGAGTCCTTGCGGGCACATTCTCGCAGACTGCAAATTGTATTAGGAACCTCATCAATACTAACAAACTTTTCATTGCAAACTGTAAACTCATTTCGTGAATACAGTTGATTTAGAACGCCATACTTTGTCCCCAGCTTGTATAGGTTATGATCAGTAACTGACATAATAACGCCTATTATGTTTAAGCAGCTAATCTGCCTTGGCTCGATCGACTTCTGGCACGCTGTCCCCTATTTTTCCAACTGGAAATTTTGTTTTGGATAGTTTTAACATTTTTTCAGTTTGCTTTTGGAGAGACTCTACTACTGGAAGTAGTGGCAATGATTGAGACAAGCTCTTTATATATATTTTGGTTTTCCGAATTGATAATCGTTTCTTCCTTATTTGCATTGCCAACAGGAATTTCTTTGGGATTTTCCTGATTTGAGTTAATTTCAAGCTCACTCTGCCATTCAGGTTCAATTTGCACAGAATGGGCATCAACCGGATAAATATTCGAAGTAGGTTCAATTTGTTGAGAATGGATATCAACTGAGTGCACGTCCGTAGTATGATCCAAGGAGTTACAGTCGTCAGTATCAGCATGTTGAGGGTCTTGAAGTCTTTCTAAATCTTCTTCGCTTGTAATATGTGAAATATCAAAGGCGGGCAGTAAAGTTTTTAACCCAATTTTTGGTTTACAACCAAACAGCTTCATAAGGACTCGTATTTATTCCTGAATGGAAAGCTTTGTTTTTCATAAACTGTATGAACCCCCGCACCTCTCGCACATCACACACACCGCCCCGCCCCGCAACCCTTGGCCGCTTATTACATTTATCACTACTAGGGTTAAATTATTAATAAAAACCGACAAATGTGATTAATTTATCACTTTAACCTCGACTTTCGGTAATTATTAATAATAATAGATAATTATTAATAATCTTCAATTATTCACTCTTACCGTAACATATATATACAATACTATAATTACATTGAGGGATATTTGAGGCTCAGTATCTGAGCTCAGAACTGCCCAAACGGGAAGATAACCTGTGTACTAGAAATTGCCATTTAATTTCACGTTATAGCACTTGTGTGCTATAACGATATTATTATATTCTGTTACATGTAAATATATATATAGTACACAAAACACCAAGACAAATAGACATGTTAGTGAACAGAAATATTTGCCTTGTGAGAATATCGAACCCGCAATCTGAGCTTAATAAACCTAGGGACATAGTAAAATTAAAACCGGCCAAATGCGAGTTGGACTCGCACATGAAGGGTTCCGTAGCAGCAAGTATTTCAGTTGATTACATGAAAGCAAATTGCGGTTTAAAACGTATTAAAAAAAATACTTGCTAGATCTCGTTTAAACCAATTTTCGTTGTTAGTTTCCATGGTAATGTAGACCATATATTTTTTTTTAGTTTTATCATTCTCTTATTTTAGAAGTTACAGGGGGGGGGGGGGGGGGGTTGCACTCATTTTACCACTTTGGAAGTGTCTCTCGCGCAAACTATTCAGTTTAGAAAAAAATGATATTAGAAACCTCAATATAATTTTTGGAGACCTATCCATTGACACCCCACATGTATGGATACGATGAAAAAAAAATTTTGAATTGCAGTTCTATGTATGGTGACCCCCCAAAATTATTGTTCTTTTTCTATTTTTGTGTAAAAATCTTAATGCGGTTTACAGAATACATCTACTTACCAAGTTTCAGCAGTACAGCTCTTATAGTTTCGGAAAAAAGTGGCTGTGACATACAGACATGACGAATCTATAAGGGTTCCGTTTTTTGCAATTTGGCTACGGAACCCTAAAAAGAAAATAATAATATGTAAGTTAACTCACCAGCTAGTCGTTGGGAGGTTTCTTTCATTTAACAATATTCTCACCGATCACTAAATGGGTGTGGGCATCGAAAACCCCTAGATTGGTTTACATCACTAATACCAAAGAATGGTGTGTGCATTAAGAAAAGTTATCCAGATTATGTATTCCAGATGACATTTCAACCCGTTCTAGATGAAGATTTTAGTTAGGATAAATTATATACTAGCTGTTTTACACTTTATAAATTATCACAGCTCCTCCCCCGATATGATAGCGTGATAAATGTAGCCTATATGTTGACCCGATCTCTTAGTAATATTCATGCAAAAGTTTAAGTAAATCCATGCAGTACTTTTTGAGTTTAGCCCGGACAAACAAACAAACAGACATAAATCTAATAACTATATTTTTGGCTACAATATCGATTGTAGATCACGCCCCAAGTATCCTTTTCGTTTTCACTTTCCTACGATTTTATTATATGTATAGACTCGACGGGCCTGTAGGCGTGGTTGGCAAATGCTTGCTTTTCACGCAGGAGGTCGTGTGTTCGATTCCCACCCAGGACAGATATTTGTGTGCACGAACTGAACGAAACTCTTTGTCCTGAGTCTGGGTGTTAATTATATATATAAGTATTTATTTACAAAAGAAATGTAATGTATGTACTGTGTAGTATATCAGTTTTCTGGTTTCCATAGTACAAGCTCTGCTTAGTTTGGGATCAGATGGCTGTGTGTAATTAATGTCCCAGAATATTATTATCATTGTTTTAGCACCGCCGAACAGTAAAACTTAACTGGTCACTGGCATGTTAATGGAATTATCTCACATATTTAGATATTAGAAAACGCTTAGCTTTTTAAATATATTCAGTTCTCTTGTTGGTGGGGCCTAGTTTGGGATTAGATGGCAGTCCCTGCAGACCCGCCAGTCTCTATATAAATTACAAACAACGATACATAAACAAAATTCATATTTCATATTGCAAAGAAAAATATCGGTCTCCCGAAAACATACCTCAATTCATCACTTTGATTTATGCAAAATCCATCGCGTATATTCCTCGAACCCATTCATATGTCAGCCAAAAATAAACGGTTAATTAAACGCGTTTCATTTTTGACTGTATAATATTGTATATTGTCACCTTTGATGGCATTTTTGATCACATATAATGATGGAGTTGCAGTGGCGTAGAGTTCATATAACGTGATTTATTGTTGTTTCACTTGCATAAAACTGGTCGTATAAGTATTTAAATTATGTAATATTTTAGGATAAAGATAGATTGAATATTCTCTTTCTCAATACCAACCCAAAACACGCGGCCTGTTGGTATGTCAGATAGTCAGTCATCATACCATAAGGGCAGTGAGTAAATAACCAATTTATTGATACTTTATGAACTTGAACTACTTCGTGAACTTTATTTCAAACAAATTATTATTTGACCGAAGTATTAATTATTTTACGTAATTAATTATTTCTATTATGTGTTTGTAGTTTTTTTTTGAAGTTATACTTCTTTTGGCGCGATGGAGAAAAATGATGAGAGTAAATTTTTACGATGCGCGCGCACACCGACACCAAAAAATTTAACAGCATGAAGTTAGTTCTAGGTGGTATGAGAGTGAATTTTAACGATGCGCGCGCATCGTGCGCGCAAGCAAATAACAGCATGACGTTAGTTCTAGGTGGTATGAAAATTGATAACTATGTTCAAGTTGTATATTAAGAAGTATAACTTCTAACACGTGTACATAAGTACACACAAGTTTTTTTTATTTTTTATTTGGATATTTAATTACTGTTGTTTTAATGTTGTTGTTGAATTGTTTATTTCTTGTATAATTTAAAATAAGTCAGAACATAATTTTAACTTGTGTTTTAACTGTTTATCAGGTATTTAATTCTGAGAAAGATTATATGCTGAACAGTCAATATATTAGGTATATTCTTTAATACCTATGTTCTATAACATTTTTTTAAATTATATTATCACCATTTATAGCCTTTGTTATGCAAATAAACGATTTGACTTGGTTGGCTTTGATTTGATCTATATTATTATCATATCCCATTACCAGGTTTGAAGTAATATTTTATAGTAGGGTTTATAGATTGAATTAAAAGTGTAGAAGACTTCCACGAACTGGAAACACGTATACTAACGGCTTCTTGCTCAAATATTACACATATCGCCTCTGGTGCGTTGTACTCAAAGATGTTTCAAGTGTTGTATAAGTAATAAATTGCCGTCCGCGGCTTATTAAGCTCAGTAATGTTGTTGTGATTGCCTTATAAGAGGATGATTAATTATCAGATACGGCGGAGAGTGTGCTTCTTCGACAATCGATTATAAACGCCAGCCACCATCAGCCCGGGGGTGCGTCTTAATGGAGATTCCAAAGGTACAGTCACTTTTTGCTGTTCACTTAATCATTGGGCAGAAAGTACCAACGTGACGTAATCTGTAGAATGGGGATAAGTTTTTGTCCTGTATTTTCAGTAAGCGTTCAAAACTGCTTTAGCAAGGTAAATAACATTCATGGCTTGTCAGTGGATACCCTTGTATAAAGTAAGTAATAATAATAATAATGTCGTCCTAGCCGAATCCGGCCACGGCGGCCAGTCTCAATAGAGATTAGCCATCTGCGCGGGACATATCTATTATAGTGCTCAAGTGTGTGCGCAAACACAGGAGCACTTTCTATTCCATCACTCTCATAATCCGATGGGACGGCTAGCGACACGACCGGAAAGAGGTCAGGCACAGGACCGACGGCTTTACGTGCTCTCCGAGGCACGGGGGTATAAAACCGCCAACTCCCAGACTTCGGGCTGATGCTGAGAAATTTTTCTTTTTACAGAAAAGTCCCAAAATCACTTTTGGCCTGACCCGGGATTAGAACCCAGGACCTTGTTATCTGCGGGTGAACACGCTACCGCTAGACCAACGAGGCAGTCAAAGTAAGTAAACCATCCTTATTACCTAAAAAAAAAACTTCGTTTAAAAAAACCGACTTCAAAAACTAAAAAGTATAAAAAAAATATCTTAATAAAGATTTAATTTAATACATCACTTATAATATAATATTAATGAAATAATATAATTTGTATGTGCTACCTATTGATAGGTTTGAAGTCGGTGCCAAGCCAAATGTAATAGTAAGTACCACACTCGCCGCGCGTTACTTTCAGCGGGATAGCTTCGTATTTCTACACAAACAACCCAAGCGTGCAGACGTCGTTGACGGTCGTCATATATTTTTATGATACAGTTTCATCTGTTTCATATTAATTCATATTGTTCTTTAAGTTTATTTACTTAGGTTAATCTTTAGTGTAGGAGTTTCATCACAAAGTATGAAAGCTGTATGTAATATTAACTTTTATTTTGCTTAGGGCTTGGCACCGACTTCAAACCTATAAATAGGTAGCACATACAAATTATATTATTTCATTAATATTATATTATAAGTGATGTATTAAATTAAATCTTTATTAAGATATTTTTTTTATACTTTTTAGTTTTTGAAGTCGGTTTTTTTAAACGAAGTTTTTTTTATTTGTTACTTTTTAGTGTCTAGCTGTGGTTAGGACTTCAAAAGGTGCCGCGCGCCTTAAAACTATAGATCCCAACAAACGAGAACGGAAAAAAGAAACATCTTCCGAAAAAATGTTGTTCGAAACTCTTTTTCACGTTCTTGTGGGACAGTGAATGATCTAAAAGACCGTTTGTAAGTAAGAAAAACTACATAAAATTACGTTCACTCTAAGAAAACTTGCACAGTACGAGTCTAGACTAGCTAAGATTTATGAAAGTCTCAATAGCAAGCGCATAGGTTGTGTGCTGAGGGCTTATACACTAGATCTTATTATGAATCGAATGATCTTATGATCGAATAGCCATCTTGTCTGCTGAACAGGTCTTATTAATGATCGATTAGCCAACGAGTCTACTGAGCAGAGGGCTGATAGCCTAGGTCTTATTTATCATTGATTAGATAATGAGTCGGACTCGCCCGTTAAAGTAAGTTGACAATATGTAGTAAAAATATTAGACTTAAACTAGATAATTAAACATAATCTCTTGACAATAACTTGATACGAGCTAGCTAAATATCATTTCTGTAATAAAATAAATTTTATAAATGTTTTCATACAAGATGTACCTAAATATCTATGTTACTAGAAATAATATCTAATGTATACAACTATATTACTACAAACATGTTCTGACTATTTACAAGCGCTTTTTTAAAGTCTACGTGAATAAAAACCTTTTTTATTTTATTTTATTTTAAAGGCGGAATGTTTCTTTCCGTAGCAGCAAGTATTTGAGTTGATAGAATGGAAGGTAAATTGCGGTTTACGATTTATGACGCATTAAAAAAACCACTTACTAGATCTCTTTCAAACCAATTTTCGGTGGAAGTTTGCATGGTAATGTACATCATCTATTTGTTTTAGTTTTATGATTCTCTTATTTTAGAAGTTACAGGGGGGGGGGGGCATTTTACGCCTTTGAAAGTGTCTCTCGCGCAATATTATAAACCTCAATATCATTTTCGAAGTCCTATCCATAGATACCCCACATGTATAATTTAATGATTTTTTTTAAAATTCAGTTCTAAGTAAGTATAGGGAACCCCTAAATTTTATTGTTTGTTTTTCTATTTTTGTGTGAAAATCTTAATGCGGTTCACGGTATACATCTGCTGACCAAGATTAGACAGTATAGTTCTTATAGTTTCGGAAAAAATGGCTGTTACATACGGACGGGCAGACATACAGACGTGACAAATCAAGAAGAACCTTTGTGAAAGACATTTGACTACAGAACCCTAAAAATGGCAGCTATTCCGCATCAAACTAAAGAAGAATCACGTACATAATCGGTTCATAAATCTCAGCGTAATCGGTGTACGTAGGTACATAAAAAAATACGCTGGTGCTAAAAGGTGCGCCTACATGCGCTTCCAAAAAAAAAGACGTATTTAAGCTTTTTTTTTGGAAGCGTATTAAACGCTAGTCGTCTGAAATTGTTGTTTATGTTCATGCCAAGACACACTTGAACAGGATGAGTCTAGCTTGACTAGCTAAGATTTACAAACGTCTGTGCATCATCGACATCGTCCACTTAAACAAAAAATTTCATACAAAAATGTCCATAAAATGAAAACTACTGGGCCAATCTATATAAAATTTTTATGGGACCAAATGGCAACTATTCCGAATCAAACAAAAAAAGAATCACGTAAATCGGATCATAAATCTCCGAGTAATCGATGTACATACATAAAAAAAAAAAAAAAAACCGGTGAACTTGAGAACCTCCTCCTTTGGAAGTCGGTTAACAATTATTACGAATCTTAAAGGGCGGCAACGCATTTCCGGCTCCTCAGGTGTTGCGAGTATCCAAGGGCGGCTGTGATCACTTACCATCAGGTGACACACTTGCTCGTTTGCCTCCCTATCTTATAAAAAAAAGTTTACGCGCAGTGTTATGCTACATAATAGGCTTATAAAATCCAATCGAAATGAGTTTCTTCCTTAGCAAAATATTATATTTCTAATTCCAAGTGTAGGTTACATCAGACAGCTCCATTATTCTTCGAAATGGTACCTATTACCGTCATCAGCGAACCGTGCGTGGGTATGAGATAGTTAATACGTTCACTCTACATGTTGTTTACTATCTATCATTTATGTTTCGTAAATGTGTAAAAGGAGTCAACAAGAACAGTGTAGAGTCTATAATGTCCATATAAACTCGTGGGCTACGCACGCGCAATCAAGTTATAATGAAATAATGAAATTTATTCAGCACTTGGGTATTTACATACTTGTACTTTTCAAGCTCACAATGTATTACATAAACACAGTTTAAAAACAGTAAAATCAACAAAATATTTTGAATTAGTCCGTCCGTGCGGTCTGTTTCGTCACTGTTTTTAATATCATTAAATAAATAATAAATAGCAAGTTACTAAGCTACTATTGTTACATTTAGCAATTGTATATAAAAATAAAAATAGATTTTGTGTGTTTTTTCTTAGTTTTTACGTTTTTATTTTAGTATTTGTATTTATTGATATAATTATTGTCATTGTGTTAACGAGCACTAATCCCGCCACCAAACTGCTATGCAGTTTGGTGGGTTTATATTTTATGTAACATGTTTTTATTCTCAATAAAATTCTATTCTATTCTAAAAAAGTTAAAAAGTTTGGTGGGTTTATATTTTATGTAACATGTTTTTATTCTCAATAAAATTTTATTCTATTCTAAAAAAAAAATCTGTAATGGTAGACTTATTTGCTTGCTCAATGTACGACTTCACAAGGGCTGCTTATATGATAGCATGTTGTTAGTGAACTAGAAATGTACAGAAGCCAGCACAGCTACCCCAATCTGTCAAATTTATTTTGAACTTCATCACAACAGTATTAGGTTTACTTTAAATTGGGGAAATTTGACAGATTGGGGTAGCTTGATGTGCTGACGTTTGTACATACGCTACGTTTTAAATCAATAACAAGAGCAAAAAATAAATAATAATAATGTTTTCTTAATGCTTTTGTGACTATTGTACGTTCTGTGCCGTAATGGCGCCACCCTTTCGCGGATGAGAACATGGAAACTAGACGTATAGGTCTCTGCGATCTTTATAATTGCTAATTGTGCACTGCTGTGCATCGGCACTGTTCGGCACTGTTGCATCATTATCGACTTGATAGCTTGCAGGTGTATAAATATTACCCGGGTGGTTTCCGGCCTAGAAAGAATAACAGCGTGTCGTAAAAGGCGATTAAGGTATACACCAGGTAGTCGGGCAGCAACACCACCTGTGTACTAGCTACCACCTAACTGCGGTCGCCAACTCGCATGCCAAACGCGGTGACTACGTCAAACCCCTCCAAATGGTAAGGTTATTGAAACCTTTGGAGGAGGCCTATGTCCAGCAGTGGACGATATCAGTAGGATGATGATGTATGTACTAAGAGTGTCCCTTATTTTTTCTCAGTATTTCGCGCTATAACTAAATTGACAAAACTAAATATGCCCCATTTTTCTAATGAATAATGATATTTTAATTCTTTTTGTTGAATTGGTGTCAATAACATTTAATTTAAACTAAACAATTGCAACATTACTGTGTGGTGACGGCATAGAATATCGTCACCCCATCTCATCCCGGAGGGCGAAGAAATCGACCGAAGGAATACCTACCATAGAACGGGCAGCAGCGCTTTTCTGTGAACTATGACCATCAAACTGGGAGCGTCAACCCGTCTGCCAAGCGTGAAGATTATGGCATATCGCCTCATTCTTTGGGGAGGCTTTTGGCCAGCAGTGGATATACTTTAGCTGTCATGACAAACAATTAAAATGTATTTCATTAAATTAAATAACATTTATTTATTATCTATCCTGCTAAATATGGTATGCTAAATATGCTTTATCCTCGACTTGAATTACGAATAAAGTATTTATGTAGGTTAATTCGTTAATTAGCCACTACCATTATACAATTCAGTGGTCATTATTCATACGCCCAGTAACGCGTAAATACGGAATACCTACATATTTCTGTCCGCGTTATAATTACGACGGCGAACACATAATTAATAACTTAATTCTTATCACGACCAATTTATGAAACCTCTTTACCAAAAAGCGGGTGGGTACGTTGGATTCGCACCGACTAAGCCTAACCTGGGGCTCAACCGGCTAAATCGCCGAACATCGATTTCTGAAATGGCGTTCAAATAAATAAAGGTTAAAATGACTTAATCAATCGTTAAATCGACTTCAACGTTGACAATCGATTCCGGACCATTTATGACGTCACATGTGCTCATGGAAGCCGATTTAACGATTAATTAAGTCATTTTAAACATTTATTTATTTTAACGCCATTTAAAACATCGATGTTCGGCGACTTAACCGGTAGAACCCCTGCCGTTCACTTCTCTTGGCGCCTGATGGGAGGAACCCCGGGAACGCGGTTATGCTGCTCCGGTGCTCCCCTTTTGTGCCAATTCTCAGTTGGTCGAGACACGTACCCTGTACTCCCCTCTTGCCGATTCCTGCAAGTCCTGCCAGACCTGCCAGCGACTGTGCCACAAACAGATCGCTGTCTTAATTTATGAACCCTATTTAATAGAAAGTAGAATTTTATCGCGATTGGCATGAAATACTATTAATATTATGAACGTGGAAGTTTTGGTGTTTGCAAATCAACCACGCAATAACGGCTAATCGGATTTTGTTGAATAACTAGTAAACCGATTTAAATGAAAAACAGGTAAACGGATTGGATATAAAAAGAGTAAACGGATGTGGATGAAATTTGGACCACAAATATCTGGACTACATTAGTTTTGGTTTGGTTTTAAAAAGACAACGCCCGCTCCAGGTTATGAATCCCTGTGTCGCGGGGTACTTTACAAACGTATAATTGGCGAACACAAAGTACATCAGATCAGAACAATTATTTACGGGTCACACAAATAGTTGTCCTGCGTGAGAATCAAACCCGAGCACGAAGTGGTAAATGTCTTAACTACTGCGCGGCACATAAGTAACTATATGCCGTATTAACTAGAGATTGGTTTATATATTTAAAAACTTGACTGCACGTGTGGAGCAGCGGCTAAGACAGCTGCCTCACTGCTTCGTGTCGCGGGTTTGAGTCCCGCGCCGGACACTTATTTGTGTGACCCATAAATAGTTGTTCTGAGTCTGGATGTGACTTTTGTCCGTTTATTATATGTTTGTAAAGTACCCCGCGATGCAGGGATTAGATTCCTTAGTGCGGGCGTTGTCTTTTAGAAACAAAAAAAACATTGTCATAATTGTTAAAGACCTCATACTCCTGTATGACACATCATTTAAAGCTTTTCTATACGACCAGATAGTAGTTACTATGATGGCAAGACTATGGGCATCACTCGCGGTTTTCTAACCCATCAAAAACTTTAGAAAGTTTCCTTAATGGAATTAGTGATTTTCCACGATTCTTCATTCCATTAAACAAACTTTCTAAAAAAGTTTTTATCACCAAACAACTTGTATACATTTCTTGGAGAACGCCATGAAAGCCTTCGCACTTAATGTGGGAGGCGCTAAGGTGTGTCATAATTGGAACTGCATCGGAGTGATTCCGCAAAACGCTGATACGGCCGATTTATGACGCGTAATTATACCGGTCAAATCATATTGCACTGTAGGCAGACATAAGGCCGGTCTCATACGAACAGCTCGACCAAGTTATCAACGAGCAGTATACACGAACTGCTTGCTAAAATACATCGACCATAAATATGACAAAATAAGTGATTAAAGCATTATATTCAGAGTATTTAACTTTGAAGAGTAACCCTTTCAGTACCTCTACAGAAAGATTTGGTTTGAAAAGTGCACCTTCTGTTGTTCAATGTCTTAGAGGACATAGAACAACAGAAGTTGCACTTTTGCACATTTGTATTAGACGACGTAGGACAACGTAAAGTATTGCATGAACGTACAGACGAAAAACCAGTTAAAAACAGGTGTACTTTTCAAAAGTAAGAAGGATCTTTCTAAAGAAATACCGCATCTGCTTGTATTTCTATAATTTAATTTCTAACTTTTAAACATTAATCGGAATATGTATATTTTAAATTTTAATTTAAATATAAGTATATATTTTTAGTACTTAGTTTTACGTTTCTTTAGTTGATAATTTAAGTTTATTAGATAATTTAAATCCTTTGTATTAACATGAAATAAACAATATAAGATTTCTAACTTAATATGCAGTATATCTCGTCACTGCTTGAAATTGCTTGGATATACTGTCTACTGGAAGCAGTTCGTGTATAACGCGCCTTACATTTGCTGCATCTAATAAAGCGTGGGATTAATACTTACTATTAATATCACAAATACTAACCTAAGTACCTCAGCAATTCTCATTTAGATTTCAAACATTAATATTGCGAGTTGGAAGGGTTGCATACAATTCTTATCATGCGCCATAATGTATAGAGTTTGTTACGATAAACTAGCATTGAAAATAAATAAGCTGGAAGGCCTTGTGGATGTCTTTCTGCTGTCATGATACTAACTAAACTATTTTTAATATCATTGCATCTCTTTCTACCATAGTTCTTGTGAAAAGGACAAGGCATTTAGTTACGTTTTACTTTAGGCGCGACATTCTGAGAGAACATATGCAACACGTCGGATTCGACCAATTATGCGCCCGCTATGCGTATAAGAAGCAGTTTTATAAAAAAAAAAAAAGTTTTTATACACATAGTCTTAAAAAAACCGGCCAAGTGCGTGTCGGGTTCCGTACCATTATCTAAAAAACGAGCAAAAAATTCATGCATCGGAGCCCCCTTAAATATGTATTTTATTTAGTTTTGTATAATGTAGAAATACATCATCTGTGAAAATTTCAACTGTCTAACTATCACGGTTCATGAGATACAGCCTGATGACGGACAGACAGACAGACAGCGAAGTCCTAGTAATAGGGTCCCGTTTTACCCTTTGGGTACGGAACCTTAAAAAGGGCTTGTAAATAGTCAGAACATGTTTGTAGTAATATAGTTATGTAGGTAAACATAATTATTTCTAGTTACATATAGATATTTAAGTTTTAGGGGTCATACCATCCCGTGGGTATCGTAAAAGGCGACTAGGGGATACACAAGGTAGTCCGGCAGCAATGCCTCCTGTGTACTAGCTACCACCTAACTGCAGTCGCCAACTCGCATGCCAACCGCGGTGACTTCGACAAACCGCTCTCAAATGGCACCGTTATAGAAAGCTTTGGTGGGTTTAGTCCAGCAGTGAACGATATCAGGCTGATGACAATGATGATGAGAAATTAAACTACAAATAATCGAACTTTGCAAATAAAAGTATATTCAGTTTTTATATAATATACTAGCTGTGCCCCGCGGTGTTACCCGCGTTAAATTTTATAAATTTTCTTTGCTATCAACCTCACGGAGCCCGAGACCTTTCCAACGAATGCAAAACCGTGGAAATCGGTTCGTGAGTTCTGGAGTTATAGCGTCAGGAAGGAAAACCCGACTTATTTTTATATAGTAGATATTTAGTATAATAATAATTCTTGCCCTTCTTAACGATTTTGTATTACAAATAACACTTAAAAAATAAACTAATTTTTGAAGTTATACGTCTTTTGGCGCGATGGAGAAAAATGATGAGCGTGAATTTTTACGATGCGCGCGCACACCGACACCAAAAAAATTAACAGCATGAAGTTAGTTCTAGGTGGTATGACAGTGAATTTTTACGATGCGCGCGCATCTGCGCTGTTTTTATTTACTCGTTTTGGTTGTTTTATATTCATTAAATTTTAACCCACAATTGACATTTTTTTAAACATCATCGGCTTAAAACGTTAAAATTGTCGGTTATCAACTCTTAACACCTGTTAACGTACTTCGCCATTGAAAACTAGTCCAATATTTAATCATTAATATTAATGCAGCTTGCAATATTAATGTTTAAACTAAAATTAGAATTACTAAGGTGTAAGTATTTCAATAATTCCAATTTCTTGTAAGCAAATCAGATCGTGGACCATAATGTAGCGAACAGCGATATAGATCTTATCGAATCTATTTTATAAACGACGATAAACAGAATAATGTTTATTAGCACTGATTTGGTTTATTATAGACACGGGCTGATAAATCTCTCTATATTAGAGCGTTAAAGGCAATTCAAATCAAGTTACAATTCTATAAATTATCTATACATATAATAAAATCGTAGGAAAGTCAAAACTGTACATTGAATATTTTTTTTAAAGGATACTTGGGGGGTGATCTATAATCGATATCAAAGTCTGTTTATCTGTTTCTCTGTATGTATGTCCGAGGTAAACTCAAAAAGTACTGCATGGATTTACTTCAAATTTTGCATGTAATTACTAAGAGGTCGGGTCAACATATAAGCTATATATTATCACGCTATCATCTAAGGGGGAGGAGCTGTGATAATATATAAAGTTTAACGCGGGTAAAACCGCGGGGCACTGCTAGTATATAGATAACTAGCTATGCCCCACGGTTTCACCCGCGTTAAACCTTATAAATAATAGCCTATGTATTATTCGGATATATAAGCTATATTACTACAGAGTTTCATCAAAATTCGTTCAGTAGTTTTGGCTTAAAAGAGTAACAAACATACATCCATACATCTATACTCACAAACTTTCGCCTTTATTATATTCGTGTGATTGCTGAGTGACTGAGGGCAAAGAAAATAACCACCCCATCTAACATTGTGGGGGCGTAAACATTGCCTACCAGAAAATGGGTAGCAGCATCTCTCTGAACTATGGCCATCATACTGCGATCGCCAACACGTCTGCCAAGCGAAGCAATTATGGCATACTTCATAATCCCATTTTTGGACCACTCACAGTAAAACTAAATATTTTAAATTAAGTTCACGATTAATATTTACCTCCTGCCTACGAAGCTGGTGGTCCTGGGTTCGAATCCCGGTAAGTGCAAATATTTGTGTGATGAGCATGAATATTTGTTTCTGAGTCATAGATGTTTTCTATGTATATAAGTATTTATCTATCTATATAAGTATGTATATCGTCGCCTGGTACCCATAGTACAAGCTTTGCTTAGTTTGGGGCTAGGATGATCTGTGTGACATTGTCCCCAGATATTATTATTATTATATTTTCTTTGTGCCTCAATATTTTTATTAGGGAATTCGAAGTTTATCTTTACACCCTTGGGTCCTTACCGCTGACTATTATAATATCCATACCATTCTTGAATATTATTGTAAATTTTTAAATTCATCATTATCACATCAGCTGAGAGACCTCCACCATAGCTTGTCTTGCCCTACCGTCATCTAAAGGCTTGCAGCGCGACCCTCACAAGATCGTAATTTTTATAATACTATGTAAAAATGTAGTTTATAATTACTTTTGGTTTATGTTTTGTTACGTTGTTTATCGGTGACAAACTCATCTATAAATAGGGAAACACACAATGTTATAATTAAAAGACAGTTACACCTCTTCTAATGTTAATCTGTTTATCTTTTGAGAATTGCGAATTGGATTGCAGCTAGAAAATTTAACTCAGCAACAAAGGGTCTAGGAATTTCCAATTCCAAAATGAATTTGATCGTAAAGGCGTCAGAAAAACACGTCGTGAGCAAACGGGTCTCTGCGTCTCCCACGCGAATTCCTCACAGGGCACTCAATTTGCCACCTTTGGGCCACAGACTACATATATCTCTATCAGTTGTATAAAGGAATCCCTTAGGGTTAGACTTACTATAGGTTTTCATTTAAATGCAAGTGTCATTGATTCCAATCCATATAGTAATCCATTAGTTGTACTGTCTGTACATTAAAATTTGAATTCTTACGAAAAGTTGTCACGACACTTTTTGCAGCTGTGCGGCGTGCGCATGTTTCTCTATCTGTCTCTCTCTCTCTAAAAGAAAGCAAGCCAGATATTTTCATTTCTATTTCGCATTGAACAGTGTGGTGTCGCGACGATTATTTTTGTTAAGTGTATACAGGTTTTTGGTACATAATAAATAATAAGAAATAACTTCGTTCCATCCGGGCGTCCCTTGACACCTCTCAAGTTTTTTTTTAAGTTGCTGTACAGACACCGGCACATCAAGCTACCCTAATCTGTCAAATTTCCCCAATTGAAAGTGAACTTAATGATTATGTGATAAAGTTGAAAATCTATAAAATAAATTTGACAGATTGGGATAGCTGGATGTGCTGGTGTCACCAGACTTGGCAGACTCAGTACTCAGAAGGACGCTGCAGCACGTTCTCTGGTAGGTATTCCCTCGGATGGACTTCTGCACACCCACGGGATGAGATGGCGTGATGATACTCTGATATTAGAACTATTCAGATAGTAAGTAGTAAAATATAGCTAAAACTATAAATTTAGATAATTAAACTTAAACATAATCTCTTTGACAATTACTTAATACAAGCTAGCAAAATATCATTATTATTATAAAATAAATGTTATTAATATTTTCGTACATTCCGTGTACCTAAATATCTATGTAACTAGAAATAATTATGTATACTCAATTATATTACTTCAAACATGTTCTGACTATTTACAAGCGCTTTTTAGTCTACGTGAATAAAAACCATACCACATATATAGTGAAGTTAATGTTAACATTTTTTTTATATAAATTACAAGAATGATACAATGGCTATTCACGTTTAAAAACATCAACTTCCAGTTTTATGGCCGGAATTAAACGTGCCGATAACGATACTGGCAGGCAATAATATTGCCAATGTTATTTTACGTCCTTCTTTAACCTGTCCTGACATTTCACCAGCGTCCTCTATGACCCCATGCATTCATTACAATTTATGACGTATACAGTTAGTCTATGATGCTTTCACTGCGTTACCACTAGTCACCAGACAATAGAAGCGAGCGTGTGATCAAGCCGTCTAGCAAATAAAACTAACAGCAAAGTACCTGCGCGGGAAGGCACCCTCTTTAGGGTTTGAACCTCGAATCTGGGCGGTTACTAACGGGGAAATAATGTCATCACAGATTTGTTTTTTTTTACATGACCAATACAGTTAAGTGGCTTTCACCTTCACAGCGAGGGCTGCAGCCTCCTAGCTAAACTATAAACTAAGCAGATACCCTCGCCGGAGGGGTTCGAATCTCGACTCAGGGGGGCTACCGGCTAAGTCGCCGAACATCGTTTTCGTGATCGGTTAAAAATTACTAAATAATTCTTTAAATCGGCTTTAACGTTGACAATCGATTCCGGACCATTTATGACGTCACATGCGCTCATGGAAGCCGAATTAACGATTGATTAACTCATTTTTAACCTTTATTTATTTGAACGCTGAACACGAAAACGATGTTCGGCGACTTAGCCGGTAGACGCCCCGGATGGTTCCTGGCGGGGAAATGCAAGAGAGGGCGATGTTTTGTGCAACTTTCGCTCTACGTTAATACCCGAAGCAGACCTCCCTTCCGATATACAGGTGAACTTGTAGTACGATAACCGCTCTTATTGCTTATATGTTAAAAACGCAGTCAAAGTGTGTCCACTAACATAGCGTGGACTGTACGTTCTAAAATTGAGCACAGACATGTGACGTGATAAACAAAACACCGGCGCTATTTACATTTTACGTAAGCAAATCAGAAACTCTATAGGTGAAAGTCAAAAGAATTTATTTAAGAAAATCGGTCACCCGTGGGCGACGTCACCTTGAATTTTATAAATGAGAAGTAATTTATTATTAATGTTATGAATAAAATAAACATCAAGTTTTATTTTATTCCGCGGATGAGGCAGTCGTGAGGTCGCTATTCAAATTGAGTGCGCCAACTTGACGTGCAACTTAATTGATATGTATTATGCAAATACATTGGAGTACATAAATAAAATCCTGATATTGTATGAAAGGTCGATGTACCCATTCATCAAAGACCATTTAGTTTGAGACTCCGCTTACTGAAAATGTGCATAACGCAAGCTGTAGTATTTTATTTTGCTTTGTTGATTGTTTTTTTTTTAAAAGACAACATTTGCACTTGGTAATCTAATCTCTGTGGCACGGGGTACTTTACAAACATATAGAAATAATGCAAATATCCGCATTATTTCTATATGTTTGTAAAGTGGGATGCCACAGAGATTAGATTCCCAAGTGCGAATGTTGTCTTTATCGGACGGACGGACGGAGGACGAGTATCTTATTAGATTACTACATCCTATTGGTCTAGTGGCTAGTGATTCTGACTGCTAAGCAGAGGTTGTGGGTTCGTTCCCCACCGAGGAGAACATTAAATCTTTGTGTAATGAGCACCATTATTTGTTTGGATATAATTTGTCTATTAAATTTATATATTTAGAAATATATAAGTATGTTTAACCGTTGTATGGTTGCCATAATAAAAGGCTCTGCCTAGTTTGGGATCCGATAGCAGTGTGTGAGTTTTCCCATAATAATTGATAGTAATAATATCCTGGGACATTGTTCACACACGGCCATCTGATCCCAAACTAAGCATAGGTGGTATATGAAACCAGATGATATAAGACATAGGTATACTACTTTTATTTTGTGAATACATACTTATATAGATAATTACACCCAGACTCATGGCAAACAGATATGTTCATGCACATAAATATCTATCCTGGGTGGGGATCGAACCCACGACCTGCGGCGTGAAAGGCAAATATTTACCAACCATGACAACAGAACCCGATTAAAATAAATAAATGTTAATACTATCTTTAATTTTATGCTATATGGAAATACCACTGACATTGTCCGGTGAAGCATTGAAAGCCACTTAAGCTAAAAAGTAATAAAATAGTGTTGACAGAAGAGTGAACAAAATGATACATTTTATTACATTGACCTGTGATCGATGTTAATGATTTTGAATCGAATATGTTAATCGTGACACAAATTTGGTAAAACCTCGTATATTATTATATAGGTAAATATCATAGTAGGAATATAGACGAAAACCTTTGGGAGGCTATTGACCAGAAGTGACTTCATTCGGCTGGCATGATGATAATGATGATATGAATTCGAAGAATCATTCATCATTATCATCATCACAATCCAACCGGCTAACCACTAGACTATCCCGACTTAACATGTATATTTTATTAAAACTGTTAAATATTTAAAATTTCGTGTCTATTACATTAATAGAAATAGGTCACGGACGTTATCTGTGGCATCACTAAAAAAATAAATTATATCAAACTAGCAGTGCCCCACAGTTTTACCCGCGTTAAACTGTATAAATTATGGCCTACTTATTATTAGGATATATACAAAGTTTCATCAAAATCCATTCCGTAGCTTTACATACATGCAACTCACAAATTTTCGCATTTATAATATTAGTAGAATATACATATATAACATGGATTTCTGTACAAAAAATACCGAATCGACGGTATTCCTTGTAATATTATGATATCTGTAAATGCACAAATTTATTTCCTTGTAATTGTTTTTTTTTGCATTGTCTTTAAATATCTATCTGTGCTTCTGATTCATGCACCCAATTTGAGGTTAGGACAACATCCGATGTAATATTTAGGTACATTTTAAACAAAGTGTAACAAAAATAGTGGAATATAGATAATATATATACCTACTATAATATCCTGATATTTAATTTTATTATTAACATACGACCATCTGATCCCAAACTAAGCAGAGCTAAGATACTATGGAAACTGAACTAATTAAAAAATACTTTTGTTTTGTAAATACATATATAAATGATTACTCCCAGAGGCGGACAAACAGACGAATATCTGTCCTGGGTGGGAATCGACCCCACTACCTGCGGCATGAAAGATCTACCAACCACGGGAACCGGACAGTTATATGCAATATGGTGATTGTTTTCAAGTATAAGAGGTAAGTAAGTATGAACACATCTTTATATTTAAAAAAAAATCTTGTCATTCAGCAAATAAAGCTTAAAATTGCCTGATGTTTATATGATGATTGATGACGTTTATATTATTATGATTTTAGACTGTGTACACTAATTATGTAAAATACAGTGTTGACTATTTATGTTACACGTTGTATAATTACTAAGTTACAGATATAGAGCACGTCTACTGTTTTCTTTATGAATTCATATTTTATATTGATGTTGTTTTATGAGTTAATGCGAAGTAGCAATAAACATACTTCGTAATTACTTTTAAAAGGAATATCTCACTCTACAGTAATTCACGTATATGTACGTGTGAAAAAAAAACAATATTAATAGCGAAAAAATTGACGCTTCGTATCACATTTTCTTCTACAAAACTTTATTTTTAGACGGGACTAGTCCCTCCCTATTCCCCACCACTACAACTCATGTAAGCCAGGATCAACACACACACACACACACACACACAGGAGCGGTGAGGCTCAGGTATGTCCCAGGGAAATGCTTTAACTGTCTTGGATCCCGCAACGAATTTAATCAGAAAGAAAAAAGGAGGAGTTAGAAAGAGTTTCTACAAAACTTGACTTATTTCTTTTTTGTATTGCATGAATATTTTGGTGTGTATACTCTTAAGACGCGGCGTGGGCAGGCCCCTACAAATGGACCGATGACCTTGTGAAGGTCACTGGAAGCCGCTGGACGGCTGGATACAGGCAGCTCAAGACCGGCAATAGTAGAGGTCCTTAGGGGAAGCCTGAGTCCAGCAATATACGTCTTTCGGCTGATATGATTTGTTTACCAGACATCTATTCTGAGACGTTTGATATAAGCTTTTTGAAATTCTTTGGGGCAGTTACAAAATAGGATTATTTACTCAAACGAAATATTCAAGCATAATTGTGACAGTAATATATTCTGCATTAGAATAGAAAATGAGTAAAATGAGTAACATGTTTGTATTAAAAATACATCATCTGTGAAAATTTCAACTGTCTAACTAACTCGGTTCATGAGATACAGCCTGGTGACAGACAGCGAAGTCTCAGTAATAGGGTCCCGTTTTACCCTTAGGGTACGGAACCCTAAAAATTAAAATAGTAATAGTTCTTAGTAATAGCTTGTGTGCCACAGTCATAGTCGTGCTTTATCTTAGAAAATAACTAGGTATTTGGAGAGATTATATATGTTACAAAGAACCAGAAGCCCAGTTCTAAATTCTTTCATGTTTTAAGCATTTGACAAATGCTAACATGATTATTAGTGACTCGCTGTGCCCCGCGATTTTACACGCGTTAAACTTTATAAATTATCACAGCTCCTCCCCCGTAGGCGATAGCGTGATAATATGTAGCCTATATTTTAACCAGACCGCTTAGTAATATTCATGCAAAATTTGAAGTAAATCCATGCAGTACTTTTTGAGTTTAGCGCGGACATACATACAGACAAACAGACAAAAATTCTAAAAACTACATTTTATTAATTGCAGATCACGCCCCAAGTATCCTTTTATAAAAATATTCAATGTACAGTTTTGACTTTCGTACGATTTTATTATATGTATAGATGATTCATAAAATAATAATTACTTCCTGTTAATTCCTATTCATTTTAAAATATTTCCATTAAATTATTATTTCCTTGTACAGCAGCTTTATGAATCACTGTTAAAAATAAACTGATTATTTTCAGGTTTAAGAAATAAATTAATGAAAATACATCTTTAAAGTATAATAAAAAATAAATCTTGTCTTTCAGTACGTAAAGTTTAAAATTGCCTGGCAATTTAGTGTCCATCGTACACACGGCTACATATCAAGCTATACATTCCCAGTATAAGTTGATGTCAATACTTATACTGAAAGTATAGCTTGATGTGTAGCCATGAAAGAATAAATCTTGTTAGTCAATAAATAAAGCTTATAATTGCCTGACGATTTAGTGTCTTTCGTACACGTATAAGATGATATTAATGGAATGAGCTCATCGTCCCATGGACTGAAGTAATCCTCTTTCTAAGAATAAATCCACTAATAACATTTGAAGCATAACAATAAATATACTCTGTTGGTTTCAATAACAACTCATACATTATTTATGAATTTATTTATTGTTATGGCGGAGGATAAAATTGTCCCTAAAGAAATATTATATTCACCCATACAATATTGTCTTACTAAGGGTTTGGCGGAAAATTCATGAAAAGTAATGTTATAACTTCTCTGTGTGTATTTAGTTTTAAATACATACATTTTTTTTATATCAGAGGGCGACAAACGAGCAAGTGGGTCACCTGATGGTAAGTGAGCACCGCCGCCCATGTGCACTCGCAACACCAGAGGAGTTGCGAGTGCGTTGCCGGCCTTTTAGAGTCAGCAAACAAGTGTTGCTTACAATGAGGACATGTCCTATTTGGTCCGAGACTGTTCTTCGAGGTCTTCCTCTTCCGGTTGCAACAATTACACAGGCCAGGTATCTTTGTCAATCTTCTTTCATTCATGCTTTCTAAATGCTCAAACCATCTCAGCATACAGTTATCAATCTTAATTAAATCCAACGTAGTAATTACATTATTTACTAACCGTGTGGTTTGTCGGCTCAGAAATAATAACACGACCACTTCATACTATACCGTGGGTGTCGTAAAAGGCGATTCAAGGATACATCAGGTAGTTCAGCAGTAGAGCCACCGGTGTACTAACTACCACCTAACCGCGGTCGCCAACCCCTATGCGATGAGCGGTGACTAAGGCAAACCCCTTCAAATAGGAATGTTATAGTTTCTTCTATAATAAAGTATTCTTCTATAATAACGAACGTTATAGATTCTTCTATAATAACGAACTTTATAGATTCTTCTATAAACGTTATAGATCTTTTTACTTCAGCGGCCGCCTGAGCTGTGGCCCGAACCCCATAAGGGTGCCCTGAGGTAGTAGTCGCTTAAATTAAGCTACTGGTTGAGAGCCATTTGCGGTAGCCAACTGCTCGTTGTTTTCAGTTCTTTAGTTTTAATATATAATTGCTAAATGTAACAATAATAGCTTATTAACTAGCTCTTTATGTGTGTCTGTCTGTCTGTCTGTCCGTCCGTATGTCACAGCCACTTTTTTCCGAAACTATAAGAGCTGTACTGTTGAAACTTGGTAAGTAGATGTATTCTGTGAACCGCTTTAAGATTTTCACACCAAAATGGAAAAATAATTATAATTTTGGGGGTTCCACATACATAGAACTGAAACTCAAAAAAAAATTTTTCGTCGTACCCATACATGTGGGGTATCTACAGACAGGTCTTCAAAAATGATATTGTGGTTTTTAATATCATTTTTTCTAAACTGAATAGTTTGCGCGAAAGACACTTCCAAACTATTGCTAAATGTAACAATAATAGCTTAGTAACTTGCTATTTATTATTTATTTAAGGATATTAAAATATATGTGACGAAACAGACCGCACGGACGGACTAATTCCAAATATTTTGTTGCTTTAATTACTGTTTTTAAACTGTGTTTATGTAATACATTGTGAGCTTGACAAGTACAAGTGTATGTAAATACCCAAGTGCTGAATAAATTTCATTATTTCATCCTTTGGGGGAGGTTTATGTCCAGCAGTGTACATTACAATATCAGGCTGATAATGTAATGTAAAAAATAGAGAAAGAAAATGTGTGCTCGCATCTCTCTCTCTTGCCCCTGCATTAATAACCGAATAACTCTACATCTCTTCCATCTTCACTAACTGATTCTCACACTTCTCTTCACGCATTCAGTGATTCCTAAGACAACTTTATACAAGAAAAGTAGCTACATGATGTGTGGACGTATATTTAATAAGTTGCCTGTTGATATTAAGGAACTACCACTTCCGAAATTTAAAAAAAAAACTCTCTATATATGGTTGTTAGAAAGAACATTTTACACGGTAGCAGATTTAATAGGACTTAACATAGAAATTAATTTAAGTATTTGCATGTCACTATGTATATGACTAAGTGTTGTGGATCTGTTTTTATATTTAAGACCTCAATTAATTGTACCAACATTTATGGCAAATAAATAAATATCTATTTATCTATCGCATTCACCATCTTTAGTCCCCAGTGCGTAAAAAAGTTTAACTTCAAAAGCCTTTTTTTAATAAAATACACGTATTACGATGACAGTGACCTCACGATTCCCCTACAAAGACATAAAAATGCAATAACATATTATTGTCAATCATAACGTAAAAGAGTAAGGTGTAAAATTTTACTACCGTAGTCGTAAAGAAACTGAGGTAATATAAAAACGAAGATAGAGAACCTGCTATAGTACCTAGTAATAACTTCCACGCTAAATTATTATTTTATTTAATATGAGTTTATTAGCTGACTGGCGCAGATAATAAAAGAAAATATCAAAAAACATGATCGAAAGTGTTATGTCAAATGTAGGTATATAAGTAAGTATCTACTACAAACATTCGTTAAATTAAGACATAACATTGAAATTGATGAATCATTAATTTTTTCAAGTAATACATTTCGTAAATTTTTGAAGTGATTAGATACTTCTATACTATTAGATACTTAGAGCGCTCAAAAGCGCTCTCGCGTTGAGCTCTTTCTGGGTGGACAAAAAGCGTAAAACTGGCGGTTTCGGCGCGTCACGATTCCCATGAGCTATATGTATACTATGTATATAGATATACCCCCGTGCGTTATTAGTATACATTGTATATATACAAGGAATATATCTCAATGTGAAGTATCAGCAATTATACTGTAAATTATTTAGATATATTTCACTTCTATCGGCAGTCACCAAAGACTGCCCCGCATGTTGTTTTTTTACCATGCCATGTAGTAATAACGTGGCAGCTACTCAGGAACAAAAGCCAAAAAACTCAGCGAGACTACATATATGTATATTTTAATATCTTCAAACTAAGTAAAGCCTGTAAAAAAATACACCTAGACACTGAACAAATAATTGTGCTCATCACACAAAGATTTATCCTGGCATCGAACCCGCGACCTATAGCTCAGCAGTCAGACTCACTAACCTCTAGACCCACCAGCCATATTGATTTTTTATAGGTTTTATTCGTTTCATATACAAATCTATACGTGAACTTTAATCGCCCGGTCATTGCTCCTTAAATCCTTTGCACATCAGTAACATAAATTAAGAAACGGAATTCGATGTAAGTAATAATTCTATAAATAAGATTATTTATAGAAATTATTAACTGGTTTCTGTTCTCGCAATATGATTCAACTTGTTACTTGGAATCGCATGTGACTATGTGACAGTTGTCTAATTAACGGCCGGGTTTTTTAAGTCACAAATCATTTTGACTGGCCCATTGGTCTATTGGTTGTGGCTGGTCTGTCGTGGATTCGATTCCCACCTAGGATAAATCTTTGTTTGATGAACACAATGAATTGTTCTGTGTTAGGGTATAATTTTTCCATAATATGTAATTATTTACAAATATATAAGTATATTTATCAGTTGTCTGAAAGTTACGGGAAGAGGCAACTTGTGATAGCTGCCGGTTGCCTTCGCACAAGGAGTGCATCGGGGGTCATCCAAATATTTGCCCCTCAGGGATTTTCTTCCAGATGCATAGGTGAAATGATGGTGGTTCCAGATGGAGATCGTCTCGTGCCCAGAGCCATCACCCACAGCACCAAGGGGCTAGTCTACCAAGGTGGTTTTAGTGGGTAGCCAACGAGGATTCCCATATAATCCGTAGTCTCCCCAACTACGGAGACCTATAAAAGCTCTGCCTAGTTAAGGATCAGATGGTAAAAATGTTAGTTGTCCCAAGATATTTATTGATTATTATTATATATACTGTAGATGCTTTCCAACTTTATAGTTTTGTTATTTGGGACTACATCACTCAATTATGAAAGCTGCATGACCGTTATAACTAGCAAACGGCTACCTCACACCCGCCGAACGACATGTTTCCAAACTCATATAGGTATCATTTATTTATTGAAGGCTAGAGTAAGGCTAAAATAATAAGCATTCAGACAACCGATCGAGCATATATTGTGTTTGCCTACTAAATAATTACTCTAATTGGACCAAATCCCGTGTTCATGCCCGCTTGAGTATGTTTCGCCGGACCGTCTCAACTGGGTCGTGTTGAAACCGGTAGTAGATGAACCCACTGAGTTTGTTTCGCTGGGTCTTCTCA
Source organism: Pseudoips prasinana (assembly GCA_951640165.1). Classification (NCBI taxonomy): domain Eukaryota; kingdom Metazoa; phylum Arthropoda; class Insecta; order Lepidoptera; family Nolidae; genus Pseudoips; species Pseudoips prasinana. Next base: position 20,024,812 of record OX621260.1, read on the forward strand.
GTTGGGGCGCATTGGATCCGGTAGTAGCATTAAAGCGCGACCGTCGTTATTAACACAAGGTCCGTCATAATAATAATACCTTTAATATAGACAGAACCTTTGACAATATGTAGTAAAAATATTAGACTTAAACTAGATAATTAAACATAATCTCTTGACAATAACTTGATACGAGCTAGCTAAATATCATTTCAGTAATAAAATAAATTTTATAAATGTTTTCATACAAGATGTACCTAAATATCTATGTTACTAGAAATAATATCTAATGTATACAACTATATTACTACAAACATGTTCTGACTATTTACAAGCGCTTTTTTAAAGTCTACGTGAATAAAAACCTTTTTTATTTTATTTATTTTATTTTATTTTAAAGAGTGAAAGAGGCATCTTATGGGTACGCGCGGTTCACTTCGACCATTTACTGACCATCAGGTGAAATCGTGGTCAGGCGAAAACCCATCCAGCATAAAAAGTACACATTATAAGGACTGACAAATTGTCAAACGGTTCTAATCAAAGCTGTCCATATGACACAAGAAGTTGTTATATCTTTATAAAAAGACTGTTAATGATGTAAACATTTTATTCATCATCATTATCATCATCATATCAGCCGAAAGACGTCCACTGCTGGACAAAGGCCTCCCCCAAAGATCTCCACAATTGCCGGTCTTGCGCCATCCGAATCCAGCGATTTCCAGCGACCCGCACAAGATCGTCGGTCCATCTTGTATTGTAACATTTAATTACAATGCGAAAAACAATTAATGAATGATAACCGTCCATTGACAACCTTTTTCTGTGACCGTAGAGGTATTAAATACCATGGAGGTATAAAACAGGTCTCCATCATAAAATTTCCTCACGGCTCTTGCCTGTGCTAGCTGTTGAATTATTATATCTTTGGGGATGCCTTTGTCCAGCTACTGACGTCTTTCATTTGATATGATGATTAGATATGTATCAATTATTATTATTATTTATTTAGGTTCTCGAGTGGTAACCAAGAACCGGAAAACGCTGGGTGGGTAGGCCCCTACAAGGTGGACCGATGATTTTGGAAGTGTCGCAGGAAGCTGGATGAGAGCTGCACGAGTCCGGCCCTTGTGGAGATCCTTGGGGAAAGCCTTTGTCTAGCAGTGGACGTTTTTCGGCTGATATGATGATAAAAAAAAATAAAAATCATTTATTTTCAGACCAGCAGATCCATAGTGTTAGTTACAATATAACTTACAGGCTATGATAGTATACATAATGAATTCATACCACATGGGCAGACTCACCGAACCTTAACAACATGTAGCTCGGTGAACCTACCAACCAGGGCTGAATATAACTGTTCACCCACCATCCTCAGGACTCTGTTCGAGCTACGTTGCACCCTGTTCATCAGTGATGCAATCTTTTTTCGCATTACTGCATAAATAAATACTGTCTTGTGGTTTAACTCTTATCTTCGGGGACGTTCGCAGTGCGTACAACTTGACGAGTCTTACTCAGATTGGTGTTCTCTTATTGCGGGCGTACCTCAGGGTGGCGTGCTTTCTCCCTTACTCTTTTCCATTTTCATTAACTCTATCACACGAGTCATTTCTTCACACTTCCATCTCTATGCAGACGATTTGCAGCTTTATAGATTTTTTACTCGAGAAGATGCTCATGGGGCGATTGCTGCATTGAATCGTGATCTGGAATTAATTAACCAATGGACACGGTCTCATGGTCTGTTAATAAATCCTGATAAATCCCAGGCTATGATTATTGGTAGTACATATATGCGTAACTATCTTGACTTCGCATCACTCCCTACGGTATGTTTAAATGGTCATCCTGTAGCATATACAGATACTGCAAAAAATCTGGACATAATTCTTGACAGCACTTTGTCTTGGAAAGCTCAGGTATCGTAAGTTAGCAGAAAGGTTCACTTTACCTTCCACTCTTTAAAATGCCTCCAAAACTTCTTACCCCTGAAAACGAAAATCTCACTAGCTCAGACACTCATACAACCCATTCTGGACTACGCGAACTGCTGCTATCTTGATGCTACTGAGGAGCTGCTAAATAAACTTGAGCGCTTGCAAAACTTATGTTTTCGTTTTATATTTGGTCTCAAGAAATATGATCATGTCTCTAACTTTCGCAAGGATCTCAAGTGGCTCCCTATCCGTCTTCGTAGGAATGCTCGCATATTGTATCTCTTATTTAATGTCCTTCACAATCCCTCATACCCCGCCTACCTACGGGAGCGTTTCTCCTTTATTCATTCACCTGATGCCTCCTGTAGGTCACACCTCAGATCTCTCCTTAAATTTCCTATCCATAAAACCGATTTTTACGACTCCTCTTTTACGGTGCATGCGGTCAGGTTGTGGAATTCTCTTCCACCTAACATCCGCAATAGCAATACAATAACGTTATTTAAAAAACGAGTGACAGAACATTTTCTCTTAACCTCATCCTGATAATAGTATGTATATGTAGGTAGTATATTATATAGCCCTTATATATATATATATATATATATATATATATATATATATATATATATATATATATATATATTCCCCTTATAGGTATCTGTGTATTATTAGTATGTAGTGTATACATACACTTTGTATGTCGTATATAGTAGCGTAAACTACACATAATATGCTCTTTTCTAGTTAGTCTCTCCTCTCGCGGGTCTGCTGGAAGAGATTTCTATTGAAATAAGCAGTACCTTTGTACAATATTTTCCTTGTATTATTTATTGTTATTATGTTTTTATTTATGTGTACATAAATTGTTAAATAAAATAAATAAATAAAAGTCATCCACGCAATGATGATGATGATGTATCGATTTTTGTTTGACACAGTTTAACATTAACAACCCAATTTAAGAGGTGAACACACCTAAACCCTGGAATACAAATCTGAACCCTGTATAAACCTGCAACCTGTATAATGTAAAATTAATTTGTAATATTTGACGGTCACCGCAGCCTAGTTGCTAGGGCCCCTACCTACGAAGCTGGTGGTCCTGGGTTCGAATCCCGGTAAGTGCAAATATTTGTGTGATGAGCACGAATATTTGTTTCTGAGTCATTCTATGTATTTAAGTATTTATCTATCTATATAAGTATGTATATCGTCGCCTGGTACCCATAGTACAAGCTGACATTGTCCCTAGATATTATATTATTATATATTAAAAAAAATATATTGTAAAGGTTTTAAGGCCAACACGTTGGAACTTATCATGTCGTGTCAAGTTCCAACATGGCTACTTTTATATCAGCCAAAAATAACGCAGTATCCACATGACGTCATCAAGCCGGTTTTTTATTGCAATACCCTTCAGACCTGTCCAACACAGAGTAGCAGAAACATGTAGTGTACCACTATGGTATGCTAATAAAATATGATAAGCAAGTATTGGTATACCCATATAAGGTGTAGTAATCGGAGCTTAAACATTATATTTCTCGAAGGATTTATAAAGATGGCTGCAAAAAAGTAAGCCTGCATAAATTAAATTTACTCCGTGTACCTACACAGAACAAGCGGCTTTCCTTTTAGATTACTAGCTGTGCGCGATTTTACCAGCATTAAACTTTATAAATTATAGCCTATGTGTTAATCCAGGGTGTCTGCTAACTCCATACCAAATTTTATTAAAATTGGTCCAGCCGTTTAGACGTGAAGAAGTAACAAACATACACACTCACAAACTTACGCCTTTATAATATTAGTGTGATAGCCTAAGTGTTATTCAGACATATAAGCTACTAGAACCTAAGACCTCTTAGAACATTCTCTGACCAAATCGGAGACGACAAAGGCCAGGTCAGAAGTCCCCTAAACCGGCGAGCATGTATGAAGAATATAATGACAGTAAACGAGGCAAAAAAGTGTGTAGAAATCGGAACAAATGGAAATCCGTTGTCTCTGCCTACCCCTCTGGGAAACAAGTCTGAGTCTATGTATGTATATATGTAATAATTAATTGCTACATATGTACAGACGCCAGCACATCCAGCTACCCCAATCTGTCAAATTTCTTTTACTGATTTTCAACTTTATCACAAAAGCATAAGGTTCACTTTCAATTGGGGAAATTTGATAGATTGGGGTAGCTTGATGTGCTGGCGTCTGTACATCCCGACAGCTCATTTATTGCTTACTAGGTGTGCCCCGCGGTTTTACCGGCGTTATTTTTAAAAATTATCTCAGCTCCTCCCTCGTAGGTGTTAGCATGATAATATGTAGCCTATATGTTGACCCGGACTCTTAGTGATATTCATGCAAAATTGTAAGTAAAACCGTGCAGTACTTTATTTTATTTATTTTTTTAATGTAATATCTAGGGACAATGTCACACAGATCATCCTAGCCCCAAACTAAGCAAAGCTTGTACTATGGGTACTAGGCGACGATATAAATACTTATATAGATAGATAAATACTTAAATACATAGAAAACGTCCATGACTCAGAAACAAATATTCGTGCTCATCACACAAATATTTGCACTTACCGGGATTCGAACCCAGGACCACCAGCTTCGTAGGCAGGAGCACTACCAACTAGGCTACGGTGATCGTCGTCGTTTTTGGGTTTAGCGTGGACATACATACAGACAAAAATTCTAAAACTATATTTTTGGCTTCGATATCGATTGAAGATCACGCCCCGAGTATCCTTTTAAAAAAGTACCTATTTAATGTACAGTTTTGACTTTCCTACGATTTTATTATATGTATAGATGAGTTCTAAGGCTAATGCCTTCTACTTTAACATCATCTATAACTCTTCGCATTTCATTGATTCTCCGAACATTTCAGACGCTGCAAATTGCAAAGCTTCCACGAATTAAATAGCAATCTGCCTTTCCAATGCGTTTTAATTCATATTGATGCCTACATAATTACATTGCCCCATAAAATGATGTCATGCGCATCATCGCATCATTGTGAATAACGAGCCACAGTAATGCATACTAATCCTGGCCACAGTATTGTTAGATGTCACACAGTGGGAGAAATACAGGCGAACATGTATGAAGAATATAATGAGAGTCAACTAGGCAAATTGAAATTCGTTGTCTCTGCTTACCCGTCTGGGAAACAGGCGTAAGTGTATGTGTGTATGTAAGAGACCTAGATCCCTTACTGTGAACCTCTTATTCGTTCGAACTTGTTTTGATTGCACGTGGGTGCAATAGTTAAAGTATTCGCCTCTACTACCTCAGCATCCTTGTATTCAGGGTTTATTGAACGATGTGAGCGTGACGGTGTTTAATCACCGTCCTAGGAGAGCACGTCAATAAAACGGTTCAACGTATGATATCTGTGAAACCACGTCGATTTGCACACCCTATCGTAATATGAAAGATTGTGTACATCTGAATTACAATATATAATAATAATATGCTGGGAAATTATTCACACACGGCCATATTCTGATCCCAAAATAAGCCGAGCTTGTACTATGGAAATATATATACTATACTATCCTTTCTTTTGCAAATACATACTTGTATAGATAATTACATAATTATGTCTGAATTCAAACTGGAGGCTACAGTATACCTTCTGTGTACTTATATATTCTGTATCCCATCCGTTGTCGAAAAACTTCATGCATGTATATACTTACTATGATTTATTTGATATCTCTTATAATAATACAGCTTGCTTAGCTCAGTATATAATGAGGTACTCCTCTACAAAATAACAATAGGAAACAATTTTATTAAATTTAGCACGTCGCGTTACTTTGGATACCAATCATTTTATATGGCTACCTCGTTAGTCTAGCGCTAGCGTGTTCAACCAGAGATAATAAAGATCCTGGGTTCAAGTCGGTCAGAAAGTGAAATTGAATATATATTTTTATTCGGCAGAAATATGATTAGAACATCTATACATATAATAAAATCGTAGGAAAGTCGAAACTGTACATTGAATTTTTTTTTAAAAAGGATAATTGTCTCGTGATCTGCAATCGATATCGAACACAAAAATTTAAGTTTTAAGAATTTTTGTCTGTGTGTCTGTTTGTCTGTATGTATGTCCGGGCTAAACTCTAAAAGTACTGCATGGATTTACTTCAAGTTTTGTGTGAATATTACTAAGAGGTCGGGTCAACATATAGGCTACATATTATCACGCTATATATATTACGGGGGAGGAGCTGTGATAATTTATAAAATTTAACGCGGGTAAAACCGCAGGGCACAGCTAGTATTATATAAAATTGAACAAAAAAAGGGATGTTGGGTATTCTCTGCTAAGGAAACTTCTCAGTATCAGCCCGGAATATAGAAGTAAGCGATATTACCCCCCCATGCCCCGGAGAGCATGTAAGGCTCTCGGTCCTGTACCTGACCTCTTTCCAGTCTTGTCGATGGGACGACTAGCGACACAACCGGAAAGAGGTCACGTACAGGACCGACGGCTTTACGTCGTGTAATACTCGGGGGTGTAATTTCTCTTTAAGGGAAAATCCCAAAATCACTTTTTGGCCCGACCTGGGAATTCAACCCGGGACCTCATTATGTCCGGTTAAACACTCTACCTCTACTATACGTGGCAGTTATACCTAGATATCGAGTCGAAACTGTTTCGAATTCTTTACGGTATCATCAAGGGGGAGCATTAGAGCAATCTTCATTTGATCCGTACAACATGTGATCAATTATAGATGCGCCCTCGATACCGGCCAGGAAAAACGTAGAGCCATTAGATGAACAGTTATACAGCGTGTAATATGAATAGGCTAAACCTCAAAATAATGAAGTGGTTTTCTAAGGCCGCCTAAAAGTGTAAAAGATGTTTTTTGACATACATACCTACACTCAAGCCTGTTTTGCTACAGGGGTAGACAGAGACAACATCCCGATTGTATTCATCACACTAATATTATAAAGGCGAATGTTTGTGAGTGTGTATGTTTAGTACTTCTTCATGTCTAAACGGCTGGAGATATTTTAATAAAATTTGGTATGGAGTTAGCTGATACCCTGGATTAACTAGGCTATAATACACAAAGTATAACGCGGGTATAACCGTGGGGCACAGCTAGTTAGACAATCGACAATTCTACGATAAGTAAGTTAGCATTGCCACCTTAATAGTATAAAAAATACATGTTTTGCAATAGGTCTTCAGATTCATTCAGAAATATCCCACGCTTTGACTCCACGTTGTCCTAGAGGCCTATTGACCCTCACTGCTAAGCCAGAGGTCGTGGGTTTGATTCCCATCCAGGATAAATCTTTGTGTGATGAACACGATCGCTTTATCAGCGTCTAGTTGTAATTTGATTGTATTTTAAATATAGAAGTATATTTGTCAGTTGTCTGGTTGCTATAGTAGAAGCCTCAACGACTGCCTCGTTGGTCTAGCGGTAGCGTGTTCAACCGCAGATAGTGAGGTCCTGGATTCAAATCCCGGGTTGGGCCAAAAAGTGATTTTGGGATGTTTCCGTATAAAGAAATTTCTCAGTATCAGCCCGAAGTCTGGAAGTTGGCGATATTACACCCGCGTGCCTCGGAGAGCACGTAAAGCCGTCGGTCCTGTACCTGAACTCTTTCCGGTCGTGTCGCTAGGCGTCCCAGCGGATCATGAGAGTGATGGAATAGAAAGTGCCCCTGTGTTTGCGCACACACTTGTGCACTATAATATGTCCTGCGCAATTGGCGCCGTGGCCGAAATTGGGTCGGGAGGACATCATAGTAGAAGCTCTGTCTGTTCTGAGATTAGATAGCAGTGTGTTAGTTACCTAAGATATTGATGTATTAACCCTTAACTAGCGTTTGCGATATTTCTTTTTCATTGTATTTAGAACTTATCCCAAAGAGATAAAGTTGAGATTGATGTAGTCTCGGAATGAATACAGCCTGTTTAAGGGTTAAAAACTATTTATGCCACACGTTGTATGGAACGAATAACCAACATTGTACAGATGTGGTAAAAAGTTAAAAACTAGTCGACGAGTTGAGTAACGGATCAAGAACAGTCAATGGACAGGAAAAACTAGTCAATGCTATAATTGAGCTCGATTGGCAACACTGATAATAGCAAGAAGGTTGTAGATAACTATGACGTTTACACCAAAGAGAAACCTGTGGAAATAATGAAATTTATTCAGTACTTGGGTAGTAACATACACTTGTACTTGTCAAGTTCACAATGCAGTACAGTTTAATTGTTTTTTTTTTTTTTGTTTAATAGGGACAATGCCACACAGATCATCCTAGCCCCAAACTAAGCAAAGCTTGTACTATGGGTACCAGGCGACGATATACATATTAGATAGATAGATACATACTTATATACATAGAAAACATCCATGACTCAGAAACAAATATTCGTGCTCATCACACAAATATTTGCACTTACCGGGATTCGAACCCAGGACCACCAGCTTCGTAGGCAGGAGCACTACCAACTAGGCTACGGTGACCGTCAAATTAGTAGTAGTAGTAGTCGAATTCAGTATAAAAATTACAAAATAATAATTAGTCCGTCCGTGCGGTCTGTTTTATCAGATATATTTTCTTAAATCCTAAAAGAAATAACAAGTTACTAATCTATTATTTTGAAATTTAGTTGTACAATATTAAAATTGAAGAATTGAAGGCAATGAGCATTAGGCTAGCGCAGAAGGCTCTTAGCCAGTAGCTTAAATTAAACGACTAATACCCGAGGCTACCCTTTTGGGGTTCGGGCCACAGCTCAGGGGGCCGCTGAAGCAAAAGGACAGAATTCTAAGAGAGGGTGTGATCAGCTGCACGGGGTCACTGATGACGCGTTAAGGGGCCAAAGCGATCCTCGCCGCTGAGGAGCCTACCCTAGCTAACCTGCGGCTTTCTCTAGCTACCTAGGTGTTAATGGTAAAACTCAGTGATATAGAACTAAGACAGTCGCCTCGCTGCTTCGTGTCGCGGGTTTGAATCCCGCGCCGGAAAACTATTTGTGTAACCCATAAGTAGTTTTTCTGAGTCTGAATGTAATTTGTGTCCGTCTGTTATATGTTTGTAAAGTGCCCTGCGACACAAGGATTAGATTCCCTAGTGCGGGCTTTGTCTTTTATAAAAAATAGCAGTATCCATTGAATTACTAAATTTATGATGTCCTCCTAGCCGAATTTTGGCCACGGCGCCGCGGCGGCCAGTCTCATTAGAGTTTAGTCATCTGCGCAGAATATATTATAGTGCTCAAATGTGTGCGCAAACACAGGATCACTTTCTATTCAATCACTCTCATGATCTGATTGGACGCCTAGCGACACGACCGGAAAGAAGTCAGGTACAGGACCGACGGCTTTACATGCTCTCCGAGGTACGGCGGTATAATACCACAAACTCCCAGACTTCGGGCTGATGCTGAGAATTTTTTCTTTTTACGGAAAAGTCCCAAAATCACTTTTGGCCCGACCCGAGATTTGAACCCAGGACCTCGTACTCTGCGGGTGAATACGCTACCACTAGGCCAATGATTCCATAAAGAAGTATCCATTTCTTTATTGCTTTACCGAAATGTAAGGTATAAAATCTTACCAGGAGGAAGGAAAAATTTAATTTCACATAAAAATGGGAAATTAAATTTTTCCTTCCTCCTGGCCGAATATACATTAATTATTAAAAACTCCCGTTTAATTTGCTGATTATCATAGATGCCACTCAATTTATATAAAAAAATATTAAATTGTGAAGCATATGACGAATTAATTTTTTAATATTGTTGCTTGGCAAATTCTTTGAAATCAGTTGGTCAAGGTGAATCATAATCTTATGCACCTATGTCAATACCGCGTCATCGCAAAAAAATGTTTGTAAAATACTTATCATATCATTCATAATCTTAACGATACATAAAATGAGGAAAATATTTGTAGCAATGGTTTTCGGTAGATAAGTTTTTAGCGGCCCACACTAGATCATTGCGGACTTTACAAACATATAATAGACGGACACAAATTACATCCAGACTCAGAACAACTATTTATTATTTATTTTTTTGCAGCCCACACTAGATCATTGCGGACTTTAGAAACATATAATAGACGGACACAAATTACATCGAGACTCAGAACAACTATTTATGGGCCACACAAATAGTTGTCCGGCGCGGGAATCGAACCCGGGAGTCGAAGCGGCGAGGCGAGAGTCTTAGCCGCTGCGCCACACGTGCAGTCAATTAGTAAGCCGTTACGCAAGAAGTAAGCCGATCTGGAAGGCTGAATTTAGTAAACAACCATTGAATTAAAAGAAAAAAATAGTAATAATTTACAATTAGATAGATAGATAAACTCTTTATTGCACACCAAAGACATAACTTAGAGCCTAGCCTTATAGCCATGCTTTATTAAAGAGCTTTTTCTTATGAAACAATTCACACCAAAATCGATTAAATTATTCAATCGATTTTTGTGTTAATTAAGAAATATAATACAACAATATGACAATGTACATTTGCTACAATTTGATAACTTGATATTTAGGTTCAATAAACATAAATTTACCACGGACCTGTTGGCGTGGTTGGCAAATGCTTGCTTTTCACGCCAGAGGTCGTGGGTTCGATTCCCACCCAGGACAAATATTTGTGTGCGTGAACATGTCTGTTTGTACTGAGTTTGGATGTAATTATCTATATTAGTATGTATTTACAAAATAAAAATAGTAAATCAGTTATCCGGTTTCCAAAGTACAAGTTCTGCTTAGTTTGGGATCAGTGGCCGTGTGTAAATAATGTCCCATGATATTATTATTATTAAATTGCGAAACTTCTCCCACGTACGTTGAGGTTGTGGAAGTAACTCTCTGTTACGGTTTTCCCAAGAGACTACATCATGGGGCCCTTCAACAAAGAAATTATAAGGTTTCTAAAGGGTCAACGCGCTAATGATGCACCTGATATTACAGCCGTTCATAGGCTACGGTGACCACTTACCATGAGATGCCTTGCCTTTAAATTACATAATACGAAAGAAATATATAAAAACATACTTATAATGACGTCAAGTACTCAAGAGTACCTCGAGATCGATTGAATACCGTTAACGCTCTGTAACTGTAAAGTACTTTCCGAGTAATATTGACACTAGACCACCAGAGCCGCGTGAGTTATGTTACAGCATACGATAATGTATCGATCGCAATATAGGTCCTGAGTTTAGGGGCATTGGATAGGCCGAATTTGCGCATAACACATTACTAGACAGTACTATTTGACAATAGTACGTAAATATTTATTTATTTATTTTAAAACTTTTGCACATGGATGTACAGAGGCGGACTTAATGCCGGAGGTATTCTCTACCAGTCTACCTTAGGGTGATGCAGAGATAAATAAGGTAGGTGCACTTAACACGTCGTGTGTGGAGGTGATAAATCTTATACTTAAAAATACAATAAAAATAGTTACATAAATTAAAACTAGAATATAATAATATACATATATATAAAATAAATATATATCCTGCTGTGTGGTGACGGCATAGAATATCATCAGCCCATCTCATCCAGTGGGAGGTTTAGAAATCGTTTTTCTGGGACGGGCAGCAGAGTTTTTCTGTGAACTATGACCATCAAACTGCGATCGCCAACCCGTCTGTCAAGCGTGGCGATTTTGACATATCCCCCCCATTCTTTGGAGAGGCTTTTGTCCAGCAGTAAAACTTTTACTTTGGCTGATGACTGTCTAACATAAATAACCAATTTGACATATACTTCAAGAAATACCTATTTAACTAAAGCATTATTATCTTAAATTATATTATATCCTACTTGATCAAATATGTCACGAATCACGATTGAATAATCTACTTGTGCCTAGATACTATTCATATTCGGATTGTTTACAAGCGCTTTTTAAAGCCTGTGTGAATAAAAACCATTTTTATTTTATTTATATCAGTTATCTGGTATCCTTAGTACAAGCACTGCTTAGATCAGATGGCCGTCTGTGAATTATTATTGATAATAGGGTAGATAATATATATAATATTCACTCCAGCCCAAGAGCTATGTACAGACGCCAACACATCAAGCTACACCAATCTGTCAAATTACCCAAATGAAAGTGAACCTTATGCTTTTGTAATGAAGTTGAAAATCTATAAAATAAATTTGACAGATTTGGGTAGCTGGATGTGCTGGCGTCTGTACCTTACTATGACATAAATAACTTGCTAAGACCTGCGAGTCCTGTTTAATTAAAATCGAGAACGGAGACGGTCGTTACTGTAAACGAGAAAAACTCAGTCACAGTATAAATATAGACAGTAAGGTAACTAAGTCTAGTTGATGAAATAATTACCTACGCTTTATTGAAGCCTACTACATACCTTATGTTCTAGATACCTTTTTTTCGATAAGGCAGGGGGAATGCCTTCGCATTCCAAGAAGCCGATTTCAAACAGTCGTATACTACGGAATACGTACGTAGATTTTTAAAAAGATTGCGGAGCTAAACTTGTACGCGACCATTCGTTTTGACGCGGCACTCACTACTGATAGCACCGCGAGAACCGCTTAGAGTTCTTGTCGATGCGCATGTTTGTGTGAGTGCGCCGTTTCGACCGTTTGCTGGTAGTTTCTTTACTGTCCATTCTTATACTGCGACTCCGGCCTACATGAACTAGTTGGGCCACCGATCAAGTAATATTTACCTTCCATACAAATATGGGCGAATATTATAAATGCTTCTTCAAGATCATTCTGGTAGTTCTAATTTAGGCTCTATGTAGAGTGTATTAGGAGCTATTAGAACAAACATGAGATATTCTGCAATAAGAGCACCCGCACACTAGGCGGTTGCCAGGCGGCTGTCATTGTAAGTTACCAGTTCAATAGGTCTTGACTATTAGATCCCTAATAGAACATACACTATCTTAAAAACCATAACCATTAGTCCTAAGAAAGCCTACGTGTATTCCAAACGCCAAAGGCCTCCCTCAAAGGCTTACAAAACAAAAAAAAAATATATTATAAGTAATATAATAGTTCTAAACTTAAAAATAATAGCTTCATAACTTACTATTTATTTTATTTATTTATTTATTTATTCTTGTACACACAAAACATACAATAAATAGATAAAAGTGCGAAGAAATGAATACTACAAAGGTGCTGCTTATTTCCAAGAAATTTCTTCCAGCAGACCCGCGACAGGAAAAAGTTTACACAGCCATAATGATGTGTGTAGGTCTATAATACACTTACATACTAATAATTGCATATATACTTAAATACATATAAATATTATATCCAATTTAGACTTAACAATAAACTAAATACTAATAATACATTCTATTATTATTTATTTAAGGATTTTAAAAAATATATATGTACACAGACTATACGGACGGATTAATTCCATTTATGTTTGTTACTGTATCTGACTATGTTTATGTACTGCCTGTACATACATATGTGCGTGAGCTTGACAAGTACAGACGCCAGCACATCAAGCTACCCCAATCTGTCAAATTTCCCCAATTGACAGTGAATCTTATGCTACTGTGATAAAAGTTGAAAATCTATAAAAGAAATTTGTGAGATTGGGGTAACTGGATGTGCTGGCGTGTGTACAAGTCTATGTTAATACCCAAGTGCTGACTAAATTTCATTATTTCAACATAGTGCTAACAGATTCCAAACTAAGCAGAGCCTGTACTAAGCAACCAGACCAAATAAACATACTTATATATTTCTAACAACATATATATTATAGTATACTAATAAGTCATTGTATAAATTTTTAAATGAAAAATGTTATTATAATATGACTGAATACCTAAATGACATTATTATGTAAGAAAATGTATTATAAATTTGACACGTTTATTAATATTATTTTAATTTGTATTTAATGACATATTACTTCCAATTCAATATTGTATGCCAGTATGGCGGGTCATAGTTGGCCTAAACTTGTAACATAACATCCGTATGTAACCTATGTGCCACAATTAAGTTCATTTCATTTCATTTCATTACACCCAGACACAGAACAAATAATCGTGCTCATCACGCATAGATTTGTCCTGAGTGGGGATCGAATTCACGACCTCTGACTTACCAGTCAAGGTCACTAACCAAATAAATAATGAATGCTTTTAGCGAGGACATATCAAGGTTCTTTTTGGTAATTTAGATAGGGTCAATCATACTTCAACTGTTAATCAATTAGTACGTTTTTAGGGTTCCGTACCCAAAGGGTAAAACGGGCCCCTTTTACTAAGGCTTCGCTGTCTCTCTGTCTGTCTGTCCGTCGTCAATAGGCTGTATCTCATGAACCGTGATAGTTAGACAATTGAATTTTTTCCAGATGATGTATTTCTGTTGCCGCTGTAACAACAAATACTAAAAAACAAAATAAATATTTAAGGGGCTCCTATACAACAAACGTGAATTTTTTGCTCGTTTTTAACCGACTTCAAAAGGAAGAGGTTCTCAAATTCACATTGTTTTTTATGTATGTGCACCGATTACTCGGAGATTTATGTGAATTTTAGAGTCATCTGATTTGCGTGAATTTTAGAGTCATTCGTCAACTCGGACGCGAAAATCTCGGCCGCGCGGCCGAGTCGGGAAGATTTAATTATACCTACTGTTTTATTATGCATCTCGGCCGTAGGCATAATTACTACACGGGCGAGTCAATACAACTCATTTTTGTGAATTTGTTTATTCGTCATCTCGGCCGAATACAAGAAGTACATTCTCGTAGAAAATATTTAAAACAAACAATTAATTTTTTAGCCAGAATAAGTTAAACGCTGATTGAGTAAAGTGTTTAGTAAGTTTTTCTACAAATGTACTGCAATAAAATGCTCACGCTCTGAGTGTGTAATACTGCATATCGATGTAAAACTTCAAACCAATGTCAAACAGACAGGGTTACAGTAATTAACCTATCAAGATCACGCGTCAAATTTAGGCCTAACTAAATTTAAATTAGCCAGAAAACATATAAAACGTTGGTCTGTTTTGGCGCATCTACCTAAAAAAGATGTAAATTGGTTGGTTGAATATAATGTCACAATGTCCAAGAACGCCAAATATAGTCCCATTCAATGATTATTTGGTAAAATCGTGGTTAAGTGAAGAATCTTTTTTTTTTAATAAATGGAATAACCAATATGATTGAAAGTTGGCATTCTACTATTAACAAAAAAATACCAGCCAAACCCAAAAGTATAGCACAATTTTTAACGATAATACAAAAAAAAGATGATTATTTTAATGTATTATACCAAAAAGGTCTAACATCACAAAAAAACTTAAAGAAACCCAAGAAATCGATGAAAATATATATACTACCATTAATGAATATAAACAAGGGCAAATAAATATATGTATTAAAACAATGTTATTCAATAAATTTGCATACCGAAGTATCGGTGAAACATGCTGTACCTATTGTCAAATGTATTTTGTACCATCTTTGTAACCATGTCTCGAGCAAATAAACTATTCTATTCTATTCTTCTATTCTATTCTTTTTTAGTTTGATGCGGAATAGTTGCCATTTGGTGCCATAAAAAAAATATTATAGATAATGGTACGGCACTCTTCGTGCGCGAGTCCGACTTGCACTTGGCTATTAAATACATTAGTTTACACATAAATTACCGGAATTCCGTTCCGGGAGTATACGAAGTGTAATTTTGTGTTGCATAGATAAGACACACCTGTGTCTTGTAAAGAGGTGCATTCTAGTTCAACCATAGTTCGCCATATTGGTAACGTTTCCGGCACAGAGTTTTTGTGAACATATTAACATAAAGTTTTAGTGATAAATATTCCATCTAAACATAATTTAGTTAATACAACCTCAGTACTTGATCAATCGGAATATAAACATCAAAATAAAAATAATAAAATATTTATTTGTGTTGATAAGCGAAGTTCTACAAAATATTGTTAACTTATATTATTAAGTTCTCAATTAAGCGTATAATGTATTTTGAGAAATGAAGATTCTTAAACCGTAAATAGGATATCTGTAATCTTTAATTTAAATTCCACCATGTGCCACTCTTTAGCCGAAAATGTAGATGCTCTTAAGAAGCTTAAATTACTATTAAGTATATTCTTTTATTGGGCACATAGCTCGTAGAACCGACGGCCGTTGGGGCAGAAAGGTTCTCGAGTGGCGACCACGAACCGGAAGACGCAGCGTGGACAGGACCCCTACAAGATGGACCAATGATCTTGTGCGGGTCGCTGGAAACTGCTGGATGCGGATAGCGCAAGACCGGCAATTGTGGAAATCTTTGGGGGAGGCCTTTGTACAGCAGTGAACGTCTTTCGGCTGATATGATGATGATGATGATGATATTCTTTTACAAAAACAAATACCCGTCATAATGTGTGAAAATGGGCCTCACGACCTCTGTATAATCCATATCTGTAAAACTGTTGTCACTTGAAAATCCTCACCATCATCATCATATCTACCGAGAGAAGTCCACTGCTGGACTCAGGCCTCCCTCAAAGATCTCCACAGTTGCCGGTCTTGCGCTATCTGCATCTAGCGGTTTCCAGCGATCCTCTCAAGTTCATCAGACCATCTTGTAAGGAGCCAGCTCACAAGTCTTTTTTTCTTCTTGAAAATCATAATACAAAATAGTTTACTAGTAACAATTGCTCTTGTAATAAGTGTAATATTTTTTCATTACCTAGGAACTGTTTTAAAATTAAATGAACTAATGAAATTTATTAGCATTTGGGTATTAACATACAATTATCAAGCTCACAATGCAGTACATACATAAATATAGTGAAATACAATATTAAAGTAACAAAAAAATTAACTATTCCGTGGTCTCTTTTATCACATTTTTTAAATTAAATAATAAGTTACTTAGCTACCATTTTTTAATTAGGTACTATTATATATATAAACTGAAGACACCGAGCAGTTGGCTAGTGCAGAAGGCTCTCAACCAGGGACCGGACAACCCCGCTTCTGAGTTAAGCCGTTTGATAGGGTAACCCGTTCATTGGGTAACTCGTATCGCAGTGTTACCCTTTGATTGACTTACAGCCTCGAAACCCAGTGAAAGGGTTAACACGTTTTTTATGGTAACCACGGGAAGGGGTTAACCCCTTCAATGACTTAAGCCCTTGAATAGCTTACCCTCTTGAAAAGGTTTTATTCGAGTTAACTTGAATTACCCAATCAACTTAGCAGCGTGTAGATGGGAGTAGGTATACTCGCACCCGTGCGGTGCCTCATTGCCTAACTACTTTTAGGTAGGTACAACAAATTTGACGAACGAACGACTTTTTATATTTTAAATTTGAAAGTTTAGTGACGCAAAATAGTCAAGCTAATAATTAACGTGTTATTTAAAGAACTGAATTACTTTAATCTTAATATTGTGACAATCTGTATGATGTGATTATATTTTGTTAAATAATTATTATAATATTTTGCTGTGTGGTGATGGCATAGGATATCATCACCCCATTTTATCACGTAGGGGGCGCAGAAATCGACCGAGGGCATACCTACCAGAGAACCGGCAGCAGCGTTTATCTATGAACTATGACCATCAAACTTTCTTTCGCCAACCCGTCTGCCAAGCTATGGGGCTCTGGGGGTCTGCCAAGCTCCCATTCTTTGGGGAGGCTTTTGTCCAGCTGTGGACGTACTTTGGCTGACATGAGGACGATGAAATAATTGACGGGCGTGTTGGCATTGTTGGTAAATGCTTGCTTTTCACGCCGGAGCTCGTGGGTTCGATTCCATTCAGAAGACAGATATTGTGTGCATGAACATGTCTGTTTGTCCTGAGTCTGGGTGTAATTATCTATATTAGTATGTATTCACAAAAGAAAAGTAGTATATGTAATATATCAGTTATCTGGTTTCCATAGTACAAGCTCTACTTAGTTTGGGATCAGATGGCCGTGTGTAAATAATGTCCCTGGATATTATTATTATTATTTAAATTATTGTATAAAATTAACTGATATATTATGGGTATTCTAAAACATCATTGACGTGACTTAAATGTTCATTATCATAAGAATATTATCACTTTAAGAATTTTCAGAGTCAAGCAATCTTAGGTTATGTAATTGTCTATATATTTCATATATAGACAGCAACCTTGGTCTGATAAAAATACATTTAGGCAACCACCTAGGTACAAGTTTTCCAAGACTAATTCTGTATTTAATAAAGATCTTTACCGTAATTTCATATTAGTTACTTATTTATTTGCAAATATAGTTGAAATAAAAATACGGCTTTTGTGGCCTCATTAATTGGCTTAAGGCAACTGCCTGTTTTTTTGTGCCATGATGTCGTCTGAAAAAATGACAAACTGGCTATCCCGTATATCTTTTACAGAAACCAATGGCCTTAGAATTTGACAAATGGATGACAATCTAGTAGGACAATCAATTATACGGCTTCTGTAGCCAAATGGCAAAAAACGGAACCCTTATAGATTCGTCATGTCTGTCTGTCTGTCCGTCCGTATGTCACAGCCACTTTTTTCCAAAACTATAAGAGCTGTACTGTTGAAACTTGGTAGATGTATTCTGTGAACCGCATTAAGATTTTCTCACAAAAATAGAAAAAGAACAATAATTTTGGGGGTTCCCCATACATAGAACTGATGCTAATTTTTTTTTCATCGTACCCGTACATGTGGGGGATCTATGGATAGGTCTTCAAAAATGATATTGAGGTTTCTAATATCATATTTTTCTTAACTGAATAGTTTGAGCAAGAGACACTTCCAAAGCAGTAAAATGTGTGCCCCCCCCCCCCCTTATAACTTCTAAAATAGGAGAATGATAAAACTGAAAAAAATATATGATGTAGATTACCATGCAAACTACCACTGATAATTGGTTTGATCGAAATCTAGTAAGTAGATTTTTTAATACGTCATAAATCGTAAACCGCAATTTACCTTTCATTTAATCAACTGAAATACTTGATGCTATGGAACCCTTCATGGGCGAGTCCGACTCGTACTTGGCCTGTTTTTTTAAATATTGATGTGTTATAACGATTTTCGAAAAAAAGAAGGTTACCGCCGCTCTTGCAAGTAAATTGCAAGCTATTAGCTTTAACAGCGTGTTCATTTCTGATTACATTAATAAAGATATGGACGTTTGTATTAATAGTTATAGTATTTACATATCTCTGAGTCACCAACATTTTAGTCGTCGATCATACCAATTCAATCAATATCTTCTATTATTCTAGAGCAATGAGCTGCCAACAATCTTGTCATTTTTTTATAATAACTGGCACTGTCACTAGTGACTGAAAAATAATTCAACACCTCTCAAACTTAATCTTTTAGGGAAACGCCTGTTTGTTGTTTTAAAATTTTCCAAACAGGTAAATTTCTAACTGACTAACTTGGCCTTGTCTGAAATATTGTAACTTAATGCCTAAAGACCTTTTAAGATTAGATTAGCATGGTTCTTAAACATTTTAAGAACAATAAGGCTCCTGGTGATAACAGAGTTACAATAGAGCTTTTTAATGCGGATGGTATACCAATCCTACGAGCTTTTCAAAAGCTATTTAACTTCGCCATACTAAAAGGTCAAACGTCACAAGGCTGGCACATATTGGTGTGGTAGTGCTTTCTTCAATAAGGGCGATAAAAACCCTTTGAAAAAATAACAGACCCATCACGTTACTGAGCCATGTTTACAAGTTGTTTTCGAGAGTCATTACGAATCGTCTCACGCACAGGTTTGACGTCAACCATCCTCCTGAACAAGCCGGTCGCCGAAAATGCTTTAGTACCATATACCACATACATACGCAGCAGCAAGTTATTCAGAAGACCGAGGATATATCCAGCCATTATGCTTAGCGCTTGATTGAATCGAAACCTGGATGTACTGTGATCTTTCCAAAATTCCAAATTAACTACCGGTATGCCGAGGTGTTAAAGTGTTTGTATGAGAACTCGCAACCTATACGATTGCAGCAAGGCGTGAGACTGGGGGATATAACATCTCTATCTCCAGAACTATTCATCGCTGCATTGGAAGATGTCTTTAAGCTCCGGGACTGAAAGGCTTTGGCATCAATCTCAATGGCGAATACATCCCTCACCATCGTAATCATGGCTGAAACATTGAAATATCTCGGTACAATGCTCGAAGACTTCAGCAGGGTCTCTCTACTAGAGTGTCTCAAAATGAACATGGATAAGACGAATATCATGTTGAACATTCAGGTTGCACCCATTCCAGTTAAGGTAAGGGACTCTGCACTCGAGGTTGTGGAGAGCTATATCTATAACTAGGACAGACCACCCCACTAGGGAGGCGGTCCAACGCGGTGGTTTTCACCGAAATCTGCGTGCGCCAGAGAACGGGAGGGCGCCAGAAGAAACGTTCACTGAGTACCGACGGGATGACTACCGGCACGTATTAGTGCACTGGCACGCACGGCTAGAGTTACGCCTAAACGCGCGCCAGCGTGCCGTCGGTGCCATCCTACCTCACTTCAAGGCCTGGGTGGAAAGGAGTCTGCCCAACACACTTTCGCTGAGTGCCCGGCCCGGGTGGCCAAAAGGCGACTCAAGATCTCAATCGGACGGGATCTGTCCCTGCCGGCAATCGTAGGGGCAATGCTGGTGGCTGACTCTTCTAAATGGCATGCCGTGGTCTCCTTTTATGAGTCATGTTCCAAAAGGAGGCCGCCGAGCGCGAACGGGAGAGATCGCAGACGGAGGAGGCGTCGGGGTGGCGGCTGCAACCAGTAGCCCAACTCCCCCTCGGAGCCGCGGCGGCAGTAAGAGAAGTCAATGTTACCAGCTAAAAGAAGACAGCGATCTGTTTATGGCGCGGTCGCTGTGCCGGACTGGCAGAAGTCGGCAAATAGCGAGGACAATCCAGAGCCCTCTCACGGTGCGTGTGGGACCATCATACCATATGGAACTTTTCGCATAAGGGGTGCACCGGAGCAACATACCCGCGTTCCCGGGGCTCCCCCATCAGGCGCCAAGAGAAGCCCACGGCAGGTAGGTTTAGTCGGTGCGAGTCTGACGCATCCATCCGTAAACATTTTTGCGGGTGGCATAAGTAGGCATTCGACCTGCCTTATCAAAAAAAAAGGTAAGAGGTCCACTTCGAGTAGGAGATGAATTCTAGAATCTAACTTGCCTGGGCAGCGTTCGGAAAGCTAAGCTTCTGGTCCCAAATACCAATCAAAAGTCTTCGATTAGTATGTGTTGCCTCCGATTAATTAGGGAACCAAGACGTAGCCGCTCACTACGGGGCTAATAAAACGAGTCATGGTCACCCAAAGAGCAATGGAGTACGCCATGTTCGGAGTTTCCCTCCGAGATCAAATCACAAATCTCAAGATCCAACCAAGAGAGGCAAATAAAAAAAACCGACATAGCTTGAATAATTGCCAAGCAAAAGTGGCGGTGGGCAGGGTACATAGCTTGCAGAATCTACGGCCGCTGGGGCAGAAAGTTTCTCAAGTGACGACCATGAACCGGAAAACGCAGCGTGGGGCCCCCAACAAGATGGACCGATGATCTTGCGAGGGTCGATGACAGCCGCTGGATGCGGGCAAGGCAGGATCTGCAGTTGTGGAGTATCTTTGGGAAGCAATGGACTTTGCCCAGCAGTACCTTCGGCTGATATGATGATAATGGTGATGGTTATGATGATGATGCATCTATTCAATAACGGTGTACGCCACCACGCCTCCGCGGTTTAACTTTAACAGAATGAAAATCAAATTCTTTGTTATAATATAATTATGTCCTCCTAGCCGAATTTCGGCCCCAGCGGCCAGTCTCAATGGAGACTGGCCATGTGAGCGGGACATACCACAAGTGTGTGTGCAAACACTGGGGCACTATCTATTCCATCACTCTCATTATCCGATGGGACGACTAGCGGAACGACCGGAAGGTCAGGTACAGGATCGACGGCTTTACGTGCTCTCCGAGGCATGAGGCTATAATACCGCCAACTCCCAGACTTCGGGCTGACACTAAGAAATTTTTCTTTTTACGCAAAAATCCCATAGACACTTTTGGCCCAACCCGGGATTTGAACCAAGGACCTCGTTATCTACCTATGAAGACGCTACCACTAGACCAACGAAGCGTAACACATTCTTTAAAAAAAGAACTGCTCAATTGCTTTTACTTAATTCTGTAGTACCTACCGAGTTCCAAATTAAAAGAAATTATGACAATAAACAAGAACAGACACGAAAAAATTATATTACAGAGTTTTGTAACAAGCAAAATTGAACTTTAAAATAATAAATTCCAAATTATTATGACTAGATGTCACGTGCGGTGGTGTTTATGCAATTATCAAACCAATTTCGATGCGAAAGAGTGCATATTACAATGTCTTGGCTGGAATGGCTTACCCGTGTTACAGGGTATGAAAGGGTAACCCTTTCGGAAGTGGTTCATTACACCCGTTCGAAGGTGTAACTCGTATCATAGGGTTTATTTTTTAAGCGCTTAAAAATACCCGTTCAAAAACCCGTTCAACGAGTATCCGGACGGTCCCTGCTCTCAACCAGTGGCTTAACTTAAGCGACTAATACCTGAGAGCACCCTTATGGGGTTCGGGCCACAGCTCAGGGGTGCACTAAAGTAAAAAGAAGGAATTCTAAATGAGGGTGTGATCACTTGCACGGGATCAACGATCACGTGGTAATAAATATATCCATAAGTTCAATCGTATTTAGTCGCAATCTTAAGACAAATTAGATATTACCAAGATTCAGAATCACTAAATTTATCTGTTAAACAAAAGGTCAACCTTATAATAGATGAAGTACTAACTCTTAGCCAACTTATAAGTACCTACCAAGCCTTAAAGGTTACTTGAAGGGTGACTACTTTGTTCAATCAGGTTAACATCTGATAACAGTACTTGTAAAAGATTCTACGCAACTATTTATTTATTTAAGAGTTTTTGAACATACACAAAAAAAAACTTGTGTGTACTTATGTACACGCGTTAGAAGTTATACTTCTTAATATACAACTTGAACATAGTTATCAATTTTCATACCACCTAGAACTAACTTCATGCTGTTAAATTTTTTGGTGTCGGTGTGCGCGCGCTTTGTAAAAATTCACTCTCATAATTTTTCTCCATCGCGCCAAAAGAAGTATAACTTCAAAATAACCAAAAGTAAATTAAGTGTAGAAGAAATAAATAGTACTTGGGTGCTGCTTATATCAAAAGAAATTTCTTCCAGCAGACCCGCGAGAGGAGATATTAAAGTACAATCAGCATGTGCGTAGGTTTATAATGCCATTACATAAACTTCATACTAAAATACACAAAAAACCCACAACACAACAGAAGATAATGAAATAAACAGAGAATAGTTTTAGAATTACGAATGTCAGAGGGAGAGAAGACCACAATCTGACTGGCTTAACCGTGAAGGAATGTGAATAAAACTCACGCTTTCTCTCACCCATCACAACACAATAATAAATTAAATAAAATCTATAAATTATAAATAGTAATTATAAAATCATACAATAAAACAAATAATAATTAGTAAATTAGGTGTAATTTATCTATAATATGTATTTCGACAAGGGAGAGAAGACCACAATCTGACTGGCTTAACCGTGAAGGAATGTGAATAAAACTCACGCTTTATGCAATGGACGATTAAGAAGGTATTATAGTAATAATAAATACATTAATTTCAGGTAAGTTACACCCATCACAACACAATATAAATACATTAATTTCAGGTAAGTTACACCCATCACAACACAATAATAAATTAAATAAAATCTATAAATTATAAATAGTAATTATAAAATCATACAATAAAACAAATAATAATTAGTAAATTAGGTGTAATTTATCCATAATATGTATTTCGACAAGGGAGAGAAGACCACAATCTGACTGGCTTAACCGTGAAGGAATGTGAATAAAACTCACGCTTTATGCAATGGACGATTAAGAAGGTATTATAGTAATAATAAATACATTAATTTCAGGTAAGTTACACCCATCACAACACAATATAAATACATTAATTTCAGGTAAGTTACACCCATCACAACACAATAATAAATTAAATAAAATCTATAAATTATAAATAGTAATTATAAAATCATACAATAAAACAAATAATAATTAGTAAATTAGGTGTAATTTATCTATAATATGTATTTCGACAAATATATAAGTATATTTATCAATTTTCTGGTTCATAGTGCAGGCTCTGCCTAGACGGCAGTGTGTTAGTTGTTCCAAGTTATGTACTATCATTTATTAGCCCAGCAACTGTGGAGATCCTTGGGGGAGGCCTTTGTCCAGCAGTCGAAATCTTTTGGCTGATGTGATGATGAAAACGTATTAAAAGTATAACGTCATGTTTTATAAGTATATGTAGAAATAGCACGCTAATTGCAAAAAGTTTCCACGGAAAGTTTGCTAACAGAGCTGGCTGAACTTAATGTAAGTGTCAATAAGTCTAGTGTGGGACTAGCCGTTTCCGTCGTACATGTCCTTAAGTTGGTACAAACGACAAGCGCCAACCTGTGGCTCTAACACTGAAACATCATTATACTGCAGTGATTTATATCTGACTGTTGCCAGCTGATTTGAATATTACAGTGTAACTGTTTACAGTGTGACAGTATCCAGAACTGTGTATAGGTGATACACAGATCTGGGAACAGTCAGCAACATGTCTAAGTAGCTTCACAGGGACATTCTTTATAATCACCAGCTCTCTTCATATCGCTTTCATACTTGAATTACAGGCATAACTTGTATCTAATATCCTAAGCAAGGATCTTAAAAGACTATGCAAAGATTTATCACTTAACACATTTATTACGAAAAGCAGTACGGCAAGGAATATTTTTAATTTAACGGTAATTTAGTATTTAACTATTGTAATATTTTTATTTAGTTAGTTGTAATTCTTTAGTCATTTATTGATTATAACTTAGGCACTGATATATCTGTTGCTATTCGTGAAAACCTGTTATTTGCTCACTGTAGCTTACTTTATATTTAATTTTATGTTTAATAGCTGTTGGTTTTTATTTGTAAATAAATAAATATATTTCACGAACTAGTAATAGATCACAGCTTATTACATAACAAAGGTACGATATAAATTACTTGTTGGTTTATGGAACTTCAGCAACAGCTCCTAGTTTTGTTTTATGATAATAATTTTATGAATGTATTTATTTATTTATGAAATAAAAGTATATATGCATGTACATCATATAGTATGTAAATTAATATATAATTTATTGATTACATTGGGAAGTATGACAATGACATAAAACGCAACTTCACAACTGGCCCTATAGAGTTGCTGATTTTGTGGAGACGAGTATTTATATTTGACTTTCACATATCATAATGTAATGAAGTAAAAGCTATGTACTCCTTTTTACCAAAATGGCGCGTCGGAGGAGTATACAATTTGGAACTTAAAGTTCATATGGAGAAGGAGTGAAGAAAGCTAATGTTTCTATATATTAGGCATTAGAGCTAAATTATTTTAATAAATAAAAAAAAGAGTTTGCTTTAGATCACACGAATGAAGTAAAACTTAAAACGTAACTGGCTAGGAGATAAAGAAAAGGAAATGTGTGCTTGCACCTCTCTCTCTTGCCTCTTCGTAAAATACTTCATTAACTTAAATCTCCATCTCGAATCCTATTCACCTCACCCAATCACACTTTTCGTAACACTAAAAAAAATACATTATTTTACCAATAATTTGACGTTATTTATTCAGTACCAAATAAATTTACCAATGATGTAATAATGATACCTACCTACTTACCAAAAAATTAAAGGTTTTTGTTTTTTAAAGTGCTTATTATTTAATGTCATTCATTAATTATAATAACTGAATATGATTTATTGGGACCTGCGATCTGCGATCTCAATCAATCAAAACTATTGTTTTGCTATGTTCTTTTGAAATTGAACCATTTGATTGAACGGGTCGAACGAACCAGATCATTTTGTCATCGGGTCAGTATTGATTCAGATCTTTGCGATCGAACGAACGACACATGCCTACTGTCAAAACTGAGAACAGACTTAAACTTTAATGTCTATAGTCTTTGACAATAGAACCATTATGTTCGAATTTCAAACAAGTGCGATCTCTAATCTTTTTAAATTAATCAAAATTTCGTCCGTTTGACCATGGTTTGACCATTGCTATCATTAAACCAAAGCTGTCCGTTTTATGAAAGCGATCAAGTCAGTCAAGTTAGCGACATAACATGATTCTTAACTTATCTGTGACGGACTCCATGATGGCGGTTAATGAATTAACATCCGCCAGTTTATCATGTAAGAGGATTAATTGCTAAGTTGATTGACAACTCTCGTGTTCCAAGCGGAGGAATTACATGCAAACATTCCATGTCATTGCACCATATTAAATTCCTGTTCCATATTATTATGGTGCTGTGTGGCTAACGGCATAGAATATAGCCACCCCATCTCATCCCGCGGCGGCGTAGAAGTTGTCCCGAGGGAATATCTACCAGAGCAGCAGCGTCTCTCTGTGTACTATGAACATCGTACTGCGATCGCCAACCCGTCTGCCAAGCGTGGTGATTATGGCATATCCCTCCCAGTGATGGGCACAAGTCCATAGTGGAAATATTTTGGGGAGGCCGTTGTCCAGCTGTGGACGTCATTCGGCTGATATGCTTGGGTTAGTAATTGAAATAATTACATAACAAATTATGTAATAAGGAATTCCCTTTCATTTTAAATCATTTGTTGCTAAAGTCTATCCTACTAATATCATAAACGTGAAAGTTTGTAAGTATGGATGGATCAACGGATGTTTGTTACTCTGTCACGTAAAACATAGAATGGACTTTAATGAAACAATAGCTTATAGGTACATCAGAATAACACTTAAGCTACAATTTATAAAGATATTGTGTGAATTGTCCAAAATATGACGATAAGTGTCAAGTAAGTAAGAAAAAGTCTACCATCTGCGAGCTATTCCGGCGTACACTGCCAAAACCGCTAGAGGTACATATCCCACTAATATTATCTATGCGAAAGTTTGTGTGTATAGATATATGGATGTATGTTTGTTACTCTTTTACGCCAAAACTACCTTAACGCGGGCGAAACCGCGGGGCATAGTTAGTCTTACATAATTACGATAAAACGAAATTTAAAGTAAGTCTACAGATATTTATTTCTTAATTCTTTATGTAACGGATCATAAAAATAACAGATAGTCCGAGCACTAATAAAATATAATAATAAATAACCGTACATATAATTATTATTTACGGCTGTATCTGGAAACCGCTGGATACGAATAGCACAAGCCTGGCAACCTACTTGCAGCTCCTCTGGTGTTGCAAGTGTTCATGGGCTCGTTTGCCTGGCTATTATAAAAATGTCCTCCAGGCCAGATTCGACCACGGCGGCCAGTCTCAATGGAGACTAGCCAACTGCGCAGGACATAGTATAGTGCACAAGTGTGTGCGCAAACACAGGAGCACTTTCTATGTCATCACTCCCATGATCCGATGGGACGACTAGGGAAATGACTGGAAAGAGGTCAGGTACAAGACCGACGACTTTACGTGCTCTCCGTGGAATGGGGGTATAATACCGCCAACTCCCAGATTTCAGGCTGATAATGAAAATTTCTTTCTACGGAAAAATCCCAAAATCACTTTTTAGACCAACCCGGGATTTGAACCCTGACCTCATTATCTACGGTTGAGCACGCTAGATTAACGAGGCAGTTGCTATTATATGTATAAAGTACTGAAACCTATGACGTTTCCAACACATGGCATCATTCCCGCGTTGCCTTGATCTCCTCATTGATAAGCTCGGTGACGGTCACAGGACGTTAACATGCAATTATAACATTATATTATGATTAAGTTGGTAAGAAATAAATAATCAGTTGTAATAATAATATCCTAGGACGTTTTTTAACCCCGGCCATCTGATCCCAAACTAAACAGAGCTTGTACTATGGAAACCAGATAACTGAAATACTACATATAATACTTTTTTTTTGTAAATACATACTTATATAGATAATTACACCCAGACTCAGGACAAATAGACATGTTCATGCGCACCAATATCTGTCCTGGATGGGAATCCACGACCTCCGGTGTGAAAAGCAAGCATTTGCCAACCACGCCAAAAGGCCCGTCAATAATCATACCTACTATATATATATATATATATATATATATATATATATATATATATATATATATATATATATTCATGGTCAAATATTTATATCCGCATCGTAACAAATAAAGACCTCAACAAAGCAAGCCGCCTATTCAGATTGACAACATTATCACCAAGTATTTAATAATAGACAAGTTAAAAGACCCAGGACGTAAACACGCGTTATCAACGCAACATAATTCTACGATGCATCGCTATTGAGAGAATCATTAACCAAACTTATAGCAGATGAATAAATAAACGAAGGTCCATGTCTGTATTCTCGTTTCCTGTGCACACACACAAATGCACACACACACAACCACGGTGGCGTCATTCCGAAGAGGGCAAACACTCGTCTTAAATATACGAAGTAGAGATATCAACGCCTCTTATCTGATATAGCTACACTGATTCACCGTATCATGCATATACGGGGCAATTTTCCATTTATAAACAGTTTTTGTAGCGCTATTCTATTCATAACTTCAAAATTCAAAAGTCATTTATTCCGTAAAAAAATTACATTTATGTGGAATCCTGATCTTTTTTACCTACCATGCAGTGCATGACGTGGCAGCTACTAAAACACTTCCAGAAAATTCAGAAGGAAGATTTTAAAAAAAATAAAATATACTTAAGATTAATTACAATTATGCGTGTTGACTCAGAACAACTCAATCCCAAGCACTTTTGTCACTTTTCTTGAAACTGGATATCATGGACTCTGCGGGTTCCTAAGACTTTTCTGCTGGCCCAGATGCTTTTAAATCTTGACAGACAGACATATTGACATTTCAGGTGCTGGTTGGCGTGGTTCGACACCTACCCATGACAGGTATTTGTGAGCATGATCAAGTCTGATTGGCCTGAGTCTGGGTGTAATTATCTATATAAGTATGAATTTACTAAATAAAAGTAGTATAGGTAATATATCAGTAATCTTATTTTCATAGAAGGATCTCTAATTAGTTTGGGATCAGATGGCCGTGTTTGAATAATGTCCCAGGATATTATTATTATATGGACAGTAAATTCATTCTATAAGTGTTCCCTTTTTCCTTTTGAAGTACAGAACCTTAAAAAGTAATACAGTATGTAGGCAACATCAGTAACTTCACATGGTTCTTCCCAAAATAATATCCGGACAAAAAGAAGTCAGGTAGATCCCTAAATCTTCGACAAGGTGTTTTATGACAAAGGCCTGTGGTACTTTTTGGGCTCATGCACAACACTTCGCAGAAGATCATCACTTGATCAAATGCATAGTTTACGATTATATAAAAGACATACAGATAAACATTCATTTTATATATATAGATGTTATATACAAAAGTTGGTGCACCATTGAACAAATTAATTCATTATCATTTATTTGTGCATTTAAAAAAGCTTTTTTTCTTACAACTCTAACATTCTAAAACAAACAATACCAAGAAAATGTAGAGTCTAACAAGCACTAACAACCATCGACTCTACAAAGGCTAAACAAACACGGCCCTTCAGTCGACCGTCTGTAATACATCCTCATTTCCAACGAGAGGCCTCACAATCCACAATAATAATCCCATTGAAAACACTAACAAGTCGAGAGCTCACAATCACATGAGGTGCAGAGCCTCGAGGGCATCTATTTACCATAACAAGAGGGTCTCACAATGCCCGGCCACGAGAGAAGCGCGCCTAACTAGGTGTAAAACGAGCTGAGTTTACGTGGGCCCCCTTTGTAATACTTGAACTAGAAATCTTATTACGGTTCTCGTTTCAATTTTATTGTTCCCGATACCAGTCTGTACATAAATAGTATTTACGATCTAACTTGGCTCCAATTTCTATTTATTTATAAACTAGCTGTTCCCCGCGGCTTTACCCGCTCTGATCTTGACGGGCCTGTTGGCGTGGTTGGCAAATGCTTGCTTTTCACGCCAGAGGTCGTGGGTTCGATTCCCACCCAGGACAGATATTTGTGTGCATGAACATGTCTGTTTGTCCTGAGTCTGGGTGTAATTATCTATTTAAGTATGTATTTACAAAAGAAAAGTATTATATGTAGTATATCAGTTATCTGGTTTACATAGCACAAGCTCTGCTTAGTTTGGGATCAGATGGCCGTGTGTAAATATTGCCCCAAGATATATTATATTATATTATAAAAGAAATCTTTATAGATTATAGCCTATGTGTTAATTCAGACATACTACTCTTTCTTATTAATTCAACGATAATCGGCAATCTTCTAAACTCTGGTTCTGATTTAGAAGTGTTACAAAAAGCCAGTGAGTTATTACAATAGCCTTGAAACGAAACCATTGAAGGTCTTGAGAATGTAACAAAAAACTCTTAACAATACTTATAAACCCGCAGGCCGCCGAACTGTTGCCACCTCTAAATACCAACAACAGAAACTATTGTTTAATAAACTCCCTTTCAATCACAGATTGCTCTCAAATCACACTAATATTATAAAGGCGAAAGTTTGTGAGCGTGTATGTTTGTTACTTCTTCATGCAAAAACTACCGAACGGAGTTAGATGCAACTTTGTAGTAATATAGCTTATATATCCAAATAACACATAGACCATAATTTATAAAGTTTAACGTGGTTAAACCGCGGGGCACAGCTAGTCTATACATATAATAAAATCGTAGGAAAGTCAAAACTGTACATTGAATATTTTTTTAAAGGATACCTGGGGCGTGATCTACAATCGATATGGAAGCCAAAAATATAGTTTTTCGAAAATTTGTCTGTTGCATGTTCATATGTCGAAATTCTAATAACTATTATTAGAATTTTTGACTGTTTGTCTGTATGTATGTCCGGGCAAAACTCAAAAAGTACTGCATGGATTTACTTCAAATTTTGTATGAACATTACTAAGAGGTCGGGTCAACATATAGGCAACATATTATCACGCTATCACCTACGGGGGAGGAGCTGTGATAATTTATTAAGTTTAAGGCGGGTAAAACCGCGGGGCACAGCTAGTAGTAAATAAATGACGATGCGTCTGATCTCAAACTAAACAGAGTACTATGGCAACCAGGGAACTGATAAACATACTTGTATGTTTGTAAATACATACATATTAAAGATTCATCATCATCATTGCAACTACAACTCACCTCCACTGCTTGACCCACAAATATCATCTTGGGGCGATATGCCATAATCGCCACGCTTGGCAGACGGGTTGGCGATCGCAGTAAGATGGTCATAGTACACAGAAGGAAACTGCTGCCCGTCCTCTGGTAGATATACTCTCGGGTCGACTTCTGCGCCTCCCACGGATGAGATAGGTTGATGATATTCTGATATTCGCCGCCGCACGCAACACAGCGTAAACTTATATAATATAATATAAATTAATTACTCCCAGACACAAATTATTTATTATTTTACGATCATAACAAAATATTTCCCGAGTTATTGTATTATTAATAAAAAGATAACGAACAAAAAAACCAATGGGTCCGAAGATTGAAATTATGGCGCTCCAAAATTTAACATCAAACTTTTATAGCATTCCTTTCATATTTTAAATTAAAACGCAGTGAGATATCCAAACTAAGGAAACTAGACATATGATATTAATATTAATATATAGTTTGAAATCGAATAGTTAACATTTCTTTTCTATACAAAATAAATAATAAAATTTTAAACACAAAATTGTTGTAGAAACATGCCGCGTCGCCGGCCGCTATAACTCAACTTTACACTCGTAACTATAATATTTAATACTCCTTATAAATGTAGAAATGGGTATTCATCAGAAAATATTCATACGAGTGATTATTACAAATATATACATATTTAAGTGTATTTCTATTTTTATTATTTGTGTAGGTATGTATATGTATAGTCATAATTATGTATCTAATTACGTAAGTACATACATATATCTACGTATCTACTAAGATACATTTGACTAAACATATACATGAATACTCAAATTATGTTATTACGTTTATGTACGTAATATTAGGTTAATTTAAATGCATAACCTTTCTTTGCAATTAGTTCACCTTCTGCTACTTCATCAGATCCTTTTCGTGTATTTATATTTTTATTTGTTATGTAGGTATGTATATTATGTATATTCATAATTATTTATCTAATTACATAAGTACATTCATATATCTACGTATCTAATAAGATACATATGACTAAACATTTACATAAATACTCAAATTATGTTATTACGTTTATGTACGTAATATTAGGTTAATTTAAATGCATAACCTTTCTTTGCAATTAGTTCACCTTCTGCTACTTCAGATCCTTTTCGTGTATTTATATATTAATCTATTGTGTAGGTATGTATATGTATAGTCATAATTATGTATCTAATTACTTAAGTACATACATATATCTACGTATCTAATAAGATACATATGACTAAACATATACATAAAAACTCAAACTATGTTATTACGTTTATGTACGTAATATTAGGTTAATTTAAATTCATAACCTTTCTTTGCAATTAGTACACCTTCTGCTACTTCATCAGATTCTTTTCAATTCTTGTTGATTCAACGCAAATCGCGCTTTTAGCTCAAAGGCTGCCAATTTTATTAAAACAAGCTAGTTTCCTTGTTTGTATCAATTACTTTGTTTTACTTATTTTTGCAATAAAGTGTACTAGTTCTTATTTTCGGTACTAAAACAGTAATATTCATGTTAATTTGCAAAACTTTAAACTAAAACTTTAAACTTTATAATAAATTTCCCCTAGCTCTGATTAATAACGTAAACCTGACTCAAAACATGTTCACGAACAAAGTTCAAAAATTACATTATATCTGTAAATAGTGCCTAAGTAAACAATTGATGTATTAAAATTGGATAAAGGGAGCTTCATCTGCCAACAAACTGCTATGCAGTTTGGCAGAAGTATATTATAAATGTAAAGAAGTATGTTACTTGTGAATAAACATTTTTTCATTTAATTTTCATTTTTCATTTCAAAAGAACGAGGCTTGTGAGGTAGTGAAAGTGGACAGTGTAGTACAGAGGTACAATACCATACTGGGTGAAACAGCGCAGACGGCCAATTAGAGGGAATGTGCGCCCTCGAGACGGCACCGGACATACACAGGGAGTTGCGATTTTTATTGCTTCAATACAATGTAGCTGATGTACTCGTAGCTCTGCTCAAGATTATAGCCTCAGGATAGAAATATTCTTAATCATCCAAGAGATCTTACAAAAACGGTCGCAATTACCACCTTCTTATATGCGTAGCTGATCGATCATAAAATTGTACTCTAGATATATATTTTTAATTAGACATCAAATATATACGTATTCGGGACGTAACTCGGGTCCCAGGATATTATTATATTATTATTAACATCTTCTCGTCCCAAATACCGCAGAGTCTCAAGTCGAAAGTCGTCGACCAGTGTGTGTTGCCAGTGATGACTTACGGAACAGAGACGTGGTCGCTCACTATGGGCCTTATGAGGCGGCTCACGGTCACCCCAAGAGCAATGGAGAGGGCTATGCTTGGGGTTACCCTGCGAGATCGAATCATAACTGTTGAGATCCGTAGGCGAACCAAAGTAACCGACATAGCCTGCAGAATTGACTAGCTGAAGTGGCAGTGGGCTGGGCACACAGCTCATAGAACCGACGGCTGCTGGGGTGAAAAGGTTCTCGAGTAGCGACCACGAACTGGAAGACGCAGCGTGGGCAGGCCTCTACAAGATGGACCGATGATCTTGTGAAGATTGCTGGAAGCCGTTTGTCAGTGTTTCGCAGTGGGCGTTTTTACGCTTATATGATAAATTTTCAACGTAAAATTTGTATTAAATATACGTAACTTAAACTTAATTACTCCGTTTTATTTATAAGGCAAAATGGTTGCCAAATAACTCAGCCGCCTATTATGAAGTGATCAGCGTCAAAAGTTGTCCGAAAAACGGTAAGATTAAACGGAGGAATCTGGTTTGGGATCCACCTGTTTATGGCAGTCTCCTTAAAAGGCGTCTCGTCGACAATAGCCTGGGAACTCCGCTCATTTGAAGAGAAAACAACGTGTAGTGTCGCTCGGCTCGCTAAATCGCTTTTTAAATGGAAATTCTTCAACGTATTATAAACTAATATGATCTTAAGATGAACGTCCATATAATTAGATCACAGATGAATTAGCAATAGCGCAAGGCATAAAAGGATTTTCGCGTTGCAAGAGATTTAAGTTATTTTTTCCTTTTCCTTTAGCTTTAAGCTGTCTTTATTTAAGCCTCTAGCTCAGCTTAATTTTAAGTGAGTAATTTTTTTAAAGACAACGTCCGCACTAAGGAATTTAATCTCTGTGTTAGGGGATACTTAACAGACATATAATTATAATAATATCCTGGGATATTATTCACCAACGACCATCTGATCCCAAACTAAGCAGACCTTGTACTGGAAACTATATAACTATTATATTACATATACTACTTTTCTTTTGTAAATACATACTTACTTATACAGATAATTATACCCAAACTCAGGACAAACAGACATGCTCATACACACTATTATCTGGGTAGGAATCGAACCAACCAGCTGGCCAAGCCGACACACACACAGTACATCCAGAACAACAATTTATGGGTCACACAAATAGTTACCTGCACGGGAATCGAACCCGGGATACGGAGTGTTGAGGCGAGAACGTGCAGTCAGCAATTGTATTTAATTGTACAAATCTCATGTCATTATTGTCAATTAAAGGGTTGACAAGTTGAAATGTAATTAAGTTAAAAATAAACTTGCTTATTAAGTAAATTTAAAGTCAAGTTAAAACATAAATTAAAGAACATGACTACACAATTATCTCTGGACACTAGGGAAGGTATATTTACGTGCAATTAACTTTTTATCAAGTAACTTACTTAAATGATTATGGTATACTTAGCTATGAGACAAGTTGTCATTAAGAGTAATTCACATCAAGTTGTCATTAAGAGTAATTCACATCAATTTGGAAAGGTAATAAAAGACGTAAATAAATTTGAATAATTAGATGGTAAAGTTTAATCCAATGTCTCTTTTGGTTAGCGCTGTAATTGAGGTGCCATAAGTGGTCAGCGAGGTTAAGCAACTAGGCTCGCGGTCAGTCCATAGATGGATGACTGCCAAAGTGGTTTAATTTTTGAGCGTGTCTGTGCATCGGAGGGCACGTTAAGCTGTGGGTCCCGGTTGCAGTCATCAGACACCAGTCGTTAATCCATATCAGAGGCCTACTGGGCGGCTTGCACAACTCTGATACTAGGGTGACGGGCGGTGGTCCATCATCGATCGTCAATCATACGATCAGTAATTATAAAAAAGAAAAACAGATTTATTCCCAACAAGCACAGATAATCCTTAACTTAACTTAGTTTACATCAAAATAATATGTATTGTGACAGCTTGGACATTCCTTCTTACGTTCCGTTACACTATGGACCTTCCCTGTTTTGTTCCTGTATACAGTTTTGAGATTTAAGTGATACATCTGACTATACTTGTTTTTACTCTTTTTGTGTAATGTCAAATAAAAATACGTGGGAAAATTAAAATATTGCCATCAAAAATGTACTTTTTGAATTTTAGTGACATTCCTAGTTTTGCACCTGTACTCTTCAAATAGAATATAACTAATTACGTTTACTTTACATAGGAGTTCATTATGAATGGAACTTTATCAGTACAAGCTAGGAAAGGCGTCTACCTCAGCAAATACTACAGTAAATAATTACTGTTACGCTGATCTTCCAATACCGTTAAAAAAGGACTGTGTGATACTGTTAATTAGTATACATGTACCCATGCGTCCCTGTAGTAGCGTTTGGTTGCGACCCCAACCACTGTAAGTGTCATCAAAGAGAATATAACCAGGATTGCGTCATTGCTGCGTCTGTGTTTATCTACCAATACCTACTCTCAAATTATAAAAATATTACGTAAAATAGAGTTTTGGCGCCAACGCAGAATAAGACGCGAGGCTCAGTTTCATTTTCAAAAACTGGTGTAAATTCGAGATTTTATGTGTAAATATGGTGGATTTTTAGACATAACATCTTCGGCAACGTACATAAGTGGAGGAAAGTGAGATATTGCATGCGATATGTGTTGAAACCAATACTCCATAGTAGCCTCTGGTAAAGTCTCCACTGCTTTACTGGGGTAGGACTATGACTTGACTGTGACGGACGTGACTGACTGACTTTGAAATATAAATATTACAACTGAAGACGAGGCGGTATGGTCTCTGATCTTAGCCGCACAAAGAGGGCGAAAAAAAATATATCTACCAATACTGTCATATTATAAAAATATTACGTAAAAATGAATATGAATGCGGGAAATATAATAAAAAACCATGGCCACGTGTTTTGTGATATTCACCGGAAGTAATTACTGTGGACTTGGCGTGCATAACCTAAGTAAGTTACAGTTACAATTGATTAGTTTTTTGTTTTTCGAGTAAATGTATCTTAAAATGTGCTCTAAAGCAATGTTTTAGTTAAGCGGTGTAATAGTGTTTCACCTTGAATTACAGACAAATAGGGGAAGGCGGAGCGTAACTGGCGTTATCACTTGGATTATCGCAATTTATCTCTATATGATAACAGGGTAAATTAACGCAACGCTTTATCACCGTTTCTAGATCAACTCGATTACAGAAGTAAAATTTTACATATTTATGTGTAGAAATAGCTGTGCCCCGCGGTTTTACCCGCTTGAAACTTTATAAATTATAGCCTATATGTTAATCAAAGGTATCAGCTAACTCCATACCAAATTTTATTGAAAACGCTCCAGCCGTTTATCCTTGAAGAAGTAACAAACCTACACACTCACAAACTTACGCCTTTATAATATTAGTGTGATGTGACCACAATAGAGATTGTAGACAAATAATGCGAGATGATCTTATGATAGTAGTAGATAGACCGGCGATTGTGGAGATCTTTGGGGGAGGCCTTTGTCCAGCAGTGGCCGTCTTTCTCCTCATATGATGATGAATATTAATCTGTTCTCAGTTTTGACACTCAGTGTGTGAAAAGCATGGTAGTGTTATGTTTGAGGTTTTTATTAAAAATAATTACTTCTTAACCTAAAATATTTGATTTCTGCACTCCTTCCTCCTTCCTTATGAATTTTAACTGTTCCAAATTTCATACTCCTCCGTCCACGCAATATTCGTAAAAAGGGGGACAAAGTTTTTGCATCTCGTATTAATATTATGATGATGATGGTAATAATTAAGAAATAACCAATTGAATACCATCATCATAACATCATTGCTTAACTATCTCGTAAACCTTTAAAGTTATGCAAGCTTCTTATTTTATCGAATTGTGATTAAATTACTTAATTGACTGGCCTGTTGGCTTAATGTTTAGTTAATAATAATAATATCCTTCGACATTATTCACACACGGCTATCTGATCTCAAGCTAAGCAGAGCTTCTATATAGAAACCAGATAACTGATATGACATATAGGTACATACTACTTTTCTTTTGTAAATAAATAAAAAAAATAAAAAAGGTTTTTATTCACGTAGACTTTAAAAAAGCGCTTGTTAATTGTCAGAACATGTCTGTAGTAATACAGTTATTATTTCTAGTTACTTGTTACAGATATTTAGGTACACGGAATGTTAAAACATTTGTACAATTTATTTTATAATGGTAGTGATATTTAGCTAGCTTGTATTAAGTTTTTCAAGAAGATTATATTTAGGTTTAATTATTGAAATTTATATTTTACTACATATTGTCTGAAATACATACTTATACAGATAATTACACCCAGTCTCAGGACTCTTCGTGCGATGAACACATTATTTGTTCTGTATCTGAGTGTAAGTATGTTTTTCAGTTTTCTCATGTCTGGTTGCCATATACAGGCTTTGCCTAGCAGTGTGTCAGTGATCCTAAGATATTTTTTATATATATAATTACTATTTCACTTGGTCTTGTAACGATCAAACGAGTTAAAACTTATCAATGAGTTAAGTTCGCCTTTGTACAATGAATTTACAAATACACTTTTTTTTAACCCAACTCCCGCATTAGGGAAATTAATCCATGTGTCGCGGGGTACCTTACAAACATATAATAGACGGACACGATTACATCCAGACTCAGAACAACCATTCATGAGTCGCACAAATAGTTGTCCGGCGCGGGACTCGAACCCGCGATACGAAGCGGCGAGGCGACTGTCTTAGCATATTTTTATGCATTTTGTGTGTGCAATAAAGAATAAGATTTAATATTAATCGAATAAAACTTGATCCTAACAGGTAAGGTAACTAATAGTGTTTATCTATAAATATTATATATGTTTCCATGGTTTGTCTGTGGTATCATAACAAAAAAAGGTTTAAAGATGGCAGGCCGTATATCCAATAAGAGAGCAGACGGCAGTGACCTTGCCGCGCTAACGAAGGCTGCAACCCGCACAAGGCTGGTCGGACCACAACAAAAACACATAAAACACGGCCGGCAAAGACCTGCCACAAAAAATAAACCAAAACAAGAAACCAGCAATGTTCGGAACTCGAGCGTGTCGTTCTAAATTTTTATATACTCCAAGTCTTCGCTTTGGAACAATGAGATTAAAGAAACCTTTTATTCTCGCACTAGATGTGCCCCGCGGTTTTACCCGCGTTAAACTTTATAAATTATCATAGTTCCCCCCCCCCCCCGTAGGTGATAGCGTGATAATATGTAGCCTATATGTTGACCCGACCTCTTAGTAATATTCGTGCAAAATTTGAAGTAAATCCGTGCAGTACTTTCTGAGTTTAGCCCGGACATACATACAGACAAACAGATAAAAATTCTGAAAACTTTATTTTTGGCTTCGATGTCGATAGTAGATCACGCCCCAAGTATCCTTTTTTTTTAATATGAAATGTACACTTTAATAAATAATTTTTGACTTTCCTACGATTTTATTATATGTATAGATTGACAGTAGACGTCAGATAATGAAATGCTCTGCTTTAGACACATTAAATGTATTGTGATTTAATCAGTCATGTTACAAAGTAATTAAATTTATTACAAATTTAAAACACATACATACATAGACTCACGCCTGTTGCCTAGAGGGATAGGCAGAGACAACGGATTTCCATTTGTCACGATCTACGCTAGGTACGCATGTGAGATACGCAGATGGCAGTGTCTTAATTGTCACAAGAAATGACTGAAAAATAGAAAAATAAATGTTTGAAAAATCTAACGAATAGACTTATTATATCGCGTATCATAGTTTTAGAAAGTTGGTTAATTCCCACCATTGACCACGATTAATACTTGGTAAATTAATATTATAAAAACAATCTAATGCGTATAGCCCGTTCAATATTATAATTACATATCTCTGTGGGTTATAGATTTTTATTTAACCTCTTCTATAATTTCGTCAATTCAATTGGTGAATTAATAGATATTCTTAATATATTCCAATATTCTGGGACACTATTTACACACGGCCATCTGATCCCAAACTAAGCAGAGCTTGTATTATGGAAACCAGATAACTGATAAACTACATATACTACTTTTCTTTTGTAAATATATACTTATATAGATAATTACACCCAGACTCAGGACAAACAGACATGTTCATGCACACAAATATCTGTCCTGGGTGGGAATCGAACCCACGCCCTCCGGCGTGAAAAGCAAGCATTTGCCAACCACGCCAGATACTTTCCAACTTGAGCTCTACCTATATACTCAATCATTTATTGCTTGCCTGGTGATTTTACAGGTTTTATAATAATACCTTAGTATCATATCTTCGATAATAAGCAGGTTATTATTAGTCGTTCTATATGGAGGTATCCTCTCGGGCACAGCAATTTAGGAGAGGAGAAGTTTACACATGACTTAAAGTAGGGGTCATTTAGAGTATTTAT
The DNA here is from genome assembly GCA_951640165.1 of Pseudoips prasinana. Lineage (NCBI taxonomy): Eukaryota > Metazoa > Arthropoda > Insecta > Lepidoptera > Nolidae > Pseudoips > Pseudoips prasinana. The sequence goes on from OX621260.1 coordinate 20,064,980, forward strand.
ATAATATTATTTCATTTATGTACGTATCATCATCATCATGTCAGCCAAAATACGTCCACTGCTGGACAAAAACCTCCCCAAATAATGGGGGATATGGCATAATCGCCACGCTTGGCAGAAGGGTTGACGGTCGCAGTTTAATGGTCATAGTTCACAGAAAAACGCTGCTGCCCATTCACTGGTATTCTCTCGGACGATTTTTACGCCCCCCACGGGTTGAGATGGGATGATGATATTTAATTCATATTTATTATTTACCTAAATATACGGACGTTTATTACAAATATGTAGAGGCAAAATTTATATTTGTCTCCATATTAGCAACAAAAATATGCTCGTGTGATCGCATTATCTATTGAAATAGGGGCAGATGGGCACCGAATTGGGTTACCAATGATAACCTTATCGAAAACAACTACAATCGAACACTCAATCTGCCATTGAGCTCAACAGAATTTGACGAATTTATGGAAACATTTCCCTGCGTGCCATTTTTACATACGATAAAATTTAAAAAAATGGTAGTTACTCGGGATTCTTTGACGTCGTTGGTAAATGCTTGCCTTTCACGGCGCAAGTTGTACACAGATGATTATGTACCTCCACAGTACAGATGTATTCTGTAATTGTGCGCATAAACATGTCTGTTTGTCCTGAGTCTGGGTGTAATTTTCATAGTACAAGCGTACAAGCTCTGCTTAGTATGGGATCAGATGGCCGTGTGTGAATAATGTCCCAGGATATACTTATAATTATCTATTTGAACGTCGATCACGATGATTGGCGACTCAAGCATTAGCCCTCCTGATGGAATTATATTAGTAGTCGCAAGATATTACTTCATTAGATATTATTTTTATTATGGCTGTTTAGTTGTACAATAAATTTTATTCACCCACATTTAACATAAATGTTACTTATCAATCCTAAATATCAATAATATAAATACCATATATAAGTGTGAATTATTGAATAGGTATTACACAGTATTTAGCAAGAAATAAAAGGCTTATTATTATTGGATTCACACCCCGTTTAACTTAGTTGCAAATGGTCGCAACAATATAACTAAGTTGATTTTAGATAAGGCATTTCATCTAGGCTATTAATTAGCTCTACTAGCACTCATAATTGCCCATTCAGTGTAATGAATGGCGGGTCACAGTTCAAATCGACATCTAGGCCTATTTAGATGCCATATTAATGTAAACAAGTGATAGCCTATATTCGATTAGCTTATTTATTAAAAAATGTATAAGTTTACGATGTGTTGATGAACACTTACTAATAGAAACCTGTAGCGTATTCAACCGCAGATAGAGGTTCTGGGTTCAAATCCTGGGTCTTGCCAAAAAGTGATTATAGGGATTTCTGTTAAGAAAATATCTCAGTATCTGCCCGAATTCTGGGAGATGGCGGTATTATAAAGATAATAAAAATAATTTATTGCAGACTACATGGCCCATATTTGTTAGAAACAATTTGTAAATGACAGAATAATACAGTCAGCAATATATAATACGATGATATTTGCAAATAAATAAAATATTATATTATTTACTAGCTGTGCCCCGTGGTTTTACCTGCGTTAAACTTTATAAATTATCACTGCTCCTCCCCCGTAGGTGATAGCATGATAACATGTAGCCTATATGTTGACCCGACCTCTTAGTAATATTAATTCAAAATTTCAAAAAAATCCATGCAGTTTTTTTTTTAATTTAGCCCGGACATACATACAGACAAACAGACAAAAATTCTAAAAACTATATTTTTGTCTTCGATATCGATTGTAGATCACGTCCCAAGTATCCTTTAAAAAATATTCAATGTACAGTTTTGACTTTCCTACGATTTTATTATGTGTAATATTATTATATTATATGTAGTTATATACATATTATTTATAAATGCCCCCACGCAGTAAGTTTACAGGACTCTTCGTGGCGTGGAGTTCTGTAAACCTATTGACAAATACGGTATCCGATCTGTCCTCCACTATTTTCAGTATCCTGTTCTTAACACATGTATTACACTCTCGTGCCTTGGAGAGCACGAAAAGCCATCCCATCGAATCATAAGAGATGGAATAGACAGTGCCCCTGTGTATGAGATTCATTTGTGCATTATAATATGTCCTGCGCAGATGGCTAGTGTGGAGACTGGCCGCCGTATGCATCATTCGGAAACGGATAATGAGGTCCTGAGTTCAAATCCCGGTAAGTGCAATTATTTGTGTGATGAGCACGAATATTTGTTTCTGAGTCATGGGTGTTTTCTATGTATTTAAGTATTAATCTATCTATATAAGTATGTATATCGTCACCTGGTACACATAGTACAAGCTTTGCTTCGTTTGGGGCTAGGATTATCTGTGTAACACTGTCCCTAGATATTATTATTAAAAACAAAAGTGATGGTGTAAAGGAAAATTTCTCAGTATCAGCGTTGAGTTTCGGAGTTTAGTTATTTACACTCTCGTGTCTCGTATAGCTGCCGGTCCTGTACCTGACCTCTTTCCGGTCATGTCGCTTGTCGTCCCATCGGATACTGTGATTAATGGAATAGAAAGAGCCCCTAACTATAATATTATCTGCGCAGATGGCTAGTCTTCATTGAGATTGACCGCCATAGCCGAAATTCGACCAGTAGGACATTATACTTGACGGTCACCATAGCCTAGTTGGTAGTGCTCCTGCCTACGAAGCTGGTGGTCCTGGGTTCGAATCCCGGTAAGTGCAAATATTTGTGTGATGAGCACGAATATTTGTTTCTGAGTCATGGATGTTTTCTATGTATTTATCTATATATATAAGTATGTATATCGTCGCCTGGTACCCATAGTACAAGCTTTGCTTAGTTTGGGGCTAGGATGATCTGTGTGACATTGTCCCCAGATATTATTATATATTATATTATTATCAGATAGTATAAAAATAGTGGTCATTATTTACACACGGCCATCTGATCCCAAACTTGCTTAGTTTGCAGCTTGTACTATGGAAACCAGATAACGGATATATTTTTAATAATACTTTTCTTTTGTAAATACATATTTATAAAACAAGCAGTAATTATATATATCATATTATTATTATTAAACATCCTGTCTCGGATCGTTTCAAACAAGAAACTCATTTGTTTTATCCAAGTTAACCTCCCCGACCTTATAACAACGGTTTCTTATCTGCCTCATAATTTTTTATGATACCAATTGTGTGCTCTATCGGTCTGTATAAAATAAGGAACAGGAAAAGTTTTCTACTTAGAGCTATGATAAATGTATAATGTACAGACGCCAGCACATCCAGCAACCCCAATCTGTCAAATTTCTTTTATAGATTTTCAACTTTATCACATAAGCATAAAGTTTACTTTCAATTGGGAAAATTTGACAGATTTGGGTAGCATGATGTGCTGGCGTCTGTAGGTACATTTGTCATAGTTTTAAGTAGAAAATATAATGACAGTAAATGAGGCAAAAGGGGTGTGCATAGATCGTGACAAATGGAAATCCGTTGTCTCTGCCTACCCCTCTGGGAAACAGGCATTTTTTATTTCCCGAATATTCTTACATGATGTATATTTGCAAGATAAGAATTCGCATCTCGTGTTTTCTTTTTCGTTATCTAGATGGCGCCAGTGGTCAAGACAGTAGCCTCGCCACTTTGTGTCATGAGTTCGATTCCCGCACAGGACTTCCATTTTTATGACCTATAACTATATCAGAGTCTGAATGTGGTTTGTGTCCTTCAATTATATGTCTTAAATTTTAGTTTTATAGCAATAATCTCAAAAATGGGAATTCATGAATTTTATTGTCCGGCGGGTCTTGAACCAGCACTCTCCCAAACCGGGGTAGGAGCTCTGTGATAATCTACAAAGGATGCATACTGGTAGATCATATTTAGGATTCCCTTGCTAACACCCTTTAGGAAGATGTAGGTGTTATTTATCGCCCTTGTTTTATAGAAACATGGCCAACTGATATGTTCACAGTTGCATGTGAAAGATCATATCATATTGCCAATAATCATCAAATATTAGTTTCAAAGTATTATTATAAATTGAAAATACATAAAAATATATAATTTCAAAAATGGGGAAGTCATAAATTTTATCGGACGTTCTATACTTTCCCATCTGTGAGATTCGTTTTCATTTTCCAAGTACTCTGTGAAACAGGGATTAATGTCTACCTAGTTGGGATATTATATCTAATAACTATCCATCTTGGTACAACTAACACAGTGGCATCTGATGCCCAAACTAGGCAGAGCCTGTTCTATGGCAACCAGACAAGTCACATAACAAATAACACAAAAATTTGTCCATACTGCCGGTTTTCTATAGACATACATACTCGTATTATAGATATTATTCGTATTACACCCAGACACAGAGCAAATAATATTGCTCATCAAATAGATTTATCCTGGGTAAGGATCTAACCCTTCTGGCTTCGCATTTAGGGTCACAAAGATCTCTAACTTTTTTTTTTTTAATTTATTTTTTTAACGTCGTTTTTTAACAACTCAGGTCATTAACGACCACCATATTGGCAGCATATATTATTTCAGTATTTACTTAATTAAATCAACTTATACATATTGATCATTCTTAAATAGGTTAATCTATATAGGTCTGTTCGTATCCGCACTCATTTAAACAGTCTTTTATATTATTAGGGACTTTACAGATCCGCTTTTCTTCATTGAAATCAAAAAATTCTACTAAAACATGTACAACAGTAAGGTCTAGTCCACACTTGCATTTATTTTTGTCAGTTTTCGTAATTAGATGTTTGTTTCTTTCGATGTTTAAAGTCAATGACATATTATTACAATGATATTTATTAGATCTAACATCTGCTTGGCAGCTCGCTTGAAACTCGAGATATGAAAGGAATTTTAATTATGTTTTCCGGATTATTATATGTATCTTCAATCCATGTACTCATTTAAAAATACATACCTACTACTCAACTCATTCCAAGAAATGAGAACCTATACTTAGAGCCAACGCATTTTCATATTTTTTTTTATGTAATAGAAAGGCAAACGACTAAGTGGGTCACCTGGATGGTAAGTGTTAATCAGTGTATCCAGGAGGTAAATTAAAGGAAGCTTTGAAAGGAATATTGACGGTTTTTTTTAATATTACAGTTAGCCTTGGAAAATTTCTCTTCTTCACCGGGTAATATAAAGATGCTGCCAACGTCAGTCAAATTTACAGAAATTGACCTATATATCACTCAGTGCAACACCAGGGGCTCTACCGGCTAAGTCGCCGAACATCGTTTTCGTGAATGGCGTTCATATAAATAAAGGTTCAAATGACTTAATCAATCGTTAACTCGGCTTCCATGACCACATGTGACGTCATAAATGGTCCGGAATCGATTGTCAACGTTGCAGCCGATTTAACAATTGATTAAGTCATTTTTAACCTTTATTTATTTGAATGCCATTCAGGAAAACGATGTTCGGCGACTTAGCCGGTAGAACCCCAGAGCAGCCGCAAGTGCGCTGCCGGCCTATAAGTGAGGAATAGGCTCGCTTCTGTGTTATATATTTATACAGGTAGATAATTACCATCAATCCTCTACATTGGTTGTTCAAAATCACCTTACACATAATTAATATTAAATATCTTACGACAACCAATACTGTACTGCAGCCATCTGGTTCCAAACTAGGTGGAGCCGTTACTATGGCAACGAGATAACTGACAAACGTAGTTATGTATTTCTAAATACCTATTATTATTTACTAGCTGTGCCCCGCGGTTTTACCCGCCTTAAGCTTTATAAAAAATAGCCTATGTGTTATTCGGATATATAAGCTATATTACTACAAAGTTTCAACTAAAATCCGTTCGGTAGTTTTTGCGTGAAGAAGTAACAAACATACACACTCACAAACTTTCGCCTTTATAATATTAGTGTCATTATAGATTTATTTATTACGGATACCAATAGAAAAAAAAAAATAGTTTCTAAGCGTCTCCGTGCTTCGGAGGGCACGTTAAGCTGTCCGTCAATGTTGTAGCCATTTAGCAACAGACGTTAAGCCATGTCAGAGGCTTATAACTGGGCGGCTTGAACAACTCTGACACTAGGGTAACCACTGCAACTACCATAAGTAACTATCACACAAAGTGTTCATTAGTTAGTTTAAAGTTAATGAAGGCCAATGTAGAATATATAAGAATAAAACTATACGTATTGACTATGTATTAGGAATACAAACTGTATTCATACAGTGTAATAATCATAGTGATTGATTAATTCAATGGAGGCAGCTGCCGTGTGATTGGGTCGCATTCTGCATATCAATTGTTCTCAATCGTTTGCGCGGACTTTGGCGGCGCAATGCCACGCATTCATATAGTAAAATAATATTTACAACAATACCTAGGTCGTAAATATTTATACATCTATGAATCATGTGGGAATTAAATGACTAGATTCCCTACACTTGAATACAGACTATACAGAACTTATTTTTTTAATTTGTTAATCCTAGTAATATTATAAACGCGAAAGTTTGTAAGTATGGATGGATGGATGTTGTTATTCTTTCACGTAAAAACTACCGGATGGATTTTAATGAAACTGTACAATAATATAGCTTATACATCAGAATAACACATAGGCTACACTTTATAAAGACATTGTGTGAATTGTCCAAAATATGACGATAAGTGTCAAGTAAGTAGGAAAAAATCTACCATCTGCGAGCAATTCCGGCATGCACTGACAAAACTGCAAAAATTAAAAAAGTTAAAAAAATAGTTATAGTTAATAAATTTCCTGGTACAACGAACTCACTTCTAACTCAACAACTCTCACATACATTCGAAAATTCAGCGCCTTAGGGTTGAATTCTAGATCACTAACTTTACAGTCCAACGGTATATCCACTAGACTATGTCGAAACTAGACAAAATTTTCCTCCAAGGATTTTGGGGGTTATGCTCTAATCTAATCCAAAAAAGATTTCTTTGGCATCTAGCATACTCATCTGGATTTGCTAAAACAACACGATCGTATGAAGCCAGACTATCTCACTTCCGAATGACGTCCTTGGAGAAACGCAGAACAATCATAGATGCCACTTTTCTGTATAAAATTCTCCGAAGCAAAATAGATTGTCCTCAATTACTCCTAAAATTCCAATTTAAGGTCCCTGCTAGATACCCTCGTTCCGCTATTACTCCATTACATCCTTCACTCCATAGAACAGTACTTGGTGCAAGCTCCATCCATCTTCCCTCGGCTTTGTAAACTTCTGAATGCCTACAGCGATATTGTTGACATATATTTCGACTCACTTGCCAAGTTCCCCAAAACAGTTAGTGAATATTTTAGATAAGTAAAGTTAGTTACACTAGTTATTGTTGTATATTTTTAAATTTATTATTGTTACATTATTGTATAATTTATTACATAAGCAGTAAATGATTTGTATGTAGTGCATGAGGTGCTTACCTCTAAAACATTGTTACAATAGGGCCTGTAAATAGATAATGTTTGAGATAATTTATAAGTTTTTAAGTGTAAACAATTGTTGGTGAGCCAATAAATAAATAAATAAAATCTCTTCTAATCATCACAAGCCAAATATTTGGGGGTGATCCTCGATCACAGGCTAAACTTCAGGGAGCACCTGCGGACCGTTCGCAATCGGGCCGCATTTGCTCTTGGTCGATTACACTGCCTCTTGAATGCACGCAGTAAAATGTCCCTTGATAACAAGGTGAGAATTTACAAGACGTGCATTCGACCGATAATGACGTACGCGAGCCCGGTGTTCGCGCACGCCAGTCCCAGTTCCCTATACCGACTCCAAACGCTTCAGAATCGGTTCATGCGGCGCGCCGTGTGGGCGCACCATGGTACGTCCGCAATAAAAACCTACACACCGATCTCTAACTGCCTACCATCAAGCAGTGGATGAAGCAGGCGTCAAAAACATACTTTGACTCGGCCACTCACCATCCAAACCATTTGGTGGTAAAGGCGGTCAAGTACACCCCATCGCACTTCTCACGTAAGCACCGTCGTCCCAGGATCGTCCTGGACGAACCGGACGACGAGATTACTGCCTACCTTGAACAAGTTAAAGTCATTAGAAACTCTCGTGACACTATACACAAACCGATTATTCGTACTCGTCGCACGAGAGTACGACCGCGAACGCGTCGCGACCACCAACGCCCTCCATGACCCTTAGTTTGCATATCGTATCGATAAAAAGCCCCCTCAACGCGGACGGGGGCCGCGTCATGTCATTAACGTAGTGCGAAAGTTGCACAAAACTCCCTAAAATGATGATCTTGCCCTCTCCCCGCCAGTAATCGCCTAGAGTCGAGGTTCGAACCCCACAGCGGGTGCCCTCCGGCCCGGGTTACTTAATTGCTAGACGGCTCGAGCCCTCTGCTCGCCTCTATAGTCCGGTGAAGCAGTGAAAGCCTCCTTACTAACTGTAGCGTCTACAAAAAAAATCTAATCATCACGCTTTGCAAACGACTTGGCCATCGCAGAAGGTTATTCTTACCCGTTATTCTATGAGGGCATTAAAATGTATGGTCTAAAAACGTGTTTGTATCTTAATTTATACCACACTTTCGCCGTAGATGGAGCCACTAGCACACCAAAACAGTAAAATCAACGTTATCATTGAATTAAATTAAACATTAAGCGGTACTTACGACGTGTAATGTACTCTTGGATTATAAAGCCGAAAATAAGATAGTATTATAAATCTTTCTTTCATAACAGACATTAAATGCTCTTTTTTATCGGTGTCGTATTTGATTCATCTAATTTAATTAAATCTGGCATTGAATAATTTTATTACTGTTAGTATTAAAAGAACCCGCTTCAGGTAGTGGCCAAGTCATGCAGTCAGTTAGTTCTTAATGTCTTAATCAATAGAGAGTATAATAATATCTAGGGACATTATTCACACGCGGCCATCTGATCCCAAACTAACCAGAGCTTGTACCATGGAAACCAGATAACTGATATACTACATATTAATACTACTTTTATTTTTTTAATTAATTATAGTTTATATTCACGTAGGCTTTAAAAAACCGCTTGTAAATAGTCAGAACATGTTTGTAGTAATATAATTAAGTAGGTGTACATAATTATTTCTATTCACATAGATATTTAGGTACACGGTTGTATGAAAACATTTATAAAATTTATTTTATAATAGCAATGATATTTAGCTAGCTTGTATTAAGTTATTGTCAAAGAGATTATGTTTAAGTTTAATTATCAAAATTTATAGTTTTAGCTGTATTTTTATTACATATTGTCTGAATTATATAGATAACTAGCTGTGCCCCGTGGTTCTTCCCGCATTAAACTTTATAAATTATAGCCAGGATGTCAGCTATCTCAATACCAAATTTTATTAAAATCTCTCCAGCCGTTTAGATGTGAAGATGTAGCAAACATATACACTCACACAGTCACACACTCACAAACTTTTGCTTTTGTAATATCATTGGGATTACACCCAGACTCAGGACAAACAGACATGTTAAAGCACACAAATATCTGTCCTGGATGGGAATCGAACCCACGACCTGCGGCGTAAAAAAGCAAGCATTTACCAACCACGCATACCAGGCCGTCAGTAATGGAGGGTAAACGTAATTTTTTTTTTAAGACAACGCCCGCATTAGGGGATCTAATTCCTGTGTCGCGGGGTACTTTACAAACATATAATAGACACAAATTACATCCAGACTCCAACAACTATTAATGGGTCACACAAATAGTTGTCCGGCGCGGGACTCGAACCCGCGACACTGTGTGATGGTTTACTCAATCTCTGCTCGAGTTGTGACTACTGTCAGTCTTTAATTTAAATAAATATCCAGTGTTGAGTTACTGGAACACAATTTATTATGGCGGACTAAGACTGGTTGTATTCTCTGCGCCTACGCAGCTGTGGGCGGACCGCCCGATGCACATACTTGATCTTGAATTGTTTACTGCCTATGCACCGTATTAATCATTGCCGTAATGAAACATGTCAGCCGATTTTTATTTCAATTAAAATGGTTGAAATCAACGGAAGCCTGCGGTAGCGGAACACCACCCACGTTGGTATTTTGATGAAGAAACATCACGACTTAATTATGGAACGAATATAAAAACGGCCAAGCTCGCGTCGGACGCGCACACGAAGGGTTCCGTACTATTATCTATAAAAACTGTTACAGTTGCGGTTTTGTTCGGATTTAAAATAATACATACATAGACTCACGCCTGTTTCCCAGAGGGGTAGGCAGAGACAACGAATTTCCATTTGTCACGATCTTTGCACACTTCTTAAAATAATGACCCAAAAAATTATAATAATTTAACAGTTGGTACTACAAATAACAAATTAAAGTGAAAAAATGTACTCTGGTCGATTCAACTACTAACTTTGTCATGTTACCACTAGATGTCATGTCGGTAAATTATTATTCATCAGAATTGTCTTTGGCTATGTGTCAAAACTTCACGATGTAAAGTAATGTAAACAAAACGAAATTACGTTAATTTCACTGTATTCAATCGAAAATCCTACCAAGAAGTGTTCTAAAAGGCGTTTTTAGGGTTCCGTAGCCAAATGGCAAAAAAGGGAACCCTTATAGATTCGTCATGTCTGTCTGTCTGTCTGTCCGTCCGTATGTCACAGCCACTTTTTTCCGAAACTATAAGAGCTGTACTGCTGAAACTTGGTAAGTAGGTGTATTCTGTGAACCGTATTAAGATTTTTACATAAAAATAATAATAATTTTGGGGGGATGCCATACATAGAACTGAAACTCAAAAAAATTTTTTTCATCGTACCCATACATGTGGGTTGTCTATGGATAGGTCTTCAAAAATGATATTGAGGTTCCTAATATAATTTTTTTCTAAACTGAATAGTTTGCGCGAGAGACACTTCCAAAGTGGAAAAATGAGTGTGTGTCCCCCCCCCCCCCCCCATGTAACTTCTAAAATAAGAGCATGATAAAACTAAAAAGAAATATATGTTGTACATGACCATGGAAACTAACAACGAAAATTGGTTTGAACGAGATCTACCAAGTATTTTTTTTTTTAATACGTCATATACCGCAATTTGCTTTCATTTAATCAACTGAAATACTTGCTGCAGCGGAACCCTTCATGTGCGAGTCCCACTCGCACTTGACCGGTTTTTTTATTCGGAAGCGCTAAACTAAAGTGACAGATAAAACTGCGAGTCTATATTACAGAGATATTACAGACAGAGATATAGTAGAAAATAATTTAGAATAAGATTTATTTTATAATAGTAACGATATTTAGCTAGCTTAAATTAAGTTATTGTCAAGGATCATGTGTAGGATTCACTATCGAAATTTTTAATTTTAGCTATATTTTTACTATATATTCTGAATGGTTCTGTCTATATTATATAGTTTTTTTCCCATCTCAAAAATGCCCAACTCGTCTTAAGAAGTTTTCACTTTGTATCCCTAAGGGTCAGCGCAGACAGAGAGGAGCGCAGCGAAGAGGATTTTATTAAGGCACTAGAAAATCAACTTTAGAGCTATAGTAATAAAGTGCATATATACTTGTACCTGACAAAATGCTCGCGCAGTCTCGCGCATTATAATGTTCAAGCATACATGCACTTTATTTGAATAATTTTAAAGTTGATTTTCTAGTGTCTTAATAAAATCCTCTCCGCTGCGCTCCTCTCTGTCTGTGCTGACCCTTAGTCGCCTTTTACGACACCCACGAGAAGGTATGGGGTGGTCCTGTTATTCTATCTGGGCTGGGAAAGTAAGGAGTGTTCTCGTAGAACATTTTATACATGCCACAGTTAGATCTTAAACAGCTTGATAACCTCAGCCACACAATAGTACATGTAACAGCAGTGTAATCTCAAATGGAATCTAAATGTTATCTCCGGTATCAGCTATAAACAATACCAGTCGATTCGCAGGCAGATAGATTGCGTTATAACACAGATTAAAAAGATCAGCCTAACCATATCGCGATTTTTTGAAATGGAAACTTCTTTTGACGTGTTGGGCATTTTTGAGAGAGGACAAAATAATTAAACTCGCAACGCTGTTACCGTTACTGTTACCAACACGTCTGTCTATAGGTATGTAAACGGCTACATATCAAGCTATACATGTCCAGTATAAGCTGACCTGTCATTGTATGGAAATCCTATACAACGCGATAACAACTTATACTGGTAATGTATAGCTTGATGTGTAGCCGTGTGTAAATATATTGTGTACATAGGAACACAGGCAAGTTGGCATTATTATAATCATCATACTGCGACCGCCAACCGATCTGCCAAGCACAGCGATTAGGACATATACTCCCATTCTTGCTAGCTATTGGATTGAGAATATACTGGACTTCATTGTGATGGAAGCCATTAAAATGGCCTGACCTAACATAATACTAATAAATAAATAACCTGGAATGGCTACACACTAACTACTATCTGATTCGAAATAGGCAGAGCCTGTGCTATGGTAGACAGACAACTGATACACATATTATTTATATTACATATTATATCACCAACATCATCATCATGACAGCTGAAAGACCTCCACGGCTAGACAAAGGCCTCCCCCAAGGATCTTCATGATTACGGGTGTCAACGCCAAAGCTACCTGAGTACCTGCACCCATTAGGGCCTAAATAGCCGGCCTTGTGCTGCCTGCATCCAGCGGATTCTCAAGACACTTGCATGATCGCGGATATTATATACTTATATATTATAAATAAATTCCACCCAGCCACAGTAATGTTTATAAGTAATAAATAAACGTGCTCATCACACAAATTTGCCCTGGGTGGGGATCGTACCCACAACCTGTGGCTTAGACCAACAGGCTAGTTAAATGATGTCTATTCCTCCAAGCTGTGTTCATATTCGCCACAATAACGAACCTCAAGTCAATAGGACCGTCAGTGGGCCGCGATTTATAATATATCTTTACATCTTATAAATGAGAATGACCGTTTGTTTGCAAGTTTAGACTGGCAAGAGAACGCCATGGGATCCTTTGTACTGCTTGTTATTGATGCTATGGGATTAGACGGTAAACACCAGACCACAGTATAAATATGGACAGTACGGAAACTAATACTAGTTTTATAATAATATAATAATATCCTGGGACATTATTTACATGGCCATCTGACCCCAAACTAAGCAGAGCTTGTACTATGGAAACCAGATAGCTGATATACTACATAAATACTACTTTTATTTTGTAAATACATACTTATATAAATAATTACACCTAGACTCAGTTGATGAGTTAATTATACATTGCATTGTTATGTGGTGACGGCGGTGAATATCAGAATATCATAACCCCATCTCATCCCGGGGGGGGGGCGTAGAAGTCGACCCGAGGGAATATCTACCAGAGGACGGGGAGCTTCCTATCTTACTGCAATCACCAACCCGTCTACCAAGCGTGGCGATTATGGCATATCAAGATGATTCTTGGGGGAGGCTTGTCCAACAGTGGACTTATTTTCGGCTGTAATAAAGGATATATGATGATATGCAAAGGAGTTGTAATTTTTTTATAAATAAACAAATAAATCATAAATCTTTATTTGTAGAAATGTGGTGAATACAGGTGTTATTGTTTACATTGTTTAAGTTTCACACATTTGCCATATTGTAAATGGCATACAAATGTTGTACTTACAAACTAGGTAGGTATACTTAACTGAAAATATTAACTAATTTGTGACACACTTGACACAATATTAGTGTTTATGATTTTTATATTGTTTTTATCTTAAGCATAACATTTTTGGTTCATAAATCAGCAAGAAGTTTAAAATACGATAGCTCTGATTTCAATGAATCCTAGGTTAAACAGCCGTGTACTACATTATTTCCACGTGGCATTTTTAAAAAGATCGCAGGATAAACTTATACGTGACCACACGGCATTCCCAATTGACAGCACCGCGACAACCGCTTGGAAGTCTTGTCAATGTACATGTTTTGTGTGAGTGTACCGTTTCGAGAGAAATAAATAAAATAAAAAGGGTTTTATTCACGTAGACTTTATAAAAGCGCTTGTAAATAGTCGGAACATGTTTGTAACAATATAGTTAAGTATACATAATTATTTCTAGTCTATACAAATAAATAAAATTGGAGTGTCTGTTTGTAATATTGAAATAACCGGTTTTTACTACATAAATATGAATATATATACGGTACATACACCAAAATAACATTTTTTACAATTTTTGTCTGTCTGTCTGTCTGTTTGTTCCGGCTAATCTCTGCAACGGCTGGACCGATTTTAACGGGACTTTTATTGGCAGGTAGCTGATGTAATAAGGAGTAACTTAGGCTACTTTTATTTTAGAAAAAGTCATTTATTTTACTAAAAAACAAAATAAACTAATTAACACGCAGACGAAGTCGCGGGCACAGCTAGTTACATATAAAATTTTTACACGGATTGTTAAAACATTTTTAAAAATTATTTCACAATAGTAATGATATTTAGCTACCTTGTATTAAGTTATGGTCAAAGAGATTATGTTAAGTTTTAATTATCGAAATTTATAGTTTAAGTTATATTTTACTATATATTGTCTGAAGGGTTATGTCTATATTAAGGTTGCTTGTAGGTAGTTTCCGTACTGTATATATTTGTTTACTGTGACCAGATGGAGGAACTAGGTTTACATATATTTCTTTATTGTTGTGTAGGCAGAGAAGCTTTGAATAGGTCCTTATAGATCCTGAAAATGGAGGGTTGTGAAGTATCATTACAATCAAGAGGGATTTGGTAAGTATAGCTTTTGACTCGTAACATAAAAGAAATGATGAGGGGACGGGTGAAGGGCAGAAGTGAGTACAATCGGGGAAAGGTTGACTGGCCTGTTAGTCTAGTGGTTAGAGACACTGACTGCTAAGAAGGAGGTCGTGGGTTCGATTTCTACCTGAGACAAATCTTTGTGTGATGAACACGATTGTTTGTTCTGTGTCTGGGTGTAATTTATCTATAACGGTGCCCCGCGGTTTTACCCCCGTTAAACTTTATAAATTATAGCCAATGTGTTAATCCAGGGTGTCAGCTAACTCCACACCAAATTTTATTAAAATCGGTCCGTTTAGACGTGAAGAAGTAACAAACATACACACTGACAAACTTTCTTCTTTATAATATTAGTATGATATGTATGTATTTAGAAATATATTAAGTATTTTTAACACTTTGTTATAAACTGAAGTGTTGACTATTTTTTTATATCGTCATGTAATAGTCAAAAATGTCATACTAAAAATATTTAACGATTATTTTATAACAACCTAACGTTATTATTGCGAATCAGATCTGCAATACAGATAACAGCAAATTTTCTAGTGACTACGATTGCTTAAACTCTTGATTGCTTTTGATATAATAATCTGTACAATTAGGAAATACTGCAGCCACTCGACAATTAACCAGAAGTAATAATCATGGTAGAAACAATTTGAATATCAATGCAGTACGGAGTTATTTGTCTTGCAATGGCAATTTATATAGTACAATAATTAGCCCGGAGGCTGAAATAGATTCTCATTATATTGCTTTGAAATAATTGAGCTGAGATAACAGAATACAGACATATAATCCAATCGTTTGAAATAAATTTGGGTTTATTACAAACTAGCCGACCCAGCAGACTTCGCACTGCCTCAATCGATGAATAAAAGACCTCAACTTTTGTATAAAATAATCTTAAAACAAAAAAAAAAATCGTTATTTTATAAAAAAAAAACATTTTTGTAATGAATCATGAAGATTTATTATTATGTTCGACACATCATGTTGCTTACTTACAAAACCGAGCTTTCCTGAAATACTGGCTATTTATATGATTTTAATTTAGGAAACGTTTATATAGGGAAAAGAAACGGGCTATTTTGAGGGTTTTACCGGCGATTATTCGATTTTTTCTAACCTTTTAAACCTTCCCTAGACCTCCACGCACATTTCAAGACCAAGATACGATAATCCCGTTTAGCCGTTCTCGAGTTTTAGCGAGACTAACGAACAGCAATTGATTTTTATACATATAATAATAATAATATAGATAGATATATGGATATAGATATAGATTGGTTATTCGCCCGTTTTCGAGTTTTAGCGAGACTAACGAACAGCAAATTGATTTTTATGTATATAATAATATAGATAGATATATAGATATAGATTGGTTCTTGTAACTTTATGCTAACCTTTAACCAGGCTTTGTTATTTTATATTATTATTTAACCTTAAATCTTAAACTATAATTTATTGGTAAATGTAACTACCTAACTAAATCTTTTTATTAGAGAGTAGCAATGATAAGCTTTGATAAATAATTTATTAGTATAAATTTCAAAATCTTGATTCTATACCAGTCTCGATACTGAACAACATAAATTGTATGAAAATATTTTCTCCACAAACATGATTTAATATGAAATTTCTCTGAATACCACGAACGTGCGTGGGTCTGTGTTCACAAATCCAATTACTAAAAACAATAAACAATTCTTCAGTTAATCTAATAAGCAAGTATTTTAAAAATTCTTTCGTGAGCATCTACCCATGAATTATTAGATGTTAAAGATGTACAATTTGTGTAGTTATCTCAGTATTCTTACCTCCTATAACGGCCCCGTCACTGAATTTCTGTTCCAATTATACGTAATCGGCAGCTTCGATATCTCGTTTATTTATCGTAGGTTTATTTTTAACGAGTTGTAAACTCGAACGACGCGAACGGGGACTGTCAAAAATAAAATATCCAAACAAGACAGAATTAGGTGAGGAATTTATTGACTAGTTGTAACGTCTCAAGGGTTTTCTCTATAACAGGCGGTCTATCTTCCTGTCTGTGTGTAAATTATGTTATGTAGTAAACGTTAGAAGTTAGTTATGGACGTGAAGGCCCGTCTCAATGGCAAACATATAACTCAATCAGTATATTTAGAGATGCGGGACACAATTTATTTAAAAAGATAACCTGCATAAACCATAAATAATAATATCTTTCTTGTCAAGTTATATTTTCTACTAGCTGTGCCCGCGACTTCGTCCGCGTGTTAATTAGTTTATTTCGTTTTTTTTTGTTTTTAGTAAAATAAAATGCATTTTTAAAAATAAATGTAGCCTAAGTTACTCCTTATTACATCAGCTACCTGCCAATAAAAGTCCCGTCAAAATCCGTCCAGCCATTTCAGAGATTAGCCGGAACAAACAGACAGACAGACAGACAAAAATTGTAAAAAAAAATATTTTGGTGTATGTACCATATATATATTCATATTTATGTTGTAAAAACCGGTTATTTCAATATTACAAACAGACACTCCAATTTTATTTATTTGTATGTATAGATAGATATATCATGCTGTGTGGTGACGGCGACAAATATCAGAATCAGAATATCATCACCCCATCTCATCCCGTGGGGGGCGTAGAAGTCGACCCGAGGGAATATCTACCTGAGGAAGGGCAGCAGCTTCCTTCTGATTACTATGACTATCTTACTGCGATCGCCAACCCGCCTGCCAAGCGTGGCGATTATGGCATATCCCCTTAAGACGATTCTTGAGAGAGGCTTGTCCAGCAGTGGACTTATTTAGCTGTAATGATGATGATGATGATGATGATAGATAGATAATACGTATGTATTAGAAATATCTGTACAAGTATGTATCAGTTGCCTGTTTATCATAATATAGGTCGTGCCTAATTTGGGATCAGATGGCGAGATTTTAGTAGTCCCAAGATATTTATTTATCATTTATTTATTCATTCGGTTAGTCTACTTCAGCCATTTCACCGCAAGCATCACTAGTCCCTTACAACGTTTTGTCGTAAGTACACATTGTGCATAGGTACTTATCTATACATCTATACAAATAAATAAAATTGAAGTGTCTGTTTGTAATATTAAAATAACCGATTTTTACTACATGTATATGAATATATGTACGGTACATACTCCAAAATAACATTTTTTACAATTTTTGTCTGTCCGTCTGTCTGTTTGTTCCGGCTAATCTCTGAAATGGCTGGACCGATTTTGACCGGACTTTTATTGGCAGGTAGCTGATGTAATAAGGAGTAACTTAGGCTACTTTTATTTGAGAAAAGTATTTTATTGTTGAAAAAACAAAATAAACTAATTAACACGCGGACGAAATCGCGGGCACAGCTAGTTATATCTAAAATTATGATATACAAGCTGCGCCCCGCGGTTTAACCCGCGTTAAAGTAGTTTTGGCGTAAAAGAGTAACAAACATACATCTATACTCACAAACTTTCGCATGTATAATATTAGTAGAATGTGTACCTCTAGCGGTTTTGGCAGTGCACGCCGGAATAGCTCGCAAATGGTAGATTTTTTCCTACTTACTTGACACTTGTCGTCATATTTTGGACATTTCACACAATATCTTTATAAATTGTAGCCTATGTGTTATTCTGATGTATAGTTTCATTAAATCTATTCAGTAGTTTTTACGTGAAAGAGTAACAAAAATCCATCCATACTTACAAACTTTCGCGTTTATATTATTAGTAGGATGTTTTATTCAAGAATCTCTATTGTATTCAGAATTTAACTATATTCAAGTTTAAATCAACAGAACATTTAGACACAAATAAATTTAAATTGTAACAAATCGCTTTTCGGACAGTCATTGAATGTCCCGCATTACCCTACACACGCGTTTCATAGAAACGTCGTTAGAGGTTCCCCGTGGCGACGGACGTGTGAACAATTTAATTGCTCAGGCGGGGGAACAACCCTATTCTATACAAATACCATTTATACCAAAGATATGTAAACTAGAAACCACTAAACACATAAAAATAATAACTAGAAACCTATAGAAGCAATCGTAAAACAGAAATTAAGTGTCAAACCTGTGAGGAAAGTTTATTTATTTATTTTTGTTAACGGGCCTGTTGACGTGGTTGGTGGCTTGCCTTTCACATCGCAGGTCGTGGGTTTGATTCCCACCCAGGAGAGATATTTGTGTGCATGAACATATCTGTCTTGAGTCCGTGTTTAATCCTAATCCTATCTAATATTATAAATGCGAAAGTAACTCTGTCTGTCTGTCTGTCACTCTTTCACGCCAAAACTACTGAACGGATTTGAATGAAATTTGGTATACAGATGGTCTAGACCCTGAGAAAGAACATAGGCTAATTTTTATAGTTAGGATAACACATAGGCCATATTTTATAAAGTTTAACGCGGGTAAAACCGCGGGGCACAGCTAGTTATCTATAAAAGTGTGTATTTGCAATATATTAGTTACTAGCTATGCCCCCGGTTTCACCCCCGTTAAAGTAGTTTTGGCGTAAAAGGGTAACAAATATACATCTATACTCACAAACTTTCGCATTTATAATATTAGTAGGATGTGTAACTCTAGCGGTATTGACAGCGCGCGCCGGAATAGCTCGCAGATGGTAGATTTTTTCCTACTTACTTGACACTTATCGTCATATTTTGGTAAAATCACACAATGTCTTTATAAATTATACCCTATGTGTTATTGTGATGTATAAGCTATATTATTGTAAAGTTTCATTAAAATCCATTGAGTCGTTTTTATGTGAAAGAGTAACAAACATCCATCCATCCATACTTACAAACTCGCGTTTATAATATTAGTAGGATCTGGTTTCCGTAGTACAAGCTCTGCTTAGTTTGGGATCACATGGCCGTGTGTGTATAATGTCCCAGGTTTTTGTTATTATTGTTATTTTTTACCTTTTAGTTTCTCAGTCTACGACGGTATCGTAAGAAGAAAACGGGCTAAAGCCAAGTGTAAACCAAGGGGATTAGTACTAAGTTGTGATGAACAAGCCCGAGTCGGTAATATTTCTTAATCGCCTCTAAAAAAATTTAGAACTCCTAATATCTTGTAAGTATTGAGAATGGTGGCTTTTTTAAGATTTCTATATAATAATATCTAGGGACAATGTCACACAGATTATCCTAGCCCCAAACTAAGCAAAGCTTGTACTATGGGCACCAGGCGACGATATACATACTTATATCGATAGATAAATAGTTAAATACATAGAAACATCCATGATTCAGATACAAATATTCGTGCTCATCGCACAAATATTTGCACTTACCGGGATTCGAACCCAGGACCACCAGCTTCGTAGGCAGGAGCACTACCAACTAGGCTACGGTGACTGTCATATGTATTATTATTATTTTTAAAGTTAAGTAAATTTTATTTATTTTGTAAGTTTACAGATTTTCTTATTTGCTAATTGTTACAATGTTTGTTTGAATTGGTTCCGAGACCAACCATGTTGCACAGATCTGTGCACAAAATATGAACCCTGTCTCTTAAACTAGGGAAATACCTTAATCTTAAGAGACAGTGTTCGGCTTGGATATTATTATTATTATTTTGTACAATGGCGGAACGGTGTATTTGTAGAGTCGGTGAGTATATTTTTCAATTGTACCGAATTAAACTCTACATACAGTTTTAAACGTACAACTCCCATTTTATATAAACAAATATACTACAATATCACGTCAAACGGTGAGATACTGTCTCTTTTTATGAGTAGGTGTTTACTAACACACAAAAACGTAACTTCGTGAGTTTTCCCAAAGTTACGTATTACACCCACGCAGGAGTATCGTACTAATATTGAATATATAAAACGTGAAAGTTTGTAAGTATGGGTGGATGGAAGTTTGATACTCTTTCACGTAAAAACTACGGAATGGATTTAAATGATACTTTACAATAATATAGCTTATACATCAGAATAACACAAGGGCTACAATGTCAAAAATATGACGATAAGTGTCAAGTAAGTAAGAAAAAATCTACCATCTGCGTACTATTCCGGCGTGCACTGCCAAAACTACTAGAAGGACACATCCTACTAATATTATAAATGCGAAAGTTTGTGAGTATAGATGTATGGATGTATGTTTAGTACTCTATAACGCGGGTAAAACCGCGGGGCACAGCTAGTTCTCTATAAAAGGCAAAAGTTGCTCTACAGATACGTGCTTTTACTTTTACAACTATAAAACACGGTGGATACATGTGAGATGTATATTTCTTACCATAATTTATGGTGTTAAAGAACATAAAGATTGATGAATGTGCGAGTCGTACGAGGAATGTTGGGACAGAAAATATGAGGAACGAAAAGAAATATCTTTTATAAAAGGAGCCGCGTAATGCGATAAATGGTCACATTTTTATTTTACTACTAGCACTAATAAAACGGGCCGGTTGGCGTGGTTGGTAAATGCTTGCCTTTCACGCCGCAGGTAGTGGGTTCGATTCCCACACAGTACAGGTATTTGTGTGCATGAACATGTCTGTTTGGCCTGGGTCATCATGTATTGGAATATGAAATAGTGTATGTAGTACCATCAGTTATCTGGTTTCCATAGTACAAGTTCTGCTTAGTTGGGTTGCCTTATCAAATGGGCGTATATAACAATATCCTGGGGCACTATTTACACACAGCCATCTGATCCCAGACTAAGCAGAGCTTGTATATTACATATACTACTTTTTTGTAAATACATACTTATTATATAGATACATTACACCCAGACTCGGGACAAATAGGCAAAAAATTAGTATATTATGAATAATGTTTCAGTGCATTATAATATTAGAACTGATACAAAACCATAAAGGTATTCCATATTGTAAACGCTTGCCTTTATAAAATATAGCTGTGCCCGCGACTTCGTCCGCGTGTTAATTAGTTTATTTAGTTTTTTTTTGTTTTTTTGTAAAATAAATGACTTTTTCTAAAATAAAAGTAGCCTAAGTTACTCCTTATTACATCAGCTACCTGCCAATAAAAGTCCCGTCAAAATCGGTCCAGCCGTTTCAGAGATTAGCCGGAACAAACAGACAGACAGACAGACAAAAATTTAAAAAAATGTTATTTTGGTGTATGTACCGTATTATATATACGGTACATACACCAAAATAACATTTTTTTAAATTTTTGTCTGTCTGTCTGTCTGTTTGTCGGCTTCATATTTAAGTAGTAAAAACCAGTTATTTCAATATTACAAACAGACACTCCAATTTTATTTATTTGTATAGATTGATATAAAATATTGATAAGAACTAAAAATTGTTTTCCTTGCAACACAATCATAGATTTATGATGATTCAAATATGAAATCGGAACGATACGGTATCGATAACACTCCTTGATTTCTTGAAAATACACACACAAGTCACCGAACGCTCTCCATGAACTATATGTATGTATACTGAGTATATGTGTACTTTTTGGGTGAACAAAAACCGTGAAACTCGCGTCATCGTCAACGCACGCTTTCCATGAACTTACAAACGCCAGCACATCAAGCTACCCCAATCTGTCAAATTTCCCCAGTGAACCTAATGCTTTTGTGATAAAGTTGAAATCTATACACACGGATTGGGGTAGTTGGATGTGCTGGCGTCTGTACATACATAGATATATATACCTCGGTGCGTTATGAATATAAATTGTATATATACAAAGACTATATCTTAATGTGAACTGTCAACTATTATATTGTACACTAGCTGTGCCTCGCAGTTTCCGCCGTGTAAACTTTATAAATTATAGCCCATGTGTTATTCGAATATATAAGTATCGAATTCCATTCAGTAGTTTTTGCGGGAAAGAGTAAGAAATCAGCAACCATACTCACAAACTTTCGTATTTATCATATTAATAGGATTATTTAGATTAGCAGTTTAAAATAATAGTTTTTATTTCTATCGACAGTCCCCAAAGATTACCCTGCATGTTTTTTATTTATATGATAGTTTAAGTCTTCACAGATTCTGTTTCAATATTATAATAATAATAATCTCCACCTAGCCGAATTTCGGCCACGGCGGCCAGTCTCTATAGAGATTAGCCATATGCGCGGGACAATTATAGTGCACAAGTTGTGGGCAAACACAGGGGCACTTTCTATTCCATCGCTCTCATGATCCAATGGGACGCCTAGCGACACGACCGGAAACAGGTCAGGTACTGGACCGACGGCTTTACGTGCTGTCCGAGGCACGGGGGTATAATACCGCCAACTCCCAGACTTCGGGCTGATATTGAGAATTTTTTTTTTTACAAAAACGTCCCAAAATCACTTTTGGCTCGACCATGGAATTATAAACATTATATGTATGTACAGTTACAGTATGTTTTGCAGTGATAAAAAAAACGAAAATGACAGTTCTAAGAAACTCATTAAACGTCCCAAACATTCGCAATATACCCTAATAAGAACTCACAAAAACCCACCATAAGAATAAGAACTTCCATTTATAAACAAAAAGCACAAAATTAAATGCGGTTAACGACGACTCCTTTGAAACAAACGCATGTTTAAATCTAAAAAAGGAAGATGCAATCGTTAACGAGTGTCTGTCTTGAGATATTCCCACAAATGTTCCACGCATTCATGTGGTTTGACATCAGTTAATTACATAAAGAAACGCCGAGGATATAAAAAAAGAACTATCTCGACAAGATCGTAGAACAATCGCACAGATAGCCCCAATTTTGCCAATTGGGGCTATCTGTAACTATAGTACTATAATATATTTTGCGGACAACCAACTTTTTAGTGTAGCGATTCCTCCTATTTACTATTAAAATAATAAAAGTATCCTCCTGGTCGTATTTCGGTCACGGCGCCCAGTCTTTATGGAGATTAATCAACTGCGCGGAACCACATGCACAAGTCGAGCATCTCAAAAGTAAACGACAAAATAAAATAAAAAGTTACCCAGTAAATCATAGTGCTTAATTTAGCTATAGCGTTTCGTTAGAGACGAGAGTACGACCGCGAACGCGTCGCGACCACCAACGCCCTCCATGACCCTTAGTTTGCATATCGTATCGATAAAAAGCCCCCTCAACGCGGACGGGGGCCACGTCATGTCATTAACGTAGAGTGAAAGTTGCACAAAAGTCCCTAAAATGATGATCTTGCTCTCTCTCCGCCAGTAATCGCCCAGAGTCGAGGTTCGAACCCCACAGTGGGTGCCCTCCGGCGCGGGTACTTAATAGCTAGACGGCTTGAGCCCTCCGCTCGACTCTATAGTCCGGTGAAGTAGTGAAAGCCTCCTAAGCTAACTATAGCGTCACGTCAAAAAAAAAAAAGCGTTTCGTTAGAAGTCTTAACTTACCTGATCGTGTCACTAGTCTTCCAACCGGATCATGAGAGTACTGGCCTGTTGGCGTGGTTGGCAAATGCTTGCTTTTCACGCCGGAGGTCAGGGGAGGAGGAACAGATATTTGTTTGCATGAACATGTTTGATTGTCCTGAGTCTGGGTGTAATTATCTATATAAGTATGTATTTACAAAAGAAAAGTAGTATATTATGTATTATATCCGTTATTTGGTATCTATAGTACAAGTTCTGTTTAGTTTGGGATCAGATGTCCGCGTGTAAATAATGTCCCAGGATAATTACATTACATGGAATGGAAAGTACCCCTGTGTTTTTTTTTTTTTTTTTAATAATAATAATATCTAGGGACAATGTCACACAGATCATCCTAGACCCAAACTAAGCAATGCTTGTACTATGGGTACCAGGCGACGATATATACTTATATAGATATGTAGATAAATACTTAAATACATAGAAAACATCCATGACTCAGAAACAAATATTCGTGCTCATCACACAAATATTTGCACTTACCGGGATTCGAACCCAGGACCACCAGCTTCGTAGGCAGGAGCACTACCAACTAGGCTACGGTGACTGTCTAATGACCGTGTTTGAGCACACACTTGGGCATGTGGTACCAGTCTCTATGGAAACTATTCCAGACAGGACGCCGTGGCCGAAATCAAGAGGACATTATAATTATTATATTGAAAATAGGAGGAATCTCTATAGTAAAAAGATTGGCGTATTTAAACGCAGTGACAACTCGGTCAGGATATAAATAAAGAGTGGGTCGAGGATGTAGCGCCACCCGGGGAGACGTTGGATCTCGTCCAGATTCAGTTACAATCGAAGCAGCGTAGAGAAAAGCGAACTAGACATCAATGACTCACGCTTACTTGCAAATCACATTCCACGATTTCCCTTTACTAAGATAAATCTACAGCTGGGATAAAAATAAATTCTCAGAGTGACTTGAATTTACTGTACGCAGACGGGCGATAGTAACTACATTACATACAGAATAATAATATCCTGGGACATGATTCACACACGACCAACTGATCCTTAATTAAGTAGAGCTTGTACTATGGTAAAGAGATAACTGATATATTACATAATAGTTGTGCCTGCGTTAAATTTTATAAATTATAGCCTATGTGTTATTCAGATATACCTCTTTGAGCTATATTTCTACCAAGTTTCATCAAAATCCACGTTTTTGCGTTAAAGAGTAACAAACATACACACTCACAAACTTTCGCCTTTATAGTATTAGTGTGATACTACTTTTCTTTTATAAATACATACTTATATAGATAATTACACCCAGACTCAGGACAAACAGACATGTTCATGCACACAAATATCTGCCCTGGAGCTCTACCGGCTAAGTCGCCAAACATCGATTTCTTAAATGGCGTTCAAATAAATAAAGATTAAAATTACTTAATCAATTTTTTAATCGGCTTCAACGTTGACAATCGATTCCAGACTATTTATGACGGACATGTGCTCATGGAAGCCGATGTAACGATTGATTAAGTCATTTTTAACCTTCATTTATTTGAACGCCATTTAAGAGATCGATGTTCGGCGACTTAGCCGGTAGAGCCCCTGGGTGGGAAACAAACCCACGACCTGCGGCGTGAAAGGCAAGCATTTACCAACCAGCCAAGTGACTTCAGAAGTTCAGAATAAAACATTCGACATTGTTTGTGTAAACGAAACAAGAGTAGCAGCGAATAGCTCTACCAAAGATCGTAATCTTGTTGACAGTAAGTCTAAAAAGAGAATGAAAGATACGCATAAACATGCACCAGAGTGTGTTGGACTGCCACCGTAAGATCGGACGCCGAGTGACCGTTGAAAATTGCCGCAGTTGGCTCAAATTGATGACCAATTAAAATTGGTTTTCTACGGAGACCTAAGAAACATTGTTTCAAAGTTTTGTGAGAAAATGTGGTTACAATTTTACGGCTGAGTATTTCAGATGCTGGTAAATAAGTTCATAAGCAGACAGTGACGTCAGTGTCTGCTAAGTCACTGAAATTAATGATACCTACGGTGTACACATGCATATGTATACAACTACATTAATGTACAGACGCCAGCACATCCAGCTGCCCCAATCTGTCAATTTCTCCAATTGAAAGAGAACCTTATACTTATGTGATAAAGTTGAAAATTTATAAAAGAAATTCGATAGATTAGGGAAGCTAAATGTGCTGGCGTCTGTAGCATTAGGCATTAGGTAGTATAGAAAACTACTAGGTGCCCGTATAATTTGTCTGTAGACTGTAGATAATTGATTTGCGTGTTTTAAGTTTCTTATATATTGTAATATGTATATCAGTACTTATATCTTATATATTGTATTAACTGCCTCGTTGGTCTAGCGGTAGCGTGTTAACCCGCAGAGAACGAGGTCCTGGGTTCAAATCCCGGGTCATGCCAAAAGTGATTTTGGGACTTTTCTGTAAAAAGAAAAATTTCTCAGCATCAGCCCGAAGTCTGGGAGCTGGCGGTATTATACCCCCGTGCCTTGGAGAGCACGTAAAGCCGTCGGTCCTGTACCTGAACTCTTTCCGGTCGTGTCGCTAGACGTCCCATGGGATCATGAGAGTGATGGAATAGAAAAAGTGCTCCTGTGTTTGCGCACACACTTGAGCTCATTATTATTATTATTATTATATTGTAATAAGTCACTCTTAGAATTTCTATTTCAGTAGTTTATGAAGAATTAATCGGAGTTTCCGGGCTTAACCTATGTAATTGACCTATTGGTCTAGCGGTTAGTGACCTGACTGCTAAGCCAGAGGTCGTGGGTTCAACCCATTATTATATCTAGTTTTATCACTTAGCAACTTCTTTTTA
Organism: Pseudoips prasinana; assembly: GCA_951640165.1. Classification (NCBI taxonomy): domain Eukaryota; kingdom Metazoa; phylum Arthropoda; class Insecta; order Lepidoptera; family Nolidae; genus Pseudoips; species Pseudoips prasinana. The sequence goes on from OX621260.1 coordinate 20,092,127, forward strand.
GTATGAACTCGTTTTTTTACTTGTAACCGAAAAATCTAAAGCTAATATTATAGACTAGCGGCCCGGTACGTGCATCGCTACGTATAAGGCATAGTAATAAAAAAATTGTTACGTTCATTTATTCAAACAATAAAATATTTTAAATTGCTAAAAGATGTTGATTTTACACTTTTTCAAGACTTTTAAAATTTTCTCTACCTACAAACCTTTCCTGGACTGCCACAAATAATTCAAGACCAAAATTTGCCAAATCGGTAAAGGCGTTGTTGAGTTATAACATTACAACGAAAGGTGGCATTGATTTTTATATATAGGTATAGATATATTTACAAAAGAAAAGTAGTATATTTAGTATATCAGTTATCTGATTTTCATAGTACAAGCTTTGCTTAGTTTACGATCATATGGCAGTGTGTGAATAATGACTCAAGATATTATAATGTTATTATTATATTTTATAGTACATATACTACGAACCAAAGTAGCGGCCATAGCCCAAAGAATTGCCAAACTGAAGTGGCAGTGGGCAGGGCACATAGCTCGTAGAACCGCAACCGAAGCGAACCGCTCGTAGAACCGGAAGACGCAGCGTGGGCAGGGCCCCTACAAAGTGGACCGACGATCGTGTGCGGGTCGCGGGAAACCGCTGGATGCGGCCAGCACAGGACCGGCAGTGTGGAGATCCTTGGGAGAGGCCTTTGTCCACGTGGACGCCTTTAGGCTGATATGATAACGGTAACGTCGATTAAGGTAACGTCGATGCTGAACTTATTAAATATTTTCATTTTAAACTTCCCCATCGCGTTATGAGACAACATCGTGTATTTGATATACCTGTTTCCACCTTAAATACAACATTTAATAGTCCTCTCACACGTATTGCAAGGCTTTATAACGAACTGACTAAATCAACTAACAATAAAGTAGATATTTTCTCCATGACTTTTTTAACATACAGGCACTTTCTTTTGAATAATACTAGTTGTTTTTAATTTAATTTAATAGTTGTTTTTTCGTTATCATTTAGGTAACGTTGTAGGTTATTGTTTGTGAACCTCAAATTTAAATGTTATCACAATCAATGCCATGCATACCTGTAAGTTGGGTAGTTACTACATAAGTGCTATATTATTAGTGTAATATGTATTGTTTCCATGTAATTATTCTGTTGGTGTGCTAAATAAATAAATAAATAAATATGATGATGATGATACTTACGATATACTACTTATACTTTGGTACTACTTTTCTTTTGAAAATACATACTTATATAGATAATTACACCCAGACTTAGGACAAACATACATGTTCACATAAATATCTGGCCTGGTTCTGAGGCATAAAAGCTACCAAGCAAGCCAACTGGCCCGTCAAAATTTACGTTTCCCCTAATGCGGCATTGCGGTATCGTTTTCGGAATACTTTTTAGTAATAACATTTTATATTTGGGGCTAATATGAACGTCTCTCGTTGGCGCCATTACCTCACTAGGTCGCCACCGGAGCTGGCAACGGGACACACTGCTCTCAATCCATATTATACATAGTTTCTATTACTAGACGTAAATTTTCCTAGCTCTTCTAGTATTCACTGAACTCTATCTAGGATAATATAGCATCTACCACAGAATCACACTAATATTATAAAGGCGAAACTTAGTGAGTGCGTGGGTGCCTATGTTTGTTACTCTTTCACGCAAAACTACCGAAGGGATTTTGTTGTTACTTTGTAGTAATAATGCTTATATATAATAATATAATAATGTTTATTTGTTCTAGAAAAATAAAATACAATTATACTTATTTCATAACATAACATTATAACAATAATAGGTGCGTACAGTTGGGCAAATAGGTGCGTACAGTTGACTTTATTGAGTGATCGGTACAAAGATATGCACAAGTACACAATCTGAATAACACATAGGCCATAATTTATAAAGTTTAGCGCGGGTAAAACCGCGGGGTACAGCTAGTTGGTTATGCTTCGGCCGTGTCTAATGTGTCCTGATTTCTAGTTATTCAGTCACAGATTAACTCCACAAAGTATGACTTATCTACAAGGTTAAGAAAATGTAAGAGCGTTTGTTTTAATTATGACTAATAAATATATATACGTATATATATATATATGTGTGTGTAGGGACAATGTCACACAGATCATCTTGGTCCCAAACTAAGCAAAGCTTGTACTATGGGTACCAGGCGACGATATACGTACTTATATAGATAGATAAATACTTATATACATAGAAAACATCCATGACTCAGAAACAAATATTCGTGCTCATCACACAAATATTTGCACTTACCGGGATTCGAACCTAGGACCACCAGCTTCGTAGGCAGGAGCACTACCAACTAGGCTACGGTGACCGTCAAATAAATATAAATCGCTTGTAGATATTTTACTTATTTCTCGTTCCAAACTTATTTAGACTAAAATCTTAAAATAATTGGACTGGCCTGTTGATTCAGTCTTTTTAACCCTGACTGCTAAGTCAGATGTAGTGGGTTCGATTCCATATAATATTTGTGTGATGAGAACTATTTGTTTTATATATGCCCTGTTCTTTTCATACGAGCTTAATTAGAGAGAGATGGAATGACGTTTAATGAAATAATGACATTTATTCAGCACTTGGGTATTTACATACACTTGTACTTGTCAAGCTCACAACAACAAAAGCTCACATAAACATAGTACAAACAGTATAAAAGTAACATAAAAAATTATATTAGTCCGTCCGTGCGGTCTGTCTTATCACATATTTTTTAAATCATTCAATCAATAACAAGCTATTATTTTTAAATTTATTACTACTATATTAAAATTAAAGAATTGAAGACAATGAGCAGTTGACTAGCGCAGAAGGCTCTCAATCAGTCATCATCATCATCATCATATCAGCCGAAAGACGTCCACTGCTGGACAAAGGCCTCCCCCAAAGAGCTCCACAATTGCCGGTCTTGCGCTATTCGCATCCAGCAGCTTCCAGCGACCCGCACAAGATCATCGGTCCATCTTGTAGGGGGCCTGCCCACGCTGCGTCTTCCAGTTCGTGATCGCCAGTAGTTTAAATTAATTTAGTGGTGTTAAAGACAGATTCTCCAGCACTCTCGTATTAGCAGTTCCAGTATTGTCTTTTTTTTTTTTTTTTTTTTTTATAAAAGGGACTAGTCCCTCCCTCTTACCCACCACTGCAACTCCTGTAAGCCAGGATCAACAGTGGCACACAATGAAATGACACTGAGCGGTGAGGCTCAGGCATGTCCCGGGGAATGGCTTTAACTGTCTTGGATCCCGCAACGAATTTAATCAGAAAGAAGAAAAGGAGGAGTTAGAAATGAATAGTTCCACTTCCCTCCAGAGCAAAGCGGGAGACAGAATGATATAAAGAGGCTATAGCCTCATTAAACGAGAGAATTGCAACTAGAGAAGCCAGCTGCAAGAGCACCAAGGATTAATTTAAGGGTCCTAAGTGAGCTGTTATATTTGATTCCAATAGTAGGTATGGCAAAAGCGCTTAAACGCACGGAAGTTGTTCCTTGTTGCTACAAGATCCGTATAATAAACTACTCCAGATATTGGTTGCAAGCTATTTAACATAATATCACGCTGATTTTGCCAGAGATCACATTCCCAAAGTATGTGGTGAGCGGTTTGTTCATATTCGTTACAGGAAGTTGAGCACAGACAGATTGGTGAAGATACTAATTTGAAACTAAACAATTTACTTTTAAAATTGCCGTGTCCGGTAAGAAATTGTGCAACACAATGGTCTATGATTAGCCAAGTTTTATTTAACCGTTCGCGTATGTCCGGAAAGAACTGGTGCAGATGGCGACCCTTGGTTGAGGTATTCCATCTACATTGCCATTCATTTAGCAGTTCGTCATTTAAGTTAGCAATTGGCATAAATAGCCTGGATATTTTAGCACGGTCGCGTAATGATAAGAAATCATTATTAAAATTTTCTCGCGTAGAATAATACATCGCTGCTCGTCTTTGAACCTCAAGATCAACCGGAAGTACACCCGCTAGTACAGGTAGGGCCTCTGTGCTTACTGTTCTATAGGCTTTACACAAAAATATCAACGCCAACCTTTGGCTTTGTAGTAATTTACGGCGAGCAGCTCCGATGGTAGCCCTATCAGCCCACACAGGCGAGCCGTAGCATATACACCCAAGATAAGTGGCTCCGTAGATGATTCTAAGAGTATTGAAAGAGAGGCCCCAGGTTGCCGTTGATATCCTTGTAAGTGCAAAAAAGTTTCGCTTAGCCTTTTCTCCAACTGATTTAATATGTTCTATAAATGAGAAGTTCTTTTCCAAAACTAAACCCAAATAACACGTGGATATCTTACGTTTAACAGTAACATTATTCAGTTTTACGCTCGGGGGAGATTTTAGTTCACCCTTCAGAAGGAGTTGGTAGGTTTTATGGGGAGCAAATGTAAGGCGATTTCTTTTACCCCATTCACTTATCATACTTAAACAAGTTTGAGCCAGATTTTCCAACTCTCTCCTGGAGTCACCCTGTATAAGTAAGAGGCCATCGTCGGCATATGCCGTTAGAGAGCAGCGTGATGGCAAGGGCAATGTCAAGAAATCATCAAAACCCAAGTTCCAAAGATATGGCGCAAGCACGGAGCCCTGGGGGCAGCCCATGGTTAACGATTTAGTGACTCTGTAGTGACCAAGCTTAAGAGTTGCAGAGCCATGTACAAAATAAGATGTGATTATCGAATATATATTACTGTAGCAACCGCGTAACTTCAGTTTTTGTAACAAAATTGGCCACCACGTGTTATCAAACGCCCCTGAAATATCTAGGAATATGGCCAAAACGTATTTACATTCGGACGAGTTTACAGTTTTCCTCACCGAGATAGCTGCGTCTACTGTCGATTTACCCGCAGTAAAACCAAATTGATTACCATGAAATTTTGGTCCTCCTGGTAGCAATCGCGGTACGATAAGTCGTTCTAGAAGCTTGCCTAAGGAAGGCAGTAACGTTATTGGTCGATATGACTTAGGGTCCTCAGGCAGTTTATCACCATTTTTCGGTATAATACGAATAAAACCGTTGCGCCAGGTACGCGGGAAAGTCCCTTCAGATATGCAACGATTAAAAACTTTTAAGATTAATTGACCGGATTGTTTCGTGGCTTCTATTATCATTTTGTTGGATATTTTATCTTCACCTGACGCTTTGTTAACAGGTAGCGATTTCACAGTATTTATAAACTCATTAATAGTAGGAAGACTCGACATATACGTAGCGGGTGAATCATTTGCCCACTGCCTAATCTGCTTGTGGTAGTCATCATCGTCCAAGGAACTATCGTCAGGTATGAGCGAATTAAGTAGGGATTCCGTGGTCTCCTCTATTCCACTGGTGTAGGTATTATTAATTTTTAAGTTTTGAATATAAGCTAGATCTATAGACCTATTTGCTTTGAACTCATGGAATAGGGGTGACCACGGGCCTTCTTTTTCTAATTTATCGACTATTTTTCTAATAAGATTGCCTTTGGATTTCTCTATTGACGAGCGGTAACGTGAACGAGCAATTTTGAGATTAATATATGCACTATTTAAAACAGCGCCTACGATTTTACGTTTTTTTAGTTTATTATATTTTTTACGTGCTCTCCGAAATTCACAGCGAACTTTAACTAAGTAGTTATTCCACCAATCGCATCTTCGAATATTAGTGATAGGGACGCGGCCTATTGCAATATCGGCACAGTAGGTAAAAGTATCCGACATAATTACGGCACATTCTTCTGTTGTTAGTTCATCCCGGGTGAAATCCCTGGCATGCGCGGCAAAAAGAGCTCTGAAAAAATCCCAATCGGCCCCTTTGAGCCGATATCTATAATTACCGTAAGTAGCCGTAGGTCTTTGTACCAACCGAGGAACATACTCGTACACGATTAAGCGGTGATCACTGGATGAAGCGTCAGGCAAAACACGCCATCCATCTACTCGGACGTCTGAGCTTGAAAAAGTGACGTCAATAAAAGATTCGCCAGTAGGGCTACAATAAGTAGGCGGTGCATCAGGGGTGTTATGTATTGATAGATTCATCTCAGCGACGAAATCTTCTACGGCATTACGCCGTTCTGTATCGCTTGAGCGGTATTTGCCATACCATAACGTAGAGGATGCGTTAACATCTGCACCAATAATGATTTTGTGTGCATTGAGGGACATCAAAACAGTGCGCAAGTGATGTAAATGGGGACCAACAGGATCTGAATACTGAAAATAACAGCTCACTACGTAAACTTTCCAGGATGGGGATGATATTTCAGCGACAGCACAGTGTGACGTCATGAGGTTTCGCATAGCGCTTACCGTAAAATTAGTACGCGTGACGTAAATAGCAGCCCGTGATCTGTTGTCTAGCTGCACCAATTTATTTTTTAAACGCGCATATTGATATTGTTCTTGTACGAGCACTATATCTAAGTTGTATTCATTGACTAAAGTTTCCAACTCTGATGTCGCAACCCTATCATTGTGAAGGTTTAGCTGCCCTATTTTTAAGTTAGCCATATTAATATTTGGTATTTAGGACTAACTGCTCAAGTTTATGCTTAAATGTGGGGCAGTTTTCCGAGCCGCATTTGTGGTCATGAGGTTTTTTATATGCTTTACACGATGCACAAACTGGTTTAAATTCTGGGTCATCATGATGACTACAGGATTTTGTTGGATGTGCTTCTGCGCATAAGGCACAGGTAGGTGATTTATTATTGCAGTACTTGAAAACATGCCCATATTGCTGGCAGTTTAAACACCGAACTACCTCTAAATCATCAATGAAGCGGCATCTAGCCCAGTCGATGAAAAGTTTTTCTTTAGTGTTGACTAAATGTTTTCGTATTTCCGGTTCGAGCTCAATTCCCACCCACTTGCGCCCATTAGCTACGTTACGCTTTCGCACAATTTTGGTCTTAGATGTAAAATCGTCTTCGCTGACCTTAATATTTTTCTCATCTTTGATATTTTGCCTATATAAAGCCGTTAAGAAGACTTGGTCGTCCATTGATGATGGTACATCTTTAATAAGTATTCGCGGTCGTCGCCCGGAGGGAGTTTGAAGTTTTAAGCCCGCCGAACGAATGGCCTCGACAGATCGTATTTTATTAAGTTGGCTTTCATTTGCCACTCGAAGTACAACGCCAGAATTGGAAGTTTTTTTAACGCCTACTATTTGAAAACCGTCGTCCGCGGGTTTTATGGCCTTCATAAGCGCTTCCTTAGTCGCCGACGAAGTCGCGTACTCCGCCGATCGCTCAGCGGTGGGATATGCGATAATTGAGGGTACCGGTCTTCGTGTTTGTACTATGGGGGCGGTGGTTTTTTTTGGTAAACGCAGTTTTAATTGTTCCGCGTACGTAGGAGTCTCAAAATTAGTTTTATTTACGCAAAGGTCTAACTGTCGTTCTGCGTTCGCCAATTTCGTTTCATTACATGAAGATTTAAGAGCAAGTAATGAGATAATACTTGTAAGGCGCTGCGTACAATCCATCACCGATAACTTATTCGCTATATTCATACCCGAGTTGGAATCACTGACTAACTCGTTAATCTTTGACAAATAAACTGAAGCTTGTGTCACAAGATCGCAATAGTTCTCACTGTTTGTATCGCAATTTTTTAAAGTAGACGGATATTCGGATTGAGATCCCCGAAAACGTTTTATATCCGATTCCAGTTGACGGTCGGGAGTATAAAACGTCGGTGACGCATCGCCTATCACGCGTTTGTTTAAGCCTGAAGGGGGCGTTCTCGGCGTTCGATTGCTTTTGGTAAAACCTTCTCGGCCTCTATCGGGTGGGACATCATTTATCTTTGACATAGTTATTTACAAAAAATAAGCAAGCGCTTTAATGTAAACACAGATATTAAGCGCGATAAAAAGCGACTGTTACGTTGTACGCGGTACCCTCACAAGAATAAAAGTTAAACTTACTCACCGAACGATAATTTGGTAAAAAAAAAAATCCAGATATTACTTATCAAAACACTTACAGATACGTATTCAACACTAACACAAAGCTAGAAACAGAGCACACGTCACAAAACAATCACGAAATAGCAAAACAAATAATATAATTGCACAGCGAACCTCCGACACACTGATCCGTGGCAGAGCGGGGAGGGAAGTTCCAGTATTGTCTAGTGACAGGGATATCTGGCAGACTGCAGAATTAGCACTACAGTGCAATGCACTCTAGCGCCATCATCAGTAGGTTCCTCGTTTAACCGACTTAGATAATATTATACACTCAACTGTCCTGTTGGCGCGGTTGGTAAATGCTTGCCTTCCACGCCGCAGGTCGTGGGTTCGATTCCCAACCAGGGGCGTTACCAGCTAAGTCGCCGAACATCGATTTCTTATATGGCGTTCAAATAAACAAAGGGTAAAAATGACTTAATCATTCGTTAAATCGGCTTCCATGAGCACATGTGGCGTCATAAATGGTCCGGAATCGATTGTTAACATTGAAGCCGATTTAACGATTGATTTCGATTAACGATTCATTTTTAAACTTTATTTATTTGAACGCCATTTAAGAAATCGAAGTTCATATGTCTGTTTGTCGTGAGTCTGGGTGTAATTATCTATATCAGTATGTATTTACAAAAGAAAAGTAGGTAGTATATGTAATATATCAGTTATCTAGTTTTTATTTTACAAGGTCTGCGAAGTTTAGGGCTCAGGTGGCCGTGTGTGAATAATGTTCGAGGATAATATTATTATTAACTATTTAATCTTGCAGAAACAAAGAAAAAGTAGAAATTTTAGTATTGAACTTTAATTAATCTGAATATTGAAACTACTGACGATTTAATTGTTCTTAATTTACATAATTCATCAATAATCATTGGCCTCTTGTAGAGCCCTGCTATGCCAGATTTCGTGAGTTCGATTCGATAAGATCTGTCCTGGGTGGAGATCCCTCCTCAGGACAGATCTATGTCTTATCTAAGCATTATTATTTGTTATGTGTCTGGATGTAATTTATCTTTATTATGTAAGTATGTTTTCGAAATTTATATTTATAATTTGGTTTATAAGTTGTCCGATTTCTATAACCCAAATTCTGCCTAGTTCGGGATCAGATGGCAGTTTGTTGGTGGTCCCAAGATATTTATTATTTATTTATCTATATACTGGTTTTATTTACACATTTTGTATTCTGGCAAACTACAGTACAATTTTTCGGCAGTTTATTTACGAGGGGTAATCCGATCCGGAGTAGTCCGATTTAATAATATTACTATTAAACAATGTAATGTTTTGGCGCTCATAGCAGATGTTTTCACCGGTCCATAAGCGAGGTTAAGCAACTAGGCTCACGCTCAGTCCATTGATGGGTCACCACCAAAATGGTTTAATTTATGAACGTCTCCGTGCTTCGGAAGACACGTTAAGCTGTCGGTCTCGGTTGTAGCCAGTAGTCGTAAAGCCATATCAGAGGCCTACTGGGCGGCGTAAACAACTCTGACGCCAGGGTAACCACTGCCCATACGATAAGATAGATAGAGTACACTTTATTGCACCAAAAGAAACAATATATAACTTACAAATAAGCAAATACAGGTACAATCGGCGGTCTTATCGCTTTGTAGCAATCTCTTCCAGACAACCGTTGGGTGGACAAGGAAAAAGTAAGACAGAAAAGGCGATAGTTGTAGTGTACAGTCAAATATTCAAAGTTATGTACTTATATACAATTTACATAAACATACTTATATTCTAAATACTAATAATACTATACCATAATAAATAATATACTATACATACAAAATATAATAATAATAAGTTAGCAAGTAGTATGTTTTACTTACATAGAAAAGTAGCATCTTTTACATTCTTTCTAATAACTGCGATAATGTTTACCGTTATTTATCTGCATAATTCAATTCATCAATCCTGCTATTGATGTTTTTTTAAGTAAAACTTGATTAATGAATACGGTATCCAAAGAAAAGGCTTTAACGAGCTTCACAAAACTTTTTGCCCGTGCGATGTTCAATATTCTCAGGTATGCAGTTTTTCTGGCACCTGTATATGTCCAGTGCCACAGTTCAGTATAAAAATAGACAGTATGGAAACTACTACAAACCGTCGAAACGGCACACTGCCCCGACAAGACCCCTAAGCGGTTGTCGCGGTGCTTCCAGTTGTGAGTGCTGCGTCAAAAAGAGTGGTCGCGTAAAAATTTATCTCCACAATCTTTTTAAAAATCCACGTGCGTATTGTGTAGTATACGGCTGTTTGAATTCGGCTTCATCAAAACGGGAGCTTTTGTATTTTAATCGTCCTGCTGATTTATAAATTAAATACGTTTTAATAAAAAATAATAATAGGTATCTAAACCATTAAAAGTTACAACCCCTCCTTTAACCCTTACAACCCAAAAGACAATTAAACAATTATTGTAAATGACATGATGTAACTTACAATACTTTTTAAAAATGCCTACTCTGATTGAAATGTTTTGCTGTGCCCTACACAACAGGGTATCATGTGTAACTTTTACCATTGACTGTTAACATCTATTGTAAGACATGATATTGAGCGAATAAATTAAAAATTCAAAAGAGCGTTGGTAATTATTTCACCAACTACGCTACAACTAGTTACCTTACTGTTCATATTTATACTGTGGCCACAGGTAAGACGAACAGGGTTGACACCAACCTGTTTTTTTAATCCGTCCTGTTCAAGACCCTTTATAGATGAATGTATTTTAGGAGCTTTTGTTTTAGTATAACAATAACTATTGTTTATACCTTTTGGAAATAAAACTTTCAGGAAAGTAATTTTAGTTTTTGTATTAAAATTTAAAGTATTTATTTAAACTTTAGTATAAAGAATATTGTACATAGGCGGACATAATGCTAAAGACAACCTTAAGGTGGCGCGGGAGACTACGGTAGGTACACTAAGCTGTTAAATATAATTAACTTAATATCCTGGGACATTATTTACACGTGGCCATCTGATCCCAAACTAAGCAGAGCTTGGACTATGGAAACCAGATAGCTGATATACTACTTTTCTTTTGTAATGTACATATAGATAGTTACACCTAGACTCAGGACAAACAGACATGTTCATGCATACTAATATCTGTACTGAGTGGGAATCGAACCCACGACCTCCGGCGTGAAAAGCAAGCATTTGCCAATCACGCCAATGGGCCCGTCATAATTAATAGTTAATTTTTTTAAGGTTTAATTATATACAATTATATATATACAGTATTAAAGAAAGTATTTGATTTCATGTGTTTTGCTATACGATAGCTGATATTATAGTCGAAGATAGGAAGTTGATAAGCATCAGGTAGGGTTGAACCACCTTAAAAATAAGTTCGTTATCAAGTTTAGCCGATTTGTCCTTTGCTTATATCTAAAACTTTAAATTTCAATAAATAAACCTATCTATAACCATGACAATAATAAAATACAAGATAGATAAATAACTAAATCATAAAATCATAAATGAAATGTTATATCTAAATGTTGTCATACAATCCGTGTACTTAAATATCTAATATGTACCTAGAAATAATTATGCTTACTTAACTATATTACTACAAACACGTTCTGACTATTTACAAGCGCTTTTTTAAAGTCTACGTGAATAAAAACCTTTTTTATTAATTAACCGAATATTTTTTTTAATCAATAGGGTTTGATTTCGGAATTGCTTGATTTGCACGTTAATACAGCGGCCTCGTCACTTCTCGTTCCCGGTTCGATTCCTAGTAAAGATATAATAACACGATCACTTTCGACGGGCCTTTTGGCGTGGTTGGCAAATGCTTGCTTTTCACGCCAGAGCTCGTGGGTTCGATTCCCATCCAGCACAGATATTTGTGTGCATGAAGAAGTCTGTTTGTCCTGAGTCTTGGTGTAATTATCTATATAAGTATATATTTACAAAAGAAAAGTATTATATGTAGTATATCAGTAATCTGGTTTCCATAGTACAAGCTCTGCTTAGTTTGGGATCAGATGACCGTGTGTAAATAAAGTCCCAGGATATTATTATTACTTAAGTAAAGTAAGCTTTAAGAATAAAATCCACGTGTTTATTTGTCAGAGTAAAACGTTTTATAAACAAACTTTGTAAGTCAGTTATTATTTAATTTTACTTCGCCGCTGATCGTGCACATAGCTGTTGCAATCTACAACAGTGTCGATAACAACTTCTGATAATTTTCATATCACCCGAACACAATCCTAGTACTCAAATAGGTATATTACATTCAAAGAAGCAAGATCAACAGTTCGATAGAGCATGGAAGGCACTGACCTTCACATATGACATCATTAGCGCTCATTACTCTACAATAAGTTAGATTAACTCCGGATTAAGACTCACCAACTTATTTTGGAGCCATCCCCGTTGATGGTGAGATGCTCAGCTACAGAAAATCCGAAATAAGAACCAGGTTCTCCGAACTTTATCACGGGAATCCGCGGTTCCAGGTTAAAACTCGTAACACTAAACAAAATGCACATTATCAAAACACAAAAGCACGTAACATTGGCCATGGTGTTCACTGTTCGTTATATATTCGTGTTATAAATCGTGTATTAGCACCAATTCACTGTCTCCCAGTTATAATTTGGCACATCGCGACTTTCGTGTTGTTAGTAGAGTCGGAACGGCACGAGACCCCCAGCACGCTTGCCGTTCGCCGGCCGAGTATTCACGGTAAACTCCGCTGTGTACAGTCGACTCTACAAGGGTGTGGACACGCGGCTCGGAGGAGCGGGCGCGGTAGCGGGTGCGATAACATAATAAGAACATGCGAGGCTGTGTTTAGGGACTGCGGATAGAAGTAAAAACTTGAGAGGTGCCAAGGGACACCCGGATGGAACGATGTTCTTTCTTATTATTTATTATGTACAAAAAACCTGAATACACTCAACATAAATAATCGTCGCGACACCACACTGTTCAATGCGAAATAGAAATGAAAATATCTGGCTTGCTTTCTATAAGAGAGAGAAAGACAGACAGAGAAACATGCGCACGCCCCATAGCTGCAAAAAGTGTCGTGACAACTTTTCGTAAGATTTTTTTCCGTCTAGCCCCCTTTCACAACGCGCGATAAGGAACTTCGTTCCAAAAACTATTGTTTACACTTCTAATCTAGATAATGTACTATATAATAATTATGGGAAGCGTGTTGTGACAATGACACAAGTATCCCGTTTTTTGTTCATCCAAAAAGTAGACAGTACCTATACATATAGCTCATGGCAAGCGTGACGAGACGAAGACGCAAGTTAAACGCTTTTTGTTCATCAAAAAAGTATACATATATATATATATATATATATATATATATACACAGTATACGTAGAGCTCCTGGGAAGCCTGACGTGACTATGACGCGAGTTCCAAGAAGTGTTCAAAGCCCCTAAAGAAGTTTTCTAGTCTAATCTTAAGCCAAGTCTTAAGTCAAAGGCACTGCAAACAAAACATGATATCTATATTCACTTGACTGAATATAGATGAGTAGTGTATCCAGTCGACTAACATTAAATATTTTTTAAAGTGTAATTCTGCCCACCACACTCTTAGATACGATACAAATGGTAATGATATTTATTATCTTTATAATAAACGTGATGTCGAAAAAAATGTAGAGACAGAGAGAGAAGCAAGAATGATGGAAACTAATGAAGAATCAGACAAAAATAGGGTGCGGATCAACTATTTTTATTTGTCAAAATTAATTTAAATAAAGCCCATAAGTAAAAACAAATAAGAAAGTTTAATATCTAAATAGTTATAAGTAGGTATGTATAGATAATCCTATTTCCTACTTACATGTGAAAGATTGTCAGTATGGATGTATGGATGTTTGTTACTCTTTCACGCAATAAATACGAAACGGTGTTAAATACCTTATATATCTGAACTAACTAACGTATGGGTTGTAATTTATAAAGTTCAACGCGGGTAAAACCGCGGGACACAGCTAGTGTTAAATAAAGAAAGCGCTATACTAACATATGACGTCACCTGTAAGGAAGCCATAGAATCTTCATACTGACACTCGTATTGCGAGAACAGGACAGAGCATCCTCACTTGAATCCCATTAACAACTCCGAACGCTTTGAATAAAGAACACGCTATACTAACATATGACGTCAGTTGTAGTGAATCTCCATACTGACAATCGTATAGCAAGAACGGGACAGAGCATCCTCACTTGAATCCCATTAAGACCTTCAAACGCTTTATATCTAAAAAGATTATCTGACGATATTTATTTTACTTTCTGAATTATATTTTTGTATCATATTTTTATTAAGCCCCGCTATCTTTAGTTCATTCATAATCAGTCCGATCCCGTACCGATTACATTTCATATTCAAGATACTACATTTAAAATTGTATTACAATATTTAGTTCCGACGATAACAGTAATAAGGTATATACAAATTTTAAAACTTGTATAATTATTAATTTATGCAAAGCTTATTAAAACTAGACAACTAAAACAAATTAAATATTGGAAAGAGTTTATAATTGAATATAAAGAATAGTTATTATGTACATTTACGATAATAAATTATATTAATTATTGGATATTACTAAAAAACTCAACTATCATTGAAAATAATTAACTATTATTAAACGCTTTTGTCTGATCTCCCCGGAACCTAAAGCTTTTTAAATTATAAAAAACAAAAACAATGAGATAGATCCCAAACAATAATTTGGTTTGGCCCTGTATCAAACTGTGTAGTAGGTATACCGCCTTTAACAAATCAAATCAAAAAGAGAATAGGGTCCTATACTATTTAACTACTATGGCTATCCTGCTTGATTCTATTAATCCATATTATGTGCCTTTTGAGACATCGGCTACCATCAATATTGTATTCACACAAAGAATTGTAATACTTGTAATTTTTTACATAAATAAAGCAATTTATTGAAAATAAAAGAGTTCTATATTATTTCACTTATGAGAATTATATCGCTTATTGGTATTTTTTTGATTAGGTATTATTACGATGAAAACAAGTGTATCAATCTATGATAAACGCGGTTAATCCTCTTTATTATCTGTGCTGGTTTATCATTAACCGTGAATATACTCAACCTTCTGTTATTTACATTTAATCTTTCATGACAGCATTATTGCCCGCGCTCGCGTATAAATATGAACAAGCTGACTCATAACTTGTTCTACACTATAACTTGCTCTCTTGGTAGACTAAGTAAGAAACAGTGTACTAACGCCATCTATTGAATGACTGTTACTTGTTTATTTGTGTGTAGCGTCATCTAGCTAATACGCTCCAAATTAAAGTGGCTTAACGACACTTGGAACTTGCAGTATGCTTAGGTGTATTATAGTTGATAATGTTTTCCGATAGATGTCGTCTATACATATAATAAAATCGTAGGAAAGTCAAAACTGTACATTGAATATTTTTTTAAAAGGATATTTGGGGCGTGCGTGATCTACTTTCGATATCGAAGCCAAAAATATAGTTTTTAGAATTTTTGTCTGTTTGTCTGTATGTATGTCCGGGCTAAACTCAAAAAGTACTGCATGGATTTACTTCAAATTTTGCATGAATATTACTGAGAGGTCGGGTCAACATATAGGCTACATATTATCGCACCTACGGCGGAGGAGCTGTGATAATCTATAAAGATAAACGCGGGTAAAACCGCGGGGCACAGCTAGTAAAAAATAAAAATGAAACATCTGAGAAAAAAGTATATCTATACATATAATAAAATCGTAGGAAAGTGAAAACTGTACATTGAATATTTTTTAAAAAGGATACCTGGGGTGTGATCTACAATCGATATCGAAGCCAAAAATATAGTTTTTGGAATTTTTGTCTGTTTATCTGTTTGTCTGTATGTATGTCCGGGCTAAACTCAAAAAGTACTACATGGATTTACTTAAAATTTTCCATGAATATTACTAAGAGGTTGGGTCTACATATAGGCTACATATTATCACGTTATGAGCTACGGGAGAGGAGCTGTGATAATTTATAAAGATTAACGCGGGTAAAACCGCGGGGCACAGCTAGTAATTCAATAAATTAAAGATTTTCACCGTAGCTTCACTTGCGAGGAATATCATATTCTTCATATTAAATCGTCGTTATTAATGATATTGTAACGGCCTTTCCCCTAGCAGCTATATTCATACGACGCGGCGACGACCAGACATGGCCGGTAACTGAAAGGCCCAATTCAAAAAGGCTCATTCAATTGGCTTGCTGGTTAGTGACCCTAAACGCTAAACCAGAGGTCGTGGTTTCGATTCCCATCGTAGACAAATCTTTGTGTGGTGAGCATGATATATCTGTGTGTAATTTATATCTATGTATTTAGAAATATATAAGTATATTTATCGGTTGTCTGGTTGCTATAGCACAAGCTCTGCATAATTTGGGATCAGATGGCAGTGTGTTAGTTGTCCCAAGATATTTATTATTTATTTACCATTTTAATAACAGGTATTGCTAAACTCAATACTAGGAAATCATAATTTAAATCGTCCGGTTTTGATCTATGACTCCATCTACTCCGGATTGGTAGAGAATGATGGTTCGATCCCTGCATCTATACATATAATAAAATCGTAGGAAAGTCAAAACTGTACATTGAATATTTTTTAAAAGGATACTTGGGGCGTGATCTACAATCGATATCGAAGCCAAAAATACAGTTTTTATATTTTTTGTCTGTTTGTCTGTATGTATATCCGGGCTAATCTCAAAGATTATTGCATGGATTTACTTGATTTTTTGCATGAATATTACTAAGAGGTCGGGTCAACATATAGGCTACATATTATCACGCTATCACTTACGGGGAGGACCTGTGATAATTTATAAAGTTTAACGCGGGTAAAACCGCGGGGCACAGCTAGTTACAAATAAAGAACTGCCGCTTGTGTGGCGCATTGGTTAAGGTGGTCTCCTCGTCACTACCTCGGCGTCTTCGTCTTTTGGGATCGACTCCCGCTGAATAATTACTACTGTAAGTATAGAAAGGTTCTTTTTTCTCATTTCCAACTATTACCAGTGACAATTATTGTAAAGCCAAATAATGCTATTATGTGTCATAAACAACATGTAAGGTAATTAACGCAGTTCCTGAAAATAGTTTGTTCAGAATCGTTTACTGAATCGATTTATATCATTTTTAATACAGGGATTTTTTATTCCAAAATAATTAAAACTACGGAAATTATTGTCATATCAACCCTGTACAGTCAAAACCAATTGAAATGGACCGTAAGTCAAAGTAATAAGACTTATAAATCGTAGTTTTATTTGTATTCATACAAATTCCATCATTTAATACAAAATAAAGAAAAATAAACTTTATTCCCAGAAACTAATTTAGTAAATAATAATGCATATACATGTTAAATTAAAAATTCAGTGTATGTATTATGATTACAACATAATATTCTAATTGGGGTGTTTGAGAGTGTGCGTTAATTACGTTACATGTTGTATACAGTACCGAACCCAGTATAGACTCCAGCTCTCGCAAAGGTGTAAATGTAACCTGTCAAATTGAGGTTATGATTGATTGTAATTATAATTGACTAGCTGCGCCCGCGATTTCGTCCACGTTACATCAGAATATCTCTAATATTTTGTCTCTGGTCGAAAACTAATAAAACATTCACATAAAACTTAGGTACATGTTTCCATACTAACTTTCATCCCCTAATCTATACATATAATAAAATCGTAGGAAAGTCAAAACTGTACATTGAATACTTTTTAAAAAGGATACTTGGGGCGTGATCTACGATCGATATCGAAACCAAAAGTATAGTTTTTACAATTTTTATCTGTGTGTCTGTATGTATGTCCGGGCTAAACTCAAAAAGTACTGCATGGATTTACTTCAAATTTTGCATGAATATTACTAAGAGGTCGGGTCAACATAATAGGCTACATATTATCATGCTATCACCTACGGGGGAGGAGCTGAGGTAATTTATAAAATTTAACGCGGGTAAAACCGCGGGGCACAGCTAGTTTTAAATAAACTACTGCCTGACATCAGGATGAATGGTCACCTAAGACCATTCATCCTGATGTCAGGATGGCTCGTCAACTATCCAGTAAGGATAAACTGAGAAAATGTTTCGAGATTTTTTTAACCAAGAGTTGCTACAAGATTGCTACCTTCATATACATAATTATGGGCCTCATAGCTTTTAAAGATAAAAAATATTATCAATTTACTATTTGGATGTCTGAACGCCTGTAGAATTATATGAGCAATTTTTTAATCAAATACATTATTAGTATTATTTAAGTAGGCGCCACTTGTTGTGAGTCTCAAACTTATTTAAAGTGATTAATGCAATAAATAAAACAATTTTATGGATAAGGAATTACAATACATCCTGACATCAGGATGGCTGGTCACCTAAAAAAGTAGTTTATTTAAAATAAATCGTGGGTAGCAGTTATCTGACGATTAGTAGCAACTAGCACTAAATCGTGTCAGTCAGAATGGACGGTCACTACTCATATTTTACATCGAAATAATTAAAGAAAGTTGCTACTAATCATCAGATAACTACGGATGGGTATCAAATCTCAATAGTTATTAATTACGTGTACTTTTTACTGGGCGAAGAACTGCCTAAGCATTTTTATATTTCATCATCATCATCATATCAGCTGAAAGACGTCCACTACTGGACAAAGGCCTCCCCTAAAGTTCTCCACAATGTTTATATTTATATCATATATATATATAGTCTAGTTAGCAAGAGATAAAATTATGTTCATGAACCAATGTTAATGAGACAGTGTTAGAGATCGCGCGATCGTCGAGAAAGTTCTACTCCTTGTCTTGGCTATGCTGACCGCAGATTTACGCCGGTGAATGATTATATTCACCGGCGGTAGTACTTCCTATATCAATGCGAAAGTTTGTTTTTGTATGAGTCAGTATGTATGTTACTCCTTAAGGCCTACGCAGACCGGGTCGGCATGGCAAGGGATAGCGCACACTAGCCGCTTGGATACCATTACCTATCCCGCTACAGGAGCCTGTGGCGCGTCCTTTAATGCCGTGCAATGAAAATCCCTTTCATGTCGCGGCATCATTTTAAAGCATAGCATTAATGCCGTATTTCTGTATACTGATACGTTTGAATGACCATTAGTAAAAATGTATATCCCTTGCCATGCCGTCCCGGTCTGCGTAGGCCTTTACTGAACGCATAATTTGCGTTTCATTTGTTGTAAAGTTTATACACTAATTTAATACTACTACATTTAATGCTTAGCCGCGGTAAATACCGCAGTTAATTGTATTATATAAATAAAAACCGGCCAAGTGCGAGTCGGACTCGCACATGAAGCAGCAAGCATTTCAGTTGATTGAATGAAAGCAAATTGCGGTTTATAACGTATTAAAAAAACTACTTGCTAGATCTCGGTCAAACCAATTTTCGTTGTTAGTTTCTATGATAATGTACATCATATACTTTTTTTAGTTTTACCATTCTCATATTTTAGAAGTTACAGGGGGGGGGGGGGGACACTCAATTTCCCACTTTGGAAGTGTTTCTCGCGCAAACTATTCAGTTAAGACAAAAATGATATTACCAACCTCAATATGATTTTTGAAGACCTATCCATAGATTGAGTTTCAGTTCTATGTATGGCGACCCCCCAAAATAATTGTTCTTTTTCTATTTTTGTGTAAAAATATTAATGCGGTTCACAGAAAACACCTACTTACCAAGTTTCAGCAGTACAGCTCTTATAGTTTCGGAAAAAAGTGGCTGTCACATACGGACGAACAGACAGACAGACATGACGAATCTATAAGGGTTCCGTTTTTTGCCATTTGGCTACGGAACCCTAATTATAAGTAGGTAGTAGGAAAACACAATGGAATAAATAATATTACTGATTTATTGATTAAAAATAACAATAATATTCGAGAGGAAAATTACATAAGCATCTTTCCCAAAACAGGAAAGAAGCTTAATCGATGGATTTCACTAGTCTTTTACTACTCTCTCCGGTACAAAAATTTTATGTGTCTTATTCAAATTAAAATTATATAATAATAAAATACTGATGAAATTCGTATATTTCCAATTATTTCCAATTGTCCTAAAGATAACACTAAACCAGGACATATTCTTCCTGCTGGAGTTTATACGAAGACCTTGATGTTGACAGCTATACGAATATGGTATTTTCTAACGATCTTCTTTATAGTGCAATGGGTGTTAACTACTGCAGAGTTGTGTTGCAGATACTACAATCACGGTGGTGAACTAGAGCATGATGGTAACCAGCTGCAAGGTCCAACCTTACAGCAAACTGTCGAGGAAACAACGAAATTGCCATGAAATTCAGGCGTCGGTCATATGGAGACCTTTCTCAGTTGCAAACTCGAAACCAATCGATTGGCATTTGACGAAACCTCTGTCGCGCCAGGTAGTTTGTTAGGTATTACAATATAGCAATAAACAGCCCAGATATTGCAACACCATTCGAACTTTGAGAAGTATTTAGGGGAGTGGATGGAAGGTGAGCTCAGTCTGCGAGTGGGCGAACAGCAGGTTCAATTGCGAATCCAATCCCACGTTGTACATCTTCGTCAGTTTCGCGACTGACTGGCCTGGATCCTTACGGACGAGGGCTACTCCTGACACCTTCATCAAATGCACTTCAGAATCGACGGAGCCGCCGCCAGTGGTGGCCAACTTCACGTGGCAGGTGACATCCACATGGATGTACTTTTCGACTGCCTTTCCTCGCTTTCCCGGGACGTCTACATATTCAGTCTTCTCTTCTACCTGAGGCAGATCGGCGCGGAACACGCTAGCTTCTCCCAACAGACCCTGAAAAAAAAAATCGTGAGTATATATAGACGAATTCCAAAACAAATGCCAAGGTTAGTTAGATCCGTATCCTTGGCTGTAAGCCAATGTAAAATGCAATTAGAAATTGTCCTTCTGCCAAAGTATCTTGAACTTTGACACGTGTCGCTATGTTTAGAAAGAAGTAAACAAATTAGATTGAATACTGTTTTATAAAACTCTCGTGATATTTGCGGCTTGTGGCATCTAGCCAGGAGGCGTTGCCTGATTTTCTTTATATACTACACTGCGTCGCGAATTCCATTTCACGTGACACAGAACAATATTTCGGGATCATGATTCGAGTTTTATATTTGCATGTTGATATCGCAATAACATAACCGTACAATAAATGCTACCCACCCCATTTCCAGAGATGGAGAACTTCATGCCCGGTTGGATAGCACGAGGCTCCATACCGAGACCTTCGGAGTGAGAGTCAGACCAGAAATAGTTCTCTGGTTCGTTGAGAGTATCAGGCTTGAATGTGATGCGCTTGCCATAACCCATGCCGATCGACTGCAGGAGCAAGCTGCGACCTTGGAATAGATGCCTGCGGCTGCCGGCTGGACGCACTCGGTAGTAGAAACCGGGAATGATGCGAGGATCCACATAAGTTCCTAAAATAAAAACATAACATCAGAAAATCATATCCTGTTTTTTCCACTTATTATATAAAGGGTTATTTTTAAAACACCAACAAGCTCACAGGACTACATTGCTAACACCATAAGCAACAACTTTTGTTCTACGAGTTCGGACATATCTCAGTAAATTGAGAAAAAAATTAAGGATTTTACACGGACGACTGGCGACTAGGGAAATGACAAGTTCAAGACGCTAGCGCTGCAGCCCTACCCCGCGCCCTTACAAGGGTTTATATACGTTATCTTTCTAATGCGGATTTCTGGAGTGGGAAATTTAATTGACACTTATTTCTATACGAAAATGTAACAAATTAAAAAAAGTCGTAGAACAAAATTTGTTGCTTATGGTCTTAGGTGTACAATCCTGCGAGGTTGTTGGTGTTTTACAAATGGCCCTTTATAATACGAATATAAAAGTGATAATTACCGATAACAGGCAACTCGTATCTCTCAAGACCGACAATGCAATACTGGCACGGAATGTCTTTAATATCACTACCGCTAACGGTAACCCTTCTGGACGATGACTCGATACCAGGCTTCAGTTCGTAACCCTTCTTCAGTTGCTTGATGCCAATGGCTACGTTCACCACACGGGCCACGGTGGCGTTGCCTCTGCCTTTCTTCAGAATTGCAACCCCAGTAACTGGCACCAATTTTGTAGCACCATCATTCTCATACCATTCAACTTTGCATAGGGTGTTGATTTTCACTTTTTTATCAATGGAACCGTTGTCGTGGATTTTCTGTTCCAGTTCAATTTGACTTTTCTGCAAATTATTAGGAAATTGTTGGATAAGTAAGACATAAAAGTAGATTTTTCGAAAAAAGTAAAAAAACATCATTTCACTATGCTATCGTATTGGCTTGGCTTAAGGACATGGACATGGCTTAAGGACTGTTGCCTAATAGATACAGCCGGGACCGACAGTTAAGCGTGCGCTCCGAAGCCCGGAGATGCTCAGATATTAAACCACATTGGCGGTTCTATCGAGGATAGTTTCTAAAACCTCGCCAATCAATAACTGGTATAACCATCTCGCTATAACAATTTTCATTATAAGAAGCTATATTTACCTGCTGTTGAACGACTTCCAAAATACCCTGCGGTTCATGGTTAGCATCGTAGATAGTAAATTTGTCGCCAATAGAGACAGCTTCGATTTCAAACACGAATCCTTCAGGTCTTGAGTCGGTCCAGAAGTAGTTTTCATTATCATTGAGCTTAGAGTCTAGAGGCTCAAATGTAAGGCGACGGGCAAATCCACGGCCAATGGACTGTAGGGTGAGAGCCTTGCCTCCAAACAAATATCTTGGCTTCACTGACAATGTGGGAGCATCGCGGTCCTGAAATATTAGAAGTTGTTTTATTAATCTCGTTAACTAAATGTTTCAAAATATCCTCATTTACTTTTTTTGAAACAGTATCGTTATTATATACTTTATTAGTTTAAGTTGAAAATTAATTACACGTGAATATACATTAACTTCATCAACAGTTTTATTTACTTATGAAAACAAGGTGTGTTCTGTTATGATTATTTTTTCGCATCGTTTACTAAGACCAGAGGCAAGTATAATGTATGCATATGTAATATTTTAAGGCGCCATACATTTTTAAGAAAGCTTTTTTTAAAACTCGGGCGTTCTGTAATGGTAATTCACATTGATGACATACTAAAAAGCCTGTCAAATATTTAAACAAATTTCGTTAAGAAGAAATTCGCTATAGCGAAATTCAGACAGGGTCAGGTCATAATAGTTTTATTCATGCATTAAATATTTCGTCAAATTATTTTTATTTTACTGAACACCCACATAATTATGTAAAATTTTCAAATATGAAGCTTATCTTTATAAATTAATTCTAATAAGAAAAATATCGTATTGTTTGCAGCGCCATAAGGATGTTGTGCATGAATTATGAATCATTAATTAATGTTTTATTTCCCATTTATACATTCACGATGACATGAAAAAATAATCACATCAAGATCACTATCAAAAGAAAGATTTTTTTGAACATGTATATTGATATGATTAACAATGGCAAAATGCCTTTATGAATGATACTTATGGTTTACCTATTATGGACATAACATGCCGCCGGCCACTATGTCACTTTCGACCTGTCGGGTCTCTGCGAGGTTTCTTGATGTTTGTATGTGAACGCCGCTCTGGGCGAAGGTCTGAAAAACTGGACGATCCACATACCATCGCCTACAACGGCAAGCGCCACTACAGTGGCGCAATAAATGCATGTTAACAGTGTTGATCGTTGATGAAATTTTCATTTATAGAAATGTCAGCAACGGACACCGCAACCCACTGAACTAACCACCCGGCTAATCTGATTTGACCAAATATCCCTGGACTGCTGAAATCGACTAGCAAATGCATTGGACTTGAACACAAACATCGTATCCGGTCACCAATCTGTATTGGATCATATAAAACTAACTTTAGACGTAGAATATAAGGTTGCCATTACAATCATCAAAGATCGACTAATTATTTGAAAAACTAAAGTATAAACAAAGCAATAGAGAAGTTGATCACTTTAAATTAATTAAATTTACTTTAAATATTACTATTATTAATGATATAAGTATTAAAATGTAATTTAAAGATATTATACAAAATATGCTTAATAATTGCGGTTTGTATATTAAAACTATAATAATATGACAACCTTAGTTTTATCGTGCTCAATGGAAAGTTAATTAACAGAATTTAAGCTTAAAAAATAATCTAATACTATAACTTGGTTAGAGTCATCGATTGTAGTTAGTGAATATGGAACTTAGGGAAGATTCTTCTTTAAGACTTTTTCACAATTGTCAGCTATAGATTTTAAAAAAATACGAGCCAATTAATGATCAAGAATTTTCCCTTATTCCATGAACATTTCTGTAAGACATGAAGAGACTCACCATCCTCTTGATTCTGAAAATTATTAATCTTGCAAAAATGTTCTGCTGTAACCACAACCGATTTATATGCCCTCTAAAGTGCAATTATTTTTTCGTTTAGAACATTGAAATTTGAGCAAAATAGTTTAATATGTGAGATATCTTCAGAAATGAGTATTACTTAGTGAGACGTCAAATGAAAAAATGGTTCTTTTTTGCACGAAATTACGTCTAAAGTCAGCAGTTAACACTATCCAAATATGACTTGCATTATACATTTTTCTATGTGCATAGCCGTTTCTTTCGCAGTTCAGTTTTGTTTAATTTTGCCCGAATCTATATGGATCTTCATAGTTTTTCCGTAATTTCCCAAAGGAAGCCACATGGATGATACAAAAAGCGATTCCAGATCGATTTACATAACAGATTTCTCGATGGTTAAGCAACATTCAACTTGATCATGTGAGGAATAGTCGTCCAATTATAGTTTGAAACCATGCTGCTATGAATTTCGCTTGGAAATGTGGAGGATTGCTAATGATTTTAATCAGACACGCAATCGTCAACACTTCGCAAATACATGCGACGATTCCCCACAGACCTGCGAGTGGAATATTATAGTGGCATTATTAAATATAAATTAATTGACTGGTCTCACCTGCATGGGGCGGACTTTGTATCTGAAGCCGGTTCTAACGCGGGGGTCAATGTAGACGCCAATAACAGGCATCTGATGCGGCGCCGGCGCAGGCACACGGTAAACGGCCGGTACATCGCCGAGAGCTCCCGCATCCAGTAAAACCTCTTTATTGTATGGACGCTCGGACCAATAGCGTTTGCTGGGGACATCGACCACCTCCTAAAAATCATCACTAGTTATAGTATGCTGGATTTAAACCAATAGTAGATAGTCGTAGCAGTTCACTTCACTATAACTGGTACCCACGCAGTCTGATACTTCAATGTCATCAAATAAATCCAAAAAGCTTTCATTATCTTCAAAGGAAGCTTTGAGAGCAAGCATTTTGAACTAATTGTGTCTAATGAATTAAGTACAATGGCCGATCTACTAGCTGTCCCGAGAATGAATAAAGGAAGCCAGTGTATTAAGAGTTATACCTAGTTGGCAAAGAAGTGGCGCTCGTGTGATGGCATATGTTCTTGCCAATATTGTGATGTAGGAGCATTACGCAGTTGCTGTAATTCCTTATCTCTGACAGTCATCAACAAGCTATAATTAGTTACGTAAATTTGAAAAATTATCGCATTGTTTTTAATTTTATTGGCAGAGACACACGTATTTTGTGAAGACCGTCGGGAAATAAACTCGGAAATAATTAAAGGCTTACTTAAGATATTTAGGGTGTTTATCCACCACAGATGAGTTAAGCTACATTGCTATAGATACGTTTGACAACCACCAATCATATTCATTGGTATACAGAGCTTAGCACTTGTGGAAACGGGTCCAACTAAGCTTGGTTTGCGTTTATACGTTCTAAATGCTTGCTCTGGATGTATGCTATGGATGGTCGTTAATGGTGTAGCTATAAGCAGAGCTGAGTAACTACAGTAGGCGCATCTTCCCTATTATCGATACTTTGCGTAGCTGTAGATGCCCATATTCATAGTACAACTTACTCGCCCCCCTTAATAGCTTAGCATCGTGTAAATGGACACAGTTTTGTAGCTTAGCTTTCACATCCTCACAGCATAGCACATGTGTAGTGGAAAAGGACCCTTCTAATTATAGCTTCAGTATTGTATTCCAATTGAAACCTAATTGAGCCTTGTCAGTTTCCATTACAGCCAATTCTATGGGGGCGGACGATATCATATCGTTCAAAAGAAATCGTGTGCGCAATTGTAAAGGCAATTCGAATAAATTGATTTGTTTATACCTTCTGTTAGCTAAGAGCAAAGTCTATTGCATAGAAGAAGTATTATATGCTATTTTTAGATCCATTTCCTGCAAACTATTTCTGTTGTAAATTTGAGTGCGCCTACACATTTTTTGTAGTATGAAAGAAACAGCGGTTATTATGACAGATGCGTGTGTCTTAAATGAAGGCTAAGATCGCCGGAGTTTTGTATCGCAGTAAGAAACCTCACAAGGTTTAAGTGACTGACCTTATTAAGCCACGCAGATGAAGCGTGATGAAGGCAAAATTGAACAGAATACAATCAAATGCTACGTTAAGTTTGTAATTAATTTTATACGTTTGTAAATTGAAATTTGTTATAAATAGCATTGCTAATTATGGATGTCTACTATTTGTCTGAAAAATATAAGCAATTATACTCACATTGACCGAAGAAACAAAACTTATTTGACGCGTTAGGTCAACGCATAACTATAAATTGATTTTATTAACCCCCGACGCAAAAAGAGTGGTATCCCGAATTTGACTTGCCCGAATTGTTTGTTTACCATAAAAGTTATGTGACATACCTACTCTTGTTTGCCCAAAAATTAAAAATTAATAAGATTCCATAATGATACAAGTGCCATACATATTGTTAATTCAAGTTGCTTCCGTACAAAATTAACCTTTCTCCTAAAATGCGATTGACTTTCTGGTACTCGCCGGCCGCTGCCGCTGTTTCTCACCCAAAAGAGTCGGTTACAAACATATGAGTGAAGCTAATACGAAGCGTGTAAAAATGACAATCAAATGCTACGTTAAGATTGTAATTTATTTTATAAGTTTTTAATATATTATCAACGGCATTGATTATATGTCTAGACGTGGGGTAGTCGTACAAATATAAGGATAAGAGTTATAAGAACGTGCGACACACTTCGCTAAATTTGTAAACACGCGAGTAGATATGCACAGACGCCAGCACATCAAGCTACTCGAATCTGTCCAATTTCCTCAATAGAAAGTGAACCATATGCGTAAGTGATAAAGTTGAAAATCTATAAAAGAAATTTGACAGGGGTGGGTGGATGTGCTGGCGACTGTACCAATGTCGATAAACACTATCAACTTTCTCGTCTCAAAATAACGTTCTGAACTGTTTACATGATGTAAGAACAATGTTTATTTTTGCGAGGCTAATCGAAATTCACTTTTTTCAAGAACCTAGGAGTTATTTATAATCAGATGCCGAGTGATATTCTCGCGTCTGTTTCCGCCAAGCCCCGCCCTAAATTTCTTGCCAAGAATTTTTACATTTACTATATTTTAAATAGTGTAAAATTACGGTTTCTGTTTTTACTCGCCCACTTTTAATATTATTTTTTTTATTGGCTGTCCATACTGTTCATTAGTGGCCATTGTACTTATCTAGGTCACCATTTTGTTAGTATATTTAAACAGTAACGTAAAGCTTCACCTTCAGTTTATAAATTCAGTTATTTAACACAGACTGGTAGGTCTTTCATCAGTTTTATTCATTTTGGCGTGTGCCTGTTGGCATGATTGGCAGTTCCTTGCTTTTCACGCCAGAGTCCTGGGTGGGAATATGTTATTTGTGTGCACGAACACGTCTGTTTTTTCTGAGTCTGGGTGTAATTATTTATATAATAATGTCCTCCTAGACAAATTTCGGCTACGGTGGCCAGTCTCATTACAATTAGCCATCTGCGCGGCACATATTATAGTGCACAGGTGTGTGCGCAAACACAGGAGCACTTTCTATTCCATCACTCTCATGATCCGATAGGACGCCTGGCGAAAAAAGGTCAGGTACAGGACAGACTGCTTTACGCGCTCTGCGAGGCACGGGGTTATAATACCGCCAACTCCCAGACTTTGGGCTGATGCTGAGAAGGTTTTCTTTTTAAAGAAAAATCAAAAAATCACTTTTGGCTCGACACGGGATTTGAACCCAGGACCTCGTTCTCTGCGGGTGAACAAGCTACAGCCCAACGAGACAATTAATAAAATTATCCATATAAGTAGGTATAGCATATTCTACACGGTGGCACCCTGGTGCTTGCCATCCATCTAGACTGCAGTTGTGCAGTCTAGATGGATGACAACAACCTACCCAGAGGTCACCCTACCTCTGTTGGGACGTTGGTTTGCAAACGTGAAGAAGATGATTTAGTATTAACAAAAGAAAAGTAGTATATATAATATATCAGTTATCTGGTTTCCATAGTACAAGCTCTGCTTAGTTTGGGATCAGATGGCGGTGTGTAAATAATGTCCCAGCATATTATTTATTTGTTATGGTACTTACATGAATTTCCAACTCCGGGAACGCCTCTTCACCATCACTTTCAATGTCACTCGGAGCAGGAATCAAAGCCTTCGGTGTCAGCTCCAACTCCTGAAGACAATTGATATCATCAGTTATATATTCATTTGACGTTCTGTACTTAATACTAAGTTTAATGACCTAATCTAACCGTTAGAAAAACCCCGTCACCCAAATATAATAACATCATTATGGAAAAGAGCTGATACCCTTACACTCCTCATCATCATCATATCAGCCGAAAGACGTCCACTGCTGGACAAAGGCCTCCCCCAGAGATCTCCACAAATGCCGGTCTTGCGCTATCCGCATCCAGCAGTTTCCAGCGACCCGCATAAGAACATCGGTTCATCTTGTAGGAGGCCTGCCCAACCCGCGGCTTCCGGTTCGTGGCCGCCACTCGAGAACCTTTCTGCCCCAACGACCGTCGGTTCAACGAGCTAAGTGCCCCGCCCACTGCCACTTCAGTTTTGCAATTCTTCGGGCTATGTCGGTGATTTTGGTTCGCCTGCCCTTACACTACTGAACCGATATTAACCAAACATAGCTAAGAACCACCGCAAGGCAACTGGGTTTCCAATGAAAAAACCGCATCGAAATCAATCCATCCGTTTCAGAGCTGCGATGCCACAGACATCGAGGTTAAACTTATGGCACCAGTCTTTTTGCGTCGGGGGTTAACAACACTAAGTTCTGGTTATGCTTTGACCTTACGCTTGAAATAAGTTTTGTCTCTGCGTTCAATTTTAATAGTGAAATCTCTTGCAGGTCTCTTATTCTATTATAGTCTTTTACGGCCTTGCTACAAAATTGCACAAAAAGTGTCCAAGAAATTACATTTAATTGATTGAATCTCGCGGAACTGGCACAAAATAGGAACAAAACTGGTGAACAGATATCAGCTGAAAAGAAATTGTAATATCTGAAGAACAGCATCCACAAACTTAGCGAAAAAAAATCATATTATTGTGATTCGCGACCCAGTTTGTGGATACTTATATATCTTCTTATACTATTTCGATGGCAAAGAATATCATCACCCCTTTTTCGTCCATTTTATCCCATGGGGAACGTTAAGTCCTCTCGAGGAAACAGGCAGCAGCATCTCCGTGTGTACTATGACCATCATACTGTGATCGCCAACCCGTCTGCAAAGCTTGGCGATTATCAAAATGATCGATACAGCTCCATTATGGAAATATTTTGGGGGGGGGCTTTATATGCCTTTGCCTTTATAGGCCTAATAGACATCATTCTGCCGATATGATTGATACTTCTTTAAGATATCAACTTATTATAATAGTTATGGCTTCATTTGATTTGCCATAATCGCCACGCTTGGCTGACGGATTGGCGATCGCAGTAAGATGAACATGGGAGCCGTTGGATGCGGGCAGCGCAGGACCGGCTATTGTGAAGATCCTTGGGGGAGGCCTTTGTCCAGCAGTGGACGTCTTTCGTCTGATATGATGATGATTATGATGATAATAGTTACTACTATTACTGTCATTTTATTTTGCTGCGATCTGTGTCTGCAAACTAAGCCTCGACCTAGCTGTCAGTCAATGGGCAGATGTTTTTAGTGGCAGAGCCTTCAATTATTTTCTCCAAGAGAACAGGCAGCAGCAACTCTCTGTGTTATGACAATCATACTGCGATCGCCAACCCGCTGGACAAGTGTGACGATTATGGCATATTTCCCTGAATAATGGACACAACTCCACAATGAAAATATTTTGGGGAGGCCTTTATCCAGCAGTAGACGTCATTCGTTTGATATGATGACAAGAATTGTCATCATATCAAACGAATGACGTCAGATAACATTTTATACTATGTTCTGTAGTAAATAATCTTGTAAAAGTAATAAAGATGCGTGTCGTAGCGATAAGAAAAGGAGGACATTCAAATAGCTATAGTCCTTGACTTACTCCAATCCATGACACCAATTCAATTGTATTATACACTCGGTGTGTATACTGTATGGCTGTGTAGAATATTGCATCCCATCTCATCCCATGGTGTTGTAGAAGTCTTCCCGAAGGAATATCTCCCAGAGAACGGGCAGCATCGTCTGTCTGTTTACTATGACTTTTATACAGCGATCGCCAACACATCTGCCGAACGTGGCAATTCTTGGGGATTGATTGCCGATTCTAGGGGAGGCTTTTGTACAGCTGTGGACTTTTTAAAGCTGTTGGAACGAAGTTCCTTATAGCGCGTTGTGAAAGGGGGCTAGACGGAAAAAATTCTTACGAAAAGTTGTCACGACACTTTTTGCAGGTGTGCGGCGTGCGCATGTTTCTCTGTCTGTCTCTCTCTCTCTCTTATAGAAAGCAAGCCAGATATTTTCATTTCTATTTCGCATTGAACAGAGTGGTGTCACGACGTTTATTTTTGTTGAGTGTATATAGGTTTTTTGTACATAATAAATAATAAGAAATAACTTCGTTCCATCCGGGTGTCCCTTGACACCTCTCAAGTTTTTATTATGATGATACACTCGGTTTGTATGATGTGTGGCTGACGGCATAGAATATAGCCACCCCATCTTATCCCGTGGGGATCGTAGAAGTCATCCCGAGGGAATATCTCTTAGAGAACGGAGAGTAGCGTCTCTCTGTCTACTATGACAATCGCACAGCGATCACCAACCCATCTGCCAAGCGTGGCGATTATGGCATATCCCTCCAAATGATTGACACAACTCCATAGTGGAAATCTTTTGGGGAGGCCTTTGTCCAGCTACTGCGTACCCAGCTTTTTTATGATGAGGCATGATAACAAAACCTACCAATTTGAGAAAACAAGGAACCTTTCATATTGCAACATGGAGACGGGATTTCTTGCCTTGATTAAGATCGTTTATGCGAATTCTTGTTGTTATTATGTGCGTTTAAATAGATAATAAGAAACATATTTACCTGTGCGTGTGGTAAAGACTCCCCAAGTGCTGGTTCCTCATGCAAAGCTGTAGAGGTCCCGGCGAGACGCGCACGGGTCAAGTTCCAGAGGCGCTGAAGGGCCAACGGCGCCTCTTCCACATGCAGTTCCATTGCGGGGCTGGCGAGCATCTCGGTTTCTTTTATACGTCAATACTGTCAAAAACAGAAAATAAATTTAATCTTAAAATAGATATAAATCTAAGCCTTTAATTCTATAATATCCTGGGGCATTATTCACATACGCCCATCTGATCCCAAAAAGCAGAGCTTGTACTATGGAAACCAGATAACTGATATAGTACATATTATACTTCTTTTCTAATGTAAATATATACTTATATAGATAAAAACACCCTGACATGTTCATGTATAGACGTCAGCAATTCCAGCTACCTTAATCTGTCAAGTTTCTTTTATAGATTTTCAACTTTATCACATAAGCACAAGGTTCACTTTCAATTGGCGAAATTTAACAGATTGGGGTAGCTTAATGTGCTGGCGTCTGTACACAAATTTCTGTCCTGAGTGGGAATCGAACGCTAGACCTGCGGCGTGAAAGGGAAGTGTCTACCAACCACGCCAACTGGCCCGTCAATAGTTAATAGAATATCTAGAATATCGTCGTTATTAACACAAGGTCCGTCATAATAATAATACCTTTAATATAGACAGAACCGTTGACAATATGTAGTAAAAATATAAAAATATTAGACTTAAACTAGATAATTAAACATAATCTCTTGACAATAACTTGATACGAGCTAACTAAATATCATTGCTATAATAAAATAAATTTTATAAATGTTTTCATACAATGCGTACCTAATTATCGATGTTACTAGAAATAATATCTAATGTATACAACTATATTACTACAAACATGTTCTGACTATTTATAAGCGCTTTTTTAAAGTCTACGTGAATAAAAACCTTTTTTATTTTATTTTATTTATAATATTTCATGTTTTTTTCTTTTTCGCGATCTGTGCCAGCAAACTAAGCCTCGACCTAGCTGTCGGTCAATGGGCAGATATGTTTAGACGCTTCTATTATTATAAATAGTAGTGACTCAGTAGTGAACCTACCTTATGACCCAAAGGTTGCGGGTTCAATCCTCAGTCCTCACACAAGACAAATATTCATGTTCGTGAACAATTCTTTTAGTCTTGGTCTGAATGTTTTCTGTGTCTTCTATTTATATACTTACTTACAAAAAAGTGTTTAAGGATTGTCTATCCGTTTTATAGTATCCACCGTACAAGCTTTATTTAGTTTGGGCTATATGGCGCTTACTTACTTACTTATCGTATGGGCAGTGGTTACCCTAGTGTCAGAGTTGTTCAAGCCGCCCATAAGGCCTCTGACATGGCTTAACGACTGTTGTCTAATGACTACAACCGGGTCCGACAGCTTAACGTGCCCTCCGAAGCACGGAGGCGCTCAGAAAATTAAAACCACTGTGGCGGTCACCCATCGATGGTCTGACCGCGAGCCTAGTTACTTAACCTCGCCGATCGCTTACGGACCGGTGAGAGCATCTAGCTATGAGCGCCTCATATACCTATATATGGCACTGTGTGGTATGTTGGTCAAAAATTTGCATAAAAGTAGCCATATCGTCATGCCAATTAAGATAAATCTTAATAGGTAAACTGGGACAATCAAGCGGTAGACGGGCCTATTGGCGTGGTTGGCAAAATGCTTGCTTTTCACGCCGGCGGTCGTTGGTTCGATTCCCACCCAGGACAGATATTTGTGTGCATGAACATGTCTGTTTGTCCTGGGTCTGGGTGTTAATATCTATATAACTATGTATTTGCAAAAGAAAGGTAGTAAATGTAGTATATCAGTTATCTGGTTTCCATAGTACAAGCTCTGCTTAGTTTGAGATCAGATGGCTGTATGAATAATGTCCCAGGATATTATTGTTATATAGTTAAGCTATGCAAGTAGGTACAACTAACATATTATTATATACTAGGTCACTTGTAAAATACCAACAACCTTGCAGGACTAGATAGGTAACACCAAAAGCAACAAATTTGTTTTACAACTTTTGGTAATATGTTAGATTTTATTTGCGTACAAAAATAAATATTGATTTAATTTCCCGCTTGAATGTTTATGGAACTCTACGTGCATCACAATTATTACATTAATATACCCTTGCGAGGGCGCGGGGAAAGGGTGCAGCGCTAGCGCCTTTGAACTTGACCTATTTTTCTCTAGCCGCCAGTTGTCTATGTAAATTCTTTTTTTTCCATGTATTATGTCCGAACTCGTAGAACAAACGTTGTTGCTAATAGTGTTAGCTATCTAGTCGTGCGAGGTTGTTAGTGTTTTTAGAATCCCTACGATCACCTCATGTTTGTAAATATCAATAAAAGGTTGGCTGATTTCACGGAGAGTGAAATGAAATGAAATAAAAATTTATTCAGCACTTGCTTGGGTATTAACATACACTTGTACTTGTCAAGCTCCTAATGCAGTACATAAACATGGATAGTATAAAAGTTACAAAAAATATTAATTAGTCCGTCCGTGCGGTTTGTTTTATCGCATATATTTTCTGAAATCCTTAAATAAATAACAAGTTACTAATCTATTATTTTAAAATTTATTTCTACTATATTAAAATGAAAGAATGGAAGACTAGCAAAAAGACGGAATTCTAAATGAGAGTATAGAGAGATAGACATTTTAGTCCTTTTGTAAAAGGACAAAAATCTCTATTGCTCGATACTCTCGTTCAAAACCAGGCAGAGCCTGTACAATGGCAACCAGACAACTATTGAACATACTTTTGATTTCTGACACAGTTGTGCTCATCACACAAAGGTTTGCCCTGGAAGGGGATCGAACCCATGACCTCAGGCTTACCAGTCAGTATTACTAACCACTAGACCAACTCAATTAATATGGTATTGGTTTTTTTAACGGATATTTAACAGGAAGTCTCAGTCTAAAGTACCTACCTATATTATTATGAAACAATGACATTATTATTACAAAACAGATATTTTTTTTAAATGTGAAACAATGTAAGAAAACAAAAAATAAACGCGCCTTACAGTAGACTCATATAATGCGTAACATTGACATATCATTCGATTCGTCACATATTTATAAGATGAACTTTGTGATACTTTTTTAATAGTAAAGATAAGGACAGCATTACTAGCATAAAAATAAAAAAAATAATATTCTTCAATGTTAATATAGTCAACAGAAATCTAAAATGAATAAAATCTTCGAATTATAAAAGTCTAATTAAATAATTTTAATTAGACTATTAGATTTCCCGGTTTCCTGTAACGTATTTCCGTCCCTTTTTAAAAATGACTCCCACAAAAGATATCCGGCAACCGAGAGAAAAGATGTAACAAATCAAAAATTATCTATTACTTAATTAAAGAACGAAAAATAAATGTTGAAATCCGCGTTTCTCACAATTTCTGTAACTGTTTTCACCGAATCTAAACTGTTCAATATAACTACGTCATACATCAAAGCATGCACAAATTTCCTCATGGCTATATTTATTGGCTGCATTGCTATCCGAGTTTACGACTGTTTCATAACATACAACCGTTGGGTAACTACTCACGTTGTTCGTTTTATGTTTTTCGACGTTTATTGACTGACTTTTATTTTAGAAGAGATCGACCGACTGACTTTTATTCAAAACCGATGGATATAATAATAATAATGTCCTCCCGATCGAATTTCGGCCACGGCGACCAGTCTTAATGGAGACTAGCCAATTGGACAGGACATATTTTCGTGCACAAGTGTTTGCGCAAACGCAGGGGCATTTTCTATTCCATCGCTCTCATGATCCGGTGGGACGACTAGCGACACGCCCGGAAAGAGGTCAGGTACCGACGGCTTTACATGCTCTCCGAGGCACGGATGTGTAATACAGCCAACTTCGGGCCGACACTGAGAAATTACTTTTTACGGATAATCCCAAAATCACTTTTTGGCCCAACCCGGGATTTAAACCCAGGACCTCATTATCTGCACACGCTACCGCTAGACCAAATGTTAAAATTGATTGCTTAATTTGCGGAAAATTTTAAAATTGATGTCGTAATAAATCTATCGACTCATATTTTGAAAACTAAACATTTTGTAAACCTTAGCTTAAGGTTGACTTATATTTTCGCGTTCGAATCCTAATAGATGTTGAGTCAGACGGATGAACTTTGGTTGGTATACCTTTTTATTGCA
This sequence comes from Pseudoips prasinana, assembly GCA_951640165.1. Taxonomy (NCBI): domain Eukaryota; kingdom Metazoa; phylum Arthropoda; class Insecta; order Lepidoptera; family Nolidae; genus Pseudoips; species Pseudoips prasinana. The sequence goes on from OX621260.1 coordinate 20,128,034, forward strand.
ACAAGTTGAGTGAACGGAGTAGAATGTCTGGAATTTGTCTCAGTATATAGATATAGACGGGACTGTTAGCGTGGTTGCTAAATGCTTGCCTTTCACACCGCAGGTCGTGGGTTCGATTCCCACGCAGGACAGATATTTGTGTGCATGAACATGTCTGTATGTTCTGAGTCTGGGTGTAACTGATTGACTGCACGTGTGGCGCAGCGGCTAAGACAGTCGCCTCGCCGCTTCGTGTCGCGGGTTCGAGTCCCGTGCCGGACAACTATTTGTGTGACCCATAAATAGTTCTTTTGAGTATGGATGTTATTTGTGTCCGTCTATTATATGTTTGTAAAGTACCCCGAGACACAGGAATCAGATTAAATAATGCAGGCGGTTTCTTTAAAACAAAAATGTGTACATAAGTTAAGTATATATTTACAAAATAAAAGTAGTACATGTAGTATATCAGTTGTCTGTTTCCGTAATACAAGCTCTTTTTAGTTTGGGATCAGAAGGCCGTGTGTGATTCCGGTAACTGCTCACGTCAGGATCGATAACGATATTATTATTATATCGATCCTGACGTGAGCAGTTACCGTTTACTAAGATAAAGGTCTCGTGACGTTAATATTTGAACAGCTGAATTCGTGACTTGTGAGGAAGGACATCAACCGAATTATATTTGTGGAAAATTTCCATATTTCATGCATGAAAAGAAGGTGATTCACCTGACCAAATAAAGCCATGATTATACTGTAATTAGGTGCACTAAGCTTCGATATTACTGACAATATTCCAAAAACATAAACATTAACATAACACAAAAACATGAACATGTCTGTTTGTCCTGAGTCTGGGTGTAATTATATATATATATATATATATATATATATATATATATATATATATATACTATATAAGTATGTATTTACAAAAGAAAAGTAGTATATCAGTTATCTGGTGTCCATAGTACAAGCTCTGCTTAGTTTAGGATCAGATGGCCGAAAGTAAATAAAGTCCCAAGATATTATTATTTTCATTCTTCGAATACAAAAAGGTCGATAACTAGATACCAACCTTTCCAAGCATTGAACTTTTTTTTAAATATGAATGCTCCAAATTCAATTCTCAAAAAAAGGGATAAATTAAGTCAGACGTCCTTTTGTGAGCAGGTAGCTACAAAATTTCGGAATGCGCTTACGCACACGGTTCAAAGGAACATTCTGGATATTATGAGTCAGGTTAAGCGTGTCATTTTACACATGCCGCAGTAAAATACTTTTAGTTAACTTGAAAAGTAATATAAACAATATTTCATGGATACAATTAAGTTTATTGTTAAGGATATTTTGTACCTGTAGTCATAGCGGAATAAATTGGTTCAGGTATAATACAAATAAATAACTGTTTAAATAAATAAATTCACTATGGTATAAATATTTAATTCTGATACTGATTTAATAATAAAACCATATGAATATATAATAGAAAGTGAATTAGCGACGCACCTAGAACAGCGCTACGAGTACCTTCCATCGAGAGAGAAAGCGCTTACGAATAAGTCGGCCATTTGCTACTGTTCAACCGTTAACCGTGTTCAGTTCCTCTTAATTATTAACGGTACAACTGTTTTCCGTTTACTATACTGCACTTATCAGCTATACTTATTCCATAAAATTTAAGGCATTCCAAATTGTTCACAACTTACCTAATTTTAATCAAAAATATTGTCAACAGCTGTAGCTGCGGGGAAGTCAAGGCTTCAAGTTGAGAAATCTCCACAGATCTATAATACAAAAAAATAGTCACAATAATATCGGAGAACGTCACAGGTGCTAAACTATCGTCTGAACTGAAGCGCAGCTTGTACACCACTGAGCGCTAACCCTCGCGGTGGAGGTATTTTAAACTTACGGGTGCTCCCCGGCTGGCGTCGTGGAAAGGAAAAAGATAACGATATGTGGGTTGAGTGAGACGGCGATAGGGGCACGCACTGACCGCGTGCTCGACCAGACACTCACTCACACAAAAACGAAATGTTACGCATGCGTCGCTGCTATTGATACGTCTACGTCGAGGTCGACGTCACTGTCCCCTTTTGAGAGCAAAGTACACGAGGGGGTGGGTTACGCCTTTTGTGAACGCTGAACAATTCCAACAGGTAGAAATCATTCCCTTTCCCGGATATTTTACGTCGTTGTTATTGATATGTTTACATTATTCGAGGTTGACGTGCCTGTTCCCTTTTGACACCAAGATAGATGGGACATTACGCCTTCTAAAAAATTTGAACATAACAAACAGATAGAAACTATTCCCCTTATTAGATTGACAATACTTTTAACGGTACACTTTAAAAGATTTCATATTATTTCTGATCAAACAAAAACATAAATAACAGAATATTTTTCCTCGACGAACTAAAATAAACAATTGAAGTTAAAGTCATAAACAATATGTCACTTTAATAATAATAATAAATAACATGACGCAAAACTGAATCAATAACGACCGTGCCCCAATTATGCCGACTACATATAGCAGGATAAAAGTAACTAACATAAATATATCAGTAGACGCAGGAAAGTAATGCTACTTTCATGTCTAAAGTTTAATTAATTATAAAAAATTACAAGCATAGACACAATTTAATAACATAGACATCCCCACCAAGATCTAGGTAAGATGTGCATGATTATTTCTTGTACTTCTCCTCAGCTGTAGGAGTAGACCCAAGCTACCTGTAATATCTGTATTAAGTTGGTATTCTACAATATTATTACACTTTGCATATAAGTAGTTTCCAAGAAGGATTATTCTTCAATAATAGCTAATTAGTCAAGTAGTTTGAGAATAAGCATAAAATTGGCGTGTGACAATTGTCACTTTGCGTAATTGGACTCCATTAAAATGAGCCCAATTCTGAAACGAATCCACATTAAATGCAAATTAACAATATTGATTCTTTATTTAGTATTTGGGTATGGATGTAGATTTTCTATAATATCTGTGTAATTTGAAATAATGTATGTTTATCAGTTGTTTGGTTGCCATAGTACAGGCTCAGCTTAGTTTGGGATCAGACAGCGTATTTGTGATAATTTTACGGATCACAATATTCTTCAAACCTCATAAGTTTTTCTTTTTTTATTGTATTATTCCGTAAAAAAATTGTTATTACGTGGAACCGTAATTTTTTTACCCGACCGCATTGAGTTTTATATCAATGCCCTACCGTCCATGGCATGACGTGGCAGCTACTGAGAAATACTGCCAGAAACTCAGTTGGAATCCTTTTCTAAAATTAAATTTACATAAGATTCTTTTTTATTTGTGTTGATTTAGAACAATTCTATCCCAAGCACTTTTGCCACTTAAATAAACAGAAGTTTTGTAATATAGGTACCCTGCTACACAATTTGGCTTTAAAAATTCTTTGTAACTTAATTTGTATGAAGGATATAGTCGATTCTCTACAAGGTGGATCGACAATCTAGCAAGGGTCGCGGTACGTCGCTCTGAATGCGGGCATGACAATACCGGCCATTGTGAAGATCCTTGGGGGAGGCCTTTGTCCAGTTGACGTCGTCTTCCGGCTGATATGATGATATGTAAGTATAGTATGCTGTGTGGTGACGGCATAGAATATCATCAACCCATCTCATCCCGTGGGGGGCCTAGAAATCGACCGAGGGAATACCTACCAGAGAACAGGCAGCAGCGTTTTTCTGTGAACTATGACCATCAAACTGCGATCGCCAACCCGTCTGCCAAGCGTGCCGATTATGGCACATCCCCCCATTCTTTGGGGAGGCTTTTGTCCAGCTGTGGACGTACTTTGGCTTACATGATGATGTATAGTCAATGTATAGAGGTTACCTCCCAAAGCACTTAAAAAACAAACAAACAACATTTAACATAAATGCTGAATATTAAAGGAACTCATACATTATTCTGAGGGACACCGGACATATTGAAAATAAACGAAAATAACAATTTTCACTTTATATTCAGACATGCGCATCAAATGACGCACTTCATCTGATTTTCTGAAGAACCAAATGTATTGACTCATGTTTTACGACATGTTGAATATTTTGGGTAATTTTGGAGTTCCTTAACCCGCTGTTGTTACTATAGTACATTACAAGGACTAGCGGACCTTCCCTAAACTTTTCTATATTGTTGGCATGGAATAGTTAGTCGTCATGTCATATGGCAAACGCATTGACGGTCACCGTAGCCTAGTTGGTAATGCTCCTGTCTACGAAGCTGGTGGTCCTGGTTTCGAATCCCGGTAAGTGCAAATATCTGTGTGATGAGCACGAATATTTGTTTCTGAGTCATGGATGTTTTCTATGTATATAAGTATTTATCTATCTATATAAGTATGTATATCGTCGCCTGGTACCCATAGTACAAGCTTTGCTTAGTTTGGGGCTAGGTTGATCTGTGTGACATTGTCCCTAGATATTATTATTATAGTTAGGTGGTAGCTAATATACAGGTGGCACTGCTGCCCGACTACCTGTTTTATCTCTTAGTCGCGTTTTACTACACACACGGGATGATATGGGGTGGCCCTGTTATTCTTTCTAGGCCAGAAACCACACGGTTAATATCATCATCATCATCATCATCACTACAGCTAAATACGTCCACTGCTGGACAAGCCTCCATCAAGAATCGTCTTGCGGGGATATGCCATAATCGCCACGCTTGGCAGGCGGGTTGGCGATCGCAGTAAGATGGTCATAGTAATCAGAAGGAAGCTGCTGCCCATCCTCTGGTAGATATTCCCTCGGGTCGACTTCTACGCCCCCCACGGGATGAGATGGGGTGATGATATTCTGATTCTGATATTCGTCGCCGTCACCACACAGCAGGTTAATAACGTTGTCTATAATTATTATGGAACCATTCATATCAGCACAGCACCACAGCAGTTTCATCACCGTCGTAGCATTATTATTATTATATCAGCCGACAGATGGACAAAGACCAAAAATTTCCACATGCGTTTTCCAGCGACTCTCACAAGATCATCGGTCCATCTTGTTTTAACGAAACGGTAGAAATAACGTGGAGGACATGTCCACTTATTCACCACTCGAGAACCTTTCAGCCCGAATGGCCGTCGGTTCTACGAGCTATGTGCTCCGCCCACTGCCAGCTGAAGTGTCAGCTTGACAATTCTTTGGGCTATGTCAGTCAATTTGGTTCGCCTGTGGATCTTTTCTACATAGAAGTTTAACTTAACCTATGGACCTCAGCTGTTGGAGTAGACTCAAGCTACCTGTAATATCTTTATTATGTTGGTATGTACAGACGGCAGCGCATCCAGCCATCCCAAACTGTTAAATTTCTTGATAGATTGTCAACTTTATCACAAAAGTATAAGGTTCACTTTCAATTGGGGAGATTTGACACATTGGGGTAGATTTATGTGCTGGCGTCTGTACAATATTATTACACTTTGCATATAAGTAGTTTCCAAGAAGGATTATTCTTCAATAATAGCTAATTAGTCAAGTAGTTTGAGGATAAGCATAAAATTGGCGTGTAATTGTCACTTTGCTTAATTGGACTCCATTAAAATGAGTCCAAATCTGCAACGAATCTACATAAAATGTAAACAGCATTGATTCTTTATTTCGTAATAATAAATATGATCCTGTCTAGGATTACCATATGACAGGCATTAGCCGCATTTGACAGGTATTTTAAGGATTAGACAGGCGTGCGGCCGGCATTGGTCTGAGACAGGCATTTTCGCAGGCTCTCGTCAACGCCCAGTGGAGTAGAGACAGAAATCGGCTGACAATTGAATCAGTAAAAGCAATATTGAACAAGAAAACTACAAAACTGTATCTTGTCAAGATTTTTACGTTTTTATATTAGAAAAGAAAGAACTATTAAAAAAAACTTGTGTGTACTTATGTACACGCGTTAGAAGTTATACTTCTTAATATACAACTTGAACATAGTTATCAATTTTCATACCACCTAGAACTAACGTCATGCTGTTATTTTTATGAGTGAATTTTTAAAAATTAAAAATTCCCTGTCATACCACCTAGAACTAACTTCATGCTGTTAAATTTTTTGGTGTCGGTGTGCGCGCGCCTCGTAAAAATTCACTCTCATCATTTTTCTCCATCGCGCCAAAAGAAGTATAACTTCAAAAATAATGTCCTCTGACAAATATCAGTAAACAAATATCAATAATCCTTCTTCATTATTATCTGTTGGCGTTAACTTATTACCTACAGCATTTTGCTTCAGACAGGCATTTTTCTGAAAATTCAGGCATTTGAGGTACCATAGATAGGCCTCCCTCTATTTATATATGGTAACCCTAATCCTGTTGCAACTTCTGCGAGAAAAGACGCATCAGGGCATTGTTTCATTTTCAAAAACTGGTGTAAATTCGAGTTTTTATGTGTACCTAAATATAGTGGATTTTTAGACATAACATCATGGACAATGTACACAAGTGGAGGAAAGTGCCATAATGCCGTGAATTGCGATTTTCTGTGTTGAATCTAAAACTACATATAAGCCTCTAGTAAAGTCTCCACTGCTTTACTAGGGTAGGACAAGAACAATATATATATAAAAACGCAGCGTTTTGAAGAGTTAGATAGGTAAAGGGAGAAAGTTCAAGTGTCTATTATTATTATCTAGGCCAATGATTCTATAAGAATTGGTAGACATGCAGTCATATTAATTAAATACAAAGGTAAGTACTAATTACACAGCATAATTACTTCGTAGAATTCTTTCTAAGTCATTTATTTAGATAAAACCATTCATACGGAAACAAAGATAAGAGAAGCGATAATTAGACCACAAATCTTATCACTAAAATCCAGTTACAAAGCTTGTGGTTTTAGCCAATACAAATGAGAGATAAGAGATGGCATTTTACTGCCACGTGTTGGCACTAAACCAGTTTTACGTCTACAGATAACTCTTGAGGAGTTGCTGCCGGCACGATAAAATTCACATGGCAAGGCACTGGACTGGTAAAACCTCATCATACCAGCCAAAGTACATCCACAGCTGGACAAAAGCCTCCCCAAAGAATGGGGGGTTATGTTATAATTGCCACGCTTACTTGGCGATCGCAGTTTGATGGTCATAGTTCACAGAAAAACGCTGCTGCCCGTTCTCTGGTAGGTATTCCCTCGGTCGATTTCTACGCCTCCCACGGGATGAGATGGGGTGAAGATATTCTATGCATACACAGCAAAAACTAATTACTTATTATAATTGCAGAATTTCGGCCACAGCGGCCACTCTCGATGGAGACTAGCCAAATGCGCAAGACATATAGTGCACAAACACAGCGGTAATTTCTAATCCGTTACTATCATGACCCAATGGGACGACAGCGATATGATTGGAAAGAGTATAGGTACAGGACTGACAGGCTTTACGTGCTCTCCGAAGCACGGAGGTATAATACCGCCAACTCCCAGACTTCAGGCTGATACTGGGAAATTTTCTTTACGGAAAAATCCCAAAATCACTTTTTGATCTGACCCGGGATTTGAACACAGGACCTCATTATCTTCGGTGGATCGCGCTACCGCTAGACCAACGAGGCAGTCGATAAATGAATTTTGAGGAGTTGCTATTGAGCACGATAAAATTCATATGGTGGGGCACAAGACTGATAAAAACTGATTACTTATATTACAAAGTAAATAGGTAAGTACAGTAAACGCTACATCAGTGGATACAGTTGTGTTGTAAAAACCACCCCTAATTTCTACGTAATAAGGTCTTTTAAGTAAAAGTGTTTACATTGTCACACCGCATTAGGCATCATAATAATATAACATTGTCTACGTTGTTTCAAGATTAATAACGTCTGGACATTGTTAACAAAATTTTACTACTTTACTCTTATTTAAACATGACTTTTCTTACATTATAACATTTTAATTACGACGTTTATATACCTAATGTAATTTTAGGTACCTATACTCTAAACTTAATGTTTTTACGAGCATTTTAAGTGAGTATGGTGAGACATACATACTACCAACATTTTTGCAAAACCTTATGTATCAAAATACAAAATCAATATGTAGTGTTAATTCCGCTAATTGTCACCAGTACGATACCCAACACGTGTTTCAGTCCTCCACGGACCATTCTCAAGGGCTGCTAACTCGTCGAGTGCTCGAAGGTGTCTCCTTCACTACATATTGATTTTGTATTTTGATTGTTATGGTTTTCCGCAAAGTAACGCCTGATTCCATTACAAACCTTATGTAAATCACCCATTTTCACAAATAAATTATTTGATTTGATTCTATTATCTAGGAATAAGCCTGGGAGGTTTTCACTGTTTCACCGGACCAAACCACCAACTAAGACCACCTACTGGTAGCCTGAGCTGAGCCTGAGCCGGTTACCACTGGATGGCAACGACTTAGAGGTTGAAACTTCGTTTCAGTTGACCTCATCATCATCATCATATCAGCCGAAAGACGTCCACTGCTGGACAAAAGCCTCCCCCAAAGATCTCCACAATTGCCGGTCTTGTGCTATTCGCATCCAGCAGTTTCCAGCGACCCGCACAAGATCATCGGTCCATCTTGTAGGGGGCCTGCCCACGCTGCGTCTTCCGGTTCGTGGTCGCCACTCGAGAACCTTTCTGCCCCAACGGCCGTCGGCTCGTCAGTTGACCTACCACCTAATTATCTGATCATCGTGATCAGCATTCAAATGGATGAAGAGTACAAATGCCTAAATCATTCTTTCAATCGTCTTCCATGAGCACGTCATGTGACGTCATAAATGGCCCGGAATTGAGGTTCAACGTTTTGGCTACTGACCGAATGATTAAGTTATTTTTAATCTTCATCTATTTGAACGCCGATGACGATCACGGTGGTAGGCAAATTAGGCGGTACAAGGCGAACATAGATTTCTTAAATGGCGTTTAAATAAGTTAAGGTTAAAAATGACTTAAACAACCGTTAAATCGGCATCCATGAGCACATGTGACGTCATAAATGGCCCGGAAACGATTGTCAACGTTGAAGCCGATTTAACGATGGATTAAGTCTTTTTTAACCTTTATTTACATGATCGCTATTTAAGAAATCGATGTTCGGTGACTTGGCCGGTAGAGCCCCAGGGCGGATACTAAGGACTATGTAGAGAGGCATGATAGGGTCTTGTTTTAGGGTATATTGCAACTTTTTTTTAAGAGGATTGCATATCCAGGGCCTCTACCGGCTAAGTCGCTGAACATCGATTTCTTAAATGGCGTTCAAATAAATAAAGGTTAAAAATGACTTAATCCATCGTTAAATCGGCTTCAACGTTGACAATCGATTCCGGACCATTTTTTTTATTTATTTATTTATTTATTTTTTATTTATTTATTTATCACAAACACAACTATCATTACAGGCAATAGTCCTAATGCGGGAGTTTGACGTCACATGTGCTCATGGAAGCCAATTTAACGATTTATTAAGTCATTTTTAACCTTTATTTATTTGAACGCCATTTAAGAAATCGATGTTCGGCGACTTAGCCGGAAGAGCCCCAGCTCTTCTTTAAGCCACGGGCCGCTCGTGCGATCCGTCATATGCGAATCGATACTATCGGGCATGAAGGCTCTTTGGGCTCGTAACTCCAAAATACGTGGGACGGTTTTAATACATTACGGGAAACAATGACGTAAGATATCTTGGGTTAAGATGGACGCTGGGTTGAGACCGTATGAATCTTGTTTCAATGAATTTGGCCTATTAACATTGGGACATTTTAAAAACCAGTTGGGGATTAATAAAATATTACTGTGATGCTGTATGGCAGACGGCAAAGTATATCGCCATCCCATTTCATCCTGTGGGAGGCAAGGAAGTTGACCCGAGGGAGTATCTTCCAGAGTACGGACTGCAACGTCTCTCTGTGTATTTTGACCATCATACTGTGATCGCCAACCCAATCTGCCAAGCCTGGCGATTATGCCATATCCCTCCAAATTATTGACACAACTCCGATGTGTTAATCTTTTGGGGAGGCCTTTGCTCAGCAATGGACGTTAATTGGTTGTGATGAAGACTGTGATTAACAAATGTAGCCGAATTCGTGGGAAATTAGAAAGAGAATCTATTCTAAATTTTCTCCCGTTGGTAACGTTCCCAGAATACAACATTGCCATTACAATACTAATTTGTTGGGCAAAATATTCAATAAGACGTGCAGCTATTTCTTTATTCCATCCCAAAAGGCGCAAATATGTAACCGCTTTCAAGTATACTATATTTACGCTTCTTGAGGGTCTCTGCTGATAACACAGAAATAAATAAAAACCCATTGATAAGCGTGGGCAGTCCCCCTATAAGATGGTCCGATGATCTTGTGAGGGCCGCGGGAGGTCGCTGGATGCGGATAGCGAAAGACCGTCAATTGTGGAGATCTTTTGGAGAAGCCTTTTTACAGCTGTCGGCGTCTTTTGGCTGATATGATGATGATGAATTGAAAAGTTCCTTTTTTGGGTTCCGTACCCAAAGGGTAAAACGGGATCCTATTACTAAGACTTCGCTGTCTGTGTCTGTCTGTCCGTCTGTCACCAGGTTGTATCTCATGAACCGTGATAGTTAGACAGTTGAAATTTTCACAGATGATGTATTTCTGTTGCCGCTATAACAATAAATATAAATCTAAAAAATAAAATAAAATAAATATTTAAGAAGGCTCCCATACAAGAAACGAGATTTTTTTGCTCGTTTTTATAGATAATGGTACAGAACCCTTCGTGCGCGAGTCCGACTCGCACTTGGCCGGTTTTTTATTCCTACGCTAAATTAGCTTTCAAATAATCAAGAAACTACATGCATACAGATATACAAACATTGGCTTCCAGAGACATGGGCGTTTTTGGTTTTGAACGCAAACCGATATTTATCCGATTTCAGATTTCAAAATCGATTTCAAAATCCGTTTTTAGAAATCCGATTTAGCCTATCGATCTAGCCTCGCAAATTGGCTTGCGTACTTAGATTTCGTTGGAATAATTCATATAGAGATTGCGCGATTTTCCTTCTTGCTTTAATCTAGGCTTAGGACTAGCAGAAGTTTTATTAAAGACGCGTATTAAAGTACGCGTAAAACTTTTCCGACGCATTTAAAAATCGGCATTTTTACAATAATTTCTCGTTTTTTATTTTCTTTGTTTTTTTATTTTTTTTTTGTTTTTTTTTTATTTTTTTTTATTTTTCAACCCTTGTTGGATCCAGGTTTGCGTTTAAAAACGCAAGTTGTTCTACTTTAGTCGACTTTAACCGACATCTCTTTTCGTTAACGATTAGTCCCGTCTTCGAAAAAAGACGTTCGCACGGAACGGAAGTCGCCACAATATTGCACTTTGTGCGATAAATTTCGGATAAGTTCGGGTATATTATTTTGTGATCTCGCCACCACTGCGAGGGGCTATTCCAACTACCGTCCGTTTCTTTTCGAGGCAGCATTTCGTCGTCAATATACATTTGAAGTTCCCGGATAGCCCTTGCTTGAGCGCTTCCTTAGGGTTTATTTTTTTCACCATTGCATCGAATTTGTCCCAAGCACTGAGGTTTGGGCAGGGCATTTCTTGTACTTCAGTGCTTGCTTCTAAACTTCTATTATTATTTATAAGGCCAATTATTAATCCAATAATATATTTTTTTAGTTCTGCGACCGCATTATCATTTTTAAAACACACTAATTTGAACCTTGGGTACCTATGCTCTATGCCCTGAAACCTATCTTTTATTCCGTATTTTAAACTCCGAAGTACGTCAATCACAGCTCGATTAAATGATGCGTAATATTCTTCTTTATTTAAAAAATCTTCACAAATGTCCTTTAAGCAGTTGGTCATGACTATGACCATACTTCCTGTAAGATACTTATCTCCACTGATGGAAGAAGTGACCTCTTCAAATGGCTGCAGCACTTTGCATACCTGTTCCATAATGTCCCAGTCCTCTGAACGTATAGTAGGCCATTCTTTCTCAATAAGAGCCATGCAGTGTTTTACTGCTTCCTTCAGTAAGATGAAACGGCGGAACATATAAAATATTGAGTTCCATCTCGTAGGAACTTGTTGGATTAACCGTTTTGGTTCGCCACATCCCGTCATGTTTTTTATTTGATACCCAAGAAGCATATCCATGGCATTTGTGCTGCTTTTAAAATGGGCCACTATTTTTTTACATTTTCTTTTAATTCTTCCAATGGTTTTAGAGCCCCTGACACGATCAGATTGAGGCTATGGGCGTAACAGCCATAATGCTTCCACCCCAGCTCTGTCTCTATTGCTCTGACAATATTTGGAGCATTGTCCGAAATTGCAAAATTCACTTTGTTTGCTAAATCCCATTCGTCCGTCACTCTCTTTAGTTCCTTAGCCAAATTGACACTAGTGTGATTTTCATTAAGACCTTTACATTCTAAAAGTATTTGTTGTGGTTCAAAATTTTTATCAATATAATGCACTTTCACGCCAATATAACTTTCAGTCTGTGACGATGTCCAACAATCAGTAGTCAAACACACACTGCTAGCGTCTAGAGAAGCTCTGGTCTTTACGTCGCTTAATGTAGTCTGGTACAATGCCGGGATCATGGCAGACGATATATTTTTTCTACTAGGCAGTGTGTATCCCGGAATGTTTTTCACGAATTTTTTAAAACCTTTGTCTTCTACTATACGGAAAGGTTGATAATCCATTATAAACAATTCTAACAAATCACGATCAACTCGTTTACTTTCTTCTGGGGTCATTTTTTTAATAATATAATTTTGCATAGTTCGTTGTCGCTTTCGAGTCGGAATCTGCTCTGTTTTAGGATCTCCTGAACTCTGACAGTTCTCCTTGGCAGCGCCCGCGGTAGCTACAATCGACCCCCCCGTATCTTTAGACGTACTTGCCAAACACTCCTCAGTCCTAATTTGTGCATTACATCCTAAATCGGTACTTGTCTTTTGCGCCAAATAAAGTGTTGGGTGAGATCTTTTTAAATGAGCTCCTAGGTTACCCGTTGTAGATTTATATGATATATTTTGACTGCAATATTTACACACTGCAACTCCAGGAGCATTTTCTTTTTTGTCAAAATGAGTCCATACCTCACTGGCTTTTCGCGACATTTTCAAAACAAACACTAAACTTAAAAAAACTCGGCAGGTAACTTTATTATACAATTCACTAAATCACTAATTATTTATTATTGTCTATTATCTTAACTCTAAAAACGACTCCACTCTAAATAAATACGTAGGTAATAAAAAATTCACAGTTATGCAATAATGCAATTCACTTGTCTCAATTACGATGCGAAGCGCGCACTTATCACCAAGGTCAAATATGCATTAGTATTTAGTTGAAATTACGTAAACAAACATTAGGTATATACTTTCTTCCTAGTTCCGAGAATCATTGAAGCATAAACCAAAATATATCAACGTATAATCTCGAAAATGTAGTCTTTAAATACTTTGCAGTAAATATGATATTGATCGCATTGTAATGTTTGGTTACTTATCCGAGAACCGAAATCTAAAGCACAAAATTCGCGCTATCCTTTTTACTCCGCTATGTTACGCTTAGTTAGAAAGAGAGAAAGCGAATTTCTAACGAAATCCAACCAAACGCAAACTGGCGATTTTGCGTTTGGTGATGTGATCCAGTGATTTTATTCGAGTCGATTCGTTTGGTGGTAGATCGTTAGCGTTTGGTTCGGCTAAGTAGATTTTTAAAATCGGATCTTCAAGTTTGCGAAATCGATACAAATCGATTTGTGTTTGAAATCGGATTTTGAATTCGTTTTGATATAGGTATCGGACGCATGCCTATTCCAGACTATAAACCACGTTTTTGTTGATCTAATCCTGGTCGACTAAATATAGAATTACTTCGAGTTGCATCTCACTGGTCGCGTGTGGAAGCTTATATTTAGTGTCTTCGTCATAGTCATAAATAGTATACAAACTTTGATCTACTTTAATAAATTATGCAGATATGTGTATCACATTAATACAGTAGACATAACTAGCTTAGCTTTCTAAAATAACTTACGACGAAATGTACGAGACAGCGGTTATAATAATAATATTATCCTGGGACATTATTCACACACGGCCATATATCCCAAACTAAGCAGGGCTTGTACAATGGAAACCAGATAATTGATATACTACATATCATCTGTAAATGCATAATTGTATAGATAATCACACCCAAACTCAGGACAAACAGACATCTTCATGCACACAAATATATGTCCTGGTGATCCGCAGGCGAACCAAAGTCACCGACATAGCCCGAAGAATTGCAAAACTGAAGTGGCAGTAGGCGGGGCACATAGCTCGTAGAACCGATGGCCGTTGGGGCAGAAAGGTTCTTGAGTGGCGACCACGAACTGGAAGACGCAGCGTGGGCGGGCCCCCGACATGATGGACCGATGATCTTGTGCGGGTCGCTGGAAACTGCTGGATGCGAACAGCGCAAGACCGGCAATTGTGGAGATCTTTGGGGGAGGCCTTTGTCCAGCAGTGGACGTCTTTCGGCTGATATGATGATGTTACACGAGCGTGATGTAAAGCTCCAGTGTGTCGCACAAGCATGCATTCGAACTATGGCGAGACACAGGACTGTTTTTAGCTCAAAGATTTTTTAAAGACTGCACAATGCGGGCGTAGCATTAGGCAGTCTAATCCCTGTATCGCGGGGTACTTTACAAATATAGAATAAACGGACACAAATAACATCCAGACTCAGAACAACTATTTATGGGCCAAACAAATAGTAGTCCGGCGCGGGAATCGAACTCGGGACACGAAGCGGCGAGGCGACTGTCTTAGCCGTTGCGCCACACGTGCAGTCATTTGTCGATCTGACGTGATGCACTTCAATAAAAAAGCAACCCCAATTCAAATACAAAGTACCTACTAAATGTATATGTTGCGTGTGACTCTATTGAGTGCCCTAAAAACAAAATTGGGTCACCTCCCTCCCCTAAAGAGGGAGTAAATTGTAATTTTGTTTCTGCATCCCTACATGTGAAGCTATATTAAATAAGTGTAATGTTTGATTAACATTCTTTGGTTAGAAAGTTATTAAATTGCAAAATGAACACACATTCCAATTTACTGCAATGCATGTACTCGTAAATCTTGAGGACTTAGGTAATGTCAGCACTGTGAAATTCACATGCCAAGACACTAGACTTGTAATCTTATTCATTATCTAATAACTTTAAATTAACAATTTATATAAACTTATATCAAAGTATGAGACGAAGAATATTCTCTGACCAAATCGAAGACCTATGAAATACTATAATTTGTATGTGCTACCTATTGATAGGTTTGATGTCGGTGCCAAGCCCTAAGCAAAATAAAAGTTAATATTACAAACAGCTTCCTTACTTCGTGGTGAAATTTCTACTCTAAAGATTAACCTACGTAAATAAATTTAAAGAACAATGTGAATTAATGTGATACAGTTCATCTGTATCATAAACATATATATAATATTAATACCAGAATGAGTAACTATAGCTACAATAAATCATTGTTATTCATATATGTGAATATATTTGTGGCTCTGAAAAACAAACAGGTAAATTATTAATTAGGACACAACGCATCAAAATTTTACTAAGTATATTTCGAGATGACAGTCAACGACGCCAAGTCTGCCGGCTTTGGTTGTTTGTGTGCGGCGAGTTCTCAAGAAAGGCCAGGTCAGCAGTACCCTACACCGGCGAGCATCTATGGATAATACTGAGTTTGTTTCGCTGGGTCTTCTCAGTTGGGGCGCATTGGATCCGGTGGTAGCATTAAAGTTCAAAGTTTTTTATTGGTAAAAAGTATTTTACAGGTCTATTTAGCGCGACCGTCGTTATTAACACAAGGTCCGTCATAATAAAACACCTTAATATAGACAGAACCATTGACAATATGTAGTAAAAATATGAGACTTAAACTAGATAATAGAACATAATCTCTTGACAAAAACTTGATACGAGCTAGCTAAATATCATTGCTATAATAAAATAAATTTTATAAATGTTTTCATACAATGTGTACTACCTAAATATCTATGTTACTAGAAATAATAATGTATGCAACTATATTACTACAAACATGTTCTGACTATTTATAAGCGCTTTTTTAAAGTCTACGTAAATAAAAACCTTTTTTATTTTTTTTTATAAAATGTCAGTAAACGAGGCAAAAGACCTTTTGCAAATTGCCTTGAAAGAAGCGAATAAACTATTTATTTTTAAATCTCCCGCCGTAGGGAAAATTAATCCATGTTTCGCAGCGAACTTTAACAACATACCAAAAAATACATCCAGACTCAGAACAACTATTTATGTGTCACCAAAATAGTTGTTATGCACGGAAATCGAACCCGGAACACGAAGTGACGAGGCAACTGTCGTAACTGCAACCACAAGTGCCGTCTGAGTTGTTTACAGGTTGAGTAAAGATTAGAAAGTGTTCCTTGTGAGTCTGGAGTTTGAACTAGGTCGATACCTGTACCAATTAAGTCCAGACTTCCTTCTTATACTAAAATTAGGCGCAATTGAGATAACCATGTAGTTCAGTGCTTTCTTATTTACCAGTATATATTTCAGATGTAATTTATAAGTTTAAAGAAACATAAATATTTATAATCCTACTTCCCTACTATTATTATAAATGCGAAAGTTGGCGAGAATGGATGGATGTTTGTTACTTTTTCACGCAAAAACTACGTAACGGATTTTGATGAAAATGTATAGTATTATAGCGTATACGTCCGAATAACACACAGGGGATAATTTATAAAGCTAAGCAATGTATAAGATTCTATAACAAACTTCCCAATGATATTAGAGAATTGTCTACGAATAAGTTTAAAAGAATGATTAAAGCCAAATTGTGTAGCAGGGCATATTACAAAATTTCTGATTATTTAAGTGATAAAAGTGCTTGGGATTGAGTTGTTCTGAGTCAACACACATGATTGTAATTAATCTTAAGTAAATTTTATTTTAAAAAAGGATTCCTACTGAGTTTTCTGGCAGTGTTTCTCAGTAGCTGCTACGTCATGCACTGCACGGTAGGGTAAAAAAATATATGACGATTCCACATAAAAGTAAAATTTTTACGGAATATTTAATTTTTTTTTTATCTTTATTCGCAAATATAGGTGGATACATGATGTTCTAATCTATAAAATGTGCTAACTATATTTCACCATTTCGGCATGCAAATCTTAAAATTAAGTCAAATATAAATTAAGTTTATTGTAATACAAAGATATAGGAATAATACAATAATAATTGGGATAACATAATTAGTACATATAGGCTACGGGACATTATTATCCTTTAAAAACTCATTAACCGAGTAATACGCTTTCTCTCTTTGACTTTGACTTAAGCTTAACGCTGGTGAAATATATTTATATAAGCCGTGTGGTTTCCTGTCCAGGAACAATAACAGGGATACAGCAGGTAGTCGGAAGCAGCGCTACCTGCGTACTATAGCGGTCCCCAACTCGCATGCCAAACGCGATGACTACAACCCCTTCAAATAGCAACGTTTTGAAATAATAGGTCTTTACCTATGAAATTGCCGTTTTGTATGAAAAAATTTAAACGAATTTTTTTCATGAATTTTTTTATTTGTATTAATCGAAGTAATCACCCATGCAATCAATGCATCTTTGCCATCGCAGTGGCAGTTTATTGATGCCCTTCTTAAAGAAATCAGCTGGACGGGAGGCAACAAATTCTTCAAAGGCATTTTGTACTGCCTCTCGGGTATTGAATTTTTTTCCCGCCAAGAAGTTATCCAAATTCTGGAAAAAGTAGTAGTCTGTAGGCGCAAGGTCTGGTGAGTAGGGCGGATGACGGAGAGCTTCCAACCCCAGTTCTTGCAACTTGGAGACCGTCTGCTGTGCAGTATGAGGTCGCGCGTTGTCGTGCAGGAGCAGCGGAGACGAGCGATTGACCAATGCTGGTTGGAGATGCGCCAGCTTCTCCATCATTGTGCTCAGTTCTTCACAGTACACATCTGCAGTAATGCTCACCCCGTTTGGTAAGAAGCTGTGATGAATCACACCGGCGCTAGACCACCAAACAGTGACCATCACTTTTCTAGGGGTAAGTTTTCGTTTAGGGCATTGTTTAGGTGCTGAACCAGGATCCAACCAACTTGCTGAGCGCTTGCGGTTATCAAACAGAATCCATTTTTCATCGCAGGTAACAATGCGGTTCAAAATTCCTTCATTTGTGTGTCTGTTGAGCAGTGCAAGGCACGTCTCGACGCGTACTTCGCGCTGGCGATCATTGAGTTCGTGGGGCACCCATTTGTCAAGCTTTTTTACCTTGCCAATTTGACGCAAATGGACCAATATTGTTTTGACGCTAACGTCGAAAGCTGCTGCTAATTCAGCCGTAGATTGTGTATCATCAGCTTCCACAACCGCCTTTAATTCGTCATTGTCGACCAAAGTCTTCGGACGACCGCGAGGTTCATTTTTCAGGTCGAAATTTCCAGAACGGAAGCGAGCAAACCAATAACAGGTGGTGCGTTGGTTTGTAGTGTTAGCTCCGTAAACGTCGTTGATGTTGCGTGCCGCTTGTGCCGCGTTGCTGCCACGACGGTACTCATATTCCATAATTACTCGAATTTTTAACGTATCCATGATGACGAAAAAGATTGAAATGCGATGAAAATGTAACACTAATCAATAAAGAAATGACTACTTTTGGAAAAAAGAATCCATGTTTTTAAAATAAAATTAATTTGAAATTAGAATTCTTAGCCAAACAAAAATTATTTTGATTTGAAATGGCCAGTACTGCAGAACGGCAATTTCATAGGTAAAGACCTAATATTTGTATTTATCACGCTGCTGGTGAGATGGTATTAAACTGACTGCCTCGTTGGTCTAGCGGTAGCGTGTTCAACCGCAGATAATGCGGTCCTGGGTTCAAATCCCGGATCGGGCCAAAGAGTGATTTTGGGATTTTACCGTAAAAAGAAATTTCTCAGTGTCAGCCCGATCTCTGAGAGTTGGCAGTATGACACTCCCGTGCCTCGGAGATCACGTAAAGCCGTCGGTCCTGTACCTGACCTCTTTCCGGTCGTATCGATAGTCGTCCCATTGGATCATGAGAGTGATGGAATAGAAAGTGCCCCTGTGCTTCCGCACACACTTGTGCACTATAATATGTCCTGCGCAATTGGCTAGTCTCTATTGAGACTGGTCGCCGTGGCCGATATTCGGTCAGCAGGACATTATTATTAAATTGGAAGGGATATTTTATGATAGCATAATATAGTTCCGTATAAACGTTCGTGGGAAAAGTGATGTGGCATTGAATCTGTTAAGATTATAGTATCTAGAGAAGTAGTTACAATAACATAACGTATACCACCGTATGTTATTGTTCAGTTGAATAGGCTGCCATCAATCCTGTGGGTAGTATTACCGCCGATACACAGTCGTATTGTGGTAAACTGACACTCACGTGTTTCCGAGAAGTCTTGTTTGTAAAACATGACTGCAATAATAGTCTCCGACAGAAGTACGAACGCTTTCAAATATTGATCGCTATACGTATGTATGTATGGACCAAAAACAAAAATAGCATTATGTTCCCACGGGCTGCGGGTTTGAGCCCATTCCTTTGACTGCCTCGTTGGTCTATCGGTAGCGCGTTCAAATCCCGGGTCGGGCAAAAAATTGAATTTATGATATTTCCGTAAAAAGAAGTTTCTCAGTATCAGCCCGATGTCTAGGAGTTGGCGGTATTACAAGCCCTGTAAAGCTGTCGGTTCTGTACCTGACCTCTTTCTGGTCGTGTCGCCAGTCATCCCATCGGATCACAAGAGTGATGGAATAGAAAGTGCCCCTGTGTTTCCGCACACATTTGTGCACTATAATATGTCCTGCGCAATTGGCAGGCCTTGTCAGGCCTTTTTTTGATAAGGCAGGGGGAATGCCTGGGCATGCCACCCGCAAAAAGTGTCTACACATGTCAGACTACACGACTAAACCTACCTGCCGCGGACTTCTCTTGGCGCCTTATGAAGGAAGCCCCAGGAATGCGCGTACGCTGGTCCAGTGCCTCCTTTTGCGCCTTGACTCTGATGGTCTGGATACGTTGCCAGCTCCTGCCAGTCCGGCACAGCGACTGCGCCACAAACAGATCGCTGTCTTCCCGGAGCTGCTAGCAATTGACGGCAGTAGAAGACACTTCTCTGACTGCCGCCGCCTCAGCTCCGAGGAGGAGTTGGGCTGCTGCTTGAACAACTCTCACACCACTCCCCATACGATAATAAGTGTAAAACTATGAAGAGCTTCTATATTTTTGCTGATATATGGTGGCATGGTTTTTAGGGTTCCGTACCCAAAGGGTAAAACGACTTACTTTTTTAAACTATTTACTAAAGGTCTCTGCACACAGCGGGCGCGGCGCGGCGGGACGGGATGGCGACGCGACACTGAGGAGTTGTAATACTAGATATTACGGACGACGCCACACAGAGCCGTCCCGCCCGGTCCCGCTCGACGCGACGGCTCTGTGTGGCGTCGTCCGTAATATCTAGTACATTACAACTCCTCAGTGTCGCGTCGCCGTCCCGTCCCGCCGCGCCGCGCCCGCTGTGTGCAGAGACCTTAAGACTTCGCTGTTTGTCTGTTTGTCTCATGAACCGTGATAGGAAGACAGTTGAAATTATCACAGATGATGTATTTCTATTGCCGCTATAAGAACAAGTACTAAAATTAATATTTAAGGGGGCTGCCATGCAACAAACGTGAATTTTTTGTTCGTTTTTATAGATAACTAGCTGTGCCCCGCGGTTTTACCCGCGATCAACTTTATAAATTATGACAGCTCCTCCCCCGTAGGTGATAGCGTGACAATATGTAGCCTATATGTTGATCCGAGTTCTTAGTAATATTCATGCAAAATTTGAAGTAAATCCATGCAGTACTTTTTGAGTTTAGGCCGGACATACATACAGACAAACAGACAAAAATTCTAAAAACTATATTTTTGGCTTCGATGTCAATTGTAGATCGCGCCCCAAGTATCCTTTTTCAAAAATATTCAATGTACAGTTTTGACTTTCCTACGATTTTATTATATGTATAGATGGTACGGAAACATTCGCGTGCTAGTCCGATTCGCACTTGGTCGGTCTTTTCTATTGTGTCT
This sequence comes from Pseudoips prasinana, assembly GCA_951640165.1. NCBI lineage: Eukaryota > Metazoa > Arthropoda > Insecta > Lepidoptera > Nolidae > Pseudoips > Pseudoips prasinana. The sequence continues at coordinate 20,149,264 of OX621260.1, forward strand.
GGAATGAGTGCCATGTAACATATTGATACTCATATGAGTAATTTAATAATACATTTACTTTTTCAGACCGAATCCGACCTATGCATCTAGGTCAACCAGTTCAGTCAAGATTACCTTTCTAATGCCTTCGTAATATCGATATGTGACGTGCTAAGCTAAACTGGAGTCCAACATGCATAATATGCATTGTGTACGGTGTTCCTACTATCGGGGTCATTTACAGAGCACCACCACTGGATAACCTTTTTAAAACCAAACAAACAAAAAACAAAAATCATTAATTCCGTAAAATAAACACATTTACATATGTGGAATCGTCATTTTTTACCCTACCGTGCAGTGCATGACGTGGCAGCTACTGTGAAATAGTGCCAGAAAACTCAGTAAAAATCCTTTCTTAAAATAAAATATACTTAAGATTAAATACAATCATGTGTGTTGACTCAGAACAACTCAATCCCAAGCACTTTTGTCACTTAAATAATCAGAAATTTTGATACACAATTTGGCTTTAATAATTCTTTTAAACTTATTCGTAGACAATTCTTTAAAACCCTTAATAGTGTAAAAGAATTTTTAATTGCAATTCAGTTCATTCTATTCGCAAAAAACAGATGCTAATCTGTAAGATAAGTGCATAATTTAGGTTTATCAAGTAAAATATACAAGTTGTAACATAAAACGGGAAGAGATTTAAAAAGAGAACCATTTGATGATTTGAACATATAAAAGAAAACCATTTTGTGGAATACAAAAAATAATTTGCTTCTGTACGAATTTCGTCAACTGATCGCCATTTTGAATGAGAAATACTCTTATTTTTGTGTAGTTTGCAAATTGAAATATGTTGTATCTTGAATATATATCATGGAATATCTATCTATACATAATAATATAATAAAATAGTAGAAAAGTCAAAACTGTACCTACAGTAAATTTTTTTTTTAAAGAATACTCGGGGCGTGATCTACAATCGATATCGACGCCAAAAATATAGTTTTTAGTATTTTGTCTGTTTGTAGTCCTCGGGTCAACATATAGGCTACATATTATCACGCTATCAACTACGGGGGAGAAACTGTGATAATTTATAAAATTTAACGCGGGTAAAACCAATACGGGGCGCTGCTAATATTGAATATAGCAATATACACTTATAAAAGAAATATTCAATGTTGTTATTTAAATTGAGATACACGCTTTTTGTTTGCCTAACTAATTAACTACCTTTTTGTTACTTTTTCTAGTTTTTGTGTCCTGTTATTACTTATCTATTGACCTTCCTTGCCCTTCATCGAAATATATCCTTGATTGATTTTAATAAGTTGTGTATCGTTCGATTTGAGCCAACAAGACAATTCTTTGGAGTTTTTTAGAGTTGAGATAACTGATATACTACATATCCTAAGTACTTTTCTTTTGTATAAAATAAAATAAATAAATAAAAAAGGTTTTTATTCACGTAGACTTTAAAAAAGCGCTTGTTAATAGTCAGAACATGTTTGTAGTAATATAGTTGTATACATTAGATATTATTTCTAGTAACATAGATATTTAGGTACATCTTGTATGAAAACATTTATAAAATTTATTTTATTACAGAAATGATATTTAGCTAGCTCGTATCAAGTTATTGTCAAGAGATTATGTTTAATTATCTAGTTTAAGTCTAATATTTTTACTACATATTGTCAATGGTTCTGTCTATATTAAAGGTATTATTATTATGACGGACCTTGTGTTAATAACGACGGTCGCGCTTTAATGCTACCACCGGATCCAATGCGCCCCAACTGAGAAGACCCAGCGAAACAAACTCAGTGGGTTCATCTACTACCGGTTTCAACACGACCCAGTTGAGACGGTCCGGCGAAACATACTCAAGCGGGCATGAACACGGGATTTGGTCCAATTAGAGTAATTATTTAGTAGGCAAACACATTACATAATGTACTATTGGGGAAATATGCGGTGCCCCACAGTGGATACTGAATACAGTGATCTTTGAAACGCACCCGATGATCCGCATATGATGGCATGTTAAGGCTTGAATAATGCGTTAACATGCCATTATATGCGGGTCATCGGGTGCGTTTCAAAGATCACTGTATCCAGTATCCACTGTGGGGCACCGCATAGTTCCCCAATGGTGCATTAGGGCATTGACGGGCCAGTTGGTGTCGTTAGTAGATGCTTGCCTTGACGTTGTACGTCGTGGGTTGATTGCCACCCAGGGGCTCTACCGGCCAAGTCGCCGAACATCGATTTCTTAAATGGTGTTCGTTAAATCGGCTTCCATGTCCACATGTGACGTCATAAATGGTCCGAAATCGATTGTCAACGTTGATGCTGATTGAACGATTGATAAAGTCTTTCAAGCTACCCCAATCTGTCAAATTTCCTCAGTTGAAAGTGAACCTTATGCCTTTGTGATAAAGTTGAAAATCTATAAAAGTAATTTGACAGATTGGGGTAGCTGGATGTGCTGGCGTCTGTACATTCAGGCAGTTGGCGTGGATGCTTGCCTTTCACGCCGCAGGTCGTGGGTTCGATTCCCACCGACAGATATTTGTGTGCATGAACATGTCTGTTTGTCCTTTGTCTGGATGTAATTGTCTATATAAGTATGTATTTACAAGAGAAAAGCAGTATATATAGGGAATTCAGTCATCTGATTTCCATATTACAAGCTCTGCTTAATTTGGGATCAGGTGGCCGTGTGTGAATAATGCCCCAGGATATTATATTATTATAGTCGATTAGTCTATTTTAGTATCACCTATTTCTCAACCTCTTTCTTAACACGCCAATGTGACGTGTTACTTTATTGAAGCTAAAAATACGACTAAGTGTGAATTTCGTGACAAAAATCAATAGGTTTTAAAAACTCACGTTATACCGTGACACGTGTAGTGTTACGTGATGGTATCTTGACACATTATGTACATTGTACATAGACGTTATATACTATGTAGCCACAAGATAGTTCTTTTTAAAATTTATACATACATACTTCATACGTAGATATATCACTCACTACACGCCGCGCCGCCACGTGTTAGCGGCTCCGGTAAGCCAGCGATTTGTTTGTGGCATAATCACTGTGCCGGACTGACAGGAGTGGGCAATAGAAGAGGGCAATCCAGAGCCCTCCAAGGATACGTCCTCACCATCTGGGACATGGCGCAAAAAGGGGACGCCGGAGCAACATATAGTTTATCGGGACCGGGACAAGTCCCTTCCTCTTACCCACCACTGCAACTCCTGTGAGCCAGGATCCACAGTGGTGGGGCTCAGGCATGTCCCGGGAAATCGCTTTAATTGTCTTGGATCCCGCAACGAATTTAATCAGAAAGAAAAAGGAGTTAGAAATTAATATTCCACTTCCCTCCAGAGCAAAGCGGTAGACATAATGATAGAAAGAGGCTATAGCCTCATAAAACGAGAGAATTGCAACTAGAGAAGCTGGCTGCAAAAGCACCGAGGATCAATTTAAGGGTCCTAAGTGAGCTGATATATTTGATTCCAATAGCTAGCAAAAGCGCTTAAACGCACGGAAGTTGTTCCTTGTTGCTACAAGATCCGTGTAATAAACCAGAGCATAATACCCGCATTCCCGGGCTCCTCCCATCAGGCGCTAAGAGAGGTCCACGGCAGGTTAGGTTTCAGTGGGTGGGATACGCAGGCGATCTCCGCCTTATCAAAAAAAAAAGATCTATCACTACATAGTATAAAACAAAGTCGCTTCCCTCTGTCTGTCTGTTCCTATGTATGCTATATATGATCTTTAAAACTACGCAACGTATTTTGATCCGGTTTTTAGGGTTCCGTAGCCAAATAGCAAAAAACGGAACCCTTATAGATTTGACATGTCTGTCTGTCTGTCCGTCCACTATGTCACAGCCACTTTTTTCCGGAACTATAAGAGCTGTACTGTGATAAAACTAAAAAAATATATGATGTACATGACTATGCAAACTAACAACGAAGATTGGTTTGAACGAGATCTAGTAAGCCGTTTTTTTAATAAATCGTAAACCTCAATTTACCTTACATTTAATCAATTGAAATACTTGCTGCTACGGAACCCTTCATGTGCGAGTCCGAGTCGCACTTGGCCGGTTTTTATTTCAATAGTTAGAGTGATTTAAGAGGAAGGTTTATGTATAATATAGTAGACAAACACTTATCATTTTAGAGGTTTCTTAAGGAAAGAAATACATTTAGTTGCACTTACATTGTAAAAGCTAGCTAAACCCTACGAGATGATTAAATACGTTGGCATGGTTGGCAAATGCTTGATTTTTACGCCGGAGGCCGTGGGTTCGATTCCCACCCAGGACGGATTTATGTGCATGAACATGTCTGTTTGTCCTGAGTCTGGGTGTAATTATCTATATAAGTATATATTATTAACAAAAGAAAAGTTGTATAATGTAGTGTATCAGTTATCTGGTTTCCATAGTACAAACTCGGTTTAGTTTGGGATCAGATGGCCATGTGTAAATAATGTCCCAGGATATTATTATTATTGACTGCCAGTCACTGCCCAGAGTCGAGGTTCGAACCCGATGCCCTCCAGCGAGGGTACTTAGTTGGTAGTTTAGCAAGACGGCTGGAGCCCTCACTCGCCGCTATAGTCCGGTGCAGCACTGAATTGAAGTATATATTTACTATCAGCATTGTACTCGCGGGAACCCGGGACGGGTCGATAGTAAGCAATAAACCAGAAATATCTACATTTAACTGTCTTAACGTAATTACTTCAGTTCACGAAGCTATCGGTGCATTAGATTTTATTGCGCATCGGTTTATGACATGACATTTACTTACTTATCGTATTTTCTGACTGCCTCGTTGGTCTAGCGGTAGCCACCCGTAGATAACGAGGTCCTGGGTTCAAATCCCGGGTCGGGCCAAAAAGTGATTTTGGGACTTTTCCGTAAAAAGAAATTTCTCAGTATCAGCCCGAAGTCTGGGAGTTGGCGGTAGGTATTATACCCCCGTGCCTCGGAGAGCACGTAAAGCCGTCGGTCCCGTGCCTGACCTCTTTCCGGTCGTGTCGCTAGGCGTCCCATCGGATCATGAGAGTGATGGAATAGAAAGTGCTCCTGTGTTTGCGCACACACTTGAGCACTATAATATGTCAGGCGCAGATGGCTAATCTCTGTTGAGACTGGCCGCCGTGGCCGAAATTCGGCTAGGAGGACATTATTACATTACATTATCGTATGGGCAGTGGTGTTTTTTTATTTTTTTTTTGTGATGATACAATCGCCACTCCTTGCCATGAGCAGGGACGTTATTTAGTTATAATTGTATTATTATTCAGTTTTTGTGTTAATTGTTATTATTGTATTATATTTCTATGTTCTAATTTTAATTTCTATGAGCAGTGGTTACCCTAGTGTCAGAGTTGTTCAAGCCGCCCAGTAGGCCTCTGACTTGGCTTAACGACTTTTGCCAAATGGCTTCAATCGGGACAGACAACCTGCCCTCCGAAGAACGGAGACGCTCAGAAATTGTAACATTTTTGCGGTCACCCATCTATGGACTGACCGCGAGCCTAGTTGCTTGACCTCGCCGATCACTTGCGGCCGGCGAGAGCATCTGGTTATGAGCGCCTGGCACTGATATTCTCATATTATGTTGACCTAATGAATGTCACAAAAACCCAAGTAATATATATAATAAATAATGATTAATAATCCTTCTGTTTAAATTAACGTTCGATAGATGAAAACCACATTGATATCGGTCCATCCATTCGGGAATTATGAGTCATATAAACTTATGAGCAATGCTTCACCGTACCAGATTAATTGTCACTGTGCGACTCCTGAAAAACAAAAAAAAAACAAGGTACTTTAGACTTTAGTTAGACCATAAGACTGCAGTAAAACTTAGATACACGAAACGTAACTGGCTGTGTGAGAAAGAGAGAAGTAAAATGTGTGCTCGCACCTCTCTCTCTCTATCTCTTTCTATAAATAAATAAATTTATTTCACTCACAAAGATCAAGTACAAACGTTGTAATACATTTTATGTCACTTAGGGTCTGTTTCACAATGTCCAGATAAAGTGACAGATATTAGTTCTGGATAAAACACATTGCGTTTCACCACCACCTTCCCGATAATTTATTTGCCAGATAGCTATTCGGCAGTTAGGTACTAACTAATAGGTAGATTTGGCAACGTCGCATTTTGTCGTTCCGTCTTACGAAACATACAACGTATAAATACATTTCTTATGATAAACACATATCTTTTTACAATTTTTTTATGGTTAGTATAAATATTTTCAAATTTATCTTCTAACTATTATTTTATCAAATCAAAATACATACATAATTTTTTTTTGCGTGAAATTAAACGTACGAAAGTCAAATAAATAGACGTCAAATGTTAATGTCAACAAATGTTTGTTGCGGTGTTTCGGTGGTGTTTTTCTTAGCGGTGTCAGATTTATGCGCGGTTCACTATCAAATAAATATATAAGATAATTCATCAATTTCGTCTTCAATAGTATCAAATTTTACCATTTTATTCTAACAATTAACACCACCGAAATAAGCATGAATGACATCTGTCAGATATCTTATCCATCAGTTAACTTTGTTATCTGAAGCTTGATCTGGCCAATAGTTTACTTGGCAGTTTATTTGCCAGTAAGCACTATTCATGGATTGTGAAACGCAAACGATGTCTTCGATAGATAAGTTGCAAGTAGCTTATTCGGGACTTTACCTGGACATTGGACTACTATACCTAATTGAAATTTGGGGCAGTGCTGCTAAAACGAAACTATTAGAACTCCAAGTCACTCAAAACAAACTCTTAAAAATTCTTTTCAACTATCCATATTTAACACCAACTAGTACAATTTATAAAAACACAAAAATAATGAATATCAAACAGTTATATATTTATTACACTTGTATTTTCATCAGAAAAGTCCTTAACAATAGTATTCATACAAAAATAAAACTAACACAATTTAAACAAATTAGCCAACGTAGTACACGACGAGCTAGCGTTCATTTCTCCAACAGTTTTTGATCTGCGATTAGATACCGGCTAAGTTGAGTTTTGAATGCATTGAGTGAGTGTACATTTCTAATATGTGAGGGTATTTTATTGTAAAGTTGTGCTTCTTCAAAAGTAAGCATTTTTTTGCCATAGTTAGTTCTAATTTTCGGTAGTCTTACCGAAAATTTTTACCGGTTTGTACCGGTTTGTACCGGTGATTAGCCGGTATCTAATCGCAGATCAAAAACTGTTGGAGAAATGAACGCATTGAATGGGTAACTAAAGATGGTGAACTTTATTACAACTTATTTTAATTAGTATTGTTCTCAAGTAAGTGACATGTAATGTTTTTATTGAGAATAAAAGTTCTTTAAACCTACATTGTGAAACAGACCCTTAGTATAATTAACTAGATTTGTGAGAGCTGGTGCCTATTGTAGGTTTAGAAGAAAACCTGAAACAGGTCACCAGTGCCCACTCCCTAGTTTATACCTAGTAAGTAATTAAACTTTATTTTAAGCTTAATGGTACATGACGTGAGACGGTATTTAAACAGATTAATACTTAAAACAAGACAATATGACACATATTGTTATATATACAGACAATATGTATTGTGTTTGTATTATATACAGACAATAGTGTAGTAAAATATAGCTGAAACTATAAATTTTGATAATTAAACTTAAACATCATCTCTTTGACAATAACTTAATACAAGCTTGCTAAATATAATTGCTATTATAAAATAAATTTTATAAATGTTTTCATACAATCCGTGTACCTAAATATCTATGTAACTAGAAATAATAATGTATACACCTTTATTACTACAAACATGTTCTGACTATTTACAAGCGCTTTTTGAAAGACTACGTAAATAAAAACCTTTTTTATTTTATTATTTTATTTTATTTAAAAAAACTAATAGAAAAAGAACATATTATAAAGAATAAAAAAAAATCTAAATAAAAGTAGAGAGTTTGTAGATGTGTTAGTGGGTATTCTATGGGGTATTCTATCTTCACTAACTTTTGTATCCCTCGTAACTTCCGTTCGCCTCACCCGATCACATTTTTCGTCACGCATTCACCAACTTACTCCAACTCAAGGGTGTGTAAAGATCTTATATTTCAAAAATATTAATAAATATTTGAATCCGTTGTCTCAGTAGTATCCATAGTAGACACGGCTACATATCAAGCTAAACATATCCAGTATAAGCTGACCTCTCATTGTATGGAAATCCTATACAACGCGGGCTCAGGTTATACTGGAATCGTTTAGCTTGATATGTACCCATGTGTGCTTTGTTTAGTTTGGGCGAGATGACGCTGTGTGTGTGATATGTCCCTATTAATAATAATTATTTTTTTTAATTTTTATTATTAAAACGGTAAAGATAACCCGAAAACGAGCGTGTCCCTCGATACCTGATTATTAGTTTTAAAGATAAGCAAATATTAACAAAATTTAGGCGAACCAAAGTAACTGACATAGCCCGAAGAATTGCCAAACTGAAGTGGTAGGGCACATAGCTCGTAGAACCGACGTCCGTTTGGGTAGAAAGTTCTCGAGTGGCGACCACGACCCGGAATACGCATCGTGGGCAGGCCCCCTACAAGGTAACCGCTATCAAGTATACTATATTTACGCTTCTTGAGGGTCTCTGCTGATATCCCAGAAATAAATAAAAACCTATTGATAAGCGTGGGCACTCCCCCTATAAGATGGACCGATAATCTTGTAAGGTTCATTGGAAGTCGTTGGCTACGGATAGCGCAAGACCGGCAATTTTAGAGATCTTTGGGTAAGGCCTTTGTCCAGCAGTGGCCGTCTTCCGGCTGATATGACGAAATTTAAAAACAGGTAATTCAAGATTACTATAATGAGTTTATTTCTGTGACTCCCATTTTCCCCATATCTATAAGGACTCTACTTACTTATAAGGAAAAATGTTTTTTTTTTTATTTAAGTTAGTTTACCCGTTTACTTACAAACACACTTGTACCGATATTGGTAATATTCCATAGCAAATCACAAGACTTTTATTAGAAAGGATATATTTATGTTGTACCTAAGTATGTATTTATACTTACTGAGATACTCCATCTAATCTAAAAATTAATGTTAATAATATGCAATCACGAACACATCGTTCGTTATTTGCATGTATGTAATTGCAAAAAAGCTATACCTTATCATTGCATTTCACGCGTGATTTATATCAAACTATGTAATTAATTGTAACAAAATTTCTCACGTTCAGTTTTGAGGTTATACAAATGGCAGCGCACCTTGGTCGTCTGCTTGAATCTCTAGAAAGAGAGAGAGAGAACTTCTACCACAAGCCGCATTAAGCCTAGTTATAAATATAACTATTTGCAACTAATTTTTTGTAAAAAACCAACAACCTCGCAGTAGGAGATATTTAACACCATAAGCACCAACTTTTGTTCTACGAGTTCGGACATAACTCGATACATGAAAAATAAATATTTTACACGGACGACTGGCGACGAGAGAAATGGGTCAAGTTCAAAGGCGCTAGCGCTGCATCCCTCTGCGCCTTCGCAATAGTATACTTATAATTGTGTAATGTAATTACTTTGTAGTTGCGTGTAGAGTTAAATATTCAAGAGGGAAATGAAATGAAATAGTTTTGTAAGAAAATAATATCTAACAAATTATGAAAAGTTGTTGAACAAATGCTGTTGCTTAAGGTGTTAGCTATCTTGTCCTGCGAGGTTGTTGGTGTTTTACAAGTAACGTTATGTACGCAAAATTTATTTTGCTGAACATCATTGACCCCTAAACACGATTCAACTACTTACACTCGACAGAAAGTCTCCTCTAAAAATGCTTAAATCAATATTATCACACTAATATTATAAAGGCGAAAGTTTGTGTGTGAGTGTGTATGTTTGTTACTTCTTCAGGTGTAAACGGCTGGAGCGATTTTAATAAAATTTGCTATGGAGTTTAACGCGGGTAAACCGCGGTGCACAGCTAGTCTAGAATAAAAACAACTCAATTTAAAATTGTTATTATTATATGCAGTGCACAGCACACATTCGAATTGCTATAACTATATTTAGTGTCAATAATGTCAATTTATAAATGTCAACTTTTCTCGACATTAATCATTTATCAACATAATTATTGTATGGGCAGTGGTGACCCTAGTATCAGCGTTGTTTAAGCCCAGGCTCTCTGATATGGCTTATCGACAGTATTCTAATGACTAAAACCGGGACCGTCAGTTTAAGGAGTACCCGAAGCAGGGATACGCTCAAAAATTAAATCATATTGGCGGTCAGCTATTTGTGGACTATTTGATTAATCTTACCAGTCATTTACGAACTGGAGACACCACCTAGCTATAAGCGTTCATTAAAATTTTAAAATGAAGACTACTTTCCTTTTTAGATGAGACGAACTATACTAACATTACATTAATTTCAAGGTGCTTTTGCTCATTTAGAGATATCGGTCTAAAACGTATTGTATAGAACTCGATAATTTGGTTGTCATAGTACCATCGTGAAGAATACATTATCCTCTTTGTACTAAGTAGACGATATCCAGTTAATACTGGATTTTTTTTACCATCTTGTGGACAATACACATTGGATGCCCACACGGAGGCTGCGTGATCTCAGTAATTGTTATTTACTGTGCGTATTTGTTCTAGAACAAATATCTGACATCTCACTAAGTGAAAGAAAAAAAAAAGACATGTGTGAAAATTAAACATTCATTTAGGCTTAGAATACGTCAATATTTCTTTGTATTATTACTTATGATGTTTTCTATATGTATGTTACATATATATAACTTCGCTGTGTGGTGATGGCGTAGAATATCATCACCCCATCTCATCCCCAGGGCGGTGGGAGGCGTAGAAATCGTCCCGAGCGAGCCTACCAGAGAACGGGCAGCAGCGTTTTTCTGTGAACTATGACCATCAAACTGCTATCGCCAACCCGTCTGTAGAGCTTGGCGATTATGCCATATCCCCCATTCTTAGGGGAGGCTTTCCAGCAGTGGTCATAATTTAGCTGACATAGTGATATAGATATATAATCGTAGCTAATACCACAGCTAATACTATGAAAGAGGCCATGTCATCCCATTTGGTGGAGTCACCCGCTAGCATCGAACTTACACCCGGACAGATCCCGTCCAATCCCAGCGACCACTCGCCTCTGGTTATCCAGGCCGGGTTCACTTATGACCTTAGTAATAAAGATGTGTTCATGTCAATATAGCGAATAGAGAGAGAAAGCCGCAGGTTAGCTAGGGTAGCCTCCTTAACGAGTCATCGGTGATCCCGTGCAACTGATCACACCCTCTCTTAGAATTCTGGCCTTTTGCTTCAGCGGCCCCCTGAGCTGTGGCCCGAACCCCAAAAGGGTGGCTTCAGGTATTAGTCGTTTAATTTAAGCTACTGGTTAAGAGCCTTCTGCGCTAGCCAAATGCTCATTGCCTTCAATTCTTTAATTTTAATATAGTACAACTAAATTTCAAATCCTAAAATAAATAACAAGTTACTAATCTATTATAGATTAGTAACTTCTTATTTATTTTAGGATTTAAGAAAATATATCTGATAAAACAGACCGCACGGACGGACTAATTAATTTTTTGTAATTTTTATACTGTATTCGACTATGTTTATGTACTGCATGGTGAACTTGACAAGTACAACTGTATGTTAATACCCAAGTGCTGAATAAATGTCATTATTTCATTTAATTATATATCCACAGACGACGCGACGTATCGTCAATGTAGGTATAAACTGAAGTAACGGTTAAAAACTTGTGTGTACTTATGTACACGCGTTAGAAGTTATACTTCTTAATATACAACTTGAACATAGTTATCAATTTTCATACCACCTAGAACTAACTTCATGCTGTTAATTTTTTTGGTGTCGGTGTGCGCGCGCATCGTAAAAATTCACTCTCATCATTTTTCTCCATCGCGCCAAAAGAAGTATAACTTCAAAAAAACGGTTAAAGACAGGATTTCTCAAAAACATAATATAACATTCACTTACATTGAGAAATACAGATAAACAAAATAACATAAAATAATCTATTGCGTGAAATGAGATACAAAACGGCGTAACTTAGTATTAGTATTGTTAGTGATAGGTACATAAAACTTAGAAAGTGATTTAGTAACACGTAATTATTTTAGACAAATAGGATAAGTAATTAAGTATGTTTTTTAGTATTTTCTTTTTGTTAATGTAGGTAAGTATTTAAATTTAATGGCAGGCGGCTAATTATAGTAGATATTTGATAAAACTTTCCTTTATGTACCACGATTAATGAACAATAATTGCTTTTCAATTGAAATTTGATACGCCTTCACAGCGACGCAGGATACGAATTTCCATTTGTTTAACAATTCTTGCAAATATTTCGCTATCACCTACTGGGCTTCTCTGAAAGAGTATGGGTTCCTAATAGGCATTATGTAGTATGTCTATAGCAAGACTAATGAGAGGCTTGAGTTCGTTTCGAACTTGTTAATGGAAAAATAAATTTTCTAACCGAACCTAATCTAAGTTCTTTATGTTTTTTTTTTTTTTTTTTTTTTTTTTTTTTTTTTTTTTTTATTTAATGGTAAGTTACATTTACAAACTTTGATGGTTTTTCTCGCCAAACACATTTGTTTATAGGCGAGATACGCTCTTTATGTTTAAAAATAACCTACCTATCCTCTTTACGTAAAAATTTTAACATTTATATACTTTATATTAGGGTAGAGTGGTAGCCAATGAACCGCGTGTACCGTATGAACCAGCGTGCCTACAGGCAACACGCAACGTTGCCAGCTCCTGCAAAAAGCTTATAAGGACACGCTTGCCATGCCACTAAGTTTGATCTAGTCGCCGGCCGCGTATCGCTACAAATGAACACGTGCGCCGCGTCCTTGTGTTTTGTATATCAAAAACGACGGAAAAGTCGTGAGTTTCTTTTTATAATTACTTTATTAAACTAGCTCTTATTAAACTATGAGTAAATTGTATGTGTAATGAGGGTCCTTGCGCTTGTTTGAGACTACTTTTTGAAATAACTTCTAGAAAGTTATTGTGTATAAAATAACCTATCATTTCCTGAGAAGGGATGGGTACGCAGTGAGCCACAAGGACTGGGTAAACAGTGAACCACGGTTCATTGTGTACCACATGTAAGTGCTTGCCGGAATTGGTTAAATAATGCTTTTGTGTAGGTAACACTGATTATATGGCCATGGCATCTAACACATATAAACAGGTTGGGAGTAATATTCCAGATAACGGGTCGAAACACACTAGGACAGCAAACCCGTAAAAAGGGTTATCACATGGAAGCAGCTATTAAAAAAGGAATCACGCACGGACATTTGTAGGGGCTAAGTATTAGAAAAGCAGGGCAGCCGAAGCAGCAAGTCTTCCCTATCCAACACTGCGAAGATACATTAAGGAATATCGGAACAATCCGTCATGTAGATCGGAGCCGCATTACGATACAAGCAAATTTTTTAATGATGTACAAGAAGACGGCATTATAAGTATTTATTGGATTGTGCACATAAATTTTATGGCCATATGACGGAGGACGAGCGAAATGATTATTGTTGTAATTGTTAAGTACAAATTGTGATTTACACTTAATAAAAATAAAAACTGGTTGTGATCTGATAACAGTAATATTAATTAGTGGTAGGTACAAACTTTGATGGATTTTGTTAACATTTAAGTCTGATTTGAGGTTTAAATATAAGTATGAAACTTAATAAATAACAAAACTTACAACTGTGTTAGTTATTTTAAACTAAAAGCAATCAATAATCGGTTTCTCTATTACAGTGATTCATTGTGTACCACCTGGATCATTCGGTCCCACCCCCCCGATTCATCGTGTACCCCATCGGGTACACTATGAACCATTTACCTTGTTTTTTAAAAATCGGTATCAAATAGGCAATACCAAATATTTTTCAAAATGTTTAATGCAATGTGGTAGTTTATTAAATTACCTATTTGGTGAGATAAAAATATATTCTTGAACTGCAATAACCACCTTGCTAGAGATCTTCAAACTTTTGGTGGTTCATTGGCTACCACTCTACCCTACACATAGAACAAACATAAAATATTGTTTGCTTTTATAACTTAGTATGCCGCACTATCTTAGTTTTTTAGTATAGTAGTTAGTTAGTAGGTTGATTCGGATTTGTAATAAGATCACAGTAAACACAAAAATCTCTTTATATACATAAATATAATTCTCTTGTTTGTCTGCAAACTCTTCCGAAAAGGCTTGACCGATCGATATGAAAATATTTGGTAGGTTTGAAATCGGTCGTAAACTATTTTTAAACCAATAAATTTATAATTTAGTTTTAAACCTCCAAACTTATAATTTTGGGGTGGCCCATCTCATTTTTCCCTTTTTTGGCATTTTCTTTTATTTTTGTTTTATTATGATTTGTGATAAATACATGACATACCTACAACCCTAGATTTTCACCCTATTACTACCGAAACCTATTTTATAATGCCAGTTTTAATATTTAAGGTTTTTTCGTGATTTTAATGATAATTTTTGTGCATTTGATTGGGTCCCTCGATGATTTAGGTTTACTATTGGGCCCGGTAGGTGGCGTTGTGACGAGATTCCGAGATTTATTTCTAATATAGCTGTACCCGCGATTTTACCCATGCTAAACTTTATAAATTATAGCCTTTGTGTTCTTCGGATACATAAGCTATATTACTACAAAGTTTCATCCAAATCCGTTCGGTAGTTTTTGCGTGAAAGAGTAACATACCTACATCCATACTCACAAACTTTCGAATTTATGCTATTAGTAGGATGGTCAGATGGATTTTAATAGATGAGGTTTTCTTCCTTTTTACTCACTCTACCGTTCTTACCCACCACTGCAACTCCTGTAAGCCAGGATCAACAGTGGCACACAATGAAATGACACTGAGCGGTGCGGCTCCGGCATGTACCGGGGAATCGCTTTAACTGTCTTGGATTCCGCAACGAATTTTATCAGAAAGAAACAAGGAGGAGTTAGAAAATGAAAACTAATATAACAACATGTTGTTTATTAAAATCCATGAAGCCAACTAAGTTAGCGAGCGTTGACTGCCTCGTTGGTCTAGCGGTAGCGTGTTCACCCGCAGTTAATGAGGTCCTGGGTTCAAATCCTCCAATCCAAAGCCAAAAGTGATTTTGGGACTTTTCTGTAAAAAGAAAAATTTCTCAGCATCAGCCCGAAGTCTGGGAGTTGGCGGTATTATACCCCCGTGCCTCGGAGAGCACGTAAAGCCGTCGGTCCTGTGCCTGACCTCTTTCCGGTCGTGTCGCTAAGTGTCGTGGCGCGTCCCATCGGATCATGAGAGTGATGGAATAGAAAGTGCTCCTGTGTTTGCGCACACCCTTGAGCACTATAATATGTACCGCGCAGATGACCAATCTTTGTTGAGACTGGCCGCCGTGGCCGAATTCGGCTAGGAGGACATTATTATTATTATTATTAGCGAGCGTTATAAAGACTTAAGCGGTGACGCATCACATGACCTACCGCCATATTATTATAGATTTCTGACTACCTGTAATGATTCTCATACATGTTTTTGTGACTGCAGTCAATGACGGTCCCTATCTTTGTATTTAACTATCTATAATAATAATAATATAATGATAGATCGACAAAAACGCTGCACAGTGATGGCTGATGATACCATCCCGCATGATGACAATCTTTTGATGGCTTACGTTAGTCGGTTGGGTCAAGAACAAGATCCAAAAAGTGGTGCTTTGGACACGGCTCGCATTGTCAGGAGGTTCCTGTCTCTAGAGCCGTAACCTCCGGTAGCATGGACCCTGTTCCTGCTGCCGGGTGCAAATCCAATTTTTTTTATTTTAAAATGTATATTTCAGTTTATTATGAACTAGCTGTGCCCCGCGGTTTTACCCGCGTTAAACTTTATAAAATATGGCCTATGTGTTATCCTAACTATAAAAATTTGCCTATGTTCTTTCTCAGGGTCTAGACCATCTGTATACCAAATTTCATTCATATCCGTTCAGTAGTTTTGGCGTGAACGAGTAACAGACAGACAGATAGACAGAGTTACTTTCGCATTTATAATATTAGTTAGGATTTTACAATAAATTTAATAAGAAAAAGGTTTGAATAAATGATAATAATAATAACTGGGTCAAGGTTTGGATACAAAAGTCAGCTATAATGGGAACGGCGCGCATTGTGAGGAGGTTCCTTACTCTGTCGCCCTGACCACCGGCGGCCTAGGGCGTCACACCCCGCTGCAGGAAGAACTCTATCTTTTACATATTTATTTATATATTATTGTTTTTTTATATCAATTTTATAATTATAAATGTGTAAAAAATAAAAATAAATTATTTGAAATAATAATATCCTGGGATATTATTCACACACGGCCATCTGATGTCAAACTAAGCAGAGCTTGTACTATGGAAACCAGATAACTATGATGATATGCTACTTTTCTTTTTGTAAATACATACTTATATAGATATCTATAATATAAATATCTTGGGTCAACTATTACCATCTGATCCCAAAGTAGGTAAAGCCTGTACTATGTACTAAAACGTTTTCCGGGACAGACTGTAATGTAAAATATTTTTCCACGCATCTTTTCTGACGTCAACTAACAGATTTTTTCCACGCATCTTTTCTGACGTCATCTAACAGATTTTTAGTGTCCACCGTTTTATTTTCTTTTAAAAAATTCAAAGAAAGGAGATTATCGTTTACTTTGGTTAATATCTCATGTCATATTTATTTTTATGGTGTACAATAAAGAGTATTCTATTCTATTATCAATTCCGTCCGTAAAGGAGGCGAGGTTAAGCAACTAGGCTCGCGGTCAGACCATACAATGGGTGATCACCAAATTTGCACGGCGACAAGCAAAAATTTTTTGAAAAAAGAATTCTGAGTGTCTCCTTGCTTCGGAGGGCACGTTAAGCTGTCGGTACCGGTTGTAGTCATTAGACAACAGTCGTTAAGCCATGTCAGAGGCCTACTGGGCGGATTGAAAAACTCTGACACGAGGGTAACCACTGCCCATTGTGCCATACGGTAAGTAAGTAGTATCAATTCAACTATATGTTTTTTGTATTTTGCGTATTTTCTCCATTGATTGTTAACTGATATTGATAATTCATACTCGATGGAAAATGTTTTCTGTATGGTTCCATATAAATTGTGTTCAAAAAATTGTACAGACGCCAGCACATCAAGTTGCACCAATCTTTTAAATTTCCCCAATTAAAAGCGAACCTTATGGTTATGTGATAAATTAAAAAATCTGTAAAAGAAATTCGACAGATTGGGGTAGCTGGATGTGCTGGCGTCTGTACTACAAAAAAGTTTAAGTTGATTTAAAATTATTGAAACAATAATTATAGTATAGAGTGATCTAATAATGATTCTTAACTATTAATTGGGACAGTAAACATTAACATACTCGGAATATCCCTGCGCGATCAAAACAGAAACTGTGAAAAGTAGCCGACATAGCCCAAAGAATTGCCCAATTAGTTATGCTCAAAAGTTTATTTATTAGATAATAGGTCTTTACCTATGAAATTGCCGTTTTGTATGAAAAAATTTAAACCAATTTTTTTCATGAATTTTTTTATTTGTATTAATCGAAGTAATCACCCATGCAATCAATGCATCTTTGCCATCGCAGTGGCAGTTTATTGATGCCCTTCTTAAAGAAATCAGCTGGACGGGAGGCAACAAATTCTTCAAAGGCATTTTGTACTGCCTCTCGGGTATTGATTTTTTTTCCCGCCAAGAAGTTATCCAAATTCTGGAAAAAGTAGTAGTCTGTAGGCGCAAGGTCTGGTGAGTAGGGCGGATGACGGAGAGCTTCCAACCCCAGTTCTTGCAACTTGGAGACCGTCTGCTGTGCAGTATGAGGTCGCGCGTTGTCGTACAGGAGCAGCGGAGACGAGCGATTGACCAATGCTGGTTGGAGATGCGCCAGCTTCTCCATCATTGTGCTCAGTTCTTCACAGTACACATCTGCAGTAATGCTCACCCCGTTTGGTAAGAAGCTGTGATGAATCACACCGGCGCTAGACCACCAAACAGTGACCATCACTTTTCTAGGGGTAAGTTTTCGTTTAGGGCATTGTTTAGGTGCTGAACCAGGATCCAACCAACTTGCTGAGCGCTTGCGGTTATCAAACAGAATCCATTTTTCATCGCAGGTAACAATGCGGTTCAAAATTCCTTCATTTGTGTGTCTGTTGAGCAGTGCAAGGCACGTCTCGACGCGTACTTCGCGCTGGCGATCATTGAGTTCGTGGGGCACCCATTTGTCAAGCTTTTTTACCTTGCCAATTTGACGCAAATGGACCAATATTGTTTTGACGCTAACGTCGAAAGCTGCTGCTAATTCAGCCGTAGATTGTGTATCATCAGCTTCCACAACCGCCTTTAATTCGTCATTGTCGACCAAAGTCTTCGGACGACCGCGAGGTTCATTTTTCAGGTCGAAATTTCCAGAACGGAAGCGAGCAAACCAATAACAGGTGGTGCGTTGGTTTGTAGTGTTAGCTCCGTAAACGTCGTTGATGTTGCGTGCCGCTTGTGCCGCGTTGCTGCCACGACAGTACTCATATTCCATAATTACTCGAATTTTTAACGTATCCATGATGACGAAAAAGATTGAAATGCGATGAAAATGTAACACTAATCAATAAAGAAATGACTACTTTTGGAAAAAAGAATCCATGTTTTTAAAATAAAATTAATTTGAAATTAGAATTCTTAGCCAAACAAAAATTATTTTGATTTGAAATGGCCAGTACTGCAGAACGGCAATTTCATAGGTAAAGACCTAATATTTACCAAGATCCAATTAAATCAAATAACGAATAATTCAAATAAATAGTCACACTAATATTATAAAGGCGGAAGTTTGTGAGTGTGTTACTTCTTCACGCAAAAACTACCGAACAGATTTTGAGGAAACTTTGTAGTAATAAAGCTTATATATCCGAATAACACATAGGCTATAATTTACAAAGTTTAATGCGGGTTAAACCACGGGGCATAGCTAGTTATCTTTTTTTACTATATAAAAATAAGTCGGGTTTTCCTTCCTGACGCTATAACTCCAGAACGCACGAACCGATTTCCACGGTTTTGTATTCGTTGGAAAGGTCTCGGGCTCCGTGAGGTTTATAGCAAAGAAAATTTATAAAATTTTAACGCAGGTAACACCGCAGGGCACAGCTAGTTATTAGTATAAATTTGTCTCATATAATCGAATGTTATTCTTATGGAAAAAATAAAGAATCTTAAACCGTAACCACGAATCCTTGACAACGCAACGCATCACAGTAAATTTCTATAACGTGAGTTGCGTATATAAACGGGCGCTAAAAATTCCATCGCTTAGTAATAAGGTAAACAGAACAACACTGAAAGAAAGGTCGAGTGTAGTATATTTCCACTAAGAGACTGGATACTGGCGCATGGGTATAGCATTATTAAGTTAACACTTTCACAGACGGTCTAACTTTATTGTGGATCTAACTGGAGGTTGTGCACTACGTGACTACGTCACAAACAGATCGTTGTCTTCCCGGAGCTGATTGCACCTGGCGGCAGTAGACAGCAGTAGACACTTCTGGGGGAGTGTTCAAAGCCTATTGTCAATCTATCTACACCTGCAGACTATCAAGTCGCTAATAATGCAGAACAGTGCCAATGTACTACAGTGCATAATTAGCTAAACACTGCTGATGCACAGCAGTGCACAATTGGCGATTAGAAAGTTCGCAGAGACCTATACGGCTAGTTTCCACGTTCTCATCCGCGAAAGGGTGGCGCCATTACGGCACAGAACGTACAATAGTCACAAAAGCATTAAGAAAATATTATTATTATTTATTTTTTGCTCTTATTATTGATTTAAAACATAGCGTAGGTACAAACGCCAGCACATCAAGCTACCCCAATCTGTCAAATTTCCCCAATTGAATTCTTTTTTTGACCTGACGCTACAGTTAGCCTAGGAGGATTTCACTGCTTCACCGGACTATAGAGGCGAGCAGAGGGCTCGAGCCGTCTAGCAATTAAGTAACCCGCGCCGGAGGGCACCCGCTGTGGGGTTCAAACCTCGACTCTGGGCGATTACTGGCGGAGAGAGGGCAAGATCATCATTTTAGGGAGTTTTGTGCAACTTTCGCTCTACGTTAATGACATGTCGCGGCCCCCGTCCGCGTTGAAGAGGCTTTTTATCGATACGATATGCAAACTAAGGGTCATGGAGGGCGTTGGTGGTCGCGACGCGTTCGCGATCGTACTCTCGTCCGACGAGTACGAATAATCGGTTTGTGTATAGTGTCACGAGAGTTTCTAATGACTTTAATTTGTTCTAAGTAGGTAGTAATCTCGTCGTCCGGTTCGTCCAAGACGATCCTGGGACGACGGTGCTTACGTGAGAAGTACGATGGGGTGTACTTGACCGCCTTTACCACCAAATGGTTTGGATGGTGAGTGGCCGAGTCAAAGTATGTTTTTGACGCCTGCTTCATCCATTGCTTGATGGTCCCCAATTGAAAGTGAACCTTATGCTTATGTGATAAAGTTGAAAATTTATAAAAGGAATTTGACCCATTGGGGTTGCTGGATGTGCTGGCGTCTGTACTATTTGTGATAAACTTATTAACTGTTGCTTTAACAGAAGGTACTAACAAATTAATTAAGAGTATTCTTATAACCATATAATATCAAGCGCATCTTACATAGTGCGCCGCATCGGAATAAAAAAGTACCGTGGCATTGCATAAAACAGCACCAACGGAAAACTGATTTTCCATCACAACATGGGAGTGACCACTTTAGCGTCTTCTCGGTGGAAGGCCTACTATTTCAGAATAAAATTGTATTTAATTCTAATAACAATAAGCCTAAGAGATGAAAATGTTACTAAAATATAAATTCCAAATTTGAAACACTAAACATACCTACTCGTAAAATCAGAAATTACAGTAAAAATATATTAAACTAGCTGTGCCCCGCGGCTTACCCGCGTTAAACTTTATAAATTATAGCCTATGTGTTAATCTAGATTGTCAGCTAACTCCATACCAAATTTGGTTAAAATCGCTTCAGCCGTTCAGACGTGAAGAAGTAACAAACATACATACTCACACACAAACTTTCGCCTTTATAATATTCGTGTTAAGTGTGATTGTATTTGATAACGTAGAGTTCTATCAAAAATATATTATTACTAGCTTTTGCCCGCGACTTCGTTCGCGTGGAATAGTGACTTCCGGCAATAACGGCTTTAATGCCCTAAGTGAGTATACATATCTTCAATTCAAACGCAGAGCACATTATGTTGATTTTTGAAGAGTTCCCTAGAATATCTTCCACATTTCATTTTTGAAGAGATCCCGCGAGATCCCGCGAGATCTATGTGGGTAAAACCAAAAATCTGCCGGAAGTCACTATTCCACGCGAACGAAGTCGCGGGCAAAAGCTAGTTTATCTATACTCCGTTAGAGCATTTTCTTTGTACTAAAAGTTGTATTATATTATATTTTCATACCTTTTTACTATTTATTTACATTTTTCCGATGAATTTTCAGTACTGAATTGATGACGACTCTTGACCAATAGATGGCGCTATTTTATTTTTTATTTTATTTTTTGTAATCAAAACTATCCTATGTCCTTTCTCAAGTTCCAAACTATGTCTGTACCAAATTTCACACAAATCGGTTCAGTAGTTTAGGCGTGAAGCAAAGACAGACAGACAGACAGACAGACAGAGTTACTTTCGCATTTATAATATTAGTTTGGATATTATGAAAGCTATTTATATAATATTGTATAAAAGTTACTATCAAAGGAGGTTATTTTTTTTCGGTTGCCATCTATACATACGTACCTATACTCAAGATTTATAAAATTTCCATTCGTATTTTCATAATAACCGGGTAAACAAAACAGCATTAAAATAAATACATATATTCAGTCCCGATAACCTTATTCTGATAAAGTTTTTTCGCCGATAGAATAATTTCCGTATATAATAATAGGTATACGTAGTTTATATTATACAGGGTGGCCGAGGAGTTGACGTTCAAACGCACAAAATTTAGATACTTTATGATGAGGAGTATCAGAATCACCCCCATGTATGTTCTACGATTTTGCGTAGTTTTCGAGATAGATTTTTTTTCGTCAATTTCACCTAACATCATATATAACTTTTACAACAAGTCATATTTATTTATATCCTTAAAACAACCTTAAAAATTAGTTTCAACCTCTAAAAATTACGATATTCTATACAACTTTTCATCCCCCCTTTCAACCCCTTGCAATTCATTTTTCGCATTATAAAGTAGCTTAGGTCTCAGGCTCTCAAAAATCTGTGTTCCAAATTTCATTTCAATCGGTTCAGTAGTTTTGGCGTGAAAGCTCAACAGACACACAGACAGACAGAGTTACTTTCGCATTTATAATATTAGTAATTAAGGATTATGAAAAATGGTAAAAACACTATCTAGGTACACTTATGTCTATGTTGGCAGTTTTCCAAAGATACGTGCAATTGCCAAGAGCTCATTTACCCAGATACTGTTTGCTAATAACACTTATAGGTAATTGGAAAGTCCCATAAAGTCGATACCTATATAAGTAATAATACAAACCCATGCGTCACCCACTCCTCGTGGAAATATTTCCACAATAAATAATTCATTTAATAAGCTCCAAGAAATAGGGTCGCCATTATTGTTGAGAAATTAATCGGGACTTATTGACTACCTCGTTGGTCTAGCGGTAGCGTGTTCAACCGCAGATAATAAGGTCCTGGGTTCAAATCCCTTTTTGCTCAAGCCAAAAAAGTGATTTTGATTGTTCCATTAAGAAAATGTCTTAGTATCAGTTTGAATTTTGGGCGGATAAAATTTTATTCTTATCATCGACACGATAAGAAGAAGGAGAACAAGAAGTATCAGCACGAAGTCTGGATGTTACACCCCCGTGCCTCGGAGAGCACGTAAAGTCCTGTACCTGACCTTTTCCTGGTCGTGTCGCTAGTCATTACATCGGATTATGAGTGATGTACATACCTAATAGGAAGTGTCCCTGTGTTTGATGGCTAGTTACAATTGAGACTGGTCGCCGTGGCCGAAATCGACTAGGAGGGCATTATTATAGCATAGTAATAAAAACTGAAAATAAGGGTAGTAACAGTTTATTACAATAAAAACTCAATGGAAAACTACGACAACCGCGCGCGCCCACCCGTCTTTCGCCTGCCATCAGCCTTTAGTACTTGTATATTGAAATATTGATAAACGGGGCGAAAATGGGACGAGTAACTATACGGGACTATACTTAAATACGGTGACAGTCCCGTATATAATTAATTACTTGAATAGTGAGATTACATATAGTTATTCTGTAAAATTGAGAAGCCGTTTGTTCGCGGAGCGATGACTGCGGAATCATAGCGGTGCCAGCATGTCGGTAGTACTATTCTTAAAAAACCGGCCAAGTGCGAGTCGGACTCGCACATGAAGGGTTCCATAGCAGCAAGTACTTCAGTTGATTAAATGAAAGGTAAATTGCGGTTTACGATTTATGACGTATTAAAAAAAACTACTTACTAGATCTCGTCCAAACCAATTTTCGTTGTTGGTTTTCATGGTTATGTACATCATATATTTTTTTAGTTTTATCATTCTCTTATTTTAGAAGTTACAGGGGGGGAACACTCATTTTACCACTTTGGAAGTGTCTCTCGCGCAAACTATTCAGTTTAGAAAAAATCATATTAGAAACCTCAATATCATTTTTGAAGACCTATCCATTGATACACTACATGTATGAGTACGATGAAAAAAAAATTTGAGTCTCAGTTATATGTATAGGGAACCCCTAAAATTATTGTTCTTTTTAAAAGTGTAAAAATCTTAATGCAGTTCACAGAATACATCTACTTACCAAGTTTCAACTGTATAGCTCTTATAGTTTCGGAAAAAAGTGGCTGTGACATACGGACGGACAGACAGACAGACATGACGAATCTATAAGGGTTCCGTTTTTTGCCATTTGGCTATGGAACCCTAACGAGAATATCCACGGTACTACGCTAGAACGACGCAAACCAATAGTACCTACTGCTGACGGGTAGGCGCTTCCGTTTTGTCGTCATCGAACAATGCGAACGTCTTTTTTGTGTATATTGTATTGAACTCAATTAATGCATGTGTTTTCTATTGTTGTTTGATAAATAAAATAAATATTAATAATAAATATATACGGGACGTATGGCAACCCTACCGAGTAATCCAGTAAGTTCCTGCGTAGATACGTATCGATCAATCAGATTCGAGGTAGTATTCTCAATAGTTTATCAATGAGAATCATTTGGCCTCCGTTTCAACTTGACCTGGTGTTTACGCCTAGTCCCCATTGTAGGTATTGTTATCTAAATATGTTTGTCCAAATAGGCCTTGTATAGTGCACGCTTCGTTAATAGATACACTTACACTATGAATAGGTGCCTTACTGCCTACGTAATAGAGACATCTGTAATTGCCATAGCAACAAGTGTATCTAGGGACACGTTTAACCCGCGTTAAACTTTATAAATTATAACAGCTCCTCCCCCGTAGGTTATGGCGTGATAATATGTACCCTATATGTTGACACGACCTCTTAGTAATATTCATGCAAAATTTGAAGTAAATCCATGCAGTAATTTTTGAGTTTAGCCCGGACATACATACAGACAAACTGACAAAAAATATAAAAACTATATTTTTGGCTTCGATATCGATTACTAGCTGTGCCCCACGGTTTTATCCGCGTTAAATTTTATAAATTAACACAGCTCCTCCCCCGTAGGTGATGGCGTGATAATATGTAGCCTATATGTTGACCCGACCTCTTAGTAATTTTCATGCAAAATTTGAAGTAAATCCATGCAGTACTTTTTGAGTTTAGCCCGGACATACATATAGACAAACAGACAAAAATTCAAAAAAACTATATTTTTGGCTTCCATATCGACGCCCAAAGTATCCTTTAAAAAAATATTCAATGTACAGTTTTGACTTTTCTACGATTTTATTATATGTAGATATAGATGACAAAATAGGTATTACACGAAGTTGAATCATCGGAATAATATCTTCCTAGCCGAATTTCGGTCACGGCGGCCAGTCTCAATGGCGACTAGCCATCTACGCGGGACATATTATAGTGCATAAGTGTGTGGGAAAGGGCCTCATGGTCCGATATGACTACTAGCAACACGACCGCAAAGAGGGCAGGCACCGAAGACTTTACGTGCTCTACGAGGCACGGGGGTATATTATCGCCAACACCCAGTATTCGGGCAAATACTGAGAAATTTTTGTTTTTACAGAAAATTCCCAAAATCACTTTAGGCCCGACCCGAGATTTGAACCCAGGACCACGTTAACTGCGGTTGAACACGCTACCATATCATTGGAATACCTACCTAGTTACCTATGGCTGGAAATATTGCGTACTGTACACTATAGCCAATTTTTATAGGGCATTAGAACGTCCATGTTGCTATAATCAACTAAAGCCAGCATGGTTCAAAATAGCATCAATTAACAATTTTAACACGCTTTTGTTTTTGTTTTTTTAAAAGACAACGCCCGTACTAGTGATTCTAATCCCTGTGTCTTTAGAAACATATAATAAACGGACACAAATTACATCCAGACTCAGAACAACTATTTGTGGGTCACACAAATAGTTAGTTGTCCGGCGCGGGACTCGAACCCGCGACACGAAACTGCGAAGCGACTGTCTTAGCCGCTGAGCCACACATGCAGTAAAATTTTTATTAGCTTCACACATATGTTAATAACGGAGACTTTGAACATGATTTTGACCCCCTTCAAAATGTCGGAAAAACTCGAAATTTGGCATACTTATCAAGGACCGATCAGAATCAATATTTTAAAAAGTTAGATCCTTACAAGGATAATCAGCATTAGCGATTTATTGTTCCCCTATTGGATAGCTGGTAGTGTCTTTATGTTTTTGTGCCAAGCAAGTGTTTTGAGATACATCAAATAATAGTTAAAAAAAAACTAAAAATCACGCGTTATTTAGAAAATAAACTAAAAAGGGGTAATAAGAAAAAAAAATAGCGGAAGGCCATTTAGGCCTTATTATGGTGAAAGCCGTCTGCAAAAAATGCCTACGGGTGGCACGGTTTCGCACCGACTAAAACTAACTTTGGTTTGCCTGTATTGGCAACTCCTGCCAGTCAGGCACAGCGACTGTGGAACAATTTTGTACTACTCTTTCATGTTGTATGCTTGCTTTTATTTACTTTCACACAGTGTACATAAAATAAATAAAAAAGAAACCCTCAGACGCTGTCTTCCCGGAGCTGCTTGCACGTGGCGGTAGTGGCGAGGGGGAGAATCAATTAACCCTGACAACAAACTATATTGTTTTGTTTATTGTTTACCCCATGCGTTTCTATAGACGCTTTATATCAAGCCTTACCACTCTGTGACCTCAATTACCTACGGAGGCATTTCCGATCCCGACATGGCAACCTTCAAGAATCGAGCATATTCCTTTCTTAAAGGCCGGCAATTCCCCTGTTCCCACTCAGACTGATCAAAATCAAAAGTAATTTATTCCATTAAAATATTACATTTGGGCGGAATCGTCAATATTTTAAGCTATTGCATAGCTTATATCGCGGGCCTTGAGCGTGGGGACCGAATCCTGAAATTCCGTAACGAAAAAACCTAACACCCCCCACTCCGACCGCCATCTATCGATAAATACCAGAACTTTTAATGACTTTTTGAAATATCACGCTTGTCTCTTTAGTTCAGCAACCCGCCTTTAAGTGGCATTGGTTGTATTGGAAAACTACCGTAATCAGCTGTTTGTGAGAAAGTATATAGGTGTATAGGTATTTATCATCTACATACAACAGTGAATATCTGTACTCGTATAATTTGTGTACAAAGTGTTTTAAATATGAATAAACAAAGTGAATTTATTAATGAAGAAAGTCACGAAAAAATTGTGAAAGAAAATGAGTTAGTACTCTATATACATTCATTTTATTATTATTATCACAAATGCAGTATTCTAAAATAAATAAATAATTATAATTGCATAAGTTGATAAAAAAGCTATGCAATAGCTTTACCGCGGCAGTCTCCGAGTGCCACACGTCTTTTTTTTACCCTACCGTGCAGTGCATGACGTGGCAGCTACTGAGAAACACTGCCAGAAAACTCAGTAGGAATCCTTTTTTAAAATATTTATTTCTTACATAAAATTATTTAAATTGTATTTAAATGTGTTACTTTAGAGCGACTCAATCCCAAGCTGTTTTGTCACTTAAATAATCAGAAGTTTTGTAGTAAGTCCTGCTACACAATTTGGCTTTTATAATTCTTTTAAACTTTTACATAGATATTTCTCGGATATCACTGGGAAGTTTGTTATAGAATCTTATACATTGCCCCATAAAAGAGTTACTTACTTTGTGGAGACGGGTGGTATGTAACACAAAGTTATGCTTATATCTAGTATTTATATTATGAGTATTACTCCTTTTACAGAAGGAGTCTTTATATTTATGCATATAAATTAGATTGTCATATAATAGGTCTTTACCTATGAAATTGCCGTTTTGTATGAAAAAATTTAAACGAATTTTTTTCATGAATTTTTTTATTTGTATTAATCGAAGTAATCACCCATGCAATCAATGCATCTTTGCCATCGCAGTGGCAGTTTATTGATGCCCTTCTTAAAGAAATCAGCTGGACGGGAGGCAACAAATTCTTCAAAGGCATTTTGTACTGCCTCTCGGATATTGAATTTTTTTCCCGCCAAGAAGTTATCCAAATTCTGGAAAAAGTAGTAGTCTGTAGGCGCAAGGTCTGGTGAGTAGGGCGGATGACGGAGAGCTTCCAACCCCAGTTCTTGCAACTTGGAGACCGTCTGCTGTGCAGTATGAGGTCGCGCGTTGTCGTGCAGGAGCAGCGGAGACGAGCGATTGACCAATGCTGGTTGGAGATGCGCCAGCTTCTCCATCATTGTGCTCAGTTCTTCACAGTACACATCTGCAGTAATGCTCACCCCGTTTGGTAAGAAGCTGTGATGAATCACACCGGCGCTAGACCACCAAACAGTGACCATCACTTTTCTAGGGGTAAGTTTTCGTTTAGGGCATTGTTTAGGTGCTGAACCAGGATCCAACCAACTTGCTGAGCGCTTGCGGTTATCAAACAGAATCCATTTTTCATCGCAGGTAACAATGCGGTTCAAAATTCCTTCATTTGTGTGTCTGTTGAGCAGTGCAAGGCACGTCTCGACGCGTACTTCGCGCTGGCGATCATTGAGTTCGTGGGGCACCCATTTGTCAAGCTTTTTTACCTTGCCAATTTGACGCAAATGGACCAATATTGTTTTGACGCTAACGTCGAAAGCTGCTGCTAATTCAGCCGTAGATTGTGTATCATCAGCTTCCACAACCGCCTTTAATTCGTCATTGTCGACGAAAGTCTTCGGACGACCGCGAGGTTCATTTTTCAGGTCGAAATTTCCAGAACGGAAGCGAGCAAACCAATAACAGGTGGTGCGTTGGTTTGTAGTGTTAGCTCCGTAAACGTCGTTGATGTTGCGTGCCGCTTGTGCCGCGTTGCTGCCACGACGGTACTCATATTCCATAATTACTCGAATTTTTAACGTATCCATGATGACGAAAAAGATTGAAATGCGATGAAAATGTAACACTAATCAATAAAGAAATGACTACTTTTGGAAAAAAGAATCCATGTTTTTAAAATATTAATTTGAAATTAGAATTCTTAGCCAAACAAAAATTATTTTGATTTGAAATGGCCAGTACTGCAGAACGGCAATTACATAGGTAAAGACCTAATATATACTGACATGCTACAGTCAGAATGTTAATCTCTTTAAACTTCTCTCTCAAAGATTCTTGAGTTGATGGTATGAGTGTCCAGGGACGGCGGGATAAAGGCGATAGTTTGTGAGAGTGGGAATGTGTTTGTTTGTTACTTCTTCACTTGTAAACGGCTGGAGCGATTTTAATAAAATTTGGTATGGTGTTAGCTGACACCCTGGATTAACACATAAAACCGCGGGGCACAGCCTGCTAGTATATTATACTAGTATATATCTACTATATTATATAGTATTATGCTAGTATATATAGTATACTAGCTGTGCCCTGCGGTTTTACCCGCATAAAACTTTATAAATGAAGCCTATGTGTTAATCCAGGGTGTCAGCTAACTCCATACGAAATTTAATTAAAATCGCTCCAGCTGTTTAGACGTGAAGAAGTAACAAACATACGCACACACACAGTCACAAACTTTCGCATGTATATTAGTAGGATTATTATTAATATATTTAAAATATTTTATATTGATTTCCCGGAGGGTCGCATATTACCTACATTACTGTTGTTTATTGTGAGTTGTAACACTCGCAGCAGCGAGGGTATCCTATCTGGAATCTACGGGGAAATCTTCAAAATTACACAACACGGGTAAAATACCAATCACGTATTTTATTTTATAATAATCAAGTATTTTCACATTACATTACAATTCTTTAGCACTTCACTCTTGTAACTGTTGACAATCATCACCCAAACATTAAATTATACTTTTTTATTAATTCAAATTCTATTCTAAGTTCAAAACCTATGTCTAAGAGAGAATTCTAGCTTCTAAACTAAGGTTTTTATAGGAGGGTAATATAAATCCTAACTATACTAATATTATAAACGCGAAAGTTTGTAAGTATGGATGGATGGATGTTTGTTACTCTTTCACGTAAAAACTACAGAATGGGTTCTAATGAAACTTAACAATAATTATAGATTAAACATCAGAATAACACATAGGCTACACTTTATAAAGATGTTGTGTGAATTGTCCTAAATATGACGATAAGTGTCAAGTAAGAGGGAAAAATCTACCATCTGCGACCTATTCGGGCGTGCACTGCCAAAACGGCTAGAGGTACACATCCTACTAATATTTTTAAAATGCGAAAGTTTGTGATTATAGATGTATGTATGTATGTTTGTTACTCTTTTACGCCAAAACTACTTTAACGCTGGTGAAATCGCGGGGCACAGCTAGTATAATATAAATTAATATCAGGTAATATCATTACATTTATTATTCTAGGTTGTAAATTATTTGCTGCAATAAAGTGAACATATTATTATTACATAAAGTCTACCTACAGTCGTAAAATATCTCCATACGAGTAATATTATGACCTAGACCTATCATCAACATCATTATCTCATTACACATTTAGCTGATCCGAATATAGCAGACCATAATCGAAGCACCCGACAAAACATAACCCCGCATATCGCAAGGTGTACCTAAGCACTTGCTCTTTACGTCAATGCCCCCTTAAACCCATTTAATTAGGAGTAGCCGGATGTTATCAGTAACTTCGTATTACAAGTACTTGTTGCACAGACGCCAGCACATCGAGCTTCCCTAATCTGACCAATTTCTTTTATACATTTTCAACTTTATCACATAAGCTTAAGGTTCACTTTCAATTGGGCAAATTTTACAGATTGGGGTAGCTTGATGTGCTGGCGTCTGTACCACTCAGATAGTGGCTACTTTCTGATCCAAGTAGTTATAACTGGAATAACTGTACACGAGTTTACGGGAAATTGATTTATTTAATCAAGCTTTTTCCCACGACTCTGTTTGCGCGACCCTTTTATTTTTATTTCTTTTTTAACGTGACTGGTTTGGTATTGCTGAATCCTGCCAATCAGGCTATGCGACTGTGGCACAAACGAATCGTGTGTGCTTGCACGCGGCGGCAATAGAGGACAATTCTCTTAGAGCTGGTTCACACTAGGTCGGACCGACCATTTGCCGTTCACCGACTGCCGGGTGTTGCTGTTCACACTAGAGGCCGCCGACCCGGCCTAGTGTGAATATAACTGTCGGTACGGTCGTTCTGGGTCGTCACAAAACAGTTGTGAGTTGGCTTTCGTATAGGATGGACGACGACGACGTTTTCATTGCATGTGCTATTTAAATAAAAGGCAGAAAAAAAGAAACAGGAAATATTGGATGCATCCAATAATTGCCGACCGAAATAAAGTTGGAACTTTTCAAACTTTAATAAGCGAATTAAGAAATGACGAGCTAAAGTTTTATAATTACTTACGAATGTGTATTCGTTCCTTTGATGACTTAATCGCAAAAGATCATTTCCATCGCCGCTTCGCCAACAAATGTGAACGGCGCCATACTTGCTAGTATGCCAATATTATGTCCGATCC
Organism: Pseudoips prasinana; assembly: GCA_951640165.1. Taxonomy (NCBI): domain Eukaryota; kingdom Metazoa; phylum Arthropoda; class Insecta; order Lepidoptera; family Nolidae; genus Pseudoips; species Pseudoips prasinana. The sequence goes on from OX621260.1 coordinate 20,180,744, forward strand.
GACAGAAATCGTGGCTGGACGTACGGTAAGTGTCGGCTCCGACAGTTTGGTCGGGTCGCCCTAATGTGAACGGCGCTATTGACATACATACGCCAATATGGATCCGACACTTTTGCCGGGCCGGTAAAACTGTCGCTCCGACCTAATGTGAACAGTTTCGAGCGGTGAGGTCGTCCAAACCCCTGACCCGCCGCTCGAAACAATATAATTTTGTTTTACTCCCATAGACTTATGAAAGGTAGGTAACTATGAATAATGAATCGGAGATGTTCTCAAGAAATGCCAGATTAGACGTGCCCCAAACCGGCGAGCATGTATGAAGAATATAATAACAGTAAACGAGGCGAAAGAGATGTGCAAAGATCGTGATAAATGGAAATTCTTTGCCTAATCCTCTGGGCAAACCTACGTGAGTCTATGTATGTGTGTATTTATGTATAAATACTCTAAAATATCTCTTAGACAATAACTTAATACAAGCTAGCTAAATATCATTCATCATGTCATCATATCAGCCGAAAGACGCCCACTGCTGGACAAAGACTTTACATATATGGCCTTTTCGCCTTAAATATCATTACTATTATAAAATAAATGTTTTCAAAGAGGTCAACATTCTAACTGTACCATCTCAGTATATATGTATATGAAAACTTATTATATGTGCATAAAAATATCGATTCCTTCTGTAAAAGGAGCGAAACACATAATGTAAATACTAAGTAGATATAAGAATAATCTCATATTGCATACTACCCGTCTCCACAAAATAAGTAACTCTTTTATGGGGCAATGTATAAGATTCTATAACAAACTTCCCAATGATATTAGAGAATTGTCTACGAATAAGTTTATAAGAATTATTAAAGCCAAATTGTGTAGCAGGGCATATTACAAAATTTCTGATTATTTAAGTGATAAAAGTGCTTGGGATTGAGTTGTTCCGAGTCAACACACATGATTGTCATTAATCTTAAGTATATTTTATTTTAAAAAAGGATTCCTACTGAGTTTTCTGGCAGTGTTTCTCAGTAGCTGCCACGTCATGCACTGCACGGTAGGGTAAAAAAATATGACGATTCCACATAAATGTAAAATTTTTACGGAATAAAGTACCTTTGACTTTGACTAGACCATCCGTGTACCTACATGAATATCTATGTAACTATAAATAGTTGTGTATACTAAACTATAGTACTACAAACTTGTTTTACTATTTATAAGCACTTTTTTAAGTCTATGTGATTAAAATCCTTATTTATTTTATTTAAACTACGTGTCCCGGGTATGACCTTAAACTGCCTCTATCGGGGGCTCTAGAATCTTAGGATTCATCAGAGGCCTACGATAGCATAGTTACTATCAGTACAGGATAGTAACTTAGAGCGGCGGCGGAAGAGTAGGCATAATTATGCATACCAACGGCGGCGCTCACAGGCCGAGTTAGCTGGCTTACTGTACGCTCACCAAGACGCAGGGGACGAGCACAAGTGAGCTATTTAGTCCGAGGGAGCATACCTGAAACAAAACCCCGATCCAAGGTGTTATCCGACCCGTGCTGAGGGATCCTTGGCCAGAGGGTATTCTGGTCGATAACGGAGGGTGTCTATGTTGGCGGTCATAGGACACAGCATGGATCCGCCTTACCCCCGTATAGGGCTCTGCGAGGGTGGACCGTTTAGTCCCTAATACTCGTGGGAACGCAATGGATATAATTCATTTTAATCCTTCAAATGGTGGCGACGTGGTACGCCACCTGTCACGTCTCGTTTCCCGGAGAGGCGAAAAGTGGCCAACGGAGAGCCGTTTTGCTACGTTGAATGTGGGAGGAGGAATAGAAGGTAAGATGGACGAAGTATGTCAGCTGATGAGTGAAAAGCGGATCGATGTGTTGTGTGTGAATGAGACGAAGCGGAAAGGGTGTGATACTACAACACACGGACAATACACGGCGTATTGGTCTGGAGTACCGAACACCACCAGAGGTTGTCAAGGTGTGGGTCTCATTCTTTCCACAAGTATGGCTGAGTGTGTGACTGAGTTCGAATGCGTGAATGCAAGAGTAATGTGGTTGAGAATGAAAGTTGGTATGACCCGTATCTTCCTAGTAGGAGTGTACGCTCCTGTAGATATGGGTGCAGTTGTAATACAGCGAGAACAAGAGGAAAGAAAGGCATGCTGGGAGACCCTGAGAGATGTGTTGCGGTTAAGTCAGTATAATGAAAGAGTAATAATGTTAGGTGATTTTAATGGATGGGTTGGGGTAAAACGTGATGGTTTTGAAAGAGTACTAGGTCAATTCAGTGACGAGAGTGAGAATGAGAATGGGTACAGTCTGCTTGAGATATGTTTGGAATGGGGTCTTTGTGTTACAAATACTATGTTTGAACATAAAAGAATCCATATGTTTACACGAGAGAGGAAAAATGTGAGAAAGAGTATGATTGACTTCGTGATTGTAGATGAAAGACTGAGAAAGAATGTTCTAGACACAAGAGTCTATCGTGGGACGGCAATCCATACAGACCACTTTCTGGTAATGAGCCGAATAAGTGGTTTATTCAAAGGATGGCGCCACCGAATCCCTGAGACTAAAAGTGTACTAGAGAGAATAAAAGTAGAGGAACTGCAAGAGGAAGAAGTGGCAGATGAGTACAAAAGTAAGTTGGTTGAGAAGTTTGAGGGATCTGAAGACATAAGAGAAGTAGAAGAGCTATGGAAGGTAGTCAAAGAAGGTGTGGTGAGTGTAGCTGGTGAAGTATGTGGTGTAATAAAGAGACGAAGAGGAAGAAAGATGAAGAATATTTGGTGGGATAAAAGTGTACAAAAAGTTGTATGTGAAAAGAAGAAAGCGTGGTTAGACTGGCTAGCCACCAGAGCAAACGAACGAATGCATAAGGCGACGAATGAGGATATAGAAAGGGCCTGGAATGATTATAGGAAAATGAAAGGAATTGTAAAGGATGTGGTGAATGAAAAGAACAATGAACAAAAGGATAATTTTGATAGAAGGTTGTCTAAGGATTTTCAGACGAACATTAAGTTTTTCTGGAAATCCGTTAGATCAGTAAGAGGCATAACTCAAACCTCAGAACTGAAATCCATACGAGACCAAGATGGAAATATAGTGAAAGGGGAAGAATGCGTGTTAAAACGTTGGAAGGAGTATTTTGAAAGTTTTTATGAAAGAGGTGTAACAGAGAGTGAACGTAGTTCACTAAGTATAGACAAGAACAAATGTAAAGATGACATTGGTATGGATGAGATTGTGAAAGCTATTAAGGGTATGAAATCAGGAAAGTCACCAGGGTATGACAGGATAACTTCCGAGATGCTGAAGGCTGGACATGGCGTCATAGCGAGTCAGCTGTGCAGCCTATTCAATTTATGCTATACCACCGGCCAAGTGCCAAGTGATTGGTGCAAGGCTGTCATCGTACCTCTTTACAAAGGGAAAGGCTCACGGCAAGACTGTAAAAACTATAGGGGCATTAGTCTACTCAGCGTCGTTGGTAAGTTGTATGCAAAAGTATTGGTTGAAAGAGTTGTGAAAGAAACCGATGCGAAAATATGGGATGCACAGGCAGGTTTTCGGAAAGGAATGGGATGCACGGATCAGGTCTTTTCTCTGCGAAGCATAGTAGAGAAGTTTTTGGGCAAAAACCAAAAGGTTTACTGTCCCTTCGTAGACTTAGAAAAGGCCTACGATAGAGTGTTGAGGAGTGAACTATGGTCGGTACTGTCCATGTATGGGTTGAACGACAACCTTGTTCAAGCACTAAAATCTCTTTATAGGGATTCCAGAGCTTGCGTGAGGATTAACGGGTCATACACTGAGTGGTTTAGCATCCAAAAGGGTGTTAGACAGGGATGTGTAGCGTCACCGTGGTTGTTTAACCTATTCATGGATAGCTGTTTAAAAGACTTGAAAGAAAGTGAATGCGGTGTAAGGATGAATGAGTTACTCATCAAATGTCTGCTTTACGCTGATGATCAAGTTTTACTTGCATCATCGGCGGACGAGTTGCAGGTGATGGTAACAAGTATGCATGAATCTTTTGAAAGGAAAGGGATGAAAATGAATGTAGGTAAGACGAAAGTAATGGTATTTGAGAGGGATGAATACACGACAACGTGTGATATTGTGATTGGAGGAGAGAAAGTCGAACAGGTGAATGAGTTTGTATATTTGGGAACTTTGTTTACGAGAGATGGGAATTATGAAAAAGATATTGTTAGAAGAGTAAATGCGGGGAACAGAGTGAATGGGGCACTCACTACACGCCTTTATGAGTAGCCGGCAAGTATCAAAGAAGGCTCGACTAGCCGTGCACGATGGAGTGTTAGTGCCAACTTTAATGTATGGAAGTGAAAGTTGGGTATGGCAGAAAAAGAATGAAAGTAAAATAAATGCAGTGGAAATGAGAGCTCTGAGAAGTATGTGTGGTGTGACTTTGAGAGACAGAATTCGAAATACTGATGTAAGAGAGCGTTGTGGTGTGAAAGAGGATGTAGTCACAAAGATTGAAAAAGGCATGCTGAGATGGTTTGGCCATTTAGAAAGGATGAATGAAAGAAGATTGACAAAAGAAGTATACCTGGCCTGTGTGAATGGGACAACCGGAAGGGGAAGACCACGTCGAACATTCTCTGACCAAATTGGAGATGTTCTCAAGAAAGGGCAGGTCAGAAGTACCCTAAACCGGCGAGCATGTATGAAGAATATAATGACAGTAATCGAGGCAAAAGAAGTATGCAAAGATCGTGACAACTGGAAATCCGTTGTCTCTGCCTACCCCTCTGGGAAACAGGCGTGAGTCTATGTATGTATGTATGTATGTTATTTAAACTTCAGTACAATGGATGTAGATACATGGGCGGGCTTAATGCCAAAGACATTTTCTACCTGTCAACCTTAGGGTCGTGCAGAAATATCATGGCAGGTAAACTAATTTTATAGGTATTTACTAATTACATATAACAATAATATTAATCTCTAAGTTTCATCATCATATCAGCCGAAAGACGTTCACTGCTGCACAAAGGCCTCCCCCAAGGTTCTTCACAACTGTCGGTCTTGCGCTGCCCGCATCGAACGGCATCCCGGGCCCTTGTAAAATCGTCAGTCTACCTTTTTCGGGGGCCTGCTCACGCTGCGTCTTCAAGAAGTTAACTATACCTATCTATTATAGTAATATAGCTACCGTTTATGGATTTACTTCTTCCAGATCATATTTAATTAAAATAAGATTTCCACTTAGGTACTACTTCAATCTCCGGAGATTAATCAGTGTGAGAAGCCATTGCGAGATATTTACATTTCAGCGGCATAGGGTATATAGCTACAAGGCCGGCTTAGTAAAAACGGTTTTAAAAATAAAACGAAATGATATAAAATAATTTAAACTATGCGCTAAATTATAACATTTGAATTTAGAAGACCGTAAATTATAATTTCACTATTCCGTAATGTCTCGATGGGTCCCGACATTTTTTATACTGGTCATTTTTTATAATAAGGCAAAGAATTATATGTTAGTTACATTATCTACCGCAAGAATATTATTTCAATTATTTAAATAGATTCACAAACGATGGAATAATTACATGTTTATTTCATAACCTAGGGAAATCTTCCAGAACATCGTTAAAAAGTACCAGGAACTCCACTCTAATTGATTGCTCTAATAAATGTCAAAAAATTACCAGATTTATTTCTAAATTGAATCATGGATGGACGAGAACTATTGTTTTATTTTTGATATGCTGGAAAATGAACTACCAATTTCACGGAAGTACATTAAGTACAATAATAATATTAAATCAATATAATAAGTATCTTTGGACAACGAAGACACTGCCATCTGATCCCAAATAACTGTACATCTGATAAACATATTTCTAAATACACATATTATAGAAAAAAATTATGCAGACACAGAGCAAATAATTGTACTCGTCACACAAACACTAATCCTGCGTGAAGATCTACCTGACGACCATTGACTTAGCAGATCCACTCACCAATACACCAACAGGCCCATCATTAGTAATATTAATGTTAGCAGTTTCTTTTCATATAGTAGGGATACTTAAATTTAAAGTAAAATATTTTACACTCAGTGCACCTACCATGTTTTCTCTGCATCACCCCAAGGTTGACTGTTAGAGAATGCCTTTGGCATTAAGTCCGCCTTTGTACAATTCTGTGCAAGAAGTTTTTAAATAAAAAAAAATAAAAAGTACTTATAACATTTCACCCTTCGCCACTGCTACAGTATAATAAGGCTTCTATGGTGAATGTCCTCAAGGCAAGCAATTATATAGACGAGACGCGACGCCAGCCTTATCGAGAAGTCTCGAGTTGATATTAGGTAGTTAGCGATAAAAATAACTGTACCACTTTCATCAATAAATCAAGTTATCAATGAACCCATTGTGATACAATTTCGTCACCGGAAAAAGGCATATACATACACATACATAGCCTCACGCCTATCTCCCAGAGGGATAGGCAGAGACAACGGACTTCCATTTGTCACGATCCTAGCACACCTCTTTCGCTTCGTTTACTGACATTATATTCTTCATACATGCTCTGACCTGACCTTTCTAAGGCAAGGACTTTAAAAAGGCATATACCTATACATATGTATGTAATATCGCCACGCTTGGTAGACGGGTTGGCGATCGCAGTATGTTGGTTCATAGTACACACGCTGCTGCCTGTTCTTTGAAAAATATTTCCTAGGGACAAGTTATATCTTATTCACCCAAATATAGAATTACAATTGAATGACAGAATGACAGATTTCATAGATGTTCCTGCTTTCCACCAACATTATAAATTCGAAAGGTGGTGAGTAAGTATGCATGTATGGATGTTTGTTACTTTTTCACGCAATAGATTAGATATATCCGAATAACACATAGACTATAAATAGATGAATGCTCATAATGTCGAATGGTTAATAAATCGAAGATTCAACCGAATGTGTCTTTTACCGATAAACGATTGATTTGCTTTGAACCTACTTTTAAATTAGCGTATGTTCGATTTATTAAACATTTGACATTATGAACGTTCGAGTATTTAGACATTCGATCTAAAGTTGTCACACACACGCACACACACATTAAAAAGAGCTGTAAATCAATTTGTTTATGTATTTATCTTTATTTTTATTTACCAACTAGTTATAATTATCTTACTGCGTATATTTCACTTTGTCAGCTCGCTAATACATATAAAATGTAATAATGTACCTAAGTGGAGGGGACCTGGTGTCCTGAAACACAGGCCTCGAGCCTAGCTTAGGCACCAGTCTCCTGCAATATATATGTATGTCTACTGAAATATGTACCTATGAAATGTAATCATTATGTAAAAATTGTACCTGTATATTGTAGTGAGATAATAAATTATTATTATTAATTGATATTCGATTATTCGACATTCGATTTGGAATAAAACACCGCCAACTATGCAGATAGTTTAGTTATGGAATTCTCATAGCTAATAAGGCTTATCTTTTCCTTTGAGGAAAGTAGCGATAGTATGACGAACATATATGTATCACGCTACCTCTCCATGACTAAAATTCTAGGTAAGATAAATTAATTATTATTCAAAGCTTACCTACAAATCATTAATCCTAGTACATACCTACGTAGGAGTACCTATTTAGAAACTAAACAATGACTGTATCACTCGATGTTACTCTTACCTCACTTACAGGTCATCCTATCCTATCCTATGCGATGGCGCATCGGAGAGAAGTGTATGCGTTTAGGATATAAGTTTGTTTGTTTGTGCGTGTATCTCCAAAACCTTTTTTCATTAGAAATGGAAGATTAATGTCATGGTATTGAGTCGCCAGCATGGGGACCTACCGCCTAAGTCGCCGATCATAGTGATCATGATCGGCGCTCAAATAGATGAAGGTTAAAAACGGCTTAATCGTTCGTTCAATCGGCTTCCATGAGCACAAATGACCTTAACTCCTAATAATGGGCCGGAATCGATTTTCAAAGTTGAATTTGATTGAACGAATGATTTTAAAATTTGTAATTTTCATCTATTTGAACGCCGATCACGATGACCGTTGAATTAGGCGGTTCCTGGACATCTAAATTAATAGAAATTCAACTGGGGCTCTACCGGCTAAGTCGCCGAACATCGATTTCTTAAATGGCGTTCAAATAAATAAAGGTTAAAAATGACTTAATCAATCGTTAAATCGGCTTCCATGAGCACACGTGACGTCATAAATGGTCTGAAATCGATGGTCAACGTTGAAGTGAATTTAACGATTGATTAAGTCATTTTAAACCTTTATTTATTTGAACACCATTTAAGAAATCGATGTTCGGCGACTTAGCCGGTAGAGCCCCTGGTGTATTAACTGCCGACCGTTTTAAATTCGATAATTGGTGGAAGAAACGATGCATCCTTAAACGAATGATCGAAATATCATCCACTAATCTTTTTATTAAAAATCAAATCCTTGGCTTTTTTAAGTGGGTAAGTAAGCCGACTGATATATATCTAGCTTCAAGTATTGTATTTTTATGCCTTCATTACACTTTAAAATGAATATTGTAATTCCCCACTCCCATTGAACATGAACATTATGTAACCTCATTTCTATTATCAACTGATCCCGATAACTTATCAGCCATATCAATATGTAGGCAGTTCAAGAATATAGGTCAATGATAAGCTAGTTGATCGTAGATAGTAAGTTAAATAGCAGGAAGCTAGTTATCTTAGTTCATGGTGAATTTAGTTCTCGCTTCCTGCGCTTGGCTCTAGTAGACATTTCTTCTGAGCCGAACATAATATCCTGGGACATTATTCACACACAGCCATCTGACACCAAACTAAGAAGAGCTTGTACTATGGAAACCAGATAACTGATATACTACATATAGGTAGTTGGTAGTGCTCCTGCCTACGAAGCTGGTGGTCCTGGGTTCGAATCCCGGTAAGTGCAAATATTTGTGTGATGAGCACGAATATTTGTTTCTGAGTCATGGATGTTTTCTATGTATTTAAGTATTTATCTATCTATATAAGTATGTATATCGTCGCCTGGTACCCATAGTACAAGCTTTGCTTAGTTTGGGGCTAGGATGATCTGTGTGACATTGTCCCTAGATATTATTATTATTATTTTGTAAATGCATACTTATTCTTATATAAACAATTACACGCAGGCTCAAGACAAACAGATATGTTCATGCCATTGACTTATATGTATTCTACTAGACGCGCAATCCCATATTGAGAATTTGCTCACCGAGTTGCAGCGCGGGCGCTGCAACTCAGTAAGCAATTTTGGCCGCCGCGTGCGCGCCCCTCACCTCGCGCGCCGGACTAGGACAGAGATTTAATTCGAAACAGCGTCTCTAGTTATACATATAAGTCAATGGTTCATGCACACAAATAATCTGTCCTAAATGGGAATCGATTTTTTTAAATTTTCGCTTCTACACCAGACACTAGAATAATCCTTTACTTAGTTTACATACATCGGAGTTCATTTGGAAGCATGCAACATTATCTGTATAAACGAGGAAGAGGCGCCTACCTCAACAAACGCTACGTACCTACTTACTTTAAATATTTATTGTAACGCTGATTTTCTGATAGTGCCAAAATGAATTATGTGAAACTGTATTTATAATTATATAAGTATAATTCACGTACTTGTAGCAGCCTTTAGTTGCGACGATAATTATTACTAGTGACATAGCTGTGTACCTATCAATACTGTCGAAGGTATTTGAATATACTTATTTTTTTAAGACAACGTCCGCAGTATTGAATCTATTCCGTGCCGCGGTGTACTTTTCAAACATATAATAGTCGGACACAAATTACATCCAGACTCAGAACAACTATTTATGGGTCACACAAATTGTTGTCCAGCGCGGGATTCGAACCCGCGACACGAAGCAGTGAAACACGAGGCGACTGTCTTAGCCGCTGCGCCACACGTGCAGCAATCTACTATACTGATTCTAAAGTCATTGTATTTCTTTCTAATGTAGTTTTAAGTAAGAGGATAGAGCATTTTTAGTTGCCTGGGAGGCCGTGAGGGCCAGGGAGGCCGTAAGGGCCTGGGAGGCCACAAGGCGAGTCTTGGTCGTTGCGATCGGACGAGATCTTTCGCCGCCGGCAGTCGTTTATGCGATGCTGGCAGACGACTCCACCAAATGGGACGCCGTGGTCTCCTTCTTTGAGGCAGTAATGCTTCAGAAAGAGGGCCCCGAGCGAGATCGGGAACGAGCCGATCCAGCTCGCAGACGGAGGAGGAGTCGGGGTGGTGGCGGCAGTTGGTAGCCCAACTTTCCTCGGGGCTGCGATGGCAGTAAGAGAAGTATCCTCTATTGCTACCACGTGTAAGCAGCTCCAGGACGACAGCGATCTGTTTGTGGCGAAGTCGCTGTGCCGGAGTGGCAGGAGTCGGCAATAGAGGGAGGGCAATCCAAAGCCCTCCCAGAGTTTGTGTCCCAACCACCTGGGACTTGGCGCATAAGGAGGGCACTGGAGCAGCATACCCGCGGTTTAGTCGGTGCGAGTCCGACACACCCACTCGCAGACACATTTTGCGGGTAGCATGCGTAGGCATTAGGTACCCCTGGTTAAAAAATGGCATATTTAGTTGTCTCCATTTACTTCTGTCGCGAAAAACTGACGGACGACGTGTCGTTCTATATTTTATATTTTCTAACGTGTTGAACTTTTCTATGTGTATGTATAAGCAGTTTTAGTATTTTGACAGTTTGATGTACACCTTGTCCTTTTCATACGACGTATATTAGAGAGGGATGTAGTGATATTTAAATAAGTCTAGTGATGGAAGAGACAAAATCGCCATCTAATGTAATTCTCCTCGAGCATCAAAGGTAATCAATAATTGCATGAATCGCGTTTAATTTATCGTTCGTACAAATTTTGACCTAACACACGCGATCGCTCGCCCTCTCGTCTGCCCTCCAATGTGTCTCAGCACTGATACCTTTACTTAGCCATAGAAACTTACTTATGAATATTTTCAAAATTTGCAAAAGTGAAGCGAAGTTTCTTTTGCGGCTAGCCACGATATTATGTAAAATAAAACACCAAATTTGAGTTAAAAAAAACTTTATTTCATCGTGAGTAAAAATTATAAATATCGCTTAATAAATAACAAAGTATAAATAAATTAAATACTATACAACGTTGTCATATTTATAAGTATGAAATCATCATAAAACATAAAGTACGAAATGTGTAAGAGCCCACCCCTTAGGCATTTCTGAACTAATGATCGAATTGATTATTCATACATACATACGTAGACTCACGCCTGTTTCCCAGAGGGGTAGGCAGAGACAACGGATTTCCATTTGTCACGATCTTTGCATACTTCTTTTGCCTCGATTACTGTCATTATATTCTTCATACATGCTCGCCGCTTGATTATTCATCTATTTATTTGACAGATTGAAAGTATCCTTTAGGTGATGTATTGTATTGAATGGACTCCAAAACATACCCAAAATGATATAACAGTCTCACCCATAACCTCGACAGTAACCGCTCAGAGTAAAGATTCGAACCCAGAAGGGAGTCCCTCCGGCGCGAGTACTTAGTTTGTGGTTTTATTTACTAGATGTATTGAACCCTCTCTACCAGTAGCCTCCTCATAGCCATTTGCACCACCATGCAGTGAGTAATCGTTGAGATAAAGCAGGTTCTGAGCGCATCCGTGCTTCGGAGGGCACGTTAAGATGTCGGTCCCGGTTGTTGTCATTAGACAATAGTCGATAAGCCATGTCGGAGGCCTACTGGGCGGCTTGAACAAGTCTGACACTAGGGTAACCAGGGCTATTAAGATAAAGAAAATATACAAAAATATAACTGACATAACTAATACATAAAAGTCAACAGCCAATGGTCACCATTTACAATTCTAATTAACTATGAACATATCAGATAATACTAACGAGATTGAGTCCGCAAACAAATAATTAATATTACCGTTATTAAACAATTTTAAACAAACAGGAAAATGTTTACAGTTCTCTTATCTTATTGTTATAAATAATTTTTTTATCAAAGCCTGTATGGTAACCAAGATTTATAAATAAATGCCTCATAATACCTTCCGTAAACATCATTAGATAACACATTTTATTGTTTAATTTAATCTTTTGTAGACGTATGAATACCTACCTATAATAATTATTATAATGTCCTCCTAGCCGAATTTCGGCCACGGCGATCAGACTCAATAGAGATAAGATTGCACGGGACATATTACAGTGCACAAGTGTGTGTGCAAACACAGGAGCACTTTCTATTCCATCATTCTTATGATCCGATGGGACGCCTAGCACACGACCGGGAAGAGGTCAGGCACAGGACCGACGGCTCAACGTATGGGGGTATAATACCGCCAACTTCCAGTCTTCAGGTTGATGCTGAGAAATTTTTCTTTTTACAGGAAAGTCCTAAAAAATCACTTTTGCCCCGACTTGGAATTTGAACCCAGGACCTGGTTTTTTGTGGGTGAACACGCTACCGCTAGATCAACGAGGCAGTCCATTGATATTGATTGATATGATAATTTAACTTCAAATTTTTTGTTTCATTATCAATCCGACATGATTTATTAATGTATCAATTTGACCGCCAATCATGTAAACTTACGTAGACCAAAATAGGCCCGCACGCCGCTTAGACGTGACCGAGAAAAGAACCAATTCGAATCGATAACCTCCTTCCTTTAAAAAAACATGCGGGGCAGTGTTTGGTGACTACCGATAGAAGTAAAAACTATTTTGTCATTTCTCATACTCGTAGTAGTGTTTATTTGATCCGAGTAGCGAGTGGAAGATGCTACTTCCCACCTTTGGGCGGTAAAGACTCATAGTAATCTAAATAGTACTATATTTGGTTAAGCAGGCTGTAAGAAATCTAACCTAATAAAGAAAAATATGCTGCGGTGTACTGAGTGTATAAAAGGCCAGTGTGAATTAAAAAAAAAAACCGGCCAAGTGCGAGTCGGGCTCGCGCACTAAGGGTTCCGTACCATTATCTATAAAATTCATGTTTGTTGTGTGGGATTATTTGTTGTTATAGCGGCAACATATATACATCTGTGAAAATTTCAACTGTATAACTATCACGGTTCATGAGATACAGCCTGGTGACAGACGGACAGACAGACAGCGAAGTCTTAGTAATAGGGTCCCGTTTTACCCTTTGGGCACGGAACCCTAAAAAGACGTCTTACGATTATCGATCAGGTCACATGTCCTGATGCGAGTTTAAAAATTTTTACCTATCCCATAAAAGTGCCTCCAAAGAAGTTTTCGCTTGAAAAAAAATAATTTTTAGTCCATCGTTAAAAAACGGGACCGATATCTTTAAGTGCTCTTCGAAGCATGGATCATCTACACCAGTGTTTCTCAACCTGGGAGGTCGCGAAGCCTCTATAGGGGGATCGCGAAACTTCTATAGAGAAGTTGCAAAAAGTTGGGAAAGCTAGTCATAGGGCCGCAAATGAATTTTGAGTATCATAATTACTGCTGCAAATACATTAAAGTTTAGCGCGAAGTTCCAAAACTCTGGCTAGTACTTTGTATTTTGACAACCACCTAACCTCTGAATGATAAAGTAAATTTTGGTGGAGTGCTTTCTATTCCAATTCTTTACAAAAATTTAATGATGTATTTATCCGAACCCTATGAAAATGAATAAACATGTTGGATTCAATATGTGTCACAAAATAGAAGAAACATGGAAAAAGAGGGTAAAGAACACTGATCCACACCGTATTTTTTTATATTCTCTACGGTAAGAATGAGACCATCACATTATTCACATTACTAGTGTTTATAAAATTTTGGCTTAAGGTATATCAAAAATAACACGGTGTATAAAATGACCACATACCTAAGTCTGCCTCGCTGAAAACTTACAGACCGGCGAATGCATCTAGCTATGAACGCTTCTGCAGACGAGACATTTAAAAATAGCATGCCCCAAATAAATATCCTTCTGGCATCTGCGTATAGTTCCATATTTTTCCACCAATTCAATCATCACATACTTCCTCAGCTTGTTGTAAGATTTCCAAAAACGATTATCTCTCCGGACGTTTGTGACGTATAAGACTACATATTGCACACTCATAGTGAACTCGGCCGGTACTTCGGAGAAATTCTGAATTATTTTATCTTTACATGTCATGTCGCAAATAAATACAGAAGTTGACGTTCAAACGCAAAATTTAGATACTTTATGATGAATTTCCACCATGTATGTTCTACGATTATACAAGGAATATACTCGCAGTCAAATATACTATAGAAGTCTAGTAGATTAGGGAAGTCTAGAATTCCAGATTTATCGTAATAAATAACCAATACATACTAAATAAATAGAATTATTCTGTTACAATCTCAATTCTTGCATCTGCGTATCGTTGCTGGTCGTCAAATCTGCTATGGCAGACTCAAGCCCGTAAGATTCTCAAGCATTCTCAGGAGACAGTTTGTAGTGTACAAGCAGCCCCGGGAAGACAGCGAACTGTTTGTGGCGCAGTCGCTGTGCCGGACTGGCAGGAGTCGGCAATATGGGAGGGCAATCCAGAGCCCTCCCCGGGTACGTGTCCCAAACATCTGGGATATGGTGCAAAACCGGAGCAGCATACCCGCGTTTGCGGGGCTCAGGTAGGTTTAGTCGGTGGGAGTACGACATACCCACCCGTAAACACTTTTTGTGGGTGGAATGCGTAGGCATTCCCCACGCCTTACCAAAAAAAAAAAGTATACTTGTGTAAATAAGACATTTGCACACTCCTAGCGGCGACTACTAACAGGAAGGCGGCTTCCTACAAGGTGGACCGAGGATACGCGGGAAGACGCTGAGATACTTGGGGGAAGCCTTTGTCCAGCAGTGTGTATCTTTCGCGGATATCATGGTGATGGCACTCGCTGAGAAATACCATAGGGTCCAATATGCCAGAGGTAGAGGTTTTTCTATTATTACATGTCAAATATAAATATATCTTGCAACATACTCAATACTTGCATCTGTGTATCATTGCTTCCCGTTAAATGTGCTGTCATACTTAAGCCCGAAAGGTTCTGAAGCACTCTCCATAGGCATTTTGTAGTATAATTCTGTAAATAGGATGGTCGTAGTGGCGACCACGAACCGGAAGATGCAGCTGGAGCAGGCCATGTTGCAAGGGACGCGGGAAGACGCTGGATCTTGGCAGCACCACACCGGCCATTGTGGAAATCCTTGGGGCAGGCCTTTGTTCAGCAGTGGACGTCTTTTTTTCTTTTTTGGTTCTTTTAATTGCTGGTCGTCAAATCTACTATGACATATTTAAGCCCGTAAGATTCTGAAGCACTCTCCATAGGCATTTTGTAGTATATTTCTGTAAATAGGATGGTCGTAGTGGCGACCACGAACCGGAAGATGCAGCTGGGGCAGGCGGTGTTGCAAGGGACGGGGGAAGACGCTGGATCTTGGCAGCACAACACCAGCCATTGTGGAGATCCTTGGGGGAGGCCTTTGTTCAGCAGTGAAAGTCTTTCAGCTGATATGATGATGGCAGTCATACTGGCAGAAAAATACTATAGGCTCCAATATGGCGGAGATAGAGATTATTACATGTTAAATATAAATATATCTTGCAACATACTCAAAACTTGCATCTGTGTATCATTGCTCGCCGTCAAATCTACTATGGAATGCTTAAGTCAGTAAGGTTCTCAAGCATTCTCCATAGGCACTTTGTAGTATATTTGTGTAAATAGGATGGTCGTAGTGGCGACCACGAACCGGAAGACGGAGCGTGAGGAGGCCCTCTTCAAGGTGGATCGATGATCTTATGAGGGCGCGATAAGCCGCTGGATGTGGGCACCAGCGAGAGATTTGTCCAGGTTCGGCTGATCTAATAACGATGGCACTCGCAGGGAAATACTATAGGCCCCAATATGCCGGAGGTAGAATTTTTTTTGTTATTACATGTCAAATATAAATATATCCTGCAACATACTCAAAACTTGCATCTGCGTATCATTGCTGGCAGTCAAATCCACCGTCAAATACTTGGCCGCCTGTAATATTCTCAAACACGACACATTCTCCGGAGGCAGTTTGTGGCATACTTGCGTAAACAATGTTTTTGCGCAGTCGTAGTGGAAGACTAGCGGGTCCAGTATGTCGGAGAGGTCGGGCTGGGTGAGCAGGCAGCAGAGATGCGCAAGCGTCACGCATAACTGTAACAATCAATTTAGATGATGGTTATTGATGGGTGTACGTCAGTCGAGGAGTAAACATGTTCATTGAAAATTGGACTTTGAACATTCTAGAGCCAATTTAAATAATATATAACTGAATAATTTGTGGTACAGACGCCAGCACATCAAGCTACCCCAATCTATCCAATTTCTCTAATTTGAAAGTGGACCTTATGCTTTTGTGATAAAGTTGAAAATCTATAAAAGAAGTTTGACAGATTGGGGTAGCTGGATGTGCGGCGTCTGTAAATATATCAGATTGTTAAAATATGAACAAATTGAATCACATATAAACATATAGAGGTGCTCATAGCCAGTTTAACCCACCGAGCCATAAGTGATCGGTGAGGGAAAGCACCTAGGCGCACGGCCAGTTAATAGATGGGTGACCGTCAAATTAGTTTCATTTCTGAGCGTCTCCATGCTCCGGAGGGCACATTAAGCTGTAGGTCCCGATTGTTGTTGTTAAAACATGACAGTCGTTAAACCATGTCAGAGGCCTACTGGGCGGTTTGAACAATTCCGTCACCAGGGTAATCACTGCCCATACGATAAAGAAAGATGATAAACATACCGAGCTGCTGAAGCGATAAAAATATCTTTTTGCTACTTCATCAACTAATGATCTGCAAATTGATCAGTTTTATTCAGTGACCGATTGAATATTCGGTTCCGGTTTAGCCAAGTTTCAGCAAAATATCGAGCTTGGTACCGGTTTCTGCAGTAAATCTACTGAACCTTCCGCCGCACCGAAACTGCATTTAGGTAGTGGGATACAAGACTAACTGCAAGTAAAATAACAAGTGCGGGCGTTCCACTAGGGAAATAAATCCCTGTGTTGTGAGTTTCTTTACAAACATATCGACGGTCACAAATAGAACAACTATATTACTTACTTATCGTAAGGGCAGTGTTTTTTTTATTTTTTTAATAAAGACAACTCTCTCACTAAGGAATCTAATCCCTTTGTCACAGGGTACTTTACAAACATATAATAGACGGACATAGTTGATCAAGTAGCCCATTAGGCCTCTGACATGGCTTAAGGCCCTAATGGCTACAACCAGGATCGACAGCTCATCGTGCCCTCAGATTTACGGAGACTCTCAGAACTTAAACTAGGATGGCGGTCCCCCATCTATGGATTGACCGCCGATCGAGGATGATGATCATGATGAATTAATTTTGTTTTTTCCATTTTACGTTTTGTATCTCACCTGCTCAATAAGGTTATCCTTATGCTTGTACTCGTTGAAGTCGCTGACGTTGGCGGCGCTGTCCATGGCGACGAGCACGGCGCCCCACACTCTGGTATAGTGGGCCCCGTAGTAACCGCGCGCGGCCGGCGTGCGCAGCGCTGCGGCCGCGTTGATGCGCACTTTCAGGTTATTGCACGATTGCATCAACGTGCACAGGTTGGGGAACACTTGGTTCTGGGGAAAAACGTATATAACTTAATACCAAAATACACTCAAGAGTCAAACATGCCACTAAGAAAAGGGCTCATTGGGTGTTCGAAGAGCTTTTTTCTTAATGCCATTTTTGAGACTATTATACTCTTTTTTAGTGCCAATTTTGACACTCTACATATTCTTTTCTTAGTGCCAATTTTGAGACCATATACTCTTTTCTTAGTGCCAATTTTGTGACTATACATATTTTTTTCTTAGTGCCAATTTTGAGCTTCTATTATACTCTTTTCTTAGTGCCATTTTTGAGACTCAATATACTCTTTTCTTGGTGCCAATTTTGAGACTATACTCATTTCTTAGTACCATTTTTGAGACTCTATAATTATACTTGTAAGCGACGCGTAGACATAATAACAATATAATGTAAATGTATCTAACTATTAATATAAGTAAGATGTTATCTGTTTATTTTATAAAATAAATACATATGAGGGTGCATTTGGAAGAGAAAAGTGCGCGCCGTCCGAATAAGGCGACCGAGGGCGAAGGTGTAGAGGGAGAGCGCACCACACCGTTCATTATTTTACGCTAACGTATGGAACGCATGTCTCTCAACCAAACCACCATCTTTTGTAATAGGCTAACTAGGCTTTCATTTGACCCCACAAAATGACGGTCTCTCACAATACTCTTTTCTTAGTTCCATTTGACACCCAATCAGTGTCAGCAAATTCATATAATTTCGAAATGAGCTTCTCAATTACGAACGCATGTAGTATTTTTATTAATTCTGATAACTTCAGATCAATAGACAACATACATCCTGTACGATTGCACTGCAAGTGCATATTATTCATACCTGTCATTAGGTATGAATAATATTGGCAAGCTTCTATAAACAGCTTGTATAAACATAATAAAACTATTCCGCCAACCAATTCTTAGTATTGGATGTATTTGTTTGTGATATTTTTTTATATCCGTTGAAACTTATTTATTTATTTATAACCAACCTTACATCTACTATTACAAGATAAATCCTAATGAAGTAGCGAAGACCGCAACTTGTTTACTTCCTATAACATATAACTTTATATGCTGTCCTTGTAAATCTTCTTCTTAGCGTTTCGATGGCAAACTCGTCAAATTTTTGTGGCCCAGAACGTGGCCACACTGATTGCCCTGCTTGTGGCACTTTTAAGATCGTGCCATGAACATGTGGCAGGGCAGGCTGGGCAAGCTGTTAGATGGGCCATGGATTGGACCGATGCTCCGCAAATACAGTCCATTTTGGGGTTGTTCGACAGTCCCCACCTAGACATGTTTTCTTTGCTTCGGCCCACCTGAGTCCGGAGTCTGTTTAGGGACTTCCAGATCGGCCACGGTAATTGATGTCCAGGTGGGAGGCTTTCGGAAAGCGTGACAAACTGATCCATGAATCCTTTTTGTGCACGCCAGATGCTGCATCTCGCTGTTGAGGGATCGGTCGTTAGTGGCGTGGTGCATTTGGCAAAGCTATTTCGGCTTTTAAGCCTTTGAGGCGGTAGCCTATGCCCATAGAGGGGGTGCCGGGATCACCATCCATTTTGGCCCTTTCTAGGGAGCTTGCTACAGTCCTGCGAACGTCTGGTGGCGCTATGCCAGTCAGTGGATACAGCAAATTTACCGGGGTCGGCTTCAAACACCCAGTGTTTCTCCGGCACGATTCATTTAAGGCTGTATCCACTAGCCTTGCGTGCGTGGAGCGGGCCCAAACTGAGCAAGCGTATTCGCCGGCAGAAAATGCTAGCGCCAGTCCTGACGTCCGCAGCACTTGCGGCGTTGCTCCCCATTTGGTTGTGACTAGGCGTTGCAACAGGTTATTGCGGGCGTGCACCTTCCTCTTCAGTTCCTCACAGTTCCTTTTATAGGTGAGGGATCTGTCCAAGATAACGCCGAGGTATTTAGGAGAGCAGTTGTGAGTGATAGACACTCCTTCCCAGGCAATCTTGAGCTCACGCCCCGCCTGAGCGTTGCGAAGGTGGAAAGCACGGGACTCAGTTTTGGAGGGATTAGGCTTGAGAGAGTTTTCACCATAGTACCTACTCAGGTCACTTAGTGCTGCAGTGAGATTAGCCTCAACCTTGTCAAAACTTGTCGCTTGAGACGTGAGCGCAAGATCGTCCGCATATAGGAAACGGGAAGTGTTTGGGCTGGATGGTTGGTCGTTGGTATATATATTAAATAGTAGCGGAGCCAAGACATTCCCCTGGGGAAGTCCATTCTTTTGCCCCCTCCAACGACTTTTTTCCGAGAGAAGATGGACCTGAATGCGGCGGTTGTGGAGTAGTTCGCGAAGAATGTTGACGAACTTAAAGTCAGCTGTCAGAGTCTCCACCTTCCACAGAAGCCGTCTCAGATTCACTGTGTCGTAGGCTGCTGATAGATCTACAAACACAGCACCGGTCACCTTCCCCCGTTCAAACCCATCCTCAAAGTGTTGCGTGAGCTTGAGTACCTGATTGCTACAAGACTTTATTGGTCTGAAACCAGCCTGCTCTGGGATTAATCTCGGGTCGACAAAGCTTGTGAGGCGTGTCAGCAACAGCCGTTCAAACAGCTTATATGTGTGGCATAGGAGCGAAATAGGTCTATAGTTTTTACGGTCTTGTACCGGTTTTCCTGGCTTTGGTATAGCTATGACCTTTGATTTTCGCCAGATGCGGGGAATTTGGGAGGTTTCGAGACAGGTGTTAAACATTTGCAGCAACCAGGACACAGCAACTGGGCCAAGGTGTTTAATTTGCTCAACAGACATGTTATCTACGCCTAAGGCTTTACCGGGCTTTAGAGCTTTTATTCCCATGACGATGTCTGGTAGGTGGAAAGGCTTGCTTATGTGGTCACAAGAGCATGCGGAACTGTTCGGTTTTGGGGGCCTCGGGAGACGACCAGATGGTTTGCCATTTAGTATGAGCTGATGAGCTATCTGATCGGCAGTAACCTTACCAGGTGTTAAGGGAGCAGGTGGATCGTTAGTAAGCTTCCGAATGGTATTCGCTAATTTGGGATAAAAGTTTTTCTCCCACAAGCAAAGTATCCTCTGCGAACGGGTTACTATTGAACAGAGACTCATACTCCTTAAATAGCTTTGCGGAATCACTCGACAGCCCTGGAACGTACGATGTGCGGCAACCCCCAGGGATGTGCTTTCGGGACACATTGCACACTAACTCTATAAACTGGTCGTATCCTTTCGGGGAGGGAGGCACGATCAGGAGAGCTTTGTCGATATCCCGCGAAAATTGTTCCCAGTTTGCCTTTGAGTAGTTAAACCGGCGCTTAAGAAGGACCTGTAAAGGTCGCACAACCGGAACAATTTCACACATGATAGGGCGGTGCTGAGTTCGGGGAATAGGAGTGCATACCGTCTGGACACATTGGGAACTTACGTTGGAGCTAACAAAGATAAGGTCCGGGTTATAGCCCCTCTTGCATCGGCCACTGTTGAAGGATGCCGGCTGTTTAGGGTAGTGAACCAAGACCAAGTCGTTCATTTCAGCCCATGTCTCAAGTGCTTGACCACACTCATCGAGGTCTTTGTAACCTCAAAGTGGATTGTGACTATCAAAATCACCTATCACAATTCTAACGAGTTGGTCGTCAGCACCCTCCCGGGGCCCAAGCTGGAATGGAGTACCGGGTGGTTTATAAATGGAAGTAACAGAGCAGTGGTCGAGGTTTACGGTGATTACCTCAATGCCATTCTGGGTCGAGCTTTCAGTCGATAGGACACTCATTCCGGGAGTAACAAACACTGCGTTACCGTGTTTCGGGTGGCAAGTCTCGGAAATGAGGGTCAGTCCAGCTATGTAGGGACGGCTCTGCGTTTCATCTCGGTGGGTTTCCTGGACTAAGAGGACATCACAGCGTGTTTTACGGTGGAGCTCGGACAATAATTCCGATTTATCCTCAGAGAAACCTTCGATGTTAATCGAAACTACACGCAGAGCCGGCTTATGCACTGGACCTGGTGGGGTGGTGTTATAATTTGCCATCGTGGTGAGAGGATTGACCAGTCAGCGTTAGAACTCGTTAACTGTTGCCCAGGGTGCGCCCAACGTACGGGTTTGTGAGGTACGTCACTCGGTGTTTATGACCAATACCGTCATCTAATAGAACAATATCTTATACAAGTTTCACACTCTGTATCACTAGGTGGCATTAGTGCTGAAATAGATGGCGATATGGTTTCGTTCACACTGCACACCTAGGTCATGACAATTTTGTTGCAATTTGAGAACTGTCAGAGAGCTATCAGAGGACAAAAACAGACCAATATACCAACAGTTCAAATATTAGTTGTGGTTTTATTACATAATCAACCCTTCTAGTATTCCTGAGATCAGCAGATCACTTTAATAGCTTCGTGCTATTCATTGGTCCAATCGACCGGATTTTTGGAATTCTACACGTACTCGCAGTGGATTGCTGTGGCAAAGGTACGCGACGGTTGCAACAGTGTCACCAGCAGAGACGGAGGAAAAGCAGATCAACGTGACGTCACAGAAGGCGCCATCTATCACCTGAGAAGTGATTCAGTTCAACGAGTGCAGCTGTAATAGTGAGTGAAGTGCAACAGTGAGTACTGTATATATAATTATATTGGAGTTGGGCATTTTCTATGATTATTGGAACTTAGAAAATTCGCTGAGTTTTATTTAAGAAGATAGAACACTGTAATTTAGTAGTTTAGTAAGTAGTATAAGTTTTAGACTTAGAATAATTGTATAAAAAACGAAGGAACGAGGAACCTATGCCCGATTTCCAAAACAGTCGATTTAGTTCAAAATACTTGTAAAATTTTATGTTATTTTTGAAACTTGTCTTTAATTTGTAAATTATTCTAAGTTGTACATATTCTTAAGTGTTTAATTTTAGCTTCTATTAATTGATTGTTTGAAGCCATATTTTATTTTGTAATAAGATGGAAGGCTTACTTGGTGTTTTAAATGAACATCATAAGGTCATCCAAAGGGGCTTCACTAACTTTAAAAAAAGTCCCAAGGAAAGGCTAACGTTTGAGTATATCGAAACGAGGCAAGAATTATTAGAACAAGAATGGAGTCATTTTAAGGAGAAATACAGTAAACTGTACGAGTTACATTCAGCACAAGTAGATAGTTTATTCGTGTCAGAGTTATATGATAATACGGAGGACATATACATTACGTATAAATGTTTGATTAAAACCATGCTTAACAAACAATGTGTAGGAAAAGGTGCCGCCCAAGCCGGAGCTTCATATAATGAAGCCAATTCAAGCACTTTGGTTAGGTTGCCTAAGATTGTCATTCCATCTTTTAGTGGCAAATACTCTGAATGGACGACATTTCGAAATTTATTTGTATCTCTTGTTCATAACAACGACAGATTAGATAATGTCCAAAATATGCATTATTTAAAAAGCCATCTTAGCGGTGAAGCTGAACAATTAGTTAGACAAACGCCAGTAACCGAATCAAATTACAACCAGTGCTGGGCTAAGCTCGAAGCAAGGTACAATAATAAAAAATACCTTGTCAATTGTATTTTAAACAGACTTTTTGGCCAAAAACGAATGTCAGTAGAGTCAGCAACCTCTTTGAAGGAATTGCTCGACACTACTAACGATTGTATAAATGGGTTAACAAATTTAGAGGTAAATGTTAGTTCATGGGATGTAATTATAATCCACATAGTAAGTTTTAAGCTTGACTCTGAGACGCGCAAACATTGGGAGTTAAGTGTCGGTAGTCTTGAGTCCAACGTATTGCCTACTTTTGCACAGTTTGCCACGTTCATAGAGAACCGTTTCCGTGCTCTAGAATGTATTGAGCCAAAAAAACCATACATCAAAAGTACACATTCTCATTCATCACCTCCAAACACACATCCAAAAGCTATGGTAGTGAGTTCAAGTAAAATCCTTTGTGAATATTGTAGGGAAGGTCACAAGCTCTGTTTTTGCAAAGGGTTTGCAAAACAGTCACTCGAAGACCGGCGTGATTTTGTAGCGAAAAACAGGATTTGTTTTAACTGCTTGGGAGGCAACCATACAGTAATGAATTGCATGAAACAAACTGTTTGCAAAATGTGCCGCAAACGTCATCATTCATTGCTGTATCCGAGTAGAGACACGCTGAATAACAGTGCAAGTTCAGGAAAGTCAGCTTTCGGTGAGACTAGTTCTTCAAATAATGGCACACCGTTTGTCTCATGCTTATCCACACATAAAATTCCCATTCCTGGGCAGGTTTTATTACCTACTGCAGTAGTAAAGGCGGAGTCTCAGATGGGTAATTATCAGTACGTAAGAGCATTGCTTGACCAAGGCTCTCAAACCTCCTTCATTACGGAGTCAACAGTCCAATTGCTTGGACTTAAGAAAATTCCTATTCGCGGAATAGTAAAAGGTTTAGGTCATAAGTCAACCATGGCCAAGCACATGGCCATCTTAAAAATTCAATCGCGCGTACATCCAGATTTTAAGATAGAGATAAGAGCTTACGTTTTAAATAATATAACGAGTTATTTACCGGATCAATCCTTTAATAAAAATGATTTTAATTGGTTTGACATAATTAGTTCAGATTTAGCAGATCCTCAGTTCAATACACCCAGTAAAATTGATATTTTGTTGGGTGCAGACGTCTATAGCTGTATTTTGAAAGGGGGTATGGTGAAAGGTCCATCTAGATCGCTAATTGCTCAGAAAACCACGTTAGGGTGGATTTTTTCTGGTGTTGTAAATAGGCCAGCAAAGCTAGGTATTTCGAATGATATGCTCAGTTCAACAAGGATCGAGAATAAGGCAATGTTGGGAAATTAAAGATCAAATCAGTTCAAAAAAAATCCTAGTACACTAAATAATTAGATATAAGATGAACTGTTTATGCCATGTTAATTTTAAGTTTATACCTATTTTGTCATTAGTTCGTGTAGATAGCTATCGAAGACTGTGTGAATTGCATTTTATTTTTTGTATTGTAAGTATTAATATATTCAAAAGACTGTAAAACTTGTTGTCATAGTTTTAAGTAATTTCAAATTGTTATTTTAGTTCAAAGAAGGACATTCTGCTCTAAATGTCCTTGGTGGGCGGTATGTTTATGACCAATACCGTCATCTAATAGAACAATATCTTATACAAGTTTCACACTCTGTATCACTAGGTGGCATTAGTGCTGAAATAGATGGCGGTATGGTTTCGTTCACACTGCACACCTAGGTCATGACAATTTTGTTGCATTTTGAGAACTGTCAGAGAGCTATCAGAGGACAAAAACAGACCAATATACCAACAAATCAAATATTAGTTGTGGTTTTATTACATAATAGTGGTGGGTCGTTAACGATTTTTGGGTTAACGCAACGAAGCCGTTAATTTCATCCTGTTAACCTGTTAAAAAAGCCGTTAACGTTATTAACAGGTTTTCATTAATGTAACAGATTTATACTAACGTAGCAGTTAATAAACGCGAACTTTGTTCAAATTGAAAAAGTAGCTGACGTTACGCCGCGGGCTGCTAAAACCAAACCAACGTTTTCGTGTTTTGAAGTTAGCTTGTTTGAGTGACCAGTCAATTTTAAAATTTTAAATGAAATAAACTTCCCTTCATACTTTTCCAGGCTTAGGACTGGCTGGCGAAAAAAGGATATACCAGGCGTATTTAAAAGTTTAAATCATTTTATGTACATAATCATTTTAATTTTTTATACACATAATCATCTTAATTTCCACTCATCCACACTCAAACAAACTAATTTGATTGTAATGTTTACAAGCAAAAACCTGTTCGATTCGGCAAGACAAAGCGGCGCGAGCCATGGAGCAAGAGCATGGAGAAACATAGATCTCTCTCACTCTCGCTCGTACAATTTTAAGCTAGCGGCGTCTCGCTCGCTCGCATAGGCGCCCTCCCGTCCACTCGGCATATTCCGTTTCGAGTCGTTCTTTCAACGCAGAAGAAACTGATAATTTTAGCTGGTTTTGCGTTAACAGCTTCAGATAACGTTAGCGACTTTTGAATACATATTCGTTGAGTTAAAAATAATTATGCGCTTTGCCAAAATCGTTGAATGAAACAGTTGATAGATTGCGGTTTTGCGGGTTTTGCGGTAAACAAAAAGCAGTTAATTCGTTAACATTAGATTAACAGTTAAAAAAAGCCGTTCGTTGAATTAACGCCCACTCCTATTACATAATACATAATCAACCCTTCTAGTATTCCTGAGATCAGCAGATCACTTTAATAGCTTCGTGCTATTCACTCGGGGAGGCTCCTTTCATGCACCACTCCTTGTAAATTCACTCAGTGTAAGGTGGAACACATTTAACTCCGAAGTAATATCGTTGAGGGTGCGCAGCGCGCGTGTCAGTGGCGCCTCCTGCAGTAGGTACATGCGCGCGCGCGGCAGGCTCGGCAGCGCCGGCCGCCGGCGTCTCCACACATACCGGTCCGGGACACACAGCCACATCGCACTTAACACTTCCTCGTTCTCTATTCTACCCCTAAAATCCTCAAATACATCGTGAAGTTCCTCCTTACCCGTAATTCGTTGTACCCTACCATACCTACACTTTTTGCGTTGTAGCATGGTGCGGGTGTCAGTTGCTTATTTGACGTTGACATCTATAAGTACCACATTACTAGGGATGTACAATACATTTTTATAGCTAACGATACTCGCAGCATAAATCTAATAAGTTCCCTATGATATTGACACAATATAATAGATTGACAATATAATCCATATTGACAATATAATAGAATCATCATTAATAATATCCGTCACAGATTCTGATGATGAATTAAGTGACAATTCAGAGTCAGGATCTGATACGAGTTCAGACTAATTAAATGCATTTTTTACCTTACCCTAATGTTCTGTTGTATAATTATAGGCAATATTGCATTTTAACAATAAAAATTTACCTATGCACAAAATACGTTTTTTATTATACAAAAATATCGACTACCCATCGTAGCAGTCCATCCCATCACTAAATACGTCTTTGACGTTACGTTATACGCATAACGCTTTGCTTATTTTTTCATTCAATTTAATTTAATTTGTAGAGATGAACATTCTGGTTGCATTTAATTCAATTTACTACAGTTATTAATGATTTAATATGTAATAAATGTGGTACAGCTGAGAAACTAAGACATAATTTGTAAATCGCTGCGCCTTTCAAGGGTGAAATGTTGCTGAAACTGTCACCCGCACCATGCTATAACGCAAATAGTCTATATAAATAAAAAGACAAGTCCTGACTGACTGACTGACTCATCAACGCCCAGCCCAAACCCTTGGACCTAGAAAGCTGAAATTTTGCACAAATGTTTGCTTTATAATGTAGACAAGGAATAAGGAAGGATTTTTCGAAATTCAATCCATAAGGGGGTAAAACAGGGGCGCTAAGTTAGTATGAAACTTTGCCGTTTTTGAAGTTTAAGGCATAAAAATTGGTATTTGGCCTTCCAGTTAAAAATAAAAATCACGTATTTCAGGGTTTTTGGAAATTCCACCCCCAAGGGCGAAAAATAGGGGATGTAAGTTTGTATGGAAAATGTGTCAATTTTTAAGTTAAACGCATGAAAATTGGTATTTGGCCTTTTAGTTAAAAATAAAAAAGATGAATTTCAGCATTTTTGGAAATTCCAGCCCCAAGAGCGTAAAATAGGGTGTGTACGTTTGTATGAAAAATGTGTCAATTTTTAAGTTAAACGCATGAAAATTGGTATTTGGCCTTTCAGTTAAAAATAATAATATGTATTCCAGGATTTTTTAAAATTCCACCCCTAAGGACAACTAAAATAGGGGATGTAAGTTTGTATAAAAATCTGTTTTTGTTTTTTGAAGTAAACGCATGTAATGTTTTTGGTCTTTTAGTTAAAAATAAAGCAATCCAGGGAATAATTTGTTAATAAAAAAAAGGTAATCCAAAACTGATTCAACAAATCGACGCCAACAATTTACGCAAACTCAAATTTTAGAGAAATTCTTTTCTTTGCCAAGTTGCTTAAAATGTCGTGGTCGTTGTTGTCTAAGTAAAGATTTAGGGTTTTATAAGATTTGTAACTTCTTTTTTTTTGGTAATTTTTATAACAAACCAAAAAAGCGATATTTTATATTTTATATTCGAGTTAGCGTAGTACAAATTGTTCGTGTCGAGATGATAGCACCCAAAAAATATCATCTTAATTTTACTGATCTACAAGTTCACAATTTTGTATCTAGATGGCGGTAATATCGTTTCAGATCATGGAACTTATTTGGTATATCGGTTAAAATAACTAAATGCTTGAAATAAACGGTAGTCCAAGACTGAATTAATAGATGATCGCCTAAATCTCACCCAAAAACTATGCACACATCTTAATTTTACTGCTTTACAAGTTTATTTTTTTGTAATAGATTGCGTAATCATCGTTTTAGATCGTGCTATGGTTTCGTTCACAAAATTTTATATAAGACCATCAATGCCGTGGTCGCAACCTAACCTAATGGGAGTAACCTTTGTAATGAATGCATCGTTGATTATTTTACTTTATTTGACTTACTGACTGTACCTACTTTAGGACAATTGATATGTATTCTTTAGTCGTTTTTTTAAATAACAGGAGCAAAGTAGTATTTAGTTTATTTCTTAGTTAGGTTATTTATAGGTTAGGTTTTCTTAAATTTATATTGCTTATTTGTTTTTAAAGTTATATTTTTTAGATTAAGCTAGAAGTAAGTATAGTTACATTGGTCATCATTCGAAATTGTCGCGGACGAAGTCGCGGGCACCAGCTAGTATAATATAAATAAAGTCGGGTACATTTAAAGGTAAAACGGGGGTATACCCGTTATACCCGTACCCCTACTGCTTCAAATACAGAAACCTAATAAATTCATTTCGTAATTCTTACCTGCCATCCATTAAAACAAGTAAACAGCTGCTCATTCTTCATAGCGTTTCCCATCGCGTAGCACGCGTTCCACCGCACCTTCATATTGTTCACCTTACACGCGCAATCCATAAGCTTCCCTATTGCCGTCTCGCATAAAGTCTTCATTTGCGTGTTCCTCAGCAAATTGTCATTCTTTATAAGTCGTAGAAGGTTCCCAAGTCCGCGTGTTGCGCTCATTTTGACCTGTATGACAAATTGGCACTGCTATAGTTATTTCATAGGCATTTAGAAAACCTATCAGCATCATCATATCAGCCGAAAGACGTCCACTGCTGGACAAAGGCCTCCCCCAAAGATCTCCACAATTGCCGGTCTTGCGCTATTCGCATCCAGCTGTTTCCAGCGACCCGCACAAGATCATCGGTCCATCTTGTAGGGGGCCTGTAGCCGGTAGTGTATTAAAGAGTGTTGAAATGTTGATTGAAAAATTGGTGACAGTGAGGAGAAATTAAAAGATAATCTTCAGATATGTCATCATATACAATTCATTTATTAATGGACAAAAAGCTTTTCCCAAAATATCATATTGCATATGTCAAAAAAAATCTCGCGTCACTCTTAATTTTATTTCCCGTTATTCACATTACATTTTGAGTTACTAATCGAATAATACTGTGTGGCTGGCGGCATGCTGTGTGGCACACGGCAAAGAATATCACCACCGATGGGGTTGTGATATTCTTTGCCTGTTTGTGTGTGTGTGTGTGTGTGTGTGTGTGTGTGTGTGTGTGCGTGTGCGTGCGTGCGTGTGTGTGTGTGTGTGAGTGTG
Source organism: Pseudoips prasinana (assembly GCA_951640165.1). Lineage (NCBI taxonomy): Eukaryota > Metazoa > Arthropoda > Insecta > Lepidoptera > Nolidae > Pseudoips > Pseudoips prasinana. Next base: position 20,210,221 of record OX621260.1, read on the forward strand.
TGTGTGTGTGCGAGTGTGTGTGTGTGTGTGTGTGCGCGAGTGTGTGTGTGTGTGTGTGCGCGCGAGTGTGTGTGTGCGAGTGCGTGTGTGTGTGTGTGTGTGCGAGTGTGTGTGTGTGCGAGTGTGTGTGTGTGCGAGTGTGTGTGTGTGCGAGTGTGTGTGTGTGCGAGTGTGAGTGTGTGCGTGCGTGCTTGCGTGCGTGTTTGTGTGTGTGTGTGTGTAGAAGTCGTCCCAAGGGAATTATCTGCCAGATTATGGGCAGCAGCGTCTCTCCGAGTTACTAGTACATCTGCGTTCGCCAATCCGTCGGCCAAGCGTGATGATTATGTGTGTGTGTGTGTGAGTGTGTGTGTGTGCGAGTGTGTGAGAGTGTGTGTGTGCGAGTGTGTGTGTGTGCAAGTGTGTGTGTGTGTGTGTGTGTGTGCGAGAGTGTGTATGCGTGCGAGTGTGTATGTGTGTATGTGAGTGTTTGCGTGTTTGTGTGTGTGTGTGTAGAAGTCGTCCCAAGGGAATTATCTGCCAGAGTATGGGCAGCAGCGTCTCTCCGAGTTACTAGTTCATCTGCGTTCGCCAATCCGTCGGCCAAGCGTGATTATGACGTCATTTGACTGACATGATGATGACCATATTAATCAAATAATATATAAAATAGTATGGTTAAACAAGAAATATAAACTATTTATAACCAAGAGGTTTTGAGCCTCGTGGAAAGCTATAGTCAAGTGAGAAGGACCACGTTTTTACTAATTTATTTCCACTTTAAATGCACAAAAATCTATATTAATTCTAATCTCTCAACACGGATGTGTCATACTAGTCACACGTGCTTTCTACCAAAACAACATATTTTTTAACCCCAAGAATTGATCTTTAGATATCTCTCTTCTATAAAAAAATATTTATCGCTAGACCACACAAAAGCGGATCTCAAAAGTAAACAAATTTGATTATGTTCGTAACTAAATAATATTCAATGATATATTCAATTTAGAACATGAAAAGTGTTAATGTTTTTGGTTTTTTTTGATAAGTGTGTTATAAATAATGCTAACGATACTGACTGTATTTTAAAATTAGGGTTTGGGTCCCGGGACGTGTCGTGCCTCGAAATCTGGGGCTTTCGGTAATTTTAGCTGTGTCGGGTCCAGGGACTTTCGGTTCGAGACTCGAGGCGAGACTAGATCTTTATGAAATCATTTTAATTTTCAAATAGTTAAATTTAAATTTAAAAACCGACGGCCGTTGGGGCAGAAAGGTTTTCGAGTGGCGACCACGAACCGGGAGACGCGGCGTGGGCAGGCCCCTACAAGATGGACCGATGATCTTGTCGCTGGAAACTGCTGGATGCGAATAGGGCAAGACCGGCAATTGTGGAGATCTTTGGGGGAGGCCTTTGTCCAGCAGTGGACGTCTTTCGGCTGATATAATAATAATAATATCTGGGGATAATGTCGCACAGATCATTTGATGTTAATGATGTTAATTTTGTAAATGTACGCGGATGTACCCACCGTTTTTTCATCTAGCAAGAGGTTATTCTAATTGTTTGAGTGAAATTTAATGTTATTGTTTATTATCTCACAATTTTTCGATTCATTAGATGACAACGGTTCTGTGCGTGCATTAGCCTACATAACGCCCATCCCAATGTAAGAAAATACATGATTAAAAAAAAAAAAAAAAAACGAAAACAAAAAGCAAAAGAAGACGAAAATAGCAAGCCCGGAGTTTCTTTGTGGCTTTCTTCTCCGGGTCGTCCACCTAGGTAGCTAGAGAAAGCTGCAGGTTAGCTAGGGTAGGCTCCTCAGCGGCGAGGATCGCTTTGGCCCCTTAACACGTCATCGGTGATCCCGTGCAACTGATCACACTCTCTCTTAGAATTCTGTCCTTTTGCTTCATCGGCCCCCTGAGCTAAGAGCCTTGTGCGCTAGCCAAATGCTCATTGCTTTCAATTCTTTAATTTTAATATTGTACAACTAAATTTCAAAATAATAGATTAATTTTTTTAGACTAATTATATTTTTGTAATTTTTATACTGTGTTCGACTATGTTTGTGTACTGCATTTTGAACTTGACAAGTACAAGTGTATGTTAATACCCAAGTGCTGAATAAATTTCATTATTTCATTTCACTTCATCCTAGCCCCAAACTAAGCAAAGCTTGTACTATGGGTACCAGGCGACGATATACATACTTATATAGATAGATATATATATATATAGAACACATCCATGACTCAGAAACAAATATTCGTGCTCATCACACAAATATTTGCACTTACCGGGATTCGAACCCAGGACAACCAGTTTCGTAGGCACTACCAACTAGGCTACGGTGACCGTCAATATGATGATAATGACGAAATTTAAAAAAAAAAGATTATGTCTCGAGATTATTAATCTAATTAAAATGCGTAGCCTTTGCTCGATGAGCATAGGCTGCCGCCGCAACCGGCGCTGGGAGCTAATCCCAGAGAGAGAGAGAGTATGCGGCGCCCGGCTGACTTCTCCCCGACTGGGCGCCAACCCTGGGACCGAATTTGGTTTAGTTAATAATATTAAAATTAGCTTTAATCGGGGTCATTGGGTGTTAAGTTTAAAGAGTCTAGTGCTACCTTATCGTTGTCCACTGCGCACTGTATGCTGACCTCCAAAAGACGGACCAAGAGGTCATCGTCTATTTCTTCGGAATCTGGTTCCTCCCTGTAACAACGAGATTTTGTTATTAGGCTGACACTGACACGAATGTTTATATCACCAAGTAGTTTATTCTTTAATTTAAAAAATAAAAAATTCTTCGATATTTGACATACATTCAGTCAAAAAAGTATCGGGACTGGATGATTTGTTTATGGTTCCAAATTCAAATTTTGTTTTTTTTTTGTTGTTGTTAGATTGGCACAACTGTTTTCCATTTTGGCGCGGAGTTTGAGTTGCATCTGTTATTTATATTAAATACAGTGCTGGTTTAAGTAATATCATATATAGTGTGTATTTCAAAATGGACAAAAATATCGAACAAAGAGTTTGTCTTAAATCTTGCATCGCTAATGGAATTTCGTGTTCGGAGTCACTGAAAATGTTACAGAAAGCTTACGGTGAATCGACTTTATCAAAAACTCGTGCTTATGAGTGGTTCAAAGCGTTCAAAAGCGGTCGAGATGTGATGAAAGATTTGCCTCGCTCTGGTAGGCCATCAACGTCTGCAACTGAAGTTAACATCGCAAAAGTGAAGGAAATAGTGACTGAAAATCCTCATTCAACTCTGAGAGAGATAGCCGCCGAACTTTCTGTATCTCACGAGTCGATTCGTACCATTTTTACTAATCATTTGGGTATGAAACATGTTGCCGCTCGGCTAGTCCCAAAAGATCTGAATTTTCTCCGAAAACTCAATCGCATGAAAGTCGCCGAGGACATGGTAGGACGAGTCAATTCCGACCCAACATTCATGAAACGCATTGTTACTGGTGACGAGACGTGGGTTTACGAGTTTGACATGCAAACTAGTCAACAAGCTTCGGAGTGGCGCCTTCCAACTGAACCGAAACCGAAAAACCACGCCAAAGTCGATCAAAAGTCAAAGTCATGTTGACTGTTCTCTTTGACTATCGCGGTGTTGTGCACTCTGAATTATTACCGTAGCGTTATGCGGCGTTTAAGAGAGCAAATTCGACGAGAAAGGCCAGATTAGCGGAAAGAAAATTCTTGGATTTTGCACCACGATAATGCGCCTTCGCACACATTGTGAACGATTTTTGACCAAACACTAAACAAATACCATCCATCATATCAGCCGAAAGACGTCCACAGCTGGACAAAGGCCTCCCCCAAAGATCTCCACAATTGCCGGTCTTGTGCTATTCGCATCCAGCAGTTTCCAGCGACCCGCACAAGTTCATCGGTCCATCTTGTAGGGGGCCTGCCCACGCTGCGTCTTCCGGTTCGTGGTCGCCACTCGAGAACCTTTCTGCCCCAACGGCCGTCGGCTCTACGAGCTATGTGCCCTGCCCACTGCCACTTCAGCTTGGCAATTCTTCGGGCTATGTCGGTGACTTTGGTTCGCCTGCGGATTTCGACATTTCTAATTCGATCCCGCAGGGAAACTCCGAGCATAGCCCTCTCCATTGCTCTTTGGGAGTCCTTGAGCCTTCTAATAAGGCCCATAGTGAGCGACCACGTCTCTGTTCCGTATGTCATCACTGGCAACACACACTGGTCGAAGACTTTCGACTTGAGACACTGCGGTATTTTGGACGAGAAGATGTTACGTAGCTTCCCGAACGCTGCCCAGCCGAGGCCTAATAGAAGGTAGAATCTAATTCTTCGATTGACCTCTTTCTCGAAGTTGGACCTACCTAGTTGGATGGTCTGTCCCAGGTAAATATAGTTCTCTACAACTTCGAGTGCAGAGCCACCAACTTTCAATTGAGTGGGTGCAACATGGACGTTTGATATGATTTTCGTCTTATCCATGTTCATTTTCAGACCCACTTGTTGAGAGACTCTGCTGACGTCATCGAGCATTGTACCGAGGTCTTCCATGGTCTCAGCCATGACTACTATATCATCGGCAAATCGAAGGTGAGTGATCTACTCGCCATTTCCAGTCCAGAAGCTTGAAGACGTCTTCCAATGCAGCGGTGAACAGTTTCGGAGATATAACATCTCCCTGTCTCACGCCTCGCTGCAAGTGGATAGGTTTCGAGATCTGGTCCTGGAGTATAGTGGCATTTTCATACAAGCACTTTATCACCTCGATATACCGGTAGTCGATTTGGCACCTTATGAGTGACCTCAGCATGGCCCATGTTTCGATAGAATCAAAGGCTTTCTCATAGTCCACAAACGCTAAGCACAGTGGCTTGTTATACTCTTCGGTCTTCTGTATAACTTGCCGCAGCGTATGTATATGGACTATGGTGCTAAAGCCTTTTCGGAAACCGGCTTGTTTGGGAGGCTGGAAGTCGTCAAACCTGCGCGCGAGACGGTTCGTAACGACCCTCGAAAACAACTTGTAAACATGGCTCAGCAGTGTGATGGGTCTATAATTCTTCAATAGGGTTTTGTCGCCCTTTTTGAAGAAGAGAACCACCACACAACCGTGCCATGCTTGTGGCGTTTGACCATCTAGTATGACGGAGTTAAATAACTTCTGAAGGGCCCGTAAGATTGGTGTACCTCCCGCCTTCAGAAGCTCTGCTGTAACTCCATCATCACCAGGCGCCTTGTTGTTCTTGAGTTGTTTGAGAGCCATTCTAATCTCGTACAGGCTGACGTCCGGGATGTCTTCGGTGTAATGTCGGGTTAGTCGTGCTCTGGGATCTGAGGCACGACTTTTGACAGGTGGCTGTATTGTCGTATATAACTGTCCGTAGAACTTCTCGATCTCTCCCAGCAACTCAGGTTTAGACGTGACGATTCTACCATCCTCAGTCTTCAGCTTCGTCAGTTGGCTCTGTCCAACAGACAGAGCTCTTGCGAACACTTTAGAGCCTTTGTTTCGCTCGATGCACTCTTTAATACTAATTGTATTAAATTGCCGCGTGTCGCGAGTCAAAGACTTTGAGATCCGTCTGTTGAGCTGCCGATATCTGGTAGCATCATCTGAGGGTGTCAGAACCATTTTCCGTCTATGTTCCATAAATTTCAGGGTAAAGTCAGAGATCTTTTTAGTTCTGTTTGTACGACGGGCCTTGAAGACCTTAGACCCAGCCGTATGGACAGCTTCTACGAGCCTGTCATAGTATGAGTCCACTACCTCGCAGTCTGCTAGGCATTCGAAACGGTTTTGCAGTTCGAGCTGAAATGGTTCGGGGTTTTGGACGTGGATAGGTAAAGGTCGGAGCGTAGACTTTATCAGTCATTAAGGTTCAATGAACCTCTGACCAGTCTGTGATCGCTCTCGGTTTTAACCGCATTGATCACGGAGACATCATTGAACATCTGTCGTCTCGTCGACAAGATAAAGTCTATCTCATTTTTAGTTTTACCATCGGGGCTCACCCAGGTCCATTTGCGGTGATCCGGCTCCCTGAAGAAGGAATTCATCATAAAGAGTCCCTCCTTCTCCATGAAGTCGGCCAACATTTGGCCCCGGGGGTTCCGGTCTCCAGTTCCAAATTGCCCCACTCTCAGCTCATTACCGAATCGTTTGCCCAGCTTCGCGTTAAAGTCCCCCATGACCACAGTGAAATAGGAGTTAGAGGTATGTATGTATGTAATACCATCCAGCAACCACCATATTCACCAGATATGGCTCCAGGTGACTTCTTTCTTTTTCCTAAACTCAAATTACCACTTCGTGGTACCTGTTTTCAATCGGTAGAAGACATAAAGGAGAATTCGCGGCGAGAACTGAACTCAATTCCGAAAGCAGCGTTTAAAAAATGTTTTGATGAATGGATTATTCGTTGGCGTAAGTGTATCGTTTCTGAAGGAGCATACTTTGAAGGTGATCATATAAATTTGGATGAATAACAAACATTTTGTATATTATTGATCTTTTCCCGGTACTTTCTTGACAGAGTAGTATATATAATATAATAAATTCTTTAACTTAGAAAAAATTGTCTCTCCTATGTAGTTAACAATAAAATTAAATGTAAGACAGCATATCTGTCCACTCCGAAGCGGCCGAGGGCATGGTGATCTGTAATACAGGTTCTATAAGAAACCTACTTCAGACACCAGCTCTCACAAAGGAATTTGTATAGATATCAATTTAGTTGTAAGTATTGTAACTACCTTTGTGGAGAAATAAAATAAAATAATTATTATTATTACAATAATATAGCTCATACATGAGTATAACACATAGGCTCTAATTTATAAAGTTTAACGCTAGTAAAACCGCGGGGCACAGCTTGTTTTAAAATATGTATGACTATGACTAAAAACTTAGTCATACATATTTTATTTAGTTTTTTTTTTCTTTTCTATATGAAAATCTAAGCTAGTAATAATATCAAAATATTTTTACTAGCCATTTTCATATCTAAATCTGAAGTAAACACGCATCTAAAACTAATCCTTCTAAAAAGATTCAACCGACATCGAGTTTTAATTAGGTATATCATCAACCAAAATTAATATGAAACCATCTGAAAACGCAACCTGTAGACGGTGTGCAATTCCTAATACATAAAAGCTACTACACACTGCAGGAGTTCTATAATGACAAAAACTAAATAATGTAAGTAGGTTAGTGTTGTATATATGTATAGAGTATATAAATAATTTCAAATAATAATGTTATTTTATGTTTTTATATTGACAACTTATTAATTAAATACTACATATATCATAATTGAAAATATAATACAATAGATATTGTTATAATGTTTTGACATACCGACCAATACGTGAAAATTGCATGCTGAATTTAATTGTTATTAATTATTTAATGTTGCCGTGCCCTAACAGGGTATCATGTTGAAACTTTTAATATGTAAGACCTATGTACACATGATTGCAATAAAGATTGAATTGAATTGCAAATACGTGACTTCATAAAATTATCCGGATTTGGTGATACTCCAGTACAATAACAGCTATTTCCTACTATTAGACAGTCTCATGTTACGGCCAACATATAACATCTACTTACGAACACGGAATAGATAAATAAGTTTACACAAGCCGCGCTAATTCACTCCCTCAACTTTTTAATATAGATCGTCTTGTTTGACTTCAAATATTATTTATTAATTTAGTTATACATTAGCTAATTGAAAATGTTAACAAATGACATCATCATCAATACACGTTGGTAGAATCACTAGAAATAAAACACTCTAAATGTTGGATTGGTCTAAATGGGTGCTAAAATTAATAATATTGACTGAGCACGGTTTTACTGTAAAAACGTTAAAATCTCCACGAAGATGCCGCGTGCTCTATTTGCACTAACTTAGTGCGAATATTAGTAATTGAGAAAAGTAAACAAGAAATATTTAGTGTAATATCCTAACTCATGACTTACTAAACATTATCTTGTACAGGAGGAGAACGTCTGGCACCTTGCTTCCACTACTACATCCACGTAATTTGAATCAATTTTGCGCCCGCTCTTTTTGATGAGCACGTTTATTTTGATTATTTGTTTGGGTGCAAGTTATCTATAATATGTATGTATTTAGAAATATATAAGTATGGTTATTGGTTGCCACAGTACACGCTATAAATGTATATATTACGACTTGACTGCCTCGTTTTCTAGCGCTTGTCACTCGCCTCCGCAAACTAATCTATATTTTTAAGAATTTGAGAACTGCGGCTGATAGAAAAATCATTAAGATGGTTTACTATGCTCTGTGCCAATCACTAATCGACTACTGTATTATTACATGGGGGGGTGCAGCTAAAACCCATCTGATAGAGGTTGAAAGGGCTCAGCGATCTATTCTAAAGGTAGCCGCTGGACTTCCGTTTCGATACCCCACTGTTCAATTATATAGATATTGGGACATACTGACAGTAAGACAAACTTTTATTCTCCAGATCCTACTGAAAAAACATTCCGATACAAAGTATGATGCCGACCTTCTAAGAGATAAGCGTCGCAAAGGAACAGTTTGTCCTCGTCAGATCCTGAATTCGGCTATGTCTCACAAATTCTTCTGTTTTCTTGGCCAGTATCTTTATAATAAAATTAATACTTTGTTAAACATATACCCTCTTAATAGTTTACGTTGCAAAAATTCAATCATTTGTTACCTCAAAACTCTCGACTACCAAAAAACGGAAAATCTCCTGGTCCCACTCCAATAGTCTTATTACTAATGTTAACACGTTTCATCGCGTTGCCTATCAAAAAAAAAAAAAAATCGCTTCTTTCATTCACGTTTTAAAACTGACACAGCACACACACACACACACACACAAACACACACACACACACACACACACACACACACACTTGTTTCACATATAATCCCTAATTCTCATATATGTACTACTTTCTTTATTAATTTATTTGTTCTTTTTTGTTTATAAAATCAAAAGTATATTTTCATTTATCAATAGAAATATACAACTCTGCATGTAATGTTAAGATACTTAGGACTCAATGTTGTCCTGTTAGTAAGTTGACCGTGTGGTGGGCCTGGTGACCTGTAATTCAGGTTTTCTCCAAAACCTAAAATAGGCACCAGTCTCTCACAAAGTTAGGTTCTAACTTAGTACCTCAACCATAATTAAGATGTATTTGTTTTAATTAGAGCCTGTATTTCTTTGTGTAGAGAAAATAAAAGAATTTTGAATTTGAATTTGAATTCGTTTTCTAGCGGTTCTAGAGGTCCTGGGTTCAAATCCCGGGTCGGGCCAAAAGTGATTTTGGGACTTTTCTGTTAAAAGAATAATTTTTCAGCATCAGCTCGAAGACTGGGAGTTGGCGGTATTATACCCTCGTGCCTCGGAGATCACGTAAAGCGATCGGTCCTGTACCCGACCCCTAACCAGTCATGTTGCTAGGCTAGGGTCATGATAGTGATGAATAGAAGGTCCACTCCTGTGTTTGCGCACACACATCTGCACTATAATATGTCCCGCGCAGATGGCTAACCTCTATTGAGACCAGGCGCCGTGGCCGAAATTCGGCTAGGAGGACATTATAATTATTATATATTACAAATAACCAGTCAGTTAGCTTTAATGGAAAATTTTAGTGCACATACCAGTCTTAACAAATAAATCGTTATATATCAATATAACTGTAGTTTTATTTACAACAATGTAACTGCTTAGTCAACAACCGTATATAGGTTTAAGCCAGTTAAATTCTTAAACCAATTAAACTCACATGTTTAGCACAAGCGCATCACTAAGGTTGCCCAGCGCCCAGGCGGCTTTAGTCCGGACTATCAGCGTGGGCTCCGCCAGCGCCCGCAGAATGTTCTCACCGCAGTCACTCACGAAACCGATATCCTGGAAACAAACAACTATTAGTTGAAACCGGTAGTAGATGAACCCACTGAGTTTGTTTCGCTGGGTCTTCTCAGTTGGGGCGCATTGGATCCGGTGGTAGCATTAAAGCGCGACCGTCGTTATTAACACAAGGTCCATCATAATAATAATACCTTTAATATAGACAGAACCATTGACAATATGTAGTAAAAATATTAGACTTAAACTAGATAATTAAACATAATCTCTTGACAATAACTTGATACGAGCTAGCTAAATATCATTTCTGTAATAAAATAAATTTTATAAATGTTTTCATACAAGATGTACCTAAATATCTATGTTACTAGAAATAATATCTAATGTATACAACTATATTACTACAAGCATGTTCTGACTATTTACAACCGCTTTTTTAAAGTCTACGTGAATAAAATCCTTTTTTATTTTATTTTATTTTAATGATATTATGATAATAATAATATCCTGGGACCGACCCGTCAAGACATAGGAATTTGCTCTCACCGGCACGTAAGTGATCGGTGAGGTTATACACCTAGGCGCCACGGCCAGTTTATAGATAAGTGACCGCCAGTAGTTGAATTTCTGAGCGTCTCCATGCTTCGGAAGGCACGTTAACCCTTTCCTGGGCAGTGGTCATATAGTTGCCACCATATTTTGAACTCTATGGGCTTCTAATAAAGTTCAAAACTAATAAATTAAAACTATACCTACTGCCTTATAAAGGGTTAAGCTGGAGGTCCCGGTTATAGTCCTTAGACAACAGTCAATAATGTGAAATTTTGATGATACATTACCTGAAGACCCTTAAGGACATAGCCCACTTACACGACTCTGCTGCAATACCACTCCCTAACTCTCTACTCCCTCACCTTCACTACTGCTCCCTCACCGCCCTAAAAAAAACACGAGTTGCTTCAATGGAAACTGATCGCAAACTGTGTCTATCGCGAGGGCGGTCGGCGTGTGTCCACTCGTCAGCGGTCCACTCGTCTGCTAGTGGTTGACGAGTGGACCGCCAGTATTCTAATACGAATACTGGCGGTCTACTCGTCAACCACTAGCAGTCGCCTAGTTGTCCACGCATCGGCAACTAGCAGACGCCCAGCTATCCACACGCCGACCGCTCTCGCGATATACACAGTTTGCGATCAGTTTCTATTGAAGCAACTCGTGTTTTTTACTATGCGGCAACAGCCAGCAGACTACAGCTAGACGAGCAGTCAGCCGACTACTAGTCTACAACGTGTGACCAGCGAGGCGTCAACTACCAAGCAGTCTGATGACGGGAATTGTGTTGTTAATATAAACTGTATCGCAAGGCTTTGACTTAAAGTCCATATTTGAATGATATTTTACAATTTTGCAAGCTACTCGAACGACTTTTCGTACCGCAATTGCTACCGGGAGGACCAACATCAATTTGGTTTAGCTATCTCAATGAGGAAAACTGTAAACTCGTCCGACTGCCATTTCACTGTGTGCCACGGTAGATCCTGGCTTACAGAAGTACTAGGGTAACCACTGCCCATACGATAAAGTCGAGTAAAGATCATTGAAACGTACCTCTCTCAGCGTCCGGTACATAACGAGCATAGCGAGCGCTCGCACTGCAGCAGCTCGAACCGTCGCCTCCTCGTCGCTGCACGACCCAATAAGCAATGTGCAGCACAGAATTTGTAGATGTCTCTGTAACAAAAATACTTTACACACTTGCTGTGCGTTCAAACTGTTTTGTCATTTATAAATGACAGTATAAAGGTTGTTATCCCACCCATACACACAATTAGACAACAAGCCCTTAGGCTGAAGACTAAATGAAATGATGAAATAATGAAATTTATTCAGCACTTGGGTATCATTTATCAACATGTATGTACACGGATGGACAGGGATGTACTTTGAGTCCGTCAATTATACTTGCATGTTTGTAAAGTACCGCGCGATCAAAAACCTAACCAAATAAACTTAATTAGAAAGAGAGATAGGCAAGTAAAAGCGTATTAAAATATTTTCATTTCCAGTAAACTCGTGTGACTGTAATAGCGGAAGGCAATCATCATCATAGCAGCCGTAAGACGTCTACAGCTGGACAAAGGCCTCCCCCACTGATTTCCACAATTGCCGCACTGGCTGTAAGATTTCCCCACTGCTGGACAGAAGCCTCCCCCAAGAATCATCTTGGTGAGATATACCATAATAGACACACTTGGCAGATATGGTACATATTCGCTCAAGACCTCTATGAACTTATCCCTCCTTCCCCCTTTTTACATCGGACTACCAGGCGTCGAAAGGGTTTCCACCGCTTTCTTGTACACACGGCTAAGACGTGGAGCAGCCTCCCAAACGACGTGTTTCCAGACTCATATAACATGGGTTTATTCAAGGTTAGAGTGAACAGGCATCTTATGGGTACGGGCGGTCCACCTTCGACCACATCTTCACTTACCATCAGGTAAGATCGTGGTCAAGCGCAAACCCATTTGGCATAACCCATTTGGCTATATATAATCTATAATAAATTACCGTCACAAATCAGATCCATTAATAGTTCAGATATGTTTAAAAATAAACTTAACACCTATCTTGAAGAGAAAGCGTATTACTCGGTTTAGTGAGTTTTTAAATGATAATAATATTCAGTAGGTAGTCAATATTAATTATGTTATCCCAATAATTATTGTATAATCTCATTCTATCATAATAAAATTATATGTAATTGGACTTAATTTTAAGATTTGCATGCCGAAATGGTGAAATATAGTTAGCACATTATATAAGTTAGAACATCTTGTATCGACCTATATGTCGGAGAAATTAAGTAAAAGGCCTATTTATTTACTAGTAACGCCATCTATTAGCGTTTGGAAAACACTACTCACTGAGTCAGTAGTTCGAGTCGAGGTTGTCTATGAACTGTCGCATGTGACGTTTAACGTCTGTCAGTTGTCTAAGTGACATTAGTGTGTTAGCGACACGACACAATTGGCATCCAGAGCTCGACTGCGCCGGGTGTGCGCACTGATTCTTTTAACCACGTGCATGATGGCGGACACCGACGATGTTTCGGAGTTAAATCCGTCAAAATCTCCGACAGCAGCGGTGGGATCGATTCCAAAATCATCCTACGTGTCTACCGCAATGCCTGCTACTCAAAATCAAGAATATTTTCGTGATTCGGTTCCACCACGTAGCGAAAATAGTGTTTGAAATTTGAAAAATTACGATGAAAATACAACCCCGCTGATTGTGAATTTACGGCTGTATCGCAAACTCGTGGACCGATTACGAAACTCGATACGTTACATTGACACATCTTCGATGTCGAGCTCGCAAGTGGACTTCGAAGTCGTACCCGTTGTGCAAAACGTTTAGACGAACCAAAGGAGCGTGTATCAAGACAGTTTGCGGCGACCAAGAGATTGATGACCTTTTTCAAGATATGGTGCCGTATGGTGCAGTGACCGTGCGAGAACTTACATACGTGGAGTACTCGACTTACAAGCTTGCCTTGATTGACCGGTTGGGGTCTGCTTGGAGCGAAGGTAACCAGATTTAAGTTGTTATCGCAGGTATCTCGGATGCTCAGGTATGTTAAGACTTGTTTAAAACATGCCTACTGATTTCGTGTTTCGATGTGGTTACTTGCGAAGAGCGGAGTCTCTCAGCCAGTTCGTGTTTATCGTTGAAGAATAGTTTTTGGTGCATCAGTGAACGTGGAAGAAGTTTTTATTTAACAATGAAGAGAGTACGGGCTCAGATAGATGGGCTGCCTTTCTGTCGGTCGAATCTTTGAGTTAAAGTAATTGGTTTGTTCTTTTCGAGGCGAAGTTGATCGTGCTGTCTTTTTGCAAGTAAGGCGACGGCATGGGCGATTCTGCATTGGGGAGAATTCACCAGTTTGTATTAGAGTAAATTTAAAGTAACCTCTAAAGTAAAAGTGCCTCGTGTCGAGTGTGAGTGGTGAATCTTTATTTTATGAGAAGAAATATGTAAGTACTTTTATTATATTGTTTAAAAGGCACTTGATGACCTAATGCTGCACTGAAGAATTTTTGGTATCTGTGAAATTCATAACACGTGTTGTTTTGTGTGGTTTATACTTTCAAATGTTGAAAATACGCCCAACGTTTGTTATATTTAATTTTTATGGTGACAATATGCGCGTTTTGAAGGTTAAATAGTTTGAACGGTTTATTTCGAAGTCTATGGATGTAGGGGCAAGTTAGGTCACATACAGGCTCCTGTGGACAGTGGTTGGTAACAGACAGATTGTTCCCTAATTCGTAAATGATTTGTTGATAACCTTACAGGTACTCGAGATTTTATATCCATGCGCCTGACAGGTATTGGGTCAAATATTAAATTTTCTTTTTCCCGTATTAGTCTGCCTTTCAATCAAAATAGGAGTCTCCTTTGGCACTCGACGAGTTAGCAGCCCTTGAGAATGGTCCGTGGAGGACTGAAACACGTGTTGGGTATCGTACTGGTGACAATTAGCGGAATTAACACTACATATTGATTTTGTATTTTGATTGTTATGGATTTCCGCAAAGTAACGCCTGATTCCATTACTTATCTGCCTGTCAAGGTCAACGAAGTACTCGTGTGTGAGAAGTGACTTTTGTAATTGTAGTTTCACATATTTTCCTCATGATGCTATGATAGGTAGAGATGTTTTTACCTAACCGGGATTGAGCTTGACTATTAGTAACAAAGTCATCCGCATCACTCGCGAGGTCCATGCTGAAGTTTGTTTATTACAGAATCTCGACACTTGTACAAGCTATGGCGTATTGATTTGATCGACTGTAAAGACGTTCTCAATTACTGACAAGTGGAGAGATTCATGTCTGTTCTAATAATAATTAATCATCATTGTATCAGCAGAAAGACGTCCACTGGACGGAGGCCTCCCAAGGGAATCTCCGCAGTGGTCGGCCCTCCTTGTGGGGGGCCTGCCCGCGCTGCGTCTTCCGGTGCTTGGTCCCCGGTCGGGAGCCTGTCTGATCCAGCGGCCGTCCGTGTTGGGAGCTGTGTGCCCCGCCCGTTGCCGTTTCGGTTTGGCAATTCTTTGGTTATAATCATAATCATAATATCTTTATTTGTATAAATGTGGTGAATACAGGTGTTATTGTTTACATCATTTAAGTTTCACACATTTGCCATTTGTACATGGCATACAAATGTTGTACTTACAAACTAGGTATATTGAACTCAAAATATTAACTTACTGATTTGTGACACAATTTTTATGTCAGCTGCTTTGTTTCGCCTGCGAATTGCGACGTTTTTGTTCGGTCGCTCGGGTGATGCTCCGAGCGTGGCCCTCTCCGTTGCTCTTTGGGTGACCTTGAGCCTTCTTGTGAGACCAATAGTGAGTGACTACGTGAAAGACTTTAGACTTGAAACACTGCGTTATTTGTGATGGGGGGGATGTTGCGTAGCTTCCCGAACTATTCTAATTAATTGCTTCACTATAACCGAGAACCACGAGCGTAGGTTCTGGAAGACGGCTTCAGGTGAAACTCAAATCGCGCTAAATTGTATCATAGTTAGAAGTACAGTTAGAAGTCAGCTTCTAACATCTATCATGCTGATAAGGTGCGTTATGGCAATAGCAAAGTTAAAATTCGTCCATTTAAAATAGGAGACGTTGTTTTTGTCGGAAAGAACCCTAACAAATTGTGTTATTTACTTTGTCTTCTATGTAATTGTCCTGTTTGAGTGTGTAGGTACAATGGGGAGTATTCTATTCTGATAATAAACAAATGAAGTGAAAAGTTTTCAAATCCTTGTAAGATAATAGAGGTCTATGACAACGATAGATACAAGGAAGAGCCAATAGCTGGTGGACGCGTTAAGTACCTACGTATGTTACAAAAAAAAACTTGAATTTGACAGTTGTAGTCAGAAATAACAGTGTAGTTAATGCCGATGGTTGAGTTTAATTCCAACGTTTAAAATTATTATTGGAGTTCATTGTAAGACACATTTATGTGTAACATTATGAGTAATAAAGCTGGTTGATTTGAAATAAATTGTGTGACAAGGGAAATACCCTACTTAGAGTTCCTGAAACTTGAGCATTGAAAGCTCCGCGCTTTGTGCTTGAGACGGTTGAGCATTGAAAGCAGCTTCGCGCTTTGTGCTTGTGGTGGTTGAGCATTGGAAGCTCCGCGCTTTGTGCTTGTGGCGGTTGAGCATTGAAAGCTCCGCGCTTTATGCTTGTGACGGTTGAGTATTGAAAGCTCCGCGCTTCGTGCTTGTGACAATTGACTATCGCAAGCTTCGTGCTTTGAGTTCGTGACGCTGCATTGCGCACTAACCTATAATATTCTAGGGTGGAGAACAACATTTTTGAACTTGTAGCAAGACCTCTAAGGAGTATGTGGTAGTCATCGTAGATGCTTTTACGAAATTTTGTCAATTAATGTGTGTCAAAGATTTAACATCACAATCTGCTTGCGAAGCACTACGTAGCTTTGTCCACATATTTAGAACCCCGAAACGAATTATCTCTGATCAAGGTACATCTTTTACTGGTCAAGACTTTCAGGATTTATGCCGAGGTTGGGTCATTGAGTTCCACGAGATTGCTTGTGGTGTTAGCCGAACTAATGGTCAGGTGGAGCGAATGATGTCCACCTTAACAAATTGTTTTACAGTGGCCGAAACTTATAAAAATGAATCCTGGAAGTCTGTCTTAGGCGAAGTAAAACTCGTTTTGAATTGCACTGTAAGTAAGAGTATAGAGAAAAGCCCCTTACATGATAGCTAAAGTGTGTTCCAATGAGCGTTATATGGTGGAACCAGTATCTGGGGGACGGGCCCAATATGTGTGCCATCAACGACTACGTAAATATCCAGCTAGTTTACCTGAATTATCAGAATGTCTAGATTCTGTAGAACCCATAATTGAATAGTTTTATTTAATTATGGAACAAATTGTATTGATTAATTTGGTATTCAAATTTGGTGTAATTAGTAATTTGGATTGAATTACTGTATTGAGTCATGATCATTGTTTGAGTTGAAACGATAATTACATTGTTTTGTTGAACGTAAACCTGTGTTGATAAAAGACTTATGTTCATTGCTGATTGATAAAATGTTTTATTTAAACTGAAAGCTACTACGCTTTATTGAAGGGTGGATTGAAAGCCTAATCGCTTTGTCCTGATGTCCTGCTGAAAGCCGTCACGCTTTGCAGTAAGGTTGGGCTCATCTGTCGTGACCCAAGGTTGATGCTGAAAGCTGCAACGTTTTGCAGCGTGTTTAAAGTGCTGCCTCTGAGCAATGCTGAAAGCTGTAACGCTTTGCCGAGTAATTAAACTTTTGCTGAAAGCTTCAACGCTTTGCTGTGTGTTGCAGTTTATGTTAAAAGCTTCAACGCTTTGCTGTGTGTTGCAGTTTATGTTGAAAGCTTCAACGCTTTGCTGTGGGTTGCAGTTTATGCTGAAAGCTTCAACGCTTTGCTATGCTTTGCATTTTATGCTGAAAGTTTCAACGCTTTGCATTGTGTGAGAGGTACGCCCTCTAACTAATGATGAAAGCTTTTACGCTTTGTGGTAAATGCTGAAGGCCTTTACGCTTTGCTTTGTGTAACATTGAAAGCCGCTTGTAACGCTTTATCTCCTTGCCAAACTGAAGAGCTGTAATTCATGTTGATTATGTCAGCGAGTAACAACGCGAGAGCGCGTTGGTTGTCAGAATGGCCGTGTCGGAGAAATTAAGTAAAAGGCCTATTTATTTACTAGTAACGCCATCTATTAGCGTTTGGAAAACACTACTCACTGAGTCAGTAGTTCGAGTCGAGGTTGTCTATGAACTGTTGCATGTGACGTTTAACGTCTGTCAGTTGTCTAAGTGACATTAGTGTGTTAGCGACACGACACAATTGGCATCCAGAGCTCGACTGCGCCGGGTGTGCGCACTGATTCTTTTAACCACGTGCATGATGGCGGACACCGACGATGTTTCGGAGTTAAATCCGTCAAAATCTCCGACATATATTTGCAAATAAAGATTATTGTATTGTATAAAAAAAATACAACAATAATATACAGTCCACTCATTTCATTACACCACACCACAAAACATTGGTGATGGTAAGATGGGGTAATGATATTCTGATATTCACCGCCGTCACCACACAGCATACCGCATTATGTAGAGACTTGTAATTAGCAATTTGTCAATCTATTTGTAATATTTAGTTGTCTATTAGTCTGTAAGCCTAATAAAAAAAAAATTGGTTATTTCAATAAGTTCTTGTTGCATATTTACCGGTAATTCCTTAAAGCTTCTTTCCCCAATGTTGGCAATGCAGTCGCACACCACTGCTTTGGCCGGCGAGTTTTCACTGCACTGCAGCGCGGTGGACAATGGAGTCAGAAGTTTCCCCCACATGTACACACAGTTATTTAGAGGAGGTGGCTGCTCCAATTGTTCTGGAAAGAATGTTGAGCACAATGAACATTGTCAGTCAGCATATATATTATAACATAAAAAACCCGCCAAGTGCGAGTCGGACTCGCCCATGAAGGGTTCCGTAGAAGCAAGTATTTCAATTGATTAAATGTTTCATTTAAAATTTTCATTTACAAATGCGGTTTACGTTTCATCATCGTTTTATCATAACAATTTGTGAAATTAGAAAAAGTACTCTGGTATAGTTACCAGAGCACTTTTTCTAATTTCACAAATTGTTTTTTTTTTTAATTAGTTCAGTTTCATGGGTACCTAGCTAGATCCACTATTAGGCCGCCTACGCACTATGCGGTTAGCCGGAATGCGGACAGCCGTCAGCAATAAATATTGGTGACCGGCTGCCGCATCACAGTGCGAATAAAAACTACTTTCTCGTTTTGAGTACGGTCATACCCACGGCTGGCCGCATTGCGGCTAGCCGCATAATGCGTAGGAGGCCTTAGGTGATTGGCACACTGCCCCGCATGATGCAGCGTAGTGCGTGAGTGCGTGTTCTAACGTTGCTTGTACGTATCTCCGTTTGTATAGAAAACACGCACAGTCCAATACACAGAACACGCATCCACGCGCGTTCATGCAGATCACGCGCCTACAAGCGGTGAAACATTCACCCCCGTGCGTGGGTGCGGGGCGAGACGCAATGTATTGCACACCGAGTACCGCAGTGCCACGATTTCAATTATTTTGACTGTACAAAAACCAAACAGTATAACTACAGCATCCTGAATGAGTTCCACACTAACAATCATTTTAAATATCAAAACTGACGCGAATCCACGAAACGCATTACGCAATTACGCGCGTGAGTGCGTAAAAATCCCGCACGTTGATGCAGATCTGCACGCCCGTAGGTACGCGCGTAGATGCATCGACACGCAATAAGCAGCGTGGTGCGTGGCAGTGTGTTACACCTTGTGTGTCAATCTACTCCTAGTCGAATTTCAGGGCGGCCAGTCTTAATGAAGACTAGCCATCTGCGCGAGGCACAACAAGACACAAGTGTGTACGCTATAATATGCCGTACGGTCACTCTCATGATCGGATGGAACGGCTAACCGACACTATTGGAAAGAGGTCAGGTACATGAACAACGGCTGTATGTGCTCTCCAAATATCATCATCTTTGGGTCACGGAAGTCATATATCATTACATAATTCACTAAGCGCCCACTAGACCTTGATTTAGGGCCAATAATACCCGGATGACTGTTCGTGCCACCCGAAGCTTACTGCCTGGGGTGGCACGGACCGTCAACGCATTTCTTCTCATGCGACCGGGCGGGATGGCAGGTTGCGGATAGCCTAGCCCTGACTGCGGGACCGACCTGAAGTCGGTCCTGTATCCAGGGTGCCCAAATTTCCAAAGGGTCCCGGACAGGAGAAGTTCCCGCAAGTCAAATCCCAGGCCTAGGGAAACCCAAACCCGACTTCCCATGCTCCCAAACTTTTCCAAACTCCCTCCCTCCTTATCCCTTTTCCACGTCGGTCCAGAGGAGGGGTAACCTTGTTTCTAAAAAAGCCCACCACCGTCGGAAAAAAAATGAAGCAGGTAGGAAAAACAATTCCCCAGATGGGTCCCGGCCGAGCCGGGGAGTCCCACACCGAGTCATCGGTCAGCTCCCATCGTATCCTGGGGGGGAGCACCCAACTGCCAAATTTTAATGCCGCGCCTTCAGCGCGGTCGGCTGCTTTAGCGCCCCTGACACTGGCTGCGACTCACGCGCCACACGACACGATCTCGGCAGCGACAGACGCGCCACTTGACACCCGAACGGCTGCGACTCACGCGCCAAAAATACGGACACAGAACGAGCCGTCCACGAGTGCCTGGCAACAGAGCCTCGTCAGGAACAGCGTCACGAATAACCCGGACAACGACAAAGACGACGCCCGACTCTCAAGTCTCGGTGGCGAACTCCGTGCGCTGGCACTCCAGCGCGAGAAGATCGACACCAGACTGACAGAACTGATTGAGAAAGAGACGGGATCTGATGCGGGACCGAGTGGCTCCTCCTCTGCCGATGAAGTACGCCTGCTGACACACAAGCGCGGAAAAATCATGGCCAGGGAGGGGAAACTCAACAGCCGTATGCGCGCAATACGCGAAGGCGACAGCCAGCGCGACGCGCAAGCGGCAGTTGAAAGAGCAGTACGCGACCAGTCGCTAGTACGCGAAGGGAACACCCAGCGCGAAAAGCAACCGGACGCGGAAACGCGCGGACAGGCACTTCTACGCGAAGGGGAAACCCAGCGCGAGATCTCCCTGCCCGTGACTAAACCCAGCGGACCCGCTGATCAGACCCGAGACGACACGACAAGACCAAAAGACAGGCCCCGGAACAGGAAGAGAGGGAAGCGGGCTGGAGTCTCACGCAATGCGGCCTTGACAGAAATTCTGTCAAGCACCTCTGACCCGCAACCAAGCACGAGTGGCATGGGTGCGGCAAAGAGAGTGCGCCCGGACGACTCGGCTTCACCGAGTGGTCTACAGGGAGGCCCCAAACGCGTGAGGATCCAATCCGCTCAAGGGGAGCGGAGAAACTACGCGCTGGCTACAAAGGACATACCGGCGGAGCTGGCCGTAGCTATCTGCTTCTCTCCTCCTTCCAGAGACATGACCACCGAAGAAGCGACTCACGTACAGAAGACCTTGGAAAACCTCGTCATGGACACTGACCCCACTAGCCCACTCCCGGCCTTCCGCGGATATCCTCGGATAGCGGATGGCACCGTGCAGATGTGGTGCGAGGACAGACATGCCTTGACCTGGTTAACTCTGAATGTTCCAAAGATTACGATGCCGCACACTGATCTGACACTGACCGTGATGAAACAGGCCGACATACCTACCCGTGTCCGAGCCGCGCTCTTCGTACCCAGGTACAATGGAGATATAGCGTGGCTACAGAGCGTTCTGAAACGTCAGAACACCTGGTACGACATAGGTAGGTGGACCTTATACAGGGCGACAGCAGTCGGTGGCGATAACTACGGGACTTATTTGACCCTGGGTATCCCACCGGATGAGGCCGAAAAAGTCTTGGCGCGGGAGCGACGAGTAGCGTACCTTTTAGGTTCGATATACGTCCGCTTCTACCCCAAGACCCAACCCTCAGACACCCGAACTGACACCACTAACCCGACAGACCAAACACCGACACCGACACCGACACAGACAGACCTACCCACGACTGACGACATGACACAACTAGAGGAGGAGATGGCGAGGGCCGCGATGGCTGACAGTGTACCACCCGAGTCACCTGGGTGGACCGAGCAACTGCTCGCATCTTCACCGGATGTAGGCGATCACAGGATGGGGGAGGGAGACAGGATACCCGATGGATCCGTCTCGCCCTAACTCCACCCGGCCGCCGCCACCCTCGCCCCCTCCCCTAGAAATAATACAAACAAATCTCCAGCATAGCCAGACTGCCACGGCTAGCCTGCGCAGGGCGCTGGAGACAAAACCAAATACGGTCGCACTGATCCAGGAGCCGTGGGTCAGAAACAACAGAATATGCGGCCTCAGTAACATCGGAGGTAAGCTGATCCTAGACACACATGGCACTGGAACACCAAGAACCTGTGTCTACATACCTAAAGATATACCCACAACAACACTCACCCAATTCTGTTCCAGAGATTTAACAGCTATCAGGCTCCAGACACAAGGCGAGGCCCCGGACATCGTACTGGCCTCAATATACATGCCAGGCGACGACGAGGTTTGTCCACCAAGAGAGATGGCTGACCTGGTAAACCACTGTGAGGGCACAAATCTGGACCTAATCATCTGCACAGACTCAAATGCTCACCACCCACTTTGGGGCTGCGACAAGCCAAACCCTAGAGGAGAGGTACTATGCACATACTTATTCTCCACTAATCTTAACATTATAAATCGCGGCTCGGAACCCACATGGGTCACAGTCCGTGGACAAAGCATCATAGACCTAACGCTGGCCACATTAGGCGCGACGAACCTCATATCTAACTGGCACGTATCAGATGAACCTTCTTGCTCCGACCATAGAAGGATTCGTTTTATACTCTTAACCACTCCAAAAAAACCCGAACCAAAGCGAAATCCGCGACGAACAAACGTCCCCAGATACAAAAAACTTCTAGCTACACTATTAGCTAAGCATAAAACACCCACAAACATAACAAATCCCACACATCTTGAAAACACTGTAACAAAACTATCAAATTACATAATTGAAGCATACCACGCTTGCTGCAAACTAAGGGTTCCATCCAACAGGAGCAAGGGAAGCTCCTGGTGGAATGCCGAACTTAGCGAACTTAGGAAAACACTGCGCAAACAATTTAATAGAGCCAAAAACTCAAGATTCCCAGAAGACTGGGAGACATACAAAACAACACAACACACCTTCAAAAAGGAAATCAGAAGGGCCAGAAGAACAGCCTGGCGCCAATTCTGTGACAACATAGAATCAAATGATGAGGCAGCACGTGTAAGGAAGATCCTATCAACTGATAAAGATCGTAACCTTAGCACGTTAAAAAAGCCAGACCACACATACACATCAACAGACTACGAAACCAGTAAGGTACTTTTAGAAACACACTTTCCAGACTGCAAAATCTCAGAGAACAGATCATGGATGGATGAAACAATATGGACACCAACCGACGAAGACTGGTACAACTCCCGGAACATAGTAACAGAGGAAAGGATAAGATGGGCAATTAGAACCTTCCAACCATATAAGTCAGCAGGCCTGGATGGCATATTCCCGGCCCTGCTGCAATGGGGGATGGACCACCTTCTACCATGGTTAGTAGAGATCTACCGAACCTGCATAGCGCACAGATATGTGCCGCTGGCATGGCGCGAGGTAAAAGTTATCTTTATACCAAAACCCGGAAAAACTGACTACACAGAACCGAGAGCATACAGACCCATAAGTCTGACATCTTTCCTACTGAAAACCCTTGAGAGGCTCTGTGACAGATACATTCGGGACGGAGCTCTCCGAGTAAAACCACTCCACAAACAACAGCATGCTTACTCTACAGGCAAATCCACAGAGTCTGCACTGCACAGCGTAGTCGCTAAGATCGAATGCGCAGTGGACCACAAAGGTTCCTCTCTAGCTGCCTTCCTGGACATTGAAGGCGCTTTTGACAAAACCATCTTCCACAGCATCAGCATGGCCCTAGAGAAACACGGCGTCAACTCAACCCTAACTGGCTGGATTAATAACATGCTCAGTTTGAGGGCTGTACAAGTTACAGTGAACGACACCACAAGGGCCATTGTGGCAAAGGGATGTCCACAAGGTGGTGTTCTATCGCCACTTCTGTGGAACCTTGTTGCAAATGAACTGATCGAACGACTAAACAATAAAGACTACTTTACCGTTGGCTATGCTGACGATATCACCATAATTATAAACGGAAAACATGAAAACACCTTATGCAATCTCATGCGCCAAGCCCTAAAAATAGTAGAGCAATGGTGCACGGAATACCAACTATCGGTAAACCCCACAAAAACACAATTAATACTCTTCACAAAAAAAAGGAAGCTGGCAACACTTCAGTTACCAAAATTTTTCGGCACAACCCTGACCCTTTCAACTGAAACCAAATATCTGGGCATATATTTGGACAAACAACTGAATTGGGCAAAACACACTGAATACTTGACCACCAAAGCCAGCATATCAATGTGGCAGTGTAAGCAACTGCTGGGAAAAAACTGGGGCATTAGCCCTAGGGTCACCTACTGGCTATACACCTCTGTTATCAGACCACTCGTCACATACGGCTCGCTGGTCTGGTGGCCCAGGACCAACTTGAGCTCAAATCAAAAAGAACTAGAAAAGCTGCAGCGACTGGCATGTGTAGCAATCACTGGCAGCATGAGAACAACACCCACCGCCGCCCTACAAGCAATGCTGGGACTGCCACCCCTACATCTTACTGTGCAGGAGGATGCAACCATAGCAATCTTTAGACTCAGCATGAACGACACCCTAAACAATGACCCTAGAATAAAGCATACTCGTATTCACGAAGACGCGATCAAACGGCAACCCATGATGGCATCACCTAGTGATAAAATCTTAAAAACACACCATTTCCAGAAGCACTACAATATACAACTCACTGAAGAAGAATGTGACCATCCGAACCCAACGGAGATAAGAATCTACACTGATGGGTCAAAAACCGACTCCGGAACAGGAGTGGGAGTTTTCTCAAATGACCTGAACATCAAAATATCAAGGCCCCTAAGTACGTTCAACACTGTATACCAGGCTGAGTGTGTTGGCATCATCCTTGCAGCACATGCAATTAAGGCTAGAAAAATCACAAACACCTGCATACGCATACTATCTGATAGCGCATCAGTACTCCAATCCTTGGAAAGATACCACTTTGCCTCGGGATTAATACTGGAATGCCATAACGCACTGGAACATGTTGTGGGACACTACAACAACACAATAACTCTACAATGGATCAAAGGACACAGCGGGTCGCTGGGCAATGATGCAGCTGACGAGCTAGCCAGGAGAGGCTCAAACACAGCGGCCATTGGACCGGAACCAACTGTGCCCATACCCTTCACTCAAATACGTAGATGGCTACAAAAACACACACACACACAGTCCGAGATCTGGTGGTCCTCAGCATCGGGCTGTAGACAATCCAAAGAAGCAATGCCATGCCTGGATGGTAAGCTGAAGCGGCGTCTACTACGGCTCAACAGGAAAAACCTACGAGTTGTGGTGGGGACCATCACCGGACACTGCTCACTCAACAAACACTTTCACACTATTGGCATAACTGACAGCCCTCTGTGTAGAGCGTGCATGGACGCTGACGAAACGGTCGCGCATGTGCTCCTCGAGTGCACAGGCATCGTGAAAATCCGGAGAGAAACCTTGGGCTCACCAAGAACTCTTCCGGAGGCCCTGAGAAGTTTGGGAGATCTAATATGCTTCTGGAAGGAGGTGGGCTGGATGGAGTAAAGGCCACCGTGGCTTACGTACAATGGTCCACATCGGGACTAAGTGCGGAAACCAGACCCACTGGCATATTGGTGGGTCAAGATGATGATGATGATGATGATGAGGGCCAATAATATAATCAATTTCCTTGTTCTTATCGTTATGAACTTTAAATGGAATATTTTTTAATTGTACTTTGTCCGTTTGACCTTATCAGTTAAACAAATTCTGACTATAATTTTAATTATTATTACAACAAAAACCGTTAAAAGAAACTCAAAAGTATAACATTATTTTTATGCTAGATCATACTAATATTATAAAAGCGAAAGTTTGAATGTTTGTTTATCCTTCACGTCTAAACGGCCGGAGATATTTTAATAAAATTTGGTATGTAGTTAGCTGGCACCCTCGATTAACACATAGGCTATAACTTTTAAAGTTTAAAGCGGGTAAAACCGCGGGGCACAGCTAGTGTATCGCAAAAAGGGGCAGTTTGAAAACTCGAAATAATGTTTTTTGACGCCATATTCAAAACCCATCATCTGATCGTTATTCTTGTATAGAGAGTTAATACTTTTTGTGTATTTTGCATGTTGACATTCTACAAGTTGTTCCGTTACACAGGCAAACTAGACTAGCAGCCATTTTAAGTCGATGTTTTATTTATAAACCAATTATTTAATTCTTTTATAAAAGCAAATAAATGATTTGAGGTAATCAAATCATGTCAAAACGATTCAGTGGCCTAAGATGTTTTCATGACAGCCGTAGCCGTAGCCGACCGTTTGGCGTACTCAAGTATGCTGAGATTGTAAAGGCATTTAGAAAGGATGAACGAAAGAAGATTGACAATAGAAGTATATAAGAATGTAGTGTGAATGGTACAACTGGAAGGGGAAGACCTCGTAGAACATTCTCTGACTAAATCGGAGACGTTCTCAAAAAAGGCCAGGTCAGAAATACCCTAAACCGGCGATCGTGTCTAAAGAATATAATGACAGTAAACGCGGCAAAAGAGGTGTGCAAAGATCGCTACAAATAGAAATCCGTTGTCCCTGCCTACCCCTCTGGGAAACAGGCTTGAGTCTATGAACATACCTAGCTTCTGCACAGCATCTCCAATAACACTGATGGCCCTCGCAGACTGTAGGACCACGTCTTGATGTTCGTGTTGCAACATTTCGCTCAGTATGTCTCCTAACAGGTTGATGTGGGGATGCAACAGATCCCTGAGGTGGTGGAATGCCACGGCAGACAGCACTTGAAGAGACTCTAGGACTATCGGAATGGCTGACGGCTTGCAACGCTGAAATGAATACAATGAGGTGGTCGCTGACTGTATTATATAAAAAACGTACAAGTTTCGTATTTAGAACAAATAATAATAATAATATTGTTTTCTTTTTTATTTCAATTTTATAGATATAAATATGTAAAAAATAAGAACTTTAAATAAATAATTTGGAATAATAATAAAATTAAACATTTGGATCTTGCTTGATTTGAATTTTTGTTTCTGCGCGTGGTTTAATAGTAAAGAGTTAGGTGGTTGGGTCAAGAACCAGATCTAACACGGCTACACGGCATAAAATTCTGGGAAATTATTAATCACGGCCATCTGATCCCAAACTAAGCAAACTTTACTTTTCTTTTGTAAATACATACCTATATAGATAATTACACCCAGACTCAGGACAAACGTCGTCGTCATATCAGCCGAAAGACGGTCACCGCTGGACAAATGCCTCCCCCCCCCCCCCTAAAGTGGTCGTCGCATCTCGAAGCGGGAGAGCAAGGCATGAGAAAGTTGCGAACACACATTCTCTTTCTCTCACACCCAGTTACGTTTAGTATACCAGTTTGAACGTTTTACATCAGTAGTGTGGTCTAAAGCACACTCGTTTTTAGGATTCCGTAGCCAAATGGCAAAAAAAGGAACCCTTATAGATTCGTCATGTCTGTCTGTCTGTCCGTCCGTATGTCACAGCCAGGTGTACTGTTGAAACTTGGTAAGTAGATGTATTCTGTGAACCGCATTAAGATTTTCACACAAAAATAGAAAGAGGACAATAATTTTGGGGGTTCCCCAGACATAGAACTGAAGCTCAAATAGTTTTTTTTTTCATCCTACCCATACACGTGGGGTATGTATAGAAAGGGTATTCAAAAATGATATTGAGGTTTCTAATATAATATTTTTCTAATTTGCACGAGAGACACTTCTAAAGTGTTAAAATGAGTGTCCCCCCCTGTGACTTCTAAAATAAGAGAATGATAAATCTAAAAAAATATATGATGTACATTACCATGCAAACTTCCATCGAAAATTGGTTTGAACGAGATCTAGTAAGTAGTTTACGTCATAAATCGTAAACCGCCATTTATCTTTCATTTAATCAACTGAAATACTTGCTGCTACGGAACCCTTCATGGGCGAGTCCGGCTCGCACTTGGCCGCTTTTTGCAATAACAACACGTACATTTAAAAGAATAAATTCCTATTTTGAGTTGCATATCCAGTTTAAACCAACATTATCTCACTGCCCTTTACAATATTTTTAATATGCCAGATAATAATACTATTATCTCCTTTTAAAGAAAACAATTTCTACTATAGTTTGGATATAACCAGTTTCATTAAAACGGGCTATCAAAGTCTATATTTACACTTTGTTTAATTTTAGGACAGTTGATATCTCGTAACAGTTTTATGCCGAATCCTAATTATATGTGTCAAAATTAATCGGACAATATGGAGATAAATCCATGTGTAGCGGGGTTCTTTACAAAGATATTGACGGACACAAGTAACATCCACGCTCAGAACTAGTTATGGGTCACACGAATAGTTGACATGCGCGGGACTTGATCGGGCACGAAATTATAACTGCGCAACACGTTCGGTTAATAACAATGGTTTAATAGTTACCACCTCATTAAACTTTATAGTGTATTAAAAAATGCTAAAACCAATTATGAACATACACTATTAAGGGTTAAAGAACAGAGTGTTAACGCGCGCCTAAGGCACCCGAGGGGAAAGACGTGCGGAGGGCAGTAAAGAACCGACGAACCATTCACGGACTGCGACACTGCCACAGCGAAGGATTAAATATTGTACCATAAATTGTATCTACCTAATAACTAAAGAAATTAAACTGTTACACAACAATACTATACAAGAAAGTCTTTAATTTGTACGAAACACACAGAATTTACAGGATCTTTTAAAAATACGACAAATATATTTGGTATATCAGTTATCTGGTTTCCATAGAACCAGCTCTGCATAGTTTGGGGTCAGATTGCCGTGTGTGAATAATGTCAAAAATGTTAGTTCAAATAATATTTAGTTTGTTCATCACAAGAACTGTCTAAATGTTAACTCTGTTTTGAATAAATGTTTCATCGTAAAAAGTGTTAAAGAACTTGAATATTTACGGACCTGTTGGCGTGGTTGTTAGATACTTGCCTTAGACACGGCAGGTCGTGGGTTTGATTCCCACCCAGGACAGAATTTGTGTGCAAGATCATGTCTGTTGGTCCTGAGTCTGGGTGTAATAATCTATTATATATTATACGTAAATATTTACAAAATAAAAGTAGTATATGTAAAAAATCAGTTATCTGGTTTAAATAGAACAAGCTCGACTTAGTTTGGGATCAGATGGCCGTGTGTAATTATTGTCCCAGGATATTATTGTCATTATTACATATAATATCGATACAAAAAATTTAAACATAAATCCCACTTACCACAACATCATTCCCTCTAAAAATCCATCCCATATTCTTAAAACAGATATCTAATATCCAACTTCTGAAGTTATGTTTATTTTCTACATTTTCCTCATCTACATCTTCAATTTCCTGATGATCAACAAACATTTCATCATCAGAGTAGCCTTCTTCAAAATCATCACACTCTTCAGCATCAGTCTTGGATATATTAAGCGGTAACTTAGACGAACTCATTGATGTAGATATTTTGGAAGGCACTGCATCTTTCTCGATCGCTTTTATAACCTCGTCGACTTTAGGATCGACAGACAGAACACAACCCATAGTGATTAAAGCACCAACTTGTAATGTTACATCTAGAAAGAAAATATAATTT
The DNA here is from genome assembly GCA_951640165.1 of Pseudoips prasinana. Taxonomy (NCBI): domain Eukaryota; kingdom Metazoa; phylum Arthropoda; class Insecta; order Lepidoptera; family Nolidae; genus Pseudoips; species Pseudoips prasinana. Next base: position 20,239,754 of record OX621260.1, read on the forward strand.
ATTTATTAATTAAACTAGCTGTGCCCCGCGGTTTTACCCGCGTTACATTTTATAAATTATGACAGCTCCTCCCCCGTAGGTGAAAGCGTGATAATAACCTATACATTGACCCGACCGCTTAGTAATATTCATGCAAAATTTGAAGTAAATCCATGCGGTACTATTTGAGTTTTGCCCGGACATAGATACAGACAAACAGACAAAAATTCTAAAAACTATATTTTTGGTTCGATATTTATTGTAGATCTTTTGAAAAAAATTTGTAATGTACAGTTTTGAATTTCCTACGATTTTATTATATGTATAGATTAAGCTACTGGTTGAGAGCCTTCTGCGCTAGCCAACTGCTCGTAGTCGTAGTTGTACTAAATTTAAAAATAATAGCTTAGCGACTTATTATTTATTTAAGGATTTAAAAAAATATATATGACAACAGACCTCACGGTCGGAATAATTATAGAAATTGACTATGTTTATGACTGTATTAGACTATGTTTATGTACTGCATTGTGAGCTTGACAAGTACATCATAACAGCTGTAAGAAGTCCACTGCTGTACAAAAGCCTCCCCCAAGACTCATCTTGGGGCGATATGCCATAATAGCCACGCTTGACAAACGGGTTGGTGATCGTAGTATGATGGTCATAGTACACAGAGAGACGCTGCTGCCCGTTCTCTGGTAGATATTCCCTCGGGTCGACTTCTACCCCCACGCCCGTGGGGTGAGATGGGGTGACGATATTTTACGCCGTTAACCACACAGCAATTGCCGTAATTTAAATATCATTCTGAATTAATAGAAATTCTGAAGAAAATAATATTATTTATTATTTAGAAACAAACAGTCATACAAATATATTATTATGCTTACAGTATAAATATATCGGAATCGCTGGATGCGGATAGCGCAAGACCGGCAATTGTGGAGATCTTTGGGGGAGGCCTTTGTCCAGCAGTGGACGTCTTTCGGCTGATATGATGATGATGATAAATATATTATAATTATAGACCTTTAGTTTCCTTAATAATATACATAAAAAGCTAATAATTTTACTTAGTCGATTATTTTTATATTATTATTTAAATAATAATATTTAAGTAAAATGATTAGCTTATTATGTATATTATTAAGGAAACTAAAGGTCTATAATAAGTATCAAAGTATTTTATGTATTCTTTTGTGTGTTGTACCCCTATTGCTTAATTTATATTGATGTACATTATGTGTCTAATAAGTACATATTATTTCTTTCTTTCTTCTAACTTGCTTGGGCTTATATACTCCTTCATCTTATGCAAAGGCATGGCCTGCAAAAGCGCGGCGCAAAATTTGAGCTTAGTTATGATAACAGTATATACAGTTAAAGCATATAAATGACAAATTAAAGCAATCCTATATTTCTTTACCTCTATGAACTAAAAATTTCCTAGTGGCCATAACTAGCATACTGATGAGTCCCACCTAAATTTTATGGTAATATTTGAGCTGAGTTATAATAACACTAGAGAGAATCAAAGTATATAAATGAAAAATTAAAGTATCTCTATATATCTTCTCGTCCCAAATACCGCAGTGTCTCAAGGCGAAATTCTTCGACCAGTGTATGTTGCCAGTGATGACTTACGGAACAGAGACGTGGTCACTCACTATGGGCCCAATCAGACGGCTCAAGGTCACCCAAAGAGCAATGGAGATATAGATATGCTTGGAGTTACCCAGCGATCGAACCAGAAATGCTAAGATCCGCAGGCGAACCAAAGTAACCGACATAGCCCGAAGAATTGCCAAGCAGAAGTGGCAGTGGGCAGGGCACATAGCTCGTAGAGCCGACAGCGCTGAGACAGAAAGTTTCTTGAGTGACGACCACGAACCGGAAGACGCAGCGTGGGCAGCTTCCTACAAGATGGACCGATGATCTTATGAGGGACGTTGGAAGTCGCTGTGTGCGTATAGCGCAAGACCGGCAATTCTGGAAATCTTTGGGGGAGCCCTTTGTCCAGCAGTGGGCGTCTTCCGTCTGATATGATGATTACTTAGCTCTATGCACTAAAAATTTCCTAGTGGTCATAACTAGCTCACTAATGAGTCCCTCCCTTCATTTTTTAGTAGGGCATGGCCTGCACAAGCGCAGCACAACATTTGAGCGCACTTATGATAACAGCATAGACAATTCAAGCATAGGGGAAGCTTTACCATAAGATGAATAAAATAAAAAAGAAAAGAAAAAGCTCACTGATGAGTCTCTCCTTTATCTTATGGTAACGCGTGGCCTGCACAAGCGCGGCGTAACATTTCAGTTTAGTTATTGATACAGTTTAGACGGTTAAAGTATATAGATGAAACATTAGAGCATCCCAATATTTACTTACCTCTATGCACTAAAAATTTCCTAGTGGTCATAACTAGCTCACTAATGAGTCCCTCCCTTCATTTTTTAGTAGGGCATGGCCTGCACAAGCGCAGCACAACATTTGAGCGCACTTATGATAACAGCATAGACAATTCAAGCATAGGGGAAGCTTTACCATAAGATGAATAAAATAAAAAAGAAAAGAAAAAGCTCACTGATGAGTCTCTCCTTTATCTTATGGTAACGCGTGGCCTGCACAAGCGCGGCGTAACATTTCAGTTTAGTTATTGATACAGTTTAGACGGTTAAAGTATATAGATGAAACATTAGAGCATCCCAATATTTACTTACCTCTATGCACTAAAAATTTCCTAGTGGTCATAACAAGCTCACTGATGAGTCCCTCCTTCATTTTGTGGTAGGGCGTGGCCTGCACAAGCGCGGCGCAACATTTGAGCGCGACAATGATAACCGCGTGACTTCGCTCGCTGTTCAGTACACTGGTTAATACTTTGTGCATGCATGTGATCACGTAGCCCAAGGACTCGGAAAATGGAATAAATGAAGCGTTTTCTTTCTTGCTGTAACAACATGTTTATTTTATTTAAATTATGTAGTATAAATAAACTAAAGTATACATTAATGTGCATTCACAACGTTATCCACAAATTATCTTCTTCAAATAGACAATATATTTGAACTTGAATTATTATTCTATGTTCTGTATATTCTGCATTAGTTTGTTCTAAAATGTATAAGCAGATGTAGCAAAAATGTCTATATCAGTAAACAAATTATTATTTTTTGACTGATATAGAGGTTTAGATTAAATACCACTTCGGTTCATTAGGGTTCAGGTTTATCAAAATGACTGTGTTAAAAACCCACAAGTAGCAAATAGCGTTTTTTTTATATGGGCTTCCGCATGTTGGTCTAGTGGTTACCGACCCTGACAGCTTAGTCTGAGGTGGTGAGTTCGATCCCTTCCAGGACAAATATTTGTGTGGTGAGCACGATTATATCTTCTGAGTCTGGGTGTAATTTTTCTATAATATGTATGTATTTTTTTAACACAACGCCCACATTGGTACGTGATTCCCTTTACAAACATATAACTGACGGACACAAAGAACAACTACTTATGGGCCATACAAATAGTTGTCTTGAGCGGGAATCAAAGCCTGGACACGAATTGACGAGGCGACTGTCCCAACCGCTGCGCCACATGTGCATTTATCTTCTGTCGATCTTTTGGGGAGGCCTTTGTCCAGTAGTGGACATCTTGCAGGTAACATGATGATGATGATGACTAATTATGTATTGAACTTATTTTATACTAGCTGTGCCCCGCGGTTTTACCCGCGTTAAACTCTATAAATGATCACAGCTCCTCCCCCGTAGGTGATAGCGTGACAATATGTAGTCTATATGTTGACCCGACCGCTTAGTAATATGCATGCAAAATTTTAGGTCAATCCATTCAGTACTTTTTGAGTATACATACATACAGACAACAACAACTATATTTTCACGCCCCACGTATCCTTTTTAAAAAATATTCAATATACAGTTTTGTCTTTCCTTTGATTTTATTATATGTTTTGATTATATGAATTGGAAAAACAAAGTATAAGAAATATCTCACCAAGTCTCTGCCTGAGACAAATATATCCTAGAACCAGATAGAAGCGCCAGTATCACGCTAAGGACGCTCGCTCTACTGCTGGCTATAGGGTCCGTCACTGCACAGTAAGCAAGAGTCTTTTTCGCAGACTCTGTTGCTGACCAGCTGGAAGGATCCGGAGAGTCCGGGAGCAAAGCCCACCAGTAACCAAATATATCTCGTTTCTCTTTAACCTGCCAACAAAGGAATTTCAACATTATATTATCTAAGCCCAAACTAAGCACAGCTTGTACACACGGCTACACATCAAGCTATACATTTATATTATAAGCTGATCCCGCGTTGTATAGGATTTCCATACAATGAGAGGTCAGCTTATATTGGAGATGTATAGCTTTATATGTAGCCGTGTGTACTATAGAAACTAAGCACAGCTTGTACACACGGCTACATATCAAGTTATTCATTACCATTATAAGATGATCTCGCGTTGTATAGGATTTCCATACAATGAGAGGTCAACTTATATTGGAGATGTATAGCTTTATATGTAGCCGTGTGTACTATAGAAACTAGATAACTGATATACTACATATACTAATTTTGATTTGTAAATACATAATTACACCCAGAGTCGGGACAAAAAGACATGTTCATGCACACAAATATCTGTCCTGGGTGGGAATCAAACCCACGACCAGCGGGGTGAAAGGCAAGTATCTACCACGCCAACACGCCCGTCATCATTGATTGTCTGTGATGATAATGAGAGATTGTTTTAAAATTGAGTAACAACATGCATCTCAGCCTCATCATCATCATGTTCCATGTGTTAGATAGCCGAGACAGACTAGTGGTTAGTCTGTTGGACTGAGGAGTGTATGCAATGTGGGCAATTTCTGTTCCATCACTCTCATGATCTCATTGGATGACTACCGAAAGAGGTCAGGTAAAGGACCGCATGTGGTGCTCGAAAGACCACAATTTGGGTCAACGTAGGATTGTGCAGGACCACAATTGCCTGGCAACTAACTGGCTTTGCCTCAACATTTATAAAAAATTTAAAGTTATCATCAGTATCTTCATGGTCTTAACATTACCTTCACTAGAACTAGCAGTAAATTAGAAGCACTCTGCCTCACTCTAGACCTCAATGCTATCAGTTTTACTTCTCTACTGTTCTCTACGTCTGACATATCTGAATCGCTGGTTAATGCCCAGTAGTTCTTGGCTTTCTGAGGCTCCAGGTAATTCCTGCTAGCTGGCTTGTACGCTGAATTATTTTCGAAGTTGTCCACATCCTTCATTAAACTCCGGTCTGATACCGGTATCTCTTTTTTCAAGCTCTCAATAGCATTGTTCCGCTGTTTTCGGAGTTTCTGTTTCTGAAATATCAAAGGTAATAAAAGATCATTATAATGACTGCACGTGTGACGCAGCGGCTAAGGCAGTCGCCTCGCCGCTTCGTGTCCCGGGTTCAAATCCCGTGCAGGACAACTATTTGTGTGACCCATAAATAGTTGTCCAAGTCTGGATGTATTTTGTTTCCGTCAATTATATGTATGTAAAGTACCCCGTGACACAGGGATTAAATTCCATAGTGCGGGCGTTGTTTTTTTTTAATATATATAGAAGTCATAAATAATTAGGGTCATTCAGCGTCATAAAAAATTACTAAAGTATTTATTTTTAATAATGTTTGTTTAGGACCTGACGGGTGTACTCAATGAAAGCAGTGGACTGTATTAAATAGATATATTGCAAATAGTTGGTCAAGTAGTACAGAGAATCCCGATCCCGAGCCCGCGTGGAAGACAAGTGAAGGTGCAGTGGTGACGAATGCGGTCGCGAGCGCGCGGGCGGGCGCGGGGACGCACATCACGGCCGCACCATTCCGCGCTGCTACAGGCAGCTTAGGCGATGATAGTGTCAACATTTTATGTATTATACACGTAAAAAAAAGTTGAGTTTTTAACTTCATTTATTACCCAACAATAGCTGCACTGATTGATCTTTGATTTTTTGGATTAGTCTCCTCTAAGAATACTTATAAAAATATTGGAATTTAAATATTAAAAATTAAATAAAAATCTAATTCATACAAAATAATTGCATGGAAATGAAAAAAAAGCAACTGTCAAAATTATCTATCCATAATTGACTTATATTATCTATTAGTCATCTCATAAAGATTAGACATTCTAAATATTTATTATCTATTTTAACTTTCAATCGCCTACTACGACCTCCTTAGTAAACTTACAATTTTGATTATTAATATAATAAAGCATCTTTTTTGACAAGTGGGCAAGTGATAAATATACTGATATATGTCTAAATACAAGATAAATTACATACAGACACAGAACAAATAACCAATAATCGTGTTCACCACACATAGATTTGTCCCGGTTGGGAACCCGCAGCCTCTGGCTTAGGTGTCAGGGTCAGTTACCACTACACTAACAGACCAGTCATCATGTTGCACCTTGCATTAGTTTTAGATATATTACTAGCTGTAACTAAAAGAAACATCCAACTTCAATATATTCTAGAATAAATTAAAAAAATTCTTAACCCAAAAATGTTATTACAGTATAAAAGAGTTTTTCGAGGACAGAACTAAACAGTAAGACAGTGTGCAATATAAAAAATAATTAAATTATAATATGTTAAAGTAAATAGTATAAATATAATGATAACATAATAATAAAGGTATATATAAATATAATAATATATATAAATAATATATTAAATAGTTTGTAAATCATTTTATATTAAAATTGTATTGCTGCGCCCTAACAGGGTATCATGTATGTACGTCTACATTCTTCATGATCGCAATAAATATTTGTATTTGTGCCCCGCGGTTTTACCGGCATTAAACCTTATAAATTATAGCCTGTGTTATTTGGATATATACTAGCTATATTACTACAACTTTCATCTAAACCTGTCCGTAGTTTTTGCGTGAAAGTGTAACAAACATACACACTCACACCCTCATAAACTTTCGCCTTTATAATATTAGTGTGATATAAATATGTTATACCTTCCCTCCTTTGGGGTTTGGATTATGCTTCACAGGAGCCATGGCTATAGTCTGTTGTGCAGGCAATATCTTCTCAGGCTTATTGCTCTGTGTCACTAGACCATGAAGAACAAAGTAGCGGCATATACCCATCACTTCTGGCAAGGGAATGCTGATAGTAGGGTCATTGAAGTACAACTGGGACAATACTCTTAGAGCTGATATTACTACCTGGAATTAGAAGCAATGTTTAAAATTTAGTGTGTTGCTAGGTTAAATTGTTTATTACAGTACTGAAGTAGAAAAGACATCTTTCAAACCCCCTTATAAATAACATCATCATTACAGTCCCACTGCAGCCCAGGGGCTCCTCTCACAAAGAAGGCATAGGTCTATTTTTTTTTTTATTTAAACTTTCTTACAGTAAGAACTAATAGGCGGACTTAATGCCAAAGGAATTGTCGAAGTTTTTCTTTTGTATACCTAAATATATTAAGCATTCAGACAACCGATCGAGCATATATTGTGTTTGCCTACTAAACAATTACTCTAATTGGACCAAATCCCGTGTTCATGCCCGCTTGAGTATGTTTCGCCGAACCGTCTCAACTGGGTCGTGTTGAAACCGGTAGTAGATGAACCCACTGAGTTTGTTTCGCTGGGTCTTCTCAGTTGGGGCGCATTGGATCCGGTGGTAGCATTAAAGTGCGACCGTCGTTATTAACACAAGGTCTGTCATAATAATAATACCTTAATATAGACAGAACCATTGACAATATGTAGTAAAAATATTAGACTTATACTAGATAATTAAACGTAATTTCTTGACAATAACTTGATACGAGCTAGCTAAATATCATTGCAAATTTGCAAATAAATTTTATAAATTATTTCATACAATATGTACCTAAATATCTATGTTACTAGAAATAATAATGTATACAACTATATTACTACAAACATGTTCTGACTATTTTACAAGCGCTTTTTTTAAAGTCTACGTGAATAAAAACCTTTTTTATTTTCTTTATTTTTATTATTTATTTTCGACCAGTCAACCTTAGGGTAGTGCAGAGAGATCGTGGCAGGTGTATTTGGGTTATATAAAATGTATTTTTACTTATTATTCGTATAATTAAACTTAATAATTACGAACACTATATATAATATGCACTGCACTGCACTGCCCTAGTGTGGGTTGGATTTTGGAGAGCTCTCAGGCTTGCAGGTTTCCTCACTATGTTTTCTTCATAGTTATAAGAATAAGATAATTATTTTCTAATACACACATGAATTGGAAAGTCAGTGGTTCAAGCCCATCTGGTTTGAGAAGACAACTGATTCCTCTAGTCAACAGTTTAAATACAAAGGCTTTCTCAGACTTCAATAGGTCACATGGTCTATTTCTATTGGTACCAATTCAGGCTATTTAGTTATATTCTACAGTTCATATGTTGGGTGCAAATACAAAATCATCACAATCATATATCACAACACCATGATGCTCTACAGGTTAAATAGCTCATACAGTTTCTTATTACATTTTATGCACTGGGGGTGTGCATATTCCACTGAGGGGTTAAATGTCCAACAGAAGTACTCACCTTACAGTACAAGAACTCATCATGTTCTTTAGAATATCCTTTCATTAAAAACTTAACCACTATTTGTGAGATCTGTTCCTTCATGTCAGAAGTGACATGAGACTCATTTTTGTTTTCTTCAGTTGTTGATATAACAGATGTTATACATTTTAAAGTAATAAGATAGATTTGTAAAAGATTCTGGGCATGTAGAGAACTCTTATTAATGTCTAAAAGTTTGATCAGTACTCCATTGTTACTGATTAATTCTTGAGTGAACTGAAAAAAAAGAAAGTTTATTTGGATAGAAAATAATTTTAAAATCTAATTAATTTAATGGCTATGCTTTTAAATATAATGTGAGGCACACATTGCTAGATGCTTTCATTGCTCCATAAGTGATTGTAGAGGTTGAGCAACTAGGCTCGGCCAAAGTGGTTTATTTTCTGAGCGTCTCTGTGCTACAGAGGATATGTTAAACTGTTGGTCCCGGTTGTAGTTATTAGACAACAGTCATAAAGCCATGTCAGCAGCCTACTGGGCGGCTAGAAAACTCTGACACTAGAGTAACCACTCTCCTATGATAAGTAGGTAAGTAACATAAAGCAAAAATTGATATTTTTAACAATAAATTTTAGATATAAGAAAAGTGACTTACGCGGAAGCAACAAAACAAGACATATTGACGAAAAATAATAACACTGAAAACATCACTGATGTGCTGGACACAATGTCCAACAAATTCCTACATACCATGGTCAACCTGATGGAAAAGATGATAGACTAAACGATGGATCGTATGATCCAGCTAATATCAAGCCTTGTGAAAAAATGATCTGCTTGTAACTTGGAACGCCAACAGCTTGACGGAACGCCGTCAAGAATTGGAAACATCTCCAAGAGGTAATACCATCCATTTGGATTTAGAGAAAGTCACGGCACAGTCGAGCAAGTTCATCGTATTGTTGATGTCATAGTCAGATCACTGGAAGAAAAAACAATACTGCTCCGCCATTTTCCAAGACATAGGTCAAGCCTTCGATAAAGTGTGGCATGAGGGCTTATTATTTAAAATTAAAAAGTTACTGCCTCACTCCTTTATCCAAATAATACAGTCCTATCTGAGTAACAGGTCCTTCGAAGTAAAGTTTAACGGTGAACTATCAGACTTGCATGAAGTAAAATCTGGCATACCACAGAGTAGTGTGCTGGGACCCGTATACCCTATATACGTTTGACCTACCTACAACCAACAATACCACCGTCGCAACCTATGCAGACGATACAACCCTTTTGGCCAGACATAAAGACCCAGAAATTGCCTCAGAATATTTACAGCATCACATTGACAAAATAGAAAACTTTGGAGAATTAGTTGGCGTAATCGAAAAATCACCGCTGTGCAGGATACAAATAAAAAAATTTTAGACATGTGGGATGGTCAATAAAAATATATATTGATGTGGATTACAAAGATATAATATGCATGTTTTATTTCTGTCAGTGGTGTGCACCTTGGGTTTGAATACAAGAGCATTGCCTATACAGTTGAATAGTCTAAATACTAGGCTATGATGACCTAGTAATAGTAGTTTTATCATTTCGTACATTTAAATGGCAAAAAAGTGGAAATTATGTCTTCATAATTAATTAAAATTATATACTAACCTTCTGTGCAGCCAAAGGATTAGCTTGTAGTATACATTGCAAACTATGTAGAATATCTGGCAACACAATGTCTGTACAACTCTTTAAGCACTCTACATGCCATGATATCACTTTCCACAAATAGTCTGTACCAAACTGTAAACTCTGCTTTGTTATGATACTATTTATTAAATGAGATGCTTTTGCCGCCAGGAACTCATCAGCAGGCTTAACATTTACACACAGGGCTGTTATTAAAGTAGCAGCATCCTGAAACAACATAATAGTAATTTCAAACATTTTTAAAGTGAGTTGTATAAATTTTAATGCAGTGGGAATCAATCAATATTATTTATTTCTTTCCACAATATATTTTATTTATTTTTATTTATTTATTTATAGTTAAATAAAATGGTTAATAACCAATTACATTAATTAACATAGAAACAATTACATTACCTATTTTTAGGGTTACATATAAATTTCAATACAAAATAAATAAATTATTCATTTTGATTACAAAAGGCTTACAGATACACATATTTGGCGGACACCTTTTAAGCAAAGGATTGCTTGTCTTAGGAGTCTCTGCTCTTCCACTTATCATTATTATTGTTATCAAGATGTAGACAAAAGCATGCAAGATTAAAATACAGGGTGACTTAATATTATACATTAATCAATAGCATTTAAATTAACAACCTGCTCTACAAGAGCATGACCAAAAATGCACATAAAGCCAAATCGGGAAAGTGTGTGTGTAACAGTGTGTGAGTGAGGTGTGAATGAGTGTGGGTGTGAGTGTAAGTAGTGAGGTATAGTGGTGTGCGGTTATTGTAAGGCCGCTACAATAGATTAAATATCGTCGTAGGATTTAGTTTTAAGCCATTCGGTTACAACTTTTTAACAGTCCCAGAACTTCATGGAATATATGTGTAATTCTCTATTCACCAAGTTATATAGGTAAGACGATTGGCTTGGGTATTGTCTTTTACCGAAAGCAGATCTTACCCTGACAGTTGGAGCGACTAAGTAGGTTCTTCTGCTTTTAGCTTTAGACGGATCATACGGGAGGGATGTATGCTTTTTCAGTATAATTTGCAGCAAATAGAGTTTTCTTACGGACAAGAAATCAGAAAAAAGGTATAGGGAGTGGGTGGGGTATCTGTAGGGTTTGAAGAACATAACTTTAAGTAAGATTCTCTTCGCTCTCTCAAGTTCCAAGAATTGAAAGAATAATACCTACTGGACATCCTTGCATACTGTAAATAGTCAGAACATGTTTGTAGTAATATATAACTAATTTATAATTATTTCTAGGTACATATAGATATTTAGGTACACGGATTGTAGGAAATAATTTACAATAAGATTTATTTTATAACAGTAACAATATTTAACCAACTTAAATTAAGTTATTGTCAAGGATCATGTGTAGGTTTAATTATTAAAATTTTAAATTTAAGCTATATTTTTACTACATATTGTCTGAATATCTAGTATACTTCTTAAATCATAGTTTTTATAATGAATTATGGCTCAGTGGGTATTCTTAGGGGCAGATGATTTCAGAAACTAGTATTTTTAAAATGAGTTGAACTCCAACATCAAACTGTAACTGTTTCAGTTTCGTATGTATAAACTCTTAAAAAGAATGAAATTCTAGTAAATTATAAAATCTTACATTTAAGAAAAAAATTGAAAACAAAATTATATTTAAATAAAACCATCATGAACTGACGTAAAAGAGTAAACTAAGGAACTGGCGGACATAGCTCTATCACTGCTTGGAAACGATTTCCTTCTACACATATGGCAAGCGATAGTGCAGCTCAGAACGAAAAAGAATAGTTCAAAATAGTTAAAATATAACCTCAAAAACTTACATGTTTCCGGACAAATAACTCCCCTTTATAAGGTTTAGCGTTAAGTTCATCAATAAGTGAGTTCAAATTTTCTGTATTGTATTGTTTTAAATACAGGAGATTGCAAAGCTCTCCGCTTATTTGGGAGAAATCTTGACCCAAATCTTTACTCATTTTATTCTACTTATAAACGACTTTTAAAAGGATCTGTGAATACAATGTATTTAATTATCACTTCATGTACCGAGCAATGTCAAAATCTATATTAAATAGTAAGAACTTTCATGTAAAATTGAAACCAATTGCAACAGATTTGTTTTCAATTCAGTTTTAGAACTTTTTTTTTTTTTTTTGTTTATGGCACAGTTTTAGAACTTATGATTCAACAAATGTCAACAACATCAATTGACTTTGACACTAGAGAGTATAATATAGTCACCAGGGAGTATATAACAAACAACGTTTTGTAATTACTACGTTTATTGGACACGAGAACAGGGTTAGCAGTATTTGTTTTTAGTTCTCCGCTCTTCTAGGGGGTACTGTGTGGTCTTTACGAGGCAAAACTATAACCGTCCTTTTAGCATATTTATATTGTATATATATTTATTCAAAATGTATCACACGTCTGATCGTCAAGCTCCATGAGTGAATAATAATTGTGTAGGTAGTATATATACACAATTATTAATCACACATACAACTTGTCATTCACAAATAATAGTACCTAACTACGCCAACCAATAGTTAGCCAAGATTTGGGGACGGTAGCCCATCTCGACGGAAACTAGACAATCGGCCAAAAGTTAAAACCGATGAAATAGAAACACATTTTTTAATATCCAATTCCAATTTGTAGTCATGGCTCCATCGCGACAACGATGATTCTGCCAATGTCAAAAGTTAGGAAAACACAATGTCAGTAAAAATATATTTAAAAGTCGAGTAATAGAGACGTTTACTACTGAAAAAGCAAAAAATAATAAATAAAAGACAAATAAAGAAACGCTTGAGCATCTTCAAAAAAACATAGACACATTAAAGGTTAGGTATACTTAGAATAAATAAATAAATTAATATAAACCACACTAAATAAAATATTATAAACGAATATTATTAACAGAAAGAAATTTTACTAGAACTTTATAATAAGAAAATAAATCAAGAGTTAACAAAGTATTAACATTCACAGGACGAGGGAAATCACTAGGTAGGATATCATACAAAGGGACAGAAATATTTGAACAATTAAAAAATATATGGTCGACGGTTCCTTCCTCAAGTCCACATTCACAGATAGAGTTGTCTCTTATTCGAATCTTTGCTAGAAAAACTGGCGTGCAAACATGGCCCAAGCGAAGACGAATGATTGTGGAAGTAATTACTTTTGGAGCATTGCGGTACTTAAAAAACCAAGGTTTAACCGGTATAAAAGGTTGTAAGCTGCCAAAGTGTTTGCCTTTGACTGACCTAACTTTTTGCCACTCATCATTCCACAATTTAACCATATGAGGTTTAGCTGCTATTTTTAGGTCCCGAGAAAAACATTTGTCGTAGGAATTGACTCCAAGTCTGATGGCATCCTTAGCACACAGATCAACCGATTCGTTTCCGCTGATACCACTATGACTAGGAATCCAAGCTAATACTACATCAATTCCACAGGAAAAACATTGAAATAAAACATTCTTAATTTTCATTGTCAGATAAAATCTATCTTTAGAGCGGAATGGAAATTTGAGAATATCTTGCAACAAACTAAGGGAGTCACAGAAGATGATAGATTTATTAAGTTTATGAGAAAGCACATATGAGACAGCCTCCAGAACAGCAGTAGCTTCCCCAGTAAAAATAGAAGTTACTTGTGAGCATTTAAAACTTAAAACAATATTATATTTTGGGATCCAGACGGCAGCTCCCACATGATCTTCCACAGACTGTTTAGAAGCATCAGTGAAGAGAGTTAACCATCCTGGCCAATCCCGCTCAATGATGTCACAAAACTTTGCATTAGCACCTGGATCATTTTTGATAATTCCAAAATCCAAAACAATTCTAGGCTTAAAGATCAAAGCGTCATACTCGAATTTAAACAATGGGTCTTTATCTAAATGGAAAATAGAAAATTTATTAGTAAACCTATTAAAACTTTTGAGTAGAGGAGGAAGTTCTTCATGATGCCAATATTTTGAAGAGTGTATTAGACCAGAAAGAGAATATAATTTATTATAAAGTAAATGGGAGGGATTTTGAAAAATGTTGCATAAGAATCGATCACATAAATATTGCCTACGGAAAGCTAGTGGGGGATCAAAGCACTCTACCTGAAGGGCACTGGAACATGATGATTTCATAGCACCTGTGATAATTCGAAGACACTTTGCCTGAATTTTATCTAGTCTAGCCAAGGCCAGCTTACTACAAGGCTCAAGAACAAAGGATCCATAGTCAAAGTGACTGCGAATTATGGCATTGTAGAGGATCTTTTGATTAAAAGGGTGAGAACCCCATCCAACTCCAGACAAAGCTCTCAAAACATTTACACCCTTCTCACATTTAGTAGTTATGTATGTTAGATGTTGACACCCAGATAATTTAGAATCTAAAATTATACCTAAAAATTTTACACTATCCTTAATACCAATGGACTCATTGTCAACCATTAGTTCTACCCTAGGGATATTTCTCTTACGAGAAAATATCACACCATTACACTTAGGGACAGAGAGAGAAAGTCCATGGTCACTTAACCAAACATTTAAATAATCTAAAGCACTATTTAGTCTAATGGAGGACGTCTCGAGTGACTTAGATGAGGCATATAGAACAATATCATCAGCATACTGTAAAATGTGACAAAAGCAATTGACTGATTGGTCCAAATCATACGTATAGATATTATATAATATAGGGCTTAGAACTGACCCCTGCGGCAAGCCCTTATATACCATCCTGGGTTCAGAGATTTTACCATCAACTCTCATATGAATTAAACGGCACATAAATAAATTGCAAATAGCAAATCAAATCAAATCAAATCAAATCAATCGTTTATTTGCAAGAACATGGTACAAAATAGATGTTACATAATTTAATATATTCACATATTCTGCCACATAATTATGGCGTGCAAATTTTATTGTTCTTAATTATATTATTATTACGTTATACAATTTAACAATTAACAAATTATTATCAGTCTTATTAACTTATTTATTATTTATAGTATATGTAATTTTATCATTTAGGTATTCTTTTACCCCGTAATATCCCTTCTCTATTAGCAACTCAAGTAACCGTTTTTTAAACAATGTATTTGGTAAGTCAATTAAATTTTGCGGTAGGTGATTGAATATTAGAATACACATGCAATATACATTTCGTCTATATAATTCTAATTTTATGTTTGGCAATCGTAATCTATTTTTGTGCCTGGAGCGACTATTTTCATGTTCACAAAATTTTTCAAAAAGTTTGGGATACTTTTTAACAAATAGGCAAATTTCGAATATGTATAAACATGGTACCGTTAATATTCTATGTTTCTTAAATAAAGGTTTGCAGCTTTCTAGGAAGGACACCCCACACAGCGCTCGCATACATTTTTTTTGAGTTTTAAAGACTCTATCTATATCTACCGAATTACCCCAAATTATAATCCCGTATCTGAGAATAGAAGAAACATAAGCATGATAGGCTATAAGTGCTGTATTCAGGTTGACGGTTATTCTAATTCGTTTTAGAACGAAAACGAAGCGATCTAATTTACTCACTATTTTATGGATGTGTGGTTTCCAACTGCAATGTTCGTCTACCTTTATACCTAAAAATACACATTCATTTACTGTACTCAGATGAAAGTCTTTATAGTGGATGTCTAAATTTGGTGTGTGTAGGTTGTATGTTTGGAATTGTATTATATTAGTTTTAGTCATATTGAGATTTAAATTATTTAGTTTTAACCATTTAATAGCATCGTCTAAAGCTTTACTTATTTCTATTTCTAAATTTGACTTATTATTACTTTTAACAATTATAGTCGTGTCATCAGCGAATAAAATACAATCTTTTTTTATAGAGTCAGGGAGGTCATTAATATAGATCAGGAAAAGTAGGGGAGATAAAATACCCCCTTGAGGGGTTCCAGTACTATTTTGTTTATAGGCTGATCTAAACACTTTTTGTTCGTGTTTAATAGTCCTCGTAATTTCTACACATTGTTCTCTTTCATCCAGATAGCTCTTAATCCAGTTATTAGCATTACCGCGTATCCCGTATGAAGAGAGCTTTGATAAAAGTGTTTTATGACAAACGAAGTCGAAAGCTTTTGTCATATCTAAAAAAATACAACTGATTTTATTCTTGGAATTTAAACATTCAGTAACTTGTTTAATTAATGTAAAACTAGCCAAAGTGGTAGAGCTATATTTCCTAAAGCCAAATTGTTCCTTTTTAAGGGTATTGCAGGATGTCAAGAAGTTTTCTATTTTGGAATACATAACTCTCTCAAAAATCTTCGATAAGATGGGTATCAGTGTAACTGGACGAAAATTGCTCATATCTGTTTTAGCTCCTTTTTTGTATAGCGGTTTAACGATAGATTTTTTTAAACGCTTTGGAAAGTGACCTTCTGAAAGAGATAGATTTATTATGTGGGTTAGGGGAGGAGTAAGACTAATCGCGCATAATTTTATTATTTTGGTATTTAAACTATCGTAACCTGTAGAATTAGTGTTTTTTAAATTATTTATTATTTTGTAAATGTCAATATTATCCACTGGAGTGAGGAATATAGTTTTTGAATTTTGGGGAATGTCATGAATATATGAATTAGAATTATTAGGTGAATTATTATTTGTTAATGATATGTAATAATTATTGAACAGGTCACATATTTTGTTGGGATTATCATATAATTTATTTTCAAATTGTACACAGTCAATTTCCGAGTTCAAATCAAAATCAAATCAAATCAAATTATTTTATTTGCAATATAGGTCAGTATATAATGTTGTTACAGAATAGGGTTAGTAGGTATCTCTATATTTTGCCACAACAAGGCGTGCAAATATTTAATATTACAATACTAAAATACAATATAATTCAGTGGAAAATGTCAATAAAATTATTCATGTCGATATTATCTATTAGGAAATCATTAATTGTATAATAACATTTATCTACCAAAAACTTGTTTAGACATTTTTTAAATTGCGTTATAGTTAATTTTTTAATGTCATCTGGTAATTTATTGAATATTTTTTGTGCCATGCAAAGAAAACTTTTACTCAGCAGTGCTGTGCCGGCGCCATATGTGATCTCAAGCTCCAGTTTATTCTTTTAACATTGTATTCTTTTTATTATTAATAAGTTGCCATGCTGCTTTACATTTGTTTTTGGAGCTGCTTATGTATTGTACATTATTTATTTGGTGTGCTTTGTTTATACATGCCTTCAAAACCCTGGAATAGTTATTATAATTCTACTTATTCTGTTTTTTGTTGTCTCTACATAGATGATATTTCAAATATAATACTCTTTTTTTAACACAACACTTCTTTATGCTTTTTGTAAGGAATCTATTTTTAATATTTTTGAAAGTAAACTTTACCTTTATAGTGGGAAAACAAAGATTATAGAAAAGCATGATAGTGTCATGGAAGGTGTTAAATGCTTCCTCTGTTGATTCACAATTGTATATTTCTGAAAATGATAAGCTTGAAATATAGTATTTAAATTTGGAGATATTTATTAGCATTGATCAATCTTACCGGGATACTCAGCTGTTGCAATTTTTGCCTGAGTAGGGGAAGTTGAACATTATCATATGCTGATGATATATCCAAAAACACCCCAATAAGACTCTCGCCCTCGGAAAACGCACGACGAATATCGGTAGTGAGAACACTAAGGCTATCCATCGTGCTCATTCCCCTCCTAAAGCCAAACTGTGATCTTGGAAGTAAGCCTTTATTCTCTACAATCCATTCGAGCCTATTTTTAATTAAAATTTCAAAAATTTTAGCCAATGTTGATGAAAGAGCAATAGGTCTGTAAGATGTAGATTCAGCAGGATTCTTACCTGGTTTAATAATAGGAATTATTAATTGAGATTTCCAAGACTCTGGAACTGAAGAAGAAAGGAATACATGATTGATAATATTAAGAAAAATTAATTTGGTTGAATGAGAACATTTACTTATAAAAGAATACGGAATACCATCCATGCCTGGGGCCGAATCTTTCAGGCCTTCCAATGCACAAGAAAGCTCATTAATAGTGAAAATATCATTCATGCGATCACCATTGTTCACTGGTATCAAAGAAGGAGACAAAGAATCAATGTTAGGTACAGAAGGAGGTGCTAGATTATTGAAGAAATTTGACAACCAATTAGACGAATCATTAGAATCTGAATTATAATAATTTATTTGAGATCTGCGAAATATTTTAATTTTTTTCCAAACCAAAGAAAGTGGGCAACGTGGCGAAATTGATTCGCAGAATTTACGCCATCCAAGTAACTTTTTCCTGGCCAGTAATCTTCTTGTGCGAGCAGAGGTTTTACGAAAAGAAATATAATTTTCCATACTTAGATCTCTAGCATACATATACTCAGCTTCATTACGGAGGTTTACAGAAGAGGTACACTCAGAATCCCACCAAGGAGGTGATGGAATTTTATTGCGAAAAGAATTTTTTAGGGGAATGGAATTATCCGCAGCATGAAGCAAGGCATTATAAAATTCCGAATAGACATAATGAAAGTTATGATATGTTATATGTGGAAGAGAAGCAGTTTTAGAGTCAGCCAGGTATGAAAACTTATCCCAATCAGCCTTAGGGAGACTATATTTGAGAAGGGGAGGAGGGGCAGGAGCAATATTGCATGATCGATGCCAGTCTAACAGAAGAGGAAAATGGTCACTTCCATAAGATAATGGCAAAACAGACCAAGATAGAGATGAAGCAAGAACTGGAGAAGCTAGGGAAAGGTCAACAACACTTATGTTTTGAATGGGAGATACTCTTCTGGTGGCTGAGCCATCATTAAGTACACAGACATTCAAATCATCAAACAAATCAATAAGGGATGGTGACAAAGAATCACAGAAATGTGATCCCCATAGTGTATGGTGTGTATTAAAATCACCTAAAATAATAAGAGGGCCAGAAATATTAGAAAGAATAGAACGAAGGTTATTAATCAAAGTTATATTGGGATGGGGAATATAGATAGACACAAAGGTTACATCTAGAAGCTTAGCAGCAACTACATGTAATTCTGAGTCATGGGAAGGAAGAGATATTTGAGAGTATTTATATAATCTATTTATAAGTAAGGCACACCCAGCATAGCCATCCTCTCTGTCATCACGAAGACAAGAGAATCCAGCCATTCTGAATGTACTGCCAGGTTTAAGCCAAGTCTCTGAAATTGCACAGACTAAAGGTTGATGTGAATTTATTAAATTAATTAGTTCATGCTTTTTGTGGCGAATATTTCTACAATTCCACTGAAGGAGGGTGAGAGCCATTTTTATTTATAAAAAAAGCTAAAAGTTGATGGAAAAGATTCATGACATTATGGGGAATGGCATCGCTGAACTTTTCAACAATATTTATAACTGTACAAAGAAGAAGCTCTATCAGATTATCATCAGGAGTAGGAGCAACAAGAGAAGAAGGGTTAATCATAGAAGACACAGGAGAAGAAACAGAAGGTTTAGGATAGGCACAACCATTAGGTTGAGAAGATTTAGGGGACTGAGAAAGCTCATAGTGAGCATTGACATCATACCCTGGAACAAGGGTTGGTCTAGGCCTACGCTCCTTAAATACGGTCTCTCTGTATGAAGTTGTCTGAGCCAAAGGAGGCTCCCCAACTAGCGGAGAGGAAGGCACCCTATGTCGAGATGGTGAAGGAGATTGATCTGCATGTGGCTGTGAGGAAAATTTAGTTTTCTCTGCAAAAGATGGCCGAGCTGACTTAAACCTACGGGAGGCCTCAAGAAATGAGATGTTCTCCTCTGACATAACTGCTTTAATATTCTTTTGCCTGATATGCTCAGGGCACTGAGAGTATGTTGCCATTTGACGACCAGAACAGAAGACACATTTTGCATCCTGTTCTTCAACCTCGCAAGTGTTACCACGATGAGACTTGCTACATTTGTAACATCTAGCACTAGATCTGCACTGTGATGTTATGTGTCCAAAACGACAACATAGGCGACATTGAATTGTTGGTAGTTGGTACAGTTCAACTGGAAGAGGTGAATTGAAACAATACACTCTTTCCGGCAGAACACGGCCTAAAAACGTGAGAACTACCGTAGTTGATGGAACCCACTCTGTCTTCCCTTCCCTAATAAGTTTTTTATTTAATCGGCGAGCTTTGACAATTTCTCCACAAGTGCTGGGGTATGTAATGCCATCAATCATATTATCAAGAGACCAGTCCTGTGGGATGTTCTTAACAATTCCCATACGAGTAATATGGAATTTTGGAATTCCAGCAGTTAAATTGTTTGCCTCCAAAAAAGTTTCGTTACAAATAAAATCATTAGCAGAGTCAGCCAAAGAAAACTCAATAACTATTTTACCTCGTCCTATTGATTTTATTCCACCTTTGACTATATGAGATACATTATTTTTATGTATTAGTTGGGCTATCTTTAACGAATGGAGAGAACAATTTGACGTGACGTGGACCAGGAACGGAGCAACATCTGTAGGACCATATCGGAATTTGTTTACATAATCCGGGCACATATATTCGGATTGTACCGACGCAGCGGGAGACGTTGTCTTTTTGGAATTGCCGTCTACAGCGTCCGATGCTCTTTTCCTAGCGACACGCGCCGTCCTCTCCGCAGGTACAACCGTATCGACATTGCCGCCACCCCCCTCATCAGGAGGACGATCAGTGTCCATCCCCCCATCGGGGGGATGGACTGTATCCATTACCAATTATTAATAAACGAACACAGACAAACACTTACAGCACAAAAACAACACGAATAAGAAGCTCAAATGTATAGAAATGATTAATGAATCCCGAACACGTGTTCACTCAACCTCCGAACAGCGAGCAATCCCACATTTTTTTTAATAGGCACTGCCGATTAAGTGACATGTGTTTCTGTTTCGTCGGTTTTAACTTTATCACACATCAATTGACTTCCAAATATGGGGATATCTAATTGCTCGAATAAGGAAATTATAGCACTAAATTCAGTTACCTAAATGTCATCTTCTATGTAACTAATATCACGTCTTTCTAAAAATTAAAGATGGTTTTTTTTTTTTTTTTTTAACTTTTAGTTAAAGAAAAACATCTTTAGCTTTTATATCCATAGATGTAAAAGCTTACATTCTTTTACATCCATAGATGTAAAGTTAATAAAAAGCTTGTAATTATTAACATCCAATCGACGACGATGACGAAGATGTGTTTATCTATTCTTACCTACTACTACCTACACTACTTGAAGGTTAAACAAACTTACCTTAAGTGAAGTTTGACCATAATTATATGAGTCGCTGCATCCGAAGAGATTTTCATATTACACAGTAGTACACTCTTGAATGTACTGGACATCGAACACTTTTTAGAGCTTGCAACATTAAAAAGACAAAATGTCAACGTCATTTTGCCGCCGCCACCTGGATGTCACCTCATTCTTTTCAGAGTAACACAGCATCTACTTAAGATTTCACTAAAGGCAAAGCGTTAAAAGCAAATAACGGGAAGAAAGTATTCACAAGAATACTTTGAGGGAGGGAGGGATCGAAAATCTCTTCGGATGCAGCGACTCATATAATTATGGTCAAACTTCACTTAAGGTAAGTTTGTTTAACCTTCAATTATATTTCGTCGCTGCATCCTCGAGATTTTCATATTACACAGTAGATGTTTAGAGCTTTAGGGAAATCTTTGTAAGAGTATTGAACCAATACCCATAAACGAATTAATACATGCAATAATTTACTTTATCTTATTAACTTAATCATTTTTAACTATACTTAACCATAATCAACTGGAATTTTTAAATACAGGATCATTATTCGATCTGTCATAAAATTTACTAAATCCATGGGAATTTCATGACCATCCTGCTGCCTTCCTAATCACTTCAATGGAAACGCATCGACGGACGTCTCTGCGTGGCGAGCGCTATGCGCAGAGTATACGTTTGCGTCAATATCCGCTCTCTTGCAATACTTGCTGGATACAGCGGCTGATTGTGGACACAGTTGCGTTGTGGTATATATATATATATATATATATATATATATATATTTCTTTTAGTGGTCAGAATTAACCTTTCTGCGATAGACGTGTCTCTAAACGGTCCTATTAGTTCTATGTATGCTATCAGGGCTTTTCCTGGGCATATCTCCTTCTAATTGTGATAAAAGAATTAGATGCGATTGAGGTCTCGCTTACAAGAATTTTAAATATTGGAATCGTTATTCCTAATATTTGAAACAACGTCTCTTATCTTAGGTTCATAAATGACAACTTTAATTTTTGATACACTTAAGGCATCCCAAAAAGGCCTGCGGCCAAGGCTCGGGTGCTGAGAGTTCATCTTTATTAGATTATTTGGTCGGGGTAGCAATATCAGCGGTAGGATCCTGCGTAGCGACAACATTATCAAGAGTATGTGTAATCGGGTCAATATTATTCGGCGACAATGGAGCGTATACCCTAATTTGCTAAATATGAATGTTCCGATGCATTATTCACATAAAATAAAAAAACACATTATTTAAAAACGAAGTCTAAAACTAACCAACAGTTGAACTATGGATCAAGCAATATCATTGGATGGTTTTCGACTAAACCAAGGATCGCATCACGGTTCAGAAATTATATTGTTATGATGTTTGTATATTTGGTCGTTATCGAATCAAGATTCTTTAATTTTATGCGTATTAGCCTTGACCAACGTTACGACGGTACGTATTCTAAGATTTAATGAAAATGAATGCTCAGATACTTTATCTGCATCAGAAAAAAAATACATATTAATATGCGAGTAAGTGACCATAATCACATCATGGTTCAATAATTATATTGGGTAATGTGTTCGTATATTCGGTCATTATCGAATCACGACTCTTTAATTTTATAGGTATTAGCTTTGATCAACAGTATGAATACGACGGAGCCTATTCCAAGATTTAATGAAAATGAATACTCAGATACATTATCTGCATTAGTAAAAAAATGCATATATGAGGAAGTGACCGTAATTGCTTCATGGTTCAGAAATAATATTGATATTATATATGGTGTTCGTATATTCGGTCGTAATCGCATCGCGGCTATTTAATATAATCCGTATTAACTTTAACCAACTATACCGAGGACGGACGAACGGAGCGTATTCACTGATTAAATAAATATGAATGTTCAGATACATTATCTGTATCAGGAAAAATACATATTATTATACGAGTAAGGGACCGTAATCGCATCACGGTTCAGAAATAATATTGGTGTCGTATATTCGGTAATCAAATCATGACTCTTTAATTTTATGGGTATTAATCTTGACCAACGGTATCGATATGACGGAGCTTATTCACAGATTTGGTGAAAATGAATGCTCAAATTCATTATCTACATCAAATACAATACATATAATTATGAGTCAATGACCGTAATTGCATCACGGTTCAATAAGTATATTGGTATGGTATTCGTATATTCGGTCGTAATCGCATCACGACTCTTTAAAATATACATTTTTAGACGCCAGTAAACCCTCAGCTAATCTGCGTCAGATAAAACACATACATATGTGAGTATATGACCGTAATCGCATCACGGTTCAATAAGTATATTGGTATGGTATTCGTATATTTGGTCGTAATCGCATCACGACTCTTTAAAATATACATTTTAAACGCCAGAAAATCTTTTTGCTAATCTGTGTCAGATAAAACACACACATATGTGAGTAAATGACCGTAATCGCATCACGGTTCAATAAGTATATTGGTATGGTATTCGTATATTCGGTCGTAATCGCATCACGACTCTTAAAAATATACATTTTTAAACGCCAGCAAACCCTCTGCTAATCTGCGTCAGATAAAACACATATATATGTGAGTAAATGACCGTAATCGCATTACGGTTCAATAATTATATTCGCATCACTACTCTTTAATATATATATTTTTAGACGCCAGCTTAGGCTACAATACATATGTGAGTAAATGACCGTAATGCCATCATGGTTCAATAATTATATTGGTGTGGTATTCGTATATTCGGTCGTAATCACATCACGACTCTTTAAAATATACATTGTAATAAAGTCAAATTCAACGATTTATTTGCAAATAAATATGGTTTTAGAAGTGAATGTAAGAACATTGGTAGCACAACAGGTGCTATAATGTTTTTTTTTTTTTTATTGTTATTTAGTTGTCAATGGTATTTCTGCGTTTGGGTACCATCTACTCACAAAACAAGTACCACAGTATTGAGTTTTGTAAATACCTATAAGCCATATCCTGATATTAGCATATGAACGAAATCGTTTATTCAATATGGGAGAAAGTGCTGAACGGAATGTATTTTCAGATGAGAAATTAGCTACTGTTATGTAATGAAGTTTAATGCTACAGGATTTAATTTTTTTTTTTTTTAATCATCAATGTTATTATTATGACCAAATTTCCATAAATTTTACACGCTGTGTCGTTATCGTTTTATTGACAGAGATGCAATCATTAATTCAATTGTCTCCATTTTGAGTGCTTGTACAAAAAAAGGCCTCTTTATTGGCTTTGCCACACTATTATGTTAGATTCACATCTCACTAGGCTAGTGAGGAACGACAATAATATCTACTGCCAGGTTGTCTATTATCTTGCATAATCATTTTGAAATTGGTGAAAAACGGAGGAAACAAGCAAAAGAAAAAGTACCTATTTCTAATTAAGGGTAAACATTTATATTGAAAGCGTTAGAATCCTTCTTCCAGTAAATACCTATATCAAGGTCATTTTTAATTTAAAAAGTAGGAACTTGTTTTCTAGATCTGGGGAGCCCGATCTCTCTGCTAAACATAGCATACTATATTAAAGTAAATATATGTATGCATCTAACAATAGGAGTAACCGTATCAAAATAAGGAAATTTAATTTTAATATTGGCCTCTAATGGTATTTTATTTTTTTTTATTTTTTTTTTTAATTTTAATATTCCTGACTGCTAAGCCATACGGTGTGGGTTCGATCCCCACTCGGGACAAATATTTGTTCGATTAGCACGATTATTAGTTCCGTACCTGGGTGCAATTTATCTATAATTTGTATGTAATTACTGATATACAAGTATATTTATCAGTTGTCTGTTGGCCCCACTATGACAACAGTACTGGTTCTGCCCAGTCTGCGATGAGATGGCAAGACATTTATTTATTGTTATTATGTATATAATATACTGTATAATTAACTTATAATAATCAAAAATATAGATCCAATATTTACAGCTACTTAGTTACGTAGCAAATGACTAATACCATTTCATATTGATAGACAAGCAATGAACAACATTTTCTCTTATACTGGATATCAAACAAAACTAATACACGTGTACCATAAACGAATTCTATTTTACACAGGTTTTTTACAACAATCACAGTCAACTTAACTGAAAAAAACCATGTCTGCAAAACTAGCAAATCAATCACATATTCGCTATACTGGTAACCCATGTTACTAATACATGTTCTAGAAGTAGACGGGATCAACATCGGGACTTGTACTTGAGTTGTACGTGTACTTGGTTAATCAAATATAATAAAAGCATTCTGGCTATTTGCGTACGTTTCTGTTACCTACATCTAAATAGAAACTGCATTGCAGATTATTTAGAATTAAGCTATTTGAATGGTTGAATGAAAATAACCTCTATAGTCTATAGCATTAATGAATTCCTGGAACTGAAAATTTTCTATTTCAGGATTCAGTCCTGTATTCTCCTTGCTAAGTGCGTCCATTATAATTTGCCCCCATTGTTCAGAGAACACGTGGCAGATATCTAGGTTAGTTTTGTAAATAAAGTAATCAGGTTGTAAATAATAAATCATCACAACTCCATATGATTTTAACCCAAACATTGCCCCAGGGCATTGTAATTATTAGGGTTTGAACACAACATTTGAAAAAACAGGGCTTGTACTATCTGACACAAAGGGCAGATCTTATTCCATAGAATGGCTAACTGTAAAATAGGTTAGAATAATCTAATAATGCCAGAAAACATTCAGCTAGTAAAACTAAAATCTAATTATTCATAGACTCCCGCCTGTTTGCCAGGGGAGTGTAATGTAATCATAATTGGTAATAAAATAAAATGATAGTATCGTTGTAACCGTCGGTCACCTTAAGATTCAATATGTTGTATATTTGCTGGAGAGTAAGTATGTACTTACATTTTTTGCTGACACTCGGCATTTGCGTAGATTCAATCGGCACCAAATTTTTCTTCATATTCCTTCTTCGTGAACTTAAACTAGCCCATTTTTATAGGCCAATACAGTAATTCACATTAAATGTCACTATAATATAATTATAACACTTGTTTACTGAAAATAAAATAAAATAAAAAGAATTGATGTTTCGATGCCCAACACGAAAAGCGAAATGAGGTGACATCCAGGTGGCGGCGGCAAAATGACGTTGACATTTTGTCTTTTTAATGTTGCAAGCTCTAAAAAGTGTTCGATGTCCAGTACATTGAAGAGTGTACTACTGTGTAATATGAAAATCTCGAGGATGCAGCGACGAAATATAATTACTATTAAACTGAGGTTATTATTATATTATTATTTGCTATCTAACATTGATAGCTTTCATCCAATAATTGGTACTTATCTGATCGTCTAATTTCTTTTAACATAGAATGAGTCCTAAAGTAATTGTTTATCTTATAGGTACCTACATAATACAAACTCTGCGACCATCCCGACATAACAGTGTATGAGATTAGAACTGTTCCTGCATCAACTGGAGTTCTAGTTCACTTTACTTACGTATTGTGCGAAGGGCATATCTACAATTTGTTACTGACAACCATACGATGAACAAGATGATCATCAAGATTGAAAATTCTTAACATGACCCGACCATTACAAACCACACCATATCTAATTTCAGAAAGTCTTAGAGGTACTAGAGAGCTAGTTGCATTTTGTAAGTTGAGAATTTCAATTTATCAGAATTTTATACTCAATTTTTACTATATATTAGGTATATTAACATTATAGTTTTATTAGGGATATATTTAGTTTTCTTAGAAATAATTAGGTTTTAGGATAAATATTTTACTATAATTGATATGAATACCAAAAAAGATAAATTAAATAGGTACCTACCTACATTTATTAAGTCGGAAATTATGAAATCTATAACCCCAAAAAGGATCTAGGTCGACTTACCCAGTAACCCTATTATTAATTGATTAATTTAAAAAATATAATATAAAATCGTAATAGGGCATAGCAACACATTATCAAATCGATTAGAGTCTCTCGCAACACTGCACAACCGATATTTCGTACTCGCCGGTCGAGAGTACGACCGCGAACGCGTCGCTACCACCAGCGTCCTCCATGACCCTTAGTTTGCATTCGATCCGATGAAATGCCCGCTCCGGACCTAAACCGGAAGCGAGGCCCGCGTCGCGTATTAACGTCGAGCGACAGTTGCACAAAACATCCCTATAAACCACGATCTCTCGCCCTTTCCCCGCCAGTATCCGCCCAGAACCGAGGTTTGAAGCCCACAGGGGGTGCCCTCCGGCGCGGGTAGGTACATACTTAGTTTGTAGTTTATATTTTGCTAGGCGGTTAGAGCCCACGCTCACCCCTACTGTCCGGTGAAGCAGTAAAAGCCGAGAGGCTAACTGCACGCGTCAATTAAAAAAAATAGATACACATTCAGTCTTCATCATTTTGGTAAATAAGCAGTATGAAATGAGAATTCAAAAATCTGGTTTACAGAAAAAATAAAAATTTAAATTTATAAGAAAAAATTGCGCCGACACATAGGTAGGTATATTTTACTTGGAGAAATTACAGGGGGCAGTAAACATTAAACGCCACACCGAGTTCAGAATCAACGATGGCAAACAATTAATAGACAAAAACTCTTTGGATCGCATTTATCATAGAAAATATAGTTACCATCAACTAAATGTATCTAGTGATTGCGGACTCTCTGGTCGCTACACCAACAACCATAAACACCAAACAATCACTCAAAAATTTATTTAATTATTATCATTTTTATTTTGTTAACGTTGTACTTAAATAAAAAATGTCATGTTTCTGTCCTGCTATACCACCTGTAAAAGATAAACCCTCATCACAACATCCATGGGAAAAGTTCATCAAACATAATTACATAAAAACATACAAATATGGGCATCTTACTGCCCGCCTACTCTCGAAGTACCCTCCCAAAAAAGAAAAACCTCCCAACCCAGACAGAATAAAATTCACAGTGATAGGCAACATCCTGTTGGAAGAATTCATTTATTGCGCCCATATTGTAAAATTATTCCATAAGTATCGATCTAAAATTTTTGATGCTCCTATTATTCGAGGTGAGTACCACGCAAATAATTATATACCGTTGGAATTACACGTCATCAACTATAACTACAGGCGCCAGCACATCCAGCTACCCCAATGTGTCAAAGTCTGTATATTAAGCTACATACCTATTTAACTTATGCAGACGTCACGTCACCTACTATTGATGGAACATCCAAGAATTATTATACTTAAAATTAGAAAAGCACTGTATCATATAAATTGGTTGGCGTGGTTGGTAAAAACTTGCCTTTCACGCTGCAGGTCGTGGATTCAATTCCCACCCAGGACAGACATTTTGTGTGCATGAACTGATTGACCTGAGTCTGGGTATTATCTATACATATAAGTATGTATTTAAGAAAAGTAGTATATGCACTAGATCAGTTTCTGGTTTCTATAGTGTAAGCTCTGCTTATGTTCGGTCTCTAGCTCTGGTTAAGTATTATTAAAAAAATCTCTAGACTGTCGGTCAGGAAAAGATCGACGTGACTAACATAAGTATTGGAAACACCGACTGTCTCATTAAATTGAAGAATCGGACTATTTGCCACTCATTTCTTCGGATTCTACTAATGTTAGTAGAATGTATGTACAAACCAGCACCATTATGTCAGTAGTGGACCAAGAGGCCTCGTGCTGCAATAAGTTAAGATTTGTAATAAGTGGATCTGCATAGAATAGCCTTTTGGTACTGAATTAATTATCGTATGGGCAGTGGTTGCCCTAGTGTCAGGGTTGTTGAAGCTGCCCACTAGGCCTCTGACATGGCTTAACGACTGTTGCCTAATGGCTTCAGCCGAGACCTCCACTCAACCTCCGAAGCACGAGGCGCTCATAAATTGAACCTTAGCTGCTTAACCTCGTCAATCACTTACGGACTGGTGAAAGCATCTGGCTATGAGCGCCTGAAGCCTTTTGGTACCACCTACCACAAGTCTTAAGTTCAATATTTCTTGATGATGTAAATTAAAGCAATTTGGTTCATAACAACATTGAATTTCCCAGTTTGTAGCCATGTCCAGTCTGCAATTGGGGCTTCGCATAAGTCAACTCACCCGCGATCTAGACAGCCTTTCATCGCCACTCCGTTACCTCGCCAAGATTACATATTCTAAATGTTTTGCGAAGTGCTTTGGAAGTCTAGTTTAATGACCAATTTCCGCGCACCTCACACAGCTCTATAAAGATTTATCAATGCAAGAGGGGCTACCCCTCTTGCATTGATAAATCTTTTCGCACAGCGTTCATTCGCTCAAAGAGCAGCCCAACTGGGGAAGTACCTCCATCTTACTAAAGACGTTTATTAATAATAACATTAATAACTTTAATGTTGTGTTTCTGCATGTGAGTAAGGTCGCCAGAGCTCATTGGGGTGGGGGGAATGGCCAGCAACACTTGTTTGCTGACTCTTAAAGTCCGGCAACGCACCCGTGACACCTCTGGTTGATCCGAGGTTTGGTTCAAGGCGGTAACTGACGAAAAATGCATAAGAAGCATTGTGTACGGTGACACGGGAGTTTTATATAACCTCAACTCTTTTTAGGTAAATCCTAATCCTGAGTGCGCTTCATCATCATCATGTTAGCCGAATGAAGTCTACTGCTGGACATAGGCCTCCCCAAAAGATTTCCACAATGGAGTCGTGTGCCATATTTATGCCATAATTGCCACGCTTGGCATACAGGTTAGCGATCGCAGTATGATGGTCATAGTACACAGAGACACTGCTGCCCGTTCTCTCTGTTCGATTTCCTCGGGACGACTTCTATGCCCATCACGGAATGAGATGAGGTGGTGGAATTCTTTTCCGTCAGTCACACAACAGCAGTGCGCTTACTTCACATCCACGTGGACATTTTGAAATTTTCGATTGCTGATCTGTTTTTCAGGAAATTAAATATGTACTTTTTTATTCCCTTTAGGAGTTACAGGTGTAGAATGGCCAACAGTTTGGAACGACTTAAAGATCCAATATGGTGAACTTGCTTTCTGCTTACAATCTCAAGTCGCTGTTATAATGAACAACGAGATATTGGGTGGCGAAGAAGAATTGAAAGAGTTCATTAATAGCAAATATGTTTATAATATACACCTGGATTATGAGAAGGAAGCTATGGACCAATTAGCCAGTTTCGTGAGGTCTAGTGGAGTAAGTAACTAAAGTTGACAATGGAAATGTGATTGGTGATCAATAATTT
Source organism: Pseudoips prasinana (assembly GCA_951640165.1). NCBI lineage: Eukaryota > Metazoa > Arthropoda > Insecta > Lepidoptera > Nolidae > Pseudoips > Pseudoips prasinana. Next base: position 20,270,685 of record OX621260.1, read on the forward strand.
ATTTATTTATTTATCTCTCTCCTTAACATCTATCATTACAATGCTTGACCTAATGCGATAGTGTTGGTATTACAATTATAAAAAATACAACCTATGTGACTACATTGTAAAACGAATCCTACTAATATTATAAAGGCGAAAGTTTGTGAGTGTGTATGTTTGTTACTTCTTCACGTCTAAACGGCTGGAGCGATATTAATAAAATTTGGTATGTAGTTAGCTGACACCCTGGATTAATACATAGGTTATAATTTATAAACTTTAATGCGGGTTAAACCGCAGGGCACAGCTAGTTATTCATATAACAAACTACATTTAATAGAACCTTTGTGAATCCACTCATTTTTTTTAAAGCGTTTATTCATAAAAGAAAATTACATTTTTACAATTAAATTGTTCCTCGCCAAGCGACAAAGCTTGTTGGCGAGACGCGCTCGTTTATATAATATTAAAGGTAGATATATATCACAATTTTTATTATACTATATACTTAAATATTTTAAAATCTTAGATAGATAGATAAACTCTTTATTGTACACCAAAGAAATAACAAAATAAAAAAACAATTAAAACCTTAAAAGTATACAATGGGCGGTCTTATCACAAAATGTGATCTCTTCCAGACAACCAAAGTAAAATCGGAGAATGGAGTTATTGAGAGGGGTAGTTGTCGGTGTACAGGTACATTACAAATAGTACCTATGGGTACAATCAATAAAGAAATAAATAAAAAGAAAATATAAACATTTTACAAATAATAAATACATATAATATATTATGTTCCTAATTGTGTTGTGAGTCTTGTAGTGACAGATAGTGATTTTTGACAAGTCTTTGGAATTCTTGCAAACTTTGTGCACGTCTGACTACTAAAGGCAGTGCATTCCACAATCGAACACTTTGTATGGAAAAAGATTTGTCAAGAAAATTAGTAGAATGCGCTGGCATTTTTAACTTGAGATTTTCTGACGATCTCAGTAATCTTGAATGTGACTCATGTAGGAATGAAAAGCGATTTTTGAGATAAGAGGGAGCGGTTGGACTAAAAATAATGTTGTAGAGAAGTGTAAAAGTATGAGCATTCCGGCGAAGGCGTATAGGGAGCCACTTGAGCTTAGTACGAAATTCAGAAACATGATCATATTTACGGAGCCCAAATATGAATCTTATACAGACGTTCTGGAGACGTTCAAGTTTATCAAGCTGGGCCTCAGTGAGATCAAGATAGCTGACATCTGCATAATCTAGTATTGGAAGAAGAAGCGATTGTGCGAGGGCAGTTTTGGTGGTAATAGGTAAAAAATTTATTAATCTACGTAGTGATCCAAAGGAAGCGTACAATCTACGACTAACGTTCTTCATTTGGATATCCCAGGATAGGCAGCGGTCGAAAAGAATACCAAGATTCTTGACGTTATCGGTTAAAGGAATTGCCATCGAAATTAAGCTGTGGTAGTTGTGACCACGAAACCCTAGATATCATCCTAGAACTACCAACTACCATGACCTGTGTCTTGAGTGGGTTGACATGTAGTCCGTGTGCACGGCTCCAGTTGCTTATTTTAGCCAGATCTGCATTTATTACGTCTACTGCTTCTGATAATTTATCGTTGGAAGCTTGGCAATAAATTTAAAGGTCATCCGCATAAAGGTGGTAGGAGGAAAGAAGTTGATTAGAGATTGAATTTATGAAAATTGCGAAAAGTAGAGGAGATATAACGCCGCCCTGAGGCACACCTGCTGTAGTATTGCACCAAGAAGAACGAGTGTCATCAATACAAATATACTGCCGGCGGCCAGACAGGTAACTGTGAAACCACTCAATTACTGTTGGAGATACGTTAAGAGAGCGTAAGATTCCAAGCAATACGTCAAAATCCACGGTATTAAATGCGTTACTGAAATCCAGTAGTGCTAGCACTGTAAGATCTCCACGTTCCATGCCAGATCTAATGTCCTCCGTAATATGGACCAGGGCGGTGGTTGTACTATGCCCAGGACGAAAACCAGATTGGAAAGGATTGAGAAGATCGTTTTTGGTAAGGAAAGTACTGATCTGGTTATGAACAAGGCGTTCAAGCACTTTGGAGGGGAAAGGCAAAATTGAAATTGGGCGATAATCACCAAAGGAAGCGGGATTGGACTTCTTAGGGAGAGGAATAATTTTGGCATCTTTCCAAACAGATGGAAAAGTACTACGTGTTATGGAGGAATTGAGGATGTGACATATGGCAGGTAGGATTTCATCAAGGATAGGCAGGACCATATTACGGGTGATGCCGTCATCTCCAACGGCATTAGACGTAATGGATACAATACTCTTCTTCACGTCACAATCAGTAAATTGATAAAAAGTAAAAGGAGATTAGTTGGGAGGTGGAATAGATGAAAGATAATTTAAAGTACTAGCTTTAGTTGCCCTATCGAAATTGGGCGAGGAAGAGAAATGTTTATTTAAAGAGTCAGTATCTAGTTTATTCAGAGTAGCGTCATTTCGAGCTTTTCCAACTCCCAATGATCTTAGAAATTTACAAACTTTGCTAGGATCTCCATTTTCGACGGAGTTGTGAATATGTCGGCGTTGTGCACTCCTACACACCTTATTGGAATGATTTCTTAAAGCAATATATTTCTCGCGATTGTAGTCACTAGGTCGGCTTGTGAATCGAGATTTAGCTAAAGCTTTTTTAATGAGAAGGTTCTTTAGCTCGCTGTTAAGCCACGGTGCGGGTAAATGTTTAAGTTTAATTGCACGAACAGGAGCGTGTACATCATAAAGACCTATTATTTTTGAATTGAAAATGCTAACCTGTTCATCAATGGATTCCGTTGCGAATAGGGGAGACCAATCTATTTGAACTGCATCGGCTCGAAGACGATCCAAGTCCATGCCACCAAAACTGCGTTGTAAAATAATCTTAGGTTTTAGTTTAGGAGGGCGAATTTTGTATAAAAGGAAGAGAAGAACGTGGTAAGAAAAGGCATTAGCAGAACACTGACCATGCTTAGAGACATGGTCTTTCGAAGAGACAAGGATGACATCAAGAAGGGAAGGAACAGAGTTAGGAAAATGATGAGTGGAGTTTAGAGGAAGAATAAAAAGGTTACTAGATTCTGCAGCGGAAACAAATGATGAGGCACGAGAGTCCTTTTTTAACAAACATGTGTTAAAATCTCCCATAATAATCGTATGATTATAAGATGGAGAAAAAGTTTCGAGTAAAAGTCCAAAGGAGGAAAAGAAATTAAAACGAAGAGAGGGACAGTAGTACACGCCAAGTAATATTTTAGTATGATGCAGTTCAACTTCTATTAATATATGCTCACCAGCATTCTGTGGCGGCGGCTGTGAAGACAAGTTGATTAAAGAGAAGTTAATATGACTCCGAAGATAAATGGCAACTCCCCCACCCCCCGCCCCAACACGATCATTTCTGATGAGCTGGAATCCAGGAAGTGAGTAAGAGGCAGAAGGGAGACAAGGCTTAAGCCATGACTCTGATACAAGGATTCATAATAAATTCATAATTCTTAAATCTATGTTAAAACTAAAACACAACAGAGAGAAAACATAATTAGAACAAAATAGCTAATCTAGACACGCGGTAGCGTGTCTATACAAGTTCAAGCATCTTAAACTAGCCGATCCACAGCATCGCGCGAATATTACACTAGAATATATCCACTTTCTCGTGTACTTCTCTAATTAATCTAATTGCTCGAGTGGGGTTTTTTTTTGCCAGTAGATTGGTCCTAGCTACTGGTACGGCTAGCAGTTGTGGACGTCGCCGTTTCCACACATAATGGTCCGGCATCTGTAGTCTAAGGCAGTGTTTTTCAACCTGTGGGTCGCAACCCCCTGGGGGATCGCGAAACCTCTATAGGAAAGTTGCAAAAAGTTGGGAACGCTAGTCATAGGGTCGCGAATGAATTTGGAGTATTATGGTAGGCCTGCTGCAAATACATTTAAAGTTTAGCGCGAAGTTCCAAAACGCTGGCTAGTACGTTGTCTCTTGACAACCACCTAAAGTCTGAATGATAAAGTAAATTTTGGTGGAGTGCTCTCTATTTAAATTCTTCACAAATTTTAATTATTTATTTATCCGATCCATATGAAAATGAATAATAATGTTGCATTCAATATGTGTCACAAAATAAAAGAAACATGGAAATAAGTGGATAAAAAACGGGTTGGCGGGGGGGGGGGGGGGGGGGGGGGTCGCGTCATGAAAAAGGTTGAAAAACACTGGTCTAAGGTGACGCAGAACCCCTGGATTGTGTGCCTCATGCATTGCAACCTAAGCCCTCCTACAATTATACATACGATTCAAGTGGGTCTCTTCACTGTGCTTCCTGCAACAGGAGTTTCAAAACTAAGTTTGGCTTTGCTAGCCATGCTCGCACCCATGCAAGGGCCCAGGCCCACGCAAGCTAAGAGTGTCGCCGTCGACGGATACGTTGGAGGACATCATCATCACCATAGCCTAGTTGGTGCTCCTGCCTACGAAGCTGGTGGTCCTGGGTTCGAATCCCAGTAAGTGCAAATATTTGTGTGATGAGCACGAATATTTGTTTCTCAGTCATGGATGTTTTCTATGTATTTAAGTAGGTATTTATCTATCTATATAAGTATGTATATCGTCGCCGGGTACCCATAGTACAAGCTTTGCTTAGTTTGGGGCTAGGATGATCTGTGTGACATTGTCCCCAGATATTATTATTATCGTATGTAATAAAAAAATCAATCATAATATCCTGGGGTCTTGATTTTCCTTTTTCGTTTAAATAGCACGAAGTGCCAAAGCTGCTGTTTGCGTTTGTTATAGTATATATTATATTATGTGTTGTTATATTTGTATATATGTGTTATTAAAGCGATGGCTATGGCAATCTATATGCCTATAGTGTTACGGTTTTATCCTCGCACATTATGTTAAAGGTACTGCAAGTGTAAACATATCCGTCGGCCATTTTTATCTATACATCTATACAAATAAATAAAATTGGAGTGTCTGTTTGTAATATTGAAATAACCGGTTTTTACAACATAAATATGAATATAATACCTACGGTACATACACCAAATTATTTTTTTTTACAATTTTTGTCTGTCTGTCTGTTTGTTCCGGCTAATCTCTGAAATCACTGAAATGGACTGATTTTGACGGGACTTTATTGGCAGGTAGCTGATGTAATATGGAGTAACTTAGACTTTATTTTAGAAAATGTTTTTTATTTTACTAAAAACAAAAAAAAACGAAATAAACTAATTAACGCGGACGAAGTCGCGGGCACAGCTAGTAGAAAATAAAGCTGATGGATGACACCTGCATACTCCGAAATGATGTTTGCAAGGGAGTCCTAAATTTGATCTGACATTGTGTATCATTCATAGTTCCCCGGCAGACCGGCTACACCGGATTGATAGATGGTACTGGTTCGAAACCCACCGGACGATTAAATTTATGTTTTCCCATTTTTGAGATTATATTTTACAAATCTTGGATTACCTTGTAACCTCGAATTTGTAACATAACGAATAAATACTAGACAACGGATAGAAATTGGAACTAATTTACGTTTTTTTGTAAATTATATATATATATATATACAAAAAACGTAAATAAGTTCCTATTTCTATCCGTACTATACAGAGAAAACACCCATTGTAACACAAATATGTTATTATTCATTTGCTGTTCTTTTTAATTATTAATGTTGTTATTGTATTTTATTATGTTTGTATTTTCTGTCTATGGGTCGCAATTAGTTACCCGAAATAAATATATTTTATTTTATTTATTTATTTATACTATATATGTCTATGAACACAAATTTTTGTCTTGTGCTTTGATCGAACCCGTAACCTTTGGATCAGAAGGCAGTTTCTTAACTGACTGGGTCGCGGTCGGCTTCTAATTACCGGTAAGTACTAAATACGACTATTCAGTACTTACCGGTAATTACATATATTACATTACATTACAATTAGGAGCCGACCTACACAGTGAGCTTTAAACTTAAGCACAGCACTATCTCACTTTATCAACTCGGCAATAAATCTACTGCCGTCCGTTTGTGAAATAATATCCTTACATTCATTTATGTATTGTAGGTACCTATATATGTATTTGTGTATGTATGTATATGAGAGTACATTAATAGAATAACTGATTACTTTAATAATAATATTATGTAATATATATGCCGTTGACGTTACTATTGATTTATATTTGTTTGTTTAGCTCCTAATTCATTTAATTTAATTTAGATTTACATATAAATTGTCGTTACTTACAAAGTTAGTGCAAATGCTATGTACGCCGTTATTGTGATGCATATCAGACAATGTATTATAGATGTTATTTAACTGTGTACTTATAATATGTGTCATGTGGCAGTACTTTAATAAATAAATAAATAAATAAATGTACGTAGTATTAGATTAATTAGATTCATAACTTTTCAATTGCAATTAGTACACCTTCTGCTACCTTCATTAGATTTTTTCAATTTTGGTCCATTCAAAGTAAATCGGTTGCCTGGAAGAGGTCGCTTTTAGCGATAAGTCCACCAATCGCATTAAAATAAGTTAATTTTCTTGTTGTATCTATTGTTTTGTATTACTTATTTTTGCAATAAAGTGTACTTCTTCTTCTTCTTCTTAAGAAAATCACATCGAAATATCAACATACCGTGTAGTAACTCCTCGTAGTTAGGAAAATTATTGTTTACATTTATTTTCAGAGACCTTGCGCATATATGCATATCTCTGTGGACGAAGAACACATCGGAACCTTGATATTCATGGTAAGCTTTATAAGTTTTGCAACCCAAAACTTATCATAACGCTGTCTACGTGGTCCACTTTAGGGCCAATACTAGTTCTCTAGTTCGGAAATAACACCTTCAAAAACAAATGGTAGAAGATGTTTGGGATGAAGAAGTTAGGTATTGGTACAAACCTTTTGAAGAAGAAACGTCTACATGTGTTCGAGCTTATACCTGCCGCCACCTTCCGCCACAGACCCTTTCGAGCTTATAGCTGGCGCCACAGACCCTCTCGCCAAAAGTGGAAGTTTCATACTTATCACCTGGATGAATGGTCATCCACCACTGTGCGTTTCACAAGAAACTTTTTGCCGCGCACTACCGCTCTGTGGAATCAATTAGCTGCGGAGGTATTTCCGATCCGGTATGACATGGCAACCTTCAAGAAGCGAGCCTATTATTTTCTTAAAGGCCGGCAACGCACTTGCAGCTCCTCAGGTGTTGCGAGTGTCCATGGGCGGCGGTGATCACTTACCATCAGGTGACCCACTTGTTCGTTTGCCACCCTATTAGGTATATAAAGAAAGAAAAAAAAATGCAACGCATAGGTATAATATAATTTTTGATATATGCTAGCTTAAAAATGAAAGACACGGGTGAAACAGTCTATAAAACTAAATTATTATAACTTATTGACAAAGAAGAGACGGAATAACTAAGAACGCAACAAATCTCAGGATTCCAAATCAGAGTCGAACGAAGTGTTCTTGAGATCTTATTTTCATTTTTGTATAATAGAGGCCACTGGGGACCTGCTTACTGGGAATCAAGTAAGCGGCTCGCAAGTTGCCAGCGTTACACATTAATAATAATATCCTGGGACATTTTTTACACACGGCCATCTGATCCCAAACTTGTAATATGGAAACCAGATAACTGATATACTACTTTTTTTATACTACAAATACATACTTATATAGATAATTACACCCAGACTCACGACAAACAGACATGTTCATGCACACAAATATCTGTCCTGGGTGGGTATCGAACCCACGACCTCCGGCGTGAAAAGCAACCATTTGCCAACCACGCCAACAGGCCCGCCAATGATCATATCTAGCAAAACCTAGGTCACTACTGCTTAACTTTTCGTCGCCTATACTCTAGATTGGAAAGGAAACTTCTATAGAATTTATAATGTCTACGCGTTTCGCTGTTTTTACAAGAATTTTAGATTATTGGTTACGTGTTAATGGGATGATATCATTTTAGCTGTATGCAGACATTGTGCCTCTTACCTGCGAGAATTTTTTGCGTCTCTGTAACACGAAGAAGGGTGGTTACGCTGGCACTCCAGTGCATCGTATCGTCAAGGATTCTTGGATACAATGCGGGGGTTTTGGACTCAAGAGTACCGATTTGAGCTGTGAAAATTTTTCTGTGCCTCATGATAAGCGCGGAGTTCTTGGTATGGCTAATGATGAAAGGTAAATCAGATATACAAATAACTACATTTTACTCGATGCTCCGTCCTAGTTTTGAAAGGGTAGTATTTAAACGAGTGACTGTAAATTAAAGTTTTAAGTGACAAAAATAATGAATTTACGTTATAGTATTACTAAGTGAGCGACTGACTGCGAGTGACGAGAAATCAACAGAACAGCGACTAACAAATATTAATTTGAGTTACTTAAAATACTAAATGAGAAGCTTCATAATAATAGGTCTTTACCTATGAAATTGCCGTTTTGTATGAAAAAATTTAAACGAATTTTTTTCATGAATTTTTTTATTTGTATTAATCGAAGTAATCACCCATGCAATCAATGCATCTTTGCCATCGCAGTGGCAGTTTATTGATGCCCTTCTTAAAGAAATCAGCTGGACGGGAGGCAACAAATTCTTCAAAGGCATTTTGTACTGCCTCTCGGGTATTGAATTTTTTTCCCGCCAAGAAGTTATCCAAATTCTGGAAAAAGTAGTAGTCTGTAGGCGCAAGGTCTGGTGAGTAGGGCGGATGACGGAGAGCTTCCAACCCCAGTTCTTGCAACTTGGAGACCGTCTGCTGTGCAGTATGAGGTCGCGCGTTGTCGTGCAGGAGCAGCGGAGACGAGCGATTGACCAATGCTGGTTGGAGATGCGCCAGCTTCTCCATCATTGTGCTCAGTTCTTCACAGTACACATCTGCAGTAATGCTCACCCCGTTTGGTAAGAAGCTGTGATGAATCACACCGGCGCTAGACCACCAAACAGTGACCATCACTTTTCTAGGGGTAAGTTTTCGTTTAGGGCATTGTTTAGGTGCTGAACCAGGATCCAACCAACTTGCTGAGCGCTTGCGGTTATCAAACAGAATCCATTTTTCATCGCAGGTAACAATGCGGTTCAAAATTCCTTCATTTGTGTGTCTGTTGAGCAGTGCAAGGCACGTCTCGACGCGTACTTCGCGCTGGCGATCATTGAGTTCGTGGGGCACCCATTTGTCAAGCTTTTTTACCTTGCCAATTTGACGCAAATGGACCAATATTGTTTTGACGCTAACGTCGAAAGCTGCTGCTAATTCAGCCGTAGATTGTGTATCATCAGCTTCCACAACCGCCTTTAATTCGTCATTGTCGACCAAAGTCTTCGGACGACCGCGAGGTTCATTTTTCAGGTCGAAATTTCCAGAACGGAAGCGAGCAAACCAATAACAGGTGGTGCGTTGGTTTGTAGTGTTAGCTCCGTAAACGTCGTTGATGTTGCGTGCCGCTTGTGCCGCGTTGCTGCCACGACGGTACTCATATTCCATAATTACTCGAATTTTTAACGTATCCATGATGACGAAAAAGATTGAAATGCGATGAAAATGTAACACTAATCAATAAAGAAATGACTACTTTTGGAAAAAAGAATCCATGTTTTTAAAATAAAATTAATTTGAAATTAGAATTCTTAGCCAAACAAAAATTATTTTGATTTGAAATGGCCAGTACTGCAGAACGGCAATTTCATAGGTAAAGACCTAATATTTGAGCGACCTCATATTTCTTCGTTTTGACCAATCATAGAGATCAGAGGCTTGTGTGGCGGACTTGAAGCGCTATTGTTAAATACTAAAAGCTAAAAAAAAATAGGGTTTTTGAAAACTTTCCACCAATCTTCGCTAACAATAGTGTCTAGCTTGATGGTCACAGTTCTAACCTAACCTAACCCAAATAACTTCCGGAAAACTCGTCTCTATCCTAATATGGAAGTTGCCCTCTCTGTATTTCTAGTCGCTCAATTAGTAATTTAGTCGCACGGCTAGAATTTTGATATCTGAAATGGATTAATTATAACCCACTTTTTGTAAGCTCGTTCTGGATTTTATTATTAATCAATATTCGTCGTTAGTTTAATTAATTATTCGCTTACTCAAATTCATGCCGCTCAAGTTATTAAAACAGTAGGTATGTCAACATCAGTCGCCAAGTATTTTTGTATTCGATCGTTTTATAATTCCCCGTTTTGAATAATTACCTAAAAACATAGGAGCACCCGTTGTTTCCCAGCAGGGCACATCTCAAGAAATGTTGCAGGTTCTTTTTGTGGAAAAAGGTTAATACTCGAAGAAGGTTCTTTTGATAATGACTATTCAATGTGGTTATCAATTGGGATGGCAATTTCAAATTCACGATATTTAATTACATTTAATTAGATAGTATTATAATATGTATATATTATCATCATACATAACATCATATTATTATCAGAGAATATACCGGAGGACGGGCACCAGCTTCCTTCTGTGTACTATGACCATCTTAATGTGATCGCCAACCCGTCTGCCAAGCGTGGCGATTATGGCATAGGTATCCCCAACATGATCCCTAATCCCTAAGGGGAGGATTTTGTCCAGCAGTGGACTTTTTTACAGCTGTTATGGTGATAATATGTTTCCAGGGACATAGATTGCTCAACTCAATTCTTCGTTCTATTACAACCTGCTCCGTGGATGGCGTACAAATATGTAGCGTTTGGCCAACTCATTACTGGAGAAGAAACACTGAAAAAGATAGAGGAAATTGAGACGTATTATGAGTCACCTCTTAAAAACATTATCATAAATGACGCTGGTATTTTAAACATGGATTGCCAACATATTGCGATAAATAAACATACTAATGAATACCTACAAGGTCACGTCGAAAATCTTGAAGTTTTGGGAAAGTTACTTTATGAGGTAAAAATTAAATTTATTTGTTAAGCAACTTACTAAGCACAAAACAGATACGGTTAAAAAGAGTGCAGAGACAAAAATAAGTTATTTAGAGAATGCTGTCCCGTCGCATCGTAACGATATCTTTACTGAATCAGATAATAATATCTACGACAGGCCGAATAAATAAACACTATTAATATGAACAAAATCGAACAAAACCTAATCCACCCAGGACTCCTCTTGGCGCCTGATAGAAGGAGCCTTGGCTGCTCCGGTACCCCCCTTTAGTGCTATTCCCCAGGGGATGGAGGCACGCACCCTGGGAAGGCTCCTGGTTTGTCCTCGTGGTTTGCCGAATCCTGCCAATCAGGTACAGGGATTGTGCCAAAAACAGATTACTGTCTTCCCGGATCTATTTGCACGAGGTGGCAGTAGAGGGTCTTCTCTTACACCGCAGCCTCGACGCTTCCTCAGCCAACTAGGGATCAGTTCAGTCCTGATCCCGCTCGGCGGCTTATTTCTAGACCACTACTGACACGCACGAGACCACGGCGTTCCATTTGGTGAACTCAACCAGCTGCATCGGATGCACAATAGCTGGCGAGGACAGATCTCGTCCGGTCTTCGCGGTGCTTTACACGGCTCTTGGTCTCCCAGGCTGGTCATGTATGCGTACTATTTTAGATGGTGATAGAGAAACTTTTCCTGACACTCGAGTTCAAACACCTACAACAACTTCAAAAACAAATGGCAGAAGATGTTGAAGGTGAAGAAGTTGTTGGTACAGATCTTTTCAAGCAGAAACATCTACATGCAACGGAAAGGTAGTTATATAATTTTATGTTAGATGCTAGCGTAAACTGTTGAAACTATCTGACAAAGAAGATACGGCGTGTCTAATAACGCACAAGGCTCAGCATTACAAATCTGAGTCGAACGAAGTGTTGTTGAGATCTTACTTTTTTCTTTGCATAATGGAGGCGACTGGCGATCCGCCTACTGAGTATCAAGTAAGCGGCTCGCCAATCGACAGCGTTAATTTTTGGTTCACAGATATGGAGTGATACTATACTACTTTGAATGACTGTTACATAATTCTGTTTAACTTGCTTTTTTAGATTTATACGCAGGAAAGATGAAATAGAGAAGCAACTTCAGAAGAGTCAATTGGAACCTCTGAAAACGTCAATTGCGAGTGGGCACGGTGCTATGGAAAGTGTCCGGGCACCGTCAGTTGCTTCCGAAAAACATGAAAACCTTGACTTTGATGTAGAAGAATATGAATATGAACCAGAGGAGTTCTCCTATAAGCATGCATCGACGGCTACGAGTATAGCAGCCAATCCGGAAAAATCTTACTACATAGCTTTAACTGATGTACCATATCCAGGAGAAGTTGACTCCACATATGATTTGAAAAAGTTAGTAATACGTTTTTATCTCAAGCGTTTAGTTCCGGTACCTACCTAGTAGAGGTTGTAAGCCATCCATTGTTTCTGAATAATGAAATGAAATGAAATTTTATTCAGCACTTGGGTATTAACATACACTTGTACTTGTCAAGGTCACAATGCAGTACATAAACATAGTGGATAGTAAAAAGTTACAAAAAAAAAATAATTTGTCAGTCCGTGCGGTTTGTTTTATCGCATATATTTTCTGAAATCCTTAAATAAATAACAATTTACTAATCTATTATTTTGAAATTTAGTTCTACTATATTAAAATTTAAGAATTGAAGACTAAAGCAAAAGACGAAATTCTAAATGAGGGTGTGATCACATGAACGGGATCACCGATCACGCGTTAATGGGCCAAAGCGATCCTCGCCGCTGAGGAACCTACCCTAGCTAGCCTGCGGCTTTCTCTAGCTACCTAGGTGGACGACCCGGAGAAGAAAGCCACAAAGAAACTCCGGGCTTGCTTTTTTCGTCTTCTTTTGCTTTCAGTTTACGATTTTTTTTAAATGTCATGTATATTACCTACATTGTGATTGGTTGTTATGTAGGCTAATGCACGCACAGAACCGTTGTCATTCAGTGAATCATAATAAAATAAATAAGCAATAGCATTTAATTTCACTCAAGCACTTAGAATATCCTCTTGCTAGACGAAAAAACGGTGGGTGCATCCGCGTACATTTACAAAATTAACAAGTCACACGAAGTCTACAAGAGGCAAAAAAAAAAAAGGGGACCCCAACAGCAGTTCGACCAGTTACCGCAAGCAGCACCCGTTCACGAGTATGACGTGTGGGCCAGCCATCGCCTCCCTCGCCATATTAGAGGGAAGGAAACGACCCGACTCACAACGCCACCGCAAGCATTAACAGACAATGGGAGCATGACGAGCTTACAAAGGGGAGTTCATATTGAAGTCGTTAACAGCCTTCGGCTGAACAGCGTTTGACATGTTCAAGATAATACACATTTGTTTTAATAATAGGTCTAAAAATCTATAAAGTTAAATTATTACAGCATTATTTCTATAGTTGATTGAGAAACATATAAATGTATATCCTTAACATAACACTAAGATGTTGCTCTTGTTTAACCAAGCGACCAAGCGTTTTTGTCGCTTAAATAATCATTTAGAGTGTAATAAGCCTTTTTCATTAAAATATTCTTGATCTCTGATTTAAATTTAACATAGGACAGTTCCTGAAGATTTGTGGGTATTTTGTTATAAATTCGGATACTCAGTCCGACAAAAGAACTATGAACCTTTTGTAAACGATGGGATTCTGAAGACACAATTTGTTTCTAGTGTATATTGTGTGTGTGTCACTTCTCTTTTGAAACAAATTCAAATTTTGCCGCACATAAATTATATTAGCATAAATATATTGCGAAGATACCGTTAATATATTTATCTCCTTGAAAAACTCTTTTAAGGAGAATCTCGCACCTAGCTGATAAATAGCTCGTACTGCACGTTTTTGTAGAATAAAGATACTGTGGATGTCAGCCGCCTTACCGTACAGTAGTATACCGTAAGACATAATACTGTGGAAGTAGCTAAAATAAACCAGGCGCGCAATATCTATGTTAGTAAGTTGTCTAACTTTTCTAACAGCATAAGCAGCAGAGCTTAATTTTCCAGCCAAGCCGGATATGTGAGTACCCCATTGAAGTTTTCTGTCTAAAGTTATGCCCAGAAATGTAGTAGATTGAACAGATTCCAACACTTCATTGTTCATTACCAGATCTGGACCAACATTACTCACATTAGGTGGGGTGAATTTAACGCACTTCGTTTTTTTGGCATTGAGAACTAAGTTATTAACCGTAAACCATTCGGTAATCAAAGTGAGAGCACTATTTATTTCATCAAGCTTATCTCTGTTTCGATCTACTTTAAAGATAAGAGAAGTGTCATCCGCAAAAAGTACTACATCACAGAAGTTTTTTAAATAATGTGGTAAATCATTAATATACACTAAAAACAAAAAGGGACCAAGAATGGACCCTTGTGGCACGCCTAAAGTGACAGGTAGATCAGTTGACTTAACTCCACCTACGTCGACACACTGAACTCTCTGATTAAGGTAAGAGGATAAAACGTCAAGCGCAACTTCCCTTACGCCATAGTGTCGTAATTTCAGTAATAGCGTGTCGTGGTGAACGCAATCAAACGCTTTTGAAAGGTCACAAAAAACTCCAATAGCATTCTGTGACTTCTCCCATGCATCAAATATATGTTTTATTAGTGCAATCCTTGCATCTGTTGTAGATCGCCCTTTAGTAAAGCCAAACTGGTTCTGGTGCAAGAGTTTGTTTACATTAAAATGTTTGAGTAACTGCTTGAGTATGAGTTTTTCAAATATTTTACTGAATGCTGGTAAAATGGAGATGGGGCGATAATTAGAGGGATCGTCTTTAGAGCCTGATTTAAACAACGGTATGATTTTACTAAATTTCATTAGGTCGGGGAAAGTACCTGTATCTATACACTGATTATAAATAACCATTAAGTAAGGCGCTATTACATCAATTATGGTTTTTAAAATCCTTACGGATATACCCCATAAGTCACCTGTATTTTTTTGCTCAAGCGTCTTAACAATATCATATATATCAGATACCGTAACATGTTCAAAATTAAAAATTACATTGCATTCTGGCACGCTATTACGTAGCAGCAGTTCGGCGCCAATTTCGGAGGAGTTTAAGGAGCGAGTGGTGGTTACAGGTATGGCAGCAAAAAAGTTATTTAACTCATGAGCTACGTCAGCTTTATCACTAATAACTATATTATCTATTTTTAATTCCAAATAATTATCACGTCTTATATTCTTACCACTTTCTTTATTAATTATGTTCCAAGTGGTCTTTATTTTATTATCTGCTTTTTGTATTTTTCGACTAATATAATTAGATTTAGCCATAGTGCATATTTTTTTGAACGTATTTGAATAATTTTTGACATATTGTAAAAAATCTGAGTCAAATCTGTATTTTTTCATACTGTATAACTCGTACAATTTCGCTCGACTTTTATATATACCAGGAGTTGCCCATTCATTAAATTTACTATTGGAAATCCTAAGTTTTTTAGTTTTAAATGTACTCTGAAACTCAGTTTTAATGACACTAAAAACGGATGTATAATTACTATCTGGATTGTTTTTTTCTAGCAGAGCGGGATTCAGCTTAGATAGAAAACTGTCTTTGAAACTATGTAACCGATAACTAGTTATTGGTTGGCAGGTTACATGAGATGTTTTTATCTTTTTATAATTTTCAAATACTGCTAACTGACCACAGTGATCCGATGTCAGATGACTTATTATTTTAGGATTCATTGCTTCACAGTTAGAAAAAATGTTGTCAAGACAAGTGGATGAATGTGATGTGATCCTAGTAGGTTCATAAAATATATGTTATAAATTAAATGATTTAAAAAGGTTTAAAAGACTGTCCGTTGTAGGGGTGGCCTGAAGAATATTTACATTGAAATCGCCACACACAATCAGCCCCTTCCTGGTACAACATATTTTTGTAAGGGCATCTTCCATAACAGATTCAAATATGGAGAAGTTGCTAACTGGAGGACGATAAACACACAATACTACTTGGTGCTCTAGTTCAACACAAGACAACTCAATAGTGCGTTCGACCGATAGATTCACAATATCTGGTCTAGGCTTAGATTTTATGTCACATGATACGATAATTAATGAGCCACCATGGATTGCTTTCCTTCTCACGAACGCACTTTGAATTATGTATTTATCAGTACTAAAATATAATAATTGAGACTCTTTAAGCCAGTGTTCTGTTAAACATAAAACATGGACATCACAGTTTTTAATAAATAAACTTAATTCTAACTCCTTGCCGGGTAGGCCCTGAATGTTCTGATGTACAACATTCAAACCGTTTAGGCCCTCCGTTGTTCTTACACCTAGTTTAAACTAATTGTTTTAGTATTACTACTAACATCCAAGTCGTTCCTCATAGGTAAGTTGCAAGTACCAGAGTCAAGTAAATTAAAATTGTCAGAAGTTAGAGTAGTTATAGTGCTACTCTGTGATAATCTATGATTATCGGTGTCAAACAAAAAGTTAAATGCTAACAATTTAGCAAGTTGTCTTTTGTAAAAATATGGTAGGTACATAGTACCATCTGTCAACTTAAAATTACACATAATAATATTAATAAATGAGTTAGTGTCAAAATAGGACACAAACTGGTTATTATGGCAAATGTTATACATTATCATGTTAAGATCATAAATATACCTATTTTGCTTCTCAGTCAGGCTTGAGCAAGAAGGCAGAGCACATAATACAAAGTTTATATTTAGTTTGCTTTAAATCTCTCGTCTCATCTCTCGTTAAATCTCTCATCTTATGGATTGTATCTAAAATATGTTTCCTACTCACAGACAAGCTATCTCCATAAAGCATAATAACTGTCTTGTACTCATTCACTTGACATACTGAGGACATTTTCTGACATAATTGGTGATAACTAGCTCCAGGTAAACATACATTTAAAATTGGTACATTAGATTGTTTGCTCATTAATACACTAAAATTTTGACCTAATTTGTCTGACATGATGCAAACTTTTTTACACTTATTACTGCTAGGTATAGAGGGTGTGTCATAAACATGTGTACTGGGAATAATTATTGATTCATTCGACAAACTAGTTATTACAGATTTATTTGGCAGTTCTGTGTCCTGCAGTTGGGTATGTTCTATAGCAATAATCGATGTGATTAGATGTCACCTCGAGAAAAACTTCCTTATTTTGGCAAATTATGTTCAACTCGGTCCCCCATGTCCATGACCATATCGATCCCTACTAATAATGGAATCAATAGACTGAGGAGGTTTTTCCAACCCGGTATGACATGACCTTCAAGAAGCGAGATTATTCCTTTCTTAAAAGCCGGCAACGCACTTGCTCCCCGTCTGGTGTTAGAAGGGGCCGTGATCACTTACCATCAGGTGACCCGCTTGCTCGTTTACCTGGCTGCTGCTAATATATAAATAAAATATAACAATTGGTTAGATTTTGTCTACAGTACCATTTGAGTGAAGACTAAATCAAAATTCGTTGCTGCTCAAAGGAGGGTATTTTTCATTTTCGGGCTGTGGATTGAAAAGAAATATATGTAAATTACAGTTAAATTGTAATTTCCAGGCTTCTAAAAGGAGACTATTGTCTGGAAAGTGACTTGAATAGGAAAGCTAAAAAGGAAAAGAGAGAGAAAAAGAGAAACTTCAATGAAATCTTTCCATCGGAACAGATTCAAGTTATGCGGAATACCGAAGAAGACTCTGAGTCAGGTAAGGTATAATTAGCTAGATGCCTAAAGTTGCTTGATAATTTTTAAGTAATTATATTTGTGAACGCGTGCGCTTTCACTCACGATAGACAAGGAACTGGCCTTTGCCCCTTGCTTGAATGATGAGACATGATGAGCTGCGATTGTCTTGTACACTATACACTATAAATATTCGACCAGATGGTGATACACAACATGTTTAAAAAAAACATACTGAAGTGTTGCATGCAGATTTACGCGTGTCTGGGTGAAAACTCATCACTCCACGAAGCGAAAGTGAAAAACCTCTCCCGGGCAACGCGAGTTGTTGACTTGATAGTGTATTTTGTTAAAAACTTACCAATTCCTTATATAAACGGTTCACCTTTGTATTAATCAACGCATTTAAACTATTTTTATTATGCTTTACAGAAAATTCGTTAAATTCTGAAGACGAAAAGGAAATCGCACAATACCTCAGGTTTTATTATTAATGAAACATTTGCTTTTTGTATTTAGCTTTATTAGAAACCTCTTTTGCTGATATACTTAAAGTTGAATTGATTATAAAGGATTCTCAAATGGTCAAGTAGTCGTTTGAATGCCCAGTGCGTGATTTGGAATTCGGACTGCCCCACACGAACTATCAATGCGACCCCCGGCCTGTCCTGCTGGTGCCTTCCCAGTCCACTAATGTACTATAACTACTTTTTAGAAGCCTTTTATCTGAATGGGTGCTATCCCTTGCCGTAAAACTACTATCCACTACCCACAGGCTAATTTGGCTTCAGCCAAGGGCGCAAGAACCGTGCGGGGGAGCTGAGAATTAATGTTGGTTTATACATAGACTCACGCATGTTTCCCAGAAGGATAGGCAGACAACGGATTTCCATTTGTCACGATCTTTGCACACATCTTTTGTCTCGTTTAGTCATTATATTCTTCATACATGCTCGCTGTTTAGGGTCTATGTTATAATCTGGCCTTTATTGAGAACATCTCCGATTTGGTCCGATTTTAGAATGTTCTACGAGGTCTTCTCCTTCCGATTGTACTATACACACAGGTCAGGTATACTTATTTTGTTAATCTTCTTTCATTCATCCTTTCTAAATGCCCTAATCATCTCAGCATACCTTTTTCAATCTTTGTGACTACATTCTCTTCCACACCAAAAAGCTCTCTTACCTCAGTATTTAGTATTGTGTCTCTCAAAGTTACAGCACACATACTTCTCAGAGCTCTCATTTCGACTGCATTTATTCTACTTTCATTATTTTTCTGCCATAAGCTACTTTCTCTACCATATGTTAAAAATGTTAATGCATAGTATGTTTTGTGAAATTGGTTGTCCGTGGTTATAGATTAAAGAAAACTTTCCTAAATCTATTACCACAAACAACCAATTTTACAAAAAAAAATATTTATTTATTTTCCTCTTTCATCTATCTTTACAGGTATAAGTCCAATGCGATAGAGAGCTTATCTAAGTACAATACAATTATTACCCATAAACAAATTTTAGTTATAACTAATTATGAATAAAGCACTTCTCGTGAACTCACTCAGAGAACACACAATTAGGTCAGTCTCAGCTGCTATAAGGTTAAGAGTACGGAGAGCACGCGTCAGGGGCACCTCATGTACAAGGTTAGTCCGACCACGCGGCTCCACTAGCAATCGCGGCCGTCTCCTTCTCCAAACCTACCTGTCCAGGACACACAAAAACACAAAACACTAAATATTTAAAGAAAATATAAAAAAATCAACACTTATTCTCAGCGCTCCCGCTGGGTTCTTGCGCTCTCAGCTGAAGCCAAATTGACCTGTGGGTCCCAAGCTCTGGCTGGTTATATAAAATTTTGCTCAATTTTTAAGTACTAAATTGCTTTAAACGGATTGCCTACACAGATTTTTTAAAAGGTGTAAATATACAATATCATTTTTATCTTTTTTCTAGTCAAAATGTGGACCGCGTCAGTTTTGCTGGCAATGTCATAAAGCTTATGGCAAAACAAGCTCGGGCCGCACATGATATATTTAATACCCCGTAAGTAACTAACATAAACGTTCTATTCCTACCACGAAATTGTATAGTATAGAGGTCCTAAATGGGAGTATAAAAATATAAAAGCCTATAAAAATGTGGCACTGAGAAAAATTTAATAATAGAAAATTTCCTATAAGTGAAGATGCACAAGATCTTTTTACTGCAATTATTGTGTGTATGCATACTGTAATCTTTGTTGGAAATACATTCATACATACATATGTATAGACTCACGCTATTCCCGGAGGGATAGGCAGAGACAACAGACTTCCATTTGTCACGATCTATGCACACCCCTTTTTACTGTCATTACATCCTTCATAGATACATGCTCGCTGGCCTTTCTTGAGAACAAAAATAAATAAAAATAGAAAAAGTTCTTAGCTTTGCCTTAACTGCTCCACCACCGCACCATTGTTGCCAGACTCGAATTTATACAATTCATTTGATATTTTGTTAACGCTAAGTGGTAATTAAAAATAAATAATCTTAAAAAAAACGAATTTATTCAATCCATTCGATATTTTCTTTAATATTAAATGGATTGTATAAATTAATAAAAAAAACTAATTTATACAATCCATTTAATATTTTTTTAAATATTAAATGGATTGTATAAATTCGTTTTTAAAGATTATTTATTTTTAATTAAGTTCTCTATATATTATTAATATACTACAAAAACTTAGTAGTAACAAATAATATAAAGCCCTATTTATATATTAAGACTGGGTTTTCTGGACTATAGTTATACTTAAATATATAGGTACTTTGCCATAGTTACTGAGGTTGGGGAACCCTAATGCGTACTATTATAAATTAATTTCAGATCAGGCGACATTACAGACGAACAACTAAAAAGATTAAGGTAATTCATTCAATATAATAATAATATTATTTTAACCACTTCCTATGTATTTTAGACTTACCGCCAACCACCTACATAAACATGCAGAAAGCTGTGATTTTGTATACTTGTAGAATCGTTAGAAAATTTTTGCACGACGATTCACCGTATTATGAGTCCCAAATGAAACTTGATACTGACTTGGCGTAAGCCCGTGAGTATCATTATTTAACGAAAACGAAACAATTCGAAATAATAATAATTCCGTGCTGACTGACCGAATGGTAGGTGCCTATCAACCCAATATTGGCGTCATTGACAAACAAACGAAAAAGACATCCTTTGTGGATATAACAATACCGTATGATGAAAATATATCTGACGCAGAAAAAGAAAAAAATTCACAGTACCTTGATCTGAGTTTTGAATATGCGCAAATTTGGAGAACCGAAAGACCTGCGATCATACCTATTGTTATATCCACAAATGGAGTTATTCCTAAATCCCTGAAAATCAACCTTGCAAGTTTAGGGCTTGATATCTGGCTGGAGAGTTACATGCAGAAGGCGGTTTTGCTGGCGAATACCAGGATTGTGCGGAAATTTTTCTCCATGAAGCCCATATATTTTATAAGTTGTATTCGTATTAAAATACCCTTATATAATATATTGTAAATAATAGTGGTAATAAACATGTGATAATAATAATGTCCTCCCGACCGAATTTCGGCCACAGCGGCCAGTCCCAATGGAGACTAGTAAATTGCGCAGGACATATAGTGCACAATTGTGTGTGAAAACACAGGGGCACTTTCTATTCCATCACTCTCATGATCCGATGGGACGACTAATGACACGACTGGAAATAGGTCAGGTACAGGACCGACGGCTTTACGTGCTCTCCGAGGCACGGGAAGAAATACTGCCAGACACCGAGCTGATACTGAGAAATTTCTTTTTACCCTATAATCCCAAGATCACTTTTCGGCTCGACCCGGGACTTGAACCCAGTACCTCATTATCTGCGGTTGAACACGCTACCGCTAGACCAAAGAGGCAGTCTAAATGTTAATATCGAACCTACGACCCACGGGGTATCCGGCCCCATGTGCGTTAAAAGCTCCGCCACCGCACCGTGGTTCTCAGACTCGAATTTATACAATCCATTCGATATTTTCCTAACGCACTTAAGACGCTTTTTCAAGATTATATTATTTTTAATCAAGTTCTCTATATTACTATTCTACAAAATCTTTATTTACAAATAACACATAGCCCTGTGCCTCTAGCACGAGTTTCTGCAGTTTACTTACTCGATCACACGTACAGTTTCCTCCCATACACTGAGCACCAGCACCTCTCGCGGAAACTATTAAGAACTAAAACTCTGGTGCTCAATGTATGGGACGAAACTGTACGTGTGATCGAGTAAGTAAACTGCAGGAACTCGTGCTGGAGGCATTGTTACATTTTAAGACTGCGTTTTGTGGACTCATAGTTGCTGAGGTTGGGGAACTCTAATGCGTATGGTAATAAATTAATTACAGGTCAAGCGACATTACGGACGAACAACTAAGAAAATTAAGGTAATTCGTTAAATCTAAGTATATTACACTAATATTATAAAGGCGAAAGTTTGTGATTGTGTATGTTTGTTACTCTTTCATGCAAAAACTACCGGACGGATTGTGATGTAACTTTGTAATATAGCTTATATATCCGAATAACACAAAGGCTATCATACTAATATTATAAAGGCGAAAGTTGGTGAGTGTGTGAGTATGTGAGTGCGTGAGTGTGTATGTTTGTTACTTCTTCACGTCTAAATGGCTGGAGCTATTTTAATAAAATTTGGTATGGAGTTAGCTGATACCCTGGATTAACACATAGGCTATATATTATAACGTTTAATGCGGGTAAAACCGCGGGGCACAGCTAGTAAGTTATAAAGTTTAACGCGGGTAAAACCACGGGGCACAGCTAGTATAGATATAAAAGCAGAAACTAACTGACTAATCGATCAACGCACAGCTGAAACTGCTGGGTCTCGAACTATGTAATTTTGCACAAATATTACTTAAGTGACATAGGTGCGCACTAACAAACGAATTTTCAAAATTCTACACCTAAGTGGTGAAAAGGGGATCCAAAGTTTGTAAGGAACAACGTGTTTTCTTTTTCTGATAAACTTCAAACTTAGTAGATATTTATATTCATATGACATGTTTGAATACTCAGGTTTACCCTATAAGGTGTTAAAGTAGGGGTAGACAGTTTGCGGAGAGGGGCCGGACCTGGACGAGAGCCAGTTCGGCTTTCGGCATGGGCGCTCTACCATACACGCTGTGTCGAGGGTGAGAGGCCTGGCGGAGGAAGCAGTGTCCCGGGGTGGGGTAATGTTGGCGGTGTCCTTGGACATCTCCAACGCCTTCAACACCCTGCCCTGGAGTTGCATTCGGGAGGCACTGCGGTATCATCGGGTGCCGTCCTACCTTCGCCACATCGTTGGGGCTTACCTGGCAGAGAGGTGTGTCACCTACGTGGGACGGGATGGCGGACAACGGCACCCAATGTCGTGCGGTGTTCCGCAGGGCTCAGTCTTGGGCCCGCTCCTGTGGAACATCGGTTACGACTGGGTGCTGAGGGGCGAACTCCAGACGGGCGTGGACCTGACGTGTTATGCGGACGACACGCTGGTTACGGCCCGTGGGAGTTCGCACAGGGAGGCAGCGTTGCTGGCGACGGCGGCGGTCTCACAGGTGGTGAGCCGCATCCGGCGCCTCGGCCTGGAGGTGGCCCTCAACAAATCGGAGGCCATGATGTTCCATGGTCCCCGAAGGGCGCCACCCGCCGGATCACACATAGTGGTTGGGGGGGTCCGGATCGCTGTCGAGCCTACCATGAAGTACCTGGGATTGGTGCTCGACAGCCGGTGGGACTTCGGACCCCACTTCCGGCGGCTGGTGCCCAAGCTGATGGGCGCGGCTGGGGCGCTGTCAACGCTGCTTCCCAATCTGGGGGGCCCGAGCGCAGCCTGTAGGCGGCTCTACGTGGGGATCGTGCGATCGATGGCCCTGTACGGGGCCCCGATCTGGGCGGCTGACCTGACGGCCGGTAGCATAGCTGTTCTGCGGAGACCGCAGAGAGCTATGGCCGTCAGAGTTATCAGGGGGTATCGCACGGTCTCCTACGAGGCGGCTTGTGTACTGGCCGGATCCCCGCCCTGGGACCTCGAGGCTAAAGTACTCGCGTCACTGTACCGGTGGCGCGAGGAGATGCTGGCACAAGGCGAGAGGCCGATGCAGCAACACATGGGGCTGCGTCGGTCGCAGCTTCGCGAGGCCCTGGTGGCGGAATGGCGGGACAGGCTATCGCGCCCAACCGCCGGCCTCGTCACTATCGAGGCGGTCCGGCCGGTACTCGAGCGTTGGCTCGGGAGGAGGCACGGCTCCCTGTCGTTTCGGGTGACGCAGGTACTCTCGGGGCATGGCTGCTTCGGGAAGTACCTGTGTCGCATAAACAGGGAGCCGGACGCCCGGTGTCACCACTGCGTCGACTGTCGGGAGGACACGGCGCTGCATACGCTGGCAGAGTGTGCCGCTTGGGAGGAGCAGCGCCGTGCCCTCATTTCTGGAGTAGGCAGTGACCTGTCGCTGCCGGCCGTCGTGAACTCAATGGTTGGCAGCGAGGAGTCCTGGGACGCGGTGGTTTCCTTCTGCGAGACAGTCATCTCGCGGAAGGAAGCTGCGGAGCGGGAGAGGGAGATTTCATCCTCTCATCCGGCCCGCAGCAGACGCACCGGGCGTCGGCGGAGGGCGGACAATGCCCTCTTCCAGCCCCCCTAAATGGGTCCAGGGGCGACGGACTCAGGGGCGTCCGTCGCCCACTACACATCTGGACCCGAGGTGGCGGCGCGACGTGTTCCACGCGCGCCCCTCTTAGACGTTGCGGGGGGAGTTTAACACCTCACTCCCCCCGCTAATGCGAGGAGGCCCGCAGGCATGGGCCAGCACCAGCTGGGGGTTGCGGAAGTATCATTCGTTCCCGCGACCCCCGGCGCAGGTGTGAGATGGAACACCGGGGTGGTTTTTAGTCAGTAGGAGTCTGACAGACCCCTCCGCCTCCCCCAAGGCGGAGGACATCCATGCAGGATTTTCCACCCCGCAAAAAAAAAAAAAAAAAAAAAAAAAAAAAGGGGTAGACAGTTTGAAAAGAAACTTGATTAAATGTAAAAAATTATACGAAGAGTTTTTTCCATCGGACAAAAGGGATGACGTGCTAAACAATAGGTAACCAAGGAATAGGTTCGTTTTAACGTTTTCGATGTCTAATTTCGACTACAAGCGGATGAAGTCGCGGCCAAAAGCTAGTATTATTATAAAATCTAATGTTATTTATTCTTTAATCTTACTTTTTTCTATAGGATGGCTTCTGCTACGAGTGGTTCTCGACTTAAAGAGTCTTCTATGACAAACAAGTGAGTAAATTTGTTTGATTTTAAGCTTAGAACTTACCTAACTTAAACAACGATCGTTGGAACAGCTACATGCAGTTTACCATCCCAGTGGGCCGGCTCCCTACTAGGTGGACCGACGATCTTGCAAGGGTCGCGGGAAGCCGCTGGATGCGGACACCGAATGATCGGCCATTGTGGAGATCCTTGGGGGAGGTCTTTGTCCAGCTGTGGACGTCTTTCGGCTGATATGATGATGATGATGTGATGATGAAACCATCCCAATTCAATGAGCTTTCAGAAAAATACCACATTATATACATTTACAAGGCGGTAAAGGTATCAGGCGAAAGAGGGTCGTATTGTTGTCAAGAGAGAGGATGGGGCACCTGGCCAACGTATTCGCAGCGAGGCTGATATAGAGCGAATTTTTGGCAAATGAACAATTTCGCTGTAAATCAATTTAATTACAGAATTTTTGTTATGTTTTATTATGTTCTTAATTTGGTTATGTTTTGTGTAACTAATTTTATCAATATTCTTTGTTTACTTACAATTATCAAGATATTATGTAGGGGTCTGCATGTTCTGTCGAATAAATATCCACTCGGCTCGCTGAATTTCATGTTGGCTTACAGATCCTTAAATCGGACACTATATATATATATATATATATATATATATATATATATATATATATATATATATATATATATATACATTTTTCTCGGTTTATATTATTTATTATTCATATTTACATATTTGAACAGCATAAACTTAATTTTTCAATATCTCTCACATTACTCTAGAGTGTCGATGGTCACATTTTTTCTCACATTCTTATTACATGCACTCAATTTTATTATGCTTTGTTATGTTTACATATTCTACGTTGGCACTAATCATGACGTATTTGTTGCCGCGGTAGAAAGGCATAACGTAGATATTATGGCTATTAACGAAACTTGGCTTAGAGCGGGGGAGCATGGCCCCGCCCCAACCATACCTGGTTACCGCCCGTTGTCATTCTGCCGACAAACTATACTTTTGGGAGACTTTAATATTAATTATCTCGCTGGCTCTGATTCTAAAACATGCAAACTTAACGTATTCCTTAAGTGTCTGAAGCTTAAACAATATGTCATGACTGCTACGCATTTTACTGATCATAGTCAATCACTAATTGATTTGGTATGCTCAGATGCTAGCATAAGAAACATTGAGGTGAGTCCTATATGCGCACTCGGCGGGCATGCCTTATAACTGCCACCTTTCTCTTTAAAAAAGATAAGGCTCTTCCTAATACCATCACATATAGAAATCTCAAAGGAATTCCCCTTGATCAGTTCAATTGTTATCTCGATGCCATAAACTGGACCATAACTTTGCAAAACGTAAACGATATCGTACTGTATCTCAACGTACATCTACTCGGTTTATTTGATAAGTTTGCACCTATTAGGACATATCCATGGATTACTCCAACTGTCAAAAACATGATGTACCTCCGTGACCAAGCTCCAGTTTTGTATTTAAAATAAATAAAACAGAGGGAAAAGAACAATATTACAAAGATTTTAAACATCTTGTAAATGAATCTTTGTTTTACGAAAAAAAAGCTTATTACGAACACAACATTAATAGGAACATATAAAATCCTAAAATTATGTGGAAACACTTAAAAAACATTTATTGTCTACCAAAATCGACCTTGAGCTACCTTCACATTTGAACGATCCTAATTTGATAAATTCACATGTTTAAACGTCCCTGGAAATACCAATATAGGTACCTTTAACAATTTTAACATACTATGAGTTCAATAGGTTTAGTAATGCTATTTTTTCTGTCAAGCCAGTTGATGAAGCTGATATTGTTAAAACTTTAATAAAACTCAAATCGAAAGCTGAGGGATGTGATCATATTACACTGAAGATGTTTACTTTAAGTCTCCACCAATCCCTCGACATATTGACATCAATCATAAATACTTCAATTTCTACATCTACCTTTCCTGACCTCTGGAAGACTGCTCGTGTGCGCCCTATTCCTAAATCGCCAAACCCTCAAAATATAAAAGACTTAAGGCCTATTAGTATTCTACCATTCTTGTCGAAAGTGTTTGAAAAAGTGATCAACATACAACTTACAAAATTCATCGAGAATAATAACATATTACCCGATGTACAGTCCGGTTTTAGGAAAGGCCACAGCACTGCGACTACTCTACTAAATGTGACAGGTAATATCTTAGTCGCGCAAGATAACGGTATGTGTACCATTTTAGTTTTATGTGACTATTTCAGAGCCTTCGACAGCTTAAATTTAAACTTACTTTTATCCAAAATGACCTACTACGGGTTAGATTCTGTTACAGTAAAATGGTTTCATAGTTATTTAACTAATCGTGCACAGTATGTGGAAACGCGTCAAACAGACGGATCCTCTTCCTTTTCAACTATTAGGTCATTGCACAAAGGTACACCTTTGTGCAATGACCTGACAGGGCTCAATTTTAGGGCCATCTTTGTTTAGTCTGTATAGCGCTGACGTGGTAAAGGTAATAAAAAACTGTCATTTTCATATCTATGCGGATGATACACAAATTTACATTCACTTTTAGGTCTGAAGACTATGCCACGGCTATTCAGGCTATTAATGCCGATCTTGACACAATTGTGAAGTGGTCTAATGACAATTCTATAATCCTAAATCCCTCCAAAACTAAGTACATGGTTTTTGGTACTGACAGTCAGTTAAGGAGAGTGGAAACATTGTCAGTAAGCTCATTATCCCTCAAAATATTAGGAGAAGTTATTGTACTTGTGAGTGAGGCGCGTAATTTGGGGTTGTTAATGGACCAGTCTCTTCGTTTTGAAAACCACATCGCAAACTGCGAACGCAACTGTTTTTAACGACTAAAAATACTATATAAAATGCGTCCCTATTTAAGTGAACAGTTGCGTATACAGTTGGTAGAGTCGATTGTTCTTTCGAAGTTGAATTACTGTGACACCGTTTATGGTCCTAGACTACTGGCTCGTACTGAAAAGCTGCTACAGAGGGAGCAAAATGCTTGTGCAAGATTCTGTTTTGATATTCCTCCGAGAGCCCACGTTTCACCATACTTAAAAAAATACTTTATACTTAAAATGAAATTACGCAGAAAGTTACATCTTGATTGCCTCCTTTTTGGAGTTATTTCTAAAAAGCATCCATCATATTTGCACTCGAAAATATCGTGGGTAAATAGCGCTACCAGCGCGAGCCTAGACGGTGCACACAGCAACTGGCTACACCTATACACAGATCAGCCTCACTCCGGGGCAGTTTCAGATACTCAGCTGCAAAGATATGGAACAATATCCCACCGCCTATACGAGAACTGAGAGATATTAATTATTTTGTAATAAAATTAAAAGAATTTTTAATCCAAAAACAATCTTATTACGAATCTATCCATGTTAATTTATAATTTTTATGATCGTAATTAGTTAATTATATATTCAATTCATTACATTTTCATTATTATTAAATTACACAATTAATTATTATATCTATCACGATAATATTTTTTGGGCTGAGTATCTTTTTAGGCTGTATTATTTATATTTTGACCTCGCCTATACATATATACTTATATACCTTCTAAAACTGTGTGCATTACTATCAGTTTGTATAAGTTTAAAACGTTTATAGGATATTTTTTTTTGTGTACCTATGTTGTGTTAACGTCAACGTTTATTTTATTTTATTTCCTTTATTTTGATTGATTTATGTACATTATTGTTGCTTCCGTCCGTGCGTCACTATACCTGGGTTGCCAACTGAAAACCAGCGCTGGGTGTATCCCACTTAGCTGATGCTGAGGTGGCGACCCTTTCGGCAGAACATGCAAGGCACACCTGCTCCATGATCTGATTGTTACCTTCTTTTTTTTTACTGCATTTCTTGTGTGTTGTGATGAATAAAATGTGTTCATTTTTCATATAATTAAAATGTCTTCTGCAATCTGGGAGTTCCTGCATGAAATCCTTGCAAAATTAAAAGAGACTATGTGTATACAAATAAAAATCAATGACCGAAATGTTTGTACGTTCATAACTTCCAAAAATCTGCACCAAATTTGATAAATCTTTCATGTATCCGTTATTATCAGGAGGTTTGTACGAAAAAAGAAATAATTGCAAATATTTAAAAAGCAAGTCTCCGCAATATGAGTGTTTTAATATTGATTAAAAGTTATGGTGTATTTACAATAAATAGTGTTTTAATTTTACTTACCACAATCGATGTTAAGGACCTTCGTTCCAATAACTATAATATAATAATATTCTGGGACATTATTTACACACTACAACTTATTGATCTATACTTTAGGCATACAGTAAGAATCAACGCGCCCAATACTGATGAACATACAACGAAGATAAAACGCCGTGACACTGCATATGTTCACGATGAAGAATTATCGAAAATTCAGCTTTCCGATGGGAATATAGAATACGAAGACAAGAACAGGTTTCAATTTCAATTATACTAAATAATAGGTCTTAAATTCGGCTACCGCCTAATACGTGATCGTGATCGGCATTCAAATAGATGAAGGAAAAAATGACTAAATCTATATTTGTAAAATAGGGTCTCTAGCTGAGCAGTTCAGGTAGACGAGTATTGTTATCATCTAAATATTTCTGCGTTGAGTAGTAGCACTTGGTGGTAAGTAACTTGTATAAACTTTTTATTAAACTTTTAATATCGTGTGTAATTCTGAGTGCTTTAGCTAGTTTGTTACAGTTACAGCGATAAATATTGCACATCGACATTTGGAAAGAGACAATCGGCCAACCTCGGCCCCGTAGGGCGTTATCTCTGTCGCAACAAACAGTCCGGTATCTATTAGGAGCTGTTAAAACAATTTTAATTTGCTTCTTTAAATAATTCTTTTTATTCTTTGTATAAAATACACCAATTTTTCTATAAGTGATGGCTTTAGGTTCGAGTAAAATAAAATAAAAAAATATGTTCACATTATGTTTACGTATTTAATTACTTTGGAATATTGCAGATGTAGTGTACATAATAAACACCATTGTACCTATTGTTAAAGTGAGACATTGTAATAAAAATAATAATAATTCTAATTCACAATTACTTCCATTTCACTATCTGTGCTCTCAAAGAGGTTAATATCACTGTCACTATCAGCCGTATGTATCACTAGTCTATCAGTGTAATTGTCTAAACCGTGTTGAATGCTTCTATATTCATTCTCACATTTGATTGCGTGATCGCAAACCTTTTTCCACTCTTCAGCCCCGATCATGTTTACTTTTTCAGTCAATAACTTTTTTACTGTAGTTAAATTCATACCTACATTTCTAGAGGCAACATAGCCTACATAGTTGAGACCATATATTTTCAATTGGATTAAAATCCGGATGATACGGTGGCAATCGCAACACAGTGTGCCCATGTTCGGCGAGTACTTTGTCCACGGAAAACTCTAAATACCTCTCCTTGTGCTGACGTATAATAGCGTAAATCTGGGTTTTTGTTAATTTTGGATCAACTGGAATTTCGTGTCATCATTTCCTGTTTAATGGTGTTTAAGTTAACTACGGGGACGAAATATGTTGAAAGACCCCCCTTTCAACATATTTCGTCCCCGTAGTTGGAAAACTAAATAACTCAGATTTTGGCGATTTTGACTTTTCCCTATTTTCAAAACACCTAAAACATGCCGCATATTTGAGCCTTACAGGCATTTTCATATCTTATTCCCTTCCAAAAAGATAGACATTTTTGTCGAAAAGATGGAAAAATAAATATCTTCATACAAACATAATTTTTTTAAAGGAAAAATAAATAACTCATTAAATAAATTAATAACTGTGGTCAATGATAAGTTGAATGTCAAATAAGTTAAATAACTTGAGTTGTTGAATTTTTCCGCAACTTAAAAATTCTTTTAAAAAACTAACTTAGTTCTAGGAAAACTACATAACTCTATTTATTTAATTCTGCTATTCAGAATTCTGATATAACGTATCTAATTTATAAATATTTCATGTTATTTATTTCTTCTACAACTAGTAAAGCCGAAACTAAGTTCTTTAATAGACATCAATATTTCATTGGATGAGAAGAAAAAAATAGTTAAGAGATTTGAACGAATAAACCCCATTTTGTCGAGAGATTCTGAAGATGAAACAAGTAATATTATAACAACTCGAGCTATTATTGAAACCCCTATTGACGAAGTCTCACCGGGTTACCCTGATAGAAGAATCATGGAACACAATATCACAATCGCTGAGACAACAGATTCAGAAATAAAAACAGCAAATAAGGAAATAGAAACCGGGGTGCTAAAAATTCCCGACAGACGCCGTGTTACCAAAACCGACGACGTCTGGCCCTGGCAACATATAACACTCGCACACTGCGGACCGACGAGAAGATCATCGAACTGAAGTAGCAACTGAGCAGGTTACATTGGGATATCATAGGATTGTCTCAAGTCCGAAGAGAGGGGGAGGACACGATAATCCTAAAATCCGGGAACCTGTTCTATTTCTGGAACCAATGGCGACCAATTGTCCCAAGGTGACACCACCTTGGGACAGGGTTCATAGTTTACAAGTCCTTCGTCCACAACGTAGTGAAAATCGAGAGTGTGTCGACTAGGGTGGCGTACCTTATACTCAGAACTACCATGTGGTATTCGTTGAAGGTAATACAGGTATACGCGCCGACTTCGACGAACTCCGACGATGAGGTTGAGGATATATCAAGAGCCATACATAGCTCCAAAAACGATTTCACTGTGGTAATTTGTGGACTTTGACGCAAAGCTGGGCAAACGATTCGGTAATGAGCTGAGAGTGGGGCAATTTGGAACTGGAGACCGGAATCCCCGAGGTCAAATGTTGGCCGACTTCATGGAGAAGGAGGAACTCTTAATGATGAATTCCTTATTCAGAAAGTCGGATCACCGCAAATGAACCTGGGTGAACCCCGATGGTAAAACCAAAAATGAGATAGACTTTATCTTGTCGACGTGACGACAGATGTTCATTGCGGATAAAACCGGCAGCGATCACAGACTGGTGAGAGGCTCATTGAACCTTTGAAGTAAAACTACAAGATGGTTGCGCACAGACTGACTTTTATTTATATACCCACATTATTTATTATTAATATACAACATCTTTCCCCTTAACAAATAAACTTAATTAGTATAAGTGAAACAAATTAAATTTTTAAAGAATACAATATAAATTCTACATTCATCTTATTACCTGAGCTAAGAACTACGCTTAGCTCCAGATGACGAGTACAAGTATATATTATACATATACACATATATATATATATATTATTTTACATTTTTATCATATATTTCTCCAAATGTTTCGAATTACAAATTATCAAGTATCATGCACTCTTAATACACATTACATTATTACATAGACACGAACTCTAGTGTAACATGACAATAACACACATACCACACTAATGTTACTGAATTAATTATACGTACCTATTTATATCAATAAATAGTGGGCTACTTATCCAACGATTAAAATTCAAAAACTTATATATAATGTAAGTTATTGATTAGTTATTAATATTATTATTATTATTATTTTTTTTTATTTTAGTTGTTGTTGTAACAATAATTTGCGATTTTTATTCTTGCTTCACGGGCAGCCGCTCGCTCAGTCCGATCCTGTACGAGCGGTGACTGCGTGAGCGTTACATCAAGGTCCCCTGTAGTATTATACCACTCACTACTTGTATCTGTTCCTTCTTTACAATCATCATACACGCTGCTGTCACTATCGTGTTTAGCATTACCTCCTCCGACTAAGTCTATAGGTGAAGAATCACGTTTAATAAGATGCCTACGATTCCGTCGGAAACGCCTGCCTAATTGATCAGTGACGAAGAACGACCTCGGCTGTCCAGCGCGCGCCGACACTCGCGCCTCTCGCCTCACTTTGCCGTCTAACATTATCACAGCATCACCTGGCTGCAGATTCGGCAAGTTACGAGCACTGCGGTCATAATACCCTTTAGCATTGTTTTGTTTACGTAACATATTATTATAATCCACTTTATTATCTCTAGCTGGTCGTAATTTGGTTGAACATATTGGTAACCGCGTGTTAAGTTTTCGACTCATTAGGAGCTCTGCCGGGCTGGCGATCCCATCTCTCGGCGAGGTTCTATAGTTTAATAGACTTAAGTAAAAATCTGAATGGTCATTAATAGATTTAATTAATAAATGTTTGATGGTGCGAACAGCTCGTTCTGCCCGACCATTTGACTGGGGAAAATTCGGGGATGACGTAATATGTGAAAAACCCCACGTTTTCACAAAATCCCGAAACATTTTAGAGGCATACGCTGGGCCATTATCTGTTATTAATTCTGTCACTATTCCATGCCGAGCAAATTGTTCCTTCATCGCTTTTATCACGCTATCTGATGTTATAGAATTTAGGGTTGATACCTCAACGTAATTAGAAAAATAATCAACTAGAAGCAAAAAATAGCGTTTGTTGTACTCAAATATATCAGAACCCACTTTTGTCCACGGCAAGTTAGGTATTTCGTGAGGAATTAATGTCTCACGCTGCGGTCTCGCAGCGTGCATGGCACATACGCGGCAGCGCCGCACAGTGTGCTCGATATCGCGTGACATACCCGGCCAGTACATAACCTCTCGGGCTCGTCTTTTGCATTTATCAATGCCCAGGTGGCCTTCATGCACTCGCGTTAACATTTCTGACCTCAAGTCTCTCCGGAATGAATACAAGATCGTCCTTGAACAACACGCCATCATAGTATTCGAATGACTGACGATGTTCCCATAAATTACGGATATTTTCATCAGTCTCATATTTATTCATCGGCCAACCATTCTGTATAACTTTGACTAATAACTGACATACTGAATCACGACTAGTATGTTCCCGGACTAAACTCAACTTTGAATCACTAAATGCAACACTACTTATTAAAAAACACGATTGACTATGAACTTCGTCACATATTTTGTCTGACATACGTTGCGGGAGGGGTGCACGCGAGAGCGCGTCAGAAATATATAAATACTTTCCGGGCTTATAGACCACGGTAAAATCGTATCTTTGAATCCGCAGCATCATACGTTGCAATCTAGCAGGCACGGAATTCAAAGACTTCTTAAACAGAGCCTCAAGGGGCTTGTGGTCAGATTCCACCAGCACATCGCTCTTTCCGAAAATATAATGGTGAAACCTCTCAAGGGCGAAGACTATTGCGAGCATTTCTTTCTCAATTTGGGCGTATCGCTGTTGTGTTTCTGTCAGCGTGGATGATGCAAATTCAACTGGCCGCCCGCCCTGGAGTAATACAGCACCAACAGCGTGTGAACTAGCATCGACAGATATCACCGCTGGTTGCTTTGGCGAGAACAATGTAAGCACAGGTGCGCTACATATATCATTCTTTAATTCCCTTACTACTTCGTCTTCACACGCACCCCAGACCCATTCACAGTCTTTTTTAAGCAAATTTCGAAGTGGGGTTACCTTTTGAGAATAATTGGGAATAAATTTACATAAATAGTTCACCATACCTAAAAATCTTTCTAAATCCTGTCTATTTTGAGGGATCTTCATTTCTTTTACAGCTTTTATCTTATTATCATCTATTTCCATGCCCTCGGCGCTAAATTTATGACCTAAATAGGTTACTTCGGTAACTTTAAACTCACACTTGTCACGATTGAATTTTATCCCGACCTGCCTTGCCCTATCTAACAATTTTTTTAGCCTTTCATCATGTTCTTTCTCCGTAGATGCCCATAGGATGATATCATCTACAAAGGAATCGACTCCTTCTAACCCTTCGAGTAATTGTCGGACTCGAGAATGAAAAACTTCTGATGCTGAATTTACGCCATACGGAAGACGTAAAAATTGATAGCGACCGAAAGGCGTACCGAATGTACAAAGATCTGCACTAGATTTATCCAACTGTACCATCCAAAAACCAGACCTAGCATCTAATTTGCTATAGTATATAGTATATAGTAATATAGCTATAGTTCCCTACAGCACTGATTTCACTAATAAAAGACGTACAGATAGAGTTTGCACACAAAAGATAAAAACAACACATGCCTTCACCTCAAAGTTCTACATAGTTTTAGGACCGCTCCTCTACAATAGAGTTAATGCAATTGTAGACATTTATTCCCTTAATTACAATAATTGTAAACAAGCCCTTAAGAATGCTCTCCAAGCCTTGTCCTACGAAGATACAGAGAAACTTTTAGTCGTTTTGAAATAAAGTTGTTTTGTACTGTTTTATAATATTGATCATGTAAAAAATTGATGATGTTTAAGAATGTGAAACCAACAAAGTCATTATGATGTAATTGTTATAAATTAGCATACGCATCAATTGTTTGGGTTCAATAACATTGTATGTAACCCAAGTACGCGTCTTTACCTTTTGCATCCATTGTTAGAATAACCATATCACGCATATTATAATTATATTAAGTAAGTGACTATTTTTAGAATATATTAATACTAGCACTTCTTTGCCTGAAAAACAGGATTACCTAGTTCAGGCACACCTGTAACGTTTGTAGCAAATTAAGAAAATTGTATTTGTTGTTTTATTTTATGTTTTAGCTGTTAAGAAATTTATCTGAAATAAATAATTATTATTATATTATAATTATATAGTACTTAGCGCCTTTCAATTTGGTGGCAATATCCGTTAGACTGGGCAATGGAAAATGTTGACGCCGAATAACTTTATTCAATGGTCGCGGATCAAGACATACGCGATTACTACCATCTTTCTTTGCCGCGACCACTATTGCATTTACCCAAGAGGTGGGATGAATGACTTTTCTTATCACCTGTACGGGTCTCGAGGTGGTGTGTAGATAAACGAGTTGAGTTGACTTAAAACCACGTTTATTACTCAAGTATACAATATAAGTTATTTGGATGCTAATCTGTTCGTTGTTATTGTTATTTGTCAACTAACTATATTAATGTCGAAAGTATGTATAAGTAATGCGCCGAAACTAGGTTAAGGCGGCGTAAGCAAAATAAGCCTGTACGTGAACCGTACATGCTCCCGAGAAAAGAGAAACAAGATGAGCATCCAGTACAAAGCAAAGAATAAGATAATCAAAATAGAAAAAATGTAAATATGTATAAGTATAAAATATGTAATAAGTATGTAAATATTAATTAGTTGTGTCCTCAAATTCAAATCGTTTCTTCGGTTCTGGTTTGCTGTAAATGGGCTCCCGTCCGACCGAGCCATGAATTTCTTGCATCTCTATTTCCATTCCAAGGTTATTTTCTTCTCTAGGTTTAGATCGCTTAGTGCTCTTTGAAGTTGTTTTTCTACACCAACGTTTTATGCCAAAGTAAAGAGCAAATGCGGCAAATCCTCCCAACAGCACAGAAGTAACAGAATATAGGTAAACATCATGACTGGATATCGTCGACGATTCCGGAAGAATTTCATGCGTTTTCTGGTAGCTTAGTTGTTCCTCAATATTTGAAAACATAGATCGATTGTAATTTGGTGTACCGAGCTCAGTAATATTTAACTGTGCACTTTTCCAACCTAAATCAAAGACGTTGTTAATTGTTGAGTTAATCGTAGGAACATCCGTATCCACACCCATGTAATAACTATTTCCTAAATGATTATACGTAAATATAGTAGCGTCTTGTTTCTGTAGTATACATTTTGCTTGTAAGGATATTACTCCGGTCCCGTCAATGATCGCCGGCGTAACCTGATCACTACAAATAATACGCATCAGCTGTTTGTGACATACGGTAAACAACCATAAGTTAGGTTTATGCAATTTTACCCAGACTTCTTTGCAAATTACGTCATTCAGTAAGCACGAAATTGAAGTTTGTTGACTGAAGACCTTGGCCTCACACGGTGCATTTTTATCGTGTAAGTTGTAGACAGGCTGTCTGGATATGCAGGAGAATTCATCTTGTCCATACGACGTACATTGATGTATGTCTTGTTCATCTAAGGTTATATATGAATTTTTGACAAAGTTGATGGCGATAAATTTTGAGCTTGGCTGTACCAGTTTCAACCGTCCCTGTCTAAGGAAAGGTATTGGTATGACACGGTAAATCTTATAGTCTTCGTCGCTTAACAACGGAATGTGTAACTCTAAAAGAAGAAAGTTATTAGTTATCCTGGCCTTTACATGCATTAATTCATATATATTTTGAAAATCTGACTGAGTATCCTTTATAGGTAAGGATAATCCCTGCGGCAATTTTCCTGATATTATATTTAGTTGTTCAATTAATTGCGAGGCGGAGAACAAATGTGTGTCTAAATGACCACGGTAGATATTAGTGATCGCATTCATTAGTAGATCCAAAATCCGATTCAAGTCACCTAAGATTAGAGTCGATGTTACCGCGGCAGAGTTTATGTCATTTATTGTATACAATACTTGGGCTCTATTTTCAATCTTTGTGATTACGCTGCCAGTCTGATTCATATAACTTTGTATAGCTGTGAATTGCTTATCCATAAATATCGTATTGTTTTTGATCGAGTTATTTTCCGCTTCTATAATTAATGTCTGATTCTTCATAAGTTTTAACAAATAATTATCGTTTGTTTGTAAATTTTGGATGTCCTTCTCATATTTTTCTGCAAAATCAGCGTCTAAAATACCAAAAAGTGTTCGTGTTAATTTTCCAACTCCGTCAAAGTATCCTCGTTTTTGACGCAAGTGTTGAGACAGTAGTATAGAGTTGTATTCTTCGAGATGTTGCAATTCGTGACGTAGGTGATCTACCATTGATTCACACGGCTCATAGAGATGTACAACTCTCTCGCAAAGTTGGTCAATTTGATTAATATATAATTGGATCTTACTTGTCGCTTGCCAATAAGAAGTTAAATTGTAGTAGATTAATAGTGTCCATTCATCGTGTATCAGTTGTAGTTTTCCAGCTTCATCAAAATAAATTGGGTGATTGGTAGGTATGGAAGATATTTTATAGCTTCTTGTAATCGGAGAGGCTTTTGTTATACCTGTGATTGCTAAAACAGTTATAAGAACTATGGACAATTTGTTCAGAGTAGTTGTTGTAATTTTTCGTTTTTCAGTTTTTGATTTGGTTGTAGTTGAGTTTGCTTCCGGTGCTCTGAGTTTGTAAAGGTATTGCATCTCTTAAGTTCTTCACGTAGTTGTCTTGCGGCTCCAACGAAGTTTGTACCATTGTCCGAATACACATGTTTTGGTGTTCCTCTGCGTGCACACATCCTACTAAAAGCAGCAAGAAAGGTTGTTGTTGATAAATCAGAAACCAATTCTAGGTGTATGGCTTTTGTCACCATGCAAACAAACCATGGAGCTATTACAAAGAGGAGACGTTGTAATTCGATTTTTCTATGAAACAACGCGTGACATTTTGCGGGGGGGAGAGGGTGTTAGATCCCGCCTACTTCTTTGTTTACATCTACCGGTCAATAGGTAAACTAATCGCATGTTTTGTCGACTATCATTAGTAGTAATGTAACTTTCTTACACTAGATGTCACACAGTGCAGGATGCAACAGGGCCGGACTCATAACTTCGTTCCAGGGAGTACTGTTTTTTTTTTACTTTTGCGAACCATAATGATATCCTTTTTTTTTTGACAGTGATATTATTATAAAATAAATGTTAAAATAAAAACGTCATTGATGAATGACGATTGAAGATAATAGGATTTTGTTAATGACTTATTTTACAAAAATAGCGGCTGAGTCGGACTCGCCCATCAAGAGTTCCGACCTGCAAGTATTTGAGTTTATTGAATGAAAGATAAATTGCAGTTTAAGATTCATGACGTATAAAAAACGTACTTACTAGATCTCGTTCCAACCAATTTTCGGTGGAAGTTGGCATGGAATTGTATATCATATATTTTTTTTAGTTTTATAATTCTCTTATTTTAGAACTTAATAGGGGCGGGGAACAAATTTTATCGCTTTGGAAGTGTCTCTCGCGCCACCTATCCACCCCACAAAGGGTGGGGTGGATACTTAATTTAAATTACGTTGTTTACTTAATTTAAATACTTAAAGTAAACAACGAGCATACTAATGAAGGGAAGTAGGTACTTTAATTAAATTACTGTACATAGAATATTTAATTTATAGGAGATTGTATTTTTTTTTTGTGCAGTGCATTCCATGTTTAAGTACTTTCTATTTATGATACAGCTGCGGGACATTAGGTAAAATAACTGGATCCTAATTACGGCCCTGTTTTTGTTATGTTCATATTTGTTCGATAGATGGCGGTTTTTTTTTTTTTTTAATTATATTAAAAGCTACAAAAATGTATTTTGGCCATTAAAGGGGTTTTACGAATGAATGTTAAACAAATTTCAGTACACACGATTATTAGATTATGATAGTACTGAGCTCTGCGTACCTAAATATTTTTTATTCCCATGACCCCAAGTATCGCCATCTAATGTCGTGTAGAATTATGTTTCGAAACGCCGACGTTAAGGGAATTTTCTAGAACTATTTTGATAAAAAATCTAATAAAATTACTTACAAATGAAATTTGATGCCATCCATAGCATTAGAACGTCAGTCCGAGTAGTTTTTACAAGATAAAACACAACACTTCATTATTTTTATCTTCTAGCGCAAATATAGCTGTAAATTGTGAACGTGACGTAGATGTGCACAGGACGAACGCCAACAATACATTGACTTAGGCCACGCCTACATGATGACGTTTGGACTCAGTTGAAAATCACAGTTCTCAGTTGCTTAGGCCGTCTCCTCTTTGTAATAGCTCCATGAAACAAACACAGCTATGTAAGCTTTACATGTTTTGACTCCTCTTCCCTTGTTTATTTTTACGTCTACATGGCCCGTAAAGTCAACCCCGGTATTGCTGAATGGTCTTGCGGGAGTAACGCGTTCTTTCGGCAAGTCTCCCATCAGCTGCTCACTTTTTACGCTTTTGAACCGATGACATCTGACACATTGGCGTAGCTTATTCTTCACCGTGCGGCTTCCCCCAACGATCCAGTATTCAAGACGTAAATGCGCCAATGTAAGCCGTGCCCCACCATGTAACGTGTCACGATGAGCTTCTTCTATTATAAGTTCTGTTAACCTTCCGTTCGCCGGAAGTATGATTGGATGTTTAGATTCAGGAGGTAGAGTAGAATGTATCAAACGCCCTTTTACCCTTAATAATCCGTATTCGTCAAGGAAGGGTGTCAATTTCAAAATGTTGCTTCTTGTTGATATTTGTTTATTTTTCGATAAACAATCTATTTCTTCTCCAAAATACTCTAGTTGAGTTGTCTTGAGTAATAACCGCTTCGCTTCCATTATTTCGTTTGATGACAAACACAAACCTTCTTTTTTGTAGTCGGTTAAACAAGTTATAATACCGCTATTTTTGTTACATCGTAATATATAGCTGATCCGTCGAATCCATGCGAGTACTCGTATTGCGCGATTGTAATTGCTGTATTTATTTACTAAGCAGTCTATGAGTTCATTGCGCTTGTAAATCGCAATGTAGCATTTCGTTTGCTTAAGGCCTTCTTTTGTTATGTAGGTCAGGATTCGTTTTTCTTCATCGAAAACTATGTTTGTTTTTAGCCATTCGGGGCCCTCCCACCAAAGTTTAAAAGTAATAAGTTGTGAAGGGGAGAGTCCTCTTGTTGCGCAGTCTGCGGCATTTTCTTCCGATTTCACATAACCCCACTGTTGCGGCGGAATAATGTTCCTTATTTGTTCGACTCTGTTAGCAATATATTTCTCCCACCGGTTTATATCACCCTTGATCCAAGCTAAAACAACTTGTGAATCACTCCAACTGTATATTAATAATTTGTTACCGGAAAGAGTATCCTTTACCTTTGCCATGAGTTTGGCGAGAAGGACCGCCGCGCACAGTTCCATTTTAGGTAAGGATATCTTTTTTGTTAGCGGTGCAACTTTAGTTTTGGCTGTTATAATTGTAGTTGTATAGTGGCCATGACTATTCTTTACTCGGCTGTAAATAGCACATGCCATCGCTTTCTCACTCGAATCGCAGTATCCATGAATTTCTATCTCGTTTTCAGTACTTTGCAGCCACCTTGGTATGGAAATATTACTAATAAGGGGTAGATTAGATCGCAATGCCTCCCATTCATTACACAATTCCATAGATAGTTGCTCATCCCACTCGGTTTTGTTGAGCCAAACCTTTTGAAATAATAATTTTGCCTTTATAGTTACAGGCGACAGTAATCCCAAGGGATCGTACAGCTTGCTGATTTCCCCTAATATGATACGTTTGGTAAGGTTTTTCTTTTCCGGCAGATCCCAACGATAGGTAAATGTATCGCTCTCCTGATTCCATCTCATTCCTAACATCTTTGAGTTACAAGTTTGTTCCGAGTTGAAATCATGGCTCGTTGTGTTATTACACCTTTGTTCTTCTTGTAAATGCTCCAAAATAGAAGGATCGTTACTCTTCCATTTTCTTAAGCTAAACCCGCCAGATTTCAATAGATCTATTAGTTGAGATACCAATAATTTTGCTGAT
Source organism: Pseudoips prasinana (assembly GCA_951640165.1). Classification (NCBI taxonomy): domain Eukaryota; kingdom Metazoa; phylum Arthropoda; class Insecta; order Lepidoptera; family Nolidae; genus Pseudoips; species Pseudoips prasinana. The sequence continues at coordinate 20,312,407 of OX621260.1, forward strand.
TCGATAGAATTTTGACCATAAACTAAATCGTCCATATACATATAGTTCTGAAGGACCTTTGCTGCTTCAGGATATCGTTTACTCTCATCTTTCGCGAGTTAATGTAAAGTTCTCATTGCGAGGTAGGGAGCACAGTTCATCCCATAACTTAGGGTACACAATTTCCACTCTTGCAGTTTGTCCCGTGGGGAAAATCTCCAAAATACAGTTTGTATGTTACACTGTTGTTCGTCAAGCCATATTTGCCGATACATTTTTTCTATATCAGCCGTGAAAACATATCTATAGGTCCACCAGTTAATTAATAAAGTTAACATGTCTTTTTGTAAGTTTGGACCCGTATACATGCAGTCATTAAGGCTATGGCTGTTGTTAGCTCGGTAGGATGCGTTGAATACAACTCTTAGTTTAGTTGTAGTTGATTCTTCCCGCCACACACCGTGATGGGGTAGATAAACGCGACCCTCAGCCTCTGACGTCATAGGTTTCATATGATCCATGGATATGTACTCGTTTATGAAACGTTGGTATTCCTTGCTAAGTTCCCGGTTCTTAAGCAATTTCTTCTCAAGTTGTAGAAACTGAGCGAGTACGGGTTGCTTGTTAACCGGTAGACGGGATACAGCATTCGGTTTGATAGGCAGTTTTACCACATATCTTCCATCTGTCCGTCTAGTAGTTGTCGCACGATAATATTCTTCGCAATGTTGTTCTTCTGTATTTAACGAAGAAGGGTCCGAAATCTCTTCAGTTTCCCAGAATCGTGATATGTTTTCTATGTCGTTAAGTGTGACACAACAATTAAAAGTTTTCACGTTGCCGCTTAAAATCCAACCGAGTCTAGTTTGTTGAGCCACCGGATATGTACTATTACATCTTATAATTCCATCTAAAATTATTTCCGAATATACTTGCGCACTCAAAAGCATATCGATTGGCCCGGACGTATTAAAGTTAGGATCGGCTAAATTTATATTTTGTAGATAAGTCCAGCTTTCTACTGAAAATGATGTCGATGGTAAATTGTTAACCAGTTTCTTCATAATGAGTGGTTGTAAGTTAAATGTATAATCCGAATGTATTGACTTACATTCTAGGTTCAACGAGCCTTTACAACTTCCGCTTAGTGATCCGACACCCGACACTATGGCACTCACTTGTTGTCGCGGTAACCTCAAGCGCTGGGCGGCATTTTCAGTTATAAGACTTACTTGTGAGCCTTGATCTAGCAAACCTCTTAAGTAGATATACTCGCCATCGATTGTTTTTACCTTGAGCAGTACAGTTGTTAACAAAACTTCCATGCCCTCGTTAGTAATGTTGTTCACCCCTCGCGCAGAGGTACTTGTCGATGGGGTAGATTGCGAATTACCAGGTTGTTCCATTGTTTCATGCAGCAAAGTATGATGAAGCTTATGACATATCCTACATGTTTTCATTGACGTACATTGTTTTTCGCCGTGACTGTACAAACAATTTTTGCGAACACGCAAATTCCGAACGCAGTCTCGGCGCCCCTTTTCTGTCATAGCCAAGAACTTTTCGCATTTCATCAAAACATGGTCAGTTTTGCAAATCGGGCAATTTTTTGCTGTTGTTAAGAAGGTTTTGTGTGATTTGTTAAAGTACGATGACCTTTGTGCATTATATTTATTATAGTTATTGTTACTGCGATTTTCGTAACTATTTTTGTTATGTTTTTCTAACATGTTATTCTTCTCCGGACTGAAAGATTTTGGACTACCTTTTTGTGTAGCCTCCAGTGCCATGAACTTGGATTCCAGAAACTTTGAAAATTCTTGTAGGTCGGGAAAACCTCTCGGCTCTTTAAGATCTTTTATATATTCGTTATACGTAACGCTATCCAGTTTCTGTGACAAAAGATGTACTACCAGCGGATCCCATTGTGTAATATCTAATCCGATGTTTGTCAATCCGTTCAGACACTCTAGCATGACGTCATGAAGTTTTCGTATACTGGCGGCATTTGCTTGTTGAATGTTAGATTGGTTTAGTAGAGTATTTACATAAGATGTAAATAAAAGTCTTTTGTTGTCGTAACGGTGAGTAATTATGTCCCAACAGGAAGTATAATTCTCGGCACTGATGCTAAGATGCTGGATTAACTTCTCTGCTTCGCCCTTTAATTTGGACTTCAAATGCTGCATTTTTTGGGCCTTAGAAAGTATAGGGTTGTTATGTACGCTTTCCGTATAGAGGTCCCGAAAACTTAACCATTGATTATAGTTGCCATAAAAATCCGGTATTATGATTTTCGGCGTAGACTTTTCATAATGAGCATTGTTCCATATGGTGTGTTGTATTTTCTTACGTATGTTGTCATAAATATTTTCTAATATATCATACTTTTGTCTATACTTAGGGTCTTCTTCCTGTAGCCAATAATCTAGCTGCCAGTGTGCTTTCTCCACTTGTTGCCATTTAGATTTTATGATAGTTAGATTATCTTCCAATTCCCATTTTTCCAAAGATGTTGACAAATCCATCTTTTCCACGGCTCTTTCAAAAGCTCTAAAGTTACAGTACTGCACTCGCAAAAGATCCTGTTCCTTTTCCGACGATTCGTCCGTTTTTCGAGGCGGTACGTGGAAGCCCCCTTCATCGAAACTAAATCTCGTAGTAAGTTTAGCGTCGCTCGTAACTGAAGAAGTTCCTGTCTTACTTGTACTCTGAGGGGGTAGCTCCTCCTTACTAGCTGTTATTGTTGCTTTAGTCGGTGTCGCCGATGTAAGCTCCGACTTACGTTGTAGTATGTCTTGTAAAACACTCTCATACATACGTTTTGTGTTGTTAAAAACGTCGTCTATAAAGTATTGGCTTTCCGTTGTTCCGGTCGATTCCAATAGTTGGTGGTTATGAACGAATTGTTCCCAACAGTTGTTTAGTCTCGTAAGACGCTCTTCTAGATATTCTAAGGTCTTCCTAGTAGGGCTGTCTTTCTTGTAGTTAGCACATATTTGTTTTAACGTGCAAAAAGTAGCCTCTTGTTGGCTCATAACCTCCTCGAAATTTTGACCCATCATTGTTAATTAGTTACTTAGTTAAAGTAATAGTTATAGCAAGCCTTCAGTAGTTGTTTCACCGTAGGCACTAGTTCAGTTTTTTATTTTTTTTGCAATATGTTCGCAGATTGTAGTTAGTATTGGTACTTACTGTGTTTAGTTCCTCGTCCGATATGTGCGTCTTTGTCTCAATCCAACTGGGGCGACCCGCTTCTGGGAGACCAGTTCGACCGATTCGCTATCGGCACTAAGAACACTGCCACACGTAGTACCAGCACTTTTCACTTCTCGAAGGACCAAAACGGATGTACGGGTCTCGAGGTGGTGTGTAGATAAACGAGTTGAGTTGACTTAAAACCACGTTTATTACTCAAGTATACAATATAAGTTATTTGGATGCTAATCTGTTCGTTGTTATTGTTATTTGTCAACTAACTATATTAATGTCGAAAGTATGTATAAGTAATGCGCCGAAACTAGGTTAAGGCGGCGTAAGCAAAATAAGCCTGTACGTGAACCGTACATCACCCCCATCTTTTCCATGCGTCCCAACTCTCTTTGTAAACTTTCTCTCACACTAAGAGGAATTTTACGTACAGGACAAATGCAAGGAGTAGCATCCTTATCCACTGGAATTTTATAAAACCCCGGTATCCTACCGAGACCCTCAAATAAATCCCCATACTTTGAAATATCCAAAGCGTAAACTCGTTTTACTAACCCTATTTGATCAACCGTACCTTTTCCTAAAATACTTTCACATTCGTAATTAGCGATCACAAAATTAATAGAAAATACTCTGCCTTTATAAATCCATTTCATGATAGCTGAACCTATAATTGGTAAAAAATTGCCACAAAACGACATCGCTCTCGGTTTGGTTTGACTAATTTCTTTGATACTGAACCCTAAATTAAGATAATTATTTTTAGAAATCACATTCAAGTCGGATCCAGTATCTAATTTAAACAAATGTTTCTGCATGTTTTTTAAAAGAAATAATGTTTCATACCATTTAGAATCCTTAGTTTGAACTTCACTCTCACCACTTATAGACGAAATATAGAACATACTGTCATCCTGCAACTCTTCATTAAGAGTATACACTTTGTTAGACGAACGCGATGTACACATTTTACTATAATGCCCTTTTACACCACACGAATAACACATCACATTTCGTGCCGGGCACCGAACCCCACCGTCGCAATAGTAACTAGAACAAGCGTCGCAAAACCGACCGCGCTCTGCTACGCCAGCAGCGCCAGGGGCCGGCGACCACACGTAGCCACCGCGGACTCCGCGCGCCAAGCCGGCGCCGCCGCGACCGCTCGGGCCCGCTCTGCCGAATCCGCCGCGCCAGCGACGACTCGCGACCCCGCGTGAGCCTCGCCGCGTACCGCGTAAACTCCATACAGAGTCCACCGATATGCCTTTAGGTATTTCACTTTTCGCCTCGATTTCTCGGCCATCCTCACTCGAAATCTCATTAGATTGACAAACCGCAACTGCCTTATCAAGGGTGAGGGCCTCCGTACGAAGTAATCTCTCTCGGACGGAACTATCCCGTACGCCACATACAATTCGATCACGGATCAAGCCGTCCTCCAATTCTGCGAACTCACATTGTTGACTAAGCAATTTCAAAGCCGTGACGTACTCGTCGATACTTTCCCCGTTCTCCTGGCTCCTCGTAAAGAACTTGAATCGCACCATTGTAGTATTGGTTTTTGTTCCAAAATGACTATTGAACTTTGCAATCAACTTATCTATGTCGTCCCGTTCTTCTACGTTTACGAACTTAAAAGTCGAATATACATCGTATCCATCGGGGCCGATAAGGTTAATCAACAGACTAGCCTGGACATCCTTGGGCTCCTTAGAAACGCCCGATGCTTTTAAAAATACTTCAAATTGTTTAAGCCACTTCCGCCATGAGTCGGCGCGATTTGACGGACTCCCATCCAGAGTCAATTGCGCAGGGGGGCGTGCATGTTCCATTATACCCCGATGTATTTAGACAGCAGCACAAGATTTAATTCAATTTCAACTCACAATGAACACTTTTAACCATAAAATACATTTAATTTCTACACCGCTGTCACCATGAAGTAAAACTACAAGATGGTTGCGCACAGACTGACTTTTATTTATATACCCACATTATTTATTATTAATATACAACACTTAATGTCAAGTTCCAGAGGTCCCGACTGATAAAGTCTACGCTCCGGTCTTTACCTATCTACGTCCAAAACCCCGAACCATTTCAGCTCAACAGCAAAACCGTTTCAAATGCCTAGCACTAGGTAATCTAATCCCTGTGTCGCGGGGTACTTTACAAACATATAATAGACGAACACAAATTACATCCAGACTCAGAACAACTATTCACGCGGGTTCGAATCCCGCGCCGGACAGCTATTTGTGTGACCCATCACACAAATAGCTGTCCGGCGCGGGATTCGAACCCGCGACACGAAGCGGCGAGGCGACTGACTCAGCCACCACGCCACACATGCAGTCAAGTGGACTCATACTACGACAAGCTAGTAAAAGTTGTCCATACGGCTGGGTCTAAAGTCTTCAAGGCCCGCCGTACAAATAGAACTAAAAAGATCTCTGACTTTACCATGCAACTTATGGAAGAAAGACGGATAATGGTTCTGAAATCCTCAGATGATGCAACCAGATAACGGCGGCTCAACAGATAGACCTCAAAGTCTTTGACTCGCGATACGCGTCAATTTAATATTAAAAATTAGTATTAAAGAGACCATCGAGCGGAACAAAGGCTCTAAAGTGCCTCGGATCCCAGAGCACGACTAACCCGTCATTAAAAATAAAATAAAAAGGTTTTTATTCACGTAGACTTTAAAAAAGCGCTTGTTAATAGTCAGAACATGTTTGTAGTAATACAGTTATTGAAGTTATACTTCTTTTGGCGCGATGGAGAAAAAATGATGAGAGTGAATTTTTACGATGCGCGCGCACACCGACATCAAAAAATTTAACAGCATGAAGTTAGTTCTAGGTGGTATGAAAATTGATAACTATGTTCAAGTTGTATATTAAGAAGTATAACTTCTAACGCGTGTACATAAGTACACACAAGTTTTGTTTCTAGTTGCTTATTACAGATATTTAGGTACATGGAATGTTAAAACATATATACAATTTATTTTATAATAGTAGTGATATTTCGCTAGCTTGTATTAAGTTATTGTCAAGGAGATTATGTTTAGGTTTAATGACTGAAATTTATATTTTACTACATATTGTCTGAATGGTTCTGTCTATATTAAGGTATTCAGTATTATTATTATAACGGACCTTGTGTTTAAAACGACGGTCGCGCTTTAATGCTACCACCGGATCCAATGCACCCCAACTGAGAAGACCCAGCGAAAAAAACTCAGCAGGTTCATCTACTACCGGTTTCAACACGGCCCAGTTGACACGGTCCGGCGAAACATACTCAAGCGGACATGAACACGGGATTTGGTCCACTTAAAGTAATTATTTAGTAGGCAAACACAGTATCTGCTCCATCGGTTGTCTGAATGAATATTAATTTAGATTATATTTAGGAAACAAAAAAAACATTGAAACAATAACATTATTATTTGAGACAGAGTCAATAAATTTAAATTTTGTATATGTTAGCAATCATATAACAGATAGTCACAGATAGTTCACGTAACTCAACAAATTAGTCATGTCTATATGGCTACAACATCTCCAGCGAGCAATGTGCAGGTAGGTGGTAAGCGCCAGGCGTCTTTGTCATCGATGTACTCTTTAGTGGTATAATAACCCCTTGCCATAAGTACACGTTTAATATGTGTCTTGAAACTTGTGGCAGGCAGATCAGTAATATGAGTAGGAAGCATGTTATAAAACATAACACAATTTCCTAAAAATGATTTATTCGTTTTGCTGACTCTAAAGCACGGCATTGCAAGTTTGTCTTTATTCCTAGTATTTATGTTATGCAGGTCACTTTTTTTCTACAGTTATTAATATTTTTTCTAACATACAATATATTATAATATATATACTCAGATGGCACCGTTAGTATATTTACTTCTTTAAGCAAAGTTCGTAAAGATTCGCGACTACCTAACCCATAAATGGCTCTGACTGCTCTTTTTTGTAAAATGAAAATAGTACTTATGCCAGCTGCCAAACCCCACAGCAGAATGCCATAGGACATAATACTATGGAAGTACGCGAAATATACCGATCTAGCAGTTTGTTCATCTGACAATTGTCTTATTTTCCAAACGGCATAGGAAGCCAAACTTAATTTAGCTGCAAGCTTTTCAATCTGAGGAGCTCATTGCAATTTTGAGTCTAGTGTCAATCCCAGAAATACGGTCGACGGAACTAAATCTCATATTTCCTCATTTAATACAACTGTTGGTATAACCTGTCTCACATTCGGTAATGAGAATTTGATACATTTCGTTTTCCCTGCATTTAATAAGAGGTTATTTGCTGAAAACCATTTTGATATAAGGCAGAGTGTTTTATTTTGTTCAATAAGATCTTTGTCCTTCCTATTTACTTTAAATATAAGTGAAGTATCATCAGCGAACAAAACTATGTCTGATACTTTCTCCACCAGATAAGGGAGATCATTAATATATACTAGAAATAAAAATGGGCCCAGGATAGATCCCTGGGGCACCCCCATTTTCACAGGATGACGTGCCGAGTTGATGCCGTCTATCGAAACCATCTGTTCTCGACCCGATAAATAGGACACTACAAGATCAAGAGACGTACCAGATATTCCATAGTACTGCAGTTTTACCACAAGTGTACGGTGATCAACGCAATCGAAAGCCTTTGAGAGATCACAGAAAACTCCTAGCGCATCCTGTGACCCCTCCCAAGCTTCCAACATAGACTTCATTAGTGTACACCCTGCATCTTGAGTCGAGCGGCCCCTTGTAAATCCAAACTGCTTGTTGTGCAAGCTGAAGACATCCTGGAAGTCAGCCTGTACGAAATTAGAATGGCTCTCAGACAACATAAGAACAACAAGGCGCTTGGTGATGATGTAGTACAGCAGAGTTTCTGAAGGCGGGTGGTACACCAATCCTACGGGCCCATCAGAGCTTATTTAACTCCGTCATACTAGATTGTCAATTGCCACAAGCATGGCACAGAAGTGTGGTGGTGCTCTTCTTTTAAAAGGGCGACAAAACCCTATTGAAGAATTATAGACCGACACTGCTGAGCCATGTTTACAAGTTGCTTTCGGGGGTCATTACGAATCGTCTCGCACGCAAGTTTGACGACTTCCAGCCTGTTTATTTTTTAAATTTGTGGCAAGATAAGTAGATAACAATACACTTTTTCTAAACTTTTCTATTTATTCTTTAATATAACTTTATTAATATCATAATACAGCGTTTATTTCATATGAGACCAACAAAAGTAAAAAAAATATCAAAGTAATAATAACGTACAAAGCCACTAAATTTTACATTTAAAAATATTTCGATTTTGATAAATTCAATAACTGCACTTATTTCACGAAATTTTACTCCACCAAATGTATTTAGCTAGTAGGAAAACTAAATAAATAGCCGAAATAAGTACATAATTGTAGTTACGTTATAAATAACAGTTGTGGCAAAATTAAACAACTTGATTTGTTATTTGTTATTTAGTTATAGTTAAAGATAGAGTTCAGTTTGTTAAAGCATAATGTGAAAGGTTATCAGGTCCACAAAATATAAAATTGCCGACGACAAAATTGTCTCACATTTTCTGACAAATGTACATTAACTAAAAAAAAACACTAAATCGCGTTTATCTCAGACAAAATCAAAGTTATTTAGTTTTCCAACAACGGGGACGATTTATTGTGATGTCGATAACTAGAACGGAATCACTGGGTATATTTGGGATTAATTGATTAACCAGCCATTTCTCGTAGTTATCGTTATTCATTTCATTGTGATAGTCACCTGTAGTATCCGTGGATTTATACGTTAAAAAGGCACCGGGTACAAAGCCTTTTTCATTTCCCGAATGAACTATTATCAAACGTTGACCTTTTGAAATTAGCTTTTTTACTCCTTTTTTCTTATCATCACTCCATGATTTCCCTTTAGTGTGGGATGTATGTATGTAAGACTCATCCATGTAGACGATATTTTTTCCTGTTTCGCGAAATTTGCGTATTTTATCGAGGTATTCCATTCGTTTGAGACTTACATCGAGCTTTTCCATTAAAACGTTTCGATTATCTTCCATTATAGTGAACCGAAATCCCATCTCGTGAAGTATTTTTCTCAACGTCTTTTCAGATCCATTGTAATTAATAGCTTCAGATAATTTAGCTTTCAATGATTTTATTGTTGGCAGTTCATTAAATCGTAAGTGAAAATCATACACCATTCTTCGAACAACATCATTATCAAAATCGTCCATATTCAAACGAAATTGCTTTTTTGGTCTCCCTTTTTTTGGAGTGCTAAACTTAATTTCAGTAGAATGTGTTTCAGTACTGACTTCGTTTAATATATTGTTCAAAGTTCTTCTTGACATTCCAGTGGCATTTGCAACTCGCGCTTGAACCTTCTTAAAATAACAACTTACATTTTCATCTTAATTTTTTTGTTAATCTGTCAGCTTCGGTTACAAAATATTTATAAACATTGTAGATAATTTGGCGTGACTGACCTCGTAAAGGTTTCCCTCTTTTTCCTAAAGTTGCCATAGTACAACTTTAATCAGACCCATCAAACTACAGGCCTAACGCTATAAAAGTGAATGAGTATCGCTATAAATGGAGCGCATTATCAACAACCAGCTCCTGAGATACATAGAGATACGCGATCTGATTAGATTTAGTTTTTTTCTCTAGATTTCGCCACGGTCGCTCAGCTGGTGATCTTCTAGCGTATCTCACACACCGATAGGCGTTGGCCATTGAGAGTCAAGGTGGGGCATTGGCTATCAGCCTAGACATGGCGAAGGTGTTTGTTCGGGTCTGGCACCGGCGACTTCTATCGAAGTTGCCAGCATACGGTCTTCCCGAGGGATTATGAACATGGATTGCCAGCTTTTTGCCCAACAGAAGCATAAAAGCCGTTGTAGATGGCAGCTGCTCGGATGGCATGGCCATCAACGCTGGCGTTCCACAGCGCTCCATGCTGTCCCGACGCTGTTTTTGCTGCATATCACTGATATGTTATCCATAGGAATCATTCATTGCTATACGGATGACAGCACCGGGTACACCTCCTACACGGGCCGCGCCAATATCTCTCGACCCGTTATAGAGGAAAGTCTTGAAAAACTTGTGTCTGAAATCGAATGCACTCTTAAACAGAGTTTCCGATTGGGGACGACTGAATTTAGTCCAATTTAACCCCTCCAAGACACAAGTTTGCGTGTTCACCGCTAAGAAAATCCCATTTACTGTAGATTCCAAAACACAGCACTGACCATCTCTGCGAAGGTGGGATCCATGGTGTCGATATCTCTAGCGACGTACAATTCCTGGTCATGTGTTCAGAGGAATTATTTGATTTGAAGCCCCCGGCCACCTTCTACCATCGCACGTCCTGTCACAGACAGGGAGTTCATCCTCACATCCTCGAACCCTTTCAATGACGTACGGTTCGCTTTCAGCGAAACTTCCTCCCACGTACGTTTAAGTTGTGGAATGAACTCCCTGTTACCGATTTTCCCAAGAGACTACAGCATGGAGCCCTTCAAAAAGGAAGTTGTAAGGTTTCTAAAGGGTCGGCAACGCCCTAATAATGCCTCTGGTGTTGCAAGCGTTCATAGGCTACGGTGACCACTTACCATTAGGCGGGCTTGTTTGCCAACTAAGTTTTATAAAAAAAATAAAACGTTATATACGCACTCTTTCTCTTCTTTGAAATATAGCTATATATATTTTTGCTCCTTTTTAAAATAAAATTATGGATACAACTCCATTGTGGAAATTTGGGGAGGCCTTTCTCCAGCAGTGGAAGTCATTAAGCTGACTTAAAATATTTTCCCTCACGAAAAACCTTCAAATCGGTTATTTTGCAACGAACAGTGACGACACAATTTTTATATATACAGGGTGGCCGCGGAGTTGACGTTCAAACGCAAAATTTTAATACTTTATGATGAGGAGTGTCCGAATCATAAACCATAATCTCCCCAATTAATATTTTTATACTTTCAAAATGTATGAGTCCTGAGCTCAAACCCTAATTTTGAACTTTCGGATAAATTATAAGTCAGTTCTGCAATGATTAGATAAACTATACTTTTTAGGGTGTTAGGTTAAACTATGCTTATTAGTTATCACAAAAAACTGAACCAGAAATGAACAGAACGAGAAAAAAATCTAAAACTGATTTTAGGTGAAATTCACGAAAAAAATCATTTAAAAATTCTGTGTGTACTTATGTACACGCGTTAGAAGTTATACTTCTTTGGCGTATGGAAAAAAATAACTAAAATGCAGTAGTGATTAACGATAAATATTAAAATTAATCAAAAAGATTTTATTTAAATAAAAATACTAGAATATACAACTTGAACATAGTTATCAATTTTCATACCACCTAGAACTAACTTCATGCTGTTAAATTTATGTGTCGGTGTGCGCGCGCATCGTAAAAATTCACTCTCATCATTTTTCTCCATCGCGCCAAAAGAAGTATAACTTCGAAAATTATATCTCAAAAACTACGCAAAATCGTATATCGTATCGTATACTTAACATACATGGGGGTGATTCGGATACTACTCATCATAAAGTATCTAAATGTTGCGTTTGAACGTCAACTCCTCGGCCACTCTGTATATGTTGTATGTGTTCTTACATTAATACATATTCATTCCTGATTTACAGGTGGGTAGGCAGGGACAACGGATTTTCACTTGCTACGGTTGAATGTTTTTTTTTTCACCACAGGAAAGTCCGAATCGCCCCCCGTTTGCAGGATAGCAGCAACACCCACATTATACGCCCGCTGCGCCGCAGCACGCTTCAGGAGGACGACGATCCCCTGATGACACAGTCAGTCCTGGCGAGGTTATTTGAGGATCCCAACATGTTCGATGATCCGTCACCAACTTTGAAAAATTTTAAGTAAGTGAAATATCTCTATGTCGTATCTTAGTGGCTTGCTGCTTAGAGTTCAAGCTCAAGATTACCTGTTAGGGTCGGTGCAAGGTTTGGCGTTTTCAAATCCCAGATCGAGCCGGAAAGTGATTTTGGCATAATTATGTTTAAAAAAAGTCGGACTCAATCTACGAAAACGAGAAGAAAAATTCACGTTTGTTGTATCATGGGAGCCCCCTTCAATATCTATTTTATTTTGGTTTTTAGTATTTTTTGTTATAGCGGCAACACAGACGGACAGACAGACAGACAGCGAAGTCTTAGTAATAGGGTCCCATTTTACCCTTTGGGTACGGAACCCTAATAAATCTCAATATGAGCCTGAAGTTTGGGAGTTTGCGGTATTACACCCTCGTTCCTGTCGTAATGTAATAATATCCAGGGACATTATTAGCACACGGCCATCTAATCCCAAATAAAGCAGAGCTTGTACTATGGAAACCAGATAACTAATATACTACATATACTACTTTTCTTTTATAAATACATACTTATATAGATAGTTACAACCAGACTGAAGACAAAAAGACATGTTCATGCACACAAATATATGTCCTGGGTGGAAATCGAACTCCCGACCTGCAGTGTAAGGCAAGTATTTACCACGCACGCCAACAGGCCCGTCAATGTTAAGAATAAGATCCAACTTCAGTAATATGGTTGTCTGTTATAGGCCCATGGCGGAGAACCTGCAGAAGACTTCAATGTTCATCACATTTTCTCCATTGACGAAGCTAAGAAGCGACGACGACATAACTGGACCAGGCCGGACTAAGTACGTCCGCCAGTCCGTCCCACACCACGAGTCGATAGACCACGTACTCCAGCTGCAACACGGGAGGAGGATATTTCGGAAAATATCCTCAGATTACGTGAAAACTATAGACACCTTTGAACATAGGTTTGAGAATTCAATCAGAAGCATTGAGTATGCCAAGACGCGTCCGTCCATCACTGTGGCGGAATATAAGCAAAAAGTACTGAGATATAAACAGGAACTCAAAGATCAAGTTGACGCTGAAAAGGGCAAGATGTCTGATGAAAATCTTCAAGGCGTGTTGATATAGAATATACGTTATTTTGAACTTTATTTTGTCTTAGAGGAACAAAAATAAATTTATGCGCCAGTTTTCATTAATATGTTTATTCATTCTTCTTTTTCTGAGCGTGTCGATGGTAATCATAAAATTTTTGTGGCCCAGAACGTGGCCACACTGATTGCCCCGCTTGTGGCATTCCTAAGAACCAGCCATGAACGTATGGCAGGGCAGGCTGGGCACGCTGTTAGGTGGGCCATGAATTGAACTGAATATATGAATATGACGGTGCTCCTGCCTACGAAGCTGGTGGTCCTGGGTTCGAATCCCGGTAAGTGCAAATATTTGTGTGATGAGCACGAATATTTGTTTCTGAGTCATGGATGTTTTCTATGTATATAAGTATTTATCTATCTATATAAGTATGTATATCGTCGCCTGGTACCCATAGTACAAGCTTTGCTTAGTTTGAGGCTAGGATGATCTGTGTGTCATTGTCCCGAGATATTATTATTATTTAAAAGGGCAGGAAACAAGATCTTGTGTGGGTCGATAGAAACCGCTGGATGCGGCTAGCGCAAGACCGGCAATTGTGGAGGTCTCTGGGAGAGGCCTACAGAGTGAGGTCGACATCTATCGGCTAATATGTATATATGATATTTAAAATTCATAAAGGTAGCCTACAAGGCAATAAGATAAATATTGAATATCAGAAGTATTAGGATAGCACACTAGGCATTACTGGGTTAAAGGTTTAAGAATTTTATAATGTAGTCACCAAGCCTGATTTTTGAAGTTATACTTCTTTTGGCGCGATGGAGAAAAATGATGAGAGTGAATTTTTACGATGCGCGCGCACACCGACACCAAAAAATTTAACAGCATGAAGTTAGTTCTAGGTGGTATGAAATATTAAGAAGTATAACTTCTAACGCGTGTAGGTACATAAGTACACACAAGTTTTTTTTTTATTTTAATGCATTTAATACATTACATTAAAATAAAATTACCTTACCTATTGCGAGCTAACGGCCTACCGCTACTCATGGACATTTGCAATACCGGGGGTCCAGCAATCCGCTGCATACCGTGAGATTAATATTCTTTTTAAACCTCGTTTAAAGATGGGCATGTCGTAGCACTGAGGAAACATTATTTAAGATATTTATATAACACATTATTCATATTCAATGTTTTCACTTTGAAAAAATGACATGAAATGTACAAATAAAAAAAAATTGGTATTTTTTTTATTTTTATTCAAGACTGCTGGACGAAGACGCTGCAGGCGTTGTCTTCAATAAAAATAAAAAAAAAATAAGAAAATTAATAAAAACTAGGAAATTTAATCCTGTGTCGCGGGGTACTTTACGAATATATAATAGACTGGACACAAATTACATCCAGACTCAGAACAACTAGTTATGGGTCACACACATAGTTGTCCGGCGCGGGACCCGAACCCGCGAGGCGGCTGTCTTAGCGTGCAGTGAAAAATTACAAATTAACGCAGACGTGTTAAATAAATACCATTAATAAATTAACTAACGAATTTTTATACCGCAATTGAAAAAAAGGAAAGGAAAAGGTTGAAAGGTTCTTGAGTGGCGACCACGAACCGGAAGACGCAGCGTGGGTAGGCCCCCTACAAGATGGACGCGAATCTTGATCGATGAACGCTGGATGCGAATAGCGCAAGACCGGCAATTGTGGAGATCTTTGGGGGAGGCCTTTGTCCAGCAGTGGACGTCTTTCGGCTCATATGATGATGATGAATTGAAAAAAGAACACGTGTATGATACATACACTACGTTGTTTATGACACGACACATTTTTCGAAGGCTTCGTTGTACGCAGGCGCAAAGACACGTGACATTGTAGTCTATCTCATTCTCTCGCAGGCTAAATCCTGTTTATGTGTATCTTTGTCTCTTTTTACTGTCACATTTTTCAGAACTGTACCTTGATGAGGTTGTTCTTGACATTCTTCTGATGTGATTCTTCTGAAATTGGCCTACTTGCGCCACGTGGTGTATTAAAATAATTTTTGTCGATGACTTTTAGTCACGTTAACTATATTGTCTGCTGTCTCTGCCTACCCCTCTGGGAAACAGGCGTGAGTCTACGTATGTATGTAACTATATCGGAATGATAATATTTATATATATATATTATCACTCCGATATAGTTACACCGCAGGCTAGCTAGGGTAGGTTCCTCAGCGGCGAGGATCGCTTTGGCCCATTAACGCGTGATCGGTGATCCCGTGCATGTGATCACACCCTCATTTAGAATTTCGTCTTTTTGCTTTAGTCTTCCATTCCATTTTAATATAGTAGAACTAAATTTCAAAATAATAGATTAGTGACTTGTTATTTATTGAAGGATTTTAGAAAATTATATGCGATAAAACAAACCGCACGGACGGACAAATTTTTTTTTTTTGTTTGTATACTATTCACTATGTTTATGTACTGCATTGTGACCTTGACAAGTACAAGTGTATGTTAATACCCAAGTGCTGAATAAATTTCATTTCATATATTACTGTCAAATAATTACACAGGGATGGTTAATTAGACCATTCAGATCACAGAGAAAATAAAATAAGGAATATGGATTGTGTTCTGAATTAAAACAGTGCCATGTCCAGGTATAATTAATCTACAAAAGGTTTGTATTTAGAAATATTTAAATATATATTTTATTAATTGTCTGGTTGCCATAGTACAGGATCTGCCTAGTTTGGGACCAGATGGCTGTGTTAGACTCAGATATCCCAATTTACTATTATATTAGATTTATCATCTGCGGAGATAATGATTATTACATTTAATGTTATGTGACTTTGCCGTTAACCAGTACCCAAAAAAATGCGATCATCGGTTCAACATTTTTGACACTTTAGTGGGTACAAGTCCACGGCCAAGTCACTAACATTAAATATAATAATAAAGAAATAGCATTAAGGAACCTTAAACTTGGCTTAACTTTGTCCAGAGATTATATTACTTTTTAGAGATAAACAAGCAGCTCCATCGAGACATGGCAATTTTTTTACAGAATGTTTTTGGTGGGTTATTATTATACTTACAGCAGCAGCCATATACAAAAAGAAACTACACAGATTAAATAAAAAACAGTTTTAATAACACTGAAATAGCACATAAAATTTCCCCATCACAATATAATACTACTTGGTACAATAGTAACATCACAATGCCACCACATGTACATCACTTTGTTCGATGAGCGGTACTAATGTACACACGATATGATCACAATCCACTAATATACATTATTTGGTTACAAATGCTCTCCACGAGCGATTTATCACGTCCATTCTATCTATCTATCCAATTGACGTTGGAAGTAGAATCTCATAAATGGAAAATCATAAATCTAATCGTCTGGCGGGTGTCGAACCTGCACCATCTACCAATCCGGGGTAGGAGCTCAGCGGTTAGCTATTCACGATACACATTGGCAGATCAAATTTTAGATTAGATTAAAATATAATAAAAATAAAAATTTATTATTAGAGTTTAGATAAACGGTTTGCGAATAATGCTATAAAATATACCTACACTTTTAAACTTTCGCGTATCATAATAACACTAATATTAAAAATACGAAAGTTTGTGAGTGGGTGAGTGTGTATGTTTGTTACTTCTTCACGTCTAAACGGCTGGAGCGATTTTAATAAAATTAGGTATGGAGTTAGCTGACACCCTGGATTAACACATAGACTATAATTTATAAAGATTAACGCGGGTAGAACCACGGGGCACAGCCAGTTAGATATAAACATTCTTTACAGGTATTAATGCGACTAACCTTTATTATTACTTTCCCGACGTTTCGACCAAGTACCGTGACCAATCAATGCAACTTAGTCGAAACGTCGGGAAATAATGAAAAAAGTTAGTCGCGTTAATACCTGTAAACAAAGTTGATATCTAACTAGTTGTGCCCCGCGGTTTTACCCGCGTTAAAGTTTATAAATTATCACAGCTCCTCCCCCGTATGAGATAGCGTGATGATAAGTAGCCTATATGTTGACCTGACCTTTTAGTAAAATTCATGAAAATTTGAAGCAAATCCATGCAGTACTTTTTGAATTTAGCCCGGACATACATACAGACAAACAGACAAAAATTCTAAAAACTATATTTTTGGTGTCGATATTGTAGGTCACGTCCCAACTATGCTTTAAAAAAAATATTCAATGTACAGTTTTGACTTTCCTATTACCTACCTACCTACCTAGGATTTAATTATATATGTATAGATGCTATAAAATTAAAATTTAATAATTTGGAAGGTGTTATCAATATGATAAAATGATCTTTCACATGCAACTGTGAACATATCAGTCGGCCATGTTTCTAAAGCCGACGGATAACACCTACATCCTCCTACAGGGTCTTAGAGCAATTCTAAATTTTATCTACCAGTGTGTATCGTTCGTAGCTTAACGCAGAGCGCCTACCCCGGATTGGTAGACGGCGCTGGTTCGAGACCCGCCGGACGATTAAATTTATGATTTCCCATTTATGAGATTAAATTAACGCTTTGCATTACGTTTAAAACTCAAGGGTACAAGTCGATATTCGAATTCACTGATCAAACCAACTGGCACCGTTTCACTTATGCCCGCATATGCCCGCTAATGCCCGTGCCCGTGCCCGTGGCCGTACGCACTGACGCCGTTGCCCGTCGGGGCAACTTCCGGGGTATTGTTGTTGCTCTCATCGTTGCCCTCGTTGCCGTTGCTGTTGCGGTTTTCCAATTGCTGTTGCCACATTGATGCGTAGTAGCCGTTTTGGGCGAGTAGCGTATCGTGACTGAAAATAAGAAAATATTATAATATTATACCGTTGGTATAGCAGTAGCATGTTCACCGGCAGAAAACGAAATCCTGGGTTCAAATCCCGGGTCGGACCAACAGTGATTTTGGAACTTTTCTGTAAAAAAAATTCTCAGCATCAGCCCGAAGTCTATGAGTTGGCGGTATCGGTATATTTTTTCGTGTTTTTTGAATATCAACGCCCGCAATAGGGGATCTAATCCCTGTGTGTGGCTACTTAACAAACATATAATAGATGGACACAAATTACGTCCAGACTCAAAACAACTATTTATGGGTCACATAAATAGTTGTTTTGGGTCTGGACGTAATTAAACATATAATAAAATCGTAGGAAAGTCAAAACTGTACATTGAATATTTTTTTTTAAGGATACTTGGGGCGTGATCTACAATCGATATCGAAGCCAAAAATAAAGTATTTAGAATTTTTGTCTGCTTGTCTGTATGTATGTTCGTGCTAAACTCAAAAAGTACTGCATGGATTTACTTCAAATTATGCGTGAATATTACTAAGAGGTCGGTTCAACATATAGGGTACATATTATCACACTATCGCCTACGGGGGAGGAGCTGTGATATATCATAAAGTTTACACAGCTAGTAATATAATAATACTTAAATATAAATAGTAATGTAACTTAGGTAAATAACTAAACTCAAATTAACGAACTAACTAATAAAATCAATAAAAAAATAAAGAATTTGAAAAAGTGGAACACATATAGCTACTGCCACCATAAAACAAATATAGCTCACCTTCCCCTTTCAATGATTTCCCCCTCCTTCAAGACGAGGATCTCAGCCGCGTGTATTATCGTCGACAGTCTGTGGGCTATGATTAGCGTCGTTCTGTTCGCACAAACTCGTGCTAGCGCCGCCTGGAAACAATAACACATCATTTTGTACATACATACTTAGACTCACGCCTGTCTCCCAGAGGGGTAGGCAGAGACAACGGACTTCCATTTGTCACGATCCTTGCACACCTCTTTCGCTTCGTTTTGTACCGACTACAAAAAATGAAAAATATAATAAATAAATAAAATAAAAAGGTTTTTATTCACGTAGACTTTAAAAAAGCGCTTGTAAATAGTCATAACATGTTCGTAGTAATATATAATTTATTTATAATTATTTCTAGGCACATATAGATATTTAGGTACACGGATTGTAGGAAATAATTTACAATAAGATTTATTTTATAATAGTAACGATATTTAGCTAACTTAAATTAAGTTATTGTCAAGGATATAGCTTTAATTATCTAAAATTAAAATTTTAGCTTTATTTTTACTATATATTGTCGGAATGGTTCTGTCTATATTAAGATACGAATTAAATGTTATTATTATGGCGGACCTTGAGTTTATAACAACGGTCACGCTTTAATGCTACCACCGGATCCAATGCGCCCCAACTGAGAAGACCCAGCGAAACAAACTCAGCGGGTGTCTCTACTACCAGTTTCAACACGGTTATGAATTCAAATATTGTTTTTGACTGGGTTGTTAGTGCAGTGGTTAGTGATCGGCGTTCAAATAAATAAAAGGTGACTTAATCGTTAAATAGGTTTCGACGTGGAAAATCGATTCCGGATAATTTATGACGTCACATGTGCTCATGGAAGACGATTTAACGATTGATTAAGTCATTTTTAAACTTTATTTATTTGTACGCCGATCACTATCCCGATGTTCGGCGATAGCGCCCCGGGATAAAAATCCTTTTATAGAGAGGTGTACTCATCAGTGGGTAGATAGATAGATTGTTTTGAAGTAAGTAGAAATATATTTAATATTTTTTTCATTTTCCGGCCAGTATTTTTTTTTATTCCGGATTCTCGCTGGTTTTAACAAATAATTATAAACTGAAACATGTGTGAAGAGCGAAATAGATAACAAAACTAAAGATTAAGTAGACACCGGAATAACAATGTTGTTTTGCCAGTTCGTAGAACAGGTTACGTTATATATTAACACTGCGCACACTTTACGCACTGCTAAGATAAATATCTTGGTACAACAATAACACTGCCATCTGATCCCAAAATAGGCAGAGTGCGTACTATGGCAACCAGACTACTGATAATAAAATACACCCAGACACAGAACAAAAAAAACCGGCCAAGTGCGAGTCGGATTCGCGCACGAAGAGTTCCGTACCATTATCTATAAAAGCAAGCAAAATATTCACGTTTGTTTCATACAACAAACGTGATTTTTATGCCTTAATTAAGACCCTTAAATATTTATTTTATTTTTGTTTTTTAGTATTTGTTGTTATAGCGGCAACAGAAATACATCATCTGTGAAAATTTCAACTGTCTATCACGGTTCATGAGATACAGCCTGGTGACAGACGTAAGGACAGACAGACAGCGAGGTCTTAGTAATAGGGTCCCGTTTTACCCTTTGGGTACGGAACCCTAAAAACGTGGGCCTCACAATCGTCCTCACACAATGGGGGTTTTCCATATACCCCGGATAGTTTTTATCATCATCATCATATCAGCCGAAAGACGTCCACTGCTGGACAAAGGCCTCCCCCAAAGATCTCCACAATTGCTGGTCTTGTGCTATTCGCATCCAGCAGTTTCCAGCGACCCGCACAAGATCATCGGCCCATCTTGTAGGGGGCCTGCCCACGCTGCGTCTTCCGGTTCGTGGTCGCCACTCGAGAACCTTTCTGACCCAGCGGCCGTCGGCTCTACGAGCTATGTGCCGCCCACTGCCACTTCAGTTTTGCAATTCTTCGGGCTATGTCGGTGACTTTGGTTCGCCTGCGGATCTCGACATTTCTGATTCGATCCCGCAGGGAAACTCCGAGCATAGCCCTCTCCATTGCTCTTTGAGTAACTTTGAGCCTTATAATAAGGCCCATAGTGAGCGACCACGTCTCTGTTCCGTAAGTTTTTATATTTATTTAAATCTCGTTGGTGATCTATATAATATTTAATATTGTATATTACCTGTATATTTCTCTCAGTGTTGGTGTCGAGTGCTGACGTCGCTTCGTCCAGTAGAACTATGGCCGGGTCTTTCAGGATAGTTCTCGCTATAGCTATCCTTTGCTTCTCTCCGCCGCTAAGGCGCAACCCTCTCTCTCCGACCTGTAAAATATAAACACAGTAATAATAATAATGTCCTCCCAACCGAATTTCGGCCACAGCGGCCAGTCTCAATGGAGACTAGCCAATTGCGCAGACATATTATAGTGCACAAGTTTGAGCGCAAATACAGGGGCACTTTCTATTCCATCACTCTCATGATCCGATGGGACGACTAGCGGGTCAGGTACAGGACCGACGGCATTACGTGCTCTGCGAGGCGCGGGGGTGTAATACCAAACTTCAGCTTATGCTGAGAAATTTCTTTTTACGAAAAAATTCCAAAAGGATACTCTTTTTGGCTCGACCCCGGATTTGAACCCAGGACCTCACTACTGCGGTTGAACACGCTATCGCTAGACCAACGAGGCTAACACAGTATAGAAAGAAATAAAGAAAATGCTTAATTCCCAACGAGCACTGATAATTTAGGCCACCGGCTAATTGCATAGTAACTCATCATCATATCAGCCGAATGACGTCCACTGCTGGACGAGTCTCCTCCAAGAATGGGGGGATATGCTATAATCACCACGCTTGGCAGACGGGTAGGCGATCGCAGTATGCTGTTCATAGTACACAGAGATACGCTGCTGCCCGCTCTTTGGAAGATATTCCTCGGGTCGAATTCTACAATCCCACAGGATGAGAAGGGGTGGCGATTTTTTATGCCGTCAACCACACAACACTTCCGGTAAATTTCTCATAACACGTGGCCAACTTGTTTTTTTTCAAATTAGGCAGAGCCGGTACTATTGTAACCAGACAATTGTTAAACATACTTTAATATTATCCGATATCACACTAATATTATAGGCGAAAGTTTGTGAGTGTGTATGTTTGTTACTCTTTCACGTAAAAACTACCGGTCGGATTTTGATGAAACTTTGTAGTAATATAGCTTATATACCCGAATACCCGATAAATTATAGCCTATATGTTAGGCTATAATTTATAAAGTTTAACGTACATAACTAGTTATAGATAAGCCCAGAAACATAACAAATAATTGTGCTCATCACACAAATATTTGTTCTGGGTGAGTAACGAAACTTCGGTGTCTGGCTTAGGGAATCACGAATGAAAAAAAAATCATTTATTCCTAACAAGTATCTTCCTTCCATTCTTACGTAACATAGTTTACTTAGGTGTTAATTGTTTTATTTTATTTATTTGGTTCACCAAAAACTTAAACATTAATATTAATCTTTAAAAATAACACAAATTTTAACATCTAAATGTCTAGTTACTTATAGGTAAACACTACATTCAAAATTGTGTGAGCTACTTTTACATACATATTATATAGGGTGGGCCATTTGAGTGTTGGCGATTTAATTCGTCAATTTCTCGGAAACGCGTGGCGCGGGGCTGCGGGGGATATGTAGTTATTTAGTCGCCATGGAACCGTACACGGGAGCGCAGCGTGCATTTTGTGTCCGAGCGTATTACGAAAACAGTAAATCCGTGCTTACTGCACGACGTTTGTATCGACATGAACACGGTTTACGCGATTTCAATGAAGTTCCAAGCGCCAATGTGATACGGAAATGGATCAGAATGTTTGAAACAACCGGCTCAACAGTACCAATTACGGCTCGTGATCGCCCAATTTCTGCCAGATCAGGCGACATTGTGGAACGTGTTCGTGTTTCAGTTCAGTGAAATCCGCAACAGTCAACACGTAAGAGAAGTCAGTCTTTGGACATCAAAAGAACGACTTTACGATTAATTTTGAAGCTTGATTTGCATATAGGCTTATAAGATTCGGATAGTCCAAGAATTAAAACCAGATGATGATATATAACCGCCTTAACTTTGTCAATTTGATGTTCGAGCGGTTCAACAATTTCAACAACGTGATGTTTAGTGATGAGGCCAATTTTCACCTTAATGGCCATGTGAACAACTGTCCACTTCACAGCCCTAAGCTTATCGTGTGGAGTGGGATAACTTCTACCAGTATTATAGGGCCATACTTTTTTGAGGACGAAAGAGGGCAATCGATGACGGTTAGAGCTAACAATTATTGCAACATGACAACAAGACTTTTTGGTGCCAGCTTTGCAAGAACTTCAAGGCAATACCTCGAGGATGTAGTTTCAACAGGATGGGGCCACATGTCATACGGCTAGGGTATCCATACAGCTGTTGAAAAATGTTTTTCCCGGAAAACTCATTTCGAAAAGGGGGAATATTGAATGGCCACCACGTAGCCCCGATCCCTCTCCATGCGATTATTTTCTATGGGGATACCTCAAATCGGTAGTCTACGAGAATAATCCGACGAATTTAGAGCAGCGAAGAGGAATATTATTCAGGAAAGTAACAAAATACCGAGAACAACAATATACTATTTTTTTTTATGTGTTACTTAACTATATCCTTAACAACTATTGATAATTTTCGGAAACAATCCTAATGAAACGTGATGGATATCAACCTTGTCGCTGCATTCATTATATAATATTGTCATTCGGCAAAGAGGTGCGTTTGAACCAAGTAATGTTCTACGCAGTGGAGGACCTAAGGGAGTTATCGGTTTTTGTGGAATATGGAACGGAACTCTAAACAACAACTCAGGGCAATAATAATAATATTTAGGGACAATGTCACATAGATCATCCTAGCCCCAAACTAAGCAAAGCTTGTACTATGGGTACCAGGCGACGAAATACATACTTATATAGATAGATAAATAATTAAATACATAGAAAAAATCCATGACTCAGAAACAAATATTCGTGCTCATCACACAAATATTTGCACTTACCGGGATTCGAACCCAGGACCACCAGCTTCGTAGGCAGGAGCAATACCAACTAGGCTACGGTGACCGTCAATCAATCTTATTTCTAATTATGAAGTAATTACTATTGTAACGCTGATCTTCCGATAGCGCCACAAGGACTACGACTATGTTGCTTGCTTGCTTATCGTATGGGTAGTGGTAACCCTAGTGTCAGAGTTGCTCAAGCCGCCCAGTAGGCCTCTGACATGGCTTAATGACTGTTGTCTAATGACTACAACCGGGACCGACAGCTTGACGTGCCCTCCGAAGCACTGAGACGCTCAGACATTAAACCGGCTATGGCGGTCACCCATCTATAACTGACCGCGAGCCTAGGTGCTTAACCTCGCCGATCGCTTACGAACCAGTGAGAGCATCTAGCTATGAGCGTGTTAGCTTGGATTCGATATAATAAGTATATAACTATATAATATTACAAGTTAGTAGATAAAATAATACTAGATTTATAATTAAATACGGTATTAATAAAACAGCGGTAGCCTAACATTTAGCCTGGCGACGGGCGGGTGTACGTCATACTTGTTTGTCGCAAAACATGTTTCACATTTGTTTGTCGTCTGTTATAAAAGGTGTGTCCCGATCGGTTTGAGCATCATTCTTGTTGGAAACGTTGACCGGAGCGGAGCTCTCGGTGGTTGGAGGGACGATTCAGTTTGAACAAATTTAAATTAACAGTAATGCTATTTGTGTCGATTCTATTGGAACTGCCGTACTGAACAGACAGAGTGATTTAAAGCTAAGTAAACTTTGTATTATGTTTACGTCTCAACATGGTTTGTTTTATTAAATAATATGTTCAGCTTGTATTTCTTGAATATAAATGATTATTTCCCTATATGGTTAATAAATATACCTTATAATAGATTTCCTGGTTTTCATTATACACATATAACCTCTATGATACATAAAGTACGATGTTTTGTTGTTGTTTAACGGTGTACAGTAATCTTACTTATAACAATTAATATTTTAGAGCTTGGCATATCTGGCTATATCTATACTTATCTACACGTCTATTTAGTATTACCTAACAAGCGCCTCACGACTTTGTGAAACTGTAAGTTTAAATTTGCGTACCCGTAGTAGCGTTTAACAGCGACGTTAATTATTAGTATTATGAGGGTTATTTTACCAATTCGATACGGAACCCTATATTTTTACGGGCACCGATTACGAGACTGTAGCATTCTATATTTGGCATTGACTGATATAAAAAAATGGCCTGGATTATGGCCGAAGGTTAATCAAGTTTATCTCAATGTCAATTTACAACTGATAATGCAATCAATGATTTATTCACATCAAGTTCTATGTATACAGATTTCGTAACAGTTTAATGGATTCGACGTACAAAATTATGTTTTTAAAGGAATCAAGCAAGGTTATTGAATTTTGTTTTCAATATCTTCTATACAAATAAATAAAATTGAAGTGTCTGTTTGTAATATTAAAATAACCGTTTTTTACTACATGTATATGAATATGTTCTCAAAAAAGGGCAGGTCAGAAGTACCCTAAACCGGCGAGCATGTATGAAGAATATAGTGACAGTAATCGAGGCAAAAGAAGTATGCAAAGATCGTGACAAATGGAAATCCGCTGTCTCTGCCTACCCCTCTGGGAAACAGGCGTGAGTCTATGTATGTATGTATATGAATATATATACGGTACATACAGCAAAATAACATTTTTTACAATTTTTGTCAGTCGGTCTGTCTGTTTGTTCCGGCTAATCCGGGACTTTTATTGGCAGGTAATAAGCTGATGTAATAAGGAGTAACTTAGGCTACTTTTATTTTTGAACAATCTTTTATTTATGAAAAAACAAAAATAAACTAATTAGCACGCGGACGAAGTCGCGGGCACAGCTAGTATTTTAATATAATAGTTCTAGCCGGGCTATTTTACCCCCTTTAAACTTTATAAATTATAGCCTTTGTTATTCGGATAATAACAGGCCAATCCCATATCTTTCCGTGAGTGTTCTAAAAGGCGGATAAAGGATACAGCAGGTAGAGCGCAGCGCCTCCTGGGGCTCTACCGGCTAAGTTGCCGAACATCGATTTCTTAAATGGCGTTCAAATAAATAAAGGTTAAAAATGACTTAATCAATCGTTAAATCGGCTTCCATGACCACATGTGACGTCATAAATGGTCCGGAATCGATTGTCAACTTTGAAGCCGATTTAACGATTGATTAAGTCATTTTTATCCGTTATTTATTTGAACGCCATTTAAGAAATCGATGTTCGACGACTTAGCCGGTAGAGCCCCTGTTAACTAGATACCACAAACATTGCGGTCGCCAACTCGCATGCCAAGCGCAGTGACTACGGCACAAACCTCCAAGTGCCAAAACCTTTGGATGAAGCCTATCTCCAGTAGTAGATGACTTTAGGCTGCTGATGATCATACAAATAAGTACAATTAAACGAATCTATATGAACAAATTTTTGGGCGTCACAGAAAGTATGGTATCAGGAAAACAGTAACACTTCTTTTTTATCGTACGGGTAGTGGTTCTCCTAGTGTCAGAGTTGTTCAAGCCGCCCAGTACACCTCTGACATTACTAAACAATCGGAAGATCAGCGTTACAGTAATTATTTACTGTAGCATTTGCCGAGGTAGATACCTTCCCTAGCTTGTAATGATAATGTTGCCTGCTTCCAAATTAACTCCTTTGTAAACTAAACGTAATTAGTTATAGTGCCTTTGTTGTAAACTAAGTTAAGTATTATCCGTGCATGTTGGGAATAGATAACTTTTTTTTATTTCTTCCTTTTCTTTATTTTAACGACTGTTGTCTAACGACAAAACCGGGACCAACAGCTTGAGGAACCCTCCGAAGCACGGAGACTCGCAGTAATTAAACCACTTTATCGGTCATCCATCTATAGACTGACCGCGTGCATAAATGCGTTTGAACAAGCTACAAGCTTTAACGAGATATGTTGGACATAATATCTTGAACAATGCCACACAGATCATCCTAGCCCCAAACTAAGCAAAGCTGGTACTATGGGTACCAGGCGACGATATACATACTTATATAGATAGATAAATACTTATATACATAGAAAACACCCATAACTCAGAAACAAATATTCGTGCTCATCACACAAATATTTGCACTCACCGGGATTCGAACCCAGGACCACCAGCTTCGTAGGCAGGAGCACTATCAACGGTGACCGTAGCCTAGTTGCTAACGAGATAAAAGGTCTAAGTGTTATCGTAAGGGCAGTGAGTTATTGAAGCCGCCCAGTAGGTCTCTGACAGGGCTAAACGACTGTTGCCTAATAGCCACAACCGGGACCGACAGCTTAACATGCCCTCCGAAGCACAAAGACGCTCAGAAATTAAACCACTTTGGCGGTCACCCATCTGAGTAAGCGCCTGGTCTAAGTGTTCCAAAAATAATACTAATACAACACCCACCTGTGTGTCGTAAGCGTCGGGGAAGGTGAGGATCCTGTCGTGGATGTCAGCGTTCTTCGCCGCCGCTATTATGTCTGCTGCTACAGCGGACTGGCGTCCATATTGGATATTATACCTGAAAATATAATGTTCGATAAAATAAATAAATATCTTGGGGCAAAATTAGACGGGCCGGTTGGCGTGGTTGGCAAATAGCATGCTTTTCACGCCGGAGGTCGAGGGTTCGATTCCCACCCAGGACAGATATTTGTGTGCATTAACATGTCTGTTTGTCCTGAGTCTGGGTGTAATTATCTATATAAGTATGTATTTACAAAAGAAAAGTAGTATTAGTTATCTGGTTTCCATAGTACAAGCTCTGCTTAGTTTGGGATCAGATGGCCGTGTGTTCATAATTTCCCAGGGTATTATCAAAAAAAATACCTAACTCACTGCGTCTGTCTGTGTGTACACAGACAGACAGACAGACAGACAGAGGCTATGCAGTGGCAACCCGACAACAGATAAACATACTTATACATACATATAATATACTAAATATATACATACTAGCTGTGCCCGTGACTTCCTACGCACATTTTGTAATAACTCCGTAGATGTTACTTCAGAAAATCTCTAATATTTTGTCTCTTGTTGCAAACCTATAAAATATTGGCATTAACCTTGCATATTTCCATACAAACTTTCGTTTCATAATCCCAATGGTTATTTTACACCCTTGAGGGTAAAACTTTCACAAACTATCAAATCAAATCATTTTATTTGCAAAAATATGGGTCATTGTTCTTATTTCTAATTATAAATACCGATCCATATTAGTCTTTCGGCGCGCAAATGTCTTACACATAATAATCAATTTTAATTTATTAAAACTAAATGTAGGTAAACATCGAATTTATTTAAATTTATTTAATAGTTACACAATATATGTTTGCTTAACCTAGTTTATCATCAAAGTATTCCTTGTTTGTGTAAAAAAGCTTTACTTAAAATGTATTCAGAAAGACTTTTCTTAAATTCAATATTGCAATCTAAATCTGCTAGGTTGTGAGGTACAGGTATAGGGTACTAGGTACTATATAGTTTACCGTAAGTTATTATTTCTAGTTTAGTTTCATATCTTTATACAATAAGCGGTTAAATTTAATTTAATGTAATCTTGTTATAGAAGAGCGGAGCTTCCTAACACAAGCAAGTTTATTTGCTTAAAAGGTGGCTCCAACCACTTGATACTGTAATAGACTAAGTTACTGAAATAAACTATTTGATTTGATTTGAATTTATTGTTTATCTTGGGGGCCTTCAATGTCATATTTATTTATATCGAATATACTGCCTAAAAATAAGTTTCAAGCTTCTAGCTCTAAAAATATCCATATTTCCATACAACTTTTCATCCCCTTACAACCCTTTTTTCGGATTAAAAAGTAGCCTATGTCCCTTTTCAGGCTCTAGACTGTCTGTGTACCAAATGTCATTTAAATTGGTTCCGTATTTTTGGCGTGAAAGCGCAACAGACAGAGTTACTTTCACAATCATAATAATAATAAACCTGGGACACTATTTACATACGGCCATCTGATCCCAAACTAAGCAGAGCTTCTGCTATGGAAACCAGATAACTGATATACTACATATACTATTTTTCTTTTTCAAATACATACTTATATAGATAATTTAAACCCAGACTCAGGACAAACAGACATGTTTATGCACACAAATATCTGTCCCGGGTGGGAATCAAACCCACGACCTGCGGCGTGAAAGGCAGCGTATCTACCAACCACGCCAACAGGCCCATCAAATTATAATATTATAAAGTGGTTTAACTTCTGATCGTATACGTGCTCCGGAGGGCACGTTAAGCTGTTGTTCCCCGTTGAAGCCATTAGACAACAGCCGTCGTTGGAACTTTCCCAACATTACGCTCGGGAGGAAGGGTGCGGGGTTCCGTCCGCTGCCGTCAGATGACTTCGGGCGGGGCGACGGTGGCGCCATCATAGCATCGGCGGCAACCATTCGCATTTTGGACTGCCTGGCATCAACCGATCTCAATTTCCTTATGTTTGTTCGCGGGTTCAATTTTGTACAATTAATTCTAACCAGCAATAAACAGTCCACTCTTTCATTTATTATACCCAGTAGGACCCTTAAGGTCGTACTGTGCCTCTAGCACGAGTTACTGCAGTTTACTTACTCGATCACACGTACAGTTTCCTCCCATACATTGAACATCAGCGCCTCTCGCGGAAACTATTAAGAACTAAAACTCAGGTGCTCAATGTATGGGACGAAACTGTACGTGTGATCGAGTAAGTAAACTGCAGGAACTCGTGCTAGAGGCATCTTTACAGTCGTTAAGCCATGTCAGAGGCCTACTGGGCGGCTATGTTATTTGTATTACTGACGGCACATTACGCCTAATTTACATTGCGTTATAAACGCAACGTAATTTCGGTCGGGCGTAAGTTCAGCGTAGCGTTCAGCTGTAGTGAACACATTATACGCGACCGAAGTTCGGGTGGATTGCCGACGAACATCTAGCGGAGGAGGGGAGTAGGGGAGCACACTACACACGCATCAAGTAACGCAACTGAATTTCTGCCGCGTAAGTTCGGCACTTATAGTTTGTCATATCAGCCGAACAGGTCGGAACGTAATATCAGCCGCGGAACTTCGGACACGTAACTTCGGCATAGTGTGTTTAGACACTATAAGTGTGACCAAAATCGTTCAGCGAAACGCGAATGGAGCTGAATAAGTGCGCGTAGTCCCTAAATGGGTGGTGGTGATCACTTACCATTAGGTGACCCGCTTGCACGCTTGTCGACACATGACATTAAAAAAAAATTACCACACCTCGAAGCTTTCGCCGCATACCGGTACAAAAAAAACTTGAGAGTTGTCAAGGGACACCCGGATGGAACGAAGTTATTTCTTATTATTTAGTATGTACAAAAACCTGTATACACTCAACAACAATAATCGTCGCGACCCCACCTGTACAATGCGAAATAGAAATGTAAATATCTGGCTTGCTTTCTATAAGAGAGAGAGAGAGAGAGAGAGATAAACCCATTACTGAATAAATATATTTTCTTCTTCTTCTTCACAGCTGCAAAAAGTGTCGTGACAACTTTTCGTAAGATTTTTTTCCGTCTAGCCCCCTTTCACAACGCGCGATAAGGAACTTCGTTCCAATAACTACAGTTACCACTCACCTAACAGTGTTATTAAACAAGACAGTGTCTTGTGGCACAACACCGATGTTGGCCCGTAACGACGCCTGCGTCACAGTGCGGACGTCCTGTCCGTCCACTAACACAGCGCCTTCGTTCACATCATAGAACCGGAACATTAACCGCATTATTGTTGACTTTCCTGCACCGCTTGGACCCACCTAAGGATATAAAAACATAAATCAGAACAATAATAACAAATATCCAGGACATAGCACACAACTTCTAATATGGCGAGGGAGACGATGGCTAGCCCTCACGTCATACTCGTGAACGGTTGCTGCTTGCGGTAACTGGTCGAACTGCTGTTGGGGTACTAATTTTGTTTTCTCATACAGTAGTCGCCTTTAGTCGACTTCGTTTGACTTGTTAATTTTGTAAATAAACTATTGCTTAATGTAACAATAATAGCTTAGTAAATTGCTATTTATTATTTATTTATGGATTTAATAAAAATATATGTGACGAAACAGACCGCACGGACGAAAATATTTTGTTGCTTATTTGAATTGTGAACTTAACAAATTACAAGTGTATGTAAATACCCAAGTGCTGGATAACTTTCTTTATTTCAACGCTATCTAGCCTAAACCCGTGAAACTACACAACGAATAGAAATAATTGAACTTTTTTGAAAATATATTTGTAAAACACCAACAACCTCACAAGACTAGATTGCTAACATCATATGCAACAACTTTTGTTCCACGTGTTCAGACATAACTCAATATATAAAAAACTGTTGTACTGTTTTGACAATTGTAGGTCTATGCTTCATTTGTAAATGAAAGGACGAACGCGAGAACGACGCATCGCTAAGCTCGCACGCGTGTGCACGTCTTTGCGATGCTCGTAGAGTTGTAGCGGGCAATCACTGGATGCGGATAGCGCAAGACGGGCAATTGTGGAGATCTCTGGGGGAGACCTTTGTCTAGCAGTGGACGTCTTTCTGCTATAATGCAGGCTAATATGATGATGTGAAACGGGAAACTAAATTAATACTTATTTTTGTATCAAAATAAGATTGACATAGCAAGTATCAGGTATACTTCGTCTGTGTCTGTGTGAATGGTACTACCGAAAGGGGAAGACCTCGCCAATTCAATCCCTATCAACTCGTGTATATATTCTCAATAAAAGCCCAGTTCCTACTCTGAACAGGCGAGCATGTATGAAGAATATACTGAGAGTACACGAGACAAAAGAGTGCAAGTACCCTGACAAATGGAAATCCATTGTCTCTGCCTACCACTCTGGGAAAGAGGTGTGAGTCTATGTGTACGTCTTACCAGCGCGACCGTGCTGCCGGGCGGCACTTTGAAGCTGACGTTGTTGAGCACGAGGCGCTCGGGCCCGTAGCCGAAGGACACGTGCTTGAACTCCACCTCGCCGCGCCGCACCAGCAGCTCGGGCGCGCCCAGCGCGTCGCGCACGTCCGAGTCCACGCGCATCAGGTCGAACATGTTCTCCATGTCCACGAAGTTCTTCTGGATTGCTCTAGAGAACAAAAATGAATGATAATTAATCATATCAAACTAAGCAGAGCTTGTACTATGGAAACTACCACTGCCGTGACTCAGTAGGCAGTGTGTCTTCAGATCGTCTGAAAATTAATGTGAGATTGCTCAATTACCTACAAAATATTAACATTCTAGCCAAGAACCAATTTGGTTTTCGCCGTGGCAAGTCTACGGAGGATGCCGTTATTAAATTTGCTGACTTTGTCATGAATAAAATCGATGAAGGGGAAAAGTGTGTCGGTGTCTTCCTGGACCTTGCTAAGGCATTCGATACCGTTTCTCGGCCTATACTTTTAAGGAAACTTGAAAGAATTGGAATTAGAGGAGTGGCATTAGAATGGTTTCGGTCATACCTTGCAAACAGGCGGCAGAGGGTTCGTATAGGGCAATTCTTCAGTAAGTTGACCGATATTGAGTTTGGCGTGCCACAAGGAAGTATATTGGGACCTTCTTTATTTCTTCTCTATATCAACGACTTTTGCTCACATAACCTTGTTAATGCGGAGATTTTTACATTTGCTGATGACACCGCAATTATTTTTCACGCTAAGACTTGGAATGAGGTTATCTGTGTAGCACAAAGGTGTCTAAAGGAATGCTCCCAATGGTTGATAGATAACCTCCTTACATTAAATGTAAATAAATGTAAAGTGCTGGCGTTTAGAATATCCGATCGTTCAGCTCCCGACCAACGTATCGACATCTCGTTCCATACATGTGACCCATCTCATAATTTAAATCACCAATACAACTGCCCAGTACTAGAAAATGTTACCCACATAAAATATTTAGGTGTTTTAGTTGATGAACGAATGAGCTGGACATGCCAAGTAGAAGCACTCTGTAAACGACTAAGAAAATTGTCACATATCTTCAAAAAATTTAATTCAGTCGCTGATTTAGAATGCATTCGGATGATCTACTTTATAGTCTATGTGAAAGTATAATTACCTATTGCATTCCGGCTTGGGGTGGTGCTCATAAGACGCATCTACTGAGACTAGCTAGAAGTCAACGAGCTATTTTAAAAATAGCGTATCGTAAAGCCGTGGCTCTGACCAACTGACACTCTTTACGCTGTTACAAAACATATACGAGTCAGACAGTTATTTATTACATCCTCATTATGAAGATTTCATAAAGACTCGATTAAACTGGCTTATCGCACATACAGAAGACTAAAGTGGTAAACTCTTCGTTTGTACGTCCATCATTCAAATTTATTGGTCCATACCTATACACAAAACTCTACATGAGAGGACAATAGCGTGCCTAATTTGACCAAATTCCGATGTAAAAACATTATTTTGAAATGGTTGGAACCTAAAAATTATGCTGAAACTGAAAACTTGCTTGAATTTATCATTTAAAATATACATTAAGAGAGCTATTAATGAATAATAGGAATTTTTTAACGTATCCACATATACACACACACACACACATACTACATAACATTTAGTTTTACATACATACATAAATTAGTGTACTATCACATAACATAAATACTTGTAACAATATTATAACAAATTATTTAGAGTACAGTTGTTTCTATTTGTAATATTGGGAAGAGACTGGACCTCACGACACAGGTTGATCCTACTGTGAGGGCCAGAGAAAGATTGTTTATATATATTATAGGTAGTTGTATATGTCAAATAGTGTCAAATTATGTACTATGTGTGTTGAATTGAAATAAGTTATTCTATTATATCTAAAGGTTTCGGGTTCGGTCCTCGCACAAGATCTTGCTCTCGAATTAGTGACCTCGAAATCTGCAGGCAAACCAAAGTACAGGCAGTGGGTAGGGCACAAAGCTCCTAGAACCGACGGCCGCGGGGCAGAAAGGTTCTCGAGTAGCGACCAAGAACCGGAAGACGCAGTTTGGGTAGGCTCTCACAAAGTTGACCGACAATCTTTCAAGCTGGATGCGGGCAGCACAAGACCGGCCATCGTGGAGAACATTGGGGAGGTCTTTGTCCAACAGTGGACGTCTTTGGGCTGATATGATGATCTTCCGATAGCACCCAAAAACCCAACTACGACTATGTATGTGTTTACCACTTAGTGATCTAGTGCAAGCTAGCCACTGAAATAGCAATGAACTGTAGCCCTAAAGTATTGAAGTGTTTCTTATTCCACATCAATTCAGACATTGTCGAATGTGACTTCTAAATTAGGTTAGGTTAGAACTGCTACCATACAGCGCACGAGTTGAGCGAGCGAAGCAAGCGACTGGCGAGTGAACAAATTAATATGAATAAATAATAATTCCCGGGATATTATTCACACACAGCCATCAGATCCCAAATTAAGCAGAGCTTGAACAATGGAAACCAGATTACTGATAAACTGCGTATACTGCTTTTTTGTAAATACATACTTATAAATACAAGAACACCCAGACTCAGGACAAACAGACATGTTCATGCACACAAATACCTGTCCTGGGTGGGAATTGAACCCACGACCTACGCCACCGTGAAAGCGTCGTGAGCCTAAACTGTAACAAGCGTACCTCCAGAGTACCTCGTACTGTATCACGCATGTTGCGGTTACAGTTCGCTAATAACTACCCGGCTTTAGGGCTAAAATGTATCTTTACTTTGAACTCGCGAATTCAATAAGGCTGAGATCTATAGAGCGTACTTAGACTTTGCTCAGACTTTACTTAGACAGAAGTTAATGCATGTAACGAAATTACAATTGGTGTTTTGACTTTGTCTGTCTTAGCTTATGCTAAGCATAATCTTAACTTCAAAAAGTCTTTAGATACCAAATCAAAGTATAAGCTTAGCATACACTTAGCAAAGTTTTACGTAAGTAAAGTTTGAGCAAAGTTTAAGTACGCTCTATAGATCTCAGCCTAAGACTGTGCCAGTAGGGTTGCCAACTATACTGTTTTGAACAGTATTATACTGTTTTTCACTAAATTATTCTTTTTACTGATAAATGCTTGCTTATCGTATGAGCAGTGGTTACCCTGGTGTCAGAGTTGTTCAAGCCGCCCAGGCCTCTGACATGGCTTAACGACTGTTGCCTAATGGCTACAACCGGGACCGACGGTTTAACGTGCCCTCCGAAGCACGGGGACGCTCACAAATTAAACCACTTTGGCGGTCACCCATCTATGGACTGACCGCAAGTCTAGTTGCTTAACCTCACCAATCACTTATGGACCGGTGAGAGCATCTGGCTAAGAGCGCCGATAAGCTAAATAAAAATAAAGTATACAAAATACTGTTTACATTTATTTAATCAGAGGGCGTTCACTGCTCAGTACAGCGCAGCCACAAAGATTGTAAATTTTTAAGTTGTGTGAGAAGCTCTAAAAATATGTATTTCAAACAATAAATACATAAAATAACTTTCATTTCTCTAAAATACTGTTTAATATTCTCCATAGACCTGAATATACTTTATTTCTAAAAAGTTGCTAGCCCTATGTACCAGCCACCCATTATCTTTGTTTACTATCAAACAATACTAGACACAAACAATTTCAGTCTGTCCTTCAAAGGTAACCATACAAGACACTCTGTTGTCTCTTATTAAAACGGCTTAACAATGGATTCTTTAATTAGATATTATTGACCGCACTATCAATATATCATTCATGTATTGAGCATGAATAAGCAAGCTTATGTGACAAGCAGTAATATAATCATTTATCATGGGCCTAATTACCTATTCTAGCATAAATACTACCGTTAATAGACGCCAGCACATCAAGCTACCCCAATCTGTCAAATTTCCCCAATTGAAAGTGAACCTTATGCTTATGTGATAAAGTTGAAGATATATAAAAGAAATTTGACAGATTGGTGTAGCTGGATGTGCTGGCTTCTGTATCTGTATCTCTCTGGCTCGTTAGCATAATAAGTTTCAAATGTGTACGTTGTATAATTAATATCAATATATGCAGTATCATGTCAATAGAATGACGTCCACTCTTGGACAAAGGCCTTTATCATCAATCATTTGGTCAGATATGCCATAATCGCCACGCTTGGCAGGCGGGTTGGCGACCGCAGTATGAGGGTCATAGTACACAGAGAGACGCTGCTACCCATTCTCTTAAGAAATATTCCCTCGGAACGACCACTGGATAAGATGGGGAGGGGAGATATTCTTTGGCGTCAGCCACACATCAGCCATTCGTGAAGTATGTTAGAAGAACAGATTTTTTTTTTTTTTTTTAAACCATACACGGGAAATTTATATCCAACTATTAACATATTTTTTCTAGGAATCTCCTTGTAAGCATGAAAAATGCCCATATCTTGTTGCGTGTACAGAGTTTTTGCAATGCTGGTCTTCAGATAGGGCCAATATGAGCCGGTTAGTGAAGTCACGGATGGATAGACTCAGAAAAGCTATGCTATTCTAAGTATATAATAATCATGGCTATATATAGCCCTTTAAGTGGGAAGGTGCCGATCATTCTACACAACGACCGATACGGGTTTTTGAGGAGCAGCGAAAAGCTGAGCTGAAAGCAAAACGCGATAAGCTGAAAGCCTGACAACCCGCAACAGAAAGTATCACTGGGGAAATATTTAAATAAAATACGTAAAATCAACAATTCTAAGCGCCCCTTCACGGTTCTTACGCCCTAGGCTCAAGGTTAATAAGCCTGTGGGTAAATTACAACTATCAAATTTTAGTCTTATAGTATAGCGTGTTGATGGCAAACTAATAAAAATTTTGTGGACCAGAACGTAACCACACTAATTGCCCTGCTTGTGGCATTCCTAAGATCCTGCCATGAACATGTGGCAAGGCAGGCTGGGCACGATGCTAGGTGGGTCAGAGATTGGACCGATGCTCTACAAATACAGTTCATTTTGTGGTTGCTAGACAGTCACCACCTAAACATGTTTTGCGAAGGCACACATTGGGAGAAGGTTCCTTACTCTTTTACCCTGATCACCGGCGTCAAACCCCGCCGTGGAAGGAACTCTCTGAAGTGCATATTTATTACTAGCTGTACCCCGCGGTTTTACCCGCGTTAAACTTTATAAATTATCACAGCTTCTGCCCCGTAGGTGATAGCGTGATAATATGTAGCCTATATGTTGACCCGACCTCTTAGTAATATTCATGCAAAATTTGAAGTAAATCCATGCAGTACTCTTTGAGTTTAACATACCGGACATACATACAGACAAACAGACAAAAATTCTAACAACTATATTTTTGGCTTCAATATCTATTGTAGATCACGCCCCACGTATACTTTTTTAAAAATATTCAATGTACAGTTTTGACTTTCCTACGATTTTATTATATGTATAGATTTGTTTATACACTAGCAGCTCTACGAGCTGAAATGTGTATTTATGTGTATATTCAGAAATGAAATGTTTGTCAAGTCTGTTTTTAAAACTGTTCACTAGAGCACTTATCACTGTTTCTGGTAGACTGTTCTATAATTTCATCACACAAAATTTTAGTGAGAAGTGAGTTCTAGTGTTGGTAGCACATGGAGGTTTGGTTGACTTTAAAGAATGTCCTCTTAGATTTCTATTATGGTTCATCATGTACAAATCCTTTATGTTTCTCACACTGTAGTGGTCCTTGATTATCTTAGAAGTTTCTTTAAGGTCTCCCCTATTCCGTCTCTGTTCCATTGTTGTCATGTTGAGTTCTTTGAGGCGTAGTTCTTTACATATTATTTTTATATCACTTTTATATGTACAATTACGAGAATTTAAATAAATGATTTGGTATAATAATATTGCATTGTTACACACCTGTAGTAAGTGCCGAACCAGTTGAGAGGCACATAAAGCTGGACGATGTAGGAAGCGAACAGCACGTAGTCACCGACGGTCAGCTCATGTGATCTGACTACCATTGATATACACAGCAGGGACCCTGCCAGTAGACCTGATGACAAATAACAATATCTATAATATCTTTATATCTGTACAAAACCAACTAATTTTAAATAAATAATAAAAACTTTTGAGGTGTCAAGGCACACTCGGATGGAACGAATTTATTTCTTATTATTTATTATGTACAAAAACCCTGTACACACTCAACAAAAATAATCGTCGCGACACCACACTGTTCAATGCGAAATAGAAATGAAAATATCTGGCTTGCTTCCTATAAGAGAGAGAGAGAGAGAGAGAGAGAGAGAGACAGGCAGAGAAACATGCGCACGCCGCACAGCTGCAAAAAGTGTCGTGACAACTTTTCGTAAGAATTTTTTCCGTCTAGCCCCCTTTCACAACGCGCGATAAGGAACTTCGTTCCAATATCTGGAGGTATAGCTCTGCAAAGTTTAGGATGACATGGAATTGTGTTAGTTACACTGTCATCTCATCCTAAAATATGCAGAACTTGCAGTATGGCAGCCAGACAACTGATAAACATACTTATATATTTCTAAAATAAAATAAAAAATAAAAAAGGTTTTTATTCACGTAGACTTTAAAAAAGCGCTTGTAAATAGTCAGAACATGTTTGTAGTAATATAGTTAAATACATTAGATATTATTTCTAGTAACATAGATATTTAGGTACATATTGTATGAAAACATTTATAAAATTTATTTTATTATTGCAATGATATTTAGCTAGCTCGTATCTAGAGATGTCAAGAGATTATGTTTAATTATCTAGTTTAAGTCTAATATTTTTACTACATATTGTCAATGGTTCTGTCTAAATTAAAAGTATTATTATTATGACGGACCTTGTGTTAATAACGACGGTCGCGCTTTAATGCTACCACCGGATCCAATGCGCCCCAACTGAGAAGACCCAGCGAAACAAACTCAGTGGGTTCATCTACTACCGGTTTCAACACGACCCAGTTGAGACGGTCCGGCGAAACATACTCAAGCGGGCATGAACACGGGATTTGGTCCAATTAGAGTAATTATTTAGTAGGCAAACACAATATATGCTCGATCGGTTGTCTGAATGCTTATTATTTTAGATTACACACATCAACAAAGTCTAGGGATACGTTATTTTGAAATCAAACATGGCTTTATTGTTTAAAACCTATTTAGTTTCCTTAAAAAGTTTATTTACAGATTTAAACCTTGTCTATTCTTTATTCAAAATTTAAAAATTAAAATGAGAAACAAATGAAAACACGCAAAGCACAGCGCAATCTTGAGTTGTATCTAATTTCAAGAAGTTGCATTAAAATTTTTTTTGCGTGTTAATTGAAGAAAACCTGATAAATTGTTTTATTTTCTTTTCTCAATTGGTTGTGTAAGCTTTTTAGCGTCATGCCACGCCATCATTTGAGTCGAGATGAAATGTTACGGGCAGTTGGCATGTTACAAAACGGTGCTATTCAACGCGTCGTTGCTGAGTCTCTGGGCACAAGCCAAAATGTGGTATCCAGGCTGTGGTCACGTTATCGCGCTACTGGAGATGTGGCAGAACGGCACACAGGTAGATATCGTGTTACCACTCAGAGACAGGATCGATTTCTCCAAATGACCGCCAGAAGACTACCCAATATCACAGCGATGCAACTAGTGCAAAGACTCCAGGAGGGTCAGCAGCTGCTGGTGAGCGACCAAACCGTGCGAAGGAGGCTGCATGAAGTTGGTCTTCATGCTCGCAGACCGCTACGAGTCCCAGCGCTGCGACGTGGCAATCGCGGTAGGCGACTTTTATGGGCTCAAGAACATTTGACATGGAGTGATCAACAATGGTCATTGGTGCTGTTCACTGATGAGTCCCGCTATGGATTTCATCCAGATTCGAGACGAACACGCGTTTGGAGAACTCCAGGCAGGGTCAGCCGTCTCCGACATCCACAGGAGGTCCACTCTTACCAAGGCGGGACAATTATGGTGTGGGCAGAAATACGAATCGGCGGACGAACCCAACTCATTTGGATTCAGGGCAGCATGACTGCCCATAGATACCGTGAGGAGGTAGTAGAACGTGTCATTGTCCCGCTCAGGGCCCTAACGGGGCAAGAATTTCAGCTCATGCATGACAATGCACCTTCCCATACAGCGCGGCTGGTGAGGGCCGCCCTTCGAGAACACGATGTTCAGGTATTAGATTGGCCTCCACAGTCGCCAGACTTAAACCCAATTGAACACGCCTGGGACATGTTACAGCGAAGAGCATTGAGGGATTTTCCGCCCAACTTGACAACAGAAGAACAACTTTTCGAACATTTAAAAAGAACTTGGGACTAAACCCAGCAAGACATTGACACCTTAATTTTAAGTATGGAAAATCGTTGCCGCTGTGTGATTAATGTTAGAGGAGGAAATACCGATTACTGATTATCAGATTTGGTAAGATTTTTATTCATTTAATTCGATTGAATAATTTTATAAGAATAAAATGTTTTTGTTCACTCAGTAATTTTCTATGGCTTAATTAATTTAAGACTTTTATTAATTAGAAAAACAAAATCGCATCGTGTTGTTAATGTTTAAATATCGGCCATGAAATTATCTTTAATTCTTCCATTTACAGTCATAACAAAATGTTTATAGTTTTCTAGATAATCAATGAAATGTTCAATATCCCTAGATTGTGTTGATGTGTGTATATTTAGGTATACAAAAGAAAAACTTCTAAACAATAACATTATTCATTTTGAGACAGAGTCAATAATTTTAAATTAAGTATATGATAGCAATCATTTACAGATAGTTCACGTAACACAGCAGATCAGTCATGTCTATATGGCTACAAGATCTCCAGCGAGCAATGTGCAGGTAGGAAGTGAGAGCCAGACGTCTTTGTCATCGATGTACTCTTTAGTGGTGTAATAACCCCTAGCCATAAGTATACGTTTAATATGTGTTTTAAACCTTGTGTCAGGCAGATCAGTAATTTGAGTAGGAAGCTTGTTATAAAACCTAATACAATTTCCTAAAAATGATTTATTAGTTTTGCTTACTATAAAGCCTGGCATGGCTAGTTTGTTTTTATTCCTAGTATTTATATTATTCAGTTCACTTTTCTTTTTATATTTATGAATATTTTTTCTAACAAACATTATATTCTGATATATATATTCCGATGGCACAGTAAGTATATTTATTTCTTTAAACAAATTTCGCAAAGAATCGCGACTGCCTAAACCATAAATGGCTCTGACTGCTCTTTTCTGCAATACAAAAATAGTACCTATGTCAGCCGCCGAACCCCACAGCAGAATGCCATACGACATAATGCTATGAAAGTACGCGAAATACACTAATCTAGCAGTTTGTTCATCTGACAATTGCCTTATTTTCCAGACAGCATAGGAAGCCGAACTTAATTTACCTGCTAACTTTTCAATCTGAGGACCCCATTGCAATTTTGAATCAAGTGTCAATCCCAAAAATACGGTCGATGGGACTAAATCTAATATTTTCGCATTAAGTGCAACTGTTGGTACAATTTGAGTCACATTCGGCAATGAGAACCTGATGCATTTAGTTTTCCCTGCATTTAACAAGAGATTATTTGCCGAAAACCATTCTGATATAAAGCTGAGTGTTTTATTATGCTCAATAAGATCTTTATCCTTTCTATTTACTTTAAATATGAGCGACGTATCATCAGCGAACAAAACTATGTCTGATACTTTCTCTACCAGATAAGGGAGATCATTAATTATATAAACTAGAAATAAAAATGGGCCCAATGTAGATCCTTGGGGCACCCCCATTTTCACAGGATGACGTGCCG
The DNA here is from genome assembly GCA_951640165.1 of Pseudoips prasinana. Lineage (NCBI taxonomy): Eukaryota > Metazoa > Arthropoda > Insecta > Lepidoptera > Nolidae > Pseudoips > Pseudoips prasinana. Next base: position 20,354,293 of record OX621260.1, read on the forward strand.
AAGTGACACCACCTATCGAAACCATCTGTTGTCGCCCCGATAAATAGGACATCACAAGATCAAGAGATGTGCCAGATATTCCATAGTACTTCAGTTTAACAACGAGCGTACGATGATCAACGCAATCGAAAGCCTTAGAGAGATCACAGAAAACTCCCAGCGCATAAAATACATACATATCTATATAAATAAAAATGATTCACCGAAATCTTTGTACGCTCATAACTACCAAACGACTACACAAATTGGATAAATCATTCTTTTATGTATTCGTTATAGACCAGGGTAGAAGCGTTTAAAATTAATAAAAAGTGAAAAACAATAATAGTAGGACTAGTACCCATTATAAAAGGAGGGGAATATTATAAAAATTAAAGGAAAAATAATTTACGGGCGATCTGAGGTCGGGAAGGGGATGGGGGTGAGTTTTAAGGGTAAAATACGGATTTTCTCGATTTCCGGCAAAACTAAAAGTCCTATCGAAAAAAGTCAAATGGCAAAGTTGTAGGTAATAAAAAGATCTAAAACTTTTGTATTGACTTTTTTTTCACATAACCTAAAATTTATGTGAAAACTTCAAAAAACCAAGGTTTTGGTTTTTTATTTTTATCTTTTACATACATTTTTCTTTTTTAACGAAATTTGGTGAAAACTTACCTTTTTATGTCCCAAATACGCTGTAATTTATTTGATCAAAAATATTTATTTTTTCACCTTATTTTGAATTAATATCGAAAAACCACCCTAATTTTCAATCGAAAAGTCACCCGTCAAAATATCATCTTTTTTCAAAAAGTTGGTATGTTTTCTGTTCGTTAAAATCTCTTCTTTCCGATGGTGAAAAACAAAATATATGTTACTGTCGTAAATTTTCTCAGAAAATGCAAAAAATCGAAAATAACTCTAATTCGAATTTTTTATTATTTATTATGAAAAAAATCATCTAACAATGTGATTGCTGCATTTTGTTTCAATTAAAAAGTTGATTTATTTAATGCTAATTACACTTATGTCATAGAAAATCTCATTATATATAAATATAAATGTAAATCGTACAATTAAATGTAGATACTTTATTCTGATTACGTTATTCATTACAATATTTTTGAACAACAAAATATTAAAGAAATAAATGTCAAAATGTATAAATATATAAAAAATATGTATAGTAAATTTATTTTTAATAACTAACTTTTGGCTGATTTTCATGTATATTTCATATATTTTGAATATATCTGAAATATATTTGAAATGTATAAAATATATATTTGAAAATCGGCCAAACGTTTGTTATTAAAAATATATTTACGATATATATTTTATATATTTTTTATAGATTTTTAATATATTTTTATGTATTTTGAAATTTTTTTTTATGGGATTAACTAAATTTATTTGTGCAAAATTAAGGAGATTATTATTAGTATGTATGTAGTAAGACCCAGACCCGCCTAGCCCCTTCCCCACTTCTCCATGAAATTCCTTTTGGGCTACTATTTTTCGTAGGTCACTCAGGTATATAATTTATCTTAAAATATAAATAGACATCTACGCATATAATTTAAAGAAGATTCGACAACTAACTCCAAATATTGTAGATGTCTTAAATATTAATTTGATTAACTTATTTGTTTGTTAATTATAGTAGTATATTTTTATTTGCAATTTTGTTTTTATCAATGTTACATGTAATCTAATGTTTTTTGAGTAATTAAAATGTTAATTTCAATAAATAGCTCAAAATTTTAGATGTAATTAAAAAATGAATTCGATTTTTGTTTGCATTTTCTGAGAAGATTTACTATAGGTACATATATATTTTTTTTCACCATCGGAAAGTAGAGATTTCAACGAACAGAAAACATACCAACTTTTTGAAAAAAGCTGTAATTTTGACGGGTGACTTTTCGATTAAAAATTAGGGTGATTTTTCGATATTAATTCAAAATAAGGTGAAAAAATAAATATTTTTGATCAAATAAATTACAGCGTATTTGGGACATAATAAGGTAAGTTTTCACCAAATTTCGTTAAAAAAGAAAAATTTATGTAAAAGATAAAAATAAAAAACCAAAAACTTGGTTTTTTGAAGTTTTCACATAAATTTTAGGTTATGTGAAATAAGTGTAAATACAAAAGTTTTAGATCTTTTTATTACCTACAACTTTGCCATTTGATTTTTTTCGATAGGACTTTTAGTTTTGCCGAAAATCGAGTAAAAACAGTTTTTTACCCTTAAAAACTCACCCCCATACCCTTCCCGAACTCAGATCGCCCGTAAATTATTTTTCCTTTCATTTTTATAATATTCCCCTCCTTTTCTAATGGGTTTCATCCTACTATTATTTTTTTTGGTTTTAAAAATTATCGACCCTGGTCTATTAATGTCAGGAAAGAGAAAAAAATACCAAATATTTAAAAAAAATATCAGAAATGTGAGCGTACGAATGACAGAAGACTGTGAGAAGTTTTTATTTTTTTGGTCATTGTTTGTGAGTGTACGATTGAGATAGAAGACTGTGAGAAGTTTTTATTTTCCTGGTCATTGTTTGTACAGCACTGTTTGTTTTCTCTCCGTAAGGGCAAACGCAAAAACGTTATATTTCTATCATTAACGGAAATTTAATAACGGATTCAAATTTGACGGTCACCGTAGCCGTGATCCTGGGTTCGAATCCCGGTAAGTGCAAATATTGTGATGTTTTCTATGTATATAAGTATTTATCTATCAATATAAGTATGTATATCGTCGCCTGGTACCCATAGTACAAGCTTTGCTTAGTTTGGGGCTAGGGTGATCTGTGTGACATTGTCTCTAGATATTATATTATATATATATATATATATATATATATATATATATATATATTATTAAATTATTAAGACTTTAGACGGTAAAACTTTAAACGGAAAAAATATGGCGGTACGAAATTCGCAGGAACATCATCATCATCATGTCAGCCAAAATACGTCCACAGCTGGACAAAAGCCTCTCCAAAGAATGGGGGGATATGCCAGAGATCTCGGTTTGATGGTCATAGTTCACGGAAAAATGCTGCTGCCCTCTCTCTGGTAGGTATTCCCTCGGTCGATTTCCACCCGATGAGATGGGGTGATGATATTCAATGCCGTCACCACACAGCATGGCTGGGACAGCTATTAATATATAGTAGATCAATATCTTGAGCAAACTAAGACACTGCCTTCTGTTAAGCGGTACGGTTACCGCTTAACAGAAGGCAGTGTAAGGTTAAAGAATTTTATTTCTCAAGAAGATTACAAATTTCACTTACTTGAGAACATTTTTAACATAATTTATAATGTGAGTTTGACTTTCACAAACAAACTTTAAATTTACGGAATTTAAAATCACTGTTAAACATTATAGTTACAATATATAACCGCAACACTATTAGACTCGATACAAAATATAAATTGAACTACCCTCTTTTAGTAAGAAATAATTTGTTAACGCTCAGAGATAAGGAATGCTTTGTGCCATAGTACAGGAGTATGCAGTAGGACAAGATTATTCAATTTAATAGTATGGTGTTATTCAGTATATGGTTTTTTTTTAATTTTGATTTGAAGCATTTGAAGTTTTTGGCATTCTTTATCTCTCTATTATACTGTTGCACTCCTGCAAAAGTGTGTATGAAGCCAAAGTGTTACTTCAGTAGTGTGAATATGTGTTCTTTCTTTTATCGCCTATATCGACGAGACAGTCAATGTCGAGGCTGTAGTAAATTAACACGTATAAAACTACACTAATCAATGATTGATTTTATTGCACACCAATCCTAATCTTGTATACCTTATCTGTGTGTAGGATTATTTTCGGTAATACTCTTTAATGCAGTTACGAGACGGCAACCATGTATTATTTTATCTGCGACAACATCAGTTCAGATAAACTAATTGTGACTACTTGTAGATAGGGGTATAAAAATGGAGTAACATAACCTACTAATCACACTAATATTATAGAGGCGAAAGTTTTTGAGTGTGTATGTTTGTTACTTCTTCACGTCTTAAACGGCTGGAGCATTTTTAATAAAATTTGGTATGAAGTTAGCTGACACCCTGGATTAACACATAGGCTATAATGTTTAAAGATTAACGCGGGTAAAACCGCGGGGAACAGCTAGTTACATATAAATATTAAAATAAATAACAAATGACAAATTAGAAAGCTAATATTTTTTAATTAATTACTATAATATTTAAATTTGTGGGACATACATTCAGTCATAAAAGTATCGGGAATGGATGATTTGTTTATGGTTCCAAATTCAAATTTTTGTTTTTTTTTTTGTTGTTTTTAGATTAAGTAAGTAATATCATATATAGTGTGTATTGCGAATTTCATAATGGACAAAAATAACGAACAAAGACTTTGCCTTAAATTTTGCATCGCTAATGGAATTTCGTGTTCGGAGTCACTGAAAATGTTACAGAAGGCTTACGGTGAATCGACTTTATCAAAAACTCGTGGTTCAAAGCGTTCAAAAGCGGTCGAGATGTGATGAAAGATTTGCCTCGCTCTGGTAGGCCATCAACGTCTGCAACTGATGTTAACATCTCAAAAGTGAAGGAAATAGTGACTGAAAATCCTCATTCAACTCTGAGAGAGATAGCCGCCGAACTTTCTGTATCTCACGAGTCGATTCGTACCATTTTAACTAATCATTTGGGTATGAAACATGTTGCCGCTCGGCTAGTCCCAAAAGATCTGAATTTTCTCCAAAAACTCAATCGCATGAAAGTCGCTGAGTACATGGTAGAACGAGTCAATTCCGACCCAACATTCATGAAACGCATTGTTACTGTTGACGAGACGTGGGTTTACGAGTTTGACATGCAAACTAGTCAACAAGCTTCGGAGTGGCGCCTTCCAACTGAACCGAAACCGAAAAAACCACGCCAAAGTCGATCAAAAGTCAAAGTCATGTTGACTGTTTTCTTTGACTGTACCGCGGTGTTGTGCACTGAATTCTTACCGGAAGGTCGAACGGTAAATAAAGAATATTATTTGAGCGTTATCCGGCGTTTAAGAGAGCAAATTCGACGAAAAAGGCCAAATTTGTGGAAAAAAAATTCTTGGATTTTGCACCACGATAATGCGCCTTCGCACAAGGCCCTCATTGTGAACGAATTTTTGACCAAACACTCAACAAATACCATCCAGCAACCACCATATTCACCAGATATGGCTCCAGCTAACTTCTTTCTTTTTCCTAAACTCACATTACCACTTCGTGGTACCCGTTTTCAATCGGTAGAAGACATAAAGGAGAATTCGCGGCGAGAACTGAACACAATTCCGAAAGTAGCGTTTAAAAAATGTTTTGATGAATGGATTATTCATTGGCGTAAGTGTATCGTTTCTGAAGGAGCATATTTTGAAGGTGATAAAATAAATTGGGATGAATAACAAACATTTTGTATATTATTGATCTTTTCCCGGTATTTTCTTGACAGAGTAGTAATACGAAATACTGATGTAAGACTGTTGTTGTATGAAAGAGGATGTAGTCACAATAATTGAAAAAGGTATGCTGAGATGGTTTGGGCATTTAGAAAGGATGAATTAAAGAAGATTGACATCAAAGTATACCAGGTCTGTGAACATTCTCTGATCAAATCGGAGACTTTCTCAAGAAAAACCAAGTCAGAAGTACCCTAAACCGGAGAGCATTAATGAAGAATATAATGTCAGTAAACAAGGCAAAAGAGGCGTGCAAAGATCATGACAAATGGAAATCCGCTATCTCTGCCTACCCCTCTGAGAAACAGGCGTGTATGTATGTATATTAAAATTTATAAATTGAAGACAACGAGCAGTTAGCTAGAAGGCTCTCAACCAGTAGTTTAATTTAAGCGACGGGTTCGGGCCACAGCGCATGGGGCCGCTGAAGTAAAAACACGGAATTCTAAATGAGGGTTTGAGCAGTTGCACGGGATCACTGATTACGTGTTAATGGGCCGACGCGATCCTCGCCGCCGAGGACCCTACCCTAGCTAACCGGCGACCTTCTAGTGATATGGCTGAATAATAATAATATTAGACATTCGTATTCAAAATTCATTTATTCCGTAAATAAATATATTTATGTGGAATCGTATTTTTCCCCTACCGTGCAGTGCAAGACGTGGCAGCTACTGAGAAATACTGCCAGAAAACTGAGAAGGAATCATTTTTTAAAATAAAATGTACTTAATATTAACAACTCAATCCCAAGCAGTTTTGTCCCTTCAATAATCAGATATTTTGTAATATGCCCTGCTATACAATTTGGATTTAATAATTCTTTCAAACTTATTCGTAGACATTTCTCTGATATCACTGGGAAGTTTGTTATAGAATCTTATACATTGCCCCATAAAAGAGTTACTTACTTTGTGGAGACGGGTAGTATGTAACGTACGATTATTCTTATATCTAGTATTTATATTATGTGTATCGCTCCTTTTACAGAAGGAATCGATATATAGCACTTACCACCACAAATGATGATATTTTGCAACGTATTCAACATGTTCAGTGTTATCAGCGATTTGAACTCTTCTTTCTGAAAAAACAATCTCAAATTAAGTTCTATCTATAGACAAATTGTATTTTTATGGCATTATTAGCAGAGCAAAGTATACATTTATTGACGGGCCGTTGACGTTGGCGTGGTTGGTAGATATATTTTCCTATGAAAAGACAACGCCCGCATTAGAGAAATTAATGAGCACAAAGAACGCCCAGACTCAGCAGAAGAGCTTATATATAAATATAATAAAATCGTAGGAAGTCAAAACAGTACATTGAATATTTTTTTTAAAGGATACTCGGGGCGTGATTTACAATCGATATCGAAGCCAAAAATATAGTTTTTAGAATTTTTGTCTGTTTATCTGTTTGTCTGTATGTACATAATATGTCCGGGCTAAACTCAAAAAGTACTGCATGGATTTACTTAAAATTTTGCATGAATATTACTAAGAGTACGGGTCAACATATAGGATAATATTATCACCTACGGGAGAGGAGCCGTGACCATTTATAATGTATAACGCGGATGAAATCGCGGAGCACAGCTAGTGAGTCATACAAAAACTTGTTAAATTTTTGGATTTTAACAAAAATAGTATTGTCAAACTATACAGTATTATATGCACCTCGTGAGAGATCTGGAGTCTAAACTAAGCCGAAGCGTCTATTTTAGTACTCCAGGCCGACCCCAAATAAGTGCATGCTTATACGATATTATTTACTTATCGTATGGGCAGTGGTTACCCTAGTATCAGAGTTGTTCAAGCCGCCCAGTAGGCTTCTGACATGGCTTATCGACTGGTGTCTAATGACTACAACCATGACCGACAGCAAATCACACACACACACACACACACACACACACACACACACACAACTGTCACAGTAAATGAAGAAACCCGAACCTATTGCGGGATTTACAAAAACAGATTGGAAAATCATCCCAACCCACTGGCAGTTCAATTATCAAAATCACAAAGCAGAAAAAGGCTGAAAAAACGAAAACTCATGGACCTGGAAAGCATGTCCTAATCACAGAAGAGAGGAATTTCTACGGCACAGAGAAATTTCCTCTACAAAACATAGACCCAGAAACACATATGCTCATAGTTCCAGGACTGATTGCATGATAAGCCCAGAGAGAAAAAAAAATGACCAACAGCTTAATGTGCCCTTCGGACCATGGAGACGCTCAGAAATTAAACCACGGTCACGCATCTATGATCTAACCGCGACCCTAGTTGTTTAACCTCGCCAATCACTTACGGACCAGTAAGAGCATCTGGCTTTGAGCGCCTTATACGATAAAGCAAGATAAATATATTATAGTTACCTGGTAATTTACTATCGCGTCTCTATACGCCACGACCTCATACGTTTCCGCGCCATAATATTTCACAGTCTCATAGTTGAGGAGCGAGTCCACGGAGCGCGCCTTCTGCTCGTTATCGGCGAGGTTCATGCGCCTCTGGAACTTCGTGCGCCATTCCGTCACCAATATCGTCGCAACTGCAAACACACCAATATATGACTCATCCATTGGAAATCAACCTTCAACTAGAAAACAGGCTGTAACGGATTACAGAATAACACCTCAACAAAACGCCTAATGTCTACGAATGCCTAATGAAACGAATATTATTATTATTATAGAGATATTTAGGTACACAAATTGTATGGACATATTTAGAATTAACATTTAAGTTATAATAGTAATCATTCAGTTGTTTACATACATACATACATAGACTCACGCCTGTTTCCCAGAGGGGTAGGCAGAGACAACGGATTTCCATTTGTCACGATCTTTGCATACTTCTTTTGCCTCGATTACTGTCATTATATTCTTCATACATGCTCGCCGGTTTAGGGTACTTCTGACCTGCCCTTTCTTGAGAACATCTCCAATTTGGTCAGAGAATGTTCGACGTGGTCTTCCCCTTCCGGTTGTCCCATTCACATAGGCCAGGTATACTTCTTTTGTCAATCTTCTTTCATTCATCCTTTCTAAATGGCCAAACCATTTCAGCATGCCTTTTTCAATCTTTGTGATGTAGTCACAAAGATTGAAAAAGGCATGCTGAAATGGTTCCTCTTTCACACCACAACGCTCTCTTACATCAGTATTTCGAATTCTGTCTCTCAAAGTCACACCACACATACTTCTCAGAGCTCTCATTTCCACTGCATTTATTTTACTTTCATTCTTTTTCTGCCATACCCAACTTTCACTTCCATACATTAAAGTTGGCACTAACACTCCATCGTGCACGGCTAGTCGAGCCTTCTTTGATACTTGCCGGCTACTCATAAAGGCGTGTAGTGCCCCATTCACTCTGTTCCCCGCATTTACTCTTCTAACAATATCTTTTTCATATTTCCCATCTCTCGTAAACAAAGTTCCCAAATATACAAACTCATTCACCTGTTCGACTTTCTCTCCTCCAATCACAATATCACACGTTGTCGTGTATTCATCCCTCTCAAATACCATTACTTTCGTCTTACCTACATTCATTTTCATCCCTTTCCTTTCAAAAGATTCATGCATACTTGTTACCATCACCTGCAACTCGTCCGCCGATGATGCAAGTAAAACTTGATCATCAGCGTAAAGCAGACATTTGATGAGTAACTCATTCATCCTTACACCGCATTCACTTTCTTTCAAATCTTTTAAACAGCTATCCATGAATAGGTTAAACAACCACGGTGACGCTACACATCCCTGTCTAACACCCTTTTGGATGCTAAACCACTCGGTGTATGACCCGTTAATCCTCACGCAAGCTCTGGAATCCCTATAAAGAGATTTTAGTGCTTGAACAAGGTTGTCGTTCAACCCATACATGGACAGTACCGACCATAGTTCACTCCTCAACACTCTATCGTAGGCCTTTTCTAGGTCTACGAAGGCACAGTAAACCTTTTGGTTTTTGCCCAAAAACTTCTCTACTATGCTTCGCAGAGAAAAGACCTGATCCGTGCATCCCATTCCTTTCCGAAAACCTGCCTGTGCATCCCATATTTTCGCATCGGTTTCTTTCACAACTCTTTCAACCAATACTTTTGCATACAACTTACCAACGACGCTGAGTAGACTAATGCCCCTATAGTTTTTACAGTCTTGCCGTGAGCCTTTCCCTTTGTAAAGAGGTACGATGACAGCCTTGCACCAATCACTTGGCACTTGGCCGGTGGTATAGCATAAATTGAATAGGCTGCACAGCTGACTCGCTATGACGCCATGTCCAGCCTTAAGCATCTCGGAAGTTATCCTGTCATACCCTGGTGACTTACCTGATTTCATACCCTTAATAGCTTTCACAATCTCATCCATACCAATGTCATCTTTACATTTGTTCTTGTCTATACTTAGTGAACTACGTTCACTCTCTGTTACACCTCTTTCATAAAAACTTTCAAAATACTCCTTCCAACGTTTTAACACGCATTCTTCCCCTTTCACTATATTTCCATCTTGGTCTCGTATGGATTTCAGTTCTGAGGTTTGAGTTATTCCTCTTACTGAACTAACGGATTTCCAGAAAAACTTAATGTTCGTCTGAAAATCCTTAGACAACCTTGTATCAAAATTATCCTTTTGTTCATTTTTCTTTTCATTCACCACATCCTTTACAATTCCTTTCATTTTCCTATAATCATTCCAGGCCCTTTCTATATCCTCATTCGTCGCCTTATGCATTCGTTCGTTTGCTCTGGTGGCTAGCCAGTCTAACCACGCTTTCTTCTTTTCACATACAACTTTTTGTACACTTTTATCCCACCAAATATTCTTCATCTTTCCTCCTCTTCGTCTCTTTATTACACCACATACTTCACCAGCTACACTCACCACACCTTCTTTGACTACCTTCCATAGCTCTTCTACTTCTCTTATGTCTTCAGATCCCTCAAACCTCTCAACCAACTTACTTTTGTACTCATCTGCCACTTCTTCCTCTTGCAGTTCCTCTACTTTTATTCTCTCTAGTACACTTTTAGTCTCAGGGATTCGGTGGCGCCATCCTTTGAATAGACCACTTATTCGGCTCATTACCAGAAAGTGGTCTGTATGGATTGCGGTCCCACGATAGACTCTTGTGTCTAGAACATTCTTTCTCAGTCTTTCATCTACAATCACGAAGTCAATCATACTCTTTCTCACATTTTTCCTCTCTCGTGTAAACGTATGGATTCTTTTATGTTCAAACATAGTATTTGTAACACAAAGACCCCATTCCAAACATATCTCAAGCAGACTGTACCCATTCTCATTCTCACTCTCGTCACCGAATTGACCTAGTACTCTTTCAAAACCATCACGTTTTACCCCAACCCATCCATTAAAATCACCTAACATTATTACTCTTTCATTATACTGACTTAACCGCAACACATCTCTCAGGGTCTCCCAGAATGCCTTTCTTTCCTCTTGTTCTCGCTGTATTACAACTGCACCCATATCTACAGGAGCGTACACTCCTACTAGGAAGATACGGGTCATACCAACTTTCATTGTCAACCACATTACTCTTGCATTCACGCATTCGAACTCAGTCACACACTCAGACATACTTGTGGAAAGAATGAGACCCACACCTTGGCAACCTCTGGTGGTGTTCGGTACTCCAGACCAATACGCCGTGTATTGTCCGTGTGTTGTAGTATCACACCCTTTCCGCTTCGTCTCATTCACACACAACACATCGATCCGCTTTTCACTCATCAGCTGACATACTTCGTCCATCTTACCTTCTATTCCTCCTCCCACATTCAACGTAGCAAAACGGCTCTCCGTTGGCCACTTTTCGCCTCTCCGGGAAACGAGACGTGACGGGTGGCGGACCACGTCGCCGCCATTTGAAGGATTAAATAGATTATATTAAGTCATTGTCAATGAATGCTCGCTCCTCTCTCTCTTGGCCCTAAAGTAATTGTCAAACATTACGTTATTAAATACAATAAATATTTGAATCACTATCATTCAAATTTAACGTTTTAGTTTCATTTACAAAACAAACATTTAACGTTTTTTTGACTGCACGGGTGGCGCAGCGGCTAAGACAGTCGCCTCGCCGCTTCGTATCCTGGGTTCGATTCCCGCGCAGGACAACCATTTTCGTGACCCATAAATAGTTGTTCTGTGTCTGGATGTAATTTGTGTCAGTCTATTATATGTTTGTAAAGTACCCCGACACAGGGTTTAGATTACATAGTGCGGGCGTTGTCTTAAAAAAAAGTATACGTAGTAGGTATATCAGTTATCTGGTATCATAGTACAAGCTCTGCTAAGTTTGTGCATAATAATACAGGGTGGGCCAATAATTTTTGCAAATAGCAACACTTAATTTCTCGAATACCGTTGGAGGGAGGGGTGCGCGGGTGGCGGGAAACTATGCGTCGCTACATGCAATTTTAGTCACGATGGAGCGCTTCACGGGACAACAGCGTGCTTTTTGTGTTAAACAATTTTACAATAACAACGATTCTCTAGCCTGGAGAATGTATTGTTTACGGACGAGGCCCACTTTCACATCAACGGGCACGTGAATAAGCACAATTGTCGATATTGGAGCAGGGAAAACCCTCGCCTTAAACACCAAAAGCCACTTCATTCACCTAAAACGACAGTATGGGCTGCCATAACAGCAAAGGGCATAATTGGTCCGTATTTCTTTGAAAATAATCAAGGAAATAATGTAACTGTGAATTCAGCGGAATACGTCAAGATGTTGCGAGAGTTTTTGACGCCGCAGTTGCATGAATTTCAAGGATACAACAGCAGGACCAGGATGCAACAAGATGGAGCAACATGCCACACGTCAAATGTGACTTTACCGGTAGTGAAAGAAATGTTTCCGAATAAATTGATTTCTCGCAGAGGTGATATTCCATGGCCTCCGAGAAGCCCGGATCTTACACCATGCGATTTTTTCTTATGGGGATACCTGAAAAGTCGAGTATACCTTAATAAACCGACGAATATATCCCAATTAAAACGAAACATCCACGACGAGATAGCCGCGATCCCCCGCAGCATGTGTCAGCGAGTTTTCCAAAGTTTGCGTAGTCGATTGCTAGAGTGCCAACGACGAGACGGTGCACATCTCGACGATGTCATTTTTAAAAAATAAATTTCATTAAATTTTCAAAACGTTAAAAATATAATCAACAAAATAACAGTTGTAGTTTTATTTCTATTCATGTTTTAAAAGTGCAAAAATTATTGGCCCACCCTGTAGATGACCGTGTGTGAGTACATCCCAGGATATTATCATAAAGTCCTTGTTTAGTCCTATTAATTTTAGGTGTATTTTTTTCGTTAACGCCAAAGTGTGTTAATATTCAGACATCACCTCCATTACGAACATTCATTTATAATCGTAGGTCAGACTGCTGACATTTATTATTCAACAATAGTTTTGCCGTTTAGCTCATGAATAATTACTACTATAATTCATACCTAACAAACAAAAGTGTGTCACTAAGTCGATATGTTATTATTGGACAGACGAACTCGCTTCGATCCTGATTACATGAAAAAACTGGTTTTCCCAAATGTGTCACCTACCTAGGTTAACTTAGCGTCGCATGCAGTTAGGCTTACTGACATAAAAGTAATAAAATATATGAATCAAGATGATAGAGATGTTAAAATATTTTATACAATTACGTTTACAGAAGATTGTTTTTAGGGTTCCTTAGCCAAATGGCAAAAAACTTATAGATTCGTCATGTCTGTATGTCACAGCCACTTTTTTCCGAAACCATAAGGAACTATTAGGAAGGAAAATTGGTTTGAATGAGATCTAGTAAGTAGTTTTTTTTTATAAGTCATAAATCATAACCCGCATATTCCCTTTCATTCAATCAATTACTACAAGAACTTTTATATTATTGTTTTTTATATTGTTACTTGCTGCTACGGAAAATATATTTCAAACTACAACTAGATAAATATTTCAAAGAACAAATTTTCAAAGCTCAAAAACTCGTACATATGTGCGGCCTAAACATGACAGATAGCTGTAAACCTGCTCTCAAAAAGTTAAAGTTTTTAACATTTACACCACTTTAAATACTAGAAATAGCAATCTTTATATAGTGGAATTATTTTCTACTCTGTCAGACAATAGGAAAGGGCAAATCGGAAGTCAATACCAAAGCCTTTTACATGTATATGGCTATAATACTATGCATTGGATCCGGGGCTTTACCGGCCAAGTCACCGAACATCGATTTCTTAAATGGGGTTCAAATAAATTAGGGTTACAAATGACTTAATCAATCGTTAAATCGGCTTCAACGTTTATGACGACCATTTATGACGTCACATGTGCTCATGGAAGGCGAATTAACGATTGATTTATTTGAACGCCATTTAAGAAATCGATGTACGGCGACTTAGCCGGTAGAGCCCCCGGTGGTAGCATTAAAGCGCGACCGTCATTTTTAATGATTAAACATTTCTTAGTTTTTGACAATAACTTAATACAAGCTAGCTAAATATCATTGGTATTATAAAATAAATTGTATAAATGTTTTCATATAATCCGTGTACCTAAATATCTATGTAACTAGAAATAATTATTTATACTTAATTATAGTACTACAAACATGTTCTGACTATTTACAAGCGCTTTTAAATTTTAAAGTCTATCAGTCTTATTTAAAATTAACTACTTAAATTTAAGCCGGCCGCTCAACCATGGTTTATCAAATTTTTCATTTAAAAACACGATTTAACTTTGACCCGCGGTTAAGCCATGTCAAAATTTAAACCACGTCGGCCCCTGGTTTAAACCTTGCTCAAATATGGCGGATTTTATTTGCATCAGCTGACGTTTTGTTTGACGTTTGTTTGTGAATGGAGGTTTTATTGAAGTTACTAACCGTTTTAATTATTAAATAAATACTGAATTCCAGTTGGAATCTTATCACAAACTTCAAAATCCACCGAAGAAAATCAATAGTCCTTGAAAATGCACTGTTACGATCATAAATCTATCATTCCATGTCTACCATATAGACCAGGGTAGAAGCGTTTAAAAATAATAAAAAGTGAAAAAAAATAATAGTAGGATAAAACCCATTAGAAAAGGAGGGGAATATTATAAAAATGAAAGGAAAAATAATTTACGGGCGATCTGAGGTCGGGAAGGGGATGGGGGTGACTTTTTAATGGTAAAAAACGGTTTTTCTCGATTTCCGGCAAAACTAAAAGTCCTATCGAAAAAAGTCAAATGGCAAAGTTGTAGGTAATAAAAAGATCTAAAACTTTTGTATTTACACTTTTTTCACATAACCTAAAATTTATGTGAAAACTTCAAAAAACCAAGTTATTGGTTTTTTATTTTTATCTTTTACATAAATTTTTCTTTTTTAATGAAATTTGGTGAAAACTTACCTTTTTATGTTCCAAATACGCTGTAATTTATTTGATTAAAAATATTTATTTTTTCACCTTATTTTGAATTAATATCGAAAAAACACCCTAATTTTCAATCGAAAAGTCACCCGTCAAAATATCAGCTTTTTTCAAAAAGTTGGTATGTTTTCTATTCGTTGAAATCTCTACTTTCCGACGGTGAAAAAAAAAATATATGTTACTACAGTAAATTTTCCCAGAAAATGCAAAAAATCGAAAATAACTCGAATTCGAATTTTTTTTAATTATTATGAAAAAAATCATCTAAAAATTTGATTGCTGCAATTTGTTTCAATTAAAAAGTTGATTTATTTAATGCTAATTACATTTATGTCATTGAAAATCTCATTATATATAAATATAAATGTAAATCGTACAATTAAATGTAGATACTTTATTCTGATTACGTTATTCATTACAATATTTTTAAACAACAAAATATTAAAGAAATAAATGTCAAAATGTATAAAAAATATATTAAAAATCTATTTAAAATGTATAAATCTATAAAAAATATGTATAGTAAATATATTTTTAATAACTAACTTTTGGCTGATTTTCATGTGTATTTCATATATTTTGAATATATCTGAAATATATTTGAAATGTATAAAATATATTTGAAAATCGGCCAAACGTTTGTTATTAAAAATATATTTACGATATATATTTTTTATAGATTTTTAATATATTTTTATGTATTTTGTTTTTTTTTATGGGATTAAGTAAATTTGTTTGTGCAAAATTAAGGAGATTATTATTAGTATGTATGTAGTAAGACCCAGACCCGCCTAGCCCCTTCCCCACTTCTCCATGAAATACCTTTTGATGGGCTAATATTTTTCGTAGGTCACTCAGGTATACCTATAATTTATCTTAAAATATAAATAGACATCTACGCATATAATTTAAAGAACAACTTTCTCCAAATATTGTAAATGTCTTATTGAATATTAATTTTACTAACATATTTGTTTGTTCATTATAGTAGTATATTTTTATTTGCAATTATTTTTTTTATCAATGTTACATGTAATCTAATGTTTTTTGAGTAATTAAAGTGTTAAGTTTAATAAATAGCTCAAAATGTTTATTAAAAAAAGAATTCGATATTTTTTTGCTCTTTCCGAGAAGATTTACTATAGGTACATATATATTTTTTTTCACGATCGGAAAGTAGAGATTTCAACGAACAGAAAACATACCAACTTTTTGAAAAAAGCTGATATTTTAACGGGTGACTTTTCGATTGAAAATTAGGGTGTTTTTTCGATATTAATTCAAAATAAGGTGAAAAAATAAATATTTTTAATCAAATAAATTACAGCGTATTTGGGACATAAAAAGGTAAGTTTTCACCAAATTTCGTTAAATAGGAAAAATTTATGTAAAAGATAAAAATAAAAAACGAAATACTTGGTTTTTGAAGGTTTCACATAAATTTGAGGTTATGTGAAAAAAGTGTAAATACAAAAGTTTTAGATCTTTTCATTACCTACAACTTTGCCATTTGACTTTTTTCGATAGGACTTTTAGTTTTGCCAGAAATCGAGAAAAACCGTTTTTTACCCTTAAAACTCACCCCCATCCCCTTCCCGACCTCAGATCGCCCGTAAATTATTTTTCCTTTCATTTTTATAATATTCCCCTCCTTTTCTAATGGGTTTCATTCTACTATTATTTTTTTTTGGTTTTAAAAATTATCGACCCTGGTCTAATAGAGCAAAAATCATAAAGTTTTGATACATAATCCGATTTAGTCGATTAATTTTGGTCAAGCTCTATACCAGTCCCAGAAATGTTGACAGTGTAATATAAAATGACGTTACTTAGCTGAGAAACCTTTAAGTAGGGTTTTTAAATAAAGAAATAGTTGAGCGGGGTTTAAGTGGTTGAGCAGGGTTTAGCTGAGACATGGTTAAGCGGCGGATCACGGAATTATTTTAAATAACAGTGTATGTGAATAAACACCTTTTTTATTTTATTTATTTTACTGCACTTTAGAGAATGTAATTAAAATAGGTCCTATCATAAACAATAAAATTCTAAACTTTTTTTAAAGTAAGACGTTTAAACCTTTTAATAAGATATTTACTGATTTTGTTATTCAAAAATGTTACTAACCAAATATTTTTTTTATGATATATCATAAAGAATTGACATAATAATAATAAAAAGCACACAATAACTTCAACATAATATGTATATATAATTTTTAATTTATGATTATATATTTGGCTTTTATTAAAATCGCTCCAGCCGTTTAGACGTGAAGAAGTAACAAACATTCACACTCACATACTCAAGAACTTTCGCCTTTATAATATTAGTGTGATTATTATGTTAAGAGTAAGCAAGTTCGATGTACCTCCGGTTAGCGGCCGTGACTTTTTAACAATCAATAAATAATCCGATAATTGTAACAAATATCAGTTTATTTAAACTCCAATGTCGATAAGAGACACGCTTACACAATCACACGCGTGCAGCTGTTAAAATATATGTCACGTTTACAATATGATACCGTCTGTGGCCGTGTGGCCGACGGCCAAGAAGCCACCCCATCTCATCCCGTGGGGGGCGCAGAAGTCGTCCCGATATTCAGGCTAGCCGAGGAGTTGACGTTCAAACGCAAAATTTAGATATTTTATGATGAGGAGTATACGAATCACCCCCATGAATGTTCTAGGATATTGCGTAGTTTTCGAGATAGATTTTTTTTAATCAGTTTTGGATATTTGTTCTCGTCTGTTGAACATTTCTGGTTCAGTTTTTGTGATAACTAATTAGCATAGTTTAAATTAACACCTAATCCGAACACCACCACAAAAAAAAACCTAACAATTGACTTAGAATTTATTAGAAAGTTCAAAATTAGGGTTTGAGCTCTGGACTCATAAATTTTCCAAGTATCAAAACTACGCAAAATCTTAGAACATATGTACATGGCCGTGATTGGAATACTCCTTATCATAAAGTATCAAAATTTTGCGTAAAAAACGTCAACTCTTACAAACGACTACTTAAACTTTAATGACTTTCTTACTGCGATTGCCAATCCGCGTGACGATTATGGCAAATCCTTCAAATGACGACCTTGTGAGGGTCGGCAATTGTGGAGATCTTTGGGGGACGCCTTTGTCCAGCAGTGGGCGTCTTTGGCCTGATATAATGATAATGATCGTACCCATTAGGTGTAACTTCCCAGCTACTTTGGAAAACTAATAATATTAATACTTTTTAAAAAAACGAGTGTGCTTTTGACCAAACGACTGAAGTAAAACTTAGATAAACGAAACGTGTGCTCGCACCTCTCTCCATTCCCCTACAGTTATATACGAAACGTAACTCTCTTTCTATCTTCACTAACTGATCTCACTTTTCGTAACGGTTTCTTCACGTATTCACCAGCTTACTCCCCAAAACAAGCGCGCGTATAGAAGTTTCACTTCAAAAAAAATTGTGTACTTTTAAACCACGCGAAATTTGTGCTCTCTTTCTATCTTCACCTACTTATAGACATAAGTTACCCTCTCAACTTCCGTTCGCCTCGCCCGATCACACTTTTCGTAACGCTCTCACCACCTTACTGCCCTAAGTTTAACTTAAATAATTATACTTCAAAATATACTTACGGATATATAACACCATAGTAACAAATACTATGAGTCCAAACCAAGCATTGAACTGCGACACGAAGAACACCACCGCAATCACAATATCGATCAGCGTCGGCGCAATCGAGAACAAGATGTACGACAGCAAGTTGTCTATGGAGTCGGTGCCTCTGTCCATCACTCTCAGAACCTCCCCCGTCTTGCGGGACAAGTGCCAGCGAAGTGGCAAATCGTGCAGATGCTTGAATAGTTCTAACTGAAACAGACATGATTGTTTTAAAAAGTTATCATCATCATCATCATCATATCAGCCGAAAGACGTCAAAGATCTCCACAATTGCCATTCTTGCGCTATTCGCATCCAGCAGTTTCCAGCGACCCGCACAAGATAAATATCTAGCCCATCTTGGAGGGGGCCTGCCCACGCTGCGTCTTCCGGTTCGTGGTCGCCACTCGAGAACCTTTTTGCCCCAACGGCCATCGGATCTAAACAGTTATATTTTATGATAATAATAATAATATCCTGGGCCATTATTTACACACGGCCATCTGATTCCAAACTAAGCAGAGCTTGTACTTTTAGCGATATCCCAAAATCACTCTTTTTTTTTGGGCCGACCCAGGATTTGAACCTGCTATCAGGTGGGTATTCCCACGGGACGACCTCTACACCCCCACGGGGTGAGACAGAGGTCGTAATATTAAATTAACTCTACTATACAGTTCTAATTTATGTCAAACAAACCTGTAACTCCCTTGTAGTGTATTGTTGCACTTTGATCCAAAGAAATGATCTTAAATTGTTGAGGAAACCCATTCCGCCAGTGCCGCCACCTTGCAGGAACTTGAAGAATACATAGATGAGAATGAAATCCCATCTGAACGCGAACGGCGGCGTAGAAATACTATCCACTGTAACAAAAACATCATTTAGATTCTACTCTGGCATAGAGCAAAAAGTGACTAGACTGGTTACTGACCCTGACAGCTAAGCCAGTGGTCGTGGGTACGATTCCCATCCACGACAATCTTTGTTTGACCATTATTAGTTCTGTGTATGGGTGTTTTTATAAAATATAAATTACCACCGCCACCCATGGACGCGAGCCCATAAGGACGGTTTAAGTGTCCGGAGTTTGGTGTATACAATCGGAACTAAACAATTTTATACATAAACACGTGACACTTACCTATCATCTTACTATAAATACGCACAAATAGGTTAACAGTCCCAGACAGTAGGGCCAATACGTATATCTGTAACGCCAAGTTCTTGCACAAGGCTATAGGAACGGTAGAAGTGTCCGCAGTTTGTAATATATATTCCGGAATAAAACAATTTCATATATAAACACAAGTAGCGTGACACTTACTTATCATCTTACTATAAATAGGCACAATAGGTTAACTGGTATCCCAGCCAGTAGAGCCAATATGCATATAAGTATGTATATCCGTAGCCCCAAGCTCTTGCGAGGCCATAGGAACGGTAGAAGCGTCCGCAGTTTGGGGTATACATTCCGGATTTAAACAATTTTATATATAAACACAAGTAGCGCGACACTTGCCTATCATCTAACTATAAATAGGCCCAATGGATTAACTGCTCTCCCAGCCCATAGAAACAATACGTATATCTTTAACCCCAAGCTCTTTCACAAGGCCATAGGATCCGTAGAAGTGTCTGCAGTTTCGAGTATATAATCCGGAATTAAACAATTTTATATATAAACACAAGTAGCGTGACACTTACCTATCATCTTACTATAAATAGGCACAAATAGGTTAACAGCTCTCCCAGCCAGTAGAGCCAATATGCATATAAGTACGTATATCTGTAGCCCCAAGCTCTTGCGAGGCCATAGGAACGGTAGCAGTGTCCGCAGTTTGGAGAATACATTCCGGAATGTTGATCTGTTGTCGTCCTGCGAACAAAACAAGTTGATTAACCCACTTGATAGTCCAGAGCAGAGCTCGTGGCTTTCACTGATTCACTGTACTACAGAAGCATGAGAGGGTTATAACTTTTTAGGGATGGTTTGTGCAACTGTCGCTCTACGTTATGTTACATCGCGGCGCGTTCTGGGGCGTACTATCATCCCGGGGTTAAGACAATATACTTAATTCAAGGAAGAGGGTTTATGGTGATTGGGCAAAAGCCTTGAATAGTACCTACTGCTTTTAACTCAATAAAAGGTTTGCATGAAATAATTCAAACATTTCTGACGTGATGTATAAACTGTTCCGAGTTAATAAATACCCTCATAATCACGCCGCGACAACCGGCTGGTTGTGTTGTGTCCGTCAATGAAATCCTTGTAAAGTACCCGGCAACACAGGGATTAATTGCCATAGTGTGGGCGATGTCTTTAAAATAAATAGAGTTTGGGCACTTTGACATGTAAGTCTTCATCAAGTACAAAAGCGCACATTGCAGTTGTCCTCTCCCGGTCACAGGTAAAAAATTGGAGGTAATCCCGATTCACTATGACCTTCATGAAATTAATTTTATTTCCCGCTTCAATGTATATATATTAATTACGTAAATATACCCTTGCCAGGGCGTGGGGAAGGGGTGCAGCGCTAGCGCCTATGAACTTGACCCTTTATATAAAAAAAGCTTTGAGGCCATGAACACAACAATATCCATGCCTCAAACGATTTGATTTTTCTACGGTACGGTGTGCTTATAACTCAATGGCGTGTCGTATTTACTTCAACCGTGTGCTCGTCAAGTCACCTGTGCGTTAAGGCCAGTTCTAGAAAAAAAAAGGACTCGATGCGTCGTCGGGTACAGAAGGTCAGTATACGAATAATGTACGAATACGCGTTATAGGCAGGGGCCGTGTAGTATTATCATAAGCTTTCACTGTGTATGATGATGTTATGAACGATATAATTCGTTGACAGTAGTTTATCTTAATATATGAAAGCGAAAGGTCATTCATTCACCCACTGACTAAACTTACTTTTGAAACTGAATTTGGCTGATAACTAAGTACTTTATAGATAAGAGATGTCAGCTAAACTCCAGCCGCTAACACAATGTGCGTCTAATGTCTGCCAGTTTAACATTAAATTTAAAGTACAATAATAACATTTATTTTCATAAAAATACAATTTTTATATCCAGATCACATCATCAGCCTGATATCGTCCACTGTTGGACATTTACAAAAACCACACCACAACGTTACAGAACGCTTTGGGGGAGGTTCCCAAAGCTTTCTATAACGTTTGCATTTGGATGGGTTTTTTTTAGTCACCGCGCCTGTGATGCGAATTGGCGACTGCAGTTAGATGGATGCTAGTACACAGGTGGCGCTGCTCCCCCAGTACCTGGTATATCTCTTGGTCGCCTTTTACCGGCCGGAAACCACACAGCTAATACAGTTTTTAAATGATAATTATTTGTTAGTAGGGCAATTAATAAAATATATAATATTTAAATTGTAAATTCAACGCTTATTCAAAGTTACGCCGCCCAACCTGTTACTATCTGCCAGGACAAGAACGCATTCTTTCAGCAGCCGGACTTTAAAAACGGATTTACGACTGTGCCGAAATTAGAGCTAGTTTTACGGTAAAATATAAATTCTATATATAGAAAATACAACATGTATTTTCTATAAATATCTTAATTATAAGATATTAATGAAACAAAGTAAAGATATGATAGATAAAATAAAACTGTTTTTCTTTTATAATTATTTACTTAAAGTTTCACGACAAATTTAATAGATATGCCATGCCACTGAAGTATGTACCTAAATTACATATTCGAACGAATGAGACAGGATTAGGAATACGGTTTTTTTATGTAAAACAAAATTGTTGGGTATTTGTATTTTTAATTTGATGGCATATTACAACTATTGGCAGACGAGTTGGCGATTACAGTATGATGGGCAAATAGAGAGACGCTGCTGCCCGTTCCCTGGGAGATATTTCTCGGGCCAATTTCTACGCCCCTAATACCTAAAGGCTATAGTATATTGTCTTAAAATAAGTCTAGACTAAGACTAGAATGGCATCATACATATAAATAAAACTTGTCTGTATTTTGTCTAGACAATATCTATTGACTCGGCAATGTGACGTCAAAATGAGACTACTATAAATAAATAAAATAAATACATAACAAAGGTTTGTATTCACGTAGACTTTAAAAAAACGCTTGTAAATAGTCAGAACATGTTTGTAGTAATATAGTTGTATACATTATTATTTCTAGTAACATAGATATTTAGGTACACATTGTATGAAAACATTTATAAAATTTATTTTACTATAGCAATGATATTTAGCTAGCTCGTATCAATTTATTGTAAAGAGATTATGTTTAATTATCTAGTTTAAGTCTAATATTTTTACTACATATTGTCAATGGTTGTGTCTATATTAAGGTATTATTATTATGACGGACCTTATGTTAATAACGACGGTAGCGCTTTAATGCTACCACCGGATCCAATGCGCCCCAACTGAGAAGACCCAGCGAAACAAACTCAGTGGGTTCATCTATACAACATGGTTAGGAATTAAACAGCCAGGTCTTGGACCAAAAGCTGTACTACCAACTTTAAAAAAATTACGAATGAGTTCAAGCGCAGGTAAGCAACGTTATGGTTATGGCCGGGATAACGTGATAAGTTTTGCCAATCTCGATGCTTCCCACCGAAAACTGGAATTCGTTTATACGTTTCGTTTTATGTAGACTCGTAGCCAGATGCAAAATTGGAGGTAATCCCGATTCACTATGACCTTCATGAAATTAATTTTATTTCCCGCTTCAATGTATATATATTAATTACGTAAATATACCCTTGCCAGGGCGTGGGGAAGGGGTGCAGCGCTAGCGCCTATGAACTTGACCCTTTATATAAAAAATGCTTTGAGGCCATGAACACAACAATATCCATGCCTCAAACGATTTGATTTTTCTACGGTACGGTGTGCTTATAACTCAATGACGTGTCGTATTTACTTCAACCGTGTGCTCGTCAAGTCACCTGTGCGTTAAGGCCAGTTCTAGAAAAAAAAAGGACTCGATGCGTCGTCGGGTACAGAAGGTCAGTATACGAATAATGTACGAATACGCGTTATAGGCAGGGGCCGTGTAGTATTATCATAAGCTTTCACTGTGTATGATGATGTTATGAACGATATAATTCGTTGACAGTAGTTTATCTTAATATATGAAAGCGAAAGGTCATTCATTCACCCACTGACTAAACTTACTTTTGAAACTGAATTTGGCTGATAACTAAGTACTTTATAGATAAGAGATGTCAGCTAAACTCCAGCCGCTAACACAATGTGCGTCTAATGTCTGCCAGTTTAACATTAAATTTAAAGTACAATAATAACATTTATTTTCATAAAAATACAATTTTTATATCCAGATCACATCATCAGCCTGATATCGTCCACTGTTGGACATTTACAAAAACCACACCACAACGTTACAGAACGCTTTGGGGGAGGTTCCCAAAGCTTTCTATAACGTTTGCATTTGGATGGGTTTTTTTTAGTCACCGCGCCTGTGATGCGAATTGGCGACTGCAGTTAGATGGAAGCTAGTACACAGGTGGCGCTGCTCCCCCAGTACCTGGTATATCTCTTGGTCGCCTTTTACCGGCCGGAAACCACACAGCTAATACAGTTTTTAAATGATAATTATTTGTTAGTAGGGCAATTAATAAAATTTATAATATTTAAATTGTAAATTCAACGCTTATTCAAAGTTACGCCGCCCAACCTGTTACTATCTGCCAGGACAAGAACGCATTCTTTCAGCAGCCGGACTTTAAAAACGGATTTACGACTGTGCCGAAATTAGAGCTAGTTTTACGGTAAAATATAAATTCTATATATAGAAAATACAACATGTATTTTCTATAAATATCTTAATTATAAGATATTAATGAAACAAAGTAAAGATATGATAGATAAAATAAAACTGTTTTTCTTTTATAATTATTTACTTAAAGTTTCACGACAAATTTAATAGATATGCCATGCCACTGAAGTATGTACCTAAATTACATATTCGAACGAATGAGACAGGATTAGGAATACGGTTTTTTTATGTAAAACAAAATTGTTGGGTATTTGTATTTTTAATTTGATGGCATATTACAACTATTGGCAGACGAGTTGGCGATTACAGTATGATGGGCAAATAGAGAGACGCTGCTGCCCGTTCCCTGGGAGATATTTCTCGGGCCAATTTCTACGCCCCTAATACCTAAAGGCTATAGTATATTGTCTTAAAATAAGTCTAGACTAAGACTAGAATGGCATCATACATATAAATAAAACTTGTCTGTATTTTGTCTAGACAATATCTATTGACTCGGCAATGTGACGTCAAAATGAGACTACTATAAATAAATAAAATAAATACATAACAAAGGTTTGTATTCACGTAGACTTTAAAAAAACGCTTGTAAATAGTCAGAACATGTTTGTAGTAATATAGTTGTATACATTATTATTTCTAGTAACATAGATATTTAGGTACACATTGTATGAAAACATTTATAAAATTTATTTTACTATAGCAATGATATTTAGCTAGCTCGTATCAATTTATTGTAAAGAGATTATGTTTAATTATCTAGTTTAAGTCTAATATTTTTACTACATATTGTCAATGGTTCTGTCTATATTAAGGTATTATTATTATGACGGACCTTATGTTAATAACGACGGTAGCGCTTTAATGCTACCACCGGATCCAATGCGCCCCAACTGAGAAGACCCAGCGAAACAAACTCAGTGGGTTCATCTATACAACATGGTTAGGAATTAAACAGCCAGGTCTTGGGCCAAAAGCTGTACTACCAACTTTAAAAAAATTACGAATGAGTTCAAGCGCAGGTAAGCAACGTTATGGTTATGGCCGGGATAACGTGATAAGTTTTGCCAATCTCGATGCTTCCCACCGAAAACTGGAATTCGTTTATACGTTTCGTTTTATGTAGACTCGTAGCCAGATGCTCTTATCGATCCGTTAATGATCGGGGAGGTTAATCAACTAGGTCAGCGGTCAGTCCATAGATGGGTGACCAACAAAGTGGCTTAATTTCTGAGGGTCTCCGTGCTTCGGAGGTCACGTTAAGCTGTCGGTCCCGGTTGTAGCCATTAGGCAAGTCGTTAAGAAATGTCAGAGGCTTACTGGGCGGCTTGAACAAATCAGACACTAGGTTAATTACTGACCATACGATTAGTAAGTATGCAGATTCGTACTATGGATGTCAGGCCACATAGTTTCTCTCGGCATTTGAATAAATAAATAAATACTGGAGACATTTAACATACTGCCAATTGATCCCAAGCTAGGCAGAGCTTGTACTATGGCAACCGAACATCTGATAAACATACTTATATACATATATAGGTACATAGTTAAATTACATTCCGATACAACAAATAATCGTACTCATCACACAGAGATTTCGCTTGGGTGGGGATCGAACCCACGACCTCTAGTTTAGCAGTCATGGGTCATAATAGACCATTAGTTAATATAGAATTAACATTAGTAAATAATATTTTTCGTTGCAACTATTATAAATTCTATCAAAACAAGTATAAATAACATAAATTTTAGCATACAGAGAGTCAAATATACTTATTATTATCTATAGAAAATAAAAATAAATCTCAAAAAAAAGTATCTCACAGGGGGTTTATAGATGTGAAAGTATTGTCCCATGCCATTCATGTTGATTGAACAATTAAAACAGTCTGAAAAGAAAATATTCTTTGACAATAAAAAGTGTGTAGTTCACGATTATTTGATCTCTATCTGGGTATGTAAGTATAAGAAATAAGTATGTTTCCCAGTTGTCTGGTTTGGTATCGATTGGCAGTGTGTGGTCCCAGGTTAATTTTTATCCTTGTACGATGGAATTTCCAAAAACCCTTCCTTAATGGATGCCTATAGTATTAAATGTAGCTACTGTAAATATTTTAGATGTTTTTTTACATATAAAGAAGATAATAATACAACGGAATGGAATGGAAAAGTAACAACCGACGTACAACATAAGATTTAAAATAGAGACGATCAAACGAATGGCTTTGTGGTATTTTCAAGCACATAGAAGAAGAAGAAGAAGAAGAAGTACACTTTATTGCATAAATAATATACAAAGTACAGTATGCATAGAACCTCATTTTTGCAATTGGCGGCCTTATCGCTAAAAGCGATCTCTTCCAGGCAACCTATTTGCGTTGGATGGACCAGAATTTAATATCTATGGATAATGGTAGCAAAAGGTGTACGAATTTATTGAAAATAAGAAAAGATAGCTTACGTATATACATATACGTAAGAATAATACTTATATACAGTACTGTATACATACATACACAACATATATACATATATATTAATATAAATATATACATATATAAATAAATATATAAACCTAATTATACTCACATAAAAACTAATATGTAAACTAGCATACTTTCGGCTGATTCAAGTAAAGTCTCAACGGCAGCTAGGTAAGTTCAAATAATGTTCTTTAACCATACATTTAAAAGATCTAAGTGACTGGGCGCGTCTTATTTTGATAGGTAATGCATTCCACAATCGGACAGCTTGTATACTGAAAGCTTTGTCAGTAAAATTTGTAGAATGGCAGGGCATTTTAAGTCGTAAGTTTTCTGATGACCGCAAAAATCTTGAATTATTTGTGTGAAGAAAATTAAATCGTTTTTTGAGATAATGTGGAGTAGATGGGATGAACAGAATACTGTATAGAAGTGATACGATATGAGTATTCCGACGAAGACGTATTGGTAGCCACTTGAGTTTATTGCGAAATTCGGATATATGATCATATTTGCGCAAACCAAATATGAAACGTATGCAAAAGTTTTGAAGTCGCTCAAGTTTATCAAGTTGTTCCTCCGTTAGATCAAGATAACTGGTGTCAGCATAGTCAAGGATAGGGAGAAGAAGGGACTGAGCAAGTGCAATCTTGGTAGCAGTTGGCAGAAAGTTTCGCAGACGTCTCAAGGAACTTGCAGAAGCAAAAATCTTTTTGCTTACTTCTTGCATTTGAAAGCCCCACGATAAGGTATTGTCCATAACAATACCCAAGTTCTTGACTCTGTCCAAAAAAGGTATAATAGTACCGTCAAAAACAACAAGAGGAATCTGTGAATAGTCAATATTTAGGAATTTTCGGGCACTACCAACAATTATTACCTGGGACTTCGTAGGATTAACTGTTATACCGTATCTCATACTCCACTTACTGATACGTGACAAATCTGCATTAATAACTTCGATGGCTTCCGATAATTTTTCAAGTAGTGCTTGGGAGTAAATTTGTAAATCATCTGCATAAAGGTGGTAAGAGGAAATTAATTGATCAGAGATGGCATTTATAAAAATAGCAAAAAGTAAAGGTGATAAAACGCCGCCCTGTGGTACACCGGCATTAGTGCTACACCAGGAAGAGAAAGAATCTTCTATGCGAACACGCTGCTGGCGACCAAACAGGTAGCTACGAAACCAGTCAATTACCGTTGGAGATATGTTAAGTGAACGTAAGATAGCCAGTAGAATATCAAAATCAACAGCGCC
The DNA here is from genome assembly GCA_951640165.1 of Pseudoips prasinana. Lineage (NCBI taxonomy): Eukaryota > Metazoa > Arthropoda > Insecta > Lepidoptera > Nolidae > Pseudoips > Pseudoips prasinana. Next base: position 20,382,492 of record OX621260.1, read on the forward strand.
GAATGCATTGCTGAAGTCCAACAATGCAAGCACTGTCAGATTTCCATCTTCCATTCCTAACCTAATATCTTCCGTAACATTGATCAGGGCTGTGGTGGTACTGTGACCAGGACGGAAACCGGATTGATAAGGATTGAGGAGATTGTTCTTGTGTAAGAAAGCGCTGAGTTGGGAATGGACGAGTCGTTCAAGAACTTTGGAAAGGAAAGGGAGTATAGAGATAGGACGAAAATCAGAAACTGACTTAGGATGGGATTTCTTGGGTATTGGTGTGATTTGGGTGTCCTTCCACAGACGTGGAAAAAGACCTTGGGAGATGGAATGATTGAGGATGTGACAAAGTATGGGAAGGATGTCGTCAAGGATAGGTAAGATCATGTTACGGCTCACGCAATCACTTCCAATAGCGTTAGATGCGATGGATAATATGTTCTTCTTAACATCACACATAATGCAACTATCAAAGATTTGCCAATTAGAATTTTGTATCTGATGTGCTCTCATTACATATTACTTCCATTGACTTAAAATTTTTCTTCTTTAAATAATTCTTTCGACAGTACGTGAAATAATACCACAAAACACAAAAACCATCCAGTGAAAAATTCCTGATAATGTTGATAGAAAAATCAAATCGTATAGTTTGATTGTTTCATACATAAGAAATTCAGGCATCATTTATAACAGGACAAAATCTGCTACGAGATAGTAAATATAGTTATTATAATTTATATTTGTTATGATTCATAACACCCCGTAGAATATCGACGTCAATTCTTAATAAGCCAAATTCCGGCCTGGCTAAATTTCGGCTAATGTCAACCAAGACTCAAAGCTCACAGAACATACTATAGTGGAGATGAGAGTGCTCAAATACACGTGTGTTGTTTATTACCACACGCAGAACTAACAGCTTTACGTGATCTCCGAAGCACGGGTGCATAACACCGCCACCTTTCACACACCGGGCTGCTATTGGGTGTTTTTCTTGCCAAAGAAATCCCAGTAAAATTTTTTGGACAATGACCTAATTATCAGCGTTTTAACACGCTACCGCTAGAAAAACGAAGCAGTCGACGGAGTAATTTTAATATTAATGTCGCAACAAGGTTTAACATACATTTTCTACTTCGAAACTTTCTATTATAAAACACCGTTTTCTAGCAAAATAATGTGTAAATATAAAGAATTCTTTGTATCATAAAAACTATGACAAAAATGTATCTCCAAATTGTATAAATTCCACAACTTGTCCTAGACTTTCGAAGCCGACAATAATCACAAAACAAGATCTTCATATTGTTAGAACTGGATACAAGAGCGAGAAAGTATACTAATATATGTACATAAGTTCAATAATTTCAGACTGCTCAATATACAAGTACCTACCAGTGCCAATATACAAGTATAGTATATAGAACCTAGATAACTAAGAAAACTTGAACACAGTACTGTAATAAAATTACCTTTGCAAATTTCTTTTTAAATATAGCAGCTTCTTCTGTAGCACTTAGAAAATGATTTTGATATGGACATGACATTCTTAACCTATAAAAACTAAAAAAATATGGAAATTGTGGTTATGACAGTTGCTTTCACTTCACATGTCAGCAGAATAGAAATAATAAGTACCATAGTATTTCAATGTAAACTTTTTACTACAAAATATTGTAACCAAAAGATATATAAATAACTAGTTGTGCCCCGCGGTTTTACCCTTTATAAATTATATGTGTTAATCCAGGGTGTCAGCTAACTCCATGCCAAATTTTATTAAATTCATTCAAGCCCTTTAGACGTGAAGAAGTAACAAACATACACACTCACAAACTTTCGCCTTTATAAAATTAGTAGGATACCAAGTGCAATTAGATATTTTATATTGCTTATAATAAGACTCACTTTAAGTTAAAAATAAAACTTACACAATCAATTACTATTTTACACCTAATAAAATAAAAAAACGAGTGTGATGTTTTGCTTCATCTTCATAATGTGTATCGGGCTATGAGAGAAAGAGAGAAATAGATGTGTGCTCGCACCTCTCTCCAACTTATACTCCCTCTAAACTTCCGTAAAGCCAATTTCCGTATTTCTTATGTGTATCAACCTTCAAACATTTAGCTGTCAAATGCTCAAAGGTATCAACACATGGCAAAGAATAGAAAATAAAGTGAAGGCTGGTAGCACTGCCTCAATGAATAGTAATGGGAGTATTGGCGCCAACGCGGAAAAAGACGCATCAGGGCATTGTTTCATTTTCAAAAACTGGATTGGTGGATTTTTGGTGGAAGGTGGATTTTTAGACATAACATCATGGACAATGTACACAAGTGGAGGAAAGTGCCATATTGCCGTGAATTGCGATTTTCTGTGTTGAATCTAAAACTCCATATAAGCCTCTAGTAAAGTCTCCACTGCTTTACTGGGGTACGACAAGGACTACGTATGACTTGACTGTGACGGACTTTACTTGACATGACGAAAATAAATGAAATAAAAATATATTTTACGGAAGGCTCATAAGGCCGAAGAAGCCAGAGTCGTAAAACTGAGTTAAAAAAAAAGTATAGTAATACTTTACTTTTTCGTATGGGCAGTAGCTGCTGCCCTAGTGGTACAGATATCAAGCTGCGCTATAGACCTCTGACATGGCAAATCGACTGTTGTTTAATGACTACAACCGGGACCGACACAGCTTAACGTGCCGTCCGAAGAACGGAGACGCTCAGATGTTAAACCACTTTGGCTTTTATTGATTTGACTTTGGTTACCCATCTATCTATAGACAGACCAGTGAGAGCAACAGTCTGTGAGCTTAGTATATACTAATTTGTTAACCTTAGTATAGGCCAGCTTTTTGGTAATTTGAAGTTTCGACCAGAGGCTCTACCGGCTAAGTCGCCAAACATCGATTTCTTAACTGGCGTTCAAATAAGTAAAGGTTAAAAATGACTTAATAATAATAATATAATAATATCAATCGTTAAATCGGCTTGAACGTTAACAATCGATTCCGGACCATTTATGACGTCACATGTGCTCATGGAAGCCGATTTAACGAATGATTAAGTCATTTTTAACCTTTATTTATTTGAACGCCATTTAAGAAATCGATGTTCGGCGATTTAGCCGGTAGAGCCCCAGTCGTTTCAAAACGTGAATATTTATTAAATCATAGTTTTTATTATTAACTATGATTTCATTTATTATTTTTTGCATGCATTTTAAACATGCTACACTGCGGTAACGGAGCGGTTAACGCACATGGGGCTGGATGCCCCGTGGTCGTGGGTTCGATTCCCACCCGCACTTAAATTTATACAATTCATTTTAAAGATGTCCGACAAATTGTTTCAAAATGTATCAGATATTAAATGTTTTTTCAAAATCAAATCACATTTATTGTATTTTATTTGATTTGATGTTTTTTTATCAGATTAATATGTATATGCATATCTTAAACGAACCCGAACGCAATTTAATCCAGTTTTTAGGGTCAAATACAATGAGCAAATAATTTTAATTAGTCATATTCAATGCGTAATGTAAATGAGGTTATGCAACTGCACAAAGTGTATGAAAATTGTCAATCTGCTGACGCACTTAAAAAAGCATATTATGCTTAAATATATGTTAAACTAACATATTAATATCTCACTCTATTTCCCCTACAACTCGGATTTTCTCTGACCTGTGGCAAGAATTTAACACACCAATTATTTTTTTGGATACCCATACGCCTTAAATAATGTAGATTTTTGAAGTGATGACATTTCCTAGCAAAGATTGACATTTCCCATCATCGATTTAAAAATTTTAACTAAGATAATAGAGTGGTACCACAACCAACGGGCGCGCTGCAAATTCGGCACATACCCCTTAATAACAGAGCTAACAACAACTATAACACTGCCAAAAACCTAGTAAGGGCCTATAACATGTTTAAAAAAACATGGTGTGTATAGGCTCTAAGAATCCTTTATTATTATTTTTTCTTAATATACTTTTCTAATGTTTTAATTGAAATATTCCCAGATGCCACCCCCTGTTTGTCCCCCGGGGTGGCATCCGCTACTACGCTGTAGCAGAGGCCACCGCAGGGCTGGCATCGTCTACTACGCTGTAGCAGATGCCACCGCAGGGCTGACATCTTCTACTACGCTGTAGCAGATGCCACCGCAAGGCTGGCATCGTCTACTACGCTGTAGCAGATGCCACCGCAGGGCTGGCATCGTCTACTACGCTGTAGCAGATGCCACCGCAGGGCTGACATCGTCTACTACGCTGTAGCAGATGCCACCGCAGGGCTGGCATCGGCTACTAATTCAGTCAAACGTTGCCACCGCCTGCTTGACCCCGAGGATGGCATCCGCTACTCATGCAGTCGCAGTATGCAGTAGCAGATGCCACCCCGGGTGACAAACAGGGGGTGGCATCTGGGAATATTCCTGTTAATTTAGAACAACTCAATCCTCTGATATCACTGTTTTTTTTATAGAATTGCCCCATAAAGAAGTTACAAACTTATTTTGTGGAGACGGGTAGTATGTAACACAAGGTTATGCTTATATAAAGTATTTATATTATAAGTATCCGACCTTTTACAAAAGGAATCTTTATTTTTATAGAAAGACTTGGTCCCGGCGAATTTGGTACTTTAATGTACTGTCGTATTTTAATGCATTGTAATGTACAACATTTTTCGTTTTGCCTTATGCGGAGAGAGAACGTAATATAGTACTGAAGAAAGAACAACAACAAAAAATAACGTCTCACAGTAATCTGTCTCATTCACACACTCACTATTCTTATATTTTAAATATTTTCTTTTTTCCGTACAAATCGTTGCCTAACAATGACGAACGCGTAAAACAAAGATTTATCCAATTTGATGGAGTCCTTTGGAATTTATGACCGTTCAAACATTTCGGTGAGTCATTTTTATTTATATAGAAAGATAGGACATTAACTTTACTTTTGCTACTTCTAAACTTACCCGCGGAGGTACATTTCTACGGTGGCCGTCCTCCCCTTCGAGGTATTCGAACTGGTGCATGATCCCGGGCGCCTTCATGCCTAGCGCGAACATTATCATGCAGGAGACGTACCGGCCCACAAATAGGCTCATCTCCAGCCGGTCTTGAAGACTGGGAACAAAACGAACATTGAAAATAGGCCATGTTGGCTGGACCATACGAGACATGTACAGATGCCAGCACATCAAGCTATCCCAATCTGTCAAATTTCCCCAATTGTAAGTGAACCTTATTTTTTGTGATAAAGTTGCAAATCTATAAAAGAAATTTGACAGATTGGGGTAGCTGGATATGCTGGCGTCTGTACATGAAACCATGTCCATTTATTATCTATTTGCTTCTATTTACTATCAGTAATTATATATTTACTACATTTCTGTTAAGAAATATATCAAAGAAATAAAGTAGTCAGCCATTCTGAGATCAGGTTGGCCGACCAGTTCCAATTTCTCATATTTTTATCGTTGTTAATTTATATTTAGTCATTTATTCATAAACAAAATAATTTGTATCTGAATTACACAATTACAATTTTACAATAAATATAACTTAAGAATTATGTCAATATTTAATAATTGCAATAAAAATGTTAATTACTGTTTAATTAGCAAGAGTTGTCAAAAGAGTTAAAATAACAATTATAAAATTTGTGGTCAGATCAATAAATAATAAAATTCAACAAAATAAAAAGTAAGATAATTATACATCCTTTCAATTTAAAAGCGGTACTGTAGACAGTATTTTTTATGTCTAGAGGCTAGAGGGTATATTCATCAACTAGACTTAGTTTCCGTACTGCCCATATTTATACTATGGGTAAGGGGAGTCATTCAAATAGGCGTTCTTGTATAAAATAAAGTGTATTTTTATAATGTATTGGTATTTTTTGGTCTATCCTAGACTGCTAAGACAGAGGTCGTGGGTTCGATCCTCACCCAGAATAAATATATGCGTAATGAGCACGATTTTTGTTCTGTGTCTGGGTGTAATTTATCTATATTATGTATGTGTTTAGGGATATATAAGTATATTTATCAGTCGTCTGGTTGCCATAGTACAAGCTCTAGATTATTTATTTATGTAAAAATTGATAAAAAAAACAATGTGAGCCGTCACGGGACGCCTGGCAGATGTGAAACATCGACATTATTTTGTAAAAGTAATATCGACGGTGAAGTGTCAATATCTGCTAACTACTGAAATAAACACACATGAAAATCAACTGTAATATTCACTGATATCAGTTACTTTCAAGCTCAAATTCGTGTGTTCAATTAGACGTAGTTAGAAGATATTGACTCTTCACCGTCGATATGCAGAAAAGAACATATTGTGAAAGGAACTAAATATGTCATAATGATAAAATAAAAAAATGTGAGCCGTCACGGGACGCCTGGCAGATGTGAAACATCGACATTATTTTGTCAAAGTAATACGCAGAAAAGAACATATTGTGATAGGAACTAAATATGTCATAATGATAAAATAAAAAGTCGATTGCGCATGGCGACGCGTCGCCACACCGGACACATTACTATCGTATAGCGTGGCGACGCGTCGCCACGCCAGAAATCTGTTTTACGTGCGGCTATAGATGTTTCACATCAATAATTCTAACAATCTTTTGTCAAAGTTATTTTCCGACACCCTGTATAAGATGAGACTACATACAATGTATGAACCGAAGCCATATCTCAAAATACTATGAATCATGATAACAAAACCTGCTACGCGATAATCTTAAATAATCCTGTTTGTAAATAAAAATGTAAAGGTACAGCTTGAATTCGTAAGTTATCTTTAACCCCCGACGGAAACAAAAGGTAACCCTCATACTCATAACTTTAAGCCTTTGAATGTTTGCCAGTATTTGGTGGCACTTCTTCATGGACGGACCGAGATCAACGGAGCTTTGGGTGGGAGCAATTTTTCTGTGATGAACACGATTATTTGTTCAGTGTCTGGGTTTAATTTATCTATAATATCTATAGCATGTTTATCAGTTGTCTATTTCCATAGAACAGGCTGTGCCTAGTTTGGAATCAGATAATAAAATATTTATATATTTATCGGGCTCATATTGGACACCATATTTTGAATCTTGGGTTAAAGTTCAAAACCAATCTTTTAGAAACATACCTACCCGATAAAAGGTTAATAAGGCTAAGTTCATATGACCGCGCGAAACCGCGCGTTGCCGCGTTTGGAGCATTCACATAACAGCATATCGCGCGGCAGCAAAATGGACGTGGATGTGACAATTTGCTTATCGAAGTCTGAGACGTCGCAGAAGAAGACAAAGACGATATTGGGATCATCCTATTTTAAGTGAAAGAGTTCCTTCATTTTATATCCCAACATGTACGTCTCAATTCGTCTTATATAATTTGAACAGGTCGATACAAGTGCATAGAACTTGAATGCGATGATTCGCAGTTGAAGATGCGCGAGGGTAAGACGCGCGGCGCGTTGTCGCGCAGTAATGTGGACTATAATAACCGTCACCGCTTACTTAGATCTTGTATCGTGCGGTTAGTAGTTCCGCGAAGTATCTTAGCTTTAGGCCAAGTTCATATTACCACGCGGTGACTGGCGGTTCAAGACATTGCACACGCGTCGGGACGCACCGCGCGTTGCAGCGCGGTACCGCGCGGTAATGTGGGCGATAATCACCGTTTAGTTAGTAGTTCCGCGCGGTCATATGGACTTAGCCTTATTAACTTGGCCTAAGATAACACTATAAACCATTCCTACCGCTTCACATAAAAATAATTGGTGTTTTAATAATATTTTTTTATAATATTTAGGCACAATGTCACACAGATCATCCTAGCCCCAAACTAAACAAAGCTTGTACTATGGGTACCAGGCGACGATATACATACTTATATAGATAGATAAATACTTAAATACATAGAAAACATCCATGACTCAGAAACAAATATTCGTGTACATCACACAAATATTTGCACTTACCGGGATTCGAACCCAGGACCACCAGCTTCGTAGGCAGGAGCACTACCAACTAGGCTACGGTGTTGATTTCAGTCTGTCACTAAGTAACAAAATGTGCAGCCTTAGTAATAATAACATAAATAAAAGAAAACATAACATCAAGTTCACGTTTATCATCATAATTTAAATCAATGTATACAAAGTTTATCTTTGTTACTTTCGCACTGGCAAATTATATCATTATAATTATCTTTAGGTATGGATTGAGCAATATAATTTCCAATTAATAAAATAGCTAGGGTTGTACACTTTTGCGTGAGCAGTCGAACCATCCAAGTCTTTAATTCCCGCCGAATGCCGTGTCTCAGTTGTGAACCTCGCACAAAACAAACATTTGTGAGCATTAACTATTTGTCTTTGTCTGGGTTTCTTTTAATATAGATATGTATATATTTACAAAAACAAAGCATATATGTAAGTATGTATATGGTCGCCTGGTACCCATGCCCACCCTAAGCAAAGCTTGTACTGGGTACACCTGGTACCCAGTACAAGCTTTGCTTAGTTTGGGGCTAGGATGATCTGTGTGACATTGTCCCTAGATATTGGAACGAAGTTCCTTATCGCGCGTTGTGAAAGGGAGCTAGACGGAAAAAATCTTACGTAAAGTTGTCAGCTGTGCGGCGTGCGCATGTTTCTCTGTCTGTCTCTCTCTCTCTCTCTCTTATAGAAAGCAAGCCAGATATTTTCATTTCTATTTCGCATTTAACAGTGTGGTGTCGCGACGATTATTTTTGTTGAGTGTATACAGGTTTTTTGTACATAAACTGAACTGCCGAAAGAAGTGAAACTATCCTTATTATAAACTAGCTGTGCCCGCGACTTCGTCCGCGTGTGAATTAGCTTATTTAGTTCTTTTTTTGTATTTTCTAAAATAAAACAATTTTTCTAAAATGAGCGTAGCCTAAGTTACTCCTTATTACATCAGCTACCTGCCAATAAAAATCCCGTCAAAATCGGTCCAGCTATTTCAGAAATTAGCCGGAACAAACAGACAGACAGACAGACAAAAATTTTAAAAATGTTATTTTGGTGTATGTGTCGTATATATATTATATACATATACATGTATTAAAAAACGGTTATTTTAATATTACAAACAGACACTTCAATTTTATTTATTTGTATAGATGCGAAAGTTCATGAGGGATGAATGGATGTTACATTTTCACGTAAAAGATACTGAACCGATTCTAATGATACTTTGTAGTAATATAACTTATACTATACCCTAATAGGGTATAATTTGACCCAGGTTGGTCGAAGTAAGGAAAAACTGCTCAGGTGGGAATTTTTAAACGTTTCCAACCCAGAGTGTAAGGCTGAGATCTATAGAGCGTACTTAGACTTTGCTCAGACTTTACTTAGACAGAAGTTAATGCATGTAACGAAATTACAATTGGTGTTTTGACTTTGTCTGTCTTAGCTTATGCTAAGCATAATCTTAACGTCAAAAAGTCTATAAATACCAAATCAAAGTATAAGCTTAGCATACATTTAGCAAAGTTTTACGTAAGTAAAGTTTGAGTAAAGTCTAAGTACGCTCTATAGATCTCAGCGTAAGTGTGGTTCTCTTCCCTCAAACTATGGCACACTTGTTAACATGTGCTGCGTGCCCTAATGCCAGTACGTAACAACTAATGGACGCTACTGACAACGCTCAACTCGTAGCTAAATTCTGGGCTGACTTAATTTAGATTGCCAAATCGCTAAGAAGAAGATAGGGTATAATTTATGAAGTTTAACGCGAGTAAAACCGCGGGGCGCAGTGAGTCTACAATATAATAGTTATGCATGGGTGGTGACAAAGTAATTTTGGGACATATTCTGTAGAAAAATTCTCAGTGTCAGCCCGAAGTCTGGGAACTGACATAATTAGCTATAGCCTCGTGCCTGGGCGAGCACGTAGAGCTGTCCTGTACCTGACCTCTTTACGGTCGTCTCGCAAATCGTCCCATCGAATCTAGAGTGAATAGAAGGTGCCCATGTGTTATCGCACATACTAATGAACTATATTTAATGTCCTGCGCAGATGGCTGGTCTCCATTGGATTCGCCGCCGTGGCCGAAATTCGACCAGGACATAATTTTTTTTTTATTATTTACACACGGCCATCTGATCCCAAACTAAGCTGAGCTTGTACTATGGAAACCAGATAACTGATATACTACATATACTATTTTTCTTTTGTAAATACATACTTATACAGATAATTTACACCCAGACTCAGGACAAACAGACATGTTCATGCACACAAATATTTGTCCCGGGTGGGAATCGAACCCACGACCTGCGGCGTGGAAGGCAGCGTATCTGCCAACCACGCCAACAGGCCCGCCAATTAACTATATTTTGTAATAATATCATGTGTATATTATAAATATATTTCTTTTAATTCTTTATCTAATCTGTACTAAGTGCACGTACCTACTTCTTAATCTCCGCACCTCTTCAAGGTCTACTGTGTGAAAATACCAAAAGCACTATGTGAATCAAATAAAAAAAAATCACAACCGAGAGTCAGTTGGTCCTACTAACCCTATATTCGGACGGTCACCGTAGCCTAGTTGGTAGTGCTCCTGCCTAAGGCGCTGTGGTCCTGGGTTCGAATCCCGGTAAGTGCAAATATTTGTGTGATGAGCACGAATATTTGTTTCTGAGTCATGGATGTTTTCTATGTATATAAGTATTTATTTTGCGGATAGCGCAAGACCGGCCATTGTGGAGATCTTTGGGGGAGGCCTTTGTCCAGCAGTGGACGTCTTTCGGCTGATATGATGATGAAGATGATGAAGTATTTATCTATCTATATAAGTATGTATATCGTCGCCTGGTACCCATAGTACAAGCTTTGCTTAGTTTGGGGCTAGGATGATCTGTGTGACATTGTCCCGAGATATTATGTCCAGAGATATTATTCTGGTCCAATGATCGATCCTCGTACCTACTAGACAAATATTTGAGTTCCTGCACATCTCTATTTGCCTTCGTCTGGGTGTTTACTGTGTTTTGTGTATCATCATCATTATATCAGCCGAAAGACCCCCACTGCTGGACAAAAGCCTCCCCCATAAATGAGAGAGGTCTCCACATTTGCCGGTCAAGAAAAATTTCCAAGCTGAAGTTGCAGTAGGCAGGGCACATAGCTCGTAGAACTAACGGCCGCTGGGTCAGAAAGGTTATCGAGTGGCGACCATGTACCGAAAGACGCGACTTGGGCTTCCCTTACAAGATGGACCGATGATCTTGGGAGGTCGCTGGAAGCCGTTGGATGCGGGTAGCGCGAGACCGGCAATTACAAAAAAACTGTGAATAAATTTTAATATTCCTATCCGTTTTCTAGTATCCATAGTACAAACTTTGCTAAGTTTGGTTTAGATGGCGCTGTATGATATGGTCCAGACATTTATTAATCTATACATATAATAAAATCGTAGGAAAGTCAAAACTGTACATTGAATATTTTTTTAAAAGGATACTCGGGGCGCAATCTACAATCGATATCGAATCCAAAAATATAGTTTTTAGAATTTTTGTCTGTAGGTCTGTATGTATGTCCGGGCTAAACTCATAAAGTACTGCATGGATTTACTTCAAATTTTTCATGAATATTACTAAGAGGTCGGGTCAACATATAGGCTACATTTTCTCACGCTATCGCCTACGGGGGAGGAGCTGTGATAATTTATAAAGTTTAACGCGGGTAAAACCGCAGGGCGCAGCTAGTTAGATATATTATACTCTGATAATCACCGACGCGAGCGGTGAACCGGCATTGCGTTTATTTGCTCTTTTAAGGAATACTCCGATTTTACCTAGTTGAAATTTCTATAACATTCATTTCTATGACACAAGAATAGAAAAAAAATGTCTCCAAATGAGAACACAACAGCCAGTCAGAATATGTAAATTAATTTTAAATTCTTCTTAGCGTGTTGATGGCAAACCAATTACATTTTTGTGGCCCAGAACGTTGCCACAATGATTGCCCTGCTTGTAGCATTTTTAAGATCCTGCCATGAACATGTGGCAGGGCAGGCTGGGCATGATGTTAGGTGGGCCAGAGATCGGACCCATGTTCTACAAATACAGTTCATTTTGGGGTTGCTGGGCAGTCCCCGCTTAGACATGTTTTCTTTGCTTCGGCCCATCTGAGACCTGAGTCTATTTAGGGACTTCCAGATCAGTCACGGTAATTGATATCCAGGCGGGAGGCTTTCGGAAGGTGTGACAAAAAAATGCTATATTCGATTAATAATTTAGATTGTTGGACATGACCTCATTATAATCCTTATCACTTATTAGTTAACTACGAAATTAGATGTCTACTTAACGATAATATATTGAAGGGCAAATAACAGGAAGGTCGTCCACGAATAATAAAACTCTTGTATCTTTAGAACGGCTGTATGGTTTTTAACCTAACCATGTTACTCAATACTAGGTGGTACGTACAGGTAAAAAGTTCATCGTGGACCCTGTCGGGCACAGCAAAGTAGGAGAGAGGAGGATTTATTTCAGCCATTTAATATAAATTTGTATTAAATTTAGTAACTTTAATAAATAATATAGTATAATTATAATGCATTGATTTTCGATAAAACTAGATTAAAATAACAGAATGAAATCATTTGGCAGCTAAGATAGACATAAGTTTAAAAACTAATCAGTTTTTAAACTTATGTCTATCTTAGCTGCCAAACTTGATCGTATAGGCAGTGGCTACCCTAGTGTCAGAGTTGTTCGAGCCGCCCAGTAGGCCTCCGACATGACTTAACCACTGTTGTCTAACAACTACAACCGGGACCGACAGCTAAATAGGACACGTTTAGCTGTCGAGTACGGAGACGCTCAAAATGAAGAAAGAAAGATAAAGTCATGTATTCATTACCAGGACGGACATAACAACTAAATGATACAATAACAGAAAAGTAAACAATGAAAATAATATAATATAAATAGTCCGTTCTATGTCAAAAGGAATCTATCTCAGCATTGGTCGTCGCAACATTACGACAGCGCTGATATTCTGATAGCGCCCACTTGTGAGATGTAATTGTCTGTTTGTTGTCATGTCTATAATTTTCTCTACGCACAAATCTTCCCTGGCCTTCCACGAATAATTCAAGACCAATATTAGCCAAATCGGTAAAGGCGTTAATGAGTTATAACATTACAACGAAAAGTGGCATTGATTTTTATATATATAGATTTACAAAAGAAAAGTAGTATATGTAATACATCAGTTATCTGATTGCCATAGTATAAGCTGCTAGTTTGGGGATCAGATGGTCGTGTGTGTGTATCCCAGGATATTTATTTATTTATCAATAGACTGACCGCGTATTGAATCGAGAGAAACTGGCTGACTTGTAATACCCCTTTTTCTGTTCTGGGAAATACAATGCGGATGATTATATTTCTGCGGACTGATTTCAAGGATAAGTAATCCCTTCTATAAAATTAATAATAAATAATAATAATAATATCTGGGGACAATGTCACACAGATCATCCTAGCCCCAAACTAAGCCACGCTGGTACTATGGGTACCAGGCGACGATATACATACTTATATAACTAGATACATACTTATATATATAGAAAACATCCATGACTTAGAAACAAATATTCGTGCTCATCGCACAAATATTTGCACTTACCGGGATTCGAACCCAGGACCACCAGCTTCGTAGGCAGGAGCACTACCAACTAGGCTACGGTGACATTACAAAATCGTGCTTTATTAAGTCCACATCTATTATATTTATGAGTAAAATTGCGGATCACAACTAGACTCTGCGTGACTTCGGCAAAGATATTGACTAAATATTATATTCATAATCGATGCTCTAGAACAGTGGTTATCGACGAATACCTCTTTACGTACGCCAGTGGACCGTAATAGGTAAGACTTAATCGTTTTCTTTTGTCTTTTGGGTTTGTCTACCTGTCTTGACTTTAAAAGGAAGCTAAGAATCAGAGTAAAAGAAGCAGCCACCAATGGAACTGATAACTAATACATACATACATAGACCCACGCCTGTTTTCTAGAGGAGTAGGCAGAGACAACGGATTTCAGTTTGTCACGATCTTAGCACAACTTTTTTGCCTCGTTTACTGGCGTTATATTCTTCATACATGCTCAACGGTTTAGGGTACTTCTATCCTGGGGCTCTACCAGCAAAATCGCCGAACATCGATTTCTTAAATGGCGTTTAAATAAATAAAGGTTAAAAATGACTTAATCAATCGTTAATCGGCTTCAACGTTGACACTCGATTCCGGACCATTTATGACGTCACATGTGCTCATGGAAGCCGATTTAACGATTGATGAAGTAATTTTTAACCTTTATTTATTTGAACACGGATCACTATCAAGATGTTTGGCGACTTAGCCGGTAGCCCCCCTGTGATCGCAATCGACGTTCAAATAGATAGATGAAGGTTAAAAATTACGAAATCATTCGTTCCATCGAATCATTAGCCTAAAATCTTCAAGCTCTAAAATCGTGATATTTTCATAGAATTTTTCTTTCCCCCCTCCCCTTTAAACACTTACAACCCTATTTTCGCATAAAAATGTTATGCTTATGTCCTTCTTCAGGCTTTAGACTGTTATTTTTCATTTAAATCGGTTCAGTAGTTTTGGCGTTAAAGGACGAAAGACAGACAGAGTTACTTTCGCATTTAGTAAGAATGTGCCTCGTTGGTCTAGCGGTAGCGTGTTCCTGGGTTCAAATCCCGGGTCGCACCAAAAAGTGTTCTTGGGAATTTCCCATAAAAAGAAATTTCTCAGTATCAGCCCGAAGTCTGGAAGTTGGCTGGCGGTATTACACCCCCGTGCCTCGGAGAGCACGTAAAGCCGTCGGTCCTGTACCTGAACTCTTTCCGGTCTTGTCGCTAGGCGTCCCATCGGATCATGAGAGTTATGGAATAGAAAGTGCCCCTGTGTTTGCACACATACTTGTGCACTATAATATGTCCTGCGCAATTGGCTAGTCTCTATTGAGACTGGCCGCCGTGGCCGAAATTCGGAGAAGGACATTACAAAGATGTGTAAGTTAAAAAAAGTACTTACTTTTTTAAATGCCACCACCATCCTTCTTTGTTAAGATTGAGGAACGAAAGGTTCTCCGATACAAAAATCAAGGCCCAGAAGACCAATAGCACGAATCCATGGCCTCTTGGCGGCAATGATGGTAGAAGGAAGCGCCTCTCCAGCAGTGCTAAATAGGCCGACAGCGGAAACACTACTAAATTCACCACTAATGCTAATATCTGAAACAATATTTATAAATTAGCTTGTATTGTATTATAGCAATAAAGCTTAGGACTCATTTATATTATAACTAGCTGAGCCCCGCGGTGTTATCCGCGTTAGACTAAATGAATTGTAGCATATGTACGATATAGATAATCATCATATCAGCCGAAAGACGTCCACTGCTGGTCAAATGCCTCCCCAAAGAACTCCACAATTGCCGGTCTTGCGCTATCCGCATCCAGTGACCCTGCCTGCCCACGCTGCATCCTACGGTTCGTGGTCGCCACTCGAGAACCTTTATGCCCCAGCGGCCGTCGGCTCTACGACCACTGCCACTTCAGCTTGACAATTCTTCGGACTATATCGGTTACTTTGGCTTGCCTACGGATCACAGTATTTCTGATTCGATCTCGTCTTCATTAACACTTTCGGTACCCAGCACCCGACTAGTGGGTTGGAGACACGTTGACATGCCCAGCACCCGACTACCGGGTTTATGGCGTGGCTGCGAAAGTGTTAATGAACACTTATTTTAACAATAAAGTTTAATCGTGCTGCTCAACCGTGTAACTTGCCAAGGTGATTTGGCAACAATAACTGAAACGTAAACCATAGAATATACATGTTACCAAAACAAAATGGTTGGCACAGTTATGTTCTACGATTTTGCAAAGTTTTAGAGATAGAATTTCGTTCTGTTGAACAGTTCTGGTTCAGTTTTTTTGTGATAACTAATTAGCATAGTTTAAACTAACACCCTAAACAGTATGATTTATCTAATCATTGCAGAACTGACTTGGAGCTGCACACCACGTTTTCTAAGCGCGCCGTTGTCGCGCGTTTGTACACACACGCGTTAGCATCGCGTTTGTATCCATACAAACAAAAACAAATCGCTCTGTAGGATAAAAGCGCGCCGTCGACGCGCGTTTAATAAACGTGGTGTGCATAGGCCCTTAGAATTTAATCGAAAGTTCAAAATTACGGTTTGAGCTCAGGACGAAGTATAAAAAAAACGCAAAATCGTAGAACATACATGGGGGTGATTCGGATACTCCTCATCATAAATTATCTAAATTTTGCGTTTGTACATCAACTCCTCGGCCAGCCTGTACAGTAATGTGTACACGTGGATGTAAAAAACTAGAAATTGTGTCGACGAATCTCGCATTTACCAGTTATGAATAATAAACGTAGGTAATATCGTTATCATCGTTGTGGGTTTTCATTATTACTGTAAAGCATATAATAGGTAGGAAATGGGGCAGAACTAATATTGATAACCTCATTAATTTTTTTTTTATTTCGTTACTATTAACAACAAGTAAAGATAGATTTTTAGTGACATCGAGCTGTGGATTGGACTCCTTTTTAACACGATTTTATTAGCCTCATACGTACATATGTTACTACTAGCTGTGTCTTGCGGTGTCACCCGCATTAAAGTAGTTTTGGCGTAAAAGAGTAGCAAACATACAACTATACTCACAAACTTTAGCATTTATAATATTAGTAGGATGTGTACCTCTAGCGGTTTTGGCAGTGCACGCCGGAATAGCTCGGAAATGGTAGAATTTTTCCTACTTACTTGACACTTATCTTCATATTTTAGACCAATCACACAATATATTAAAAAATTGTAGCCAAGTATTATTCTGATGTATAAGCTATATTACTGTACAGTGTCATTAAAATCCATTCAGCAGTTTTTACGTGAAAGAGTAACAAACATCTATCCAACCATACTTAAGAACTTTTATATATAAGAGCGTTTATAATATTAGTAGGATGTACCGGAAACTTTGGACATGATTTTGACCCCCTCCAAAACGTCAGATTGACACCGGTTGTGTTTCTGCATGCGAGTTAGGTCGCCAGAGCTCATCGGGGTGGGGGGAAGGGTCAGCAACAATAGTTTGCTGACACTTATAAAGGCCGGAAACGCGCCTGCGACCCCTCTGGTGTTGCGAGTGTCCATGGGTGGCGGTCATCAATTACTATTCAAATTCAAATAATTTATTTCGGAAAAATATCCATATAATGTTAGTATAACTTAGCCTAATGTTAGTATCAATCATATTAAGGGTGTCTGGACTCTTACCCACCTGTGTAAAAGGGGGGAGTCCCACCGGTCTGAAAACACATTCAGGATACCATTGGAGGAGAAGCGCAAGCGCTCCATCATGGACGCGCAGCGCCTCCGCATGATCGCGGCGAACCCGTCGACGCACGACTCCGCGAACATCCCCGACGCGCTACACCGCCACGGCAACCCCAAGAGCACCCTGAATGCGTTATTGTACTGTACGCGCAGGTCGCTGTATGCCCGTTGGGTATACTTGGTCCACAGACTGCACGTGTGGCACTGGCAGAAGGCCTTAAAGAGCGTTATCTTAACAGGGTTAGTACAGCGTGCAAACCTGCGGGCCAGCATGTTGCAACGGACAGCCAGCGACCTGCACTCCCTGTCTATGTCTACATTGTCTTTCAAGTCGTCTATACTACTATCAGGTGACCCACTTGCTCGTTTGTCGCTGGGGCAGAAAGGTTCTCGAGTGACGGACCGGAAGACTCAGCGTGGGCAGGCCTCCTATAAGATGAACCGATGACCTTGTGAGGGTCGCTGGGAGTCGCTGCATGCTCAAGTGTAGCGCAATTGTAGAAATCTTTTGTGAGGCGTTTGTGCAGTAGTGTGCGTCTTACGGCTGATATAATGATGATGATGAAAAGAAAAATGCATGTTATATAAAATCTACTTACCATATATCCATAGACACATCCGGCTTTAAATACAAACGCTTGCAAAATGAAGCGTATGACAGCCAGTACAGGTACAAACAGTGTGAAAAACAACTGAACGGCGAAGAGCCGCGACGTCCTGACATCAGTTATCTCAGTACCATATCTGAAACAAAAGGAGCCAAAAGTCAAAAATCATTTATTCCGTAAAAAATTTACATTTATGAGGAATCGTCATATTTTTTTACCCTACCGGAAACACTGCCAGAAAACTCAGTAGGAATCCTTTTTTAAAATTAAATATACTTAAGATTAATTTCAATCATGTGTTGACTCAGAACAACTCAATCCCAAGCACTTTTATCACTTAAATAATCAGAAATTTTGTAATATGCCCTGCTACACAATTTGGCTTTCAAAGTCAAAGTAACTTTATTCCGTAAAAATTTTACATTTATGTGGAATCGCATTAATAATTTTTTTAAACTTATTCGTAGACAATTCTCTAATATCATTGGGAAGTTTGTTATAGAATCTTATACATTGCTGCTGTGGTGATATCTATTTACATATACATTAATGTTCGTCTGTATGTCCTTTATAGAATCGTAAACTATGCATTGAATCATGTAATGATCTTCAGCAAACTTATGTGCATAAGCCCACGAAGGTTTCTGAGTTGGTACGACCAATCATCGACGGATTCTCTTCTGCCGCGGGGCACAGCTAGTAAGTTTAAAAGTTAACGCAAATGTTCTTTATTCTCATAAATTGAGAATGCAAATGCTCGGCGCGGGAAATAAATAAAAAATTTGTAAATATAATTATTTAGATATTAATACGCCACAGAAAAGTTCTCGGCGACAACATTCAAGGGATCACGAAGCCAGCAATAAGAAGATTGGCGAGACGTGGAGGAGTGAAACGAATTTCTGGATTAATTTACGAAGAAACGAGGGGTGTTCTAAAAGTGTTCTTGGAAAATGTAATTCGTGATGCCGTAACCTACACAGAACACGCGAAAAGAAAAACTGTGACGGCAATGGACGTTGTCTGTGCGCTGAAGCGGCAAGGGAGAACTTTGTACGGTTTCGGCGGTTAAATGTAAAAAAAAAATGGGTAGGTTATTTATTGTAAATTCTTAATTCAAATTTACAAGGCCCTTCTCAGGGCCGCAAAAAAAATATTGAAAGAGTTATGTGGAAAAGATCTTGTTTCAAATATGGAAACGGTATGTTCCATATTGAAACTTCAGGCAGTGTACAATCCTCCAGAAATGAAATAGTATTATTGAAGAGATTTCGCTGTCAACCAGTGGTCGGCGTAGATAGTTGGTAATAGGCGTCATTTCGCCAGATTCGGCAGTCTGGCATTATGCCAACATACTAATCGCAGTCTCGAGAACTTAAAGGTGAATCGTCGATCGAATATGACTGATGTTTACTTAACAACCTTACCCTAAAGTGTCTTCATTATTTTGAACTATACTACTTACCTACGGACCGGTTGGCGTGGTTGGTAAATGCTTGCCTTTCACGCCACAGGTCGTGGGTTCAAATCCCACCCAGGACAGATATTAGTGTACATGAACATGTCTGCTTGTCCTGAGTCCGGGTGTAATTATCTATATAAGTATGTATTTACAAAAGAAAAATAGTATATCTATTTTTTTACAAGCACTTTTTTATATAAAGCCAACGCCCGCACTAGGCATATTAATCTCTGCGTCGCGGGGTACTTTACAGACATATAATAGACGGACACAAATTACATCCAGACTCAGAACAACTATTTATGGGCCACACAAATAGTAGCAGTATGAACTACTGTTAGTTAATACAAGCTCTGCTTAGTTTGGGATCAGATGACCGTGTGTAAACTTGGGTTAAATATCTTAAAGATTTTTTTATTATATTAACAATCGGTAAACTGAAGTGTTTAAAATGTTGTGTTCCGTAATATTATTATGATAGTAATGTATATGAAAGTAAATATAATAAAACTTGATAATATTTATCTATACAATTTTAACAGGGCAGTCGGGTGAAGTCTGTTTTGGATTTCTTAAATATGTGTGATATTTAAAACATGATCTTGCATAAAAATACATAGCTAAGAGGAGCTTTATCAATAGTAACATATATTTTTAATTTTAATATATAAGACAGAGACAAACAAGCAAGTGGGTCAACTGATGATAAGTGATCACCGCCGCCCAAGGACACTCGCAACACCAAGGAGACGCGGGTGCGTTGCCGGCCTTGAAAAGAGTCCGCAAACAATTGTTGCTGACCCTTCCTACCCCCACCCATTCTCACACTCAGAAACACAACATTAAATTTATTAATGTTACTAGCTGTGCCCCGCGATTTTACCCGCGTTAAATTTTATACATTATCATAGCTCCTCCCCCATATGTGATAGCGTGATAATATTTAGCCTATATGTTGACCCGACCTCTTAGTAATATTCAATTTGAAGTAAATCCATGCAGTACTTTTTGAGTTTAGCCCGGACATAGATACAGACACACAGACAAAAATTCTAAAAACTATATTTTTGGCTTCGATATCGATTGTACATTACGCCCCAAGTATCCTTTTTAAAAAATATTCAATGTACAGTTTTGACTTTCCTACGATTTTATTATATGTATAGATTTTTAAGGTATGTCTTCTGTAAGGTGGAGATACTTCCCCAGTCGGGCTACTCTTTGAGCGAATGTACTGTGCCCTACCTCTACTAAATAATTAAGAGACACAGGAAATCTCCTCCCAAATTTATTTTATTGAAACTCTCCATTCTTCATAATGTTTTCCCAGATCATACATCACTCCTATGTAGTGTGAGATGTGACGATTAAATAGTTGACTCGGTACTAACATATTCCAAAATATTTATAACTAGCTGTGCCCCGCGGTTTTCCCCGCGTTAAATTTTAAAAATAAATAGCCTATGTGTTAATCCAAGGTGTCAGCTAACTCTATACCAAATTTTATTAAAATGGCACCAGCCGTTTAGACGTGAAGAAGTAACAAACATACACACTCACAAACTTTCGCCTTTATAATATTAGTGTGATAATTTTATTCCAAGAATTTTTGTACAGGTTTAGGCTTATTTTTAGCCTTCGCTGTGCATTTTCAGTAAAAATGCGACCTGCACAAGTTGTGCAGTTGAGACTATCTCCTGAAGAGGTTGTTGACTATAGGCCGAATCCAAGACAAAATTAATTATGTGAGTTACGTATTACAAGTTTTTATTATGTCCGCTACCTCAGATTTTATTATTTTATCTCTTGTACTAAAATATTTTAAGATATGAATTTGCCATTATCTCAGATTCAGATATTTTATTGTGGATCATAGGTAGGTACAAAATAATTATCTGAGTTAAACATTGATTAATAATGTTGTATGGGAACTGTAAAAGCTGTAGCTGGAAAAGCCTGGAATAGAGAGAGAAAAAGAGAAGATTGGGAAGTGTTGGAGAAGGCCTTTGCCATAGTGCACATAGAAAGAATAAAATCAACAATTATAAAAACAAATATCTGAAAAAGGCTGTAAATAAATAAAATGGGAACTGTAAATGTGTGAAGCTGTGATAATATATATTAACTAGCTGTGCCCCGCAGTTTTAGCCGCGTTAAACGTTATAAATTATAGCCTATGTGTTAATAAGGGTGTCAGCTAACTCCATAGCAAATTTCATTAAAATCGCTCCAGCCGTTTAGACATGAAGAAGTAACAAACATACACACACACACACACACACACACTCACAAACTTTCACCTTTATAATATTAGTATGACTATCACTGCATGCAAGTAGCCGCAATTAGTGGTTTTTAGGCATTGGATACCACACTATAATTATTATGTTATTATTTGGGCATTGAACCAAAACTTCATTGTTTATACTTACTGGGATATCACCCAAAATTAAATAAATAACTGATATAAGAGATATAAACAATATTTCATTTATTTACCTAGATACATATGTTCATGATATATGACAAAAATAACTTACAATTTTTCTTAGTTACACTTCCATTTTTAAACAAATTAAAAAGAATGTTATCATATATACTCAATACTCAATTCTTTATTGCATTCCACAATGTATATCTAGGGGGTAGGTACAGGTGAAAAGTTCGTAGTTATCGAACTATATGTTTGTTTTTTTTTATCCCGAAGACACTGAATCATAAATAGTTACCAAATTCTCTGGTGTTTATAAACTGATTTTGATTATTCTTTTTTTAAATAGATAGAAATATAATTGCAATTGATTATCAATAAGAAAACTAGAAGTTGAATTATGTTTTCAAAGTAGTAATTATTAATTTTAACTGTGTGTATTATATAGGTATTTAGGTGCAGCTCAATACAAAGACAATTACACTTCCATGTGCACGTGTGGCGCAGCGGCTAAGACAGTCGCCTAGTCGCTAAGTGTCGCGAGTTCAGAGTCCCGGACCGGACAACTATTTGTGTGATCCATTAATAGTTATTCTGAGTGTGGATGTAATTTGTGTCCGTCAATTATATGTTTGTAAACTACCCCGCGACACCGGGAATAGATTCCTTAGTGTGGGCGTTGTATAAAAAAAAACAATAATGGAATCTAAAGAAAAATATAGGTTGCGCGCCAGATACTAATGTTGGTACTAATAAAAAACCAACAACCTCGTAAGATTAGATTGCTAAGAACATAAACAACTTTTGTACTATCTGTTTGGTCATAACAGAATATATGAAAAAAAGTTTTGTCTATGTCAAAAGTCAAAAGTCAAAAGTTTATTTGCGACTAAGTGTTGTACAGACCTTATCTAATAATAATATTAGGTACAAATTTCGCTCTTAGTGGCCTTTTGCAGGCATTGCAAGTTTAATTATTAAAATTAGGAATAAATGTCCTTTATCTCAATTACGTTATTTGTTTTTGTTATATAATTCTATTTTTTTAGTGATATAAATATTAGTAATTTAAATATAATGCAACGATGATCACTATAATTAACAATTGTCTAAATAATCTAAATATACGTCTAGGGCATAATTCAAATAAATCTAAAACTAAATCTAAAATAAATTAAATAGGATGTCCATTAATTTATATTTTCTCATAGCACCAAGTAAAATGTCAAGATAATTTTGAAGTAGATATAGAATTTAAATTGGTTCATACATTTTTATAGAAATAATTATATTGGAATTAGGTATGTCGTTTTTCTAAATATTCTTTGTTTGAGTAAAAGCAGTTTTTTAATAAGAATGTTCTTAATTTTTTACCGAATGCTACACAATGGGTTTCATTGGTAATTTATTAAATATTTTTATCGCCATATAGTGTGGGCTTTCATTTAGCATTTTTATTCTAGATGGTGGAAGATATAGTCTTTTTTTGTGACGTGTGTTTCTCGTATGCGTGTCTTCGACTTTTGTAAATGTTTCCATGTTTTTACGTACAAAGAGGCATATGTCTTGGATGTATATTGATGGTAGGGTCAATATATTGTATTTGATGAAGTAAGGCTTACAGCTTTGGGTGTTGTCTATGTGACTTATGATTCTTACACACTTCTTCTGCATTATAAACAGCTGAGTCGCCTCCACACTATTTCCCCACAGCGTAATGCCATACCTTAACCAGGAATATGCGTAAGCATAGTAAGCAGACAGGGCGGTGTTTGTATTAGTGTTTTCATTAATTTGGAAGAGTGCGTAAGTAAATTTCGATATTTTGGATTTAATTTCTGTTATATGTGTTTTCCAGTTTATATGTGTGTCGATGTGTAATCCTAGTAGGTTAAATGTTTCAACGGTTTCTAAAGGTGTGTTTTGGTAGGTTATGTTTGTGTTGAGGGGTGGTTTCTTGTAAGATCGGAATTGCATAGTTTTCGTTTTATTGTAGTTTATTTCCAGGTTGTGTTCTTCTAACCAGGTAGTGGCAGTGTCCAATGTTTCTTTTATAAGTGGGATAGGGTCCTCATTATTTTCACATTTTATTAATATTGAAATATCGTCCGCGAAGAGCACCGTTACAGTATTGTCTTTATTAAGTATTTTTGGAAGGTCGTTTATGTAAACTAAAATCAATATGCAGCCCAATACACTGCCCTGTGGAATTGCGCCAGTTAGTTGTATTGTTTCTGAACGTATGTTTACAATTTCATTCTTGTCTGTATCGAAGCTTTCTATTTGTACAATTTGAGTTCTATTTTGTAGATAAGATTTGAACCAATGGTAGGCATGTCCTCTAATACCTGATCCGTATAGCTTGTTTAGAAGTATATGATACGAGACTCTATCATATGCCTTTGACATGTCGAGTAGTAACCCTATTGCATGTTTTTTATCGTTTATGCTCTGTAGAGCTGTTTGCACATAGTTGTATACTGCTAACGTAGTAGATTTTGATTTTCTGAATCCATTTTGTCTGTCATCAAGTATGTTATTTTTTTCTAAGAATTGATTTAGTCTAATGCACATCGCCTTTTCAAAAACTTTTGAGAAGGTGGGCAATAGAGCTATAGGCCTGTAATTGTTAGGTAAGAGTGTGTCGCCTTTTTTATGTATGGGTTTTACAAGTGATATTTTCAAAGCATCCGGAAATTTTCCTTCGTTGAAACTTTGATTTACTAAGAGCGTGAGGGGAGTAGAGAGTTCAAGTGCGCATTTTCTCATCAGGATAGGCGGGATTTCGTCTATGCCACAACTATGTTTATTTTTGGTTGATTTTATAATTTTAGCAATTTCTATTTGATTTACAGGTTGGAGGTACATAGAATAAATTGGGGAGGTTTTAGCTGGTTGTCCTGCAGGTTTTTTATTTGGTCGGTTATTTTGGCTTTCGCCTATTGTTGCAAAAAATACATGGAAATAATTTGATATAATAGCAGGGCATTTGGTAATTTTATTGTTTATGTTTAATGATATATTGTTATGATTGTATTTTTTAGTTTAACCATTATTTGTATTTATTATTTTCCACATGGTTCTTGTTTTGTTGTCTGATTTTTCCATCTGTCGTATGTATGCTTTTCTTTTTGAAATTTTAACACTTCGTTTCAATATGCGGTAAAATGTGTTGAAATATTTTCTTATTACGTGACTGTTTGTTTCATTTAAGATGACTTTTAATATTCTTTTATGATGGCAAGATTTTTTTAACCCAGTAGATAACCAGCTTTTTTTTGTGATGGAATTTAGTTTTATTTTTCGTATTGGTATGTGTTCATTTAGGATTTCGTTAATTGTTAACATTAAGTTGTTATAGTTTGTATTAATGTTCTTTTTGTGATCTATTATGTTTTCCCAGATTAAAGTTTTCAATGAATTTTTAAAGAGTTCCATATTGGAATTGGAAAAAAATCTTTTTTTTATGTACCATGTCTTACTTTTCTGTTTGGCGTCAAGTTTTAGTTTTGCATTTATTGCTTTATGATCTGAAATTCCGTAGTCCTGGACATTTGATTTAATTTCATCACTTTTGTAATTGGTCTATGTTTCATTGATAAACGAAAGAACGACGCGCGAACGTCGCTAAAATCGCGCGCGTGTCGCGTCCTTGCATAGCTCGTAGAGTTATAAGCATTCAAGCAGTAAATTAAAATAATACTTATTATTATATGAAAATAATAATAATATCTGGGGACAATGTCACACAGATCATCCTAGCCCCAAACTAAGCAAAGCTTATACTATGGGTACCAGGCGACAATATACATACTTATATAGATAGATAAATACTTATATACATAGAAAACATCCATGACTCAGAAACAAATATTCGTGCTCATCACACAAATATTTGCACTTACTGGGATTCGAACCCAGGACCACCAGCTTCGTAGGCAGGAGCACTACCAACTAGGCTATGGTGACCGTCAAAAAAAAATCTAACAAATTATATTATGGTATTAACCAGCTAGAGGAGGTTGTTGGTGTTTTAGAAGTAACCCTGTTTATTAAGAGTCTTATTAAAGGATAAGGTGGATTTAATACCTATAGGTAGGGCTGCCATCTCAAAAATTTGGCACCTAGGACAAGACGTGTGAAAAGCCCGAATATTCGATCCCAGAAGCCGGACATGTCATCCCATCTTGTCTGTCATTGTCATCAGTTCGTTGGTTGTCCACTACAAGTAGAACTATTCTGGGGAAACCCGGACAGATGGCAACCCTACCTATATGCGAGGGGTTAACAACGTTACTATATTTTTTTGAAATAAAGTCACTTAGGCCCACAAATGCTAAATCTGGAAAGATGTGGGTGTTAAGTGATAATCAATGATTTTTACACCAATGTGTGAATTTTGTTGCATCTTGAGGCTCTACTAAGTATATATGTATGTAAATTATACTATATGGGAAGTCATTTTTGGTTTGATGTAAGAAAAAGTTTTAGGTTTAAGGTCTTAAGGGATTTTAATAATCAATTAATTTTTGTCAAAAAATATGATTGTTGTACAAGCAATACATAAATTGTAATCATTTGAACAGTTATGTATTTATCAATCATATAATTACAATTTACAAAAATTATATTAATTAATTTAATTACCTTATTACATACAAATTTGGCAATGTTAAATTAACATTATATTATGTTTTAATATGAATTTTTAATATTAATATATATATATATATATATATATAAAGTAATATTTATATTTCCTATGCCCTGCAGTTTTACCTGCTGTAAACTTTACAAATTATACCTATGTGTTAATCCAGGGTGTCAGCTAACTCCATACCAAATTTTATTAAAATTGCTCCAGCTGTTTAGACATGGGGAAGTGACAACCATACAGACTCACACACTCACAAACTTTCGCCTAATATTAGTGTATGTGAATGAAAAGTAAAACAACTAAATTGGATATGATTCATAATACAATTAAATTTTAAACATCTGATGGTTGCCCAAATTGTAAAATAAACCTTATAACAACACCTTTTAATTCTTATTGTATTTTTTATATTTGTAGTTTTGCAATCTGTTATCTGGTTGCCATAGTACAGGGTCTGGGTTGGATCTCATATTGAGTAGCCTGAATTCGAGTTAAGTGTGTATATGGGGGGGTTCGTACTAAGTGATAAAACACATTTTTATCGGCCAGAGACGCGCCAACAATTTTTATTTTTCGGCAGCGGCCGCTGTGCGCTAGAAAAACATTAACCATGGATATCTCCATAACCATGGGGCCCCATCCCCGCTCCCCAAACAATTCACTCATGTTTGAAGGCGACTTGATTTGAGATAATTACCCGTGGTGTGGCTAGTTTGGAATCAGACAGCAGTGTGATACTTAATTCAACACATTGTCATGGATAAGAAACCACAATTCAAATTCATCTCAGAGTAGTTCTATTTACACAGGGACCATGAATAATTTACTACAAAATGTAAATCTAATTCATTTCATTTTATAGCAAATTATTCATGCATGGAAGCATAATGTAGTCAAAGTCTACAAAAAACTAGTAATGACACACAAATAGGCGGGAGTAAACCCTTTAAAATTAATTAAATAATAAATGTTACATACCTCTCATACATAACAATCTGAACCAGTCCAAAAATTATCAAAAATCCTCCTATAAACACAGCTGACATTGTTTCCATGAAACATTGTGATATTCCGTGGTCTACCCATATCTCAGCAAGGGTAACATTGGGGGGGCAATATTCCATCATTTTGCTGCAACATTTACATAATATTTATTTACACAAATATTTACTATGACCATAATTTATATTAGGAGTCATAAACATGTATCTGCTCAGAAGAAACATGTTTTATGCTATGGAGATTTAAATCATTTGAAATTTATTATTCTAATACGCAAATGTTACAATTTCTAAAATATTTTTACACTACCTCAAAATTATTAGCAAGTTTCAATAGAAACATTTCACTGAGTAAATATATGAACACTTACATATCGTTTATTTCACCAACGCAATTTAATCAATGCACAATTTAATTAATACACACCACCGGGTAACTCATAATGCCTTGCCTTATCAAAAGTGCCACAATCATTCCTTTAAAATTAAAAATTTACATGACAATCATGACATATCATTTTGACAGGCAAATGGAATTGACAATTACATAGATTAAAGAAAACAAAGGACCAGTGAGTTAATTCCCTTCTGCACACTTTTAATAAAACGTGGTACAGAGGATCACAATACGTATTATTCATAACAATGGCGTATTAAGAACTATGTAAGGTCAGCAGATTAAAGTGAATCATCTACATGCTTATAATTTAAATAAGAATTTGTATATGCCAATGCCACCAACCAATGTCTCAAACAAAATTAAGCATTTATAGAACCCCGCTTCAATTTATTTCCTCGATTATTAATAGGTAGTGTTCGAGTTAAGATTAAACTAATACGATCCTGAACTTTTATTTAAATAGGAATCCGGGTTAGGATAGGAAATCTCCTGTAGTGTCAAGTTTGGAATAGCGTGCTAAATAATATTTTTTTTGCATAATTATAACCTAGGTTAGGATTTTCATTCATCCATTTATGGATTACACAAATAGGTGTCCTGCGCGGGATTCAAACCCGGGACACGAAGTGGTGATCCGACTGTCTCAACCGCTGTGCCATACGTGCAGTCTATAATTTTATTTATTTTATTTATTTATTTATTACAGATATCTTATTGCTAACAGATAATTCCAAGCACAATAAGTGATACAATCATAATAATTTATATACATAATCTATAGGTACTATACTATACTATAATAAGCTAATTAATTAACCATGTTAAAAAAAAATAAAGTGAAAAGTTTTCTAATATTATGTATCTACTGCATAATATTAGAAAAAGATAAAATTGTAATAAGAAGTTACTGTATACTGCTCTCAATAGTCAATGCCTCAATGTGACGTCCTGCAACGGTTAGGAATGCATTTTCCGTGCATGAGAATATATCTATTGTTGAGTCATTCTCGATATCATTGATATAGCGAACTGCGCGGGACAGAGGTGCATTTCGGGCTAGATTTGTTCGAGCGGCCGGCACCGCCAATAGGTTATGTTGACGTCGCGCCTGGACAAAGTATGTCCTGTGTCGCGGCACACGGAACTGTAATAGTGCCAATAGTAAAGAGTTATATGTGTAACCACGCATTAACCTGAAGAAATACGTGACTAATGCAATGTTACGTCGTACTGCTAACATACGATAGTCCACCATACCCACGATATAAAGTGTTGGATATAAATACGGATAATAATAATATAATCTTTTGAACAAATAGCGTACAAATGATTTCTGTATTTTTTCGACTTTTTGTATGTACTGAACTTGATAGGGATTCCATATCACTGAATTAGTCTCGAGTGTGGTACGAACGTACGCGTTATATAAGGTACACAAAGTTTTACGATTACAAAAGCTTCTAGACTGTCTCAGAACAAATCCTAGGCTTTTCCGCGATTTATCACAGAGTTTGCAAATATTATCATGGTAAGTTAATTGGCTATCAAACCATGTGCCTAAATCTTTTACGGTGTCCGCTCTTTTCACAATCGTATTGTGTAGTGTATAGTTTTTGTGTATTGGGAAACGTGCGCGACTATAAGACACAATCACACATTTGTTTGAATTGAGACATAAACTATTCTGATAGCTCCACTCAATTACACTGTCGATGTCACTTTGTAATAGGTCGCAATCGGATGGTGTATCAATTGGCAGTGCCAATTTGACATCATCTGCAAACATTAGACATGTGCTATATTTTATATTAGATGGTAAGTCGTTTATTAATATTAAGAAAAGTAATGGGCCCAGACAACTACCTTGCCCAATACCTGAATTAACAGTATATTCTTCAGATTTGCAGTTTTGGTATAGAACATACTGTTTACGATTTCTTAGGTAATTTGAAAGAAAGTGAACAAGATTTTTTGAAAAGCCTATATTTGCTAGTTTGTAAAGTAGGACATCATTTTGGATCTGATCAAACGCCTTTTGGAAATCAAAATAAGCCACGTCGACCTGCCTTTTAGCATCAATTCCGTTCGAAATGAGCGTTGAAATATTAATAAGATTGCTAGTTGTGGAACGCCCAGGTAAAAACCCATGTTGTTCATCACAAAACCAACCATTTAATTGTTTATATATTAGTGTATATAAAGTGTACTCCATAACCTTACCAAATACTGACAGAACTGCCACGGCCCTGTAATTTTGAATTTCAGACTTAGATCCTGCCTTGTGTATGGGTATAACTTTGGTAGTTTTCCATACGAGCGGATAAATTTGTTGTTGGAGAGATAATTTAAATATGTGCCATAGAGGCTCAACAAAGATTTCATAACAGTCTCGGACAATTATTTGTGGTACACCATCAGGCCCTTGAGTGAATTTTGCTTTAAGTTTTTTTAGGGCGATGCGTATATCGTTCTTTTGCACACTGTCCACAATAACGTGAATGTCCGGTGCGAGGCTGGGTGGGGGCGACATTGAGGCGGCGGCCAGCGCTGCGAGCGGATCTAATGTCGGCGCATTCGATAAATAAACACTTTTAAAGAACGATGCGAATGCATCTGCTACTTGCTGTGGATTAGACATTCCAAATGTTGAGGGTTCATTCGATTTCCTGTTTTGTTTAATATAGTGCCAAAAACTACCGGGATCTTGCAATATATTATTTTCAATATTTTTATAGTGAGTTGTGAAAGTTGTCGCGAGTAACGATTTAAATTGTTTACGAAAGTAGGTAAAGAACGCGTAATATAGTTGGTTGTTTGTTTTTTTATAGAGTGTGTGATAATAAGATTTTAAATGTAAACATTTTATAGTTTGTGAGTTATACCAATCTGGATAATGACCACGTATGTTTCGTTTTATATTGTTTGGAACTAATTCGTCAAATAATTTATTTAAGATGTTATAAAGATTAGTTACCGCCTCCTCGGTACCCAATGAGCTCAATACCGGGGACCAGTCGGTATATAACAAACGAGAATATAAATTATAATAATTTACTTTCTTAAAGTTACGGGTCTTTGAAGTGCATTCGTGCCTGCTAGCATCCCGATCATTATGCAAGTAAAACCTATTTAAAGTTATAACTATATCTAATGGTACGTGATGAACTTCGGACTCAACGAGACTCACCTCAGACTCCAACACAGAAGGGGGCATTAAATCCCTTCGGCTAATGACTAAGTCAAGTACACGGTCAAGACCATTGAGAACAGTATTATGTTGCGCTAAATCACACATTGATAATAACAGTTTATAGCTTTCTCGTACAGATTGAGATGCTGAATATAAATTAAAGTCGCCAATCACTATAACAGGTATTTTAAATTGAGTTATAAGTGTTTCTATGCAGTTGAAAATCGAATAATATCTTATATCGGGTATTCTTGGCGGCAGGTAGGTTACGCAACAGATAAAGCGATATTTGCCCGTTGTAATTTGTCCGGCGACTATTTCATCGTCTGGTGAGCACTCACACTGAATTTGCCGTAGATGGTAAGGTTGTCGCACGGCTAGCAATACTCCACCTCCTCCGCCTCCAACTCGGTCACGCCGAATAACCGTATAATCTCGAGGAAATAACTCGGAATCATAAACGCTGTCATCTAGTCGTGTTTCTGTTAACGCCAGTGTGTGGCCACGAAAGTCGTTGAGTAATGTTTTAACTTCTGAGGTTTTACTTTTTAATCCCCTTACGTTTTGGTAAAAAATGTTAATGTTAAAACTTTTCGGTTTACGCTTGTGTATGAGATCGAAAAGTATGGCTATTTTTCCTGTTTCGTCGATTTTTAGTTGTATACCACTGTTGTAGTGCTGTTCCTGTTGGCCAGTTGTCCGGTGACATAAGAAATTCAAAGTGGTTTGCTGTGGTTCCTATGACAAAACAGTTGTGACTGTCGTGGATTGGATCAGGTTTTTTTATTTGAAAGTCTACATCGGGTTTTTTCCTTTTGAGGTAGGTTAGTATGTTCGCCTCTGTCACGTCCTCATGAAAGTTCCAGGCATGAACATATTTAGTTTGTTCAACCGTCAGTAATTCAGAGTCCGCTTCACCAGTCGCTCTTATTATTGAGCGACGGGGGCGACGAATTTTGGTCATGATGTCATCATTAACAACCTTCAACTCTTCACGAATTACTCCATTGTTAGAAGCCGTATCATCCGGTAAATTTGTGATGGCGGCAGTGTTCGCCTCAGTTTGCGTGGCCCCACGTATTAGAGTTGGTTCGTTGCGGGTTATCGGTATATCATCGCTAGGTGCGGACGATCTTCCAGCGCAAACATTGCTTACCGACTTTTGTTTCTTCGCTGCCTTGGCGCCTATTGCTTCTACGGCTTTTAAGCGAGCTTGGCGAGTCAAGCGCTGCATCGGATCAGTGTCGGATTGATGCGAATTTGAGTTTGCGGGGGTAGTTGCTATAATTGGTTGAATCGAAGTATTGGATGGAACCGATGATAATTGTATAATTAACGTATTTTGTTCACTTATTTTATCTTCAAGTGCACTAACTTTAACCACAAGCGCGGATACCGTTTTATGCAACTCACGTATTATATTTTCGAGTGACTTTTGCGACATTTTGTGTTTTATAATGTAAAATTGTTATAGCGTACGTCCGATCGTGCGAACAGTTGATAGAATTATAGGTTATTTTATGGTTATAATCATGTTACTGCCTCTTACATTCATTACATGTCGACATAATATGTACATCACACTAATATTATAAAGGTGAAAGTTTGTGAGTGTGTATGTTTGTTACTTCTTCACGTCTAAACGGCTCAAGCGATTTCAATTAAATTTGGTATGGAGTTAGTTGACACCTTGGATTAACACATACGTTATAATTTATAAAGTTTGACGCGGGTAAATCCGCGGAGCACAGCTAGTTGTTCATAATTACAGTTAAATTGTCAAGGTATTGCTGCGGTATAGTATGAGGTCCGGTTACCGAGCGAAACCAAGTTCATTAAAACTCCTTCGGACGGTTTGGTCGCTTATCAGCAGCTGGTTGTCCTCCGAAGCCTCTTAACTAATTTCATCAATCAATTAATCAATCAAATCTTTATTTGCTCAAATATGGTACATAAGGTCTTAATGAAAAGGTATCCAACATATTCTGACCTGAGGTCGTGCAAATATACGAGTACATATATGTAGTTTAGAAACTTAATCTAATTATAAATTAATCTATTAAATTACATTATTACTTATATTCTAGATATTCTTTAGTTCTATAAAAACATTTCTCTTTGAGGAAATTAAATAAACTCTTCCTAAATTGAGGTAATGTCATTTTTTTTATATGTAACGGAAGGTTATTATATATTTTTATTGCCATGCAATATGCATTTTTTTTGAAAATCTCTAGTCTTATTCTAGGTAATTTAATTTTGTCTTTATGTCTAGACATGATATCAAAATGTTCGAATAAGTTCGGATGTTTTTTAACTAAAATGCATATTTCATATATATATATACACACGGTAATGGAAGAATGTTATATTCATTAAATAAAGGTTTGCAACTTTCCAAGAAACTAGCCCCACACAGGGATCTTATGCACTTCTTTTGTGCTATGAAAACTTTATCTATTTCTACTGAGTTGCCCCATACGATTATTCCATATCTAAGTAGAGAAGAGACATAAGCATGGTACGCCACTAGTGCGGTATTTACGTTAACAGTTTGTCAAATTCTCTTTAGTACAAATACAAAACGGTCTATTTTATTAACTAATTTTTCAATATGTGGTTTCCAGTTGCAATATTTGTCCATAGTGATACCTAAAAATACACAATAATCGACACTACTTAAACGAGTGTTATTATATTCTATGTCCAAAGGGATAATGTTTGATTTGTATGTCTGAAATTGTATTATATTTGTCTTATTCATGTTAATTTTTAAATTATTGTGGTTAAGCCAGTTTATGGTACTATCGAGAGCAATGTTAATGTCTTTTTGTAATTGGCCTTTTGTGTTGTTTTTTATGATTAGTGTAGTGTCATCTGCAAAGAGAATAGAATCTTGATTTAAAGCATCTGGAAGGTCGTTAATGTACAATAAGAAAAGAAGCGGGGCTA
Source organism: Pseudoips prasinana (assembly GCA_951640165.1). Lineage (NCBI taxonomy): Eukaryota > Metazoa > Arthropoda > Insecta > Lepidoptera > Nolidae > Pseudoips > Pseudoips prasinana. Next base: position 20,416,676 of record OX621260.1, read on the forward strand.
AGATACTCCCTTGTGGTGTACCATATTTGTTTGTTTTGTAAGTCGATCTATAGTTAATTTGTTCAAAATGTCTAGTTTTTGTAATTTCCACACATTGTATACGGTTCTCGAGATAACTTTTGATCCATTCGTGAGCATTTCCACGTATTACGTATTTATATATCTTAGAAAGTAAAGTTTGATGGCAGACGCAATCAAATGCTTTTTTCATGTCCAGGAAGAGACAGGCTATCATGGATTTGTCATTAAGGGTTTCCGTTATGTGTTTGACCAATGTAAAACAGGCTAGAGCTGTTGAACTTTCTCTTCTAAATCCAAATTGTTCCTTTTTAAGAATATTACATGTCGTTAGAAAGTTTTCCATTTTAATGTACATAGCCTTCTCAAATATTTTTGAAATTATGGGTGTTAAAGTTATTGGCCGGTAGTTACTCATGTCTGTTTTGATTCCTTTTTTGAATAAAGGCTTAACAATTCATGTCTTGAGTCGGTTGGGGAATTTTCCTTCTATGAATGATAAGTTAAGTAAGTATGTCAGGGGAGCTAAAATGCATGGTGCGCATGTTTTCAATACTACAGTGCTTAAATCGTCGTACCCTGTCGAATGGGTATTTTTTAATGAGTGAATAATCTGAAAAGTTTGAATTTTATCTATTGGTCTAAGAAAAATAGTTTTAGAGTTAAATGGGATGATAGTTATAGGTATTTGTTGATGTTTGTGATTATTAAATGCGGGGGTGTTATTTTGTGATATATAAAATTCATTAAATAATTCGCAAATTTGCTCTGGGTGGTCGTAAGATTTTTTATTAAATTCTATTTTATCGATTTCTGTTTTGTTGTCTGTGGTATTTTTATTTTCTTTTATAATATTCCACGCAGCTCTACTGGTATTTTTTGCATTTTTTATATAATTGAGACTATTTATTTGTTGCGCTTTATTAATACATTGTTTAAGTATTTTTGTGTAGTTTTCATATATAATTTTGTTACGTTTTTTATTGTCTTTATAAAGATGATATTTTAGGTATAGGATTCTTTTTTTAATACAGCATTTTTTTATATTTTTAGTTAGGTTCCGGTTTTTAACGTGTTTTTTTGTATTCTTTATTTTTTTTATGGGAAAACATAAGTTATAAAATAGTGTAATAATATCATGAAAACAGTTAAACGCATCGTCTGTTGCTTGGCATTCGTATACTTCTGAAAAGGATAAACTGGTTAAACAGTTTTTAAATTTTGTTACGTTTTCTCTAGTTATGTCTCTTATTTTTTTAAATCAGTAACGAGGAGATCTTTTTGTATAGTGCTTGATCTCTATACAAATAGTTAACGATTGGGTGGTTTCGTGGTCTGAGAGTGCTAGGTAGTGAAGATTGGGCTTACTATCATGAATATTACTAACTATAAGATCTATGCATGATTTTTTACGGGTTGGTAATTGAATATGACTTTTTAGATTATTGTTGCTAAGAATAGATAAAAGCTCTTTAGATTGTTTACAGGATTTAAGTATGTCGATGTTCCAGTCTCCACACAAAATTAGTTTTTTGTTTGACTTTTTACATAACTTATCTATAAGTATTTCTAATTTATTAAGGAATATAGTTGTGTCTGATGTAGGCGTCCTATAGATACAAACTATTATGAGACCGTAAAGAATTATTTCGATTGCACAGTATTCAAAATTATGGGCAGATGCTAATGGGAGGTTTAACAGTTCTTTACATTCTAGATCATGCTGTGATATTGGGTTGTCTTCTGGCAGTCATTTGGAGAAATCGATCCTGTCTCTGTGTAATAACACGGTATATATCCGTGTCCACGACCTTGATATCAGGTTTTGGCTGGTGTATTGGGCCTCATCGACTATGCGTTGAATAGCACCATTTTCTTATATCTTATCTTTCTCTTTAAGCTTACATGGCACATTAAATGAAATAGAATTATCGCTTTTCGTTAATTAATAAATCAATTTAAATTTTCCTTAACGTAACGCATTACTAAGAATTTTGCCGCTGTATTTTGTTATTTATTTACTACTAGCTGACCCGACAGACCTTGTCCTGTCTTAACGATGACTATTAACTCACGCTATCTGTCAATACTATGTCAAATAAAAAAAAGTTACATTAAAAAGGTTATATTGTCCAAAGCGCTAAGGTTAGATTAGAAATAATATTTGGTTTTGAAGTATTCTTAAATTTTCTTATTTTTCGCGCAATTTCAAATCTTTTTTTTACATAAGAACCTTCTCCTGACAATAACAAACACAATAAAAAAAGAAATAGTGAAATCGGTCCAGCCGTTCACGCGTGATGTCGTGACAACGGAAAACGGGTTTCATTTTTATATATATAGATTTAAACTTTTGAAAACAGAATGTAGAAGTTTTAGTCTGTATATGAACTTTATAGGGAAATTAAAAAGATTTTAAAGAAAAATTCGTAAATAGTTTACGATTAAGGTATTCCTAGATTCTGTTGTTGTAGCATACCCTTCGAGCTTTTAGACAATGAAGACGTTATCGTTTTAAATTTGCAAACATTATTTTCGGCCGATTTTTATGGGGACGAGGTTAACACGTATGGCACACGCACAAACCAAAATCTTATTCATGTAAACGCACACTATAACAATCTCACACACCAACTTGAAATTTGCGCACATGTATAAAATAGAGCGTAGTAACGCATTCTTTAGACTCACACTAAGATAATCTATAGTGATGGGCTTTGGCTAAGAATATATAATAAGTATCATCTTAGCTTTCACGAGACGTTTTGCCTTAATGTTAAACACTGAATTAGATAGTAATATTATTTTATTTATTACTTTTATTCATACCTAATTTATCTATATCTAAAATATATCTTCTGTAACAGACAGTAAAAAATAAAAGAACTGAATATAGATGGTAACTATTATAAATGTTAGAAATTAAAATCAAGTCTGTACTGAATAAGTTACAGTTGACTTGTTATTTCAAGACGATTTTGTAGGTCATACATAGGACTCTTTGCTGTAACTTCATCCGAAGCGGCTGTAAACAGTCCATCGTCGACGTATAGTGCTATAAGCACCTTCTCATGTCCGTATTCTGTTGTTCACAAGAGTTTGAATACTTTCCGACTTAAAATGTTCTGAGCAAATCACACTGGCTCTTGTTGCATTCCATTTTGAATTTTGACACCAAATTGTGTCCCTAGTTCATTCAGCTTTAGATCCTTCGGAAACCTGTTAAAATTCAATAAAACCGGTAGTCGAAGAATAACTTCGTAAATACGATAAATTTAGGAACAAAAAGTATCTGAAAATGTTTGAACAACACCTCTAAAACAATTTATAATTAGTTCTAAAATAAGAATCCAATATGTACTACTAACATAGCATTTTAAAACAATGTAACGTTCATTCAATTCATTCAATCAAAAATTTCAGGCAGTTTAGGGATACTACGCCTTCTACCAAGACAATGGCAATCGTAGAATTGTCGCTAATCTGTTGCAATTGGTAGTTCATTTGAATCAAAATTATGAAACATTACAAACACAATTGACAAAAAATAACTTACTTGTGATAGAAAATACCGTCTTCCCGTGAATTTGATGTCGCTGATCTCATTTTACATGAAAATACCGCACCGTTCACAATTTTTACGGAGCACTACTTCACGACACGAAACGACACCAAATGGCCAAGTTTGAGTGAAACAATTTTATATAACGTGTATGGCCAAGGGGGTTTTTTTTTTTTTTTTTTTTTTTGATAAAGCAGGGGGAATGCTAATGCATGCCACCCGCAAAAAGTGTCTGCGGGTGGGTATGTCGGAGTCGCACCGACTAAACCTAACCTGCCGTGGACTTCTTCTGGCGCCTGATAGGGGGAGCCCCGGGAACGCGGGTATGCTGCTCCGGTGCCCCTCTTTTGCGCCGGGTCCCAGATGGTTGGGACACGCACCCGGGGAGGACTGTGGATTGCCCTCCTCATTTGCCGACTCCTGCCAGTACGGCACAGCGACTGCGCCACAAACAGTTCGCTGTCTTCCCGGGGATGCTTGCACGTGGTGGCAGTTCAGGACACTTCTCATACTGCCACCGCAGCCCCGAGGGGAGTTGGGCTAACGGCTGCCGCCGCCGCCCCGACGCCTCCTCCGCCTACGAGCGGGATCGGCTCGTTCCCGATCCCGTTCGGCGGCCTCCTTCTGCAGCAAAACTGCCTCACAGAAGGAGACCATGGCGTCCCATTTGGTGGAGTCGCCAGCCAGCATCGCATACACGACTGCTGGCGGCGAAAGATCCCGTCCGATCACAGCGACCAGGACTCGTCTCTCGGCCTCCCAGGCCGGGCACTCCTCCAGCGTATGCTGGGCCGAGTCCAGGTCGCTCCCGCAATGGTGACAATGTGTCGTCACTTCTCGGCCGATCCGGCACAGATACTCACCGAAACACCCGTGTCCGGTGAGTATCTGAGTCAGTCTGTAGGTGACGCAACCACCCTTCCTTCCCACCCAGGCCTCGAGGTGAGGCAGGATAGCACCGACGGCACGTTGGCGCGCGTTCAGCCGCAACTCAAGCCTTGCGCGCCACTGTGTTAGTACGCGCCGGTGTGCATCCCGCCTATAGGCAACGAGCGTCTGCTCTGGCGCCAAACCGCTCTCCCGGCGGACGCGGATCTCGGTGTAAACCGTCGCGTCGACTGCCGCTAGGAGGTCAAACGGCGGGAGGCGCGCCAGGAGTGTCGCCGCCTCAAAGGATACCGTCCGGTATCCTCGTGCGATCCGTATGGCCACCACACGCTGTAGGCCGTTCAGGAGAGCTCTGCAGCGGGAGGCGCCCGTCAGGCGTTCAGACCAGACGGGTGCCCCATAAAGGACCATGGATCGCACGAAACCTCCGTAGAGGCGGCGAACTTCTTCCCTGGGACCCCCGAGGTTCAGCAAAAGTCGGTGTAACACTCCGGTTACCCGGCGCACTCGGGGGGCCAGACGCTCGAAGTGCTCCTCGAAGCCCCATCGGCTGTCTAGGGTGGGGCCCAGGTACTTCATGTACCGCCCCACCCTGACCTCTGCGTCACCTACACGCATCGACATACTGGGTGGTTCCTCCCTACGGCGTAAGCAGTGGAACCATAGCGCCTCGGTCTTGTGAGGCCCGAAGGCCCAGTCTCATTATGGCCGCGATGACACACGCGACACCAAGTTCGGCGAGCCGTACCGCCCGCTGGAAACTTACCTCCCGGGCTATGACGAGCGTGTCGTCCGCATAGCAGACGACGCTCACCCCGGGAGGGAGGCTTATCCGCAGGACCGCATAGTACGCGAGGCTCCATAGCAGAGGTCGCAACACGGACCTCTGAGGAACCCCGTAGGAGAGCTCCCTCTGGATCTCAATCCCGTTCCGACCGACGAATTTAATCGTCCTGTCGCGCAAATATGCCCCGACTATACCACGGAGATAGGGAGGCACGTTATGATGGACCAGTGCCTCCCGAATCGCCCGCCAGGGGAAGGATTTGAAGGCGTTGACGATGTCTAAGCTCACCACCAACGCCACCCTCCCCGCCCGAACGGTGGGCTCCGACAGGGCGCGGACGCGGTTGATCGCGTCCAGCGTCGAACGTCCCTGCCGGAATCCGAACTGGCTGTCCGATAAGTCGGAGCCAACGCGTGATAGATGCTCGCTGAGACGGGCGGCTATGACACGCTCAAATAGCTTGCCCGCCTCGTCCAGCAAGCAGATTGGTCGGAACGCCGAGGGAGAATCGGCGGTCCTGACTGGCTTCTGCAAAAGCACCAGCCTTGCCTCTTTCCAGCAGGTGGGGAACATGGCACTACGGAGGCAGCTGGTGAACAGTTGCCTCATCCGGTCCCCCAGGACTACCAGGGCGCAAACCCACGCCCTGCCCGGTATCCCATCCGGGCCAGGGGCGGTATTTCGGGCTGCAAGTCGCCGTACTGCTCGGCCCAGCTCCCCTCCGTCACCTCCAACTGGTCGTCCCAATCATGGTACGACGGTGACGGAGGGTCCGAGGGACTGTCCTGGACCCTAGGGAAGAGGGTGTCCACCACCCTCCTCAGGAAATTCGGGTCCAGGGTACTCGTCAACGGAGGGACCCACGGTCTGAGCTTGCCCAGTACCATTTTGTACGGGAGTCCCCATGGGTCCCTATCCAGTCCCTCGATGAGCTCGTTCCAGGACCGAGCTTTGGCTTCCGCTATCGCAATGGATAGCGGCTTGACGGCGACTTGATACGCCCTGTGCGCTCCGGCAGCCTCTTCGGCATTGGCTCGCCTCCTCCGACGGGCCCGCTGGTGTCGGCGACGCGCTGCGACATACTCCGAACGGACGTTAACGTCTCCATTGTCTAAATGGTCGAAGAACATACCGCACACACTATGGTTTATATCAAAGAGTATAAAAGTTAGAGCTATTGCCTTAATAGAGAAGCCGTAACTGAACGTTTATAAATTATCTAATGAAGCCTTAATAAAACCCACTACTACAAACTCTAATGAAATATTCTCGAAATTATCAAAATTACATTATTTTTACTATTGTTTTAAAACATGTGTTTATGCTTGGGTTACTACTCCAATCAACGAGGTAATATTTTATTATTAAAAAGTAACTTTCTGCTTACTGATAATTGGGAAGTATTAAATTAAGTATTTATTTAACTTTGTACCCGTGCCATGTGGAAAATGGCTTCGAAGTCAATCTAAGATGACAATTCCATATGTAGCACTTGCGATTACATAAAAGAAAAGATATCCCATATTAAGTAAATAATTCCCTGTACCGCATGGGACTTGTAAAACATGTAATACGCAAATATAACCGATATTACGATCCCAAATTGATTGCACAACATGGGCTGCCATAAAATTAAAAACCTATAGTAAGTTAAACGCCTGTGTTATTTTTTATGGCTCGTCTTTCTTAAACTGTCCATAGTCCAGTACCAAAGAGCATTTGAGCATTACATGTGTACACAGTCCATACTAAAACCCATGGTACGTGTGATAGCACCTATTCATTAAATGGACCAACCAATGAGCTTGTTTGTGTGAGAAAATGTCAAAGTGTGAGTAGTCGCGAGCGAAGTGACGGACGGGTGTTGGATTGGATTACGTTTTTTAGTGGTTTCGATTAATTATTTGTTAAAGCTTCTTTTGTGTCAACATCAGCTTCGAATTTTAGATAAATTAATATTTGTAGATAGTGATTATTTTAAATTATGTGTCATAAGTTCTGCAAAAAATAATCTACGAATGTGAATGTTCAGCATGTGTCACCACTCATCAACAAATTCTGTGAATCGGTGAACTGCCGCGATGTGAGGAGAGTTATGACTATCAGCTGAGAATTGACTTGGTTTAGTTAGTGTTTGTGTTGCAAACCAGTGTTATTTATTTTTTGTCTGGTGAAGGTGATAAATTGAGACTCAAAATGGCGGATCTCGAGGCTGTGCTGGCAGACGTCAGCTACTTGATGGCCATGGAGAAGTCAAAATGCACTCCAGCAGCACGAGCTAGTAAAAAAATTGTACTACCAGATCCAAGGTAAAATATTGAGGTATTGGGGTGTATCATGCCTCACTGTAATTATATGTTTACACGATTTCATGGCAGGCTAGACAATTTGTTTACAAAATTGATTTTAACAAACTTTATTACCTTATACTTATGCCTACAGAATTAAACACACATTAGATATTTAAACATAAATATAAATACTTATTATGTTTTCTGTTTTGTGTGCAGTAGTATTATTAAGTTAATTATTCTTGAAGAATAACAAACGAAATTCAGGTATGAAAATATCTTTTTGTGAATACAGGAATTAAAGAGAATAAAAAGTTTATCTAATGATTATAAACACAAATTGCAAAATATAGGTCATTAACATTTTAGCAAAGGTCATTGCACTCAATGCACTAGAGTTGAAATTTATATCTGTCACTTGTTGACTGTAATTGGTTAAAAGAAAACATTCATAAAATATGAATAAAAAAAAAGTTGGTGATTCATTTTTCTTCATTGAAAACAAAAGTATATATGCATGCTCATTAAGATTAAACTAGTTTACCAAGAAAGTGAACTGATCATAATTAGGGGGTGTAAAAACATTGGTAAGGAAGATGACCCACTGACCACAATATAAATTGTGTTTTGGGAAAACAACCACAGATTACAAGTAATACCCTAATGGATGATACTATTCCTTAGTTAGGTCTCACACCTGGAAAATCTTGTGCTGATTAGTTAGGCTCACTGTAGTAAGATGCTCTCACCGATCCGTAAGCGATCGGCGAGGTAAAGCTTCTGAGTGTCTCCGTGCTTCGGAGGGTACGTTAAGCTTTTGGTCCCGGTTGTAGTTATTAGAAAACAGTTGTTAAGCCATGTCAGAGGCCTACTGGGCGGCTTGAGCAACTCTGACACTAGGGTTACCACTACCCATACGATAAGCAAGCAACTGTAGTAAGACAAGCATCTGTAAGTAATGGACATCCTTAATTCATGGTGCAATCCATGATTTAAGGATGCCCAGATTATTTTGGTCTGATTGACTCAAGAGACTCTTTATCTAATACAAGAAATAAACAAACAGAATACTATCTGATGGGTCGGTTGGTAGATACTTGCCATTCATGCAGCACGTTGTGGGTTCGATTCCCACTCACAGACATTTGTGGTATGAACATGTCCAGAGTCCTGTTTGTCCAGAGTCTGGGTATTTATCTATTTAACTATGTATTTAAAAATGAAATCTTTCCATATTCCATGCAGAATAAAATAATAATAATATCCAGGGACATTGTTCACACACTGCCATCTGATCCCAAACTATACAGAGCTTGCTCTATGGAAACCAGATAACTGATATACTAAATTTACTAGTTTTAATTTACAAATATATAGTTATATAGATAATTACACTCAGACTCAGGTCAAACACCTTGTATTAGATCAAATAAAAAGTGAATAAATAAAATTGGCAATATTGTTATTAATGGTTGTGGTATTGAGCTGTCCACTTAAATTTTTAGGTTGAGTTATAAATGTAATTTATTATTACAAATTCATTAAATATCTACTTAAACCTATATAGGTACTTAGGTGGTAAGTATTGATAACAAATATTCTCTGTTCTAATCATTGATCCAGTAAGTATAGTTATCACAATTTGATATTGAAAGGTATTTAGGGACTATAGGAAATTAATGTTTATGATAGTGTCTATAAAAATATATGCTATTGTCATTCATGCTATTGTTGTATTAATAATATAGTCCTATAAAATGTCTGTGGTGTATTTCAGTATTAAATACATAAAAAATTTAACTTAGCCTAATTAAATATAGTTTACTTTTACTTAACCTAATTAAATATAGAGGAAGAGGCCTTTGCCAAATGGTACACTGCAATAAGAGACATTTTAAATTTAATAAAATCAAAATAAATAAATGTTATTTAAATCCTCTTAGTATCTGTAGATAAAAAGTATTTTAATTCATCATCATCATTATAATCTGCTGAAAAACGTCCGAACGTCCAACTGCTGGACAAAGGCCTCCTCCAAAGATCTCCACAATTGCAGGTCTTGGGCTATTCGCATCCATTTTATTTTATTTTTATTAATAATAGATATCATAAACAATATCAACATACAACATCAAAGAAAAAATGTTAAGAAGTTCAGGAAAATTTATCATAGAAATACTCTGGGAAGTGTTTCAGTTTTAAATCTTACCAAATAAATGATTACTGATGTAAAGATGGATGAAGGAAACTATACTGCATCAAGGTTATCTGCATTTGTAATTCATTGAACTGAGTGTAAACAAAGCTCTTTCTTAGGTGACTCATGTAGTTACATACATAAACTCACGCTGTTTTGCAGAGGGGTAGGCAGAGACAACCAATTTCCATTTGTCATGATCTTTGGCCACCATGTATTAGTTTCTGATAAGTAGTACTTCTTCTGAATAGCTGAAGCTTCCATCTTCAAATTTAACACAGTGGTAGTGACCATACCCATGATAGCATATATCTGAATTCATAAAATATGACATGCCACAGAGGAATAATCACAGTTAATATCTATAATATTTAGGGACAATGTCACACAGATCATCCTAACCCCAAACTAAGCAAAGCTTGTACTATGGGTCATATCCACAACAAATATTCGTGCTGATCACACGAATATTTGAACTTACCGTGACTCAAACCCAGGACCACCAGCTTCGTAGGCAGGAGCACTACCAACTAGGCTACGGTGACCGTCACGAAGTTGAAATCAATGTAAAAGTATAGACATTACTTAACTACAATCAGCTCAATATTTGCAGTAGAATGCCTTGCAGACCTACTGTATTATCATCACAACACCAACACAAATTTAGTTAATTATGATCTTGATTTTATTTATGAACTTGAATATCTTGGAACAACTAACACACTGCCATCTGATCCCAAACTAGGCTATTAGACAATATATTTCTTTACACATAGATATAATAGAGGAATTACACTCAGATAGCACAAATAATCATACTCATCATCAGAAATTCTTAGCAGAAACCCCTTGATTATAAATGTATGATTACATGATCGGATTGAATAGTATATTAGTTTATAGTATTATATATATATAGTATTTCCAGTTGTATATGTCCAGTTTTTTTACTATTAATGTTTACTTTACGATCTGTGCAATTTTATGTGCATAAAGTGATAAATAAATATTAGACCTGAGTGGAGATTCAATCTGCAACCTCTGGCTTAGCAGTCAGGGTCACTTACCACTAGACCAACAAGATCTTCACTCCTGGACATTATCAGACCTCCACGTCCTCATTGAACTTATCACCCACACATTACATCTTAAGGCCAGTTGCCCTAAACCATGGTGTATAGAAAATAACTTACTAAAATAACTTTAACTAAAAATGTATAAAGAAAGTCAACAAAATAATCTAGTCATTTTGAAAGATTATTCTGAAATGGAATCAATCATCTTTTACTTTACTGATGCTGCTGTGTGGCTGACTGCATAGATTATAAAAAAACCGGCCAAGTGCGAGTCGGACTCGCGCACGAAGGGTTCCGTACCATTATCTATAAAAACAAGCAAAAAATTCACGTTTGTTGTATGGGAGCATCCTTAAATACTTATTTATTTTATTTTTTAGTATTTGTTGTTATTGCGGCAATAGAAATACATCACAGAATATCACCATCCCATTTCATCCCATTGGGGGCATAGAAGTCAGCCTAAGAACTATATAACAGAGAACAGGCAGCAGCATTTCTCCGAGAGCTAAAACCATAATACTTCAATCACCAACCTGTCTGGCAAGTGTGGCGATTATGACATGACTCCTCAAAATTATGGGTACAATAAAACCTATGGAGATCTTTGGGGGAGGCCTTTGTTCAGCAGTGGATATCTTTTGGCTGATATGATTACTAAATGAAACTGCAGAAGTACAATACAATACAATTCTTTATTGCAATCATGTGTACAATATTGGTGTTACAAAACATATTAGTATCAACATGAACCCTGTTAGGGCACAGCAATTAATTTTTATCTTGAATATTATTCAGCCAAGCAGGTACATTATTTCAATGAAGTTAAAACAATAATTAAAAATATTATACAATAAAATAAAATACATAACAAATTTAATTTCAATACAATATTAATGTCAAATTAATTATAAAATTGATTCATGATTATTTATAAAATTATAATAATTACTAAATAAATTCTAGCACCATAAATCATGTCATTTTCCGCATAATCGAAACAAATTAATTTGTCACTTGGGTAGACTTTTGTCTTCGAAAAACTCTTGCAAAGTGTAATATGATTTCTCTATAAGAAGATTATTAAGCTTATTTTTAAAAATGTTTAAATTGGATATGTCTTTTATTGTTTTTGGGATTTTATTATATAACTTAATCGACATAGCATATGGTCCAGAATGGAATACTTTTAAACTGGAAGCAGGCAATACTAATTTGTTGCTATTTCTTAAAAGGCGAGGTTCTTTGTAATGGTCTTTATTTTGAGAGTAGGTGCAAGTGTTGTTTGACAAAGAGGCAAATTTCGAGAATGTAGAGTGAGGTTAGTGTCAAAATACTATGAGTCTTAAAGTGTGGCCTGCAACTATCAGTTCCATCAATATTTGCTAGAATGCGTATACATTTTTTTTGTAATCGAAAAACCTTTTCAACATCCGTGCTATTTCCCCAAAGTGTTATACCATACCGAAGCCATGAATGTGCATATGCATAGTATGCAGTAATGGCAGATTTTAGATCAGTTGATATTTTAAGTTGGTAGAGTGCGTAGGTGAAACGGGAGAGTTTTGTGCAAAGGGCTTGAATGTGAGCTTTCCAATTAAGGTGTGTATCGATGTTTAATCCTAATAGTGTAAACATGTCAACGCATTCTAGTTTTGTGTCATTTATGTAGAAGTCTATGTGTAGTGCTGTTTTTTGGTATGGTTTAAACTGCATAATTTTCGTCTTAGTTAAATTTAAAGAAGTCATACAGAAGTTAGTAAAAGAATCCATAAAATGTATTTGTCAATATTATTATTGTGCCTTAATAGATATTAATTGGGTTGTTCAATTAGTGTAAATGGTTGGTAGTAGATTATGTCTAAATGGTTGTTAGAACTAATGACTATTTAATTTACTTGGTATTCATTTTTGGCATACCATGACTTTATAATTTTTTTTGTAAAAGAATTTTATGAGCCTTTTAGTTAATTGCAAATGACACTCAGGATTAATACACATCATCCATCTTATTTCTTCATATTTAAAACACTACTGTTTTCAATGCACGCAAGACTGCAAACAAAAATCAAACACTAAATTTATTAATTTTATAGAATTTACTAGCTGTGCCCTGCAGTTTCACCTGTGTTAAACTAGGTTGTACCAACTCGGAAACCTTTGTGTACTCATGCACAACACTTTGCCGGTGATCAAATGCATAGTTTACGATTCTATAAAGGACATACAGACATACATTAATTTTTATATATATAATAATATAATAATAATATCTGGGGACAATGTCACACAGATCATCCTAGCCCCAAACTAAGCAAAGCTTGTACTATGGGTACCAGGCGACGATATACATACTTATATAGATAGATAAATACTTAAATACATAGAAAACATCCATGACTCAGAAACAAATATTCGTGCTCATCACACAAATATTTGCACTTACCGGGATTCGACGGTCACCGTAGCCTAGTTGGTAGTGCTCCTGCATCCGAAGCTGGTGGTCCTGGGTTCGATATAGATTCTCCACATGTAACATACATGTGAATTTTTTGTTAAATGTTTCAATTTTAAATGTATCCATTTTTACCATCTCAAATATTGATAATATAGATTCTGTCTGAATACTGGCAAAATCATCCCTGGAAAATGGAATTTCATTTATCAATTAAATGTATCCATTTTTACCATCCCTGATATTAATAATATAAATTACTATATATATATAAAATAATGGAATGTCAGTAATTCAATTACAATTAACATATCTATACACAATAGTGAAATCCCAGAATGTTTAACTATAATCTATTATGAATTTTTATGTGGTGAGCAACAAGTACCTATTTTATAAACATAAACTGTAAACAATTATTTATATAAGAACCATAATCATTGACTGGCCTTGTTCTTTCTACACAACTTGTTCATAGACAAATTAAGTTCCTTAAGTTAACATCCACCTTGTATTATCTGCTAGAACCATTCCCCACCTTTCATTTCCTGGATAAACCAGTTTTAATAGAAATTAAGTTCCTTAAGTTACACCCACCTTGTATTATCTGCTAGAACCATTCCCCACCTTTCATATCCTGGATAAACCAGTTTCATTAGAAATTAAGTTCCTTAAGTTACATCCACCTTGTATTATCTGCTAGAACCATTCCCCACCTTTCATATCCTGGATAAACCAGTTTTAATAGAAAATAAGTTCCTTAAGTTACATCCACCTTGTATTATCTGCTAGAACCATTCCCCACCTTTCATATCCTGGATAAACCAGTTTTAATAGAAATTAAGTTGCTTAAGTTACATCCACCTTGTATTATCTGCTAGAACCATTCCCCACCTTTCATATCCTGGATAAACCAGTTTTAATAGAAATTAAGTTGCTTAAGTTACATCCACCTTGTATTATCTGCTAGAACCATTCCCCACCTTTCATATCCTGGATAAACCAGTTTTAGTAGAAATTAAGTTCCTTAAGTTACATCCATCTTGTATTATCTGCTAGAACCATTCCCCAGCTTTCATAACCTGGATAAACCAGTTTTAATAGAAATTAAGTTCCTTAAGTTACATCCATCTTGTATTATCTGCTAGAACCATTCCCCAGCTTTCATAACCTGGATAAACCAGTTTTAATAGAAATTAAGTTCCTTAAGTTACATCCATCTTGTATTATCTGCTAGAACCATTCCCCAGCTTTCAAAACCTGGATAAACCAGTTTTAATAGAAATTAAGTTCCTTAAGTTACATCCACCTTGTATTATCTGCTAGAACCATTCCCCACCTTTAATATCCTGGATAAAACAGTTTTAATAGAAATTTAGATCTTTAAAAATCAATTATAAGCCTATTTCTAACTACAGAAAATGTTTGGAAAGCACACTAGATATGCTTTTCAAAGATACCTAAAAGAAATTGGTCAGACATTCTTGTGACAATTTTTTATTTAATTGAAATAACTGGCCTGGGTCTAGTTGGTATTGACTCTGTCTGCTAAGCAAGGTTTGTAGTTGCAATCCCCACCCAGGTTAAATCTTTGTATAGACGCCAGCACATCAAGCTACCCCAATCTGTCAAATTTCCCCAATGGAAAGTAAACCTTATGCATATGTAATAAAGTTGAAAATCTATAAAAGAAATGTGACAGATTGGGATAGCTGGATGTGCTGGCGTCTGTACAACAGTTTTTAAGCCATGTTCTGATATGGCCTACTGAGAGGCTTGAACAACTTTGGTGTTATTTTTGGTGTTCCCTTACTGTTTGTGCACGTCTTATTTGTTGTATTTGTGTTTGTGGGTTCTTACACTAGGTAAGTTCATATATTAAGTGTTTATTTATTTAGCGGATGCCGATCGACCATGGAGGTGGATAACCGGCCTCCTGGGCGACCGCCAGACCCCCTTCCTTCTCAATCGCAGGATTTATTCTCCCACACCCCAACAATAACTGTCCCACTTTCAAGTTTCGAGTCAGTGGAGGCGGACCAAAGCCGCAAACGCGGTTTAAGTGTGCCAAACTCGACTCATGATGATGACAATACTGTAGCTCATAAACGTGATAGAGTATCTGCTCCCTCCCTTGTTGCTCGGTCTAAGTACTCTGCCACAGATATTGCTCCATTCCTGGTACATGCCTCATTACAAGAAGTTGAACCTAATTCAGGAACATCTATCCACCCCATTAAGTTTGGCCAGTTATTGATTCGACTAAATATTAAAAATGTTCTACAGGATGGAATTAAAAGAGTCGGTAGGAACAGGATCTCCATTGAGTTCAAATCCCCTGAAGACGCAAACTCTTTTCTCGCAAATGACGAATTTATTAAGAAAGGTTATTCTTTGTCCATACCAACCTACAATATTACTCGTATGGGAGTTGTTAAAGGTGTACCAAATGAATGGACTGAAATTGAAGTTATGGATAACCTTAAAACTCCAACCGGATGTGGAAAAATACTAAAAGTAAGACGCATGAACAGAAAGGTTGTCACTGATGGCTCCACAGAATGGAAACCAACACCTACCGTTGTCCTAACTTTTGATGGCCGTATTCTCCCAGATAGGGTTTATTGTTGTTACAATTCTTTACCTGTCAGCCTATACCTTTTCCCCACTATCCAGTGCTTTAAATGTTGTAGGTATGGACACACAAAGACCCAGTGTAGGTCTAACCCAAGGTGTTATCGCTGTGGAGATTCTCATTCTGGGGAAGTATGTACTTCTGACGAAGCCCAGTGCATCTACTGCTCTGGTAATCATGCTGCTAATAGTAAGATATGCCCTGAATATAATAGACAAAAAGATATTAAAACAGTTATGGCACAAAATTCTATATCCTACGCAGAAGCGTCTCGTAAATTTCCACCAGTAACTAAATCATACTCTGAAGTTGCAGCCTCAATCCATAACCCCTCCCCGTCTTCCTACCCATCTACAGGACAGAAACATGTGCCCCAGCAACGAGTACAAACCAACTCGTACCGTAAAATAATAAGAACTAGTTCTAGGTCTCCTCCCAATCATTCTCCGGGTTACGACCGTAGAGCTCACCAGGAGTTAGTCAATAGTTACTCTATTCCATCCTCTCCAAATGGCTGTGCCCTAAACCATCCTTCAAATCCTCCAGAAAATATCCAAGCCTCAGAGACTGTTGAGTCAGTCATTTCATTTTTGTCTTCACTGTTAAATAATTATAATATACCTGACCACGTTGCCCTCAACATTATAAGAGATATGCAAAAACGTCACATTCCATCTGTTACAGTGGAATGCCAGGAGCATGCTTCCAAAAAAGCATGATATCATACATTTACTGAATACTTATAAACCTGTAATTTTTGCAATATCTGAGACGTGGTTAATGCCTCGTCTCCAGATAAATATTCATGGGTATAGCATGCTTCGCGATGACCGTTCTGATGGTTATGGTGGAGCTGCTATGCTGGTGAATAATAACCTCCCTTCCTCCCCTCTCTCCTTACCCAACCATGGAGATGAAGTTAATGCCGTTGGAGTGAATCTCCTGGGCATTAATTTTATCTCTATTTACATTCCAACTCCCAATCCTTTGTGTTTCCAATTTATTAAATCCATTTGTAATTTATACAGTCCCATAGTTATCCTTGGGGACTTTAATTGCCATAATCCTATGTGGGGGTCTGACCATTGTGATTACTCAGGTTTAGATTTAGCTGATTTAATGGACGAGGTGGGCCTATGCATCATTAATGATGGTTCTGTAACCAGGCTTCCTAGACAAGGTCAGGGAAGGAGCTGTGTGGACCTTACTCTGTGCTCTGCAAGTTTGACTGCCCAGTTAGAGTGGACTCGTCTGAATCTTACATATGGTAGTGACCACTACCCTATTTGCACTTCCTTCATAAATAGATCCCTGCCTACTGTAGATAAAACCCCATTGTTAAAATATAGATTGTCAGCTGCCAGGTGGGTCATGTATCAACTAGCTGTGGAGGACAGAATCTTTTCCATGCCTGCAATTTCTTTCTCCAATCTAGATGCCTGTCTTACTCAATTCTCCGGTTGTATTTCATCAGCGGCTGAAGAGGCCATTCCTTTAAAAAATTCTGCTTCAGGGAAGATATCTTCTCCTCCATGGTGGGACAGTCAATGCACAGGTGTAATTAAAGCCCGAAATGAAGCAGAATTTAGGTATGTTAACAATATGTCCCGTGAAAACCTGATAGAATATAACCGGATTGTTGCAAAGTCCAGGCGACTGTTTCGGAAAAAGAAGTATGAGGGTTGGAAAAAGTTTTGTTCCTCTCTCTCTCCCTCATCCCCATCAAGTTTGGTTTGGCAAAATTTAAAAAGGTTTAAACGCGGTTGTTCTCCTCAAAAGTCCCACCCCATATCTTCAGATATTATGATTTCTTTTTTTAATAAAATAGCTCCTGCCTATGTCCCTTCCTTAGAGGAATGTCCGTCTCCTTCTGGAGCAGCCATTATCTCCAATGACCCCTTGGACGTTCCCTTCTCTATTACAGAATTGGAATCAGTACTAAGTCATGTGCGTGACTCTGCCCCGGGCTGTGATGGCTTCCCTTATTCTTTTTATAAAAATATGGGGCCACTTGGCCGCCAATACCTTTTAGATATAATTAATGTTTGCTTTTCTTATAGTTTCATACCTACCAGTTGGAAATCACAGCTTATTATTCCCATTTTAAAACCAGGCAAATCTGCAGATAATCCAGATAACTATCGTCCTATCGCCCTATCTCCTGTCATAACTAAAATTCTGGAGCATTTATTAAAAAAGCGATTAGAATGGTTTATGGAAAACAGAGGCCTCTTAGCAGAATCCCAATTTGGATTCCGTAAAGGCTTCAGCACCATGGACAGTGTGGGCACACTAATTACAGATACCCGTATTGCATTCAGCAAGAACGAGTCAATAGTTGCAGTCTTTCTAGACATATCTTCTGCATATGACAGTGTCAACCTTTCCATACTCAGGAGTAAGTTACGAAAGCTGAGTATCCCAGAAAGAATCCTGCACTGTGTCTGTAATCTTGTGTTGAACCGCACTGTGAAGCTGCATGTTCCAGGAGATTCATACGATCTCAGAACAGTCTGGCGAGGACTCCCACAGGGCTCTGTTCTTAGCCCACTGCTGTATAGCATCTATACGTCAGATCTACATTTGTCGCTGAACAGCAACTGTCAAATTTTGCAGTATGCTGACGATTTATGTCTGTATGTCCCTGATTTGCTTATATCAGCTGCGGCGGAATCAATTCAGGTGTCCCTCGACTCCTTAAACCAATGGCTTGTCGCACATGGACTTAAGCTGTCAGCGGCGAAAAGCTCCGCTCTGGTTCTCACTCGGAAGAGAGCATTTCCAGATGTGTACCTGTAGATTGAAGGATCCCCAATCAAGATAGAGGAAAAAGTTAAATTTCTGGGTATCATCTTGGACTCCAAATTGTCAGGTGTCGCCCATATTGACTATGTAAATAATAAGTGTGACAAAAATGTAAATATGTTGCGTGCTCTTGCAGGTGTATGGTGGGGCGCTCATCCATTTAGCTTAAAGCTAATATACAATGCTACAATAAGGAGTATATTAGATTATGGTTCCTTCTTACTTGAGCCCTGTAGTAAAGTTGCTTTGAAAAAACTGGACACCATTCAATCAAAGTCCCTACGCATTGTATTGGGTTGCATGAGATCTACTCCAACTAATGCTTTGCAGGTAGAGAGTGGTGACCCGCCTCTCCTTATCCGTAGGCAATATCTTGCAGATAGATTTGTGTATAAGGCATACTTTTTTAAAAACCACCTAATATTGTCTAAGCTTGCCAATCTGGATAGCCTATTAAACCAAAGTGTGTACTGGAGACATAAGGATGCCCCTTTATATATTAATTCTTTTAAAAAAATAGGAAAGGTCTTAGAAAATACCCAGATTGCCCAGTGTGGCAAACTACCTTTATATGATACTCCATTTGAAGTATTACATTTTAATCCAAATTTTTTGCCATACATTGGCATCAGTAAAGATACAATTGACGCTAATACTGTATTCTCTTCTATTGTCAATGACAAATGGAGAGAATATCATAAATTCTTCACTGATGCCTCTAAATTATCTGCTTACAGTAAAACTGGTGTCTCAGTGTACTATGCAAATTCTCAGATCTATCTTCAATTCCAATGCCCACCTGAGTCATCAGTGTTCACAGGAGAGTGCATCGGTATACTTGAGGCATGTCTTTTTATATTAGCTCACAATGTTGTAACAAAGGCTGTTATATTCTCTGATTCCAGAAGTGCTTTAGAGGCTATTATTAAAAACCCTTTTAAGGATCCTCTTCATAGTCCCATCATCCTTGAAATAAAAAAATGTCTACATGTGTGTGCCATTAAGGAGACAGAAGTTATTCTTGTGTGGATACCTGGACATGCCGGTATTAGTGGCAATGAGTTAGCGGATGCTTCAGCCAAAGATGCTGTTTCCAGCGACCTGGCTGATCTTAAACACTCTTCCATCCAAGTATATGATTTTCTCCACTCTACCAAAATCAGCATGTTCAAATCCTGGCAGCGGTCTTGGTCCTATTCTAGTCTGACAAAAGGCAGTTTATATGCCTCGATACAACCCTTAATACCTGCTAAACCATGGTTCTACAAATTTAAAAAGATACCTAAAACCGTGACTTCTGTTATTTGTAGAATCCGCATTGGACACTGCTGCACCCCAGTCTTCCTACATAAAATCAGGGTACGGGATAACTCATTGTGTGAATGTGGGCTGGATGATGGCACCCTGGACCACATTTTCCTTAATTGCCAACTTAATAAACCTTTCCCCTATGGTCAGATTACTGCAAAATTAAATATTCAGCATCCTGTTAATGTTCGCTATCTTCTTTCTTTCTTCCCGAATCCCTTAGTGATTAGAGCATTTATTATATTTATATCCACTAACATGATAAAGTTATAATAATAAGTACTATCATATAATTGTGTTTGTTATATACATATGTATAAATATATATTCTACTAACACTTATTTGTGAATGTCTTTTGTTTCAGGCTCCAAACTGACTCCATAATGACCAATTTTGGATAGTTTAATCGACCGTAAATATATACCCATGTGTAGTCAACACCTGACACTGGCAAAAGTTGCTGAAATTATTAGCAGATTGCCATAATTAAAAAAAAAAAAAAAAAAAAAAAAAAAAAAAACTCTGACGCTGGGGTAATCAATACAACTTTATAGTAGGGATAAAGTAAATTAGAAACTCTTCACTGTAACACTAATTTTATTATTTCTAGTTGATGGTTAGTTTATAAAAACTTAACAAATACCATTGAAATCATAATAAATATATTATCAGGTCATAAATAATCATGTAATTTAAGTACTGTACATATTGAGATAATGGTAAATAATTTACAGTCATAATGTTATTTTGTGTATCATATATTTTCATTAACAATGTTTAGTACATAACATCTGCTTTTGCTATTCATCCTATTATTGGATATTGTTATTTTGAATGTTGGTATTATTTTACATTATAGGAAATTGACAACATTTGTGGTTGAGTAGGATGAATCACTCTATCAGAATATAGTGTGCCCAAGAGTGTTCCTTGCACTAATTGTAAATCAACTTTATATTGTTCAGGAAGTTTGGCTGTTGGAGACACTTCTGTATTGTAATTATACAGGTACAGCTGTGGTTACATCTAATACCTACTTAACAATATAGTCGTGACCTTGTTGGATGCTGGGCACATTTTAGTTGGTCTGTACATGTCTGTGGCAGACAACAGATTGAAGATAAAGCTATGCTAAAGTTCAGACTTGTGTAAATTATTTATGAATCTGATTGAATATTTAGCTCTTTAAATTCGAATTTAAGCATGGCTCCAATTAGAGTTCCACCTCTATCTAGTTTCGAGGTCAAATAAGAGTCCAGGTTCTCACACCAATATCAAATTTGTGTCTGAAACTGAAGCTAATTGGTAAGCTTCAGTTTCAGATTCCAAATTCGATATTGGTGTGAGAACATGACTCAAGGTTTATGGCAGTCCATATAAGGGTCAGCGCAGCCAGAGAAGAGCGCAGCGGAGAAGATTTTATTAAGGCACTAGAAAATCAACTTTAGAGCTATAAGAATAAAGTGCTATCAGTGTATATGCTTGAACCTGACAAAATGCTCGCGCAGTCTCGCGCATTATACCTAATGTTCAAGCATACATGCACTTTATTTGATTAATTTTAAAGTTGATTTTCTAGTGCCTTAAGAAAATCGTCTCCGCTGCGCTCCTCTCTGTCTGCGCTGACCCTAAGGGAACTTGTTGAGCATCATAATAAACTCGCAAAAGCTCTGCCACAAACATTCGTAATCTTAAATGTATCCGCGAATGTTTCACCACGCTTTGCAGACGCCTCAGCCGTGAATGGGAAGCACTCCTGGAGGACCCCACCACCCCATTACTTGAAACTTAAATTGCCGATGACAGAGACTATCATTATTCTTATACTCTCTTTGATGTGAACTAAGCTAGTTAAGGATTATCTGTGCTAGTTAGGAATAAACCTTTTTTCTTTCTTCTGCTCTCTAATAAGGCGTATAAATGGCAAACTCATTGCCTTACTAGAAAACAATGATAATACACGATCTATAAGCTTTTTTTTATATGATGGTAATATGCTAAATAATTCAGTAACTGGTATCTCTAATCTTACCCGAATTTGAAAGTGATTGCGATGGGCCCTATAGTTCAACAGGTCTGCAGGGTTCCCTTATGAAATGCAGGTTCGATGTTAAGAAGGTTCCGGCACTTGGATATGCAACCTAATTTCCGAGAAAAGGCGAAACAGCGCGTCAGTATGATTGAAAAGTGGGCGCCTGAATTCCAGTCCTTCGACCCTCGTTTCTTCAATGGATTTATCGCTGATAGAACAATTGGCTATAGGAACTTCTTGCATAAAGTCATATATGTAAACACAATATAAAAAATTCGCCGACAAATAATCCATTCGTCACTATGAGTCGTAGGAACATTCTCCTTTAATTCTTAACTAGGGCTTCGCATTTGAACCATATGCCCTTCGAATTAGGTCCAAAAACCACTATAAATTATATTCTAGTGGTTTTAGGACCGTCTTCTAAGGGCATAAGGTTCAAATGAATGTGACCTCGTATAGTTCACAGCCTGGTTAAGGTGAAGAGATTCCTTTAGAAATAAGTAGTAGTGTTCAATTTATAATTAACTTTTATTGTAGAGGAATTAAAAATATCTACAGTAAGTAGGGTAAGGAAAGGAATATCGGTGATATAAGTAATTTGGTGATAGTTTTTGAACCGAAAACCACACAGTTCCCTATGCAAGCAGATTCAAGAGATAGCGCTATCCAGTCGGTACAAGTGTGAAGAGGATATATATACATCACGCGCTTCGCTGCATTGTCCCTGCATTTAGTAAACAAACTTTTTTGAAATTTGTGCATCAGTGGCGCCATTTTTGAGTGAAGGTGGGCTGCGTTTACTTATTTCCTTAAAATTTATGAATTTAATTGGTGTTTCAGTGTTAAAGATTACTAAAATGTTTCATAAAACTAATCATTATTAAAAAAAACTTGAAGGTAAGTCGTGAATCATTCCTGGTAATGTTTTATTCCTTAAGTTGTGACCGATGTTTCTTAGTATTTTTGTCAAAATGTTGGATACGTTTTTGAGAGGTTAATTTGAGACCTATTTTGTGCTTGTATTAAAAATAAATATGAAAAGCCTAATATAGAGTTTGAAGGGTTTTGTTTTGAAGAATTCACGAGTACGTTTTATTTTGAATTTGAGACTAAAAAAACCATATCACCAAATTACCTATAGGTATATTTTTTATATCACCAAATAAACTATTTTTAGTGCCTCTAGATTCAAAATGGAAAAAGAAAATAAATATTGATAATTTTAAGAACAGCAACTTTAAGAAGCTGTCAGTTTAGTCGAAAAAAGATTTCAGTGCGAAGTATTTAACACCAAAAAGTGCCAATGAAAATTAAAATAAAGTATAAGAAAACTTTCGACCTTGCCTTTAACATTGAGCAATTCTGCCCAAAAAGCAAAAATTAATAAAATTCAAGAGATAGTAGATGATTTGTAGTGTGGCTTATGCGAGGTCTCTCTCCTGTTAAAAAAAGGAATGCAGCCAAATGGATCCAGTGCTCGTATTGTTTGTCGCCATACCACGAGATCTGTGCATCTATTGAAGATACTGATCCCGAGGAACAGTCATATTATAGATGTGACCGGTGCATTGAATGATATTTACTATAGAGCTAAACATTTTTTATTTTAAGTTCAAAAATCTGATTATATTGACAATTTCCATACTATCACCAAGCTACCCAGTATCACCAATCTACCTGACAGTGTCGCCAACTTACCTCCGATTTCTTTTTTATTCAATTGACATTTATTCTCAGAATGACGAGATTTTAATTAATTTAACTGTTTCAAGATTTAGTTCAAACAATAAGTAATATGATTAAACAAAAGTAACCTTTTGTTTAGTTTCCATATTCCTTTCAAATTCGTTTTTTTTATTTTTATCACCAATATACCTTTCCTTACCCTATTTCAAATAAAACCATTCACCAACAAAACTTTATCTGAACTTTATTATATAAAACCATAATAATCATTCATAGTCGAAAGAATTAACGAAACGTGCGAAAGGTTCACCAGTAGTACCTCTACCACGACGCCATATAGATTACTTTCTCGATGAAACTTACCGTTTTTTGTATATATATGGCCTTTGCGTCTTTTACAGACGATTTACGGCGCAATGTCTGAGATACATTTCTTTTGGTGGCTAAACAAACCGATGCGAAAGCGACATAGCCTGCCGCAGGCCTGACACGAGAAGTTTGCGGTGATTGGTGCTGAGCCGCTTTCACGTCGCTTCTGTCTCTTATCAGCAAGTACTCCGAACCAGGCTTCATCACAGATCTAAAGAAATTTTAAATTCATTGAAGTTTCGGCTAGGAACGGTGCTAGTTTCCTGGGATCGCTGGCGGTTGGAGGAAGAAAACTCCACTCGTCTTGTATAAGCGGTCCCGGGAAGAGGTAACCTGCTGTAGCTTAGGTTGCGCTTGCGCTTTGTCAGGCGGACGCTTTCGGTGAGAGTCTCGCGGACGCTCAATGTACAGTGGAGGTAATGGCGAGATCGTTCACGAGTACCCAGAGCCCCCGCTACCAGCACTGTGAGGCTGGCTACCGTGGTGGTTTTAGTGGGTTCGAGCCCCACACAACGTGCGACGGCATTTCCACCACGTAAAGAAAAAACCGGCCAAGTGCGAGTCGGACTCGCACATGAAGGGTTCCGTAGCAGCAAGTATTTCAGTTGATTAAATGAAAGCAAATTGCGGTTTATAACGTACTAGCTGGTGCCCGCGACTTCGTCCGCGACAATTTTGAATGATTACCAATGTAACTACTTACTTCTAGCTAAATCAAAAATAAACATACTTTTAAAAGAAATAAGCAATATAAATATAAGGTAACCTAACCTATAAATAACCTAGTTAAGAAATACACTAATGACTACTTGCTACTGTTATTTAAAAAAAAGACCCGATATCATAAACCCAAAAATATCAAAGAATACATATCAATTGTCCTTAAGTAAAGTCAGTAAGTCAAATAGAGTAATATAATAATCAACGATGCATTAATCACCAAGGTAACTCCCATTAGCTTAGGTTGCGACCACGGCATTGATAAGTCTAATATCACATTTTGTGAACGAAACCATAGCGCGATCTAAAACGATGATTACACCATCTACTAACAAAAATATAACCTTGTAAAGCCGTAAAATTAAGATGTGGGCATATATGAGATTTAGGCGATCATCTTTTGATTCAGTTTTGGACTACCTTTTACTTCAAGCATTTATTTATTTTAACCGAAATGTCAAATGAGTTCTGCGATCTGAAACGATATAAAAGCCATCGAGTTACAAAATTGTGAACTTGTAGATCAGTAAAATTAAGATGATATTTTTTGGGTGCGATCATCTCGACGCGAACAATCTATACTACGCTAACTCGAATTTTGGGTCAATGACTTTTTTATCCCAATTTTATTAAATTGACGTTTTTTAATATGTTATGAAAAATACCAAAAAAAGAAGTTACAAATCTTATAAAACGCTAAATCTTTACTTAGACGACAACAAACACAACATTTTAAGCAATAAGAAACGAATTTCTCTATAATTTAAGTTGGCGTACATTTTTGGTGTTGACCTATTGAATCAGTTATGGATTACCTTTTTTAACAACAAATTATTCCCTTGATTGCTTTATTTTTAACTGAAATACCAATTTACATGCTTTTAACTCCAAAAAAAAAACAGTTTTTCATACAAACTTACATCCCCTATTTTAGTCGTCTTTAGGGGTGGAATTTCCAAAAGTCCTGATGATATATTTATAATGTTTAAATGTAAGGCGAAATACTAATTTTCATGCGTTTACCTTAAAAAATGTCACATTTTTCATACAAACTTCCATCCCCGATTTGTCACCCTAAAGGGCTGGAATTCCCAAAAATCCTGAAATACATATTTTTAAATGAAAGGTCAAATACCAATTTTCATGAGTTTACCTTAAAAAATGTCACATTTTTCATACAAACATCCCCTATTTGTCACCCTACGTGGTAGAATTCTCGGAAATCCTGAAACACATACTTTTAATTTTTAACTGTAATGCTAAATACCAATTTTCATGCGTTTAACTTAAAACTTGTTGGCACTTTTTTCACATAAACTTACATCCCCAATTTTACGCCCTTGGGGGTGGAATATTCAAAAATCCTGAAATATATATTTTAATTTTTAACTGCAAGTCTATATACTAAAGCCTTTAACATCAAAATTAAGCACTTTCATAAAATATTTCATCCCTTATTTTAGTCCCTTAGGGGCGGTATTTTCAAAAACCCTTCTTCAGTGGATGCCTACGTCATAAAAGGTAACTACTGTCAAAATTCAAGTCCTAACTGCAGCCGTTTAGACTGTGCATTGATATGTCAGTCAGGCAGTACAAAATTATATCCCCTATTTTCCGCCCTTGGGGGTGTAATTTCCAAAAATCCTGAAATAAATGCTATATATTTTTAACAGAAAGGCCAAATACTCATTTTCATGCGTTTAACTTCAAAAATATCGCATTTTTCATACAAACTTACATCCCCTATTTTATGACCTTCGGGGTGGAATTTTCAAAAATCCTGAAATATATATTTTTTAATTTTAACTAAAAAGCCAAATGCTAATTTTCATGCGTTTAACTTAAAAATTGGGACTTTTTTCGTACAAACTTACATCCCCTATTTTTTGCCCTTGGGGGTGAAATTTCCAAAAATCCTGAAACATATATTTTTTATTTTTAACTGCAAGGTCAAATACCAACTTTCATGCCTCTAACTTCAAAAACGGCAAAGTTTCATACTAACTTCGCACCCCCGTTTTACCCCCTTAGGGGTTGAATTTCGAAAAATCCTTCCTTATTCCTTGTCTACATTATAAAGAAAACATTTGTGCAAAATTTCAGCTTTCTAGGGTCAAGGGTTTGGGCTGGGCGTTGATGAGTCAGTCAGTCAGTCAGGACTTCTCTTTTTATTTATATAGATTAAAAAAAACTACTTGCTAGATCTCGTTCAAACCAATTTTCGTTGTTAGTTTCTATGGTAATGTACATCATATATATTTTTAGTTTTATCATTCTCTTATTTTAGAAGTTACAGGGAAGGCAGGAAGTTACACTCATTTTACCACTTTGAAATTGTTTCTCGCGCAAACTATTCTGTTGAGACAAAAATGATATTAGGAACCTCAATATGATTGAATTTCCAGATTATTATCATCTTAGGGTTCCGTAGCCAAATGGCAAAAAACGGAACCCTTATAGATTCGTCATGTCTGTCTGTACGTCCGTTTGTCACAGCCACTTTTTTCCGAAACTATAAGAGCTGTACTGTTGAAACTTGGTAAGTAGATGTATTCTGTGAACCGCATTAAGATTTTCACACAAAAATAGAAAAAGAACAATAATTGTGGGGGTTCCCCATACATAGAACTGAAACTCAAAAAAAATTTTTCATCGTACCCATACATGTTGCGTATCTATGGATAGGTCTTTAAAAATTATATTGAGGTTTCTAATATATTTTTTTTCTAAACTGAATAGTTTGCGCGAAAGACACTTCCAAAGTGGAAAAATGAGTGCCCCCCATGTAAGTTCTAAAATAAGAGAGTGATAAAACTAAAAAAAATATATGATGTACATTACCATGTAAACTAACAACGAAAATTGGTTTGAACGAGATCTAGTAAGTAGTTTTTTTAATACGTCATAAATCGTAAACCACAATTTACCTTTCATTTAATCAACTGAAATACTTGCTGCTGCGGAACCCTTCATCGGCGAGTCCGACTCGCACTTGGCCGGTTTTTTTCTTAATTTTATTTAAGACCTTGACATGTATGATTAATGTATATGTTCTACATACACCTATGTTTTACCTATGAACTATTCTAATTCTTTCAAAAGGATCCGTACTTCACCGTAGCCTAGTTGGTAGTGCTCCTGCCTACGAAGCTGGTGGGCCTGGGTTCGAATCCCGGTAAGTGCAAATATTTGTGTGATGAGCACGAATATTTGTTTCTGAGTCATGGATGTTTTCTATGTATTTATCTATCTATATAAGTATGTATATCGTCGCCTGGTACCCATAGTACAAGCTTTGCTTAGTTTGGGGCTAGGATGATCTGTGTGACATTGTCTCTAGATGTTATAATTGCACGCTTATTTTGCGGAGTCCATTTGTCTCCCTCAGATGCACACCTTTATGCTGCCTTTAAGATCTCGTACTAGCTTTAGTCACGTCTAAACTATGCACCGAATAAGTGGAAAAATAAATATGTTGCGACAACTAACACACTGACATCTGATCCCAAATTAGGCAGAGCCTGTACTATGGCGATCAGACAACTGATAAACATCATCATCATCATATCAGCCGAAAGACGTCCACTGCTGGACAAAGGCCTCCCCCAAAGATCTCCACACATACTTATATATATTTCTAAACTAGCTGTGCCTAGCGGTTTTACCCGCGTTAAACTTTATAAATTAGAGCCTATGTGTCTAGGGTGTCGGCTAACTTCATACCAAATTTTATTGTTTTTTATTGAAATCGCTCCAGCCGTTTAGATGTGAAGAAGTAACAAACATACGCAGTCACACACTCACAAACTTTCGTCTTTATAATATTAGTGTGATACATACATATTACAGAAAAATTATACACAGACGCAGAACAAATAATTGTGCTCATCACACAAAGATTGTCCTCTGTGGGCATTGAACCCGCGCCCTCTAGCTTAGCAATTAGGTTCACTAACCACTGTACCAACAAGTTGACTGGCTGTTTGGGGTAGTAGTTGCAGATTGCTGAGATCGTGTGGGACATTCATGAAAAAAAGAAAACCATGCTATAACGACTTTGAGTAATATCCTATTTCGTCCTTCAATTTTTTTTTACAAGCCCTCCCGCACTAGGGAATCTAATCCCTGTGTCGCGGGGTACTTCACAAACATAACAGACGGACATAAATTAGATCCAGAATCAGAACAACAATTTATGGGTCACCCAAATAGTTGTCCGGTGCGGGACTCCACCCCGCGACACGAAGCGGTGAGGCGACTGTATTAGCCGCTGCGCCACACGTGCAAATTTATTAAGTAATCATTTTTTTAAGCATGGAGTTGATTTGTTTGCCAAAAATGACTGGTAGTTTGAAATACGCATTTAATGTTTTTGAAGGACCATATAAATTAGTTTTGTCCAGGATACGAAACGTTCGGTTCGTTTAAAAACCGTTATAAATAATAACGGTATTATATTTTATATTATTTATTATATTTATTTACTGATAACAATGATTAAATAGATTTTCTCAAATATTATTTCATCATTATCATCATATCAGCTGATAGTCTTTTATTGCCGGACGAAAGCCTCCGCAAAAATCTTTTCAATAGCTGGTCTTGCGCTACCCGCATCCAGTGTCTTCCATCGACCCTGACAAGAACATTCATCATCATATCAGCCGAAAGACGTTCACTGCTGGACAAAGGCCTCCCCCAAAGATCTCCACAATTGCCGGTCTTGCGCTATCCGCATCCAGCCATATCCAGCGACCCGCACAAGATCATCGGTCCATCTTGTATGGGGCCTACCCACGCTGCGTCTTCCGGTTCGTGGTCGCCACTCGAGAACCTTTTTGCATCAGCGGTCGTAGGTTCTACGGCGAGCTTTCAAATACAAAGCAAAAATGCAATGAGTTCATTGGTTTACGAAGAGGTTAGAGTGACGCAGACCTCTGTTTCAAAATAGGTGTTTAACGGCAACTGCCGTTGACCTGTTGATGTGCAAAATCACGGTGTGACATTTACTAATATCCGTCACCAGAAACTGTAAATGACTTGTCATTTTACGTACGGTTAAACCGTGCGTATCTCCGCAAGGGTGAATAATGGGGTCATCATTAAAACGGTGTCATGAAGAAAATATCAGTGTAGCAATCTAAAATACTAATAATATCTAGGGACAATGTCACACAGATCATCCTAGCCCCAAACTAAGCAAAGCTTGTACTATAGGCACCAGGCGACGATATAGAAAGAAAGAAAGAAAGAAAGAAAATCCATTTATTCAGTAAACTGACACAGATAATAATAACAATATATATAAATGTATACAAACAGAAGTCCTTAATTCTTATCTGTGTGAGTCCGAATTGGTCCCATCTCAGCACTAGCTGCAACATTAACAGTACTTATCTATCTATATACATACTTATATAGATAGATAAATACTTCAATACATAGAAAACATCCATGACTCAGAAACAAATATTCGTGCTCATCACACAAATATTTGCACTTACCGGGATTCGAACCCAGGACCACCAGCTTCGTAGGCGGAAGCACTAGGCTACGGTGACCGGTAAAAATGAATGACTATTGAAAATATTATTGGTAGTATACCACTCGATTGCGATAGAGAATTTGGAAAGAGAATTAAGCATTGCAAGCATTCGAGATAGTCGAGTCGTTAGATAGTGGGGACGGTTGAACCATTCAAACACGACTCACGAGGCGCCCAACACTGCCTTTTCGAATTCATGTGCATATTTGTAACAACACAATAAAGTAGGTAAGATTTGACTTGGCCAGTTTTCATTACATCAGTCATTTTATAAAATTATAATTTTGATAAAAACTGGCCAAGTCAAATCTAACCTTCTTTAATATCTCACATATTTTTTTAATAACAGCAATTGCTATAGGTATTCAATAAAGCCAAGAAATATACTTTAATACTTGTTCATAATGTTATTTTTACCTATAAATACATATTTGGATTTTGCATAGAATGAGTTTGTTTCGCTGGGTCTTCTCAGTTGGGGCGCATTGGGTACGGTGGTAGCATTCAAGCGCGACCGTCGTTATAAATACAAGGTCCGCCATAATAATAATATCTTAATATTAGCAGAACCATTCAGACAATATGTAGTAAAAAATAGCTAAAATTATAAATTTCGATAATTAAACTTAAACATAATTTCTTTGACAATAACTTAATACAAGCTAGCTAAATATCATTGCAATTATAAAATAAATTTTATAAATGTTCTCATACAATTCATGTACCTAAATATCTATGTAACTAGTAATAAAATAATTATGTACCTATACTTAATTGTATTTCTACAAACATGTTCTGACTATTAACAAGCGCTTTTTTAAAGTGTATGTGGTTAAAAACATTTTTTTTTTCTCTTTTAATCTTGGCACACATTTAGATTCCATTCTTTTTGCGCCGAAGTCGACAGTCAAGCAAAAGTTTTGGGTTAGTCCCGCTATGGTATGGTCCCGGTATGGAACCCTCTTAAAATACCTACCAAAAAGTTCCGCTATGGTATACATCTTTTAAATCTACGTCAAACAATAGAAGGTACAACTGAAAAGAAAGTGCATCTATAATTTTGTCTCTACCGTTTTACTTTTTAGGAGTGTATAAATAAAACGTCTGTTGGCGATATTCAATCAGTAAATAAATAAAATAAAAAAGGTTTTTATTCACGTAGACTTTAAAAAAGCGCTTGTAAATAGTCAGAACATGTTTGTAGTAATACAGTTGTATACATTAGATATTATTTCTAGTAACATAGATATTTAGGTACATCTTGTATGAAAACATTTATAAAATTTATTTTATTACGGAAATGATATTTAGCTAGCTCGTATCAAGTTATTGTCAAGAGATTATGTTTAATTATCTAGTTTAAGTCTAATATTTTTACTACATATTGTCAATGGTTCTGTCTATATTAAAGGTATTATTATTATGACGGACCTTGTGTTAATAACGACGGTCGCGCTTTAATGCTACCACCGGATCCAATGCGCCCCAACTGAGAAGACCCAGCGAAACAAACTCAGTGGGTTCATCTACTACCGGTTTCAACACGACCCAGTTGAGACGGTCCGGCTAAACATACTCAAGCGGGCATGAACACGGGATTTGGTCCAATTAGAGTAATTATTTAGTAGGCAAACACAATATATGCTCGATCGGTTGTCTGAATGCTTATTATTTTAGATTATATTTAGGTATACAAAAGAAAAACTTCGAAATGATAACATTATTCATTTTGAGACAGAGTCAATAATTTTAAATTAAGTATATGATAGCAATCATTTACAGATAGTTCACGTAACACAGCAGATCAGTCATGTCTATATGGCTACAAGATCTCCAGCGAGCAATGTGCAGGTAGGAAGTGAGAGCCAGACCTCTTTGTCATCGATGTACTCTTTAGTGGTGTAATAACCCCTAGCCATAAGTACACGTTTAATATGTGTTTTAAAACTTGTGTCAGGCAGATCAGTAATTTGAGTAGGAAGCTTGTTATAAAACCTAATACAATTTCCTAAAAATGATTTATTAGTTTTGTTTACTCTAAAGCCTGGCATGGCTAGTTTGTTTTTATTCCTAGTATTTATATTATGCAGTTCACTTTTCTTTTTATAATTATGAATATTTTTTCTAACAAACATTATATTCTGATATATATATTCCGATGGCACAGTAAGTATATTTATTTCTTTAAACAAATTTCGCAAAGATACGCGACGCCTAAACCATAAATGGCTCTGACTGCTCTTTTCTGCAATACAAAAATAGTACCTATGTCAGCCGCCGAACCCCACAGCAGAATGCCATACGACATAATGCTATGAAAGTACGCGAAATACACTAATCTAGCAGTTTGTTCATCTGACAATTGCCTTATTTTCCAGACAGCATAGGAAGCCGAACTTAATTTACCTGCTAACTTTTCAATCTGAGGACCCCATTGCAATTTTGAATCAAGTGTCAATCCTAAAAATACGGTCGATGGGACTAAATCTAATATTTTCGCATTAAGTGCAACTGTTGGTACAATTTGAGTCACATTCGGCAATGAGAACCTGATGCATTTAGTTTTCCCTGCATTTAACAAGAGATTATTTGCCGAAAACCATTCTGATATAAAGCTGAGTGTTTTATTATGCTCAATAAGATCTTTATCCTTTCTATTTACTTTAAATATGAGCGACGTATCATCAGCGAACAAAACTATCTCTGATACTTTCTCTACCAGATAAGGGAGATCATTTATATAAACTAGAAATAAAAATGGGCCCAATATAGACCCCTGGGGCACCCCCATTTTCACAGGATGACGTGCCGAAGTGACACCGCCTATCGAAACCATCTGTTGTCGCCCCGATAAATAGGACATCACAAGATCAAGAGATGTGCCAGATATTCCATAGTAATTCAGTTTAACAACGAGTGTACGATGATCAACGCAATCGAAAGCCTTAGAGAGATCACAGAAAACTCCCAGCGCATCCTGTGATCCCTCCCAAGCCTCCAATATTGACCTAATTAATGTGCAACCTGCATCCTGAGTAGAGCGGCCCCTTGTAAACCCGAACTGCTTGTTATGCAATATCTCATTCACGTTAAAGTGCGACAACATTTGGCTGAGCATCAGCTTTTCAAATATTTTACTTAAAGCTGGCAGTATTGAGATAGGCCTATAATTCGTGGCATTTTTTGAACAACCTGCCTTGAAAATGGGTATTATCTTACTTATTTTCATTAAATCGGGAAAGACACCATCACTTATACAGCCATTGAAGATGGCTGCAAGGATTGTAGCAATGTTTAGTATGATTGATTCAATTGCTTTAACAGACAGTCCCCACAAATCTTCTGTGCCTTTCCTTTTAATACTCTTAAAAGCTCTTTTATTTATTCAAAAATATTTATAACAAATGACCAACCAGTGGAAAGAAATATTAATAACCATGTAAATTTAAAAATAATCAACAATATTAATTACCAATACCAATAATCAACTACGGAAAAAAATATAAATTATAAATAATCAATATCTCAGAATAGTATTATTGTAAATATTATAAACTACAGAAAAATATCCGTCTACAAAATATATAAATTACAAATAATCAACGTCTAGAAAAGGCACTAATTGTAAAAACAATCATAAAAAAAATCAACTAATCAATCATACAAATAATCAACATCGAGAAACAGAATTACAATATTAAACGTTTTAATAGGCTAAAAAAGCAAATCAAAATATATATTTTTTAAATGTTCTAATTGAAATGTTGACATCGAAAAAAATCACCAATGGAGATATCTTTATTGTCGTAACTTTTTATTAGCTTGTGAATCTGGCGGTCGATTTCTATACAATTTTAAAAAAATGTATTAATATATAATAATACTATGTTACCTAACCCATCGTAAAGATTTTCTTTATAGCAGTACCTGAAACTGAAGAGTACCATAGCGGAACTTTATGGTAGGTATTTTACGAGGGTACCATACCGGGACCGTACCATAGCGGGATTAACTGAAATTTTTGTATAGAACTTGGCTCTCCTTTTTTACATTTATGTTTTTGGTGGTATAAGAACCTTATAACAAACAGTGCCACGGAGTGTTCCTTATTTAATTCAAAATATCCTATTCAGCGTGCTTAATTATTAGACCAGGCAGTAAGTAGTAATACATGTAAGTGCTTTTTATTCTGTGGTGATACTAGGTTCAGAGCTAAAGTATGAAGTATATGACGGTCACCGTAGTCTAGTTGGTAGTGCTCCTGCCTACGAAGCTGGTGGTCCTGGGTTCGAAACCCGGTAAGTGCAAATATTTGTGTGATGAGCACGAATATTTGTTTCTGAGTCATAGATGTTTTCTATGTGTTTAAGTATTTATCTATCTATATAAGTATGTTTATCGTCGCCTGGTACCCATAGTACAAGCTTTGCTTAGTTTGGGGCTAGGATGATCTGTGTGACATTGTCCCTAGATATTATAAATTATATGATATTATTTTCTAATCATTATATTATATGTGTGACGTTCCGCTATCGTTACTTACCCGAAATGAGGCACGAGCTGATAGCCATCCTGCCTATAGATATTTCCGTTTTGTAACCCTCACATCGACTCATCATAACAATTCCCAAACATTTTAAATAAAAAAGGTTTTAATTCACGTAGATTTTAAAAAAGCGCTTGTAAATAGTCAGAACATGTTTGTAGTAATATAACTAAGTAGGTATACATAATTATTTCTGGTTACATAGATATTTAGGTACACGGATCTTATGAAAACATTTATAACTTTTATTTAATAATAGCAATAATTATCATTGCATATATATAGCTTGTATTAATATTATAAATAAATAATAAAAAAATAAAATAAAAAAGTTTTTATTCAGGTAGACTTTAAAAAAGCGCTTGTAAATAGTTAGAACATGTTCGTAGTAATATTTAATTAATTTATAATTATTTCTAGGTACATATAGATATTTAGGTACACGGATTGTAGGAAATAATTTACAATAAGATTTATTTTATAACAGTAACGATATTTAACTAACTTAAATTAAGTTATTGTCAAGGATCATGTAGGTTTAATTATCAAAATTTTTAAATTTTAGCTATATTTTTACTACATATTGTCTGAATGGTTCTGTCTATATTAAGGTACGGATTAAATGTTATTATTATCACGGACCTTTAATAAAAATATATATAAAAATAAAAATATTACCTTGTTCATTTGACATGATATTTGCAAGGCATTTTTCCTACGAATTCGTGATCGGAAAAATATTTTATCTGTGTATATGTATGTAATATTGTACTCCTATGGCTAGCCAAGATCGACGGCTTCACGTGCTCGAACGAGGTGCTTAAGGATATTAGACAGCTTGAATGTGTCTAAACTAAAGAAAAGCTGTGCAATTGATTTGCAAGATCTTTGCTAAGTTTGGAATGAAAAAAAGCTATAAGATTGGTTTGCTTTAAATTGCTCTATAACAACCTACTAACTACTAAATTACTAAATTGCTCTGTAACAAATTGTTCTAGCCTTAGTTATTAATTTTAAAAAGAAGTTCCCGGAGATCTCCATAATTTCCCGTACAGGCCCCCTACAAGATGGATGGATGGGCGGATGATCGTGTGAGGGTCGCTAGAAGTTAGCACAAGACTGGCAATTCTAGAGGGAACAATATCATAATTTACGAATATAAATTAAATACTATAAAAAAATAGTTTAAATTTTAAAAAATATTTAAAGCGTAACGTTAGGTAACAATTTGTTAAAAACAATCTACTAATTAGCAATTTTGTTGATTTAAGATTTGATTATGAATTAGTCATAATCAAATCTTTAATCAACAAAATTCGTGGAAGACTATTGCATAACTGTTTATTGTTTACTTTTTAAATTTTTATTCCCGAAATTAGTAGAATAAGGAAAACTTGTCATGCATACCTTCAGGAAAGAAGCGGCTGTAGGCGGTAGGGTTGCCAACTTTTTTTTACTAGAAATAAAGTATATTCAGTGCTATGAAGAATATTAAACAGTATTTTAGAAAGATGAACAGTACTTCAGTTATTTATTTTTATAAAGACATATTTTTTAGAGCTTCTCGCACAACTTACTAATTAACTAAAAAAAATCTTTGTGACTCCGCTGCACTGAACAGTGACCGCCCTCTGACTTTATAAGTTTCAACAGTATTTTGTATACTTTTGTTCAACAGTAAAAAGTATAATTTAGTAAAAAACAGTACAGTTGGCAACCCTAGTTGGCGGCCATAATATTATGTGAATTAATGAAAATGTTTTTATTCTTTGTCACGCGCGGAACTACAACGACTTTTACGACACCCCACAATGGTCTTAGCCAAAGAAACGACGCACATAAGTCATACATACACCCGAAATACATAGAAATTATGCTGATTTTGATTTTATTTTTAACTAGTTGTGCCCTGCGGTTTTACCCGCGTTAAACTTTATAAATTATAGCCTACTAGCGGCCCGGTACGTGCTTCGCTACGCTTTTAAGTATGAGTACAAATTGTTTGTATATGGGAGTATAGAAAGATGTTGATTTTACACTTTTTCAAGACTTTTTTAAAATTTTCTCTACTTACAAACCTTCCCTGGACTTCCACGAATAATTCAAGACCAAAATAAGCCAAATCGGTAAAGGCTTTATTGAGTTATAACATTACAACGAAAAGTGGCATTGATTTTTATATATATAGATGAGTGGTCCAGGGTCTCAGCTAACTCCATACCAAATTTTATTAAAATTGCTTCTGTTGTTTAGACGTGAAGAAGTAACAAATATACACACTCACACAGTCACAACCTTTCGCCTTTATAATATTAGTGTGATTACCACATTTTGTGCACATCTGGCATAACTGGTTGCCCATTAACGCAACAATATCTTCATATCCCAAATGAGCCGATTTCAAAGTAATACTTCTTAACGCCCTTTGGACTTGGGGAGTAAGCTGGTGGGTGCATGTCGAGAGCGTTACGAAAAAGTGTGATTTGGCGAGGCGAACGGAATATAACTTATTGAGAGGGATATAATATAAATATAGTTAATGAATATAGAAAGAGAGAGAGATGCGACTACAGATTTTCTTTCTCTCTTTCCCTCATAGCCAGATAGATATAGATGGAGCTTAAGAAGTTATGCTTCAGTCGTGGTCCATAGCACACTTCGTTATTTATTCTATCGTACGTAAAGTGTGCCCATAACGGAATAACGCGTCCTAAGTACAGACGCCAGCACATCAACCTACCCCACTCTGTCAAATTTCCCCAATTCAAAGTGAACCTTATGCTTTTGTGATAAAGTTGAAAATCTATAAAAGAAATTTGACAGATTGAAGTAGCTGGATACGCTGGCGTCTGAACTTGATCCGTCTACCCGTCGACTCACCTGTGCATTCAGTCTAATAACACGATAGACTCACAGACGCGTCGTCGGGCACTACGACGACAGGAAAAATGTAGGAGAAAGCGCATACGCGTCGTGGGCATGGGGCATAACCTACATAGTGGGCGTAACTTAAAGAGCTGAATTTGTCTATGATACTGAACAAGATGTAATACAGACGCCAGCACATCCAGATACTCCAATCTGTCAAATTTCTTTTATAGATAGATGGGGAAATTTGACAGATTGGGGTAGCTGGATGTGCTGGCGTCTGTACATATGTATGTCAAACTTTGTTGTTTTATATATCGTTTCTATTTTGTTTCAGTGTTCGGAGTGTAATGCACAAATATATGGAGAAGAAGAATGAAGTAAATTTTGACAAAATATTCAATCAAGTCTTAGGTGAGTTGAAATTTTATCATAAACAATTTTCCTCGGCGTGGATTCGCGCAGATTGAATAAAGAACTCGAACCGCTCCCACAAAGTTTGATAAACTTTAATCTTATCGTAAGTTCGTGGTAAAGGTAAAGTTTTTAAAGCATCTGGCTTAGTATGAGTTGGCTAAAACTAAACGTACAGTGGTAGTCACGTTAGTGGATACATAAGCACTACGAAATTCGCCCTTACTGCTTACCTAATAAGGACCGGATGAATTCGAGCTACTTACGTGAATGCAAAGCTATAATTGCTTGTTGTCTCGATATCTCAACTTCTCAAGGCATCGTTCTAATGGGGAGTTTGAATCAGTTCGTTCGTTTAGTTAACTGTAGAGTCCTTCTAAGTCATAAATGGACTTAATTTGAAATTCCATAAAAATTACATTTCTATCATACTCTACTTCAACGATTAGTATAAGAACATATTTTATAAAGTTAATTGCTAAGTATATAAGAACATACACCCACCCATATACACTGACATACCTACCATACCTACACACAAACACACTCATACACACACACACTCGCCCACGATCGCCTCAATCGTACGGTGAAACAGTAAGTAACAGTAAAATTCATGTAAAACAAACACATCCTTTGGATTTGGCTGCCAATGAACTAGGCGCTACCTCTTATTGTACATATATTTACTTAAACTGATGCATGCTCCAGTAGCAACATTTCACGCCTACTGCGTCACTATTCTACGACTGAACATTGTCTCCTAAAATATAGGCTTTAGCCTAGTTCTGAAAACAGTTTTAGTACCTTTTGTAGTAATTGTGTTTTGCTCCTACTAAATTGTGTACACTTTTGAAAGAAAAATATCGGACGTAGATAAGACACGTGCGTCTTATCTACGTCCGATATTTTTTTTTGTATGTATATTTGTTGTTGTTTATAATAATAAACAAAGTGTTTTGTAATTACATTAGAGTATCCCCAATATTTTGTCCATTGTCGCGAACTTACAAAACATTCACATAAACCTTCATATTTATATGCAAACTTTCATCCCCTATACCCTATTGATATTTTTGATTGTAATAGTTTTGAGAGACTATTACATACTTTGAACTTCATATTTGTTTATATCGAATCAACAGTCTAAAAAATAAATTTAAAGCTTCTAAATGACGATACTGCCATACAAAAGTTGTATGGAAGTATCGTCGGTTTTAGAGCTATTATAACTTCTTTCGTATTAAAAAGTAGCCTATGCCCTTTCTCAAGCTCTAGACCGTTTTGGTACCAAATTATATTGAAATAACGGCGCTAAGCTGTAGAACAACCTGCTAAACGACGTGTTTCCAGACTCATCTAACATGGGTTTATTAGAGTGAACGAATAGAAGTCTTATGTGTACGCGCGGTCCATCTTAGACAACATCTTCACTTACCATCAGATGAGATCGTGGTCAATGCAAACCCATTTTGCATAAAAAAAAAATCCGTTTAGTAGATTTTGGGGTGAAAGCGCGACAGACAGACAGAGTTACTTTAACAATTTATAATATTAGTAAGGACGATTACTTAAACGTTGTTCGTTAAGAAAAAATTGTGCACATCACTGTTATTTAACAAAATATAAACAGGTTGCTAGACAACAATGAACGAGATAGGTACATAGTTATTACCATTTGATCATCAGTTTTTGCTATCTTCGGAGCTCGTTAATCCAATAATTACTCGATGCTATTCTAGTTACTCTTGTAATTAGTACAATGATCAGGCCAAGCCAGTGTATGCCCAATTAGTTGTATGATTAGCAAGGCATCCCAGCTTAGATTCTGACTTCATTTTTATCTGAATCCGCAAACGCTTTCTGCGTTCTAGGATCGATAATAAGTGCTAGATATTTTCAATAAATATTTGTCTTGAAATATTTGTCTCAAATAAATATTTGAAATATCTACCACTTATTATCAATGCGCGAACGCAGAAAGCGTTTACGGATTCAGATAATAATGAAGTCAGTGGTAGATATTTCAAATAAATATTTGATATATCTACCACTTATTATCGATGCGCGATCGCAGAAAGCGTTTGGCGTAAGTTTAATCTTTGTTAGGTTGTAAACGGTTAAAACTTTGTAGGCGCTCCTACCCATGCTCTCACCGGTATGTGATTGGCTAGGTTCAGCAACTAGGCTCGGTGTCAGTCCGTGGATGGGTGGCCGCCAAAGTGGTTTAATTTCGGATCGTCTTCATGGTTCGGAGGCGACGTTAAGGTGTTGGTCCCGGTTTTTTTTTTGTCGGGACTAGTCCCTCCCTCTTACCCTTGGTTGTTGGTCCCGGTTGTAACCATTAGGCAACAACAGTCGTTAACGTAGTAGTAGTAGTAGTAGTAGTCGCGGCTTCGAACAACTCTGACACTAGAGTAAGCAATGCCTATACGATATGTATAGGCATCTGGCGATCTGCTGTGTGGTGACGGCGACAAATATCAGAATCAGAATATCATCACCCCATCTCATCCCGTGGGGGGCGTAGAAGTCGACCCGAGGGAATATCTACCAGAGGATGGGCAGCAGCTTCCTTCTGATTACTATGACCATCTTACTGCGATCGCCAACCCGCCTGCCAAGCGTGGCGATTATGGCATATCCCCCCAAGACGATTCTTGAGGGAGGCTTGTCCAGCAGTGGACTTATTTAGCTGTAATGATGATGATGATGATACGATATGTAAGTAAAGGTTGTTCAAGGCGCCCTGTAGGCCGCTGACTGTTGTCGACTACAACGGGGACCCACAGCTTAAAGTACCATCCGAATTACGAAGACGCACAGAAACTAACCTACCTAAACCCTTTGGTAGCAACCCAGCTACTGGACTGACCTTGTGTCTAGGTGTTTTACCTCGGCAATCGCCAGCCGGTTAGCGTAGCTGGCAAATGCTTTTGATTCCCACCCATGACAGATATTTGTATGCATGAACATGTCTGTTTGTCCTGGGCCTGGGTGTAATTACACTAATATTATAAAGGCGAAAGTTTGTGGGTGTGTATGTTTGTTACTACTTCACGTCTAAACAACTGGAGCGATTTTAATAAAATTTGGTATTTAGTTAGCTGACACTCTGGTTTAACATATTACATACCTATATGTTAAACCAGAGTGTCAATAATTTATAAAGTTTAACGCGGGTAAAACCTCGGGGCGCAGCTAGTTATTTATATACCTCAGAATGTATTTACAAAAGTAGTATATGTAGTATATCAGTTATTAGGTTTCCATAATACAAGCTCTGCTTAGTTTCGAAGGCTTAGTTTGGGATTAGATGGCCGTGTGTAAATAATTTCCTAGAATATTGTTATTATTTCTATTAATCACATACGCACCGGTGAGTTCAAATAAGCTGCAAGCACCTCGACTTAATGTTGTTATTGTTTTAGTATATTAAATATGTATATATTATATTACACTAGCTGCGCCCCGCGGTTTTACCCGCGTTATCATATCATACTATTATTTTATAGGCGAAAGTTTGTGAGTGTATGTTTGTTACTTCTCCACGTTTAAACAGCTGGAGCGATTTTAATAAAATTTGGTATGGAGTTAGGTGACACCCTGGATTAACGTATAGCCTATAATTTATAAATTTAAACGCGGTTAAAACCGCGGGGCGTAGCTAGTACTTTATAAATTATAGCCTACAAGCTGTGCCCCGCGGTTTTCATACACTCACACACTCACAAACTTTCAGCTTTATAATATTAGTGTGATTAAATGTGTTTGATATAGACCGAAAATGTATAATGCGTTTCATCTCCACTGAGTAGAATCAGAGACGACAGCTTGACGCCTTGTTTATAGTTTGCCGGCATCCTCTAAAAGCCCATCACGTTCATGGGTGCACGATTACGTTTCTGCAATTGCATATAAAATCATTTTCAATTACACATCATCAACATAATATCAGCCAAAAGACGACCATTGCTGGACAAGATTAGAGATGTAAAATGACTGAATATAACTAGTCACAATTGTCATAAACTTTAAATGACCGGTCTTTTACTGTCAAATTCAGTCAATTTGACTCGAATATTATTGTCTAAATAAATAAATAATTGGGTGATAACCGAGCCATCCAATTATTTATTTATTTAGGTACCCAATTTATATGCAAGTTTAAATGCAGCAACGTTTTATTTTCTATTATATCATGAGAGGATAAGACGACATCAAAGTCAGTGCGCGAGGCGATGCATGGTTGCCATTTTGTCTTAAATGCACGCATGATTAGAAATTTAAAATGATTAACACTATTAGATATAATAATACTTACTATAAGTCATAAAAACACTTTTTTGTTTCAATTTAGAAGTTGTAGACTTGTAATAACGACAAAAACTTAAAAGGTACTGAAATATTACTGAAATCAAATTGACAGTTAATGACCATTTTTGACCAGTTTGACCGTAAATGACAGTCAGTCTAATTCAGTCACTTTAGTCATTTTCAACACTAGATAAGATGTCTAAAATTGCGTGTCCTGCGCTACCCGTATGCAGCAGCTTCCAATATTTCCAATTGCAGCAGATTTTAATGCGAAACAAGATTTTAAAGGGGTTGATACTCCTATCAACCCCTTAAAAACCTTGTTTCGCCACCATATCGGAGATGTTCTCAAGAAAGCCAAGGTCAGAAGTACTCTAAACAGGCGAGCATGTATCCATACATATAAAATCGTAGGAAAGTCAGAACTATACATTGAATATTTTTAAAAAAAGATACTTGAGGCGTGATCTACAATCGCTAGCGAAGTCATCTATGCTGAAACGATGGCTATTGCACAACGTATTTTATGACCTTAAAGAGTTTTTTGCTTATGACCAAGTATCGAAGCAACTGATTTATTGATAATGATGTGTTATTTATCTGTTGTCAAGATTACAAAAAATAATTATTTAATATTAAGGTAGGTAGAAAAAATATTGCATGCCCGATATGGGTAACTGTTGATCAATCAAATTGTTATAACATCTTCTGTACACAGTTTCTGGCAATAAAATGATCTATGTCTATGTCAAAAATATAGGTTTTAGAATTTTTGTCGGTTTGTCTGTATGTATGTCCAGGATAAACTCAAGAAGTACTTCATGGATCTACTTCAAATTTTGCATGAATATTACTAAGAGGTCGGGTCAACATATAGGGTATATATTATCACGCTATCACCTACGGGGGAGGAGCTGTGATAATTTATAAAGTTGAACACGGGTAAAACAGCGGGGCACAGCTATTAAATTAATATGAAATTTAGTAAAAGTTTTAGCCTCAAGGGTGTAAAATAACTTTGTTTATATGGAAATATGTAAGGTTTATGTCAATGTTTTATAAGTTTGCGACTAGAGACAAAATATTAGTGATATTCTTATGTAACACTAGCTGTGCCCCGCGGTTTTACCCGCGTTAAACTTTATAAACTATCACTGCTCCTCCCCCGTAGGTGATAGCGTGATAACATGTAGCCTATATGTTGACCCGACCTCTTAGTAATATTCATACAAAATCTCAAGTAAATCCATGTAGTAGTTTTTGAGTTAAGCCCGGACATACATACAGACAAACAGACACACAGACAAAAATTCTCAAAACTATATTTTTGGCTTTGATATCGATGGTAGATCACGCCACAAGTATCCTTTTAAAAAAATATTCAATGTACAGTTTTGACTTTCCTACGATTTTATTATATGTATAGATTAACAGAGTCATTAAAACATGTTGGAACGAAGTCGCGCGCACAGCTAGTATCTCCATACAAGAAAGTTGAAAACTGTACTCCTTTTTCAAATCGCTTTAAAAGTTTGAATTTACCCAACAGGCCGACCACAGAAGATTGAACTGATCTACGAGTACTTATAATAGCTCACTACACTGCAACTTGGCAGAGCCTGTACTATGGCAACCAGACAACTGATAAACATACTTATATATTTCTAATTGACGGTCACCGTAGCCTAGTTGGTAGTGCTCCTGCTTACGAAGCTGGTGGTCCTGGGTTCGAATCCCGGTAAGTGCAAATATTTGGGTGATGAGCACGAATATTTGTTTCTGAGTCATTGATATTTTCTATGTATTTAAGTATTTACATTTTTAGTATATCGTCGCCTGGTACCCATAGTACAAGCTTTGCTTAGTTTGGGGCTAGAATGTTCTGTGTGACATTGTCTCCTAGAAATTATATTATATTATTAAATTACACCTAGGCATAGACCAGATAATCGTGCTCATCACAGGCTCGTCATGGGTGGCTAGCAAACATCCGACCTCTGGCCTGGCAATCAGGGTCATTAACCACTAGGCCAACAGGATACACGATGATACATAAATACAATGCAGCCTATTTCCCAGAAGGGTAGGCAAAGACATAGGATTTCCATTTATCACCATCCCTGCACACCTCTCGTTTACTGTCATTATATTCTTCATACATGCTCGCCTGTTTAGAGTACTTCTGACCTTGGCTTATCTCCGATATGGTCCGAGATTGTTCTACGAGTTCTTCCCTTTCCGGTTTACCGATTGTATGTTTTAAATTATTCCACATAATAACATACATTTGACTGAAATTGAATAACATAATGTGGGGGCGTACATAACATATCAAGGTTTATGAAATAGACAGCTATTATGATAATTAACGAATTAGTGTCACTGCTATATAAAAT
Source organism: Pseudoips prasinana (assembly GCA_951640165.1). Taxonomy (NCBI): domain Eukaryota; kingdom Metazoa; phylum Arthropoda; class Insecta; order Lepidoptera; family Nolidae; genus Pseudoips; species Pseudoips prasinana. The sequence goes on from OX621260.1 coordinate 20,461,595, forward strand.
GTAATTTATACTCTAAAATGATTGACTCGCTTGTGGTTCAGCGGTAACGAATTCAACTCCCAAGAGTTTTATTGCAAACACCTTTTTCAAGTAAGAAACATTACAATACGGTCACCGCAGCCTAGTTGGTAGTGCTCCTGCCTACGAAGCTGGTGGTCCTGGGTTCGAATCCCGGTAAGTGCAAATATTTGTGTGATGAGCACAAATATTTGTTTCTGAGTCATGGATGTTTTCTATGTATTTTAAGTATTTATCTATCTATATAAGTATGTATATCGTCGCCTTGTACCCATAGTACAAGCTTTGCTTAGTTTGGGGTTAGGATGATCTGTGTGACATTGTCCCTAGATATTATTATTATAATAGCAGAACAATACCAGTGTTCAGGAAGTTGGTGGTCATCCGGTGAAGCACTGAAAGCCTTCCAGACTAAATAGGTGAACGGCAAGTTAAAAAAACGGCCAAGTGCGAGTCGCACGCACGAAGGGTTCCGTACCATTATCTATCTAAAACCGCCAAAAAAACATGTCTGTTGTATGGCAGCCCCCAATAAATATTTGTTTTATTTTAATTTAATGATTTATTTTTATATTGCTAATATAACTTAATATTCAGTGAATATTTAAACAATACGTGTTGCCGTTATCAATATCAAGCGAAAACAAATGTGTAAAAATCTTAATGCGGTTTACGGAATACATCACTTACCAAGTTTCAACAGTACAGCTCTTATAGTTTCGGAAAAAAATGGCTGTGACATACGGACGGACAGACAGACAGACAGAGATGACGAATCTATAAGGGTTCCGTTTTTTGCCATTTGGCTACGGAACCCTAAAAATATATATCCGAATAACTCAGGCTATAATTATATCGTTGAACGCGGGGAAAACCGCGGGCCACTACTAGTAGGTTATATGAGGTATTCCTCGAAGCGCTACCATTTTGAGGCGCTACTAATGAGGCGCTCCTATTTTATTCCTCGAAGCGCTACTTTTAGTAGCGCTCCCGATAGCAATTAAAAATATTTACTTTTATTTCCTCGAAGCGCCACTATGATTAACTTTCGAATTGAGATAGGATACTGACTGAAACTATCGATAAAAGTAAAACACGTTATTTTATACAATTTGCAAAAACTCCTTGACCATAGATTGGTTTAAAAAAATTGAGCTTGCTTTGGCAATGAAATAATGACCAATGTTATTGTATTTTCAAAGAGTAAATGTTATTCAAAGAGGATGCTATTAATAAATAAAAAGCATAGATATACATGATATGCGTATAATAATCACATTGCAGCAGACAGGACCTACGTAATAATTACAAGATTACTTTGAGTGGTGTTATCGTAAATACAGTTTGCTACACGTATCATTAAAAAATACAAATGAATTTAACTTTATGAAAATGTAACTGTTACTCACTCGTTTTTGGATTGGATTGCTGTAAGCCGTCATGTAGACGGCTGTTTTTGTTATGTATGACATAACAAAACCAGCCGTCTACTTATTTATATCTGTGCTTATTATTATATAAAATATATAATTATTATACGCATATCATTTATATCTGTGTTTTTTATTTATTAATAGCATCCTCTTTGAATAACATTTACTCTTTGAATACACAATAACATTGGTCATTATTTCATTATAGTGCCGAAAGCAATGCCAAAGCAAGCTAAATTTTTTAAACCAATCTATGGTGAAGGAGTTTTTGCAAATTGTATAAAATAACGTGTTTTACTTTTATCGATAGTTTCAGTTAGTATCCTATCTCTATTCGAAAGTTAATCATCACTATGATTAACTTTCGAATAGAGGAAATCGCTTCGAGGAAATAAAAGTTAATATTTTTAATTGCTATCGGGAGCACTACTAAAAGTAGCGCTCCGAGGAATAAAACAGGAGCGCCTCATTAGTAGCGCCTCAAAATGGTAGCGCTTCGAGGAATACCTCGGTTATATTTTCAATTATAAATTACTAGCTGTGCCCCATGGTTTTACCCGCAATAAACTTTATAAATTATAGTCTGTGTTAATCCAGGGTGTCAGCTAACTCCATACGAAATTTATTGAAATGGCGCCAGCCGTTTAGATGTGTAGAAGTAACACACAGACTCACAAACTTTCGCCTTTATAATACATACATACATAGACTCACGCCTGTTTCCCAGAGGGGTAGGCAGAGATAACGGATTTCCATGTGTCACGATCTTTGCACACGACTTTTTCATTCTTCATACATGCTCGCCGGCTTAGGGTACTTCTGACCTGCCCTTTCTTGAGAACGTCTCCGATTTGGTCAGAGAATGTTCGGCCTTTATAATATTAGTGTAATTATAACTCACTGGTTAATTCTACAGATATTTTAGATTATATTGAGTTGGCAAATAAGTTGATCAAGCGGTTACTGTACTCTATAGCACTTACAACACAAATAGTGAACACTAACGAACATACAGGAACACTAAATTAACATAATAATTCACAACAAGCTTGATTTGCACACGCAAATCTCGACTCTGTTCGACAAATGGACTTACAGAAAATACGTTTTTCTTGAGGTTTCCTTTGTCAAACAAACGCAGTAGAAATATCATGATAATAATACGTGAAGTAAAATCTTTGTACCTCTTTTTACGACCATTGCCGGACAGAGGAGTTTGAAATTTGGAATAGTTAAAGTTCACATGGAGAAGGAGTGTAGAAATCTATTAGTTTTTATAGGGTAGTATTTAAACGAGTGAATGTAAATTAAAGTTTTAAGTGGCCAAAATAATCAATTTACGTTATAGTATTACTAAGTGAGCTCCTGACTGCGAGTGACGAGAAATCAAAAGAACAGCAACTAACAAATATTAATTTGAGTTACCTTAAAATACAAAATGAGAAGCTTCATAATATTTGAGCTACCTAATATTTCTTCGCTTTGACCAATCAGAGAGATCAGAGGCTTGTGGCGGCGGACTTCATGCGCTATTGTTTTTGTTTAGATTTGCATTGTATGTCTCCTGAAAAAGTCAAAAATCTCCAAAAAAAATGGGATTTTTGAAAACTTTCCACCAATCTTCACCAACAATAGTGTCTAGCTTGATGGTCACAGTTCTAACCTAACCCAAATAACTTCCGGAATACTCGTCTCTATCCTAATATAAAAGTTGCCCTCTCAGTATTTCTAGTCGCTCACTTTGTAATTTAGTCGCACGGCTAGAATTTTGATATCTGAAAGGAATTAATTATAACTCACTATTTGTAAGCTCATTTTGGATTTTATTATGAATCAATATTCGTCGTTAGTTTAGTCAATTATTCGCTTACTCAAATTCATGCCGCTCAAGTTATCAGTATCTCATCATCAGTCGCTAAGTATTTTTCTATTCGATCGTTTTATTATTCCCCATTTTTATATAATAATATCCTGGGACATTATTCAGACACGGCCATCTGATTCCAAACTAAGCAGAGCTTGTACTATTCAAATCAGATATCTGATATACTACATTTCTCTTGTGCATACTTATATAGATAGGAATCATTAGTAATTTATTGTAATAAAAATAAACCTGTGTACACACACGCTTTTGACACAGAAACCGAAACAGAAATGTCAAAACTAAGAACGGATTAATACAATTTGTCTTTAATGTCTATAGTCTTTGACAATAGAATCTTAATGGTCTAATTTCGATTGTTTTGTTTAATCCTTAATGTCTAGGCTTACGGCTGAGTTCCGAGACAACATTATTGGTCGTTAGATGATTTCAATGTTGTAAGAAGTGAGCACAGTATTGTGTAAACAAAAGGTCTCTTTGAGTCGTTTCTTCTCCAACGATTTACGTCTCTGCTTCTACGATTGGTTTGTAGATTGAACGAGCAGTCGTGTCCTCCGAATCGGTGTTTGTTATTTGCTCTTTGATGTTCTCTTTTTAAAATATACTACGCAGTCTCGATATTTTAAGCAACACTCATTTGTTTTGAAAGGCTCTCTGCATGCGACTGGTTTTTTAATTCACTAATTAAATCTTTTCTAGTACTACCGCACTTATACAAGGTGTGACATAAATAGTATAAATAACTTTAGGAGATCTATTTGACCTTGACACATATACGACGGGCCTGTTGGCGTGGTTGGCAAATGCTTGCTTTTTACGGCGGAGGTCGTGGGTTTGATTCCCACCTAGGACAGATATTTGGGTGCATGAACATGTCTGTTTGTCCTGAGTCTGGGTGTAATTATCTTTATAAGTATGTATTTACAAAAGAAGTATAGTATATCAGTTATAATATAGTATATCTGGTTTCCATAGTACAAAATCTGCTTAGTTTGGGATCAGATGGCCGTGTGTAAATAATGTCCCAGGATATTATTATTATTATTACACTGAACAATCTAAGCATATCAAATTGTAAAATACACAAAGACTTCGCATACAACAATAACGATCAGCTGATTTATTTTGTATAGGCTGCCAAAAGATTTTATTTCGTATTAAAATAACTTGTTTCGCTAAAATAGTTCAATTTCATGGGTAGATGACACCACTTAAGCTTCGTCAATTACTTATGTTACAGTTTGTATACCAAACCATTACCTTTCAATTGGAAATATCTTAGTTACAGTTACATTAAAGATAGATAGAAATTGTGTGTATTTGTGTGTATGGGTGTATGATATTTACACATCTGATTATAATCGTGTCAGCCAAAGTACGGCCACTGCTGGACAAAAGCCTCCCCAAAGAATGGGGGATATGTCATAATCGCCACGCTTGGCAGACGGGTTGGCGAACACAGTTTAATGGTCATAGTTTACAGAAAAAAAAAACGCTGCCGCCCGTTCTCTGGTAGGTATTCTCTCGGGAATATTTCTACGCCCCCCACGTGATGAGATGGGGTGATGCTATTCTATTCCGTCAAAAGACTAATTAGAAAAAAATACTTGGACGTCATTTAAATGGTCTGTGTTCGGCGCTGATCTTGTGTGATCAAATTCATAAGCCCTATCTTACTAATAGATATAAATGCGAAAATTAGTGAGTATGGATGTTTGTTACTCTATCACGCAAAAACTACCGAACGGATATTAATTAAACTTTGTAGTAATATGGCTTATATGTATATCCGATTAACAAATAGGCGTTATTTTAACAGCCCACGTATTTGAAACCATGTCAAATTTATATTCTCCAAATTGCAGCACATTGTGCATTATTCATTCACCGTGCTATTCGTGATTTCGTATGCAACAGGGGTACGGTAGTTTTAATAGTCTGTAGTAACACGTATAACGAAGTTAAAAATAGCTTAACGTACAAACTATTTGTTAAGGGTAATCTAGTCGATGGTTTTCCATGCAAATGTATCTATTATTCGTGTATCTATGTGTCACGGTTTGAACCCACGCTCGCTTAAAGTGTCCGGTCAAGCAGTGGAAGCCTTTTAGGCTTAATGTAATAGTATAAATAACTAGCTGTGCCCCACGGTTTTACCCGCGTTAAAGATTATAAATTATAACTTATGTGTTAATCCAGGGTGTCTGCTAACTCCATACCTATTTTTATTAAATTCTCTCCAGCCGTTTAGACGTGAAGAAGTAACAAACATACACACTCACACTCTCACAAACTTTCGCCTCTATAATATTAGTGTGATTTACTGTTAATATCCTGGACATTGTTCACACGGCCATCTGATCCCAATCTAACCAGAGCTTTTACTGTGGAAACCAGATAGCTGATATACTACATACATACATATATACTACTTTTTCTTTTGTTAATCCATACTTTTATATAGAGAATTACACCCACTAAACTCGGTATCGATAAGTTTCACACGAATCTATACATTTTTACAAAAACCATGTAAATAAAAGTGTTAGAAAATTATAAGCTTGTGAAATCTTTAAATTTCAAGAGTATGTAAGATTGGTAGTTTATTTAATAATAATAATATATAACATCTAGGGACAATGTCACACAGATCATCCTAGCCCCAAACTAAGCAAAGCTTGTACTATAGGTACCAGGCGACGATATACATACTTATATAGATAGATAAATACTTAAATACATAGAAAACATCCATGACTCAGAAGCAAATATTCCTGCTCATCACACAAATATTTGCACTTACCGGGATTCGAACCCAGGATCACCAGCTTCGTAGACAGGAGCACTACCAACTAGGCTACGGTGACCGTCTAGTTGGTAGTGCTCCTGCCTACGAAGCTGGTGGTCCTGGGTTCGAATCCCGGTAAGTGCAAATGTTTGTGTAATGAGCAAACTTCGCATTACTTTATTGATCATATCTATTACTTTTCATTACTCAAAATAAAAGCCGAAAGACTTCCATTGTTGGGCAAAGGTCTCTACAAAATTCATTTTGAGGTGATATACCATAGTAGAAAGACGCAGCGTGTGCAGGCCCCCTACAAGATGGACCAATGATATTGTACGGGTCGCCAGAAACCGCTGGATGCGAATAGCACAAGACCGGCAATTGTGGAGATCTTTGGGGCAGGCCTTTGTCCAGCAGTGAACGTCTTTAGGCTGATATGATGATGATGACGATACCTACCACAATCCTCACTCTTGGCAGACGAGTTGGCGATCGCAGTATGATAGTCATAGTTACTAAGAGAGACCTTGCCCTTTCTCAGCAAAATTATTCATTATTAGTCTGAAATAGTTGTAATTTTGTAAGTAACTGGCTGTGAAGAACTAATTTACTTTCATAGCTAAATATAATGTGTACTCCTTTACATCATCCTCCTTATCATAGTACCTTTCCATTTTAGTAAAAGTACACCGACGAGTTCACTCTTAATCCTATCGGTCTTAGCCGAAAAGTATATACGTATAACGATAGCCGATCCCACGTCAGCCGTAACACTTGCTCTGGGAAAATCGCCCTTATTGCTTATGTACTAGACTCAGTCAAAGTCTAGGTATATTCATCGACGTAGTATCGACTGTACACACGGCTACACATCAAGCTATACTTTTCCAGTATAAGCTGATTTTATTTTATTTTTATTTTATTTGAGACACAAACAATTGCGTAATTTGCTTAATACTAATACAGTATTATTTAGAAAAGACTTAGTTAATCACACAACCAGCATCGTTATCTACAACAGATCATATGAAACGGTAAAACTAGTAACAAGCAACTATGGCAAACTATAGGTAATCAACAACATTAACTTAGTCTAGGTAGCATACAGTAGGTGTGAGTTAGGTATTATACAGTGTTAATAATAGGTATTTATACGATAATAATATTTAAATTAGACAAACTTATTCAGTAACTGTTTTTTAAACTGATATATAGACAAAGCAAATATATCAATATCAGTGATCTTCCGTAGTATAGGATTTCTATACAATGACAGGTCAGCTTATATTGGAAATGTATAGCTTGATATGTAGCCGTGCGTACTATAACTACACAAACATTGCGAACGCCCGGCGTACTACAACATTGATTTAAGTAGGTTTTCCAGACAAGTTTAATTCAAATTCACTTTCGTAACAACTTTCTTGTGGGGATTTGTATCGTAAACAAGATTAAACGTAAGCGAACTGAGTACGACGCACGCAGGATTATTGCCGCTCTGCGTACAATTGCTTTGCCTCTAATGAAGTTGTCTCTGTGGATAATTTTCTCCTTACTTTGAGTTTGTTTTTCTGAATATTACTGTTACTATGCGCTGTTAAATATGTATAAACATTACTAACAATATTGTTAAGATAGGCAGAACTATTTAGACAAAATTTAGTAATATTTAAAATTTCTGAAATTAAAAATATTTAAATCTATTAATAATCAATTACTAACTAAATCTTTATAAATTAAATGTTATTTCTAAAGTATTTCATGCAAGGCGCATGTCTAAATATGTACGTAATATGTCCCAGGATATTATTCATATTATGAATAATATCCTGGGACATTATACACACACGGCCATCTGTTCCCAAACTAGGCAGAGCTTGATTACTATGGAAACCAGATAACTGATATACTACATAATTAAATTACTTTTTTTTTGTAAATATGTAATAGAATACTCTTTATTGTACACACATACACGACAAATTCATAGGACACTAATAACACAATCATGTACAATGGGCGGTCTTATCGCATCAAGCGATTTCTTTTAGACAACCTTTGGATGGATAGGAGCTGTAATAATTTAAAAAATAGTAGGTGTGCAACAAATGAAAAAGTACATAAGTCTAAAAACATGAATAAACATGAATGTATAGTTCTAGTAATATAGACTCAACAACAGACATGTTTATGATTTGTGTGCTCTCATCTGTCCTGCGTGGGCATCGAACCCACGACCTGCGGCGTGAAAGGCAAGCATCTACCAACCACGCCAACGGGCCCGTCGATTTATCGGTTAGTTAGTTAACTATATTATCAGATGCTGGATAAAATCATACTAATATAGCTGGATGCTGTTATATCTATGAGTTGTGTTATTTATACCTTAGATAGACGAAAGTGCTAGCTTCTGTCAACGGCAGATGTTAGTAGATAATTTATCTTCGTTCCCGGTTTAATTAAGTAAAACAGAATTTAAAAAAGAACTCATTAGTTTAACGTCACGTTGTACCTATCATAGTGTTGAATTTTAATGAACATCATGAAAATGATTAAAAAAATAAAAAAAAAGGTTAAAAATGACTTAATCGATCGATAAAACGGCTTCAACGTTGACAATCGTATCCGGACCATTTTTAACGTCGCATATGCTCATGGAAGCCGATTTAACGATTGATTAAGTCATTTTAACCTTTATTTATTTGAAAGCCATTCACGAAACCAATGTTCGGCGACTTAGCCGGTAGAGCCCCAGTCCATTCATTAGGTATTCGTAGTGGAGGTAGGGCACAGCGTTCAATCGCTCAAAGTGCAGCCCCACTGGGGAAGTAGATCCACATTACAGAAGACATTCCTTAATAATAACATTAATAATTTAATTTTGTGTTTCTGAGTGTTAGTAAGGTCCCCAGCGCTCAAAATGGTGGGGGTGGGGAGGGACAGGAACAATTGTTTGCGAACCTTTTTTCTAGGCCGGCAACGCACCCGCGACTCCTTGGTGTTGCGATTGTCCATTGGCGGCGATGATCACTTACCATCAGTTGACCCACTTGCTCGTTTGTCGCCCTCTTATACATAAAAAGGTAACATTTAAAGAAAGGGTGTGTTTATGAGCACATAGGTGTGAAAACTTTTCTTCAGGGTGCACAGTAAACAAGCGCGTTTTATGTAAACAAGTTAACCCGTTCGAGCGTCACCGAACTGAGCGTGACGGTTCACTTACGTTTTCTATCAAACATGCAACGTTAAGTTGGCGTGGTTGGTAAATACTTGCCTTTCACGCCGCATATCGTGGGTTCGATTCCCACCTAGGATAGATAATTGTGTGCATGAACATTGTTTGTCTGGGTGTAATTATCTATATGTATTTACAAAAGAAAAGTAGTGTATATGTAGTGTATCAGTTATCTGGTGTCCATAGTACAAGCTCTGCTTAGTTTGGGCAGTGTGAAAATAAAGTCGCAGGATATTATTAATTCTGAGTCTGGGTGTTCTTTGTGACCTTAAATTGCAAGTATGTAAAGACCTAGCGATACAGGGAATTATTTAACTAGTGCGAGCGTTGTCCTTAAAAAGGTGAAGGACTGTAACATAAGTCTCATAATATGAAATTATTTAGCACTTGGATATTAACATACACTTGTACTTGCCAAGCTCACAATGCAGTACATAATTATCGACGAATACAGTATTAAACTAACAAAAAAAAAATACTCCGTCTGTGCGGTCAACGAAACAAATAACAAGTTACTAAGCTATTATTTTTAAATTTACTACTACTATGTTAACATTAAAAAATTGAAGACACTGAGCATTTGGTTCACGCAGAAGGCTCCCAACCAGTACCTTAATTTAAGCGACTAATACCTGAGGGCACCCTTATGGGGTTCGGGCCACAGCTCAGGGGGCCGCTGAAGTAAAAAATATAGTATATAATTAAGTAAATATCTAGATAGGGAATCCAAAGCATAGCCTTGTGACAGTCAGTGACCAATTTCTGCAGTGTTCCACTGGGAGTGCGGAGAGCATATCGATATAGGAAATTTCTCTCGAGGCAATATGCGGTTTTATGGCACTCTTGGCCTACGTTCTCACGGACGTATAAAACGTTAGGTGTAAACCGCGAGTCTAAAGCGTGTGATATAAAATATAAAAGGTTATTATTCACGTAGACTTTAAAAAAGCGCTTGTAAATAGTCAGAACATGTTTGTAGTAATATAGTTGTATACATTATTATTTCTAGTAACATAGATATTTAGGTACACGTTGTATGAAAACATTTATAAAATTTATTTTATTATAGCAATGATATTTGTTGTTCGCCTGGTACCCATAGTACAAGCTTTGCTTAGTTTGGGGCTAGGATGATCTGTGTGACATTGTCCCAACATATTATTATTATATTTAGCTAGCTCGTATCAAGTTATTGTCAAGAGATTATGTTATAATAATTTTATTTAGTCATTTATACAAAGTGTATCATAAATAGCGGACGAAACTTAAGGAGCTTAATTTATTTAAGACACTGATTAACGTGTCGCACAAAAACAATATTTATATTACAAGAATAGCGATTAGTTGATGCATTTTATATGGGTTGCCAAAAATGGTTTGCATGTTAGACAAACTGGTATTGTTGAATTAGTTCAGTTTGTGGGTAGACTGCGCTCGATAATTTCCTCCATTACGTATGTTACACCATACATATTGTGTGTATACAAAAACTAACTGTATCTACAAAAACAAACAGTACAAGCTTTGCTTAGTTTGGTCTGGATAGCGCCGTGTGACATATCTCGGGTAGGTATTATATTTTGTTATAAGATTTATTTTTAGGGTTCCGTAGCCAAATGGCAGAAAACGGAACCCTTATAGATTCGTCATGTCTGTCTGTCTGTCTGTCCGTCCGTATGTCACATCCATTTTTTTCCGAAACTATAATAGCTGTACTGTTAAAACTCGGTAAGTAGATGTATTCGGTGAACCGCATTAAGATTTTTGCACAAAAATAGAAAAAGAACAATAATTTTGACGGGTACTAATTTGGAACTGAAACTCAATTTTTTTTTTCATCGTTCCTATACATGTGGTGTGTCTATGGATAGGTCTTCAAAAATGATATTAAGGTTTCTAATATAAATTTTTTATAAACTGTATAGTTTGCGCAAGAGACACTTCCAAAGTGGTAAAATGAGTGTCCCCCCCCCCCCCTGTAACTTCTAAAATAGAGGATTATAAAACTAAAAAAGTAAATAAACGAAAATTGGTTTGAACGAGATCTAGCAAGTAGTTTTTTTTATTAATACGTCATAAACCGTAAACAGCAATATGCTTTAATTTAATCAACTGAAATACTTGCTGCTACGGAACCCTTCATGGGCGAGTCCGACTCGCACTTGGCCGGTTTTTTATTTGGTATAAATGAAATTGAATCTTTCTTATAGGCTTTTTACATTTTTGGTGTTAGAAATACGAACAACACGTGATCTGGCTTTATTTTCACCATAGTTTTATAATCCAACAAGGTATTTTTTTTTCCGCCTACATCTACGTCCGAGCGAGCGCAGCGTAAGCTTACACACTCAAATTCAAATTGCAGAAATGTAACTTAAGCAAGCGAAATACGGAAAAGTATTATTTGCAGTCATTGTGAGATTTCAAAAAAACTAGAAAAGACTCCTAGATAACTTCTGTCTTACTCTAAAAATTTAAGTCGTTAAAAAAACAAACCACTAGAAAACAAACTAAGTAATTGATTATTCATAATCGATATTAGACGAGTGATTGATCAACTACAAATAAAAAATAACTGGTACGTTTGAATTAACATACTAATATTATAAATGCGAAAGTTAGTGAGTATGGATGTTGGTTGTCTTATCGCCTAACAGCATATTAGGTATATTTATAACTAAGCTTAATATTTAAAAAAAAACTTGAGAGGTGTCAAGGGACATCCGGATGGAACGAAGTTATTTCTTATTATTTATTATGTACAAAAAACCTGTATACACTCAACAAAAATAATCGTCGCGGCACCACACTGTTCAATGCGAAATAGAAATGAAAATATCTGGCTTGCTTTCTATAAGAGAGAGCGAGAGAGACAGACAGAGAAACATGCGCACGCCGCACAGCTGCAAAAAGTGTCGTGACAACTTTTCGTAAGATTTTTTTCCGTCTAGCATCTAGCGTCTTCCCTTTCACAACGCGCGATAAGTAACTTCGTTCCAATATATCCTTGTAAGATGAATTCTCGTACCAGAAAATATATTATCAACAATTATATCATTCTATACTTAGGCAATATGCCTACCTAAATTTAATTGTGTTAACGCACGTCATACGACTAATATATTTATTATTGCCTTTTAAAAGTTTGGAAACCGTAGGTTGTTAGGGGTTAGTACGCTTACAGAGATATAGTAAGGGATAAAGTGAGGATTCTTATCTGACCTACATATCAGGGATTCACGACGGATCAAAAGACAACACTATTGAGAGTAATTTCACAAGCCTCGGGAGGGGAAGGCCGTCGTATGTTTCAAGGACCATTTCGTTTGCAAAATAATGTTTTAACCTAGTCGATACAAAGTAAAAATGTGAGCTTTGCTTCTGTCTGTGGCATGGTATACGTAGTCTCCAAACGGATGAACCGATGTTAATGCGGTTTGTTTATATGTGTAATCCAGATTAACCGAGATGGTGGGAGAAATTGCAGCTAGCGATAAGACCACCCTTTGTACAGTCAATAGCAAAAGTATAGGAGATGATCAATACTATATTTAATACTAATGATCGTATCTAAATCGTGTGTGTTCAGTGTAAAACGCAAGCGTTTGTCAACCACGCCAACAGGCCCGTCCAGTAGGGGTAACTTAGTATGATATAAGTAAGTTTATGAGTTGTCTGATTGCCACAGTACATGCAAACTATGTCTAGTTTGTGATCATATGGCAGTGTGTTAGTTGCCCCAAGATATTTATTATTATTATTATATTATTTAAAAATAACAAGATACAGTGCATCACAAAACTCAATAAAAATAAACTCGTAAACTCCCCTAAAACGTCTTCTCTATTCTAAGTAAACGGTGCAAAACCACATTAGAGTTGTTTACTGGATCAATTTGATATATTTATGTCACAAAAATACGAGACTAGAAACTTCTATATTGACCCCAATAAGTTTTACGTATGGTGTTTAACAATGGCGACGTTACATTGCGTTTATTGGTACGATTAGGTTTTTGGGGCTTCAATGAAAGTCGCCCTTGTATATCAGTTGGGCTTTATGGTAGCCTGGCTCATGACCGGAATTAATGTTAAGATGTTGGTTCATTGGAAAATATCTGATCTAAGTTCCTATCATAAAGACTTGGACGTACAAAATATGCGCTTGATTTAAAAAAAATTATCTTCTCATCATATTTATCAGTTTCTAACTTCCTGAAGGTTTTATTTAGCAATACTTTTATAAATCTGTTATTCTCTTTGGCTAGTTATTTACCCACAAAGTCTGGTCAGTTAAATGAAGCTGATGCTCCAGTGTTAACCGAATCATTATACACCCGAGCTTCCTTTGCTTTGACCCTTGCAGTATCGCTTAAGTCCTTGTCGTATCGGATCTAAAGTTCCGGTTCCGGGAGTCAGGCTTGATTAAAATAAATATTACTTTAGGAGGTTTGAATTATTCGATCTGGTGATGGCGGTGAATGACGAATCAGAATATCATCAATCCATCTCATCCAATGGGGGGCGTAGAAGTCGACCCGAAAGAATATCTACCAGAGCAGCAACAGCTTCCTTCTGAGTACTATGACCATCTTACTGCGATCGCCAACTCGTCTACCAAGCGTGGTGATAATGGCATATCCCCTCAAGATGATTCTTGGGATGCTAGCAGTGGATTCCTTTCACCTTTAATGATGGTGCCCAAAACCAACCAATAACGACAAAATGTGTTTCAAATCTGTCCGTATATTTAAAAGAGACTTTTACCAAGATCGTCAGTGAAGAGACTCAGAGACAGTGAGTTTATTGTTAATTAATCCCAATTGTCTGGCCACCGCACTTTTCTCGAAATTGCAGTAAGTTCAATGAAAGTCTTAATACTCGGCTTAAAGGGTGATATTGCGGCGAGGCTCCGGGGAGCAAGTTGCAAACACAATTTACAGCGGCCTCACTTCCACTCGCAGTAAATAACTTTATCGACTGCCCTGCCCTGGACATTGTAAGAACACGATCGCTTATTTATATTACAATAGCAAATTTAATTTTATGGAGCGTCTTAACGAACTTTAGTATTATATATTTATCTTTGTATATTCTGAGTAAGTGCATACACAAAACTTAACACGTTTATGTACCCGTACATCTTCTATCTTCTATATAATAGGTCTTTACCTATGAAATTGCCGTTTTGTATGAAAAAATTTAAACGAATTTTTTTCATGAATTTTTTTATTTGTATTAATCGAAGTAATCACCCATGCAATCAATGCATCTTTGCCATCGCAGTGGCAGTTTATTGATGCCCTTCTTAAAGAAATCAGCTGGACGGGAGGCAACAAATTCTTCAAAGGCATTTTGTACTGCCTCTCGGGTATTGAATTTTTTTCCCGCCAAGAAGTTATCCAAATTCTGGAAAAAGTAGTAGTCTGTAGGCGCAAGGTCTGGTGAGTAGGGCGGATGACGGAGAGCTTCCAACCCCAGTTCTTGCAACTTGGAGACCGTCTGCTGTGCAGTATGAGGTCGCGCGTTGTCGTGCAGGAGCAGCGGAGACGAGCGATTGACCAATGCTGGTTGGAGATGCGCCAGCTTCTCCATCATTGTGCTCAGTTCTTCACAGTACACATCTGCAGTAATGCTCACCCCGTTTGGTAAGAAGCTGTGATGAATCACACCGGCGCTAGACCACCAAACAGTGACCATCACTTTTCTAGGGGTAAGTTTTCGTTTAGGGCATTGTTTAGGTGCTGAACCAGGATCCAACCAACTTGCTGAGCGCTTGCGGTTATCAAACAGAATCCATTTTTCATCGCAGGTAACAATGCGGTTCAAAATTCCTTCATTTGTGTGTCTGTTGAGCAGTGCAAGGCACGTCTCGACGCGTACTTCGCGCTGGCGATCATTGAGTTCGTGGGGCACCCATTTGTCAAGCTTTTTTACCTTGCCAATTTGACGCAAATGGACCAATATTGTTTTGACGCTAACGTCGAAAGCTGCTGCTAATTCAGCCGTAGATTGTGTATCATCAGCTTCCACAACCGCCTTTAATTCGTCATTGTCGACCAAAGTCTTCGGACGACCGCGAGGTTCATTTTTCAGGTCGAAATTTCCAGAACGGAAGCGAGCAAACCAATAACAGGTGGTGCGTTGGTTTGTAGTGTTAGCTCCGTAAACGTCGTTGATGTTGCGTGCCGCTTGTGCCGCGTTGCTGCCACGACGGTACTCATATTCCATAATTACTCGAATTTTTAACGTATCCATGATGACGAAAAAGATTGAAATGCGATGAAAATGTAACACTAATCAATAAAGAAATGACTACTTTTGGAAAAAAGAATCCATGTTTTTAAAATAAAATTAATTTGAAATTAGAATTCTTAGCCAAACAAAAATTATTTTGATTTGAAATGGCCAGTACTGCAGAACGGCAATTTCATAGGTAAAGACCTAATATATAAAAATCAATGCCACTTTTCGTTGTAATTTTATAACTCAACAACGCCTTTACCGAATTGGCTAATTTTGGTCTTGAATTATTCGTGGAAGTCCAGGGAAGGTTTGTACGTAGAGAAAATTTAAAAAAAGTCTTGAAAAAGTGTAAAATCAACATCTTTCTATATTCCCATATACAAACAATTTGTACTAATACTTAAAAGCGTAGCGAAGCACGTACCGGGCCGCTAGTTAACAATAATAAAGTCGTACTTATATTGGGGGGAGGGGGGTTGGAGTGCTAAAATGTAGGCCCCATAGGCCGAGGCTTAGTTTAGACTCCAGATCTCCCACGAGTTACATAGTATGTTCTATAATTTGTCAACATTGATAATATGCATTGTAATTCGTGGAGATGAAATAAAAAAGAAACTACAAAAATAAAACTTTAAAGCTTGATCCATCCATGATCCATAGATAAGTATCAAGCTATAAAATTTAATCACCGACCACTGTATGAAATTAGCAATAATTAACTGTAAATGTATTTAAAATATAGTTTTAAAAGCATTTACAATATTAATTTACAAAAACACTTAACATTAATTATGATTAGTAATTATAATTTATAAAACGACTGAATATTATTAGTTAAATAAAATAAATAAGAATAATTTCAATAAGTCTATCTATTATCAGGAATTAGGACGAGATTAAATTAAATCAACTGGGTTGAACAGTTTTCATATAAAACATTTAATTGTTTTGTGACCACGATAATGTTAATGGTAACTTCCTCAAAATAATGTAGGAAAGGCAGGAAACAAACAATCTAATCCGAACAAGGTCGACATACTAGCCTGTTGTTTTATAGCATTCATACGTAGACGCACGCCTGCTTCCCAGAAGGCTAGGCAGAGACAACGGATTTCCATTTGTCACGATCCTTGCATACCTCTTTCTGCAGGCGTGATTGCAGGAGATCTACTGCCTCCGTGACGACAAGGTTGATGGGTTTTTCGCGACCGCTAAACTAGACAACACTCGTAAGCAGCTGATTAACCGATCAGTTTAGGCAATTTACGTTCTTCCGTTATATGTTCGCCACGAAATACATTTCGGGGCGATCAACGTGCGCTGACCAATTTCCATTCTTCACATCGATATCTCGTACTTTTCCTATAGACATTATCTATATATTTATATAATAAAATCGTAGGAAAGTCAAAACTGTACATTTAATATTTTTCTTAAAGGATCCTTGGGGCGTTATCTACAATCGATATCGAAGCCAAAAATATAGTTTTTAGAATTTTTTGCTGTTTGTCTGTATGTATGTTCGGGCTAAACTCAAAAAGTACTGCTTGGATGTGCTTAAAATTTTGCATAAATATTACTAAGGGTCGGGTCAACATATAGGCTACATATTATCACGCTATCACCTACGAGAGAGGAGCTGTGAGAATTTATAAAATTTAACGCGGGCAAAACCGCGGAGCACAGCTAGTAAATTATATTACTAACCTTTCACAGTATTATTCCGTTATCCTCGTCGCCACTGACAAATAAAAGACGTGCGTTGGGTCCAAGCGTATAATAGACTGCCAGTGCCGCCTATGGACACTTGCAACACCAGATGAGTCGCTGGTGCGTTGCCGACCTTTAAGAGTCAGCAAACAAGTGTTGCTGACCTTTCCCCCACCTGAATGAGCTCTGGCGACCATACTCACACACAGAAACACAACATTAAAACTATTAATGTTATATTAAGGAATTTCTTCTGTAAGGTGGAGGTGTACTTCCACAGTCGGGCTGCTCTTGGAGAGAATGAACCGCTTATACTGCGCCTTACGAATTAAACCTACCCACATACATTTACTACCCTACAAAATGGACCGATGATCTTGTGCGGGTCGCTGGAAACTGCTGGATGCGAATTGCGCAAGACCGGCAATTGTGTATATCTTTGTCCAGCAGTGGACGTCTTTCGGCTGATATGATGATGATGACATATATTTGTATTAATATGTAACAGCCTCGGCCACTCTCATTTTATTCTTGTTACATGTTCGCCTGTTTTGGATACTTCTAGCCTGGCATTCTTTCTGAAAATCTCCGATTTGTTCAAATAAAACTATCTGTCTTAACTATATTGAAACCAATCCTTAACATAATTGTTGGTCGGCGATAATAATCAATGTACTGCGAAAATATTTACATTGAATTGACGTAAATGCTAAGCATGCTACAGTGCCATAAGCGGACACTCATGATACGCATGGCGCACGCCACTTATGACTAAATTAGCAGATGCCACACAATTGACCACGCCACACGCATCACTTTACATGTTTACCTACACAATTACACATGCTAAAACACAAAACATACATATGTTACCGGCAATGTATATAAATCAGGTATTATATACAATACCTAGGCAATGTATAGAATACCTGAGGCTTCCCGGCAACGTTTGAAATATGAATATTATTGTCCATTACATACTTTACCTAGGTAATGTATACAATTCCTAGGGATTGTATAGAATACCGGCTGGTCCACCGGCAATGTGTAAAATGTGTTAGGTTAGTTTTTTCTCTATCAGGCACAATTATTAGTGAAAGAAATTCACTAACGAAATAAACAAGTCGCAACATTTTTATTTCCTGCCTGCCCGCACTTCACCTCTTTAGAGTTATTTATTTAGTGATCAGTAACAATACATTGTTTTTGACAAATTTCATACAACAATAATAATAATAATATCCTGGCACATTATTTACACACGGCCATCTGATCCCAAACTAAGCAGTGCTTGTACTATGGAAACCAGATAACTGATATACTACATATAGTACTTTTTTTCTTGTAAATACATTACGTATATAGATAATTACACCCAGACTCAGAACAAACAGACAAGTTCATGCACACAAATATCTGTCCTGGGTGGGAATCGAACCCACGACCCTCGGCGTGAAAAACGACAATAATAACATAAATAAAACTATAAGAAAAATAATACAAATGTACACTAAAATTAATTAATTATTTCTTTTCCCGCTCTCGTCTTTTACGCACATTACCGGTTAGCGGCTGCGCATTCGGTATTCTATAGAATACCTAGGCAAAGTATAAAATAAATTTTCTTTCATACATTACCTTCACGTTTTAGGTATTCTATACATTGTCTAGGTATTTAATAGACTATCGGATTATATAGATTGCCGGTAACACATACATTGTTTATTTATACTGATGTGTTTAAATATGTTTTAATATTTGTTTTTTCCTCTTGTTTCAGGTTATTTATTATTTAAGGAATTTTGTGAACAGACGTCAGATGAACCAGTGCCACAATTAAAATTTTATGAAGAGGTAAATTATATGCTGTTTTTTTCCGTCACCGCCTGTATAATTATATAGTATGTTGTCATGTATGTAGTTGTTTTGTAATGTTTATGTTTTGCTTGACAGATTAAATTGTATGAAAAGCAAGAATGTGTGGAAGAGAGGCGGAGGATCGCGCGGGATATTTATGACAATTTTATTATGAAAGAACTATTAGCACATTCACACGTAAGTAAAGGAAATATACGTATATATTTATATACATAAATCATCATCGTGTCGGCCTAATGACGTCCAATGGTGGACAAAGGCCTCCCCAATAGATTTTCACAATGGCGTAGTGTCCATAATTTGGAGGGATATGCCGTAATCATCACGCTTGGCAGACGGGTTGGCGATCGCAGTATGATGGTCATAGTACACAGAGAGACGCTGCTGCCCGTCCTCTGATAGATATACCCTCGGGTCGACTTCTACGACCCCCACGGGATGAAATGGGGTGGCGATATTCTATGCTGTCAGCCACACAGCAATATACGTAATTAATTATTATTCGTGATGAATCATATGGTGATGATGATGATTGGCCCGATCGATTTCGGTCATGGCGATCATTTCTACTCCTAGTCGATATAGCGTTGGTACACCCGAAAATGGCTTCCGTAGCCAATCTTCTTCGTAACGTGCGCACTGAGCGCTGGTGAGTTTCCCATCAACATATTGAATATGCAATATTATATAAAGGCATATCACTGTAAATGTAAAATGTACGGAAATTAAAAAAGCTTCTTATTCTAATAGCGTAACAATTATATTAGCAATGGAAAAATAAAGTTTAATGTTATTTTATATATTTAACTAGCTGTGACCCGCGGTTTTACCCGCATTAAACTTTATAAATTATAGCCTATGTGTTAATCCAGGGTATCATCTACCTCCATGCCAAATTTTAATAAAATCGCTCCAGCCGTTTAGACGTGAAGAAGTAACAAACATACACACTCACAAACTTTCGCCTTTATAATATTAGTGTGACTGGATGTTGTATATTTATGAGATATGCCGTTTCGAAATTATCGGTTTACAACACAAGATTGAAAGAAAAAGCAATATTTATTTTGAGATGGCTTTATTTTAGGTTTATATGACTCAATATTTTATTGTAATCAATCACATAAACGCAAGAGACGAAAACATTTTGGCGGTTGACAGTTTTATGTTCCATGCAATAATTTCGAAAAGGGCACAATTTCTAGAGTTGTGTCACATCGCCATTACGTGTTTGTGCCTTTCTGGAATACAATAAGTGCAGGTAAGCACATAGATTACATTTACGTGAAAAAATTAATTTCACAAAGTATGCCAGATGTGCCCTTTTTGAAATCATATTCATTGGCATTGAATAGTGCGGGTTTGAGCTCACCGCGTTCTGTCTTGGACTCAGCTTTACGCTGCCTAGGCAGCGTAAAGCTGATGCCTCTCCAAAACGCGTTTTTCCCTCTTGACAAGCCCGAACTATTCCGGTTGTTGAAGCTGGAGAGTAGATAACCCTTATAATATACATTTAATAGTAATTCGGCCTGGAGCAATATTATTATGCTGTATAACAAGCGACCCATAAATCTAAAGGAGTTCCCAACTTCACAAATAAAGTGAATCAATTTTTCTTGTTGCTCATATTAATATTCCTTCACGTGATATGTTCCTTATCGGCAGAAAAAAATATTGATGCAGATATTTGTTAAAATATATCCGCTTCCGTATCCTGAACAAGCTAAAACGTGATTTTGATATCTTGCTTTTAGGTGCTATTACATATCTTGTGTGTCTTTTTGGTTCTAGCATAAAGCTAGTGAGGATAATGTTAAACTCCAATATTACCTCGTATTTAAACTTGGTATCAGTAGTATTAACGCGAGTCATAGTCCACCCATAACGCCACACCGTGTCGCGTCGACGTATTTTTATTCTGTGTACTGTTTCCTTTATTCCAGGACATTTGCAATGTACTCTAGGAAAAGCGTCGTAATGTAGAATACTATAACTAAAGCCATTTCAAATATTATTGTTCTGTTTTATTGAAAGATAACGGCCACAGCAGCATAACAGTTTTATTTTTGTTTTTACTATCCTGTTAAAATTTATGCAATAGAATTTGTTTAGCTCCATGTTGAATACCATGGTAATACGTTAAAGCTTTTAATAACGTAAACCTTATTCTTTTAATGATTCATTAATTTATTTTTGTAGGTAGTGGAATTTTGAAGTGATGATTTATTATTGAGATTTAATCTTCATTAAACAAATATCGGTACATTCAGTAACTTCCTTTGCACGTCATCAACAAAAGACTTTTAAATTGGTATGCCACAGGGATCTTACTTAGGCCTTTACTTTGGCGAATGATCTCCGCTCGTTATTTATATTTTCCTAAGTTTTATGTGGTATTTAAGCTACCGAGATTTTATTTCGAAAGCGTTATAGCTGATGTTTGATAGGCTACGGTAACCGATCAACGTCATGTAGGTCATATGATCATCATTATTATTCTTCTTCTCTTCTTCAAAGCTTTTGGATGGCAAACTTGTAAAATATGTGTGGCCCTGAACGTGGCCACACTGATTGCCCTGCTTGTGGCATTTCTAAGAATATGTGGCATGAACATGTGACAGGGCACGCTGATAGATAGAGGTGCCGGGGATCACCATCCATTTTAGCCCTTTCTAGGGAGCTTGCCACAGTACTGCGAACGTCTGGTGGCGCTATGCCAGCCAGTGGTCATTTACATTTACCGATGGATATGATCATTTACCGATTTGGTAGTATAAAATAAAATGTAATGTATTTCGGTTATTATCTTCAGGAACGACACAACATAAATGTTCCCAACCTCTTGTTTTAGACTATACTCACGTAGATATTTTGTCAGAAACTATCAATTTTGTTTACTCCAGTTATCTTTGTAAAAGTAATTTCACCGACGCGACGTGAACACGCTTTGAGTTTGAAACATATTTCAATTATGTGAAAGCTTTTAAATTAAATGAAAATGTGAATACAAAGTGATAGGATCTGCGTGGATACGGTACGGCGGTGGTTTTAGTTTTCAAACAGTTTCTAATCTAACATCGTTGTACTGTGTGAATCACATAGTTTTGTGTAGGTACGTTGTTAGTTCGCGGCAACTCTGGTATTGAGTCTTGTTGTCGAACATGTGACATGTGGTCTTGATATCTGCCGTGTGGTCTGTATTCGTCATATGTTGTCTACTTTTTAATAGAGCTAGACGGCACACGGACATGTTTAACCCATTTATCTGGTTTCCATAATACAAGCTCTGCTTAGTTTGGGATGAGATGGCGGAGTGGGAATAACGCCCCAGGATATTATTATTATTCCAAATCAAACGCGGCGTCAAAGAGAGATTTGTGGTCGCGCGATCCATAAGCGGCTATAGCGTGAAAGTATTGAAAAGGAATTTAAGGGCATTGGATAGGCTGAAAGTGGGGACAAGCGATTTTTCTTTTTTCGTCAATATAATCAACATTTGTTAAAAATGTAAACAATATAATAGTTGTGCTATAAATTTGCAGGAAATCTGATAAAATTTGATTTAAAAAAATTGAATTGGACTACAATTTGCTATAAAACAACCTACTTGTTAGTAAATCGTAGCATAGTTTATTCATTAGTCAAATCATCCAACCTTGTGCAAATCTTTTGCAAAAGTTGTCTATTTTTTATAAATAATAATATTCTGGGACATTATTCACTCACTCGTGTGAAGAACACGACTATTTGTTCTGTGGCTGGATGAATTTAATCTATTAGATATATATGTGTATTTAGAAATATATATCTAAGTAGGCATATTTATCACTTATCTGGTTGCATAGTACAGGCTCTGCCTAGTTTTATTTTTTTAAACTTAGTCAACTATTTTTGGTACATCTTTATTATTTTGTAAATACTTATCGTATGGGTAGTGGTTATCCTAGTGTCAGAGTTGTTCAAGCCGCCTAATAGGACTTCCATAGCTGTTGTCTTATGTCTACAACCGGGACCGACAGCTTAGCGTGTCCTCCGAAGCACGGAGACGATCACACTCACCTCGCCACCTCACATACGGACCGGTCTATCTAACTATGAGCACCTCGATATTTTGTAAATTAAACTGTTACAATTCAAAAAGTGTCCGCGCTTACTACAGATATTGCGAAAGGAGAGGTCGTAAGCGTCGTATCCGGCTAGAACGACTGTTGTTTGTATAATGAGTCTCGTTAGACGACTGTTGGCGTGTTGCCCGCGCGAACCTTCAATAACAATAAATAGCTAACCGTTGGACACTGTTATTTGATATTCTACCCTCTTAAGTGTTCGTGTTGGGAATAATATTGATCATTCTAGTAATAACTCGTCAATAAGCTTTGTTAAGCGCCATTCGTAATGTTATGTCTTCGATATATTGTGGACGGGCCTGTTGGCGTTGTTGGTAGATACGCTGCCTTTCACACCGGAGGTCGTGGGTTCGATTCCCAGCCGGGACAAATAATTGTGTGCATGAAATGTTTGTTTGTCCTGAGTCTGGGTGTAAATTATCTTTATAAGTATGTATTTACAAAAGAAAAATAGTATATCCGTTATCTGGTTTCCATAGTATGGCTCTGCTTAGTTTGGAATTAGATGACCGTGTGTGAATAATGTCCCAGGATATTATTATTATAGTTAATAATAATAATAATATCTAGGGACAATGTCACACAGATCTTCTAGCCCCAAACTAAGCAAAGCTTGTACTATGGGTACCAGGCGACGTTATACATACTTATATAGATAGATTAATACTTATATACATAGAAAACATCCATGACTCAGAAACAAATATTCGTGCTCATCACACTAATATTTGCACTTACTTAGTTCGTGGGACAAGTCCGTATAGCAGCATTACCGCAGTCATCACATTCAAAAGATTATATATTTAAACAAAATAAATGAAATAGAGAAAAATCTGAACGGATTAATTTTCAAATAAAAATACCACTAAACAGTAGTTCCATCCGTTTGGGTGCTACAAGGCTCTAACCTCGCAGACATAGGCATAGAAACATATAAATTATTGGCTGTGCTCCGCGGTGTTACCCCCGTTAAACTTAATATGAAGAATATAATGAAAGTAAACGAGGCAAAAGAGGTGTGCAAAGATCGTGTCTAATAGAAATCCGTTGTCTCTGCATACCCCTCTGGGAAATAGGCGCGAGTCTATGTATCTATGTAAATAAATTATAGCCTATATGGTTTAAAGATATGTAAGCTATATTACTAAAAAGTTACATAAAAATCCGTTCCGTAGTTTTTGTGTGAAAGAGTAACAAACATCCATACATCTGTACCTACCTCTATCTGTATCCACAAACTTTCACATTTATAATATTAGTAGGATAACACGGGATCTGAACATATTTTACCGTCAAAAACTTTATAACTAATCGATATAGAGAAAATACTACACGGATTATTAACAATTTCAGATATAAATATCGCAAAAATTGTTTGTTCATCCATTTGGGTGTTACTAGGCTCTAACCTCACATACATAGGCATTGAAACTTATAAATTACTAGCTTTGCTCCGCGGTTTCAACCGCGTTAAACGCAATAAATTATAGCCTATATGTTATTCAGATACATAAGCTATATTACTATAAAGTTTCATCAAAATCCGTTCGGTAGTTTTTGCGTGAAAGAGTTACAAAAATCCATAGAGTATGAATGTTTTATTCAGCTTTAAAATAGAAATACCGCAAAAAGTTTGTCTATCCATTTGGATGCTACAAGGCTCTAACCTCACATACCTACATAGGCATTGAAACTTATAATTATAACATAAGATCCCAACACAGGATATAACATGATACGTCACAAACATTTTAACTACTTAATCGAAATAGAGAAAATACTTAACGGATTACTTTCCAGATTAAACGACCTCAAAAAAGGCGATTCATCCTAAATTATCTCGTAACTAACCTCACCTACATACTTGAAACTTATAACATGACATCCCACTTTTTAAATCAGGGTTGGTAAAAAGATTTTTCATAGAACTAGTTTCCGCTCGCGCGCAATTTTTATGTATAATTGCTAAGTGAATGTTATCCGATTTAAGATTTTTTCGTTAAAAATCCCAAGTAGATTACTATAAATTAAAGCATAACAAACACTTGCACTTTCCAATTATATCAGTATACTTAAATATAAGTACCTTGGGACAACTTACACACTGCCATTTGATCCAAAACTCGGCAGAGCTTGGACTATCCCAATAAGACTTTAATATTTCTAAATACATATTACAGATAAATTACACGCAGACACAGGATAAATAATCGTACTCATCACACAAAGATTTGTCCTGGCTGGGGTTCGAACTCACCACCTATGTTTCAACATGGTCACTAACCAACATGCCAGTCAAATTCAGTATAATATCCAGTCAAGTCAATATGTATTAAACACGACATTCTCCATACAAAGTATTAGCTACTATAAATCAATATTACCTCATAGTATACGAAGGAATAAACGAGCAAAGCGGACTAGATTGACGTTATGTAGTGAAGATCACATTCTCTGCGGGTGACTATAAAACAACACAGTACAGACGTCAAATCTGTCAAATTTCCCCAATTGAAATTGAACCTTATGCTTTTGTGATAAAGTTGAAAATCGATAAAAGAAATTTGACAGATTGGAGTAGCTGGATGTGTTGGCGTCTGAACATGAGATACGTCTCTATTGATTTCTAATCAAACTTGTGCAGAGACAGACTCAACTGCTGCGGGATTTGATCACTCCTACAACGTCTTAGTACGGGATACGGCGACGCTATTTCTACGTTTATCTTTCAGAGGAACTTGTTTGATAAGATAAGACCGTATGTAATTTTTATTGGGATTCTTTTGATGGGGTTGTTGTTTATTTTTAGATAATAAAATCCTAAACCTGAATTGGGATAAGACTAGATATTCAAAGAAAAAATAGTAAAACCTCTTAAAAACATGTTCATGTCTTAGTGCTTGACACTTTGCTTCAATACAAAGTCGTCATCAAAAGGTTTCCAATGAAAATTACTTGCGGTCATAATTTTAACAAACAAGTTCTTATGTAAAATAAATATTAATATTAATGTGATAGTTTGTGTTCTTGTCAGTTTAGTTAGTTGTTTCGTGGGACTCGGACCCGCGACACGAAGCGGTGAGGCGACTGTCTTAGCCGCTGTGCCACACGTGCAGTATGTTACAGTAAATTGATTTACCTAAACGCATGCTAGTAAAAATTATATGCGGACATATTATATATATTATTATTTATATTATATGACATTGTAAACAATTTATTTAATAAAAAATTATAAATAATGTATTTGCACGCCATAAGTGGCAGAATATGCGGAATATATTATTGTAAAATCTTTTGTACCATATTCTGGCAAATAAATAATTTGATTGATTGATTATATTGTATTGCTCCCGTAATAATTATGTAGCAAAAGGCGTTTAAACAAAAACTGTATGAGTGTATAACTTGTGTCGTCAGATCTTGTACTATTATGGCCTAGGTATGTCTACGAGGAAAACTTGCTACTCTAGCCTAATAGCTTATGTAGGTGACAATTTTAAACTTTTCTCTCTCGCTTATCGACCTACATCTTTTATGATAATCCAGTCAACAACAAAAATGACGATATTATTTACAACTGTAAGCTGTCACCGTGGCTTATTTGGTTGCGTCACATATAGTATCACTTACCGGCGACCTTACACCCAGGATTCCAACAATAACATAAGTATGAAAACTAAGCGAATTGCTCAAAGAGCGATAGAACGTTATACTGTACCTTATGTTTTTCGAGTGTACTTGATCACAGCACTTCGACTCTTGAGGATATTTAGTGCTACATACAGCCCTACCCCACTTAAATTCTACTAACGTTTATAGTTTATGTCGGGACTGTTGGCGTGGTTGATAAAAGCTTGCCTTTCACGCCGCAGGTCGTGGGTTGGATTCTCACGCAGGACAGATATTTTTGTGCATGAACAAGTCTCTTTGTCCTGAGTCTTGGTGTAATTATCTATTTAAGTATGTATTGACAAGTTTCCATAGTACAAGCTCTGCTTAGTTAGGGATCAGATGGCCAGGTCTGAATAATGTCCCAGGATATTCTTATAGTCACGCTAGGGTCATGGTACGGTTATTAGCGGTAAAACCAAAGAACGCGGCAGCATTTGTAGTGTAAATCTGATCTAATCCAAGATATATAAAGCTAAATAATTCAACCGTCTCAAAGTGGTCAGTTTTCTTTTCCAGTTGAAAAGACCCGTTGCAAGTTTTGTAATAAGTTTTCGTTTATCTGCGAGTTGCAACCGATTTGAGAAAATGACGATTCGATTAAATATTCTGCGCACGAAGTTTTCTAACAATAGCAATAACAGAAATCCATTACACAGTTTATTTTTTGGAACAAGTTCTTTGTATATAAGTATTTATTATTCAATCAAAATTGAATTCACATTCAAGTTTGATTGATTATATTTTCAGTTTAATTTAACATTAAAATTTTTACATTGGTATTCTGATTTTGGATTCTGGTTTTAATAATAAATGTACGTAATAAATGTGTGTAGTTGACGTCGTAGTATGTAGTAATCATCACGAGTCTATATCTCCCAGAAAACGGGAAGCCCCGTCTCTTTGAGTACTATGACCATCTTACTGCGATCGCTAACCCGTCTGCCAAGCGTGTCGTTTATGGCATGTCCCTCCAAATCATGGACACAACTTCATGGTGGAAATCTTTTGGGGAAGCCTTTGTCCAACAGTGGACGTGATTTGTCGTCGTGTTTGTGTTTCGTTTATGATTGTCAAGGTTATATATAACCTAGCCATCAGCTGACCCTAATCCTTAAATAAACACGGCCTTAGCTTACAACGTTACGAAACGAGGAATTTGAAATGCAGTCCAGCGATTAAGATAAGATTACTCTTTATTGTACACAAAGAAAAAATATACAAGAAATAAGAATAGTTATATCAGCCGAAAGACGTCCAATGTTGGACAAAGGCCTCCACAAAGACTTTGACAACTACCGGTCTTGCGCTGCCCGCATCCAACGGTATCCCTCTTGTAAGATCGTTGGTCCACCTTGTGGGTGCAAGCTGCGTCTTCCGAGGTCGCTACTGTGAACCTTTCTGCCCCAGCGGCCGTCAGTTCTACGAGCTATGGGCCCCGCTCACTGGCAATTCAGTTTGGCTATTCTTCGGGCTATCTCGGTTACTTTTTCGGTAATTTTAATACACTTAAAGGACGATGATGATGATATTGAAAGACCAGTATTAACCATGTTTTTCTCTTACAGGACTATTCAAAAGAGTGTGTAGCACATGTACAAAAATATTTAATGAAGCACGAAGTACCACCAAATCTATTTGAGGTAAATTTTCTTCTGCAATTATAAAGCTTTAAAAGTATTCTACTTAATTTTCTCTTGATTTTTACTAATGTTGTATAACTGTTTCAGCCCTACATCGAGGAAATCTTCCAACATTTAAGAGGAGAACCCTTTAAAAATTTCTTAGAAAGGTATGTGGCTTTTCGTTTAGGGTTTTAGGACGATATTACCTACTGTATAATACATACGTGAGACTTATCTAGCGGTAGCGTGGACAATCGCTGAAAATGAGGATTTTTCTGGCTAGAAGGACAGCACCTAGTAGAAGCCGGGAATCTGGAAGTTGACCATGTTATACGCCAATGCAGTAGCCACGCCACTTCGTATCCCAGGTTCGATTCCCGCCCAGCACAACTATTTCCTTTACTACGACGGTCACCGTAGCCTAGTTAGTAGTGCTCCTGCCTATGAAGCTGGTGGTCCTGGGTTCGAATCCCGGTAAGTGAAAATATTTGTGTGATGAGCACGAATATTTGTTTCTGAGTCATGGATGTTTTCTATGTATTTAAGTATTTATCTATCTATATAAGTATGTATATCGTCGCCTGGTACCCATAGTACAAGCTTTGCTTAGTTTGGGCCTAGGAAGATCTGTGTGACACTGTCCCTAGATATTATTATTATTACAAAGTTATTATCTGAATATTTATTATTATCGGAATATTTGTGTGACCCTTAAATAACTGTTCTGAGTCTCGAAGTTGTGTCAATTATTCTTGTAAAGTACGCCGCGTCACAGGGATTAATTTTACCAGAGGGGGTCGCGGTCGTTTTAAAAAAACTAAAGCCTCGGATGGAACGAAAAACAGTTGGCAATAATGTATTACAGAATATAATAACAGTATAACAACTTCCAACTCCTTCTTGATTATTTTTGATTAAATTTTAAATTTGTTGCGGGATCCAAAACAGTCGGAAGTAAGTAATTTCCCGGGACTTGTCTTAGCCTCACCGCTCAGTGTCATTTCATTGTGTGCCACTGTTAAGCTTTCAGGAGTTGCAGTGGTGGGTAAGAGGAGGAGACTAGTATATTAGCAAGATAGCTGAGATGAGATATTATTATATCACTTTTTAGCCGGGATTTGAACACAGGACCTCATCATCTGGGGTAAAACAGGCTTCCTCTAGACTAGACCAATAAGACAATCAGTTTTTTTTTTAAGTAATACTTTGCCTGGCTCCAATTGAATTCTCGGTCGGAGATATTATCACAATTACAGGACCAATATGGACGCGCAAAACAAAACTAGCGAAACGTGCATAATGCTGTCTAGGATAACTCAATTTAGAATGGGATCGTCACGCTAAGAACGAGAAATCACGGTATACATCAAATAATCCCGAGAACATTTCTTTGTTCGTAAACTCGTCGATGGCAACGAACGTGTTCAAACCTCAATTTCTGTTCACAATGTTAAAGTGTTTCTTCGATTTTCCGTGATTATAACGAATCCTGTCGAATAAGGAAAGACAATGGCTCCGATTCTCACTAACTAAGGAGGTGCTGGGTTCAAATGAGGCAGGAGTCAGAATTAAAAAGAAAGTTAGTGTCTTTTTAATTCTGACTCCTGCCTCATTTGAACCCAGCACCTCCTTACCTACCCTTGAACACGCTACCGCTAGACTAACGAGGCCACTGCGTTAACACGATATATTTATAAACATGGCACTTAATGACACCAACTATAGACAGAACAGTTACATGGTAAGGGCAAGTAAAACATTCAACACGGTGTGTCAGAAAATGGATGTTGACCTGTTTCATAAAGATACACTACATTTAAAAAAACAAATTGCGGATTATTTTTTTAGCGCATTATAATATATTAATTATTGTTAATATAATATAATTAGAATTATGTTACTTTTATTTTACTTATTCTAATTTATTATGTTATTCTTTATTTTCCATGTCTATTTGTCTATCTACTTTTACTTTCTCTTCCTAAACCTGTGTATATCTGTGAAAACTTTTAATTGGCCTTCATCTTCTATGATGTGTGTCATTTGTATTATAGCTGTAAGTTTTCCTTAAGTAATAAAATAAAATAAATATAATAATTAAATTTTTGTTTCAGTGACAAATATACAAGGTTTTGCCAATGGAAAAACTTAGAATTAAACATTCAGCTCACAATGAACGACTTCAGCGTACATCGTATCATCGGCCGAGGTGGCTTCGGGGAGGTGAGCTCGTTATAATTACTTAGCAAAAGTAACAAGTTTAGTTGCGCAAGTCCCGAGATACGACCTTATGTCATTAGCATTCTGAGCGTGTAGCAATACCGTGTTTACTATATTCATATTCCTCTCAGATAACGGAAGGGCACTACGTACGTAGGTGTATCAGAGTCGTCCTGTTCACAACGAGAATAGTGATGGATTTTAACTACAGTCTTAAGTGATATAACATGATTCTCCTTCTTTTGCAAAATACTATCTTGAGCTAAAAATTGGGAAATCATAAATTTTATCGACCGGCGGGTGTCGAACCAGAACTATCTACCAATCAAGTTAAGCTACGAATGATACGCACTGGGAGATTTTATTAAGGATTCCCTTGCTAACACCCTTCCGGAGGATGTAAGTATTGTCAATCGGCCTTGTTTTCTAGAAATATGGCCGACTGATATATTCACAGTTGTATGTGAAAGATCATATCATATTTATAAAACGTCCTAAATTATTAAATTTTGAATTTTATAGAAACATTCAAAATTGAATAAGGGAAGGTTCTTAGCAAGGGAATCCTTAGTTTTATCTGCCATTGTGAATTTCGTCATTCGTTCGTAGCTTAACGCAAAGCGCCTACCCAGGATTGGTAGATGCTGCTGGTTCGAGACCCGCCGGAGGATTAAATTTATGATTTCCCATTTTTGAGAGTAGATTAGCTTTGCTTTGCGAGTAATGCTATAAAATTCAAAATAACTATTTTGAGATTCGAGTTGCGCTGAATGGAGTTATCAAGTTCTATGTATCATCATTATTCGTGATTCATATCCGTTTTGTTCAACATTTATCTCAATGAGAGCGTGTATTATGCTTATAGTCGTTTCAGTATTTGAGCGATTATAATATATAACCGAATAATTTCTATAAAAATACTATTGATTTCAACTTATGTCTATCGATTTGAATTATCACCATCATCTTGAAAAGATTAGCTATGGAATAAAATAATATCAAGTTCGATTCATAAACTACTGAAATATCTTTAAAACGACGGAGACTTGGTAAATATTAATTGTATATTTTTTTATATTTAAAAATTTACTTGATCCCTAGACACTTGATGTGTCTAGTATTATGTGCTGTCTGTCATAAGCGACGAAATAGGTAGCTGCCGCATCGCCGAAAGGGTGTAGTTTAATTGATATGGTTCATGTAGCATAAAAACCATAAGCCATTAAAAACTTACAGATTATATACAGTTATATATTATCTGTGCCTCATACGAGAAATTTACAGAGGCAACAAAAAGCTCGTATAATAATTTAATTCATATTATAAACGCAAATAATCATGCTTGTCCTTGTTGTTAGCTACGTTCAAAGAGAAACGGTAAACTATTCTTTTATTTGTTTTCTCTTTGCTTTAGAAAAGTTGTATTATATGCGATGTCTTTGTTTGTTCCAACTAAACACTAAATAGGAATGAACGTATCTCTATTGGTCTGGCACAGATCCAATTTTTTTTTCACAACTATCCTGGATAGATTTAGTGATAATCCTTTCCGTGAATGCCTTTGAATAGTTTCTTGTCTGGACGAAGTTGGAGCATTAGAATAGACTGATGTGAAATTCTATTATCCATATAATGCCTTCATTATTCTTGTCTATGGTTAGGTAGGTGGGTTTGCTGTGTGGTGACGGCATAGAGTATCATCAGCCCATCCCGTGGGGAACGTCGAAATCTACCGTGGGAATATCTATCTGAGAACGGGCATCAGCGTTTTTCTGTGAACTATGACCATCAAACTGCGATGGCCAACCCGTCTGCTTTATTATGGCATATACCCCCATTCTTTGGGGAGGCTTTTGTCCAGCAGTCGACGTACTTTGGCCGACATGATGATGGTTAGGTAGGCGAAGGAGGGTGAATCATATACTTGAACTATAGAATACCTGTAGACGCAGAACCTGCCTTACAGAATTATACCGAACAATGTTTGTGTACGCTATGCGTCAAAATTGCCTCAATATTAAGGAATTGAATTCTTTTTCTTTCTCTTATAATCCAATAATGAGACTGATAAAATTTTAGAAAATAATCATAATATTATTTACCAAATCTCTTTTCTAGTTTCACAACCAAATCATATATTTTAATTTTCGAACATAGTCGTTATTTTTTTTATTATGTTAATTTAATTTTGTTCTACATCTAACATATTTAGACTTACGCCTGTTTCACTGATGGGTAGAGACAACGGATTTCCATTTGTCACGATCTTTGCACACCTCTCGTGCTTCGTTTACTGTCAATGTATTCTTCATACATGCACGCCGGTTTAGGGTACTTCTAACCTGGCCTTTCTTGAGAACATCTCCGATTTGGTCAGAGAATGTTCTACGAGGTCTTCCCCATCCGGTTGTACTATTCACACCGGCTAGATATACTTCTTTGGCAATCTTGTCTTATCCATCCTTTCTAAATGCCCAAACCATCTCAGCATACCTTTTTCAATCTTTGTGACTACATCCTCTTTCACACCACAACGCTCTCTTACATCAGTATTTCGTTTTCAGTCTCTCAATTCCAAAATAACACAACAGAACATTTTAAGATTATTATGATATACATATATAACACTATTAATTCACATACGCAGTACACTCGTAGTCAAAACTTTTAATTAACTTTGAATTTGGTTCAACTCCTTATGAAAATCTTCCAACAACATAACCTTTTAAGACTCTACTACACATATATGGAAGAGCTTACGCTCACGGCTTTCGGATAAATACCTTATTTACATGTATATTATACACACAGGTGTACGGGTGTCGAAAAGCGGATACGGGCAAAATGTACGCGATGAAGTGCCTCGACAAGAAACGTATAAAAATGAAGCAAGGGGAGACGCTCGCTCTCAACGAGAGGATAATGCTTTCGCTAGTCAGTACTGGGGTGAGTGTTTTATTATTACATTTTGTATTTGTTTATGACTTTGTCGCAATTTCTCTCGGTGTTATTGCGCGATTATTTGTTTGTATGACGGTCGAGAACATCAATTTTTGTTATAACACACTGTTGTGTTCTTCGGTTTTATAGTGTGTTTTGTGTTGGAAGTATCTGTTATGCAATATTCACAGAGGAACGTTGTTAGCTACAAAGATCTCCGTTGTTTTGATTTTGTGGTTGAAATATTGAAATTATGAGCAATGCAAGTAGGTGTATGCTCTTCTTACCGTATTCTGGGTATAATTTAATTGTTCTCAAAGTTGAGCCGGCAAAATTGAGTGTATGTCAAAATCAGATTGATTTCCAAAGAATTTTCAGAATGCTGGGCATCTATAAATAAAACGTTACTTTTTGCTGAAGAATATTTATTGAAAGATTCAAAGCAATAAAGTAGAATTAATAAAGTAGTAGTTAAAGTAAGCAACTTGGGTCTATACAGACTCTGAAGTCGAATATATTGTTCGATAACTCCGTTTTCAAACTGTTTGGCAAGTAAGATTTCGATGGTAGTTGTATTTATTTATTTCAAAACTTTATGCATAAAGTTGGACAAAGGTGGACTTAATCCCATAGGCATTTTCTCCCAGTCGACCTTGAGGAGGTGCAAAAATTAAATTATAATTTGACTAGACTTAATAGAAATCACTGCACTATCTAACTCCTAGGAAGGCTTGGTTGGCACTCTCTGTAATTTAACTACTTATATAAAATCCAGATGTAATTTAACTACTTATATAAAATCCAGATGTAATTTAACTACTTATATAAAAACAGATTTAAGTATGCATTTCGAGTTATCCTACTAATATTATAAATACGAAAGTTTGTGAGTATGGATGTTTGTTAATCTATCACGCAAAAACTACCGAACGGATTTTGATGAAACTTTGTAGTGATATAGGTTATATATATCCCAATAACAAATAGGTTACAATTTCTATAGTATAACGCGAGTAAAACTGCGGGAAAAACCTAGCCAATCACAAAAAATTATATAATATAATAAAATATCTGGGGACAATTTCACACAGATCAACCTAGCCCCAAACTAAGCAAAGCTTGTACTATGGGTACCAGGCGACGATATACATACTTATATAGATAGATAAATACTTATATACATAGAAAACATCCATGACTCAGAAACAAATATTCGTGCTCATCACACAAATATTTGCACTTACCGGGATTCGAACACAGGACCACCAGCTTCGTAGGCTGGAGCACTACCAATTCAAGGGTTCATTCGTTTTCGAGACTTTTTAATCAAATCTTTTCGTCTTTAATGTCTCTTGTAAAAATGTTAACCATTCATGTCATGCTAATAACAAACATATATGAAATACAAAAAAAAAATCAAAATACATATACATTCGTTACGAATGATTTAAAATATAAGGCTACTTGAATTAAGTAGGTACCTACTGCGAATATCTTCATTGCGTTGTCAATTTTATCTTCTAAGAAATATCAAGGAGGTTGTTTTGATATTGATTAGGTTGGATTCTAATTTCAAATAGATTAATTTTTTATCTATTTTTGATCTATTTGAAATTAGAATCCAGCCTTATCAATTGGGTGCATTCTAATTCGGTATTTGTGCATCGGGTGGATAAGGCTGCATTCTAATTTCAAATAGATTCATGTTTTATCTATTTGAAATTAGAATCCAGCCTTATCAATTAGGTACATTCAAATTCGGTATTTGTACATCGGGTGGCTGAGCTCAACTGAGCTGTTTTGATACGGTGTTATCCGCAGCCACAATACGGCGACGCGACGTCTTGATAATTTTGAGGCTTATAAATCTCTCTGGCACGTAGCGTCAATGTTTTAATGTGCATTATGCTGATCTTCATGGAGCGGACAACAGGCATTTTTTTACCCAATTAAATCACCTCCTTTTAAAATAGAATATAGTCCAAATTGGCTATATTTTAAAGAACTTATCAATCCCAAACCACAATTAAATGACTTTCCTTGATAGAATTAAATTCCAAAACTTTAATCAAAAGTATCTCGAAAATCTAATTTAATAACTTGCAATTTTTTTCAATACTAGCTATGCCCGAATGTTATACCCGCGTTAAGTTTTATAAATTACTAGCGGTCCGGTACGTGCTTCGCTACGCTTTTAAGTATTAGTACAAATTGTTTGTATATGGGAGTATAGAAATATGTTGATTTTACACTTTTTCAAGACTTTTTTAAAATTTTCTCTACGTACAAACCTTCCCTGGACTTCCACGAATAATTCAAGACCAAAATTAGCCAAATCGGTAAAGGCGTTGTTGAGCTATAACATTACAACGAAAAATGGCATTGATTTTTATATATATAGATAGCCTATATGTTTTTCGGATATATAAGCACAAATTATATTACTACACAATTTCATCATAATCCGTTTGACACTTTTTGCGTCAAAGAGTAACAAAAACATACATACGTCTATACATCCATACATCCACACTCACAAACTTTCGCATTTACAATTTTGGTAGGATGTTAAATAAATAGTGGACCCAGCGGTATCAACTCATGAAACTGAATTAAATAAACAAAACCAGGTTGTGTTATACGAATATCGTTTTATTTGTCGCACCTTATGTACTGCTGCCGTACAGCAGACCGTTATTCTTGTATGGGGAGTTCATATATTTTTGGGTATTTTGGGGAGTTTAGGTCCATTGGCTAATTAAGATCCTTAACAGACACCTCCTACTTTTGGTACACCTTGTAAAATGCAAATTTTATGATAAGGAACAATTTTATATTATGCCCGTAATTTATGTTAAATTAAGTTTTTTAGTACCCAGTTCTTTATAATAGGTCTTTACCTATGAAATTGCCGTTTTGTATGAAAAAATTTAAACGATTTTTTTTCATGAATTTTTTTATTTGTATTAATCGAAGTAATCACCCATGCAATCAATGCATCTTTGCCATCGCAGTGGCAGTTTATTGATGCCCTTCTTAAAGAAATCAGCTGGACGGGAGGCAACAAATTCTTCAAAGGCATTTTGTACTGCCTCTCGGGTATTGAATTTTTTTCCCGCCAAGAAGTTATCCAAATTCTGGAAAAAGTAGTAGTCTGTAGGCGCAAGGTCTGGTGAGTAGGGCGGATGACGGAGAGCTTCCAACCCCAGTTCTTGCAACTTGGAGACCGTCTGCTGTGCAGTATGAGGTCGCGCGTTGTCGTGCAGGAGCAGCGGAGACGAGCGATTGACCAATGCTGGTTGGAGATGCGCCAGCTTCTCCATCATTGTGCTCAGTTCTTCACAGTACACATCTGCAGTAATGCTCACCCCGTTTGGTAAGAAGCTGTGATGAATCACACCGGCGCTAGACCACCAAACAGTGACCATCACTTTTCTAGGGGTAAGTTTTCGTTTAGGGCATTGTTTAGGTGCTGAACCAGGATCCAACCAACTTGCTGAGCGCTTGCGGTTATCAAACAGAATCCATTTTTC
The DNA here is from genome assembly GCA_951640165.1 of Pseudoips prasinana. Taxonomy (NCBI): domain Eukaryota; kingdom Metazoa; phylum Arthropoda; class Insecta; order Lepidoptera; family Nolidae; genus Pseudoips; species Pseudoips prasinana. Next base: position 20,498,904 of record OX621260.1, read on the forward strand.
GTCGCAGGTAACAATGCGGTTCAAAATTCCTTCATTTGTGTGTCTGTTGAGCAGTGCAAGGCACGTCTCGACGCGTACTTCGCGCTGGCGATCATTGAGTTCGTGGGGCACCCATTTGTCAAGCTTTTTTACCTTGCCAATTTGACGCAAATGGACCTATATTGTTTTGACGCTAACGTCGAAAGCTGCTGCTAATTCAGCCGTAGATTGTGTATCATCAGCTTCCACAACCGCCTTTAATTCGTCATTGTCGACCAAAGTCTTCGGACGACCGCGAGGTTCATTTTTCAGGTCGAAATTTCCAGAACGGAAGCGAGCAAACCAATAACAGGTGGTGCGTTGGTTTGTAGTGTTAGCTCCGTAAACGTCGTTGATGTTGCGTGCCGCTTGTGCCGCGTTGCTGCCACGACGGTACTCATATTCCATAATTACTCGAATTTTTAACGTATCCATGATGACGAAAAAGATTGAAATGCGATGAAAATGTAACACTAATCAATAAAGAAATGACTACTTTTGGAAAAAAGAATCCATGTTTTTAAAATAAAATTAATTTGAAATTAGAATTCTTAGCCAAACAAAAATTATTTTGATTTGAAATGGCCAGTACTGCAGAACGGCAATTTCATAGGTAAAGACCTAATATTAGTTTTGATAGATTTTGTTTATTTTATTTTGTCCCGTCCTCTTTAGCTTATACGGGTCTGACGACCTATTTGCAGGAGAGGTACAAAATTAAATAATGCCGCATATAATATGTATTTATATTATATTTTTTATGTGCAAACTTCATTCAGTGCTCTAAGGATAGAATAAAAACCAATGGGGCTTAGTACAAAAGATCCTGAAGGTTCGAAGTGCTGTACCCAAATACACCCCAACGCAGACAATACTAGACAAGCTTTTTCGGGTCGGATTGGTGTCAAGCAATATAATCGGGTTTTGTCAACCTGTTAAATGCAAAATACTCGTTTCGCTTTAACGAGCCGTTGCTGGATATTCTACGCTGGATTTCACTTAGAATATTCAATAGATATAACCAAAATCACCGCATTATTCAAAGTCGGTACTCCAACTGCAGTTTATATTGAAATTGATCTCGTTTCAATATCTCGAGATCGTCCTGGATGAAAATCGGTTTTATTATTCAAATATTTCGTATATTATATTTTAGCTTCTAGACTTGCACACTCACAAAACTAACATTTTATTTTACAAGTATAGAAAATAGTGTTCGTTGAATCGGTGTACTATGCCAAATAATCGAATATCAATTAATCGTATTTATTATTTTTAGTATTATAGCAAGGGAATCCTAAATTTGATCTGCCAGTGTGTATCGTTCGTAACTTAACGCAGAGCGCCTACGCCGCCCACTTTTCGTTGTAATGTGAAAAACTCAACAACGCCTTTACCGATTTGGCTAATTTTGGTCTTGAATTATTCGTGGAAGTCCAGGGAAGGTTTGTAGGTAGAGAAAAGTATTGAAAAATAAACATCTTTTAGCAATTTAAAATATTTTTTTGTTAGAATTAATGAACTTAATAATCATTTTTTTTATTACTATGCCTTATACGTAGCGAAGCACGTACCGGGCCGCTAGTAATGCTATAAAATTCAAAATTTTATTAATCAATTGATCGACCACTGTAAATAGAATGTAATATCTTAGGACATTATTCACACACGGTCATCTGATCGCAAACTAAGCACAACTTGTACTATGGAAACCAGGTAACTGATATACTTACTACATATACTATTTTTCTTTTGTGAATACATGCGTGGAAGGCAAGTATGTACACACGGCTACATATCAAGCTATACATTTCCAATATAAGCTGACCTCTCATTGTATAGAAATTTTATACAAAGCGGGATCAGCTTATACTGGAACTGTATAGCTTGATATGTAGCCGTGTGTACCAACCACGCCAACCGCTGCGACTGTGGTACGTTCGCTATGAAATAACTTGATGCCGATTCCCATTTTCATTGGATCGTTATGATAGCGGCTAAGTTGATCGACCATCCAAATATCAGGTCCTCCTTTCGTAAGGAATGTACTTGACGTTCCGAACTATGAGATCACGACTTGTTGACTTGGATTCTAGTGTACATGTCGAGATGATTCGAAATTGTGATGACACTGCATTCAATCCGATATATCGTATGTACTTTCCCGCCGAAAGTTGACCGCTAACTACTCGTAGAAATATCTGCGTTAATAAATAATAGTCAAAAAAAAAAAACTAAAAATCACGCTTTATATAAAATCCAACTAAAAAATAGAAAATAAAGTTTAATAAATATTAATTGAAAATAGTGTACAAAAATATATTTCATTGTAAAAAAGCAGTCAATAGTTATAAATATTTTTCTGACAGAAATGAGTAGAAGAATTTTTACTTTAATAATATCTTAAAAAGCACCGCACGCTCTTTTTTTCAATAATATATATATTTTAATTTTTCACTAATTTCAATTCATGAAATTTTTTTATTTAATTTAAATAAAGCGTGTTTTTAGTATTTTTAAACTATTATTCATTTTTAATTTTTAGTAAAATTTTCAATTATAGCGAGTTTTTTTAACTATTAATTACTATAACATCAATTCCTGCCTTATCGACTATAGATAAAAATTATATAAATTGGCAAAATCTTATTTTGCAAATTGAATAATCTTATCAAATTAGTGTATTGTCATCGGTCCTCGATAAATCTACATAGTTTGAATGAAATCTGACCGTTAAAATCTTGTCTAAAGGAGTCAGTTACAAATACAAACATACAAGTGAAGCTAATATAAAGCATGTAAAAAACATTGGTCTAGTATTCGGATCCAGGAAACAAAATGAGGAGTGCTTTTTTATGGTGAAATGGCATCTCGGAATTCTTCGGAGGTCTTAACTTACAATACAACAGTACGCCGACGCTAACTCGAATCTAAAGAACTTTAAGTAAAAATTAAGGGGCATGTTCCTGTGTGAAATGTGCGCTATCTCTCTTCTTGAGACAGCTGAGACGTGACGCCGCTTTTGAACTTATGAATTGAATCCGTTTTTCCAATGGAGTGGCTAAGATGTAGGTCCAATGGATTCAAACGCTTAAAATAACTCAAACTTCAAAAAGCGAACCAATGAAATATTTGTTTCACGTATAAACAATGTTTAATCAAATTTATATAAATTGATATACCTCTAATATTCCAGTTCTTTTTAAATTATAAAAAATAACGTTGGACCCTCACCAGTCGCCAGACTAGATATTTGGTTTATCTTTTTCACTTTTTCGCGAGGATATATACAAATCCTAACAAATCAATAAGAAAGAAAATCAAAAATAATTTATTCCGTAAAAATTTTACATTTATGTGCTATCGTGCAGTGCATGACGTGGTAGCTACTGAGAAACACTGCCAGAAAACTCAGTAGGAATCCTTTTTTAATATAAAATATACTTAATATTAATTACAATCATGTGTGTTGACTCAGAACAACTCATTCCCAAGAACTTTTATCACTTAAATAATCTGATATTTTGTAATATGCCCTGCTACACAATTTGGCTTTAATAATTATTTTAAACTTATTCGTAGACAATTCTCTAATACAATTGGAGGTTTGTTATAGAATCTTATATATTGCCCCATAAAAGAGTTACTTATTTTGTGGAGACGGGTAGTATGCAATATGAGATTTTTTTTTTTTTTTTTTTTATTTAACTTTAAAATAATACAATTTTTTTTACACTTTATGTATTCTGCCAAACTGCAGTACAGTTTGTCGGCAGTATTCTCGCGGGTTCACATCTTAATTCTAATAACTAAATAGTTAACATTACTACTACTTATATAAACAAATTACAGTTCCATCATCCAACGCGAACAACCAACAGCTTGTCGCGGAGAGCAAGTAACTTTACTTGCTATCCACGACAAACCGCGGCCGTTGGTTTGTTTACGGACACAGTGATAGATAGTGTTTCACAAGCACCTTTTTTAATACTCTTTTAGACACATTTTCAGTTACTATATTACTTGGCAATTCATTAAGTAATGTGGGAATGAGCCACTGTCTAGTCCGTTGTCCATAAAAGTTATATATTTTCTTAACAATGATTTTTTTTCTATATTTTGCTTTCCGGGCTGGTTGGTTATGGACTTTAACAATTTTGTGTTCATTTTGTTTGCGTTGCTGTAAAATGGTCATTAATTTAACTTTTTTGTCTACTGGTAATATTTTATGTATTTTAAATAGTTTAGGATAGTCCTTGTTAATGATTTCTTTTACTTGTTTGTTTGTTAATAATTTTAATAGTCTAATTTGTAATATTTTAATTTTATTTAAATGTACTGGGAACGTCAGCCCATAACTACTCAGCCCGTAGCTTATTGTGGCGTCTGCAAGGGCATAATATAATATGTATAGTATGTTTTTACTAACCATATATTTTAAATTGTTTAATTTACCTAATATCGAGCGTAACTTTTGACACACATAGTCCACATGTGCACGCCAGGTAAAGTGGCTATCTATAGTTAACCCGAGATATTTGTATTCTGACACACCTTCTAGCAAATCACATTGACAATTATTATTATATTGATTATTCTTATTCAATTATGATTATTCTTATATCTAGTATTTACATTATGTGTATCGCTCCTTTTACAGAAGGAATCGATATTTTTATGCACATATAGTAGGTTTTCATATATATACTGAGATGGTACAGTTAGAATGTTAACCTCTTTGAACTTTTCTCTTAGAGACACTCTCGGGCCAAGATTATAGATAGCTCTTACAGCTCTTTTTAGGGTTCCGTAGCCAAATGGCAAAAAACGGAACCCTTATAGATTCGTCATGTCTGTCTGTCTGTCCGTCCGTATGTCACAGCCACTTTTTTCCGAAACTATAAGAGCTGTGCTGCTTAAACTTGGTAAGTAGGTGTATTCTGTAAACTGCATTAAGATTTTTACACAAACATAGAAAAAGAACAGTAATTTTTGGGGGTCGCCATACATAGAACTGCAACTCAAAATTTTTTTATTTGATCGTACCCATACATTGGGGTGTCTATGGATAGGTCTTCAAAAATCATATTGAGGTTTCTAATATCATTTTTGTCTAAACTGAATAGTTTGCGCGAGAGACACTTCCAAAGTGGTAAAATGAGTGTCCCCCCCCCCCTGTAACTTCTAAAATAAGAGAATGATAAAACTAAAAAAAATATATGATATACTATAGAAACTAACAACGAAAATTGGTTTGAACGAGATCTAGCAAGTCGTTTTTTTTTAATACGTTATAAACCGCAATTTGCTTTCATTAAACAACTGAAATACTTGCTGCTACGGAACCCTTCATGCGCGAGTCCGACTCGCACTTGGCCGGTTTTTGCAATATAAATATGGTGTTAATGTCAGCAGAGCTACCCCAGAGAAGAATTCCATAGGACATTAAACTATGAAAATAACTTAAATAAACCATTCTAGCTGTGTCAACATCAGTCAGCGGTCTAATAGTTTTCACTGCATATGCTGCAGGACTTAATTTGCCGGACAGTTTTTCTATTTGTGGGCTCCATTGTAGCTTTGAGTCAATAGTGATACCCTAAAACACAGTTGATTCAACAGGGTCCAATCTAGCTCCCTTAAGTTGTACATTGGTTGTCGCCTGTTTCAAATTCGGTGTAAAGAAAGAAAGAAAATACATTTATTACACAGTAAACTGACACAGATAATAATAATAGTATATATAAAGGTACACAAACAGAAGTCCTTAATAACAATGGTTCAATTTAATAACAACTAATGGCCGGCGTTCTTAACGATCTATCACCACATATTATTATTATTTCGTTGGTCTAGCGGTAGCGTGTTCAAGTCCCGGGTCCGGTCAAGAAGTGATTTTGGAGTTTTATTCATCAAGAAATTTTTCAATATCAGCCTGAAGCAGGCGGTTTCCTAAACACACAGGGGGTGCAGCCACATAAAGTCGGTCCCGTAACTGACCTCTTTCCGGTCGTGTGATGAAAGTGATAGCATAGAACAAGAGAAAGATTGTTTATATATATTGTAGTTGTATATGTCAAATATTGTCCAAAATCATGTACTATGTTGAATTGAAATAAATTATTCTTATAGAAAGTGCGCACAAACTTGTGCATACGTCCCGCGCAAATGGATATTCTCCATTGAGACAAAACCGCCGTTGCCGAAATCAGATTTTATACATATCTACATATATGAAGGTTTCTCCCAAATATATTGTGCTACTGGTCAAATTGTTTGACGAATAGGTAAAAGATAAGTTCCTCCCAGACTATCCTACGACAAATGTGACCCATATTTCACGGACAGTCCCCCTGTTATGTCCAGCTTTGCAGAGCTTTGTTAGGGCGATTGGACGGCTTCCCAACTCAATTTAATATTCTCTTGTTAACGTTACATACGTCCGTTTATTGCGATCATACAAAAATCTCGAAAAGCCTGTTTAATTAATCTCCGGGGATCGCATTCGGCGGGTTAAAAATTCTTATTGATTTTTAACCCAGAAGGCCAAAATGTTAGGAATTTATTCATTATTGTAAATTGGAATGCGATGGACAGTGGGATGAATGTCCTTGCTGAATTATAAGTTATTGACTTTATGTATAGACTAATATTATAAAGGCTAAAGTTTGTGAGTGTGTATGTTTGTTACTTCTTTACGTCTAAACGGCTGGAGCGATTTTAATAAAATTTGGTATGGAGTTAGCCGACACCCTGGATTAACACAGGCTATAATTTATAAAGTTTAATGCGGGTAAAACTGTGGGGCACAGCTAGTAGTTCATATTGCATCATGCATAGAACATTTTCGTTCAACGTTCGATGTTCGGAATGTAATCAATGCAGTGTGAAACATTTCAATTATACATATTTTTCTATTGATCTAGCAATATTTGTTATAACATGAAGATCGCACAATGGCCTTGTTTGCTTCAGTAACCCAGGGAACATGCAGTAATAGCATTGTATAAATACATAATTATACTTGTAGTAGGTTCTTTAAGTGGGCTGGTATAATGGTGACGTGAGTTTCCACAGCACAGATCATTAGATCATAAAATTAAGTTGATTCTATTATGTGAGCACAACAATGAACTAAGTGAAGAAGGTTGTGTAAAAAGCTCTACTATAGCCAGCGTATCGAGCGTTTTTAGGGTTCCGTAGCCAAATGGCAAAAAACGGAACCCTTTTAGATACGTCAAGTCTGTCTGTCTGTCCGTCTGTATGTCACATTTTTTCCGAAACTATAAGAGCTGTACTGTTGAAACTTGGTAAGTAGATGTATTATGTGGATCACATTATGATTTTCACATAAAAATAGAAAAAACCATTAAATTTTGGTGGTTCCCATTCTTCGAACTTCCGCCGAAAATTGGTTTGAAAGAGATCTAGTAAGTATTTTTTTAATACGTCATAAATAAAATACTTGTTGCTACGGAACGCTTCATTGGCGGGTCCGACTCGCACTTGGCCGGTTTATTGATGAGGCAGGGGGCATGCCTACGCATGCCATCCGCAAAAAGTGTCTACGGGTGGGTATGTCGGACTCGCACCGACTAAACCTTCCGTGGGATTCTCTTGGCGCCTCATGGGGACCCCGGGAACGGGTTATGATGCTCCGGTGCCCCCCTTTTGCGTACACCCTGGGGAGGGCTCTGGATTGTCCTCCCTATTTGCCAACTCCTGCCAGTCCGGCACAGCGACTGCGCCACAAACAGATCGCTATCTTCCCAGAGCTGCTAGAGGAAAATGTCCCTTACCAACAGAGAGAATTTACGACGTGCATTCGGCCCATTATGACCTACGCGAGTCCGGGACGGTATGTGCCACAATTTAGTGGCGGCAATTAATAATATTGTTTTAACCTCGATACCGATGTTGTTATATGAAATTACATTAGGTACCTACATGGTATGGTTTGGGGATGTTTCCCCGTATGGTGTGTTAAGATTGATATAATATGCGTGTACTCATTCGAGTTAAAAAGCAAAATAAATACATTTATTAATCGGCTAAGCATATCACCACCCCATTTTATCCCGTGGGGGGCGTAGAAGTCGATCTGTGGGAATAATATCTCCCTGAGAACGGGCAGCCGCTGTGTTTACTCTGACCATCATACTGCGAACGCGCAAGCGTAGCGATTGTGGCATTTCCCTTCAAATGATGGACACCACTCCATTGTGGAGTGGTGTCAATCTTTTGGGGAGGCCTTTCGTGGACGTCATATTTTGCTAGGAATGTGGCATAACAGTTTGGTTAGCAAAAACCAAAGGGATTTATTTAATAGATTAAGCTGACGTTCGTGATATCGAGTCATATGTTTCTATAATTTCATGAATGGATATACATATATCATCTTTTTAATTTTATAGCATTATTCGCAATGCAAAGCGTTAATATAATCTAAAAATGGGAAATCATAAATTTGATTGTCCGGCGGGTCTCGAACCTGCACCATCTACCAATCCGTAGGGTAGGCGCTCTGCGTTAAGCTACGACCCCGGATTGGTAGATGGTGCAGGTTCGAGACCCGCCGGACGATCAAATTTATGATTTCCCATTTTTAGATTATATATCATCTTGTTTATTATCACTATACCGCTAAACTACTTCACAAACAAGTCAATTTAAATAGCTATTTATAATCATTCCATTACGTATGTAGATTAATGAGTAGCGTCATACACAATTAACTTATTATTGAACTGCTCTTATCGACCGATCATCATATGTTTAAATTAATCACAAGTCCGACGCAGGCGCCGGTACGTTAAAAATGTAGATGACGTGTGTCTCAAGCTGAATTTATTATTCTAGTGATAACATTTGGATAACTAGAAAACAATCCGCCATGTGCGTGCGTAACACATCGAAAACTGATATTACGATGGCCTCGTGGTCTTAATTTCGGACATAACGACCGATTGAACTAGTACTTGACAGTGTATGACGAATTATATTGGCGTTAGGTTAGAGGATTAGAAAGATAAATGAAAAAGCGGCCAAATGCGAGTCGGAATCGCCAATGAAGGGTTCCGTAGCGGCAAGTATTTGAGTTGGTTGAATAACAAGTAAATTGCTGTTTACGATTTATGACGTATTATGAGAGAACTACTTACTAGATATTGTTCAAACCAATTTTCGTTGGAAATTTGCATGGTAATAAATAAATAACTAATAATAAAATCTTTATTTCATAAAAAAAAATTGCCAACAGCCAATAATAATATAATAGATAATAATAAATAATGTACATCATTATATTCCTTTTTAGTTTTGTCATTCATTTTGCACACATTTTACCATTTCGAAGGTGTTTCTCGCACAAACTATTCGGTTTAGAAACACTTGATATTGGAAACCTCAATATAATTTTTGAAGACCGCTCCGGTTCCTTTTTTTTGCCATTTGGCTACGGAACCCTAAAAACAGAGCCTTTAAAGACGACGACAGTGACAATTGGGGCCGTAATAATAATATCCCCAAACTAAGCAGAGCTATGGAAACCAGATAACTGATATACTACTTTTCTTTTCTGCACAAATATCTGTTCTGGGTAGGAATCGAACCCACGACCAGCGGCGTGAAAAGCAAGAGTCTACCAACCAAGCCAACTGCACTTCTCAATGGCACTGATCATTTGCACTGGTTACTTGTACTGATCACTTTCACTGAACACTGAGTACTGTTCACTTTCAGTCTCCACTATTACTTCTTGATTTGCTTTCAACTTCGTTTGAAAACACTCCCCGTCTGGTGTCCATGTACCCCTAAACTGTGCCCAATTTCAATTATTTCAAAAGTCTATTTTTTATTTCTAAACCATCACTAATACTCCAAATTAATTGAAATTCTTTTTTCCTTTTCTTCACTAATGCCACTATCTCTTTCTTTTTTTCTAGAATCATCTAATGTCCATTTTGCATAAAAATGTCTATGTCCATTCCATCAGCTATCCTTTTTCTTTTGTTTTGGCATTAACTAGATTAATCTGGAAATATTGCGAAAGGCACCAAAAACCTTTACTGGTACTGAGGATCGAACCCCCAACGTGACGTAATCCACAGATGTAGGGTTATATATAATGTATCAGTTATGGACCCTTTGGAGCTTAGCAGTATAGTTCCGTTTAGTAGGAGAGTGAAAAACAGTTAACTTAACGAAGATCCGCAATCTGCGTTATGGACTAGTGCACATGCGCGTGCGCATACACAGTGCCTGTAATGTTTTTAAATGTTTAGGCGCAGAACAAATTTTTATTTCTTTTTTTTTTGTACTAAATAGCAAGGCAAACAAGCTACTTGCAACACCAGAGGGGCTGCAAGTACGTTGCCGGCCTTTGAGAAAGGAAAAGGCTCGCTTCTTGAAGGTTGCCATGTCACACCGAAATACCTCCGCAGTTAATTGAATCCACTGAGTGATAGTTTCTTGTTGGTAGATGACTATTCTTCGGTAGGAGATATGGATGAAATTTATACTGCCGTCAGAGTCTGGCGGCACGTATAAGTTTGAACACTTCCTCAGATTCCTTTACTTTGTTTTCGAGGCACGTTGGAATATCCGCAAACTTTCCGACATTAAGCTTCTGCTAAAAAATCAAACACACTGCATCAAAATTTGCGGTTGAACATGCTATCGCTGAGCCGACAAGATCATCATAAAAGTAGTTATAAATGCAATTATTTGAACCGAATCAAATGTAACATATTTGTTACATCTTAAATTGTAAGGTACAAGCCGTTGTCTTCTCGCTAATATACAAAGTCGAAATAGGTTTGCTTCCGATAAAATTCTCACGGAAATTACCGGGCCACGTGTTGGCAATACGGAAATCTGGCGGATTCGTTTAATGATGATGATATCATCCACAGAAACAGTAGGTGGCGCGTTTAAAAATACACGAAACAGGTGAACCGAACATCTTGTTATGCTCACGGAATCGGTAACATCTGCTGCTACTCCAGCTAACGTAATACTCCGACTGATGGTCTAGTGGTTAGTGACCCTGGCTGCTTAGCCAGAGGTGGGTTCGATCCCCAACCAGAAATCTTTGTGTGATGAGCACGATAATTTGTTCTGTCGGTTTTACCCGCGTAACTTTATAAATTATAGCCTATGTGTTAATCCCGGGTGTGATCTAACTCCATACCAAATTTTATTAAAATCGCTCCAGCTTTTAGACGTGAATAAGTAACAAACATACACACACTGATACAGTCACACACTCACAATCTTTCGCCTTTATAATATTAGTGTGATATGTATGTATTTAGAAATATTTAAGTATGTTTATCAGGGGCTCTACCGGCTAAATCGCCGAACATCGATTTCTTAAATGGCGTTCAAATAAATAAAGGTTTAAAATGACTTATTCAATCGTTAAATCGGCTTCCATGAGCACATGTGACCTCATAAATGGTCCGGAATCGATTGTCAACGTTGAAGACGATTTAACGATTGATTAAGTTATTTTTAACCTTTATTTATTTGAACTCCATTCACGAAAACGATGTTCGGCGACATAGCCGGTAGTGCCCCAGGACAAATCTTTTTGTGATTAGCACACATCATTATTTTTGTGATTATTGTTATGTGTCTGGGTGTAATTTATCTATAATGTGTATGTATTTAGAAATATTTAAGTATGTTTATCAGATGTCATAATAACATGATACAGGCTCTGCTTAGTTGTCCCAAGATATTTATATTAATTTATTTTGATGAGTGTTCGTGATTGCTAATGTCACATCATACATACATACATAGACTCACGCCTGTTTCCCAGAGGGGTAGGCAGAGACAACGTGTGTCATATCATATTCTGGGATATTATTCACACACGGCCATCTGATTCCAAACTAAGCACAGAGTTTGTACTATGGAAATCAGATAACTCATATATTAAATATACTCATTTTATTTTGAAAATTCATAATTACGAGTATATAGATAATCACACGTAGATTCAAACTCAAAAATGTAGGTAGCTTGTTAATGAGTTGGATTTACCTTTGAGATATCCATGTTGTTCTGGGCAATATTACATTGTCATCATTATCATATCAGCCGAAAGACGTCCACTGCTGGACAAAGGCCTCCCCAAGGATCTCCACAATAGCCGGTCCTGCGCTGCCCGCATCCAACGGCTTCCCGCGCCCCTTGCAAGATCGTCGGTCCACCTTGTAGGTGGCCTGATATTACATTGTATTCTTTTGAAAATGATTAAACTTTTTAGAGACTTGCTATTACTTGTATTAATGTGATAATTATTTGGGTCATTCCTCTCGCCTTTTTTTATGGAAGGGCTTAATTAACTGAGACATCGACTGAGAAAACCGGAGCTTTATTTTTTTTTTCTTGTTTTAAGAATATTAGTAGTAAAATCATCATGTCTGTTGAAGAGGTATTTTTCAGCGAATTTATAATGATCTTCGATGTATGTTTGTGGGATTTAAAAATATACTACCATCATTGGATTAAATGTTCATGTTATACTAGCTGTGCCGCGCGGTTTTCCCGCGTTAATCTTTATAAATTATAGCCTATGTGTTATTGGGATATATAAGCTATATAACTACAAAGTTTCATCACAATCCGTTCGATAGTTGTTGCATAAGGAAGTAACAAACATACACACTCACAAACTTTCACCTTTATAATATTAGTGTGATTAATTATAGTGTGATGTTATTATTTTTTTGTTTATTCTGGGTAGCACATTCATGATTAATCTATGATGAAATCATTAAATCCATGTCGTTCAGGGAAGCCCGGGAACGCGCGAATGCTATGTAGCTGTATATTACTACAACTGTTTTTTTTTTCTTTCTTAAAAAGACAACTTCCGCACTAGGTAATCTAATCCCTGTATCGCGGGGTACTATACAAACATATAATAGACGGACACAAATTACATCCAGACTCAGAACAACTATTTATTTGTTTTGTGCAGCATACGATACCAAACCTACTTTGGCAGTCTGAATCTTTAATTGTCGTGGCTTTTGCTTGCTCAGGGTGGTTCGTCTCCCATTTTGACAAATATTTGCCCGGTCAAAAGTACACAGGTACCTATTTGTCGTGACTGCATGTTTGTACACTTTATGGGATACGCGGTATAGTGAAACTACCGCGCCATAAAGTTTTGTGTACAGAGTTTTGTTTGTGGCGCTGTTTAATAGGTACTTATCGAATTAATTAGACTGGTCTGTTGCTTTAGTGGTTAGTGACTCTGACTGCTAAACCAGAGGTTGTGGGTTCGATCCCCACCTAGGACAAATCTTTGTGTGAAAAGCACGATTGATGTTTTACATTTTCTTCAGTTTCATATGGAAACTAAGCACTTTAAGTTACGGTTAGCGTGGTTATAATAGGTCTTTACCTATGAAATTGCCGTTTTGTATGAAAAAATTTAAACGAATTTTTTTCATGAATTTTTTTATTTGTATTAATCGAAGTAATCACCCATGCAATCAATGCATCTTTGCCATCGCAGTGGCAGTTTATTGATGCCCTTCTTAAAGAAATCAGCTGGACGGGAGGCAACAAATTCTTCAAAGGCATTTTGTACTGCCTCTCGGGTATTGAATTTTTTTCCCGCCAAGAAGTTATCCAAATTCTGGAAAAAGTAGTAGTCTGTAGGCGCAAGGTCTGGTGAGTAGGGCGGATGACGGAGAGCTTCCAACCCCAGTTCTTGCAACTTGGAGACCGTCTGCTGTGCAGTATGAGGTCGCGCGTTGTCGTGCAGGAGCAGCGGAGACGAGCGATTGACCAATGCTGGTTGGAGATGCGCCAGCTTCTCCATCATTGTGCTCAGTTCTTCACAGTACACATCTGCAGTAATGCTCACCCCGTTTGGTAAGAAGCTGTGATGAATCACACCGGCGCTAGACCACCAAACAGTGACCATCACTTTTCTAGGGGTAAGTTTTCGTTTAGGGCATTGTTTAGGTGCTGAACCAGGATCCAACCAACTTGCTGAGCGCTTGCGGTTATCAAACAGAATCCATTTTTCATCGCAGGTAACAATGCGGTTCAAAATTCCTTCATTTGTGTGTCTGTTGAGCAGTGCAAGGCACGTCTCGACGCGTACTTCGCGCTGGCGATCATTGAGTTCGTGGGGCACCCATTTGTCAAGCTTTTTTACCTTGCCAATTTGACGCAAATGGACCAATATTGTTTTGACGCTAACGTCGAAAGCTGCTGCTAATTCAGCCGTAGATTGTGTATCATCAGCTTCCACAACCGCCTTTAATTCGTCATTGTCGACCAAAGTCTTCGGACGACCGCGAGGTTCATTTTTCAGGTCGAAATTTCCAGAACGGAAGCGAGCAAACCAATAACAGGTGGTGCGTTGGTTTGTAGTGTTAGCTCCGTAAACGTCGTTGATGTTGCGTGCCGCTTGTGCCGCGTTGCTGCCACGACGGTACTCATATTCCATAATTACTCGAATTTTTAACGTATCCATGATGACGAAAAAGATTGAAATGCGATGAAAATGTAACACTAATCAATAAAGAAATGACTACTTTTGGAAAAAAGAATCCATGTTTTTAAAATAAAATTAATTTGAAATTAGAATTCTTAGCCAAACAAAAATTATTTTGATTTGAAATGGCCAGTACTGCAGAACGGCAATTTCATAGGTAAAGACCTAATATATTAATTTGATTCTATACATTCGATATTTGTGTGCATGAACATGTCTGTTTGTCCTGAGTCTGGGTGTAATTACTTACTTACTTATTTATCGTATGGGTCGTCGTTACCCAGGTGTCAAGGTTTTGTTAATTAAATTAATGTCTTTTGTTTATTGGCTATAACCGGGACCGACAGCTTAACGTGCCCTCCGAAGTACGGAGACGCTCAGAAATTAAACCACTTTGGCGGGTGTAATTATCTACATATATAAAAATATGTATTTACAAAAGAAAAATAGTACCTTTATGTAATATATTTATCTGGTTTCCATAGCACAAGCTGCTTAGTTTGGGATCAGATAACCGTATGTGAATAATGTCCCAGGATATTGAGTTTTGAGTTTTTTTAAAAGACACTTGGGAATTTAATCCCTTTGTCACGGGGTAATAGACGGACACAAATTACATCCATACTCATAACAACTATTTGTGTTTCACGCAAAAGGTTGCCCGGTGCGGGACTCGAACCCGCGTCACGAAGCGGCGAGGCAACTGTCTTAGCCGTTGCACCATACGTGAAGTCAATTAATTAAAAAAAATAATATTAAAATAGAAATTATTATTGTTACACCTTCTATAATACCGTAACATAAATTTATTCCTGGCGTCGGGGTTCTAGATGGTTAGTTTATCGTAATTCGTGTATCTATCTAGTCTTTGAAAACAAGTCGAGTGCGCAGACTCCGCTCAAGTGTTTCCTTGTCGTGAGCACTTTGTGGCGAGGACTTTATCTTGCCGGCGATCGTTCGCCTTGTGTGGGGACACGTTTTGTTTTCTATTTTACCTTGTTGGAGGACCCTCTTCATTTGAATTCAACCAGTGTACCTGACCGTTGTTTAAAGCCGTTTCTATATTCTTTTGATAGTACAGTCTCTTCAGAGATGTACAGAATAATAATAACGTTATTTTATTACACAAGGTGTACGTATGTAACTTGAGAAATTTAATAAATATATAAAGATCCTGGGACATTATTCACACACGGCCATCTGACCCCAAACTAAGCGGAGCTTGTATTATGGAAACCAGATAACTGATATAATACATATACTACTTTTTTTTTGTAAATACATACACTTACACCCAGACTCAGGACAAACAGACATGTCCATTCACACAAATATCTTTCCTGGGTGGGAATTAAACCCAATACCGCCGCCGTGAAAAGCAAGCATTTCCAAAATACCCAAAAATTGCTTAACTCCCCATACAAATGGTCATATACAAATCTATGGCCTGACCGGGAGCCTAGTTGCTTTACCTCACACATCACTTACGGACCGGTAAGAGCATCTGGCTATGAGCTACAGTAGGAGGTAATCAGTATCGGAAGATCAGCGCTGCAGTGATATACCTGTGTTGCCGTAGATAATAATAATAATGTCCTCCTAGCCGCATTCCGGCCACGGCGGCCAGTCTCAATATAGGTTAGCTATCTGCGCGGGACATTTTATAGTGCATAAGTGTGTGCGCAAACATGGCCGAGGCAGGGGGGTATAATACCGCCAACTCTCAGACTTCTGGTTGAAGCTGAGAAAATTTTCTTTTTACAGAAAAGTGCCATCACTTTTTTACCCGACCCGGGATTTGAACCCAGGACCTCGTTCTCTGCGGCTTGCCGTAGCTAATGATGAGATTTCTCCTTTCTTGACTCACAACTAAATTTTTGTTATGTATTGTAACATTTATTTTTGTCAAAAATAAACATTTTTCATTTCATTTCATTTTTAATCGCGATCACGACTTAGTCTTGCCTCAAACCATCCTTTCTGTCGATTTAGGTCTTCAGACAGACTGATTTGTACCAATAACATATTTAATTTTAATTTAATTTAATTTAATTTATTTATTTATTAGCTCTTAATTTCTATCTTATTCTTATATGAGTCAATCCCAGTAAGTTAAATTAATACTTGTGGTGGGGTTGACTCGCTTCTTTCCTTAATTGCTAATAACATGGTGAGACCTAATAAACATCTAATCTTAGACTAAGGTATAAAAATAGTAATAATAATAGAAAACACAAAACATATAAAAAAAAAAAATAATAATAATAATAACATTTTATAAACATACTGCTACTTTTTTATATATATACAATTCACTACACCCTAACACAGCCTTATACACAGGTAGATAGATAGATAGAGATTAGATCAACAAGCCAGTTTGTTTCAGCTCTTCCACATCTAACCAAGTCTGATCAGGATATCCTCCGTTTGATCAAAGGTTAGTGTCTTTAACCACAATGCCAAAGTCTTCTTACATTTACAATGAGGTGTAGGATAAATATTCAATTCCTTATCTACTTTATTGTAGATATAAGAAGACTGACAATTGTATTGCCGTTGTGCAAAACTAGTACGCACTCTGGAAGAATGACCTACTTTATCTTTTCGCCTCCTGTCCCGACAAGTTGGTATGTAAGGTAGCCTGTTATGGAGGTTTAAAGTTACATTCAAAATATATAATTTCCTGACGGACAGTAAATTGCTTATCGAATAGAGTTCGTTGGTAGGGTATGTGTATGGCTTGAAGTACATGACCTTTATAAGAGACCTTTGCGCCCTTTCTAGATCAATAAATTTCGTTTTTATGGCACCACCCCACACAGAAATACCATATGTGATGATAGATTGTGCCAAAGCCATATATATCCCGTTCAGAAGCTCGGAAGACATAACGTGGCGAAGTGTTCTAAATATCCAAATAAGCTTTCTTACACGACTAATAACAATTTCAATGTGAGAGTGCCACGACAGTCTTTGGTCGATCGTTATACCTAGGTATTTTGTGGTAGAGACTTTCGCGACGTTTTGACACCCGCAATTGTCCTGAAAGTAGTTGGCGCACTGATGGATTCGTATTTCAAAATCAACACCAGGCTGTGACCTTTGACTAGGCGTAAAACAAATGAAATTGGTTTTCACAACATTTAAAGTTAAAAGGTTAGTATTTAGCCAGTTCGCCATGATACAGAGCCCGCGTTCAGTAGTATGTCGCACCTCGTCCCAGGATTTTCCAGAAAAAACCACCGCCGTGTCATCCGCGTAAGAGAATATGAGTCCTCCACTGTTCGTCATATTACATAACTCGTTTATGTATATCAAGAACAGTGTCGGGCCAAGAACACTCCCCTGTGGGACACCAAAAGTAACTTGCTCCTCATTACTAGTCAGTTTATCAATGTGTACCTGTTGTGTTCTTTCACTGAGATAACTTTCAAACAATGAGAGAGCTGTTCCACGAATACCCATTGCTTCAAGCCGCTGTAGAAGGATGGGGACAGAAACGGTATCAAATGCTTTTTTTATATCTAGAAACACTGTTACACATTTAAAACCATTATCTACTTTGGCTACTATTTCACTTGTCAATGCTGTAATAGCGTCTTGGGTTGAAACTCCTTTTCTAAAGCCGTATTGTGATTTTGATAGAAGATTGTATTTATCTAGGTAATTAGTGAGGCGCTTATTTAGTAATTTTTCTAAGATTTTTGAGATAGCCGGTAAGACAGATATCGGTCTATAATTACTGACGTCGTACACATCCCCACCCTTGTGCACCGGAGTGACCAAGGATCGTTTAAGAATTTTCGGGAATATACCTGTTCTGAAAGAGAGGTTAGCAAGATGGGATATAAGGGGAACTACAAAATCTCGAGCCATTTTTAAGAATTTAGTAGGTATACCATCCCATCCAGGCGCACTTGTAGAGTCTAGTCCCATGAGTATGCTATCTACTTCTAGGGGATCAGTCTCAATTAAACCGAAAGACATGACGGATGACGACGTGGACTTGAGTTGATTTATGTCCAGTAGCCCTGTTTGTATAATGTCTTCAGCTAATATCTTGCCTATATTTACAAAGAAATTATTAACGCGATTGATAGAGTCGAGGGGATGTGGCGTAATACTAAGAAGATGTGAACTTGAAGATTTAGAAGCCTTAAACTGAGTTATCTCATTAATTTTACGCCAAAGTATTTTAGAATTTTTGACGGAGTTTTGTATTTCATTCCTGTAATATTGACGTTTTAGCTTTTTAATTAAATTAGTACAAAAGTTACGCAGTCGCTTAAAAGTTATTTTGAGTGTTATATTATAGGGTTCATTTCTAGATTTTAACTGCATTTTATTTCTAAGTCTAATTAACCGTAGAGCACCATTAGATATCCACGGCTTTAATGTACGCTTATTACCAGAGACATATACAACCTTAGTGTTTAAAAAGAGAGAGTACTTAATAGCATCAATTATCTTGTTCGATAAAATGTTTGGATCAGTTAGTATGTAAAATAATGTCGTGTCTGTGTTAATAAGACAGCCATAAGCTTTTTCGTAATCTGTAATAATGTGTGATTTAGTAGAGTAAATTTGATTACCTATGCTAGTTATTCTTAAGAGTACCATGGCATGATCTGTGATAGAAGTATTCAAAACTGCAGTAAATCCTTTCATTTTAGTTTTATCCATTTTAAGAAATGTGTGATCAAGGCAGCTCTCCTTCCTGGTAGGTAGACAGTGTCCCGGAACAATACCATGTATGGACAACATATTCATATAATTTAATCTATTCCTGCGTTGTTGAGATGTTTCAGAGCTTTTTACAATAAGATTGATGTTAATATCACCCATAATAAATATATTTTTACTTGCATTGATTGATTCTAAGTGATTATTTAGTGAGTTTATGAAGTTATCGGCACATACATTTGACGGAGATCGGTAAATACCTATAACCGTGCAATCTGCAACATTGACTTGGAGAGCAGACGCGTGTGATAGTTTTACTTCACTGACCCAAGGTTGATGTTTGTTTTTGACATATACTACTACGCCGTCATTTTGATTCAATTGACTCGACGTGTGGTAGGATGTGTAATTATTTAAGAACGGTATTTGTTTATTTGGATTTAGTCTGCATTCTGTCAGTATTAATACGTCTAAGTCCAGTTCAATATCAGACAAGTTTAATTGCAAATCGTCAAAGTTGCTGTATATGCTTCTAATGTTTTGGGTAATTACAGTTAAATAAGAGTTTTCATATGGCATAAGAGTTGGTAACTGGTTGACATTAAGGACGGCAGAATTCGCAATTTCTATATTATCCAATTCTTGTGACCTTATTAGATTACTATCCATAAAATGTATAATAAATGAAAAGGTGTATCATGGCGTTTATGGTATTATATATCTGGGACGAGATAGAATCCACACAACTATACTTTCCATAAGTTTTCTGTATCGTGTATAGAGAAATTATATTCATATTTTTGATTAAAAACAGACAAAGGGTGAGTGAAAGTATGAGTGATACAAGCAGTATGATATAAATACTTATTTCTATGAATTTAAAATAATAAAAAATATTCGAGTAGCATACAGATGAGTGAAACATTCTTATACATAGGGCATGCACTAACTTAAGTATATAGTTAAACATTATTATGTAAGAAATAATTATTTTGAAAAGCATAATATAACTCACTAGATTCAGATTCGGTAGAGTATTGTTTTGCGTATAGACAAAGGACGTTAAGTACGAAAGCGCTCTTGGAAATATTTTAAAACTTAATAGTCATATGCTCTGTAACAGTTGTTGAACCTGGTTTTCACTCTTAATGAGTATGACCGGGGATGTTTCATTCCTTCTCACAAAAACGTGGCCGTACCCAGTCCAGCAAAATTTATAATTCTTCATTTTGACCAGGTCTCGAGCCAGGAAATGTAGGCGAGCTCCCTTGGCAGTAAGTTGTTCCGATACGTAGACTGGAACATATCTAGACTAAAGTTTATCCCAACAAGAATAAAATATATATACCGACTGAGAAGGCAACGTCTAGTCTACCAAACTTTCCTTAGGTTACATAAACATGCCATTTTCTAGGAATCCTAGAATATACCAACGTTTGTGAATATTAAATTTCAGCTTAATAACATTATTCGCAATGGAAAACGTATAATTTAATCTCAAATATGGGAAATCATAAATTTATTCGTCCGGCGGATCGTGGACTAGCATCCTCTACAAGTACGCGGTAGGCGCTCTGCGTTAAGCTTACTTATCGTATGGGCAGTGGTTACCTTTGTGTCAGAGTTGTTCAAGCCGCCCAGTAGGCCTCTACGACTGCTACCTAATGGCTACAACCGGGACCGATAGCTTAACGTGTCCTCCGAAGACATTAAACCACTTTGGAGGTCACCCATCCTATGGACTGACCGCGAGTCTAGTTGCTTAACCTCGCCGATCATTTACGGACCGATGAGAACATTAGGTTGAGCTACAAACGATAGACACCGGCAGATCAAATTTTGTATTTAAGAACAAATTTTGTTTTTTACATTGCTAACTATTATACACTCACCGGCACGGAATCTTGGCCAAGCGCGTATTTCGCGATAACAAGAGCTTTAAGTGTTTCCTATGAGTATTTATTATGAAGGTTGGTCTAAAAAATGTTTACCTTTAGTTCAAGAGGGTAATTTATCATGTTTGAGTGCAATATGACGTTATTTTTAAGCTTTAGTTGAACCCGGACATCTGAGCGACTAAGTTGCTGTTTTAAATTTGTGTTTTGTGAAAGTTTATTGTTAGGTTGTTCAATTATTGTGATATCGTACTGTTACTTCAATAACTAAAGGTGATTTAATTCCAATAAAAATGCCATTAACACCATCACAGGTTGCACAAGCTGTAGCATTGATCGAACAAGGGCTGACACAGCGAGAAGTTGCTGTTATACTGAATGTACCACGTTCATCGATGCAGTATGCGCTGAAACGATACCAGGAGACAGGCCGCTACTCCCGCAGACCAGGCAGCGGAGGCGTCAGATGCACATCAGCCCGGGATGACCGCTTTATTGTCCTGGAAATTTTGAGAAACCGCTACCTCACCGCTGTTGAGATACGCCAGCGACTCCAGTTCACAAGAGGTGTCAATGTTAGTGAACGTACAGTGAGAAGACGAATGGAGGAAGTGAATTTACAAGCTCGTAGACCAGCACGCGGCCCAGAACTTCTCAGAAGTCACCGAGTAGCTCGACTTCGATTCGCACGAGAACACGCCAACTGGACCCATGAGCAGTGGGCTCGAGTACTGTTCACAGATGAGTGTCGAATCGCTTTACGAGCTCCAGATGGTCGGGAGCGAGTGTGGAGAAGAACAGGAGAGCGGTTTTTACCCATTACCACCACACAAACTGTTAGTTTTCATGGAGGCTCTATAATGGTTTGGGGAGGAATAAGTTCCGATGCACGTACGGAGTTAGTTATCGTCGATAACCGATTAACGGCAACACGATACATCGAGGAGATTCTTCAGGAACACGTGTTACCATATTCAGGGTTTATTGGATTTGACGAATTCCTCCTAATGCACGATAACGCGCGCCCACACGTTGCACATTGCGTGGAGGAATACCTTACAGAGGTTGGTATTCAAAAATTGCAGTGGCCAGCTCGTAGTCCAGACTTAAATCCAATAGAGCATATCTGGGACAAGCTTAAAAGAAAAATAAAGTCCTCCTCCAACCCGCCTGAAACTCTGAATCAGCTTCAAAATGCAGCACTGACCGCTTGGGAAAGCATACCACAAGTTGAGATCAGAAACATCATCCAAAGTATGCCAGAACGAATGCAAGCTGTTATCGGGGCTAGGGGAGGAAACACCCGATATTAAAATGCAAACACAACGAAGACATTTTGGTTATTTTTCATCTTGTGTTCTTTTTAAATTGACAGTGTTAAAACCAATATTTTTGTGAAACTGCTTATTTTTTTAAAGATTACTGCTGGTGCATCATTTTTTCAATAACTGAGTTACAAAACCATAAAAAAACCCTAATTTAGTGCATAAACCCATAATATAGTGAAAATTAAATATTTAAATAGAAATTATCGGCAAGTTATTGGTGGCCAAGTTTCCGTGCCGGTGAGTGTATTATTAATTATATTGGCGGTCACCGTAGCTTAGTTGGTAGTGCTCCTGCCTACGAAGCTGGTGGTCCTGGGTTTGAATCCCGGTGAAAGTGCAAATATTTGTGTGATGAGCACGAATATTTCGCCTACAAACTGCGTTAGCCGTTTGGCGTTTAATATGTTAAGAACCATTAATGTAACTTAAATGTGAATAAACAATTAAAAAAAAAAAAAAAAAATTTGTTTCTGAGTCATGGATGTTTTCTATGTATATAAGTATTTATCTATCTATATAAGTATGTATATCGTGGCCTGGTACCCATTACGTTTATTTTATTTATTTATACAACATTATCATAACATGTGTACGCCCTATGCGATAACCTGATTATTATTTAATCTATCTATATAAATAAAAAGAGAAGTCCTGACTGACTGACTGACTCATCAACGCCCAGCCCAAACCCTTGGACCTAGAAAGCTGAAATTTTGCACTAATGTTTTCTTTATAATGTAGACAAGGAATAAGGAAGGATTTTTTGGAATTCAACCCCTAAGGGGGTAAAACGGGGGTGCAAAGTTAGTATGAAACTTTGCCGTTTTTGAAGTTTAAGGCACAAAAATTTGTATTTGGCCCTCCAGTTAAAAATAAAAAATCACGTATTTCAGGATTTTTGGAAATTCCACCCCCAAGGGCGAAAAATAGGGGATGTAAGTTTGTATGTAAAATGGGACAATTTTTAAGTTAAACGCATGAAAATTGGTATTTGGCATCTCAGTTAAAATTTAAAAATATATATTTCAGGTTTTTTCAAAATTCCACCCTGAAGGGCATAAAATAGGGGATGTAAGTTTGTATGAAAAATGCGATATTTTTGAAGTTCAACGCATGAAAATTAGTACTTGGCCTTTCTGTTAAAAAACATTAAATATTTATTTTAGAATTTTTGGAAATCCCACCCCCAAGGGCGTAAAATAGGGGATGTAAATTTATGCTGACTGACTGACATATCAACGCACAGCCAAAAACGGCTGGAGTTAGAGACTTGAAATTTTTACAGTACGTACCTTTTATGACGTAGGCACCCACTAAAGAAGGGTTTTTGAAAATACCACCCCTAAGGGAGTAATATAAGGGATGAAAGATTTTATGAAAATCCGTCATTTTCGATGTTAAAGGCTTTGTTACTTGGCATATCGGTTAAAAATTAAAAATATATACTTCAGGATTTTTGGGAATTCCACCCCTTAGGGCGTAAAATGGGGGATGTAAGTTTGTATGTAAAATTCGACATTTTTGAAGTTAAACCCATGAAAATTGATATTTGGCCTTTCAGTTAAAAATAATAAATATAATTTTTAGGATTTATGAAAATTCCATCCCGAAGGGCATACAATAGGGGATGTAAGTTAAAATATGTATTTCTGGATTTTTGAGAATCCCACCCCCAAGGGCGTAAAATTGGGGATATAAGTTTGTATGAAAAATGTGACAAATTTTAAGTTAAACGCATGAATATTGGTATTTGGCATTTAAGTTAACAATAAAACATATATAGATAGAATATTTGAGAATTCCCCCCTAAGGGCGTTAAGTAGGGTATGTAAGTTTCTATGTGAACTGCGACTTGAAGATAAACGCATGAAAATTGGTACTTGGCATATCAGTTAAAAATATATATTTCAGGATTTTTGGTAATTCCACCCCTTAGGGAGTAAAATGGGGGATGTTAGTTTGTATGAAAAATTCAACATTTTTGAAGTTAAACTCATGAAAATTGGTATTTGTCCTTTCAGTAAAAAATAATATAAAAAAAATTTAGGATTTATGAAAATTCCATCCCGAATGGCATAAAATAGGGGATATAAGTTAAAAATTAAAAATATTTATTTCAGGATTTATGAGAATTCCATCCCTAAGGACGACAAAAATAGGGGATGTTGTAAGTTTGTATGAAAATCTGTATTTTTTGGAGTTAAACGCATGAAAATTCTGGGATAGTTTGGGAATAATAATAATTTGTTTTTAAAAAAAGGTAATCCAAAACTGATTCAATACATCGACACCAACAATTTACGCGAACTCGAATTTTAGATAAATTCGTTTTTTATTCCAAGTTGCTTAAAATATCGTAGTCGCTGTCGTCTAAGTAAAGATTTAGCGTTTTATAAGATTTGTAACTACTTTTTTTGTGTAATTTTTATAAAAAATATAAAACGACTTTTTATCAAATTGGGATAAAAAAAAGAATTTACCTAACATTCGAGTTAGCGTAGTATAAACTGTTGGTGTCGAAATGGTGACCCAAAAAATATCAACTTAATTTTACTGATCTACAAGTTCACAATTTTGTAACTAATATCGTTAATATCGTTTCAGATCGCGGAACTGTTTTGGCATATGGGGTAAAATAAATAAATTCTTAAATAAAAGGTAGTCCAAAACTGAATCAATAGATCGCCTAAATCTTACCCAAAAAATATGCACACATCTTAATTTTACCGCTTTACAAGTTTATATTTTTGTTAGTAGATGGCGTAATCGTTTTAGATCGCGCTATGGTTTCGTTCACAAAATGTGATATTAGACCTATCAATGCCGTGGTCGCAACCTAATCTAGAATACATCTTTGATTTTTTGGTTGATGAGATCGGGTCCGTTTTTTTTTAAATAACAGTAGCAAAGTAGTCTTTAGTTTCTTTCTTAGCTGGGTTATTTTTAGGTTAGGTTTTCTTCAATTTCAAAGGTTATTATTTAGATTAAGGTTATTATTTAGAAGTAAGTAGTTACATTGGTCATCATTCGAAATTGTCGCGGACGAAGTCGCGGGCGCCAGCTAGTATATTATAAATCGAAAATGGTCCTCACGAATTCCACCCATGTGCAAATAAAAACAAAAATAAAAAGACTTCTTATTCCAAAACAAATGCTAATTTAAGACTTATTTGGTTTTCTCATGGATACAATTGTCAAGAACTAGACAAAATGGGACCAAACGGGAAGCACTAGCTTAAGCTAAGAATCTTCCAGAACCTTTCACCCAGTCGAAAGTTCTGCGGTAACAAACATAAAAAAATGCAGTCGAACTGTGAACCTTTTCCATTTTTGAAGTCTTTTAAATATATATCTAGTTTTTTGGCCCTGGTTAGTAACCATACGGCTCTTAAAACCGGTGCGATTTTGCCTATGTTACTCCGACCCACTGGGACTTTGAAATGCTGTTCCTTCGGCGCCTGCCGTACCCTGGTGTTTGGAACAAGTAGCCTCAGTGAGTCTAATATATCAGGATTATTTAATCTACCTCTACAGAACGAATATTCAAACTAAACTAAAATGTAGAAGAAACGCCTTCCAAACTATTAAATTGTAGTTTTATGGTATTGATCGCAATGCATTTTATAAATATTGATTTCATTTTTGTAAAGTCTGGATATCGTTACCAACACTCCAAAGAACACGAATCTAAATTTTGTATGTTTTAAGTTACTTTGTCACATTCTACGCTATGGCAAATATATGATAATAAAAACCATTAAATGAGTTTATAGAAGTAGGTATACAAGGTTATCAAAATGGAGCATGGGTGTCTCGAGTCTCCAAATAATTTTAACCAGATATTGTAACACTGAATGCGTTTTAATATTAACGACTGGCCTGAAATTGCGCAAGAAAGTTGATTTGATGCCCACGGCCACCATCTTCTACCATCGCACCTCTCGCCACAGACAGTTTGTTCAGTTCATCCTCACATCCTCGAACCTTTTCGATCACGTACGGTTCGCTTTCAGCGAAACTTCCTCCCACGTACGTTGAGGTTGTGGAATGAACTCCCTGTTACGGTTTTCCCAAGAGACTACAGCATGGGGCCCTACGAAAAGGGAGTTGTAAGGTATCTAAAGGGTCGGCAACGCGCTAATGATGCCCCTTGTGTTGCAAGCGTTCATAGGCTACGGTGACCACTTACCATCAGGTGGGTCGTACGCTTGTTTGCCAAAAAAAAAACAAAAAAAAGTGATGCCTTTGCTCAGCAGTGGGCCACAAAAAGTAAGAGTGTTCCTGTGTTTTCAGTTGCATAACTCTACCAAGACCAACGGTGCGGTTTTATTAAGTATGCCTATAACAATTATCATAATATCTGATAGGTTATCGATAGCTGTATGCTTTGATTCGGTGCAAAAACAGCTGTGATATATCTACACGTAGGTATACGCGATATGGTATCGGGGACATAAACGATATCCAGCCAATTGGACTGAAACGAATTGGATCGCCCTCAATTTGTGGTACTACAATCCGCTTCCGTTGCATTTTGTTTTGCTGTTCCGTTCTGACGATTAATATTTTCATTTGAACGTCCAGTATAACCATAGTAAACGAAACAGTAGTACATCTTTGTGTTTTGAAACACTGGCAATATCTGTTATTAATAATATCCTTCTGGTTGCGTTTCCACCACGGCTGCCTGTCTCAATGGAGGCTAGGCTGTTGGATAATAATATCTTGAGACATAATTCACACACGGCCATCTGATCCCAAACTAAGCAGAGCTTGTACTATGGAAGCCAGATAACTGATATACTACATATTTGTAAATATATACTGATATAGATAATTACACCCAGACTCAGGACAAACAAACAAAAATCTAAGAAATCGAACCCACGACCTGAGAGGCAAGTATTTGCAAACCACGCCAACAGGCCCGTCGTTTACAATATTTATATTTTTATTCATAATTGAAATGTATGTACCTGTAGTACCTACATAAATAAACAGTCATTTCTTCAAAGTCAATAAAATGATTTATCTGTAAGAACTTTTTTGGTATCACGAATGTATAGACAATGTGAGCTGTCACCGAACTCTTATAATAAATATAATAATAATATCCTGGGACATTATTCACACACGTTCATCTGATCCCAAACTAAGCAGAGCTTGTACTATGGTAACCAGATAACTGATATACTACATATACTTCTTTTTTGTAAATACATACATGTATATGTTTATTTGCGTTCACTGCAAGTATAGATATTTTACATCCAGACTCAGGACAAACAGACATGTTCATGCACACGAATATCTGTCCCGGGTGGGAATCGAACCCACGACCTGCGGCGTGAAAGGCAAGTATCTACCAACCACGCCAACAGGCCCGCCTAAGGAAACCTTCGCCCATAAAATAATATGTATATGCTCCGCATTCTTAGGCTGAGATCTATAGAGCGTACTTACTTAAACTTTACTTACGTAAAACTTTGCTAAGTGTATGCTAAGCTTATACTTTGATTTGGTATTTATAGACTTTTTGACGTTAAGATTATGCTTAGCATAAGCTAAGACAGAAAAAGTCAAAACACCAATTGTAATTTCGTTACATGCATTAACTTCATAATTACTCTTTGGAAAACATTTTAAAACAGTCATAATTATAAATAAAACATGGTGCGCATCGTTCCTTTGTGTATTATTATTATTGAACTATTAAGAAAATGACGAGTGAGATATAAAAATAGATTTATTAACGATCAACAATCGTCATTAATTTTTATTATGAGAAACGGAACATTGTTGTATCAGCTGTGAACGGCAACGTCAACTACTTTTTTTTTAATTGTTTTCGGCCCTGGCATCTTCGGCCTTATGAGAATGTCAACTACAGTATATCAGTGTTGCCAGATGACAGATTAGATTTCTCTTCAAGCCGTATCTAAAATTCCCCGAAATTTTGGTTTGAACAGATAAATATATAATAAATACAATGATAATGTCTAATAATTATTGCTTTCTGTATTTTAGAAATATTTATCAATATATCTGTAGTATTCCTTTGAATATAAATTCCGTAATTTCCAATTTCTCGGGAAATCCTATACAATGTGGCATCACTGTCTCTGAAAATACGGAAAAATTAAAAAGTCCTGTAAGTTATGATGGTCAAGTATATTTTTGACTACTTTATTTTTATTTGGCTTATAGTGTAAGTTTTTAGTGTCATTGATTTTGTGGACTTAGCATTTGCTAAGCATGGACTCAGAGGGATTTGAAGATTGCTTTATAAATACCGACTTTGACTTAAGTCGAAAGTAAAGTCTGAGCAATGTCTAAGTACGCTCTATAGATCTCAGCCTTAGAGTATCCATGCATGTAGAACATGCATTATATGTACACCTTATATAATACGAGTACAATTTTACACGTCGCGTCGTGTCTAAAGTTTAGCAAGGCCGCCGATTTCCGAACCAAAGTTTATATAAAACGAGAAACTGACAGTCGTTCTGTTACAACATTTATATGTAGTCAACTTTCGACATGAATTTTCTTTTACTGTGACCTTGTTTTAAAAGTTTATGCTGTGAGGTAATAAAACGTTTTTATTTTATGTTTACGAGTAAGCAAACTCGGGTTTATAGGGACCGTCCGAGGTAGATGACAAATATTGATGGCCGATCAAATTATATTGTGCATCTTCGACGCAGATTCTTTTCTCGAAGAAAGATATCAGATCAAGGCTAGTAAAGACAGGGAGGAGATATAAAAACCTTGCTGTCTGTCGTAAATAGCTCGTTTATTCTAAATCTTATTATACTTAAGAGGAATCCTTACTGCTGACACTGTCTCGCTCACAACGTATTTGTGTGCGTTGGTCTAGCGGTAGCGTGTTCACCCGCTGAGAACGAACCCAGGAGGGTTCAAATCCTAAGTCTGACCAAAAGTGATTTTGGGACTTTTCTGTATAAAGAAAAAAATCTCTCTTGGAGTCGGTGGTATTATACTCCCTGCCTCGGAGAGCACGTAAAGCCGTTGGTCCTGTACCTGATCGCTTTCCGGCCGTGTCGCTAGGCGTCCCATCGGATCATGAGAGTGATGCAATAGTGCTCCTGTGTTTGCGCACACACTTCTGCACTTTAATATGTCCCGCGCAGATGGCTAATCTCTATTGAGACTGGCCGCCGAGGCCGAAATTCGGCTAGGAGGACATTATTATTATTGAAGTTATACTTCTTTTGGCGCGATGGAGAAAAATGATGAGAGTGAATTTTTAAGATGCGCGCGCACACCGACACCAAAAAATTTAACAGCATGAAGTTAGTTCTAGGTGGTATGACAGTGAATTTTTACGATGCGCGCGCATCTGCGCGCGCTTCGTAAAAATAACAGCATGAAGTTAGTTCTAGGTGGTATGAAAATTGATAACTATGTTCAAGTTGTATATTAAGAAGTATAACTTCTAACGCGTGTACATAAGTACACACAAGTTTTTTTTATACTAGCTGTGCCCCGCGGTTTTACCCGCGTTAAATTTTATAAATTATCACAGCACCTCCGCCTTAGGTGATAGCGTGATAATATGTAGCCTATATGTTGACCCGACCTCTTAGTAATATTCATGCAAAATTTGAAGTAAATCCAAGCAGTACTTTTTGAGTTTAGCCCGGACATACATACAGACAAACAGGCACACAAACAAATATTATAAAAACTATATTTTTGGCTTCGATATCGATTGTAGATCACGCCCTAAGTATCCTTTTAAAAAAATATTCAATGTACAGTTTTGGCTTTCCTACGATTTTATTATATGTATCTATACATATAATAAAATCGTAGGAAAGCCAAAACTGTACATTGAATATTTTTTTATTTATCTTTAGATAGATAGATGTGTGAAAGAGAAACAATATTAAAATCGAAATAAATAGGTTTCGTAGTGACCTATTTCCTTGTCCGCAACTAAGCCGTTATGAATTTTGTGTGCAGTAATTAAACGACAACGAATAGGCTATGTGTGGCCGTTTTGTATTTTTTAACTTTGAAGTCAACATTAATAAATAACTATCTGGAGCCAATGAACAAGATAAGATAAGATAAATACTGTTTATTGCACACCAATTACAGATAAAACAGTATAGGAAACATTGAAAGCAAATTGTACAATAGGCGGTCTTATCGCAGTCAGCGATCTCTTCCAAACAACATATGGACGGATAAGAAGCAGAAATAAAGAAAGAAAAAACTTGTGTGTACTTATGTACACGCGTTAGAAGTTATACTTCTTAATATACAACTTGAACATAGTTATCAAGTTTCATACCACCTAGAACTAACTTCATGCTGTTAAATTTTTTGGTGTCGGTGTGCGCGCGCATCGTAAAAATTCACTCTCATCATTTTTCTCCATCGCGCCAAAAGAAGTATAACTTCAATAACATGATAAGGGTAGTGAATGATAAAAGAATTTAAGTAGGTATAGAAATACAACAGACATATAACAAGCCACCTGGTATTATTATATTATTTGTACAATATACTTGTAACGTAAGTAATAGATTTAGATGTAAAGTAATGTCGACGACTTGGTGTACAGATAAAATTCTAACGAGCTATGCGCCTAGTTTAAGACCCATATGATTTTTTTTTGTATAACTGCTGTAATAAAAATAAAAAATAAAAATTCACTTACTACCAGCTGATGCCAAATTAGGCAGAGCCTGTGTGTTATGGCAACCAGAGACTATACTAATATTTTTTTATTTTTGTTTGATAAGCATGACTGTCTGGGCGTAATTTATCTATATAAGTATGTATTTAGAAATATTAAAGAAATCTGTCTGTCGTTTGCACGTGTGGCGCAGCGGCTAAGACGGTCGCCTCGCCGCTTCGTGTCGCGGATTCGAGTCCCGCGCCGGACAACTATTTGTGGAACCCATAAATAGTTGTTCTGAGTCTGGATGTAATTTGTGTCCGTCTATTATGTGTTTGTTAAGTACCCCGCGATACAATGATTAGATTCTCTAGTGCGGGCGTTGTCTTTTAAAAAGAGTGAATTAAATTATGTTTTGACATATATAATAATATCTAGGGTCAATGTCACACAGATCATCCTAGCCCCAAACTAAGCTAAGCTTGTACTATGGGTACCAGGCGACGATAAACATACTTATATAGATAGATAAATACTTATATACATAGAAAACATCCATGACTCAGAAACAAATATTCGTGCTCATCGCACAAATATTTGCACTTACCGGATTCGAACCCAGGACCACCAGCTTCGTAGGCAGGAGCACTACCAATTAGGCTACGGTGACCGTCGAACTATATAACTATATATATCAGCATAGAGTTGTTTAGAGCCTGCTATAGAAATTTTATAACTGTGTTGGTCAATATTGGAAAAGGAAAGAGATGTTGATTTATCGACCACTAAAAGTTAGCTTAGTAGATTGAAAACATTTGGTGATTCCGCTCCGTGTAGGTACTGGCTGTTTGTAGGCATGTGAAATTTGACTTGCAGAGAACTCTTAAATCATTCATGAGTCTGGAAAAATGCTAATTATACAGCAACTTTGTTTTTGAAAGTCTTGTTTTTCAAGTATATAATTTTCTTTATATACACTTCATTATAGTTTGGTAATATATATTGACAAAGTCGTGTGTTTTCCGGCCTAGAAAGAATTGACAGGGCCACCCCATATCATCCCGTAGGTGTCGTAAATGATGACTTAGGGATACACCAGGTAGTCAGGCAGCAGCGCTTTCTGTGTACTATGATAATAATGTCCTCCTGGTTGATTTTGGCCACGGCGGCCAGTATTGATAGGATATTATAGTGCGCAAGTGTGTGCGCAAACACGGGGCACTTTTTTATTCCATCACTCTCATGATCATCACTCATCACTTTTGCATGAGGGGGGCCTGGTGACCTGTGGCACAGGTTTTCGCAACCTATTTCAGGCACCAGTCCTTCACAAATGAAAATAGTATCTAAGTATAATTATAATCTAGCCTTAAGTTCCAATTTGTGAAAGGAAAATAAACGTATTTTATTATTATTATCATTTATTCATATATATTTCTTATTAAATACATTTTAAAATATATAAAAAACAGAAATATACATTTTAAAATATAAAAAATAGGATTTGCAACCGGCAGCAGGAACAGGGTCTATGCTACCGGAGGTTACGACTCTAGAGACAGGAACCTCCTGACAATGCGAGCCGTGTCCAAAAGCACCGCTTTTTGGATCTTGTTCTTGACCCAACCGCCTAGCGTCAGCCTCTTTAGGTGTTTTTCGAGGCTTTTTGCTATTAATCCATTAGCAGAAACGACTATCGGTACAATGATAGCTGAGTCAACATCCCACATGCTGACAATCTCCCGCGCAAGATCCAAATATTTAATTTCTTTTTCTTTTTCAGCCTTCAAAAGATTTTCATCATGTGGGATGGTAACATCAACCATCACTGTGCAGCGTTTTTGTCGATCTATCATTACAATATCAGGTTTGTTGGCAATCACAGTCCTGTCTGTAATGATAGATCGATCCCAGTATAACGTGATAGTACCATTATCCAGAACTGGCGCAGGTGCATACCTGTAATAAGGTTACCTGTTATTATTATTATTATTATGATCTGATGGGACAACTAGCGACACGGCCGGAAAGAGGTCAGGTACCGGACCGACGGCTTTACGTGCTCTCCGAGGCACGGGGGTGTGATACCGCCAACTCCCAGACTTCAGGCTGATATTGAGAAACTACTAGTATAGCTACCATCTAACTGCTGTCGCCAACTCGCATGCCAAGCGGTAACGGTCTCCAAATGGTAACGGTATAGAAACCTTTGGAGGAGGTCTATGACCAGCAGTTAGCGATATCAGGCCGATGCACTGTGATTCGCGTAGAACAAACTAGCTGGACAAAAACAACTCTTCAATTCCTAATAGTTAATTATTAAGATGAACTCATTAGCCCTATACATTAAGGAATACATCTATTAATTTTCGTAATTACCCTCATTAGGCCCGTCATTAAGGTAAGTATATAAAGTGTTGATAATTCAAAGTGCATTCATTTGCATTTTTACACCATATTGTTAACATTATTTTAAGTCACTAAAAGAAATTTGTGATAGTGTTTTTGTGATGGATTGTGTACATAAGGGTAAGTAGTTTTGTTTTAGTTAATTTTTATCACAGGATCTTCATTATTTAATTTTATTAAATTAAATGTTTCGATAAAAGTGGACTTTTTCACCCATATTTTTGAATTCAATAGTCAAAATATTACATGTCCACTCATGTCCACTCTGTAAAATCTATTTTATATGATTCTCACAAGTATCTAGTAGTAATTAGTAGAAAAAAATATTGCGAATTATTTGCACAACTAATTTTTTTCTTTTTTTTTCTTTAAACAGTTTTCACCGTCTCAAAAATGGACTTTTTTGAAGAATGGCTAAAACACCCGAAGGAAACGCGAAACGTGGAGCTCTTTCGGTTTATATCTTTGAGACATGACTTTGATGGTGTTACGGAGCAGTCCCTGAGAGACGTCAAGGTCATCATCTCAAAATATTCTTCAAAATTGGCTGAAAAGTGGAGCAGCTGTGCAAGAAATAGCAGCTGTGCAAAGAATAGCTACGAATAGAGATTTACTTAATATGTTATTGATAACATCTGACCCTGTAATAAATGGTTTAAGAGAAATTCCCCGGAAGAAAATAGGTTCATTCCCTATCGAAGTCCTAGATTTATTAGTTCAACCTAGCTTTAAGGAACAAAATGTTAATATAGTTTCTAGTTTTCATAGTTCTGCCACTCATGATCATGACTATTCAATGGATGATTCATCTGATGATAGTGATGATGAGTGATCGATTTAGTTTTTAAGTAGGTATTTTATGTATCTGATATTAGATTTTATAGTTACATTTATAGTTAAATTTATTTATAAAATTGTTTAAAAAAATATTGTGTTTTTATTTCACTATACCTGCTCAAACGACCAATGGACCTCAAATAGTATTATGACCCTTATATCTTTGCTTAATAACCTCATTTATAAATAAAAATCGAAACAAATAATATTGTCCAGCTAGCTTGTTCTACACGAACCACTGTGCGATGATGCATATGTACCGATATTGGGATATGAATCTATGAAGTGGCGGTGTAGATGATCATCAAACGCGTTCGCTGTTAAAGTTTTTATGAACCTTTCAATTAGGTATAGTTATTGTATGTTATATTTTATAGTATTTATTACAATGTATATGGTAATCTTAATTTAAAAAATGAGAAATCTACAATTAATTCGTACGGTGGGTTGGGAATATGGGGCCGCCTAATTCACCGGTTATCTTGATCGTAATCGTGATCGGCTAAATCATTCGTTCAAATCGTTTCCGTACCATTAATGTCCATTTGTGATCATGGAAGCCGATTGACCGAATGATTTAGTTATGAAATGAAATAATGAAATGATGAATTTTTAACCTTCATCTATTTGAACACCGATCACGATAACCGGCCAATTAAGTGGCAGCCGCTCCCTCCCCCCTCCACCAAATCTTGGGTAAGCGCTCTCAGGATACCCGTATGCTTACACCATGGCGGAGGATGTACGTGTAATTCATAGGATTCATGTTTTAAAGAAACATGGCAGACTTATATGTTCTCAATTAGATGTTAGTTTGAGATAAATAAACACACCTCTTTGGTTGTTTGTTATCATATAAGGTTAAACTTTTATGATCGCTCGTCTGGCGTTCTTGGGGTGGCGCCGCATCGTCTGTCGTGGAGCCATGATAGACGTGAAGGCTACACGTGAGACCGTTCTTGACTCGCCTTCACGTCTGTAACTTTCAGCAATAAGTACTCTATCTAACCAGGGGTTCAACCGGCTATGTCGCCGAACATTGATTTCTTTAATGACGTTTAAATAAATAAAGGTTAAAAATTACTTAATCAAACGTTAAATCGGCTTCAGCGTTGACAATCGATTCAGGACCATTTATGACGTCACATGTGCTCTTGGAAGCCGATTTAACGATGAATTAAGTCATTTTTAACCTTTATTTATTTGAACATTTAAGAAATCTATGTTCGGCGATTTAGCCGGTAGAGAATTGAACCAGAACAGTATTGTAACTTTATTGGTAGTTCCAGCATGGAATGAGAGAAATTCTTAATGCTTTCGAAGGTATTGACTGTAATTCTGTATTTTACACAACTAAAAATAATGAATAATAATAATATGCTGGGACATTATACATACACGGCCATGTGATCCCAAACTAAGCAGAGCTTGTACTATGGAAACCAGATAACTGATTTACTACATATACTACGTTTACGTACACTGCTGGAGATAGGCCTCCCCCAAAGGTTTCTATAATGTTGCCATTTGGAGGTTTGACTTAGTCACCGACAGGTGGCAACCGCAGTTAGGTGGTAACTAGTACACAGGTGGCGCTGCTGCCCGACTACCTGGCGTAACCTTTAGTCGCCTTTTACGACACCTACGTGTTGGGATGGTATGGACTGACCCTGTTATTCTGTTTAGGCCGGGAACCACACCGCTGATATTTAAGCATACAGTTCAGAATATTCAATTATTACTTTAAAATTGCAAAATCGTTCGTGAATTACGTGGGATGCCATTAAACGAATTAGAATTAATCTGATTCATAATTTTTCTTTAGTAAGGTGGAAGCGCATAAAATTGACTGAACTAAAATGTAATATTATATTATGCCCTGTCTCCTTCACACAATCTATGTTAGAGATAAATGCGAGGATATAATAATTTGTTTAGGTTTTGAAGGCTAGAATTAAAGACACTCATCTCAAAAATCACATGTAACTGTGAACATATTAGTCGGCCATGTTTCTAGAAAACAAAGCCGATAGATAATACCTACATCCTCCGGAAGGGTGTTAGCAAGGGAATCCTAAATTTGATCTGCCAGTATGTATCGTTCGTATGGTGCAGGTTCGAGACCGCCGGACGATTAAATTTATGATTTCCCATTTTTGAGATTAGATTAACACTTTGCATTGCGAATAATGCTATAAAAATTCAAATTGAATAAAGTCACTCAGTTACCTTTTGCAAATATTCAAAGAAAGTATTCCTTTTCTCATTTACTGCGTAATTATAAATCAAATAGTGTGATGAGCATAATTATTTGTTCGGTGTCTACGTGTAATTTATCTAAAACTAGTTGTCCCGACGAAGTTCGTACCGCCATATATTTTTGCTTATTATCTACTAGCTGTGCCCCGCGGTTACACCCGCGTTAAATTTTATAAATTATCACAGCACCTCCCCCGTAAGTGATAGCGTGATAATATGTAGCCTATAATATGTTGACCCGACCTCTTAGTAATTTTCATGCAATGCAATTTGAAGTAAATCCATGCAGTAGATACTTTTTGAGTTTAGCCCGGACATACATACAGACAAACAGACAAAAATTCTAAAAACTATATTTTTGGCTTTGATATCTGGGGACAATGTCACACAGAATGATCATCCTAGCCCCAAACTAAGCAAAGCTTGTACTATGGGTACCAGGCGACGATATACATACTTATATAGATAGATAAATACTTATATACATAGAAAACATCCATGACTCAGAAACAAATATTCGTGCTCATCACACAAATATTTGCACTTACCGGGATTCGAACCCAGGACCACCAGCTTCGTAGGCAGGATCACTACCAACTAGGCTACGGTGACCGTCAAATCGATTGTAGATCACGCCCCAAGTATCCTTTTAAAAAAATATTCAGTGTACAGTTTTGACTTTCCTACGATTTTATTATATGTATAGATAGTATTTTATTGCATTGTGATATTTACAGCATTTTCGTTTTTCCTTTCGGATAGGAAAAAAATAGTGCTGAAGAAAGCACGGAAAAAAAAAAAACAATTGCACAGTATTCTGTCTCATATGTGTACTAACTATTTGGAGAATATTAAAAATTTACATTTCTTTATAATTTTATTTAATTTTTCTTACAAACCTCATGAAATTCACGAACACACGAAATATTTATCCAATTTGGTGCAGTCGTTTGGAAGTTATGAGCGTAGAAAAATTACAGTCCATTGATTTCTATTTATATAGATATACATATATATTTAGAAATATATAAGTATATGTTTAACATTTGTCTTATTGTCATAGTACAGGGTCCACCTAGTTTGGAATCAGCAGTGTTTTAGTAGTCCCAAGATATTTATTATTATTATACTTATGAATGAAAAATATTCCTTCATTTAGCCACCTCGTTAACTGTGATCAATACAGTTCTGAGCGTTCCGACCGCACAGCCACCGACTGGCAAACAAAAGCCGCGATTCCATAGAGCAGGGATGGCGAACCCTTGCGTATCGACGTGCCATTTTTCTAAAGAAATGTTTAATTAGGACACAGACGTGCCATTAAATTATTTTGACTTTGTGACTATTGGAAACGTAATAATCACACTAATATATACAGGCGAAAGTTTGTGAGTGTGTATGTTTGTTACTTCTTCACGTCTAAATGGTTCGAGTGATTTTATTAAAGTTTGGTATGGTGTTGACACCCTGAATTAACATAGTCTATATTTTATACAGTTTAACCCGGGTAAAACCGTGGGGCACAGCTAGTAATAAATACTATCAACTCCAATCAACAACTCTTATGTAAACAGTACAAGAGTACAGTACAGTGTAGTACAAGAAAATGAGGAAAATTTTGCGATGTGGCAATTATACTTACGCGTAATTTAAATTAAAGTAAAAATTGTGGGACTTCTATTGTTAAAGATTAGATAACAAGTAACATATAATGTTGTTTCCCTGTTCTCTGATACTACAACTATCTTGCAATTTTTTACTAATAAATCATAGATTAAACTTATATAAACTTTAAAATACAATTAGTAGAGCGCCGCGCTGTGTGGTAAAGGCGTAGAATATCTTCACCCCATCTCATCCCGTGGGAGTGAGCGAGGGAATACTTACCAGAGAACGGGCAGCGCTTTTCTGTGAACCATGACCATGCAGCATGCCAAGGGTGACGATTATGGTATATCCCTCCATTCTTTGAGGAGCAGTGGACATAATTTGGCTGACATGCTGGAGCACCGCGCATTCCACTGTTTTCGTAATGCGTAATGAATTTTGTGATCAATGACACTATGTCACTATGTACAAACTATGTATAGCGTGCCGTTAGTGTCATGCGTGCCATTGGTTCGCCATCCCTGCCCTAGAGCTACGTACAATATTTAAGTGTACTTTATAATACGGTGGCATTTCCTGTGTTTTATTGATTTTAATGCATTTACATTCCACGTGACTAATGGCCAACGTTATTTTTGTCGCACGGCTTTATTCGATTATGCCAATATCCGTCTCTAGTTGGATTGTTGTTAGTCTGGACTGGAAGTGCACTTACCCAAATAAATGTGTACGGTATTGGGTTACCTGTAGTTTATATATGTCAGTGCTACGCTTATTATGACCTATATGAGTTGGAAGCGAATGATTAGGGGACTGCTTTGTCAAAATAGAATGAAGATATATGACATATCATCATGCTCTGCGTACAATTGCTTTGCCTCTAATGAAGTTGTCTCTGTGGATAATTTTCTTCTTACTTTGAGTTTGTTTTTCTGAATCTTACTGTTACTATGCGCTGTTAAATATGTATTAACATTACTAACACTATTTTTAAGATAGGCAGAACCATTCGGACAAAAATTTAGTAATATTTAAAATTTCTATAATTAAAAATATTTAAATCTATTAATAATCACTTAGTAACTAAATCTTTATAAATTAAATGTTATTTCTAGACTATTTCATGCAAGGCGCATGTCTAAATATCTACATATTAATAACTAGGTATGCCCCGCGGTTTTACCCGCGTTAAACTTTTTAAATGATAGCCTATGTGTTATTCGGATAAGCTATATTACTACAAAGTTTCAATAAAATCCATTCGGTAGTTTCTGCTTGAAAGAGTAACAAAAATCTCTACATCCACCCATACTCACAAACTGTCGCATTTATAATATTACTACTTAGTATTGTATAGGTATACTGGTCTGTTGGTTTAGTGGTTGAGACTGCTTACCCAGAGTTCGTTGGTTCGATTGACCTATTTGAGTTGGGAGCGAATGATAGGGGACTGCTATGTCAAAATAGTATGGAGAGATAAAATATGTTTTATAATAGAATACATTTTATTGTACATGATATATTATATTTACTGTTCTTTTGGTCTAGTGGCTAGTGACCGTTATACTGTCAAGGGTCGTAACAAATAATCTATACATAAAATAAAATCGTACGAAAGTCAAAACCGTGCATTGAATATTTTTTTAAAAGGATACTTGGCTCGTGATCTATAATGGATAACGAAGCTAAAATATAGTTTTTAGAATTTTTATCTGTGTGTCTGTTTGTCTGTATGTATGTCCGGGCTAAACTCAAAAAGTACTGCATGGATTTACTTCAAATTTTGCATGAATTGTTGGGTCAACATATAGGCTACATGTTATCACGCTATCACCTACGGGAGAGGAGCTGTAAAATTACACAGCACAGCTATCTTATATATATCACTAGCTGTGCCCCGCGGTTTTACCCGCGTTAAACTTTATAAATTATCACAGCTCCTCCCCCGTAGGTGATAGCGTGATAATATGTAGCCTAAAATAATATGTTGACCCGACCTCTTAGTAATATTTATGCAAAATTTGAAGTAAATCCATGCAGTACTTTTCGAGTTTAGCCCGGATATACATACAGACATACAGACAAAAATTCTAAATACTATATTTTTGGCTTCGATATCGATCGTAGATAACGCCCCAAGTATCCATTAAAAAAAATATTCAATGTACAGTTTTGAGTTTCCTACGATTTTATTATATGTATAGATTATTTGTTTTGTGTCTGGTTGTAATTTTTCTATAATATGTATGTATTTAGGAATATAGACTGCTATATTCCTAAATACATACATATTATAGAAAAATTACAACCAGACACACAGAAAAATTACAAACATACTGATGTTTATCAGTTGTCTGGTTGCCGAGAAAAGTGTGATCGGCTGAGGCGAAAAGAAGTTGAGAGGGGGACATAAGTTTGTGAAGATAGAAAGAGAGAGAGTTACGTTTCTTATATTACTGTAGGAGCAAGAGAGAGGGGCGAGAGCACACATTTTCTTTCTATTATGATATAGGCTTTTCCTAGATTCGGATCAAATGGCAGTGTGTTGGTTGTCCCAATATATTTATTCTAATAAAAATAATAATATCTAGGGACAATGTCACGCAGATCATCCTAGCCCCAAACTAAGCAAAGTTTGTACTATGGGTACTAGGCGACGATATACATACTTATATAGATAGATAAATACTTATATACATAGAAAACATCCATGACTCAGAAACAAATATTCGTGCTCATCACACAAATATTTGCACTTACCGGGATTCGAACCCAGGACCACCAGCTTCGTAGACAGGAGCACTACCAACTAGACTACGGTTTTATTTATAGACAAGTAATACATAGGGTGGTCTTATCACATATGATGGTTAGGAGCTGAACATTAACTAATAGCAGCAGGTGTGCAACAAGAGAGAAATAAAATGAATTTTAAAACTTGAGAGGTGTCAAGGGATACCCGGATGGAACGAAGTTATTTCTTATTATTTATTATGTACAAAAAACCTGTATCCACTCAACAAAAGTAATCGACGCGACACCACACTGTTCAATACGAAATAGAAATGAAAATATCTGGCTTGCTTTCTATAAGAGAGAGAGAGAGAGAGAGACAGAGAAACATGCGCACGCCGCACAGCTGCAAAAAGTGTCGTGACAACTTTTTGTAACAATTTTTTCCGTCTAGCCCCCTTTCACAACGCGCGATTAGGAACTTCGTTCCAATAAATTTAAAATATTAAATTGTTTTAGCAAAGGATCGAATTGACAATTATTACATTGTTAAATTAGTAAAAGACTTATATTACTTACCGTTTTTAAAGTGAAATTTCCTGAGTAATAACAAATAGTTGATTGATTGGCCTCAATATGTCTTTGATCGAAAAGGTAAACATTTCTTAAGATTTGGCGCTAACGTCATAATGATGTTTACTATTTAGATATCTAAGACGCATTACCTATTGGCTTTCCTGTACAGTCTAGTCACATATCTAAATAAGTGGGATGGTTGTAAATATCATCATATCAGCCAGAAGAGGTTCTCACCAAAAGATATCCACTATTAACGGTTTTTGCGCTATTCGCATCCCGCGGCTTCCAGCTATCCTTTTTTATTATGTGTCGTCGGGGGGAATGGGGGTATGTTGGACTCGCACCGTCTAAACTTAACCTGCCGTGGATTTCTCTTGGCGCCTGATGGGAGGAGCCCTGGGAACGCGGGTATGATTCTCCGGTCTGTTCTGTCGGTTCAGGGGCATGGCGCAATAGGGGGGCTTTTGCGCCATTCCCCAGATGGTCGGGATCTTGCGGCTCGTGGTCGCCACTAGAGAACCTTACTGCTCCCACAGCCGGTTCTACGAGGTTGTGTCGTAAAATTATGACGGCATAGAATATCATCACCCCATTTCATCCCGTGGGGGCATAGAAATCGTCCGAGGGAATACCTACCAGAGAACGGGCAGCAGCGATTTTCTGTGAACTATGAGCATCAAACTGCGATCGCCAACCCGTCTACCAAGCGTGGCAATTATGCCATATCCCCCTATTTTTGTCCTGCAGTGGACGTGCTTCGGCTGACATGATGATGATGATGGTGAAACATTATTGTACCCGTTCGCGTAAAGTTGCGTTCAACGTTTTTTAAAATAGTATTCCGTTTTGGTTACTTTACCGTGATTTTACTTATTGGACGCCATTGTCACAAATACGTGACAAGCGAAAACTAGCTGATCGAATTCGGATATTCAATAACAGCGTAAAAACGGTGCAGATGAAACAAATAAGCAATATTTACATGATATGTATTTTCTCAACAGGTCGACTGCCCGTTCATCGTGTGTATGACGTACGCATTCCACACGCCCGACAAACTATGCTTCATACTGGATTTGATGAATGGCGGTGACCTCCACTACCATCTATCGCAACATGGCGTCTTCAACGAGGCAGAGATGAAGTTCTACGCCGCTGAAGTCATACTAGGTGAGAATTTGCATATACATACATAGACTCACGCCTGTTTCCCAGAGGGGTAGGCAGAGACAACGGATTTCCATCTGTCACGATCTTTGCACACGTCTTTTGCCTAATAATTTAGAGAAAAGACCCTAAATCACTTTACCGTTCCTATTTCATCGGGTCGAAGTTTTTAGGTCGGGCTTGTTTTTTTTTTTAATACAATAGAACTAAATTTTATAATAATAGCTTCCGTAACTTGTTATTTGTTTAAGGTATTAAAAATGTATGTGATAAAACAGATCGCACGGTACATGCTAATTATTTATTTTTTGTTACTTTAATACTATATTCGACTATGCTTTTACCCGGGACCTCTTCCTCTGGGGGTGAATACGCTACCGTTATAACAAAGAGACAGAATTTGCATACTTCTTTATCAGAATGAGTTTTTATCATATCAGCCGAAAGACGTCCACTGCTGGACATCATACAATTGACGGGCTTCGGCCGGTTGGCGTGGGGTCCGATTCCCACCCAGGAACATGTCTGTCTGTCCTGAGTTCAGATGTAATTATCTATATAAGTATGTAGTTACAAAAGAAAAGTAGGATATGTAGTATCTATATAAGTTATCTGGTTGCCATAGTACAAGCTTTGCTTAGTTTGGGATCAGATGGCCGTGGTCCCAGGATATTACTATTATACTGATACAATCTACGGACATAAATCTGACCCAAGCTTGTAATAACAACTAAACACGACTAAACTGTTCTGCGACTCACCGTAGATCGAATGCACGCTTGTGCGACACTCTGGAGCTCTACATCTCGCTGGTGCGAATAATGAAAGCGCGACAGCAGTTCAACACTACGACAGTGCGACAAACGATTGCAATTGGGGAAATTTGACAGATTGGGGTCATTGACTTATATGTATAACTAGACACGCTGTTTCGAATAAAAACTCTGTCACAGTCCGGCTGTGCGCGAGGTGAGGGGCGCGCGCGCGGCGGTCAAAATTGCTTACTGAGTTGCAGCGCCCGCGCTGCAACTCGGTGAGCAAATTCTCAATATGGGATTGCGCGTCTAGTAGAATATATATAGGTCAATGATTGGGGTAGTTTGATGTGCTGCCGTCTGTACAATGGCCCAATCAGGAGGCTAAGTGCGGAAACCAATCGCCCAACTAACTAACAACTAAGCAGTGGTTACCCTAGTGCCAGTTATTCAAGCCCCACTCTCAAACGACGGTCAAAAATTGAACCACTTTGGTGGTCACCCATCTATGGACTGACCGGTGACATGGAGCAAATAGTTACAAGCGTCTCTTATTAGTTTATAATAGCCCTACTGCAAAATAATTATCATTTAAATCGTCGTAGTAGTGACCGTGGTACGCTGGGTATATTTTGTTTTATCAGCTACTAGCTGTGCCCCGCGGTTTTACCCGCGTTAAATTTTATAAATTATCACAGTTCTTCCCCCGTAGGTAATAGCGTGATAATATGTAGCCTATATGTTGACCCGACCTCTTAGTAATATTCATGTAAAATTTGAAGTAAATCCATGCAGTAATTTTTGAGTTTAGCCTGGACATACATACAGACAAACTGACACACAGACAAAAATTCTAAAAACTATATTTTTGGCTTCAATCTCGATTGTACATCACGCACCAATTATCCTTTACAAAAAATATTCAATGTACAGTTTTGACTTTCCTACGATTTTGTTATATGTATAGATAGCCCTACTGCGAAATAATTATCATTTACATAGTATTAGTAGTTAATCTGTAGTGACCGTGGTACGCTGGGTATATTTTGTTTTATCATCT
The DNA here is from genome assembly GCA_951640165.1 of Pseudoips prasinana. Taxonomy (NCBI): domain Eukaryota; kingdom Metazoa; phylum Arthropoda; class Insecta; order Lepidoptera; family Nolidae; genus Pseudoips; species Pseudoips prasinana. The sequence goes on from OX621260.1 coordinate 20,543,421, forward strand.
ATACGTGACTGGTGGTCAATAAATTATTATTATGCTTACGCCAAATTTATGTTATTTTTCATTCTTACAACGAGTAGTAGTGACAGACGTTAGACATTCTTTCAGCGGCTGGAATTTTAATATTAGAAGTTAATAATAAATATAATTATAATCTATATCTATACATATAATAAAATCGTAGGAAAGTCAAAACTGTACAGTGAATATTTTTTTAAGGATACTCGGGGAGTGATCTACAATCGATATCGAAGCCAAAAATATAGTATTTAGAATTTTTGTCTGTTTGACTGTATGTATGTCCGGGCTAATCTCAAAAAGTACTGCATGGATTTACTTCAAATTTTGTATGAATATTACTAAGAGGTCGAGTCAACAGTGATAATATGTATCCTATATACATATTATCACGCTATCACCTACGGGAGAGGAGCTATGATAATTTATAAAATTTAACGCGGGTAAAATCGCGGGGCACAGCTAGTCATAAGTATAATAATTACAGACAGGATTGTTGTTGCCAACAAACCTGATATTGTAATGATACATCGACAAAAACGCTGCAGAGTGATGGTTGATGTTACCATCCCGCATGATGACAATCTTTTGAAGGCTGAAAAAGAAAAAAAAAGAATATATTTGGATCTTGCGCGGGAGGTTGTCAGCATGTTGGATGTTGGTTGACTCAGCTATCGTTGTACCAGCACCAGCTGGGGTTGCGGAAGTATTATTCGTTCCCGCGACCCCCGGCGCAGGTGTGAGATGGAACACCGGGGTGGTTTTTAGTCAGTAGGAGTCTGACAGACCCCTTCGCCTCCCCCAAGGCGGAGGACATCCATGCTGGATTTACCACCCCGCAAAAAAAAAAAAAAAAAAAGCTATCGTTGTACCGATAATCCTTTCTGCTAATGGATTTATAACAAAGAGCTTCGAAAAACACCACAAGAGGCTTACGTTAGTCGGTTGGGTCAAGAACAAGATCCAAAAAGTGCTGCTTTTAGACACGGCTCACATTGTCAGGAGGTTCCTGTCTCTAGAGCCGTAACCTCCGGTAGCATGGACCCTGTTGCTGCCGGTTACAAATCCAATTTTTTATATTTTAAGATGTATATTTTTAGTGTATTTTATACTATATATTTTAAAATGTATTTAATAAGAAAAAGAAGTTTAAATCAATAGTAAATATTATATTTTATTTTCCACCACAAGATATTCCTTAATATATAGTTACAGCAGTTTAATATTATTGTATCATATATTAAAATATTAGCGGTGGACTGGAGCCTTAACTAGGAAAATCCTGTATTTCAGGACTCCAGGACACTCACCCTTTTTTTTGTTTTTTTTTTTTTATTTTTATTCACGTAGACTTTAAAAAAGCGCTTGTAAATAGTCAGAACATGTTTGTAGTATTATAGTTGTATACATTATTATTTCTAGTAACATAGATATTAGGTACACATTGTATTGATAGTATTAAAACATTAATAAAATTTATTTTATAACAGCAATGATATTTAGCTAGCTTGTATCAAGTTATTGTCAAGAGATTATGTTTATGTTTAATTATCTAGTTTAATTCTAATTATCTAGTTTAAGTCTAATATTTGTAATACATATCGTTTAATCATTATTTTGCCTATGTAGGAATTATATTATATAGGCAAAATAATCATTTAACCGCGGGTGAGTGTCCTGGAGTCCTGAAACCTTTTCGATCGTTAGTACGAGTATATAACAGTCCGGAATGTGTACGCTAATTATTGTCTTGCGGGCTAATTTAGAAAGCTTCTCTTAGGAGTACTATTAACTTGTCCAATTAATTGTTTGCATTGTACATTCAATCAGCATCAATAGTTTGTCATTTAAGTCAATTGAAGGTAGCTACTCAATTGTCAGTAATCAAACTGCGACTCCGTCAACGATTTATTCAAGTTTTTAATTATGTAAGAGACAATGCGTGGTTGGTAAATGCTTGCCCTTAACGCCGCAGGTCGTGGGTTCGATTGCCACCCAGGACAGATATGTGTGCAGGAACATATCTGTTTGTCCTGTGTCTGGGTGTAATCTTCTATATAAGTACTAGCTGTGTCTCGCGGTTTCACCCGCATTAAAAAAATATAAATTATAGCCTATCTGTTATTCGGATATACAAGCTATATTACTGCAAAGTTTTATCAAAATCCGTCCGGTAGTTTTTGCGTGAAAGAGTAACAATAATAATAATAATATCTAGGGACAATGTCACACAGATCATCCTAGCCCCAAACTAAGCAAAGCTTGTACTATGGGTACCAGGCGACGATATACATACTTATATAGATAGATAAATACTCAAATACATAGAAAACATCCATGACTCAGAAACAAATATTCGTGCTCATCACACAAATATTTGCACTGACCGGGATTCGAACCCAGGACCACCAGCTTCGTAGGCAGGAGCACTACCAACTAGGCTACGGTCACCGTCAAACATACATACATACTCACAAACTTTCGCATTTATAATAGTGTGTGTGTGATGTATTAAAAAAAAAGGTAGTATATGTAGTATATCAGTTATCTGATTTCCATAGTACAAGCTTGGTGCTTGATTTGGAATCAGATAGCTTTGTGTGAATAATGTCCCTAGATTATCATTATAATTATACTGCATGTGCGTCCGACTCTATTTACAGTATTTTTTTATTCGTTTTTAATGCGTGTTTTCACACAGTGGCCGTGTTGGTGTTCTGCTATCACGTCATCATGTAAATTAGAGGAACACATACATTAAATTCCCGCCCCAAGGCCACCCAAGTGAATCCGGTGGTGCTACTCGTAACACCGCTACTAGTACAGACGCCAGGCACATCAAGCTACCCAAATCTGTCAAATTCTCCCAATTGAAAGTGAACCTTATCCTGACGTGATAAAGTTGAAAATCTATAAAATAAATTTGACAGATTGGAGTAGCTGCATGTGCTGCCGTCTGTACATTAATCATAATGACTCACATGCTTCACTATAAATAATCTCTATATAATATCATAATATTATTTTTAGAAGCAGTAATACCTGTGTATTAAATGTAATGTGTCTGATAATTTACGGTTGATAAAATGTTTTAAAAGATAACATGTTTGGGGTTGCGTACCCAAATGTGCGAACGGTACTCTTACTAAGGAGTGCACTTCGTGAGCTCGGGGACACCATAGTTCGAATGGACACTGGAGCTCGACCACATGCTGGTGTGACGTACAAAAGTGCGACAGTAGTTAACACAGCAGAGCCTCTAGCACGAGTTCCTGCAGTTTACTTACTCGATCACACGTACAGTTTCGTCCCATAGGTTGAGCACCAGCGCCTCCCGCGGAAATTATTAAGAACTAATACTCTGGTGCTCAATATATAAGACGAAACTGTACGTGTGATCGAGTAAGTAAACTGCAGGAACTCGTGCTAGAGGCACAGTGCGATAATCGAATCCTTTAGCGATAAACGTGGCAAGTTTGGTAAATGTTCGACTTTTCACGCCGCAGATCGTGGATTCGATTCTCTCCCCGGACAGATATTTGTGTGCATGTCTGTGTGTCTTGTGTCTGGGTGTTATTATCTATATAAGTATGTATTTACAAAAGAAAAGTAGTATATGTAGTATAGCTGTTATCTGTTTCCTCCGTCTCTTCCCTCTCACCGGTCCGTAAATTATTGGCGAGGTTAAGCAACTAAGCTTGGGGTCAGTCCGTAGATAGGTGACCACCAAACTGGTTTAATTTCTGAGCGTCTCCGTGATTCGGCAGGCATGTTAAGCTGTCGGTTCTGTTTGTAGTCTTTAGGCCACAGTCGTTAAGCCATGTTAGAGGCCTAATGGGCGGCTTGAACAACTGTGACACTAGGGTAACCACCACCCATACGATAAGTAGTGAGTAGTATCGGAAGATCAGCACTGCAGAAATGTAGTACAAGCTGAGATAGGGCCATATTTCATACCAGTACGGATAAAATTAAAAATATTCAAAGTTTATACACCAAAGTACAGATAAAATTAAAAATATTCAAAATTTATACACCAATTATTGTAATGTATTAGAAGAAAATTATTTCTTTCATTTCTTTAGTACTTATTTCTGGCGTTTTATGGCCGTAGTTCTAACTTAACCCACATTTCTAATAGCGGAAGTTCTATGTATTGACCATTCATATTATGAACGTTCCGGTATTTGGACATTCGTTTTATAGTGTTCGATCAATAGATATTCGATTATTCCATTTGGCATAGTACAGTGGACCATTAACACCAATGTTCATACGTAAATTCTTCATGTCGCATTGGAGTAATATCGAGCTTCCGTGTGTCGCACAAGTCCTTTTGAACTAAAGTCAGTCGCAGAACAGTTTTGTCACAGAAACATAAAATACGAGTATACAGGGTGTTTGGTGCATCGTGTGCCAAATTGAAATGGTCGACTGAAGGGGTCATCCGCTAGCCTTTCAGACCCCTTAACACCCCTCATGCTCTGTGGATTTTTTTTTATCGACTTTTTATTGTTTTCCAAAAAAAAGACCCAAATTTTACATTCAAATACAGATTTTAAAAAAAATATAAGGCGTAGACTCTGAATTTTAATTTTATTTCGATGTGTATTGTTTAAGAATACTTTTAAATACAAAATTAGTGATATTAGTCACCTAGTTCTTTTTTAATTCACTCGCAAAGGTAAAACTTAAATTAAAGCTGTACATGTTACAGCTGTTTATAAGGCTACAAAAAAAAAACCAAAAGCGACCGGGATCTTCCAACTCCCTCATTAATTCTCCAGTCTATCCTCTTTCTAATGATGTGCCACATGCTATAAAAGTATTTTAACAACTTTGTGAATTCGCTAGAATTGTGAATCAAGTCACATAAAACTACATTCCAAATTCTAATGAAAAAATATTTATTGCGGAACTGTTACTTGAGAAAGAGGTAAAATTTGTTTTCTCAATCTTTCACAGTAAAATCTATCTTCTATCTCTTTCTTGCATACCTTAAATCGGTTTGAACAAATCGCGCCGCCCGACCCGCCATTTTTTTAGTCGAGACATCACTGCCTCTGCTACCTAACGTGTGTGCTAGTTCACCATACTCCGCGATTCTTTTATTACTTTGTTATCGTTGAGTTTTGTTGGTTCTTGTTACATTTGTTTAGTTTTTGTTGTTATTGTTAAACTTTGAGTTTTTTGTTATTGCAATGGCGACATTCTCTAACGAAGAATATGCGGACATCATGATGGCTTACGGAGCCGCTAATGGCGTCGCTCGTGCAGCGCAACGACTTTACCAGGAACGCTTTCCTGGTAGACGATCACCTGGCCGCAGAGTCTTCCAAGACACATACCGACGCATACGCGAGACTGGCAGTGTTACTTTTAATGAACCAAGGGGCCATATTGTGCGACATAATGTTGAAGTAGACGAGAGAATACTGGCACTTTTTGAGGAAGACCCTACAAGAAGCATTAGAAATGTGGCATCACATCTTGATATTTCAATATGGAAAGTGTGGAAAGTACTTCGTCAAAACAATAAGCATCCATTCCACTACACTCCGGTGCAAGGTACGTAATTTTAAACTAACTTTAAACCCGTGCAAGCTTTGTTTGACCTTGCCTTTGTTTAGCAGGTAATGGGTATGGTATGGCGTCACTTCCAGGTAGTGAATCTATTAGCACGAACAGCGGGTCCTTTCTTGTGCAATTACTTATTGCCCAAGAGAAATTTAAAAGAGTTTTTTGTTTGTTGCAGGTCTTGAGGGTGGCGACTTTGAGAGACGAGTGGCTTTTTGTCGGTTTCTTTTACACACGGATGTGGATGATCCTGATTTTTTAAAAAGAATACTGTGGACGGATGAATCCAAATTTACCAAGGATGGGATCCTCAATTTACACAATTTGCACCACTGGACAACGAAAACGCAAAACCCACGTGTTAAAAGACAGAAATCTTCTCAAAGAAGGTTTAGTGTAAACGTTTGGGCAGGAGTGATTGGGAATCAGGTAATTGGACCGCATTACCTGCCCGATAATCTCAATGGCAAAGACTACCTGGAATTCCTACAAAATGACCTGCCCGAATTAGTGACCGATGTGCCCGTATTTAATGAACGTGTGCCCATTGTATTTCAAAATGACGGCTGTCCGGCGCATTGGCGATTGACTGTGAGGGAATATCTCGACAATGTGTTCCCCAATGCATGGATTGGACGCGATGGCCCTATTCCATGGCCGCCACGTTCCCCAGATCTAACTCCGTTAGACTTTTATGTCTGGGGACGTGCGAAAGAGTTGGTATATGCCACGGAGGTTCCAACTAGGGAGGTATTAGTCCAACGCATAGAAGCGGCATTCAATACTATTAAGGAGGAAATACGACTTCGTACAACAACTGTTGAAATACGAAACAGGTGTCGGGCCTGCATTCGCAACAGAGGCCAACAATTTGAGCAAGATTTGTAACAATGATTAAATAAATGTTAAAAATGCAATTTTGTTTTTTATTTCAAGTAAATCCCACGAAAGATACAGATATGAGACACGAATTTACCTAACCATAAGAATGAGATAGCAGATTTATAGGTTTGACAGGTATCATTTAAGAGATTTTTTTTTAAATCATAATTTTGAATATTAGCCTTAGGTGACTCGATTCACAATTCTAGCGAATTCACAAAGTTGTTAAAATACTTTTATGGCATGTGGCACATCATTAGAAAGAGGATAGACTGGAGAATTAATGAGGGAGTTGGAAGATCCCGGTCGCTTTTGGTTTTTTTTTTGTAGCCTTATAAACAGCTGTAACATGTACAGCTTTAATTTAAGTTTTACCTTTGCGAGTGAATTAAAAAAGAACTAGGTGACTAATATCACTAATTTTGTATTTAAAAGTATTCTTAAACAATACACATCGAAATAAAATTAAAATTCAGAGTCTACGCCTTATATTTTTTTTTAAATCTGTATTTGAATGTAAAATTTGGGTCTTTTTTTTGGAAAACAATAAAAAGTCGATAAAAAAAAATCCACAGAGCATGAGGGGTGTCAAAGGGTCTGAAAGGCTAGCGGATGACCCCTTCAGTCGACCATTTCAATTTGGCACACGATGCACCAAACACCCTGTATATCCTGGGATAATATTCACATTATTATATAAGCACATTATTCACACACGGCCACCTGATCCAAAACTAAGCGAAGCTTGGTGGTAGCACTAAAGCTTGATCATCGTTAGAAACACAAGGTCCGTCATAATAATAATATTGAATTCGTACCTTAATATAGACAGAACCATTCAGACAATATGCAGTAAAAATATAACAATATCTTTAAATTTCAATAATTAAACCTATACATGATCTCTTTGACAATATTTTAATATAAGCTAGCTAAATATCATTACTATTATTAAATAAATCTAACTGTAAATGTTTTCATACAATCCGTGTACCTAAATATATATATGTACGTACCTAGAAATGATTATAAATAAATAATATATTACTACAAACATATTCTATTTACAAGCGCTTTTTTAAAGTCTACGTGAATAATAACCTTTTTTACTTTTATTTTAGTTTAGAAACCAGTTAACTGATATACTTACTACTATACTTTTCTTTTGTAAACCCTTCCACCCAGACTCAAGACAAACAGACATATTCGTGCACACTATTATTTCTCCAACGTGGGAATCGAACCCAAGACCTGCGGCGGTAAAGGTAACCATTTACCAAACCCGCCGTCAATCAATTTTTCGAGTTCAGTGTCCGTCCGTCTATCTGTTACCGAATTTTCGATGTTTTGTGCTAACAATTTTGAACGATGGTATTAAACTTCGAGTCCGATGCCGACTCGCAATTGGCTTGTTTAAAGTACACTGATGTTCCTCTTTAAGTTCATCACCTGTTCGGTAATAACTACTTAATTATGAAGCCATTACTCTAAATGGTTTGTAAATTATATGTTTGGAATATCTGTTTCGAAGCACAAGTATTGCCCGTAATTAAGGGGAAGCTATATTGCTCATATCATCCAATGAACAGAAGCCAATAATGGACAATGGACACAATGCTGCTACCATTGGACATCGTACAGATTAGGTAGAAATCAATACTCACTAGAATTAGAGCATTACCATCACAAGGTAAATAACATATCAGAGGGAAGACTGTCGGATAATAAAGTAGGTAAGTAAAAGTAAAATAATCTTTTCTTTTTTTTTGCCCGCACTAGGGAATTTAATCCCTGAGCCGCGGGGTACTTTAAATAAAAAATAATAATATTTGTTTGCAAATAAACCTATCTGACGACCAACGTATAAATAATGTAATAATCTTAGTACCAATACCATTTTGACGTTACTCACTGCGCTTGGCATATGAGTTGGCGACCGCAGTTAGGTGGTAGCTAGTACACAGGTGGCGCTGCTGCCCAACTACCTGGTGGATCCCTTAGTCGCCTTTCACGACACCCACGGGATGGTATTGGGTGGCCCTGTTATTCTTTTTAGGCCGGAAACCACACGTATTATATATTATCTTGATAATAAAACAGTCACCGTAGCCTAGTTGGTAGTGCTCCTGCCTACGAACCTGGTGGTCCTGGGTTCGATTCCCGGTAGGTGCAAATATTTGTGTGATGAGCACGAATATTTCTTTCTGAGTCATGGATGTCTATGTATTTATCTATCTATATAAGTATGTATATTGTCGCCTGGTACCCATAGTACAAGCTTTGCTTAGTTTGGGGCTAGGATGATCTGTGTGACACTGTCCATATATATAAAAAATATATATATTAAATAATAATTGTTATACATAAATGTTATCTCACTATTTATATAACAATCTTTAATAATTTGCATAATTAATGATTAAATATACAAATATGAGCTTCCAGAAAGTCTTTTTAATTATTGACATAGCGTGTATGTACAGAATACCATTATTATTTAGTGTAAATGAATCCATTATAAGACATTAAGTGGTATAAAATTTGGAGCTTTGTTTGCGCCTTTTGTTCTGCGTGTTATTTATTCATGTGCAAATGTTTTATGTCATAACGTAATAATTAATTGTACAATATTATGGGTACGATGATTATAAGGAAGATGGTAACTAGTAATAAAGCAACTGTAGTAGGATAAATAAAGTCAATAATTTTGAGGTAATGTAAACACGGCTACAAATCAAGCTATACATTTCCAGTATAAGCTGATCCCGCGTTGTATAGGATTTCCATACAATGAGAGGTTAGCTTATATTGGAAATGTCTAGCTTGATATGTAGCCGTGTGTACTTCGTCGGGATCTCTGTGGCTAGTAGTGTAAAACACTCATTCCAGTGGTCGTGCGGTCAGACCCCAGCTATTTAGGTCCATCCATATTACAGACACAATTTGGATTCGGTGTGCCTACTATGGCAAATAATTGAATATCAGTTGATTGACCACTATAATGTCTAAATACTCGAATGTTCATAATAACGAATGGTTAATAAATCGAATATTCGCTACTAGAAAAGTAGGTTCGATTAGAGCTGCGACCATACAACGCCAGAAAAAAATCTGTAGTTTAACGATAAACGTATTATACGTTGTTAACGATATTATACGTTATAGCTTGTACTATGGAAACAAGATAACTGATATGTTACATATACTACTTTTCTGTTGTAAAAACATACTTATATAGACTCGGGACCAAAAAACATGTTCATGCAGACAAATATCTGTCCTGGGTGGGAGTCGAACCCACGGCAAGTATCTACCAATCACGCCACCGGCCCGTTAAATAACGATATAGGTCACAATTATTTATTTATTTACTTATTTATAAGTATGCAAAGATCGTGACAAATGGAAATCTGTTGTCTCTGCCTACCCCTCTGGGAAACAGGCGTGAGTCTATGTATGTATGTATTTATGGGCGTATACAGTTGCCAATAACAGTTGAACCAACACTCTCTAATACAAGTGATAACTTAAGGTAATGCTTTAATACTTCTAAGGGCCAGCGCAGACAGAGAGGAGCGCAGCGGAGACGATTTTATTAAGGCACTAGAAAATCAACTTTAAAATTGTTTAAAGTGCATGTATGCTTGAACATTATAATGCGCGAGACTGCGCGAGCATTTTGTCAGGTACAAGCATATATATGCACTTTATTCCTATAGCTCTAAAGTTGATTTTCTAGTGACTTAATAAAATCCTTTCCGCTGAGCGCCTCTCTGTCTGCGCTGACTCTTAGTTGGGTCCGTGCTGCGATAAAAATAAACCGTGACCCAAAAAGTGAACCATACCGAATGAATATTGCAAAGTTGTAACTACTGAAAGTTGGAACTAGTTCATCTGCAGTGCCTGATTTAGATTTCTGACAGCCCTAGGCTAACTTTCAAACTGCGCCCCCCCACCACTCGTTTGTGCCCGCTCCCTCGCTAATAAACTAAATATATTTAAAAACCGGCCAAGTGCGAGTCGGACTCGCGCACAAAGGGTTCCGTACCATTATCTATAAAAACAAGCAAAAAGTTCACGTTTGTTGTATGAGAGCCCCTTTAAATATTTATTTTATTTTGTTATTTAGTATTTTTAGTTATAGTGGCAACAGAAGTACATCATTTGGGAAAATTTCAACTGTCTAACTTTCACGGTTCATGAGATACAGCCTGGTGACAGACGGACAGACAGACGTTTTACCCTTTGGGTATGGAACCCTAAAAAATTAGTGTGCTTTAGACCAAAAGATCGAAGGAATACTTCAAACGTGACTGGCTATGAGAGAAAGAAAATGTGTTCTAGCACCACTCTCTCTTGCCTCCTCAGTAATATACGAAATATAAATCTCTTTCTGTATCTATTTTCACTAACTTATATCTCCCTCTCAAATTCCGTTCGCCTTTCCCGGTCACAATTCTCGTAACGCACTCGTCACGCATTCACCGGCTAACTCCCCAGGTCAAGCGTCTTACCTCCATATTTTATTAGCTTTTTACGTGAGTAGTTGTTGTTCTTTATTTAGTTTAGTAGCCTCTGTCTGTTCGTAACTTAAAAAAGTGTAATTTTAATATTTAATAGGTGGCTTATGGCTGGGGTATTTTAAAAATAAATTATAATACAAAAAATACAAAATACAAAAATATTTATTTTGAATTCAATTTTCCATTTTAGCGAGTTAACAATGAGAGCCTCACTAGGCAGAGCCTGTATCGAGACTATCAATAGACTATTTCATTTTATCATTAGGACTAGGTCACAATTCACGTCATAAAGATTTAAGTTAATACATATTATATAAACAATTTGATTATCTATACAAATAAATAAAATTCGAGTGTCTGTTTGTAATATTGAAATAGCCAGTTTTTACTACATAAATATGAATATATATATACGGTACATACACCAAAATAACATTTTTTACAATTTTCTGTCTGTCTGTCTGTTTGTTCCGGCTAATCTCTGAAATGGCTGGACCGATTTTGATGGGACTTTTATTGGCAGGTAGCTGATGTAATAAGGAGTAACTAAGGCTACTTTTATTTTAGAAAGTCTTTTATTTTACTAAAAAACGAAATAAACTAATTAACACGCGGATGAAGTCGCGGGCACAGCTAGTTATTAAAAAATACAATTTGGTTTAGGGAGATTCAGATAAAGATCGTACTAATTATAAATGCACACAGTAAGTAATATTTAACATTTCATGGAAAAAAAAAAACTAATCATAAGTCAACAGATACACATACATAAATGTAAAGTTAGAACTAGGTGAGTGTGTATTTTGTGTGTGTGTGTGTCTGTGTGTGTGTTTTTTTATATATATCGGTTATATGTCATATCAAATATAAGTTCTAAGGAATAATACTACATTATTTCTCGGCGCCCACGCATGGTTGTTGCGGCCGGCGCCCTAGGCTTAAGCCTAATTAGCCTGTGTGTAAATCAAGCCCTGTTCATCTGTAGTTCATAGTCTGGTGTATAATTTTATTGATAACTATCGTCTTTTTGTCTATTGTCAGGTTTGGAACATATGCACAAACGTCACATAGTGTACAGAGATCTGAAGCCAGCGAACATCCTCCTGGATGAGCACGGGCACGTCAGAATATCGGACCTCGGCCTCGCCTGCGACTTCTCTAAAAAGAAACCTCATGCCAGTGTGTAAGTATCATTAAGTGTTCTTAAAAAACACAGTAGGAAGTTTTAAAGGAGAAGGGAATGACTCCATACATTCCTGGGCCCAGGTGTTAACTGAATCAAACTAGCCTTATTTGTGAGGGGATATAATAACAAGACCTCACTGAAATTTTGGTTGAATTTGGCTATCCAGGAATCAAGTTAAATGAATTATAGTAAAAGTGAGGTTAAATTATAAAATTGTAGATTTTTACAAAATATTTTTGAATGGCTTCGGTTGTGTTATGGTTTTATGCATAGAGAGTGTGACATGTCGAAGATCTGGCACATTTGGATCCCCCGCGCCCCGTGCAGTCACTACAGACGAAGAAAACCACAAATAAAACATGGAAAATACATGCGCACTTAAAACGAAAGACAACAAACGAGTGACAGTCAAAGAGCATGTAAAGGCTGTCAGGCAGAGAAGTGTTGCCCGAAGAAAAATTAAAGGAATACGACCCGCTATGAATCGATTCCACGAAAAATACTTGTCACTCGATTTTCAAATATATTCTGAGATTATACCGATTTATTCTTAATCGATTGCGAGCAATTCATCATTATTTTATCGATTATTTCGTTTCATAACTTAATTTAAGTTTTCTCGCTTCCTAGATAGAAACATGATACCATATTTTGTGATTTCCTTTAGAAAAATATAACGGTTTTTTTAATGCATATTTCAACTAGTTAACTGCTGGGCCCAGAAGTTTCCTTCTCTTTTAATCATATTATTTCTAGAAAGCAAAGCCGATGTATAGTGCCTACATCCACAGTAAGGATGAGGGAATCCTAAATTTGATTTATCATTATGTTTCGTTTATAGCACAACGGCAGACCGTTTGCCACGGATTGGTTAAATTTATGTTTGTTTGAGAAAGAAGGTCACAAGCCATTATTCTTCCTTCTCTGTTGACATTTATGTCAAAATAATTATTAATTAAAATATTATATTTCTAGTGTACTAATTGATTAATAGAACATGTCGTATTAAATTCAGTACAATTTTAATTTGCGTTATATGAGAAGTCGCTGCAAACATTTCTTGCTGGTTATTTCACTCTGCAATTTAATACATTTTAGCAGATTTTAGTCCACTCTAATTTTGTCCATACATTTTTGAGAATTCCGACAGCACAGACATATTAGGTCTTGTCAGCTACTTAACGACGGTCACTGTAGCCTAGTTTGTAGTGCTCCTGCCTACAAAGCTGGTGGTCCTGGGTCCCGGTAAGTGCAAATATTTGTGTGATGAACACGAATATTTGTTTCTGAGTCATGGATGCTTTCTATGTATATAAGTATTTATCTATCTATATAAGTATGTATATCGTCGCCTGGTACCCATAGTATAAGCTTTGCTTAGTTTGGGGCTAGGATGATCTGTGTGACATTATTCCTAGATATTATTATTAAAAAAAAAAAAAATTAAGTAGTATAATTTTGAGTCATCAGAAAAGGTCCAACGTCATCTTTTATTGATGCAAACGAGATCGTTCGATTTATAGACCAATAAGCCACTCGATATCGCAGTTTAACACAAACACACAAACGCGCAAATAATCCGTGGCTATCTGCGGAGTAATTAAGGATAATGCGTATTTACACGTTTTATAATACGATTCAGACATATTGACGTTATGTATTATGCTAATTGATTTTAATTGGTACTGTTAAATTGTTGTTTACATGGTTTTCTATGTTAATTTGTAGTTTTATTTAAATGGAATGTATGTATGTATATGGATATATCATCATCATCATAACAGGTATAATACGTCCACTGCTGTTGGCGTGGTTGGTAGATACCTATAGTGCCTTTCACGCCGGAGGTCGTGGGTTCAATACAACGGGACAAATAATAATAATATCTAGGGACAATGTCACACAGATCATCCTAGCCCCAAACTAAGCAAAGCTTGTACTATGGGTACCAGGCGACGATATACATACTTATATAGATATATAATTACTTAAATACATAGAAAACATCCATGACTCAGAAACAAATATTCTTGCTCATCACACAAATATTTGCACTTACCGGGATTCGAACCCAGGATCACCAGCTTCGTAGGCAGGAGCACTACCAACTAGGCTACGGAGACCGTCAGACATGTTCATGCACACAAATATTTGTGTGCATGAACATGTCTGTTTGTCCTGAGCCTGGGTGTCAATTATCTATATAAGTATGCATTTACAAAAGAAAAAGTAGTAATGTAGTATATCAGTTATCTAGTTTCCATAGTACAAGCTCTGCTTAGTTCGTGTGAATAATGTCCCCGGGATATTAAGTCCACTGCTGGACAAAAGCCTCTCCCAAGACACAGTTTGAGGATATGCCATCGCCGCTCGGCAGACGGGTTGGCGATCGCAGTATGATGGTCATAGTACTTAGAAAGAAGCTGCTGCCTTTCCTCTGGTAGATATTTTCTCGGGTCGAGTCATACGACCCCCGAAGGACGAGATGAGGTGACGATATTCTGATATTCGCCCCCGTCACCACACAGCAACAATTTTGCTCGTTTGCGAGCAAGCGTGTCACCTAGTGGTAAGTAACCTCCGACACCCATGGACATTGTAACACCAGATAAGTTCCCGGCCTTGAAGAAATGAATAGGTTCGCAGTCTGGCTATGTGTGTACATTTCTATAATAAGTTACATAATAAACTAAAAACACTTAATTGCAGGTTATTAAGAATATGTGTATGGTTGGCGAATGCTTGCTTTTCACGCCGGAGGTCGTTTGATTCCCACCCAGGACAGATATTTGTGTGCATGAACATGTCTGTTTGTCCGGAGTATTTACAAAAGAAAAGTAGTATATGTAATATATCAGTTATCTGGTTTTCATAGTACAAGCTCTGCTTAGTTTGGGATCAGATGGCCGTGTGTGAATGATGTCCCAGGATATTATTATTATATATACAATGATGGTACTTAAATAACTGCTCTAAAACTGACTTTTCATATTTCCAGCGGAACACACGGCTACATGGCTCCAGAAGTACTCTCCAAGGGCACGGGCTACGACTCCTCAGCAGATTGGTTCAGCTTCGGCTGCATGCTCTACAAACTCCTCAAGGGACACTCGCCATTCCGCCAGCACAAGACCAAGGACAAACACGAGATTGACAGGATGACCCTCACTATGGTAAACTTCTCTTCTCAATACTCCTTTGCTTCCTGCACCCTGATTCTTAGCGGCTCTTGAAACTATTTTTTTTGGCAATAATCTGTATACCGGGACTGTTGACGTGGTTGGTAGATACGCTGCCTTTCACGCCGGAGGTCGTGGGTTCTATTCCCACCCGGGACAAATATTTGTGTCCATGGACATGTCTGTTTGTCCTGAGTCCGGGTATAAATTATCTATATAAGTATGTATTTACAAAAGAAAAATAGTATATGTAGTATATCAGTTATCTGGTTTCCATAGTACAAGCTCTGCTTAGTTTGGGATCAGATGACCGTGTGTGAATAATGTCCCAGGATATTTATAGTCTAACAGCACATTCGGGTATTGTCAAAGCACCTGACAATTTGTTAATGTTGCCACGTGCCATGTAAAACACAATTTTCACCTAAAGAAATTTGTTTATCTGCTCGTTTTCTGCAAACTATTTACTAGTCCCATAGACTAGTTAAGATGGGATTTTAGATGCTAGCAAAAAGTCATTGGGATCAGATTCTCTTCTGTTTTAGATATACTATTCTATGCTGTTTTTGGAGAGAGAGCTAGGTTAAGCAAACTCGGCAATACTATATTCGGGCATAATCGGAGCAAACCAATTTTTTTTTACTTTTGTTCAGTTGAAAAAATTGGTTTGACTTGTTTCCTGCAATTTATTTACCGCCTTATTTTTTTTAATATAATTTGTCTTTGTCTATAAAAAGAATCAGTTACTTGTATACACCTCATGGATTCGTAGATGAAAACGCCAGAAAATGTCATTGGTATCAGCTTATCTGCCTTTATCATCATCATCATCATATGAGCTGAAAGACGTCCACTGCTGGACAAAGGCCTCCCCAAAGATCTCCACAATTGCCAGTCTTGCGCTATTCGCATCCAGCAGTTTCCAGCGACCCGCACAAGATCATCGGTCCATCTTGTAGGGGGCCTGCCCACGCTGCGTCTTCCGGGTCGTGATCGCCTTATGGCAATTAAAATATTCTTCCAGAATTTTTTAAAATAACAATATTTTTAAAATTTCATCATTCATCATCGTCACGCTTGGCAGACTGGTTGGCGATCGCAGTTTGATGGTCATAGATCACAGAAAAACGCCCCCCATGGGACGAGATGGGGTGATGATATTCTACGCCATTACCACATTCTGCCACGTTATGCTGTTCTCTTAAATGGTTCATATACGTCTTAACGTGTTTAATATAGTTATAATGAGTTACCAACTTGATAGTGTAATGGCATTTTAAATGACTTGAAACATTGACGCAATATTCCACTAATGTATCTTTGCGATAGATCAAATGGATTCGAACGTCATGCCGTCTTCAGATGTGCTTATTGATTACGTTGCTAAACAAACTAGGATAGTAGGCTTTAAACACAGAGTGGTACACTCATCGGCAAAAATAAAACTCATTTGTGAGTTCATTGATTACTGGCTCAAGAGTAAATAAAGCAAGCGCGACCGTCGTTTTAAACACAAGGTCCGTTATAATAATAATACTGAATTCATACCTTAATATAGACAGAACCATTCAGACAATATGTAGTAAAATATAAATTTCAATACATAATATTATAAACTTCAACTAAACATAATCTCCTTGACAATAACTTAATACAAGCTAGCTAAATGTCACTACCATTATAAAATAAATTGTATAAATGTTTTAACATTCCGTGTACCTCAATATATGTAATATGTAAGTAGAAATAATAACTGTATTACTACAAACATGTTCTGACTATTTACAAGCGCTTTTTTAAAGTCTGCGTGAATAAAAACCTTTTTTATTTTATTTTTAAAATGGGATTATCAATTGATCTATCTTGTAGATACATACATTAATTTTGAAATCCCAAAGGAGACTGTATATGAGATATTCTATTTGAAATTTCTCTTGATTCACTCTCATAAGTGGATTTGCCAGGTAAGCCATAAGATTCGAGTGATGTCAGGTGGTTTAAAGTGTGGGCACGGAGTATAATCACCACCTAATTTCTGACTCCTGCAGAATCCGTTAGCACTTTAAACTTTGAAACTATGACTGCGAGTATTATGTTTCTTTTTGCACTGTCTATTGACACACTCATAAAAGGATATGTATGCCTGGTAAACCATAAGACTGGAGTGAGGTCAGAGAGTTTGAAATTATTTCCGAGGCACGAGAGTTTATCGAATAGAATAGAAATACATTTATTCAACACGAACACACAAGAAATTAGTAATGACAAGGTATCGGCATAATACAAACACAAAAAACATTGACCTATATGTATTCTACTAGACGCGCAATCCCATATTGAGAAAAAATGACAAAAAATAACAAATATCGAAAAAATAGTCAACAAAATAAAGAAAGTACAATAGCTCCTGTATGTTCCGTTGAAAGGTCACCATCTCAGCAAAAGCTAGGTGAGGTGCACCTAGCACTGGTTTTCAGTTGACAACCCTGTGAGGGACTCACGGACGGTGGTATGTGATATATGATGTTACTATAACATGAATGGAGCCACCTAATTTCTGACTCCAGACTGCAAAATACAACTATCTCTTAACCCTTTGGCTTTAAAAATAGTATGACTGCGAGTATGGGGTTCTATTTGCACTCTTTATTGATACTCTCATAAATAGATTTGCCTGGTAAATGCTTGCGACTTGCGAGGTCAAGCAGTTCCGAGACACGGAGCTGTGTTGCCACCTAATTCTTGTTTGCCTATAACATTATATATTTCTAAATACATACATACATATTATATAAATTACACGCATACACAGAATAAATAAGCGACCTCATCACACAAAGATTTGTCCTGGGGCTACCGGCTAAGTCGCCGAACATCAGGATAGTGGCGTTCAAATAAATAAAGGTTAAAAATTACTTAATCAATCGTTAAATCGGCTTCCATGACCACATGTGACGTCATAAAGGGTCCGGAATCGATTGTCAACGTTGATGCCGATTTAACGACAAATTAAGTCATTTTTAACCTTTATTTATTAGAACGCCATTCACGAAATCGATGCTCGGCGACTTAAATAAATAAATTAGATTAAATTGTCATTACAGTCAGTAGGCATATATACTGAGAAAATTAGTAATTCCCGTTCCAGTAAGTTAGCCGGTAGAGTCCCAGGGTGGGGATTGAATCCATTAACTCTGGCAATCAGTCGTTATTGAAAAGGCTTTCAAATCATACATCATACTTACATTACACTGTCGATGTAATAAGTGGCTGCTATATTATTATGATCTATATGAGAAACCGCGGCCACATTCTTAATATTGTAAATAGTAATTTATTGTAAACATCGGGCGGTCATTACGCCCACGGACGCGTTGCCAGCGTTGGCGCGTGATTTTGATTACGTTCTCATTTAATTTATCGCTAGAAGTATGGTATGATCAAATGTGTATTATATCGGTATTCGGTCATAGTATGTATGTGATTGATTATTGCTCGCCGATGTATGTGAGTCGTATATTGACTGACTATTCTTTCACAATGACACGAAGTGTGGCGTAGTGGCTAGGACAGTCGCCTCGCCGCTAAGGCCAACTATTTGTGTGACCCATAAATGGTTGTACTGAGTCTGGATGTAATTTATGTCAGTCTATTATATGTTTGTAAAGTACCCCGCGACATACGGATTAAATAGTGCGGGCGTACTCTAAAAAAACAAAACAAAAATTCCAATGTGTGATGCTACAAAATTGTGAAACGTCTTTCTGGATGATAAATATATTATCATTTCTAAGACATACATACGAAACGTTCTAGAACGGCTGCGACTGCTGACTCTGTTTAACACTTCAAGTAGTTTTATATCTGTCATAAAGTATCACACTGACATTTATTTATTTATTCATGTACACACATAAAATATTAAAACAAAACGTAACAAGAAACGAAAAGTACATGATCTGCTGGTTTCGTAAGAAATTTCTTCCAGCAGACCAGCAATAGTAATTATCCCACCATTTTTTTTTGCCCAATCGAATCAAATCTGGCTTGAGGAGTTTATGAAATGAAATAATGAAATTTATTCAGCACTTGGGTATTTACATACACTTGTACTTGTCAAGCTCACAATGTATTACACAAACACAGTTTAAAAACAGTAATTAAAGTAACAAAATATTTTAAATTAGTCCGTCCGTGCGGTCTGTTTCGTCACATGTATTTTTAATATTCTTAAATAAATAATAAATAGCAAGTTACTAAGCTATTATTGTTACATTTAGCAATAGTATATCAAATTAAAGAATTGAAAACAACGAGCAGTTGGCTAGCGCAAAAGGCTCTCAACCAGTAGCTTAATTTAAACGACTAATACCTGAGGGCACCCTTATGGGCCTCATCTCAGGCGGCCGCTGAAGTAAAAAGATGGAATTCGAAATGGGGGTCAGATCACTTGCACGGTATTACCGATCACGTGTTAAGGGGGCAACGCGATCCTCGCCGCTGGGGATCCTACCCTAGCTAGCCTGCGGCTTTCTCTTGCTACCTAGGTGGACGACCCGGAGAAGAAAGCCACAAAGAAACTCCGGGCTTGCTTTTTTCGTCTTCTTTTGCTTTTTGTTTTCGATTTATTTTATATCTTTTTTTAACATTGTTTTTTGTTTTTACATTGTGATTGGCTGGTATGTGGGCTAATGCACGCACAGAACCGATGACATCTAGTTAATGAAAATAATTATGAGGTAATAAACAATAACATTCCATTTCGCTCAAGCAATTAAAATAACCTCTTGCAAGATGAACAAACGGTGGGTGCATGCGCGCACATTTACAAAATTAACAAGTCACACGAAGTCGACTAAGAGCTGGTTCACATTAGGTCGGACCGACAGTTTGCCGTTCACCGACTGCCGGGTGTTGCTGTTCACACTAGACGCCGCCGACCCGACCTAATGTGAATATAACTGTCGGTACGGTCGTTTTACTGCCCGGCCTGGGTCGTCACAAAACAGTTGTGAGTTGGCTTTCGTATATAGGATGGACGACGCCGACGTTTTCATTGCAATGTGGTATTTAAATAAAAGGCAGAAAAATAAAAATTGCCGAGCGAAATGAAGTTGGAACTTTAATAAGCGAATTAAGAAATCCTCCATATTGAAATGTGTCTTCTCTGCATACACGTCGACGAAACTGCTTGCGCGAGTGCCAAGAGCGGGTGGGAGGGTGGCAGGCGGGTGTCGCCGCCGCTTCGCGCCGACAAATGTGAACGGCGCCATACTTGCTAGTACGCCAATATTATGTCCGACCCGACAGAAATCGTGGCTGGACACACGGTAAAAGTGTCGGCTCCGACAGTGTGGTCGGGTCGCCCTAATGTGAACGGCGCTATTGACATACATACGCCAATATGGATCCGACACGTTTGTCGGGCCGGTAAAACTGTCGGTCCGACCTAATGTGAACCAGCTCTAAAGGCGACGACTGTATGAGACAAAAAAAAAGTACCCCAGCAGCAGCTCTACCAGTTACCGCAAGCAGCACCCGTTCACGAGTATGACGTGAGGGCCAGCCATCGCCTCCTTCGCCATATTAGAGGGAAGGAAACGACCCGACCCACAACGCCACCGCAAGCATTAACACACAATGGGAGCATGACGAGCTAACCGCGGAAGAGCTCATAGTGAAGTCGTTAACAGCCTTCGGCCGAACAGCGTCTGACGTGTTCATGATAATATATATATACTTTTACTTATTATATATATTATCATGAACACGTTATTTTTAGATGCATATACTTATTATAAAAACATATATATATATATATATATATATATATATATATATATATATATATATATATATATATATATATATATATATATATATATATATAGTATATGCATCTAAAAAATCTATACTTAAGTAAAAGTATTAACAGCATTTAATTTGACTATTCATACATAATGTGCATAAAACATCCAATTTTGAAAATACATAAAAATAAAGGTTGACCTCCTATACAAAAATGTCCACAGCTTACGCGATTGAGCGATTTTAATAAAATTTGATATGGAATTAGCTGACACCCTGGATTAACACATAGGCTATAATTTATAATCTTTAACGCGGGTAAGACCGCGGGGCACAGATAGTTATTTATAAAACCAACAAAAATTAAACTAGCTACTAATTTACTGTTTTATAAGTACACAAAAACCTACAACATACTTTTTTTAGGAAAGCCTGATCACTGATCATACTGAGAAATGTTTTGTCTTCATCATTTCGTATTCGAGTGAATGAGACAACGTTTTTGAATCTGATCAGAGATTGAAATATTTCTCAATGTATAAAGTGAGAGATGGAATCACGTCTGCAATAGATTGACATGATGTTTCAGAACGTTGAGCTGCCGGAGTCGTTCAGTCCGAGTCTCAAGAGCTTGCTCGAAGGGTTGCTGCAGAGAGATATCAACAAACGGTTGGGTTGTAAAGGACGGGGGTAAGTGTTGAATAATAATAATAATAAATGTTTATTCACATTCCTCAAGGAATTACAAAAAACAACAGGTTTACAAATTGGGTGAAAGTAAAACGGTACTACAGATCTCCCGGCTCTGTCCGGAAAATTCTAAAAACTAGGTGCATTGAATGAACTTGTTGTTTTGGGTGATGTGAATGCTAATTATATATATACGAATCATGCATAATATTTAATAATATTAAAAAGTCCTATGTGAGTGTATCTATGTGTGTAATGTGTTTCAGAGTATATGTACCAAAATCAAATGCTTTTATTGATCATCATATCAGCTGAAAGACGTCCAATGCGGGATATTTGTGGAGGCCTTTTTTATGCTGGATCGGTTTGCCCTTGACCAAAATCTCATCTGATGGTTAGTGAAGATGTAGTCGAAGGTGGACTGCGCGTACCAATAAGATGCCTGTTCACTCTAGCCTTGAATAAACCTATGTTATATAAGTCTGGAAACACGTCGTTCGGGAGGGTGTTCCGCTTTTTAGCCGCGCGTATGATGAAAGAGAAAGCATAGCGCTTCGTACGGCGTAATGGGATGTCCAGCAGTGGACGTATTTCTGCTGTTTTGAATACGATGACGGCGAATAAAAAAAAGTATTATGCAGAATTTAGATATGTTAAAATTCCATGCCTTCAACATATGATATTAACAAAATCTGAAAAAATATCGTAATTAGAAGGAAGTCATTAGGAAACAGTCGTTAAGCCATGTCAGAGGTCTACTGGGCGGCTTGAACAATTCTGATGCTAGTGTAACCAGTGCCCATATGATAAAGTAAATATAGATGATTTGATAACCTCCTCCCGTCTTTAGAAGTCTATTGAGGAAGTAGTAAAGGGTCGTAAAAAGAGATAATTCTGTCTGTCATATTAATAATAAGCCCAATAGAACCCTTAATAAACGATTACCTTATATTTTAAATAGTCTGCCGGCTGATATTAGGAGTGAACCAAAAAGATTAAAGAAGACAAATTAAATAAATACTTACTAAATTAGATTAGATAGATATTAGAGCGATATTGTTAATACATAAAACAGTGCCATAATATCAATTGTGATTAATAATAGTTATTAGATATTTTTAGTATATATTTTGTTGTTGTTTTCTTGTTTATTGAGACTTTTCTCCCGCAGTCAAACCGACTGATCGGTTTTGTGAGATATTATTCTGTACTTGTATTGAGGATACAATAAATAAATAAAACTTGAGAGGTGTCAAGGGACACCCGGATGGAACGAATTTATTATGTACAAAAAACCGGTAGGTATACACTCAACAAAAATAATCGTCGCGACACCACACTGTTTAATGCGAAATAGAAATGAAAATATCTGGCTTGCTTTCTTTAAGAGAGAGAGTGAGAGAGAGACAGACAGAGAAACATGCGCACGCCGCACAGCTGCAAAAAGTGTCGTGACAACTTTTCGTAAGAATTTTTTCCGTCTAGCCCCCTTTCACAACGCGCGATAAGGAACTTCGTTCCAATAAAATATGTTGTGATTGCAGTGCGGACGAAGTAAAGGAGCACGTGTTCTTCGCCGGCATCGACTGGCAGCAGGTGTACCACCAGAAGTACACGCCGCCGCTCATCCCGCCGCGCGGCGAGGTCAACGCGGCCGACGCCTTCGACATCGGCAGCTTCGACGAGGAGGACACCAAGGGCATCAAGGTACGGCTTCTTACCATTGCTAACTCTCTCGCGCTTTAGGTACCAAGCTACAAGTACGTTTTCGCTCAGAAGAGTCCTTTTGATTGGCCATTGTACTTGTGTCGTCACACTTTTTTTTTTTTTAAAGGTAACGCCCGCATTAGTGTAATTAATTCCTGACGGACACAAATGACATCCGGACTCAGAAAAACTATTTATGGGTCACACAAATAGTTTTCCAGCGCGGGATTCAAACCCGCGACACGAAGCGGCCAGGCAACTGTCTTAGCCGCTGCGCCATACGTGCAGTCGATAAATTGCGGAGACCTTTTGATTATAATAATTTCATAGTAGTTTATTTACCAGAAGAAAGACATACATGATTTACTAACTATATTGAAGTAACATTACATACCGCCAATTGTACATAAATTGAAACTACATAATAATATGTCTATGTATCGACATTTTTATTCTGTGATGTGCAATAAAGTGTACCTATCCATCTATCAATCTCCATACATACATAGTCTCACGCCTGTTTCCCAGAGAGGTAGGCAGAGACAACGGATTTCCATTTGTCACTATCCTATAACACCTCTTTTGCCTCGTTCACTCTCATTATATTCTTCACATTTGTGAAGAATATTACGAGTATTTAGTCGCATATTTAAAGTTCTTCTGGCCTGGCCTTTCTTGAGAACATCTCCGGTCAGAGAATTTCGACGAGGTCTCGTAATAATATTTTGCTATCGAAACTCCCGACACTAGGCTAGACATGCCTACTGTTGATTATAAGTTAGTTAACCTTTTTTGCATATTACATATTGAATATTATAGCATATTAACAAAATAGTTTGTCAGGTGTTATCAAAATGATATGATCTTTCACTTACAACTGTGAACATATCAGTCGGCCATGTTACTAGTAACATCTACGAGTATATCCTTCAAAAGGGCGTTAGTAAAGGAGTCCTAAATTTGATCTACCAATGTGTATCATTCGTAGTTAATGGCAGAGCGCCTACTCCGCATAAGTGAAGGCGCTCATAGCTAGATGCTCTTACCGGTCCATAAGTGATTGGTGAAGTTAAGCTTCTAGGCTTGCGTTCAGTGTCAGATCATCATCATCATCATATCAGCCGAATAACGTCCCCCAAAGATCTCCACAATTGCCGGTCTTGCGCTTTTCGCATCCAGCAGTTTCCAGCGACCCGCACAAGATCATCGGTCCATCTTGTAGGGGGCCTGCCCACGCTGCGTCTTCCGGTTCGTGGTCGCCACTCGAGAACCTTTCTGCCCCAACGGCGGCCGTCGGTGACTTTGGTTCGTCTGCGGATTTCGACATTTCTGATTTGATCTCGCAGGGAAGCTCCGAGCAGTGACAGATAGTTTAGTATATTATATCTTTAATATTTAAAGCGCATAATGATTCATACTTGTACTGTGAATCAATCATTGATCTGTATGATACAGGCAGATAGATAACTCCGTACTTTCTGTAGCTTCCTCTTTATTAGGTAATATGCTATTCATATATCATGCATATAGGCGCTCATAGCTAGTCTCACCAGCTCGTAAGTGATCGGCGAGGTTAAGCAACCAGGCTTGCGGTCAGTGCATGGGTGGGTGACCACCAAAGTAGTTTAATTTCTGAGCGTCTACGTGCTTCGGAGGGCACGTTAAGCCGTCGGTCCCGGTTATATCCATTAGGCAACAGTCGTAAAGCCATGGAGTGTAATTGGCGACTTGAATAACACTGACACTAGGGTAACCTCTGCCCATACGATAAGTAGTAGTAGTAGGAGAGGGTCCAGCCAGAGCCCTCCCAGGGTACGTGTCCCGACCATCTGACATCGCGCAAAAGGGAAGCATCGGAGAAGCATACCCGCGTTCCCGGGGCTCCCCATCAAGCGCCAAGAGAAGTCCGCGGCAGGTTAGGTTTAATCGGTGCGAGTCCGACACACCCACCCGCAGACACTTTTTGCGGATGGCATGCGTAGGCATTCCCCCTGACTTAACAAAGAAGAGGGTGCGGGATAACCCGCCGGGCGATTAAATTTATGATTTGATCCCATTTTTGAGAACATATCTTACATACAGATTTTGAAGTAGACTATTATATTTCAGCTGACGGAAGGCGATCAGATGCAATACAAGGACTTCCCGCTGGTGATCTCGGAGCGCTGGCAGTCCGAGGTGGCCGAGACCGTGTTCGAGACCATCAACCAGGAGGCCGACAAGATGGAGATGAAGAAGAAAGCCAAGCAGAAACAAAAGTTTGATGCTGATGAAAAAGGTACGCAAAGAAAGGGACTGGCCTGATAGTCTAGTGGTTAGTGACCTTGACTGCTTCGCCAGAGGTATTACTTAAAAATAATATTGAGTTGTTTGAATATCGTACGCGTATACGGAACCAAAATAAATTGCACATGATTCCAAGTAAAACTCATTTTATGCACGAAAGTTGTTTTTGCTCAGCTTCACGTATATTTAATCATATACCGGAGCCTAGTAGAACAATAACAGCAATGAAAGTATTTAAGAAAAGATTCCATGATTAGTTGGTAAACAAATGCTACTATTCTGTAAAAGACTTTCTGTCTGATAAAACTCTGATGTAATAAATACCCAGTCATGATGCGTTCAGTATTCTAGCAATAGTCCTGACATTTTGTATACCTGAGATCGAATATATGTAGAAATCTTAATTATTATTAATTCTTATTATATAACTTGACAATTATTAAATTTGACATATATTTCTTAATTAATTTATTGACATTGTGTTATGTAATTATTGTTGTAATTTTGTGTTAATTATTGTATGCCCAAAGGGCGGCACATGGCTGATTTTAAAATTGTTCAACAACTGTATTTTGTACCTACCTATGATCCACAATAAAGTATCTGAATCTGAATCTGAGAGGTCGTGAGGTCGTGAGTGACCCAGGACAAATCTTTGGGTAATGAGCCCTATTATGCGTTCTGTGTCTGGGTATAATTTATCTATAATATGTATTTAGACATATATACAGAGTTATTTGTAAAACACCAACTACCTCGCAAGACTAAATTGCTAACATCATATGCAACAACTTTAATATATATATATATAATTTTTATAATGCATATTCTTAAATTGTGGATCCAGATGTTCGTATATCTGTATCCTCCCGGTCGAAATTCGGCCTCGGCAGGCATCTGCGCGTGACTTATTATAGTGTAGTATAATATGTGTATAGTGTACGCTTTCTACGGGGTGAGGTCAGGCACATGGCCGATGGTTTTACGTGATCTCCGAGGCACGGAGATGTAATACCGCCATCTCCCAGATTCGGGCTGATAATGAGAAATTTGCTTTACAGACAAATTCCAAAATAATCTTTTTGGCCCCACCTGGGATGTGAACGTAGAAGAATGCTGCCGCAAGACCAAAGAGGCAATCTCAACTAATGAACTACCAGATAGTTGTGTTATTTTTATTTTAATGTTTTTACTGTAATTTATCTCCTTCTGTGGGACATTCAGCAGTATGTGGGGTGGGTTACATTAGATGTTTTGCTAGGTTAATGGCCATTGTCAAGCCCTATTCTTTATTTTGCAGTATTTATGACTGACTGGTTTAGTCCTGGGTTATTTTTCGCTTAAGTCGTCGCGTATTTTTTACTTCGTCCATTAATGCCTGCGCGAGGACATTGGGATGTCTTATTATCCGTCTTTTGTACGATTTATACGAATTTGTTGTGTTATTAACGCCATAATTATAACATCCAGAGTCGGACTGCATCCTGCACGGCTACATCAAGAAGCTGGGCGGGCCGTTCGCCAGCGCGTGGCAGACGCGCTACGCCAAGCTGTACCCCAACCGCCTGGAGCTGCACCTGGAGAACAGCGCCAAGCCGGAGATGATCCTGCTCGACACCGTGGAAGAAGTCTCCTCGGACCTCGTCTCCGTTAAAGGCGAGCAGTGTATAGTTCTCCGGACTACAAGGAATGATACCAAGATTGTCCTCACGAATGCTGTAAGTATTATTTATTTTTAGGGTACCATACTCAAAAGGTAAAACGGGAACCTATTACTAAGACTTCGCTGTCTGTCTGTCCGTCTGTCAACAGGCTGTATCTGATGAACCGTGATAGTTAGACAGTTGAAATTCCTACTGAGTTTTCTGGCAGTGTTTCTCAGTAGCTACCACGTCATGCACTGCACGGTAGGGTAAAAAATATAACAATTCCACAGAAATTTAAAATGTTTACGGAATAAATAATTTTGTTTGATTTGACTTTGACTTTAGAAAATTTTCACAGATGATATATTTCTGTTGCTACTATAACAACAAATACCAAAAATCTGAATAAAATAAATATTTAAGGGGGGCTCCCATACAACAAACGTGAATTTTATTTTTTTATACTTATTTTTATAGATAATAGTAATGGTAATTCAAGTGACACGAACTATTATCATCATGTCAGCCAAAGTACGTCCACTGAAATGAAATGAAATTTATTCAGCACTTGGGTATTAACATACACTTGTACTTGTCAAGCTCACAATGCAGTGCATAAACATAGTGGATAGTATAAAAGTTACAAAAAAAATTAATTAGTCCGTCCGTGTGGTTTGTTTTATCGCATATATTTTCTGAAATCCTTTAATAAATAACAAGTTACTAATCTATTATTTTGAAATTTAGTTCTACTATATTAAAATTAAAGACTAAAGCAAAAAGACGAAATTCTAAATGAGGGTGTACAAAAGCCTCCCCAAAGAATGGGGGGATATGCCATAATCGCCACGCAGACAGGTTGGCGATCGCAGTTTGATGGTCATAGTTCACAGAAAAACGCTGCTGCCCTTTCTCTGGTGCCGCACAGCAAACAATATAGGATACAACATTTACGCATTACATGCGAATGAAAGCAAGATACGCTAAAGATGTGGGAGTTCTAGCGTTTTCACGGTGAAAAACCACACCCCTTCTGTGCCTCTAGCACGAGTTCCTGCAGTTTACTTTCTCGATCACATGTACAGTTTCGTCCCATACATTGAGCACCAGAGTTTTAGTTCTAAATAGTTTCCGCGAGAGGCGCTGGTGCTCAATGTATTGGAGGAAACTGTACGTGTGATCGAGTAAGTAAACTGCAGGAACTCGTGCTAGAGGCACTGTTGATTAATTCCGGCCGCTTTCGCTGATCTTCTTGCTTTGATCTCATCAGTTCTGAATTCTTTCGGCAGTGTCAGGTTAATATCACGAGAGGACTGCCAAAACCACTAGTTGCGGTATTTTGATCAGAAGTCCCAAAATTTCTATAGCAATGGTGTCATGTCCCTACCTACAAGATGGCAAAAAGTTATCGAACAAAATGGTACCTACATGCTTTAGTTAAATGTAAATAAACTATATTAAAAAAATATTTAGAATTTTCTTAAAAATGCGAAGTAACTTTTCCCCAACCTATTATTTATATATTTTACCCTCACTGTAGGGTTCATATATTGGTAGGGCTAGGGAATTAGGAGTAAGGGAACTTTAGGGACTTAGATATTGTTACAATGGTGATGATGATTAATACTATACTTTACTTTTTCCTACTTCTTCTTCTCATTAAAAAAAATCGAAATAACTCTGAAGTATAGTTTTGTATGAGTTTCGTGTGCCATTCCATTAAACACAGAAATAAAAACAATCAATCAAAAACATAACGTCATCTTGCACACCGGATATATCATAGCAAAATTACAGCAGATTCAATGTGTTACGGTTGGTTGGAGGTTATGTTGAAAGTTGCAGTAATGTGTAAGATCCTGCGGGGAAAAATTGATGCACCAGATCTCCATCTTAAGCTGTGTCGAGTCTTTGTTCCTGATAACTATCGTCGTATTCGCCGCCATGAATTATTTGCCGTGCCACGTTGCCGTACGGTATCGCGCGCTAAGTCCCCTATACCGCGCAGCCTCACAGCACTCAAGGTTCTCCTGTGTGTCAATCCTGACCGTGATTTGTTTGGGATGGAAGGCCGGATATATTGACAGAATGTTTGCGTTTCTGTGAGAATGATGTATGATTGTGTTTTAAAATCAATGTTTAAGGGAATGCCCATATTCTCTCACTTCTATACAATGTTTTGTTTACTCCTTCAACTCCCTCTTACCTCAAAGAACGCTTTTCATTCCTTTATGAATCACATTCGAAACTTCTGAGATCATCGAATAATTTAAAACAACAATGCCAGCACATTCCACAATCTTTCTGGACAAATCGTTTGCTGTACAAGGAGCTCGCCTGTGGAATGCATTGCCATTGTCAGTACGCCAAGCTCAATCTCTACGCAACTTTCAGAGTCTAGTAAAAGATCACTACTTGTCGCTACAAAAAGGTACGATATAATTTACTCTCGACTAGTTTATTGAACTTCAGCAACAGCTCCTACTTTAGTTTTGCTTTATGATTAGAATTTTATGTATGTATTTATTTATTTATGAAATATAAGTATATATGCGTGTATATAATATTATAATATATAGGTTAATATATATGTAATTTATCTTATATGACGTAGAAAACTCTCTCTGTTTTTGTAATGATACCAGTGCGTATCATTTCTATACTTATATACACTGACAACTACCCTATCTCTGTTACTCATACTCCAATCCCTGCCTAGGTTGCCTGGAAGAGATCACATTTAGTGATAAGGCCGCCAATTGTACCATTTTTAAATGTATGTTATTGTATTCTTGTATCCTGTAATGTTTTGGTGTACAATAAAGAGTTATCTTATCTTTTTGTTCGCGTTTTAATATTTTAATTGATCATTGTAATAATTATCTTTCAGTAATTAAAGATAATTATTTAAATGATCAATTAAAATTGGTAATATAATATAGTAATTGGTGTTCTACCGTTTTAATTAATGTCAATAAATAAATCAGTCGGAAGACGCCCACTGCTGGACAAAGGCCTATTTCAAAGATCTCTATAATGAGGGTGACCAACACATGCGAATATTGCACTAAAAGCTACTTAACAATAAAGATTAAATTACGTACATTAGATTAGTCTTTATTTCACGTAAATCAATGCAGTATTACGGAAGTTATGACTGTGAGAAGTTTTGCGCACTTTTAAATTTTCAAGATATCGCGGGCTTGACGCGTGACGTCAGCTGTCGGCTCGGTGCCGGTCGCTCCGTGCGCTCGTGCCCCGCGCCATATGAAACATTGAAGTGAAGGCTCGCGCGCGCGCTGTACTTGTATCATTGCTTTATTTATTAATTTGTTATTATTGTCTTACACCAACCTGTTAAATACCTTGTGCGTTACATATATCTGCACCCTGGAAGAGGGTTACATGGGAGGTAGATTTCCTTACACGGCTGACAAACTTTGATTGACAGTAGCATGCGGTGTCAAGAATCCAAAGTTTCTTAATATACCAATAATACTCTCGACTTAGTTACTTACTTATTTTTTGTTTTCAGTACCTTTTTTATTAAATCTAATAAAGAACTAACTAAACTAATATAAAATAAAAATATGAGTAGGTACCTTTTTATATTTACATATAATGCCAAATTTTAATGCCATTATAGACGACCAAAATAAGACCAAACGGCAGAGTATAAACTCACTCTGTGTAAATCTTCAAAAGTGTTAACGATATGTCTAGTATTTAGGATAAAATGAAGGCCGGTACTATTATATTTCTAGCAAAATGTTTGTAAAATGTTGTGCACCATCTCCAACTATACTAAAGTACGAAGATAAGTACTATACTCAGCGGCACGCGGCACGTTTTTTTTTCAGACAATAATAATACTTTACAAACATATAATAGACGGACACAAATTACATCCAGACTCTGAACAACTATTTATGAGTTACACAAATAGTTTTCCGGTGCGGGAATCAAACCTCGGACACACTCACTCACAGCGGTGATTATCTTAGCCGCTGCGCCACACTTGCAGTCAATTTTACTTCACTTATATTCAACATGTCTATTTTTACTTATTATTTACTTATTAAGTATTAGTTGTTAAAAGTCAAAGGTAGATAATAATAACGAAATATTGTATAATTAGGTAAAATATATTTTTCCAAATATCCCATGTTTAATCTAGGTCAGTATTAGTTTAGGCAACATTCATTTATTCTCATTAAAAAAATACGACATGGTTGGTTTATATATTTATTATAACATCCTGATGTCAAGGTTCCTGATAGATAATAACAATATTAATGTCTCTTATTTAGAAGAATCAATAATCAATTTTTTATAAGATTAATTTGTAAAATCCTTAAATAACAAAGGTAGGTAGGTGTCAGAACTTGATTATAAAATGCAACAATAGTTAACGTAGTGCTTTATGAGAAAAGTATAAATATAATAGTTATTGACATCAAAATAATATTCATAACAAAATGCAATAGTTTTCAGTCCTATTGAATCCTGTCTGCGTATTGCGGTCATCTATTTCTTCCTTATCATAGGATTTTTAGGTATACTAAAAACACTTTTTGGGTGTGTTAACATTTGAATTAAAACTCTTGGGCACAAAGCTCACTGCACAGCATTTTCGAATAATTTTCTCGTAATAAAATCGCAAGTACGGGCCACCAGCAGCGGTGACTAAATGAATAGTACCTAGATTTGTACCCGCAAAGCGGCCGGCGCGCTGCGTGAGAGGACAAGTGACGTCACAGCGCGATCAAACGCCGCTTGCGGTTTGAAATAATATCGCATGAAAATGCGTACTTTGATTGCTATTATCTCAGCTGTCTTTGAGAATATAAAAAAGTAAAAATGCAGATGTTCTTGTATTTTCTTCTAGATTACTTTCGCATATCCAGAATAAAACATTGGCCAGGCTCATTGCCGGTCTTGTGTTACTCGCATTAAACAATCAATCGCTACAGTATTGCCATTGTCATACTAAGGGTTAAAACCTGACTGCCCTCAATTCTTTCGTATCACGATAAATTCCAGTATAGTCGTAGTGAGGGTATATTTTTTTTTATATCAGAGAGCGACAATCGAGTAAGTGGGTCACCTGATGGTAAGTGATCACCGCCGCCCAATGGACACTCACGACACCAAAGGAGTCGCGGGTGCGTTGCCGGCCTTTAACAGTCAGCAAACAAGTGTTGCTGACCCTTCCCCCCATCCCAATGAAGTCTGGCGACTTTACTCACACTCAGAAACACAACATTAAAATTATCAATGTTATTATTAAGGAATGTCTTCTGTAAGGTGGAGGTAGTTCCCCAGTTGGACTGCTCCCTTAAGCTACAACGTGTCGGTCCGTTTGCAGGACGAGATCGGGCTGAAGGAGTGGGCGCTGTCGCTGCGCTCGGCGCACAAGTGCTCGCAGGAGCTGCTGGCGTCCATGGCGCGCAAGGCGGGCAAGATCTACGGCACGGACGGCAGCAAGGACGCGCCGCCCGCGCCGCGCGCGCCCAACGGCAACTAGCACGAGCCGCCCGCGCCGCGCGAGCCGCGCGCGCGCCTGTTCCGCCGCTCCAAGAGCGCGGCGCAGCTGCTCAAGTGAGCCCGCCAAGCCGGACAGACGACATTCCCCACTACTTATACTATGGAGTCACAAGTGAATACACATAGTCATCCCTATGATACTGCCGTCCGTTAGCTTAAAGGGCACAAAGCCACAAACGCGGGGAATATTTGAGAAATATGCCACTTAAAAACCATAGGTACACCATAATTAATTTTATGGTGTACCTATGGTTTTTAAGTGGCATATTTTTCAAATATTCCCCGCGTTTTTCCCTCATAACTCAAAATTTGATTTTGTGGCTTTGCGCCCTTTTAGCTAACGAACGGCAGAATACCGGTTTGTACCGATTCATAATGTAATCCCCGAATCGTATGGCCCTATGACGTGTGGAGTGTACGTTTCGACCCCGTAAA
Source organism: Pseudoips prasinana (assembly GCA_951640165.1). NCBI lineage: Eukaryota > Metazoa > Arthropoda > Insecta > Lepidoptera > Nolidae > Pseudoips > Pseudoips prasinana. The sequence continues at coordinate 20,576,902 of OX621260.1, forward strand.
ATGGCTCTACCTATCCCGATGAGGGCGCAATGGGCCGGCCGAGCGTCCGCCGCGGCGCGTCGCTCCCCGCCGGCGGCTCTCGATCGTAACAGACTTTTGTAAACGTTTGCACCGTTGAATTTTGTAATTATCGCCGTGACGTTCTGAATGTTCGTATTTAACTCTGTGGTAGGTATTGTAAAAATTTAATAACTCATAATTCGAGTAGATAAGCATAGCGACTACCTATATGTGTTTGTGCATAGATTGAAATATATTATAGAATAAGGCGAGGATGGTGACGTAGAGGTCTCGATGCGTCGGGCCGTTCGTCGTGCGTGTCGATAGAAGCTTCAGATTAATCGATCTATATCGTAATTAGAAATTCTAGCACTCGGGTACCGATTCCGATTATTGCACGGAGACGTTCTCCGACGTACGATTTGTGTTGTCTATGGTCGCTCTCTCGGGCGACTCGCACATTGACCGTTACGATAGTTCCTTATATGTGACGTGGAATGGAACGTTTTATTTATTTTTACGGTACTTAAATGTAAAATGTATACACTTCTCTGTTGTGTTCGGAACATCGACATGTTCCAACATTATATATAAATAGTAAACCGACGTAAGTAGATCTAATAAAAATCTCTTTTTCATATAATATTTAGAGGCAATACTTTTCTAACAACGTTTAGGTGTGATTAATAACAATAGTTGTAAAGGAAAAAAAAAGTTATTAAAGCATGTTTCAATGTCCATGAATTTATGTGGGAATTATTTTAGTATTTATTCCATAGTTGATTTCCTAGGCCTGGCCACGATGACAATTGTATGTTCTGTATGTTTTTATTATTATTATTGTATAGCAATGCAAGTTTTAGTTGTTAATTGTTTCGAGTCTGATGCAGATTTAGTTCACTATTTTTAACCCGATGGTGTTATATTCGTTGCCATGAAATCTTTGATAGCTTTATGACTAACATTGTTTTTTTTCCACGATTATTAGTTAAGACATTGAGGGACATTAATATATTATAAGAAGCCGAGCAATACTTATGGTTATCAGGGTGAGTATATATTTGAAATGTACTTCATAATTTTTATTGCACTGGCAATACCCTCTTTGTTATAAAAATATGTTGAGGCATCAGTTTGTCTATGTCATTATCATTACTCAAGATAATCATCGTTTAAATATTTTTATAAGTAAGGGGGGAGGGGGGGTTATTGATTATGAATAAACAATAATAGTAACTAAATAGTTTAGTGTAAAAGGTGAAAGTTACAAATAATGTTTAGCATTGCTGTGCTTCTTATTTTGACGGTATATTTTGTGAGCCGTCTACTGACTGCCGTGCATATCCTGAGGAGCTATTCATCATATATGATGTTAAAACTTTAACCCTTTTTACGAAAATTGTGTGGACAGAGGAGTATGAAATTTGGAACAGTTAAAGTTCATGTGGATAAGGAGTGCAGGGAGCTAATATTTTTATATAATAGGCACTAGATGTATATAATTTTAATAATTAAAAATACATTACTCACACTACCATGCTTTTGTCACATTGACAATCTAACTGTCAAAATTGAGAACAGATTAAAATGATTTGTCTTTATTGTCTATAGTCTTTGACAATAGAACATTAATGCTCGAAAATCGAACAAGTTCGATCTATATGAAAGTGAAATGTTTGAGGTAAATGTTAGTCTATGTGTTGATAATAAAGTAACATTTACCTTAATCTTTGACAATAGAACGTTAATATTCGAAAATCGAACAAGCGCGTTTTCTAGTAAAGTCAAATGTGTCATGGTAAATGCTAGTCTATGTATTGATGATAGAGTGACATTTACCTTAGTCTTTGACAATAGAACATTAATGTTAGAATTTCGAAAAAGTGCGTTCAATATTAAAGTGAAATGGGTCAAGGTAAATGCTAGTCTATGTATTGATAATATAGAGTGACATTTACCTTAGTCTTTGACAATAGAACATTAATGTTTGAATTTCGAACAAGGGCGATTTATATGAAAGTGAAATGTGTCAAGGTAAATAGTAATAGCTAGTCTATGTATTGGTAATAAAGTGTAATTTACCTTGATAAATGCTCGATTAAGTGATAGCACGGCAGAAGTCGCGGGCGATTCGCAAATGTATTCACAAAGTTTATATTATACATTATTTGGTATACATATTGTTACTTTATAGAAGTTAGATGCTAGTCAAATAAATTTTACTACACTGAAATAATTGATTTTAATGGAACGTAAGTAATTTATATGTAATAGCAATTACAGCTAGAACAGTATTATAGGTTAGTTGTTTTCTTGATAAAATCATTCTATTGTGATATGTTTCAAACGTTTGCATAGAATAGATATTACTGAAACAGTAGTTCTTTTCCTTCCTATATATTTTCCATAATATTAAATCGTATAATGTGCTTAGTTGCTCTGTCTCGCGTTTTGTAATGCCTCTTGCACCACATGCGAATAAAACGTAGGAAAGTGTAACGAAACGTAGTTAGCGTGTTTTATCGAGTACCGAAGGTTACACTTGGTTGCATTTCATCAATACTCTATGAATTCGAAGGCCAAAGTGATCAGGGGTAACCAACATTCCGGAATGCCAAATTAGATGTAATTGAGAGTAAATATGATGCATTTAAGGTTTTATTTATGTCACACAATATTCGCGGAGATTGTTGAGAGCTATTATTAATAGAATGCTTATTTATGCTGATTATAGGTTTAAAATGTAATGTGGATAGGCACCGGCTATGTCTGCATCAGACAAACTGTTACATACCTCTGTTAGATAATATTTTTATTGTGAACCTACATTATGTGTAGTAAATTGTTTATTTAATCACTCTGTTGTTTCAATTTTAGTTTAGTAATAAAACTTTAAGCCCCATTGGTCTAGCTATAGCGTGGTCAACTGCAGATAATGAGGTCCTGAATTCAAATCCCTGGTCGGACCAAAGAGTGAATTTGGGATTTTTCTGTCAAGAAAAATTTCAGTGTTCCACCCCGAAGTAGAGTTGGCATTATTACACTCCCGTGACTCGGAGAGCACGTAAACCCGTCGGTCCGGTACCTGACCTCTTTCCGATCGTGTCGCTAGCAGTCCCTTTGGACCATGAGAGTGATGGAATAAAGTGCACCTGTGTTTGCGCAAAACACTTGTGCACTATAATATCTGCCGTCTAGATGGCAAGTCTCCATTGAGACTGGCTGCTATAGCCGAAATTCGACGAGGATTATTAACAATAAGAAGGTAATGACCTCGATTCTATTTAATAACTGAACTAATTTTAAAATCTTGGCATTTCTTTCTAACATATTTCTTTGTATTTAGTTGTGGCGGGGAAGATTTAAGAAAATAAACTATTTTTTTATTATTTAGACGACTCATATTGTTTTTTCTTGGTCGTACTACTCCTGAACGGCTAAACCGCTATTCTTCTAATTTGACACCGTGGTAATGACCGTAGTCATATCTGAATTCATAAAAAACAGACACTCCACAGAGGAATAATCACTGAAAAAAATTAACTACACTCAACTCATTATTTGCAAGAGCAGAAAGGTTTGCAGATCTAGTTAAATTGTATAGCAGGTTATTGTACGGCCCCTAAATCTAAGATGCGACCATTTTTAGTGGCGTTGGTGGCGATTCTGACTTTAACACCATTAAGCCAATGTAAATGTGGCGCAGCGGCTAAGACAGTAGCCTCACCGCTTCGTGTCGCGGGCAGCTAAATGTGTGACCCATCAAACGGACCCAAATTACATCCAGACTCAGAACAACTTTCCGAGTCTGGATGTAATTTATGTCCGTCTATTATATGTTTGAAAAGTACCCCGCGACACGAAGTATTAAAAAAAATAAAATGTCATCTCTCTCTAATATAGCTCTTATGAAAAGGACAGCGTATACATAGAACCACTAAAACTGCACACTGGCTATTTATTAGACTACCGGTTCACAGATTACAGGTCCGCGTTGGTTACTTCTATTCAGTATTTTGCGCCAAAATTACAATGCTGCAACTATAGACGCCACGTTATTTTTATAATAACTGTGTGAGAAAGAAATAGAATAATACTATCATTACATTAGTTGGTACACACGGCTACCTACATATCAAGCTACATTTTACCAGTATAAGCTGATCCCGCGTTGTATGCAGTATGCTCGCCCCAAGCAATTAACACAAACTTTGCTCAACGGTTCTTCTATTTTCTAGGAGGATATCTTTATAACAAGGCCAATAAAACTTTAAAAAATTATCCCGTAACAAAATTCCAATGTAAACAAAGAGTCAACTATTGGTTGAAAACCTTGGACTATGATGCTACAGAAGAACTTATTCATATTGTCACCTAGATGTTCCTTCTCTTCAACACCCACTCATCCAAATATAAACACACACACACACGCGCACACAATCTGGCTGGTTATATAGCTTTCAGGTTTATTAATTTTAAGTATTGTTTATTTTATACACAATTATATTAAGTAATAATAACTGTCCTTAACCAAACTACTGTCACCTGTCCGAGATGGATGCCTGGAGACTTGTAACACTGGTTTTACCGAGCACTGGCTCCAGTCTCCACAGTATTAAGTATCTACATCACCTAATTGTACATTACGTGTAAGAAAATGTCTGTGGAGGAAAATAAACAATATTTGTATTTGTATAGGATTTCCATACAATGAGAGGTTAGTTTATATTGGAAATGTATAGCTTGATATGTAGGCCGTGTGTGCCATAAAGTTAGTATACCTCGGAGAATCTTGCGCTAGATATACTAACTTTATGGTTAGTTCTGCAGAATCGAAGACATTGCATGACAATTTTGATAGATAGTACACGTTCATTATTCACCTCGTTTGTAAATTCGCAGTGTTTATATACTCTCTGATTAATTATTGGCACCTTTACAGTTAAATGTCAGGCCATGTACTCTGAAATAGTGTATTTCTCGTCCCTATTAATTTGCATTTCCTTAGGCAGCCACTACAAAAAGATTGATGATAAAGAACTGAAGCGTAACTATGGTACGGGGCTTGGGATACTCATCATATTCTTGGTATGTGGCCACCACATATACCACTCGGTTATAATGACCTGGGGTAATATTATTATTATCAAATGTTGCGATAAACGGTAAGCTAACACTTATATCTCGTGAAGTGAAGACCTAAATGACACTAGGTTCCACTTATAATAATATCTTAGGACATTATTCACACACGGTCATCTGATCCCAAACTAAGCAGAGCTTGTACTAAGGAAACCAGATAACTGGTATCTATCTATACATATAATAAAATCATAGGAATGTCAAAACTGTACATTGAATATTTTTCAAAAGGATACTTGGGGTGTGATCTACAATCGATATCGAAGCCAAAAATATAGTTTTTAGAATTTTTGTCTGTGTGTCTGTTTGTCTGTATGTATGTCCGGGCTAAACTCAAAAAGTACTGCATGGATTTACTTCAAATTTTGCATGAATATTACTAAGAGGTCGCGTCAACATATAGGCTACATCACCTACGGGGGAGGAGCTGTGATAATTTATAAAGTTTAACGCGGGTAAAACCGCGGAGCACAGCTAGTACTACATAATATAGTACTTTGCTTTTGTAAATACATACTTATATAGATAATAACACCCAGACTCAGGACAAATAGATATGTTCATGCACACAAATATCTGTCCTGGGTGGGAATCGAACCCACGACCTGCGGCATGCAAAGCAAGCATGATGAATAAATAAAACTGTCAAATTAAATTGTTACCCATCTTATAAATGGGAGAGGTAAATAGCCATTTATAAGTAGCAACAAAAAGAATTAAATAAGCGTGGTCTTAAGCCCATATAAACGCAAGTTCTACAAGCAAGGGACTCCGGGCGTGGTTGGTAGATGTTTGCATTTCACGCCGCAATTCATGGATTCGATTCCCACCGATGACAGATTATTGTTCATGAACATGTCTGTTTGTCCTGAGTCTGGGTGTAATTATCTGTATAAGTAGGTATGTATTTAAAAAAGAAAAGTAGTATATAGAATATATCAGTTATTTGGTTTCCATAGTACAAGCTCTGTCAGCTTAGTTTGGGATCAGATGGGCGTGTGTGAATAATGGTCCAGGATATTATTATTACAGTATCAGTATTGCGGTGCACTACTTGATGTTATAGCCCCATGGGATAAAATAATGTCCTCCTGGGCCAAATTCGGCCACTGCGTCCAGGTTCCGCGGGACATATTATAGTGCACAAGTGTGTTACCAAACACAGGATCTCTTTCTATTCCATAACACGACCAAGAGCTAAACGTGCTCGCTATCTGGGGGTGGTTAGTGATTGTCGAGGTTAAGCAACTGGACTCGCAGTCAGTCCATAGATGGGTGACCGCCAAAGTGGTCTAATTTCTGAGCATCTCCGTTCTTCGAAGGCACGTTACGCTGTCGGTCCCGGTAGCCATTTGGCAACAGTCGTTAAGCCATGTCGGAGGTCTACTGGGCGGCTTGAACTACTCTGACACTAGGGTAACCACTGCCCATTCGATAAGTAAGTACGAGTAAGTAGCTCCCTATAACAAACAAACACACATTTATGTGTGTGTTTGTTTGCTCAATATTGATGCCTTAACTACATACACATGATCTGCCTGAGTTCGAAACGAAAGTCGTCTTTTTAGGGTTCCGTACCAAAAGGGTAAAACGGGATCCTATTACTAAGACTTCGCTGTCTGTCTGTCCATCTGTCACCAGGCATCATGAACCGTGATAGTTAGACTGTTGAAATTTTCACAGATGATGTATTTCTGTTGCCGTAACGTATAACAACAAATACTAAAAAACAAAATACTCCCATACAACAAACATGTATTTATTTGCTCGTTTCTAGGTTTTCGTAGCCAAATGGAAAAAAACGGAACCCTTATAGATTCGTCATGTCTGTCTGTCTGTCTGTCCGTCCGTATGTCACAGCCACTTTTTTCCGAAACTATAAGAGCTGTACTGTTGAAACTTGGTGAGTAGATGTATTCTGTGAACCGCATTAAGATTTTCACACAAAAATAGAAAAAGAATAATAATTTTGGGGGTTTACCATACATAGAACAGAATCTAAAAAAAAAAAAAATTATCCTACCTATACATGTGGGGTATCTATGGATAGGTCTTTAAAAATGATATTGAGTTTTTTCATATCATTTTTTTCTAAACTGAATAGTTTGCGCGAGAGACACTTCCAAAGTGGAAAAATAAGTGTCCCCCCCTGTAACTTCTAAAATAAGAGAGTGATAAAACTAAAAAAATATATGATGTACATTACCATGTAAACTAACAACGAAAATGGTTTGAACGAGATCTATTAAGTAGTTTTTTTTAATGCATCATAGATCGTAAACCACAATTTACCTCTCATTTAATCAACTGAAATACTTGCTGCTGCGGAACCCTTCATGGGCGAGTCCGATTCGCACTTGGCCGGTTTTTATAGATAATGGTACGGAACCCTTTGTGCGCGAGTCCGACTCGCACTTGGCCGGTTTTATTTTGTTAGTCCTAACTTGTGAAATTTGATTTCAGTTACTTACACCAGACTAGCTTAGTTTATACTTGGTTGTACCTTGCATATTTAAATTACAATATAACAGACGCAAAATACATGCTTTGGATATACCAAGCCATGGCTCTCCGTCTCGTCGGGCTGGCGTTTGAGATCAATGCGGCTTACAGACAGAAATCAGAGGAGCCTAAACTGAAAATAAATATTGCTGAAGAAGATAGCATTCCTGAAGACAAGAATGTAATGGATATTATTGCTTATGCATACTGCTTCATAGGATTGCATAAAGGTACTGCCATTAAAATTTAGTTAAGGCTTGCTTACTGTCCACGGAACGACGGTCACCATAGCCTAGTTGGTAGTGCTCCTGCCTACGAAGCTGGTGGTCCTGCGTTCGAATCCCGGTAAGCGCAAATATTTGTGTGATGAGCACGAATATTTGTTTCTGAGTCATGGATGTTTTCTATGTATGTATGTATTTATCTATCTATATAAGTATGTATATCGTCGCCTGGTACCCATAGTCCAAGCTTTGCTTAGTTTGGGGCTAGGATGATCTGTGACATTGTCCCCAGATATTATTATTATTAAGTTTAGTGTCGTAGACGCGTAATCGTCATTATACGCCTAGAGTACGCCTGCTTGCAGCTTACCTACATAATGAAATTTATTCAGCACTTGCGTATTTACCTACATTTGTACTTGTCAAGCTCACAATGCAGTACATAAACATAGTTTTATACAATAAAATATTTTCGATTTGTCCGTCCACGAGGTCTGTTTCGTAATGGATATATTTTTATTACCTAAATCCTTAAATAAATACTAAATAGGAAGTTACTTAGTAGACCAGGGTCGATAATTTTTAAAACCAAAAAAAATAATAATAGAATGAAACCCATCAGAAAAGGAGGGGAATATTATAAAAATGAAAGGAAAAATAATTTACGGGCGATCTGAGTTCGGGAAGGGTATGAGGGTGAGTTTTTAAGGGTAAAAAACGGTTTTCTCGATTTCTGGCAAAACTAAAAGTCCTATCGAAAAAAGTATATTTCAAAATACATAAAAATATATTAAAAATCTATAAATAATATATAAAATATATATCGTAAATAAATTTTTAATAACAAACGTTTGGCCGATTTTCAAATATATTTTATACATTTCAAATATATTTCAGATATATTCAAAATAGGTATATGAAATATACATGAAAATCATCCAAAAGTTAGTTATTAAAAATATATTTACTATACATATTTTTTATATATTTATACATTTTAAATAGATTTTTAATATATTTTTTATACATTTTGACATTTAATTCTTTAATATTTTGTTGTTTAAAAATATTGTAATGAATAACGTAATCAGAACAAAGTATCTACATTTAATTGTACGATTTACATTTATATTTATATATAATAAGATTTTCTATGACATAAATGTAATTAGCATTAAATAAATCAACTTTTTAATTGAAACAAATTGCAGCAATCTCATTTTTAGATGATTTTTTTCATAATAAATAAAAAAAAAATCGAATTAGAGTTATTTTCGATTTTAGCATTTCTGAGAAAATTTACTACAGTAACGTATATATTTTTTTTCACCATCGGAAAGTAGAGATTTCAAAGAACAGAAAACATACCAACTTTTTTAAAAAAGCTGATACTTTGACGGGTGACTTTTCGATTGAAAATTAGGGTGTTTTTTCGATATTAATTCAAAATAAGGTGAAAAAATAAATATTTTTGATCAAATAAATTACAGCGTATTTGGGACATAATAAGGTAAGTTTTCACCAAATTTTGTTAAAAAAGAAAAATTTATGTAAAAGATAAAAATAAAAAACCAATAACTTGGTTTTTTGAAGTTTTCACATAAATTTTAAGTTATGTAAAAAAAGTGTAAATACAAAAGTTTTAGATCTTTTTATTACCTACAACTTTGCCATTTGACTTTTTTCGATAGGACTTTTAGTTTTGCCGGAAATCGAGAACAACCGTTTTTTACCCTTAAAAACTCACCCCCACCCCCTTCCCGACCTCAGATCGCCCGTAAATTATTTTTCCTTTCATTTTTATAATATTCCCCTCCTTTTCTAATGGGTTTCATCCTACTATTATTTTTTTTCACTTTTTATTAATTTTAAACGCTTCCTGGTCTATAGCTATTATTACTCCATTTAGTTATAGTATACTAAAATTGAACAATTGAAAACAACGAGCAGTTGGCTAGTGCAGAAGGCTCTCAGCCAGTAGCTTCATTAAAGTGACTAATACCTGAGGGCACCCTTATGGGGTTTGGGTCACAGCTTAGGCGGCCTCTGAAGTAAAAAGATGGAATTCGAAATGGGGGTCTGATCACTTGCACGGGATTAGATACCGATCCTCGTCGTTGAGGAACCTACCCTAGCTAGCCTACGGCTTCATACAAAACTGCTGCGTGTCTGCAGACGTCATGACAGAGCCTTCGAATTTATTGATAAGCGAAAATAACGTATGCGTCGACTCCATTTTCAAAAAAAATTGAAAACTTACGCTTGCGGTACGCCTCATGGACATAGACCAGTAGTCTGGGCTGCTTAAGCTGTTCGGCGTATTTTAATGCGTCTATGAAGCTGCGCCTCCGTTGACAGTTGGCCTAAGAGTATTGTAAAATTAAGCCTTACTCGGACAATGACAGATACATGACATTCACGCCGCAGGTCGTGGGTTTCGATTCCCACCCAGGGGCTCTATCTACCGGCTAAGTCGTCGAATATCGATTTCTTAAATGGCGTTCAAATAAATAAAGGTTAAAAATGACTGTTAAATCGGCTTTAACATTGAGAATCGATTCCGGACTATTTATGACGTCACATGTGCTCATGGAAGCCGATTTAACGATTGATTAAGTCATTTTTAACCTTTATTTATTTGAACGCCATTTAAGAAATCGATGTTCGGCGACAGGACAGATATTTGTGTTCATGAACATGTCTGTTTGTCCTGAGGCTGGGTGTAATTAGGTACCTTTATAAGTATGAAGGTATTTATAATAAAAGAAAAGTAGTTTATCAGTCATCTGGTTTCCATAGTACAAGCACTGCTTAGTTTAGATTCAGATGGCCGGGTGTAAATAGTGTCCCAGGATAGTATTTAATACTAACCTGGGGATTATTCCTGAACGGATCTTTAAAAATAAATAAATTACTATATTATTATTTATTTAAAAATATCCCTTCTTCTTAATATAATTATTTATTTATTTTAAAATATCCCTCCAGGATATATCTATTCGGATTGCAATAAAAAAAAACATCTGGCTAATATTAATCAGTTTGAAGGTTCTAGATAGTAAAGATGTTACATATGTAGAGGCAATTTCCTATTAATAGGTTTGGTATCACATATAACATACACAAGTCGTAGTTAATTTATATATTTAAGGATTTACGCGTATATTTTGTATCCTTCAATATATGCCTATTTCCTTATTCCATGAATGTCATTGAATAAGGATGTATGGAGAGACGACCGCCGTGACTCAGCTGGTAGTGAATCTATCTTCTGATCTAAAGGTTGCGGTTTCGATCTTCGCACAAGACAAAATATTATGTTGTGTTCATATAGCTGATGGCCGCGCCGCGCGCGCGCACATCCCTGCTGCAGCGCGCGCCGCTCGCGCGTGCGCTGCGGGCGCTCAATACATTGGCTCACAGCATTGATATCTTTTCGTGCACACTGAACGAATTCACACAGGCCGCTTATTGTGCAATTTGTTTAGTTTAAGTTACTATTGAGTTACCATTTTTGTTTTTAATTTATAATTATATAGGCTATTGAATTATATTATAAAGTATTAAGGTCCTGTAATGATAGTTTAGGTATGTGTGTTTGAATAAATAAAAAATCATCATCATCATCATCATGGCACCATAATTCCGTCTACTGCTAGACGAAAGCCTCCTCAAAGAATGGGGGGATATGCCATAATCGCCACGCTTGGTAGACGGGTTGGCGATCGCAGTATGATGGTCATAGTACACAGAAAAACTCAGATGCCGGTTCTCTGGTAGGTATTCCCTCGGACAATTTCTACGCCCCACAAGGGGCGTGTGGTTCACTGTGTTGTTCATAAACATGTAGGTATTTTAGTACAAGCTTTGTATAGATGGCTCTGTGTGATATGTAATGGAGATTTATTTATTTATAATTGATTTGAAAAGTAATTAGGTTCATATAAAATTCGCAAGGTCTACATGGTTTATATCACTTAATTACTTTGTTACATACTCGTACCTACGTTTTTATAAAATTTAGAACACAGTCAAATAAAATTTTCTATCAGCCGAAAGACATCCTCTGTTGGACAAATACTTCCCCCAAGGATCTCCACAATAGCCGGTCTTGTTCAGCCCGAGTCCATTGGTTTCCCGCGACCCTTACAAGATGGAAAAGTATATTATGAAGTAATTAAACCCATGAGAGAGAAAGTTTAGATCTACACTAAATAACTGAGGTGTCAACTTCAACTTAATACGAAAATATGCACGGCAAATGTGTTTTAAAGTGAAACCTTTTCTTAGGCCCTTACTACAGGTGGAAGATATATAATGATCATTTGAACACACCATTTGGGAACCTCGGTGACTGCAGACTGATCACCGAGCAGAAGCTAAAGAGAGCAGCGATATATGCCCTTATTTACATGTTTTTATGGACAAACTTTCCTACTGAGGTAAGATTTAGTTTATACTTACATACCTACCTCTTACTTAGTTTTGGCTTTAAGCACCAACACTGAGTATTCGTTTCATCACCGGCTGTCGATCCACTTAAATGATTAGTGTGTATTTCGCTATCTGAAAAGTAGGTTATGTTAGGCCAGGACTGTGATTATACAACGCCAGAAACAAATTAGAGACGGTCACCGTAGCCTAGTTGGTAGTGCTCCTGCCTACGAAGCTGGTGGTCCTGGGTTCGAATCCCGGTAAATGCAAATATTTGTGTGATAAGCACGAATTTTTGTTTCCGAGTCATGGATGTTTTCTATGTATTTAAGTATTTATCTATCTATATAAGTATGTATACCGTAGTTTGGGGCTAGGGGCTAGGATGATCTGTGTGATATTGTCCGTAGATATTATTATAGATATTAAATTAATTTACGCAAATTATCAGCTTTTAAATAAATAAGTTAAAAAACGTTTCCGTTCGTCCCACTGCTTAAATTAGGGAGACGAACGGGAAAAATAATAAGGCCCTTCGCGTTCGTCCTGTCAGTGGAACAAAGTAGTGGGAACAATCGAAGTAAACACGAGTAATCCAGATGACTTGGCTAAGATGTAAATTCAGGACTTTCCAACTCTGAATCGTGCAATCGTTATAGTAGCGAGAGTATCGACGGTCAACATCATATTACTTTTTGTATTATATCTACCTTAATTTTATTCCAATAGCAGATTTGGCAAAAGCGCTTAAACGTTGTTCCTTGTTCTAGAAATGCTTGCGCTGGTAAGCAGTTTTTCACAATTTAACTGCCCGGACTCTTTTTTGCTTTCGCTTTTCGATATGACCCGAATTCTTGACAGGGGTTTTCAAGACTTAGTAAAATCGAAAAGCTGAAAACTACCCTATTTCTGTTACTCCGATGCTCCAATCCTGCCTGGAAGAGATCCCATTTAGTGATTCCTAAGGCCAATTGTACAATTTTGTCATGTTTTTTATTGTATTCTTGTTTCCTATGAAGTTTTGGTGTACAATAAAGAGTTGTCTTATAAGCTGTTGCTTTTATTACAGCTTTACTACGAAGATACCTTCTACACGGAGTACGGCGCCGATATGCGTTACTTATACAATATTCCTCAGCTGTTGATGTACACCCTGCTATACCAACTGGTAGTGATTCTGTGCACTGCTGTATGCTCACAGTCTGGGTTTGGAGTTTATCCAGCTAAGTGCGAAGCTTTACCTGGCCATGGACCGACGATGAAATTAAGCTTACTAAAGCTGGCGTGAGTTTCTAAAATCCAGAGCCTCTAGGTTAGGTACAGACGCCAGCACATCCAACTACCCCAATCTGTCAAATTTCTTCTCTATTAGCTTCACTTTCAAATGGGGAAAGTTGACAGATTGGGGTAGCTTGATGTGCTGGCGTCTGCACATGCTGAAACATTATACTGCCCGTAAACAAGTAGTCAGACATTCCCGGCCCTTCTTCTTTTATAACCAGACTTAAGTGTAGTATATATATTCTCCTTGGCCATAAATTGGCGAAGGTGCGATGGTGTCTAACCTGAGATTGGGGTTAGGTGTTGATGAGCAGAGAGCAAAGCATCTTCTACACGGTTACAAACCAACGTCCCAACAGCGGTCACCCTGGTGGTTGCCATCCATCTAGACTGCACAACTGAAGTCTAGATGGATGGAAACCACCAGGGTTCTATCCAGACTCCACAACTGCAGTCTAAATGGATGGCAACCACCAGGGTGACCTCTGTTGGAAGTTGGTTTGCAACCGTGTAGGACATGCTTTATGGTCATAATCAGTGATCGAAATAGGTTTGGGGTCATTGATCTCAAACGTAAGTATATGTGAAAATGTTCTCCTCCAAGTTTCCAGAATTTTGAAATTATTACATGGAGCTTGGTACCTATAAGATAAAACGAAGAAAATATTGAAAATCTTATGTTTGTATTTTACAGAAAATTAACCTTTTTGCTTATTTATATGTTTGTTATTTGATTTTGTTTAACAAAATTTTCGGAACTACGGCATGTCCATGGTATAATTTCATGATGCAACTACGAAAAATCAATCTACCTATTCCGATCACTGGTCATATACACAGAGAGACGCTGCAGCGTTCCCTGGGGTATATTTACCCGGGTCGACTTCTCGCCCTCCACGGTATGAAATAGGGACTAAAATTTATACATTTCACAGTGATATTTCTATGTGAGTCGGTGACGGCCTCACATAAATCACTCGAAGCCGTCTTCTTCCTTATTAGTTTATAGTTTATTTATTCGTAAACAGGTTTACATGTCAATGTTTATACATAATATATTCTTATTAACAAATTCATATAATATTAAAGAAAAACACAGAAATTATTGTGGTCTTTTATTCCCATATTTTTCCTTGTCGTGTCACATTCTTTTATTTTTCCAAAACATTTTTTATCCGTCATTTCAAGTCTGTTCTTGAGGCGGCTAACGTTATTTCAGTCTAAAAAGTAAAAGTACAATATAACATAACACATAAATACATAATAATATAACACATCAATAATTCGTAAAAATAAAACATTTAAGTGGATTAGGATATCAGTATTAACAGTAAATATGAAATTCATGTTGTCGTCTCATGTCACTTGTAAAAGAAATAAGAAAAATTATTAAATCAATAGATAAGTATTACAGTGGTTAAATCAAGAATTAATTAGCCCTTTTATGTTTTAAAAATTCATCTAAGGAATAGAGCGACTGTTCGATAAGCCATTTTTTCGTTAAAACAATCCATATAGGAGCTCCCGACAACATTGTCTGGTAGGTTATTATAGACTGTTGGGCCCATTACGTGAGTCAGTTTGCTGGTTGCTTTACACACCTGCGCTGCGATAGTCATCGAATGATGGAAATACCCCAATGTGTCTAATCTTTCCATACTCTAGCACAGGCACACCAGACGTGGCGTTAGGACAGGAGTACAACTTCTCTATGCTGCAGAATTTCCAGAATGAACAACTGCTTATGGGTCCGAGGATGAGCGACACACTGCGAGCTTGGGACATGTCTACCCGGTATTGGTTCTGGGCCCATATGTTTAAGGGCATGGGAAAAACGAGAGAAGGAATAAGGTACAGTCGGAGGACCTAGTTATTTGTAGTGCAGTAGGTATTAATGTTGTAATTTGACGTAGGCATAGATTTACATTAACTTCGTTAAACGTAGGTAATATTTATATATATTTTAGAAGCACTTGACTTGGAGAGAGTAAACAATTTAAATATCTGGGACACGTATTGACAGTAGACCTAAGGGATGACGCGGATATGGAACGTGAGCGGAGAGCACTATCCGTGAGAGCTAATAAGATAGCACGCAGGTTTGCACGTTGTTCAAACGAAGTGAAAACAACCCTTTTTAAAGCATATTGTACATCCCTTTACACGTGCAGCCTGTGGGCAAATTTTACACGAAAAGTGCATAGTGCTCTCCGTGTTCAATACAATAATGCGTTCAGGACATTGTTGCGGCTGCCCCGCTACTGCAGTGCATCGGGCATGTTTGCGGGGGCGCGCATCGATTGCTTCTACGCTACTCTGCGCAAGCGGTGCGCGTCCGTGCTAAGCAGAGTGCGGGCCAGCCGAAACTCCGTCTTGGCCGTCATAGGAAACAGGCTAGATTGCCCGTACGTCAGTCACTGGATCGGTCTGCATGAGCAGCTTGATACACTGACTCACACAAGAAGCCATTACTGTTAGTGTTGTGAATGTTAAATTATATTTACTAGCATAATTTTTAAGATTTATGTTTTACTAACAAAATGGATCTTTGTTATCTGAATGAAAATAAATTTATTATTATTATACACTTTCTAAAAAGGTACAGACGCAAGCACATCAAACTACCCCAATCTGTCAAATTTCCCTAATTGAAAGTGAACCAAATATAATAGGTAATTTAATAAATAATAAAACAATATAATAATTTCTTGGTATTATTTGACGGTGACCGTAGCCTAGTTGGTAGTGCTCCTGCCTAAGAAACTGGTGGTCCTGGGTTCGAATCCCGGTAATTGCAAATATTTGTGTGATGAGCACGAATCTTTGTTTCTGAGTCATGGATGTTTTATATATATTATTATTTATTTGTATATAAGTATTTATCTACTATATAAAAATAAGTCGGGTTTTCCTTCCTGACGCTATAACTCCAGAACGCACGAACCGATTTCCACGGTTTTGCATTCGTTGGAAAGGTCTCGGGCTCCGTGAGGTTTATAGCAAAGAAAATTTATAAAATTTAACGCGGGTAACACCGCGGGGCACAGCTAGTCTATCTATATAAGTATGTGTATCGTCGTCTGGTACATACCCATAGTACAAGCTTTGCTTAGTTAGGGGCTAGGATGATCTGTGTGACATTGTCCCTTGATATTATTATTAATATTATTATTATATGATAGAACATTTAATTTATGATTATAAGATTTCGTTATTTACCTAGCTTATATTAAGTTACTTTCAAATAGATGACGGTTAAAAATCACTAAATCCTTCGTTCAATCGGCTTTGACGTTGAAAATCGATTCCCGACCATTTATGACGTCACATGTGCTCATGGTAGCCGATTGACCGAATAATCCAGGTCACACACAATAATTGTAAGTTGTTTTTCTCAGGAGTGTGCTATCCTATGTGGCTTGGTCGTTATGGTGTGGCCCGTCTATACAACAGATGATCATCTCATGTACTCTCTGGGTTCACATTCACTTAGAGAAGGAGTATAGTGAATTGTACGATACCACTGAATCGGTTAGTGTATATGTTACCATTTTTTTACGGAAATACGCCCCAATATCACTTTTTAAACTCAGGATTATGTGCAGTTGAATACGCTACCGTTCCAAACATACTAATTACTATGCACATTGTTAGCCTATAATCTAGCTAGGAGATCAGCACTTCACCCACCTAATCGTAGTTATAAGAGAGTACAACCCTTTCATGTAAATTATTTTTAATGCATTATGTATTACGATTCACCTTTAGTAATAAAGATTTATTATTATTGTATTATTGTGTTTTATAGTATTTGAGACCTTCATAGCCCGATGCTCTCACCAGTCCGCAAGTGATTGGCGCGGTTAAACGACTGGAATCGTCTTCTAGACTAGGCTCCTGAAAAAAAGTTACGACAGTGCTTGAATTGCGCATAACTTGAATAAAAGAATCATCATTTTATCAGCCGAAACATGTCCTATGTGGTCAAAGACATTCCTCAAGGGTCCCCACAATGGCTGCTAATATACCGATAGATTATTGCAACGTATTGTTTAGATGCATATTTTACAGAATTGGCAATATTATTATCAAAAGCAACCTATTATTTCATCACATACGGTTTGCATTATAATTCCCCGTTGACATTGGAGATTTATCATTGTTTATGAACTGAAGCAGTTATCATATAGACGTAATTGTCGTGTTTGTTGATGGGTAAACCGTTAGACAATACAAGGTGACCTAGATGATAACGTTTTATTATTATTTTCGTTGCAGATGAAGGTGTCCTGGGACATAGGGTTCTCAATAATGCGTTTGTTGTGTCTCATTTACCTAACACCGTGCTTTATACTACAAGATTCCAGTGTAGTACTAAGGTATTATAACTCAATGTTTTGGGTCTATCATATAGTATTGTTATGTGTGATTTCCTTTGCCGTGATCGCTGATAAAATATGTCCTGTTGATGAGCCGTTACACCCGCGGCGGCCGGGAAAGATTGTGGTTCTGGGGTCGCCGTTACGGCGTGATCAAGACTCAAGTCCAACTGCTGGACCAAGCACGGGGCTGAGTACAGCTTCTACTTCAAAATCGAACATGCCGTAAAGTGGACTCTATACGTCCATCATTTTTGCTGCCAAACTGTTATCGACTTTATTGCAACGTAACCATAGTTGATTATGGCAAATGGAAATGGATCGATGAATATTTGACGGTGTTACTAATAAAAGAGATCAAGTCGTTTCTTCTAATACCCAACTAAATTAACTATATGAATTGGGCAGGGTATTTTAGTACTCTCAATGGAATTTAAGGTCGTCATACTGAGAGTTAAGTATCAGCAGGAGTTCGTTTAGTTTATTTCCTCGATGAAATGTGGAGAAACTGTAAAAACGGTAAGTTTCATCTAGGATGTAAACTATATTGAGTCGTGGTAGATGTAACTAGATCTCTAACCTGTCAGTACATCTACTCAGTTTCCAAACTTTGCGCTTCGGTCGAACAATTTAAAGAATTTGATGGTTCAATATGGTGGATTGTTTTTAATGGAGACTAATCAAATTTTTTTTTTAAAGTGATGTTATAGTTACAAAGACCGCCCGTTTTGTACTCATTTTTCTTTTTTCTAATCATATTGTGTAGTTTTATCAGAATTTTTCCATAATATAAATGTATGACCTATGTTTTTTGTTTATATCATAGTGCTTTTATGGAAAATACTTCATCATAACAGTCGAAATAAGTCCATTTCTGGGCAAAAGTATCCCCCAAGAATGATCTTGGGGGGATATGCCATAATCGGCGCTTAGCAAACGGGTTGGCGATCGCAATATTATAGTTATAGTACCTACCTACACAGAAGGAAGTTGCCGCCCGTCGTCTGGTAGATATTCCTTGGGGTCTACTTCTGCACCCCCCCGGAATGAGGTGGGGTGTTGATATTCTGATCTACACCGTCGAAAAATACTTAAAAGGTAAAATTGAAATGAAACAATACACATAATTTAATTAACAACAATGTATTTCATGTATGATTCGCATTAATTAACATACAAACATTGATAACAAGCACTGATTGCACAAAGCAATTCACAATTTTGCCCAATAAAAATAATATTGACTATTCTTACAACAAATAAGGAATTCAGACAAAAAGGAACTACGCATTTATTATGTAGTACACACGGCTACATATCAAGCTATACATTTCCAGTATAAGGAGAGGTCAGTATATATTACTTAACTACTTATCGTATGGGCAGTGGTAACCCTGGTGTCAGAGTTGTTCAAGCCGCCCAGCAGACCTCTGCCATGGCTTAACGACTGTTGTCTAGTGGTTTCAACGGGAACCGGGACCGACAGCTTAAAGTGCCCCCCTCCGAAGCACACGGTCAGAAATTAAACCACTTTGGCGGTCACCCATCTATGGACTGACCGCGAGCCTAGTTGCTTAACCTCACCGATCACTTACGGATCAGTGAGAGCATCTAGCTATGAACGCCCCGTCAGCTTATATATATATATATATGAAAATGTAAGTAGCTTGATGTGTAGCCGTGTGTACCAGTAGTATGTATTATAATGTTTTATATTATAAATTATTCCTATATACCTAACATTAAAACATTCATAACATAGCATAAATGTAGAAAAAAATCACAAGCCTTAAATATTTCGCAGAAAATGTTAACTTAACTCATATCATTGCATCTCTTTCTACCATATATCTTATGAAGAAGCCAGGGCATCTTTAATTGTGACATTTTAGTTTTGGCGCCAAATACTGAGTGGAAATAAGCGACACGTTAGGACCTGTCGGCTTAAAACCTTTGTGCCAAAATTCAAATAACTTAAATTTTTCACACACCTAGTTGCTGTTTATTGCTATTTATCCAATACCCGCGCGACGCGTATCCGCGTTTTCATTAATTTTTCGTATACCTACAGTGCCCGACGACGCGTCTGTTAATCTACTATATTATCCTATTATATTATCACATGTTTATTACCAATATTAAATTACATATAATACAAGGGTATTTTAATACAAATACAACTTATACTATATTTGGGCTACATGGAGAGAAATTTCCGCACAATCCTGCCTTCTGCATGTAGCTCTCCAGCCAGATATCAAGTCCCAAACTTTAAAGGTTGATATTCAGGGATTTAGGAAGAACTCTGTTTGCTGATATAACAATAGGTACGATCGCTGGCCTTTCGATTCTCCATATTTGCGAATATACAAAACTTAGATCAATTTAATTTTTTCTTTTCATTTTCTGCGTGAGAGATATTGTCATCATACGGTATCGTTATATCCACAAAGGATGTCTTTTTCATTTGTTTGTTAATGAAGAGGTTGGTTTGTTATAATTAATATGGTATTATTGTATGGTAGCACAGGACTGAACGCACATTTAAGTCGACGGGCACAGGGCTCAAGTACTTAGAACGCGTTATAGCGTTATGAGCACTCTGTACCGTAAACAAATCAACTCTATATTACTATAGATAGTGTTGAGTTTATGGGCATCAGATATGTCAATTGGGCAGCCAATGCTTTCGATAAAATTGTTTATTAAAGAATATTTTAAAACGTCACAACTTAAAATTGGTAACTTTATTTGAATCAATGTCAACCAGCGAATTATAATAAAATAACATGTATCATTTACTTATCTTAATTTATTGCGTGAACAGAACTTTATGTTAACCTATGTACTATTTTTTTATTACTTATCACAGATACAACAAAGAAAAATCTACGTTTAAACTCTGGAAGACATTATTATATTATTTGGTCAATTTAAATAAATTATCTACTTAAATAATATTTGCGATTTTACAACATTGTTTTGATATTACATCAATTTGATGTATTAGTCTATGATTATCGTCAATGGTCTATTAAAAAGTTATTTTATTGTCTATTAGGCAAATATGCTTGATATTACATCAATTTGATGTGTCAATCTATGATTATGGTCTATTAAAAACTAATTTTATTGTCTATTAAGCAAATATGCTTATGCGTAGTATCAACACTATTATCTAGTGTAAATAAAATTAAAAAAATACAACATTCATAGACAACTGGTAAGTTGACTTCATATTTTTTATTTATAATATATTTTTAAGCTCTTTTTAATTCTATTGCCGATATATTTACCTTGGGGTTCTCGATGATATCTTTATTTTGCACAATCCTCAGCTCTTTAAGTGCCGGTGGAATTTTACCAGCATTTTGTTGAGCTAAAAATAATAAAAAATATATTGTAACTGTTATCAATCAATCATTACAGCACGAAAAACGTCCACTGTTGGACAAGCCCAAGTTGGATATGCCATAATCGCCACGCTTGGCAGATAGGTAGGCGATCTCAGAAAGATGGTCATAGTACACAGAAAGAAGCTTTTATTATATCAGTCAAGAAATGACATTTATTTCTTGACTGATATAATATTATTAAAAATACACTAGTGACAGAGGTGTTTAAGCCGCCCAGTAGGTATCTGACGTGACTAGTCGATACAACCGGGATCGACAGCTTAACGTCGCCTCCGAAACATGGAGACACTCAGAAATAAAATCAATTTGGCGGTCACCCATCTATAGACTGACCGCGCGCACAGGTACTTTACTTCACCGATCCTTTATGGACCGGTGAATGTTACTGGCTGTGAACGCTTCGTTGCAATATATTATCCTCCCCTATCCAAGTGTTGTCTGCTGTCTGGTGAGTTCGGTTAGCATCAGAACACCTCACCTCATCCCGTGGGGCGCGTAAAAGTAGACCCTAGGGAATATCTACCAGAGGACGGGCAGCAGCTTCCTTCTGTGTACTATGACCAAATTATATATTAATAGCAGTGCCCCGCGGTTTTACCCGCGTTAAACTTTATAAATTATCACTGCTCCTCCCCCATAGGTGATAGCGTGATAATATGTAGCCTATATGTTGACCCGACCTCTTAGTAATATTCATGCAAAATTTGAAGTTAATCCATGCTGTACTTTTTGAGTTTAGCCCGGACATACATACAGACAAACAGACAAAATTTCTAAAAACTAAATTTTTACCTTCGATATCGATTGTAGATCACGCTTAAAAAAATATTCAATGTACAGTTTTGACTTTCCTACGATTTTATTATATGTATAGATAGATATATAAATATTAGGTACTACAAAGCTTTGATCAAAATCTGTTCCGTAGGTTAGGGTGAAAGAGTAACAAACATACATACAAACTTTCACATAGTATATATCCGAGACCATAAATTGACTGCTTTCCTTTTAATTGATCAATTTTAGCTGTTAAGCTTTCTTTACTAATGCCATTTTAAATATGCACCGATATAAAAAAAATTGACCCCAATTGACGTTTATCAGTATATTATCACTTCTCAATTTATCAAACACTTATACTTAATACTTTATACGGAAGTTTCTAAACAAGTGTATTTCTAAGATAAAGCAATTGTATACACACTCATGAATGTTTCTATATAACATTCATACGTTCAGAATAGTTTGATTTTAGTTAAACAAAGAAAATATAAAAATATATTGGGACCAATTCCTGTGTGACATTGTCCCTAGATATTATTATTATTCCAACTTATTTATTTTCATATTTAATACATATTTATTCTTATAAAATCGATATATAAAACAATAATCTATACATATAATAAAATCGTAGAAAAGTCAACACTGTACAATGAATATTTTTTCAAAAGGATACTTGGGGCATGATCTATAATCGAAATCGGAGCCAAAAATATAGTTTTTAGAATTTTTGTCTGTGTGTCTGTTTGACTGTATGTATGTCCAGGCTAAACTCAAAAAGTACTGCATGGATTTACTTCAAATTTTGCATGAATATTACTAAGAGGTCGGGTCAACATATAGGCTACATATTATCACGCTATCACCTACGGGGGAGGAGCTGTGATAATTTATAAAGTTTAACGCGGGTAAAACCGCGGGGCACAGCTAGTGCACAAATAAATACGTCAAAATCAGAGCTCCCCCAGCGGCGGGGTTATACGCCCTAGGCCGCCGATGCACTGTTATTCGCGTAGAACAAACTAGCTGGACAAAAACAACTCTTCAATTCCTAATAGTTAATTATTAAGATGAACTCATTAGCCCTATACATTAAGGAATACATCTATTAATTTTCGTAATTACCCTCATTAGGCCCGTCATTAAGGTAAGTATATAAAGTGTTGATAATTCAAAGTGCATTCATTTGCATTTTTACACCATATTGTTAACATTATTTTAAGTCACTAAAAGAAATTTGTGATAGTGTTTTTGTGATGGATTGTGTACATAAGGGTAAGTAGTTTTGTTTTAGTTAATTTTTATCACAGGATCTTCATTATTTAATTTTATTAAATTAAATGTTTCGATAAAAGTGGACTTTTTCACCCATATTTTTGAATTCAATAGTCAAAATATTACATGTCCACTCATGTCCACTCTGTAAAATCTATTTTATATGATTCTCACAAGTATCTAGTAGTAATTAGTAGAAAAAAATATTGCGGATTATTTGCACAACTAATTTTTTTCTTTTTTTTTCTTTAAACAGTTTTCATCGTCTCAAAAATGGACTTTTTTGAAGAATGGCTAAAACACCCGAAGGAAACGCGAAACGTGGAGCTCTTTCGGTTTATATCTTTGAGACATGACTTTGATGGTGTTACGGAGCAGTCCCTGAGAGACGTCAAGGTCATCATCTCAAAATATTCTTCAAAATTGGCTGAAAAGTGGAGCAGCTGTGCAAGAAACCGAGAGCGGTTCCTAGAGAAGAATTCAACGTGGCTGAAGGGAGTTGACATATCTTTCGCTGTGTCCGTTTATTTATGTATGCCAAGTACATCTACTGAACCGGGACCTGGAAGACCCTCTAAAGAGTTTGATGATTCTAGTCTCAAAACGAAAAGACGACGCATAGATGACCTCTTACAGTCCAGGAGTGCTAGTGAATTAATATACGCTGCTGAGGTGTCAGCGCGTTTGTCGGGTCAGAGAAGTGTAGCACGTCAAATTAAAGATGTAACTGGTGACCCTTCAATAGCCCATAAAGAGAGTGCAACAAGTGCCTCCAGGTGTCTGACAAGCGAGGAAGCTTTAGCATACTATGTTGATAGTAAATCAAGTAGCCATAGCTATAAGCAGACTCGGAAGTGGAGCATCAAAGCCGGACATAAGGTATTTCCGTCATTATACAGTGTTAGAAGGGCAAAAGTAGCTTGCTATCCTCCAGATGAACAGATTACTGTTAACGAAACGCGTGCTGAAATCAAAGTTCAGGCAGTTCTTGATAAAACTGCGGAACGTTTAGTTTCAGCGCAACAAGAAGTTGTCAGTAGTCTGTTACCTTGCACATCATTCACATTAACCAGTAAGTGGGGTTGTGACGGAAGTTCCGGTCACAGTTTGTACAAACAAAAATTCACCAACTGTGATAACAGTGATGAGTTTTTGTTTGTATTTTCATTCGTTCCCCTTCAATTGGGAGACGAAAAAGGTAATATTGTGTGGCAGAATCCTCGGCCCTCTTCTATAATGCATTGTCGCCCAATAAAATTTATCTTTTCTAAGGAAACCAAAGATTTAACGATAACCGAAACCAATAAGGTTTTAGAAGAGATAAATGCTTTATTGCCGACAACTTGCAAGGTGATGGAGACCGAAGTATCTGTCACACATGTTATGCTTTTGACAATGATTGACGGGAAGGTTTGCAATACTTTGACCGAAACTTCTTCTTCACAGAAATGTTTTATTTGTGGGGCAACTCCATCAATGATGAATGATTTGTCAAAAGAGTTTACGGCGAATAAAGATAATCTTGGTTTTGGTTTGTCTACGTTGCACGCTTGGATTAGGTGCTTTGAATGTTTGCTTCACATTAGCTATCGACTTAATGTAAAAAAATGGCAACTTAGATCAGCCGAAGACAAAGCTAGTGTGAAGCAACGTTCAGATGACATTAAAAAGCGTTTTAAAAGCGAGATGGGCTTGATTGTAGACAAACCAAAACCAGGGTTCGGTAACACTAATGACGGAAATACCGCGCGAAGATTTTTTGAAAATCCCGAGGCAAGTGCCGATATTACAGGGTTAGATGTTTCACTTATACAAAAATTTAGCATACTACTTCGTACTTTATCATCAGGATATGACATAAATATTGAAAAATTTGTAACCTTAGCTCAAGAAACCAGACAACTTTACGTAAATCTCTATCCATGGTATTATATGCCCGCGACTGTTCACACAATACTTCTGCACAGTGGCGAGGTAATTAAATCGTCACTTCTGCCTATAGGCCAGCTTTCCGAGGAAGCACAGGAAGCTCGGAATAAGGACTGCAGAAGATTTCGTGAACACAACACACGAAAACGATCGCGAATAGCTACGAATAGAGATTTACTTAATATGTTATTGATAACATCTGACCCTGTAATAAATGGTTTAAGAGAAATTCCCCGGAAGAAAATAGGTTCATTCCCTATCGAAGTCCTAGATTTATTAGTTCAACCTAGCTTTAAGGAACAAAATGTTAATATAGTTTCTAGTTTTCATAGTTCTGCCACTCATGATCATGACTATTCAATGGATGATTCATCTGATGATAGTGATGATGAGTGATCGATTTAGTTTTTAAGTAGGTATTTTATGTATCTGATATTAGATTTTATAGTTACATTTATAGTTAAATTTATTTATAAAATTGTTTAAAAAAGTATTGTGTTTTTATTTCACTATACCTGCTCAAACGACCAATGGACCTCAAATAGTATTATGACCCTTATATCTTTGCTTAATAACCTCATTTATAAATAAAAATCGAAACAAATAATATTGTCCAGCTAGCTTGTTCTACACGAACCACTGTGCGATGGTCTGGGCGACAGAGTGAGGAACCACCTCACGATGCGTGCCGTTCCCATAATTGCCGCCTTCTGTATCCGGCCCTTGACCCAGTGATCTAGTGAGAGCCTCTTAAGATGTTGGTCGAGGCTCTTTGTTATGAGACCGTTTACGGAGACGACTATTGGGACAATTATTGTTGAGTTCACATCCCACATGGCGGTAACCATATTATTATTATTACTAGCTGTGCCCCGCGGTTTTACCCGCGTTAAACTTTATAAATGATCACAGCTGCTCCCCCGTAGGTGATAGAGTGTTAATATGTACCCTATATGTTGAACCGACCTCTTAGTAATATTCATGCAAAATTTAAAGTAAATCCATGCAGTTCTTTTTGAGTTTAGCCCGGACATACATACAGACAAACTGATAAACAGACAAAAATTCTAAAAACTATATTTTTGGCTTCGATATCCGCATAATTGGGGCTTTGTGGGCTTTTAAAAAATATTCAATGTACTGTTTTGACTTTCCTACGATTTTATTATATGTATAGATTTGTGTACATTGTCCCGATATTACATTGGTACATTGGACCACTTCATTTTATTTCGTCAAGCGTAACATTGAACAAGCTAACAGCTCTCATCATTTTCATCGCTCTAACTAAGGGGGTTATAAAAGCTAATGGCTAAGGGGATATAAACACATCTGCAGTATTGCTGTTAAGTTTAGGATTCGATTAGACTAGAAAAAGCCACAGGATATTATGAATTGATGACCTCGTCTGAATGATCCGTTTGGATGAAATTGCACGTAGGTATAATAGCTCCCACTACATTTTAAACTCAATCATAATTATTGTCACGAAGATCATGTACTGACATGATCTTCGTGACAATAATTATGATAGAGTTTTGTCATTATTATTCCAATCGTCCTATTCCAATCAGCCTAATATCGTCCACTGGGACGATATTAGGCTGATGATGTGAAATCGTCATGGCAGTCGGGAAATAAGAGGAGGTCAGGAAGTAGGTATACAAAATGAAATTTTGTTATTACTCACTATATTGTGGAAATATTCACTATATCTAGGCGAGACTCCCATAAATTCATTCATTCATATCAACCGAAAGCCGTCCACTGCTGGACAAAGGCCTCCCCCAAAGATCTCCACAATTGCCGGTCTTGCGCTATCCGCATCCAGCGATTTCCAGCGACCCGCACAATATCATCGGTCCATCTTGTCGGGGGCCTGCCCACGCTGCGTCTTCCGGTTCGTGGTCACCACTCGAGAACCTTTCTGCCCCAGCGGCCTTCGGATCTACGAGCTATGTGCCCTGCCCACTGCCACTTCAGCTCGGCAATTCTTACGGCTATGTCGGTTACTTTGGTTCGCCTGCGGATCTCATCATTTCTGATTCGATCTCATAAATTAATAGACGCAATTTATTGTATCGGTATTGACCGAACATTCGAAAACAAGTAAATATATTGGTGTACGAAATGCGTAATTGATCATTCTGATGACATAAATGTGTTAAATCAATATAGTAATTTTAATTTGTTTTATTCTAATCATCATGATAATGATAAAGATGCGTCAAAAACATATAAAAATGTTTGTGTAAGAAATGCGTAATTGATCAATCTGAAGAGTTAAATGTGTTCGATTGATAAATTTTATTTTATTTGTTTAAACTGCATTCAAGACACATTTATTATATTATTTTCTTCATTAAATTAGATATTTTTTATTATTTAATTCATGAGTTATTAAAAGATTTCCTATATTATTATATAACGT
Source organism: Pseudoips prasinana (assembly GCA_951640165.1). Taxonomy (NCBI): domain Eukaryota; kingdom Metazoa; phylum Arthropoda; class Insecta; order Lepidoptera; family Nolidae; genus Pseudoips; species Pseudoips prasinana. The sequence goes on from OX621260.1 coordinate 20,604,698, forward strand.
GTAATGAGGGTTAATTTATTTTAGTATTGAAATGTCCGCGCACCATATAGGCAGGCGTTATCAGAATATCAGCGTTCATTATTGATACGGCCAATATTGAGATTGATTCCTCGGGCTGTTTTATAGGGTTTCTCAATATATAATAATAATAATGATATCTCGGGACAATGTCACACAGATCATCCTAGCTCCAAATTACGCAAAGCTTGTACTATGGGTACCAGGCGACGATATACGTACTTATATAGATAGATAAATACTTATATACATAGAAAACATCCATGACCCAGAAACAAATATTCGTGCTCATCACACAAACATTTGCACTTACCGGGATTCGAACCCAGGACCACCAGCTTCGTGGGCAGGAGCACTACCAACTAGGCTACGGTGACCGTCAAATATTATTTTAATCATATATTAGTCCTGGTCATGAATAAATGCCTTTTCATTCTTTCCTCTATTCACCCCGTTTACGCGTACTTAAACGCCGCCGCCTTCCGCACTGCCTTTTATAAACGAAGAAAGCAGTTATGTGGTAGACTTAACTGCACGTGGCGCAGCGGCTAAGACAGTCGCCTCGCCGCTTCGTGTCGTGGATTCAAGTCCCGCGCCCGGCAACTATTTGTGTGACCCATCAATAGTTGTTCTGAGTCTCGATGTAATAAAAGTCCGTCTGTTTGTAAAGTACCCCGTGACACAGGGATAAAAATATGATTGCCATTAGAAACTACTCACCTCTAGCATTCTGATAAGTGTCCCGCACAATGCTCTGAAGTGTCGACATAACCTTCTCCAACGTCACCTTGAGGTTCCGATCAGTTTTATGGAACCACGCCAAGAACAGCGCAGCGAACAAGTCACCGGTACCCGTAAAGTTTTCGTCCACCTTCGGGATCTGGATTTGGTAACAAGCACCTGATAAAACAATAAATAAATTTCATGGGACATTATTCACACACGGCCATCTGATACCAAACTAAGAAGAGCTTGTACTATGGAAACCATATAACTGTATAATACATATATTTTTCTTTTGTAAATTCTTTTTTTTTATATTAGAGGACGACAAACGAGCAAGTGGGTCACCTGATGGTAAGTGATCACCGCCGCCTATGGACACTCGCAACACCAGAGGTGTCGCGGGTGCGTTGCCGGCCTTTTAAAGTCAGCAAACAAGTGTTGCTGACCCTTCCCCCCACCCCAATGAGCTCTGGCGACCTTACTCACACTCGGAAACACAACATTAAAATTATTAATGTTATTATTAAGGAATGTCTTCTGTAAGGTGGAGGTACTTCCCCAGTCGGGCTGTTCTTTTGAGCGAATGAACGCTATGCCCTACCTCTCTTAAATAATATAATTTTGTAAATACATACTTATATAGATAATTGACTCAGGAGAAACAGACATGTCCATGCACACAAATGTCTGTCCTAGATGGGAATCGAACCCACGACCTCCAGCGTGAAAAGCAAGCATTTGCCAACCACGCCAATAGGCCTAATAGAAGCAGATCTTGAGTTTTTAAGCTTCCCATTGTGTATAATCCTATTAAACTAAATGATGTAATTTTTTACAAGCAACTGTGGGCGTATCGGTCTTTGTCTTTGGTCCTGAACGTCGACTAGGAGGAAATGCCTATGGCATTGAGTCAACCTCTGTACAACTTGGTGCACTTTTGAAATAATTAAAATACAAATAAATAACTATAACTGTAATATAACATCCTATGATTGGTCTAGCGGTAGCGGGTTGAACCGCAGATGAAGTCCTGGGTTCAAATCCCGGGTCGGGACAAAAATTTCTTTTGGGAAATTTCTCAGTATCAGCCCAAATTCTGGGAGTTGGCCGGGTAATACGGCTATTCGTTCCTCGGAGAGCACGTATCAGCAGCCAAAGTATGTCCACTGCTGGACGAACTCCCTAAAGAAAGGGTTGGCAATCGCAGTTTGCTGCCCGCATCCAGCGGCTTCCCTCGACCCGCACAAGATCGTCGGTCCACCGTGTAGGAGGCCTGCCCACGCTGCATCTTCCGGTTCGTGGTCGCCACTCGAGAACCCATTGGGCAGAAGCCCCATCGGCCGTCAGTTCTACGAGCTATGTGCCCTGCCCACTGCCACTTCAGTTTGGCAATTCTTTGGGCTATGTCGGTTACTTTGGTTCGCCTGCGGATCTCAGCATTTCTGATTCGATCTCGCAGGGAAACTCCAAGCATAGCCCTTTCCATTGCTCTTTGAGTGATCTTGAGCCGCCTGATAAGGCCCATAGTGAGCGACCACGTCTCTGTTCCATAAATCATCACTGGCAACACACATTGGTCGAAGACTTTCGACTTGAGACACTGCGGTATTTGGAACGAGAAGATATTGCGTAGCTTCCCGAACGCTGCCCAGCCGAGTTGGATTCTACGATTGACCTCCTTTTCGAAGTTGGACCTACCTAGTTGGATGGTCTGTCCTAGATAAATATAGTTCTCTACAACTTCGAGTGCAGAGTCTCCAACCTTAACTAGAGTGGGTGTAACATGGATGTTCGACATGATTTTCGTCTTATCCATGTCCATGGATAAGACGAAAATCCATATTGATGGTCATAGTTCACAGAAAAACGTTGCCTTCTCTGGTAGGTATTCTCGGACGATTTCTACGCCCCCCACGGGATGAGATGGGGTGATGATATTCTATGCCGTCACCACAATATTTCACTTTCCTGTGTATATATTATATAGGACAATTGTATCCATAATCCTACTAATATAATAAACGCGAAAGTTTGTAAGTATGGATGGATGGAAGTTTGTTACTCTTTCACGTAAAAACTACTGAATGGATTTTAATGAAACTTTACAATAATATAGCTTATACATCACACATCCACACACATCCTACTAATATTATAAATGCGAAAGTTTGTGAGTATAGATGTATGTTTATTACTGTTGAAAATTCTATATACAATGAACTATTTTATCGATTGTAATTTATAGCGACTATTATAAGTCAAAATGGCCATCATGACGTGCCGCTAGAGAAACTACCTTCTTTGTATATTTTGAGCCTTGACCTCGTATCAATTAATATAGATATTCATGTACTTACTAGATTAATTTTGATGACCTCTGTGACCAAGCGGTGGGCGTTGGAGAGGTTTTGTGTAAGAACAATCACACTAATATTATAAAGGCGAAAGTTTGGGAGTATGTGAGTATGTATGTTTGTTACTTCTTCACGTTTAAACGGCTGGAGTTAGCTGACACCCTGGATTAACATCTAGGCTATAAGCTTAACGCGGGTAAAACCGCGGGGTACAGCTAGTATAATATAATATTCACACACGGCCATCTGATCCCAAACTAAGCAGAGCTTGTACTGTGGGAACTAGATAACTGATATACTACAAACACTAGGTACTTTTCTTTTGTATATGCACACTCAAACAGACATGTTCATGCACACAAATATTTGTACTGCGTGGGAATCGAACCCACGACCTGCGGCGTGAAAGGCTACAAACTAGTAATCTGGCCCGTCTAAATAATATATGTATGGAATAAAGAAGATAAGGGTAACTAATTGTATAGGTACCAGTAGCTGGACGGCCATTTTGTTTTTTTAATTCAAATCTTTATTGCCATTACGTGTTTAAACAGGTGTTATTAATTACAATTGAGTGTTAATATGAAACCTGTTAGCACACAGTAATTAATAAATAAACATTTTTAAATATATTGTAACTGCCTACGCCGTAAAAGGCCTAGCTAAATATTTTTAAATATGATTTTACTGCCTTTGCCGTCAAAAAACGCCTAGCTAAATATATTTAACTGCCTTTGCCGTAAATAAACGCCTAGCCAAATATATTTAACTGCCTTTGCCGTAAATAAACGCCTAGCTAAATAAATTTTAACTGCTTTTTCCGTAAATAAACGCCTAGCTAAATATATTTAACTGCCTTTGCCGTAAATAAACGCCTAGCTAAATATATTTAACTGCCTTTGCCGTAAATAAACGCCTAGCTAAATAAATTTTAACTGCCTTTGCCGTAAATAAACGCCTAGCTTAATATATTTTAACTGCCTTTGTCATAAATAATCACCTATCTAAATATTTTGTTCGACCCCTAAATTCTGTAAATGAGGAATATTTTGACAAATATTCCTCTTCTTTACCGTATGGGCAGAGCTAACCCTTGTGTCAGAGTTGTTTAAGCTGCCCAGTAGGCCTCTGACATGCCCCCCGAGTGCGCCGCGTAACCGGCGCTTTACAGCGGCTGCTGCCGAATCTCGGGGGTCCTCGGGAAGAAGTTCGCCGTCTCTACGGTAGTGTCGTGCGATCCATGGCACTTTATGGGGTGCCAGTCTGGTCTGAACGCCTGATGGGTGCCTCCCGCTGCAGAACTATACTCATTAGCCTGCAGCGTGTGGGGCCATACGGGTCACACGAGGATACCGTACGGTATCTTACGAGGCGGCGACATTCCTGGCGCGCCACCCGCCATTTGACCTCCTGGCGGCAGTTGACGCAGCGGTTTTCACCGAAATCCGCGTCCACCAGGAGAACGCGAGGGCGTCAGAACACACGCTCATTGAATATAGACGGGATGTCCATCGGCACGTACTAGTGCAGTGGCGCGCACGATTAGAGCTACGTCTAAACGGTCGCCAGCGTGCCGTCGGTGCCATCCTGCCTCACCTCGAGGCCTGGGTGGGAAGGAGAGGAGGTTGCGTCACCTACAGACTGACTCAGATACTCACCGGAAATGGGTTTTTCGGTGAGTATCTGAACCGGTTAAGCCGAGAAGCGACGACATACTGTCACCACTGCGGGAGCGACTAGGCTCTGCCCAGCACACTCTCGCTGAGTGCCCGGCCTGGGAGGCCGAAACGCGAGTGTTGTTTGGCAATGATCGGGCGGAACCTGTCCCCGCCGGCAATCGTAGGGGCGATGCTGGCGGGTGACTCCTCCAAATGGGACACCGTGGTCTCCTTCTGTGAAGCAGTCTTGCTCCAGAAGGAGGCGACCGAGCGGGAGCGGGAGAGAACTGACCCTGCTCGTAGACGGAGGAGGCGTCGGGGCGGCGGCGGCAGCCGGTAGCCCAACTCCCACTCGGGGCTACGGCGGCAGTCAGCGAAGTGTCCTCTATTGCCGCCACGTGCAAGCAGCTCCGGGTAGACAGCGATCTGTTTGTGGCGCAGTCGCTGTGCCGAACTGGCAGGAGTCGGTAATATGGGAGGACAATCCAGAGCCCTCCCAGGGTACGTGTCCCGAACATCCGGGACATGGCGCAAAGTGGGGCACCGGAACAGCATACCCGCGTTCCCGGGGATCCCCCCATTAGGCGCCAAGAGAAGTCCACGGTAGGTAGGTTCGACATACCATCCGTAGACACTTTTTGCGGCATTCCCCCTGCTTTACCAATAAAGGCCTCTAACATGGCGTATCCACTGTTATCTGTTATCACAATATCTGGGATCGACAGATTAACGTGCCCTCCGAAGGATACGCTCAGAATTTAAACCAATTTAAAGATCACCCATCTGTGGATTGACCGCATGCCAGTGTCCGTCAAAAATATTTTAAAAAGTTTTGGACAACATATTATTATACAATAATAGTAAATATAATACTCGTAATATCCCGGGACATTACTCACACACGGCTACCTGATCCCAAACTAAGCAGAGCTACACTACATATACATACTTATATATATTATATACATTTATATTTGAATTATGTACGTTTAATAGTAGTTATGTGGGTAAGTTATTTACGTTCACAATAGGCACTGAATTATTCATGTTTATGGGTTAATAAAATACCTTATCATACGTACATCTTACGTTTTGAGAGCAATCCTTGAATATTTCCGTAGTTATTTATTTAACCAGTTTATTTCCTTAACTAAGATACTACCTATTTACGAAACACATATACAAAACTATTTGAGCTAATTAATACTTTTTTTGTCAAAATACTTAATTATTTTTCATCAACAAGTTAGTTATGGCCGAATATTGAAAAAGAATATTTAACTATATATATAATAATGTCTTCTTAGCCGAATTTCAGCCACGGCGGCCAGTCTCAATAGAGATTAGCCATCTGCGCAAGACATATTATAGTGCACAAGTGCTCCTGTGTGGAGCACTTTCTATTCCATCACTCTCATGATCCGATGGGACGCGACCGGACAGAGGTCAGGTACAGGACCGACGGTTTAACGTATTCCCTGAGGCACGGGGGTATAAAGTCGCCAACTCCCATCGGGCTGTTACTCAGAAATCTTTTTTACACAAGTCACTTACTAGCCCTAACCGGAATTTGAACCCAGGACCTCATTATGTTGATTTGTACGTGAAGTGTAGTATACCGACAAAGTAGTATACTACACTAACATATACCATCATCATCATATATCCCGGTAAGTGCAAATATTTGTGTGATGAGCACGAATATTTGTTTTTGAGTCATGGATGTTTTCTATGTATTTAAGTATTTATTTTATCTATATAAGTATGTATATCGTCGCCTGGTACCCATAGTACAAGCTTTGCTTAGTTTGGGGCTAGGATGATCTGTGTGACATTGTCCCCAGATATTATTATATCAGCCGAGAGTCGTCCACGCCTCCCCCAAAGATATCCACAATTGCCGGTCTTGCGCTATCCGCATCCAGCAATTTTCAGCGACCCTCCCAAGATCATCGGTCCATCTTGTAGGGGGCCTGCCCACGCTGCGTCTTCCAGTTCGTGGTCGCCACTCGAGAACCTTTCTGCCCCAACGGCCGTCGGGTCTACGAGCTATGTATGTATAGAACCTTTCTGGCCCACTGCCACTTCAGTTTGGCAATTCTTACGGCTAACATATATTAGGTCTTTACCTATGAAATTGCCGTTCTGCAGTACTGGCCATTTCAAATCAAAATAATTTTTGTTTGGCTAAGAATTCTAATTTCAAATTAATTTTATTTTAAAAACATGGATTCTTTTTTCCAAAAGTAGTCATTTCTTTATTGATTAGTGTTACATTTTCATCGCATTTCAATCTTTTTCGTCATCATGGATACGTTAAAAATTCGAGTAATTATGGAATATGAGTACCGTCGTGGCAGCAACGCGGCACAAGCGGCACGCAACATCAACGACGTTTACGGAGCTAACACTACAAACCAACGCACCACCTGTTATTGGTTTGCTCGCTTCCGTTCTGGAAATTTCGACCTGAAAAATGAACCTCGCGGTCGTCCGAAGACTTTGGTCGACAATGACGAATTAAAGGCGGTTGTGGAAGCTGATGATACACAATCTACGGCTGAATTAGCAGCAGCTTTCGACGTTAGCGTCAAAACAATATTGGTCCATTTGCGTCAAATTGGCAAGGTAAAAAAGCTTGACAAATGGGTGCCCCCCGAACTCAATGATCGCCAGCGCGAAGTACGCGTCGAGACGTGCCTTGCACTGCTCAACAGACACACAAATGAAGGAATTTTGAACCGCATTGTTACCTGCGATGAAAAATGGATTCTGTTTGATAACCGCAAGCGCTCAGCAAGTTGGTTGGATCCTGGTTCAGCACCTAAACAATGCCCTAAACGAAAACTTACCCCTAGAAAAGTGATGGTCACTGTTTGGTGGTCTAGCGCCGGTGTGATTCATCACAGCTTCTTACCAAACGGGGTGAGCATTACTGCAGATGTGTACTGTGAAGAACTGAGCACAATGATGGAGAAGCTGGCGCATCTCCAACCAGCATTGGTCAATCGCTCGTCTCCGCTGCTCCTGCACGACAACGCGCGACCTCATACTGCACAGCAGACGGTCTCCAAGTTGCAAGAACTGGGGTTGGAAGCTCTCCGTCATCCGCCCTACTCACCAGACCTTGCGCCTACAGACTACTACTTTTTCCAGAATTTGGATAACTTCTTGGCGGGAAAAAAATTCAATACCCGAGAGGCAGTACAAAATGCCTTTGAAGAATTTGTTGCCTCCCGTCCAGCTGATTTCTTTAAGAAGGGCATCAATAAACTGCCACTGCGATGGCAAAGATGCATTGATTGCATGGGTGATTACTTCGATTAATACAAATAAAAAAATTCATGAAAAAAATTCGTTTAAATTTTTTCATACAAAACGGCAATTTCATAGGTAAAGACCTATTATAATACTACTACCTCGTTGGTCTAGCGGTAGCGTGTTCACCCGCAAATAACGAGGTCCTGAGTTCAAATCCCGGGTCGGGCCAAAAGATATTTTCGGACTATTCTGTAAAAAGAAAAATTTCTCAGCACCAGCCCGAAGTCTGGGAGTTGGCGGTATTATACCCCCGTGCCTCGGAGAGCACGTAAAGCCGTCGGTCCTGTGCCTGACCTCTTTCCGGTCGTGTCGCTAGTCGTCCCATCGGATTATGAGAGCGATGGAATAGAAAGTGCTCCTGTGTTTGCGCACACACTTGAGCACTATAATATGTCACGCGCATATGGCTAATCTCTATTGAGACTGGCCGCCGTGGCCGGATTCGGCAAGGAGGACATTATTATTATTTATTACTAGTTAAGCCCCGCGGTTTTACCCGCGTTAAACTTTATAAAATATGGCCTATGTGTTATCCTAACTACAAAAAATTAGCCTATGTTCTTTCTCAGGGTCTAGACCATCTGTATACCAAATTTCATTCAAATCCGTTCAGTAGTTTTGGCGTGAAAGAGTAACAGACAGACAGACAGAGTTACTTTCGCATTTATAATATTAGTTAGGATTAGGATAATACTACTAAATATGTAAAATTGGTATTACCTTCAGTACTTGCTATCCCGACCATATTATCCTTATCTCCAAGCTCAGTACTGGACAGTACCACAGTCTTCACTCCCATTTCATGAAGCGCCTCTATCACCTTGAGGGCGCCAGGCACGTCATCCATCTTTATACCAGTGATCAGCTCTGCCTCGAACTGATTCGGGACTAGGACGTCTGCTAACGGGACGACTACATCTCGGTAGACGGGTAAGATTTCTTCTGGCACATACATCTTGCCATTGTCGCCCATAACTGGGTCGCAGACTGGAAAACATGTAGAGATTAAGGTTAGGGCAGATAAAGAGGAACTGATATAATTCAAACAGTTGTGTGGTCGCCAGGCGACTGAATATTATGTTGTAATCATAATACATACATAGAATTTTTAATTTAACATGTATATGCATTGTTATTTACTAACTTAGTTTCTTGGAATAAAGTTTATTTTTCTTTATTTTGTATTGAATGATAGAATTTGTATGAATATTGTATAACTGCGATTTATTACTTTGATTTACGGTCCATTTCAATTTGTTTTGAATGTACAGGGTTAATATGACAATAATTTCCGTAGTATTATTTACTTTGGACAAAAAAATTACCCATATTAAAAATGATATACCTAAATCAATCCAGTAAACGATTCTGAACAAACTATTTTCAGGATGTGCGTTAATTAAGTTACGTGTTGTATATATGTCCGTATATGATGAAGTCATGGCACATGCTATCCTACTAATATTATAAATGTGGAAGTTTGTGAGTATGGATGTTTGTAACCCTTCCACGCAAAAACTACCGTACGGATTTTGATGACATTTTAGGTCCTCGTTAAGACAGTCGCCTCACCACTTGGTGTCCCGGGTTCAATTCCCGCGTGACCATAAATTGTATGTTTGTAAAGTACCCCGCGTCACAGGGGTTCATGTCCCTAGAGCGGGATGTCTTTAAAAAAAGTAATAAATAAAATAATCTGCGACTTTATTAGTCGTTTAATTTAAGCTATGGTTAAGAGCCTTCTGTGCTAGCCAGCTGCTCATTGCCTTCAATTTTAATAAAGTAGAACTAAATTTCAAAATAATACATTAGTAACTTGTTATTTTTTTAAGGGTTTAAGAAATTATATGTGATAAAACAGACCGCACGGACGGACTAATTAATTTTTTGTAACTTTTGTACTGTATTCGACTATGTTTATGTACTGCATTGTGAGCTTGACAAGTACACGTGTATGATAATACCCAAGTGCTGAATAAATTTTATTATTTCATTTCATTCCATTGTTCACACAGGGCCATCTGATCCCAAGCTAAGCAGAGCTTGTACTATGGAAATCAGATAACTGATATACTACATATACTACTTTTCTTTTGTAAATATATACTTATGTATATAAATAATTACACCCATTCCCAGGATTAACAGACAAGTTCATGGTACCAAATATCAGTCCTGGGTGGGAATCAAACCCACGACCTACGCGGCGGCGTTAGGCAAGTATCTACAAACCAAGCCAATTGGCCCGTCATGATATATACAACATGTAACGTAATTAACGCACACCCTCAAACACCCCAATTAGAATATTATCTTGTAATCATAACACATACACGGAATTTTTTATTTAACATGTATATGCATTGTTATTTACTAACTTAGTTTCTTGGAATAAAGTTTATTTTTCTTTATTTTGTATTGAATGATAGAATTTGTATGAATATTGTATAACTGCGATTGTAAAAGTCTTATTACTTTGACTTACGGTCCATTTCAATTTGTTTTGATTGTACAGGGTTAATAGGACAATAATTTCCGTAGTATTAATTACTTTGGAAAAAAAAATTACCCATATTAAAAATGATATAAATCGATCCAGTAAACGATTCTGAACAATTTTCAGGATGTGTGTTAATTAAGATACGTGTTGTATATATGTCCTTATATGATGAAGTCATGGCACATGCTATCCTACTAATATTATAAATTTGAAGTTTGTGAGTATCGATGTTTGTTACCCTTACACGCAAAAACTACCGTACGGATTTTGATGACATTTTGTAGTAATATAGCTTATGTACCCGAATAACACTTGGGCTATAATTTATGAAGTTTAACGCGCGTAAAACCGCGGGACACAGCTAGTTTAAAATAAATTCTGAGTTTGTTTCGCTGGGTCTTCTCAGTTGGGGCGCATTGGATGCGGTGGTAGCATTAAAGCGCGACCGTCGTTATTAACACAAGGTCCGTCATAATAATAATACCTTAATATAGACAGAACCATTGACAATATGTAGTAAAAATATTAGACTTAAACTAGATAATTAAACATAATCTCTTGACAATAACTTGATACGAGCTAGCTAAATATCAATGCTATAATAAAATAAATTTTATAAATGTTTTCATACAATGTGTACCTAAATATCTATGTTACTAGAAATAATAATGTATACAACTATATTACTACAAAAAAATTATTTATTTTATTTATATATTCATTTTCATCACAAGTCCTTTCTTGCTTTAGAATAAGACGTATTTGTATAGAGTAAAGATTGCCATTAACCTAGATATGGACCGATAGCGCACTAAACAAGTATGACCTCGTAAAAACAATACTCATTTAATCAATCGCTTAGGAATATCGTTTCATGGGTTCATAGCAATTTAAAAAGTTAATAACGGTAACTAAGTAGATTGTGCTATAATAATAATATTAAATTCGTACCTTAATATAGACAGAACCATATTCATTTCCATTTGTGAACATAGGTGCAGTACATAAATGTGATGATACATAATTAAGCAATTAGTTCGCTATGTTATACCATTTTGCATGGTCTACAAATATTATATGCGCACTTATTATATAAATGAACATAGAATTTTGTCATTAAACCTATTTCTGATTTTGAATTAAATAAAACATATTAAAAGGTATTGCAATATAAGTAAAATCAAATATAACAATTGTTTTGATTACTCTATTTTTATGGCATTTAGAAAACTACCTATCGAGTAATATGCATTGTCAATTAGGAATGATTAAAGCATTTTTTTTAATAAAGTAACATTAATAAACAATAAAGTTACCATTCAGACAATATGTAGTGAAATATGTCTTAAACTATAAATTTCGATAATTATTTATTTCGACAAAAACTTAATACAAGCTAGCTAAATATCATTACTATTATAAAAAAACTGAGAATTTTAACGACCGACCTTTTAAAATTATAATAGGAGATTTTAATAGCCGCAGCGCTAGTTGGGGTTACAACGACACAGATGCAAGTGGGCAAGCAATTGAGGACTGGGCTGAGACAAATGACTTAACCCTGCTTCACAACTCCAAACAGCCAGCTTCCTTCAATAGCTCTCGATGGAAGCGTGGGTATAACCCGGACCTAGTATTTGTCAGTTCTTGCATTAGTGCTCAGTGTGTAAAAAACATATGCTCCCCTATACCCCGCACTCAACACAGACCTATAATGTGCAGCATTGAACCGGTAATTAAACCTATGACTGTCCCCTTTAAACGCCGATTTAACTACTCTAAAGCTAACTGGGAGTCGTTCAAGCAATCTGTTGATGACGCCATAGTAAACATCTTGCCAATACCGCAGAACTACGATAAGTTCGTCGAGATCGTAACTACTATATCTCGACGGCACATACCAAGGGGTTGCAGAACTTCCTACATACCGGGACTATCGACTGATTCGGCTAAGCTGCTTAAATCATATCAATCACTTTTTTATACTGACCCATTCTCGGCCGAGACCGTACTTGCTGGCGAAACACTATTATCGCAAATAAGTGAATCCCGACGGACAAGATGGATAAACACAGTAACCAATATAGATATGACACATAACAGTAAAAAAGCGTGGAGTACAATCAGAAGGTTAACTGGCGAGCCCCCTAAACCCTTATCTCCTAGCCAAGTCACTGCGAACATGATAGCTCACCAGCTCATCCTAAATGGCAAACCAACACATCGGCCCGGTAAAGTACCTAAAACGAAAAGATCTGACGGTAGTTGTAACGATATTAGTAAACCATTTGAGCTTGCAGATATCGTAACAGCTATTAAAGGCTTAAAGTGTGGGAAGGCCTCCGGCATGGACAATATCTCAGTCGAACAAATAAAGAATCTTGGCCCAATCGGCGTGTCATGGCTGCTGCAACTATATAATTATTGCCTAAAGTCAGCTTCAGTTCCACGACTCTGGAGAAAATCGAAGGTAATAGCAATTCCAAAGCCAGGAAAATCAACAGACGATCCGAAAAGCTTTCGGCCGATATCTCTACTGTGCCATACTTATAAGCTTTTTGAGAGGCTATTACTTAACCGTCTTACAATCGCTATAGACCCTAAGTTAATACCAGAGCAGGCCGGCTTTAGACCAGTTAAGTCTTGCGGCAACCAGTCCCTAAAACTTGTACAACACATTGAGGACGGTTTTGAGGACAGAAAAGTTACGGGTGCTGTATTTGTTGACTTATCAGCTGCCTAAGACACAGTTAACCTAAAGCGGCTGATGTGGAAAGTGGAGACGATCACCAAGGACCACAACTTTGTGAAGGTACTGCGTGAACTGCTACATAATCGCAGTTTCCAAGTCCATCTCGTACTTGATAAAAGTCGTTGGAGAACACACAAAAACGGCCTTCCTCAGGGTAGTGTCTTGGCCCCTCTTTTATTTAACATATACACCAACGACCAACCGCTGAATACAAACACGTCCCATTTTTTATATGCTGATGACCTCGCTCTCACCTCACAAGCCGCCACGTTTGAGAAAGTGGAGGTTGACCTCTCAAATGCTCTTGATAACTTGGCTGAGTACTATGTCATAAATTCACTAAAACCTAACCCGAGCAAAACCCAATCTTGCGTTTTTCATCTTCGCAATAGAGAGGCAAGCCGCACACTGAATATAGTATGGAACGGAACGCCCATTGCACATAGTAACTTCCCTAAATACCTTGGGGTTTCTCTGGATAGGTCTCTAAACTTCAGAAAAAACTGCGAAAATATCAAGCAGAAGGTACACTCTCGTAACAATCTCCTACAACGTCTAGTTGCAACCAAATGGGGAGCCTCGCCCGACGTTGTACGTACTACCGGATTAGCACTCTCATTCTCTGCAGCTGAATACGCATGCCCGGTGTGGAGTCGCTCAGCCCATGCAAAGCTAGTGGATATAGCTTTAAACGTGTCGAACCATCACTGGTTGTCTTAAACCGACACCAGTTCAATTGCTGTATCCACTGGCAGGCATAGCTCCTCCGGCAGTGCGTAGAGCGGCGGCAAGCTCCAGCGAGAGATTAAAAATGGACAGTGACGCACGGCACCCATTGCATTATCACAGTCCTGTGTCACAAAGGCTTAAAAGTCGTCAGCTTCGTGAAGTGCGTCCTTCCACTGAGCGGAGAACTCTCACAGGCTAGATGCCAGCTATGGCGAGAGTGTACCAAACTGCCTGCACCATTTGTTCCACCATCTGAAAGTCTCGCCCCTGGATGGAAACTGCCTTGGCTAGCCTGGAAATCATTAAATAGGCTTCGAACCCAGGTTGGTCGCAGCAGGGACAACTTGCTCAGGTGGGGTTACATTAATGATCGCCTTCAATGCAAATGTGGTGTAGTCCCACAGACAATGGGACATCTACTATCATGTAGCGCGTGCCCTTACAACTGCACGCTTATAGATCTGATGGAGGCTACTCATAATGCGATTCTCGTGGCCAAGTTCTGGGCGGACACAGTTTAGATTGCCATCGACTCGATAAGAAGAGAAGATAAAATAAATTTTATAAATGTTTTCATACAATCCGTGTACCTAAACATCTATGTAACTAGTAATTATGTACCTATACTTAACTATATTACTACAAACATGTTCTGAGTATTTACAAGCGCTTTTTAAAGACTACTAGAATGAACACCTTTAAAAAAAAAGATTAACATCGGTATTATATACACATATTTATTTTATTTATTTACTAGCTGTGCCCCTCGGTTTTACCCGCGTTAAACTTTATAAATTATCACAGCTACTCCCCCGTAGGTGATAGTGTGATAATATGTAGCCTATATGTTGACCCGACCTCTTAGTAATATTCATGCAAAATTTGAAGTAAATCCATACAGTACTTTTTGATCGTTTTGTGATCGAACCCACGACCTCTGGCTTAGCAGTTACAGTCACTAGACCTATGGGCGAGTCAAAAATAATCTTATCTTACCTATGAAGAACAGAGAACTCACCATAAAATAAGTTAGGATTTTTATGTCTCAACTTCTTTATAATTTCTGCTATTTTCCTCAAGGAGTCTGGCGATCTTTGATACCCAGTTAATAAGTGTGTGTAGTAATCAATTTCATTCAACGTGAGCCCTTCAATAATTACATCTAATTCTTCATTCTTCAATACAGTCCCTCTTAGATTATACTTGTAGGAGCCGTGTGTCGCAAACTGCACTGTATTTATAGAGTCCACTTCGAAACCTAAAATCTGAAATAGAAAAATTTAAGTAGAGTTTAGGAATAGCAGATGCTCTTACCGATCCGTAAATGATTGGCGAGGTTAAGCAACAAGGCTCGCGGTCAGTCCATAGATGGGTGACCGCCTAAGTGGCGCATGAAGCTGTCGGTCTCGGGTGTAGCCGTTAGGGAACAGTCGTTGAGCCATGTAACAGGTTTAATAGGCGGCTTGAACAACTCTAACACTAGGGTAACCACTGCCCATACGATATCTTATCTCAATATACTAAACAAGTCAATTTCTATCAATTGCTATCAAAAGTAAAGGATGATTGCAATTGCGTTTCAATACTTAATATGGCCTCTGTACTCATTAGTCGCCTGCCATTAAATTTAAATACTTACCTACATTAACAAAAAAAAAAACTTAAAAACATACTTAATTACTTATCCTATTTGTCTAAAATAATTACGTGTTACTAAATTACTTTCTAAGTTTTATGTACCTATCACTAACAATACTAATACTTAAGTTAGGTACGCCGTTTTGTATCTCGCTTCACGCAATAGATTATTTTATGTTATTTTGTTTATCTGTATTTCTCAATGTAAGTGAATGTTATATTCTGTTTTTGAGAAATAAATGTCTTTAACCGTTAACTGTTATCTTTGTTGAGGTGTACTTGCGTACAGCACTTCGACCCTTCAGGATCTTTTGTACTATCCCCCACTGGTTTTTATTGTATCTCTAGAGCCCTGAATGAAGTCTGCACATAATCCAGTACGCTTCTTAGGGGGAGGATCCTTGTAGTCTCCTGATTCTGGATACGCCAGCCCCAGGATGGCCATTCTGTGTTTTGCCAATGCATCGCATTTGCATATTATATTCAGCATTGTTTCATTTTCTTTCCTACAGGTCCTGCAGAACGGGCTATTCGACAGTCCCAGTTTGTGTAGGTGATAGTTGGTGCTGTAGTGGCCCGTGAGCCCATACGATAAGTAACTAAGTAAGAGTTTAGGAATACATACTACTTTCTAGTGGCATATAGTCATCATCATAATAATATCAGCCGTAAGAAGCCCACTGCTCCCCCAAAGACCTCCATATAGATATATAGTAAACATGTACAATGATTGCGCGAAATACAGTAAAATAAAATCAATTTCTAAATTGTATATTCCTGTGCAGGACAATTAAATAAATAAATAATAAATATATCCTGGAGCATTATTAACACAATACACAAAATTTACATATTATAATGCACAAGCGTGTGCGCTTTCGCAACACAGGGGCACTTTCACTGTCATGATCCGATGGGACTACTTGCGAAACTACCGGAAAGTGGTCAGGTACAGGAAGACTTTGCATGCTCTCTGATGCACAGAGCTATAATACCGCCAATTCCCAAACTTCAAGCTGATACAGAAAAAAATTCTGTTACAGGAAAATCCTAAATACACTTTTTGTCCCGACACGGGATTTAGGAACAACCGCAACGACGCAACCACGAAACCAACGAGGAGATCGTTTATACGATCGTTCTCTTAAAATTTATTCGAATTAAAATCAATTTCAGCAGCGCGGGCAGGCCCCTCACAAGATGGACCGATGATCTTGTGCGGGTCGCTGGAGGCGGATGGCGCGGGACCGGCAATTGTGGGGATCTTTGGGGGAGGCTTTTGTCCAGCAGTGGATGTCTTTCGGCTGATATGATGATGATGATGAAAAATCAAAATCGATCATCGGAATAATCGAAAAAATCAAAACGAATTAGCGTTCTCAATTCGTTTTGATTTTTTAGATTATTCCGACGATCGTTTTTGAAGTTGGTCAAAGAAATGAGGTTAAGGTTTTAAAGAATGAGAAAACCACCAAATTAATTACTCATAACAAGCGTGGCGGTGACACAATTAGACAACAAGGCCAATCATAATGCTGGCCAGATTAATAGAATTAGACTCTTATTCCTATGCTTCGACGAAGTGTCGCAATCAAAGAGTACAGCAAATACGTCTGCAAGTTAGATTTGAACAAGGATTCGCCGTATGATATTTTCGCAGTACCTACAGCATTTTGATGTAACGAAACATCGCAGTAACAAAACGTCGATTAAACAAGGCGTTGCAGTATAGAGATGTCGTTGAAAGGTTCGAAATTTTCGAAGAAACAAAATTCGATGATACGGCTTGCGCAATCAAGTCGGTGTTCTGTATATTTGGAACGAAGTTCCTTATCGCGCGTTGTGAAAGGGGGCTAGACGGAAAAAAATCTCACCAAAAATTGTCACGACACTTTTTGCAGCTGTGCGGCGTGCGCATGTTTCTCTGTCTGTCTCTCTCTCTCTCTCTCTCTGATAGAAAGCAAGCCAGATATTTTCATTTCTATTTCGCATTGAACAGTGTGGTGTCGCGACGATTATTTTTGTTGAGTGTATACAGGTTTTTTCTACATAATAAATAATAAGAAATAACTTCGTTCCATCCGGGTGTCCCTTGACACTTCCCACGTTTTTATTGGTATACATTTGGCTCCGTGGAGTGATGCGCCCTCTCTTGCATCTCCTCGCCAGTAACCGATTTGAGGTTCGAAACCCACAGGAGGTTTGTAGTTTAGCTAGACGGATGGGCTGCCGCACAATTTATGAACGCAGTAGAGAACATGTGAACGCCTTGTTCTTTACTGCGACATAAAGGGGGCATTAAAGTGGGGCCCTCGCTCGCTTCTATAGTCCAGTGAAGCACTGAATGGCTCCTAGGCTAGTTGAATTCGTCATGTTTAAAAAGCCCTACGTTTGCGGTACCCTAAGTATTATCTATACCTACATATAATAAAATCGAAGGAAAGTCAAAACTGTACATTGAATATTTTTTTAAAAGGATACGTGATCTGCAATCGATATCGAGGCCAATAATATAGTTTTTAGGATTTTTGTCTGTATGTATGTCCGGGCTAAACTCAAAAAGTATAGCATGGATTTACTTCAAATTTTGCATGAATATTACTAAGAGGTCGGGTCAACATATTGGCTACATATTATCACGCTATCACCTACGGGGGAGGAGTTACGATAATAGTATATATAAAATTTAACGCGGGTAAAACCGCGGGGCACCGCTAGTACAGTAATAAGACCGACAAACAATAGACACTATATTTTATCAGTTGCTATTATGATAATATATTTCCAAGGCAATAATAAGCATCGTTATGTTTACTACAATGAGCCCAATGTTCGAAGATCTCGTATGTTCCACACAAGTGTATCGAGACAGAACAAAAAATACCATTGATACCTAAGTACAATGTATAAGATTCTATAACAAACTTCCCAATGATATTAGAGAATTCTCTATTAATAAGTTTAAAAGAATTATTAAAGCCAAATTGTGTAGTAGGGGTATTACAAAATATCAGATTATTTAAGTGATAAAAGTGCTTGGGATTGAGTTGTTCTGAGTCAACACACATGATTGTAATTAATCTTAAGTATATTTTATTTTAAAAAAGGATTCCTACTGAGTTTTCTGGCAGTGACTCTCAGTAGCTGCCACGTCATGCACTGCACGGTAGGGTAAAAAAATGACGATTCCCCATAAATGTAAAATTTTTACGGAATAAATAATTTTTGACTTTGACAACAAAACATTAATATCAAATTTTAGTTTCTTTTTGCATTATTCTCTGCCAAATCGGGGTAATAATAAGGATGTTAGCAAGGAAATCTTAATCCTGATTTGCCGGTGTGTTTCGTTCGTAGCTTAACGGACAGAGCCCCTACCACCCCTACCTCGTATTGGTAGAGGGTGCTGGATATGGAAACCTGCCGGACGATCAAATCTATTATTTCAAATTTTTGAGATTAATACCTACGTTACCTATTATTCAACTTAGTGTATTAACAGAAATGTTATTCCCTATCTATGTTTTAATTTTTTTGGTGTCATAATCTTCTGAGTAAGCGATTCAATAATGAATTCATGTTTTCTACGTTGTATTTACAATCGTTATTGTAAAACACACAAAAAATAACAAATTTTGCTGTTGTATTCTTATTTTTTTGAGGTTTGTTCTTCCGGCGAAAAAACCTGCGAGTTTGGAACAATTTGGAAATAATGTCCTGGTCGAATTTCGGTCACGGCGGCCAGTATTAACGGAGGCTCGCCACCTGCGCGGGACATATTATAGTGCACAAGTGTGTGCATACACACGGGCACTTTCTATTCGATCGATCCGAGGGGATGACTAGCGACACGACCGGAAAGAGGTCAGGTACAAGACCGACGGCTTTACCTGCTTTCCGATGTACGGGGGTGTAATACCGCAAAGTGCCACACTTCACCTTATATTAAAAAAAATCTGTACCGAAGAATCTCAAAATCACTTTTGCCTGACCCGTGATTTGAATCCCGGACCTGAATATCTGACGCTAACGCTACCAACGATGCAGAAATACATCCATACCTACTGACGTGATTTGGGGATTATTTTTTTGTCTTGAGTGGTGTAAGATGGGGTAGGTAAACCTTAATAGTATAGATTATGGCCAGTATTTTAAAATTTCTCTAAAAAAAACAGTAAAACGGGTACTGGGTATCTTTAAGGTACCGCTTTTGGATCTAGTTGTGTCATTTGGTGCATGTGATGATCCCCATATGTCCAAATCTTACATGCACCAGGGTATTGTGTGTGTACCTCTATGTCGAAAGCCTAGAACCTCTGTATTAGTTTAAGGACCGAAGTGACAGAATAATATTCAGGGCAAAATAAGCCCTCCATCCCATCGTCGTGATTCGGTAGGTATTATGTGCGCGTGTTGTAGTAAGACAAACGAAACCAAGGGCGTCCGCGCTAGCTAGATTATATTGATGGCGTCGTCACGAGAATACCTATTTATTTAGACATTTTACATTTTATTTTATTTTACATTTTTTGCGATACTTACAGCTAGCAGGTAACTTAAACATAACTTATAGAAATTTCCACTGATAGATATTACATTAATAAATTAGGTTAAAGGTCGGTTAGCAAATGCGAAATTACGAGAAATATACTTGCGTTAATGTATGTTTAAGCTTGGAAACACTGGTATTGAATAGGTCAAACACATATACACAAGAGAGCTTGTTAAAAATCCTACTGGTACGTATAATAAATGAGTTTTGCCTGTATGTACTCTTAACGCTGGGAATGAAGATTATGTGAGCTTTCCGTAATGGTATAGTGCACGCTATTATTTTCTAAAAGTTCGGGACAGTTAATTGAACCATTTGCAATTTTGTGTAAGTATGTTAAGTCTGCGATGCGCCTACGTTCATGTAAGGGTAAAATGTGAAATTTCCTACATGATGCAGATAATTATCTGCATGGAGTAGTACTCATTAGTATGTGCTAAAAGAACATTGATTTCAGATTCTCTAACCCGCCCGACTTAGCATGGATAGATAGATAAAAGATAAATTAGTAATTCACACCAAATAATGACTTGTTTTGGCAAATTATTGATACTTTAGGTTACATTAAATCGTAATTTTGCATTGACTTATTTATGCCTATTTTTGGATCGATAGTAGGGCATGCAAAACCGGTTTTCGGCCAAAATTTAACGATTTTTGAAAACCGGTTTTGAGAGCCAAAACCGGAGCTCAGCTCCGGTTTTCCCATTATTGAGTAACAATTAACATTTTGATTTTTATCAAATTTTTTTCGAACACTCAAAAAATAATTAATTTTGAGGCATCAAATGCATCCGAACCGAACATTCTGCCTGCATCCACCCACTTACACCATGTATGAAAGCGGAGGGCATCAGGGTGTGTATCTCACCGAAGCATATAATTATTTATTATGTGTTCTACCAACAAGTGTTGAGAGTGAAAGGGTGTTTTCGAGTGCTGGGTATTTCTGTAACAAAATAAGAAGTTCGCTGTCTGATCGAATGTTGGATGCACTTATATTCTTAAGATCACATTGTCAAGAACAGCGATCTCTTGAAAACAAGTGATTTATGCTTTATTTAAATTAGTATACATAGTTGATTATTGATCTCTTTTTTAGTGCAATATGAATCATATTATAATAATGTTATTTTGTAGTTCGTCTTCAAAGTTACAAAAATGTTGATTTTTTTGGTAATTGTAGGTGCTGTGTTTAATATTTGAAGATGCTGATAGTGTTTTCTATGTTTAAAATATATTATTTTTGATAGCAGACTTAATAGGTACCAAAGATACCAAAAACTTACTTGTTGTTGATTTGATCTCAGTTAATTAATCTTTATACTATTATAAGTTCATTGTTATCTGTACAATTATTATGGTTTGGATTAAAAAGAAATGTATCATACAATTTGTTTTACTTGTAGACTTAGTGGGTATTTAAAAAAAATGGTGTTTCTTTTTAAATTATACTAAATTCGATTTTTTTTTGCTAAAACCAGACCTAGCTCCGGTTTTCGGTTTTGGTCCCAAAAAAACGATGTTCAAAACCGGTTTTGATAACTTTCCGGATTTGCATGCCCTAATCGATAGTATCATCAGTTGTCCCAATATATTTATTTATAATAATATATGGGACAACCCATTCGTATTAAAAATATTTACAAATGGAATAATGGCTAATAGGGATGCGCCGTGTGGTTCCAGGCCCAGAAAGAAAAACTGCCCCACCCCTCCCGCCCCCCAAATCAGGAGGATAATATCGCTTCTCAACCTTTTTCATTTTGCTTTAAATTTACATAATCATGGTTACATTCTTAAAAGTTTTGTAAATTATGAAATTTATTCAATTAAAACATAAACTCAGCAAGGCATTCAATTTATAATAATAAATTATTATGCTTATCTTGGCAAATATAACAAATAGTAATTAACATAGCATATTCCAGCTATGTAAATACAGCAAAAATGTACTAATGTAGGTCAAGATATTGTTGTGTGGTCATAACTTTATGAAAGTTGCAATGAAATCTATTTAAATCACAACCAAAACTTCTACAATAAAACGGTGTTACTGATTTTTATAATATCAATCACAAAATAATTATCCATGGTATTTTTAATCACTGATGTGTGGTGACGGCAACAAATATCGGAATCAGAATATCATCACCCTATCTCATCCCGTGGGGGGCGTAGAAGTCGACCCGAGGGAATATCTACTAGAGGATGGGCAGCAGCTTCCTTCTGATTACTATGACCATCTTACTGCGATCGCCAACCCGCCTGCCAAGCGTGGCGATTATGGCATATCCCCCCCAAGACGATTCTTGAGGGAGGCTTGTCCAGCAGTGGACTTATTTAGCTGTAATGATGATGATGATGATGATGATTTTTAATCATAGAATATTACCCTAGAGTTATGGGTTTCACGGCATGTGCGGCGCAGCAGCTAAAATAGTAGCTTCGCCACTTCATGGCCCAGGTTCGCCCCGGACAACTATTTATGTGACCCATAAATAATTGTTCTGACTCTGGATGTAATTTGTGTCCGTCTATTATATGTTTGTAAAGTACGCCGCGACACAGGGATTAAATTTCCTAGTGCGGACGTTGTATAAAAAAAGAAATTAAAAAATATGGTCTCTATGGGTCTATAAAAATGTTTGAAATGGGAAGACTAACATTTTAATGACTTAATTATTTAAATTCTAGCATATTTTGTTTATTAAATCCATTGTTTACACAAAAACAGAAATTCATGTCTGAAGTTTGTATTTCTTTGTGGCATTGATTTTGGTAAGCTAATTGATTAATTGCTTTTATATATATAACTAGCTGTTACCCGCGACTTCGTCCGCGTGAAATAGTATCTTTGGGTAGCATTTTTAATTATTTAATAAGAATCATTAGTAGGTATATTTTAAAAAAATTTAAATATTTGTTTACAGTAGGTATAAGGTACCTATGTATTCCATTGAGTGGCAGAAAGTACCTAAGAAAATTTATAGGTCCCTTATGTTTAATAGACGCTTACAGGGGCCAGCGTCACGTTGTGTACAAAAATATTTTAAAATGACCTAATTTAAAACATTTTTGTACACAACGTTTGCTGTTTTGTTATTGTTTGTTAAAATGTGGAGATTGTTTGGACTCGACACTCGCGAGCAGGCCAGTTTGCCATGTACAGTTGGCCATGCGAAAAACAGTTTTTTTCTAAATTGACACCTGCTACATTACTGACAACGACGTCTGCCCGTTCGGGTAGGCATAGTTAGATTCGTTCGCTCCCCCACCACACGACAGCGCCGTTGCCTGCCGCCACACTTCGGCGTATGTGCGCGACGACGACCGACGACCGACGGCAGCGGCGGCGATGCAGAGTATTCGTTAAAAGGAAATTTAACTTCAAAAGCCAAATTTTTTTTAAATTGATACACCCAAAACTTCTAAATGTCATGTTCCTAGGTTCAGTGGTTAAGATTTTGTATACAAATAGTTTAGCTTCGTAGTTCCCAATCCCATACAACTTTTCACCCCCCATTTTAACCCCTTACAACCCCCTATTCGCAATAAAAAGTAGCCTGTGTTCTTTCTCAGGGTCTAGACCATCTGTATACCAAATTTCATTCAAATCCGTTCAGTAGTTTTGGCGTGAAAGAGTAACAGACAGACAGACAGACAGAGTTAATTTGGCATTTATAATATTAGTCCGCATAATATATAATATAGAAGTGTAAAGACATTGATAATTTATCTACTCAAAAGATTAATAACAATATATTTAACCTATAGGTCAACCTAGTCAAGGGAGTTTCAATACATAATAATACAACACAAATATAGTATTGTCCAAATTTAATAATATGTAAGTACACAAGCAAGATGCTTGTTGTTCATTGCTGTGTGGCTGACAGCATAGAATATCGAGACCCTATCTCATCCTGTGGGGGTGTAAAATTTCTACCGAGGGAAATCTTTCAGAGAATAATAATAATATCTATAATATCTAGGGACAATGTCACACAGATCATCCTAGCCCCAAACTAAGCAAAGCTAAAGCTTGTGCTATGGGTACCAGGCGACGATATACATACTTATATAGATAGATAAATACTTAAATACATAGAAAACATCCATGACTCAGAAACAAATATTCATGCTCATCACACAAATATTTGCACTTACCGGGATTCGAACCCAGGACCACCAGCTTCGTAGGCAGGAGCACTACCAACTAGGCTACAGTGACCGTCAAATGGGCAGCAGAGCCTCTGGGTGTACTATGACCATCATACTGCCATCACCAACCTGTCTGACAAGGGTGGCATTTATAGCATATTTCTCCATAATGGATAGACTCCCGATGGAAATATTTTGGGGATACCTTTGTCTAACTGTGGATGACATTTGGCTGACATGATGATGAGGCAACCAAGAAACAAGCAATCACTAATTGTAAAAAAAATAAATGTGAAGTAGAATTGTATGTAATAATTTTATAACCAGAAGGTACGAGATATGCAGAAGGTTAGCGTTGATGCATCACCCCCTTAAACCTACATCTGAGTCGCAAGTTTGAGACTCTGTACGCACAGTGAATTCATGTTATGCTCAGAATTAGGTCTTCATAATTACTCAAATGTTTAACATATGTATCTAGACTACATATCTCTTCTAGGCCACCTATGAAAATGCACCATTTTGTTTGTACTTGCCCAGCCCACTAATACTAAGTTCTACATTTTATAATTTTATAGCTGTGCCCCGCGGTTTTAACCATGTTAAATTTTATAAATTATCACAGCTCCTCCCCCATAGGTAGGTGATAGCATGATAATATGTAGCCTATATATTGACCCG
Organism: Pseudoips prasinana; assembly: GCA_951640165.1. Lineage (NCBI taxonomy): Eukaryota > Metazoa > Arthropoda > Insecta > Lepidoptera > Nolidae > Pseudoips > Pseudoips prasinana. The sequence continues at coordinate 20,629,791 of OX621260.1, forward strand.
ACGTCTTAGTAATATTCATGCAAATTTTGAAGTAAATCCATGCAGTACTTTTTGAGTTTAGCCCGGACATACGTACAGACAAACAGATAAACAGACAAAAATTGTAAAAACTTTATTTTTGGCTTCGATATGGATTGCATATCATGCCCCAAGTATCAATTAAAAAAATATTCAATGTACAGTTTTAACTTTCCTACGATTTTATTATATGTATAGATTAGCATTTTACCTGAATGGGTGCTATACCTCCCCCTAGGCCTATAATAGTATGTTTTTTATTTAGTCAGTTGTTTGTGGCTCTACACTACAGAAAACCAATAATAAATCCCACTTCAAAAAAAAATAGTTTTTATACTTAAAGTGACCAATTGGTATTATTTAAAATAATATTTAAATATTGAATATTAATTCTCACAGCCGCTATACGGTTGTTGCGGCCGAGGCTTGAGATTATTTAAATAGTGAGTAAATCAGCCCATAGTTTCTGCCATATATTAGCATCATTGCAGTAGGAGTTCTAAGTATGTTGTTTCTGAATAGTGATATTCTTAGACAGCGTAGATCCGCTATACTCAACCTGCAGCCTTTTTATTGACCCATATGAGGTTACAAATTTTTTCATTAATAAAGTAACTACATTGTTAACTGGAATTTACATTTTAATTAAAACCTAATTTTTGCTTTAGGCCCTCGATGACATGACTATAATGTGTTTGTAGACCCTTTAAAAAAAAGGTTCAATATGGCTGGCATAATTGGACTAGACCATTGAGTTAAAATAAATTGTATAATTATGTAAGATACATATTGTATTATAATTAATTGCTTCATTGTGAGCTATCTACAGTAACAGTTTAATATCCATGTGCTGAATAATAATTATTTTTATGATAATCAAAAATAATATTTCGTTAATTATGACTATTTAATGTGATATTGCAAGATATATATACCTACTCATTATTTAACATACCTGTAAGGGGAAAACGGCACTTTTGTTTCCGACGTAGCCGTGTACGACATGGCTTTGTATGGACAGAACTCGTGGGGTGGAATCTGAAGACATCTTCTAATCTAAAACAATATTTAAAGTTGCTGGAAACAGTACATAACCACAGAATAAGACTACTCGCTGCTAAAACAGCCACTAATTAAACGAAACTAAATGAAACAAGTGTTTCACAAACCTTTTTGGTATTATTTTAATACGATTAATTAGGTATATTTAAAGAGTGCTTGTGAAGATTAAATTCAATAACAATTTACTGAATTTCACCGTGCTCACGAACTCACAACAACCAACACTGAACTTGATTTTTTTAATGTAATAACTTTATGTCAAGTTTGACATAATCTGTCAATATTTTTTTTTTGATCATGGATATTAATTTCCTTCAGTCGTAAATAATGGTCGCATTATAGCATATAATAATATGTACGTTTCCATCATTTAGCTACAGTCAAACTTGACAAGTAAAGTCCGTCACAGTCTTGCCCCAATAAGGCAGCGAAGACTTTACTAGAGGTTTCCATGGAGTTTTCGAACACGGAACATCACAATTCACGTCAATATGACACTTTTCTCCACGTGGTGTGTAACATTGTCGAAGACGTTATATTTAAGAATCCATGATATTTACATATAAAATTTCGAATTTATAATAATAATATGGCGACAGCTGGCTGATGTCATACTATAGCGGTTCAAGTTTACAGGTACCTATTGAAGTCTTGATTGACGACATTTCTTTGAACCCACCCCGGATGTCGTCAATCAAGACTGGAAATCCGGAAAATTATTAATGTCTGGCAATTATCATTTTATAGTCATCTTTTTGGCGACATCGTGGAAAAGACGAATCGGGGCATTGCTTCATTTTCAAAAACTGGTGTAAATTCGAGTTTTATGAGTAAATATGGTGGATTTTTAGACATAACATCTTCTACAACGTACACAAGTGCAGAAAAGTGCCATATTGGCGTGAATTGCGATTTTCTGTGTTGAATCTAAAACTTCATATAAGCCTCTGTAAAGTCTCCACTGCTTTACTGGGGGTAGGACAAGGACTATCTATGACTTTACTGTGACGGACTTTACTTGACATTGACTCAATGACGAAAATAAATGATATAAATATATATTTACTGAAGGCTCATAAAGAAGCCAGAGCCGTAATGCGGACAAAAAAAGTCATATTTTTTATTAAAATCCACATACATTTTGACCATGGCTATTTAATCCATCATGGTGTTATTACAGAATGTTTGCAGTGTTTTTGTAATTTAGTCACACTTAGAGCCTGTGCACACCACGTTTTTGAAACGCACAGTAGACGGCGCTCTTTGATCCTACAATGTATGTACAACCTAAATGTGCATCAACGGCACGCGCGTTTAAAAAAACGTGGTGTGCAAAGGTCCTTATAGTCAAAGAAAGTCCGCCACCAACCCCACAATAAAGAACCGTTTCGGTCCCGGTCTGGTTTATTCATCATTGGTTCAAACTAAACTAAAAGTTATTCAGCCACTCCTCTATCAAGTTATGTCACTAGTATTTTCGCATCGCATCATGAGATGGATAGAAAGTGCCCCTGTGTTTGCGAACACACTTGCGCACTATAATATGTCGGGTCATCATCTAGTCTCCATTGAGACTGGCTGCCGAGGCTGAAATTCGACAGATTCAGAGGACACTATTACTGACTGCATTTTAATTTAATCAAGTCCATTATATGTTATTATTTTTGGCGCCCCATAAAATGCATCAGCAGTGCGTTATTCTTATATAAAAAGAAGTATGTTTTTTGGTGTAGGTACGTTAGACACAGATTTTATAAACCTATTAGCAAAACTTAAAGAAATTCTTGACACAGTTTTACTAGCGGGCAAATTGCATAACTTGTTTGACGTAGGTAGGGGTACTGATTGCATCGTAAATTACCTACCTAAAGTTTCGTTGTATACCTACTGCGTGTTATATGTACTTCCGTTTATTATTTGAAACGGTTTTTATTTTTGAACATGACATTTACCGTTCGTAAGGCTTTCACTGCTTCACCGGGTAATAAAGGCGAGTAAGAACCCATATGATCAGGAGGCTTAGTAAGTCTTTAGAAAACAAAACCCATGAACGGGTACTTATGTACTCACGGCGGCAATGACAACAAATAGAACAACGAACCGAACTCCTTCATATGCTTTGTTTTTTAATTCATCTGAAAGCCCCAGGAATAAAACAATGTAAAGGCAAGCGAAGTAGCGACGATAAGACCCGGTTATTTGTTGCAGGACCTGCTTTTGGCTTGTGATTTTTTTTATAAAGAAAACGCCCGCACTAAGTAATATAATCGTTGTGACGCGGGGTACTTTACAAACATAATAGACGGACACAAATTACTTACACCCAGACTCAGAACAACTATTTATGGGCCACACAAATAGTTGTCCGGCGCGGGACTCGCACCCGCGGCACGTAGCGGCGAGGCGACTGTCTTAGCCGCTGCGCCACACATGCAGTCAAATTATGTATGCACGACAGACAATCTATTGGGTCTTCCATCCAGTTGACTATGCTGTTTCCGCTTAGTGTTCTTCCTTCTTTTGTCTTGGAGGACGGGATTGGATTATACAACGTTTATCTATTAAAAGACAACGCCTGCATTTGGGAATTAAATCCCCGTATCACGCCGTAGCAGGAGGTATATGGAGGAGAGCTGCTAATAATAGAGAGGAATGGAGATATTTGGAGTAGGGCCTTTGTCAATAATGGCTGTATGCCATGATTACCTACTTGTAAAACACCAACAACCTCGCAGGACTAGATACCTAACACCATTAGTAACGACGTTAGTTCTACAATTTTGATAATTTGTTAGATTTTACTTTCGAAAAAACTAAGTATTATTTTAATTTCCAGCTTGAATGAAATTTTATGTAAATAGACGTGCATCACAAAAATTACGTAAATATATGGGAAAGGGGCGCAGCGCTAGCGCCTTTGAACTACCCATCCATTTGTCGAAGTTGTCAGTCATCCATGTAATTTTTTTTAACTTTTATTATGTCCCAACTCGTAGAACAAAAGTTGTTGCTTATGGTGTTAGCAATCTAGTCCTGCGAGCTTGTTGGTGTTTTAAAATTAACCCTGCCTAGTGATTATTTATAGCCACTGGAATCTCACATCTTATAAATAACATACTACGACTATTTAATCTACATAAATAAAAATGAATCAATGAAATGTTTGTACACACGGCTACATATCAAGCTAAAGACTAGCTAAAGCTATCAAGGGTCTCAGCTATCGTTTCCAATATAAGCTGACCTCTCATTCTATGAAAACCCTATACAACGCGGGATCAGCTTATACTGGATATGTAGCCGTGTGTACGTTCAGAACTTCCATACGACTGCATCAAATTGGATAAAGCTAACGTTATTGCGAGGAGGTCCATGTGAAAAAAATTGCAAGTATTTAAAAATCTCCGTAAAGTGAGTGGGCGAATGAGACAGAAAACTGTGAGACATTTTTATGTCGTTATTTGTTCAGCTATATCTGCTTTCTCTCAGGAAGGAAAAATAAAAATGTTGTACAGACGCAAGCACATCGGGAAATTTGACAGATTAAGGTAGCTTACCTTAATCTGTCAAATTTCCCCAATTGAAAGTGAACTTTACGCTTCTTATGTGATAAAGTTGAAAATTTACAAAAGAAGTTTCACAGATTGGGGTAGCTCGATGTACTGGCGTCTGTACTTCATATTGCAATAAAATATTTGACTTCAGACAATATTGACGGCAAAAAAAAATGGCGGTACGAAGTTCGCCGGGACAGCTACTTAAAATAATATCATTATTTTAATAATTTATAATTAGGTACTGCCAAGAATTGCCAAGTTAAATTGGTAGTGGGCAGGGCACTTAACTCGTAGACCAGACGGCCGTTGGCGTAGAAAGGTTCTTGAGTAGCGACCACGCACTCGAAGACGTAGCGTGGGTAGGCCCCCTACAAGATGGACCGATGATCTTGTAAGCATCGCGGGAAGCCACTGTATGAGGGCAGCACAAGACCAGCTATTGTGGAGATCTTTGGGGGAGGCCCTTGTCTAGCAGTGGGCGTCTTTCAGCTGATATGAAGATGATGATGGTTACTGCTGTTAGTTTTTGGAGAGATCATAACCACATCATCATCATCATCATATCAGCCGAAAGACGTCCACTGCTGGACAAAGGCCTCCCCCATAGATCTTCAAAATTGCCGGTCCCGCGCTATCCGCATCCAGCGATTTCCAGCGACCCGCACAAGATCATCGGTCCATCTTGTAGGGGGCCTGCCCACGCTGTGTTTTCCGGTTCGTAACCACATGCTATGATATAAATAAATCAACAATACAATTAAACTAAATTATATTTATTGATTACTATTTGTGGGTTGTTCTTGTGTCATTTCATATGCTCTTTCTAATGTGTCTGTAACAATTTTCATATCATTTTCAATGCTCCGAGCCCAGTTCTCAACATCACCTATTTCTTTCAGGGCACTGCTGAAGTTCTCGACAAGCGCTAGCCACTGCTGTGTTTGTTTAGCAAAGTTTATCGCCCCTTGGTGAAGAAGCTTCGCTTCTGCGTCAAGTTTCTTTTGGTTTAGGTATGCTTGTGCAACTCTGAAACATAAAAGTAAGAATATCACTGGACTGTTGGTTAAGTTGTTAGTGACCTCAATTGGTAAGTCAGAGGCTGTGGGTTTGATCCCCATCCAGGAACTGTGTGTATGATGAGCATGAATATTTGTATGGTCTCTGGGTGTAATTAATCTATAGCATGTTTAAATTTAGAAAAATATAAGTGTGTTTATCAGTTGCCTGGTTGCTATAGCACAGGCTCTACCAAGCATGGGGTCAGATGGCAGTGTCTTCGTCCAAGATATTTATTAATTTAATAAATTTTTAAGACTATAGTTTAAGATTGCATGTTATTGCTTTGAAAGGTAATGAAACAGCCAAACATCATTAAGAAATACAAAACTGACTGTTTTAGCTGACCTTAGTTAGTTAGTTGGGCGATAGGTTTCCACACTTAGCCTCCTAATTGGGCCATTGTGCGTGATACTTGTTTGGCTACTCGAACCATTTTAGTTCCATCCAGAAGTCCAGGAGACCACGAAAGCTGACCTTAACCTGATAGTATCGAGACTCAAGTATTGCATCGGGTGCCCATGCAATAGATATGGTATAAACACCAACCACACTATATTGAAATTGGAGTGGCATAACCTATAAAGACCAGAGAGTCTTTGCTCATTTCTTACTCAAAATTTCAGAAAAATGAAGGATTTAGTGGTCAAAATAATTGCTACCAGGGATTAAATCCCATGTTTCTGGACCTGCCAGTCCTCTCCATAGTTAGTAGTTTTAAATAATTAATAGTTTCCATAGACAAAGATAATTTTTACAAAGAGTAATGAACTCTGACAAGAGTGCATATTAAAAATTTATGTTAGGTAGCTTCAACAATTTTTTTTATTATATATATTGCTAATATGATGATGAGATTGTAAAAACTTACCCAACATTAAGATGATCCACAAGAGCTTGTGTTAAATCATTAGCAGCGGCAATGCATTCTTTTCGTTTTTGTTCTGAAAAAGTAGGAGTCTCATTACAATTTACATTTGGTAGTATGTTGTCTAGTGGTTAGCTACCACCTAAAATAGACCCCTCTGTTACAGGTGAATATAACACTGTTTTATATTCGATGTGATGGTACTGGATTGATGGCTTCATGTGCCTTGCTTGCTTGGTATTGCACTGGGGTCCAGGCCACTATAGAGCATTATTCTTACTGGAAAGCTCTAATGATATATATTGTCTAATGTTTAGATTCTTTATTTTTAGTACACAACCACTCGCTAATAAGGCAGTCAGTACTATAAAGACATATTCTTCAGTGGTGTTACACAATATTAGTGTTACTTAAACTAGTAACTAGTTTTATCATATTAGGTGTATAAAAGAAAGAAAATGATTTATTCAAAAAACTGCACAGACAACAAAAATATAAAATAAAAATAAAACAAAAGACAAAATAAAACCGAAGACACTTGTATATATATCTCATCCTTACCCTAATCATTATTCTGGTTCAAAATCTACTGTACTGTACAGTTGAAGTACAGACTTTTATAGTTTTTCAACTTTATTGATTAAGTATTTTATAAGGTTTACTTTCAATTGGGGTAATTTGACAGATTGGAGTAGCTTGATGTGCTGGCGTCTGTACAAACTTACTACTTGATCAACCCAGTACCAGTTTTATATGATTATAACCACCTATTGCATTATGAGAGTATTATGTATTATAGAGTCCAACTATGTTCACAGACACATGCAAGGAGTAACATGAAAAGTGGAGACAACTTAATGAGCACTATAAACCCATAAAAATGAACAAATTAAAATAAAACTGTTTGGTAAAATCATAATAAAATTGGCTCACTATAAGGAATCCATTATAAGTAATTCAATTAAAATGATTAACATCTCATACATGTTAATGATTTTTTTGTGTATAACACATGTTGATGACTACACATTGTTGAGTTTCATAGGAAAGTTAAGCTACTTTAGTTAGATCTCCACTATTAAGATTACAGCTTGTATATATATATAATTTGACGGCCACCGTAGCCTAGTTGGTAGTGCTCCTGCCTACGAAGCTGGTGGTCCTGGGTTTGAATCCAGGTAAGTGCAAATATTTGTGTGATGAGCACCAATATTTGTTTCTGAGTTATGGATGTTTTCTATGTATATAAGTATTTATCTATCTTTATAAGTATGTATATCGTCGCCTGGTACCCATAGTACAAGCTTTGCTTAGTTTGGGGCTAGGATGATCTGTGTGACATTGTCCCTAGATATTATTATTATATCTAGGTCTCTGACTTGTGTCCGTAATGAACAAGTGCCATAGCTGGAATTCAGACCATTTAGAATTGCTTCATAATAATACTTATGTCAACACATGGAACTACTCTCCATAACTAGTCGCCATTTGATGTAAACAAACTATTGAGATTATGTTTGAAAGTTTCTCTATGTGCTGCTAGCTCCAGCAACACACACAATACCTTTCATTAAGGTATCTTGCAGAGTTTAAATTAAAACCACAGTTTCAGCAAAGAAACGCATAAATATATTAATAGTATTATTTGTACAGGTATAACAAATAATACAATACACACTGGAATAATAGATATATTATTTACACGGAATTAATTATAGAAAAAACCAATTTTTTCCCAATGATGTCAATTGAAGGACAAATTCAATTGTTAAATATGTCAACAATATTTTTCTTCCGATTGTTCGTCATTCAACCTTAGCATGCATTGAGATTACATTTAAAAGAGTAACCTCTTTGCTTCAACAGATTATTAAAGAATACTCAACAAGGTTCTATATTCTGTTTTATATTTTCTTAGTTTTTACTTTTATCTTGTCTGTACCTATACATTTAAGTCTTGTATGTAATTCTTTATTACTGCAAAATATTAGGTTCCTGCAAGACAAGCCTGCGTTCTTAGTGCATAAACCATTGCTGAAAGTAACATAAAACCTTTTTTATGAAATACTTATTTAAATTTCAATCACCCTTGCAACGTTTACTTAAAATAACAAATAGGATAGGTTTAAGAATGTAAAATAATCTATAAATATAGCATTAAATAGAATGTTACCTTGTACTGCTCGTTTAGCCGTTTGTTTTGCTTGATGCTCTTTTATAAGCGATGATAACATTGCAGAATATTAGGGGCACCACAATATTGATGGAACTAAACTTGATGTTAAATCTATACGCTAAGTTGATATTTTTCCCTTACTTTTTAGCCTATTTGACTTGTACAGTTATATTACGTGTATTGTAAAATATAATTATACTGTTTGTAACTTAATTACCTACTATTGTGATTTCTCGTCTTGTGCGCAATCGCTGTCAAAAATTCAACTTGACAGATGACACTTACACGACAGCTGACTTATGTCAGGTGAGACTATGTGATTATGACTTGGAGAGTAAAAGCCCGAATAGGTACAGACGCCAGCACATCCAGCTACCCCAATTCACTAAAAAAGTTGTAAATATATAAAACTGTATTACATAAGATGAATTTTGTAATAAGTATTTGATTAACTATTTATTTGAAATTTGCTACGATGAACTTTTACTTTTTAAGCCTTATTACTTAATGGCATTCCACATTATCCACGCACGATTTTGCCAATATCAAGTGAGAATTGATATTCTGGACGGTATATTTAATCATGGTATACGAGTACTCGTAGCATGGCATGGTACAGTAGACCGTAGTACAATAGGTACACGTGCATTAGGTATGATACAATTATTACATACATACATAGACTCACGCCTGTTTCCCAGAGGGGTAGGCAGAGACAACGGATTTCCATTTGTCACGATCTTTGCATACTTCTTTTGCCTCGATTACTGACATTATATTCTTCATACATGCTCGCCGGTTTAGGGTACTTCTGACCTGCCCTTTCTTGAGAACATCTCCAATTTGGTCAGAGAATGTTCGACGTGGTCTTCCCCTTCCGGTTGTCCCATTCACACAGGCCAGGTATACTTCTTTTGTCAATCTTCTTTCATTCATCCTTTCTAAATGGCCAAACCATCTCAGCATGCCTTTTTCAATCTTTGTGACTACATCCTCTTTCACACCACAACGCTCTCTTACATCAGTATTTCGAATTCTGTCTCTCAAAGTCACACCACACATACTTCTCAGAGCTCTCATTTCCACTGCATTTATTTTACTTTCATTCTTTTTCTGCCATACCCAACTTTCACTTCCATACATTAAAGTTGGCACTAACACTCCATCGTGCACGGCTAGTCGAGCCTTCTTTGATACTTGCCGGCTACTCATAAAGGCGTGTAGTGCCCCATTCACTCTATTCCCCGCATTTACTCTTCTAACAATATCTTTTTCATATTTCCCATCTCTCGTAAACAAAGTTCCCAAATATACAAACTCATTCACCTGTTCGACTTTCTCTCCTCCAATCACAATATCACACGTTGTCGTGTATTCATCCCTCTCAAATACCATTACTTTCGTCTTACCTACATTCATTTTCATCCCTTTCCTTTCAAAAGATTCATGCATACTTGTTACCATCACCTGCAACTCGTCCGCCGATGATGCAAGTAAAACTTGATCATCAGCGTAAAGCAGACATTTGATGAGTAACTCATTCATCCTTACACCGCATTCACTTTCTTTCAAGTCTTTTAAACAGCTATCCATGAATAGGTTAAACAACCACGGTGACGCTACACATCCCTGTCTAACACCCTTTTGGATGCTAAACCACTCGGTGTATGACCCGTTAATCCTCACGCAAGCTCTGGAATCCCTATAAAGAGATTTTAGTGCTTGAACAAGGTTGTCGTTCAACCCATACATGGACAGTACCGACCATAGTTCACTCCTCAACACTCTATCGTAGGCCTTTTCTAAGTCTACGAAGGCACAGTAAACCTTTTGGTTTTTGCCCAAAAACTTCTCTACTATGCTTCGCAGAGAAAAGACCTGATCCGTGCATCCCATTCCTTTCCGAAAACCTGCCTGTGCATCCCATATTTTCGCATCGGTTTCTTTCACAACTCTTTCAACCAATACTTTTGCATACAACTTACCAACGACGCTGAGTAGACTAATGCCCCTACAGTTTTTACAGTCTTGCCGTGAGCCTTTCCCTTTGTAAAGAGGTACGATGACAGCCTTGCACCAATCACTTGGCACTTGGCCGGTGGTATAGCATAAATTGAATAGGCTGCACAGCTGACTCGCTATGACGCCATGTCCAGCCTTCAGCATCTCGGAAGTTATCCTGTCATACCCTGGTGACTTACCTGATTTCATACCCTTAATAGCTTTCACAATCTCATCCATACCAATGTCATCTTTACATTTGTTCTTGTCTATACTTAGTGAACTACGTTCACTCTCTGTTACACCTCTTTCATACAAACTTTCAAAATACTCCTTCCAACGTTTTAACACGCATTCTTCCCCTTTCACTATATTTCCATCTTGGTCTCGTATGGATTTCAGTTCTGAGGTTTGAGTTATGCCTCTTACTGATCTAACGGATTTCCAGAAAAACTTAATGTTCGTCTGAAAATCCTTAGACAACCTTCTATCAAAATTATCCTTTTGTTCATTTTTCTTTTCATTCACCACATCCTTTACAATTCCTTTCATTTTCCTATAATCATTCCAGGCCCTTTCTATATCCTCATTCGTCGCCTTATGCATTCGTTCGTTTGCTCTGGTGGCTAGCCAGTCTAACCACGCTTTCTTCTTTTCACATACAACTTTTTGTACACTTTTATCCCACCAAATATTCTTCATCTTTCTTCCTCTTCGTCTCTTTATTACACCACATACTTCACCAGCTACACTCACCACACCTTCTTTGACTACCTTCCATAGCTCTTCTACTTCTGTTATGTCTTCAGATCCCTCAAACTTCTCAACCAACTTACTTTTGTACTCATCTGCCACTTCTTCCTCTTGCAGTTCCTCTACTTTTATTCTCTCAAGTACACTTTTAGTCTCAGGGATTCGGTGGCGCCATCCTTTGAATAGACCACTTATTCGGCTCATTACCAGAAAGTGGTCTGTATGGATTGCGGTCCCACGATAGACTCTTGTGTCTAGAACATTCTTTCTCAGTCTTTCATCTACAATCACGAAGTCAATCATACTCTTTCTCACATTTTTCCTCTCTCGTGTAAAATACAATTATTAATAGCAGTAAAGTTGAGCATAATTCCATATATGGGTCGGTTGGCGTGGTTGGTAGATAGATACTTGCCTATCTCTTCGCGGCGCAGGTCGTGGGTTCCATTCCCATCCAGGACGAATATCTTGTGTGTTCTGAGTCTAGATATAATCATCTATAGAAGTATGAAGATATTAACAAAAGAAAAGTAGTATAATGTAGTATATCAGTTATCTGATTTCCATAGTGTTTGAGCTCTGCTTAGGTTGGAGTCAGATGGCCGTGTGTGAATAATATCCTGGGATATTATCGCAGTGATCCGGCTTCCTGAAGAAGGAATCATCATAAATAGTCCCTCCTTCTCCATGAACTCAGCCAACATTTGGCACAGCGCGGGGGTTCCGGTCTTCAGTTCCAAATTGCTCCACTCTCAGTTTATTACCGAATCGTTTGCCTAGGTCTGTGTTAAAGCCCCCCATGACCACAGTGAAATAGGTGTTTGATGTATATATGGCTCTTGATATATCCTCATACATGACCTCTACCTAATCATCGGAGTACGTCAAAGTCGGCGCGTAAACCTGTATGACCTTCAACGAATACCACTTGGTAATTCTGAGTATAAGGTACGCCACCCTAGTCGACACACTCTCGATTTCCATAACGTTGTGGACTAGGGACTTGTGGACTATGAACCCGACACCACCTTGGGACAGTTGTTCGGCCTCCCGGAAATAGGATTTTAGGATTATCGTGTCCTCCCCCTTTCTTTGGACTTCAGACAATCCTATGATATCCTAATGTAACCAGCTCAGTTCCTCCTCCTGTTCGATGGTCTTCTCGTCATCCGCAGTGGAGATACGTGTGTTATAAGTTGCCAAGGCCAAAGGTCGTCGGGGTTGGTAACACGTCATCTGCCGGGGATTCTTAGCACCCCCTGCCACGCCGTTACCACAGTTGTTACCAAGGCTGTGAATAGCAGGGCTGCCGGGTGGGATATTTTTATTTTATTTTATTTATTTAATTTATATAACACCCACCAATCTTGCGCTACCTGCATCCAGAAGCTTCTAGAGACCCTTACAAGATCATCAGTCTGTTTTGTAGGGGGCCTTCTTTTTTATTTTAATAGGATTAGTCCCTCCCTCTTACCTACTACTGCTACTGCAAATCATGTAAGTTAGGGTCAACAGTGGCACACAATGAAATGGGGTACACTACATTAATACGAATAACTTTATTCCGACAGTCACAAATTTCAAAATACCGACTTTCATTATTCCGAATGGTAAAAAATTCCGAATATTACAACTCCGACTTATCTTTATTCCTAGTTTTATAATTCCTAAATTTCAGTATTACTAACGTTTATAATTACTATTCTCAAAATACCGAGATTCAATAGATCGAATAACAAAAAGTCCGACTTAATGATAAATCGAAACATCAACAATACGAATAAAAATATTTTGTTTCACCGGTCACAGTTCTAACCTCCTAACCCAAATGATTCACCAACATTAGAGGAATCTGGCACTCGTCGGCGGCATGAAACATGCTAGCAGGCAGGCATGCAACATGCAAGCAGGCAGGCATGCAACATGCAAGCAGGCATGCAAAATGCAAGCAGGCATGCAACATGCAAGCAGGCATGCAGCATGGAAGCAGGCATGTACATGCAATCAGGCATGCAACATACAGCAAGCATTGTTTCTGTCACGGCTCCGGCGCTGCGGGGTTTGGGCGGCCCCACGCGAGCTTATCGTCGCAGATGGTTTAAACGCTCACCCCTGCAGCTTCGGCTTGCTTTTTTGTCTTCCCGGTCACAGTTCTAACTTAACCTAACCCAAATGATTCACCAACAATAGAGGGGATCTGGCACTCGGCGGCTGCATGCAACATGCAAGCAGGCAGGTATGCAGCATGCAAGCAGGCATGCAGCATGCAAGCAAGCATGCAGCATGCAAGCAAGCATGCAGCATGCAAGCAAGCATGCAGCATGCAAGCAAGCATGCAGCATGCAAGCAAGCATGCAGCATGCAAGCAGGCATGCAGCATGCAGGCAGGAATGCAGCAAGCAAGAAGGCATGCAACATGCAAGCAGGCATGCAACATGCAGCAATAATTGTTTCTGTCACGGCGCCGGCGCTGCGGGGTTTGGGCGGCCCCACGCGAGCTTATCGTCACGGAAGGTTTTAACGCCTACCACCGCAGCTTCGGCTTGCTGGCCGGCTAAGTCGGCCAGCCTCAGCCGCGGAGGCGGGCGTTCAAAACCACCTGCTCCTCAGCTTGCGGGCCGCCCTACCCCTCCGCGCCTACGCGGTCTTAAATTACATTCTAGGGTAGGGCAGACAAGACTACGTGAAGTCGGTTTTGCAGCGATTCGTTTCTGTCACAAAATTTTGTAGCACAACGTGTTGATTTTTAGTTTATTCGAAGTATTGAAATTCGGAATGTCGTTTTTCGGACCGAGACCCCTTCGATCATTTGGCTCTTAGAACGTATGAAAATCGGAATACTAACAAATCGCATTTACGACTTTCGGGAAGATAAATTTCGTGGTATTTAATAATAGACATTACAATTCTTAGGTATTATGAAATTCGGACTTTTGAAAATCGGAACATCAAAATTTGGAATAAAATATTTCGGAGTATTTGGGTGTTCCCAATGAAATGACACTGAGCGGTGAGGCCTAGACATTTCCCGGAGAATTGCTTCGACTGTTTAGAATTCAGCAAATTTAATTTGAAAGATACAAAGAGCAGTTGGAAAAAAGTAGATCCACTTCCTCCCAGAGCAAAGCGGGAGACAGAATGATATAATGAGCTAGAAGCTAGACACATCTTCCTGCTTCGGAGGGCACGTTAAGCTGTAAATCCCGGTTGTTGTTGTTGATGTTGATGTTGCTGTTGTAGTTAAGCCATATCAGAGGCCTATCGGACGGTTTGAACAACTCCGACATTATGGCAACCACTGTCCTTACGATAAAGATAAAGAGAAGCTGCAGTCGCAGGATTTCAGCAAAAAGTATTATGAATTATACAATTCAAAGTACCTTTGCTTAAATTGTAGATAAAACCAAGAGGTATTGAACCGCCATGCGCCAGTTTGAAACGGATAACTTCAAATAATAATAATAAGTCATTTATTCTCTCTCACAGAGTACACACAGGTTTACAATAATAATAGTATCACAGCATATGACAAAACTTTGTGAGAGACTGGTGCTTGATGTAGGTTTGATACCTGTATTACAAGTCACCAGTGCCCTCCCGCGGCTATTACATTACTATGTAACTTAAATATCAGTAACAATTACGATTTTGAGAGTGGCTGTATTATCTATTAGTGCTTTACACTAATAGATAATACAGCCACTCTCAAAATCGTAATTGTTATATATTATATGGATGGATATAGATGTAGGTGTGAGAGTGTATTTGAATTATGTAGTGTATTAGTATGGAAAGATGTAGGTGTGGGTGTGTATGAAAACGTGTTTAATATGTAAATCATTAAAAGTTATACATATATTAGTATAGTACAATGTTAAGATGCGGCGATGTGCTGGCGTCTGTTCCTATTTGTGCATTATGTGCCAAGCTTAGGCACTTGAAAATAGCTTGGCATTAGAAGCAAATGACTGCAACGAGGCAGTAATTTTTGCCTTAGGCACTTGAAAATGCCAAGCTACTTTCAAGTGCCTAAGCCAACAAAAAACGGTCTAGCGGTAGCGATCAAGCTAAAGCTAACCTGCCGTAATCTTCTTCTAGCGCCGGATTGTGCGGAGTTCCGGGAACGCGGGTATGCTGCTCCGGTACCCTCCTTTTGCACCATATTCCTGTTGGGCGGGATACGTAATACGGACTATAGTTTGCCCTCCCGGATTGCCGACTCCTGCCAGAATAATGAAAGCCTGGGTTCAATTTCCAAATCAGCCCGTGGCGACCATAAATCACGTAGTAGATAAGTCACATTGTGAGATAAGTTACAACAGATAAGTTTAAAGAGTAATAAGCACGCGCCACATTAATACATAAGGCTGATTTTAGAATGACGCGCGCGGCACGCGCCGGCGGCCAGCGCGTCTCAGCAGCCGCGTGCGAGACGCGTCACTCTGAAACGCTAGCTGCCAGTAGAGGAGCTCGGGCAGCGCTGGCCGACGGCGCGCGTTTCACACGCGGCGCGCTTGAACTGCGTGACTGTGAAACGCAACTACTATCTAGTGTAATTGTAAGCGCGCGCGTTTGGACGGCGCCGCTCGCCGGTGTGACTCTGAAATCAGCCTAAGGTGTCTCACTGATCTTTTTTCAAAAAAAAAACTTCTTAGTAGGAAGGTATCGCCCCGAAGTCAGCGAGTTGGCGGTATCACACCCCCGTGCCTCGTAGAGCACATAGTGACCTCTCTTCGGTCGTACCAAACGGATCTTGAGAGTGATGGAATCGAAAGTGCCCCGTGTTTGCGGACACGCTATATACCCAATCTGTCAAATTTCTTTAATAGATTTTCAACTTTATCTCATAGGCATAAGGTTCACTTTCAATTGGGGAAATTTGACAGATTGGGGTAGCTTGATGTGCTGGCGTCTGTACTATAATATGTCCCGCGCAGATGGCTAGTCTCCATTGAGAATGGATTGGAAAATTACTAATAGAGGTGAATATATTGTAGTTAAATACCCTTGCCTTCATACTTACTGCACCAATGAAATGAAATGAAATTTATTCAGCACTTGGGTATTAACATACACTTGTACTTGTCAAGGTCACAATGCAGTACATAAACATAGTGGTTAGTATGAAATTTACAAAAAAAATTTAATTAGTCCGTCCGTGCGGTTTGTTATTATCGCATATATTTTCTGAAATCCTTAAATAAATAACAAGTTACTAATCTATTACTTTGAAATTTTGTTCTACTATATTAAAATTAAAGAATGGAAGACTAAAGCAAAAAGACGAAATTCTAAATGAGGGTGTGATCACATGCACGGGATCACCGATCACGCGTTAATGGGCCAAAGCGATCCTCGCTGCTGAGGAACCTACCCTAGCTAGCCTGCGGCTTTCTCTAGCTACCTAGGTGGATGACCCAGAGAAGAAAGCCACAAAGAAACTCCGGGCTTGCTTTTTTCGTCTTCTTTTGCTTTCAGTTAACGATTTTTTTTAATGTCATGTATTTTACTTACATTGTGATTGGTTGTTATGTAGGCTAATGCACGCACAGAACCGTTGTCATCCAGTGAATCATAATAAAATAAATAACCAATAGCATTCAATTTCACTCAAGCACTTAGAATATCCTCTTGCTAGACGAAAAAACGGTGGGTGCATCCGCGTACATTTACAAAATTAACAAGTCACACGAAGTCTACCAGAGGCGAAAAGAAAAAAAATTTGAGTACCCCAACAGCAGTTCGACCAGTTACCGCAAGCAGCACCCGTTCACGAGTACGACGTGTGGGCCACCAATGACAATGGTGTACACAGATATCCGTTAAACGTTAACAATTAACCATTTTTAAGTGATCGTTAATGATGCTGTTAATTTATAATTTACAACTGTCAGTGCCGAACGCCGACTGGTAATCATGTGATTGCATTAATTATACCCCACTAATGGAAGAGGCCACTATCGATTTTCGCTTATCGCTTACGACGACGCCAGCTGCGGACCATCGGAAAAAGATTTCAAGCTTATTTCATTTTATTCATTTATGTGTAGGGGGTGGAACTTTTACTGTTTCCGCGATTGTAAATGGGTTACTGCTGTCGTTATTGGAGCGTAGATATACGAATTGATTTATTTCGACGAGTCAGATATTTAGCGTCTAAGAGTTTTAGATTTTAAATTTTAAATAGATACGAGTATTTATGCATTGAGCATATTATGTGTCACACATACCTATGCAATGGATTTTAGAGACTATTAGGAGATCTCTTTCTTTTTAAACGATAAAAAAACGGCTATATGCGAGACGTTCCACACCATATCAATAATAACAGCAAAAAATCACGTTGGTTGTATGGAGAACCTTCCTTAAATATTTGTGTTTTTTTAAGTATTTAGTTTTAGAGTGAATATATAACTAAATATCACGTGAAGATTTCAAACGTCTACTTGTTGCCGTTATCAATAGGTATCCCTATCCAATTTTTTTGCCCGACACGGCATTTTAATATGGGACTGACGTAAAACTTAGATATATGAACCGTAGGCTATGAGAAAGAGAGAGAGAAAGTGTACTCGCACCTCTCTCTCTCTTGCCCCACAGTAATATACGAAAAGTAACTCTCTCTTTCTATCTTCCCTAACTTACATCTGAAAAACTTGTGTGTACTTATGTACACGCGTTAGAAGTTATACTTCTTAATATACAACTTGAACATAGTTATCAATTTTCATACCACCTAGAACTAACGTCATGCTGTTATTTTAACGATGCGCGCGCAGATGCGCGCGCATCGTAAAAACTCACTGTGATACCACCTAGAACTAACTTCATGCTGTTAAATTTTTTGGTGTCGGTGTGCGCGCGTGATAGATTATTCAGAATATTTTGCCTAAATACTAAAACAATTATAAAAAAATAGTACGTTTAAATATGTTTATGTCTCATTTGTTGAAGAAATTATGTCGCTAACAAACTGTGTTACAAATCTAATTCGATTTTATATCAGTGTTATTTAAAAAGTAGATTTAAGGTTAAATTAAAATAAAAATAAGATTAATTTTAGAGCTATTTACATGTTTAAATAAATATAAAATATAAATTATGATTTAACAACATTATTAGCAAAAAGTAGCAGTACGATTATAACCTCTTTTAAAAAACGTGGCCGCCAGACTTGTTTGTTCACTAGTATAAAAGGGCCCCGGTCAGACGAATCGACACACCCTCAGACCGATACGCGCAGGAGTTCCCCAAGGCTCAGTCCTTGCCCCGCTCCTGTTCTCGCTGTACACCAGCGACATCCCCAGACCCAATAAGGCTCATCTAGCCCTCTTCGCTGACGACACAGCTCTCTACTACTCCAGCAGGAGCACGTCAGTCATCCACCGAGAACTCCAATCCTCAGCCGATGCCCTCGGCGAATGGTTCAGGAAATGGAGGATCGAAGTCAATCCCACCAAGAGCGCAGCCGTGCTCTTCTCTAGGATAGACCCCGCCCCCACCGCCGATCCCGTCCGAATGTTTGGTGAACCGATCCCCTGGGAGAAGAAAACCAAATATTTGGGAGTGATCCTCGATCGGAAGTTAAACTTCAAGGACCATCTTAGATACGCTCGTAACCATGCCTCATTTGCCCTTTATCGATTACACGGCCTCCTGAATGCACGCAGTAAAATGTCCCTTGAAAACAAGGTGAGAATTTACAAGACGTGCATTCGACCCATGATGACCTATGCGAGCCCGGTCTTCGCGCACGCTAGGGATCGATTCATCCACCTCCTACAGGTAGTCCAGAACAAGTTTATGCGACGAGCCGCGGGCGCACCGTGGTTCGTCCGTAACAAAAGCCTCCATGCCGATCTCCAATTGCCTACCATCAGGCAATGGATGAAGCAAGCGTCCAAAAGGTACTTTGACTCTGCCACTCACCATCCAAGCAAATTGGTGGTACAGGCGGTCAAATACACTCCTTCCCGACTCTCACGTAAACACCGTCGTCCGAAGAACGTCATAGACGAATCGGACGACGAGATCACCGTATACTTAAACCAAATCAAATCGATTAGAGACTCTCGCAACACTGCACAACCGATATTTCGTACTCGCCGGATGCGAGTACGACCGCGAACGCGTCGCGACCACCAGCGTCCTCCATGACCCTTAGTTTGCATATCGTACCGATAAAAAGCCCCCCTCAACGCGGACGGGGGGCCGCGTCATGTCATTAACGTAGAGCGAAAGTTGCACTAAACTCCCTAAAAACCATGATCTCTCGCCCTCTCCCCGTCAGTATCCGCCCAGAGCCGAGGTTCGAACCCCACAGGGGGTGCCCTCCGGCGTGGGTACTTAGTTTGTAGTCTATATTTGCTAGGCCGGTTAGAGCCCACGCTCACCCCTACTGCCCGGTGAAGCAGTAAAAGCCAAAAGGCTAACTGCACGAGTCGCGTTAAAAAAAAAAAAATAAAAAAAAATAACGAATCGACACACTTCTTAGTCGGCCGTCGAACCGAACGGAGCTCCGTGTTTGTGTTGCCACCTAAAAGCTGAGTATACTTTATATATTATTCCTGTTAAATTATTAATATTGGTATTACTGTGAAATTATTAAAATTAGCATTAATTAATTATATTGAACTATTCTTGTTTTAATATTTTATTTTTCAGCCGATGTATTATATACGAATTGATTAATTAAATTATACTATCCAATGAAATATGATTTCTTTTAAATATTTCCCCATAAACATTAACTAATATGACGGCGTTTACGTCAAACGTCAGGTTGACAGGACTGTCAATGTCAACCTAGCGAAGCGTCATTGTCGATGGTAGTGTGGGCGGCCATCTTGAAGTCACTTTTGAACGAGACGGCGCCCGCGCACCACCCTTGTGACGAATCGCTGAGAATCTTCGCCATCACGATATTTTAAGATTTAATTTGATTGATTTTACGTTGTAGTAATCACTAAACATCTAATTAAATCGTGATTCTTGTGAATTACGTTGATTGTAATTTGAAGTAATTTATTTCTGTTCCGCCCTCACCTACCCATAAAATTATAAGAGGATGAGTTGTGGTGAAGAGCCTTCAAGCCGTCCTGCCTCGACATCAGAAGTGGGATCAAGAACCGAAGATAAGCCACATGGTGAAGAAATTTTTCGAAAAATGTTTGAGCTAGAAAATTGCCGGATGTTGAGTCTGATGGAAACGATTAAAAATCAAGTGAGCGCCCACAATATGAAGCTACCCAATTTTGACCCCAAACTGACACAAACGCACGTGCTTGGGCATACTGTTGACCTTTGTTTCGGTGAAAATCATTTATAATAGCTATGGTGCGCTGAAAAGCACGGCGTCGCAGTGGCTATCACAAATATCGTTCCTTGAGATGCGGTGGTTGCAGATTCGAGTTATTTACTCCACGGAAAGATAGTGTTGAAACACCCGCGACTGACCTCATTAACCTGCAAAATAGGAAACGCAAGGAAAACGAATATCTGTGCGTGACCATACATAAACCTCAAAATGGCCAAATATGAGCGAAGACTACATTGCTGTCCACTGCACTGTCACATTCGTCAAAATTCCACAACCACCTACAACGATTAGCCTTCAATACGGAGATTATTACGAGAAAGAAGCTGCAGCGAGAATTGAAACCGTCTACTTTTATGAAAAGGAATGCGCCTCAAGTAGCTGAATATAATTGTGTAGACGCAAAACGATCCGAAACTGTATCGTTCTTAATGTGGTTTTATAGTGTTTTTAAATTGTTTTTTTAAAGTGTTTTAAAGTGTTTTCAGTGCGGCAAGCTAGGACATGGTGCATGTGAGTGTCGTCCGAAAAAGAGAAGGTCAAAAACGCCGGCAGCGACCTGGTCTTCTGCGACCAGAAACCAGACATCGCTGCTGTTTACGCTGTGGCCATTTAGCTTTGAAGTGCAACCGTGGCAATGAACAACGTGATCACAAGATATGCCCGTTAACGTCTACGTCGTTAACACACCAGAGAGGACATTTTGGTGAGTAGTTCCATGTTTATACGTTTCTAGAGCTGATTGCTCACTTATGACTCATGAGCTGATTGCTCACAAGCTACAGACGGCTTATAAATTTCGAGCAAAACTGTTTAATAATGTTGTTAATTATTCTTGTAGCTTACAAATTTCAACACAGATCGAGATCGATAATGTTTCGTTGTTTTTCATGGACAACCCAATCGTCGTTTACGTTATGATATCATGATTTAACGCTATACTTAAATAATCGTCCGAGTCGGTTGCCTCGAGAGGGCTGACTTGTCATGGATGATCGCTTGCTATATCCGAGACGAATTGTGTCGTCCAAGTCAGTTGCCTCGAGAGGGCTGACTTGTCATGGATGATCGCTTGCTATTTCCGAGACGAATTGTGTCGTCCGAGTCGGTTCCCTCTGGAGGACTGACTTGTTCTGGCTGCTTGCCTGCTAAGTGTAAGACGAATTGTGTCGTCCGGGTCACATCCTTGTTAGGATTGGCTTGTCTAGATGTTCACAAGAACGAAAATGTGCTGTCTGGGCTAAATTCTAGCCAGTTATGATATCTAATGCGTTTCTCGACTGGTCTTACTGAAGTGTAGTCCGAGTCACACCTCACGGTTGACTAAGCGGTACACTTGCCTGGTTAGTCCAAGTTATTAAATGTTTTTAGTGTTTGTATACTGATGAAAATTATTAAGTCAGGATGAGCGAACGGACTATGCAGTTATCTTAGTTTGTTTCAGATAAATCGCCCGTGGACGGTCGTACGTCAGTCCGGCCGTGACGGCGTTTACGTCAAACGTCAGGTTGACAGGACTGTCAATGTCAACCTAGCGAAGCGTCATTGTCGATGGTAGTGTGGGCGGCCATCTTGAAGTCACTTTTGAACGAGACGGCGCCCGCGCACCACCCTTGTGACGAATCGCTGAGAATCTTCGCCATCACGATATTTTAAGATTTAATTTGATTGATTTTACGTTGTAGTAATCACTAAACATCTAATTAAATCGTGATTCTTGTGAATTACGTTGATTGTAATTTGAAGTAATTTATTTCTGTTCCGCCCTCACCTACCCATAAAATTATAAGAGGATGAGTTGTGGTGAAGAGCCTTCAAGCCGTCCTGCCTCGACAAATATAAGAGATCGTTATTGGAGATACATTGTTATTAAATAACATTGTATACATTTAAAATATTAATCCATACATAATATTCTAACAGATAGGTATATAATGAATTAATATTAAATATACATATATATGGAAAATATTATGTAGTTATATGAAATAAGCTATTACGCGCATCGTAAAAATTCACTTTCATCATTTTTCTCCATCGCGCTAAAAGAAGTATAACTTCAAAAATCCGTTCGCCTCGCCCGATTACACCTTTCGAAACGCTGTCGTCACGTATTCACCAGCTTACTACCAAAGTCAAGCGTGCATAAAAAAGATTTACTTCATAAATACTGATCATGCGGGGTTTACATGGCTCGTTTTTCGCCGCATGGCTACTCGCTTTACAAAGCGCCTCACCAAGCGGCATTTTACACAGGTGACTAAAATCGCTTGCGTCATTCCCTTCGAAAATGTTGAGCAGAATAAGTGTTCATGCCGGTAATAATAGGTACACACATAACGTGCGCAAAACACCCCTGGCGGGCGATTCTAGGCACCAACCGCATGCGGCCGGTGGTCACGCGGCCAAAGTTGGATGCTAACTTTGGGGCTTGCGAGTTTAGTCACTTACGACCTAGTTGAATTGCCATACCGCCAGTGTAACACATTAGTCACTACAACAGAAAACCTTAACATACATTTATAATCTTGGAATCGGATGATGTTTGAGCTAAATACGATGTATCATGTTTTGAGAAACAAAGCAACACTAAATTTTAGAAAATCAAACCAACAAATCATTTATTGTTTAAGTTTTATTAGAGCTTACATTAAAAAGATCACAAAACCCTTAAATCTACTACAGTCTTCTTAAAAATAAATGTTCAAAGAAATTAGGCGTGTTTTCGCTCCTCGTTCCGAACGGCAGCGTATTTCTCCTTGAGTTTCTCAGTGAACTCGGGGTCATCCCAACCCCAGAGGTGAAGCGTTCCGTCCCCGGGGCGTTGTGAACGCTGCTTAAAGTATTTTTATTTGATTTTGATTATAATTTTAGAAAATAAAACCAACAAATTTTCATTTATTGTTTAATTTTTATTACAGCTTACATTAAAAGATCACAAAACCCTTAAGTCTACTACAGTCTTCACAAAAAGAAATGTTTTAAGAAATTAGGCGTGTTTTCGCTCCTCGTTCCGAACGGCAGCGTATTTCTCCTTGAGTTTTTCAGTGAACTCGGGGTCATCCCAACCCCAGAGGTGATGCGTTCCGTCCCCGGTGCGATGTGAACGCTGCTTAAAGTTTATTTTTTTATTTATTATAATTTTAGAAAATAAAACCAACAAATTTTCATTTATTGTTTAATTTTTATTACAGCTTACATTAAAAAGATCACAAAACCCTTAAGTCTACTACAGTCTTCTTAAAAAGAAATGTTCAAACAAATTAGGCGTGTTTTCGCTCCTCGTTCCGAACGGCAGCGTATTTCTCCTTCAGTTTCTCAGTGAACTCGGGGTCATCCCAACCCCAGAGGTGATGCGTTCCGTCCCCGGTGCGTTGTGAACGCTGCTTAATGATCTCGGGCGACACGTATTTTAAGTCATAAGCTTGGCCAATCTAGAATATAATAAAATTATTGTTAATGTTTTATAACGATGACCCCCTGGGGGGCTACCGCCTAATACGGCCGTTATCGTGATCGTGATCGGCGATCAAATAGGTGAAGTTTAAAAATGACTTAATCATTCGTGCACTCTGACGCACGGATACGCTCAGAAATTAAATCACTTTGGTCACCCATCTAAGAACTGGCCGCGAGCCTAGTTGCTTAACCTCGCGGATTACTTACGGACTGGTGAGACCATCTAGCTACGAGCGTGTCTCGTCTAAGACTTTGTTGTTACATATCAGGGTATTGGCGAGAAACTAAGAAATTTATGTTTTGAAACTTTAATAATAAAATTCTGAGGCCCTTTGCTCTCACTATTAAATAAAAAAAAAAAAGGTTTTTATTCACTTAGACTTTTAAAAAGCGCTTGTAAATAGTCAGAATATGTTTTAGTAATATATAATTAATTTGCATGCTTCGTAGGGCATTGTAAGCCAGTCCAGGCTGCGCCCATTACACATGTAGTGTCCTTTTAAAATAAATTTCATTTCAAAAGTTTAAGAGTTAGGTAACTGCAAAGAAAAGCTACACATTTCATGTGTCGGTGCCAAATTTAAACTTGAGTTTGCAAAGTCTAATTACAAGTTCCCAGCAAGTTCTAGCGAAGCATAGTTGAGGATAAGTGGCTATTAGTTGCGCACAATGAGGGCACGATCGGAGCCGCCATGTTTTACAAGATATTGCGTTTAATTTTGCTTCTTAATTACTTTATACAGAACTTTGTTATGTTTTATTATAAACTGGCTGTCCCGGCATATTTCTTGCCGCCATATTTTCCCAACCAAAAAAAAAAGTCAACGTCACACAGTCTTCTGTCTATTATTTTCTTTTACATACAAACCTTCTCCTGACAGTAACGAACACATAAAAGAAAGATTTATTTAAATGTACAGACGCCAGCACATCAAGCTACCCCAATCTGTCAAATTTCCCCAATTGAAAGTGAACCTTGTACTTTTGTGATAAAGTTGAAAATCTATAAAAGAAATGTGAAAGCCCCAGTCTTTCACATTTCTTTTATAGCTGGATGAGCTGGCGTCTGTACATCTTATGGCTACCCTGTTATTTTACATCGTCAATTTAATTAATAAATAAATGAATATCTGACTCTGACTCACTGACATCTGGTCTCAAACTAGGCAAAGGAAGATATTCGGGGAAAACACATTTTTCTTTTTGTACCAAAATCTTTTTGGATTTACTTTACGAACAATTTTCTATTGGTTACAATTTTAAGTAAAGTGGCCGAAAACAACAACATGATATATTCGTTTTTCAGCCATTAACCCCTTCCAATGCCCGTAACCCTGAAGACGCCACGGTTCAGTTGGTAGAGTAGACCTTACCTTTGCCATAAGGTCGATGAACATGATAGTGGGAGTGAGCATGTTGTAGAGAGGCAGCTCCGTCGCGCGGTAGTCCCACGGGAAAGTGTGGTGGTAGTTGTGGAAGCCCTCCACGCAGATCATCCACACGCCAATGTTTTCACGAGGGTTAAGTGACCTGAACAAAGAAATCATAAATATGAATATATTCTTATAGAGAGTGTTTGAAAGAGCTTAATGCTGGTAGCGCAAGAACGGCAGTCATGTAGAACTTTGGTTGAAGCCTTTGTCCAGCTGTGAACGTCTTTCAGCTAATATGATGAAGATGATGATTTAGAGACCCACAAGTATTTACAGTAGGTATATTATATATTCTCTCCTTCATATCTTACTTTTCAATTTCAATACCTTCATTTAAAACACAATAAAAATCTGCGTTCTTCTCATAACCGCATTCTACACTGTCCTTCACACCGCTCTGATTTCATCCACTCTTCTTTTCTTATACAATCCATTCTCCTCTGGAATGCTCTTCCACCAGAAATCAGAATGGCTAAAAGTCGTTATTCATTCAAAAAGAAAACTCGGGAGCATACAACCAAAAAGTTATTGGCAGATTCATCACATTAATATTATTTTATTTATTTGTATTATTTATATGTATATGTATAATATATATGGATATATATTAGTATATTATAATATAGGTATTGTGTATTTAATGTAATTGTATGAAGTATCTCATTTTTACTCTCAGTTTTACTCTTTAAGCTCTTAGTGCACCAACCATGTAATCTCTGCATCACCCCAAGGTTGAATGGCAGAGAATGCCTTCGGCATTAAGTCCGCCTTTGTACATTGTTGTGCATAAAGTTTAAAATAAATGAATATTTTTTTTATTACCATATACGTAAGTACAAAATGGACCGATGCTCTTGTGAGGGTCGCTGGTAGCGGCTGGATGCAGATAGCGTAAGACCGGCAATTGTGTGGACCTTTAGGGGAGGCCTTGGTCTAGCAGTAGGAATCGTCTGGCAGATATGATGATGTTGACATAATTGATTTATGGCGTATTGAGGTAGCTGAACTACCGAATGCGAGATCATCTTGACGGTCACCGTAGCCTAGTTGGTAGCTCCTGCCTACGAAGCTGGTGGTCCTGGGTTCGAATCCCGGTAAGTGCAAATTGTGTGATGAGCACGAATATTTGTTTCTGAGTCATGGATGTTATCTATCTATATAAGTATTTATCTATCTATATAAGTATGTATATCGTCGCCTGGTACCCATAGTACAAGCTTTGCTTAGTTTGGGGCTAGTATGATCTGTGTGACATTGTCCCGAGATATAATTATTACATATTATTATTATTATCTTGAACTTCCATAGACCGTACAAGAAAAGTTCGCGGAAGTACTAGAAACGGGTCTGCGTATGGTATCTGGTATCTCTGTTTCTTGTCAGTAAGTCTCAAAACAAGACTTCCGCAAAATCACCGGTGCTAAAAATAGCATGTATTATAGACTTCAACAGGAGCACCCAAACAACCGACATAGCGCAAAAAATATCCAACCTGAAGTGGCAGTGGGCAGAGCCCATCATGATCGCTCATCATCATGAGATCATTGGTCCATTTTGTAGGGGGCCTGCCCACGCTGCGTCTTCCGGTTCGTGGTAACCACTCGAGAACCTTTCTGCTCTAACGACCGTCGGTTTTATACGAGCTATGTGCCCCCACACTGCCATTTCAGCTTTGCAATTCCTTAGGCTATGTAGGTGACTTTTTCGTTCACCTGCGGGTTTCGACATTTCTGATTTGATCTCGCAGGGAAGCTCCGAGTTTAGCCTTTTAACTCGTTTTTATACCTGTTACTTACTTATCGTATGGGCAGTGGTTACCCTGGTGTCAGAGTTGTTCAAGCCGCCTAGTAGGCCTCTGACATGGCTTAACGGCTGCAACCGGGATCGACAACTTAACGTGCCCTCCGAAGCACGGAGACGCTCAGAAATTAAACCACTTTGGCGGTAACCCATCTATGGACTGACTGCGAGCCTAGTTGCTTAACCTCGCCAATCACTTACGGACCGGTGAGAGCATGTGGCTATGAGCGCCTCTATATTGCTCTTGCTTTATACCTGTTTAGAAATAAAATGTATGGCGTCAATCATGGGGCCAACTAGAATACCAGCGCTACTGTAATTTTTGCTGTAGCTTATGCTGAAGTTGGCACCCATTTATGGTACACAGCAATTTGTTTTGTTTTTAGCACCTTTTAACTCATTTGTATGTAAGTATGTGTATTATAAATAAAAGTACTTCTTGCTTTCTTTCTCTCCATTGCTCTTTGGGTGACCTCAGGCCTTGTAACAAGTAAATCTATACATATAATAAAATCGTAGGAAAGTGAAAACTGTACATTGAATATTTTTTATCTATACATATAATAAAATCGTAGGAAAGTGAAAACTGTACATTGAATATTTTTTATCTATACATATAATAAAATCGTAGGAAAGTGAAAACTGTATATTGAATATTTTTTATCTATACATATATTATAATAAAATCGTAGGAAAGTGAAACCTGTACATTGAATATTTTTTATCTATACATCTAATAAAATCGTAGGAAAGTGAAAACTGTACATTGAATATTTTTTATCTATACATATAATAAAATCGTAGGAAAGTGAAAACTGTACATTGAATATTTTTTATCCATACATATAATAAAATCGTAGGAAAGTGAAAACTGTACATTGAATATTTTTTATCTATACATCTAATAAAATCATAGGTAAGTGAAAACGGTACATTGAATATTTTTTATCTATACATATAATAAAATCGTAGGAAAGTGAAAACTGTACATTGAATATTTTTTATCTATACATCTAATAAAATCGTAGGAAAGTGAAAACTGTACATTGAATATTTTTTATAGAAATAGAAATAGAAATATTTATTTGTCAATGTAGGTAAATTTTACATATAGGTGTTACATTGGTTATAATAGGTCGCTACATTGTACCCACAGGCATACAAATTTTAATAACTTATTGTACATAATCTTAATCTAATTTTAACTATATTGACTTACACTAAACAATCCCACACTTACATAAAAACTCAGAGCACAAAACAAAACAAAATTAAAACAATAACATCAAATAGACTAATCAGACTTATGTTCCATAAACTCAGTTATAGAGTAAAAACATTTTTTAATTAGGAACTCTTTGAAGACTTTTTTAAAAGTGCTTAATTTTAAATCTCTGATATCTTTGGGAATTTTGTTATAAATCGTTGGAGCCATTTGGTATACGCTTTTTTTACAGAGAGCTGTATTACATTTATCTATACTAAGAATATTTGATTCTCTCTTCCTTAACCTAATATCTGCAGGGTCTCTAATATGAAATAAATGCGGATTATTTTTGACAAATACTGCTATCTCATATACATATAAACTAGGAAACGTAAGTAATTTTAAATTTTGAAAATGTTTATGACACAACTATCTCTTGAATGTAAATTACATATTGCACGAATACATTTCTTTTGTGCTAGGAACACTAAATTTTTATCGGTGGAATTTCCCCAGAACACTATTCCATACCTTATGATTGATTCCACATAACTATGATAGGCAACGAGTATCGTTTCATGATTTACATGCTTAGAAAGCTTGTGAAGCGCATAGGCGAAACTGTTTACTTTCTTACATAATTCCTCTATGTGTAATTTCCAAGATAGTTTACAATCTATAGTTAATCCTAGGAATTTGGTGTAATCTTTTTTTGCAATTGATACTCTTTCATATACAATAATCTATACATATAATAAAATCGTAGGAAAGTGAAAACTGTACATTGAATATTTTTTATCTATACATCTAATAAAATCGTAGGTAAGTGAAAACTGTACATTGAATATTTTTTAAAAAGGATACTTGGGGCGCGATCTACAATCGATATCGAAGCCAAAAATATACGTTTTAGAATTTTTGTCTGTGTGTCTGTTTGTCTGTATGTATGTCCGGGCTAAACTCAAAAAGTACTGCATGGTGTTACTTAAAATTTTGCATGAATATTACTAAGAGGTCGGGTCAACATATAGGCTACATATTATCACGCTGTCACCTGCGGGGGAGGAGCTGTGAGAATTAATAAAATTTAACGCGGGTAAAACCGCGGGGCACAGCTAGTACCTATATAGTAAATCAATACCGTCTTATTACTTACATACTTAAGCGATGTTTATGTATCTCGTTACTTAATGGTAATCCTCTTACACATCTAATAACAATGTAATCAATCAGCTATGGAGTATAGTATCTGATGGGTCGGGTGTTAATTATTCATTGTTTATGATTTGACGTGCCTACTTACTAAATTGATCACTCACGTTGAGTTAATTTTACCTAAAGTACTGACAATACAATTTATGTAAACTGTTAACTAAGTAACGAGGCTTTTTTTTTTAAAAAAAGGGTCAATTATAAGTCAAATTCACGCATGAAGGGTTTAATACAAATTTGTTGGTATTTAAATTAAATAGTTCGTCCATTGTGAGAAGCGAGTCTTAAATATTATTTCCCCGCTTTATTTTTGGTCTTTATTTGTTTTGTTTTTATATTTATGATAGTAAAACAAACGAGCAAGTGGGTCAGTGGTTACCCTAGTGTCAGAGTTTTTCAAGCCGCCCAGTAGGCCTCTGACATGGCATAACGACAGTTTCCTAATGGCTACAACCAGGACCGACAGCTTAAAGTGCTCTCCGAAGCACGGAGACGTTCCGAAATTAAACCACTTTGGCGGTCACATCTATGGACTAACCGCGAGCCTAGCTGCTTAACCTCGCCAATCACTTAGGGAGTGGTGAGGGCATCTGCCTATGATAGATATGGCTGGTTGGATATGGTGATGGTTTTATTTATTTATACTTTATGCACAACAATGTACAAAGGCGGACTTAATGCTGAAGGCATTCTCTGCCAGTCAACCTTGGGGTGCTGCAGAGATTACATGGTTCTTGATAACCGCCAGCCATGGACACACCTAATAACAGAGGGTCCGCAAGTGCATTGCCGGCTCATAAGAAATGAATAGACTCGCTTCTTGAAGGTTGTCATGTCATACCGGATCGGAAATACATTCACAGTTAATTGATTCCACAGAGTAGTAGTGAGCGGAAAGTTTCTTGAGAAAGGCACGGTGGTACACTACCATTTAAACAGGTGATATGGATGGAATGACCACTTTGGGCGCGAGGGTCTGTGGCGGAACGTGGCGGCACTTATAAGTTCGAACTATTGTCACCTTGTCTTCCAGATGACTAGGATTTCTGATATGTGTATAATATGATACGTGTTCCTGAAAAACAGCGTCTTAAGAGACATACAGAAACAGTGATCCTATACGACTTTCTATTTCCTTTCAAGACACGGAAACTTAAAAACAAAAATAGATATGATATTAATTGTAATTTAAATGACTAACTAAAATTTTTTTCGACTTTTAAATGTGTACCCAAACAACAGCACACCGAAATCGTAAAATATGGACAGGACATTAATGTTAAACTTACACCACTATGTACTCATATTTTGCAAATAATTTATTTGAATTGAATTTGAACCGTTGTATAGAGCAATTCATTATAAGCCTGATATCGTATCATATAACGTTGCCATTTGGAGGGTATTGCTGTAGTCACTGCGCTGCACAGGAGTTGTCGACCGCAGTTGAGTGGTAGCTAGTACACAGGTGGCTATACTGCCCGACGACTTGGTGTATCCCATAGTCGGCCGCTTGAGATGTGGCCCATAAGGGTGCCCTCAGGTGTTAGTCGTTTAAATTAAGCTACTGGTTGAGAGCCTTTTGCGCTAGCCAACTGCTTGTTGTTTTCAATTCTTTAATTTCATATACTATTGCCAAATGTAACAATAATAGCTTAGTAACTTGCTATTTATTATTTATTTAAGAATATTAAAAATACATGTGACGAAACAGACCGCACGGACGGACTAATCTATACAAATAAATAAAATTGGAGTGTCTGTTATAATATTGAAATAGCCGGTTTTTACTACATAAATATGAATATATATACGGTACATACACCAAAATATCATTTTTTACAATTTTTGTCTGTCTGTCTGTTTGTTGCGGCTAATCTCTGAAACGGCTGGACCGATTTTGACAGGACTTTTATTGGCAGGTAGCTGATGTAATAAGGAGTAACTTAGGCTAATTTTATTTTAGAAAAAGTCTTTTATTTTACTAAAAAACTAAATAAACTAATTAACACGCGGACGAAGTCGCGGGCACAGCTAGTTTAAAATATTTTGTTACTTTAATTACTGTTTTTAAACTGTGTTTATATAATACATTGTGAGCTTGACAAGTACAAGTGTATGTAAATACCCAAGCGCTGAATAAATTTCATTATTTCATTATTTCGCCTTTTACGAAAACCACGGGATTCTTTATAGGTTGGAAACCACAAGGCTAATAGAGTAATGAGGGCTACCGCGTATCAAATTGCCGCAAGAGGCGCTAGCATCGCGGCAGGTCTACGAAACGTCAAAATACACTGTTTTTGTTCGGGTTACGCTGTTTATTAATTAAAACTGCGATTATAACTAAACATTTTGGTTTAAAACTAAATAAATTACAAAATGAGTAACAGCTCGATGACTGTAATAAATATTTGAAAAAATGTTTAAAATCCTGTTAAAGTGTTTCATAAATAGCATGCCGCAGTGTTGTGCGGGGACTGCACAACACTGCGGCATGCTATTTATGAAACACTTTAACAGGATTTTAAATATTTTTCGTAAAAACATTCGTCGCGTCCACAATAACAATGATTTTGATCAGCTATAGTGGACCTTCCGCGACAGTGGCGCCGACTGGTGAGCACAAAAACGGTAGCCCTCATTACTGGCTGATGAACTCTAAATTTAAAAAGTGCCCATACGGAAAAGAGAAGTAGACATTAAAAGGTACTTACTTGTCGTAAGGTCTATAACCGAAGGTATGGGCGAAGCTGTTCACACTCCATACAACGTTGATACCACAGGTATACCTCAGGATGGTTGGTATGAAGAACGCGTTCATCCAGGTCTCGCCCCAGAAGTAAACTGGTATTACTGTTGGTAGCAGGAAGCAGAGAATTGGCATCATTTTCATGTAGTGCCTGTGGAAAAAAGGGAATACGTAAAGATTTTTTATGTATTTAGATATAAACCGCCGCTGTGATTTAGATGATAGTAAACCTGCCTTCTAATACAAAGGTCACAGGTTTGATCCTAGCACAAAACGTTTATGTTCATTCTAATTCTTAGCATTTTAACGGTCCCCGTAGCCTAGTTGGTAGTGCTCCTGCCCGTACTGGTGGTCCTGGGTTCGAATCCCGGTAAGTGCAAATATTTGTGTGATGAGCACGAATATTTGTTTCTGAGTCATGGATGTTTTCTATGTATTTAAGTATTTATCTATCTATATAAGTATGTATATCGTCGCCTGGTACCCATAGTACGGGGCTAGGATGATCTGTGTGACATTATCCCTAGATATTATATTGTCCCTAGATATTATTCGTGTTGGTCTTGGTATTTTTTGTGTACTGTATGTAAGAGAGAGGTCGTGGGTACGATCCCTATCCAGGACAAAGCTTTATGTGATGAGCACAATTATTAGTTCTGTGTCTGTCTGGGTGTAATTAATCTATAAAATGTATGTATTTAGAAATATACAACATGTAACGTAATTAACACACACCCTCAAACACCCCAATTAGAATATTATGTTGTTATCATAATATATATACAAAATTTTTAATTTAACATGTATATGCATTGTTATTTACTAAATTAGTTTCTTGGAATAAAGATTATTTTTCTTTATTTTGTGTTGAATCATGAAATTTGTATGAATACAAATAAAACTGCGATTTAAAAGACTTATTACTTTGACTTACGGTCCATTTCAATTTGTTTTGACTGTACAGGGTTAAAAAAACGATAATTTCCGTAGTTTTAATTATTTTGGAATAAAAAATTACCTATGTCAAAAATGATATAAATCGATTCAGTAAACGATTCAGAACAAACTATTTTCAGGGTGTGCGTTAATTAAGTTACATGTTGTATAAGTATGTTTATCAGCTGTCTGGTTGCTATCTTACAGGCTCTGCCTAGTTTGGGATCAGATAGCAGTGTATAAGTTTAAAATAGTTGCATTACGAATAATGCTTTAACTAAAATTTTAGTATTGTGTTGTCCACTTGTCCCAAGATATATTTAGGTACAAAAAAGTAAATAAGTATTTCTATCTACCTATTAGATATATACAACTAACATTGCCTTTGATTCTATGAAATGCCAACTAAACCGTAGCCCAGTTGGTTGTGCTCCTGCCTACGAAGCTGGTGGTCCTGGGTTCGAATCCCGGTAAGTGCAAATATTTGTGTGATGAGCACGAATATTTGTTTCTGAGTCATGGATGTTTTCTATGTATTTGAGTATTTATCTATCTATATAAGTATGTATATCGTCTCCTGGTACCCATAGTACAAGCTTTGCTTAGTATGGGGCTAGGATGGTCTGTGTGACATTGTCCCTGGTTATTTATTATTATATTATTATTATTAAACTAATTTAAATATCATTGCATATCTTTCTAATATAGCTCTTATGAAAAGGACTGCTTTCTTTACTTGTGTCAATCTATTTCTGGTGCAAAAAATTGTATACGTTTTAAATTGAACTCTCATATTACTTGAAATAAAATGTATTTATTAAAGTAGGGCCCAATTAAGGCCTGCCTTAAATTTATCTTGACGTAATTAGTACCTAGATTTTTAAGAAAAAAGCAGTGATCTTTCGCAATATTATCCTTTATTTATTAAATTTAAAATAAATACAGTTGAAATAATAAAAAAACTAAATATTTCAGTTATTGGCTTTAGTTGGGTTTCTTCCCTTTGATCTACATGCAGAAACCGCATTCCTATCGACCATTAGGTTCTGAGACGACACTACATATATACATACAT
This sequence comes from Pseudoips prasinana, assembly GCA_951640165.1. Lineage (NCBI taxonomy): Eukaryota > Metazoa > Arthropoda > Insecta > Lepidoptera > Nolidae > Pseudoips > Pseudoips prasinana. Next base: position 20,664,472 of record OX621260.1, read on the forward strand.
ATCGATAGAAAGAGGTCACGATCTTATATTCCACTTCTTGTCAGAAGTCAAAAAACATGCCACATAGGAACGTAGCCGCGCTATAATTCAATTCAAACTTGGGTCAGAGTAGACTCGATCAAAAAAGTGTTATACGGCGGTTAGAAATGCCAACCCAAATTTCAGGCAAAAGCAATTATCGCTATCCTTTGTCGAGTACAAGTCCCACAGGAATAGTAACATATAGACCTGCCAGCAAGTTTATTTTATGATGTGTGGTGACCGGCGAGTTTACTAGCTTTAAAGTAGTGAGAAACACGCGTTTATAGTCCACACTAGTCGACAAAAGTGTAAAAGGACGTGAATTGATGGTGCAACACTCTCATCAACTTTATTTTATAGTTCATACTGCTTGATGTAATGTTTGTGTAGCACGGGCGGCAAGGCATAAAATGCACATATGTAGTTTTATAATTTTCCAAGATCACAGACTAAATATATTGAAGAATATATAATTTATTAAATTAAATTCATGATCTTTACTGACATTAATATGGTACAGTTTATTTGAAATCCCTGGATTCTGTGCTAGGTTATTAAACCTGTGTTACAGAATTCAGTGCCCTCCCCGCGTTTGGTGTTACAAACAATAATTTATGCAACAAAGTAAAATTAATTAAATTAAAATATAAACTAAAATACACTGCCATCTGACCCCAAACTAGACCTAAAGCCTATACTATAGCAACCAGACAACTGTTAAATATACTTATAATATTTCTAAATGCATACATATTACAGATAAATTACACCCGGACTCCGAACAATTAAGCGTGCTCATCATCACACATAGATTTGTCCCGGGTGGGGATCGAACTAGTCATTAGTTGGATCCCCACCCGGGACAATTCTTCTTCTCGCTTGGGAGTCAGGTCACTAACCACTAGACCAACAGGCCAGTCATGTTATTCAAGTATGGTCGTAGTATTATGTATGTATACTGCTTGGATAGGATGCCGTGATGGGGGCATGCAATAAATATGAATTTAAATATGTTAGTATAGATTTTAAGTTTCACACATTTTTTAAACGAATTGTATAAAGGATGTTGCCCACGAACAGAACTCTTGATAAATTACTTGTGTTAAAATAGAAATATATTAAAAAAAAAGTCTAAATGATTATTTGTATTGGGATAATTTTTTGGACAATAATTAATACTTTTATGTTTCCGACGTTATAGTATGCCATTTTTTACTATCGGCTGTCAATACTAGGAATGTCTAAAATCGATCTTTTATCAGTATGGGTACGACCTTATTTGACATTTATTGCACGACTGTCATATTTTTCCAATACAATACTGTTATTTTTGCTGGTTATGGTACGGTATGTGTCGAGTCGAGCCTTTTAGTTCCTCCGTTACGGCTGCCCGTAATATACCACAATTAAGAGACTTCCCAAAACTTGGGCATGTGGAGCTTAAAAGATTTGCTTTAGGCTCGTTTCAAATTAAACAAGCCAGATCCTATTATGGCGAGCACATAAGATAAAATGGTATATACCATATTGAAGTATTGGAAGCGTTTGAAGAGGAACCTTTAGTATTGGGAACTAATAATTAGAAGTAAGTGGAATAAAATCGAGGCATGTGTCTAGTACAACGTATTGTACGTATATTTTAGTAAATAAATATGAAAATATAAGAGATGCATTAGGCGCTACAGTAGGATACTATTGGTTCTTGCGTTGTGGGATAAAGAACTGTAGGTTGCTGTGTGCATGTATGTGCATAGTGTGGTATTTAAGCTGGGTACGTTATAACAATGTTAGTGCTCCAGCTCTAATTTTGGATAACGTATTTTTAGACGCAAAATACAATTTTAAGAAATAATCATTCTTTTATTTATTGTATTTAGTGTTTGTGTATTTCCTTCCCTCTCTACTACAAAGACGATTTCATGATACCTGCCACATCTATGATTTGAGTAGGATCCTGATGTTATGATGTTTGTTGATCAGTGTTATACTGAGCGATTGATTATCTTAGTAATGATTACTACCATGCTTTGAAAATTCATGAAATGCGGGAATAATAATGCGGGATAAGTTTTAAAAATGCGTAATATCTAAAACAGTAAGACTTGCTGAGGTAGACACAGGTGGCCACCAGTAACTGGCCACCTGACATAGCTAAACCGTCACAGATTTTACACAAATATGCTTCAAAGACACAAAGCACACCCGTAAACCCATTCAGACCCTTTTAAATAGCTTTTCTTCAACTAATATTCGGTCGGACAGAACCTAAAAATAGTAATAACATTTTTGTAAATATCTCGGAAATGCCATTGTAGTTTGTGTTCAATCTTTTGAGGTAGTATTTAGACATGCCATCGAGTACTTTAGAGTTAATTTGATTAACACACAACAATGTTGAATTGAGTACATTTGTCCATAGGGCCGTGGGCATTCTCCTTTAGTTGCGGGTGGAAATCGAAACCAAAAACCTCGGGAAATCCGGCCCCATGTGCGTTAAGCGCTCCGCGCACACCCGTAGTTCTCAGACTCAAATATATATAACTCATTCGATATTTAACCGACTTCAAAAGGAGGAGGTTCTCAAGTTGATCGGTATTTTTATGTTTAGGTATGAACGCACTTAAGACGCTTTTAACGCCATCTTACCGAAACCTACACGGCTAACAACGGCTGGAATGCTAGTACATAGATAGGACAATTCCTACAGATGGCGCTTTAAATTATTTAATTATTGAATAATTTTTATAAATAACTATGATTTCATTTATTAGCATTTTAAACACGCTTCACAGAAAACAAGACATCTTTAAAATATATGTATGTATTTTAAATGAAAATAGTAAATATATAGAACTGTTGCTAGTATAATATATCATCATCATCATTATGTTATGTTAATATATGTATTTGAGCCCATAAATAAGGATGTATTTCACATTGGTTTCTAAATTTCTTACTCTATATATTCTTCTAGTCTGTGGTTAGTAGACAAATAGAATAACGCGAAACATCTACACGTTATTCAGCGTTTTATATTTAACTTACATTTCCAGAGAACGCCGTTTAGTTACTAAAAGTATGGCTTCTTTATTTTGTCCCGTTAAAACGACAGAGATGGTAAAAAAATACGTTTTATATTTCTTTCAATGTTAGCTTTAGTAGTTTTATGATATTCGTAATTTGTAAAAATAATATTTCGACATCCGTTAACTGAACGACAATTTGCTAAAATATTAGCTCCATTTCTAACTAGGACCGCCGGAATACACATTGTACCGACGCCAACACATCCAGCTACCCCAATCTGTCAATTTTTTTTTATAGATTTTCAACTTTATCACAAAAGTATAAGGTTCACTTTCAATTGGAGAAATTTGACAGATTGGGAAAGCTTGCTGTGCTGGCGTCTGTACTTACTCTCTTCTTTATGATTTTATTTTTCAAGTGACGTGCGAGCAGTACTTAGCCATCTAGCTTAATTACTAGATGGTTTAAGACACTCCTTTCATTTCCGATGGCCACAAAAAAGATGATTGTGCTGTAGACCACTAACTATGAAAGGGAGGAAGAAAATGTGTGGTCTCACCGATCTTTGTTGCCTCTACAGTAATATACGAAACGTAACTCTCTCTCTCTCTATCTATTTTTACTAACTTGACGGTCTCCATAGCCTAGTTGGTAGTGCTCCTGCCTACGAAGCTGGTGGTCCTGGATTCGAATCCCGGTAAGTGCAAATATTTGTGTGATGAACACGAATATTTGTTTCTGAGTCATGGATGTTTTCTATGTATATAAGTATTTATCTATCTATATAAGTATGTATATCGTCGCCTGGTACCCATAGTATAAGCTTTGCTTAGTTTGGGGCTAGGATGATCTGTGTGACATTGTCCCTAGATATTATTATTATATTAAAACTTGGCTACTTCCATCATCATCATCACCATATCAGGCGACAGACGTCCTGCTGCTGGATAGAGGCCACCCCCAAGGATCTCCACAATTGCTGGTTTTGTGCTATCCGCATCCAGCGGTTACCAGCGACCCGAACAAAATCATCGGTCCATCTTCTAGGGGGCCTGCCCACGCTGCGTCTTCCGGTTCGTGGTCGCCACACGAGAAAATTTCTGCCCCAGCGGCCGTCGATTCTACGAGCTATGTGCATCGCCCACTACCACTTCAAATTTGCGATTCTTCGGGCTATGTCGGTGACTTTGGTTCGTCTGCGGACTTTAACATTTCTGATTCGATCTCGCAAAGAATCTCCGAGTTTTGGCTACTTTAGTTAATCTATACATATAATAAAATCGTACGGAAGTCAAAACTGTACATTCAATATTTTTTAAAAAGGATACTTGGGGCGAGATCTACAATCGATATCGAAACCAAAAATATAGTTTTTAGAATTTTTGTCTGTTTATCTGTTTGTCTGTATGTATGTCCGGGCTCAACTAAAAAAGTACTGCATGGATTCACTTCAAATTTTGCATGTTGGGTCAACATATAGGCTACATATTATCACGCTATCACCTACGGGGGAGGAGCTGTAATAATTTATAAAGTTCAACGCGGGTATAACTGCGGGGCACAGCTAGTTATAAATAATAATTAACAAGTGCAGAAAATTTAACTTACTTTCTCTGGAACATAACAACTGGATCCGCATACAAGTCGGTGAGATCAATGCGTTTGCCACCTTCTATGACTTCTGGGCTCTTCTTGCAGCAGAGCCATCCCATATGCGAGAAGAAGAGACCCCGCTCAGCGTTGTGAGGGTCAGCGTCGGTGTCTGCATACTTGTGGTGAGTGCGGTGGTCACGCGCCCACTCGAATATACAATCCTGAGGAAAGCAGTCAAGTTTATTTATTTAATTTGTTTATTAACATCAGGTTTACCCACAGCTTGTGCATACGATGTATATCTTATGAATATTTTTTTAACAAATTAGACTTACACACTAGCCAATTACGGGTTAACCAACATTCTCCAAATTTAGACGAATAATCGGCACTTGAGATTATTTAGGCTATAGAACAATGAAAGAAGTTAGATAGAAAGTTAGATAGATAGATTATTGTACACACGTAAATGGAAAGAACATCACATTGGATTTTGAGATTGATTGATTATTATTCCATTCCTACTTAAATTCTTTTACCTTGCACTACCCTTATCATTTTGTCTTTCTTTATTTATGCTTCTTATCCATCCAAAGGTTGTCTGGAAGAGATTGAGAATGGAAAGAACAACACATTGGATTTTGAGATTGATTGATTATTATTCGATTCCTACTTAAATTCTTACATCTTGCATCTCCCTTATAATTTTGTCTTTCTTTATTTATGCTTCTTATCCATCCAAAGGTTGTCTGGAAGAGATTGCTGACTGCGATAAGACCGCCTATTGTGCAATTTGCTTTCAACGGTTCCTATATTTTTTTTTATCTGTAATTGGTGTGCAAAACCTTTATTTAAGTTAATTACTGTAACTATTATTCAATTTAATTTTGCTCGCCAAATATTGGCATAATATGTTGTTCCTATATTTTTATTTTTTAATATCTGTATTTTGTTTTTACCATATTTATCCAAATAAATGATTGATTGATTGATTGAATAAAGAGTATTTATCTTTATGTTATCTTGGATATAAAGAACATAATGTACAACGGGTGGTCTTATCGCCTTAAGCGATCTCTTCCAGACAACCTTTGGATGGATAGGAACTGAAAGTAAAGTAAACAGTAGCAGGAGTGCAACAAATAAATTATACTAGTACTGTGATACAAATAGTTAATCGGTGTTGTAGTTGTTTGTGACGTAAATCAGGGGCTCTACCGGCTAAGTCACCGAACATCGATTTCTTAAATGACGTTCAAATAAATAATGATAAAAAATTACTTAATCAATCGTGAAATCGGCTTCAACTTTGACAATCGATTCCAGACCATTTATGACGTCACATGTGCTCATGGAAGCCGATTTAACGATTGATTAAGTCATCTTTATTTAATTGGACGCCATTTAAGAAATCGAAGTTCGGCAACTTAGCCGGTAGAGCACCAGGACGGAATAACTTAATACAGGAATATCTACTTCAAGACAGGCGTTCATAGCTAGATGTTCTCACCGGTCCGTAAGTGATCGACAAGGTTAAGCAACTAGGCTCGCTGTCAGTCCAGAGTTGGGTGTCCACCAAAGTGGTTACATTTCTGAGCGTCTCCGTGCTTTGGAGGGCATGTTAAGCTGTCGGTCCCGGTTGTAGCCATTTGGCAACAGTCGCTAAGCCATGTCGGGGGCCTTATTGGCGGCTTGAACAACACTGATACTAGGGTAACCACTCCATACGATAGGTAAGTAAATACTTCAGGATAAATTAGTTTGTTTCCAAGCACCTCTTACTATACTGCCTTCTAATCCAATCCTTTTGTCAGGCTAAGAAGAGCCAATATTTTAGAGCAAAGACATATACAAAGAATAATAACGCAAATAAATGCAGCAAAAAGTCTATACTAGTACTTTATAAAACTTTGTCATGGATACATGACAAAGTTCATAAAAGTTCTACGAATATGAAAAATAAAACAATTTCAATAATTTGTTTGCATGTTCTGCGGAAGGGGTCTTGAGTATTGGTGGATTAACCCGACATATTAACCCGGCTCTAGTTTTCAGTCCCTCCCTGTAAGTGAGTCAATAGATCATACTGAAACTTATCCACAGAAGGTGCCTTTATAAAATTTTCGTTCAACTTGACGTATGATCAAAAAAGTTAACAAAACTCTGTTATCTACAACCAATCATATCTAATTATTTAAAAGGTTGTTTGCTTATATAAAAAAAACTCTTATGATATAAGAGTTTTTTTTATATAAGCAAACAACCTTTAGGTTTTTGCAAATACTCTTGCTTGTATGCTGGATAAACAGAATTTATAGATAAAAAGAAGTATTTAGGTATAAATAATGAAGAGTAACTTATAAAAACGTCTGTTTCAAAATAGGGCCTTTGAATAAAGAGTCAAAAAAATATTTGTACGTAGGTAATTCCAAACTGATATTCTACGAGTGGTTGTTCGCCAGTTTCATTGCTATAAGGCCATTAGTATTACCAATCAGAAGCCTATAAGTTAAGATTAATTAATGTAAGCAACTATTTGTTAGGCCTCTGATCTATCATTGTACTAAACTAAGACATGTGTTTGATACCATTACTATTTAATTATTACGTACCTAATTGAAGTTCAAATGTTAACTAGGCACTACACAATAGACAATTCAAGCCAAATACTCTGAAGTTGATTTGGCTGATCTAAACACTTAAGATATGGAGATACATACATACTAGATAATCTGTATTAAGGCTTTATATTGATAGTACCTATAGCTACCTAACTAGCTGTGCCCCGCATTTTAACCCGCGTTAAACTTTATAAATTATCACAGCTCCTCCCCCGTAGGCGATGGCGTGATAATATGCCTATATGTTGACCCGACCTTTTAGTAATATTTATGCAAAATTTGAAGTAAATCCATGCAGTACTTTTTGAGTTTAGCCCGGACATACATACAGACAAACAGACACACAGACAAAAATTCTAAAACTATATTTTTGGGCTTCGATATCCATTGTACATGACGCCCCAAGTATCCTTTTAAAAAAATATTCAATGTACAGTTTTTACTTACCTACGATTTTATTATATGTATAGATCACAGCTCCTCCTCCGTAAGTGATAGCGTGATAATATGTAGCCTATATGTTGACCCGACCTTTTAGTAATATTCATGCAAAATTTGAAGTAAATCCATGCAGTACTTTTTGTGTTTAGCCCGGACATACATACATACAGACAAACCGATAAACAGACAAAAATTCTATAAAAATGATATTTTTGGCTTTGATATCGATTGTAGATCACGCCCCCAGTATCCTCTTCAATGTACAGTTCTGACTTTCCTACGTTTTTATTATATGTATAGATGCTTTACATAAACCAGGATTGTGTTCATAAATTCAGGATTAAAATACTAATGTGTTATTTTGTTGCCCGCTTGGCGTGGTTGGTAAATGCTTGCCTTTCAGGCCGCAGGTCGTGGGTTTAATTCCCACCCAGGATACATATTTGTGTGCATGAACATGTCTGTTTGTCCCGAGTCTGAATGTATTTTTTTTTTAAGTAGATATGTTTTTAAAATAGAAAAGTAGTAGGTATATGTAATATATTAGTTATCTGCTTTCCACAGTATGGTCCGGAATCGATTGTCAACGTCGAAGCCGATTTAACGATTGTTTAAGATTTAACGATTGTCTAAGACATTTAAGAAATAGAAGTTCGGCGACTTAGCCGGTAGAACCCCAGGTGACATCGTGGTCAAGCGCAAACCCATCCAGCATAAAAAAAGACAATCAAAACCGCGAAACAATACCACTATCATAAGTCACGTGACCTAGGAATGCTGTTTCTGTCATTCCTCGTAAAATAGTGATAACATTCTATTAGTTATACCTGGCAAAGTGCCAAACAAAAGAAGCTAACGCTGCGGGTTGGGGCTTCTCTTTTTTAATTATGAATTTAAAATCCATAAAAGCTACTCCATTGGCAACGATTCAAATTTTAGGACCTTTTAGACTCATGGCTGTTGCCCAGAGGGGTAGGCAGAGCCAACGGATTTCCATTTTTGGAACGAAGTTCCTTATCGCGCGGTGTGAAAGGGGGCTAGACGGAAAAAATTCTTACGAAAAGTTGTCACGATATTTTTGCAGCTGTGCGGCGTGCGCATGTTTCTCTGTCTGTCTCTCTCTCTCTCTCTTATAGAAAGCAAGCCAGATATTTTCATTTCTATTTCGCATTGAACAGTGTGGTGTCACGACGATTATTTTTGTTGAGTGTATACAGGTTTTTTGTACATAATAAATAATAAGAAATAACTTCGTTCCATCCGGGTGTCCCTTGACACCTCTCAAGTTTTTATATAGTATGTATGTATCAGTTATCTGGTTTCCATAGTACAAGCTCTGCTTAGTTTGGGATCAGATGGCCGTGTGTAAATAATGTCCCAGGATATTATTATTTATCACGATCTTTGCACACCTCTTTTGCCTGTCTGTATACCCGTTATAATTCAGTTGTGTGGTAAAATCTCACCTGGAAGCCCATGGTTTGCCATAGCATGAGAACTACGCGAAGAGGAGTGCGCGCTTTGAAGCTCCTGTGGGTCCAAAGTCTATGAGATCCTGCACCGATGCCGATGGCGCACATCAGGTGGACGGCAAATGCTGAAACCAAAGGAACAGGTTAGATATAACATATAGCAGTTTAGTTAAACGCTTCGGAGGGCACGTTCCGTTCCGTTCACGTCCTTAAGCCATGACAGAGGCCTGGGTGGCTTGAACAACTCTGACACTAGGTTAACCATTGCCCATACGATAAGTAAGTAAGTTAAACGCACAATACTTGTTGGTGGATGGATACGCGTTACTAAATAATGCAGTCATACTTATGTGAGAATGATGAATGACATGAACTGCTTGTTTAGTGGTTTGTGACCATGACTACTAAGCCAAAAGTTGTGGGTTCGACATATTTTGTGTGATGAGTACATTTATTACTTAATTCTGTGACTGGGTGTACTTTGTTTATAATATCTAGTAATATAAAAGTATGTTTATCAGTCGTCGGGTTCAGGTACAGGCTCTGCATAGCTTGGAATCAGTTGGCAGCGTGTTAGTTGTCCCAAGATATTGATAATTTAAGTAGAAATAATATCTATAATCATTAGGCTATAAAAAAGGTAGAGAGAGAGAGAGGATTGACTATATGAAAGTATGACTTACGAGTCAGTCGTAAGTCATAATTTCCTATGGTATATAGAAGAAGGCTTTGAAATCTCATCATAACTCTTTAATCAGTTATGATGATAATAATATGAAGATCTCTCTGGTCTTTAAAGAACCCATACTAACTACAAATACACGTAATACAAAAGAACTAAGAATGAAAATGAATAAAGGAACAGTAGAAAATCAATCCCAAAAAATATGTGCAAGCAACTAACTAATTAAGATAACCAAAAGATATACTATATCTATTGCTTTCGCCGTAATTATCTAATTGCTCACCACGTTAAGACCAGATGATTAGCATAATACCCCAACAGAATATGCTAATGATATCAAGATGCATACAATCCATCAATCGTAATGCAATCCATCAATCGTAGTAAGATTATCACAAGGATATTTCACACAACCAATTTTCAATAGGGTGCTACGCGCTACAAAAAATGTTATTGCTTTGTTTGTTGCTACGTGCTACGCCAAACACAATATTTCGGCAGCTACGCGTTACGACCAGCGCTCGTTTGTTATACTATTCGGTAGCACATGGCTACGCTACGTGATATGCTAACAATAACTACAAAGCATGTACAGACGCCAGCACATCAAGTTACCCCAATCTGTCACATTTCCCTAATTGAAAGTGAACCCTATGCTTTTGTGATAAGGTTGAAAATCTATAAAAGAAATTTGACAGATTGGGGTAGCTTGATGTCCTGGCGTCTGTACATCTATATATATTAAAATCAATGCCACTTTTCGTTGTAACGTTATAACTCAACAACGCCTTTACCGATTTGGCTAATTTTGGTCTTGAATTATTCGTGGAAGTCCAGGGAAGGTTTGTACGTAGAGAAAATTAAAAAAAAAGTCTTGAAGAGGGTGTAAAATCAACATCTTATAGCAATTTAAAATATTTTTTGTTTGAATAAATGTACTTAATAACAATTTTATACGCCGCTAGTATCTGTATATATTTTATTATAAATCAGAGTTAGATTTAAGAATTAAATCGGACAAAATGTCGTTCGAGGAGTTATATTTTAGAAGTAACTTTACGCACGTTTGAGTAAACTGGTGAATGCGTGACGAGAGCGTTACGAAAAGTGTGATCGGATGAGACAAACGGAAGTTAGTGAAGATAGAAAGACAGAGAGTTATGTTACGTATATTACTGTAGGGGCAAGATTGAGGGATTTTCATACGGAGAGAGGTTGGCACACATTTTCTTACTCTTTTTCTCTCATAGACAATTACGTTTCGTATATCTAAGTTTAACTTTACTCGTGTGGTTTAAAAAACAGTTCTTTCGTTTTACTGTTTTTGCATGTTAATCATTAACGATCTGAACCCTGAATATTTAAATAAGTAAAAATAATAACATTTTGTATTCTTAGAAATTTAAAGATATAATAAAATAGATGGAATTGTAAGAAAATGGTTGTGGTATTACAAGATTTCTATGCATAATAAATTGTTTGTACAAACAGATATTTAGATGTGTGATTTGTATTTAAGCATTTACAATTATTAAATGTTACTGTTATTGTTACCTACATATGAAGTTTTGCTATCCAAGACTCAAAAAAAAATATCTATAAATAGGCCATACAAATAGTAATGAAATCGAACCCAAAACACGTGAGGTAGAATTAAGATGACTACCATACCGACTATTACACGCGGCAGTTGCTATTTACCACTATTTTTATATCCTACTATTATTATGAACGCGAATGTTTGTAAGTATGGATGGATGGATGTTTGTTACTATTTCACGTAAAAACTACTGAATGGATTATAATCAAACATAACAATAATATAGCTTATATATCATAATAACACATAGGCTACAATTTATAACGATATTGTGTGAATTGTCCCAAATATGACGATAAGCGTCAAGTAGGAAAAAATCTACCATCTGCGAGCTATTCCGGCGAGCACTGCCAAAACTACTAGAGGTACACATCCTACTAATATCATAAATGCGAAAGTTTGTGAGTATAATTTTTATTATTTACTAGCTGTGCCCGCGACTTCGTTCGCGTGTTAATTAGTTTATTTTGATATTTTGATTTTTCTAAAATAAAAGATTTTTTCTAAAATAATAGTAGCCTAAGTTACTCCTTATTACATCAGCTACCTGCCAATAAAAGTCCCGTCAAAATCGGTCCAGCCATTTCAGAGATTAGCCGGAACAAACAGACAGACAGACAAAAACTGTAAAAAAAATTATTTTGGTGTAGGTACCGTATATATATTCATATTATGTAGAAAAAAACGTTTATTACAATATTACAAACAGACACTCCAATTTTATTTATTTGTATAGATTATTCTTACGCCAAATCTACTTTAACGCGGGTGAAACCGGAAGGCATAGCTAGTCTATATGGAGAGTAAGTGTCAAAAGTATATTGTTTAGTTTGAGGAGTCGGAATTGAGATAATTAAAAATAACGATTTTATAGATTTAGTCAGTAGGTACTCACCAAAAACATTAGTCTGCCATTTAGCTGAAGTAAAGACTAGATACAGTCCGTACAGTGATGCGATATGCAGGTAGAGGAACCAGAATATATTGAACCAAACGTATTCGTGTTTCCTCGGACTTGCGTGCTTTAGTACTGACACATCTTTCGCAAGACCAAGGTCTTCAGTCTGCGTGTCAGATTCGAAGAGGACCCCACTGGGAGTTGGGTCTACTTGAGGAGGCATTATCTGAAATAAAAAAAGTTGAATTACATGAATAATAATATTAATACCTATAATATAATAATTTTATTACCTCGTTGGTCTACCGGTAGCGTGTTCAACCGCACAAAATGAGGTCCTGGGTTCAAATCCCGGGTCGGGCCAAAAAGTGATTTTGGGATTTTTCCGTAAACGGAAATTTCTCAGTATCAGTCCGAAGTCAGGATATTGGCGGTTTTACACCCCCGTGCCTCGGAGAGCACGTAAAGCCGTCGGTCCTGTACCTGACGTCTTTCCGGTCGTGTCGCTAGTCGTCCCATCGCATTATGAGAGTGATGGAATAGAAAGTGCCCCTGTTTGCGCACACACTTGTGCACTATAATATGTCCTGCACAATTGGCTAATCTCCATTGAGGATGGTCGCTGTGGCCGAAATTCGGCCGGGAAGACATCATCATCAATTTTAATAAATTCCTTGACAATAACTTAATACAAGCTAGCTAAATGTCACTACCATTATAAAATAAATTGTATAAATGTTTTAACATTCCGTGTACCTAAATATCTGTAATATGTAACTAGAAATAATAACTGTATTACTACAAACATGTTCTGACTATTTACAAGCGCTTTTTTAAAGTCTACGTGACTAAAAACCTTTTTTATTTATTTATTTATAGATGTTATCTGGTTTTGTTGCGGATTCTGACGATTTTCTTCGTGTGGTGTATGGGCTGGGGTTTGTAGTGTGTGCGTCTGTGTCTGCGTCATTATCACTGTCTTCACAAACATCGAAGCTTAAATATTTTATTATTGCGGTATCTTTTGATCGGTCTTGACGCCATGTCGACACGTGTTTCAAAGTGCAAAGTGCGTATTCGGGGAGTATTCGACTTAGTTCCGCACTGAGATGAAACTTTATTTCTGCTGTGCGATATGTACAGTGTGTTAACCGCTCATTGAGTAATGTCAGTGCAATTAAATGTATGTATAAAATGTCAGTGAATGTTCAACGGGATGAATCGTAATGAAAATGCAAGTCAAAATCAAACCACGTCTTTATGAGCACTAATAAAAAAATGCACCAAAAATGTTCTGCTGAAATGAAATGAAAAACATTTAATTCAGCACAACAAACAAGAAAATGAGGAGTACAAATATACGGTCGCCGTAGCCTAGTTGGTAGTGATCCTGCCTACGAAGCTGGTGGTCCTGGGTTCGAATCCCGGTAAGTGCAAATATTTGTGTGATGAGCACGAATATTTGTTTCTGAGTCATGGATGTTTTCTATGTATATAAGTATTTATCTATCTATATAAGTATGTATATCGTCGCCTGGTACCCATAGTACAAGCTTTGCTTAGTTTGGGGCTAGGATGATCTGTGTGACATTGTCCCCAGATATTATATTATATTATATTATACAACACACAGTTCTACAAGACATAACATACATAGATTTGAGGGAAATGCACACAATTACGATTCTTGCATGTTCTGCCGAAAGGGTCACCACCTCAGAACTAGCTAGGTGGGTTACACCTAGCGCTGGTTTTCAGTTGGCAACGGACAGGGGTAGTACTAGTATAATACTAAATCTTTACTTAATATAATATAATAATATAACGAACGACGAAAGGCAAGCAATTACCAACCACGCCAGCCGGCCCATTGCACTAATTAATTAGGTACCTAATTTATTTTTATGCTATATACCTATGAGTAAACTTTATTTTTATTACTTCTTATCAAATGTGAATACTTACATAAACTAATATATGTACATAAACCAGCAATAAAAGAAAAGTTAGTATTAAATGAATGACACATTTATATTTATATCCTCATACTCAGTTTGTTTGTTAAACAAAAAAACTTTAACTAAACCCTAAAACGGTTAATACTTTGCAGCTGTCTAATTGGCGGTGGAATGTTATTCCAAATCTTAGACGCTGAGAATTTGAAACTGCCACGAAATGAAGCTGTTTTGTGTGGAGGGATGGTCAGTGGATGCGTGCACCGTCTAGCTTCATACTGTCGGTGACTATTTACCCAAGCTAGTTTTGAGTATACAACAAGTAACTTAATTAACGCACATCCTGAAAATAGTTTGTTCAGAATCGTCTACTGAATCGATTTATATCATTTTTAATATAGGTATTTTTTTATTCTAAATAATTAAAACTACGGAAATTATTGTCATATTAACTCTATACAGTCAAAACAAATTGAAATGGACTGTAAGTCAAAGTGATAAGACTTTTAAATTGCAGTTTTATTTGTATTCATACAAATCCCATCATTCAATACAAAATAAAGAAAAATGAACTTTATTCCAAAAAACTAATTTAGTAAATAACAATGCATATACATGTTAAATTAAAAATTCAGTGTATGTATTATGATTACAACATAATATTCTAATTGGGGTGTTTGAGGGTGTGCGTTAATTACGTTACATGTTGTAGATAGGAAGGATTTTTGGTAGTGATCACACCGAACAGAAGGCAAACACGTTTTAACTTTCGGCGTAGTTTCATTTTGAGTGCATTATGCTTATTCAAGTACGGTGTAACATAGCTCCTGGGTGGTATGTTGAAACAAAATTGCTGCATGTCATTGCACTACCAAATGTAGGTTGCGATCAAAGTGCAACAACGTGGACCTATTCTAACTTAGTTTGCTAAAATCACGTAAGTGCACCGTAAACGATACCAGGTCTAATAAAACTGGTATTAAGGTAGGCACACCACTGGACTCTAGTTTAATAAATCATCTTAGATTTTTCATCTCTTTCCTCCACCTTATTAAAGTTATGCCTTTCGCACGACAAAGAGGTCTATACTATTTTTAGTCACACTGTTAGCGAGACATGGACTAGGTGTTTTAGATCTGAACCGGGCGTCGGAGGGCGCATATCGCCAATCTCCGGCCTCCATGAGGAGTGGCCTGCGGGCGGTGGACCAGGGGCAGTCCTCCGCCCGACCAGAATAGGCCTGAGACGGTGGCGCGCCGTGTTCCGCGCGCGCCTCTCTTGAGGAGGGGGGCAGGGGTGCCCCCAACGGAAGTGGGGCTCACTGAAAAGTGGGCCAGCGCCTGTCCAGACTGCGGTGAATGCGCGAGCGAATCCCGTGGTCTGGACTATAGGTGGCTGAGGAACACCGTGGGGTTTTAGTCGGTAAACCCAGAACTACCATCTGGCTGGGAGTCCGACATACCCCGTCGCTTCCCCAGCGGCGGGACGATCCATAAAGGATTTCCACAAGTAAAAAAAAAAAAAAAATTGTTTTAGATCTGGTTTGGTACACAACATGATAAAAAACGTATATTATTGTTTTTTGTAAATATATACATCAGAAAATACCCAGACCAAGACAAATAGACATGTTCGTGAACACAAATATATTGTGCAAGGATTGAACTCGCAACCTTTGAATCAGAAGACAGGCACACTACCAACCATGTCTGAGTTCTATGAAACAATAAATTCGCGAACAACCGTACTATTATTTTATAATTTAATTCTGGACTGATTTCAAACATTTCAACGACCTAGCACAGCATTATATTTTTTAATTTAGCATCCACTTTAAGGAACTATACAACATGTAACTTAATTAACGCACATCCTGAAAATAGTTTGTTCAGAATCGTTTACTGAATCGATTTATATCATTTTTAATATAGGTAATTTTTTATTCCAAAATAATTAATAATACGGAAATTATTGTGATATTAACCCTGTACAGTCAAAACAAATTGAAATGGACTGTAAGTCAAAGTAATAAGACTTTAAAACCGCAGTATTATTTGTATTCATACAAATTCCATCATTCAATACAAAATAAAGAAAAATAAACTTTATTCCAAGAAACTAAGTTAGTAAATAACAATGCATATACATCTTAAATTAAAAAATCGATGTCTGTATTATTATTACAACATAATATTCTAATTGGGGTGTTTGAGGATGTGCGTTAATTACGTTACATGTTGTAGTAATAAACTATATCCCCGTCTGTCGTGACTTGGAAAACATACAAATACAGAGATCATAGAAATGGTTAACATGTGTGGGGAGCAAACCAAAAACATATAGATCTTAACAGAAAATCTTGGTCACACCAAAAACAAAATCTCATTGGCAAAATGTCAACTCAAACACATCGTAACTGTAGCAATAAATTTCTAAGTACAACCTCATTTAAAAGCAATTTAAATGTCTCTAAGAGTTAAATTTCCTTAACGCGAAAAACTTGTTAAGTCTAATAATTGCACTTCCCTAAAACAGCAGATGCATTTGATTGTCTTGTTTCGAACTTAAATGTAATGCTTCGTTTTATTTAAGTTTATTTTATTTACGAGACGGCGTCACAAAGAAAAACATATGGCAATGAACGAAAATATCATCATATTAATACGTGGGGCAAAAACTTTGTACCCCAGTATGAATATAATACTGTTGACATACTGACAAAGTGAGAAGAGATAACAAACTGAGACTGTTCTCAGTTTGTTATCTCTTCTCACTTTGTCAGTATGTCAACAGTATGGTCGTGTGTGTAGTGTGTTTTTATTAAAATAATTTACTGCTAATGCCATTATTAAAAATATTACGCTTTTCACTCCTCCGCATGAACTTTAACTGTTCCAAATTTCATACTGGGGTACAAAGTTTTTGCCCCACGTATTAATATGATGATATTTTCGTTCATTGCTATATGTTTTTCTTTGCCATGAATCTGTATTCATGGTCGATTAATAATCGAATGGTCGAATTTATAACACGTGTGATCTGTAGTTTTACTAATAATATAAAGTGTCTAGTTTGGTTATGTGATGAAGTTCTTATTAAAAACAAAAAAATACTATTCTGTGCTAAAAGGATGAGAATATTCATTGTGTCAAAATTAAGACTAAAACAAGATTGCGGTTGAGATGTACTATACTAATTGTTATAAAACATTATGAATTGAAGATTAAGCACACTAAAAAAATATTAGTGATTAAAAGTTCAAATATTGATAAGATTTCATATTAGGCTTTTTCTTTTTCGAATTTAAAGTATTTAGCTCTCCACAAGTATAGACCTCCATGATTAGAATTTATGTATAAAAACGGTGGACATGTAGTATAATATTTATTTACTCAGTAAATAAAAGACCAAAAACGTGCCATTTATTACTAAAGAATAAAAGACCTGAAACACACAAGGTGAATACTTATTTAATAACGTACAAAACAAGAGAAATGGAAAGCATTGAATACTCGCGGGTTGTTGGAATTTCAGCTCATCGCGTTTTGTATAGAGCTCAGCATTTCGCTGCTCCTCAAAAATTAGATCCCCCCAATTAATAAATGGTAAGTAATGCAATGAGGCGTTACTTTGTGGAAATTTATTTATTTATTTTCTATAACATTCAAAATACAAAATTAATATGTAGTAATTAATTCCGCTAATTGTCATTCACTCGCATCTCGTCGAGTGCTCGAATGCGGACAAAAGTCACATTCAAGCACTTGACGAGTTAGCATCCCTTGACAATGGTCCGTGGAGGACCGAAACACGTGTTTGGTATCGTACCGGCGCATGTAATCTGCGTTTTAATATTGTCTTTCTTGATAAAACTGACAATTATCAGAATTAAACAACACATAAATTTTGTATTTTTAAACAAATAGTTATTAAAAGCGAATTTCACATACGCTTACCCCTAATAACTTTCTCAATTCTTCATTTAAGTACACGGTGCGATCGTTCAGGTATGCATTACAGTAAAACTGTTGCCTCGACGCATAATAAAATAAGTCTAGATTCTCGTTCATTTTTATTACAAAAGAAAATATTTTACTTATGAAATTTGTTAAATCTACCAGCCACATACACAGTATATTCTTTCGTAAGAGTTTATTTATAACGTACCTCCTTTGTAGCTTATAAAATAAAACAAAATATATCTCTTTGTTAGTTCGGTTAGACACACACTGACTTCTTAATTCCCGGTTTTCTTGTATTTATAAGGTACAAAGGAAACGATTTAAAATTCAAATGGAAGCGTTACTAAAACAAATAAAATAGGGCATAGGCTCAGCGTTTCGTAAGAGTTCATTGTATTGAACGCATTCATTCGATAAATAATTTATTAATTAGGTTCATTGATTAGTAATTCAAAACATTTCTTATTAGATTCTAATTGACTAATCATTCAGTGGATTTTTAATTTAGTAGACATATTATGACGTAGAAAAAATGTGGAATTAAAAAAAAAATAGATACTTAAGCCACATACGCTTCGCCGACGATCTGGTGCTGATATCAGAGAAAGGTGCAGAGTTACAATACACGGTAGAGTCATTAAACACAGCTAGCAAGTTTGCTGGTTTAGAAATGAACCTTGCCAAAACGAAGATAATGACAAACAGCACCAAGATACAAATATTTGTCGAAGACGAAGCTCTTAAACATACCGGTCATTACATATACCTCGGCAAACAAATTAGCTTCGACAGTACAAGCAACTACCAAGAGGCCGAACGCAGGGCACAGTTAACATGGAATAAGTACTGGAGCTTAAAGGAAATATTTAAGAGCAACATGCCAATCAGCCTAAAGACCAAAGTTATGAACTCTTGCCTTATAACCTACGCTTGCCAGACGTGGAAGTTTAATCAAAACGTAAGAAACAGAATAACAACTTGCCAACGCGGAATGGAACGCAGTATGTTAAACATAAAGAAAATGCAAAAAATACGCCATTCTAAAATACGTGACTCCACGAAAGCAACAGACGGTCTCGCACAAGCTCTTGCATTAAAATGGAAGTGGGCTTGACATGTCGCACGGCTGCAAGATCAGCGATGGACATCATGTGTGACTGCATGGAATGGACCAGTAGGCAAAAGAAAGAAAGGGAGACCCCGGAACAGATGGGAGGACGAGATTAAACACATAGCGGGTCCTAGCTGGATGCATTCTGCAAAATACAGAGAAGACTGGATCACATTGGAGGAGGCCTTTACCTGCAGAGGGGATTTTGCAGACAAATTAATTAATTATAAATTTACCATATAAGATAGTTAGTAAGTTTTAATTTTGATTAAATCTGTAAGAAATAAAAAGGCTTTTTTATTTTTATTTATTTTATTATGACGTGCTCAGACCATATTCCGACCCTCGCAACTGGTTTCCACAAAAACTGGCTATGTGACCTTTAAACTCCTAACCATCTTAAGTCCATAATTTAGGCATGCCAAAGGCATCACAGAGGTCGCGTGTCGTAACAACTTACAATTATTTTCTTTTTTACCCATTTTTTATAAAATTGATATCACAAATCTTAGGAAAAATATATTTATATTTCCTACTGAGTTTTCTGTTACTGTTTCTCAGTAGCTGCAACGTTATTATTATTATTATTTATTTATCAAACAACAATAGAAAACACATGGATTAATTGAGTTATTACAATATACACAAAAGTTTGCATTGTTCGATGACGACAAAAACGGCGGCGCCTACCTGTCAACAGTACTATTGCTTTGCGTCGGTCTAGCGTGGTACCGAGAATATTCTCGTTTTTAAGAAAAATAGTACTACCGACATGCTGGCGCCGCTATGATTCCGCAGACGTCGGTAGATTAAAAAAAATGACGATATCACTTAAATTAAAAAAATCTTTTGAAATAAGCAGTACCTTTGTATGTACAGACGCCAGCTCACCCAGCTACCCCAATCTGTCAAATTTTATTTTCTAGATTTTCAACTTTATCACATAAGCATAAGATTCACTTTCAATTGGGGAAATTTGACAGATTAGGGTAGCTTGATGTGCTGGCGTCTGTACATGTCATTATTTTTGTATTCTTTTTTCGTGTGCACATAAATGATTAAATAAATAAATGTATTATTTTTACGGAATACGAGAAATTTTGAATTTAAATAACAAAAATCAAATTGATGATACTTTTTGATACCGTTTCTGAGAAAATGTGATATGGCAGACGGACAAACCAATTATCCCATAATCCGTTCCTTTTGAGGTACGCGACCCTCAAAATCTGGTTTATTCTATCCACTATTAGACGATTCATAACAACTAGTAAATTGATCATTTTCAAAATCTTTATATTAGCTTCACTTGTATGTTTGTATGTAACCGACTCCTTTGGGCTCGATTTTGACCCACTTAAAACGGTCAGATTTCATTCAAACCTTGTAAATTTATAGAGGACCGAAGATAATACACTAATTTGATAAGTTTATTCCATTATTAGTCTTAATTTACGCCTTATTAAAAAAATGGTTCTGTACAAATAAATATCTTGGAACACATAACACATTGCTATCCGATCTTAAACCAGGCACAGCCTGTATTCGGCAGCCGGTAGCCCAACTCTCCTCGGGGCTGCGGTGGCAGTATGAGAAGTGTCCTCTACTGCCACCACGTGAAAGCAGCTCCGGGAGGACAGCGATCTGTTTGTGGCGCAGGCGATGTGCCGGACTGGCAGGAGTCGGCAATCCATAGCCCTCCCAGGGTACGTGTCCTGACCATCTGGGACATGGCGCAAAAGGGGAGCACCGGAGCAGCATACCCGCGTTCCCGGGGCTCCCGCATCAGGCGCCAAGAGAAGTCCACGGCAGGATAGGTTTAGTCGGTGCGAATCCGACATACCCACCCACAGACACTTTTTGCGGGTGGCATGCGTAGGCATTCCTCCTGCCTTATCAAAAAAAAAGGCACAGCCTGTATTATGGCAAACAGACATCTGATAAACATACTTACATATTATAGATAAATTACATCCAGACACAGAACAAATAATTGTGTTCATCACACAAAGATTTGTCTCGGGTGGGAATTGAACCCATGACCTCTGGCTACTCAAGTTCACTAACCACTGGAGGAACTGGTCACTGAAACTCAATATTGACGGACCTGTTGGCGTGGTTGGCAAATGCTTGCTCTCACGCCGCAGGTCATGGGTTCGATTCCCACCCAGGACAGATATTTGTGTGCATGAACATGTTTGTTTGTCCTGAGTCTGGGTGTAATTATCTATATAAGTATGTATTTACAAAAAGAAAAGTAGTATATGTAATATATCAGTTCTGTTCAGCTCTGCTTAGTTTCGTATCAGATGACCGTGTGTGAATAATGTCCCAGGATATATTATTAATATCAGTGAGATCACCACGTTTACACGATTAAATGGTCACTGACTATTGTTCTATTATTATCCAACAAGACCAGAGAACCAGCCGGCCATGTAACGGAAAAACGTCTCATATTTAATAATATTTTCCATTTCGCTACATTTAGAATATATATTGAGGTTCGTATTGCGGCGGGTCTTATTGCGCGGCAAATCCATCGTCCCTAGTAATTTCCGTCGCTTCGTAGAGTCAACGGTGAGCTAGTGGAAACACTTGCTCTACGAAACTAAGCTTACTGTATTTGAAATACGACGCTGATAATATAGGGTATGTGCCGCCGAGAGGTCGACTGTACATACAGCTATCTATTAGCACTAGGTTGCTATGTAGGATAGGCGATTATTTTGTTTTTGGAATGGAACGACTTCATTCGTTGGACGATTTTTATGACTGAGTTGTTTAAATGAAATCAAATAATTTTTATTTCAAACCAGTTACGTCCATGTATAAGTACATTTTGTTTTACCAACTTTATTATTTAGTAATAATAATAATTATAAATATCTTGGGACAATGTCACACAGATCATCCTAGCCCCAAACTAAGCAAAGCTTGTACTATGGGTACCAGGCGACGATATACATACTTCTATAGATAGATAAATACTTAAATACATAGAAAACACCCATGACTCAGAAACAAATATTCGTGCTCATCACACAAATATTTGCACTTACCGGGATTCGAACCCAGGACCACCAGCTTCGTAGGCAGGAGCACTACCAACTAGGCTACGGTGACCGTCTTAAGTTCTTCGTTTAGTAGCCAGACATGTGTTCGTCTGATGTCTCCTCGCAATTATATTTATTAAAGGAAACTCATACCTTCCTGTTATGGTTATCAGGATGGAGTTGGAGCTGTTCCGAAATCTGCACTGCTGCGGCGGAATTTTTCCAGATGATGGCATGGAAACCATCAACGTTTGCCTCCGTGAGCATGCCAGACGCACTGTAGAAACGGGACAGCTGCATTAATATTCTGAACCCATTATTTTATTGGACCCGTAGAGCGCTGAGAGCCCGCTGAGTATAATTAGTCAAGCACGTTTTGTGTGTGTTGTTTTAACTTGATTGCTACAACGTGCAAACCTTCGTGCTAACATACATACATACATCAAACTGCCAGTGCCTTCGAGCATTTATCTAATTGGTCGAAGGCCAGTGCCCTACGTTCCCTCTCAATCTCCACCTGCTCCTTAAGATCGTCGGTTAAGAAATTACCTAGGTACTTGAACTGATAGACCCGGTTCAAATTAATTGCGGGCATTACCTGAGGGCATTTCCCCCCGTCGGCCCTAAAGGCCCGAAGCTCACTCTTCTTCGCATTATATAAAAGCCTATGAGTTAGAGCATAGGACTCGCAACACGCAAGCAGCTCTCTGATCACCTTGACCGTTGGACTGAGATTTCCGACTGACCATGTCATCTGCATAGCTGATGTTATTAATGCTGACGTCATCAATACGACAGCCATTTATTTTTATTGCTAAGTTTAACTCGTTAATACAGAGATTTAAGCAGTTTGATAGAGAATTACAGAGTAAAATACTTTTTGTAATAATGTTCTTCAGAGAGAATTTGGACTATGGCTGCCAATTTCAACTCAGGTCCTCAAGAGGTCCAAATATAGTACACTTGATAGCGGTTACATATTTGTGCCTTTTGGGCTGGAAACACTGGGGCCGTGGGGATTTGCGGCCAAAGTTTTCTATTAAGAGATAGCTATACACCTAGTGTTGAGGCTTGTTGGTCAAGTGGCCAGTGTCCCTGACTGCTAAGGCAGAGGTCTTGAGTTCGATACCCACCCAGGACCAAGCATTTTGTGTGGTGAGTATCATTATTTGTTGTGTGTCTAGGTGTAGTTAATCTCTGTCTAGTTTGGGATTAGATGGCAGTGAGTTGCTTTTCCCAAGATACATATTTATTACTTATTCGTCATGAGTCTTCGTCACTATGGTAGCTCCGCTGGTAGTCATTTTATTTAATTTATTCTTAACTTTTATAGTTTAGTACTCAATTATTGATGTGAAACATCTATAGCCGCACGTAAAAAAGATTTCTGGGGGAGCGACGCGTCGCCAAGTTTCATTTTTTTTGATGTGATACATCGTCTGTGCGATTATTAATCGTAATATTTTATTTTATCATTATGACATATTTAGTTCATATCAAAATATGTTCTTTTCTGCATATTAATTTTAAAAAATAATGTCGATGTTTCACATCTGCCAGGCGTCCCGTGACGGCTCAAATTTTTTTTATGGCGCTCACAAGCGGACCCAGACAACTGATCGAACGACAATTGGTCGACATGACAATTAGTCGACAGTCATTTGGTCGACAGTAAATTCATCGACATTGATATTTAGTCGATGCACGTTAGTGAGAAAAGTATTCCACATCGTTTGGGTTAGGTTAGGTTAGAACGGTGACCATTTGGCGCGCGAAGGCGAGCGAGCGTAGCGAGCGTGCCGCGGCAGCGGCCGCCGAGCGCTAGAAAAACATTAACCATGGATATCTCCATAATGGCATGCCTTGCCTTGCCTTCGCACTAACGTGAGTCGCGTTTCAGTACTTTAGGGCTACAGTTCATCGCTATTTTGAACTTCGAAATACAGTATTACAGTCCATAGGATCCATGAAGGTAGATAGTAGATCGTTAACTTGGATAGATTTGTCGTCCAATTGATTTGTCGACGAATTATGAATTTCGACCAAAATAAATGTCGACTAAACATTTGTCGACTAATTGTCATGTCGATCAAATATTTGTCGACCAATTGTCTTGGACCCGCTCACAAGCAGATGCCCTCTCCAGTCCGCAAATGATCGGCGAGGTTAAGCCACTGGGCTCGCATTCAATCCATAGATGGGTGACGGCCAAAGTGGTTCAACTCCTGAGCGTCTCCGTATTTCGGAGGGCACTTTAAGCTGTCGGTGACGGCTGTGCCATTAGGCAAGAGTCGTTAAGCCATGTCAGAGGCCTACTGGGCGGCTTGAACAACTCTGACACTAGGGCAAGGGTAAGTAATGCTTAACATTGCCACAGTTTAAATCCGTTTTCCTCCTTGTTGACTCCATTAGATCTGAATGTAAATGGAACTGATTGTGATTACCATCGAAGTTACTTGATTAGACACTCGCAGTCGTAAACGCGAACAGTTTGCGTCGTAAACTCGGTATCTAGATAAAGTCTATAGGGCAACCATGGGCTTTTAACGAAGTGCCTACAAATACTGCGGTGTAGGGATTTATGTATTTAAATAAAATAAAATATAGTATTTTGTTTGTGTTAGCAATAATTTACTTAAAAACTGTCATCATCATCATATCAGCTGAAGATAGCCCACTGCTGGACAAACGCCTGCCTAAAGATCTCCACAATTGCTGGTCTTGCGCTATCTGCATTAAGGGCCTTCCAGCGACCCTGACAAGATCATAATTAAAAACTATATTTGTAAGAAAATATAATATATCATAATAAATTGCATACATTTTAGGTGTGTCAGTCTAGTAGACATAGTTTGGTGGATACCAAACTTTATAAATATTTATAATGACCACCCCATACAATCCTGTGGCTGTCGTAAAAGGTGACTAAGGGTCCAGGAAGCCGGGCAACAGCGCCTTCTTGGTACTAACTACCATCTAACTGCGGTCGCCGACTCGCCAATACCAAGCGCGGTGATTACAGCAAAACCCCAAATAGCAACGTTAGAATGTCCTATGTATAGCAGTGTACGATATTTAGCTGATGATTTATTTATTTAGGACAACCAGTAACTGTTACATTATTGCTAGTCTAAATACAATACTTAAAAATTAAAATCAAATGCACAGTTTATTAAGGTGTCACAACATGCACAGATTCATGACACTCGTGACATCAGTAAAAAAACAAATAAATATACAAAAAAATATATAACAACTAAAACTAAATATAAAATGAAAAATACTATAGCTAAAATAACATTAAAATTTAGGAAACAAAATTAACAAAAAAAACGAAACATAAAATATAAAACAAAGAGTAAAAAGAGAATATTAATGGTAAAAGAATTAAAATTACTTAATAATATCAAAACATATTTTTTTATTAAACATATGATAATGATGTTAACCATTGGATAGTCATTCGATTTAAATGGGAATAAGCATAAGCATTTTTTACAAATCCTAAATTGCCACGGGATATATATAAACAGTTATTCAGCTATTCATTTCATGAGTAGATTTCATTCTTATTATGTCTATTACTCTTATATATATTATTGTATCTTGGAACCCATTAAGTTCCAAGATACAATCTATCTATACATATAATAAAATCGTAGAAAAGTCAAAACTGTACATAGAATATTTTTTTAAAAGGATACTTGGGGCGTGATCTACAATCGATATCGAAGCCAAAAATATAGATTTTGGAATTTTTGTCTGTTTATCTGTATGTATGTCCGGGATAAACTCAGAAAGTACTGCATGGATTTACTTCAAATTTTGCACGAATATTACTAAGGTGTCGGGTCAACATATAGGGTACAAATAATCACGCTATCAACTACGGGGGCGGAGCTGTGATAATTTATAAAGTTTAACGCGGGTAAAACCGCGGGGCACAGCTAGTAATACATATAAGAGTAATAGACATAATAAGAATGATTTACACAATAACCAACTAGGTAAGATGACAGTTTCAGAAACTTTTGTTCTATACATATAGACCACAACTTGTCAAATTATACCGTTGATATTACTATTATGCAACTAGATATTATGATGTAAAGCCATGGTTGGCTGTCATTATAGAGCCGAAATGTGGGAACCACGATATACCTCGATAGGTTTAAGACTTTTTTTACTTTTATTCCGCTAACGTGGTAAGAGTGGAGGTACGATTTGGCGGAATTTTAAGTGCAAGTTAAGTCTCAGTGCGTTAAGAAAATATGGAACGTATTGTATAAATTCGAATCTGAGAACCACAGTGCGGTGGCGGAGCAGCACATGGGACCGGATAACCCATGGGCAGTGAGTTCGATTCCCACCCACACTATACACTTAATTTTAATAGATGTCTGAAACTTAATTTCAATTTAGCATGTTTCTACTAAATGAAATCATTTAAGAAATTAAAAAAATATATATTAGATAGCTAAAAATGTTTAAATGTAAGAAATAATATAATTTTGTCATTTCCCTATTGCGAAGGTTTGTCACAGGAAGAAAATTTAATTAGATATAAGCTGAATTCAATGTTACTTACCATATGTACAAATAACAAATAGGAAATTCCATCTTTGTGACTGATAATTTAGTTAAATATCCTTATTATTTCTCTACAGATGGTTGCTATTATCTGTCTAGGTATTATTCGATCTCGCTATCCTACATTTTATGTATATCAACCAAGCTAACCGTATTGCCCTTTTTGAGCAATGTTTCATGTCATGACATTAACTAAATCAGTAATATTTCTTTCTACTGAACGAAGATATCGCATGTAACGATAAGACCACCCGTAGTCATTATCATCATCCTGACCACCGAATGACGTCTACTCCTGGGTAAAGGCGTCCCCAAAAGATTTCCACAATGGAGTCGTGTCACTTATTCGGAGGCGTATGCCATAATCGCCACGCGTGGTAGACGGGTTGGCGATCGCAGTATGATGGTCATATTACACAGAGAACAGCTGCTAACCGTTCTCTGTGAGATATTCCCTCGGGACGGCTTTTAGGCCCTAGCGGCATGAGATGCGATGGTGATAGTCTAGCCTTCAGTCACACAACACTTGTAGATTATTTTTTCATCCAGTGTGTACAATAATAATATATATATATATAGGGACAGTGTCTCACAGATCATCCTAGCCCCAAATTAAGCAAAGCTTGTACTATGGGTACCAGGCGACGATATACATACTTATATAGATAGATAAATACTTAAATACATAGGAAACATCCATGACTCAGAAACAAATATTCGTGCTCATCACACAAATATTTGCACTTACCGGGATTCGAACCCAGGCCCACCAGCTTCGTAGGCAGGAGCACTACCAACTAGGCTACGGTGACCGTCAATAATAATTTCCTGGGACATTATTCACTCACGACCATCCCAAACCAAGTAGAGCTTGTGCTTTGGAAACCAGGTAACTGATATTTACAAATACCACTTTTGTTTTGTAAATACACACTTATAATATAGCTAATCATATATATTAATACACCCAGACTCAGGACAAACAGACGTGTTCATGCACACAAATATCTATCCAGTATTCGAACCCAAGACCTGCGGTGTGAAAAGCAAGCATTTACCAACCACGCCAACCGGCCCGCCAAAGAGTATTCTATCTGGATTAGAGATGTAAAATGACTGAATATGACCGTCACAATTGTCATAAACATTAAATGACCGGTCATTTACTGTCAAATTCAGTCAATTTGACTCAAATATTATTGTCCATACTCGACTACCCCCCAATTATTTATTTATTTAGGTACCCAATTTATATGCAAGTTTAAATGAAGCAACGTTTAATTTTGTATTACATCATGAGAGGATAAGCGACATCAAAGTCGATGCGCGAGTCGTTGCCATTTTGTCTTAAATACACGCATGATTAGAAATGTAACATGATTAACACTATATTATAATACTACCAGTCATAAAAAACACTTTTTTGTTTCAATTTAGAAGTTGTAGACTTTTATAAATGACAAAAACTTAAATATATTAGTAATGTATTAGTACACATTACTGAAATCAAATTGACTAAATATTACAATTTTTGACCAATTTGACCGTAAATGACAGTCAGTCACTTTAGTCATTTTCATCACTAATCTGGATAGATAGAGTATGATACATTACTGAAATCAAATTGACTAAAAAATACCATTTTCGACCGTAAATGACAGTCAGTCTAATTCAGTCACTTTAGTCACTTTAGTCATTTTCATCACTTATCTGGATAGATAGAGTATGAGCCATTATTTTTTAAAATAAAGTAGCTCACCGAGATAGCTGCAATATCTTTGCGCTCGAATACGTCCACATTCGAACCGTAAACACATGTGAGAATGAATGGCGAATCTTCCGGCCCGGGAACTGGGGCGTGAAGCGGAGATTCTATTTTGAAGAGCCTGTACGAGACCAGTCTGATTTTTCCACCTCGCCGGTAATTCTTCGCGGCCTATACCGCTTAGGCTGAGCGTCTATTAGGAAAACCTTCTCTTACAAAATGCAAGTATCATTAAGTGGTCAATATTATGAACTATTCAAATAAAATAAAATCTTTATGTGCTCAAATATGGTACATAAGATCTTAATGAAAAGGTTATATCCAACATATTCACCATAGCCTAGTTGGTAGTGCTCCTGCCTACGAAGCTGGTGGTCCTGGGTTCAAATCCCGGTAAGTGCAAATATTTGTGTGATTAGCACGAATATTTGTATCTGAGTCATGGATGTTTTCTATGTATTTAAGTATTTATCTATCTATATAAGTATGTATATCGTCGCCTGGTACCCATAGTACAAGCTTTGCTTAGTTTGGGGTTAGGATGATCTGTGTGGCATTGTCCCAAGATATTTATATTCTGACCTGAAGTCGTGCAAATATATATTAGTCTTTCGGCTTTCATGATTATCATCATGTGAGCCGAAAGACGTCCACGGCTGGAGATAGGCCTCCCCCAAAGATCTTCATTATTGCCAGTCTTGCAGCAAGCCAAATTTCAACCACGGTGACCAACCACAATAGAGACTAGTCAACTGCGCCGGACATTGCATAGAACTATGCACATACTTTATTTATTTATTTATTTTTGGAAGACCAACAGCTATACAATGGTAACAAAGATAAGAATATATTTGAATTATATTTTTAGAACTCATCGGGTCTTAAATACGTGAGCAGGTTTAGATTGGGTACAATACATAAAGTAAGGTATACTAATTTTATGGTACAGACGCCAACACATCTAGCTACCTCAATATGTCAAATTTCTTGTATAGATTTTCTACTTTATCACAAAAGCATAAGGTTCACTTTCAATTAGGGAAATTTGACAGATTGGGGTAGCTTGATGTCCAGGCGTCTGTACAAACACAATTAAAAAAATTCGAGCACAGGGATTAAAATAATAAGCGACAAGAAGCCAATAACAGGTCTTCGCTAATAGGCAATATTTTAAGTTAGTTATGAACTAGTGTGAACATTCTTGCAAGAAAAGAAAAAAACGAAACAAAAAATCAAAACAAATTAATACTTAATAACAAAAAATATGGGCCCTAATTAGTTCAAATATTTTGAAAAAAAAAGCTTGACTAAGTAACCGTCGTACTGCCTCTGGTCTAGCATCTGAGATCTATAGAGCGTACTTAGACTTTGCTCAAACTTCACTTACGTAAAACTTTGCTAAAAGTATGCTAATCTTATACTTTGATTTGGTATTTATAGACTTTTTGAAGTTAAGATTATGCTTAGCATAAGCTAAGACAGACAAAGTCAAAACACCAATTGTAATTTCATTACATGCATTAACTTCTGTCTAAGTAAAGTCTGAGCAAAGTCTAAGTACGCTCTATAGATCTTTTGAAGTTAAGATTATGCTTAGCATAAGCTAAGACAGACAAAGTCAAAACACCAATTGTAATTTCGTTACATGCATTAACTTCTGTCTAAGTAAAGTCTGAGCAAAGTCTAAGTACGCTCTATACTGCTCGCTCGCTACAAATATGCATCCTATCTGTAAGTTTTTGGTTGGTACATACACAGTAAATTCCATCCTCTGGGTTGACTAGAGACACGACCAGAAATTGGCCAAGTACAAGACCGAGGGTTTTACTTGCTCTCCGCGGCACGAGGGTTTGATACCGCCAACTCCCTAACTTTGGGCTAACACTGTGAAATTTTCTTAACAGAAAAATCCCAAAATCACTTTTTGGCCCGACACGGGATTTGAACCCAGTATCTTATGATATGCAGTTGAATACGCTAACGCTAGACCAACAAGGTATTATATAAATCATGAAATAGTATATTCTGCCAATCTATACATATAATAAAATCGTAGGAAACTCAAAACTGTACATTGAATATTTTTTTAAAAGGATACTTGGGGCGTGATCTACAATCAATATCGAAGCCAAAAATATAGATTTTAGAATTTTTGTCTGTTTGTCTGTATGTATGTCCGGGCTAAACTCAAAAAGTACTGCATGGATTTACTTCAAATTTTGTATGAATATTACTAAGAGATCGGGTCAACATATAGGCTACATATTATCAAGCTATCACCTACGGGGGAGGAGCTGCGATCATTTATAAAATTTAACGCGGGCAAAAACCGCGGGGCACAGCTAGTATAATAATATGTCTGTTATCAATTCCATATCCCGACAAATAAAAAGTTGCTTATCTTGACAATGTAATAATTTTGCGTATTAATACTCCCACATCGAATTCGTCCCATAATACATATGACAATGAGCGTCGATTTTCCAGCTCGGTAACTGGGGTGTGAAGCCTCGATGTTATTTTGAAGAATTTGTATGATACCAGTCTGTTTTTCCACATCGCCTGTAATTTTCGCTGCTTATAGCGAGTAGTACAAGATCTAATTACCAAAAACTTCTTACAGTTCCGTTAAGTTTTTGGAACGAAGTTCCTTATCGCGCGTTGTGAAAGAGGGATAGACGGAAAAAATCTCACGAAAAGTTGTCACGACACTTTTTGCAGCTGTGCGGCTTGCGCATGTTTCTCTGTCTGTCTCTCTCTCTCTCTTAAAGAAAGCAAGCCAGATATTTTCATTTCTATTTCGCATTGAACAGTGTGGTGTCGCGACGATTATTTTGTTGAGTGTATACAGGTGTTTTGTACATAATAAATAATAAGAAATAACTTCGTTCCATCCGGGTGTCCCTTGACACCTCTCAAGTTTTTTTTAAGACGTACGTTCTTCTGACTTAGAGCAACAATTGATGGGTGTAACAAATAGTTGTACTGTGCAGGAATAAAACTCAGGACACGAAGAGGCGAGGCTTAACCGTAGCACCACAAGTTGAAGTACCAAATGTAGAGCCTAATATAAAGGTAGGATTTGGGGGGAGAACTCCTCCCCCTTTATCTCACCTTTGGTTCTAAATCTTTTTGGTGGCTAAAGTAATACAAACAATAGGACAATCATAAGTAGGTTTAAATAAGCTTTTAAAAATGTATGCCATATTTAGTTTGTTACTAGCTAGTTAGTCAACATTTCTAATATGATTTCACAAGGAAACTCCAAGCATAGCCCTCTCTCTTGTTCTTTGGGTGACCCTGAGCCGTCTGAAAAGAATTGCCAAGCTGAAGTGGCAGTTGGCAGGGCACATGGCTCGTAGAACCGACGGCCACTGGGGCATAATGGTTCTTGAATGACCACCACGACCGGGAAGACGCAGTGTGGGCAGTGATGATCTTGTGAGGGGCACTGGAAGCCGCTGGATGAAGGTAGCGCAAGACCGGGAATTGTGGAGATCTTTGCGTGAAGCCTTTGTCCAGCAATCTTTCGGTTGATATGATGTGTTACAAGTAAAGTTAATAAAACATATTAATAAAAACTAAGCATAAACTAAGAATAGTCCTGAGAGTAGCTTTTCACAAAGAGATCTCCGCCTAGATCGCTGCATGCTTTACTCGCTCCTGACAGAATTCAAAAGATACAGATAAAAGATTTCATCTTTTTTCAGCTTATTTATTATTCGATTTACTGAGCTGTATTATACGGCGGACTTAAAATGGGTTGACTTTTGTTGCTTCGTTCGGTTTACGGTAATCATACGGATTTAGAGTAGCTGGTTTTTTTTTTACAAATACCGTTTAAATCCTTTCACGTGGCATATCACTATGAGGGGATTTTTTTTAATATAACATTACTGTACGTGTGATGCA
The DNA here is from genome assembly GCA_951640165.1 of Pseudoips prasinana. Lineage (NCBI taxonomy): Eukaryota > Metazoa > Arthropoda > Insecta > Lepidoptera > Nolidae > Pseudoips > Pseudoips prasinana. The sequence continues at coordinate 20,697,181 of OX621260.1, forward strand.
GCGGCTTAGACAGTTGCCTCGCCGTTTCGTGTCCCGGGTTCTAATTCCGCGCAGGACAACCATTTGTGTGAACCATAAATTGTTCTTAGTCTAGATTAAATTATATGTTTGTAAAGTAACCCGCGACACAGCGATTAAATTACCTAGTGCGGGCGGTGTTTTAAAAAAAAAGGACATTACTCACACACGGCCATCTCATCCCAAACAAGGTAGAGCAAGGTGATAGGTAAGGTAGAAGTACGTGGAAATCCATTACAGTTCCCTGCGTCTGGGCAAGCGACAGGGTATGTCGGGCTACCTGTAGATTAGCGGTGTACAGACTAAAACTCCACGGTGTTTCCACAGCTTTTACTCTTGGCTGGATTCACGCGAGCATTCACTGCAGCCAAGACAGCCCCGTCGAACAGGAAGATCAGACCCATTCCAAAACAATTTTTTTTTTACAAAATTTTTGTCTTGTACGGTGATTGCCGTAGATGACAAAACTTCGGCTACCATTTGACCGTTTAAATTTTTAACATAACTCCTAATTAAAAATGCCGTGGTACCTTCCCATTTAGTAGAGCGATTTAAAATTGAAACACACTCTGTGTTTCAATTTTAAATCGCGTTGCTTTAAATAGGCTAATAAATTAAATAAATAAATGAGATACCGACAAAATTAATATGGCCCACATAATGTTAATCGCTTTCTATAATTGATCTCTGACGACTTTACATGATATATTACAAACTAGCTGTGCCCCGCGGTTTTACGCGCGTTAAATTTTATAAATTATAACAGCTCCTCCCCCGTAGGCGATAGCGTGATAATAATATGTAGCCTATATGTTGACCCGATCTCTTAGTAATATTCATGCAAAATTTTACGTAAATCCATGCAGTACCTTTTGGGTTTAGCCCGGACATACATACAGACAAACAGACACACAGACAAAAATTCTAAAACCTATATTTTTGGCTTCGATATCGATTGTAGATCACGCCCCAAGTATCTTTTTTAAAAAATATTCAATGTACAGTTTTCACATTCCTACGATTTTATTATAAGTATAGATACTAAGTATTATTTATTCTAGCGGTGTGGTTTCCGGCCCAGAAAGAATATTACTCTTTCTGGGCCGGAGTCACGGACTCACCCCATACCACATCCCGTGGGTGTCGTAAAAGGCGACTAAGGGATACACCATACACAACAACTCCTGTGAACTTACTGCCACTTAACTAACAACACGCATGCCAAGCGCGGTGACTACGGCAAAGCTCTCAAAATGGCAATGTTATAGAAACCTTTAAGGGAAGCCAAATAAATATACAGAATTCTATCGGATGCTGATACTTCTCCAGTCAGTCTTAAAAAGAATATCTGCAATTTTGCGAGTCTAGTGGATAGATTAAAATCTCTAATGACAACATTTAATTTATACCCGGTATATATTATAAACGCGGGTACTTAGAGAAAATAAATCAATTTTAAATGTCACCAAATGCTCTCGAGTGTAGTGGGTGGTCGGGAAAGCGGCGAAACGTAATTTTGACTGGAATTGCTACTACCCGATTACCGGTATTGTGGTTTAAATGGGTTCTGATCTTGAAAATCCATTCAGTTATGCGGTTCACGAATTGAAAATTCACCGTGTTCGGTCATTTTGTTCGACGTGAAATTTTGATTGAATTTTACCAATACAGTTGGAGTTATATTTTTGTGCGATTGCTTTTAGTATTAGCTTTTGTTCGGCTGTTTAATCCACCTGCCGTTATAAGTAAAGCTACATGATTGTGAAACAGGGGACTTACCGCCCACCGTCCATTTATGACGTCACATGTGCTCATGGAAGCAGATTGAGCGAATATTTTAGTCATTTTTAACCTTCATCTATTTGAACGCCGATGACGATCACGATAATCGGTGACTTAGGCCTTCCTAGGGATCTACCTGGGTACCAGGAAATTTAAAATCACGCTCTTTCGAGCCTACTGCATTTCTTTTAACACGTGCAACCTGTGGGTTCATCATCACCATATCAGCCGAAAGACATCCACTGCTGGACAAAGGCCTCCCCCAAGGATCTCAACAACGGCCGGTTCTTCGCTGCTCGCATCCAGCGGGTTCGCACGACCCTCGCAAGATCGTAGACCCACCTCGTTGGGGGCCTACCCAAGTTTCGTATTCCGGTTCTTGGTTTCCACGCGAGAACCTTTCTGCCCCAGCTGCAGCGGCCGCAGCCGTCTGTTGAGCTCTACAAGCTATGTGCCCCGTCCACTGGCACTTCGTTTGGCAATTCTTTGCTTTTCCGGCGGATTTCGACGTTTGTAATTCGCTCGCGCGGGGATACTCCGAGCACAGCCCTCTCCATTGCTCTCTGGGTGACCTTGAGCCTTCTTATGAGGCCCATGGTAAGCGACCACGTCTTTGTTTCATAAGTCAACACTGGCAACACACACTGGTCGAATGAATTGAGGTTTTGGCGCCAACGCGGAAAAAGACGCATCGAGGCTATGTTTTATTTTCAAAAACTGGTGTAAATTCGAGTTTCTATGTGTAAATATGGTGGATTTTTAGACATAACATCTTCGACAACGTACACAAGTGGAGGAAAGTGCGATATTGCCGTTAATTGTGATTTTCCGTGTTGTAACCAAAACTCCATAAAAGTCTAGTAAAGTCTCCACTGCTCTACTGGAGTTGGACAAGAACTATGTATGACTTGACTGTGACGGACTTTACTTGACAATGACGGAAATAAATGATATAAAAATATATTTACTGAAGGCTCATAAGTCCAAAGAAGCCAGAGCCTTAAAAAAAAAAAAAGAAACAATTGATTGACCACTATAAATCGAATGTTTTTGATATGTTTTATTTTTTTTCCCCGCACTAGTGAATGTAATCCTTGTGTCGCGGGGTACTTAACAAACATATATATAGACGGACACAAATTACATCCAGACTCAGAACAACTATTTATGGGTCACACAAATAGTATTTCGGCGTGGGACTCGTACCCGCCACACGAAGCAGCGAGGCGTCTGTCTTAGCCGCTGCACCACACGTGCAGTCTAAATACTCGAGCGTTAAGCTCTGCTTAGTTTGGGATCAAATGGCCGTGTGTGAGTAATGTCCCAGGATATTATTATTATTAGCTACCTACTTAAGCATTCAACAACAACATGGACAACCGGACGGGGAAGACCTCGTCGAACACTCTCTAACCAAATCGGAGACGTTTTCATGAAAGGGCAGGTCAGAAGTACCCTAAACCGGCGAGCATGTATGAAGAATATAATGACAGCTTTCGAGGCAAAAGAGGAGTGCAAAGATCGTGACAAATGGAAATCCGTTGTCTCTGCCTACCCTTTTGGAAACAGGCGTGAATCTATGTATGTATGTATGTACTTAAGCATTCTACTGACGTCCCAATTATTATCGGTGATCACATTAATATTCAAATTCTGATTTGTCTTTGTTCGCAGCTCTAAATTGTAATGCAAGCAGGACCAATAGAAAATTAAATTACGCCGAGAATATCCATTGTGCCCGGTTGTGTAAGCACTGCTTCATTACCTATTGGCCGATAACAAAGAGCCAGCGGGCACGGAATCAATTTAGATCAGAAGAGAGGTCGGCCATTGCGCATAGTTCCTTAACTATTTACTGCGTTCGATCGTGCAAGCCACTTTTTCTAAGTGCGCCTGATGAAAACTTGATTAATTTGTGCCTTTATTAAATTGACGGGCCGGTTGGCTTGGTTGATAAATACTTGCCTTTCACGTCGCAGGTCTTGGGTTCGATTCCCACCCAGGACAGATATTTGTGTAGATGAACATGTCTGTTTGTCCTGAGTCCGGGTGTAATAATATAAGTATGTATTTACAAAAGAAAAGTAGTATATCAGTTTCTGGTTTCTATAGTATGTACAGACGCCAGCACATCAAGCTACCCCAATCTGTCATATGCTTTGGTGATAAAGTTGAATATCTATAAAAGAAATTTGATAGATTGGGGTAGCTGGATGTGCTGGCATGGCGTCTGTACAACGCATGGAGTATGTTGAGCTGAACAAAAAAAAATATTGACTGATAGTAATTTATTTGTGTCATCTGATTAGGTCTCCTTATTTATTTTATTGGAATTATGTATGTTATATAGTTAATTATTATTTTAGTTCGTGAAAGTGGATATTTATTTTTAAGACTGTTTAATATAACTGTTTGTAATTTAGTTTGTGACATTGGATTAGGTATTTTTTTCTAGGACTGTTTTAGAGACTATTTGTAATTAAGTTTTTGACATTTGTTTAGGTATTTTTATAATTTTATTGACTGTTATATGGACTATTTTAATTTTCTATCGATTTATTTTATAAATATGTGACGTGCAAAAGTGTTCCTTGTGTGCCTACTTGCAATAAATGAAATTCTATTCTATTCGAGCTCAGCTTGAGATCATATAGCTGTGTGTAAATAATAATATCTGGGGATAATGTCACACAGATCATCCTAGCCCCAAACTAAGCAAAGCTTGTACTATGGGTACCAGACGACGATATACATACTTATATAGATAGATAAATACTTATATACATAGAAAACATCCATGACTCAGAAACAAATATTCGTGCTCATCACACAAATATTTGCACTTACCGGGATTCGAACCCAGGACCACCAGCTTCGTAGGCAGGAGCACTACCAACTAGGCTACGGTGACCTGTATGTATTTACAAAAGAAAAGTAGTAAATGTAGTATATCAGTTATCTGGTTTCTATAGTATGTACAACGCATGGAGTATGTTGAGCTGAACAAAAAAAAATTGATTGACTGATTGTAATTTATTTGTGTTATCTGATTAGGTTTCCTTATTTATTATATTTTCTTGGAATTATGTATGTTATATAGTTAATTATTATTTTAGTTTGTGAAGTTATATGAAGTGAATATTTATTTTTAAGACTGTTTAATAATTTAGTTTGTGACATTGGATTAGGTATTTTTTTCTACGACTGTTTTAGAGACTATTTGTAATTAAGTTTTTGACATTTGTTTAGGTATTTTTATAATTTTATTGACTGTTATATGGACTATTTTAATGTACATCGATTTATTTTATAATATGCGACGTGCAAAAGTGTTCGTTGTGTGTGCTAATTGCAATAAATGAAATTCTATTCTATTCCAGCTCAGCTTGAATATAGCTGCGTGTTAATAATTCCCCAGGATATTATTATTGATATATATTATAATAATAAAAAATATCTTGGGACAAGTAGATGGAAACTTTAGAATGGTAGCAATAAAGCGCGGTTGTCGTAATAAATACAAGGTGGCGCTACCTATAGTAATAATATTCAATTCTTACCTTAATATAGAAAGAACCATTCAGAAAAGATGTAGTAAAACTATAAATTTCGTTAAATAAACCAATACATAATCACTGTTACAATTAATGAATATAAGTTAGCTGAACAACTAAATCATTACTATTAAAAAATATTTTTTTTTTATATTTTTTTTCCTACAATCCGCTAATACAATAGCTAAATATGTATATGTACCTCGAAATAATCATGTAATTATAACTATATTCCTAAAAACATGTTCTAACTGTTTCATCATCATCATATCAGCCGAAAGACGTCCACTGCTGGACAAAGGCCTGCCCCAAAGATCTCCACAATTGCCGCAGCTAATTCCAACGATCACAAGATCATCGGTCCATCTTGTGAGGGGGGCTGCCTACGCTGCGTCTTCCGGTTCATGGTCACTCGAGAACCTGCTGCCCCAGCGGCCCTTAGCTCTGCGAGCTATGTGCCCTGCCAACTGCTACTCCAGCTCGGCAATTCTTCGGGCTATGTTGGTTACTTTGGTTCGCCTGTAGATCTCAGCATATCTGATTCGATCTCGCAGGGAATGCCAAACATAGCCCTTTCCATTGCTCTTGGGTGACCTTGAGCCGCCTGATAAGGCCCATAGTGAGCGACCACGTCTCTGTTCCATATGTCATCACTTGCATCACTGGTCGAAGACTTTTGAGTTGAGTCACTGCGGTATTTGGAACGAAAAGATATTACGTAGCTTCTCGAACGCTGCCCAGACGAGTTGGATTCTACGATTGACCACCTTTTCGAATTTGGACCTACCTAGTTGGATGGTCTGTCATAGGTAAATATATCTGACTATTTACAAGCGCTTTTTTAAAGCTACGTGAATAATAACCTTTTTTATTTTATTTATTTAACCAGATAACAGCTACGTATATATTTCTAAATAAATACATAGTATACATAAATTACATCCAGATATTAAATAAAAATAATAGTGTACATCACACAAAGATTTGTCTCGGGTGGGAATCGAACCCATGACATGCGGCGTGAAAGGCTACCACGCCATCCGGCCCAAATATCTACATTTAATATTGAAACATATTTATATGTATGTATATGCTTCTATCGAATCAGAAATGTTGATATTCATTATAAAGTATGAACAGCGGCACTGTAAATAAATTCGATAATAAATTGACGGGAAAAAAATCTGAGAATCAGGATATACAAAAATCATTGATTCATGTTACAGGAAAAATTATTAGGAGTCTATTATTTGGGGAAATAATTGTGGAGGCGGACGTAATCTTAATAACTTTTCCGTGTAACTGCATATTTGATCGCTTTAGTATATTTGTTTAAGACAAATATAATAAATAAGACATTAACTTTCCGTCAGGAAAGCAATTCATGAGTAAAATAAGGATCTGTAATAGATATAGGAAAAAAAGACATAATTACTGACAACATTTGTGTGCATGAACATGTCTGTTTGTCCTGAGTCTGGGTACAATTATCTATTTAAGTATGTATTTCCAAAAAAAAGTAGTATATGTAATACATTCAGTCAAAAAAGTATCGGGATCGGATGATTTGTTTATGGTTCTAAATTTAAATTTTTGTTTTTTTTTGTTGTTGTTAGTTTGGCACAACTGTTTTCCATTTTGGCGCGGAGTTTGAGTTGCATCTGTTATTTATATTAAATACAGTGCTGGTTTTAGTAATATCGTATATAGTGTGTATTGCGAATTTCATAATGAACAAAAATATCGAACAAAGAGTTTGTCTTAAATTTTGCATCGCTAATGGAATTTCGTGTTCGGAGTCACTTAAAATGTTACAGAAGGCTTACGGTGAATCGACTTTATCAAAAACTCGTGCTTATGAGTGGTTCAAAGCGTTCAAAAGCGGTCGAGATGTGATGAAAGATTTGCCTCGCTCTGGTAGCCCATCAACGTCTGCAACTGAAGTTAACATCGCAAAAGTGAAGGAAATAGTGACTGAAAATCCTTATTCAACTCTGAAAGAGATAGCCGCCGAACTTTCTGTATATCACGAGTCGATTCGTACCATTTTAACTAATCATTTGGGTATGAAACATGTTGCTGCTCGGCTAGTCCCAAAAGATCTGAATTTTCTCTAAAAACTCAATCGCATAAAAGTCGCTGAGGACATGGTAGAACGAGTCAATTCCGACCCAACATTCATGAAACGCATTGTTATTGTTGGTGACCAGACGTGGATTTACGAGTTTGACATGCAAACTAGTCAACAAGCTTCGGAGTGGCGCCTCCCAACTGAACCGAAACCGAAAAAACCACGCCAAAGTCGATCAAAAGTGAAAGTCATGTTGACTGTTTTCTTTGACTATCGCGGTTTTGTGCACTCTGAATTCTTAGCGCAAGGTCGAACGGTAAATAAAGAATATTATTTGAGCGTTATGCAGCGTTTAAGAGAGCAAATTCGACGAAAAAGGCCAGATTCGTGGAAAGAAAATTCTTGGATTTTGCACCACGATAATGCGCCTTCGCACAAGGCCATCATTGTGAACGAATTTTTGACCAAACACTCAACAAATACCATCCAGCAACCACCATATTCACCAGATATGGCTCCAGCTGACTTCTTTTTCTTCCTAAACCCAAATTACCACTTCGTGGTGCCCGTTTTCAATCGGTAGAAGAGATAAAGGAGAATTCGCGGCGAGAACTGAACTCAATTCCGAAAGCAGCGTTTAAAAAATGTTTTGATGAATGGATTATTCGTTGGCGTAAGTGTATGTTTCTGAAGGAGCATAGTTTGAAGTTGATCAAATAAATTTGGATGATGAACATTTTGTATATTATTAATCTTTTCCCGGTACTTTCTTAACAGAGTAGTATACTGTATAGAAATCATCCATGACTCAGAAACAAATATTCGTGCTCATCACACAAATATTTGCACTTACCGGGATTCGAACCCAGGACCACCAGCTTCGTAGGCAGGAGCACTACCAACTAGGGTGACCGACACGATGACTTGATGTTGTAAGAAATAAAACAACAATAGGTTTATTATTGTTTACTCATATTTTTTTTATATACTGTAGACACGGGTCTCATCGCGATAAATATTTAGGTAAATCATTACCTTGTTTACCCGACGTTTAAAAAAAAAAATATATTTTTTTTTTATTGCTTTTGTAGGCAGACGAGCTAGCCGCCCACCTGCACCACTGCTCATGGACATTCGTAGTGCCAGGGGGCCCAGCAAACCGCTGCCTACCGTGAGATTAATACTTTTTTAACCCTCGTTTGAAGAAGGACATGTCATAGCGCTGGGGAAACACTGCATCTGGTAATTCATTCCAGGGAATCTACCGGCAAAGTCGCCGAACTTCGATTTCTTAAATGCCGTTCAAATAAATAATGGTTAAAAATTACTTGATCAATCGTTAAGTCGGCTTCCATGAGCACATGTAACGTCATAAATGGTCCGGAATCGATCGTCAACGTTAAAGCCGATTTAACGATTGATTAAGTCAGTTTTAACCTTTATTTATTTGAACGCCATTTAAGAAATCGAAGTTCGGCGACTTAGCCGGTAGCCCCAGAGCCTGCACGTACGTGGGATGTATGAACGCTGAAAGCGAATATTATATTTAGATTCTTTATTTAATTTAATTATTTACTTTTAAACGAAAATTATAAACCTCTTTTACAACTAAATAATTAAAAAAGGTATTGGATATTTAATACAAATAAGTTTGGCGCATTCCACAGTTTATTCCGGAATTTGATAGCTTTGATAGATCAAGAGTTGAACCGTGCAACCACATTTCGCGGAAATTCAATTTCTACGTCAATGATCACAGCCAACTTCCAAAGCGAATATTTGTGGTCCTCTTTGAGTTCTTGTTCAGCAATATTGAGTCATTCATAACATTATAAACAGGGTTTGTTAAGTATGCCAAAATATAAATTACACATTAAAAGCAGTGTATTAAAATGATGATTAAAGCTGTGAGATAATGGCGGCGAATATCAGAATATCATCACCCCATCTCATCCCGTGGGGGGGCGTAGAAGTGGACCCGAGAGAATATCTACCAGAGGGTGGGCAGCAGCTTCCTTCTATGTACTACGAGTATGATCATCTTATTGCAACCAGTCTTCTAAGCGTGGCAATCATAGCTATCCCCCCAATTTTATTCTTGGGGAGGCTTTTGTTCAGCAGTAGTCTTATATCAGATGTTATGATGATGATGATGACGTAAAATATTCCAGTGTATTAAAATGATGTTACCTACGTCGTTTTTCCCTTGTATAATAAACCCACATCAATAAGTTATAGCCTATGTGTTAATCCAGGGTGTCAGCTAACACCATACCCCATTTTATTAAAATCACTCCAGCTGATTAGACGTGAATACAAACATAAACACTCACAAACTTTCGCTCATATAATATTAGTGTGACTTACCAAAAATGAGTTATGGTCTCTCGTTATATAATCTATACTTAATATATAAAACCAAAGAGTTGTTTGTTTATTTGTTGATAAAATTGCCATTTACATAATTCGATTTCAATGAATATCTTAGGAGATATCGCAGTTTTAAAATAACATCGCAGCAAAATCATGATCAAATACTGCGCGCGCATTTATGATGTGTAAGTTCGGCGGGCAGTCACGAGGGGGGAGGGTGGTTAGACCAGTTATTTGAAAATATTGTGGCGAGCGGTGGGTCAAGGGATTTGAAAAGAAACTAGTGGTACAGGACTTTTATTGGCGTCGACAGTAACTGTTGGTTCACCTCTAAGATAACGGAACACACGTATATTCAGAGTCCCGGCGACTAGCACTCAGTTAGAGTCCACACGTAGCGCACTTCAGAACGTACAGTACAGTTCCCGTGACAGGCACTGCCGAAGTTAAAGTCCTGACGTACACGGCACACTTCACACTGTGTAGGGAACACTTGGCACTGTTTACTGTCACTGATCAGTTGCACTTGTTTTCCTCTTAGATTACTTCCTCTTAATTCGTCTTCGAATTCACATGAATTATAATAATAATAATAATATCTGGGGACAATGTACTTGTACTATGGGTACCAGGCGACGATATACATACTTATATAGATAGATAAATACTTATATACATAGAAAACATCCATGACTCAGAAACAAATATTCGTGCTCATCACACAAATATTTGCACTTACCGGGATTCGAACCCAGGACCACCAGCTTCGTAGGCAGGAGCACTACCAACTAGGCTACGGTGTTTTTTTTTGACATGACGCTATAGTTAGCCTAGGTGGCTTTCACTACTTCACCGGACTATAGAGGCGAGCGGAGGGCTCAAGCCGTCTAGCAAACTACAAAACTAAGTAACCCGCGCCGGAGGGCACCCCCTGTGGAGTTCGAACTTCGGCTTTGGGCGGTTACTGGCGGGGAGAGGGCAAGAGATCATGGTTTTTGGGGATGTTTGGTGCAACTTTCGCTCTACGTTAATAACATGACGCGGCCCCCTCCGGTTTGAGGGAGGTTTTTATCGGTACGGTATGCAAACTAAGGGTCATGGAGGGCGTTGGTGGTCGCGACGCGTTCGCGGTCGTACTCTCGTCCGGCGAGTACGAAGTATCGGTTTGTGTGTAGTGTCACGAGAGTTTCTAATGATTTTAATCTGTTCGAGATATAGTGTAATAAACTCTTCTGCTTTAACATTACGCTTATATACCCCTAAATTGTTCCAGATTTAAAACATTTCGTAAGTCATATTTTTCTTTCTAGAAAATTCGCCTATATGACAGATTAGCCGTAATGCTTCTGTCCTTGTCTTCACCTATCTCTTTCTAAACATCTAATGTCAATTTTTACATTTAGAATTTTGTATATCCTTGTCATCAGCTATCCTTTTTCTTTAGTTCTGGTATTATCTAGAACATTCTAGCGCTGTTCCAAAAGCGACCAAAAACCATTACTGGTACTAGGGTTCGAAGCCCGAACGTGACAATATTATCACCTAAAGAAAGTCGCGGATTAAACTAAGCGTTAGCCTAAAGTAACTATTACTGAACTAAAAACGTTTACATTAGTAATCATTTAGTTCATCGAACTACTGACTATAGACGTTGAATAATTCTTCATACTAAATAATTTACATAGCCGAGTGGCTACTTAAATCTGCCAGTTCATAAGTCAGCCTCGTTGGTCTAGCGGTAGCGTGTTCAACCGCAGATAACGAGGTCCTGGGTTCATATCCCAGATCGGGCCCAAAGTGATTATGAGATTTTTCTGTAAAAGGAATATTTTTCAGAATCAGCCTGTAGTCTCTCGTGCCTCGGAGTGTACGTAAAGCCATCGGTCGTCAACCTGACCTCTTTCCGGTCATGTCACTAGTCGTCCCATCGGATCATGAGGGTGGTAAAATAGAAAGTGCCCCGTTTGCGCACACACTTGTGAACACACTGCACACCCTTAACCAGGTAGCGGAAGAAAAAGACTTGTTTTCATGATCTCTGAATGAATTCACGAAGATAGCGTTATTTGTAATTATCTACATTCAATAGATACTGACTCTATTGTATTATGTTAACACCTGTAAAAATAAGAGAAGATAAATAAATAAATAGCTGGCCAGTCTCCATTGAGACTGGCCGCCGTGGTCGAAATTCGGCCGAGGGACATGATGTTTTGCATAAGTAAAACATCCCACATACTCGGATTCTTCACCGCAAACAAAACCTTTTAGAGAACGTGCTCCTGAGTCTGTGAAACTGGATATAATCCTAAAATACATTTACAAATGTATATTGCAAATGTATGAATAAGCTTTTCTATTTGATGTTTTATTTCAGATGGAATGTCGGTTTCTTTCTTTGTTCTTTCCAGGAACAGGATAACGTTAAGTCTGTTTTCAGAATCGGAGTAATTTCTAGCTGTCAAGAGACTATAAGATCCGGTATCTAGATGTAATTAAATACACAATAGATTTTAGTAAAAACAGCGCATACTATATACGATCTTGTATAATATATATCATCATTATCATATCATCCGAAAGACGTCTACTGCTGGACAAAGGCCTCCCCAAAGATCTCCACAATTGCTGGTCTTGTGCTGTTCGCATCTAGCAGTTTCCAGCAACCCGCACAAGATCATCGGTCCATCTTGTAGGGGGTCTACCCAAGCTGCGTCTTCCGCTTTGTGGTCGCCACTCGAGAACCTTTCTGCTCCAACGGCCTTCGGTTCTACGAGCTATTTACCCCGCCCACTGCCACTTCAGTTTTGCAATTCTTCGGGCTATGTCGGTGACTTTGGTTCGCCTGCGGATTTTGACATTTCTGATTAGATTCCGATTCCAGCGTTATCTTTAAATATATAATTTAAGATAACGCTCTCACTAGGGAGTCTAATCCCTGTGTCACGGGGTATTTTACAAACATATAATAGACGGGCACAAATTACATCCAACTATTTATGGGTCACACAAATAGTTGTCCGGCGAGGGAATAGAACCCGGGACAAGAAGCGGCGAGGTGGCAGCCTTAGCCGCTGTGCCACATCATCATTGAATAGTTGTTTCTAATAAAATCTAAATAACCCCACCGTGAATATGCATGACTGGCATGTTGGACGAGTGGTTATAAATAAATCTATACATCTATACAAATAAATAAAATTGGGGTGTCTGTTTGTAATATTGAAATAACCGGTTTTTACTACATAAATATAAATATATATACGGTACATACACCAAAATAACATTTTTCACATTTTTTTTCTGTCTGTCTGTCTGTTTGTTCCGGCTAATCTCTGAAACGGCTGGACCGATTTTGACGGGACTTTTATTGGCAGGTAGCTGATGTAATAAGGAGTAACTTAGGCTACATTATTTTAGAAAACGTCTTTTATTTTACAAAAAAACGAAATAAACTAATTAACACGCGGACGAAGTCGCGGGCACAACTAGTTATAAATAATATCCTAGGACATTATTCGCACACGACCATCTTATCCCAAACGAAGCAGAGAGCAGCTTGTACCTACTTCTTCTTCTTAGCGTTTCGATGGCAAACTCATTAAATTTTTGTGGCCCAGAACGTGGCAACACTGATTACCCTGCTTGTGGCATTTCTAAGATCCTGCCATGAACATGTGGCAGGGCAGGCTGGGCACGATTTTAGATGGGCCATGGATTAGACCGATGCTCCGTAACTACAGTCCATTTTGGGGTTGCTCGACAGTCCCCACCTAGACATGTTTTCTTTGCTTCGGCCCACCTGAGTCCGGAGTCTGTTTAGTGACTTCCAGATCGGCCACGGTAAGTGATGTCCAGGCGGGAGGCTTTCGGAAGGCGTGACAAACTGATCTGCATGGAAGGACTGGGATGCATGAAAGGACCCTCCCCGAGTGATGTACGTCTCAAACCCGTACGTTCGGCGCACCCTGGGGAACGCTGACTGGCCAATCCTTTCACCACGATAGCAAATTATAATAATAAGCTTGTACTGTGGAAACCAGATAACTGATATACTACATATACTACTTTTCTTTTTGTAAATACATACCTATATAGATAACTAGCGGCCCGGTTTGTGCTTCGCTACGTATAAGGCATAGTAATAAAAATAAATATTATTAAGTTCATTTATTCAAACAAAAAAATATTTAAAATTGCTAAAAGACGTTGATTTTACACGTTTTCAAGACTTTTTAAAATTTTCTCTTCGTACAAACCTTCCCTGGACTTCCACGAATAATTAAAGACCAAAATTAGCCAAATCGGTAAAGGCGTTGTTGAGTTATAACATTACAACAAAAAGTGGCATTGATTTTTATATATATAGAAGATTACACCCAGACTCAGAACGAATACACACAAATATCTGTCCTGGGTGGGAATCGAAAGTAGGTTAAAATTGGGGCTTCCAGATCAAATAAGATCTGGAATCCCGCAATTTTAACTATTCATTCATTCATCCAATTCTACTCATTATGTTAACTATTCATCAACTCATGACCAAATACCGGAGGGTAATAGGTTTGATTCTGTACGATGGAAACCCGCAATTTCACTATTCATTCATTCATTCAATTCTACTCATTATGTTAACTATTCATCAACTCATGACCACACACCGGAGGGTAATAGGTTTGATTCTGTACGAATATTTATAACTTATGATTCATATTTGGCTGGTTTAGTTTTCTGTGACTATAACAATATATTTGCAATCAGCGTCATGAATAATCATATTGGATCAGGATGTTAGATCTTAAATGAAACAAGATAACATTTATTCATAAAAATTTATTCTCTGTACACCATTTTCTCAGACATATTACATTTTTCAAAGCACACATATTTTTATGATAAATACAGCTATACATCATATTTCTTAACTTATATTTTTCATGTAAACTTAATAAACTAGGACAGCCCTTATCCTCTAAATTATGAACTGTATTGCTTTCCAGCATTTGCCTTAACCATAAAAATTTTTCAACACCTTTAGTATATACAGACCTCCCGAGTAAAATATCTTGAAAAATATATTTATGGTTCCAGTACGGTATATGGCCCTCATTCCAGTATATTCCATTATTTCTTTCTATCCAAGCGACTTGTCTTCTTTCGGTTTTCGTTAATTCATAAAACGGATATGGTGATTTTAGTAGAAAAACTTGAATGTGGTTATCACAGAGTATAGCCATTTCTTTTAAAACAAATTCGTTTGTATCCGTTTTAAACCCCTGTATATCTACTATAGCATTCATGATAATTTTCGAACAATATTACTTAACGGCTTAAACTCTATGAGTCGATCGTTTATGATAACACAATATGCCGTAGTGTTCTCAGGGATATCTTGAGAACTTTCTATCTCTAAACGGACGTCTACCGGTCCTGTTTTCAAGCTTTCGTTTTGTCTTGAACAATCAATTATAAATAACGGAGCCTTTTCTTTAAAACTTAACAAATCAAGCAAGGGGTCTTCAGGAATGTTATAATAAGACTGACGGAACTTACTGTACATTTCATATAATATACTGAATTTATTTTCATTGAATTTCAGATTTAAAGATTCGTACGGATAGTATTGAGAGTTCAAAAATAGAGTGACGTTAGTGACGCTACAGTGATCAAATAACGAACAATCTTTAGAACTATTATTTTTTCGATTAGTTTGAAGACCGAATATGACATACCGAGGCTTTTCCAGTTGAGAGGCAGTTTTAACCGACCAAGAATGTTTTGAAGTCCTAGGCAAAAATGGATACTCATATAAATCCCAGTTTCTAAATGCCAATTGTATAGGTTTGTCTTTTTCTAATAATTTGAGTAATGTGAGTCTTTCACGATCTGACACCTTTATATGTGGGACACGCCATTGTATTCTTTCAATGTGTATTTGTATACTTTCGACATCATTAACTTTAACACTATTTATATTAGAATTACTTCTATTTAAAATAAGTTCATGCTTACAATTCATTAAAATCTTATTATAATCTTCAGTAAAGCCCATGATTTTATTTAATGGAATAACAACGCTAAAAGAACCATCATTACTTTGAAAACCATTTAGGTTCCAACCCCATATCGCTGCAACTTTGCTTTGCCCAGAATTCATGGAGACATACGATTTTATTGCTGTGGTTATTCCAGGGTTTTTAACTCGATCTATTTCAACGCCATTTATTTCATATCTTATATCTTGAAACAAAAACATTACTGCATTATTGGTGAACTCCACGGGGGTGTTAAGAGGTTTATGATCTTTGCCGAATATTGTTGCTCTCCCTTCAATGTATATAGAACTCGCAGATGGTAATATGTAAATATCTTGTTGGTGTATAGGAATCCGAATCTCGTCATTTTCTTTAAAACTATTATTATATGGATTGTAAGTATGTACTTCAAAACTTTCGATCGAGTTATCGAATTGTGGTGAATCAGTTATCTGTAGTACATTCATAGTTTGAATCCGAGTGTACGAAGAAAATCTCTATTATTTTAGTGAGCCTCTTAGGTTTTGCAGCACGTCTGCTTAGTTGTGCAACACGGCGAGCAGTAATGTGTTTCACTAAAGTATTAGGTGTTTTATTGAATACAATCATTTTGTTTTCGCAAATGTAGGCGCACTTGAATATTCTCTTCTCCGAAGTCAATGTAATCACTGTGTTCATTAACAATTTTTATGTTTATCGACGATATGGTTGTTTTATTGACAGGAAAGTAAATGATACTTCTCGGCACTTCTATATATCTATGACCTGCAGGCACGTTGGGCACAAATTCGTGTATAACATGAGATGGGACTCCGTTAGTGTACGATCCTTTGATAAGGTCACATTCGACTCTTATGACGGACGTGGGAAGAATGTTGAATGGATTCTCAGATTCATGCCATTTATTTGCTTCTAATTTAATACTCCCAAAACCTAACAGAGCACCTATACTATTCTCTGTATCAAAATTGACCGTATGAGAACAATATAATAAACATTTTAAAGTATTGTTATTCGGTTTAATCCGTATTTCGCAATCTGTTATATTACTCTGAAGATCAGCTATATCATACAAGTCATAAACACCAGACGGAATTAGTATCCTTTTACCGTTCCCGTAAGCAAATTCGTTATTATTGGTATTTATGTTCGGAACTGAATTGAGAGCTGAGAAACATAATAATCCACATTCATATTTATCTTCTATATTCAAAAGTGGTTGAAAATGTGATTCTAGTAACGAGTTTTTACCTGTAATGGTTATTGTAATAGACATGATTATATACTGAACAATATCTAGCTCTTACATGCTATTTATTTACATTTTTATCATGCCAAAACTTTTGCAAAAATTTTAAACACAAGTGTCCACAATTATAAGGATGATTCTTCTGAATATTATCGTAATTATAATACAATAATATTTTGGGTCCAAAATATTTGATTAATTCTTTTGGTGGTTTTAAATTTCCATAACTATCAAACTACTCAATATAATTCTTAAACTTTGCGTAGGCCACCCAATGAGTCCCAGAATTTTTCGAACTATCTAAATTAATGACACCACATTCTTTACTATAAGGATATTTAGGTAATTCGTCTCTCATAAATACTCCACGAAAATGAGGTAATTTGCAAGAATGGTTAATAATATCTATATTGGTGAGGGGCCGATTAGGTAGCCGAATATTTAGTTTTTTTTATTATTAGATACAGAAATTCCAAAACCATTTTTGATAGGCTTGATATTTAATCCTTTACCAATACATAAGGCTTCAATTTTTTCATTATGTCTTTTCAACTCTTCCAAACTTTTCATTCCAGTTTTATAATCATTAATGGCCTTGGCAATCCCAGCAGCACCGCCAGCTAAACTGCCAGCGGCAGACAATCCAGCAAAAATAGGTATCAAAGGTAGAAAACCACCACTTTTTGGAATAGGAATGATACGAGGAATTTTAATATTTGCATTTGTTGCTAACTCCTTAGCAGCAGCCATCGCCATTTTTATTGCCATATTTTTACACTTAGGTTTCATTTTTTGTAAATGTTTTTTTGTATGTGCAATAACATGTTTCAAGTGTTTCGTTATACCAGCCCCAGAATAAGTTTCTATCCGTTTGATTCTTTTGCTTCTTCTTAAACCGCTACCAGTTTTAATTTTGACCAACATGGCTTTATTAACTATATGAGCCGCTATTTATTCTCCTAAACTGGCACCAGGAGCAGTTATGCGGTGTCTCGCCATTTTCATCAGTTTTCTATCAGCTTTATGTCTATCACTTAAATCAGATGATTGCTCATAAGCGATGTCGTGTTCCTTACAATATTCGTCTAATTGGTTAATACCTCTCACTCCTTGCGAAAGTTTTTCAAGCAACCTCGTACCTGGCCCACAATAATTATATCCAGGGAAATGTAGTTCAATAGGTAAATGATTTATTATCCAATTAACGAGACTGCTCTTATTCATGCCCCTCATTACACTGAAGAATACTCATAAAGGTATACCTTTTATATTCGTAAAGTGTTTTAAAATTTACAAAATAACGTTTGTCTTTTCAATCCAGCTATTTTCAGCAGAAGGCAATCCTAACCATTTCACCAAAACTTTGTTTCCCTTTCTCTTTAATACTCTTTCAACAAGGTATATATTTGGGTGTTTAGTTTTCTGTAACTCTTGAACTTAAGATGCTCCTAAAATAGGTTGTCCGCGTGAATCTTCTATTAAATACGTAATAGGGATTGTTTTTCTCACGTTAACAATTTTAAATATTTCTGTTGACCAGTTTGGTGTGTATCCCTTTTCAAATACTCCTTTATGCCTGCTAATTCGCACAAAATCTCCAACTCTTAGATTGTGACGTTGTTTACTTAACGACTTTAACTGATAGTGTCTCGCATTATATCTCCTCAATATTATTTCTTTATTGCAGCTATTCACTTCACTAGGCTTTTGGTTAATACTTCGGTGACATGAGGTATTATAATCATAAATTACATTATCTAGGGTACCATCTACCCACTTGTAATTACCGTTTAAGCTAAAGTTTTTATACAACTTTGATTTTATTGTTCTAATTAATCTTTCTACGATTGACGCCTTTTTTGTGGTGTAAGTTGAATAATGATTTATATTGTACGCACTAATCAAGTATTTAAATTTGTTATTATAAAATTCTGTCCCGAAGTCAGTTTGTAAATTTTTAGGACTGCGCCCTTCTTCTAGCAGTTTTTTAAATGCACTACATGTAACTTCTTTCCTTTTACATTTGAGTGGATATGCCCAGGCATACTTCGAGAAAGTATCAATGACAATAAGAATGTATTTAAAACCACCGTTTTCTTTAGAAATAGCTTGCATGTCTATTAGATCAGCTTGTCATAGATCGTCTATATCCCTCATGATGACTTTTCTTCGTGGATAATTTATTATAGCATTTTTATGTATTTCGTTTACCACGTCTGCTTTGCTCATGCTGAATAGCTTTAAAAATTTCAAGACTTTTTTCTATATTTGTTATTCTGGTTATTAGGTTTGCAACTAAGTTGTTTAAAGTTTTATTATTTTTCATGCAGTTTGTTATAGAATTGTCCACATATTCTTTTGTAGCACTGTCGTTAAAATTTACAGGCGTGTGTACGTTTTTTAGTATTTTATTTTCTGCGCTTAAGTTACCATCGCTTAATACTTTCAAAGCGCAATCATTGATACACACTGTATCATTATTTTTCGGCTTTTTATTCAGGTGATGTCCAAATTTATCTACGTTCATCGTTGAGTGATGTTTGAATACTAAGGACTTATTAAGAAAACAATTCCTTTTATTCCTTTATGATATTAACTTCCTTTAATTCTTCTATAATTGATATTATTTCATTATCATGGTTAGTATTACCGGCATTTTTCGAAGCTATTAGTAGTTTTAACCTGTCAACGAGTTCATTAGGATCATCCCAATACACAAGATCTATATTTGATTTATATTTCTTAAATATAGGTAATTCGCCTCCTAGTTTAAGTTCATTCTTTGACTGACACTTAACATCGAAAAATAAGGGTTTTATGATTTTTTGGTATTTTATACTTTTATCTCCTTTTATTTGTCCATCAGCATGATAATCTCTTTTATCTGCATTAGTATGTTGCAAAATGTTTTTATATACGAGTTTATCTTTTTCTGAAATTACGGATATGTCTATCTTTTTGCGAAGGAGAAGTTCTTTTAAACCCGGAGTCAGTTCATAAAATCGTCCATTAACATTCATTATAATAGTTTGATCTCCATTTGAATCATTTTCAGTTTTAGTGAACTGTACCGCTGAATTACCTATAATGGGTTTATTATTTTCCATCCGGATTCCGAAAGGAATATCTATCTGTTCATAAATATCAATAGTATCATCTTTAATTAAAGAAAAATCGAAATTTCTTTCTATTGGTGGTTTATGACAAATTAACTCGTTCTGATCCTTATCATTTGCCGAAGATATTACATCATCTTCTTCAATTTTTGCCTCATTACGGCGATTGAAATCTTCATCTTTTATAGTATCAGTCAGATGATACAAAGACTTATCTTGATGTGATATTTTGTTATGTTCCATATTTACTTGCCTGGGTTGATTAACCATAATGCTTAATGGTTCGCTAATAGGTTTCAGTAATCTATTCAACGTCAAATCTGTTTGATCCTCAACATTTTTCATTTGTTTTAATTTGTTTTTTATAGAATTAACTGAATGTATTATATGTTGCTTAATATTTTGCTCCATAACTAAGTAATGCGTGTGCTTTTCATAAAGTAATATCAAATAATTATTGATTTTTCAGTTATCTCACAAATAAGTATAATTTGTAATACATACATATATTTTAGACACTAGATAAATAATTTATCCTGACTATTTATTATTCAAAATGAATAAAGCTGTCGAATGATTGTCTGTATCTACCGTTGTTAAACTCACAGTCTTTATTGATAGTTAAAAAATTATAAGGACTTTGCCACGTTTTAGAACAAATATCTTTGAATTTAGACCACTCCATGTCCGGACTGACATGTTCATCGTAAATATGTTTCATGTTTAATTCATCTTGCTTGAAAATAATCAAAAAATTAACATTATCACGAAGCAATTGCTTCGGTATTTTTGAATAAGTTTGAGATAAATAAAAGCAATCAATTCCTCTATGCCTTCCCATGGTATAATAATTACGTATATTTATTTGTTTTTCTCCAGCAACGTCATCAAAAATAATGACAGAATTCGGTAAAGCATCATTTGGGTGAATAACTTCTTCATCGGAATTAAAAGTGAAATATTTTATTTCCGGAACTCGTTGTAAAATTTTCTGTAAATAGCAATATTTTGGTTGAAAACTGGTTTTAGAACATAAGTAAAGGTTTTGAAATTTTAAACCGTTTTCATGTACCAACAAACTGATCATGACGTTAGTCTTTCCACAATTCGAGGGGCCGCATATTATACAACGAATATTATAAGGGAAAAGTACACTATGTTTCATTTGTGGATATTTTTCCTTGAAGTCAATATTTTTCACTTCTAAAGACACTGGGTGCTTGATCACCTTCATGTTTATGTCTGATGAGAATAATAACTACTCATGAACTTATATATTATGCTTCTAACTACAGGGAATATTGTCAAAACAAAAACAAAATTTTCAATAATTATGAAAACAATTTATTAGGATAAATATGACCAATCAATTTGTTAGTAACATTACTTATAATTAATGTTAATATGTACGTCTTAATAAATAATCAATGTTGATCAATACTCTATTTAAAGTCTTATACAAAGTATAATTATTGATATATTATTTATGTGTGTACCTTTATAAAGAATAACTTTTAAAACAAAGTTTCACAGTGACCCCAAGGTAAAGTTTCGGCTTGGTTTGGAAGTATCTGCCTCTTATCATCATTTTTATTGAACAGTACTTTATGTTTTTCGTGGGAGTATAGTACATGTTTGTATGATTTAATTATATTCATTTTACATTTAAAATTTGTATGACTTGTTAAAGCTTTGTTGTAGTGGGATAATTCTAATCGGCTAGTTACAGCTTTAGATATCCCTTTAGCTTTTGTAATGCATGTTTTAGAACTGTTTATACAATAAAGCTTAGCTCTTAGTCCGACAAATTCACTTATGACATCACCAGAGAGTTCATCTTTAAATAATCCTGGTATTTTAGCATTTAATCTTGGCATGTTGTAGCAATTATTAATCCCGAAATTACTTGTATCGAATTTTGCGACATCATGTTTTAGGTCCTCATAAAAATCCTCAGTGTTTATTAAATAAAGAAGGCTGTCTGTGTCTGTATAACATAGTCTTGCCCGAGTTTTATATTTATTTTTAATGAAGTTGTAGTGAAAATTATATAAATGTTGTTTTGCATATTCTAAAACTGTAAACCCAATATAGATGGGTCGATCTAAAATAATTTTCTCAGAACTCAATTGCAGAGCGACAAAGTTTTCAGAAAAAATTGCAATACTTTTCAGATTTGGTTTTGCAATTAACTTTTCTGCACCGAGGTGCTTGTTTGTTTTGTTGTTATTATCGTCCCATGTGGTCACTAATTTAATATTGACCTGTTTGCGTCTATTTTCAATAGTTTTTCCAAATATAGCATTATTAAGGAGTTTAAAAAAATCTTTTTCAAAGGCGGTTATTGAAGCTTGGCGTAATCTGGTATTTAAGTCAATATATTTTTGTAAATAGTTTTCTTGCCTGAAAGTTAAGACGCGGTGAATTTTCTTCAAAATAAGTCCATTTAGTAAGCATTCTCTTAAATGAACATAGTGTATTACGTAGTTGAATTTGTCGTATAAATTCGCAATTAATTTTGGTGTTTTCCCTCCAGGAGGTGTAAACTTTTCTGCAGCAAACGGTAAATCACTATGCATATTATGGAAATTCTCAGGATAAGTCAAATCCACATCTAAAATGTATCCATATTCAGAGTCATCCGGTATGGACAGTACATTTAAATGATTAATTTCATCGATTGTCAAGAAGCGGAATTCTGAAATAGGCATTTTCTTTGTCATTGCATAACCGTATAAATTGTTGCAGTCAAGGTAAACTAAATAAGTTGATGTCTGAGAAGCATCATAATTCGGTGAATATTTGTTATTAGCTACAGCATGGCGAAGAGAACATTGTGCCAAGCCTCCACGTATTCCCTTTTCCAACAATTCATATATTTCTAAATCATGAATTAATTCTAATTTAACGCCTGTGTACAGTAACATCGCATCCCAACTTAAACTAGGTGCAGTTATGTAGTAGGCTGGATCAAGTTGATAATGATACAAACAAGTCTGTCGAAATTTTTCAAATACATCAGAAAGAAGTAGCACATCGGTCTTTAAATATAAATCTGTATATTCTCCAAGTGATTTCATATTAAATGTTTGCCAAATAGATTGAGAATGTACATACTCATCATCACTAATATGTTCGCTTTTTAAACTATTGTAAAAACAATCCTTAGGTGGAAGTCTAGTCTCATCATATTTAGAATTTGCATTCATATAATCATAGGGATAAATTCCTTTCTGTCGTAATAACTTTAACTGATTAAGATTAAGATCTGGAAATTCTTTTGACAAATTAACAAAGTCATTTTCAGTCAAATTATTGACTAATATATTTAAACTTGAATTAAGAAATTGAAGAGAATCTATGAACTTAACTTGAATAGGTTTTGATTTTTTGTTCGTTTGAAATATTTTCGTAATAGACATATATTTTTCTTTGGTCTTTGGTATTATTTTAAAAGCTCCTTTATATTTCGCTAATTCTTTAATAAATAGGTGAGAGTCATAGCCAGCTAAATTATGAAAAATAACAGGCACGAATGGACATACTCTAAACATTAAATTACAATGAGAGTGTGCAGCGCCTCGGTACTGAGATGTAACATGATCATGATCCATTACTTTGTCATCAAAGAGTAAATGGCTGCAGATATGACATTTTGTTGCATTTTTATAATCGTTCTCTTGGTCTGTGGTTAAAGGTGCCATAGGCATTTTATTCCATAAGATACTGTAAATATAATCTAAATCATTAATTAGATATTTAATAAATATTTCTACACAATCAGGTCCTCTATATGTAACATATTTATTTAGGTTCGAATTGTGTGAACAGCAAATATAGTAACCAAAACATGAAGGCTCGTGAACCTTATACGTTCGAGTGTTTTCTGTGTTATTTATGTTGTAGTTTAGCAAAAGACATTCGAAGTCTGCATATATCACAAAGTAGATTTTTTGTTTTCTTTCAAAATTTTTAAACTGATGTATACTATTTTTTTCGGGTAATTGTGTCAATACATTAGGACACATAGTATGAGTACTATATTTTGTTTCACTCGTGAAAACTTGTAAGCAAGTCTCACATAGATACATTTTACCTTTATGTTTACTTATTTGACGTCTGACCAATCTGAATAGATTTTTGATTAAGCAATAGTGTCCATTGCCTTTTTGTTCGAAGTATAATAAATTCACATGGTGTTTTTTTCTTGAATCTGTCACATATAAAGGACCAGTGATCATGTTTTTATCGTCTAATCCATATATGTTAATACTTATATTCGGATTTAGCTTTTCAAAAACTTTAATACCATTACATGATGGAGGAAATGATAGACCATCTATGTTTAAGAATGTTGAAAAATGTGGATATGAAGTTGTCCTGCAAACATTGTATTTGGTTGGGTATAATGCTGCAACTACACTCCACAAAAAGCAGTAATTATCATTGTTTTGTATATTTAAACAGCTTCTCGTTTTTTTTACTACACGTGGCAAATCAATGTAGGAACCACCTTTCAAAGGAGAATATTTGTTAATATTAACTTCTAAATGACTTATAGAGAAACAAGACCACCCAGATTCGCAGTGTTGGAATTCTGAGAGCTTTCTCTCAAACGTGTTTATTGTATTTAAATATAATTCATTTATATCTGAATTATTGTATAAGACTTCATATTTTGTGTTAAATGACTTAAGCTGTTGCTCGCCAGATTTTGATAGAATAAAGTATGCAAAAAGCTCGAAATTTAATTTAACACAATTATGTTTAATTCGACAATCATTAATTAGTTTCATGACTTCACACTGATTGTCCATTAGGAATTCCTCAGGTGTAAGGTACTCCATCGATGGATTCAGTCTGTAACTTATAATTCTCTTTCTAAAAGCCGTAGCTATTATATCAATATTTTCATATTTCGTTTTTAATATGCTTTTGGATTTGTGTAAATTCGTTCTCAAATGATACTGATATTAATTTTTTGGTATTTCTATGTAACATTTCTCACAAATAATTTTATCATTGTAATTTGTTCTTGTTCCGGGTATCGGAGAAACTGCAAGAAAAGAAAACAAACAACGAACGTTATATTGTTATTTATTACACTTAATAATTAATAATAGAAGGGAATAATGAGTAATTGAACAAAATATTCTTATAATTACTAATATTGAAATAGTTGAGCTATTTCAATAATAGTTACTAATAAATGAAGGTGGGCATTTCACATACTCCTTCCTGGTTGCCATAATAAAATTAGTCAGGTGCTGCCATGCATCTGTGTTATCAAATGTTTGATTTTTGACCGTAACTATTGCTTGGCGCCACCTGTTAATTGGCTGAATTTTCTCGATTTCGTCACACCGGTATATTTTTAAATCTATATAGTGCGTTCCGGGCTTACGCTCAAACGTTTGGCGCGAATGACCGTTTGCAAGGCGCCGTGTCAAATATGATGCTAACGGTGCTGATGATTTACCGGCAACGACGACGTCTTCCTTCTCCTCATCTTCACTGTCAGTCCCGAAGAGGTCATACGCCGTGCACTTCTTCGGAGGAATCGGTTTGAAATACGGCTTTTTCGGAGCTGACAAGCGCGACGGCGGCGGCGGCGGCAGCGGCGTCACGGGTGCAGACGGGCCCGGCGTCGGGCTCGCTCTCGATGATGAACAAGGCCCCCGCGCCTGCTCCATCTCTTGAGAAGACACATGCTTCCTTTTCCTGGTCTTTTTGATAACTTGTGGTTGAACCTCGTCGTCAGACGGAAAGGGGGTCTCGGCGTTTTCACGTGACCTGTAACGGAATAAAAATAATAATTAATTAATATGAAATTGAATAGTTAACAATAATTAACTCCGTCTTGTAACCTATAATAACATTGAATTATTATCTACACTACTCAAGTGAAACGGCTACAAAATATCAAACAAACATCAGTATTAAAAACATCAATTACTATTATTACATACATATCTTCTCGCCTGTTGTCCCCCCGAAAGTGTAGGCAGAGGTGTATCATACACCCACATTTTACCAGCTATGTTTAAGTCCCACGTAATAGGGGGGCGAGCCTATCGCCGTTAACTGGGCACACTTCCTGAGTCCGTGCTGCTACTGAGAATTTCCTTACAGAAAAAACCCAATAACACTTTACCCGACCGGGGACTCGAACCCGATACCTCATGGACAGCAGTCACATACACTACCGCTGTGCTACCGAGGTAATCATTATATTATTATTTTTATTATAACAACACAACTGCTATGTCACAGGATTAATACAGCATAATAAGTAATAAGAATGAATGGAACCTCATGCTCATCAGTCGCAGTTACGACCACTGGACCAACAGAGCACATAGGTACGTTTATGTTATTAATTAAGTATGATGTATTTGAATAAAGAACTACTTACATAATTTCCCTTGGGTGTTGATTGACTTAGGAGTTAATTCTGTTGATGTTGAGCTGGTGCCTCTGGATGTTCAATTGAAGTCCCTAATTTCCTCCCGAATATAAATAGCAAAAAATCACGTGATGTTTCTCCATATAAGTAAAAAGCCTGAATCAGTACTTAGTGACTGAATTAGTACTTCATAAAACAAAGATTTGCAATCGTAAACAAAATCTACAAATCTCAGCCTTAAAGACGCATGACTAAAGCTTATAATCATATTTTACATTATATAGTAACCCAATAACGTAACGTAATATTTGTAATATTTGTTCAACAATCTAATATAATTTATCTAATATAGCTTCACGCCTGTTTTTTCCCGGAGGGGTAGGCAGAGGTGCATCATAAACCCACATTTCGCCAGCTATGTTTAATTTATTTCGTTTTTTAATTTATCTACTCATATATAAATCAAATAATCTTGAGCAGAAAATAAATGTATGACGACTATTTTATTTATTAGATAGTTTTATACATAAACAAATCAGGCGTCTTTAAAAATTTTGTAATATTATAATTATCTAGTAAATGTTTGTTCGACACATGGATTGAACCCGTGACCATAGAAAACCAATTTCTGCGCCAATGGTGCCATAAGTAATTCGTAATCGATCAATAAATTGTAGGTAAATGATTGAATGATCTTCTGCGTAGTGGTGGATTAAGAATACTTTATGTCACTACCCCATTCCTTCCCGAGGGTGTTGTAAGACTTGACTCAGGGAGTAAACTATGCAGATAACATCGCTGTAAAAGAAGGAAAACTCCAATCAAAGTCGTATGCCAAACCGGCTGGCGCACCGTGGTATAGTGGGCCGATTACATGTACCGGCAAATGGCAATAGGCTCGCCACCTATTACATGAGGACCTAACAAGTATAACTGCGAAATATGGATGTGCAACACACCTCTGCCTACTCCCTCGTGGGTATACGGAGATGTATCATACATCTCTGCCTACCCTTTCAGGGATATAGGCGTGAGTATATGTATGTATGTAAATGATTGAAGAAAAAAAATGTATATACTAAAATATAGTTCTTAATAAATTTTGCTTTCATGCGAGCAAAGCCATGTGCAAAAGATGTACAATAAATATTCCAAGCCGCGTCCCGGTTTGTAATGTAATATTGCACCTCTACCTACCGCAGTCTAGAATATTGTCATACGAGTTGCCTTTACTTATATGGTATTGATATAAACACATATATTTCGCATCAATTTTGAACTCTATGAACGAATATTTATCCCATAAGTAATAGTATAAAAGGGACAGAATTGCATTTTTTAAATTTAAGTAAATATTCAAATCTTTAGCATTACAGAGCCGAAATATCTAAATATTCGATGCAAGAATTGAACCCGTGACCCATACCATAAGAAACAATGTGCCTGTGCCAATGGTGCACCAAATAATACGTAGTCGAACAAAAAAAAATTCTAACGAAATTATTGAAGAAAGAAAAAAATATTAATTAAATTGTGCTTTAATGCGCGCAAATCCATGTACAAAACATAAGTAGTAAATATTCCAGCTACATCGCACCTCTACCTACCGCAGTCAATAATATTGTCACACGAGTTGCTTTACTTATATGGTATTGATATAAACACATATTATTTTGCATCCATTTTGAAGTCTATGAACGAGTATTTATCCCTATATAAAGGGATTTTCATAAAAATCTAATATTAGTTATTTTTCATAAGCGTGGCTGTAATAACCCCCCCTCCCCCAAATAAGAAATGTCGGTGAGTATTTATTCATCATAGTATTTTAATTATCAATAATTTAATAATGTATGTTTAATTACATACCTACTAACTGTTATTCAAATGTAAGTTTCGTTGCTCTCGATCATATTTATTTGAATTTATCAATAATGGACTATTCATGATATATCTAAATAGATGTTTCATCCATTCAAATCAATCAATCTTACGAGCAATAGATATATTATTATCCTTTTGAACATAGTAACGTTTAACGAAATGATAATATAATGTATTTTTAAATTTTCAGGACTCAGGAAACGAGCTCTTCAACTTCATTCCTATGAATACCGTGCTGGAACCGAGAAATGAAAAGCGTCTAAACCTCGAACCTTCTAGCAAGAGGCTGAAAAAGAATCCTGCCGTGTTCTCCTGTGCGAAAAAACTAACGCGTGGTGGAAAAGTGATAAGAATAGAAATATATGATATGGAACATTTTTCTGATAGCACAGATTCGCTGTGCAAATGTGATGCTGAAGTTTGCGTTCAACACGTAGTTAAAAATATATTTATGGACGAAATTTACAAATCTATTAAGGAACTCATTGTTAAAGCTACAGACAATTAAATATATCTCATTAAATGTTATAAACGATGTGCTGTTTTATTTATTCGCCTACAATTGTGTGTGTGTATTCAATACTACACAATGATGTAATCTTGTGTGTTATAAAGGCAGCTTATAATAACAAGGATCATTCCGCTCTGTATATCGAACGGCGCTGAATGGACTACTATTGGAATGCGAACATTAGTACCTATCTGTTAAATGTAAACACTTGTTTAGTTATACACCTTAAAAAGGAAAGATCGATCATTCGATTATTATTATTTTTTTGAATAGATAAGATAATGGATAAGTTTGAATTAATGAATAGTGAAAATTGCGGGTTTCCATCGTACAGAATCAAACCTATTACCCTCCGGTATTTGGTCATGAGTTGATGAATAGTTAACATAATGAGTAGAATTGGATGAATGAATGAATAGGTAAAATTGCGGGTTTCCATCGTACAGAATCAAACCTATTACCCTCCGGTGTTTGGTCATGAGTTGATGAATAGTTAACATAATGAGTAGAATTGGATGAATGAATGAATAGTTAAAATTGCGGGATTCCAGATCTTATTTGATCTGGAAGCCCCAATTTTAACCTACTATCGAACCCACGACTTCCGGCGTGAAAAGCACACATATGGCAACCATGCCAACAAGCCCGTCTCAAGGAAGGCCAGGACAGAAGTACGTACCTACCCTAAACTGGCGAGCGTGTATGAAGAATATAATGTGTAACATAAATTGTGTAACATAAATTGTACTAGTGAATTAAAATTAATAATTACTTATAAATAAATGTTTTAACGTTGTAAAATATAAAATATTACTATTAGCAATCTAAATTGTAAGCTAAATAATTGAATGTGATTAGTTTTCTGAAGAAATAAACCCGAAACAACTGATATCTGTCGACGCATCAGCTGTCACTGCGCTGCTCGTGTCCAACGAACTTCATTCGATTAAGTTTAAACTTTTGTGTGAAATCCCGGGGAGTATATTACTTATTCTTTATTTTTACACATTCATACTAACCTAACCAAACATTTATTCGACTCATTGGTGTGAGTCACGTCCAATTTCACACTGCCATATTCTGTCTCCATTTGCTTGACGTACATTGTGGAAGCAAATTCGACGACTTAATTAGCTGGCTACAGACACCACACACTTCAATTACTCCATAACTATACTGATATAAGACTGGCATTCGATAAATTTATTCCTATCTACACATACTAAGTTAACTTGACTAGACCCTAGTAATGAACTCTGATTAGGTGTCATATAGATAAAGTTAAAGGTGCCCCACTACAGTTTGTAACTAAATGTTTAAGTGTTGCTTTATCATAAATCTATTATAAAGTTAATTGCCCATCTGTCTTGTATATACTTACTTATATTATTTCTACCTATAGATCTCTGTAGTTTATTTTTCATATCTCACTCCTTTGACTTCAAATACATCTTAACCTCCTATTTCTGTCTAGTTTACTGTTCACCCTCTCTTTGTTTTCAGCCCATCCTCATTCACCTCACATCATGCAGACCCGAAGCATGGCTGCAACTCAAGTAGCTGAACATAAGTTGAAATCAGCTCTCAAGGACTTACAGACATACCAAGATCAGTGTCATATTGAACAGGAGCGTGAGGAGAATGAGGTAGAGATAATAAGGGTCATTGATAGTAACACATCACTGAAAAGAGAACTTGTGAAACTCAACCACCAACTAGAGTCTACTATTGAAGAGCGAGACAGACTGCATGCGGAGACAGAGTCTTTTGATAAGTGTAGAGTGTTATATGAAGAAGCACTGTTCAAAATTAGAGATCTTGAATTAGAATTAATTAATTGTAATGAGAAGTTGTCAAATTATGTAAAAAACACAACTTGTCCAGTAGCTTCCATTAATCAGAGCTTGTATGACGAGTTGGCCAGTTGTAGTCCGGTGGATCTCCCTATTAATACAACGGTGACCATTGATTTGACTGGCGATGACTGTGTAGACTGCCAGCCAAGCGTTAATTCCGTAAGTAGTGACAAGCTAAAACAATACATACTTGAACTAAGTAAAGAACGTAGGGCATTATTAAACAAATTAAAAAATTATGAAATTAAATTAGAGGATAGCAAACTAAATTATGAAAAAGATACTCAGTATTTGCTTTCTGAGATAAAAACTCTTGAGAAGTCCCTAGCAATCTCATATCACAGTTTCCAGTCATACAAAAATGAAATGCAATTGCTGGCTGGAAAGTGTAATCCTGAAAGCAATAGGACATTGGAACCGGTTAACACCAGTAGTGCAGTAGTGGAGTCATACACACAGCTGGGATCAGAGTCACCAGTATCTCCACAAAATGACAATACTAAACATAGCTCCATACTGTATTCCGATGAAATGGGTAAGGGCCTTGGTACCTTGCTTTGTAATAAGCTGAGTTGTTCCTTTGTCAACTATTGTATGCCAGGATTACATTATAAAGATATAATAGATAAATTAATTCAGAATAAACACAGTGCCAAATCATGTATAACTCTAATGGTAGGAAATTGTAAGAACTTAAAGAAAAAAGACATTACAGATAGTTTCACTAAGATGTTAGAATTAGACTGTAATAAGATAATATTGTGTGCCTTCCCCTATGTGTCCAATGTGCCTGATAGTACAAATAATTATATCCACAAGCTAAATATGCACCTACAGTTTTTGGTTAGCCATTATAGTAATAAATTTATATTTTTGGACACAAATAGTTTTATAGATTCTTGTAGGGTAACCATGAGTACAGTTACTGTCTCAAGAAAATTTTTGAACATACTTGCAACTTTAGTAGCGGCACATATTAACTCAGTCATAAGTAGTATGACGAAGTCACTTTTTAAACCATCTTTTAGTGATGTTATTAAAATCAATTTAGTTAGTAGTTTAAACATGTAAGCATGATAATAGAGAAGTGTGATAACTTTCTAATTCTATCACATCAAAATATAAACCGCTTCTCTAGCAAAATTCTAGACATAGAACTTATTAATGAAAAATATGAAATAGATATTCTTTGTTCAATTGTTTTAAGTATATAAATGTGTTATGTGAACTATCTGTAAATGATTGCTATCATATACTTAATTTAAAATTATTGACTCTGTCTCAAAATGAATAATGTTATTGTTTCGAAGTTTTTCTTTTGTATACCTAAATATAATCTAAAATAATAAGCATTCAGACAACCGATCGAGCATATATTGTGTTTGCCTACTAAATAATTACTCTAATTGGACCAAATCCCGTGTTCATGCCCGCTTGAGTATGTTTCGCCGGACCGTCTCAACTGGGTCGTGTTGAAACCGGTAGTAGATGAACCCACTGAGTTTGTTTCGCTGGGTCTTCTCAGTTGGGGCGCATTGGATCCGGTGGTAGCATTAAAGCGCGACCGTCGTTATTAACACAAGGTCCGTCATAATAATAATACCTTTAATTTAGACAGAACTATTGACAATATGTAGTAAAAATTGTAGACTTAAACTAGATAATTAAACATAATCTCTTGACAATAACTTGATACGAGCTAGCTAAATATCATTGCTGTAATAAAATAAGTTTTATAAATGTTTTCATACAATATGTATCTCAATATCTATGTTACTAGAAATAATATCTAATGTATACAACTATATTTTTATAATAAAACTATATTTTTATAATTATTATTATTATATTATATTATTATATTATATTATCATATTACTACAAACATGTTCTGACTATTTACAAGCGCTTTTTTAAAGTCTACGTGAATAAAAACCTTTTTTATTTTATTTTTTTTTTTTATTTTAAAATGAAAGTTAACGAGGCAAAAGAGGTTGACAAATGGAAATCCGCGGTCTCTGTCTATCCCTCTGGGAAACAGGCGCGAGTCTATGTATGTAAATAGTAAAAAGAAATAAGTATAATGAAATTCCGTGAATGATATTATCATTAATACGGAATATAGGTATGCGAGCACTCCAGTTTATTTGTAGTCAATTGAAATTTATGTAAATGGATGACATACATTTCATTGGACAATGTTTTCATTGTTTACGATTTCGAATAAAAAATAAAAGGAATTTATATTTCAGAGTTAAATTTAACTGCTTGTGTAGAGGTTAATGACCCTGACTGGTAAGCCAAAGGTCGTGGTTCAATCCCCACTTTAAGTTCCCAAAATATTTGTTCTATGTCTAGATGTAATTTTTATATACCTAGCTGTGACTCGCGGTTTTCCCGCGTTAAACCTTATAAAATATAGCCTATGTGTCAGGGTGTTATCTAACTATATACCAAATTTTACTAAAATCGCTCCAGGCGTTTAGACGTGAAGAAGTAACAAACATACACACTCGGAAACTTGCGCCTTTGTAATATTAGTGTGATTAGCTGTCCCGGCGAACATTGTACCGCCATATTATTTTCCATTAATACTGTCTAAAGGTTATTATTTAAATACAAAATATACAACATGTAACGTAATTAACGCACTTTCTGAAAATAGTTTGTTCAGAATCCTTTACTGAATCGATTTATATCATTTTTAAAATAGGTAATTTTTTTTTCCAAAATAATTCTAACTACGGAAATTATTGTCATACCAACCCTGTAGAGTCAAACCCAATTGAAATTGACAGTAAGTAAAAGTAATAAGACTTATAAATCGCAGATTTATTTGTATTCACACAAATTCCACCATTCGACACAAATAAAGAAAAATAAACTTTATTCCAAGAAACTAATGTAGTAAATAATAATGCATATATGTTCAATAAAAAAATCAGTGTAATTATTATGATTACAACATAATATTCTACTAGGGGTGTTTGAGGGTGTGCGTTAATTATGTTACATGTTGTATATTTCTGATATTTTAAATATTTGCTATATTTCTTTTTCATACAAACCTTCCTCTTACAATTATGAACACATAAAAGAAATGTATCCAATTTGGTGCAGTCGTTTATAAATTATGAGGTTTGTATAAAGACAAAACAAATTATTCTCACTTTTTGGATTTTTATATATTTGCTATTATAATTTTTTTTCTTTAGAACCTTCTCCGGACAGTAACGAACACATACAAGAAAGATTTATCCCATTTGGTGCAGTCGTTTTGAAGTTATGAGCCGAAGGTACAAAAATTTCGGTAATTCATTTTTATATAGATATGTATGTATTGAGAAATATATAGGTATTCAATTCATTTTCATTTGTTGGTTTTTGGTTAGACCCCATGGTGATGAGCAATAGCTTACTAATACTTTTTAATGCTATTACATGCCGTAGATTGTACCTCTAACTTTATAATGTCCTCCAGGTCAAATTGCGGCTCCGGCGGCCAGTCTCATTGGAGACTAGCCAACTGCGCAGGACATATTATAGTGCAAAAGTGTGTGCGCTAACACAGGGGCACTTTCTTTTCCTTCACTCTCATGATCCAGTGGGACGACTAGCGACACGACCGGGAAGAGTTTAAGTACAGGACCGACGACTTTAGGTGCTCTCCGGGGCACGGGTGTGCAATACCCCCAACTCCCAGACTTCGGGATGACACCGAAAAATTTATTTTGGCCCGACCCGGGATTTGAACCCAGGACCTCATTATCTGCGGTTGCTAGACCTACGTGGCTTTGTAGTAGGTATCTATTCGGTGAGTATTATCGCCCTTTAGTACTATTATCTGCATTATGCAGTTCAGCTAACCGTAATTTGAACTGTCTGTAGGTAGTCTGGACATTAGCATTATCATTAGGGTGGGTCGAAAATGTAAGCGATAAATAGAAATTATTCCGTTATTTCACTAGAGATATTTAATATTTATATCTAAACAATTTAAAATCTTTGAAATTGAATGAAACAACCGCCTTGACTCCGATGTAGGTTGTGTAAACTAAAGACCTGAAGACGTCAGCCAAAATTTATCTAAATCAATTTTGGCTGACGTCTTGGCATTAATGGCAGCAATTAACTGTGGTTTGTCTGCATAGACTACCGATTTCACACAGCCCCATAGAAAGTAGTCGACGGGTGTTAAGTCCCACGATCTTGGTGAGTAGCATTCTATAGTGAAATGTCACGACTAAATATGAACTCATGCCGAACTTGACAGCTATCGCTTTAACAAGATGGCCGCTATGCGCTGTCAAAAATAGCGCGTCCCTATTGTGAAAACTTTACATATGATAATAGAATAATAAAAGTCATATCTATAAGATATATAATATTGATTTATATATTCCATTTTATAGTGTTGACTAATAAAAAAAATGGCTTTTGTGCTTTCCTATTTTACTGTATGGCTATATATATAGTACTACTATATAGTAGTTGTCCCGAAGGAATAAGTCCCAGAAAACGGGCGGCAGCGTCTCTGTGTGTACTATGACCATTATACTGCGATCGCCAATCAGGGCATATCCCTTCATCATTTGGACAGAACTCCATTGTGGTAATCTTTTGGGGAAGTCTTTGTCTAGCAGTGGACGTCATCTAGCTGACATGATGATGATGATGAATCCTATTTTAAGAATTAATTGTAGGTTAAAATAATAACTGCGCTATCACGTGCACATGTACTGTCTGTCAGAGAGTGGGAGTTGGGACACAAAATTGTACAATTTGGCCAGCGGTAACTTCCGCGTTGCTGTCAATCCTTGTCTAGGTGCCCCCTGCATTGCTTCGTATCGTTGTAAGTTCTCACACTTACAATGCTGCGAATTTACGAAATAGTCAGGTGAAATGATCGGCACTATCATCCAGCATGGCAATGCGATGAGCCTTCTGTGGTGCCTCTTGACGATATGGAGGATTTTTTTGACGCCGAGTAGCCTGGGCTGGTTTTTTTCTTTTTTATTGTTGTTATACAGTTCATGTGCTGTAATTTAATCTTAAAATGTATTAAGTAACAGATTTGCACATAGTATTTTAACAATCATTTTTGTTACTCAAATTTATGTATTTCTGCTGCTTTTCAACGTATAACAAATATCAAAACGAGATTTAGAACGTATTATATTTTTATCTTTATTGTTTTTAAAAGTATGTGCTTTCATTGATATATTTTGAATATATCTAGCAAGTGATTTTCCTTCACTTATTTAAATTTAATAGTACACAAACACAATGTATAACTATGATAAGTGACTACTTTATATCATTAAGTATTTTATATGTGAAAGTAACGTTATGTGTAGCGTAACATAAAATTGGATGCTGTGTTAACTATTTTAGGGCATACAAGGTTTAAATATTAGTTGATTTGAGTTGCTTTTGATGATTATTTTGTCCGATTTGTGAACCATAAAATACAAATTAGAACAAATACAAAATCCTAGATTCCCCAACAAACTTCAGATCCCCTGTCAATGTACTTCGATGTACGAACTGTTATTGTATGGCCATTCGAATTTACAATAAATTGCCAAATTATTTGAAAAGCCTTAATTTAAATATGTTTAAACGCAAATTATTTGAATTTTTAATTAATAAATGTTATTATTCTACAAAAGAGTATTTAGATGATAAGTCATTTTAAATTATTCATAGATTTTTTAGTTCCAAGATAAGAAATAGTAGAATATATGAGAGTTTCGCATTTGTAACACCTAGGTATATTCCTTTATTGTACTATATTCTCACAAATAAACTATATTCTATTCTATTCTAAAACGCTTTTAATTTTTACTGATTTTGGCCCACCCTATTTACAATAGCACATCTATATCGCTGAATCCTTCAAAGGATTAATTTAGACTGATTAGTTAAACGGTGCGTTACAGGTAATATATATGTACATATATAGTCAGAGAGTAGAGACAGAGACTCGGAGATACGGTGCTTCAAGACGAGAACGTTGTATGTGGAACCTACACCTGTCGTTCTGAATTAAAGGTAAACTAACTTATTAATAAAGTCAGTCCAGTTAAATATTCATTTACATAGCTGCAGATTGATGTGGTTTAATAAGTTGAATAGGTGACCTGTGTAAGTTCCAACAGTTCTATGATATGGTTTTAAAAAATCCTCCTTTTTCTAAAATTCAACTTGTACGAGGTGTAACATAAATAATAGACGTAACTTAAGGAGCTTAATTAGCATTTATCATATGAAACTGAACTACGTGTAGCATATTAACATGTAAAATATACAAAAAAAATATTGACTCCCCTTACAAAAATAACGATCAGCTCAAGTAGTTTGTATGGGGCGCCAATTTTCTTTTTTGGTATTTCACAAAGGTTCTCTAGTGGCGACCACGAACCGGAAGACGCAGCGTGGGCAGGCCCCTACACGACGGACCGACGATCTTGTGCGGGACGCGGGAAGCCGCTGGATGCGGGCAGCGCAGGACCGGCTATAATAGAGATCCCTGGGGGAGGCCTTTGCCCAGCAGTCGACGTCGTTCGGCTGATATGATGATGATGATGATTTCACAAATTGTTTTATTTAATTCATTCAGTGTCATGAGTAGATAGCGCTCCTTAAGTTACGTCCACGAGGTCCACACGCATATATAGCTTGACATGTAACCGAGTGTACCAGAATCATCATTTATTAATAACTAACTGTGCCCTGCGGTTTTACCCGCGTTAAACTTTATAAATTATCACAGCTTCTCC
Source organism: Pseudoips prasinana (assembly GCA_951640165.1). Taxonomy (NCBI): domain Eukaryota; kingdom Metazoa; phylum Arthropoda; class Insecta; order Lepidoptera; family Nolidae; genus Pseudoips; species Pseudoips prasinana. Next base: position 20,734,818 of record OX621260.1, read on the forward strand.
CCCGTAGGTGATAGCGTGATAATATGTAGCCTATATGTTGACCCGATGTCTTAGTAATATTCATACAAAATTTGAAGTAAATCCATGCAGTACTTTTTGAGTTTCGCCCGGACATACATACAGACATACAGACAAAAATTCTAAAACCTATATTTTTGGCTTCCATATCGATTGTAGATCACGCCCCAAGTATCCTTTTAAAAAAATATTCAATGTACAGTTTTGACTTTCCTACGATTTTATTATATGTGTAGAAAATACCAGTGAACTTGAGAACCTCCTCCTTTTGAAGTCGATTAAAAATACATCATCATCAGCCTGATATCGTCCACTGTTGGACAAAGGTCTCCTCCAAAAGTATCAATAATGTTGCCATTTGTTTGCCGTAGTCACCGCGCTTGGCATGCGAGTTGGCAAAAAAATAAACATATTTATCATAAATGGTCAAGAATTTGCTGTGACATAGTTGACTATTATTCATGCGTTCTAATAACATTTCCTAATATTTTTTTATGTCAGAGGTCGACAAACGAGCAAGTGGGTCACCTGATGGTAAGTGATCACCGCCGCCCATGGACACTCGCAACACCAGAGGAGTCGCGGGTGCGTTGCCGGCCTTTAAGAGTCAGCAAACAAGTGTTGCTGACCCTTCCCCCCACCCCGATGAGCTCTGGCGACCTTACTCACACTCAGAAACACAACATTAAATTATTAATGTTATTATTAAGGAATGTCTTCTGTAAGGTGGAGGTACTTCCCCAGTCGGGCTGCTCTTTGAACGAATGAACGCTGTGCCCTGCCTCTCAAAAACTTAATATATAACAATAATCTCTGCATCTATGCAAATAAATAAAATTGGAGTGTCTGTTTGTAATATTGAAATAACTAGTTTTTACTAGATAAATATGAATATATACGGTACATACACCAAAATATTTTTTTTTACCATTTTTGTCTGTCTGTTTGTTCCGGATAATCTCTGAATCGGCTGGTCCGATTTTGACGGGACTTTTATTGGCAGGTAACTGATGTAATAAGGAGTAACTTAGGCTACTTTTATTTCAGAAAAAGTATTTTATTTAACTATGAAAACAAACAAAAAAAAACGAAATAAACTAATTAACACGCGGACGAAGTCGCGGGCACAGCTAGTTAATAATATAACGTTAAACTATCACGTTTATTACATCTGGTCTAATACTATTATCATACATGCAAACATCTGGAGTTAGGGTTGCAGTAGACGTCACTAGTTTGTACTTTATTGGGGTTGAGCAGAACTTGAGAACTCCGGTAATATAGTTGGGTACGTGCTTGTCAGAGGGATTCCACGGGGATTATTGTTACGGTCAAATTATGTTAGACTTACTAACTGATTGGAAGTATATAGACCCGTTGTTGGTATATAGTAAAAAACCGGCCAAGTGCGAGTCTGACTCGCACGTGAAGGGTTCCGTAGCAGAAAGTATTTCAGTTGATTAAATGAAAGCAAATTGCGGTTTATGACGTATTAAAAAAAAAACTACTAGATAGATCTCGTTCTAACCAATTTTTGTTGTTAGTTTCTACGATAATTTACATAATATATTTTTTAGTTTTATCATTCTCTTATTTTAGAAGTTACAAGGTACACTCATTTTACCACTTTGGAAGTGTCTCTCGCGCAAACTATTCAGTTTAGAAAATAATGATATTAGAAACCTCAATATGATTTTTAAAGACCTATCCATAGATACCCCACATGTACGGGTGCGATGAAAAAAATTTTTTTAGTTTCAGTTCTATGTATGGCGACCCCCCAAAATTATTGTTGTTTTTCTATTTTTGTATAAAAATCTTAATGCGGTTCACAGAATACATCTACTTACCAGGTTTCAACAGTATAGCTCTTATAGTTTCGGAAAAAAGTGGCTGTGACATACGGACGGACAGACAGACAGACAGACATGACGAATCTATAAGGGTTCCGTTTTTTGCCATTTGGCTACGGAACCCTAAAAAGGTATATATAGGGTGGCCGAGGAATGACGTTCAAACGCAAAAATTTAGTTACTTTATGCTGAGGAGTATCCGAATCACCCCCATGTATGTTATACGATTTTGCGTTTGTTTGATACTTTGCAATTTTATGAGTCCTTAGCTCAAACCCTAATTTTGAACTTGTGAATACATTCTAAGTCAGTTCTGCAATTATTAGGCCAACTTGCGCCACCCCAGGTTAGATGAATTAACTCAGAGTTAGTGGCTAATATGGGGGTAAATTACAATTACGTCTTGCACCACCAAGAGTTAGGAACTAAACTTGGGTTTTTTTATTACAATTTTAACTCACCTATTTTGGTGGGTTAAATCACTAACTCCGGATTAGTAATGTCAAATTTGTTTCGTTTGAGAGGTTATTTTGGGTTGCAGAAGTGGAAGTAATAGATTTTAAAACAGTTTTGTGTCCTAAACAATTATGATTAATTTTTATTGTCTGATGATGATGAAGAAATGGTCGAATATATTACCTCGGACTTTTATAATAGAAGAGTTGCAGAAAGGTCCGATCATGTCAACTTTGACATGACATAATTTGAAGGACTCCAAATTGAAAGATTCATTTCAAACACAAACGATCAAATTTTGAGAAAACTTTTGAAAAAACTTAACACATGAGACAGTCATATACAAAGTCTTCTAGTGACAAAAAGATGTGTATAAATATTTCAGTCATTCATATTTGGTTGGATTACATTAAGGAATAAAACCTCTTTAATGATACCAACATAAAATAGAGAAACACTGAGTTGACTCGGTGTTATTTTTCATTGGCGCAACAGAATGTAGAGTTAAAATTTTAACGAATTAACCCGAAGTTACTTAACTCGAGTTGCATTATTTTAGACAAGCTTTTGGTGAAAGTGGGCCTTAGGGTGTTAGGTTAAACTATGCTAATTAGTTATCATAAAAGAATTGAACCAGAAATGTTCAACTGAACGAGAAAAGAATCAAAAACTGATATTTAATATATCAGTTTTCGATTTTAATATAAATATGTCACTCATTCATATTTGGTTGGATTACATTAAGGAATAAAACCTCTTAAATGATACCAACATAAAATAGAGAAACACTGAGTTAGTTGACTCGGTGTTATTTATCATTGGCGCAATCTGTTGCGACAAGATTTTAAAAGTTAAAATTTTAAATGTTAAAATTTTAACGAATTAACCCGAAGTTACTTAACTCGAGTTACTTTATTGTAGACGATCTTTTGGTGCAAGTGGGTCTTAGGGTGTTAGGTTAAACTATGCTAATTAGTTACCACAAAAGAATTGAACCCGACATGTTGAACTGAACGAGAAACAAATCGAAAAATGATATAGGTGAAATTTACGAATAAAGAAAAAAAAATCTATCTCCTAAACTACGCAAAATCGTAGAACATACATGGGGGTGATTCGGATACTCCTCAGCATAAAGTATCTAAATTTTACGTTTGAACGTCAACTCCTCGGCCAGCCTGTATAGTAAACATTTAAAAGGTTGATATTTAAAATAATAAATTGCACACCCAAAATATACACTTCTAGTTATATATTTGACTAGCTTGTTGGTCTAGTGGTAAGTGACCCTGAATTCTAAGCCACAGGTTTTTTTTTTATTATTTTTATTTACAAGGAATATACATTATAATCACTATCTTAATAGCATCCAAAAAACCACTAAGGTTTAAACCGGTGCCATAATCTGTCTCATAAATCTAACTTACTTACTAACTACATAATATAATATAAATAATACATGATAAAGTTCGCAAAAGATAAATACGAAATACATCTCAATGTTTTCATTGATCTTTCGATGGAAGCCAGAAAATATTTCTTTAGTTGACTTTTAATATTTGTAATTGTTAATGACTGCAAAGATCTGAGGGCAAGCTGTTAATGAGTCGTGGGACAACGAAACCGGTTGTGCGCTCGCCGTAGACGTTATTGGCGAGATGTGTACGAAGTACTGTGGTCGTGGGTACGATCCCCATCCAGGACAAATCTTTGTGTCATGAGCATGATTATTTCTTCTGTGTCTGGGCAGTAATTTCTCTATAATATATATGTACTAGCGGCCCGGCACGTGCTTCGCTACGTATAAGGCATAGTAATAAAAAAATGATTATTAAGTTAATTTATTTAATAAAAAAAATATTTATTTATTTTATACGATTTTACACTTTTACAGGACTTTTTTTAAATTTTCTCTACGTACAAACCTTCCCTGGACTTCCACGAATAATTCAAGACCAAAATTAGCCAGATCGGTAAAGGCGTTGTTGAGTTATAACATTACAACGAAAAGTGGCATTGATTTTTATATATATAGATGTATTTGGTAATATATAAGTATGTTTAGTTGTCTGTTTTCAAAGTACAGACTCTGACTAGTTTGGGAACAGATGGCAGTGTGTTAGTTGTCACTAAATATTTATTTTTATTTATTTCTTTGGTTCGTTAATTCTCTTAATCTCTAAGTGGGGATTGTCGAGCCAAAGTGTACATTCCAAATAAACGAATAATTCACTAATCAAATAAAAAATAATGTGCCTCGCCCACTACCACTTCAGTTTTGCAATTCTTCGGGCTATGTCGGTTACTTTGGTTCGCCAGCGGATTTCGACATTTCTGATTCGATTCCGCTGGGAAACTTCGAGCATAGCCCTCCATTGCTCTTTGGCTGACCTTGAGCCTTCTAATTATTAGAAGGCTCATGAGCTCTGTTCCGTAAGTCATCACCAGCAACACACACTGGTCGAAGACTTTCGTCTTGAGACACTGCGGTATTTAGGACACATAACAATAATATAACATTTTAAAAGAGGTGGTCGGTTGACAAGGACATAGTAGGATTAGTACGTGTTATTTTTGCAACAGGAATATGGTTCTCAGTATACAAAACTTTCAGCAATTTACTCCCATGACAGCACTGTTTTGTTGTTATCGGTCGCTCCCTTAGAGTTCAGAAATCCACCCATGTTAATGGATGGAGGGTGAAAAAATAACACAACCAGATTATCAGCTTTGCTTCCCCAGCGAAGAACGCTGGAATAATTTATCACCCTGAAAAACTGAAGTGTGAAAAACATTGCTAATTGCTTTAATTGGCTTATGTAAATTTAAGTAGATTTGGATTTAAATGTGCAGAGTTCTTTGTATCCGTTTGCTGTCATGTTCGCACATCGAGCTACCCCAATCTGTCAAATTTCTTTTATAGATTTTCAACTTTATCTCAAAATCATAAGGTTCACTTTCAATTGGGGAAATTTGACAGATTGTGGTAGCTTGATGTGCTGTCGTCTGTACGAAGCCGCTCAAAAATGTACTCACTTAAGTCTCCATAAGCAAGTATAAACGCGCTCATAGCTATATGCTCTCACCGGACTGTAAGTGATTGGCAAGGTTAAGCAGCTAGGCTTGCGGTCAACCCATAGTTGGGTGACCACCAAAGTGGTTTAATTGACGGTCACCGTAGCCTAGTTGGTAGTGGTCCTGCCTACGAAGCTGGTGGTCCTTGGTTTGAATCCCGGTAAGTGCAAATATTTGTGTGATGAGCACGAATATTTGTTTCTGAGTCATGGATGTTTTCTATGTATTTAAGTATTTTTCTATCTATATAAGTATGTATATCGTCGCCTCGTACCCATAGTACAAGCTTTGCTTAGTTTGGGGCTAGGATGATCTGTGTGACATTGACCCTATATATTATTATTTCTGAGCGTCTCCGTGCTTCGGCGGGCACGTTAAGCTGTCGGTCCCGGTTGTAGTCATTAGGCAGCAGTCGTTAAGCCATGTCAGGGACCTACTGGGTGGCTTGAACAACTCTGACACTAGGGCAACCACTGCCCATACGGTAAGTAGTAGTAGTATAAAGGCGCCAAGGCTTACAAAATCTTACCAAACCTCTTAATGTACAGAAAGTTTGATTGTTACGGTCAAAGTTTAGAAACTATAACATAATTCAGCAAGCCGGAGTTAAATCATGGTGGCCATACACAACAAAGACTACTACAAGTCTCTCGATAACCGCGATCCTTCTTCAGTTTGGAAATTTCTTAAGTCCAATGGTATAGGTAAATCTCCCTCTTTGGCCTGTAAATACCTTGATTTAAATTCCCTCAACTCACACTTTTCTGCTCCCCCTGTTACTCTTGATACACATGTCAAAACCAAGACACTGCTTGATCTTTTACAGTCTCCAATCACACATGATTCTTCTTTCAGCTTTACTTCTGTTACCGAGGAGGATGTCAAAAAATCAGTTCTTTCAATCTCTTCAACTTCTGCTGGACATGATAATCTATGCTCCAAAATGATAAATCCTATCCTTCCTACTGTCCTTTCTATTCTTACTCATTTGTTCAATTATTCTTTATTTTCTTCCCATTTTCCCACTGCTTGGAAACAAGCTCATATCATTCCTCTGCCTAAAGTCCCCAATCCATCAGCTCCGTCCCAGTTTCGTCCTATTTCTATCCTTCCGTTCCTTTCCAAAGTTTTGGAGCATATTGTTCATAAGCAGCTGTCCGTTTTCCTTTCTTGTAACCGTATTCTTAATCCTTTCCAGTCTGGTTTCCGATCTGGCCATAGCACGGTAACTGCCCTTGTCAAAGTCACCGACGACATTCGATGGGCTATGGACAATAAATCTCTTACCGTTCTCATACTTTTAGATTTTAGTACAGCATTTAATTCAGTCGATTTTGACATCCTTCTCGGTATTCTTTCTTCACTCAACTTTTCACCTTCTACCTTAACCTGGTTTGACTCTTATCTTCGGGGTCGCTCGCAATGTGTACGCCTTGACGAGTCATTCTCCGATTGGTGTGAGCTCAGTGCGGGTGTGCCTCAGGGTGGCGTTCTATCTCCCTTATTATTCTCTATTTTTATTAACTCTGTTACCAAAGATATCTCCTCTAACTTCCATCTCTACGCAGACGATTTGCAAGTTTATCGGTCGTTCACCCTTAATGACGCTGATGCTGCCATTGCTGCAATGAATCATGATCTGCGGTTAATTAGTCTTTGGGCTCAGTCTCATGGTTTACTTTTAAATCCTGCGAAATCGCAGGCCATGGTCATAGGCAGTAGGCATATGCGTAGTGAATTTGATCCTAATTCTTTTCCACCAGTGTACCTCGATGGTGTGCCAATTATTTATTCCGATACAGCAAAAAATCTTGGACTTACTTTCGATTGCAACTTCGCTTGGAAAGCACAAATCGCTGAAGTCAGCAAAAAAGTCCACTTCACGTTCCACTCGTTGAAATGCCTTCAAAACTTTTTACCTTTGAAAACTAAAATCTCTCTTGTCCAGACTCTGATAATGCCCATCTTGGATTATGCTGACAGTTGCTATCTAGACGCTACAGAGGAGCTTCTAAATAAACTTGAGCGTTTACAAAATCTATGCATTCGGTTTATATACGGCCTGAAAAAGTTCGACCATGTCTCTAAACTTCGTAAGGATCTCAAGTGGCTCCCAATTCGTTTTCGTAGGAACACTCGCATATTGTGTCTCCTTTTTAATATCCTCCATAATCCTCAATCCCCTTCCTATCTACGAGAGCGCTTTTCTTTTAAATCTGCACCTGGTGCTCTTTGCAGATCGCACATGAAATCCCTTCTAAAATTTCCCCTCCATAAAACCGATTTCTATTCCTACTCCTTTACTGTTCATGCGGTTAGGCTGTGGAACTCTCTTCCGCCAAATATTCGGAACTGCAATTCTATTTATTCTTTCAAAACACAAATCATAAAACACTATCTATCTATTTCATCCAGTTAGAATGTACATTAGTATTAGTATTTAGTGTATTTTAAATTAACTCTGAGTATAATAGAGGTATATATTCGTATTTAAGTATTTATGTAAATTATTAGTATGTAAGTATATTGTTGACCTACACACAGTATTGACTATCTTTAATTATTTATTTCCTGTCGCGGGTCTGCTGGAAGAAATTTCTTACGAAATAAGCAGATCCTATGTACTCTTCGTTTCCGTTATGTTAGATTTTGTATGTTTTTTGTGTGTACATAAATAAATAAATAAAATAAAAAAAAAATAAAAGACTAGCCATTAGACCTATTATGATGGTCCGGTTCGCGTGGTGGGTAGATACTATTCTTCATACCGAAAGTCTTGGGTCCGATTCCCACCCACGATATTTGTGTGCATAAAAATGTCTGTTTGTCCTATGTCTGGGTGTAATTATCTATATAAGTATGTATTTACAAAAGAAAAGTAGAATATGTAATATATCTGTTATCCAAATATAAATGTTTTCATACAATCCGTATACCTAAATATCTATGTAACTAGAAATAATAATGTATACAACCATATTACTACAAACATGTTCTGACTATTTACAAGCGCTTTTTGAAAGTCTACGTGAATAAAAACCATTTTTATTTTATTTTATCTAGTTTCCATAGTACAACTCTGATATTTTTTTGCATAATTTCTTGGGCCATTTTTTACACGGCCATCTGATCCCAAATTAAACAGGGCTTGTATTATGGCAACCAGACAACTGATATACCTACTACATATACTACTTGCTTTTGTAAATACATACATAATAGATAATTACATCCCGACAAACATACATGTTCATGCACACAAATATCTGTACTGCACGGGAATCGAACCCACCACCTGCGGCATGGAAGGAAAGTATCTAACACCTTAGCCAAAGATTGATAGTCACACTATACAAAACCATCTAACATTCTTTATTTTACGACTTGCACTTGGATTTTTTTTTGAATAAGTATAAAATGAAGTCCTTTGTTGGGATAACAATATGAGACTCTGTTGATGATTACCTGAAGGAAGTGACTTACAATAAATAAATAAATACATTTTTTTTACAAATTTCAAATTAACAATACAATATTACCGACAACGAGATGAAGATAGATGGACGAGTAAGAACTGATTGCGGGCCAACAATAATTTGAATTTCTTTTATTAATACATACATACATAGACTCCCGCCTGTTTCCCAGAGGGGTAGGCAGAGACAATGGATTTCCATTTGTCTCGATCTTTGCACATCTCTTTCGCCTCGTTTACTGCCAGTATATTCTTTATACATGCTCGCCCGTTTAGAGTACTTCCGACCTGGCTTTTCTCGAGAATATCTCCGACTTTGTCAAAGAATATTAATATTGTCTAATTATGGTTAAATTGAAGTGATCGCAACGCCATCACGCAACGCAATTATTCATTTCTCTTTACAAACGTCAGTGTCATTATCAAGCAAAGCTTGCAAGGTCGGAAGGCAAGCATTTACCAACAAAACCAACCGGGCCGTCAAACTGAAAGGCACCGCCATCCGATGGTAGGCGCACTATACAAAAACATCTATCATATTTTACGACTCGCACTTGGATTTTTTTATAATAAGTATAACATTAAGTCCTTTGTTGGGATAACAATATAAGACTCTGTTGATGATTATCTGAAGGAAGTGACTTACAATAAAAGGCGAACATTAAAAAAACCCCGCCATTAGCAGAGCTTTATTCGCAAATTAACATTATAATATTACCGACATCGAGATGAAGATAGATGGACGAGTAAGAACTGATTGCGGCCCCGAACAAGCGATTTTGTAACAAAAGCCTGTTTAAACCCCTCTAGTGCCCCCCCTAATCCGCCTACTGAAGGATTCCGTAGATTGGCCGTAACTTTTTCAAAACAAATTTACATATTTCCCGGGAAGCTGTGATTGATCGTGTCAACTGTGGGAGTAAGGTATTTTGGCGGAATGTGGAAATCTGTCAGTATGTGTTGCGTAGGTGAACATCCTCTTAAGGCCCAGACTTCAGGGTGAAGTTATCTCGCTCTCGGATTTAGATCTTTTGAAGGATATATAATAATAATAATATCCTGGGACATTATTCACACACGGCCATTTGATCCCAAACTAAGCAGAGCTTGTACTATGGAAACCAGATAACTGATATACTACATATACTACTTTTCTTTTGTAAATACATACTTATATAGATGATTACACCCAGACTGAGGACAAACAGACATTTTCATGCACACAAATGTCTGTCCTGGGTGGGAATCGAACCCACGACCTCCAGTGTGAAAAGCAAGCACTTGCCAACCACGCCAACAGGCCGGTGGGCGTAGTTGGCAGATACTTCGCCTTTCACGCCGCATTTCGTGGCTTCGATTCCGACGATTAATTTTTTATTAAATAAATTGTTAACAATGTCAAATAATATAAATATGCCAATGATGTACAATAGAATAATAATAATAAAAAAAATATATAATAATAAACCTATTACAAATCTTTGTGTGACGATCACAATTATTATTTTTGTGTCTGGATGTAAATTATCTATAATATTGTAACGTTCGGGCTTCAAACCCTAGTACCAGTAAGGGTTTTTGGTGGATTTTATAACATGGCTAGAATATTCTAGTTAAAACCAGAACAAAAGAAAAAGGATAGCTGATGAAAAGGACATACAAAATTCTTATTACAAACATTGATTTAAGATGGTTCCAGAATAAATAGAAATAGATCAGTTTTTCAGTTCTAGTCGAATTAGCACCATCTCTTTCTATTTATTCTGGAACCATCTTAAATCAATTTTTGTAATAAGAATTTTGTATGTCCTCTTCATCAGCCATCCTTTTTCTTTTGTTAAGGACAGAAGCAATGGTTGTAATTACTTTTATATAATTTATATATATATATATATGTATATATATATATATATATATATATATATATATATATATATATATATATATATATATATATATATATATATATATATATATATATATATATATATAATATATATATATATATATATATATATATATATATACATATATATAAATCAATTGCTGTTCGTTAGTCTCGCTAAAACTCGAGAACTGCTGAACGGATTAATCTTATCTTGGTCTGAAATGTTCGTGGAGGTTTAGGGAAGGTTTAAAAAGTGAGATAATTTCGAAATAATTGCCGGGAAATCCCTAAAAACAGCCCTTTTCTTCTTCCCATATAATCGTTTTCTAAATAAAATGTAGTCAATTTGAACTTATGTTTCTTTTTTGAACACATTTCATTTCATATTCTACAACATTATATTGTATTCCTTTATGGTGAGTTGACTTGACTGGGCCAGCTAGAAAAAAGCTTTATGATTTTTGAATTAATGGCTGTCATTTGGAGTCGTCAAAATATTAGAAAAATAATTTAGTTTGATTGAAATAGATAAGTAATACGATATTGTGTGGTGATATCTATGAGTCCGCGAGAACTTTCTTTACTTTGGTGATCCTTTGTGATAGTATAGTATCTAGTTTTGTTAATATTTTGTGACAGTGACACTTTACTGCTAAGTGAGCGAGAAATATTCTCACGTTGATTAATTACAATTTACGATGCCGAAGAGAAGACGACCTGACTTAGGTTGTCGCAGTCAATCAAATGTGTGAAGAGCTACCTCACGTACTAACCCCAATGATAACCAGAGAGAGACAGATCACGAAAATAGTCGCATTGTCATGTCAGAATTACGTTATTTAGACCAGAGTCAATAATTTATAATGCCAAAAAAAATAATAGTAGGATGAAACCCATTATAAAAGGAGGGGAATATCATAAAAATTAAAGGAAAAATAATTTACGGGCGATTTGAGGTCGGGAAGGGGATGGGGGTGAGTTTTTAAGGGAAAAAACGGTTTTTCTCGATTTCCGGAAAAACTTAAAGTCCTATCGAAAAACGTCAAATGGCAAAGTTGTAGGTAGTAAAAAGATCTAAAACTTATGTATTTACACTTTTTTCACATAACCTCAAAATGTATGTGAAAAATTCAAAAAACCAAGTTTTTGGTTTTTCATTATCACCAAATTTCGTTAAAAAAGAAAAAAATTGTAAATTATATTTACAATTTTTTTCTTTTTTAACGAAATTTGGTGAAAACTTACCTCTTTATGTCCCAAATACGCTGTAATTTATTTGATTAAAAATATTTATTTATTCACCTTATTTTGAATTAATATCGAAAAAACACCCTAATTTTCAATCGAAAACTCACCGTCAAGATATCAGCTTTTTTCAAAAAGTTGGTATGTTTTCTGTTCGTTTAAATCTCTACTTTCCGATGGTGACAAAAAATATATATGTTACACTAGTAAAACTTCTCAGAAAATGCAAAAAATCTAAAAAAACTCGAATTCGATTTTTTTTAATTATTATAAATAATTTCATCTAAAAAAATGTGATAGCTGCAATTTGTTTCAATTAAAAAGTTGATTTACTTAATGCTAATTACATTTATGTCATAGAAAATCTCATTATATATAAATATAAATGTTAATAGTACAATTAAATGTAGATACTTTATTCTGATTACGTTATTCATAACAATATTTTTAAACACATTAATCTTATCATTCATAAATACCTACCTTATATTCAATTCTAATCACTTATCCATTAGTTTTGTCTTTTTGGCATTTCTTCATCGTTAGATTCGTCAAACATCTCCGATTCTAGTAGATCTTCGAAATCTTCATGACTATCACCTTCTTCCTCTCCAACATTATTTCCAGACTGCGTTGGTTCTTCATCCACAATTTCTTCTGAATCCTCAACTTCCTCGTAGGTTTCTTCTTCAATATTGGAGCAATTTTCAGAACCATGACAGTTTGAACATAAATTTGTGCATTTTAAACCATGTTTTCGGCAACCTCTTTTTAAACTGTTACATCCAGTTTCACAGCTGCAGCATATAGTTTTGAGCAATATTTCCGGAATTAATTCTTTTTGTGTAAATTTGGGCATAATTCCACGTTGAAATTGCTTCCTGCCCCAATCTGTTGCTGTTAGTTCGTTACCCAACCAAGTTTCAAGCTGGTAATATGCCCTGTAACAATGTTGTTCTGCTGCTCCTTCTGTGGGTGGGAGGTTTGCCAAAACGATTTTGGCTGATTTTCATGTATATTTCATATATTTTGAATATATCTGAAATATATTTGAAATGTAGAAAATATATATGAAAATGGCTAAAAGTTTGTTATTAAAAATATATTTACGATGTATATTTAATATATTTTTTATGTATTTTGAAATATATTTTTTTTTCATGGGATTAATTAAATTTTTTTGGGCAAAATCAAGGAGATTATTATTAGTATGTATGTATGTATTATGACCCGCCTAGCCCCTTCCCCACTTCTCCATGAAATACCTTTTGATGGGCTACTATTTTTCGTAGGTCACTCAAGTATATAATTTATCTTAAAATAGTTATAAATAGACATCTACGCATATAATTTAAAGAAGATTCGACAACTTTCTCCAAATATTGTAATGTCTTATTAAATATAAATTTTATTAACTTATTTGTTTGTTAATTGTAGTAGTATATTTTTATTTGCAGTTTTTTTTTATCAATGTAACATGTAATCTAACGTTTTTCGAGTAATTTAAGTGTTAATTTTAAAAAATAGCTCTAAATTTTTTTTAATAATTAATTAAAATTGAATCCGAGTTTTTTCGATTTTTTGCATTTTCTGAGAAGATTTACTATAGTAACATATGTATTTTTTTTCACCATCGGAAAGTAGCAATTTCAACGAACAGAAAACATACCAACTTTTTGAAAAAAGCTGATATTTTGACGGGTGAGTTTTCGATTGAAAATTAGGGTGTTTTTTCGATATTAATTCAAAATAAGGTGAATAAATAAATATTTTTAATCAAATAAATTACAGCGTATTTGGGACATAAAAAGGTAAGTTTTCACCAAATTACGTTAAAAAAGAAATAAATTGTAAAAGACAAAAATAAAAAACCAAAAACTTGGTTTTTTGAATTATTCACATAAATTTTGACGTTATGTGAAAAAAGTGTTAATACAAAAAGTTTTAGATCTTTTTATTACCTACAACTTTGCCATTCGACTTTTTTCGATAGGTCTTTTAGTTTTGCCGGAAATCGAGAAAAACCGCTGTTTACCCTTAAAAACTCACCCCCATCCCCTTCCCGACCTCAGATCGCCCGTAAATTATTTTTCTTTAATTTTTATTATATTCCCCTCCTTTTATAATGGGTTTCATCCTACTATTATTTTATTTCACTTTTTATTATTTTTAAAGGCTTGGAACCTGGTCTAATTTATAAGTGTTTTCGCCATAAGATGAGAACAAGTACATACATACTATAATGCGAAAATACTTTTTCCCCAACCTAATACATACTTAGAATAGAATAGAATATCTTTATTCCCTTCAGATATATATATAAAATACTAGCTGTGCCAATTGTGGCAATTTTACTTCGCCTCCAGCTCACGTTATGTCGTGCTTGCTGTTGTTGCTGTAAACACAACTACAGCAAGCACGACATAACGAACTCGTAACTCGTAATAAATGAACTCGTTGCATTCTAAGCCTATCTACTTCATTGTCACTTACTATAGTCATAGTAAGTACAATGAAGTAGATAGGCTTAGAATGCAACGAGTTCGTGCATATCAAACACAACTACAGCAAGCACGACATAACGTTGTGCTGGAGGCGGAGTAAAATTGCCACAATTGGCACAGCTAGTATTTTATGTATATCTGAAGGGAATAAAGATATCCTATTCTATTCTAAGTATGTATTAGGTTGGAGAAAAAGTCTTTTCGCATTATAGTATGTATGTACTTGTCATAAAATCTCTTCGGCTATACTATTTGTATCTGGCTGGTTCTGGTATCGTTAAAAGTTAAATTTTTAAAGAACATAATTCCAAATTCAAATTAGGATAATGTGTGATTTTCATTTGTTTTTCGTACTGTCAAGATGAGTGAATCTAATGAAGAAATTCGAACCATTTTATAATTTTACTGCAAAAAGGTAAAAATACAACGCAAGCCGCGAATAAAATTGCAATGTTTATGGACCTAGTGCAGTATCTGTGAGAGTAGTACAAATTTGGTTTAATGCGGAATTTTGATGTCAAAGATCCACGTCACTCTGGTCACCCTATCTATTAGAGATAAAATGGATGCCATTTTTGAAAAAGTGGAGCAACTTCGGCATATTAGTAGTTACGACGTAGCTAAAGAACTGGGTATTGACTGCAAAATAGTTATGTCGCATTGGAAAAAAACTGGGTACACAAAATGCTCGATATTTGGGTACCTCACGAACTCACTGAAAGAAACTTAATGAACCGTGTTCTCATTTGTGATTCTTTATTATGACATAATGAAACCGAACCATTTTTGAAGAAGCTGATTACTAGTGATGAAAAGTAGATCATTTATGACTAGAACGTGCGAAAAAGGTTTTGGTCAAAGGCCGGTTAGGATTCACAGACTGTGGCGAAACCCGGGTTAACTCGCAACAAGGTGATGCTGTGTGTGTGGTGGGATTGGAAGGGCATTATTCATTATGAGCTGTTACGACCAGGCAGGGCCATCGATTCTGAACTCTACTGCGGACAAATGATAAGATTAAAGCAAGAAGTTGAGAGAAAGCAGCAAGGGGTGTGGTTTTTCATCATGATATCGCTAGACCTCACACATCTGTAGCCACTCAGCAAAAATTAAGAGAGTTTGGCTGGGAGGTGTTAATGCACCCGCCGTATAGTCCTGACCTCGCACCTTCAGATTTCCACCTGTTTCAGTCTCTTCTAAATTCTTTAGGCAGTGTCAGGTTAATCACCACTTGTCGCGGTATTTTGATCAGAAGTCCCAAAACTTCTGTAGCAATGAGATTATGTCCCTTCTTACAAGATGGCAAAAAGTTTTCGAACAAAATGGTACCTAAATACTTTAGTTAGATGTAAATAAACTATATTAAAAATGTGTTGAATTTTCTTAAAAAATGCGAAGATAACCCAACCTACTATTTACAAAAGAAAAGTAGTATGTACATGTCATATATTAGATATCTGGTTTGCATAATAATAATAATGTCCTCCTAGCCGAATTTCGGCCACGGCGGCCATCTGCGCATATTAGTGCTCAAGTGTGTGCGCAAACACAGGATTACTTTCTATTCCATCACTCTCACGATCCGATAGGACGCCTAGCGAAACGACCGGAAAGAGGTCAGGTACAGGACCGACGGCCTTACGTGCGCTCCGAGGCACGGGGGTATAATACCGCCAACTCCCAGACTTCGGGCTGATGCTGAGAAATATTTCTTTTTACAGAAAAGTCCCAAAAACACTTTTGGCCCGACCCGGGATTTGAACCCCTCGTTCTCTACGGGTGAACACGCTACCGCTAGACCAACGAGGCAGTCTAATATCATCTGGTTTGTAAACTGGTATACTCGTACTGTGCAAACCAGATATCTGATATAGCTTATGCTCTGCTTATATAGTTTGGGATCAGATTGTCGAGTGTGAATAATATCCCAGGATATTATTAATTGGGATGTAACCTGTAAGTTTTACCAACGTATTTCAATATATAATATCTAGGGACAATGTCACACATATCATCCTAGCCCCAAACTAAGCAAAGCTTGTACTATGGGTACCAGGCGACGATATACATACTTATATAGATAGATAAATACTAAAATATATAATAAGTAACAAGAAATAATAACTGTATTACTACAAACATGTCCTGACTATTTACAAGCGCTTTTTTAAAGTCTACGTGAATTAAAACCTTTTTTTATTTTATTTTCTTTATTTATTTAAATATATAGAAAATATCCATGACTCAGAAACATATATTTGTGCTCATCACACAAATATTTGCACTTACCGGGATTCAAACCCAGGACCACCAGCTTCGTAGGTAGGAGGCTACAAGGCATTTCAATGTTACAATCCCCGAAACACTAATAAACCTTTAGCAATGAGGTGGCTGTCAGACCGACATTCTCATTACCCGGACCATCCCTTATGCATTAAGTTCACCTGGACCCACCCTAACACATGTACATATTTAATCTGCGGTTTGTGTGAGGCCCTGCGTTTGTTTACCTGTTTAGTATTCGAGGTCACTGGTACAGACGCCAGCACATCAAGTTACCCCAATCTGTCAAATTTCCCCAATTGAAGGTGAACCTTATGCTTATGTAATAAAGTAAAAAATTTATAAAAAAAAATTACAGATTGGGGTAGCTGGATGTGCTCGCGTCTGTACGTACAGTTACCACCACTTTGTCATTACCAGCGGCTTTATTACATAGAGGATAAAGATGGTTTTCGTAGAGCAAAGTATACACTGACGCGACACTACCTATGTCTACTTCTTTTACTTTTAGCGTTATCTTAAGGTCAAGGTCAACAGGTATGGCTTCAAGGGCGTACTTATTCCTGTCATGATAAACTTTAGCGTTAAGAACATTGTCCTGTCCCCACCCACTAAGGCTAATGAACAAAACAAACCTATAGGATATATGTTGAAGTTGATTATAGTATATATACATAGATCGTTAGCAGCTCCCCGTGACTTCATTAGAGTAGACTTCTATTCACCATCATCATCATATCAACCGAAAGACATCCACTGCTGGACAAAGACTGAATGCATCGAGTGGCTTCCATCGACCCTCAAAATCGTTCAGCCTTGTAGGAGGCCTGCCTACACCGCGCCTTTTCTGTTCTAGCGGCCGTCGGTTCCACGAGCTGTGTGTTGCACCTACGGATTTTTCAGATTAGTTTAGTTTGTCTGCGAATTTTATACTTTTATAATACGAGTTAGAGTTAGTCAGAGTTGAAAAAATTGTTAAAAAATATTTTTTTGATAATAAGAAAATATTAATTTCGCGTTACAGTAAAAACAACAAAAAGAAACGCTGCCCCGCATCACGCATCACTCTCCGTCTTGCGTTATAGCGTGTCAGCCGTTTGTGAGGACGTGCCTCAACTGATCAGCACGTCCGTGTGGGAGTGAAAATTTGTTCACGTATTTATTTTATAAACTGAACAATTGTTTCGTTGTAGCTATTGGTACATCAAACTCTTTAAGTAAGTATTATATACAACATGTAACATAATTAACGCACACCCTCATATTCTTATTCTTATTCTTTATTGTACACAGAAAATAAATACATAAGTTAGAAGTTACAAAAAGAAAAGGCATGTACATAGGCGAGCTTAATTCATTATTGAATTTTCTTCCAGCAAACCATCAGGAAAGAGAGATTTTCAAAATTATGGGTATAGGCAGTGTACAACAAACTATTATAATTATGTACCTTGTCGGGTAAATATATTGATAAAATACACACTAATAATTACATACGATACCTTATAAAAATATATATCTATTTAATAAACTACATAAACCTACATACCTTATATATGCGTAAGTTACAGAGATAAGAAGTGATTCTTAGTTCTGCTCTTAAAAATACTCAATGACGAGCTATCACGTATGGAATGTGGTAAGGAATTCCAAAGGCGTACTGCGCGTACAGAAAATGAACCATCATAGCGGCTGGAAGTATGGGAAGGAGTCCTAAGAAGAAGAGATGTAGCTGTGCGACAAGGTTTGCCACTGGGCACCAGGTACTCAAAGCGTTCACGGAGATAGATGGGAGCAACAGGGTTATGAAGAATGGAATAAAGTAGATAAAGAATATGACAGTCCCGACGCTGCCGAATAGGCAGCCATTTCAATTGCAACCGGAACTCCGACACGTGGTCGTACTTCCGTAGGCCGAAAATGAAGCGGATGCATAGGTTCTGCAGGCGTTCGAGCTTATCTAGAAGTTCTTCTGTTGCATCAAGGAAACAGACATCAGCATAGTCAAGAAGAGGGAGTAAAAGCGATTGAGCGAGAGTGACTTTAGTCTGAAACGGTAAGAGTTTTTGGAGACGTTTGATGGATTGAAACGAACAGTATACTCTCCTGCTTACTTCTGCAACGTGATTGTTCCACGAAAGGTTACAGTCTATCATACACCCCAATTGGAATATTATGTTATAATCATAATACATACACTGAATTTTTAATTTAACATGTATATGCACTGTTATTTACTAAATTAGTTTCTTGGAATAAAGTAAATTTTTATTTATTTTGAATTGAATTATGGAATTTGTATGAATACAAACAAAACTGCGATTTTAAAAGTCTTATTACTTTGACTTACGGTCCATTTCAATTTGTGTTGACTGTACAGGGTTAATATGACAATAATTTCTGAAGATTTAATTATTTTGAAATAAAAAAATAACTAAATTAATGAACAAATCGATTCAGTAAACGATTCTGAACAAACTATTTTCAGGGTGTGCGTTAATTAAGTTACATGTTGTATATTACCGACAACTTTAATAAGACTTATTTTACTCGTTGTAACATAAGATAAGGTAAGATAAATACTCTTTATTGCACACCATTCCGATCGCCGGTTGGAATGGTTGGTTTTGTCAGTTTACCAGTTGTCTGATTAACATAGTACAGGCTCATCCTAGTTGGAAATAGGTAGAGCACAGCGTTCATTCGGTCAAAGAGCAGCCCGACTGGGGAAGTATCTCCACCTTACAGAAGACATTCCTTAATAATAACTTTGACTTTGACGGTCACCGTAGCCTAGTTGGTAGTGCTGCTGCCTACGAAGCTGGTGGTCCTGGGTTCGAATCCCGGTAAGTGCAAATATTTGTGTGATAAGCACGAATATTTGTTTCTGAGTCATGAATGTTTTCTATGTATATAAGTATTTATCTATCTATATAAGTATGTATATCGTCGCCTGGTACCCATAGTACAAGCTTTGCTTAGTTTCGGGCTAGGATAATCTGTGTGACATTGTCCCGAAATATTATTATTAACTTTAATAAGTTTAATGTTGTGTTTCTGCGTGTGAGTAAGGTCGCCAGAGCTCATCGGGGTGGGGGTAAGGGTCAGCGACACTTGCTTGTTGACTCTTTTGAAGGCCAGCAACGCATTCGTGACGCATCTGGTGTTGCGAGTGTCCATGGGCGGCGGTGATCACTTACCATCAGGTGACCCGCTCGCTCGTTTGTCGCCCTATGACATAAAAAATGGCAGTGTGGTAATATAGCGATATTACCTTAAATGTGTTCATAAACAAATCTTTTCATAAATACAATACCAATAAAATACAATATCAATTCTTCAGTGGAATGCATTACCTCGCGAAATCAGGATGGCCAACAGTCGCATCGAATTTAAAAGAAAAGTTCGTGAGCATTTACTTCGCAAATTGTTAGCAGAAACCCCCCAGTTATAAATTAAATATATGTTTCATAATCGGATTTTATAGTATAGTATTATATAGTATAATATAGTATTTATAGTATTGTATAGTGTAGTATTGTGTTTGTTTACTTTCTACTCTTTGATAATTGTATGATCCGTGCACCTACCATGCTATCTCTGCACCACCCTAAGGTTGACTGGCAGAAAATGCCTTGGGCATTAAGTCCGCCTTTGTATTTGTCTATTGCAATTTGTCTCTTCTTTATTTATCTTTTTTTTTTTGTCTGTTTTGCTATTTTACCCCCGACATTGGTCGGAGATGTTACACAGCTAAACATATTTGGACACATTTTTTGAAGTTATACTTCTTTTGGCGCGATGGAGAAAAATGATGAGAATGAATTTTTACGATGCGCGCGCACACCGACACCAAAAAATTTAACAGCATGAAGTTAGTTCTAGGTGGTATGAAAATTGATAACTATGTTCAAGTTGTATATTAAGAAGTATAACTTCTAACGCGTGTACGTATGTTTTAAGAGGCATGTGGTTACCCTGGTGTCACCCAGTAGGTGACATGGCTTTTCGACTGCTGTCTCGTGGAAACAAGAGAGACCGACCTTAACGTGCCCTCCGAAGCATGGAGACGCTCAGAAATTAAACCACTTAATAGGTCATCCATCCTTGGATTGACCGCATCCCTAAGTGTTTTACCTCGCCGATCACATACGGACTGGTAAGTGTAACTAGCCATGGGCGCCGCGAATCTACCTTTTAACTCATCATCTTCATAACAGCTGTAAGAAGTCCACTGCTGGACAAAAGCCTCCCCCAAAATCATCTTGGGAGATCTAATATCTAATAATATCTAATATCTTGGGACAATGTCATACAGTTCTTCCTAGCCCCAAACTAAGCAAAGCTTGTACTATGGGTACCAGGCGACGATATACATACTTATATAGACAGATAAATACATATATACATAGAAAACATCCATGACTCAGAAACAAATATTCGTGCTCATCACACAAATATTTGCACTTACCGGGATTCGAACCCAGGACCACCAGCTTCGTAGGCAGGGGCACTACCAACTAGGCTACGGTGACCGTCAATGATATGCCGTAATCGTCACGCTTGTCAGACGGGTTGGCTATCGCAGTAAGATGGTCATAGTACACAGAAAGAAGCTGCTGCTCGTCCTCCGGTAGATATTCACTCGGGTCGACTTCTACGCCCCCCACGGGATGAGATGGGGTGATGATATTCTGATACCTTGAGCTTGATTGCCGCCGTCACCACACAGGAAACTATTTAATATCTTCTTAACTCTTTTTCTGGTAACTTACTATTATTATCTTAACTGGCCTGTGTCGTGGTTGGTAAATGCTTGCTTTGTACGCCGCCGGTCGTGGGTTCGATTCCCACCCAGGACAGATAGTTTGTGTGCATGAACAAATCTGTTTGTATTGAGGCTGGGTGTAGGTAATTGTCTATACGACATCTGACTTAATTAACGCACATCCTGAAAATTGTTTGTTCAGAATCGTTTACTGAATTGATTTATATCATTTTTAATATAGGTAATTTTTTATTCCAAAAATAATTTAAACTACAGAAATTATTGTCATATTAGTAACAAAAAAGTACTAAGACTTATAAAATCGCAGTTCTATTTGTATTCATACAAATTCCATAATTCAATACAAAATAAAGAAAAATAAACTTTATTCCAAGAAACTAATTTAGTAAATAGCAATGTTATGTATATACATGTTAAATAAAAAAATCAGTGTATGTATTATGATAACAACATAACATTCTAAGTAGCGTGTTTGAGGGTGTGCGTTAATTACGTTACATGTTGTATAAGTATGTATTTACAAATAGAAGAATATGTAGCATATCAGTTATCTGGTTTCCATAGTACAAGCTCTGCTCAGTTTGGGATCAGATGGGCGTGTGTGAATAATGTTATCATCATTATTATTATATTACTATATGTACATAAGAAAGGATATTATAAATTATTCTATCGTTATTTTACAGTCACTATGTACGTCACTCATATGGCTACAATGTTCTATCCCACAGGATTAAGAGCTTTCAAGTTACACCAACGTGGAAATAGGGCCAATCCATCCCGAAATTACGTCTTGACTGGCCCCCGGGGATAAAGGCTGAGTCCAATCCACAGAAATTGAAAAAAAGCTAAGCTCGCTTCTCAAATACAATTGATTTCTATTTTTTTACTAGTCCTTGTAGACTTGGGTAACTGAAGATAAACGGGACTAGCCGTGTATTATCTGCTAAATAAATAACTGATCTGAAATGTTGTGTAAATCTATTGCACGTTTTTTTTCTATTGTTTTCATTTTTTAATATTTACTTATCGTATCACTAGTGTCAGAGTTGTTCAAGCCGCTCAGTAGGCCTCTGACACGGCTTAACGACTGTTGCCTAATGACTACAACTGGGACCGACAACTTAACGTACCCTCCGAAGCATGGAGACGCTCAGAGATTAAACCACTTTGGCGGTCACCCATCTATAGACTGACCGCAAGCCTAGTTGCTTAACCATGCCAATTACTTACGGATCGGTGAGAGCATCTGGCTATGATCGCCTTTTAATAAATGTCACCGATTCTGGAAAATAAAAAAATATGTTTTGCAAACTTTTAGCCTATCCTATAATACCCTTAATACAATATCAATATGCTCATAGAATGAAAATGACGAGTGTGCTTTAGATTTAGACCACACGACTGAGGTGAAACCTATATATCGTCCCCGTAGTTGGAAAACTAAATAAGTCCGATTTTGGCGATTTTGACTTTTTCCTATTTTCAAAACACCTATAACATGCCGCATATTTGAGCCTTACAGGCATTTTCGTATCTTATTCCGTTCCAAAGATATAGCCATTTTTGTCAGACAGGTCATGACAGATGGAATAATAAATGTCTTTAGACAAACACAATTTTTTTAAAGGAAAAATAAATAACTCAGTAAATAAATCAATAACTGTGGTCAATGAAAAGATGAATGTCGAATAAGTTAAATAACTTGAGTTGTTGAATTTTTCCTAAACTAAAAAATTCTTTTACAAAACTAACTTAGTTCTAGGAAAACTAAATAACTCTATTTATTTAATTCTGCTATTCAGAATTCTGATATAACGTATCTAATTTATAAATATTTGATGTTATTTATTTCTTCTACAATTAATCAAAAGATTAATCAAAAAATGCTACGCAAATAAAATTAAATAAATTAGGTTGTCATCAGAGGAAATCAGAGGGTTAAGTCCCATTTCGGGTATCAAACCAATGCCACCTTCAACAGATGAGGAACCTTTTTCTGATTCTGGATCTACATGGATTCCGGACACAGAAGAAGAAAATAAAATAAAGGCGTAATTAGTTCTTTAATAGACATCAATATTTCATTGGATAAGAAGAAAAAAAGAGTAAAGAGATTTGAACGAATAAGCCCCATTTTGTCCAGAGATTCTGAAGATTAAACAAGTAATATTATAACAACTCGAGCTATTATTGAAACCCTTATTGACCAAGTCTCACCGGGTTACCCTGAAAAAGAATCATGGAACACAATATTTCGCTGAGACAACAGATTCAGAAATAGAAACAAAAAATAAGGAAATAGAAACCGGGGTGCTAAAAACCCCCGGCAGACGCCGTTTTACCAAAACCGACGACCTCTGGCCCTGGCATCATATAACACTCGCATACTGCGGACCGACGAGAAGATCATCGAACTGGAGGAAGAACTGAGCAGGTTACATTAGAATATCATAAGATTGTCTTAAGTCCGAAGAGAGGGGGAGGACACGATAATCCTAAAATCCGGGAACCTGCTCTATTTCCGGAACCAACGGCGACCAACTATCCCAAGGTGGTGTCACCTTGGGACAGTTGGTCACCCTACCACAGGGTTCATAGTTTACAAGTCCCTCGTCCACAACGTAGTGAATATCGAGAGTGTGTCGACTAGGGTGGCGTACCTTATTCTCAGAATTACCAAGCGGTATTCGTTGAAGGTAATACAGGTATACGCGCCGACTTCGACGAACTCCGACGAAGAGGTTGAGGATATATGCAATATAAGCCATACATAGCTCTAAAAACGTTTTCACTGTGGTCATTTGTGAACTTTGACGCGAAGCTGGGCAAACGATTCGATAACGAGCTGAGAGTGGGGCAATTTGGAACTGGAGACCGGAACCCCCGGGGCCAAATATTGGCCATGGAGAAAGAGGAACTCTTAATGATGACTTCCTTATTCAGAAAGTCGCCGTACAAACAGAACTAAAAAGATCTCTGACTTTACCCTGCAACTTACGGAAGAAAGACGGATAATGCTTCTGAAATCCTCAGATGATGCTACCAGATATCGGCGGCTCAACAGACCGATCTCAAAGTCTTTGACTCGCCACACGCGTCAATTTAATACAATTAGTATTAAAGAGACCATCAGGCGGAACAAAGGCTCTAAAGTGCCTCGGATCCCAGAGCACGACTAACCCTTCGTTACATTGAAGACATCCTGGAAGTCAGACTGTACGAGATTAGAATGGCTCTCAGACAACTTAAGAACAACAAAGCGCTTGGTGAGGATGTAGTTACAGCAGAGCTTCTGAAGGCGGGTGTACCACCCGCCTTCAGAAGCTCTGCTCAATCCTACGGGCCCATCAGAACTTATTTAACTCCGTCATACTAGATGGTCAAACTAACAACAACTCCACAAGCATGGCACAGAAGTGTGGTGGTGCTCTTCTTCAAAAAGGGCGACAAAACCCTATTGAAGAATTATAAACCGACACTGCTGAGCCATGTTTACAAGTTGCTTTCGAGGGTCATTACGAATCGTCTCGCACGCAGGTTTGATGACTTCCAGCCTCCCGAACAAACTGGTTTCCGAAAATAGACCACATAGATACGCTGGGGCAAGTTGTGTAGAAGACCGAAAAGTATAACAAGCCACTGTGTTTAGCGTTTGTGGACAATGAGAAAGCCTTTGATTCTATCGAAACCTGGGCCGTGCTCAGGTCTCTCCAAAGGTGCCAAATCGACTACAGGTATATCGAGGTGTTAAAGTGTTTGTATGAAAACGCCACTATTTCAGTGCGACACCAGGACTACAATTCGAAACCTATCGACTTACAGTGAGGCGTGAGATAGGGAGATGTTATATCTCTGAAACTGTGAGAGACGTGGTCGTTTACTATGGGCCTTATTAGAAGGCTCAAGGTCACCCAAAGAGCAATGGAGAGGGCTATGCTCGAAGTTTCCCTGTGGGATCGAATCAGAAGTGTCAAAATCCGCAGGCGAACCAAAGGTTCTCAAGAGGCGACCACGAACCGGAAGAGGAGACAGCGTGGGCAGACCCCTACAAGATGGGCCGATGATTTTGTGCGGGTCGCTGGAAGACGCTGGGTGAGAATAGACCGGCAATTGTGGAGCTCGGCTGATATGATGATGATGATGATGTTTATTTTTTAAGTTTGTGGCAAGATAAGTATCTGATAACAATACATATTTTCTAAACGTTTCTATTTATTCCTTAATATAACTTTATTAATATCATAATACAGCGTTTATTTCATATGAGACCAACAAAAGTTTAAACATTTTACATTTAAAAATATTTCGAGTATGATAAATTCAATAACTACACTTATTTCACCAAATTTTACTCTACCAAATGTATTAAGCTTGTAGGAAAACTAAATAAATAGCCGAAATAAGTAGCTAATTGCAGTTACGTTATAAATAACAGTTGTGGCAAAATTAAACAACTTGATTTTTTATTATTATAGTTAAAGATAGAGTAGAGTTTGTTAAAGCATAATGTGAAAAGTTATCAGGTCCACAAAATATAAAATTGCCGACCAGCAAAATTGTCTCACATTTTCTTACAAATGTACATTAACTAAAAAAAAACACTAAATCGCGTTTATCTCAGAACTACAAAATCAGAGTTATTTAGTTTTCCAACTACGGGGACGATATATGTCGGAGAAAGCTATGAGTCTGATTGATTGTTCTTTGCATGTATAACGTGCCATGTTATTTGTTTATACTTCGATTACTGTTAGAATTCTTTATTTAATTTGCTTTGTTACATTTTTCTATAACTTAAAAATCTTATTAATCTAATAAAAGTAACAAATATTGTAATCCACGTGATAACCAATCAGAGCAGAGCAAGTGCCTCGAGTGGGGTCGAGGCGCCATCTTTACTTTAGAGAGGCCGACATATTTGGTGTAGCTTTTAAAGTGCAACAACGGATCGAGTTGGATCGTTGCGAGTTTGTTAGTTGGTTAAAGTAAGGTTGGTGCCATGAACTCGCTGCTCAACATTAAGTGTTAATTTGATTACAAAATCATTGTGAAGTGACAAAATAAGTGTTAAATTTCAATTAAAAATAATTTGAAACTGTGATCATTGTGTTTTGTGCCCGCATTTTACCCTGATGATGCCCACGAAGCCCGCAACTACTACTGACTATGTCAAGGAGAACCATGCTTCTACAACATATACGAAACGTAACTGGCTATGAGAGAAAGAAATAAAGAAATGCATGTACCCACCTGTCTTTATTGCCTCTACAGTAATATACGAAACTCTCTATCCGCACTAACTTCTATCTCCCTCTCATCTCGCTCGATCACACTTTTCGTAACCAGTCACCAGCTTACTCCCCAAGTCTTGAGTAAAAAAGATTTACTACATTAATCGCTATTTTCTACACCTCTTAATATATTTTTGAAGTTATACTTCTTTTGGCGCGATGGAGAAAAATGATGAGAGTGAATTTTTACGATGCGCGCGCACACCGACACCAAAAAATTTAACAGCATGAAGTTAGTTCTAGGTGGTATGAGACTGAATTTTTACGATGCGCGCGCATCGTGCGTAAAAATAACAGCATGACGTTAGTTCTAGGTGGTATGAAAATTTATAACTATGTTCAAGTTGTACATTAAGAAGTATAACTTCTAACGCGTGTACATAAGTACACACAATTTTTTTTTATTGCTTTTTTATTAAGACGAAGCGTTAACATAGGTTAATTTCCCACAATTAGCGAAAATTGAAATTTTTTATCAATATCGGGATAAGTTGTTAACTTAAACCAAAGATAATAATAGTATCGTACTTAACCCTAGAAAGATAAACTTATGTTTTTGTACAGAAAAGATAAACAGGCGCCTCAGAGGCGCAAAATTTTAAGTACTGAGTATTTACATATTTAAATAGAAATACTTTTTTTTTATGTATGAATTAAATGTTACATTATTATTAATTAAAAAAAACACAAATAGGTATTATTATTTGTTTATTTAAGGAATAATGTTAAATTTTCAAAAATGTATCAAAAAGTAGAAATTTTTTAAAGTACTAACAATCTTTAAGTTTTTTTTATGAATAGCTAACTTTTTATAACATTTTGTCTTACTAACTAATAAGTTACAATATAATCAGTCTCAAATCACAAAAAATACTGAAAAATCACAATTTATAAACATTTGTTGCAAACATCTTTTTTATGTTCTCCACATACGGTATTTTTACATTTCGTACAAGTCATCTTAGACATTCTCTTTTTTTTTGTTGTACAAATGCTTCAATAACGCCGCACTTTAGTCGGAGGTTCTTCATCAGCTTCTTGAGGAAGTTCTAGATTAGCCTCTGGTACTTGTGGTAGGATCTTCTCTATATTTTCTCTCAAACTTCTTTGCAAAGTAGGAATGCACAGTCTAGATCTCATCCACGGTGCACACAGTTCAATCGACAATTGTTTCATGTACTCTCTACGGTTTATTGGTTTTCCTTGTTTTGACAAAATATTGTGAGTGTAAATTATATAAGAATTGACAAAAGCTATGTTCAACATGCCATAAAACATTGTCATCGGCCATCTGTTAGTTTTCCTAGAACAAGACATCGAAGAACACATCTGATCAAAAGTATCGATGCCGCCTTTAGTCTGATTGTAGAACATAATGATCTCAGGTTTACCAGTTGTTGGATTTATTACAGCATGTTCATCGCACGATGACAACATATACACCATCTTTGAAGGCTTCAGCTTGTATGATGCTAGGGTCAAAGGTCCATCAAAACAAAACATAGATGTACCAACAGGTCGAGAACGACTGTTTTTCAATTCTTCAGGAATTTCCCGTTTGTTTGACCGAACAGTACCCACAACTGTCAACTTATACGGTTCCAGAAGCAATGACTTTGATGCAGGGATAGATGTGAACCAATTGTCACATGTTATATTGCGGTTGGAACCATGAACTGGCTGAGATAACTCCTTCAAGTAATATTCTCCTTGCGGCCAACCATTTGTATTTGTAGCTTTTCCAATGTATGGCAAAGCATTTATCATATAATAGGTCCCACTATCGCAAATCATAGGAATCTTTATACCATACTTATTTGGTTTATTTGGTATGTACATCCGAAATGGACATCTACCACGAAAACCAAGTAATTGTTCATCAATAGTGACATTACTTCCTGGGGAATAATTCATTTTGCATTGAGCTATAAACATATCCCAAACCTTTCTAATTGGAATAAATGGATCTTGCTGGCGACGATCAGGACGTAAAGTTTTGTCGTCCATTCTGAGACATCTGACAATAAAGTCAAACCTATCTCTACTCATTACTGCCACATATCTTGAACCTGTAAATGAACTGTCAAACAGCTTAATTGTTGATAAATGATTATCTTTCATCGCAGCGCTCAGAGTAAGTAGTCCTATGAAAGATTCGATTTCAGTGGCATTTGTGTCTGCAAATGTCAAACTAGTCATAGTATCAGAACGTTTATTCGATATCTCTACATTGGTCCACTGAACAATTTCTTGAATGATTTCTTCCGTAATAAATAATTGGAAGCATCCAAGTGGTTCAAAAATATTTCTGCACATACGACTAGGACCTCTATTTGAGCGAACTATATTGATCGCAGCTGTTCTGCCACTACTTTGCCCTTTAGAAGTAGCCCAAACATGCCTGTTCTTACCTCTGATCACTCTTTGCGGCGGAATTACTATGCGGTGGTCATGTCTTTGATTTTCAGAAGTTGTTGAGGTATCATTCGGACTTTCTTCGATAACTTCGTCTATGTATTCGTCTTCAAAATCACTCTGAACGTCATCTTCATTTATATCGTTCTCCGTCTCGCTGTTGTAGTGTAGGCAATAGGGGTTAGATATACGTAGGTATAACCCCTGTGTGTCGTGTGAGTTGGGATACAAATCAAAAGTTCACTCACTTTTAGTAGTTGCGGTTTAATACGTACACATTTACACTTAGACAGAAGGCACAATAGTTCACAAGCACAGGAGTTCACAGGACAGATAACAGCGAAGACAGATAGCAGTAGAATGAAATGAAGTATATAATAATGTACATAAAGCGTAGTTCACGTAAGCATAAAATTATACAAAGCAGCGTGCGTCTAGTGTCGCGCCCTAGAATCGACTGGCGGGGGCCGCGGCAATCCTGCGCGGGCGCCGTTCACCGAAGCTTGTACATAAGCGTTATGTATAACGGTATCATTGGTGAGGTGGTACAAGTCGATAGCCGCTTAATGAAATCGATATCGATGAGGTCGATAGATCTTATAGATAAAAAATGTGAAAATTTATATATGTAGTAAGTATAATATTAAATGTAAATGTAATGTGTATAGTGTATTAAATGTATAGGTATTTATAAATATAAGTAAATAATACAAGGTGTACATAAATATATATTAAATGAATAGTAGGTGAGTAGCCTACACAACCCCCCCTCCAGAGACCGTCATGGGCGATAATAGTCTGGAAATTTTACCCTACGACCAGAACGAGTGGTATAATCGTTTGGGATTGTTGGTGAGGGTTCTTCATTTGGTACGGACAATATATAGGCCGGTTTTATTCGATCTATGGATACCGTCACGTCTTTATTTTTGAGTAGAATTTTGAAATATTTGTCTCCTCTAACGAGAACTTTATGAGGGCCAGAGTATGCTGGTGTAAGGGAACCCCGTGATGCGTCATCGCGGAGGAAAACGTAATCACAGGTTTCCAGTTCCTTGTAAACAAAGACTTTTGGCTTACAGTGGCGTGAAGTAGGCACGGGTCGCAACTTCTCGACGAGATTTCTGAGTCTTGTGGTAAATTCGGATATATCAGTAGTACCACTAACCGTTGGCTCAAAGAACTCGCCGGGTAGACGCAACGTTTCCCCGTAAACTAGTTCTGCTGAAGAGGCTTGTAAGTCCTCCTTATAAGCAGATCTTATGCCGAGTAAGACTATTGGTAATGTCTCTGTCCATCTGTCGTTAGCATGGCAGACAATTGCGGCCTTTAATTGGCGGTGCATCCGCTCTATCACCCCATTACAAATAGGATGATAGGATGTCGTCCTTTTGTGTTCAAATCCCGCTATTTTTGCCAAACACTGAAATAAGGCCGACTCGAATTGGCGGCCTCTGTCGGTTGTAATTTGTGTCGGACAGCCGAACCGGGATATCCAAGATGACAGCAAGGCTTTAGCAACCGTTTCTGCCGTAATATCTTGTAATGGTATTGCTTCTGGCCAGCGGGTAAACCTATCGATGGCCGTCAAACAGTACCGAAAACCCTCAGAAATTGGTAGAGGACCAACCAAATCAATATGGATCTGCTTGAATCTCGCGCGTGGTAGATTATAGGTGCCAAGAGGTGCGGTCACATGACGCGTGACTTTTGCCCGCTGACACGACAAACAAGCGCGCGCACAGTCCCTACAATCCTTTCTGATGGCTGGCCACACAAATCGTTCGGCTATTAACTTCGCGGACGCATTGGGTCCCGGATGGCTAAGGGAATGTAGGCTATTAAAAACTTGCTTTCGAAGTAATTCCGGAACATAAGGCCTGGAAGTTGATGTACTGATGTCGCAGTACAGTGGGATTCGACTTCCAGGGACAAAAAGTTTCTGTAATTTTAGGGATGACTCACCATTCAGAAGCTTATCAAGCTCAGGGTCAGAGGTTTGGCTTTCAGCTAATCTATCTAGACTTATTGGTTCTCCCAGTTCTTCAATACGCGACAAGGCATCGGCAACAACATTATCTTTGCCAGATATATGCCTTATGTCAGTTGTGAACTGAGAGATGAAGTCTAGATGTCTATACTGCCTGGGTGAACAAGTTTTCTTTCTTTCGTGGAAGGCAAAACTTATTGGTTTATGGTCAGTATAGACTATGAAATGCCTAGCCTCTAACATGTGCCTGAAATATTTGATAGCTTCGTAAATGGCGAGTAATTCCCTATCGTATGGAGAGTATTTAGTCTGCGAAAGGCTAAGTTTCCTTGAAAAATGGCTAAGGGCTGCCATCCGCCGTCCACAAACTGTTGCAGTACAGCTCCAATGGCCTTTTCTGATGCATCAGTTACCAAGGCTAACTTTGCAGAGCAATCGGGATGAGCTAACAATGCGGCATCTGATAAACTCTCCTTGCATGCCTCGAACGCTGCCAAGGTCTCTTCTGTGAGATTGATTGGCTGCGTTCCTTTCACCGACCCTGTCAACAATGCGTGCAGTGGAGCCTGGATTTGAGCTGCTTGGGGAAGAAATCTTCTTTAAAAATTGAGCATTCCTAAGAAACCCCTGAGTTGCCGCACGTTCGTAGGTGGTGGAAAATTTTTCAAACCTTCCACTTTGGAATCCAGTGGTCTGGTTCCCTTCTCTGAAATGAGATATCCTAAAAATTTAACTTCATGTGCACCAAAAACACACTTAGTAGTATTGACTAACATGCCATATTCCTTCAACCTTTTGAAAAGTTGTCGTAAATGGTCCTCGTGCTCAGCTTCATTTTTGGAATATATTAAAAAATCATCAAGATAGGAATAAACAAAATCTAGTCCCCTGGTCATTTCATCCACGAAACGTTGGAACGTTTGTCCCGCGTTCCGCAAACCAAACGTCATAAATGGGAATTCGAACATCCCGAAAGGCGTAGTTATCGCTGTTTTCGAAATATCGTCTGCGCTGACAGGTATCTGATTATATGCTTTTTCAAGGTCGATTGTACTAAACACCTTGCATCCAGTGATGCTGTGAGTAAAATCGTGAATATGCTTAATCGGATACCTATCAGGCACAGTGCGAGCATTCAACTTACGATAATCGCCGCAGGGACGCCAACCGTTGTCCTTCTTCGGGGCGAGATGCAGGGGTGATGACCAAGGGCTTTCTGAAGGTCTAGCTGTGCCGTTGGCCAGCATAGACTGGAACTCTCGTTGAGCGATTTTGAGTTTATCCGGAGCTAAACGTCTAGGAGGTGATGATACTGGAGGGCCTGGTGTTGTGCGTATGTGATGTACTGTGTTGTGTGGTGAGGTGTAGTGTCTACCAGCAGGTCGAGTTATCTCGGGAAATTCTTCGAGAATTTTATGATACCGTGACTCACCAATAATGACTTTAACCGAATACACATCCTTACAATCAGCCGTAGTGGCAATAGCATTAAGAGAAGTTGTATTATCCATCAAACGCTTATTGCGACAATCTACAACAAGGTTATAAAAATTTAGAAAATCTACACCTATTATAGGTTTAGTTACGTCGGCTACTACAAAGCGCCATACAAAATTGCGGCGTAAGCCAAAATCTAAATCTAAAGTAATAAAACCATATGTAGCAATATTAGAGCCATTTGCGGCACACAAAAAATAGTCAGTTTGAGCACGACGATCGCGCAACGCTGATCGAGGGTACACGCACAAGTCACTACCGGTATCCACTAAAAACTGCTTTTTGGAAGATCTATCAGCTACGAACAAGCGACCAGTTGAAGAAGGGCAATCGTCAGCCGCATTTATCGACCGCCCTTGAAGTTTTCCGTCTTGAAGTCACAAGGGCGGGTACATCTACTGACTTTCTCTCCAAACTTGTTGTGGTACCAGCACACCGGGAATTTTCTATAATTAGATTCTGATCGTTGTCTCGATGTATTGCGTCCGCATCTGGAACGAGAGTGTGATCTGCTATTTCTCTGCATTGACAGCTTTTGCACCTGCCTTCGTAGCTCGGCAACTTCCTTGGTTAGGTAGCTCAGCAGTGAACCAGGCACGGAATCGTTAAAAGCCGCGACTCTCGGTGCAGTTGAAGCAAGGTCGTTGACCCTGTCTGCCAGATCCGCGAGAACTTCTAAAGATGTAGTAGATGGCTGTCCTGCCAACACCGTCTGGATGCTATGAGGAAGTCGGCTAATCCATATGGTTTTAAGAAAGGCATCAGGTACATCTGGACCTGCGAATCCCTTCAGATGGCGGTGAAATTGTGAGGGTTTGCGGTCGCCAAGCTCCTCGTGCATCAACAGCTGCTTTATTTTCTTCTCATTCGAAGCGCTGAGCCTTTTCACCAACTCCTTCTTGAGTGTTTCATATTTATTTGTCGCAGGCTGATTGACCAAAATATCTTTAATTTCTCGGGCATAGTGATGATCAATGTGCCCAATCACATAATTAAATTTTGTGGCGTCGCTGGTAATGCCTGAAATGGCGAACTGACCTTCCACTTGCGCAAACCATATTTCCGGTTCTTCTGGCCAGAACGGTGGTACGCGAACACCGACTTTAAATATTTGTCCAGTTTTATTCTATCGACAACTGTGTCCCCGCACTAGTACTGGGTGTTGCCGATGGCGGTCCATGTGCTTCTGGAACTTTCTCCATGTTCGTGTCTCGGGGTCACCAATGTAGTGTAGGCAATAGGGGTTAGATATACGTAGGTATAACCCCTGTGTGTCGTGTGAGTTGGGATACAAATCAAAAGTTCACTCACTTTTAGTAGTTGCGGTTTAATACGTACACATTTACACTTAGACAGAAGGCACAATAGTTCACAAGCACAGGAGTTCACAGGACAGATAACAGCGAAGACAGATAGCAGTAGAATGAAATGAAGTATATAATAATGTACATAAAGCGTAGTTCGCGTAAGCATAAAATTATACAAAGCAGCGTGCGTCTAGTGTCGCGCGGGCGCCGTTCACCGAAGCTTGTACATAAGCGTTATGTATAACGGTATCATTGGTGAGGTGGTACAAGTCGATAGCCGCTTAATGAAATCGATATCGATGAGGTCGATAGATCTTATAGATAAAAAATGTGAAAATTTATATATGTAGTAAGTATAATATTAAATGTAAATGTAATGTGTATAGTGTATTAAATGTATAGGTATTTATAAATATAAGTAAATAATACAAGGTGTACATAAATATATATTAAATGAATAGTAGGTGAGTAGCCTACACTGTTACTGCCAACCTCGGTCTCTTCCTCTTCCTCCATCAAAAAAGAAGCAATTTCGCTTTCTTCCAACCGTTTTCTGCGCGCCATGATGTTAAACATAAGATTTCAAGTAAGAAACCAGTCTGGAAGCCTAGATCTAATAAACATTGATAGGATTTTTTTATAGCTTATTCGTACGCGCGTAGCTCTGAATGTACCATTTAGAATGCCCAAATATCCTATAACGGACATGTATCACATTTAATCTTCTAAAACCAACATCGGGATAAACTCACCGCTCAATAGGGTTTGTAGAGAGATGAACTATTTCATGAACTCTGTACCGGATGCCGACATACACCATGATTCCTTAAATTGTTTCACTGAAGTCACTTAAAACGACTGGTAAATTGTCATAGGTATTTCATTCTTCTATAGCCTAAATAATCTCAAGTACCGATTATTCGTCTGAATTTGGAGAATGTTGGTTAACCCGTAATTGGCTAGTGTGTAAGTCTAATTTGTTAAAAAACTATTCATAAGGTATATATTGTATGCACAAGCTGTGGGTAAACCTGAAGGTAACAAATAAATAGCTTTTTTTATTATTTATTATTTACAAAGAATATACATTATAATCTCTATCTTAATAGCATCAAAAAAGCCACTATGCTTACACCGGTGCCATAAATAATATACTTGATCCCTGGACAATTACATACATACATAGACTCACGCCTGTATCCCAGAGGGGTAGGCAGAGACAACGGACTTCTATTTGTCACGATCCTTGCACACCTCTTTCGACTCGTTTACTGACATTTAATAAATAAATGAATGTTGTGACAACTAATACACTGCCATCTTATCCCAAACTACGCAGATCCTGTACTATGGCAACCAGCCAACTGATACACATACTAATATATACATACATACATACATAGCCACTGTACATATATACATATATACTCACGCCTGTCTCCCAGAGCATTCTTCAGCGATCCTTGCATACCTCTTTCGCTTCGTTTACTGGAGAATAATAAATAATCTATGAACGATTCTATAAGAATAAAGTGGCAAAATTAGTAAATCATGGATATCGTAATAATGGAGTGGCAACACTGTTGTACGTGTCATCGTGATTTGAAGGGTTGGCATTTGACGTTGTCAATGAACTAATATCTGTCAGTAGTGCGATTGGACTTGACACTTGTCAAAGACTACTATAGTATACTGGCTAACACTTGTTTTAGTACCGTCGCGTCGCCCGCGACGTGTGTGCGCACTGATTCTCTTTAACCACGTGTATGATGGCGGACACCGACGATGTTTCGGAATTAAATCCCTCTGAATCTCCGACTTATATCTAAATACATACATATTATAGATAAATTACACCCAGACGCAGAACAAATAATCATGCTCGTCGCACAAAGATTTGTCCTGGTTGGGGATCCAACCCACGACTTCTGGCTTAGCACTCAGGGTCAAAAACCAATTGACCAACAAGCCAGTATATTAGTCAACTTAAAAAGGCAATGTCCACACCGTAAGGTCGAATGTCAATTCGTGTATCAATTGACATACCGAACGAGGTGGTTATATAATTTCCTTTCATCTTGAAGAGGTCAACGATCGTTTATTTTTAGTAGACGTGCAGTGTGGGTTGATCGTTCTCACCTTAACGCTAATAGCTAGATGCTCTCACCGGTCCGCAAGTGATTGGTGAGGTTAAGCAACTAGGCTCGCGGTCAGTCTATAGATGGGTGACCGCCAAAGTGGTTTTATTTTATGAGGGTCTCCGTGCTTCGGAGGGCACGTTAAACTGTCGGTCCCGGTTGTAGTCAATTAGGCAACACTCGTTAAGCCATGTCAGAAGTCTACTGGGCGGATTAAACAACTCTTGACGCCAGGGTTACCACTGCCCCTACGATAAGTAAACAAGTATCGTCAAGGTGGTTTGATTGAAAGAAAGAAAGAAAATGTTTTTATTGAACACATACACACACACATATTGAAATAAAGTTTGTTCAAATCTAATATTTACTTACATACTACCATAAAACTAAACATGATTAAGAAAAAAAACAACATTGAAAAGAAACAAATAACAAGGAATAATTAAAATATAATGTGTTCAATTGGTAGGCAGCTCAGCACACTGTTACAGCCAGAGCCCAACTGCAACGCTGATTTTCAGCTACCTACCATGGTGAGTCACAGAAGTGCAAATCAGTTTTCAGGTTGCACCTTAAGCTGTTCGTCCCGGTTGTTGTCGATAAGCCATGTTAGAGGGCAACTGTACCTTTAAATAACTCTGACACCAGAGTAACCAGTGCCCATTCTACTATCCTTCTAATATCATTAATACGAACGTATAACGTAAT
This sequence comes from Pseudoips prasinana, assembly GCA_951640165.1. NCBI lineage: Eukaryota > Metazoa > Arthropoda > Insecta > Lepidoptera > Nolidae > Pseudoips > Pseudoips prasinana. The sequence continues at coordinate 20,771,753 of OX621260.1, forward strand.
AAATATAAGAATTGAAATGAAAGATCTGCAAAATTGCTCTAACAATTTTGATACTATTTAGTTAATATAATAATCGATCCAGTGATCTATGACTAGGAATACTCGTTATTGTCAGTTGTGAGTAAAGTAAATGAGGGAGCTCAGTCACCCAGGTAGGTAATGTTGTATTAAACGGATAACTTATTAGAACGTTGCCCTTGGAGGAAGGTTCAATTTACGAAGATATTAACTGAATTGAAAGTTATTTATATAAATGAGGCATATATTACCACAGTTAATTTGAAACGAATTTGGATGCCAAGCCTGCCAACATAACAAGCGGAAAATTAGGTTTATACTTTAAGAAACAAATATAGCCGCGAAATACAGCCACGAAGTCGTAATTGGAGTTTTGAAATGTATTTATTCTTGCAAAGACTTCGCATTTCGGCACGTTCTTGTTTTGGGGTATGTAGGACGGAATCCCCTTCTGAGCGAGGTAAGAGAGAAAAATTAAATTAGCCGGGACTCCGCGAGGGTCCCGTATCACAGTGCTACAATAGGGGAATACATTCGCAATATTTCTTTTAGTTACAGTTACTAGGGAGCGAATTCTTTTCAAATTGCCAATTTTCTTTCATCAAAAAGCCGAGGTGATTGTGATTACGGACCAGAGGGTGATTTCACAATTAGAGACATTCTTTTTGCTTTATTTTTGTTTCATCGTGTCAGCTAACTGACGTCCACTGCTAGCAGCACTCTTTTGGGGAAGCTTTTGTCCAGATGAATACATACATACATAGACTCACGCCTGTTTCCCAGAGGGGTAGGCAGAGAAAACGGATTTCCATTTGTCACGATCTTTGCATACTTCTTTTGCCTCGATTACTGTCATTATATTCTTCATACATGCTCGCCGGTTTGGGGTACTTCTGACCTGCCCTTTCTTGAGAACATCTCCAATTTTGTCAGAGAATGCTCGACGTGGTCTTCCCCTTCCGGTTGTCCCTTTCACACAGGCCAGATATACTTCTTTCCAGATATTTATTTATTCATTTATTGCCCAACATATGTCAGAAAAGTTGTTACAGTAATTGAAAGCAGTACAAATATGGACCCTTTAGGTTACAGATCTTAGATCTTCACAATGTAGTTGTGTTCATCATTTGGAGAAATATGCTATAATCGCCACGCTTGGCAGGCGGGTTGGCGAACGCAGTATAGTGGTCATAGTACACAGAGAGACGTTGCTGTCCTTTCTCTGACAGACATTCTCTCGGAATGTCTTTTGTGCCCCCCTATGGGATGAGATGGACTGGTACTATTCTTTGCCGTCAGCCACAGAGTAATATTTTTGTTTATTGCTTGTTTTAAATATAAATTAACTAAAACCAATTAATATGTGTCATCATCATCATCATTACAGCTAAATACGTCCACTGCTGGACAAGCCTCCCTCAAGAATCGTCTTGCGGGGATATGCCATAATCGCCACGCTTGGCAGGCGGGTTGGCGATCGCAGTAAGATGGTCATAGTAATCAGAAGGAAGCTGCTGCCCATCCTCTGGTAGATATTCCCTCGGGCCGACTTCTACGACCCTCACGGGATGAGATGGGGTGATGATATTCTGATTCTGATATTTGTCGCCGTCACCACACAGCAGTGTACTTTGATAGTATAGACTGAAACTATCAAATACGTGAACGTTTCTTTAACATTGCGTGACCAAAGTAATAAATTCATCATCATCATCATATCTGCAGAATAAAAATCCCCTTAGGATCTCCACAATTGCCGTTCTTTTGGTAACCACATCCAGCCGTTTTCAGCGACCCTCACTAACAAATTAAATACAAAAAAAATCAGTAGGTAGGCAAAATATTTATTTTTAAACCGAGTTTAATTTTAAGAAGAACGTAATTGGGAATTATGGCAAGAAATCCTTAATTATGCCAAAAAAATAAGCTTCCGCGTTCGAAAATTTCTATTGATTTGCTTTGTTTTAGAAATTAATTGCTCTTTTCATAATAAGTAATTTGAAGATTTTTTTATTTGGTTTATATTTAACGCAGCTTTCGTAATGAGTGTTCTCTGGCCGTTTAAATACGTCTATTGTAGAATATTTACGATGGAATTCCTGCCTGCACAGAAGATTTAATAATACAGGTGCACAAACACAGGTGCACAAACTCAGGTGCACAAACACGGGTGCACTTTTTATTCGGGGACAGCTTTAAGCACACGAACATGCCTTTTGAGGGTATACCACCGCATACGTACCGATTATAGGAGGCTCTCACAATTTTACTTCCTAGAAAAATTAAATATAATAATAAAATTTTGTTCGACTCAGGAATCGATGCAGATACCTTATTACTCGCCGTTGAACATACTACCACTAGTACAATAAGGAAATCAACATTATATTATTCTTTTGGCTGCAATCATACCAACGAAAGGTAGTCGCTATTATTTAACTAATGTGCTTGTTATTTTTGGCGCTTAGCATGTTGTTGGTTCAGTAATATAATATAAATAAATAATAAAAATAATATCCTGGGGCATTATTTACACATGGCCATCTGATCCCAAACTAAGCAGAGCTTGTACTATGGAAGCCAAATAATTAATATACTACATAATATACTACTTTTCTTTTTAGGTAATTACACCCAGACTCAGGCCAAACAGACATGTTAATGGACACAAATATCTGTCCTGGGTGGGAATCAAACCCAGGACCTGCGGTGTGAAAGGCAAGCATCTACCAACCACAACAAAAGGCGTCGGTCAATAATTCAAATCACAATATAAAGCTACAATATCTAAGTTGTACAGGGGCTACTAATGCATTGACTGGTCAAAGCGGATCAGAGGGTTTCAGCTATAATCCTACTTTGCAAACTACTGCGGTGACCTCACACGAAATAGCTCAGCTTTGAGGCAAATGTGATACATTATTTATATATATACATTATTTGACGATCACCGTAGCCTAGTTGGTAGTGATCCTGCCTACGAAGCTGGTGGTCCTGGGTTCGAATCCCGGTAAGTGCAAATATTTGTGTGATGAGCACGAATATTTGTTTCTGAGTCATGGATGTTTTCTATGTATGTAAAGCCTCCCCCAAGAATCACCTTGAGGGGATATGCTATAAATAAATAAAAATAAATAAATATAAAAGTCCACAGCTGGACAAAAGCCTCCCCCAAGAATCACCTTGAGGGGATATGCTATAAATAAATAAAAATAAATAAATATAAAAGGTTTTTATTCACGTAGACTTTAAAAAAGCGCTTGTAAATAGTCAGAACATATTGTTTGTAGTAATACAGTTATTATTTCTAGTTACATATTACAGATATTTAGGTACACGGAATGTTAAAACATTTATAAAATTTATTTTATAATGGTAGTGATACTTAGCTAGCTTGTATTAAGTTATTGTCAAGGAGATTATGTTTAGGTTTAATTATTGGAATATTATATTTTACTACATATTGTCTGATGGTTCTGTCTTTATTAAGGTATGAGTTCAGTATTATTATTATAACGGACCTTGTGTTTAAAACGACGGTCGTGCTTTAATGCTACCACCGGATCCAATGCGCCCCAACGGAGAAGACCCAGCGAAACAAACTCAGCAGGTTCATCTACTACCGGTTTCAACACGGCCCAGTTGAGACGGTACTGAGAAACATACTCAAGCGGGCATGATCACGAGATTTGGTCCACTTAAAGTAATTATTTAGTAGGCAAACACAATATCTGCTCGATCGGTTGTCTGGGGCTCCACCGGCTAAGTCGTCGAACATCGATTTCTTAAATGGCGTTCAAATAAATAAAGGTTAAAAATTACTTAATCAATCGTTAAATCGGCTTCTATGAGCACATGTGACGTCATAAATGGCCCGGAATCGATTGTCAACGCTGAAGCTGATTTAACGATTGATTAAGGCATTTTTAACCATTATTTATTTGAACACCATTCACGAAAACGATGTTCGACGATTTAGCCGGTAGAGCCCCTGGATGGGGAATGTAGCTTAAAGATAGGAAGCTGTTTCTTAAGTATACACACATCAACACAATCTAGGGATATTGAACATTTCATTGATTATCTAGAAAACTATAAACATTTTGTTATGACTGTAAATGGAAGAATTAAAGATAATTTCATGGCCGATATTTAAACATTAACAACACGATGCGATTTTGTTTTTCTAATTAATAAAAGTCTTAAATTAATTAAGCCATAGAAAATTACTGAGTGAACAAAAACATTTTATTCTTATAAAATTATTCAATCGAATTAAATGAATAAAAATCTTACCAAATCTGATAATCAGTAATCGGTATTTCCTCCTCTAACATTAATCACACAGCGGCAACGATTTTCCATACTTAAAATTAAGGTGTCAATGTCTTGCTGGGGTATGCAGTCCCAAGTTCTTTTTAAATGTTCGAAAAGTTGTTCTTCTGTTGTCAAGTTGGGCGGAAAATCCCTCAATGCTCTTCGCTGTAACATGTCCCAGGCGTGTTCAATTGGGTTTAAGTCTGGCGACTGTGGAGGCCAATCTAATACCTGAACATCGTGTTCTCGAAGGGCGGCCCTCACCAGCCGCGCTGTATGGGAAGGTGCATTGTCATGCATGAGCTGAAATTCTTGCCCCGTTAGGGCCCTGAGCGGGACAATGACACGTTCTACTACCTCCTCACGGTATCTATGGGCAGTCATGCTGCCCTGAATCCAAATGAGTTGGGTTCGTCCGCCGATTCGTATTCCTGCCCACACCATAATTGTCCCGCCTTGGTAAGAGTGGACCTCCTGTGGATGTCGGAGACGGCTGACCCTGCCTGGAGTTCTCCAAACGCGTGTTCGTCTCGAATCTGGATGAAATCCATAGCGGGACTCATCAGTGAACAGCACCAATGACCATTGTTGATCACTCCATGTCAAATGTTCTTGAGCCCATAAAAGTCGCCTACCGCGATTGCCACGTCGCAGCGCTGGGACTCGTAGCGGTCTGCGAGCATGAAGACCAACTTCATGCAGCCTCCTTCGCACGGTTTGGTCGCTCACCAGCAGCTGCTGACCCTCCTGGAGCCTTTGCACTAGTTGCATCGCTGTGATATTGGGTAGTCTTCTGGCGGTCATTTGGAGAAATCGATCCTGTCTCTGAGTGGTAACACGATATCTACCTGTGTGCCGTTCTGCCACATCTCCAGTAGCGCGATAACGTGACCACAGCCTGGATACCACATTTTGGCTTGTGCCCAGAGACTCAGCAACGACGCGTTGAATAGCACCGTTTTGTAACATGCCAACTGCCCGTAACATTTCATCTCGACTCAAATGATGGCGTGGCATGACGCTAAAAAGCTTACACAACCAATTGAGAAAAGAAAATAAAACAATTTATCAGGTTTTCTTCAATTAACACGCAAAAAAAATTTTAATGCAACTTCTTGAAATTAGATACAACTCAAGATTGCGCTGTGCTTTGCGTGTTTTCATTTGTTTCTCATTTTAATTTTTAAATTTTGAATAAAGAATAGACAAGGTTTAAATCTGTAAATAAACTTTTTAAGGAAACTAAATAGGTTTTAAACAATAAAGCCATGTTTGATTTCAAAATAACGTATCCCTAGACTTTGTTGATGTGTGTATATTATAAGTACAACCACTTTGACACAAAAAGGGGACTATGTCATTGAACGTAAATCTTAGAAAAGTCAAAACTGTACATTGAATATTTTTAAAAAAGGATAATTAGGGCGTGGTCTACTGGCGATATCGAAGCCAAAAATATAGTTTTTAGAATTTTTGTCTGTTTGTCTGTATGTATGTCCGGGCTAAACTCAAAACGTACTGCATGGATTTACATCAAATTTTGCATAAATATTACTAAGAGGTCGGGTCAACATATAGGCTACATATTATCACGCTACCACCTACGGGGGAGGAGCTGTGACAATTTATAAAGTTTAACGCGGACAAAACCGCGGGGAACAGCTAGTAATATCTATACATATAATAAAATCGTAGGAAAGACAAAACTGTACATAGAATATTTTTAAAAAAGGATACTTGGGGCGTTAACTACAATCGATATCGAAGACAAAAATATAGTTTTTAGAATTTTTGTCTGTTTATCTGTTTGTCTGTATGTATGCCCGGACTAAACTCAAAAGGTACTGCATGGATTTACTTCAAATTTTGCATGAGTATTACGAAGAGGTCGGATCAACTTATAGGCTACATATTATCGCGCTATCACCTATGGGGGAGGACCTGCCATAATTTATAAAGTTTAACGCGGGTAAAACCGCGGGGCACAGCTAGTATATATATAAGTACGTATATACAAAATAAAAGTAGTGTATCAGTTATCTGGTTTCCATAGCTCTGCTTAATTTGGGATCAGATGGTCGTGTGTAAATAATGTCCCAGGATATTATAATTATTGATACATATTATTAACAAAGTTATTAACAACTAATATACAACAAGTAACGTAATTAACGCACAACCTCAAACACCCCAATTAGAATATTATGTTGTGATCATAATACATCACTGAATTTTTAATTTAACATATATTATATACATTGTTATTGACTAAATTAGTGTCTTGAAATAAAGTTTATATTTCTTTATTTTGTATTGAATGATGGCATATGTATGAATACAATAAAACTGCGATTTAAAAGTCATATTACTTTGACTTACAGTCCATTTCAATTTGTTTTGACTGTACAGGGTTAAAATAACGATAATTTCCGTAACTTTAATTATTTTGGAATAAAAAATTACCTATGTTAAAAATGATGTAAATCGATTCAGTAAACGATTCTGAACAAACTATTTTCAGGATGTGCGTTAATTAAGTTACATGTTGTATAACATAAGGGTAAGTATTTAAATACTAATACAGCTCTTAGCTCATACTGACATACCATATTATATTTGGTCCACACGGAGTGAAATTCCCGCACAATTCTGGCATTTGCCAGCAAAACCGCCGTCTGCATTTAACTCTCCAGCCAGATATCAAGTCCTAAACTTTCAAGGTTGATCTTCAGGGACTGAGGAATAACTCTATTTGTGGATATAATAATAGGTATGATCGCTGGCGTTTCCATTCCCCATATTCTTCTTCTTCTTAGCGTGTCGATGGCAATCTAAATTATCATGAAAATTATTATTCCATATTCCATTCGCCAAATATTCAAAACTTAGATCTAGGAATTTCGTTTCTTTTTCTCCATGCGATATTTGTTCTGTTGTTGTTGTTGTACGGCATTGTTATATCCACAAAGGATATCGTTTTCATGTGTGGTACTATCCAGCGAGACTTTAATTCTCATGCGGTAGATATTCATGAAAATGTGTATTGTATTGTACTAAAGAGTTTAGAATATGTACTCTCATATTTTCGTTATTATAACATATAGAATATTGCCTTCGTGGCCTCTATAGATTTAAGGGAATTTATACCAAATTTATGATACAAAATGATATACCTACTTAGATCTATTGAACTCAATTGTACTCCGTTTACTACGACTACTACGTTTCGTTATATTTTTGACTAGCTGTGACCCGCGGTTTACACACGTTAAATTTTAAAAATTATCACAGCTCCTCCCCCGTAGGTGATAGCGTGATAATATGTAGCCTATATGTTGACCCGACCTCTTAGTAATATTCATGCAAATTGTGAAGTAAATCCATACAGTACTTTTTATCGATTGTAGATCACGCCTAAAGTATCCTTTAAAAAATATATTGAATGTATAGTTTTGACTATTCTACGTTTTATGTATAGATATGACGAAACGTAGTAGACAAAATATATTATTACTTCTATATAAGAATTAGATTATTCTCGTATTATGCTCAGTTGAATCATGTTATTTGTTAGATTTTTTAAAATATTAATATTAATATTTGCATGTCACTATTAATTTGTTTACAACTATTATAAGACCTAAAATGTACCATCACTTATAGCAAATAAATATTTTGTGTTTGTGTTTTCATTTTATAAATAACTAGCTGTGTCCCGCGGTTTTACCCGCGTTAAATTTGATAAATTATCACAGCTCCTCCCCTGTAGATGGTAGCGTGATAATATGTAGCCTATATGTTGACCCGACCTCTTAGTAATATTCATGCAAAATATGAAGTAAATCCATTCAGTACTTTTTGAGTTTAGCCCGGACATACATACAGACGAACAGATAAAAATTCTAAAAGCTATATTTTTGGCTTCGACATCTTTTGTAAATCACGCCTAAAGTATCTTTAAAAAAAATATTTAATGTACAGTTTTGACTTTCCTACGATTTTATTATATGTATAGATATGAGGAAACGTAGTAGACAATATTCATATTTCATCGGACTTACTTCTATATAAGAATTAGATTATTCTCGTCTTATGCTCAGTTGATTCATGGTTATTGTTAGATTTTTTTAAATATTAATATTTGCATGTCTCTATTAATTTGTTTACAACTATTATAAGAGCTAAAATGTACCAACACTTTAGCAAATAAATATTTTGAGTTTGAGTTTTCATTTTATAAATTATTTGAAGCATCCATAATTTAAAAAAAATATGTGTTTTAGGTACGACAATATCTATAAAATGTGCTGTTTTATTATTATTATCACATGTTTATTATCACTATTATTTACAATATATTATATAAGAGTATTTTAATATGAATACATTTTATAAAATATATGGGCTACATGGAGAGAAATTTCCGCACAATCCTGGCATTCGCCAGCAAAACTGCCTTCTGCATGTAACTCTCCAGCCAGATATCAAGCCCTAAACTTGCAAGGTTGATTTTCAGGGATTTAGGAATAACTCCATTTGTGGATATAACAATAGGCATGATCGCAGGTCTTTCGGTTCTCCAAATTTGCGCATATTCAAAACTTAGATCAAGGTGTTTTGAATTTTTTTCTTTTTCTGCGTTAGATATGTTTTCATCATACGGTATTGTTATAACCACAAAGGTTGTCTTTTTCGTTTGTTTGTCAATGACGACACTATTGGGTCGATTGGCACCTACCATTCGGTCAGTCGGCACGGGATGGTCCCAGTATATTTTAAACCTGTCATTTTCCAAGACCGCTTCAGGATTATATTTGAAGTACGGAACCCTTGGGCCCGGCAGAAGTTGGCGATCTAAAGCAAGTTGCTGATGGATGATTTTAGCAACAGAATTGTTGCGATACAAGTATTCAGTGGCTGCAAGAGAAGAACATCCAGATGATATGTGTCGCAGAGTTTCCCTTGCGACACCACAGGCTCTACATATGTTCACCGTATTGTCCTTCATGATGTACTTATGGTAGTTTCTCGTTGCAACCACCTGATCTTGCTTCGCCAACAGGAATCCCTCGGTTTCTCCGTACAAATCACCATGTTGTAGCCAGTGTCCGGAGGCCATAAGGTCCATGTATTGATCCTTCAGAACATGATAAAATTGTCCATGCAGCTCTTTATTTCTCCAGGTTTCAATTCGGTTTCCTATACTTATAATTGGAAGATTGATCTCAGAATATGACAGGTTCAAAGGAGTAAATCGTAAATCACATGCCACTATTTCAGGGAAGCCATGTTTTGACTGATTCCTAAAAAACATTCTTAATTTATTTACTTCCATATTACAAATATTATTTAAATTTAGAAGCCCCCTATTTTTTTTTATTATTATTATTACTACTAGAGATAATGTAAATGTAAAATCAGTGTCGGCACTACGGTTACCAAGTGACTCTTTATGTGACACGTAGCACATTGTAGTGGGGAGGCGCAGGGAAGGGAACCTCATTGAGATGGTATCGCGTCGGAAGAGGGCGCTGATTTATGTCGTCTCTAATGATCATGAGTAAGTACGATTGAGGAACAATTGGAGGGAGAACGGTGATTAGAAATCGGTGACGTCATGCTAGTTAGTTGGTAATTGTGATGAGAAAATATCTGTTTGTAGATATTATGCAAGCAAAATAAACATTTTAACTGTACGTGTGGCGCAGTGACTAAGACAGTCGCCTCACCGCTTCGTGTCGCGGGTTCAAGTCCCGCGCCGGACAACTATTTGTGTGACCCGTAAATAGTTGTTCTGAGTCTGGATGTAATTTTGTGTCCGTCTATTATATGTTTGTAAAGTACCTACCCCGCGACACAGGGATTAGATTCCCTAGTGCGGGCGTAAAAGTGCTTGTAAGTAGTCAGAACATGAATACTAATTGTAGTATTGCAAATTAACTAGTTACATTCTGGATTGTATAGATACAGATAGATTATTAGATCGTGACTTACAAGTATATTTAATCAAATGGAATTGTTATTTTATTTATGATAGTCATTGTTTAGTTAAATAGCTTATTTCTTGAATTTAGGTAATAAAATGGTTATTTAAGTTTGTGCATATTTGTACTTAGTTTTAGATATATTTTACTACATATTGTCCGAATGGTTCTGCCTAAATTGAGGTAAAAATTCAATATTATTATTCCGTCCAATCCTTGGTATGTAAATAACTACTATTTTATAAATATTTTTGATCGTCAGACAGTTAAGAGTTAAATTTATCTTGTAAACAGTCTTTAAATGCTTCTAGTGGGAATTTCCTCAGAAAAAATGTCAAATTGTTAGCTTGTCCTCTACCGTAGCTTATGACCTAATTGGATTTTCGATGTATAGCCAAAAGTTAATACAACGTCGGCGGTTAAGTAACCGCGTTCGGTATTAAGTTCATAAATCACAGTGTCGGGCAAATTGTTATCGAATGAGACAGCCGGGCACGCTGGGGTCCGAGCGACGGCCAAACCAACACTCACTGAGCCCCTGAGAGCTATAGGGTTACCAACATAGGACTTAAAAGCTGGCATTATCTAAAAAAAAAGGAATTAAACTAGACTTTATAACTTAATTCATAAATGCAAGCCATGCTTACCTTATACTATACAGGTTATTTTACTTTATTTATATTATATTAATTCGTAGGTACTTTAACATAGACAGAATAGTTAAATGTTTAATATATAATTAATATTATACATGATCTCTTTGACAATCCTAATCGTAATATTATTATCTATACATATAATAAAATCGTAGGAAAGTCTAAACTGTACATTGAATATTTTTTAAAGAGGGGCCATGATATACAATGGATATCGAAGCCAAAAATATAGTTTTTAGAATTTTTGTCCGTGTGTCTGTTTGTCTGTATGTATGTCCAGGCGAAACTTAAAAAGTACAGCATAGATCTACTTCAAATTTTGCATGAATATTACTAAGAGGTCGGGTCAACATATAGGCTACATACATATTATCACGCTATCATCTACGGGGGAGGAGCTGTGGTAATTTATAAAATTTAATGCAGTTAAAACCGCGGGGCACAGCTAGTAATATTATAAACGCGAACGTTTGTGAAATCTGACAATTCTAAATGTTTTCATACAATCCGTATACCTAAATATCTATACATATACATATATGTACATATAGATATTTAGGTATACGGATTGTATGAAAACATTTAGAATAAAATTTATTTGGTAATTGTAACGATATTTAGCTAGCTTATATAAATTACTAGCTGTGCCCCGTTACCCGCGTTAAACTTTATAAATTATAGTCTATGTGTTATTCTGATGTATAAGCTATATTATTGTAAAGTTTCATTAAAATCCATTCAGTAGTTTTTGCGTGAAAGAGTAACAAACATCCATCCATCCATCCATACTCACAAACGTTCGCGTTTATAATATTACTAGCTGTGCCCCGCGGTTTTAACTGCATTAAATTTTATAAATTACCACAGCTCCTCCCCCGTAGATGATAGCGTGATAATATGTATGTAGCCTATATGTTGACCCGACCTCTTAGTAATATTCATGCAAAATTTGAAGTAGATCTATGCTGTACTTTTTATGTTTCGCCTGGACATACATACAGACAAACAGACACACGGACAAAAATTCTAAAAACTATATTTTTGGCTTCGATATCCATTGTATATCATGGCCCCTCTTTAAAAAATATTCAATGTACAGTTTAGACTTTCCTACGATTTTATTATATGTATAGATAATAATATTACGATTAGGATTGTCAAAGAGATCATGTATAATATTAATTATATATTAAACATTTAACTATTCTGTCTATGTTAAAGTACCTACGAATTAATATAATATAAATAAAGTAAAATAACCTGTATAGTATAAGGTAAGCATGGCTTGCATTTATGAATTAAGTTATAAAGTCTAGTTTAATTCCTTTTTTTTTAGATAATGCCAGCTTTTAAGTCCTATGTTGGTAACCCTATAGCTCTCAGGGGCTCAGTGAGTGTTGGTTTGGCCGTCGCTCGGACCCCAGCGTGCCCGGCTGTCTCATTCGATAACAATTTGCCCGACACTGTGATTTATGAACTTAATACCGAACGCGGTTACTTAACCGCCGACGTTGTATTAACTTTTGGCTATACATCGAAAATCCAATTAGGTCATAAGCTACGGTAGAGGACAAGCTAACAATTTGACATTTTTTCTGAGGAAATTCCCACTAGAAGCATTTAAAGACTGTTTACAAGATAAATTTAACTCTTAACTGTCTGACGATCAAAAATATTTATAAAATAGTAGTTATTTACATACCAAGGATTGGACGGAATAATAATATTGAATTTTTACCTCAATTTAGGCAGAACCATTCGGACAATATGTAGTAAAATATATCTAAAACTAAGTACAAATATGCACAAACTTAAATAACCATTTTATTACCTAAATTCAAGAAATAAGCTATTTAACTAAACAATGACTATCATAAATAAAATAACAATTCCATTTGATTAAATATACTTGTAAGTCACGATCTAATAATCTATCTGTATCTATACAATCCAGAATGTAACTAGTTAATTTGCAATACTACAATTAGTATTCATGTTCTGACTACTTACAAGCACTTTTACGCCCGCACTAGGGAATCTAATCCCTGTGTCGCGGGGTAGGTACTTTACAAACATATAATAGACGGACACAAAATTACATCCAGACTCAGAACAACTATTTACGGGTCACACAAATAGTTGTCCGGCGCGGGACTTGAACCCGCGACACGAAGCGGTGAGGCGACTGTCTTAGTCACTGCGCCACACGTACAGTTAAAATGTTTATTTTGCTTGCATAATATCTACAAACAGATATTTTCTCATCACAATTACCAACTAACTAGCATGACGTCACCGATTTCTAATCACCGTTCTCCCTCCAATTGTTCCTCAATCGTACTTACTCATGATCATTAGAGACGACATAAATCAGCGCCCTCTTCCGACGCGATACCATCTCAATGAGGTTCCCTTCCCTGCGCCTCCCCACTACAATGTGCTACGTGTCACATAAAGAGTCACTTGGTAACCGTAGTGCCGACACTGATTTTACATTTACATTATCTCTAGTAGTAATAATAATAATAAAAAAAAATAGGGGGCTTCTAAATTTAAATAATATTTGTAATATGGAAGTAAATAAATTAAGAATGTTTTTTAGGAATCAGTCAAAACATGGCTTCCCTGAAATAGTGGCATGTGATTTACGATTTACTCCTTTGAACCTGTCATATTCTGAGATCAATCTTCCAATTATAAGTATAGGAAACCGAATTGAAACCTGGAGAAATAAAGAGCTGCATGGACAATTTTATCATGTTCTGAAGGATCAATACATGGACCTTATGGCCTCCGGACACTGGCTACAACATGGTGATTTGTACGGAGAAACCGAGGGATTCCTGTTGGCGAAGCAAGATCAGGTGGTTGCAACGAGAAACTACCATAAGTACATCATGAAGGACAATACGGTGAACATATGTAGAGCCTGTGGTGTCGCAAGGGAAACTCTGCGACACATATCATCTGGATGTTCTTCTCTTGCAGCCACTGAATACTTGTATCGCAACAATTCTGTTGCTAAAATCATCCATCAGCAACTTGCTTTAGATCGCCAACTTCTGCCGGGCCCAAGGGTTCCGTACTTCAAATATAATCCTGAAGCGGTCTTGGAAAATGACAGGTTTAAAATATACTGGGACCATCCCGTGCCGACTGACCGAATGGTAGGTGCCAATCGACCCAATAGTGTCGTCATTGACAAACAAACGAAAAAGACAACCTTTGTGGTTATAACAATACCGTATGATGAAAACATATCTAACGCAGAAAAAGAAAAAAATTCAAAACACCTTGATCTAAGTTTTGAATATGCGCAAATTTGGAGAACCGAAAGACCTGCGATCATGCCTATTGTTATATCCACAAATGGAGTTATTCCTAAATCCCTGAAAATCAACCTTGCAAGTTTAGGGCTTGATATCTGGCTGGAGAGTTACATGCAGAAGGCAGTTTTGCTGGCGAATGCCAGGATTGTGCGGAAATTTCTCTCCATGTAGCCCATATATTTTATAAAATGTATTCATATTAAAATACTCTTATATAATATATTGTAAATAATAGTGATAATAAACATGTGATAATAATAATAAAACAGCACATTTTATAGATATTGTCGTACCTAAAACACATATTTTTTTTAAATTATGGATGCTTCAAATAATTTATAAAATGAAAACTCAAACTCAAAATATTTATTTGCTAAAGTGTTGGTACATTTTAGCTCTTATAATAGTTGTAAACAAATTAATAGAGACATGCAAATATTAATATTTAAAAAAATCTAACAATAACCATGAATCAACTGAGCATAAGACGAGAATAATCTAATTCTTATATAGAAGTAAGTCCGATGAAATATGAATATTGTCTACTACGTTTCCTCATATCTATACATATAATAAAATCGTAGGAAAGTCAAAACTGTACATTAAATATTTTTTTTAAAGATACTTTAGGCGTGATTTACAAAAGATGTCGAAGCCAAAAATATAGCTTTTAGAATTTTTATGTGTTTGTCTGTATGTATGTCCGGGCTAAACTCAAAAAGTACTGAATGGATTTACTTCATATTTTGCATGAATATTACTAAGAGGTCGGGTCAACATATAGGCTACATATTATCACGCTACCATCTACAGGGGAGGAGCTGTGATAATTTATCAAATTTAACGCGGGTAAAACCGCGGGACACAGCTAGTTATTTATAAAATGAAAACACAAACACAAAATATTTATTTGCTATAAGTGATGGTACATTTTAGGTCTTATAATAGTTGTAAACAAATTAATAGTGACATGCAAATATTAATATTAATATTTTAAAAAATCTAACAAATAACATGATTCAACTGAGCATAATACGAGAATAATCTAATTCTTATATAGAAGTAATAATATATTTTGTCTACTACGTTTCGTCATATGTATACATAAATCGTAGAATAGTCAAAACTATACATTCAATATATTTTTTAAAGGATACTTTAGGCGTGATCTACAATCGATAAAAAGTACTGTATGGATTTACTTCACAATTTGCATGAATATTACTAAGAGGTCGGGTCAACATATAGGCTACATATTATCACGCTATCACCTACGGGGGAGGAGCTGTGATAATTTTTAAAATTTAACGTGTGTAAACCGCGGGTCACAGCTAGTCAAAAATATAACGAAACGTAGTAGTCGTAGTAAACGGAGTACAATTGAGTTCAATAGATCTAAGTAGGTATATCATTTTGTATCATAAATTTGGTATAAATTCCCTTAAATCTATAGAGGCCACGAAGGCAATATTCTATATGTTATAATAACGAAAATATGAGAGTACATATTCTAAACTCTTTAGTACAATACAATACACATTTTCATGAATATCTACCGCATGAGAATTAAAGTCTCGCTGGATAGTACCACACATGAAAACGATATCCTTTGTGGATATAACAATGCCGTACAACAACAACAACAGAACAAATATCGCATGGAGAAAAAGAAACGAAATTCCTAGATCTAAGTTTTGAATATTTGGCGAATGGAATATGGAATAATAATTTTCATGATAATTTAGATTGCCATCGACACGCTAAGAAGAAGAAGAATATGGGGAATGGAAACGCCAGCGATCATACCTATTATTATATCCACAAATAGAGTTATTCCTCAGTCCCTGAAGATCAACCTTGAAAGTTTAGGACTTGATATCTGGCTGGAGAGTTAAATGCAGACGGCGGTTTTGCTGGCAAATGCCAGAATTGTGCGGGAATTTCACTCCGTGTGGACCAAATATAATATGGTATGTCAGTATGAGCTAAGAGCTGTATTAGTATTTAAATACTTACCCTTATGTTATACAACATGTAACTTAATTAACGCACATCCTGAAAATAGTTTGTTCAGAATCGTTTACTGAATCGATTTACATCATTTTTAACATAGGTAATTTTTTATTCCAAAATAATTAAAGTTACGGAAATTATCGTTATTTTAACCCTGTACAGTCAAAACAAATTGAAATGGACTGTAAGTCAAAGTAATATGACTTTTAAATCGCAGTTTTATTGTATTCATACATATGCCATCATTCAATACAAAATAAAGAAATATAAACTTTATTTCAAGACACTAATTTAGTCAATAACAATGTATATAATATATGTTAAATTAAAAATTCAGTGATGTATTATGATCACAACATAATATTCTAATTGGGGTGTTTGAGGTTGTGCGTTAATTACGTTACTTGTTGTATATTAGTTGTTAATAACTTTGTTAATAATATGTATCAATAATTATAATATCCTGGGACATTATTTACACACGACCATCTGATCCCAAATTAAGCAGAGCTATGGAAACCAGATAACTGATACACTAGTTTTATTTTGTATATACGTACTTATATATATACTAGCTGAGCCCCGCGGTTTTACCCGCGTTAAACTTTATAAATTATGGCAGGTCCTCCCCCATAGGTGATAGCGCGATAATATGTAGCCTATAAGTTGATCCGACCTCTTCGTAATACTCATGCAAAATTTGAAGTAAATCCATGCAGTACCTTTTGAGTTTAGTCCGGGCATACATACAGACAAACAGATAAACAGACAAAAATTCTAAAAACTATATTTTTGTCTTCGATATCGATTGTAGTTAACACCCCAAGTATCCTTTTTTAAAAATATTCTATGTACAGTTTTGTCTTTCCTACGATTTTATTATATGTATAGATATTACTAGCTGTTCCCCGCGGTTTTGTCCGCGTTAAACTTTATAAATTGTCACAGCTCCTCCCCCGTAGGTGGTAGCGTGATAATATGTAGCCTATATGTTGACCCGACCTCTTAGTAATATTTATGCAAAATTTGATGTAAATCCATGCAGTACGTTTTGAGTTTAGCCCGGACATACATACAGACAAACAGACAAAAATTCTAAAAACTATATTTTTGGCTTCGATATCGCCAGTAGACCACGCCCTAATTATCCTTTTTTAAAAATATTCAATGTACAGTTTTGACTTTTCTAAGATTTACGTTCAATGACATAGTCCCCTTTTTGTGTCAAAGTGGTTGTACTTATAATATATACTTAAGAAACAGCTTCCTATCTTTAAGCTACATTCCCCATCCAGGGGCTCTACCGGCTAAATCGTCGAACATCGTTTTCGTGAATGGTGTTCAAATAAATAATGGTTAAAAATGCCTTAATCAATCGTTAAATCAGCTTCAGCGTTGACAATCGATGCCGGGCCATTTATGACGTCACATGTGCTCATAGAAGCCGATTTAACGATTGATTAAGTAATTTTTAACCTTTATTTATTTGAACGCCATTTAAGAAATCGATGTTCGACGACTTAGCCGGTGGAGCCCCAGACAACCGATCGAGCAGATATTGTGTTTGCCTACTAAATAATTACTTTAAGTGGACCAAATCTCGTGATCATGCCCGCTTGAGTATGTTTCTCAGTACCGTCTCAACTGGGCCGTGTTGAAACCGGTAGTAGATGAACCTGCTGAGTTTGTTTCGCTGGGTCTTCTCCGTTGGGGCGCATTGGATCCGGTGGTAGCATTAAAGCACGACCGTCGTTTTAAACACAAGGTCCGTTATAATAATAATACTGAACTCATACCTTAATAAAGACAGAACCATCAGACAATATGTAGTAAAATATAATATTCCAATAATTAAACCTAAACATAATCTCCTTGACAATAACTTAATACAAGCTAGCTAAGTATCACTACCATTATAAAATAAATTTTATAAATGTTTTAACATTCCGTGTACCTAAATATCTGTAATATGTAACTAGAAATAATAACTGTATTACTACAAACAATATGTTCTGACTATTTACAAGCGCTTTTTTAAAGTCTACGTGAATAAAAACCTTTTATATTTATTTATTTTTATTTATTTATAGCATATCCCCTCAAGGTGATTCTTGGGGGAGGCTTTTGTCCAGCTGTGGACTTTTATATTTATTTATTTTTATTTATTTATAGCATATCCCCTCAAGGTGATTCTTGGGGGAGGCTTTACATACATAGAAAACATCCATGACTCAGAAACAAATATTCGTGCTCATCACACAAATATTTGCACTTACCGGGATTCGAACCCAGGACCACCAGCTTCGTAGGCAGGATCACTACCAACTAGGCTACGGTGATCGTCAAATAATGTATATATATAAATAATGTATCACATTTGCCTCAAAGCTGAGCTATTTCGTGTGAGGTCACCGCAGTAGTTTGCAAAGTAGGATTATAGCTGAAACCCTCTGATCCGCTTTGACCAGTCAATGCATTAGTAGCCCCTGTACAACTTAGATATTGTAGCTTTATATTGTGATTTGAATTATTGACCGACGCCTTTTGTTGTGGTTGGTAGATGCTTGCCTTTCACACCGCAGGTCCTGGGTTTGATTCCCACCCAGGACAGATATTTGTGTCCATTAACATGTCTGTTTGGCCTGAGTCTGGGTGTAATTACCTAAAAAGAAAAGTAGTATATGTAGTATATTAATTATTTGGCTTCCATAGTACAAGCTCTGCTTAGTTTGGGATCAGATGGCCATGTGTAAATAATGCCCCAGGATATTATTTTTATTATTTATTTATATTATATTACTGAACCAACAACATGCTAAGCGCCAAAAATAACAAGCACATTAGTTAAATAATAGCGACTACCTTTCGTTGGTATGATTGCAGCCAAAAGAATAATATAATGTTGATTTCCTTATTGTACTAGTGGTAGTATGTTCAACGGCGAGTAATAAGGTATCTGCATCGATTCCTGAGTCGAACAAAATTTTATTATTATATTTAATTTTTCTAGGAAGTAAAATTGTGAGAGCCTCCTATAATCGGTACGTATGCGGTGGTATACCCTCAAAAGGCATGTTCGTGTGCTTAAAGCTGTCCCCGAATAAAAAGTGCACCCGTGTTTGTGCACCTGAGTTTGTGCACCTGTGTTTGTGCACCTGTATTATTAAATCTTCTGTGCAGGCAGGAATTCCATCGTAAATATTCTACAATAGACGTATTTAAACGGCCAGAGAACACTCATTACGAAAGCTGCGTTAAATATAAACCAAATAAAAAAATCTTCAAATTACTTATTATGAAAAGAGCAATTAATTTTTAAAACAAAGCAAATCAATAGAAATTTTCGAACGCGGAAGCTTATTTTTTTGGCATAAATAAAAATAAAAATAAATAAATATAAAAGTCCACAGCTGGACAAAAGCCTCCCCCAAGAATCACCTTGAGGGGATATGCTATAAATAAATAAAAATAAATAAATATAAAAGGTTTTTATTCACGTAGACTTTAAAAAAGCGCTTGTAAATAGTCAGAACATATTGTTTGTAGTAATACAGTTATTATTTCTAGTTACATATTACAGATATTTAGGTACACGGAATGTTAAAACATTTATAAAATTTATTTTATAATGGTAGTGATACTTAGCTAGCTTGTATTAAGTTATTGTCAAGGAGATTATGTTTAGGTTTAATTATTGGAATATTATATTTTACTACATATTGTCTGATGGTTCTGTCTTTATTAAGGTATGAGTTCAGTATTATTATTATAACGGACCTTGTGTTTAAAACGACGGTCGTGCTTTAATGCTACCACCGGATCCAATGCGCCCCAACGGAGAAGACCCAGCGAAACAAACTCAGCAGGTTCATCTACTACCGGTTTCAACACGGCCCAGTTGAGACGGTACTGAGAAACATACTCAAGCGGGCATGATCACGAGATTTGGTCAACTTAAAGTAATTATTTAGTAGGCAAACACAATATCTGCTCGATCGGTTGTCTGGGGCTCCACCGGCTAAGTCGTCGAACATCGATTTCTTAAATGGCGTTCAAATAAATAAAGGTTAAAAATTACTTAATCAATCGTTAAATCGGCTTCTATGAGCACATGTGACGTCATAAATGGCCCGGAATCGATTGTCAACGCTGAAGCTGATTTAACGATTGATTAAGGCATTTTTAACCATTATTTATTTGAACACCATTCACGAAAACGATGTTCGACGATTTAGCCGGTAGAGCCCCTGGATGGGGAATGTAGCTTAAAGATAGGAAGCTGTTTCTTAAGTATATATTATAAGTACAACCACTTTGACACAAAAAGGGGACTATGTCATTGAACGTAAATCTTAGAAAAGTCAAAACTGTACATTGAATATTTTTTAAAAAGGATAATTAGGGCGTGGTCTACTGGCGATATCGAAGCCAAAAATATAGTTTTTAGAATTTTTGTCTGTTTGTCTGTATGTATGTCCGGGCTAAACTCAAAACGTACTGCATGGATTTACATCAAATTTTGCATAAATATTACTAAGAGGTCGGGTCAACATATAGGCTACATATTATCACGCTACCACCTACGGGGGAGGAGCTGTGACAATTTATAAAGTTTAACGCGGACAAAACCGCGGGGAACAGCTAGTAATATCTATACATATAATAAAATCGTAGGAAAGACAAAACTGTACATAGAATATTTTTAAAAAAGGATACTTGGGGTGTTAACTACAATCGATATCGAAGACAAAAATATAGTTTTTAGAATTTTTGTCTGTTTATCTGTTTGTCTGTATGTATACCCGGACTAAACTCAAAAGGTACTGCATGGATTTACTTCAAATTTTGCATGAGTATTACGAAGAGGTCGGATCAACTTATAGGCTACATATTATCGCGCTATCACCTATGGGGGAGGACCTGCCATAATTTATAAAGTTTAACGCGGGTAAAACCGCGGGGCTCAGCTAGTATATATATAAGTACGTATATACAAAATAAAAGTAGTGTATCAGTTATCTGGTTTCCATAGCTCTGCTTAATTTGGGATCAGATGGTCGTGTGTAAATAATGTCCCAGGATATTATAATTATTGATACATATTATTAACAAAGTTATTAACAACTAATATACAACAAGTAACGTAATTAACGCACAACCTCAAACACCCCAATTAGAATATTATGTTGTGATCATAATACATCACTGAATTTTTAATTTAACATATATTATATACATTGTTATTGACTAAATTAGTGTCTTGAAATAAAGTTTATATTTCTTTATTTTGTATTGAATGATGGCATATGTATGAATACAATAAAACTGCGATTTAAAAGTCATATTACTTTGACTTACAGTCCATTTCAATTTGTTTTGACTGTACAGGGTTAAAATAACGATAATTTCCGTAACTTTAATTATTTTGGAATAAAAAATTACCTATGTTAAAAATGATGTAAATCGATTCAGTAAACGATTCTGAACAAACTATTTTCAGGATGTGCGTTAATTAAGTTATAGAAGCAAGAATGCAGCATGCAAGCTGGCATGCAGAATGCAAGCAGGCATGCAGCATGCAGCAAGCATTGTTTCTGTCACGGCTTCAGTGCTACGAGGTTTGGGCGGCCCCACGCGAACTTTTCGTCGCAGATGGTTTTAACGCTCACCACCGCAGTCATAATTAAAAATTGGTGTCTAATGTCCTCCTAGCCCAATTTTGGCCTGTCTTAATAGAGATTAGCCATCTGTGCGGGACATGTTATAGTGCACAAGTGTGTGCGCAAACACAAGAGCACTTTCTATCCCGAAGGCGTCCCATCGGATCATGAGAGTGATGGCACTCTCATGATCCGATGGGACGCCTAGCGACACGACCGGAAAGTGGTCAGGTAAAGGACCGACGGCTTTACGTGCTTTCCGAGGCACGGGGGTAGAACACTGCCAACTCCCAGACTTCGGGCTGATGCTGAGAAAATTTTGCTTTTAACAGACAAAGTCCCAAAATCACTTTTTAGCCCGACCCGGGATTTCAACCCAGGACCTCGTTTTCTGCGGTTGAACACGCTACCGCTAGACCAACGAGGCAGTATTTTTTCAATTGGTTTATTTATATTACTTTTATTGTTCCAAAGCGAAATAAGTCAGTTAAAACGATAATGAATAGCTTTTTTAATGGGCTTTTGTAATTGGGTGATTGAGTCGCAATTATTTTCCCGAACGGCATATATCTTGTTCATTACATAGCAACAACGGCATTCCGATATGTCAGTACGTAATTTGGTCGTTCAGAGGTCGCCAATAAATCTTCATTAGAGTCGGGAGCTCCCGTCATGTTCGTGCCTCGACGAGATTTCGTCTGCCGAGCCATTCTTCACTTCGATGCTTTCGAACATTGTTTTTTAAACCCCGTTGTTGTGAAATTGTAACAGATTAGATCTGTTAAATTAAGGTCCACAACAGTAGTACTGGGAGTTTGTGGAGTACAAGTTTTCGATAATTATCTAATGTCCCAATCACATTAGAGAATTTTCGACGAATAAGTTTAAAAGAATGATTAAAGCCAAATTGTGTAGCAGGGCATATTACAAAATTTCTGATTATTTAAGTGATAAAAGTGCTTGGGATTGAGTTGTTCTGAGTCAACACACATGATTTTAATTAATCTTAAGTATATTTTATTTTAAAAAAGGATTCCTGCTGAGTGTTCTGGCAGTGTTTCTCAGTAGCTGCCACGTCGTGCACTGCACGGTAGGGTAAAAAAATATGACGATTCCACATAAATGTAATTTTTTTAAGGAATAAATAATTTTGACTTTGTAAACAAATTCTTGTACAGACGCCAGCACATCCAGCTACCACAATCTGTCAAATTTATTTTATAGATTTTCAACTTTATCATATAAGCATAAGGTTTACTTTCAATTGGGCAAATTTTACAGATTGGGGTAGCTTGATGTGCTGGCGTCTGTATATCTGTCTTGTTATATGTAAGATACAAGTTATGAAGATGATTTTATTTTACTGCTTCCTGCAAAGGTTTCCATAACGTTGCCATTTGGAGTTGACGTAGTCACCGCGCTTGGCATGCGAGTTGGTGACCGCAGTTAGGTGGTAGCTATAGTACACAGGTGGTGCTGCTGCCCTACTACCTGGTGTATCCCTTGGTTCCCTTTTACGATACCTGCAGGATGGTATCGGGCGGTCCTCTTATTCTTTCTGGGCTGGAAACCACAGGTCTAAATTTTCTCTAACGACATTGAACTACAGGTAGAGACTTATAAACTATGGTAGCCTTTATACCTCAGATGAGTGACACACATAGTTCATAATGTCATCCAAATTGGGAACACCCAAATACTCCGAAATACTTTATTCCGAATTTCATCTTCCGATTTTCAAAAGTCCGAATTAAAAATCACGAATTTTATTTTACCGAATGTCGTAAATGCATTTTGATAGTTTTTCGATTTCCGTACGTTCGAAGAGTCAAATGCTCGAAGGGTTCTTGGTCCGAAAAACGACATTCCGATTTTCAATACTTTAAATAAACTGAAAGTCAAAATGTTCTACTACAAAATTTAGTGACAGTAACGAATCGCTGCAAAACCGACTCCACGTCCAGTCTTGTCTGCCCTTCCCTAGAGTGTAATTTATGCCCGCGTAGGCGCAGAGGGGTAGGGCGGCCCGTGAGCTGAGGAGCAGATGATTTGATGGCCCGCCGCCGTGGCTGCGGTGGTGAGCGTTAAAACCATTTGCGACGAGGAACTCGCGTGGGGCCGGCCAAACCCCGCAGCGCTGGAGCCGTGACAGAAACAATGCTTTCTGCGTGTTGCATGCTTGCTTGCTTGCTGCATGCCTGCTTTCATGCTGCATGCCTGCTTTCATGTTGCATGCAGCCGCCGAGTGCCAGATCCCCTCTATTGTTGGTGAATAATTTGGGCTAGGTTAGGTTAGAAAACAAAATATATTTATTCGTATTGTTGATGTTTCGAATTATCATTAAGTCGGACTTTTTATTATTCGATCTATTAAAGCTCAGTATTTTGAGAAAAGTAATTATAAATGTTAGGAACATTGAAATTTAGGAATTATAAAACAAGGAGTAATGAAAAATCAGAGTTGTTATATTCGGAATTTTGAACCATTCGGAATGATCAAAATCGGTACTTTGAAATTCGTATTTGTGACTGTCGGAATAAAGTTTTTCGTATTAATGTAGTGTACCCCATCCGAATTACGTCCACTGCTGGACAAAAGCTCCCGCCTTAGATGAGGAGGAGTAGCCATAATCGCTACGCTTGACAGACGGGTCACAGTTCACAGAAAAACGCTACCTGCCCGTTCTCTTGTAGGTAATTCCTCGGGACGATTTCTACACTCCCCACGGGATGAGATGGGGTGATAATAATCTTCATCGTCAACACACAACTAATGTTGAAATAGGTAGTAGTGTAGAATTAGTATAATGAAAATCTAATTTTGAAATTAATAAATCATCTGCATCATTTTGAAATTCGGAGCTGCTTATTTAAGTTTTACATTAATGCGTTCATTGTGAGCTGTTGTTTTCTCATTGAAGATTTCTTTCTTCGATCCTAACATATACACTATAGTTTTATTTTATTAAATACGGATGTATACATAGCTAGCTGTCCCCCGCAGTTTTACCTGCGTTAACCTTTATAAATTATAGCCTGTAGATAATTATAGGTGTCAGCTAAATCCACATCAATTTTATTAAAATCGCTCCACCAGTTTAGACATGAAGAAGTAACAAACATATACACTCACAAACTTTAACTCTATTGTATTAGTGCGATGTTCATTCAATTTGAACCAATAAAATCATTACGAAATAGGTTACGTAAATTGTTAAGAGGCCTATTACAGTCCACTAGCGCCGCCAATCGAAAAAATGTCATAACTCGTAAATAGAATAAAAAATACAAAATATGTTCTATTATTACTGTGGAAAAGGCAATAACGTAATTGTATAACACCGTATCAACGCTTGAAATATAGTTGTTTAGCTAAATCGTGCATTCAAAACATAAACGGCCGTTTAAGTTTGTGCTAAATCGTGCATTTGTATGCACGATTTAGCTAAACAGGTATATTTCAAGTGTTGACAATGTGTTATAAAATTACGTTATTGCCTTTTCTACAGTAATAATAGAGCACATTTTGTATTTTTGATTCTATTTACGACATATATATGTCTAATACAGACACATTACATAATTGCTTTAGACATAGACGAAACTCTTCGATATGGTAGCTCCGTTGCCGGCAGACCTTACAAATGGCGAGAATGGGCGGTATTAATGAAGATTGATGCATTTGGCTCGACCGAAATGTCTACAATGCCTAGATGGCCTTCAATGAGACCTTTGTTCAGCAATAGAATGGAAATTGTGTGTTCTATGCGCATATAATACATATATACCAGAGGCGTATTAGAACACAATTGCCTTGCGTTAATTACTAGCATCAAAGTGTTGGGTTCGATACCTACCCAGGACAGATTTTCGTGTGCATGCACATGTCTGTTTGTCCTGAGTCTGGGTGTAATTATCTAAATAAGTATGGATGTATAAAAGAAGCATATGTAATACATTAGTTATCTGGTTTCCATAGTACAAGCTTTGCTTATTATGGCCGTGTGTAAATAATGTCCCAGGATATTATTATTATGCCCTCCGGACGATTTCTACGCCCCCCACGGGATGAGATAGGGTGATGATATTATATGCCGTCACCTCACAGCACGTTTATGTCTACGGTTTATTAAATTACAACTTGAAATATGCACGGCAAATTTTATTATACGGTGTCTGTTTGTCCTTAGTCCGGGTGTAATGTTCTAGATAATTATGTATTTACAAGAGAAAAGTAGGATATGTAGTGTATCAGTTATCTGGTTTCCATAGTACAAACGCCAGCACATCCAGCTAGCCTAATCTGTCAAATTTCTTTTATAGATTTTCAACTGTAATACAAAAGCATAAAGTTCACTTTCAATTGGGGAAATTTGACAGATTGGAGTAGCTTGATGTGCTGGCGTCTGTACATACAAGCTCTACTTATTTTGCGACCAGATGGCCGTGTGTGAATAATGTCCCAGGATATTTTTGTTTAAAAAATTGTGCTTGCTGTGTGGTTGACGGTATAGAATATCATCACCTCATCTCATCCTATGGGGGAAGACGACCCGAGGGAATAGCTCCCAGAGAACGGGCAGCAGCGTGTCTCTGAATATTATGACCATCATACTGCTATTGCCAATCCGTCTGCCAAACGAGGCTGTTATGTCACATCCCTCTATACTTATGTATTTCCAAATACATACACATTGACACAGAACAAATAATCATGCTCATCACACAAAGATTTGTCGTGGTTGGGGATCGAACCCACAACCTCTGACTTAGCAGTCTGGGTCACTATACATTAGACTAATAGACCAGTCTTATATATTATATGTTACATCTAAAACCTTAAATTTCTATAAGTAAATCTATATAAAAACTTGACAATAACTTAATAAAAGCTAGCTAAATTACTAAATCATAAAATCATAAATTAAATTTTATATCTTAATGTTTTCGTACAATCCGTGTTCTTAAATATTTATATGTACCTAGTAAATAATTATGTATACTTAACTTTATTACTACAAACATGTTCTGACTATTTACAATCGCTTTTTTAAAGTCAAAAGTATTTATATATATAAAACAAATGTATACGATGTAACTTACTATATAAATTACTGAAGTATGTACTTCGTCTCTTAAATTGCAAATTCCTAAGGCCCCTCTAGATAAAAGATCTGGTGATCTAGGCAAAACGGAATTAGTTTTAAAACGTATGCAAATAGGACCCTCCAAAGTCGATCCATATTACTTGACCCGGATACCCGGCCACACTGATCTATGTACGTAAATAAAAGTCGAGCATCATTTCTCCTTGGTAATAAACGTCTATCTTTGAGGGATTTACCTCAGTCATGCGATGTCGAGACTTTTACCAACGAATATAATATCGTATAATAAAATTTACTGTACAAATTTAAAGGAAAATCGTAATTTGATAAACCCTGTACAAAAACACGTTCAATTTGATTAGATGAAGATACATGCAGTATGTCTTCAAAACAGACAATCACTTTGCAAAGGTCATTGGGCGAAATCTGACCCAGTTAACGATAGTTTTCCTACAAAAACCAAATTAGTTTTAAATTGTTAAGTATTAACCTACATTAAAATTTAGATAGTTATTTTTTTTTTAAACCATGGGAATAAAATGTTAAAGATAAATAAAAAATAGGTAATAAATGTATTGAGAAAACAATTCCAGTGAAGCATTCTGTTAAATAAATAAACAAAATAAACGTAATGCAGCTTTGGATAACTTTCCACGCCTAACTTTTGAAGATTTGATACTATTTACGTTGGGCACCTACCATTTAAGGATCGCTAGATCATACGTTCACGAACACTTGCGACCAAATGGTCTTTATATTGTGGAACTATACCGGCACCATGAATTGGTTAACCACAAAATATTAATACGGGGAAAAATACAGTCGCGACATGTCAGGAGCAAAACATACTATACTTACATATTGGTGAACCCAACAAGACAGGGCAGAGATAGTATCGAAGATTACTACTGCTCTTGTATCCACGGTCGCCATCAAAATCAAATTGATGCGCCTGCGGCGTTTTTAGACGATACAATTATTCCTGTAGACATTGATCATGTCGAATAAAACTTAAAAACTCTTCTATACTTGTTTTATTTTACTTATTTTATTTTTAAAATCATGTTTACTATCAAAAAACCATTAAAATGTACTAAGCCTTGTTATAATAAACCTTATTATTGTATTTTTATTTTTTAGATTTATGTTTTTTTCCCGTTGTCTGCGTTAATGCGACATATATATTCGTAAACTAGAGACGTTTATCTAAACATACTACCTATTTTTTTTTCTGTAGGCCGTGGGTATAGGTTCCATACTTAGTTGCCCAATGACCTTTGCCTTATAAAAATAGGATTTTAAGGGGATATATCGAAGTATTTATATTTACTGAGAAGATAAATATACTTTTAATATTTTTGTTAAAATTTTCTTTTCCCACGACATTTTTAAAGTAATAATGTTCAATTAATAAAAAACACGTACGTTAGGGACATAACATGCATAAAGGGATTATATTATTATCATTTCTTTAGGTTAACTTTATCAAGCATATAGACACTATTGTCAAAAAATCGGCACAGATGCTTGGTTTTATTAAAAGAAGCACCAAAGGTTTTAAAGCAGCTCGTTCCAAAATCCTACTCTATAATGCCCTTGTTCGTAGTCACCTGGAGTTTGCCAGCGTGGCTTGGAACCCACAATACTCAGTGCACTCGCAAAGGGTCGAACGCATACAGAGAGCCTTTACCAAACATCTTGCATACACTACTAATTAAGTATCACCGAGATATCCATATGAACAACGCCTTCAAATCTTTAAAATAAACTCTTTACGTGAACGAAGAAAGCTACAGGATCTAATGTTTCTCTTCAAACTAACTAACAATAAATTAGATTGCTCTGAACTGATTACGCGCGTAGTTCTGAATGTATCATTTAAATTACCCAGATATCCTATTACGAACATGTATCACATTCAACCTTCCAATACCAACATCGGGATAAACTCACCGCTCAATAGGGTTTGTAGAGAGATAAACTCTTTCATGAAATCTGTACCGGATGCCGACATCCACCATGATTCCTTAAATTGTTTCAAGTCCAAAATCTTGAAGTCACTCAAAACTACTGTTAAGTCGTCGTAGGTATTTCATTGTTCTCTAACCTAAATAATCTCAAGTGCCGATTATTCGTCTAAATTTGGAGAATGTTGGTTAACCCGTAATTGGCTAGTGTGTAAGTCTAATGTGTTAAGAAATTATTCATAAGATATATATTGTATGCACAAGCTGTGGGCAAACCTGAAGTTAATAAATAAATAAAATAAAATAAATTTCATTTCCGATGTAGTCCTTAATTACGCACATGTTAGAGGTGATCTTTTCCATAATAACAACAAGAATCAACGAATTAAACTTTTTATTAAATATAGCTCTTCCGCGGTAAGCTCGTCATGCTCCCATTGTGTGTTAATTCTTGCGGTGGCGTTGTGGGTCGGGTCGTTTCCTTCCCTCTAATATGGCGAAGGAAGCGATGGCTGGCCCTCACGTCATACTCGTGAACGGGTGCTGCTTGCGGTAACTGGTTGAGCTGCTGCTGGGGTACTCTTTTTTTTTTGTCTTATACAGTCGTTGCCTTTAGCCGACTTCGTGTGACTTGTTCATCTTGCAAGAGGTTACTTTAGTTGCTTGAGCGAAATTGAATGTTATTGTTTATTACCTCATAATTATTTTGATTAACTAGATGTCATCGGTTCTGTGCGTGCATTAGCCCACATACCAGCCAATCACAATGTAAAAACAAAAAACAATGTTAAAAAAAGATATAAAATAAATCGAAAACAAAAAGCAAAAGAAGACGAAAAAAGCAAGCCCGGAGTTTCTTTGTGGCTTTCTTCTCCTGGTCGTCCACCTAGGTAGCTAGAGAAAGCCGCAGGCTAGCTAGGGTAGGATCCTCAGCGGCGAGGATCGCGTTGCCCCCTTACACGTGATCGGTAATACCGTGCAAGTGATCTGACCCCCATTTCGAATTCCATCTTTTTACTTCAGCGGCCGCCTGAGATGTGGCACAAAAGGGTGCCCTCAGGTAGTAGTCGTTTAAATTAAGCTACTGGTTGAGAGCCTTTTGCGCTAGCCAACTGCTCGTTGTTTTCAATTCTTTAATTTGATATACTATTGCTAAATGTAACAATAATAGCTTAGTAACTTGCTATTTATTATTTATTTAAGAATATTAAAAATACATGTGACGAAACAGACCACACGGACGGACTAATTTAAAATATTTTGTTACTTTAATTACTGTTTTTAAACTGTGTTTATGTAATTCATTGTGAGCTTGACAAGTACAAGTGTATGTAAATACCCAAGTGCTGAATAAATTTCATTATTTCATTATAACTTTAGCAGTATCAGCTATTTAAACAAGCATAAAAAGATTTTGCTGCTTTTCGAGATGGATATTACATTAATGATGGGGCATTATCTAATGCTGTCTCTGTTTGAATTTGATACTCCTAAAAGTTACGCAACAAAAGTCCTAAATTATACTCTTAAAAGCCTTTTTCAGTATTCATACCATCTAATTTTCAAATAAAGTGCAAATAAAGCAATGTTTTTGTTTCAATGAGAGAAAAAAAACACGGTTTGCACCGCATCCCATATCATTTCGTTACCTGTTATGTAAGTTATTAATAATAACGTCCCCCTGGTCAAATTTCGGCCACGGCAGCCAGTCTCAATAGAGACTAGCCTTGTGCGCGGTTTACGTCCTTTCCAAATCACGGGGGTGTATATACCGCCAACTTCCTTTATCTTCACCAATCTGTCTGTGCTCAACTTAATGTAATGAATATGAACAAACTGCTCACCACATACTTTGGCAGTGTGATCTCTGGCAAAATCACCGTGATATTGTGTTAAGTAGCTTGCAACCAATATCTGGAGTAGTTTATTATAGTCTTGTATCAATAAGTAACAACTTCCGTGCGTTTAAGGGCTTTTGCCATACCTACTATTGAAATCAAATATAACAGCTCATTTAGGTCCCTTAAATTGATCCTTGGTGCTTTTGCAGCTGGCTTCTCTAGTTGCAATTCTCTCGTTTTATGAGGCTATAGCCTCTTTACTATCATTCTGTCACCCGCTTTGCTCTGAAGGGAAGTGGAACTGTTCATTTTCTAACTCCTCCTTTTTTCTTTCTGATTGAATTCGTTACGGGATCCAAGACAGTTAAGCGATTCCCCGGGACATGCCTGAGCCTCACCGCTCAGTGTCATTTTATTGTGTGCTACTGTTGATCCTTGCTTACAGTGGTGGGTATTTTTATTTTCTTTTTTTTAAGGGGTTTTATCACATAGTGATAATGACACCCCCATATCATCTACATTAAACAACTTAAAACTAAACAAAGGGTAATGAACAGATATTATTATAATCATGACCATATAGATACCAGAACGAATAGTGACAAATCCCTATTCGTTCTGATACCTAACCAATAGCAGCCGACACAACATCCTAAGTGGTGGGTAAGAGGGAAGGAATAGTCCCAACTTCATTTATAGAAAAATCCCATAATCACTTGTTGTAGAAAAACTAATATTTATACCAATCACTTGTCAAATATGTACAGTTTATTTAGTTACACCAACTTCAATGTACTTTGCCCGTCTTTGGGTCCGTGTCTGTTCGTGTCAGAAATTGTGAGGTAATTTGAATATTTTTCAAATTCTACATAATTCGTCCGTGGTTGGTGATTGAAAATTGAAATCGTCGCAAATTACCTACTGGTAGAAAAATAGATGCGTATCCTATTATTTGGTTTACAAAATTAATAAGGAAAATTATACTTTCTCCTTTAATGTAAATCAAATTGCAGAACGTATTTATTCACGTAGACTTTAAAAAGGCGCTTGTAAATAGTCAGAACATGTTTGTAGTAATATATCATTAATGAATTAATTTATAATTATTACTAGGTACATATAAATATTCAGGTGCAAGGATTGTATGAAAAAAATTACAATGAGATTTATTTTATAATAGTAATGATATTTAGCTAGATTAAATTAAGTTATTGTCAAGGATCATGTATAGGTTTAATTAACAAAATTTTTAATTTTAGCTAATTTTTACTACATGTTGTCTGAATGGTTCTGTCTATATATTTAGCACGAATTAAACATTATTATTATAGTGGACCTTGTAACCACAAGGTCCACCATAATAATAATATTTAATTATAAATAACAACGGTCGCACTTTAATGCTACAGTTCACTGCTCAGTCCAGCGCAGCCACAAAGATTGTAAATTAGTAAGTTGTGCGAGAAGCTCTAAAAAGTATTTAAAACAATAAAATTAAATAAATAAAATACTCTTCATTTTTCTAAAATACTGTTTAATATTCTTCATAGACCAGAATATGCTTTATTTCTAGTAAAAATAAGTTGGCAACCCTACCACAGAGGTCGGTCAGTGGAACTGTTAGCGTTTTAGTTAGGAATCACAGAGCAAAAACATACTGCACTTTTGCTTGATAAAATGTAATACCGATGAGCGCGATTATTTGTTCTATGTTCCGTGAAGTTCAATGCATGTTTTCGAAGTGAAAACTTCTATAGGCGCGTTGAGCACTTTTTGGAAGAACAATAAACATGGATCTCGCTTCATCGTCACGTCACGGTTCCCATGAGATAAGTATATGTTTACTGTGTTTATACTACTCTGTCATGAAAGTACCGGAAAAAGATCAATAATATACAAAATGTTTGTTATTCATCCAAATTTATTTTATCACCTTCAAAGTATGCTCCTTCAGAAACGATACACTTACGCCGACGAATAATCCATTCATCAAAACATTTTTTAAACGCTGCTTTCGGAATTGAGTTCAGTTCTTGCCGCGAATTCTCCTTTATGTCTTCTACCGATTGAAAACGGGTAAGTGGTAATTTGAGTTTAGGAAAAAGAAAGAAGTCAGCTGGAGCCATATCTGGTGAATATGGTGGTTGCTGGATGGTATTTGTTCAGTGTTTGGTCAAAAATTCGTTCACAATGATGGCCTTGTGCGAAGGCGCATTATTGTGGTGCAAAATCCAAGAATTTTCTTTCTACAAATCTGGCCTTTTTCGTCGAATTTGATCTCTTAAACGCCACATAACGCTCAAATAATATTCTTTATTTACCGTTCGACCTTCCGGTAAGAATTCAGAGTGCACAACACCGCGATAGTCAAAGAAAACAGTCAACATGACTTTGACTTTTGATGGACTTTGGCGTGGTTTTTTTGGTTTCGGTTCAGTTGGAGGGTGCTACTCCGAAGCTTGTTGACTAGTTTGCATGTCAAACTCGTAAACCCACGTCTCGTCACCAGTAACAATGCGTTTCATGAATGTTGGGTCGGAATTGACTCGTTCTACCATGTCCTCAGCGACTTTCATGCGATTGAGTTTTTGGAGAAAATTCAGATCTTTTGGGTCTAGCCGAGCGGCAACATGTTTCATACCCAAATGATTAGTTAAAATGGTACGAACCGAATCGTGAGATACAGAAAGTTCGGCGGCTATCTCTCTCAGAGTTGAATGAGGATTTTCAGTCACTATTTCCTTCACTTTTGCGATGTTAACTTCAGTTGCAGACGTTGATGGCCTACCAGAGCGAGGCAAATCTTTCATCACATCTGGTCCGCTTTTGAACGCTTTGAACCACTCACAAGCACGAGTTTTTGATAAAGTCGATTCACCGTAAGCCTTCTGTAACATTTTCAGTGACCCCGAACACGAAATTCCATTAGCGCTGCAAAATTTAAGACAAACTCTTTGTTCGATATTTTTGTCCATTATGAAATTCGCAATACACACTATATATGATAATAGGTCTTTACCTATGAAATTGCCGTTTTGTATGAAAAAATTTAAACGAATTTTTTTTATGAATTTTTTTTATTTGTATTAATCGAAGTAATCACCCATGCAATCAATGCATCTTTGCCATCGCAGTGGCAGTTTATTGATGCCCTTCTTAAAGAAATCAGCTGGACGGGAGGCAACAAATTCTTCAAAGGCATTTTGTACTGCCTCTCGGGTATTGAATTTTTTTCCCGCCAAGAAGTTATCCAAATTCTGGAAAAAGTAGTAGTCTGTAGGCGCAAGGTCTGGTGAGTAGGGCGGATGACGGAGAGCTTCCAACCCCAGTTCTTGCAACTTGGAGACCGTCTGCTGTGCAGTATGAGGTCGCGCGTTGTCGTGCAGGAGCAGCGGAGACGAGCGATTGACCAATGCTGGTTGGAGATGCGCCAGCTTCTCCATCATTGTGCTCAGTTCTTCACAGTACACATCTGCAGTAATGCTCACCCCGTTTGGTAAGAAGCTGTGATGAATCACACCGGCGCTAGACCACCAAACAGTGACCATCACTTTTCTAGGGGTAAGTTTTCGTTTAGGGCATTGTTTAGGTGCTGAACCAGGATCCAACCAACTTGCTGAGCGCTTGCGGTTATCAAACAGAATCCATTTTTCATCGCAGGTAACAATGCGGTTCAAAATTCCTTCATTTGTGTGTCTGTTGAGCAGTGCAAGGCACGTCTCGACGCGTACTTCGCGCTGGCGATCATTGAGTTCGTGGGGCACCCATTTGTCAAGCTTTTTTACCTTGCCAATTTGACGCAAATGGACCAATATTGTTTTGACGCTAACGTCGAAAGCTGCTGCTAATTCAGCCGTAGATTGTGTATCATCAGCTTCCACAACCGCCTTTAATTCGTCATTGTCGACCAAAGTCTTCGGACGACCGCGAGGTTCATTTTTCAGGTCGAAATTTCCAGAACGGAAGCGAGCAAACCAATAACAGGTGGTGCGTTGGTTTGTAGTGTTAGCTCCGTAAACGTCGTTGATGTTGCGTGCCGCTTGTGCCGCGTTGCTGCCACGACGGTACTCATATTCCATAATTACTCGAATTTTTAACGTATCCATGATGACGAAAAAGATTGAAATGCGATGAAAATGTAACACTAATCAATAAAGAAATGACTACTTTTGGAAAAAAGAATCCATGTTTTTAAAATAAAATTAATTTGAAATTAGAATTCTTAGCCAAACAAAAATTATTTTGATTTGAAATGGCCAGTACTGCAGAACGGCAATTTCATAGGTAAAGACCTAATATTACTAAAACCAGCACTGTATTTAATATAAATAACAGATGCAACTCAAACTCCGCGCCAAAATGGAAAACAGTTGTGCCAACCTAACAACAACAAAAAAAAACAAAAATTTGAATTTGGTACCATAAACAAATCTTCCATTACCGATACTTTTTTGACTGAATGTATATGTACTTCTTGGGTTGCTTCTTGACTGCCTCGTTGGTCTAGCGGTAGCGTGTTCACCCGCAGAGAACGAGGTCCCGTTCAAATCCCGTGTCGGGCAAAACGTGATTATGGGACTTTTCTGTAAAAAAGAAAAATTTCTCAGCATCAGCCCGAAGTCTGGGAGTTGGCGGTATTACACCCCCGTGCCTCGGAGAGCACTTAAGCCGTCGGTCCTGTGCCTGACCTCTTTCCGGTCGTGTCGCCTAGGCATCCCATCGGATCATGAGAGTGATGGAATAGAAAGTGCTCCTGTGTCTGCGCACACACTTAAGCACTATAATATGTCCCGCGCAGATGGCTAATCTCTATTGAGACCGGCCGCTGTGGCCGAAATTCAGCAAGGAGGGCATTATTATTTATTATTACGTCTTGGGTGAAGAAAAAGCGCGAAACTCACGTCATCCTTGCATCACGGTTCTCATGAGCTATATGTATACTGCGTATATATGTGTAGGTGCTTTATGGGTGAAGAAAAAGCGTGCAACTCGCGTCATATTCACGTCATGCTTCCGATGAGCTGTATTTATTTATTTAGCATACCAACAGAATAATTACATGGAAACAATACATATTACACTAATAATATAGCACTTATGTAGTAACTACCCAAGTATAGGTATGCATGGCATTGGTTGTGATGACATTTATATTTGAGATTCACAAACAACAACCTACAACCTTACCTAAACTGATAAAGAAAAAAGAACAACTATTAAATTAAATTAAGCATGACTAGTATTATTCAAAAGAAAGTGCCTGTATGTTAAAAAAGTCATGGAGAAAAAGTTCGTTATAAAGCCTTGCAATACGTGTGAGGGGACTATTATATGTTGTATTTAAAGTGGACAATATAATAGTATATATGTACTGTATATATATGTACATATATACAATGTGTAGTGACTGCCTTGTTGGTCTAGCGGTAGCGTGTTCACCCGCAGAGAACGAGGTCCTGGGTTCAAATCCCAGGTCGGGCCAAAAAGTGATTTTGGGACTTTTCTGTAAAAAGAAAATTTCTCAGCATCAGCCCGAAGTCTGGGAGTTGGCGGTATTATACCCCCGTGCCTCGGAGAGGACGTAAAGCCGTCGGTCCCGTACCTGACCTCTTTCCGGTCGTGTCGCCTAGGTGTCCCATCGGATCATGAGAGTGGTATAATAAAAAGTGCTCCTGTGTTTGCGCACACACTAGAGCACTATAATATGTCCCGCGCAGATGGTTAATCTCTGTTGAGACTGGCCGCCGTGGCCGAAATTCGGTTAGGAGGACAATATTATTATATACATATATATACTATAATATTGTACAGAATTTATATTAGAAGTGTAAAACTGTCAACAAAAGTTGTTGCTTATGGTGTTACCTATTTAGTTCTTCGAGGTTTTAAGTGTTTTACAAGTAAACCTGTAAATTAATTAAAATTTTAATAATAATATAATAATAATAATATCTCGGGACAATGCCACACAGATCATCCTAGCCCCAAACTAAGCAAAGCTTGTATTATGAGTACCAGGCGACGATATACATACTTATATAGATAGATAAATACTTATATACATAGAAAACATCTATGACTCAGAAACAAATATCGTGCTCATCACACAAATATTTGCTCTTACCGGGATTCGAACCCATGACCACCAGCTTCGTAGGCAGGAGCACTATCAACTAGGCTACGGTGACCGTCCGGTAGATAGCTGATATACTATCATCACATCAGTCGAAAAATGCCCACTGCTGGACAAAGGGCACCCCAAAGATCACCACATATGTTTCGACATACCTACCTATCTATAATTTGTAAATTGCAAGCCTACGTTCATCAGTTGTCTGGTCTGTCAACACCCTGCCATCTGATCTCAAACTGGAGTTTTGGCGCCAACGTTTCATTTTCAAAAACTGGTATCAATTCAAGTTTTTATGTGTAAATATGGTGGATTTTTAGACATAACATCTTCGACAACGTACACAAGTGAGGGAAAGTGCCATATTGCCGTGAATTGCGATTTTCTGTGTTGAATCTAAAACTCCATATAAGCCTCTAGTACAGTTTCCACTCAAAACAAGTCATACGTAGTCCTTGTCGTACCCCAGTAAAGGGTACGACAAGGACTACGTATGACTTGACTGTGACGGACTTTACTGGACATGACGAAAATAAATGAAATAAAAATATATTTTACGGAAGGCTCATAAGGCCGAAGAAGCCTGAGCCGTAAAACTGAATTTAAAAAAAAATCAAACTAGACAGGGCCTATAATATGTCATGTTAAAACTCTTATTATTATAACACCATTGTACAAACGCCAGCACATCCAGCTACCTCAATCTGTCAAATTTATTTTATAGATTTTCAACTTTATCGCAAAAGCATAAGGTTCACTTTAAATTGGGGAAATTTGACAGATTGGTAGCTTGATGTGTTGGCGTCTGTACATATGATTTCAATAGTTATAACAGGCATATATATTTTCTTTAGTAAAAAATACAATTTATGTAAACGACGTCTTTATTTACCCTACCGTGCAGTGCTTGACGTGGGAGCTACTGTGAAACACAACCAAAAATACCTTTTTTCAAATTAGGGTAATTCTTACATCTAATTACAATTTAACTATCTAAATACCTTGAATTAAATGTACTCATTCCCAAGCAATGATTACGATTTAATTATATAAATTCGTTGAATTAAATCTACTCAAAAAACTCACAAGCAATGTTATCATTAACATATCTGAAACTTTGTAATATGATTCGTTACACAATAAATGAATTCAAATTAATTAATCTGTAAGGAAAAATATAACAAATATCAGCTTAATTTGATATCGATTTCTCTTATTTACAGAACACGCAGATATAAAACGGTATAACTAACATTGGGGGAACGAGTATCAAGCCAAGTTTAACTATGTCGGAAACTCATTAAAAACTGTCAGTTGGATGAAGCCTCAAAGACGTGTGCTATCAAAGGCGCAAGGAAATAAAGATTGCTAAGTAAATTGGAGATTATTTTGTACAGCTAAAGGAAAGAGCATATATACAAACTTCTCTCATTATCTGGTTAGTTAGGTGTTGGCAACATAGATAGATAGATAGATAAACTCTTTATTTTACAACTAAAGAAATAATACAAAGCGACAACATACAAATTATTATAGTACAATTGGCGGCCTTATCACAAAGTGTGATCTCTTCCAGGAAATCTAGGTAGTGAAAGGAGTTACAGAGATGGGGCAGTTGCAAGTGTACAAATTACTATATTATAAGTTACTATTTGTACCTTACTTAATAATAATAATATCTCGGGACAATGTCACACAGATCATTCTAGCCCAAGCTAAGCAAAGCTTGTACTATGGGTACCAGGCGACGATATACATACTTATATGATAGATAAATACTTAAATGCATAGAAAACATCCATGACTCAGAAACAAATATTCGTGCTCATCACACAAATATTTGCACTTACCGGGATTCGAACCCAGGACCACCAGCTTCGTAGGCAGGAGCACTACCAACTAGGCTACGGTGACCGTCGAAATAAATCAATAAAATAAAATAAACCTCCAATCGCGCACTACCACTCTGTGGAATCAATTAACTTCGGAGATATTTCCGATCTGGTATGACATGGCAACCTTCCCTTCCCCTTCGAGTGTCCCTCTTTGTTTCTTAATGGCCGGCTACGCACCTGCGTTTTTTTTTTATTTTTATTCCGTATTACGGCTCTGGCTTCTTTGGCCTTATGAGCCTTCAGTTAATTTATTCTTATATCATTTATTTCCGTCATTGTCAAGTACAGTCCATCACAGTCAAGTCATACATAGTCCGTGTCCAACCCCAGTAAAGCAGCGAAGACTTTACTAGAGGCTTTTATGGAGTTTTGGTTACAACACGGAAAATCACAATTCACGGCAATATCGCACTTTCCTCCACTTGTGAACATTGTCGAAGATGTTATGTCTAAAAATCCACCATATTTACACATAAAAACTCGAATTTACACCAGTTTTTGAAAATAAAACATAGCCTCGATGCATCTTTTTCCGCGTTGGCGCCAAAACTGAAATATTACGCACCTGCGGCCCCTCTGGTGTTGCCAGTGTCCATGGGTGGCGCTAATCATTTACCATCAGGTGCCCTATTTCTTCGTTTGAGTTGATTTTTGTTGTATTAAAGAGTAATAGTAACAATAACGTGCCGGTTGCTGTGGTTGGTAGATACCTTTCACGCCTTAGGTCATGGGTTCGATTCCCACTCAGGGCTGATATTTGTGTACATGAAAGTGTATATTTGTCCTGAGTCTCGGTGTAATCATCTATATAAGTATTAATAATGATGTCCTCCCGACCGAATTTCGGCCACAGCGGTCAGTCTCAATGAAGACTAGCCAATTGCGCAAGACATATTATAGTGCACAAGTGTGTGCGCTAAACAGGGACACTTTCTATTCCATCACTCTCATGATCCGATGGGACGACTAGCGACACGACCGGAAAGAGTTCAAGTATACGATCGACGGCTTTACGTGCTCTCCGAGGCACGGGGGTGTAATACCGCCAACTTCCAGACTTCGGGCTGATACTGAGAAATTTCCAAATCCCAAAAATCACTTTTTGGTCCGACCCGGGATTTGAACCTAGGACCTCATTATCTGCGGTTGAACATGCTACCGCTAGACCAACGAGGTAGTCTGTCTTACAAAAGAAAAGTAGTATATCAGTTATCTGCTTCCCATAGTACAAGTACTGCATAGTTTGGGATCAGGTGGCCGTGTGTGAATAATGTCCCAGGATATTATTATTACTAATCTATACATCTATACTCTATACTCTATACAAATAAATAAAATTGGAGTGTCTGTTTGTAATATTGAAATAACCGGTTTTTACTACATAAATATGAACACATATACGGAACATACACCGAAATAACATTTTTTACAATTTTTGTCTGTCTGTCTGTCTGTTTGTTCCGGCTAATCTCTGAAACGGCTGGACCGATTTTGACGGGACTTTTATTGGCAGGTAGCTGATGTTATAAGGAGTAACTTAAGCTACTTTTATTTTAGAAAGTCATTTATTTTACAAAAGAACAAAATAAAACAAAATAAACTAATTAACACGCGGACGAAGTCGCGGGCACAGCTAGTAAAAATAGATTATGTGTTGTTTTATGCCAAAAATTACCTTCTGGGGAAAGCAAATTACGTGTAATTACTTTGCGAGATATTTTAGATATTGCCTAAAGATACGTGAACTGACATCGCACGAATTGTTCATTATGTCGAAATTAGTGTCATTTTAGTATCTTTGGTGGTGGGGACGGTGTGGGGGGAGGGGGCGTTAATAAAGGACATGACAAAGTTGATACAATGCGCCGGTGACGAAGCGGCTTCGACGCTATCACGCGATCACTAGCGTTTCTGTTAATAGCCCCCAAATGCCTCCAATCGTTTATAAGGTCTGTGGTGCAAGAGAAAGCGGATATAGATACACCATTTTTACTCATAAGAAGTATATTTTTTTTTCTATGAAAGAGCTTCAGGCATTATTTATTGTCAGTTAAGGGATTCTTAAAAATTGAGCATTTTATTAATCATTCAAATATATAGTCCACTAGCTGTGCCCCGCGGTGTTACCCGCGTTAAATTTTATAAATTTTCTTTGCTATAAACCTCACGGAGCCCGAGACCTTTCCAACGAATGCAAAACCGTGGAAATCGGTTCGTGCGTTCTGGAGTTATAGCGTCAGGAAGGAAAACCCGACTTATATTTATATAGTAGATGTGTAATTTATAAATTATCACCTTGTCAGCAAGAATGGATGCGATTTGTTATTTGTAAAATTGTTTAGTTGATAATTTGTTTTGTATCTATTAGTAGATTGGTAAGTAGCCACGCTTGGCGTCTTATATTACGTAAATATGATTTTTAACAAATATTATATGCATATTCAGTAGGTCTGAGAATCGGGTACTATCAATTTTACCCTTAACATCTTTTTTTTAAATTTCTTTTTGTTTTTAAATTTTTTTTATTGTTTTTCTATAATCTGGCATTAAAATACATACAACCCTAAATTTTTACTCTTTTATCACCAACCCCTATTTTTTAATAGCCATTTTAGTAATTTAATAATTTTGAAACATATTAAATTGTCGCGGACGAAGTCGCGGGTAACAGCTAGTATCTATATAAGAAATTATATTAACAAGTTCTAAAAAGTGGAAAAAATATTTTTGATTTCTGTAGCTATTGCCTTATTTTTCTTAGCCTTCAATTCCGAAAACTACTCAGAACAGACAACTATAAAAAGTGTATCTAATTTTAGCTTACCTATATTACGGAGAAGAACAAAGAAATTTCTTTTTTTAATTAAAGTTCATTTGTAAGTAAGTACTTAAATTAATTAGAAAAGCTGAATATTTAAGCTCCGCTACAATAAAATATGTACAGACGCTAGCACATCCACCTACCCCTATCTATCAAAATTTCTTTTATAGATTTTCAACTTTATCTCAAAACCATAAGGTTGACTTTCAATTGGGGAAATTTGATAGATTGGGGTAGCTTGATGTGCTGGCATCTGAAAGAAAGAAAGAAAGAAAAATGTTTTATTATACATCTGTACATATTCTTCGAAAATATTTTGTCTCTTAGTCCTCTATCTGAATATATTTCACCACCACGATCACCGTAGCCTAGTTGGTAGTGCTCCTGCCTACGAAGCTGGTGGTCCTGGGTTCGAATCCCGGTAAGTGCAAATATTTGTGTGATGAGCACGAATATTTGTTTCTGAGTCATGGATGTTTTCTATGTATATAAGTATTTAGGTATCTATCTATATAAGTATGTATATCGTCGCCTGGTACCCATAGTACAAGCTTTGCTTAGTTTGGGGCTAGGATGATCTGTGTGACATCCTAAATATTATTATATTATTATATTTAGTATTAAAAGACGAGCGTTGTCTTTAAAAAATATATATATTCAGATAGAAGCATTAGGGAATTTAATCCCTGTGTCGCGGGGTACTTTACAAACATATAATTGACGAACACAAAGTACATCCAGAGTAAATACAACTATTTATAAGTCACACAAATAGTTGTCCTACGCGGGAATCGAACCGCGGGCACTAAGTGGCGAGGTGACTGTTTTAACCTTTCGGAACACGTGCAAAACGACGTAGGTGCTGTTGCTAATAGTCAAATAGTCATTTATTGGTACAGTCCCGCAAACTTATCTGGCCCGCTGGCAGCGTCGCTGTTATCGCATTTAGTGTTGCTAGTAACTATTTTTTGCAATAAAGTGGGTAAAAACAATATGCACATTGTAACGTAAATATTACTTCACTAAAAAGCAAACAAATACTGTCTTTACAAATCTTTATATTTTTATACAATAATTATGATCATTTACATAAAATGTATGTTGAGTGTTCTTTAACGGAGATACTCCAGGTATTATTATGTCACCGGGATTGAAGAAAAATAAATACGCGCAACAAACAATCAATGGCAGGAATGTCAGGGAATAACAGGCCGATTGACATTTCAAACTGACGTCGTTAGTTCTACTTTTGGCCACCGGGCCAGATAAGTTTGTGGCACTATAATGGTTTTACAAGTCATAGTTTTAAATAATATAATAGCATACAATGTCTAAGAATAAAAATATTTCTAATACAAACTACTTACTTAAACTTTAAAACTAGAACTTAAACTTTAAGACTAACTGTCGCATATTGTTCTGTGTCGATATGTTTGGCGTGTGTTCAAAAAGAGCTGTTACTCTTACATTGCTGGAACGATATTAACCAAACATAACTAAAAACCACCGCATGGAAACTGGCTTTCAAATTAAAAAAAAACCGCATTGAAATCGGTCCATCCGTTTCAGAGCTACGATGCCTCTGACAGAAACACGCACACAGACAGACATACATCGATGTCAAACTTTAACATCCCTCTTTTTGCATCGGGCGTTAAAAAAAGACAGATCTCGGGCAACATCTCAGACCCAGAATTATTCAAGTCCTATATAAATATACATATTTAATACAAGAGTCGTTAGACATGATGAAAATTGCTTTCTAATCCCGTTAAACTTTCGCAAAAACTTTTTTAGAGCTTCGGGCGTATCTTATTATTTAAGTATTCTAAATATTGCTTCGTAAATTATACATGTACTTGCGAAAATATTGACTGAGAAAATAATGTTTGTAATGGTTCTGCTTAAAAAGTAATTACATTATAGATATGTTGTTCAATTGTTAAGATATTGAGAATTTCTTGGCACAAGATCTTATAAAGAGAGGCATTTCCTTTTTCTCGGGATGGAATTATAATATTCTGGTATACTATTCACACAAAATTAATAATAATATATTACAAATACTACTTTTCTTTTATAAATACTCATATAGATAATTACACACAGCCTCATTTATTTATGTATTTATTCTTGGAAGACCAACAGCTATACAATGGTAACAAAGATAACAATATAATAAGCGACAAGAAGCCAATAACAAGTCTTCGCTAATAAGCAATATTTTAAGTTAGTTATGAACTAGTGTGAACATTCTTGCAAGAAAAGAAAACAAAAGAAACACAAAAACAAAACAAATTAATACTTAATTACAACAAATATGGGCCCTAATTAGTTCAAATATTTTGAAAAAAAAAGCTTGACTAACTCATGGCG
Source organism: Pseudoips prasinana (assembly GCA_951640165.1). Lineage (NCBI taxonomy): Eukaryota > Metazoa > Arthropoda > Insecta > Lepidoptera > Nolidae > Pseudoips > Pseudoips prasinana. The sequence continues at coordinate 20,815,868 of OX621260.1, forward strand.
AACAGATATATTTATACACACAAATATCTGTCCGGTGTAGGAATCAAACCCATAACCTCCGGCGTGAAAGTCAAGTATCAAGTAACCACGCCGAAATATAGTTATTTGATGTTCACAAATTAGGTTCCACATATTAGCCGCTATAATCAAGAATGTGGCGTTGGAGTAAGGTACATATTTGGTATAATGTAAGCTGAAAAAAAGAAATCGTATTTTATTGCCACCCTGTAGAACAACGTTATACCAAAAGAACTGCTTTGTAATGTGCATTAAGGTGTTTAATAGGGTATCCAAGAGGATCAGAGAACTGTCACTGATACGTATGAAAACAGTTTTAAAACAGTGGCTTATAGATAAGGTCTTCTACAACCTTACTGAATTCTTTGACCATAAGGAGTGAATTCTTGATTATAATAAATGACATATTCTGATTATTGATTATTTATTTTTATATTACTATGATGGTCTTTTCTTATGTATTAGATTATATTACAATAAATAATTATATAGTTATTAAGACTACATGTAAAAAAAAATATTCGCATGTCTCTGTAGACAAAATGTGTGAACTTAAACCTTATGTAAACATCTTGTATGTACAACGTTTTTAAGCGAAATAAATACTTACTTACTGAGGATTATCGAAATCCGCAAGCGAACTAAAGTAACCGTCATAGCCCGATGAACTGCATAACTGAAATGGCAGTGGGCGGGCACATAGCTTGCAGAACCGACGGCCGCTGACCAGGAACCGTAAGTCAGCGTGGACAGGCACCAGGTGAACCGACGATCTTGCATGGATCGTGGAACCCGCTGGATGCGGATGCGCAATACCATCAGTTGTGGAGATCCTTGAGGGAAACCTTTGTCTAGCAGAGGACGTCTTTTGGCTGATATGCAGCATTTCGATCTCGCAGGGAACGATAAAAAGGGAGAAAAAAAAGTAAAATCTTCTCTTTGTCCTGTATATCGTCCCCGTAGTTGGAAAATTAAATAACTCCGATTTTGGCGAAATTGACTTTATCCTATTTTCAAAACACCTAAAACCTGCCGCATATTTGAGCCTTACAGGCGTTTTCGTATCTTATTCCGTTCCAAAGATATAGCCATTTTTGTCAGACAGGTCATGACAGATGGAATAATAAATATCTTCAGACAAACACAATTTTTTTAAAGGAAAACTAAATAACTCAGTAAATAAATCAATAACTGTGGTCAATGACAAGATGAATGTCAAATAAATTAAATAACTTGAGTTGTTGAATTTTTCCTCAACTTATTAATTCTTTCACAAAACTAACTTAGTTCTAGGAAAACTAAATAACTCTATTTATTTAATTCTGCGATTCAGAATTCTGATATAACGTACCTAATTTATAAATACTTGATGTTATTTATTTCTTCTACAACTAGATAATGATTAATTAGAAGATGATAGGCAAATAAAATTAAATAAATTAAGTTGTCATCAAAGGTAATCAGAGGGTCAAGTCCATTTCATAAAGAACCTTTTTCTGATTCTGGATCTACATGGAATCCGGACACAAGAGAAGAAAATAAAATAAAAAGGAAACTTAGTTCTTTAATAGACATCAATATTTCACTGGCTAAGAAGGAAAAAAGAGTTAAGAGATTTGAACGAATAAACCCGATTTTGTCGAGAGATTCTAAAGACGAAACAAGTAATATTATAACAACTTAAGCTTTTATTGAAATCTCTATTGACCAATTAGTCCCACCCTGATAGAAGAATTATGGAACACAGTATCACAATCGCTGGGGTAACAGATTCAGGAATAGAAACAGGAAATAAGGAAAAAGAAACCGGGGTGCTAAAAATCCCCGGCAGATGCCGTGTTACCAAAACCGACAACGTCTGGCCCTGGCAACATATAACACTCACACACAGTGGACCGACGAGAATATCATTGAACTGGAGAAGGAACTGAGCAGGTTACATTGGGATATCATAGGTTTGTCTGAAGACCAAAGAGAGTTTTTAGGAATATCGTGTCCTCCCCACGGTAATCCTAAAATCCGGGAACCTGCTACATTTCCGCGAGGGCGACCAACTGTTCCAAGGTGATGTCGGGTTCATAGTTCAAAAGTCCCTCGTCCACAAGGAACGTAGTGAAACTCGAGAGTGTGTCGACTAGGGCGGCATACCTTATAACGTAACTTATAACGTATTCGTTGAAGGTCATACAGGTTTACGCGCCGACTTCAACGCACTCCAACGATGAGGTTGAGGTCATGTATGAGGATATTTCTAGAGCCATACATACCTCCTAACACTTATTTCACTGTGGTCATGGGGGACTTTAACGCGAAGCTGGGTAAACGATTCGGGAATGAGCTGAGAGTGGGGCAATTTGGAACTGGAGACCGGAACCCTCGGGGCCAAATGTTGGCCGACATGGAGAAGGAGGGACTCTTTATGATGAATTCCTTCTTCAGGAAGCTGGATCGCCGCAAATGGACCTGGGTGAGCCCCGATGGCAAAAACAAAAATGAGATAGACTTTATCTTGTCGACGAGACGACAGACGTTTAATGACGTCTCTGTGATCAATGCGGTTAAAACCGGGAGCGATCACAGACTGGTGAGAGGCTCATTGAATCTAATGTCAAGCTCCAGAGGTCCAGACCGATAAAGTCTACGCGCCGATCTTTACCTATCCACGTCCAAAACCCACCATTTCAGCTCGAACTGCGAAACCGTTTCGAATGCCTAGCAGACTGCGAGGATGTGGACTCATACTACGACAGGCTCGTAGAAGCTGTCCATACGGCTGAGTTTAAGGTCTTCAAGGCCCAGCGTACTAAGAGACTTTGCCCTGCAACTTATGGAAGTAATACGGAAAATGGTTCTGACATCCTCAGATGATGCTACTATATACCGGCTGCTCAACAGACAGATCTCAAAGTCTTTGACTCGCGACACGCGTCAATTTAATACAAGTAGTATTAAAGAAGCCATCGAGCGGAACAAAGGCTCTAAAGTGTTCGTAAGAGATCTGTCTGTTGGACAAACCCAACTGACGAAGCTGAAGACTGAGGATGCACGGCAGTCTACACGTCTAAACTGGAGTTGCTGTGAGAGATTGAGAATTCTATGGACAGTTATATACGATAACGCAGTCACCTGCCAAAAGTCATGTCTTGGATGGAGCACGAGCACCCGACATTACACTGAAGACACCCGGACGTCAGCCTGTACGAGATTAAAATGGCTCTCAGACAACTTAAGAACAACAAGGCTCTTGGTGATGATGGAGGTTCAGCAGAGCTTCTGAAGGCGGATGGTACACCAATCCTACGGGCCTTTCAGAAGTTATTTAACTCCGTCATACTAGATAATCAAACACCACAAGCATGGCACAGAAGTGTGGTAGTGCTCTCCTTCAAAAAGGGCGACAAAACCCTATTGAAGAATTATTGATCCATCACACTGCTAAGCCATTTGATGGTTTCCAGCCTCCCGAACAAGCCGGTATCCGAAAAGTCTTTAGCACCATAGACCATATACATACGCTGCGGCAAGTTATACATAAGAAGTCGAAAAGTATAACAAGCCACTGTGCTTAGCGTTTGTGGACTATGAGAAAGCCTTAGATTATCGAAACCTGGGCTGTGGTCTCTCCTAAGGTGCCAAATCTACTACCGGTAAATCGAGGTGTTAAAGTATTTGTATGAAAACGCCACAATGTTAGTGCGACTCCAGGACCAAAACTCGAAACCTATCCACTTGCAGCGAGGTGTGAAACAGGAAGATGTTACATCTCCGAAAGTGTTCGTCGCTGCATTGGAAGATGTCTTCAAGCTTCTGGTCAATGGCGAGTATATCACTCACGTACGATTTGCCGATGATATAGTAGTCACGGCTGAGACCATGGAAGATTTCGGTACAATGCTCTATTATTTTTTTATTGCTCTAGAGTTTCTCAACAAGTGGGCCTGAAAAGGAACATGGATAAGACGAAAATCATGCCAAACCTCCAACCCCACTCAATTGAAGGTTGGAGACTCTGCACGCGAAGTTGTCGAAAACTATATTTACCTAGAACAGACCATCCAAATAGGTCGTTCTAACTTCGAGAAGGTGGTCCATCGTAGAATCCAACTCGGCTGGGCAGCGTTCGGGAAACTACGTAACATCTTGTCGTCCAAAATACCGCAGTGTCTCAAGTTGAAAGTCTTTAACCAGTGTGTGTTGCCAGTGATGACTTGATGACAGACCAAATACGTGGTCGCTCACTATGAGCCTTATTAGAAGGCTCAAGGACACCCAAAGAGCAATGGAGAGGGCTATGCTCGGAGTTTTCTTGCGATATCGAATCAGAAATGTCGGAATCTGCAAGCGAACCAAAGTCACCGACATAGCCCAAAGAATTGTAAAACTGAAGTGGCAGTGGGCGGGCACATAGAACGTAGAACCCACGGCCGTTAGAGCAGAAAGGTTCTCGAGTGGTAACCACGAACTGGAAGACGCAGCGTGGGCAGGTCCCTACAAGATGGACCCATGATCTTGTGCGGGTCGCTGCAAACTGTTGGATGCGAATAGCGCAAGACCGGCAATTGTGGGCCTTTGTCCAGCTGTGGACCTTTTGGCTGATATGATGATGATGATGTTTATTTTTTAAGTTTGTGGCAAGATAAGTACACTTTTTCTAAATTTTAGTTTACTTTTCTATTTATTCCTTAATATAACTTTATTAATATCATAATACAGCTTTTATTTCATATGAGACCAATAAATATCAAAGTAATAATAACGTACAAAACCACTATGTTTTCCGTTTAAAAATATTTCGTGCTTGATAAATTCAATAACTCCATTTATTTCACCAAAATTTACTCTACCAAATGTATTTAGTTGTAGGAAAACTAAATAAATAGCCGAAATAAGTAGCTAATTTTTGTTACGTTATAAAAACAGTTGTGGCAAAATTAAACAACTTGATTTTTAATTTGTTATTTAGTTATAGTTAAAGATAGTGTTCAGTTTGTTAAAGCATAATGTAAAAGGTTATCAGGTCCACAAAATACAAAAACACCGACTGTAAAATTGTCTCACATTTTCTTACAAATGTACATTAACTAACAAAAAAACACTAAATCGCGTTTATCTCAGAACTACAAAATCAGAGTTATTTAATTTTCCCTCTACGGGGACGATATCTTGCTCTGTCTTCTGAGATTAAAATGATTGTAATTTATTAATTAACCAGATATTTAAATGTATAATAATATGTTTATCCTTTAATGCATTCTTTTAATTTTGTTCATCGTTTCTAATCTGTATATGTTTTATTTGTGGAGACCTATGATTGGCTCTCTGTTATGTATACATACAACGCTAAAATGTCGCTGAAAGCTGTTGGTCTTCTTAAGAGAAATAAATAAACAAAATATAAAAAAAATAATCGCTGAAATGTTTGTACGCTCATAACTTCCAAACGACTGCACCAAATTAGATAAATCTGTCTATCATGTGTTCGCTATTGCCAGGAGAAGGTTTTTATGAAGAATAAAAGAAATATTTACAAATATCCGAAAAGTGTGCGAAAGATACAGAGACTGAGAGACGTTGTTATTTGATTTTTATTATTTTATTTTGTCGTTGTTTCTTGAGCACTATTTGTTTTCCACCGGAAGAAAAAAATATGTTGTGAATTATAATCATCATCATCATATCAGCCGAAAGACGTCCACTGCTGGACAAAGGCCTCCCCCAAGGATCTCCACTATAGCCGGAATAATGCAATAAATTATAATGCATTAAAATAATTCTTAGAATATTAGACCTTAAAAAGTATTGACGGGTAAAAAAATATGGCGATACGAAGTTCGCCGGGACAGTTAATAATTAATTAATATATGACAAGAATAAAATATATAATACTAGCGGCCCGGTACGTGCTTCGCTACGCTTTTAAGTATTAGTACAAATTGTATATGGGAGTATAGAAAGATGTTGATTTTACACTTTATCAATACTTTTTTTAAATTTTCTCTACGTACAAACCTTTCCTGGACTTCCACGAATAATTCAAGACCAAAATTAGCCAAATCGGTAAAGGCGTTGTTGAGTTATAACATTACAACGAAAAGTGGCATTGATTTTTATATACATAGATTATTGCTAAGTACAGACGCCAGCATAACTAGTTACCACAATCTATCAAAGTTCTTTTATAGATTTTCAACTTTATCACAAAAGTATAAGGTTCACTTTCAATTGGGGAAATTTGACAGATGACATGACAGACAGCTCGACGTGCTGGCGTCTGCACATTTGACTCACTTCCGTCATGTTTGTCGCATTACTCATTTTAGGGTCCCACTGCAAACGTCAGTTAAGAAGCTAAACTAAAAAAATTTAAACAATAGTTTTATGACGTGGCGAATAGTTCACAACTTACGCCGCCTAACAGAGGGTCAGTAACAGCAGGGGTCCGATGACAACCCCAAATAAAAAGGGCTCTCACACAAAACGTCCCTTTATACGAGCTTCATAGAATTCCGCTTAGATGCGTTTCAACACCATACATAGCCGTGTGTTTTGCTTCAGTAATTTTATTTTCCCTTGTGTTTCTCGAGAAATAAGGCTCGTTATACGGATGAAAGGTCTTATTGAAGTTTTGAAGGATTTTGATGTTCGGATTTACCAAGTCCGCGGCTCTGTAGAACGGAAAGCTTCCAGATATCAAACAAGGAAGTTCTGTTTAACCCACAAATTCTTTATGTATGTTTAAGAAGTTTATGCGAAGATAACGGAAGCGAATTTAATGGTTTTGAATGGAGTTGGTAGGCTGGTATATTTACTTATTTATTTATTAATTAATTAATTACTTACTTTAGCCGAAAATTTAAATTGTTTTGAAATAGATATGTCTAACGTAATTTTGTTATCTAATGTCGCTGGAAACTGCTGGATGCGAATAGCGCAAGACCGTCAATTGTGGAGATCTTTGGGGGAGGCTTTGTCTAGCTGTGGACGTTTTTCGGCTGATATGATGATGAATGTAATTTTGTTATTGATTATATGCATTGTCAAGAGTAATGTCAAATTACCCCAATTGAAACTGAACATTATGCTTATGTGATAAAGGAGAAAATTGATAAAATAAATTTGATAAATTGGGATAGCTGGATGTGCTGGCATCTGTACATAAACGGTTTAGTAATATGCTTGCCTTATTTTTAATTGGCGTATAAATAAGTAATTAAAAATCTAGGGACAACTAACACTCTGCCATCTGATCCCAAAATAAGGAAGAGCCTGTACTATGGGATACAGGCAACTGATAAACATACTTATATTATAAATACATCCATAGTAGATATGGAGTACAAAATTCATCGCACAAACATGGGGCTCGAACCCACGACTGGCTTTGCGGTCAGAGTCACTAATCACTACACCAAGAGACCAGCCTGTATTTATAGCCTAATAAAGCTTATAATCTATATAAATAAAAAGAGAAGTCCTGACTGACTGACTGACTCATCAACGCCCAGCCCAAACCCTTGGCCCTAGAAAGCTGAAATTTTGCACAGATGTTTTCTTTATAATGTAGACAAGGAATAAGGAAGGATTTTTCGAAATTCAACCCCTAAGGGGGTAAAACGGGGGTGCGAAGTTAGTATGAAACTTTGCCGTTTTTGAAGTTAGAAGCATGAAAGTTGGTATTTGGCCTTGCAGTTAAAAATAAAAAATATATGTTTCAGGATTTTTGGAAATTTCACCCCCAAGGGCACAAAATAAGGGAAGGTAAGTTTGTACGAAAAAAGTCCCAATTTTTAAGTTAAACGCATGAAAATTAGCATTTGGCTTTAGAGTTAAAAATAAAAAATATATATTTCAGGATTTTTGAAAATTCCACCCCGAAGGTCATGAAATAGGGGATGTAAGTTTGTATGAAAAATGCGATATTTTTGAAGTTAAACGCATGAAAATGAGTATTTGGCCTTTCTGTTAAAAATATATAGCATTTACTACAGGATTTTTGGAAATTACACCCCCAAGGGCGGAAAATAGGGGATATAATTTTATACTGCCTGACTGACATATCAACGCACAGTCTAATTGGCTGCAGTTAGGACTTGAATTTTGACAGTAGTTACCTTTTATGACGTAGGCATCCACTGAAGAAGGCTTTTTGAAAATACCACCCCTAAGGGACTGAAATATTTTATGAAAGTGCATAATTTTGATGTTAAAGGCTTTAATATATAGACTTGCAATTAAAAATTTATATATATATTTCAGGATTTTTGAATATTCCACCCCAAGGGCGTAAAATTGGGGATGTAAGTTTATATGAAAAAAGTGCCAACCAGTTTTAAGTTACACGCATGAAAATTGGTATTTAGCATTACAGTTAAAAATTAAAAGTATGTGTTTCAGGGTTTCCGAGAATACTACCACGTAGGGTGACAAATAGGGGATGTTTGTATGAAAAATGTGACATTTTTTAAGGTAAACTCATGAAAATTGGTATTTGACCTTTCATTTAAAAATATGTATTTCAGGATTTTTGGGAATTCCAGCCCTTTAGGGTGACAAATAGGGGATGGAAGTTTGTATGAAAAATGTGACATTTTTTAAGGTAAACGCATGAAAATTAGTATTTCGCCTTTCATTTAAACATTATAAATATATCATCAGGACTGTTGGAAATTGCACCCCTAAAGACGACTAAAATAGGGGATGTAAGTTTGTATGATAACTGTTTTTTTTGGAGTTAAAAGCATGTAAATTGGTATTTCAGTTAAAAATAAAGCAATCAAGGGAATAATTTGTTGTTAAAAAGGGTGATCCATAACTGATTCAATAGGTCAACACCAAAAATGTACGCCAACTTAAATTATAGAGAAATTCGTTTCTTATTGCTTAAAATGTTGTGTTTGTTGTCGTCTAAGTAAAGATTTAGCGTTGTATAAGATTTGTAACTTCTTTTTTTTTGGTATTTTTCATAACATATTAAAAAACGTCAATTTATTAAAATTGGGATAAAAAAGTCATTGACCGAAAATTCGAGTTAGCGTAGTATAAATTGTTCGTGTCGAGATGATCGCACCCAAAAAATATCATCATAATTTTACTGATCTACAAGTTCACAATTTTGTAACTCGATGGCTTTTATATCGTTTCAGATCGCAGAACTCATTTGACATATCGGTTAAAATAAATAAATGCTTGAAGTAAAAGGTAGTCCAAAACTGAATCAAAAGATGATCGCCTAAATCTCACCCAAAATATATGCCCACATCTTAATTTCAATTATATTATATTACTTTATTTGACTTCCTGACTTTACTTAAGGACAATTGATATGTATTCTTTGATATTTTTGGGTTTATGATATCGGGTCATTTTTTTAAATAACAGTAGCAAAGTAGTCTTTAGTTATTTTTTAACTAGGTTATTTATAGGTTAGGTTTTCTTAAATTGATATTGCTTATTTCTTTTAAAAGTAGCTTTTTTTAGATTAAGCTAGAAGTAAGTAGTTACATTGGTAATCATTCAAAATTGTCGCGGACGAAGTCGCGGGCACCAGCTAGTCAAATATAAATAAATATCTAGGGACAATGTCACAAAGATCATCGTAGCCCCAAACTAAGCAAAGCTTGTACTATGGGTACCAGGCGACGATATACATACTTATATAGATAGATAAATACTTAAATACATAGAAAACATCCATGACTCAGAAACAAATATTCGTGCTCATCACACAAATATTTGCACTTACCGGGATTCGAACCCAGGACCACCAGCTTCGTAGGCAGGAGCACTACCGACTAGGCTACGTACGTACTACGTATCTTAGTAGCTCTTTTGACTTCCGACAGTTGTAGCAAATATAGTTTAGTTAGTCGTTGATTTGACTACTTGTTTTTCACTTTGTTATGATGAAGTTCTTAATTAATGGATTACAAGTACCGACGGGCAGTCATCATTGAGCTACGAAGCACGTTGGTTGTCAGTGTGATAAATTGTATTCACGTAATAAAGTTATTGTTGAAAAACAGTTTTTGTGTTTTAACGTCGGGAAAATTTTAACACATGAGATAGTTAAAAAATTCGAACTAAAAATGTTGTGTAATATAAAATGTATCGATGTTCGTCTGGAAATATGTTTGGAAAGCGCACCCTTATGGTTGTTATTACGGTGAGAGTGGCAACGTCGCAGTTTAACGTCACATTTTGTTGTGACACTTGATCATATTCAAAAGTATTACAACAAAATATGTAGAGATCATTGTCAGTTGCTGCTTTTACTGCCTCGTCAGTCTAGCGGTAACGGTGTTCAACCTCAGATAATTAGTTCAATTCCCGGGTCAGGTCAAACGGAGAGTTTGGAGGTTTTCTGTTCGAAAAATTTCTCAGTATCAGAACCTCGATGGGAGTTGGCGGTATAACACTCCCGAGCATATACCTGACCTGTTTCCGGTCGTGTCGCTAGTCGTCCCATCGAATCATGAGAGTGATGGTATAGAAAGTGCCCCTGTGTTTGCGCAGACACTTGTGCACTATAATATGTCTTGCGCCGAAGTTCGGCTAGGAGGACATTATTAATAGTATTTACTATGCAAATTATGTTCGGCACACAATTTGCGAAATATATGGACGACAACACACACACATGTAATTTTGATTTTACTTTTGTACCCAATCATTGTTGGCTGAATGACGAGATAAACAGTTATAATTAATGTTTTAAACACGTATAGACGCCAGCACATCCAGCTACCCCAATCTGTCAAATTTATTTTATAGATTTTCATGTTTATCACAAAAGCAAAAGGTTCACTTTCAAATGGGGTAATTTGACAGATTGGGGTAGCTTGATGTGCTGGCGTCTGACGGCGCCTGGCGAAGATTTGAATGCAATATGAATGCCGGCAACGCATTGGCGGCCCCTCTGGTGTTGCGAGTGTCCATAGGCGGCAGTGATCATTAACTATCACTTGCTTGTTTGCCTTGCTATCATAGAAAAAATAAATATAAGACTATCTCCATCCATATATCCGACGGTCACCGTAGCCTAGTTGGTAGTGCTCCTGCCTAACAAAGCTGGTGGTCCTGGGTTCGAATCCCGGTAAGTGCAAATATTAGTGTGATGAGCACGAATATTTGTTTCTGAGTCATGGATGTTTTCTATGTATATAAGTACTTAGCTATCTATATAAGTATGTATATCGTCGCCTGGTACCCAAAGTACAAGCTTTGCTTAGTTTGGGGCTAGGATGATCTGTGTGACATTGTCCCCAGATATTATTATTATATCAAATACAATTGCAATCAAATTATAGTAATGTACCAATTTTTTTTTCTTCAAAGCGTAAATCTACACTTAAAAGGTAATCTTTTATTTCTACATCGACTTATCGACGTCTCAGTCGGCTATATTTAAATAAAATAAAATAATAAAACTTGACTGCACTTAATTGCTGCGATTAAGACACACTTCGTGTCCCGGGTTTGATTCCCGCACATGACAACTATTTGTGTGACCCACAAGTAGGGACATTATTCACACAAGGCCATCTGATTCCAAACTAAACAGAGCTTGTACTATGGAAACCAGATAACTGATATATTACATATACCACTTTTATTTTGTCAATACTTACTTACATAGATAATTACACCCAGACTCAGGACAAACAGACATTTTGATGCACATAAATATCTGTCCTAGGTGGGAATCGAACCCACGACCTGTGTAGTGAAAGGCAACCACGCCAACCGGCCTGTCAAATATATTATTATTATATTTACCTTAACATAGTCAAATAAAATAATATAATGGATGGATGTTTGTTACTCTTTTACGAAAAAACGGATTTTAATGAAACTTTACAATAATATAGCCTAAAAATCAGAATTCATAGGCTACAATTTATAAAGATATTGTGTGAATTGTCCTAAATATGACGATAAGTTTCAAATAAGTAGGAAAAAATCTACCATCTGCGAACTATTCCAGCGTGCACTGCCAAAACCGCTAGAGGTACACATGCTACTAAAATTATAAATGCGAAAGTTTGTGAGTATAGATGTATTTTTATTACTCTTTTACGCCAAAACTTCTTTAACGCGAGTGAAACCGTGAGGCATAGCTAGTATTATATAATATCATAATAACAAACAACGTATATTACTTACCTAACTTTACTATGTCATCGTTCGAAATTCAACGCATTCGCATTGTTTTTCTTTAGCGTTTTATCACGTTGCGTTGGTGCGTCGGGCAGTGATGTATGGAGCGTTCGGTTCGCGACGTGGGCGAGCGGGGAGAGGGTGCTGACGTCACGCGCGCCTGCGCAATGCACGTCTCCTTGATCCACAGAGTAGCCGATACACAAAGATGACGTAAACTAATTAAATAATTCACGAGATTTTGCTTATGCATTATGTTATTAATTTGTTGCGCAATAAGAAGTTAAGTTTATGCTCAAAAACAATTTGTTTGCAATGAATCACTATTTTGAATTCTTCTTTAAAGCTATACAATATCCAATTTCAGTTGTTTACTGTAGCTCGTAAAGGAGAGTTACCTTTCATTAAAAGAAATTAATTAAGAAAAAGAATTTAATAAAAAAATTTGCTCTGGTACAATAGTGAAAATACTGAGGCTTAATTCGTGGTTTCTTTTTCATAATTATTTAGTTACATTTTATACATATCAAGACTCAATTATTTACAGATCATTTTGTTCTTCTTTGAAATTCTATTTTAAGATTATTTCGTCTTTTTTATTCGGTACTAACAATAGTCTATGCCCGAAAACGCGAATATAGATCTGAATTAATTCCTGTAATAAAATTCACTCCTTTTGCAGCTGACCGTACATATGAATCTTATAAATAAGTTATTTTGTAAAATTCTATATCAGGTAGATATAACAGAAATGTTAAGCTAATCTACCTCGATGCCGTGCGGCAATGGAAAACCCAGCTCTGTGCCGCAAGTACACTGTATACGGCAATCCGCGTTCGCGTCGGCAGCAGGGCGGTCAGTCGAGTCGGTTGCGTGTGCTACGTACTACGCGACTACGGACCGTAGCCAACTAACTACGCCGCTACGCCGGTGTGATACCGAATTATTCGAGTGACTGTGACGATATTGAATTAAAAGCGGAATTATTGAGTGTATTAATTCAAGTGTGTGAGTTCCAGTAAGTTGACACTATTGGTGAATTTACTCCGCGCAACTTAAAGGTGAGTGAATATTGGATAACGAGATATGAATAGGTATAGCAGTCGGATGCGAGTGGTTTGGTCTAATGTCAAGGACACGTATATTGATCAAGTACCAGATGCTAAAACTCAACTTATTTTTGTTTACTTTCTTCGTATTTACTTACTTTCGGCGCTTTTATTTATTATGTTACTCACCGAGACTTTTACTGCGTAATATATTTATTTATCTATAAGCGTCTATTCGTGTGTATATACAAAATGGTGTTTATTATAACTTGTGTTTTTAAAGGAATCAAAGGGAAATGTATGAGCTCTTTGAAGAGGCCATTATAGGTAATATACAACAAAGGGGTGGTTCGGAGTAGGTTGGAATAATTTATAAGGACGGGTGCCACCTTGCGTTACAATTCTCATGAATGACAATATTAATGTTTTCGATGGTTATTGAAGTATTATATAATACATTTCTATTGTTTTTTTTTTGTAAACCTAAAAAATATATTTTAATATTAGGAGGGAAGGTATTCTTTTATTCTTAGCTACTAAGCCTAACGGCCCTTAAACGGCATTATGGGATCTGTATTTTTTATTTTATTTTTGTGTTTATAAACAAAGACCCTTGCACAAAATTCTATAAATCTATATGTAACTAAATATCTATATTTACCTAGATCATCAATTAATTACTTAATTAAATATTACTACAAACATGTTCTGACTATTTACAACGTTTTTATTATTTATTTATTTATATTTAAATGTATAATTATGTACATAAAATTAATAATCTTTCTGAAATCCATCAACATCAGATCCGCTGCTAGACAAAGCCTCTCCTATAATCTCACAGGTTTTATTGTATACTTTTGGGAGGTTATGCCATAATCTCTACGCTTGGCAGACGGGCTGGCGATCGCAGTACGATGGTCATAATACTCAGAGATAGAGGGATATACTATATTTAGTCCTATATTTGGTATATAATATCCCTCTGGTTTACTAGTCTCTCGGGCCGTCTTCTAAGCTACGCCCGGGATGTGATGGGGTGTTGATTTTCTTTGCCGTCGGCTATACACAAACGAAGTTATTTTCCACAAAAAAGTGACTGTCTATAAAGTATGTAATTGGGAGTGAAACCACTTAGTGATTAATTACGTAGCTAAGGTAAAGACCTAGCTTATATTACATAGACTCACGCCTTTTGTCCAGAAGGGAGGCAGAGACAACGGATTTCCATTTTTCACAAACTTTGTACATCTCTTTTGCCTCGTTTGCTGTCATTATATTCTTTATACCTGGCCTGAGGCTCTACCGGCTAAGTTGCCGAACATCGATTTCTTAAATGGCGTTCAAATAAATAAAGGTTAAAAATGACTTAATCAATCGTTAATCAGCTTCAACGTTGATAATCGATTCCAGACCATTTATGACGTCATATGTGGTAATGGAAGCCGATTTAACGTTTGATTAAGTAATTTTTAACATTAATTTATTTGAATGCCATTCACGAAATCGATGTTCAGCGACTTAGCCGGTAGAGCCCCTGGCCTTTCTTGAGAATATTTCCGATTTACTCAGAAAATGCTCTACGGGGTCTTCCCCTTCCAGTTGTACCATACACACAGGACCGGTAGGTATACTTCTTTTGTCAATCTTTCATTCATCCTTTCTAAATACCTAAACCATCTCAACATGCCTTTTCCAATATTTATGACAACTTATACATACATATATAGACTCACGCCTGTCTCCCAGAGGGGTAGGCAGAGACAACGGACTTCCATTTGCCACGATCTTTGCACCTTACCTCTTTCGCTTCATTTACTGTCATTATATTCTGCATACATGCTCGCCGGTAAGGGTACTTCTGACCAGGGGCTCTACCGGCTAAGTTGCCGAACATCGTTTTCGTGGATGGCGTTCAAATAAATGAAGGTTAAAAATAACTTAATGAATCGTTAAATCGGCTTCCATGACCACATGTCACGACATAAATGGTCCGGAATTGATTGTCAACGTTGAAGACGATTGATTAAGTCATTTTTAACATTAATTTATTTGAACGCCATTCACGAAATCAATGTTCAGCGACTTAGCCGGTAGAACCCTTGGCCTTTCTTGAGAATATTTCCGATTTACTCAGAAAATGTTCTACGGGGTCTTCCCCTTCAAGTTGTACCATTCACACAGGCCCGGTAGGTATACTTCTTTTGACAATCTTTCATTCATCCTTTATAAATGCCCAAACCATCTCAGCATACCTTTTTAAATCTTTGTGACATCTTATACATACATATATAGACTCACGCCTGTTTCCCAGAGGGGTAGGCAGAGACAACGGACTTCCATTTGTCACGATCCTTGCACCTTACCTCTTTCGCTTCATTTACTGTCATTATATTCTGCATACATGCTCGCCGGCTAAGGGTACTTCTGACCTGGGGCTCTACCGGCTAAGTTGCCGGCGTTCAAATAAATGAAGGTTAAAAATAACTTAATTAATCGTTAAATCGGCTTCCGTGACCACATGTCACGACATAAATGGTCCGGAATTGATTGTCAACGTTGAAGACGATTTAACGATTGATTAAGTCATTTTTAACATTAATTTATTTGAACGCCATTCACGAAATCAATGTTCAGTGACTTAGCCGGTAGAACCCCTGGCCTTTCTTAAGAATATTTCCGATTTACTCAGAAAATGTTCTACGGGGTCTTCCCCTTCAAGTTGTACCATTCACACAAGCCAGGTAGGTATACTTCTTTTGTCAATCTTTCATTCATCCTTTCTAAATGCCCAAACCATCTCAGCATACCTTTTTAAATCTTTGGGACAACTTATTCATACATACATAGACTCACGCCTGTTTCCCAGAGGGGAAGGCAGAGACAACGGACTTCCATTTGTCACGATCCTTGCACCTTACCTCTTTCGCTTCATTTACTGTCATTATATTCTTCATACATACTCGCCGACTAAGGGTACTTCTGACCTGGGGCTCTACAGGCTAAGTTGCCAAACATCGTTTTCGTGGATGGCGTCCAAATTAATGAAGGTTAAAAATTACTTCATTAATCGTTAAATCGGTTTCCATGACCACATGTCACGACATAAATGGTCCGAAATTGATTGTCAACGTTGAAGACGATTTAACGATTGATTAAGTCATTTTTAACGTTTATTTAATTGAACGCCATTCTCGAAAACGATGTTCGGCGACTTAGCCAGTAGAGGCCCTGGCCTTTCGTGAGAACGTCTCCGATTTGCCAGAATGTTTTACGAGGTCTTCCCCTTCCAGTTGTACCATTCACACAGGCCAGGTATACTTATAATAATGTAATACAAATAGTAAAAGAAGGGGAAAGAATAACAAATGAACTTTGTACGGCTTATAAAAACTTTACCATCATTGAATCAACGTACGTTTATAGAGCAACAATAAACTTTTTCTTTGTATTGTATTATCAATATTTCCGTATGACATTCACGCCGGTTACTGCTATCGTCAAATGATATATTGTTATATCATACATGCTTTATTGAGGTATAAATTCTTATACGTGTATGTATTGAGTCAATAAATTTAGGTATTTGTTTCCACAATGTTTATGAACCAATTATGTACATACAGTGATCACCAAATATTGTAGTAAATAATAAAACAAAGGAATAATAAATAAACCGATTTTATTTTATATATACAACTTGCAACGTAATTAACGCACATCCTCAAACACACCAATTAGAATATTATGTTGTAATCATAATACATACACTGAATTTTTAATTTCAAATGTATATGCATTGTTATTTCAAAATAAATTAGTTTCTTGGAATAAAGTTTATTTTCTTTATTTTGTATTGAATAATGGAAATTGTATGAATACAAATAAACTGCGAATTTAAAAGTCTTATTACTTTGACTTGCGGTCCATTTCAATTTGTTTGGACTGTACAGGGTTAATATGACAATAGTTTCCGTAGTTTTAATTATTTTGGAATAAAAAATTACCTATATTAAAAATGATATAAATCGATTCAGTAAACGATTCTGAACAAACTATTTTCAGGATGTGCGTTAATTAAGTTACATGTTGTATATATATAATTGATTGGCTTGTTGGTGCAGTGGTTAGTGACTCTGGTGGGAATCGAACCCACGACCTGCGGCGTGAAAGGCAAGTGCCTACCAACCACGCCAACATGCCTGTCAAATAACAAGCATTATTAACCACAGTGTGCCAGTAAATATCCTGCAGACCAGTCTTAACCCCCTACGGAACTGCGGACGTCGTGGGGAATAGAGTTGGGGTTTATTTATAGACCGTTGCGCGTCGCAACGTTTGGACGCTTTGGGGCTTATGCAGACCGCATAATACAAGGTCTGTATGAATTAATCATTGATTAAATGGACATATGATTAATTAAGGGGGAGTCTTTGTATTAATAATTAGATGGTATTGGAGATAGATTAGAGATTAGACGGTCACCGTAGCCTAGTTGGTAGTGCTCCTGCCTACGAAGCTGGTGGTCCTGGGTTCGAATCCCGGTAAGTGCAAATATTTGTGTGATGAGCACGAATATTTGTTTCTGAGTCATGGATGTTTTCTATGTATATAAGTATTTGTCTATCTATATAAGTATGTATATCGTCGCCTGGTACCCATAGTACAAGCTTTGCTTAGTTTGGTGCTAGGATGATCTGTGTGACATTGTCCCCAGATATTATTGTTATTATTATATTGTTTCTCGTAGTGGACAAATAAAAATAAAGGTTTTTATTCACGTAGACTTTAAAAAAGCGCTTGTAAATAGTCAGAACATGTTTGTAGTAAGAGTTCTATACAATATTATTTTTAGTTCATTGGTGTTCATTATTTTTAGTAAATTTAGATATTTAATATTTTAACTAAACATGACATTTGTAAAATTGTGTACACCTGTGTGGTTGATTTTTGTGAACTATTTATTTATATTTAAGATCCTCCTTGTACCAAATTTCACACAATAAATATTGATTGATTGATAGTTACATAGATATTTAGGTACACGGATTGTATGAAAACATTTATACAATTTATTTTATAATAGCAATGATATTTAGCTAGCTTGACTACTAAGGTAAAACCTCAAGCATAAATAAATAATAATAGTAAGAAATCACACACATTACATTGTAATACATTGAAAAAATAAATAAAAAAAACTATATGTAAATCGGTACTACTAAATGCTATCAATAGCAACAAATATAAAGACTGCGTTGCGATACGTAATACAGGCCACAACATATAATGTCAGCGGCGGTAGTGGGTACCCATACATGTTAATATGTTAGACATAAAATACCCTTAATTATAAGGTTAGTCTTTTTGTTGTTAATTGTAAATATTATTTTAAGTTTTGTAGCATGTTATTATTTCTTAAGTTAAATTATATACTGTATAGTTCTTTAAGTTTAGTCATAAAATGTTCTCGTTCCAGAACAATTATAATCAAACTTTGTTATTTCTCATTTTTAAGTGAATGTTATTCTGTTTGAAAATAAATATCTTTAACCCGAAACATGTTGCGCGCGCTCAATAACTTAGTGAGTACGGGACAACTGGATCTGTTCTCGTGTACGCAGAATGAATTCACAAAGGCTATAAATATACTTATAGGCAATAAGGCTTTTTGATATTGTTTAATATTGTGTATGTAAGTAGTTATAAGTATAATTTAAGATTGTTATGTTTAACTTATTTTTCATGTTCCACTATTGCATTGGTTGTATAACTGTAATGATAGTGTGTAATTTGGAAATAAATAAATAAATGTTTGACGGGTCGGTTGGCGTGGTTGGTAGATTACCTTTTACGCCGCTGGTCATGGGTTCGATTCTCACCCAGGATAGATAGATATTTGTGTGCATGAAAATGTCTGTTTGTCCTAAGTCTGCGCGTAATCTACTATATAAAAATAAGTCGGGTTTTCCTTCCTGACGCTATAACTCCAGAACGCACGAACCGATTTTCACGGTTTTGCATTCGTTGGAAAGGTCTCGGGCTCCGTGAGGTTTATAGCAAAGAAAATTTATAAAATTTAACGCGGGTAACACCGCGGGGCACAGCTAGTTATCTATATAAGTACGTATTTACGTATTAAAGTAAAAAAAAGGTAGTATATGTGGTATATCAGTTATCTGGTTTCCATAGTACTTTGCTTATTTTGCGATCCGATGGCCGTGTGCGAATAAAGTTCCAGGATATCTAGAATTTTTCTGTGTTGTTTCTCTACATGATGAGAGAAAAATCATTTTGAATAAAATCTATGTAAGAATGAAATACTTGAAGGCAACATGAGTGTATTAGAAATGAGATGTGGAAATCTGGATAAATGAAGTATTAAGAGTTTATTTACCATTTCAGTAGCATAGTGGGAACGTTGCCATTTGGAAGAGTTTGCCGAAGTCACCACGCTTGGCATGCGAGTTGAGGACCACACTTAAGTGGTAGCTAAAACACAGGTGATGCTGCTGCCCAGCTACCTGCTGTCTCCCTTAGTCACCTATTACGACATCCACGGGATGTCGTAATAGGTGACTAGGTAGGGTAGCATGATTTTTTTTAATGTGAAACATCTATAGCCGCACGTAAAACAGATTTCTGGCGTGGCGACGCATGCCGTGACGCATGCGCAATCGACTTTTTATTTTATCATTATGATATATTTAGTTCCTATCACAATATGTTCTTTTCTGCATATTACTTTTACAAAATAATGTCGATGTTTCACATCTGCCAGGCGTCCCGTAACGGCTCACATTTTTTATTTTAAAGACTACGCTAGGACTAGGGAATCTAATCCCTGTGTCGCGGGGTACTTTAAAAACATATAATAGACGGATACAAATTAGATCCACACTCAGAACAACTATTTATGGGTCGCACAAATAGTTGTCCAGCGCGGGACTTGAACCCGCGACACGAAGCGGCGAGGCGACTGTCTTAGCCGCTGCGCCGCACGTGCAGTCTTATTTCTGTATTATATCTTATATCAGTATTATTTCTGGGCCGAGAACCAGAGAGAACCAAAGAGAGAGAACGAGAGAAGAAAGTGTGTAGCACATTACAAAATTTCTGATTATTTAAGTGATAAAAGTGGTTGGGATTGAGTGAGTTGTTCTGGGTCAACACACATGATTGTAATTAATCTTAAGTATATTTTATTTTAAAAAAGGATTCCTAGTGAGTTTTCTGCCAGTGTTTCTCAGTAACTGCCACGTCATGCACTGCACGGTAGGGTAAAAACTATGACGATTCCACATAAATGTAAAATCTATACGAAATAAATAATTTTTGACTTTAACTGTGACTTTGAAAACCACACCTTTCGTATTTGCTTCAAGAATATTCTACCCTTACACATTGTTGGTAATAGGTGTACCGTGTGTAGGTGGAACTGCTAGCGTTGCAGCTATCCATCAGCGGTCGATCACATTTGCATACCGCCTTCATAATCTACGTCATATACGACGTTGGTTCCTGCACGACGGAAAATAGCTTGTAAAAGTGTTAAAAATGGCTTGATATGTATATGAAATATGTTGGTATTTTGAATATATTGAATTCCTTATTGGTCTAGTGGTTTGTGACCCTGGTAGCTAAATCAGAGGTCGTAGGTTCGATCCGTGATTATTTGTGCTGTGTTTGATTGTGATTTATCTATATCTAGATGTCCCAGCAAATGGATAACTGCCTTAAAATAGTAATAAAATCTGGAATCTCGTCGTAGCGCCACCTACCGGGTCCAACTGTAAATCTTTATCATGGAAAGACTCAATCAATAAAATGCACAAAAATATCATCAGAATCAGCAAAAATAACGCATAAAAATATTGAAATCCTTATTATTAAATAGGAATTAGTACTAGAACAATGCCAAATCATAATAAAGTAAAAATATATGCCAATAAACTTGTTCTTTTTACACTTTTTATTTTTAAATGTTTTCAGACCTACCTACTCGTAATAAGCACAAAATTTGTTATAAGAATCGTTCAAGCCGTTTCGGAGCAGTTTGCAGACAAACTCTCAATTTTATACATTAGAGATATGTATGTATTTAGAAACAAATAAGTATGTTAATCAGATTTCTGGTCGCCATAGTACGAGGTCTGCCTAATTTGGGATCAGATGGCATTGTGTTAGTAAGTCCCAATGTCTCAAGATATTTCTACAACGTCCTATCACGTACTAAATAGTAAAATAATAAAAAGAAAATAAATACTTATATTTCCTCGTAACCCAAGTTATTGCCCGCCACATTATGACCGGCTGAATGGCAGACAGAATCGTCGGTAGTCATATTTCATTCGCTGAATTATTGTTACGGCCAAACACCTCACCCTTACTTATGCCTGAACTAGAGGCGGTACGCTTTTAGACAAATTATATTGTAAGGGTGCTTTGTAAATCTAAGATATACAGGATATTAATAAACTTATTAATTATTTCAATACGACGGGCCCTTGGCGTGGTTGGTAAATGTTTTCTTTTCACGCCGGAGGTCGTGGATTCGATTCCCACCCAGGACAGATATTTGTGTGCAAGAAGATGTCTGTTTCTCCTGAGTCTGGGTGTAATTATCTATATAAATATGTATTTCCAAAAGAAAAGTAATATAGTTCGTATATCTGTTATCTGGTTTCCATAGTACAAGCTCTGCTTAGTTTGGGGTCAGATGGCCGTGTGTAAATAATGTGCCAGGATATTATTATTACAATTGTATATGAGAGATTTTGTTTTATTTCAACAACAAAAAAGATGAATGAAGTCGCGAATAAAAGCTAGTCATAAATAACAAGTCCAATATAGTATAGTAAATATAACGAAGCTAATAAAATATCTGTAACTCATAAGATTTCTGCTCATAACAGCTTTCTATATCACTTTAATTAAACTTCGCCGAAATTTTTCTCATATTTTTCTCAGCTGAGGAGAATTACGGATTGCTTTTAGAAATATTTTTAGCTCCAGTTGTGATAAACCTTTTAGGTAAAAATAATCTTTCACGATTTATCTATATTCATTAATTATATTTTATTTATATAGGATAGCAATAATTTCATGAAATAGACCTTTGTGTCCGAGCGGTTTAAGGAATCCGGTCGAGCTTTGTCGCACAAAAGGATTTTGTTTGAAAACAATGACTGGTTTGTTAGTCTAGTGGTGACTGCTAAGCCAGAGGTTGAGGATTCGATTCCCCGCAGGACAAAACCACGATTATTACAAATGTGGCTAGGTGTAATTTATCTATAGGATGTATGTATTTGGAAATATATAAGTATCTTTATTTAGTTTGGTTCTGCCTGGTTTGGGATCAGATGATAGTGTGTTAGTTTTGCCAAGATAATTATTAATTATATTTGACGGTCACCGTAGCCTAGTTGGTAGTGCTCCTGCCTACGAAGCTGGTGGTCCTGGGTTCGAATCCCGGTAAGTGCAAATATTTGTGTGATGAGCACGAATATTTGTTTCTGAGTCATGGATGTTTTCTATGTATATAAATATTTATCTATCTATATAAGTATGTATATCGTCGCCTGGTACCCATAGTACAAGCTTTGCTCAGTTTGGGGCTAAGATTGGCAACACTGCCGATCGGTTGTCAAAAATTGTATTATTGAATTAAAATTAATAATTACTTATAAATAAATGTTTTAACGTTGTAAAATATAAAATATTACTATTAGCAATCTAAATTGTAAGCTAAATAATTGAATGTGATTAGTTTTCTGAAGAAATAAACCTGAAACAACTGATATCTGTCGACGCATCAGCTGTCACTGCGCTGCTCGTGTCCAACGAACTTCATTCGATTAAGTTTAAACTTTTGGGTGAAATCCCGGGGAGTATATTACTTATTCTTTATTTTTACACATTCATACTAACCTAACCAAACATTTATTCGACTCATTGGTGTGAGTCACGTCCAATTTCACACTGCCATATTCTGTCTCCATTTGCTTGACGTACATTGTGGAAGCAAATTCGACGACTTAATTAGCTGGCTACAGACACCACACACTTCAATTACTTCATAACTATACTGATATAAGACTGGCATTCGATAAATTTATTCCTATCTACACATACTAAGTTAACTTGACTAGACCCTAGTAATGAACTCTGATTAGGTGTCATATAGATAAAGTTAAAGGTGCCCCACTACAGTTTGTAACTAAATGTTTAAGTGTTGCTTTATCATAAATCTATTATACAGTTAATTGCCCATCTGTCTTGTATATACTTACTTATATTATTTCTACCTATAGATCTCTGTAGTTTATTTTTCATATCTCACTCCTTTGACTTCAAATACATCTTAACCTCCTATTTGTGTCAAGTTTACTGTTCACCCTCTCTTTGTTTTCAGCCCATCCTCATTCACCTCACATCATGCAGACCCGAAGCATGGCTGCAACTCAAGTAGCTGAACATAAGTTGAAATCAGCTCTCAAGGACTTACAGACATACCAAGATCAGTGTCATAAACTTGAACAGGAGCGTGAGGAGAATGAGGCAGAGATAATAAGGGTCATTGATAGTAACACATCACTGAAAAGAGAACTTGTGAAACTCAACCACCAACTAGAGTCTACTATTGAAGAGCGAGACAGACTGCATGCGGAGACAGAGTCTTTTGATAAGTGTAGAGTGTTATATGAAGAAGCACTGTTCAAAATTAGAGATCTTGAATTAGAATTAATTAATTGTAATGAGAAGTTGTCAAATTATGTAAAAAACACAACTTGTCCAGTAGCTTCCATTAATCAGAGCTTGTATGACGAGTTGGCCAGTTGTAGTCCGGTTGGCCAGTTGTAGTCTATTAATACAACGGTGACCATTGATTTGACTGGCGATGACTGTGTAGACTGCCAGCCAAGCGTTAATTCCGTAAGTAGTGACAAGCTAAAACAATACATACTTGAACTAAGTAAAGAACGTAGGGCATTATTAAACAAATTAAAAAATTATGAAATTAAATTAGAGGATAGCAAACTAAATTATGAAAAAGATACTCAGTATTTGCTTTCTGAGATAAAAACTCTTGAGAAGTCCCTAGCAATCTCATATCACAGTTTCCAGTCATACAAAAATGAAATGCAATTGCTGGCTGGAAAGTGTAATCCTGAAAGCAATGGGACATTGGAACCGGTTAACACCAGTAGTGCAGTAGTGGAGTCATACACACAGCTGGGATCAGAGTCACCAGTATCTCCACAAAATGACAATACTAAACATAGCTCCATACTGTATTCCGATGAAATGGGTAAGGGCCTTGGTACCTTGCTTTGTATAAGCTGAGTTGTTCCTTTGTCAACTATTGTATGCCAGGATTACATTATAAAGATATAATAGATAAATTAATTCAGAATAAACACAGTGCCAAATCATGTATAACTCTAATGGTAGGAAATTGTAAGAAATAAAGAAAAAAGACATTACAGATAGTTTCACTAAGATGTTAGAATTAGACTGTAATAAGATAATATTGTGTGCCTTCCCCTATGTGTCCAATGTGCCTGATAGTACAAATAATTATATCCACAAGCTAAATATGCACCTACAGTTTTTGGTTAGCCATTATAGTAATAAATTTATATTTTTGGACACAAATAGTTTTATAGATTCTTGTAGGGTAACCATGAGTACAGTTACTGTCTCAAGAAAATTTTTGAACATACTTGCAACTTTAGTAGCGGCACATATTAACTCAGTCATAAGTAGTATGACGAAGTCACTTTTTATACCATCTTTTAGTAATGTTATTAAAACCAATTTAGTTAGTAGTTTAAACATGTAAGCATGATAATAGAGAAGTGTGATAACTTTCTAATTCTATCACATCAAAATATAAACCGCTTCTCTAGCAAAATTCTAGACATAGAACTTATTAATGAAAAATATGAAATAGATATTCTTTGTTCAATTGTTTTAAGTATATAAATGTGTTATGTGAACTATCTGTAAATGATTGCTATCATATACTTAATTTAAAATGATTGACTCTGTCTCAAAATGAATAATGTTATTGTTTCGAAGTTTTTCTTTTGTATACCTAAATATAATCTAAAATAATAAGCATTCAGACAACCGATCGAGCATATATTGTGTTTGCCTACTAAATAATTACTCTAATTGGACCAAATCCCGTGTTCATGCCCGCTTGAGTATGTTTCGCCGGACCGTCTCAACTGGGTCGTGTTGAAACCGGTAGCAGATGAACCCACTGAGTTTGTTTCGCTGGGTCTTCTCAGTTGGGGCGCATTGGATCCGGTGGTAGCATTAAAGCGCGACCGTCGTTATTAACACAAGGTCCGTTATAATAATAATACCTTTAATTTAGACAGAACCATTGACAATATGTAGTAAAAATTTTAGACTTAAACTAGATAATTAAACATAATCTCTTGACAATAACTTGATACGAGCTAGCTAAATATCATTGCTGTAATAAAATAAATTTTATAAATGTTTTCATACAATATGTACCTAAATATCTATGTTACTAGAAATAATATCTAATGTATACAACTATATTACTACAAACATGTTCTGACTATTTACAAGCGCTTTTTTAAAGTCTACGTGAATAAAAACCTTTTTTATTTATTTTTATTTTATTTTATTTAGATGATCTGTGTGACATTGTCCCCAGATATTATTATTATTATATGTAAGACCCCTTGTTGGTTGAGGAGATTCCCCGAAAAGCATGTTAAGCCGTCGGTCCCAATTGATCATCGGCGAGGGTACTGGTGTGATTGAGATCATATCTGCCTTCCCATAACTTAATGCCGTTTCAGAAAAGCATGTATCAAGGCAAAATACACTTTATTACATTTATACAAAGTAGTATTAAGCATGGCAAATTTCACTATATTACGGTTTTTTAGCATATAGACGGCCAAATCACCTTTCCCTCCTCAATTGCCGACTCCTGCCGGACACAGCGACTGCGCCACAACCAGATCGCTGTCTTCCCGGAACTACTTGCACGTGGCGGTAGAGGATACAAAACAAATAATCATGCTCATCACACAAAGGCTTCTGAAAAGGGATCGCACACGTCACTAACCTCAAGAACTTGACTGCCTCGTTGGTCTAGCGGTAGCGTGTTCAAGCGCCGACAATGAGGTCCTGGATTCAAATCACGGGTCCGGCCAAAAAGTGATTTTGGGATTTTTCCGAAAAATAAATTTCTCAGTATCAGCCCCAAGTCTGGGAGTTGGCAGCATTATACCCCCGTTCCTCGGAGAGCACATAAAGCCGTCGGTTCTGTACCTGACCTCATTCTGGGCGTGTCACTAGTCGTACCGTCGGATCATGAGAGTGATGGAATAGACAGTGCCCCTGTGTTTGCGCACACACTTGTGCACTATAATATGTCCTGCGCATTTGTCTAATCTCCATTGAGACTGGCCGCCGTGGTCGAAATTCGGCCGGGAGGACATCAACTTCAATACCAACAGAGAAATCTATTTATTAAAAATATTTTCATAAGTAAGAATCTAAAGGTAGAGTTGTGTAAATAATATTTTTCTCCATTCTATTTGAACTCGGTGTGCACCTGAACTTGCGAACCAAAGAACATTTGTACGGAGCGAAGTAAAAAGATAAAAACATAGGGTTTCCATTCAAAGAAAGACGGGGTGGATTTTCTACGAAGAATTTTTTACAATGACGATTACGTATGCACGTAAAACGCGGGTAATGGACGGATCGTTTTAGGGTCCCGTACCCAAAGGGTAAAACGGGACCCTATTACTAAGACTTCGTGTCTGTCTGTCTGTTCGTCTGTCTCCAGGCTGTATCTCATGAACCGTGATAGTTAGACAGTTGAAATTTTTACAGATGATGTGTTTCTGTTGCCGCTATAACAACAAATACTAGAAAACAAAATAACCCGTTCCGTACCCTAAGGGTAAAACGGGACCCTATTACTAAGACTTCACTGTCAGTCTGTCAGTCTGTCTGTCTGCCCGTCTGTCACCAGGCTGTAACTCATGAACCGTGATAGTTAGACAGTTGAATTTTTTTACAGATGATGTGTTTCTGTTGCCGCCATAACAACATATTATACATATACGCCATACAACAAACCTGAATTTATTGCCGTTTTTATAGATAACTAGCTGTGCCCGCAGTTTTAAACTTTACAAATTATAGCCTATGTGTTAATCCAGGTATCAGCTAACGTCGTACCAAATTTTATTTAATGCCGTTTAGACGTGAAGAAGTAACAAACATACACACTCACAAACTTTAGCCTTTATAATATATGTGTGATGGTACGGAACCCTTCGTGCGCGTCTGACTCGCACTTGGCCAGTTTTTACATGAAGCTTCGCATAGAATTCTCTACCATTCAACATTTATTTTCAAACCTAAGGTTTAAGTTAGAATAATGTCTCAACCAACATGTGGGTGGATTTAAATATGTATAAAATAACAAAAGGCCTTTGAAATGTAACCATTGTACCGAATTATATTAAAAATTCTCAGCTCGGTATTTGAAAGATTTAATAGTTATTAAATCCTCCGAGGAAAATTAATTGGGCAACGAAAAATGTTAATAGGCTTTCGCTTTAATTCTGAGAACAATTTAAGTGCGAATTTATAACACTTATAGGATTTCATCCAGCTTATACAGACGTACCTAGAATCACGCCTGTTTTCCAGAAGGATAGGCAGATACCACGGATTTCCATTTGCTATGATCTTTGCACACCTCTTTTGTCTCGCTTACGGTTATTATATTCGAATACTTTTTAAATCATAGTTTTTATTATTAACTATGATATCATTTATTATCTTTAGCATTTTGAAATATGCTAAATTGAAAACAATTTTTCAGACATCTTTAAAATGAATAGTATAAATTTAAGTGTGGGCGGGAATCGAACCCACGACCACGGGGTATCCGCCCCCATGTGCGTTAATCACTCCGCCATCGCACCGTGGTCCTGTGATCGAATTAATACAAACCATTCGATATTTCTTAACGCGCTTAAGACGCTTTTAGTGATATGTAACCGAAACCTACACGGCTAACAACGTTCCGTAGCATTATCTAAAAAAACGAGCATTATCTATAAAACGAGCATTATCTATAATAAAAACGAGCATTATCTATAAAACGAGCATTATCTATAATAAAAACGAGCATTATCTATAAAACGAGCATTATCTATAATAAAAACGAGCATTATCTATAAAACGAGCATTATCTATAATAAAAACGAGCATTATCTATAAAACGAGCATTATCTATAATAAAAACGAGCATTATCTATAAAACGAGCATTATCTATAATAAAAACGAGCATTATCTATAATAAAAACGAGCATTATCTATAAAACGAGCATTATCTATAATAAAAACGAGCATTATCTATAAAACGAGCATTATCTATAATAAAAACGAGCATTATCTATAAAACGAGCATTATCTATAATAAAAACGAGCATTATCTATAAAACGAGCATTATCTATAATAAAAACGAGCATTATCTATAAAAACGAGCATTAGTATTTGTTGTTATTTGTTTGTATTGTAAATATTCATCATCTGTGAAAATGTCAACTGTCTAACTGCCACGGTTCATGAGATACAGCCTCGTGATAGACGGACAAACAGACAGACAGCGTAGTCTTAGTAATAGGGTCCGTTGATATACAATGCTTTGCCTAAATCGATTACTGATCTGCCGTTTAAAAAGTTTTGTATCGAATTGCGTAAGTGGTTGTTGCACGAATGTTTTTACTCACTGAATGAATTTTCCGCCAAATATCCATGTAAGTTTTTAGGGTTCCGTAGCCAAATGGCAAAAAACGGAACCCTTATAGATTCGTCATGTCTGTCTGTCTGTCTGTCCGTCCGTATGTCACAGCCACTTTTTTCCGAAACTATAAGAGTTGTACTACTGAAACTTGGTAAGTAGATGTATTCTGTGAACCGCATTAATATTTTTACACAAAAATAGAAAAAGAACGATTATTTTGGGGGGTCGCCATACATAGAACTGAAACTCGAAATTTTTTTTTTCATCGTACCCATACTTATGGGGTGTCTATGGATAGGTCTTCAAAAATGATATTCAGGTTCCTAATATCATTCTTTTCTAAACTGAATAGTTGCGCGAGAGACACTTCCAAAGTGGTAAAATGAGTGTCCCTCCCCCCTCTAACTTCTAAAATAAGAGAATGATAAAACTAAATAAATATATGATGTACATTACCAAAGAAACTAACAATGAAAATTGGTTTGAACGAGATCTAGCAAGTAGTTTTTTTTATACGTCATAAACCGCAATTTGCTTTCATTTAATCAACTGAAATACTTGCTGCTACGGAACCCTTTATGTGCGAGTCCGACTCGCACTTGGCCGGTTTTTATTTAGTCTTGGTCTGGTATCAAAACTGAAGTATCGAAGTTGAGATGTTAACAGTGTTTTTTTAATAGATTGACTCGGTTTTATTTATATAATTTAATTATAAGATAAAAGAAAATTTCACTATATTATTAATATCTAATTGTTATGCAACCCTTTGCATGCCGCTGTGTCGGCGAAACATGTTGATCTATGTCATTTTAACAACATTGTACCGTGTTTCTGGCAAATAAATGTTCTATTAATTTCTATTCTATTCTATTCTTCCCGTTTTACCCTTTGGGAACGGAACCCCCAAAATAAAGGTGACTATATATTATCAGTAGTGAATCACAATACCTGAATGATATATATACAGCATGTAACTTAATTAACGCACATCCTGAAAATAGTTTGTTCAGAATGGTTTACTGAATCGATTTATATCATTTTTAATATAGGTAATTTTTTATTCCAAAATAAATAAAACTACGGAAATTATTGTCCTGTACAGTCAAAACAAATGGACCGTAAGTCAAAGTAATAAGACTTTTAATATCGCAGGTTTAATGGTATTCAAACAAATTCTATCATTCAATTCAAAATAAAGAAAAATAAACTTTATTCCAAGAAACTAATTTAGTAAATAACAATGCAAATACCTACATGTTAAATAAAAATTTCGGTTTATGTATTATGATTGCAACATAATATTCTAATTGGGGTGTTTGAGGGTGTGTGTTAATTACGTTACATGTTGTATATAACTTTCTTTATAAGCCGAAGCCAAAAAATAATTGCCCTTTACCGATACTATTCGTATTCCTTAAATAAAACCGTCAGCATATTTTCTAAGCACTAAGCTGAAGAGCTTTAGCTATCTGTCCAATCGGAATCTTACCAACTAGGGTGTGAATACCACAGTTGGCTATAGATTTACTGTTTCTCTTGTTAAATATTAGCCTGGAAAATACCCTAACATTTCCTAATATTTATACGGTTAGTAGAATTGGTAATGTTAGTATGAAAAGGTTTATTTAAAGCTTTTAAAATGAATTTTCTAGTTAGTTATTAATATCCTATATCTTTATTTTCTCTTGACATTATTCACAAAGGGTCAACTAATCCTAAACTAGGCAGAATCGGCCCTATGGCAACCAGACAACTGATAAACATACTTATAAATTCTTAAATACACATTTTTATAGATAAACAAATAACCGTAACGTATACTTTATTCGATAGTTTGAGGGTTTTTTTGGCATCTTGGAGTATCCTGTCTGTTCTTAATTTATTTCTTCGAGCCCTCCAAATTCTGCCGCTTTTGCAAAACAGTCTTGATAGTAACAATTGTTACAGATAAATTACCAAATACTCGTGTTCATCAATCGACTGCACGTGTGGCGCAGCGGTTACGACACTCGCTTTGCCACTCAGTGTCCCGGGTTCGAACCACGCGCAGGATAACTATTTGTGTGACCCATAAATAGTTGTCCTGAGTCTGGATGTACTTTGTATCCGTCAATTATATGTTTGTAAAGTAGCGACATAGGGATTATTTCCCTAGTGCGGGCGTTGTCTAGAAAAAAACAAAAAAATATCAATCGAAGATTTGACCCAGATGGGAATCGACCCCACGACCTCTGATTAAGCAGCCAGATTCACTAACCACTCGATCAACAGGCAAGTGTAAGAAAACCAAAATCTGTACATCATTTTCAAAGTCAAAAATTCTTTATTCCGTAAAAAATTTACATTTATGTGGAATCGTCATATTTTTTTACCCTACCGTGCAGTGCATGACGTGGCAGCTACTGAGAAACACTGCCAGAAAACTCAGAAGAATCCTTTTTTAAAATAAAATATACTTAAGATTATTTACAATCATGTGTGTTGACTCAGAACAATCCCAAGCACTTTTATCACTTAAATAATCTGATATTTTGTAATATGCCCTGCTACACAATTTGGCTTTAATAATTCTTTTAAACTTATTCGTAGACAATTCTCTAATATCATTGGGAAGTTTGTTATAGAATCTTATACATTCATTTAAAGCAAGCTACAATTCCACAGCAATTATTAAAGTTAATCACCTAAACTGTCATAATTACGCAGCACACTTAGGCAGGCGCTATACGGATGTTGTGTACTTGTAGCGTCGAGTTGAATGCAAGTCGTTACGCTGAGTGCACACTATAGTCACGGCCTAGTGCTCTGTTGCACTACTGGCCCCGAGATCCGATACATTGTCTTGTGCAACAGGCTTGAATTTCGTTGTGTTGCATTCTGTAGTTGGGTTTTTGAATTTTATGTTGAAACCCAAGTTATTGTTAAGTGTTTTAACGAGGAATAGATTTGTCTCATGAGCTTTTTGCGTGTACAGTCATTCGCTTGGCTTTTTTTTTATTTGAACGGATATTCCAACAAAGACACCAGCTGTTTTTGAACTAAAATGATAATAGCTTTTTTCTCTAGTTATCAATTCTGTATTAATTATATGGGTACGCAAATTTGTAGTTAATTACTTATGAAATGTAAGAAGAACTAAGTAATGAAATAGTAAGTAATTAAATTTGAGGTCAAAGATGTTGTGATATAAGAATGATGATATAAGTATCTTGTTTAAAATCGGTTAAACATATGTTTAAAACATGCTTTTAAAGGGGCCCGTTAATTAAAACGCGCTAGGTCCCCACCGCCCTAGTTTTTCGACTCCAGCAGATTAATTAGAAATATATAAGTATGTTTCTCAATTTTCTGGTTGCCATAGCACAGACTCTGTTCCTAGTTTGAGATCAGATGGCAGTGTATTACCTGCCAGGCTCTCATAGCCAGATGCTCTCACCGGACTGTGAGTGACGAGGTTAAGCGATTAGACTTGCGGCCAGTCCATAGATGGGTGATCGCCAAATTTAATTTTAGAGCGTCTCCGTGCGGAGGGTGCGGTAAGCTAACGGCAACAGTCGTTTAGCCATGTCAGAGCCCTATTGGGCAGCTTGAACAACTCTGACACCAGGGTAACTACTGCCCATACGATAAGTAAGTAAGATTACTTGTCCCAAGATATTTATATTTGGTTATCCCGCTTCAAAGGAGTTTATTATGTATTGCTATCGTGTGTCAAAGGATACATAATTTTGTTACTACAACCTTAACTTCCCGTTTCCGTTTGAAATAAACGTGCAGGAGTTATGTCTTCAAAATGTAGGTAGTAATTCACACGGGACATGTCATTGTGCTACAGAAATTGTTATAGAAAAGAAAAAGAAATTGTTTGAAGTACATATAGAGTGTGTGGCGACGGCGAAAAATATCGGAATCAGAATATCATCACCCCATCTCATCCCGTGGGGGGCGTAGAAGTCGACCCGAGGGAATATCTACCAGAGGATGGGCAGCAGCTTCCTTCTGATTGCTATGACCATCTTACTGCGATCGCCAACCCGCCTGCCAAGCGTGGCGATTATGGCATATTCCCCCAAGACGATTCATGAGGGAGGCTTGTCCAGCAGTGGACTTATTTAGCTGTAATGATGATGGTAGAGTGTACTAGCGACTTTGTTTTGGCCGAAAGGCCACGAGAACTCAGTATCCTTTCTTTTGGAATTATCTTATACTACTAATATTATAAATGCGAAAGTTTGTGAGGATGGATGGATGCTCGTTACTCTTACACGCAAAAACTACTGAACGGATTTTGATGAAACTTGATAGTAATATAGCTTATATATCAGAACAACACATATGCTACAATTTTTTAAGATTTTGTGTGATTTGGCCATAATCACACTAGTATTATAAACGCTAAAGTTTGTGAGTGTATATGTATGTCACACAAAATCTACCGGATGGATTATGATGAAACTTTATAGCATTATAGCGTACTAGCAGTGCCCGCGGACTTCGTTCCGCGTTATATATTTTTTTGTCCCTGCCCGTTTGTCCCGCGTAATACTTCGGGTTAAAAGTTCGGTATAAATAAAAATTATGATATGACACTCCACTATAACGTAGCTTTCCATTGGTGAAATAATTTTGAAAAACGGTTCTGTAGATCCAAAGATTACCCCTTACAACATCACAAACTCACAAACGTTACCTCTTTATAATATTAGTATGTATAGATATATCCGAAACACACATAGGCTTTAATTTATAAAGTTTATCGCGGGTAAAACCGCGGGGTACAGCTAGTATTAAAATAAGTATATATATATAAATCCCTCTCAGACCTGTCTAGGCGTGCATTTGTATTGAAATTCTATATGGCCTGGGTAATAATATATAGGCTAATCTTTAACTAAACACCACGCAGAAGCTATTTTAGATACCATTTCGGAGCTTAATAATAAAATTATATAGTCCATATTCTCAATATGATAGATAAAGCTGCGGTACGGGTAACTTATTGGGAATAAATACTCGTGAACTGGGCTTAACGAAATTACTTTTTGTGAGCACCCTAAAAATTCTGGCTTCCGATAAATATTATTTGCAAAAAAATATCCTTAGATGGATGCGTAGAGTGACAAGAATGTATTAAATAAGGAATGAGTATGTTAAAGGAAATTGGAAATGGAATTTGGATGAAATTTTGACGTGGAGTGGTTGGCAAATGCTTACTTTCCACGCCGCAGGTCGTGGGTTCGATTCCCACGCAGGACAGATATTTGTGTGCATGAATATGTCTGTTTGTCCTTAGTGTGGGTGTAATCTATAATAATAATATCTAGGGACAATGTCACTCAGATCATCCTAGCCCCAAACTAAGCAAAGCTTGTGCTATGGGTACCAGGCGACGATATACATACTTATATAGATAGATAAATACTTAAATACATACTTCTATACATCTATACATATAAATAAAATTGGATTGTCTGTTTGTAATATTGAAATAACCGTTTTTACTACATGTATACAAATATATTATGTATATACGGTACATACATCAAAATAAAAAAAAATTAAATTTTTGTATGCCTGTCCGTCTGTTTGTTCTGCCTAATCTCTGAAATGACTCGATCGATTTTGATGGGACTATTATTGGCAGGTATCTGATGTAATAAGGAGTAACTTAGGCTACGTTTATTTTAGAAAAAATCTTTTATTTTAGTCATAACCAAAAAAAAAACTAATAAACACGCGATGCGCGTGTTTATAGCTATTGTCAATAAAAATATAAGTTAACTTGGAATAAGTTAAAATAAAATGGAATTAATTAGTATCATAATAAAAAAAAAACTAAAAAATTAAAGAACGTTAGGCGGACCGCAGTTAGCTGGTTCAGCTAGTTATAAGTATGTATTTATAAAAAAAAAACAAGTAATATATTTAATATATCAGTTATCTGGTATCCATAGTACAATCTCTGCTCGGCTTGGGATCAGATGGCCGTGTCTTTCTAACTAATGATTCGATTATATCAATTTGGCTACAATAAATGGTTATCGTATTTGTATTACAATTACGTTGATATTTACAGACGCCACCACATTTCCCCAATTGAAAGTGAACCTTATGCTTATGTGATAAAGTTGAAAATCTATAAAAGAAATTTGACAGATTGGGGTAGCTGGAAGTGCTGGCGTTTGTACCAAGGTCTTATTGTGCGGCTCTATTATACTTAAGTTCTCGCTATGATAACAGAGAGGGTGTAGTACTGTTGCAACGGAAATGTGCAAGTTAATAAGTAATGACGGGCTGCTTGGCGTGGTTGGTAGATATTGCATTGTCGTGGGTTCGATTCCCACTCAGGACAGATATTTGTGTGTAAATATCTTTATAAGTATGTATTAACGAAGAATAGTGTATACGGTCACCGTAGCCTAGTTGGTAGTGCCCCTGCCTACGAAGCTGGTGGTCCTGGGTTCGAATCCCGGTAAGTGCAAATATTTGTGTGATGAGTACGAATATTTGTTTCAGAGTCATGGATGTTTTCTATTTATTAGTTTAGTATTTAAGTATATATCTATCTATATAAGTATGTAGGTATATCGTCGCCTGGTACCCATAGTACAAGCTTTGCTTAGTTTGGGGCTAGGCTGATCTGTGTAACATTGTCCCTAGATATTATTATTATTATTATTCTATCCTATTAATATTATAAACTTGAAAGTTATTACGGATGGATGGATGGATATTTCTTACTCTTTCACGTAAAAACTACTGAATGGATTTCAATGAAATTTTACAATAACTTAGCTTATACATCAGAATAAGACATATGCAATTCATAAAGATATTGTGTGAATTGGCCAAAATATGACGATAAGTGTGAAGTAAGCAGGAAAAAATCTAACATCTGCGAGCTATGCCGGCGTGCACTGCCAAAACCGCTAGAGGTACATACACACGCTACTAATACATATTATAAATGCGAAAATTTATGAGTATAGATGTATGTTTGTTACTTGCCAAGACAACTTGTACGCGGGTGAAACCGCGGGGCAAGTCTAGTAGCATATATCTATACATATAATAACATCGTAGGAAAGTCAAAACTGTACATTGAATATTTTTTTTAAAGGATACTTGGGGCGTGATCTACAATGGATATCGAAGCCAAAAATATAGTTTTTAGATTTTTTTGTCTGTGTGTCTGTTTGTCTGTATGTATGTCCGGGCTAAACTCAAAAAGTACTGCATGGATTTAGTTAAAATTTTGCATGAATGTTACTAAGATGTCGGGTCAACGTATGATGATGACTCCAGACTGGTTTCGGTCACGGCGACTGCCTCAACTCCGTACAGATAGTTGTCGTTGGTGTGCTCGCATATGACTACAGTAGCCAATCTTATTTGAGAAGGTCCGCGCACATTGCGGGCATGTGAGCACACCATTATTAAAATTATAACTGATCGCCGCAGGTGGTCGGGCTTTCAGTTCGTCACGTCTAGAGTCAAGCTCTGACCGACGATGCTCCTCAAAGTCAAAAACTTTGTTTTTGACTAGAGCTCTCCAATCAGATCTGTCGGCCGCAAGCCTTTCCCACAACGAGGTCTCAATGTCACATTTGTTCATATGGCGTTTTTGCACATCTTCTACATATTATCACGCTATCACCTTCGGGGGAGGAGCTGTGATAATTTATAACATTTAAAGCGGGTAAAACCGCGGGGCACAGCTAGTGTAATATAAAAGTGGTACATGTAGTATAATCGTCATTACATTACCTGTTTTCCATAGTACAAGCTCTGCTTAGTTTGAGATCAGATGGCTGTTTGTGAATAATGTCCCAGGATAATATTATTATTAAAAACAATAATAAAAGAACAGATTAAAAAAAAGTTCTTATAATAATTAACAAACTGAAGATATTGTCAGTTAACTTATTTTCTGAACAAATTACTACCACCTCAAGATAAACGTTACGTGAATTACAGAGAATTGAATATACAAATTACGTGCACTGCCGAGCCCAAAATATACAAATCATATGCACTATAGACCTCAAAATAAACAACTTATAACCACTACACAGCTCAAAGAACCCTTTTGATAATATTTTAAATTGCGTTCCATTTAACAGAAACGTTCGATGTTTTGAAATCAAACCATCACGTCCATTTCAAATATCGAATTGAAAAACAAATTAAATTTTTAAATTATATGCTGGATTTTCAATAAATTGCCTTAGGGTTTTTTAGTGGAAGCGTAAGAAATGTATTAAATTTTATTGGATTTAATATAGGCATTCCATTCTACGTGCTCGTGTTGAAATTATTTAAGGTTAAGTATCGTATATCGTATCGTATTCATATTGAAGCTTGAAGTAGATATTCTATAGATAAACTTGAGAGGTGTCAAGGGACACCCGGATGGAACGAAGTTGTTTTTTATTATTTATTATGTACAAAAAACCTGTATACACTCAACAAAAATAATCGTCGCGACACCACACTGTTCAATGCGAAATAGAAAGACGAAACGAAATTATCTGGCTTGCTTTCTATAAGAGAGAGAGAGACAGACAGATAAACATGCGCACGCCGCGCCGCGCCGCACGGCTTACTAGTCTAGCCCCTTTTCGCAACGCGCGATAAGGCACTTCGTTCCAATAATATTATACACTAGCTGTGGCCCGCGGTTTTACTCGCGTTAAATTTTGTAAATTATCACAGCTCCTCCCCCGTACGTGATAGCGTGATAATATGTAGCCTATATGTTGACCCGACCTCTTAGTAATATTCATGCAAAATTGGAAGTAAATCCATGCAATACTTTTTGAGTTTAGCCCGGACATACATACAGACAAACTGACAAAAATTCTAAAAACTATAATTTCGGCTTCGATATCGATTGTAGATCACGCCCCAAGTATCCTTTTTTAAAAATATTCAATGTACTGTTTTGACTTTCCTACGATTGTATTATATAGTATAGATAGATGTTGAAAGTTCATATAACATAATATGTCCTCCTTTTTTGTGTTTTACGTGGTGGAAATGCCATTCGCACGTTGTGTAGGGCCGACCCACTAAAACCACCACGGTAGCCAGCCTCACAGTGCCTGTAGCGGGGGCTCTGGGTACTCGTGAACGATCTCACCAGTGCCCCCGCCGTACACTGAGTGTCTGAGACTCTCACCCGGGATAATATGTCCTCCTGATTTCAGTCACATTCTTCTTTCACGAGTATATCTATCAATAACGAATCAATGTTGACCGAATTGAAGATCATCATCATCATATCAGCCGAAAGTCGCCCACTGCTAGACAAAGGCCTCCCCAAAGATCTCCACTATTGCCGGTCTTGCGCTATCCGTATCCAGCGACTTCCAGCGACCTCGCAAAATTGAAGATCATCATCATCATATCAGCCAAAAGTCGCCCACTGCTAGACAAAGGCCTCTCCAAAGATCTCCACTATTGCCGGTCTTGCGCTATCCGTATCCAGCGACTTCCAGCGACCTCGCAAAATTGAAGATCATCATCATCATATCAGCTGAAAGTCGCTCACTGCTAGACAAAGGCTTCCCCAAAGATCTCCACTATTGCCGGTCTTGCACTATCCGTATCCAACGACTTCCAGCGACCTCGCAAAATTGAAGATCATCATCATCATCATATCAGCCGAAAGTCGCCCACTGCTAGACAAAGGCTTTCCCAAAGATCTCCACTATTGCCGGTCTTGCGCTATCCGTATCCAGCGACTTCCAGCGACCTCGCAAAATTGAAGATCATCATCATCATATCAGCCGGAAGTCGCCCACTGCTAGACAAAGGCCTCCCCCAAAGATCACCACAATTGCCGGTCTTGCGTTATCCGCATCCAGCGACTTCCAGCAACCCTAACAAAATCATTGGGCCATCTTGTATTTCATGTGGAGACATTTTAATTTAAATGACTGCACGTGTGCCGCAGGTGTTAAGACAGTCACCTCGTCACTTCTTGTTCCGGGTTCGATTTCCGTGCAGAACAACTATTTGTGTGAACCATAAGTACCCGGTCTGGATGTACTCTGTGCCCGTCTATTATATGTTTGTAAAGTACCCCGCGACACAGGAATTACTTTCTATTACTAGTGCGGGGAATGTGATATAAAAAAAAACTTTTTTTTTTTTTTTTAAATTTCCTCAACCGAATTTGTACTATTCTGTTTGTTCTATCCACTATTTCTGTTCATAATCATATCAGCCGAAAGACGTCCACTGCTGGACAAAGGCCTCCCCCAAAGATCTGCAAAATTGTCGGTCTTGCGCTAATCGCATCCAGCAGTTTACAACGACCCGCACAAGATCATCGGTCCATCTTGTAGGGGGCCTGCCCACGCTGCGTCTTCCGGTTCGTGGCTCGAGAACCTCTCTGCCCCAACGGCCGTTGTTTCTATGAGCTATATGCCCCGCCCACTGCCACTTCAGTTTTGCAATTCTTCGGGCTATGCCGGTGAATTTCGCCTGCGGATTTCGACATTTCTGATTCGATCTCGCTGGGAAACTCCGAGCATAGCCCTCTCCGTTGTTCTTTGGGTGACCTTGAGCTTTCTAATAAGGCCCATAGTGAGCGACCACATCTCTGTTCCGTAAGTCATCACCGGCAACACACACTGGTCGAAGACCTTCGACTTGAGACACTGCGGCATTTCTGTTATATATGGCGTTTGCGTCTGTTACAGACGATTTACGGCGCATTGTCTGAGAGACATTTCTTTTGGTGGCTAAACAAACCGATGCGAGTGCGACATAGCCTGCCGCAGACCTGAAAAGAGAAGTTTGCGGTGGTTAGTGCCGAGCCGCTTTCATGTCGCTTCTATCTCTTATCAGCAAGTACTCCGAACCAGGCTTCGTCACAGATCTTACGACCCTCCACTACACGCTGGCGCCATTCAACTCTATTTTCAGCGACCTTTTCCCAGCTACAGTGGTCAATTTTAAAAGCGGCCATATCCCGCTTTGTGCAGTCTTTAAAGCGAAGCAGAGGGGTACCGACATCGCGCTTCGCATTAGCTACCGCACCCAACAGAACACATCGTGGTATTCGAGTGGGTTCCATTCTGTTCACATGCCCCAACCAACGTGAACACCTTCGTTTCTGTTGCACCTTGTATAATGAGAATCGGTCGGAAAATACTGATTATGTTTTAAATGGAAAGATTTGTACCATCTCGATTATTCTCGAGTGTGAGTTATTTTAAGACCACTTACTGTAATGTGCTACTAGTATGTCACCCCGCACTTAGGATCTTATCGAGTTAGGAATGATAGAGTTGGTATCATACTACACGTGTCACGTTAATTGATTGATTTGAATATCATAGCTGTCAAATTAATACCTGGTATGTGCCAAAATGGCACTACTGAGATACTAGTTATGAACGGTATCTTGTTGTAATAATATTGTCCTCGTCGCCGAATTTCTGTAACGGTGGCCAATCTCATACGGCGCGGGATGTATTATAGTGTACAAGCATGTGTGTAAACACAGGGACACTTTTATTCCATCATGGCCTAAACCGGGATGAAAAAAAAAAATTAATATGTAAATCAACATTACAGTCTATAAAAAAACAGTACAGTTGGTTAAAAATACAGTACAGTTGAGGCGCTCATAGCTAGATGCTCACACCGCTCCGTAACTGATCGGCGAGGTTAAGGAACTAGGCTCGCGGTCAGACCATAGATGGGTGACCGCCAAAGTGGTTTAATTTTTTAGAGTCTCCGTGCTTCGGAGGGCACGTTAAGCTGTCGGTCCCGGTTGTAGTCATTAGACAACAGTCTAATGACTACAACCATCGTCAGGCCTAATGGGCGGCTTGAACAACTCTGACACTAGGGTAACCACTGCCCATACGATAAGAAAGAAGAAAAATACAGTAGACAGTAGTAGTAGAAGGAAGACCTCGTTAAACATTCTCTGACCAAATCGGAGACGTTCTCAAGAAAGGGCACGTCAGAAGTAACCGGCGAGCATGTATGAAGAATATAATGACAGTAATCGAGTCAAAAAAGGGTTTGCAAAGATCGTGACAAATGGATATTCGTTGTCTCTACCTACCCCTCTGGGAAACAGGCGTGAGTCTATGTATGTATGTATGTATACAATAAAATTTTAATGTAACCTTTATGTCATTCAAATAGAAGTTAATAATATTTTAATGTACAGATGCCCGCACATCCAGCTACCCCGATCTGTCAAATTTCTATTATAGATTTTCAACTTGATCACATAAGGATAAGGTTTACTTTCAATTGGGGAAATTTGACAGATTGGGGTAACTTAATGTGCTGACGTCTGTGTCTTTTTGTCATTCAAATACCAAGAAATTAAATAACTTCTTGGTAAAAAAATAAATAAAAAAGGTTTTTATTCACTTAGACTTTGAAAAAGCGCTTGTAAATAGTCAGAACATGTTTGTAGTAATACAGTTATTGTTTCTAGTTACTTATTACAGACATTTAGGTACCTACACGGAATGTTAAAACATTTATACAATTTATTTCATAACAATTTATTAGTATTTGATTCACATAAAAGTTATATAAAAAATTTTAACCCTCGACGCAAAAAGACGGTTGTCAGAAGTTTTACGTCGATGTCTGTCTGAGCGTGAATGTGTGTCAGACACACACATACACAGTCAGTCTGTAGTATCGTAACTCTTAAACGAATGGATAGAGTTCGATGTGTTGTTTTTCATTTGAAAGCCAGTTTCCTTGTGGTGGTTCTTAGTTATGTTTGGTTAATATCGGTCCAGCAGTGTAAGAGTATTCAAAAGATGTAGTTATAACTTTGTGGCTTTCTAACGGTTAGGTTATAGAATATTATGTTTATTGCGCCAAATTCATTGTTATTTTATTTATGAAGATTAATTAATAAACTTAGTTCATTTGGAAACAAAAGCAATATTATCTTGAGGTTTTTGATAAATTACTCATTACACAACGGAGTTTGTGATATTAGTAATTACTCATCTTCGTTAAGGTTCGTTTTGTTTAAAGAAACTCGCTAACAGCGTTGAATATATTAAGAGGAAACGCACATTCTTAAGTAATTTGAATATGGTTACTTACTTACTTATCGTATGGGCATTGGTTACCCTGGCGTCTGTGTCATTCAAGCCGCCCAAGGCCTTTTTTAATAAATAAAATAAATAAAAAAGGTTTTTATTCACGTAGACTTTAAAAAAGCGCTTGTAAATAGTCAGAACATGTTTGTAGTAATATAGTTGTATACATTAATATGTCTAGTACCATAGATATTTAGGTACACATTGTATTGATTGTATGAAAACATTTATAAAATTTATTTTATAATAGCAATGATATTTAGCTAGCTTGTATCAAGTTATTGTCAAGAGATTATGTTTAAGTTTAATTATCTAGTTCAAGTCTAATATTTTTACTACATAATGTCAATGGTTCTGTCTATATTAAGGTATTATTATTATGACGGACCTTGTGTTAATAACGACGGTCGCACGTTAATGCTACCACTGGATCCAATGCGCCCTAACTGAGAAGACCCAGCGAAACAAACTCAGTGGTTCGTCTACTACCGGTTACAACACGACCCAGTTGAGACGGTCCGGCGAAACATACTCAAGCGGACATGAACACGAGCCTCTGACATAGTTTAACGACTACAACCGGGACCGACAGTTATAACCTTTTTTTTTCTCTTCTAACGTCGGGAAATCCTTTATGGATCGTCCCGCTTAAAATGCCCTTTTTTGCAAAAACATTAGTTTTCGCGCCCTCGACTTCATATTATTTTTAAAATGTAACTAGTGATAACAAATTTAAAAAAAAACTATTCAATAGTTCCATCATGGAATTGTTAATGGTACAAACGAATAATTCGGTTTTTTATCGAGGTATTCGGGTATTTTCGGATATTTATATAAAGGCGTTATGTAAAAATATCTAACTTCTAAACACGAGAACAACGTTTCTACGTTGTTTGAGAACGCAGTAGGTATCGAAATCGCTACGAAAAGTATCAAATTACTTTCTGTTCAATGCATTTGTATGAAGTCTTATGATTTAAAAACAATTAAGACAATAGTTTGGCGAGCCTCCGGCACAAAAAAATGCGTTTAATCACTTAGTACGAACCCCCTTAACCCGCCCATATACACACCTAACTCAAATTCAGGCGACTCGATATGAGATCCAACCATGGCAACCTTCAAGAAGCGAGCCTATTCTTTTCTAAAGGCCGGCAACGCACTTGCGGCTCCTCTGGTGTTGCGAGTGTCCATGGGCGGCGGTGATCACTTACCATTAGGTAACCCACTTACTCGTTTGCCATCCTATATTACAAAATAAAACTTCGCTGATCACTTATCGGTTGGTGAGAGCAACTGTAAGCGTTGATTTAATTTTAGTTAAGATTATGTTAATTTAGAAAAGATTGTTATTTACTAGTTGTGCCCCGCGGCTTTACCCGCGTTTAAATTTATTTATTATCACAGCTCCTCTCCCGTAGGTGATAGCGAGATAATATGTAGCCTATATGTTGACCCGACCTCTTAGTAATATTCATGCAAAATTTGACGTAAATCCATGCGGTACTTTTTGAGTTTAGCACAGACATACATACAGACAAACAGATAAAAATTCCAAACACTATATTATTGGCTTCGATATCGATTGTAGATCACGCCCCAATTATCCTTACAAAAAAATATTCAGTGTACAGTTTCGACTACGATTTTATTATATGTATATAGATAAAGCTGATCAGATTTGCTATAGGTTAAAGCTTAAACGTTCTAAACCTTAATTTATTATAAGAAGAACTAAATTTGAATTGGAGAATGAAAAAGAGTAATGCAATACCGTGATTACCATAACCAATGGCCTGCGCGTCGCGGCGTGCACGCGAGATATGGTGTGACGTCACGGGTTG
The DNA here is from genome assembly GCA_951640165.1 of Pseudoips prasinana. Classification (NCBI taxonomy): domain Eukaryota; kingdom Metazoa; phylum Arthropoda; class Insecta; order Lepidoptera; family Nolidae; genus Pseudoips; species Pseudoips prasinana. Next base: position 20,859,863 of record OX621260.1, read on the forward strand.
ACACGCTCGGTAAATATAGGGTTGTTCCGCCAGAAGATTAGGGAGCTTCCATACTATATGTGAGATACTGTATGTTAACTTGTGGTTAACGGTGCTGGTTACGTGTGAAACGCCGGTCGGCGTAGTTGGTAAATGCTTTCTTTTCACGCCGCGGGTCGTGGGTTCGATTCCCACCCAGGACAGATATTGGTGTACATGAACATCAGACATGTTCATATCTTGTTCTCTTGCTCTTGCTCATGTTTGTGTGTAGTTAACTATACAAGTGTTAATTTACAAAAGAAAAGCGCTATATGTAGTATATCACTTATCTGGTTTCCATAGTACAAGCTCTGCTTAGTTTGGGATTGATGGCCGTGTGTGAATAATGTCCCATAAAAGTTAACAATATTTAGTAGAACGTACTTCGCTTATACCCCATCAAAAATCAATAACAATTCAAATTATATAATAAAAGTTTAACTTTTAACTTAAATTCTAACTTAAATAACCTACCTACAAAATTAACCTAATTTCATATATCTAATGTGTAATAACCAATTGCAACATTATCAATCAACATTTTTTCATTATTTATTTCGTTCAATAAATCTGTCATTAGAATTGTTTTAATTCTGTGGTTTAATTAATTAATTTAATAATTTATGTACACACAGAAAAAACAAAAAAATATCAATAAATTACAAAAAAGGAAAAGATTACACGAAGGTACTGCTTATTTCAATAGAAATCTTTTCCAGCAGACCCGCGAGAGGAGAAACTAATCAGAAAAAGTCCATACCGTGTTTACACTTATTGCTACTATGTACTACTAAGTGTATTAATATTTTGATTCGCGTTTTAATGTTTTGACTCACGTGATTAATGTACCTGGCCTTAGAATTTATCCAATAGGGGATGCATTAGTCTTTGTGCAAACGCCTGCCGCATATAAGATAAATTTCTGGTGCATTTCTACCAACTTTTATTAATATTATGACCTTATTTATATGAACATAATATAAAATATGGCATGCCGTTTGCCAATACCTACCATCAATTGGTAATTTACCTAATTACTACTATTACTACACGGTCTTATTACTGACGGTCACCGTAGCCTAGTTCGTAGTGCTCCTGCCTACGAAACTGGTGGTCCTGGGTTCGAATCCCGGTAAGTGAAAATATTTGTGTGATGAGCACGAATATTTGTTTCTGAGTCATGGATGTTTTCTTTGTATTTAAGAATTTATCTATGTATATAAGTATGTAAATCGTCGCCTGGTACCCATAGTACAAGCTTTGCTTAGTTTGGGGCTAGGATGATCTGTGTGACAACAATGTCACACAGATCATGTCAATGTCCCTAGATACTACAAACATGCGCTTTTTAAAAATCTACGTGATAAAAACAAAAAAAATCTACGTGATATAAAACAAAAAACCTTTCAGGCCGCAGGTCGTGGTTTCGATTCCCACCCAGGACAGATATTTGTGTGCATGAACATGTCTGTTTGTCCTGAGTCTGGGTGTAATTATCTATATAAGTATGTGCTAAAAAGAGAAAAGTAGTATATTGTAAGAAAACTCCATCATGTACATATATATATATATATTAATACAGCAATATAACATTTCTATGATCGAGTACAACTAACTATGTATGTATAACCTATAGACACTTTCTGTCATAATCAACTCGTAGTGTAGTCATTGCATTCGGTTTGTCTACTTGTAAAACGTCACCGCTTGGTGTTGCCACATAAAAATGAGATGATGAGATTTTATTGTTCAGTTGTTTTTATATTTAATTAAATATTATCCAACCTAACAATAATATGTACTATATCTTATTTCCATAGTACAAGCTCTACTCAGTTTGGGATCAGATAGCCGTGTGTGAGAGAAAATGTAAGGTTAAAAGGAAAATGTATAGGTTAAAATGAAAATGAAGAACTGCTTTAGTAATTTATATGTATTTTTTTTATAAACCCCACGCCATTTATTGCATAATAAAATAAAATCATCAATATAACATCGTAAACTCAAATGAATGAAAAATTATCAGCCATTTTGGAATTATTAAAATTTCCGATGAAATGGATGTAATTTTAAGTCTACAATCATTTTAGTGAATTCGCATATAAATGACTATATAAGGCTTCATTGGTATGGTAAATTGTTTAAAATACAATATTTACGCCATATTAATAGGTCTGAAGGCGTTATTAAGGTTTGAAATGTTGTTATTGTTTTTTAAGTCTCACAAATATACTAAGTTTCCCCGGACTGTCTCAACTAGGCCGTAGTAGATGAACCCGCTTGTTTCGCTGGGTCTTCTCAGTTGGAGCGCATTGTATCCGGTGGTAGTATTAAAGCGCGACCGTCGCTATACACACAAGGTCCGTCATAATAATAATATGGAATTCTTACATTAATATAGACAGAACCATTCAGACAATATGCAGTAAATTATATATAATAGACGGACACAAATTACATCCAAACTCAGAACAACTACGCGGGAATTGAACCCAGGATACAAAGCGGCGAGGCGACTATCTTAGCCGCTGCGCCAGTCGTGCAGTCAAAATCACTATTACTCTTACTATTAAAGAGCTACTCGTACATTAGGCGATAGAGCAATTTGTGTTAAGTAAGATATAGGTGATGAGCTAAGTTCTACGTGTGAAGTACTAAAGGCAATTACTATAAATTACGTACTTTTGTACCGTTTAGGTGATACTTGGCCTTTCAGACTAATGTGTCCAACTTTGTCTAGTTGGAAAAGGTAATGGACCCGATGGCGTCTTACATTTTTGATAAATTAGTACCTAATTTATTTATTTTATGGATAACTTCCACCTACCTACAGTTGCATTATAATGTTAGGTTAGAATCAGTGAGCCAATTACTAGTATCATAGCTAGATGCTCTTAACGGTCCGAGGTTCTACTAGGCTAGGCTCGCGGTCAGTCCATAGATGGGTGACCGCCAAAGTAGTTTAATTTCTGAGCGTCTCCGTGCTTCGGAGGGCACGTTAAGCCGTCGGTCCCGGTTGTAGTCATTAGACAACAGTCGTTAAGTCATGTCAGAGGCCTACTGGGCGGCTTGAGCAACTCTGACAGTAGGGATACCACTACCCATACGATAAGCAAGCATTACAAGTTTTCAATTATTATGTCACAGATATTGAGGTAGTAACAGTCTTAGAAAGGGATAGAAGGAAAAGTATTTTACCTATATACCTATTTATATTTGCTGAATTCATATTTTATTATTATTATTTGTTTATTTCAACCAACAAGTGGATCATAATAAATACATTAAATTAAAATTACAGAAATAAGACAAAACAAAACACAACACAAAATTACATTACAACTTAAAAGTAAATTGGCAAAGTCAATGAATTAAAATTAATCACATGTCACGAAAATTAAAATAAAATATTAAAATTAAAATATAATTAAGAAAATACGGACCGATAATAAAACAGCTATGTGTTATCCCTAATTCATTTACCTTGTCATTGTCACTACATTAAGCATGCAACAATGGTTAATGTAGTGACAGTCAAACCTCTCAGCCATCATCCTCAGGATGGTGTTGGAGCTGGCGCGGACCCTACGTACCAGAGATGTGCACCGTTTTCGCATCGTCGCATAAAAGCAGTCAATGCGCGCCTCAGCGAACATCCCTGACGCACTGCAGAACCGTGGCAGTCCCAACAACATTCTGTAGGCATTGTTGAATTGGACTCGTAGGGCGCTGTACTGTTTTTGAGTATAGTCAGCCCACAGGGCGCTCGAGTAGATACAAGTGCAATACGCACTAAAAAGAGTGTTTTTAACTTCTTTCGAGCATCGTACAAACCTGCGAGCTATCATGTTCGCTCGAACAGACAACGCCCTACGTTCCCGTTCTATGTCTGTATCGTCCTTCAAGTCAGAGGTCACCAGATGCCCAAGGTATTTGAAGGTGTCAACCCTATTTAGCGGTACATTGTTTAATATAATGCTAGGGATACTATCTGGACATTTACCCCTGGCCCGAAAAACCATACATTCACTTTTTTTGCTGTTATAAAGCAGTCCATGGCTGAGAGCATATTTCTCACAAATGCCGAGCAGCTTAGACAGGCCACAAACCGAGGCACTGAGCAGCACCATGTCATCTGCGTAGCTGATGTTGTTTACACAAACACCACCAACATGACATCCGACATGCGTGCTGCTCAGCCTCTCAATAAGTGCGTTTACATATAGGTTAAAGAGCGTTGGCGAGGTCAACCCCCCTTGCCTCACCCCGCACTCCAACCTGTATGGTTCAGACAGCGCCCCCGACCACCGAACTACGTTGACCTGGTTCCCGTACCAATATTTAAAAATACGAATGCATTCACTTGGCAGGGATGTGTCGTTCAATTTATCCCAGAGGATATCATAGGACACCAGGTCAAACGCTTTCGTAAGATCGAGGAAGCAAGCATAGACTGGTGTTTTGCGATCAGTATAGTACTTGACAGTCTGCTTCAAACACAGAATAGCTGTTTCAGTGGAGAGTCCCGATTTGAAACCAAATTGATTGTCATGTAACTCGAGACAATCACTCATCAGTGTGTTTAGAAGACTGTCAAGCACCTTAGACATAATTGTAGCCAGAGATATGGGTCTATAGTTATTGACGTCGCTTATATCACCAGTTTTACTTTTCACGATCGGTACCACCACGGTCTGCATCATAGCTGGCGGTAGGTATGAATGCCCAAGGCACATGGAGTAAAACATAGCCAGAACCCTTGGAAGATGGACGCCAGCATATTTAAGATGTTCGATACTCAAGTCATCGTGGCCAGGAGACTTGCCTCGGGTCATGGTCGTGATAACCGTCCCAACATCTTTGGCCGTAAACTTTACACTGAGCTCCTGCCCTTGAGTCACACCCTCAAGTCCCGACCGTGATGATCCCAATGGTGAAGTTACCATGAAATGGCTTTTGAACATATCAGCTATGTTTTTTGGATCAGTAATGCCAGCAACGCTCACAGGCAAGCCCGGCCTTCTGTTTACTTTATTAGTAGACTTCCAAAAACTACGAAAATCATGTTTGGCGTGATGCGTTGCCAGAATATCCATTTTAAGTTGGTCACGGTTATTTTGACACCACTTTAACCGGCTTTTAAAGATTTTACGGCTTTCTTGCATCTCACTCCAAACACGACCCGACTTCGGCCTGCCATATAATGTCCATAACTGGAACTTAGACCTGGCCTCCCGGTGAGCACTACTAACATGTCTGTTCCATCCTACTACAGGTTTCTTCTTATGTATCCTGTTATTACCAGAATAACTGTCATTAGCCGCTCGGCCTAAGATGTCTACAATTTTGTCATACATTTTGTCGATAAAAAACTTATGTTCAACGTCATCGCATGAGAAATCACAACATTTACTTAAATCACACGTAAATTCTATTAATTTTAATCGTTCGTTACATAATTTATTATATAGTGCAATTTGTTCAGATGTTCTTTCGCCCCAACGTATTTTATTACACGGTTCGATATTATTACAAGCAATTTTAGGCTTAATACTATTTAAATTACAACATATAAACAAAGGAAAGTGATCCGACCACATGACATCATACTTAATTTCTACATTAACAATTGTTTGCATAGCCGATTCCGTAGCTAGACAGTGGTCTAACCAGCGTCTAGACCCGTTCGCATCACTAATAAAGCTATACATATCAGATGAGAGCCCGAGTAGTTCTATATCGGCACATATCCACTCAGCCTCCGTACTGAAGTCTTTCAACTCGCTAAAAAAAAAATAACTGGCCTGGATGAGCGTTAAAGTCCCCGAGTAAATATACTGTCTCAATATGTTCACTATTAATAATAGCACTCACCAAGCTAAGACAATCCGTAAATTCCGGTAAGTTCACGACACAATCGGTAGGCATATAAATGCTGAACACTAAAAACGACCTTTGCCCTAACTCCACTTTAATGGCACAGACGCGAGCGTTATCACACTGCACTATGGACACATTCTGTAGGACACTCTTCTTCCACAGTATCGCCACTCCTCCATATGGCCGGCCCACGAGCATGCCCGCCGTAGTATCCACAGCTGACGTCCCCACGTAGCCGTAATCAGAATCAATGTCGCTTAGAAAATCTATATCATTCGGTAGGAGCCATGTTTCTTGCAAAGCTATTATATCAGACGTATGACACAATTGCCTGATACAGCCTACCGATCGCTTGATACTTTTACAATTGTAGCTAACAAATGTGTATAGATTGTCTTTATCCATCTACTATATTCTCTGACCGGACACGACGCGGCAACACCTCGACGTTCGTTATATTGCGCTTGAAATTTACAAATCTTCTAAATATGATTCCCTGAGGCCACAACTCGCTATCGAGAAATAATGACGACTTGCTTTCTAATATAAAGAATTTATAGGCCTTGTATTCCCTTTCATACTTAAAAGATATTTTCTCTAATAGAATTATTTCCTTAGTTTTATTGAATACGTAATCTGTTATATCTTTTTCCGTGGTATCATTATGTATTCTCGTAATTAAAATCGGAATCTTTTTATCCGCCGCTTTAAATTTTCCATCATTGTCCCGACATACTCCCGCCGAACCTGCATAGCGATATCTCATAGGTTTCTTATGATAATTCACTACCTGCCAGTCGTTACGATTATCATGACCGAGATCATTTCGCTGCGCGTTCGAGTTAATGTTAAGTACAGTTGCACTCGACGCAGCTACATTCTGGATCGCATTACAGTGTTGCGGTGACGTCATGGTTACTGTCTTATCGCTCGGAGCAGACGTAGACGGCTTTGTGACATTGTTACCGCTACCGTTAACCGGTTTTATAATGGGCGACCGCTGAGAAACAGTTGATACGTTGCGGTGATTATTCTCATCCACCCCCACAATACCTCTAAATTGTATCGGAGTAGTTTTGATTTTCTGTTGTTTACACACGATACTATTACTTTTCCCCGGTGATAAATGATCGATGTGTGAAAGCCCTATAGAGCCACTATCTAGCATCCAGGCGCCCCGTTGTTTGTTTACGTTTTCTGAATTCGGTAGTAAAGAATCATATTTCATTTGTAGTAATTCAGACTTTAATTGATCGAACTGACTTTGCGAAACACATGTAGACTTGATAGTCTTCACTTCTTCTTGAACTAGGAGCAAATCTTTAAGTAGTTTTGTGCAGTCCAGGTGATCAAACAGCACAGGAGGGAGACGTTCTAATTCCCTCGCCACATAGATCGGAAACAGATCCGGTTCCTTCGATTTGAAGACCTGCACAATATCAGCGAGGTTTTAAAATAAATAAAATAAAAAAGGTTTTTGTTCACGTAGACTTTGAAAAAGCGCTTGTAAATAGTCAGAACATGTTTGTAGTAATATATAATTATTTCTAGGTACATATTATTATTCTTCTGGTGGCGGTTATTTCCAGTCCCCGGAGGTCCTGGTGACACTGCGTCCAGTGATGAACTATTGTGCTCGCCGCTCCAACTAAACTTCCCTGTCTAACCCTGCTATAATAGTAGTACATATAGATATTTAGGTACACGGATTGTAGGAAAAAAAATACAATACAATTTATTTTATAATAGTAACGATATTTAGCTAACTTAAATTAAGTTCAAACACACTCTTATTATATTGCATAAATTTCACTATATACCTAGTATTAGTATTAATATTGTATTGTATATTGTATTTATGTGTTGTACTTGGTTTTAAGCAATAACAATTATTATTATTATTAAATATTACTGTCCGGGGACGTAATTAAGACGTCTCCGGATAATAATATGGCGTAAATATTGTATGTGTTATTTCATTATGTTCTAAGCTCTGTTCAGTTATATTTAAAACATTAATTAATAGCTTCTCCGACTTTTCAGATATGGAAGACGGTGAATTATTAATTCTTAACAAGTACTGAATAAAACGGAGATTTTTCGCCTACGTTTTTCTTTACCTCCATAAGCACTCCTATCTGGCATAAGCAGACTTTTACGGTTTGAATCGAGAGACACTTAATGCTCAGTGCACTCCGGAGAGAGAGCTGAGAGTACCTCCGGGATTTAAAACCGGATTCTTGGAATATCGAAGACTTTACGACGTTCGAGTGTTTTGGTGTTTAACGGGATGTGAACGTAAAAGTCTCAAATAGATGTGGGAAACATGTAAAATAAAAAGTTATTAGTAAAACATAAGTTCCACCTTTATAATCGCTGTGGTCGAGAAAAATGCCTTAGTTTCAGTCATCAACAAATTGTGCAGACGCCAGCACATGCAGCTACCCCAATCTGTTAAATTTATTTTAAAGATTTTGAACTTTATCATAAAAGCATAAGGTTCACTTTCAATTGGGGAAATTTGAGAGATTGGGGTAGCTTGAAGTGCTGGCGTCTGTACAAGCTAACAGATATATTATTTTATTTATTTATTTTATAAGAGCTGAAAAATAAAATTACAACCTGCCAACGAGGACTAGAGCGCAGCATGCTAAAAATTAAGAAATTCTATAAAATAAGACACACAAAAATAAGATCAATAACCAAAGCAACAAACGCACTGAATTATGCACAAAAACTCAAGTGGAAATGGGCGGGGCATGTCGCGAGGCTTCAAGATCAGAGATGGACCCTAAAAGTGTCATTTTGGAAAGGCCCTCCTGGTAAAAGGAGCAGAGGACGACCGTTGGCACGCTGGGGTGATGAAATTACAAGGACAGCCGGCCCAAACTGGAAGCAGACCGCACAGGACAGAGACAAATGGGCATCTTTGGAGGAGGCCCTCACCCAATATGGGGTTCCTGCAGATATCATTTATTAGTTAAATAAGTATCTTAAAATTATGTAAATGTAAAATAAGTATGGAATAGGTATTAGTAGGAAATAAAAGGCTTTTTATTTTATTTATTTATTTTATAAGAGACAACAAACAATTGCCTTTAATTAATACTAATACAGTATTCCTTAGAAAAGACTTTGTTAATTACACAATCAGCACCGTTATCTAAAACAAATCAGCAGTCTGTATTTAAAAACGGGCAGTGTGAATTAAAAAAAAAACGGCCAAGTGCATGTCGGACTCGCGCACGATGGGTTCCGTACCATTATCTATAAAAACGAGCAAAAAATTCACGTTAATTGTATGGGAGCCCCCTTAAATATTTATTTTATTTTTTAGTATTTGTTGTTATAGCGGCAACAGAAATACATCATCTGTGAAAATGTCAACTGTCTAACTATCACGGTTCATGTGATACAGCCTGGTGACAGACGGACAGACAGACAGCGAAGTTTTATTAATAGGGTCCCGTTTTACCCTTTGGGTATGAAATCAAAGAAAAGATCTTTAGATTTTTTTTTATTTCGATCAGGTTACGTGGCTTGACGCGAGTTTTACATTTCTTACACATTTTGTTCTATCACAAGACATTCTGTTTTATAACACCTGTTTACCACAATACCATTGATTTAGATTCCTTTTTTTTCGTAAAAATAACTATCCATTAACTAGATATAAGAGATATCGCTATGTTTTATGGTAATATACATTGTCGTCATATAATACGTGGACATTTATCAAACTAATCTGGATTTAATTCTTGTTAATATTGTTACAGGTACTAAGAAGTAATTATTTTCCTGTCTTCAGTCCTCTTTTGTAAGTAAGGAAGGACAAACACATGTATTTCATAGAAACAAAACACAAAAACTGCAACCAGAACATAGAGAAAGGCCTAATTCTTGGCATTCCATGGATTCACCGTGCGGAAACCGGGTACATAGCGTGGTAGAGGAGGGAACCCTCGACAGAATCTGAGACTTGTGACTCCGATGTAAATGTGATGCTATGATATTATTGTCGTAATCATCGTATCAGTCGAAAGACCTTTTATCTTATCAACTGGCCGGCAACGCACTTGCAGCTCCTCAGATGTTGCGAGTGTCCATGGGCGGCGGTGATCACTTACCATCAGGTGACCCATTCCTATTATATATATAAAAAAAAACAGACAGAAGCAAGACGCAGCGTGGCCGACAAGATGGACCGATTATCTTGTGAGGGTTGCTAGAAGCCGCTGGATGTGCTTAACGTTAGGGTGCCTTTCCATCAGAGATGTGCTATGCAGCTATGCTACCACAATGTAAAAGCTTAGCTACGAAACTATGTGACTGTTAACACTGATGCTAGGCTATGCAGCGGTCTCTGGGACCGCTGGCGTCTGGGGGAGGGAACGAGTTGAGTTCTTTTTCTCCGGGCGTCTGCAGCCCCGGGACCCTTCCCGGGGCTGTAGCTCAGGTAACACGCTTGTGTGTACTGGGAGGAGGGAGGCCTTCAAGCCCCTCCCCTCCCCGGGTGAGAGTCTCGCGGACGCTCAGTGTACAGTGTACTTGGCGAGATCGTTCACGAGTACCCAGAGCCCCACTACATGCACTGTGAGGCTGGCTACCGTGGTGGTTTTAGTGGGTCGAGCCCCACACCACGTGCGAATAAAGCATTTCCACTCCGTAAAAAGGCGAAGAAGCGCCGCCTCAAAGTAGCTGCGCGAAGATGATGCGCAGCTCAGCTAGGTACTCTACTCTGCACATAGCTACACCACTCGCGAAAAAACCCATAGCAGGCATTCCAAAGCACTCATCCATAGCACGCATCCTTCCATGTAAAAAACATATCTTAGTTGAATATGTTTCCGCCAGTGCTGAGCTATGTGCATCAATGAATATGATTGGTGGATATCAATAGCAACGTAGCATTATCACATATCTGGTGGAAAAGCGGCCTTAGACTGGCAATTGTGGAGATCTTTGTGTGTTTGTCTAGCAGTGGACGTCTTTCGGATATGATCATGATGAAGAAATATTTAATTCAGGAATCACACCAACTTATATGTATAAAATGATTCTGGGTTCAAATCCCGGTAAGTGCAAATATTTGTGTGATGAGCACGAATATTTGTTTCTGAGTCATGGATGTGTTCTATGTATATAAGTATTTATCTATCTATATAAGTATGTATATCGTCGCCTGGTACCCATAGTACAAGCTTTGCTTAGTTTGGGGCTAGGATGATCTGTGGCATTGTCCCTAGAAAAAAGAAAAAAGAAATGTGACGGGAAAATTCTGAACAATATCTTAGAGGCAAGAGTCGACAAGTACAGATTTAAATGGAAATTGAAAAACTTTTATCCCTCGACGGACATAACAAGCGTTTAAATCAGATTTAAAGATTTATCAGTTACGCAATACCAGATGCGTTTATTTATGTAAATGTAAAATACAAAAGAATAAGAAACGATTAGGTGTAGATACCCAGAAATGTAAGTAAGTATATTTTTTGGAGCAAAGTTTTTTTAACGCACTCTTGACTTGGCGAGTAAGTTGGTGAATGAGTGACGAGAGCGGTACGAAAATTGTGATCAGGCAGGATAACCGGAAGGTGAGAAGGAGATGTGTAGGTGTAATAATAATATCCTGGGACATTACTCACACACGGCCATCTAATCTCACATTAAGCAGAGGGAAACCAGATAACTGTTATATTACATATACTACTTTTCTTTTGTAAATACATACTAATATATTCTTAACACCCAGACTCAGGACAAGCATAAATATTATATATATACATATACGCTCACAAATATCTGTCGGAATCGAACCCACGACCTGCGGCGTGAAAGGCCAGTATCTACCAACCACGCCAAACAGACCGTCAATTTAGAATTTTTTAAAGTTTCAATTAGATCTTTAAAAATAAATTCAAAGCCACAAAGATACTAAACTCCTTACCTCAATTTTGAGGTGAGGAGTTCTGATTAAGGATTCTGATTTTGATTTCGATTCCCATAGGACAGATCGTTTCTATTGATCAGTATAATTATGCGACTATTACATTCTCCTTGAACACAACGAGTCTGTTAATATTGTAACACCTAGCCCTACCTGGGAATCGAACCGACAACCTGCGGAGTAAAAGGTCATCTACTTTCACAATTTTAGATTCACAATGGATAAAAGCATATTTGTTTAATTATGTCAGGGGCTGTTTTACACAAAATACAATTATTGCTCCCATCATTTTTGTCATCGACAAATCCAAATACAAAGACTCGCCCTTTTTGGTACTTTTCCAATTAAATAATAATTTCCATTATGCCGACAGCGTCAGGCGCGCGGTTCGGTTTTGAGAACAACAGGTACGTATAACCGCGTATGGAAAGTAACACTTTTATCTAATAATCGCTCTTATTCCTGGGTAATAGGGTACGTTGGTGATAGCACTTCGATGTTATAAAGCATACAATCGATATTTCCGGCCGCCCGAGGGGAGGTTTGTATACAGACGGACGAATGCTTAGAAGCGACACTCAGCCTTTTCAATTATGCGTTTGTATACTTGTTAAGGTACTACGGCACGTACGTACATCTGTTTCTCGATATGTATATATAAATACATATATTTAGAATTGGTTTTAATAGAATTTCATACAAGTACGAGTGTCTATCAATCAATATTTTTTATTTCTTGATAATATTTATCAATACATATAATAAAATCGTAGGAAAGTCAAAACTGTACATTGAATATTTTTTTTAAAGAATACGTGGGGCGTGAACTGCAATCGATATCGAAGCCAAAAATATAGTTTCTAGAATTTTTGTCTGTTTGTCTGTATGTATGTCCGAGCTAAACTCAAAAAGTACTGCATGCATTTACTTCAAATATTGCATGAATTTTACGAAGAGGTCGAGTCAACATATAGGCTACATATTATCACGCTATCACATACGGGGAAGGAGCTATGATAATTTATAAAATTTAACGCGGGTAAAACCGCGGGGCACAGCTTATATACATAGATAATTATTTTATTTTAAACTTTATGCACAACAATGTGGAAAGGCGGACTTAATGCCGAAGGCATTCTCTGCCAGTCAACCTCGGGGTGATGCAGAGATTACATGGTAGGTGAACTAAGAGCTTAAAGAGTAAAACTGAGAGTAAAAATGTAGATACTTCATACAATTACATAAAATACACAATACCTATATTATAATATACTAATATATATCCATATATATTATACATATACCTACATATAAGTAATACAAATAAATAAAATAATACTAATGTGATGATTCTGCCAATAACTTTTTGGTTATATGCTCCCGAGTTTTCTTTTTGAAAGGATAACGACTTTTAGCCATTCTGATTTCTGGTGGAAGAGCATTCCAGAGGAGAATGGATTGTATAAGAAAAGAAGAGTGGATGAAATCAGAGCGGTGTGAAGGACAGTGTAGGATGCGGTTAGGAGAAGAACGTAGATTTTATTGTGTTTTAAATGAAGGTATTGAAATTGAAAAGTTAGATATGAAGGAGAAGAAACGGAATCTAGTAAAGTGTATAGAGTAGTCAGAGCACGTAAATTTCTGCGCTGGCGAATTGGTAACCATTTTAATTGCGTGCGGTAAGATGACACATGATCGTATTTTCGTAGATTGAAGATGAACCGAATGCAGTTATTTAGAAGTCGGTCGAGCTTATTGAGGTGATCTGCATTCAGGTCAAAGTAGCACACATCACCATAGTCAATTTTAGGAAGGATTAACGACTGCACGAGCATTACTTTAGTTTTAGATGGAAGGAAGTTTTTGAGACGATAGAGACTCCGCAGAATGTATGTGACACTCTGGCTGACAGCAACAATCTGGTTCATCCAGCTAAGAGTCGTATCAATCTGTAACCCAAGATTCTTTACACATTGGCTGAATGGAATGGCGGATTGATCAAACATGATGCGTGGCATTTGATCTAAATCTATTCTGCTCATCAAACCATAATTACACCCAGACTCAGGACAAACAGACATGTTCACGCACACAAATATCTGTCCTTGGTGGGAATCGAACCCATTATTACGAGTAAACTTACTTGTCTACTATAATCCTTCTAAATTATTATAAATGCGAAAGCTTGTGAGTATGGATGTATAGATGAATGGATGTTTGTTACTCTTTCACGCAAAAACTACCCAACGAATTTCGATGAAACCTTTTAGTAATTTAACTTATATATCGGAATAACATATAGACTATAATTTATAAAATTGAACGCGGGTGAAACCGCGGGGCACAGCTAGTATCTCATATGCAGGTAGTCATAAATTAATAGGGCCATGATTCGTCTAGAACCTTCCATCAATAATAGTACTATTATTGATCGAAGTCTAGAACAGACATCTATACGCATAGTAACTGATCATTACCTGCCGATAGTACCAGACGGGGCTCCACATAGTTACTATAGCCTTTCGCCATAAGATGAGTTCCCTGGCAATTCATTTTTTTCCGTGGCACGCATACTACTTTAGACGAATAAAAATTAAATTGGCAAAAAATATAAAAAAGAAATGATAAAAAAAATATTGCCTTCTGTAAATTACTAAGTAAATTATTGTAGTTATAATTAAATGTTAATAAATTAAGTAAATAAAATAAAAAAGTATAAATCTTAAAAATGTTTAATGCGTTGAACGGAACGTCGGCCAATAGAGTTTGACACTACTCATAGATTGACACGAATCCGATTCCATTTTCTTTGCCAACTGAATCGATATTATAAAAAATTCGATTATATTTCCTTGGGTCACGTCACTACAATTGTCAGACAAGAACTGTCAGGGAACTCATCTTATGGCGAAAAGACTATAATATGACTACAGACATTATCTTAATTGCCTCTTAGTTACTGTGTCAATCGTCCGCTCCTAGGAATCCGTCTAAAGAGAAGAGCGTTGGCTGATGGTCCCAGGAAAAATACGCTTATGTACCCTTCTGTGGAGGGTTCATAACTCGTGGCACAGTATAAAAAATATAGACAGTACGGAAACTATCTACAAACGCTCTAAACGGCACATTCACACAAACTTACGTATTGAGAAGACCCCTAAGCAGTTTTCGCGGTATTGTCAATACTGAGTACCGCGTTAAGACGAGTTTTTTTTATATCAGAGGGCGATAAACGAGCAAGTGGGTCACCGCTGCCCATGGACACTCTCATCACCAGAAAAGTCGCGGGTGCGTTGCCGACCTTTAAAAGTCAGCAAACAGGTGTTGCTGACCCTTCCCTCCACCCCAATGAGCTCTGGCAAGCTTACTCGCACACGGGAACACAATATTAAAATCTATACATATAATAAAATCGTAGGAAAGTCAAAACTGTATATTGAATATTTTTTTAAAAGGATATTTTGGGCGTGTTCTACAATCGATATCGAAGCTAAAAATATAGTTTTTAGAATTTTTTTCTGTTTATCTGTTTGTCTGTATGTATGTCCGGGCTAAACTCAAAAAGTACTGCATGGATTTACTTCAAATTTTGCATGAATATTACTAAGAGGTCGGGTCAACATATAGGCTACATATTATCAAGCTATCACCTACGGGGGAGAAGCTCTGATAATTAATAAAATTTAACGTAGGTAAAACCGCGGGGCGCAGCTAGTAATCAAACTAAAATTAACAAATTATATACATCAATCGAAATAACTGTCAGCTTAGCGTGCCCTCCGAAGCACGGAGAAGCTCTGAGATTAAACTGCTTTGGCGGACACGCATCTATGGACTGACCGCGAGTCTAGTTACTTAACCTCGCCGATCGCTTTCTGACCGGTGAGAGCATCTATCTATTGTTGGCAACATCGGTTCAACAACGCCATCTAGCGGTGAAGTTAAGGAGTGAAGGAGCCATGAATCGTCTAGCAAAGACATCTACACGCATAGTACATATAGCCATGTCAAAGGCCTACTGGGCGGCTTGAACAACTCAGGCATTAGGGTAACCACTGCCCATACGATAAGCAAGCAAGTTTCCATACTATCCATAATTATACTGTGCTCATAGGGACAAGAGTAACGTTTACTTATCGACGTGGAAAAGGTTCTATAATACATTTCGTCGCGTTTCAAAGGGCGAACTTTTTATTTGTTCCGCGCGCGTGTTGGAAGTTGTGCACTCGTCATTGTAAATTTCGTGGAAACAGTTTTCCGCGAGCGAAATCCCGTAATGGGTACATTGTATGCATGTAATTCCCTATATGAACGGCATGAAGGGAAACATATTGTATGTATGTAATTCCCTATATGAACGGCATGAAGGGAAACATATTGGGGGGAAGTAATCAAGTACCTACTTGTCGACTGTTTATGTATACTTACGTATTGTTTGGTGTTTTCAGTTCATTGTTTGTATAAGCAAATCAATGGGCGTGTTTGTGCCATATCTATTATGCAAACCAAAAGTTTGTAAGTTCAATATTTTGGGGATAACTTGTGTGTTATTCTCATATGTCAACATGACAGTTTTAAATGGTAGTATTAGTTCAGTTTTACTATTTTATTGCTTTTAATAATAAATAACGTCCCGTCCGAATTTCGGCCACGGCGGTCAGTCTCAATAAACACGAGCCATGCTGCTGCGCGGGACATACTCCTTTTTTTCTTCACGGGCTGATTGGCATGGTTGGTGCATGCATTTCACGTTGCAGGTCGTGGGTTCGATTCCCACCCAGCACAGATATTTTTGTGCATGAACATGTCTGTTTGTCCTGATTCTGGGTGTGATTAGCTATAAACGTATGAATTTACAAAAAAAGGAGTATTTATTTTATTATAATTACTAGATATAATAAAATCATAGGAAAGTCAAAACTGTACATTGAATATATTTTTTAATGGATTCTTGGGGCGTGATCTACAAACGATGTCGAAGACAAAAATATAATTTTTAGATTTTTTGTCTGTTTGTCAAATTTTTTTTCTAATTATGTTCGGGCTAAATTCAAAAAGTACTCCATGGATTTTCTTCAATTTTTGCATGAATATTACTAAGAGGTCGGGTCAACATTAGGCTACATATTATCACGCTACCGGGGAGGAGCTGTGATAATTTATAAAATTTAACGCGGGTAAAACCGTGGGGCACCGCTAGTATGTAATATATCAGTTATCTTGTTTCCATTGTACAAGCTCTGGTTAATTTGAGATCAGATGGCCGGGTTCAAATAATCTCTCAAGTGTACAAGTGTGTGCGCAAACTCAGGGGTACGTTCTGATCCATCACTCTCATACTTCGATAGGACGACTTGCAATACGACCGGAAAGAGATCAGGTACAGGACTCATAACTTAGGAGTTGTAAATACCGCAAACTCTCAGACTCAGAGCTGATACTGAAATACGGTCACCGTAGCCTAGTGGTAGGGCTCCTGCCTACGAAGCTGGTGGTCCTGGGTTCGAATCCCGGTAAGTGCAAATATTTGTGTGATGAGCACGAATATTTGTTTCTGAGTCATGGATGTTTTCTATGTATTTAAGTATTTATCTGTCTATATAAGTATGTATATCGTCGCCTGGTACCCATAGTACAAGCTTTGCTTAGTTTGGGGCTAGGATGATCTGTGTGACATTGTCCCTAGATATTATAGAATTTATAGAATTTTCTTCACAGAAAAATGATTTTGATAATTTTGGGCCTTTGGGCCGGATGCTAGATTTGAACCCGAACGACCCAATTATCTGCAGTTTAGCACGCTACCGTTACACTGACGAGGCAACAAATTTTATGACAGTAAATGTGTTATGAAGGCATATAGAAAAATATGATGAAAAAAACCTTTTTTTAGATCTATTTTGGGTGTGCCCTGAGGAAACCGGACTTTGTAAATGCTTTGTTGTTTATTTGTCCCCAGGAAACAGGCCGCCTCTAAATGTTTACATGTTTATTTTCCTTTTACATATTTAACGTTTTAATTAAATTATACGTAAATTAATAATATAAAACCATTGGACACTCACTCAGATAGACTAAAGAAGATGCGGATAATGTTATAAAACTACGGATATGTTTTATTTATATATAGTTAATTAAAACGGTTAATTATAACAAATTACATTAATCAAAATAGAAAAACTACATAATTTAATTTATTTTTAAGGTTGCTTTAGAACTAATGTCTATTTGTCTACCTACTTTTACTTTTTCCTCCTAAACCTGTGTATATCTGTGAAAACTTTTAATTGGCCTTCATCTTCTATTCTGTGTGTCATTTGTATTCTAGGTGTTAGTTTTCTTAAGTAATAAAATAATAGAAAATACTGGACATCCTTGCATACTTTCTTTCGCAGAAAACCAAACATATTCGCCGAATGTCTGTCCATCTACCGGCAAACACATCGCATTCAGGATAGAAAATCAGGGACTTTACCGGCTAAGTCGCCGAATATCGATTTCTTAAATGGCTTTCAATTAAATAAAGGTTAAAAATGACTTAATCAATCGTTAAATCGGCTTCAACGTTGACAATCCATTCCGGACCATTTATGACGTCACATGTGCTCATGGAAGCCGATTTAACGATTGATTAAGTCGTTTTTAACCTTTATTTATTTGAACGCCATTTAAGAAGTCGATGTTCGGTGACTAAGCCGGTAGAGCCCCAGGAGGGCGTTTAGCACATCTAGGGTTCGACGTACTGGAGACTTGGCTCTAGTGACAGTATGATGCAGCTTCGCAACTAATTCATACACTGGTAGTGGCATGCTGATAGAGACCGTTAATTTCCAAGGATAGAAAGGTAATTTGCCGAAATATAAAATGGCAAAAAGCTGAGAACAAAAGCACGAAAAAGCTCTAGAAAAAAACTTGCGGGGCAGTCTTTGGGATGCCGATAGAAGTGAAACTATTTTTTCATTTCTCATACTCGGAAAGTAGAGTTTATTTGATCCGAATAACGTTACTTTAAGGTACTGTTCAAGATATTTCAGGTAAATGAATTTAGAAACGAAATCATTCTTAAACGAACCAAGGTATTCTTAATTTTATTAATATAAATATTATTCCATTTTTTTGAAGTTATACTTCTTTTGGCGCGATGGAGAAAAACGATGAGAGTGAATTTTTACGATGCGCGCGCACACCGACACCAAAAATTTAACAGCATGAAGTTAGTTCTAGGTGGTATGAGAGTGAGTTTTTACGATGCGCGCGCATCGTGCGCGCGCTTCGTAAAAATAACAGCATGACGTTAGTTCTAGGTGGTATGAAAATTGATAACTATGTTCAAGTTGTATATTAAGAAGTATCACTTCTAACGCGTGTACATAAGTACACACAAGTTTTTTTTTTGAAATTGTAATGTTATTTAGCTACCTTGTATTAGATTATTGATTGGCAATGCTGCCAGCCTTCTGGGTACATTCCCAGTTCAAAGCGATGTAGACGAATTTTTTTGTCGCATAAGCTCATTGGTAGGTCTTATTAATTTTTTAATTTTATTTATGTTTCTTTAGTTGACAAGTTAGGTAATTTCAAATTTTTTTTTTATTCTTAAATATATTTTTATATAAAAATATAAGCAAGTATTATGCCTACAACAAACTGTCCGCTTTGTGGCTGTTCGTTTAACAATAAAGTCAATTATATCGAACACGGGTGACTGATCACAGAAATTTACATAACTAAATAGATGCCCAATATCGGTTTCACGAATTTGCTTATTTCATTTTCCTAATTAGAGACGTGGTGTCTCTTCGTTAAATTTAATAATCAAAAGGGAATAAACAATAGAATCTACTCGCTCACAAGTAACTATTATTCAAGCTGTAACATAAGTTGTTTGCTTGCTTAGCGTATAATATCTAATAATATCTAGGGACAATGTCACACAGATCATCCTAGCCCCAAACTAAGCAAAGCTTGTACTATGGGTACCAGGCGACGATATACATACTTATATAGATAGATAAATACTTATATACATAGAAAACATCCATGACTCAAAAACAAATATTCGTGCTCATCACACAAATATTTGCACTTACCGGGATTCGAACCCAGGACCAACAGCTTCGTAGGCAGGAGCACTACCAACTAGGCTACGGTGACCGTCAATATGGGTAGTGGTTGTGGCCGCTTTTAAAATTGACCACTGTAGCTGGTAAAAGCTCGCTGAAAATGGAGTAGAATGGCGCCAGCGTGTAGTGGAGGGTCGTAAGATCTGTGATGAAGCCTGGTTCGGAGTACTTGCTGATAGGAGACAGAAGCGACACGAAAGCGGCTCGGCACCAACCACCGCAAACTTCTCTTGCGGCAGGCTATGTCGCTCTCGCATCGGTCTCTCAGACAATGCGCCGTAAATCATCTGTAATAGACGCAAAGGGTAACCCTAGTGTAAGAGTTCCTCAAGCCGCCCAGTAGGCCTCTGACATGGCTTAACGGCTACAACCGGAACCGACAGCTAACGTGCCATCCGAAGCATGGAAACGCTCAGAAATTAAACCACTTTGTTGGTAACATCTTCTCGTCCCGCAGTGTCTCAAGCTGATAGTCTTCTTTTCTTTTTTTTTTAATTCAGTTTTACGGCTCTGGCTTCTTCGGCCTTATGAGCCTTCCGTAAAATATATTTTTATTTCATTTATTTTCCTCATGTCAAGTAAAATCCGTCACAGTCAAGTCATACGTAGTCCTTGTCGTACCCCAGTAAAGTAGTGGAGACTTTACTAGAGGCTTATATGGAGTTTTAGATTCAACACAGAAAATCGCAATTCACGGCAATATGGCACTTTCCTCCACTTGTGTACGTTGTCCATGATGTTATGTCTAAAAATCCACCATATTTACACATAAAAACTTGAATTTACCCCAGTTTTTGAAAATGAAACAATGCCCTGATGCGTCTTTTTCCGCGTTGGCGCCAAAACTCTCTTGATAGTCTTCGATCAGTGTGTGTTGCCAGTGATGACTTACGGAACAGAGACGTGGTCGTTCACTATGAACCTTATCAGGCGCTTCAAGGTCACTCATAGAGCAATGGAGAGGGCTATGCTTGGAGTTACTCTGCGAGATCGAATCAGATAAATTCTGAGATCCACAGGCGAACCAAGGAAGACGCGGCGTGGGTAAATCCTTACAAATGGGCCGATGATCTTTTGAAGGTCGCTGTGGGCCGCTAGATACGAGACGAAGATAATTTTGAATTAATAAATAAACATCCTTTTTTTTATCGTAGGTTAAAGTTTATCCGTAACAGTTAATTAGTCTGATGATCTTTAACGGAAATGTAGGGTCGGTTGTTAAAATCCCGAGTGTCTGTGATTAATGGTGAATTAAATTGAAAGATTTTGTTTTGTTTTAATAATAATATTATTTACACACGGCCATCTGATCCCAAACTAAGCAGAACTTATACTATGGAAACCAGATAACTGATATATTAAAAATAATACTTTTCTTTTGTAAATACATTCTTATATAGATAAACACTCCCAGACTCAGGACAAACACATCTGTTGATGCACACAAATATATGTCCTCGGTGGTAATCGAACCCACGACCTGCAGCGTAAAAGGCAAGCATTTACTAACAACAAACATGCCTTTTTATCGTAGGTTAAAACTTTATTCGTAACAGTTAATTAGTCTGATAATTTAGAAAGTAATCTGTAATCTTAATGGAGGGTTAGTTGTTAAAATCTCGAGTGTCAGTGATTAATGGTGAATGAAATTGAAAGATTAATTTGTATTGCATTCAAAACGTTTCATCTAATATAGCTTAGGGTGGAAGGTGGAAAGAAAACAAGGCTCTATAGACGAGGAAAATAACAAAGAATATACCTGTTTCAATGGGGGTAGCTCTTTAAAGGTTCTTATTTAGCAATGTTGTTTTATCAACGTGTTTTTGGAAATTTGCGCGCGCTCCCCCGTTTAATGTTTGCTTCGACGAGAGCTTTGCTAATAGCTGTTGATGTTTTTTGTCAATTAGCATTGTGAATAACTTATGTATATTTACGTGGGTGGGTCGATGGGCCTGATGGTCTAGTGGTTAATGACCATGACTGTTAAGCCAGATGCTGTGCGATCGATCCCCACCCACAATAAATCTTTGGGCGATGAACATGATTTCTTGTGCTGTGGCTGGTTGTAATTTATCAATAAACTAGCTGTGCCCCACAGTTTTACCCGCGTTAAACTTTAGCAATTATAGCCTATGTGTTATTCGGCTATATAAGCTACATTGCTACAAGGTTTCAAAATCCGTTGTCTAGTTTTTTACGGGAAACAAACATTCATCTGTACATCCATACTAACAAACTTTCGCATTTATACTATTAGTAATCTTACTAATATTATAAATGTGAAATATGCGGAATATAATAATATAATATCTCTATTAGTAGGATATAAAAATAGGAAATATATAAGTAAGTATATATTTTAAAAGTTGTCTTTTTCTATATAAGACAACGCCCGCAATAGGGAGTTTAATCCCTGTGTCGCGGGGTACTTTAAAGTTAAAAGTACAATCCAGACCCAGAACTAATATTTATGGGACACACAAAAGTGGTCCTGCGCGGGAATTGAAACCGGGACGCAAAGAGGCGAGGCGACTGTCTAAACCGCTACGCCAAATAAAAAAATTCTTGGTAAAGAGTACCAAGAAGGCCTGAAATTAGGTTCTTCAGTTGCAGTTTTCTAAAGGACGTGGAATGAAACTTTTTTGGTTAGATAGTTTTTTTGGTACTTTTTAGTGTGTATCATAAAATCATAAATCGCTAGGATTTGATTTGTTATTATTAGCCTGAAGTCTGAAAGTTGGCCGTATTGTACCCCCGTGCGTCGGAGAACACGTAAAGCCGTCGGTAACTAACCTTTTCCGGCCATGTCGCTAGTCGTCCTATCAGATCATGAGAGTGATGGAATAGAAAGTGCCCCTGTGTTTGCGCACACACTTGTGCACTGTAATATGTCCCGCGCATGTGACTAGTCTCCATTTGAGACTGGCCGCCGTGGCGGAAATTCAACTAGTAAGACATTTTTATAGTTATCTATTATATTAACTGTAGACTTCATAGCACATTCAAAACACGTATACAGAGTATAAATGCTAAATAAATGGGAAGTACAACATTGTTAACACGTAGAGAGACCACATTTCGTGTCATGCACTCTGCGGTCATTGACGTGACATCCCTCATTCGACATGCTGTCACCGCAATCAGGGAAAATGTTCCATGAGGTTTAGCCAGCCACCATAATTAGGTACTCGGGATATGCTACTGCGGCATCGCTATTATATTCGTTATCTATACATATAATAAATTCGTAGGAAAGTCAAAACTGTACATTGAATATTTTTTTTAAAAGATACTTGGGGCGTGATCTACAGTCGACATCGAAGCCAAAAATATATTTTCTAGAATTTTTGTCTGTGTGTCTGTTTGTCTGTATGTATGTCCGGGCTAAACTCAAAAAGTACTGCATGGATTTACATCAAATTTTGAATGAATATTACTAAGAGATCGGGTCAACATATAGGCTACATATTATCACGCTATCAACTACGGGGGAAGAGCTGTGATAATGTATAAAGTTTAACGCGGGTAAAACCGCGGGGCACAGCTAGTACATTATAAAATAAGAGAAAATATAACTTAAGCCACACATTTCTTAATTGGCCACATGATCAAACTTCTCATTTTATAACCAAGCAACAGGAAAATGAGATAGCCTCTAATAAAGTACGCCAGCTTAATATTCTATAGAAAGATCAACAATTATCTTAACTTGTACTTCTTCTTTGTACATTGCCACCTAATTTCCTAAATGAAGGAAATCATTTAGGTTTGGTTAGAACTGTGACCATCAGCTGCCTCGTGAAGGCGAGCAACGGCCGCTGAGCGGAACACTATTTTTGGTGAAGATTGGAGGAAAGTTTCCAAAAATCCCATTTTATTGGAACTTTCTGAATGTTTCAGGTGACATAACCTTTTTCTAGCCCATTCATATATCCATAGTATACAGAGTATAAATGCTAAATAAATGGGAAGTTCAACATTGTTAACATGTAGAGAGACCACATTTCGTGTCATGCACTCTGTGGCTACGGCCATTGACGCGACGTCCCTCATTCGACATGCTGTCACCGCAATCAGGGAGAATGTTACATGAGGTTTAGCCAGTCAACATAATAATGTACTTGGAATATGCTACTGCGGCATCGCTATTATATTCCTTATATATTATAATACGCTGCGACATTATTCATACACGGCAATCTGATCCGCAACTAAGCAGAGCTTGTACTATGAATACCAGATAACTGATATACGAAAATACAACTTTCTTTTGCAAATACATAATAATAATAATAATATCTCGGGACAATGCTACACAGACCATCCTAGCCCCAAACTAAGCAAAGCTTGTACTATGGGTACCAGGCGACGATATACATACTTATATAGATAGATAAATAGTTAGATTAAAAAGTTTTTATTGATAATGGTATCTACGGAACCCTTCGTGCGCGAGCCCGACTCGTACTTGGCCGGTTTTTTTTAATTTAAGGCGAGGGGTTATATATGAGGTTTTGAGTGGAGGTAAATAAAACAATAGGTTCATGGTTTTTTGTAACTACATTTATTTTATTAGTATTATTATTAATTCATCTTTAGTATTACTTCATCTAAAAATATCTTCATATAAGTACCAAACAATAATTATCACATAGCACAAAGCAACACTGGGTTTATTGAGAACTTCACTCATCGGATAAAGCATGTCTTCTTAGTCGGGGCAAGCGAATGTAGCAATTAACACATTGCAAACTCGTCATTTTAATTAAATTAGCATTTGGGGATTGCAGTTAGCATAGAAGGCTTTCGCTGCTTCACCGCACTATAGAGGTGAACTAGTGATCCAGTCGTCTAAGCACAAGCGTTAAGCGCACATCCATTTAACGAGCTCACGTGTGCACGAATTTATTTATTTATTTATTTGTCTCCTTTACATCTATCATTACAGGTCTTGACCTAATGCGATAGTGTTGGTATTAGAATTATAAAATCCTTATTCAACTAAATGTTTAACTAATTATTCATGCAACTAATCTTTAACAGGATCTTTACGAATTCACTCAAATTACATGAGAATATATCCACTTTTTCATGTACTTCATTAATTAATCTAATTGCTCGGGTGAGTGAGGTTCTTGCCAGTAGATTGGTCCTAGCCACCGGTACTGCTAGCAGTTGTGGACGCCGCCTTTTCCACACGTAATGGTCCGGCACCTGCAGTCTAAGGTGACGCAGAACCCTTGGATTGTGTTTTTACTTTTACTAACCCTATTTTATACAACGCCGTCACCACACAGCAATAAGTGTAATAATAAACAATCATTATTTAGTCTATGATTGATCACACTAATATTATAAAGGCGAAAGTTTGTGACTGTTTGAGTGTGTATGTTTGTTACTTCTTCACATCTAAATGGCTTACGCGATTTTAATAAGATTTGACATGGTGTTAGATAACACCCTGGATTAACACATAGGATATAATTAAAAAATAATCACCGAAATGTACCGCCGGCTAGATGTGCCTATGTCCCAGTCACGAGCGTACAGATGTCATGGCCATATTTTTTTTTTAAATAAAATATCGTATTATACAAGTGAATCCCTGTGTCGCGGGGTACTTTAAAACATATAATTGACGGACACAAAGAACATTCCAGATTTATGGATCACATAAAGAGTTTCAGGTTCACATAAAGTCTAATGCGGCAATGGAACCCGGCGTCCTAACCGTTGCGCCACACGTGCAAACAAACTACCACAAGCAATTTTAAATATAAAACTAACTAAAGATAACTAACAATTTTTCAATATCTAAAGACAGAAAATCAATAACAAAGTCAGTTCTTACACATTTCAAAGTTTAATACAATACAAGAAAAATGCACATGAATTCTATTTCTTCCGCGCCGATACAGAACCCCATTCTACATTATTCTCATACGTGCATCGAAAACAAAACGGGTACACCAATGCTGGAATAGACAAAGCTTCTGTAGATAAAACAATTTGATGCGTGATTTCGAAGTGCCCTCCAGCTTGCACCGCCCCTAGATATGTAGGCAGTGGCAATCACCGCAATTGTTGGTACGACTGCAACTGACAGCGTATTACTTCGGAGCGCACAATGATTTTAGCGGCTTATGACGAGCGATCAATGTTGAACTTAGATTTAGTGACGTTCATTTTAGGATTTGGCTTAGCGTTTTGAATATTAGTTCTGTTAATTCGAGGTCTTCTATTTAATCGTAAGTGGTCGGTTGGCGTGGTTGGGAAACACTTGCCTTTCACGCCGCAGGTCGTGGGTTCGATCCCCATCTAGGACAGATATTTGTGGGCATGAACATGTCTTTTTGTCATGAATCTGGGTGTAATTATCTGTATTAGTATAACCATATACCGAGTATAATATGTAACTATGCCCCGCGGTTTTACCCGCGTTAAACTTTATAACTTATAGCCTAGGTGTTATTCGGATATATAAGCTACATTACAACAAAGTTTCATCAGAATCCGTCCAGTAGATTTTTCTTGAAAGAGTAACAAACATACACACACACAAACTTTCGCCCTAATAATATTAGTGTGATATCAGTTATCTGGTTTCCATAGTAACAGGCTTTGCTTATTTTGGGATCAGATGGCCGTGTGTGAATAATCTCCCAGGATATTATTATTACTATCTATCTGAGCCTTTGAAAAAAATATAAAAACCGGCCAATTGCGAGTAGGACTCGCTCGCGTGGTTTACGTACCATTATCCATAAACCCGGACAAAAAAATCACGTACGTTTCACACCACGGCATTATTGAGGCAAGGAGTGTTGCAATATAGGATACAAAAGTTCCTGCTAAAATTATCAGAGCAATGACTACTACAAACTGAATTGCTTTCCCCTATTTTACTCTTATGGAAATATACTATCAAGCCACTTCACAGTCTCTGTACATTTTAATTACGAAAATCATTAAATGTCTTGCTAAATCTACAAAAGTGTTTGCCATTTCATCAAGGGGCAAGAGAGGCAGACTGAGTCCACTTATGGACCTGGTGAAGGTAGTAGTAAAAATAGCGATTTTCTGAGATTTTCTGTAAAAGGAGTGATACTCATAATATAAATACTAGATATAAGCATAACTTTGTGTTACATACCACCCGTCTCCACAAAGTAAGTAACTCTTTTATGGGGCAATGTATAATATTCTATAACAAACTTCCCAGTGATATCCGAGAAATGTCTATGAATAAGTTTAAAAGAATTATAAAAGCCAAGTTGTGTAGCAGGGCTTACTACAAAACTTCTGATTATTTAAGTGACAAAACAGCTTGGGATTGAGTCGCTCTAAATTAACACATTTAAATACAATGTTACTTTATGTAAGAAATAAATATTTAAAAAAAGGATTCCTACTGAGTTTTCTGGCAGTGTTTCTCAGTAGCTGCCACGTCATGCACTGCACGGTAGGGTAAAAAAATTGACGATTCCACACAAATGTAATATTTTAACGGAATAAATGACTTTTTGAATTTGAATTTTGAATTTTGAGCGTAGAAGGAAATAAATTAGTGTAGTAGAAAGCGCTACACCAACAAGTTTATATAACTTTTGTGTGTTAATTCACTTAAGGTGATGATGTTGACGATAATTTAAAATAATGCCCTCCTGGCTGAAATTCGTCCATGGCGGTCAGTCTCAATAGAGGCTAACACTGCGGTATGCAGCTCTCTTAACCACCTCTGCAACTCCTGTAAGCCAGGATTAACAGGGCACCCTATTAAATTAATGTCCCGGGGACTGTCTCTAACTGTATTGGATCTCGCAACGAATTTAATTAGAAAGAAACAAGGAGGAGTTAGAAAATGAATAGTTCCAATGACCACATATTATATCTTACTAGCTGTGCCCCAAAGTTTTACCCGCGTTAAAATTTATACATTATAGTCTATCTGTTAATCGGATATAAGCTATATTACTACAAAATTTCATCACAATCCGTTCGTTAGTTTTGGCGTGAAGAACTAACAAGCATATAAACTCACACACTCACAAACTTTAATATTAGTGTGATGAAATCCTTAATGACAAACGCAAAATAAAACATAAAACGGTTGCTGTATACAAACCCATCATAATTATATTAAAAGCGCTGCGCCTTACAATACCACAAACGCTTTCGGCTCCAAACGAAATCTATTTGAAATAAAATATTTTAAAACAATCATCTCAGTTGGCGAGCAAACGTTGCAAATGTAACGAAAGGGTGGGTTTCGGAGTGCAGAGAGTAATATTGTATAGTGTCGAGGGTGAGTGGGGTCGCCAATCGATACGCACCCCTGCCCGGCCTAATGCACCCCTAACACAACGTACACCAAACAGAACGCTATGGAAACCGTATACCCCACATAACTCGGTCATTTGCATAGTTAGAAAAACAGATGCATACAGTTTGCTTAGATCTTATTAAATAAAATACCGCAGTGTCTCAAGTCGAAAGTCTTCGACCAGTGTGTGTTACCAGTGATGACTTACGGAACAGAGACGTGGTCGCTTACTATGGGCCTTTTTAGAAGGCTCAAGGTCACCCAAAGAGCAATGGAGAGGGCTAAGCTCCGAGTATCCCAGCGGGATCGAATCAGCAATGTCGAAATCCGCAGGCGAACCAAAGTCACCGACATAGCCCGAAGAATTGCAAAACTGAAGTGGCAGTGGGCGGGGCTCATAGCTCGTAGAACCGACGACCGTTGGGGCAGAAAGGTTCTCGAGAGGCGACCACGAACCGGAAGACGCAGCGTGGGCAGGCCCCCTACAAGATGGACCGATGATACTACCGATGAAACTGCTGGATACGAATAGCGCAAGACCGGCAATTGTGGAGATTTTGGGGGAGGCCTTTGTCCAGCAGTGGACGTCTTTGCTGATATGATGA
Source organism: Pseudoips prasinana (assembly GCA_951640165.1). Classification (NCBI taxonomy): domain Eukaryota; kingdom Metazoa; phylum Arthropoda; class Insecta; order Lepidoptera; family Nolidae; genus Pseudoips; species Pseudoips prasinana. Next base: position 20,888,762 of record OX621260.1, read on the forward strand.
GACCTTATCATAACATAGCATATTGACTATTACATAAAATAAAAAAGTACCTATCTCTGCCTTCTAGAGGTGACAATATTTAAATATTTTCCTCTAGGTAGTCATCTCTTTAGCCTCTGCTAATCCAAGCTAATATGCCAGGTCATGAAGTTTCTCGACTTCCATGATAAGACCACTATTAGACAATTCTCCTAATTGTTCCACGTAATTTATATACGTACCTTTGTGTGTCCTAATTAATAATCTTAGTTTTATAAATTGTTTCTCAGTAAGTGAATTATGTATACAATTCTTTATGAGAAATAAAGTTATTCCTAACCGTAACCGTAGTTATAATCGTCCTTGGTAGCCCCTTTGGACCACGAAGGTGGTAACTGGTTGTTGTTCGGCTGGGGAGCAAACTCCGAAACCCCTGGAAATTGCCAAGTGCGAGTCGGACTCGTGCACGAAAGGTTCCATAAAAATTGTCTATAAAAAAGAGGAAAAAATTCACGTTTGTTGTATGGGAGCCCCATTTAATTTTTTTTTTTTGTATTTTTGTATTTGTTATAGCGGCATCAGAAATACATCATCTATGAAAATTACCACTGTCTAACTACCACGGTTCATGAGACACAACCTGCTGACAGACGGATAGACAGATAGACAGGCAGCGAAGTCTTAGTAATAGGGTCCCGTTTTACCCTTTGAGTACGGAACCCTTAAAAAAAAGTCCCATTTTTCTTCTAAGGACTGGCTTACTAGGGTTACCCTTGTGTTAGAGTTATTTAAACCGCCCAGTAGGTCTCTAACATGTCATAATCAATGTTGTCTAAGTAATCCTTAGAAGAAAATCAAGAACGACAGCTTAATCAAATATGTTCGTTACTTTAATTAGTTGCGTAATTTTTGAGACCTACCTTCTTAGATTATGGGCATATAATATATGGATAATTTAATGCTCTGTTATTTATGTAGTTTAGACTAATTAATGTGAATTCTAACATGAACTGAATAGACTCACGTGAGTTGTGGGTGATGTATTTTGTATTACGTCTCTTTTTTTTTATTCGATTTGTGGCCATATAAGCCATAAGACTACGCCCGCACTACGGCATCTAATCCCTGTGTCGCGAGGTACTTTACAAACATATAATAGACGGACACAAATTACACCCAGACTCAGAACAACTATTTATGGGTTACACAAGTAGTTGTCCGGCACGGGAGTCGAACCCGCGACACGAAGCGACTAGGCGACTTTATTGGCCGGTTTTAACTATACCAAAATACATTAAAAGAAACGTTAAGGTTAAAGTAAGGTCAATATTAACATTTTATTGTTACAAAATGTATTGTTCTTTTATATGCTTTGTTTCTGTTTTAGTGTAATTTTGTATCGTGTCGTTGTATTGGTGTTTTTTCGTGGAATTTGTAAAGACGCCAGCACATCAAGCTATCTCAATCTGTCAAATTTCCCCAATTGAAAGTGAACCTTATGCTCTTGTGATACAATTCAAAATATATAAAAGAAATTTGACAGATTGGGGTAGCTGGATGTGCTGGCGTCCATACGTCCGTCCCCTATGGTCAGTAACGTCTGAAATAAATTAATCCCTCAAAAGCAAGGAAATGCTCTCTCACATATAGCATAACGGCTATTGTTAATGACAACAATCGGCACCGACACCTTACCGAGCTTTTTAGAGACGCTATAAAATTAAATGACTTTGGCTGTCACCCATCTAAGAACAGACCGTGTGCTTAACCTCACCGATCACATCCGGACCGGCGAGAGCACTAGATATGACTCTAAGCCACTGTATATACCTGACCTCTTTCCGGTCGTGTCGCTAGGCGTCCCATCGGATCATGCGAGTGATGGAATAGAAAGAACTCTTGTGTTTGCGCACTCACTTGTGCACTAACATGTTTCGCGCAGATGGCAGAGCGCCGTGGCCGAAATCCGGCTAGGAGTACATTATTATTATATACTAGGACTAAACAGTTATCTCCCTCTCAATAACTCTATTCTCTGATCTTTACTTTGCTTGTCTGGAAGAGATCACATTTTGTAATAAGACCGCATTGTATACTTTTATGGTTTTAAGTTTTTTTTGTTATTCCTCTACATACATACATAAACTCACGCCTGTTACCGAGAGGTGTAGGTAGAGACAACGAATTTCCATTTGACACGATCTATGCACCCCTCTTTTGTCTCGTTTACTGTCATTATATTCTGCATACATGCTCACCGATTTAGGATACTTCTGATCTGGCCTTTCTTGAGAACGTCTCCGATTTGGTCAGATGTTCTATGAGGTCTTCCCCTTCCGGTTGTACATACCATTCACACAAGCCAGGTATACTTCTTTAGTCAATCTTGTTTCATTCATCCTTTAAATAAATAAAATAAAAAGCCTTTTTATTTGCTCCTATGAACTAACATTAACAGTACATTTTGTTTAGTGGGTTAGTAATTATAATGGAATAAAAGTAATTTTTGTTAGTATTTATTAGTAAGTAAAATTTATCGGAATTCTTCCATAGGAACCCCCGTGCGGGTGAAGGCCTCCTCCAGGTTGTGCCATTTATCTCTATTTTGTGCCAAACCAAGCCAGTGTTTGCCTGCGGTCTCGCGTATATCGTCTGACCAGCGTTTGAGCGGACGACCTTGTTTGCGCGTTCCACTTTCTGGTCCTTTCCACTCTGTGACCACTTTCGTCCAACGCCCATCCTCAAGTCTCGCTACATGACCGGCCCACTTCCATTTTAGTCTTCTGACATGTTGTATAGCATCTCTAACTTTGGTACGTTTCCGAATTTCATCGTTTCTGACCCTGTCTTTAAGTTTTATCCCTAGGAGACTTCTCTCCATGGCTCTTTGGCATACCGACAGTCTATTTGCGTTGGCTTCTGTTAAAGACCAAGTCTGGCTGCCATAGGTAAGTGTAGGTAGAATGATAGAGTCCATGAGTCTCCGTTTGTGGACAATAGGTAACTTAGATTTAAGAAGATTTTTTAGGGACCAGTACCGTTTCCATGCCAGCGCCATTCTTCTATCTATTTCCTCCGAGTCAATCTCTCTGAACGAAATCAGTTTGCCTAAATAAATGTACTCTTCAACGTACTCTATTACTTCGCCTTCGACTCTGAGAGTAGGTTTAGTATGGTTTGTAATAATTTTTGTCTTTTCGAAATTTATTTCGAGACCGACCTTCTCGCTGTGCCGATGAAGTGCTGTCAGCATGTCTTGTAGGTCTCTAGCGGTATTACTTAGAAGAACCAGGTCGTCTGCGAATCTTAAATGGGTTAGCCTTTTATTTCTGATATTGATGCCTCCCCTTTTCCAGTTTATATCGTGTAGTATAAGCTCAAGTACTGCAATGAATATTTTTGGCGACAGTGGGTCTCCTTGTCTAGTTCCTCTTTGAATTGCGAACCATGGGCCCTTTCTGTCCAACCTTATTCTACTTCTGCACGTACTATAAATATTCATTATTATATTGATGTAAGTGTCCTCAATATCATGATACCTAAGTGCTTTGACTATAGCGCTGTGGGAGATAGAATCGAAAGCTTTTTTATAATCAATGAAGGCTAGGTATAGAGGCATATTGAATTCTTTGTATTTCTCTACTAACTGGCATAGCACATGGATGTGATCAATGGTGGAGAATGCTGGTCTGAAGCCGGCCTGCTCTATTGGTTGTTTGACGTCAATTTGTGGACCGATCCTTTTCAGGAGACATTGCGAAAATAGTTTGTAAAGATTCGACATTAAGCTTATTGGTCTATAGTTTGATACACAAGAAGGGTCTCCTTTCTTGTAGAGTAAAATTATTTCCGATTCACTCCATTGAGCTGGAACCGTCTCCTCTCTTAGTATTTCATTAAATAATCTTATTATTAGTCCTAATAATTGTTCTTCTCCTAATTTTAACGCTTCGTTTGTAATAAAGTCGGGTCCGGGGCTTTTGTTATTTTTTAGATCTCTAATAGATAACTGTATTTCTTTTCCAGTAAAATATTGTGGTTTCTCGTTTTCAGTTTGGCGTTTTTTATATCCTGTAATAATTATTCTTTCGTTTGTTTCTTGTTTTTGTCTGTATAGGTGTTGGTAGAAATCTGTGGCCATTTGTACTAGATCTATTCTATCTTCTGTAGTTGCTTGTAATGTTTTCAATTTCGGTATCCATGTTTTATTATTATACAATTTTTTATGAATTCTTTTTATTCCGCTAGTTTGCTCTATACATTTCTCATATCGTTGTAACTTGTAATTGTCATAGTCATCCTGTATTGTTCTTGGTATTGTTCTATATAATTCTTTTAGCTCTATTTTTTCTTCTATTGTTCTATCTGATTTTTGTTGTAAAGTGTGCCTTCTCGATATAAGTGACTTGATGTTATCGGATAATGTAAAGGTTTCTTTCGGTTTTGATACTTGTGATTCAATTATGCTTTCTGTTAATGATTTTTCTAAGATATCATATAGTTGTTGTATTGTTAATTTTACTTTGTCGGTTGATTCACGTTTGTAAAGTTTCTCTTTCAAAATATTCTTGTATCTTTTTTGCTCTCTTATTGACTGTAAATTTGATCTTGGTTGTGTATATTTCTTTCTGCTTTTTCGTTTTTCATTAATTATTATTGTTCCTCTTAGTAATCTATGGTCAGAAGGGAACGCTAGTTTCCTTAGCACCTCTATATTTGTGAAGTAGTGTTTTTTGTTTGATAGGATGTAGTCAATTTCATTCTTAGTGTATCCATCTGGTGAAAGCCAGGTCCATCTTTGGTTTTCTTTCTTTTTGTACATTGTATTTAGTATTGTCAACTCTTGGTCTATAGCGAATAGTTTTAGTTTTTCACCACGTTCATTAGAGGCGCCTGATCCATATCTTCCTATCACTGAACCTATTTGTATGGGTGAAATACCAATCTTCGCATTGAAATCTCCTGTTATAATTATATTTTCCGTTGACTTTTCTTTCGCTCTACCTAAATCTACATAAAATTGATCTATTTCTATTTCACTGGACTTCTCCATCGGGGCGTAGCTTTGTATGATTGAAATTTGGGTACCTCCAAATTTTATGTTCAAAACATCATTCATCCTTTGGTGTACAATAAAGAGTTTATCTATCTAAACAGATAAAAGGTTAGTCGTTCCGACAGGCTAACCAAAGATTATTTCTTTATTAATTTACCTAGCACTTTAGCGGTTACAGTTTCTTCGCTCCAAAATATACACGAAGACATGATAGATAGTGTGAATAAAAAAATGTTTAAATATTAACTAGCCCCTTAAAATGTTTCGCGAAGCTTTGAATGCAAAACAAGCCACTATTGCATTGGAAATGTCCCGGCGCGGCGCTCGCGCTCCGACTCTCACATAAATTTATACTTTATACAACAGTTTTATAAAATACTAGCTGTGCCCGCGACATCGGTAAATAATAATAATAATAATATGTATATCGTCGCCTGGTACCCATAGTACAAGCTTTGCTTAGTTTGGGGCTAGGATGATCTGTGTGACATTGTCCCTAGATATTAGATATTATTTATAATATTAGTAAGGATTGTAGTGGCCTGTTGGTCTAGTGGTTACTGAGCCTGAGGCCAGAGTTCATGGGTTCGATTCCCACCCGGGACAAATCTTTGTATGATAAACGCGATTTGTTGTTGTATCTGGGTGTAATTTATCTATTATATGTATTTATTTATTTATTTCCAATTTATGTACACACTAAAAGTATGAAAGAAAGAAAGAATAAACAAGAAAAGACATTGTACAAAGGTACTACTTATTTCTAAAGAAATCTCTTCCAGTAGACCTGCAAGAGGAGATTTTGGTAGAGAGGAAGATATGAGTGTGTAGGATGATATACATACATACGATAAAAATACACATATACATAAACACATACATAATTTTAAATAATAAACTAGATAAAATACGTATATCTAAGGCAAAGAGGAGAGGTAGTGTTCTTTTAACTTTTTTTTAAATGTGGAGATTGTATTACAGTTTCGAATGTTAGGCGGAAGAGAGTTCCACAGCCTAACCGCCTGAACTGTATGTACAAATGTAGAAATATATAAGTATGTTTATCAGTTGTCTGCCATAATACAGGGTCTGCCGCAGTTTGGGGTCAGATGGCAGTGGGTTACTCGTCCCAAGATATTTATTATTTATTATATTCAGCAAAACCGGTTTAAAAAAAATAAAAATCCAAATTTGCCTCAGTTCGTAGCGTAGGTAGTGATAGCTATGCAAATAATTCTGGTAAATTATTCACACACCTCATTATGTCAAACTAAGCAGAGCTTTTACTATGGATACCAAATCAGTTGGGGCGCATTGGATCCGGTGGTAGCATTAAAGCGCGACCGTCGTTATAAACACAAGGTCCGCCATAATGATAACATCTAATTCGTACCTTAATATAGACAGAACCATTCAGACAATATGTAGTAAAAATATAGCTAAAATTTAGATAATTAAACCTACACATGATCCTTGACAATAACTTAATTTTAGTTAGCTAAATATCGTTATTGTTAAAAATAAATCGTATTGTAAATTATTTCCTACAATCCGTGTATCTAAATATCTATATGTACCTAGAAATAATTATAAATTAATTATATATTACTGCGAACATGTTCTGACTATTTACAAGCGCTTTTTTAAAGTCTACGTGAATAAAAACATTTTTTATTTATTTTATTATTTATTTAAATGACAGATATACTACATATACTACTTTTCTTTAGTAAATACATACATATATAGACAATGACACACAGTCCCGGACAAACAGACCTAAGTCAAAGTCCTAATGGGCAACTTGAACAACTCTGACACTAGGGTAACCACCATACGATAAGTAAGTAAGCACGCACGCACGCACATACACCACACACAAAGACTCTCACGTTCCATTTCCACATTATATACACCCAAAATTAACCCACTCACGTTATTTTTTGCTAGAATCATGATTCCATTCCTCGATAAGAGATGGCGTTAGTAATTATCGAAAAGGATTTGTGACGTTAGTTTTTTAAGGTTACGTTGTTTCAAGTTATATTTTTTCACTGCAAGACATTGCCGACTTGAGTGTGAGATATTGATTTCAACTTTATATAAATGTAGGTTAATTTGCAATAAACCATTAGTTTCATTAGATCATTAGTTTATTTTATAACATCTTAATTAGAATATTATTTATTATTATGCTTCCCCTGCAGCAATAGCATTCTGAAGGTGTTTGCAGAAAGGATTGAAGGGCCTACAATGGATAGATTTATCAAGCTTCATGTCAGACATGGGACTTGATAAATCTTCCTCTAATCTTGGCTGTTTATTATTTTATTGTGTATTTGTGTTGTTATTTTTGTACCTATGTGTGTCTAAGTGTTACATACTAACATAGTTTTTAAGTTTGTACTGATTACTAACATGCTATGGGCCGTCGATGCCTGAAAATAAATGATTTTTATTTTTATTATTTATTATGTCCTAGTTAGTAAATTTTCTCTTTTTGTATAACGAGTATAATATGAAGAGCGGGGCATCCTAACACAGGTATTTTATTACTTAAAAGGAATGCCTCAACCATTAATATGAACCACATTGTATGAAACTGAAAATAAACTATTTTTATTATTTATTTATTATTATTATAAGAACACAGTATTGTGTTAATTTACGAGCGGCTGCTTTTCAATCTATACATCATTCATTACGCTTTACAAGAGACTGGGCTCGAGACAAATGGACCCAATTGAAATTCTCCTCAAAGAACCGACGTTGACCTAGAAACAAATTCCGGAACTGTTAAGATTTTTAGGGTTCTATACCCAAAGGGTAAAACGGGACCCTATTATTTAAACTTTACTGTCCGTCTATCCGTCTGTCACCAGGCTGTATCTCATGAACCGTGATAGTTAGACAGTTGAAACTTTCACAGATGAAGTATTTCTGTTGCCGCTATAACAAAAATACTAAAAAACAAAATAAAATAAATATTTAAGGGGGCTCCCATAAGATAAACGTGAATATTTTGCTCGTTTTTATAGATAACTAGCTCTGCCCCGCAGTTCTACCCGCGTTAAACTTTTTAATAAAAATAAATTATAGCCTATGTGTTAATCCAGGGTATCAGCTTACTCCGTACCAAATTTTATTATAATCCCTTCAGCTGTTTAGACGTGAAGAAGTAACAAACATACACACTCACACACGAACACTCACAAACTTTCGCCTTTATAATATTAGTGTGATGGTACGGAACCCTTCGTGCGCGATTCCGTCTCGCACTTAGCCGGTTTTTTTTTACATTTAAGACACAAAAGGGTCGCTATTGGAAAAGTTCTCATGGGGTGCAAAGATAAATGTTATAACACGAAGCGGCAGTTATTAAAACATTCTTCATTTTCCTTTCATTACTTCCCCTTTGAAGAGCTTTCAGTTGACGGAAAAAATTTAGTTGCGAGGTATACAGGGTGAACCGACCGATGACCGAGAAGTTGACGTTCAAATGCAAAATGTAGATACTTTATGATAATGTCCTCCTAGCCGAATTTCGGCCACGGCGGCCAGTCTCAACAGAGATTGTCCATTTGCGCGGGACATATTATAGTGCTCATGTTTGTGCGCAAACTTAGGAGCACTTTCTATTCCATAACTCTCATGCTCCGATCTTTCCGGTCGTGGTCAGGTCAGGCACAGGACCGACGGCTTTACGTGCTCTCCGAGACACGGGCGTATAATACCGCCAAATCCCAGACTTCGGGCTGATGCTGAGAAATTTTTCTTTTTACAGAAAAGTCCCAAAATAACTTTGGGCTGACCCGTGGTTTGAACCCAGGACCTCGTTATCCGCGGGTGAACACACTACCGCTAGACCAATGAGGCAGTCTTTGTGATAAGGAGTATCCGAATCACCCCCATGAAGGTATGTTCTACGATTTTGCGTAGTTTTCGAGATAATGTAATAATAATAGAATTTTTTAAATGATTTTTCGTAAATTTCACCTAACATCGGTTTTTGATTTTTTTCTCGTTCTGTTGAACATTTCTGGTTCAGTTTTTTTGTGATAAATTAGCATAGTTTAACCTAACACCCTAAAAGTATGGTTTATCTTATGATTGCAGAACCGACTTGGAATTTAATCGAAAGTTCAAAATAAGGGTTTGAGCTCAGGACTCATAAATTTTCAAAGTATCAGACAAGCGCAAAATCGTAGAACATACATGGGGGTGATTCCGATACTCCTCATAATCAAGTATCAAAATTTTAGGTTTGAACGTCAACTCCTCGGCACCCTGTATAAAGGTGATAAAACCGTCAAATGTTTTGTTAGCGACTGAATTACGTTCTCTTTGACACAACACGTTTTTAAGTACATCTATTGGCTTCGAGGAAAGTGTGTAATTTTCCTTTAATATGATCCTGGGAGCCGATTACGGCTTTCAAAGGCATTGTCCTATTGTGGGTGGCGGTGATACTGATCGTGTTTCCTATAATAAACCTCGTAAGAGACATTGCCACGACAATGTATTGTACTCGGATATATGCCATGTGTATTTGTTATATTAGTTCCAATTTTAAATGTTTTGTACATTTAAAAATGGTGCTAATAAAATATTCACCACTTCGTACATTTAAAAGTGGAATATCATCGATTTAGAACTGTTTTTAAGCTATTTCATAGCTTCTATCGCGGGCCTTTAGCGTGGGGACCGAATCTAGAAATTCCGTAACGAAAAAAACCTAACACCCCCTACTCCGACCGCCATCTATCGATAAATACCAGAACTTTTAATGACTTTTTGAAATATCACGCTTGTCTCTTTAGTTCAGCAAACCGCCTTTAGGTGACATTGGTTGTATTGGAAACTACCGTAATCAGCTGTTTGTGAGAAAGTATATAGGTGTATAGGTATTTATCATCTACGTACAACGGTGAATATCTGTACTCGTATAATTTGTGTAGAAAGCGTTTTAAATATGAATAAACAAAGTGCATTTATTAATGAAGAAAGTCACGAAAAAATTGTGAAAGAAAATTAGTTAGTACTCTATATACATTCATTTTATTATTATTATCACAAATGCAGTATTATAAATAAATAATTATAATTGCATAAGTTGATAAAAAATGCTATGCAATAGCTTTGCCGCGGCAGTCTCCGAGTGCCACGCGTCTTTTTTTAATCTACTATACTGAGCTACTTCTAGAGCTTGGATTCAGTCTTGTTTCAAATAAATAATACCTATTTTTATGCACACACTTGTCTATTATATGTTTGTAAAGTACCCCGCGACACAGTATTCCCTAATGGGGGCGTTGTCTTTAAAAGAAAAAAAAAGTTTACATCTACGTCAACGTATACACGTTGACATAGATGTGACATCATGAAGTAAGTGAAGTTCACGTACACATTCGTCGTCGTCTTCTTATTTTCATAATAGTCTAATGGGACGGGCTAGCTGATAGCACTGAACAGGGATCGGTTGCAAAACTAATTCAAATTCAAATTGTTTATTTTCTTTCAACAGGGTGATACACAATTTGGTGTATAACATTACAGGAGAACAAGCTCATTTAGCTATAAAAACAGCATGCAAATCTCAACAAAATTTAAAATATAAAAGCATCTAGTTAATTTACAATTAAAATCACAATGTTTATGATGGGTAATCTGTGTATGGATTACTTCTGATAAATGTTTCTACAGTTATGATTTAAAAACTCTTGAACCGAATAAAACGCATTTTCTATCAGCCATTTTTTTAACACTAGATTAAATTTATATCGTGGCAACGTTTTAAAGGATTCTGGAATTTTATTAAAAACCTTAACGCACATCGAAAAACTATTTTTCTGTAGCCGGCTTGTTCTGGGTATTAAGTCCAGTACTAATCTATTTGGATTTCTGATGTTATTTCTCTTAGTAACGCCTTAGTAAGGTCACAATACTCTCTATTCCCATATTCTCATGGCCAGATAGGATGGATCGTGGCAACTACGCTCGACGGCTTTATGATCTCTCCTAGATACAGGCGTTCTTATTAAAGTTTCCTTATAACTAAGTATATTCCTTGCTAGAAACATCTTTTTTACTGAGAAATATGATAATAAAAATGTTATTCCACATAATTAAGTCAGTAATTACTTAATTAGACGTTAATTGAACGTAGCAAAGCCACAGTACCAATTAATTATGCAATTATGTGGAAAAGAGTTTTTCTCTCTTTGCCTTCATCGTATAAAAGTGCCACGAACCTAACTTCTCTAACTTTTACGGTAAGTGCTTTCATTAGACCCGATAAAAACGTTCGCTTTTCTACTAATAGGTATTACTTCCATTTCTAATATTATAATTGTTTGGGATATTGACCATTATTACCAAATATTATGTACCCTCTAATTACCGCTTCGAACGTTTATTGATATTATTATACCCGGGTCGGGCCAAAAGTGATTTTGGGACTTTTCTGTTAAAATAAAACATTCTCAGTATCAGCCCGAAGTATGGGAGTTGGCGGTATTCCCCCGTGCCTCGGACAGCACGTAAAACCGTCGATCCTGTACCTGAACTCTTTCCGGTCGCTAGTCGTCCCAGCGGATCATGAGATTGATATGAAAGAAAGTGCTCCTATGTTTGCGCACACACTTGGGCAGTATAATATGTCTCGCGCAGATGGCTAATCTCCATTGAGACTTGCCGCCGTGCCTGAAATTCGGCTATTTATTATTATGTCGGCTGTATTGGCAATTCAAAGGTGTTCTCGGTAAAAATGACTCAATGAAGCGAGCAACCGGCGTCACCATCGATTTCTACGTTAAACTTATTTCCGCCTCGTGCACAGTCTAGACACGTTTCACTCATACTAAATTATGTTTCAATACGAAAAGGCTGGTTTATGTGGGGTCGGTGAGTTAGTGATGCCTTCGTTGAGCGATCATAGGCTACGGTATTCGCTGATCTTCGGCTCGATCGAATGCTTGTTTGTTGACTAAGTCTTTTTGTATTTGAACCAGTTGATGGCCCGAAAACCTCAAAAAGCTTAGAAATTACAGATACATTACAGATTTGACAGACCTTTACAAGATTGTAAATATCTGTCAAAGTTTTATCAAAAACACAAAGATTTATCAAGAATCGGGATCGAACCCACGCTCTCTGACTCAGCTGTCAAGGTTACTAACTATTAGACCAACAAGCCAGTCAACTGTTTAGCAGAGAAACTATAAGCACAAATTTGACACAATAAAAAATGCCATGTATTTGTCATTAAATCTATGTTAAAAAGATATACTATAAATTTTTGTTAAGTTTGTAGGGCATAAAATCAGTGGCATTGAGTAACGGCGTTTCTGTCAAAAACGTAGTCATCAAAATATTGATACGAGAAGCAAAAACTTTTTATGAAAGTTGCTCTTATGGAGGAGTATAAAATCACAGTTACAGTTCATATGGAAAAGGAGTGCAGAAGGCTAATATTTTTTATATAATAAGCATTAGAAGTAAATTATTTTATTAAAAAAAAAATATTGACCCGACATACTTTTGACACACTGACAAACTGTGTGTCAAAATTGACAACAGCTTAAAAGTATTTGTCTATAGTCTTTGAAAATGGAACTTTAATTGTCGAATTTAGAACAAGTGCGATCTCTACTATTTTTTAAAATTGCCCTACGGCTTTTATATAATTATATGGCTGCACAGTGCAATGATTTCAGAATTGTTAACATTTATGAATAATTTAACGATTTCTGTCTGCGTTTCGGACACAGAATCACGTTACTCGCAATGAAACGGTAAACAGAAACAATTTCAATTTCAAAAACACATTGATTGCCCTTATAAACAAATAGACTGTTTAATGCCCAAATATAGTTATTAGTTCGGCTTTAGCATTTAATTATTCATAGTAGCCGGGCCAAGCGACCAGCCGCTACGGAAATTTACCAAATAAACAAAACAACAGTTCACCTGTCGTCAAAGAGTAGGGGCCAGAGTTGGGCATTCAATTAGATATCTATAGCTATATACAGACGCCAGCACATCCAGGTACATCAATCTGTCAAATTTCTTTTATGGATTTTCAACTTTATCACAAAAGTATAAGGTTCACTTTCAATTGGGGAAATTTGACAGATTGGGTAGCTTGATGTGCTGGCGTCTGTACTTTTGACTGTAGAACAAAGGGTTAACACCCTTGCTTTATTACGGCGTTTCGTAAAGGTGGAGCTGTATGTATAATGCTCTGTATGTCTTCTAAATAATGTTATGACAGGAATAAGTGAGCTTCTTTTTAACCCCCGACGACGTCTAGCCCCCTATCACAACGCGCGATAAGGAACTTCGTTCCAAAAATGTGGATAGCGAATGAGAGGGTTTGACTAAATATAATAAAATATAATAGTGGAGCAGGAGATGGATAGCGGCTGCTTATATCAACGGAGACTAGCCTGTTGCTCTAGCGCCCTTGACTGCGAAGCCAGAGGTCGTGGGTTCGATCCTTATCCAGAACAAATCTTAGTGTGATATAATAAGTATGTTTTTAGAAATATATATCTATGTTTATCCGTCATAATTATAATACCTTAATATAGACAGAACCATTGACAATATGTAGTAAAAATATTAGACTTAAACTATATAATTAAACTTAAACATAATCTCTTGACAATAACTTGATACGAGCTAGCTAAATATCATTGCTATTATAAAATAAATTTTATAAATGTTTTCATACAATCAATACAGTGTGTACCTAAATATCTTTGTTACTAGAAATAATAATGTATACAACTATATTACTACAAACATGTTCTGACTATTTACAAGCGCTTTTTTATCAGTTCTCTGGTTTCCATAGTATAGGTTCTGCCTAGTTTCCGATCAGATGACAGTGTGTTAGTTGTCCCAAGATATTTATTTATTTATTATAACCTAAATTCATTTCTGGGTTTCGACAAAGTCGCACAAAGGTATGACCTCTGTAGGATTAGAACTCACGACCTCTAGCTTAACAGTCTGGGTCACTATTTACTAGACCATTAGACCTGTCAACAAGATTCCTACAAAACCATCGACTTTTGAAATCTTATTTAAATACATTTCCAGGTGTTATTAGATTTTTAAGCTCGCTATGTTCTACCAATCTGGAGTGAAACATTATTAATCTAGCCCTCTCCACAACATTATCCTTATCAAAATATATTCTATAGTTAAAATATATTGTCCGGCGAAAGTTGAATAGCATCCAAATATAGACCAACTATAACATGCATTTGCCATGCGTATTAAGACCATTGCGGTGCTGCTCTGACAATAGAACACAATGCGACATTGAATGCATAAAACCAGTCGTATGACGCACACACAGAACTGCAGGACGGCAGGACGCAGACCGTCCATTGAATGACACTACAAAAGGTATTGTCCGACTAGTTTATCTCGTGGCCGTTGGTTGAGAGTCGTTCTGCACTGATAAGGCTCGAAACGTCTGTCATTTGTTCCCGCCATATCACTGATATAGCTGACGCGAATTGCCGCTGATAATATCAGCGGCGATATATATATACATATTATGTACGTTGTAACACTGTAAGAAAAATATAAACAGTAAGGAAACTACGTACAAAAACTCGAAACTCACTCACACAAGACACATCGACATGATCCCTAACGCGACGTCCTGCGTGAGCGATCTAGACGCGAACGCGAAGCGGCGCGAGAACAACAAACAGTCGAGACCTATTGAAGTGTCCTACGTGACCAAACGCGCGTGCGGCGCGGTGCGGAGCGGCGCGACATGAAGCGAACGCAATCAGTTGGCTTGTGTATTTTCGCGCGAACTGGATGCGGTTCCGTCGTGTTTTTGCGGCGTCGGTGGCGGCTTCGCGAGATGATTCGCGTGCACGTAGGACACAGCCACCGCGTCGCACCGCATCGCATTGAATTCGCGTGTCATCGCTTCATAATCGCGTTCGCTTTGAACCGCCTACGTAGGACGTAACGTAAGCGGCTGTCGCGGTGCTGTTAGTAGTGAGTGCCGTCTCAAAACGAGTGCTCAAGAATTAGTCTTTTTTTATTTTTGCTCGATTGGTTTGCGCTTGACCACGATTTCACCTGATGGCCTGATGGTAAGTGAAGACGTGGTCGAAGGTGGACCTCGCATATCTATAAGTCTGTTCACTCTAGCCTTGAATAAAATTATTGTTTATCGCCGCGATCATTTTAAAAACGCCACGTGCGTTTTGCGCTACGTCCGGCAGTTTAAATAAAAATAAATAAAAAGGTTTATTCCCAACAATCACAGATAATCCTTAACTTAGTTTACATCTAAGACGATATAACTAATTGCGTTTAGTTTACATAATACTTATGAAGGCTGCAGCATTATATTAAGTACTAGCTAGGAAAGGCGTCTACCTCAGCAAATTTTACAGTAAATAATAATTATTACCGTAACACTGATCTTCCGATAGCGCTAAAAAAACTACTTTTAAATTGTTTGAACTTGGCTTCACAAAACCGGCGTTATCTACCGGAACATTTCTTTTTTAATAAAAAAAGACGATATCTAAATCATTAAAAGTTACAACCATATTGCTACAATTGAGCGTAGGTAATTATAATCCATAGGTCGCTGGTTCAAATCCGGCTCGAAGAACCAATTTGTTGGGCGTAACTCCAACAAATAATAATAAAATACGATGGTATAGAAAATACACTGGTATATTAAACTGGTAAAAATGGTAATGGTAGAGTTAACGCTCATGCAAGATATAAGTAGTGTACACTAGGCTTAGTTTCCATACTGTCTATACTTATACTGTGATTGTACTACATGTTTAACAAGCCGTGATCATTGCGTATGAGTGGTAGTAGCAGATGGTGACACAGATTACATTTTATTCATTGTAAAATTTACTTGTAATCGTTATTTGTTATATTAGAGTTTTGTTTCGATAACCTCGTTGGTCTAGCGGTAGCGTGTTCAACCGAAGATAATGAAGTCCAGCTTTCAAATCCCAGGTCGGGCTAAAAAAATAATTTTGGGATTTATGCGTAAAGAAAATTTCTCAGTCGGTATTACAACCTCGTGCCTCGCAAAGCACGCTAAACCGTCGCTCCTGTACCTCACCTATTCTCGTTGTGTCGCTAATCGTCCGTTCGGATCATGATAGTTATGGAATAGAAAGTGCCCCTCTCTTTCTGCACACACTTTTGTACTATAATGTGCCCCGCGCTGACTAATCTACCTGCTCAAATTAAACCAGGAAGGCATTATACTACCTACCTGCCAGATAGAAGTCAGTATTTACAAAAGAAAAGTAGTCTATGTAGTAAATCCGTTATCTAGTTTCCATAGTACAAGTAATAATAATAATATCTAGGGACAATGATCATACAGATCATCCTAGCCCCAAACTAAGCAAAGCTTGTACTATGGGTGCCAGGCGACGATATACATACTTATATAGATAGATAAATACTTAAATACATAGAAAACATCCATGACTCAGAAACAATTATTCGTGCTCTTCACACAAATATTTGCACTTACCGGGATACGAACCCAGGACCACCAGCCTCGTAGGCAGGAGCACTACCAACTAGGCTACGATGACCGTTGTAGTTCTGCTTAGTTTGGGATCAGATGGCCGTGTGTGAATAATGTCCCAGGATACTATTTTAAGTACTTTTCTACTAGATAGTTTTAGTTAGATCTACTTCTTATAACTTACAGAGTGAGGACACTGTTTGTTATTGTAATTACACTATCTATCATCGAGATAGACAGTTTCGATATCGATAACGGGACAAGGTATCTATATTTGAGATATCTCAGTCATATTGCGATCTTAAAATGGCGACGGATCTGTAAAAATACCTCCACAATAGTTTGTGAAATTATATACTATCAATTTGTTTAAGTGAGCATCGAAAAAAATGCCCTTTAGAAAGATATCAAGATGTCAAGAAGATTTTCTCGAACTTCTATTCAAATTAGCTGAAATTTGCAACATACATCTAACAGATTACGTCATCGAATACGGCTGTGATGATATCGACAGTTTCCTCGGGGGACTGTTCAGAGTGCGATTGACAGGCCTCAGAGACGGACAGAGTATCAAAAAACACCTAATGATAAAATGGCATCCTGATCCCAAAAGGCGTTCGCGTTTCAGGGAATCGTATAAACGGGAGTTCGTTTTTCATCAACACATTGTCCCAAAGCTGCTTGAAATCCAAAGAACTTTCAAGAACATAGAAGGATTAAAAATAAAATTCCCTAACTGCATTTTTGCTAGCGCCGAATATGACAAAGAAACGATCGCATTGCTGGGATTACAACATGAATTCAATCTCCGTGACAGGCTTAACGAGCCAGATTTCGATCACGTCTCTCTCGTGATGAAAAATTTAGCGAAATTACATGCGCTATCTTTCGTTCTACAGAAAACTAATCCTAGAGAATTCGAGGAAATAACTCGCTTGTGTCCTAACGATGTGCAGTATTCTAATCCAGGACCGGTGCCTAAGTATATGAAGGGGTACTACGATATGTCTGTGAATGTTGTAGAAGACCCGGTGGCTCGTGATAAGTTGCAGCAACTCGCGCCGGATATACTGAATATCCTGAATAGATGCACGAAGCCAGAAGCGTCCGGACACAGTACTATTTGTCATGGAGACTGCTGGGTGAATAACATATTATTCAAATATAAGGTGAGACTATAAAAATAAACTTGTAAAGACGCCAGCACATAAATCTACCCCCATCTGACAAATTTTCCCAATTGATAGTGAACGTTATGCTTATGTGATAAAGTCGGTCACCGTAGCCTAGTTGGTAGTGCTCCTGCCTACGAAGCTGGTGGTCCTGGGTTCGAATCCCGGTATGTGCAAATTTTTGTGTAATCAGCACGAATATTTGTTTCTGAGTCATGGATGTTTTCTATGTATTTAAGTATTTATCTATCTATATAAGTATGTATATCGTCGCCTGGTACCCATAGTACAAGCTTTGCTTAGCTTGGGGCTAGGATGATCTGTGTGACATTGTCCTTAGACATTATTATTAAAGTTGAATATCTATACAAGAAATTTAATAGATTGAGGTAGCTGGATGTGCTGGCGTCTGTACATTTCCTATTACATTAAATTAGCTGCGCTGTGTGGCTGAAGGTAAAGAAGTTGATTCGAGGGAATAGTTCCCAGATAACGGGCAGCAGCGTCTCTCTGTGTACTCTGACCATCATACTGCGATCGCCAACCCGTCTTCCAAGCGTGGAGATTATGGAATTTCTCACCAAATGAGGGACACGACTCCATTTTGGAAATCTTTTGGTGAGGCCTTTGTACAGCAGTGGACGTTTTTCGACTTAAATTATTATTTTCTATCTCTGCATTCAGGACTATAAAAAGTACCCAGTACGGAAAACTTTAAGTTAATGTCGACTTCATCATCATCACCATATTAGCCGAAAGACGTCCCGCCTAAAGATGTCGCCATTTTTTGTTCTAGGTTCTATTCCCGTACATGACCACTGTTTGTGTAACTAACAAGTAGATGATCTCAGTTTGCTAACGATCTGAGTCCGTTTATTATACGTTTCCCTAGTTCGGTCGTTATCTGTAAAAATAAGTACAACTGTAATCTAAACTTAAGTATGATATTTATTTACCCGGCTACTATATTTCTATTAATAAAAACATATAAAAACAAAAAATACCTATTTAAAAATATTATAAATTATGTAATTTTAATTACGTCTATAGAAATGTTGTTAAATATCGGAAGGAAATTAAACATATAATAATTCCCTGGTTATAGGAGAAACTATGGTTTATTTAAAATAGGCAAAACTGTGAACTGACATTATAAAATTTACAATATCACAAGAATTTTTAATATAAAGTGTTCCAAAAAAGTTCGATTCGTAACAAATGTCTATTCTTTAACACTTATAGAACGACCTTATTCTATCTGAATATACTTTTGCTCAAACAATTATTTATTATTTATATTTATTAATTAAATTACCCAACAAACACGATTCCAAGACGACTAAGACTAATTAAAAAAACCAAGCGGTGCTGTCTTTAGGGACTGCCGATAGAAGTGAAAACTAAATTTTCATTTCTCATACTCCGAAATTAGTGTTTATTTGATCCGAGTAGCGAGTGGAAGATTCTACTTCCCAACTTTGGGCGATAAAGACTCACAGTAATTGTGGGAATACATTTAAATATAGTACTAAATTTGGTTAGGCTGTAAGAAAAAACAACGCCGGTAAAGAAGTTTTCACTTTAAAAATGGTGCGGTCATGTGATGGTATACCCTCACATGACCGCACCATGACCAACAGCCAGTGTGAATAAAAAAAAGTCTTACGAATATTCGATCAGATCAAGTGAAGCGTGAAGTTTAACATTTTTTACCCATTCCAAAAAAGAACACAACGCCGCTAAAGAAATCTACACTCCAAAAAAGAAAGGAAACTTAATCACATCATTCACAAATGTCATCAATTTCAGGGAGGCAGACCCGTGGAAATGGTCTTCGTAGATTACCAGCTGACACGACATGCATCGCCGGTCACCGACATATCTTACTTTCTATACATGTCCACCGACAGAGCGTTCCTGTTCAAGCATTACTCTCACATCCTCACCATTTACTACGGGACATTAACAGCAGTACTCCGACATTGTAACTTAAACGTACAGGAAGTTTACCCTTCAAGTATTTTCCAGAAACATTTAAGAGAATACTCCGTATTAGGTTTGATAGAAGCTTTAATATCAATGTTTATTATAACCGCCCCGAATGAGGCGGCTCTTAAAATGAATGAAATGAAATATGAAAATTGTGACGAGATGTTAGATGCAGATGAGTACCACCATTCCTCATTCGTCGAGAGAGTGAACGGGATTGTCACAGATTTTTTCGAAAGGAATTACTCTCTGGATGCTGTTTTAAATAAATGAAATTTAATATAGTCAGAGAGTTATTTTACTTGGCGTTTTCATTAAAATGTTATGTGCAAGGTAATGTATATTACTTTTAAGACTGGCGATTGGTGTATTGCTAGCGTGTTCAACCACAGATAATGAGGTCCTGGGTTTAAATCCCGGGTCGGGCCAAAAAAGGAATTTGAGGATTTTTTTGTAAAAAAATTCTCTTTATATGTCCGAAGTCTGGTCGGTGGCCGTATTTACATCCCCCTCGTATTTCGTTACGTAAAGCTGTCGTTCCTGAACATGACCTCTTTCCTGCCGTGGCTTTAGTCGTCCTATGATAGTAATGGAATAAAAAGTGCCCCTGTGTTAGCGCACACACTTGTGCACTATAATTCGGGGTACGTGTTCCGAACATCTGGGAAATGGCGCAAAAGGCAGGCAGCGGAGCAGAATACCCGCGTTCCCGGGGATCCTCTCATCAGGCGCCAAGAGAAGTCCTTGGCAGGTTACGTTTAGTCAGTGCGAGTCCGACATACCCACCCGCAGACACTTTTTGCGGGTGGCATGCGTAGGCATTCCCCCTGCCAAATAAAAAAAAAAACAAACATGGCCATCTGATCCCAAACTAAGCAGAGGTTATACCATGGATACCTATGTATAGTAGATCAGATGGCCGCGTGTGAATAATGTCCCAGGATATTACTAATTTATTTATGTATAATTTTGTATATTTTCATCTTAAATTACGTGTTGTTATGGTGAAAGGACTAAAATAATCCATATTTCCATACTAATGGGGGTATTTTGCAGTAAGGCGGTTGTTGACAAAGGTAATTGTACAAATATTACCTCACTTTATCCTTAGCTGAATTTAATCTAGTCTTATAAAAGAATATTTAGAATCCCTGGTACGACGTAGGAGGCGAGGAATTAATTTCTCGACGCTGTAGTTAATTGTCTGTAACAAAGCTTTTTCTTTGAATCTCGGACGAAGAAAATCTTTGTTCAAATTAAAATAATAGCTGGTAGAACAGATGGTGAGTTTTATCAGGGTAGTTGATGGTATTATATGCATTCATAGGATAATTAACTTGCTTCTTTTAATGGTTCTATTATCGGCTCACTGAAGCTACTATCATAGAAACATATGGTTATATGGTAGGTAGAAATTAAATTATGTTCTCTGAATTGTATTATAATCATTTATATCTGAAATTTGTAAAATAATAAATATGTATATTTGTTTAGTGAACTGTTCCTAGTGTAATTTTCTGGTTTATATTTCTAATTAATTGTGTTGATTTCAGTCAATTAATCCAGCTCAGGGGAATGTATTTATGGGAATCAGTAACACTAACTCAGCTCCCGCGCGCACATAGGTTTTTATTGGCGCATTTGCATGGTTTTTGAAAATCGAACATGCATCGATGCCTTGTTCGATTTTCAAAAACTGACGTTAATTCGAGATTTTTATACTAAACTAGCTGTGCCCCGCGGTGTTACCTGCGTTAAATTTTATAAATTTTCTTGCTATAAACCTCACGGAGCCCGAGACCTTTGCAACGAATGCAAAACCGTGGAAATCGGTTCGTGCGTTCTGGAGTTATAGCGTCAGGAAGGAAAACCCGACTTATTTTTATATAGTAGACTAGCTGTGCCCCGCGGTGTTACCCGCGTTAAATTTCATAAATTTTCTTTGCTAAAAACCTCACGGAGCCCGAGACCTTTCCAACGAATGCAAAACCGTGGAAATCGGTTCGTGCGTTCTGGAGTTATAGCGTCAGGAAGGAAAACCCGACTTATTTTTATATAGTAGACTAGCTGTGCCCCGCGGTGTTACCCGCGTTAAATTTTATAAATTTTCTTTGCTATAAACCTCACGGAGCCCGAGACCTTTCCAACGAATGCAAAACCGTGGAAATCGGTTCGTGCGTTCTGGAGTTATAGCGTCAGGAAGGAAAACCCGACTTATTTTTATATAGTAGATGACGAAAATGCTGCATACATGTTATATTATGTAATGAGATAATTATTTAACGACTGAAGGATATAATCCATGCTCCCATCGCTCCCATAAAGCAAGTTAACTTTTACCCGCGGTTGTCCCTACGAATTTGTATTTGGATTTTATTATAATAGGTCTTTACCTATGAAATTGCCGTTTTGTATGAAAAAATTTAAACGAATTTTTTTCATGAATTTTTTTATTTGTATTAATCGAAGTAATCACCCATGCAATCAATGCATCTTTGCCATCGCAGTGGCAGTTTATTGATGCCCTTCTTAAAGAAATCAGCTGGACGGAAGGCAACAAATTCTTCAAAGGCATTTTGTACTGCCTCTCGGGTATTGAATTTTTTTCCCGCCAAGAAGTTATCCAAATTCTGGAAAAAGTAGTAGTCTGTAGGCGCAAGGTCTGGTGAGTAGGGCGGATGACGGAGAGCTTCCAACCCCAGTTCTTGTAACTTGGAGACCGTCTGCTGTGCAGTATGAGGTCGCGCGTTGTCGTGCAGGAGCAGCGGAGACGAGCGATTGACCAATGCTGGTTGGAGATGCGCCAGCTTCTCCATCATTGTGCTCAGTTCTTCACAGTACACATCTGCAGTAATGCTCACCCCGTTTGGTAAGAAGCTGTGATGAATCACACCGGCGCTAGACCACCAAACAGTGACCATCACTTTTCTAGGGGTAAGTTTTCGTTTAGGGCATTGTTTAGGTGCTGAACCAGGATCCAACCAACTTGCTGAGCGCTTGCGGTTATCAAACAGAATCCATTTTTCATCGCAGGTAACAATGCGGTTCAAAATTCCTTCATTTGTGTGTCTGTTGAGCAGTGCAAGGCACGTCTCGACGCGTACTTCGCGCTGGCGATCATTGAGTTCGTGGGGCACCCATTTGTCAAGCTTTTTTACCTTGCCAATTTGACGCAAATGGACCAATATTGTTTTGACGCTAACGTCGAAAGCTGCTGCTAATTCAGCCGTAGATTGTGTATCATCAGCTTCCACAACCGCCTTTAATTCGTCATTGTCGACCAAAGTCTTCGGACGACCGCGAGGTTCATTTTTCAGGTCGAAATTTCCAGAACGGAAGCGAGCAAACCAATAACAGGTGGTGCGTTGGTTTGTAGTGTTAGCTCCGTAAACGTCGTTGATGTTGCGTGCCGCTTGTGCCGCGTTGCTGCCACGACGGTACTCATATTCCATAATTACTCGAATTTTTAACGTATCCATGATGACGAAAAAGATTGAAATGCGATGAAAATGTAACACTAATCAATAAAGAAATGACTACTTTTGGAAAAAAGAATCCATGTTTTTAAAATAAAATTAATTTGAAATTAGAATTCTTAGCCAAACAAAAATTATTTTGATTTGAAATGGCCAGTACTGCAGAACGGCAATTTTTACCTAAGACCTAATATTCAGACGTTTTCATTTTGCTGTAAGTTTTACTAGTAAAGTTTTCAATATCAGTGTTCTATTTTGTTTTTTCTAAACTATGAAGCCACAAACTTCTCTGTAAGATTATAATAACCCATCATTCATCTGGCACAAGGAAAATTACAATAGAGTTCGAGCACAAATTAAAATGTAAACAAACATCTAAATTTAATATCATTCTAATGGTAGTGTACCGAATAACATGTGCCTACGCCCATCTGCAGATTATGTAATTTGGGATGGCGAAAATCTCTATCTTCATAAATAAAAAAGGTTTTTATTCACGTAGACTTTTAAAAAGTCAGAAAATGTTCGTAGTAATACATAATTAATTTATAATTATTTCTAGGTACATATAGATATTTAGGTACACGGATTGTAGGAAATAATTTACAATAAGATTTATTTTATAACAGTAACGATATTTAACTAACTTAAATTAAGTTATTGTCAAGGATCATGTGTAGGTTTAATTATCAAAATTTTAAATTTTAGCTATATTTTTACTACATAATAATATTGTCTATATTAAGGTACGAATTAAATGTTATTATTATTAGCTGAGAAACCTTTAAGTAGGGTTTTTAAATAAAGAAATAGTTGAGCGGGGTTTAAGTGGTTGAGCAGGGTTTAGCTGAGACATGGTGAAGCGGCGGATCACGGAATTATTTTAAATAAGAGTGTTAGTTTCCGTCCGATTACCCGTAGATAAGTCTGTATTGCACAATGTTAAAAAATAATTTAACCTGACCCCTGTAGCCGTCGTATACCACACGTTAAATTTTTCCCACAACGTCACTGCGCTATGCATAACTACCACAAGTTTACGTAGTATACTTACACGATGATACTTGCAGTTTTTCCAGTACATCAACTAACACCGCCCCTAGCGGAAACTTCAATAGACTTAAAATATCTATTTTTTTTATTGGTTAGGGAAAAAACAGTTACACATTGTATATAACTTAAAAATAACTTATGAAATAATAACAATGAGTAACGCGCGCTCACAGCTAGATGCTCTCACCGGTCAGTAAGTGATTGGCGAGGTCAAGCAACTAGGCTCGCGGTCAGTACATAGATGGGTGACCTCGAAAGTGGTTTAATTTCTGAGCGTCTCCGTGCTTCGTAGGGCACGTTAAGCTGTTGGTCCCGGTTGTAGCCATTAGGCAACAGTCGTTAAGCCATGTCAGAGGCCTAATGGGCGGCTTGAACAGCTCTGAGGTTGAGATCTATAGAGCGTACTTACACTTTGCTCAGACTTTACTTAGACAGAAGTTAATGCATATAACGAAATTACAATTGGTGTTTTGACTTTGTCTGTCTTAGCTTATGCTAAGCATAATCTTATCTTCATAAAGTCTATAAATACCAAATCAAAGTATAAGCTTAGCATACATTTAGCAAAGTTTTACGTAAGTAAAGTTTGAGCAAAGTCTAAGTACGCTCTATAGATCTCAGCCTGACACTAGTAGAGTAACCACTGCCCACACGATAAGTAAGTAAGTAAGTAAGTAATGAGTAACCTACAACATTTTCCACTGATTATGTGAACAAAATATATATTATAAGTCTAATTAACATAGAAGGGTGACAGTGTAAGTATTATAACAATAAATTTCGTTTATGGAATGTGTAATGAAATGATATTAGTTCAATTTTTTAAGCTCAAGTGAAGTCTTAAGTTAAATATTAATTAGAAAAGAGAGTAACATATGTTAAGAGGTGATTTAAATTTGCATAAGTCAACTTTCGGATTCTCCTAAAATTTTATAACATTGTTTTTAAATGTTCCCATAGAAGAAGCAAACAAGTCTAAATCACTAAAATATGTGTTACAATTGCTGGTGAGTCTACGGATGGCGGCACGCAAGCCGGCGTTTGTCCGACATGAGGAAACTGCAAAAATAGGTCGGGCGCGTACTCCTCGGATTATCGTAGTTCTCGCTATATTTAGCAATCACGATAGGTATTCTATAAAAAGAAAGATAACTCATGGAATGACAAACTTAATATTAAAATAATATGATTAACAAAGCAAAATGGCAATGAGGCAGTAACACAGTATAACGTCCGTCTATATCTGGCGATGAAGCAAGAAGACCGGTCGTCAGGCGTGCGCGCCGCTCGGAGCCTCCGCGTGCCCCTCCACGTTCGATCACTCCACTTTCGATGACGTCACAAGCTCCGCCCCCGGTAAGTTTCATCGAGTAAGGAAACTGTATGGTTGAGATATGTATGGAGATACAGGTCCCAACTAGTCGCGCACGGGTAGTAGTTCCATCATCTAATCCTAACTAACCTAGAGAGGTAGGGCATAGCTTTCATTCGCTGAAAGAGCAGCCCGACTGGGGAAGTACCTCCACCTTACAGAAGACATTCCTTAATAATTTTAATGTTGTGTTTCCGAGTGTGAGTAAGGTCGCCAGAGCTCATCGGGTCAGCAACACTTGTTTGCTGACTCTTAATGGCCGGCACCCGCGACTCCTCTGGTGTTGCGAGTGTCCATGGGCGGCGGTGATCATTTACCATCAGGTGACCCACTTGCTCGTTTGTCGCCTTCTGATACAAAAAAAAACCTACAAGGCCACAGATTAATAAACATTCCCGTATTCTCAATATTTCACAAAATATTTTCTGTTTCAAACTTAGGGGAATTGTTTGGTTAGCCGACATCCAACGATATTAAATCTTACTTTGTAGCTAAACAAAAGAGGAAAACAACTTACTTTCGTGAAGCTAAACTAATTTTCATAATAAACAGTATACGCTTTTTGTTGTGGGTTTATAGACCTTGTTTCGGGGGTTAATCAGCTGTTTTTGATGACTTGGTGGGATTTCCGGTCATGCCACATACCACCAAAAATAGTATGTCGAAAATTAAGAAATAAATTAACAGGTTAGATGATCATAATAATGAATGACTTATCATAACTTATATAATCTACGCTAATATTATAAAGAGGAAAGATTTTATTGTTTTTTTGTTTATTTGCATTGAATAGGCTCCGAAACGACTGAATGAATGATTTCTTTATTTGCAGGAATATAGGTACATTAAGATGGTCTTAAATTACGGTTCCACTATATTCAACAATTTGTCGTGCAAATGTTTAAGTGGAAGTATGACACATAATATATGTAAGTAACATGTATTATTTGTCATAATCTCACATAATTTTAATTCGATATACATAACTTAATATTTTACTTTCTATATAATTTTACAATTTTAAAATAATTTATTAGCTAAACAATAACGTAAATGTGTATATATCGTCCCCGTAGAGGGAAAATTAAATAACTCTGATTTTGTAGTTCTGAGATAAACGCGATTTAGTGTTTTTTTTTAGTTAATGTACATTTGTAAGAAAATGTGAGACAATTTTACTGTAGGTGTTTTTATATTTTGTGGACCTGATAACCTTTTACATTATGCTTTAACAAACTGAACACTATCTTTAACTATAACAAAATAACAAATTAAAAATCAAGTTGTTTAATTTTGCCACA
This sequence comes from Pseudoips prasinana, assembly GCA_951640165.1. Classification (NCBI taxonomy): domain Eukaryota; kingdom Metazoa; phylum Arthropoda; class Insecta; order Lepidoptera; family Nolidae; genus Pseudoips; species Pseudoips prasinana. The sequence goes on from OX621260.1 coordinate 20,915,711, forward strand.
ACTGTTTTTATAACGTAACAACAATTAGCTACTTATTTCGGCTATTTATTTAGTTTTCCTACAACTAAATACATTTGGTAGAGTAAATTTTGGTGAAATAAATGGAGTTATTGAATTTATCAAGCACGAAATATTTTTAAATGGAAAACTTAGTGGTTTTGTACGTTATTATTACTTTGATATTTATTGGTCTCATATGAAATAAAAGCTGTATTATGATATTAATAAAGTTATATTAAGGAATAAATAGAAAAGTAAACTAAAATTTAGAAAAAGTGTACTTATCTTGCCACAAACTTAAAAAATAAACATCATCATCATCATATCAGCCAAAAGGTCCACAGCTGGACAAAGGCCCACAATTGCCGGCCTTGCGCTATTCGCATCCAACAGTTTCCAGCGACCCGCACAAGATCATGGGTTCATCTTGTAGGGACCTACCCACGCTGCGTCTTCCAGTTCGTGGTTACCACTCGAGAACCTTTCTGCTCTAACGGCCGTGGTTTCTACGTTCTATGTGCCCGCCCACTGCCACTTCAGTTTTACAATTTTTTGGGCTATGTCGGTGATTTTGGTTCGCCTGCAGATTCCGACATTTCTGATTCGATATCGCAAGAAAACTCCGAGCATAGCCCTCTCCATTGCTCTTTGGGTGAACTTGAGCCTTCTAATAAGGCTCATAGTGAGCGACCACGTATCTGGTCTGTCATCAAGTCATCACTGGCAACACACACTGGTTGAAGACTTTCAACTTGAGACACTGCGGTATTTTGGACGAGAAGATGTTACGTAGTTTCCCGAACGCTGCCCAGCCGAGTTGGATTCTACGATGGACCACCTTCTCGAAGTTAGAACGACCTAGTTGGATGGTCTGTCCTAGGTAAATATAGTTTTCTACAACTTCGCGTGCAGAGTCTCCAACCTTCAATTGAGTGGGGTTGGAGGTTTGACATGATTTTCGTCGTATCCATGTTCCTTTTCAGGCCCACTTGTTGAGAAACTCTACTGAGGTCATAGAGCATTGTACCGAAATCTTCCATGGTCTCAGCCATGACTACTATATCATCGGCAAATCGTAAGTGAGTGATATACTCGCCATTGCCCAGAAGCTTGAAGACATCTTCCAATGCAGCGCTGAACACTTTCGGAGATGTAACATCTTCCTGTCTCACACCTCGCTGCAAGTGGATAGGTTTCGAGTTTTGGTCCTGGAGTCGCACTAACATTGTGGCGTTTTCATACAAATACGTTAACACCTCGATTTACTGGTAGTAGATTTGGCACCTTAGGAGAGACCACAGCCCAGGTTTCGATAATCTAAGGCTTTCTCATAGTCCACAAACGCTAAGCACAGTGGCTTGTTATACTCTTCGACTTCTTATGTATAACTTGCCGCAGCGTATGTATATGGTCTATGGTGCTAAAGACTTTTCGGATACCGGCTTGTTCGGGAGGCTGGAAATCATCAAATGGCTCAGCAGTATGATGGGTCAATAATTCTTCAATAGGGTTTTGTCGCCCTTTTTGAAGGAGAGCACTACCACACTTCTGTGCCATGCTTGTGGTGTTTGATTATCTAGTATGACGGAGTTAAATAACTTCTGAAAGGCCCGTAGGATTGGTGTACCATCCGCCTTCAGAAGCTCTGCTGAAACTCCATCATTACCAAGAGCCTTGTTGTTCTTAAGTTATCTGAGAGCCATTTTAATCTCGTACAGGCTGACGTCCGGGTGTCTTCAGTGTAATGTCGGGTTGGTCGTGCTCCATCCAAGACATGACTTTTGGCAGGTGACTGCGTTGTCGTATATAACTGTCCATAGAATTCTCAATCTCTCACAGCAACTCCGGTTTAGACGTGACGATTGCCGTGCATCCTCAGTCTTCAGCTTCGTCAGTTGGGTTTGTCCAACAGACAGATCTTTTACGAACACTTTATAGCCTTTGTTCCGCTCGATGGCTTCTTTAATACTACTTGTATTAAATTGACGCGTGTCGCGAGTCAAGGACTTTGAGACCTGTCTGTTGAGCAGCCGGTATATAGTAGCATCATCTGAGGATGTCAGAACCATTTTCCGTATTACTTCCATAAGTTGCAGGGCAAAGTCTGTTTGTACGCTGGGCCTTGAAGACCTTAAACTCAGCCGTATGGACAGCTTCTACGAGCCTGTCGTAGTATGAGTCCACTTCCTCGCAGTCTGCTAGGCATTCGAAACGGTTTCGCAGTTCGAGCTGAAATGGTGGGTTTTGGACGCGGATAGGTAAAGGTCGGCGCCTAGACTTTATCAGTCTGGACCTCTGGAGCTTGACATTAGATTCAATGAGCCTCTCACCAGTCTGTGATCGCTCCCGGTTTTAACCGCATTGATCACAGAGACGTCATTGAACGTCTGTCGTCTCGTCGACAAGATAAAGTCTATCTCATTTTTGTTTTTGCCATCGGGGCTCACCCAGGTCCATTTGCGGTTATCCAGCTTCCTGAAGAAGGAATTCATCATAAAGAGTCCCTCCTTCTCCATGTCGGCCAACATTTGGCCCCGAGGGTTCCGGTCTCCAGTTCCAAATTGCCCCACTCTCAGCTCATTCTCGAATCGTTTACCCAGCTTCGCGTTAATGTCCCCCATGACCACAGTGAAATAAGTGTTAGAGGTATGTATGGCTCTAGAAATATCCTCATACATGACCTCAACCTCATCGTCGGAGTGCGTTGAAGTCGGCGGGTAAACCTGTATGACCTTCAACGAATACGTTATAAGGTATGCCGCCCTAGTCGACACACTCTCGAGTTTCACTACGTTCCTTGTGGACGAGGGACTTTTGAACTATGAACCCGACATCACCTTAGAACAGTTGGTCGCCCTCGCGGAAATATAGCAGGTTCCCGGATTTTAGGATTATCGTGGGGAGGACACGATATTCCTAAAAACTCTCTTTAGACTTCAGACAAACCTATGATATCCCAATGTAACCTGCTCAGTTCCTTCTCCAGTTCAATGATATTCTCGTCGGTCCACTGTGTGTGAGTGTTATATGTTGCCAGGGCCAGATGTTGTCGGTTTTGGTAACACGGCGTCTGCCGGGGATTTTTAGCACCCCGGTTTCTTTTTCCTTATTTCCTGTTTCTATTCCTGAATCTTCTGAAGTTATCCCAGCGATTGTGATATTGTGTGCCATAATTCTTCTATCAGGGTGAGACTAATTGGTCAATAGGGATTTCAATAAAAGCTCAAGTTGTTATAATATGACTTGTTTCATCTTTAGAATCTCTCGACAAAATCGGGTTTATTCGTTCAAATCCCTTAACTCTTTTTTTCTTCTTGGCCAGTGAAATATTGATGTCTATTAAAGAACTAAGTTTCCTTTTTATTTTATTTTCTTTTTTTGTGTCCGGATTCCATGTAGATCCAGAATCAGAAAAAGTTTCTTCATTTGTAAAAGGCGGCATTGGTTCGATACCCGAAATGAGACTTGACCCTCTGATTACCTTTGATGACAACTTAATTTATTTAATTTTATTTGCCTAACATCTTATAATTAATCATTATCTAGTTGTAGAAGAAATAAATAACATCAAGTATTTATAAATTATGTACGTTATATCAGAATTCTGAATAGCAGAATTAAATAAATAGAGTTATTTAGTTTTCCTAGAACTAAGTTAGTTTTGTGAAAGAATTTATAAGTTGAGGAAAAACTCAACAACTCAAGTTATTTAATTTATTTGACATTCATCTTGTCATTGACCACAGTTATTGATTTATTTACTGAGTTATTTAGTTTTCCTTTAAAAAAATTGAGGTTGAGGTTCCTAATATCATTTTTTTCTAAACTGAATAGTTTGCGCGAGAGACACTTCCAATGTGGTAAAATGAGTGTCCCTACCCCTGTAACTTCTAAAATAAGAGAGTGATAAAACTAAAAACATATTTTTAAATTGTTACTTGCTGCTACGGAACCCCTCATGGGCGAATCCGACTCGCATTTGGCCGCTTTTTTATTATTTGTTCGCTGATATGTTGTACAAACGTTAGTTATTTAATTTATTTGACATTCATCTTGTCATTGACCACAGTTATTGATTTATTTACTGAGTTATTTAGTTTTCCTTTAAAAAAATTGTGTTTGTCTGAAGATATTTATTATTCCATCTGTCATGACCTGTCTGACAAAAATGGCTATATCTTTGGAACGGAATAAGATACGAAAACGCCTGTAAGGCTCAAATATGTGGCAGGTTTTAGGTGTTTTGAAAATAGGATAAAGTCAATTTCGCCAAAATCGGAGTTATTTAATTTTCCAACTACGGGGACGATGTAGTCAATCAATTAATATATATAACGTAAAAGTCAAGTTAAGTAGGATGTCAAAATTATTGAAAGTTAAATTGAAGATAATCTGAAATACAATAAAAACATTTGTCACAGAGCCACTCATACATTTTTTTATTGAGTTCAGTTTCTGTCAGATTTCTGAATCTTTCTGGAACTCTACTGTATATTATTGTTGCCATATAATAACAGTTTTTATCACATATCTTCAGTCTATGTATATCTTGGTATTAATAGCGGTTTGCGAACAATTTTTCTTTTAGGTACAGCCTCCTTGTTTATTTCAAAAAGTGACATATTTATTCTTACAAATTTGCACATTTCAAATATGTATAGTGACGGAAAAGTGAGTAGCTTTTCTCTTATAAATATCGGTCTGCACGAGTCTGTCCACTTTAGATTAAATATCGACCTAATACATTTTTTTTGAACAATAAATATTCTTTCAGCGTCAGTAGAGTGTCCCCAAATAATAACGCCATATCTTAAAATAGAGCAAACATGACTATGGTAAACCAACAAGGCTGTTTCAGTGTTTGTGAGATTTTTTAATCTCCTTAGTGCAAATATGAACTTATTAATTTTTTTACATGCATTGTCAACTTGGAGTTTCCAATTACAAAAACGGTCACTAACTAATCCTAAAAATTTTATGTCATGTACTTCAACAATGTCAGTATTATTAAATTTTAATGATATGTCACCTAAATTACTATTATTTTGATTATAAGTCAAGTATCTTATAAATTTAGTTTTATTAATATTTATTTTTAAATTTTTGACATCTAGCCAACTAATCAAACCATTGAGGACTTTATTTGTAACATTTCTAGAATTTTCAATAGTCAGTTCTTTTGTCAAAATGGTAATGTCATCTGCAAAGAGTACAGTAAAAGCGTCAGTAGCATTAGGTAATTCATTGATGTACAATATAAACAAAACCGGGCCTAGCACAGTCCCTTGTGGTACGCCGTAATGGTTTTCTAAAAATGAAGATCTAAAGGATTCTTCTGTTTTAGTCTTTATACATATTTTTTTTACTTCCGTACACTGTTGTCGACCTTTTAGGTAACTTTTGAACCAATCATATGCAGGGCCTCTTATTCCATATGTTTCAAGTTGGTTTAGTAGTTTATCATGACACACCATATCAAATGTTTTGCTCATATCCAAGAATAAGGCGAGTGGGATCTGTTTTTTGTCTAAGGCATCTAATATTTCTGACACAAGTTTAAAGCATGCAGTCGTCGTGGACTTATTCTTAATAAAGCCATTTTGTTGCGGGTGTATTACATTATTTTTTTCATAAAATTTTATCAATCTGGTGCACATTACTTTTTCAAATATTTTTGACATTATTGGAACTAAGGTTATTGGTCTGTAATTTGTTACATCGCACTTTGCACCCTTTTTATAAAGGGGTTTTATGACAGAAAACTTGAGGCGGTCAGGAAAAACACCATTTTCTAGAGATAAGTTTATCACGTGCGTTAAAGGTTTAACTATGGAGCATATGTTTTCTTTCAGTACCCTTGTAGTAATATTATCATATGCCACCGAGTTAGTATTTCGTAATTTCATCGTGGTTTTATAAACTTCTAAGTGATCAACAGGTTATAGAAATATAGAATTTATTAGTCACTGTTTATTAACATGTCCTTTATTAGGTATATAATTTTTTTTGGGTATTGCTACGTTGATGAAATATTGATTAAAAAATGTTGCAATTTCTTCTCCCTTGGTCAAAATTTTATTCCCCTTAAGCTCTCTAATTTCGTTACTCAGAACATTTGATTTTAGTGTCCCATTAACAATTTTCCATGTCGCTTTACATTTATTTTCAGATTTTTCTATATAATTTCTATTTTTATCCCTTGTTCCAATTTGTAGTGAGTAGTTGTCAAGCATCTTTTGAGCATTTTCCTATAGTCCCCATATTCTTTTTTGTTTTGGGAATTTTTATTTTTGTAATATTTGGTTTGTAAAATTCTCTTCATATTAAATGATCGTTTTAGGCTTTTCGTTATCCATCTTGGATTATTAGAATGTTTGCTCATTTTTATTTTTATGACTGGAAACCATAGATTATAGAATAGGCAAATATCATCATGTAGCAAATCAAATGCTTTGCTTTTAACCGATTTGAAAAATTCTTTCACTGTTGGGAACATAGGCTACATTAAATTTTCAAAGAAGCTAGGGATCCGTACTTAAACTATAATAATGTAACCAAAGGTGTGAAAAAAATACCAAAAATTTTTCTTACATCACGTACGCTGCGAAAATTATTGATTATAGTACAAAATAATGTACTACGTCTCTGCAGAACATATAATTATCTATAAAAAAATATCACGATAACATTAAAAAAATTAATGAAAAAAAAAAAATATTTTCATATTCGAGTTTTCTGCATTTTACTCTTTTTTAAGACCCCACGCAAAAACGAGAAAGCATGTGTTGGAGAGTGTGTATGTATAAAACATTATAATTTAGAAATGTTTGTTTAATACCCGTGCGAAGCCGGGGCAGTCTGCTAGTTATTAATAAAACAGGTGTCATTGGAGGATTAATCAATTGATACACATCAAATAAAGCCCTCCCCGAAAGATCTCCACAATTGTCGGTTCGGCGCTACTCGCACGCAGCGGCTTCCAGCGACACCCACAAGATCATTGGTCTGTATTGTAGCGAGCCTGCCCACGCTGCGTCTTCCGCTTCGTGGTGGAGAAGGTTTCCTTTCCTTTCTTTTTTATGAACTTTAAATTGCTCGAAATTCACAAAAGCCCTTAAAAACGTGAAAGGCTAAGTTGAAGTTTGATTGACAACAGACGCTTGCCCTTGAGAGTAACATTGAAATTCTCACTTGATAATGCCATGCATCTTACTTAAGTATTTTAATAATAAATGAATACAAATAATATCCTCGGACATTATTCACACACGACCATCTGATCCCAAACTAAGCAGAGCTATAAATGTATAAATAAATCGTACATCATCAGCTTGATATCGTCCACTGCTGGACATAGGCCTCCTCTAAAGGGATCTATAACATTACCATTTGGAGGTCACCAGTTAGCGACCGCAGTTAGGTAGAAGCTAGTTAGTACATAGGTGGCGCTGCAGTCCGATGATCTGGTGTATCACTTAGTCACCTTAGCCTTTTATGACACCCACGGGGTGGCCCTGCTGTTCTTTCTATGCCGGAAACCACACGGCAAAAAATCTAGTGACAACTAACACACCGCCACCTGATCTCAATCTACTGTACTATGGCAACCATACAACTGATAAACATACTAATTATGAATGACTAAATTCTTACTATAGATAAATTTCACCCAGACACTACTAAATTTACACATAAATTTTAAATTAAAATAATATATGTTTCGCTTGTTATATTAGCGGAGGGTCTTAACATATAATCTTATGATAACAATTTTATAATACCTATTATTTCTTATTTATTCTTCATTTTATAAGATTTTGTTTCAGTAAAATTAATAGTATTAGAACTCACGGCAGCACTGGGTTAAAAATTAATGGCTTCTAGATGATTAGAAAGAAAGAAAGAAGAAAGAAAATCCATTTATTCAGTAAACTGACACAGATAATAATAACAATATATATAAATGTATACAAACAGAAGTCCTTAATTCTTATCTGTGTGAGTCCGAATTGGTCCCATCTCAGCACTAGCTGCAACATTAACAGTTGCAGCGCTGGTTTTATGATGGAACCACGTAAAATAACTCACGAACAATTAGTGTACAGGTCGCAGTTAGAATTTTACAGTACCTGGACACCAAAATATAACTTATAGCTAATTTAAACAATAAATGTATGCAAGAACGAACTTAATAAATAAATATTAATAAATTAACACCAATTTGGAGATGCATAACACAGACAGTATATAAAATAATTGTTATAATGTCGACATTCTGCTCATAATTCGTCCATAACAATACATAAGTGCACCAATAAAAAATGACATTACATTTATTTAATCCATATTTTTTAGCTGAGTCGGTCAATTATATGCTCTTGGATTGACTGTCAGACAGATGTCAAGAAAAAAGGGACGCGGAAATTGAATTACTTGAAAAATCTAATATGAACAGTAAATTATTATGCTTCTTAATACTAAGTTTATAGCGTAAATATGTTTGATGTATAAGTAAAAGTGGTAATTGTGAATTTTCGATATAAAAGTGAAATATGTATGAAAACAATATTGATCGAGTAATGGTGATGCTATTGTGACGGAGTTCTTCACTGCATGAGCGTCTGGGCATTGTTGTGTTGAGCTCATTAATAGTGTGTCTTGCGGTACTCCTTCCCACAAAAGTGTGCAAAGAGATGGGTAAGTTCAGCCTTGAAAAAGTATTAAATAGTATTTGAACTGAGTTTTTGTCGCGTCAACAATTCATTTTTATAATTGGCATTAAATGTATATACTGTTCGCAGGCACTTCAACGGAGGAGGTATATTGCACCAGACCTTTGCGGCGGCATATTTAAAAGATCCACGAAAAGCTGCAGTCCTATGTCTCGGAATTAGGATCAGGTGAGCTGAAGACCTGGTTTTATAACTATTGACATCTGTTGACCAAGTTAATTTCTTGTACAGATACTCAGGCCTTTTGTTGGCAATCACACCAAATACAAGAGTTGCCAAGTGGAGTAGTCTACGAGCTGACATTTTTAACATGTTGCCACTATTTATGTACGATGTTACATGTGTTCGTGGTGGTACATTAAAACAGAAACGGGCACAGGCATTTTGTATCCGCTGGACTAGCCGTTGTGTTCTAGCCAGTAGACAGGCTCCATACACAGTGTCTGCATAATTTAGGCGAGAGAGGATAAGTGACTCACATAGTAATATGCGTATATCGGTGTTTATGTAAGGTCTTATTCGATACAATAGTTTGAGGCGATAAAAGCAATTTTGAACTGCACTTGCTACATGCTTTTCAAACTGTAATAGTGGATCGAAAATAACACCCAGGTTGCGAGCCTCATATACCTGCTCTATAGAGTCTCCATCAATTTTAATAGTAGGGCGATACTGCTCCATTTGACTTATGGTGTTTTTCGACCCCATAACCATAAACTTTGATTTTGATGGGTTTAGGACTAGTGAATTTTCACATGCCCACTTAGATACTTTACTTAAATCATAATTTATTTTTGTTACAGAGTCAAGACAGTCTTTGGGATGGCATGAGAGATACAGTTGCAGATCATCTGCATATTGATGGAATTTGCAATAAGTTATGGAATGGACAATGTCTGCACTGTAAATCAAGAACAGCAGAGGCCCAAGTATTGAGCCTTGTGGTACGCCCCTGTTTACTTGACGAAGCGAGGATGAAGCTTCATGATTATTTTTGTCACCACTAATCCGTACTAATTGGTATCTTTTTGTAAGGTAACTATGAAACCACTTAACTGTCTCCACACTGCACCCATAGTATGTCAGTTTGGACAATAGAAGGGAAATATTTATACAGTCGAATGCACGAGAGAAGTCTAGTAAAGTTAATATCGTTCCCATGCCCTGGTCCCTGGCCTGGAGTATATTATCCACTACATCAATTAAAGCTGTAGTAGTGCTGTGGCCTTTACGGAAGCCTGATTGCCTGGAAGGTAAAATACCAAATTGTTCTACATATTTGCTTAATTGGTCACATACCACCCTCTCCAAAATTTTGGATATACATGGCAATAAGCTAATTGGGCGAAGATCCTTAATATCATTGGGACTATCTTTTTTAGGTATTGGTCTTACAATAGCAGTCTTCCATAGGTCGGGGAAAGTTGATGTTGACACTGACCTGTTTATGATTCTCGTGAGGGTTGTCAGTGTTTGTGGCAGTGTCAGTGTTAACATGTCTAGTGATATGTCATCTATTCCCATGGCATTAGACCTAAGGTTATGGATAATCTTTGATACCTGCTCCTCATTGACTAACTGAATTTGAAAACTACCACAACCAAACCTGTTGAATTCAAACTGTGTAAGATGGGATATAGTTACTTCATCACTACTAGGTATATTTAAAAAGTGAATGTTTAAAAGTTCAGGATTGTTGCAGTGCTGTGGTAAATCTTGGCTTTGGGTTTTGTGCTTTGTTAAATTTTTCTTAATGGACTTCCATAATATTTTAGGTTGTTTTATTTTGCTGTTAATATGAGTCTTAAAGTAAGCAGTCTTTTCTCTGTCTATGGCTGCCCTTACTTCATATTTAAGTTTCTTATAGAATTCTAAATGAATGTCTGATTTGGTCCGCCTAGACTTAGTGTGCTGTTTGTCCCTTATTTGCATCATATCTTTAATAGTGGTGGTGATCCAGGGATAAGATACTTCTTTAATCAAAATTCTTTTAACTGGAGCATGTAGATCAAATAAAGTTGTAATGTAGTTGTTTAGAGTCTCAACCATGCAATTGACATCTCCTAGCTTGCCTATGGAGTCCCAGTCTATACACCCTAAGTCATACTGGAATAAGTCTTGCAGTATGTCATTTAATGGCCGATATCTTACCCAGAAAGGGGCAGGTTTATAAACCTTAAAGTTAAGTTCAGTTGTGGCGATAGCATGATGTCCAAGGTCAGGTATGTGGTTTACTGATACTCCACGGACAGAGGCATCTGTACAAATCAAGTCAATCAAGGTCGCACTGTGATCAGTAAAATGAGTTGGTTCCGTAATTATATTAATGAGATTGGTGCTGTGTAGAAAACAGTTGAGTAGCTTCACTTTGTTATCAGAGGTATCAAGTAAATTAATGTTAAAGTCGCCCAGTAATACTATTTTATCAACATTCCGGAAGGAAGTAACAGAATCAGTAATGGCGTCAAGAAATACGCTGACATCGAGCCAGGGCGGCCTGTACGCGGTGCCGACGACCACCGATTGTGTGTTCACGCTCAGCCGGAGCCACATCTGCTCTACAGTTGGTACAGACGGGTGCGGCAACGCGCGGACTCGCAGCCCCTGACGCACGTAAAACCCAACGCCGCCACCTCGCGACCTTCCCGAGACAGCTGTACGTGGCATGTGTTGTAGTCTATAGTTAGGAACGAATGGTGCCCTACCTTCCTCTCCCGCTTTGATCCAGGTTTCGTTTATTGCCATTAAGTCTACATCCAGATTCTCCATGGCTACTATAAATTCCTCATGCCGTGTTCCGAGTGACCCCGCGTTGAAAAGTCCAACTTTTAATTGTTTTTGTTTAACCATTTGTGTATAATAAGTAATGTGTGTATTGATATGAGATGTATTGAGTGTTAACCAATAATGTGAACTGTATGTAGAATAAGCTATAACCTGTGTCTATATATTTAGACAATTTACACAATATAGTCAAGAAAATATCTATACAAATAAAACGATGACATTGTAAATATTTATATAAGTTAAACCCTATGTTTATTAATTTAGAAAATTGACAATAAGCCGATAAAAGAATAATGTTTAAATGAATAATACAATGTAATTGTAAATATTTACATGAGCCACTCTTAACCAAATTGTGCAAACATGATATATTCAATAGGTGAAATATGGTGTATATGCAGATCCTAAACTGTAAATATGATATAAAGACAGCACTAAGAATAATCACATTAGTAAGAGGAGTAATAGTACCACTTTTTACATTATTCTTCTTCACAACATTATGCTTCTTTGTCAAACGACTGCTCGCCAAAAACACGACGGATGTCAACCTCTGTTCGGATCACAAAGGTGCGCTTTCCATCAGATTCCTTTGCCAATATTTTACCATGCTTAGTCCAAGTGAAACGCCAATTAACGCGCTGGGCAGCCTGTCGAACGAGGTAGAACAGATGCCTGTTGACGTATGTTAGCCTCTCGTTGACATAGAACCTCTGGGGCGGCGCAGCCAGGCCGAGGTGCTCGGTGTCGACAGCTCGGCGGACGCGCGCCGCGCGCAGCAGCTCGTCGTGCAGCTGGCGGCGCGCGAGGCGCAGCACGACGCGGCGCGCGCGCGGCGCCGGCCCGCTCGCAGCGCCAGGCAAGCCAGGCTCGGCCACTCGCCCGGGGCCCAGGCCCACCCGTTCGGCAAACACTATGTCTCGCGCTTCGAGGGTGACCCCAAGCTTCTTGGCAACTAGTTCAACGGTGTGTATGATGTTCTCACCCCTATCCTCAGGGAGGTTAGTGATCTCCAAATCCGAGCTCAACAGATCCTGATCTCGATCATTAATCTGTGACTTCAGCTGCGCCACTGTATTTTCCAGCTGCTTAACGGAGTCATCTGTTGCTGTGGTGGGTGGTCTTTTTTCAATGACTGTAATCTTTGATTCCAAGTCATTGACCCGTTGCTCACACTTAGACACCCGCGTCCCTAGTGCTGATACCTGATCCGTCAGCTTCCTGATATCTCGCCTAACTTCAGCCCTCATCTGCTGAATTTCAGACTTGATTTGTCTGAGCAATTCCACCTGTGATATTGGCGCTTCATTCGGGTCCTCTTCATGCTCCAAGTCGGTCAGCTCTCCAGCATCTTCAAATGCGGTGTTGGGGCTATTTTGCGACATAGAACTGCAGCTGTTTGCGTCCGTCTCTTTATTCAGGGTTTTTGCCCTGGAATTGGAGTTTACGCGACATCCGCCACACTTCCAGGTACCCGCTTTCGGTACTGCAGACAGCTGAACACAGTCTAGATGGTATTTTTTCCTGCAGTTACTGCAGGTGGCGCCTCCACGTACTGACAAAAATTTACCACAATGCGCACAGTTGGTCATTCTAAGGTAAACAGATAGCGTTAGTACTTCTGTTAGCTACTAGATGGCGCTACGCGATCAATAATGTCTGTCTTATATTTAAATATTGTATTTTGATGTAATTAATACAACAAGGCGGGTTATTATAGGTAATTTATATAATTAGGCCGAATCCAGGCACTTAACTGACAGTTTATAGTACTTATATAAATATCACTTTCACTTTTAGTTCACTGTGAGGTAGTTTATAAGATGTAAGTTATGTTAAAGTTGTATAATTTAGTTTATATTACACTATATCTTTAAATAACAATTGTTCTTATTAATCACAATATTATCCACTTCGGGCAACAAAAATCTTGCACAGTTATTACTTTATTTAATTAATATTAATGAATTTTTATTTTTTAACTGGGAGCTATACCTTCACGTTTGACAGTTGATTAGTGACTCCTATGTGAATTGTGCATTAATGTAATTAAATAATAATAAAAAAATCGTGCTAATCACACAAAGATTTGTCTAGGGCGGGGATTAAACCTTAACCTCTGGCTTACAAGTCAGAGACACTATCCATGAGACCAACATAGGTACAGACGCAATCTGTCAAATTTCTTTTATAGTTTTTCAACTTTGTCACAAAAGTATAAGGTTCACATTCAATTGGGGAAATTTCACAGATTGGAGTAGCTTGATGTGCTCGCGTCTGTACCAACCATATTATTTTATTAATATCTCTTAAAATAGCTTAACAAATTTCAAACATCAAATTTGGTTTCAAAACCAATGTATGGAAGCTTTGGAATATATGAACCAATAATTTTACTTATCATTATCAAATTTCCTACATAATACAGAGATTTACGTAACATTTCCGTTATTGGGTCACGTATCCACAATATCAGATCGATTATTACAGCGCCTATTATGGCAGTTATTCAATTATATTGTTGTTCCGTTCCACCTTTGTTTACAAATAATTGAATTACTTGGTAATAAAGAGATAATTGCGTGTTTATCGGTTTTCGGGTGTTACGGTATTAACCTTCTCATTCAAGGAGAATGTTAATATTCGTTTAATTATACTGATAGAAACGATATGTCCTATGAGAGTTGTTGTCACGATTTCCGAAAATTGACGTTAGAAGTTTTAGGTTCTGCCTTTGCATTTATTTTTAAAGACAATGCCGAATTGAATTTCAGAAAGATTAATTTGAAGGGCCGGTTGGTGTGCTTGGTAGATACTGGCCTTTAACTACGCAGGTTGTCGGTTTGATTCCCACGTAGGACAGGGTGTTACAGACTCAAGACAACTATTTATAGGTCACACAAATAGTTGTCCTGCGCGGGAATCGAACCCGGGACACGAAGTGGCGAAGCGACTGTCTTAACCGCTGCGCCACATGTAATATGCACACACAGTTGCCCTGAATTTGGATTCGCATTGTTTCCGTCCCCGTTCTAAATTCAAGGATACAAATCAGTTGTCTGAAAAAAAAAGACTTCGAACGGTATATTAGAATGTTCCAAATGTATCCTCCTTGTGAAAAATTATTATACCTATCTATTTATTTAAAACACAATCAGAATTAGAACATTATTACTCAATACAACGCTTTCCGCGTCCAATATTGCGCGTTGAAGGCACTGATGCGGCTGGCTCGTTTCTGTAGCGCTTCGGGAGCCAGCACACCAAGTTACCCCAATCTGACAACTTTCTTTTATAAATTTTCAACTTTATCACAAAAGCATAAGGTTCACTTTCCATTGGGGAAATTTGACAGATTGGGTAGCTTGATGTGCTGGCGTCTGTACAAGAAGAGAGAGAGAGTGATTTCTATAGATAATTTTGGTAAGATTGCTATTATTTTTTTTACAGGTAAGAGTAACAGTCACCTTGCTGCAGTCTCTAACAGGTAAATGGGTTGTACCTAAGACATTGGCAGAGTTTGTGTATAAGGTAAAGTAAAGTAGGGGGGCACCGGAGCAGCATACCCGCGTTCGCGGGGTGGTGCTAAGGCACCAAGAGAGGTCCACGGCAGGTAGGTTTAATCGGTGCGAGTCCGACATACCCACCCATAGACACTTTTTGCGGGTGGCGTGCGAGGGCATTCCTCCTGTCTAAACAAAAAAAGGTAAAGTAAAGTAAAATACTGTATATTTTACATCAATGTATAACATAATAATAAAGTTATTGAAGTAAACCTTAAACGGAATGTGGTCCAAGAATCCAAAAATATACTGGGTAGTCAAAGTGTTTGAATAAAACCTTAAACTAAATTAAACTAACAAAAGTCAACAGATATAAAAATATAAGGTGTGGGAGGAATAATATTAACTTGGTAGATTTAATTGCAAATAAAAAAATCTTCCTTTTGTATTACAAAAAGTTCCGTATTTTTTAATCTTAGCAGCAATTAAACGCATTGCTATTTATTTAAAAGTGGATTGTGTATTCACTCGCCCGCCGCTGAAGCGGCACTAAGGGTCGGAACACATAAACATGATACGACGTCGTGTCGTACCACGATGCGGCGTATTTGTACGCATACGCCATATATGTACGCCGCATCGTGGTACGACACGACGTCGTATCGTGTTTATGTGTCCCGGCCCTAACGCTTCCCTTGCTCGGGTCGTGCATCGCAGTTTTAACCTAACATAACCTACTTTTTCAGTAGCGAAATACATTTTTAGTTACGTTAAATATCAAGTTACAAATTATTTATTCGATAAATATAAATTGATGGTTGATAAGCCTTTGATGTGTATTTAATGATATCCCATTTCCATTAATATGTTTATTCTGTCTTTATTGAAGTTATACTTCTTTTGGCGCGATGGAGAAAAATGATGAGAGTGAATTGTTACGATGCGCGCGCACACCGACACCAAAAAATTTAACAGCATGAAGTTAGTTCTAGGTGGTATGAAAATTGATAACTATGTTCAAGTTGTATATTAAGTATAACTTCTAACGCGTGTACATAAGCACACACAAGTTTTTTTTTTTTATTCAATATAATATGTTAGTATAGTTTTGTTTTGTGCTGTCATATTTTTTTTTAAATTTAAGACAGGTAGGGCATAGCGTTTATTCGCTCAAAGAGCAGCCCGAAGGGAAATACCTCCACCTTACAGAAGACATTCTTTAATAATAACATTAATAATTTTAATGTTGTGTTTCCGAGTGTGAGTAAGGTCGCCAGAGATCATTGTGGTGGGGAGAAGGGTCAGGAACACTTGTTTGCTGACTGTTAAAGGCCGGCAACGCACCCGCGACCACCAGAGGGGTTGCGAGTGTCAATGGGCGGCGGTGATCACTTACCATCAGGTGACCCACTTGCTCGTTTGTCGCCCTCTGACATAAAAACAATGAATTAACTATTCTTATTTAACTTATTTTAATTATTAGAAGTGAAGAAGTGGCAGTGAGAAGGGCACAAAGCTCATAGAAGCGACGTCCGATGGGGCAGATATGTTCTCCAGTGGCGACCACGACCCGGAATATGTAGGGTAGGCTGACCCCCTCCAAGTTGGACTGAGGGTATTGGGAGAGTTGCTAGAAGCTGACGGATGCGGGTAGCGGACGATCGGCAATTGTGGAGATCTTTGAGAGAGGTCTTTCTCCAGTAGTGGACGTCCATCGGATGATATCAACTGAACGTGTGGCGTAACGATTAAGACAGTTGCCTCGCTACTTCGTGTCTCGGGTTCGATTCCCGTACAGGATAACTATTTGTGTGATCCATGAATAGTAGTTCAAAGTCTGGATTTACTTTGTGTCCTTCAATTATATGTATGTACAGTACCCCGCGTTACAGTTTCATTTAACGAGAGCGGGCGTTGCCTTTTTTAAAAAATATAATATATGATAATAATGATGACTATGCTATCTCTGCAATATATCTCATCTACTAGGAAACTATTATTTTTTAACGCCCCCTTTTTTTCTTACTGATTAAATTCGTTTTTAAAATAAAATTAAAAAGGTTTTTATTCACGTAGACTTTAAAAAAGCGCTTGTAAATAGTCAGGACTTGTCTGTAGTAATACAGTTATTATTTCTAGTTACTTATTACAGATATTTAGGTACACGGAATGTTAAAACATTTATACAATTTATTTTATAATGGTAGTGATATTTAGCTAGCTTGTATTAAGTTATTGTCAAGGAGATTATGTTTAGTTGAAATTTTTAATATTATGTATTGAAATTTTATATTTTACTACATATTGTCTGAATGGTTCTGTTGTGATGTTCGTTGCGGGATCCAAGACAGTTAAAGCGATTCCCCGGGACATGCTCAGAGCCTCACCGCTCAGTGTCATTTCATTGTGTGCCACTGTTGATCCTGGCTTACAGGAGTTGCAGTGGTGGGTAAGAGGGAGGGACTATTAAAATATATATCTACTAGATTTTATTTGGCATTACTTCTAAAAAGAGAGGTAGCTTATTATTACTAAGTAATAATAATAAGTGGTAACAAAATCAATGCTAGGCTAGCCTATATTTTATAGCAAAAAATACACGTAGACTTTTTCAATGTTCCAGTAAATTCTCCTTTCATTTCGCTTCTATTGTGTATCGAAACAATTGACCAGCTGACAATGCTCGACCTTGTCTCGAGTCAAAGGTGTGCGCAAGATCTTGCAATAAATAACATTTTATACAACTAATATAGGATGGAAGTGAAGTTTCTCATATACTAATGGTCTATTGTGATCATTGGTGGTGTCATATCATATTACTGAGCTTGATAATTTTGTGATGCTTCAACTCTACTTCAGCATTATACAGGCTGGCCGAGGAGTTGACGTTCAAACCCAAAATTTAGACACTTTATGATGAGGAGTATCCGAATCACCCCCATGTATGGATGTTACCACACCAATCGATCGATCGTCGATCTATGTCATCGATCGACATCGGTCGACGTTGATCGATTGGTGTGGTAGCTTTAATTGATCGATGGATACCGGTTGACTAACCAATCGATCGATTGCCGGTCGATGGCATCGGTCAACGGCATCGGTCGACGTAGATCGATTCACCCCTGCTATATTCCATCAGTTTCTTTCGAAATGTATTCACAAGAGGACGCGTTGTTGTTGGCCAGTACGATTTTGCTCGTACTATTATTACGGAGACGCAAGCGCAGAACACTCTGGGTGCGACCGTTTTTTAAAGCCAAAGTTCGTTTACATTCTGATAATTACATTTTAAACAGTGGTTTTTTGGATGCTTTTCACAACTGAACACATAAACACACAGGCCACGTAGTAAACGCGCGGGGCGCGGGCGGGCACCGGGTGACATGGTAATCTCAAGCAGCTCGATCGACGTCGACTTATCCATTCTACCATCGATCGATGGCATCTATCGACTATCGATCGATTGGTGTGGTAGAAACTAACGATCGACGTCGACTAATCCATTCTACCATCGATCGATTGCTTCGATCGACGATCGATCGATTGGTGTGGTAACAGCCTTAGTTCTACGATTTTGCGTAGTTTTCGAGATTAATTTTTTTGATGACTTTTTCGTATAATTCACCTAACATCAGTTTTTGATAGTTTATGCGTTCTGTTGAACATTTCTGGTTCAGTTTTTTTGTGATAAGTAATTAGCATAGTTTAAATTAACACCCTAAAGAGTATTAGTTTATCGACTCATTGCAGAACTGACTTAGAATTTATTCGAAAGTTCAAAATTAGGGTTTGAGTTCAGGAGCCATAAATTGTGAAAGTATAAAAAAAACGCAAAATCGTAGAACATACATGGGGGTGATTCGGATACTCCTCATCATAAAGTATCTAAATTTTGCGTTTTAACATCAACTCCTCGGCCACTCTGTATATAAGACTAGCGCGTAGCTCTAGTGGTAGCGTATTCAACCGCAAATAATGACGTCTTGGGTTCACTTCCCGGGTTGATAATCATTATCAGCCTGTAATCGTCCACTGCTGGACATAGGCCACCCCCAAAGGTTCCCACAACGTTGCCGTTTTTATTAATAGAGGATATTAGGATTATATTTCATCAATATAGAATCTTTAATTAATATAGGTAATAAGAAAAGTATACCTGGCCTGTGTGAATGGAACAACCGGAATGGGAAGACCTCGTCGAACATTCTCTGACCAAATCGGAGACGTTCTCAAGAAAGGACAGGTCAGAAGTACCCTAAACCGGCGAGCATGTATGAAGAATATAATGACAGTAATCGACGCAAAAGACGTGTGCAAAGATCGTGACAGATGGAAATCCGTTGTCTCTGCCTACCCCTCTGGGAAACAGGCGTGAGTCTATGTATATATATAAGAAAAGCTAAGTGGATATAGGCACAGGAATATTGGAACACTTATACCGCCTAAAATAAAATTTGACCTTTGGGATACGAAGGACGGCAAACGTACGTAATAAATAATTCATTTCTTTAACTCCTGGAGTCAAGAATGATACTGAATTTTAGGAAGCTAGTCTCTTACTTCAGTACTAATAATGTTATTTAGTGACAACCAGTCTTGAATTGATCTAGGCACATGTGTGCGATTATAGTGCACATAATTGTGTACACATGCACCTTGCACTCGTATCTTCTTCTTCTTAGCGAGTCGATAGCAATCTAAATTGTGTCCGCCCAGAACTTGGCCACGAGAATCCCATTATGAGTAGCTTCCATCAGTTCTTCAAGCGTACAGTTGTAACGGCACGCACGACATGATAACAGGTGTCCCATTGTCTGTGGGACTACATCACTTTTGCTATGCAGGCTGCGACCACTGATGTATCCACACCTGAACTAGTTTCAACGACTTCCAGGCTAGCCAAGGCAATTTCCATCCAGGGACGTGAGTTTCTATTATTTTTATATTCGTACTAGCTGTGCCCCGCGGTGTTACCCGCGTTAAATTTTATAAATTTTCTTTGCTACAAACCACACGGATCCCGAGACCTTTCCAACGACTGCAAAACCGTGAAAATTGGTTCGTGAGTTCTGGAGTTATAGCGTCAGGAAGGAAAACCCGACTTATTTTTATATAGTAGATAGATTACTTTATACTTATAGCTCTGGAGAGAGAACTAAACCATTTTTTTTTTTTTTTTTTTTGTCCTTTTTTTTTTTTTTTTTTTTGCGGGGTGGAAAATCCTGCATGGATGTCCTCCGCCTCGGGGGAGGCGGAGGGGTCTGTCAGACTCCTACTGACTAAAAACCACCCCGGTGTTCCATCTCACACCTGCGCCGGGGGTCGCGGGAACAAACGATACTTCCGCAAAGAGAACTAAACCAACCCCAACATAACAGAAACGGTATCCTGAGCGCCTTCGCCCAGCGATTCGACTGCCAATACATGTATCACTGTGACATGGTACATGTACGGGATAATGTCGAAATATTGTTTAGATTGTTTTGATTGTTTTGTTGTATTGTATTGTAATGTAATTGTTCTGTATGTTATTTTAAGTATTGTATTGTATTAGTGTATTTCTATAATTGGTCCTTGTTGGCCTTTTAATTTAATAAATAATAATAATCATAATAACTATTTAATGTTAGTAAACTCCATATACAGTATGTTATCATCATCATCATTCTAGTTCAAAGAAGTCCACTGTTAGACAATCCTCCCCGAAGAATCATCTTGGGAGGGTATGCCATAATCACCACGCTTGGCAGACGGGTTGGTGATCGCACCAAGTTGGTCATAGTACACAGAAGGAAGCTGCTGCCCGTCCTCTTGTAGATATTCCCTCGGGTTGACTTCTACGCCCCCTGCGGGGTGAGATGGGGTATATATATTTAATTATTATACTATACTATACTAACGGAAGGGGAAGACCACGTCGAACATTCTCTGACCAAATTGGAGATGTTCTCAAGAAAGGGCAGGTCAGAAGGACCCTAAACCGGCGAGCATGTATGAAGAATATAATGACAGTAATCGACGCAAAAGACGTGTGCAAAGATCGTGACAAATGG
Source organism: Pseudoips prasinana (assembly GCA_951640165.1). Classification (NCBI taxonomy): domain Eukaryota; kingdom Metazoa; phylum Arthropoda; class Insecta; order Lepidoptera; family Nolidae; genus Pseudoips; species Pseudoips prasinana. The sequence goes on from OX621260.1 coordinate 20,936,789, forward strand.
AAATCCGTTGTCTCTGCCTCTGGGAAACAGGCGTGAATCTATGTATGTATGTATTATACTATATTATTACAACACTGTAACACTTCTATAATTTAAGTTTATTAAATATGAGCTGTCGTTACCTTATTTTGCCGCGACCAACTCGTAGGGCACTCAATAACGCTACTAATATTATAAATATGAATGCATGTTACTCCATCACGCAGTATCAGATCTACAGTTTTTATTAGAGTTAAATTATTCCGTAAATTCCTGAAAGGTTTTTAGTGTTCCAGTGTTAGGTTTTTAGTGTTCCAGTGTTAGGTATCGTTATTATACATCTTCGTAACCCAAAATAACGCTACTAATATTATAATAAATATGAATGCATGTTACTCCATCACATCATCAGATTTTATTAGTTAGATTATTCCGTAAATTAACACATCATATAGACTGATATAAATATTTTAATAGCAACTAGCAATTAAAACCGCGGTGCAAACGATTAATCTTTGTCTCTCTGAATATTCCATATTAAAAAATGTAGTAGAATCGTCGTCAGCCGTCGTTTTCCGTGAAGCGACGTTTTCACGTTAGGTGCGCCCATATGGAGGGTGGGGCAGACATCTGAACCACGTTCTACCCCCGTCAACGTCAACAAACAAACCAGCTGCTACAAATTGAAATCTTGGCGCTTTTGCATTTTTATTGTTTTCACAAATGTAAGGGAAATTTTATTGTATTGTTTTGTTGAGAGTGAAAGTGAAATAATTTGTATCTCTGTTACAAAGCGACTTAAAACTATAATATAATTAGTGATTCTAACGTCAGAATGATGCGGAAATTGTAAAGATTTTTGTGGAAATATGTTAGGCTTAACGGGAAACATGTTAGGTTATTGATTGTTAACAATACAATAATAACTATTTATTATTGTATACCGAAAGTATTAATTTATAATTTAGGCTGATTTCAGAGTGACGCGCGCGGCACGCGCCGGAGGCCAGCGCGTCTTAACAGCGCGCGCTTGACGCGCGGACCACTGTGAAACGAGTTTTAGTATCGCGCGTTTCTTTGCAATGTACAGTTGTGTACAATCTAGTTTAGCTATTTATTTTTTATGGAAAAAGTGCAACAGCGATGTCGTCGTAGAAGATTGCAAATGTTTCCGTTCAATGCCACAAGGTTACTAAAGTTTAAAGACATTTATTCTCATTAAGACATACGTCACTCACATACGAACTTAGGTTATAAACAAAATTTTAATAATATATGTTCGTTGGCATAGGTACATAGAAAAAAAATAAAATTAAAATGAACATAAAACAAAAAGTGAAAACATAATGACAATGTATGCTACGTGGTTAATCATAACAAACTAGGTGTAAAACTACTAAGAGGCGCCTTCGTAAAATCGTTCTCTGATTTACGAGAAGATACCTAGTTACAGATTTTTTAAACATTTTCGCATATAAGTGTACGCAACAGCGCGTGCGACCCGCGTCACTCTGAAACGCTAGCTGCCAGTAGAGGAGCTCGGGCCGTGCGCGCTTCGCCAGCGCTGGCCGACGGCGCGCGTCTCACACGCGGCGCGTTTGAACTGCGTGACTGTGAAACGCAACTACTGTCTAGTGTAATTTTAAGCGCGCGCGTTTGGACGGCGCTACTTGCCGGTGCGACTCTGAAATCACCCTTGAAGTATGTTTTACTTTTGTTTATAACTATTATAACATTATTTGATTTATATCAAGATGACATATTGAATTTTATATATTTTTTGTTGATTTATATACTTATTAAATTAATATTAGCCTGTTTGTGTAATTTTGCATGCCTTTTTAGTAGAATGTATTGGATTCCATTTGTTAACACCAGCTACACCTTTATATTTGTTACCTACTTTCATGGCGAATAGAAATTAGATTTGATTTGATCTGAGGCATATTTGAAAAGCTTCCAATCCAAAATGACATATTAATCTTCTGTCCACGTAAGTGCGTCAAGAAAATATTATGTATTCTTCCGGTTTTTTCCATTAAGTCCGACATGGTTATAAATAGTCGATTTCCCACCGCACCCATGTCAACATCGACGTGTATAGGCAGCGGTAACGACTTATGTGTTCACCACAGGTATACCGTACCTAACTGGGTAAACAGGACGGTTATTATCCCTTGGAGATTTCCTATAATTGAAACCGGCTAAGACAGGGCACAAGTACGTTACATACAGGTATAAGTTCAAAAGTGCATTTGCAAGCTCAAATCTTATTACTATTCGACAGCGCGGTTGTGTGCTGATGTATTTATTACACTCTTTTTTTGAAGTTATACTTCTTTTGGCGCGATGGAGAAAAATGATGAGAGTGAATTTTTACGATGCGCGCGCACACCGACACCAAAAAATTTAACAGCTTGAAGTTAGTTCTAGGTGGTATGAGTGTGAATTTTTACGATGCGCGCGCACACCGACACCAAAAAATTTAACAGCTTGAAGTTAGTTCTAGGTGGTATGAGTGTGAATTTTTACGATGCGCGCGCATCGTAAAAATAACAGCATGACGTTAGTTCTAGGTGGTATGAAAATTGATAACTATGTTCAAGTTGTATATTAAGAATTATAACTTCTAACGCGTGTACATAAGTACACACAAGTTTTTTTTTACTAGCCTATATCTGTTTCCCACTGCTGAGCGAAGGCCTCTCCCTTGGTTTTAGATTTCTCTGTCTTTTGCAATTTCACCGTCACACACAAAGTCACCCCATCTCCGTTTGGCCTTACCACGTCGACGTCGGCCATTCTGAGGAACTGCGCCCATCTATCTGGGTGCATACGTGAAGCATGTCCAGCCCAGTCCCACTTCAGCCTGGCGGTCTTTTTGCTATCATTAGATATTCGAGTTTTGTAGCGCAGTGTTGTGTTTCGGACTCTGACCGTGCGTTTCACACTTAAAATGCCGGCTCCATATTATACTTTTAACGCACACATAAAGTTAAGTTAACGTAGAAAAACATTAATAGAGGATAATTGCCTTTTTCTGTCAGAAAGATACAGGAAAACCTAGTTTAAGAGGCAGGGTTTATAAAAAAAACAACATGAAATAACTGCCGTGCCAACACTAAGTCGCCATAATAGCAAAAAGACTTCCAAATATAGACAAGACTAGAGTAATTAAACTTGCTGTAGCAATTATAATTTAAATAAGGCCTTTGGTTTAAAAGACAAGAATTTTGTTACATTGTTTCTCAAATTACTATTCTTATCCTAACTTGTACCTTAATTCCTACCTTGAATAAAAAAAAACTTGTGTGTACTTATGTACACGCGTTAGAAGTTATACTTCTTAATATACAACTTGAACATAGTTATCAATTTTCATACCACCTAGAACTAACGTCATGCTGTTATTTTTACAATGCGCGCGCACGATGCGCGCGCATCGTAAAAATTCACTCTCATACCACCTAGAACTAACTTCATGCTGTTAAATTTTTTGGTGTCGGTGTGCGCGCGCATCGTAAAAATTCACTCTCATCATTTTTCTCCATCGCGCCAAAAGAAGTATAACTTCAAAAACGTTTGTGGAAGATAGTAAAATTTATTTATTTATAATTAGTAATTTATTATGAAGGATTATGTATGGGTCTTTAACAATCTCTTGATATTCAAAGGACAGTAATGTAACCTCAATGTCATTCGATTGCTTAACGAAAATGCTACTGGACCTATGAACGCGACTGAATAAAACTACTTGCCTAATAACCTAGCCTTAGCAGTGCTATCTTCTAAGGGTTAATGTTTGAATTCTGCCGAATAGTGAGCGCAGTTTTTATGGAGCGACTCTCCCGGGTGTGATGAGTGCTGTGCGTCCGAGAAGGTTTGATTAGGACGGAGATACGAAAACCTTTTTTTGTGCCAAAATACTTCGAATATACTAAAGGTCTTATTAAGTCTAGTCTATTTTAGTTTTAGTCGACTTTATGACGCTATAAAAAAGTATTTCACTATAATACCATAGTGGTCAGACTGCTAAACTCCGGAGTCAAAGATCTTAAGTTTAAACCCAAGGCAAATCTTTTCGAATTCATATCATCATCATATCAGCCGAAAGACGTCTGCTGCTGGAAATAGGCCTGCCCCAAAGATCTCCACAACTGCCGGTCTTGCGCTTCCCACATCCCGCGACCATTGTAAGATCATTGGTCCACCTGTGGGGCGCCTGTCCACGCTGCTTCTTCCAGTTCATGGTCACAATTCGATAATATTCATGTGCATATTAGAAATTAATTATACTACGTATTTTAAACGGTAAAGGAAAAATTCGTGACGATACCTAAAAACGTTCTGAACTACATGTGAAGTCTGATTGTAAACCCCCCAATTAGGTCAGCGTGGTGGATTTTAGCCAATACTATGTGTACTATACTCACATTGAGACTCTATTCTTTACTTATATTAAATGACTATATAGGGTGGCCGAGGAGTTGACGTTCAAACGCTAAAATTTAGATACTTTATGATGAGGAGTATCCGTATCACCCCCATACCTGTCGCAGATAAAAGGGCGGCAAGACAAGACAGGTGTGGCAAGATATGCCGAGCGGCCATTGGACTGATAAGTCACAAAAGACGATGCGACATTAACCAAATATAGCGACAGCAACGCTGCAACAATCATCTACCAAGATGTTGTGGCCAATATGATGATGATCACCCCCATGTATGTTCTACGATTTTGTGTAGTTTTCGAGAATATTTTAATGTTTTTATTTCGTATATTTCACCTAACATCAGTTTTCGATTTTTTTCTCCTTCTGTTGAACATTTCTGGTTCAGTTTTTTTGTGATAACTAATTAGCATAGTTTAACCTAACACCCCAAAAGTATGGTTTATCTAATCATTGAAAAACTGACTTAGAATTTATTCGAAAGATCAATAATCGCCTCGGCCACGCTGTATATAATAATAATAATAATAATATCTAGGGACAATGTCACACAGACCATCCTAGCCCCAAACTAAGCAAAGCTTGTACTATGGGTACCAGGCGACGATATACATACTTATATAGATAGATAAATACTTAAATACATAGAAAACATCCATGACTCGGAAATAAATATTCGTGCTCATCACACAAATATTTGCACTTACCGGGATTCGAACCCAGGACCACCAGCTTCGTAGGCAGGATCACTACCAACTAAGCTACGGTGACCGGTGGATATCATTTGGAGGAATATGCCATAATCGCCACGCTTAGAAGACGGATTGGCGATAGCTACGCTCATAGTACACAGAGAGACGCTGCTGCCCGTTCCCTTGGAGATATCCCTAGGGACGCTTTCTTCCCCCTTACGGGATAAAATGGGGTGGATGATATTCTTTGCCATTAGCCACACAGCATTCCGAAAGCCTTTAAATACAGGCCTATGTAAGTTTAGTATAGTAATTCAGTAAAACAACTTAATACATAAAAGTTAATAAGTCAGGTACGAAGTTAAGTGCTATATTTCTGGTAACTTTACGCGAAAGTTGTAAAAGTCAATTGGAGGTGAAGAGAAATATTTACTTTAGTGTAGGGAGCACACTGTTTGGTAGACTAGTCGGGCGAACAGTTTAAGTTATGGCCCTAATTCTGTGCTGCACTAACTAGAATATATTTTATTTATAAAGCAATGTTGGATTCCTATGTATGTATATTACTTACTCATCATATGGGCAGTGGATACCCTAGTGTCAGAGTTGTTCATTTCGCCCAGTAGGCCTCTGACATGGCTTAACGACTGTTGCCTAATGGCTACCACCAAGCACGGAGATGCCCTCCGAAGCACGGAGACGCTATAAATAAAAAATAAATAAATAAAAAAGGTTATTATTCACGTAGACTTTAAAAAAGCGCTTGTAAATAGTCAGAACATGTTCGTAGTAATATATAATTAATTTATAATTATTTCTAGGTACATATAGATATTTAGGTACTCGAATTGTAGGAAATAATTAACAATAAGATTTATTTTATAACAGTAACGATATTTAACTAACTTAAATTAAGTTATTGTCAAGGATCATGTGTAGGTTTAATTATAATTTTTTTAAATTTTAGCTACGCTCAGAAATTAAACCAGTTTGGTGGGCACACATCCATGGAGTGACCGCGAGCCTAGTTGCTTAACCTCACCAATCACTTACGGACCGGTGAAAGCATCTGGCCATGAGCTGATGATGTGTGTGTATTCAAATTCAATTTTAAATTTCTATGTAGTGCTTTATCTTTATCAATCATTAAGGGCAGTCAAAATAGTTTTTATTCGCGTTATACAGGGGGTAATATAAGTGTTATGTTTATTTTATTTTATTGGTACAGAAACAGATTACAGATTCTATGAAGTTCTATATATTTTATGTTATAAGCAAAATTTTAACCTGTAGTCCAATTATAACTGTACCCAGCACTTATATTATAGCTTCATATATATTTTTAATATACGAGATAATTAAAATGAAAGTACACACACAATAATACACAATAATTGGCATGCTAAAATTAATAGTTTAGTTCATAAAGGGTTGAAATGTTTTAAATGTAGATTTTAGATGTTACATTCTAAGTATACCTAATATATATAATATAGTGGAGTCAAAATTCCGCATTACTATTATAAAATAAATTTATTAAATGTTTTCACACAATCCGTGTGATATCTATGTCACTAGAAATAATTATGTATACTTAACTATACTATACCTCGCAACACAGGGCTTAGATTGATTAGTGCGGGCGTTGTCTTTTTAAAAAAGAGAAAAGAAAAAGAGAATATTAGTACAAAACATGTTCTGACTATTTACAAGCGCTTTTTTAAAAACTACGTGAGTAAAAACCTTTTTTATTTTATGTATTTATTTAAAAACCATGGCAGTGCATACACTTGGTAACTTCTATGGTCACCGGTTGAAAATGTACCAACTGAATTGGCGACTATATCATTGAATTTACTTCTGTTGACGACTGTACCTCATTATAATCTTTTATTTCCAATTTAGATCTGTCGACGACTGTACCTCATTTTAATCTTTAGTTACCATTTAGATCTGTTGACTACTGTACCTCATTATAATCTTTTATTTACCATTTAGATCTGTCGAAGACTGTATCTCATTTTAATCTTCAGTCACCATTTAGATCTGTTGACGACTGTACCTCATTATAATCTTTTATTTCCAATTTAGATCTGTCGAAGACTGTACCTCATTTTAATCTTCAGTCACCATTTAGATCTGTTGACGACTGTACCTCATTCTAATATTTTAGTTACCATTTAGATCTGTTGATGACTGCACCTCATTATAATCTTTTAGTTAGCTTTTAGATCTGTTGACGACTGTACCTCATTGTAATCTGTTAGTTACCATTTAAATCTGTTGACGACTGTATCTCATTATAATAATAATAATATCCATGGAACCCTGACAACTGATATAATACATATACTACTTTTCTTTTGTAAATACATACTTTTATAGATAATTACATCCAGACTCAGGACAAAAATTGCATTACATTATCAAAATATATATTTACAAAAGTGTATGTAGTATATCAGTTATCTGGTTTCCATAGTAGGTACATGCTCTGCTTAGTTTGGAATCAGATGGCCGTGTGTAAGTAATGTGTAAAAAATAAAAAAACAGACATGTTCATGCACACAAATATCTGTCCTGGGTGAGAATCGAACCCACGAGCTCCGGCGTGAAAAGCAAGCAATTGCCAACCACGCCAACAAACCCGTCATATATAATATTTCAGTTACCATTTAGATCTGTTGACGACTGTACCTAATTTTAATCTTTAAGTTACCATTTAGATCTGTTGACGACTGTACCTCATTATAATCTTTTAGTTACCATTTGGATCTGTTGACGGCTGTTCGTCGTAATAATCTTTTGGTTACCATTTAGATCTGTTGACGACTGTACCTCATTATAATCTTTTAGTTACCATTTAGCCTGAAAAAATGCGGATAACATTTTCGTACTCGCTAACTCATAAACTCACATTATGTTAATTTGTTTGAGCTAATTTCGTGTTACAGAACAGATTACCAAAAGTTTTTTGGCTGTTCCGGTTTGTTTGTGAGGTCTTAACTTTATCCGGGAAATTAATTACAATTAAACTTTTACCTAAAATAAGTATACCCTGTGTTAAACCATAGACTTTATTATTTGACATTAGAAAGGATTATTTTTACTTATTTTATTTATTAATGTCGTCCTAGCCGAATTTCGGCCACGGCGGTCGGTCTCAACAGAGATTAGCCATCTGCGCGGGACATATTATAGTGCTCAAGTGTGTGCACACAGGAGCACTTTCTATTCCATCACTCTCATGATCCGATGGGACGCCTATGCGACACGACCGGAAAGAGGTCAGGTACAGGACCGACGGCTTTACGTGCTCTCCGAGGCACGGGGGTATAATACCACCAACTCCCAGACTTCGGGCTGATGCTGAAATTTTTTTTTCTTTTTACAGAAAAGTTCCAAAACCACTTTTGGCCCGACCCGGGATTTGAACCCAGGACCTCGTTATCTGCAGGTGAACACACTACACTACTTAACACTAGCTGTGCCCCGCGGTTTCACCCTTCTGGGAATTCATAAATTATAGCCTATGTGTTAATCCAGGGTATCAGCTAACTCCATACAAAGTTTTATTAAAATCGCTCCTGCCGTTTAGACGTGAAGAAGTAACAAATATACGCACTCACACACTCATAAACATTCGCCTTTATAATATTAATGTGTTAATATGACTTGGTACCGAACCAAGTCATTACTTTCGAATAAATTATAAGTCAGTTCTGCAATGATTTGATAAACCATACTCTTTAGGGTCTTTGGTTAAACTATGCTAATTAGTTATCACAAAAACTGAACCAGAAATGTTCAACAGAACGTGAAAAAATCGAAAACTGATGTTAGGTGAAATTTACGAAAAAAATCATTAACAAAATTCTATCTCGAAAACTACGCAAAACCGTAGAACATATATGGGGGTGATTCGGATACTCCTCATCATAAAGTAGGTACCTACCTAAATTTTGCGTTTGAACGTCAACTCCTCGGCCGCCCTATATAAGTACGTATTTACAAAAGAAAAGTAGTATATGCATTATGCAGTATGGAGAGCCACGGAGATGGCTAATCTCCATTGAGACTGACCACTCAGGCCTAAAATCCGACCAGGGGGACTTTATCATTATTATTATCAGGATAGTAAGATGTTTTGACGGTCACCGTAGCCTAGTTGGTAGTGCTCCTGCCCACGAAGCTGGTGGTCCTGGGTTCGAATCCCGGTAAGTGCAAATATTTGTGTGATGAGCACGAATATTTGTTTCTGAGTCATGGATGTTTTCTATGTATATAAGTATTTATCTATCTATATAAGTATGAATATCGTCGCCTGGTACCCATAGTACAAGCTTTGCTTAGTTTGGGGCTAGGATGATCTGTGTGACATTGTCCCCAGATATATATATTTTTTTTATGGATATCGTAGGTAACATAGTAAGATGTTATACATATTTTGCCACCACATCGAAAGTACTTTTATTGCAGACCGTACACCACTCGCAACTCGAATAAAACAAAGCTGTAGTAAAGCCCTTGATTGCGCGAACAGGTCCTAATGTAATTGTACCTTCATAAACTAATCGTCCATCCGTCCGACCGTCTTCAGAAATAAACTCAGGGGGTGTTTGCGCATATACTCCCGTGCATGATAATGTGTCCCGCGCAGATAGCTAGTGTCCATTGAAACTGTCCACACAGCTCGAAAATCCGACCAGAAGTATTATTATTATCAGGATAGTAAGATGATTTTTGTTAATGGACACCACTTTGATAGTATTTTTATTGCTGAGTGTACAACACTCGCAACTCGAATAAAACAAAGCTGTAGTAAAGCCCTTGACTGCGCGAACAGGTTCGAATGTAATCGTACCTTCATAAACTAATCGTCCGTCCTGTGTAGGTGTCTATTGACCCGTGAAATGAAGCGGGTGTCTAATCCCTTCCTTAGCGGGAACTAGGGATGTGTACTTACCAGTATTGGATATAAGAATCGATTTATATCATTTTTAATATAGGTAATTTTTTATTCCAAAAATAATTAAAACTAGGGAAATTACTGTCATATTAACCCTGTACAGTCAAAACAAATTAAAATGGACCGTAAGTCAAAGTAATAAGATTTTTAAAATCGCAGTTTTATTTGTATTCATACAAATTGCATCATTCAATACAAAATAAAGAAAAATAAAGTTTATTCTAAGAAACTAATTTAGTAAATAACAATGCATATACATGTTAGAAAGTGAAAAATTCAGTGTAGATATGTGTTATAATTACGACATAATATTCTAATTGGGGTGTTTGAGGGTGTGAGTTAATTATGTTACATGTTTTATATTTACCGACTAAACTAATTTGATATTTTTCTTGGGTACTATACACTTAGTTCAATTGTATCCGTATACGTACAACCCTAGTTCGAAGGTGATAGACTCCTTAATTGTATATTTTTGATGACTGGTACTGGATACTGGTTCTCAAAAGCCAGTACAAAAGCCTCTACAGAGAAATTCAGACCCGGGACCTTGTTATATGCGTTTTAAAAATATTAGACTTAAACTAGATAATTAAACATAATCTCTTGACAATAACTTGATACGAGCTAGCTAAATATCAATGCTATAATAAAATAAAGTTTATAAATGTTTTCATACAATGTGTTCCTAAATATCTATGTTACTAGAAATAATAATGTATACAACTATATTACTACAAACATGTTCTGACTATACAAGCGCTTTTTTAAAGTCTACGTGAAAAAAAACCTTTTTTATAAAAAAAAAAAAAAAAACACTCTACGGCTAATCTAACAAGGCATTTGATATTTTCCTTAGGAACTTATACACTTAGTTCAATTGTATCGGTTCTAGAAGATTGTATAAGATCGTACAACCCTAGTCCGAAGGTGATAGACTCCTTAATTGTATACAGTGAACTTTATCCGAACGCTAGTGTTCTTCGATTCGTTCAAGATAAAGGGCTTCGAGCTTCCAATTGACGTCTTAATCCTCTGTCTTCGTTCCGAAGTACGATGTAATTATATGCATGAATAAACGCTGTTTCTTCGATGTATCTTACGAATGTAGCAGGTATACTTGTTTTGTTACAAATTCTTTGGCATGATGACAATGTCAACTGGTTCTCAAAAGCCAGTACAAAAGCATCTACTGTGCTACAAACTTATCTGGCCCGGTGGCCAAAAGTAGAACTAATGACGCCAGTTTGAAATGTCAATCCATGACATTCCTGCCATTGATTGTTTGTTGCGCGTATTTATTTTTCTCTTTGTGGTTTTTAATTGTGAAAAATGCCGAAAGCTTTAAAAATTGATGCGGGGAACGTTATATTACAAGTATTGAATTATATGAAGGAAGAATAACGCCTTCAGGCACCAATTATACCCTTCAATAAGTTGTATGAATGCGTAGCTGCTGCTACAGGTTAGTGTTGTCAGCTTCTGAAAAAATACGAAATTCCCCCTCGCTCTGTAAATTAAAATACATATTTTAAAATATTCATTATTTATTTAATTTTTGCTGTTTCCTTTGTAGGTGTCTGGGAGTGATGTGTAAGAAAACTTGTGAAAGAAAAAGAGCATGGTAGATAGAATTCTGAAATCCTATCATTCAGTGCAGAAGCTTTTGATAAAATAATAGTCAATGAATGGCAAAAGCATTGCAATAATGTACAAAAATATTGAAAATGTGTATCGAAAAAGGGATGGATACTTAGACGAGCCTTTCATCATTCATGGTAGTGATAGTGAAAGTGAAAGCAGTGATTGCGATAATGATGATGATGAAATGACTTCTGAATTAAACCATTCCGGTCACATAATAATACCTGGAGCATCTCCGTTAGAGAACACATAGCATACATTTTATGTAAATGATCATAATTATTGTATAAAAATATAAAGATGTTATAAAGATTAGTAATGACAGTATTTGTTTGCTTTTTAGTGAAGTAACATTTACGTTACAATGTGCATATTATTTTTACCCACTTTATTGCAAAAAATATTTACTAGCAACACTAAATGCGATTACAGCGACGCTGCCACCGGGTCAGAAAAGTTTGCCGGACTGTACAAAGGTCGACACTGGTTATTTTGTTATTTAAGTCACAACTGAGCGAAATGATCCACAAATACACCGAACAGGACGTTAATGATTAGATGACTTTGTAAACTGAATTTTCAACATTCATGTAGATTATAAACGTGAGTGTTAAGCCAGCACGTGCATGCATGCAGCCGTACATGAACCATCGACAATCTAGATGGCAAAAATGGAGGAGATAGTTTTAAGATTTTCGTTTATACTCAGGGATTTTGGTTTATACACTGGATAAGAAATTATTAAGCAGTCAGTAGCCAACAATCATTATCAGGCAGTAGCCAACGCGAGTATTAAGCCAGCATGTAGCATGAACCCAGCAGTAGTAATGGTAGCAGATAACAATCTTCGCATAAATCCATGAATATAAAAAAAATGTGAGCCGTCACGGGACGCCTGGCAGATGTGAAACATCGACATTATTTTGTCAAAGTAATATGCAGAAGTCGAAGTATAAGTCGCAGTCGAAGTCGAAGTCGAAGTATAAGTCGCAGTCGAAGTCAAAGTCGAAGTCATGTCGAAGTCGAAGTCGAAGTCGAAGTATAAGTCGCAGTCGAAGTCGAAGTCGAAGTATAAGTCGCAGTCGAAGTCGAAGTATAAGTCGCAGTCGAAGTCAAAGTCGAAGTCAAGTCGAAGTCCAACCAAGTAGAAGTCGAAGTCGAAGTCGAAAAGAACATAATATTGTGATAGGACTAAAAAAAATTAAAAACAAAATACCACGGCATGCGTCGCCACGCCAGAAATTTGTTTTACGTGCGGCTATAGATGTTTCACATCAAAAAATATATGATATGTAGTGTTAATTCCCACCCCATACATCATTTATTTATGTAATTCGTTGTTTGTGATAATAAACTATTTTTGAATTTTGATTTTTTTTTATTTTGATTCCCTACCGCCATCTATAAGCACATGAAAGAAAAAAACAAGCAAATTACTTGCACCATTATTATACCTAACATGTGTTTCAGTCCTCCATGGACCTTTCACAAGAATCAATCAAATCATTTATTGCTAGATGAAAGAATGAAGAGATGCTGACTCGGCAAGTGCTCTTTATACTAGTTTTGTATTTTGAGTTCACATCATAAAAATACGCCAATTAATCATATTGAACCTGCCCATGTAACTTAACCTGTAAACAAACCTTAAAAGAAAAACAAACATAATGCAACATGTTTTGATATTTATTTGCCATCTCTGTAATCTGTAAAATATACATCCCAAAAATACAATAAAAAAGGATTTTTCCCTAAACAAAATTTAAACAAAACGGAAACAAAGGAATGTCGTCACAAAGAAATACAATAACGTAAGCATCCTTATTTCATTACATGTCCCATTGAATGGGTACACAATAAACAGGTTTCAGTTATTCATACGTAAATGTCGCTTTATTAAAATAACAGAACAATTAAAAACTTCGTCTTTAAAAATGTGTTACAATTATTTTACTGTTCAACGAATTATTTAACGGCTTCTCGAAATATTGTGTTTTTTTGGACAAAGGATTTCGACTGCACGTGTAACGCAGCGGTTAAGACAGACACTCATTTTACCATTTTGGAAGTGTCTCGCGCAAACTATTCAGTGTAAAAAAAAATTATATTAGAAACCTCAATATCATGTTTGAAGACCTATCCATAGACACCCCACATGAATATGTACGATGAAAAATTTTTTTTTGAGTTTCAGTTCTATGTATCCCCAAAATTATTTTTTTTTCTATTTTTGTGTAAAAATCTTAATGCGGTTCACCGAATACATTTACTTACTAAGTTTCAACACTACAGCTCTTATAGTTTCGGAAAAAAGTAGCTGTGACATACGGACGGACAGACAGACAGACATGACGAATCTATAAGGGTTCCGTCTTTTGCCATTTGGCTACGGAACCCTAAAAAGACAGTCGGTTAGATTCCTGACACACAATTATTTATATACATAAATAATTGTCCTGTTTCTGGATGTACTTTGTGTCCGTCAATTATATGTTTGTAAAGTACCCCGCGACACAGATATTAATTTTCCTAGTATAGGAGTTATTTAAAAAAATTATATACCTTTTAAATTATAATTAGGGCTCCGTAGCGAAAGGGTAAAACGGGACCCTATTACTAAGACTTCGCTGCCTGTCTGTCTGTCCGTGATGAACCGTCTGTCCGTCCGTCTCATGAACCGTGATAGATAAACAGTTGAAATTTTCACAGATGATGTATTTCTGTTGCCGCTATAACAACAGAAATACTATAAATAAAAAATACAATAAAATAAATATTTAAGGGTATAAAAACCGGCCAAGTGCGAGTCCGAAACGAGCACGAAAACGAGCAAAAAATTCACGTTTGTTGTATGGGAGCCCCATACATGGCCGGTTTTTATATTAATAAGTGAAGCAAAAACCTTTGTAGCCTTTTGTACGAAAATTGCGCGGACGGAGGAGTATGAAATTTAACAGTTAAAAGTTCGTATGGAGAAGGAGTGCAAACAGGTAATATTTTTATATAATAGGCAAGAAGAAAATTATTTTAATAATAAACACACTGCCATACTTTTGACCCACTGGCAAAATGAGAAGAGATGACAAATTGAGAACAGATTAATGTTATTTGCCTTTAATGTCTATAGTCTTTGACAATAGAACATCATCATTCTCATCATCATATTATCACACTGACCGACACCCACTGCTTAGCAAAGGCCAAGAAACAATTTTTATTTCATTTTTTTTATTAATTCCTTAACAAAATACATTGTGTCCGAATAACTAGCAATTTTCAATTACATAAATACAATAAACAATTACATAAACAGTCAAAAATATTGAATAATAATTTAACATTAAATAAAATAAAACTCACTAATATACACCACACAGAACTTTTGCAATAAAATTAACCAGAGCAATTAATAACTTGGATCTGATACATTAATTATTATTTGAATTTGTCAACTCTGATACTGAATATAAACAATTTTCAATCACGAATGCCTTTAGCTTAGTTTAAAATAGCGAATAATGGTAAATTATTGATTTTAAATCAGTAGGTAACTTGTTAAAAATTTCTATAGCTTGGTATTGAGCAGAATGTTTAGCAATATAAAATTTCGGGACCATTTCATTTTTTATGACTTTTCGTCGTGTGCTCTCTCTAAGCTCTCTGTCATTCGAAGATTCATACTCATGGATATATTTGGAAAAATGGCTTAAAAGAACTAGTATATAGAGACTAGGGACCGTTAGAATGCCTAATTTTTTAAATTATTCAATCATTTTGGTCTTTGTCAATAGAACATAAATGGTCCAATTTCGAACAAGTGCGAACTCTAGTAAAAATAAATAGTCCATCCGTTGGGGAGGAATATCCCGTTGCTGTAACCCCCACTTTTATACATCATACAAAATTAAATTAGTGTAAAAATAGTAACATGCAATTTCCACGGGTGTTAATGTTCAAAAGGAAAAATACGATCGCTTTTATAAAACAATGTGTCGCCTCCGAGAGCAGAGAAAAATATTGTTGAACATTATGTTCACACGTTCCGTGAACATTATAAGGTTGCCTTTGTACCATAGATATGCTACGTTGCTATGGTACTGCTTTATGGTGGTGCCTTGTTGGTTTAGCGGTTTCGTGTTCAACGGCAAATAATGAGGTCCTGGGTTCAAAACCCGGGTCGGGCCAAAACGAGATTTTGGGATGATTTTGTAAAGAAAACATTCTTTATATCAGCCCAGAGTCTGGGAGTTGGCCAAATTTATATACCTACTCCTGTGCCTCGGAGACCAAGTAAATCCGTCAGTTCTTTACCCGACTTCCTTGCGGTCGTTTTGCTAGTCATATGATCGTATTATGAGAGTGATGGAATAGAAAGTGCCCCTGAGTTTGCGCACACACTTGTGCATTATATGTCCCACGCAAAGGCCGCCGTTGCCGAAAGTCGACCGGGAGGATTATGATAATAAGTCCACGTGGTGGTCATGGGGAACACTTCATCTCCAGGTCCATTTTTTTATGAGAGTGTGATAAAGTCCATTTCCGGCCTTAAAAAGTCAGCAAACATGTGTTCTTGCCCCTCCCCCCCATCTCGGAGTTGAGTTCTGGCAACCTTACTCACACTCAGAAACATAACATGAAGTTATTATATTATAGTTAATGTACTAGCTGTGCCCCGCGGTTCTACCCGCCTTAAATTTTATAATATATCCCAGCTCCTCTCCCGTAGGTGATAGCATGATAATATGTAGCCTATATGTTGACCCGACGTTTTAGTAATATTCATGCAAAAATTTAAGTGAATCCATGCAGCACTTTTTCAGTTTAGCCCGGTTATACATACAGACAAACAGACAAAAATTCTAAAAACCATATTTTTGTCTTCGATATCGATTGTAGATTACGCCCCAAGTATCATTTAAAAAAAATATTCAATGTACAGTTTTGACTTTCCTACGATTTTATTATACGAATAGATTTGAGAACAATGTCTTATGTAAGGAAGTGGTACTTCTTGATGGTTGGTGTTCTTTGAGCGAATGGACGCTGTTACTACCTATCTTAGACTACCTCTATAAATATTGGCTGCACATAGCCAATCTTCATTGTAAACTATCGCACTGTGAGTTTCTCATCAACAGGATAGCTAGGGTAGGTTCCTCAGCGGAGAGGATCACGTTGGCCCCTTAATACGCGATCGGTTATACCGTGCAAGTGATCACAACCTCATTTAGACTCCCGACTGTTTACGGCCGCTGAAGGCCCCCAGTTCTGTGGCCCGAATCCCATAAGGGTGCCCTCAGTTATTAGTCGCTTAAATTAAGCTATTGGCTGAGAGCCTTCTGCGCTAGCCAACTGCTCGTAGTCTTCAATTCTTTAATTTTAATATAGTAGTACTAAATTTAAAAATAATTGTTTCTAACTTGTTAATTATTTAGGGTTTAAAAAAAATATTTAATAGACAGACCGCACGGACGGACTAATTAATATTTGTTTTGTTACTTTTATACTATATTGTACTATGTTTATGTAATTTATTGTGAGCTTGACAAGTACAAGTGTATGTTAATACCTAAGTGCTGAATAAATTTCATTATTTCATTATAACATAATTCTATTGAATATTCGCGGGCTGCCGGGCTTTCAGCTCATGTGTATGTGTTATTTGCCTCTAAGTTCACATAAAGCCATGTTTTACATCACAATAGAGGAACTGATTAACCAGTCAGATTATAGTATCAACCTCTCAAGTGTAAAGTTAATCACGGCATTTATACACGTTAATACGAACGATAACTTTAAAGCTTCGCTTCAGCCACACTGCTTAGCTACCTTGATGGAAATTCGGCCTAAGGTTAAGAGAGCTATATTTAAATTTAACCCTTTTAGTTGTAGAACAAAGGGTGGTCGTTAACACCCCTTCTGCGAGCCGTCAACCTATTATTGCGTAAATGTTAATTTGCCACCGAAATTGTTTTCTTTGCACCTACGGATTCAATTATGCAGCCGGGCACGAGTTTTTAGTAAAATAAATTGTGATGCACGGACGTTTGTTTAATTTGGGTATATAAGAGACTTTTTTGGAGATACTCACACTTTTTTTAAATTAAAGTTTTATTTTACAAAATGCACCAAACACTCTCTGATTTTTTGGCATCGTAGCTCTCAAATGGATCGACCGATTTCGATGCGGTTCTTCATTTGAAAACCAGTTTCCATGTGGTGGTTTTTAGCTCTGTTTGGTTTGTATCGGTCGAGTAGTGTAAGATTAGCAGCACTTTTACATAATGATGTAATTATGGTTGGAGTCGGGAATTTTTTTATGGTCAGATTTGTATGATTTAAAATTAATTTTCTTTATTTCTCTAGAAAAAATATTGAGGTAATGTTGTACCTAATAATAATAATGTTCTCCTGGTAGAATTTCGACTCGCCACTTCGTGTCCCGTGTTCGATTCCCACGCAGTACAACTATTTGTCACACAGATCGTCCTAGCCCCAAACTAAGCAAAGCTTGTACCAGGTTACGAAATACATACTTATTATATGTTTGTAAAGTGATTAATTATCCTGGTGCGAGCGATGTATTAAAAATAAATTTACATTGTCATCATTATCATCATATCAGCCGAAAGACGTCCACAGCTGGACAAAGGCCTCCCCCAAAGATCTCCCCAATTGCATTAAATATAAATTACCATTACCATTACATTACATTGTATTAAATATAAATTACCGGGATATTACAATTACGATAACGATTACGAACAAAAATTTTCGAAGCTCATTACTTACTACATCTACTACTTAGCCTACATACGTCGACTACACCCGTACTAACTACGTATATACGTAAACATAACACTCCTTTTTTGTCTATCGTGTAAAAATAAAGTAAAGTAAATTATTACAGTCAGCCTCCCTAGTTTGAAATCAAGAAATATATCATCTACTTTCGCGGGCAAGGGAAAATATAAAATGGATAAACTGTTGGGGAGGAGTAACTGGGTGCCATCTAAAAGGGACATAGATATAGAGTCACCACGTCACTTGCACTTCGAAAATCATCCTAACTGCCTAGGTAATAAAGACCCAGACAAGATTAAAGTGTATCCGTGTGACGCGGCTCTACAGAGTTGTATCTACAGAGGCTCTCGAGTCTCGGCCATAGCAACGCGACGGTGTCACAGCATAAAAAAATAAAGAAAGTACGGAAACTACCTATATTGTCATAACAATATCGTTAGTTTTATTTTATAATAATAATATGTAGGGACAATGTGACACAGATCATCCTAGCCCCAAACTAAGCAAAGCTTGTACTATGGTTACCAGGCGTCGATATACATACTTATATGCATAGGTAAACACTTATATACATAGAAAACATCCATGACTCAGAAACAAATATTCGTGCTCATCACACAAATATTTGCACTTACCGGGATCCGAACCCAGGACCACCAGCTTCGTAGGCAGGAGCACTACCCACTAGGCTACGGTGAACTAAGACTCATTAGTCTTAATTGCTCGAAAATATTTATTTTTTATTATATCACATGTTTATTACCACTATAATTTACAATATATTATATAAGGGTATTTTAATACAAATACAACTTATAAAATATATGGGCTACATGGAGAGAAATTTCCGCACAATCCTGGCGTTCGCCAGCAAAACCGCATTCTGCATGTATTTATCCAGCCAGATATTAAGCCCTAAACTTGCAAGGTTGATTTTAGGGATTTAGGAATAACTCCATTTGTGGATATAACAATAGGTATGATTGCAGGTCTCTTGATTCTTATTATTATTATGAGCGCTCTAAACGACTCACACAAACATGTGCATCGACAAGACACTTAAGCGGTAGTTGCCGTGCTGTCAGTAGTGAGTGCCGCGTCAAGACGTGTGGTCACAATTAAGTTTTAAATTAAAAAAACTTGAGAGGTGTCAAGGGACACCCGGATGGAACGAAGTTATTTCTTATTATTTATTACGTACAAAAAACCTGTATACACTCAACAAAAATAATCGTCGCGAAACCACACTGTTCAATTCGAAATAGAAATGAAAATATCTGGCTTGCTTTCTATAAGAGAGAGAGAGACAGACAGAGAAACACGCGCACGCCGCACAGCTGCAAAAAATGTCGAGACAACTTTTCGTAAGATTTTTTTCCGTCTAGCCCCCTTTCACAACGCGCGATAAGGAACTTCGTTCCAAAAATATTTTTTGTAAATAAATAAACAATATCAAAAACATTAAAATTTACAACCTGAAGCAATAGGCTTCAATAGAGTGTCGCTAATTATTTCATAGAATATCATCACCCCAAACCAACTCATCCCGAAGGGGGCGTAGAAATCGTACAAGGAAATACCTACCAGAGAACGGGCAGCAGAGTTTTTCTGTGAAGTATGACCATCAAACTGCGATCGCCAACCCGTCTGCCAAGCGTGGCGATGATGGCATATCCCCCCCATTTTTTTTGGAGGCTTTTGTCCAGCTGTGGACATACTTTGACTGACATGACGATGATGAATTATTTCATCAATTAGGCTTAGTTTCTATATTTATGTATATGTTTATATTTATTCATGTTTTTTATACTTATCTACTTTTTCATTTGTTGCACACCTACTATTTTTAAAATAATTACAGCTCCTATCCATCCAAAGGTTGTCTGGAAGAAATCGCTTGATGCAATAAGACCGCCTATTGTACATGATTGTGTTATTAGTGTCCTATGAATTTGTCGTGTGTAAGTGTGTACAATAAAGAGTATTCTATTCTATTCTATTCTATTCTATTCTTAGTTTCCGTACTGTCTATATTTATACTGCGATGGTGTCGAGGTTAAATCAAATTTTTCCCCCGCTAATGTCGGCCATCGCGCCTCTTAAGGTAGAGCGAGCACAAAATTTCTAACATTCCTTACAGGGTTCCATGTTTGGTGTACTTTAAGTACAGATGCATGCAATAGCCTAACTTGAGCAATTTGTTACCGATTATGCTTACATGAGCATTATTTATGGGGCCATATCGTTATTTTAATAGGAAAAGTGAGGGGAAAGGTTATTGATCGCCTTTGTTTTAAAGTAATGTATACAGCCAATCATTGGTCTGATAATCATCAATTTGTAAGCTTATTTGAATTGTATGGGAGGCATCATAGCAAACTCAACGGATCGTAAGGCTGAATTTACACCGCCGCGGAATGGAATGGAAGCAAATTTCTGCAACAAAATTATGCAAAGCATAATGAACTCTGTCAGTTGTGTAAGAGAAGTACGTGAAGCGATTGAAATAAAGAAACATATCAATTCCAACCGGGAAGACGGATACCGCCACTCCATCTTGGAATCCTATAATCACGAAGTGACATCGTCGCCAGTGTTGTGTGTAGACATACCGACAGTTCCGTACAAGAAAATAAGGAAAAATATCAAGACCATGAGAGGGTAGATACCGAAACTCGAGCTTCACGGAGACGACGCTGCCGAGCCACACCAGTGGACCCGTGACCACGGCTGGTGCAGTCCATGCCAAAACGTCAATTAACCTAAGCCTAAATAATTTGCTTTAATTATTATCGCGATTGTGACCAGTCTCCACAATATATAAAAACCGGCCAAGTGCGAGTCGGACTCGCCCATGAAGGGTTCCGTAGCAGCAAGTATTTCAGTTGATTAAATGAAAGCAAATAGCGGTTTACGATTTATGACGTATTAAAAAAAAACTACTTGCTAAATCTCGTTCAAACCAATTTTCGTTGTTAGTTTGCATGGTAATGTACATCATATATATTTTTTAGTTTTAACATTCTCTTAGTTTAAAAGTTACAGGGGGGGGAGGGGGCAATCATTTTACCACTTTGGAAGTGTCTCTCGCGCAAACTATTCAGTTTAGAAAAAAAAGATATTTGAAACCTCAATATAATTTTTGAAGACCTATCCATAGATACCCCACATGTATGGGTACAATGAAAAATATTTTTTTGAGTTTCAGTTCTATGTATGGGGACCCCCCAAAATTATTGTTCTTTTTTTATTTTTGTGTAAACTGTGACATACCTGTGACATACGGACAGACAGACAGACATACATGACGAATCTATAAGGGTTCCTTTTTTGCAATTTGGCAATACGAGCGAATGAACAGGCGAATGCTCGAGAATTCCTCGGAAGACGTGCGACTTCTTACGAAATAAAATAGACATAGATATATAAAATAGACTATTTACAATTTCGTTGCAAAAATTCGCTTTTTTTTTTCATAGATCATTCTAGCCCCAAACTAAGCAAAGCTTGTACTATGGGTACCAGGCGACCCAGGACCACCAGCTTCGTAGGCAGGAGCACTACCAACTAGGCTACGGTGAACGTCGAAATCTCACCTGATGGCAAGTGAAGGTGTGGTCGAAAGTGGACCGCGCGTACCCATAAGATGCCTGTTTACTCTTGCATTGACTAACCCATGTTATATATGTGTGCATATTCGTTGTTCGGGGAGGGAAACATAGCTTCGCCAAACGTTATCGACTTTCCAGTTATCCTATGCAATAAAAAATAATATAATATACTACATATACTACTTTTCTTTTGTACTACTGTGTATTTGTTACATAATTATATAGACAATTACACCCATACACTGGACAAACAAACATGTTCATGCACACAAATATCTGTACTGGGTGGGAATCGAACCCACGACCTCCGGCGTGAAAAGATATCATTTGCCAACCACGCCAACAGGCCCGTCGCGGCATATTAATCGTAATATTCATACTGTGTACTGACATAAATGGAAATAAAAATTTAGCTAAATAATCTTGTTATTTCTACATATATTCAATGTTACATTCAAATTTTCCTCTAGATTTATGTTCACGACATCTTAACAATACGTCATTAGGTTAACAAAACAATACGCAAATTTCAAGTAAATATTTCATCGGAATAAAATTCAGAGCGTTTCGTTTCGCTTTGCTAATAAAATATGTATATTCGAACTTGACATTGGACCATTAAACAACTCGTTTCGCTATGTTATTGCTTTATAAAGGCGAACACGAATGTATATAAACCATATGAACTGTGAAGTTTTTTTGAAATAACAGTAAATAATTTTTCAGTTTGCAGTTTCTCGTGAACTAAAGGTTCTCGAGTGGCGCCCACGAACCGGAAGACGCAGCGTGGGCAGACCCCCTACAATATGGTCCGATGATCTTGTGAGGGTCGCCGGAAATCGCTGGATGCTTATAGCGCACGACCGGAAATTGTGGAGATCTTTAGGGGAGGCCTTTGTCCAGCAATGGACGTCTTTCGGCTGATATGATGATGAAAGCCTCGTTAATTTTTAAGTTTTGGTAAATACATTGTTAAGTAAATTATATATGTATTTCTTGATTCTAAACTAGGGAGGCTGACTGTAATAAGTTAATTTACTTTATTTTTAGACGATAGACAAAAAGGAGTGTTACGTATACGTATTTACGAAGTTATTGTACAACCGTGTTCAACCCTAGCTACTATATATACATACTAGCTATGCCCCGCAGTTTCACCCGCGTTCAAGTAGTTTTGGCATAAAAGAGTAACAAACATACATTCATACATCTATAGCTCTATAACTCACAAACTTTTGCATTTATAATTTTAGTAGGATGTGTACCTCTAGCGGTTTTGGCAGTGCACGCCGGAATAGCTCGCAGATGTTATATTTTTCCTACTTACTTTACACTTATCGTCATATTTTGGACAATTCACACAATATCTTTATAAATTGTAACCTATGTGTTATTCTGACGTATAAGCTATATTATTGTAAAGTTTCATTAAAATCCATTGAGTAGTTTTTACGTGAAAGAGTAACAAATATCCATCCATACTTACAAACTTTCGCGTTTATAAAATTAGTAGGATATAATAATAGGTCTTTACCTATGAAATTGCCGTTTTGTATGAAAAAATTTAAACGAATTTTTTTCATGAATTTTTTTATTTGTATTAATCGAAGTAATCACCCATGCAATCAATGCATCTTTGCCATCGCAGTGGCAGTTTATTGATGCCCTTCTTAAAGAAATCAGCTGGACGGGAGGCAACAAATTCTTCAAAGGCATTTTGTACTGCCTCTCGGGTATTGAATTTTTTTCCCGCCAAGAAGTTATCCAAATTCTGGAAAAAGTAGTAGTCTGTAGGCGCAAGGTCTGGTGAGTAGGGCGGATGACGGAGAGCTTCCAACCCCAGTTCTTGCAACTTGGAGACCGTCTGCTGTGCAGTATGAGGTCGCGCGTTGTCGTGCAGGAGCAGCGGAGACGAGCGATTGACCAATGCTGGTTGGAGATGCGCCAGCTTCTCCATCATTGTGCTCAGTTCTTCACAGTACACATCTGCAGTAATGCTCACCCCGTTTGGTAAGAAGCTGTGATGAATCACACCGGCGCTAGACCACCAAACAGTGACCATCACTTTTCTAGGGGTAAGTTTTCGTTTAGGGCATTGTTTAGGTGCTGAACCAGGATCCAACCAACTTGCTGAGCGCTTGCGGTTATCAAACAGAATCCATTTTTCATCGCAGGTAACAATGCGGTTCAAAATTCCTTCATTTGTGTGTCTGTTGAGCAGTGCAAGGCACGTCTCGACGCGTACTTCGCGCTGGCGATCATTGAGTTCGTGGGGCACCCATTTGTCAAGCTTTTTTACCTTGCCAATTTGACGCAAATGGACCAATATTGTTTTGACGCTAACGTCGAAAGCTGCTGCTAATTCAGCCGTAGATTGTGTATCATCAGCTTCCACAACCGCCTTTAATTCGTCATTGTCGACCAAAGTCTTCGGACGACCGCGAGGTTCATTTTTCAGGTCGAAATTTCCAGAACGGAAGCGAGCAAACCAATAACAGGTGGTGCGTTGGTTTGTAGTGTTAGCTCCGTAAACGTCGTTGATGTTGCGTGCCGCTTGTGCCGCGTTGCTGCCACGACGGTACTCATATTCCATAATTACTCGAATTTTTAACGTATCCATGATGACGAAAAAGATTGAAATGCGATGAAAATGTAACACTAATCAATAAAGAAATGACTACTTTTGGAAAAAAGAATCCATGTTTTTAAAATAAAATTAATTTGAAATTAGAATTCTTAGCCAAACAAAAATTATTTTGATTTGAAATGGCCAGTACTGCAGAACGGCAATTTCATAGGTAAAGACCTAATATGTAGGCTTCGAAAATTGAAAATGAAATAAATGAAATGTAATAAATGTTTATTTTTGACAAAAAAGAAATCTTATCATACATTGCTAGCTTAATATAATAAATTTGGTTGTCAAAAAAGGCCCCTATCTCAGCATTAGCTACAGCAACACAGGTGTATTACCGCAGCGCTGATTTTCCGATAGAGGCTGATATAAGCCACAATGGCATAGTAAATTAAATAGAAAGTAATATAAATATACATATAAAACAAATTAAAATTTAACTTAAAATTATATTATTACATTAAATTTAACTTAAAATAAAAAATTGCTCTTGTCACATCGATTACGATGTGGCATCCAGGTAAATATATATTTTTCAATACATCCTCCGCACCAGGGAACTTAGTCCCTGTGTCGCGGAGTACTTCACAACATATCATTGACGGACACAAAGTATATCCAAACACAGCACAACTATTTTTATGGGTCTCACAAATAGTTGGACTGCGCATGAATCGATATCGGGATACGAAGTGAGGAGTCGAGTCTTTATATCATAAATAACTTTTTACCGTAGCCTTGTTGGTAGTGCTCCTGCCTACGAAGCTGGTGGTCCTGGGTTCGAATCCCGGTAAGTGCAAATATTTGTGTAATGAGCACGTATATTTGTTTGTGAGTCATGGATGTTTTCTATGTATATAAGTATTTATCTATATATATAAGTATGTATATCGTCGCCTGGTACCCATAGTACAAGCTTTGCTTAGTTTGGGGCTAGGATGATCTGTGTGACATTGTCCCCAGATATTATTATTATTACTATATACGTTTTGTCCAGGGTGAGAATAGAATCCACGACCACTGGCAGCAGTCAGGATCACTAATCACCAGACAAACAGCCTAGACGAATTAACATTGTTTTATTGTTTCAGATTGAAAAACAATGGTTTCAGTGTAGTCTTAATTGACTGCCTCGTTGGTTTAGCGGTAGCGTGTTCAAACGCAGATAATGAGGTCCTGGGTTAAAAACTCTGTTCGGGCCAAAAAGTGATTTAGGGAATTTTCCGTAAAAATAAATTTCTCAGTGTCAGCCCGAAGTCTGGAAGTGGGCGGTATTACACCTCCTTGCCTTGGAGAGCACGTAAAGCCGTCGGTCCTGTACCTGAACTATTTCCGGTCGTGTCGCTAGTCGTCCCATCGGATTATGAGAGTGATGGGAAGAAAGTGCCCCTGTGTTTGCGAACACACTTGTGCACTATAATATGTCCTGCGCAATTGGCTAGTCTCCATTGAGACTGGCCGCCGTGGCCGTCATTCGTTCGTGAGGACATTATTAGTCTTAATATATTTCGTTCAGACTCCATGAACAAATAATTTTACCGAAAGAATATCGTTCAAAATTGTGTTTATTTTCAGTAACAGTAAAGACCAGGCAGTGAAAATAAAGTTTAATTTTACTGGATATAAAATAAAGGTTTCCCAGAATCTGATACAGGCGAATATTAATTTTATTTATTACATGCGTGGAGTGCCTGTTTAATATTCCTGATAGGTATATAAACAAAGCAATGGAGTTAATTAAGGTGGTTCCACATTTTGTGGTGATATACGGTAATCCCCCACTACATATAGGTATCTGGTGTCTTCTCTATTTTTTAATAATATGATATTATTCACACACAGCCATCTGATCCCAAACTAAGCAGCTTGTACTATATACTATGGGAACCAAATAACTGATATATTACATATACTACTTTTCTTTTGTAAATACATACCTACTTATATAGATAATTACACCCAGACTCAGGAAAACAGACATGCTCATGTACACAAATATCTGTTATGGGTGGGAATCGAACACACGACCTGCGGCGTGAAAGGCAAGCATTTATAAGCGAAGTCGCTAACCGGCTCGTCATAGTCAACTATACGCAGAACAGCTTCCTGATCTATACTGTACATTGAATAGTTTTTAAAAAAGATACTTGGGGCGTGATCTACAATCAATATCGAAGCCAAAAATATAGTTTTTAGAATTTTTGTCTGTGTGTCTGTATGTATGTCCGGGCTAAACTCAAAAAGTACTGCATGGATTTACTTCAAATTTTGCATGAATGTTACTAAGAGGTCGGGTCAACATAATAGGCTACATACTATCACCTACGGGGGAGGAGCTATGATAATTTATAAAATTTAACGCGGGTAAAACCGCGGGGCTCAGCTAGTTCGAATATAAAGGACTTCGCCCTTACCAGAGTGGTTCTTTTTGCTACGCGAGTATTCGGTTGTATGATAGCGCGAGGATTTTCGGTCCAAGAAATAATATTTTAATAAAATACGTTCACTTTATAAAGGCTCTGTTATATTAGTTATTTCTAATATTAAAACAATTGTAAAGACCTAAGAGATTATCGAGATAATTTCTGATTAAAACTATGCAGTAAGCTAAGGAACACGTGGATGCGAGCGTACTCTGTGCCGATTGGAAACTGTATTCACTTTGTGCAATGCAAGATGGCCGCCTCTCCAGAGCTCGTCGTTTCCTCAGAATGACAGCTCTGGTACATACGGCTACATATCAAGCTATACATTTCCAATATAAGTTGACCTCTCATTGTATGGAAATTCTCTACAACGCGAGTTCAGCTTATACTGGAAAGTATAGCTTGATATGTAGCCGTGTGTACGTTCAGAAATTACAACTCGATTAAAATCCGGTTAATGGCGAGATGATTTCCAAGTGCGTTTTCAGATATTTTTTCTCCTAGGTACTCCTCAGTGCGAAGGCTTGAACCTTGGAATTTTTTAAGTTAAAATTACCGTTATTTATTCGTATTTACGAGTATCTTGTTAACATTGTTATATAAGGCGTAACTTGAACAGGTTTTCGTTTAGAGACCCATGATATATCATGGGTCTCTAAACGAAAACCTGTAATTGGCTCACTGTTGCTATCCTAACTTTATATACAAAAGAATGTAGCTGTAAGTTTTCCATAAATAAATAAAAAATATGATAAGGTCTCCTTAATATTATATGCATTGAAATATAGTAAAAGAGGCCAACTGGGGTCTCAAAAAAGATTGTTTATTGAAATTATACATAAAAAAATACAGTCGAACTGAGAGGCTCCAGGCTAAAAAATTATGGCACAGCAAACAAGTTGTCTGTAAACATTTTGTGTCCGAAGCAGAGCTTTTGTATAAAAATAACCTACATGTCGAATATTGGCTATGGTAATCAGTCTTAACGACGGCGGAACATATTATATTGTAAAAGTGTGTGCACAATTGCCAAGGTGAAGTGCATGGGGGCAGAAAGATTCTCAAGTCGCCACTTGAGAATTTTTCTGCCCCCATGCACTGCACTGGCACTGCACATGCCATCCACGCAGCGTGAGCAGATCACTCCAAGATGGACCGATTATCTTGTAAAGTCGAAATACTTTCCAAGGTGTTTTTAAGTATTTGTAGATGGGTTCTATCCACTATGGTCTAAATTATTTATTAAACGATAAAATAAACCTCAACTGCAATAAAGTATACGTACGTTATTATTCAATCCATCTCGATACTGTAGCGGTCTGTAATTACTGCTTCGTATAGCTTGGTATACAGAAATACCCTCACATCCAATGCGATGGATCCTGCCATTAAATTCGACGATATTTTTACTTTAAGTACAGACGCCAGCACATCAAGCTACATTTACAAGCTAAATTACCCCAATTGAAAGTGAACCTTATGCTAATGTGATGAAGTTGAAAATCTATAGAAGAAATTTGACAGAATGCGGTAGCTGGATGTGGTGGCGTCTGTACTTTTTACATTAATACATAAACAGTAATGTACGGTGTATTTACAGGTCAATGTTATCGATCTCTATTAATGTGCAGTAGGTTTATAGAAATTACAAAATGGAAACGAAGAAGTAATACTGTTATTTCCATAAGAGCGCTTGAACTATGAAATTAAATAATACAATTTGTTGTAGTGATGTTGATAGATTCTTTTTTTTATTTTTTATAAGACAAATAATACACTGCCATCTTTTCTCATACCAGGCGGTACTATGGCAACCAGACAACTGATAAACATTCTACTAATATTATAAACGCGAAAGTTTGTAAGTATGGATGGGTGGATGGATGTTTGTTACTCATTCACGTAAAAACTACTGAATATATTTTAATGAAACTTTACAATACTATAGCTTATACATCAGAATAACACAAAGGCTAAAATTTATAAAGATATTGTGTGTATTGTCCAAAATATGACGAAAAGAGTAAAGTAAGTAAGAAAAAATCTACCATCTGCGAGCTATTCCGGCGTGCACTGCCAAAACCGCTAGAGGCAGGTAAACATCCTACTCAGATTATAAATGCGAAAGTCATACTAATAATACCTTAATATAGACAGAACCATTGAAAATATGTAGTAAAAATATTAGACTTAAACTAGATAATTAAACATAATCTCTTGACAATAACTTGATACGAGCTAGCCAAATATCAATGCTATAATAAAATAAATTTTATAAATGTTTGCATACAATGTGTAACTAAATATCTATGTTACTAGAAATAATAATGTATACAACTACATTACTACAAACATGTTCTGACTATTTACAAGCGCTTTTTTAAAGTCTACGTGAATAAAAACCTTTTTTATTTTATTTTTTTTATTTATTAAAGTTTGTGCGTATAGATGTATGTTTGTTACTCTTTTACGTCAAAACTACTTTAACGCGGGTGAAACCGCGGAGCATGGCTAGTAATTTTATATTTCTTAACACATGCATATTGTAGATAACATTGAGACGGTTTTTAGCCAATTCATACATTGGAAATGTGAGCACCAGCTGATTAGAGTTATGGTCTTTTTGTTTAGTCTATTTTATATGCGGAGTACAAGCCTCCGCATATAAAATAGATTAGCAATTTGTCAATCTATTTGTAATATTTAGTTGTTTATTAGTCTGTAAGCCTTCTGTAAAAATAAATAAATTAGTAAATATATCCAGATACATAACAAATAATCGTGCTCACTGGATAAACATTTGACCTGGCTGGGGATCGAACCCACGACCCCTGGCTGAACCACTAAACAAACTACAGGCCAGTCAATATTATACATGTAGAAAGTACAAGTATTTTAACAGAATTGGTTGAAACTTTCATAATGGAAAAGTACTCCTCGCTCGGTTCAATGTTTTACTTATGATTTTATGTAAAGCCACGGTTAAAAGTTGGGTAACACCGAGCTTTCAAGCATTGAGGTTACTCGTACTAGTTCATTGTTGTACTTTTGCCTACTAAGCCGATTAACTTCACTTCGGTGTCGAATTTAAATGGATAACATTTGAAGTGACAAGTTCAATTTTTGTAAATTGAAACGCTGGTGATATCAAGATTTATTAGTTAAAAAATATTATAACTCATCTCGCACTAAAGGTCTCAATTTATTTATTCCGTTAAAATGTACCCATTTCCAATTTTATTTTATTTATTTATGTACACACAAAAAACATACAATAATAAACAAAATTAATCGAAGAGTACACAGGATCTGCTTATTTCGTAAGAAATTTCTTCCAGCAGCCCCGCGAGAGGAAAAAAAATTTAAGATAGTCAATAATGTGTGTAGGTCAATAATAAACTTACATACTAATAATTTACATAAATACTTAAATACGAATATATACCACTATTATACTCAATGTGAAATTTAAAATACACTAAATACTAATACTAACGTACATTCTAAATGGATGAAATGGATAGATAGTGATTTTTTACTTGTCTTTTAAAAGAATGGAACGAATTGCAGTTGCGAATATTTGGCGGAAGAGAGTTCCACAGCCTGACCGCATGAACAGTAAAGGAATAGGAATAGAAATCGGTTTTATGGAGGGGAAATTTAAGAAGGTATTTCATACCACTCTTAATAATTGTTCAGTAACGGGGGACTTCGCGGCGTCTTTAATAAGCGTTTTTAATTTGTTGCAGTATCAATATGTTTATTGATTGAGTACAATAATTAAATAAGAAAAAAGATATATGTACGTGTGGCCGGTAGCTAAAGGAATTTTAATATGGCGTCTCAGGCGCAGGTGGGGGGGTCGTCCCAACGGCGCGATAGTTCCTCCGCATGCCACCGGCGGCAGCGCTCTCCAGTACAGTTGCCTCGTTGTATAGCCAAACTGATGCGCTGGCCGAGGTACACTCCCGCTCATGGGTCATCTGAAGTTTCGATCATACGGCATCAAGATAGAGGGGAAGGTGGGCTGCCCCGCCACTGTGGGGAGACGGCGTGGAAACTCGGCACTCCAATTTTACACTGGCGTGCTATAATACTGTATATCAAGCTGAACTAGTGGCGTTAGCTAAAGCGCTCGAAACTGCCCAGAAGTCCAAAATTCGCCAGATCAATGTCATCAGTGACGCGAGATCTGCCTTGGAGGCAATAGCTAAAAGGCGAGTGTCTGGACTCCGGCCTCAATAAAACTTGGAGTCATCAAAAGACGTAATGCGATCCAGAGAAGCTTTTAACAAAAACTGTGCAACGCCTCTAAAACACTTTCCTTGAATGCATCGCTATTACTGGCCGATAAAGGTGAATGACAAGGACTGGACCAAACTCTTTACAAATTTTCGAAAATTTATTAAGTAACGTACTAATTCATATGAAATACAGAGAAACTAGCTCTTACTATATACTATACTAAAGCTATATACGCAATCCAAAGTTCTGATGTAAATATCCCATCACAGAGTTGAGAGGCAATAACCTTTCTATAGATCGAACCCCGACCGCGCCTCTCGCCCTTAAATAATTACGGTTCAGCCGAAATACTTCCTGCGATTATCCGTTGGCTTTCCGGTTTTCGATTTTAAGTTAAAATACAGCCACGTTGTTAGGATAAAAATAAGTATAAATATTATTATCTGATTTCATAGATATTTTTTATATATATAAGAAGGCGACAAACGAGCAAGTGGGTCACCTGATGGTAAGTGATCACCACCGCTCTTGGACACTCGCAACACCAAGGTGTCGTCGGTGCATTGCCGGCCTTGAAAAGAGTCCGCAAACAATTGTTGCTGACCCTTCCCACCCCCACCCCTATGAAGATGATAAATTATTAATGTTATTATGTCATCTGTAAGGTGGAGGTAATTCCCCCCCCACCCCCCAGTCGGGCTGCTCTTTGAGCGAATGACCGCTGTGCCCTACCTCTACAAAATATCTTGTGTAACATAAATTTTTCTTAAATTTATGAATATATACATATTAACTAGCGCTGTACTGTTAATCATCACCATTATAACGTGTTCCAGTACTGCATTAAATAAGTAATTGTTAAAATAGTGATGATGATGATGTGGTCCCGGCCGATTTCGGCCACGGCGACCGCTTCTTCTCCTACTGTAGCCGACGTTCGTGTGCTCGCATGTGACTTATGTAGCCAATTTTATGTGAAAAAATCCTCACACATTGCGGGCATGTGAGCACACCATTGTCATAATTATAATTGATCGCCACAGGTGGTCTGGCATTCAATTCATCCCGCTTGGTATCCAGCTCAGCGCGCCTTCCAGACTCGAAACAGTCGACTTTGGCCTGGACTAAAGTCCGCCATTCTGACCATTTGTCTGCCCGCTGTTCCCATTGCGAGGGCTCTACGCTACAGTTCTTCATGTGGCGCTTAAGCACATCTTTATACCTGAGGAGTTGTCCGCCATGCTTTCGCTTGCCCTCCTCAAGTTCCGAGTAGAAGATGCGCTTTGCCACTCGCTGCTCTGCCATGCGTGACACATGTCCGCACCACCGAAGCTGTCGCCGCATGATATAAGCCTCAATTCCATTAACATTGGCTCTTCGCAGCACTTCTGTGTTCCGTTTATAATCAGACCATCGGATGTTCATGATCTTGCGTAGACATCTGAGGTGGAAGCGGTCGATCATTCGGATGTGCTGGCGGTAAACAGTCCACGTTTCGGCAGGGTATAGAATGGTAGGCAGCACGACTGCCATGTAGACCGAGATCTTGGTCGCCAGTTTTAGGTCATGTGAGCGAAAGACCTTGGTATCCAGTTTACCGAATGCTGCAGCTGCAGCATTGATTCTGCTGTTTATCTCAGCATCAAGGTCGCACTTGGATGTTACAGTGCTCCCCAGGTAGCGAAACTTATCGACCTGCCTTAGCTCGTCCTCCCCGAGTTTTATGTTCAGCGCCTCATGACCGTGAGTATCTAGTAACATCACTTCCGTCTTTTTGACGCTGACTTTTAGACCAAATTTTCGGCAAGACTCGTGGAATTCGGACATAAGGTTCTGCAGACCTTCCTGTTAAAATAGTACTCGTATAATTAAAAACTTTAAACTTGTAATTGGCCTTTACATAACAAACAACCTTATTTTTGTTTAATTGCTGTGAGTTCGATGTGAGGTGGCTGCGATACATATAGTCACCCTATCTCATTCCGTGGAGGGCGTAGGATATGTCCCGAGGGAATAATTATGAGAGAACGGGCAGTAACGTTTTTCTGTGAACTATGGCCATCACACTGCGATGCCCAACTCGTCTGCCAAGTCAAAGTCAAAAAACATTTATTCCCTAAAAAAAATACATTTATGTGGAGTTGTCATTTTTTTACCCTACCGTGCAGTGCATGACGTGGCAGCTACTGAGAAACACTGCCAGAAAACTCAGTAGGAATCCTTTCTTAAAATAAAATATATTTAAGATTATATATTTATATCATGTGTGGTTGACTCAGAACAACTGAATCCCAAACACTTTTGTCACTTAAATAATCAGAAATTTTGTAGTATGCCCTGCTACACAATTTGGCTTTAATAATTCTTTTAAACTTATTCGTATGCAATTCTCTAATATCATTGGGAAGTTTGTTAAAGAATCTTATACATTGCCCTATAAAAGAGGTACTTATTTTGTAGACATGGTTAGTATGCAAAAGCGTGGTGATTATGGCATATACCCTTATTCCTTGGGGAGGCTTTTGTCCAGAATTGGGCGTAATTTAGCTGACATGATCATGATGATGATGTAAGTTTTCTATATTTAAATATAAAATTAAAAATATAAATTAATAATAATAAATCATTATGCAAAATAGCCGATACTCTTATACTCCTGGACCAACATTAGCCAAACAAAGCTAAAAACCACTGCCAGGAAACTGGCTTTCAAATGAAGTCAATTTGAGAGATATGATGCTACAGACAGTCACACACACAAACACACACCCAGACATCGATGTCAAACTTGTAACACTTGTCGGGTGTTATAAATAGACATAGATATGTATGAAATGTCTTTCATTCAGCTTTTATAAACAATATTGTTGGACTTAACTACATAATTAATCTTGTGGACACCAGCTGTAAACGACATGACGCAGACAAGGTTATTTATTTTAAAAAAGAAAACATCACTTTAGGAAAGCGGTCCTTCAATAATAATTATCCAATTAATAGCGTTTATACTTGGCTTCAGTAAAATAAAAAGTGGTTCAATCAAATATAGTAATAATATCCTGGGACATTATTTACACACGGCCATCTGATCCCAAACTAAGCAGAGCTTGTACTATGGAAACCAGATAACTGATACACTATAGATAGGTACTACTTTAGTAAATACATAATTAGTTAGATTATTACACCCAGACTTAGGATAAACAGAGATGTTTATGCACACTAATATCTGTCTCAAGTGGGAATCGAACCCACGACCTGCGGCTTGAAAGGCAAGCATTTACAAACCTCAACAAACGGCCCATTAAAAAAATAATTAAAGTTACATAAAGCAAATATAGTGTAACACACAGTATTTTATTATTATTATTTATACAGAGAATTTTACTTTATACTTAAAAGGTATCAATAGGTAGCGATGAACGACCCCAATCCATCAGTTAATTACTTTTATGGAGCCTAATGACTCATTATTTGTTGATTCAAATGTTCAATTCATGTAGAGCCGACGTATTCCTGTCTCTACTATATAATTTACATGGTGATCAGGGTGTAATTAACGTAAATGGCAGTATTATAGCTACGTGACTGTAGAGTTACTGTGTACTAATATGTACTGTGTACTGTATGGTAGATTTTCTTAAATCATTAAAATATATTATTTACTAGCTGTGCCCCGCGGTTTTACCCGCGTATAATTTTATAAATTATCACAGCTCATCCCCCGTAGGTAATAGCGTGATAACGTATGATAACGAACGTGATGTAGCCTATATGTTGACCCGACCTCTTAGTAATATTCATGCAAAATTTGAAGTAAATAATAGATAGATAACTCTTTATTGTACACCAAGTAAAATAAAATATAAGGAACAAGGATGCATTACAGAAATGTACAATTGGCGGCCTTATCACTAAATGTGATATCTTCCATAATCAAACAAAATAGGTATAATAAAATCGTAGGAAAGTCAAAACTGTACATTGAATTTTTTTTTAAAAGATACTTGGGGCGTGATCTACAATCGATATCGAGGCCAAAAATATAGTGTTTAGAACTTTTGACAGTTTATCTGTTTGTCTGTATGTAGACAAACAGATAAACTATAGATGTATAGATGAATAGTATAATTACAGGAAGTATTAATTACTACTATGTCAAGAAAGTACCAGGAAAAAATCAATAATATACAACATGTTTGTAATAACAATGGAATCGCTGATGTGTTGTTGACTAGAGTGTGAAAAAAAATTGTCATGGAAAAAAAACCAAGTACCTACTACATGCGTTGTGTGAGTTTTGTACAGACGCGAGCACATCCAGCTACCCCAGTCGAATTTGCTCTCTTAAACGCCGCATAACGCTCAAATAATATTCTTTACTAGCTGTGCCCGCGACTTCATTCGCGTGTTAATTAGCGTTTTATTTTGATGTTTTTGTTTTTTCTAAAAAAATAGTAGCCTAAGTTACTCCTTATTACATCAGCTACCTGCCAATAAAAGTCCTGTCAAAATCGGTCGTGCCATTTCAGAGATTAGCCGGAACAAACAGACAGACAGACAGACAAAAATTGTAAAAAATGTTATTTTGGTGTAGGTACCGTATATATATTCATATTATGTAGAAAAAAAACGGTTATTTCAATATTACAAACAGACACTCCAATTTTATTTTTGTATAGATTTACCGTTCGACCGTCCGGTAAGAATTCAGAGTGCACAACACCGCGATAGTCAAAGAAAACAGTCAACATGACTTTGACTTTTGAATGACTTTGGCGTGGTTTTTGCGGCTTCGTTCAGTTGGAAGCTTGTTGACTAGTTTGCATGTCAAACTCGTAAACCCACGTCTCGTCACCAGTAACAATGCGTTTCATGAATGTTGGGTCGGAATTGACTCGTTCTACCATGTCCTAAGCGACTTTCATGCGATTGAGTTTTTGGAGAAAATTCAGATCTTTTGGGACTAGCTGAGCGGCAACATGTTTCATACCCAAATGATTAGTTAAAATGGTACGAATCGACTCGTGAGATACAGAAAGTTCGGCAGCTATCTCTCTCAGCGTAGAATGAGGATTTTCAGTCACTATTTCCTTCACTTTTGCGATGTTAACTTCAGTTGCAGACGTTGATGGCCTACCAAAGCGAGGCAAATCTTTCATCACATCTCGACCGCTTTTGAACGCTTTGAACCACTCATAAGCACGAGTTTTTGATAAAGTCGATTCACCGTAAGCCTTCTGTAACATTTTCAGTTTTTTTTTTTTTTTTTTTTTTTTTTAACCTGACGCTACACTTAGCCTAGGAGGCTTTCACTGCTTCACCGGACTATAGAGGCGAGCAGAGGGCTCGAGCCGTCTAGAAATTAAGTAACCCACGCCGGAGGGCACCCCCTGTGGGGTTCGAACCTCGACTCTGGGCGATTACTGGCGGGGAGAGGGCAGAGATCATCATTTTAGGGAGTTTTGTGCAACTTTCGCTCTACGTTAATGACATGACGCGGCCCCCCGTCCGCGTTGAGGGGGGCTTTTTATCGGTACGATATGCAAACTAAGGGTCATGGAGGGCGTTGGAGGTCGCGACGCGATCGCGGTCGTACTCTCGTCCGACGAGTACGAATTATCGGTCTGTGTGGAGTGTCACGGGACTCTCTAATGGTTTTGATCTGAGCTAGGTAAGTAGTAATCTCGTCGTCCGGTTCGTCCAAGACGGACCTGGGACGACGGTGGTTACGTGAGAAGCGCGATGGGGTGTACTTGACCGCCTTTACCACCAAATGGTTTGGATGGTGAGTGGCCGAGTCAAAGTATGTTTTAGACGCTTGCTTCATCCACTGCTTGATGGTAGGCAGTTGGAGATCGGCGTGTAGGTTTTTATTGCGGACGTACCATGGTGCGCCCACGGCGCGTCGCATGAACCGATTCTGCAGCGTTTGGAGTCGGTATAGGGATTTGTGACTGGCGTGACTCCGAACACGAAATTCCATTAGCGATATTTTTGTCCATTATGAAATTCGCAATACACATTATATATAATATTACTAAAACCAGCACTGTATTTAATATAAATAACAGATGCAACTCTAACTCCACGCCAAAATGGAAAACAGTTGTGCCAATCTAATAACAACAAAAAAAACAAAAATTAGAATTTGGAACCATAAACAAATCATCCATTCCCGATACTTTTTTGACTGAATGTATAACGGTTTTAAATGTAATATTTTTTTAATGCATGAATTTAAATTATAATTTTTGGTTAGTATTTTCCTTTTCTTTTCATTTTATTTTCAATTAACATAGAAACACCTTATATTCTTTAATCTTAAGCTTGTACCTCTATAGTCTGTTTTTGCAATGTGCCTACTTATAAAATCTCTCCATGAAACAGGCTCAGCCTAGTGTGGAGGGCTTTAGCGAAGACAAACATAAACAAATATTTTGTACCAATAAACCTTTCATTATTTTATTATCCGCTCCGTACTTATGATATGGGTAATTTAATTGAACGCAATGCACAGGAAGGGGAAAAATGAAAAAATATCATTTAATCACATGGATATAATTATCACAAATTATCTGAAACACTCAAAATTAAGAAATAAATACATGGACTCACTCCATTTGTCACGATTTTTGCACACCTCTTTTGCCTCGTTATTCTTCTTAGGCCCGGCGCCCACTATCGGTGGGCTTCGGTGCGGCTCGGTATAGCTCGGGCGCCTTACGGCCGCTTCGGGCGGCTTCGGGCGCCTGAGAGC
Source organism: Pseudoips prasinana (assembly GCA_951640165.1). Taxonomy (NCBI): domain Eukaryota; kingdom Metazoa; phylum Arthropoda; class Insecta; order Lepidoptera; family Nolidae; genus Pseudoips; species Pseudoips prasinana. Next base: position 20,975,005 of record OX621260.1, read on the forward strand.
TGCGTCGGGTGACTTCGGATTGCCTCAGAAGTCGTAACCATGGTTAAGAGCCTGTCCAGATGAGGCGTTTTACGCGCGAGTGCACGCGCGCGGTGCCACTCGCGCGTACCCCAGATACTAGAGCTACATATGTCCCGTCCAGATGCCTACGCGCGTTCCATCAATCGCGCGTAAAACGCGTGCAATGCGCGGGACTCTCGACTCGCCCGTTTTACGCGCGAGCGCCGCGCGAGTCGAGATACTCGAGCGCCATTGCTGCGTCCAGTACTACGCGCGAGTTCGTTGCGAGTGGACTTATTTAATTTAAAATGGAGCGTGATAACTAAATGTTTGTGTACTGTTTACGACGTTTCCATCGACGGTATGCAAGCCACAACACAATCGCTGTATCCGAGTCCATGTTTGCAACTGACTGGATCCCTCCCAGCGTTTCAGGCGCGTGTAGAAACGCGCCTGAAACGTGGTATCTGGACGGAATAGAAATTGAGACGCGCGAGTGCACTCGCGCGTAAAACGCCTTATCTGGACAGGCTCTAAGGACGCCGAGGCTGTCTTCGGGTAGCATTTTCGAGGCAGATACGTCGCAGAACAGTCATTTCGATCACCGCACGCGCCTCCATTATCGTATCGTATGAGTTTGTTTTACTTGACGATGACAGAAAAAAAGTTGACTATTCTTGTGCAAGCTTACGAATGTCTGTATAACATAACATCGCGATACTGTAGTGATCAACAAATGAAACAGAATGAATGGAGCCAAATATTCGACTGCTCTGCGATGTTTCTGCCGCCCGAACTATCTTACTTACTTACTTATCGTATGGGCAGTGGTTACCCTAGAGTCAAAGTTGTTCAAGCCGCCCAGTAGGCCTCTGACATGGCTTGACGATTGTTGTCTAATGACTACAACCGGGACCGAGAACTTAACGTGCCCTCCGAAGCACGGAGACGCTCAGGAATTAAACAACTTTGGCGGTCACCCATCTATGAACTGACCGCGAGCCTAGTTGCTTAACCTCGCCGATCACCCTCGGACCGATGAGAGCATCCAGCTATGAGTGCCCGAACTATTCTAAGGCTACTCAAAACCAACTACGGCGTCCTTGGTGTACTTACGACTGCCGAGGCAGACCTCAGGCGCCCGTGGTGTACCGAGCTGCACCGATGCCCACACGATAGTGGGCGCCGGGCCTTAATCTTTTGGTGAGAATTGAACCTGCATCCTCTCTCAGATTTGGGTAGGCCTTTTGTCGTTAAGCTACGAATGAATCGTACCGGCAGATCATATTTCTAAGAGTGTTAACTTACGGAGGATGAAGGTGCCATCTATTCGCTTCGTTCTAGAAACATAGTTTACTACTTAGATCCTAAAACATTTTTCGGATCGTAACGGTTTTGTGATTTTTAACTGGATTATAACATAGTAAAGTAAAATACTCTTTATTGTACACCAATACATAACATAATAATTTAACATGAAGTTATTAAAGTACAATGGGCGGTCTTATCGCTGCTAGTATGGGCCCAAATGAAATATCCAAAGCCAAATAGTCAAATTAAAGATTGTTGTCCAAATGTACATTTAATAACTTCATATATATGTATGAGGACGGACTAGTTTGCTCACGAGCATGTTTGTTTGTCCTGAGTCTAGATGCAGATCTCTATATAGGTATGTATTTACAAAAGAAAAGTAGTAAACGTAGTATATAAGTCATCTGGTTTCCATAGTACAAGCTCTGCTTAGTTTGGGATCAGATGAACGTGTGTGAATAATGTCCCAGAATACTATTATTATTATTTTTTAGGACAAACATCAGTTACGCTGATGGTATAATGAATAGCTTAAATGCTAAAAGTAATCCGCATAACACATAGGTTATAATTTACTAATTTTAAAGTATTTTAAACCGCGGGACACAGTTAGTATGTAAATAATACAATCGTATAGTGTTAAATATACTTGGACTTACAAGTATTGTTGAGCAATTATTTAGCAGGCAGTCCCAAGACTGTGATTAGTTAGTAGGAAGAACATATTTTATATCGTTTAATAAGAACCCATAAAAATTGTAAAACAATTGTACTGTACCCCTTCTTTTCAACATGGTACAAACTAGAGCTAATGATATTTTTACAGCATGCCTCCAAATACTTTCAATTACTTTTAATTTCGATCTTGGTATTTTTATACGTGTATTCTGAAGGCCTGTTATTGATTTTTGGCTGCCTCGTTGGTCTAGCGGTAGCGTGTTCACCCGCAGAAAACGAGGTCCTGGATTCAAATCCCGGGTCGGGCCCGGACTTTTCTGTATAAAAGAAAAAATTCCCAGCATGAGCCCGGAGTCTGGGAGTTGGCGATATTAGACCCCCGTGCCTCGGAGAGCAAGTAAATCCGTCGGTCCTGTACCTGGCCTCTTTCCGGTCGTGTCGCCTAGGCGTTCCATCTCATGAATAGAAAGTGCTCCTGTGTCTGCGCACACATTTGAGCACTATAATATGTCCCGCGCAGATGGCTAATCTCTATTGAGACTGGCCGCCGTGGCCGAAATTCGGCTAGAAGGACATTATTATTATTGATTTTTGGTACATCTTCTGTACAGTTATTAATTTCTAACTAAATTATATTGAATGGAATGAATCTTTATTTACATATTTCACAATAAGGTTAGTTTTATGTAAATATAATATGAATAATATAGACCCAGTCAATATTATTTATAATGGAAAGTGTAAACCATTTATCATATGACTGGAGCGGTTATTTACGAAATTACTGCTGACTAACAGTGTTGTCTGAACAATGTTTTAGGTTATAATTTAATAACAAAATTGTGAATAAATTATTTAGTATGTATATATTGTCTGGAACCCTTACTACGCTCAATACAACCATCAGATTGAGTCTGTACAACGCAAGTTCTTGAGTTCTATGAACTACTGGTGTTTTCGTGCTAAGTCCTCCTATGATAGTCTTTTACAGAAGATTTCTTTGCCTAAACTCACGTTGTAAACCACCAACCTCAGTCTTTTATATAAGTACTAGCTGTGCCCCGCGGTTTTACTCGCGTTAAACTTTATGAATTATCACAACTCCTCCCTCGTATGTGATAGCGTGATAATATGTAGCCTATATGTTGACGCGACCTGTTAGTAATATTCATGCAAAAATTTAAGTAAATCCATGCAGTACTTTTTGAGTTTAGCCCGGACATACATACAGACAAACAGATAAACAAACAATAATTTTAAAAACGATATTTTTGGCTTTGATATCGATTGTAGATCACGGCCCCAAGTATCCCTTTTGAAAAATATTCAATGTACAGTTTTGACTTTCCTACGATTTTATTATATGTATATAGATATAGATGTATTTACAAAAGCAAAGTAATATATCAGTTATCTAGTATTCCATTGTACAAGCTCTGCTTAGTTCGGGATCAGATGGTATGTGAATAATGTCCCAGGATATTATATTATAAAACAATTTCGACAAAACATGTACAATCTTTTTCTGTGTAGCCAATAGCTATATGATATTTATGCCCGAGGCACAGATGCCTATTATCCAAGCGAAGCTGTATTGTGTATGCAGTCTTATATACGTACGTTTGTCTATGCAGTATGTGCTATTGCTGTCCTACTTATATTCAAATATCTTGGTATTGCCTCTTCATGCATATTCAAACGACCAATATACGATTAGATGCTTTGCATCGTTTGAATTCACTTATATACTCAATTTGATGTACCCGTTGGCGAGGTTCGTAGATGCTTGCCTTTCAGGCCGCATGTCGTGGCTTCGATTCCCACCCAGGAAATATATTTGTGAACATGAACATGTCTGTTTGTCCTAAGTCTGGGTATAATCACACACTAATATTATAAAGACAAAAGTTTGTGAGTGTGTATGTTTGTTACTTTTTCACGACTAAACGGCTGGAGCGATTTTAATAAAATTTGGTATAGAGTTAGCTGACACCCTGGATTAACACATAGGCAATAATTTACAAAGTTTAACGCGGGTATATCAGCGGGGCATAATGATGTTATCTATTTTAGTATGTATTTACAAAAGAAAAGTAGTATATGTGGTATATCAGTTATCTGGTTTCCATAGTAAAAGCTCTGCTTAGTTGGGGATCAGGTGGCCGTGTGTGAATATGTCCCACTTAGAGCAAAGCCAAAATATTCATTTTGATATTTTTTTGTAATGGCCTATGGTTAATAATTCTGACTGCTAAGTTAGAGGTCGTGGGTTCAATCCCCACCCAGAACAAATATTTGTGTGATGAGCACGCTTACCTTTTGCATCTAGATGTAATGTATCTATTTATGTATGTTTATATATGTATGTATTTCGCTGTGTGGTGACAGCGAAGAATATCGTCATCCCATCTTATCCCATGGGGGGGGGGGGGGGGGTAGTAATCGATTAGAGGAATATCTACCAAGAACGGGAGCAGCGTCCTTCGATCAATTATTATTATTGATCGAAGATGACCACCAAACTGCGATCGCCAACCCGTCTGCCAAGCGTGGCGATTGTGGCATACCTTCCCATTCTTTGGGAAGGTTTTTGTCCAGAGGACGCAATTTGGCCGACTTGATGATGATGATGTATGTATGTATTTAAAAATATATAAAACTTGAGAAGTGTCAAGTGACACCCGGATGGAACGAAATTATTTCTTATTATTTATTATGTACAAAAAACCTGTATACACTCAACAAAAATAATCGTCGCAACACCACACTGTTCAATGCGAAATATAAATGAAAATGGCTTGCTTTCTATAAGAGAGAGAGCGAGAGAGACAGACAGAGAAACATGCGCATGCCGCTCAGCTGCAAAAAGTATCGTGACAACTTTTCGTAAGAATTTTTTCCGTGTAGCCCCCTTTCACAACGCGCGATAAGGAACTTCGTTCCAATAAGTACGTATCAGTAGTATGGTTACACAATAAAGGCTCTGTCTAGTTTGGGATCAGATGGCAGTGTGTTAGCTGTTCCAAGATATTTATTTATTTATACTTAGAGTGAAAATGCTATGCTTACTTCTCTAAAACCTTTTAGGGTCTACAAAGATTGGATAAAGTTAAGTATTCTTGGTAGCTGGGGAACAGATGTGAAGCCATGTTAGCGTGTGCATTAGTGTTAGTGAATTTTAGCTAAATGCCTGGAGGCATCACAATGTGTACGGGAACTAGTGGATGATATTAATCAAGAAGCCATGTACACCTTGGACCCTCTTCCTGACGTTTACAAAAGAAAAGTAAATGATTTACTAGACCAGGGAATTAATTTGACACGCAATATACCAAAATTTGAGAATATTAAAACTGGGCTGTATAATAAAAGGAATAAAAGTCTTGGAGTTAAGCGTTTGGTTGGGAAGTCTCCGACAGAAGTGCAAGTAAGTAATTAATAACAATACCAATTAACAAAACATATAAATTAAATTAGTTTTTTTGAATATTTTTTTTTGTGTTTAAGTCGTTAAAGAGAATGTATGATTTAATATATAAATAGTTAACAGTGTTAAGAGTGGTAAAAATTCAAATTAATAATCAGCAACAAAGTCTTATACAGATTAATTCCCGAAGCGGCAGCTAGATGTCGCCTTACATTATGTAATGTGCCTTCTCTACGCTTACTCACTCGCTTTTGGATTGGATTGCTGTAAGCCGTCATGTAGACGGCTGTTTTTGTTATGTCATATTACATTTTCATAACGTTAAATTCATTTGTAATTTTTTTTATGATACGTGTAGCAAACTGTATTTACGATAACACCACCCAAAGTAATCTTGTAATTTTTACGTAGGTCCTGTATGCTGCAATGTGATTATTATACGCATATCATTTATATCTGTGATTTTTATTTATTAATAGCATCCTCTTTGAATAAAATTTACTCTTTGAATACACAATAACATTGGTCATCACTTCATTATAGTGCCGAAAGCAAGCTCAATGTTTTTAAACCAATCTATGGTCAAGGAGTTTTTGCAAATTGTATAAAATAACGTGTTTTACTTTTATCGAAAGTTTCAGTTAGTATCCTATCTCTATTTAAAATTTATCATAGGGGCGCTTCGAGGAAATGAAAGTTAATATTTTGAATTGCTATCGGGAGCGCTACTAAAAGGAGCGCTCCGACGAATAAAAAAGGAGCGCCTCAAAATCGTAGCGCTTCGAGGAATACCTCTGAAATTCGGCTAAGAGGACATTATTATTATTAGTTTGGATGCAGGTTGTTGAATAATATAACATAGATATTATTATTATTATCAAAAAAATTTTTAGTAAGAACGTGTCCATCCGTTTCACAATTTTTTTGGAGATATGGAATACACGTAAATACTAATAATAAATTGTCATCAAAATTTGTTTATTTATACTTATGTTTCCAAATATTTATTATTTAAAATAATTAGAACAAAATATCGCACTGCGACATCTAACCCAAACTAAGCATAGCTTGTGCAGACGCCAGTGCAGCTTTCTTTTTTTTGGTGGAAATGCTCATTCGCACATTGTGTAGGGCTCGACCCACTAAAACCACCACGGTAACCAGGCTCACAGTGCTTGTAGCGGGGGCTCTGGGTACTCGTGAACGATCTCGCCAGTACCCCCGCCGTACACTGAGCGTCCGCGAGACTCTGGCCCATTTACAGTTTGTTACCAACTTTTGTTAAGTTCAAGTAATGTTTTACACTAGTAATATTTTAATTAAATTATCAATTAAAACTCCTTATCATCATAATCATCATCGTACTAGCTGAAAGACGCGCACTTTTTTTCAAAGGTCTCCCCAAAGATAGCCACAATTGCTGGTCTTGCGCTATCCAGTTTTTAGAGATATATGAAAAATTACGTAACTTCAACAACTCTTACTTTACTATAAGGTTTTATTTTAAACTATAAAACTATTTTTCATACAACCAGTCTATCGATCTTATTGGGGGGAGTAAATCCGCTCCAAGTCACATAGGCTTTCCTAACTTTCCTCAATAAATTCTTATGCATGGAGCGAATAAAGACCGTTATTACGGCAGCCATCGATCACCGTACGGACTCATAGCAGTTGGGTGTCAGTAGCTAAATATTAACAACGTATCGATGGAAAGATTTTAAAAATAGGGGCCCATTTTATAAAATAATGATATTGTTACGAATCGAACCTGTTTTGGAACATTTTATATTCAAAATTCTTGTGATATTGTATTATCAGTTCACAGTTGTGTTTATTATAAAATAATATAATAAACCATAAGTTATTGCCATTTGCCATGCCATTGCCATTGAATAAGTTTAAGAGAATTATAAAAGCCAAATTGTGTAGCAGGGCTTTCTACAAAACTTCTGATTATTTAAGTGACAAAACAGCTTGCATTTGCGTCGCCCTAAATCAACACATTTAAATACAATGTAATTTTATGTAAGAAATAAATATTTTAAAAAAGGATTCCTACTGAGTTTTCTGGCAGTGTTTCTCAGTAGCTGCCACGTCATGCACTGCACGGTAGGGTAAAAAAAATTGACGATTCCACACAAATGTAATGTTTTAACGGAATAAATGACTTTTCATTTTCATTTTAATTTTTCATAGTTTCTCCCCTTACCAGCGTATTATTGGAATATGTTTAATTTCTTTCCGATATTTAACAAATATTATCCTGGGACCTTATTTACACACGGCCATCTGATCCCAAATTAAGCAGCGCTTGTACTATCGAAATGAGATAACGGATATACTTCATAATATACTACTTGGTAAATGCTTGCGTTGGACGCCGCAGGTCGTGGGTTCATTTTTTTTCTTTCAATAAGACATCGCCCTCACTAGGAAATCTAATCCCTGTGTGGCGGGGTACTTTACAAACATATAATAGACGGACACAAATTACATCCAGACTCAGAACAACTATTTATGGGTCACACAAATAGTTGTCCAGCGCGGGACTTGAACCCACGACACGAAGAGGCGAGGCGACTGTCTAAGCCGGTGCGTCACACGTGCAGTACAGATATTTGTGTGCACGAACAAGTCTTTTTTTTATTTCTTTTGGAAGACGAGCTAGCGGCCAACCTGATGGTAAGTGGTAACCGCTGCTCATGGACATTTGCAGTGCCATGAGGCACAGCAAACCGCTGCCTACCGTGATATTAATACTCTTTTTAAATCTCGTTTAAAGAAGGACATGTCGTTGCGCTGAGGAAACTCCGCAGCAGCAGGTCATGTCTGTGTCCTGGGGTGTGTCTTAATATAGACAGAATATAATAAATATAAATTTCAATAATTAAACCTAAACATAATCTCCTTGACAATAACTTAATACAAGCTAGCTAAATATCACTACTATTATAAAATAAATTGTATAAATGTGTTAACATTCCGTGTACCTAAATATCTGTAATAAGTTACTAGAAATAATAACTGTATTACTGCAAACATGTTCTGACTATTTACGAGCACTACTATATAACTATTACGATTTTAAAGTCTACGGAATAAAAACCATTTTTATTTTATTTTATTTTTATTTATATTTGTAAGTATGAATTTACAAAAGAAAAGTAGCATATTATTATGTAGTATATCAGTTATCTGGCTTCCATAGTACATTTACCAACCACGCAAACCGGCCCGTCAACTTTGATACGTTCTACTGTACTAAGAAAAATCACTTTATCATTTCTCTGTAAATAATTTTGTATCCGCTTTTCCTTTGTGTCGAGGCTTATATATAAAACAAAAAACAAAATGTTCTCTCCTATCTAACATGTATTAAAGGAAATGTTTGTTTGTTATTTTTAAGGTAAGGTTTTTTCAGGAGTTGTTCTTCATTTTACACGATGTGTCAAAGCCTCCAAAAATGAGCGGAAAATCTACTGCTCGTTGTTGATTATTCCCCTGGAATTACCTTCTATTTTGCTACCTGTTGGGAATACTTTAATTTACTGACATTTTTCTTGTCACGTCGCCTCTAAGGACTTATGTACTTACCGTGATTTACTAAAGAAATGTGTAAGAATATTCTCGCTTTTAATTATCTCGCCACCATCATTCTTGTAGTTTCTTATTCAATAACAGTAAGGTTCTGTTAATGAATAGCTCCAAAGCAATTTTCGACTAATTAAATTAGCTAGTAAGGAATTGTATAAAAATGGAATTGGCGCAGTTAGCCTAAATAGTTTCCTTTCACGCCTCAGACTGTTGGTTCGATTCCCACCCAAAATAAAATAAAATAAATAAAATAAAAAAGGTTTTTATTCACGTAGACTTTAAAAAAGCGCTTGTAAATAGTCAGAACATGTTTGTAGTAATATAGTTGTATACATTATTATTTCTAGTAACATAGATATTTAGGTACACATTATATGAAAACATTTATAAAATTTATATTATTCTAGCAATGATATTTAGCTAGCTCGTATCAAGTTATTGTCAAGAGATTATGTTTAATTATCTAGTTTAAGTCTAATATTTCGGATCCAATGCGCCCCAACTGAGAAGACCCAGCGAAACAAACTCAGTGGATTCATCTACTACCGGTTTCAACACGACCCAGTTGAGACGGTCCGGCGAAACATACTCAAGCGGGCATGAACACGGGATTTGGTTTGATTTGGAACCAAGATAGATATTTGTGTGCATGAACATGTCTGTTTGTTATGAGTATGGGTGTAATAGTATATATAAATGTGTATTTCCAAAGAAATAGTAAATGTAGTGTACCAGTTATGTGGTTTCCACAGTACAATCTCTGCTTCGTTTGGGGTCAGATGGCCGTGTGTCAATAATGTCCCAGGATATTATAATATTCTGTTTAATTTGATTTGATTGTATGTTATATAAATAATAACTTTGGCAGTTTAGACTTATTAAAATTGACAATAGATGATTAGTAGTTACTGTAATTCACATGCTACGCAATAAGGCTTAATAGGTTAAGTAATTAGCTATTAAGGAATTATATTGAAATTTTACTTAACATTTTGTCATTCTATACTAATTAAATTTGAGATTAGATAATGAGTAGTTATTTGCATTCATATGCTATAAGGTTAAATAGATGTAAGAACAAAAACGAAACAACGTTGTAACTGAAATTTTAAAGCTCTAAATATGGCTGGACAAGGAAATCTGGACAAAGGAGGCATTTATTAAGATGTTCATGATGATGAAAGAAATCTGAATATTTATCAGTTTATATTTTTACCTAAATTCCAATCGAGTACTCGGGACAATCAGTGACGCGCAATTTTTTTACCCAATTGAATAATTCTTAATTGATTTACTCTAGATAATTTAACAGATTGTACCATTCCTGTATTGTAAATCTTTGCGAGAGGATAAATAAATGATTATTTTTGTTTATAAGAAGGAAGGTTTCAATATTATTTTTTGTCCTTTTATAGTGGAAATAAAAACGCAATTGAAAAAAAAGTACTACTTGGTGTTAACGAACCGGCGATTTCTTGAAAATGTTTTTGACTCCATTCAAAACGTGGGATTAACACGATATTTCGCATTTTTTTAAAACACATATTTATCAATTATGGTGTACATCATATTTTCTTTAGTTCTTGTTCCGAAAGGGCTCTTGCAGTTTGCACTAATAGTTTAATTAATTATACCTTTTTTCAAAAGTCTAACTTGGAACTTATGATTTAAGGCTTTAAATTGTACCCTATTTAGTTAAAAATCTCTGTCTTTTATCACTTGATGCAAAAGGGCCGTAAGTACCGCCTCGGTAACTAATCATTTTGTTAATCATACCCCTTTTTCAAAAGTCTGAAGTCCCTCTTCAATATCTCATTATTATTTTACGCACGGATGCCACTTTGAATAATTATTATGGTAGAGATGAAAAACACTTTTATGCTACCCACTCTGATTGAGCAGGTTTTATTAAATATTTCTTATTATTCCTCCTGGGAGAGTTTTAGACACCAGGCTGAAATCGTTTTGGTCATCCCAGAGAGTATGCACTTACTATTATTATATTATAGCAAAGCTTTTATTTTTTTATTTAAAAGGAAATTGCAAACATTAATGATTCGTTGGAAAGATTGTGTAAAATAGAATAGACATTCAGTCATTGACACTAACTTAATATAAGCTAGCTAAAGCGGCTAAGACAGTCGCCTCGCCTCTTCGTGTCGCGTGTTCGAGTCCGGCGCCGTTCAACTCTTTGTGTGACCCATAAATAGTTCTTCTGAGTCTGGATGTAATTTGTGTCCGTCTATTATATGTTTGTTAAGTACCCGGCAACACAGGGATTAGAAACCCTACTGCGGGCATTGTCTTAAAAAAAATCTTATTGTAAATATTTTCATACAAGTTAATTAATTAATTATATATTCTTACAAACATGTTCTGACTATTAACAAGCGCTTTTTTAAAGTCTACGTGAATAACCTTTTTTACTTATTTATTTTATTTTACACAATAATTTGGCATTCATTTTTTGTTCATCTCCGCACTTGAAAACATTCGATCATTCTACAAAAATAAACGAAATTCTACATCTTTTTAAAACTTGGAGCTCGAAAATCTTCAATCGTCGCTCAAACTTACTTTCATACAATTTTCATGCCCCCTTTCAACCATTTACAACCCTTTTTCGCATTAAAAAGTAGCCTATGTCCTCTCTAAATCTCTAGACTATCTGTGTAAAAAAAATCATTTAAATCGGTTCAGTAGTTTTAGCGTGAAAGCAAAAAAGACAGACAGAGTTACTTTCGCATTTATAATACTAGCTGTGCCCCGTGGTTTTACCCGCGTTAAACTTCATAAATTATAGCCTATGTGTTAATCCAGGGAGTCAGCTAACGCCATACTAAATTTTATTAAAATTGATCTAGCCGTTTAGACGTGAGGAAGTAACAAAATTACACACTCACAAACTTTCACATTTATAAAATTAGTGTGATTAGTATGTACAAGCTGCGCCCCGCGGTTTCACCCGCGTTAAAGTAGTTTTGGCGTAAAAGAGTAACAAACATACATATGTACATACACCTATACTCACAAACTTTCGCATTTATAATATTAGTAGGATATGTACCTCAAGCGGTTTAGGCAGTTTAGCTCGCAAATGGATGATTTTTTCCTACTTACTTGACACTTATCGTCAAACTTTGTACATTTCACACAATATTGTTATAAATTGTAGCCTATAACACATATACATTTATAACGATATTGTGTGAAATGTACAAAGTATGACGAGAACTGTCAAGTAAGTAGGAAAAAATCTACCATTTGCGATCATTCTGCATTGCATTTTCCGATGTATAAGCTTTATTATTGACAATTTTCAATAAAATCTTTTTTGTAGTTTTTACGTGAAAGAGTAACAAACATCCATTCATACTTACCTACAAACTTTCGCGTTTATAATATTAGTAGGATAACAGTTACTTTGTTATACAAAACATTGTTTATAGATAGAGTATGTAATAGGTATTTTGCTTTAAATAAAACGGCCGGAATTGTTAATTAAAACATGGCCGCCGTGAAGAGTCTCATGTTTTAATTTCACTAGCTAACTTAACCCTTGTACCCGTGTAAGGATATATTTAGGTTAATTACTTTTCTCGATGACGCGTAAAACTCATCGCTTTTATTGTTTTACGAATAACTTCCTGCAAATGTTATTGTTAAATTTAGATGAATAAATTTAAAACAATATATTTTTTCATGTATCATTTTATAAGATACTAGATTTCCACCAGGATTTTTTTATTTATTTGGTTAACCAATAATTGTTTACACCAACAGTACACAAAATAACAAATATATGATACAAGTAGCAGTGTAATAATCACTTATAGGTAAATACCAACTTCATTCATCATAGCGACCCTCACAAGATCATCGGTCCATCTTATAGGAGGCCCTCGCTGCGTCTTCCTGTTGATATGAAGATGTTGATGATGAAATGAGAAGCATTTCAATTAAAATCATCATCGTCATATCAGCCGAAAGACGTCCACTGCTGGACAAAGACCTACCCACAAAGATCTCCACAATTGCTGGTCTTGCGCTATTCGCATCCAGCAGTTTCCACCGACTTGCACAAGATCATCGGTCCATCTTGTAGGGGGCCTGCCTACGGTGCGGCTTCCGGTTCGTGGTTGCCACTCGAGAACCTTTCTGCCCCAACGACCGTAGGTTCTACGAGCTATGTGCTCCGCCCACTGCCACTTCAGTTTTGCAATTCTTCAAGCTATGTCGGTGAACTGCCATTAGAAAACATTAATATACACGGCCAAGTCTGAGTTCGAGTTGCATGGAAAGTGTTCCGTATCATCGTAAAAGAAGACCAGTTAATGAGCAAAAATCTTGGCAAACTCACGTTACTGGCATGGTCTCTTTAATTCTGATCGAAAACTTATTAAAAATCCCGGGCGAAATGTATGTGATCCTTCACAACCCTCTCACTGTCTACCTAGTACGGTTCATGAGATACAGCCCTCTGACAGACCGACAGGTAGATAGACAGGGGAGGCTTAGTAATGGGTTCCACTAATACCCTTTGGGTACCGTACCGGAACAATGATGAGAGCACCTATTCCTCTTAAAACATTAACTGTAAGAATATTTAACAAGCTTTCAATAGAACTCAAAAACACACTATACCATAAGGAATTGAAGAAATACCTCATCGAAAGATCTTTATACTCTATAAACAATCTATAATAAGTATAAAGATACCTTATTATTGACATTTTATACATTATTTTTTTATTCTAGTTCTTTAATTATTCAGCATATTTTATTTAATATATTTGTTAAGTTAATGTTGGTGTTAATTTTAACTATTATTTTTGCTTGTATTCTTTGTATTTTTTTTTAATTTCGGTTATTATCTTACTATGCTCTATTATATATGTGTATTATTGTATACTCAAACACAATTTCAACTGTTAATGAATAAATGAACTTTAATACAGAAACGAAAGTAAATAAAACAAAAATTTTATGGCATAAAATCTCGAAATAAAAATAATATAATACAAACGGTTGGACGGTAGTTTTCTGTCCTGAGTAATGGAAGCTAAATATTCACTTTGTCTCTTGATATTAAAAGCACGCTTACTAAATTAATGAAAAGGAAAAAATATGAACGAAATGCATGGAATCATGCCGCGAACCTTCAGAGGTCGACTCTAATTAAATTTCTCGAAATACAGCTGCAAAGAAAAATCTTATTCGCTTTTACAATTTTGTTTGTCGTTGCATTTCTTCAAAGGGAACTGTAGCTATATTTACTCCCACCCTTAACTTGCTCCCCTTAAATTCTTCAAGGCAGTGTGTACACTAACAATATTCTTTTTATTACATTATGTTACTACTCAACGTTGATGCTTTGGCATATTTGACAGCATTTTAGGCGAATTTTAAAGCTTTATCCACACTGACAGCTTCGTAATATTAAACGTCACAACATAACGCTTTAAAAGCCTTGCCCTCGTTAAGTTAAGAGACTGCTACTAGCGTTTCATAATGGTTGTGTTTTTCACTTACAATAACTTAATTAACTCTAAATATTATGGGATTTTTATGAGATCGGTTTGTCTCAGTTTTTACAGAATTTAGTTTCATCGCGTATTACTTATGGGAAATAGAAGAAGAAGTACAGACGCCAGCACATCAAGCTACCCCAATCTGTCATATTTCCCCAATCGAAAGTGAACCTTATGCTTTTGTGATAAAGTTGAAAATCTATAAATGAAATTTGAGAGATTCTTCAGTCTTTACACTTTATTGCATAAGGAGTATACACAGTACAATATGCATAGAACATTGCAATTGGCGGCCTTATCACTAAAAGCGATCTCTTCCAGGCATCCTATTTGCGTTGGATGGAACAGAAATTAATTTCAATGGATAATGGTAGCAAAAGGTGTACGAATTTATTGGAAATAAGAAAAGATGGCTTACAAATATTAGGTCTTTACCTATGAAATTGCCGTTCTGCAGTACTGGCCATTTCAAATCAAAATAATTTTTGTTTGGCTAAGAATTCTAATTTCAAATTAATTTTATTTTAAAAACATGGATTCTTTTTTCCAAAAGTAGTCATTTCTTTATTGATTAGTGTTACATTTTCATCGCATTTCAATCTTTTTCGTCATCATGGATACGTTAAAAATTCGAGTAATTATGGAATATGAGTACCGTCGTGGCAGCAACGCGGCACAAGCGGCACGCAACATCAACGACGTTTACGGAGCTAACACTACAAACCAACGCACCACCTGTTATTGGTTTGCTCGCTTCCGTTCTGGAAATTTCGACCTGAAAAATGAACCTCGCGGTCGTCCGAAGACTTTGGTCGACAATGACGAATTAAAGGCGGTTGTGGAAGCTGATGATACACAATCTACGGCTGAATTAGCAGCAGCTTTCGACGTTAGCGTCAAAACAATATTGGTCCATTTGCGTCAAATTGGCAAGGTAAAAAAGCTTGACAAATGGGTGCCCCACGAACTCAATGATCGCCAGCGCGAAGTACGCGTCGAGACGTGCCTTGCACTGCTCAACAGACACACAAATGAAGGAATTTTGAACCGCATTGTTACCTGCGATGAAAAATGGATTCTGTTTGATAACCGCAAGCGCTCAGCAAGTTGGTTGGATCCTGGTTCAGCACCTAAACAATGCCCTAAACGAAAACTTACCCCTAGAAAAGTGATGGTCACTGTTTGGTGGTCTAGCGCCGGTGTGATTCATCACAGCTTCTTACCAAACGGGGTGAGCATTACTGCAGATGTGTACTGTGAAGAACTGAGCACAATGATGGAGAAGCTGGCGCATCTCCAACCAGCATTGGTCAATCGCTCGTCTCCGCTGCTCCTGCACGACAACGCGCGACCTCATACTGCACAGCAGACGGTCTCCAAGTTGCAAGAACTGGGGTTGGAAGCTCTCCGTCATCCGCCCTACTCACCAGACCTTGCGCCTACAGACTACTACTTTTTCCAGAATTTGGATAACTTCTTGGCGGGAAAAAAATTCAATACCCGAGAGGCAGTACAAAATGCCTTTGAAGAATTTGTTGCCTCCCGTCCAGCTGATTTCTTTAAGAAGGGCATCAATAAACTGCCACTGCGATGGCAAAGATGCATTGATTGCATGGGTGATTACTTCGATTAATACAAATAAAAAAATTCATGAAAAAAATTCGTTTAAATTTTTTCATATAAAACGGCAATTTCATAGGTAAAGACCTATTATATATATATGTAAGAATAATACTCATATATAGTCATAATAGAAATACATCATGTTCAAATCTCTGTACATTATCATGTAAGCCCAATGACGTCCATTGCTGGACAAAGACCTCCCCAAAAGATTTGCACGATTTGTGTCCATAATTTTGGAGGGATGTGCTATAATTGCCTTGCTTGGCAGGACGGGTGGGCGATCACCATAGTATTCTTATGCTGCTCCCAGTTCTCTGGGTGATATTCCCCGGGGTGACTTCTACTTCCCCCACGGGATGAAATGGATTGGTGATTTAATTCTTTGCCGTCAGCTACACAAGAAACCTGCACCTTTGTATATATTTTTTTAAACCAATGCCGACACTTATGCTTTGATATATATCGCCGGTTGCTTTCCATTTCATTTCTTTATGACGGGGAGTGTTATGAGAAATTGTTCCAAATATCGCCAGAAGGGGAAATTTCATTCATAACAAGAATCAAGAATCAATCATTTATTCACTGAATATGAGGGTATACATGAAGGTGTTAACAAATTTGATAGTTCCATCATACTCTGTCGATATGTCGACGTGTAAATATTATTAAATTAGAGATTACATAATTATTTACATCAAACAATAATTATACACAATTTTTTAAACAAATTAAATTATAATACATTCGATTCAAATTTACCATTATATTAAATTATATTACTCATTAAAATTACAATTATACATAAAACCGGTACATCTCACAATTACATAATATTTTATATTACATGTATGGATGAATGGTCGTGTTGCCTACCACCGTGCGTTTCAGAAGAAACTTATAGCGCCGTTACCTCTCTGTGGAATCAATTAACTCGGTGTGACATTGCATCTTTTAAGAAGCCTATTCCTTTCTTGAAGGCCGACCACGCACTTACTGCTCCTCTGGTGTTGCTAAGTGTCCATGGGCGGCGGTGATTAATTACAAGTGACTCACATGCTTTTGCTTGCTTTCATATAAAAACTAAGTTAAATATAGAACTGCCATCCAAATGGGCTAAAGATAATATTATAATAATAATATATCCTTCGAAGAAAATCGCAGAAAGAAATCGCAGCTAGCACGTCCAGCTATTCCTATCTGTCAAAATTATTTTATAGATTTTCAACTTTATCACAAAATCTTAAGGTTCACTTTCAATTGAGGAAATTTGACAGATTGGGATAGCTTGATGTGCTGGCGTCTGTACATTATTATGCTAGTATTTAAGTTCTATTATGTAATTCATTTGGTGTACAATAAAGAGTATTGTATTGTATCCTGAGACATTATTCACACATGGCCTTTTGTTCCCAAACTAAGCAGCTCTTGTACTATGGAAACCAGATTAACTGATATATTACATATACTACTTTTCTTTTATAAACACTTCCTTATATAGATAATTACATCCAGACATTTTCACGCACACGAATATCTATCCTGGTTTGGAATCGAGCTCACGACCTGCGGCGTGAAAGGCAAATATTTATCAACCACGCCAACAGGCCCGTCTTAACTATATAGGTAAGTATATATTGACTCAGGACAAATAGACATTGTTCAAGCACACAAATATCTGTCCTGGGGCTCTACTGGCTATGTCACCAAACATCGATTTCTTAAATGGCCTTCAAAGAAATAAAGATTAAAATTACTTAATCAATCGTTAAATCGGCTTCAACGTTGACAATCGATTCCGGACCATTTATGACGTCACATGTGCTCATGGAAGCTGATTTAACGTTTGATTAAGTCATTTTTATCCTTTATTTAATTGAACGCCATTTAAGAAATCGATGTTCGGGGACTTAGCCGGTAGAGCCCCTGAATGGGAATCGAACCCACGATCTGCAGTGAAAGCGGTATTTAAAAACCACGCCAACCGACCCGTCAAAGATACAAAAGATACAAACATCGGTTATTTGGAAATCTCATCCCAATTGAAGCCTGTGGCGCGTCACGGCTTGTTAGCAAGCCTGACCTTGTGCTAACCCCATAATATAATTATTGTTGAGTGCTTCCTTAAATAAATAAAAGCTTTTGTTATGCGAAATAAAGGTTTACGTGACAAAGATTTGTTTGCGTTAAGTAGATATTGTTTGATTGTGTTGGCAACGTTTTTATCCTCGCTCCTAATGGTTTTAGGCTTAGTATATTTGCATACTGTTTAGTATCTTCGCTCACCGTAAAATATCGGTCGCAGATTTTTATACGTTTTAGTATAAATAAATAAAATAAAACAGGTTTTTATTCACGTAGACTTTATAAAAAAGCGCTTGTAAATAGTCAGATCATGTTTGTAGTAATATAATTAAGTATACATAATTATTTCTAGGTACACGGATTGTATGAAAACATTTATAAAATTTATTTAATTGTCAAAGAGATTATGTTTAAGTTTAATTACCAAAAATTTTTATTTTCGCCAATATAAGATACTTGCAGTGCCGTGTTAAACTTCCTAAATTATAGCCTATGTGTTACTCGTATTCGGATATATCTATATCTATACATATAATAAAATCGTAGGAAAGTCAAAACTGTACATTGAATTTCTTTTAAATGATACTTGGGGTGTGACTTACTATCGAAATCGAAGCCAAAAATATAGTTTTTAGAAATTTTGTCTGTTTGTCTATATGTATGTCCGGGTTAAACTCAAAAATACTGCATGGATTTACTTCAAATTTTGCATGATACTCATGCAAAATTTACTGAGAGGTTGGGTCAACATATAGGCTACATATTATCACGCTATCACTTACGGGGGAGGAGCTGTGATAATTTATAAAGTTTAACGCGGGTAAAACCGGAAACATCTGTAAAATCTTATAGTAACCTCTCAGATTACAAAGCCACGTCAATAGCAAAACTAAATCCAATTCCAACGCAAAATATGCCGCTGCACAGAATGCTGAAATTAAATTCAAATCCACGGTACAGTTTACCCTCTGGTTATAATTTAATGTGGGGACCAGAGAGAAATCCATAAAATCTAATGGGAAAATTCCACGAAATGATGACGCTTTCGAGATTTATATTATTAGTACCTTAAGCGAGTGCGGTACTGCCTGTTTAAGCATTATTACTTTTCGCGGTATTGAATATTTTGAGAGCTTAACATCATATGCATATTTATTTAAGATGTAATTATTTTGAATACCGACGTATGTGTACATGTAAGCATTTTCTTTGAAATAAAATCGTTTGGAATTGTGGTCTTGTGTGTTTGGAAACAATATTTGGAAAAATATTGTTTTAATCGATAAACCGGAAGACGCAGCGTGGGCAGGCCCCCTACAAGATGGACTGATGATCTTGTGAGGGTCGCTGGAAGTAGCTGGATGCGAATGGCGCAGGACCGGTAATTGTGGAGATCTTTGGGGGATGATTATGATGATAGGGATGATGATTGTTTTAAAGTCACAAAACTGCTGCTAACAATGAATTATCAAGAAACAGAACAATTATTACAGCAAGTTTCCTAATACCGCGCACACACCCACGTCCACTCACATACGTACACACTCACACGCACGCGCGCACACAAACACTCACATACCCACACACACGCACACACGCACAAACACACACACACACACACAAACTAATATAAGAGCTTTCTATTAACATCTATTATCTAAAATAAGCTTTTTGTATTTTTTTCATCTTATTACTATGGCAAATTTTATGAAATGAAAATATATTAATGAAAATCTTAATGCGGTTCTTCGAATACATCTACTTACCATGTTTCAACAGTACAGCTCTTATAGTTTCTGAAAAAACTGGCTGTGACATACGGACGGACAAACAGATAGACAGACTGACAGGCAGACAGACATGACGAATCTATAAGGGTTCCGTTTTTTTCCATTTGGCTACGGAACCCTAAAAAGGCGAAGTAACAAAAGGTAGATTTTCCACGCACGTGTGGCGCAGCGGTTAAGACAGTCGCCTCGCTACTTCGTGTCCCGGGTTCGATTCCCGCGAAGGACAACTATTTGTATTACCCATAAGTAGTTGTTCTGAGTCTGAATATACTTTGTGACCGTCAATTATATATTCGCAAGTGCCCCGCGACACAGGGATTCGTGTCTCTAGTGCAAGTATTAAAAAATATTCACCTATATTTCTAGATTGCAGGCAAGTACTCTTTTATAGAGTAGAACGCCTTATTTGTTAAGAGTTCAAGAAATTACTTTCTTTCACATTGACGGGCCGGTTGGTGTGGTTGGTAAATGCTTGCCTTTCACACCGCAGGCCGTGGGTTCGATTCTCACCCAAGACAAATATTTGTGTGCATGAAGATGTCTGTTCGTCCTGACTCTGGGTGTAATTATCTATATTAGTATGTATCTATAAAAAGAAAAGTGGTATGTAATATATCAATATATCTGGTTTCCATAGTACAAGCTCTGCTCAGTTTGGGATCAGATGGCCGTGTCTGAATAATGTCACAGGACATTACTATTATTAGTACCCAACAAAATTAAACTCCGAAAGTACCCAATATATAATATTTATAAAGCAGTATATATAATATTTTCTATAAGTTCCAGCTGACTGCGCGGCAACGTTTGATGGTGTCGTAAAATTTAACGTGACCTCTGCTGGCTTCAATATTACACAGTGTAAAAACCACGAACAGGAAAACCCTGTATTATCTTGTTATAATAATATACCTATATAGAGCTTCCTGCCTAAGTATATTCAATATTAAAAATATTCATTATCATAATTTAATATTTTGAGATATGAATGCACACAACGGCCATTTAAAAGTTTTTTTTAAGTTATAAGTCAAATAATTTGATTAAGAAAGTGCTTCGATTATACTTAGCTCAATTATCATTAAATTGGTACAAGGCCATTTCGGTGTTTATTTTTTATTTGCGGTGTTAAAATACATATAGACACAATTAAAATAAATACTAAATAAGTAGTGGAATCAGGCGTTACTTTGCGGAATTCCATAACAATCAAAATATGTAGTGTTAATTCCGCTAATTGTCAGATTAATCATGGCGTGATGCATTTGGCACCACCGTCCCGCCCCCAAAGATATGCACATACGTACGTACGTATACGTAGTACGATACCGAACACGTGTATCAGTCTTCCACGGACCATTCTCAACTAAAATTTCTTAATTCACCGTAGCCTAGCTGGTAGTGCTCCTGCCTACGAAGCTGGAGGTCCTGGGTTCGAATCCCTCGAAGTCATGGATGTTTTCTATGTATATAAGTATTTATCTATCTATATAAGTATGTATATCGTCACCTGGCACCCATAGTACAAGCTTTGCTTAGTTTGGGGCTAGGATGATCTGTGTGACATTGTCCCCAGATATTATTATAGATATTATTATAATAAGTCTAATATACAAACAGCCACTGAAAAATAACAGTTCTTGAAAACACATAATTATGTAATAATGTCCTCCCGACCGAATTTCGGCCACGGCGGCCAGTCTCAATAGAGACTAGCCAATTGCGCAGGATATAGTAATATTATAGTGCACAAGTGTGTGCGCAAACACAGGTGCACTTACTATTCCATCACTCTCATGATCCGATCGGACGACTAACGACACGACCGCAAAGAGGTCAGGTACAGGACCAACGGCTTTACGTGTTCTCCGAGGCACGGGGGTGTAATACTGCCAACGTCTAGACTTTGGGCTGATACGGATACATTTCTTTTTACGGAAAAAACCCCCGAAAAATTGTTGGGCCGACCTGAGATTTGAACCCAAGACCTCATAATCTGCGGGTGAACACGCTACCGCTAGGCTACTGAGGCAATCAAAAACAACATAAAATAAAATAAAAAAGGTTTTAATTCACGTAGACTTTGAAAAAACGCTTGTAAATAGAATAGAATAGAATAATTTATTTCCCACAAAAAAGTGCACAATTTACACATAAATTACAGCATTTAAATGGTGACAAAAAATAGAATTGAACTCTGGTACCCATGATAAGATTTAACTTATGTTATAGTCAGAACATGTTGTATATAATTAATTTGTAATTATTTCTAGGTATATATTTAGGTACTCAGATTGTAGGAAATTGTAGGAAATGTAATTTACAATAAGATTTATTTTATAATAGTGAAGTGAAGGATCATGTGTAGGTTTAATTATCGAAATTTTAAATTTTAGCTATATTTTTACTACAACTACACATCACCAACTAACACTGCCAACCATCATATTGAGAGATAATTACACCCAGACTCAGGATAAACAGACATGTTTATGGACATATATATTTGTCTTAGGTAGAAATCGAACCCACACCAACCGGCCCATCTGTACTTACAATAATTGGAAATACGAAAATGTAAAATGGCTAACGCGATAGGAATCGTGCATTGCTTTCAAACTGCAACTTTAAAATCGCTATGATCACGTACAACTTTAAATTTGCACCTGTAATTTATAGCAGATCTGGAAACATTACTATGTGCCTCAATCTTGACGCCATTTTCAAAGAATCCTGTAATATAAGATGAGCAATACTTTTTTATTGGTTTTGGAGGCAGTTGAGCTAGCGACCCACCTGGGGCTCTACCGGCTAAGTCACCGAACATCGTTTCGTCGTAGTAACATCGTTTTCGTAAATGGCGTTCAAATAAATAAAGGTTAAAACTTACTTCATCAATCGTTAAATCGGCTTCCATGACCATATTTGACGTCATTAATGGTCCGGAATCGATTGTCAGCGTTGAGGCCGATTTAACGATTGATTAAGTAATTTTTAACCATTATTTATTTGAATGCCATTCACGAAAACGATGTTCGACGACTTAGCCGGTAGGGCCCCTGATGGTAAGTGGTAACCGCTGCTCATAGACATGCTGCCTACCGTGAGATAATACTCTTTTTAAACATGTCGTAGCGCTGAGGAAACACTGCAGCAGGTAATTATATACTTGCATATCTATTCGAGAACCTTTCTGCCCCATCGGCCGTCGGCTCTACGAGCTATGTGCCCTGCCCACTGCCGCTTCAGCTTTGCAATTCTTACGGCTATGTCGGTTACTTTGGTTCGAGTGGCGACCACGAACCGGAAGACGCAGCGTGGGCAGGCTCCCTACAAGTTGGACCGATGATCTTGTGTGGGTTGCTGGAAATCGCTGGATGCGGATAGCGCAAGACCGGAAATTGTGGAGATCTTTGGGGAGGCCTTTGTCCAGCAGTGAACGTCTTTCGGCTGATATGATGATGATGATGATATATATGGTTTTTATATGCGGATGACTTAAAATTCGCCAGAACAATTGAGTCACCACGTGATATCGAGCTCCTACAAGAAGATCTAAACCGAGTTATAGAATGGTGTGAGAACAATAAAATGGATCTAAACTTGAAAAAATGTTATCACATGACTTTCTCGAGGAAATCTAACGCCATTTGTTCAGAATATTTTATAAAAAACGAAAAAGTTCAAGAAGTTGATACAATTAGGGATCTGGGAGTTTTATTTGATAAAAAAATTACTTTTATACCCCATATCGAAAACATTATTAAAAAGGCATCGAAAACTCTTGGTTTTGTGATACGGTACTCCAAAGACTTTAAAAAGATTAGCACTAGAATAATGCTGTATAATAGCCTTGTACGAAGCATCCTGGAGTATTGCAGTGTTGTATGGAGGCCGCACTATGCCACACATAGGCTCCTCTTAGAAAGAGTCCAAAAACGGTTTTTATGGCACCTAGCATTTTCAAAGGGCAAAAGTAAACAACTGCCTTCATATACCGCGCGCTTGCAGTACTTCAGGATTTATTCCTTAAATACGAGATCAGAAATTTTAGACGCCTTATTTCTCCACAAGCTGCTAAGAGGCAAAATTGATTGCCCAAACATATTATGCATGGTTAAATTTCGAGTCCCAGTCCGATATCCTCGATACCGTATCACTCCATTATATGCTCCCTTGCGTAGAACGGTTTTAGGGGCGAACTCACCAATTCCACGGCTATGCAAATTGCTAAATAGCTACAGTGACCTTTTTGACATACACCATGACAGCATTAAAAAATTAACGAGTATAATAAGAGGAAAGCATCGTATAGGTCAAAGCTAGCTTAAGAAAGTCATGTTTCACCAATTATGCTAATTCACAATTTTTAATTCAATTGAAACTAATTTATTTTGTACCGTTATAATTTAATTTAATTCTCATTTATTGTACGCCATCTTATTATATTATTTTTTAACTTAATTGATTAATTATTCATTTTCTATGTCATAATTTTAATTTTTACAGTTTATGTTTGTATGTACACACATAAAATATTTATTACATATTTACCTATAATTTATGCAAGTGGTGTTAGTCTGTAAGTAATTGTTGCACTTAAAATTGAATTATTATTAATGAAGAATCTGTAATTGTAATGTGTAAACAATTGTAGACTGACCAAATAAATAAATAAAAAAAAAATAAAATATATATTCATCATCAGCCTGATATCGTCCACTGGTGAACATAGGCATCCTCTAAAGGTTTCTAAACATTGGCATTTGTTGTGGTTTGCCGTAGTCACAGCGCTTGACTTGCGAGTTGGTGACCACAGTTAAGTGGTAGTTAGTTTTTGGCTGTGTGGCTGACGGCCAAGAAGAATAATCGCCACCCCATCTCATCCCGTGGGAGGCGTATAAGTCGTCCCGAGGGAAATATTCCAGTGAACTGGCAGCAGCATTCTTTTGAGTACTATGATCATCTAATTGCCGTCGCCAACCTGTCTGCTAAGCGTGGTGATTATGGCATATCCCCCCTAGATCTTAGGGGACGCTTTGTCCAGCAGTGGACTTTGTACAGTTGTTATGATAGTACGCAGAGGGCGCTGCTACCCGATTACCTGGCGTATCCCTTAGTCGCCATTTACGACGCTTACGGAATGATATGGGGTTGTTATTCTTTCTGGGCCGGAAACCATATAGAACCTCCTGTATCTCCACCTTACAGAAGACATTCCTTAATGTTCTGAGTGGAGTAAGGTCGCTAGAGCTCGTCGGGGTGGGGGAAGGGTCGGCAACACTTGTTTGCTGACTCTAAAGGCCGGCAACGCACCCGTGACTCCTATGTTGGGTGTTGCGAGTGTACAGTCAGCACCAAAAGTCGATGAACAGAATCAACTTAACAAAACAGCTGTTCACAATAGAATGCCATAAGTTATAGTCGCAACTAGGAAACAAAATGGCCTCTACACCACAAATTTACAAAAGTACATGGGTGGCGGTGATCGCTTACCATCAGGTGACCCGCTTGCTCGTTTGTTGCCCTATGGCAAAAAAAAACCACACGGCTCATTTTTTAACCTCTAGACTGTAATTTTGCCTGGTGTTCATTATATACTATCTAGTTCACTGTGTGTTTCTGATACCATTTTCACATCCCTTGAGACCCAGTCACGTTGTTCAGAAAGATTTATGGATCCCTGTATTACGTTTATATTTTAATATTTACTTTAAAATTCCGCCATTTCTAAGCACCTACTCGTGCTTGCGTTACTTACTTAAAGAGTACTTGTAAAACAATTAAGTAAGGAGGCTAAAAGGGTTTCTTCATTGGAAATTTAAGTACGGATACATAATTTGGACTCCAGATGAAATTTTTGAAGTATGGATTTAATTAAAACTTTATGTGATGGTTTTAACTTTTCATGAGACTTTATTACAATAGTATTTTCTTTCTAAAGAAAGTAAAACGTCATTGAAATTGGCCATGACATACATTAAATTTTAGTTTTGTACTAGCTCTGCCCCGCGGTTTTACCCGTGTTAAATTTTATAACTTATCACAGCTCCTCCCCCGTAGGTGATTGCGTGATAATATATAGCCTATATGTTGATCCGACCTCTTAGTAATATTCAAAATTTGAAGAAAATCCATGCAGTGCTTTTTAAGTTTAGCCCGCGCATACATACAGACAAACAGAAAAAAATTCTGAAGCTATATTTTTGGATTCGATATCGACTGTAGATCACGCCCCAAGTATCCTTTCAAAAAATATTCAATGTACAGTTTTGACTTTCCTACGATTTTATTATATGTATAGATTATATAACATAAATAAATAGATATTTTTATAATACAATAATAATAATAATTGTCCCAATAGTCGTCTCCGTAAATGGTCTCATAGCAAAGAGCCTCAACTAACATCTTAGGAGGCTCTCGCTGCATCAAGGGGCCTTCACGCCGCAGGTCTTGTGTTCGATTCTCACCCAGGACATATATTTGTGTGCATGAACATTTCTGTTTGGCCTCTATATAAGTATGTATTTACAAAGTAAAAATAATATATGTAGTATATCAGTTATCTGGTTACCATAGTACAAGCTCTGCTTAGTTTGGGATTAGATGGCTGTGTGTAAATAATGGGAATATTATATTATTGTATCATTAATATTATATAATCCTGGGGATATATAATATTAATATCTATAAAATAAATATCTACTTTTACTTATATTCTTGTATCATTATTATTAGAGATACTACGATAGGTTGGTAATATGTTTAGTACTTATATTAATAATCATTAAGTTTAAGAGGTAGTTAGCGACCGCAGTAACACGTTTAGTACAGCTATGAATGTGGGTCGTACAGAGATTTCCAAAGTTGCACAGAAAGGCATCTCGTTATACAGGGTGCCTTAGTCATGTTAAAGTCATTAAATAATAATTTCCCACCTAGTACGGATACCAGTCTCTCACACAGATCTCACCTTTTTTTAATGTTATGCATAAATTAGTTAATAAGACACTTTCTTTGTAATTTTCTGTGTGAGAGAAGAAATAAATCTATTATTATTATTATTAAAAAAAAATGTCCTCCTAGCCGAATTTCGGTCACGGCGGCCAGTACCAATAGAGATTAACCATCTGCGCGGGACATATTATAGTGCACAAGTGTGTGCGCAAACACAGGAGCACTTTCTATTACATCACTCTCATGATCCGACGGGACGCCTAGCGACACAACAGGAAAGAGGTCAGGTTCAGGACCGACGGCTTTACGTGCTCTCCGGGGCACGAGGGTATAATACCGCCAACACTCAGACTTCGGGCTGATGCTGAGAATTGTTTTTTTTACAGAGTCGCTAAATCTCTTTTGGGTCGACCCAGGATTTTAACCCAGGACCTCGACCGGGTGAACCCGCTACCGCTAGACCAACGAGGCAGTCAGTCAAAGCCATTAAACATATGATCAACTGAGTAATGATGTACAGAATTATGAACCTATATAAAATCTAATATCAAAACATTGACGATCGATTTTTTTACATCAACCAATTTGAATATTTTTTTTACTGGACCAGACAGAGCGCATTTCGTATTAAATATTAAAGTTAAGATAAGATATTTTATTTCGCAAATATGGGTACAATACATGGTGTTAAATAGTTTACAGTTCAGCCATATTTTACCATAAGGCATGCGAAAGGTACAAGACCAATAACAAACGAGTATTATCAAAATCAATAAATATAAACTGGGTCATTATGTACACACGGCCATAAGATCCCAAACTAAGCAAAGCTTGTAGTATGGGAACCATATAACTGTTATTATTTATTTTATTTATTGATTATAATAGATCCATCATCAACTTAACACTAAACATTTGAGGATGACAAGTTATTGAGTTTAAGACAAGTTGTTAAATCTCTACAGATTTATACAACATTCGTAAAAAAATTGTCACTAAATATACTAAAAATACAAATAAAGAAACAATATCTAAATACTATACTACTAATGAAAATTAAACTGAACGACATATTTATTTTATGTTATACTAAACATACATTTTTTTTTGTAAATACATACTTATATAGATAATTACACCCAGACTTACAAACAGACATGTTCATGCACACAAATATCTGTCACGAGTGGGAATCGAATTCACAACCTGCGGCGTGAAAAGCAAGTATCTACCCAGCACGCCCACTGGACCGTCAAATAATTCATATTCACATCTCGCTTGTAAACAGTACATCAAAATAGTTTAACTACATGTTTATAGTTGATAGTTAATTACTTCATTTCACGCTTGGCAAGCGAATAAACAAAATGTTTGCAATGCTTGTTTCTATTACTTGGTAGAAATATGAGAATCGCGTGTCTATAACCTAATTGCGTAGCCTCTATGTCTAGACTAGAGTTCCTAAGCAAATATTTCGTTCGTAATCAAATAACGTAATATATAAGAGTAGGTCTAATATTTGTCTTGCAAGTCTAGATATGAGGCAATGTCTAATGTTTGGTGACTCATTGTCGCCATCTAGGTCGTAATAAATCCTATTAATATAATAAACGCGAAAGTTTGTATGTATAGATGGATGTTTGTTACCCTTTCACGTAAAAGCTACTGAATGGATTTTAATGTAACTTTACAATAATATAGCTTATACATCAGAATAACACATAGACTACAATTTATAAAGATATTATGTGAATTGTCCAAAATATGACGATAAGTGTCAAGTAGGAAAATATCTACTTTTACATTTCCAGTATGAGCTGATTTCGGTTGTATAGGATTTCCATACATACAATGACAGGGACTCTATGGGCTAAGTCGCCGAACATCGTTTTCGTGAACGGCGTTCAAATAAATAAAGGTTAAAAATGACTTAATCAATCGTTAAATCGGCTTTCATGACCACATGTGACGTCATAAATAGTCCGGAATTGATTGTCAACGTTGAAGCCGATTTAACGATTGATTAAGTCATTTTTAACCTCTATTTATTTGAACGCCATTCACGAAAACGATGTTTGGCGACTTAGCCGATAGAGCCCCAGGTCAGCTTTTATTGGAAATGTATAGCTTGATATGTAGCCGTGTGTACCGTAGCTAAAAACAGTGAGATTTTGTAGTGTGTAGACATGTTAGGTAATCAGACACTTATAATACTAGAGTACCAAGGTAAATTGTTATTCCCACGTTTGTAAAATAATTAAGTAGGTCGTGAATTTCTTGACTAACTCAGAGTTACACCAGCCGTAATTAAACTCGCGAGTAGTCGAGAAACGCGTATCTCAACGCGGCCCCATTCTCGCAATTATGAACTAACATAACTTTTATTAAGCTGGCTATATAGTCGGTAGGATAGTAACAGCGGGGAACTTTAAATCTTTAGTAATAAGGACCAATTTAAAATAAATATGTTTCTATAAATGTTACGTTGATTACATGAGCAGGTTTCCTGGAATATGTTAGAGTTGTGTTATGTTTTGATAGAGTGCGCTAAATAAATGTGTTGTTTCTAGGCTTTAAATGTTTCTTTGTCTAAGTTTGAAGGAGTTGGAAAATGTTAGTGATAAGTATATTTAATTACCATTAGCTGATTTGTTTTATTCTTTGACTATTTCATTTTCAAGTTTCAAGTAATGTATAGTTTGTAGCAACATATTTTAATTACAATTTGAGTATAACTTAGAATATATAAAATGTTAAAAGTGAGTAATTTAAACTTAAATACATAAATATACTCACATCCCGCTCGTGTTCCAGAGGGGTAGGCAGAGACAATGAATTTCTTTTTGTCACGATCTTTACACACCTCTTTTGCCTTCTTTACTGTCATTATATTCTTCAAACATGTTCGCCGGTAGGTTATTAAAACTTCCCTATAAATAATAGGTCATAAACTTCATTATCATCATCATCATATCAGCGAAAAAACGCCAACTGCTAGACAAAGGCCTCCCCCAAAGATCTCCACAATTGCCGGTCTTACGCTATCCGCATCCAGTTATTTCCAGCGGCCCTCACAAGATCATCGGTCCACCTTGTAGGGGGCTGCCCACGCTGCGTCTTCCGGTTCGTGGTCGCCAGAACTTACCTATAACTAATAAGTCCTGTGAGCAACGTGCCCAGCAAGCTGGCAACATTTCCTCGTTATAAGTCAGTGATATACTTTTTTATGTATGTGTTATAAGTGGATTCAATTTCAATCTTATTTTGTTTTACGGAGTTTTTTGTTATTATTACTCTTAAAGGGATCAAGGGGCAAAAAATTTTTTTTATAAGCTTCTTAATTATGGACGACAGAACCTAATGAATAAAAATACTTTAAATCATAAATCATATAAATAATACGTGTTTATATTCATATGAAGGGAATGCTCTTTAAGTACCTACATCTTTTGCAAACTGTTTTTTTTTAACTAAGTTGTTCGTTCCTGATCGTACTCCTCTAGCTAAAAAATTTAACTCTGATCTTTATAAAATTTGAAATAGTGGTAGTAACCATACTAGTGAGTGCATATATCTGAATTCATAAAAATTGGACTCTCTACCTAGGAATAGTTACCGAAAAAAACAACTGTCCCATTGAAATCTACTGAACGGATTTAGATGAAACTTTATAGTAATATCAGAATAATAGTTACTTGATATGGAAGCCTGAGGCAATATGTTTGCTACTTTTTGTCTACACACCACGCGGGAAGTAATAAAATATGACATAATATCATCATATCAGCCAAAGTACGTCCACTGCTGGACAAAAGCCTCCTTAAAGAATGGGGGGATATGCCATAATCGCCACGTTTGGCAGATTTTTAGATTAGCCATTTTTAATGGTCATAGTTCACAGAAAAACGCTGTTGCCCGTTCTCTGGTAGGCATTCCCCCGGACGATTTCTGCCCCCCCCCCCCCACGGGATGAGATGGGGTGATGTGCCAAGCAGACATAATATATTTAGCCATTTTAGTTAGCCATAGTTTGCTAACCAACATGTGTTTAACCTTCAACTTTTCACTCCGACATTGAAATATTGAACCGTGTATTTACTGACAGTCGGTTTTTCCTACCGGACTAGTAACAAATTATCGTGGTAAACCCACTTCCCACACAAACATACGTAACTTAGTTGGAAGGGTTAAAACGCGGATATTATTAGAAATGTGTCCTAAATAGCTTGAACAATTTTAAACTCATTCAATTTCGACATTATTACAATTTTTTACTGCCTCGTTGGTCTAGCGGTACCGTGTTCTCCCGCAAAGAACGAGGTCCTAAGTTCAAATCCCGGGTCGGGACAAAAGTGATTTTGGGACTTTTCGGTAAGAAAAAAATTTCTCAGCATCGGCCCGAAGTTTGGGAGTTGGCGGTATTATACCCCCGTGATTCGGAGAGCAAGTAAAACCGTCGGTCCTATACATGACGCATCCGCATCGAAATCGGTCCATCTGTTTGACAACAGTGATGACACACACCTCTCTTTCTGCGTTGAGAGTTAAAAAGAAAAGGTATACTAAGTATAAGACAAAGTTTATTGTTTCAACAAATACTCACGAACACCATTGTAACATGAAGAATGTTCATGGTCCCATTAATGTCCGAATAGCTTTCAATAAATCACCTCTATTATAACAAAAGCGACATATTTTATCTAAACGGTAGATCTACGAATACCTAAGTCTACAGACACACTTTTTTATTCTCTAATTCATTCTCGATAGGCCTGTTGACGTCAGTGGCAAATGCTTGCTTTTCACGCCGGAGGTCGTGGTTTCGATTCCCACCCAGGGCAGATATTAGTGTGCATGAACATGTTTGTTCGTCAATATATCGGCCAATTTTACTTACTTACTGGTCTGTTGGTCTAGTGGCCCTAACAGCTAAGCCCGAGGCCAGAGTTCGTCGGTTCGATTCCCACCCAGAAAAAATCTTTGTGTGATGATCGCGATTATTTGTTACGTGTGTGGTTGTTTACAAAAAACACATAAAAAAATGTCCTTGGCGGGGTTCGAACCCATGACCCATGGCTTCACAATTAGGGTCACAAACTATTACATTAACAGACTATTAAATAAGTAGGTAATAATAATAATAATATCCTGGGACATTATTCACTCACGGCCATCTGATCCCAAACTGAGCAGAGCTTGTACTATGGAAACCAGATTAACTGATATACTACTTTTCTTTTGTAAATACATACTTATATAGATAATTAGACCCAGACTCAGGACAAACAGACATGTCTATCCTGGATGGGAATCGAACCCACGACCTCCGGCGTGAAAAAATTGCCAACCACGCCAATATGCATGAATCAAAGTAGATAATGTTCACCGATGTAAATTCTGCAATGTTTTTATTGTATTTAACATGTGCGCCCTACATCAGTAACTCAACTAACTGGTACACTATCTTAATGCAATTACGTGCGTGTGGTTTAACTATCGTAACATTTTTGTAATATATTTACTGTTTGTTGTTTTTACTATATAAGTACTGTTGTCAACAGTAGCAATCGGAAAGGGAACCCTCGTAGAACATTCTCTGACCAAATCGTAGATGTTCTCAAGAAAGGCCAGGTCAGAAGTACACTCAACCGGCGAGCATGTAAGGCTGAGATCTATAGAGCGTACTTAGAATTTGCTCAGAATTTACTTAGACAGAAGTTAATGCATGTGACGAAATTGAAATTGTTGTTTTGACTTTGTCTGTCTTAGCTTATGCTAAGCATAATCTTAACTTCAAAAAGTCTAGAAATACCAAAACAAAGTATAAGCTTAGCATACATTTAGCAAAGTTTTACGTAAGTAAAGTTTGAGCAAAGTCTAAGTACGCTCTATAGATCTCAGCCTAAGAGGAAGAAGAATATAATGACAGTAATCGAGGGAAAAGAGGTGTGCAAAGATCGTGACAAATGGAAATCCGATGTCTCTGCCTACCCCTCTGGGAAACAGTAGCTGAAGTATTTGTTGGGTTTATTAACAACTTGCTTGTGCTTTAAGTTTTAGGTCATTGCTTGCAAGCTATATTATGGTAATTCCAATTTGAGCCAACGTCAGTATCTTCTCTTTCTTTCTCTTCAGTATCGTATCTTTATATCACGATAAGAATAAGTAATAGAATCAAGCGTTACTTCGCGGACATCCATAACATTCAAAATACAAAATTAATATGTAGTATTAATTCCGCTAATTGTCAGTACAATCAAGCCGGGCTGCAATATGCACGGCCCTCCCAGCTGCATAAAATATACACATGCTTCTTCTTTCATAATTATTATAAAAATGCCAATTACATGCGCCGGTACGATAGCCATCACGTGTTTCAGTCCTCCACGGACCATTCTCAAGGGTTGCTTGTCTAGTGCTAGAATGTGACCTTTTTGTATAAAGCATCGAGCATCGTATTCGAGCATTCAACTCGACCATTTTTATA
The DNA here is from genome assembly GCA_951640165.1 of Pseudoips prasinana. NCBI lineage: Eukaryota > Metazoa > Arthropoda > Insecta > Lepidoptera > Nolidae > Pseudoips > Pseudoips prasinana. The sequence goes on from OX621260.1 coordinate 21,008,497, forward strand.
TTGTCCTTATTGCAAGTGCATATTTTTTGAGGGCGGCAGGGTGCTGCATATTGCATCCCGGCTTGATTAAACTGACATCGAACCCACGATCTGCGGCGTGAAAAGCAAGCATTTACCATCCACGTCAACTGCCATCTTCAAAAATTAGACTTAGTCAATGGTCGTTACTGCTGTTCTGGTGTTGTTTTCAACTAGGGCATCCAAGTAACGACAGGGTTAAATGTGCATTTAACCCTTTAACCCATTTAACACTTACTTATTGTATGGGCAGGGGTTACCCTAGAGTCAGATTTGTTTTAGCCGCCTATTAGGCCTTTTTTTTTTGTATTAGTATTTCCAACAAAGATGCATACAGATTACATTGCCACGGTAAAAAGATCTTGTGCATCTTTACTTACAGGAAATCACAGCATGCGAAGAGTAGGTATACAGAAAAAAAGTTAATTTAATTTACAAACCAAAACTAAAATTACTTAAAATTTAAGGAAACAAATTCAAACTAATAGTATAAAATTACAAACAATAAATTAAATTAGTGCACAGAATATAAACAATTTAATAAATACAAATAAAGTAGTGCAATGTTGCAATAGTCTTAACTTAGGTGAGCTCTTAGGAGGCTTTTAAACTTGCTAAGTGAATTATTGAAAATGTCTATATTTTCTGAGGTGGTTGAAATTTCATTATATTCGTCAGATATTCTGACAACAGGAGAGGCTTTGAAATGGCTTAAGTTAAAGCTATATATATATTTATATATATAAGTTAAGTTAAGTTTCTGACATAAGACTATGACATATTTATACACTAATAATAATATTGCAATCAATTTTAGAAATAAGTAATGACATTGAGATTGTGTAATGGTGAATTACTTCTATAATTGATATTACTTAACTAAATTTAACTGTAGACTGTATATTGTAATTGTAACTGTAACTGTATATTGTGTATTCTAAGTATTATAACGTGTTCGTCTGGTATTCTATTAGATTGTGTTAGTGGAATATGTATTAAAAAATATGTATTATTCAATCAATTTGGATACCGAAGTATCGGTGAAACATGCTGTACCTATTGTCAAATGTAATTTGTACCATCTGTGTAACCATGTTTCTAGCAAATAAACTATTCTAGTCTATTCTATTCTTACGGATTGAAAAATACGCTGTGTGGCGACGGCGAAGAATATCATCACCCCATCTCATCCCGTGGAGGGCGTATAAATCGTTCCGAGAGCAAACCTATCAGAGGACGAGCAGCAGCGTTTAATTTAATGGCTACAGCTGGGACCTTTTTTTTTTTTTAATAAGGCAGGGGGAATGCCTTCGCATGCCACCCGCAAAAAGTGTCTGCGTGTGGGTATGTCGGACTTGCACCGACTAAACCTACCTGCCGTGGACTTCTCTTGGCGCCTGATGGGGGAGTCCCGGGAACGCGGGTTTGCTGCTCCGGTACCCCCCTTTTTAAAGCACGTGAAACTGTCAGTCTTATCCCGGTCATTGTGGAAAAACAGCTTAACGTGCCCTCCGAAGCACGGAGAGTCTTAGAAATGAAACCACTTAGTCGGTCACCCATGTATGTACTGACCGTTAGCTTAGTTGCTTTACCTCGCCAATCGCTTACGGACCGGTGGCAACATCCTAAGTGACCCACTTTCTGCAAAATGCACCAGTGTGTAAAAATATATCACCGACAGAATGTTCCGGTGTTTACAATGACATGAAGCGTGTATTATGCGTCGGTTATGGCGGGGTCCATTGACAAAATCAATCAATGTCGCTTGGACGAGTACCCCGCTTCACTACCCAAGCGGTTTACATAGCCACGTAGTTTTATGAACTCGTCTTTGAGGGTACTGAACCCATAAGCTAAGGGTTGTGGAGTTAATTTAGCTAAGAGTTCTAGAGTGGAGGATTTTCGTAATAAACTTATTAAGTAAATTACTTTTTCTTACTACTATCTACTAATAATTTTTTCTTGTTGTCTTGAAATGCTTCTGCAATGTTGAGGATTTTTTAAAAAAGACGTCTGGCACTCGGAGATTGCCTCGGTAAAGCTATTGCATAGCATTTTTTATCAACTTATGCAAATATAATTATTTATTTATTTTATAATACTGCATTTGTGATAATAATAATAAAATGAATGTATATAGAGTACTAACTCATTTTCTTTCACTATTTTTTCGTGACTTTCTTTATTAATAAATGCACTTTGTTTATTCATATTTAAAACGCTTTGTACACAAATTATACGAGTACAGATATTCACTGTTGTACATACGTAGATGATAAATACCTATACACCTATATACTTTCTCACATACAGCTGATTACGGTAGTTTTCCAATACAACCAATGTCACCTAAAGGCTGGTTGCTGAACAAAAGAGACAAGCGTGATATTTCAAAAAGTCATTAAAAGTTCTGGTATTTATCGATAGATGGCGGTCGGAGTATTAGGTATTTTTCGTTACGGAATTTCTGAATTCGGTCCCCACGCTCAAGTCCCGCGATAGAAGCTATGCAATAGCTTAAAAGTAGATATACTTACGGTAAAATAGATAGATAGATAGAGTACACTTTATTGCATCAGAAAACATAATATCTTAATAAAGAAAATGCAGGTACAATCGGCGATCTTATCGCTTTGTAGCGATCTCTTCCAGACAACCGTTGGGTGCACAAGAAGAATTAAGATGGAAAAGGCGGTAGTTGTAAGTGTACTATCGTGTGTATTAAATGTTAAACGTTATTACATATATACATTACATATGTACAAGCTTCATATATATACAACATGTAACGTAATTAAAGCACACCCTCAAACACCCCAATTAGAATATTATGTTGTAATCATAAAACATACATATAAGTTTCTTAGAATAAAGTTTATTTTGCTTTATTTTGTATGGAATGGTGGAATTTGTATGAATACAAATAAAACTGCGATTTTAAGTCTTATTACTTTGACTTACGGTCCATTTCAATTTGTTTTGACTGTACTGGGTTAATATTACAATCATTTCCGTAGTTATAATTATTTTTGGACTAAAATATTACCTACATTAAAAATGATATAAATCGATTCAGTAAACGATTCTGAATAAACTATTTTCAGGATGTGCGTTAATTAAGTTACATGTTGTATACTTATATTTGTTTAAATACTAATAATACTATACTATTATAATATACTATACATAAGTACATAATATTATACATCTTTTTAATTAAGGAGTTATGCAGGAAGAGGTTACTAAAAGAAGTTAAGAGATAAGAAGATAAAAAATAGTTATTATAAGACATTTTTAAACGTTATCTATTGTCGTAACTCCTTTTTATATTCATCGTTATATCAACTGCTGGTAACTACCACAGCTGGACAAACGCTTCCCCCTAAACGTTTACCATAATTGCCCGTCTTAAACTCGACCCTCACTAAACAACCGGTTCATCTAGTAGCTGTTCTTCTAGTTCTTGGCCACCACTCGAGAACTTTTCTGCTATGTGTCCCACTGGCACTAAGCTTGGCAATAATAATAATATAATATCTATCGACAATGTCACACAGATCATCCTAGCCCCAAACTAAGCAAAGCTTGTACTATGGGTACCAGGCGACGATATACATACTTACATAGAAAGATAAATACTTATATACATAGAAAACATCCATGACTCAAAAACAAATATTCGTGCTCATCACACAAATATTTGCACTTACCGGGATTCGAACCCAGGACCACCAGCTTCGTAGGCAGGAGCACTACCAACTAGGCTACGTAGCGACATAATACTTCAGATTATGTCGCTTACTTGGTTCGCTTGATTATAATCAATACTATTTATATGAAATAAGAATCACCCACTTTTCTATTACTACGATTTATTTAATAAAATAATCTGAAACGGATTCTGTTGGCAGTGTGCGACTCGTTTAGTTCCATAGGCAAATTCATCCAGTCAGCCGAATGACGTCCACTGCTGGGCAAAGGCTTCTCAAAAGATTTCCACGATATATTTCTTTGAGACAAAAACTTTGACATTTATATTATATATTAATAGTTTGTAAATTGTATAAAAAATGTAATAATAACTGGTCTAGAATTGTTTATTTTGTTTTGTGTTATATCGCTTTAACTGCGGTAAAGTTTTAAATTTAACAATTGTAATTTTAAATTTGTATCGGATTATATTAACATTTTATAATTAACTAGAATTATTACATCGACATATTAATAAATTTAAATTTTGTATAACCATTGCATGCCATAATGGTAGAACATAATGGGAAGACACATTCACTCACATCTGGAAATGTATTGTTAAAAAATGTATGTACCTATGTTCGACAATGATTAAATTAATTATGAATTACGTTGGAGTTGTGTCCATGATTTGGAGGGATCTGTCATAATCGCCACGCTTGGCTGACGGGTTGGCGATCGCTGTACTATATATCATAGTACGCAGAGAGAGTACTGCCCGTTCTCTGGGAGATATTAATTACACACGCATAATTATGAAATTTCTACGCCCTCTGCGGAACAGATGGGTTGGTGATATCCTTTGCCACCAGCGACACAGCAAGGTCTGTTACTACTTCTGTTACAGCTTGTATATTTATAGGTTGCCTCGTTGGTCTAGCGATAGCGTGTTCAACCGCAGATAATGAGGTCCTGGGTTCAAATCTCGGGTCGGGGCAAAGAGTGATTTTGGGATTTTTCCGTAAAATCTCTCAGTATCCACCCGAAGTTCGGAAGTTGGCGGTATTAAACCCCTGTGCTTCGGAGAGCACGTAAACCGTCAGTCCTGTACCTAAACTCTTTCCGGTCGTGTCGCTAGGCGTCCCATCGGATCATGAGAGTGATGCAATAGAAAGTGCCCCTGTGTTTGCGCACAAACTTGTGCACTATAATATGGCCTGCGCAATTGGCTGAAATTCGGTCGGGAGGACATTATTTATAGGTTGAGTACAACTGGAGTCACAACTTGACCAATAAAATAAATTCCAACTTCATCAAGTTAGTCATATATATATATAATTGTATATTTTAAAAAAAATATTTTTGTTCCAGGTCTGTACCATCAACATAAAGCAGAGTATTATGAAAACAGTAAGTAACTATACCCTAAAGAAAAAGAAATTCGAAGTTAGTTGCATTTTACGTAAATTAAGTTACTACTACCTACTATACTATTTGCGTTATAGCATGGTGCGGGTGACAGTTTCAGTAGCATTTCGTTTCACTCTTGAAAGGCGCAGAGATTTACAAATTATGTCTTAGTATCTCAGCTGTACCACATTTTTTACATATTAAATCATTAATAACTGTAGTAAATTGAATTAAATGCAACCAGAATGTTCATCTCTACAAATTAAATTAAATGAAAAAATAAGCAATGCGTTATGCGTATAACGTAACGTCATATACGTATTTAGTGATGGGATGGACTGCTACGATGGGTAGTCGATATTTATGTATAATATAAAACGTATTTTGTGCATAGGTAAATGTTTATTGTTAAAATGCAATATTGCCTATAATTATACAACAGAACATTAGGGTAAGGTAAAAAATTCATTTAATTAGTCTGAACTCGTATCAGATCCTGACTCTGAATTGTTACTTAATTCATCATCAGAATCTGTGACGGATATTATAAATGATGAATCTATTATATTGTCAATATTGTCAATATCATAGAGAACTTATTAGATTTATGCTGCGAGTATCGTTAGCAATAAAAATGTATTGCACATCCCTAGTAATGTGGTACTTATAGATGTCAACGTCAAATAAGCAACTGTCACCCGCACCATGCTACAACGCAAAAAGTATAGTTATAATTTTTTATAAGCAAAGAGCTAGCCCAGTGCATTTGTAGTTTGGATGTAGACAAATTGAGTCTATTTGTGTGTCGGAATGTATATCTGGATCGACTAACATGTGTTTTACGTAAAGGACTGAGTACTTTACGTAATACACATGTTTGCCGATCCAGATTTTGTGTACTTTGAAGTGCATACATGGTAAAGCGTACAGCGTAATGTACTTTCTAACTTTGATATTCATATTAAAGTACAACTTGTGAAATTATGAGCTTGAAATATGTATTAACTTTGATGATAGTGTAACTAGGTTACATAATATTCCAAGTAGAAATTCAAACGAGGTTCATAAATTTTTAAAGTGGTATGTATGGAAGTATAGAAGACATGACACATTATTGTCATATAGGTAATAATACTAATAATAACTTATTGAATACTTCATCATCATCAACATCATATCAGCCGAAAGACGTCCACTGCTGGACAAAGATCTCCACAATAGCCGGTCTTGAGCTATCCGTATCCAGCGATAATAATTGAATACTTTACTGATAAATAATAATAGTATAGGTAATATTATTACTGATATCTAAAAGAAATATAGAAATAAAATAATAATTAGAAATAGATAATAAATTCCTCATTTTACTTAATGCTTATGGTTGATATACATAGATTTACATTAGACAAAGTAAAAGTAATACGTTAATCAATCAAGTAACTAATTAAATTATAATACTAAACCTAATCCATGTTGCTACTGGATGAATGTTCAACCTTTATGAAATAATTCTAAGAATAGAAACGTCGATATCTAAGACTGTAAGCATACAAAGCAAAACCGAAGTAGCTAACTTACTTAACTTGGCCCTCGGGTCTGGCACCCCTGTCATACTCTGATTGTACTCTGACCATGGTATACAGGAAAAAAAAATTTGGAATATCATTTTATAAAATTATAGTAAACAAATTTTACATTAAAATTAAATGTTTAATGAATAAAAGTCAGTCTCTGTGTTTGGGCGGTGTAAGTAGTTCGGTCAGGCCCTAACACGAGATTCAAATCACACCTGTTCCTCGTTGTTTAGATTCTCAGGCAAATTAAACTCCGTAAGTTATATCCACCTTGTATATTTAGTCCAAAACTGTAATATCTACTATCGACTATAATAAAATAAAACTATCGACTCCTTATTTTGGCCCCGTCCAACTCGTAGCGTGCTCCAGAAAAGTGTCCATTCATTCGATACGTTTACACGTTAAACGCTTTTTTTTATAATTCATTTTTACGGCTCTGGCTTCTTCGGCCTTATGAGCCTTCCGTAAAATATATTTTTATTTCATTTATTTTCGTCATGTCAAGTAAAGTCCGTCTCAGTCAAATCATACGTAGTCCTTGTCCCACCCCAGTAAAGCAGTGGAGACTTTATTAGAGGCTTATATGGAATTTTAGATTCAACACAGAAAATCACATTTAACGGCAATATCGCACTTTCCTCCACTTGTGTACGTTGTCCATGATGTTATGTCTAAAAATCCACCATATTTACACATAAAAACTTGAATTTACACTAGTTTTTGAAAATGAAACAATGCCTGATGCGTCTTTTTCCGCGTTGGCGCCAAAACTCCACGTTAAACGTCACCGCTTGGTGTTTCCACATAATTCATTTTATAATATATAATCTATATTTTGTCTTTTTTTATATAATGACCACTAATACAAAACACATAGTGCATTTGTTCGGGCAGCGAGGTATTTATTTAAAATAAATGTCTCGTATTACCCAAACGAGCTTGTCTTTAAAACCATGGTTATAGACTTCATTGAATATTTTCACCAAACTGTTAAGTGCACATTGAATACTGAAAAGGTTGGGCGTCCAGAGACTACAGTTATGTTCATAAAGAAATGGGTAAGCAAGTACTCGGCAAGATAAAAACATTCCGTGGTAAACGATTTTGCGTACCTGTGCATATAGCTAATTAAGGTAAGGAAGGGGTAAGAGATTTGAGAGGTATGGAATAACACACACATCTATCTAGCTACATCATAATCAATATTATGTTTATGTCGTTTTATTATAAGAAAATATTAATACAACCCAAAATGTTTGGGGCAGTAAAGAAATTCCTTAAAATAAATGTCTAGTATTACCCAAACGAGTATGTCTTAAAAATCATGGTTGGAGACTTCATTGAATATTTTCACCAAACTGTTAAGTGCTCATTGAATACTGAAAAGGTTGGGCGTCCAGAGACTACAGTTTTGTTCATAAAGAAATGGGGTAAGCAAGTACTCGGCAAGATAAAAACATTCCGTGGTAAACGATTGTGCGTACCTAGCTGTGATTTTCGATGGCTATAACCTACGTGACTCGGAACTTGATGCCCTAATTTAAACAAATTCTAAGGCAAATGCTGTCTATTTTCGTGACAGGTTTTGGTCATTGATGGGCCTGACGCCTGTTGGCGTAGTTGGCAAATCCTTGTTTTACACAGCGGAGGTCGTGGCTTCGATTCCCACCCAGGACAGATATTTGTGTGCATGAACATGTCTATTTGTCCTGAGTCTGGGTGTAATCCTATCCTACTAATATATAAACGCGAAACTTTGTTCGCATGGATGGATGGATGTTTGTTACTCTTTCACGTAAAAGCTACTGAATGGATGTTAATGAAACTTTACAATAATATAGCTTATACATCAGAATAACACATGGGCTATAATTTATAAAGTTTAACGCGGGTGAAACCGCGGGGCACAGCTAGTTATCTTTACGTTGGTCTGCTTGTGCTGGTCGTTGGTTCGATTCCCACCCAGGTCAGATATTTGTGTGCATGAACATGTCTGTTTGTCCTGAGTTTGGGTGTAATTATCTACATAATTATGTATTTACAAAAGAAAAGATTGTATATATAATATCAGTTAACTAGCTTCCATAGTACAAGCTCTGCTTAGTTTGGGATCAGATGGCCGTGTGTGAATAATATACCAGGATATTTTTGTATTTATATTTACAAAAAAAGTAAATAAGACATTTATGCGTTTTGTAGTATCCATAGTACAAGTTTTGCTTTGTTTGTGCTTTGATGGCGCTATGTTATGTGTCCATTTATCTATGTATAATGAAAATGATCAGTTGCATCAAAAGCAAACAGAAAGCTAATAACATGGTCAATCTATAGGAGCCTGTCTAATAGCTCGCCGGTCACGAACCAAAACAACAAACACCGAGTGGTATCAATTAAAAACTTTTCTATTAAAACAGAACAAGACTGAAAACAATGAACTTCGGTTTTGATTAAAAACGACGCTGGACATGCGAACTTGATCTTTATTCAATAAGATAAAAGAGTAGGAAAAACGGTCTTTGTTAAAGGTTTTGAATTCAATCTTTTGTAAGAACAGTGACTTGGGTACTTTGGAAATTTGTATTCACAATAGTCCACTGCTGACTTAATGGTATTTATATATTGTCAGTATACAGTCATTTGTTTAAACTTCAGTAATAATAATAATAAAAAACTTGTGTGTACTTATGTACACGCGTTAGAAGTTATACTTCTTAATATACAACTTGAACATAGTTATCAATTTTCATACCACCTAGAACTAACGTCATGCTGTTATTTTTACGATGCGCGCGCATCGTGCGCGCGCATCGTAAAAATTCACTCTCATACATTTTCATACCACCTAGAACTAATTTAATGCTGTTAAATTTTTTGGTGTCGGTGTGCGCGCGCATCGTAAAAATTCACTCTCATCATTTTTCTCCATCGCGCCAAAAGAAGTATAACTTCAATAATAATGTCCTCCTAGCCGATTTTCGCCCCGGCGGCCGGTCTCAATTAGGATGCGGGGGACATATTATAGCTCAAGTGTGTGCGCAAACACAGGAGCACTTTCTATTCCATCACTCTCATGATCCAATGAGACCCCTAGGCGACACGACCGGAAAGAGGTCAGGCACAGGACCGACGGCTTTACGTGCTCTTCGAGGCACGGGGGTATAATACCGTCAATCCTAGTTTCAGGCTGATGCTAAGAAATTTATCTTTTTTTACAGAAAAGTCCCAAAATCACTTTTTGGCCCGGCCCGGGATTTGAACCCTGGACCCTCGTTCTCTGCGGGTGAACACGCTACCGCTAGACCATTGAGGCAGCCAAACTTTAGTTTAATGTAAATGAACATAGGCGGAATAAATGACAAAGGCATTTTCTACCAGTCAACCTTAGTAGTGGAGAGAGATCATGGCAAGTGAACTTAGGTATAATAAATGTATTTACTAATTATAAATAATAATAGATAGATAGATAGATTAACTCTTTATTGTACACCAATATTAAGATCTTACATTACAGGAGCATGTAAATAAAAAGTATACAATTGGCGGTCTTATCACTATAATGTGATCTCTTCCAGACAACCAAAGAATGGAAAATAATAGGGATTATTTAAGAGGGCAGTTGTCGGTGTACGTATACTTTAATAATTACGGACTCTGTCTATAATGTATCAATAAAATATATGTACATATAATATATGAAATGGGAGATGGCGTTACTGCTGCCTTTGTCTGTCACGAACTCTGGAAGCGTCCGCCATCATGTCTTTGTGAGATATCAGCGCGCGGGGGTCGATTGTTTTTCCCTTAGACTTTACTTGAAGTCTGCTGTGCCCCCCTTGGAGATGTGTGGTGAGCATATAATATAAATATATAATATATTTATGGCTGTATAAACCACGTTTAAATTTAAAATAGTAGCTAAGAAACTTGTTATTTATTAAGAATTTCAAAAAAAAAAACCATTATTGATATAACATACTTAAAACTAACTTTAATTTTGTAATTGACTATATTTATGTACCACATTGTGACCTTAAAATGTACATGTGTATGTTAAGACCCAAGTGCTGAAAAAATGTCTTTATTTTTCCTTCAAGTTACTAGCTCAGACATAATAATTCACTTACTTATAATATCTGTAAAAGTCCACTGCTGGATAAAAGCCTTCCCCAAGAATCATCTTAGGGGGATATGCCATAATCGCCACGCTTAGCAGACGGGTTGGCGATTTCAGTATGACCGTCATAGTACAATAGTACACAGAGAGACGCTGCTGCCCGTCCTCTGGTAGATATTCCCTCGGGTCGATTTCTAGCCCTCCCCCCCTCCCCACACGATGATATTCTGATATTCGCGGCCGTCACCACACATAATCAATACATATAATACAATCGTAGAAAAGTCATAACTGAACATTGAATATTTCTTAAAAAGGATACTTGGGACGTGATCTACAATGGACATCGAAGCAAAAAATATTGTCTTTAGAATTTTTGTCTGTATGTATGTCCGGGCTAAAATCAAAAACTACTGCATGGATTTACTTCAAATTTGGCATGAATATTACTAAGAGGTCGGGTCAACATATAGGCTACATATTACCACGCTATCATCTACTGGGGAGGAGCTGTGACAATTTATAAAATTTAACGCGAGTAAAACCGCTGGGCACAGCTAGTCAAAAATAAAAATAGAACAGAAATTTGATCTCTTAAACATCAACTTCGCGAAGATACATGTTCCATAGTCATAGTAGAAGTCTGAACTAATTACAAAGCTTCGTTTTCTTTAATTACACGTGTAAAAAATAATGAAAATTACACATGTACGGCCTAAACTACTAGTCATTATAAAGCCAAAGTGTAATTGAATATTTAATTCCTCACTTTTAAAATAATAGGTACAGAATGACGTCCATCGCTTGTCAGTACCGGTAGTTCGAGAACGACTTAAAAATAAATCTATTGTATACTGGAAATAATATATTTTTGTTAATCTGTCGCCACCATTACACAAACCATACAGACTTCTCAACGTTTAAGCATTACAATGTCATCTTTTTTTTTTATTAATAATCATCATCCTCATTTAGTCAAAAGATGTCCACTGCTGGACATAGGCCTCCCCAAAGATCTCCACAACTACCAGTCCTGTGCTGCCCGCATCCAAATGGACTGCCTTTCTAGTTGCCATAATTCTAGAATATAGGATGGGACTACTAACACACTGCCATCGGATCCCAAGCTAGGCAAAGTCGTGGCCGTAGTACAGACTACGGCCACCAGACTCTGGTAAATATATTTATACAATTCTAAACACATACATATTACAGATATATAAATTATATAAGTTTTGGACGCAATCAATCATTCTGCCATCTGATCCCAAACTAGGCAAAGTCTGTACTACCGTCCCAAGACTACTGATAAATATATTTATACAATTCTAAACACATACGTATTACAGATAAATAAATTATATAAGTTTTGGACTCAATCAATCATTCTGCCATCTGATCCCAAACTAGGCAAAGTCTGTACTACCGTCACCAGCATACTGATAAATATATTTATACAATTCTAAACACATACATATTACAGATAGATAAATTATGTAAGTTTTGGACTCAATCAATCATTCTGCCATCTGATCCCAAACTAGGCAAAGTCTGTACTACCGTCACCAGACTACTGATAAATATATTTATACAATTCTAAACACATACATATTACAGATAGATAAATTATATAAGTTTTGGACTCAATCAATCATTCTGCCATCTGATCCCAAACTAGGCAAAGTCTGTACTACCGTCACCAGACTACTGATAAATATATTTATACAATTGTAAACACATACATATTACAGATAGATAAATTATATAAGTTTTGGACTCAATCAATCATTCTGCCATCTGATCCCAAACTAGGCAAAGTCTGTACTACCGTCACCAGACTACTGATAAATATATTTATACAATTCTAAACACATACATATTACAGATAGATAAATTATATAAGTTTTGGACTCAATCAATCAATCAATCATTTATTTGTATGAACAAAAACCATTACATAATTTTTTAACCCACCAAACTGTGTAACAGTTCTTCGGCGGGATTGGCGCTCGTTACATAATAGTGTTCCTTAGATTAGGTACATAACATAACATTCTACGTATTCGTAAAGAACTATTGCACAACTATAAGTACTATTGCACACTTTTTGTTGGTTACATGGTGATGTTAGTTGAAAGTTGTATCTGTATCATTCTGTACCAGTGTCTGTCAGAGGGTCTCAACCGTGTTACGATGTCTCTATCGCATGGGGATCGAACCCACGTCCTCTGGCTTAGCAGTCAGGGTCACTCACCACTAGACCTACAGACCATTCAAGTTTTTTAAGGATTTGATTCTGGCCTCGAGAACTTTTTCACAAAAAGTAATTGATATTATTTTTTTTATTGTTTAATATAATAGAAATGTTAACGGGTCATCTGTTGGTAAATGATCACTGTTGCTCATGGACCCTCGTAACACCAGAGAAGCCGTGATTGCGGCTTCTTGAAGATTGCCATATACAATCTATCTCTAATACATACAGACAGTTGATATGATGTTCTGTTTATATTTAGTCTACCTGTCCAGCTGTTTAGAAGGAGTGCATTCGAAACAGCTGCCCGGGCGCCGTAATATAAACATAAGATCGCGTCTTCGTATGACTTAACTATCGAGCGAACAACGCACAAAATACGTAACATCTTCAATTGTCACATTTGATTGTCGTCTTAACAAGATCTATCCGGAGATATTGTACCTACATAACATAGCAATAAAAACACACCGATTCTCTTACACTAAACCTCAATTTTAAGCATTGCTTTATTAAAATTTACCTTCGCTGGAAATCTCATTTAAACAAGATGGGAGGTGTATTTTAGGAGCACAATAGTAGTAACACTTTTATTAGAAAATGGTTCTTATTGTTTTCGACTTAAGGTGTTCCATTGGTATTACGGATGTCTACTAAAGTGCGGTCGTAACTCAGTGTCGACGGATTATAGATGTCGAGAAACCATATCCCCAGATTGCCGAGAGCTTGGTTCAATCTAATTCCAGTTTAATTATTGAGAGAATGTCTGCTATTATTTAGGCACATTGCGGAGCTTAGATCGAATGTCTTGAGTCAACATAACAGCTCTGAAATCAGTATCGATATTAGGTTAAAATATTCTTTATTCTCAATAAAAACAAATATGTCACTTACTTGAGAACAATAAATAATAACTTATAATAAATTACATAAGGTCGAGTTCGTAGTTTCCCTAAGTACCTACATACATTATTCTAATGATAAGGTGTGGTACTCATCTAATGTACCCACTTTCCCGAGGTTAAGATATTAAGTAAGATTCTTGTACATATTGAAATAATCGGGTTTTGAATACATTAGATGAGTTTACATGTTTAATGTTTGGTGGTAGTTTGTTGTACATCTGTGCCCCTTGATAAGTCAGCATCTTCTTGCCATAATTTGTCCTAATCTTAGGTAAGACCAAAAAACTCGCCCGGCGAGTACTACGTTGAGTTGTGTGCTTGATTTTGATGAAAGATAAACTAGATTTAATATTTTTGTTAAGAACTTTCCGAATAAAAATGCAGGTGTTGTACGTAAATAATTGTGTTAAATACATAATTTTAGTTTCTTCGTAGATTTTATGTGTTGGAGTAAGGCGTGGATAGTTAAAAATTAATTTTATAAGTTTATTTTGCATCATTTGTAGAATTGATTAACGTTTGTTATTAGAGAACTATTTAAGGAAATTAGGTGTTATGTTTACATTCATAGATTCACGTCTATTGACGTCTATTGTTCATATTGAAGAATTGATTAACGTTTGTTATTAGAGAACTATTTTAGGAAATTAGGTGTTACGTTTACATTCATAGATTCACGTCTATTTCTCAGAGGGGTAGGAAGAGACTAAGTCGTTGGTCGAGCGGTAGCGTGTTCAATGATGGGATAATACTTACTTACTTATGGTATGGGCAGTGTTTACCCTAGTGTCAGAATTGTTCAAGCCGCCCAGTAGGCCTCTGACATGGCTTACCGACTGTTGCCTGCTGGCTACAACCGGGACGGCACGGAGACGCTTAGATAATAAACCACTTTGGCGGTCACCCATCTATGAACTGACCGCGGACCTAGTTGCTTAACCTCACCGATCACTTACGGACCGGTGAGAGCTTCTAGCTCATGTCATGTAAAGGTTAATTTAGTTGTTAATTCATGTTTCAAATTCAAGTTGTGTTCAAGTTCCTCACCCCTTATTTAGATGTTCAATAAAGGAGTCATCTTGATTGACAAAAGTTTCATAAAACCGGCCAAGAGCGAGTCGGATTTGCCCATGAAGGGTTCCGAAAAAGCAAGTATTTCAGTTGATTAAATGAAAGGTAAATTGCGGTTTACGATTTATGACGCATTAAAAAGAAACTACTTACTAGATCTCGTTCTAACCAATTTTCGTTGCTAGTTTTCATGGTAATGGACATCATATATTTTTTTTAGTTTTACCATTCTCTTATTTTAGAAGTTACAGGGGGGACATTCATTTTACCACTTTGGAAGAGTCTCTCGCGCAAACTATTCAGTTTAGAAAAAAATGGTATTAGAAACCTCAATATCATTTTTGAAGACCTATCCATAGATACCCCACATGTATGAGTACGATGAAAAATATTTTTTGAGTTTCAGTTCTATGTATGGGGAACCCCCAAAATTATTGTTCTTTTTCTATTTTTGTGTAAAAATCTTAATGCGGTTCACCGAATACATCTACTTACCACCTTTTAACAGTACAGCTCTTTTAGTTTCGGAAAAAGTGGCTGTGACATACGGACGGACTGACAGACAGACAGACATGACGCATCTATAAGGGTTCCGTTTTTTGCCATTTAGCTACGGAACCATAAAAAACTTATTGTTCTTTGAAACTTGATCTATGTGTAATATAACTTTTGGGTCGCAGAATTTCGTTGTTGATTTCTCAGCGAAAGTTGTATCGTTACACAAACTAGATTGGATTCAAATTTGTATTGACGAGTGGGGAAAAGGAAAAAAGGGGAAAAAGTTCGAGTAAGTTCGAAGTTGAGCAAGCACGTAGGTTTCGTTTACCTTTGCTTTTACTTTGAATGTTTCTTGTCATACGTGATTTGGTGCGGTGGCGTACCTATAGGCAGAATTTACTATTTGCATTTCTAGGGTCCCAGAGACCCGTAATACAGGTTTGTTAGGAAACCTACATTAGGCCCTGGTCTCTCACAATGTTATGTCTCATAGTATAGGTATACGTATATAACAAGTATTAAAACACTTGATATACAACATGTAACGTAATTAACGCACACCCTCAAACACCCCAATTAGTATATTTTTTTGTAATCATAATGGTACGCTAACGTGCCAGATGTCACCATAAATAATGCTCCGATAATCAGAGTAACAACGTTTAAGTACCTGGGCCACTGGGTCACGCAAGACCTGAATGATGACCTGGACATCGAAAGGGAACGCAGGGCGATGGCTGTCCGAGGTAATATGCTGATCCGCAGATTTGCACGTTGTTCGACGCAAGTCAAAATAACATACTGCCAGTCTTTTTACACGTGCAGTCTGTGGGTCAGGTATACGCTGAGGGCATACAACGCCCTGCGTGTCCAGTATAACAATGTGTTCAGGATGCTGTTGGGTCTAACACGCTTTTGTAGCGCTTCCGGGATGTTCACCGAGACCAGGGTTGATGGTTTTCATGCAATTATACGGAAACAGTTCGCTTCTATTCTCGGTAGAATACGTGCTAGCTCGCACAGCATCCTGAGTGTATTAAGTGATAGATGGGACAGCCCCATGCTGGCTCACTGGATACGGCTGCACACGTGGGTGTCAGCCGTTTCAACTTTTGTATAAGAGTATCTTTTACTAACACTAGGTTAAGACTTTTACTAACCATGTATGGAAATTTATTCTGAAATAAATGATTAATAATAATAATACATACACTGAATTTTTAATTTAACATCTATGTGCATTGTTATTTACTAAATTAGTTTTTTGAAATAAAGTTTATTTTTCTAATTTTGTATTGAATGATGGAATTTGTATGTATACAAATAAAACTGCGATTTTAAATGTCTTATTTCTTTGACTTACGTTCCATTTCAGTTTGTTTTGACTATATAGGGTTAATATTACAATAATTTCCGTAAATTTAATAATTTCTGAAATAATAATTACCTATATTAAAAATGATATAAATCGACTCAGTAAACGATTCTGAACAAACTATTTTCAGGGTGTGCGTTAATTACGTTACATGTTGTATACATATATAATTATGATGACTATAGTGAAGAGAAATTAAAATTTATTTTGATTTGATTAGAACTAAATAATTCCGTAATAGTAGTACTTTTGACGGGCCGGTTGGCGTGGTTGGTACATGCTTGCCTTTCACGCCGCAGGTCTTGGGATCGATTCCCACTCAGGACAGATATTTGTGTGCATGAACATGTCTGTTTGTCCTGAATATTGGTGTCATTATTTATAAGTATGTATTTACAAAATAAAAGTAGTAAATAATTAAATTAAATAAAATAGGTTTTCATACACGTAAATTTTTTAAAATCACTTGTAAATAGTCAGAACATGATTGTAGTAATATAGTTAAGTATACCTACATAATTATTTCTAGTTACATTATAGTTATTTAGGTAGTATATTTAAGTACATGGATTGTTAAAACATTTATAAAACTTATTTTATAGTAGTAACGATAAATAGCTTGTATTAAGTTCTCAACTCAAACTGAAAATTCATTTATTCCGTTAAAATATTACATTTGTGGGGCATCGTCAATTTTTTTACCCTACCGTGCAGTGCATGACGTGGCAGCTACTGAGAAACACTGCCAGAAAACTCAGTAGGAATCCTTTTTTAAAATGTTTATTTCTTACATAAAATTACATTGTATTTAAATGTGTTAATTTAGAGCGAGTCAATACCAAGCTGTTTTGTCACTTAAATAATCATAAGTTTTGTAGTAAGCCCTGCTACACAAATTGGCTTTTATAATTCTTTTAAACTTATTTATAGACATTTCTCAGATATCACTGGGAAGTTTGTTGTAGAATCTTATACATTGCCCCATAAAAGAGTTACTTACTTTGTGGAGACGGGTAGTATGTAACACAAAGTTATGCTTATATCTAATATTTATGTGATGACTATCGCTCCTTTTACAGAAGGAGTCTTTATGTTTATGCATATAAATTAGATTGTCGTATATATACTGACATGCTACAGTCAGAATGTTAATCTCTTTAAACTTCTCTCTTAAAGATTCTCGTGGACCAAGTTTATATATGGCTCTTACAGCTCTTTTTTGCAATACAAATATGGTGTTAATGTCCGCAGCGCTAACCCAGAGAAAAATTCCATAGGACATTATACTATGAAATATAACTGAAATAAACCATTCTAGCTGTATCCACATCAGTAAGCCGTCTTGTTGTTTTAACTGCATATGCAGCAGAACTTAATTTGCCTGATAGTTTTTCTATTTGTGGGCCCCACTGTAGTTTTGAATCAATTGTGATACCTACCCAAAAACACAGTTGACTCAACAGGGGTCAATCCAGCCCCATTAAGCTGTACATTGGTAGCCACCTGTTTCACATTAGGTGCAGAGAATTTGATGACTTTAGTTTTCTTGTCATTTAGCAAAAGATTATTAGCATTAAACCAAAAACTTTAGAGATTGCGTCATTTACTTCGTCAAAATTGCGTAATTTTCGATTTATTTTAAACGTCAATGAAGTATCATCCGCAAACAAAATAATCTCATGCTTATCCCTTACATAGTGAGGTATGTCATTAATATATTTTAAAAATAAGAATCACCACTGAGGATTTTTTACCATTTATATTATTTATATATCAAAGAGATTATGGGATTTAATTATCGAAATTTATAGTTTAAGCTATATTTTACTACATATTGTACAGACGACGCCGGCACATCAAGCTATACCCTAATCTGTCAAATTTCCCCAATTGAAAGTGAACCTTATGCTTTTGTGATAAAGTTGTAAATCTATAACAGAAATTTAACAGATTGGGGTAGCTGGATGCGCTGGCTTCTGTACATATGGATAGACCTCCTAAGACCATTTTCGTGTAGCTGCAACAGATAAAGTACATCACCTTACTGCCCCGCTGAAGGTTCCACCCTGTATATCGTACCTAAATTAAAACACAACAAACAAATAAGAATTCATAATATGCTTCTATCCATACCTAATATCTATATGTTTAGACAAGCGATAATAAAGAATAAGCTATTTATACATATTTTTCCTTGAACGGATATGATTTCACGATTTCAATTAACGCTTTATCCTCCGGAGACGGAAATCGTAGGAAAGTCAAAACTGTACATTGAATATTTTTTTTAAATGATACTTGGGGCGTGATCTACTATCGAAATCGAAGCCAAAAATATAGTATTTAGAATTTTTGTCTGTTTGTCTATATATATGTCCGGCCTAAACTCAAAAAGTACTGCACAGATTTACTTCAAATTTTGCATGAATATTACTGAGGTCGGGTCAACATATAGACTATATCACGCATATTATCACGCTATCACTTACGGGGGAGGAGCTGTGATAATTTATAAAGTTTAACGCGGGTAAACACGGGGCACAGCTAGTTAATAATAATAATGTCCTCCTAGCCGAATTTCGGCCACGGCGGCTAGTCTCAACAGAGATTAGCCATCTGCGCGGGACATATTATAGTGCTCAAGTGTGTGCGCAGAAGCAGCTTTGTATTCCATCACTCTCATGATCAGATGGGACGCCTAGGCGACACGACCGGAAAGAGGCTACAGGACCGACGGCTTTACGTGCTTTGCGATGCACGGAGGTATAATACCGTCAACTCCCAGACTTCGGGCTGATGGTGAGAATTTTGTCTTTTTACAGAAAAGTCCCAAAATCACTTTTTGGGCCGACCCGGGATTTGAACCCAGGACCTCGTTCTCTGCGGGTGAACACGCTACCGCTAGACCAACGAGGCAGTCAAAGGCCATATTACGTACATCTTGATATCTACTCTTTTATTTTCAATGTTCACAACATAAATTATGTATTGTAGGTACTTGAAAATTGGTATCCGATTTGCTCGCAGTCCGCGTGTTAGTTTGTTTTGGCAGTTCTCCCGCCAATTGGGAGAACTGCCAAAACAGATGGCGAAACAACTGGAACAAAACTTCTCTTAAGTCTCTATTTTTCAGTCGTAAAATTACATTAACTTCGTAGAAATAGGAGGTATGTTCTGGCTATGTACTCTCTTAATAATAAAAAAATGGAACATCTATTTGAGATGTTCTTTCTCATTTAATCATAAAAAAATTAAAATCTTTTTAAGATGTTCTTTCGCTGTTGTTATATTGTCGAACTAATTTGACTGTGCGGTGACAGCATAGAATATCATCACATCATCTTGTGCGGGGCGTAGAAATCGACCGAGGGAATACCAACCAGAGAACGAGCAGCAGCGTTTCTCTGTGAACTATGACCATCAAACTGCGATAGCCAAGCCGTCTGCCAATCGTGGCGATTATGGCATATCGTCCCATTCTTTGGGGAGCCTTTTGTCCATCAGTGGACGTATTTGGCTTACTTGATGAATTTTGGACGAATGGGACAAAACTTTGTTTTAAGACAGCTTCCGTACTATGCAAATGAATCCCTGTGTGCCCCGCGGTTTTACCCGATTTATAAATATAAGCTATATTATAACAAAGTTTCATTAAATTCCGTTCGGTAGTTTTTGCGTGGAAGCGTAACAAACATACACACATACACTCACAAACTTTATAATATTAGTGTGTATCTGTGGTTCGTGGATTCGATTATTCAAATTCAGACACATTTAAAATTAGTTGTATGAATAGCTCATTTTAAGGTGTCTGAATTTGAGTATTATACACAGCCTTTTTGTGTGGTCTAAAACGTATTTTATGCCTGTGTCGTATACTATTGAGTGTGTCTAACATTATATGTATATTTTACTTATAACCTTCTTACTCATTGAATACCGAGCCTATTAGATTTATTGTTAACTAGCTGTGCCCCGCGGTTTTACCCGCGTTCAACTTTATAAATTATCACAGCTCCTCCCCCATAAGTGATAGCGTGATAATATGTAGCCTATATGTTGACCCGACCTCTTAGTAATATTCATACAAAGTTTTAAGTAAATCCATGCAGTAGTTTTTGAGTTTAGCCCGGACATACATACAGACAAACAGACAAAAATTCTAAAAACTATATTTTTGGTTTCGATATCGATTGTAGATCACACCCCAAGTATCCTTTTAAAAAAATATTCAATGTATAGTTTTAACTTTCCTACGATTTTATTATATGTATAGATATATTCATACAAAATTTGAAGTAAATCCATGCAGTCGTTTTTGAGTTTAGCCCGGACATACATACAGATAAACAGACAAAAATTCTAAAAACTATATTTTTGGCTTCGATATCGATTGTAGATTACGCCCCAAGTATCCTTTTAAAAAAATATTCAATGTACAGTTTTGACTTTCCTACGATTTTATTATATGTATATATTAATTAATGAATATCTAAGCCGTGTGCCTTATAGAAACCTTGGGTGGAGGCTTTTTTTTGATAAGGCAGGGGGAATTCCTACGCATTCCACCCGCAAAAGGTGTAAAAAAAAAACTAAAAGGTGTAAAAATAAATAAATAAAATAAAAAAGGTTTTTATTCACGTAGACTTTAAAAAAGCGCTTGTATATAATCAAAACATGTGTGTAGTAATATAGTTACAGTTACATAGATATTTATTGCCTACGGGTTGCCTACGGGTGTCTACGGGTGGGTATTTTATTTATTTATTTATTTAATTAAGGAAACTCTACAGCTATTTTAACAGAATACATTAATTGTTTTTTACGATACAAGAACACTTAGCCTATTACAGAGTTCCACGACAATGCAACATGGACACAACCTTAGATTTAATTATAACTAGACTTAAAAGTTAGGTAGTTTAAGTGACACTTGTTCTAATTAGACTTTTGACGAGCTCATGAACAATCTTGTTTTTAAAATTATTTTTAGACAATAAGAAAATATCAATGTAACTAAATTTAACATTATATGTACGAAGCAATCGTGACATAGTTGAGTGGCTACCATAGTTTGTGCGGTGATAAGGTACGGAAAATAATGTAGTGTTCCTGGTACGAGTTTTTTGAGTGTTAAACCTGATAGATGACAAGAGTTCAGGACAGTCGAGTACACCACGCAAAATATCAAAAAGAAAACACATGTCTATCATCAAATGGGTATGTCGGACTTGCACCGACTAAATCTAACCTGCCGTGGACTTGTTCTGGCGCCTGATGGGGGAGCCCCGGGAATGCGGGTATGATGCTCCGGTGCCCTCTTGTGCGCCGTGGCCCAGATGGTCGGGACACGGACCCTGGGAGGGCTCTGAGTTTCCATCCGCAATTTAAATTTATTTATTTTTTTATAATTTTTTTTTAAATTAAATGTCAATACATAATATTAAAAACTTCAACTAAACATAATCCCCTTGACAATAACTTAATACAAATAATAAATGTCACTACCATTATAAAATAAATTGTATTAACTAGAAATAATAACTGTATTACTACAAACATGTTCTGACTATTTACAAGCGCTTTTTTAAAGTCTACGTGTATAAAATCCTTCTTTATTTTTTTTATTTTATTTAATTGCTGACTCCTGCCAGTCTGGCACAGCGACTGCGACTTGCTGGAGGCCTATGTCCAGCAGTGGACGGTAGGCTGGTAATGATGAATACACGCCTAGACTACATATCTAGGGATGTATTCATCATCGACATAATTAATAGTTATTAAACATATGATAAATAACTCATCACCGTAGCCTAGTTGGTAGTGCTCCTGTCTACGAAGCTGGTGGTCCTGGGTTCGAATCCCGGTAAGTGCAAATATTTGTGTGATGAGCACGAATATTTGTTTATGAGTCATGGATGTTTTCTATGTATTTAAGTATGTATCTATCTATGTAAGTATGTATATCGTCCCCTGGTACCCATAGTACAAGCTTTGCTTAGTTTGGGGCTAGGATGATCTGTGTGACATTGTCCCTAGATATTATTATATATCTACTTTTTAATGCGCTAGTCATTCACGTTATTTATAACAAAGCATTTAGTTATGCAACTAATTAACTGAATAATGACGGTTATTAGAACAAAATGAATTACAATTTTATTTACGTTCTGTACCTAAAGTACTGAAATTCCATTTAAATTTTATGGTTGAATCATTAACATTAAACACATAACACATCATATAACAAGTGGATAGTTTGAAGGGGCAATGAACTGTCTCTCAGTTTTGAATAGACTTCAAAACAAGGACATTATCAAATTTGAATTTTATAGCATTATTCGCAATGCAAAGCGTTAATCACACTCTCGAACCTGCACCAACTACCAATCCGGGGTAGGCGCTCTGCGTTAAGCTACGAACGATACACACTGGCAGATCAAATTTAGGATTAAAATTTAATAATTTAGAAGGTATTATCAATATGATATGATCTTTCACATGCAACTGTGAACATATCAGTCGGCCATATTTCTAGAAAATAAAGCCGATAGATAATACCTACATCCTCCGGAAGGGTGTTAGCAAAGGAATCCCAAATTTGATCTGCCAGTGTGTATCGTTCGTGGCTTAACGCAGAGCGCCTACCCCGGATTGATAGATGGTGCAGGTTCGAGGCCCGCCGGACGATTATATTTAAGATTTCCCATTTTTGAGGAAGGACATTATCAGTTCGAATGTTTGATTTTTAAAAGTTAAAAGCTTTTATTTAACTTGCAATGTATGTATGTATGTATGTTCGGGTGGAATCTTGCAACTCAATTTTGAAGCAGATATTTTGAGCCGATTGAGCTGAAATTTTGTATACACGGTTAGTTTGGATGACAATTCATGATAAATCATGTGACGTCATCCTAAATCCAACATGGCGGACCATCTAAGATGGCGGAATAGTGATTTTTTTACTGTTGTGTTATGTTAACCTGTAAGTTCAGTGTTTAGTAACACTGATTGCTAAGTGGATTCGATTTTGACCTAGGACAAACCTTTGTGGTACTAGTATGAGCACTTTCAAATTAAAAATTCCAGATTCCAAACAACGCTGAGCCATTACTATGGCAACCAGACAACTTATAAACATACGTATATATTTTAAAATACATACATATTATAGTTAAATTAAGCCCACACAAAACAAATTATCGTGCTCTTAACTAGGGTCACTAACCTCCAGAGCCATATGATGTTTAATTAAAATAAAATAAAAAATATAAGGGTTTTTATTCACGTAGACCTTAAAAAAGCGTTTGTAAATAGTCAGAACATGTTTGCAGTAATATATAATTAATTTATAATTATTTCTAGGTACATATAGATATTTAGGTACACGGATTGTAGGAAATGATTTCCAATAAGATTTATTTTATAACAGTAACGATATTTAGCTAACTAAAATTAACTTATTGTCAAGGATCATGTGTAGGTTTAATTATCTAAATTTTAGCTACTTATTACTACATATTGTCTGAATGGTTCTGTCTATATTAAGGTACGAATTAAATGTTATCATTATGGCGGACCTTGTGTTTATAACGACGGTCGCGCTTTAATGCTACCACCGGATCCAATGCGCCCCAACTGAGAAGACCCAGCGAAACAAACTCAGCGAAACGAATTAGCAATCACACAAAATGTTTGTCATGACGTGTAAGAGCTAATATATTTGTTGTAATACGTTAATGTTACAAAAATATATAATAATATAATATCCTGGTACATTAATTAGACACCGCCAATTGATCCCAAACTAAGCAGAGCTTGTGCTATGAAAAACAGATAACTGATATATCACATACTAGCTGTGCCCCGCGGTTTTACCCGCGTTAAATTTTATAAATTATTACAGCTCCTCCCCAGTAGATGATAGCGTGATAATATGTAGCCTATATGTTGACCCGACCGATTAGAAGATATATCCATGCAATATTTGAAGTAAATCCATGCAGTACTTTTTCAGTTTAGCCCGACATACAGACAAATAGATAAACAGACAAAAATTCTAAAAACTATATTTTTGGCTTCGATATCGATAGTAGATCACGCCCAAAGTATCCTTTAAAAAATATTCAATGAACACTTTTTACTTTCCTACGATTTTATTATATGTATAGATACTACTTTGCTTTAGTAAATACATATCTATATCGATATTTACATCAAGACTCAGGACAAACAGACATGCTCATGCACACAAATATCTATCCTGGATGGGAATCGAGCTCACGACTTGTGACGTGTAAGGTCAGTCTCTACCAACAAAATAACAATATATATTTTTTCTTAGGAACTACTTTTATTTCTGTTAAAGAAACTACTACTAGTTACTGGCTCACTTTTATACGCGATTACTTATTCGCCAAAGCTTCCAAAGGAGGCTTTTCACATTCGTTATCAGAACACGTAATGTTAAATGAGAAACAGGGCATCCCAATAAAGTTCCAGTTACTTGGTAAATCCGAGTAAAAAAGCTCCAGTTTCATTTTTACGTGATCTTGAACTAAAACATAAAGGTTAGCATTCTTGGAATACCTTGAAAAGGGGCGGAGAAATCTAAGAGAATCGGGACAGAGGACGTTTTCAGGGTTCCGTAGCCAAATGGAAAAAAACGGAACCCATAATATGACCTATGAAGATTCGTCATGTTTGTCTGTCTGTCCGTCCGTATGTCACAGCCACTTTTATCTTGATAAGTACATGTAATCTGGGAACCACATTTAGAATTTCACATAAAAATTTAAAATAAAACAATATATTCTGGCGGTTCCCCATACTTAGAACGGAAACTCAATTTTTTTTTCGATCAAACCCATAAATGTGGATTTATATAATTTTATTCTAAACTGAATAGTTTGCGCGAGAGATACTTCCAAAGTGGTAAAATGAGTGTTCCCGCCCCCCCTGTAACTTCTAAAATAAGAGAATGATAAAACTAAAAAAAATATATGATGTCCATTACCATGCATGCTTCCACCAAAAATTGATTTGAACGAGATCTAGTAAGTAGTTTTTTTTTAAGTTTGCGGCGTGATTGTACATGAAGATACCAGGTTTTGAACCTGGTACGTTCATGAATGATCATCGGAGCACATTCAGCTGACGTCTCCCTCTTCTCACGGAGATATACACGTGACAAACAGGTCAGTCCCTACTTTCCTTGATTTTGGTCCACATTTGATTGTGTTTAGCTGTGGATTCATTTTTAAGGATTGCTCCTATTACATTTGGAGGAATCCCTACGCACGGTTCTGGTCCACAGAACTGACTTTCAGATCCCTTCGTAGCCAGTGCATCTGCTTTTTAGTTGCCTTTTATTCCTGTATGGCCTGGAACCCATACGAGTTTGATTTTGTTTTTAGTGCCAAGTTTGTTCAGAGCCGTGATACAGTTATGGACTAATTTTAATTCGATTTTGTGTGACATCAGGTCTTTTAATGTCGCCTGGCTGTCACTAAGTATGTAAATAGTCTGACCTGGTGGTATGTTTGGTTGTATTGTTGGTGGTATGGTTACACCAATAATAATTTTCCTTATCAACATGTTTACTAACCAGCGTTATTTGAAGAATTTACTTGTATTAAACAATCACCTCTTTGCATAAAAGCCTTACAATATAATACCGGCGTGGGCCGGGGCACCACAGTATCAACTTCTGCATTTTGATCGTATACAACATCGAAGCTCGAATGGTCGTTGACGACGGGAGTCCTACTATTTGGCCTGATCCTCTTACCCTGCGGAGAGACGTGGCGTCCCTATGTGGCCTCTACCGCATCTATCACGGGGAGTGTTCAGAGGAATTGTTCGAGCTTATATCTGCCGCCACATTCCGCCACAGACCCTCTCGCCAAAAGAGGAAATTTCATCCTTATCACCTGGATAAATGGTCATCTACCACTGTGCGTTTCACAAGAAACTTTTTGCCGCGCACTACCGCTATGTGGAATCAATTAGCTGCGGAGGTATTTCAACCTTCAAGAAGCGAGCCTATTCTTTTCTTAAAGGCCGGCAACGCTCTTGCAGCTCCTCAGGTGTTGCGAGTGTCCATGGGCGGCGGCGATCACTTACCATCAGGTGACCCACTAGCTGGTTTGCCATCCTATAATATAAAAAAAAAGAAATTAACTCATATATTCCCTACATACCATAAATAATAGAACGTAGTTAACTATCGTGAATCCCTGCTGAAACCAGGCTTATCGTTATATAATGCCTAATTAATGGGGTCATTAATAGATAATCGTTTGTATTCTGAGAGGAAATAAAGACATTATTTTATTTTTCAGTCTCTTTATCTACCTCTTTTACTGGGAAATATATTTTCATTGCGCTTAATGTTTTAAACCTATTACATACATCTGACATGGCATATTAAGTGCCGTATACGATATTAATCTCTTCTTCGTATATGTAAATTGATATAATGTGTGTTTCACTCTTCACTTGACTGCCTCCTTGGTCTAGTGGTAGTGTGTTCACCCGCAGATAACGAGGTCCTGGGTTCAAATCCCGGGCCGGCCAAAAGGGATTTTGGGAGTTTTCTGTAAAAAGAAAAATTACTCAGCATCAGCCCTGAAGTCTGGGAATTGGCGGTATTATACTCCCGTGCCCCGGAGAGCAAGTAAAGCCGTCGGTCTTGTGCCTGACCTCTTTCCGTCGTTAGGCGTCCCATCGGATCACGAGAGTGATGGCATAGAAAGTGCTCCAGTGTTTGCGCAAACACTTGAGTACTATAATATGTCCTGATGGCTAATCTCTGTTGAGATTGGCCGCCGTGGCCGAAATTCGGCTAGGAGGACATTATTATTAATATTACTCTTCACCATCATTGTCTTCGCCCTTATACAATATCAATTCATTTTTTTTTTTTTGATAAGACAGTGGGAATGCCTTCGCATGCCACCCGCAAAAAGTGTCTGCGGGTGGGTTTGTCGGACTTGCACCGACTAAACCTACCTGCCGTGGACTTCTCTTGGCGCCTGATGGGGGAGTCCCGGGAACGCGGGTTTGCTGCTCCGGTACCCCCCTTTTGCGCCATGTCCCAGATGGTCGGGACACGTACCCTGGGAGGGCTCCTTTGGATTGCCCTCCCCTATTGCCGACTCCTGCCAGTACGGTACAGCGACTGCGCCACAAACAGATCGCTGTCATCCCGGAGCCGCTTGTACGTGGCGGCAGTAGAGGACACTTCTCACACTGCCGCCGCGGCCCCGAGGGGAGTTGGGCTAACGGCTGCCGCCGCCACCCCGACGCCTCCTCCGCCTACGAGCGGGATCGCTCGATCGGCTCGTTCCCGATCCCGTTCGGCGGCCTCCTTCTGCAGCAAAACTGCCTCACAGAAGGAGACCACGGCGTCCCATTTGGTGGAGTCGCCAGCCAGCATCGCATACACGACTGTATCCGAAAGATCCCGTCCGATCTCAGCGACCAGGACTCGTCTCTCGGCCTCCCAGGCCGGGCACTCCTCCAGCGTATGCTGGGCAGAGTCCAGGTCGCTCCCGCAATGGTGACAATGTGTCGTCGCTTCTCGGCCGATCCGGCACAGATACTCACCGAAACACCCGTGTCCGGTGAGTATCTGAGTCAGTCTGTAGGTGACGTAACCGCCCTTCCTTCCCACCCAGGCCTCGAGGTGAGGCAGGATAGCAACGACGGCACGTTGGCGCGCGTTCAGGCGCAACTCCAGCCGTGCGCGCCACTGTGTTAGTTAGCGCCGGTGTGCATCCCGCCTATAGGCAATGAGCGTCTGCTAATCTAACACAAGCTAGAGTTCAACAATCTCTCCTTAAATTTAATTGACTGTATGTGTGGCTCAGCAGTTAATACAGTCACTTCGCCACGTCATGTACCGGGTTTAATTCCCACACAGCTCAATTATATGTGCGACACATAAATAATAACTATATCTCGGGACAATGTCACACAGATCATCCTAGCCCCAAACTAAGCAAAGCTTGTACTATGGGTACCAGGCGACGATATACATACTTATATAGATAGATAAATACATAGAAAACATCCATGACTCAGAAACAAATATTCGTGCTCATCACACAAATATTTGCACTTACCGGGATTCGAACCCAGGACCACCGGCTTCCTAGGCAGGAGCACTACCAACTAGGCTACGGTGACCGTCATTTGCGATGAGTCTGGATGTAGTTTGTGTCAGTTATATGTTTGGAAAGTACCCCGCGACGCAGGGATTAATTACGTTAGTGCGGTAAATGTACTTAATAAAAATAAAATCTAATATGTATATATAATGTGTGATGACCATAAAGACCATAATCTGTTGCACTTAATTTAAATATTATAGTATAATTAAATAAATATGCTATTCACTCTGGCCCTACCGGAGCTCTATTCGACATTAAAAAACGGCCAAGTGCGAGTCGGAGTCGGCCATGAAGGGTTCCGCAGCAGCAAGTATTTCAGTTGATTAAATGAGAGGTAAATAGCGGTTTACGATTTATGAGGTATACGTTACAATGAAAAAGAAATTTTAGTGTTACAGTTCTATGTATGGGTAACCCCCAAAATTATTCTTTTTCTATTTTTGTGTGAAAATCTTAATGCGGTTCACAGAGTTCATCTACTTACCAAGTTTCAACAGTACAGCTCTTATAGTTTCGGAAAAAAGTGGCTGTGACATACGGAATCTATAAGGGTTCCGTTTTTTGCCATTTTGGCTACGGAAACCTAAAAATAGCACTGAATCCAGACACAAATACAAAAATAAAAAACGGCCATGGTTCCAGGAAAAAAGGTGGATAATACCTTCTCCGTAAAGGTGTTAGTAAAGAAATCCTATATCCACCAGTGCGTATCGTTTGTAGCTTAACGACAGAGCGCCTAACCCGGATTGGTAGAGGGTGCCAGTTCGAACGCCGTCGGACCACTAAATTTAAGAATTCCCATTTTTTAGATTATATTTTAAAATAGCCAGTCCTGCGCTGCCCGCATCTAGCGGCTTCCCGCGCCCGCACAATATCGTCGGTCCACCGTGTAGGAGGCCTGCCCACGCTGCGTCTTCCGGTTCGTGGTTGCCACTCGAGAACCATTCTGTCCCATCGGCCGTCAGTTCTACGAGCTATGTACCCTGCCCACTGCCACTTCAGTTTGGCAATTCTTTGGGCTATGTCGGCTACTTTATCTGAATATAATTATCGTTTTATGGATGTTGTTTGCTTTGCAAAAAATGCTATATAACTAGAAAAATAACAATAAGTACTTGTTTTTTAAGCCTTGTTTGTTAAAATACATTTGGGTTGCCATCCTTAATGAGAAAAAACATTGCTGATAACGATGTTCAACCAAATTGAAGCCTACATTATTAAGTAGGTATTTAAGATAATCCACATTCGTAATACCCACGCCAACCGTCGACTGTCTGCAAATTGAACTGGAAAGTTCGTTAAAATTTAACGAATTTATACTTCCCAAAAACCAATAAAAAAGGGTAGTATAATATCCTGGGACAATATTTACACGGCCATCTGATCCCAAACTAAGCAGAGCTTATACTATGGAAACCAGATAACTGATATATTACTTTTCTGTTTTGTAAATACATACTTATATAGAGAATACACCCAGACTCAGGACAAACAGACATGTTCTTGCACACAAATATCTGTCCTGGGTGGGAATCGAACCCACGACCTCCAGCGTGAAAAGCAAACATTTGCCAACCACGCCAACAGGCCCAGTGTATTCTTTTTCTTTTTTAAAAGACAACGCCCGCCATAGGCAATCTAATCCCTGTGTCGCGGGGTACTTTACAAACATAACAGACGGACACATATTACATCCAGACTGAGAACAACTATTTATGGGTCACACATATAGTTGTCCACCGCGGGACTCGAACCCGCGACATGAAGTGGCGAGGCAACCGTCCTAGCCGCTGCGCCACACATGCAGCCAAAAATTGTACAATGTCATAAGTAGCAACGACGTGTGTGTGATGGCGAAGAATTTCACCACCCATTTCATCCCGTCGGGAGCGTAGAAGACATCCTGAGGGAAAATACTCCAGAAAACGGGCAGCAGCGTCTCTCTGTGTACTATGAGAGTATGATGCTCATAGTATGCAGGGAGACACTGCTGCCGCTGCGATCGCCAACCCGTTTGCCAAGCTTGGCGAACGTGGCATATACCTCCAAATGATGGACACAACTACATAGTGGATTTCTTTGGGGAAGCTTTAGTCCAGTAGTGGACGGCATTAGGTTGACTTGATGATGAGTAAACCTTATTATTATTAGTTTTTGGGGAAGTATGAACGCGTTAAATTGTAACGAACTTAATAGCATTGTAAATGCCAATGAAAAAATGTTTCCTTTGTATTACAAGTAACTATCCGTATCCTAAGTACAAATATTGATTACATAGCAAAATAGTTTTCTTAAACAAAAAAACAAAACAGTTATTTAACTTCATGACGCTATTATTGTATGGTCGCAGTTCAAACCGAACCTTACCTAGTGTTCTAGAATAATAATAATAATAATAATATCTAGGGACAATGTCACACAGATCATTCTAGCCCCAAACTAAGCAAAGCTTGTACTATGGATACCAGGCGACGATATAAATACTTATATAGATAGATAAATACTTAAATACATAGAAAACATCCATGACTCAGAAACAAATATTCGTGCTCATCACACAAATATTTGAACTTACCGGGATTCGAACCCAGGACCACCAGATTTGCAGGCAGGATCACTACCAACTAGGCTACGGTGACCGTCAAATAAGTTTTCAGTAAAACTCAGGTCAATTGATTAGGTAATGTGCGTTTCAAAATATCTGTTAATATTTTGAGATGCACTTTTAACCTTTGTAATTAGAGTTTATTAAAATTTGTCTATAAAAATGGCAACTATGTAATAGTAGTATGCCTTCGTACCTATGTTATGGAAAAACAATTTAATCATGGGAATAAACTAAAATGAATAGTCAAAATACAAATTTATTTTACGTAAGTAACATATCCCATTTCTGACATAGCTTTTTTTAAACATATAATTAAAAAGCGGTTTGTCATTTATATAGAATACATCTATAGTATATAAAATAAAACCAATTAGTTCAGGTTACAAGCCTATTATTATTTTTTAATTTAAAGCAATACTTTTCCCATAAAGAGCTATCTGAACTGGTAATTTGAGGTCCAATGGAGTGTTAACACGAAATCCTTTATTGCTTCAATGAATATTTTCATGCTAACTCTCCATTACTTGTTAATTAAAATGTGGCAGCAATATTCAATGAACCCATATACATTGTTTATTTTCTTCATATATCGACAGCACATGTGGCGCAGCGGATAAGACAGTCGTAGTCGCCTCGGGTACGATCCCCGCGCAGGGCAACTATTTAAGTGACCCATAAATAGTTGTTCTGAGTCTGGATGTAATTTGTGTCCGTCTATTATATGTTTGTAAAGTAGTAGTGTTGATTGGAGGCCTTTGTCCAGCAGCAGACTATTTTCGTCATCATCATCGTCATTGTCGTCAGTACCGTGACGATTATATGTTTGTAAAGAAAGTACCCCGCGAAACAGGGATTAGATTCCATAGTGCGTGCTTGTCTTTAAAATATATATATATATACGCTTGTGAGATACTACATCGATAATTAATGGCAATTTATGTAGTGGATTTACCTTTTAAACTTTATATTTCATCGATGTAGTACCTCACAAGCGTAATGCAATGGCCGCTATCTAGAGCTGACAGATTTGTAGGGTTGAGATTATCAGCTTATAAATATGTGAGTTTTTGAGAAAATGCGGTATCCTTTCCATTAGGTTGTGGTTTTGGAAATTTAAGTATTTTCCCTTTTTATAAATTCAATATTATTCTGTCTATGTAAATTCTTTCTTTAGGGTTCCGCACCCGAAGGGTAAAACGGGACCCTATTACTAAGACTTCACTGTATGTCTGTCACAGATGATGTATTTCTGTTACCGCTATAACATCAAATACTAAAAAATAAAATAAAATAAATATTTAAGGGGTTCCCATACAATAAACGTGAATTTTTTGTTCGTTTTTACAGATAATGGTACGTACGCGAGTCCGACTCGCATTTGGCCGGTTTTTTATTATTAATTTCGGTCACATTTTAACATCTAGGGTCTTATAAGATTTTATATATTTCAGCGTTTTTTTTTAAATCTGAGTGGTAGGTATTACTGTCTCTGTCGTGTAGTGATATAATTTATAGAGCGCTCTTTCTATAAACATCTTCATTTACACGACACTTTGAAGCTCTAAGTTATTGGTAAAACAAAAACGCTACTATTTTCTACATTTTAATATATATAATTTTTAACAACTTGTCTATTATATGCTAGAGAAATTAACATAGTTCCTACGACACGCATTCACGATTTACACAAGGCCACCTTTGTTTTTTGGACAAGTGTTAAATTGTGACCTGCTCCCCAAACTAGGCAGTCTGTAATATGGCAACCAGACAACTGGCAAACATACTTATATATTTATAAATTCAGACATATTATAGATAAAATTAGCTTTGATTGTCAGCAATACTTTCTTACTTAAGCACTACTCTTCTCAGTTTGCCAGTGTGACAAAAGCTTGTATAAATAATGTTTTTTTTATTAAAATAATTAAGGTCTAATGCTTTTTATAAACAAACATTAGCTTTCTGTGCTCCTTCTCTGTATGACCTTTAACTGATCCAAGTTTCATACTCCACCGCAATTTTCATAAAAATTGACAATTTTGCTTCACGTATTGATATTATGATGATAACCAGTTTGACAGTTCTGTGTACAGACACCAGCACATCCAGCTGCCCCAATCTTTCAAATTTATTTTATAGATTTTCAACTTTATCACATAAGCATAAGGTTCACTTTCAATTGGGGAAATTTGATAGATTGGGGTAGCTTGATGTGCTGGCGTCTGTACATATGCCCGGCCCTTTTCATACGCGCAATATTGGAGAGAAATGTAACGACATTAAAATTAGTTTATTTATTATTATTTATTTGGTTCACTAAAAAGTTAAACATTAACATTAATCTTTAAAAATAACGCACTTTTTATGATTAAATGTTTAGTTACTTATAGGTAAACACTACATTCAAAATTTAATGAGCTACTTTTACATACATATAATAATATTATACTATCTTTTTTAATGTGTAACTTAACTTAAACCTTAACATTATTGAAACTTTAAAAGAATTTACAGCATTATCTGTTTTGTTTCCTGCACATACTCGGAACCCGACGTGCGTTTCAATATTGTATATTTTTCATGTACATAAGAAATATTCACGAGCCAAGTTGCAATCTGGAACATTCCTGAATAATAAACAGAGTTTCCGTATGTAAGCTCACAAGTACACTAATGGACCAAACTTGAAAACAACTGAATATTTAATTACCTTGTAACTAGGTTTTGTATTACTCCTAGATATAGTAAACAGCTTGTTACGCAAACCACTCTCTCATAACTTATATGAAATTACATAATAAAATGGTTGTTTCATTTTGGTTTATAATGGGCACACATGCCCTTTACAATATGGACCGATGATCTTGTGAGTGTTGCTGGAAAACTCTAAATGCGTATAACGAAAAATTGGCAATTGTAGAGATCTTTGGGAGAGGTCTTTGTCCAGTTGTGCACGTTAATCTATAAAATATTTAGTTAGTACTAAAATTGTTATATGTGTAACTGTCCGTAGATGATTTGAAAATAAAATTATTTCTTTTCTCATTTCTATTTCGGCTGGAATGATAATGCTTACATTCTGGAATTAATAAAGACCAAACTACTACTAGACTAAACTAATCAAAACTATCAGTCTGTAAATACTAGGCAATTGATAGAAATACTTATTGCTTTTTTCTTTTCGTAAATCTATACATATAATGAAATCGTAGGGAAGTCAAAACTGTACATTGAATATTTTTTAAAAAGGATACTTGGGGCGTGATCTAAAATTGATTTCGAAGCCAAAAATATAGTTTTTAGAATTTTTGTCTGTATGTATGTCCGGGCTAAACTCATAAAGTACTGCATGGATTTACTTCAAATTTTGCATGAATATTACTGAGGTATGAGGAGGAGTATGAGGTCGGGTCAACATATAGGCTACATATTATCACGCTACCATCTAAGGGGGAGGAGCTGTGATAATTTATAAAGTTTAACGCTGGTAAAAACGCGGGGCACAGCTAGTATTTATATAAAAATACCCAGAATAAGACAAGTGTGAGGTTTGAACCCGAAACCTTTGGACCAGAAGCTTAAAGAGTAACAAAAGTAGGCGAGCACTTTTGTTAATAATTCTTTGACAAATGTAAAGTTTAGAAACCCTGCATCCTCTACAAGCGCGTAAAGTTTCTGTACTGTTAGAACTTGCAACTTGTTTGAGTGAGTACTTAAGTTTACCACAGTATTTAATGCAGGTAAAATATGCTTTATTAAGGTAATAATATTATATATTATAAGCAGACATTGGGTATCGTTTGACTACAGATATAAACTTGAAATTCGTTCAGATTTGGAGGAGGTAAAACATAATAATATTAATACAATATATTTACTTTTATGGGGATTTATTAGTGTCCAACTACTTTATATATACATTAATCTCTTTTATAGTTATCTAATATACGAACATAATTCGCAGATGTTACCTAGAACTCGCTCCAGTTATGGAGTCGACCTATCATAGAAATTGGGTAAGTTTGTCCTTTGTTGTTTGTGTTTAGAATTATGGCTACTGGCAGCACCCTCAGAAATTATTTATGAAGATAAGGTACTGTACCTATTTGCGTAGGAATAGTGAATGTAAAGACTAAGAACTGCTGTTCCTCGCGTCAACTGCTGGACAAAGGCCTCCCCAAAAATTTCCTGAATAAATAAAAATAAAAAAGGTTTTTAGTCACGTAGACTTTAAAGAAGCGTTTGTTAATAGTCAGAACATGTTTGTAGTAATAGTACAGTTAAGTATACATCATACTTCTAGTAACATATTTGGTACAGACGCCAGCACATCCACCTACGAGAATGGAGTTGTGTCCATCATTTGGAGGTATATGCCGTAATTGCCACGCTTGGCAGACTGGTTAGCAATCGCAGTATGATGGTCTTAGTACACAGAGGAACGCTGCTGCCTAACCTCTTTTTTATGCCCTTCATGGGCTATAGGCCAAATGATATGGATGCAACGGTGAATTGAGATATATAAGTTCAATTTTGATCCCGTTTCTATTAACCGTGTCTTTTTATAGTATTGTTTTATTCCTGACAATAAATAATATTAATTATAAACATCTTGGGAGAAGTAACTCTGCCTTCTAATGCCAAACTAGGCAGAGCCGGCACTATGGCAACCAGATAACTGATGAACATATTTCAATATTTCGAAAAACATTATACTATAGACAAATTACACCAAGACTCAGAACAAATAATCGTGAGTATCACACCGAGATTGGTTTGAGGTGAGGATCGAATCCACGATCTCTAGCTTATCAGAGTCACTAACAGCTCAGGACCAAACAGAACAGTTCTTATATTAATTTATTTTTCTAATCCGCGATTAATTCATGATTTTGTAAAATGTTAAAACTTCTTTCTGAACATCGTATAAGGAACTACAGTAGAGCATACTTTATTTTACCTAATCTAAAAATAGTATCGTAACATGTATTGTGTTTTCTTTAATAATGGGGTACATAAAACTCTTACCAGTTATTAACACAAAGATATTATAATCAGCCTCTTAATTATTTCCCCAAAAACATCTATAAATACTCTTATATTTAAACGATCTTATGGCATGACTTCTGGAAAATGGACTACCCCAATTCTGAACCATCAAATGAAGCGTGGGCACTAATAAACCGTATCTGATACTCGGTATACCCCAGTACTCATTGGAATAAATACTAGGTGCTATATGTTAAATTTCCATAACTTGTAACGAATACTCTAAAATCAATCAGCCTGTAACTAATTTCAGACCTGCTAGGTAATGTATTAATACTTGAAATTACATGGTCTAATAATTTCAGGATAATTGATTATCTCTATTTTGAACGACTAGTATAGAGAGATATTATTACCGGTATCTAAACCTTTACCTAAATGCGCGTTTAAATAAATACATAGATAGACTCACGCCTGCTTCCCACAGAAGTAGGCAGAGACAAAGGATTTCCATTTGTAACGATTATTGCACTTCTCTTGTGCCTCCTTTACTCTCATTATATTCTCGCCTCATACATGCTCGCCTGTTGAGAGTACTTATGACCTGGCCTTGGCAAACAACTCCGACTTGGTTAAAGAATGTTCTACAAGGTCTTTAGGTTTAGGTTTTAAGACATTTATTCCCATTAGGATGAATATTAATTACATATAAAAAATGTTACACATGTTGTTTGTACATTTAAAAAACATAAATATAAACATGTTTGTTGGCATAATATCAAAAATATAAAATGGCAACAATATATTAAAATTATGAAATGTAATACAAGTTAATACAAAACAAATAACAAACCAGTACAATTTATATATAGAAAGCGAGATAATATTTTGCTTGGTATTTCGAAACGATTGTATAAATTCCAGTGTTAGAACCACGGTGCGGTGGCGGAGCGGTTAACTCATATGGGCCCAAATATCCCGTAGTAGAAATTTCAATTCAAAAATATTTTTTCCGTCAAAATTTTACATAATCGAATTTTGTTTTACCCTACCGTGCAGTGCATGGCGTGGCAGCTATTAGAAACAGTGCCAGAAAACTCAGTAGGAATCCTTTTTAAAAATAAAATATACTATAATTCATTACAATTATGTGTGTTGACTCAGAACAACTCAATCCCAAGCACTTTTGTCATTTAAATAATAAGAAATTTTGTAATATGCCCTGCTACACAATTTGGCTTTAATAATTCTTTTAAACTTATTCGTAGACAATTCTCTAATATCATTGGGAAGTTTGTTATAGAAACTCGAAAATCGAACAATGTATAAGAACATTGTTCGATTCGCACCCGCACTTTAATTGCTACAATTCATTTTAAAGATTTCAGAAAAAATATTTTGAAATTGGTATTTTTTTCTCTATATGATTTGCTAGCCTCTTTTTAACCACGTTTCATTTACGCTTCCTCTTCCGGTTGTATCTTTCACATAGGCCAGGCATACTTTTTTTGACTATCTTCTTTGATTCATCCTTCTAAATGCCCAAACCATCTCAGCATACCTTTTTTAATCTTTGTCACTATATCCTCTTTCACACCTCAGGGCTCTCTTACACCAGTATTTCGTATTATGTCTCTCAAAGATACACTTCGCATAATTCTCACAGCTCTCATTTCGACTGCAGTAATTGTATTTTTTTAATAAATAATTGGCACGAAGTGTTGCAATTTCCTTACGTGTAATTAATACTACGAAATCAATAAACCTTTAAATAATTTCAGCGGCTAAAGGTTATCTATAAATATTTATATTCTTATACAATAACTTAATACAAGCTAGCTAAATATCACTACCATTATAAAATAAATTGTATAAATGTTTTAACATTCTGTGTGTCTAAATATCTGTAATAAGTAACTAGAAATAATAACTGTATTACTACAAACATGTTCTGACTATATACAAGCGCTTTTTTAAAGTCTACGTGAGTAAAAACCTTTTTTATTTGTTAATTTACTGGCATTTAATATGTCTAATTGAATAAAGTTGTTGAAATACGAAACGCATTTAATGTAAAGAGATTAAGATTTTTCATTTATCATCAAAGGATCGAGGGGGATATACAGGTACCATTAAATTATGTCGACATTGCAATAATAACAAGGGAGAGTGTAAGGGCTTGGGCAAAGTAGAGCGCGTGCGGGTTTCTCAGAATAGTAATAAAACAACGAGTGTGCTTTAAACCACAGGACTGAAGTAAAACTTAGATATACGAAACGTAACTCTCTATGAGAGAAGAGAAAAGAAAATGTGTGCTCGAACAGGGGCTCTACCGGCTAAGTCGCCGAACGTCGTTTTCGTGAATGGCGTTCAAATAAATAAAGGTTAAAAATTACTTAATCAGTCGTTACATCGGCTTCAACGTTGACTTTCGATTCCGCACCATTTATGACGTCACATGTGCTCATGGAAGCCGAATTAACGATTGATTAAGTCATTTTTAATGGCGTTCAAATACGACATTCAAGAAAACGATGTTCGGCGATTTAGCCGGTAGAGCCCCAGAGGTGCACACATTTTCTTTCTCTTATTGGTTCAGGAGAACTTGAATCTACAGTAATAATAATAATAAAATCTTTATTGTCTCTAATTAATAGCAATTTATACAAAATTGAGACATCCCCAGTAAGTAATGTAATCCTTGTGTAGGGGCTGCCTCGCTTCTTACCGCGGTTACACAATAATAAGACTGTTCTTATCTATAAGCTAAAATTAAATTTTGACAAAGTAATAACATATTATCTGAACTAAAATAATAAAAAAAAGGTAAAAAAAAAATAAAAACTTACTACTTAAATTGTGTGTGTGTATGTATGTGTTTATGTGTGTGTGTGTGTATGTGCGTGTGTGAGTGTGTGTGTGTGTGTGTGTGAATCCTTCTGTGTATTTTAAGTATTATAATTATTGTATGTGTGTTGTATATAGGTAAGTATGAGTTTATATATAGGTTAGATTTTGTTTTAAGTAGGTCTAAGGAAAAGCAATTCTGTTTCATCATAAGTAATATACGACACGTAATTATCTGTTATCTGGTTTTACAAATCTTTGTGAGGTTCTGTATCTGGGTGTAATACGCATGTGTTTAGAAATATATAGGTATGTTTATCTGTTATCTGGTAGCCGTAGTTCAGGTTCTGCCTAGTTTGGGTTTTGGGTCTATTTATCCACGCTTGACTTGGGAAGTAAGATGATGAAAACGTAACGAAAGCGTTACGGAAGTTAGGGCCGTAGTAGTTTTATTCGTAGTTTTATCATTCTCTTATTTTAGAAGTTAGAGGGGGGGGGGGGGGGGACACCCATTTTACCACTTTGGAAGTGTCTCTCGCGCAAACTATTCAGTTTAGAAAAAAATGATATTAGGAACCTCAATATCATTTTTGAAGACCTATCGATAAACTCCCCACAAATATGGGAACGATGAAAAAAAATTTTTTGAGTTTCAGTTCTATGTATGGCGACCCCCCCAAAATAATTCTTCTTTTTCTAATTTTGTGTAATCTCTCTGTAATCTTAATGCGGTTCACAGAATACATCTACTTACCAAGTTTCAGTAGTAAAGCTCTTATAGTTTCGGAAAAAAGTGGCAATGACATACGGACGGACAGACAGACAGACAGACATGACGAATCTATAAGGGTTCCGTTTTTTGCCATTTGGCTACGGAACCCTAAAAAGGTGTGTAAAGATTGTGACAAGTGGAGATCTGCTGTCTCTACCTACCCCTCTGGGAAACAGGCGTGAAGACTCACTCTATGTATGTATATAAATATGTATTACTATAATGAAGGCGAGTACCTACTTACTAAATCAAAAATTGAATCGAATGTATCCTTTAACAATAAGCGATTGAATTGTGTATCGCAATTCTAATATAACATAAACTGCTTTTTTAATTCGATTAATTTTCGAATTTAGAATGTTTTATTGATTAACCGTTCAATATTATGAACGTTGGTATTCGATTTATAATGGTGTCTCGATTGATATTCGATTCTTTGGCATTCGATTTGGCACAAAACATCGTACAATCTTATTCTTATACATATAATAAAATCGTAGGAAAGTCAAAACTGTACATTGAATATTTTTTTCAAAGGATACTTGCGGCGTGATCTACAATCGATATCGAAGCCAAAAACATAGTTTCTAGAATTTTTGTCTGTATGTATGTCCGGGCTAAACTCAAAAAGTACTGCATGGATTTACTTCAAATTTTGCATGAATATTACTAAGTGGTTGGGTCAACATATAGGCTACATATTATCACGCTATCAGTTACGGGGGAGGAGCTGTGGTAATTTATAAAATTTAACGCGGGTAAACCGCGGGGCACAGCTAGTATAGCATAAGTGGGTCAAAATTGTGTGAATAGAAAACTGTATAATATTATTTTCGTCATGTAAGAAGCATATCCTATAACATACTATTATGTTGCCTTCCTCACTTGCACACGGGGCATTATTTACATGGAGCGCAAATGTTTCGGTACATTATTTCGGTATTGGATTTGACTACGTGGATTCCATTTAGCGATCCACCATCACTTAGGAATCATGGTTAAGCGCTTTTGCCATATCTAGATACTATTGTTATCAGATATTATGTATGTCCTAAGATCCCGCTTAGGACCCTTAAAATTTATGCTCGGTGCTTTTGCAGCTGGCTCTATCAATCTCTAGTTACGATTATCTCATTTTATGAGGCCTCGTTATATCATTCTGTCTCCCGCTTTGCTCTGGAGTGAAGTGGAATTAATCAGTTTCTAACTCCTCCTTGTTTATTTCTGATTAAATTCGTGGCGGTATCTAAGACAGTTGAAGCAATTCCCCGGGACATGTCTAAGCCTCACCACTCTGTATCATTTTTAATCCTGACTCACAGGGGTGCCACAATTGATCCTGAATGAAATTTATTCAGTACTTGGGTATCAACATACACCTGTACTTGTCAAGCTCACAATGCAGTACATAAACATAGTAGAATATAGTATAAAGGTAACTACAAAAAATATTAATTAGTCCGTCCGTGCGACCTATCTTATTACATAAATAACAATAAGAAATAAAAAAAAAAAAAAAAAAAAAAAAAAAAGAAGAAATTCTTTTTTAATCCTTA
The DNA here is from genome assembly GCA_951640165.1 of Pseudoips prasinana. Taxonomy (NCBI): domain Eukaryota; kingdom Metazoa; phylum Arthropoda; class Insecta; order Lepidoptera; family Nolidae; genus Pseudoips; species Pseudoips prasinana. The sequence goes on from OX621260.1 coordinate 21,050,360, forward strand.
AATAAATAAAAAGTTACTAACAATTATTTTTTTATTTAGTCCTACTATATTAAAATTAAAGAATTGAAGACAACGAGCAGTTGGCTCGTGCCTGCAGTGCCGCAGCACTGGGGGTCTCCAGCGAGAAGTTATGGAGACGTTTGTCTTACATTTGATATAATTAACATCATAAGATTAAAATTGAGTTTGATCCAATGGGTGCTATTGTATCAAAGAGTAAGCGAGATTGAATCAAATTAAAATACGTAATACGCGACTAACTAGCGAAGTTTCGCTAGGAATTTTTCTCTCCATTGCAGATGTAAGTTGCAACTAAGTGTATGTTGTACATTTTTCCGGTTCGTACAGCTTGTTTAAAGAACCATTAAGTGTTCATGAGATTAGTTGGTACAGAAATAAATTTTTTTCTTAGGTTTTTTATCTTCAATAAACTAAATATATTAATTTTACAAGAGTGCATGTCGTACCACGAAAACCTCTCAGGGTTTATCTGGGTACCTTTTTTTTGGTAAGGCATCGGGGGAACGCCTACGAATGCCACCCGCAAATAGTGTGGGTGGGTATTTCGGACTCGCACCGACTAAACTTACCTGCCGTGGACTTCTTTTGGCGCCTAATGGGGGGAGCCCCGGGAACGCGGGTATTCTGCTCCGGTGCTTATCTGGGAACCTACGAGGCGTTCACGTACACTGTATTACAAAGTTAATACATAGGAAGGTATAATTATATGATACATAATAGATACAATATTAAGTTATTACGCTATAAAATATACAATACAATAAGAATGAACTAACACAGTTGAAAGGAACATTACTTTTTTACTATAATAATATCCTGGGACATTATTCACATACGGCCATCTGATCCCAAACTAAGCCGAGCTTGTAATATGGGAACCAGATAACTGATATACACAACACGTGTACCTAATTTTATTGAAACAGTTCACTGTTGAATCTAAAATATTTTATTTGATACTCTTTCTATGTTTCTCTTTTGACATCCCTGTATTTATTCAATTGTTTTTTTTAATACATCTATATAAATAAAAAGACAAGTCCTGACTGATTGACTGACTCATCAACGCCCAGCCCAAACCCTTAGACCTAGAAAGCTGAAATTTTGTAAAAATGTTTGCTTTATAATGTAGACAAGTAATAAGGAAGGATTTTTCAAAATTCAGCCCCTAAGGGGGTAAAACAGGGGTGCTAAGTTAGTATGAAACTTTGCCGTTTTTGAAGTTTAAGGCATAAAAATTGGTATTTGGTTTTCCAGTTAAAAATAAAAAATCACATATTTTAGGGTTTTTGAAAATTCCACCCCCAAGGGTGAAAAATAGGGGATGTAAGTTTGTATGGAAAATGTGACAATTTTTAAGTTAAACGCAAGAAAATTGGTATTTGGCTTTTTAATAAAAAATATATATTTCAGCATTTTTGGAAATTCCAGCCCCAAGAGCGTAAAATAGGGGGTGTAAGTTTGTATGAAATATGTGACAATTTTTAAGTTAGCGCATGAAAATTGGTATTAGGCATTTCAGTTAAAAAGGAAAAATATATATTTCAGGATTTATGGGAATTCCACTCCTTAGGGCCTAAAATAGGAGATGTCAATTTGTATAAAAAATGCGACATTTTTGAAGTTCAACCCATGTAAATTGGTATTTGGCCTTTCAGTTATATATAAAAATATGTATTCCAGGATTTTTGAAAATTCCACCCTGAAGGGCATAAAATAGGTGATGTAAGTTTATACTGACTGACTGACATATCAACGCACAACCTAAACGGCTGGAGTTACAGACTTGAAATTTTGACAGAAGGTACATTTTATGACGTAGGCATCCACTAAATAAGGATTTTCGAAAATTCCAACTACTCCAAGGGCGTAAAATTGGGGATGTAAGTTTGTATGAAAAATGTGAAAAGTTTTAAGTTAAACGCATGAAAATTGTTATTTGGCATTTCAGTTAAAAATTAAAAATACTTTTTTCAGAATATTTGAGAATTCCTCCTCTAATGGCGTAAAGTAGGGTACGTAAGTTTCTATGTAAACTGCGACTTGAAGTTAAACGCATGAAAATTGGTACTTAGCATTTCAGTTAAAAATTAAAAATATATACATCAGTATTTTTTAAATTCCATCCCGAAGGGCACACAATAGGGGATGCAAGTTAAAAATTAAAAAAATATATATTTCAGGGTTTTTGAGAATTCCACGCCTAAGCACGACTAAAATAGGGGATGTAAGTTTGTATGAAAATCTGTTTTTTTTTAGTTAATTTTATGAAAATTGGTATTTGGTCTTTCAGTTAAAAATAAAGCAATACATGTTCTTAAATCACAATTCTGGGAATAATTTGTTGTTAAAAAAAAGGTAATCCAAAACTCGTATTTTAGATAAATTCGTTTTTTATGCCAAGTTGCTTAAAATGTCATAGTCGTTGTTGTCTAAGTAAAGATTTAGCGTTTTATAAGATTTGTAACTTCTTTTTTTGTGTAATTTTTATTACAAAAAAAGGACATTTTAATCAAATTGGGATAGTAAAATGAATTTACTTAAATTCGAGTTAGCGTAGTACAAATTGTTGGTGTCGAGATGATCGCACCCAAAAAATATCATCTTAATTTTACTGATCTACAAGTTCACAATTTTGTAAGATGGCGTTAATATCGTTTTAGTTCGCGGAACTTTATTGGCATATCGGTTATAATAAATAAATTCTTAAATAAAAGGTAGTTCAAAGTTTGAATCAATAGATGATCGCCTAAATCTCACCCAAAAAATATGCACACATCTTAATTTTACCGCTTTACAAATTAATATTTTTGTTAGTAGATGGCGTAATCATCGTTTTAGATCGCACTATGATTTCTTTCACAAAATGTGATATTAGACCTATCAATGCCGTGGTCGCAACCTAATCTAGAATACATCTTTGATTTTTTGGTTGATGAGATCGGGTCCTTTTTTTAAATAACAGTAGCAAAGTAGTCTTTAATGTTTTTCTTAGTTGAGTTATTTTTAAGTTAGGTTTTCTTAAATTTTTAAAGTTATATTATTTAGATTAAGCCAGAAGTATGTAGTTACATTGGTCATCATTCTAAAATGTCGCGGACTAAGTCGCGGGCACCAGCTAGTCATTAATAATAATAATAATATGATAATATCCTGGAACATTATAAACACACGGCCGTATGATCCCAAACTAAACAGAGCATGTACTATGGAAACCAGATAACTGATATATATCATATAGGTACTAATTTTCTTTTGTAAATACATACTTATATAGATAATTTCACCCAGACTCAGGACAAACAGACACCTGTCCTAGGTGTCCTGGGAATCGAACCGACGACCTGCGGCGTGAAAGGCAAGCATTTACCAACCATGCTGACCAGTCCATCTGGAAAAAATAATCTTCTAATCGAAATGATTGTGATATATATGAACCGAGGTTAAAATAGTGTCATATCGCATTATTAGATTCCCTTATAGCATTAATTTTCAATAATTTGCTGATTTTCTAGGCTAAAATTTAAGAGAATAGCTTGTTGGGTTTATTTATTTCTTCGTCCTTTCGCGATATTTCAACGTTGTCTCCTAGAGATTTTGTATCTCAAGGAAGCAGACATGAAAAATCTTGCCGTTTACATAATTTAGGCCTAAAAATAAATATCCAGGATACTTTATTTTACGTGCCTAAAATGATACATTAGTTCGTTTATTCAGATTTCAGAGATAATAAGAATGATTTTAATGGACTCCATTTGTATCTAAGGACAAAGATTTTTATTATTTTATCTTGATTGTTTAATATAAAATATAATATAAAATTGAGGCGCTCATAGCCAGATGCTCTCACCGATCCATAAGTGATTGGCGAGGTTAAGCAACTAGGCTCGCGGTCAGTTCATAGATGGGTGACCGCCAAAGTGGTTTAATTTGTGAGCGTCTCCATGCTTCGGAGGGCACGTTAAGCTGTCGGTCCCGGTTGTACATTGGGCAACAGTCGTTAAGCCATGTCAGAAGCCTACTGGGCGGCTTGAACAACTCTGACACCTGGGTAACCACTACCCATACGATAAGTAAGTAATATAAAATTTCATCATCATCATCATCATATCAGCCGAAAGACGTCCACTGCTGGACAAAGGCCTCCCCCAAAGATCTCCACAATTGCCGGTCTTGTGCTATTCGCATCCAGCAGTTTCCAGCGACCCGCACAAGATCATCGGTCCATCTTGTAGGGGGCCTGCCCACGCTGCGTCTTCCGGTTCGTGGTCGCCACTCGAGAACCTTTCTGCCCCAACGGCCGTCGGCTCTACGAGCTATGTGCCCTGCCCACTGCCACTTCAGCTTGGCAATTCTTAGGGCTATGTCGGTGACTTTGGTTCGCCTGCGGATTTCGACATTTCTGATGCGATCCCGCAGGGAAACTCCAAGCATAGCCCTCTCCATTGCTCTTTGGGTGACCTTGAGCCTTCTAATAAGGCCCATTGTGAGCGACCACGTCTCTGTTCCGTATGTCATCACTGGCAACACACACTGGTCGAAGACTTTCGACTTGAGACACTGCGGTATTTTGGACGAGAAGATGTTACGTAGCTTCCCGAACGCTGCCCATCCGAGTTAGATTCTACGATTGACCTCCTTCTCGAAGTTGGACCTACCTAGTTGGATGGTCTGTCCTAGGTAAATATAGTTCTCTACAACTTCGAGTGCAGAGTCACCAACTTTCAATTGAGTGGATGCAACATGGACGTTTGACATGATTTTCGTCTTATCCATGTTCATTTTCAGACCCACTTGTTGAGAGACTCTGCTGAGGTCATCGAGCATTGTACCGAGGTCTTCCATGGTCTCAGCCATGACTACGATATCATCGGCAAATCGAAGGTGAGTGATGTACTCGCCATTGACATTGATGCCAAAGCCTTTCCAGTCCAGAAGCTTGAAGACGTCTTCCAATGCAGCGGTGAACAGTTTCGGAGATATAACATCTCCCTGTCTCACGCCTCGCTGCAAGTGGATAGGTTTCGAGATCTGGTCCTGGAGTCGCACTGACATAGTGGCGTTTTCATACAAACACTTTATCACCTCGATATACCGGTAGTCAATTTGGCACCTTATGAGAGACCTCAGCACGGCCCATGTTTCGATAGAATCAAAGGCTTTCTCATAGTCCACAAACGCTAAGCACAGTGGCTTGTTATACTCTTCGGTCTTCTGTATAACTTGCCGCAGCGTATGTATGTGGTCTATGGTGCTAAAGCCTTTTCGGAAACCGGCTTGTTCGGGAGGCTGGAAGTCGTCAAACCTGCGCTCTCGCGCGCAGGTTTGACGACTCCGGTTCGTAACGACCCTCGAAAACAACTTGTAAACATGGCTCAGCAGTGTGATGGGTCTATAATTCTTCAATAGGGTTTTGTTGCCCTTTTTGAAGAAGAGCACCACCACACTTCTGTGCCATGCTTGTGGCGTTTGACCATCTAGTATGACGGAGTTAAATAACTTCTGAAGGGCCCGTAGGATTGGTGTACCACCCGCCTTCAGAAGCTCTGCTGTAACTCCATCATCACCAGGCGCCTTGTTGTTCTTGAGTTGTTTGAGAGCCATTCTAATCTCGTACAGGCTGACGTCCGGGATGTCTTCGGTGTAATGTCGGGTTAGTCGTGCTCTGGGATCTGAGGCATGACTTTTGACAGGCTGTGGCTGTGTTGTCGTATATAACTGTCCGTAGAACTTCTCGATCTCTCCCAGCAACTCAGGTTTAGACGTGACGATTCTACCATCCTCAGTCTTCAGCTTCGTCAGTTGGCTCTGTCCAACAGACAGAGCTCTTGCGAACACTTTGGAGCCTTTGTTCCGCTCGATGGCCTCTTTAATACTAATTGTATTAAATTGGCGCGTGTCGCGAGTCAAAGACTTTGAGATCTGTCTGTTGAGCTGCCGATATCTGGTAGCATCATCTGAGGATGTCAGAACCATTTTCCGTCTATCTTCCATAAGTTGCAGGGTCAAGTCAGAGATCTTTTTAGTTCTGTTTGTACGACGGGCCTTGAAGACCTTAGACCCAGCCGTATGGACAGCTTCTACGAGCCTGTCATAGTATGAGTCCACTTCCTCGCAGTCTGCTAGGCATTCGAAACGGTTTTGCAGTTCGAGCTGAAATGGTTCGGGGTTTTGGACGTGGATAGGTAAGGGTCGGAGCGTAGACTTTATCAGTCGGGACCTCTGGAGTTTGACATTAAGGTTCAATGAGCCTCTGACCAGTCTGTGATCGCTCCCGGTTTTAACCGCATTGATCACGGAGACATCATTGAACATCTGTCGTCTCGTCGACAAGATAAAGTCTATCTCATTTTTAGTCTTACCATCGGGGCTCACCCAGGTCCATTTGCGGTGATCCGGCTTCTTGAAGAAGGAATTCATCATAAAGAGTCCCTCCTTCTCCATGAAGTCGGGCAACATTTGGCCCCGGGGGTTCCGGTCACCAGTTCCAAATTGCCCCACTCTCAGCTCATTACCGAATCGTTTGCCCAGCTTCGCGTTAAAGTCCCCCATGACCACAGTGAAATACGAGTTAGAGGTATGTATGGCTCTGGATATGTCCTCATACATAACCTCGACTTCATCGTCGGAGTGCGTCGAAGTGGGTGCGTATACCTGTATAACCTTCAACGAATACCGCTTGGTGATTCTGAGTATAAGGTACGCAACCCTCGTCGACACACTCTCGATTTTCACTAGGTTGTTCACGAGGGACTTGTGGACTATGAACCCGACACCACCTTGGGATATTTGGTCACCCTCCCGGTAATAGAGCAAGTTTCCGGATTTCAGTATTATCGAGTCCTCCCCCTCTCTTCGGACTTCAGATAATACTACAATATCCCAATGTAACCTGCTCAATTCTTCCTCCAGTTCGGTTATCTTCTCGTTGGACCGCAGTGTACGTGTGTTATATGTTGCCAGGGCCAGAGGTCGTCGGTGTTGGTAACGCGGAATCTGCCGGGGATTCTTAGCACCCCCTGCCCTGCCGTAACCACGGCTGTTACCACGGCTGGGAATAGCAGGGCTGCCGGGGACTGGGGGCCGCGGTTTGGTTGTGTCCATCATTTGAGGGGATTTGCCATAATCGCCACGCTTGGCAGACGGGTTGGCGATCGCAGTAAGGTGGACATTGTACTCAGGAGAACGCTGCTGCCCGTTCTCTGGTATATATTCCCTCGGGACGACTTTTACGTCCCCCCACGGGATGAGAGGGGGTGGTGATATTCTTAGGCCGTCACCACACAGCAGCATATAAAATTTATTATATGGTTATTTGGAGGGGGTAAAACAATTTCAATAATAAGGACACGCCATACTGTCGCCCTCGGGGATCCCCCTGACATCAAACGGAAGCGGAGGGCGTTGTCTGTCAGAGTTAATATGTAGCCCGCAGGTTTGCACGATGTTCAGATGGAGGTAAGTAACGCTCTTTAAAAAGTTACAGCGCCATCCACGTCCAATATAATAACGCATTCAGGGCGGTGATGGGGCTGCCCCGATACTGCAGCGCCTCGACAATGTTTGTAAATTTGTAAATGCCAAAGTTTGTAGCAGGGCTTACTACAAAACTTCTGATTAATGTCCTCCTAGCCGAATTTCGGCCACGGCGGCCAGTCTCAACAGACATTAGCCATCTGCGCGGGACATATTATAGTGCTCAAGTGTGTGCGCAAACACAGAAGCACTTTTTATTCCATCACTCTCATGTTCCGATGGGACGCCTAGCGACACGACCGGAAAGAGGTCAGGTACAGGACCGACGGTTTCACGTGCTCTCCGAGGCACGGGGGGTATAATACCGCCAACTCCCAGACTTCGGGCTGATGCTGAGAATTTTTTCTTTTTACAGAAAAGTCCCAAAATCACTTTTGGCCCGACCCGGGATTTGAACCCAGGACCTCGTTCTCTGCGGGTGAACACGCTACCGCTAGACCAACGAGGCAGTCTCAAACTTCTGATTATTTAAGTGACAAAGCAGCTTGGCATTGACTCGCTCCAAATTAACACATTTAAATACAATGTAATTTTATGTAAGAAATAAATATTTAAAAAAAAGATTCTTACTCAGTTTTCTGGCAGTGTTTCTTAGTAGCTGCCACGTCATGCACTGCACGGTAGGGTAAAAAAAATTGCCGATTCCACACAAATATATTATTTTAACGGAATAAATGACTTTTGGATTTATGATTTTTTTTTTTGATGCGCACTTGGACCGCTTTCACGCGACCACGCCCAATGCGCTGTGTCCATGGTGCGCCGAGTATGGGCCAGTGCCAACACCATTTTGAGCATGGTTGCGGGAAGGCTGGACTGTGCTTTCATCCGGAATTGTTGCGGAAGGCATGTTGTTGTATCAATTTTGTAACTTATCTAAAAATAAATGGATTTCATAATTCAAAATAATGTGAATAGTAACAAGGCGATAGTAATCTTTTTATATAAATATATTTAATCACTATGGTTACTGTGCAGTGGTTAAGACAGTCGCATCGCGTCATGTCTCGGGTTCTATTCCCACATAGGACAACAATTTGTGGGACCCGTAAATAATTGTTCTGAGTCTGGACGTACTTTGTATTCGTTAATTTTATGTTTGTAAAGTACCGACCGGTGATTAATTTACCTAGTGCAAGCGTCGTCAAGAAAAACAAAGTCTTGAGTGTCGACCACGCACTACGTAAGTACGGCAGTTTGTAGAGATCTTTAGGGGAGGTCTTTGTCCAGCGGACGTCGTTCGGCTGATATGATGAATGACCTTAATAATAAACCGGTTTTGAATTCAGAATCAACACGAACTTTAAGATTCATAAACTGTCCATACTATATAAGCCCATCGGTGAATCAGACATGTACAACGTGAAATCCAATAGATAGAAAACAATCAGTCACGGCTGATGTTTCTACGACAATACTACGATTGCTACGAGACGCTACAATCGCGGTGAAATTTCAATTTGTACGGTACGTATGCTACGGGTAGTTGTATAAGGAGTAGCTCATTTATAATGTAGAAAATAATATTCAATATTTTCTATGTTACCATATGAAATACGTTTTCATATTTCAAGATAAAGACCAAAGCTGCTGTACAACGGGAAAATAAAATGTTGTGCTTCCTGCATTTCGTAAAAAGATAAGATACGATAAATAGTCTTTATTGCACACCAATTACAGATAAAAATATAGTAAACATTGAAAGCAAATAAAATAGGCGGTCTTATCGCAGTCATGGATCTCTTGCAGACTAAGCTATGTTTTCCAACCAAAAAACTACAGACCAATGTTGGAAGTTTTTGAACTTTTCATTTTAGATATGGTTATCATCATTATGTCAGCTGAATTACGTCCACTGCTGGACAAAGACCTCCCCAAAAGATTTCCACAATGTAGTTGTGTCCATCATTTGAAGGCTATAATCATATTATATATGCCATAATCGCAACGTTTGACGGACGGATTGGCAATCGTAGCATGATAGTCATAGTACACAGAGCGACGCTGCTGCACATTTTCTGATAGATATTCCCTCGGGACGATTTCATTTCTACGCCCCCCTCGGGATGAGATGGGGTGGCGATATTCTATGCCATCTACGCCATAATATATACAATTTCAAGGACCCGTTGGCGTGGTTGGCAAATGCTTGCTTTTCAAACCGGAGGTCGTGGGTTCGATTCCCACCCAGGAAAGATATTTGTGTGCATGAACATGTCTATTTGTCCTGAGTCTGGGTGTAATTATTTATTTATTTAAACTTTAGTACACAAACTGTTCAAAGGCGGACTTAATGCCAAAGGCATTCTCGACCAGTCGACCTTTGGGTGATGCAGAGATAATATGATAGGTGTACGTAAGAACGTTTAAGTAAATTGTAGATACTTTTGTACTCTAAATAATCATAAATACAGTTTGGGTTGCTCAGTTGTTTCATGCATTTTAATGTAATCTCTTTACTTAAAACATGATTTAAGTAAGCTAAAGTAATTTCGCTTTATGAGCAGGTAAAAAACCAGATGAGTTTTTATGAACAAAGAACGCAGTAAACGGAGATAGGTTTAATATTCTTCATCTAGATACTAATTTGCTTGTACGTATCATCTCTTATAAGACTCCCGTATGAATTATAAATCTCATCTATTTTAGGAAGGAATATACAATTTCTCGTTCTGATCATCTCAATATGAGAGCGGCCATTTTCGGAATCGTTGAATTTTTTATGGAGCAATTCAGACAGAATCTTGCCGCAGGGAAATGCCAGGGGGAAACGGCCGTAACGATGACATTGCAATTAAAAATATAAGAGAAAACCCTTACTGTTATTGAATATTTTTACCCCATATTACCTCAGGTTAAAATAGATAGTACAGAAACTGCCTACAAACGGTCGAAACGGCACACTCACACAAAGATGCGCATCGACAAGCCCCCTAAGCGGTTATCGCGGTCTTATTTTATCTTATCTTATCTTTGATGGGGTGTACTTGCGTACCCTTGTTTGATAGAACAACGTTTGATAGAATATTATTAAATCAAACAACGTTTAAGAAAATCATCACTTTGTATAATATCGTTTGACAGAATTTTCACTTCATCGAATATTTATTTGCTATAACAACATTTGCGCTAGTGATCAAAAGGTATTCAGAACTTTTTTATTCATAACATTGCTTTAATTAAAAAATATTATATAATACTGTCTATTTTCTAACAAAGGTTAGTTTGTGGCGCTTCGCCGGCCGCTGCCGCGGCACGCTCGCTTCACTCGCTCGGCTCGCGCGTTGTTGTGGTCACCGTTCTAACCTAACCTACTTCACTGGTAGCATCTCGTTTCTGGTGCCAATCAGATTTTTACGAGAGTCGCATTTTGAAAATTCGGCGATTTTAAATTAGTTCAAATGAAATTAGTTCAAATAAATAATTACGCTAAATAAAAATTTACCAATGAATTATTCGGTCAATTGAATAATTCTTCGAAATGACTTTATTGCAACTAAAATTCGATTTAGTAATATTATATCAAAAGTTGTTCTATCAAACAAGGGTGACCCCTTGCGTATAGCACTTCGACCCTTCAGGATCTTTTGTACTATCCCCCACTGGTTTTTATTCTATCCCTAGAGCCCGGAATGAAGTCTTCACATAATCCAGTACGCTTCTTAGGGGTAGATCCTTGTAGTCTCCTGGTTCTGGATATGCCAGCCCCAGGATGGCCATTCTGTGTCTTGCCAATGCATCGCATTTGCATATTATATGCAGCATTGTTTCATTTTCTTCCCTACAGGTCCTGCAGATCGGGCTATTCGACAGTCCCAGTTTGTGTAGGTGATAGTTGGTGCCATAGTGGCCCGTGAATACTGCTACTATCAGTCGTAGCTGGTTTCTGCTGTACTTCCAAAGTTTTTTGGACCAGCTTTTGTCTAGTTCTTTTATGAGTTGCTTGGAGTGTTTTAATTCCTTGATTTTGGTCCACATTTGATTGTGTTTAGCTGTGGATTCATTGTTAAGGATTGCTCTTTATCGCGGCAGTAGTGAGTGCCGCGTTACGAGTGGTCGCGTATAAATTTATTTCCGCAATGTTTTTAAAAATGTACGTGCGTATTGCGTATTTATACGGCTGTTTCAACTCGGCTTCATCAAAACGGGAGCTTCGTATTTTAACCGTCTTGCTGATTTATAAAATAAAAATGTTTCATCGTCATCATATCAGCCGCAAAACGACCACTGCTGGACAAAGGGGCCTTTAAAGATACCCACAATTGCTAGTCTTGCGCTATTCACATCCAGCGGTTTCCAGCGACTCGCACAAGATCATCGGTCCATCTTGTGGGGGGCCTGCCCACGCTGCATCTTCCGGTTCGTGGTCTCCACTCCAGAACCTTTCTGTCCCAACGGTCGTCGGTCCTACGAGGGCTTATTCCCAGACATCCACAACCCATTGTTCATGAAAAATAAACTTTTATATATTAGTTACCCCTACCTCTACGACTATTAAAAGGCAAACGGCAGGTCTGCATGGGATTTTTGTACCGCTAGTAAAACTTCGTGTTTCGGGATATTTTATGTTTTAATTGGTAGTTAATGTGATAGAAAAGGTATTTTTAATTTCTTAGATTTTTAGAACTTGGGATATAAAAGTTATAGCCAGTTTTATTTTAAGGTTACGTTTGGTAATCTGTGGGTCAACCCCATGACCGTGGATACATTGCAGTTCGAAAATCACTCTTACTGCCTAAGTAATAAAGATACTGTAAATATCAAAGTATGTCTACTGATGTGGTAATGAAATGCTAGTGTTAACTAGTGTACTAATGAAGATTGTTACTTATTATATTTACATAAACATTGTTATGGTGATAAAGTAAAATATGTTGTCGTTCTTTTTGTAGTCTTTACATGGATTTATTCCGAACCTGCCCCGAAAACCCTAACCGGGTCGCGAGTTAGGTTAGGAAGATGCAAAATACTATTATTTGTTGAAATAATGAAAAGTTCTTCATTTCCATTAATTACAAAGTTCATACCCCCGTGTAGGTACATTTCTGTTAGGTTGCGAGGGGTTTTATACGAGGTTTTAAGTGGAGGTAAATAAAACAATAGGTTCTTTGTGTTTTGTAACTACATTTATTTTATTAGTATTGTTATTTATTCATCCTTAGTATTACTTCATCTAAGAACATCTTCATATAAGTAACAAACAATAATTATCACAAAGCACAAAGCAACATTGGGTTTATTGAGAACTTCACTCTCAAGGGATAAAGCATGTCTTCTTAGTCGGGGCAAGCGAATGTAGCAATTAACACATTGCAAACTCGTCATTTTAATTAAATGATAAAGAATCCTTTCGTGAATCCACTGTCAACAGATATATATGTACGGACAAGTACGGAGGATAACTCAACATAAAAATTGCAAGATAATTTGCTAAATTGATGACATGTATCAAAACAACAGCATTAAATACCTGACAGATTGTCTTTGCCTGTCAATAAATAATTGCCATGAACAAAAAAAATATTGACGACGAAAATCGTTCCTATTCTAAATCATTAATTATTACGATTTAATGCAACTACTGTGCTTTCATAGGTATAATAAATAAGTATATAATTATATGATTTATATGCAATGTTGTTCCCATTTAAAAATAATTAATTATAATTTCGCTATTTCTATTATTATACACATGGCAATTTCTGAAAACGTAACTGCGTTTAGTTTACCATTTTATTACGTTTATTTATTGAAAATAAGTGTAATATTATTTTTGATTTTATTTATTAATCCAAAGTTCTAAAAATATTATACATACATGAAAATCAATGCCTTAGTTGTCTTTAAATATCAAAACTTATTTTCTTTCCCACATTATCCATACACAAGTTTTTAAGCACAGTCAGGAAGAAAATCGGGGAGCATAAGATTTGAAAACCACTTACATCGATTTGATGAAATAAAGTGCGTATATATATTATGTATGATTAATTATTTATTAGAAGTATTTATTCTGACTTCAATCACAATCCAGCCAATCTCAGATAATCAACTTTATATAAAATATTTAACAAATCAGTTGTAAATAGTTCGGATATGCTTAACTATGATTTGCGTTATAAGTCGTGACGATATGCAATTTTAGTGCTACAATATAATCAAACTCCGATTTTAATCACAGTCCAGCTAATCACTTATAAAAAACTAAATGAGTAACTACAAAAAGAAATAGTACAAACATAGATTATAACGATTTAAAATTATTCATAAACAGACAAATCGATTAACAAACAAAAATTCGAAAAATGCTAGTAATGGGTTCTATTGGTTGTCCTTTAACACCCTGGCTATTTATTTGAATTTTTATCGATGCACAAAACCGACTTTTCTACATTTTTTATCTGTATAGATAGAAAGCTATTTTTTTATTAAACAAGAGATTTTAAAACAAAAAGTAAAGTGAAAATAAAGATAAAAAGATAAAAATCATTTATTCACATGAAACATGGTTTACAAATTATATATAGGTGTTGTAATCATTTTGAGGTTTCACATGCTTCGCCATATATATGGCATGTAAATTTTTACAAATAAGTAGACAACTAAACTAAACAATAAACTAACGATCAAATATTCAATTACAAAATTAATGGATTTCTATTATATTAAAGACATTATATAACAATATTAATTTAAATGGTTATTACAATCGTCAACTTTAGGATTACAATTACTAGAAGGTATAAATTACATAAAAATACATTATTACATTGCTAACAGAAGTAAAGCTAAGTAGTAAGTGGATTATAAAATTAATAAATTGGAATGTCAAAAATATAATGAATAATATTATTGAATTTATAAGTTACATTTTTACGTCCCATGTGTTGTATTCTGAAATAGAATAAAAACAATGTTCTACCAGCCATTTGCGTAATTTTACTTTAAAGTGTTTGATGGGAGTTTCTCTTATGTTCTTTGGCAGTTTGTTAAAAATTCTAATACACATATGATAAACATTGTTCTTATTTAATGCAGTTCTACAATATGGGACAACAAGTTTAGTTGGATCTCTGCTCCTTTGAAAACCGTCTTCTCGTTTGTCCTTAAAAAAGTTAAGATGTTTCCTAATAAAAACTGATACTTCAAAAATATAAATACATATTAGGGGCATAATATTATGTTTTTTAAATAGGGGCCTGCAAGAGTCAAGCGGGCCAGCGCCGTAGATAGCTCGAACGCATTTTTTTTGTACGATGAAGGCTTTATTTATATCGGTAGAATTCCCCCATATTATTAAACCGTACCTTAGAATTGATTCAACATATCCTATATGCTGTGCGAGCGGTTTTATCATCTGATACATTACGTAGTTTTCTAAGGGCATAAACGAAGCGATTAAGTCTGTTGCAAACATTATGGATATGAGCTTTCCAGTTACAGAAGTTGTCTAGTGTAATACCTAAAAATTTTATTGTGGTTGCTTCATCAACATATTGTGTGTCTTCAATCTTTATCTTTATACTGTAATCTTTGGCTTTGTAAGTTCGAAATTTAATGAATTTGGTCTTTGATATATTTGCACAGAGTCTATTAGATTGAAGCCATTTTAGTACCGAATGAACGGCTTCGTTTATTTTTAATTCGTGTTGTATCTGGCTTGATTCATTACTACTTGTATTATTATCAGGCACTATGACTGATATATCATCGGCAAATAAAACACTTTGATACTCTATTGTATTGGGTAAATCGTTGATGAAAATTAAGAATAATAGAGGGCCTAGTACGCTCCCTTGAGGCACGCCACGAGTATTCATTCTATAAGTAGAGCGATACGTAGTGGATTCCAGATTTTCATTTAAGCTTGTTATTTCAACACATTGCTGCCGATTTTCCAAGTAAGTTTTAATCCAATTTAGTGCTACTCCTCTAATGCCATAATTTTCACATTTACTTAGTAGGATGTTTTGATCTACGCAATCAAAGGCCTTGCTCATGTCGAAAAACACTACAACTACTGGTGTTTTTTTGTCAATATACTCGGTTATATTTTTAATTAGAGTAAATGCCGCTAACGATGTTGATTTATTATTCTGAAATCCGTGTTGTTCCTGCCTAATGACTTCATGTTTATTCAGAAAATCCATCAACCTTTTGTAAAACAACTTCTCAAAATTTTTGGAAAAGATTGGCACAAGTGTTATCGGTCGATAGTTGTTGGGATCTTTTCGATCGCCCTTTTTATGTAATGGCTTTACAATAGAATATTTAAGCTTATCGGGGAATATCCCTTGAGTGAAAGAAATCAAAATAATATGGTTAAGTACCGGAGCTAGTACATGAGCAATTGTTTTAAGAATACTAGTAGAGACGGAGTCATACCCTACTGCGCTTGTATTTTTTAAAGATTTAATTATATTTACGATTTCTTGTTCCGTAGTAGGTCTTAAAAAAATTGTATTGTTTTGGATATGTGTGATTGGTTTACGTTTACTACAATTTTTTATATCGGATGAATGGTTTTTATTATTAATATTAATAAAAAAGTCATTAAATTCTGTTGCTATGTCAATAGGTTTACTGTAAAGATGTCCATTATTTTTTATCTGTTCTATACTATTCAATGTCAAAATGCTATCTGTTTTATCTTTTATAATGTCCCATGTTGCCTTGCCTTTATTAGTAGCCTTGTTTATAATTTTTTTATTAATACCTTTTTTAGACCAAACAATGCATTTCTTTAGTATTTTGTTATAATTATTATATTTAGTATATGTCTCCTTAGTTTTATTTTTGTAATGATTAAACCTGAGTTTCTTTCTAGTAATGCTTCCCTTTTTCAAACCTTTAGTTACCCATTTTGGAGTGCCTGAATATGGAGTGCCTTGCATAAATGGACGATGATTATCGAAATCTATTAAAAATTATCTTCGCGATTTATTATCTAAATCATAAGACCTTGTACATGTTGACTGTACTATATATTTCGTGGATGTCTTGAGAATTATATGTGTACACAAATGAAAGTCGTGGAGGTGGTGGTAATAAAATTTTGGAGGTCTGGGAACAACCCCTACGAGCTATGTGCCCCGCTCGCAGTGAGCGGGGCACATAGCTGGCATGGCATAGCATGGCATAGCATGGCATTTGTGTACACATATAATTCTCAAGACACTTCAGTTTTGCAATTCTTTGGTCTATGTCGGTGACTTTGGTGCGCCTACGGATATTGACATTTCTGATTCGACCTCCCAGTGAAACTCCGAGCCTATCCATTGGTCTTTGGGTGACCTTGAGCCTTCTAATAATATGTTTAAATAAAAGATAATAATAGGTATCTAAAACATTAAATTTACCATCCAACGGCTTCAATTGAGCGTAGGTAATTATTTCATCAACTACCTTACTGTCCATATTGTTACAGACGCCAGCACATCCAGCTACCCCAATCTGTCAAAATTCTTTTATAGATTTTCAACTTTATCACAAAAGCATAAGGTTCAATTTCAATTGATACAGTTGGGGTAGCTTGATGTGCTGGCGTCTGTACTGTGATATTACATTCGGTCTGACGCCCTCCTTTTCTTTAATCTTGTTACTATGAGTAATAATAATAACACACTTAAGCTAAACCCTTCTTACTATGAAGATATAGTGAAGTTAGTATAATGTTTATATATAAACTTGACTGCCTCGTTGGTCTAGCGGTAGCGCGTTTACCCGCTGAGAAATCCTGGGTTCAAATCCCGGATCAGGCCAAAAGTGATTTTGGAACTTTTCAGTATTATTATTAAAGAAAACGTTTTAGTAAATTTAATGCCTGTGATATTGCCTCCTTTTTGGGCTGGTATACCTTTAGCTCAGACTCACTAGTTCTATAAAATTTTCAATATATATCGACTGGATGTACGCCTTAACTTAAAATAATTTAAGTTGATGAAAAAAGTTTTCCAATATGAAATAAGTAAGTGCCCAAGTAAGTATCTGAGTTATAGTTTATTTTATATGAAATTAAATTAGCGAGTAAAACTTTGGACCAACAGTAAGGGTGTTTGTGCACCAACGGCGTTATAGATTAAATAATTAATTTATAATAACTATTATTACATACATACATACATAGACGCACGCCTGTTTCTCAGAGGGGTAGGCAGAGACAACGGATGTCCATTTGTCACGATCTTTGTACACGTCTTTTGCCTCGATTACTGTCATCATATTCTTCATACATGCTCGCCGGTTTAGGGTACTTCTGACCTGTCCTTTCTTGAGAACGTCAAATGTTCGACAAGGTCTTCCCCTTCCGGTTGTTTCATTCACACAGGCCAGGTATACTTCTTTGATTGACCAAAGAAGTATACCTGGCCTGTGTGAATGAAACAACCGGAAGGGGAAGACCTCGTCGAACATTTCTTTCAACTATTATTATATAATTCATTTATGTTATTTGGATTTTTTATAATTAATAATTAATAGTTTTCATCATAAATGTCTATGCATGTTCATTTACTTATTTTATATTTATTGTACTGTTTTTTTTAATTTGTATTGTTTTTATGGTTCATGTTTTATATAATATTCACACACAATTTAAATTATTCATGAAAAAACGGAATTGTTTTGAATTGAATTATATTCATGACGACATTATACTGTCGACGACGACATTCTTAGTATGTGCTAAGAATGTCGTTGTTAGTGCACGTGCAAGTTGGCGTGGATGGTAAGTACTTGCCTTTCACGACAAAGGTCGTGGGTTCGATTCCCACCCTGGACAGATATTTGTGCGCATGAACATGTCTGTTTGTGCTATGTCTGGGTGTAATTATCTATATAAGTATGTATTTACAAAAGAAAAGTAGAAATGTCCCTGGATATTATTGTTACTTAAGAAAATTCTTAAAAACAGTACTAATGACAAGACATCGCCTTTTCGCTGTGTAGGTAATGTCCTCATTCGGTGCACAAGAGTATTTACAATAACTGAAGTATATATTTTTTTTTGATAATGTCACACATATCATCCTAGCCCCAAACTAAGCAAAGCTTGTACTATGGGTACCAGGCGACGATATACATACCTACTTATATAGATAGATAAATACTTAAATACATAGAAAACATCTATGACTCAGAAACAAATATTCGTGCTCATCACACAAATATTTGCACTTACCGGGATTCGAACCCAGGACCACCAGCTTCGTAGGCAGGAGCACTACCAACTAGGCTACGGTGACCGACCGAAGTAACAAATACTAATAAAAGATGTGATTTAATTTTGTTCGTAGACACCAAACTAAATTAATAATATTTTTATGTAGTTGTCACGCACTAATAAATAAATTAAAAAGCCTTTTATTTCTTACAGAATTAAACAAAATTAAAACTTACTAACTATCTTTTATGGCAAATTCACTCTGCAAGAACCCCTCTGCAGGTAAAGGCCTCCTCCAATGTGATACAGTCTTCTCTGCATTTTGCAGAATGCATCCAGCTTGCACCCGCTATGCATTTAATCTCGTCCTCCCATCTGTTCCGGGGTCTCCCTTTCTTTTTTTTGCCTACTGGTCCATTCCATGGTCCACACATGATGTCCATCGCTGATCTAGCAGCCGTGCCACATGTCCAGCCCACTTCCATTTTAATGCAAGAGCTTGTGCGAGACCGTCTGTTGCTTTCGTGGAGTTACGTATTTTAGAATGGCGTATTTTTTGTATTTTCTTTATGTTTAACGTACTGCGTTCCATTCCGCGTCACGCACTAGCTGGCAATAAATCTACTGCTTTCCGTTAGTATTTACTTACTTATCGTGGGGGCAGTGGGTACCCTGGTGTCAGAGTTGTTCAAGCCGCCCATTAGGCCTCTGACAATGCTTAACGACTGTTGCCTAATGGCTACTACAGGGACCGACAAGTTAACGTGCCCTCCGGAGCACGGAGACGCTCCGAAATTAAAACACTTTCTCACCCATCTATGGACTGACCGCGAGCCTAGTTCCTTGTCCTCGCTAATCACTTGCGGACCGGTGAGAGCATCTAGCTGTTATAATAAAATATTTTGTTAATACATATTTATGTATATAGATAATTACACCCAAACTCAGGACGAACACACGTGTTCACGAACACAAATATCTGTCCTGGTCGAGAATCGAACCCACGACCTGCGGAGTCAACAGCAAGTATCAACCAACCACGCCAACCGGCACATCAATGTAGTTTATGATTTACTAGCTGTGCCCCGCGGTTTTACCCGCGTTAAACTTAATAAAATATAGCCATTATTTAGATATATAAGCTACTAGTAGTGCCCCGCGGTTTTACCCGCGTTAAACTTAATAAAATATGGCCTTTGTATTATTTAGATATATATGCTACTAGCTGTGCCCCCCGGTTTTGCCCGCGTTAAATTTTATAAATTATCATAGCTTTTTTCCCGTAGGTGATAGCGTGATAATATGTAGCCTATATGTTGACCCGATCTCTTAGTAAAATTCATGCAAAATTTAAAGTAAATCCATGCAGTACTTTTTGAGTTTAGCTCGGACATACATACAGACAAACAGACACACAGACAAAAATTCGAAAATACTATATTTTTGGCTTCGATATCGATTGTAGATCACGCCCCAAGTATCCTTTTAAAAAAATATTCAATGTACAGTTTTGACTTTCCTACGATTTTATTATATGTATAGATAGTATTAAATGTTTACCAATAAAATGTTAGTAGTATTATCGGTTGCAAGTGAACGTACATGGGTATATTTTGTACTGCAAACTAGACTTATGACGGGTCTGGTGCTATCCGGCCGCCGGATGCGAGTGCCGGTGTTCGGAGTGTCGGTAGAACTAAATGTTACCGATATTGCAATCACGCGGCAACTCAGTTTAACACGTAGTTTCGTATATCAGTTCAAGACCTGTGTGGAATCTTGTAAATGCAGCTTGCAAGGTTTAAAGTTTAAGTAAAAGCTAGTGTTTTTAGTTCGACTGCCTCATATATAGCCACGCTTGGTAGACGGGTCCCAGTAAGATGGTCATAGTACTATTATTGATCGAATATCTTTCATTGGCTGATATCACGGTAATTATTATTAGCATTTTCAATAAATATGTGTTTTAGTTTTAATGTTTATTCTATTCAACTAAATTTTCAGGTAGTTTTCTCCATAATTCAGGCTTAGAAGATAAATCTGAATTTCTTATATTAGAGATATCTAGGGTAGAGGCTTCAAAGGTAAGATATTAATAATAACCTGGGACATTATTCACACACGGCCATCTGATCCCAAACTAAACAGAGCTTGTACTATGGAAACCGAATAACTGATATATTACATATAATACCTACTTCTTTATTGTAAATACATACTTATATAGATAATTACACCCGGACTCAGGACAAACAGACATGTTCATGCACAAAAATATCTGTCCTGGGTGGGAATCGAACCCATAATCCATTATACATTTGACAATGTATTGTCAAAATGGTGTTTTAGTTTGTACATATTAATAATTTCTTATTCTTTATTGCACACAGAAGAATACATTTAAATTAAATTTTATAGTAAATAGCCATGTACATAGGCGAGCTGAATTCTTTAATGAATTTTCTTCCAGCAAACCATTAAGAGTGAAATTATTATATATAATGGGTACAAGCAGTGTACAACAAAACATTTTAGTGCATTTGTAGCGTAGGTAAGAATTCAATATCATTATTATTATGATGGACCTTGTGTTTATAGCGACGGTTGCGCTTTAATGGTACCACCGAATCCAATGCCCCCCAACTGAAAAAACCCAGTGAAACAAACTCTACGGGTTCATATACTACCTTTTTTTTTGGTGTTGGATACGCTCAATTCGCTCGTCGTTTAGGGCCGACACAGTAAAACCACCCCGGTAGCCAGCCAGTGCTTGTAGCGGAGGCTCTGGGTACTCGTGAACGATCTCGCCAGTACCCCCGCTGTACACTGCAGGCTCCGTGAGACTCTCACCCGGGGTGGGGACCCCCTCCCCATCACGCACAAGCGTGTTTAGGCAACCTGAGCTCCAGCAGGTTACCCCTTCCCGGGACCGCTTATACAAGACGAGTGGAGTTCCACCTCCAAACGCCAGCAGTCCAGGGGCGGCGGCCAGCAGGGGAGAAGTCAGCCGGGTGCCGCAAAGCCTCTATTGAATAGACTTTTAGGACTGCCTAAAAGTCTATTCAATAATATTGTAGGTTTTACAGCCTTAGGGCTATATTAAATAAACTTTTCCTTTCATTTTGGGATCTAAAAGGATTTCGACAACCCTGAAAATTCATCCATAATTTCGTGCAGAAAAAATTAAAAGTTTCCTAACTACTTGAAACCTAAACTCGACATCCCTGTTTCAATTTGGTTCAGGCTAGAATATTTTTTGACTGTGCGGTACATTATATTTTAATGTCTGACAAAAATATACATACATACATAAACATACATAGACTCAAGCCTGTTTCCCAGAGGGGTAGGCAGAGACAACGGGCTTCCATTTGTCACGATCCTTGCATACCTCTTTCACTTCGTTTACTGACATAATATTCTTCATACATGCTCGCCGGTTTAGGGTACTTCTGACCTGACCTTTCTTAAGTACGTCTCCGATTTGATCAGAGAGTGTTCTACTAGGTCTTCCCCTTCCGGTTGTACCATTCACATAGGCCAGGTATACTTTTGTCAATCTTCTTTCATTCATCCTTTCTAAATGGCGAAACCATCAAAAATATAACCGACGTTTATAGCACTGGTGCGGATGTGTAGCTATTAAGGGGACTATGCACCCCAGGTTTTTTAAGCGTTAGCATCGCGTTTATATCGATTCAAACAAACACCAAATTGCTCTGTAGGACAAAAGCGCGCCGTCGACGCGTTTAAAAAACATGGTGGGCATAGGCTCTTAATGTAACTAGAGATTGCACTTGTTCAAAATTCGACCATAAAGGTTCTTTTGTCAAAGAGGATATACACATTACAGATAAATAACAATAATCTGTTCTCAGTTTTGAGATTGTTTGTCATCTCTTTTACGTTTGTCCGTATCAAAATCATGGTAGTGTATGTGTGTGTAATCTTTAATTTATTAAAGGACTAGCTATGCCCCACGGTTTTCCCCGCATTAAATTAGTTTTGGCGTAAAATAGTAACAAACATACATCCATACATCTATACTCACAAACTTTAGCATTTATATTATTAGTAGCATGTGTACCTCTATGTGTGCGGTTTAGGCAGTGCACGCCGGAATAGCTCACAGATGGTAGATTTTGTGTGTGTAATCTTTAATTTATTAAAGGACTAGCTATGCCCCGCGGTTAAACCCGCATTATAGTAGTTTTGGCGTAAAAGAGTAACAAATATACATCCAAACATCTATACTCACAAACTTTTGCAATTATAATATTAGTAGCATGTGTACCTCTATGTGTGCGGTTTAGGCAGTGCACGCCGGAATAGCTTACAGATGGTAGATTAATTTATTAAATATCTTTAATTTATTAAAGGACTAGCTATGCCCCGCGGTTAAACCCGCATTATAGTAGTTTTGGCGTAAAAGAGTAACAAATATACATCTATACTCACAAACTTTCACAATTATAATATTAGTAGCATGTGTACCTCTATGTGTGCGGTTTTGGCAGTGCACGCCGTAATAGGTCGCAGATGGTAGATTTTTTCCTACTTACTTGACATTTATCGTCACATTTTGGACAATTCACATCCATACATCTATATTCACAAACTTTCGCATTTATAATATTAGTAGCATGTGTACCTCTATGTGTGCGGTTTTGGCAGTGCACGCCGAAATAGCTCACAGATGGTAGATTTTTTCCTACTAACTTGACATTTATCGTCACATTTTGGACAATTCACATCCATACATCTATACTCACAAACTATCGCATTTATAATATTAGTAGCATGTGTGCGGTTTTGGCAGTGCACGCCGGAATAGCTCACAGATGGTAGATTTTTTCCTACTAACTTGACACTTATCGTCATATTTTGGACAATTCACACAATGTCTTTATAAATTATAGCCTATGTGTTATTCTATGTCTAAGTTATATTATTGTAAAGTTTCATTAAAATCCATCAGTAGTTTTAACGTGAAAGAATAACAAACATCCATCCATCCAAACTTACAAACTTTCACGTTTATAATATTAGTAGGATTACTTCTTATGCCTATTATATAAAAATATTAGCTTTCTGCAAATTTTCTCCATATGAACTTAACTCAAGATACATACACAGACTCACGCCTGTTTCCCAGAGGGGTAGGCAGAGACGACGGACTTCCATTTGTCACGATCCTTGCACATCTCTTTCGCTTCGTTTACTGAAATTATATTCTTCATACATGCTCGCCGGTTTAGGGTACTTCTGACCTGACCTTTCCGAAGTACGTCTCCAATTTGATCAGAGAATGTTCTACGAGGTCTTCCCCTTCCGGTTGTACCATTCACACAGGCCAGGTATACTTCTTTTGTCAGTATTCTTTCATTCATCCTTTCTAAATGGCCAAACCAACTATAATATACTATACTTTAACTCAAGATAATTGTTTATATGAACCAAAAACATAAAACAATAACAATAATAGGAGCTTACAGTTAAATGCAACACAATGTATCTAAATATAAACACAAACATAACACAAATGAATAGCGGTACAGTCAGCAAATGAAATATTTAGGTATACCAGGCCAATATCTATGATTGCTTCGCGAAATTATTACAATATTTTTTGAAGCCCCAATTCACACAAAGTTATCGCCGCGTTTATTTCATCGAGCCATATCCAGAAATGGCAGTTTTATTTGACAAATCGAAAATAACTTTATTTGAAAACTCTTCAATAAAATGTTATATGTCGGAGTCTTTCGGCTGATATGATGATGATGATGATGATGTCGTAGTAGGTCAGATAAAATACGAAGGACTTTATTTGACCCTAACCTCTATTAACCGCTACGGATGAGGTATAGATAGATAGATAGATACACTATATTGCACAACATATAAAAAAAAGAAGTTTACAGGAAAAATCTATAAAAAATTAATATTTAAAACAAGCTGGGCCCCGCGGTTTTACCCGCGATAAATTACATAAATTGCCACAACTCCTCCCCCGTAGGTGATAGCGTAATAATATGTAGCCTATATGTTGACCCATCCTCTTAGTAATATACATGCAAAATATGGAGTAAATCCATGCAGTACTTTTTGAGTTTAGCCCGGACATACATACAGACAAATAGACAAAAATTCTAAATAATAATTTTGGCTTCGATGTCGATTGTAGATCACGCCCCAAGTCCTTTTAAAAAAATATTCGATGTATAGTTTTGACTTTCCAACGATTTTATTATATGTACAATTGGCGGTTTTGTCGCATAATAGCGATTTCTTCCAGACAACGGAAGGATGGACTTGTAAAATTTGGAAATGACAGGCAGCTGGTAGTGTACCATCGTCAGTTCTACAGAGTGTAGTGTTCTAACCTAGTAATATATATACTACATAGATTAATGCACTAACATAAATTCATATTCATATATAAACAAGTATAAAAAACTAATAAATATTTCATAATACATTTTATATACTTACATAAACAAATAAATGATAGTAAAAAATAATATAAATTATCAATTGCATTTGGTCTTTAACCATATTTTTGAAAGATGTAATATTTCTAGCACGTCGTATTGGCACTGTAGTGCATTCCACAGTCGAATTGCTTTTACTGTAAAAGACTTGGTATCTCCGGGTAGGTGATTTCAAGAGCTATTACAATATAAAATAAAGTTAGTATAGCTTGGAGTTTCTGTGCGAGATCGAATCATTAATGTTGACATCCGCAGGCAAAACAAAGTAACTGACATAGCCCACAGAATTTCCAAGTTGAAGTGGCAGTGGGCAGGGCACATAGCTCGAAGAACCGATGGCCGCTGGGGCAGAAAGGTTCTCCAGTGTCGACCACGAACCGGAAAAAAACAGCATGGGCCTGCTCCCTACAAGGGGGACCGATGATCTTGTAAGCGTCGCTGGAAGTCGCTTGATGCGGGTGGCGCAAGACCGGCAATTGTGGAAATCTTTGGGGGAGGACTTTGTCCAGCAATGGACGTCTTTCGGGTCATGATATTTTTTATTTTTATACTTATTGCAGAAAATTGTACAAAGGCGGACTTAATTCCAAAGACATTCTCTGCCAGTCACAGAGAGAGAGAGAGAGGGAGCGAGTCAGTAATAATATGATGAGAATATAAAAAAATTGGTAGTGGAAAAAGTCAGCATTTTCCAGAAAACTAATTTTTCTGGCGAAAAACGTGTTTTATACTGTTTATTATATTATTCTAAAAATAACGATATATTTTAGAAGCTCAAATTCACACACATTTAGCTGGGATAGGAATTACAATCCGACAACATGTGTCACACACTCTTTTAGACTTGTGGCACTTGTTGCCCCTCTAGTGTTGCTAGTGTCCATGGGTGGCGGTGATCACTCACCATAAGGTGCCCACTTGCCCTTTTGCCTTGATATTATATAAAAAAGCATGAACTGACTACTCTTATTATTAATGGCTGTCCCATCTATCACACAATACACTCAGGATGCTGTGGGAGCTAGCACGTATTCTACCGAGAATAGAAGCGCACCGTTTCCGTATAATTGCATGGAAACCATCAACCCTGGCCTCGGTGAACATCCTGGAAGCGCTACAAAGGCGTGGCAGTGTTATGTGTCGATAAAATTGTAAATATTTTACCCAATTATGAGCATTACTCCCAATATACAACAGTAAAATTCAAAGGTAAGTAATAAAAATTTAACAGCCCTTACCTTTTTTATGGGTTTATTCTCTTCCTCTTACCCACCACGGCAATTCCTGTAAGCCCAGGATCAACAGTGTCACAAAATAAAATGACTCTCACGCTACGTCCTACGTAGGTGGTTAAAAGCGAACGCGATTATGAAGCGGTGACACGCGAATTCGATGCGGTGCGGCGGCTATGTCCAACGTGCACGCGAATCGTCTCGCGCAGCCGCCACCTTAGCCGCAAAAACACGATGGCACCGCATCCAGTTCGCGCGAAAATATCAAGCCAACTGATCGCGTTCGCTTCATTTCGCGCCGCTCCGTAACGCGGTTTGGTCACGTAGGACACTTCAATAGGTTTCGACTGTTTGTTGTTTTCGAGCCACGCCGCGCCGCTTCGCGGTCGCGTCTATATCGCTCACGCAGGACGTAGCGTTAGCGGTGAGGCCGTGGCAAGTCCCGGGGAATTACTTATTTTTAATAATAAATGACATTTATTTGGAACTAAACCCATTGCATTATAATTTTAACCCACCAAACTGCGTCGACTGTGTGTTATGGATCCCACAACAAATTGAATCAGAAAGAAACAAGGAGGAGTTGGAAAAAACTCATCACTTCCCTCCAGAACATAGCCTACACCTTTCAGAAGTATTCACTTCAATTCTCAAACAGTGCCACTAATAGTAGGATTATCACTTAACTGCAAATGGCAAGTATAAATCACACCCATATTATAGAACATTATCATAAAACAACTGATCTAGTTCACGTTCAAAAGGTCAGGCAAAGTAAAGCGATAAATCTCCGGTAGTAGGGAGTACCTACTGCACCCGTGAGTCGTTTCCATCTTAATTTATCTCCTTGACTTGACTTTGAATAGGTGAAGTGTTTGTTGTACTATGGGTAAACTTCAAGCAACCCGCTGGAGATCGTTGGCTAAAGTGAACGTGATTTAATACGGAGTTTTGTATGGCAACTTTTTCAAAAGTTATCTTTTTATAAAGAAGGTATAGATCTTATCGGTGTTTATGGAATCTTCTTGGCTAGAATGTGAATGGCTGACGTTTTGATAGTATTATGGATTAACTGAGGCTAATGGATAACGCTAGTATACTATAGAAGTGGCGATTAAATACTAGCTTCTGAGTTAAGTTTAATAAAACGATATACAATTACTATTGGATTTAAGTAATCTTCTTGGGTAGGATATTAATATCTGATATCTTGGTTGTACTTTGGGTTCTCTGTGGCTAATGTATGATACTAGTACACTGGAGGAGGGGCGATTGAATAGCAGCTTCTGAGTTACGGTTATTTAAACAATATAACATTTTATGGATTTTGTGGAATATCTTGACTTTGCTGTGATTAAATGAGGTATCTGTTTTGGCCTTGGTTGCGTGTAAAAAAGGCGATCTTATATTGCTGCCTGTCCCCGTTTCAGTGTCGTTAGCATCGCTCTGTATCGCTGCCGTCTGTCACCATAGTTTATCGTGCAGCAAGTAGTGCAGTGGCAAATATACAGACCTTGAAATAGATTACCAACTGCTTTCAAAACGCGACATACGAATATGTTCGTGCAGGAAGCTGGTGGGCTGATAGGAGTTATCTCGGATGCCAAGGAATATAAAAATTCATGGTTTTACTTGTCTTTATGGTTTGTATGTTGCATAGAATTTAATAATGTAGGGTGCGTGCGTTTTAGGCGCATTTTATAATACGCGCATATAGCTCTTTGTTGTTAGTGATGGTGGTAATGGCCGTTCTGGTGGAACCACGCCTCCTCAATCAGAGTGCGGTGCCGCTTCTAGGCTCCAACCAACAATTTATATCATTGTATAATTTTGGAGTCGGGATAAATTCATTGGGCGAGATATACATATAGGTATACCTACATACATCACCATCATCATATTTAAGAAGGGGGAAGCCGTTAGGGCACTTGATACGACATGACACCTTTATGGAGAATATTATTATTATTGAAGGCAAAATAGAGGCAAGGAGACGACGAGGAAGACCAAGAAGGACCTATTTGGATCAGGTAAAGGAAAATATAAATATAATGTCGTATCAAGAAGTCAAAGCGCTCGCCGAAAGCCAAGACGATTGGAAGAAGCTTCACCGACAAGAGCTAATAGGATCTATTGATTTCAATTGCTTTCGATATTCGTTAAAAACCAAAAAAATTAGCACTAAATCAATGTGCGGAGAATCACACTTGCGATTTAACTGCTGTTACAACTCCATCTAGTGGATCTAGCAGAAAATATAACATTCTGAACTAAATTATTATTGATCTGTGGAAAATCATACTAGCGACGTAAAATTTACTGTGCAACGCCATCTAACGACGTGACCAAACAACTTGAATATTTTTTCTTAGCCGTGTTAATTATATATTTTTTCAAGCAATATTCAGAAGATATCTCGTATCTAACCAGTGTTGACCGTGACTTCGCCAGCGTTGGTACTTCTGCAGTTGATACCAGTAAGGGGATGTTATTGGGTCGCCCCCATGGTGGAGTGGCATTGTTATGGCGGAAAAGTGTTTTCTCCAATGTGTTAGTAGTTAGTTGTGACAATCCACGCGTGTGTGCTATTAAAATTATGATGCAGAATAAAGCTGTGTTAGTGGTGAGTTTATACATGCCTACGGACCAGGCGGATAATCTAGTCGAGTTTACAGACTGCTTGGGACTGGTGAGTGCTATTATAGACACTGAGGAAATAGATTCAGCTTTTGTTTTAGGCGATTTTAATGCTCATCCGAATGAACCATTTTATGACGAACTTATGCATTTTTGTAAGGAATGTAATCTTACCTGTGTAGATATTGAACAATTAGGATTACATTCCAGTAGTTACACTTTTGTGAGTGAAGCTCATGGTACGACAAGGTGGCTGGACCATTGCCTGGTTACAGAATCTGCTTTGAAAACAGTAACAAATGTACATATAAATTACGATGTTTTGTGGTCAGATCACTTTCCATTATGTATCAGTTGTAATTTAATCCTTTAAATCCGAAAAATTTTAGTAATGCCATGTCTTCGGAAAACGTTACAACATGTGTGGCATGGGGTGATAGGAAACCCCCTCAGATAGCTCAATATACGAAATATTGTAATAGTCGTCTACGACTTATAGACTTCCCGTCAGTTTTTAGAGAATGTGGTGATAAGATATGTACTAATAGTCACCACAAAGTAATTCTAGACCGTATGTATAACGACATAGTTACTGCCCTTTGTGACTCATCTATGGCTAGCAAACGACCGCGGCAGCGAGGAAGCGGGCGTAGGAAGGAAACCAATGTACAGGGATGGAATACCTATGTTAAGGACTCTCACAGGGTGGCCAGGTTAAATTTTCATAACTGGGTTTCGCACGGTAAACCACGATATGGTCCGATTTATGAAGATATGTGCGAAAGTAGAAAAATATTTAAGGCACGGTTAAAATGGACTCAAAATAATTATGAGCAATTAAAAATGAATAAGTTAGCTACTCAATTTCGTAAAAAAGATTTTAAGAGCTTTTGGAAGAGTACTAGTAAATTTAATGTACGGCCGGGCCTCCCTGTGAGTGTAAATGGGGTATCCGAGCCCAAAAATATTGCAGAAATATTTAAACAACAGTTTTATATAACTTCACCCTTAGGCCCGTCGACTTCGAAGGTGCTGGATACTGGGTTTCATAGTTCCGGGACGGTAAGAATTACAGCCAAAATGGTGGCTCACGCTATCAAGCGTATAAAGAGAGGCAAATCTCCCGGCCACGATGGCCTCAGTATCGAACACCTTATACATGCTGGACCCCACATTGAACGAGTGCTGGCCATATTTTATTCACTCTGTTTAAGCCATTCGTATTTACCTGTAGATTTAATGAAAACAATTGTCGTGCCAATTGTGAAAAACAAAACAGGTGACTTGTCTAGTAAAGCAAACTACAGGCCCATTTCATTAGCAACTGTAGTAGCTAAGGTGCTTGACAGTGTGCTTGATGTTCAATTGGACCAGTACGTAAAGCTACATGATAATCAATTTGGTTTCAGACCACAGTTATCGACGGAAAGCACCATTTTGTGCTTGAAGCACACTGTTAAGCACTATACCGATAGACGAACGCCGGTCTACGGCTGTTTTCTCGATATGTCAAAGGCTTTCAACATGGTGTCATATGACATTCTGTGGCGGAAGTTACGGGACATAGAACTACCTTGTGACTTGATTAATATATTCAAGTACTGGTATAGAAATCAAATAAATACTGTGCGTTGGGCGGGAGCTCTTTCAACTCCTTATAAACTAGAGTGCGGAGTGAGGGAGGGTGGACTTACCTCACCCCGCCTTTTTAATTTATATATCAATGAGCTGATTGTGGCGCTCAGTAGCTGCCGTGTTGGCTGTCACATAGAAGATGTGTGTGTTAATAATATAAGTTTCGCTGATGACATGGCATTATTAAGTGCTTCGGTTTGTGGCATTAGAAAGATGCTAAACATATGTGAGGGTTATGCGGCGTCCCACGGTCTAATGTACAATACAAGCAAAACGGTGTACATGGTGTTTGCGTCAGGAACTAAGTGCCCCTCTAGTGTTCCTCCTATCAAGCTAAATGGCAATGACTTGGAGAGAGTAAATCATTTTAAATATCTGGGACACGTATTGACAGTAGACCTAAGGGATGACGCGGATATGGAACGTGAGCGGAGAGCACTATCCGTGAGAGCTAATATGATAGCACGCAGGTTTGCACGTTGTTCAAACGAAGTGAAAATAACCCTTTTTAAAGCATATTGTACATCCCTTTACACGTGCAGCCTGTGGGCAAATTATACACGGAGAGCGCATAGTGCTCTCGGTGCGCGTTCATGCTAAGCAGAGTGCGGGCTAGCCGAAATTCCGTCTTGGCTGTCATAGGAAACAGGCTAGATTGCCCTTACGTCAGTCACTGGATCGGTCTGCATGTGCAGCTTGATACCCTGACTCACGCAAGAAGCCATTGCTGTTAGAGTTGTGAATGTAAAATTATATTGTAGATACTAACATAATTTTTAAGATTTATGTTTTACTAACAAAATGGATCCTTGTTATCTGATTGAAAATAAATTTATTATTATTATTATTTAATATTTAAATTAATTTTAAAAGCAATTTTCTCCCACAAAAAATGAGGTTTCCCGTGGGCAATGTTACTTGCTTGTACATCCTTTTTATTCTCATTTATTCCACAAAATGTCCTTTGTTTGTTGAAACATTTCATTTATTTGTTTTACTAAAACCTTTTAATGGAGGGTAGATAAAACATTTACTACCTCCTCACCGCGAAATTGTAAATTAAAATTGTGATGACATTTTTATATAATAGGTAAGACTGAATTATAGAATTGATGTAGTGGGCGCGTGGTTTGGTAAATAGTTGCCTTTCACGCCGCAGGTAGTAGGTTGGATTCCCATCCAGGACAAATAGTTGTGTGCAGGATCATGTCCGTTTGTATTGAGTCTGGGTGTAATTATCGACTTGTATATACACATATGTATTTACAAAAGACAAGTAGTATATCAGTTATCTTGTTTCCACAGTACAAGCTCTGGTTAGTTTGGGATCAGACGGCCGTGTGAGAATAATGTCCCAGGATGTCCAGGACTTCATATCCGTCAATTATATTATGTTTGGAAAGCACCCCTTGACACAGAGAGTAAACGGTAGAAGGTGAGAATTTGACTTGCAGTGATACATACATATCATACTAATATTATAAATGCGAAAGTTTGTTACTATGTGAGTGTGTATGTTTGTTACTTCTTCACGTCTAAACGGCTGGAGCGATTTTAATAAAATTTGGTATGGAGTTAGCTGACACCCGGGATTAACACATAGGCTATAATTTATAAAGTTTGACGCCGGTAAAACCGCGGGGCACAGCTAGTTATAGACAAATCACATCGAGAAACAGAACAAATAATCGCGGTAATCACACAAAGATTTGTCCTGTGTAGGAATCAAACCCACGACCTCTGGCTTAGGGTCACTAACCGCTAGACCAATAGTCCAGTCTGTAAAATGTGTAAGTTATTTTTTTTTAAATTCCGTTTTACGGCTCTGGCTTCTTCGGCCTTATGAGCCTTCAGTAAATATATTTTTATATCATTTATTTCCGTCATTATCAAGTAAAGTCCGTCACAGTCAAGTCATACATAGTCCTTGTCCAGCCCCAGTAAAGCAGTGGAGACTTTACAGAGGCTTATATGGAGTTTTAGATTCAACACAGAAAATCGCAAAACGGCAATATAGCACTTTCCTTCGCTTGTGTACGTTGTCGAAGATGTTATGTCTAAAAATCCACCATATTTACATATAAAAACTCGAATTTACACCAGTTTTTGAAAATGAAACAATGCCCCGATGCGATATTCCGCGTTGGCGCCAAAACTCTATGTAAGTTATTGGGTGCAAGTGTTGCCAGTTGAATATTACATTAAGCAGTTTCTATTAATTGATACAAACAGATTTGTAATTTCCCGGGGCACAATTATTACCAATGTAAAATGTTTAGACGCGTTAATTAAATCCTGGGAGGCGGAGGGCCCGCTGATTAAGGAAGAAATGTTCGTTCTCAGCGAGGTATTACACAATTTACGTCCCGCCTCAGTTTTTGTGACCAATTAACGTCCAGTTAATTAAAGTATCGCCTTTTTTATTCTTTACCCTTGAACATAGTTGCCGGTATTATTCTTGTTTATTTTCTCAGTTAACCTTTGAGCAATTATATTTGTTGTCCTGCTAACATTAGTGTTGTAACAATAATAATAATATCCTCGGAAATTATTTACACACGGCCGCCTGGGGCTCTACCGGATAAGTCACCGAACATCGATTTCTTAAATGGCGTTCAAATAAGTAAAGGTCAAAAATGACTTACTCAATCATTAAATTGGCTTCCATGAGCACATGTGACGTAATAAATGGTCTGGGATCGATTGTCAACGTTGAAGCCGATTTAACGATTGATTAAGTCATTTTTAACCTTTATTTATTTGAACGCCATTTAAGAACTCGACGTTCGGCGACTTAGCCGGTAGTGCCCCTGGTCCCGAACTTAGCAGAGCTTGTACTATGGACACCATATAACTGATGTACTAAATATACTACTTGTTTTTTGCAAACACATATTTATATATAGAGTATAATGTATATGTATATAGATAATTACACCCAGTCTCAGGACAAACAGACATGTTCATGCACACAAATATCTGTCCAGGTGGGAATCGAACCCACGACCTCCAGCATGAAAAGCAACAATTTTCCAACCTCGCCAACAGGCCCGTCACGTAACGGAGCTGTATGGCTGGCGACAAAGAATAATCCCGTGGGTGGCGTAGCGCGTAGCACGAAAGAATAATCCCGTGGGTGGCGTAGCGCGTAGCACGAAAGAATAATCCCGTGGGTGGCGTAGCGCGTAGCACGAAAGAATAATCCCGTGGCTGGCGTAGCGCGTAGCACGAAAGAGTAGAACGGGCAGCAGCTACTCTCTGTGTACTATGACCACCATACTCACCGTCACCGGAGCCTACTTGGTAGTGCTCCTGCCTACGAAGCTGGTGGTCCTGGGTTCGAATCCCGGTTAGTGCAAATATTTGTGTGATGAGCACGAATATTTGTTTCTGAGTCATAGATATATAAGTATTTATCTATCTATATAAGTATGTATATCGTCGCCTGGTACCCATAGTACAAGCTTTGCTTAGTTTGGGGATAGGATGATCTGTGTGACATTGTCCCCAGATATTATTATTATTATTATATAAGTATGTATATCGTCGCCTGGTACCCATAGTACAAGCTTTGCTTATTTTGGGGCTAGGATGATCTGTGTGACATTGTCCTTAGATATTATTATTAGTATACTGTAATCGCCAACCAGTCTGACCAGCATAGCGATTATGGAATATCCCTTCAAATGATGGAAATAACTCCATTATGCCTATCATTTGAAGAGACCTTTGCCAAACAGTGAATGATGTCCACTACTTGGCAAAGGCTGACATGATGATGATGAACGAAGCGGATAGATTTTGTACACCCAGACACAACAAATTATTATGAGCCCAAGATCTCTGGCTTAGGAGTCAGGAACACTAACCACTAAATCAACAAACCAGTGAATTATATTCTTAAGCGTACCTATACAACATGTAACTTAATTAACGCACATCCTGAAAATAGTTTGTTCAGAATCGTTTACTGAATCGATTTATATCATTTTTAATATAGGTATTTTTTTTATTTCAAAATAATTAAAACTACGGATATTATTGTCATATTAACCCTGTACAGTCAAAACCAATTGAAATGGACCGTAAGTCCAAGTAATAAGACTTTGAAAATCGCAGTTTTGTTGTACATCATACAAATTCCATCATTCAATTCAAAATGAAGAAAAATAAACTTTATTCCAAGAAACTAATTTAGTAAATACCAATGCATATACATGTTAAATAAAAAATTCAGTCTCTGTATTATGATTACAACATAATATTCTAATTGGGGTGATTGAGGGTGTGCGTTAATTACATTACATGTTGTATATGTATATTATGGAATATACAATGTGTGCGCGCACCTCTCTGGTCCTTCAGCAATATACGAAACGTAACTCTCTTCACTAACTCATATCTCCCTCTCAACTTCCGTTCGCCTATCCCGATCACACTTTTCGGTCTCGTCACGCATTCACCAAGTCAAGCATTCAACAATCCATATTTTTTTTTGCCATATAATATGGTTACATAATGATGATGATGATATACAGAATAAAGGCCTCACATTTAGCCCAAAAGCATGCAAATACAAAACACAAAATTAATATCAAATCACTACCTACAGTTTCAATAATTAAGTCGTCGCACAATCAAATTTATAAAAATGTCATAAAAAAAGTATTCTAGTCAAAATAAAATGTAGTAAGTACGTTATTATGATTTTTTGTTCCTTGTTAAGAATTCATTCACAGAATAATACATTTGTTCATTTCATTTCATTTCATTTATTCAATAACAATATCTCTATTGTGTCTGAATTACATTAATAAAAAACAAATTACAGCATAAAATAAAATTACAAAATCTCCTGGTTAAATAATAATGTCAATACAAAATCTAAAATAAATGTCAAAATTAATTTCTTACATACAATTTAGTGAACAAGTAAACGACGTGGAGAGAATTATACAAAATAAAATCAATTGTCAATATAATAGCAATCATAAATCATTTATTGAATAGAGACACCTTTCCAGACACCGTTCTAGAAGCCATGCCCTTAACCTTTTCTTAAAGGGTACAACCGGCAATATTTTAATATCTGTCGGCGTAGCATTAAATATTTTGACACACATTGCGTAACAATTCTTGGACAGTAGCGTCGTTTCGGTTTTAAATGGCATTACTAGTCTATTACAATTTCTTGTATTTCGCGGATACATATCTTTCGCCATTGTAAAAAGTTTATTCTTTCAATTCAAAATAATGATGACAGATTCATAAAAACGCCATTTAAAACCAGTGAAACTGTTTTCGCAATATTCCGTAGATTCTTTGTCGGGTTAAAAGGGTGGCGTGGGAATTCCTCCAATATTTAGGAAGTTATGTTCAAATAAAATTACGTGCGCAGGAATTTATGTTATCTTCGCTTCGTTCATAAAGCTTATATAGGTAGGTGTCTCTCGCCGGGAAAATTAGTCACTTTTATTTTAGATTTCTATTAACCCTTCGATACTCAGTAACTTTCCTCGAAACGAGGAGAATGATTATATGACAAATATTAATGTTATGACAAATTGGTGTTCATTATTGTTTTGTAAATTAACTTCATCATCATCATCATCATATCAGCCGAAAGACGTCCACTGCTGGACAAAGGCCTCCCCCAAGGATCTCCACAATAGCCGGTCCTGCGCTGCCCGCATCCAGCGGCTTCCCGCGACCCGCACAAGATCGTCGGTCCACCGTGTAGGAGGCCTGCCCACGCTGCGTCTTCCGGTTCGTGGTCGCCACTCGAGAACCTTTCTGCCCCATCGGCCGTCAGTTCTACGAGCTATGTGCCCTGCCCACTGCCACTTCAGTTTGGCAATTCTTTGGGCTATGTCGGCTACTTTAGTTCGCCTGCGGATCTCAGCATTTCTTATTCGATCTCGCAGGGAAACTCCAAGCATAGCCCTTTCCATTGCTCTTTGGGTGACCTTGAGCCGCCTGATAAGGCCCATAGTTAGCGACCACGTCTCTGTTCCGTAAGTCATCACTGGCAACACACACTGGTCGAAGACTTTCGACTTGAGACACTGCGGTATTTGGGATGAGAAGATATTACGTAGCTTCCCGAACGCTGCCCAGCCGAGTTGGATTCTACGATTGACCTCCTTTTCGAAGTTGGACCTACCTAGTTGGATGGTCTGTCCTAGGTAAATATAGTTCTCAACAACTTCGAGTGCAGAGTCTCCAACCTTAACTAGAGTGGGTGCAACATGGATGTTCGACATGATTTTCGTCTTATCCATGTTCATTTTCAGACCCACTTGTTGAGAGACTCTACTGAGGCCATCGAGCATTGTACCGAGGTCGTCAAGGGTCTCAGCCATGACTACTATGTCGTCGGCAAATCTAAGGTGGGTGATGTACTCGCCATTGACATTGATGCCAAAGCCTTCCCAGTCCAGAAGCTTGAAAACATCTTCCAATGCAGCGGTGAACAGTTTCGGAGATATGACGTCTCCCTGTCTCACGCCTCGCTGCAATTGAATAGGTTTCGAGTTCTGGTCCTGAAGTCGGATTGACATGGTGGCGTTTTCGTACAAACACTTTAACACCTGGACATACCGATAGTCAATTTGGCACCTTTGAAGAGACCTCAGCACGGCCCATGTTTCGATAGAATCAAAGGCTTTCTCATAGTCCACAAACGCTAAGCATAATGGCTGGTTATACTCCTCTGTCTTCTGTATAACTTGCCGCAGCGTATGTATGTGGTCTATGGTACTGTAGCCTTCTCGGAATCCGGCTTGTTCGGGAGGCTGGAAGTCGTCAAACCTTCGTGCGAGACGATTCGTAATGACTCTCGAAAACAACTTGTAAACATGGCTCAGCAGTGAGATGGGTCTGTAATTCTTCAATAGGGTTTTATCGCCCTTTTTGAAGAAAAGCACCACCACACTCCTGTGCCATGCTTTTGGCGTTTGACCTTCGAGTATGACGGAGTTGAATAACTTCTGAAGGGCCCGTAGGATCGGTGTACCACCCGCCTTCAGAAGCTCAGCTGTAACTCCATCATCACCCGGCGCCTTGTTGTTTTTTAGTTGTTTGAGAGCCATTCTAATCTCGTACAGGCTGACGTCCGGGATATCTTGGGTGTAGTGTCGGGTTAGTCTTGCTCTTGGATCGGCATGACTATTGACAGGAAGTTGCGTTGTCGTGTATAACTGTCCGTAGAACTTCTCGATCTCACCTAGCAACTCTGGTTTTGACGTGACGATTCTACCATCCTCAGTCTTCAGCTTCGTCAGTTGGCTTTGCCCAATAGACAAATCTCTTGCGAACACTTTAGAGCCTCTATTCCGCTCGATGGCCTCTTTTATACTAATAGTATTAAATTGGCGTGTGTCGCGAGTCAGAGTTTTTGAGATTTGTCTGTTGAGCTGCCTGTATCTGGCAGCATCACATGAGGATGTTAGAATCATTTTCCGCCTTTCTTCCATAAGCTGTAGGGTATGGTCGGAGATCTTTTTGATTCCATTTGTACGGCGGGTTTTGTAGAAGTTAGACCCGGCCGTATGGACAGCTTCCACGAACCTGTCGTGGTATGTATCCACTTCTTCACAGTCTGCTAGGCATTCGAATCGGTTCTGAAGTTCGAGTTGAAAGGGTTCGGGGTTTTGGAGGTGGAACGGTATGGGACGGAGCGTAGACTTCATCAGTCGGGACCTCTCGAGTTTGACATTTAGGTTCAATGAGCCTCTGACCAGTCTGTGATCGCTCCCGGTCTTAACCGCATTGATCACAGAGACATCATTGAATACTTGTCTCCTCGTCGACAGGATGAAGTCTATCTCGTCATTATAAATTAACTTAAGAATATTTAACTAAATGTGACATTTATTACTGCAGGAACTGTAAAATTGTATACACCTGTGTGGTTGATTTTTGAGAACTATGTATGTATAGGATAAGATCCTCTTTTTGTACCAAATTTCACACAATAAACATTGATTTGATTTGAGATATAGGTACAAAATCCCAACTTACGTGTGAGTGAAACAAACAACTTCACAAATGGTCGATGCTCCAGACGTCTTATCATCATCATATCAGCCGAAAGACATCCTCTGCTGGACAAAGGCCTCTCCCAAGGATCTCCACAATGGCCGGTCTTGTGCTATAGCATTCAGCGGCTTCCCGCGACCCCTACAAGATCGTCGGCCCACCTTATAGGAGACCTGCCCACGCTGCGTCTTCCGATTCTTGGTCATTCGAAAACCTTTCTGTCCCATTAAGTCGATAAATATACTATGATAACATATTTTTTATTTACAATGTCACACAGATCATCGTAGCCCCAAACTAAGCAAAGCTTGTACTATGGGTACCAGGCGACGATATACATACTTATATAGATAGATAAATACTTAAATACATAGAAAACATACTTGACTCAGAAACAAATATTCGTGCTCATCGCACAAATATTTGCACTTACCGGGATTCGAACCCAGGACCACCAGCTTCGTAGGCAGGAGCACTACCAACTAGGCTACGGTGACCGTCGTTTTGTGATAACACCGCCCATTTGTGTTCGATATGTAGGTATATTTATCTGTTTTCTGATTGTCATAATACATTGTTCGCCTAGTTTGGTATCAGATGTCAGCATGTTACTTGTGACAGAACAGCTATTCATGGGTCACACAAATAGTTGTCCGGCGCGGGACTCGAACCCGCGACACGAAGCGGCGAGGTCGTAGCCGCTGCGCCACACTTGCAGTCAAAATTATTATATTTATAGATTTATATTATGTATATAATAATATCTAGGGACAATGTCACACAGCTCATCCTAGCCCCAAACTAAGCAAAGCTTGTACTATGGGTACCAGGCGACGATATACATACTTATATAGATAGATAAATACTTAAATAATTAGAAAACATCCATGACTCAGAAGCAAATATTCGTGGTCATCACACAACACAATTACCGGGATTCGAACCCAGGACCACCAGCTTCGTAGGCAGGAGCACTACAAACTATTGTATATATATACAATACATAGAAAACACCCAGTTCAAGACGATTACATATGTTCATGAACAGAAATATGAGTCTTCGGCTATACTTATTTTCTAATGATCTTTGTTGTAGGAACATTAATCGTAGTTACAAGCTACTTCACCGTCACAGATTTCCCCCTTATCACAACAGCACTGCCTCTAAGCGAGTACTTGTGTCAAGTATTTGCCGCAGGTCGATTATTACAGTGAAAGACCTTCCTGTACCGGTAATACGGCCGATTTTTAAACAAACATTTTACTACTAGAGTGCTGTTTGGCCCGAATGAAAGCCTATGGGCTGTGTAGCCCTATTACCAGCCTCTTGAATGTTGAGCTTTTTAATTAAAATCTATGGTAAATGCGAGGTTGAAATGTAAATAGACTTCGCTTTGCAATAAACTCTTATCTCTTGCTTATTTTGAATACTTTTTGAGTGTATTCCTTCTATTACTGAGAAATTGATTTAAAAATAAGTTTTATAAACCCAACTTATTTTTTTTTATATGAGAGGGCGACAAACGAGCAAGTGGGTCACCTGATGGTAAGTGATCACCGCCGCCCAGGGACACTTGCGACACCAAATGGGTCGCGGGTGCGTTGCCGGCCACTAAGAGTCAGCAAACAAGTATTGCTGACCCTTCCCCCACCCCAATGAGCTCTGGCGACCTTACTCACACTCGGAAACACAACATTAAAATTATTAATGTTATTATTAAGGAATGTCTTCTGTAAGGTGGAGGTACTTCCCCGGTCGGGCTGCTCTTTGAGCGAATAAAAACCACACAAAACCCAAAATTTAATTAACTAAGATTAACAAAACTTATTTTTTAGTATCTCATAAATTGTATGCATGTAAATAAATTAATAATTTAATTAACTATCATAATCCTTAGTCAACATCTAATTATAATGGAATGTCACTTTTATTTTATTGTTAATAATGATAGAAATGTGAGCTAGTCCTACCAGGCAATCGTATTTTGTATGATAACCTCGATACAGGCATTGCCTAGTGAGGATATCATTGTACATCAATCATGTAAAAAGTGAAGTGCTAATAAAATTATTATTATTATTATTAAATTGCTGTTAGAGGCTACAATCCAATTTTGACTCGACTAGCCGTTGGTCTAGTGGCCAGTAACCCTGCTTGCTAACCCAGAGTCGTGGGTTTGATCAGACCAAGGTCAATCTTTGTGTGATCTATCGAGATCATCACACAACGATTGACCTATGATATCAATCGATGAACGAAATCGATATGAAGAATATAATGACAGTAAACTGGGCAAAAGAGGTGTGCAAAGATCGTGACAAATGGAAATCCGTTGTCTCTCCTCTGTCACCTACCCTTCTGGGAAACAGGCGTGAGTCTTTGTATGTATGTATGATCTCGATTATTTGTTATGTGCCTCGGTGTAATTTATCTATAATAATATATATGTATTTAGAAATATATAATGATTGCCATAGTAGAGGCTGTACCTACTTTGGGATCAAATGACAGGGTGGTAGTTGTCCCAAGATATTTATTTATTTAAAGTTACTGGGGTGGGGTGTAGTTACTTTGACGCCTTTAACTTGCCTTCGACTGTAACTAGATGATGAAAATCTACTATCCATAGTACAAGCTTTGCTTAGTTTGGGCTAGATGGCGTTGTGTGATATGTCCCGTAATAAAAATAAAAATAACACCCTCGGACATTGTTCATACACTGCCACCTGACCCCAAAATAAACAGAGCTTCTACTAAGGAAACCAATTTATATATAGTACTTTTATTTTGTAAAAACTTACTTATATCGATAATTACACCTAGTCTCAAGACAAATAGATATTTTCATGTACAAAAATATCTGTCCTAGGTGGGAATCGAACCCACAACCTGCGACGCGAAAAACAAGTATCTACCAACCACATCAACCGGTCCATGAAATTTTTTTTCATAAAACGTGATAAGCCACTTAAATCAAACAAATTATTAACATTCAAAGTTTATACACACCTTAATTAGGAAAGGAATTCCAATCATATAATAGATCACCATCGATATTAATAAAACACGATTAAATTTTATATAACACAGCTTCCATCATATTAAATTTAATTATAAATTCCGGGCACAAATTTTGTAGGATTTAAACGCTAAATTTTCTCATAATATTTACCCACATATTATGCTTCCTTCAAACGTGGGCGTCAGGAAATTAATCGAATATGTTATCAGGATCGCTTCATATCGATTTACTATACCTGCGTGGTTGGATATCGTCTTACCTAATATATTCAAAGCTATATGACGCTCCCATTGGCTTATTTTTCTTGTGAAAATTCGTCGTTTATTATGGCAATATATAATTTTGGTAATGCCTTTGGTATTTGGTACCAAGATTGTTTAAAATTGGTATCTTGGACAAAGGCTAACCAACGAACTATTATACATAGATGGGCCTATTGGCGTGGTTGGTAGATACGCTTCCTTTCACGGCGGTGGTCGTGGGTTCGATTCCCACCCGGGACAGATATTTGTGTGCATGAACATGTCTGTTTGTCCTGAGTCTGGGTGTAAATTCTCTATATAAATATGTATTTACAAAAGAAAAATAGTATATTTAGTATATCAGTTATCTGGCTTCCATTGTACAGGATCTGCTGCTTAGTTTGGGATCAGATGGTCGTGTGTAAATAATGCCGGAGGATGTCCCAGGATATTATTTTTAATGGGTGCGAAACATGTGCAGCTAAAACCACAAAAAAAATTAATACAACAGATTTTATTCACATTTAAAACGCTTGTAAATAGTCAGAACATGGAGTGTAGTATATCAAGTTAACTATAATTCTTTTGTAATTACACCGACTCAGCACAAGCAAATATCTGTCCTGGGGCTCTACCGGCTAAGTCGCCGATCATCGATTTCTTAAATCGCGTAAAATAAAGGTTAAAAATGACTTAATCAATCGTTAAATTTGATTTAACGTTGACAATCGATTCCGGACCGTTTATGACGTCACATGTGCTCATGGACACCGATTTAACGATTGATTAAGTCACTTTTAACCATTATTTATTTGAACGCCATTTAAGAAATCGATGTTCGGCGACTTAGCCGGTAGAGCCCCTGGGTGGGAATCGAACCCACGGCCTGCGGCGTGATAAGGCAAGCATCTATCTATCAGGCCCATGATAGTAATGGTTTAGTTAATAGCTAATTTACTGTCATAATGATTTTAATACAAATTTTTCAATATCTACTTATAGTTTTAGATATATTTTGCTAGATCTTATCTGAATGGTTCTCTCTATATAGAGGTCTTCATGGAGTTATTTGTGTTATTCTTAGACAATTTGTGCTAAGCCCGAGGAACAGAATTTGAGACCATATATTATTATCATTATTTGACGGTCACCGTAGCCTAGTTGGTAGTGCTCCTGCCTACGAAGCTGGTGGTCTTGGGTTCGAATCCCGGTAAGTGCAAATATTTGTGTGATGAGCACGAATATTTGTTTCTGAGTCATGGATGTTTTCTATGTATATAAGTATTTATCTATCTATATAAGTATGTATATCGTCGCCTGGTACCCATAATACAAGCTTTGCTTAGATTGGGGCTAGGATGATCTGTGTGACATTGTCCCCAGATATTATTATTATTATATTATTATTATTTTCCTTTCCACCAGCTACAAGACTACGGCCAGACGTAGTAATTGTGACTAATTCACAAGAGCAATATGGCCGCCCTTACGGCACTCACGGGGATCTTCAATATCA
Organism: Pseudoips prasinana; assembly: GCA_951640165.1. NCBI lineage: Eukaryota > Metazoa > Arthropoda > Insecta > Lepidoptera > Nolidae > Pseudoips > Pseudoips prasinana. The sequence continues at coordinate 21,093,897 of OX621260.1, forward strand.
CAGCCAAGAAATGCGCCGCGTAGGGTTGCCATCTCTAATGAGGCAACTACAACAAGACGCGTAGGTACTAACCCCCGATTTTTAACAGACATAATAAAAATAAATAATGTCCTCCTTGCCGAATTTCGGCCACGGCGGTCACGAAACTAGCCATCTGCGCGGGACATATTATAGTGCACAAGTAATAATGTAATTTCTATTTTTTACAATGTAGTATAATAAATTGGTTTATTGTTTGAATTATGTGTAATAATAAGAATAGTATTATGTAATTTTGTTTATAAAAATAAGAATATTATTCAAACACAATGTATATTGTTATTGAAGTACTAAACAAAAAAAAATATGAAAAAAATGTGTGCGCAATGTTAAGAGCAATTTCTATTCCACCACTCTCATGATCCGTTGGGACGAATAGCGACATGAACGGAAAGAGGTCTGTACTTACTCTCCGAGGCATAGGGGTATAATACCGCCAACTCCCAGACTTCGGCCTGATGTGAGTTTTTTTTTAGCGAAAATTCCCAAATTACTTTTGGCCTGACCCGGAATTCGAACCCAAGACCTCGTTATCTGTGGTTTAACACGCTATCGCTAGCCCAACGAGGCAGTCAAACAGACTCACTGCCTGTGCCAGTGTCGGTTCGTCAGTTTAAACATGAGTTTAAACATTTCCAAATAAAAACCACGCCCAGACAACTCCGGACGCAATATAAACTAGGAGAAATCCGGGGAGACAGGGTGGTATGGCAGCCCTAGTGCCGCGTAATAATATATTCTAACAACACTTAACCTTAAAGTTAAGGAGGAGCATGATATTAACAATTCATTGACGTCTATGAATATTAAGAACGTTTGAGATGGTATGATTGATTTGATTCCCCTGTTAGGTACGTAAATATAACCTTGGATAATTTGATTAATGGGAAAATTAATAGTCAAAAATGTATTTACTTACCGGGAAAATTGTCGGTACGTAGGTGAACACAATCTATACAAATAAATAAAATTGGAGTGTCTGTTTGTAATATTAAAATAACCGGTTTTTACTACATAAATATGAATATAAATACGGTACATACACCAAAATAATTTTTTTTACAATTTTTGTCTATCTGTCTGTCTGTTTGTTCCGGCTAATCTCTGTAACGGCTGGACCGATTTTGACGGGACTTTTATTGGCAGGTAGCTGATGTAATAAGGAGTAACTTAGGCTACTTTTATTTTAGAAAAAGTCTTTTATTTTACTAAAAAACAACACGCGGACGAAGTCGCTGGCACAGCTAGTTAATAATAATAATTATATACTGGGCCATAATTCACTCATGTCGATCTGATCTTAAACTAAGCAGAGCTTGTACTATGGAAACCAGGTAACTGACAACTGATATACTACTTTTTTTGTAAAAACATACTTGTCGCAAAGGACCATTACTTGTATGACCCATAAGTAGTTGGTCTGAGTCTGGATATACTTTGTATCCGTCAATTATTAAATTGTAAAGTACCCCGGCGCAATATTTCATAACCATAACTCAAGCGATGTCTTTAAAAAATGAGGCTGGAATATCATCATTATCATATCAGCTGAAAGAAGCCCATTGCTGGACAAAGGCCTCCCCCAAAAATCTCCAATATAACCGGTCTTGCGCTATCCGCATCCAGTGACTTCTAACCCTCACAACATCATTGGTCCATCTTGTAGGGGGCCTGCCCACTCTGCGTCTTCCGGTTCGTGGTCGCCACTCGAGAAACTTTCTGCCCCAGCGTAGCGGCCGTCGGCTCCACGAGCTATGTGCTAAAACATACTTGTATAGTGCTACAATTTAAGATATGCATTATAATCATATGACTATGACTGTAATACATAAATCATAAGTTTTAAACATTCATGACTTAAATTATGCCTACGTACATATATATATTTAAGGTCAAAAGAATATTCATATTCCTTTCCTTAAAGTTATGTAAGGTAAAGTTAACCTTTAAAAAAAGAAGCTTTCGCATAATCTTTCGACGAACCAAAACATGTCTCACAGTCGACCGAATTCCCTTTCATCTCAGTGGCTATCTTCAACGTTTTCATATATTCGCAAAGTGTCGATCTACGAACATTTTGTTCTACCTATATTAATACCTTAGTACAGACGACAGCACATCAAGCTACTCCAATCTGTCAAATTTTCCCAATTAAAAGTGAATCTTATACTTATGTGTACTGGCGTCTGTACATATGTAAATTTATGTAAATTTATATAAGTAAATATAGCAATCTCTTCCAGACAACCGTTGGATGAACCAAAGCAATGGAAGGAGACAACATGGTAGTTGGCAGTGCATTTACTTATATAAATTTACATATACTCCCATATGTACAGACGCTAGCACATCCAGCTACCCCAAATCTGACAAATTTCTTTTATAGATTTTCAACTTTATCACACAAGCATAAGGGTCACTTTCAATTGGGGAAATTTTACAGATTGGGGTAGCTTGCTGTGCTGGCGTCTGTACATACGTGTTCAATTCCATACAAAACCGAATGCTTTTGACATAATGAAAACATTTGTTTTATGGTTTCTGTGGCCTCCTTTTACATGATTTACGGCCGTCGGATTGCATGGTACATGTTTTATTATACCGTCGACGCTAACGTTTGACCGTGTCTTTTATAAAATGGGTTTTAAAACCATTTTTATCATATTATCTTGACTATTTGACGGTCACCTTAGCCTAGTTGGTAGTGCTCCTGCCTACGAAGCTGGTGGTCCTGGGTTCGAATCCCGGTAAGTGCAAATATTTGTGTGATGAGCACGAATATTTGTTTCTGTGTCATGGATGTTTTCTATGTATAAAAGTGTTTATCTATCTATATATATAAGTATGTATATCGTCGCCTATCGTACCCATAGTACAAGCTTTGCTTAGTTTGGGGCTAGGATGATCTGTGTAACATTGTCCCGAGATATTATTATTATTATTATTTAGACTTGAAAGTAACAGATTTGCTTCTGTCCGAAACATATTTTAGGCCAAAGGTCTAGAGCAGGATGTATTTAGAAATGTATAAGTATTTTTATCAGTTGTCTGTTTGCCATATCATAGGCTCGGACTACTTTGGGATCAGATAGCAGTGAGTGAGTTGTCCCCAGATATTTATTTATAAAAGTTTACCGTATAGTTGTTCCCTTGAGACTATAAACGGTTGATTCTAAATACGAGCGACAATCTTTATTCGTAACTCGAAACTTATCGGTCTGAAAATATATATAAGACAAAGAAATGTTATTTACTGTTATTTTGACACAATATTATCAAACCTTTTTCCAAGGAAACAAACACGGCGAGATGAGCGTAGGTAGGTTTTCCTTTCTCTCGCAAATATTGAGTTAGTCCGTAAGTAGTTTGCTTTGTCACAGCCGACGTTTTATTTTTATCAACTAATCCAATAAGTTACTTTGGAAATATCTGTATTAAATATAACTAGAGCTGGAGGTCCCTAAATAGACTCCGGATTCAGGTGGGCCGGCAAAGAAAACATGTCTAGGTGGGGACTGTTGAGCAACCCCAAAATGGGATTTATTTCTGGAGTATCGTTCCAATCCATGGCCCATCTAACATCGGGCCCCGTCTGCCTGACGCATGTTCATGGCAGGATCTTAGGAATGCCATAAGGTGGGCAATCGGTGTGGCCACGTTCTGAGCCAAAAAAGATTTATGAGTTTGCGATCGACACGCTAAGAGGAATAGAATTAGAGATTGCACTTGTTCTAAATTCAAACATTAAGGTTCTATTGTCAAAGACTATAGTCATTAAAGACAAATAACATTAATCTATACTCAGATTTGCAACTGAGTCAAATTTGAAGAAGATCAGTTCAAGAGGAGTACGAAGAGATCAACTACATGAGTCCCCTGAGAAAGAGAATTGAACGAATCATCATCATCATCATAGCAGCCGAAAGCCGCGAGTTACGAGTTAAGCGAGTTTACTACGTCTTTTGAGATGAATATCGCTTATTGGTGGCCATATCGCATGCGGTGGGTTATTGCATATAGTTAATTTTCACGTATGTTTTTAAATATTTAAGGTTATATAAATTATTTAGTATTTTATTAGAATTGATACCTAGTCTGTTCCATGTAATAACTGTGGATAACTGTAATTGGTCTCAATAGTTGGTAAAACCTTTGATAAAACAAATACATTTGTAACGACTGTTGTTATCCCCTAATAAATAAGAGAGACGTCCACTGCTGGACAAAGGCACAGAGATCTCTACAGTGAACGAATGATTTAGTGATATTAAACCTTCATCTATTTGAACGCCGATGACGATCACGATTTCCGAAGAATAAGGTGGTAGCCCTGCTGTTTACGTTACTCTCAATAAAGAGAAAAACTAGATACTCTACTCTTTTACTCCCTAGACTGCGATGGCAGTAAGAGAAGTGTCATCTGCTGCCGCAACGTGTGAGCAGCTGCATAGAGGCTGTGATCTATCTGTTTGTGGCATAGTCGCAGTGTCAAAAGAGGACGAGCCAAGTCCTCTCAGGGAACACTTCCGAACCTCTTGGGGCACGCCGCAAAAGGGGGACACCGGAGCAGCACCAGGTGACAAGAGAAATCAGGTTTAGTCGGTGCGGCTAAACATGACATGCCGGAGTGGTATGCGCTGGCATTGCATCTGACTTAACAAAAAACTTGAGAGGTGTCAAGGGGCACCCGGATGGAACGAAGTTATTTCTTATTATTTATTATGTACAAAAAGCCTGTATACATTTAACAAAAATAATCGTCGCGACACCACACTGTTCAATGCGAAATACAAATGAAAATATCTGGCTTGCTTTCTATAAGAGAGAGAGAGAGAGACAGACAGAGAAACATGCGCACGCCGCACAGCTGCAAAAAGTGTCGTGACAACTTTTCGTAAGAATTTTTTCCGTCTAGCCCCCTTTCACAACGCGCGATAAGGAACTACGTTCCAAAAAAAAGCTATTTAAAGTTAGCGCTGCATTTTTATGTGATCATTCATACTTTTAACATAATCGATGCACAGTCAGGCATTATAATACCTTTTGACCTATCTAGCGTCCTTATTACGCAGGCAATAAAGAGGTTTTTCGTAGAGCAAACGTTGAGACGAGATGTCCACTGTACTACCGTATTTACTATCATTGTTTTCCAATGGCGCTTGTTAGTGATCATTTCGCTCGAGGAACCCTTATCATGGTTTTTTTATTCCGGTGATTTGATTCTAACGAGCGAACAGCACGATAGGTAACTCCTACTATACCACCATTTTACAACCAAAGCGTTACCTGATATCTTCAGTTTATTACCACTTACTATACTTTGTGGGCAAAGTAAAATAAAGATAAATGTGTCGCTTGAAGGTAAAGTAAGCAACTGATTTACTATCCATCAAATCAGCCGAAAGACGTCCACTACTTTAAATAACTAACTACTACTTTGAAAATTTTAAAAAATCTTGTGTGTACTTATGTACACGCGTTAGAAGTTATACTTCTTAATATACAACTTGAACATAGTTATCAATTTTCATACCACCTAGAACTAACGTCATGCTGTTATTTTTACGATGCGCGCGCATCGTAAAAATTCACTCTCATACATTTCATACCACCTAGAACTAACTTCATGCTGTTAAATTTTTTGGTGTCGGTGTGCGCGCGCATCGTAAAAATTCACTCTCATCATTTTTCTCCATCGCGCCAAAAGAAGTATCACTTCAAAAAGAACATAAAATAGGTTATTAGAAAAAACACTTAACACGATAGCAGACTTTTTTAATAGGACTAGACATAGAAATTCATTTAATTATTTGCCTGACATAAATATCTTTCTATCATCTACCTATGAAAGGGGTCGCCCAAAGATCTCCTTAATTGCCAGTCTTGCGGTTCCCGCATCCAGTAGCTTTTAGTGACCCTCACAAGATCATCGGTCCATCTTGTAGAAGGCTTGCCTACGCTGCGTCTTCCGGTTTGTAGTCGCCACTCGAGAACCTTTCTGTCCCAGCGGTCGTCGGTTCTACGAGCTATGTGCCCCGCCTACTGCCACTTCAGGTTTGGGGCATAGAAGTCGGCCCGAGGGACTATATATCAGAGTCTATGAACATCATCATATCAGCCGGAAAAGGTCCACTGCTAGGCAAAGGCCTCCACCAAAGATCTCCACGATTGCCGGTCGTGCGCTATTCGCATCCAGCAGTTTCCAGCGACCCGCACAAGATCATTGGTTCATCTTGTAGGAGACCGCCCACCCTGCGTTTTCCAGTTCGTGGTCGCCACTCGAGAACCTTTCTCCCCAGTGGTCGTTGGTTCTACGAGCTATGTGCCCCGCCCACTGCCACTTCAGGTTTGCAATTCTTCGGGCTTCAGTGACTTCGGTTCACCTGCGGATTTCAAAATTTTTGATTCTATCTCGCACGGAAACTCCGAGCTTAGCCCTCTCCATTGCTCTTTGATTGATATCAGAAACTATATATAAATGAAATGTTATTTCTAAATGTTTTGATACAAGCCGCATATCCAAATACCTTTCAGTGCCTAGAAATAGTTATCTATATTTAGTTAAACTTATTACTACAAACATGTTCTGACTATTTACAAGCGCTTGTTAAAGTCTATGTGAAGAAAAACCTTTATTATTATTTATTTTTATAGAATGGCAGCAGCGTTTAGTAGGCACTATGATCATTATACTGCGACTGCTAACAAGTCTGCCAAACTTGTGGCAATTATGGCGTACCCTCCCCCTTATAATTATGAATTACTATAACAAAAGACTAAACACTTCGTCATCACCATCATCATATCAACCGAAAGAGGCCAGTACTAGACAAAGGTTTCCCTCAAAGATCTCCACAATTGCCGGTCTTGTGCTATCCGCATCCAGCGACTTCCAGCGACCCTCACAAGGTCATCGGTCCATCTTGTCCATCTTAAACATTTGATGAGTATTATTTTATTGCTTTTCCTATAAAATTTGTAAGAAATATTTTCATAAACCATCTAATGAAATAGAACAAAACTTCAGACTCTATAATAAGATTATATTTTCTTTTGTGAATATCGAATTTGCGATATTCGTGAAGGACCTAAAGATAGTGAAACAAAATGCTTCGAACCGACTCTATATAGTCATAAAGAGAGTCATCAAATGTAGCTGAAGCTGGGCAGAATAGATCGTAGAAAATAGATACTACGAAAACTATATGAATCCGCTCGTAGCACCGTAGCTTCGTAGTACGCTATCTACGTACTTCGTTGTAGATGACCGGTGTCATTTGAGGGTAACTATAAACGCCATGTAAAAGAATAAAAAACATAAAAGGTGTCATTGAGCAATGCCACTGTACTAGTGAAGGGAAGAGAGAGAGCCTCATCAGCCTTTCTGCGGCTGTATTTCTTCAGCAAACAAGAGGGGCAGAACGATCTTGCGATGGCGAGAGTAAGAGAAGTGCTAGGTAATGAGCCCCATAACACAAATAATCGCAAACTAACCGCAAGAATAGCAGGCCAGCCCATGTATTCTGACCTATAATAATATGTGTAATATATATTTATAAAAGAAACACTGAGTATCATAAAAAATGAGTATACTTTAGACCACACCACTGAACTCTGACTTAGATATACGAAACTGGCTATGAGAAAGAATTTAAATGTGTACAGTAATATATGAAACGTAACTCTCTCTTTCCATCTTCACTAACTTATAATAATAATAAGACTTTAGTTTCAGACCAAAATAGTGTCCAATAAGTAAGTAACAACTTTCTTATAAACTAGTGTTACTAATATAGATAAGTATTTTAAAATATGTAACAAATTTACCATTTATTGCTGCGTCATTCCATGCGAAATGGCGCAGCAATGATTGACGTAAATACAGTCTAGCCGACTAGCGATCATGCGAAGGATGCTGTTGGTGCTGCCACGTATTCTGCGCACCAGAGATGCGCATCTCATACGCATCGTAGCGTAGAAACAATCTACGTGATGCTCGGCAAACATCCCTGATGCACTACAGAATCGCCACAGCCCCATCAGCATCCGGAACGCATTATTAAATTGAACTCGGAGGGCACTGTAAGATTTTTGAGTATAGTTAGCCCACAGGCTGCACGTGTATGATGATGTACAATAAGACCTAAAAAGTGTAATTTTGACTTCTGTCGAACAACGTGCGAATTATATCTTCCTCTCACATTCCGTTCGCCTCGCCCAATCACAGTTTTCGTAACGCTCTCGTCACGCATTCATTAGCTTACTACCTAAGTCCAGCGTGTGTAAAGAAGTTTTACTTCCAAAAAAGACTACTTTCAAACTTCGGATGAGTAAGTGGACACGCTTTCATACCGTTTCAAAATCCACGCAACAAACATGAAAGCACTCATGTAGGTAATTAACATATTTTCGTACGTCACTTTGATGCTTGTACGCCAAACGTAACAAGCGTTAAACCGCATTATACATAATTTCACAGATATACCCAATTCGAGAAGCACACGTCCATAAGCTTAATTTAATATTGATGTTGGCTGAAGCGAATATTGTAGGTGTTCACGTAATTTACCTACGCCTGGGTGTCCTCCCAGAGGAAATTAATGTTTGTATCGCTATGGAGCTTTATTACAGATGGCTGACAATGTTGGTATTAAAAATATTTGCTGAAGAGTTAAACAGCGCAATGTTATAGAGGGTATTTTATTAGGTAATTTACATAGTGTTGAATTGTTTTACTTTAATATGAATGGACTTTATGTAGGTCGGTTTATTGCTACATTATAATGTTAATTGTCGTATTAAGTTTTGTGTTTACTAATTCGCACTATACTATTTACAAATGTACTATGTACAAATTGTACCTTATAATATAGTTCTTTGTACAATTGCAACTGCCCCATTTCTGTAACTCCTTCCTCCTTTCACTACCTAGGTTGCCTGGAAGAGATCACACTTTGTGATAAGGCCGCCAATTGTACTATAATAATTTGTATGTTGTCGCTTTGTATTATTTCTTAAGGTATACAATAAAGAGTTTATCTATCTATTTAGTATACTAGCTTTTCCCGCGACTCAGTTCGCATGATAGTCGAAATCAGACATCGAAGAGGATAAAACGAACAAATCAAGATCATATTTACGAATCAGGAAACTGACTGGCTGTTTAATTCACTAACTCATATACCTATCAACGATTTGGTTGGCAACGCGCTAATGATGCCCCTGATGTAGCAAGCGTTCATAGGCTACGGTGACCACTTACCATCAGGTGGGTCATATGCTATGCCAACTAAGTTGTGTAAAATAATTATTTAATCATGTTAGCGGTTGAATATTAAAAAAAACGACGAAATCGTGTTTTATCAAATCGTTTCAAGGGTATAAATGCCAGGTCTGAAATTGAACGGACCATAAAATGAAGTGGTTTCATACACATAATGAAATGAAATAATGAAATTTATTGAGCACTTGGGTATTTGCATACACTTGTATTTGTTAAGATCACAATGTATTACATTTAAAACACAGTTTAGAAACAGTAATTAAAGCAATAAAATATTTTGAATTAGTCCGTCCGTGCGGTCTGTTTCGTCACATATATTTTTAATATCCTTAAATAAATAATAAATAGCAAGTTATTAAGCCATTATTGTTACATTTAGCAATTGTATATTAAAATTAAAGAATTGAAAACAACGAGCAGTTGGCTAGCGCAAAAGGCTCTCAACCAGTAGCTTAATTTAAGCGACTAATACCTAAGGGCACCCTTATGGGGTTCGGGCCACAGCTCAGGCGGCCGCTGAAGTACAAAATTTGCAACCCTTAGGCGTCGAATTTTCAAAAATCCATTCATAGTACACACCTATGTGTGTCACTTACGGAATATTGAATGCAGTCAGTTTCTGCTTTTATATATAGATATTTTTATGCATCATTAACAGTTTTCGCATCGCACATAATTTTTGGCAACTTGTGTTACAATATTGTATTGTTTTCTTAAAGATATCCCGGTTTGGTCACGCTTCCGAATTATTTCTGTTCATGTTACCTAAATTATTCCATTGGATCATGAGACTGAAAGAATAGAGAGCTCACCTGTTATCGCTTTAATATCGCACATGGCTAGTTTCCATTGAGACTGACATGACCATTTTTAGCATGGCCGTATTTTTTTGAATGCCTGTTTAATTAATTAATATTTAGATTATACAGACCTTTGCCTCTGTTAGTAGCATGAGCGAATGTTTCGCTATAAACGTCTTCTACAACTCACTCACTCACTCCCTCGTTTTCAGAAGATCTAACCAAATGGAATGCGATGCCGCTTGTATTATATGAAATTTATATAAACGAGTATTATTTTAAGCAGTCTCTTACGTGATCACATACGTTTAATGCTATATGTCCAGATGTCAGGATAACCTAAATTTACAAGAGTTTACCTCCTGTAAATTTAGGTTATCCTGACATCTGGACATATAGCATTAAACGTCGTCGGCAAGATCTTAACAACGTCTGGGACTTGGAACCCCAGACAGAAGTTTATGAGCCTCTATAACGAGGCTTCAGCGCCTTCACGATCTATCTGTATTCCCATGTCTATTTACCTATCCGAGTGTGGTAAAATTCGCTTAGATATTCCATCCAGTAAAGAGCTCACGGTCTGAGTATTACGTCCCGTAATAAACAGAAATTCCAAATTACTATCTAAGTAAGTGCTTAGTTGTAGAACGGTGTGTTTATTAAACAAAGCTTGCCTAAAGATGTTCTTAAGAAGGTAACAACTCCATTAACAGAAGATTACGTATCTACTTTGTTGAATCACAACGCTGTTTATTTCAACAGTTTATTCGAGCCTTGCCAGTCTACCGGTAAATTGCTTGCCGGATTAATCAATACTCTTACAAAGTTGAATAGGAAACTAAATTCCGAAAGTTTATTTTATAGTTAGGTATCCATTACTGTATTGACATGGAAATGATAAACGATATTATTATAATAAATTTACGTTGGAAATTAAACATGTCGTTATAACGTTATAAATTTTTGTTAATCTCGCCCGAAAAACCGAGCTAATACAACAGTATTAGCTCGGTTTTTCGGGCGAGATTAACAAAAATTTATGTAATGAACACATTACAGCCTTCATATAAATACAGGGTGGGATAGAAAAGCATACAAATTTAAAAACTGCGTTGCTCGTGGCCGTCACGTGGTTGCATCTAGTGGGAATAAGTGGCTTAGTTCCCGGAAATTTACTGATCATGAAGCGTTTTACCGATAGCTTGCGTTGTATGTAGAGGTTTCTTTCTTACCCTAAGAACCGTGTTTACGCCAGTAAACCGACGACGTTAGCCCAACTCTGGTAGCTTGAGTCGAAAAATTTAGCTAAAAAGCATTCTTAAGGAGATGTAGGCTACCCCACAAGCAATGTGGTAGTTTTCGCAGAGAAAGAGCGGGAGAGCGAGTTTTCACAAATTTGAAGTCAGGATTCGAGGCTCACATTTTTTTTAATTTATTATAATTTATTAAAAAAAACTTTATTATACTTACTTATACTTTAATAAAAATATAAATTATCTATCTTCCCAGTGAATTCTAGTATTTTTCGTTGATATTTTAAAAACAGCTCAACTAAATAGTCCACCCTGTACTTAAACCGTATAAAGTTAAACTAAGCTTACATATAAGGCATTATCTAATAATTGAATGATGTTAATTGTGACATACGCAGCGTGGGTAGGCCCCCCTTACAAGATGGACCGATGATCTTGTGCGGGTCGCTGGAAACTGCTGGATGCGAATAGCGCAAGACCGGCAATTGTAGAAATATTTGGGGGAGGCCTTTGTCCAGCAGTGGACATCTTTTGGCTGATATGATGATGATGATGATGAATTGTGACATTTGTTTCACCTAAAATATTACTTGTAAGGCTGAGGTTTATATTGAGGGCCATAAAAACGTAATATATTTGTAACTTGTCCTTTATTGCCCTAATAATAAAATTTACAACGACTTGGTATAGAACTCGCGGCCGGGGTAATATAGTCCTATACATTCCCATTTAATATGTCTAATTTAATAAATTGGCTTTTAATAAATCGCTATCGCTTATATTACATAGCTATTATTGTGTTATTGTAGAGACTGCCTCGTTGGTCTAGCGGTAGCGTGTTCACCCGCAAATAACGAGGTCCTGGGCTCAAATCCCGGGTCGGGCCAAAAAGTGATTTTAGAACTATTCTGTAAAAAAAATCATCAGCATCAGCTCGAAGTCTGGGGAGTTGTCGGTATTATACCCCCATGCCTCAGAGAGCACGTAAAGCCGTCGGTCCTGTGCCTGACCTCGTTCCGGTCGTGTCGCTAGGCGTCCCATCGGATCATGAGAGTGATGGAACAGAAAGTGCTCCTGTATTTGCGCACACACTTGAGCACTATAATATGTCCCGCGCAGATGGCTCTGTTGAGGCTGGCCGCTGTGACCGAAATTCGGCTAGGTTGCACGGCAAAGACATAAATATGTGGGACATATGTATGTCTATTGCACTTTCTTTCTGTAAGTATGGTGCTTACCCCCAAACACTAACAAACTTCCTGCTTACATTGAAGCTAACTCTATGTCCCCTGAGACGATAGAAACTTGCCTTCCAACTTCATAACCAAATAACACCGAGGCGAGGGTCTAATGCCTTAAGACTGGTTGTTTGATCTTACATCAAATCTAGAACCGGCGAGCATGTGTGAAGAATGACAGTAAATGAGGCAAAAGAGGTGTGCAAAGATACTTGCAAATGGAAATCCGTTGTCTCTGCCTACCCCTCTGGGAAACGGGCATGAGTTTATGTATGTATGTAAATCTAGAACCGGCTAGTCCTAGTTTCACGTGGCCGTTTAGCATATACGTATTACGATTGCCCATAATTTTGCTATTGTGATTTATAATTAAGTTTATATTATACTAACTGTGCCCGCGACTTCGTCGGTACATTTTGTAATGACTCCGTAAATGTTACATCAGATATCTCTAAAATGTTATCTCTTAAATATAAAATTTTATTTCCAAACAAACATTCATTCCCAATTCCCTATTGTTATTTTACACGCTGAGGGTAAAACTTTTATAAAATTTAAATGTCATATTTATTTATATCTAACGAAAAGCCTAAAAATAAGGTTCAAACTTCTAGCTCTTAAAATTGTTTTACTTCCATACAACTTTTCATCCCCTCTTTCAACCCTTTTATCGCATTAAAATGGTTTCGCATTAAAGTAGCATATCCCATCCTATATCCCCATCCTTTCTCACTCCTTTCTTACTCTAAAACTATCTGTGTACCAAATTTCATTTAAATCAGTTCAGTAGTTTGGGAGTGAAAGCGCGACAGACAAACGTAAACGTTAGTAAGAATAATACGTAATACAAACATTCATAAATTTCGACTTTAGTCTGTACGCAGCCAGGGAAGACAACGATCTGTTTGTGGCACAGTCACTGTGCCGGACTGGCAGGAGTCGGCAATAGGGGAGGGCAATCCTGAGCCCTCCCAGGGTAAGTACCTACGTGTCCCGAAAATCTGGCGACAACATGGCGCAAAAGAAGGACAGGAGCAGCATACCCGCGTTCCCGGGGCTTCTCCCATCAGTGGCCAAGAGGAATCCACCCACATACCGATCCGCAGACACTTTTTGCGGGTGGATACGTATGCATTCCCCCTGACTTATCAAAAGAAAAAAATAAATAAATACTGGTTTAAAAAAGTAAAAAACACGCTTTATATAAAATTCTATCTAAAAATAGAAAATAAATTTATATTATACTTTTTTATATTTATAAATATTTTTCTGACAGAAATGAGTAGAAGGATTTTATTATTATTTTAACAATATCTTAAAAAGAACCCAGTACATTATTTTCAATCTAAATTTATTAAAATTATTTTCAATTTTTAGTTGAATTTTATATAAATCGTGTTTTTTAGTTTTTTAATCTAATATTTATTTTTAGTTAGATTTTATATAAAAGCGTTTTTTTTTAATTTTTTTAAACTATTAATTACTTTAACATCAATTCCTGCCTTATCGACTATAGATAAAAAATATATAAATTGGCTAACATCTTATTTTGCATATTGAATAATGAAATAATCTTATCAAATTAGGGTATTGTCATCGGTCTTCGATAAATCTACAAAGTTTGAATGAAATCTGACAGTTTAAAGTGGTTCAAAATCGCGTCTAAAGGAGTCAGTTACAAAACATAAAAGTGAAGCTAATATAAAGCGTGTAAAAAAGGGCAGTTTTAGTACGTAGTACAAGTTAAAGTTAGTGTAAACGTTACTTAAGTGCAACCTTAGCTACGTCATGTTTTGCTCGTCTAATATTAATTTCTTATCTTCGCTCAATATGTGGTGTAACGGGTCGTGTACCTCAGGTCGTGAACCCAGCGCTTAAAGGACGGATTTACATATGTAATTAACATTTTGACATCACCGTTCCAGGTTATTGCTCCGCTTGTAATTCTGAGCTTCTTTTTAATTTAAATACGTCATACCTACAGACTCATCGTAGTAATGAGTTTAGCTTGTAGCAGTTTGAAAAGTATACCTTTATTTATGAAAGATTTGTTGTTAGAAATGGCGCAAGTGCGAGTTGAGTTATTTATTGAGGGTTCTGTGTAGTAGTTAAGTAGCGTGTTCAACCGCAGATAATGAGGTCCTGGGTTCAAATCCCGGGTCGGGCCAAAAAGTGATTTTTGGATGTTTCCGTAAAAATAAATTTCTCAGTATCAGCGCGAAATCTGGAAGTTGGCGGTATTACACCCCCGTGCCTCGGAGAGCACGTAAAGCCGTTGGTCCTGTACCTGACCTCATTCCGGTCGTGTCGCTAGGCGTCCCATCGGATCATGAGAGTGATGGAATAGAAAGAGCCCCTGTGTTTGCGCACACACTTGTGCACTATAATATGTCTTGCGCCACTGGCTGATCTCCACTGAGAATGGCCGCCGTGGCCGAAATTCGGCCGGGAAGACATCATCAGTTTGGGATCAGTGGCAGTGTGTAAATAATGACCAGAATATTATTATTATTAGTTTTCTACGCCACAGCAGCGCGTTTTAATAACAGAACGTAACAAACCATATTGCTACTACATAATAAAATAATATTACTACCAATAAACAACAGTTGAATTGTTCATATTAACATAATCTAAGTATAATGCATATTAACTGTAACTTATACTTGACTTATCGTTAATCTTAATACATTACCGCACTATAAAATACGTTACACCAAAACAATTTCTCGTTAAAATTATGGCATGCTACGTTTTAATTAGGTTGGTGGGCGCGGCTGGTAAATGCATGCCTTTCACGCCGCAGGTCGTGGGTTCGATTCCCACCCAGGTGCTCTACCGGGTAAGTCGCCGAACATCGATTTCTCAAATGGCGTTCAAATACATAAAGGTTAAAAATGACTTAATCAATCGTTAAATCAGCTTCTATGAGCACATGTGACGTCACAAATGGTCCGGAATCGATTGTCAACGTTGAAGCCAATTTAACGATTGATTAAGTCATTTTTAACCTTTATTTATTTGAACGCCATTTAAGAAATCGATGTTCGGCGACTTAGCCGGTAGAGCCCCAGGATAGATATTTGTGTGCATGGAATATGTCTGTTTGTCCTGAGTCTGGGTAATAGAATACTCTTTATTGTACACACTCAAACAGGATCATTTCATTAGCATACAAAATAAATAACACAATTATGTACAATGGGCGGTGTCTAACCATTTAGTGACAGTTTAAGTCAAATAAAAAGAGTATCGTATATTTTGTCACTAGATGGCGTTGATTAATTTTTAAAAGTCGCTATTGAGATTTTCCGCCGTAGATAGTAGTCCCTGTAGCAACGTAAATATATTTGTTAACAAGATCACCCGTTTATAAGATATGTGGTGAAACAGTATAAGCGAATTCTTGTTATCCAAACCAATGTGATCAGTAGTTATAAGCACTGTAACTTTGGTGATTGAAATAAATCAGACGGGGTGTTGGTTCCACTCCCGTAGGTATTCACTGACCTTTTTTGGTTTTATTCAAACCCCAGTAAAGGACCCTAGTCCTAGGGTTCTTTAGGCGGTCTTATCGCATTAAGCGATTTCTTCCAGACAACCTTTTTATGGACAGGAGCTTTATCAGTTATCGGATTTCCATTGTACATGTTTATTTATTGAAGTTATACTTCTTTTGGCGCGATGGAGAAAAATGATAAGAGTGAATTTTTACGATGCGCGCGCACACCGACACCAAAAAATTTAACAGCATGACGTTAGTTCTAGGTGGTATGAAAATTGATAACTATGCTCAAGTTGTATATTAAGAAGTATAACTTCTAACGCGTTTACATAAGTACACACAAGTTTTTTTATTTATACTTATTGCACAAAACTATACAAAGGCGGACTTAATGCCAAAGGCATTCTCTCCCAGTCAACCTAAGGGGCTGCATGTTCTGCTTAGTTTGGGATCAGATGGCAGATAAATAATAAATTTAATCGTCCGGCGGGTCTCGAACCAACGTCTTTTACCAGTCCGGGAAATCCGCTCTGTGTTAAGCTACGTACGATAAACACTGGGTGATCAAAAGTATTTCTTTGCTATCACCCTGTTGGAGATAATATATGTTATTCATTGACTTTGTTTTCTACAAACATTAAATTTTAGTTTTATAATTAATCTAATTTCAAAAATGGCTAATCATAAATTTAATTGTCCGGCAGATTACGCTTTGCATATAACGAAAATATAATGTATGTATTTTATTAAACACACATCCTACTAATATTATAAATGCAATATTTTTTAAGAGGTGCATGTATCGCTGATTTTTACTCTATTACGCAAAAATTACGGAATGGATCTTGATGAAACTGTGTAGTAATATCACACTAATATTATAAAGGCAAAAGTTTGTGAGTGTGTATGTTTGTTACTTCTCCACGTCTTAACGGCCGGAGCGATTTTAATAAAAATTGCTATGGAGTTAGTAGGAGATAGGCACATTTCACCGTAGCCTAGTTGGTAGTGATCCTGCCTACGAAGCTGGTGGTCCTGGGTTCGAATCCCGGTAAGTGCAAATATTTGTGTGATGAGCACGAATATTTGTTTCTGAGTCATGGATGTTTTCTATGTAAGTATATAAGTATTTATTTATCTATATAAGTATGTATATCGTCGCCTGGTACCCATAGTACAAGCTTTGCTTAGTTTGGGGCTAGGATGATCTGTGTGACATTGTCCCCAGATATTATTAATTTATAAAGTTTAACGCGGGTAAAACCGCGGGACAAGGCTAATAGCTTATATAGCCGAATAATATACCTCTATAGCTTGTAATCTATGAAGTTTAACTCGGGTAAAATCGCGGGGCATAGCTTATAAATGTTAAGATAATTTAGCTTAGATTTCTTGTAAGCAATATTTATTTATTTTCCAAATGACACTATCATTACAGTAATAAACCAATGCAATCGTGGAACCTGACATGTCATGTCAGTCACCATATCCTTTTATCAATCCTGTCCCATCTTATGGTCTCGGACATAGCGCTGGAATGGTGCCTCTAGGCGGTATTCTCTCTCCTCTCTTATTCTCGCTCTTTATAAATCTCTTAACAAACGATCTTCAGAGTGCGTATCATCTTTATGCCGATGACGATGATGATTTGTCACAGGCGATTAGCAAAATTAATCAGGACTTAGACGTTATTAAAAACTTGTCTAATAGGTTTGGACTCATTGTAAACCCTGCAAAATGCCAAGAAATTATCGTTGGTAGTTCTCGTATGATGTGTCGGGTTGATACAGATAATCTACCACCGGTAATATTTAATAACTCAGTTATTCCTATTAGCAAAAATGTGAAAAATCTTGGCTTGCACATCGACACAACAATTTCTTGCCAGAACCAAATTACTAGTGTCTGTCAGAGGGTCACTAACGTGTTACGATGTCTCTATCGCCTCAAAAATTTTCTTCCTGCAGAAACAAAGGTAACGCTCGTGCAGGCTTTAATCTTTCCTATAATTGACTATGATGAAGTGTGTTACTTTGACCTGAATGCAGATCCCCTCAATAAACTCGACCGACTTCTGAATAACTGCATTCGATTCATTTTCAATCTTCGTAAATACGACCATGTGAGTAGCTATCGAGCTCAGCTCAAGTGGTTGCCTATTCGTCAGCGTAGAACTTTAAGAGCCTTAACCACCCTGTTGTCCTTATTAGATTCTTCCTTCCTTCTCCTCTATATTTAACTTGTCAATTTAAATATCTACATACTCAGCATAATAAAAGCCTTCGGTCTACTCACAACCGTCTTCTTCATTGTCCTCTTCATCGTACTGATTCTATCCATTCTTCCTTTTTCGTACAGTCCATTCTCCTCTGGAACTCTCTTCCTACGGAAATCAGGATGGCAAAGAGTCGTTTTTCTTTTAAAAAGAAAACCGTGCGCATCTCATGAAAAAAAATTAGGCAGAATCTGCTCAATAGTATTCTCATATTTTTTTATATTATATATATATATTTATAAATGTTTATACTTATATTTATTTATAAATATATATTAGTTTATGTAATAAGTATTTATGTATTCTATGTAAGTACACATCTTGTATATTAGTATAGGATTTTTCACCTTCACACATTACAATGAATAGTGCACCTACCAAGCTTTTCTCTGTATCACCCTAAGGTTGACTGGTAGAGAATGCCTCTGGCATTAATTCCGCCTCGTACATCGTTGTGCTAAAGTTTTAAACAAATAAATAACAAAAAAAATGACAAATGTGTTAAACCTAAAAAACTTAAATTATAATTTAACTACTTCATCATCATATCAGCCGAAAGACGTCCACTGCTGGACAAAGGCCTCCCCCAAAGATCTCTACAATTGCCAGTCTTGCACTATTCGCATCCAGCAGTTTCCATTTAACTACTTCATCATCATCATCATCATATCAGCCGAAAGACGTCCACTGCTGGACAAAGGCCTCCCCCAAAGATCTCCATAATTGCCGGTCTTGCGCTATTCGCATCCAGCTGTTTCCAGCGACAAACTATAACATTATCTATTCCATTTAACTACTTACACAATATTAAATAATATCAAATATAACATATTACATTCCCTAAACCTTATATAAGGGATAAAGTCCTGTATAAACTACGCTATACAATTATTAAAGTTTTAATAAAATTCCACTTCACTGTAATGTCGTAGTATACAAAGTTACGAATAATTGTACAGATGAGATGTCTAGTGCAATATCTACGCTGAACACCTGAGCTCAAAGCGCTTTCGCCCAGGTTTACATAGGAAATTAACATTTCCATCTACTTCAATAGCTCGTTTTATACAACTATAATAAGCGATGTTGCCGCTGGTTGTATAACCTCATGTTAAAGGTCGTAGGTATGTAATATTAGTTTTGCGGAATGTAAGTGTTATACGTTTTCGTTTTTGTAGATGGGGGGCGTTGAAATCGACCGAGGGAATGCATACCAGAGAACGGGCAGCAGCGTTTTTCTGTGAACCATTACGTGTGCGTCACGATTGCTCCGCCACGTTATCCAAACAGAAAAAGACATCGCTAAAATATTTGTCAAAATTAGTCAAAATCGAAGGAAACAAAGCAAAACTTTGTCAAAGCAGAAATAAAGAAGTTACAGGGGTTTTGGCAAGTACATTTTATTATGTGGTTTTGGTTTGTTTGTTTCGATTTTTCTTTCCTTTTCTGTTTGGATAACGTGGCGGATCAAACTGCGATCGCCAACCCGTCAGCCAAGCGTGGCGAATATGGCATATCCCTCCTTTCTTTGAGGATGCTTTTGTCCAGCCGTGGACGTAATTTGGTTGACATGATGATGATGACTACTCTCTCGAACTCAGTAGAGATATCCAGCTCTCACAAAGGCCCGTGTGGCGCAGCGGCTAAGACAGTCGCCTCGATGTTTCGTGTCGTGGGTCGAGTCCCGCGCTAGACAACTATTTGTGTGACCCATAAGTAGTTGTTCTGAGTCTGGATGTAGTTTGTGTCCGTCTATTATATGTTGTACCCCGCGAGAAACCCTAGTACGGGCTTTGTCTTTAAAAAATAAAAAAATGTTTTACGGAATGTAGGTGTGTTAAGTTGTGGGGCTAATGGCATAGAATATCGCCACCCCATCTCATCCCGAGGGGGGCGCAGAGCCGAGGGAATATCTACCAGAGAACGGGCAACAGCGTCTCTCTGTCTACTATGACCATCATACTGCGATCGCCAACCCGTTTGCCAAGCGTGGCGATTATGGCATATCCCTCCAAACTATGGACACAACTTGTGTGGAAATCTTTTGAGGAGGCCTTTGTGCATCAGTGGACGCTTTTGGGCTACCATCATCACGTGCTTTACATATGAAATTAACATTCTTCCTCTAAATCAATAGTTCGCTTTATACAGCTTAAGTAAGCGATGCAGCCGCTGGTTTATACAACCTTATGTTAAAGGTTGTAGGTATACAATATTAGTTTTACGGAATGTTGCTGCGACCGGAGGCAATATCTACCAGAGAATGGGCAGCAACGTCTCTCTGTGTACAATGACCATCATATTGCGATTGTCAACCTGTCTGTCAAGTGTGGCGATTATGGCATATCCCTCCAAATGATGGACACAACTCCATTGCGGAAATCTTTTAGGGGAGGCCTTTGTCCAGCAGTGGACGTCATTCCACTGACATGATGAGGTATTTTACACAGCAAAATTAACATCCACCATCTACTTCAATAGCTCGCTTTATAAAGCTTAAGTAAGCGATACTTACTTATCGTATGGGCAGTGGTTACCCTAGTGTCGTA
This sequence comes from Pseudoips prasinana, assembly GCA_951640165.1. Lineage (NCBI taxonomy): Eukaryota > Metazoa > Arthropoda > Insecta > Lepidoptera > Nolidae > Pseudoips > Pseudoips prasinana. The sequence continues at coordinate 21,114,839 of OX621260.1, forward strand.
TGATGAGGTGTTTTACATAAGAAATTAACATCCACCATCTACTTCAATAGCTCGCTTTATAAAGCTTAAGTAAGCGATACTTACTTATCGTATGGGCAGTGGTTACCCTAGTGTCGTATGATGAGGTGTTTTACATAAGAAATTAACATTCACCATCTACTTCAATAGCTCGCTTTATAAAGCTTAAGTAAGCGATACTTACTTATCGTATGGGCAGTGGTTACCCTAGTGTCGTATGATGAGGTGTTTTACATAAGAAATTAACATCCACCATCTACTTCAATAGTTTGCTTTATACAGCTTAAGTAAGCGATACTTACTTATCGTATGGGCAGTGGTTACCCTAGTGTCGTATGATGAGGTGTTTTACATAAGAAATTAACATCCACCATCTACTTCAATAGCTCGCTTTATAAAGCTTAAGTAAGCGATACTTACTTATCGTATGGGCAGTGGTTACCCTAGTGTCGTATGATGAGGTGTTTTACATAAGAAATTAACATTCACCATCTACTTCAATAGCTCGCTTTATAAAGCTTAAGTAAGCGATACTTACTTATCGTATGGGCAGTGGTTACCCTAGTGTCGTATGATGAGGTGTTTTACATAAGAAATTAACATCCACCATCTACTTCAATAGTTTGCTTTATACAGCTTAAGTAAGCGATACTTACTTATCGTATGGGCAGTGGTTACCCTAGTGTCGTATGATGAGGTGTTTTACATAAGAAATTAACATCCACCATCTACTTCAATAGCTCGCTTTATAAAGCTTAAGTAAGCGATACTTACTTATCGTATGGGCAGTGGTTACCCTAGTGTCGTATGATGAGGTGTTTTACATAAGAAATTAACATCCACCATCTACTTCAATAGCTCGCTTTATAAAGCTTAAGTAAGCGATACTTACTTATCGTATGGGCAGTGGTTACCCTAGTGTCGTATGATGAGGTGTTTTACATAAGAAATTAACATCCACCATCTACTTCAATAGTTTGCTTTATACAGCTTAAGTAAGCGATACTTACTTATCGTATGGGCAGTGGTTACCCTAGTGTCAGGGTTGATCAAGCCGCTCCGTAAGCCTCTGACATGGCTTAACGACTGTTGTCTCACGACTACAACCGGGACCGACAGCGCAACGTGCCCTCCCAAGCACGGAGACGCTCAGAAATTAAACCACTTTAATGGTCACCCATCTATGGTCTGACCGCGAGCCTAGTTGCTTAACCTCGCCAATCACATACGGACCGGTGAGAGCATCTAGCTATGAGCTTTAGTAAGCGATGCAGCCGCTGGTTTGTATAACCTTATGTTTAAGGTCGTAGGTATGCAATATTAGTATTACGGAATGTAGGTTTTATTACCTCAAACTCGCGCAAGTATGAGTTTTGCCAGTTGTATATTAAATTCTATAAAATAATAACATTCTTGTTTACATGTTTTATTAAAAATGTGATCTATTTCAAGTTTATTTTAATATTATCCTTGGACATTATTTACACAGGGCCATCTGAACCCAAACTAAGCAGAGCTTGTACTATGGAAACCAGATAACTGATATACTACATGTACTTTTATTTTGTAAACACATACTTATATAGATAACTAGCTGTGCCCCGCGGTTTTACCCACGTTAAATTTTATAAATTATCACAGCTCCTGCCCCGTAGGTGATAGCGTGATAATATGTAGCCTTTATGTTGACCCGACCTCTTAGTAATATTCACGCAAAATCTTAAGTAAATCCATGCAGTACTTTTTGAGTTTAGCCCGGACATACATACAGACACACAGACAAAAATTTTAAAAACTATATTTTTTACTTCGATATCGATTGTAGATCACGCCCGAAGAATCCTTTTAAAAAAATATTCAATGTACAGTTTCGTCTTTCCTACGATTTTATTATATGTATAGATTACACCCAGACTCCGGACAAATAGGCATGTACGAGTACATGCACACAAATGTCTGTCCTGGGTGGCAATCGAAGCCACGACCTGCGGCGTAACAGGCAAGTAGGTATCTACTAACCACGCAAACTGGCAACTATTGTAAATTTTGCTTAGAAGACGTTTGAGCAAAATTTACAATAGCGATACGTAATACTGATGCCAAATATACGGTAAAGATTACAAAATATTTGTCTTTTGTTTATTTGTATGTTTCGTATTTTGTATATGCTAGATGCCAAGCGCGATGAATTGAAAGCCAGGCCACCTGCGGCGATCAATTACAATTATTACAATGGTGTGCTCACATTGTTTACTGAATAAATGTATTTTCTTTCTTTCTTTCTCACATGCCCGTAATGTGTGAAGATTTATTCGAATAATATTGGCTACATAAGACATGCGAGCACACGAACTTCGGCTACAGTAGGAGAAGAAGCGGTCGCTGTGGCCGAAATTGGCCGGGTCCACATCATCATCATTTTGTATAATTCTTATGAAAAATTCAAAAGAATTTGTAACAGTTTTCTGTTAACTATATACACCTTATTAATATAAATCCGTATATTGTATCTTATCCAATTTATACTCTTATTCCAACCTCCAGCATCAAAAAGTCGTCACGGCCTCACCGTTTAACCATATTATTATACATTTACAAAATAGCCAACATCTGTATTTATGTCACTCAAATTGTTTCGTCCGTTGCTTCGCTAGCTTGAAAACTATGTGTTACTACGCACGAATATTTTAATTTAAATTTGATGATAATGATAATATTACACTATAATAATATAGCAATCTATTAAATAGTTACCTCATTCTTATTTTAGATGCGAAATCTACTAGTGAAAGGATACATACAGCAGATTGAAATTTCACTTTAGCACCTATTTTTAGCATAAAAATACCTACTTTATCTTTTAATATTTTATTATTACATTTAGCTATTGTTATTAGTTTTTATTTATTATTTTTTTTTTCATTTTACACATTCTATTTGTTAGATTGGACAACGTTTATTCACGCAACAGGTTATTCACGCACTAATGCAGGCAAACGCTCACCCATTTGTCGTATACTGGATTCTTTCAATAGTAATTTTGGTAATATTGATGTTTTTGCGAGTAGTGTAAGTACAGACGCCAGCACATCCAGTTACCCCAATCTGTCAAATTTCTTTTATAGAATTTCAACTTTATCAGATAAGCATGAGGTTCACTTTCAGTTGGGGAAATTTGACAGATTGGGGTAGCTTGATGTGCTGGCGTCTGTACATTCAAGAAGCTTATACTGGCGAATGCCCGTTCTACGCTATAACGGTACATTTGAGGAACACCTTTACTAACTATGTAGTAAAGACTGTGTAACTATGTAGTACTGCTGTTGTAAAAGTGTAAAACATCAAGATTAAGAACTTTATTGTTGATATATTATGTTGTTCATACTATCTTTTCTCTTATTTTTGCATAATTGTTCGACTGTCAATCTGAACTTACTCATATGTTTTAACTTTATCTGTGGTAAAAGGTGTGGATATCATAATTAATTATATTATATAGCCTAAACGTTATTATATTGTAATATTGTGCTATTTTTAGTTTACCCAAAAAAAATAAAAAATAAAACGCTAGTTTTAATCTTCCTGCAGAGTAAAATTCAGAGTATTAATGTTATTCAGATTGTTTTAAAATTCTGAGCTAAATAAAAATAAAGTCATGTCCCGGAATTAATTCAAACCGAGGTATGATCACGTACGACTTATTAGATTACGTAGGAATACCACCTGACATTTCAATTATTTTAGCACACCCCTACAGAATTTATAGAAGCTATTATATTCCAGTCAGTTTGTATTAAGGACACATTTCAGTGTTTATATCTGATTTCCAAAGAAGGAGGCTTTCAATTTGCCTGAATATTTTTTTTATTATAATTAGCCTCAAAGCAATGCAATACAGCATTTTACTCTTATTGGATGCGGGCAGCGCAGGACCGGCTATTGTGGAGATCCTTGGGGGAGGCCTTTGTCCAGCTGTGGACGTTTTTCGGCTGATATGATGATGATGAGCTGAGTGTAAACAAAGCTCTTTCTTAGGCGACTCATGCAGTTCGTTATTTAAATATGAATGGCAAAAATCGTACCGCATACTTCTTTTGGTGTTCAGCTACATAATTTGTACCACTTATTAAGACAACTAAGGTATTGATTTTCATGTATGTATAATATTATTAGAACTTGAGATTAATTAATAAAATCAAAAATAATATTTCAATTATTTTCAATAAATAAACGTAATAAAATGGTAAACTAAACGCAGTTACGTTTTCAGAAATTGCCATGTGTATAATAATATAAATATCGAAATTATAATTAATTATTTTTAAATAGGAATAACATTGTATATAAATCATATAATTATATACTTATTTATTATACCTATGAAAGCACAGTAGTTACATTAAATCGTAATAATTAATGATTAAGAATAGGAACGATTTTCGTCGGCAATATTTTTTTTTGTACATGGCAATTATTTATTGATAGGCAAAGACAATCTGTCAGGTATTTATTGCTGTTGTTTCGATACATGTCATCAATTTAGCAAATTATCTTGCAATTTTTACGTTGAGTTATCCTCCGTACCATAATATATATCTGTTGACAGTGGATTCACGAAAGGACTCTTTATCATTTAATTAAAATGACGAGTTTGCAATGTGTTGATTGCTATATTCGCTTGCCCCGACTAGAGGACATGCTTTATCCGATGAGAGTGAAGTTCTCAATTAGCCCAATGTTGCTTTGTGCTATGTGATAATTATTGTTTGGTACTTATATGAAGATGTTCTTAGATGAAGTAATACTAAGGATGAATTAATAATACTAATGAAATAAATGTAGTTACAAAAAACAAAGAACCGATTGTATTATTTACCTCCACTCAAAACCTCGTATAAAACCCCTCACAACCTCACACAAATGTACACTGGGGTATGAACTTTGTAATTAATGGAAATAAAGAACTTTTCATTATTTCAACAAATAATAGTTTTTTGCATATTCCTAACTTGTCCCGAAAACCCTAACCGGGTCGCAAGTTAGCGAACCGGTTAGGGTTTTCGGGGCAGGTTCGGAATAAATCCATGTAAAGACTACAAAAAGAGCGACAACATATTTTACTTTATCACCATAACAATGTTTATGTAAATATAATATGTAACAATCTTCATTAGTACACTAGTTAACACTAGCATTTCATTACCACATCAGTAGACACGCTTTGATATTTACAGTATCTTTATTAATTAGGCAGTAAGAGTGATTTTCGAACTGCAATGAATCCACGGTCATGGGGTTGACCCACAGATTACCAAACGTAACCTTAAAATAAAACTGGCTATAACTTTTATGTCCCAAGTTCTAAAAAGCTAAGAAATTAAAAATGCCTTTTCTATCACATTAACTACCAATTAAAACATAAAATATCTCGAAACACGAAATTTTACTGGCGGTACAAAAATGCCATACAGACCTGCCGTTTACCTTTGAAACATTGGTTGTGTATATATACTAGTGAGTGCGTAGATCTGAATTGAGGGATAATCACGAAAATAGAAAACAAATATAATAATATCCTGGGACATTATACATACGGCCATCTGATCCCAAACTAGGCAGAGCTTGTACTATGGAAACCAGATATCTGATATACTACAGATACTATTTTTGCTTTTGTAAATACATACTCATATTGATAATTTACATTCAGACTCAGGATAAACAGACATGTTCACGACGTGTGGCGTGAAGGGCAGCGTATCTACCAACCACGCCAAATGGCCCGTCATTGATATATTGTCCCATTCATATCGATTTCAAAGTATTATAATTATATCCTGGGATATTATTCACACACGGCTATCTGATGCCAAACTAAGCAGAGTTTGTACTATGGAAACTAGACAATTGATATACTAAAGAACATCGGGCGTTTTTTACCCGATTTTTTAAAAGTCGCGAACATAAACCAAAACATTTTTAAATGATAGTGTTTGCAATCATATTTAATATTGTGTAGTTATTTTGATTCACAATAATGGGAAAATGGAAATAATTAGTAAAATGAAAAACATATTTTATGTTGACTATTTTTCCTAATTACTAAACGACCGCTCAGTAAGTTAAAATATCACTCCGTGGTATTTTTGTAAACCCAATCAGACTAAATCCGTCAAGTTGATGTGCATGTTTCGTTCTCACTCTCGCCCATAGTCCTAAAACTGGTTTATGTTGCGCTCGCGCAGGTAGCTAGCTTATCTTACTACATCGCAGTCCTTTGTCATCCGTCGTAGCGATCTGTGTTTTACTGTGTTCCCATTGTGGTCTGAGTCAACTAATTACCTACTGCTTGTTTACTGGATTTCGTTTGCTTTCGAGTTCGATTTTGTTGTGAAATGGAACGACAAAAATGTCCATTTTCTCCTTATTGCCACGACCCACAGATATGGGAACTATACCATTGTAAACTAGATTTAATTGCCTATCCACCGTACCTAATTTTATTTTTGTTCGCCGTAGGTAAGTGTCCCATACAAAAATGCCCGATGTTCTTTCTTTTGTAAATACATACTTCTATAGAAAATTACACCCAGACTTATGTCCTGGGTGGGAATCTAACCCACGACCTGCGGCGTGAAAGACAAGTATCTACCAACCACGCGAATATTTACATACATATATAGACTCGCGCCTGTTTCCCAGAGGGGTAGGCAGAGACAACGGATTTCCATCTGTCACGATCTTTGCACACGTCTTTTGCCTCGATTACTGTCATTATATTCTTCATACATGCTCGCCGGTTTAGGGTACTTCTGACCTGCCCTTTCTTGTAAACGTCTCCGATTTGGTCAGAGAATGTTCGACGAGGTCTTCCCCTTCCGGTTGTAATAATAATTGTTTGCGTATATTTGCAAACAACGATTCTCAGCTCACAAAGCTACAGACACAGATACAGGACATAACACTAAAAATAAAAAGGTTAAAATGGAAGTGGTCGGGACACATGGTCAGAGGAAAGGACAAATGGAGCAAAATAATTACAGATTGGTATCCAAGGGAAGGTAAAAGGAAACAAGGTAAACAACAATAAAGGTGGAACGATGATATCAAGCAGGTTGCAGGCATAACACGGAGTAGAGTAGCCAGAGAAAAATCAGAATGGAGTAGGTTGGAGGAGGCCTTTGCCAACTGGCAAACGGACTTACAGAAAGTGAGTGATACACATAATGTAAATACTAGATATAAGAATAATCTCACATTGCACACATTGTCTCCACAAAATAAGTAACTCTTTTATGGGGCAATGTATAAGATTCTATTACAAACTTCCCAATGATATTAGAGAATTGTCTACGAATAAGTTAAAAAGAATTATTAAAGCCAAATTGTGTAGCAGGGCATATTACAAAATTTCTGATTATTTAAGTGATAAAAGTGCTTGGGATTGAGTTGTTCTGCGTCAACACACATGATTGTAATTAATCTTAAGTTTATTTTATTTCAAAAAGGATTTCTACTCAGTTTTCTGGCAGTGTTTCTCAGTAGCTGCCACGTCATGCACAGCACGGCAGGTTAAAAATAAATGACGATTCCACATAAATCTAAAATTTTTACGGAATAAATAATTTTTGACTTTGAAGAAGCACCAAATACGCGAAAAATTTTAATTGTCTAAAAATACGATAAATAATAACAAGTAGTTTAAGTAGATTAATTATATATCTGTTGTCCGAATAAAGGCTTTAATATTATTCCAACTTATTTATTTATTTTCATATTTTATACATATTTATTCTTATAAAATCGATATATAAAACAATTTACATTTTTTTTTATTTAAGTATTATTATTCTCAGCTCAATATTTGGAAGCAGCAAAATGCCTTGCAGACCTACTTTTCAAATAACTCGAGAAAGAGCGGATCATTTTCATAGAAACTATATTTTTATTGCCAACAAGGTCTGTCGTTAACAACTGTTCACTCTAATTCGCGTGTTTGTTCTACAAAACTTTGCGACACTTGTAATATTATATTATTTTAGTCTTTCCAAATGGCGTGAAATGGGTGTGTAAGCCGTATTTTATGAAGAGCCTTGTTTTATAAAGCTGTCAGTACGGACCACGCTGAAAATGTTTTTTGGCTGTTAAATGTTTGCACTTAATCATTTATGAATTAAAGCTGAAATGTTGCGGACAGGAGATTACTTTTCTGTTTAATTTCGTCCTTAACAACATGTTAAATAGGCCGCCAAGTGCGAGCCGTGATTCTCTTTATAAGAGTTCTAAGCATCAGATTTTTTTTTATAATAGTAATGTTACTTAGCTAGCTTATATTAATAATAATAATTTTACTGTCAAAATGACAAGTACAATTTTTCCATCTCATCTACACATAAATGCAAAGTTACATAGAATGATGCTTAAAGAGATAGAGTGAACGTCAGTGTCTATGATAGTATTAACTGTGTTACAGAAACTGGCCGTGTTCCCGTAAATAATGTCTAGCTTGCAAATTTTATTTATAATAAATTAAATTGGTATATGTTGTTTAAAAACAGTATATATTTATTAATTTACGTGTTTTTTGTTTTTGTTTAATGTCTGTGATTGCTAACATAGTCGTAAGTTTATACTAACAATCTTGTTGGTCTTGGTTACTCGAATAAGGAAAATTTCTACTCTATAAAAACTAGGTTACTAGTTTGTTTTTCGGTATATAATCCGTATAACTGGTCTTATTTTATATTCGAAATAGAAAACAGTAAGCTTCAGGTGCGCCACCTGCCACTTGATCTCCTGGTCGCAATTGACGCGGTGGTTTTCACCGAAATCCGAGTATAGACGAAATGTGTAATGGCTAGAATTACGCTAAAACGCGCGCCAGCATGCTGTCGGTGCCACTCTGGATCATCTCGAGGGGTACTTGCGTCAGTTACAGACGTACTCAAATACTCACCGAAAACGGGAGTTTTGGTGAGTATCTGAATCGGATAGGCTGTGAAGCGACGACACACACGCGGGAGCGATCTAAATTCTTCCCAGCTCACTCTAGCCGAGTGCCCGGCTTGAGAAGCCGAGAGGAGAGTCTTGTTCATTGAGATCGAATGGAATCTATCCCCACCGGCATTCATAGCTGTGATGCTGGCAGGTTACACCACCAAATGGATCGCGGTGGTCTCCTTTTGTGAGGCAATCCGGCTCCAAAAAGAGCCGCCCAGCGATATCGGGAGAGAAGCAATTTAGTCGGTGCTAACCCGACATACCCACCCATAGATATAATTTGCGGCTGGCATGTGTAGGCATTCATTGCCTCACAAAAAAGATATTTAGTTATAAACCATTATAACTAAATTTGCTGAACTAAACCTATAAAATAATTTAGGTTTAGCCTCCATTTCTGAGGACATGCATTCTCCACAAACTTCTTCACCATTATAGTTTCAAAGTTGTGAATACTTAAATCCAATTTACTATCATTTGGGCAATATGGAGTTACGCTAATAGGCATATTTATCGTTATGGATTATGAATTTACAATAAATTGTACCTACCAGGAGACCCGTAAGCCACCAGAAACTGATCTTAGTTTCCAATAGTTTGAAAACTGAGCTTAGTTTGGGATGGAGTATAGTCATTTAGTTAACTTCTCTAGAGAGTGCATAAGTAAACATGAAATAAGTAATATATATTAATAACTAGCTATGCCACGTGGTTTTACCCGCGTTAAATTTATCCTACTAATATTATTTATGTATTTATCTATCTATATAAGTATGTATATCGTCGCCTGGTACCCATAGTACAAGCTTTGCTTAGTTTGGGGCTAGAATGATCTGTGTGACATTTCCCCAGATATTATTATTATTATTATAAAAGCGAAAGTTTGTGAGCGTGTGAGTGTGTATGTTTGTTACTTCTTCACGTCTAAACGGCTGGAGCAATTTTAATAAAATTTGGTATAATGATAGCTGACACCCTGGATTACCACAAAGGCTATGATTTATAAAGTTTAACGCTGGTAGAACCGCAGGGCACAGCTAGTACATAGTAAGTTAGAAACCTTCGTGGACTCATGCACAACACTTTGCTGAAGATCAAAACATCGTCAAATGCATAGTTTACGATTCTATAAAGGACATACAGACATTCCGTTTTATATAGATTAATATCTATATACACACATCAACAAAGTCTAGGGATACGTTATTTTGAAATCAAACATGGCTTTATTGTTTAAAACCTATTTAGTTTCCTTAAAAAGTTTATTTACAGATTTAAACCTTGTCTATTCTTTATTCAAAATTTAAAAATTAAAATGAGAAACAAATGAAAACACGCAAAGCACAGCGCAATCTTGAGTTGTATCTAATTTCAAGAAGTTGCATTAAAATTTTTTTTGCGTGTTAATTGAAGAAAACCTGATAAATTGTTTTATTTTCTTTTCTCAATTGGTTGTGTAAGCTTTTTAGCGTCATGCCACGCCATCATTTGAGTCGAGATGAAATGTTACGGGCAGTTGGCATGTTACAAAACGGTGCTATTCAACGCGTCGTTGCTGAGTCTCTGGGCACAAGCCAAAATGTGGTATCCAGGCTGTGGTCACGTTATCGCGCTACTGGAGATGTGGCAGAACGGCACACAGGTAGATATCGTGTTACCACTCAGAGACAGGATCGATTTCTCCAAATGACCGCCAGAAGACTACCCAATATCACAGCGATGCAACTAGTGCAAAGGCTCCAGGAGGGTCAGCAGCTGCTGGTGAGCGACCAAACCGTGCGAAGGAGGCTGCATGAAGTTGGTCTTCATGCTCGCAGACCGCTACGAGTCCCAGCGCTGCGACGTGGCAATCGCGGTAGGCGACTTTTATGGGCTCAAGAACATTTGACATGGAGTGATCAACAATGGTCATTGGTGCTGTTCACTGATGAGTCCCGCTATGGATTTCATCCAGATTCGAGACGAACACGCGTTTGGAGAACTCCAGGCAGGGTCAGCCGTCTCCGACATCCACAGGAGGTCCACTCTTACCAAGGCGGGACAATTATGGTGTGGGCAGGAATACGAATCGGCGGACGAACCCAACTCATTTGGATTCAGGGCAGCATGACTGCCCATAGATACCGTGAGGAGGTAGTAGAACGTGTCATTGTCCCGCTCAGGGCCCTAACGGGGCAAGAATTTCAGCTCATGCATGACAATGCACCTTCCCATACAGCGCGGCTGGTGAGGGCCGCCCTTCGAGAACACGATGTTCAAGTATTAGATTGGCCTCCACAGTCGCCAGACTTAAACCCAATTGAACACGCCTGGGACATGTTACAGCGAAGAGCATTGAGGGATTTTCCGCCCAACTTGACAACAGAAGAACAACTTTTCGAACATTTAAAAAGAACTTGGGACTGCATACCCCAGCAAGACATTGACACCTTAATTTTAAGTATGGAAAATCGTTGCCGCTGTGTGATTAATGTTAGAGGAGGAAATACCGATTACTGATTATCAGATTTGGTAAGATTTTTATTCATTTAATTCGATTGAATAATTTTATAAGAATAAAATGTTTTTGTTCACTCAGTAATTTTCTATGGCTTAATTAATTTAAGACTTTTATTAATTAGAAAAACAAAATCGCATCGTGTTGTTAATGTTTAAATATCGGCCATGAAATTATCTTTAATTCTTCCATTTACAGTCATAACAAAATGTTTATAGTTTTCTAGATAATCAATGAAATGTTCAATATCCCTAGATTGTGTTGATGTGTGTATATAAAAATCAATGCCACTTTTCGTTGTAATGTTATAACTCAACAACGCCTTTACCGATTTGGCTTATTTTGGTCTTGAATTATTCGTGGAAGTCCAGGGAAGGTTTATACGTAGAGAAAATTTAAAAAAGTCTTGAAAAAGTGTAAAATCGTAGTTTTTACCAGCTAGCAATTTAAAATATTTTTTTGTTTGAATAAATGAACTTAATAATCATTTTTTTATTACTATGCCGCGATGCTATACTATGTGCGAAGCACGTACCGGGCCGCTAGTATATTATATAGATTAACTATGTAGGACTTCGCGAGACGGTTGCTATCTAGTTAGCGAATTGCGGAGTACAACTTTGGGTATGTACTGACATAGCTCCTCAAGGAACTTCCTCCAACTTTTACCGCTGACGTGTCTGGGCATTATTTCGCGAACTACGCTTTCTATATTTGTATATCAAAATGTCAAGGAAGTTATTTTTGGGTATGCTTGTTTAATAAATTCGTAGGTGAGTTTAATTTCCCCGTTTGGTATGTAAATTAGTTTTCAGTTGATGAATTGATTATGTTGACAATAAATTGAGGTAAAAGTTTTAATTTATTACCCTTTGTTTGTATATTCGGGTTAATGTATTTTAAAAAATGCGCGTTTTTGAATAAACATAAAATTTAAATTTGGGAGAATTTGAAAAAAGTGGACTACAAAAAAGAAAATGGGGACTTTCTGTATTTTTTTCTACATTAGTGCCCAGTTATCCCTTTCCTAGGAGTACAATAGTCGGCAAATGGGGAGGGCAACCCACAGCTCTCCCCGGGTGCGTGTCCCGACCATCTGGGACACGGCGCAAAATGGGGGCACCGGAGCAGCATACCCGCGTTCCCGGGGCTCCCCCTATCAGGCGCCAGAAGAAGTCTACGGCATGTTAGGTTTAGTCGGTGCGAGCCCGACATACCCACCTGCAGACACTTTTTGCGGGTGGCATGCGCATCCACCTGGTTCTACAGGTGAATGGTTAGGCATTCCCCCTGCCTTATCAAAAAAAAAAAATTGAAATGAGTACAATAGTGTAGTATCCTTAAAATAATAGAGTACCCTTACTTAGTGGTTGCATGTAAGTTACTCTCTATCATACTTAAACAGGTATTTAGAGGTATGCAAATACCTCGTTGAGTACCTACTTCAGCGCACTCATTATTATAACTTATGTACCTAAGTAAATAACTGATTTATGCAAATAAGCAGATTGATTATTGATTAATTGATGATTGTTTGATCATAATCTGATACGTGGTTGCGTAGGGTTTACGTTCTCTCGGAGAGACAACGGTGGTTCACCGCAAATTTTCTCACATCGGGTGGTTACCGAGATTTAACGTTATTAGAAAAATCCTAATGACTCTGATTAGTCCAACACGCCATTTGAGCCCAGGACCAGGACGCCAGGAGGCAAGCGGTTGAACACGCACGAAACATAAATACATATCTTGCAATAACTAATACACTGCTATTTGATCCCAAACTAGGCAGAGCCTGTACTGTAGCAACCAGACAACTGATAAACTAGCGCATGTATCTCTAATCATCTTTCAAAACACTTTTAAACAAACATTATCTATCACTTTAATCTTCACAGCTCGCGATCTTCAATCTTCCTCAAAAACTTCTTTAGTCTTCATAATTATTATTTATATTTATTTATAGTATATTAAAAAATAGGGAACTCTATATATATATGTATATATATAGAGTTCCCTACTTTTTAATATACTATAAATAATATATATATATATATATATATATATATAACATATATATGTAAATTTATATTAGTAGATGCACTGCCAACTACCACTTTATCTCCCTGCATTGCTTTGGTTCATCCAACGGTAGTCTGGAAGAGATTTCTGTATTAGCGGTAAGACCGCCGTTTGTACCATATTATATAAGTTAACTGATGTGATAGTTTTATGCTTCGATTTGGTGCAATAAAGTGTTATCTATCTATCTATCATCATCAGCCGACACTACTACCTACACTACTGAACATAGGCCCCCCAAAGGTTTGCCGTAGTCACCGCGCTTGGCATGCCAGTTGGCGAACGCAATTGGATGATAGCTAATACTGGCGCATGTAATTTGTTTTTTATATTGTCCTTCTTACATGTGCACATTTTTTCGGGTGGGAGGGCGGTGCAAATTGCACCCCAGCATGATTAAACTGACAATTAGCGGAATTAACACTAAATATTGATTTTGTATTTTGATTGATAGCTAATAGACAGGTGGCGCTGCTGCCCGATTACCTGGTGTATCCCTAAGGCACCTTTTACGACACTCACAGGATGGCATGTGGCCCTGTTGTTATCTATTTTGAATCTCTTAATACATATTTAAAAAAAAGTACACCCATACACAGAACTAAAATATAAATAAATCTTTTATACAAGACTTAGAAACTAGTGTTAGTACTTACGTCTACCAAGAAAACAAAACATAAATCTTGCTCATCATACAAAGATTTGTCCTGGGTGGCGCTCGAACCCACGACCGCTGGAATTACAGTCACTAACCCCTAAACCGACATGCCAGCCAAATATTTGTTAGACGCAGGGAAAATATTAGATCACAGATTAATTGCAGTCTAACAGATATTATGTACAAGTCACATGTGTACATACATACATAGACTCCCGCCTGTTTCCCAGAAGGGTAGGCAGAGACAACGGACTTCCATTTGTCACGATCCTTTCACACCTCTTTCGCCTCGTTTACTGACATTATATTCTTCATACATGCTCGCCGGTTTAGGGTGCTTCTGACCTGGCCTTTCTTGAGAATTTCTCCGATTTGGTCAGGGAATGTTCTACGAGGTCTTCCCCTTTCGTTGTACCATTCACACAGGCCAATTCTTTCATTCATCCTTTTTAAATGCCCCAACCATCTCAGCATACGTTTTTCAATCTTTGTGACTACATCCTCTTTCTTCATTTTAGCGTTTTGAGGGCAAACTCGTTAATTTTTTGTGGCCCAGGACGTGGCCACACTGATCGCCCTGTTTGTGGCATTTCTAAGATCCTGCCATGAACATGTGGCAGGGCAGGCGGGCAAGCTGTTAGATGGGCCATCATAGATTGGACCGATGCTCCGCAAATACAGTTCATTCTGCTTACCAGTCCCCACCTAGACATTTATTCTTTGCTTCGGCCTACCTGAGTCCGCAGTCTGTTTAGGGACTTCCAAATAGGCCACGGTAATTGATATCCAGGCGGGAGGCCTTCGGAAGGCGTGACAAACTGATCCAGCAATGATATTTGTGCATCCTCTTTCACACCACAGTTATTGAATAGAAATTAAAAGTGAGTTTGGGATTTTTCGTAAAAAATTCTCAGTGTCAGCCCGAAGTCTGGAAGTCGTCGGTTCTGTACCTGACCTCTTTCCGGTCGTATCGCTAGTCGTCTCATCGGATCATGAGAGTGATGGAATGGAAAGTGCCCCTGTGTTTGCGCACATACTTGTGCACACAATTGGCTAGTCACCATTGAGACTGGCCGCCGTGGCCGAAATTCGGTCGGGAGTACATTATTATTGAATAGAATTCGTATAACACCCAAATACATAATATACAGAACATTATGTTGGTGAGACTTGAAACCATAAATTATGTAAAATGAGCAAGTAATGTACGCTGGAACTTGGAGCTTGGAATTAATTTAAAACAGATGGTGTATGAGTGGAGTGCTAAATGAAAATGGGTGGACATTATAAATCATGATATTGGTGTTGTGCCTAATGTGGGGAAGTTGGATATTTCACTGTGTAATAACGAAACCGCGTAAGCTATAAAATGGAAATTCATTTATCGTGATTAACTATCTATACAACATGTAACTTAATTAACGCACACCCTGAAAATAGTTTGTTCAGAATCGCTTACTGAATCGAGTTATATAATTTTTAATATAGGTATTTTTTTTCCAAAATAATTAAAACTACGGAAATTATTGTCATATTAGCCCTATACAGTCAAAATAAACTGAAATGGACCGCAAGTCAAAGAATAAGACTTTTAAAACTGCAGTTTTATTTGTATTCATACAAACTCCATCATTCAATACAAAATAAAGAAAAATAAACTTTATTCCAAGAAACTAATTTAGTAAACATGCATATACACGTTAAATTAAAAATTCAGTGTATGTATTATGATTACAACATAATATTCTAATTGGGGTGTATGAGAGTGTGCGTTAATTACGTTACATGTTGTATAAGTTTGTATTTTTTACAAAAGAAAAGTAGTATATGTAGTATATCAGTTATCTGGTTTCCATAGTAAAAGCTCTGCTTAGTTTGGGATCAGATGACCGTGTTTTTCAACTACAAGATGGACGAATGATCTTGTGAGGGTCGCTAGCTGCTGGATGCGGGTAGCGCAAAATCGACAATTGTGAAGATCTTTGGGGGAGGCCTTTGTCGAACAGTGGGCGTCTTTAAACTGAGGTGATGATGATCTTTTAATAGGGAGTTAGTTTAATTTACTATTTTTTATTTATGTAATAAGACAACGCCCGCACTAGGAAATTAAATCCTTGTGTTGCGGGGTACTTTACAAACATATAATTGAAGGACACAAAGTGATGTTGTTTGTGTCCGTAAATTATATGTTTGTAACAGACTCAGAACAACTTTTTATGGGTAACACAAAATTTGTACTGCGCGGGAATCGAACTCGACGGAACTGACGAAACAGACGATATACAGTCTATTTTTCCTTACTTGTCTTATTTGGTAAACAAATATGGCGTACTGGTAACCAAAGACAATTGATAGAGTTGGGAAATTATCGAATGAAGGACTGAACTCAAAAAATTTCACTTGTCAAATAATACTTATAGTCTACGACCAGTTACAACAAAGACCTTAGTTTTTAAAAATAATGCCTTACATTAACTTGAGATGATATATATAAACATTCTGCTTTATTATTTCGTTTTTTACATTAAAATTATACAGTTCACACTGGTCAGAATCATTCATTCACTTTTCCCTTCTCTAAGTTCCAAAGACAAACTAGCATTTTGAAATGTCAAATTGCCAATATAATTTTTAATCTGTGGAAATGGATTCTGATATTATTTTGATTTTAAGGGAATTAATGTGTTTGGATGGTTAATTTGAAGCAGTTTTTGGTGTTATTTATATAGTATGTGTTTCTTCGAACAATCAAGATGTTCATACCTAACTAAAAGTGCGTGATTGATGACGAAACTAGTGATTTTCGTACCGAGTAGTGTTTGTTTACTAAATAAGACAAGTAAGGAAAAATAGACTGTAGTAACATTAATTTCAAAACAGACTTGTATATTTTACTAGAGTAACCATTGCCCATATGATAAGTAAATTTTGAAATCTATGTAAATACACTCAGCTCAATATTAGCAAGCAGCAAAATGCCTAATAGCCCTAATTATTCTATTGTCATAAAACCTAAAGAGTCAGTCTGACTGATAACAAGCGATGATAAGTAATTCAGCAAACCTTTCTATAATCTTAGCCCGAGACTGTCTCTATTATTATTATATATATATTCTAACTGCACCATCTGAGTATATATATGAAAAC
Source organism: Pseudoips prasinana (assembly GCA_951640165.1). Lineage (NCBI taxonomy): Eukaryota > Metazoa > Arthropoda > Insecta > Lepidoptera > Nolidae > Pseudoips > Pseudoips prasinana. Next base: position 21,132,241 of record OX621260.1, read on the forward strand.
TTACTATATGTGCATAAAAATATCGATTCCTTCTGTAAAAGGAGCGATACACATAATGTAAATACTAGATATAAGAATAATCTCATATTACATACTACCCGTCTCCACAAAATAAGTAGGTAATCTTTTATGGGGCAATGTATAAGATTCTATAACAAACTTCCCAATGATATTAGAGATTTGTATACGAATAAGTTTAAAAGAATTATTAAAACCAAATTGTGTAGCATATTACAAAATTTCTGATTATTTAAGTGATAAAAGTGCTTGGGATTGAATTGTTCTGAGTCAACACACATGATTGTAATTAATCTTAAGTATATTTTATTTTACAAAAGGATTACTACTGAGTTTTCTGGCAGTGTTTCTCAGTGGCTGCCACGTCATGCACTGCACGGTAGGGTAAAAAAAAATATGACGATTCCACATAAATGTAAAATTTTTGACTTTGTCTACAACGTGCAAGACGCTTCAAATAAATACTTTCCTTATAAGGTTAACGTAACTAAACCAATATATTAGTATAACAAAGTTAATGCAACATTGCTTAAGAAAGTTAGCTCTGCTGTAGTTATACAAGATTGTTATCAAGAACTCAATAGCCGCGCAACGGTTATGACGTAGCTGCTATTATATAACGGTCACCGTAGCCTAGTTGGTAGTGCTCCTGCCTACGAAGCTGGTGGTCCTGGGTTCGAATCCCGGTAAGTGCAAATATTTGTGTGATGAGCACGAATATTTGTTTCTGAGGGCGGCTTGCACCATAGCACTAAATACTATTTAAATCCAATTTAAATTAAAATTCACGTTTAAGTCATTGCAACGCCTTGCACCATGCTAAATAAGTCGCTAAACGCGTTTAGAGAGCTGTCAAAGTTAAATACCCATTAATAGCTATTTAGCGCCGCTAAATGCGTTTAGCAAAATTTGACGTTAATTTTGAAAGGTTATGTTTCCATGACAACAAAAATTACTGCTACTATTACGAAAGTGTGCGTGATTGAATGTGGAGGATTCAATTCACGCACACTTTTGCGCAGAAAAACGTAAATTTTGTTTAAAAAATAGTGTCATTTGTTACTTACTTATAACGAAATGCAGGGGATCTGCTATACCGACACGATAAACGCATTTAGTTAAATGTGTTTCGAAACAGCTTCGTGCAAGAGGTCATTAAACGTAATCATGTTAAACACATTTATCATGTTAAACGTATTTAGTTAAATTTGTTTAAGATATATTTAAACGAAATTTCGTGCAAGCCGCCCTGAGTCATGGATGTTTCCTATGTTTATAAGTAGGTATTTATCTATCTATATAAGTATGTTTATCGTCGCCTGGTACCCATAGTACAAGCTTTGCTTAGTTTGGGGCTACGATGATCTGTGTCCCTAGATATTATTATGAAAATATATATATGTATATTAACATTGTGATTATTTATTTAATTAGTGACTATCATTTTATTAATGACTAAAATAATTCTATAATAATCTTACATCTTAAAACTATTATTAATAGATATTAGACTTTCAAATGGTTATCACTGATTAAAATATAAATAAGGTAGGAGAATAGAGGCATTCCTTGTACGACGGTCAATTAGAACGTTACCCTGTTCGATTAAATATTGTGTATGGAAAACATCTCAGTTTTAATGTGCAGAACTTACGAGTGCGTAATAAGATGTAAAATAAATAGATAGTGGTGGATAATTCTTCACGTCTACTTTCTTCTTACATATTGAGATCAACATAAAGGAACCAAAAAACACAGGTTTGTTTTTTTATTGTTTTGAATATTTTAGAACATTTATCATTCAGATTGTTTAAAGTGATGACTGTAATTTTATATCCCATCATAAACTTTGTCATATCAGCCAAAAGATGTGAACTACGACCTACTACCCCCGTTTACGCGATACTCTTTTAGCGGCTACTATAAAGTATAACAAGCTGCACCCTGATGAAAAGCTGAACTCGAGTCAATTGAGTATTGGCGGAAATAAGAAATCTATATATGTGTCTGAAAATTTATCGCCCGAGAACAAGTCACTTCACGCTGCAGCGCGATTCAAAGCCAAAGAACTAAACTACAAGCACGTATGGGTGCGTAGCGGTCGTATATATATGCGTAAAACTGATACATCTGAATATATTTATGTGCGCAATCCAGTAACTTTAGATAAACTGTCAAATCAGTAATTATTGTATTATTCGTCATCTTTTTGTACTCCATAAAAATAATCTTTAGTTAATACTTATTACATTTTTAAAATTCTCGTCCATAAGTATATATTTTCAAAACGTTAGAGGTTTACGCACTAAGACGTTAGAATTATATAGACATGTTTTGAGCTGTGATTACGACGTTATTGTACTGTGTGAAACATGGTTAAACCATACTATATTTAACTCAGAAATGTTTGATGATCGTTACACTATATATAGACGTGATCGAGAGACCAGTGAATTTCACAAAAATAAATCAGGTGGTGGTGTTTTAATCGCTATATCTAGGCGTTTTGACTCACGTAGGCTAACCCAGATAGAGAGTGGCTGCGAAGACCTTTGGGTGGAACTAGATATGAGTAAATCACGGAACTCTCCAGATAAATTGTACATATGTGCCGTTTATTTACCTCCCCCGGTTCAAAAACATATTTTTGAACATTTTATAGACAATACTAATCGTATTTTAGAATCACATTTTAATACATTAATATTAGGGGATTTTAATCTAAGTTCAGTAACGTGGCCCAGTAATGAGAACATTACATCTTTGCCGCCATCTTTTCCTGGCCCACTCGGGAACAAATTACTCGATTTTATAGCTCTCAATAACTTAAGGCAAGAAAACACAATACTTAATAACCAAGGAAAAATTTTAGACCTAGTACTCTCTACTGAAACAATTGACCATATGCAAGAAAGCAAATACGTCCTCAGCAATATTGACCCATACCATCCGCCTTTGGAATTTGTCTTATCGCAATATCCTACAATAGGACTTTCCCCCAAAATTCCCAGTGATAAGTATAATTTTTACAAAGCAGATTATAATAAAATTATAAGCGAACTCAAGTCTATCCCATGGGTTGAAGAAGGTTTTGACGAGCGTGGATGATATGGTGGATATGTTTTATAGGACGATCAGAGAAACAATTTCAAAATATGTACCTCTAAGTAAGATTACACATCAAAAGTATCCCTGCTGGTACACTAAGGAACTCATAAAGTTGTTAAAAGAGAAGCATAAAATACGTACAAGGTACTACAAATACGGGAATCCTCTGGATGAGTTGTCTTTTTTGTCACTGAAAAAACGTTGTTTATTATTAATAGAATCGTGCTACAGGAACTATATTGATAACTTGGAGAACTCCTTTTCAAAGAATCCAAAATTATTTTGGACTCACTTAAAAAATAAACGCCAAAACAGAAGTACTTATCCATCATCAATGTATTTAGATAACAGGCAAGTTTCTAATGGTTCTGGTATTTGTAATCTTTTTGCGTCCTATTTTGCGTCTGTTTATAAGACACCATCGTCAATTTCCACACATTATCGTGACCCTACATTACAGTGTTCGTCAAATACTGAGTACTTGGCGGCAATGTCTTTCTCTCAGATTGAGGTGCTAACGGGCCTTAAACGTTTGGATCGAAATAAAGGAGCCGGTCCCGATGGTATACCCAGTCTTTTTGCAATAGAATGTCGTGAAGCGCTCTCCTTACCGCTCTCGATAATATATAACAGGTCAATAGAATCCGGATACTTTCCTACCGCATGGAAGGATTCGAAGGTTGTGCCCATTCCTAAACCAGGGGATATTGCAGCTATAAAAAATTATAGGCCAATTTCTATATTACCTGTTTTCGGTAAATTATTTGAAACATTAATAAAACCCACTATTAATTGGCATATAAAGCAACGAATATCACCACAGCAGTTTGGTTTCCACAGTTCTCGATCCACAACAACCAACCTTATTTCATTTGTGACCTTTTTGACTGATTCAGTTGATTCTAACATCCCAGTTGACACAATTTACACTGATATAAGCAAAGCGTTCGATACCGTCGACCACAATATCCTTATTAGTAAACTCTCCAAATTTGGTATAGCCGGAAACTTGCTAAACTGGTTTTCCTCGTATTTAAGCAATCGGACTTCCAGGGTAGTTGTTAGTGGTTATTCATCTCAATCATTTATAGCACAATCAGGCGTGCCCCAAGGATCGATTCTCGGCCCGATTCTGTTTAATCTATTTATAAACGATATTGTACCACTGTTCAAACATAGTAAATGTTATCTTTATGCAGATGATCTCAAGCTGACAAAACAAATAAAAACTCAACGAGACGCTTTTCTGCTGCAGGAAGATTTGAATTGTTTAGTTGACTGGTGTGGTAGGAATGGCCTAGCATTGAACATAGAAAAATGTAAATATATACGATTCTCACGCAGTACTCGACTGAACTCGCAGATATACACTATCAATGGTAAGGCATTGGAAGAAGTGACTACAATCAGAGATTTGGGAGTTCATTTGGATAGTAAAATCAGATTCCACACTCATATTGATAAAATAGCAAACAAAGCCTTTCAAATGCTAGGCTTTGTTATAAGGAATTCTAAAGACTTCAAAAAACCACAAACAAAAATTATACTTTTCTCAACCTTAGTTCGATCTAGTCTAGAGTACTGTGCACAGGTCTGGTCACCACACTATGACATACACATTAAGCGTCTTGAGAGAGTGCAAAAACGTTTTCTCTGGCACCTTTCATATCAGTGTCACAAAGCGAAAGTATTGCCGACATATGAAAGTCGCCTAAAACATTTTAAGCTCCTTAGTTTATCCGATCGGAGAAAATTATTGGACCAGATTTTCCTACATAAATTAATTAATGGTGACCTAGACTGTTCGACTCTTTTAGAAAAAATAAATGTAAATGCGCCATCAAAGTTACCCCGTGCAAGTAAATACGCTCTTTTTTCAATCAAATCATCGAAAACCAACCTGGGTCAAAACGCCACTATGAACAGATTATTAAGTCAGTACAATAAACTAACGAAAAATCTTGAAATCGGTTTGGATATTTTCTCAAACAGCCTTCCAAAATTTAAAAGAAACATAATGGCATCTTTAAATGTTTCATAATATATATATATATATATCTAAAATATATCAATATGGTGAAGTGGTCTCGAACATGTTTATGTGTTTGTGTTATGCATGCCTAGTTATTTTCCTGGTTAGTTATAATAAATTAGGTTTTAGTACTCTTTGGATTTGTAGTAATATAAGTAGTTATAGTAACCTTAAGTTTAGTAAGTAATTAAAAAAGAACTGTCATTTACCATGCCGTGGCGACTTGTAAGTAAAGCAACATTTAGCACGTAATTTTATAACATGTATGTATTCAATGTATTAGTGTATGTTTTGTAAGTTGTCCTAAATAAATAAATAAATAAACTACTGGATATAGGCAAAAACATTAAAAATATTTATTTTTATTTGCAACTAGCTGTGCCCCGTGGCTTTACCCACGTTAAATTAAATTATAGCCTATGTGTTAATACACGGTGTCAGCTAACTCCAAAGCAAATTTTACTAAAATTGCTCCAGACGTTTAGACGTGAAAAAGTAACAAACATACACACTCACAAACTTTCACCTTTATAATATTAGTGTGATATATATGTCATTTAGTGATAAGGCCGCCAATTGTAGAATTTTGTGATGTATGTTATTGTATTGTTGTATCCTGTCATGTTTTGGTGTACAAAAAAGAGTTATCTTATATATTTTTATATCCCATCGCACGAATTCATTTATCATTTTTTTTTTCGGGACTAAGTCGGTCCTAATTGAGCTGTTATATTTGATTCCAATATTAGGTTTGGCAAAAGCGCTTAAACGCACGGGAGTTGTTCCTTGTTGCTACAAGATCCGTATAATAAACTACTAAAGAAATTGGTTGCAAGCTGTTTAACATAATATCACGCTGATTTGACTGATCGCAATGCCAAAGTATGGGTGCGCAGTTTGTTCATATTCGTCACAGGAAGTTGAGCACAGAGAGATTGGTGAAGATATTAATTGGAAACTAAAACAATTTACTTTATAGGCACCCTCCAAAGGTTTCTAAATACAATGTTGCCATTTTGAAGGGTTTGTCGTAGACACCGCACCTGGCGTGCGAGTTGGGGACCACAGATAAGTGGTGGCTAGTACACAGGAGTAAAGATGTAAAATGACTGAATATGACTAGTCACAATTGTCATAAACCTTAAATTACCAGTCATTTACTGTCAAATCAGTCAATTTGACTCAAATATTTTATTATTTTCTATTCTCGACTACCACCCAGTTATTTATTTATTTAGGTACCCAATTTATATGCAAGTTTAAATGAAGCAACGGTTTATTTGTATTATATCATAAAGAGGATAAGACGACATCAAAGTCGATGCGCGAGGCGATGCGACGTTGCCATTTTGTCTTAAATGCACGCATGATTAGAAATGTAAAATGATTAACACTATATAATTATACTTTTAGTCATAAAAACCACTTTTTTGTTTCAATTTAGAAGTTGTAGACTTTTATCAACGGCAAAAACTTAAAAGGTACTAAAATATTACTGAAATCAAATTGACTGAAAATGACCATTTTCGACAGTTAATAACCTTTTTTTACCAATTTGACCGTAAAAGACAGTCGGTCTAATTTAGTCACTTTTTCAACACTACACAGGAGGCACTGCTACCCGACTACCTAGTGTATCCCTTGACGACACCGAATTGTATGGGGTGACCCTGTTATTCTTTCATCATCATCATCATCATATCAGCCGAAAGACGTCCACTGCTGGACAAAGGCCTCCCCCAAAGATCTCCACAATTGCCGGTCTTGCGTTATCCGCATCCAGCGATTTCCAGCGACCCGCACAAGATCATCGGTCCATCTTGTAGGGGGCCTGCCCACGCTGCGTCTTCCGGTTCGTGGTCGCCACTCGAGAACCTTTCTGCCCCAACGGCCGTCGGCTCTACGAGCTATGTGCCCTGCCCACTGCCACTTCAGCTTGGCAATTCTTCGGGCTATGTCGGTGACTTTGGTTCGCCTGCGGATTTCGTCATTTCTGATGCGATCCCGCAGGGAAACTCCGAGCATAGCCCTCTCCATTGCTCTTTGGGTGACCTTGAGCCTTCTAATAAGGCCCATAGTGAGCGACCACGTCTCTGTTCCGTATGTCATCACTGGCAACACACACTGGTCGAAGACTTTCGACTTGAGACACTGCGGTATTTTGGACGAGAAGATGTTACGTAGCTTCCCGAACGCTGCCCATCCGAGTTGGATTCTACGATTGACCTCCTTCTCGAAGTTGGACCTACCTAGTTGGATGGTCTGTCCTAGGTAAATATAGTTCTCTACAACTTCGAGTGCAGAGTCACCAACTTTCAATTGAGTGGGTGCAACATGGACGTTTGACATGATTTTCGTCTTATCCATGTTCATTTTCAGACCCACTTGTTGAGAGACTCTGCTGAGGTCATCGAGCATTGTACCGAGGTCTTCCATGGTCTCAGCCATGACTACGATATCATCGGCAAATCGAAGGTGAGTGATGTACTCGCCATTGACATTGATGCCAAAGCCTTTCCAGTCCAGAAACTTGAAGACGTCTTCCAAGTTATTCTTTACAGGCCTGAAACCACACGGCTAATGGATACTGGGCCTTAATTCACCGACTTCTATAGGTTTCCGAAGCTTTTCTACCTACTATTTATTTACTACCTACGATCAGCTAGTACCTCTTAAGCTGGTCCCCGGAAACTTTTAAGTGATTAGGTTTGAAGTAAGTTAGCAAACATGGCGGGTCAGTTGTTACGTACAATTGCTTTCAATTTATAAATAGAATTAGATATGATTTGGTGCTTATTTTTTTCTAGGTGGTCCAGAACTGTTGGTATAAATCACTGTTTGAAGGATTTTAAGTTGGCGTTAAATGCGTTAATAAATCATAGTTAATAATAAAAACTATGATTTAAAAGCGCAAATTGGAAATGTCCGATCTAAGTACATTAATACCCCGCTTTACGCGAGGGATATGTTCCGGAAAAAATCGCATTATCTGAAATATATCGAGGTATATGATTAAACATAATCAAAATGAAATAAAAAAAATAGGAATCATTTTAATTCTAAGAACACTTTATGCAGTACATACTATTAATTATTGTTTACGGAAAAATACATCTATTGTCTTTTGGGCAGCGTTTTTTTACGTTATTGTAAAATACGTTCATAAAACCCAACAATTCAAAATTCGCGGTTTAGTGAAACCGCGTATAACGGGGTCGCGTAAGCGGTGTATTACTGTATTGGCATTCCAGCAGTTGTTAGCCGTATAGATTTCGTAAGATGGCGTTAAAAGCGTTTTAAATGCGTTAAGAAATTTCGAATGGATTATATAAATTCGAGTCAGAGAAACACGGTGCAATGGCGGAGCGGTTAACGCACATGGGGCCGGATACCCCGTAGTCGTGGGTTCGATTCCCATCCGCACTTAAATTAATACATTCATTTTAAAGATGTCTAGTAAATTGTTTTCAGTATAGCTAATACCGAAGCTTTTCTACCTACTATTTATTTAATACCTACGATCACTAGTACCTCTTAAGCTGGTCCCCGGAAACTTTTAAGTGATTAGGTTTGAAGTAAGTTAGCAAACATGGCGGGTCAGTTGTTACGTACAATTGCTTTCAATTTCTAAATAGTATTAGATACGATTTAGTACTTATATTTTTCTAGTTTATCAAGAAATGTTGGTTAAAACAGTATCTTTGGCTATTTAATAGGTCAATAATTTAGCTTAAAATCTTGATTATAAAGCACAGAAACGAATATTGGATATCGTTTTATTATATGTTCAGTATCTGTAATAATAATTGCAACAATATTTTATACTATAATACGCATATTCGTCATATTTTTCTACCTGCAACTAATTGTTTTCTTCGTCGTTATAGACGTAAAAAAAAACTGTAAAAATATCAAAACGTATCGACCTTACCAACAGGAAGTTCGTAGTTGTAAAAAATAAATAGAATAAAAAACTAACTACGAGTAGCGCATTTATTAATAGTGCTATACGAGGCCCGGGAGTGTCATACCGCCAACTCCCAAACTTTGAGCTGATACTGAGATATTTTCTTTACTGAAACTCATAATCACTTTTTGGTCCAAGCCGGGATTTGAAGCCTGAAAAACTTTATTATCTGCAGTTGCACACACTACCGGTAGACCTACGAGGCATTGAACACTGGTGTATGAATTCGACTCGCATTTAGCTATCTGTTTTTGTACTTGCGACGATTTCAATACGAACGCGCCCGTACCGCAGCGCAAATTATAATTTATCTTCTTTTATTGTTTATGTGATCTGCCTTTGTCTCAAAGACATTTGCGACACATTAGTATTCAGGCTCGCGAAACAGCGCGTGCGATACCTATTACATACAACGTTTATATGTAGACCTATACAATAGACATATTTAAATATCTGACCTTAATAATGGGCGATATTTATGGAAGTATTCATAAAACTTAGCAATATGCAGCCGTGTCGTTTACGGCCCAGAAACTGATCCCTCCCTCTTACCCACCACTACAACTCCTGTAAGTCAGTATCAACAGTGGCACACAAAGAAATGACACTGAGCGGTGAGGCTCAGGCATGTCCCGTGGAATCGTTTTAACTGTCTTCGATCCCGCAACGAATTTAATCGGAAAGAAAAAAGGAGGAGTTAGATGATAATATGATATTAATAGTTCCACTTTACGGCCAATACTATCCGTGGATGACGTCAAAGGTGTCTAAGGTCACCAGGTAGTCGGGCAGCAGCGACTTCTGTGTACTAGTTACCACCTAACTGCGGTCCCCAACTCACTTGCCAAACGTGGTGACTACGGCTCACTTAAATGTATGGAAGTGAAAGTTGGGTATGGCAGAAAAGGAATGAAAGTAGAATAAATGCAGTGGAAATGAGAGCTCTGAAAAGTATGTGTGGTGTGACTTTGAGCGCAGGATACGAAATACTGACGGAAGGGAGCATTGTGGTGTGAAGGAGAATGTAGTCGCAAAGAATGAAAAAGGTGTGCTGAGATAGTTTGGGCATTTGAAAAGGATGAATGAAAGAAGACTGGCAAAAGAAGTATTCCTGGCCTGTGTATATTTGACCAACTGCCTCGTTGGTCTAGCGGTAGCGTGTTCACCCGCAGTTAATGAGGTCCTGGGTTCATATCATGGGTCGGGTCATAAGTGATTTTGGATCTTTTCTGTAAAAAGAAAAAATTCTCAGCATCAGCCCGAAGTCTGGGAGTTGGCGGTATTATACCCCCGTGTCTCGGAGAGCACGTAAAGCCGTCGGTCCTGTGCCTGACCTCTTTCCGGTCGTGTCGCTAAGGCGTCCCATCGGATCATGAGAGTGATGGAATAGAAAGTGCTCCTGTGTTTGCGCACACACTTGAGCACTATAATATGTCCCGCGCAGATGGCCAATCTCTGTTAAGACTGGCCGCCGTGGCTGAATTCGGCTAGGAGGACATTATTATTATTATATCTGACCAAATCAGCCATGTTCTCAAGAAAGGCCAAGTCAGAATTATCCTAAACCGGTTAGCATCTATGAAGAATATAAGACAGTAAAGACAGCACTTTTCGTAACGCATTCCCCAGCTTACTCCCCAAGTCAAGCGTGCGTAAAGTAGTTTAACTTTAAAAATAATCGTTGACTTAAATAAGCTCGAACTTTACTTCTTAAGTGAAATCTTATATTCTAGTAATCTTATAGTATTAGTAAACAGTGTGTACCTATATGATATATCTAATCTCTTATGCAACATTTAACTTAATTAACGCATAACCTGAAAATAGTTTATTAATGTTTTTAAACTTTCGCGATTTGTACACATTTTTTATATACTGTGGACACGGGTCTCATCGCGATAAATATTTAGGTAAATCATTACCTTGGTTACCCGACGTTTCGCCATGGATTGCACTAGCCGTGGTCACGGGTCGACCCGTGACCACGGCTGGTGCAATAAATATTTATCGCGATGAGACCCGTGTCCACAGTATATAAAAAATCTGAAAATAGTTTGTTCAGAATCGTTTACTGAATCGATTTATATCATTTTGAATATAGGTAATTTTTTATTCCAAAAATAATTGAAACTTGAAATTATTGTCATATTAACCCTGTACAGTCAAAACAAATTGAAATGGACCGTAAGTCAAAGTAATAATACTTTATAATCACAGTTTTGTCAGTATTCATACAAATTCCATCATTCAATACAAAACAAAGAAAAATAAACTTTATTCCAAGAAATTAATTTAGTAAATAACAATGTATATATATGTCAAATTAAAAATTCAGTGTTTGTATTATGATTACAACATAATTTTCTTATTGGGGTGTCATACAACATGTAACGTAATTAACGCAATTACGTTACATGTTGTATAAATATGTATTTCTGTGTGCATTAAAGAATAAGTAAAATAAATAAATCTTGTTCCAGTTTTTCGCCCAAAACTGCCTTAATAAAATAACTTTAAAGCAATGTAGAAAATATGTATTTTATTACGGACATTATTACCTGCGTTACGACATACAATATAACATGAGACGGAACCGGAAAAATGAGTCTGGTAGCTTAAGATAATAAAGTCGTAGAATTTTCTGGCAACATTATTAGTAAAATAATACATTTTCCCTAAGACGTTGGACGCAGCCGTTTGAAAATTTCTGCAAAAAATCTGATTCAATATCTCGGGTAATTTATTTGTGAGCACGATTATTTGTTCTGTGTCTGGGTGGAGTTTATTATAATGTATATATTTAAAAATATATAAGTACAAGCTGAGCCCCGCGGTTTCACCCGCGTTAAACTTTATAAATCATAGCCTATGTGTTATTCGGATATATAAGGTACATTAATATCATCATCATATCAGCCGAAAGACGTCCACTACTGGACAAAAGCCTCCCCCAAAGATCTCCACAATTACCGGTCTTGCGCTATTAATGTCCCTGGTGTTGCACTCGTTTATAGGCTACGGTGTCCACGGCCAATCAGGTGGGCTGTATGCTCGTTTGTGCCAAAATTAGTGGATCTAATTTCTCAGTCGAACTGCTTCCTCTCTTTGGCTGGGTCCGTCTCAAAGTATCGTTGAAATTTAATCCTACTAATATTATAAACGCGAAAGTTTGTAAGTATGGATGGATGGATGTTTGTTACTCTTTCACGTAAAAACTACTGAATGGATTTTTGTGAAATTTTGCAATAATATAGCTTATACATCGGAATAACACATAGTAGGTTACATTTATAAAGATATAGTGTGAATTGTCCAAAATATGACGTAAGTGTCAAGTAAGTAGAAAAAAATCTACCATCTGCGAGCTATTCCGGCGTGCACTGCCAAAACCGCTTGAGGTACACATCCTATTAACATATGAATGCGAAAGTTTGTGAGTATTGATGTATGGATGTACCTATGTTTGTTATTCTTTTACGCCAAAACTACTTTAACGCGGGTGAAACCGCGGGGCAAAGCTAGTGCAACAATTTAATATATATTAATAATTATATAATATATATGGTCCCGGGTATGACCTTAAACTGCCTCTATCGGGGGGCTCTAGAATCAAAGGATTCATCAGAGGCCCACGATAGAATAGTTACTATCAGTACAGGATAGTAACTTAGAGCGGCGGCGGAAGAGTAGGCATAATTATGCATACCAACGGCGGCGCTCACAGGCCGAGTTAGCTGGCTTACTGTACGCTCACCGAGACGCAGGGGACGAGCACAAGTGAGCTATTTAGTCCAAACGAGGGAGCATACCCGAAACAAAACCCCGATCCAAAGTGTTATCCGACCCGTGCTGAGGGATCCATGGTCAGAGGGTATTCTGGTCGATAACGGAGGGTGTCTATGTTGGCGGTCATAGGACACAGCATGGATCCGCCTTACCCCCGTATAGGGCTCTGCGAGGGTGGACCGTTTAGTCCCTAATACTCGTGGGAACGCAATGGAGATAAGAAATTTTAATACTTCAAATGGCGGCGACGTGGTCCGCCACCCGTCACGTCTCGTTACCCGGAGAGGCGAAAAGTGGCCAACGGAAAGCCGTTTTGCTACGCTGAATGTAGGAGAAGGAATAGAAGGTAAGTTGGACGAAGTATGTCAGCTGATGAGTGAAAAACGGATCGATGTATTGTGTGTGAATGAGACGAAGCGGAAAGGATGTGATACTACAAAACACGGACTTTACACGGCATATTGGTCTGGAGTACCGAACACCACCAGAGCTTGCCAGGGTGTGGGTCTCATTCTTTCCACAAGAATTTCTGAATGTGTGACTGAGTTCGAATGCGTGAATGCAAGAATTATTTGGTTGCGAATGAAAGTCGGTATGACCCGTATCTTCCTAGTAGGGGTGTACGCTCCTGTAGATTTGGGTGCAGTTGTGTCACAGCGAGAACAAGAGGAAAAAAAGGCATTCTGGGAGACCTTGGGAGATGTGTTACGAATTAGTCAGTATAATGAAAGAGTAATAATGTTAGGTGATTTTAATGGTTGGGTTGGGGTAAAGCGTGATGGTTTTGAAAGAGTTCTAGGTCAATTCGGTGATGAGAGTGAGAATGAGAATGGGAATAGTCTGCTTGAGATATGTCTGGAATGGGGTCTTTGTGTTACAAATACTATGTTTGAACATAAAAGAATCCATACGTTTACACGGGAGAGAAAAAATGTGAGAAAGAGTATGATTGACTTTGTGATTGTAGATGAAAGATTGAGAAAGAATGTTCTAGACACAAGAGTCTATCGTGGGACCGCAATCCATACAGACCACTTCCTGGTGATGAGCCGAATAAGTGGTCTGTTCAAAGGATGGCGCCACCGAATCCCTGAGACTAAGAGTGTACTAGAGAGAATAAAAGTAGAGAAACTGCAAGAGGCAGGAGTGGCAGATGAGTACAAAAGTAAGTTGATTGATAAGTTTGAGGGATCTAAAGACATAAGAGAGGTAGAAGAGCTATGGAAGTCAGTCAAAGAAGGTGTGGTGAGTGTAGCTAGTGAAGTATGTGGTGTAATAAAGAGGAGAAGAGGAAGAAAGATGAAGAATATTTGGTGGGATAAAAGTGTACAAAAAGTTGTATGTGAAAAGAAGAAAGCGTGGTTAGATTGGCTAGCCACCCGAGCAAACGAACGAATGCATAAGGCGACGAATGGAGATATAGAAAGAGCCTGGAATGACTATAAAAGGATGAAAGGAATAGTAAAGAACGTGGTGAACGAAAAGAAAAATGAACAAAATGATAATTTTGATAGAAGGTTGTCTAAGGATTTTCAGATGAACATTAAGTTTTTCTGGAAATCCGTTAGATCAGTAAGAGGCATAACCCAAACCTCAGAACTGAACTCCATCCGAGACCAAGATGGATATATAGTGAAAGGGGAAGAATGCGTGTTAAAACGTTGGAAGGAGTATTTTGAGAGTTTGTATGATAGAAGTGTAACAGAGAGTGAACGTAGTTCATTAGGTATAGACAAAAATAATTGTAAGGATGAAATTGGAATGGATGAGATTGTGAAAGCTATTAAGAGTATGAAATCGGGTATCACCAGGGTATGACAGGATAACTTCCGAAATGCTGAAGGCTGGACATGGCGTCATAGCGAGTCAGCTGTGCAGCCTTTTCAATCTGTGCTATAACACCGGCCAAGTGCCAAGTGATTGGTGCAAGGCTGTCATCGTACCTCTTTACAAAGGAAAAGGCTCACGGCAAGACTGTAAAAACTACAGGGGCATTAGTCTGCTCAGCGTCGTTGGTAAGTTGTATGCGAAAGTATTGGTTGAAAGAGTTGTGAAAGAAACCGATACGAAAATATGGGATGCACAGGCGGGTTTTCGAAAAGGAATGGGATGCACGGATCAGGTCTTTTCTCTGCGAAGCATAGTAGAGAAGTTTTTGGGCAAAAGCCAAAAGGTCTACTGTGCCTTCGTAGACTTAGAAAAGGCCTACGATAGAGTGTTGAGGAATGAGCTTTGGTCGGTACTGTCCATGTATGGGTTAGACGACAACCTTGTTCAAGCACTGAAATCTCTTTATAGGGATTCCAGAGCTTGCGTGAGGATTAACGGGTCATACACTGAGTGGTTTAGCATCCAAAAGGGTGTTAGACAGGGATGTGTAGCGTCACCGTGGTTGTTTAACCTATTCATGGATAGCTGTTTAAAAGACTTGAAAGAAAGTGAATGTGGTGTAAGGATGAATGAGTTACTCATCAAATGTCTGCTGTACGCTGATGATCAAGTTCTACTTGCATCATCTGCGGACGAGTTGCAGGTGATGGTAACAAATATGCATGAAGCTTTTGAAAGGAAAGGGATGAAAATGAATGTTGGTAAGACGAAAGTAATGGTATTTGAGAGGGATGAATACACGACAGCTTGTGATATTGTGGTTGGAGGAGAGAAAGTCGAACAGGTGAAAGAGTTTGTATATTTGGGAACTTTGTTTAGTAGAGATGGGAAATATGAGAAAGGTATTGTTAGAAGAGTAAATGCGGGGAACAGAGTGAATGGGGCACTACACGCCTTTATGAGTAGCCGACAAGTCTCAAAGAAGGCTCGACTGGCCGTGCACGATGGAGTCTTAGTGCCAACTTTAATGTATGGAAGTGAAAGTTGGGTATGGCAGAAAAAGAATGAAAGTAAAATAAATGCAGTGGAAATGAGAGCTCTGAGAAGTATGTGTGGTGTGACTTTGAGAGACAGAATTCGAAATACTGATATAAGAGAGCGTTGTGGTGTGAAAGAGGATGTAGTCACAAAGATTGAAAAAGGTATGCTGAGATGGTTTGGTCATTTAGAAAGGATGAATGAAAGAAGATTGACAAAAGAAGTATACCTGGCCTGTGTGAATGGGACAACTGGAAGGGGAAGACCACGTCGAACATTTTCTGACCAAATTGGAGATGTTCTCAAGAAAGGGCAGGTCAGAAGTACCCTAAACCGGCGAGCATGTATGAAGAATATAATGACAGTAATCGAGGCAAAAGAGGTGTGCAAGGATCGTGACAAATGGAAGTCCGTTGTCTCTGCCTACCCCTCTGGGAGACAGGCGTGAGTCTATGTATGTATGTATGTATTTAATGCGAGTATAGCGTCAGTAAGAAGGCTGATGAGCGCTGAGTTTTTCAATAATTATCTTAATGTTTAGCTTTCCAACGTAGGCTTTATGATTCTCCTTTTGTTAATTGGATTTTATAAGTAACTTATTTTTTACTTTTTTTGGTTAAGTGTATTTATGTACTAACTGGTAATATTTTCATGTCCATATTTTTTAACTAGATGTTTTAAAGTGAAGACCTGTAATTGGCTGTGTGTTGCTTATAACATCTATTTATTTTGTAATTGTTGCTGTTGGTTTTCCAAATAAATAAATAAATAACCATTTTACTATGTCTACGGATACTTAACGACTCTTTCTTTAATTAAAAGTCTTACGACATGAAGTATTCAAAGCAAGGTTATACCGAGACTCGACTTGAATTACGGCAAGTGTGAACTTTCGCTTCAAAGACGGTTAATATGCCTCCGTAGAACCGCAACACATTCTACCGCCTCAGTATAGATGCCAATATTAATTTAAGTTCCATAAACTTTTAAAAGTAAAAAAATATTGGATATATCTTAGACCGCGAAATTAATTTGATGGCTACGGCGAGTCTTAACGTACACTTATATATAAGAACTTTTCTTCTTCTTAGCGAGTCGATGGCAATCCATAATAATCAGGGCCATCTGATCCCGAACTAAGCAGAGCTTGTACTATGGAAACCAGATAACTGATATACTACGTATGCTACTTTTCTTTTGTAAATACATACTTATATAGATAATTACACCCAGACTCAGGACAAACAGACATGTTCATGCACATAAATATCGGTCCTGGATTGGAATCGAACTCAAAGCAAGCATTTACGAACCACACCAAAGGCCCGTCAATAATATCTTGCGTCTTTATAAACACACTGCCATCTGATTCCGAACCAATCAGAGCCGAAGTAAAACTGCCCAAACTAAGTCCGAACTAAAGAGTTTCCTCAAATATTCACTTTGAATTTCAAAACGTAATACCATTTTCAAAGTACAGTGCTGCAAACTTATCTGGCCCGCTGGCAGCGTCGCTGTTATCGCATTTAGTGTTGCTAGTAACTATTTTTTGCAATAAAGTGGGTAAAAATAATATGCACATTGTAACTTAAATATTACTTCACTAAAAAGCAAACAAATACTGTCATTACAAATCTTTATATTTTTATACAATAATTATGATCATTTACACAAAATGTATGCTGAGTGTCCTCTAACGGGGATACTCCAGGTATTATTATGTCACCGGAATTGTTTAATGCAGAAGTCATTTCATCCTCATCATTATCATAATCACTGCTTTCACTTTCACTATCACTACCTAATTGATTGATGAAAGGCTCATCTAAGTATCCATCCTTTTTCGATACTCATTTTCAATATTTTTTACATGATTGCAATGCTTTTGCCATTCATTGACTGTTATTTTATCAAAAGCTTCTGCAATCAATGTAGGCATTTCAGAATTCGATTTACCAATATTCTGATATGCTATAAATTTTTGCATCTGCTTGATCTTTTTTCTTTCACAAGTTTTCTTACAAATCACTCCCCGACACCTACAATGGAAATAGCAATAATTAAATAAATAATGAATATTATTAAAATATGTATTTAAATTTAAAGTGCGAGGGGTAATTTCGTATTTTTTCAGAAGCTTACAACATTAACCTGCAGCAGCAGCTACGCGTTCATACAACTTATTAAAGGGTATAATTGGTGCCTGAAGGTGTTTTTCTTCATTAATATAATTCAATACTTGTAATATAATGTCCCTCGCATCACATTTTAAAGCTTTCGGCATTTTTCACAATTAAAAACCACAAAAAGAAAAATAAATACGCGCAACAAACAATCAATGGCAGGAATGTCAGGGAATAACAGCCGATTGACATTTCAAACTGGCGTCGTTAGTTCTACTTTTGGCCACCGGGCCAGATAAGTTTGTGGCACTATACAAGCATTATGCCTAAAACATCATAAACAAACATAGAACGCTAATCTATGTTTATGGTCAACGTTTGTAGAACTACGGTTTTGCGGCAGTAATTACCTATCACCAGGCGACTAAGGTAGGGCCAATTTAATAGATCACATTTGACTTCATCAAAATTCCACAACGTAACCTTAAGAATATTATTTATTATATTTAACTAGCTGTGCCCCGCGGTTTCACCCGCGTTAAATTTTATAAATTTAAGATTTTCCCGCTTTTCTGTTGAAATTGCTATAAACTTCACGGAGCCCGAGACCTTTCCAACGAATGCAAAACCGTGGAAATCGGTTCGTGCGTTCTGGAGTTATAGCGTCAGGAAGGAAAACCCGACTTATTTTTATATAGTAGATATTTCTGAGTCATGAATGTTTTCTATGTATTTAAGTATTTATCTATCTATATAAGTATGTATATCGTCGCCTGTTACCCATAGTACAAGCTTTGCTTAGTTTGGGGCTAGGATGATCTGTGTCACATTGTCCCTAGATATTATTATTATTATTATTTTTTCTTAGATAGAACTACACATTTGCTTATTTTTTTCAATTACGATTTATCTTCATTGTAATCATTACCAAATGAGGTCATTTTACAATTCACTTTACTAGTAACTGACAGATGTCAAATGTGATCTTTTAATGTGGCCCTACTATAGTTGCTCTTTTGACTTGCTATTAAAAAAAACTAATACCTAATATGTGTGACTCGATCACACATTCTACCGCAGACTGTTTATGTTGAGTGTTTGTAATCAAATTAAGTATTAGTAAAATTCATGTGAATAGAACGCGCTTTTTCATTGATTTTCGGTGCTTTTATCTCACATCGAGTAATTGGCTGGAAGTAATATGCTAATTATAACTCGCATTAAGTGATTGTAAGGGTTTTATTTTACCCGCATTAAACTTTATGAATAATAGCCTATGTGTTAATCCAGGTTGTCAGCTAACTCGATACCAAATTTTATTAAAATGTCTCCAGCCGTTTAGTCGTGAAGAATTAACAACATTTCATAACGGACACCACCTTAAAATAAAAATACCATTTCTTTATTTTCGTATCCTGAGTTCAAATATATATTTTTTATATTTTATTTCTAAATATCTGAGGAAAAAAAAACTAAAAAAGATGTGATGGCGTCATTTATACGGCGGACGAGGTAGTTTCCTTTGCCTAAGTATTGCAATGTTTTAAACGAAAACATTAATGTCAAACAAGATATGTCAAATTATCAATTGTCACTCAGGGTTATATATTTCGAAACTTTTATGGTGACTTAATGAAACATAATGAGGATAATAACACTGGAAACGAATTTAATATTGACGATTTTAATTTATTTTGAAATTGAAAACATTTATTTATTTATTTCCAAATTACACAATATCATTACAGTTTAACAACCAATGCAATAGTGCAACATGAAAAATAAGTTAAACATAACAATCATAAATTATACTTATAACTACTTACATATACAATATTAAACAATATCAAAAAGCCTTATTGCCTATAAGTATATTTATAGCCTTTGTGAATTCACTCTGCGTACACGAGAACAGATCCAGTTGTCCCGTACTTACTAAGTTATTGAGCGCGCGCAGCGCACGATTGACCGGTGCGCGCTGTAGAAGGTTGGTGCGCGCGCGCGGCACATCCAGTAAGGGTGGCTGACGCCGTCGCTCTCTAAATGCATCCGGAACACTAAACCGAACGTCCTTGAGAATGGCTGGATTGTGTATCGTTCCACGAATCACTTTCCAAATATAGGTGGCTAGAGCTACTTCCCTCCTTACTTCTAGTTGGAAGTATCCTACCATTCCTAAAATATAACGAGTAGGATACATTAAACAAACGTAAACAAATTTAGGTGCCATCGAGTTTGACAAGATAACTAGACAAATACGCATAACGAATGACATGACAGTGATTATTTTTTGACGGGTCACATTAAAGCAAAGATCGAAGGCCATTCCGCCGTATGTATGACGTCATTTGGCGCTTACGTCTTTTTAGAATACATCAAATTTCAAAGTTGAAATTATGAATGAAAAGTTCATAATTTCGCAAAACGGAAAAATATGGGTGCCCTAGTTTTGGATTTACTTTTAAATAACGCAATAATACCTGCCAGTTAAAAATATGAAATGTTGTCAATTAATAAACAAACACACTTTCGCCTAATATTAGTAGGATTAGCTGCAGTACCCCATGGTTTCACGCCCAAACTGTATAATTTATAGACTATGTGTTATTCGAATATAATATGAGCTATATTACTACAAAGTTTCATAAAAATCCGTTTCGTAGTTTTTGCGTGAAAGAAACCAAACATCCATACATCTATAGCCATAAACTTACGCATTTCTAATATTAATTAGGATAGAGAAGAAGAAAAGAATAGCAAAACAAATTAAAACAAAAGAACCTCATATTTCAAAAAATAAAGCTCAATAATTTTTTTTTCTTATCAAGTGCAATGATACGGAAATATTGTTTTACGTTTTGTCATTAAGTTTATATTTTACGCCTAATTAACGAAGATATTATATTTTTGTCCATCTTCCTTTTTTATTTCATTTCCCGGGTAGGGCAAAAAAAAGGTTTTGCTTTTTATGCTAAGCAAAATTGACGATCAGCCCGGAATCTGGTAATGTCCTTTCCGATTTTTTAGTTATTAATATTCACTTTTTGCTCTTTGTTCCATATTTTATGTTTCGTTTCGTATGTTAATTTTGTTTCCTTATTTTTTTTAGCTAAAAGTATTTTTCTTTTTGTATTTATTTATAGTTATATATTTTTTTGTTTTTAAATTGTTTTCATGAGAGACATGAATCTGTTTCACTGTGCATGTTGTGACACTTTTATAATCTGTGCATTTGATTTGCTTTTTTAAGTTGTATATTTAATCTAGACATAATGTAACCGTTACTGGCTCTCCTAAATAAATAAATAATCATAAGACAACAATCGTTAAGGCATGTTAGAGGTGTAATAAGCAGCTTTAATAATACAGATAATATGATATCTTTATCGTATGGATCGTGGCTACCCTAGTGTCAGAGTTGTTCAAGCCGTCTGAAGCACGAAAATGATCTGAAATTAAACCACTTTGGCGGTCACCCATCAACTGACTGACAGCCAATAGGTGGCTAACCTCACTGATCACTGACAGACAGCTAAGAGCAACCAGGAGCAAATAGAATCATCATGTCAGCCAAAGAACCTCTACTACTACACAAAAGCCCCTCCAAAGAATGGGGGAACCCATTATTTTGCCATATGTCATAATCGCCACCCTTGGCCGATCACAGTTAGATGGTCATAAATTCACATAAAAACGCTGCAGCCCGTTCTCTGGTAGGTGTTCCCTCGGACGATTTCTACGACCCCCACGGGATTAGATGGGGTGATGATATTCTATGCCGTCACCACACAGCAAGTATAATAACCACCAACAATACAATTAAATAAAAAAATCTATCAAAACATCCATACCTATTTTATTTAGCAGAATAGGGTATATCCATCGTCCAATTTCGTTTACAAACTTAGCTCTCCAAACGTGACATTTTTCAAGAAGTGAGTGGCGTTTAAAAATTGGTTTAATGTGAACTGAAGGGGAGCTGGCGAGGCCTGGAGACCTTTTTATGCAAATCTTGAAGAATGTGCCAGGACTTTTAATGAAACAGGCTATTACTTTGATGAATACTGCACTCGTGACACGGACCCTTCTAAGGGGGCGGTAAATCTACATGAAATGTCAGGTAGCTGTCTATATTGATTTAAATTAGGGACACAGTCTTGAACAATGACCTGTGAGTGTTGAATTACGACTCAGCTTTCTTTTAATTAATTCATTAATTATAATTAAGATAGTACTGGAATACTGATTCGAATGACGGGTGTGGTTGGTAAATGCTGGCCTTTCACGCCGCAGGTCGTGGGTTCGATTCCCACCCAGGACAAATATTTGCTTGATCATGTCTGATTGTCCTGAGTCTCGGTGTAAATATGGTTATTTTATTTTATTTTTTATGTTTTTTATCTTGCTAAACATAAAAATTAAATTGTATAAAATATTGCACACCTCATTGGTACGAGTATGTTACAGAGATACAATACCACATTTTCCTACCTGTAATAAGCAATAAATAAATTTGATTTATTGGTTGATTAATAAATAAAAAAACAAAAGAAAAGTAGTATATGTAATATATCTTATTCTATTTCTGGTTTCCATAGTACAAGCTCTGCTTAGTTTGGGATCAGATGGCCGTGTGTGATTAAATCCCAGGATATTATTTATTATTATTAATCCAATTATAGATATTATTTATTATTATTACGCATATTATGTTGGTCTAGTGGATTATGACCTTGACTGTTTAGCCAAAGGTCATGAGTTCCATCCCCACCCAGAACAAATGTTTGTATAACGAATCCGATTTGTTCTGTGACCGGGTGTAATTTATTTATAATATATAAGTATGTTTATCAGTTATCTAGTTGCCTTAGAACAGGTTCTGCCTAGTTTGAGTTGAGTTGGCAACCTGCTAGTTGTCCCGGGATATCTATCAATTAGAGTAGAAAGTAAATATTATAAATATATTAATTTTGACTATTTCCAAGATAGACCAGAGGCAGTACGACATCTACTTAATCAAGCCTTTTTTAGAGTTCCGTAGCCAAATGGCAAAAAACGGAACCCTTATAGATTCGTCATGTCTGTCTGTCTGTCTGTCCGTCCGTATGTCACAGCCACTTTTTTTCCGAAACTATAAGAGCTGTACCGTTGAAACTTGCTTATTAGATGTATTCTGTAAACCGCATTAAGATTTTTACACAAAAATAGAAAAAGAACAATAATTTTGCGGTTCCCCATACATAGAACTGAAACAAATAAGAGAATAATAAAACTAAAAAAAATATATGATGTACATTACCATGCAAACTAACAACAACAATTGGTTTGAACGAGATCTAGTAAGTAGTTTTTTTTAATACGTCATAAACCGTAAACCGCAATTTACCTTTCATTTAATCAACTGAAATAGTTGCTGCTACGGAACCCTTAATGGGAGAGTCCGACTCGCACTTGGCTGGTTTTTTCAAAATAATCTAATTGGGATTATTTTTTCTTGTATTTTTTGTATTTATATGCTTGATTTTTTATTGATAACTAATAACGAGTCTCAACACCCAATTCGAAGGAATTTCTGGTTAACCTAAACCATGTACTATATTAGGTAATTAATAGTTAGAAATAAAGTTTGCCAAGTGGTGACCACGAAAAGGAGGACGCGTGGGCAGGCCCTCTACAAGATACAGCGATGATCTTGTGAAGGTTGTTGGAAGCTGCTGAATGTGGGTAGCCCAGGACCGGCAATTGTGGAGATCTTCAGCGGCCTTTGTGTGGATGGCTTTAGGTTAGCATGAACCTAACCATGGTTACCATCTGGGACACGGCGCAAAAGGGGGGCACCGGAGCAGCATACCCGCGTTCCCGGGGCTCCCCGTATCAGGCGCCAGAAGAAGTCCACGGCAGGTTAGGTTTAGTCGGTGCGAGTCCGACATACCCGCAGACACTTTTTGCGGTTAGCATGCATTAGCATTCCCCCTGCCTTATCAAAAAAAAAAAAAAAAAACAAAAAGTTAGCATGGTTAGGTTAGCATGTTCCTTGCTGTTCAATTTCTAAATAAATCTATTTTTCTTCTCCTTCTTCTATATGAATAACGAAAATACAAGAGGTCTTCATAAACCATTCACGTTTACTCCAAAACATATAAAACGGCGCAATAAAATATGCACATAAACAGTACTTGTTCAATGTTTATTTCTATCGTAAATATGAAATTCTCACCACTCTTACATCGACTTATGGCAACACCGGTTGATAATATAATATTCTATCGATCTCGAAGCCCGCATCGGTAGAAAAATGGAAGAGGAGGCGAGCGTTAGTTCAACTTTGCAACGAAGATTCTAAAACGTGATTGAATCAGCTCATCAAATTTGGCTGATTTAATTTCGTTTGAGTTTCTTCTATCTTTAAATAAAGGCCTAGATGATTACTAAAATCAAACGGTAGACCACGAATCGAACTTACTAAAACAGTCTTTAGCTAACGCAATCCAATAAAAAAGTAAATGGGACTCCCTTACGCAGCTGGAATTTTAATCAATTTTGCGTCCTATTACTGGAGCGCGGGCTTCAACAAGCCACACTTTGCAAATTACCGCCTTAAAACATTTCCCTGAACTGTATTCATCAAGATAACACTCCTAAATTAAAAAGAAACAAAGTTCGTTCTCAAATTTTACATAATAATATCTAGGGACAATGTCACACAGATCATCCTAGCCCCAAACTAAGCAAAGCTTGTACTATGGGTACCAGGGGACGATATACATACTTATATAGATAGATAAATACTTTTACACATAGAAAACATCCATGACTCAAAATCAAATATTTGCACTTACCGGGATTCGAACCCAGGACAGACCAGCTTCGTAGACAGGAGCACTACCAACTAGGCTACGGTGATAATATCACGTCTGCTTCCCAGAGGGGTAGGCAGAGACAACGGATTTCCATTAGTCACCATCTTTGCTCACCACTTTTCCCTCGTTTACTGTTTTAAATTATATTCTTCATATATGCTCGCTGGTATAGGGTACGGCTAGAACCTGACTTCTAAGCTAGAGGTCGAGGGTTCGACAAATATGGGTGTGATGAGCAATATCATTTGTCCTGTGTCTGGGTGTAATTTATATATAATACTAGCTGTTCCCCGCGGTTTTACCCGCGTTAACTCTATAAATTATTACAGCTCCTCCCTCGTAGGTACCTGATAGCGTGATAATATGTACCCTATATGTTGACCCAACCTCTTTGTAATAATTCATGCAAAATTTGAAGTAAATCCATGCAGTACTTTTTGAGATTAGCCCGGACATACATACAGACAGACAAACAAATAAACAGACGAAAATTCTAAAAACTATATTTTTGGCTTCGATATCGATTGCAGATCACGCCCAAGGTATCCTTTTAAAAAAATATTCAATGTACAGTTTTGACTTTCCTACTATTTTATTATATGTATAGATGTTTGTATTTAGACATATATAAGTATGTTTATCCGATTTCGGGCTGACATAGTACAGGCTCTGCCTAGTTGGGATCACGGTCACGGTCACCGTAGCCTAGTTGGTAGTGCTCCTGCCTACGAAGCTGGTGGTCCTGGGTTCGAATCCCGGTAAGTGCAAATATTTATGTGATGAGCACGAATATTTGTTTCTGAGTCATGGATGTTTTCTATGTATACATATAAGTATTTATCTATCTATATAAGTATGTAAATCGTCGCCTGGTACCCATAGTACAAGCTTTGCTTAGTTTGGAGCTAGGATGATCTGTGTGACATTGTCGCTAGATATTTTTTTATTAATTGGCATTGTGATAGTTAAAAAATGCTATTAAATTCTGGTGATTTTCATAGTTTATTAACTGACAATTTCTGACTAAACTTAGAAAGTGATTCAGAGATTATTTTTCTTAGTGCACGATGTAATTAGTTTGCATGGTGATTAAATAGATTGTTCTCAAGAAAAATGTTTCTTTAATTTAACTAACGTCAGAACTCAAACTTTTTATAAAACAAGCTAATAGGAATTGTATGAAGAAGAAATTAAACATCACATTACATTACAACGACTATAAAATGAATCTAGTTGGGAGCCACAGCAGCTATTTATGAACTGCAGAGAACCAGCGTTACTTACTTTATCGTATGGGCAGTGGTTATCCTAGTGTCAGAGTTGTTCAAGTCGCCCCCTAGGACTCTGACATGGCTAATAATATAACCGGGACCGACAGATTAACGTGCCCTCCGAAGCATGGAGACGCTCAGAAATTAAACCACTTTGGTGGTCCCCATCTATAGACTGACCACTTGCCAAGGTGCTTAACCTCGCCAATTACTTTCGGACTGGTGAGAGCATCGTTTTTCATACATACATAGACTCACGCGTGTATCCCAAGGGGTAGTCAGAGACAACCGATTACCATTATTCACGATCACGATCACGATTTGCAAACCTCTTTTGCCTCGTTCACTGTTTATATTATACTAGCTGTGCCCCGCGGTTTTACCCGCGTTAAACTTTATAAATTATAGCCTATGTGTTAATCCAGGGTGTCAGCTACCTCCATACCAAAATTTAGTAAAATCGGTCCAGCTGTTAAGACGTGGAGAAGTAACAAACATACACACTCACACACTCACAAACTTTCGCCTTTATAATATTAGTGTGATGATATTCTTTAAACATGCTCGCCGGTTTAGGGTACAAAAGTGGGGAACAACTTTTTTTTTCTCTTTTTAAAAGACAACGCCCGCACTAGGGAATCTAATCCCTATGTCTCGGGGTACTTTACAAACATAGAACAGACGGACACAAATTACGTCCAAACTCAGAACAACGATTTATGGGTCACACAAATAGTAGGCGAGGCGACTGTCTTAGACGCTGCGCCACACGTGCAGTCAAACAACTGGTTGTCTATCATGAAGTTAACAATATATTATGTTTGTTACAGATAATTTCAACAAAGCGACATCCTCATTCTGAGCTGTCAACGAAGTCCTGAGACAAAGGGAACCGCACCCTAAAGTGGAATAGTTTCAATTCGCATTGAAAGTTTTGTGGCCAATAGAAACGGTAGCGAGCGTGTGGCAGGTGTCACGTCAGGGAAGACAATGAGGCGGAGAGGAGGGGGAGGATAGCATGACAGCGCCTGCCACGGCGGCCTGATGGCGCTAGTGCGCCGGATTCTAGGTGACGCCCAGGTAAGAAAGCCTAACATTCAATATATTGTTGATGTGAAACATCTATAGCCGCACGTAAAACAGATTTCTGGCGTGGCGACGAATTCCGTGGTTTTTTTTTTTTTTAGTTCCTATCGCAATATGTTCTTCTCGACTTCGACTTCTACTTGGACTTCGACTTGACTTCGACTTTGACTTCGACTGCGACTTATACTTCGACTTCGACTGCGACTGATACTTCGACTTCGACTTCGACTTCGACTGCGACTTATACTTCGACTTCGACTTCTTCTTCGACTTCGACATGACTTCGACTTTGACTTCGACTGCGACTTATACTTCGACTTCGACATCGACATCGACTGCGACTTCGACTTTGACTTCGACTTCGACTGCGACTTATACTTCGACTTCGACTTCGACTGCGACTTATACTTCGACTTCGACTTCTGCATATTACTTTTACAAAATAATGTCGATGTTTCACATCTGCCAGGCGTCCCGTGACGGCTCACATTTTTTTTTATTGCTTTTCGAGGCAGACGAACTAGGGCCCACCTGATGGTAAGTATAGAACCGCTACTCATGGACATTCGCAATGCCAGAGGGCACAGTAAACCGCTGCCTCCCGTGAGATTGCGAAAGTATATCTTTCTGTCCGTCTGTCTGTCGCGTTTTCACTCCAAAATTACTGAACCAATTTAAATTAAACTTGATACACAAATAGCCTAGAGCCTGAGAAAGGACATAGGCTACTTTTAATGCCAAAAAAGGTTTGAAAGGGGGGATGAAAAGTTATTGAAAAGTGTCGTCATTTCTAGAATGACGATACTTTTAGAAGCTAGATGTTTGCAACTCATTTCTTAAGCTGTTGATTCGATATTAATAAATATGACATTCAAAGTTTGTAAAAGTTTTACCCTGAAAGTTTGTATGGAAATACTTGTCGTATGTACAGTTTGTGTGAATGTTTTATAAGTTTGCGACAAGAGACAAAATATTGGAGATATTCTGATGTAACATTTACGGAGTCATTACAAAATGACTTTAATAATGATAATTTAATCACTTTTTACTATGTTCTGCGACTTCAGCAGATTAAATAAACTTAAGCGTCCATTACATCAAACGGTAGCATCTGAATTAACCAAACAGGTGATGTAGATACACCCAGATTATTAAGTAGAGGTAGAACGTCGAGGGATAGCCGAAATATATTGCTATGTAGCCCCAAAGTCTTGTGTATATAAACTCAGGCTGGATTACTTAAACTTTATAAGTCATTTATAATGTTGAAAGTTGGATACCTAACAACATCCATAATGGCTTAAGGCTTATCTTTATGAAGAACTCTGGTATAGTGGAACACAAAGTCTACTTAAAATGTGGATAGCTACACTGTTTATCATTAACTAAACTTACATAAATAATATACAAAAGACGAGAAAATTTGCTGTTCTGAATAAACTATAAACACATAATAATAATAATGTCCTCATAGCCGAATTCCGGCCACGGCGGCCAGTCTCAACAGAGATTAGCCATCTGCGCGGGACATATTATACTGCTCAAGTGTGTGCGCAAACACAGGAGCACTTTCTATTACATCACTCTCATGATCCGATGGGACGCCTAGCAACACGACCGGAAAGAGGTCAGGCACAGGACCGACGGCTTTACGTGCTCTCCGAGGCACGAGGGTATAATACCGCCAACTACCTGACTTCGGACTGATGCTGAGAAATTTTTTTTTTACAGAAAAGTCCCATAATCACTTTTAGCCCGACCCGGGATTTGAACCCAGGACCTCGTTATCTGCGGATGAACACGCTACCGCTAGACCAACGAGGCAGTCAAAACACATAATGTTTAATACAAACGGAAGGATGGGTACTTTGAGAAATCACACTTGGCTAGTAGAAATGGAAATAAAACTACCCTTATCTAAGTATATAAGTTATTTTCCCTAACCACATAATTTATGCAATTACTAACACAATACATTAAATTTTATATTATTATAATTTTAGTGTCCGTTCCTTATTACTTGTAATTTCTCAATAATAAGTGAATTGTCTTCTGTTTTGAGAAATAAATGTCTTAAACCGTATATTTATTTGACTGGCCTATTTGTCTAGTGTTTAGTGAATCTGACAGCTAACCCAGAAGCGTCGCCGCGTCGGTTTGATTCCGAGCGGGGACAAATATTTGTGTAATGAGCGCGATTGTTCGTTAGGTGTCTAGGTGTAATGTATCTCTAATTTGTATGTATTTATAAATATATAAGTATGTTTATCAGTTTTCTGGTTGCCAAAGTACAAACTCTGCCTAGTGTTAGCTGTCCCAAGATATTTATTATTATTTATACTCCTTATATTTATTAATAATTAGCCTTTTCCTGCCCGGAAAGGGCTATGAACCAAAGTAACCGTCATAGCAAGAACCCAAAAATCAGTATTGGCTTGTTAAAAAAGAGATTAAAAGATGCACTGTTGTAGTAATTAAGTACATATGATATCTGTTGATAGTTATAATATGATTAAGTAGCTTATTAGTTGATATTTAGTAAAATATATAGAATAAGTAGGTTTAAGTAGTAGAATAAGAGCGCTTTTCGCCGTTAAATAATATAGTTTGGCGAGTTTAAAAATGTATTAGACCTAAGTTACTTTTTATTTAAATAAATAATTAACAAAAAAAAATAAAAGCCCAAAGAATTGCCAAACTGAAATGGCAGTGGGCAGGGCACATAGCTCGTAGAACTGACGGCCGATGGGGCAGAAAGGTTCTCGAGTGGCGACCACGAACCGGAAGACGCAGCGTGGGCAGGCCCCCTACACAGTGGACCGACGATCTTGTGCGGGTCGCGGGATGCCGCTGGATGCAGGCAGCGCAGGACCGGCTATTGTGGACATCCTTGGGGGAGGCCTTTGTCCAGCAGTGGACGTCTTTCGGCTGATATGATGATGATGATACTCTTCTTATATTTGGATTCCGATAACTGAGTAACGGGGTGCACGATCAGGCCTTGTAATGTCTAAGCAACGTTCTTTTCAATATTTACTCAGTAGAAAAGATGCTGGTTCGATCCAAGCACAAGACAGATTTGTGTTCATGACAATGTCTATTTGCCGTGGTCTGCGTGCTGGGTGACTGGTAAATCACACTACTGAAGTAAAACTTAGATGTACGAAATCTTACTAGCTATGAGAGTAAGAGAGAAAGAAAATGTGTGCTCGCACCTAACTCTCTTGCCCCTACACTAATATATAATAATAATAATATAATCGTTTATTTCTCTCAAAAAGGTACAAATAAAAGTACAATCGATGTAAGATTAAAAGTACAAAAACTAAACATTAATTTTGAACCTTCGAGAGAGCTGGAGTCTGTAGTAGGCTGAGAGACCTGTGTGACAAATCTCCAATATGAAACGTAACTCTCTCGCTTTCTATCATCACTAACTTATATCTCGCTATCAAATTCCGTTCATCTGACCCGATCACATTTTTCGTAACACTCTCGTCACGCATTCATCAGCTTACTCCCCAAGACAAACGTGCGGGAAGAAGTTTTATTTCAATAAATTTAGATAGATAGAGTACACTTTATTGCCCCAGAAAACACAATACACAATATCTTAATAAAGAAAATACAGGTACAATCGGCGGTCTTATAGCTTTGTAGCGATCTCTTCCAGACAACCGTTGGGTGGACAAGAAGAATTAAGATGGAAAAATTTAATTCTTCTCCATTGTAAACAGTAATTTCATATTAAAATGTCACGAGTAAAATCCTTGTATAATTTTAGGCGAAACTCCGCAAAATGGTTGATGAACAAGTGTCGGTGGGGGCGCGCGTCGATGCCGACGCGGAGCCCGAGCCAGCCGACCCACTCATCACGCCCGCCAGCTCGGCCCTCGACCGGCCCGAGCTAGACCGGCCCGCGCCCCCAGAACGACGCCTACTCATTGGGACCCTGGACAAACCGAGGAACGGTGCTCTAAGCATCGATAAAGAAGCTACGCTCAATAGGGCAACACGACTGTCAATAAGAAATGGGAAGGATAATCCGTTTATTGGTGAGTAAGACGCAAGAAGGCTATAAGCCTTTGTCAGAACTTCTAGTATAAACGGTACATGTTGTGACTCTTAGAGCCTGTGCACACCACGTTTTTAGGGTTCCGTAGCCAAATGGCAAAAAACGGAACCCTTATAGATTCGTCATGTCTGTCTGTCTGTCTGTCCGTCCGTATGTCACAGCCACTTTTTTCTGAAACTATAAGAGCTGTGCTGCTGAAACATGGTAAGTAGGTGTATTCTGTAAACCGCATTAAGATTTTTAAACAAAAATAGATAAAGAACAATAATTTTGGGGGGTCGCCATACATAGAACTGAAACTCAACAATTTTTTTTATCGTACCCATACATGTGGGGTGTGTATGGATAGATAGGTCTTCAAAAATCATATTGAGGTTCCTAATATCATTTTTGTCTAAACTGAATAGTTTGCGCGAGAGACACTTCCAAAGTGGTAAAAAGAGCCCCCCCCCCCCCGCCCCTGTAACTTCTAAAATAAGAGAATAATAAAACTAAAAAAATATATACGATGTACATTATCATAGAAACTAACAACGAAAATTGGTTTGACGAGATCTAGCTAGTAGTTATTTTTTTAATACGTTATAAACCGCAATTTGCTTTTACTTGCTGCTACGGAACCCTTCATGTCCGAGTCCGACTCGCACTTGGCCGGTGTTTTATACGCGCCGTCGACACGCGTTTTAGAAACGCGCTTCGACGGCGCGCTTTTATCCTACAGAGCAGTTTGGTGTTTGTTTGAATCGATACAAACGCGATGCTAACGCGCGTCTGTGTCGCTACATACGCGCGTCGACGGCGCGCTTAAAAAGCGTGGTGTGCATACGCCCTTAGAGCTGTTACGCATGCTTCCGAACCAAATCCGTGAAAACACGGTCCCGAAGTATTTGTAGAACTAGGTCCGATTTCCGTCATCCGGTTTCTCTGCGTCAAAGTTCAAAGTTTTTTATTAGTATAATGTATTCGGGTGCTAATTAAATATTCGCCTCTAAAAATTTACATTGCCATCTAAATTACTAAGTTAGCCACAATTACCTAACGAACGCCTGAATGATTCTATCTTTGCCACTAGTTATCTACTATGTAAGCCACTTGCTTGCTTGCTTATCGTAGGGGGAGTGGTAACCCTAGTGTCAGAGTTGCTCAAGCCGCCCAGTAGGCCTCCGACATTACTTAACGACTGTAGTCTAATGACTACAACCGGGACCGACAGCTTAACGTGCCCTCCGAAGCATGGAGACGCTCAGAAATTAAACCACTTTGGCGGTCACCCATCTATGGACTGAACACGAGCCTAGTTGTTTAACCTCGCCGATCACTTACGGACCGGTGAGAGCATCTAGCTATAACTCAGCATGGTGGTTATTTCACCTAAAATCATCAATTTTTGATAACTTTCCACCTATATTTGCTTAGTTATAAAATGAAGTATCAAAAGTAAGATCAAATGGGCAATAAAGAAATGTGTGGCTTAACTTATAATTTCTCAATGTATTTTATAGGTCCATATAGTGTAGTGTTCTCTTGATCTTTACGATCAAGAGAACTAAGAACGTATTTAGATATTACTTTAAGCACTACCTCCAGTTCAAAATTGTGATTTTGTCACGGATTGGGATCTGTCGTAGAGTAAACCAGTTTGCAGATCAACTTCGGCAAACTTATACAAGATTAAAATCAGATTAATAAGCAGGCTTCTTTGACAGGACATGGTATCCTTTCAAAAGAGACCTGCATATTAAGCCATTGAAACACGTCTTAAATTGAAACACCATTATAATTTAAAATCTAATTTTAACAAGGTTCACATTACAGTATATCGGAAAAAGATGCTCTGTCGCTATATATTAAACACCATACGTATACGGATCCCAGCTTCCCAACGTATAACAGCCACTCTATTACCATCAATTTATTATATCTGGTAACCCGACCAGACCATTTTTATACATCTTATCGTTGTAAAATTCGACTCCCTGACCTCTTTATTGTGTGCCTTTTGGCTCATTTTGTGTGCAGCTGACTGGCAAAAATTGCGGTCATCTTCTCACTTAATGTATTGGAAGACCATACTTGATAATAATAAATTGTGTTAGGTATATGCAATTCTTCTAGTGACTAATGTACGGATATTTTTTTCTGTAGATGATGACAATAAAGAAAACCATGCCAACGGCAAAATTGAATCACCAGTAAAATGGTCGGTACAAAATGGGAGTGACAGCGGAACGTATGCAGAAATTGGGAACGGTGGGAACAGCAATACAAGCGAGAGAAACATCTTGGACCCAGCAGACAGTTCTGAAGAAGAAGTACCTCTACCTGATGCCACTTCTCCTGGTAGAAGTAGTGACGGTCCTGAACCAAGAGCTGATATCACCGCTACACTCGATGGAGGTAAATAAAGCGATTCTTTTTCCGTAGATGTCTTTAACACGAAATGCATGCTTAAAACGATTTAACGATGACATTTTGAATGGCTTGTTTTATCGCTTGTATACAAAACAATTCAGTGTGTCTCAAACGATATAATAGACAATAAACAGAACCTGAATTTACTAGCATTTTGTACCTACTCATCGTTCCAATTATTACGAAATAAAATAGAAGCGCGGCGAAAGGTAAACTTGCTAGCTTGAGTTTGTCTTAAGAGTCTGTAATCCAGGAGATAATAGTTCGTAACTAGTCGAGACGGCATGTTTGTTTTGCTGATGAACCAAGTTCGGAGTTAGTTTGAAATTCTTCATAGGTGCTGCTACAAGCTGGGAATGTTATACACATCGTTCAGTTTAGTAATACGATGTTACATTACACATGCAGACTATATTTATATTCAACTTGTAACGTATATAGTGGACTACACGAAAATGTATACATTATAAATGAGCCGTGTGGTTTCCGGGCTAGAAAGAATAAAAGGGCCACCCCATACCACCCCGGGGCTGTCGTAAAAAGCGACTAAGGGATAAACCAGGCTATCAGGCAGCAGCGCCACCTGTGTACTAGCTACCACCTAACTGAGGTCGCCAACTTGCATTCCATTTGCGCAAACCCCTCCAATTGACAAAGTTACCTTTGGGGGAGGCCTATGTCCAGCAGTGGACAGTATCAGGCTGATGATGATGAAATGAATACATAATCGTGTAGTCCATACTCTGAAATTAGAAATATAATATGATTGATTTATTAATTCTTTAATATTGTTAACGAATTAATAAATCAGTCGTGTTCGAAATACAATTACATACTCATAACTAACAGTTTTCAATTACATAAATAGGCACATTAACAGTTGATAATATTAAAATAAAAAAATAACATTAAATAAAATAAAACACAATAATCTATAGGACACATAACTATTGCAATAAAATTAACCAGTGCAATTAATAACGTAATAGGATTTCAATTCATCTGATAAATTTATTATTATTGGAATTTATTAACTCTGAAACTGAGTGAAAACAATTTTGAGTCAAGAATGCCTTTAACTTCGTTTTAAACAGCGAATAATTGTAAATTAATAATTTTAAAGGAGTTGGTAACCTGTTACAATTATTTATGATAACAACGTAGACCTTATTTAATTAATAATGGAAGCAAACTATATACATTTTAGATCTTATTCGTATTCTGTTATTGCCCCTTCATAATACTGTTTCAGTGCCTGATTGTTAACTAACAAATAAGCGAGCTCGTTTCATTAAAATTGAAAACAGCACTGTGTGCATTCTCTTTACAAAGTTTGAAACAACTATAAATTTCGTTTGCGTCAATTTGTTAAAAGCTACTAAGCGCAAGTGGAACTAATTTAATATTTTCCCCATAGCGAATACGATGACGCGAGGTATGTATAGAAAACATCTATGATCTATACATATAATAAAATCGTAGGAAAGTCAAACTGCACATTGAATATTTTTTTAAAAGGATACTTTGGGCGTGATCTACAATCGATATTGAAGCCAAAAATATAGTATTTAGAATTTTTGTCTGTTTGTCTGTATGTATGTTCGGGTTAAACTCAATAAGTACAGCATGGATTTCCTTTAAATTTTGCATGTATATTACTAAGAGGTCGGGTCAACATGTAGGCTACATATTATCACGCTATCACCTACGGGGGATAAGCGGTGACAATTTATAAAATGTATTTATTTATCGGAAAACCAACAGCAATTTTACACATTTTAGACATTGCAATACAAAACAGGAAGCCAATTACAGGTTTTCACTAATAGTAATTGATTATACAGTTAAAGGTGTAAATTCCATATTAAGGTTTCATAATGCTAATGATATATCGCTTTACTATGTACTACATATTACTTACAAAGAAATCAAGGCTTAGACACCGCTTTGCTGCACTGTTTGTAAGTGTGTACGGATCTAGGTTATGCTTTTTACATAACTTATTATACTTACTTTAACGCGGGTAAAACTGCGGGGTACAGCTAGTATTATTTATATATTGTGCGGCCCTCTCTGCAAAATATCCTCCCTGCTAATGAGCGAGAAGCCTTGGGGAATAAGCTCATTTGTTGACTAACTGCACAGTGCACAGCCAACCAACTCCGCTACAAAAGAAACTTTCCGCCTGATGTTGCAAATTGTCTTTTAATTTTTTCCTCTGTATTTTAATTGGTAAGGGTAGTATGTTAAGATTAAAAGGTACTAAGAACTTTGAATTCTGTTCAGTATAGCAGACAGTCCACTTAGAGTAAAAAAAAAGTCAAAAACCAATTATTCCGTAAATATTATACATTTGTGTAATCGTAATTTTTTTATCCTACCGTGCAGTGCATGACGTGGCAGCTACTGAAAAACACTGCCAGAAAACTCAGTAGGAATCCTTTTTTAAAATAAAATATACTTAAGATTAATTACAATCATGTGTGTTGACACAGAACAACTCAATCCCAAGCACTATTGCCACTTAAATAATCAGAAATTTTGTAATATCTGCTACACAATTTGGCTTTAATAATTCTTTCAAACTTATTCGTAGACAATTCTCTAATATCATTGGGAAGTTTGTTATAGAATCTTATACATTGAGTTTTGAATAGACATGCACCAAATCGAATCTATCGTACCTACACAATGTTATATGCGGTAACTTGTGCATTCAGCCACTAACAATGGCTCTTGGAGACAATTGCAATGCTTCACCGTATTGACTTATCAGGGCAAGTGGGATAATAGGATCATTGGGACATTGTGCGCCGGAGCATAAATTTATCTGCAATCTGTCTGTATTTGTTCACGATAGAGCGGACGCTGAGCGACCAATTTGCCACTGCTTCATTTGTTACTAATCCTCCGTTTATTAGGGTTCCGTACACAAAGGGTAAAACGGGACCCTATTTCTAAGACTTCGCTGCCCGTCTGTCACCAGGCTGTATCTCATGAACCGTGATAGTTAGACAGTTGAAATTTTCACAGATGATGTATTTCTGTTGCCGCTATAACAACAAAATAAAATAAATATTTAAGGGGGCTCCGATACAACAAACGTGATTTTTTTGCTCGTATTTATAGAAAAAACCGGCCAAATACGAGTCGGACTCGCGCACGAAGGGTTCCGTACCATTATCTTGACGGTCACCTTAGCCTAGTTGGTAGTGCTCCTGCCTACGAAGCTGGTGGTCCTGGGTTCGAATCCCGGTAAGTGCAAATGTTTGTGAGATGAGCACGAATATTTGTTTCTGAGTCATGGATGTTTTCTATGTATTTAAGTATTTATCTATCTATATAAGTAGTATATCGTCGCCTGGTACCCATAGTACAAGCTTTGCTTAGTTTGGGGCTAGGATGATCTGTGTGACATTGTCCCTAGATATTATTATTATCTATAAAAACGAGCAAAGACGTTTGTTGTATGGGAGCCCCCTTAAGTATTTCTTTAATTTGTTTTTTAGTATTTGTTGTAATAACGGCTACAGTAATACATTGTCTGTGAAAATTTCAGCAGTCTAATCATCACGGTTCATGAGATACAGCTTGGTGACATGCGGACGGACAGACGGACAGCAAAGTCTCAGTAATAGGGTCCCGTTTTACCCTTTGCGTACGGAACCCTAATAATGGTACGGAACCCTTCTTGCGTAATCCGAATCGCACATGGCAGGTTTTATTTTCTTTTTCCCACATCGGGGTGCAGGCCTCGTACGTTTATTAATGCCAAGCAGTAGATCCCCTATGGTTTCATACTCTATTTGTTTCGTGGAATTAGTGAGACTGTCAGTAGAGAATAAATGGGGAAAATAGATGTATGGCGTGGGAATGCCGTAGTCAATACTGGAGAGTGATGGCATAATAACATAATAAATATAATGTCCTCCTAGCCGGATTGGCGGCGGCCAGTCTCAACAGAGATTAGCTATCTGCGCGAGAAATATTATAGTGCACAAGATTGTGATCATGATCTCATGATCCGATGTGACGCCTAGCGATACGACCGGAAAGAGTTCAGGTACAGGACCGACAGCTTTACGTGCTCTTCGAGACGCGGGGGTATAATACCGCCAACTCCCAGACTTCGGGCTGATGCTGAGAAATTTTTCTTTTTACAGAAAAGTCCCAATATCACTTTTGGCCCGACTCGGGATTTGAACCCAGGACCTCGTTTTTTGCGGGTGAACTCGCTACCGCTAGACCAACGCGGCAGGTGATGGCATAATAAAGTAGGCGTCGCGCACACCTGCTGCCGTGACGTGACGCGTGTTACATGCAAGCGATCGATTTGTCTGGACTGGCCAGGTTCGGCTTTCGTGACGCGGGAAATTTTCGCATTATAACGACGTTTACGGCGCTATAACCGATTCCCATTTGTATGAATGCCGCGCCACCATACTTTACGAAACTTTTCATATTATAGTACGGCAGCTAATAATGTAATAATGGTTATGACGAGGTGAACCCTCGAAAGCTACAAGGATCTAACTTTATGAAAGTACAGCGATAAACATGACGATGATAGCGGGTAAATGAAGACTCAATTAGTACATACAACGAGTCAACAACATTCTGTTCTTACTTACTTACTTATCGTATGGGCAGTGGTTACCCTAGTGTAAGAAACTGAAAATACCCTAATACCCTAATGTGAAGTGCAGGGCATCCTAACACAGGTATTATATTACTTTAAAAGAAATGCCCGAACCACAATTCAATTGGCAACACCGATTCGTTGAGACAACATCGGCTCCGTATTTAAAAATAAAATAAATTGTTTAAAGTGTTATTTAAGTTACAAATAAAAGTGTTTTAGTAAGAGTGAACCGTAATACATAAGTGAAAGTGTTATCTACACATAATATCAACAATTACTCATAGTAAAACAATATTCCACAACCTTAAAAATCTTGGTGTAAACATCACAAAAGCTACAAAAATACACTGAGTTTAAATCTGTTAACCCGAGCACACGACAACATAAATCTCTCCCCCTCTCACAAAAAACTCCATCAGGGAAGAACCTCCGCCAGTCACAAGGCAAACTTAAATCACAATCACCATCAAAGGAGTCTGTTATAGTCAATACAACAATTGCGTACAATATGGGATCCCCACGCGCCAGGAGTAACTCAACCCTTCCATCGAAGAATATATGCTCAAAACCTAAGAAAAAACCAAAAATTTGCATCATAAGCAGCAATAAAACAAACAAGATATCGTCTTTGACTGAAGAAACCTTTCCAAATTTTCAAATATGTCATTTTCTATCACCTAACTGCGGAATACAAGAACTTATTAAGAATCTGTATACAAAACTAATAGAATACACATTAGAAGACTTCTGCATCATCATGATTGGCCCAGAGGACTTTCGTAAAACTAGTAATTATGTTGATGTGGTTATGAACTTACGAAGCACATTATTACCACTACATCATACGAACATTATACTCTGGGCCCCTACATTTAAAATAAGCGATTATAATGTTATGTTTAACTGGAGAATAGAAAGTTTCTGTAATCTATTATACTTGGATGTAGATACACATAACTATGTAATGTTATTCGACTCAAATTTAAGATTAAAATACGACTACTCTATGTTCTCTAAATCGAATGGTACAATTAATAACTATGGCATGCGCAACATCTTCGAAAATCTAAAAAAATATGTAAACGATGTATCTCACTGTTGCTTAACTAACTGTAATTCCTATCATATTAATAGAAAAGTAGAAAAATCAGATTGTGTCACAAACGACAATACTGAACATTTATTCGTGAAAAAACATCTAATTGTACTGCTTCAAAATATCGCAGGTCTTCTATCTAAATCTGATGCACTAACTGTCTCTCTTAATGAACTCATAGATAAGAAAAATCCGTAGACATTGTATGCATTACTGAGCACTTTTTGATGTCAGGCTATGAACCTCAACTCAATATACATAATTATCATTTAGCTGCTTGTTACAGTAGACCTAACGTTAAGAGAGGCTGAGCGTGTATACTGGCTAGAATAGGACTCTCATACAAGGAATTGCCAGAGATCTCGCAACTCTCTGAAATGGGTACGTTCGAATGTTGTGGGATTGAACTCCTTAACTATAAAATAGCTGTCGTATGTATATATAGGATCCCTAAAGCTAATAATTTAAATGATTTCTTTCTTAAGATGGAACAACTCTTACTAAAATTAAACAATAACAAAAGATTTCACCATATAATTATAGCCGGTGATTTTAACATCAATATTTTAGAACCTAGTAATGTAACCCTTGACTTTAAATGTCTACTTTTGCGTTTTAATTTGAAATTGGCTTTAGAACGACCCATTCGTATCAGAAGTCAAACCTGTATTGATAATATAGCACACAACTTTCCTAAACCGTGTAAGACCGATGTCATAGAATTTGGTTTATCTGACCATACTGCCCAATTAATAGAATGTCCTATAAACATTAAGTGTATTATTCAATATTGACGCAAAAGAAAACGCGATTATTCAAGTGATAATATTGTGAAATTCAAAGATTGCCTAAAAAACCTTTCCTTTCCTCCTTAGCTTATGATTTATTTATAGATCTATTCAAATTATTCTATAATCTTTGTTTCCCATATCGAATGGTTACTATTAAAGTTAATAAAAAACGCTATAAAAATTTGTAGTAAGAAAAAAAGGCATCTCTTATGGGCATATCGTCTTAATCGCTCCACAGCAAACTATTGCAAATATAAAGACTATGGAAAAATATTAAAAAAGATAACAATGTTAACAAAGCGAGCCGAAAACTGCCACAAAATTAAAACGTCAAATAATAAAAGTAAAACCGCGTGGCAAGTTATAAATAATAAGAAATTTAATGTCCCGCAAGACAATATTGAAAAAATTATAATTGATAATACGTCAATTAATGAGCCTTTAATAATAGCAAATCAATTCAATAATTATTTTATTAATAAAGTCACCCGAATCCAATACCCTAATAAGAATAAAAATACTATCCATCTAGAGCGCAATTGTGATTCTCTGTTCTTAATGCCAAGTTCACCGATTGGCATTTTTAATATAATAAAAGGTCTTAAACCTACAAATATTGAAGGAGTGGATGAAATAGCTACTAAAATAATAAAATCAGTTGGCAACTTAATCTCTCAGCATCTAAGCTATATCCTCAACATGTGTATAAATAACGGTGTTATCCCAGAAAATTTAAAGACTTCAATAATAAAACCTATTCATAAAAAAGATTCCAAAGAGTTAATGATGAATTAAAGGCCTATTGCATTAATATCTGTTATTTCCAAAATATTTGAAAAATATATATATAATCAAATAAATCAATATCTAGAAAAAAATAATTTACTGTGTCGTGAACAAAAAGATTTCAGACAAAACATGACAATAAATAGGGCCATATACGATTGCCTTCATACTGTTATGTTAAATGTTGATAAAACTACACCTGTATGTTCAATTTTTTTTTTTATTTATTTAAGGTCAACCAACAATTGTTTGCACGATACATTAATAAATTATACTAAACACGGAAAATTATCAGGTGCAACAATTAATAATAGGTTGACACCGCATGCACTAGTTACAGCTTAGAATTAATTAAGACTAGAACATTATCTAATTTCTTATCTAATTATTTTCTGTGATATGACCGAAGGCTTTGACTCCGTGCATCACAAAACCTTAACAGATAAATTAGACTACTACGGCATAAGAGGTAATACTTTAAAACTTATTGAATCCTTTGTATCTAATAGAAAACAAATAACGGCTATTACAAAATTGGATATTAAAGCAAAAAGGGAGATCATCTATACCTCTGGTGAGCGCTGTGTATTGTTCGGAGTGCCACAAGGCAGTGTTCTGGGACCGCTTCTATTTATTTTTTATATAAATGACCTACCAAAAGCAGTTACACACCCGATGACCCTTTTTGCGGACGACAGCACAATTGTGATTCCTCGTAAAGACCCAATGACCTATGAAAACCACATCAATACATCAATTATATCAGTAATATCCTGGCTTAATAATAATAATTTAAAAATTAATTTATCTAAAACAAACATTATGCATTTTAGTCAACGTAAGGAAAAACCACAACTAATGAATACACACAACTTACAATTCGAAAACTATACTACCTAAACATTTCTCTGTATTTGCATAAGACATTACCCTTCAACCCTGATCAATTAAATAGACGTCGAAATGATAAAGTGGCCCAACCCCTAGCGGTACGGACATCTTTTGCAAGAAGGCAATACGCTGTACAATCTGGTTTCATCTATAACATATTAAACAGAAAGATAAATATATATCCCAGATTACTTCGCGATAGTAAAAAAAGTATAACTGAATGGCTTAAAACACTTACCTATGAGCAAACTGAAGACATCTTGGTAAGAATTAACTAAAATTGCTTGCTCGCACAGCCCTCACTGCTTTCACATAAACTCCCACCCACACACACACACACATACACTCACAAATACACACACACAAACACACACTCACACAAAAATACACTCATACACATACACACCAACGTACCTAGATATTAAGATTTGTAATTATTTATTATACTTGTAATTGCTTTGTGTCCTTTTAAATACCTTCTATATTTAAGTACATAGTTTCTTACTATTATTGTTTGTCTCGACTCTTTGTAACTAGCAACTAAGGGGAGAAGCGAGGTAGCCCCAACACAAGTATTTTTTAACTTACTGGGGCTGCCTCAATTTTATGTAAAATGTTCATTTTTGAGACACAATAAACATTTTTATTATTATTATTTATTTTATAATGAATATACATCACAACAGCACTACTATACAAGCAGTAGACACCACTAAATTCCTCGGTCTTATTATTGATAAGAAAGTGAATTGGAAAGCTCATATTTAATATATCAGTAAAAGAATAAGTAAATCATCGTATGCCCTATATAAACTAGCGCCAATAGTGAATACAGACACTCTTCTCACAGCCTATCACGGTCTGGCTGCATCCATCCTAAGATATGGAATTATTTTTTGGGGAAATTCAGTTGACAAGGAGATTGCTTTTAAAAA
The DNA here is from genome assembly GCA_951640165.1 of Pseudoips prasinana. Taxonomy (NCBI): domain Eukaryota; kingdom Metazoa; phylum Arthropoda; class Insecta; order Lepidoptera; family Nolidae; genus Pseudoips; species Pseudoips prasinana. The sequence continues at coordinate 21,174,988 of OX621260.1, forward strand.
CCAAGATAAACCAAAAACGCTGTATCCGAGCCATGTTTGGACTAAAAGTCACAGACAGTTGCAAACCGATGTTTATTAAATATAAAATCTTAACCCTCCCATGTCTATATATTCTTGAAGTAGCTTTATTTGTAAGAACAAATTTAGAATTGTTTCCTCATCAATCTGATGTTATTAAACGCAATAGACGTAATGGTAATAGAATCTGCTTGCATAATTCCCGAACTACACTTATGTGGAGAATTATTTTCTGTATGGCGCCACAAATCTACAATAAAATACCTTTTCCATATAAAACCCTAACAATAAACTTATTCAAAAAGAAATTTCAACAATTACTTAGTAAAAAAGGGTACTATAGTGTGAATGATTTTTACTAGATAAGTCTATTGTGCCAAATATGTGAAATTATTGTGTTTTAAATTGCGGCAAACTATTTTACATACATACATTTTAAGTAATTTGTACGCCTGATTCGGCAGGACATGTTGATACCACGACTATCATTGTAACACCACATGTAACAATGTAACACATGTTTCATACAAATAAATGAATCTTTATCTTTATCTTATCTTTATCACATTGTAAGAAACTGAAAAACTATTTTTATTTTATTTATTTAATTTTTATAGTGTCACAATTGTTCAAGCCGCCCAGTAGGCCTCTGACATAGCCTAACGACTGTCGCCTAACGGCTACAACCGGGACTGACAGCTTAACGTGCCCTCCGAAGCACGGAGAGGCTCAGAAATTAAACCACTTTAGTGGTCACCCATCTATGGACTGACCAAAAGCCTAGTTGCTTAACCTCGCCAATCAATTACGGACGGGTGAGAGCATCTGGCTATGAGCGCCTCGCATTTTGTTCTGTGCTAATAATAAATAAAATAAATAATGTTTTCCTAGTCGAATTTTGGCCACGGCGGTCAGTCTCAATGGAGACTAGCTATTAGCGCGGTACATATAATAGTACACAAGTGTGTGCGCTAACACAGGGGCACTTTCTATTCCATCACTCTCATGACCCGATGGGACTACTAGCCACACGACTGGAAAGAGGTCCAGTACAGGACCGACGGCATTACGTGCTCTCCGAGGCACGGGCGTATAATACCGCCAACTCCCAGACTTCGGGCTGATATTGAGAAATTTTCCTTTTTACAGAAAAGACCTAAAATCACTTTTGGTCCGATCCGGGATTTGAACCCAGGACCTCGTTCTCTGCGGGTGAACACGCTACCACTAGGCCAATGTCAGTCAAAAATATTTTGTACTAAAACAGGGACAATTCCTAACAGACTCATAAAAATAGGAAATAATAAAACAGGCATGTGTATACATAGAACGGTAATGAACTCAACTCAATAAAAAATTGGCTTATAAATTTAATAAGACGAGGTAGGCACCAACAATTTGCCGTTAATTAACTTGTTTCCGGAGGATAATAAATCCATGTATGGCAATATTTCTCGGAAATGTTTTAAAGTTGAAGAAATGTGTTGTAGTTCAAATTATAACATTATTTCTTCCATATTGTACATATGTACAGTGGAAAACGAAGTTAGCTAACAGGAGATATATATATATATATATTTTTAGGGTTCCGAAACCCAAAGGGTAAAACGGGACCATATTACTAAGACTTCGCTGCCTGTCTGTCTGTCCGTCTGTCACCAGGCTGTATCTCATGAACTGTGATAGTTAGACGGTTGGAATTTCCACACATGATGTATTTCTGTTGCCGCTGTAACAACAAATACTAAAACAAAGTAAAATAAATATTTAACATACGTGAATTTTTTGCTTGTTTTTATAGATACCCAAGTGCGAGTCCGACTCGCACTTGGCCGGTTTTTTTATAATGGCAGGGGGAATGCCTACGCATGCCACCCGCAAAAAGTGTGTCGGACTCGCACCGACTAAAACCTGCCGTGGATTTCTCTTGGCGCCTGATGGGTGGAGCCCCGGGAACGCGGCGCGGGTATGCTGCTCCGGTGCACCCCTTTTGCGGCATGTCCCAGATGATCGGGACATGGGATCCCCAACAGGGGATTTATAATTTATAAGAAAAGAGAATATAAGAAAAAATAATTGGTTTTAAAATTTTATACATTGCCTATTGTCAGTCCCATGCCAGATGATCTCATCGGACTGTAGGTAATTGGCGAGGTTAAGTAACTAGGCTCGCGATCAGTCCTTAGATGGGTGACCGTCAAAGTGGTTTCATGTCTAAGCTTCTCCGTGCTTCGGAAGGCACGTTAAGCTGTCGGTCCCGGTTGTAGCCATTAGGTAACAGTCGTTTAGCCATGTCCAGGGCCTAATGGGCGGCTTGAACAACTCTGACAGGGTAACCATTGCCCATACGATAAGTAACTCCCTAAGTAATAGAAGGCAATTATATTTTAAGTTCTGTTCAGTTAACGTAACACTTGTATGTGCAAGTATATATTGTTACTGCCTCGTTGGTCTAGCTTCAAATCCCGTGTCGGGGCAAAAAGTGATATTGGGATTTTTTCGTAAAAAAATAAAGATCAGTGTCTCCGCGAAGTCTGGAAGTTGGCGGTATTACACCCCCGTGTCTCGGAGAGCACGTAAAGCCGTCGATCCTGAACCTGACCCCGTGTCGCTAGTCGTCCCATCGGATCATGAGAGTGATGGAATAGAAAGTGCCCCTGTGTTTGCGCACACACTTGTGCACTATACTATGTCCTGCGTAATTGGCTACCGCTGTGGCCGACATTCAGAAGGGGGGAAATTATTTATGTTTATATGGTTGAAGAATTAGCTGTAAAAGTCCTAACAGCAACTAGCATTGCACTTTTTTCAAACCATTTTTAAGCCGATTGTATATTGTTTATAATGATTAAAGTTAATATATGCGTTAATATATGAATATAATATGTAACTTTTCTAACAAGGCCTAAAGAGGAATAGTTGGGACTACATCTTTAACTGTGTACCTCTTAATTTACGTAGCGTTCCAAGAGTGAGTGTAATTAGGTATTTCATTCTTCTATAGCCTAAATAATCTCAAGTAACGATTCTTCAGACGATTAATGCACAGAGATTTTACATGTACCGCGGATCTAAACTGTACAATAAAATAAATAAATCCGTACCCATTGCAATCTGTTCGAAGAGAGAATCTAAAACTCAACTGCAAAAATTCTTACTAAATCTTAATTATTCTGAAACAGAAAACCTCCTAGAAATATTAGTGTAGAAAATAGTAAATAAAAAATATAAACATCTCTCATCTCACACACACAACTCACACGCAAACACAAGCACATACACACACACACACAGACACACACACACATCATTCCTACGTACGTACGCATAGGTGCATAACGATCCACGCATAAACCAAAACATGCAATGTTGGCAAAATCATGCTGTCACTTCCGATATTGGGGGGCCTGGAGGTCTAAAATACAGGCCAAGGCTTGGTTTAGGGGGGAGACAGGGGGTGGGTTCCCACAAATTACAAATGTAAAACTTGTCAATCTTATGTAATTTGTGGAGATAAATAAATAAAAAAATATTATTATTATTCGTCTAAATTTGGAGAATGTTGGTTAACTCGTAATTGGCTAGTGTGTAAGTCTAATTTGTTAAAATATTATTATTAATTATAAATTAATTATTAAAATTATTCATAAGATATGTATGCACAAGCTGTGGGTAACCTGAAGATAATAAATAAATAAATAATCTTAATATTAGATGCTGCGTCTCCGGGCGGGCGGTCCGATAGATCGCGCCAAGAAGAAATGCCGGCGTCCCCTGGGATGCTAACTGCTGCTCAAGTTGCCAGGAGACTTCGAATGGAAAATGAACGTCTACAGGTAATGTACAATTCATTATATATAAACATTATTAAGAGGTATTAAAACGACTAACCTTTAATCTTATTTTCCCGACGTTTCGACCAAGTTGCATTGATCGTGGTCACAGGATGACTGGCGCAGCGGTGTTGCTCCGCTACTGAGGGCATCGAGTATTTAACTACCCTCACTGATCGTTTATCACACTGTTAAGGCCGGTTACACACTGCACTAACGGAGTCTAAGTAACAATAAGGTTAATGAAATGAAATGAAATTTATTCAGGACTTGGGTATTAACATACACTTGTACTTGTCAAGGTCACAATGCAGTACATAAACATAGTGGATAGTATAAAAGTTACAAAAAAAATAATTAGTCCGTCCGTGCGGTTTGTTTTATCGCATATATTTTCTGAAATCCTTAAATAAATAACAAGTTACTAATGTATTATTTTGAAATTTAGTTCGACTATATTAAAATAAAGAATGGAAGACTAAAGCAAAAGACGACATTCTAAATGAGGGTGTGATCACATGCACGGGATCACCGATCACGCGTTAATGGACCAAAGCGATCTTCGCCGCTGAGGAACCTACCCTAGCTAGCCTGCGGCTTTCTCTAGCTACCTAGGTGGACGATCCGGAGAAGAAAGCCACAAAGAAACTCCGGGCTTGCTTTTTTCGTCTTCTTTTTCTTTCAATTTACGATTTTTTTTTTTTATCATGTATTTTACTTACATTGTGATTGGTTGTAATGCACGCACAGAACCGTTGTCATCCAGTGAATCATAATAAAATAAATAAGCAATAGCATTCAATTTCACTCAAGCACTTAGAATATCCTCTTGCTAGACGAAAAAACGGTGGGTACATCCCCGTACATTTACAAAATTAACAAGTCACACGAAGTCTACCAGAGGCGAAAAAAATATGAGTACCCCTACAGCAGTTCGACCAGTTACCGCAAGCATCACCCGTTCACGAGTATGACGCGTGGGCCAGCCATCGCCTCCTTCGCCATATTAATCACGTTAATACCTGTTAACAATGTTTATATTAAATTATGATACGCGAAAGTTTAAAAGTGTATAATGTACAATTCAGTAGACGATAATCTTTGTAGAATTCTGTCTTTTTGATTCAGCGGCCCCTTGGGCTGTGGCCGCTGTTCTGGCCACATAAGGTTGCCCTCAGATATTTGTCGCGTAAGTGAAACTACTGGGTGAGACCGTCTGCGTTCGCCAACTATAATAATTTCTATGTTAAAAAAGATAACGCACGCACTAGGGAATCTAATCTCCGTGTCGCGAGGTACTCTACAAACGTATAATAGACGCACACAAATTACATCCAGACTCAGAATAACTATTTATGGGTAAATAGTTGTCCGGCGCGGGACTCAAACCCGCGACACGAAGCGGCGAGGCGACTGTCTTAGCCGCTGTGCCACACGTGCAATCTATAATAATAATAATATCCTGGGACATTATCCACACACGGCCATCTGAACCCAAAGTAAGCAGAGTTTGTACAATGGGAACCAGATCACTGATATATTACATACTACTTTCCTTTTGTAAATATATACTTATATAGATATTTACACCCACACTCAGGACAAACAGACATGTTCATCCACACAAATATTTTTCCCGGGTGGGAAACGAACCCACGCCCTGCGGCGTAAGACAGGCATTTACCAAACACGCCAACCGCCCCGGCACAACTGCTCAGTGTCTTTAATTTGTGACTTGTACAGACGCCAGCACATAGAGCTACCCCAATCTGTCAAATTTCCCCAATTGAAAGTGATGCTTACGTGATAAAATTCAAAATCTATAAAAGAGATTTGACAGATTGGGGTAGCTGGATGTGCTGGCGTCTGTACTATTCACATATTTATAGTAAAAAAATAGTATGTAGTTTTATGTTACTTTTTTCTTAATTAAGGATTTTTCAACATTTTATGTGATAGAACAGAGCGCGGGCTAATTAAAAACTCCAGTTACTTTTAATTGCATCCTACTAATATCATAAATGCGAAAGTTTGTGAGTATGGATATTTTTATTTTATTTTAAAAAGACAGCGCCCGCACTAGGGAATCTTATACCTGTGTCGCGGGGTACTTTAAAAACATATACTTAGACGGCCACAAATTACACCCAGACTCTGAATAAATTTATGGGTCACACACAAATACTTGTCCGGCGCGGGACTCGAACCCGCGACACGAAGCGGCGAGGTGACTGTGTTAGCCGCTACGCCACACGTGCAGTCAATATGGATGTTTGTTACTCTTTCACGCTAAAAATTCCAAGCGAAGTTTGATGAAACTTTGTATCTTGATATCCGAATAACACATAGGCTATAATTTATAAAGTTTAAAGCGGGTAAAACCGCGGGGCATAGTATTATAAATGCGAAAGTTAGTGCGTATGGATGTTTTATTACCATTTAACGCTAAAACTACCGTAAGAATTTTGTAGTAATATACATACGAATAAGACTTTGGCTATAATTTATAAAGTTTAAAGCGGGTAAAACGGCGGAACACAGCTTGTGTGACTATATTTATGTACTGTGTTGTCAGCTTGACAAGTATAAATGTATATTAATACCTGAGTGTTGAATAAATTTCATTATTTCAGTAACTATAGGTAAATTGAACACATATCAAACAATCGTGAAACCGCGGCGAACTAAACGGACCAAGTTAGGTTGGATACTTACACACTGTATTATCTTCTAGCACCTACAATTGTGAACATTATTTTTCTAATTAACTTAAAACATTATTACAGAAGACATTCCTTAATAATAACATTAATAATTTTAATGTTGTGTTTCCGAGTGTGAGTAAGGTCGCCGGAGCTCATTGAGGTGGAGGGAAGGGTCAGCAACTTGTTTGCTGACTGTTAAAGGCCGGCAACGCACCCGCGACCACTAGAGGGGTTGCGAGTGTCTATGGGCGGCGGTGATCACTTACCATCAAGTGACCCACTTACTCGTTTGTCGCCCTCTGATATAAAAAAAAAAAAAACTAATTAAGCCATAAGTGAATTTCAAAACGAATGAATCCACATTTGTAACGTATTGATTATTTTAGTAACTATCGAAATAATGTTTAAATTAGTATATATCTTAAATATTTCATCGTGAATAACTTATAAAGGTACTACAGCCTGTGAAAGTGTTTACTAGATAAGGATCTGTATTGTGCTATGTTGCAGTCAAATACTCTGTAAGTGTTATTATTATTATAGAAATAAAGAGTTAAAAATAAAACAATCTTGCTCATCACACAGATTTATTTTAATTGGGGATTGAACCAACGACCTTGATTAAGCAGTCAGGGTCCCTCACTACTAGACAGGCCAGTCAATAGTATGGCTGAGGTACTTTCCCAGTAAAGCTGTTCATAGACCAAAAATACTACCAAAAATCAAAATACAAAATCAATATGTAGTTTTAAATCCGCTAATTGTCAGTTTAATCATGCCGGGATGTAATTTTCACCGCCCTCCCGCCCGCGAAAATAAGCACATGCAAGAAGGACAATATAAAAAGCAAATTACATGCGCCAGTACGATACCCAACACGTGTTTCAGTGCTCCACGGACCATTCTCAAGGGCTGCTGACTCGTCGAGTGCTCGAATGTATTATGAGTTATATGTAACTATTGTATTTTATTTTAGTAATTTTATTATAGGTACTATATCTATTGTCAATATAGTGCACCTACCATATTACCTCTGCATCACCCTAAGGTTGACTATAAGAGAATGCCATTGGCATTAAGTCCGCCTTTGTACAGTTTTGTGCAATATGAATTAATAAATAATGACTGCACGTGTGGCGCAGCGGCCTAGACAGTCGCCTCGCCACTTCGTGTCGCGGGTTCGAGTCCCGCGCCGGACTATTATTTGTGTGACCCACAAATAGTTGTCCTGAGTCTGGATGTAATTTGTGTCCATCTAATATATGTTTGTGAAGTACCCCGCGACACAGGGATTAGATTCCCTAGTGCGGGCGTCGTCTTTTTAAAAAGAAAGAAAAAATAAATAAAATAAACGAGACTGAAGGGCGGTGCACATTGCATCCCGGCAGGATTAAACTGACAATTAGCGGAATGAACACTACATATTGATTTTGTATTTTGATTGTTATGGATTTCCGAAAAGTAACGCCTGATTCCATTGGTTATCAAAAATACTACGTTACAACCAGCTTAGAATTCATAACTAGATAACACTCTGTTTGATTATGTCTTAAAGATTAAATCAACTTCAAAACTTCGATCTACGCCTTTAAAGTCTAGGAGATACGCAACTGAGTAGGATTATCGGTAAATCTTTCAAGCACACTGAGAGTTTATGCAAGTCCTGAAGTTAAACTCGGAAATTAATCTGTTCAATTATTCGTCGATCTTTATATGAAGAGTAAAGGTGGCTGCTGCGTTGGTGTAGTGGTAGCATTCAGTCGTAGAAAATGAGGTCCTGGGTTGAACATCCGGAGTTGAGATAAAGTGTGCTTTTGAGATATTTCTGTAACGACTCAAACGTCCGGTTCATTTGACACATGATGTTACTATGTCCACGTGATTTCGACCTTGCAAATGCTACCTGACTATACGGATAAAAATACTTCGTATTAATTTATTACAAGTCCTAACCTAAAAAGAAAAAAATGTGCTATAAAGCTTAAAGTACATAGAACGTACTTATATACCTGATTGTGAATCTAATTTAATTTAAAGAAAATTTCTCAGTATCAGCCCCAAGTGTGGGTGTTGGCGATATTACACTCCCGTGCCTCGGACAGCACGTAATGCCGTCGGTTTGTAGGCAAACCCTTTCCGGTCATGTCGCTAGTCAAATCATCATCCTGATATCATCTTCTGCTGAACATAGGCCTCTCCCAAAGGGTTTTATAACGTTGCCATTTGGTACGGTTTGCCATAGTCGCCACGCTTGGCATGTGAGCTGGCGACCACAGTTAGGTTGTAGCTAGTACACGGCGTAAACCACATGGCCATATAGCTAGTCGTCCTATCGGATCATGAAAGTCATCTATATATATAATTAAATCGTAGGAAAGTCAAAACTTTACATTGAATATTTTTTTAAAAAGTATACTTGGGGCGTTATCTATACATATAATAAAATCGAAGGAAAGTCAAAACTGTACATTGATATTTTTTTTAAAAGGATACTTGGGGCGTTATATACAATAGATATCAAGGCCAAAAATATAGTTTTTAGAATTTATGTCTGTGTGCCTGTTTGTCTGTATGTATGTCCGGGCTAAACTCAAAAAGTACAGCATGGATTTACTTGAAATTTTGCGTAAATATTACTAAGAGGTTGGGTTAACATATAGGCTACATATTATCACGCTATCACCTACGGGGGAGGAGTAAGTATAAAGTTTAACGTGGGTAAAACCGCGGGGCACAGCTAGTTTAATATAAAGTGACTTACTTACTTATCGTATGGGCAGTGGTTACCTTGATGTCAGAGTTGTTCAAGCCGTCCAGTAGGCCTCTGACATGGCTTAACGACTGTCACCTAAAAGACTACAACCGGTACCGACAGCATAACGTGCCCTCTGAAGCACGGAGACGCTCAGAAATTAAACCACTTTAGTGGACACCTATCTTTGGATTGACTGCGAGCCCAGTTGCTTAACCTCACCGATCACTTACGGATCGATGAGAGCATCTCGCTATGAGCGCCCTTATGTTTGCGCACACACTTGTGCACTATATTATCTCGTCTCGCGCAGATAGCTTGTCTCCGTTAAGTCTGGCCACCATGGTGAAATTCGAACAGGAATCCTACTAATATTATAAAGGGCAAAAGTTTGTGAGTGAGTGAGTGTGTATGTTTATCACTTCTTCACGTCGAAACGGCTGAAGCGATTTTAATAAAATTTGGTATGGAGTTAGCTGACACCCTGGATTAACACATAGGCTATAATTTATAAAGTTTAACGCGGGTAAAACCACGGTGCACAGCTAGTACATAATAAAGGCAAAATTCTTGATACTCAGTATATGATTAGCCATTCTCGTGGCGCTCATGGTTCAATTTTTATTCAACCTTTTTCCAGTCGATTGCGTCACGCCGATCTTAAATAATATACCCTGAGTTTATTTCTATCTCGATGGCTGTTTTATTCAATTGCTTTAATAAATGAGTCTAATGATATTCTGCAATATTTACCTGAAACACTGTACCTATATTGTATATTGTCGTCACAATACAAGTGAAATGAAGTGGAAATTTTATCCATGAAATGAAATAATGAAATTTATTCAGCACTTGGGTATTAATATACACTTGTACTTGTCAAGCTCACAATGCAGTACATAAACATAGTCGAATACAGTATAAAAGTTACAAAAAATTTATTAGTCCGTCCGTGCGGTCTGTTTTATCAGATACATACATACATACATAGACTCACGCCTGTTTCCCAGAGGGGTAGGCAGAGACAACGGATTTCCATTTGTCACGATCTTTGCATACTTCTTTTGCCTTCTTTTTCTTTTTATCACATATATTTTCTTAAATCTTTAAATAAATAATAATTAAGATACTAATCTATTATTTGGAAATTTAGCTCTACTATATTAAAATTAAAGAATTGAAGGCAATGAGTAGTTGGCTAGCGCAGAAGGTTCTTAACCTCTCCATATTACCTGGGACGGGGACGGCGGACGGCGTGGTTGGTAAATGCTTGCCTTTCACGCCGCAGGTCGTGGGTTCGATTCCCACCCAGAATAGATATTTGTGTGCTTGAACATGTCTGTTTGTACCGAGTCTTTGCAAAAGAAAAGTAGTATACGGAAATATCTGTTATCTGGTTCACATAGTACCTATAAGCTCAGTTTAGTTTGGGATCAGATGGCCGTGTGTGACTAAAGCCCAAGAATATCATATGTGTACATCGCCGTCAAACACGCGACACGCAGTTTTTTGAGGGTCCTGTGTTTTGGAGGGAACATAAACTTGTCGGTCCCGGTTGTAATCCTAAGACGCCAAACGTCAGTCATGGGAGCATATGCTGTTATAACCGCATATTATCAAGCGGGTCATGAACAAAATTAATAGCTACTTACAATATAATGTACAAATATTCCTGGGTTCAAATCGCGGATCAGGCCAAAAGTGATTTTGGGATTTTTCCGTAAAGAAAATTTCTCAGTATCAGCCTGAAGTCAGGGAGTTGGCGGTATTATACCCCCGTGCCTCGGAGAGCACGTAAATCCGTCGGTCCTGTATCTGACCTCTTTCCGATCGTGTCGCTAATCGTCCCATTGGATCATGTATGGAGTGATGGAATGAAAAGTGCCCCAGTGTTGGCGCGCACACTTGTGCACTATTATATGTCCTGCGCAGTCGGTTAGTCTCCATTGAGAGGCCGAAAATCGGCCTGGAGGGCATTATTACATATATATATATATATTACGCAAGACAAATATTAAATTTTTCTGCGATGAACTGATTATTTGTTCCATGTCTGGGTGTAATTTATCTATAACTGGCTGTGCCCCACGGTTTGACCCGCGTTAAACTTAACTAATTATGGTCTATGTATCATTCTGATGTATAAGCTATATTACTGTAAAGTTTCATTAAAATTCATTGTGTAATTTTTACGTGAAAGGGAGATTACAAACATCCATCCGTCCATCCATACTTACAAACTTTCGCGTTTATATATAATAATAATATCTAGGGACAATGTCACACAGATCACCCTAGCCCCAAACTAAGCAAAGCTTGTACTATGGGTACCAGGCGACGATATACATACTTATATACATAGATAAATACTTATATACATAGAAAACATCCATGACTCAGAAACAAATATTCGTGCTCATCACACAAATATTTGCACTTACCGGGATTTGAACCCAGGACCACCAGCTTCGTAGGCAGGAGCACTACCAACTAGGCTACGGTGACCGTATATATATATATATATATATATATATATATATTTATATATATATATATATACTATTTCAATTAGTTTGTCTAGTTTCCACATCTCTCTAACTGCTACCCTCAAAGTTAGGCAATTTTGAAAACTCAATGGAGTAGAAAATTTCAATTTCCTCGTGTATTGGTGAAGAAAATTTGTTAGGGGGGTTGCTATAGTGACCACAACACAAGTTCTAGTAATCATGGTCAGGAGTTTGCATATACTTGCATTGAAGATCCCTTTGCCTCCCCTCGTTTTCTCAAGGGAATCAGTATATTGGTGGTGGTCCTCCGTATAGCAAAAATGTTTTGATTCACTACGGCAATATGGCGTTGCAGCCATATTGTGGTCGTAAAATAATGCTGAGGAATTGAGTATTTTGTATGATATTTAGGTATATTTTATGTTCCTATATTTAATCTAATTGTGTCTATTTATTAACTTTTATCAGTCAGTCAATCAGTTTCTGTTGTATCTCACCGTCGTAATGGTTTGCTGAAAGAAAATTAATTAGTTAATTAAGCTCGCCTGCGTATATTCCTTTTCTTTTGTAACAATAAATATAACAGAATATTCAATATAAAAAGGCTATGTAATTGGTTTAGACTTTTATTTTCACTAAAAAATTACGAATATTCGCTTGTCTTAAGAATTTGAGACAACTGATAAACATAGTTATATATTTCTTCATGCATACATATCCTACTTATTATAAACGCAAAAGTTTGTAAATATGGATGGATGGATGGATGTTTGTAATCATCAATCATTGTATTAGGTTTTATAACAAGCTTCCTACTCAAATTACTGATCTGCCTGACACAAGTTTTAAAACACATATTAAACGTATACTTATGGCTAGGGGTTATTACACCACTAAAGAGTACATCGATGACAAAGACGTCTGGCTCTCACTTCCTACCTGCACATTGCTCGCTGGAGATCTTGTAGCCATATAGACATGACTGATCTGCTGTGTTACGTGAACTATCTATAAATGATTGCTATCATATACTTAATTTAAAATTATTGACTCTGTCTCAAAATGAATAATGTTATTGTTTCGAAGTTTTTCTTTTGTATACCTAAATATAATCTAAAATAATAAGCATTCAGACAACCGATCGAGCATATATTGTGTTTGCCTACTAAATAATTACTCTAATTGGACCAAATCCCGTATTCATGCCCGCTTGAGTATGTTTCGCCGGACCGTCTCAACTGGGTCGTGTTGAAACCGGTAGTAGATGAACCCACTGAGTTTGTTTCGCTGGGTCTTCTCAGTTGGGGCGCATTGGATCCGGTGGTAGCATTAAAGCGCGACCGTCGTTATTAACACAAGGTCCGTCATAATAATAATACCTTTAATATAGACAGAACCATTGACAATATGTAGTAAAAGTATTAGACTTAAACTAGATAATTAAACATAATCTCTTGACAATAACTTGATACGAGCTAGCTAAATATCATTTCTATAATAAAATAAATTTTATAAATGTTTTCATACAAGATGTACCTAAATATCTATGTTACTAGAAATAATATCTAATGTATACAACTATATTACTACAAACATGTTCTGACTATTTACAAGCGCTTTTTTAAAGTCTACGTGAATAAAAACCTTTTTTATTTTATTTATTTTATTTTATCTCTTTCACGTAAAAATTACAGAATGGATTTTAATTAAACTTTACAATAATATAGCTTATTCATCAGAATAACACATAGGCTATAATTAATAAAGTTTAATGCGGGTCAAACCGCGGGGCACAGCTAGTTATAGATAAATTACACCCAGACATGGAACAAATAATCGAGTTCATTGCAGAAAAAATTAATATTTGTCTTGCGTAGGGATCTCACCCAAACCTCTGACGTAGTCAGGCGACTAACTACTAAATAGGCCAGCTAATAAATATTTTTCTTACTTATATTTTCTTTGCTGTGTGGTGATGATATAGAGTATCATCACCCCCATCTCATCCTGTAGGGGGCGTAGAAATCATCCTAAGGAATACCTACCAGAGAACGGGCAGCGGTCTTTTCTGTGAACTACCATCGAACTGCGATCGCCAACCCGTCTCCCAAGCGTGGCGATTATGGCATATCCCCCCATTCTTTGAGGCTTTGGTCCAGCAGTGGACGCACTTTTGGTTCACATGATTTTCTTTGGAAAGCATTAACATTTTTTTTATATCAGAGGGCGACAAACGAGCAAGTTGTTCACCTGATTGTAAGTGATCACCGCCGCCCATGGACACTCCCAACACCAGAAATGTCGCGGGTGCGTTGCCGGCCTTTAAAAGTCAGCAAACAAGTGTTACTGACCCTTCCCCGCAATGAGCTGAATCAGAATCAGAATTTTTATTTGTAAAACATAGGTATTTACATAAAGGTGTTATTACGATGACATAATATATGGGCGCTATGTTTTGCCGTGGAGGCGTACAAATATAATTTAACTTAGCTATAGCTACTTAAGAACTAAATGACAACTTACAATAAAAATAACAACTATCAGAAAAAACAAAAGATAAATATTTCTAAGTGAAAAAACAAAAACATACTTAAAACTTATGACTATTTTATATTAACTCTGGCGACCTTACTCGTACTCGGATACACAACACTAAAATTATTAATGTTATTATTAAGGAATGTTTTCTGTAAGGTGGAGGTACTTCCCCAGTCGAGCTGCTCTTTGAGCGAATAAATCTATGCCCTACCTCTACTAACATTGTGTCGTATTTTCTAAACAGGCTGAATTAACCCGAGTTCGGCGACTGCTAGTAGCGGCTGCGGAGCGAGGAGAAGCAGGAACTGCGTTACTAGAACGAGCCAAAACTGACGGGACCCAGGATGGGCCCCAGCTGGACCCTCAACTATTGGAGAAGGAACTACTGCTTGCAAGAGAAGCTGTCAATTGTAAGTCACTAATGTTAAAATTTTCCCGACGTTAAATCACAATAATAGTTTAAAAAACTAAAAAACACGCTTTTAGCACGCACTAAATATTTTTTTCGTATTCCTGACAGCAAACCCTTTCATTTGATACCCATATCATGAAGTGAATTTTAAACAGCCAGTCCGCCATCTTGGGGAGGCCGCCATATTGGATTTGTAATGACGTTTTTTAGCTAGTCATGTATTGTCATCAGAACTCAGAGTGTGTGCAAAATTTCATCCTAATCCGAGACCTGGGAAGTGGGTCAAATTAATATTCCAAGATTTTCTTACATACATAGTTAGTTACAAGTAAAGCTAATAAAAGCGTGTTAAAAACTGGTCCTCAAGAATAACTTCAACAATTTATCACTCTGACAACCAACGTGCTTCGTAATTCAATGATGACTGCTCGTCGGTACTTTTTATCCAATAAAATAAGATTTTAATCATAACAAAAAGTGAAAAACAAGTAGTCAAATCAATGACTAACTAAACTATTTTTGCAACAACTGTCGGAAGTCAAATTAGACCTATTAAGAATTTTGATAAATAGGTATAACATAAAAAATATACACATACTCTAAAATTACATGTCAAAACCAACATGTTTTATGGTAAATTGGAGAATCATCATCATCATCAATTGGAGAATAATTAATAATTTTTAGTCAAACCCGCAACTTATTTTAATCACTGAGCTAAATAATTAGAAAATGTGTAATATTTAATTGAAATTATGCCATATTTTTTTATCAAGCTTACACTTACTTTTCTTACTTACTTATTTATCGTATGGGCAGTGGTTACCCTAGTGTCAGAGTTGTTCAAGCCGCCTAATAGGCCTCTGTCATGGCTTAACGACTGTTGCCTAATGGCTAAAGCCGGGATCAACAGCTAAACGTGCTCTCCGAAGCACGGAGACGTTCGGATATTAAACCACTTTGGCAGTCACCCATCTATGGACTGACCGCGAGCCTAGTTGCTTAACCTCGGCAAACACTTACTCACCGGTGAAGGCATCTTGCTATGAGCGCCTCGCGTCTAATGGTAATCTTTTATTACATTCATAATATCATCCTCACATCCTCGAAACTTTTCGATCTCGTTCAGTTCGCTTTCAGCGAAAATTCACACGCTAGCACATCAAGCTACCCCAATGTCAAATTTCCCCAATTGAAAGTGAGCCTTATGCTTATGTAATAAAGTTGAAAATCTATAAAATAAATTTGACAGATTGGGGTAGCTGGATGTGCTGGCGACTGTACGTTTAGGTTGTGGAATTAACAACTTGTTAGGGTTTTCCCAAGAGACTAGCAGCATGGGGCTTTTAAAAAGGGAGTTATAAGATTTCTATAGGGTCGGCAACGCGCTAATAATGTCTCTGGTGTTGCAAGCGTTCATTGGCTACAGCAGGCACTTACCATCAGGTGCGACATATACTTGTTTGCCAACTAGGTTTTCCTAAATAAAAATAACAGTGCTATTAAACGAATTTCCACTTCAGTGGCCTATTTGAAGGCATATAATAAAGGAGGGACATCTGCGGACTTCAAAATTGACCACAAATTTCGTTTAATTACATAATTTTACTTATAAATGGTGTCCTATTTTAATAATTGAAGTTAGCCCTTAGCCAAGATTAAAGCAATCCAATACAAAGTCATCAAAAAGTCGTTAGAAATATTCAAAGTAGTTTCAAAGTTAAGGCGATAGATTTTGTAACTGTATTCGAGCTTTAATATAATTCACCAAAATGTTTATTCTCAGAGGTATTAGAAAAGATATTTTGAATATATTTTAAACTTTTAATAAGTAATTCATCCTCGAATGGTATTAAATATATCTACTACTCTTTTGGGTGAAATTTCTGCCATGACGGTCAGTCTCAATGAAGAATAGCCATTATTATCATGTCCCGAGGGATCGAACCCTCCGGCATTAAAGGTAAGCATTTATAAACCACGCCAACCGGCTCCTCGGACATACTTATATTGATAACTAGCTGTGCCCCGCGGTTTTACCCGCGTTAAATTTTATAAATTTTCTTTGCTATAAACCTCACGGAGCCCGAGACCTTTCCAACGAATGCAAAACCGTGGAAATCGGTCTGTGCGTTCTGGAGTTATAGCGTTCGGAAGGAAAACCCGACTTATTTTTATATAGTAGATTACACTCAGATTCAGGACCAACACACGTGTTCATGCACACGAATATCTGTCCTGGGGCTCTATCGGCTAAGTCGTTCTTAAATGGCGTTCAAATAAATAATAATAATAATATAATAATATCTTGGGACAATGTCACACAGATCACCCTAGCCCCAAACTAAGCAAAGCTTGTACTATGGGTACCAGGCGACGATATTCATACTTATATAGATAGATAAATACTTAAATACATAGAAAACATCCATGACTCAGAAACAAATATTCGTGCTCATCACACCAATATTTGCACTTACCGGGATTCGAACCCAGGACCACCAGCTTCGTAGGCAGGAGCACTACCAACTAAGCTACGGTGACCGTCAAAAATTATTAAATAAAGGTTAATAATGACTTAATCAATCGTTAAATCGGCTTCAACGTTGACAATCGATTCCGGATCATTTATGACGTCACATGTGCTCATGGAAGCCGATTTAACGATTAATTAAGTCATTTTTAACCTTTATTTATTTGAACGCCATTCACGAAAACGATGTTCGGCGACTTAGCCGGTAGAGCCCCTGAGTGGGATTCAAATCCACGACCGGCGGCGTGAAAGGCATGCATTTGCTGACCAGGCCAACCGGCCAGTCGGACGTACTTACATATCTAGTTAATTACACCCAGACTCAGGAGAAACAGACATGTTCATGCACACAAATATCTCTCCTGGGTGGGAATCGAACCCACGACATGCGGCGTGAAATTCTACTACGCCAACCGGCTCGTCAGCCGTCCTCAAAGTACAGAATTAGACGCCCAAACAGTAAGCATAGTGCGGGCATTTTCTTTTTATAAAAGTAACAAATTACGTGACAGACATACTGAAAATATATAACTAATTAAGACGGACAGATCAAACTTAAGTAGAACAAAAACCCGCCGAAAGTTAGACCGGGGAGAAAAAGTAACACTCCGAAGTTACAAGACTTATAAGCCTACAATAATCCTTTTCGATCCCCCAAAAGTGGGCAATTTGTTGAGTGCCGTCCTGATGCCACAGAGGTGTGTGGCAACTCTAGTAAGCCGACATTTTGATAAACTATACTCGTAATACACAGATACCACGAACCCAAATCAGTAAACGGGTCACGAGTCTCATAGGGCGTGCTCTAACTTCCACTGACATTTTCACTAATGTCATTACCGACGAAAATAGTCAGATCCCCTATATTATATTACACAACAAGTTCGGCTACATGCTGGTTTACGCTAATGGTATAAGACCTGATGCCACAATTTCTACGCTTATAAGTTTTTAATTGAAATATTTTTGAAATGTAAATTTAAATTGAGGAATAAAATCGCCCATAGTTTGGCATGATCCTCTTGCAATACGGAGAGATTCTTTATTGCACACAGAAATACATATTCATATAAGTCATTAGAGATAGCATGTACACAGGCGAGCTTAACTCAACTATGAGTTCTCTTCCAGCAAACCTTTGTCAGAGTGAGAGCTTATATGAGATGGGTTAGAAACAGTGCACAACAATTTGACTTAAAAATAATACAAAAACAGAATTTACCAGTGGTAAATAAATATATACATAAACCTGCTTACTAATACTACATACTAAGTTACTTACGTAACTACATACCTAATTATATAACATAAATATTAAACATATAATATATACATAAATATTAACTGCCTGCCTGCTTAGTTAATTGAAAGAAGTGTTCTTTTGTTTTTCTCTTAAACACGTCAAGAGATGTTGTAGCGCGAATCGAATGTGGAAGGGCATTCCACAAACGCACTGCTTGAACAGTAAATGATCCGTCATACCGGCTTGAGGAGTGAGAAGACATTCGAAGTAGAAGTGAAGTGGTTGAACGACAGATTTTTTCTCGCGGGACTAAATACTCAAAGCGTTCACGGAGATATGTGGGAGCATTGGTGTTATGAAGGATAGAATAGAGGAATGATAGAATATGACAATCTCGACGTCTCCGAATAGGTAGCCAATTCAACTGCGACCGAAACTCGGACACGTGGTCATACTTTCGGAGGCCGTAAATGAATCGGATACATAAATTCTGGAGACGTTCGAGCTTGTTGAGAAGTTCTTCATTTGCATCCAGGAAACAGACATCGGCATAGTCCAGAAGAGGAAGTAGAAGTGATTGAGCAAGGTAAATTTTAGTGCGAAAAGGCAAGAACTTCTGAAGCCGTTTTAGGGACTGAAATGAACAGTATACTCTCCTGCTTACTTCTGCAACGTGTTCGGACCATGATAAGGTGCAGTCAATAAATATCCCAAGGTTTTTGGCACATTTGGAATAAGTAATGGGAACGTCATCGTAAATTACTGGAGGTGGACATATATTTACTATTGTGTTAAGCATATACTGGCCACCAATAATGAGAGCTTGTGACTTAGATGGGTTTACCAGAAGGCCAAAGCTTTTGGCCCAATCGCTAATGTTACCAAGATCACTATTGATGGCAGCTATGGCTAAACTAAAATCCTCCACTTTAAAGTGACGATAAAGCTGCAAGTCGTCTGCGTAAAGATGGTAATTAGAAGATATAACTTTGGTAATAGCATTAATAAATACCGAGAAGAGAAGAGGAGAGAGTATGCCACCTTGAGGAACACCTGCAGTAAGATTACACCACTCGGAGGTAGCCTCGTCGTGACGGACTGACTGCGAGCGCCCTCGAAGATAAGATTCAAACCACACAATTACTGAAGACGAGACATTTAGAGAGGATAGGATACCGAGAAGGATGTCAAAGTCAACTGAATTAAAAGTGCTGCTGAAATCCAGTAACACCATAACCGTTAGTGATTTCCGCTCCATGGCCAAACGGATGTCATCTGTTATTTTGACCAGGGCTGTAGCAGTACTATGGCCAGGGCGGAAACCTGATTGGAAAGGGCTCAGCAGGCTTTTGGAAGAGAGATACCGTGAGAGTTGCTTGTTCACAATACTTTCAAGGACTTTGGATAGGATAGGAAGGATAGAAATTGGTCGGTACTGGGATAAGGAAGAAGGATTGGCTGATTTAGGAAGCGGTAGGATAAGGGCTTTTTTCCAAATAGAAGGGAAGGAACTTGTCTCCAGGGAGAAGTTAATAAGGTGAGTTATTATAGGAGCAAGTTCCTCTAGGATAAGGGAGATCATTTGTAGCTGGAGCCCGTCAACTCCTACAGCTTTGGTGGATATTGATCGGAAGGAATTTTTAATATCTCGTTCAGTAACTGCTGTAAAAGAGAAAGAAGTACAATCTGGCATTGAAAGGTTAGAGAGGTATCTAAGAGTTGAAGATTTGGTGGTGGCACTCAATGCGACTGGTGGCTGTGAAAAATGAGTATTGAGTGCATTGAGATCGACAGCTGTAACACTGCCATTTTCACTTTTGCCAACACCAAGTGATTTTAGAAATTGCCATACTTTTGTAGTGCTAAGATTATTAATAGAGTTATGTATGTGGCGTCTTTTAGCATCTCGACACATACGACTGCAGCGATTTCGGAGCTTTTTATAGACATCCCAATTTTCATTAGAAGCAACCTTTCTATACCGTCTTTTGGCCTTGTCACGCTTAGACATAAGTTTTTTTATTTCATCGGAGAACCATGGTGCAGGTACATGTTTAACCCTCACTTTTTTAATCGGAGCATGGCAATTATATAGATTTAAAATGAACTCAGTAAATATGGCAACTTTTGTGTCCAAGTCGTTACAGTTGTAAACAGGAGACCAGTCAATACTGCCCGCATCCTCCCTCAAACGGTCCAGGACAATGTTTTTGAAGCTGCGTATGAAGAGATATTGAGACTTACGTCGAGGGCAGCGAATTTTTTATGATAGATATACAAGATCATGATAGGAAAAGGATGCCGGCAACTGGCCATGAGAAGATACTTTAGATAGGTCGGATACAATTATTAAATCTAAAAGAGAAGGAGAACTGTGAGGAGCATGATGTGTAGCTTCCAGTGGTAGAATGTGCATGTTGACCGAAGAAATCAGAGAAAGAAGCTTACGACTCCGTGCATCATCCTTAAGTAAACAGGTGTTAAAGTCTCCAAGGATTATTATGTTATCATATTGGGGCGCAAGATTTTCCAGTTTAGATTCGAAAGAAGAGAATTAGTCGATATGGCATGATGGACTATAATACACCCCCAAAAGCATTTTCGAATGATTAATGGCAATTTCGATAAAAAGATTTTCGGCAAATTTTGAATAATCACTTGGAGACTTGTCGACCACCTTATGCTTCAAATCCATGCGTAAATAGATAGCCACTCCACCACACCCCTTTCCAGTTCTATAATTGCGCACTAGCTTATAGCCAGGTATAGCATACTGTTTCGAAGGAAGTGCAAGTTTAAGAAATGTTTCAGAAGAGACGTAATTTAGGGTGCTAGTGGGGCTGCCCCATTTCTGTAGTGCGTCGGGAATGTTCGCAGATGCACATGTAGATTGCTTTTATACAAAAATGCGTAAAAGATGCGATTCTCTGGTGCATATGCTGCGGACCAGCTCTAACAGTATCCTAAACATGATTGAAAGTAGATTGGACTGCGCCTACATAAGTCGTTGCTCTGCCGTCTTCCATGACTTGTCGCAGGGTTGACGGTTGCAGGGTAATTATGTATGTTACTAATATCGCTGTAAATCCTACTAACTTATTTGAATCAAGGTTACTTAAATAAATAAATATTCTATACCTGCCGCCACGTTCCGTCACAGACACTCAGAGGCGGAAATTTCATCCATATCACCTGTACCACCATATCATTTATATCTTATATGCCTTGTAAATTGTTTGCACTACACCTAATATTTTTCATAAAATTGCATAGCAAACAAAGAAGCGGGTTACCTGATGGTAAGTCATCACTGCCACTCATGGACACTTGCAACCCTAGCAGGGCTGCAAGTATCCGGCGCTGGGAGCTAATCTCAGCGCGAGAGAGAATGCGGCGTCCGGCTGGCTTCTCCCCGGCTTGACGTCGCCCTTGGGACCGCTGGCGTTTGGAGGAGGGGCACTCCACTCGTCATACATAAGCGGTCCCGGGAAGAGGTAACCTGCTGTAGCTCAGGTTGCCTAAACGCGCTTGTGCGTGAAGGGGAGGGGAGGAGGCATTTAGCCCCCTCCCGTCCCCGGAGGAGAGTCTCAGACGCTCAGTGTATGGCAGGGGTACTGGCGAGACCGTTCACGACTACCCAGACCCCTCGCTATAGGCATTGTGAGGCTGGCTACCATGGTGGTTTAAGTGCGTTAAAAAAAAAAAAAAAAGACTAGGCTCTGGTAGGTTGCCATGTCATACTGAATTGGTAGAGGGTGCTGTTTCGAAACCCGCCGGACGATGAAATTTATGATTTCGTATTTTTGAGATTAGATTTACGTTTTGCATTGTGAATAATGCTACAATATAAATAAATTCTTTAGTTTATGCATTCGATCATATGTTCTACTTTGGGATACTGTTTCTAAATTATTGTAACAGATCCTTCAACCTGAAGCCCCGACGTGACTTCTTGGTTGCGGGTAATAATATCCTGGGACATTATTTACACACGGCCATCTGATCCAAAATTAAGCAAAGCTTGTACTCTGGAAAACCAGATAACTAATATCTTACTAATATTATAAATGCCAAAGTTTGTGAGTATGGATGTTTGTTACTCTTTCACGTAAAAACTAGGGAACGGTTTCGATAAAACTTTGTAGTAATATAGCTTATGTATGCGAATAACACAGTCTATAATTTACATATATCGTTCAACGCGGTTGAAACCGAGAGGCACGGCTAGTACTAGGTACTTACATACACTACTAAGGGGTATAGACGTTCATTCGTTCCATGCTTTTACTATACTATAGAAACTAAAATCATATTAAAATTTTGGTAAAGTAGGTAGCTTTTAAACAGCATTTCAAAATTGTGTAAAAGTCGATGATACAAAAGATTTTAAATTGAGAGCTTAAACTAACAAATTTAACATAACATGCTCTTCGGGTAGCACTACTGTTTCCAAATGCTAAACTGATAAACTGAAACTTGATGCGAGTTGCTGGCAAGTGTATTCTGGCCATAAGATATTCCTTTTAATTTACATAACATTTTTTTATAACATAATATCCTGAGGCATTATTCTCATTCTCGTTCATTCTCCAGTTTATCCTGAGTCTGGGTGTAATCATCTATATAATTAGCTGTTTATTTACAAAGAAAAGAAGTATATGTAGTCCTAGCTATGCCCCGCAGTTTCGCCCACGTTAAAGTAGTTTTGGGGTAAAAGAGTAAGAAACATACATCCATACATCTACTTATACTCACAAACTTTTGCATTTATAATATTAGTAGGATGTGTACCTCTAGCGGTTTTGGCAGTACACGCCGGAATAGCTCGCAGATGGTAGATTTTTCCTACTTACTTGACACTTATCGTCATATTTTGGACAATTCACACAATATCTTTATAAATTGTAGCCTATGTGTTATTCTGGTGTATAAGCTATATTATTGTAAAGTTTCATTAAAATCTAGTTAGTAGTTTTTACGTGAAAGAGTAACGAAAATCCATCCACCCATCCATACTTACAAACTTTCGCGTCTATAATATTAGTAAGATATGAGTTATATGGTTTCCATAATACAAGCTCTTATTAGTTTGGGATCAGATGGCGTGGGTGAATAGTGTCTCAGGATATTATTATTATTCTAGTATTTTGAAAATTTTACTGAGGCTGAATATAATTACGTTACCAAACAACCAGCGAGGCGACCAGACCATAGACAAAAATAATACCAAATGTTAAATCTATGGTATCTACTGCCTGACGCTGTCAAATGGTTTCCAACGCTCGGGAATTGACAACGTTATGTGACCGGCTCTGTCGAAGTACTTTTTTTATAATATTTTTTTTTTCTACTTTTAGGTTTCTTATTTACAGTATGTATACATTTATTTAATCAGAAAATAAGAGTTTTTATTGTTCAATACACGTTATCATAGTTGCTACAGTATTCAGTATAATTTTTTATTTCACGTCTTTGTGTATGTAAGTTTCGTTGTTTCTTGCCTTCTTTACTTGCATTACTTAACTTAGGATTTATATTTGACTGGCCTGTTGGTCTAGTGGTTAGTAACTTTGACGGCTTAGCTAGAAGTGGCAGGTTCGAACCCCACCCAGGTCAAATCTTTGTTTTTTGAGCATGATTATTTGTTCTGTGTTTGAGGGTAGTTTATCTATGATATATATGTATTTAGAAATTTGGTTGTCATAGTAGAGGTTCTGCCTAGTTTGGGATCGGATAGTAGTGTGTCAGTTGTCCCAAGATTTATTTATTAAGATTTATTAAACCTCGTTCAAAATGTATATATACATTTTGAACGAGGTTAGGACTTATTTTTTATACTTGCCACGGTAGTTAAATTAAGCAATCCCTACATAAATATGTAAAAAATGAAATATATATTTGAAAACCTACCCTACTGTACGCCCGGCCTTGGGACAGCAAGTGATAGCAACTAAATTTGATCTGCCAATGTGTAACGTTCGTAGCTTAACGGAAGAGCGCTTACCCTGGATTCGTAGAGGCTGGTTCCACACCCACCGGACGATACAATTTATGATTTCCTACGATTTTGAGACTAGATTTACGCTTTGCATTACGAATAATGTGAGCCGAGCTTGTGCTATAGATTTTTGCAGCGTGTTCGCAGGAATAATACTGGTGAATTGATTAACGACACGTTTACTGTCTTATAATAATACTGGGTACACTCAAACAATAATAAATACCACGAGATAATTTTTCTCTCCCTTATCACGACCATAATTGACGGGCCTGTTGGCGTGGTTGGCAAATGCTTGCTTTTCACGCCGGAGGTCGTGGGTTCGATTCCCACCCAGGGCAGATATTTGTGTGCATGAACATGTATGTTTGTCCTGAGTCTGGGTGTAATTTATCTATATAAGTATGTATTTACAAAAGTAAAGTAGTATGTGTAGTATATCAGTTATCTGGTTTCCATAGTACAAGCTCTGCTTAGTTTGGGATCAGATGGCCGTGTGTAAATAATGTCCCAGGATATTATTATTATAATAGTATGGCATAACTTTTTAATCTTATAAAAAGAATCACAACGCAGAGGTTTAACAATAAGTAAAAAGAGGCCGTATAATGCCACAGATTATATCTTCCTCTCAACTTCCGTTCTTCTCGCCTGATCACACTTTTCGTAACGCTCTCATCACGCATTCATCAGCTTACTCCCCAAGTCAAGCGCGCGTAACGAAATATTACTTCAAAAAGTGTTCGTTTGTATTATTAAAATTATACAATCTAACAGCAGTACTTTTAGTACAAAATATCCTTAACCGCTCAATTGCTTCAAAATATTTTTTTTTTGCCCTCGAGTGCTAGCTGCTCTCGGTGCACGGCGAGCGTTCAACCCGCCTCAACTAAAACTTGATTTATGGTTTTCCTAAAAAGGGCATTTTGAAGGTTTTGACTGTTCTGTATAGCCAGTAAAATAAGGTACAAAAGTGTATATGTTAGGTTATTTAAGCTCAAATAAATAATATTCCATTAGCGTTAAAACTAGAGGTGCGAGTAAATGTTAGTGTGTGAGTTCTAAATCAAAATTACAGAAAATTTAAATTAAAAAGTGCATAAATATTTAATATATCCATAAACTATATGAATTACTTGATATGATCATGCACATTTGAATATTGTTCATGTGGAAGAATGACAAAAAAACACGGAACGAAAAGAATACACAAATTTTAAAAGTCGCTCACTGAGATTCAACTACCAATATTAGAATATTTTTGTTCCGTGAAGTTGGTAATAATACGTTTTGTCTATGCTCTTAGTATTAGAATTGTTTTGGATACGTTTAAATAGAGCTCTAAGCCATTGTAATAAGGATCATAATGATTTTAAAATAAAATGTCAAAATGCAACCACGGTTGCAGCGAGCAATGTAGGCATTTGAAATTTTGCAACTGTGGTTGCAGAAAGCAATCGAGCGGTTAAGGGTCGAAGTGCTGTACGCAAGTACACCTCATCAAAGATAAGATATAGTAGCCCAAATGAGTAAAACACTATCTACTTTGTGTGTACGTACCACACGAAACCACGAAACTAAGGCCCGGATTCTCCTACATACACACAAACCGCATCAATCGCTCTGATAAACCATGTTTACTGATAATTTAGGCAAACGTTACATAAGGATGGCTAACGGAAGACATGTAACTTCCCTTTGTAACGTTTCGTAATAATTTTCCAAAATAAATTGTTTTACTTCAGTAATTCATTCATTCACATTACCCCATAAATTATAACAAGCAAAAAATAATAATGTATCCTGGACCCTTATTCACAAACGGCCATCTGCTCAAAATAGATAACTGATAGTACTACATATACTACTTTTCTTTTGTAAACACATATTTACATAGATAATTAGACAAACCGACATATTCATGCACACAAATATCTGTCCAACTACTTTACAATGGCATGAACATTCACCAAGGTACGGTGATAGATGGCAGCAGTAGCCTGCGTCAAATAATGTGTCAAACATATGTCAAAATTTCTAATGCTTGCTGTTTTGTGATTCTCACTTACGGCCTCGACAGCTTAACATAAGTGAATTTCTAGCGTAGGTATTTCCCCATAAAATAAAGGACACAAATTAATAATTGAAATTTTACTTTCACGCTATTTGATTCTAAATAACTTTTTCACATATTATAGACAGAAGCATACGATTGAGCTA
Organism: Pseudoips prasinana; assembly: GCA_951640165.1. Lineage (NCBI taxonomy): Eukaryota > Metazoa > Arthropoda > Insecta > Lepidoptera > Nolidae > Pseudoips > Pseudoips prasinana. The sequence continues at coordinate 21,201,747 of OX621260.1, forward strand.
CCACGATCAGTATTGCGTTACATTAGCATTATTTTCCATTACAATAGGAAAAATGAAGTGAAGTAAATTAAATAGGAAGCTTAGTAGATATTATATTTCATCGCAACATAATTATAATAAAACCTTAATACGTTATCTATATTTTTATAAGTAAGTATTCACAAAAGAAAAGTAGTATATGTAGTAAATCAGTTATTTGGTTTCCATAGTACAGGCTTTGTCAATTTGGGATCAGATGATCGTGTGTAATTAATGTCGCAGGATATTCTTATTTATCATATAAATGTTTCCAAGACGTGGCAGGACACGTGCCAACATTGCTATGCATGCATTATTGCTTCACCATCCCTGCTTTACTCGAATAACTTATCAAACAAATCCTTAAGTTCATAACTACATAAACTGGTGCTTCTCAAATCATCATCATCAATTCAGCAGAATGACGTCCACTGCTGGACTAAAAAGATTTTCACAAAGGAGTTGTGTCCATCATTTGGAGGGATATGCCATAGTCTCTACTCTTTGCAGACGGGTTGGCGATCTAGTATAATAATATCATAGGACATTATTTACACACGGCCATCTGATCAAACTAAGAAGAGACTCCATAGAAACATAACTGATGTACTACATATACTAGTTTTCTTTTCTAAATACAGACTTATATAGATAATTACACCCAGACTCAGGTCAAACAGACATGTACATGCACACAAATATCTGTCCTGGGGCTCTACCGGCTAAGTCGCTGAATATCGTTTTCGTGAATGGCGTTCTAATAAATAAAGGTTAAAAATGACTTAATCAATCGTTAAACCGGCTTCAACGTTGACAATCGATTCCGGATCATTTATGATGTCACATGTGGTCATGGAAGCCGATTTAACGATTAATGAAATCATTTTTAACCTTTATTTATTTGAACGCCATTCACGAAAACGATGTTCGGCGACTTAGCCAGTAGAGCCCCAGGGTGGGAATCAAACCCACAAACTTCGGCGTGAAAAGCAAGCATTTGCCAACCACGTCAACATGCCCATCATAGTAAACAGGTAGACGCTACTGTCCATACACTGTTAGATATGCCCTCCTGACGACTTTGACGCCCCCCACGGGACGAGATGGGGTGGCGAAATTCTATTACATGCCATCAGCCACACAGCTTCTCAAATAGTTACGGGATACATAAACCTTTATGATTGCCAATAAAATCCTAGGCCGAAACTGAAATCCAACTTCCAACTTTCAAAGTGACGGTAATCGTTAAAACGATCCATCCACAACTTTCTGGAATAGAAAACTGGAAAAAATAGATCAATCTCCGATGTTTTATTTTACTATCAAACGTTTGAAACGTACAAATAACTGTGTAGAGGGATCTGCATTGAGAGAAGCGACAAAGGACGTAGGCCGCTTAAAGCGAACAGCCAGCGCTCAAAGGCTTGAATCCCATGGGATTGGAGTATGTCTCGCGATACGACTGCATAGAACTAACTTTTTATTCGGAATTGTAATCGATTAGAAAATAAACTGCACAATCAGTTTTACATTCATGATAAAAATAATATTAAAAACAAAACATTGACTTAAACTGTGGTTAAGGCAGTCGCCTCGTCTCTTGGTATCCTGAGTTCAATTCCCGCATAGGACAACAGATTAATGTATAGCATTTGAATGTTAAGATACGGGCCCAGGTGGCATTTTTTGGTAATACTTGCCTTTCACACCGCAGGTCGTAAGTTCGATTCCCACCCAGGTCAAATATTTGTATGAATGAACATGTCCTGTTTGTTGGGCCTGAGTCTGGGTGACATTATCTAGTATTTATTAATAAAACAAAGGAGTATTTGTAATATACCAATCCGTTATCTGGTTTCCATAGTTGCTTAGTTTGGGATCAGATGTGTGAATAATTCCCCAGGATATTATTATTATTAACATCGGCGTCCGATCTCTACGTATACATATTTTTCCTAGTTTCGAATCTGTAAAAAAAAAACTTGTGTGTACTTATGTACACGCGTTAGAATTTATACTTCTTAATATACAACTTGAACATAGTTATCAATTTTCATACCACCTAGAACTAACGTCATGCTGTTATTTTTACGATGCGCGCGCAGATGCGCGCGCATCGTAAAAATTCACTGTCATACCACCTAGAACTAACTTCATGCTGTTAAATTTTTTGGTGTCGGTGTGCGCGCGCATCGTAAAAATTCACTCTCTTCATTTTTTTCCATCGCGCCAAAAGAAGTATAACTTCAAAAAACGAGAGAGCTTTAGACCACACGACTAAAGTAAAACTTAGATATACGAAAACAAACTGGCTATGAGAGAAAGACAGAAAAAAGAGGTGTGCTCACAACTCTCTCTCTCACCCCTACGGTATTATACGAAACGTAACGCTTAATATTTCTATCTTTACAACTTAAGTATATCTCCTTCTCAACTTCCGTTCGCCTCACCCGTACGCATTCGCCAGTTTACTTTCCCAGTCCCAAGCGTGCGTAAATTAGTTTTACTTCAACAAATCCTAAGGTCTCGTTATTTTACCTGTTAGATAAACATGTACTGCACTTGTATAAAGTTTATTACTGAACACACCATAAGTACTTATCACCATTAACACAAAATGTAACTCAAGACAACTTTTGTCGTCTGTAGCCGCCATAAGGAGGCCCTGCGCGCCACCGTTCGTATATTACAAATATAATAAAAGTGTAGGAAAGTCAAAACTGTACATTGAATATTTTTTTATAAGGGTACTTGGGGCGTGATCTACAATCGATATCGAAGCCAAAAATATAGTTTTTAGAATGTTTGTCTGTTTATCTGTTCGTCTGTATGTATGTCCGGGCTAAACTCAAAAAGTACTGCATGGATTTACTTCAAATTTTGCATGTATATTACTAAGAGGTCGGGTCAACATATAGGCTACATATTATCACGCTATTACCTACGGGGGAGGAGCTGTGATAATTTATAAAATTTAATGCGGGTAAAACCGCGGGACACGGCTGATAATAAATGATACTGTTTCCAAAACTAAAAATAAATGTTTTGACTGATGATTTTTTTTTAATAATCTTACATACCCTTTACAATGCTTTTTTATATATATTGCCTTCTTTAAAGAATAAAATTTTGTTTCAGCTTTGAAGGCGGACAAAAAGAGGTTGAAAGCTGAGAAGTTTGACTTACTAAACCAAATGAAACAACTGTACGCCACACTGGAGGACAAGGAGAAGGAGCTTCGGGACTTCATAAGGAACTATGAACAGGTTATATTTTATAAAATTTTGAGAGGATATTTAATAACAACTAAACTTTTCGTTATATATATATGAGTAAATATTCAACATTTAAGATACAAGAAAATAAATAACACAACACATGCAAAAAACCGGCCAAGTGCGAGTCGGACTCGCGCACGAAGTGTTCCGTACCTATATATAAAAACGAGCAAAAAATTCACGTTTGTTGTATGGGAGCCCCCTTAAATATTTATTTTATTTTGTTTTTAGCGGCAACAGAAATACATCATCTGTGTAAATTTCAACTGTCTAACTATCACGGTTCATTATTCATTCAGTTCATTCCTTTGGGTACGACACCCTAAAAATACATGTTAATGTTCTCTTAAACTAAATTTATTAGAATTAAAAGTAAAACGTTAATAATGTCCTACTCGGCAAGTCTCATTGGAGACTGCCATCTGCCTGGGACGTAATAAAATGTTCCGGGCAGAAATTATTCCATCAGTCTGGTTGGACTAGCAATAGGACTGGAAAGAGGTCAGGTACAGGACTGACGGATTTATGTGTGCACCGAGACATGGCGTTGTAAATACTGCCAAAAGATACTGAGAAATTTGTCTTGACAGGAAAATCACAAAATCCCTTTTCGATCCGACCCGGGATTTGAACCCAGAACCTGCTAGAGCAACGAGGCAGTCAATAACTTAATATAAGCAACCTAAAAAAGTACATAATTACTATTACAAATTAAATGATATTTCTAAAAGTTTTCATACAATCCGTGTACCTAAATACCTGTGACGAAAAAAAATGTACGTAGAAATAATTATGTTTACTTAGCTATGTTACTACAAACATTTTCCGTTTATATCCATGTAGTTTTTTAAATTCTACGTGATAAAACTTACTTTTTATATATTTTAGTTCATTTTAAAATAATTGATTGTGATAGTAAAATTTTCATTGGTATTCATTTTCGACCAGAATTGCCACGAAATGGTTTTTCGAGTGAAAATGGATATCTATAAAATTACGAATGTTTCCTAATAGTATAACAAAAGAACATTCCAGGGATTACAGTGGAATTCTATTCTCTTTTATTACCATTATAATTTACAATTGAAGGCAGAATGGCCCTAAGTTTAATAGCTACTACTATCACAAATTGATTTACGAAATCTAGACCCTTTGAGAACTTTTTGCCTCATTCAATGGCCCTCAAAGTCGCTTTTAGTGCTTACTCCAAAAGTTGTTAAGGCATTGTTCCTTTAAATACGGCAATCTATAAAAGTAATTATATAGGTCAAAAGAACAATAATAATAATATCCTCCCGGCCGTATTTTAGCCACTCACTCACAATGGAGAGTTGCCAACTGCGCAGGATATATTATAGTGCAAGTGTGTGCGCAAACATAGGGGCACTTTCGATTTCATCTTTTTTTATGCTGAATGGGTTTACGCTTGACCACGATCTCACCTGATGGTAAGTGCAGATGTGGTCGAAGATGGACCGCGCGTACCCATAAGATGCGTATTCACTCTAGCCTTGAATAAACCAATGTTGTATCGTTCGGGAGGGTGTTCCACCGCTTAGCTGTGCGTATGATAAAGGAGGAAGCAAAGCGCTTTGTACGGCAGAATGGGATGTCAACAACAAAGCGGTGAAAACCCTCCCGTCATCTAGTAGTTCGATGAAAAAAGGGGGAAGGAGGGATAAGTTCTTGGAGGTCTTGAGCGCATTCTCCATGAAATAGCCTATAGAAAACCGATAAGCTTGCAACCTGACACCTATGATCTATTTATTTGTTAGGTCTCAGTCATCGATTATCCTGCGAGCGCGTCTGTCTATTGAATCTAAAGAGTCCAGCTGATATTTTGCAGAGCCATCCCAAAGATGAGAGCAGTACTCCATGCAGGGTCGGACTTGAGCTTTGTTCAAATTTAAAAGCTGTTCCTTCGTGAAGTACCGTTTCACCTTATTAAGCATACTGAGCTTCTTAGCAGAGGACTTAGCTTTAGACTCGATGGATCGACCGAAATTCATGTCGCAAGATATATTGAGACCCAATTAGTCTAGGTGACTGGATATAGGTACAGACACATCACGAAATGTGGGAGTCCGATAGAACGGGTGCTTCTTGGCGGAAAAAAGACTTGCCTGTGTTTTTGTGGCGTTGAACTCGACCCTGTTTACGGTACAATACGTTCATCCGTCCTACCATACTCTCTCTGAGAGAAACGGAGGTACTCCTACTAGCCCGTGGATCGGACATGTCACTCTCTGATACTGTGCTGTCATCTGCGTACCCATAAACACCGGGTAAAAGCAGGTCGTTATTATGCAGCAAAAAGATTGTAGCAGAGAGAACAGATCCCTGAGGAACGGAACTTGAGATCGGAAGAGCAGCCATCGATGACCACTCTAATAGACCGCCCACTCAGGCAATCTGAAATCCAGTTGCATAGGCCAGGAGGTAGTCCGTATGATAGAAGCTTGCTGACCAGACTATTATGCCAGACCCTATCGAAAGCCTTCGAGATGTCAAATAAAACCGCTAAGGCTTCACCATGCTTCGCCCCAGAGGTGAGTGGCAAGCACTAGAAGATCCCCTGTAGCACGATTTCGATGAAAGCCGAATTGGCGATCACATAGAAGATCATCTGCACGACTACCCTTCTTGGGATACACACGACACGATCTCAGAGAGAGCCGGAATAAGCGTGTGAGTATAGGGGACAACTCAGGTGCGCAAGACTTTAGCACTATTGCCGGGATCTCATCGGGTCCACTGGCCTTACTCACATCTAGTTCACGCAGCACTTTAATGACCCGTTTTTGGTGTATGTGGACATCCGACATTTCGGAGCCACAGTAAGGTTCCATAACTCCGTGGTGGTGGTTGGCTGCATGAATCTAGGGAAGAGTTGCTAGCGAAAAGATTCGCGAGTAATTCCGCTTTGTCCTTCGCACTGTGGGCCACTGAACCGTCGGGCTTTTCAGTGGAGGTAGTGAAGAGCGGCAAAAGTTCACTTCAACCGATTTGGCCAGGGACCGAAAAGCTTCGCTACCCGTAGGGTAGCTAGCAAGTTTGTGGCCGATTCAGGCGATGTGGTTGAAGTGGGTTCTTTTTAATACGTTTTTGCATATCTTGGCGGCTTCATTAAACGCTTTCTTTTTATCGCATGTATCAGACGCCCTAGTACTTCGTGCGTATGACTATTCCACGTACGTCGTCTGCTTAAGAGCCATACTAGTGTGGCATTCGGTATTGTACCATGGATACAATGCATAATTGGTGGACACATCAGAGTATGGGGTAAAGTATTCCATATCCTGACGTATAACATCAACTATAGCATTGGTGCAAGTTGAAGGGTCGTCTGTCACTCTCATTATCCGATGAGATGACTAGTGACACGACCGGAAAGAGGATACGTGGTACAGGACCGACGGCTTTACGTGTTCTCCGAGGCATCACGGCTTTTCCTAGACTTCGGGCTGATACTGAGAAATTCTCTTTGTGGAAAATCCCTTAAATCATTTTTGGCCCAACCCGGGATTTGAACCCAGGACCTTTACCAGCCATTGAACACGCTACCGCTAAATCAACGAGGCAGTCAATTACAAATAGTCGGAACTATAATAGTTATTCGCTTAATATTTAGACATATAAGGTATTAGATTATTCACATCAGCTATAAGTAAATGCTATAAAAATTTACAACAGAATCCCTGAAGACATCTAAGATGAAGAACGGTCCCACCCTTTTGTTAGGAAACTAAACTAAATTTTAATACAGAAAATCTTCCACACCTCCGGAAGATCTACAATGTCAAAAAATCCTACTATTATTATAAATGCGAAAGTTTTTGAGTATTGAGCTTAGAATATAAATATGTTTAAGGAAATCATTTTAAATAGTAATACTGATATTTCACGAATTTATACTGACAACTCATTAATTAGTATTGGATGGAAACATATAATAATGTAATTTCAATTGAATAAATATTATTAAAACGTTTTGCCATACCTGCCTATAATTTGTAAATTGCATGCCCATTGAAATTGTGATTAATTATTTAATGTTAGTGTTAATGATTAGTTATTTAATGACAAACACCATGTTAGGGCACGGTACCCTAACATGGTGTTTGTTGAAACTCATAATATTGAACAATATGAAATACACATGATTGCAATAAATGAATTGAATTGATTTGACAAATGCTCCTAAAGATAAGATAAGATATTTACTACAACTTATTATATGTCGAGGTAGGACGGCTTGAAGGCTCTTCACCACAACTCATCCTCTTATAATTTTATGGGTAGGTGAGGGCGGAACAGAAATAAATTACTTCAAATTACAATCAACGTAATTCACAAGAATCACGATTTAATTAGATGTTTAGTGATTACTACAACGTAAAATCAATCAAATTAAATCTTAAAATATCGTGATGGCGAAGATTCTCAGCGATTCGCACAAGGGTGGTGCGCGGGCGCCGTCTCGTTCAAAAGTGCCTTCAAGATGGCCGCCCACACTACCATCGACCATGACGCTTCGCTAGGTTGACATTGACAGTCGTGTCAACCTGACGTTTTGACGTAAACGCCGTCATATATAATACTAATAAAAAAAATATATTAAAAGTAATGTCAGAAAAGAAAATGTCGATAAAATAAATTAGATACCTACAACATTAAAAAATAGTATATTTTGACTTATGTCAAAACTAATGTACAGTCCCGCAAACTTATCTCACCCGCTGGCAGCGTCGCTGTTATCGCATTTAGTGTTGCTAGTAACTATTTTTTGCAATAAATTGGGTAAAAATAATATGCACATTGTAACGTAAATATTACTTCACTAAAAAGCAAACAAATACTGTCATTACAAATCTTTATATTTTTATACAATAATTATGAGCATTTACAAAAAAATGTATGCTGAGTGTCCTCTAACGGGGATACTCCAGGTATTATTATGTTACCGGAATTGTTTAATGCAGAAGTCTCTTCATCATCATCATTATCACTGCTTTCACTTTCACTACGTAATTGATTGATGAAAGGCTCGTCTAAGTATCCATCCCTTTTCGATACTCATTTTCAATATTTTTTACATGATTGCAATGATTTTTCCATTCATTGACTGTTATTTTATCAAAAGTTTCTGCAATCAATGTAGGCATTTCGAGAATTCGACCTACCAATATTCTGATCTGCTATAAATTTTTGTATCTGCTTGCTCTTTTTCTTTCACAAGTTTTCTTACAAATACACTCCCCGACACCTACAATGGATATAGCAAAAATTAAATAAATAATGAATATTTTAAAATATGTATTTAAATTTAAAGTGCGAGGGGGAGTTAAGTATTTTTCAGAAGCTGACAACACTAATCTGTAGCAGCAGCTACGCGTTCATACAAGTTATTGAAGGGTATAATTGGTGCCTGAAGGTGTTTTTCTTCATTCATATAATTCAATACTTGTAATATAACGTTCCTCGCAACAATTTTTAAACCTTCGGCATTTTTCACAATTAAAAACCACAAAAAGAAAAATAAATACGCGCAACAATCAATCAATGGCAGGAATGTCAGGGAATAACAGCCGATTGACATTTCAAACTGGCGTCGTTAGTTCTACTTTTGGCCACCGGGCCAGATAAGTTTGTAGCACTATAAGTGCAATTAGAGACTTACTTTTAAATATTTGTTAATGTCATAAAATGCTTTATCTATTAAAAAAATTCTAAGATGATGTTTGAGCTCATTTTTACTTAACTCTTTCCAGTGTTTTGGTAAATTATAATATACTAATGGAGCCATACAAAAAATACTTTTGCGCATAAGTGTGGTTTTAGAAGCATGCTGACAAATTTTTGTATTGTCTCTCCTATTTCGCGGAATAGCATCGTTTAATCGGGTAAATAAATCAGAATTTGTTTTTACAAATAATACCGTTTCTAAAATGTAAAGGCACGGCAAGGTTAATATTTTGTAACGTTGAAAGTACGGTTTACAGCTTTCTATGGTTTTAAATCTAAACATGAATGTATTCAGCACTTGGGTATTAACATGCACTTGTACTTGTCAAAGTTATGCACTCCATAAACATAGTCAAATACAATAACAAAAAAAAAAATATTTGTCCGTCCGTACGGTCTGTGTTATCACATATATATTTTAGATACCTACATATAAGTTGAGCGCACCGTCCGTATGTGCTAAATTATATCAGGTTGTAATTTTTTCCATTATATTGCACAAACAAAATATTAATAGAATTGTTCAGACTATAAATATTTGTTATTCGTAAAGCAACGTAGTCCTAAACTCCTAGAATATATGTTATCTACCAGCTACTTCGTTGAGGATTCATTATATACAACATGTAACGTAAATAACGCACATGCTGGAAATAGTTTGTTCAGAATCGTTTACTGAATCGATTTATATCATTTTTAATATAGGTAATTTTTTATTCAAATAAAATTAAAACTACGGAAATTATTGTCACCAAAACCAATTGAAATGGAACGAAAGTCAAAGTAATAAGACTTATAAATCGCATTTTATTTGTATTCATACAAATTCCATCATTCAATACAAAATAAGGAAAAATAAACTTTACTTATTTAGTAAATAACAATGCATTTACATGTTAAATAAAAAATTCAGTATTTGTATTATGATTACAACATAATATTCTAATTGGGGTGGTTGAGGGTGTGCGTTAATTACGTTACATGTTGTATATTTAATTACAAACTTGGGAAGGCTGTTTTACCTTTGGAATTATGGAATGATAACTGATAGATAGTATTCAAGATTAAATATTAACTCGAAGGTTAGTTGACGAGCCCACGATGAGTCATTCATCATACTTTATTTGTATTTATTTTAACGGTATTAATCCCTACCTTTCACCAACCACTGCAACTCCTGTAACACAGGTTGAACAGTGGCACACAATGAAATAACACTGAGTGGTGATGCTCAGGCATATTTTGGAGAATTGTTTTAACAGTCTTGGATCCCGCAACGAATTTTTTTTATATAATGAAATAATGAAATTTATTCAGCACTTGGGTATTTACATACACTTGTACTTGTCAAGCTCACAATGTGTTACATAAACACAGTTTAAAAACAGTAATTAAAGTAACAAAATATTTTAAATTACTCCGTCCGTGCGGTCTGTTTCGTCACATGTATTTTTAATATTCTTAAATAAATAATAAATAGCAAGTTACTAAGCTATTATTGTTACATTTAGCAATAGTATATCAAATTAAAGAATTGAAAACAACGAGCAGTTGGCTAGCGCAAAAGGCTCTCAACCAGTAGCTTAATTTAAACGACTAATACCTGAGGGCACCCTTATGGGCCACAACTCAGGCGGCCGCTGAAGTAAAATGATGGAATTCGAAATGGGGGTCAGATCACTTGCACGGTATTACCGATCACGTGTTAAGGGGGCAATGCGATCCTCGCCGCTGAGGATCCTAGCTAGCCTGCGGCTTTCTCTAGCTACCTAGGTGGACGATCCGGAGAAGAAAGCCACAAAGAAACTCCGGACAGGCTTTTTTCGTCTTCTTTTGCTTTTTGTTTTCAATTTATTTTATATCTTTTTTTAACATTGTTTTTTGTTTTTACATTGTGATTGGCTGGTATGTGGGCTAATGCACGCACAGAACCGATGACATCTAGTTAATCAAAATAATTATGAGGTAATAAACAATAACATTCCATTTCGCTCAAGCAATTAATAAAACGCCCGCACTAGGGATTCTATTCCCTGTGTCGCATAGACGGACACAAATTACATCCAGACTCAGAACAACTATTTATGGGTCACACAAATAGTTGTCCGGACTCGAACCCGCGACACGAAGAGGCGACTGTCTTAGCCACTGCGCCACACGTGCAGTCTTATTTAATTTGCAATTAGTTCAATTGCAGATAATAAGGTCCTGGGTTAAAATCCCAGATCAGGCAAAAAGTGAAAGAGATTACGTAATGCCGTCGGTCCTTTGCCCAACCTCTTACCGGTCGTGCCGCCAGTCGTCTCATCGGATCATGAGAGTGATGGCATAGAAAGTGCCCCTGTGTTTGCGCACACACTTGTGCACTATAATATGTCCTGCGCAATTGGCTAGTCTCCATTGTGGCAGGCCGCCGTGGCCGAAATTCGGCTAGAAGGACATTATTATTAATTTTAAAGAGTAGATTAAGCCTATAAAGAATGTCACCGTAGCCTAGTTGGTAGTGCTCCTGCCTACGAAGCTGGTGGTCATGGGTTCGAATCCCGGTAAGTGCAAATATTTGTGTGATGAGCACGAATATTTGTTACTGAGTCATGTATGTTTTCTATGTATATATAAGTATTTATCTATCTATATAAGTAGGTATGTATATCGTCGCCTGGTACCCATAGTACAAGCTTTGCTTAGTTTGGGGCTAGGATGATCTGTGTGACATTGTCCCTAGATATTATTATTATATCACATGTTTATTACCACTATTATTTACAATATATTATATAAGGGTATTTTAATATGAATACAACTTATAAAATATATGGGCTACAGAGAGAAATTTCCGCACAAGGTTTATTTTTAGGGATTTAGGAATAACTCCATTGGTCGATATAACAATATTTATGATTATTATTATTCCAACTTATTTATTTTAAAAACAGAGCTCCCCCGGCGGCGGTGTAATAATAATTATTATTATTATAAATAACTCTTTTAAATTATGGTTTTCTTGGACAGATGCGATCCCGAGGTGGTGCGTCTTCAGCCCTGGGAGCAGAGAGAGCTGAGAGAGAACGCGAACGTGCTGCATTATTAAGACATGCTCGAGACGAAGCTGAACGTTCCCTCCAACTGGCTGCTGCTTTAAGTGCTCGGGATACTCAGCTAAGACATGCCAGGGAACAACTGTTTGAGGTAAAATATGACTTACTATTGGCACGGCTGATTTAGTTTCCAGCTAAGTAATGCAAGCAACGAAACAATGAAACAAAGTAAAGCTTTTACTACTGTGAGCTGCTAAATTATGCACAGAATTCTTTGTTGAGACCTGCAAGAGAAAAATATATCTATTTATCTATACAAATAAATAAAATTGGAGTGTATGTTTGTAATATTGAAATAACCGGTTTTAACTACATAAATATGAATATATATCCTACGGTACATACACCAAAATAACATTTTTTACAATTTTTGTCTGTCTGTCTGTTTGTTCCGGTTAATCTTTGAAACGGCTGGACTGATTTTGACGGGACTTTTATTGGCAGGTAGCTGATATAATAAGGAGTAACTTAGGCTACTTTTATTTTAGAAAAAGTATTTTATTTTACCAAAAACACAAAAAAGAACGAAATAAACTAATTAACACGCGGGCGAAGTCGCGGGCCCAGCTAGTTCAAAATATAATCAGAATTAGAACATTATTATTCAATACAACGCTTTCCGCGTTCAATATTACGCGTTGAAGGCACTGATGCGGCTGCCTCGTTTCTGTAGAGCTTCGGGAATATTCGCGTTTCGTTATTACACCGCCATGTACAGACGCCAGCCCATCCAGCTACCCCAATCTGTCAAATTTCTTTTATAGATAATCATCTTTATCACAAAAGCATAAGGTTCACTTTCAATGGGGGAGATTTGACAGATTGAGGTAGATTGATGTGCTGGCGTCTGTACATGTGCGGTTAAAAAGATATCACAGGTTGAGACTAAGTTATATATTCTTTATCAATTTTTATAAAATGGTATCTTGTATATTTATTTGTAAAACACCAACAACTTTGCAGAACAAAAAAAAATATTAGAAACCTCAATATCATTTTTGAACACCTATCCATAGGAAGCCACAGAACAACATTTATGGGTATGATGAAAAAAATATTATAGTTCTATGTATGGTATAACCCCCAAAATTATTGTTCTTTTTCTATTTTTGTGTAAAAATCTTAACGCGGTTCACAGAATACATCTACTTACTAAGTTTCAACAGTACAGCTCTGAAAGTGGCTGTGACATACGGACGGACAAACAGGTAGACATGACGAATCTATAATTGTTCCGTTTTGTGCCATTTGACTACGGCACCCTTAAAAGTGTGTTTTATACCACGCGACTGAATTAAAACTGTAAACGTCAGTCACGTTTACAGTTTTAATTCAGTCGTGTGTGTTCAGTCATTATGAGAGAAAGAGAGATAGAAAATGTGTGCTTGCACCAGTCTCTCTCTTGCCACTAGGTAATATATGAAACGTAACTCTCTCCGTCTAACTTATATTTCCCTCACACGTACCGTTTGCCTCGCCCGATCACGCTTTCCGTAACGTTCTCGTCGCATATTCGACAGCTTGCTCCCCAAGTCAAGCTTTATATTTAACCATGTTCATTACAGTCTGATTCCTAAAATTATTTGACATTAATATTGTTATACGTTGTAAATTATAATTAAAATCACACTAATATTATAAAGGCGAAAGTTCGTGAGTGTGTGACTGTATATGTTTGTTACTTCTTCGACGTGAAGAAGTGTGTGAACTCTCCGTTTTAAATAATCCGGATATTACCAATATTAACCGGCCACCGAGTTTGCCATTACGTTGATTTGGGCTCAGGTTGGGTCAGGACGTCAGCCTAATCCTGTTCAAATTAAAGCCCAATCGAAATTAATTGAAGCATTAAAAGGGGTGTAATGTAAGAGGTGGATGATAATTAATAACGCATGTTCACTTGATGAATGATTAAGATATTACGGCTTATGCAACAAATAGATTTATTTATTTTGTTTATAGGTTTACCATGAAAAATACATACACAATTTTTAAAACACAAACTCTGTGCCATGTTTGAATCTTGCATGCGTTAATTTAATAATTTTAAAAATATCCCGGGAAATTACTTACACATTGTAAAATAAAATCGATGACAGAATATGTAGAACATAATTATGTAACATCAATATTACCATGTTCTAGGAATTAAATGATTCTGATTCTGATCATAAAACTAAGCAAAGCTTGTACTATGGAAACCATATAACTGATATACTACATAACATACTGCATATTTTGTAAATACATACTTAAGTAAATAGATAATTGCATCCAGAAACAGGACAAATAGACATGTTCATGCACACAAATATCTCTAATGGGTGGGAATCGAACCTACTACCTGCGGCGTGAAAGGCAAGCCTTTACCAACCACGCCAACTAGCCCGTCAACATAATTTCGTTCTATTAATTAAGAGTAGTGTTGAAAATGACTAAAGTAACTGAATTTGACTGACCGTCATTTACGGTCAAATTGGTCAAAAATGGTTATAAACTGTCAAAAATGGTCATTTTCAGTCATTTTGATTTAAGTAATATTTTAGAACCTTTTTAAGTTTTTGTGATTGATAAAAGTCTACAACTTCTAAATTTAAACTATCTATAGGTACATATATAAAAAATCTATACATATAATAAAATCGTAGGAAAGTCAAAACTGTACTGAATATTTTTTGAAAAGTATACTTAGGGCGTAATCTACAATGGAGATCGAAGCAAAAAATATAGTATTTTGTATTTTTGTCTGTTTGTCTGTATATACATACAGACAAACAGACCAAACAGACAGTCCGGGCGAAACTCAAAAAGTACTGCATGGATTTACTTCAAATTTTGCATGAATATTACTAAGAGGTCAGGTCACCATATAGGCTACATATTTTCACGCTACCACCTAAGGGGGAGGAGCTGTGCTAATTTATAAAGTTTAACGCACAGCTAGTACAAAATAAAACGTTGCTGCATTTAAACTTGCATATAAATTTTGGTACCTAAATTAATGAATAATCGCGTGGTAGTTGAGAATGGACAGTGATATTTGAGTCAAATTGACTGAATTTGACAGTAAATGACCGGTCATTTAAGGTTTATGACAATTGTGAGTAGTCAGATTCAGTCATTTTACATCGCTAATTAAGAGTACGAAATTACTCTACATTTTTCAAACTGTTAACAATCAAACAGTAGCCGACAATTCCCATGTAAAACATGCACAAGACAATATTTTATACAAAAAAAATGTTGTGTGGTTTATTGAAAGCACGTTGCAAGTGAAACTTTGTCTTTAACGGCGTAAAATTAATTCGCAGTCGGATTTTTCGCATAATTATGGCTTTCCCTCGTTGATCGGTTTATTTGACTCACTAGCGGTATCGTTGTCCATCACGATCAAGTGAACCACAAAATTGTATTTGTATGAATTTATTTATTTATTTATTTATTTATTTGCACTGATCAAAACACAAATACCGTGTAGGACTTACACAAATTAGTGGGAATGTAAATTCTGCACGGTCAGCTGATGCGAGCAATGGGCGTAATGCGACATGCGATAGATGGACGAAAAGATTTTAACTTATAAGGTGGCAGTGGTGACTTAAGCCAGATTAATTTAAACATTCTTAATCAGTCTAGGGACTTAAAGGGAATTCCACTCTTGCAAGCCAAATTTCTAGGTGTTAACGCTGCCATTGTATAGATAGTAACTTATAAGACGCCAGCGGTGACTTAAGCTATATCAGTTTTAGCAGAGAGCATTCCTAATCAGTCTACGGACTTTAAGTGAACTTCCACTTCTACCAGCCATATTTATAGCTCCAGATAAGAATAATAAAAAAGTTTCGAGTTTCTCTGTGACACACATTCCAGATTCCTAAGATCATCACACAACCTAAAGCTGCATACTCCTATGCATTCTACCACATTTATGAACAAATCATTTTCTGTTCAAGCAGTACTATTATGGAATGCCTTACCAATTGATATCAGACGTGCACAAACTCGTGCGACGTTCAATAAAGCTGTTAAAGAACACTATCTACTTTCGTAAAGTCACCTACTGTCTAATATAATATTCATGTTATATATTATATACTTACAATGTTATTATACTTTTTCTCTACTTCATTTGTTGCACACCTACTACTTTAAATATTTAGAGCTCCTATCCACCCAAAGGTTGTCTGGAAGAAATCGCTTAATGCGATAAGACCGCCCATTGTACATTATTGTGTTATTTACTTTGTCTTCTATGTCAATATCCTGTTTTAGTGTGTACAATAAAGAGTATTCTATTCTATTCTAATATCGTCATTCATTATGTAGTTGTATTGACTAGTTTTTTATTTTCTAGTTGGATGGTTCCAATGCAAGCAAGCAGCTTGTGCGCTGTGCAAATCAACGTCCCTAGAACGACCAGCCATTGTTACATATTCAGTTATTGTAGTAAATCTTTTTTACGCACGCTTGGGGAGTAAGCTCGCTTGACACGAGCGTTGAGGCAAGTGCGATTGGGTGAGGCGAACGGAAGTTGAGAGGCAGGTATCAGTTAGTGAAGAAAGAAAAAGTGAGAATTACGTTTTGTATATTACTGTAGGTGCAAAAGAGAGTGACAGACAGTGCGAGCATACATTTTCTTTCTCTCATTGCCAGTTCCGTTTAGTATATCTAAGTTTTACTTCAGTCATCTCGTCTAAAGCACACTCGTTTTTTTATTACATATAATTCTATAATAATATTAAGGATTAATATTAATTAATATGATTCTATTATAAAATTTAGGCTCGAAGACAATTACAAGCGGCGGGATGCCTGTCAGAAGGAGAAAGCGTGGCGTCACTAGGCATGGGCCCTCCAATGATGCTGGGTGGACCTTCTGGACTTATCGGTGACAGGGGAAGCTGCAGCGCTGATTCAGGTGTTAGAGGTATGTGTTGAATTTCTTAGTAAGGTTCTGCATATCCGTTTTAACAGCACCTTATTCTCGAAAGAATGCCGTGTGGTCACGGTATAGAATATCAAAGTCAAAGTCAAAAATCATTAATTCCGTAAAAAAATTACATTTGTGTGGATGTCATTTTTACCCTACCGTGCAGTACATGAGGTGGCAGCTACTGAGGAACACTGCCAGAAAGTTCAGTAGGAATCTCAGTATCATCACCCCATCTCATCCCACGGGGGGCGGAGAAATCGTCCGAGGAAATACCTACCAGAGAAAAAGCAGCAGCGTTTTTCTATGACCATCAAACTGCGATCGCCAACCTGTTTGCCAAGCGTGGCGATTATGGCATATCCGCTTCCATTCTTTGAAGAGGCTTTTATCCAGCAGTGGACGTACTTTGGCTGAAATGATGATTCTTAAAAGACTGGTACAGCAAATTAGATGTCCAGGAAAAATTATAAGACTACCTATTTTTCGGAAGTGTAAAAAGCGGATAAGCATAATTATTGTAGACAGCATTTCATTCATTTGATAATTCTATGCCCTACTATTGATTTTGAACTGATCAAGGAATGACACCTAGTAAATTATAGCAAACAATATAGGTAATGCTAAGGATACAATTCAAATAAACTATGTAGGTCGCTGGAAGTCTCTGGATGCGGATAGTGCAAGACCGGCAATTGTGGAGATGGTTGGGGAAGGCCTTTGATGGGCGTCTTTCGGCTGATATGATGATGATGATGTAATATTTGGGTTTCCGATATAGTAAATTACACAAATACTCATCCAAACAAGCTGTGTCATTATTAAGGCTGAAAAAGTATGACATGAAAGAAGTCGTGAGTATGAAAGAAAACACACAAGTTGATTCCATGTGATTCCATTTTTAAATAACTATTTATTTTGTGTTTAGGAAGTAGTGACGGTGGTGCCACATCAGTTTGTGGCGGAAACCTGTCGGACTCAACGGCAGAAGGCGCTCCGCCAATCCTGGACCCTTACGATACTGATGCTGCATCTTTAGTATCATCTGCTCATCATATTTATCAATGTAAGTAACTTACCATTACTTTTGATATGGTAATCTTGAATTGCAAAATTCTAATCACACTAATATTAAAAAGTTGAAAGTTTGTAAGTGTGTATGTTTGTTACTTCTTCACGTCTAAACGGCTGGAGCGATTTTAATGAAATTTGGTATGGAGTTAGCTGACTCCCTGGATTAACACATAGGCTATCACACTAATATTATTCAGGCGAAATTTTGTGAGTGTGTGAGTGTGTATGTTTGCAACTTCTTCCCGTCAAAAAGGCTAAAGTGATTTTAATAAAATTTGGTATGAATTGAGCTGACACCCTGGATTAACACATAGGCTATAATTTATAAATTTTAACTCGGGTAAAACCGCGGGGCACACCTAGTAATTAATACATTCGTGGGAAGATACCCACAATTTTTCTGACATTTATGAAGAACTAGACTAGATGGATAAGGAAGACGATTCGTTTGAATATAGTGGCGTTTTGACAATACTTGTGTATTGACCTTTTCTAGAAACATTCTAAGAAAGGTTTCTTATTATCTATTATTTCTACAGGCTGTAAAAAATTATAGCCGAATCTTTTTTTCAAATAAGGCAGAGGGAATGCCTACGCATGCCACCCGCAAAAAGTGTCTACGGGTGGGAATGTCAAACTCGCACCGACTAAACCTACCTGCCGTGGACTTCTCTTGGCGCCTAATGGGGGAGCCCTGGTAACGCGGGAATGCTGCTCCGGTGCCTCCTTTTGCGCCATGTCCCGGATGTTCTGGACTCGTACCCTGGGAATATAGTGGCGTTTAGTCATTCTTGTGAACCTTTTCTAGAAACATTCTAAGAAAGACTTCGTATAATTATTTCTAGCGGATGTAATATATTATGCATATTCTAATTTATTAAAAGTTTTCTATCAGAGTCTGACATTTCTCAGAAATTTGTTCCATAGATCTATACTTAAATTTTTGATTGTAATTTCCGTTAAAAAAATACTCTCAAAATAAAAATCGCTCATATCCAGGTGCTCTCACCGGGCCGTAAGAGATCGGCGAGGTGAAGGAACTAGGCTCGCGGTCAGTCCATAGATGGGTGACCGCCAAAGTGGTTTAATTTCTGCACGTCTCCGTGTTTCGGAGGGCAAGTCAAGCTGTCGGTCTTGGTTGTAGCCATTAGCCAACAGTCATTAAGCCATGTCAGAGGGCTATTGGGCGGCTTGAACAACTCTTACACTAGGGTAACCACTGCCCATACGATAAGTAAGTAAGGTAAAAAATTGTAGTAATAATAAATAATTATAAGTAAGTAATGATAACTACAAACTCGAAAAGCTGGCAAAAAGATAACCAGGGGCACCACTGGCTACGTCGCCGAACATCGATTTCTTAAAATCATTAAATCGGCTTCCATGAGCACATGTGACGTCATAAATGGTCCGGAATCGATTGTCAACGTTGAAGCCGATTTAAAGATTGATTAAGTCATTTTTAACCTTTATTTATTTGAACACCATTTAAAAAATCGATGTTCGGCGAATTAATTTAGTCATATTTAAAGCCAAGCAAAAGGGACATTATCATATTTCACGTAAGGGTGTTTTATATTAGTAATCGCCGGATAGATAGATAGATAGATAAACTCTTTATTGTACACCTTAAGAAATAATACAAAAGCGACAACATACAAATTATTATAGTACAATTGGCGGCCTTATCACTAAGTGTGATCTCTTCCAGGCAACCTAGGTAGTGAAAGGAGAAAGGAATTACAGAGATGGGGCAGTTGCAAGTGTACAAAGTACTTACTATAAGGTACTATTTGTACCATATTTAAAACTATTTATACCTACTTACTAATTATATGTACATTCATAATAATAATACGTGTCATTACGTGAACTATGTAGTATTCAAATAGTGATCATTAACAAGTCTTTTGAATGTATTTAATGATTATGCACGCCTAATAAACAATGGCAACGCATTCCACAAACGAGCACCTTGTACAACAAATGCGTTATCGAGAAACTTTGTGGAGTGCGTCGGTATTTTTAACCGCTGCTGGTAGTGGATCTCAAGGCTTTCGAATGTGATTCATGTAGGAAAGAAAAACGATCTTTCAGATAAGAGGGAGTGGAAGGAGTAAACAGAATACTGTATAGAAATGACAGAATATGAGCATTCCGGCGAAGTCGTATAGGTAGCCACTTGAGTTTTTTGCGAAATTCAGAGACATGATCGTATTTGCGAAGACCAAATACAAATCTTATGCAGACATTCTGAAGACGCTCAAGTTTATCCAGTTGGGCTTCAGTAAGATCAAGATAGCTGACATCTGCATAATCTAGTATCGAAAGAAGGGACTGGGCAAGCGCAATTTTGGTGGGAATAGGCAGAAAGTTTTGAAATCTTCGCAAAGATCCCACTGACGCATAAAGTTTACGACTAGTATTCTGCAGCTGCGGACCCCATGAGAGACAGTTATCAAAATAGACACCCAAATTTTTAACAACTCGGTTTATTTCCAATATACTCCCGTCAAAGATAACTTGAGGTAGTTGAGAACAAGAAATCTTTGCCATCATCCTTGAGCTTCCAACAATAATTACCTGAGTCTTAAGGGGGTTAACTTGTAAACCGTACGAACGACTCCATTCATTAATACTAATAAAATCTTTATTAATGATACTAATAGCATCCGACAGCCTATTAAGCGGGGCCTGTGAGTATATCTGTAGGTCATCTGCATAAAGGTGGTAGGAGGAGAGAAGTCGATCTGAGATAGAATTTATGAAAATTGCGAAGAGTAAAGGAGACAAAACGCCACCCTGCGGCACGCCGGCATTTGTATTGCACCAAGAAGAGACAGAGTTATCAATACGTATACGTTGCCGGCGACCGTCTGGTACTGGTCTAGTAACTATGAAACCAGCCAATGACCGTTGGAGATACATTAAGCGTACGTAAAATTCCCAGCAACACGTCGAAGTCTACAGTATTGAAAGCATTACTAAAGTCTAATAATGCAAGCACCGTTAGATTACCGTGTTCCATGCCAGTTCTAATATCATCCGTAATATGGACCAAGGCTGAGGTAGTACTATGTCCAGGGCGAAAACCAGACTGAAAAGGATTAATGAGGTTATTAGATGAGAGGAAACTACTGATTTGATTGTGAACAATCCGTTCAAGGACTTTGGAGAGGAAAGGTAATATCTATATAGGACGATAATCGGAAAACGATGCAGGATTGGATTTCTTCGGAAGGGGAATGATTAGTGCATCTTTCCATGAAGATGGAAATACACCGCTGGATATAGAGGTATTGAGGATGTGAGATATAGGGAAAAGGATCTCGTCAAGTATAGGAAGAACCATATTACGGGTGATATTATCGTTGCCCATTGCATTTGATGCTATGGACAAAATACTTTTCTTAATGTCACAAGCAGAAAATTGGCTAAAATTGAAAGAAGAATAGTTGGGAGAGGGAATGGATGAAAGATAATTTAAAGTTTTTGTTTTAGTTGCCCTGTCAAAAATAGGCGAAGAAGAGAAATGACTATTTAGTGAATTAATATCTAAATTGTTTGGAATTGAATCAGGTTGAGATTTTCCAACTCCCTAAGATCGTAAAAACTTCCATATTTTTC
Organism: Pseudoips prasinana; assembly: GCA_951640165.1. Classification (NCBI taxonomy): domain Eukaryota; kingdom Metazoa; phylum Arthropoda; class Insecta; order Lepidoptera; family Nolidae; genus Pseudoips; species Pseudoips prasinana. The sequence goes on from OX621260.1 coordinate 21,223,517, forward strand.
CAGGATCTTCATTTTCAACTGAACTGTGAATATGTTGGCTTTGTGCACTCCTACACACCTTATTACAGTGATTTCGCAGAGTTATATATTTTTCACGGTTAATATCATTAGGCCGACCAGCGTACCGAGACTTAGCTGATGATTTCTTAGATAAAAGAGTTTTTATTTCAGTAGTAAGCATTTGCCAGCACCGTGGGTGCTGGCAAATGCTTAATTTTAATTGGCCGAATGGGAGCATGAACGTCGTACAATTGGATGAGCTTGGTATTAAATATGTCAACTTGTTCGTCAATTGACTCAGCAGCAATAAGAGTCGACCAGTCAATGCTGCCAGCATCTGCACGAAGATGACTCAGATCCATCCCACCAAAATTACGTTGTAGAAGAACTTTAGATTTTGCCTTAGGAGGACGAATTTTGTAAGAAACGAAAAGGAGATCGTGGTAAGAGAAGGCATCTGCTGAGCATTGTCCATGCTTAGCAACATGACCTCTTGAAGAGACTAGAATTAAGTCAAGAAGAGAAGGCGTAGAATGAGGAAAATGGTGTGTAGAATTAAGGGGAAGAAGATATAGGTTACTAGATTCTATTGCAGATATAAGTGAGGAGCAACGTGAGTCTTTCTATAGTAAACAAGTATTGAAATCACCCATTATTATGGTGTGACTATAGGATGGAAGGAAGGTTTCAAGTAAAAGTTCGAAAGAAGCAAAAAAGTTTATACGAGGAGAAGGACAGTAATATACACTAACTAGAACTTTCGTGTGATGCAGCTCTACTTCAATAAATAGATGTTCACCAGCATCCAGCGGTGGCGGCTGTGAAGACATACTAACCATAGAAAAATTAATATTATTTCGAAGATAAAAAGCAATTCCACCACCTCCAGCTCCAGTTCGATCATTCCTGATGAGCTGAAAACCAGGAAGTGTATACGAGGCCGTAAGGAGACAGGGTTTGAGCCAGGACTCGGAAACAAGAATAGCATGAATATTTTTATAATTGAGACTTGCCAGCATATCAGGGAAATGGGCCGGAATACTTTGGGCATTGATATGAATCACATTGAAATTTTTTGGCACGTCGGCAAAGTGACCCTGTATAGTATCTGCAAGGGAGGGTATGCTAACGAAACTATCATCATCACTATTAGCCGAAAAGAAATATTCAACATCACTACCAAAATCGTAACTATGAGCATCTAACATAATATTATATGAACATACACACAAACAAACTAATTTATTAAAATATCTACAAATACAAAAACAAAATCCTACCACTTCAGTGCTAACTAGTTAGAACAATGTACGCAAAGTTCGATATTTATGCACCCACGTATCAGTAGTAATTAATGAATAACATAATATACAATTAATAATAATAAATACATAATAATTTTGAACATAAACAAAATTAAAATAAAATGGAAAGTTTTAAAATAGGCTCAAAAGACTCACGACGTGCGGCATTGGCCTACGTTCGCACGAACCGTCAAGTACCATAGATATTGTCAAGTTATGCTAACTATATAATGTTATAAAAAAAAACTTCGTTTAAAAAAACCGACTTCAAAAACTAAAAAGTATAAAAAAAATATCTTAATAAAGATTAAATTTAATACATCACTTATAATATAATATTAATGAAATATTATAATTTGTATGTGCTACCTATTGATAGGATTGAAGTCGGTGCCAAGCCGAATGTAATAGTAGGTACCACACTCGCCGCGCGTTACTTTCAGCGGGATAGCTTCGTATTTCTACACAAACTACCCAAGCGTGCAGACGTCGTTGACGGTCGTCTCGAAATATTGTAAAATTTTGATACGTGCTCCTAATTAATTATAATTTATCTGTTTGTTTTTCAGGGCCACAAATATATTCACTTAGGTTAATCTTTAGTGTAGGAATTTCATCACAAAGTATAAAAGCTGTATGTAATATTAACTTTTATTTTGCTTAGGGCTTGGCACCGACTTCAAACCTATCAATAGGTAGCACATACAAATTATAATATTTCATTAATATTATATTATAAGTGATGTATTAAATTTAATCTTTATTAAGATATTTTTTTTATACTTTTTAGTTTTTGAAGTCGGTTTTTTTAAACGAAGTTTTTTTTATTTGTTGCTTTTTAGTGTCTAGCTATGGTAAGGACTTAGAAAGGTGCCGCGCGCCTCAAAACTATAGATCCCAACAAACGAGAGTGGAAACATCTTCCGAAAAAATGTTGTTCGGAACTCTTTTTCACGTGAAAACGTGAAAAAGAGTGTATTCTTGTGAAGAGTGAATGGTCGAAAAGACCGTTTGTAAAGTAAGAAAAACTACTTACATAAAATTACGTTCACTCTACGAAAACTTTCACAGTACGAGTCTCGACTAGCTAAGATTTATGAAAGTCTGAACAGCAAGCGCATAGGTTAAGCCGTATTTATGACCATCTAGCTAACGAGTCTGTGTGCTGAGGGCTTATACACTAGATCTTATTAATGATCGAATAGCCATCAAGTCTGCTGAACAGAGGATATGAGTCTATGAAGACTAGGTCTTATTAATGATCGATTAGCCAACGAGTCTACTGAGCAGAGGGCTGATAGCCTAGGTCTTATTTATAATTGATTAGATAATGAGTCTGCTGAGCATAGGGCTGTTAGACTAGGTCTTATTCATGATCGATTAGCCATCGAGTTTACTGAGCAGAAGGCTCATAGCCTTACTTAACTAAACTTATTACTAAACTTAACTAGGTTGTATTGATGATCAAGACAACGAGTCGAGAAAGTTTGAGTCCGACTCGCCCGTGAAAGGCGGAATGTTTCTTTCCGTAGAAGCAAGTATTTCAGTTGATAGAATGGAAGGTAAATTGCGGTTTACAATTTATGACGCATTAAAAAAACTACTTACTAGATCTCATTCAAACCAATTTTCGGTGGAAGTTTGCATGGCAATGTACATCATCTATTTGTTTTAGTTTTATGATTCTCTTATTTTAGAAGTTACAGGGGGGAGGGACATTTTACGCCTTTGGAAGTATCTCTCGCGCAAACTATACAGTTAAGAAAAAATATATTATAAACCTCAATATCATTTTCGAAGTCCTATCCATAGATACCCCACATGTATAGCTTTATGATTGTTTTTTATTCAATTCTAAGTAAAGGGAACCCCCAAATTTTATTGTTTGTTTTTCTATTTTTGTGTAAAAATCTTAATGCAGTTCACGGAATACATCTGCTGACCAAGATTCGACAGTATAGTTCTTATAGTTTCGGAAAAAAGTAGCTGTGACATACGGACGGACAGACATACAGACATGACAAATCCATAAGGTTTTCGTTTTTTGCCATTTGGCTACAGAACCCTAAAAATGGCAGCTATTCCGCATCAAACTAAAGAAGAATCACGTAAATCGGTTCATAATCTCAGCGTAATCGGTGTACGTACATAAAAAAAATACGCTTGTGCTAAAAGGTGCGCCTACATGCGCTTCCAAAAAGCTTATACGTGCGTATTAAACGCTAGTCGTCTGAAATTGTTGTTTATGTTCATGCCAAGACACACTTGAACAGGATGAATGTAGCTTGACTAGCTAAGATTTACAAACGTCTGTGCCAAAAACAATTACATCGTCCACTTAAACAAAAATTTTCATACAAAAATGTCCATAAAATGAAAACTACTGGGCCAATCTATATAAAATTTTTATGGGACCAAATGGCAACTATTCCGCATCAAACTAAAAAAGAATCACGTAAATCGGATCATAAATCTTCGAGTAATCGGTGTACATACATAAAAAAAAAAAATACCGGTGAACTTGAGAACCTCCTCCTTTGGAAGTCGGTTAAAAATGGAACGCGATTAATAACTAATAAATTTGAGGGTAGAAATTATGAAAATATAGATTGAGAAAGTTAAAGTTGTATAGTGGGCATAGGTACTTTGACTACAACGTAAACACAGTGCGAGATTCGATACAAAAAGATACGAAAACATCACAAAACGAATGAATTTACTTCTTGGCGGAGGCGGCCCTTTTGGGTCTGTTTTGGGTGATCTTACTTGTCGCTGCACCATCCTTAGCGACGTCCTTATGACCCAATGCTGGCCCAATTTTATCGAGATCCTCCATTGAAATAACTTTGTGACGAGTGCCGCCGGTACCCAGGATATATATAATACCTTCACGACTCCAGCAGCTTGAGATTCCGTAGCGCTGACGAGCAGCTAAGAATGCTTCATGCCGGGGCCTAGTCAGAAACTCAGATACAGTAATTCCCGTACCTTTGTACTTTGTCTTTTCAAACCAGATATGGTCACGCACTCGGCAGCTTACAAACTCGACCAAGATCGGTCTAGGCTTGTCTCCGCTTGGTGAACGTCCGAGGCGATGACACCGGTCAATGGCTGTGTCCGAAAAATCGGATATCTGAAGATGATTGGTGACAGCAGTGACAATAATATCCATTGACTGCTCCTTTTTCGCCTCCGGCAAACCATGAAAGAGCAGCATTTTACGCCTTCCACGCATCTCGGTCTGATCATTACACCGTGCCAGCATATCCAATTGCTTCTGGAAGCAGTTCAGTGACTCAATTACGAACTTCTTAAAGGCCACAAAATCTTCAGCCAAAGCAACAGGTGTGACAATTGTGGACGGGGCCTTCTGCAATTCTTCAAACTGAGCCATTCGCGTCAGAAGCTGCTCCTTCATGCTGGAGAAGGCTTGCTGCATAGACTCCATTGTGATATATGTTGTGATGAAGCAACGAAAGTGCCGTTAGTGATAGTGATATACTATAATATGCTATAATTGTGAAAGTGAATTTAACACTGGACTGGCAGGCTATCGGTGTTAACTATTACACATTTATTGTAAATTAAGTTCAGTATACTACTTTATATAATTTTTTTATCGAAGAGCTCAACTCAGCTGTACTTATTACGACAACTACCCGCGTAAAATGTAATTACTTATTTTATTTAGTTATGGAATTACTTAGTAAAAAAAACTGTTTTATTAGTGTACGTCATACATATTTAAAGCCAAGAAAATGCGACGTTGTTATATTTCACGTAAGAGTAATTTAGATTAGTAATCTTTATGGAATTATATAGTTAAAAATTAAAAAAAAAAACATTATTATTACTGTAAAATTATTCATATTATGCCAGTTGATTCTTTCATATGGTCTCAATCTCGCCTAGAGTTATGGGATCTCAAAAAAAAAACAATATGTATGACATGGCAACCTTCAAGAAGCGAGCCTATTCTTTTCTTAAAGTTCGGCAACGCACTTGCGGCTCCTCTGGTGTTGCGAGTGTCTATGGGCGGCGGTGATCACTGACCATCAGGAGACCCACTTGCTCGTTTGCCATCCTATTTTATAAAAAAAGAAAAAAAAACATAACAAGCTGTAGAGTTTTATCGTATTAGCGAACTACCCACAGGGAAATCGTTTATAAATGGCATGCCGATGTTTGCGGCGTTCACAAGATCGCAAGTTCGTGCGTGACCAGCGCGCGGTTTTTCACGCCCTAAGCGGAATTCCCTGGATAGATTGACGTACGTTAGGTGTACGGTTCAATAACAACACGTAATGACTATTTTATTACTTGGTATAGAGGTTCTGGAAAGCGGTCAAATGTCTGATGAATTTAAAATAATATATCAGACTAACTGATTTCGCGGTTTTACCCGCGTTAAACTTCATAAATTATTCGGATATATAAGCTATATTAGTACAAAGTTTCAATTTCTAATTTGGTAAAATGTATTTAATAATCTGTTGATATTATAAGCTACACAAATCATGTTCTGATTAATGGAAATAAAATTTTAAAATAAAGCACTACAATGTTTCATCTAAATCCGTTTGGTAGTTTTTGCGTGAAAGGGTAATACACATCCATACATTTATTCATGCCCGCAAACTTTCGCATTTATAATATTAGTATGACTCAGCGGTAAAGATTCCAGATGCCTTAAAAAGAGGTGAAGCAGAGCATTCAGATCAATATGTTTTTTAATATAATCAGAACAGTCAAATAACGCGTTTCCTTGACTAATGACCAAAATCCCCATAAAAGATAAGTTTGGTAACTTTCATTTGTCGGTCAAAAATCTTGAGTACAATTTTAAAAGTAATATACTATTAGGGTAGATTAGTTAAAGTAATAATAAAATTTATTCTGCGATAGGATTCGTACCTACAAACTTTATATTTACGCGGTAGCTCTTAAATTAACATGGAAAAAGGTTAAGGTCTTTACGCTATCTCCGTTTGGGCCTACCACGTCGACGTCTTGTCTGGGGATCACTTGGCACTGTGTACTGTCACTGATCACTTGCACTTGTTCAGCTTTCCACTTAGATTTATTCCTCTTAATTCGCCTTCGATTTCACTTGAATTCAGACAAAAATTTTCTGCTTCAACATTCCGCTGATATACCCTTAAATTGTTCCAAATTTAAAACATTTCGTAAGGCAGATTTTTCTTTCTAGAATACTCGCCTATATATATAATAATAATATATTAACATCTAATGTCAATTTTTAGATTTAGAATTTTGTATGTACCTTTCATCTGCTATCCTTTTTCTTTTGTTCTGGTATTATCTAGTACATTCTAGCGCTGTTCCAAAATCCACCAAAAACCCTTAGTGGTTCTAGGGTTCAAAGCCCGAACGTGACATAATAATAGGCTCCCGATGTATAGTCCACATCCACTGCCTAAGCTTTTTGCGATTAGGAAGTAAAAAAATATAACCTTTTCAATCCTTACTTAAGTTTAAATTTAAATATATATATATATATATATATATCTATTACCTGTGCTACAAAATATATTTATGACTAGCTTAGCGTGGTAGTCGAAATCCGATACAAAATTGATACATATATTTTTTTAAAACGTGATTAATTTTCTAACTCTTGAACGTCTTACCAGGTAAATACTTATGTAGTATTTAAGCATGTCGTATGAATATAATGGCCATATTAAAATTTGAAGATGATCAGATCAATAACACACATTGTTCCATACACACTTGGCACCCCTATAGGGAATGAATTTTGTAAAATCCTTTCTTAGTGTACACCAACGTCAGTTAAGAAATATTTGTGTAAAATTTCATGGTTCTAGACCCAGTGGTTTTAAATGTGCATTGATCGATCAGTCAGTCAGTTTTTGTTTTTATATATACAGATGAGTTCGTATATCATAGATTTGCGATACATAGATTGGCTGAAAGTTCCAATCGGACGCGATCGAAATGAAATTACTTACGTGCCTCGTTGGCATATTGCGGAGCTTATAATTTGTAACGTATTCGACACAATCCAAAAAAATTGATGATCCTCAATATAACGGTCTTGGTTACCCTAAACTCAATTCAATATACCTTCAAAATATTAATAAACTCTGTATCATAATTTAGCGTGATCCAAACCACGAAAATATTAATAACTTTGTAAATTAAATCATTTCAATCGTATACACAATGAAAGACAAATGTACTTGAAAGGTTAACTCATGTTTCTGTTGGTTTTAAATAAGTTAGTTATTTATTTGCATAAACATGAGATGTAGTGCAATAGATTTCTAGACTACTAGCTGTGCCTAGCAGTTTTACCCGTTCTAAACTTTAAAAAATAATATCCGAATAACACATATTACTACAAAGTTTCGCATTTATAATATTAGAAGTATATGCCTGCCATTCTGTATAGCAAATATATGGCGTGGAAATGTTTTACATAATTTCACTTTTTGACATTAGAGAATTGTATTAATATTACAAAAGAATGAATTAAATTAATGAATGTAAAATACAAATAATTAATTAAATTTACAATTTTTCTATATGTTGTTGGGTGCAAATAAAATAAAATATAAAATTTTACAGTGGATTTTTGTGTAGATGAATTAGTTTTGACCATAAGTGTCTTTGGTTGATAATTTTTTTTTTATTATAAAATTTATAAAATATGCCTTTGAGCGTTTTTCTTCATCTGTTAAGAATCTATAGTGACATAGTTTCGTATCTACAATGTCGACATTCTCAACAATGTTCTAATGTAAATTTAATGTAGACTAGAAAGTAACTTTTAGATTTTCTGCTCCACCATTAAGCTTGGGACGAGCTTGAACACCAGGTGTAGTTAAATCGCTTTTGGTACTTATGGCAGTAACGTGAGCTCTAAACTTTTAAAAGTAATATCTTATGACTACGACTTGTTACAACCAAATTCTGAAAGCATCTCTAGGTAGATTGCTACTTCTTTTAATGGATTTATTAAAGGGGATCCCGTCTTTCTTGAAACACAATGGAATGACACTGAGCCATGAGGCTTAGACTTGTCGCGGAGAAAGCGTTAACTATCTTGGAATTTAATCAGAAAGAATCATCCTTTATTCCTTCTGATTAAATTCTAATTCCTATCATTGTAATTCCTGTAAGCCAGCATCAAAAGTGGTACAAATGAAATGACACTGAGCGATGAGTCTTAGACTTATCCCGGGGAATCACTTTAAGTATCTTGGAATTTAATCAGAAATAATCATTGTAGAATTTTTAACATTGTAATTCCTGTAAGCTAGAATCAACAGTGGCACACAATGAAATAACACTGAGTGGTGAAGCTCAGGTTTGTCCCAAAGAATTGCGTTAACTGTCTTGGAATTTAATCAGAGATAATTAAGGAGGATTGCCTATCATTGTAACTCCTTTAAGCTAGGATCAACAGTGGCACACTTTGAAATGACACTGAGCGATGAGGCTTAGACTTATCCCGGCAATAGTTTTAATTGTCTTCGAATTTAATCAGAAAAAATCGAAAGAGGAGTTAGAATAAACAGTAGTTTTACTTACTTCCAGAGCATACTGTGAGATAGAATGATATAACGAGACTGGAGCCTGATTAAATGAGAGAATTGCAAATAGAGAAGTCAATTACACACACACACACACCCACACACACACACACACACACACTTCTTGTACTCTCTTATACCCACTCAATAAATCTATACACACCCATAATACATATACCTATAACCTCACATAGTGTTCCACATCCATTTACATACAGTTGACTGCACAAAAATCACTTATCTGGAGTTAGGAGAGGCTGGTAATCTGTAACACAGGACTACCTAGTATAGATACCAGTCTCTCACACAGATCATCATCACTTCTAATGTTAAGTTTACTGTTTATTGTTATCTTATGTCCTATGTAACCTTTCTGTGTGAGAGAGAAAATAAACAAATTAAATTATTAAATAATTAATTACAAAAACACCAAGGACAAAATTGAAGCGCCCTGTGAAGTGAATAATGAAGATAATACTGCAATAAAACAGCAACCAGAAACCAATAACAAAAGGCCCTCTCATTTATACTAGCATTTAGAAATCAGTTATAGCAACCAAGCCCCAGAGAGATAAACACAAAGACATCAAAGAACAGGCCTACGGTAAACCCTGTCTGTCGAAAGCTGTGACTAAAAGGCTCTCGGGAGGAATGTGTCAGTAATCCTTCCGGCACTACTTAAGGTGGTCACCATCTTAACTAAATTATGTATGAATCGTTAATTAATCAGGTTTAGGAAAAACTTGGGCGTATCGTGATCACATGCTGCAGTTAGATTTACGAGGTTATGGGAGGAATTGATTTTGGGAAAGGTGTTGCCCAGGGAAAGCACCAAGGGACGCAATGGACACACAAACTTGGCGTACGACCGCAAAGCGTTGAAATCACCAGCGTTCTCTGACTCATTGTTTGCGTTCGTACCGACTTAATTCTCTGTCCGATCCTCAATCAGACGAGAAGCAAGCGTTTTCATATTTTAACGTTGAGTGATAGTAGTAGTCGCCTTTTATGACACCCACGAGATGGTATGGGTTGGCCCTGTTACTTTTTCTAGGCCGGAAACCGCACGTCAATAAATAATTTATTTCATATATATATGTATATATATATATATATATATATATATATATATATATATATATATATATATATATATATATATATATATATTTATAGGATATCAAAAACACAATCTATATAAATATAAAGAGAAGTCCTGACTGACTGACTGACTCATCAACGCCCAGCCCAAACCCTTGGCCCTAGAAAGCTGAAATTTTGCACACATGTTTTCTTTATAATGTAGACAAGGAATAAGGAAGGATTTTTCGAAATTCAACCCCTAAGGGGGTAAAACGGGGGTGCGAAGTTAGTATGAAACTTTGCCGTTTTTGCAGTTAGAGGCATGAAAGTTGGTATTTGGCCTTGCAGTTAAAAATAAAAAATATATGTTTCAGGATTTTTGGAAATTTCACCCCCAAGGGCAAAAAATAGGGGATGTAAGTTTGTACGAAAAATGTCCCAATTTTTAAGTTAAACGCATGAAAATTAGCATTTGGCTTTTTAGTTAAAAATAAAAAATATATATTTCAGGATTTTTGAAAATTCCACCCCGAAAGTCATAAAATAGGGGATGTAAGTTTGTATGAAAAATGCGATATTTTTGAAGTTAAACGCATGAAAATGAGTATTTGGCCTTTCTGTTAAAAATATATAGCATTTATTTCAGGATTTTTGGAAATTACACCCCCAAGGGCGGAAAATAGGGCATATAATTTTATACTGCCTGACTGACATATCAACGCACAGTCTAAACGGCTGCAGTTAGGACTTGAATTTTGACAGTAGTTACCTTTTATGACGTAGGCATCCCCTGAAGAAGGGTTTTTGAAAATACTACCCCTAAGGGACCAAAATAAGGGATGAAATATTTTATGAGAGTGCTTATGATGTTAAAGGCTTTAGTATATAGACTTGCAGTTAAAAATTAAAATATATATTCCACCCCCAAAGGCGTGAAATTGGGGATGTAAGTTTATATGAAAAAAGTGCCAACAAGTTTTAAGTTAAACGCATGAACATTGGTATTTAGCATTACAGTTAAAAATTAAAAGTATGTGTTTCAGGATTTCCGAGAATTCTACCACGTAAGGTGACAAATAGGGGATGTTTGTATGAAAAATGTGATATTTTTTAAGGTAAACTCATGAAAATTGGTATTTGACCTTTCGTTTAAAAATATGTATTTCAGGATTTTTGGGAATTCCAGCCCTTTAGGGTGACAAATAGGGGATGGAAGTTTGTATGAAAAATGTGACATTTTTAAGGTAAACTCATGAAAATTAGTAATTCGCCTTTCATTTCAACATTATAAATATATCATCAGGACTTTTGGAAATTCCACCCCTAAAGTCGACTAAATTAGGGATGTAAGTTTGTATGAAAAACTGTTTTTTTTTGGAGTTAAAAGCATGTAAATTGATATTTCAGTTAAAAATGAAGCGTTCAAGGGAATAATTTGTTGTTAAAAAAGGTAATCCATAACTGATTCAATAGGTCAACACCAAAAATGTACGCCAACTTAAATTATAGAGAAATTCGTTTCTTATTGCTTAAAATGTTGTGTTTCTTGTCGTCTAAGTAAAGATTTAGCGTTTTATAAGATTTGTAACTTCTTTTTTTTGGTATTATTCATAACATATTAAAAAACGTCAATTTAATAAAATTGGGATAAAAAAAGTCATTGACCCAAAATTCGAGTTAGCGTAGTATAAATTGTTCGTGTCGAGATGATCGCACCCAAAAAATATCATTTTAATTTTACTGATCTACAAGTTCACAATTTTGTAACTCGATGGCTTTTATATCGTTTCAGATCGCAGAACTCATTTGACTTATCGGTTAAAATAAATAAATGCTTGAAGTAAAAGGTAGTCCAAAACTGAATCAAAAGATGATCGCCTAAATCTCACCCAAAATACATGCCCACATCTTAATTTTACCGCTTTACAAGGTTATATTTTTGTTAGTAGATGGTGTAATCATCGTTTTAGATCGCGCTATGGTTTCGTTCACAAAATGTGATATTAGACCTATCAATGCCGTGGTCGCAACCTAAGCTAATGGGAGTTACCTTGGTGATTAATGCATCGTTGATTATTATATTACTTTATTTGACTTACTGACTTTACTTAAGGACAATTGATATGTATTCTTTGATATTTTTGGGTTTATGATATCGGGTCTTTATTTTAAATAACAGTAGCAAAGTAGTCTTTAGTTTATTTCTAGGTTATTTATAGGTTAGGTTTTCTTAAATTTATATTGCTTATTTCTTTTAAAAGTAATTTTTTTTAGATTAAGCTAGAAGTAAGTAGTTACATTGGTAATCATTCAAAACTGTCGCGGACGAAGTCGCGGGCACCAGCTAGTTTATAAATAAAACTAAGCATTAAGTTAAAGGTTTTCTAAATACTCTTGTATTGGCAATGTTCCCAAAATACTGGCAGCATTACCACGCTGTATGGCTATCAAGTGTACTATATTTGCGCCTCTTGAGGGCCTCAGCCGATTCGCCAGCCTTTTTAAGCGATAGCGATTTTCAATACAACTTCATTAACAACAAATTTCTCGCATTTCAACTGACTAGCTTCACCGTTGTATTGCTGCCAGCATTATTGCATAATGTGAAATATGATTTTCATGATTCAACTGAAACGCAAAACGGATTGCAACCCGCTCATGTTGAAAATAAGCATAATAATATCTCGTGTTACAGAGCATTAACCTTTCTATTCGTTATGTTTGAAACAATTATTTCAAAAGCAATTTAAACCTGTGAAGTCAAAAAGAAGAAATGTCTACTGTTTTATATTATAAAAACCCATTTAACTCATTATTATAAAGGAGGTCTAATCATTGTTAACGGAATTGTACGGGATCATTGTACCTGGTACAATTGAACGCTAAGTTACCAGAACGGGGCCAGCAATATGAAAGCTTCCTATTATTCTGGGAATTATAGTAGAACATTGGTGAAATTCAAGAAGACAAACTTTTAAAATGATCATGAGTTAATAATAATATATTCAAGGCACCAAACTATTTTCTTATCGCCATGAACAAGTTGAAAGTAGCCGTATGTGGAGTGTGCACATTAGTATATACAGCTAGATTAATAAAATTAAGTATTAGTCTCTGCTCCGTGGTTTTATGCCGAACTGCAGCCTTTTAGAAACATTTGAAAATCAATCATCACCTAATAATATATTCAAAGCCCCAAACTAATAGGACGGATCGTCATGAACAAGTTGAAATTAACCGTATGTGGTGTGTGCACATTGGTGATACTATGGCTAAAAACTAAATGTAAGTGTTAGTCCGTAATTTTATGCTGAACTATCCTTTTAGAGAGACTTAAAACAATCAACACCTGATAATATATTCAGAGCTCCAGAGTAATTGGACGTGCTTATCGTCATGAGCAAGTTGAAAGAAACTATATGTGGTGTGTACACATTGGTAATATGCTGGCTGATAACTAAAAATAATTGTTTGTCTCGATAGGCCGTAATTTCATGCTGAACTACAGCTTTTTAGAGTCTTTTGAAACAATTATCACCTGATACTACCTCTATATTCAGAGTAACAGAGTAATAGGACATGCTTATTGCCATGAGCTTAGTTGAAAAAAACAGTATGTGGTAGATGCACATTGGTGATGCAATGGTTAGAAACTAAATGTAATTGTAAATGTTTATACACTGTAATTTTGTGCTGAACTGCCTACTAAGCTTAGGAAGTAATATGACGTGCTTATCACAATAAGGAAGTTGAAAATCACCAAATATGTGCTGTGTGCACATTGGTGTTACTGTGGCATCAAACTAAAAGTGTGTGATAGTCTCTATACTCCTGTGGTTTTATGACGAACTACAAGTTTTAGACAGATTTTTAAATCACCTAATAATATGTATGTTCCGTGATCCAATTTAACCCTAGACACCTAACGTTTGCCTACCCTCTATAAACCCTAACCATTCGTCGATTCGACGAATACTTTTTAGAGTGTTTTAATTTCAAGTTATAATATAACTTTTCGTTAAATGTATTGCATTTATACTTGGTTTAACTATTATTCTACAAAATGAAACAATGAATTTCTGTATTATTACTATTTATATTCATTTTATCACAATTTTAGAAAGGCACTAACTTTTATGAGACATATTTATAAAAACTAAAATGAAAAAAAACAACTAAAAACAGCCTTTTCTTGTTTGGCGTACCTAAATTATAACACTATAAACAATTTGAAAAATAGAAAAAAACTAATTTTATAGAGCACATTTTGAACAAAAATCTACTTTACATAAAGTAGATTTTTGTTCAAAATGTGCTCTATTCCCGCATATTGCTGAATTACATTTAGCGCATGATGACTTTGTCATGCGCCTTTTGGTACCTATATGAACATAGACCATAGATTTTTGTTTTTCTATTATTTGGTGCCTCAGTGGGTTGAAGATCATTACCGGATTGTGGCTGACTCTGACCTTGACCTTCATCATGCCCTAAACCCAATATATCTGTGATATTGTTCTTGATGTGCGTTGGCATGGTACGAATTTCCAGTCGGATTTTCAACCATGGTTCAACAAGTTGCGAATGCATCTTCTTCATAAAATCACGTCGTTTCATAAGTTTTTGACCTTGTACAGAGGCATTGTGGCAGTAAATTATGTAACTGTTGATACATGCTATATTCACCATTCCATAGAAGACGCATATTGGCCATCGGTTGGTTTTTCTGCTGCATGACATTACTGAGCACATTTGGTCGAACGTATCTACACCACCTTTTGTTTTATTATAGAATTCAATCAAACGTGGCTTTTTTGTTTCCGGGTTGATTGAGGCCTCCTCATCACAAGATGAAAGCATGTAAACCATTTTAGAAGGTTTAGGTTCATACACGAACATCGACGTATTGACTCTTCTGGTTCCATTATTCGTTCTGTGGTTCTTCAATTCATCTGGGATTTCTCTTTTATTAGATCGTAATGTCCCCACAACTGTTAATTTGTAAGGCTGTCGAAGTAACTGTTTTGCACTTGGTACTGAGGTGAACCAGTTGTCCATGGTAACGTTTCTGTTCGTGCCGTGTATACTGCGAGTAAGTTCTTTTACGAAGTACTCTCCTAAAGGTAAACCTCCTGTATTGGATCCTTTTCCAAGATACGGCACACAGTCCAGCATATACCTTGTGCCACTGTCACACATCATTACTAACTTGACTCCATACTTAGCGGGTTTATTTGGAATATACATCCGGAATTTGCACCTCCCTCGGAATGCCAGCAGCTGCTCATCTATAGTAACGTTTGTTCCAGGAACGTAATTTTGACGGCACTGGACCATAAAATCCCATATATCCCTTATGGACGTAAAGCGATCGTCTTTCTGCCGCTGTAAGCGAAACGTTTTATCGTCGAAACGTAGACATCGCAGAAGGAAATCACACCTCTCTTTACTCATACACGATACATATCTTTTACCAGACTATTCTGTACTGAACAGTTCATCCAGGGTGAGATGATTGTCTTTCAGAGCTGCAGTTAACACCAGGATACCCAATAGAGCTCTGATCTCCTCTTTGCCAGTGTCATTTTGCGTAGAGGTTATTTGCGCATAGTTCCGTTTTTTTATCGCAATTTCTGAGTTTGTCCATTTTACAATCTCATTTATTATCTGATTAGTCATGAATCGATCAAATAACGATACCGGATCGACAATATCCTTTAGTGCGCGAGTTGGTCCCCTGGCAACACGTACAATATTTATTGCTGCTGTTCTGTTGGAAGAACGCCCCTTGCTAGTCGCCCAAACATGGCGGGATCGACTGCGGATCGTGTTTGTTGAGAAGGATAATATACTTGGATCATTACCTGAGCTCACCTCTGGAGGTGGGTGAGGTATTTGTGATTCCAGCACATCATCCATCAAAGCAGGAGAAACACGCTCTTGAATAACATCATTGTCGGAAGAACCGGAAGATTCTTCTGTCTGATTATCACTTTCAACAGCATCCACCTCCAGATTATCTTCAGTTTCGCTATCAGATAATTCCTCCGAAGCACTGACATCTTCCTCTTCCAATAACAAACGCGCTATTTGTTCATCAGGTAGCAATTGTCTTAAAGTCATGATGAAAACTGCAAGAAAACAAAAAACATTAGTTGCGAAAGAATACACAAACCCTAACCATTCGTCGAAACGACGACCACTATCGTAATATCTCGAAAAAAGAAGTACTTACCCCCCGGACACGAACGCTTCTCGGAAGAGCTCGGCGAACACTGAGTTGACAAGTAACGTTGCTATGATCGCCCCACGCGCTGAAAAGAGACAGCGATTTTTTTGTCGCGTACTCGTCGAATCGACGAAGGTTAGGTGTCTAGGGTTAATTGGATGGACTTATATCGCTATGATGAAAATAATCCTATGTGTTGTGTACACATCTTCTATACAAATAAATAAAATGGGAGTGTCTGTTTGTAATATTGAAATAACCGGTTTTTACTACATAAATATGAATTAATTAAAATTAATAAAAAAAATGAAAAGTCCCGTCAAAATCGGTCGAGCCGTTTCAGAGATTAGCCGGAACAAACAGACAGACAAAAATTTTAAAAATGTTATTTTGGTGTATGTACCGTATATATCGGTACATACACCAAAATAACATTTTTAAAATTTTTGTCTGTCTGTTTGTTCCGGCTAATCTCTGAAACGGCTCGACCGATTTTGACGGGACTTTTGTTGGCAGGTAGCTGATGTAATAAGCAGTAACTTAGGCTACTTTTATTTAAAAAAAAGTCATTTATTTCACAAAAAAAAAACAAAAAAAACTAATTAACACGCGGACGAAGTCGCGGGCACAGCTAGTTGGTAATAATATTGTTGGACGCTGAAAGTAAGAGTTAGTGTCTATGCCATAATATTTTACTCAGCTACAAGCATTTAGACAGCTTTTTAAAACAATTATCACTTAATAATATATTCAAAGTCCCCATTTAATTGGATGAGCTTATCGTCACGACCAAGTTGAAAATAACCATACCCTTGCGCTGTAAGGGCATGGCTGATACTATAACGAGAAACTACAAGTAAGTGTTAGTCTCTATAGGCCGTTATTTTATGCTGAACTACAGCCATTTAAACAAATTTTTAAATCAATCATCAGATTATAATATATTCAGAGCTCCAATTCAATAAGAAGAGCTTACGGCTATGAGCAAGCTGAAAATAACCATATGTGAAATTATTAGCTTTCAACTGTCTTGTGCGATTCAAATACATGTATTTTTATGCTTATGGCAAACTTTTAAAAGTTTCAGTAGTTGTTAAATTCAATGACACTTCAATTCTACAGTAAAATTCGAGAATAACTTTGTACAACTTCCGTTTTGTAATGAAAAATTCGGATTTGTTAAGTACAGTCGGGTAACATCGTCGAAACGCTAAATCGCCCGTGGCCCAAATGCCATATCCAGGCCAAATAGCATTTGTGCTGTAAAAGTTTCTTATATATCGGACTATGGCACAGCAAAAGTATTTTTTTATTGCTTTTAGAGGCAGACTATGAGAGTATGACTGTTTATAGCCAGTGCGGTAAATAGCGAAATTATTAGCTTTCAATTTTTATTTTTTAGCTTATGGCAATCTTTAAAAACTTTCAATAGTGGTTAAATCGGAATAGCACTTAAATTTTGGTGTAGAACGCGAGAATAACTTTGTAAAACTTCTGTCTTGTAATGGAAAATTCGTATTGGTTGAGTATTCGTATCGGTAACATTATCGAAACGCTATATCACCCGTAGCCAAATGCCATTTCGGGGCCAGACAAATAATAATAATATTCAGGGACATAATTTAGGTACACACGGCCATCTGATTCCAAATTAAGCAGAGCTTATACTATGGGAATCAGATAACTGATATACAACATATACTAATAATTACACCTAGACATAGCACAAACAGACATGTTCATGCACACAAATATCTGCCCTGGGTGGGAATCCAACCCACGACCTTCGGCGTGATTGCTTGAAAGGCAAGCATTTGCCAACCACGCCAATAGCAAAAGAATAACTGTTTTTAGCCAGTGCCGTAAATAGCCCGTTCTGCCCTTCATGCGATCTTCACTTTGTCCTGAGCGGGAATCGCACCCGGGACACGTTGTGGCGAGGCGACTGCCTCAATCGCTGCGTCACACGTGCAGTCCAATTATATAAATTACATTAAAAAAACATTTTAAATACATGTGACATTGCAAAAATATTGTTATATTAGCATAACAACACAATCCCTCAGGGATTATGCATGTGACAAAATATTTTTAACGTGAAAAGATATATACTCAAAAATATACTAAAAATAAACTTAAGTCAAATAAATAATTAGTAAAATAAAATTAAAAAAGGTCTAAGTATACGATAATCGTCCCAACATTAGTCAGCAAGTCAAAATCATAATTATTGTCACGTCTAACTATCAGATTGAGTATACACCTAGATTAAGTATATTTAATGTACAAAATTCTTTGTGAGAGAAAAAAAAACCTTGTGTGTACTTATGTACACGCGTTAGAAGTTATACTTCTTAATATACAACTTGAACATAGTTATCAATTTTCATACCACCTAGAACTAACGTCATGCTGTTATTTTTACGATGCGCGCGCATCGTAAAAATTCACTGTCATACCACCTAGAACTAACTTCATGCTGTTAAATTTTTTGGTGTCGGTGTGCGCGCGCATCGTATAAATTCACTCTCATCATTTTTCTCCATCGCGCCAAAAGAAGTATAACTTCAAAAAAAAGTTATATTATTATAGATTGACTGGCGTGTTTGCCTAGTGGTTAGAGACCCTGACTACTATACACTCTGGGTGTGGGTTCGGTCCCCAACCAACACAACTATGTATTTGTGCGACCCATAAATGGTTGCTCTAAGTCTGGATGTACTCATCCAAATGAGTATGCGCGGGAATCGGACCCGGGACACGAGGTGGCGAGGCGACTGTCTTAACACCGCGGCACACATGCAGTCTAGTTATATAAAATACATAAAATAGATTTTAAATACATTATGTTCAACGACTGAAAACATTTTTATTTTAACTATAAATGTAATAAATAAATTAAAACTATACTAACATAGATATTGGAAATAGATTAAAACTAGGTATAAACTAAAAAAATACATTATGACATTTAAAAAATATTATTATACCAGCATAACATCAAAATCCCTCAGGAATTATAGATGTGACTAAATATTCCAACGCGCAAAGCTAAATAAGTACTCAAAAGTAATATGCTTGCATAAATAACGCAGATTATCGCTACACCTACCAGCTGTTACAAACAATTTGATTTCATCATTAAGAAAGTTTCCTAAGTAATAAAAATCTCGTTTCCCGAGCGGAAATTTATGCATTTTCAATTTTTCATACTAAAATGTTCCCCAACACCGCACCGTTCACAATGTGCCGACGAACTTCGTAATAATTAATTACTTGAATGGGTTTCTTTTTATTTGAAAGCTATGGAACCCGCTCCAGGTTCGCACGGGTAAATATGTAAAAGATAATTTGACTAGTTCGAACAAAATATGGTTACAATAACCATATTTTGTACGAACTAGTCAATGTATCTTTATATAACCACCAACAAAGTCAACAAAGTCATTATGATGTAATTGTTATAAATTAGCATACGCATCAATTGTTTGGGTTCAATAACATTGTATGTAACCCAAGTACGCGCTAATTACCTTTTTGCATCCATTGTTAGAATAATCATATCACGCATATTATAATTATATTAGGTCTTTACCTATGAAATTGCCGTTCTGCAGTACTGGCCATTTCAAATCAAAATAATTTTTGTTTGGCTAAGAATTCTAATTTCAAATTAATTTTATTTTAAAAACATGGATTCTTTTTTCCAAAAGTAGTCATTTCTTTATTGATTAGTGTTACATTTTCATCGCATTTCAATCTTTTTCGTCATCATGGATACGTTAAAAATTCGAGTAATTATGGAATATGAGTACCGTCGTGGCAGCAACGCGGCACAAGCGGCACGCAACATCAACGACGTTTACGGAGCTAACACTACAAACCAACGCACCACCTGTTATTGGTTTGCTCGCTTCCGTTCTGGAAATTTCGACCTGAAAAATGAACCTCGCGGTCGTCCGAAGACTTTGGTCGACAATGACGAATTAAAGGCGGTTGTGGAAGCTGATGATACACAATCTACGGCTGAATTAGCAGCAGCTTTCGACGTTAGCGTCAAAACAATATTGGTCCATTTGCGTCAAATTGGCAAGGTAAAAAAGCTTGACAAATGGGTGCCCCACGAACTCAATGATCGCCAGCGCGAAGTACGCGTCGAGACGTGCCTTGCACTGCTCAACAGACACACAAATGAAGGAATTTTGAACCGCATTGTTACCTGCGATGAAAAATGGATTCTGTTTGATAACCGCAAGCGCTCAGCAAGTTGGTTGGATCCTGGTTCAGCACCTAAACAATGCCCTAAACGAAAACTTACCCCTAGAAAAGTGATGGTCACTGTTTGGTGGTCTAGCGCCGGTGTGATTCATCACAGCTTCTTACCAAACGGGGTGAGCATTACTGCAGATGTGTACTGTGAAGAACTGAGCACAATGATGGAGAAGCTGGCGCATCTCCAACCAGCATTGGTCAATCGCTCGTCTCCGCTGCTCCTGCACGACAACGCGCGACCTCATACTGCACAGCAGACGGTCTCCAAGTTGCAAGAACTGGGGTTGGAAGCTCTCCGTCATCCGCCCTACTCACCAGACCTTGCGCCTACAGACTACTACTTTTTCCAGAATTTGGATAACTTCTTGGCGGGAAAAAAATTCAATACCCGAGAGGCAGTACAAAATGCCTTTGAAGAATTTGTTGCCTCCCGTCCAGCTGATTTCTTTAAGAAGGGCATCAATAAACTGCCACTGCGATGGCAAAGATGCATTGATTGCATGGGTGATTACTTCGATTAATACAAATAAAAAAATTCATGAAAAAAATTCGTTTAAATTTTTTCATACAAAACGGCAATTTCATAGGTAAAAGACCTATTATTAAGTAAGTGACTATTTTTAGAATATATTAATACTAGCACTTCTTTGCCTGAAAAACAGGATTACCTAGTTCAGGCACACCTGTAACTTTTGTAGCAAATTAAGAAAAATTGTATTTGTAGTTTTATTTTATGTTTAAGTTGTTAAGAATTTTATCTGAAATAAATTATTATTATTAAAAAAAAAATATATACATTTTACCGTGCGATGGCCGAGTGTGAACTTACCTATAATTAGCCCATAGGGCGTAATTCTATTTCGATGCGGTTAATGCCTAGAGGGATTGACTAGTCGCAGGAATATATTTTTAAATACCACGCCCGCACTAGTGTCCACCTAGGGATTACATATCCCTGTGTCGCTGGGTACTTTACAAACATATATAGACCGACACAAATTACATCCAGACTCCGAAAAACAACAAAGATGTTTGGTGTGGTACTCGAACCCGCGACACGAAGTAGCGAGGCGACTGTCTTAGTCTGTCTCACCGCGCCACACGTGCAGTCTAAATATATTATCAGGAGATCTGAATATTTTGTCAGGGGCTTTAAAAATCTGTCTTAAAGGCTGTGTGTGACTAACTCTTAATTTTTAATTTCAAGACATAGTAACACCAATGTGCAAACAGCACATATGGTTATTTTCAGCTTGCTCATAGCCGTAAGCTCTTCTTATTGAATTGGAGCTCTGAATATATTATAATCTGATGATTGATTTAAAAATTTGTTTAAATGGCTGTAGTTCAGCATAAAATAACGGCCTATAGAGACTAACACTTACTTGTAGTTTCTCGTTATAGTATCAGCCATGCCCTTACAGCGCAAGGGTATGGTTATTTTCAACTTGGTCGTGACGATAAGCTCATCCAATTAAATGGGGACTTTGAATATATTATCAAGTGATAATTGTTTTAAAAAGCTGTCTAAATGCTTGTAGCTGAGTAAAATATTATGGCATAGACACTAACTCTTACTTTCAGCGTCCAACAATATTATTACCAACTAGCTGTGCCCGCGACTTCGTCCGCGTGTTAATTAGTTTTTTTTGTTTTTTTTTTGTGAAATAAATGACTTTTTTTAAAATAAAAAATTTTAAAAATGTTATTTTGGTGTATGTACCGTATATATCGGTACATACACCAAAATAACATTTTTAAAATTTTTGTCTGTCTGTTTGTTCCGGCTAATCTCTGAAACGGCTCGACCGATTTTGACGGGACTTTTGTTGGCAGGTAGCTGATGTAATAAGCAGTAACTTAGGCTACTTTTATTTAAAAAAAAGTCATTTATTTCACAAAAAAAAAACAAAAAAACTAATTAACACGCGGACGAAGTCGCGGGCACAGCTAGTTGGTAATAATATTGTTGGACGCTGAAAGTAAGAGTTAGTGTCTATGCCATAATATTTTACTCAGCTACAAGCATTTAGACAGCTTTTTAAAACAATTATCACTTGATAATATATTCAAAGTCCCCATTTAATTGGATGAGCTTATCGTCACGACCAAGTTGAAAATAACCATACCCTTGCGCTGTAAGGGCATGGCTGATACTATAACGAGAAACTACAAGTAAGTGTTAGTCTCTATAGGCCGTTATTTTATGCTGAACTACAGCCATTTAAACAAATTTTTAAATCAATCATCAGATTATAATATATTCAGAGCTCCAATTCAATAAGAAGAGCTTACGGCTATGAGCAAGCTGAAAATAACCATATGTGCTGTTTGCACATTGGTGTTACTATGTCTTGAAATTAAAAATTAAGAGTTAGTCACACACAGCCTTTAAGACAGATTTTTAAAGCCCCTGACAAAATATTCAGATCTCCTGATAATATATTTAGACTGCACGTGTGGCGCGGTGAGACAGACTAAGACAGTCGCCTCGCTACTTCGTGTCGCGGGTTCGAGTACCACACCAAACATCTTTGTTGTTTTTCGGAGTCTGGATGTAATTTGTGTCGGTCTATATATGTTTGTAAAGTACCCAGCGACACAGGGATATGTAATCCCTAGGTGGACACTAGTGCGGGCGTGGTATTTAAAAATATATTCCTGCGACTAGTCAATCCCTCTAGGCATTAACCGCATCGAAATAGAATTACGCCCTATGGGCTAATTATAGGTAAGTTCACACTCGGCCATCGCACGGTAAAATGTATATATATTTTTTTTAATAATAATAATTTATTTCAGATAAAATTCTTAACAACTTAAACATAAAATAAAACTACAAATACAATTTTTCTTAATTTGCTACAAAAGTTACAGGTGTGCCTGAACTAGGTAATCCTGTTTTTCAGGCAAAGAAGTGCTAGTATTAATATATTCTAAAAATAGTCACTTACTTAATAATAGGTCTTTTACCTATGAAATTGCCGTTTTGTATGAAAAAATTTAAACGAATTTTTTTCATGAATTTTTTTATTTGTATTAATCGAAGTAATCACCCATGCAATCAATGCATCTTTGCCATCGCAGTGGCAGTTTATTGATGCCCTTCTTAAAGAAATCAGCTGGACGGGAGGCAACAAATTCTTCAAAGGCATTTTGTACTGCCTCTCGGGTATTGAATTTTTTTCCCGCCAAGAAGTTATCCAAATTCTGGAAAAAGTAGTAGTCTGTAGGCGCAAGGTCTGGTGAGTAGGGCGGATGACGGAGAGCTTCCAACCCCAGTTCTTGCAACTTGGAGACCGTCTGCTGTGCAGTATGAGGTCGCGCGTTGTCGTGCAGGAGCAGCGGAGACGAGCGATTGACCAATGCTGGTTGGAGATGCGCCAGCTTCTCCATCATTGTGCTCAGTTCTTCACAGTACACATCTGCAGTAATGCTCACCCCGTTTGGTAAGAAGCTGTGATGAATCACACCGGCGCTAGACCACCAAACAGTGACCATCACTTTTCTAGGGGTAAGTTTTCGTTTAGGGCATTGTTTAGGTGCTGAACCAGGATCCAACCAACTTGCTGAGCGCTTGCGGTTATCAAACAGAATCCATTTTTCATCGCAGGTAACAATGCGGTTCAAAATTCCTTCATTTGTGTGTCTGTTGAGCAGTGCAAGGCACGTCTCGACGCGTACTTCGCGCTGGCGATCATTGAGTTCGTGGGGCACCCATTTGTCAAGCTTTTTTACCTTGCCAATTTGACGCAAATGGACCAATATTGTTTTGACGCTAACGTCGAAAGCTGCTGCTAATTCAGCCGTAGATTGTGTATCATCAGCTTCCACAACCGCCTTTAATTCGTCATTGTCGACCAAAGTCTTCGGACGACCGCGAGGTTCATTTTTCAGGTCGAAATTTCCAGAACGGAAGCGAGCAAACCAATAACAGGTGGTGCGTTGGTTTGTAGTGTTAGCTCCGTAAACGTCGTTGATGTTGCGTGCCGCTTGTGCCGCGTTGCTGCCACGACGGTACTCATATTCCATAATTACTCGAATTTTTAACGTATCCATGATGACGAAAAAGATTGAAATGCGATGAAAATGTAACACTAATCAATAAAGAAATGACTACTTTTGGAAAAAAGAATCCATGTTTTTAAAATAAAATTAATTTGAAATTAGAATTCTTAGCCAAACAAAAATTATTTTGATTTGAAATGGCCAGTACTGCAGAACGGCAATTTCATAGGTAAAGACCTAATATAATTATAATATGCGTGATATGATTATTCTAACAATGGATGCAAAAAGGTAATTAGCGCGTACTTGGGTTACATACAATGTTATTGAACCCAAACAATTGATGCGTATGCTAATTTATAACAATTACATCATAATGACTTTGTTGACTTTGTTGGTGGTTATATAAAGATACATTGACTAGTTCGTACAAAATATGGTTATTGTAACCATATTTTGTTCGAACTAGTCAAATTATCTTTTACATATTTACCCGTGCGTACCTGGAGCGGGTTCCATAGCTTTCAAATAAAAAGAAACCCATTCAAGTAATTAATTATTACGAAGTTCGTCGGCACATTGTGAACGGTGCGGTGTTGGGGAACATTTTAGTATGAAAAATTGAAAATGCATAAATTTCCGCTCGGGAAACGAGATTTTTATTACTTAGGAAACTTTCTTAATGATGAAATCAAATTGTTTGTAACAGCTGGTAGGTGTAGCGATAATCTGCGTTATTTATGCAAGCATATTACTTTTGAGTACTTATTTAGCTTTGCGCGTTGGAATATTTAGTCACATCTATAATTCCTGAGGGATTTTGATGTTATGCTGGTATAATAATATTTTTTAAATGTCATAATGTATTTTTTTAGTTTATACCTAGTTTTAATCTATTTCCAATATCTATGTTAGTATAGTTTTAATTTATTTATTACATTTATAGTTAAAATAAAAATGTTTTCAGTCGTTGAACATAATGTATTTAAAATCTATTTTATGTATTTTATATAACTAGACTGCATGTGTGCCGCGGTGTTAAGACAGTCGCCTCGCCACCTCGTGTCCCGGGTCCGATTCCCGCGCATACTCATTTGGATGAGTACATCCAGACTTAGAGCAACCATTTATGGGTCGCACAAATACATAGTTGTGTTGGTTGGGGACCGAACCCACACCCAGAGTGTATAGTAGTCAGGGTCTCTAACCACTAGGCAAACACGCCAGTCAATCTATAATAATATAACTTTTTTTTGAAGTTATACTTCTTTTGGCGCGATGGAGAAAAATGATGAGAGTGAATTTATACGATGCGCGCGCACACCGACACCAAAAAATTTAACAGCATGAAGTTAGTTCTAGGTGGTATGACAGTGAATTTTTACGATGCGCGCGCATCGTAAAAATAACAGCATGACGTTAGTTCTAGGTGGTATGAAAATTGATAACTATGTTCAAGTTGTATATTAAGAAGTATAACTTCTAACGCGTGTACATAAGTACACACAAGGTTTTTTTTTCTCTCACAAAGAATTTTGTACATTAAATATACTTAATCTAGGTGTATACTCAATCTGATAGTTAGACGTGACAATAATTATGATTTTGACTTGCTGACTAATGTTGGGACGATTATCGTATACTTAGACCTTTTTTAATTTTATTTTACTAATTATTTATTTGACTTAAGTTTATTTTTAGTATATTTTTGAGTATATATCTTTTCACGTTAAAAATATTTTGTCACATGCATAATCCCTGAGGGATTGTGTTGTTATGCTAATATAACAATATTTTTGCAATGTCACATGTATTTAAAATGTTTTTTTAATGTAATTTATATAATTGGACTGCACGTGTGACGCAGCGATTGAGGCAGTCGCCTCGCCACAACGTGTCCCGGGTGCGATTCCCGCTCAGGACAAAGTGAAGATCGCATGAAGGGCAGAACGGGCTATTTACGGCACTGGCTAAAAACAGTTATTCTTTTGCTATTGGCGTGGTTGGCAAATGCTTGCCTTTCAAGCAATCACGCCGAAGGTCGTGGGTTGGATTCCCACCCAGGGCAGATATTTGTGTGCATGAACATGTCTGTTTGTGCTATGTCTAGGTGTAATTATTAGTATATGTTGTATATCAGTTATCTGATTCCCATAGTATAAGCTCTGCTTAATTTGGAATCAGATGGCCGTGTGTACCTAAATTATGTCCCTGAATATTATTATTATTTGTCTGGCCCCGAAATGGCATTTGGCTACGGGTGATATAGCGTTTCGATAATGTTACCGATACGAATACTCAACCAATACGAATTTTCCATTACAAGACAGAAGTTTTACAAAGTTATTCTCGCGTTCTACACCAAAATTTAAGTGCTATTCCGATTTAACCACTATTGAAAGTTTTTAAAGATTGCCATAAGCTAAAAAATAAAAATTGAAAGCTAATAATTTCGCTATTTACCGCACTGGCTATAAACAGTCATACTCTCATAGTCTGCCTCTAAAAGCAATAAAAAAATACTTTTGCTGTGCCATAGTCCGATATATAAGAAACTTTTACAGCACAAATGCTATTTGGCCTGGATATGGCATTTGGGCCACGGGCGATTTAGCGTTTCGACGATGTTACCCGACTGTACTTAACAAATCCGAATTTTTCATTACAAAACGGAAGTTGTACAAAGTTATTCTCGAATTTTACTGTAGAATTGAAGTGTCATTGAATTTAACAACTACTGAAACTTTTAAAAGTTTGCCATAAGCATAAAAATACATGTATTTGAATCGCACAAGACAGTTGAAAGCTAATAATTTCGATACGTTTCTCGTATAAATCTAGACGAAAACTACGGGAATTGGGTTAATACTCGCTCGTAAAACAAGTAAAGTTTGCAGCTCTGTTTTAGTTTCTGCATTTTCACAATCTTTAATACCACTTGTTTATTGGTATATAGGTATATTTATCCTAGAACAAAAGGCAAAAGGTGCATTATAGTTATCGTATCGGCGGTGATTACCCTCGAGTTAGAGTTGTCCAAGCCGCCGAGCAGGCCTCTGACGTGGTGTAACGACTATGGCTTAATGCCTACAACCGGAACCGACAGCTTAACGTGCCCTCCAAAGCACGGAGACACTGACAAATTAAATCAGTTTGGCAGTCACCAATCTATGAACTGACCGTGAGCCTAGTTACTTAACCCCGCCAATCACTTATCAGACTGACCAGTGAGAGCATCTGGCTATGAGTGCCTCAACGTTAATAATATCACTTTATAACAATGTTATCATGCAAAAAATTTATT
Organism: Pseudoips prasinana; assembly: GCA_951640165.1. Lineage (NCBI taxonomy): Eukaryota > Metazoa > Arthropoda > Insecta > Lepidoptera > Nolidae > Pseudoips > Pseudoips prasinana. Next base: position 21,251,297 of record OX621260.1, read on the forward strand.
CTTCGGTTTTTAAATTGATTCAATATAATCAATTTAAAAAACGAAGATCAATTTGAGAACCGAATCTTTTTAAAATTATATTTCAACTAATTATTCAAATTATTGGTTTTATTCAATAAAGACCGGAAGACGCAGCGTGGGCAGGCCCCTTACAAGGTGGACCGACGATCTTGCGAGGGTCGCGCAGGACCGGCAATTGTGGAGATGTTTGGGGAGGCTTTTGTCCAGCCGTGGACGTCTTACGGCTGATATGATGATGATGATTCAATAAAGCCTACTAAAAAGTCATATAACCCTAACTGATAATACTTGACTGCACGTCTAGCGCAGCAGTTAAGACAATCGCCTTGACACTTTGGTGTCCCGAGTTCAATTCCGGTACAGAGTCACACAAATAATTGTCTGTTTGAAGAAGAAGAAATTTAAAATAATACTGCACATAAGTAATAAATTTACTATCATACCATCAAATATATTACTTATGTACAGTATTTTTTTTAATTTCTTTAGCAACCAATATCAGTAACGCTTCCCCAACAATAAAACCAAATTTATTATCCTTTATTCCAAATTTATTGAGACATTACTATTACCCCATACAACCAATCCTCTTAAACTTAGCTTCAATAAATGCATTATTGAAACAGCCGTATCCCGCCCCGGATATAAGTAGGCTTCCTAATACAAAGTAGTTCGTAAGCCTCGCTTTCTTATAGAAAACTTCAGCCGAGGATACCGAGAATGCTCCGAGACGTCATCAGCATTACGAGCGTCACCCTAACTTACAAATTATATTGCGAAAAAGCTAACTAAAATCTAAAAATTAATCTAAAATTATTATTAGGTCCATCAAATGGAGTCAAGAGGAGTTAAAAACATTCAAGCAGGAAATCAAATTAATAGTTATTATTGTACAAAAATAAAAACTGAACAAATCATCAAAAGTTGTAGAACAAAAGTTGCATATAGTGTTAGCTGTCTAGTCTTGCGAGGTTGTTGGTATTTTACAAATAAATATTCAAGATACCATTTTATAAAAATGGATAAAGAATATATAATTAAGTCTCAACCTGTGATAAATTTTTAACCGTACATGTACAGCCGCCAGCACATCAAGCTACCCCAATCTGTAAAATTTCCCCAATTCAACGTGAACCTTATGCTTTTGTGATGAAGTTGAAAATCTATAAAAGAACATATATTTGACAGATTGGGGTAGCTGGACGTGCTGGCGTCTGTACTCTTCAGGTATGTATATTTAGTAATGAAATGAATAATGAAATTTATTCAGCACTCGTATTTCGAACACAATGTATATTGTTAACGAATTAATAAATGAAATATTGATGTAGCTAGATTTCAACTAGTCCTTCTGCGTAGTTATTAAATAGAATGTAAAGATTGTTGATTTAATATTTTTTATAAATAAAAAGGTACTTAGATATTAATGTGTTTATTAAAACTTAGGAATTCATCTCTGCATTAAATCATAACTTCATCATCATCATCATCATCATATCAGCCGAAAGACGTCCACTGCTGGACAAAGGCCTCCCCCAAAGATCTCCACAGTTGCCGGTCTTGCGCTATTCGCATCCAGCAGACAAAACTTACATACCTACTATTAATCTTAAATACCTTTTTGTTTTTTTTTGTAGGGCAACAATGCAATGCCTACGCATGCCACCCGCAATAAATGTCTGCGGGTGGACTCGCACAGACTAAATAAAAAAACCGAATTCAAATCTCAAATTCAAATTCGCCAGCGGGCAAAGTGCCCAGAAAGCTGGCAAAAATACCCCGTTGTATACTTAGATATTATTACTACCACTATATTATTACAAATTTAAGACACCTAGCGTTTCGCAAACGCTGGGGGCTCTCAAATATACATAGTTTAACTTTAGCAACAAAAATTCTCCTCCCTTGTGGGGTTTGGGTCACAGTTGAGAGAAAACAAGGAGTCCTCCAAAGAAAGTGTGATCATTGGCATGAACTACAGATAAGACTACTGTAAATTTTAAACGATATTCAAATACTATTTTCTAATGGAAGAGTGCCGTATTTTTGGGGATTGTACTTTTATTGTTGGAGAATTAACCAGCAAAATTTACATAATTTCTTTGGCCGAGTTGTGATTCCACTTCGTCCGAAGCTTGGGCTAGATTTGAGGACTTGCTGGCACGTGGCCCATTTTCGTACTCATTTAGTTGTATTATGTATTAAAGTACCTACCCCGAACATTGCCAGAGTTATTCTACATAATACGTCATTTTTAAGCATTGACCTATATGTCGGCGGTCACCGTAGCCTAGTTGGTAGTGCCCCTGCCTACGAAGCTGGTGGTCCTGGGTTCGAATCCCGGTAAGTGCAAATATTTGTGTGATGAGCTCGAATATTTGTTTCCGAGTCATGGATGTTTTCGATGTATTTAAGTATTTATCTATCTATATAAGTATGTATATCGTCGCCTGGTACCCATAGTACAAGCTTTGCTTAGATTGGGGCTAGGATGATCTGTGTGACATTGTCCCTAGATATTATTATATGTATTCTACTAGGCGCGCAATCCCATATTGAGCAAATTCTCAATATGGGACTCAGTAAGCAATTTGGGCCGCCGCGCGCGCGCCCCTCACCTCGCGCACGCCGGACTGGGACAGAGTTTTTGTTCGAAACAGCGTGTCTAGTTATACATATAAGTCAATATTTTTAAGTATTCTGTTACAACGTTACGACATTCAAAAAAGTTGCCTAGTCCCTCCCTCTTACCCACCACTGCATTTCCTGTAAGCCAGGATCAACAGTGGCACATTATGAAATGCCACTGAGCGGTGAGGCTCAGGCATGTCCCGGGGAATCGTTTCAACTGTCTTGGATCCCGCAACGAATTTAATCAGAAACAAGAAGGAGTAAGATAATGAATAGTTCCACTTCCCTCCAGAGCAAAGTGGGAGACAGAATGGCGCATCGAGGCAATAGCCTCATAAAACTTTGTATAATATATATGTTGTAATATGGCCCGTCTACTTTATGGATTAATCAAGAGTTCGAAAGTAAACGGTCAAAACAATTAAACAGTAACCAAAGTTTTCGTACCTAAGACAAACAATATTGAAGATATTGATAAAATTAATTTTATTTTGTAATAAAATTCGAAAATTATTAATTTTATTGATTTGATTTGATATTTTTGGAACGAAGTTCCTTATCGCGCGTTGTGATGGGGGTTAGACGGAAAAAATTCTTACGAAAAGTTGTCACGACACTTTTTGCAGTTGTGCGGCGTGCGCATGTTTCTCTGCCTGTCTCTCTCTCTCTCTTATAGAAAGCAAGCCAGATATTTTCATTTCTATTAGGTCTTTACCTATGAAATTGCCGTTCTGCAGTACTGGCCATTTCAAATCAAAATAATTTTTGTTTGGCTAAGAATTCTAATTTCAAATTAATTTTATTTTAAAAACATGGATTCTTTTTTCCAAAAGTAGTCATTTCTTTATTGATTAGTGTTACATTTTCATCGCATTTCAATCTTTTTCGTCATCATGGATACGTTAAAAATTCGACTAATTATGGAATATGAGTACCGTCGTGGCAGCAACGCGGCACAAGCGGCACGCAACATCAACGACGTTTACGGAGCTAACACTACAAACCAACGCACCACCTGTTATTGGTTTGCTCGCTTCCGTTCTGGAAATTTCGACCTGAAAAATGAACCTCGCGGTCGTCCGAAGACTTTGGTCGACAATGACGAATTAAAGGCGGTTGTGGAAGCTGATGATACACAATCTACGGCTGAATTAGCAGCAGCTTTCGACGTTAGCGTCAAAACAATATTGGTCCATTTGCGTCAAATTGGCAAGGTAAAAAAGCTTGACAAATGGGTGCCCCACGAACTCAATGATCGCCAGCGCGAAGTACGCGTCGAGACGTGCCTTGCACTGCTCAACAGACACACAAATGAAGGAATTTTGAACCGCATTGTTACCTGCGATGAAAAATGGATACTGTTTGATAACCGCAAGCGCTCAGCAAGTTGGTTGGATCCTGGTTCAGCACCTAAACAATGCCCTAAACGAAAACTTACCCCTAGAAAAGTGATGGTCACTGTTTGGTGGTCTAGCGCCGGTGTGATTCATCACAGCTTCTTACCAAACGGGGTGAGCATTACTGCAGATGTGTACTGTGAAGAACTGAGCACAATGATGGAGAAGCTGGCGCATCTCCAACCAGCATTGGTCAATCGCTCGTCTCCGCTGCTCCTGCACGACAACGCGCGACCTCATACTGCACAGCAGACGGTCTCCAAGTTGCAAGAACTGGGGTTGGAAGCTCTCCGTCATCCGCCCTACTCACCAGACCTTGCGCCTACAGACTACTACTTTTTCCAGAATTTGGATAACTTCTTGGCGGGAAAAAAATTCAATACCCGAGAGGCAGTACAAAATGCCTTTGAAGAATTTGTTGCCTCCCGTCCAGCTGATTTCTTTAAGAAGGGCATCAATAAACTGCCACTGCGATGGCAAAGATGCATTGATTGCATGGGTGATTACTTCGATTAATACAAATAAAAAAATTCATGAAAAAAATTCGTTTAAATTTTTTCATACAAAACGGCAATTTCATAGGTAAAGACCTATTATTTCGCATTGAACAGTGTGGTGTCGCGACGATTTTTGTACAGGATTTTTGTACATAACAAATAATAAGAAGTAACTTCGTTCCATCCGGGTGTCCTCTCAAGTTTTTTCACCACAAAAACGAATTAACCAGCGAAAAATGAACAATTGCAAAATAATTACATGTTTCTTTGAAGTGAAAATTTCTTTAAGTGCGTTGAACACGTTTTGGTTGAACAAAAATCAAGGAACTCCCATCATCGACACGTCACGTTTCCCATGAGCTATATGTATAACTATTATATTGTAGATTATTTAGATTAGAAGTGTAATAAATAATTTTCACTTCTATTGGCTGTCTCGCATGTTTCTATTCATTTATGTACACACAGAAAAATTAAAAGTAGCAAAGTAATATAAAATTAAAGAGCAGTACGAAGACAGGCCCCCGAGAGGAGATATAATATGAAAGAGGAATTGTGTAGGCTATTTCAAAGGCTTTTAAAAACTGGGTAGTTAATTATTAATAAACATACAACATAATATAGATACATAAAAAGTCCTAAACACAAATAGCATAATGTCCTAACCGAATTTCGGCCACGGCGGCCAGTCTCAATAGAGATTAGCCATCTGCGCGGGACATATTATAGTGCTCAAGTGTGTGCGCAAACACAGGAGCACTTTCTATTCACTCTCATGATCCGATGGGACGCCTAGCGACACGACCGGAAAGAGGTCAGGTACAGGACCGACGGCTTTACGTGCTCTCCGAGGCACGGGGGTATAATACCACCAACTCCCAGACTTCGGGCTGATGCTGAGAATTTTTTCTTTTTACAGAAAAGACCCAAAATCACTTTTTGGCCCGACCCGGGATTTGAACCCAGGTTCTCGTTTTCTGCGGGTGAACACGCTACCGCTAGACCAACGAGGCAGTCATAGACACATAGCATACAATACATCTAAATAAATATATATTAGCAAAGAAAGAGAAAACAATAATTATGACCTCTGGCGGATGATCTATTACATCCCCGTCCCTCTGAGAACACGAAAGCCATGATCCTGTCGTTTCGCTAGTTATCCCACCATCGTAACATTATCATGAGAGTGATGGAATATAAAGAACCCCTGTTTATGCGCAGACACTTGTACTCTATAATATGCGCGCAATATAATATAATCCACGAATACACGACAGCGTGTGATATTGTGATTGGAGGAGAGAAAGTCGAACAGGTGAATGAGTTTGTATATTTGGGAACTTTGTTTACGAGAGATGGGAAATATGAAAAAGATATTGTTAGAAGAGTAAATGCGGGGAATAGAGTGAATGGGGCACTACACGCCTTTATGAGTAGCCGGCAAGTATCAAAGAAGGCTCGACTAGCCGTGCACGATGGAGTGTTAGTGCCAACTTTAATGTATGGAAGTGAAAGTTGGGTATGGCAGAAAAAGAATGAAAGTAAAATAAATGCAGTGGAAATGAGAGCTCTGAGAAGTATGTGTGATGTGACTTTGAGAGACAGAATTCGAAATACTGATGTAAGAGAGCGTTGTGGTGTGAAAGAGGATGTAGTCACAAATATTGAAAAAGGCATGCTGAGATGGTTTGGCCATTTAGAAAGGATGAATGAAAGAAGATTGACAAAAGAAGTATACCTGGCCTGTGTGAATGGGACAACCGGAAGGGGAAGACCACGTCGAACATTCTCTGACCAAATTGGAGATGTTCTCAAGAAAGGGCAGGTCAGAAGTACCCTAAACCGGCGAGCATGTATGAAGAATATAATGACAGTAATCGAGGCAAAAGAAGTATGCAAAGATCGTGACAAATGGAAATCCGTTGTCTCTGCCTACCCCTCTGGGAAACAGGCGTGAGTCTATGTATGTATGTATGTATAATATAATCCCGCGCAGATGGCTAGTCTCCATTCAGACTGGCCTCCGTTGCCAAAACTTAGCTAGGAGGACATAATTATCTATTTATTAGTATTTATGTTACATTAGCCTTACTCTTCGATAAGAGGAATTGCAAAACTGAAGTGGCAATGGGCGGGGCACATAGCTCGTAGAACCGATGGCCGTTGGGGCAGAAAGGTTCTTGAGTGGCAACCACGAACCGGAAGACGCAGCGTGGGCAGGCCCCCTACAAGATGGACCGATGCGGGTCGCTGGAAACTGTTGGATGCGAATAGCGCAAGACCGGCAATTGTGGAGATCTTTGGTGGAGGCCTTTGTCCAGCTGTGGACGTCTTTCGGCTGATATGATGATGATGATGACTCTTCAATTTAAATATTATTGTATAATATTATTGCAGTAATGATTTTTTTAAAATATATGTATGGTTAAAGAATATTTTTCAATAAATATTGAGTTCGAGTTCATTTCCTTTTAAAGTTTCATAAGGTGCCTGCAAAAATATACACTTTTGTCTGATCGAGTTATAAAACCTCGACATACGTGATATATGATGATCGTGTATTAAACAGCGGATAATGCCAGTCCGCTGCCAGACACTATCGTAATACTAGATTATTATTTGATTACTATTTACACGTACAATTAAATAATAATAATAACATATAGGGACAATGTCACACAGATCATCCTAGCCCCAAACTAAGCAAAGCTTGTACTATGGGTACCAGGCGACGACATACATACTTGAATAGATAGATAAATACTTATATACATAGAAAACATCCATGACTCAGAAACAAATATTCGTGCTCATCACACAAATATTTGCACTTACCGGGATTCGAACCCAGGACCACCAGCTTCGTAGGCAGGAGCACTACCAACTAGGCTACGGTGACCGTCAAATAAATCAAATGTGTATTTTATTGTCGTAGTGAGCACACCGAGAGATTGCAGCCCAACTTTGTCGCCACACAACAGTGCATCGCCCTTCACGCGGTCCATCGATGCTGGTTCACTGTCCAGGTTGGTACATTATTTCAAATTGTCTGTAAATAATCAAATTGCTATAAAATTATGTAAAACTAGCTGTGCCCCGCGGTTTTACCCGCGTTCAATTTTATAAATTATCACAGCTCCTCCCCCGTAGGTGATAGCGTGATAGTATGTAGCCTATATATTGACCCGACCTCTTAGTAATATTCATGGTAAATTTGAAGTAAATCCATGCAGTAATTTTTGAGTTTGGCCCGGACATACATACAGACAAACAGACACACAGACAAAAAATCTAAAAACTATATTTTCAGCTTCGAAATCGATTGTAGATTACGCCCCAAGTGTTCTTTTAAAAAAATATTCAACGTACGGTTTTGACTTTCCTACGATTTTATTATATGTATAGATGTTATAGCTGATTTTGTAGTAGACAAATTTCAAATCGCTCTCTATAAAAGTAAGTGTCGATTACTTTAGAGGACAGCGATTTGAATTTTTTAGATTATTTATCGGGATTAATCCCTCCCTCTTACCCACCACTGCAACTCCTGTAAGCCAGGATCAACAGTGGCACACAATGAAATGAAACTGAGCGGTGAAGCTCAGGCATGTCCCGGGGAATCGCTTTAACTGTCTTGGATCCCGCAACGAATTTAATCAGAAAGAGAAAAAAGGAGGAGTAAGAAAATGAGTGATTTGAATATGGCGATGTAACTTTATTTTACGGATAGGTTGATTTATTTACAAGAGTCGGAAATTGATTTGAAATCAACCCGTATACATACTCGTCCCACCACAAACATATTGTTAAACGTACACATGGTACAAAAAAAGTCCTTCCTATACCCAACCGCCTATCCTTCACTCCTGGTCCGCTAAACGCGATCTCTTCCAGGTAACAGTTTTGTATTGAATGGACCAGGGGGCTACCGGATTAGTCGCCGAACATCGGGATAGTGATCGGTGTTCAAATAAATAAAGGTTAAAAATGACTTAATCAATCGTTAAATCGGCTTCAACGTTGACAATCGATTTCGGACCATTTATGACGTCACATGTGCTCATGGAAGCCGATTTAACGATTGATTAAGTCATTTCTAACCTTTATTTATTTGAACGCCGTTTCAGAAATGGATGTTCGGCGACTTAGCCGGTACAGCCCCTGGGTGTCTACTGCCTAATTCGTCGGTCATTGTGATCGTGATCAGCGTTCAAATAGGTGACGGTTAAAATTACTCGTTCAATCGGTTTCCATGAGCACATGTGACGTCATAAATGGTTCGGAATCGATTTTCAACGTTGAAGCCGATTGAACGAATGATTAGGCATTTTAAAGCTTCATCTATTTGAATACGGATCACAATCAAGATGACCGACGCGGTAGCCCCCCAGAATTGAAAGGAATCTCATAAAGGTAACAGTAGTTGTACTAATTGAAATGAAAAGTTATAAATCTAAATCAATTTAATATTACGTACATATACGTAATAAGGTACATATGTCTATACATATACAAACAAATAATATAATGAACAGTAATAAAAAATGGGGTTAGTACACACGACTACATATCAAGCTATACATTTCCAATATAAGCTGACCTGTCATTGTATGGAAATCCTATACAAGACGATTCAGCTTATACTGAAAATGTATAGCTTGATGTGTAGTGTGTACGTACATAAGTTCCACAAAGTTCGAAGTGCTACGTAAGTACACCCATTCCGAGAAAAAGACAAAGATTCCGTAGTGCAAGGACTGCTCGCTCTTCACACATACGTGAAAAAAATAAACAAGGACAAAAATTACATTCATATTACTTGTATTACTCCCCGGATTAAACCCGTAGAGGGCGTAGAAGTCATCCCAAGGGAACATCTACCAGAGAACTGACAGTAGCTTCTCTCACGACGAGCATACTGCGAACATAAATCCCTCGACCAAGCGTAGCGATTATGGCGTATCCCACAATCTTCCCCTTAAATTAATCAGCATTCCAACTCTTGTTTCCAACTCCTTCCTTATCTAAAATAAAATTTTCAGCAATTTCCCCAAACATACAGAAAGCTCACACCCACTTAACACCATAAAAATTACGATACCCATTTCCCCTAAATGGTGGTTATCCCGTTAATGGTCAGGAAAAGTTTGTTAATTAAATGCCTTTCTGTGGGCCGCTCCAAAATTAGCTGAAGATGTCTTTAATCTCTTAATGTTATTAAATCCGAAATGCCAAAGATATTTCCTATTGGAAATTAGGTCGTAAACATCTTGGAATTACATTTTTAGGATACTTGAAAGGACTACTATTGAGGCCAGCAGAAATCTAAAAGCCATTAAGAGTCGAGTCTAACATTCTATTACTTTTACGATAGTACTTTATAGCCAAGAGCGATAATATCGAATTTTGACAGTAAAATTTATCGCGTAATACGAGATCCGGTTTGCGATTTGTGCCCTGATGAACTTGGAATCACATTTGTCTAAATTGGATTTATTTGGAGGTTTTTCATTAGCGTTCGGAAATGCCAACATGGTACCATCGTTATAATTGGAATGAAGTTCCTTATCGCGCGATGTGAAAGGGGGCTAGACGGAAAAAATTCTTACGAAAAGTAGTCACGACACTTTTTGCAGCTGTGCGGCGTGCGCATGTTTCTCTGTCTGTCTCTCTCTCTCATAGAAATCAAGCCAGATATTTTCATTTCTATTTCGCATTGAACAGTGTGGTGTCGCGACGATTATTTTTGTTGAGTGTATACAGGTTTTTTTTACATAATAAGAAATAACTTCGTTCCATCCGGGTGTCCCTTGACACCTCTCAAGTTTTTTTTTTTCATTACATTAGTATAACACAATAATATCTTTGTAAAAAGATATTCTTTAAATTATAGCTTAACTATATTAGCAACCTAGTTTTTATTACAAAGTATATTTATTACTCATTTACTACTCAGGCATTTAGATTTTAATATAATTTAATTCTCACTTCCTTTTACACTATCATATTGTTCTCGTCGACTTAATAGTTTAATTTATGAATCAAATAGCTATTTGAATGGTAATGTAAAATAACCGGGCATTGTTTTTTCAATATTTATTCCTATAAAATCGAAAAATAAAATATTTTTAGAACGTTTTTTCAATGAGAAAAATGACGTCCATTCCAACAGCGCCTTAAAAATATGTTAAAACAAACATTATTTATAATCTGTATTAGACCACCGTATCGACGGTGGAGTTCAATCTTATCATATCAGCTGACAGACGTCCACTGCTGGACAAAGGACTAAGGATCTCCACAGTAGCCGGTCCGGCGCTGCCCGCATCTAGCGGCTTCCCGTGCCCCTTGCAAGATCGTTGGTCCACCTTGTAGGGGGCCTGCCCACGCTGCGTCTTCCGGCTTGTGGTTGCCACTGAAGAACCTTTCTGCCCCATCGGCTGTCAGTTCTACGAGCTATGTGCCCCGCCCACTGCCACATCAGTTTGGAATTTCTTTGGGCTATGTCGGCTACTTTACACGGCTCTTCTGCGAATTTCGACATTTTTGATTCAATCGCGCAGGAATACTCCGAGCATAGCCCTCTCCATTGCTCTTTGGGTACCCAAGCGACTCTGTTCCATAAGTCATCACTGGCAACACACGCTGGTCGAAGACCTTCGACTTAAGACACTGCGGTATTTGGGACGAGAAGATATTACGTAGCTTTCCGAACGCTGCCCAGCCAAGTTTATTGACCTCTTTCTCGAAGTTGGACTTACCTAGTTGAATGGTCTGTCCTAGATAACTATAGTCGTCTACAACTTCGAGTACAGAGTCTCCCACCTGCACTTGGTTGGGCGCAACATGGACGTTCGACATGATTTTTATCTTGTCCATGTATATTTTTAGACCCACTTGCTGTGAGACTCTGCTAAGGTCATCGAGAAGATATGTCAAAGTGTCAATTTCATAAATAATGTGTTCGATGGTTTAGCTCGCTTTTATACACTTATGTATAGATTCACTTAAATCTGCGGTTCAATCAACCAAATTACAATATACTCAAAATCTAATTATATCTCAAAGATCAAGACAACAACATTCTAAACGCATGCCGCAACAAACCGAACCGCGGAGCAAACTATCTTAGCCTCCAACGTAACAAAGACCCACGCGTGATGACGCGTGCTCGCATCTCAACGTAACATGAGTGAACTACTGACCACTGGCTCGCGTCCGGAGTTATCTACAACTACCCACATTATTTGCCCGGGCGATTATTACCCGCCTTTCAAGCTGCTTAAAAGACAGGTAAAAATAACAAGTGTTCGATACTTATCATTAGTCGTGCAAACCTGTCACATAACTTTTCTATTGTTATTACTAATTTTGCCTATTTTCGTACAAAACGGAAATGTGTTAAAAATACTTAAAGCTTGATTTTGCGTCTTCTATTTAATACAGTTACCTAATAGAATTAGTCTCTTAACCGTCGGTTACCATGCTGTATTGATTATAAGTTTGATGTACAGACGCCAGCACATCCAGCTATCCCAATCTGTCAAATTTCTTTCATAAATTTTCAACTTTATCACGTAAGCATAATGTTCACTTTCAATTGGGGAAATTTGACAGATTGGGGTAGCTTGATGTGCTGGCGTGTGTACAATAAAAACTACCGGTATTGTAGATGTCATGTGATGTGTATTGATAAGGGTAATTGTTGGTATTGATCGTTTAATTCTATAGGTGCCAGTTGCTGTAAATCGAGCTATATTTGTATACCTATATACAGGTATATGCGTATAGCCGTGTGGTTGCCGGCCCAGAAAAAATAATAGGGCCACGCCGTATGTTCCATGGGTGTCGTAAAAGGCAACTAAGAGATACACCTAGTGGGCGGGTAACCTAATTGCGCGGCGACTACGGCAATCCCTTCTAAAAATAAATGGCCACGTGATAGAAACCTTTGGAGGAGTATATGTCCAGAAGTCCAGAAGTGCTTTGAGTCCGTCAATTATATGTTTGTTAAGTACCCCGTGACACAGGGATTAACTTCCCTAGTGCGGGCGTTGTCTGATATAAATTAAAGTTCTTCAGTGTACAAACTGACCGCTTATGAAATTTGCTATCAATATAGATCAAAAGAGCGCGTCTGATCTGTATTGATAGCGAATTTCATAGGCGGTCAGACGCGCCCTATCACACAATGTATTTAAAAATATGGCTAAACAACAATATTTCCCACTATTTACTCGGCAACAAATCTATTGCATTTCTTAAATAAAATTATTACACTTATACGACATGTAACTTAATTAACGCACATCCTGAAAATAGTCTGTTCAGAATCGTTTACTGAATCGATTTATATCATTTTTACTATAGGTAATTTTTTATTCCCAAATAATTAAAATTACGGAAATTATAATGTCATATTAACCATATCCAGTCAAAACATATTGAACTGGACCGTAATTTAAAGTAATGAGACTTTTAAATCGCAGTTTTATTTTTATTCATTCAAATTCCATCATTCAATACAAAATAAAGAAAAATAAACTTTATTCCAAGAAACTAATTTAGTAAATAACAATGCATATACATGTTAAATAAAAAATTCAGTGTATGTATTATGATTACAACATAATATTCTAATTGGGGTGTTTGAGGGTGTGCGTTAATTACGTTACATTTTGTATATGTATATATTTGTGTATATATAGTATATATAGCCGTATGTATCTTATTACGTACATACATACATAGACTCACGCCTGATTCCCAGTGGGGTAGGCAGAGACAACGGATTTCCATTTGTCACGATCTTTGCACACGTCTGTCATTTGTTACTGTCATTATATTCTTCATACATGCTCGCCGGTTTAGGGTACTTCTGACCTGCCCTTTCTTGAGAACGTCTCCGATTTGGTCAGAGAATGTTCGACGAGGTCTTCCCCTTCCGGTTGTTCCATTCACACAGGCCAGGTATACTTCTTCGTATCTTATTACGTATCATCATCATCATATCAGCCGAAAGACGTCCACTGCTGGACAAAGGCCTCCCTCAAAGATCTCCACAATTGCCGGTCTTGCGCTATCCGCATCCAGCGTTTTCCAGCGACCCGCACAAGATCATCGGTCCATCTTGTAGGGGGCCTGCCCACGCTGCGTCTTCCGGTTCGTGGTCGCCACTCGAGAACCTTTCTGCCCCAGCGGCCGTCGGCTCTACGAGCTATGTGCCCTGCCCACTGCCACTTCAGCTTGGCAATTCTTAGGGCTATGTCGGTGACTTTGGTTCGCCTGCGGATCTCATCATTTCTGATTCGATCTCGCAGGGAAACTCCAAGCATAGCCCTTTCCATTGCTCTTTGGGTGACCTTGAGCCGCCTGATAAGGCCCATAGTTAGCGACCACGTCTCTGTTCCGTAAGTCATCACTGGCAACACACACTGGTCGAAGACTTTCGACTTGAGACACTGCGGTATTTGGGACGAGAAGATATTACGTAGCTTCCCGAACGCTGCCCAGCCGAGTTGGATTCTACGATTGACCTCCTTCTCGAAGTTGGACCTACCTAGTTGGATGGTCTGTCCTAGGTAAATATAGTTCTCTACAACTTCGAGTGCAGAGTCTCCAACCTTAACTAGAGTGGGTGCAACATGGATATTTGACATAATTTTCGTCTTATCCATGTTCATTTTCAGACCCACTTGTTGAGAGACTCTGCTGAGGCCATCGAGCATTGTACCGAGGTCGTCAAGGGTCTCAGCCATGACTACTATATCGTCGGCAAATCGAAGGTGGGTGATGTACTCGCCATTGACATTGATGCCAAAGCCTTTCCAGTCCAGAAGCTTGAAGACATCTTCCAATGCAGCGGTGAACAGTTTCGGAGATATAACATCTCCCTGTCTCACACCTCGCTGCAAGTGGATAGGTTTCGAGTTCTGGTCCTGGAGTCGCACTGACATAGTGGCGTTTTCGTACAAACACTTTAACACCTCGATATACCGGTAGTCGATTTGGCACCTTTGGAGAGACCTCAGTACGGCCCAAGTTTCGATCGAATCGAAGGCTTTCTCATAGTCCACAAACGCTAAGCATAATGGCTGGTTATACTCTTCGGTCTTCTGTATAACCTGCCGCAGCGTATGTATGTGGTCTATGGTACTAAAGCCTTTACGGAAACCGGCTTGTTCGGGAGGCTGGAAGTCGTCAAACCTGCGTGCGAGACGATTCGTAATGACCCTCGAAAACAACTTGTAAACATGGCTCAGCAGTGTGATGGGTCTGTAATTCTTCAAGAGGGTTTTATCGCCCTTTTTGAAGAAGAGCACCACCACACCCCTGTGCCATGCTTTTGGCGTTTGACCTTCTAGTATGACGGAGTTAAATAACTTCTGAAGGGCCCGTAGGATTGGTGTACCACCCGCCTTCAGAAGCTCTGCCGTAATTCCATCATCACCAGGCGCCTTGTTGTTCTTAAGCTGTTCGAGAGCCATTCTAATCTCGCACAGGCTGACGTCCGGGATGTCGTCGGTGAAGTGTTGGGTTAGTCGTGCTCTGGGATCTGAGGCACAACTATCGACAGGTGACTGGGTTTTCGCATACAGCTGTCCATAGAACCTCTCGATCTCTCCCAGCAACTCAGGTTTAGACGTGACGATTCTGCCATCCTCAGTCTTCAGCTTCGTCAGTTGGCTCTGTCCAACAGACAGTTCTCTTGCAAACACTTTAGAGCCTTTGTTCCGCTCAATGGCTTCTTTAATACAATTTGTATTAAATTGGCGCGTGTCGCGTGTCAAAGACTTTGAGATCTGTCTGTTGAGCTGCCGGTATCTGGTAGCATCATCAGAGGATGTCAGAACCATTTTCCGTCTTTCGTCCATAAGCTGCAGGGTATAGTCAGAGATCTTTTTGGTTCTGTTTGTACGGTGGGCCTTGAAGACCTTAGACCCAGCCGTATGGACAGCTTCTACGAGCCTGTCATGGTATGAGTCCACTTCCTCGCAATCGGCTAGGCATTCGAAACGGTTTTGCAGTTTGAGCTGAAAGGGTTCAGGGTTTTGGATGTGGATGGGTAAAGGTCGGAGCGTAGACTTTATTAGTCGGGACCTTTGGAGCTTGACATTTAGGTTCAATGAGCCTCTCACCAGTCTGTGATCGCTCCCGGTTTTAACCGTATTGATCACTGAGACGTCATTGAACACCTGTCTACTCGTCGACAAGATAAAGTCTATCTCGTTTTTTGTTTTACCATCGGGGCTTACCCAGGTCCATTTGCGGTTTTCCGACTTCTTGAAAAAGGAGTTCATCATAAAGAGTCCCTCCTTCTCCATGAAGTCGGCCAACATTTGGCCCCGGGGATTCCGGTCTCCAGTTCCAAATTGCCCCACTTTCAGCTCATTCCCGAATCGTTTACCCAGCTTCGCGTTAAAGTCCCCCATGACCACAGTGAAATAAGAGTTCGAGGTATGTATGGCTCTAGAAATATCCTCATACATGACCTCAACCTCATCGTCGGAGTGCGTCGAAGTCGGCGCATAAACCTGTATGACCTTCAACGAATACCGCTTGGTAATTCTGAGTATAAGGTACGCAATCCTAGTCGACACACTCTCGATTTTCACTATGTTGTGGACGAGGGACTTGTGGACTATGAACCCAACACCACCTTGGGAGAGTTGGTCGCCTTCCCGGAAATAGAACAGATTCCCGGATTTCAGGATTATCGTGTCCTCCCCCTCTCTTCGGACTTCAGATAATCCTATTATGTCCCAATGTAACCTGCTCAATTCTTCCTCCAGTTCGATCATCTTCTCGTCGGTCCGCAGTGTGCGTGTGTTGTATGTTGCCAGGGCCAGAGGTCGTCGGTTTTGGTAACGCGGAATCTGCCGGGGATTCTTAGCACCCCCTGCCCTGCCGTAACCACGGCTGTTACCACGGCTGGGAATAGCAGGGCTGCCGGGGACTGGGGGCCGCGGTTTAATTGTGTCCTTCATTTGAGGGGATCTGCCATAATCGCCACGCTTGGCAAACGGGTTGGCGATCGCAGTAAGGTAAAAATTGGTACTCATGAGAACGCTGCTGCCCATTCTCTGGAATATATTCCCTCGGGACGACTTCTACCTCCCCCCACGGGATGAGAGGGGGTGGTGATATTCTCTAGGCCGTCACCACACAGCCGTATTACGTATATGTACATAATATTAGATTTATTTCGATTTTAAACTTCTCATTGCCAGCCTGCTACCTTCATCAGATTCTTTTTAATTCTGGTCCATTCAAAGCAAAACGGTTGCCTGGAAGAGATCGAATCCTAGAAGCTTATGGCAATAAGGCCGCCAATTGCATTAAATAAGCTAATTTCCTCGGTTGTATGCATTGTTTTGTTTTAATTTAGCTAAGACAGTCGCCTCGCCGCTTCGTGTCGCGGGTTCGAGTCCCGCGCCGGACAACTATGTGTGTGACCCATAAATAGTTGTTCTGAGTCTGGGTGTAATTTGTGTCTGTCTATTATATGTTTGTAAAGTACCCCGCGACACAGGGATTAATTTCCCTTAAGTGGGCGTTGTTTACTTATAAAAAAAAAGAGAAAAAAAAATTATAGCACTTTTCTAATCCTTAGGAGTGACATTTTTTACAGAAATGGACGTCTTTCGGTGGATGAATAATATACTCAAATGTCATCAGAATCAGTTTATTATTATAGATAGATATCATAAACTTTTCAAACGTGTATAATATAATTTAAGGCGAAGGCGACGAAAAGGCGAACCAAAGTAACCGACATAGCCGTAAGAATTGCCAGGCTGAAGTGGCAGTGGGCAGGGCACATAGCTCGTAGAGCCGACGGCCGCTGGGGCAGAAAGGTTCTCGACTGGCGACCACGAACCGGAAGACGCAGCGTGGGCAGGCCCCCTACAAGATAGACCGATGATCTTGTGAGGGTCGCTGGAAATCGCTGGATGCGGATAGCGCAAGACCGGCAATTGTGGAGATCTTTGGAGGAATCCTTTGTCCAGCCGTGGATATCTTTCGGCTCATATGATAATAATGATCAGTCCTCTTTGAAATTCATTTGGATATTCATTGAAGTTTTTAAGTGTGATAATCCTTTATGATATCCTTTGTCCTAAGATATACGGTTTAAGACATTTATTTCTCAAAAAAGAATACAATTCACTTATTATTGACAAATACAAGTAATAAGGAACGGACACTAAAACTATAATAATATAAAATTAAATGTATTGTGTTAGTAATTGCATAAATGATGTGGTTAGTAAAGATAACTTATATTATAACTTATATACTTAGATAAGGGTAGTTTTATTTCCATTTCGACTAACCAAGTCTGATTTCTCGAAGTACCCATCCTTCCGTTTGTTACGCTATACCGTGCAATATTACCAGAGTAGGCATATCCTTTAATTAATATATTTATCATTTGTATAAAATTCTTAGATCAGTGGAACAGCTATCAAGCCCAGGCGAGTGCGAAGCTGCATTACTGGGAGGCGTTAGGGGTCGCACGGGAGGCGCTAGTAAAGGCGCTCGAGGCCGCGGCTCTGCCTGGGGCTCCATATCACGGGTGTTCGCAAGGTCCCGGCATCGCACCAAGTCTGGTAGTGCTGCTAATAGTGGCCATGAAAGTGGTGAGTGGTAGAAGCTGTACTTTTCAATTTAACCAACATTCATACGTAATTTTTTTTATTATTTACTAAAACAAACAAAGTATAAAAACACAATTATAGTAATACTTAAAAGCGCCTCGGGTTTGTGTTTGATAAGTCATTCTCGATACAGATACCCACGGGTATCTGTACCGAGAATGACTAAGCTTAGCTTGATGCACGCATCAGGCTACCCCAATCTGTCAAATCCCCAATTGAAAGTGAACCATATGCTTTTGTGATAAAGTTGAAAATCTATAACAGAAATTTGACAGATTGGGGTAGCTGGATGTGCTGGCGTCTGTCAATACACAGGTAAATTCATAATACCTATATTATGTTTCAACAACCATTTAGCGTAAATATTCCAAATAGGAATGAAACAATTTTAAAAAAAATTATTATTATTAAATCGCAATTGTTCATCCAAATAGGATATGTTAATTCATCATTACAGCTAAATGAGTCCACTGCTGGACAAGCCTCCCTCAAGAATCGTCTTGGGGGGTTATGCCATAATCGCCACGCTTGGCAGGCGGGTTGGCGATCGCAGTAAGATGGTCATAGTAATCAGAAGGAAGCTGCTGCCCGTCCTCTGGTAGATATTCCCTCGGGTCGACTTCTACGCCCCCCACAGGATGAGATGGGGTGATGATATTCTGATTCTGATATTTGTCGCCGTCACCACACAGCAGATGTTAATTATAACTGCTCTATATTATTGATCGAAGCTTCTATATAATAGAATTTTAATTTGTCGGTAACATTACTCATAGTAATCTTATTACGCAAGGAGGGTAGGAAGTGATTTTATTAATCGTGGTATTATGTAGGTACTCGTTCTTTCGCCGTAGTAGTTCTGCGCTTGCATACCTAGGCGACACTGAAAGTTTTTAGAACTGGCCACTTGTAAACGATATAATAAAAAACTAAATCCAAATTTGAAAATGGAACCCTTTGCCAATATTATTGTGTATGTATTGTATTCATTTGTTTAAAATTTGGCGGCAAATTGAAAATTGACTGTGTCACGTCAGCATGAATTTAGCGCGAGAAAATTTTCGTGCACTGATTTTTTTATGACATTCGATGTCGTTTAAGTCAACAAGAAAGTTATGATAGACTTCGATTGGCCAGAATACCACGGGATAAAAGTATCGTAGCCACCACTAAATTGGATGATCTATCGTATACCTACTGTATATTATTATTGAAGAATTGTTCTTTTAGAAGAACGAATTTTATTTTGTCATGTACATGTACGTGTACATGTGACAATATAATGATAGATAGTTACAGGTAACTGACGTAATTAATTTTATGTTGGATTCGGCCAACGTTTCAACTTCTCCTGGAAGTCATCTTCAGAGCGAATGCGACCCGCACGACGTCGCGTTCCGTCTAGAGTTACCATAATTAATTATGACAGGCGTCAGCCGCATTTGACAGACATTTTAAGGTTTAGACAGGCGTGCGGCTGGCATTGGTCTGAGACAGGCATTTTTGCAGGCTCTCGCCAACGCCCAGTGGAGTAAAGACATAAATCGGCTCACAAATGAATTAGTAAAAGCAAAATTGATTACACAGGAAAATTATAAAACTGTATCTTAAGAAGATTTTTAAAGGAAAGAAGTATTAAAAAAATATTTTCCTTCGATAAAATAAATACCCTTCTTCATTATTATCTGTTGTTCTTGATTATTACCTACAGTGTTTTGCTTCACACAGGCATTTTTCTGAAAATTCAGGCTATTTAGGTACCATAGTCAGGCATCCCTCTATTTATACATGGTGACCCTAGTCCCGTCTCGCACTCACCAAACGTAAAATAAATTACGTGTGTTACTCTTTTGTGTGTTTACTATCTTTCATTATGTTAGTATCTCACGTCAGTTTTAATAATAATATGTGACAATATTGAAACAGTTCGGATTCGTCTGCGATTTAAGATCTTATTGTTGGTGAGACTATTAATGCATTCCATGACTAGCTATACAGTAAACCTCGTTGGTCTAGCGGTAGCGTGTTCAACCGGAGATAATGAGGTCCAAGGTTCAAATTCCGGGTCGGGCCAAAAAAGCCCAAATTTTGGGATATTTCCGTAAAAAGAAATTTCTCAGTATCTGCCCGAAGTCTGGAGGTTGCCGTGCCTCGGAAAGCACGTAAAGCCGTCGATCCTGTACCTGAAGTCTTTCCGGTCGTGTCGCTAGTCGTACCATCGGATCATGTGAGTGATGGAATAGAAAGTGCCCCTGTGTTTGCGCACACACTTGTGCACTATAATATGTCCTGCGCAATTGGCTAGTCTCCATTGAGACTGGCCGCCGTGGCCGAAATTCGGTCGGGAGGACATCATCATCATCATCATCATACAGTAATGATTACTCTAATACCCAGAGCCGATCTACTCAGGCACGGGCAGTACTCGCGCCTGGTCGCCGCTGGGCAGCGAGGCAGCCTTGCGAGAGGCCGCATCATTGCCTCTCGCTCGATGGCGCGCCCCTGCCATCATCGCCTGGTTGGAGCTCGCTCTTGGAATGCCGCAGTATGCCGCTGCCGTTGCTGATAATGTGAAGAGTGGGAAGGTGAGTTCTTTTAAAATTAATAAACAGTTTGTACAAGAAAGTACCTATCACTAGTGCACCATCACTTTTTGCGTACAATGTACGTATGAAGAACTGAATATAGATAGATAGAGTACACTTTTTTGCACCAAAAGGAACAATATACGACCTACAAATAAGCAAATACAGGTACAATCGGCGGTTTTATCGCTTTGTAGCGATCTCTTCCGGACAACCGTTGGGTGGACAAGGAAAAAGTAAGACAGAAATGGCGATAGTTGTAGTGTACTGTCAAATATTCAAAGTTATGTACTTATATACAATTTACATAAACATACTTATATTCTAAATACTAATAATACTATACTACAATAATATACTTACAAACACCAACATAATTTACTAATTGCACCAAAATATCTACACGGTACAACTTAAAGGTATTTACCTATATAATTTATAAGTGATGGAATTCAAGTTTAAAATGTAGTGTTAATTCCACAAATTGTTAGTTTAATGAAGCCGGGATGTATATGCACCGCCATCCCACCCGCAACAAATATGCACATGCAAGAAGAATAATGTAAATAAGCAAATAACATGCACAGGTATGCTACCCAACACGTGTTTCAGTCCTCCACGGACCATTCTTAAGGTATGGTAACTCGTCGGGCACTCGAATGTGACTAAAAGTGAACTAACCGAGCGCTACCACCAAAACGACAATTATTACGAACTGAAAATTGGGTTGGTCATTCAACAATGCAAAACAGTTTTTAACAATGTTCTTTTTGAACATTCGACGAGTTAGCATCCCTTGAGAATGGTCCGTGGAGGTCTGAAACACGTGTTGGGTATCATACAGGCGCGATGCATGTAATCTGCTTGTTTATATTGTCCTTTTTGCATGTGCATATTTTTGCAGGCGGGAGGGCGTTTCATATAGCATCCCGACTTGATTAAACTGATAATTAGCGGAATAAACATATTAAACTTTGTATTTTGATTTATATAATTTATGCTCTATATTTTGCAGCTTTATGCACAAACACAAATCATATTAGCAAATTAGAGCTTCATTTATTCAATTTATGCCTCGGAATAAATATTCCAGTGTACAATAAATTATTCTAGATAGGTCCATATTTGAAAGTTGAATAATAGAATTGTTATTTGGCACGTGAAATTTGGCGAACAATGTTTACATTTCAAACAACCGTTACTCTCTATAAAATGACGTAGATTATAATTCCGTATGTACGGAATGGAATAAAAAATCCATTTTCATTACCCCAAAATCCATTCATTATTCGGAATGCGATCTTTTTATTAGATTTGTATGGTAATCAGAACTCGATACAAAACACCGAGATAAGTTCATCGGAAAAATATGTATATTCTATTTACATTTTGATGTAAGATTAGAATTAGATTAGAAGTCGTCGGGATATTGAAAACAAAAATCACTGAGGTTAAAACAACAATTGTTAAAGGTCGCTGTATATGGAACGTGTACGGGACGGCTTTAATACGTGGACGGGACGGGGAACGGAACGTGGTTAGTAAACACGGGAGGGGGGGGGGACTTAAATGCGCACGTACTGTGACAGTACTTACTTACTTATCATATGGGCAGTAGTCACCCTAGTGTCAGAGTTGTTTAAGTCGCCCAGTAAGTATAATTAAACAAATTTGGCGGTCACTCATCTATGGACTGACCGCGAGCCTAGTTCCTTAACCTCGCCAATCACCTAAGGACCGGTGTCAGCATGAGCTGGCTATGAGCGGAGCTTGGAACTAACATGCTGGTGTCATTAACAAGGAAAGATGTATTTGAAGAATTGGCTTTAATTGCTATTGCTTTAGAGGACTTAGAAGCTACGGCCGTCATGAAGAAAATGATCGAACAGACTGACTGCATACGCAACGAATTCACGGAAGCGACGGGACACGTGCGGGACGGGACGTGCTAAACATCGTCGCTATTTTTTCCTCTCCGCGCGTGCTTCGTTCCCGTCTCGTCCGTACATCCGCAACGTATTCTTTTAGTTTACAATTTCTATGAAACAATAATTCCAAAACGTACCGTCACGTTCCGTTCGATAAAAACACGTTAAGTATGCGGCGACCTTTATTTAATCTGATCAAATATAGGCGTAATTCGAATAAAGTTTGTAAAAAAAAGTATTACAAATCTCCTTTTATATCATTCGGAAGTAAAATATGATTTTATAATAAAAAAAAGAATACAAAAATTGTACAGTTAGAAAAAGTAGCGTAGGTATTGTATAAATAAATAATAATAAATAAATATCCGCGACATATCATACAGTGCCATCTTACCCAAACTAAGCAATTCTAGTCTATATTATCTATATTAGACAACGGATAAAAATACTTATCGAAATATATTTTTTTATAAATAAATTCATAAATACACACAAACACCCAAAACAAAACAAGTAGACGTGAACCTTTGGATGAGAAGGCGAGTTTTCTACAACTTAGTCTAGGCAGTCTTCCGGTTTTAGATTTTAATAACATAAAACATTGTATATATATAATACTCTTTATGGCATACCTTAGGTATATGACACATGAGAAACGACATTACAATACAGACATGTATAATATTCGGTCGCCGTCAGCGATCTCTTCCAGAAAACCTTAGGATTAATAATAATTATAGATAAATTTTATGAATACTAACAAATAACTAGCAATTATTTTAAAATTTACAAAAACTTGCTCTCTCCTATTGATATATGTATGAACCCGATAGGGTCTTAAATTGTTACTAAATTTAAAATTATTCCATAACATTTATGTTATAGAATAAACAATTAATTTTAAATTAACAAAAAGGCACCTTGGTCTCTCCTACTGAGATACGTTGTGGTGCACGACAGGGTCCTAACTTGTTTCTAAATTTTAAATTATACCATAAAATTTATGTAATGGAATAAACAATTATAATAAATTAACTAAAACGCACCTTGGTCTCTCCTACTGTGATAGATTGTTGTGCACGACAGGGTCCTAACTTGTTTCTAAATTTAAAATTATACCATAAAATGTATGTAATGGAATAAACAATTCATTTTAAATTAACTAAAAAGCACCTTGGTCTCTCCTACTGAGATACGTTGTTGTGTACGACAGGGTCCTAAATTGTAACTAAATTTAAAATTCTACTATAAACATTATGGAATGCAATAAACGATTGTCTATTAACTAAATTATAAATTCAAATTCAAATAATTGATTTACTGAATATGAGTATACATAAAAGGTGTTACAGGAATATTGATGGATCAATCACATTCTGCCGAGTTCTCGGCGTGAAAATATAACATTTGATATTTAAGAATCAAGTTATATAACTAAAATAAGAAATATATTAATACAATTAATTAAATTATTAACACATTATTTAAGAAACACAGTAATATGTCACATAAACAATCTAATATTAATAAATTCTGTAGTAATTATTTTTTTAAGTTAACATCATATATAAATAAGTAAAATGCCAATAAAATCATTTAAAAACAAACAAGAATTAAAAATAGAAATAACTAAACTAAACACACACAAAAATAAAACCGTTATTAAAATACTAGAATACTTGTAGTAGAACAAAAGACGCGCATTAAGCGTCAAATATTGTGTTCTGGTTGGTTCTAGATCCGTGCTTTGAATGGGCAGGTTCTGCTCGAGTTGTCCGATGCTGACCTGGAGGTGGGCCTCGGGATAACGCAGCCGATGCACAGGAAGAAGCTGCGGCTGGCGATCGAGGAGAGAAGGCGACCAGATCTTGTGAGGAACCCGAGTATAGGCCAGCTGACACATGCCTGGGTTGCCGCTGAATGGCTGCCAGATTTGGGGTTGTCACAGGTATAAATGATATTATTACAAGAATAGATTTTAAAGTAAATATATAACACACCCTGCGTAACACCACAGGGTATGTAATATATTTAGACATTGCATTCGATAAACAAGATGAAAGAGCTTATGTGTTAGCCCTTAATTGGTCATAGTGTCTGTTCATAATTCGTTGGTTTGAAGTCTTATTCCAACACTAGCTGTGCCCCACGGTTTTACCCACGTTAAACTTTATAAATCATCACAGCTCCTCCCCCGTAGGTGATAACGTAATAATATGTAGCCTATATGTTGACCCGACCTCTTAGTAATGTTCATGCAAAATTTGAAGTAAATCCATGCAGTACTTTTTGAGTTTAGCCCGGACATACATACAGACAAACAGACAAAATTCTAAAACTATATTTTTGGCTTCCATATCGATTGTAGATCACGCACCAAGTAACCTTTTAAAAACATATTCAATGTACAGTTTTGACTTTCCTACGATTTTATTATATGTACCTATAGATAATAGAGTTTAAAATGAGATGATTACTATAATAATCATCACGTACGTATGATGTAATTTGGCTGCCACTAAAGTCCCCCTAAAGAAGGGGGATATGCCATTATCGCGCTTGGCAAACGGGTTGAAGGTCAATAGTTCACAGGAAAATGCTGCTGCCCGTTCTGTGGTAGATATTTCCTCGGGACGATTTCTACGCCCCCTAAGGGATGAGATGAGGTGATGATATTCTTGGCCGTCACCACACAGCAACTATTATCCCATTGAGCAATTAAGGGTTATCTTAAGGGATAAGCTATCTGAATTCCAAATTTTATTGAAATTCTTTTTTTAGTCTGTGTGCGATTGTGTAACTACATGTAACTTAATTAACGCACATCCTGAAAATAGTTTGTTCAGAATCGTTTACTGAATCGATTTACATCACTTTTAATATCGGTAATTTTTTATTCCAAAATAATTAAAACTACGGAAATTGTTGTCATATTAACCCTGTACAGTCAAAACAAATTGAAATGGACCGTAAGTCAAAGTAGTAATAAGACATTTCATACAAATTACATCTTTCAATACAAAATAAAGAATAATAAACTTTATTCCAAGAAATTAATTTAGTAAATAACAATATATAACGATAAATTAAATTCAGTGTATGTATTACGATAACAACATAATATTCTAATTGGGGTGTTTGAGGGTGTACGTTAATTACGTTATATGTTGTATAAAAATTGCATTCGATAAACAGGATGAAACGTAGCATATGTGTAATCCTTGAACGGTCATAATGTTTTTTTTCTATTTCATTGGTTCTTATTCCAACACAATAAAGTTTAAAATTAACTGGTAACTATTATACCATTGTGCTATTAAGGGTTATCTTAAGGTATAAGCTATGTGTATTCCAATTATTTTTTTTTAGTTATTGACTAGTTGCTTAACAAAATGTTTGTTACACAATTTGTTGTTTGCCTACTGAACAATATACGATAATTGGTAAATTATGATTGTAATTATTATAATATCTTGGGATACTATTAACACACGATCATCTGATCCCAAACTAAGCAACATACATATACTACTTTCTTATGTAAATACATACTTATATAGATAATTACATCCAGAATCAGGTCAAACAGACAGGTTCATGCCCACGTGTATCTTAATAATAATAATATCCTGGGACATTATTTACACGGCCATCTGACCCCAAACTAAGAAGAGCTTGTACTAAGGGAACTAGATAACTGATGTACTACCTATACTACTTTTCTTTTGTAAATAAATACTTATAATATAGACAATTACATCCAGACTCAGGTCAAACAAACATGTTCATGCATACAAATATCTGTCCTGGGTGGGAATAGAACCCACGACCTGCGGCCTGAAAGGCACGCCAACCGAACAGTTTTATTCGTCAATAAAAATACAATTTTTTCTTCTGAACGCGCCATATATTTTTTCTTTACCAACAGTATGCAGAATCTTTCCTCGCAAACTTGGTCGACGCCCGTATGCTCGATACCATCAGTAAGAAGGAACTGGAGAAATATTTAGGTGTGACGAGGAAGTTCCACCAGGCGTCCATAGTGCACGGGATACATCTGCTCAGAATAATGAAGTATGATAGACAGGTCAGTGCTATTTAACCTCAGCCCTTATTTTTCAACTGAAAACCTCTTTAGTGGGATTGTTAACTTTTTTGGAATGGGTAAAATTTTTAAACTCTCGTCAAGGCATGTTACCTGACCGAATATTCGTATGACGTATGACTTTTTTTAAATTCACACTGGCAGTTGATAAACTCAAATGTCGGCAGCATTTTTTTCTTAATTATGTTCGAATTTTACAGTCGACTGCCTAACCAAATTGAGTTCTATTTTTAAATGTATTCCCACTATAGGGTGGAAAGCAAATGAGTATTTACCACCCAAAGGTCGGAAGTTGTATCTTCCACTCGCTACTCGGATCAAATAAACACTACTTTCCGAGGATGTTAGTAGTTTTCACTTCTATCGGCAGTCCCCAAAGACTGCCCCGCATTTTTTGTTTCTTTTAAAAGATAACTAGATAACAAAAGGAAATTAAACTCTGTTACTTACTTATCATAAATATAATTGACGGACACACAGTACATCCAGACTCAAGACCCATAAATAGTTTATGGGTCTCACAAATAGAAGTACTCGGGAATCGTACCCGGGACACGAAGCGGCGAGGCGACTGTCTTAAAGGGTGCGCCATACGTGCACTTATACCGAAGTTTTATTAATTGACATTATTTATTTATAAGTTTACTCATGATTATATATTTTATGACTATATATTTCAATGAAAAAAAATGGACTAGCTTATAGCGAATAAAACCTGCACGACTACATTACTGTTTTAATTTTGTGTGTTTTGCAATGAAACTCCCTTTTGGTGAGCAGCCAAAATTAAACTAACTTTAACTTAACTCCCAAAGTATACATATAAATAACTGTATGTATAAATAATTGTTGCCTGCTCTATATGCTTTAGATAACTATAGTTTTCATTATCTGTGAAAATTAATTCTGTTCGAGGTATTTGGCACCCAATTTATTTTCAGAGAGTCCGTAATTATACTTACTATAGAAGTCCAAATATATTGTTTTGAGTAAATACTTAAGATCCATCTTTGACTCGACATGTTGCCTGATATTATCACAAGCTATTATAATTTTAGTCTAAATACAGATCGTTAGTAGATAATTATATTCTATTAAAAATACTAAGTCTATGATTATTAAAATTACCTATTATTAATATATGAATAAATTTATACCCTCTATTTTTTACACACAAAAGGGTGTGACAATCAGGTGTGGCCATCTCCAAGTAATGTATATGACTTACAATTTAATTGCAATCAAAACAACACAAAAATGTACTTAATTATTCAGAATAATTAACAGATTACGAACGTAAAATAAGCTAGCAATATCGAACCGCGAACGTAAATAAATGTAAAAACAATCGGTTTTGTTTTGTTATTTAAAGGTACTTATAATTTTAAGCTATCAATAAGATTTTGCATATTCCAATTCCAATTTGTAGTCATGGCTCCATCGCGACAACGATGATTCTGCCAATGTCAAAAGTTAGGAAAACACAATGTCAGTAAAAATATATTTAAAAGTCGAGTAATAGAGACGTTTACTACTGAAAAAGCAAAAAATAATAAATAAAAGACAAATAAAGAAACGCTTGAGCATCTTAAAAAAAACATAGACACATTAAAGGTTAGGTATACTTAGAATAAATAAATAAATTAATATAAACCACACTAAATAAAATATTATAAACGAATATTATTAACAGAAAGAAATTTTACTAGAACTTTATAATAAGAAAATAAATCAAGAGTTAACAAAGTATTAACATTCACAGGACGAGGGAAATCACTAGGTAGGATATCATACAAAGGGACAGAAATATTTGAACAATTAAAAAATATATGGTCGACGGTTCCTTCCTCAAGTCCACATTCACAGATAGAGTTGTCTCTTATTCGAATCTTTGCTAGAAAAACTGGCGTGCAAACATGGCCCAAGCGAAGACGAATGATTGTGGAAGTAATTACTTTAGGAGCATTGCGGTACTTAAAAAACCAAGGTTTAACCGGTATAAAAGGTTGTAAGCTGCCAAAGTGTTTGCCTTTGACTGACCTAACTTTTTGCCACTCATCATTCCACAATTTAACCATATGAGGTTTAGCTGCTATTTTTAGGTCCCGAGAAAAACATTTGTCGTAGGAATTGACTCCAAGTCTGATGGCATCCTTAGCACACAGATCAACCGATTCGTTTCCGCTGATACCACTATGACTAGGAATCCAAGCTAATACTACATCAATTCCACAGGAAAAACATTGAAATAAAACATTCTTAATTTTCATTGTCAGATAAAATCTATCTTTAGAGCGGAATGGAAATTTGAGAATATCTTGCAACAAACTAAGGGAGTCACAGAAGATGATAGATTTATTAAGTTTATGAGAAAGCACATATGAGACAGCCTCCAGAACAGCAGTAGCTTCCCCAGTAAAAATAGAAGTTACTTGTGAGCATTTAAAACTTAAAACAATATTATATTTTGGGATCCAGACGGCAGCTCCCACATGATCTTCCACAGACTGTTTAGAAGCATCAGTGAAGAGAGTTAACCATCCTGGCCAATCCCGCTCAATGATGTCACAAAACTTTGCATTAGCACCTGGATCATTTTTGATAATTCCAAAATCCAAAACAATTCTAGGCTTAAAGATCAAAGCGTCATACTCGAATTTAAACAATGGGTCTTTATCTAAATGGAAAATAGAAAATTTATTAGTAAACCTATTAAAACTTTTGAGTAGAGGAGGAAGTTCTTTATGATGCCAATATTTTGAAGAGTGTATTAGACCAGAAAGAGAATATAATTTATTATAAAGTAAATGGGAGGGATTTTGAAAAATGTTGCATAAGAATCGATCACATAAATATTGCCTACGGAAAGCTAGTGGGGGATCAAAGCACTCTACCTGAAGGGCACTGGAACATGATGATTTCATAGCACCTGTGATAATTCGAAGACACTTTGCCTGAATTTTATCTAGTCTAGCCAAGGCCAGCTTACTACAAGGCTCAAGAACAAAGGATCCATAGTCAAAGTGACTGCGAATTATGGCATTGTAGAGGATCTTTTGATTAAAAGGGTGAGAACCCCATCCAACTCCAGACAAAGCTCTCAAAACATTTACACCCTTCTCACATTTAGTAGTTATGTATGTTAGATGTTGACACCCAGATAATTTAGAATCTAAAATTATACCTAAAAATTTTACACTATCCTTAATACCAATGGACTCATTGTCAACCATTAGTTCTACCCTAGGGATATTTCTCTTACGAGAAAATATCACACCATTACACTTAGGGACAGAGAGAGAAAGTCCATGGTCACTTAACCAAACATTTAAATAATCTAAAGCACTATTTAGTCTAATGGAGGACGTCTCGAGTGACTTAGAGGAGGCATATAGAACAATATCATCAGCATACTGTAAAATGTGACAAAAGCAATTGACTGATTGGTCCAAATCATACGTATAGATATTATATAATATAGGGCTTAGAACTGACCCCTGCGGCAAGCCCTTATATACCATCCTGGGTTCAGAGATTTTACCATCAACTCTCATATGAATTAAACGGCACATAAATAAATTG
This sequence comes from Pseudoips prasinana, assembly GCA_951640165.1. Classification (NCBI taxonomy): domain Eukaryota; kingdom Metazoa; phylum Arthropoda; class Insecta; order Lepidoptera; family Nolidae; genus Pseudoips; species Pseudoips prasinana. Next base: position 21,281,707 of record OX621260.1, read on the forward strand.
CAAATAGCATTGATCAATCTTACCGGGATACTCAGCTGTTGCAATTTTTGCCTGAGTAGGGGAAGTTGAACATTATCATATGCTGATGATATATCCAAAAACACCCCAATAAGACTCTCGCCCTCGGAAAACGCACGACGAATATCGGTAGTGAGAACACTAAGGCTATCCATCGTGCTCATTCCCCTCCTAAAGCCAAACTGTGATCTTGGAAGTAAGCCTTTATTCTCTACAATCCATTCGAGCCTATTTTTAATTAAAATTTCAAAAATCTTAGCCAATGTTGATGAAAGAGCAATAGGTCTGTAAGATGTAGATTCAGCAGGATTCTTACCTGGTTTAATAATAGGAATTATTAATTGAGATTTCCAAGACTCTGGAACTGAAGAAGAAAGGAATACATGATTGATAATATTAAGAAAAATTAATTTGGTTGAATGAGAACATTTACTAATAAAAGAATACGGAATACCATCCATGCCTGGGGCCGAATCTTTCAGGCCTTCCAATGCACAAGAAAGCTCATTAATAGTGAAAATATCATTCATGCGATCACAATTGTTCACTGGTATCAAAGAAGGAGACAAAGAATCAATGTTAGGTACAGAAGGAGGTGCTAGATTATTGAAGAAATTTGACAACCAATTAGACGAATCATTAGAATCTGAATTATAATAATTTATTTGAGATCTGCGAAATATTTTAATTTTTTTCCAAACCAAAGAAAGTGGGCAACGTGGCGAAATTGATTCGCAGAATTTACGCCATCCAAGTAACTTTTTCCTGGCCAGTAATCTTCTTGTGCGAGCAGAGGTTTTACGAAAAGAAATATAATTTTCCATACTTAGATCTCTAGCATACATATACTCAGCTTCATTACGGAGGTTTACAGAAGAGGTACACTCAGAATCCCACCAAGGAGGTGATGGAATTTTATTGCGAAAAGAATTTTTTAGGGGAATGGAATTATCCGCAGCATGAAGCAAGGCATTATAAAATTCCGAATAGACATAATGAAAGTTATGATATGTTATATGTGGAAGAGAAGCAGTTTTAGAGTCAGCCAGGTATGAAAACTTATCCCAATCAGCCTTAGGGAGACTATATTTGAGAAGGGGAGGAGGGGCAGGAGCAATATTGCATGATCGATGCCAGTCTAACAGAAGAGGAAAATGGTCACTTCCATAAGATAATGGCAAAACAGACCAAGATAGAGATGAAGCAAGAACTGGAGAAGCTAGGGAAAGGTCAACAACACTTATGTTTTGAATGGGAGATACTCTTCTGGTGGCTGAGCCATCATTAAGTACACAGACATTCAAATCATCAAACAAATCAATAAGGGATGGTGACAAAGAATCACAGAAATGTGATCCCCATAGTGTATGGTGTGTATTAAAATCACCTAAAATAATAAGAGGGCCAGAAATATTAGAAAGAATAGAACGAAGGTTATTAATCAAAGTTATATTGGGATGGGGAATATAGATAGACACAAAGGTTACATCTAGAAGCTTAGCAGCAACTACATGTAATTCTGAGTCATGGGAAGGAAGAGATATTTGAGAGTATTTATATGATCTATTTATAAGTAAGGCACACCCAGCATAGCCATCCTCTCTGTCATCACGAAGACAAGAGAATCCAGCCATTCTGAATGTACTGCCAGGTTTAAGCCAAGTCTCTGAAATTGCACAGACTAAAGGTTGATGTGAATTTATTAAATTAATTAGTTCATGCTTTTTGTGGCGAATATTTCTACAATTCCACTGAAGGAGGGTGAGAGCCATTTTTATTTATAAAAAAAGCTAAAAGTTGATGGAGAAGATTCATGACATTATGGGGAATGGCATCGCTGAACTTTTCTACAATATTTATAACTGTACAAAGAAGAAGCTCTATCAGATTATCATCAGGAGTAGGAGCAACAAGAGAAGAAGGGTTAATCATAGAAGACACAGGAGAAGAAACAGAAGGTTTAGGATAGGCACAACCATTAGGTTGAGAAGATTTAGGGGACTGAGAAAGCTCATAGTGAGCATTGACATCATACCCTGGAACAAGGGTTGGTCTAGGCCTACGCTCCTTAAATACGGTCTCTCTGTATGAAGTTGTCTGAGCCAAAGGAGGCTCCCCAACTAGCGGAGAGGAAGGCACCCTATGTCGAGATGGTGAAGGAGATTGATCTGCATGTGACTGTGAGGAAAATTTAGTTTTCTCTGCAAAAGATGGCCGAGCTGACTTAAACCTACGGGAGGCCTCAACAAATGAGATGTTCTCCTCTGACATAACTGCTTTAATATTCTTTTGCCTGATATGCTCAGGGCACTGAGAGTATGTTGCCATGTGACGACCAGAACAGAAGACACATTTTGCATCCTGTTCTTCAACCTCACAAGTGTTACCACGATGAGACTTGCTACATTTGTAACATCTAGCACTAGATCTGCACTGTGATGTTATGTGTCCAAAACGACAACATAGGCGACATTGAATTGTTGGTAGTTGGTACAGTTCAACTGGAAGAGATGAATTGAAACAATACACTCTTTCCGGCAGAACACGGCCTAAAAACGTGAGAACTACCGTAGTTGATGGAACCCACTCTGTCTTCCCTTCCCTAATAAGTTTTTTATTTAATCGGCGAGCTTTGACAATTTCTCCACAAGTGCTGGGGTATGTAATGCCATCAATCATATTATCAAGAGACCAGTCCTGTGGGATGTTCTTAACAATTCCCATACGAGTAATATGGAATTTTGGAATTCCAGCAGTTAAATTGTTTGCCTCCAAAAAAGTTTCGTTAGAAATAAAATCATTAGCAGAGTCAGCCAAAGAAAACTCAATAACTATTTTACCTCGTCCTATTGATTTTATTCCACCTTTGACTATATGAGATACATTATTTTTATGTATTAGTTGGGCTATCTTTAACGAATGGAGAGAACAATTTGACGTGACGTGGACCAGGAACGGAGCAACATCTGTAGGACCATATCGGAATTTGTTTACATAATCCGGGCACATATATTCAGATTGTACCGACGCAGCGGGAGACGTTGTCTTTTTGGAATTGCCGTCTACAGCGTCCGATGCTCTTTTCCTAGCGACACGCGCCGTCCTCTCCGCAGGTACAACCGTATCGACATTGCCGCCACCCCCCTCATCAGGAGGACGATCAGTGTCCATCCCCCCATCGGGGGGATGGACTGTATCCATTACCAATTATTAATAAACGAACACAGACAAACACTTACAGCACAAAAACAACACGAATAAGAAGCTCAAATGTATAGAAATGATTAATGAATCCCGAACACGTGTTCACTCAACCTCCGAACAGCGAGAATCCAAGATTTTGCATAATTTTCCTAACATTTGTACGTCGTCTTTACATGTCAATAAAACGCGCTCGCTACACCAAATTTAAAAAAAAAAAGCTTTATAGTATAAAAATGATAATTTTAATTAGCAATTATTATCTAAATGTAAAAACATCATATATCTCCTCCCAATCAGTAAAGTAAGATAACGAACAGGCAAATGAGTGATTATCCAATGAGCCGGAACAAAATTTTCCATCACACTCTTCCGAGGCACTGTCACGTTCATCCATTAATCATCCTGCATCCGCTCCCTTAGCCGACAGTCGGCTAAAAACCTGTTACGTTGCATTTATTATTTCCCTTCTTATTTTGAACGCTTGGAGGATATAAATTACCCTGCAAATCAATCATCGTTAAGTTTTTACAGCAGCTTTGTTCGTTATAGGCACTCGCGGTGCGCCGCCATCAATGCGAGAACGTCGACGCTGATCCCTTAGTTTGGACCAATCAGCGGTTTATGCGGTGGGCTCATAATATTGATTTAGGTGAATTTGCTGAGAATCTCAAAGGTACGTACTGTAGATATAATATGTCTGTTTTAATTTTCTGACAATGAATGTATTGATTTTTGAGGCGCCTGTGAGACTGCCTCGGTGTTCTAGCGGTAGCGTGTTCACCCGCAGATAACGAGGTCCTGGGTTCAAATCCCGGGTCGGGCCAAAAGTGATTTTGGGACTTTTCTGTAAAAAGAAAAATTTCTCAGCATCAGCCCGAAGTCTGGGAGTTGGCGGTATTATACCCCCGTGCCTCGGAGAGCACGTAAAGCCGTCGGTCCTGTGCCTTACCTCTTTCCGGTCGTGTCGCTAGGCGTCCCATAGGATCATGAGAGTGATGGAATAGAAAGTGCTCCTGTGTTTGCGCACACACTTGAGCACTATAATATGTCCCGCGCAGATGACTAATCTCTGTTGAGACGGGGCGCCGTGGCCGAAATTCGGCTAGGAGGACACATTACTCTTACCAGTCCGTAAGTGATCGGTGAGATACAAGCAGCTAGGTTCGCGGTCAGCTCATAGATTTATTGTTCACTAGCTGTGCCTGGCGGTTTTACCCGCGTTAAACTTTATAAATTATAGCCTTGGTGTTAATCCAGGGTGTCGGCTAACTCCATACCAAATTTTATTAAAATTGCTCTAGCAGTTTAGACGTGAAGAAGTAACAAACATACACACTCACAAACTTTCGGCTTTATAATACTAGTTTGATTTTTTATTAATTACCAAAATCTCTATCTGTGTTATCTGTGTTACCGAATCTAGCTACTTCCAGGGTGCGCCAAACGGAGGCTCCTATCTTGCACCCCAAAGTAAGTTAAGAAACAACTAATAGGGTCATATTTTTAATAGATAGCGGAGTACATGGTGGTCTAGTGGTACTGGAACCATCATTCACCGGAGAGACAATGGCGACGGCACTCGGTATACCACCATCCAAGAGCATTATCAGAAGACATTTAGTGGCCGAATTCGACGCCCTTGTCATACCCGCGAGGTAACTAAACAATATACTCATTTATATGCCAATCATGGAAAATATAATATTTGCGCCAGACATCACAACTCCGTAAATATTTATATTGATTTCCACCGCACTGATCAATTCACAAGTCAATATATTTTATTTCAATCGTATGGTTATAAAGCATGTACTTATGTAAAAATTATATTTTCTTATTATATTACCTATATTATTATGTATTATATGATATATTCTGATATATAAGTCTTTAATAGATCATTGATGATAAAGTACAGTGATTTGGTGAAGTTTATTACGTACTGTCTATGATAACTGAGATTATGGATGTGAGCGGTGTGGATGATGTGTGCATAAAGTGTTGTGAGATGCGCAGTGCATGTCCCCGAGTGTCTGAGTATTGAGTACTTAGTGTAGTTGCCACCAGGCATCACGACCCCGTAGGACAGCAACCTGTAGTTGATTATAATGTGAGGTGCAATCCTGCAGGTATACGATATTTTGCCAGGTGGAAGAACTGCAAGTGGAGGCTGCCCGAGCATCCATGTTGTCCACAAAACAAAGATAAACCAATGAAAATCAAAAAACTCTCGTTTAAAAAGTAAATTTATCGCTTCGGTGCCCGAAACTGTATCTATGTAAAATTTCCTGTATCAAATGTTTGTACATTCGCTATTTTTACACAAAATATTTTCTTTGCCGAAGAGAATTTTGTATCCATTAACCGTGTAATCGCGATCATTTGTAAAACTTTTTGATGGAAAACTTTACGAGCGATGAAGACTGATAAGTTACCGTAGGGATCGTGGTTTAAGTAACGGAATATCATCAAGATGGAGCGATCGGAAACATTAACAATAATTAATTTGTACCTTCGCCTTCGTCAGTGTTAGATTCAATTTTGGACATTGTGACCCCCTAGTCTCCCGATCTTGCCGTAGATTAGATTCGTCACGTTAATGTTTATTCAAGATTGATCAATTTGCTAAAATTAGTAAATGTATACAACTTAGTTGATATTATTAAAGATATAAGCATAAAATGCTTCGTATCATCATAGGGGGTAACTAATATCCCATTACCTGCATTCACTAAAACTATTGAAGAGGATTCGTTTCGATTATGAAGAATATTGAAAACATAAATGTAATAATCAATGATTTATAAATCTTTAAATTGAATATTCATAGGTTTAAAGACGGAACCATTTACAATAGCTTTAGGATTAAAAACAATAATAGCATTATTAATACTGTAAAATAAATATGTTTTTGACTTGTATACATTCATACTGTGAAGTCGACAATGTTGTATATTAGGTTCACCTGTAATGACATCTATTGAAATAATATAAATGTGAATAAATAATGATGAAAAAGATAAACCTAAGGGACATCGAGTCAGTTTATTTTGTTATCATCAACCCTAACTTGGCGATCCTTGCATCGAGACAGAACGGTAACGACCATTTTATCGATACATCATGAATGCCTCTCTGTCATCATCATTATACCGCACTACATTATCAGATTCTGTCCACTTTTCTCCTTCCACATAATATTTTATTTTTTAAACATATTTCGACATGTTGAAATCATGTGCTTGTTGAGTATTATTTCAAAATGTTGATTATATTATTGTCCTTATTTTAATTGATGCAAAGATGATTACTGGTTCGTCAGTTTTCAATTTTGCCGTTATCAAACGCTCGATCCAGCACTTTTCTTTGCAGTCCAGTTATATTTTACTTTATTTATATTTGTACACAAACAGCATGATTCGTATCATTTCCAGCAATATGCGTCATGCTTTTGATGTCTATGCTAAATATTATTAAATTATCATCTAATTTGTAGCTTCCAGTGAATTTAATAAAGCGAATATGAAATATTTTATGCGGTGTTTTCCTACTAGGTAAAAATGAGTGACACAGCAAGGTTCAAAATGAAGAGTCGTCGTTACTTGCATGAGCTTTTTGTGTTAGCAGATATTGAACACAATAAAAAGGTGCAAATTTGAGAGTTATTATTATAACTTTAACTTAAAAAAATGGTCGCAAACCGCGCTCAGCCTGGCTTAAGTGTGATCTCAAATTTGTACTTTATCTTTGTGTAGTGAAATCAAATTGCAATTGATTTGCAGGAATTTATTTGGACACCAAATCAGAATGTTGGGTAGACCATTTTCGAGGTCCGTGGCGACTGGATTGCCAGGGATCGATCTCAGTGGTGATTCTAGGAGACACAGCTTAAGGGTAAGAATTTATAAAATGTTCTCAATTCTGTACTGTTTATTATATATTTTCTAATCATAATAAAGTAGCAAAGAATATCACCACCCCATTTCAGTAGAGGGGGCGTGGGAGGTGTAGAAGACGACCCCAGGGAATATCTCCCAGAGAACGAGCAACAGCGTCTCTCTGTGTACTCAGACTTCATCATACTGCGATCGCTAACCCGACTGCCATGCATGGCAATTATGGCCAAATGATGGACCCAACTCCATTGTGTCAATCTTTTGGGAGGCTTTTGGCCTTTGTGCAGTAGACGTCATTTGAATGACATGATGATTCATTAGAAATGTTTTGGATTATAAAACTTACTTGTATATTTTGAAGGTCTAAAAAGTTTGACTAGAGTAATCAGGGAGGTCACGCCGAAAAAAATTAAGGTTGGAATCTGGATTTTTTTTGTTCGAGACTTAATTCGCTTTGTCCGTCGTTGCCGAAAAATAACTGATATTATTTAAGCCTAATCACTTTAAAGTTTATAACCGTACTTAGTTGTTTTAACTATTTTTGGTTATCAGCCCTAATGGAAATTCAGTATATAGACTCCTGCCTGTTTTCCGGGCGGATAGGCAAAGACAACGAATTTCCATTTGTAACGATCTTTTCACACCTCTTTTACCGGTTGAGGACACTTCTGAAATGGCCTTTCTTGAGAACATCTTCGATTTGGGCAGAGAAAGTTCTACGAGGTCTTTCAGGCCAGTAATACTTCTTTTGTCAATCTTCTTTCATTCATCCTTTCTAAATGCCCAAAATATCTCTGCATACCTTTTTCAATCTTTGTGACTACATCCTCTCAATAAACCGTTGTTAACACAATTTCTGAACACAGCCTTCTTTACAGGGATCAATAACGCGTGCCCTGGGCGCGCTTAAACCGAAACATGACCGCACTTCTCCATCAAGTTCAAGCGAGAGTTCAAGTGTGTTGAGCTTAACTCAACCATACTTGTCTTACTCACCACCAATAGCTGTAAGGACACTGTCGCAGCTCAGCATGACTTATGCACCGCCGCCGACTTTACAAGAATACGAGCCAATATACACTCCGCTCAGCTTGTACTCACAGTCCAGTGTATCAACACGGGATAGCCTGCAAAGACTGAATGATATCAAAGAGAATTCTAGTATCACTCATAGGTAAGTATTATTTGAATCTATACTCTTTACTAATATTATAAAAAGGAATGGTTTGTATGTATGTTTGTTACGAATTGGCTCAAAAAGTACTGGACAGATTTTAAAAATTCTTTCACCATTTGAATGCTACATTATACAAGAAAAAAAATATCCTCATTAAAACAATAATAATGTTACATAAGGTGTAAAAAAATGCCTATAAAATTTCTTTCATCGCATGCACTGCAAAAAATATAGATGATTGAACAAAAAAATGTTCCACAATATTAAAGAAAATATCCAATATCTACAAAAAATTTAGTTGTAGTTATGTCACTATAACTACTTTTTAACATTTTAAAATTTAATAGAAATTCTGACCAAAATCAGACAAACTTAAAGATAAAGATTTAAAGATAAAGATTATTTATTTGCTTAAACATGTGTATGTACATACATAAAAAATGCATACAAGATGAAAATAAAAGTGAATTAAGGCAGACATGTTTGTCACTATGTGACGTGCAAAATTCGAACAATTATTATTAATGTTATAAAGTTATTAACTTATTGAATTTATTACTCAAATTATTTATACCTTTGTCTTATCCTTAGCAATTTAATCAATTAGTATCGTGTGTGTTATTATTATTATTATTTTTATTATGTTATTTCTAATTATTAATTTTGTTTTTGTATTTTATTATGTTTGTATTTTCTGCCTATGGGTCGCAATTAGTTACCCGAAATAAACATATTTTATTTTTATTTTATTTATTTTACCTAAATAAATTATTTTTCAAACAATTCCAAAAAGTTTAAAAAATAAATGTTCACCCGTGCGTAGCCGGGACGGACCGCTAGTTACTTATAAAAGAGCCGTCCGCTGGAAATTTACATACACTTACACAGAACAGTTTACTAATTTTCTCTACGTACAAATCTGTGAGATGATACGATGAGGCTGAGTATGAGTATTACTTTGGTTATTACACCCACTGATAAAATTTAAAAATACTATGCCATGATGTGATTTACTGACCTGTCGGTAAAGTTGTTATTCTTTGTCTGACGTTTAAACTAGGGTAGGCCACGGTAACCTTAAAAGTATAAAAAAGCAATGATTTATTTATTTATTATTAAAAAAATATTTTACATAAAGGACGTTAACTATTTACAATAATGTTTAAGACCGAAATATTGCCTTTTATTCAAGATAATTTTTTTCTGATAATTGTCTTTAGGTACAGTGTCCTCGATACAAAAGAAAAACCAACATTATTAGGAAAATGTTACTCATATATTGAATAAAATTAATAGATAGAGTATCCACATAGCTCGTCATCAATCAAAAAGGAACGACGCTTGTATTAGGATATTATCTATAAATAAATATCTTGGATTAACTAACACACTGCCATCTGATAATAAACTAAGCAGAGCTTGTACTATGGAAACTAAATAACTGATATACTACTTTTCTTTTGTAAATACATACTTATATAGATAATTACACCCAGACTCAGGTCAGCAGACATGTTCATGCACACAAATATCTGTCCTGGGTGGAAATCGAACGCACGACCTGCGGCCTGAAAGGCAAGCTATTTTTTATATTATTTATTAATTTGGAAAACAAACAGTTGTACATAATGAGCTTATAAACTAAAAGTAATAACACTGTGTAATGTTAGGATTACAACCCACATCGTTTTCACAGATTACTAAAACAATAATAATAATAATATGTAGAGTGCTGTGAAGTATAATGCTAAGAGGTTATATATACACTACAATATAAGCTGTTTATAGCTATATATTTGTAAATACAATACATACATACCTATTATAGATAAATTACACCCAGACCCCGAACAAATATTCGTGCTCACCACACAAATATTTAGTCTTAGAGTGGGGATCGAACCCACGACACCTAGCTTTACAGTCAGGGTCACTAACTACTAGACCAGCAGACCAGTCTAAACTAATCAATGTATGCGGTACATACTTAGAACAACGCAACTAATCTTTATGGGAATCGATTCAGAATGAGCTCTGAACTACATAGTTGCGACGTCTAACAACACATGCAGTGTCGCAGATACTGATTTTGTAGAGTTCCGTACCCCAAGGGTGAAACGGGACCCTATGACTAAGACTTCGCTGTCTGTCTGTCCGTCTGTCACCAGGCTGTATCTCATGAACCGTGATAGTTAGACAGTTGAAATTTCAACCAACAATACTTACCATACTATTTCTGGCAACAGAAATACATCATTACAGATGATGTATTTCCGTGCCGCTATAACAACAAATACTACAAAATAAAATAAATATTTAAGGGGGCTCCCATACAGTAAACCTGAATTTTTTGCTCGCTTTCATAGATAATGGTACGAAACCTTCGTGTGCGAGTCCAACTCGCGCTTGGCCGGTTTTTTATACCTTGGGAAGTATCATTTAAAGTGAATTTTATCTCACCAGGTACGGACAAAAGGCAGACCAAGCACACAGAGTGAGTTCACCTCTTCCAGCGAAGTCAGTGGATGATTCAATTATAAAGCAGAAGCGACACCGACGCGTCAAGAGCATTGGTGACATTAATGCCTGTACCAAAGCATCAGTCTAAGAGTGGTCTCTTATATACCATGATTGATTGTCATCAGGGGCTAAGTCGCCGAACATCGATTTTTTAAATGGCGTTCAAAAAAATAATGGTTAAAAATGACTTAATCAATCGTTAAATCGGCTTCAACGTTGACAATCGATTCCGGACCATTTATGACGCCACATGTGCTCATGGAAGCCGATTTAACGATTGATTAAGTCATTTTTAACCTTTATTTATTTGAACGCCATTTAAGAAATCGATGTTCAGCGACTAAGCCGGTAGAGCCCCTGGTCAGCGATTAGGCTCCTCTGCAGTTGCATAATCTTTTTGTGGTCTGGAAAGTATAAGATAATATTTATGATCAGTCAATTTAACTTAAAGTATAGTACCTACTTGATGTTTTACTTACAGTTTTATACTATGAATGGCGTGTTTGATTAATATTTTGGAAGATTTTATACCGGATTAATTACCTGAGGAATATTTATAAAGGTAAATAATCGGAAGGTCAGAAGGTAATTATGATTATCCTTTCTACGGGAAATAAATACCGAACGGAAGATTAACCTTTAAATAGACTATGGATTAGACAAAGCCACAACAATTTCAACCTTATCACTTTACAATGAGGCCCTAAAAATTAATAAATAGCATAGCAAAGCCTGGTCAGAAGTTGAAGGGTTGGTAAAATATGAGTCGGAATTTTACAAAATATTTACTGCGTCTCAATCCATTCATATTTAACCTTATTGTCACATTGTTCCTGATTCTGTCTTACACACCGCTACACTAATTGAAATATCATTGCATCTCTTTCTGATATAGCTCGTATAAAGCAAACCTCGTATAAAATAGAACTGTCAAACATTTCGCGCTTAAACTACATTGGAACTAGTTACTCTTTAGTTGTGTTAATTTAGTTTTAGCGCGAAATGTGACATGCGACGGTAACGTAACCTCTGCCCATACGATAAGTAAGTATACTAATCTACTTTTCGTATGGGCAGTAGTTACCTAGTGTCGAAGTTATTCAAGCCACCCATTAGGTCTCTGACATGGCTTGACACGACTTTTGTGTTATGGCAAAAACCGGGACCGGCTTCTAAATGTGCAATCTGAAACCTGGAGATGCTCAGAAATTAAACCACCTTGGCGGTCACCTATCTATGGACTGACCGCGAGCCTAGTTGCTTAACTTCACCATTTATTTATAAAGCGGTGAAAGCATCTGGCTATGATAGCCTCACGCTAAATTATACAACTAAAGATGCCCTATTCTACTCATATGGACTTACAACATAGTCCTTATGAAAAAGTCTATAAACATAATATCCTTATGTAAAGGACCAATTAACATAGTCCGTATGAAAAGGACTAATTACATAGTCATAAGTTAAGTTAAGAATGATTGAAGTAAAAGAAATGCAATGATATTAAAAATAGTTTTGTTGGAAGCGTATAGAATCAGGGACATTATCTTTAAAATGTGTGCAACTAAATTTCAGTCTTATGAATGTTTATATAATGTAGAGTTTCGGTTGATATTTTTTTAAGGATGTACTCAAATAATAGATGTTATAGTTAATGTGAAACCAAATAGTCTAGTTCCTTTCAATTTAGGAGACCACTTTTATATAGAAATTAAATGAATTTGTATTTAGGTCCACCGTATTTAGATTATTATTAAATAAAATGTAAGTAACGCTGTAACAGAGCTAGCTTCTCTAGAAAATGAACCAAAGGTTTTAATTATCTATCATTATTTGTATTTTATTCAAATTAGTAAAATTAAACTGTCTTTAAATGTAGGCCCGTAGCAATTAGAGAAACTGATTTGTATAAACGAATTAGGTAAATGAAATCGGAAAAGATAATTAGTAGGCCTCCTAGGTACTATGCGTTTGGCCGGAATGCGGTCAGCCGTCAGCAATCAATATTGCTGACCGGCTGCCGCATCACAGAGCGAATAAAACTACTTTCTCGTACAGATATCTGAGTACGGTCAGCCGCACGGATGGCCGCATTGCGGCTAGCCGCATAGCGCGTAGGAGGCCTTATAGTAAAATGCAAGGTTACTTCAAAAACACCAACAGTCTCACCATAAGCACTGATATATCAATGAACATAAGCAACAAATTTTGTGCTACAACCTATGATGATTACTTGTTAGATTTTCATACAAAAATAAGTATTTATTTAATTTTCCGCTTAAATGTTTATATCGTTCGCGCGTCTTCCTTTCGTTTATGAATGAAACATAGACCTACAAATGTCACGACAGTACAGCAACAACTTTTAAAATCATTTGTTTTTTCATGTATTGAGTTATGTCCGAACTCATAGAACAAAAGTTGTTGTTTATGATTATAGCGATCTAGTCCTACGAGGTTGTTGGTGTTTTACAAATAACTCTGCATAAAACCACAATAATCATTCCCAGTCTAAGGTTTAAATATCTTAATGGACCAAATTGTTTGATTTGATCTATATCTTTTAACCGTTTTCGCTACAGTTTCAATGAATTAGTCATATTCGACCACAGCATATGTAATAATGCTGGCAATTCTATCTTCTACACTACTTAATGTCATTACATCCCTTTCTAATGTACCTCGTATGAAAAGAACAGTGCAAATAAAGAATTATTGCCAAAAAAAATGAAGACAATCGACGCGCAATACAACTATTTATGTTACCCATAAATAGTATTCCTGAGTCTGGATTTCCTTTGTAACCGTCAATTATATGTTTGCAAAGTACCCCGTGAGTAATAATATACTCCGTGCTGACGATGTAATTAAAAAAATATATACTTAAACTAAAACTGCGCACTTATATGCGCATCGGACACATGATTTTTACTCAATATTTCGCGCCAAAACTAAAATGTCACAAGTAAAAACTGTCCTTCTCATATCAACTATGTTAAAAAGAGGGGTAATGATATTAAAGTTAGTTTACTTTGTAATGCATGGAATCGGAAACATTGTCAATATTAACATTAAATCAAAGTTGTGCGACTTCTGTACAAACTCGCATATCAAAATAGACTGAGTTTAATATAGTCAAACATTTAAATCTATTGTCTTATGATATTCAGTATAAATTAATGGAATAGTCGTTTAAATGTGTAACTTAATGTTATTGAATAAGTTTGTAGTCACTAGAAACCCATTCATTTATAAAAGTTTTGTTTTGCCATACAAAATTTTTGCATGAAACAAAACATTTTCTAAAGTAAGAGAGTGAATAAAAACTTTTATAAGTGATTACGGGTACGTTAAAAAAGTGTTGCCACCTTTTAATTTTGGTCATAAGGATCAACCTTATGAAAATCTCCATAATTGCCATTTAATTTAACGAAAAATCACAAAATATGTTAACTAATAATTTCAAAATCATCATCTTCACACTGCATCAGCCAGATATCGTCCACTGCTGGACATAGGTCAATCCCAAAGGTTTCTATAACGTTGCTATTTAGAGGGGTTTGCCGTAGTCTTGCGCTCGGCATGCGTGTTGGCGACCGCGGTTAGGTGGTAGTTAGTACACAGGGGGCCCTGCTGCCCGACTACCTGGTGTAACACTTAGTCGGCTTTTACGACACCCACGGTAGGGTATGTGGTGGCCCTGTTCTTCTTTCTAGGCCAGAAACCACATAGCAAAAAATAATTTCATTATCATCATCATCATATCAGCCGAAAGACGTCCACTGCTGGACAAAGGCCTCCCCCAAAGATCTCCACAATTGCCGGTCTTGCGCTATCCGCATCCAGCGATTTCCAGAAAATAATAATTAATATTTCCGATTGAAATTAATTAATTCAACTCCAAGCCGATCTATGACCTATATGCATAACTGATTATTTTTAATTTTAATCTACTAAGATTACTGGATAATAATAATAAATGGAAATTATGTAAAGTTGTTACTACATAACATTACATAATTTTTGGTTTAAAATTAACGTTTGTAAAGGATTATAAACCAACCAAGGAATAATCCCCGTTAGGACTTATTTTATTAGTCTGTCGAATAAAAATAATAAAATGGTTCACATTAAAAATAATAGAATGCCGAAATTGTGTAACATAATATTGCTACCCCATCTCTTTGCGTGGGGGAGTGTAGCAGTCATCCCTTGGGAATATCTCAAAGAAAACGGGCAGCAGCGTCTCTCTGTGTACTATGACCATCATACTGCGTTCGCCAAGTTATGGCATATCCTTCCAAATGATGGACACAATTCACATCATCTTTTGAGGCCTTTGTCCAACAGTGTACGTTATTCGGTTCTCATGATGATATACAAAAAAAAGCATACAGTTAGTTTAATAACCGTCTCATATTTTAAATTCAATAAAAAACTAGTTTTAAAACAAAATTATAACGATGGCAACACTAAAATCAACTGTTCACTAACCACGCTGTATCTACTTGCCGTACACTGTGATAACGAAATACTCTCACGCATTGAATGAACCAGAGCTTCTAAGGCTACCATCAGACGGACTGCATCGCAGCAACCGCGTGCTGTTGATATATTCAACTGCACGCAGTTCTACGTTCAACTTCTTTCAGCCATTATATCAACTTAACGCTGTCGGCTACAGTAATGTAGTTTCGACCCCCGCTGTCCATCTCTGACAGCATGCAGTTAGTGTGCAATTATAGAAGTATCTACTTGGGACAGTATATTATGCAACCGAAAGAGATACAAATACCTACTCACTGCACAATTAATCTGGCAGTTTATTAAAGCTATAGGATTGAACAGTGAACTCTAATAAACCAAGGAGCTCCGCTACAAAAGACCAGAAATGGTCGAGGTAGCAAGATGCCAACAAGGCATCAAGCCCCAAATAATAATCATAATAATAGTGTGCAGTTAGCCAAGAAGCAAAACGCGTATCAGTCGCACCGAACGGCAACAACAATTATGATACCGCTATTTATTTATTTCTTGAATAAAAAGTAAAGTCAGTCAATAAATGCCTTACTTTGAGCTCCTGGACCAGATACGTGGCGTCAACTGCGTAAAGTCAGATCCGACAGCAGATAACTGCGTGCAGTTTAAAATGTCGACTGCGCGCGGTTGCTGAAATGCAGTCCGTCTGATCGCACCCTAACATTTTATGAACAAAGTATTATTAGAAACTTTATATAACTAAATAGATTACACAATACATTCCCATCGAGCTTGGATCCTCTACTTTTTGATGTGTATTTACAATTTTGTTACATTTTTATCGTTTTAGATCTATTTTACTTTTAATTATTGTGATTTCCTTTTTGTGATATTTTGAGTTACCAATTAGTTAGATATTTATAAAAAAAAACTTTCGAAATAAATGAATATGTGAATGAAATGTTGCTTTTTATTTTCACCTGACTGTAGTGGATGGCAATTGAATATGTTTAGAACACACGGAGGTTGTGAAGAGGGTTAAAGGCAACATATCTGAACAAATATATTCGAAGGGTAGATACACGATTTATTTTTCAATTGCAAACATTGTTCGTTTTATAGGGAAGGCCGTGTTCTTTTATCTAGTGTGGTAAGGGCTACTATTGCCGTAGCTAGTGTGATGTCTTGGGGCATAAGTTGCTCAGCCACCTATACAATATATACGCCGGTTGGCGTGGTTAGTAAGTGCTTGCCTTTCAAGCCGAAGGTCGTGGGGTTGATTCCCACCTAGCACAGATATTGGTGTGCATGAATATATATTTCTCCTGAGTCCAGACTCCCAGGTGTAATCATCTTTATGAGTATGTATTTACAAAAGAAAGTAGTATATGTAATATATAAGTTATCTGGTTTCCATAGAACAAGATCTGCTTAGCTTGGGATCAGATGGCCGTGTCTAAATAATGTCGCAGGATATTTTTTGATTAAAAAAACGTACATTTAGTAATCTTCCACTTGTATAACTATTATAATTATAATAATATAATATCTCAGGACAATGTCACACAGATCATCCTAGCCCCAAACTAAGCAAAGGTTGTACTATGGGTATGGGTACCCATAGATAGATAAATACTTATATACATAGAAAACATCCTATATACTTAGAAACAAATATTCGTGCTCATCGCACAAATATTTGCACTTACCGGGATTCGAACCCAGGACCACCAGCTTCGTAGCACTACCAACTAGGCTACGGTGACCGTCAACTATCAACATTGCGATGGCAGATGGGTGTATTTATTAAGTAATATAAGACGCGCAACATAAATATTGGGGTGTCCGTACGAGTCACTATATTGCTCACAAAATAAAAATAAATCTGTTATAACTTATAAGTGACGTATCATCCAGTAGCTGATAAGTTTTTTATGATTGGTTCGTCCAACAGTGAACAAATTCCGAAACCTTTCTTTGTGTTGTATTTAGCTCTCCGAAACGGAAACAAGGTCAATACCTTGTCTCCGTTTCGGAGAGCTAAATACGTTTCAGACACGTACATATTCTTTATCATTTTTTATTTCAATTTCAAGCATCATGTGTGTAAAATCTATACATATAATAAAATTGTAGGAAAGTCAAAACTGTACATTGAATAAAAGGATACTTGGGGCGTTATCGATATCAAAGCCATAAATATAGTTTTTAGAATTTTTGTCTGTTTATCTGTTTGTCTGTATGTATGTCCGGGCTAAACTCAAAAAGTACTGCATGGATTTACTTCAAATTTTGCATGAATATTACTAAGAGGTTGGGTCAACATATTATCACGGTTAGGCTACATATTATCACGCTATCACCTACGGGGGAGGTACTGTGATAATTTATAAAGTTTAACGCGGGTAAAACCGCGGGGCATAGTTAGTTATTATTTAGTGAAGATGCGCTATCTGCCTATATAACTGAATCTATTTAGCAAAACCAGTTTGTTAAATACAAAATATATTTATATTGGCTCCCCATGCCACATGCATCATCTGATCGTCATTATTGTACGAGAAGGTCATATTTTTTTTATGTGCTGTACATTGTAAAGTTTGCGGCGAAGGTAGAAATATAAATATTGGGCGTATGTAAAGGTCCTTAAGTTACGTCCACTGTATATTAAAAAAAAATTGTCTGAAAGTACGGTACTTCTCTGCCCTTTGCTATCTACGCCCATGAGGGCCACTAGCTATTTATTTAATAGCTCATTCCGAAGGATCTACAAAAGAGGCAGATAAAAGAAACTGCTCAAGTTTTGGAGCACATCAACGGCGGAAACACGCGGGTTTTTTCTTTGATGCTTTTACACGTAAATATTTTAGTTGTCCATAGGTTAAATATTTTTATCTATCTTTGATGTTCCATAAAGGTAAAGTGCTTTGAAAATAAAACTGCTCTGGCTTCAAACTTAATGTGTTGAGAAAGTTGTTTTCTTTCAAGTTATTGAAGTAACGCTTAAACGTTAAACTGAGCGTTTAAGTTTTAATCTATACACATAATAAAATCTTAGGAAAGTCAAAACTGTACATTGAATATTTTTCAAAAGGATACTTGTTGCATGATATACATACAATCGATATCTAAGCCAAAATATCGTTATAAGAATTTTTGTCTGTGTCTGTTTGTCTGTACGTATGTCCGGGCTAAACTTAAACTATACTTTACTGCATGGATTTACTTCTAATTTTCCATGACTATTACTAAGAGGTCGGGTCAACATATAGATTATATATTATGACGCTATCACCTACGGGGGAGGAGCTGTGATAATCTTACCCTGCGGAGAGACGTGGCGTCTCTATGTGTCCTCTACCGCATTTATCACGGGGAGTGTTCAGAGGAATTGTTCGAGCTTATACCTGCCGCCACATTCCGCCACAGACCCTCTCGCCAAAAGTGGAAATTTCATCCTTATCATCTGGATGAATGTTCATCTACCACTGTGCGTTTCACAAGAAACTTTTGGCCGCGCACTACCGCTCTGTGGAATCAATTAGCTGCGGAGGTATTTCCGATCCGGTATGACATAGCAACCTTCAAGAAGCGAGCCTATTCTTTTTTTAAGGCCGGTAACGCACTTCCAGCTCCTTAGGTGTTGCGAGTGTCCATGGGTGGCGGTGATCCCTTACCATCAGGTGACCCACTTGCTCGTTTGCCATCGAATTATATAAAAAAATATATATAGTTTAACGCGGGTAAAACCGTGGGGCACAGCTAGTATCAAATAAATACAATTTTTACCTTAGCTAGCTAGATGCCCTCACCGGCCCGTAACCGATCGGTGAGGTTAGGCAATTAGGCCCCTAGATGGGCGACCGCCAAAGTGATTTAATTTCTGAGTGTCCCCGTGCTTCAGAGGGCACGTTAAGCTTTCGGTCCCGGTTGTAGTCATTAGACAACAGTCGTTAAGCCATGTCGGAGGCTAACGGGGCGACTTGAACAACTCTAACACCAGGGCAATCACAGCCCATACGATAAGTATAATGCAGTTTTTGCATTTTGTTCTAGGATAAATATTCCTATATACCAATAAACAAGTGGTATTAAAGATTGTGAAAATGCAGAAACTATAACAGAGCTGCAAACTTTACTTCTTTCACGAGCGAGTATTAACCCAATTCCTGTAGTTTTCGTCTAGATTTATACGAGAAACGTATCGAAATTATTAGCTTTCAACTGTCTTGTGCGATTCAAATACATGTATTTTTATACTTATGGCAAACTTTAAAAAAGTTTCAGTACGTAGTTGTTAAATTCAAAGGCACTTAAGTTCTACAGTAAAATGCGAGGATAACTGACAACAATGTAAAAATAAAACTATTTATTTACCTGTATTTATTTTGTTCTTTTTTATCAAGAATTATACTGCCTATGAACATAGGTAGATTTACATACATTATCACATGTCATTTACCAATTTGGAACGTAATAAATAAAAAAGGTTTTTATTCACATAGACTTTAAAAAAGCGCTTGTAAATAGTCAGAACATGTTTGTAGTAATATAGTTGTATACTTTATTATTTCTAGTTACATAGATATTTAGGTACACGGATTGTATGAAAACATTTATAAAATTTATTTTATAATGGCAATGATATTTAGCTAGCTTGTATTAAGTTATTATCAAAGAGATTATGTTTAAGTTTAATTATCAAAATTTATAGTTTTAGCTATAGCTAAAACTATAAATTTTTATATATATTTGATAGCTATAGCTAGCGTAGACAGTGCAGATACTTACCGTAGCCAGTGGTCACCGTAGCCTAGTTGGTAGTGCTCCTGCCTACGAAGCTGGTGGTCCTGGGTTCGAATCCCGGTAAGTGCAAATATTTGTGTGATGAGCACGAATATTTGTTTCTGAGTCATGGATGTTTTCTATGTATTTATCTATCTATATAAGTATGTATATCGTCGCCTGGTACCCATAGTACAAGCTTTGCTTAGTTTGGGGCTGGGATGATCTGTGTGACATTGTCCGTAGATATTATTATTATTATATAAGTATTTATCTATTAATATAAGTATGTATATCGTCGCCTGGTACCCATAGTACAAACTTTGCTTAGTTTGGGGCTAGGATGATCTGTGTGACATTGTCCCGAGATATTATTATTATTAGTTATTGAGCTGAGTGTAAACGAAGCTGTTTCTTAGGCGCTCATGTAGTTCGTTCCTAATAATACTCTTCTTGAACGGCTGAACCGATCTTTTTCAAATTTGACACGGTGATAGTGACTTTACTTGTGGGTGCATATATCTTAGCAGACTCGATAATCAGTTATGGAATATCCAGTTATGGTAGAACTTATAAAACCTACCTAGATAACATATATAGGTTACAGTTAAAACTATTAAAAACTATAACTCCCGTAAAAATCAAATATAACTAGTTAGTTATATTTGATTTCTACAGGAATTGTATGTTATCTAGGTAGGTTTTATAAGTTCAACCATAACTGGATATTCCATAACTGATTATCGAATCTGCCAGGATATAAAAAAATCATTTTAAAAATACTGTAAAGTTTTATCAATTTACGTCAAAGAAAAGGTGGCAATTGTATCCGATACAAAGAAAAAATTTAATTGTTACTTAAATATTAACTATTAAATAGACCTAGTAACCTAACACTGGAGGTGTATCCTTCCCTCTATTATAAACAACTTACCAACATACATATAGATAAAATTATAAAGTGCAAAAACGCGAAGAAAACGCATTCATTTATAAAACATTATTACTTAGTACAAAGTGGGAACGACGCACCTTCAGATGTTCTAAGCTCGAACGTATCTATTCGCTAGCTACACCTTGGCCAATTGAGACGTAAAGTGTAACTGATTAGGCGCACATAATCTTTTTATTGTTAGATTAAGTGCCTTTTTATTTGAACAGAATTTTGTTTAATTCATCAACGCCCAGCCCAAACCCTTGGACCTAGAGAGCTGAAATTTTGCACAGATGTTTTCTTTATAATGTAGACAAGGAATAAGGAAGGATTTTTCGAAATTCAACCCTAAGGGGGTAAAACGAGGGTGCAAAGTTAGTATGAAACTTGGCCGTTTTTGAAGTTAAGGGCATGAAAATTGGTATTTGGCCTTCCAGTTAAAAAAGAAAGTCATGTGTTTCATGATTTTTGGTAATCTCACCCCCAAGGGCGAAAAATAGGGAATATAAGTTTTTATGAAAAAATGCGACATTTTTTAAGTTAAGGGCATGAACATTGTTATTTGACCTTCCAGTTAAAAATAAAAAATCACGTGTTTCAGGATTTTTGGAAATCTCACCCCCAAGGGCGAAAAATAGGGGATGTAAGTTTGTATGAAAAATGTGACAATTTTTAAGTTAAACGCATGAAAATTTGTCTTTTAAAAAGTTTAAATTTTTATTTCAGGGTTTTTGGAAATTCCACCCCCAAGGGTGTAAAATAAGGGATGTAACTTTATACTTTCTGACTGACATATCAATGCACTGCGCCTTAACGGCTGGAGTCAGAGATTTGAAATTTTGACGGTAGGTACCTTTTATGACGTAGGCATACACTAAAGAAGGGTTTTTGAAAATACCACCCCTAAGGGAGAAAAAGAAGGGATGAAAGATTTTATGAAAATTCATAATTTTTAATGTTACGGTTTTTTGGTATTTGGCCTTGCAGTTAAATATTTAAATACATCATCAGGATTTTTGAAAATTCCATCCCCAAGGGCGTAATATTGGGGATATAAGTTTGTATGAAATATGTGACAATTTTTAAGTTAAACGCATGAAAATTAGTCTTTTAAAAATATATATTTCAGGATTTTCGAGAATATCACCCCTAAGGGTAACAAATAGGGGATGTAAGTTTGTATGAAAAATGTGAATTTTTTTAAAGGTAATCGCATAAAAATTATAAAGATATATTTCAGGATTTTTAGAAATTCCACACCTAAGGACGTAAAATAGGGGATGTAAGTTTGTGTGAAAACCTGTTTTTTTGGATTTAAACGTATGAAAATTGGTATTTGGTCTTTCAGTTAAAAATAAAGCAATACATATTTTTAAACCAAAATTCAGAAAATAATTTGTTGGTAAAAAAAGTTATTCCAAAACTGATTCAATAGATCGACACCAACAATTTACGCCACATCGAACATTAGATAAATTCGTTTTTTTTTATGCCAAGTTGCTTAAAATGTCGTAGCCGTCGTCGTCTAAGTAAAGACTTAACGTGTTAAAAGATTTGTAACTTCTTTTTGTGTAATTTTTAGTACAAATTAAAAAACGACATTTTAATCAAATTGAGATAAAAAACGAATTTACCTAAAATTCGAGTTAGCATAGTATAAATTGGTGGTGTCGAGATGATTGTACCCAACGAAAATCATCTTAATTTTACTAATCTACAAGTTCACAATTTTGTAACTAGATGGCGTTTCAGATCGCGAAACTTATTTGGCATATCGATTTAAATAAATAAATGCTTGCAATAAAAGGTAGTCCAAAACTGAATCGATAGATGATCGCCTAAATCTCACCCAAAAAATATGCACACATCTTAATTTTACCGCTTTACAAGTTTATATTTTTGTTAGTATATGGCGTAATCATCGTTTTATATCGCACTATGGTTTCGTTCACAAAATGTGATATTAGACCTATCAATGCCATAGCCGCAACCTAATCTAATGGGAGTTACCTTTGATTAATGCATCCTTGATTATTATTTTACTTTATTTGACTTAGTGGCTATACTTAAGGGCAATTGATATGTATTCTTAGATTTTTTTGTTGATGATATCGGGTCCTTTTTTTATAACAGTAGCAAAGAAGTCTTTAGTTGCGTTTTATTTAGGTTATATTTAGGTTAGGGTTTCTTAAATTTATATTACTTATTTGTTTTCAATAATATTTTTTAGATTAAGCGAGAAGTAAGTAGTTACATTGGTCATCATTCAAAATTGTCGCAGACGAAGTCGCGGGCACAAGCTAGTTTAAAATAAACAGTTCCAAATAAAAAAAAAAAAATCTGAATACTAAAAAGTCGTACATGCCATGGAAGACAAAAACAAATGTCTCATTGAAATCAACGTAAAAGTTTATACATTTTTTTGGCTTACGGTGCGAGTTTTACAAAGTGACCCTGCGGCTGAATGATTCAAGCCGCCCCGTAGGTTTCTGACATGCCTTAACAACTGTTGTCGAAGACTACAACCGGAACCTCCAAAGCACGGAAACGCTTGAAATTATACCAATTTGGTGGTCATCCATCTATAGAAAGCGCGTTTGCCTAAATGCTTTCCGTATCCGATCCGACAGAATGAGCAACTACAGTGTATCATAATGTGTTGGCACCTTATCCAGGAAGGTCATTCTTATGACGACCCAACTGTAGTGCTCCTACTTCGACTGACTGTTGGTCTATGGGTTAGTGACCCCACTGCTAAACTACAGGTCGTGGGTACCATTCCCACTCGGGACAAATATTTGTGTGATAAACACAATTATAGCACGTACTATATACACAAGTATAGTATAGTACCTATAGATTATGAATATATTATGATTGTATCACTTATTGTGCTTGGAATTGTAATGTTAGCAATAAGATATCTGTAATAAATAAATAAATAAATTATTTGTTCTGTGTCTGGTTGTAATTTATATATAACTACGTGGTTCAACGCGGGTAAAATCGCTCCAGCCGTTTAGACGTGAAGAAGTAACAAACATACACACTCACAAACTTTCGCCTTTATAATATTAGTGTGATATTCATGTATCTAGTAATATATAAGTATGTCTAATAGTTGTCTACTTGCCATAGTACAGGCTCTGCCTAGTTTGCCTATGTAGTTAGATATCCAGTATTACACTTGTCTCAAGATATTTATTATTATTTATTTATTTTATCTTCTGCATAGAAATCATTAATGATAAGTGCTGGCCATGTAATTAGAGGAGAAGATAAATGGAAAGTAGGAACATTGTGGTACCGAAGAAAGCGAAAGACAAAAAAGCGAAAGCCATTCAGAAGACCTAGACTAGACTGTCGCGGGAAAGAGGAGATTGGAAAGTGTTGGAGGAAGGAAGCCTTTGCCAAAGGGCATACAGATGAAAAAGGCTATACCTTTTTCAGACATAGTATAATATTTATTTTTTAATAGTCGTTTTTTATTTAAGATATTTTTAATCTGTATGCCCTTTGGCAAAGGCTTCCTTCCTCCAACACTTTCCAATCTCCTCTTTCCCGCGACAGTCTAGTCTAGGTCTTCTGAATGGCTTTCGCTTTTTTGTCTTTCGCTTTCTTCGGTACCACAATGTTCCTACTTTCCATTTATCTTCTCCTCTAATTACATGGCCAGCACTTATCATTAATGATTTCTATGCAGAAAATATATAATAATATAAAGAGGAAATGTTTGTATGTATGTTTGTAACGAATAGGGTCCAAAAGTACTGAACCAATTTTAAAAATTCTTTCTCCATTTGATTGCTACTTTATCACTGATTAATATAGGCTATTTTAATTGCAAGAAAAAAATAAGGATCCCTACTAAAACTACAATAATGTTACCCAATGTGTAAAAAAATGCCTACAAATGCGCTACGAAAACTATTGATGATAGAAAAAAAAATGTTCAACAATATTAAAGAACATATTATTATAAATATCCACAAAAAATGTCGCAATAGCATGTGTCTAACTATTGCAGTTATGCCACTATAGCGACTTTTAAACATTTTAAAATTTAATAGTAATTCCGACCAAAATCAGATACCTTTGCCTTAATCCTTACCTAAATAAATGATTTCTCAAGGAATGCTGTTTAAATGTATACCTGTAAATTTCTTTTTAGTTTATTAAAATCGGACATTCCATTGGAAAGATATTACGAGTTTAATAAAATTGAAATAAAATTAATTCGCCGCTACGTCACCGCCGTAACGCGCCGGTGCGCCGGGGCCGGAGTGCAGGAGAAGTGGAAATCCTAGTAGGTATAAAAAATGATGCGGCATTCAGAGTTCATCCTGTGTGTTCTACTTCAACATGTACGAGGTCCAACATTGTTCCAGAAATTAAAAACAGTTGACGGAGTTACTTAAGAAACTTACCAAGCCGCTTGCCGAGATAGAGGCATACGTTATGCCAAAATGTTTAAAAAATAAATGTCCACCCGTGGGAAGCCGGGACGGGCCGCTAGTATATTATAAATCCCGAAAAATTTGGATAGATGTATTCAAGAACCTTGAAAAGATTCCCTCGATAATACAGTGCAACAGCTAGATCATCAAAAATCGCCGGTGAAGTTGCCTGTTAAATTATTTATAGAAGTTGTCGGCTTTTCCCGGGCAAAGTTCGTTATAGCCACTCGACTGACGTGAGTGGAGCTGTATGTACGCTCATAAATACACATAGAGGTTTGTTCTATATAGAGAGCTATTCAAGTTAAATAGTACCCGCGATGACTTAACCTTTTAAGGTACCGTACGGAACAGAGTATTAAAGGTTCATGTTGAATCTCTGTCTTGATAACTGTCCATATGCTCTTAAACTCGTGAACAGAATAAGCAACAGATGGGAGGTCATGCCACTATGAACAATGAGGTAGGACCTTCCATGTGTTGCTAATATTATAAAGCTGAAAGTTTGTGAGTGTGTATGTTTGTTACTTCTTCATGTCTAAATGGTTGGAGCGATTTTAATAAAATTTGGTATGGAGTTCGCTGACACCCTGGATTAACACATAGAATATAATTTATAAAGTTTAACGCGGGTAAAACCGCGGGGTACAGCTTGTTAATTATAATATTCAGGATCATGGTTCACATTCAAATGACTCACTATGAATATATGTAAAAA
Source organism: Pseudoips prasinana (assembly GCA_951640165.1). NCBI lineage: Eukaryota > Metazoa > Arthropoda > Insecta > Lepidoptera > Nolidae > Pseudoips > Pseudoips prasinana. The sequence goes on from OX621260.1 coordinate 21,307,895, forward strand.
TGTCAAACAAATTCCTCACACGACCTCAAACATCTATACATATAATAAAATCGTAGGAAAGTCAGAACTGTACAATGAATATTTTTTTAAAAGGATACTTGGGGCGTGATCTACAATCGATATCGAAGCCAAAAATATAGTTTGTAGAATTTTTGTCTGTTTATCTGTTTGTCTGTATGTATGTCCGGGCTAAACTAAAAAAGTGCTGCATGGATTTTCTTAAAATTTAGCATGAATATTACTAAGAGGTCGGGTCAACATATAGGCTACATATTATCACGCTATCACCTACGGGGGAGGAGCTGTGATAATTTATAAAGTTTAACGCGGGTAAAACCGCGGGGCTCAGCTAGTATCTTATAAAATGGGTTACTTACTTAACGTATGGACCAGTGTCAGAGTTCAAGTAGGCCTCTGACAGGGCTTAACGTCTGTTGCCTAATAGCCAAAACCGGGACCGACAGCTTAAGGTGCTCTCCGAAGTATGGATAGGCTCAGAAATTAAACCACTTTGACGGTTACCCATCTTAGGACTAACCGCGAGTCTAGTTGTATAACCTCGCCAATCACTGACGGACCGGATAGAGCATCTGGCTATGAGCGCCTCATAAAATGTAGTAGTATTTAAATACAATTCCTTTTGATCTCAAAAATGGGAAATCATAAATATAATTGTCCGGTGGGTCTCGAACCTGCACCATCTACCAATCCGGGGTAGGCGCTCTTCGTTAAGCTATGAACGATACACGCTGGCAGATCAAATTTAGGATTCCCTTGCTAACACCCTTCCGGAGGATGTAGGTATTATCTATCAGTTTTGTTTTTTTTCTAGAGACATGGCCAACTGATATGTTCACAGTTGCATGTGAAAGATCATATCATATAGATAATACCTTCCAAATTATTAAAGACCCGCCGGACGATTAAATTTATGATTTCCCATTTTTGAGATTGGATAAACGCTTTGCATTACGAATAATGCTATAAAATTCAAATTTAACAATTCCTTTTGGTTTACAAAAAGATCCGTATTCTAAACATCAGTACTGATTGTACAGCAAAATGGTTGCCTCAAAATATTATAATCTTAATAGAAATTTTAATTCATAATGCATTGCTATTGGCATGAAATTGAATTGTTTGTGTAAATAAATTTGTTTCAGGCCGTTGTATGGTCGCAGTTGTACCATAACTTACTTTTCTAGAAACAATATACGTTTTCTGTTACGGCCTATTAAATTGGCTGTTCTCAAAATGTGCATTTAAAAATCCCTTATAAAATAATTAAGTATAGAGAGTGTTCCTTACGCCTCAACTATTTTATACAAATATAGGGTCAAGCCCACGGTACAGGAAAAAATATTCTTTATTTAGATGATAAAGGAACTTTTCTACATCTTAATTCCCTTTTACACCGCTATCCTTCTCTTAAAGTTCTAACGTAATAAAAAAATCCTATTAATAATCCTATTAATAAATGCGACAGTTTGTGTACGCATGTGTGGATGTGATTGTTTTAATACTCCTTAACGCAAAAACTAACGAACGGATTTTGATGAAACTTTGTAGTAATATAGCTCATATATTCGAATAACACATCTATCTATATATATATATATATATATATATATTTATTATTATTATTATTATTATTTATTTATCTCAGACATTGTACATCCATATAATTGTTAGTATTATAATAACTTAAAACTATGTTAGTGTTCTTTTATTTTATTATTTTATTTCAATGCCACTTTTCGATGTAATGTTATAACTCAAAAACGCCTTTACTGATTTGGCTAATTTTGGTCTTGAATTATTCGTGGAAGTCCAGGGAAGGTTTGTACGTAGAGAAAATTTTGAAAAAGTCTTTAATAAGATATATACATATACAAACAATTTGTACTAATACTTAAAAGCGTAGCGAAGCACGTACCGGGCCGCTAGTAAGTTATAATTTAAAAAATTGAATGCAGGGAAAGCCGCGGGCTATAGCTAGTATAGCAATCATTTCTGAAAACAAGTATAGTTCTAGCAAGGCATGTATGCTTTGTCGCGCCAAAACTAATAACAGGCTGGAACTACGAGTAATTTGATTTAGCTAACTGAATCAGTCTGTCGTGCTTCACTGCGAATGTAGTTTTGTAACTGTGTGAGTTCTGCAGGTGTAAGTAATTAAACAATATACGTAATAAGTCTGACTGCACATATAGCGCAGCGGCTTGCCGCCTCGCCGTTTGGGTCCCAGGTATGATTCCCGCGCCGGACAACTAATTGTGTTTTTTTTATAGCAGCGAATGACAAACGAACAAGCGGGTCACCTGATGTCAAGTTATCACCTCCGCTCACGGACACTCGCAACACCAGAGGAGTCGCGGGTGCGTTGCTAGCCCTTAACTTACAGTCGGCAAACAAGTGTTGCTGTCCCTCCTCCCCACTTCGATGAGCTAATACATTAAAATTGTTAATGTATTATTAAGGAATCTATTCTATAAGGTGGAGGTACTTACTTCCCCAGGCGGGCTGCTCTTTGAGCGAATGAATGCTATGCCCTAGCTCTCTTGTATGACCCATAAATCATAAATAGTTGTTCTGAGTCTGGAAGTAATTTGTGTATTATGTGTTTGTAAATAAAGTGTGTATGGGATGATGTCGTAGATAATTTTCCACATGTAAAGAAATACAGATCTGTTCCCAATTAAACTCCTCAAAACGAGTTCTAATCAAAAGAGATATAATAATAATATCCTGGGATATAATAATAGGTAATAATAATGATATCCTGGGGCATTATTTACACACGGCCATCTGATCCCAAACTAAGCATAGCTTGTACTATGGAAACCAGATTGTCTATGTTATCGTAAACGCAGGGGCGTAGCTACCGCCGTATTTGCCGTATCAATTATACGGGGCCCCCGGGCCACGGGAGCCCCCAAAGTGTGTAAGGAAAAAGAATAAAAACTTTCTAATTTATTTTATTTTACAAATGAAAAAATTCTATAATGCCATTCCTTTTTTTCCCGCCTTAAGCGTGCGTTCAAAAGTTGGCAACACTCTACATCGTTATGGCGGGCTGCGGGACTTCCCCGTTTTACTTACTTCATCTTCAACTCAGCGTCAGCGGGGAATCCCCGGGAATCCTTCATCGATATCGCGATGAAGGTACGTGTACGTGGTTGTACTTTGCATTGGATGTTAAACCACGGAGTGCAGTGCACTGTTTATTTACGCGCTTTATATAAATGTGCATTACATTGTAATTCAGTACAAACAATATTGTTCTTCTGGTTTAGCAGTATTAGTAGCGATTTGTAAAAGAAATGAGTGAAAGGAAAAGAGATTATCCCAGCGGCGCTGAGAAAAGAAAAATTAAACAGAAAAGGGACGAGGTTATAAAAAAGTGCCCAAAATTTTTTCATTTTTTCAGAGACAAGATACTGTGAGTGATTTAGATTGGAAAGGTAAGTACTACCCAACCCATTTATTAGGGGCCCGTAGTGATAAACAAGGAAATCTTTTAATTTCGGTCTGTCCATCTGTCCGTCACAAAAAGTTGTCTCCCCCCTCGATTTTCACAATTATCTGTTTTTAGGGTTCCGGGCCTTGATTAAAAAAAAAAATTCTAACTTATCTATAGGATCGATTTGTTTTGTTGTTTGTCTATCAGTCCGTATCGTATCGTTAATTGCGTGTTGAGAACTTCAGATGTGCAGACTCGCTTTAGGGTTCTCGTTTTGTATGGCCATGGCCACTACACTACGCGCTGCGTTTAAATAGCACGCAGGTGTATAGTAATGCACGGACGGGCTGCAGGTGATTTTGTATCTACTAATAGGTACGAGCACAATCCGCGTAAAGTCTGTGTGCGTCTGAACTGAACACTCTCTAACTGTGACCCTACCCTTAGTAACGTTATTTATTTATATATAACTCTTTTTAGTTTAGTATCAAAGCATTCGTATTTATTTTTTAACAATTACTCGTTTATTTTTAGATTCTTCTGAAGCATGTTCTTCGTCACATATCCATCCGGAAATAGAAGAAAGCCAAGCACATACTTTATCGGATGTCCATCCAGAAATCGAGGAACCCCAAGTCAACGATTCTGATATATCTGCAGATTGTAATATAATTTCATCAGATAGAGGAAATTTTGGTGACAATTTAACTGAATGCGAACGAAAAATAATTTTTAAATTGGGTCCATTTAAACCACAACGACCATTTCCAAAAGTTTTAGAAAATAACAGACCTTTTTCGGCTTATTATTATTCATATTTCAATCAGGCAGGCATAAAAATTATAAGACCATGGTTATGTTATTCTAACTCTACAAACCGTACTGTCACTTCTGTTGGTTATTAGCAGATCGTCAAAACAAATCGTACTCCTCTGCTTGGGTTAACGGTGTTTTGGTTAGAAGCAATTTCACACAAACTATTCTTGACCATGAAAAGTCACAGCAGCATATTTGTGCCTCACTCTCTTATAATAATTGGTTGCAAGGAAATACCATCGATACTCTATTGAAAAGTGAAATCGATAGTAAAATTACATTCTGGAGAGATGTACTGCATCGTATAATTAATGTTATAATTACTTTAGTATCTTGTAATCTACCTTTGAGGGGGCATGATTCTGATTCTGGCAATTTTATGGCAATTTCACGTCTGCTATCTAACTATGATGCAACTTTAAAAGAACTTCTTCTAAAACCGAAAGGTGAAATAAATTATTTAAGCCCTACGATTCAAAACGAAATTATTAGCTTGCTTGGTACCAACGTTAGGAACAATATTATCTCAGAAATTAAAAAAGCTCCATTTCTGACAATAATTCTGGATACAACACAAGACTTGTCAAAAATTTACCAACTATCTGTAGTTTTTCGATATATCTCGGTTACAGAAAATGATGATAATGTGCCTAAAGAAATAAAAATCTGTGAGTCCTTTTTGGGATTTATAGCAGTAACCGATTGCAGTACTGCAGGTCTGAAAACTGTCATTTTAAATTTGACTAAAGAATATGGAATTGATTTGACTAAATGTAGAGGACAGGGATACGATGGAGCAAATGTTATGTCGGGTGTGTATGGATAACAAACCCTAATAAAAGAGCATGCTCCAAATGCCGATTATGTTCATTGTGCTGCGCACGCTTTAAACTTGGTTTTGAACGATGCTGCGAGACATGTTCGTGAAGTATCGACTTTTTTCGATAATTTAGAAAAAACATATACTTTTTTGGCAATAGTATAAAACGCTGGGCTATGCTAAGTGACAATTCCTCTGAAAAATATTTGATTACCCTTAAAAAGGTATGTCCTACCAGATGGTCTTCTAGGAACGACGCTTTATTAGCAGTAAAGAAATTTTTTTTACTAATCATGAAAACTTTGTACCAACTAAATTTAATTTCAAATAAAAAAGATGAACGTGAAGAATGTAAAAGTATAATTAATATTTTAGAGAGTTTTGATTTCTTAGTGTTCGTTACATTTTTTTCTTCACTATTTGAAATTATTAATCCTGTTTCTAAAGCTCTACAGCATGAAAATAATGACTTACAGAAATCTAGTATTTTATTAAGTAATCTTTTAAATAGACTGTGCCAATTAAGAAATCAGAATTCATTTAATAGTTTGCTAAATGTATCCAAAGATTTAGCAAAAGAGTGGGGGGTAAAAACTGTTTTTAAAAACAGTAGGCGAAAGATAACGAAGCGTTTTTTTGATGAGTTATCACAAGATGAGAGAATTTCCGACCCGGAATCCTATTTCAAAGTCAATGTATACTATTGCTGTTTAGATATATTAATTTCTCAAACTAAAGAAAGATTTCAGAGCCTTTGCAACCTGAGTAGTATATTAGAAATATTACAACCGGAGAAACTCCTGTCTTCTTCAAGTGAAGAGATATTAAACGCTTCCGGAAAACTGTCTGCTAAATACATTAAAGACATCTCACTTAATCTTTGTGACCAATTAAAAACTCTAAAAACATGCTTAAATTCTGAAATTAAAAAAATGTATTCCATTAAAGAACTCCTTGAATTATTGCTAGTAAAATTCAATAGTCTTGCATCCAGTTTTCCCGAGGTAATCACAGCATGCTTTTTATTCTTGACCCTTCCAGTTATAACCGCAACGGCAGAAAGAAGTTTGTCAACATTAAAACTAATAAAAAATTACTTAAGAACTTCGATGGGACAAGAACGGCTGTCAGACATCTCACGATTGTCCATAGAGGCAGAAACTTTAGAAAAACTAAAATCATCATCAGCCATAAATGATTTAATAAATCAGTTTGCCGAAAAAAAGGCAAGGAGAGTGAATATTTAAAATTCGATTTTTATTTGTAAAATTTGTGTGATAAATAAATATTTCTTTTCACAATATTTTTTTGTTTTGTGAAAAATCTTTACCTCCATATAAGGGCCTCCAAGAAAATTTTTATACGGGGCCCCGACAAGGCACGCTACGCCACTGCGTAAACGCGATGAATGAAATCATATTGGCTTACAAGAATTAATTTGTTTAGTTTCTTTCCGTGTCCCTAGATGGCGTTGTTCAGTCTGCTTAAAAGTCGATATGGTTTCGTTCACAATTTTGATATAGGTCTCGACGATAATTAATTTAGTTCGTGTTTCATCCGCTACCGCACCGGGGCGCTACTTGTAGTGCAATAAATTATAAGTGCAGAACAGTGGTTTGTTTTCACCGCGGAGGACCCTGACCTTTATTCATGGTCCTAAACGAGCCAGATCGACGCAGCGAAAAGAATTTGGTGGTCGCAGCAGAAGACGACGGCGGAGTCCACGGAAGAGGCTAACCCACAAGACGACGAAGGGCCGCGGATCAACGGTGAGGTACTGTGACGACCTTCTTGGTTGGCACCTTCGTTCGTCCAAACATTTAAAAAGAAATCATTAAAAAAAGAACGCGTTTTGAAAATATTTAAAACGAAAAGTCAGGAGAGTCTACGAAAGAGCCCGATAGGATAACAAGCCCTGCTACCTATCATAGTGAAATTGAAGAAAATATACAACTAATTCAGTATTTGACGTGTATTACTTATATAATACAAAAGATCCCGAAGACGATCTGAAGCTGCAGAACGTCATATGGTGGACGCGCCGGGTATATTGATAAGTATACCCTGAAGAACGTGAGAAGAATCGAGGATATCACGAGAAGTATTTTTTCCATAAATAATTTCAGATGGAGCAATTCGACGGGGAAACGGCTGACGTTAACGATTTTTTTAGGCAATTCGCAGTAATTACCGCAATCAACAAATACGATGAAGATGCAAAAAAACTCATCTTAGGGGCATATCTACAGGGGCCCGCTTTATCATTTTATAAAAACATTTTTCCTCAGTGTGATACATTTGCTGATCTGCAGAAGAAGATCACCGACGAATTTGACGGGCAAAGCAGTCCACTCGCCGACTTCTTTGGAAGGCGACAAGGCTACAATGAAGACCCAGTTACCTATTTTTATTCTTTAGATGAACTGGCGGCCAAAGCGGGTACAGCGGTTACGGAATCAGTATTTATTAATCATTTCCTTAAAAGTTGTAACTCATTTTTAAAAAATAAAATAGGAATGCAAGTGTATAACAGCAAGAAGGACTTAAAAATGAGTCTCAAACAAATTAAAAGTCTCTTCTTATCCCAAAGTCTCACGCCGCTAAATTTACCCTTTAACACAAGCAGAGTTGGACATAATGCCCAAACACCAGCAAGACGCAGCGGAGTTGGGGACGGTCAACCGGTTCCGCATCGTTACCCCGGAACTGCGACATCGAGGACCAACCAGCCTACGACGGGGACCATTGATCCTCGACCAAATAAATTAACGTACCCTTACAATTTTAGACCCCGCGAAATACCTACAGGCAGAAGTGAACCGGACAGGCGTGGCGCTGACATTACAACTAGGAGAGGAGCATCGCCGCGTCAGCCACACCCAAACGTGTAGAGGCGGTTGATGTTCTACGAGGGGCGAATCAACCGCCATCGAGAGAAGAAATCCCTCAGAAGGGTGAGTTTGTCCCCTTCATAAATATTAAGTGTAAAGATAACCCATTTCTGGCCCTGATTGATTCGGGAGCATCCGTGTCCGTCGTGAAATTAAACGTCGCAGAAAAACTAGGCGAAACGCCGCAGTTTTCCAGTGCACGAATAAAATCGATAAATAACGCGCAATTGGATGTGATAGGGGAAATTAAATTGAACATTATTATAGAGAATGTTGTGTTTAATCATAGTTTTTATGTTGTGGATAAGATTTCACAAAATTTTGTCATAGGACAAGATTTCCTTTTTGCTCACGATGTAATGTTAGATTTCGGAAAAAATAGACTTGTAACTAATAAGATGACGTGTAATTTTGTAAAAAAAAGAAAAATGTATACTAATAAATAATTCATTAGAAGTATACTCAGACGAACAAATCTTATCAAAGAATGATTATTTGTATTTTTGTTCAAAAACCGCGGATACAGATAAACTCCTATGCGAAGTGAGTATAGGAAATGTAGAAAATAAAGTTCAATTTAATTTATTTAACAAGCTACCAATAACGGAACATAACGATTTAAATAATTTATTATCCAGTTACCGCTCATGTTTCGCATTTAATAAGAACGAATTAGGGAAATGTAAGGTGATGGAAGTCAAAATAGATACCGTTGACGATGTCCCTGTACATCGAGCGCCTTACAGAGTATCCCGTGAACAACACAAAATAATATCCGACCAAGTCGACCAAATGTAAAAAAATGGAATAATTAGAGAATCCAGAAGTCCATACGCATCACCAGTAGTACTCGTAAAGAAACCAGATGGCACATGGCGATTTTGTGTTGACTATCGTAAATTAAACAAAAAAGTAGTCACTGATTCTTATCCTTTGCCCATTATTGACGATTTGATCGCACAATTAAATGGTGCGAAATATTTTGCTGATCTAGATCTAAATTCGGGATATTGGCAATTAAAAATCGCTGAATCTGATCGACACAAAACAGCTTTTGTTACACCATCAGGTTTTTTTGAGTGGAATGTTTTACCATTTGGACTGAGAACGTCGGGAGCTATCTTCCAGCGAACCATGGATAAGGTTCTAGCAGGTCTGAAATACAGAAACGTAATCGTGTATATAGATAATATTATAGTGTATGGTAAAGATTACCGCGAGTTCCGGGAAGCTTTGTATCAAGTGTTATTACGATTAAAAGACGCGAATTTAACTCTAAATCCTTCCAAATGTAGTTTTGGATACCAACAAATAACTGTCCTAGGTCACACAATATCAGGCGAAGGTATCTTGCCTGACCAAAAAAAGTGGAATCAATTAAAATCGGTAAAAATACCCAAAAATACCAAAGAATTAAAATCCATCTTAGGTTTATTCTCATACTATAGAAAATTTATAGATAAATTTTCGGAAACGACTGTGCCTCTAAACAAATTATTAAAAAAAAATACTAAATTTCAATGGACCGACGCACAACAAAAATCGTTCGACGAATTAATGATGAAAATACAGACGCCACCGTTGTTGAAACATTTCGAAAATAATGAAAATTTGCAAACAAGACTCTACGTAGATGCAAGTGATTATGCAATAGGATCTTGCCTCATGCAAGGATCCAAAGAAATGTTCCCAGTGTGTTTTGCGTCTAGGAAGCTATCAGATGCCGAGAAAAAATATTCTATTACAGAAAAAGAATGTTTGGCTCTTGTATGGGCTATAAACCATTTTCGTCACTACCTGTGGGGCATGAAGTTCCAAGTGGTGACGGACCACAAAGCCCTTTGCTGGTTAAAGGAGAGAAGAGACACATCCGGAAGATTGGCAAGATGGGCACTGGCCTTACAAGCCCATGAATTCGATATAGTATACTGTTCTGGGAGGCAGAATGTTATCGCAGACTTCCTGAGCAGAAACCCACTAGGAGAAGGTGAAGAAGATAAAGAAATGGAAGATGGTCTTCAGTTATACGCTATAGAAGCAAACCAGTTAGCAGAAGGTCAAGAAAATGACGAGTTTTGCCAACAAAAAAAGGAGGCGGTTTTAACAAGCAATCGTAATCAATACAAAAGTTTTCTTTTGGTGAACAATGTGTTGTGTAAAAAAGTGAAAGTGCATGGTGTGAATAGATTTTTAATAGTGTTGCCTAAAGTGTTATTCAGTGAAGTGATGTCCGAATTACACGATAATGCACGTACTGGTGGTCATCTCGGGTTATCAAAAACTCTAGCAAAATTCAGGTCGCGTTATTTCATGCTAGGCGCGTATGCAGAAATCGAACGATACATCAAAAGTTGTAAACCCTGTCAAGAGGGAAAAAAGGTAAATAACATTGTGCCATTACAACCAATACGAGTTAATAATATACTGGATACCATAGAAATTGACATTATTGGCCCATTAAACAGGTCAAACTTAGGGAACAAATATATTATCACTTGTATTGACTGTTTTTCAAAATATGCAATTTGTAGGGCTATCCCCGCCACGGCGCAAGCTGTGAGTGATTTCCTAATTGAGGAAATATTTTGTAGATATGGAATGGTCCGTAAGATCATGTCTGATAAAGGTTCTATTTTTACATCGAGTGTAGTCAAAAATACCATTAAACGCTTCGGTAGTAGTCAAAAATTTGCAACTACAATGCATCCTCAAACTATAGGTTTGGTAGAAAGATTTAACCAAACCATTTTGAGAATGCTCGCTAAGTATTTAACAGACGGGCAAAATGATTGGTGTCATTATTTACCTTTAGTAACGTTCGCGTCTAACTCATCAAAACAAGCGTCTACAAATTTTTCTCCATATTTTATTTTCTTTGCTAGGGAGCCGGAACTCCCTACAGATTTAAACTTAAATATCAACATACAATCGACTAATCACACACAAAGACAAAGATTAAACGAAATTTGTAGACGCAAAGTTCGACATAACTTAGATCAAGCACGGTCTAAACAAAAAAAATTGTATGATAAAAAGTCTACAAATATATTGTACAGAAGACGGCAGTTAGTTCTATTACACTGTCCCAAAAGAATAACCGGAGTGAGTAGAAAACTTACTCGCCCATATAAAGGGCCATATCAAATAATAAGACAATTAACAAATAATAATTATTTAATAAAACACATAAATAATAATAGGATATTGTTAGTCCACTCAAATAGGTTAAAGTTATTTAAAATAAGATTGATGTGAGTTTGAAATCTATATTATTACTTACAAGCTTATGTGGTTATTATTTAATGTTAAAATATAAAATATTAATATGTTATTATTGTATTATATCTTAAATTTTCATTTAGTTACTTAGTGATAGTGTCACTTTAGTGGTAAGGTTCCATAGGGACAGGCTGTCACCATTTACTTTTAGTTTACTTATGTTATGTAATTTGTGTTAGGTATATGTACTTGATAAAATTGTGCACATCTGTTTATCACTCAGCTATAGAAGGTTGAATTTTTATGTTATTGCCCTATATAATTGTATGTTATAATGGATGCTTCTACTTTAAAGGATGTCACTAATACTATTTAATTTGTTTCATGTATGTTGTAATACCATTGGAGAGCTATCATGATGGGAGAAGATGACCAGCCTTCGGATCTGCTTGAAGATCCAAAGGAGACAACAGGATATACGTCCACACAAGGAAGAACGTATAGCTAGGGAAATAATCAACTATAACTTGTAATTTATTTAATAACAAAAAATTAATTAACTTTTGTGTCACGGGCAGGTCAGTAGGAGCTAGGCTTTCCAGGTTATAATTTAGTCTTCTTTTTAGAACTTGTTACACAAACACACACACATTTTCTTGTTTTCACTTAGTCTTGTGGAGTATCCAAGGTCCATAAGATTCCATAAGGAATGGTGGACATCAGACTGGTTGTCTGATATTGGAGACCTCCTGAACTCCTCACACGAGCACACACACACCTTGTCTTGTTTTTACTTGACAAGTCTAGGGATTTCCATGGTCCATAAAATTCCATAAGGAATGGTGGACATCAGACTGGTTGTCTGAAGATGGAGACCTCTGGGTCCTGACACCACACTCCCACACGTAGGCATACGCTGCCCTCGCCATACGCTCACACACATCAGACTGGTTGTCTGAAGACTGAGACTTCTGGTCCTGACACCACACTCCCACACGTAGACATACGCTGCCCTCATCATACACTCCCACACGTAGGCATACGCTGCCCTCGCCATACGCTCACACACATCAGACTGGTTGTCTGAAGACTGAGACTTCTGGTCCTGACACCACACTCCCACACGTAGACATACGCTGCCCTCATCATACGCCCACACATAAGCATATACTGTCATCACCACACGTCCACGCATGAGCATACATTGTCTAGCCACACGCCCACACTTCATGAGCATACGCTGCCCTTGCCACAAGCTTGCCTTGAACAAGAACTCGCCTTTATGGTGCATCATGGATTATTCGAACACATTGTAATTAATCATTGCAAGGTGGACGTATATCTATCTGATGATTTCATGTTTTGTTCTTTGCAATTAAATGTCAACGCCAACGTATGACGGGTAGAATTTTTCCTTTTGTCTGTCATTTTCTGCCATAAGACCAAATATGCTCTCCACAGGTTGTCTATGCTGATGTCCGATATGCTCAGTGTATGGTTGTACCATTTATAGGTTGTATTTGATGTCGACAAAACATATTATATGGTAACCCCATATAGTACGTTATGGTCAATGATGTCAATAAGACCTGTTGTGACACTCCCATGTATTGTATTATCTGTGACATAATGAAAATTAATTTATGACCCTTCCATATTTGGTATTATTTTTGAAAGTGTCAAACATGGTTGACAGTAAGAGCAAAGAGTATAAATAGAATTAATCAAAAACTTATTAATAAGACCTTTGTAACATTTTGGCTTAGAATCACACATGATGTGTGGAAAGTTTTTTTTGGAGGTTTTGCTTCCACAAGGCACTTTCAATAGTTATCCATTATATGATAAAATTGAAACTGCCGGTCTAGTCGTAAAGGCCGTCATGTATTGTAATTATTCCTCCATTAGGTAGGTAAAAATAAGCTAGTATAATGTTGTAAAGGGTTCTTTCGGAGAAAAAAATTATTTATTCTAATAATAGAATAAACAATTTTTTTTAAGAGAGACGGGGAAGATATGACTACCTTCTTGGTTGGCACCTTCGTTCGTCCAAACATTTAAAAAGAAATCATTAAAAAAAGAACGCGTTTTGAAAATATTTAAAACGAAAAGTCAGAAGAGTCTACGAAAGAGCCCGATAGGATAACAAGCCCTGTTACCTATCATAGTGAAATTGAAGAAAATATACAACTAATTCAGTATTTGACGTGTATTACTTATATAATACAAAAGATCCCGAAGACGATCTGAAGCTGCAGAACGTCATAGTACCCCCGACGAGGATCAGCCGCCGCCGCCCCAGAAGAGGAGCAGCCCCCGCCGCCCCGGAAGAGGAGCAGCCCCGCCGCCCCGGAAGAGGAGCAGCCCCCGACGCCTAGGAAGAGGAGCAGCCCCGCCGCCCCGGAAGAGGAAGCAGCCCCCGCCACAGAGGAGCAGCCCCGCTACCCCGAAAGAGGAGCAGCCCCTCGCGCAGGACAGCGGAGAGGAGCCTTCCCCCCGCGCAGGACATCGGAAGAGCCACTCGCGCAGGACATCGGAGAGGAGCCCCCGCGCAGGACATCGGCGGAGCACCCCGCGCAGACATCGGAGGAACCCCTCGCGCATGACATCGGAGGAGCCCCTCGCGCAGGACATCGGAGGAGCCCCCCGCGCCGGACATCGGAGGAGTCCCCCGCGCAGCAGGACATCGGAGAGGAGCCCTGCCCCCCCACGCTGGACATCGGCGGAGCCCCCCGCGCAGGTTATCGGAGGAGCCCCTCGCGCAGGACATCGGAGGTGCCCCCCGCGCAGGACATCGGAGGAGCCCCCCGCGCAGCAGGCCACTGGATCCCCCCTCCTTCGTGGAAACAGCGACGTACCGAGTGTGGGTCAGGTTTGGAAGTTTAGAATATTTTAATTTCGGAACATACGAATTTTGCTAGAACAAAATGGAACCTTTAATTAACCTTCAAGATGAAATTGCCCACAAAATTGCAAAACAGAAAACTAATTTTAAAAGATCGCCTAAGGAGCGATTAACTGTCACATATTTAGAAATCAGACTCGAAAACTTAGAACAACTATGGAGTACTTTTTCTAGTAGTCATACTAAAATTATAACCAGTATGGGAAAAACTGAGTTGCATAATACCGAAGGTAGAAGAAATTTACATGGAGTACAAATGTGAAATGAAAGAAATGTTATTACTAAAGAATGTCAATAACACTTCGTCTTCCACTTCATCTACTGAAGGGTAAATTAAAGGTTGCAGTACAATTAAATTACCAGAAATAAAAATTCCTATGTTCTCGGGAAAGTATACGGAGTGGCAATCGTTCAGAGATTTATATGTAGGCTTAGTACACCAAAATAAGTCTCTGGATGATGCACAAAAATTTTATTATTTAAAGGGTCATTTACATGGCGAGGCGGAGCAATTGTTGAGAAACCTTCCACTTACGACTGACAACTATAAGACAGCGTGGTCAAAGTTGGACGGAATGTATAATAATAAAAGGTTTTTAACAAACTCCATTTTAAAAAGATTGATGGGTCAAAAGATACTAGCTAGTGAATCAGCCTTTGAAATTAAAAAACTCGTTACGAATACTAACGATTGCTTGGAATCTCTCAAAACATTGGGAGTGGATATATCGTCTTGGGATATTTTGATGATATACATAATAAGTGCAAAATTAGACAAGGAAACGCGAAAGTCTTGGGAATTGAAAGTGTCATCAGAACCCAACGACGATCAACCCACTCTTGAGCAATTTATAAGTTTTTTAATGGGACGGTTTAGGGGATTGGAAAACCTAGATAATAAGTCGGAACGGGCTCCAAAAACGACTCAATCTTTTCATGTCATGAAGGATAAAAGCAAGGTACCTAGTGCATGTGCATATTGCTCCGCCGACCACAAAATAAGTTCTTGTCCCAAATTTAATAAGGAATCCGTGGAAAAACGGCGCATTTTGGTTCAGGAACGTAATTTATGTTTTATTTGTCTGAACAACAACCACTCGGCCAGGTTTTGTAAAAGTGCACAGCGTTGCAAGATATGCAAACGCCGCCACCATACATTAATTCACACTATAGATGTTTCTGGGTCTTCTCAAACTACTGAAGAGACTCCATCAACGTCAGAGATTATAGGCTCTTCGGTGAGTGATGGAAAGTCCAAAGATGTTACACAAGAGGAAAAGTCCAGTAAGCCACTTGTCTCTTATTTTTCGACAGATATGAGTCATAAAACCGTATTATTAAGCACGGCTATGATAAAAGCTGAGTCGAGGGACGGGACATATCGGGAAATTAGAGCTTTGCTGGATCAAGGGTCTCAGGCCTCGTTTATAACTGAATCAATGGTTCAATACTTAGGGATGAAAAAGTCGGCGGTTAAAGGAATAGTTATAGGCGTAGGAGGAGAGAAAAGTGTAACATCAAAATACGTTGTCCACATAACATCCTGGCTTGATCCGACTTACCAAAGCTCATGTTCTCAAGTCAGTAACATCACTTCTTCCCGCAGCTCAAGTATCAAAAGTTGAGTGGATAGAATTGACGGAGGATGATTTAGCTGATCCGGAATATTATCGTCCCAATAAAATTGATGTACTATTAGGTGCGGATATAAACAGTCAGATCATCAAAGCGGGTATAAAAAAGAACTTGAGTGGAACCGTGTTGGCACAATGTACTAAATTCGGTTGGATTTTGTCTGGTCTAGTCGGTTTAGACAGTTCCGTGGTTAATTCTCACATTACAGTCATGCACTCCAGTATTCCATATGATGAATATCTGAAAAAAATTTGTGAGTTGGTAGCTGAACCATCTGAAAATATAAAAATATTAACGGAAGACGAAATGAAATGTGAAGAATTGTTTACGGCCACAAAGAAACGCAATGATAACGGGCGGTATATTGTAAGATTACCAATTCGGGACGGGGACCTGAAACAAAAAGTAGGTGAAACAAAGGCTATAGCAATAAAAAGACTAAATAGTTTAGAAAATAGGCTAGGAAAAAACATTAAGTTAAAGGACGAATATGGAAAGGTTCTACAATAATATTTAGATCTTAATCATATGAAAGTAGTAACAAATGACAATAATAATAGTGAATCAGCAATTTACTTACCTCATCATGCCATTGTCAAGGAGGATAGAGTCACCACGAAGGTTCGGGTGGTGTTCGATGCTTCCTGTAAAGATACAAATGGTACATCCTTAAATGAAAACTTAATGATAGGTCCAACTTTACAAGCTGATCTCCGTCACACAATCATGCGTTGGAGAACACATAAAATATGTCTGGTTGCAGATATAGTCAAAATGTATCGGCAAGTAATGGTAGACAAAAGGGATACTGTTTATCAGCGTATTCTTTGGAGGGATAGTCCTAAACAGGAAATAAAGGAATACGAATTAAATACGTTAACATTTGGCACTGCCTCTGCCCCGTATTTAGCTGTATGGGCATTACAACAAGTAGCATATTATGATGAGTGTCATGATCACCCTGAATTAACAGATATCATATTAAACGACTTTTACCTCGAGTACTGTTTGAGCCCGCGCGCGAGTGACACGCTTACACTGCGCTCGCAGCGAAAACAAAATCTTAAAAATACATAAAGTTTGTGAACGCGATAATTTTACAAGTTTAAGTTGTTAACATGAAAAACAATATGTGACAGTGAGATAAAAGCTATAAAAACAAATAAACATCGTTGTTACTACAAAGCGACAAACTGCAAACGGCTTATAATATTAGTGTTGTGACGTTAAAACAATTATGTAGGTGCAAAACTATCATAAACAGAACCAATTAAGAATCAATAATTTTGAATACTAATTTAAACTATATAAATGGAACTAAGTACAAAACAATAAATATATAATACCTACAACAAACTCAGTGACTTTGTGCAAAAGCGGTGAATCATCACTTCAATAAGCCGGCAACCAATCGTCTCGTTCATTGCCTAATATGGTAACAGAATCACGACAAAATCGCCATAAATACCTATCGTTAGAGTGTTTCATTAACAAAACAAAGCTCTATTTTGGCTAATATTCTAACAGTCAGCGTAGCTGAGTGAGAAAACTGCAAGTTCTTGCATGAGATCTAGTAGTGGTCGATGGTTCGAGGCCGAACTTCGTCACTTTTTGGACATTTTGTATTCTTGGATTAAGAAAGTCAAGAGTAAATTTGATGGTACCTAGTTCAAATCCAGCAGATGGTAACTTTTTGATATAAATTAGAAGTTTTTCAGAAACTTATTTATGGATGAATACCTAAATATTATTGCTTGATAACTTATAGAAATATAGTAAATAATCCGTAAAAGCATAAATTGGTATACTTACACAGCTCTTAGATTACTGTCCAAATGGATAACCAAGAAAACGTAACCTTAAGACCAAAAAGACTATTCGGATCTAAATCGTACGAAACAATACACAACAACTCTCTACTTTTCTTGGATTCTGAAAGCGAACTACTAACAAAAAGCCTAGATCTGTCAACAGGCCCGGAAATAGATCTAATTGAAAACATGCGTGCTGAAATAAATAACTTGAAAAAACAGCTTCAAAGCGCTAACAATGAAATCGATGACCTTCTTCTGGAGAACAACCAGCTCAAGAATACAATATCGTCAAGAAATATACAGATTAACTCTCTAAAGAAAATTTGTAAGAGCCCTAAACGTGTTTACGACTTGTCCATTCAAAATAGTGTGAATAAACAATCACCGCGGCATCATCTTATGGCGCCAACTGCACTATCTTCTTACAAGCCAATAAATGCTCAAAAAACATTAGCGGAAACAAAGAAAACTAGCCTCTTCACTAAATGCGACAAAAACTTACTGTTTCAAGAAATATCAAAACGTCCCAGCCCGCCACCTAAAAACATTTATATCTACGGGGGAAAGCAATGTAAGGGACTATCTACAAACATGATAGAATCTCGACAGCATACTTCTTATTCAAATTATGAAATAACTGCCTTTTTAAAACTGAATACTGAAAACATACTTTATGCTTGTAAACCATCTAAAATGACAAAAAATGACAAAATTGTACTGTGTGTGGGAGAACATGTAATGAATCCTACAAAAGTAACTCTGGAATTATACGCTTTATTAAAAGAACTAGAAAAGTGTCAGGTTACAGTATTTGTGTTAAGTATTTATAGAAATAAGCATCTAAATGTACAAATGTTGAACAATTCTATTAAATTCGTTTGTAATCTGTTTAAATACTGTACTTTTGTAGACTTGTCACATTGTCATTCATATTATTATAAGGACTCTATGTATGATGTATGTAAATTAATAAATGGCGCTATAGACCAATATGATTATAACCAAACATTTTTGAATTACAATATGCAACAAATAAAAAGTGTACACGCAAGGCGAGTTGATACTGTACTGTGTGAAAAGAAAGTTGCGAATTCTGATTGTAGGTTTTATAAGGGAACTATACCCTACTACTGTCCAAAGCTCAAAGTCAAAACAATTAAATCATTTGAATGTAACGTAAGTACTCCCCTTAAATTAGGAAAAGGTAAAATTCCTTATTATTTTAAAACTTTGACACGAAATAATAATCATAAGGCAACACCTCCACAACTTAGTATGACAAGTAACACTCTAAACAACTTGACATGTAATATAAATACTAACACGACATTTTTTCGAACCCCAAAACGATACTAATAGCTGTAGTTCCTTACGTATCCTACATCAAAATATAGCCGGATTTTTATCAAAAAAAGATGTTATTGAAATTACATTGACTGATCTATATAAAGATAAAAAGAGCCAGACGTTATATGCTTTTCAGAGACATTCATTAAGATCGGAAATGAGTCGCATATTAAGATTAAGGGTTATAACTTAGCAGCAATTTACTCAAGGGGGAAATCCAGAGGGGGTGTGTGTATATTAGTCAAGACAGGCATAGCGTATAAAGATTTGCCCTTTCTCAAACAGTATGCGTGCAATGAAGTATTTGAATGCTGTGGTATTGAAATTAAAGAGTGTAATTTGGTTGTAATCTGCCTTTACAGAACACCACAGTCTAACATAGATAAATTCTTTGAATATTTGGAGACCTTATTGTTCAAAATATTATTTAAATCTAGAAAAAAAATTGTATTGTAGGAGACATTAATATCAATACGCTAAAGCCAACAAAAGCCACAAAGAATTTGATTGACACAGCAAGAAACTATAATATGCGTCTCTTCATTAAAGAACCAACAAGATTAAATTCCTGTATAGACCATGTTATGAGCAATATTAAATCGGCTTCAGCTGAACTATTGAGCCTTGGACTCTCTGACCATGATAAAGCTCAATTATTTAGCATTCCAATCAAAATAAAATTACCTAAAATATCAAAAATATGGAAATTACAACGGGATTACTGTGAGGAAAACCGGAATAAATTTACAGAATATCTTAAAAAATTATCTTTTCAAGAAGTATACAACGAGACAAATACTAATAAAGCGTTCAACATTTTTTACGATGATTTTTTTCTTCTGTATTATTTATGCTTTCCAAAAATTAAACGGGTTATCAACATGAACTACAAATGTGGTAAATGGATAAGTAGGGGTTTAAGATGTAGTTGCAAAACAAAGAGAACTCTTCAGTATCGTTCTTATACCCAAAAGACTGCTGAAAATAAAAATATTTTCAAAATTTACTCAAAAACTCTGCGTAGATGTATATACACCTCAAAAATAATAAATAATCACAAGTATATCAGCAATGCCAAAAACAAATGCAAAGCATCTTGGAAGCTAATATTAGTGAACCAACAGACGTAGCTAATGAATTTAATAAATATCTAATAGAAAACACAGATAAAACCCGCCATAATACCTGCAAAGCAAATCTGAGTAATAGTATATTCTTAAATCCTATATGCATTTCCGAAGTTAAAAATATAATACTATCACTAAAAAATACTAACTCAGTTGGGTATGACGAAATAAATACCAAAATTTTAAAAGAGGTAGGGTCTATTATTCCTGTACTGACACACCTCATAAACTTGTCTTTTGAAAAGGGAGTATTCCCTGATAAGTTAAAAAAGTCGATAGTTAAGCCGATCCATAAGAAAGGGGACAAAACGAACATAATTAACTATAGACCGATAACTCTTATACCAGTTTTATCAAAAGTGTTCGAAAAAGCTATATACAAGAGATTTATTGGCTTCCTAAATAAATTTAGTGTAATAAAGAGTGAACAGAATGGTTTTCAGGCAGGAAAATCAACAACGCTCGCTACTTTTAATCTTATGAATCATGTCATTAGTAATATAGATGGTAAAAGGCCTACGACTGTGGTTTTCTTTGACATGACAAAAGCTTTTGACTTTGTGTCCCATAAATTACTTTTACAAAAGCTAGGCAACTATGGTATCAGAGGGCCCAGTTTAGAAATTATTAAATCCTACCTCAGTGAACGAAAACAATGTGTTGAAATATCAAACATTGATAAAGATTCAGTTGTAAATCATTGTATGTCCACGTATGAAATAAATAGCTGCGGGGTTCCACAAGGTAGTATCCTCGGCCCACTTCTCTTCCTCTTATACATCAATGACCTCCCTGATGTTACAACCTATAGATGCACCTTATTTGCCGATGACATATCTATCGTACTGACTTGTGATGACAATGACTTAGCAAACTATGAATTGAATATAAATAAATTAATTAACACAGTAATTGACTGGCTCTCAAAAAATAATCTGACTGCAAACTTAAATAAAACAAACTACATACAGTTTCAAAATAAAGGCAGTAAACATAATAATTTAAATATAATATATAATGGACATTTCATTGAAGAAAAGAATAGTACAAAATTTTTAGGTTTGACGGTTGACAAACATTGTGACTGGAAGGAACATGTGAATGTAGTATGCGCAAAAATCAATAGATATGTATATGCCCTTGGTAGACTACGGATGACCATATCACAACAAACAGCGCTTACTGCATACTATGGATATGTCGCATCTCTTTTAAGTTATGGTCTATTGTTATGGGGGAATTCTACCGATATTCAAAAAGCATTTCTGTGTCAAAAGAAATGTTTAAGAGCAGTCGTAGGTATAGCTCCTCAAGAATCATGCAAACCTATATTCCGGAAACTCAAAGTTCTCACCTTGCCTTGCTTGTATATTTTTGAAACAGGAATATTTGTGAAAACAAACAAAGATTTGTTTATGACGGCAAAGGAGATGTTTCCAAGAAACACTAGAAAAGGGGACCGACTAGTTATTGATAGAGTACCCAATACGACTATGTTCCTAAGAAGTCCATATGCCATGTGTATCAAGGTCTATAATGCTCTACCGGAGCCTATAAAAAATCTGCCGCTATATAAGTTTAAACAAAAGCTTAAAATATGGCTTTTAGAAAAATCATATTATACAATAAAGGACTTTTTTATGGACAAAGAAAGAAAAATTGACATTTAACAATTTTTTATTATTTATATCTCTTGACATTGTTTAGGTTTAATTTTATATCTTCTTAATTAATGTATTTTATGTCGTAAGTTTTATTGTAGTAGTATTTTGTTAATTTTTTATTGTATTTTGTTGATCTGTAATATTGAAATTAAAAAATGTAATAATTTCACATGTCTTCTACTACAGACAAGATAGGCAGCATGCACTTTCTAGATTAAGACCTATATGTACCCTATTTTTGTGAATTAAATGATTCTGATTCTGATTCTGATGATTTGTTAACAGGGGCGGAGACAGTGGAGGAGGGGTTAAAAATATATACGGAAATAAATACAGTCCTAACGAAGGGAGGATTTCCACTACAAAAGTGGATGAGTAATAGCAAACAGTTGCTAGATGCTATTAACGATGAGCTAAAGGGTAAGGATAATGGATTAAAAATACAGGTCGATAATGTTACGAAGATTCTGGGACTTAGCTGGAACTCCATTGGTGACTTTTTCCAATATTCTGTAGCGCTCCCATCGTTGCCGGAACAAGCTACTAAAAGGAAAATTATATCAGATATCTCACGATTGTTTGATCCAATGGGCTGGCTGGCACCAAGTATAATTTTAGCAAAAATTTACATTCAAAAGGCTAGCAGGAATTGATTGGGATCAAGAAATTCCCCAAATTTTATATCAAGAATGGGCCACTTACCATAATAGTTTATTGTCTCTAGAAGATATAAAGATCCCACGTTGGATATCAAATACTTCTGGAAACTTTAAATCTGATTTACACGGATTTTCTGATGCCTCAAAAATGGCTTACGCAGCTGTTGTATATCTCAGGGTCGTAGATGATTCCGGTAATGTTAATGTTTCTATAATAGCCTCGAAAACAAAGGTAGCTCCAGTGAAGCAAGTGCCCATACCACGGTTGGAATTGTGTGGAGCAGTACTCTTGGCAAAATTGATGAAGGAAGTGAGCAAGGTTTTAAACATTTCATTAGTAGATTGTTACGCATGGACGGACAGCCAAGTGGTCTTAGCGTGGCTGGCATGCCATCCGAGCCGGTGGAAGACCTTTGTTGCGAACAGAGTGTCTGAAATTTTATCAATTTTAGACAACAAACATTGGTTCCACGTGTCTTCAAAGCATAATCCAGCAGACTGTGCTTCGCGTGGTATACCTCCAGCTGACCTTTCATGTGCTTCAACGTGGTGGGACGGTCCAGAATTTTTAAGGCAACCAGTAGTTGAACTTAAGAGACCGCAACCTAAAACAACTAATATCGAAGAAGTTACATCTCATTCAACTACGGTTAGTTATTCATTTTGGAACAAATATTCTTCGTTGTCAAAGTTGATTCGCGTAATCGCTTATCGTAGAAGGTTTTTACATCTAAGAAGTCAAGCAACAAGAAAACATTACACTAAGAGCTTAGATAAAGAAGAATTAAATGAGACAATGGAGCTGTGTATAAAAAAATGTCAAGAAGACGAATTCTCGGAAGAATTGATGGAGCTAAAGATGAATAAATTACTGGGAAAGACAAACAATTGAAAATCGTTACATGTTTTTTTAGATTCAAAGGGGATTTTAAGGGTTGGAGGTAGACTGGAAATGTCACAGTTAGAATACAACCGGATACATCCAATACTCATACAGTCTTTTTTAACAAGTCTTTTGGTTGCCGAAACACACCAAAAAACTATGCATGGTGGGCCTCAACTTATGGTTACTTTTTTGCGTTCGAGATATTGGATTATAGGGGTTAAATTATTGGTAAAAAAATATGTCAGAGGCTGTGCGACATGTATTCGATATTCGGTTAAAACGAGAACTCAACTCATGGGACAGTTACCCACAGCTCGAGTCATGTCAAATAAACCTTTTCTCAGGAGTGGAGTAGATTATGCTAGCCCTATTAATATTCTGTCAAATGTTGTCAAATGGTCGCGGTAATAAATCGTATCAAAGGTATATAGCATTATTTATTTGCATGTCTACACGAGCAATACATTTGGAAGCAGTCAGTGAACTAACTACTAAAGGGTTTATGGCCGCGTTCAAAAGACTTGTTGCAAGGCGTGGGCGATGTGAGGAGATATATAGCGATAACGCGACAATTACTTTTTTTATTTGATGAGGAGAAGTCCTGCCTTAATGCTGAATTGGCTGATAGTCTCATGAACAATGGTACACAGTGGCACTTTATTCCCCCTCATGCGCCAAACTTTGGAGGATTGTGGGAGGCAGGAATAAAGTCAACCAAATACCACCTTAAACGGGTAGTCGGTAATTCCACACTAACTTTCGAAGAGTTAGCTACGGTATTGGCTCCAATAGAGGCTTGCCTCAATTCGCGACCTCTTTCATACATAGAGGATCAAGACAAATTATCAATTTTAACGCCTGGTCATTTCCTGGTCGGGGAATCACTTGTAATAGCACCCGATTTGAATTTTGAAAGGTCTAATATTCATAGCTTGCAAAGATGGCAGTTTCATCAAGATGCAAGATTTCTAGCGACGTTGGTCACGTGATTATCTTAATCAATTTTTACAAAGACACAAATGGGCACTGCAAAACCCAGAACCATCTATAGGTGACGTAGTGTTAATTAAGGAGGACGATCTTCCGCCAGGCAAGTGGTTGATGGGTCGAATCGAACTCAAGCATCCTGGTCCTGATGGAATCACTCGAGTAGTGAGAATCCGTAGACAAAATTCAGTCTTTAAAAGACCAATATCTAAGATATGTATATTGCCTTTATGTAATTAACTAATTAAGTCAGCGGCTAAGCTAACTAAGATATATTATGTGTATTATCTTTATGTATGTAAGTAAGTTAGTGCCTAAGTTAATAAGTTTATTCTTAAATGTTTGAGCTATTAAGTATAAGTTAACTTGTTGATATGCATAGATTACTTAAAATTAGAGTGTCCTTGGTGGGCGGTTAATAAAGGACATTGTATGAAAATGTCCTTGGTGGGCGGAATGTCTATGTTATCGTAAACGCGATGAATGAAATCATATTGGCTTACAAGAATTAATTTGTTTAGTTTCTTTCCGTGTCCCTAGATGGCGTTGTTCAGTCCGCTTAAAAGTCGATATGGTTTCGTTCACATTTTTGATATAGGTCTCGACGATAATTAATTTAGTTCGTGTTTTATCCGCTACCGCACCGGGGCGCTACTTGTAGTGCAATAAATTATAAGTGCAGAGCAGTGGTTTGATTTCACCGCGGAGGACCCAGACCCTTGTTCACAGATAATTTATATACTACATAACGTAGTAAATTTCTTTCGTATATACAAACTTATATAGATAATTATATACAGACTCAAGACAAACAGAAATGTCCATGCACACAAATATCTGTCCTGAGTGGGAACCGAACCCACGACCTACGGCGTGAAAAGCAATCATTTGCCAACCACGCCAACAGGCCCGTCAATATATATATTTAACTGTACAATTGGCACAACGGTTAAGAGATTCACCGCGCCATTTCCTGTCTCGAGTTTGATTCCAGCACATAACTACCTACTATTTGTGTGGCCCGTAAGTTGTTATTCTGAGTCTGGGTGTCCTTTGTGTCCGTTAATTATATGCTTGAAAGTACCCTGGGATTAATATCCCTAGTGCGGCCGTTCTTTTTTTACAGTTTACAGTGCATCGGTTTGTTCTGAGCTTGTATTTTATGCTTATGCTTTTTTTCATTATGAATTACCAAAGCTTTCTATAAGAATGTTTAATATAATATTTTCGCGACGGTCATAAAAGAAAATCTTGGTTTAAATTTATAATAAAAACAGTATCCTGGGTTATTCACACACAGCTATCTGACCCCAAACTAAACAGAGCGTGTTCTATGGAAACCAGATAACTGATATACTACATATGCTACTTTTCTTCCATACATACATAGTTATATATAGATAACTAGCTGTTCCCGCGGTTTGACCCGGGTTAAACTTTACAAATTATAGCCTATGTGTTAATCTAAGGGGTCAGCTAATTCCATACCATTTTTATAAAAATCGTTCCACCCGTTTAGACGTAAAGAAGTAACAAACATACACACTCACAAACTTTCACCTTATAATATTAGTGTGATTATACCCAGGCTCAGGACAAACAGACATATTCATGCACACAAATATCTGTCCTGGGTGGGAATCGAAGCCATGACCTGTGGCGTGAAAGGGAAGTATTTAACAAACACGCCAACCGGCCCGACAATACACTATTTTAAAAATAACGCCTAAATTATGATTGATTCTTCTAGCAAGCAAAAATAATAGAAAAACAATTTCGGTGTATTTCTTTTTAATTCTAACTGGTATGCTTTGATATACAACAGTTAAAAGGTTCATAAAATAGAAACTTCTAGGTCAAATTATTAAAAAAATTATGGGAACAAATCGCAACTATTTGGCATCAAACTAAAGAAGAATATGTCCACCAATCTCTATTGGGTGGCTGGTGCGTTGTTAATCCGAAAGGCATTGATTTGAATTGAAACGTGCCACGAGAAGGCACATAAAATTGGATCATAACACACCGAGTAATCAGTGTAAATACATTAAAAAAATACCGATCAACTTGAGAACCTCCTCCTTTTGAAGTTGACTATTTGTTTAAAACTTTAGAAACCTTCGATACCTATATTGACATTACCACGAATAAGCGTAGTACAAAAATATCCGGTTATAACTGAACCGCGAACCAGATTCCAACGTAAGATATGTACGTACACAGCCCTTCTCAAAGACATAAAAGTTCTCAAAAACTTATAATATAAATTCAACACCATATTAATATCAACAGGGTTGTATACGGAGAGGGGATACGCCGGCGGATGACGCTCTTTAAGAGTCGGAGCACGTGCTATCCACGACTTTCTATCATTACCCGCCAGTATCACAGTAGTATTATATCCTGGTATATAAACCAGTATACGTATAACAGAATTAGCTGCCAATATTTTAAGAATTTATAGGGTTATGAAATGATGATTGATGCCTGCACGTAAATGGATGAGCGGCACAGCGATGATCATTTGATTTGATTCCCACTCAGGACAATTATTTGTATGACCCATAAGTAGTTGTTGTGAGTCTGGGTGTACTTTGTCAATTATATGTTTATAAGTAATTCGCGACACCAGCATTAATTTCTTTACTGCAGGTACAACACCTGCGGTAGAGAAATTAATACTGGTGTAGCTTTTTAAATATTATTTTATATCAATATTGAATATTATTAATATCCCGGCTGAGAATGGCTGCTGGAATTACTGCACACTAAGCCACGTATTAGGCATACAACTAAATAATAATTATCTGATCAAGTTGGAGATGTTAACAAGAAAGGCTAGGTCAGAAATACCTTTAACTATGAAAAATAAAACGAGAGTTACTACCATTGTTATATACCTAGTTAAAATAACAATAAGATTATCTTAAGAATTATATATTTATATTAAAGTTATGTAATTATTTAATTACTAAAGTAATAACTCCAATGAGATAAATAAATGAGAGTTAACGCTAACGATGACGCATCCTATATTTCAAGCATCTATAGGCTACAGTAATCGTTTGCTATCAGACCAACCGTATGCTCCATAACTTACTTAGCTTTAAACACCAGTCGATCAATACCTACATGGTAAGGTTGCCTGGATTTGCGATGGAAAATTTGTGAATAATAGTTAGTTAATTAGCATATAGCAAACCAAACTGAAGTGGCAGTGGGCAGGGCACATACTCGTAGCTCGTAGAACTGACGGCCGATGGGGCAGAAAGGTTCTCGAGTGGCGACCACGAACCGGAAGACGCAGCGTGGGCAGGCCTCCTACACGGTGGACCGACGATCTTGTGCGGGTCGCGGGAAGCCGCTGGATGCGGGCAACGCAGGACCGGCTATTGTGGAGATCCTTGGGGGAGGCCTTTGTCCAGCAGTGGACGTCTTTCGGCTGATATGATAATGATGAATTAGCATATGATTGGCCCTCGACAAGCCTGTTGGCGTGGTTGGTAGATACGCTGCCTTTCACAGGTCGTGGGTTCGATTCCCACCCGGGACAGATATTTGTGTGCATGAACATATCTATTAGTCCTGAGTGTAAATCTGGGTGTAAATTATCTAAATAAGTACGTATTTGCAAAAGAAAAATAGTATGTAGTATATCAGTTATCTGGTTTTCATAGTACAAGCTCTGCTTAGTTTGGGATCAGATGGCCGTGTGTGAATAATGTCCCAGTATATTATATGATGATTGAAATTATTGTTACTTTTGTCGTGTGCAGATGGTGTAGCATTTCGTCAATGCAAATTAAAGTCTTACATGGTGAAACTGTTTTTTTTTATTTATTTGTAACCAACCTTACTTCTACCATTACAGGATAAATCCCAATGCAGTAGCGAAGACCCCAATTTGTCTAATTCCTATAACATATTACTTTATATGCTGTCCTTGTAAATTCACTCAGTGTACAGTGAAGAAGCAATATCGTTGAGAGAGCGCAGTGCGCGCGTCAGTGGCGCCTCCTTCAGTAGGTTAGAGCGCGCGCGTGGCAGGCTCAGCAGCGCTGGCCGCCGGCGTCTCCACACATACCGGTCCGGGACACACAGCCACATCGCACCTAACACATCCTCATTCTCTATTTTACCTCTAAGAACCTTAAATACATAATCTATAATCCTGCTTTTTTATCCTGCTTTAACAGTATTTGGGCTACTTAGCCATGTGGCATCCAACCCTGAGAAAAGACCAGGGCCACCCCATACCAGTAGGTGTGGTAAAAGGCGACTAAAGGATACATCAGGTAGTCAGGCAGCATTGCCACCTGTGTACTAGCTATCACCTAACTGCAGTCGCAATACTAAGCACGGCGACTAAGGCAAACCAAGTCAAATGGCAACGTTATAGAAATCTTTGGAGGAGGCCTATGTCCAGCAGTGGACGATATCAGTCTGATGATGATGATGGGCTGCCCGAAACACGTCCATAGGAATTGTGATCTGGTTTGAATGAATTAAAATGTATGGTTAGTTTTGTTACACCTCAGCGAAGCTGAGAGAAATGTGGCTGAGAATCTTGATTTCGTGGGTGATTGTTTTCGCAGCGTTTCGGGAAATAGGTTTAGGTATTATTATTTTTTTATTGGATTACTTTTTGCCACATAAAGACATTTAAAGAGATAATGTGCTCCATTGAACCTTTTCTTTAACGTACTCAATAGCTAGTTGAAATCTTATAGAAATTGTTGTATAATAATGTTAAATGTTATGACTCATAAAAATTGCCTTAGTCAGTCGTGTTATTTTGTTGCATTAATTTTTATTTTTATAATACCTAGGTACAGACGCCAGCACATCAAACTAACCCAATCTGTCAAATATCCCCAATTGAAAGTGAACCTTATGCGTATGTGATAAAATTGAAAATCTTTAAAATAAATTTGACAGATTGGGGTAGCTGGATGTGCTGGCGTCTGAACATTGTGTTTATTTTTTATTGAGTGTACCAATTTTACCAACAAATTATGTATATTTTTAACACTTTTTGTTATGAACTCGTTAGTTTAGTAATAAGCTTCAGTTAAGTATCCTGTATTTCTCAGATAAATGAATTGTATTATTTATCAGAAATAAATGTCTTAAACCATAAATGTCCTCATAACCAAATTACCGCCATAGAGTTTAGTTTCAACGGAAGCTAGCCATCTGAGAGAGACATAAAATAGATCACAAGTAAATGTAATAAAGTAAGCAGATGGATGGGGAATCCGAACCGATGGAAGGCAGGGGCAGTACGGAAGGCGGTTTTTTCATGCTGTCCGAGACACATGGATGTAAAATCGCCATTTTTCTGACACTTAGCAGTATCTCAAAGTCTAAATACCTAGTAGCTGAGATACATATATAAGTCTCAGAAGTAATTGACTGTAATTATCTACTAGATAAATTTTAAATCGCTCTTCTCTAAAGAAACGATTATGCATAAGTAACTTTATTCTCACGATAACATATATATTATTTAGTTCCCTAATTTTTGTTCTTATCAATCTAGTTTATAAACATTATAAGTTCGCCTTGTTACGAAATCAAACCGCTTCTCGTAAACCTACATCAGGCACCAGTCTCTCACAAAGTTGGGTTCTAGTTTGGCAATATTGTCATATCATTATGAAATTGTCACTAGATTCTAGATAACCCTATTCTTTGTGAAGAGAAAATAAATATTTTTTGTATTTTCTCTCATTAGCCGCCTGCCATTAAATTTAAATACTATACTATACTATATTAACAAAAAAAAATACAAAAAAACATACTTAATTACTTATCCTATTTGTTAAAAATAATTACGTGTTACTAAATTACTTTCTAAGTTTTATGTACCTATCACTAACAATACTAATGCTAAGTTACGCCGTTTTGTATCTCGTTCCACGCAATAGATTATTTTATGTTATTTTGTTAATCTGTATTTCTCAATGTAAGTAAGTGAATTTTATATTCTGTTTTTGAGAAATAAATGTCTTTAACCGTTATTTTTTTTTTAATTCTACGGATAGGTCGAAATATACATCATAACAGTATGCTATTGTACTAAATAACAATCGGTACTTAACAAGGCTTACGTACGTACGTAAAGATCTGCTATTTCAACGTAATTGCACGTGTGGGGCATTAAGTAAAGCCTTCATCTATTACCTCAGTGGACCAAGTCTTACGGGTTTAATCCCGCACAGAGAACAAGCATTTGTTAGACTCATTTGTAGCGGCTCTGAATCTCCGCTTTACATTCATGAATTGCATAATTCTAAAATCAGGTCACCTTAAAATTGGTTAGGTTGTGCTGTGTGGTGACGGCAAAGATTATCATCACCCCATCTCATCCCGTGGGGGGCTTATAAATCATTCCGAGGGGATACCTACCAGAAAACGGGCTGCAGCGTTTTTCTGTGAACTATGACCACCAAACTGCGATCGCCAACCCGTCTGTCAAGCGTAGCGATTATGGCATATCCCTCCATATTTTGGGCAAGCTTTTGTCCAGCAGTGGACGTAATTTGGCTGACATGATGACGGTTACCGGTTGTGTCTAGAGTCTTTCAAGATAAAATTAAGTGATTGTGGGACATTTTACACACCGCCATCGAGGCAGAGCTTGTACTATAGCAACCAAAAATTTGATAAAAAAAAATTTTTGTCCCTTTCATATGAACTATGGTATAATAATAATATAATAATAATATCTAGGGACAACGTCACACAGATCATCCTAGCCCCAAACTAAGCAAAGCTTGTACTATGAGTACCAGGCAACGATATTATACTTATATAGATACATACATACATAAAAATAATACATAGAAAACATCTATGACTCAGAAACAAATATTCGTGCTCATCACACAAATATTTGCACTTACCGGGATTCGAACCCAGGACCACCAGCTTCGTAGGCAGGAGCACTACCAACTAGGCTACGGTGACCGTCAAATTATGGCCAGGTACAGAACAAATAGATAACACAAAGATTTTGTTCCCTCGACCTTTGGCTTACCAGTCAGGGGCTCTACCGGCTAAGTCGCCGAACATAGATTTCTTAAATGGCGTTCAAATAAATAAATGTTAAAAATGACTTAATCAATCGTTAAATCGGCTTCAACGTTGACAATCGATTCCCGACTATTTATGACGTCACATGTGCTCATGGCAGCCGACTTAACGCTTAATTAACTCATTTTTGACCTTTATTTATTTGAACGCCATTTAAGAAATCGATGTTCGGCGACTTAGCCGGTAGAGGCCCAGGGTCAATAACCACTAGACATATTGGCCAGACATATAGACTATTTGGGCAAAAGCGAAAGAAACTTTTCTCTCGGCCTATTGAAACATCGTTAAAGTGGTTTTAATAACAAAACCAAAGTAAATAACGCTTACTATTGAAAGAAAAATACTTCAGATAAAGTTTTAGAAACACAATAAAATGAATAACCTCTCCACCAATAGCTGAGAAGTTTCTTTTATGAACTAGAAGTTTCACAGTGTCGAGAGCGATTCCGCAACAAGATGTCGTTATAGGCACAGGCTGGGCGCCACAGTATAAAAAAGTGCTACCTCATTTAGGTAGGTATAATAATAATACTATATCTCAACAAAGCTAGTACATTTATTTTATGGAAAACTGCAGCTGAATGCATATAATTTCATACAACGTTAGGTTAAAACAGTGAGCCAATTACAAATTTTCACTTATGTTCTCATAATATTTTTCAAGTGACACAAACAATGAGTGGTTTAACTTACGGATTACTTAGGTGGATATAAAATACAAAATTTACGCGTTACGAAACACAAATACAAAATGGCTGCCTTTACTTAAAAAAGTTTTCAGATATACACCTCCGCACTGAAAAGAGATCTATATCGCTCGCCTTGTATGGTTTATTGAGGAGTCGTGCTCGCTCGCATCAGGAACCTGTTCTGCCTATAGTTAGAGAAGACGCGAGATACATGTAGTAGGGGATTAAAACGAAAGTAAGGTTTACTCGATACATTGAAGCCAACCTTAAATAGAAGTTCAAGACAGTCAAACTCATTACGTATAATTCTAAGTAAAAATATTACGTCAACTATATCAGTATGTAATGTAATATGTAAATGTAATGTAATGTAATGTACGCAAATAAAGATTTATGAATCACGAGCGACGTTCTTCAAGTGGCATGGTGTAGTGTTATGGTGTATCTCGCATAGACTGATATGGTCGTTTGAATGGTAAATAAATCTGTGACGATACGACAAACCTTATAGATCTTTTTTGGCTGTTCTTGACACGGTCTAGTTACATAGCGTGGATTCCACACTTGAAAGGCACGCAAACACAAATTTATTGAAGGAAATCTGCCGCTTCTACCAATATTCGTCTAAACCGGTATTGGAGAGCGTCAACCACGATTTATATTTTGACAGAGCCATACTAACAGACAAATCAATAAATAATTGACCTATATCACTTTAATCGACAAAGTGAATAAAATAACATATTTGATTGATATTGCCGTTCATACATTCATTCTTAACGTTCAAAAGACTGTTACAGAGAAAATACATATGTTTTAGAATATATTATAAATTTAATCGTATATTATATGTTTGTAAAGTACCCCGTGACACAAGGATTAGATTCCAAAGTGCGGGCGTTGTCTTTATAAATAAAAAAATATGAAGTACATAGATTCATTAAATTCGATGATTTGGACATTGGATCATAAGAGTCATGGAATAAATAGTGCCCCTATGTTTGCGCACACCCTTGTGCATATAATACGTCCACTAGCCACCATGGGTGGAATTCGACCCGGACAACTATATTTACTATATTATTTAGCAAATAATCGATGTATTTTTATTTTTTTAACAGCTTAACATATCAATAATTGCTTTTCTAAAAACAGATTGTTTAATCTAAAGCCCTATGATACGTATGGCAATATATTAATCACTTAGGCTACGACTATTTCTCAACCGTTCTTTCTACACTGTGATACTGTATAGCTAGCCATAGTCCAACTTCAGTCGCTTAGTTAACAAACTCTTCTTTTCAAATCCGCTGAATTATCTTTCACTACTACAACTGTGTTCACGGCACCATATAGAATTGATACAACTTTTTCTATTATCATATTTTAAAATGTTATTCGCTACACTCTTTCAGATCAAGTCCTGTGCCGTAGTGGGGATAAGAAATCCCCACAGTCGCTGTGTTCACGTTGTTTGTAAGTTCACTGTAACGTCATTAGATGGCGTTGCACCGTAGTGATATTCTCCACACGTCAATCTACTAATGAACATAATGTTTCCGTTTCGCACCACTAGATGGCATTGTACCATAGCAGACAATAGTTAGAAGTCGCTATTGAGATTCTCCGCAACTTGATATAGTCGTAAGAATTTTTGTATGTGGTGTGATTATCGAAAGCTTTGTAATCGATAGATCATATTAAAGATCAGATATATCCTATCAGGTTTTTTATTGAGTACCCTGTAGGATTATATCCCGCCCAGTTCGTACCGACTGCAAGTATTATACATGGTCCTTACGAGTCGGATGGTGACTGCTGGTGAGCTAGTCATCACTGAAAACTGGAGATTGTGCCGATACAGTAGTGGATTGCTGCTGATGGTGCTAAGGTGCAGTTGGACATCGAGGTGATCAAGACGAAGTCACACCGAGAGGGCGGTAGCAAAGGCGGATTCACAAGCTGTAGCGGAATCCAGATCATCGGAGGTGTGGGGCCACACCGCGAGCAAGTGACATCGGATTCATCAGTGCAAGCGGAGTTGGAAATTTAGTGAGAGTGAGTGCTGTGGACAACTGTGAGTACTTTACATTATACTTACTTAGATTCAGTGAGTAGATAGAACATAAAAGTTGGTTGACTTTTAGAGTTCGTAGTTTAGACTTAGAATAGTTTAAGAAAAAAGTGTACAAACGGGGAACCTACGCCCGTTAAAAAAAAAAATAAAAGTAATTAAAACACTTAGAAAAATTTTGATTGGTAATTTTTAACTTCAAATAAATTTGTAGTTTTAGTTACATTGGTAGTTTTAGACTTATTAGATTTAATTTTATTGTTGTTTGTATAGTTTAGTTATTGTTGTTATTATTTTATTTTATTCATTATCATATGTTGTAGCTGCTTATTACCTTTTGGAGTAACAATTTAAATACATACAAAATGGACACATTGTTTAAGGTTCAAATTGACACGAAAAATATCATAGAAAAAGCGAAAATTAATTTTAAAAAATCTCCAAAAGTTAGAATAACTTTGGGTTATATCGAGACCAGATTAGAGGCTTTAGAAAAACAATGGACGAAATTTAATAAAACTCATACAGAGATTATTGAGCAAGCCACAGCAGATGATATGAAAGGTCCGTATTTTGTATCAGGGTTTTATGAAACCACCGAGGAGATATATATTGACTACAAGTCAGAATTAAAGGACTCTAAGGCAAATACGCTAGGACCGGATAGCCGTTTAGACTCTAGTGATCAGGGATCTCATAGTGGTAGTAAAACGTGTAATGTTAAATTACCAAAGATCAATCTTCCGACTTTTTCGGGGAGTTATTCCGAGTGGATTAGCTTCAGAGATCTTTTTACATCCCTAGTTCACAATAACAAAAGTATAGATAAGGTCGAGAAATTGCATTATTTGAAAGGGTGTTTGAGGGAAGAAGCTGAGCAGTTACTTCGCCAAATCCCTATAACCGCTTCTAAATATGATGTTTGTTGGAAACAGTTAGAACATAGATACAACAATAAACGTCATTTAGCCAATAGCATCTTGCAACGTTTTTTCAGTCAAAAGCGGGTTGGCATGGAGTCATCGGTCACTCTTAAACATTTGTTAGATACCACAACAGACTGCATGAGCGCATTAGCAAATTTAGGTATTGATGTGACTACTTGGGATATCATTGTTATTCATATTATGTCATCCAAACTCGATCAAGAAACTCGCAAGCAATGGGAGCTAAAGGTAGCTGCGGATAGTTCAACCGAGTTGCCCACCTTAACAAAATTCAAAGAATTTCTAGAAAGTCGTTTTAGAGCACTTGAATTTATGGAACCTTACAAGGTAATGGCACAGCCACAGGGGGCTCACTTGCTAAAGCACAGGGTTATGTTATCGACTCATAAAACAGACTCTGCTTTTAAATTACGGTGTGAGTATTGTAAGGAAGACCACAAGTTGTGTTTCTGCAAAAAGTTCATACAGCTAGATTTAGATCAAAGAAAGCAATTTGTGTCGAAAAACAAAGTCTGTTTTAATTGTCTCGGTGGCAATCATATGGTAGGTCAATGTAAAAAGGCTACGGCATGTCGTTTATGTAATAAAAGGTTTCATACTCTTTTACATGTGGACGGGACAAGTCATGTGTCTAGAGGTCAAGAGGACAAGCATGGTACCTCTTCGGATGGTTCAAAACCATCAGATGTTAGTGTTCCAGTACTGTCTTGTCTTTCTACAAAAATTGCTCACCCACGTCAAGTTTTACTAGCCACAGCGCTAGTAAAAGCTCAGACTGCGGCGCACAATTTTCAACTAGTTCGAGCGTTGTTAGATGGGGGTTCTCAGGCGTCTTTCATAACGGAAGCTGCAGTTCAGTTCCTACGGTTGAAAAAAAGTCCAATTAGGGGAATTGTATATGGCATCGGCAATGAGAAAAAGTCTGTTGCTAACTATATGGTGACATTAATACTAGAATCATTGGTCGATTCTGGTTTTCAGTTAAAAGTTAAAGCGTACGTGTTAAAGAATATAACTGCTTATCTGCCTGAGCGACAATTAGAGCCGTTAAGATGGCCAGACTTAGAGCATCTGGTATTGGCAGATCCACAATACAATCAGCCTAACAAGATTGATGTCTTGTTGGGTGCTGACGTATACGGCGAGATATTAAGAGATGGTGTAAAAAAGGCTCCGATTGGGTCGTTTGTTGCTCAGTGTACCAGTTTAGGGTGGATCCTCTCTGGTTCAGCTAATTTACAAGAAAAGGTCAATACTACAGATAAGATCACGGCAATGCATTTACAAATAGAGGAAAACGACATCTTAAAAAAGTTTTGGGAAATCGAAGATCAGTTGCCAAATGCTGAAAAAATATTAACAGAAGAGGAGAAAAGGTGTGAGGAGTTATTTGCATCTACAACTATAAGGTCAAAAGATGGTCGTTACATTGTAAGATTACCCTTTAAAGAACAATACCCTGCATGTGTAGGTGGTAATAGTAGAGAAATTGCATTGAGAAGGTTCAAGTTATTAGAAAACAAATTCAATAGAGACCAAAATCTGAAAGAAAAATATACAGAGGTTATTAGAGAATATTTACATTTAAATCATATGAAAGAAGTAGATAAGAACGATAATAAAACAAATGAAGCTGTGTACTTACCGCATCACGCTGTTATCAGAGACGACAAGTCTACAACAAAGGTACGGGTTGTATTCGACGCTTCCTGCAAGAACAAGAACGGTGTTTCGCTCAACGAAACTCTTATGGTAGGTCCTACGCTGCAGTCTGATTTGCGACACATAATTCTTCGTTGGCGAACGCATAAAATAGCCCTAGTAGCAGACATCGTAAAAATGTATCGCCAGGTCTTAGTTGCCGAGAAAGATGTGGTTTACTAGAGAATTTTATGGCGTGATAATCCTAATGAGCGTATAAAGGATTATTTCTTGACTACCGTAACTTTTGGTACAGCATCAGCTCCATACTTGGCAGTAAAAGCATTACATCAAGTTGCAGTAGACGAAGGCGAACAATTTCCAGCAGCATCTGAAAAGGTTCTCAATAGCTATTATATAGATGATTTAATGACAGGTTGTACAACAGTAGAAGAAGGGAAGAGATTGTGTAAGGAAATGAGAGATTTACTCGGAAAGGCCGGATTTGAATTACAGAAATGGAACAGTAATAATAAAGAAATATTAAAGGAAGTCGATTCATATGAGGATAGCAACAAGACAGGACAGAAATTTAATAAAAGGGAAGAAATAGAAATTTTTGAGAGTACTAAAATATTAGGACTTACCTGGTGTCGTGGTGCAGATGAGTTCAGGTATACAGTTCAATTACCTTCGACATCCGAAAGGGTATCTAAACGTAATATTATATCAGACATTGCGCGTTTATTTGACCCATTAGGTTGGCTGGCGCCTAGTATAATATTAGCGAAAATATTCATTCAGAAGCTTTGGTTGACAGGAATTAATTGGGATGATGAAGTACCAGATATGTTGTGGGAAGAATGGCAGAATTACCGGGCAGAATTGTTAAAGCTATCTCAAGTGCGTGTTCCTCGATGGTTAGGTATTACTGGTAATGATAGTTGCGTGGAGTTGCATGGCTTCAGTGATGCTTCAAAATCAGCATATGCAGCTGTGGTATATACTCGAACTATAAACCACGATAATGATGTGCGTGTCTCTTTATTGGTTGCAAAAACAAAGGTGGCACTAATTAAACAGATCAGCATTCCTCGCCTTGAGCTTTGTGGAGCAGTCTTGTTATCTCGCTTGCTAGTGGATGTGGCTAACGCTATGAAAATTCCAAAGGCTAACATTCATGCCTGGACCGATTCAACTGTGGTACTTGCTTGGTTGAACAGTCATCCGAGTAGGTGGAAAACGTTCGTGGCAAATAGAGTGTCGGAGATATTAACCACACTTGATTCTGATCAATGGGCGCATGTAAGTTCTAAGGAAAACCCAGCTGATTGCGCATCAAGAGGCGTTCAGCCTAGCACATTATGGGAATATAAAATTTGGTTTGAAGGCCCACAGTTTTTGTACAATTTTGACATAGTTTATAGCCGACCCATGAATGAGAAGATTGTCTTAGAAGAGTCTGTAAAGTCTTATGTTACTATAGCTGATGATGAGTCACCTTGGGCAAATTTTAGTTCTTTGTGGCGGTTGCTAAGAGTTTTAGCGTACTGTAGAAGATTTATATATTATAAATTAAATAAGGGTAGGCCAAGATACTTTAGAAAGATAGAACTTGAAGAAACGTTAAAATGTTGCATTAGGAATTGCCAGCAGACAGAATTCCGTAAGGAGTACCTGTTAATAAAAACTAAAAGTAATATAATGATTAAGGATAGTAAAATACGATCTTTATGTCCTTATTTAGACAAAGAGGACATAATTCGTGTTGGTGGTAGATTACATGAAGCTCCTCTGTCAGAACAAACGAGACACCCTATCATTCTACCTCATAATGCGCATCTCTCTAAATTATTGGTAGCAGATGCTCATGACAGAACTTTACATGGTGGTCCATTGCTTATGATCAATTTTTTAAGATCTGCATATTGGATAATTGGAGTAAGAGCCTTGTTAAACAACATGTGCGCAACTGTGTTACATGTGTAAAACATAATGCCAAGGTTAATACTCAATTAATGGGATCACTGCCTTCCGCGAGATGCACACCAACAAGAGCTTTTCTTCACAGTGGGCTAGATTATGCTGGTCCGATCAATCTTAGGACAACTAAAGGTAGAGGACATAAGTCATACAAAGGTTATATTTGTGTGTTCGTTTGTATGGCCACTCGCGCCATACATCTAGAAGTAGTAAGTGACTTAAGTACACAAGGTTTGTTGGCTGCATTTAGACGATTTGTGTCCAGGCGTGGACATTGTGCTCAGATATGGAGCGACAATGGAACCAACTTTATTGGGGCCTCTAAGGAATTAATGTCACTTGCAGCTAAGCAACCAGATATTGCAAGACACTTGGAGACCACTGGCACTGTATGGCACTTCATACCGCCTCATGCCCCTAATTTTGGAGGGTTATGGGAGGCGGCCGTGAAATCAACCAAGTTTCACTTAAAAAGAGTCATAGGAGATTCAACGCTCACGTTTGAGGAGATGAGCACTTTACTTACCCAGGTAGAGGCTTGTTTAAATTCTAGGCCTATGACGGTCATTAATAGTGAAAGTCTTGATGAACCAATGCCCTTAACACCAAGCCATTTTTTAATCGGTGAACCCTTGGTGACTGTTCCTGAACCTAACTATGAGTCTTCATATATAAGTCCTTTGAATAGGTGGCAGTTCATACAAAGGATGTTGCAAAACTTTTGGCGACGTTGGTCTGATGAATATCTCACGACGTTAGTTCATAGATACAAGTGGACTTTTCAAAAACCTGAACCGAATACTGGTGATGTTGTTCTTGTTAAAGAAACGGATTTACCTCCTGCTCGCTGGTTACTTGGTCGAATCCTTGAAAAACACCCAGGGTCTGACGGTGTTACCCGAGTAGTCACATTACAAGTTAAGGGTAGCATTTTGAAACGACCCACGTCAAAATTATGCATTTTGCCAGTAAATAAATAGATTAAGTTATAAGAAGTTCACGTGTATAATTTTAAGATAGTCAAAGGTAATGGCCCATTTAGTATGAAAAATATACCTACGGCGTACAGAAATGAAATATGGGGGGAATCAAAGACAAATGATTATACTTTTCAATGGTAAGTGGTGCATTACTGTGGCCGATGGGGATCATGAAATAAAATATAATACATTGTATTATTGCGCGACCGCAACAAAGCTCGGGTGAGACCGAGACAGCAATAAACGTGTTATTTATTACCTGACCGAACGAGTTTGCTTTATAAGTGTCACGATGATATTTTTATTTAACAAAACAATGACAAAGTCAGTCTGCTTGTTTCATTTTCAAGTCTAAACTACTGAACCGATTTTGGTTAAATTGCTTGGTTAAATAATGAGTATTTGTTTAATACCTTAGGTGCATAGCATAGATTAAGAAAATACATTATTTAATTATTTTTTATCTATCATGTCATGTCAAATTCCTATGAATAGACAAAAAAATATATCTTATATACATATTAGATTTGTAGACGCCCAGTGACATTTTTCCATGGGATAAAATAATTTAGAGACGGGCGAAACCGCTGGTGCAGCTAATTATTATCCAATTTTGATCGGTCTACTGCAAGATCTCTCCATTGAATTATTTTTTTCTTTTTACATATAATGAACAGTGGGCTATGCCTGCATTATTTGCCATCATTTTCGTTTTTGTACAAAAACATTTTTGAACCGGGTCGGATTATGGGCCATGACCTTTTAGTACATTTAAAAAAAAAATGTTAACAATAAATATTTTAGATTGTCAATAAGAGATCAATATTTTATGTTCATTGGTGTCATCGGTTGAATAGCTTATAAGTTTGTAAGACTAGTTTGTTTAGTAAATTAGAGATATAGTTGGTTACTGTTCAAATATTTATGTGATATTTAGCCCTCTTTAAGTATATGATCTTATATAGTAAATATTAGTGTTTACTGGGTTTGTTAATTAAGGCCATATTCTTCGATATTGTCCTTGGTGGGCGGTATGTTCACGTTGTTTGTAAGTTCACTGTAACGTCATTAGATGGCGTTGCACCGTAGTGAGATTCTCCACACGTCAATCTACTAATGAACATAATGTTTCCGTTTCGCACCACTAGATGGCATTGTACCATAGCAGACAATAGTTAGAAGTCGCTATTGAGATTCTCCGCAACTTGATATAGTCGTAAGAATTTTTGTATGTGGTGTGATTATCGAAAACTTTGTAATCGATAGATCATATTAAAGATCAGATATATCAGGTTTTTTATTGAGTACCCTGTAGGATTATATCCCGCCCAGTTCGTACCGACTGCAAGTATTATACACGCTGTGTAATCGTCACACCGATGCGCCTGCACACTGGCATTACTTAACCGTGTTATTTGTCTTCCTAAATAAAATTATTGAAATTGGAATAAATATGAATTAAATATATTTTTATATAATGTCATTGTAGTATATTAATTATAGTATCTAATACTGAAATAAAAAATAAATACAATTATAAAAAGTAGTGTATAATATAATAAATGAATAAAACCATTGTTTTACCTAAAAAAGTGGTGCATCTAACTAAATCAAATAAAAAAAATAATTTGTTAAAAAAATTGAGGTGTAGCAACCCGATAAAATTTATTTAATAATCTGTGGATTATGTTTAGACACGTTAAGCTACATAAATTATATTTTTATTTCTTGAAATTAAAGTAATTTAATAAATACAGAATAGATTACTAATCATTAACAAAGCACGAGACTCTAAAGAGACTCTTTTTCTTTGTCCTAGTTCACTACTAAGTTCCTTCTCAAGTAGTAAAAATCCTTGTAAGATTTATCTTACAATGCTTCTTACATAACCGATAAAAGATGAAATAACAGAGACGTTTCCTCACGTATTGGGAAACGCATCGTTAAGTTTCAATATCGCTGAGAAGGCTTGCCGCACTCAAGTGGACCAGCCATGGAATCCACCCATTTCATACTGTCAGCGAAAATTCAATCTAGTAAGTGGAGTAAATCGACGCGTCGTCGGAGCAGAGAATATGCAAAAATATTCCCATTATATATATGGCGTAACAAAATTAACTACGAAATATTAAAATGGGCTGTTTGCTTTTGTTATTAATGAATGAATGAATGAATCTCTTTATTTGCTAGAATACAGGTTGACAAATTGTTGACAAATGTGACAATTGTTGGTAAATGTGTGATACCATGAACATATTGTCATCTATTTGTACACCACATTTATGCAAATAAATATTTTTGTATTTTGTATTTTTTTACATAAATGAGTGAGGTTCCACCATATTCGACATAATTACGTCGTGCAAATATTTGTTTAATTAATAATAATTATAATAAATATTTTTTGACTCTCGACTAATTTTAGTGTAAAATTATACAAATTAAATAATAAAACAATAATAGGAATAAAATTATACAAATTAAATAATAAAACAATAATAGGAATAAAATTATACAAATTAAATAATAAAACAATAATAGGACTAAATAAAACTTACTATTAATTAACTAATAATTGTCCTCCTCGTCTCAATAGAGACTACCCATCCGCGGGAGACATAGTATAGTGCACAAGTGTGTACGCAAATACAGCGACATTTTCTATTCTATCATTCTCATGATCTAATAGGAGAACGGGCAGCAGCGTCTCTCTGTGGACTATCACCATCATACTGCCAATCGCCATCCCGTCTGCCAACCGAGGTGATTATGGCATATCCCTCCAAATGATGGACACAATTCTATCGTGGAAATCTTATGGGGAGCCCTTTGTCCAGCTGTGGACGTCATTCGGCTGTCATCATAGACAAATTACATTACAGTAAATGTTAATCACCGTAGCCTAGTTGGTAGTGCTCCTGTCTACGAAGCTGGTGGCCCTGGGTTCGAATCCCGGTAAGTGCAAATATTTGTGTAATGAGCACGAATATTTGTTTCTGAGTCATGGATGTTTTCTATGTATATAAGTATTTATGTATCTATATAAGTATGTATATCGTCGCCTGGTACCCATAGTTCAAGCTTTGCTTAGTTTGGGGCTAGGATGATCTGTGTGACATTGTCCCTAAATATTATATTAAATATTAATGTATCTTATAGTCGCTACTCCTCTGAGTAGCGACTACTATCTTCACTCCACAACTTAAAAACTGATTTCTCAATCAGATTTAAGGGACATCAATCGTAAAGCACGCCCACCAAGCTTTTAAAATACGGGCTTTAAAGTATCTTGGGGAAAAAGAGGGATCCCTTTAACTTCTTCTACACGTTTCTGTTTTACGGTATTCAATACTATTACAATAAGTACTAGGAAATAAAAAAAACAGCCCGTTATTGCCCATAATGCTCGAAGCATAATTATGATAGGCTAGCTGTGCTCCGCGGTTTCACCCGCCTTAATTTTTATAAATTATAGCCTATGTGTTATTCTGACGTATAAGCTGTATTATTGTAAAGTTTCATTAAAATCCATTCGGTAGTTTTTACGTGAAAGAGTAACTAACATCTATCCATACTCACAAACTTTCGCATTTATAATGTTAGTAAGATAAACAATGTCACGTCCACGTACATGATGTTCGGTTTGTGACATTTCTAGTTTGTTTCAGTTAATACTAGAAAATAACAATAAGTATAGCTGATAATTTTTTTACGCAACATGGACATTAGGTCATTCGCGAAAGAAAAGAAAAGGCGGAGAAAGAAGGATGGAAAAATTTTAAATGAATTTGGGATATATGTGAAAATCTTTCAAAATTTTTGAAATTTAAAGCAATTTTAGGAGTATATAAGCATGGACACTAGACGGGCAATGTTAATTCAAATTAAATCAAGAAGAAGAAGTGGAAAACTAAACGAAACAATGTCAAGTATTCAGTGCATGTTAGAAGTATAGGTACGTCGGAACTCTCATACAGTACTTGTCGCGGGGACTGTAAATTTGGGATATATGTGAAATTATTTCGAAATTTTTGAAATTTAAAACAATTTTAGG
The DNA here is from genome assembly GCA_951640165.1 of Pseudoips prasinana. Classification (NCBI taxonomy): domain Eukaryota; kingdom Metazoa; phylum Arthropoda; class Insecta; order Lepidoptera; family Nolidae; genus Pseudoips; species Pseudoips prasinana. Next base: position 21,351,594 of record OX621260.1, read on the forward strand.
AGCATATAAGCAGTACATGGACACTAGACGGGCAGTCTTAATTCAAATTAAATCAAGAAGAAGAAGTGGAAAAACTAAACGAAACAGTATCAAGTGTTCAGTGCGTGTTAGAAGTATACAGTGAACTCTCGTATAGTACTTGTAGCGGGGACTCTGTCAGTGCAAGTGTATTTAAACTGCCGAGTTTTGCACCAATTATCACTGTCAACGTCAATAATGGTTTCGTTCGTAAAAACTTGTATTTCAAATGCCCTGACCCACCGCTCGCGACAATATTCTATTATTTATGTCAGTCTAATTAATCATCTGTCACAACGACTGAAATATTGCTGAGACAGATAACAAATAGATGTGAAAATTGAGTATAGCGAGGAATTTCATATTCAAAATTAGGTGTACTACATTGTAATTTTAAGGTTATAAATTTGATTTGAAATCCATAGTAAAAATCAGTATATTGAACGACGGATTCACTACATTTTCAGACACATTCAATTTCCATTATAATAACAAACAGCCGAAGTTTGATTTAGACGTATTATTGAGGGTAGTATTTAACTTAAAAAAATCTTCATTTTTTATTACAAAAATCTATGTAACCTAATAAAAATACTGGTTGCAAAATATTTACCTCAAAATACGTATTACAATCTAAGTTCGTCTAGTACTGATATTTATTTGAAAGTGGACTTTTTGATGTGTCTGGCACTCGCCGGTCGCCACCGCGGCCTGGCTTCGGTTGCTCGGCTCGTACGCTGTATGGTCGCAATTCTCACCTAACCTACTTTTTTAGTACCGTAATACATTTTCAGTTATGCTTAGGTTTTATGTGCAATTATTATATTATTTGATGTCAAAAAAAAAAATCATAAATATAAATTGATGGATGATAAGATCTTTGCCGTGCATTCAAAATTATCCCTATTAGTAACACAGTGTTAGATTATAAAATATTTTTTATTTATTTTATTCAAATATCTGAAGTACAATAAAGATGATAATATGATCCCACAGTCCATTTCGTATCATTATAATCGTATCAGCCGAAAGACGTCCACTGCTGGACAAAGGCCTCCCCCAAGGATTTTCACAATAGCCGGTCCTGCGCTACCCGAATCCAGCGACTTCGTATACAGTTATACTCGTAAGAACAATAATATAATAGTTTAAAAAACTAAAAAACACGCTTGGTGCATTTCAGATCCGCCATCTTAGATATCCACGATGTTGGATTTATGTCACGTGACTATTTTTTCATTCATCATTTCATTTTTCATTTCATTTCATTTTCTATTTTTTCGTATTCCTGACAGCAAACCCTTTCATGCGATACCCATATCATGGAAGTGGATTTCAAACAGCCAGTCCGCCCTCTAGGAGAGGCCGCCATATTGGATTTGTAATGACGTTTCTTAGCTAGTCATGTATTGTCATTAGAACTCAAGCGTGTGCAAAATTTCATCCTAATCGGAGACCGGAAAGTGAGACAAATTAAGATTCCAAGTTTTTCTTACATACATAGTTACGATATAGTTCGAGATCTAGCAAGGGTCTCGAAACATGTGGCATTGCATATACGTATAAACAAAAATAAATAAATCTGGACGATACACTCCAATAAACGAATGGCTTTGCAAGCTTTAATACCTAATATGTATTTCAGTTGGGGTGCATTGGATCTCGTGGTAGCATTAAAGCGCGACCGTCGTTATAAACATAAGGTCCGCCATAATAATAATACCTTAACATAGACAGAACCATTCAGACAATATGTAGTAAAAATATTGCTAAAACTATAAACTATAATTCAACTTAAACATAATCTCTTTGACAATAACCTAATACAAGCTAGCTAAATATCATTGCTATTATAAAATAAATTTTATAAATGTTTTCATACAATCCGCGTACCTAAATATCTATGTAACTAGAAATAATTATGTATACTTAATTATACTACTACAAACATGTTCTGACTATTTACCAGCGCTTTTTGAAAGTCTACGTGAATGAAAACCTTTTTTATTATATTTATTTATTTTATGTATAAGTAGATAATTTTGTTATAACAAATAATATACATATGAGCTCGGAACTGAAGTTGAAGCAAATATCGCCGAATAAAAATCCATTTGTTCAATTTGCAATGAAAATCGTACGGCCGTTTGTTCACATAACACCATAGAGCAAAAGAATATGGCACTTATTTTTATAGACGCTCATAGGCAGATGCTCTCACTAGTCCGTAAGTTATTGGCGAGGTTAAGCAACTAGTCTCGCGGTCAGTCCATAGATAATAATAATAATAATTATTATTATTCAACAACTTGCTCTGCGACATGGCCTTGTAGCTTCAGAGGTGCCTTATTACAGGTATGCACCTGCGCCAGTTCTGGATAATGGTACTATCACCTTATACTGGGATCGATCTATCATTACAGATAGGATTGTGATTGCCAACAAATCTGATATTGTATGATAGATCGACAAAAACGCTGCACAGTGATGGTTGATGTTACCATCCCGCATGATTACAATCTTTTGAAGGCTGAAAAAGAAAAAGAAATTAAATATTTGGATCTTGCGCGGGAGATTGACAGCATGTGGAATGTTGACTCAGCTATCATTGTACCGATAGTCGTTTCTGCGAATGGATTCTGCGAATGGATTAATAGCAAAGAGCTTCGAAAAACACCTAAAGAGGCTGACGTTAGGCGGTCGGGTAAAGAACAAGATCCAAAAAGCGGTGCTTTTGGACACGGCTCGCATTGTCAGGAGGTTCCTGTCTCTAGAGCCGTAACCTCCGGTAGCATAAACCCTGTTCTTGCTGCCTGTTGCAAATCCTATTTTTTTATATTTTAAAATGTATATTTCTGTTTATTTTATATTTTAAAATGTATTTAATAAGAAAGATGTTGGAATAAATGATAATAATAAATTGTTTATTTCTCACCATAGTACAATACAGTTTGGAGAAGGTACACATACATTTTTTTCATAATAAAAGATACTATCATTACAGCTAAATAAGTCCACTGCTGGACAAGCCTCCCTCAAGAATCATCTTGGGGGGATATGCCATAATCGCCACGCTTGGCAGGCGGGTTGGCGATCGCAGTAAGATGGTCATAGTAATCAGAAGGAAGCTGCTGCCCATCCTCTGGTAGATATTCCCTCGGGTCGACTTCTACGCCCCCCACGGGATGAGATGGGGTGATGATATTCTGATTCCGATATTTGTCGCCGTCACCACACAGCAGCACAAAGATACTATGGTGGGTTGAAACTAGGATGGTTCCTGTGTCTTAGGTTATCAACCCTACAGTCCAGTCTTATGTCTAGTCTAAGTATATGTTAAAGGTAAGATATTTGAGATCACTTGATGGTTGACCGAAGTACCTACCTAGTTTGATTTCTGAGCGTCTCCGTGATACGGGGGGCACGTTAAGCTGTCGGTCCCGGTTGTAGCCATTAGGCAACAGCCGTTAAGCCATGTCAGAGACCTACTGGGCGGCTTGAACAAATCTGACACTAGGGTAACCACTACCCATAGGATAAGTAAGTTTAATGTACTTATATCTCTTTACACTTATGTCACTGATGACTAATTAGTTGTACAAGGTGCTGTTTTATACTCGAATGCGTTGTTATTTTGTATTAGGCGTACACAAAGCCTAAATGCATTCAAATAACTAGTCAATGATCACTACTTAATAATAATAATAATGTCATGGGACATTATTCACACACGGCCATCTGATCCCAGACTAAGCGAAGCTTGTACTATGGAAACCAGATAACTGATATACATATACTACTTTTCTTCTGTAAATACATACTTATATAGATAATTACATCCAGACACACGACAAACAGACATGTCCGTCCATGCACACAAATATCTGTTCTGGTTGAGAATCGAACCCACGACCTGCGAAGTTGCCCTCCCGACGTGAAGATCATCTAGGGCAACTGTAAATGCCTGTACCTGTTTACGTATAATAATGTCCTCCTAGTCGAATTTCAGCCACGGCGGCCAGTCGCAATGGAAACTAGCCATCTGCGCGGGTCATATTATAGAGCACTTGATGACTAGCGACACGACCGGAAAGGAGTCAGGTACAGGACCGACGGCTTTACGTGCTCTCCGAGGCACGAGGGTACAATTAATACCCCCAACTTCCAGACTTCGGACTGAGATTACGATGTTTTTCTTTATACGGAAAATTCACCCAGATTGGAACCCAGGACCTCTTTGACTGCGGTTAAACACGCTACCAACGAAGCAAACCAAATGTATGCAAACAGATCGTAGGTTACCATTATCCGCCATTCTAAAATTCAATGTAACATGCTCCGGGGTTAATAAATCATCGTTTGTCTAATGCCCCAATTGGGAAATGACTGCTTTCGCAATAACTTTGGACTCAATGATGTTCATTGCTGTTAGGAGCATTAGGCGATTGGATTTATATACCGATTATAGTGCAGACGTAGCAATGTAAGTCAAAAGATTCGACTAGTGTGTGTTGCCAGTTACTTATGGAACTAAGACTTGGTCGCTCGCTATGGTAATATCTTAATAATAATAAAATATCTTGGACAATGTCACACAGATCATCCTAGCCCCAAACTAAGCAAAACTTGTATACTGTGGGTACCACGCGACGATATACATACTTATATAGATAGATAAATACTTATATACATAGAAAACATCCATGACTCAGAAACAAAGATTCGTGCTCATCACACAAATATTTGCACTTACCGGGCTTCGAACCCAGGACCACCAGCTTCGTAGGCAGGAGCACTACCAACTAGGCTACGGTAGGCTAGGTGGTACACATAAGGAGGCTCAAGTTTATCCAAAAGCAAATGGGGTGGGCTATGCTCGGAGATTCTCTGCGAGATGGAATAAAAGATGTTAAAATCCGCAAGCGAATAAAGAAACCCACATAGCCCGAATAATTGCCAAGCTGAAGTAGCTGGGAGTAGGGCACATAGATCGTAGAACCGATGGTGGCTGGGGCAGGAAAGTTCTTGAGTGGCGAAACCGCTGGATACATCCAGTGACCGCCACTAGATTATCGGCCCATCTTGTAGTGGGCCTGCCCACGCTGCTTCTTCCGGTTCGTGGTTGCAACTCTTTTCTGCCCCAGCCACCATCGGTTCTACGAGCTATATGCCCTGCCCTCAGCCACTTCAGCTTGAAAACTCTTGGGGCTATGTCGGTTACTTTGGTTTGAGAACCTTTGTTTCCTCACGGCACAAACAACTACAAGTACAAAAAGAATGTGTACATACACATTCATTCCATATATTTAAAATCGGTTAAAAAGTCTATTTTTGTTTTGCTAGAGTTCATTTCCAAACCCACTTCTCGGCTTCTGTCTGCTAGGGCTTGTATCGTGGATTCTAGTAATCTCGGGTTCTCCTCCAATATGACCAGGTCATCAGCGAATCTTAGGTGGTTTAGTCGCGATCCATTTATGTTTAATCCTAGGTGCTTCCAATCCAACTTTCTAAACATTTGTTCTAGTACTGCTGAAAATAACTTTGGTGAGAGTTATGGAAATGAACTCTAGCAAAACAAAAATGATGACAAACGTAACAGCTGCAGACATAATTATCGATGGACAAAAACTTGAATATATTGAAGAATATGTATATCTGGGTCAGATCATATCTCCAAGTGACCAAATGTCTAAAGAAATTGACAAAAGGCTTGCTACTGGGTGGAAAAAATTTTGGGCTTTGAAAGAAATAATGAAAAGCACTCGGCATCAAGATCAAGAAAAAAACTTATGATACATGCATTCTTCCTTGCATTACATATGGCTGTGAAACCTGGGCTCTAACAATAAATCAAAGAGAAAAGCTTGCAAAACGTCAACGAGCCATGGAAAGGAGCATACTGGGGCTAAAGTTAAAAGATAGAGTAAGGAATGTAGATATACGACGCACAACGAAACTCACAGATATCCTCACCCATATTGACCAAATGAAATGGAGATGGACAGGGTACATGCTCCGCTGTACGCACGAAAAATGGAGCAAGCAGGTAACGGTCTGGTATCCACGAGACGGGTCAAGGAGCCGAGGTCGCAAAGCGAGAAGATGGGAAGATGATATTAAATTGACTCTAGGTCCCCTTTGGCCAAGAATTGCGACCGACAGGAAACAGTGGAAGACGTTAGAGGAGGCCTATGTCGTAAGGCACACCGAAGTAAGGGATTTACTACAATTAGATTACTAACATTTATAAAAAAAATTGTTAAAAGTTTCGGAATAAAAAGGCTTTATTATTATTAAAAAGTCTATTACTTTTCTTCTTATTTTTTTTCTTTTCTTTAAAAAAGAGAACGCCCGCAGTTGGGTTTATAATCCCTGTGTCGCGGGGTAATTTACAAACACAATAGATGGACACAAGTAACATCCATTTTTTTTTAACCTCACGCGTGCAGTTAACCTCTTGGCTTTTCCTGCTTCACCTGACTATAGAGGTGAGCGTGGGCTTTAACCGTCTAGCAAAATTCAACTACAAACTAAGTACCCGCGCTGGAGAGCACCCCCTGTGGGGTTCGAACCTCGACTCTGGGTGGTTACTGGCGGGGAGATGGCGAGAGATCATGGTTTTTAGGGATGTTTTGTGCAACTTTCGCTCTACATTAATACGCGTCGCGGGCCGGTCTTCCGGTAATAACATCCAGACTCAGAACAACTATTTATGGGTCACACAAATAGTTGTCCAACGCGGGACTCGAACTCGCGACACGAAGCGGCGAGGCGAATGTCTTAGGCGCTGCGCCGCACGTGCAGTACTTATAATATAGTAGTTTATAAAACTTGAGAGGTTTCAAGAGACACCCGGATGGAACTAAGTTATTTTTTATTATTTATTATGTACAAAAAACCTGTATACACACAACAAAAAAAATCCTCGCGACACCACACTGTTCAATGCGAAATAGAAATCAAAATATCAGGCTTGCTTTCTATAAGAGAGAGAAAGAGAGACAGAGACGGAGAAACATGCGCACGCTGCACAGCTGCATAAAGTGTCGTGACAATTTTTCGTAAGAATGTTTTCCGTCTAGCCCCCTTTCACAACGTGCGATAAGGAACTTCGTTCCAATATGTGCCTACTCTATTATAGGAGAGCCAACAATTTTGGTAAGTATCCATAAAACAATTGCGGACCAAAACGCTAGCAAGATCCAAAAAATAGTACAGATTACACAAACTAAAACTAAATATACACGCCACTGATTTATTCTCCACTAATTCTATAACCAGGAGTAGCGTCGTCTGCAGGATTAAACTATGAATGCACAGAATAGCATGTTCCGGTACATCGCTGTATCCGTACCGGCGGGATTTAACTTTGCGTCGTGCGCCTGATAATCCAGGCCAAAGTTACTGCACGTGTGGTTCAGTGGTTAAGGTCTGCCTCGCTATAACCTAGGTGTTTTTGAGTTTTTTGTTTGATCCCCGTATAGGACAACTATTTGTGCGATCCATAAATGCTTGCTTTTTGGGTCTCGATGTGTATTTACGATTGCAAAAAAAAGACACTCATAAACACGCACATATAATTACACAACACCCATGCTCTATACAACATGTAACTTAATTAACGCACATCCTGAAAATAGTTTGTCCAGAATCGTTTACTGAATCGATTTATATCACTTTTAATATAGGTAAATTTTTATTCAAAATAATTAAATTTACGGAAATTATTGTTATATTTACCCTGTACAGTCAAAACAAATTGAAATGGACCGTAAGTCAAAGTAATAAGAGGTTCAAAATCGCAGTTTTATTTGTATTCATACAAATTCCTTAATTCAATACAAAATAAAGCATAATTAACTATATTCCAATAAACTTATTTAATAAATAACAATGCATATACATGTTAAATTAAAAATTCAGTGTATGTATTATGATTACAACATAATATCCTAACTGGGGTTTTTGAGGGTGTGCGTTAATTACGTTACATGTTGTATATAATATAATATAATAATACGTATGTATGTCAACACTTACAACTATTACTATCTTCAAATGTGATCTGAGATATATTTCTTTTACAATTCTTTTTTTGTTTGTTTATTTATAACGTTCTACGTTTAATAGTGTTTTATATCACGTCTGTCTATTATATCACTGAGCACTGTCTCTCATGATACAGGCTTCAGCCTAGTTTGGGAACCGGGATCAGTACCTATTGTAAATGGCATGTATCATGGTAAAGAATCCGAATTTTGTAAAAAAAATCTTGTGGAAACAAACAAACAAAATGTTTTATATATATTATTATTATAGTGTGATTTAGACACCAGGGCTGAAGTAAAACTTAGATATACGAAACATAACTGGTTGTGAGAGAAACAGAGAAAGAAAATAATGTTCTTACACACTTCTCGTTAAGTCTATTAACATTTACTTACAAGATCATCATCATCACCATATCAGATGAAAAACATCCACGGCTGGACAAAAAGTAGTAGCTAAGCCAAGTCAGAGACTTACTAGGCGGCTTGATTAATTCGTAAAAAAAATCCAATGTAATAAGTTGAAAAAACCGGCCAAGTGCGAGTCGGACTCACACATGAAGGGTTCCATATAGCAGCAAGTATTTCAGCTGATTAAAAGAAATGTAAATTGCGATTTATGACTTATTAAAAAAAACTACTAACTAGATCTCGTCCAAACCAATTTTCGTTGTTAGTTTTCATGGTAATGTACATCATATATTTTTTTTAGTTTTATCATTCTCTTATTTTAGAAGTTACAGGGGGGGACACTCATTTTTCCACTTTGGAAGTGTCTCTCGCGCAAACTATTCAGGTTAGAAAAAAACTATATTAAGAACCTCAATATAATTTTTGAAGACCTATCCATAGATACCCCACATGTATGGGTACAATGAAAAAAAAAATTATGTTTCAGTTCCATGTATGGGGAACCCCCAAAATTATTGTTCTTTTTTTATTTTTGTGAGAAAATCTTAATGCGGTTCACAGAATAATAATAATAATAATTGTTTATTTCTCACCACAAGCCAAATAATACAAACAATATTTACATGTAAAAAGTAGCCAACGATTTTTTTTTGGTTGTGGATCGCTGGTGCCTGTGGTAGGTAGTAACACCTGTAATACAGGTCACCAGGTCCCCACCTGTTTAAAGTTACACAATTGATAGCTTACATCTGGTATCACAGCATATAACAAATATTTCAAACGATTAGTGAGCTTATTATAAAAAAAGACACAAGAGAGTATTACAGTAATTTAAGTAAAATAATAATTAAAAAGTTAAAGTACAAACGTTGGTGGTTTTTATGAATGTAAGTTTGTGTGTGCGTGATGTGTATGTGTGTGTGTGTGTTAGAGAATACATCTACTTACCAAGTTTCAACTGTATAGCTCTTATAGTTTCGGAAAAAAGAGGCTGTGACATACGAACGGACAGACAGACAGACAGACAGACATGACGAATCTATAAGGATTCCGTTTTTTGCCATTTGGCTACGAAACCCTAAAAATAGTAGGTTTAAATGTGTATATGCCTTATACCGAGGTAACACAGTAACATAACTTAAGGAGGTCATCAAATACAAAGCCTGATGTTGTACGTGCAAGTTACAAATGCTGCGCTTTAACTTAGTTATGTTAAGCACATGGAAAAGTTTATAGGTCCACTTTGTGCCCGGGAACTATTTGTTTCATACTACAAACAATACTAACACACGTGCCAATGGAAGCCAATGTTAGAACGAGTTCAACAGCTACACAGTTTAAAAAAATTACAAATAAAATTTGTTCAAGCTATAAGGAGGTAATTGTAGTATGAATAGAATATTTGTTCTATGTCAAAAGGTAAGGTTTATACTTCCTGCGAAGTAGTGTCAACTGTTTAAAACCAACTAAAACATAAAATTAATGGGAAATATTTAACTGAAAATCAACTTGTATTACAAAAATATTCATATCCAAACAAAAGTACTGTTTCCACAACAAAATAGTTAATATTATAATCGAAGAAGGCTCTACTGGCCGGGCACGATGGAGTGTTAGTGCCAACTTTAATGTTCGGAAGTGAAAGTTGGGTATGGCAGAAAAATAATTAAAGTAAAATAAATGCAGTGGAAATGAGAGCTCTGAGAAGTATGTGTGACTTTGAGAGACAGAATTCGAAATACTGATGTAAGAGCGCGTTGTGGTGTGAAAGAGGATGTAGTCACAAAGACTGAAAAAGGAATGCTGAGATGGTTTGGCCATTTAGAAAGGATGAATGAAAGAAGATTGACCAAAGAAGTATACCTGGCCTGTGTGAATGGAACCACTGGAAGGGGAAGACCTCGTCGAACATTCTCTGACCAAATCGGAGACGTTCTCAAGAAAGGACAGGTCAGAAGTACCCTAAACCGGCTAGCATGTATGAAGAATATAATGACAGTAATCGAGGCAAAAGACGTGTTCAAAGATCGTGACAAATAGAAATCCGTTGTCTCTGCCTACCCCTCCGGGAAACAGGCGTGAGTCTATGTATGTATGTAATATTATAAACTTAGCACTATTTATATATAGTGCTCGGCGCATAGCTATTTATTTGAAAGTGGATTGTTTGTGTATTTATTTGAAAGTGAATTGTTTGTGTAAATGTTTCTACTGCCGCAGCACGATCGCTTCGCTCGCTCGGTTCGTGAGTTGTTTGGTGGCAATTCTAACCTAACTTAACCTACCTTTCTAGTAGCGAAATGATTTTTAGTTACGTCCGGATAAATTTGATGTGATAAAATTTTATGTGATGTAAAAAATATTTAAATGATGACTAATAAGTTATTACATGAGCATTTCAAAATATGATTAAAATAATTTCATATATACGCTAAATTGGAAGCCGCTGAATGTGGGTAGTGCAAGACTAGCAACTGTGGACATCTTTGGAGGAGGCCTATGTCCAGCAGTGGACGTTCTTCGGCTGATATGATAATGATGATGATACGCTAAACTATAATGTGTGAAGTCGGTGCCAATTATTACGTTCATTCATAATAATAATAGTATCCTGGGACATTATTTACACACGGCCATCTGATCCCAAACTAAGCAGAGTTTGTACTATGGAAACAAGATAACTGATTTACTACATATAGTACTTTTTTTGTAAATACATACTTATATGATTGATGAGCACGAATATTTGTTTCTGAGTCATGGATGTTTTCTATGTATTTAAGTATTTATCTATCTATATAAGTATGTATATCGTCGCCTGGTACCCATAGTACAAGCTCTACTTAGTTTGGGGCTAGGATGATCTGTGTGACAGACTCAGGACAATCAGACATGTTCATGCACACAAATATCTGTCCTGGGTGGGAGTCGAACCCACGACCTCCAGCGTGAAGAGCAAGCATTTAACGACCATGCCAACAAGCCCGTCTCTCGATTCATTTTGTACTCTAAATTATTTTTGAGTTAGTTTTGAAATCGGTATCTTATTTTTAACGATGATTCTGTTCTCCTGGTTGAATCAAAACACGCGGCCTAATTCAACCTACTAAAGTAATTTATTTCCTGATTTACCCTTTCGAGGTTCACAATTATTTTAGGTTACAACCTAAATTAATTATGAATCTGCGAGTATGATGTTAATTATATAGGAACAACGAAAAGTTGTTGAGCAAACAACCTATTATGTATGTCTAACCATTATAAACGCGAACCCGTAACTAGACAAGTTGAGAACATGCTTTTAAACTTAAGAAATGGGATAACTTATACATATTGTTCTGAGGGCACGTATGTTTTATACTCCGCAGTTATCACAAACTATACACAAACAAAGTTCAGTTCATTCACCAGTGTTGGCCTTTCAAGCCACATGGTTACGTAATGGTTCTTGGGTAAGTTTACTAAAATAAAACTTTTAGAAATACGGAAAAATTCCTGAACTTAAAACCTGGTTATAATTTTGACCAGTGTTTGCAACTCTGTCTAACACGACTAGTATTATGAAAAGATAGATTATACTCTTCATCGGATACTTACATGTATAGACTCACGCCTGTTTTCCAGAGGGGTAGGCAGAGGCAACCATTTATCATGATCTTTGCCCCGTTTACTGTCTATATATTCTTTATGTATGTTCACTGTTTGGGGGTACTTCTTTCATCGGATAATATGTTTTAATTTATAAAATTATTTAATTTTTTTTTTGTGAAATCTATTATGGATATTAGTCGCCTTGCGTAAAACTACGAGTTATATTAGACTAACCGTCAAAAACCCCATGGTGCCCATTTTCTATACATTTGGCAGAACACCGGTAACTCCACTGAAACATCTCGGTGTCCTTTCTGTGTAATGTTCTAGCACCTTGCAAGGGCAATTTTTTTTTTCTTGAATTACTGGATACGGGTATTGCATTAGCGGCAATTGTGGAGGTCTTTGGGTAAACCCTTGTCCAGCAGTGAACATCTTTCGACTGATATGATGATGATGATGTAACGGCAACATGTTGCAGTCCTCGCCTAAACTGTTTGTTGAGTGCCAGAACCCCAATTAAAATAACGATAGCCTTAATAGCACATAGGGGTGCCACTACAATAGCTTTAGCGACACCTCCCTTCTCTTCAGACTGTATTAGTTGACTCTTTCGACGGGCAGGGTATGCCGTAGATTATTTGGTCCAGAAACGTCTATTTCATACTAGCTTTCCGGATGCCAGTACAATAGCTTTAGCGACACCTTCCTTCTCTTCAGACTGTATTAGTTGACTCTTTCGACGGGCAGGGTATGCCGTAGATTATTTGGTCCAGAAACGTCTATTTCATACTAGCTTTCCGGAAAGATGGTGCCACCTATCGGGTCCAATTGTAAATCCAAACTATCCAGGCACCCACTAACCTAGACCATCGAAAGATCCACACAAACAAACAAAATGTTGGTCCAGCCACTTAGTAGGAGTGCAATCATAACTGTAATATATTAGGGTTGGTCGCCGTGGTCTACTTCTGTGAGACAGTTTTGCTGCAGAAGGAGGCCGCCGAACGGGATCGGGAACGAGCCGATCCCGCTCGTAGGTGTAGGAGGCGGCGGCAGCCGTTAGCCCAACAGTGTCCTCTACTGTCGCCACGTACAAGCGGCTCCGGGATGACAGCGATCTGTTTGTGGCGCAGTCGCTGTGCCGTACTGGCAGGAGTTGGCAATAGGGGAGGGCAATCCAAAGGAGCCCTCCCAGGGTACGTGTCCCAACCATCTGGGACATGGCGCAAAAGGGGGGTACCGGAGCAGCATACCCGCATTCCCGGGACTCCCCCATCAGGCGCCAAGAGAAGTCTACGGCAGGTTGGTTTAGTCGGTGCAAGTCCGACATACCCACCCGCAGACACTTTTTGCGGGTGGCATGCGAAGGCATTCCCGTTGCCTTATCAAAAAAAAAAAAAAAATGGGGATGGGTTGGTAGGGCACAGCGTTCATTCGCTCAAAGAGCAGTTCGACTGGGAAAGTACCTCCATCTTACAGAAGACATTCTTTAATAATAACATTGATAACTTTAATGTTGTATTTCTGCGTATAAGTAAGGTCGCCAGAGCACACCAGGGTGGGGGGAAGGGTCCGCAACACTTGTTTGCTGACTCGTTTAAAGGCCGGCACCGCACCCGCGACTACTCTGGTGTTGGGAGTGTACATGGGCGACGGTGATCACTTACCATCAGATGACACGCTAGCTCGTTTGTCATCCTATGACATAAAAAATAGAAAAATAGATGGCGTTGTATACGGAATTATTATTTTTGTGATATACTCACTTTTGAAATGCACTAGTGATTTGTATAAATCACTCTCTAGCGGCATAGTACATATTTTTTGTACGAAAAACATCTTGCGGCCTGCACGTAAAAAATAAACCATGTATATCGCTCAATTAAATTAATTAAGTTTTCAAATGTAATTTAGTATGCCTGTTTACGAAAGATTACCTAGTAGAGTTGTTAAACAGTAGATGTATAACATAGGTTGTAATGTACTAGAATCTTGATGATAAATTCCAATATAATTTTCTACTATATCCCTTTGTTTTTTTGAAAAAGACAACGTCCGCACATGGTAATCTAATCCCTAAGTCGCGGGGTACTTTGCAAACATATAATAGACGGACACAAATAACATCCAGACTCAGAACAACTATTCATGGGTCATACAAATAGTTGTCCGGTGCAAACTCGAACCCGTGATATGAAGCAGCGAGGCGACAGTCTCAGTCATAACTATCACAAGTGCAATAAGTTTCAAAGATTACCACTAACCTCATTTGTAAAACGGTCTCCGAGAATAGACTATTCGTTCACTAGTGACGACCATTGAAAGAAACATTGGAAATTCATTCAAATGGAACATTGTTTAAAACGAAATTAAAGAATATGTTAATAGAGAATGTTTACTATAGTTTGCATGAGTTTTTTGCCAAAAAATAATGTGTTATTATTACTAAGAATAAATTAGTTAGTAAACTTGTTTGTATTGCATATCCGATAGGGGTAGACTGTTGATCCTAAAAACTGTTATGTTATTATAAGACCTTATTGTACACAGTTACGCAATAAATAATACTTTATCTTTATCTTTATCATCTCCAGCATGATCGCCTTTGAAGGTCTCAGTTCCTCGCCAAGTGATAAACATATCTGTATGTAGCGAATATTTGCATAGCAATTAGAAGCGGGGCGCAGCCGCATTACCATTTCAATTGTGGAGAGCTAGGGAATGAATGAACACCGCATTCACTAACTCCTGCGAATGCTGCCAACTTCAGTTATTTGTGTGAAGATCTGCTTATTTGGGGGCCTGCGGAATTAATATGTTTAAATTATTCAAGTTTGGAATTAAAACTCAATTGAAAACATGTAGCATGCGAAATGTTATTGCCATTATGAGCATATGCATATCTATACATATAATAAAATCGTAGGAAAGTCAAAACTGTACATTGAATATTTTTTTTAAAGAATACTTGGGGCGTGATCTATTATCGATATCGAAGCCAAAAATATAGTTTTTCGAATTTCTGTCTGTGTGTCTGTTTGTCTGTATGTATGTCCGGGCTAAACTCAAAATGTACTGCATGGATTTACTTCAAATTTTGCATGAATATAACTAAGAGGTCGGGTCAACATAATGGCTACATATTATCACTCTATCACCTACGGGGGAGGAGCTATGATAATTTATAAAATTTAACGCGGGTAAAACCGCGGGACACAGCTAGTTGGGAATAAAATTTTGCATGCTGCATTCTATCTGCTACCCCGGAAGTCGTAGCTTCGATTCCCACTTGTGACAAATCTGTGTGATGAACACGACTATTTGTTCTGTGTCTGGATGTAATTGACACATAATATGTATGTATTTAGAAATATATAAGTATGTAAATTAGTTTTTTGGTTGCCATAGTGTGTTACTAGTCCCAAGATATTTATTTATTTATGTAGTCCGTCATGAGTAGAACGGCAATACCAGGTCTGCATATTTCTTTCTCATTAGAAATTATCTGCTGTGTGTCGTATACCAAGGAATATCATTGTCAATCAACAAGCTGTGCCCCGCGGTTTTACCCGCTTTAAATTTTTTAAACTATCACAGCACATTTTATAATCGGAGGTCAAAGCGTGATAATATGTAGCCTATATGTTGACCCGACCTCTTAGGTTAATTCATTAAAAATTTGAAGTAAAACCTTGGAATACTTTTTGAGTTTAGCCCGGACATACATACTGACACACAGACAAAAATTCTAAAAACTATATTTTTGGTTTCGATATCGAATGTAGATCACGCCCCAGGTATCCTTTTAAAAAAATATTCAATGTACAGTTTTGGCTTTCCTACGATTTTATTATATGTATAGATATAGACTAGCTATGCCCCGCGGTTTTACCCGCGTTAAACTTTATAAATTATCACAGCTCCTCCCCCGTAGGTTATAGCGTGATAATATCTACCCTATATGTTGTCCCGACCTCTTAGTAATATTCATGCATAATTTGAAGTAAATCCATGCAGTACTTTTTGAGTTTAGACCGGACATACATACAGACAAACAGACACACAGACAAAAATTCTAAAAACTATATTTTTGGCTTCGATATCGATTGTAGATCACGCCCCAAGTATCCTTTTAAAAAAATATTCAATGCACAGTTTTGACATTCCTACGATTTGATTATATGTATAGATAAGTATGTAAATCAGTTTTTTGGTTGCCATAGTCCCAAGATATTTATTTATTACTAGCTGTGCCCCGCGGTATTACCCGCGTTAAACTTTATAAATTATCACAGCTCGTCCCCCGTAGGTGATAGCGTGATAATATGTACCCTATATGTTGACCCGACCTCTTGATAATATTCATGTATAGCAAGGAATATCATTATCAATCAATAAGAGGGGGCTTATCCTAAGGATAAGGAAGGAATGAGAAAAATTTCACATACATACATAGACTCACGCCTGTTTCCCAGAAAGGTAGGCAGAGCCAACTGATTTCCATTTGTCATAATCTTTGCACACCTTTTTTGCACCTCGTATACTGTCATTATATTCTTCATACATGCTCGCCGGCTTAGGATACTTCTGACCTGACCTTTCTTGAGAACGTCTCCGATTTGGTCAGAGTATGTTTTATAAGGACTTCCCCTTCTAGTTGTACCATTCACACAGGCCAGGTATACTTCTTTTGTCAATCTTGTTTCATTCATCCTTTCTAAATGCCCAAACCATCTCAGCATACCTTTTTAAAACTTTGTGACAAAATCCTCTCTCACACCACAACACTCTCACAGCGCTATAATAATTAATCATAGCCAGATTCTGAAGAATCTGGCTATTTGGCGAGGTCAAGCAACTAGGCTCCCGGTCAATCCATAGATGGGTGACTTTAAAGTGGTTTAATTTCTTCACTTTAAGCCGTCGGTCCCGGTTGTAAACATTAGGCAACAGTCGTTAAATCAAGTCAGAGGCCTAATGGATGGCTTGAACAACTCTGACACTTGGCTAACCACTGCCCATACGATAAGATAACTAAGTAATTAGTTTAGGATATTTAGTCTTATTACCTCAATCCTATTCATCATCATCATCATATCAGCCGAAAGACGTCCACTGCTGGACAAAGGCCTCCCCCCAATATCTCCACAATTGCCGGTCTTGCGCTATTCGCATCCAGCAGTTTCCAGCGACCCGCACATGATCATCGGTCCATCTTGTAGGGGGCATGCCCACGCTGCGTCTTTTGGTTCGTGGTCGCTACTCGAGAACCTTTCTACCCCAACGGCCGTCGCATCTACGAGCCTATCCTACTACATAGTTGTAAATAATTAGGAGTCACTTATATTAAAGGATGCTGTGTGGTGACGGCATAGAATATCATCACCCCATCTCATCCCGTGGAGGCGTAGAAATCCACCGAGGCCCTGCCCATACGATAAGTAAATAATAAATAATTTATACAAAGTTATATTCAAATTCACGGTTCATGTTCCCAAGATTATTCCAACTTATGCTCAAAAGTTGGCAGCACTGGCATACAACTAGCGGAATGGAGTCGGTTGGTTGATTTTTAAGCTCTCGTGTCCCTCAAAGAGGATTGTAATCCGAATTGAGTTCTTTATTCCTACTTTGTTTGCTCTTATTGCGAGTCGGAACAATGAACATTACCCTATCTTTAACTTTATTAAGTAACACCTGCGCCTGAGCGACGGATTATCATATTTTACATCCTCGAGTAACTTTCTTCTGTACTTTAACAAACTGGAGTTTTATTTACACCCTCCTGTTTTAAGATAAGTAGGTAACTTTTGACTGCAGGTGTAGCACGGTGGTTAAGACAGTGACCTCGCCACGTGGTACCCTGGGTTCGATTCCCGTGCAAGGCAATTATTTGTGTGTGTCATAGATAGTTGTACTGAGTCTGGTTAATTATGTGTGTACCCGCCGATGAATTTCCTGAGTGTGGGCGTTGTCTTTAAAGTTTTCAGTTACTCTGCACGATCGAATCAGATATGTCGATATCCGCAAGCGAACCAAAGTCGATCACCGATATATCTGCAGATAATAATAATAATAATAGAATAATAATATCCTGGGACATTATTCACACACGGCCATCTGGTCCCAAATTAAGCAGAGCGTGTACTATGGAAACCAGATAACTAATATACTACAAATACTACTTTTCTTTTGTAAATACATAGGTACTTATATAGATAATTAGAGGTACACCCAGACTCAGGACAAACAGACATGTTCATACACACAAATATCTGTCCTGGATGGGAAGCGAAACCACGACCTCCGGCGTGAAAAGCAAGCATTAGCCAACCACGCCAACAGGCCTGAAGAATCACGTTATAGGTCGACCATCAATGTCTAAAACTCCTTTTATCTCTGTCTGAAATTTAAAGCCTAAGGCTGATTTCAGAGTCGCGCCGGCGAGCGGCGCCGTCCAAACGCACGCGCTTACAATTACACTAGATAGTAGTTGCGTTTCATAGTCACGCAGTCCAAACGCGCCGCCGTTATCACGCGCGCCGTCGCGCGTCGGCCAGCGCTGGCGAAGCGCGCGCGGCCCGAGCTCCTCTACTGGCAGCTAGCGTTTCAGAGTGACGCGGGTCGCACGCGCTGTTGCGTACACTTAAAACGAAAATGTTTAAAAAAACTGTAACTAAGTATCTTCTGGTAAGTCGGAGAACGATGTTACGAAGGCGCCTCTTAGTGGTTCTACACCTAGATAAGTATAACATTGATTAAATTTGTAATGATTAAAACCACGTAGCATAAATTGTCATTATGTTTTTACTTTTTGTTTTATGTTCATTTTAATTTTAATTTTTACTATGTATGTACCAATGCCAACGAATATATTATTATAATTTTGTTTATATCTAAGTTCTCATGTGAGTGACGTATGTCTTAATGAGAATAAATGTCATTAAACTTTAGTAACCTTGTGGCATTGAAACTAGATTATACACAACTGTACATTGCAAAGAAACGTGCGATACTAAAACTCGTTTCACAGTGGTCCGCGCGTCAAGCGCGCCCTGTTGAGACGCGCTGGCCTCCGGCGCGTGCCGCGCGCGCCGCCGCTCTGAAATCAGCCTAAATCTAAAGACCTCATTCTCGGTGGAAATCAACAATGCAATATATTATGTAATATAGCAATCTACGCCACTGGTACGACAGATGGTCTAACCAACTTTTAATTGGGTTACAAAGTTGAAGTTCTATCATTTATATATCTGGGAAACAGCTCCTAGTTTCTAATAAGATTACTACGTCAATTCCCTTGAGTGTCATCAGAGATTAGGCCAGAGGGATCAAAGTCCACCTGTGACACAATCAACGTAAATTATGGGAGGACCCCATAATAATAACCGAGAGGTTACTGCAATAACTTGATAGCTTATTACCAGTCACAAGCGCAGAGGCCTGCTAAATTAATTCTGCGAAGTGCAACTTAAGCAAAAGATTTGCTTAAATTAACGATTAATTGCTGCGTCTGGGTGATTTAATCTCTTAATAATATGTAAGTATTTAGAAGTATCTGCTCTGCCTAGTTTGAGATGAGATGGCAGTGTCTGAGTTGTCGCAAGATATGTTAATATGTGAACTTAAGCATAAGATTTGCTTAAGTTGCAAAAAAGAAATGCTAGTGGCGTAAAAATAATTTCCTTATTAAGGTAAAAATTTAGGTATTTGAGATTTAATTAATTTTGTTAAGAGTTTATTAATTTACAAACTAATAACTAATTTGACATTGAAACATTTACTTAATTAATTGATAGAAAAACTAAATCTACGAAAAGGTATATACATAAATAAATTAAAACTAACTACAGATGGCGTCGTAGCATTCCTCCGAATCGAGGCCATGAGAAAACGTGCCCAGAAGACTGGCTGCATTACCACGTTGTATAGCTAAACTAATTCTTTGGCCAAAGAAAAAGCCAGCCCTCTGGTCACGGGAAGCGTCAACCAAACGCTTCGAAATCTGGCGATAGAAGAAGAGTTAAGAGTTTTAAATTTCACAATTTTGATCATATTTCTGTAAAATTAAAATTTCTGTAAATAGATAACGAAAGGGTATTGACGGGCCTTTTGGTCTAGTGATTAGTGACCCCGACTGCTGATCCAGAGGTCATGGGATCCATCCCCATCCAGGACAATTGGTACAAATGGTATATCCGTGAAGCGAGTAGTGATATACTAAAAATGTCTTTTGTTCGGCCAAGAATCGGAGTTCGATAACTCCGTCCATGTAGATGAAAAGAGGTTCAACTATACTACGCAACCATCCAGGTAAGTTATTTACGAAATAAATTATTTTTGTTCAGCACTTACGTACACATGATTGTTCTTTTATAAAGAATAAATTACTCCCAAGCAATATCAAGAACAATCAAAATTGGGTAAAAACAAATTTTACATTTTGTTTTTTATAAAATAGGATGGCATATGAGCAAGTGGGTCACCTGATGGTACGCGATCACCGCCGCCCATGGACACTCGCAACACCAGAGGAGCCTCAAGTGCTTTGCCGGATTTTAAGAAAAGAATAGGCTCGCTTCTTGAAGGTTGCCATATTTATAATAATAAAAAAAACAGTTATTATGAGGTTGATATTTATTGTAATTAAAAAAATTAACAGTTATTATGTGCATTAAGTGTTTTCTAATTTAATTATATTTTATTTATTTTAGTAAGTTTAGTAAATTATAAATAGTTAATGAATTTTGGGTCTTTCTGGTATTTTATAAATAAATTATGTCTGGTGATTTTGCGAAAATTTAAAAAAAAATAGCGAAGCAATCAGATTATATACAACATTTTATGTGTGTACCGTTAATCAATAATAATATCCAGGGACATTATTCACACACGGCCATCTAATGAAATTAAACAGAGCTTGGAGGAACCATGGAAACCAGATGACTGACATACATACTACATATTGTACTACTTTTCTTTTGTAAATACATACTTATATAGATAATTACACCCAGACACAGGGCAAACAGACATTTTCATGCACACAAATATCTGTCCTGTGTGGGAATCGAAACCCACGAGCTGCGGTGTGCAAGGCCAATTTACCAACCACGCGAACTGTCGTAATAAGATCATCGTTTTTTAGTCCGTAACAAGTTAACAAAACTAACATAAAACGAGGGTCAAAAATCAATCAAATCTAGTTCCCACAGCGTATACTTACACAAGAGTTTGTCGATGCTGAAATCGGTTGGAATTGAAACGTAATGATTTTACGTGCTCCACCGGTGCACTTAGCAAACTAGAACGTACTATAATCCAATCATCCATTGCTTTCACATATCGACCAATTTTATGTCATTTCATGTCACAAAAAATTGGATCTTATTTAGCATAGATATATTTAAAACGAAAATAAAATCTTTATTAGTTTACAAAGCTTACTTCGATATAAGGTATTATAAAAGACGTTAATTTGTGACTGAATTGTACATATACCTAACTAAGTTCCTACGCAATAAAAAAACATACATTTTAATTGTAATATAAATGTTACAGACCAGTATTTCGGAGTATGATTTCGCCGGTTTTTCACTTGACTCCTCCCCAATTGTTTCAGCTTGCCCTTCCTAGCGGACGGTGAGTGAAAGGGAAAGGTAATGCAACTGTGTTTGCGGACACATTTGTTCACACAATTATATGTCTCGTATATATGCGTAGTCTCTGTTACCCATCTCCTTGTCGCACCTTACCTCTCAACATGAACAAAGTACGACCAGAAAGACAATATTAATGTGTCTAAATTTAAACATTTTTTAAACTTGACACAAAGTTTTTCGTCCACCTATCGCATGTCGCAACATGGTGTCTCGCATGAGTTGACCGTGACGCATTTACATTCTCACTCATTTGTGCAAGTGCCCCACGGTGTTTGTGTTTTGATCAGTGTATTGATGTAAATGTTATTGCTCACTTGATCGCGATGGACAACGATACAGTAAGGCCACGTTCACACGGCGACCATTCGATTCGTTTTTTTCACGTATACGGTTTTACCGTATACGATGCAATCGTTCACACGGCAACCATTCGATTGGATTTTTTTTATTCGATTCGTACGATTCTCGAATGGGCGAGTCGTGTGAACGAGACAACATGAACATAAGCGCCACTGCGTGTCGTATTCGATAAAATCGTTTCGAGACGCGGCGTTCCGATGACAACTTCGCACGGTATACGTTAAAATATATTATTCGAACACGGGATTTTCCCTTATGAACGCCGTGTAAACAATTTTTAAGTTTTCATATATATTCTTTTGCCACTACTCTATTCGATAAAATCCGTATACGGTATACGGGAAAATAATCGCCGTGTGAACGTGGCCTTAGTGAGTCAAATAAAAGTCAACGAGGTAAATCAAGTATAACGTGAAAATATTCGACAGTGAAATAATTTTCCGCCGTAAGAGACAAGTTTCACTTGGACCATAGTTTCATAACCGTTGTATGGTATTTTTGGCCGACGTCTTAACCGTTACACCAAAGCTTCAAAAAACGTTGTGTGGTACAACGTTTTTTGAAGCTTTGGTGTAACGGTTAAGACAGTTGCCTCGCCACTTCATGTCTCTGGTTCGATGTCCACTCAGGACAACTATTTTACGACCCATAAGGAGTTGCTATGAGTCTGGGTCTACTTTTAACAGAGAGCATAACAAAAAAAGAGCAGCCCGACTGGGGAAGTACCTCCACCTTACAGAAAACATTCCTTAATAATAACATTAATAATTTTAATGTTGTGTTTCCGAGTGTGAGTAAGGTCGCCAGAGCTCATTGGGGTGGGGGAAGGGCAACACTCGTTTGACGACTCTTAAAGGCCGGCAACGCACTCGCGACTCCTCTGGTATCGCGGGTGTCCATGGGCGGCGGTGATCACTTACCATCAGGTGACCCACTTGCTCGCTTATCTATACATATAATAAAATCGTAGAAAAGTCAAAACTGTACATTGAATATTTTTTAAAAAGGATACTTGGGGCGTGATCTACAATCGATATCGAAGCCAAAAATATAGTTTTTAGAATTTTTGTCTGTGTGTCTGTTTGTCTGTATGTATGTCCGGGCTAAACTCAAAAACTACTGCATGGATTTACTTCAAACTTTGCATGAATATTACTAAGAGGTCGGGTCCACATATAGGCTACATATTATCACGCTATCACCTATGGGGGAGTAGCTGTGATAATTTATAAAATCTAACGCGGGTAAAACCGCGGGGCACAGCTAGTCGCCTGATATAAAAAAAAATACTTGAGTCCGTCAATGATATATTTGTAAAGTATCCCGCGACACAGCGACTCATTCCCTAGTGCGGTGTATGTCTTGAAAAAAAAAGAGAAAATGTGTTATCATTACATTAAAATATTCCTTAAAATCTCATTCCTCTGCAATCTACGTGAAAACATTGAAAACATTGAAATCGTTCATCCCGAATCTTCGTCTATGCCCGAGTATTGTATTTTATTTCCGTGATACTACCATTTAAGTACACAGTAACCTGTTTTTGATTAGTCATACGACCCGAAATACTGCCTGCTAAATACATGATTTTTACTTAAGCCGCATTTAATTTAAAGGCATTATATATTTAGTTTTTGACGTTACTGCTGGTCTAGTGGTTAGTGTCGCTGACTGCTAAGCCAGAGGTCGTGAGTTCGATTCCATCCAGGACAAATCTTTGTGATAAGCACGATTATTAGTTTTGCGTTTGGGTGTTTTAATTTATTAATGATATTTAAGAATTTAGAAATATATTAGTATGTTTATCAGTTGCCTGGTTCAAGTACAGGCTCTGCCTAGTTTGGGATCAGATGACAGTGTGTTAGTTGGCTCAGGATGTGGTAGATCACTGTGGACGCGTGTGCAGTCTCTCACATGGGAAATAATACAGGAAATAGGGAACTTATCTTAGCTGTCCTTCTGTCTCCCTTCCTATGGCCAATGACATGGGTTTGGTGAGAATGAGATGTGATGAGCTGAAATTCTCTTGTGCACTATACACTATTAAGATCCGGCCGGTTGATGATACACAACGCGTGAACAGAATTATTTTAATATACACAGCAGCGGTGCAAGCAAACGATGCGAACAGATACAGAAAACATCAACTTTATAATTGACCATTTTTTTAGTATTATTAATTGTATTATATTCCATAGATCATTTAATGAATTTCTCGCATAATAATTATATAATAATGTACATTTAGTTATAGAAAATTCAGACACAATGTAAAAATGGTTATTGAATAAAAAAACTAAAGTAAACTAAACGAATAAGTGCTTCAGGCGGTGAATAAACGGGGGCTATTAGAACGAATGTAGGCAGAACGAGCCGATTCCCTGCATTGAGACAGTGGAAGCCAGGCCTGAGGACTGAGGCGGTCAGCCGAGACCATGATGCAACATCTCAAAACCGAGAAGCACGTTTGACCATAAATATCAAAAGCGTCCTTAAATACATAAAATTTTGACCATCCATATGAATGTATTAGTTTAATAACAACCCTATCTATATGTAAAACTTACGTGGTCACATAATTCGGTCACCCCTGGCCATATTTTAAATAATATATTCATAAGATTCCGGTAAAAGCACAGTTTCGTTGGTCATCGTGACATACAAAGACCCTCGTGGATTGTTCCTATTACAATATTCATGACTTATGGGACATGAAAATTATCCGCGGATTATTATGTTTTACAAAAATGGGTTTCAACCTCATACAATATATCCATATGTAAAGTAATCTGGCAAAAAAATGTTACAAGAAAAAGAGCAATCATTTGCAAACAAGTTAGATAAAGGTTGACTAAAGCTAGAGATGAAATTGGATTCATTTTGGAGGTTCACACGGCCGCATAAGGTATGAAAGATGTTTATTAATGAAGAAAAAGAAATTAAAATAAAGAAAACGAGTGTGCTTCAGACTACAAGATTAAAGTAAAACTAAGATATACAAAACATGTCTGGCTATGAGAGCGTGTTCAACCGCAGATAATGAGGTCCTGGCAGTGAACGCAAATAAACATGGAAGCATTACTTCAAGGAAACTAAGCGCAAATTTTGACCCAATATCCCAATCAAACAGACACAACGGAATACCGTCACTGATTGGCCAAAATATTACCGCTCAGGTACACCTTTTAAAAGTAGACTTTATGACGTGATGTTCGGGTCTAAATTACCATGTTCATGACATTCGCCGAGGGATGTTTTATGTTATAAAGTGCAACGAAAATAATTCACCGTGACATTGATATTATTAAAATAATAAAGAATTACGATAAAACATACAGTATCTTGAACTTTTAGTTATAAGTTAGTTATAAGTTATTTATTGAATCCAAATAATTTAGTACATTTCAGTTTAACATATTTACGAGTACAGTAACAATACAGTGAACTTTGGCAGTCCACTAGACTCCACACTAGGATTCCCTGTGTCGTGGAGACTAGTGTCTTCCCTTATAAAAGTATACAATGTTGTATTATTCTAATTTAACTTTAGTACGATAATCCTGCCCATACATTGCCCTTTATACATACATATTTGATGTTGCTACTTATTCTAAAATCTGTTACATATTCAAAGCATTCTCCATAACTAAAACTTGCATAACACAACATGTTTATATTTTGACTACGTAGGTAGTTCACTAATGATGACATTTTTGCGTGAACCGCTAATAGGCAGCAAGTAAGTTTGACATGTGCAGGGCCAGATCTAGTTTGTGTTAAGGTATTTTCTTTATTATAATTATTTGTATAGCACATTTACATTTTTAGATACAAAAATAGAATTTAAAAGAAAAAGATATGTGTGGTTTGTTTGTGTGTGTGTGAGTGTGTGTGTGTGTGTGTGTGACTTTACGGCAAGAGTTTTTCTAAGGTCTTTAAATAGAGCAGTATTTGGCGAGTAATGGGTTTATTTTCTATGATAATAGGTAAATAAAACAAATTTGTGACCAATTATTCACTAATTATTATTTACAATTTCCGTAGGTATACATAACACTTAAGTACTACTTTTTAGGGCCCCCTTCACTTCTATATCCATCCGTCCGTCTGTCTGTCAATACCCTTTATCTTGAAAACGCGTGGACGAATCGACTTGAAATTATAGGTGATCTAGATATGCAGGGTTACTTGTAAAATACCAACAACCTCGCAGGACTAGGAAGCTAACACCAACTTACTCTACGGGCATCGCAAAGATTACGCAAGCCGCCTGGTTACATATTATTTACGATGCACGTAGAGTTATAAACATTCAAGTGGTAAATTAATTAATATTAACTATTTACAAATAAAAAAAATACAAATTATCAAAAGTTGTAAAATAAATGTTGTTGCTTATGATTTTAGCTATCTAGTCCTGTGAGATAATTGGTGCTTTACTAGTTACCCTGTAAATATATAAATAAAATTGAATTGAATTCATTTCCAAACGAACCGTTTTCGTCCATAGTTCTCTTCGCTTTAGATCGAGTGGAAATTTGAAGAAACCAAGCTGTTTTAATACCACCATTACCATGCTTTGTGCATACCCTAAAGATGCTGAGTATTTTATCTAAGATTAAAATAATTGTAATAAATAAAAACATATCGTCATAATTTTTGTGTAGATAAATAAATTGATTCGTTTGCATAACAACATCACCATATATTTTGTGTCAATTTGATTGACTTCATATTTAATAAAATTAAAATATATAGCGATGTACTTACTCGTAATAACTAATTCCAACACTCTTGTTATGCAAATGAGATTTATTAATACACCACTTCACTGCACAGGAAGGCATTTTTGGAAATTAAACACGCTGAAACTAATAACTGACAGACGACCGCCATTGATGCCTGTAGTGCGCAAACTCGGTCCCACTCGGTGTGCGGCACAATTTTTAAGCCCCGCCTACCGCTGCACAATCTGCGTTGGGTCATTTTCGGGAGCTAGGAATGCTTCCATGTTTATTTGCGTTCACTGGGTCCTGGATTTAAATCCTGGGTCGGTCCAAAACGTGATGTTGGGATTTATATGATGAGGTAATTTCTCAATATCAGCTCGAAGTCTGGGAGTTGGCGGTACTGGACCCCGTGCCTCGGAGAGCACGTAAAGCTGTCGGTCATATACCTGACCTCTTTCCGGTCGTGTCGCTAGTCGTCCCATCGGATTATGAGAGTGAAGGAATCATTACAATGTGTCCAAAGTCCATGACACTAGCCGCCGTGGTCGAAATTCGGCTAAGGGCCTGTTTCACAATATCCAGGTAAAGTCCCGAATAAGCTACTTGCAACTTCTCTATCGAATGAAGACATCGTTTGCGTTTCACAATCCATAAATAGTACTAACTGGCAAATAAACTGCCAAGTAAACTATTGGCCAGATCAAGCTTCAGATAGCAAAATTAACTGATGGATAAGATATCTGACAGATGTCATTCGAAGCTTATTTCGGTGGTGTTTATTGTTAGAATAAAATGGTTATATTTGATCGTGACCGTGGTCACCGTTTCCGGTCAGTCGTTCGTAAACATCAGTGCGCCTGACGCTCCAAATAAATATTGTAAATTAATAGAAAACACTACAATTTCACAAGAAAGTTACATTCAAATTGAACATCTGTGTGAGGAAAGTGTTCGTGATACAAAACTATCATATATCCACGGAAATTGACGAGGATTTAAGAAGGAATAAAACCGAAGCAATTTTAAGGTAAGAAATTATCACCTATCACTAGCCGTCAGGCATTGACGTTACCCGTCAAGTTTCACGTCTAAAACTGACGGCGCCATTAAAGTGCTGCCAATAAATGTAATTAATTTCCCCATATCCTTAAATACGTTCCGTTACACACAAAAATGGAAGGTCAATTCCAAATTTTATTTGATAAAATGAACCTTGAAATGCAAAACCAAACAGTTGAATTAACTAATACAATAATGGAAAAAATGGAAGAAAAATTAAAACCTGTACTGGAAGAAAATATAATTTTGAAAAACAAAGTAGAAAACTTGGAACAAAAGTTAGAATATTTGGAGAGAGACAGGAAAAATAACAATATAATAATACATGGGTTAAAGGAGGACGAGAAATCTATATGGGAATTACTTGATAACGTGAAAAAACATTTTTCAGAAGAATTAAACTTTATCTTAGAAGATCGGGAAGTAAATAAAATCTTTCGTATCGGGAAATCAAATAAAGACAATAAACCAAGGCCTACAGTCCTTTCATTAGTTAGTGGATGGAGGAAAAGTGAGATCATGAAAAACAAAAAGAAACTTAAGGAAATTTATATAACTGAAGACTACTCAAAAGAAACTTTAGAGAAGAGGAAAGCACTACAACCTAAGCTAATGGAAGAGAGGAAAAAAGGAAATTTCGCCTACATAAAATATGATAAACTCGTGATCAAGGAAAACTCAAACAGTAAAGATAAAAGGAAGAGAGAAACACCAACCTCTCCACAAGAAAACGTTCAACCAACAATTGCTAACGCCATCATCAAACAGTAGAATAAATGCATTTGATATGATGAGGATTCGGCCTAACTCCTTTTCAACCAGCCCAACTGCAACGAAACAATAGCAATTAAATACTGGCGATCGGGAACACAAACCAAAGAAGAAACCAAGTAACAAAGAAACAAAACCTCCTCCCCCAAGCCGACTGGTCCTCGTGGGGGAAAAAGACCACGACCCTCTAAAGACACACAAACTAACATCGGATTTATACATAGCCACTTTTAACGCTAGGTCACTAATAACCACTGAGAAACGCTTGGAACTTGAATTAGCCTTAGCAGACATAAAGTGGGATATAATAGGTATCAGTGAAATGAGAAGATATGGAGAAGGGATCCATGATTACGGAAACTATATTTTATATTATAAAGGTGAAACACATGGACAATATGGGGTAGGTTTTTTAATTAAAAAGAACTTTGCACACAGAGTACAAGAAATAAAAGGAATATCTGAACAAATAGCAATATTGAACGTAAAGATGCCTTTAAATATAGAAGAAAGCTGGTCAATCATCCAGGCTTACTCTCCAACTGAATCGAATAAGAAGGAAGATGTAACCAATATTGAAAAATTCTATGAAGATCTGAAAATTATTATGCAAAATTGCAACAAAAATGTCATAGTAATGGGTGACTTTAACGCACAAATAGGAGTTCGCAACAACAGCGGAGAAGAATATACGGTGGGACAATATGGACAGGGAAAAAGGAGCAAAAATGGATCCAGACTAGTTTTCTTTGCTCTAGAAAACAAACTTAAGATCTTGAATAGTTTTTATAAGAAAAAGAAAACAAAGAAGTGGACATGGACCTCCCCAAATGGACTTCATAAAAACGAAATTGATTTTATCATGTCAAATAACGCCAAAATCATTAAAGACGTATCAGTCATACACCACCTGAATTTCAATTCAGACCATAAAATGGTTCGTGCAAAACTAACTGGAACAAAAATAAAGTCCAAAAAACAATTTTGTACAAATTATCCAGCCATTGTATGTACTAGTAATACCACTCAACTTTTAAATAACCTACAGGAACTAACAAATGATGAAACAAGGGAATCACTGTCGATTCAGGAACAGTACGATAAGATTATAAACCTATTGAAAACAGAAACAAAAAAAATAAACGCCGAGAGTAAAAGGGTAATATCCGATGAGACATACCAGTTATTACAAGAAAGGAAGGAATTATTTCAACAGAAAGAAAAGAAAGTTAACCGTCCAAAAATATCAGAACTCAGCAAAAAGATTAACCAAAATATCAGGAAAGACAAGAAAAATAAAAGGCATTCCACATTAAAGAAATGTATAGAAAGAACCGGTGGAATTAAAAAAGCCATAAAGGAATTGAACAATAAAAAAGATTGGATGCTAAAAGTAAAGACCCTAGATAACAATTATACAAACAACAGAATAGAAATACTAAACACAGCAACAGACTATTATCGAAAGCTTTACCAAAGCAAAAACCAAAAAGATAATGCATATAAAATAAATAACAAAGATTCTGAGGCAATCCCGAAAATATTAAATGAAGAAACAATTAGGGCAATCAATACACAAAAGTCAGACAAGACACCAGGAGCCGATCAAGTCACAAATGAACTATTAAAAATTACTACACCAGTCATTGGTCCTACATTAACAGATATATTTAACAAAATTATAGACACTGAAATTATTCCCGAAGAATGGACTAAATCAACAATAATACTATTGCATAAAAAAGGAGATACAGGAGATATAGGTAATTACAGACCTATTAGCTTAATGTCCAATGTCTATAAAGTCTTTTCAAAAATAATTCTGTCACGAATCACTTCTACCCTAGATGAAAACCAACCAAGAGAGCAGGCGGGTTTCCGCAGCAAATATTCAACAATAGACCATATACATGTTCTAAGGCAGGTTCTACAAAAATATAAAGAGTACAATAAGAAATACTATTTGGGATTTGTTGATTATAATAAGGCCTTCGACTCCTTAGAACATGAGTATATCTGGGAAGCACTACGTATACAGGGAATACATGGAAAGTACATACGTATACTCCGAAACGTATACTCCAAAAGTACAGCCCAAATCAGGCTTGAAACTACGGGTGAAGAATTTCGTATAGAGAGAGGCGTCCGGCAAGGCGACCCAATCTCTCCTAAGTTGTTTTCGGCGGCTCTGGAGATTATATTCAGGAATCTGCAATGGGATCACGAAGGCCTGAACATAAACGGTGAAAAACTAAACCACTTACGATTTGCAGATGACCTGATCTTATTTGTAGAATGTCCAAAAAATTTAGAAAAAATGTTGCAACAACTGTCAGATCAAAGTGCAAAAGCTGGACTTACAATGAACACGGCAAAAACAAAGATTATGACTAATTCTTCACAGACACATACCATCAGAGTCAACTCAGAGATAATAGAATATGTCGAAGAATACATATACCTAGGACAACTCATAGCGGCTAAAGACACCATGTACAAAGAGATCAAAAGACGGATAGCCAATACATGGAAGAGATATTGGTCACTCAGTGAAGTCATGAAAAACAAGGACATGCCTATCAAAGAGAAAAGAAAAGTGTATAATATGTGCATTTTACCATGCTTAACTTATGGTAGACGCATTGACAGATACCATAATAAACAAAATAAAGGTATGTCAAAACGAAATGGAGAGAAGCGTAATGGGCGTCAAGAGGAAAGATAGAATAAGACTAGAAAAATTAAAAATACAACTAAATTTAAGGATGCAAAAAACACATGTAAAACTTTAAAATGGCGATGGACTGGACATATGATTAGAGATACGAATGGAAAATGGACAAAAACCATAACAGAATGGTATCCCAGGGATGGGAAGAGAAGTAAAGGGCGTCAAACAAAAAGATGGGAAGATGACCTCAAAAAGGTAGCGGGTTCAGAGTGGACGAGAACAGCGAGAGACAGACAGAAATGGAAAGCTTTAGAGGAGGCCTTTGTCGGAAGACAAGCTGTGCAGTGAAACCGATCGAATAATAATATGTAAATTTATTGTTTTATGGAACAGCAATAAAGGCTTATTTTATTTTTTTTATTTGATCGTGAACCGCGGATAAATCCGACACCGCTAAGAAAAACACCTCCGAAACACCGCAACAAACAAAATGCATTTGTTGATATTAACATTTGACGTTTATTTATTTGACTTTCGTACGTTTAATTTCACGCATAAAAATCAATTTATGTATGTATTTTTATTTGATAAAATAATAGTTAGAAGATACATTTGAAAATATTCATGCAAACCTGAAAACGCTAACCCTAAAAAAAGAGTAAAAAGATATTTTTAGGTGTGTTTATCATAAGAAATGTATTTATAGGTTGTCTGTTACGTAAGACGGAACGACAAAATGCAACGTTGCACCAAATAAATTTACCGGGAAGGTGATGGTGAAACGCAATGTGTTTTATCCAGAACTTATACCTGTCAGTTTATTTATTTGTTAGTTAGCTATCTGACACTTATTCGTACATAGACCCTAAGAGGACATTATCTTCACTAACTTATATCTCCCTCTCAACTTCCATTCACGTCGCCCGATCACACTTTTCGTAACACTCGTCACGCATTCACCAGCTTACTCCCAAAGTGCGTAGAGAAATTTAATTTCATAAACACCGTTCTCTTTTACCACGATATAATCATAAACGAACTTGGCAGGTGCAATAGAAACGCCACTTAACCTGGTACCCGGCCTTATTTCAACGCTTATTCAAAGAAGAAAGAAGAAACTAAAAATATTAAAGTAAAGTTAAGTTATAACTTACTTACTTATCATATGGGCAGTGGTTACCCGAGTGTCAGAGTTGTTCAAGCCACCTAGTAGGCCTCCGACATGGCTTAACGACCCCGATTGTACTCATTAGACAATCTAATGAGTACAATCGGGACCCACAGTTTAACGTTCAGAAATTAAACCACTTTGGTAGTCACCCATCTATGCGCTGGCCGCGAGCCTAGTTACTTCACCTCACCAGTCATTTAGGGACCGGTGAGAGCATTGAAAAATTAAATACCAGGTTTTTCGTAGCGCTCTAAATTCTATAAAGAAGATTTCTTTTTTGTTTGATATAAACTGTTAACAATTCTGAACTGCTACTTTTAAAGGAGGGTCCACCTTTATCAAATACTAGCAGTGCCCGCGGACTTCGTTCCGCGTTTTAAATATTTTTGTCCCTGCCCGTTTGTCCCGCGTAATACTTCGGTTTAAAAGTTCGGGATAAATAAAAATTATGATGATGAATCATAGCCTATGTCACTCCACAATAACGTAGCTTTCTTTTGGTTAAATAATTTTGAAAATCGGTTCAGTAGATCCAGAGATTACCCCTTACAACGTCGCAAACTCACAAACGTTACCTCTTTATAATATTAGTATGGACAAATATTGTTCGTTCAATAGTTTGACAGTTACCTTTAACTTGAACTGCAGTACAAACTTCAAAAGATAAAATGTTTAAAGATAAAATCCAAGTGCATGTCACAATGTAATTGAATAACATAGTCTGCGAGACCCCGAGTTAGTTTCTGAGAAAACGTCTCGGCCATAAAGAGCTGCAACTTGTTTGTGAAGTCCCGCTTCAAAGTATTCCAATCCTTAGGAGATTCATAAAGGTTCTATTTAGTATACGAAGGTTAGTACGAACACGGATATTCGCTTTACTACACTTTCTTAAATGAAAATTCACTTGAAAACGTTGCCTCAAAAGGATTTTGCTTTTCGATAGGTACAAAACTAACAGGAAAGCTTACTTATATTTTTTTTAAAGGTATTTTGCTTAAAGGGGAATCTAATATCCTGTGAGGATAGAAAATGTATTATTTTGTGGTTTTCTTCATTTTTTTCCTAGGTCTGTTGAAGACAGCTCTAAGAGCCTGTGCATACCACGTTTTTAAAACGCGCCGTCGACGCGCGTTTTGAACACGCGCGTCGACAGCGCGCTTTTATCCTACAGAGCAGTTTGGTGTTTGTTTGAATCGATACAAACGCGATGCTAACGCGCGTGTGTATCGCTACAAACGCGCGTCGACGGCGCGTTTAAAAAACGTGGTGTGCATAGGCTCTAAGAGCCTGTGCAAACCACCTTTTTTTTTTTTAACTAACTAACACCTTTTTTAAACGCGCCGTCGATGCGTGTTTTAGAATCGCGCGTCGACGGCGCGCAAAAGCGTAAAAACCCTACAGAGCTACGTCTTACTTCCGTGCGTATCGCGTCTGTATCGATACAAATGAGCGTCAACGGTGCGTTTATAAAACGCGTTGTGCGTAGGCCTTAATCTCACCTGTTGCGGTTACTTAATACAATTATTAGAACAACCAGCATACTCGCTTTTAGATTGATTATTACTAGACTGGCTGTAGGTTCAGTGGTTAGTGACCAAGCCAGAGGTCGTAGGTTCGATTTACACCTAGGACAAATCTTTGTATGATGGGCACGATTATTTATTCTGTGTCTGGGTGTAATTTACCTATAATATGTATTTTTTTTTTAATTTATTTATTACAGATATCTTATTGCTAACAGATAATTCCAAGCACAATAAGTGATACAATCATAATAATTTATATACATAATCTATAGGTACTATACTATACTATAATAAGCTAATTTATTAACCATGTTAAAAAAAAATAAAGTGAAAAGTTTTCTAATATTATGTATCTACTGCATAATATTAGAAAAAGATAAAATTGTAATAAGAAGTTACTGTATACTGCTCTCAATAGTCAATGCCTCAATGTGACGTCCTGCAACGGTTAGGAATGCATTTTCCGTGCATGAGAATATATCTATTGTTGAGTCATTCTCGATATCATTGATATAGCGAACTGCGCGGGACAGAGGTGCATTTCGGGCTAGATTTGTTCGAGCGGCCGGCACCGCCAATAGGTTATGTTGACGTCGCGCCTGGACAAAGTATGTCCTGTGTCGTGGCACACGGAACTGTAATAGTGCCAATAGTAAAGAGTTATATGTGTAACCACACATTAACCTGAAGAAATACGTGACTAATGCAATGTTACGTCGTACTGCTAACATACGATAGTCCACCATACCCACGATATAAAGTGTTGGATATAAATACGGATAATAATAATATAATCTTTTGAACAAATAGCGTACAAATGATTTCTGTCTTTTTTCGACTTTTTGTATGTACTGAACTTGATGGGGATTCCATATCACTGAATTAGTCTCGAGTGTGGTACGAACGTACGCGTTATATAAGGTACACAAAGTTTTACGATTACAAAAGCTTCTAGACTGTCTCAGAACAAATCCTAGGCTTTTCCGCGATTTATCACAGAGTTTGCAAATATTATCATGGTAAGTTAATTGGCTATCAAACCATGTGCCCAAATCTTTTACGGTGTCCGCTCTTTTCACAATCGTATTGTGTAGTGTATAGTTTTTGTGTATTGGGGAACGTGCGCGACTATAAGACACAATCACACATTTGTTTGAATTGAGACATAAACTATTCTGATAGCTCCACTCAATTACACTGTCGATGTCACTTTGTAATAGGTCGCAATCGGATGGTGTATCAATTGGCAGTGCCAATTTGACATCATCTGCAAACATTAGACATGTGCTATATTTTATATTAGATGGTAAGTCGTTTATTAATATTAAGAAAAGTAATGGGCCCAGACAACTACCTTGCCCAATACCTGAATTAACAGCATATTCTTCAGATGTATGTGTTTAGAAATATACAAGTATGTTTATTGGTTGTCATAGTAGCAACAGGCTCTGCCTAGTTTGACGGTCACCGTAGCCTAGTTGGTAGTGCTCCTGCCTACGAACCTGGTGGTCCTGGGATCGAATCCCGGTAAGTGCAAATATTTGTGTGATGAGCACGAATATTTGTTTCTGAGTCATGGATGTTTTCTATGTATATAAGTATTTATCTATCTATATAAGTATGTATATCGTCGCCTGGTACCCATAGTACAAGCTTTGCTTAGTTTGGGGTTAGGATGATCTGTGTGACATTGTCCCTATATATTATTATTATAGTTTGGAATCAGATGGCAGTGTGGTAGTATACATATCATACCTAAAATCTACATTTTTTTATGTGATAGAAATGTTAATTTTTGGTTTACACGTTTAAACTTTGTAAAAAGAAGAGTATTTAGTCTAACAAATGTGTCACTATTTTTTAAACATTTTGTGAGTTTATGGTTGTATAGTTATAACTGTTGAAGTACCTTTTTAGGGTTCCGTAGCGAAAGGGTAAAACGGGACCCGATTACTAAGACTTCGCTGTCTGTTTATCTGTCTGTCCGTCTGTCACCAGGCTGTATCTCATGAACGGTGATAGTTACACAGTTGAAATTTTCACAGACGATGTATTTCGGTTGCCGCTATAATAACAAATACTAAAAACTAAAATAAATAAAACATTTAAGGGGGCTTCCATACAACAAACGTGAATTTTTTGCTCGTATTTATAGATAATGGTACGGAATCCTTCGTGTGCGAGTCCGACTCGCACTTGGCCGATCTAAAATTTAAAATATCTTCCTAAAAAGTTTTCAGTAAAACTGAAGCAGCTAAAAGTATAAGAGCATCTAAAATATCATCTGAACAGCAGCGAATGTTTCCTCAACATCAATCTCCGGAATATAAAGAATTCACTAAAGATAAAGTCTAATGAATATGGAGGTGCTTCAGGATTTCAAAAGCCAGCGACTTGAATTGCAATCATCGCAACAGTCGACTTGTAAGCCAGGGCGTTATCTTAATGAATTGTCTATTGGCCTAGCGGTAGCATGTTCAACCGCAGATAATGAAGTCCTGGGTTCAAATCCTGGGTCGGTATATAAATGATTTTGGGATTGATCTATAAAGAAAAACCGGCCAAGTGCGAGTCGGACTCTCCCATGAAGGGTTCCGTAGCAGCAAGTATTTCAGTTGATTAAATGAAAGCAACTTGCGGTCTACGATTTATGAGATATTGAAAAAAAAACTACTTGCTAGATCTCGTTCAAACCAATTTTCGTTGTTAGTATGCATGGTAATTTACATGATATGTTTGTTTTAAATTTAATCATTCTCTTATTTTTGAAGTTACAGGGGGGGTGGACACTCATTTTACCACTTTGGAAGTGTCTTTCGTGAGCAGAGCTTACAGCTCTTATAGTTTCGGAAAAAAGTGGCTGTGACATACGGACGGACAGACAGACAGACAGACATGACGAATCTATAAGGGTTCCGTTTTTTGCGATTTGGCTACGGAACCCTAAAAATTCAGTATCAAAGTCTGGGAGTTGACTAGTCCCTCCCTCTTACCTACCACTGCAATTCCTGTAACCCAGGATCAACAGTGGCACACAATGATATGACATTGAGTGGTAAGGCTGAAGGATATCTTGGAGAATTGGTTAAACTGACTTGGATTCCGCAACGAATTTACCCTCGGAGTTGGTTGTATTACAGCCCTGGGCGACGGAGAGCACCTGAAGCTGTCGGTCCTGTACCCGACCTCTTTCCGGTCGTGTCGCTATTCGTCTAATTGGATTATGAGAATGGTGGAATAAAAGCTGCCCCTGTGTTTGCGCACACACTTAAGACCGGAGTAAGAGTAAGTCTCTCCAGTAAGAGATTCCACGAGGAAGACAATATTTAGGTATAATTTTATTATTACTATGGGCCTTATCAGGCGGCTCAAGGTCACCCAAAGAGCAATGGAGAGGGCTATGCTCGGAGTTTCCCTGCGGGATCGTATCAGAAATGTCGAAATCCGCAGGCAAACTAAAGTCACCGACATAGCCCGAAGAATTGCAAAACTGAAGTGGCAGTGGGCGGGGCACATAGCTCGTAGAACCGACGGCCGTTGGGACAGAAAGGTTCTCGAGTGACAACCTCAAACCTGAAGAGGCACCGTGGGCCCCACCTAAAGGTGGACCGAGGATCTTGTAAGGGTCGCGGGAAGCCGCTGGATGCGGAAAGAACAAGACCGGCCATTGTGGAGATCCTTGGGGGAGGCCTTTGTCCAGCCGTAAACCTCTTTCGGTTGATATGATGTTATCGACGGTCACCGTAGCCTAGTTGGTAGTGCTCCTGCCTACGACGCTGGTGGTCCTGGGTTCGAATCCCAGTAAGTGCAAATATTTGTGTGATGAGCACATATACATATTTTAAGTATTTATCTATCTAATAAGTATAAGTAAGTTTATCGTCGCCTGGTACCCATAGTGTACAAGCTTTGCTTAGTTTAGGGCTAGGATGATCTGTGTGACATTGTCCCCTAGATATATTATTATATTACTAGATATTAAAAATGATGGATAAAATAACGTATTGAGTGTTTACCTCGCCATTTTACCCGCCCCGATCGGAAATATATTTGTCAGTTAATTAACCGCTTCAGTGCAGTAATCTAGCAAATATCTCGTGGCGCCTCTGAGGAGCCAGGCGGGAGGGAATGTGATGGCGCCCCTTAAGCGCATCCACCATGAATTGTAACTTGCCACGTTTTCTAAGTTCAGTTGCACACGCCACACGTAAAAGATTTCCATGACGCCTCTCGGGTGCCATCCGCATTGAAGCGGTTAAATGTATGGCTCTTTTCCATAATCATAATATCTACTTACATTCGATTTTATTTATAGTTTATACATTGCTGGCTGGTGGAGTGGAAGGTTTATAGGTGTCAGGGAATAAAGAGAGCATGGATAAGCCTAACACAGATTACCAACCTCCATTGAAACTTGAAATTCGAACACCATAAAATTGGAACCAAAAGGTTAGGTTTCTAGAGAACGTAGTATCGGGAACTGTTTAAAAATTACGAGCCTTTTTTCTTCACCTGACGATAAATTTTTATTATTTAAATTCGAGCTGGCGGCCACACAACGAGATCTTGGGAAAAATACGACTGGAATTGAACAATAACCCACGCACCCAGTTCGGGCGCGCCCAACAAAACCGAAGCCGTAGATTTAAAAATCCGGTCAGGAGCAAGAGGCGCCCGTACAATTATTTTCGTACGAATGTAATATGTGTTCGTACCGAAACGTTATTATAACTAGAGATCGCACTTGTTCGAAATTCCACCATTAAGGTTCTATTGTCAAAGACAATAGACATTAAAAACAAATAATTTTAATCTGTTCTCAGTTTTGACATTCAGTTTGTCATCTCTTCTCAGTTTCATGTCGTCATGCTCATAGCCAGATGCACTCACCGGTCTCTGTGTGTTTTTCTGGTTAAGCAACTATGCTCGCAGTCAGTCTATAGATGGGTGACCGCCAAAGTGGTTTTATACCCATACGATAAGTAAGTAAGTAAGTGGGTCAAAAGCATGGTAGTGTGTATAATGTTTTTAAAGTGAAACTTTTTTACGCACTTTTGACTTGGGAAGTAATCTAGCAAATGCGTGATGACAGCGTTACGAATAGTGTGATCGGGCGAGGCGAACGGAAGTTGAGAGGGAGATATTAAACGGTACGAGTGTGGTCAGCCCCTGATCACGATCAATGCAACTTGATCAAAACATCGGGATGATACCAAAAAAACCGGCCAAGTGCGAGTTGGACTCGCACATGAAGGGTTCCATAGCAGCAAGTATTTCAGTTGATTAAATTAATGCAAATTGCGGTTTATGACGTATTAAAAAAAAACTACTAGCTAGATCTCGTTCAAACCATTCGTTGTTAGTTTACATGGTAATATACATCATATATTTTTTTTAGTTTTATCATTCTCTTATTTTAGAAGTTAGAGGGGGCGGGGGACACCCATTTTACCACTTTGGAAATGTCTCTCGCGCAAACTATTCAGTTTAGAAAAAAATGATATTAGGAACCTCAATATCATTTTTGAAGACCTATCCATAGACACCCCACAAATATGGGTACGATGAAAAAAAAAATTTTGAGTTTCAGTTCTATGTATGGCGACCCCCCAAAATAATTGTTCTTTTTCTATTTTTGAGTAAAAATCTTAATGCGGTTCCTAGAATACATCTACTTACCAAGTTTCAGTAGTACAGCTCTTATAGTTTCGGAAAAAAGTGGCTGTGACATACGGACGGACAGACAGACAGACATGACGAATCTATAAGGGTTCCGTTTTTTGCCATTTGGCTACGGAATCCTAAAAAGGTTAGTCGCGTTACTTGTTTACATTTTGGTATACTAGGCACGCCTTTTAAGTTCTGTCGTTTCCATATTTTTCGGCAATTTTGAATTTGGAACTGTTCAAATGTGTTTAAATTTTGAAGCTAAAAACAGTTGAAAGTATTAGGATTAATGCTATTGTTTAGTCACAGGGTCGATTGGAATCGATCAGGTTACGTATGAAAATGAATCTTGCTAAGGAAAAAGTTCGTGCAATAATTTTCTACAACTTTAGAAGAGGCCTGACATGGCTTCAGTGTTTTGAAGAGCTAACATCTGTGTTCAGTGATGAAGCCCCATGTCTGCGGACTGTCGAACATTAGTATTTATAATTCCAGCGTGGGCTAGGGTTAATGACAAATCTCGCGAAGGACGCCCAATATCCACCTTCACTGAAGATAATATCATTGCTGTGAGACAATTCATTCTCGAAGATCGTCATGTGACGATGTGAGAGTGGTATACCACAGTTTGTTTACCACAATTCATCACCGAACTACGAAAACCTAACTCAAAGCGACGCATCATGCTGCACCACGACAACGCAATTTCACGCTCGTTAAACGATTGAGTATTTGAAGCAGAAAAAATGGAAATTCTTGACCATCCTCCATACAGTCCTGACCTAAGCCGTAAATATTTCTTAACATTTCCTAAAATTAAGAATAGTCTTCGTGGTCAAAGGCTCCAGTCTGGTGAAGAAGCAGTCGACGCTTTCAAGTCAACCATTTTGAACACCCTCAATTTAGACTGGAATAAATGTTGTAAACGTAACATAACGTAACGTAAATTATATTAAGTATCAAGCTACGTGGTGAATCACCGTAGCCTAGTTGGTAGTGCTCTTGCCTACGAAGCTGGTGGTCCTGGGTTCGAATCCCGGTAAGTGCAAATATTTGTGTGATGAACACGAATATTTGTTTCTGAGTCATGGATGTTTTCTATGTATATAAGTATTTAGATAGATAGATAGATAGATAGATTAACTCTTTATTGTACACCAATATTAAGATCTTACATTACAGGAGCATGTAAATAAAAAGTATACAATTGGCGGTCTTATCACTAAAATGTGATCTCTTCCAGACAACCAAAGAATGGAAAATAATAGGGATTATTTAAGAGGGCAGTTGTCGGTGTACTTATACTTTGTTAACAGTAACAAAATGTTGTAGAGCAATGAGAGTATATGAGTATCCCGACGAAAGCGTATAGATAGCCACTTGAGCTTGGTACGGAATTCAGAGACATGGTCATATTTGCGAAGGCCAAATATGAATCTAATGCAGACATTTTGGAGGCGCTCAAGTTTATCAAGCTGGTTTTGGGTAAGATCCAGATAGCTGACATCTGCATAATCCAGTATTGGGAGAAGAAGGGATTCTGCGAGCGCAATTTTAGTGGTCATAGGCAGGAAATTGCGTAGTCGACGTAAAGAACCAAACGATGCGTATAGTTTACGGCCAACACACTTCATTTGAGTATCCCAGGACAAATTGCGATCGAAAAAGATGCCCAGATTCTTAACACTTCTACTGAACTCAATTAAAGTACCATCGAACGTTATTTGTAGAAGCTGTGACCATGGCACTTTTGATATCATCCTCGGGCTACCGATTATGATGGTTTGTGTCTTGATGGGATTGACTTGAAGCCCGTATGCACGACTCCACCCACAAATTTTGGCTAAATCTGTATTTATTTGACTGACCGCAAAAGATAACCTATCTAGGGGAGTTTGGAAATATATTTGAAGGTCGTCAGCATAAAGGTGGTAGGAGGAGACAAGTTGATTAGAGATAGAATTTATAAAAATTGCAAAAAGTAAAGGAGATAAAACGCCACTCTGAGGAACGCCTGCAGTTGTGTTGCACCAAGAGGAACGAGTGTCATCGATACAAATAGACTGCCGGCGGCCAGACAGGTAACTACAAAACCAGTCAATGACCGTTGGAGATACGTTAAGAGAGCGCAAGATTCCAAGTAGTATGTCAAAATCTACGGTATTAAACGCATTGCTGAAATCCAGAAGAGTAAGCACTGTCAGTTCTCCGCGCTCCATGCTAGATCTTATGTCCTCCGTAATATGGACCAGGGCCGTGGTCGTACTGTGTCCAGGACGGAAACCGGATTGAGGACGGAAACCGGATTTATTAACCGGAAGTATTTATCTATCTATAAAAGTATGTATATCGTCGCCTGGTACCCATAGTACAAGCTTTGCTTAGTTTGGGGCTAGGATGATCTGTGCGACATTGTCCCCAGATATTATATATTATTATTATTCAAAAGACAAAACTTAAAAAGCATGTCTCGTAATTATTATATTTACGCAACATTTTAAAAATGTATTAGCAACTAGGAATATTACATAATTTTTCAATCGTAGGATCAAAATCTAGCACAAGGTTTCTGGTCTCTTTTTAAAATTCTTCTCGGAATCCTAAAAAACAGGCCACTAAGTAATGAAAGCTCTTGTATTTCGTGCTTCAAAATCTTAAGTGACTCTACCTTAGCACACATCTACATTATTGCGCTTAGATAATAATTATTATAATTAAAATCTACGTCACATTGAGTAAGCCATGAGAACCAAAATCACCGACATAGCCCGAAGAATTGCAAAACTGAAGTGTCTGGGGCGGGGCACATAGCTCGTTGAACCGACGACCGTTGGGGCAGAAAGGTTCTCGTGTGGTGACCACGAACCGGAAAACGCATCGTGGGTAGGCCCTCCACAAGCTGGACCGATGATCTTGTGCGGGCCGCTGGAAACCGCTGGATGCGAATAGCACAAGGCTGGAAATTGTGGAGATCTTCGGGGGAGGGCTTTGTCCAGCAGTGGACGTCTTTCGGCTGATATTATGAGTTACCTATTACAACTGAAATAGTTAAAATTGTGACGGGTCATTGTCAAATCCATGGACATTATTCGCACACTGCGATCTGACCCCAAACTAAGCAGAGCTTGTGCTATGGAAACCAGGTAACTGATATATTACATATAGGTACTACTTTTCTTTTGTAAATTCATTCTTATAAGATAATTACACCCAGAGTCAGGACAAACAGACAGGTTAATGCCCAAAAATATCTGTCCTAAAATAATAAATAAAATGTCCTCCTAACCGAATTTCGGCCACTGCGGCCAGTCACAAGTGTGTGCGCAAACACAGAGGCACTATCTATTCCATCACTCTTATGATCTGATGGGACGGTACAGGACCAATCACGTTACATGCTCTCCGAGGCAACTCCCAGACAGACTTCGGGCTGATATTGAGATACATATTTTATTTTACAGAAAAAATCTAAAGTCACTTTTGGCCCTTCCCGGGAATTGAACCCAGAACCTCGTTATCTGAAGTTGAATACGCTACCCCTAGACCAACGAACTTCTTAAAATTAAGATAGATACATAGATAGATAACTCTTTATTGCACACCAAAAAGACATAAACTTACAGTAAAAATTACATTAAAATTAAATAGTACAAGTGGAGTACAAATTAAATGTGTACACTATCCAAACTACATACATGCATATTCATTTCCAAAAGCGTCAGTAACTGCCAACCTCTGTATGATGTAAAATTAGATTATTGCGTCGCGTATTTTCCTTTCCATATGCTTTGTATGTGCAGCGGCAAATGAAAAATAGCATTGCAGCAAATTTCACACATTTATATTCCTGATACTTATCTAGATTTAGTGCCGTTGTGAATGCAAAAAGGACGTCCAAACTGTACTGGAAGTTGCCCTACCAATTCCATCGTTACTTGACTTTATATTTATGAACTTTGTAAACAAGCACCAAGAATCTTACTAATATTATAAACGTGAAAGTTTGTAAGTATGGATGCTTGGATGGATGTTTGTTACTCTTTCACGTAAAAACTACTGAATAGATTTGAATGAAACTTTACAATAATATAGCTTATACATCAGAATAACACATAGGCTACAATTTATGTAGATATTGTGTGAATTGTCCAAAATATGACGATAATTGTGAAGTAAGTAGGAAAAAATCTACCATCTTCGAGCTGTTCCGGCGTGCACTGCCAAAACCGCTAGAGGTACACATTCTACTAATATTATAAATGTGAAAGTTTGTGAGTATAGATGTATGTTTGTTACTCTTTTACGCCAAACTACGGGTGAAACCGCGGGGCGCAGCTTGTTATGTATAAAAGCATGCGCTGAAATGGACAGCGTGCGTCGATACTACACTACTGTAGTTGACCACGTGAGGTTGAAGTTACGACTGTATGTAGTTAATATTGACTTCACACGACTGCCGCCGACCGCATTAAGTTGATATAATGGCTGAACGAAGTCGAACGTACAACTGCATGCAGTTGAATACAGTAAAAGCTCCTTATTCGCGGGGGATACGTGCCATAAATATGCCGCGAATACAGAAACCTCACATATGGAATGGTAAAATCAACTGTCCGATCGATAATCCCAATTATATTAAATATTGAGTTGGTATTACCGACTTCACTATGAACTCCCCCGTTGTAAGCTCGTAATGCTTCCATTGTGTGGTGTTGCATGCGGTGACGCTGTCGGGTCGCTTCCTTCCCTCTAATATAGCGAGGGAGGCGATGGATAACACACATGTCATACTCGTGAATGGGTGCTGCTTGCGGTAACTGGTTGAACTACTGTTGGAGTACTCATATTTTTTTTCTACTACCGTCTACTGTACTGCATTGTGAGCTTGACAAGTATAAGTTTATATTAATATCCAAGTGCTGGATAAATTTCAGTTTCACAAACACACAAGTTTCCCAGTATAAACACTAACACTGCTGAAAATGGTGAAATCTATTACAGTACTTTTTATTCTGTGCTATTACCCCGTATAGG
The DNA here is from genome assembly GCA_951640165.1 of Pseudoips prasinana. Taxonomy (NCBI): domain Eukaryota; kingdom Metazoa; phylum Arthropoda; class Insecta; order Lepidoptera; family Nolidae; genus Pseudoips; species Pseudoips prasinana. The sequence continues at coordinate 21,396,316 of OX621260.1, forward strand.
TTTAGTGAGAAATTGTGGTATCTTCCTCAGGTTTATTAGAAATTCCTCGAGCTCCCCTCAACATATTCTCAGAACCTATTCATTTGATTAGATTATGAGATTGTACTAGATTGTATAGCTTTCTTGGAAAATACATGTAGTCACGATAAATATTAACCTACTAATATTAAAAAAGGCGATAGTTTGTGACTGTATGAGTGTGTGTATTTGTTACTTCTTCACGTCTTAACGGCTGGAGCGATTTTAATAAAATTTGGCATTTAATTTATAAAGTTTAACGCGGGTAAAACCGCGGGGCGCATCTAGAATCTCATAATCCTTATTAATATTACAAATGCGAAAGTCACTCTGTTTATCTGTCTGTCACGCTTTCACGGCACAACTACTAAACCGTTTTAAATAAAATTTGGTACACAAATAGTCTAGACCTTGAGAAAGGACATAGGTTACTTTTTATTGCGAAAAAGGGTTGAAAAGAGGAATGAAAAGTTGTATGGAAGTATCGGTCATTTTTTGAGCTAGAAGCTTGACATATATTTTTAGGCTGTTGATTAATAAATAAATATGACATTCAAATATTGTAAAAGTTATGAGGTAGTCCACCTAGGGCACCCGTCTGCTTGGCACCTGCGCGAATGGCAACTAGCCTAGTCCACTAAAGGTACCTATCAATATTTTTGGCAGGTGCTCTTCGTGGATTCAATTTATTTTTAACACTGTAACGTTGCATATTAATTCAACGCACCATAATTAACGTTTATCTTAGCTTAGTTCATTTTTTATTATTAATTAACACGCCCTGACGTAATAATATCGCTGTTAGTTCTCTGCCGGTTAAACCAGTTCGGTAGCCGTGAGCCGCCAAGTGGTCGTTAAGCGATCGGTGGGGATTCAGTACGAGACTGCACTCAATGCGTTAGCACTTAGCACGTATGCACAGAATTAATAACAAACGTTATTTTTCTTTTATTGTGTGTCGTCTATCGTGTTAATACGATTGAGAGCTTCTCAAATATAATATGTAAATGGTAAATTCAGTGTCAACCCCATATTGAGTAATAATGGTTTTTTTTAATAAATTTGTAAGTGGTGAGAGTAGTGGTTTTGTTTAATTTAAGTTACGAACCACACCCCATACGCTTCAACATTCTTGTCCACGAAGACCACCTACGACTCAGTAACCTAGGTTATTAAATGAAAGATATCGATAAAAATCACTAGAACGTTTATTAACACTACTAATATTACGCACGTTAATACTAGTATTTTCTTATGTTTAAGCGAATGTTACACATTGAAATTAAACTACTATATCCATTAAAAAGTAGTATGGTAGTATATAACTTTTAAATATGAATATTTCTGATTGGTATTTTGACGAATTCCAGGACACCCTGTACCTTCTATTCCGTATTAAAGTGGTAAGAGAAATGTATCAGCATAAAACACTTTTAATACAACTATATTTTTGTATATTCGTTAGTTACATACAGCGTATTACAATTTGATACGGTTAACTAAACTACTACCCATTCATTAATATCCGTTAAAAGTAGTATATAGTAGTATATAAGGTTTTTAATATGAATATTTCTGATTCGTGTTCTATCGAATTCCAGGACACCCATTACCTTCTATGCCGTATTAAAGTCGTAACAAAAATGTACCAACATAAAACGCTTTTAATACAACTATAGTTTTGTATATTCGCAAGTTACAGCGTATTACAATTTGATACGGTTGACTAAACTACTACCTATCCGTTAATATCCGTTAAAATAGTATAGTAGTAGGTATATTTAGGCAAATGTTTTTATAGTGTGTCTGAATTTGTAAATTGTGAGAAAACTTAATTGAGTATTGACTACCGTTTATTTTTTTGTTTGACATTGTTTGTAAAATTGACGATATATCTGTTTCATGTTTTATTGAATTTTTTAATTATGTGATTTTAATTCTGTATAACTTTTATTTTTTTAATTAAATTATTTATGTTTCTTGATTATTTTGTCTCCCAATTATTATTCTAATTGTTTTGGTTTGATTTTATTTAAGGAATTGTATTGTAAAATTCATACACAATGTAAATTGTTGTTACTGAATAAATAAATAAATAATATATAACGTTTTTAATATGAATATTTCTGATTCGTATTTTATCGAATTCCAGGACACCCTGTACCTTCTATGCCGTACTAAAGTCGTAACATAAATGTATCAAAATAAAACGCTTTTAATACAACTATATTTTTGTATATTCGCAAGTTACAGCGTATTGTTACAATTTGATACATTTTCACGCAAGGGTAAGTTTGTCGTAGCGACGCGACGTGGCGTCTTGCGGCCTCAGTACTTGACAACTGTAGTGTTAAATTAAATATGAACATCACATCTCTTCCGACAGCCATGCTTAATTAACTTTATACAAGATGTAACATCAATCGTAGACGTAGTTAAACCATTTATTTGCTTTAATGTAGTGTATTACAGGTTGAACTGTGTGGTGACGGCGGCATATATTAGAATATCATCACCCCATCTCATCCCGTGGGGGGAGGGGGTGTTGAAGTCAAATGCAGGGATTATCTATCAGAGAACGGGTTGCAGTTACTTTCTGAGCACTATGAACATCATACTGCGATCCATCCCGTCTGCCAAGTGTGGCGATTATGGCATATCCCTCCAAGATGATTCTTGGGGGAGGCTTTTGTCCAGCAGTGGACTTCTTACGTACCTGTTATGATGACGTACAGTTTATTAGCTAGTTTCATATATTTGTCATATCTAATTCGAAGGCATACAAATAAGCTAATCTATACCTAAGGTTTAACTAATCTATAACAATTTAATAATATTGTCGAAATGAGAGCTCTGAGAATTAGGTGTGGTGTGATTTTGAGAGACAGAATACGAAATGTTGATGTAAGAGAGCATTGTGATGTGTAAAAGGATGTAGTCAAAAAGATTGATAAGGTATGCTGAGTAAGAAAGAGTGAATGAAAGAAGATTGACAAAAGGAACATACATAGCCTGTGTGAATGGTACAACCGGAAGGGGAAAACTTCTCTGACCAAATCGTAGACCTTCTCAAGAAAGGCCAGGTCAGAAGTACCCTAAACCGGGGAGCATGTATGAAGGATATAATGACAGTAAACGAGGCAAAAGAGGTGTGCAAATATCGTGATAAATGGAAATCCGTTGTGTCTGCTTACCCCTCTGGGAAACCGGCGTCAGTCTATGTATATACGTATGAAACAAAATATACATTTGTAAAATTATTCTAATTCTGTGACTTCTGAATGAAAATTAAATAAAAAGTCAGAATGCTTTATGGCCGACTTGAACAACACTGCCATTAAGGTTACTACTGCCCACACGATAAGTAAGTAAATATGGCTAGATAGCGTTAGTTAAGTTACGTCTACTACTTAAGTTACACGTTGTACAGTCGCGTCGTCGCCGACAACGTATGAATGCCAAACTCATATTGGTTAATATGAATATAAATCTCATGAAGGTATGTATTTTATCTAGTAAATAGAGGAGAAAATGTTAAGAGCTTCGGTGTGTCGTGGTAAGATCACAAACACGCCATCTTTAATTCTCATACTCATGTTTACTTGTATTATTCATACTTTATTTATAGACAAATATGTTCGAATGTTTGTATAATCTATATAATTATATAATAAAATCGTAGGAAAGTCAATGATGATGATAATGATGATAATAATAATAATAATATCTGGGGACAATGTCACACAGATCATCCTAGCCCCAAACTAAGCAAAGCTTGTACTATGGGTACCAGGCGACGATATACATACTTATATAGATAGATATATACTTAAATACATAGAAAACACCCATGACTCAGAAACAAATATTCGTGCTCATCACACAAATATTTGCACTTACCGGGATTCGAACCCAGGACCACCAGCTTCGTAGGCAGGAGCACTACCAACTAGGCTACGGTGACCGTCGTATGATTGTAGATCACGCATCCTTTAAAAAAAAAATCCATGTACAGCATGGATTTTTTTTTAAATGATGCTTGGGGCGTGATCTACAATCAATATCGAAGCCAAAAATATAGTTTTTAGAATTTTTGTCTGTATGTATGTCCGGGCTAAACTTAAAAAGTACTGCATGGATTTCCTTCAAATTTTGCATGAATATGACTAAGAGGTTGGGTCAACATATAGGCTGCATATTATCGTTATCACTTAGGGAGGAGCTGTGATAATTTATAAAGTTTAACGCGGGTAAAACCGCGGGGCGCAGCTCGTACTTAATAAATTATATCCTATGTGTTATTCGGATATATAAGCTATCTATCCGTTGACATGATGATCATGTCAGCCAAAGTACGTCCACTGCTGGACAAATGCCTCCCCACAGAATGGGAGGATCTATATGCCATAATCGCCACGCTTGGCAGACGGGTTGGCGATCGCAGTTTGATGGTCATAGTTCACAGAAAAACGCTGCTGCCCGTTCTCTGTTAAGTATTCCCTCGGTCGATTTCTACGACCCCCACGGGATGAGATGGGGTGATGATATTCTATGCCGTAACCACACGGCAAATATAAGCTATATAACTACACAATTCCATTAAAATCCGTAGCATAATTTTTGCGTGAAAGAGTAACAAATATCCATAGATCTATACTCATAGACTTTCGCATTTATAAAATTACGAGTAGTACGATATAGTATGACGTGTTATTCGGATATAGGTACAACGTGTAACAGAAATAGTGAACGTAACTTAAGGGGCATATACGGTCTCCTTAAGCCTATCTATACACAAAATCTCATACCAAAATATCATCATTTTAATCTTAAATCGTTAAATATTATACCATTCAATAAATCGACAAGTATTTTTATCGATTTGACGGTCACCGTAGCCTAGTTGGTAGTGCTCCTGCCTGCGAAGCTGGTGGTCCTGGGTTCGAATCCCGGAAAGTGCAAATATTTGTGTGATGAGTACGAATATTTGTTTCTGATTCATGGATGTTTCCTATGTATTTAAGTATTTATCTATCTATATAAGTATGTATATCGTCGCCTGGTACCCATAGTACAAGCTTTGCTTAGTTTGGGGCTAGGATGATCTGTGTGACATTGTCCCTGGATATTATTATTATATAACGGACATCCCAAAGTTAAACCAGCAGACACTGATTTACGCTATAAATTATTTGACATATCTCTGTGTTTCTATGCACGCCTGGTAAGCTATATTACTACAAAGTTTCATCAAAATCTATATCGTAGATTTTGCGTGAAATAGTAACAAACGTCTTAGATACATCTATACTCACAAATTTTTACATTTTAATATTAGTAGAACATGCAATAACATTCATAAATGAGAACGTAAGAACCTCTCGCATTCTAGAATTATAATTTCAAATTCCAGTTCCAGAGACAATATCGGTTTATGATCTTTCTAATAAATAAAATAGATAATCATACTAATATGTTTTGAGTAAAATTGTTTCGACATATTATGGACGTTTGTTATTTATATACTTAAGTATGTACTTACAAAATAAATGTAGTAGTACAAGCTCTGTTTAATTTGGGATCAGATGGCCGTGCGTGAATAATGCGTGTTATTATAAACGCACAGAAAATTCTGATCGGATTTTGATGAAATCTTGAAGCTTGGAAAATAGTGCGTCATCACTGGACTGGTACCAGCGGAAAGATAAAAGGCGTGTTAGCTTATTTATTTCCACATAAACAAAAAAGGTTCACCTATTTTTGATTGCACCTCTGACTGATACAAAAAGAAACAAAGTAATAAACACCCCGTATATTTTCTACTTTATATAGTCCTTAAGATCTCCATTTAGTGACTGTGACTAATAGCTTAAGAACATAAACAGCAACACACAGCCGTGAAAGCAATCTTGCAACTATATTGCACCTATTTTTATTCCTTCAAGCTGAAACTAATCCTGCATTTAATAGCGCGTGAAGCCCAGGGGTTCCTTAAGCAGCATTTAAACAACTTTGTTTGAAAACGGCAGCCTGAACCAGCAACATAAGATTTAGAAGAATTATAGACTCTGGTTCGTTACATACTTTTATGGGCAGGTTGGCGTGGTTGGTAAATACTTGTCTTTCATGCCGCAGGTCGTGGGTTCGATTCCCACCCAGAACAGATATTTGTTTGCATGAATATGTCTGTTTGTCCTGAGTCTGGGTTTAACTATCTATATAAGAATGTATTTACAAAAGAAAAGTAGTACATGTAGTATATCATTCATTCATTCATTCAGTACATGTAGTATATTATCTAGTTTCCATCGTACAAGACCTGCTTATTTGGGATCAGATGGCCGTGGATAAATAATGTCTCCGGATATTATTATTATATCAATTTGGTACAAGTTGGTACTGAAATTGAGAATCTGTCGAAGGTGTAATTATAGACTCTTGGACGATTGATCTTGAATTTTGTAACTTGATTTGGGGGAAGTAAGCTACGATAATTGATACACAAACGTCAAACAAAACGTCAGCCGATACAAATAAAATACGCCACCTTCTTACTTAACTATGTTTAAATCAGGGGCTGACGCGGTTTACATTTTGAGATTAGTTAATGAAATGAAATGAAATAATGAAATTAATTCAGCACTTGGGTATTTACATACACTTGTACTTGCCAAGCTCACAATGCAGTAGGTACATAAACATAGTAGAAACAGTAAGTACCTATATAAGTAACAACAAAATTATACTAGTCTGTCCGTGCCGTCTGTCTTATCACATATTTTTTAAATCATTCAATAAATAACAAGTTTCTAAGCTATTATTTTTAAATTTAATACTACTATATTTAAATAAAGAATTGAAGACAATGAGCAATTGGCTAGCTCAGAAGGCTCTCAACCAGTAGCTTAATTTAAGCGACTTAACACGCTTAACCACGTGTCTAATTTAAATCGGATGTGGTTGGTAAACACTTGCCTTTCACGCCGCAGCTCGTAGGCTCGATTCCCGCCTAAGACACATATCTATGTGCATGAACATGTCTGTTTGTCCTGAGTCTGGGTTTAACTATCTATATAAGAATGTATTTACAAAAGGAAAGTAGTGCATGTAGTATATCAGTTATCTAGTTTCCATAGAACAAGACCTGCTCATTTGGGATCAGATTGCCGTGGATAAATAATGACTCCGGATATTATTATTGTTATATAAATTTGGTACAAGTTGGTACAGAAACTGGGCAGCTGACGAAGGTGTAATTATAGACTCTAACTTGAACAATTGAAAGTGAATTTTGTAACTTGATTTTGGGAAGTAAGCTACGATAATTGATACACAAACGTCAAACAAAACGTCAGCTGATGCAAATAAAATCGGCCATCTTTTTCCTTTTTTTAACTAACAATCTTGTTGACTCTTGGCTACTCGAATAAAGAAAAGTTCTATTCTATTCTTTTATCCACATAAATTATGTTTAAATCAGGCGCTGACGCGGTTTACATTTTGAGATTACTTAACCTATTAACTGCGTGTTAAATTTAAATCGGGTATGGTTGGTAAACACTTTCCTTTCACGCCATAGGTCATAGGCTCGATTTCCGCCAATCTATCTAGGACACATATCTATGTGCATGAACATGTCTGTTTGTCCTAAGTTAGGGTTTATTATCTATATAAGAATGTATTTACAAAAGAAAAAGTAGTATATGTAGTATGTCGGTTATCTGATTTCCAAAGAACAAGCTCTGCTTGCAACCATGTATAAATAATGTCTCTAGATATTATTATTATAATTCAATTCGTACCACACTAAAGTTTTAAAAACCGTTCATTACTTAAAGGTTACCGTTATAATTACATTTCTGAAGTGCGCAATAGTTCCTCGTTATACGATTCCTAAATGATCAATCCGCCAATCAAAGGATCGACTGAAAATTCGGGCGCGGTCCGGTCACAGTATAAATATGGACAGTAAGGTAACTAAGCCTAGTTGAATAAATAATTAATTACGCTCTATTAAAGCTGTAGGGTTATTACTTTTAACGTTTTAGATAAAATACATTAAATTAATTAAAAAAGGTCTACGTGAATAAAATCACGTAGACTTTGAAAAGCGCTTGTAAATAGCCAGAACATGTTTATACTAACAGTACAGTTAAGTATACATAATATTTCTAGTTACATATTATAGATATTTAGGTACACAGATAGTTAAAACATTTATAAAATTAATTTTATAATAGTACCTTATGATATGTAGCTAGCTTGTATTCATTAATTAATGTATAATTTATTTACAAGGAGATTATGTTTAATTATCGAAATTTATATTTACTACATATTGTCTGAATGGTTCTGTCTATATTAAGGTAAGAATTCAATATTATTATTATGATGGACCTTCTGTTTATAACGATGGTCGCGCTTTAATGCTACCACCGGATCCAATGCGCCCCAACTGAGAAGACCCAGCGAAACAAACTCAACGGGGTCCTACCTATCATTATCTTTTATTAAAACCATATTTGTTTCATAAATCAGCAGAACGGTTAAAATACGTAAGCTCCCGTTTTGATCAAGCCGAGTTCAAACAGCCGTATAGTACGCAATACGCACGTGGATTTTTAAAAAGATTGCGGAGATAAACTTATACGCGACTACTCGTTTTGACGCGGCAGTCACTACTGACAGCACCTCGACAGCCGCTTAGGCGATTGGCATCCACGTGCGTTCATGCAGCTGCATGTTCTGCTGTGACTGTGCGTATTTTCTATACAAACGGAGATACTTAAGGTCCAACCACACCAAACGGCCCGCAACGGCCCGCATCGAAACGAATTTTACAATCTTTAAACGAAATTAAATCGTGTATACAGTGTTTAAAGTTTATATTACCAAGTCAAGGGTAAACACAGCCGGTGACATACCGCGACACGCGATCGGCTCCGTCCGCATGCGTTCGGATACCGGCGCATACGTTCGAATACCGCCGAATGCGCTCGGAGCCGTCCGCCTGCGTTCGGATTCCGCCGGGTGCGCTGGGGCTTAAAACTATGAAACTAAAAAAGAAGCGAAGGTAGTCGCGACGACGCGACGTCCGGCCGGATGCGGTCGGATGCCGTCGCATTCGACCGTATCCGACCGCATTCGGTCGGATGCGGCGGCATCCGACCGCGTCCGTGCGGTGCGATACTGGCCGATGCGGGCCGTTTGGTGTGGTTGAACCTTTACTCGTACAAGCAACGTTATAACTCACGCACTACGCTGGCTCAAGCGGGGCAGTGTGCCAATCGCCATAGGGCCAGCGCCGACCGAGAGGACCGCAGCGGAGAGGATTTTACTAAGGCACTAGAAAAGCTACTTTAGGATTATAGGAATAAAGTGCATATATGCTTGAACCTGACATAAAAAGCTCGCGCGGTCTCGGGCATATAAAATTCAAGCATACATGCACTTTATTTATATAATTATAAAGTTGATTTTCTAGTGCCTTGATAAAATTCTCTCCGCTGCCCTCCTCTCTGTCTGCGCTGGTCCTTAGGGGTCTTGACGATGCGCATGTTTGTGTGAGTCTGCCGTTTCGACCGTTTTTAAGTAGTTTTCGTACTGTCTATTTTATACTGAGCTGTGGTCATGACTCCGCAAATACCTAACCAGTATATTTGAACTTCTCTGTAAACAGCTCCAAATTGATTTTGAAGCTTATCGAACTCGTGCCCCGGTCGTTCGCTGCCCGCATGATGGAATTTTGTAATTCTACCGTTCTCCGTTGCCTCTATACTGTATGCAATATGCAAACCTATGTGGTGTTTGGTTTAAGTGGGGTTGTATACCAGGCATTACTATACTAGACTAGCTAACGATATTCTATATGTGAGTATAGATTAGATGTGCGTAACTAGATTGAAAAGTGACTAGATTTAATGTGCGAATACATATTTTCTTACTTTAATTAAGTTGGAAAATGCTTGCTATTCACGCCGGAGGTCGTGGGTCGATTCCCACGCAGGACAAATATTTGTGTGCATGAACAAGTCTGTTTGTCCTGAGGCTAAGTGTATAGATTACTTAACACGATTAACCGCGTGTCAAATTGAAATCGGGTGTGGTTGGTAAACACTTGCCATTCACGCCGTAGGTCATTGGCTCGATTCCCGCCTATTAAACATATCTATGTGCATGAACATGTCTGTTAGTCCTGAGTTTGGGTTTAATTATCTACATAAGTATGTATTTACAATAGAAAAGTAGTATATCAGTTATCTGGTTTCCATAGTACAAGCTCCGTCTTTCTTACGAATATTCGATCAGGTCAGCGAGTTTAACATTTTTTGCTCATCCAAAAAAATGCACAACGCCGTTAAAGAATCATTCTGTCTCCCGCTTTGCTCTGGAGGGAAGTGGAACTATTTATTTTCTAACTCCTCCTTTTTTGTCTTTCTGATTAAATTCGTTGCGGGATCCAAGACAGTTAAAGCGATTCCCCGGGACATGCCTGAGCTTCACCGCTCAGTGTCATTTCATTGTGCGCCACTGTTGATCCTGGCTTACAGGAGTTGCAGTGGTGGGTAAGAGAAGGGACTGCCCGTTTTAATAAAAAAAAAAACGCCGTTAAAGAAGTTTTTACTTCAATAATTATTTAGATTTAGAACATTGTCCTCGTTGCAAATGCGTACTATTCAGGAAAATTGTCTTTAAATTGTGATCCTAATATTATTGCTCTGTTGTATATTAAAGTTGTACAACTAACCATTACTGAAATAGTACAATAGTAGATGCAATAAACTGAACCATTTGCCTGAACCTCAAGTGTCGTGCCACTTGGCGCTCTCGCTTTCAGTGGCACACAAAGGAAACGACACTTACAAATCCTATTGTTGTTTTGCCATTATTATAAAGAGTATAATTCGTTTAACACGAAAATGGAATTAATATAGAAATAGGGGAGTAAATTTCCTCGTGTTAAGGCGTTATACCATGTGACGTACTGAGCACTCTCAATGGAGACTAGCGATCTATAGTGGACATATTATATTGAGCAAATACAGGGACTTTCTTTTCCATAACTCTCATGATCCGATGGGATCACTAGCGATACGAGAGGAAAGAGATCAGGTACTGGACCCACGGCTGTACGTGCTCTCTGAGACACGGGAAATTATGCTCGTTATGAAGGGACCGCTTATTGTAAGTTTTTTCTCGGTTCGGGGGCTCGCTCAGCGAGATAGGTTTACGCTTGCCGTCGCGAGGAAAGAATTTTCTAGAAGGGTAGTCTGTCATTGTCTTTAAGCTAGATGCGAGGCGCGTACGACCTCGCTCGCGCAGTGGGATCCATCATTACATATCGTTGAGAGATATCAGCGACTATACAAAATGCCTAATCATAGACCATTGTGTTGAATAATTTCTTACCAGGTACAGCATTCTTAAAAGTAAACTGTTTAGTTTCAATTTATTATCATTACCGATCTGTCTTTGCTCAACTTGCTATAACGAGTATTAACAAACCCCCCACCACATACTTTGGAAATGTGATCTCTGGCACAATGAGCGTCATATTATGTTAAATAGCTTGCAACCAATATAATAAATAATAATCATAATATTTATTTCAGAAAGTTACAGATTCTTATGTTAGACAGTTCTTACATAATCATTATAAATTTGATTATGTACCCACTGTTTAACTTAAGAATCTGTAACTTATTGAAATAAATATTCTCTCTATCTAGAGTAATATATTATTATAAGTATACACATCTTGTAGCAACAAGGAACAACTTCCTTGCGTTTAAGCGCTTTTGCCATAACTACTATTGGAAAGAAAAATATAACAGCTCACTTAGGATCCTTAAATTGATCCTCGGTGCTTTTGCAGCTGGCTTCTCTATTTGTATTGTAAGGCTCTAGCCTCGTTATATCCTTCTGTCTCCCGCTTTGCTCTGGAGGTAAGTAGAACTATTAATTTTCTAACTCCCTCTTGTTTCCTCCTATTTGCGGGATCCAAGGCAGTTAAAGTGATTCCCCAGGACATCCCTGAGCCTCACCTCTCAGTGTCATTTCATTGTATGCCACTGTTGATCCTGGCTTACAGGAGTTGCAGTGGTGGGTAAGAGGGATTAGTCCCGAAATGATGCTCGTTGTTTTGAACGAACCGCTTATTATAAGTTGTTTCTCAGCGCGTGGTTACCTACGTTTCATTGCTGGAAAACACTCTTAAGCGGAATTTATGATAAATAACAAAAATATTTATAATGTACATGTAACGTACAAACGGTCGGACGGCAGTTAAATGAATCAGCCTTTTCCCGTTACCCGCTGCTGGTTATTTATTTCAATATCCAGCCTCGGTCTCGCCTGAATTGCGGACTATTTGGATTCCGGACGAATGCTCGCTTCCTAACTGTTGTTCCATCCGAAATTCTTTCAGTCTCGGAACGTCGGGCAGGATGACCGACACGAATTGTAGGCAACCCAAATGTAAACTTAATATTGTCCCTGTCCAAAACTCATTAGCAACCAACCTCTGTCCGTGTTTTTTTTTTTTTAATATATTATATTTAAGAAAGCTTTGTACAGACGCCAGCACATCCAGCTATCCCAATCTGTCAAATTTCTTTTATAGATTTTCAACTTTATAACATGAGCACATAGCTGGGCACAGTTAATCAAATAGTTAACTTCGTTAATCGTTAATCCGCTACAAAAAAAGTTAGCTTCCTTAAACGTTAAAGCGTTACATTTCGGAAGAATTAACGCAAGTTAACGTTAATCGTTAATCCGTTAATATGTGTAAAATTGCATTTTTAGGGTTCCGTAGCCAAATGGCAAAAAACGGAACCCTTATAGATTCGTCATATCTGTCTGTCCGTCCGTATGTCACAGCACTTTATTCCAAAACTATAAAAGCTGTACTGTTGAAACTTTGTAAGTACCTAGATGTATTAGGTGAACCGCATTAATATTTTTACACAAAAATAGAAAAAGAACAATAATTTTGTGGGTTCCCCATACATAGAACTGAAACTCATTTTTAGGGTTCCGTAGCCAAATGGCAAAAAGCGGAACCCTTATAGATTCGTCATGTCTGTCTGTCTGTCTGTCCGTCCGTATGTCACAGCCACTTTTTTCCGAAACTATAAGAGCCGTATTACTGAAACTTGGTAAGTAGATGTATTCTGTGAACTGCATTAAGATATTTACACAAAACTAAAAAAAAATCAATTATTTTGGGGGGTCGCCATACATAGAACTGAAACTCAAAAATATTTTTTTCATCGTACTCATACATGTACGAACAACGAAAATTGGTTTGAACGAGATCTAGCTAGTAGTTTTTTTTTAATACGTTACGTGAACTATCTGTAAATGATTGCTATCATATACTTAATTTAAAATTATTGACTCTGTCTCAAAATGAATAATGTTATTGTTTCGAAGTTTTTCTTTTGTATACCTAAATATAATCTAAAATAATAAGCATTCAGACAACCGATCGAGCATATATTGTGTTTGCCTACTAAATAATTACTCTAATTGGACCAAATCCCGTGTTCATGCCCGCTTGAGTATGTTTCGCCGGACCGTCTCAACTGGGTCGTGTTGAAACCGGTAGTAGATGAACCCACTGAGTTTGTTTCGCTGGGTCTTCTCAGTTGGGGCGCATTGGATCCGGTGGTAGCATTAAAGCGCGACCCTCGTTATTAACACAAGGTCCGTCTTAATAATAATACCTTTAATATAGACAGAACCATTGACAATATGTAGTAAAAATATTAGACTTAAACTAGATAATTAAACATAATCTCTTGACAATAACTTGATACGAGCTAGCTAAATATCATTTCTGTAATAAAATAAATTTTATAAATGTTTTCATACAAGATGTACCTAAATATCTATGTTACTAGAAATAATATCTAATGTATACAACTATATTACTACAAACATGTTCTGACTATTTACAAGTGCTTGTTTAAAGTCTACGTGAATAAAAACCTTTTTTATTTATTTATTTAATACGTCATAAACCGCAATTTGCTTTCATTTAATCAACTGAAATACTTGCGTATACGGAACCCTTCATGTGCGAGTCCGACTCGCACTTGGCCGGTTTTTGTTTTTCATCGTACCCATACATGTGGGGTATCTATGGATAGGTCTTTAAAAATGATATTGAGGTTTCTAATATCATTTTAGTCTAAACTGAATAGTTTGTGCGACAGACACTTCCAAAGTGGTAAAATGAGTGCCCCCCCTCCCCCCCCCCCTGTAACTTCTAAAATAAGAGAGAATGATAAAACTCAAAAAAATATATGATGTACATTACCATGCAAACTAACAACGAAAATTGGTTTGCACGAGATGTAGTAAGTAGTTTTTTTTAAACAAAATACTTGTATAATTCATATTTGTAATTTAATCGTCGGGCATAAGGTGCATATTCCCCTTCAAGAGCAAAAGTCTCCACAAACAACAAAAGGGATACAAATATATGGAAAAGTTGAGCAACCAGTCATCTGAACCGATGCTGCCAGAAAGACTCGAAGCTGATACTTTGCCAAAGCATGAGCGAGAAACTATTACAAATATTACTTATTGGAAAATCAGTTGTGCAGACCTCTACAGATGATGAAGAAGATCCTCCAACCGGGAAAAGACGGCATCGTAGCTTTTGCAGCATGATAACATTCGCCCAATGCAGTTTACAACGAATACAAAAAAAAAAATGCTTTCTATGTCTATGAAAACAAATTTGGAGCCAAAAAATTATAATTTTCTATGATTATTTTGAGTTGATTAATTCATAAGAAATAAATCAATTACTTTTGAGAAAAAAATATATTATTTTGTAATTTTCTTTTGTTGTAAATGGATGACTTATTTAAGTTTAATGTTTCAAATATATAAATAAACTAGCGGCCCGGTACGCGCTTCGCTACGTATAAGGCATAGTAATAAAAAAATGATTATTAAGTTCATTTATTCAAACAAAAAAATATTTTAAATTGCTAGCTAGTAAAAACTAAAAAATAAAAAAGAATTAGGTACTCTTACTATGGTGGGTCTATATGGGTTAGTCTAAAACATTTGGATAAATAATATTTTTTGTTTTTCTATTTTAAGCATGAATAAATATACAGTTGGGGGTACCGACTCTGGAACAGGCAACGTACAGTTGGCCATGTGAAAAACATGATTCCTCCAAGTTCACACCACAAACGTGAAGTGTTTACCCTTGGGCACAGAATAAAAAGTACTTGCCTTGGGCCTTGTTTATGGACATCGCAAATGATAAACGCACAGGATATTGTAATCGTTTGAATTCAAATGGCATATCAGTTGTAATCATAGGGATTCGCGGTATCAAACACACTTCTCCTTTTGATTTACCAGTTAAGATTGTAGCTTCAATCAAATTTGGCAATAACTTTTTCACTGCCAATATGGTGCCATTACACAGTTTTGGTGGATTAATATTTCGCAATAATATAATCTAAGAACCAACTTTCAGATTCAAGCAATGCGGTGGTATACCAGCCGGTTCCAATGAATTTAAAAATTCAATTGGATAATTCATTGCCTCATCTGCATTTTACCTTCATATATAAAAATATCATTAAATAATTCACTATTAAACAATTTAATTTTACTCTACTAATTCAAGACTCACCGATTGTTTGAATAAACTCAACAATATTTTGAAAAATATAAACACAAAGCAATAATTATCGCTGCTAAAATGAAATGACATATTATGACATTGAATGTGTTTGACAGAACTATCGTCACTTTGATTGTTTTGCCTTCCCGAAATCTCTTCACTAATACCTACTTGAACTTTACAGTATGGTATTAAGGTTCAAATTGGCTTTTAAGTATTAGTACAAATTGTTTGTATATGTGAGTATAGAAAGATGTGGATTTTACACTTTTTCAAGACATTTTTTAAATTTTCTCTACGTACAAACCTTCCCTGGACTCCACGAATAGTTCAAGACCAAAATTAGCCAGATCGGTAAAGGCGTTGTTGAGTTATAACATTACAACGAAAAGTGGCATTGATTTTTATATATATAGATTAACTAATTAAGTTTTTTAATTTTTAGTTCAATACCCACACAATAAAACATCGGGTTCATAAATGCAATACAAAAGTATTAAATAATGAAAAATATAAATGTATTATGCGCCTTATGGTTATCTTTAATTACAGTTTAAATAAGGGTATCTTTCTAGGGTTAACGATTAACGGACTTCTGCATACTAACGGAAGTTAACGTGTCCGTTAACATTTTTAAAAGTTAACTTTAAAGTTAATCCGTTAATCATAATGTTAACTTCGTTAATTAACGATTAACGGATTAACGAGTTAATGCCCAGCTATGCATGAGCATAAGGTTCACTTTCAATTAGGGAAAATTGACAGATTGGGGTAGCTTGATGTGCTGGCATCTGTACATTAATCCATAACATCCGCTGGAAGCCGTTGGATGTAGGTAGGGCAGGACCAGTATTTATGGAGAACTTTTTGTCCAACTGTTGATATCTTTCGGCGGATATGATGATAATAGTAATTATTAATATTACTAGCTGACCCGACGAACTTCGTTCCGCCAAACAGTTGGTTCTTCATTTAATTTTATTAAAGATATTAAGTTATTTTTTTATTGACAATAGCTGTACCCAAACGGCTATTTCAATATTACAAACAGACTTTCCAATTTTATTTATATAATAAAGAATAGATGTATAAATGAGAACAAATGACGATGTCACCGCCGTAAAAAACGCAGTATATAAATGCGTAGTACGTATACTACGTTTCTTTTTCACTAGGCTGATTATTAAGGCATATAAACAAATGTAAGTGATACACGTTTGTGCCATTATGTCTAAAAAACTTTTTACTGCGAAAAATATCATATACCTACTCAGTTCGGAACTACGCAACCGAACATCTAAGCGTTTTCCATTTGTGCATTGCATACACATTTGCTACACGTCGATTTTATAATTTTATTAGACTTTTAAGTCACTTCACGGTTAACCAGCGACCGAGCTCAACAACCATCAAACAATGAACGCATTTAAAACCAGTTAATTAACTATTAATTAAATTACGAAGTGTTTTAAAATTTCATATAAATAATTTTTATATACAACATGTAACTTAATTAACGCACATCCTAAAAATAGTTTGTTCAGAATCGTTTACTGAATCGATTTATATCATTTTTAATATAGGTATGTTTTTTCCAAAAATAAATAAATTTACGAAAATTATTGTCATATTATTTTTTTTTTTTTTTTAAGAAAAAGAATAATTTATTTCCCACAAAAAAGTGCACAATTTACACATAAATTACAGCATTTAAATGGTGACAAAAAATAGAATTGAACTCTGGTACCCATGATAAGATTTAACTTGAGTTATGGGTACCAGGGCTCTCACACATAGTTTAAGCTAAAAGTAAACGTAGATAATAGATTTAACAAACGTGGCCAGTAGCAAAAATTTAACCTAGGAGCCTCGACATCTGTACAGAATAGAGATAAATATATATGATTGTAAATTTGTAGTGTATTAGTACGTGTATATGTAGTGTAGGATTCATGATCGTGTAGTGTTTATTTATGTTTCTGTTAGGTTTACAGAACGGACAGGGTGAGAAGGTCTTCAGTGTCTGTGTATGTCTTTAGCTGAAGCCATTTAGTAACTGTAGATTTGCACCTGTAACTGCACATAGGGTATATTTTACACCATTTGTTTAAAGTGTTATAGAGGTGACCTCCTATAACCTGATAGTGTCGACCAGCAAATGTAGTTTTGAATGGCTGAACTGGACACACCTGATAAGACCGCCTTTCGTTCGCTTCCTCTTTCTCGTATAGCAGCGACCTATGTTTTCTTAGAACGGTTTGGAGCACAAAGAGCTTTCGCACCGAAAGGATTTGGCATTCCTCGTAAAGCAACGACGTGGGGTACCTAAAAGGTTTGCTCGTCATTACTTTCAGTACAGCTCTCTGGCCCCGTTCTAGTTCCAAAAAGTGAGTCTTTGCAGCACCACCCCATACCGTGATGCAGTAACTCAAAACAGATTGGCATAGGGCAAAATATACCATTTTAAGAGTGCTGATATCACTGGAAGAGCGTAATCTTTTAAAAATAAATATAAGTTTCCTTACACGAGCATTTAATTTATGCACATGACATTTCCAATTAAGTTGGCTATCAATGTAAACTCCTAGATATTTGATGTCATTAGATCTTGATAATATTGGGCAATTACATGGGGAAGTATCAAACGCTCCCACGCAGGAGTGAGCTCGCAGGTGAAAGTTGTCTAGTGAAGGTTGGTTGGGGGATAGTATAGAAAATGTCAGGTAGGTTGTCTTCGTTAAGTTGAGCGTTAGAAGGTTATCTGAGAGCCAAGACATGACGTGGTGCAAGGCTTCTTCCGCCAGGTTAAAAGTAGTTTTCCAGTCACGGCTATAGATAACCAAGGCCGTGTCGTCAGCATAGGTATATATCGAACAGTTTGTTAAAGCAAGTTTACAAAGAGAGTTAATATAGATCAAGAAAAGTGTGGGGCCCAAGATAGAGCCCTGTGGTACACCAAAAGTAATAGGGGTCTCGGTACTAACATGTGAATCAATACTAACACTCTGGGTTCTATCGGAAAGATAGTCTTTAAAAATTTTTAAGCGCATGACCACGTGTTCCCATCTCTTCTAGCTTATGTAGAAGGTGAGGCACAGAAACGGTATCAAAGGCCTTTTTAATATCCAGGAAGATGCCTAAGCATTTATGCTGGTTATCTAATTTATCCACAATGTTATCTACCAGTGACGCTACGGCATCCTCCGTCGATTTTCCCTTCCGAAAACCAAACTGATTCGGCGCTAAGAGCTTGTGTCGTTCTAGGAAATTAATCAGACGTGAATTAAGAATTTTTTCTAGCACTTTGGATAGTACTGGTAGTACAGATATTGGCCGGTAGTTGTTTATATCGTTTCTGTCCCCTCCCTTGAAGATAGGGTGGACAATTGCTCTCTTAAATACCTTAGGAAAACAACCACTAGATATAGAGACGTTACAGATGTAAGTAATTATGGGAATCAACTTATTACTACATTGCTGTAGCAATGTAGTTGCAATTCCGTCCCATCCAATAGCAGCGTCTCTACGTAGGCGAGAAACGATTTCTGCCACTTCGCACTCATCTGTTGGCAGCAGAGTGAGGGAGTTTAAAGGGGAGTTATGTATGGGTCTTGACGAACATTGTAACGCGGCTCGGTGTTTCAGCGCCAGTTCACTACCAATGTTGGCAAAAAAGTGGTTTACTTTACCAACCGATGTAGCTATGGTAGGTTCTAGCTTTAGCAGCTCTACCGCAGAGCCCATCGTGCAATTTGTGTTAATAATATTTTTAATGACTTTCCACATAGCTTTGGGGTTCTTTTTGGCATTGACAAATTCCTGTTTTTCGTGCGCCTGTTTTAAGTTTTTGAGCAACTTATTACAGAAATTACGGTATCTAACATATGTTACTTTTAGGGTGTAATTATTAGGTTCACTTAATAATTTGCGATTCATAGCATCTCTATTGCGAATACACTTTAGCAAGCCCAGTGTGATCCAAGGCTTTAATATTTTATCTTTTGAGGGGATATGTCTTATTTCCGAGTGCTGTTTAACAATTAGACTAATTGTCGATACAAATAGTTCAGCTGCAATATTAGCATCCGAAACATTGAGTATTTGGCTAAAGTCGGTATGTGATATTGTTTTATAGACGGAGGGATAGTCAATTCTAACCCTGGTCGATTTGCGTTTGGTGATCACTGGTTTGCTCTCAATATTAAGTAGAACCGGGGCATGGTCCGTTATATATGTGTCAAAAACCAGGGTGATGGTTTTGAGGTCAGACTTTAATAAAACATGATCCAAACAATTTCCTTCACGGGTTGGTAAAATATGGGTAGGCAACAAGCCGTGTGACGCATTTAAGGTCAAATATTCAAGAGTCTGCGGGCTTTGATTAGATGGGGAGATATTTATATTAATGTCACCCATTAAGACAATATTCTTTATATGAGCAAAGGATGTAAGTATATTATCGAGAGTATCGAGAAAATTGCCTATGTTGCGAAAACTTGGAGACCGATATAAGGCAATGATGACTAAATTATTCGATTCTAGTTTACATGTAAGACAATTAGCGTCAGAAATCTTAGGCTCAGCAATTAAATGGGGTAAGTTAGATGTAATGTAAATGATAATGCCATCATTTTGATTATGATTACTAGTGGATTGATAAGCCGAATATCCCTCCAATACCGGTATTAATGTATTTTTATTAAGCCAGCACTCAGAGAGAATTAATATTTCAGGTAATATTTTAATATGAAACAAGAATATTCGAAGTTCATCTATATTACGGTTAACACTCCGTATATTTAAATGTAATATTCTTATAGAGTCGGAAAGGTTATTAATAAGAGAGGAACATTGTTCAGGTTTACAAATCAGCGATTGTTTTGTACCTAATTCATCGAGTTCCTCAGTTACAGAAACCATGTCTAACATTTATAAAAATATATATATCCATTAAGCAATGCGTTATTAATTATTTTTACAAATAATCTATTACATGCCTTGTTTGTATGAGTACAATATACGTAATATTGTGTGTTATGAATATTATACATGGATAAGCCAACTGCCTGAAATATTATAATAGCAAGAATATGTATAGTGTAACTTTTACGGTAAAATAGTAGTTTAGGATTTTTTGTTCGGATTATAATGTTTACAGTATATAATATGGAAAAGTATTTTAGAGGCTGTAAAATAAACAATAAACTGGTTACATAGTAGGGATGGTAAATTATTCTAAAGTATAAGTATACAGGTATTGGGAGCATGAATAAACAAAAACACATTACATGCTTGCCAAGTAAATCAAGAACAAAAATATTATTAAAGAAGTTCAAGTAAAAAATGCTCAGCTTTAGAAATAAGGGAATGGAGCTAATTAATTTTATGTAGTTTTTTAAGGCACGCAGCAGAGTTAATAACAATAGAATCCGTGCCCTCTTGTTCTCTAAGAAAAATTTTACCGTTTTGGTACCAGCAAAACCTATATTTATGAGTTGAACAAAATTTGCGCGCTTCATAAAATAACTGTCGCAGGCTACCCGGTAAATGCTCCGCAACATATATGGGGAGAAGTGGGCCACTAATACCAATATGCTCTGTGTTTAGTTTTTTTGACAGAGGTAGACCTTTATTGAAAGATCTAGTTGCCGTCAATACCTGACTTTTAGTTGGAACACTCAAGAACTCTGCAACTATTGGCCTATTTGTGCCTTTTTTACCTGGGAGGCGATAGACATCACGCAAATCAGAGGGTTTCACTGAGGCCTGCACTGCAGCGCACGTTTTAATAACAATAGTTGTTAAATCGCTGGTGGTTTCTTTTTCATTCGTAGGCACGTTTCGAATCTCTATGGTTGAAGAACGCGAGCTACTTTGTAGATCGTTAACCTTTTTCTCCAACTCCAGGATATAATTGCGTTGATCCAATCTCTCTTCTTCTAGTTTAAGAATTGTTTGTCGCATGCTTTCATAGCCGCTGTTCATGACTGCCATAGATTTTTCAATTTCGTTGTGTGTATTTTGAATATTCTTATTTTGTTGTTTAACCTCGGCGATATCTGTTCTTAACTTATTTAGAATAGCGTCTTGGTCGGATTTCCACGATGCAAGCATGTTCGTTATTTTGTCTTCAAATGACTTCCATTCATTTTCCGGGGAGGGTTCGAGCCGTTCGCGTCTGCTACGCGACGTAATATTAGTGTTGTCAGAGTCACCGTGAGCCATGACCGCCGGGGGAGGCGGTGTATGTACTTTTTTAGGCATATTCAAGTATTATAGTGTAATTTAAAAATAAACAATAAATTGTCCGTATGGCGATGACCACAAAAGTAATGGTTTTTTGCGTTCTAGTGCAGTTGAGTTATATCTATTCCAGCTTCGTAGACGGTAAGTACGGTACGTAACGATAGTTCGGTTACAATCCACTCATACACATACTCACGACTGCGCCATCGTACTTTGCCTTTAAACTCACACTAAAAAAGGCCCGCAATAGTTTTAAGACGACGAAAGTTGCTTATCACAGTAAAGTCGCGCGAAGAACGTCGGAAGCGCCATGCATTACGAGGCGCTTACGCGTTTAGTCGCGACGCACTGTTCAACTGTGATATTAATGACTGCCGGTAGATTGGATTATTATTCTTGTTAATTTAGCTTTTATAATATAAAGTACGCACTATATCACCAAATTGTTGTTGCTAATCTCTAGTCCAAAGTATGTCCATGCGAATTACACTTTTAAACGGCACTTCCAAATACTTTCTCCACAGTTTTTGGATTTATTTGTTGGACGACAACGAACATCGACTACACGTTACAGTACAGCAGAGCCACAGCTATTAACCCTGTACAGTCAAAACAAATTGAAATGCACCGTAAGTCAACGCAATAAGAATTTAAAATACCAGTTTTATTTGTATTCATACAAATACCATCATTCAATACAAAATAAAGAAAAATAAACTTCATTCCAAGAAACTAATTTAGTAAATAACAATGCATATACATGTTAAATAAAAAATTCCGTGTATGTATTATAATTATAACATAATATTCTAATCGGGGTGTTTGAGGGTGTGCGTTAATTACGTTATATGTTGTATATATTAGTCCCGGGTATGACCTCAAACTGCCTCTGTCGGGGGCTCTAGAATCGAAGGATTCATCAGAGACCTACGATAGCAGGGGAGATGAGCCTCTAAGCACTGGCCTGCAACTCATCTAGGAGATGGAAAACTCTGATCACAAACCCGGAACGGGGTCTCCGTTAGGTGCGAGTAGGGTCCAACCCGAAATATGCGGCAGATTCACGGTCAACCAAATTTTATATTGTCATCAATACTCTATATTTTAATGAAATTGAGCAAACGCTTTGAAATATGAATTGATTTGAAACTGAACAATATCCGTTTCCAGTAAGAAATTATTACATTGCTATTGATTTAGCATTTCGTCATGTACGTCAGCTATTGACATAAATAGCTTTGATATTTTAGCACGGTGAAAGAAAATCATTTTCGAAGTTTTTGTCCTTCAAACTGTCTTTTATAAAGCACTCTAGGAACACGTTTAGCTTTTAACTGCATATGCGTCTAACTGCGACGGTCACCGTAGCCTAGTTGGTAGTGCTCCTGCCTACGAACGGTCCTGGGTTCGAATCCCGATAAGTGCAAATATTTGTGTGATGAGCACGAATATTTGTTTCTGAGTCATGGATGTTTTCTATGTATTTAAGTATTTATCTATCTATATAAGTAGGTATATCGTCGCCTGGTACCCATAGTACAAGCTTTGCTTAGTTTGGGGCTAGGATGATCTGTGTGGCATTGTCCCTATATATATATTATTATTATAACTACATATAATGAACGATTCTGCATCCACCAATAAGATAAATAATGTTCCATTACCCATGTATTGCAGACACCGCGAAGGCGGCTCTAGCTTGTCCGCTATCCTTTATAAAGTACACAACCGTATTTCATTCACTTAGTCGATAATCAGTTTGAAAATGAGCCGATTTCCGACCCTTGCTCAGAAGTGTCTTCATTATTGCGTCTACATCCGAAGCCGCTACAACGGACTTATCATTAATCAAAGTTCACTACGCATGACTGGGTACGACGTAAATCTCCCTCCGACAATTACCAACAATTTATTTCCGTAACCAATGGTGGCAATTCTATATTTTACACGACCGATATATAGGTTATTTTCTTTTTTATGTTAGTAAATTGGCAAACAATCATATTACCGGAATGGTAACCGCTTACTATTATATGTGCATATATGTATATGGCCTTTGCGTCTGTTACAGACGATTTACGGCGCATTGTCTGAGAGACATTTCTTTTGGTGGCTAAACAAACCGATACGAGAGCGACATAGCCTGCCGCAGGCTTGACAAGACAAGTTTGCGGTGGTTGATGCCGAGCCGCTTTCATGTCGCTTCTGTCTCTTATCAGCAAGTACTCCGAACCAGGCTTCATCACAGATCTTACGACCCTCCACTACACATTTGCCCCATTCAACTCTATTTTCAGCGAGCTTTTCACAGCTACAGTGGTCAATTTTAAAAGCGACCATATGTCCATATATGTTCAGGAAAGGTACATGAAAAGAGCCGTGTGGTTTCCGGCCTAGAAAGAATAACAGGGCCACCCCATATTATCCCGTGGGTGTCGTAAAAGGCGACTAAGGGATGCACCAGGTAGTCGGGCAGCAGCGCCACCTGTGTACTAGCTACCACCTAACTGCGGTCACCAACTCGCATGCCAAGTGCGGTGACTACGGTAAGCCCCTCCAAATTGCAACGTTATAGAAACCTTTGGAGGAGGCCTATGTCCAGCAATGGACGATATCAGGCTGATGATGTTATGAGATGTGTGACATATAAAGGTGCAATATTTCCCCCTTTAAGTGGGAAGGATTGACAGCACAACGACCAGAATGACACGGGCTTGTCAAGGGGAAAATACGCGTTTTTTGAGGAGCAGCAATAAGCTGATCCATCCAAAATTTAAGTCCTTGGCACATGTCTATGTAGCATTCTCCATTGAGCCCGTTGTAGAGCCATCTCTTTTATTCTTGATAACTGTCCACTTGTAATTTTTCGTTAAGTTGTTTATTGTTTGTTTGTTTATTTAAAAGACAACGCCCGCATTAGGGAATTTAATCCCTGTGTCGCGGGGTACTTTACAAACATATAATAGACGGACACAAATTACATCCAGACTCAGAACAACTATTTATGGGTCACACAAATAGTTGTCTGGCGCGAGACTCGAACCCATGACACGAAGCGGCGAGGCGACTGGCTAAGCCGCTGCGCCACACGTGCTGTCAAGTTGGTCAGTAAACTTTCTTCTCGGTCTTTCTCTCTTTCTTCTTGCGTCTATATTTTATGGAAGATAGACGCAAGCTGAGCTCGATACAAAAAGCGATAAGCTTAAAGCCCATCAACCCGCGACTATTCAATACAATTATGTTGATGGGAAACTCACAGACGCTTTGCACGACAGTTTACTGAATAACTTGGCTATAGCAGCCGTCTTCGGGCCAACGCTGCTACGCTAAGGCTGCCATCAGAGGGACTACATCGTAGCAACCGCGTGTAGTGGATATATTCAACTTTGGCTCTACCGGCTAATTACCATTATTTATTTCAACGCCATTCACGAAAAAGATGGTCGGTGACTTATCACCGACCATCGTTTTCGTGAATGGCGTTCAAATATATAATGGTTAAAAATTACTTAATTAATCGTTAAATAGGCTTCAACGTTGACAATCTATTCCGGACCATTTATGACGTCACATGTGGTCGTGGAAGCCGATTTAACGATGAAATAAGTAATTTTTATTAATCTTTATTTACCGACATAGCCCGAAGAATTGCAAAATAGAAGTGGCAGTGGGCGGGGCACATAGCTCGTAGTACCGACGGCCGCTGGGGCAAAAAGGTTCTCGAGTGGCGACCACGAACCGCAAGACGCAGCGTGGGCAGGCCCCCTACAAGATGGACCGATGATCTTGTGCGGGTCGCTGGAAACTGCTGGATGCGAATAGCGCAAGACCGGCAATTGTGGAGATCTTTGGGGGAGGCCTTTGTCCAGCAGTGGACGTCTTTCGGCTGATATGATGATGATGAACCTTTATTTATTTGAACGTCGATATTCACGAAAACGATGTTCGGCGACTTAGCCGGTAGGAGCCCTGCTTGCGGTGTGGTCCGACCTGGTATTTGAATTGACTTGGATCGAGCACGGTACCTCGATACCAACGGTACAGTAACTACGAAACTGAGGACTTGTGTGAAGTTTCAAATTAACAACAAATTTCTCCAGGGGTTTGTTAAAATATTCATAACCTTACCGTGCGATAGGAAAAGCTATTAAAGGGAGTCAAAACATTGATGAAATATAGTGAGAAATCTCGAGGACCCTGCGCCACAATACGTGCCTCGTAGCCAGCGGTAACGTATTCAACCACAGATAATGAGGTCCTGGCTTCAAATCCCGGGTGAGGTCAAAAGTAATTTTGGTACTTTTCTGTAAAACTAAATATTTCTTGGTATCAGCTCAAAGTTTGGGAGGTGGCGGCATTATACCCCCGTGCCACGGAGAGCACGTAAAGTCGTCGATCCTTTACATGACCTATTTCTGGTCGTGTCAGTAGTCGTACCATCAGATCATGAGAGTGATGGAATAGAAAGTGCCCCTGTGTTTGCGCACACACTTGTGCACTATAATATGTCCCGCGCTGGCTAGTCTCCATTGAGATTGGCAGCCGTTGCCGAAATTCGGCTAGGAGAAAATTGTTTATAAATTATTTATATGTATCTTTAGATCTTGTGCAGACTATACGGGTGTCCGTGGAGTTGACGTTTAAACGAAAAATTTAGGCACTTTATGATTATGAGTCTCCGAATCACCCCCATGTATGTTCTACGATTTTGCGTAGTTTTCGAGATAGAATTTCGATCGATCCTGAGCTCAAACACTAATTTTGAACTTTCGAATAAATTCTAAGTGAGTTCTGCAATGATAAGATAAACCATACTTTTTAGGATTTCAGATTAAACTATACTAATTAGTTATCTCAAAAAAACTGAACCAGAAATGTTCAGCAGAACGAGAAAAAGTCGAAAACTGATATTAGGTGAAATTTACGAAAAAATCATTAAAAAAATTCAATCTCGAAAACTACGCATAATCGTAGAACATACATGGTGGTAATTCGGATACTCCTCAACATAAAGTATCTAAATTTAGCATTTTAACGTCAATTCCTGTAATAAACTATATTTTTGACTTTGCTGTGCCCCGCGGTTTTACCCGGTTTAAACTTTATAAATTATTACAGCTCCTCCCCTGTAGGTGAAAGCGTGATAAAATGTAGCCTATATGTTGACCCGACCTCTTAGTAATGTTCTTTTTTTTTGAGTTTAGCCCGGATATACATACAGATATTATTATTATTATAATTTATTCAGAGAACAATTTTACAATCATATTTGAATATTCGAGTCTTACATACTAGACACAAAAAATAACAAAAGGGAATTTATATAATACCAATAAAAAATACAATAATGAATAAAGCTAGGATGAAACATAATTAATAAAGTCACCTTAAAATTTAAATTCATCTACTGAGTAAAAGCACCCTTCCAGCAAAAGCTTTTTTAATTTATTTTTAAATATGTTAGGACTATCGACAGTTTTAAGCTCAACCGGCAGGGAGTTAAATAATTTAACCGCTTGATATCTACAGCCATTCATCGCGACATTTAACCTTGGTTGCAAAGGAACCTCCAAATCTTTCCTTCTAGTATTAAGTCTTAGTTCTCTTTGCGCTTGTGTTTCATACTTACACTGATGTTGAATAACATCCATGAGTACAACAAAAATGTAGAGACTAGGTACGGTTAGAATTTTCAGCTTACAATAGTGATCTTTACATGACTCCCACGGAGGTATTCGTACCATAGTTCGAATTGCCCGTTTTTGAATGATAAATGCTTTATTCATATTATAGTCATAACTGTTTCCCCAGAATTTAACACTATATCTTAATTTAGATTCAACCAGCGCGTGATAAACTACTTTAAGTTGTTTAATGTCCACCTCATCTCTTAAGCTTCTCAGGGCGTAACAGGCTGAACTTATTGCATTTTCTATTGCCTCTAGTTCCGGTTTCCAGTTTAAAAACTGATCTATATGTACTCCCAGGAATTTAACAACATGATTGAGTTCGACTTTGGCCCCTTTACTAAATATGTTGACACTTTCCTTTTTTCGCGCCGTTGTTTGAAACAATGTAGCGTTAGTTTTGTTAATATTTAGTTGCATATTGTTGGCCGCGAACCATTCATTAAAGACCAAAAACGAGTTATTTATCTGACATTGTAGTCCGTGTGAACTATTAGCTGATATAATTGCATTTGTATCGTCTGCATAGACTATTAACTTACTTGCAGGGACAGAACTCGAAACAAAACTTATAAGGTAATTCAAATAAATTATGAAGAAAATTGGTGCTAATATTGATCCCTGCGGTAGACCACATCTTATATTAGTTAATTTAGACTTAGTTACGACTTCTTGTCCTCTTACAATGTTTTTGATTTCGACGAACTGTTTCCTATTGCTTAAGTATGACCTTATGAGACTTAACACATCACCCCTAATTCCGTAAAATTCCAATTTGCCAAGAAGGATTTCATGGTCGATTGTATCAAATGCAGCGGATAGGTCCAAAAATAAACCTGCTACTTTCATCTTGTTATTTAAGTCGCCTAATACCTCATTAATTAGTTGGTCAACCGCATCGACAGTACCCAGTCCCGTTTGATAACCAAATTGGCGTTTGTTAAGAATTTTGTTCAGATGCAAGTGGGATACTATTCTATCTTTCAGGAGTTTTTCATATATTTTAGATAGTACCGGCAATAGTGAAATTGGTCTATAATTCTTAGGATCAGTTTTCTTACCCTTTTTATGGATAGGAATAACTCTAGCAATCTTAAGTTGGTCTGGGAAAATACTCACACTCATGCAATTATTGAAAAAGTTTGATAGCGGCACAGCAAGGACATCTATATTGTCTTTTATGACAGTAACAGGTATTTCATCGTATCCATGAGACTTTTTAGTTTCCATCTTTTTAATGATAAATTTAATTTCATTCATATTTGTTTTCCTCATTTCCATGTCATTCTTTACTCTTTCTGAGTTTTTAATCAGGATATTTATAGCTAAAGTTTTGTCTAAATTATTATCGTTAGTACTATGGTTAAATAGGTTCACAAAGATATCTGCTATTTCTTGGGTGTCGCTAACAATTTTATTGTTAAATTTTATTAAGTGATTGTCATTCTTTCGGTAATTACGCTTATTTCTATGTTTATTAACTGTATTCCAAATTTGTTTTGTCCTATTTTTTGCTGTTGTTATCTCCTTTTGAACTGCCTTTTTCTTCAATTGTGCTATAAGTCGTTTGTATAATTTTATATAATTGTAACGGTAGGATACTATTGTTTCATGATTGTTGTTTCTATTTATTGTGTTCAAAAATCTTTTCATTTTGCTAGACGTTCTAATTCCTTTAGAAATCCAACGAATTTTGTTTTCAGACTTTGTGTTTACTTTGATGGTTTTCTTTTTAAATGCCGATTGGAATGTTTTTCTTAATTCGTTCATAAAACCATTTATATAACAATTTAATAAACTGTTATTTATAAGCTTTTGTCTAAAAAGTAATTTGTTTTATACCAAGTAGACTCTACGTTTCGACGTATAAAACTCACTTTTTTTTCTCGAGTGTGTCGATTGTAGATTTAGACAACAGAAGATACCTGCATGGCCATCGCCAAGACCGTTGTGGTCTAAGTACTTTAGGAATATTTACGTTTTCATCCGGCAAGTTGGTCAAAATGTTGTCAAGACATGACTGAGAATTTTTTCGTGAGAAGGTTACAGAGTCAACTAAAATTCTAAAATTATAGCATTTTAAGAGCGATATGAACTTACTTTGATATTACTTTGCTTTAGAATATTAACATTAAAGTCTCCGAGTATAACACAGCTTTTGTTGAAAAAGTGCTCCAGTAACATTTCGAGCCCAGACATAAAATCAGCAAAATTCTTATCATCTGGAGTTCTGTACAAACAACAGATATTTAGGTTAAGTATTGTATCTTTAATTCCACATATCTCAAAACTACCTAATTTATACATTTTTTTACAGGTTTTTAATTCTTCTGTTTTACAACTTAAATGTGCCAAAATAAGTGAGCCACCCCTTGTTTTTTTAGCTCTGGTATTGTATGCGGCTAGACAATAGTTATCAAGACTAAAAACAGAAATACTTTGTTTATTAAGGAAATGCTCACAAACACATATATAATCAATGCTGGTATTCAAGTTACTTAAGTAGATTGTTAAGTCATCCTTTTTATTTGATATTCCACATAGATTTTGGTAAAACAAATTTATACGACACGCGGAAGTCACATTAGGTCCGGAATTTTCATCAATCACATTAGGTACGAAAAAATGTTTGGTCGTGATTTGATGTTGTGACTTCTGTTTGTGTGCTTGCACAAGCTATCTCACGAGCATTTCTACGGAAATCATCACATCGAGAAGTTTGTATGGAGACAGTCCTATAAATTATTTTAGTATTAGTAAAGTTCAATTGTCTTTCATAAAACTCTATGCGCCTATTTTCATAACATGTCCGCAAAATGTCTTTTAAGATAAATCGACTCATGAATAGTCTGTTATGAAAATACATGTTTCGGTGACTGTGAGTATAATAGTCAAAATCTAAAACTTTCGCGTTTTTAAAAAGGGAGCTCACCAAACGCAGCACTTTATTAACACTTTGTACATTTAAATATCTATTCTTATAAATAGTGCTTAAGAGCACATTTGTGTTGGTGAGTTTGCTTTAGTTATAGTAAAGTAGTGACTGTAGCTGTAGTGGATTTGTGTCGTTGGAACCGGTCAGTAAAATAACAAAATCTTGTTTGGTATAGTTTTCACAACTCTTAATACATCCTTCTAAAACATGTTTGGTGGTCGCATATGATTTTACGTTTACAAAGACTTTAAATTCCTTGCCCAATAATTCTTGAAGAGTTACGCCAATTCCACGACCATTTTCATCGGAAAATATCATTACGCGCCTGCTGGCTGGTTTAACGTCGTATCTATGTCGGATGTCTCTTCCATTACCCTTAAACACAGTAGGCTGGTGCTGTGTTAATTCTACTTCATTCGGAACTTTTTTAGGATTTATTTCCTTTTCTTTTCCCTGAAAAATATTAGAACAGCTATCCAGATTTCTTGTTTCTTCCTCGAATAACGGGTCTGTCAAACAACCGTCTTGCTTATTTGTATTTTCGGGTTGCACTATTATATTTGCGATTGTGTCAGTAGATATAGGTGTATCTGTAGATTTAGGTGAATAATTATTGACGCACGGGGTTTGTGGTTTTGTAGTTATGTATGTTGATTCTGCCGAGGTTTCGGTTAGTTGCTGTTGGTGTATGACTGTAGTAGTTGTTAACTCACATGAAGAATTTCTGTGTGACTTTAATTTGACATCAGTGTATTTTAAACGTCTTCTATATTGTGGAGAATAAAATTTCACCGGAGACGTATTTTTAATTGAGTGTACTTCGTCTAAGCCAACAGACTTACAGAATTTAATTTTTTGCTGACAATTGTGCACTTCCTTTCTTAAAATAGTGTTTTCTGATAGTAGGTTTTCTATTTCGGCATGGGCGCTTAGTAATTCTGAACTTAGCTTGTTTACTTTCTCCCTCATATCTAAATAGTCGTCTTTATGCAGCCTTCTGACATACTGTGATACGAAACGTCTAATTCCAAATCTAATTCGCTGTCGTTAAACTTTAAACCCTTTTTTTGTGTATTAACGTAGTCCTCGTTTTCAATGATTTTTTAAAAATTGCACAAATATTCCATTAAATCCTCAACAATTTTGTAGATCGTTGTTCAATGTAATCAATTTAGCATGTGAAGCGATTTAAAGCAGGTTACCGTTTAGTCATGCAGCAAGAACGTAGTGATTGAAGCGCTTGAAGCCAAAGCGGTCATCGCTTTACTATGATCTCGGCGTAAAGGTCATAAGCGCCGTGAAATACGCGTCACTTACGCGTTCCGATCACTAAGTTCACTGTGCACAAATTCACTTAAAATTTTTAACGAACTTATTGTTTATTGTTGTTTTTACTGTTAATATTTCATATTAGAGCCATTAATTTTTTTAACACTTAATCGATAGAGGCTTTATATACACTTTTAGAAATAATTCCGCTTTCTAAATGCACTTTTTACCACTATTTGAACAGAATATATCCGAGTATTGTTTCGCCGTGTAGTAGTTAGACAACGCAACGATTGCATAAACAGACAAAAATTATAAAAAACTATATTTTTGGCTTCCATATCGATTGTAGATCACGCCCCAAGTATCCTATTAAAAAAATATTCAATGTACAGTTTTGACTTTCCTACAATATTATTATATGTATAGATAATTCATAGTTGCCACCTTATTCGACTTTTTCTTCCACGATTCCCTCCCCATAGCTATATTACTCCTGTAGGTAGTTCCCTAGCTAAAATAAACGCATACTTACGAGGTAAACGGTGGCACGGAGAGCGAATAACAACTTACAGGAACGCATTCCATGAATCTTATAACAATTTGACGGAAAAGCGTGCGTGGCTCACATACTTCCCAAGCAATATCATACGCGAACTATTTCTTAGTCAACTATTGTTGTTGTTATATAGGGTGGCCGAGGAGTTGACGTTTAAACGCTAAATTTAGATACTTTATGATGAGGAGTCTCCGAATCACCCCCATGTATGTTCTACGGTTTATTTTAGCTAGGGAACTACCTACAGGAGTGATATAGCTATGGGGAGGGAATCGTGGAAGAAAAAGTCGAATAAGGTGGCAACTATGAATTATCTATACGTATAATAAAATCGTAGGAAAGTTAAAACTTTACATTGAATATTTTTTAAAGGATACTTGAGACGTGATCTACAATCGATATCGAAGCTAAAAATATAGTTTTTAGAATTTTTGTCTGTGTGTCTGTTTGTCTGTATGTATGTCCGGGCTAAACTCAAAAAGTACTGCATGCATTTCCTTCAAATTTTGCATGCATGTTACTACGAGGTCGGGTCAACATATAGGGTACATATTATCTCGCTATCACCTACGGGGGAGGAGCTGTGATAATTTATAAAGTTTAACGCGGGTAAAACCGCGGGGCACAGCTAGTAGTAAATATTTAAATTATATAAAATGAAATTATAAGCTAAAAATTAGATAAACTACAGATACCTACACTATTTACCCTAAAATGCGTCCAATAATCCCTCCGCATGGCTTATGGGAAAAGAGCCCAGAAATCTGGCCGCATTGCCACGCTGGATGGCAATGCTGATCCTCTGACCCAAGAATAAATAAATAATAATACACATTCTGTGCCGTCACCACAAATATTTGTATATAAACATTGCTTGTTCACCATTATGTGATTTATCATGTTAGCAACGCGGCATCGTTTTAATCTAAAAATGTCTAGTACCCTAGTAGTATTTGCTAAATTATTTTCACAATCGTCAAATACTTAAGTATGATTGAAATCTCATTCGAGAGCTACAAGGGAGATTATCTCATCAATACTTACCTACCCATCTACTTTGATTGAGGTTCATGAGAGATCCAAATTAAGATTTAAATATTTGAGCGAGGAATCCATGATTACGCCACATCTGAGAGCTATTAAATGGTGTTAGAGTGGTTTCTAAATTGTTTACTTATCTGATTGCTAAGATATATTGACTGGCGTGTTGGCCTAGTGCTTAGTGACCCTGACTGCTTAGCCAGAGGTAATGGGTTCGATTCCCAGGAAGACAAATCATTGTGTGATGAGTACGATTATTTGTTATGTATCGGTGTATTTTATGTATAATATGTATGTATTTAGTAACATAGAAATATATTTATCACAATGATGATATCCTGGGATTTTATTCGACCGCGGCCATCTGATCCCAAATTAAACAGTGCTTGTATTATTAAAACCAGATAACTAATATACTACATACTACTTTTATTTTGTAATTAAGTACGTTTCTTAAGTATGTATATAATATCTAGGGACAATGTCACACAGATCATCCTAGCCCCAAACTAAGCAAAGCTTGTACTATGGGTACCAGGCGATGATATACATACTTATATAGATAGATAAATACTTAAATACATAGAAAACATCCATGACTCAGAAACAAATATTCGTGCTCATCACACAAATATTTGCACTTACCGGGATTCGAACCCAGGACCACCAGCTTCGTAGGCAGGAGCACTACCAACTAGGCTACGGTGACCTACATAGTTATTTAGATATTTACATCCAGACTCAGGGCAAACAGATATGATGATGCACACAAATATCTATCCTGGGTGGGAATCCAAGCCACGACATGCGGCGTGAAAGGCAAAGTATCTACAAACCACGCCATTCCATGCCCTTCCATTATATATTATATTTATCAGTTATCTGGTTGTTATACTGTGCAGGCTATGTCTAGATTGGGATCAAATGGCAGCGTGTTAGTTGTCCCAAGATAAATAAATAGAGAGATAAATTAATAAATAAATATCCTGGGACATTATTCACACGCGGCCATCTGATCCCAAACTAAGCAGTGCTTGTACTATGGTAACCAGATAACTGATATACTACATATACCTACAATTTTTCTTTTGTAAATACATACTTATATTTAATCTTTAAACCTATATAGAAAATTTACACCCAGACTCAGGACAAACAGACATTTTCATGCACACAAATATTTGTCCCGGGTGGGAATCGAACCCACGACCTCCAGCGTGAAAGGCAGCGTATCTACCAACAACGCCAACGGGCCCGTCAAAATAAAAAATAAATAAAAAAGATAAGTAAATAATCCTGCTAATATTATAAATGTGAAAGTTTGTGAGTCAGGATGTTTAAATGTTTGTTGCTCTTTCACGCAAAAACTACGTAACGGATGTTGGTTCAACTTTGTAGTAAAATAGCTTATATGTACATATATCCGAATTACTTATCGTAGTAATATTATAAAGGCTATGTTTGTGAGCGTGTGAGTATATATGTTTGTTACTTCTTCACGTCTAAACCGCTGGAGCAATTTTAATAAAATTTGGTAAGGAGTTAGCCGACACCTTGAATTGACGCATAGGCTATAAATTATGAACTTTAACGCAGGTAAAACCGCGGGACACTGCTAGTACTATAAATGTGAACGTTTCTGAGTATGGATGTATGGATATTTGTTACACTTTCACACAAAAACAATGTAACGGATTTCGATGAAACTTTGTAGTAATATATAGGTATGTATGGACGCCAGCACATCAAGCTTCCCCAATCTTTCAAATTTCCCCAATTGAAAGTGAACCTTATGCTTATGTGATAAAGTTGAAATTATATAAAATAAATTAACAGATTGGGGTACCTGGATGTGCTGGCGTCTGTACATAGGCTATAACTTATAAAGTTTAACGCGGGGGAAACCACGGGGCACAGCTAGTGGTGTATAAATGTGATACGCGAACGTTTAAAACATGTAAATGTTTCAATAATAAAAACTATTGAAGCATAGTAATAGAGTGGATTATGTTGCGGACTAAACGGAACAATTGTGAACAAGTAAAAGGCTTTCAAACGGATGAAACTAAATCCCTGAAACAGTCACAAGTGCCTAAGTGATCTTTGTTTGGGTGTCACGAATTGTGCTACGGGCTTAATAAATAAGAACGGTGAATGATTGTCATTCACTGGTTAAGATAAAATTAAAATAACAAACGCTTTTATTCACGTAGACTTTAAAAAAGCGCTTGTAAATAGTCAGAACATGTTTGTAGTAATATAGTTCAGTATACATAATTATTTCTAGTTACATAAAGATATTTAGGTACACGGATTGTTAAAACATTAATAAAAAATATTTTATAATCTGGGAACTCAACGTCCAGACAGGGTAACAGAATTGGAAGCTGATAAATAAAAGCTTAGGAAATTCAGGAGAAGATGTTAATTTTATTAATATTATTGCCAAGACAGATAGTGACAGGAGTGAATAAAATATAATTATATCAATATAAGATTTTACAACATGCCAGTGCTTTGATTAATAATTAGAAAGTGGATTTCAACATATAATGCTAATGATATTTAGCAAGCTTGTATTAAGTTGTTGTCAAAGAGACTATAATACATACATACATAGACTCACGCCTGTTTCCCAGAGGGGTAGGCAGAGACAACGGATTTCCATTTATCACGATCTTTGCACACGTCTTTTGCCTCGATTACTGTCATTATAGTCTTCATACATCCTCGCCGGTAGAGACTATATTTAGGTTTAATTATCAAAATGTATAGTTTAAGCTATATTTTACCCCATATTGTCTGAATGGGTCTGTATACGATTATAAGTTGATGTGACTACAACAGCTGTTGTCACTGGATAGCATACTAATAAAACATAAGACGGGCCGGACGGCGTCGTTGGTAAATACTTGCCTTTCACGCCGCAGGTCGAGGATTCGATTCCCACCAGTACAGATATTTGTGTGCATGAACATGTCTGTTTGTCCTTAGTCTGGACGTAATCATCTATATAAGTAAGTATTTACAACATGTAACGTAATTAACGCACACCCTCAAACGCCCCAATTAGAATATTATGTTGTAATCATAGTACATACACTAAATTTTAAATTTAACACGTATATGCATAGTTATTTACTAAATCAGTTTCTTGGAATAAAGTATATTTTTCTTTATTTTGTATTGAATTATGGAATTTGTATGAATACAAATAAAATTGCGATTTTCAAAGTCTTATTACTTTGACTTACGTTCCATTTCAATTTGTTTTTATTGTACAGGGTTAAAATAACGATAATTTCCGTAATTTTAATTATTTTGGAATAAATAATTACCTATATTAAAAATGATATAAATCGATTCAGTAAACGATTCTGAACAAACTATTTTCAGGGTGTGCGTTAATTAAGTTACATGTTGTATACAAAAGAAAAATAGTATATTTAGTATAGTTTTCTGGTTTCCATAGAACAAGCTCTCGTTAGTTTACGATACTTCCATACAACTTGCCATCTGCCCTTTTAACCCCTGACAACCCTTTTTAGGGTTCCGTAGCCAAATGGCAAAAAACGGAACCCTTATAGATTCTGTCTGTCTGTCCGTCCGTATGTCACAGCCACTTTTTTCCGAAACTATTAGAGCTGTACTACTGAAACTTGGTAAGTAGATGTATTCTGTGAACCGCCTTAAGATTTACACAAAAATTGATAATTATTTTGAGGGGTCGCCATACATAGAACAGAAACTCAAATTTTTTTTTTTCATCGTACCCGTACTAGTGGGGTGTCTATGGATAGGTCTTCAAAAATGATATTGAGGTTTCTAATATCATTTTTGTCTAAACTGAATAGTTGGCGCGAGAGACACTTCCAAAGTAGTAAAATGTGTCCCCCCCTTTTAACTTCGAAAATACGAGAATGATAAAACTAAAAAAAATATATGATGTACATTACCATAGAAACTAACAACGAAAATTGGTTTGAATGAGATCTAGCAAGTAGTTTTTTTTAATACGTCATAAACCGCAATTTGCTTTCATTTAATCAACTGAAATACTTGCTGCTACGGAACCCTTCATATGCGAGTCCGACGCGCACTTGGCCGGTTTTTTCGATCTGTGTACCAAATTTCGTTTAAATCGGTTCTGTCATTTGCCGTCGAAGCGCGACACGCGTGTTCTTTCGCATTTATAATGTTAGTAATATAAGTATAAGGATTTTGTTCATTAAAAACCATGTTAGTACCTACCTACTTTCTTAAATACATCAAATTTTAGTTGTTTAAGCCTTTTTGGCAACTTAATATGACTTTCTAACCAATTCTTCTAACCACTTATAATTCAACAAGTTAAGAATAAAATACATTACAAAACACGATCAACAAGTTTTCAAAAACCATACGGCACTTCTCATCGCATTTGATTGGATCTGTGGTGATTTGTTTGCTGAAATGGAATTCATTTAGCACCACGAAAAAAAACCTACGTGACAAACATGAAAATCCAATGGCAGACATTTTGCCTCCTTTGTTAAGGCTTCGGAATCAGGCCGTCTTTCACGTTCCCTTTTCAGCGGCTCCGACGGCTTTGTTCGATCTTTACGTTGGTTTACCAATGATAACTTTCTAGAAAGGTTTCAATCATCGTGACGGAATAGGTAGTTTTCATTTTACTTAAATTAAAAGCACATGTGGCGCACTTCGTGTCCGGGATTCGATTCCCGCGCAACATAACTATTTCTGTGACCCATCAATTATTGTTCTGATTCTGGATGTAGGTACATTTTGTTCGTCAATATGTAAAGTACCCCGCGACACAGGGATTAATTTGTCTAGCGCAGGCGTTGTCTATTAAAAAAATAAAAAAAGTTACGAACGTGACTTTTTAAATCACACTAATATTATAAAGGCAAAAGTTTGTGAGTGTTTGTTACTTCTTCACGTCGAAATGGCTGGAGCGATTTTAATAAAATTTGGTATGGAGCTAGCTGAGACCCTGGATTAACTTATAGGCTTTAATTTATAAAGTATAAAGCGGGTAAAACCGCGGGCCACAGCTAGTTTATTATATGTTTGTAAAGTACCTACCCCGAGACACAGGGATTCAGTTACCCAGTGCGAGCGTTGTCTCATATATGTTAATCAGTTGTCTGGTTGCTATGTGGCAGTGTAAGTTGTCCCCAAATATTTATTATTATTATCGATATATAATTAATATACTTTTACTGAACCTACTTATGTTTGTAAAATAATCCGCGATACATGGATTAATTTATCTGGCGTAAGCGTTGGCTATATAAAAAAAAAGAAAAAGTTACTAACATGGCTATTTCAATAAAATAAATATAATTTAAATTTTGTATACAATCGCGTGGTCAGCACGACTTTATTATGTTCTGTGTCCAAGTGCAATTTATCTATAATATGTGGGTATTTAGAAATATAAAGTATGCTTATCAGTTGTCTGGTTGCCATAGTACACGCTCTGTCTAGTTTGGGATCAGATTGCAGAGTAGTTGTCCCAAGATATTTCTGTTTATGACAACATATTTCAACAAAACTTATATGAGATCATTTCTAAGCTTTCGCTATTACATACAAATAATTAGCAAGGAAATTAAAATTCCTATTGGTTTAGTAGTTTGTGACCCTGACTGATAAGTCAGAGGTGGTGGCTTCGTTCCCCACCCAAGACAAATCCTTGTGTGATCAATGTGATCAGCAGATTATTTAGTATGTGTCCGAGTGTAATTTATCTAAAATATATATGAAGTAAGAAAAATATGTAGAGAAAGAAAAATGAAAATTGCAACCAAAAGGTTAGGTTTCTAGAGAACGTACGAGTAGTATCGAGAATTGTTTAAAAATTACTTCACCGTTTTACTTCACCTGGCGATAAATTTTCATTATTTAAATTCGCACTGGCGGCCACACAACGAGATCTTGGGAAAAATACGACTGGAATTGAACAATAAATACTAGCGCACCCAGTTCAGGCGCGCCCAGTAAAACCGAAGCCGTAGATTTAAAAATCCGGTCAGGAGCAAGTGCTCAATTATTTTCGTTTAGATGTAATATGTGTTCGTGCCGGACCTATATTATAAAAACTTGAGAGCTGTCAAGGGACACCCGGATGGAACGAAGTTATTTCTTATTATTTATTATGTACAAACAACTTGTATACACTCAACAAAAATAATCGTCGCGACACCACACTGTTCAATGCGAAATAGAAATGAAAATATCTGGCTCGCTTTCTATAAGGAGAGAGAGTGAGAGAGAGACAGACTGAGAAACATGCGCACGCCGCACAGCTGCAAAAAGTGTCGTGACAACTTTTCGTAAGAATTTTTTCCATCTAGCCCCCTTTCACTACGCGCGATAAGGAACTTCGTTCCAACAAGAGATCACACTTGTTCGAAATTCGACCATTAAAGAGATTAAAAACGCATAATTTTAATCTGTTCTCAGTTTGGACACTCAGTTTTTCTCCTCTTTTCGGTTTGTCAGTGTGTCAAAAGTGTGCGTGTAATATTTTTCACGTTAAAGTTTTTTACGCATTTTTGGCTTGGGATGTAATCTGGTGAATGCGTGACGAGAGCGTTGCGAAAAGTGTGATCGGGGATGCGAACGGAAGTTGTGAGGGAGATATTCTCGACCAACTTGGTCGAAACGTCAGGATAATAACAAAAAAGGTTAGTCGCGTTAATACAGGTTAACAATTTGGTAGGTATAATTATGATACAAACGCAGAATTTTAAAAATGAATTCTTATAAATTTTTAAAATTCTGCGTTTGTATTATATTACTAGGAATTTTACATGATATTTTAAAGACCAAAATGTAGCACATGAAACGGAAGGTCGTTTAAAGGTTTCTTTTTTATATTTTTCACGGAATCCTAAAAACAATGGCACTAGGTAATGAAAACCCTTAGCTCTTGCATTTCGTGCTTAAAAGCCCTTAGTGACTCTACCTTAACCCACGTCTACTTTATTGCGCATTTCCTGTAATGTGAAAGGTAGGCTTTGATAATTATCATTATTAAAATTTACGTAACATTGAGTAGGTTGATCTCCGTGTATCCGAGAGTATTGGGATCCTCGGAATCGAAATTTCGAGCACCTGCTAATTTAGGGGTCATTTGGAGGACAAAGCCAAACTGGCAAGTAAGAAGTTGGGCGTCCTGAATAGAGCTAGGCGGTACTTCACTCCAAGACAGCGGCTTGCGCTATATAAAGCACAAGTCCGCCAGCACATGGAGTATTGCTCACATATCTGGGCAGGAGCCCCTAAATACCAGCTCGACCCACTTGACTCCCTCCAAAGGCGTGCTATTAGAATCGTTGGGGATTCCAATCTAACGGACAGATTGGAGTCGCTAGAGCAGCGGAGAGACTTTGGATCTCTCTGCGTGTTCTACCGTCTCTTTCACGGGGAATGCTCTGAGGAACTGTTTGAGCTGGTGCCACCGTCCCCTTTTTATCATCGGACCACGCGCACTCGCAGTAACGTTCATCCGTATCACCTGGAAGCGATCTCGTCAAGCACGGTTCGCTTTCAGCGCTCACACATCCCACGTACGTGCCGGCTCTGGAATGAATTACCTGCTGCGGTGGTTCCCCAGCGCTACGACATGTCCTTCTTCAAACGAGGTTTAAAAAGAGTACTACTATCACGGTAGGCAGCGGTTTGCTGTGCCCCCTGGCACTGCGAATGTCCATGAGCAGCGGTTACCACTTACCATCAGGTGGGCTGCTAGCTCGTCTGCTTCCTAAGGCAATAAAAAAATAAAAAAATAACCCATGAAAACCAAAGTCACCGACGTAGCCCGAAGAATTGCAAAACTGAAGTGGCAGTGGGCGGGGCACATAGCTCGTAGAACCGAGGGCCGTTGGAGCAAAAAAGTTCTCGAGTGGCGACCACGAAACGGAAAACACAGCGGGGGCAGGCCCCCCACAAGATGGACCGATGATCTTGCGCGGGTTGCTGGAAACCGCTGGATGCGAATAGCACGAGACCGGCAGTTGTGGAGATCTTCGGGGGAGGCCTTTGTCCAGCTGTGGACGTCTTTCGGCTGATATGATGAGTTACCCATTACAACTGAAATAGTTAAAACTGTGACGAGTAACTCACGTAATTAACTTTATTGTACCTGATGATGATCTCTTGTAGAGATTAAAATATAAAAAAAGAAAATCCACGGACATTATCCGCACACTGCGATCTGATCCCAAACTAAGCAGGGCTTGTGCTATGGAAAACAGATAACTGATATATTACATATACTACTTTTCTTTAGTAAATAGGTACATACTTATATAGATAATTACACCCAGACTCAGGGTAAACAGACACGTTCATGCACACAAATATCTGTCCTAAATTAATAAATAAAATGTCTTCCTAGCCGAATTTCGGCTACGGCGGCCAGTAACAAGTGTGTGCGCAAACACAGAGGCATTATCTATTCCATCACTCTTATGAGCTGATGAGACGACTAGTGACACGCCCAGAAAGAAGTCTCCGAGGCAACTCCCAGACAGACTTCGGGCTGATATTGAGATACTTTTTATTTCACAGAAAAAATCTCAAGTCACTTTTGGCCCGACCCGGGATTTGAACCCAGAACCTCGTTATCTGAAGTTGAACATGCTAACCCTAGACCAACGAACTTCCTAAAATTAAGATAGATACATAGATAGATAACTCTTTATTGCACACCAAAAAGACAAACTTAGGGTAATAATTACATTAAAATTAAATAGTACAAGTGGAGTACAAATTAAATGTGTACACTATCCAAACTACATACATGCATATTCATTTCCAAAAGCCTCAGTAACTGCCAACCTCTGTATGATGTAAAATTAGATTATTGCGTCGCGTATTTTCCTTTCCATATGCTTTATATGTGCAGCGGAAAAATGAAAAATAGCATTGCAGCAAATTTCACACATTTATATTCCTGATACTTATCTAGATTTAGTGCCGTTGTGAATGCAAAAAGGACGACCGAACGGTACTGGAAGTTGCCCTACCAATTCCATCGTTACTTGGCTTTTTATTTATGAACTTTGTAAAGAAGCACCAAGAATCCTACTAATATTATAAACGCGAAAGTTTGTAAGTATGGATGATAAATAAAATAAAAAAAAAAAAAAAAAAAAATGGTTTTTATTCACGTAGACTTTAAAAAAGCGCTTGTAAATAGTCAGAACATGTTTGTAGTAATATATAATATAATATTAATATATAATTAATTAATTTAAAATATTAATTAAATTTATTATAATTGGAAATAATAAATTTAATTAATAGGACCAGGTCCAGAAGAAATAATATATTTTATTTATTAATAAAATATATTATTAATAAATAATATATTTTATTGACATTGGACGTCAAATGTCATGGAAGCAAAATATTGAAATAAAATTACAAAAATTTACAGTAATTAATTGCTTCAATAAAGAACAATGCTCACAATGTATGGGGAAAAAACCCAGGCCCGGCGCAAATAAAATGTATCTCAGATTTTAAGTATTTATATGTGACATAATATTCAGTAGGGGGCATTACCAAAATCTTTTTTTAAATGTCATAAATTGCTAGTTGTTTTATGTAAGGAGCTTCAAAAATGTGATTTTTTTTTAATTATTTCTTTCTTTACAGTGCGTCTCCGCCTTGCAACAACCACTGAGAATATTATAATGGTTAGCGTAGTATGTTAAAATATATGTATATACATATTTCCATTAAATAATTCTATTTAAAAATTACTTTTACGAAAAAAGGATTAGCAAAATATTACGTTTAAAAACGAATTTTTGGCTATATTTTTTTTTAGTATGAAAGTACTATTTTATACTAAGAATTTGAGATATGTACCGTTTGCGCCGGGGCCTGGGTTTTTTTTGAGCATTATCCTTTGGCTGAATAGTGATCTGAAAGGCATTTGTGCCGACCGAAAAAAAAATAGTGTCTTCCCTATTTTTTTAAGGATTCATTTTAACCCAGTTTGTGCCCAATCCAGCCCAACCCAGCAGTCTGAAAGCATTCATACAATAATACAATTCATAAAAATAAAACGGTGCGCTAAGCTGGAGGCTACCCCAGTATGTGCTGCAGTTATTTTCTGGCGGACATGATGATTTTGGTTTTCTGCTCCAATGGTGCTGTACATTTCAGTGAATGTTTTATGTTTAGAGGTTTATTTTTGTTGTTATTTTAGTATTAATAAGTGTTTTTAAGTTTTTTGTTACATTTTGAATATGTCGCAGACTGCGGGCCCTTCCTATATTGCTCTTAGGAACAGCAATGATGTCGGGCTGGTTCAGTGTCCTCATTGCTCTCAGGCGCGCTTTTTCAAGGGTCAACATGGCCTGAATGTACACATTGGCAAGCTTCACAAGTCACTTACTTGTGTGCATTCGGGTCATTCTGATTCTTCTTCGACTACACTTTTACAAACTCAGGCACCATCTCTTCATACGATTCCTTTCTGGCAAAGACTCTCAGAAGTAAAATTGACAACTCCGGTTGTAAAACGCATTCCTCGTGGCGCACGCATAGTTGTAGCTGAAAATTTATCCTCCAAAATTCAAAAAGTTATTAAAGAAAATTCCGAGCACGCCTGGGAGCAACTTCTATTGTTTCCATTTAATATTCTACATGTTTCTGAAACGAAAAACTCTCTGACGTCATCAATAAAAAAAAATTGTTTTGTATCACAACACTCATCAAACTTCCCTGTTGCTAAATCTGGACTACAAAATTCTTA
The DNA here is from genome assembly GCA_951640165.1 of Pseudoips prasinana. Taxonomy (NCBI): domain Eukaryota; kingdom Metazoa; phylum Arthropoda; class Insecta; order Lepidoptera; family Nolidae; genus Pseudoips; species Pseudoips prasinana. The sequence continues at coordinate 21,440,515 of OX621260.1, forward strand.
TAATATATATGAGAAAGTTGAAACTAAAGTAAGTGATGGAGACATAAGAGGGGCTGCCCAGCTTCTTTTTACTAAAGACGTCATTGCTCCCAACACGCCAGAAACTCTATCAGCCCTGGTTGACAAACATCCACCATCTAATGGACCTCTTCCTCCACTGCTTTCGGCATCTCACCCTTCTGTCAACCCAATACAAGTGACCGAAAGAGATGTCAAGGCAGCGGTAATGTCTTTTAAGAATGGCTCTGCTGGCGGTCTGGACGGCCTTAGCCCACAGCATTTGAAAGATCTCCTATTTGGGGCTCCAGGGGACGCCGGTAGAGTCCTTCTGAAAGATATTACCGCACTCATCAACTTCATGCTTCAGGGCAAAGTGCATGCACAGATTTCACCACTCCTATATGGTGCAAACTTATGCGCACTTAAAAAAAAAGATGGCGGTATAAGGCCCATAGCTATAGGTTGTACTTATAGGAGAATTACTTCAAAGGTTTGCTGCAAACATATCCGCACCAAACTTAAAGATAAATTACAACCTGTTCAATTAGGTTTGGAAGTAAGGGAGGTTGCGAAGCAGCTGTGCATGCACTTCGCTCATTCATCACTCACAATGGCGGAGAGGTAATTTTAAAGGTGGATGTTAAAAACGCTTTTAACTCTGTTGACAGAACCACCTTTTTGACTGAAATTCTAAATTTTATTCCAGAAATTTATTCTTATCTTTGGCAATGTTACGGTTCTGACTCCAATTTAATATTCAAGAATCACTTAGTGAATTCATGTTCTGGTTGTCAACAGGGTGACCCACTCGGACCGGCCATTTTCAGCTTGGCCATCCATCCTATAATTTCGAGCCTAAATTCCAAATTGAACATGTGGTATTTAGACGACGGAACCCTAGGAGGCGATTCGACATCTGTTTTTAATGATTTGGAAACGTTAATAGCAAAATTTCATTCGATTGGTCTGGATTTTAATTTCGCCAAATGCGAACTATTTATCATGGATACCGTCGCTAATAATGAGAAACAAAATTTAATTAGAAAATTTAATAGTCTGGCTCCAAATTTAAAAATTTTAAGTAAAGAGTCGCTTTGCCTCTTGGATGCTCCAATTCTTGAAGATTCATTCCCTACTTTTATTAACGACCAGCGCTGTAAATTTGAAGACACTTCAGAACTACTATCCAAAATTCATTCACATGTTGCTTTTCATATTATTAGATTTTGTTTGTTCGTACCAAAATTCATCTATATCCTCCGTTGCTGTCCATTTTGGAACCAAACCTGTCTTTTATCAAGTTTGGACAACTCAATTAAAAATGTTTTAACCCAAATTTTAAATTGTTCGCTTTCGGATAACTCCTGGTGTCAGGCCTCCCTTCCGATCCGTTTTGGAGGTTTAGGTATTCGCAAAATTTCTAGTGTTTCTCTTCCAGCGTTTTTGTCTTCAGTCCATTCCACTGAGGGTTTGTATCGCAGGATAATTAGCCCATCAATCGGCAGTGCACCGTTGGTGGGCATGGATGCAGCCAAAGATGCTTGGTCGATGGCCTGTCCGAGTGCGGCGTTTCCAAAATTACTCTTCTCTCAACGACAATGAGACGAGCCCCTATGTAAGTCAATTCAAAATTCCCTACTTAATACATGTTCAGATATTCGAGACCGGGCTCGTCTACTAGCCACTTCTGAACGTGAGTCGGGTTACTGGTTGCAGGCAATCCCTTCGACCAATATAGGAACGCTTTTGGATAACAATATGTTTTCCATTGCAGCTGGTCTGCGTCTGGGCATCTCCCAAACAGAACCACACAATTGTCCCTGTGGAGTTGAAGTAGATCGCTTAGGTCATCATGGTCTATCTTGCCGCCGTAGCGCTGGACGTCAATCGCGCCATGCCGCCCTCAATGACGTCATCCACCGGACCCTTGCTACCGTCCACGTGCCGGCTCTTTTAGAGCCCAACGGTATTTCACGTGACTATGGCAAGAGGCCTGATGGAATGACGTTGGTTCCTTGGAGTCGAGGGAAGCCTTTGGTGTGGGATGCAACTTGTGTTGACACACTGGCTCCCTCCCACCTACCAATCAGCTCGAGGGCGGCGGGAGTTGTGGCTGAATCCGCGGAGGCCCTTAAGCGAAGAAAATATACATCAATCGGTGGAGGATATATCTTTCTTCCCTTTGGGGTGGAAACAATGGGTCCCTGGGGTCCAGAAGCACGTGTTTTTGTTAGGGAGCTGTCCAGGCGTCTAATCAAGTCGTCAGGTGACCAGAGAGCTGGCTCGTACTTAAAACAACGTATTAGCCTCGCTATTCAACGGGGTAATGTGGCCAGCTTTCTGGGCACCTTGCCCGCAGGCAACGATTTAAATTCAGTTTTTTATTTATAGGTATTAAATATTAAAGTATGTAAGTTTTGGTTATTGTTAATATGCAAATTAATCTCTTTAAGTTTTTTGATATGTAATAAAAATTATATATTATTACATAATATAAATACATATTTATTAATTAAATAAAATATTAATTATATATAATATAATATTAATATATAATTAATTTATATCTAATTATTTCTAGGTAAATATAGATATTTAGGTACACGGATTGTAGGATTTATGATTAGGTTTTATGATAGGATTGAAAATTACAATAAGATTTATTTTATAATAGTAACGATATTTAGCTAGCTTAAATTAAGTTATTGTCAAGTCATGGATGTTTGTTACTATTTCACGTAAAAACTACTGAATAGATTTTAATGAAACTTTACAATAATATAGCTTATACATCAGAATAACACACAGGCTACAATTTATAAAGATATTGTGTGAATTGTTCAAAATATGACGATAAGTGTCAAGTAAGTAGGAAAAGATCTACCATCTGCGAGCTATTCCGGCGTGCACTGCCAAAACCGCTAGAGGTACACATTCTACTAATATTATAAATGCGAGAGTTTGTGAGTATAGATGTATGTATGTTAGCTCTTTTACGCCAAAACTACGGGTGAAACCGCAGGGCGCAGCTTGTTATGTATAAAAGCATGCGCTAAAATGGACAGCGTACGTCGACACTATACTACTGTAGGCGACCACGTGAGGTTGAAGTTACGACTGTATGTAGTTAATATTGACTTCACACGACTGCCGCCGACCGCGTTAAGTTGATATAATGGCTGAACGAAGTCGAACGTACAACTGCATGCAGTTGAATACAGTAAAAGCTCCTTATTTGCATATGGGGGATATGTTCCATAAATATGCCGCGAATACAGAAACCTCACATATGGAATGGTAAAATCAACTGTACGATCGATAATCCCAATTGTATTAAATATTGAGTTGGTATTAGTGTAATATTACCGACTTCACTATGAACTCCCCCGTTGTAAGCTCATCATGCTCCCATTGTGTGGGGATGCTTGCGGTGGTGCTGTCGGGTTGCTTCCTTCCCTCTAATATAGCGAGGGAGGCGATGGCTAGTCGATGCCTCACGTTGACTTCGTGTGACTTGTTAATTTTGTAAATGTGTGCGGATGCATCTACCGTTTTTCCATCTTGTAACAGGTTATTCTAATAAAAATTCTGCTTGAGTGAAATTGAATGCTATTGTTTATTACATCACAATTATTTTGTCTTTATGTCAACGGTTCTGGGCATGCATTAGCCAGTATGTGGGCTAAATCACAATGTAAAATACAAGACTTAAAAAAATCGAAAACATAAGGCAAAAGAAGACGGAAAAAGCAAGCCCGGAGTTTCTTTGTGGCTTTTTTTTCGGGTCGTCTAACTAGGTAGCTAGAGAAAGCCGCAGGTTAGCTAGGGTAGTTCCTCGGCGGCGAGGATCGCGTTGGCCCCTTAATACGTGGTTACACCCTCATTTAGAATTCCATCTTGTTACTTCCGTGACCTCCTGAGCTGTGGCCCAAAGCCCATAGGCCTATAAGCATACCCTTAGGCAGCGACTTACGCTTAAATTAAGCTGCTGGTTGAGAGCCTTCTGCGCTTACAATCTTATCTTAAAATTTTGATATTCATCTTAGTTTCAACTCTTTCAAGTTATTATTAGTATTTATTTAAGGACTGAAGAAAAAATATACATGTGATGATAAAAATAGACAGACCATACGGACAGACGGAATCAAAAATATTTGGTACTTATTTGACTATGTTTATGTACTGCATTGTGAGCTTGACAAGTATAAGAGTATATTAATACCCAAGTGCTGAATAAGTTTCATTATTTCCGCAGTTTTACAAACACACAAGTTTCCCCAGTATAAACACTAACACTGCTGCAAACGATGAAATCTATTACCCTGCATAGGTTTAGTGAGAAATTGTGGTATCTTCCTCAGGTTTATTAGAAATTCCTCGAGCTCCCCTCAACATATTCTCAGAACCTATTCATTTGATTAGAATATGAGATTGTGCTAGATTGTATAGCTTTCTTGGAAAATAATGTAGTCACGATAAATATATCCTACTAATATTAAAAAAGACGAAAGTTTGTGACTGTGTGAGTCTAGGCTAGTTGCCATCCGCGCAGGTGCCATACAGACGTATGCCCTAGGTGGACTACCTCATAACTTTTACAATATTTGAATGTCATAATCATTTATTAATCAACAGCCTAAAAATATATTTCAAGCTTCTAGTTCTAAAAATGACCGATACTTCCACACAACTTTTCATTCTTCTTTTCAACCCTTTTTTCGCAATAATAAGTAGCCTATGTCCTTTCTCAAGGTCTAGACTATTTGTGTACCAAATTTTATTTAAAATGGTTTTGTAGTTGTGCCGTGAAAGCGTGACAGACAGACAGACAGAGTGACTTTCGCATTTATAATATTAATAAGGATTATGAGATTCTAGTAGCGCCCCGCGGTTTTACCCGCGTTAAACTTTATAAATTATAGCCTATGTGTTAATCCATGGCGTCAGCTAACTCGATGCCAAATTATATTAAAATCGCTCCAGCCGTTAAGATGTGAAGAAGTAACAAATATTTGTATGAGGTAGTCCACCTAGGGCATCCGTCTGTATGGCACCTGCAAGGATGGCAACTAGCCTAGTCCACTAAAGGTACATATCAATATTTTTGGCAGGTGCTCTTCGTGGATTCAATTTATTTTTTACACTACGTAAATTGTTCGGTCTACGAGAGTCCAAAGTACGGTCTGCAAATTGCAACCGTACCACAACATCACGCCCACCGGTACCTGGTTGGTGGTCACCGACAGCGCCACACTAAAGACCAGCCTAATCCCCGTGGGTCATCCTCCGGCCTGGCAACCTCCTGGATCTCCGCGTGATCACCGTCATCGTCGAAGCCAGGAGAGTACTTGGCGCGCCTACCTCCATAGGGCATAATAATTGACGGGCTTATAACCCATGACCATTTAATTTTTTTAATAAATTTGTAAGTGGTGAGAGTAGTGGTTTTGTTTAATTTAAGTTACGAACCACACCCCATACGCTTCAACATTCTTGTCCACGAAGAGCACCTACGACTCAGTAACCTAGGTAATTAAATGAAAGATATCGATAAAAAATCACTAGAACGTTTATTAACACTACTAATATTACGCACGTTAATACTATAGTATTTTCTTATGTTTCAGCGAATGTTACACATTGAAATTAAACTACTACTTATCCGTTAAAAAGTAGTATGGTAGTATATAACGTTTTTAATATGAATATTTCTGATTCGTATTTTATCGAATCCCAGGACACCCATTACCTTCTATGCCGTATTAAAGTGGTAAGAGAAATGTATCAGCATAAAACACTTTTAATACAACTATATTTTTGTATATTCGCAAGTTACAGCGTATTACAATTTGATACGGTTGACTAAACTACTACCCATCCGTTAATATTTTTAATTAAATTATTGTAATTAACTTTAATAATGTAAAATTTTAATGCTGTGGTTGTCTTTACGTGTTGCAGTACTATTATTTTTAAGTATGTACGTGTCTTATAACTGCATGAGTGTATGTAACGTTGACGATCCTTAAATAAATAAATATCCGTTAAAAAGTAGTATAGTAGTATATAACGTTTTTAATATGAATATTGCTGATTCATATTTTATCGAATTCCAGGACACCCATTACCTTCTATGCCGTATTAAAGTAGTAACAGAAATGTATCAGCATAAAACGCTTTTAATACAACTATATTTTTGTATATTCGCAAGTTACAGCGTATTACAATTTGATACGGTTGACTAAACTACTACCTATCCGTTAATATACGTTAAAAATAGTATAGTAGTATATAACGTTTTTAATATGAATATTTCTGATTCGTATTTTAACGAATTCCAGGACACCCATTACCTTCTATGCTGTATTAAAGTGGTAAGGGAAATGTATCAGCATAAAACGCTTTTAATACAACAAATTTTTATATATTCGTAAGTTACAGCGTATTACGCTAATTGTAATACGCTGTAACTTACGAATATACAAAAATATAGTTGATATTTTTGCATATTCGTAAGTTACAGCGTATTACAATTTGATACGGTTAAGTAAACTACTACCCATCCGTTAAAATCCGCTAAAAAGTAGTAGAGTAGTATATAACGTTTTTAATATAAATATTTCTATGCCGTATTAAAGTGGTAACAGAAATGTATCAGCATAAAACGCTTTATACAACTATATTTTTGTATATTCGTAAGTTACAGCGTATTACAATTTGATACGATTAACTAAACTACTACCCATCCGTTAATATCCATTAAAAAGTAGTAGAGTAGTATATAACTTTTTAATATGAATATTTCTATGCCGTATTAAAGTGGTAACAGAAATGTATCAGCATAAAATGCGTTATACAACTATATTTTTGTATATTCGTAAGTTACAGCGTACTGTTACAATTTGATATATTTTCACGCAAGGGTAAGTTTGTCGTAGCGACGCGACGTGGCGTCTTGCGGCCTCAGTACTTGACAACTGTAGTGTTAAATTAAATATGAACATCACATCTCTTCCGACAGCCATGCTTAATTAACTTTATACAAGGTGTAACATAAATCGTAGATGTAGTCATAAAACATTTATTTGCTTTAAGGTAGTGTCTCGTGTACTGCCAAACAACGTGACGCGCTAGTCAAGGTATTGATAATACGGTTTGCCAAAAATATATTTATTTATTGAACAAAACCGTAAAACTAGTGTACAGGAAGACGAGCAAAAACATGAATGACTTTAAATACAATTTGATTTAACATGAAAGATAGGTTGCAAACAACAAGGGTTTCATATATCCGTATTATAGGAAAGGTGTCAGCATAATTTGTTCTAGAACATTCGATTGTAAGTTTCTCGTGGGAACTAAATATTATTGCATCATTAAATATATTATTGCATCGTCCTTGTTACTATGCAACATAATTAATAAGTAAGTAGACTTAGGTTTAACTATACTAATATCTATAGGGGTAGTATCCTTAACTCGCTCATGTTACTTCGCAACTGACCATTCCATCTTGCTATATGGCGCCGAACTGTGAGAACGGGCCGCTGACTGGGAACGTGCCTTTCGCATGCAAAAGCGCGCCGTGCGAGCGATCGTACATGTGCCCGAGGAAACATCAGCGAGGCCCTACTTCAAGCAACTCGGTATTCGGTCGTTACCTGCTATAGTAATATTACAGGTAGCAGTGTATGTACGAGCAACAAAGTGACGTACACGCGTATAACACGCGGTGCTACTAAGCTTACTGCTGTGCCAAAGTCTTCAAAACTCACTCACGTAATGAGGCCTACAATATACAACAAACTACCAGCTAAGGTATTGGACACACCGAGATTTAAGAGTTTTAAGTAAACCTGGTAAATCGAGCAGTCGTTTTATTCCTTTGACGAGTTTCTTAAACTAAAGATTTATATTGATTATTTAAGTATGTGGCATCGGTATAAGTTATTATTTTATTGACAATGAATTTGAAATGTATAATTACCTAAATGTTATTGTGATCGAATGTTGCTCGATCAATTACACTAAGTCACTCATACCTACAACTATACTACTGTAATATAGCTACTTTTTACCAATAAAAAAACTTGGAACTGCGAACTTAGTGTTACAGGTTTAGATGTCTGGTGACGGTGGCGTCTATCAGAATAACATCACCCCATCTCGTCCCATGGGGGGGTAGAAGTCAAATGCAGGGAATATCTATCAGAGGACGGGCAGCAGCTTCTTTCTGAGTACTATGACGGTCATACTGCGGTCGCCAAACCGTCTGCTAAGCGTGGCGATTATGGCATATGGGGATAAGCCATAATTGCCACGCTTGGCAGACGGGTTGGCGATCGCAGTATGACGGTCAGTAGATGATACTTGGGGGAGGCTTTTGTCCAGCAGTGGACTTCTTACGTAGCTGTTATGATGATATACAGGTTAGCTAGCTAGTTTTCATACATTTGACATATCTAATTCGAAGGCATACTAATAAGCTAATCTTTACCTAAAGTTTAACTAATCTATAACAATTTAATGATATTGTCGAAATGAGAGCTCTGAAAACTATGTGTGGTGTGACTTTGAGAGCAGAATACGAAATGCTGATGTAAGAGAGCATTGTAATGTGTAAAAGGATGTAGTCAAAAAGATTGATAAGGTATGCTGAGTTCGTTTGAGCATTTAGAAAGAGTGAATGAAAGGAGATTGACAAAAGGATATAGGACATAGCCTGTGTGGATGGTACAACCGGAAGGGGAAGACTTCTTTGACCAAATCGTAGACGTTCTCAAGAAAGACCAGGTCAGAAGTCACCGGCGAACATGTATGAAGAATATAATGACAGTAAACGAGGCAAAAGAGGTGTGCAAAGATCGTGATAAATGGAAATCCGTTGTGTCTGCTTACCCCTCTGGGAAACAGGCATGAATCTATGTTCATATATATATATATATATATATATATATATATATATATATATATATATATATATATGGCCTTTGCGTCTGTCACACGATTGTCGTCTGTCTGTCGACTGTCTGTCACAGGATGTGTCACGATTCACGCCACATTGTCTGAGAGACATTTCTTATTATGGCTAAACAAACCGGTGCGAGAGCGACATAGCCTGCCGCAGGCCTGACAAGAGAAGTTTGCGGTGGTTGGTGCCGTGCCGCTTTCATGTCACTTCAGTCTCTTATCAGCAAGTACTCCGAACCAGGCTTCATCACAGATCTTACGATCCTCCACTACACGTTTGCGCCATTCAACTCTATTTTCAGCGAGCTTTTCCCAGCTACAGTGGTCAATTTTAAAAGCGGCCATATCCCGCTTGGTGCAGTCTTTAAAGCGAAGCAGAGGTCTACCGACGTCGCGCTTCGCATTAGCTACCGCACCCAAAAGAACACATCGTGGTATTCGAGTGGGTTCCATTCTGTGCACATGCCCCAACCAACGTAAACGCCTCTGTTTAATAAACGCTGTCAGGCTAGGTAACTAGCTGTGCTATTTCTAGAACTCTCTCGTTAGTGACCCTATGTACATATGTATCTAATAATAATAATATCCTCCTAGCCGAATTTCGGCCACGGCGGCCCGTCTCATCAGAGATAAACCATCTGCGCGGGACATATTATAGTGCTCAAGTGTGTGCGCAAACGCAGGAGCACTTTCTATTCCATCACTCTCATGATCCGATGGGATGCCTAGCGACTCAACCGGAAAGAGGTCAGGTACAGGACCGACGACCTTACGTGCTCTCCGAGGCACGGGGGTATAGTACCGCCAACTCCCAGACTTCGGGCTGATGCTGAAATATTTTTCTTTTTACAGAAAAGTCACAAAATCACTTTTGGCCCGACCCGGGATTTGAATTCAGAACCTCGTTCCCTACGGCTGAACACGCTAACGCTAGACCAACGAGGCAGTCATATCAACATAATTATGTATCTACGTATGAAACAAAATATACATTTTGTAAAATTATTGATCTTAGGGATAGGATCTTATTATAATTTTGTGGTTTCTGAAAAAAAAATAGAATAAAAAGTCTGAATACCTTTCGGCTTGAACAACACTGCCATTAGGGTTACTACTGCCCATACGCTAGATAGCGCTAGTTAAGTTACGTCTACTGTTTATGTTACTAGTTGTACAGTCGCATCGTCGCCGACAGCGTATGAATGCCAAACTCATATTGGTTAATATGAATATAAATCTTATGAAGGTATGTATTTTATCTAGTAAATAGAGGAGAAAATGCTTCGGTGTGACGTGGTGAGATCACAATCACGCCATCTTGAATTCTCATACTCATGTTCACTTGTATTATTCACACTTTATTTATAGACAAATATGTTCGAATGTTTGTATACTTAATCTATATATAATATAATAAAATCGTAGGAAAGTCAAAACTGTACATGGATTTTTTTTTAAAAGCATACAATCAATATCGAAGCCAAAAATATAGTTATTAGAATTTTTGTCTATATGTATGTCCGGGCTAAACTTAAAAAGTACTGCATGTATTTCCTTCAAATTTTGAAAGAATACTACTAAGAGGTCGGGTCAACATATAGGTTGTAGGTACATTACCGTTATCACCTACGGGGGAGGACGTGTGATAATTTATAAAGTTTAACGCGGGTAAAACCGCGGGGCGCAGCTCGTACTATAAAATTATATCCTATGTGTTATTCGGTTATATAAGCTATCTATCCGCTGACATGATGATCACTACGTCCACTGCTGGACAAATGCCTCCCCACAGAATGGGGGGATCTATATGCCATAATCGCCACGCTTGGCAGACGGATTGGCGATCGCAGTTTGATGGTCATAGTTCACAGAAAAACGCTGCTGCCCATTCTCTGGTAGGTATTCCCTCGGTCGATTTCTACGCCCCCCACGGGATGAGATGGGGTGATGATATTCTATGCCGTCACCACACAGCAAATACAGGGTGGGCCAATAATTTTTGCACTTTTAAAACATGAATAGAAATAAAACTACAACTGTTATTTTGTTGATTATATTTTTAACGTTTTGAAAATTTAATGAAATTTATTTTTTAAAAATGACATCGTCGAGATGTGCACCGTCTCATCGTTGGCACTCTAGCAATCGACTACGCAAACTTTGGAAAACTCGCTGAGACATGCTGCGGGGGATCGCGGCTATCTCGTCGTGGATGTTTCGTTTTAATTGGGATATATTCGTCGGTTTATTAAGGTAGACTCGACTTTTCAGGTATCCCCATAAGAAAAAATCGCATGGTGTAAGATCCGGGCTTCTCGGACGCCATGGATTATCACCTCTGCGAGAAATCAATTTATTCGGAAACATTTCTTTGACTACCGGTAAAGTCACATTTGACGTGTGGCATGTTGCTCCATCTTGTTGCATCCAGGTCCTGCTGTTGTATCCTTGAAATTCATGCAACTGCGGCGTCAAAAACTCTCGCAACATCTTGACGTATTCCGCTGAATTCACAGTTACATTATTTCCTTGATTATTTTCAAAGAAATACGGACCAATTATGCCCTATGCTGTTATGGCAGCCCATACTGTCGTTTTAGGTGAATGAAGTGGCTTTTGGTGTTTAAGGCGAGGGTTTTCCCTGCTCCAATATCGACAATTGTGCTTATTCACGTGCCCGTTGATGTGAAAGTGGGCCTCGTCCGTAAACATTACATTCTCCAGGCTAGAGAATTGCTCCAGCATTGTGTCAGCCAATAACTTACGTTAAATGTAATCATTTGGTTTCATCTCCTGCACAATTTGAAGCTTATACGGGTGCAGTTTGAGGTCTAGATGCAAAATCCGCCGTAGACTGGTTCTCGGTAATGCCAGAACCGCCGAACGCTTACGCGTAGATAATTCTGGATTGTTCCGAACGGAAATTTCAACCTCTCGAATGTTGTCATCGCTTCTTCTTGAACGTGGCCGGCCTGTTTGTTTAATATTCGTTGTCGATCCCGTTTGCTCGAACTTCACGACCCAAGCTTTGATTAAATTCACACTTGGACACTCGCTTACACGGCGTAATCCATATTCAATTCGAAACAGGCGTCGTACAGTAACGTAGGAATCGTTGTTTTTGTAAAATTGTTTAACACAAAAAGCACGCTGTTGTCCCATGAAGCGCTCCATCGTGACTAAAATTGCATGTAGCGACGCATAATTTCCCGCCACCCGCGCACCCCTCCCTCCAACGGTATTCGAGAAATTTAGTGTTGCTATTTGCAAAAATTATTGGCCCACCCTGTATAACCTATATAACTACTCAATTCCATTAAAATCCGTAGCATAATTTTTGCGTGAAAGAGTAACAAACATCCATAGATCTATACTCATAGACTTTCGCATTTATAATATTACGAGTAGTAGGATATAGTATGACGTGTTAGGGTCGTAGCACATATATCAAAACGGAAAGGGATCGTCACCGCCTCGCCTTTCTTCTCGGCGTCAAACAGTCGTCCACTTTACGTAACCCCGTAACGTAAACGGATCAGAAGCTCCACCCCGTCGACTCGGCTACAGCTGGGCGACGCCGCGCATACGGCTCGCCGACCGCTGGTTGACGGCTAGACGTTGTTAGTTTAATTATTTTTTTTATTCGTATTTTGGTTTAAAATAACATGAATAACACATTTTATTACGAGTGTACATGCGCAAACGTTCGTAAAGGCTAAGTTCACTTCAATCGTACAGCACGTGCGGCAACGCAATCCGCGCGGGCGGAGCATGGACGAAGATACGTAAGCTAGCGTACGGAGAGCCGTAAGCGAGGGTACAGAAAGCAGACAGCAAGTCGACCGTGCACTGCACCGCGGTTCGTGAGCTTGCCCGAGGCGATGCGATTACGTTACGTTTCCGATTAGTGTGCGTTGCAGTAAGGAGTTTCATACAAATAATACTGAACGGCTCGAGTTGATACGGTGACGATCCCTTTCCGTTTTGATATGTGTGCTACGACCCTTATTCGGATATATTACTACAAAGTTTCATCAAAATCCGCATCGTAGTTTTTGCGTGAAAGAGTAACAAACGTCTTAGATACATCTATACTCACAAATATTTACGTTTATAATATTGTTGGACATGTAATAACATTCATAAATGAGAACGTAAGAACCTTCCGCATTCTAGAATTATAATTTCAAATTCCAGTTCCAGAGAAAATATCGGTTTATATAAATGATCTTACTAATAAATAAAATAGATAATCATACTAATATGTTATGAGTAAAATTGTTTCGACATATGGATGTTTGTTATTTATAGACTTAAGTATGTATTAACAAAATAAATGTAGTAGTACAAGCTCTGTTTACTTTGGGATCAGATGGCCGTGCGTGAATAATGCTTGTTATTATAATCGCACAGAAAATTTTGATCGGATTTCGATGAAGTCTTGAAGCTTGCAAAATAGTGCTTCATCACTAGACTGGTACCAGCGGAAAGATAAAAGGCGTGTTAGCTTATTTATTTCCACATAAACAAAAAAGGTTCACCTATTTTTGATTGCACCTCTGACTGATACAAAAAGAAACAAAGTAATAAACACCCCGTATATTTCCTACTTTATATAGTCCTTAAGATCTCCATTTAGTGACTGTGACTAATAGCTTAAGAACATAAACAGCAACACACAGCCGAGAAAGCAATCTTGCAACTATATTGCAGCTATTTTTATTCCTTCAAGCTGAAACTAATCCTGCATTTAATAGCGCGTGAAGCCCAGGGGTTCCTTAAGCAGCATTTAAACAACTTTGTTTGGAAACGGCAGCCTGAACCAGCAACATAAAATTTAGAAGAATTATAGACTCTAGTTCAATTTGGTCCGAGATAGAAGTTGAGAATCTGTCGAAGGTGTAATTATAGACTGTTGGACAATTGAACTTGAATTTTGTAACTTGATTTGGGGGAAGTAAGCTACGATAATTGATACACAAACGTCAAACAAAACGTCAGCTGATGCAAATAAAATCCGCCATCTTTTATCCACATAAACTAGGTTTAAATCAGGGGCTGACGCTGTTTAAATTTTGAGATTACTTAACCTATTAACTGCGTGTTAAATTTAAATCGGGTATGGTTGGTAAACACTTTCCTTTCACGTCGCAGGTCGTAGGCTTGATTCCCACCTAGGACAGATATTTGTGTGCATGGAAATGTCTGTTTGTCCTCCGTTTGGGTTTAATTATCTATATAATAATGTATTTACAAAAGAAAAAGTAGCCGCTTCGTGTCGCAGGTTTGAGTCCCGCGCCGGACAACTATTTAGTTGTTCTTAGTCTGGATGTAATTGGTGTACGTGTATTATATGTTTGTAAAGTACCCCATGACACAGGGACTAAATTTCCTAGTGCAAGCGTTGTCTGTTTCAAAAAACAAAAAAAAATGAAGTACGGCTATCTGATTTTTCTATATTTGCTTTATTTGGGATTATTATTATAATTAAATTTATACCACACTAAAGTTTTAAAAACCGTACATTAGTTAAAGGTTACCGTTATAATTAAATTTCTGAAGTGTGCTATAGTTCCTCGATATACGAGTCCTAAATGATCAATCCGCCAATCAAAGGATCGACTGAATATTCGGGCGCGGCCGGTCCGGTCACAGTATAAATATGGACAGTAAGGTAACTAATCCATTTTTTTTATAAGGCTGGGAGAATGCCACCCGCAAAAAGTGTCTACGGGTGGGCATGTCAGACTCGCACCGACTAAACCTATCTGCCATGGGCTTCTCTTGGCGCCTGATGGGGGGAGCCCCGGGAACGCGGGTATGCTGCTCCGGTGCAAGATAACTAAGCCTAGTTGATGAAATAATCACCTACGCTCTATTAAAGCTGTAGAGTAGTAGCTTTTAATGTTTTGGATAACTATTATTATTTTTTATTAAAACATAGGACGGTTAAAATACGAAAACTCCCGTTTTGATGGTGCCGTGTTAAAACAGCCGTATACTACGCAATACGCACGTGGATTTTTAAAAAGATTGCGGAGACAAACTTATACGCGACTACTCGTTTTGACGCGGCAGTAACCACTGACAGCACCTCGACAACCGCTTAGGCGATTGGCATCCACGTGCGTTCATGCAGATGCATGTTCTGCTGTGACTGTGCGTATTTTCTATGCAAACGGAGATACTTACAAGCGACGTTATAACTCACGCACTACGCTGCATCATGCGGGGCTGTGTGCCAATCGCCATAGGGCCAACGCAGACCGAGAGGAGCGCAGCGGAGAGGATTTTATTAAGGCCCTAGAAAATCAACTTTAGAATTATAGGAATAAAGTGCATATATGCTTGAACCTGACATAAAACGCTCGCGCGGTCTCGAGCATATAATGTTCAAGCATACATGCACTTTATTTTAAATAATTTTAAAGTTGATTTTCTCTTAATAAAATTCTCTCCGCTGCTCTCCTCTCTGTCTTGACGATGCGCATGTTTGTGTGAGTGTGCCGTTTCGATCGTTTGTATGTAGTTTTCGTACTGTGTATTTTATACTGAGCTGTGGTCATGACTCCGCAAATACCTAACCAGTCTATTTGAACTACTCTGTAAACAGCTCCAAAATGATTTTGAAGCTTATCGAACTCGTGCCCCGGTCGTTCGCTGCCCGCATGATGGAATTTTGTAATTCTACCGTTCCCCTGTGCCTCTATACTGAATGCAATATGCAAACCTATGTCGTGTTTGGTTTAAGTGTGGTTGTATACCAGACACTACTATACTAGACTAGCTAATGGGTTGTAGGTATTCGATATAAATAAATAAAATAAAAAAGGTTTTTATTCACGTAGACTTTAAAAAAGCGCTTGTAAATAGTCAGAACATGTTTGTAGTAATACAGTTATTATTTCTAGTAACTTATTACAGATATTTAGGTACATGGAATGTTAAAACATTTATACAATTTATTTTATAATGGTAGTGATATTTAGCTAGCTTGTATCAAGTTATTATCAAGGAGATTATGTTCAGGTTTAATTATTTATATGTTTACTTTAATAAAAGAGAAAAAAACGTGACAAATGTTTGTGAAAATAATATTCTAAAAGGAAGCCAACGGGAAAATAGTAGTCATCGCCAACGTGCAGTCTTTCGAGATTTCAATAAATCTCGAAAGACTACGTTCTCATAATAAGTACTATCGCATATTGGTGCGATAGTACTTATTATGAGAACATAAGACGACAATAATGTGGTTGTGGTGGTTTCATTTGGGTGTGCCTACACCCTGGAAGAATTATATGTGGGAACGAATAAATTAAATTCTAATTTCCGAATATATAGGCAAATAGAGACAATGACATGTCAACAATTACATGCCGGAATCATTGGCTAGTCTGTTGTTCCAGCTCTTAGTAACCCTGCCAGGTAAGACAGAGGTCGTGGGTTCAATCCCCACCCAGTACTAATCGTTCTGTGATGAGCGTGATTATTTGTTCTGTGTCTGATGTAATTTATCTATAATATGCATGTATTTAGAAATATATAAGGATGTTTATCAGTTGTATGGTAGCCATAGTAAGGGCTCTACCTATTTCGGGATCAGATGGCAATGTGTTATTGTCTCAAGATATAATATAATAATATCCTGGGACATTATTCACACAGGTCATCTGATCCCAAACTAAGCAGAGCTTGTACTACGGAAGCCAGATAACTGATATACTACATATATTATTTTTCTTTTGTAAATACATACTTATATAGATAATTTACACCCAGACTCAGGACATACAGACATGTTCATGCACACAAATATTTGTCCCGGGTGGGAATCGAACCCACGACCTCCGGCGTGAAAGGCAGCGTATCTACCAACCACGCCAACAGGCCGGTCAAATATGTTTTATTCACGTAATTACCTTACTTATAACCAACCTTATATAATACACCGTTAAGATTTTCTTAGTAGAGCTGGTTAAAATGCAAATTATCATTATAATCCTCATGTCAGCTGAAAGACGTCTACTGCTGGACATAGGTCTCTCCAAAGGTCTGCACAATATATGGGGATTAGATGATTAAGAAACCGCAAGAGGTTATTTTTTGTCAGTAATCAGTTTTCTGTTTCATTAAAGTCTAATCCCAGCCCTTAGAAGTCTAGATCTTAACATTATGTATTCTACATAGGATATATTTTAAGCAATTTATTGACTTTGTTATACATAAAACTACAAAAAAAGACATGCGGGGTAGTTTTTGGGGACTGCGATAGAAGTGAAAACTACTTTTCAATTTTTTATTTTTTTGTATATATAATAGGAAGGCAAACGAGCAAGTGGGTCACCTGATGGTAAGTGATCACTGCCGCCCATGGACACTCGCAACACCTGAGGAGCTACAAGTGCGTTGCCTGCCTTTAAGAAAAAAAAAACTTGTGTACTTATGTACACGCGTTAGAAGTTATACTTCTTAATATACAACTTCAACATAGTTATCAATTTTCATACCACCTAGAACTAACGTCATGCTGTTATTTTTACGATGCGCGCGCACGATGCGTGCGCATCGTAAAAATTCACTCTCATACATTTTCATACCACCTAGAACTAACTTCATGCTGTTAAATTTTTTGGTGTCGGTGTGCGCGCGCATCGTAAAAATTCACTCTCATAATTTTTCTCCATCGCGCCAAAAGAAATATAACTTCAAAAAAAGGCTCGCTTCTTGAATGTTCCCATGTCATACCGGATCGGAAATACCTCCGCAGCTAATTGATTCCACAGAGCTGTAGTGCGTGGCAAAAAGTTTCTTGTGAAACGCACAGTGGTAGATGACCATTCATCCAGGTGATAAGGATAAAATTTCCACTTTTGGCGAGAGGGTCTGTGGCGGAATGTGCCGGCAGGTATAACCTCGAACAATTAGCCTATAGCCTAGTTGGTAGTGCTCCTGCCTACGAAGCTGGTGGTCCTGGGTTCGAATCCCGGTAAGTGCAAATATTTGTGTGATGAGCACGAATATTTGTTTCTGAGTCATGGATGTTTTCTATGTATTATAAGTATGTATCTATCTATATAAGTATGTATATCGTCGCCTGATACCCATAGTACAAGCTTTGCTTAGTTTGGGGCTAGGATGATCTGTGTGACATTCCCCGTGATAAATGCGGTGAGGACACATAGAGACGACACGTCTCTCTGCAGGGTAAGAGGATCAAGCCAAATAGTGGGACTCCCGTCGTCAACGACCATTCGAGCTGCACGATGTTGTATGCGATCAAAAGGAATAAGTTGATACTGTGGTGCCCCGGCCCAGAGGTGGCAGCAATATTCCATATGCGGCCGTACTTGCGCTTTATATAATTGGAGGCGATGGGCCCATGTAAAGTATCGCCTAGCTCTGCGAAGGACACCCAGCTTTTTGGGGGCCAATTAGGCCTTGTCTTCCAGATGACCGCGAAATTTGACGCTACTCTCGATGTCGACGCCGAGAATCCCTAATCTTTTCTCATACTCAGAAAGTAGTGTTTGTTTGATCCGAGTAGCGAGGGGAAGATGCTAGTTCCGACCTTTGTGCGGTAAAGACTCATAGTAATTGCTTCCCTTCCAATATCAGAAATAAATTTCAAAACTAGAAATAAAGTTGATTAGGCAGTCGGCTGTAAAAAATCCAACAAAATTAAGAAAAAAATGCTGCGGTCATGTGAGTGTATAAGCCGCCAGTTTGAATAAAAAAAGACCGTCCGTCTTACGAATATTCGAACAAACACGTGTCCTGACGCGAGTTTAACATCTTTTACCCATCCCACAAACGTGCACAACCCCGCTGAAGAAGTTTTCACTTCAATAATTATTTCGATTTAGAACATCGTCCTCGTTGCAAATGCGTGTTCAGGAAAATTGTCTTTGAATTGTGATCCTAATATTATTACTCTATTCCACATTAAAGTTGTACAACTAACCATTACTGAAATAGTACAATGGTAGATGCAATAAACTGAACCATTTGCCTGAACCTCAAGTGTCGTGCCACTTGGCGCTCTCGCTTTCAGTGGCACACAAAGGAAACGACACTTACAAATCCTATTGTTGTTTTGCCATTATTATCAAGAGTATAATGCGTGTAACACGAAAATGGAATTAATATAGAAATAGGGGAGTAAATGTCCTCGTGTTAAGGCCTTATACCATGTGACGTACTGAGCTCTCTCAGTAGAGGCTAGCCATGTAAACACAGGGGCACTTTCTATTCGATCACACTCATAGTGCGATAGGGTGACTAGTGACACGACTGGAAAGAAGTCAGGTACAGAACCGACGGCTTTACGTATCCTTCGAAAAGCGGGGGTGTAATACAGGCAATTCCCATACTTCGAACTAGTACTGACAAATTTTCTTTATCCAATTTGATCTCACCCGAGATTTGTACACAGGACCTCAATTTCTGTGGTTGAACACGATACCACTATTCCAACCCAGCAGTCACCAAGTACCATAGGTATTATAAAATTTAGAAATATGATAGATTTAGAATAATGATAAAATATGGAAACACAGATAGCGATGATGGGGTTTTCCTGATAAGAGAGCCACTAAGTATCAGCCCAGCAGCAGCCGTCTTTTTTTTTATCGGGACTAGTCCCTCCCTCTTACCCACCACTGCAACTCCTGTAAGCCAGGATCAACAGTGGCACACAATGAAATGACACTGAGCGGTGAAGCTCAGGCATGTCCCGGGGAATCGCTTTAACTGTCTTGGATCCCGCAACGAGTTTAATCAGAAAGAGAAAAAGGAGGAGTTAGAAAATGAATAGTTCCACTTCCCTCCAGAGCAAAGCGGGAGACAGAATGATGTAAGGAGGCTATAGCCTCATAAAATGAGAGATTTTGCCAGAGATCACACTCCCAAAGGTTGTGGTGAG
The DNA here is from genome assembly GCA_951640165.1 of Pseudoips prasinana. NCBI lineage: Eukaryota > Metazoa > Arthropoda > Insecta > Lepidoptera > Nolidae > Pseudoips > Pseudoips prasinana. The sequence goes on from OX621260.1 coordinate 21,460,406, forward strand.
CAGCAGCCGTCTGGCAGTTGCCGGCCTTTTATACCTGTGACTAACCCGCATGCAACAACACTTTCTAAGGGACATCATATTAGTGAGAGTTGATGTCCTGATGCTCGTTCGTGGGTTATTGCTAGGTTAAATTTTGCTACTGGCTATGTTTGTTAAATCTATTAACTACGTTTACTTTTAGCTTAAACTATGTGTGAGAGCCCTGGTACCCATAACTCAAGTTAAATCTTATCATGGGTACCAGAGTTCAATTCTATTTTTAATCACTATTTAAAAGCTATAATTTATGTGTAAATTGTGCACTTTTTTGTGGGAAATAAATTATTGGAACGAAGTTCCTTATCGCGCGTTGTGAAAGGGGGCTAGACGGAAAAAATCTTACGAAAAGTTGTCACGACACTTTTTGCAGCTGTGCGGCGTGCGCATGTTTCTCTGTATGTCTCTCTCTCTCTCTCTTATAGAAAGCAAGCCAGATATTTTCATTTCTATTTCGCATTAAACAGTGTGGTGTCGCGATGATTATTTTTGTTGAGTGTGTACAGGTTTTTTGTACATAAATAGTAAATAATAAGAAATAACTTCGTTCCATCCGGGTGTCCCTTGACACCTCTCAAGTTTTTCTTATTCTTATTTTTATAGAGCACCCGGTTTCCGGTGGTGGCGGATAGCAATGTTTGTTTTGGGGGAATAGAAGGTGCCCCTTTATTAAAGTGAAAATTTCATTAAGCGCGTTGAGGACTTTTTGGTTGAACCAAATTCATAAAATTCGCGTTATCATCACGTCACGCTTCCTATGAGGTATAGCTCAGCAGTATACTGTGTTCCTCAGCGGCGAGTATCGCTTTGGCCCCTTAACGCGTCATCGGTGATCCCGTGCAACTGATCACACCCTCTCTTAGAATTCTGTCCTTTTGCTTCAGCGGCCCCCTGAGCTGTGGCCCGAACCCCAAAAGGGTGGACTCTGGTATTAGTCTTTTTCAATTTAAGCTACTGGTTAAGAGCCTTCTGCGCTAGCCAAATGCTCATTGCCTTCAATTCCTTAATTTTAATATAGTACAACTAAATTTCAAAATAATAGCTTAGTAACTTGTTATTTATCTTAGGATTTAAGAAATATATCTGAGAAATCAGACCGCACGGAAGGAATAATTAATTATTTTTTGTAATTTTTATACTGTATTCGACTATGTTTATGTACTGCATTGTGAGCTTGACAAGTACAAGTGTATGTTAATACCCAAGTGCTGAATAAATTTCATTATTTCATTTCATTGTGTATATAATAGTACTTTTTGGGTGAACAAAAAGCGTGTAACTTGCGTCATCATGACGACACGCTTCCAATGAGCTATATGTATAATTATTATTGTGTATTTTATTTAGATATTTAATAAAAATAATAGTTTTAACTTCTATCGACAGTCCCAAAAGATTGCCCAGCATGTTCTTTTTTAGAACCCACACTCGGGCTCTGTCTATAACCAACCTTATGGGAGATGTTTTTAGTTTACTTTTATTCCCTCTTTATGTCCCGTGCAGATGGTTAATTTCCACGGAGAATAGAAACTGGCCACCACAAAATTCAACCAGGCAGTTTCTTCATCAGATGGACAATATTTTCTTACCTACGCTACGTTTCATTGCCGGAAAAGACGCGGAATTTACGATAAGTAACAAAAATATTTATAATGTACAGACGCCAGCACATCAAGCTACCCCAATCTGTCAAATTTCCCTAATCGAAAGTGAACCTTATGCTTATGTGATAAAGTTGAAAATCTATAATAGAAATTTGACAGATTGAGGTAGCTGGATGTGCTGGCGTTTGTACATATGTAACGTAAAAACGGTCGGTTGGTAGTTAAATTAATCAGCCAGTTCCCGCAACTCGCTGTTTATTTATTTCAATATCCAGCCTCGGTCTCGCCTGAATTGCGGACTGTTTGGATTCCGGACGAATGCTCGCTTGCTAACTGTTGTTCCATCGGAAATTCTTTCAGTCTCGGAACATCGGGCAGGATGACCGACACAAATTGTAGGCAATCCTAACGTAAACTTTATATTGTTCCTGTCCAAAACTCATTAGCAACCAACCTCTGTCCGAGTGTTTTTTTTAATTTTTAAACATTTTGTTCATTAATTCATAGCAGCTGCTGGAAGCCGCTGGATGTGGGTAGCGTAGGACCAGCAATTGTGGAGATCTTTCGGTTGATGTGATGATGATGATGATGCACATTAAATGACGATGTCAACTCCGTAGAAAACGAAGTATACGAGTATAAATTCGTATTCATTTGATATCCATATTGAGCGAGATGTTCAAAAATATATTATCCGCCATTTTTAGCGGCGGCCATCTTGGACCGATTTTCATCAAACATATCTAAGATTACTCCCGACTAATTCACCTGTCAAACAAATTAAACCAAACCAAAATCGGTTCATCCGTTTGAGAGCTACAATGCCACATAAAGACACACACGCATCTACGTCAAACTTAATTCAACTTAACCTCTTTATACGTCGGGGGTTAAAAAGCATGGTAGTGTGAGTAGTGTTTTTATTAAAATAATAATTTAGTTTGAATGCCTATTTAAGAAATAAAATATTAGGTTTCTGTACTCTTCAATATGAACTTTAACTGTTCTAAATTTCATACTCCTCCGTCCGCAAAATTTTTGTAAAAAGGGGGTACAAAGTTTTTGCTTCACGTATTAATATTATGATGTTCGTCTGGATCCCAGTGTATCCAATAAAGTATTGCATGCACCAACATCATTTACATGCAACTTGTAACTTTTGCCTTAAATCTTGGCCACGCATTTACTAAACCATATGTTGGACCACCACCAAAAAGAGCTTAAAAAATAGGCGATTATGCAAGTCCTACTAAATGTTTAAATTTATTGAAACTCCTGTTGGACAAACTGTTTTTGTTTATAGTATAAAATTGGCAAATAAACAAACAGACAACTAATAGCAAGTGGTAATAGTAAATAGTCAGAACATGTTTTAGTAATATAATAAGAAAAATAATAATTTATTATCCAAAGTAAAGTTACAGAAATTCTTATATCTAGTTACTAAAATAAAGTACAAGAAGGAGTATAATTATTACTTATGGCTTTCACACTAGGGCTAGCCTGTCTCGTGAAAACCTTAGTTAATTAAACATAATTATTTCTTGGCACATCTAGATATTTAAGTACACGGAGTGTATGAAAACAGTTTGTGTAGCAATTTTTTTATTTTGTTATTTTTACGTTTATTTAGCTAGTATATATCTGTGCCTCCTGTGATAAGTGATATTACTCGAGTTGTACCCTTTTTGTGATTTTAACATGAGCATTATCAAAAAAAAATACGTCTTTTTTGGTCTAACTCACGTTCTTCTATCTGCTATAGTTTCGGAGATAATTTTGTGCAAAGTGATACAACTATAGGGATTTTGGCAAAAAATTCGTTACAATCGATATTTGTCAAGATGTAACCCCAAAACCGGTCACTTAACACACAATTTTTCGTGCTTCGTGATTTAAATGCGATTGTATTTAACTTCACATTTTATTTTTCAGTTCATTTATCGTGAATTTTGATGTGACTAGAGTAATATCCGTTTAAACTAATTTTTTCGATATGCCTCTAGAATACAAATCGACATGTATCTACAAATCTGAATGTAAGGTATGCTCTTTTTTGTGAAAAGTGATACAACTTGACGTAAATCATTCTACACAAATCTCTTTTATGTGTAAACAGATATAAATGTAGTTGTATCTAAAATTCCAACCAATTGTAAAAACATGGTCCAAAATAATAAATGTGCTAAGTGATACAAGTGCAGGTGGCGGGGGTTCGAGGGGGTAATCGGAGGTGCGCGGGACGTAGAGCCGTATTAGCTCACTTGTGCGCTCCGCAGTTTCGCTGCGACTGTAATGGAGTGTGTTCACGTCCGAATGCGTCATGGATCGATGCGTAAGTTGATAAATGTATCATTTTACACGAAATTCAATAATATTGAGATTTTTGTTATTGTATTGAATTAAATCACCTTACACCAAATAACGAAAAGTTGACACAATAAAATATTATGTTGCTAAGTTGTAAGTATTGTTTTTAAGTAGGAGGTCAAAGTAATTTTCCCTCGTTGTAATAAATCTAGACATTTAATTTTATTATATGATATTATTTAAAGAATACCTATGGTTTTCTTACTCTTTATTTTTTTTTCAGCTTAAATCTCGAATTGATAAAATAATGAAATTGGCTACTAAATCGGATATTGAAGAAAAACATTTTGATACCCAGGAAAATGGCTGCGAATCAAGAGAGGAGCAAGAAACAAGCAAAACGGTTGACGGGTCATGGCACCGAGGTCCAGTAGTTGCAGAAACGGTCACTGAAAAAGAAGAACCTAATGATATCCAGGAAGAAGGTAACGAGTCAATAGAGACGCAAGAAGGAAAAAAACCAGTTGAAGAATCGCGGAACCCTACAATTGTTGCGGAAACAGTTTTCAATAATAATAAGACGAACAAGATTTGAGAATTTCAGAATCATCTGATGATGGCGATTTTGGATCTTCTAGCAGTGATGAATATATTTGCAATACTGATGAATTGTGTTCATCCACTGATGATGAAAGAGTACCGGTAAAAAAAAAAAGAACTGCTACGTCGTCATTGATGAGACAAACCTCCAATATTACGATTCCAGAAACACCACCGTCACCCATGAGTACATCAGAGAATTCCGTTCCTGGTTGCTCTTTCTGGGAACGCAACGGATTTAACAGTGCTGGAAAAAAGAAAAAAACGAGAAAAAGTGACAAAGAGAGAAGACAGGATAGAGCAAAGAGAAAACTATTTCGTAACTATTTCGTTCTACTGGCTTAGAATATACAACTTCATCAGGGAAAACAAAGGAACGTCGGCAACTTCGTCAACTTCAAAACTGTCGTCAAAAATGCAAAGATAGACTACCACAGGATTTAAGGAAGAAACTTTTTGAACAGTACTGGAGTCTAAGCAATTACGAAAGTAGAACGAATTATATTTCGAAACGTATTGAAATATGCCAAAAAAAATCCTCGAAGACTTCCCCAAAGAAAAAACGCAGCGTCAGCTTTCGTTACTTTGTTTATAGTTTTGATCATACAAAACATACAATTTGCAAACAATGTTTTTTGAAGACTTTCGATGAAAGTAGTAAATATCTGCAAACGGTATGGGAGAAACTACGAGACAATTGCGATCATTTTGATAAATTTCTCGTACCCGGATATACACACATGGAGGCTGACACCGACCACGCATTGATTGAGCGCAAAAAGAAGCACACGAATATGGATATACACTTGCCCCGAGATTGGTACCAATTAGTGCGTACAGCATCAAACAAAATAGCTAAGTTTAATGTTATCGAAATGATATGTGAAATGTTTTATGATTTCAACATTTTTGCAAAGCAATGTTTTACCTTTCGGAAAACGGATACAGCCAATGAAAAGTTTTTGTGGTCAAACGTTAGATCTGTTCTTTTTACCAAAGAAAGCATGTCTCGTTATTTTTACAAAAAAGCGTTCAGTGATGTTGAGTACATGACCATGGATTGTTCTAAACGTGGAAAAAGTTATGATATGATCACGATTAATACAGTACCGAAAGCTTACCACTCCAAACTTCCTATTTCAACTGAGAAGAAGAAGGATCTATTAAGTTTATTATGTTTTATTCATGAGAGTACCCATGAGTTTTACAGAGGTCTGAGCTGCAAAAGCGATGTCAAAGACAGTCCACCAGATAATGATAATGATTCCGATGATGAATAGTTTCACATTTGGAAAGACTATTTTTTTTCTTTACAATGTTAGTCTACCTACAGGTGGACATTTAAAAGGTTTTTAGGTTTTATTAGAGGTTTTTGATTTAATTGTACTTTTAAAAACTATGTGAGATTATCTACCTCTAAAGAAAGTTTAAAGTTTTGTTTTTTTTTTGTTATTTTTATAGATTAAAACTTTATTGTGATACTTTGTATTACACTGAGTAGGTCAATTGCTTGCTGTGATAGCTCATCAAAATCTGTGCCATTACTTAGTTTTAAGTTTCAAACTTTTGTTTATGATATGTTCCTTTTGAGAATACCTAGTTACAATCGTATTGTCAGATTGTGATGATTTGATCTCCATTAAGTTGTATAAGAATTTTGATAAAAATGTGCCTTAACGACTGTATTTTTAGGTTAATAAACGTTGATTTTTATTTTTCTAAAACTTGTATTTATTTACACATATCACTATCTTTTTTTTTGAGGGGTACATCTTGACTTACATCATTTAACATATCTTCTGAAAGACTAGGATTTTAGTAAATTGATACAGTTCAACTAAAATATGTAAAGAGGTGACTGATAAGTAAAAAAAATAAATCTTAAGGGTTATATCTTCATCTTTTGTTTTAGCACATTTTGCTAGAATCATTATTCTAATGAGTTATTAGACGTTTTAACTTGATGTATATCAGTTTACACTAAGACAATTTATTGGTGCAAGCTTGGTGCAACGTAATATAACAGTACAAGCATCATTAATAACTTAATTTTAGCACATAAAAACTAAGTAAAAGTTACAAGTCGCAGGTTTTTCATGAATTACTTCCAAAATTAAATATCTATCAAAAAATCTAAATTATATAGAGAAAGAAAATGTTTTGTTCTACAAAAGAGTGCACTGATATTTTACCTAGCCCACTTAATTAACGAACTAGATTTTTTTAAATCTTGTTTTTGCTGTCCTGTAAAATTACGTTTTTTGACTTGTATCACTTATCACAGGAGGCACAGATATTAAGTTATTGTCAGGCTTATATACTTAATTATCGAGTTTTAAAGTTTAAATATAAATTACTACATCTAAACTGAATGGTTCTGTCGATATTAAGGTAAGAAATTCATACTATTATTATGAAGGACATTGCTCAAACTCAGCGGGTTCATCTACTACAGGGTTCAACACGGCCCACTAACACGGGATTTGGTCCACCTAAAGTGATTATTTAGTTGGTATTGTGAATGTGTATTATTTTAGCTTATATTGAGGAAGAGAGAAGAAAAACAACATAATTATAACATTATTCATTTTGAGATAGAGTCAATAATTTTAAATTAAGTATTTGTTTGCAATATTATTACAGATATGTAGTTCATGTAACGCAACAGATTACGCTCTGCTTACTAGAGCAATATTGTAAACTCGCTGTATATATTGCTCTGGCGACCTTAATAAATCCAATCCACAAAATTATCCTGTAATTTTAATTTTGTCAATTATGAGAGTATTATATCATATCATCCTCACTTATGTATCATTACCCATGTATTACGGATACCGCGAGCTCGCCTCTAGCTTGTCCACTATCCTTTATAAAGTACACAACCGTATTTCATTCACTTAGTCGATAATCAGTTTGAAAATGTGCCGATTTCCGACCCTTGCTCAGAAGTGTCTTCATTATTGCGTCTACATCCGAAGCCGCTTCAACGGACTTATCATTAATCAAAGTTCACTACGCATGACAGGTACGACGTAAATCTCCCTCCGACAATTACCAACAATTTATTTCCGTAACCAATGGTGGCAATTCTATATTTTACAAGACCGATATATTATGTTATATTCTTTGATGTGATAATGATGTCTTCCCGGCCGAATTTCGACCACGGCGGCCATTCTGAATGGAGATTAGCCAATTGCGCAGGACATATTATAGTGCACAAGTGTGTGCGCAAACATAGGGGCACTTTCTATTCCATCACTCTGGTGATCCGATGGTACGACTAGCGACACGAGCGGAAAGAGGTCAGGTACAGGACCGACGGCTTTACGTGCTCTCCGAGGCACGGGGGTATACTACCGCCAACTTCCAGACTTCGGGCTGATACTGAGAAATTTCTTTTTACGGAAAAATCCCAAAATCACTTTTAGGCCCGAACCGGGATTTGAACCCAGGACCTCATTTTCTGCGGTTGAACACGCTACCACTAGACCAACGAGGCAGTTATATTCTTTATTATATTCGTAAATTGGCAAACAATCATATGACCGAAATGGTAACCGCTTACTATATGTCCATATAATATATGGACACCCCCGGTGCGACACTGTCACTTTTGCAAAAAATGCAACAATGAGTTAAATATCTCAAAATGATCCTAAGTATCCCTTTATAAGCAAAGGGATGCTTTAGAATAATTTTTAGATATTATCATAATAGAATAGAATATCTTAAAATTGTCCTAAAGCATCCCTTTATAAGTAAATGGATGCTTTAGGATAATTTTTAGGTATTTAACTCAAAGTTGCATTTTTTGCAAAAGGGACAGTGTCGCACCGGGGGTGCGATATGTTCAGGAAAGGTACATGAAAACAGCCGTGTGGTTTCCGACCTAGAAATAAATAATAATAACAGGGCCACCCCATATTGAGGGCAATCCAAAGGAGTCCTCCCACTGTACGTGTCCCGACCATCTGGGATATGGCGCAAAAGGGGGTACCGGAGCAGCATACCCGCCTTCCCGGGACTCCCCCATCAGGCGCCAAGAGAAGTTCACGGCAGGTAGGTTTTGTCGGTGCAAGTCCGACATACCCACTCGCAGACACTTATTGCGGGTGGCAAGCAAAGGCATTCCGCTTGTCTAAAAAAAAAAAGAAGGGCCACCCCATATTATACCGTGGGTGTCGTAAAAGGCGACTAAGGGATAGACCAGGTAGGCTGACAGCAGCGCTACCTGTGTACTAAAGCTATCACTTAACTGTCCCCCTCCAAATTGCAACGTTATAGAAACCTTTGGAGGAGACCTATGTCCAGCAGTAGACGAGATCAGGCAGATGACGTAATGTGATGTGTGACAAATAAAGGTGCAATATTTTCCCCTTTAAGTGGGAAGGATTGACAGCACAACGACCAGAATGACACGGGCTTGTCAAGAGGCAAATACGCGTTTTTGAAGAAGCTGCTCCTCAGCTGATCCATCCAAAATTTAAGTCCTTAGCACTTGTCTGTGTAGCATTCTCCATTGATCCCGTTGTAACTGTCCACTTGTAATTTTTCTTTGAGTTGGTCAGTAAACTTTCTTCTCGGTCTTTCTCTCTTTCTTCTTGCGTCTATATTTTATGGAAGATAGACGCAAGGTGAGCTCGATACAAAAAGCGATAAGCTTAAAGCCCAACAACCCGCAAATAGTCAATCCAATTCTGTTGATGGGAAACTCACAGGCGCTTCGCACGACAATTTACTGAAAAACTTGGCTATAGCAGCCGTCTTCGGGCCAACGCTGCTACGCTAAGGTTGCCATCAGAGGGACTGCATTGCAACAACCACGTTTAGTGGATATATTCAACTGGGGCTCTACCGGCTAAGTCGTTCGTGAATGGCGTTCAAATAAATAAAAGTTAAAAATGACTTAATCAATCGTTAAATTGGCTTCAACGTTGATAATCGATTCCGGACCATTTACGACGTCACATGTGGTCGTGGAAGCCGATTTAACGATTGAATAAGTCATTTTTAACCTTTATTTACCGACATAGCCCTAAGAATTGCAAAACTGAAGTGGCATTGGGCGGGGCACATAGCTCGTAGAACCGACGGCCGTTGGGGCAGTAAGGTTCTCGAGTGGCGACCACAAACCGCAAGACGCAGCGTGGGCAGGCCACCTACAAGATGGACCGATGATCTTGTGCGGGTCGCTGGAAACTGCTGGATGCGAATAGTGCAAGACCAGCAATTGTGGAGATCTTTGGGGAAGGCCTTTGTCCAGCAGTGGACGTCTTTCGGCTGATATGATGATGATGAACCTTTATTTATTTGAACGCCGTTATTCACGAAAACGATGTTCGACGACTTATCCGGTAGAGCCCCTGCTTGCGGTGTGGTCCAACCTGGTATTTGAACAGTTGCTTGGATCGAGCAGGGTACCTCGATACCAACGGTACAGTCACTACGAAACTGATGACTTGTGTGAAGTTTCAAATTAACTACAGATTTCTCCAGGGGTTTGTTAAAATATTCATAACCTTTCCGTGCGATAGGAAAAGCTATTAAAGGGAGTCAAAACATTGATAAAATATAGTGAGAAAACTCGAGAACCTAACTTGCGCTACAAGACGTGCCTCGTGTTAAACCGCAGATACCGGTTACCGAGGGCATGTGTTCAAATCCCGGGTGAGGTCAAAAGTTATTTTGGTATTTTTCTGTAAAACTAAATATTTCTTTGTATCAGCTCAAAGTTTGGGAGGTGGCGGTATTATACCCCCGTGCCTCGGAGAGCACGTAAAGCCGTCGTTCCTACACATGACCTATTTCCGGTCGTGTCGTTAGACGTCCCTTCAGGTCACGAGAGTGATGGAATAGAAAGTGCCCTTGTATTTGCGCACACACTTGTCCCCTATAATATGTCCCGCGCAGAGAGCTAGTCTCCATTGAGATTGGCAGCCGTTGCCGAAAATTGTTTATAAATTATTTATATGTATCTTTAGATCTTGTGCAGACTATACGGGTGGCCGAGAAGTTGACATTCAAACGCAAAATTTAGATACTTTATGATGAGGAGTCTCCGAATCACCCCCATGTATGTTCTACGATTTTGCGTAGTTTTCGAGATAGAATTTTGATCGATCCTGAGCTCAAACCCTAATTTTGAACTTTCGAATAAATTCTAAGTGAGTTCTGCAATGATAAGATAAACCATACTTTTGAGGATTTTAGATTAAACTATACTAAATAGTTATCATAAAAAAACTGAACAAGAAATGTTCAACAGAACGAGTAAAAATCGAAAACTGATGTTAGGTGAAATTTACGAAAATAATCATTAAAAAAATTCAATCTCGAAAACTACGCAAAATCGTAGAACCTACATGGGGGTGATTCGGATACTCCTCATCATAAAATATCTAAATTCAGCGTTTAAACGTCAACTCTTCGGCCACCTTATATATCTAACAACAACAATAGTTGACTAAGAAATAGTTCGCGTATGATATTGTTTGGGAAGTATGTGAGCCACGCACGCTTTTCCGTCAAATTGTTATAAGATTCATGAAATGCGTTCCCGTAAGTTATTATTCGCTCTCCGTGTCTCCATTTACCTCGTAAGTATGCGTTTATTTTAGCTAGGGAACTACCTACAGGACTGATATAACTATGGGGAGGCAATCGTGGAAGAAAAAGTCGAATAAGGTGGCAACTATGAATTATCTATACATATAATAAAATCGTAGGAAAGTTAAAACTGTACATTGAATATTTTTTAAAGGATACTTGAGACGTGATTTACAATCGATATCGAAGCCAAAAATATAGTTTTTAGAATTTTTGTCTGTGTGTCTGTTTGTCTGTATGTATGTCCGGGCTAAACTCAAAAAGAACTGCATGGATTTACTTCAAATTTTGCATGGATATTACTTCTTAGACGTTTCTTTGGGCTGATGTTGGCCCGACCTCTTGGTCGGGTCAACATATAGGCTACATATTATCACGCTATCACCTACGGGGGAGGAGCTGTGCCAATTTATAAAATTTAACGCGGGTAAAACCGCGGGGCACAGCTAGTAAATATTATATTTGAATATATAAAATAAATATATACAACAATATAAAGGAGGAAAAACATTTATTTCAGTAATTAAATTAAATGAAATTATAAGCTAAAACTAGATAAACTATGATACACTATTTACCCTAAAAGGCGTCCAATAATCCCTCCGCATCGCTTACAATATAAATAAATAATAATATAGATTCTTTGCCGTCACCACACATTTGTATATAAACATTGCTTGTTCACCATTATGTGATTTATCATGTTAGCAACGCGGCATCGTTTTAATCTAAAAATGTCTAGTACCCTAGTAGTATTTGCCAAATTATTTTCACAATCGTCAAATACTTAAGTATGATTGAAATCTCATTCGAGAGCTACAAGGGAGATTATCTCATCAATACTTACCTACCCATCTACTTTGATTGAGGTTCATGAGAGATCCAAATTAAGATTTAAATATTTGAGCGAGGAATTCATGATTACGCCACATCTGAGAGCTTTTAAATGGTGTTAGAGTGGTTTCTAAGTTGTTTACTCGGCTGATTGCTAAGATATATTGACTGGCCTGTTGGCCTAGTGTTAAGTGACCCTGACTGCTTAGCCAGAGGTCATGGGTTCGATTCCCAGGAAGACAAATCATTGTTTTTTTTTTTTGATACCCTTTAAGGGCACAGCAACATTAGGTACATATTACAATAATACTTATTATTTATCATTTAATTTTACACAATACAATCAATAGAATAAATATAAAATTACAGTATTACATAGTTAAATAATAAGAGGAAAAAAAAATATATATAAAAAAGTTTCATGCATGTCAATAGAATAAATGTTAATTAATTTTACATTCAATATATTAAATGTCATCTGGTACATCATGGTACATCATGGTTTGATGAGTAATTTACTTATAACTAGAATTTATCTATAACTAACTGTGCCCGTGGTTTTATCAGCGCTAAACTTTATAAATTTTTGGCCTTTGTGATAATCCAGGGTGTCATGTAACTCCATACCAAATTTTATTTAAATCGCCCTAGCCGTTTAGACGCGAAGAAGCAACACACATACACAACCACACACTCACAAACTGTTGCTTTTATAATATTAGGATTATATGTATGTATTTAGTAATATATAACTATGTTTTTCAGTTGTCTGGTTGCCATAGTACAGGCTCTGTCTAGTTTGGGATCAGATGACAGTGTGTTAGTTATAAAAAAATTAAAAAGTTGAGTCGCGTTAATAACCGTAAAGAATCCTACTAATCACACAAGTATTATAAAGGCGAAAATTTGTGAGTGAGTGAGTGTACATGTTTGTTACTTCTTCACCTTTAAACGGCTGAAGCGATTTTAATAAAATTTGGTATAGAGTTAGCCGACACTCTAAATCAACACATAGGCTATAATTCATAAAGTTTAGCACGGTTAAAACCTCGGGAACTAGCTAGTATTATGAATGTTAAAGTTTGTGAGTATGGATGTATGGAAGTTTCTTACTCATACGCAAAAACTACGTAACGAATTTTGATGAAACTTTGTAGTAATATATACATAGGCTGTAATTTGTAAAGTTTAACGCAGAAGAAACCGCGGGGCACGGATACGTTTAAACGACTGAAGCGATTTTAATAAAATTTGGTATGGAGTTAGCTGACACCCTGGATTAACACATAGGCTATAATTCATAAAGTTTAGCACGGTTAAAACCTCGGGGCCCAGCTAGTATTATAAATGTTAAAGTTTGTGAGTATGGATGTAGGTATGGATGTTTCTTACTCTTACGCGCAAAAACTACGTAAGGGGTTTTGATGAAACTTTGTTGTAATACATACATAGGCTATAATTTGTAAAGTTTAACGCAGAAGAAACCGCGGGGCACGGATAGTGGTGTAAATATGATACTAGAGCATTTGAAACATGTAAATGTTTCAATAATAAAAACTATTCAAGCATAGTACTAGAGTGGATTATGTTGCAGACTAAACGGAACAATTGTGAACAAGTAAAAGGCTTTCAAACGGATGAAACTAAATCCCTGAAACAGTCACAAGTGCCTAAGTAATCTTTGTTTGGGTGTCACGAATTCTGCCACGGGCTTAATAAATAAGAACGGTGAATGATCGTCTTTCACTGTTTAAAGACGCTCATGCAGCGTCAGCTCAGGTGGTGTGGTCACGTCCTCCGCGTGAAAGACCACCCGCTATTGACCCTACAGGTTGGGAGAGGCTCGCTTTACACAGGTCGTCTTGGCGCTCTACTATTCACAAATGCATAAGTTCTTTCGAAGAAAAGCGCCACAAATCGTTAACTGACAAACGCCAAGTACGCAAAGAGAAGCCTAAGCCCACCTATACGTATACATACAACATGGCAGGCCAACTTTATTGTCCTAGTTGTGACCGAGTATTTAAAACTAAGTTCGGTCTAGCTAGCCATCTAAGGGCACACCAAAGAAGGTGATTTCGAAGGGTCGCCGTTATCGAAATCGATAAGGAGGACTATATATATAAGGATACGATTATCAGTATATATGACTACAACAGCTTTACTTCGTAACATACTACGGGCTGGTTGGTAAATAGTTGCTTTTCACGCCGCAGGCCGTGGATTCGGTTCCCACAAGGACAGATAGTTATGTATAAAATAAAATAAAATAAAAAAGGTTTTTATTCACGTAGACTTTAAAAAGGCGCTTGTAAATAGTCAGAACATTTTCGTAGTAATATATAACTAATTTATAATTATTCCTAGGTACATATAGTTATTTAGGTACACGGATTGCAGGAAATAATTTACAATAAGATTTATTTTATAACAGTAACGATATTTAACTAACTTAAATTAAGTTATTGTCAAGGATCATGTGTAGGTTTAATTATCTAAATTTTAAATTTTAGCTATATTTTTACTACATATTGTCTGAATGGTTCTGTCTATATTAAGGTACTTTTATTTTATTTATTTATTATAGACACACCAACAGTATACATACACAACATTTAAATCTTAGCTCACTATATAATTCAGTTCTTATATGTACACCTATTAAAGGCATGCACAACACACACTAAACATAGACAACGTTGACATACAATACAAGTTATTTTAAATTAAAAACAAACAAAAATACTATAACTAACACAGATAAAAATGCATTAAACACAATTAAAAAAGTTCTTATTGGACTAAGAAAAAAAAATCCTTATGCTAACGCTTCCAATATTTTACGCTTGAATGCATAAAATGCATCGGAAAAAATATCTAATTGGTCTATTTTTTTATTAAAACCATTGTATTCATTACACGCTCGCACCAAAGGTGAATTAAGTGCGAGATTTGTTTTTGCGGGTGGGTGAGAAAAGGTTTTATTTATTGGGTAACGTGGTGGTAAACGAGGAACTGCTATTAGGAGACGGTTGAGTAGATTACTGCAATTTATATTGTTGTTCACAATTTTATGCAGAAAGAGCAAATCGTGCAATTTTCGGCGATCCGATAACGATTTTATTTTAAAATGCTTTAGCCGCTGGTTGTAACTGCACCTGTGTGTGATACCTGAAGACAGATAGGCCAAGTGTCGAGTAAACGCGCGTTGAACGCTTTCTATGCGTTGGGAATGTACAGCATAGAAAGGATTCCAAATTACACAAGCATATTCTAGATGAGTCCGTACCAGAGCATTATATAAGGTAATTCGTGTTTTTGGGTGTTTGAATCCTTTAGTGTTGCGCTTCAAAAATCCATACATCTGACATGCTTTATTTATAACACTGTTTATATGTGAAGTGAAACGAAGCTCTCTGTCGATAGTAACTCCAAGATCTTTAGTGTTAAGGACGGTTTGTATTTTAGTCGATCCAATTTCATAACTAAAGTCTATTGAATATTTTCTTTTTTTACTGAATTTAAGGTGATAACATTTGTCAACATTAAGCCGCATATGGTTGAGGTTACACCACTCCTCTATCCTACGTAGATCCTCTTGGATAAGATGATTATCATGCTGCGATTCAAGAGGTCTGTATACTTTTAAGTCATCTGCAAAAAGCAAGTATTTACAGTCATGTATAACAGATGTTATGTCATCAATAAATACAGAAAACAGGATAGGTCCTAAGTGGGATCCCTGGGGTACACCAGATACAGCATAAAATGAATTAGAGATGTAACCATTGACAGAAACTAATTGAAGTCTTTTTGCTAAGTAAGATTGAAACCAGTGTAATAAAGAACCTGTTATGCCAAAGCAATTTAATTTATTTATTAGAATATTATGATTCACCTTATCAAAAGCGCTGGCGAAGTCAGTATAGACTGCGTCAACTTCAGTACCTTTGTCGAGCAACTCTGATACGAGGTACGAATTAAATGTTATTATTATGGCGGACCTTGTGTTTATAACGACGGTCGCGCTTTAATGCTACCACCGGATCCAATGCGCCCCAACTGAGAAGACCAAGCGAAACAAACTCAGCGGGTGTCTCTACTACCACGTGTGAATGAGCATATCTGTTTGTCCTGAGTCTGGGCGTAATTATCTATGTCAGTATGTATTGATAAAAGAAAAATATTATGTATAGTATAAGCTCTGCTTAGTTTACGATACTTCCATACAACTATTCATCTTACCTTTCAATCCGTGACAACCCTTTTTTCTGTGTACCAAATTTCCTTTAAATCGGTTCTGTAATTTGGGCGTGCGAGCGCGACAAACAGTTACTTTCGCATTTATAATATTAGTAAGGATTTTGTTAATTAAAAACCATGTTAGTACCTACTTTCTTAAATACATCAAATTTTAGTAGCCTTTTTGGCAACTTAATATGACTTATAATTCAACAAGTTAAGAATGAAATACATTACAAAACATGATCAACAAGTTTTCAAAAACCATACGGCACTTCTCATCGCATTTGATTGGATCTGTGGTAATTTGTTTGCTGAAATGGAATTCATTTTGCAACACGAAAAAAAACCTACGTGACGAACATGAAAATCCAATGGCAGACATTTTGCCTCCTTTGTTAAGGCTTCGGAATCAGGCCGTCTTTCACGTTCCCTTTTCAGCGGCTCCGACGGCTTTGTTCGATCTTTACGTTGGTTTACCAATGCTAACTATCTAGAAAGGTTTCAATCATCGAAATAGAATAGGTAGTTTTCATTTTACTTAAATTAAAAGCACATGTGGCGCACTTCGTGTCCGGGATTCGATTCCCGCGCAGCATAATTAATATATCTAGCGCAGGCGTTGTCTATTAAAAAAATAAAAAGCTACGAACGTGACTCTTTAAATCACACTAATATTATAATGGCGAAAGTTGTGAGTTTGTGAGTGTGTATGTTTGTTAGTTCTTGACGTCTAAACGGCTGAAGCGATTTTAATAAAATTTTGTATGAAGCTAGCTGATACCCTGGATTAAAACATAGGTTATAATTTATAAATTTTAACGCGGATAAAACAGTGGGGCACAGCTAGTACTAAAATAAAAAAAACATTATAACTTCTTAACAATCTTCTTAACATTTCATGTGACGAGCACGACTATTAAAATTTGTTTTCTGTCAGAGTGTAATTTATCTAGAATATGTAGGTATTTAGAAATATATTTGTTGGTTGGCATAGTACAGGTTCTGCCTAGCTTAGGATCAGATGGCCAGAAGCGAGAGGATGTTTTTGAGATGAGCACGATTATTGAATCTGTTTCTTAGTGTAATCGATCTATACAATATATTTGGTCCCGGGTATGACCTTAAACTGCCTCTATCGGGGGCTCTAGAATCTTAGGATTCATCAGAGGCCTACGATAGCATAGTTACTATCAGTACAGGATAGTAACTTAGAGCGGCGGCGGAAAAGTAGGCATAATTATGCATACCAACGGCGGCGCTCACAGGCCGAGTTAGCTGGCTTACTGTACGCTCACCGAGACGCAGGGGACGAGCACGAGTGAGCTATTTAGTCCGAGGGAGCATACCTGAAACAAAACCCCGATCCAAAGTGTCATCCGACCCGTGCTGAGGGATCCATGGCCAGAGGGTATTCTGGTCGATAACGGAGGGTGTCTATGTTGGCGGTCATAGGACACAGCATGGATCCGCCTTACCCCCGTATAGGGCTCTGCGAGGGTGGACCGTTTAGTCCCTAATACTCGTGGGAACGCAATGGAGATAAGAAATTTTAATCCTTTAAATGGCGGCGACGTGGTCCGCCACCCGTCACGTCTCGTTTCCCAGAGAGGCGAAAAGTGGTCAACGGAGAGCCGTTTTGCTACGTTGAATGTTGGAGGAGGAATAGAAGGTAAAATGGACGAAGTATGTCAGCTGATGAGTGAAAAGCGGATCGATGTGTTGTGTGTGAATGAGACGAAGCGGAAAGGGTGTGATACTACAAACCACGGACTATACACGGCGTATTGGTCTGGAGTACCGAACACCACCCGAGCTTGCCAAGGTGTGGGTCTCATTCTTTCCACAAGTATGTCTGAGTGTGTGACTGAGTTCGAATGCGTCAATGCAAGAGTAATGTGGTTGAGAATGAAAGTTGGTATGACCCGTATCTTCCTAGTAGGAGTGTACGCTCCTGTAGATATGGGTGCAGTTGTAATACAGCGAGAACAAGAGGAAAGAAAGGCATTCTGGGAGAACCTGAGAGATGTGTTGCGGTTAAGTCGGTATAATGAAAGAGTAATAATGTTAGGTGATTTTAATGGATGGGTTGGGGTAAAACGTGATGGTTTTGAAAGATGGCGCCACCGAATCCCTGAGACTAAGAGTGTACTAGAGAGAATAAAAGTAGAGGATCTGCAAGAGGAAGAAGTGGCAGATGAGTATTTTGACGTTTTTATTTTCTCTTTCTAATATATTAAACCTAAAATAAATAAATAATCAGACAACCGATCGAGCATATATTGTGTTTGCCTGCTAAATAATTACAGTAAGTGGACCAAATCTCGTGTATATGCCCCATTGAGTTTGTTTCGCCGGAGCGTCTCAACTGGGCCGTGTTGAAACCGGTAGTAGAGACACCCGCTGAGTTTGTTTCGCTGGGTCTTCTCAGTTGGGGCGCATTGGATCCGGTGGTAGCATTAAAGCGCGACCGTCGTTATTAACACAAGGTCCGTCATAATAATATCACCTTAATATAGACAGAACCATTGCCAATATGTATCACAAATATTAGACTTAAACTAGATAATTAGACTTAAACTAGATAATTAAACTTAAACATAATCTCTTGACAGTAACTTGATTCGAGCTAGCTAAATATCATTGCTGTTATAAAATAAATTTTATTAATGTTTTAATACTATCAATAAATGTGTACCTAATATCTATGTTACTAGAAATAATAATGTATACAACTATAATACTACAAACATGTTCTGACTATTTACAAGCGCTTTTTTGAAGTCTACGTGAATAAAAACCTTTTTTATTTTTTATTTTTTATTTTAGTACAAAAGTAAGTTGGTTGAGAAGTTTGAGGGATCTGAAGACATAAGAGAAGTAGAAGAGCTATGGAAGGTAGTCAAAGAAGGTGTGGTGAGTGTAGTTGGTGAAGTATGTGGTGTAATAAAGAGAAGAAGAGGAAGAAAGATGAAGAATATTTGGTGGGATAAAAGTGTACAAAAAGTTGTATGTGAAAAGAAGAAAGCGTGGTTAGACTGGCTAGCCACCAGAGCAAACGAACGAATGCATAAGGCGACGAATGAGGATATAGAAAGGGCCTGGAATGATTATAGGAAAATGAAAGGAATTGTAAAGGAATTGTGGTGAACGAAAAGAAAAATGAACAAAAGGATAATTTTGATAGAAGGTTGTCTAAGGATTTTCAGACGAACATTAAGTTTTTCTGGAAATCCGTTAGATCAGTAAGAGGCATAACTCAAACCTCAGAACTGAAATCCATACGAGACCAAGATGGAAATATAGTGAAAGGGGAAGAATGCGCGTTAAAACGTTGGAAGGAGTATTTTGAAAGTTTGTATGAAAGAGGTGTAACAGAGAGTGAACGTAGTTCACTAAGTATAGACGAGAACAAATGTAAAGATGAAATTGGTATGGATGAGATTGTGAAAGCTATTAAGGGTATGAAATCAGGTAAGTCACCAGGGTATGACAGGATAACTTCCGAGATGCTGAAGGCTGGACATGGCGTCATAGCGAGTCAGCTGTGCAGCCTTTTCAATCTATGCTATACCACCGGCCAAGTGCCAAGTGATTGGTGCAAGGCTGTCATTGTACCTCTTTACAAAGGGAAAGGCTCACGGCAAGACTGTAAAAACTATAGGGGCATTAGTCTGCTCAGCGTCGTTGGTAAGTTGTATGCAAAAGTATTGGTTGAAAGAGTTGTGAAAGAAACCGATGCGAAAATATGGGATGCACAGGCGGGTTTTCGGAAAGGAATGGGATGCACGGATCAGGTCTTTTCTCTGCGAAGCATAGTAGAGAAGTTTTTGGGCAAAAACCAAAAGGTCTACTGTGCCTTCGTAGACTTAGAAAAGGCCTACGATAGAGTGTTGAGGAATGAACTATGGTCGGTACTGTCCATGTATGGGTTGAATGACAACCTTGTTCAAGCACTGAAATCTCTTTATAGGGATTCCAGAGCTTGCGTGAGGATTAACGGGTCATACACCGAGTGGTTTAGCATCCAAAAGGGTGTTAGACAGGGATGTGTAGCGTCACCGTGGTTGTTTAACCTATTCATGGATAGCTGTTTAAAAGATTTGAAAGAAAGTGAATGCGGTGTAAGGATGAATGAGTTACTCATCAAATGTCTGCTTTACGCTGATGATCAAGTTTTACTTGCATCATCGGCGGACGAGTTGCAGGTGATGGTAACAATGATGTATGAATCTTTTGAAAAGAAAGGGATGAAAATGAATGTAGGTAAGACGAAAGTAATGGTATTTGAGAGGGATGAATACACGACAGCGTGTGATATTGTGATTGGAGGAGAGAAAGTCGAACAGGTGAATGAGTTTGTATATTTGGGAACTTTGTTTACGAGAGATGGGAAATATGAAAAAGATATTGTAAGAAGAGTAAATGCGGGGAACAGAGTGAATAGGGCACTACACGCCTTTATGAGTAGCCGGCAAGTATCAAAGAAGGCTCGACTAGCCGTGCACGATGGAGTGTTAGTGCCAACTTTAATGTATGGAAGTGAAAGTTGGGTATGGCAGAAAAAGAATGAAAGTAAAATAAATGCAGTGGAAATGAGATGTCTGAGAAGTATGTGTGGTGTGACTTTGAGAGACAGAATTCGAAATACTGATGTAAGAGAGCGTTGTGGTGTGAAAGAGGATGTAGTCACAAAGATTGAAAAAGGCATGCTGAGATGGTTTGGCCATTTAGAAAGGATGAATGAAAGAAGATTGACAAAAGAAGTATACCTGGCCTGTGTGAATGGGACAACCGGAAGGGGAAGACCACGTCGAACATTCTCTGACCAAATTGGAGATGTTCTCAAGAAAGGGCAGGTCAGAAGTACCCTAAACCGGCGAGCATGTATGAAGAATGTAATGACAGTAATAGAGGCAAAAGAAGTATGCAAAGATCGTGACAAATGGAAATCCGTTGTCTCTGCCTACCCCTCTGGGAAACAGGCGTGAGTCTATGTATGTATGTACAATATATTTAGAAATATATTAATATGTTAATCAGTTGTCTTATTACAAAAGTACATCTAGTTTGGGATGGGATCAGAGGTCATCCCAGTATATTAATTTATTATTATTATTCATAATAAACACAGTCTAATTAAAAATCTCCATCCCTTTTTAGGCGGTTTAAAAACAAAGGCCATTGTATGAATCCCAAAATAAATATAGGTATTAGTTAAACATGAATATACAGGGATTGTAATGCTTTGGAAATACGTAACATTTCGTATTAAGTTAAGCGGCACATTTCATATTACAGACAGAATGGCTAAACAAAAGCGTCAGTTTACCGAGTGCATGATCGCAGCAGAGGGGATAATATGAACTCTGATAGGAGCTTTTAACTTAAAATGAACCAACGAGTATATTAGAAAAAGAAATAGAAGCGAGCCTGTTCTATTTTGTTTGTTTATTGAAATTATTTACTCCCAACTACACATGTACCAACTAGGCTATGGTAAGTGACGGTCACCATAGTCTAGTTGGTAGTGCTCCTGCCTACGAAGCTGGTGGTCCTGGGTTCGAATCCCGGTAAGTTCAAATATTTGTGTGATGAGCATGAACATTTGTTTCTTAGTCATGGATGTTTTCTATGTATATATGTATTTATCTATCTATATAAGTACGTATATCGTCGCCTGGTACCCATAGTACAAGCTTTGCTCAGTTTGGGGCTAGGATGATCTGTGTGACATTGTCCCCAGATAAAAAAAATAAGGTATGTACAGACGCCAGCACATCCAGCTACACCAATCTCTCAAATTTCTTTTATACATTTTCAACGTTATCGCATAAGGTATACTTTCAATTGGGGAAATTTGTAGATTGAGGTAGTTGTCTGAGCCCTCCCAGGGTACGTGTCCCGACCATCTGGGACATGACGCAAAAAGGGGCGCACCGGAGCAGCATACCCGCGTTCCCGGGGCTCCCACCATAAGGCGCCAAGAGAAGTCCACGGCAGGTTTTAGTCGGTGCGAGTCCGACATACCCACCAGTAGGCACTTTTTGCGGGTGGCATGCGTAGGCATTCCCCCTGCCTTAACAAAAAATTACAAAAAAAAGATTGGGGTAGCTTGATGTGCTGGCGTGTGTACAAAATTAAAAATAACTTCAGACAACTAAAACACTGTTCTCTAACTAGGCAGTGCCTGTACACACGGCTACAAATCAAGCTATACATGACCAATATAATCTGACCTCTCATTGTATGGTAATCCTATACAACGTGAGATCAGCTTATACTGGAAATCTATATCTTGATGTGTAGCCGAGTGTACTATGGCAGCCAGACAACTGATAAACATACTTATAAAATTCTAAATACATATTATACATAAATTACTACCAGACACAGAACAAATAATCATGCTCATCACACAAACAATATTCCTGGGCGAGGCTCGAACCCACGACCCCTGGCGTACCAGTCAGGGTCACTAACCACTTGAACAATAAGCCAGTCAAATCCATATTTTAAAACTACAGAATTATTTTTTGTACGACCTTTACATACAATAACTAAAACTAATTTAAAGCACTTTTTTACTCATTTTCCATCGGTCTATTAAAATACAAAAGTCTGTATAAAATTCGTATACGAATAACAGATACGTATATAAACAAAACTTTAGGCATCAATAAAATTGTAGCATCCCATTTTCAGTGCACGTTTCAATATTTTCGCTAGCTATAGCAACTTGTTGCCACGTGACGAGAAGTATTCCGTTCTACGTAAAGACGCCGCCGTATCAAAAGTAATAAATGTCTCAGTTTACGACTACTGCCACTGGAGCGTCATGTCGTAGAAAATATTTTTCGCCCCAAGTCTACGTCTCGGTAATAAAGTTAGACCAAAGCCAGGTGTTAGCCGTTTAATTTGTTCCTGCGTGCTACCTACGCACATATATAAGGATTGTGTAGACGGCTTTGATGTAAAAATTAAATGTAAGATAAAGCATGTTCAGGTTATCTTGCTACGAAGACGCTCACGTTACGCTTTTACTAATGGCGCGCTCTGACGTTATGCTTGCGGTATGCTCACGCTACGCTTGCGCTATCCCGCGCTACGCTGCCGCTACGTTTATACTACGCTCACACTTAGCTCAAGCTACGATCACGCTGCAATCTTTGCTCAACTCGAAATAGTAAATTAAGTAGATAGTGCATGCATTAAAGCTTCTCTGACTACACGAGTAGGGCAGCGATTGAGACAGTCACCTCGCCACTTCGTGACCCGGGTTAGATGCCCGTGCAGTACAGCTCTTTCTTTAACCCATAAACATATGAGTTTGGATGTACTTTGTGCCGATGAATGATATATATTTTGTAAAGTACTCCACGACACAGGGATTAATTTCCCTAATGTGGGCGTTGTTGCTTCAACAAAACAAGTTGTGGTGGATATACTATTGCATAGCATATACACCTATTCATCATCATCATCATCATTACAGCCAAATAAGTCCACTGCTGGACAAGCCTCCCTCAAGAATCGTCTTGGGGGGATATGCCATAATCGCCACGCTTGGCAGGCGGGTTGGCGATCGCAGTAAGATGGTCATAGTCATCAGAAGGAAGCTGCTGCCCATCCTCTGGTAGATATTCCCTCGGGTACACCTATTAGTATCACGTAAATATCCGCAGACAGTTTTTAATTTATACCTTTCATCTATACATAGGCAGAGATAACGGATTTTCATTCGTGATCATTCGAAATCTGTTTTCACTGCCTATCTCTCTTGGAAACAGCAGTGAGTCTTTGAACACATACAAAGAACAAATAAATAGGTAATCTTTACATAACAACAAATAAATAGATAGGTAGAGAAATGTACTAATAAGTGGTTCATAGTTCGAATAGAAGTATTACTAATAATTAGTTGCTAGATATTTTATTCTGTCTGTATCGGTAATAATTGGCTTTCATTCGTTCGTTTGCTAGTTTTTGCTTTAGAAATTTTTCCTTTGATATATTTTACTATACTAATTCTAATTAAAATTAAAATATTTCTCGGACAAAAAATTAAAATAGTAAATCAATTATATCAAATAAATATATTAAAACTAATCAGATACTTAATCGATCAGAGATAAATCTTTTATCAAATCAGATCAGCTTATTATTCTAATTATCTTGTTCCAATTACTACCTTGTACTTTACAATCATATATAATTGACGGATACAAAGTACATTGTAACAACCCCCCTACTCATAAAAAGAACCCCTATCGCTAACGACATAAAAAATCTAAAAGGAATACCTAACTAATTAATTAATAACTTATACGTCGATAACCAAAGCATAAATAAATGTATTGTATTAACTTGAACTATATTGGATTGGATTGCATTCGATTGTATCGAAGACTTAATCAATTGAAATCATATATTTGGACCCGTGATTCGTCTAGTGATCAGTAATACGTCATGGCCGATAATAACCCCAGTTCTATTAAAAGGAGAAAAGGATTCCTATTTATAAACTACACTAACTAGTAGAACATAATTCCAAATAATAGTTAATATTTGACAATATATATATATAGTATATAGTATATAGTATATTATATATAGTATATCATAGTAAAATCTAAATAAGGATTAATCATACAATTTTACAAACATAGAAATAAGTAACGATATACGATGATGTTGTGAATGTCCTTTATATTATTCCTACAGTCAAAATTGATGCAGCAAACTAGCCTACTGTCAGTTTATGTAATAGACATATAATAATCAAGTTACACGAGTACCTAGAGTACGACGAGTACCACGAGAGCAAGTCATGTCAGTATATAATTACAAAATAAATCCATAGATACAGTGTATATGTATAAGCTGTGAGAACGTGAACAGAAAAGTCTGTTCAACATAAGAGTTTGTAAGTTTATCATTTAAGTTTGAAGTATTCCGGCTCGAGCTACTTGTGTTTTCCGGCTCGAGAGTCACAGCCCCGCCGTGTCGCTGAAACCAATTGGACTCATCCACCATACTTGGGCATCCATCTTCCGGACTGGACCGCTGATGGTCTTAATATGGGACTCATCAAAAATAAACTCAGCATCGATAAATATGGGACAAGAGGGCATTCTCTTTTTTCAACTCTAACAGTCAGTCATTATCAGTAGTCAATTGTCCTTCGACCTACGTGGCATAAACCTCCTACATGTCATCTAGCAATACTAAATACTGTACATCTACATTTCAATATAATTTTATGGTATAATGGCGTCAAGCATGTATGAGCAATTCCTTGAATATACTGTTAATTATCTCACATATTAGAAACTCTCCTTAAATTATTGTAGTCAGCGGTGGATATTCGAAACGGACATATTTTAAAATCGAAATATATTAGATACTTGACCAATAACCGGG
Organism: Pseudoips prasinana; assembly: GCA_951640165.1. NCBI lineage: Eukaryota > Metazoa > Arthropoda > Insecta > Lepidoptera > Nolidae > Pseudoips > Pseudoips prasinana. The sequence continues at coordinate 21,486,067 of OX621260.1, forward strand.
CTACTCCATGTCAACAGCAACGACGAAACACCGTAGTGTAAGAACAAGCTTTCCACTTGTCTTAAATCTCGAACAAATCTCGAAGATATCTCGAACAAATCTCGAACATATGTCGAACAATTCTCGAACAACAATTGCACATTCACACGGTCTCCGAAGATAAGATCCCACCTGGTTCACAGAGTGGTCACTTTATTTGCCATGCTCTAGGCGAGACACATGATGAAATATACAACTGCTTCTGCAGCTATATCAGGATATTAATTTGTAACTGGAACTTTGCTCCGCCATAGGTCACCCAGCCATCAGCTTATCAAACATAAGTAATGTTTAACAATTACTTTTCAATGAACTCCAACAAAATTATTTTAAATCAAAATATTATATAGCTTCAAACACCACCACCAAAATAACAATTATTTGGTTACTCGTACCTCCAACAACGCGCCATACAATTCCCACTAAAGGAACTCTCAAGTAAAATCAACAAATTGATTATCAAATATCTACTGCCTAATATTGTACCTAGTTCTACCTAGCCCTAAATTCCCTATTATTTAAAATGTAATACTGCAAGAAGATCTATTAGTATGTATGATTAATTTCTGTAATATCTACCATAACTTCTTCAAACATTTATATAAATTCTCCTTAGTTTATTATAACCAACAGCTCGCATTCGAAACTGACACACTTCGATCATATTACAAATTCAAAATATCACATTAAATACTGAACTAATAACTGGGGTATTCCACGCCAACAGCAACGACGAAACACCGTAGACATAATCTCCTGATAAATATCTCGAAGAAATCTCCAACAACAATTCGTACATTCACACGGTCTCCGAAGATAAGATTCCACCTGTTTCACAGAGTGGTCACTTTAGTTGCCATGCTCTAGGCGAGACACATGAAGAAGTGCACAACTGTTTCCGTAGCCATTATCAGGAAATTATTTTATAACTGGAACCCTGCTCCAACATGGATCACCCAGCCATCAGATCATTAAAAATAAGTAATATTCAATAATTACGTTCAAATTAACTCCAAAACTGATATAAATCAAAATATTGTCAGCATCAAACACATTACTGCGAAAACGATAATTATTTAGTGTCTGCTCCCACCTACAATAACGCGGCGCCACACAGTTTTAAACAAAGGAATTTCTAAATAAGAATTAACACGTTGAGTTTCAAATACCTACATGTCACGTCTTAGTATGAAGTGATTATTTCCCGATTATCCTACCTGATATTGTACCGGATCCTACCTAGCCGTAGAAATCACAGTAATTAAAAAGGTTAATACGTGTATGTGACCTAACTTGCCCCTACATCCATAGAATGCTAAATAAACCGTTCAAACTATTTAACCGTCAAAACGCTCTTATTGTCACCATAATATTTGATATAACACACGTTGGGCTTTTTTTCAACAACCAATATGTTGTATAATAATATAATAATATGTTGGTACAACGTCACACAGACCATCCCAGCCCCAAACCAAACAAAGCCCGTACCACGGGCACCAGGCAACGACACACACACCCATACAGATAGACAAACACTTAAATACATAGAAAACATCCACGACTCAGAAACAAACACTCGCGCTCAACACACAAATACCCGCACCCACCGGGATCGAACCCAGGACCACCAGCCTCGCAGGCAGGAGCACCATCAACCAGGCCACGGCGATCGTGCGACCACAAAGTATAAATCACACAAAACGTTCTTCAGTGCAGCATTAGACCATCAGGCGACTTTTAAATAATATAATAAAAGTACTTACAGGTTTCTTCTCATAAAATAAAGATTCACCACTCACACTCGACACGAGGCACTTTTACTTTAGAGGTTACTTTAAATTTACTGTAATACAAACTGGTGAATTCTTCTCAATACAAAATCGCCCATGCCGTCTCCTTATTTACAAAGAGAAAGCATGATCAACATCGCCTCGAAAAGAACAAACCAATTATCTTCATATGTTAATATTCCGTATTTTTTCAAAAGAACTCAAAGACTCGACCGGCAGCAAGACAGCCTAACAATCAGAACCCGTACTCTCTTCACTGTTAAATAAAAACTTCTTCCACGTTCACTGATACAGCAAAACTATTCTTCAACGATAAACACGAACTGCCACGAAGCTCCGAAATGTATCCTTTATATAGGCTGCTCGACATTGCGCTAACCTTTTATTTTATTGAACAGTGAAGGTAGTTAACACACGTAACCGAGCCTAAATTACAACGTATACACAAAAACGTCTAAAAATAAAATTGAAAATGTTAAGGTGTAACAAAAATTCACGATTATAAATTTCATAATTTGATTTAAAATTTATGGTGAAAACTTAGTAATTAGACGTCAGTTAACTACTTTGTATCATTTAGACACTATTGGAGAAATTTTATTATTTAACTTTGCCAAATGAATGCTATTGATCTTTAAAAGTACACTATTGTGTAATATAGCTATAATAAGAGCGTCTGTGGTCATTTTACAATTGATTCATCATCAGATTCTACATATTTTTATAATAAAGTACCAAAACGATTGATTTAAGTTAATTTGTTTACGCCACACGTCTTCTGATATTACCTTCTTTAAAGTTTTAATCATTTACTAAAAAATATCAGCTCGTAGAAAATAATTTCACTTTCATACAAACTAAATATTAACATATTCATTCGACATTGCGCTAACATTGAGCTATATATACTACATATACCTATATATATATATATACAATATGTACCCATAAACAAATACCCACTTCTCTAAATTTATTAAAACCTAAACTGAAGTTCTACGAGGAACCATAATTCATTCGTGACTTTTACTAAACAAATATAAATAAATTAATTAATAGAGTTTTATTAGAATAAAATTATTTCTTTGCTTTTTAAATCGGCAAACGTTTGTCGTCAGGACTAGCGACATCTATCGATTTTCTTCAAGACTATTTCATAAATTAAAATACTAACGACTATTAGTTCCTAATGATTACAGAGATGGAGTTATTTTATACAAATGTTTGAGAGTTCCTACTCATGAATAAAATATAGATTATAAAATCAAAGCGAGCAATAAAGTGGAAATAAATAAAATAAATGAAACTTTATTATAACATAAACAGAAGTTCTACTAGTAACGACTCGGGCGCATTGTTTGGCGTTATGATATTCTCTTATTAGTTCCTAATAATTCCAAAGATGGAGTTATTTTAAACAAATGTTTGGGAATTTTGCTCAGGGATGAAATGAAAAATAAGATCAAAGCGAGCAATAAAGTGGAAATAAATAAAATGATTTTAATCCTACTATAAGTAACGTGACATGACCCATGTTTAGTTACAACATCCAGGCTCAAAACAAATATTTACGGGTTAAACAAATAGTAGTCATGTGTGGGAATCGAACTCGGGACACGAAGTGGCCAGGCGACTGTCTTAACGAATCCGCTGTGCCATACATGTGTGAATATTAAAATAAAAGAGGCTTTTATTCACGTAGACTTTAAAAAAGCGCTTGTAAATAGTCCGAACATGTTTGTAGTAATATAGTTGTATACATTATTATTTCTAGTAACATAGATATTTTGGTACTATAAGGCTTATAAGGTAGGTTAGGTATTATAAGGCTTACTAAGAAAAACAGAATACCAAAACGCGAACTCTATTCACACTAACATTAGCTCAGAACAAATGACTTTTACTGTAATCTCTACTATACTTTTCTCATGGTCCGGAAATAATCTGAGTTGAGGAGTAGGCTACATTCGCTGAGGCTCATTAAGTTTAACTATTCGTAAAGGGTTGAACTGCTGCTGGAACAATCACATCGACGTTAACGAAGATTCGAGGAAACAATGGCCTACTAGATGGACTTGACTTATTTAAAGACAAATGACTTCAAGTTGTGCTTTGTGTATCTTTAGAGGCTTTAGTTTAAGTACGTGTACATGAGTCGTATGCTTGTCCGTTTTGGGTGGGGACCAGTAGCTGCTAAAATGTATAGAGCGCTCTCTGGATTAGACAGAACTATTAAATATCTAAATAAATGAATATCTTGGGACAATTAACACACTGCCATCTGATCCCAAAACTAGGCAGAGCTTGTACTATGGCAACCAGACTACGGATAAACATACTTATATATTTCTAAATACATACATATATTAGATATTTATATTAATAATAAAAATATCCATTTATTATCTCATCACAAATGGGGCATATGTAGGTAGTTACTTTACGTTTCAATAAACAAAACATGTGTCTAACTAGCCTTGGATCGAGTTCTGGGATATCTGACCAATATTCATTTACCAATACTCATTCATTTGTTATTTATATTGTAAATCTAGGCTAAGTTTTTACTGTGAACAAGGATTTATTATTATTATAAATAACACATATAACATTAACAAATATCTGTCCTGGGTGGAAATCGAACCCATGAGCTCTGGCTGTGCAGTCAGGGCAACTAACAACTAGGACATACTGGGAAAATGTGGTAAAATATATCTAAAACTATAAACTTCGATGGTTATATTAAAAGTATTCAAAACTATAAAGAACCACTTTGACAAGAACTTAAATCTGATTGGCGTGGTTGGTTCGATTCCCAATCAGGACAGATATTTGTAGACATGATCATGTCTGTTTGGCCAGAGTATGAGTGTAAAAGAAAAGCAGTATATCAATTATCTGGTTTCCATAGTACAAGCTCTGCTTAGTTTAGGATCAGATGGCCGTGTGTGAATAAGTCCCAGGATATAATTGTTAATAAGCTAGCTATACTATCATCATCATCATGTCAGCCGAAAGCCTTTCAAAACTACCCCAATATTAAACACATCGGAACTTTTTGGGATACTACTTCATAGATAAATCATATCAGCCGAAAAACATCAACAGCTGGACAAAGGCCTCCCCAAGGATCTCCACAATAGCCGGTCCTACGCTGCCCGCATCCAGCGACTTCCCGCGACCCGCACAATATCGGCGGTCTGGCTTGTAGGGGGCCTGCCCACGTTGCGTCTTTCGGTTCGTGGTCGCCACTCGAAAAACCTTTCTGCCCCATCGGCCATCGGTTCTACGAGCTACAATGTGCCCTGCCCACTACCACTTCAGTTTGGCAATTCTTTGGGCTATGACGGCTACTTTGGTTCGCCAGCGGATCTCAGCATTTCTGATTCGATCTCACAGGGAAATTCCAAGCACAGCCCTTTCCATTGCTCTTTGGGTGATCTTGAGCCACCTGATAAGGCCCATAGTGAGCGACCACGTCTCCGTTCCGTAGGTCATCACTGGCAACACACACCGGTCGAAGACTTTCGACTTGAACACTGCGGTATTTGGGACGAGAAGATATTACGTAGCTTCCCGAACGCTATACTATACTTGTAGTACACAAAATTGTCATCAATATATGTGGTTCTACGTGAAAGTTCACCTCAAAACTCAAAAATAAAATTACAACCTGCCAACGTGGACTAGAGCGCAGCATGCTAAAAATTAAGAAAAGATCAATAACCAAAGCAACAAACGCACTGAATTATGCACAAAAACTTAAGTGGAAATGGGCAGGCCATGTCGCGAGGCTTCAAGATCAGAGATGGACCTTAAAGTGACATTTTGGAAAGGCCTTCCAGATAAAAGTAGCAGAGGACGACCGTTGACACGCTGGGGTGATGAAATTGCAAGGACAGCCGGCCTAAACTGGAAGCAGACCGCACAGGATAGAGACATATGGGCATCTTTGGAGGAGGCCTTCACCCAATATGGGGTTCCTGCAGATATCATAAGTAAATGTAAAAAAAAGTACCTAAATGTTAAGACTATGTAAATGTAAAAAGCTATGTAATAGGTATTCGTAGGAAATAAAAGGCTTTTTTATTTATTTATTTTATATCTGGTTTTTCGAGCTATATTCTAAATAAATAAATGATTTCTGATTTCACAAAGCATCTTTTTCATAATTGAAAAGTTCTCAGCGAGGAAAGATTTCATAATCAAATTAAAAGGTGCGAAGAAAACGAAACCTTGCAAAGAAAATTGGCTGACGGCTATAAAATGTTATGGTCAGGACCAAGTACCTACGGCTCTTCCTGTTCGGCGTACGTTGGTGCGACCTCTAGTTTACGGTCAATTAAACGACAGAACTTATCCCAACTTTGATGTACTGCCGACCTGGAACTAATTAGAATTAGGCGAAAACGACCTTCCCGCCGCTTAACACCGGTCACCACTTATTGCGAGACTTATACTTGAAAACTCTTCAAAAAAATTTAGGAATTGGAAGTAAAGACGAAAATCTTCTTTAGAAAAGTTTCGTTTGACGGGCCGGTCGCGTGGATTTTTTAATTAATTATCAAAAAACATTACAATTCAGAAAACCTTATGTAAATACCTATAGTGTCACTTAAATCTATTGGATTTGACCGTGGCACTTCCCAATATGGGTCAATCTATACATATAAAAAATCGTAGGAAAGTCAAAACATATGAATATTTGTCATATGAATATTTTTTTATAAAGGATAGGTACTTGGGACGTGATCTACAATCAATATCGAAGCCAAAAATATAGTTTTTAGAATTTTATCTGTTTTTCTGTATGTATGTCCGGGCTAAACCCAAAAAGTAATGCATGGATTTACTTCCAATTTTACATGAATATTACCAAGAAGTCGGGTCAACATAATTATTATCACGCTATTACCTACGGGGGAGGAGCTGTGGTAATTTATAAAATTTAACGCGGTAAAACCGCGGGGCACAGCTAGTCCAATATATAAGTATAAACTAATACCTACTTATACGAGGAAACTATGCTTTAAAATTTACTAAACTAGAAAAGAAAATACACTTAAAACAACAACAACATTTAATGCAAATAAATAAAAACTACATACAGATTAAGTTCTCATACATTTTAATACCTTCAGTGACATAAAATATTGTTTTAATTTAACTTTTGCATTGTTTATATTAATATTGTCGATACACGGTTCGTAGATACTTGTATTTCATGCCACAGGTCGTGGGTTAAATTCCCACCCAGGGGGTCAGGGCAATCAGCGTTCAAATAGATGAACGTTAAAAATGATTAAATCATTCGGTTTCCATGAGCACATATGACGTCATCAATGGTCCGGAATCGATTTGCAACGTTGAAGCATTGAGTTAAATAACTAGAGAAGCAAACCTCATTATAGCGAGTCGCAAAAAGTGTAACCACTAGTTAACAGTGACCACGTAGCTTTGAAACACCTAGACATTTTAAAGTAAACATAATAATGTATCTATCTTACTTACACCGACCGCAATGACAATACAGTCGCTTAGATTAGACAAAGACAAAAGCAAAACATGCATCGGCTGGTTGGGGTTGCTTACCATATAAAAATTCCCCCAAAAAATATTTTAAATCAAGTTTATTTTAAAGATAATTTGTAATAAAATAAATTATTTAAAGTTAGTATTTCTTATTAAATTAAGTAAGCATGACTAAATAATAAAATAAAGATTTTGTTTCAATATTTTTTATTAAACCAAAAAATGGAATGTTGGATTATAATTACAAATAAAGTTTCCAAAATGGTGAAAAGAATGGAATGGAAACAAAAGTAGATTTAAATGTGGAAACTGATGAAGAAATGCATTATATATTATTATATAGAATACATAGCAATATAGAATTAAGAATATAACAAATTTAAAATCATTACAAAGAAAATGGAATAATTACATCAAACACTTGCTACACAATTTAGTTTGAGTTGTATTATAGCAGTTTGTGGCTGTGGAAATTTTATAAAAAGTATTTTTAGACCAATATTACCTATGTTCTGACAATATTAATTACCAAATTAAACCTTTACTTACAAGAAGCATTGGAATTGTTACGTTAGACAAATAAACACGGCCACAATCGCTTTTTGGTCCTAGTTTGTCTTCCTTTGTTTGTCCTGGAAGTGCTTTGAACAAATAACTGACGATTTAATCGGTTGCCAATCAGTCTGCTTTCTCAGCAATCGAATAACTTCCACCACGGCGTGATGCATCTTATGGCATACTGCAAGAAATATAAAATTGGTTATAAAAAATACTAGACTAAAAATACAATTGATTATTACCCACTTAATATAATTATTTTTATTTAATTAATAAACAGAGGTAATAACGTTACGTATTCCATAAATTACAAATTCCCCCAATATTATGGGAAAACTAACCAATGTTTTAGTGGTAACACTGAACCTTAAATAGAATATTAAATGTTTTAATTCAATTTTGGCGTCATTTACGTTAATATGAATACATAAACAATTAACTTACGTGTGGAAAGTAATTCCGCTTGATTTGTGATGTTTTTGCGACCTTGAATCGCATTCTTTGACTACACATTCACCCATTTTTCTCTTGGTTGAACACGGTTGGCGTCTCACTAAGCACTGAACTGACATTAGCTTCACATAAGGCTGTGTCCTTATGTGGAGTGGTTACGCATTGGCGCGGTTATTACTAATCTAGTTGTTTATATCAATGCGTTGAAGCCTATTGAAAGCATGATTTAGTAATTTTGAACCTTCATCTTACTTTTTAACTAAAATATTATTTCATCAGTAGCCGAAAGACGCCCACAGCTGGCCAATAGCCTCCCCGAAAGATCTCTTCAACGTGCGATTTATTTATGTGGCCCATAAGTAGTTGTTCCGAATCTGTATGTACAGACGCGAGCACATCCAGCTACCCCAATCTGTCAAATTTCTTTTATAGATTTTCAACATTATCACATAAATAAAATAAAATAAAATACAATAAAAAAGGTTTTTATTCAACTTTAAAAAAGCGCTTGTAAATATTTAGAACATGTTTGTAGTAATATATTTAAGTACATGTACAGTACATAAGCATAAGGTTCACTTTCAATTGGGGAAATATGACAGATTGGGGTAGTATGATGTGCTGGCGTCTGTGTATTATGTCCGTTAATTATATGTTTGTAAAGTGCCCCGCAACACAAGGATACGCAATGGACATTATTATGTAATATTGGCTTACTACGAAACGCAATTGTGGAGTTGGCGCGCTTCGACAGACTTCAGACACTTCTGTTCCAGTCTCCGAGCGGACAACAAGTGCCTAGAAAATGTCTCACGTTTCGTTGTGTTTGATTAATTGTGCCAAAATAATTACAAATTGATCTACGACTTTCATTTTAATCATACAAAGTATCCACGGCCACTAAAACGTCAGATGGTGACGATTCGAGTTACAACCCACTAGTATTGACATTCACTGTTGGCATCTTCATCATCTTCAGGCCGCAAGTCGTGGGTTCAATTCCCACCCACGATAGATGTTTGCGTGCATGAACATGTCTGTTTGTCCTAAGTCTGCGTGTAATCCTACTAATATTATTAAGGCGAAAGTTTGTAAGTATGGATCGATGGATGTTTGTTACTCTTACACGTTAAAACTAGTGAATGGATTTTAATGAAACTTTACAATAATATAGCTTATCCATCAGAATAACATATAGGCTACAATTTATAAATATTGTGTGAATTTACCAAAATATGACGAAACGTGTCAAGTAAGTAGGAAAAGATCATCTGCGAGCTATTCCGGCGTGCACTGCCAAAACCGCTAGAGCTAACATCCTACTAATATTATAAATGCGAAAGTTTGTGAGTATAGATGTATGGATGTATGTTTGTTACTCTTTTACGTTTAAAACTACCTTAACACAGGTAAAACCGCGGGGCTCAGCTAGTTAACTATAAAAGTATGTATTTACAAAAGAAAACTAGTATATAGTAGTATATCAGTTATCTGGTTTCCACAGCAGCTCTGCTTAGTTTGGGATCAGATGGCCTCGTGTGTGAATAATGTCCCAGGATATTACATATTATGGTATATTAATACAATTTTCCATTGTGAATAAAAAATTTCTTAGGGCATGCAGTTAAGAGTTTCATGAGAATGACGTCATTTTATGTAGATCGATTAAGTCTTATATGAGTTCGAAACTTAAATTCCATATATAAATTTCGTATCCATGCAGTTGAAACTTGGCTAGTTTGTGATACTGCAATTTTGGTTTTACTTTATAGTAAATTTCAAAGGAAAGTTCGGAAAGTAACGCATACGTTACCTTTTCTAGTGCACTCACAACTCTGAATTTACTCTTGCAGTAGACATAGTTTTGTTTGAGTATGCTCGAAAATTTTACTAAACCTGTAAAGTTTGCACGAAATATTAACAATAGCTTCCATGTTGCAATTGAATCCTTTGTTAAACTTTTCGTATGCATCATAACTAGGGTTTTAACGGGACATTCCCATCACAGGAAACACCTGACTACGGTGGGCATCGGAGACTGTAGAGTGTGTAGGTTCTGCAATAATGCGGACGAAACACCTTTACACCTGCTCTGCCACTGTGAACCACTGATGCATAAACCTAACACCGTCCTGGGCCAACACTTCTTGCTCCAGGTGGACGATGTTATCGATACTTCTGCCAAAAAGATTCTGCAATTTGTCTATGTTGCAGGGTTGGACAGGGAAGTTTAACGGGAAGTTTAGTTGGAGCAGCGAGCACAATAGTTCACCCCTGGACGCAGTGTTTCCAGGACCTCCAGGGAGTCGGAAATAGCCGCCACCGGAAGAATAAGAATACACTTTTCTTTTCTTAGTTACAAAAGAAGTATACCTGGTCTGTGTGAACGTTACAACCAGAAGGGGATGACCTTTGTCGGGCATTCTCTGACCAAAATGGAGATGCAAATAAATCATTATCATCGAATGACGTCCACTGCTGGACAAAGGCCTCCCCAAAAGATTTCCACAATAGGGTTGTGTCCGTCATTTGGATGAATATTCCATAATCGATACGCTTGGCAAACGGGCGATCGCATTATTTTTATTTATTTATTTAGAACTTCTTGCACAGAATTGTACAAAGGCGGACTAAATGCCAAAGGCATGCTCTTCATGTCAACCTTGGGGTGATGCAGAGAAAATATGGTAGGGGCACTAAAGTATAAAAATATTATAGATGAGAGAGAAGATATAGAAGGTACATAAATTACACAGATGGTCATAGTACACAGAGAGACGCAGCTGCCCGTCCTCTGATAGATACTGCCTCGGGACGATTTCTGCTCTCCCACAGGATGAGATGTAAATAGATACATACATGTATTTATTTATTATAGACACACCAACAGTACACAACATTTAAATCTTAGCGCACTATATAATTCAGTTCTTATATTTACACCTATTAAAGGCATGCACAACACACACTAAACATAGACAACGTTGACATACAATCGAGTTATTTTAAATTAAAAACAAACAAAAATACTAGAACTAACACAGATTAAAATGCATTAAAAACAATTGAAAAAGTTCTTATTGGCCTAAGAAAAAAAATGAGTCCCTATGCTAACGCTTCCAATATTTTACGCTTGTATGCATAAAATGCATCGGAAAAAATATCCATTTAGTCGATATTTTTATTAAAACCATTGTACTCATTACACGCTCGCACCAAAGGTGAATTAGTTAAGTGCGAGATTTGTTTTTGCGGGTGGGTGTATGAAGAATATAATGTGAGTAAACGAGGTGTGAAATGGAAATCGTATGTAATGTATACCAAATGTATGTACGTTATGTATGCCTAATCGAATGCCAAATAATCGAATAAATGTAGATCGACCCACTATAAATCGGATGTCTAAATACTCGAATGTTCAAAATGTCTAATGGTTTATAAATGGAGTAAGATTGAATTTTATACACGCTTAGGTACCAAATAATACAATTTTGGTTTCATTAAATAAAGTTTTATTTTATTACTAGCTGTGCCCCGTGGTATTCCCGCGTCAAACTTTATAAATTATAGCCTATGTTAAGCTAGGGTGACAGCTAACTTCATGCCAAATTTTATTGAAATCGTTCGAGCCGTTTATACATGAAAAAGTAACAAACATACACACTCACACACTCAAAAACTTTCGCCTTTATATTATTAGTGTGATTTCTAGAATTATCTATTAGCAAGAAAAGTATTGTACAGACATCGCAATGGAAATATCAAAATTCATATTTCATAAGTCTTAGCGCGTAGACAATAACGGACGAACGCCTTGCAATCTGGAGCATCGAGCCAGCGTGTTACAATCGACCCTATGGCAAAGGGAAATTTTGTGCTACTAGAACCATCCTTAATACCTCAGTTATAAAGACGTTATCAAGATCAAAGTGTAACCACAGACGCCACGCGGCAACGAGATGTCAACTAAGTAACCCCAATTCCCGCCACCTTGTACAGACGCCAGCATAACCAGCTCCCCCAATCTGTCAAATTTCTTTTACAGATTTTCAACTTTATCACATAACCATAAGGTTTACTTTTGATTGGGGAAATTTGACAGATTGGGGTAGCTCGATGTGCTGGCGTCTGTACATACTGTGCCTCACGCTGTGTTGATACCCCTTCATTTCTTGCATTCCTAGTACTACTGGAATTAATTACTCAGTATTGGGGTAATCCTCCGTTTGATTGGGAATGTTCCAAATGTTATGCAAATGAGGAATTGATTGGAATAGATTAGGATTTCGATCAACTATGTTACATGAACGGGTATAAATTTGTTTGTAAGGATAATGAGATTTGAAGGTTTTGAGATATTTACCAGAAAATATTTTTTATGGACAAGCATCCAGCAGTTGAAATCGTGTTGTTTCTCGATTTAAATACTCAATCAATATCATTAATTATTATTACTTTGTGGTGACGGCACAGAATATCATCACCCCATCTCATCCCGTGGGGGGCGTAGGAATCGTCCGAGCGAATACCTACCAGAGAACAGGCAGCAACGATTTTTTCTGTTAACTATGACCATCAAACTGCGATCGCCAACCCGTCTGCCAGGCGTGGCGATTATGGCATATCCCCCCATTCTTTGGGGAGGCTTTTGTCCAGCAGTGGACGGACTTTGGCTGACATGATGATCATCAATTAGGCTGTGTTTGTGTTGTACTTATATAGGTATATATGTTGATATACCTACAAAAACATGCAGTTTAAATGATGACCTCCTCCTTTTTAGGGTTCCGTACCCAAAGGGTAAAACGGGACCCTATTACTAAGACTTCGCTGTCTGTCTATCTGTCTCTCATGAACCGTGATAGTTAGACAGTTGAAATTTTCCCAGATGATGTATTTCTGTTGCTGCTATAACAAAAAATACTAAAAAATAAATATTTTATGGGGCTCCCATACAACAAACGTGGATTTTTTGCTCGTTTTTATACATGGTACGGAACCCTTCGTGCGCAAGTCCGACTCGCACTTGGCCGGTTTTTTGTTATTTGTTATGAAATTAAATGTTAACTTAATATGCCATTTGTACTGTACTACAGCAACTTTTCTAAGAAATAAAGTTATTATATTATTATATTAAATTAGCTAGCTAAATGTCACTACCATTATAAAATAAATTGTATAAACGTTTTAACATTCCATGTACCTAAATATCTGTAATAAGTAACTAGAAATAATAACTGTATTACTACAAACATGTTCTGACTATTTACAAGCGCTTTTTTAAAGTCTACGTGAATAAAAACCTTTTTATTTTATTTTAAAAGAAGGATCAGCAATATTTCTTGGTCACTACATTCACAATGTCCAACTTCTATTCAATATAAAAGGAACAAACACTAGTACACTTCGCATTCCAATACATACAGCGTTGTCACTAAGATCTCCTGTGTCAGCATGTGGAAAGTACAAATTCTTTCCTGTAATGTCTAAAAGTTTGCTGTTCAGGCTTTTATAGAAATAATGTAGGTATACATGCCAATGTGGAATGCTTTGATGCATTATGTGGCTAAGTATTTTTGTTGAAACTTATGCACTCATATAGACAATGGCAGACTTCAAGCCGAAGAAATTTTATCTACGTCAAGCGTAAGGGGAGATGCCGAGATAACAAGGTAGGTGCACTATGTATGAATAAATAACCTGGTTCAGGCTTAAAATTATAACCATGCAAAGAATAAAACTATAAGCAAAGACTTTTAATTGGCTTGCAGATGGCGAAACAAGTGTCATATTAAGGTTTTACAGCTGTAAGTTTGCCAGGTATTAAATAAATCTTCATTATGACGGGTTTGGTTGGTAAATGCTTGTCTTTCACGCCGCAGGTCGTGAGTTTGATTCCCACCTAGGACAGATATTTGTGTCGAGAGCACATGACAGAGACCTTCGTTATTTTATAAAAGTTTTTCTGCATTTCCCATAGTAGGCAAGAACAACCAGCGAATATGGACAGGTAGTAAAGGTGTATAAAATAGTACCAAAACTTAAACCAAACTTTTCAAAAAAGAAGAAAAAAGTTTGGTTTAATCTATACCCTATATTATTTATAGGATAAAGATTAAACCAAACTTTTTTTTTTTTTGCCATGGATTTCTTCTGGCGCCGGATTGAGGGAGCTCTAGACCAATGAGGTAGTCATACAAGGTTAAACAATAAGATTTTTAGTCTTACTAGGTTAAACTATGTACACAGTTTAGGAATACATTTTGTCCTCCTAGCCAAATTTCGGTCACGGCGGCCAGTCTCAATAGAGACTAGCATCTGCTCGGGACATATTATTGTGCACAATTGTGTGCGCAAACATAAGGGCCGTTTCTATTCCATCACTCTCGTGATCTACGACTAGTGACACAACCGGAAACAGGTCAGGTACAGGACCGATAGATTTATGTGCTCTCCCAGGCACGCGGTTAATACCGCCAACTCCCAGACTTGATACTGAGAAATTTATTTTTACAATTAAATCCCACAATCACCATTGCCTTGATCCCGGATTTGAACCCAGGACCTCAGATCGTTTTCTGCGGTTGAACACGCTACCGCTAGACCATCGAGGCCGTCCTATACCTGACCTATATCCTATAATAATACATAATAGTCCTGTACCTGTGTAAAATTTCATAATATTCATAATAGGAACTAAAACAACTTTAAAACCTTGGTGCATTATATATTTAAAGAACATGTATGTATACATATTACAAGTTTAATTGAATAGGCTGATAGAATTTGAAAACAAATCTCTATAACTATATACAGATAAAAAGGATTTTAAATATAATATGTCACATTCAATCAACGGCTTAGACTTAATTCATTCATATATATTTCATTCGTTCGTATAAACTCGCAAAACCTTTAATGCGAGATATGACAACACTATTTTTACACTCATAATGTTTGACTAAATCAAACTCAAGGTAACTTGATAAACACCAACAAACTCGCAGGATGATGAAAGATAGCTAACACAATAAGCAACAACTTTTGTTCTTCTAGTTCAGACATAAATCATAATCAGCATATCAGGCGAAAGACTCCTGGAAAAAACACTCCCCAAAAAGGCTTACCACGTCAGGCTTCGCACGGTATGGATAAAAATAAGACGATTCTAAAAATAATATACATTTTTCACTAAATAAATATATATTATGACTATGAAAGATGTCCAGAACTGCTGGTCTTGCAGTGCCCCCATCCAGCGGCATCCCGCGACTTTTGTAAGATCGTCGGTCCACCTTATTCGTTATCTCTACTCGATATCCTTTATGCTATGCAGCCGTCGGCTATAAGTGAGGGTTTATGACAGTTAAGTATAATAACTAATTATACATATATATCCTAATTCCTTGAAAAAGATTTGATTAATTCGATGTTTACTACCGACTATTAAATCAGAGATCCCCACCAAGACAAATCTTTGTGTCATGAACACGATTGTTTGTTCCGTACCTGGGAACTACAATTGATAAACATACTTATATAATATGTTTTAGGCTCTACACAGACGGACCGCATTTCAACTGCAATTCAACCGCGAATTGCAGTTTGAATGCAGTTGACACGACTGCAATGGACCAAACGGGCAGTCCGATTGCAGTTCAATTGCAGTCGGCGTGCAGTTGCAGTTGAAATGCGGTCCGTCTGTCTAGAGCCTTATATAAGTATGTTTATCAGTTGTTTTGTTGCCAAAGAATCTAATAGTCTAGTTTGCCTAGATTAGAGTCAGATGACAGTGTTTGTACCAAGATATTTATTTATTTAATTTATTTATAAAGTATCAACAACTGTAATAACGTTTTTCTTAAAAAAACGATATGACCTATTCATGAGCGTAACAAAAGTGTCATCGGATCTTATACATAATTCACGTGGCCGTGAGTATATAAAAGCTACGTTAGAAAAAGTTTGAAAAGGCTCGTAGGCAGTTGTAGGTAAACGTACGGTGATTTATTTACCTCTTGCCGAAACAGTTCACTTTTGTTCTTTGATTTTTCTTTTATATACGGGTTCTTTGTGACCCTTTGATGTATTTACGAATAAAGATGTATACTTACTTTTTACCAATGTAGAAAATAATTGTGGTTTCCGATATGTATTAATAGCAGACGTTGCGTGGGATAAGTTTTTTTTTATATAAAAGAGGGCGACAAACGAGCAAGTGGGTCACCTGATGGTAAGTAATCACCACCGCCCATGGACACTCGCAACGCCAGAGGTCGCGGGTGCGTTGTCGGCCCTTATAAAGTCGGCAAGCGAGCGTTGCTGACCCTTTCCCCCACCCCGATGAGCTCTGGTAATCTTACTCACACGCAGATACACAACATTAAGTTATTAATGATTGACGGTCACCGTAACCTAGTTGATAGTGCTCCTGCCTACGAAGCTGGTGGTCCTGGGTTCCAATCCCGGTAAGTGCAAATATTTGTGTGATGAGCACGAATATTTGTTTCTGAGTCATGGATGTTTTCTATGTATTTAAGTATTTATCTATCTATATAAGGTAGGAAGGAGGTACTTCCCCAATCGGGCTGCTCTTTGAGCGAATCGCTGTGTGAACCATATAACAAAAATAGTTTAAAATTTTGCCTACGCCCTGAACAACAATAATAGTAGTTCATGACCCTGACTACTAAGCCAGAGTCGTGGGTTCGACTCCCACCCAGGGTAAATCTTAGTGTGATGAGCACGATTTTGCTGATTGATAAATGCTTGCCTGTCACGCCGCAGGTCGTGGGTTCGATTCCCAGGACATATATTGGCATGCATGAAAAAATGTAGTGTTTGTAGTATATCAGTTATCTGGTTTCAATAGTAGGAAGGTACAAGCTCTGCTTAGTTTCGGATCACAAGGCTGTGTGTAAATAATATCCTAGGTCCCAGGCTATTATAATTTATAAAGTTTAAGTTTAACACAGGTAAAACCACGGGGCACAGCTAGTAAGGAATAATACTTATCGTATGTGCCGAGGTTACCCAAGTGTCAAAGTTGTACAAGCCACCCAGTTATAGGCCTCTGACATGGCTTTAACGCACCCTCCTAAGTGCGGTGATCCTCAGAAATTAAACCACTTTGGCGGTCACCCATCTATGGACTGACCGCGAGCTTTGTTGCTTGACCTCGCTAATCACTTACGGACCGGTGAGAGCGCTTAGGAGAACGCTCTGTCGAATAATGAAAGCAACTTCTATGTAGTCTTCTTTATCTACTTTATTCCATTATTCATAACCCTGTTGCTCCCATTTATCTCCGTGAACGCTTTGAGTATCTGGTGCCTAGTGGCAAACCTTGTCGCACAGCTACATCTCTTCTTTTTAGGACGCTTTCCCATACTTCCAGCCGCTATGATGGTTCATTTACTGTACGCGCAGTACGCCTTTGGAATTCTTTACCACATTCCATACGTCATAGCTCGTCGTTAAGTATTTTTAAGAGCAGAACTAAGAATCACTTCTTTTCTTTGTAATTTACGTATAAATCAGGTATGTAGATTTATGTAGTTTATTAAATAGATATATATTTTATAAGGTATCGTAGGTAATGATTAGTGTGTATTTTATCAATATTTTACCGACAAGGTACATAATTATAATACTTTGTTGCACACTGCCTATACCTATCATTTTAAAAATCTCTCTGTTCTGATGGTTTGCTGGAAGAACATTCAGTAATGAATTAAGCTCGCCTATATACATGCCTTTTCTTTTTGCTTTTATTAGCTTCACTTGTATACTATGTATGTAAGAAAATCTTGGAATCTTAATTTGAGCCACTTCCCGGTCTCCAATTAGGATGAAATTTTGCACACGCTCTGAGTTCTGACAATGTTTGCTTTGCTTTTTTTAACTTTGCTGTGTGGTGACGGCGACAAATATCAGAATCAGAATATCATCACCCCATCTCATCCCGTGGGGGGCGTAGAAGTCGACCCGAGGGAATATCTACCAGAGGATGGGCAGCAGCTTCCTTCTGAGTACTATGACCATCTTACTGCGATCGCCAACCCGCCTGCCAAGCGTGGCGATTATGGCATATTCCCCCAAGACGATTCTTGAGGGAGGCTTGTCCAGCAGTGGACTTATTTAGCTGTAATGGTGGTGGTGGTGGTGAGTTCTGACAATACATGACTAGCTAAGAAACGTCATTGCAAATCCAATATGGCGGCCTGCCCAAGATGGCAGATTGGCGGTTTGAAATCCACCCCCATGATATGGGTATCAAATGAAAGGCTTTGCTGTCAGGAATACGAAAAAAATAGTCTCATGACTTAAATCCAACATGGCGGACATCCAAGATGGCGGTGTTGCTATTTGTAATGCACCCCCATGATATGGGTATTAAATGAAAGGGTTTGCTGAATGGGATACGACAAAAATAATCACGTAACCTTTATGTAATGTTATGTGTTCTAAAAGCGTGTTTTTTAAACTATTATTGTAAATTTTCCCTTATTGTATGTTTTTGTGTGCAATAAAGAAAAAGAATAGTCATTTCAGTCATTCGATTGACCTACCTAAATCCTCCAATAGTACAGCTGACAGCAATTCCAGTCATCTACGTTGGTACAGTAATGAATGTCGGGATTGGAATCCAGTGCATGTCCAGCGGTTGATTGTCCGTTTGTCGCCTATTGAATGCAAGGATTTCGGTGCCATACCAATTTCCAGTTAGTCAGACGACTAGATTTACGATACTATATATAACATGTTACTTAATTAACGCACATCCTGAAAATAGTTTGTTCAGGATCGTTTACTGAATCAATTTATATCATTTCTAATATAGGTAATTTTTTATTACAAAAATAATTAAAACTACGGAAATTATTGTCATATTAACCCTGCATAGTCAAAACAAATTGAACAAGATCGTAAGTCAAAGTAATGAGACTTTTGAAATTGCAGTTTTATGTCTATTCATACAAATTCCGTCATTCAATACAAAACAAGAGAAATAAACTTTATCCTAAGAAACTAATTTAGTAAATAACAATGCATATACATGTTAAATTAAAAACTCAGTGTAGGTACGTATTATGATAACAACATAATATTCTAACTGGGGTGTTTGAGGGTGAGCGTTAATTACGTTACATGTTGTAGATGTACGGTATACGACATGTATGGCCGGTTGGCATAGTTGGAAAATGCTTGCAGGTCGTGGTTTCGATTCCCACATAGGACAGTTGATATTTGTGTGCATAGAAAGAAAGAACAGTTTATTTATAAGAATATACGACGGTCACCATAGCCTAGTTGGTAGTGCTCCTGCCTACGAAGCTGGTGGTCCTGGGTTCGAATCCCGGTAAGTGCAAATATTTGTGTGATGAGCACGAATATTTGTTTCTGAGTCATGGATGTTTTCTATGTATATATGTATTTATCTATCTATAGAAGTATGTATATCGTCGCCTGGTACCCATAGTACAAGCTTTGCTTAGTTTGGGGCTAGGATGATCTGTGTGACATTGTCCCCAGATATATTATATAGTACCTACAATAGCGAATGTCTCATATATTCTATCATTTCTGGTGTTCAAATATTATCTTATAATTATAAAATGATCATTCATGACCAAGACCAGTGATCATAATACGCGTCCGCCATACTCATTGAGTATAGACGGGATGCACATGCGCGTACTAACACAGTGGCGCACGCGGCTTGAATTGCGTCGGTGCTATCATACCTCACCTCGAGACCTGGCTGTGAAGGAAGGGCGGTAACGTCACCTACAGACTGACTCAGATACTCACCGGACACGGGTGTTTCGGTGACTATCTGAGCCGGATCGGCTGAAAAGTAACGACACACTGTCACCACTGCGAGAGCGACCTGAACCCTGTCCAGCATACGCTGGAGGAGTGCCCGGCCTGGAAGGCTGAGAGGTGAGTTCTGGTCGCTGAGATTGGACGGGATCTTTCGCCGCCAGCGGTCGTGTATGCGATGCTCTCTGGCGACTCCACCAAATGGGTCGCCGTGGTCTCCTTCTGTGAAGCAGTCACGTTCCAGAACGAGGCCGCTGAGGGGATTGGGAGTGAATCGATCCCGCTCGTAGACGGAAGAGGCGTCAGGGCTGCGGCAGTCGATAGACCAACTCCCATCAGGTGGCAGTATGAGAAGTGTCCTCTACTGCCGCCACGTGCAAGCAGCTCCGAGAAGACAGCGATCTGTTTGTGGCGCAGTCGCTGTGCCGGAATGGCAGGATTCGGCAACAGGGGAGGGCAATTCAGAGCCCTCCCAGGGTACGTGTCCCAACCATCTGGGACATGGCGCATAAAGGGGGCACTGGAGCGGCATACCCGCGTTCCCGTTGCTCCCCCATCAGGCGCCAAAAGAAGTCCACGGCGGGTTAGGTTTAGTCGGTGCGAGGCCGACCTACCCACCCGCAGGCACTTTTTGCGGGCAGCATGCATAGGCGCGATTCCCTCTGCCCTACAGTGATCATGCGAAGGTCGCTGGAGGCCGCTGGATGCTGGTAGCGTGTTGTGACGTACCAAATATCTATTTCAAGTTATCAAAATTCCATTCCAAAATCAATTTAACATTCACTATGTTAAACTTTATACTTCAATTCCACAGTAGGTAATCTCATCTATTACACTGAATTAAATCTCATAAATGTAACGATAATTAATAAAACGGGTGACATAAACAATGTATTAGCATAAATGGAAGGCTTTACTTGCAAATATACTGCCTATAGTAATACGTACTTAATAATAGTACTTACGGGAGGATACGACCGACGCAATTTATGTTGATTTTATCACCCGCCCATGTGCGAATCTACTCCGTTCGAATATACGTGGAAGGCTCGTAAAACCTTAACCTCACTTTTACCTATCTTAATCTTTGTAACATTTACTTCGTGGACCTCACTTTCATCTCAAGAAACTTTACAAAAATAACTCCAATTCTTTTTAATTTTTTAGGGTTCCGACCCAAAGGGTAAAACGGGACCCTATTACTAAGACTTCGCTGTCTGTCTATCTTTCCGTCTGTCACCAGGCTGTATCTCATGAACCGTGATAGTTAGACAGTTGACATTTTCACAGTTGATGTATTTCTGTTGCCGCTATAACATAATAAAAAACAAAATAAAATATTTTTTAAGAGGGCTCCCATTCAACAAACGTGAAGTTACGTCCACTGCTGGACCAAAGCCTCCCCAAAGAATGGGGAGATATGCCATAATTGCCACGCTTGGCAGACGGGTTGACAATCGCAGTTCGATGGTCATAGTTCACAGAAAAACATTATCCCATTCTCTGGTAGATTGTCGCTCGGACCGACTTTTTCCACCCCCACGGGATGAGATGGGGTGATGATATTCTACGCCATCACCACACAGCGAAATATAATATAGAGTAAATTATTAACAGTAGGATTTTCGCTCAATGAAGCTAAATATGGAAACAATGTTAGAACGGAATGAGACCAACAACTCGAGTAAAGCAATTTGCTCGGTTTTACGACTTTTCTAACATACGTGCTACCTTTGACTGCGAACTAAGAACAATACGCCATTTACGGCCGCCCTGATAACGTTGCTCCTTAAACTTAATTAACATTTTAAGCGAAGACGAGATCTTGTGAGCGTTGTACATTGAAAAATCTCTTCTTTATACTTACTTATCGTATGGGCTGTGGTTACCCTAGCGCCAGAGTTGTTCAAGCCAGCCAGCTCCTCTCTTGCTGTTGTCGGTCCCGGTTGTAGCCATTAGGGACCGACAGCTTAACAGCAGTAGGACTCTGACATGGCTTAACGACTGCTCCTCTTTTACTGTTACGGCCAGTCTCATTAGAGAGAGAGAGCTTTAAGCTGTCGGTCCCTAATAATAATAATAATCGTTTATTTCGGATAAAACATTCTCCATATATTGTTAGTACAAAGTTCTTAACCTAATGTTAGTAATCTTATAATATAGTAACAAACAATGCATTGAATAACAACCACACAACTGGGTATCACAATACCCTGGTATGTAGCTGAATCCAGTGCTTTAACATTGGGAAATCCCACCTATCGCATAATACGCTAATGGCTACAACCGGGACCGACAGCTTAAAGCTCTCTCTCTCTCTCTAATGAGACTGGCCGCCATGGCCGAAATGCGGCCGAAATTATTATTTAACTAGTAAATTTCTTTGTCCATAATCTTTAACCAGATGTTTAAAAGACCTGTAATTGGCTGTTTGCTGCTTTAATAAGTACACGTTTTTGTAGTTGTTCCTGGTTTCCCAAATAAATCAATAAAAACACATATACACGGTATAAATATCACTGTAATTGGCAAAAGAGGTGTGCGAATATCGTGACAAATGGAAATCCGTTGTCTCTGCCTAAGCCTCTGGAAAACAGGCGTGAGTTTCTATATGTATGTATGTAAATATAGCTTATGGGAAGCGTGACGTGTCGTTGACGCGAGTTTCACGCTTTTTGTTCACCCAAAA
The DNA here is from genome assembly GCA_951640165.1 of Pseudoips prasinana. NCBI lineage: Eukaryota > Metazoa > Arthropoda > Insecta > Lepidoptera > Nolidae > Pseudoips > Pseudoips prasinana. Next base: position 21,508,957 of record OX621260.1, read on the forward strand.
AGTACACATATTAATTACACAATATACTTACATATCATATCATGAGCACATGAGAAGCATGACGTGACGATGATGCGAGTTCCATGATTTTATAGCCTATGTGTTAATCCAGGGTGTCAGCTAACTCCATACCAAACTTTATTAAAATTTCTCCAGCCGTTTAGACGTGAAGAAGTAACAAACATACCCACTCACACTGTCACACACTCACAAACTTTCGTCTTTATAATATTAGTGTGATAAATAATCTAATAAATAATCTAAAAATCGAACTAGTGTTATTTTTTGTCCATTATCTATAGTGTGCAAGGATCGTGACAAATGGAAGTCCGTTGTCTCTGCCTACCCCTCTGGGAGACAGGCGTGAGTCTATGTATGTATGTATTATCTATAATCGTCTGTTTAAAATACCTGTACCTAATTGGCTGTTTGCTGCTTTAATAAGTACAAGTTTTTGTAGTTGTTCCTGTTGGTTTTCCAAATAAATAAAAACACATAGGTACATATACACAGTATACATATTTATTATTAGTGTGATTTATAAATTACACTAATATTATAAAAGCGAAAGTTGGTGAGTGTGTGAGTGTCAAACATACGTTTGTTACTTCTTCACGTCTTAACGGCTGTAGTGATTTTAATTAAATTGGTGATGGAGTTAGCTGACACCCTGGATTAGGCTATAATTTATTAAGTTTAACGCGGGTAAACCCGAGCGGCACAGCTAGTAATCTATAAATCTAACTAGTACCTAATATTTTTTGTCCATAATCTTTAACCAGATCTTAAAATACCTGTAATTGACCGTTTGCTGCTTTAATAAGTACACATTTTTGTAGTGGTTCCTATTGGTTTCCCAAATAAACAAATTAAAACAAGCTAATAAGAAAAACGAAACTCTTTGAAGCTACAAATCCTTTGATATAAATTATCAGATGGAGAGACCATGCCCAACGAGGCGAGTTAAATGAAATCAAAGACTCTCGAATTCTTTCACTCTAAGTTTCTATATCGCCCCGCAGTGGCAGCTGCGACATAACCCGAAAGCCTTATGAATTATTTAAAGGGAATCGTCCTTCGTCAGGCATTTGAATTATTTTGAAGCACTTGGTGTGCATAATTAAGTGTCCCGAATTTGTTGTATCTACTTAACTCTTTTGCCGGCACAGTAATTAGGTGTTGGCTAATTTATTCGTCGACCTAGTTTATATTTTGTCAACGCAAAAGTCAACTGGCTATTCTTACTCTTCTGGTGGCGGCTATTTCCAGTTCCAGGAGGCCCTGGTAACATTGCGTCCAGTGATGAACTATTAACGGACACCGTAGCCTAGTTGGTAGTGCTCCTGCTTACGAAGCTGGTGGTCCTGGGCTCGAATCCCGGTAAGTGCAAATATTTGTGTGATGAGCACAAATATTTGTTTCTGAGTCATGGATGTTTTCTATGTATATAAGTATTTATCTATCTATATAAGTATGTATATCGTCCCCTGGTACACATAGTACAAGCTTTGCTTAGTTTGGGGCTAGGATGATCTGTGTGACATTGTCCCTAGATATTATATTATTATTGTGCTCGCCGGCTCGGACTGCCTCGTTGGTCTAGCGGTAGCGTATTTACCCGCAGAGAACGAGGTCTTGGGTTCAAATCCCGGGTCGGGCCAAAAGTGATTTTGGGACTATTCTGTAAAAAAAAAAATTTCTTAGCATCAGCCCGAAGTCTTGGAGTTGGAGGTATTATACCCCCGTGCCTCGGAGAGCACGTAGAGCCGTCGGTCCTGTACCTGGCCTCTTTACGGTCGTGTCGTAATTAATCAATAAATCGAAATAAATTTTATAATAAAATAACATAAATAAAATTTAATTGAAATCATAATATAAAATAAAATATAATTTTTTTGTAATTATGTGACTTTCTAAAATTTTTTGAAGTTTAAATATGTACCCAAGAAATATTTGCACTCCAAAATATGGACAGGACATTAAACTAACACCACGATGTACTCATATTTCGAAAATCAATTATTTTAATTCATCATCAATCAAGTATATCTTTATTAGTAATCAGAACAATTCAACAAACCAACAATGCAAAATAATTATTTGGTTAACCTAATACTACAATAATTAACGCTGATTTTAATTAATAAATAATGTATTTGCATTGAATTTTCCAAGAAAATGCGTCCGAAAATGAGCTTGTACCGACATTATATTTACGCTCCCATATTATCATACATATTTCTGGTTAATAGCACAATAAGCTCATTGTGTTCCTAGTAAAGCCTATATTAATTCTAATATTATTTTATTCTATATAATTATTTACACACGGCCATCTGATCCCAAACTAAGCAGTGCTTGTACTATGGAAATCAGATAACTGATATACTACACACACTACTTTTCATTTGTAAATACATACTTATATTGATAAATTACACCCAGACTCAGGACCAGCAGACATGTTCATGAACACAAATATCTGTCCTGGGTGGGAATCCACGACACGTGAAAAGCAAGCATTTGACGGTCACCGTAGCCTAGTTGGTAGTGCTCCTGCCTACGAAGCAGGTGGTTCTGGGTTCGTAGTGCAAATATTTGTGTGATGAGCACAAATATTTGTTTCTGAGTCATGGATGTTTTCTATGTATATAAGTAGTTATCTATCTAAATAAGTATGTATATCGTCGCCTGGTACCTACCCATAGTACAAGCTTTGCTTAGTTGGGGGTTAGGATGATCTGTGTGACATTTTCCCTAGATATTATTATTATTATTTATTATCAACCACGCCAACAGGCTCCCAATAAACAAATAATATTGTGCGTTATACATACATGCAAAGAACAATCAATCTACGATCAATCGACTAAAAGCATCCACCGACATATTATATTATAAATGTATTATTTATTAAGCATGCCTTTCCTATTATTTTTTTTGAAGTTATACTTCTTTTGCGCGATGGAGAAAAATGATGAGAGTGAATTTTTACGATGCGCGCGCACACCGACACCAAAAAAATTAGCAGCATGAAGTTAGTTCTAGGTGGTATGAAAATGCATGAGAGTGAATTTTTACGATGCGCGCGCATCGTAAAAATAACAGCATGACGTTAGTTCTAGGTGGTATGAAAATTGATAACTATGTTCAAGTTGTATATTAAGAAGTATAACTTCTAACGCGTGTACATAAGTACACACAAGTTTTTTTTTATATATCATAGGTCGATAAACGAGCAAGCAGGTCACCTGATGGTAAGTGATCACCGCCGCCCATCTACACTCGCAACACCAGAGTAGTCGCGAGTGCGTTGCGGCCTTTAAATATCATAGGTCGATAAACGAGCAAGCAGGTCACCTGATGGTAAGTGATCACCGCCGCCCATCTACACTCGCAACACCAGAGTAGTCGCGAGTGCGTTGCGGCCTTTAAATATCATAGGTCGATAAACGAGCAAGCAGGTCACCTGATGGTAAGTGATCACCGCCGCCCATCTACACTCGCAACACCAGAGGAGTCGCGAGTGCGTTGCGGCCTTTAAATATCATAGGTCGATAAACGAGCAAGCAGGTCACCTGATGGTAAGTGATCACCGCCGCCCATCTACACTCGCAACACCAGAGTAGTCGCGAGTGCGTTGCGGCCTTTAAATATCATAGGTCGATAAACGAGCAAGCAGGTCACCTGATGGTAAGTGATCACCGCCGCCCATCTACACTCGCAACACCAGAGTAGTCGCGAGTGCGTTGCGGCCTTTAAAAGAGTCAGCAAACAAGTGTTACTGACCCTCCCCTCACCCCAATGAGCTCTGGCGACCTTACTCACACGCAGAAACACAACATTAAAGTTATTAATGATATTATTAAGGAATGTCTTCTGTAAGGTGGAGGTACATCCCCAGTCGGACTGTTCTTTGAGCGAATTAACGCTGTGCACTACCTCTTTAATCCAGACCTCTTTAAAAAAAACCTTTACATTTCCAGAAGGCTGGTCATAACCGTTCTTGTTTTTTAAAGCAGATTCGATTTTAGCTATCTCTACGAGCATTTAATGTAAAAGTTAGGCATAAGACAGTAAATTGGCGCTAATGATGCTCCTGGTGTTGCAAGGGTTCATAGGCTACGGTGACCACTTACCATCAGGTGGGCCGTATGCTTGTTTGCCAACTAAGTTGCATAAATAAACCAACCGCAGTAAAATACCAACTCAAATTAATGACTTATACATTATTACTTTGCAATCTATCACACTAATATTATAAATGCGAAAGTTTGTGAGTGGGTGACTGTGTATGTTTGCTACTTCTTCACGTCTAAATGGCTGGTGCGATTTTGCTAACATTTTGTATGGAGTTAGCTAACACCCTGGATAAACACATAGGCTATAATTTACAAAGTTTAACGTGGGTAAAACCTCGGGGCACAGCTAGTATTATAAATGCGAAAGTTTGTGACTGTGTGCGTATCTATGTTTGTTACTTCTTCACGTCTAAACGGCTGGAGAGATTATAATAAAATTTGGTATGGTGTTAGATTAACACATAGACTATAATTTATAAAATTTAACGCAGGTAAAACCGCGGGGCACAACTAGTTTGTAATATTTCCGATTGCGATTTTGTGACTGCAAGTCGCAAAATCCGCCGCCGTAAAATAATTTCTAAAGTTGTATACTTTTAGCCGTGTGGTTTACGGTCTAGAATGAATAACAGGGCCACCCCATACTGTCCTGTGGGTATTGTAAAAGGCAACTAAGGGATACACCAGGTAGTCAGGCAGCAACCCCACTTGTGTAGTAGCGACCGCCAACTGCGGTCGCCATGTCGAACACCAGGACTACGGCAAACATCATAATGACGGGACCAACTCTTGTAATTGAAAAAATCTCCCACTTATATTTAGCACCCAATTAGTTCTTTTTTGTACCTGTCCTGAAATTTTTGTACCTTACAACACTGGTCCACCATTATGATGCGTCATAATGGCAAGACCATGCCCGTACTCCAAAAATACAACGAATTACATCATCCAGATCAAATCAGTATTTAGAACCTGATTTAGTACCTCCGATAATATTAGTCGGGCAACCCCGAGTCGTTAACAAGTGCTCTCTGTGTCTCAATAAATAAAAATATAAAACAACTTAATTTAATCAAGTTTTCGCTGTGAAATCTGTGTCGGCCGGTAAAACATAACCTCTTCGGTCGAAGCGCAAGACATTCTCACGGCATTGCAAGAAAAAATTGTGAGTTGAAACTGTGTAAATGTATACGAGATCGTTACTCACTTTTGATTATCACTCACACATACATAAACAGCTGATTCACAGCTGATTCACAGCTGTTTTGGTTAATAATATAAGCACTCACACAATCACAAACAACCAGCCACAAACTGACGTTTAACGTCAATGCTGACAGCTAAGGATTGCCAAGTATAAAATATTCGTTTAGAAATGCACATCTAAAGCGCCGCCCACACGAGCGCTTTTTATATGTCAACATCAACCAAGGATAAATCTGATTGGTCAGTTTCAATTCCTTATCTCTCCTGTGAGCTTCTTTTGGACGGACTCCACCTTGTGGGCGGTGCAAGAACAAGACTGCAAGATTTATGTCTTAACCTGCTTAATGTGAAAGTTTGCGATTGGCCCCCAAGATTTGAACCCCGACCTCTTTAGCGGAAAAAGCTGACGCCTACACCACTGGGCTGCGTTAGACTTCGATGTGCCATCGCGTCTTACACCCCCACTCTGCCCTTACCGCAACGTAGCTGCGTGTAGCTGTGGTACTACTTCGCTAACACCTTCCACTCAATCGCGCGCGACACCGAAGATCTGCTACGAGTGCTATACGTGCGGCGACTAATACCTCTTCGTTCACATATCGTTGCCGCTTTTGCAACTAACCTGTTCTACGGGTAAGTGATGCCCGTACTTATACCTATAAAATAAGCTACTAAAAGGCACAATGTCTGAATCAATAATCTGGGGCTGTTGCTCTGAAAATGTAGATGATGAATATGCTGTGTGCAGCATCTGTAACCAGCACTATCATGTGGCATGTTTGCAATCTTCCGATATGCAGGGTGAATCCATAGAGGTTTTATCATCTAACTGGCGTTGCCCGTTATGTACAAGCGCTCAACCTAAAAAAGGACGCAAAAATGATGATAATACACCAATAAGATGTGCCAAAGGGACGACAAATGTCAACACACGTCCAAAGAAAAAGAAAGCCCTATCCTCTCCAACCGTTTCACCCCCATCGAAACCTAGTGTAATAAATAAGGATGAACTACGTGAAGTCATTGCCGATATCCTTAAAATCGAAAGGCAGAAAATTGTTCAGGAATTGAAAATAATAGTAGAAACCACGATAAACAACAAATTAAAAAATATAACTGAAAAAATTAACGATGTGCAAAGTTCAATGAATTTCATGAATGATCAATACGAAGAAATTAAGCAAAAAATGCAGTCTTCTTCAGTGATTTTTAGAAGTCTACAGAAAGAAAATGCGATACTTAGTAACACTGTTACCGATTTAAATGCGCGTCTAAACCAAATGGAACAACACGCTCGTAGCAATAATATTGAAATTCATTGTGTACCAGAATTTAAAAATGAAAATTTAGTAGCTCTGACCAAACAGTTGGGTTCTACTATAGGTTTCAACGTAACTGAAGATCAAATATTGCAATGCACAAGAATTGCAAAACTTAACCGAGAAACGGAACGTCCTAGATCCATAGTTGTCCAGTTTAGCTCGCCTCGCATACGTGACGGTTTCTTGGCATCTACTTTCAAGTATAACAAAACCCATAGAGAAGATAAGCTGAACTGTTCTCACGTTGGCATTGCAGGTGATAAAAAACCAATTTTTATCATGGAACATCTTTCGCCACTTAATAAAACCATACACGCTGCAACTAGATTCAAGGCCCGAGAATTGAATTATAAATTTGTGTGGGTTAGAGGAGGCAGAGTTATGATGAGGAAAGACGAAACTTCTGAAACTCTAGTGATCAAAGACATTTCAATTTTGGATAAAATTAAGTAAACTGTATTTAGGTATATATTTCTTTTTAATGTGTTTGAATGTTATGTGTTATTTTAATTTTTAAAATTCAATAGTTTAAATATTTATTATCAAAATTGTAGAGGTTTAAGGACTAAAACAAACAAATTTTATTGTAATCTCTCTAGCTTAAATTACGATATTATTATTTTGACCGAGACTTGGTTGAATTGTAATATACTCAGCAGTGAGCTGTTTGACGATAGGTACACGGTTTATAGAAGAGACAGAGAATCTACAGGTTTTCATAACAATAAAGACGGTGGCGGAGTCCTTATAGCTGTCTCGAAAAAAATTAACTCAAATCGCTGCGATAGATGGGAAAGTAAATGCGAAGATCTATGGGTCACTATTGACGTATCCGCGGATCATGCCTCACGCCAAGTAGCTCTCTGTGCGGTATATCTGCCCCCACCCGTAAGTCTACCATGTTTAGAACACTTCATTGAACATTGCAATAACGTTTTTGAAACAACCGATATGCCTATGTGTATAATAGGTGACTTTAATCAAAGTAAAATAAACTGGAACGTAGGGGCCATAAATAATTTCATTTCAAGTTCATGTGACAGACTATTGGAGTTCATAAATACATGCAAATTGACACAACACAACAAAATTGCCAACAATTCTGGTCGTATTTTAGACTTAGTTCTATCAACTCTAGAGTCGATCACAATTAATGAGGCTTATTCTTCCCTAACTGTAATTGATAAACTACATCCGCCCCTTGAAATTAATCTGACAATCACGAAAGAACTGAGACTTCCGTATAATATCAATTCTCGTCCAAATTTCTACAAATCAAATTTTGTGCAAATCAATAAAATGCTTGGTGAGCAGGATTGGGAGGAACTTTTCCGCGAACATATTGATGTTAATAGCATGTTAAAGGCATTTTATGATGTTCTAAGGACTGCTATAAATATACACGTACCATTTTGTAAACCAAAATCTAACTACTATCCTCCATGGTTTAACAAAGTAATTATAAGATCATTAAAAGAAAAGAATAAATTAAGGTTACGTTTTAAAAAATATAAAAACCCCTTAGACAAGTATGAACTTACAATAATAACCAAAAATTGTCAGCATATGGCTAAGGAATTATATAATAATTACATGGATAACATAGAGACAGAATTAAAGAAGAATCCTAAATTATTTTGGTCACACATAAAGTCTAAAAGAGGTGGTTCCAGTGCATATCCATTAACAATGACAGACGGACAGAGAACTACATCTAACGGTCCATTAATTTGTAACTTATTTGCTAATCACTTCCAATCAGCGTTTAGTAACAGCGATGACAGAGAATATAAACAAAACTCAAACTTCATGCATATCTTAAGAAGCAACAGTCAGTGCTTAACGCATCCAACAATAGATAGACAACACTTACTTAAAAAATTATTATCACTAGACGTAACAAAGGGGGCCGGCACTGATGGAATCCCACCAATTTTTATCGCAAAGTGTGCTCCTAATTTAGTTACACCATTATTACATATTTACAAAAAATCATTGGCTACGGGTATTTTCCCTTCGGAATGGAAAAAATCCAAAGTCGTTCCTGTACACAAATCGGATAGAAAAGATGTTATCGCTAACTACAGACCAATTACAATTCTGTCTACCTTTGCGAAGGTATTTGAAGCACTAATATGCCCTCACGTCCAACGCCATTTCAAAAAGTACCTCAGTGATCATCAACATGGTTTTGTACCATCCAGATCAACTACTTCGAATTTGTTATCTTTTTCTGAAACAGTCATATGTTCAGTTGATTCAAATAAACAGGTTGATGTGTTGTATGCTGACTTTAGCAAGGCCTTCGACAAGATGCCTCATTCCGTCCTAATTGATAAATTGGCAGCATACGGCATCACCGGATCTTTCTTGCAATGGATTAAATCCTACTTAACTAAAAGAGAATACAATGTAGTGGTAAATGGTTTTACATCTGACAGCCATCTCATAACATCCGGTGCCCCACAGGGTTCGCATTTGGCCCCTATATTGTTTAATATATTTATTAACGATCTCCCTCAATGTTTTTTGCACTCTGAATGCTACTTATACGCAGACGACCTTAAAATCTTAAGAACAATAAATACACCTGACGACACAAATCTACTACAACAAGACTTAAACCGGTTAATAAAATGGTGTTCAGACAATAATATGAAATTAAACACCACTAAGTGCTTCCACATAAAATTTTCCCGGAAATCACAACTAACCGGATCTGATTACTTTATTGAGAATCAAAAAATTCAAGAAGTGGATTTAATCAAAGACTTAGGAGTCTGGTTTGATAGGAAACTAACGTTCATACCCCATATAGACAATATTACAAAAAAGGCATCAAAAATGTTGGGTTTCGTGATAAGGAACTCTAGAGGATTTAAGAAAAGTACCACAAAAATCCTATTATACAATAATTTCGTCCGTAGCGTTTTAGATTACTGTAGTTCTGTATGGAGACCACACTACGCAATACATATATTACGAATTGAAAGGATTCAAAAAAGATTTCTATGGCACTTGGCTTTCTCGCAAGGGAAAACAAAGGAGCTATTATCATATAAACATCGCCTCCATTTCTTTAAATTACTACCCTTAGAAATACGCAGAGATATCTCGGATGCCCTGTTTATTTTTAAACTACTAAATAATAAAATTGACTGCCCATATCTGCTAAAACTAATTAGATTTAGAGTACCCTCCCGGATACCCCGAAATGCCATAACGCCACTATGTCCACCTCTACGTAGAACAGTTCTAGGCGCAAACTCACCAATCCCTACAATGTGTAAAATTATAAACAATTGCAGCGACATGACAGACATTCACCATAACACAACTGCCATATTTTATAACATTATAAAACAACATCTCGGTACCAACACATACAACATATAATGCACCAAAATCCTGTTTGTTTTTACTTATTTAGTCCCTTGGTTAGTTCTTATTTACCTGTTATTCTTAGTTAATATTTCAAGTTTATCCCAGATTTTTTTTTATTTTATTATTATATTGTTAGTCATAATCATATAATATATTATCTTAATAATTAGAATATATTGTAAAAACACACAGACATTTTCGTACTTTTCGTTTTTCAGGATAGTTAACTCCTTAGTTATTTTTGTAATCTGCATTTATTTGAAATTTCGCAGTGTTATTCTCAAAATTGATTTAATACTTATTATATATTAATTAATTAAATGTATCTGTTTCACCTATAATAAGAATTGCTTTTTTGTACAATATTATTATTAATTTTTATAATTGTATCTCTATAATTTAATTTTAATGTATTGTAAAAGTCGTTTGTTAGCTAAAATCTCTTTGTTTTGTGTTCACATATCTATTCTTTATATTATTGCATGTGGTGTCAGCCTATAATTGGTTGTTGCACAAAGAAAATACCTAAATATGTCTGTACAATATGTTATGAATTGTGTAAGCGATCGTTGGTTGACCTAATAAATAAATAAAATAAAAATAAAATAAAATAATCTACAGTGAGAGGCGGAGAACTCGGTAGTTTTTTTTTTATAAAATAAATTTTTAATTTTGACATTTTATGCGCCTGAAAAAATTAATGAGCGAAAATACTTCAAGTAAAAAGTTGCAGGCACTTTTCATGCAGGCGCTTTACTATTTATTTTTTTCAAGCAGGAAACTTGTGCAACGAATTACATCATCCAAATCAAACCAGTTTAGAACTTGATTTAGTACCTCCGATAATCTACAGTGAAAGACGAAGAACTCAGTAGATTTATATAAAAATAAAAATTTTCATTTTTGACATTTTATGTGCCTGAATAATTTCATGAGCAAAAGTCCTTGAAGTCAAAAGTTGCAGCTGCTTTTAGCAGGCGCTTTATTATTAGTTTTTATGTTATTTACATTATTGTATAACAATTATGTTATTACATAATATCGGTTAGGCCAAGCAGGAAACTTATATAAATAATACGGTGTTTAATATATGTACTATTACAAATAAATAATACTACTCCCTACCTACTTTTTGCTTTTTTTAAGTACCTTGCTCGCACTTCTGGGAATATAATAAAAGTTAGTCCAGACATTTTTGAGTTTTGCGCTTAACAACGCATTTAGCGATTCATTTGTATGTATATGGATTTATGTTGCAGACTGACCCTCACGTAAATAGGTGTACATAAATATGAAAAGTAGGATGTGCAGATTATTTATTTTTAAAGTATGTTAAAGACCGTCTTTTTTATACAAGTTTCCTGCTTGAAAACAATAAATAGTAAAGCGCCTGCATGAAAAGTACCTGCAACTTTTTACTTGAAGTATTTTCGCTCATTAATTTTTTCAGGCGCATAAAATGTCAAAATTAAAAATTTATTTTATAAAAAAGAACTACCGAGTTCTCCGCCTCTCACTGTAGATTATTGGAGGTACTAAATCAGGTTCTAAATACTGATTTGATCTGGATGATGTAATTCGTTTTTTTTTAGGAGTAAGTGCATGGTCTTGCCATTATGACGCATCATAATGGCGGACCAGTGTTGTAAGGTACAAAAATTTAAGGCCAGGTACAAAAAAGAACTAATTGGGTGCTAAATATAAGTGGGAGATTTTTTCAATTACAAGAGTTGGTCCCGTCATTATGACGTTTGCCGTAGTCCTGGTGTCCGACTTGGCGACCGCAGTTGGCGGTCGCTACTACACAAGTGGGGTTGCTGCCTGACTACCTGGTGTATCCCTTAGTTGCCTTTTACGACACCCACAGGACGGTATGGGGTGGCCCTGTTATTTATTCTAGGCCGGAAACCACATAGCTAAAAGTATACAACTTTAGAAATAATTTGCAGGCATTTATTTGACATCTCTGAAATAAAAGGTATAAATTTAAGTGAGGGTGGGAATCGAACCCACGACCACGGGGTATCCGGCCCCATGTGCGTCAAGCGCACCGTTAAAGTTGAGTTGAGGATGTTGAGTGTCCATAGACGGCCTGAATACTGCTGCAATTTCTTCCAGGTTAAACCAGGTAGAATACACATTGAAGCCATAAAAGTGGGTAGCAACAGTGTCGCAATTATTTACTTACTTATTTATTTATTAACGTATGGGCAGAGGTTACCCAAGCGTCAGATTCTTTGAAGCCGCTCAGTGGGGCTCTGACATGTCTTATTGACTACAACCGGATGCTCCCGAAGCACGGAGCCGCTCAGAAATTAAACCATTTTGTGGTTACCTATCTATATACTGAACGCATGCCTAGGTGCTGAACATATATATATATATATATATATATATAATAGTAGCAGTATTCACGTGTCACTATGGCACCAACAATCACCCACAGGCAGCATTTGTGAGAGGAAAATTAAACAATGCTGCTTATCATCATTACAGCTAAATAAGTCCACTGCTGGACAAGCCTCCCTCAAGAATCGTCTTGGGGGGATATGCCATAATCGCCACGCTTGGCAGGCGGGTTGGCGATCGCAGTAAGATGGTCATAGTAATCAGAAGGAAGCTGCTGCCCATCCTCTGGTAGATATTCCCTCGGGTCGACTTCTACGCCCCCCACGGGATGAGATGGGGTGATGATATTCTGATTCAGATACTTGTCGCCGTCACCACACAGCTGAGGTCCCGTCACCACACACAATGCTGCTTATACTATGTGGTAAATGCGATGCTTTGGCAAGACACAGATTAGCTAATATATGACTGGCCTATGCAAAACAAGGAGACTACAAGGAGCTTCCGCTGAGAAGCAGAATGCACTCTACACTAGGGATACAATAAAATGAAATTGGGGTTAGCATAAAACATCCTGAAGGGTCGAAGTGCTGTATATGTAAGTACACCCATACAAAGAGAAGATACAAGTCCAAGGGCGGCGGTGATCACTTACTAACAGGTAACCCACTTGCTCGTTGGTCTTCCTATTGGATAAAAAAGAAACCCCGCGACACAGGGTTCATTTCTCAAAAAATGGCGTAGACACTAGACAGTTCAAAAAATATATACAACTCATCACTGTTTTCAGACAAAGAATCAGAATATTGGTACATAAGGTCGTAACATACATCCCCAAAGAACCCAGCGTATTTTTGATTAAAATCAAATCTAACGTTCGTGTATCTGCCATTCGAACATGACGAGTGGCCAAATAAAAAACCAACTGGGAAACCGTTGAATATTGATTTGTTTCCCCATTCGGCGGGAACGATTGCAACGACTTCACAGACCACTACGCGAGTAGACGTTTCGAAAAAGTGGCCATAGCTTGTGAGATGAAAGATGTGAAATGAAATAATGAAATTTATTCAGCACTTGGCTTCTTGGCACACATACACTTGTACATGTCAAGCTCACAATACAGTACATAAACATAGTCGAATACAGTATAAAAGTTACAAAAAATTTATTAGTCCGTCCGTGCGGTCGGTTTTATCAGATATATTTTCTTAAATCCTAAAAAAAATAACAAGTTACTAATCTATTATTTTGAAATGTAGTTGTACTATATTAAAATTAAAGAATTGAAGGCAATGAGCATTTGGCTAGCGCAGAAGGCTCTTAACCAGTAGCTTAAATTAAGCGACTAATACCTGAGGCGACCCTTTTGGGGTTCGGGCCACATATCAGGGGGCCGCTGAAGAAAAAAGATAGAATTCTAAGATAGGGTGTGATCAGTTGCACGGGATCACCGATGACGCGTTAAGGGGCCAAAGCGATCCTCGCCGCTGAGTAACCTACCCTAGCTAACCTGCGGCTTTCTGTAGCGGCATGTGTGTGAGCTAGTGACAATCACACTACTCACACTACTTGACGAGATCCCTAGGTCAACAAAATATAATAAAGCAATCTGGCTATGTGTGTACGTCTCTATAATAAGTTACCTAACAATCTAAAAACACTACAATGCAGATTATTTATAATTAATCTATATGAATGGTCGAATGGAAATAACTTCTATAGCACTAAGGAATTCCTGAAACTGAAAATTTGCATGCCTTAGTTTTTAAGCAAAACATGTATGGTCTAATTCTATTTTTAACAGCTCTGTTTACCATGTTTTTTGGCAAATAAAGATATGACAATGACTATCATACTAATATTATAAAGGCGAAAGTTTGTCAGTGTGCGAGTGTGTATGTTTGTTACTACTTCACGTCTAAACGGCTGGGGGGATTTTAATAAAATTTGAAATGGAGATAGCTGACATCCTGGATTAATACATAGGCTATAATTTAAAAAGTTACATACTTTAAGGGTTATAGGAAATGAAATTAAAAGGCTTTATTATTATTATTACCTAAGTAACTCTGTATCTGACTATCTCAACCTGACGGCTTGTCATGGTTTACTCCCAGCACATTCATATCCGACTCGTGGCTCTAGCTGTCTAGACCATATCACACTGAAATCAAAAAATGAAGCACTCACATTAGTACTAGATTCCTCAATTACAGGTCATAATAGCGTGCTACTGTGTCTTTACTATAAAAGAACACTGCCTGCATCTAACTCAACCATAAAAAACCGTTTAAATAATGAAATGCTTACCAATGACCTTAAATGTATAGATTTCAGCCAACTATACAATATTCCATGTGCAAACAAAGCTGCAGATTACTTTCTTAACACTTTAGATATACTGATAAAAGATAATTCTAAGGCTATTAAAACATCTAGGAGGAAGAGAATATTAAAGCCTTGGGTGACATTGGGCTTATTAAAATGTATGAAGAACAGGGACAATCTCTACAAAAAACAAAAAAATGAACCAGACAACGACGTTTTAGTTACCACTTACAGAAGATATAGAAATTTCTGCTGTACCATACTAAAAAAACTAAAAAGAGAGTATGAAAAACAACAATTACAGAGTACAACTAAAAATAATAAGCAGTTATGGAAGGCTATAAAGGAGATTACTAGTACTACTAAAAAGAAAGATAACTCGACGGAGCTACTTGACGAAAAAAACCCGATCCAAGCAATTAATAATGTTAACTACTTCTTTGCCAACATAGGGAAAAAGCTTGCGGAAAACATAAATAATAATGGTGACCACCTTGATATATCCAAATCATATCCCCATTCATTTGTGCTTTTACCAACGGATCAAAATGAAATAAGATTACTAATATCCAATCTAAAAAGTGATTGCGCAGTTGGACTAGATATGCTCTCGGCTGAGACTCTCAAATTAAATATAGATATTCTAACCCCACCTATAACTCATATTTGCAACCTATCACTAGAAACTGGAGTGTTCCCAACATGTTTCAAAAAGTCAAAAATTGTCCCGGTTCACAAGAGTGGGGACAGAGGCCGTGTTAATAATTATAGACCTATATCTATCCTTCCTACTATTTCCAAAATTCTGGAGAAATTGATAAACAACAGGTTAGTTAAATATTTAGAGGACAATAACCTTCTATCACAGGCACAGTATGGTTTTAGAGCAAAAAGATCAACAGCAGATGCTGTGCATGAATTAACTGACTATGTTGTGCAAAACATGGATAAAAAAAAGAAAACAATAGCTATATTTTTGGATCTAACCAAAGCATTTGACACGGTCTCTGTTCCCATCTTGATAAAAAAGCTTGAACGTCTTGGCATCAGAGACCTACAATTAAAACTTTTTGAAAGTTATTTAAGTAATCGAACGCAGCGGGTGGGCATGCTGCCCTGTGGAACTCCGAAATAAACAGATTCATCCTTACTGGTAAAATTTTCAATCATCACCCGCTGCGTTCGATTACTTAAATAACTTTCAAAAAGTTTTAATTGTAGGTCTCTGATTGGGCCCAACATTATTCCTCATTTACATTAACGACCTATGCGAATTAAAACTTGTTAAATCTAAAACAATAACATTTGCCGATGACACAGCACTGATCTTCAGCGGTGACTCATGGGATGAAGCCTTCATAAATGCACAAAAAGGTTACAACATAGCAACAAAATAGTTGTAGAACAATATGTTGACTTTAAATCAAGAAAAAACCAAATATATCGTCTTTTGCCTGACCAGCGAAGACACTGACAACTCCTCAAAGTCCCTAATATCTCATTCATGCCATAACAATAACGACTATAACTGTTTATGTCCCAGGCTTCAAAAAACAACTCATATTAAATATTTAGGCATTATGATTGATAATAAGTTAAACTTTCAGACGCATATTGACATGTTAGCGTCAAGAATCCGCAAACTAATAGCTGTCTTTAAAAAGTTGCGACATGTGGCCAGTAATGAACTCATAAAAACTGTTTACATAACATTATGCCAATCACTTATTACATATTGTATCACCTCATGGGGTGGAGCTACAAAAACCCATCTTCTTAAAGTTGAGAGAGCACAAAGAGCAATCTTAAAAGTAAGCCATTTCTTACCATTTCTGCATCCTACTTCTGATCTCTACAAAATATGCGGGGTATTAACAGTCCGCCAGCTTTTTATTCTTCATATTATTATAAAAAAACATTCGGAAACAAAATACGAGTCAGAAGTTGTGACCCAAAAACGCAGAAACGACAGAGTCTGCCCGAAAACAATGTATAAAACCAGTTTTGCCCAGCGCTTTTTTTGCTTCCAAGGTAGCAATTTATATAACAAATTAAACAGAATTTTGACAATTTATCCACTCACTAAAAATAAATGCAAACAAGCTGTCAAAGAATGGCTGCATGAAATGGACTATCTCCAAACTGAAAGGCTGATAGTAACTTAAGGTAAGTAATCACACACACGTACACATACACACACATACACACCCTCATTCACACACATCAAAATTATCCGACATGACACAAACTGTATTAAAATGTTTGTTCTTAGCTTTAAATTATATTTTTTTTTTTTTATCCTTTACGTTGCCTAATAAAAGGTTCATATTCCTTTTAGTTTAATACTTTATAAAAATGTAGAATATGTTGTGATTTTACTGCGGGGAAGGACCTGGTGATCCGTAAAACAGGCTTACGGCTACTTCGGACACCAGCTCCCTACTAATTAAAGATAATGTACGTTAAGTTGTTAGACATAAGTAATGAAAGTGTGGAGAAAATAAATGATTATTATATATAACTATGTGTTATTCGGATATGTAATCTATATTGCTAGAAACTTTCATCAAAATCTGTTCGCTAGTTTTTGCGTGAAGAGTAATAAACATCCATACTTCAATACATCTATACTCGCAAACTTTTGTATTTATAATAAAAGTGGATTATCAAAAATGTATGGACACAAAGTCCGAAATGTAAATGTAGCCCAAATGCTATCCAAATCGAGCCTTATTTTTTTTACCGAATGAAACTGTCGACGTAGCCTAGTCGGTAGTGCTCCTGCCTACGAAGCTGGTGGTCCTGGGTTCGAAGCGCAAATATTTGTGTGATGAGCACGAATATTTGTTTCTGAGTCATGGATGTTTTCTATGTATTTAAGTATTTATCTATCTATATAAGTATGTATATCGTCGCCTGGTACCCATAGTACAAGCTTTGCTTAGTTTGGGGCTAGGATGATCTGTGTGACATTGTCCAAGATATTATCAATAAATATAATGTCGGCCCATTAGTTTGCCTAGGATCTTAAATTGCGCGGTGAATACTCTATTCCTTTTTTTTTTACTTATACCCCGCCGCTTGGGGAGGCGACGGGGTATGTGGGACTCGCCGGGCTAGTCCCGGGAGACGCACTAAAACCACCATGGTAGCCAGCATCACAATGCCTGTAGCGGGGGCTCTGGGTACACTGAGCGTCTGAGACTCTCCTCCGGGGACGGGAGGGGCCCAAATGCCTCCTCCCCCAATACTCTATTCCTAGACCAACAAGAATACTTTGTAGGTACGTGACCTCATTCCGGTCGTGTCGCTAGGCGTCCCATCGGATCATGAGAGTGGTGGAATTGAAAGTGCCCCTGTGTTTGCGCACACACATGTGCACTATAATATGTCCCGGGCAGATGGCTAATTTCTATTGAGACTGGACACGGTGGCTGAAATTCGGCTAGCAGGAGATTATTATTAGGTATATTGTTTTTATATATAATGGGATAACTAACACACTGATATCTGATCCCAAACTAGGCAGAGCCTGGTACCATGGCAACCAAATGATAAGAACTGATAACTTATATACTCAAAAAAAATTATATATCTAGAAACCTTTTAGGGGGTCTTTGTCCAGCCGCAGGCTAGCTAGGGTCCTCAGTGGCGAGGATCGCTTTGGCCCATTAACGCGTGATCGGTGATCCCGTGCATGTGATCACATCCTCATTTAAAATTTCGTCTTTTTGCTTTAGTCTTCCATTCTCTAATTTTAATATAGTAGAACTAAATTTCAAAATAATAGATTAGTAACTTGTTATTTATTTAAGGATTTCAGAAAATATATGCGATAAAACAAACCGCACGGACGGACTAATTTTTCTTTTTTGTAACTTTTATACTATCCACTATGTTTATGTACTGCATTGTGAGCTTGACAAGTACAAGTGTATGTTAATATTAATAATGTCCTCCTAGCCGAATTTCGACCACGGCGGCCAGTCTCAACTGAGATTAGCCATCTGCGCGGGACATATTATAGTGCTCAAGTGTGTGCGCAGACACAGGAGCACTTTCTATTCCATCACTCTCATGATCCGATAGGACGCCTAGGCGACACAACCGGAAAGAGGTCAGGTACAGGACCGATGGCTTTACGTGCTCATATGTTAATACCCAAGTGCTGAATAAATTTCATTTCATTTCATTTCATTTCTGTGGACGTCATTCGGCTGGCATTAGAATAGTTATTATTATGTATAATACCTATTCATGGAAGTGTTTTGTTTAATCAAGCCTACATATGTACGTAGGCTTTATTTAACATTATGTAATCTGTTTTGTAAAGGCTACATATTTAATTGGGGGATTTTGGTACGGTCACCTAATATATAGATATATATATAGCCTCGTTGATGTAGCAAGAGCGTGTTCAACCGCAGATAACGAGGTCCAGGGTTCAAATATGGGTAGGACTATAAGTAATTTTGGGATTTTTCTGTAAAGAAAATTTCTCAATAACAGACCAAAGTCTGGCAGTTGGCAGAATTTCACACCCGTGCCTCAGAGAGCACATAGAGCCTGGGTCCTGTACCTGAACTCTTTCCGGTCGTGTCGCTAGTCGCCCCATCGTATCATGAGAGCAATGGAATAAAAAGTGCCCCTGTGTTTGCGCACAAACTTGTGCACTATAATTTGTCCTGCGCAGTTATCTAGTGTCCATTGAGACCAGCCACTGTAGCCGAAATTCGACCAGGAGGATATTATTACGCTATAATGACGGCTTATTAAGGCTGTAACTTTAAATAAATCTACTATATAAAAATAAGTCGGGTTTTCCTTCCTGACGCTATAACTCCAGAACGCACGAACCGATTTCCACGGTTTTGCATTCGTTGGAAAGGTCTCGGGCTCCGTGAGGTTTATAGCAAAGAAAATTTATAAAATCGAACGCGGGTAACACCGCGGGGCACACCTAGTCTCTCATATAATATTGTCTCTTTCAGCTACTTTCCAACAAGAAGAGCGTTAGTCATTCTGAATTCTAGGTAGTGCTCTTTGTAGGGCTTATTCATCCCCAGAACATAAGATTGCATTACCTAGAACCCGAGATTAGATGCAAAACAAGATATAAAGTTGTAGTTTCCGGGAACGGTCGCATGGTGTTCTCTGAACAAAGACATGCTCTGTAAGAACAGTTTTACAATAAAGTGTATTACTACGTCTTTTATTAGATTGTTCATTAGATTACATTACCTAGAACCGGTATACGAACAATTAGATGTAAAACAAGCGATAAAATTGTAGTTTCCGGGAATGCTTGCTTGTTCTCTGAACAAATACATTAAAATGACATGCTTTAAAGGAACTGTTTTGCAATAAAATGTAAAATTATGTCCTTTTACGGCTTATTCATCCCCAGAATATTAGATTCCAATATCTAGACCTGGCATACGAACAATTATACATGCATAACGAGAGATAAAGTTGAAGTTTCTGGGAACGCTTGCATAGCGTTATCTGAACTAAGACATTAAAATGACATGCTTTAAAAGAACAGTTTTACAATAAAGTGTATACTTAACTATGATTTTTTACGGCTTATTCATCCCCAGAACATTAGATTGCAATCCCTAGAACCGGTATACGAACAATTACATCCATAACAATAGATAATGTTGTAGTTTCTGGGAACTCTTGCATGGCGTTCTCTGAACAAAGACATGAAAATGACATGCTTCAAAATAACAGTTTTACATTAAAGTGTTTATACACTTTAATGTAAAACTGTCATTTTGAAATAGTAAGTAAATAACTATAATATTATATATATATATATATATATTTAATAATAATAATATGTAAATAACTTAAATAGTAGTTATCTACTATATGTCAATTAGGGCTTATTCATCCCCGGAACAATTAGATTCCAATACCTAGAACCTCGAGTGATTTGGGGAGTAAACTGGTGAATGCGTGACGAGATCGTTACAAAAAAAGTGATCGGGAGGGACAAACGAAAGTTGAGAAGAAGACTGCATGTGTGGCGCCGCGGCTAAGAGAGTCGCCTCGCCGCTTCGAGTCGCGGGTTTGAGTCACGCGCCGAATAACTATTTTTATGACCTATAAATAGTTGTTCTTAGTCTGGATGTAATTTGTGTCTGTCTATTACCTATATGTTTGTAAAGTACCACGCGACACAGGGATTAGATTCCATAGCTAGTTAGTATAGTTCTTTTGAAAAAAAAAAACTTGTGTGTACTTATGTAGATGTATGTTAGAAGTTATACTTCTTAATATACAACTTGAACATAGTTATCAATTTTCATACCACCTAGATCTAACGTCATGCTGTTAAATTTTTTGGTGTCGGTGTGCGCGCGCATCGTAAAAATTCACTCTCATCATTTTTCTCCATCGCGCCAAAAGAAGTATAACTTCAAAAAATATAAGTTAGTGAAGATAGAAAGGGAGAGAGTTACGTTTCGTATATTACTGTAGAGAGTAGAGGCAAGAGAGAGAGGTGCGAGCACACATTTTCTTTCTTCTCTTTCTGTTAGGGCCAGTTACGTTTCGTATATCTAAGTTTTGCTTCAGTCGGGTGGCTTAAAGCACACTCGCTTTGTTTTTAATCTAAGGGCCTATGCACGCGACTTTTTATAAACGCGCTGTTGACGCGCGTTTGCAGCGATACAGACGCGATACGCACGTAAGTCAGACGCAGCCTGTAAGTCATTCGTGTCTCTGTAGGATAAAAGCGTTTTAAAGACGTGGTGTGCATAGGCTGTAAGCTGTACAAAAGACTTGCAAATCTATTGCACAACTTTTCCTAGTGTTTAGATTTTGAATAGAGGTTCCCAATTGTGGTAAAAAAATGTGTTAAGCACACAATCACCCTATTCAAAGCGCTTTAATATGCCACTGTGGCTGTAGCGGCCTAGTCTACGAGTCTAGACGAACGACTCCTTTAATTAAAGCTTAAAGGACTAATGAGAAAGTACTGCATGTATTATTTATTTATTTATTTCCTCTTTACAATTATCATTACAGGTTTATAACTTAATGCGATAACGTAGACAGCATATTACATTACTATTATATTACTATACTAGCTGGTGCCCGCGACTTCGTCCGCGACAATTTTGAATGATTACCAATGTAACTACTTACTTCTAGCTTAATCTAAAAAAAAATACTTTTAAAAGAAATAAGCAATATAAATTTAAGAAAACCTAACCTATAAATAACCTAGTTAAGAAATAAACTAAAGACTACTTTGCTACTGTTATTTTAAAAAAAGACCCGACAACATAAACTCACAAATATCAAAGAATACATATCAATTGTCCTTAAGTAAAGTCAGTAAGTCAAATAAAGTAATATAATAATCAACGATGCATTAATCACCAAGGTAACTCCCATTAGCTTAGGTTGCGACCACGGCATTGATAGGTCTAATATCACATTTTGTGAACGAAACCATAGCGCGATTTAAAACGATGATTACACCATCTACTAACAAAAATATAACCTTGTAAAGCGGTAAAATTAAGATGTGGGCATATATTTTGGGTGAGATTTAGGCGATCATCTTTTGATTCAGTTTTGGACTACCTTTTACTTCAAGCATTTATTTATTTTAACCGATATGTCAAATGAGTTCTGCGATCTGAAACGAGTTACAAAATTGTGAACTTGTAGATCAGTAAAATTAAGATGATATTTTTTGGGTGCGATTTGACACGAACAATTTATACTACGCTAACTCGAATTTTGGGTCAATGACTTTTTTTATCCCAATTTTATTAAATTGACGTTTTTTAATATGTTATGAAAAATACCAAAAAAAAGAAGTTACAAATCTTATAAAACGCTAAATCTTTACTTAAACGACAACAAACACAACATTTTAAGCAATAAGAAAGGAATATCTCTATAATTTAAGTTGGCGTACATTTTTGGTGTTGACCTATTGAATCAGTTATGGATTACCTTTTTTAACAACAAATTATTCCCTTGATTGCTTTATTTTTAACTGAAATACCAATTTACATGCTTTTAACTCCAAAAAAAAATACAGTTTTTCATACAAACTTACATCCCCTATTTTAGTCGTCTTTAGGGGTGGAATTTCCAAAAGTTCTCATGATATATTTATAATGTTTAAATGAAAGGCGAAATACTAATTTTCATGCGTTTACCTTAAAAAATGTCACATTTTTCATAAAAACTTCCATCCCCTATTTGTCACCCTAAAGGGCTGCAATTCCCAAAAATCCTGAAATACATATTTTTAAATGAAAGGTCAAATACCAATTTTCATGAGTTTACCTTAAAAAATGTCACATTTTTCATACAAACATCCCCTATTTGTCACCCTACGTGGTAGAATTCTCGGAAATCCTGAAACACATACTTTTAATTTTTAACTGTAATGCTAAATACCAATTTTCATGCGTTTAAACAACTTAAAACTTGTTGGCACTTTTTTAATATAAACTTACATCCCCAATTTTACGCCCTTGGGGGTGGAATATTCAAAAATCCTGAAATATATATTTTAATTTTTAACTACAAGTCTATATACTAAAGCCTTTAACATCAAAATTAAGCACTTTCATAAAATATTTCTTCCCTTATTTTAGTCCCTTAGGGGTGGTATTTTCAAAAACCCTTCTTCAGTGGATGCCTACGTCATAAAAGGTAACTACCGTCAAAATTCAAGTCCTAACTGCAGCCGTTTAGACTGTGCGTTGATATGTCAGTCAGGCAGTATAAAATTATATCCCCTATTTTCCGCCCTTGGGGGTGTAATTTCCAAAAATCCTGAAATAAATGCTATATATTTTTAACAGAAATGCCAAATACTCATTTTTATGCGTTTAACTTCAAAAATATCGCATTTTTCATACAAACTTACATCCCCTATTTTATGACTTTCGGGGTGGAATTTTCAAAAATCCTGAAATATATATTTTTGATTTTTAACTAAAAAGCCAAATGCTAATTTTCATGCCTTTAACTTAAAAATTGGGACTTTTTTCGTACAAACTTACATCCCCTATTTTTTGCCCTTGGGGGTGAAATTTGCAAAAATCCTGAAACATATATTTTTTATTTTTAACTGCAAGGCCAAATACCAACTTTCATGTCTCTAACTTCAAAAACGGCAAAGTTTCATACTAACTTCGCACCCCCGTTTTACCCCCTTAGGGGTTGAATTTCGAAAAATTCTTCCTTATTCCTTGTCTACATTATAAAGAAAACATCTGTGCAAAATTTCAGCTTTCTAGGGCCAAGGGTTTGGGCTGGGCGTTGATGAGTCAGTCAGTCAGTCAGGACTTCTCTTTTTATTTATATAGATTACAGCTTTTTATAATTTCATGCATTTATAATATTATGTACCACTAGAACTAATATTATAAGGAGATAATATCATATTTTCTTTATGTTTATTTGTAATGGATAAACTCTTAAACTACTCAACTGATTTATAAAATCTTCCATCTATAGAAGGGATTTTTATCAGGGAATAAAATAGGCTGTATTGTTTTTTAATATTCAAAAATTTAGCACAATTCAATTGTGCATACATAGGCGGACTTAATGCAAAAGGCATTATCTATCAGACCACTTTTAGGGTAGTGCAGATAGAACTTAAATCACCCTCACGCAAGCCTGTTTCCCACAGGGGTAGGCAGTTTTAACGGATTTCCATTTATCCCGAGCTTTCACCTCGTTTACTGTCATTAACAATAAATTGAATGGTCTAATAAACCAAACATTCAATCGAATGTATACTTTAGCGATACACAATTGATTTGTTTCTGGCATGGCACTCGCCGGCCGCTACCACGGCACGCTCACTTCGCTCACTCGTCTCGCTGTGTGCTCGCAGTTCTAACTAACCAAACCTTCTTTTTCTAGTACCTAGAGTATGTTTGAATGTATTTAGACCATGGAGCCATAGCTCCATGATTTAGACATTCGATTGATAGTGGTCGATTTCTATATAAGTGGGTACCTATTTATAATGTCCTCCTAGCCGAATTTCGACCACGGCGGCCAGTCTCAATAGAGATTACCCATCTGCGCGGGACATATTATAGTGCACAAGTGTGAGCACTTTCTATTCGATCACTCTCATTATCTGATGGGACGCCGAGCGACACGACCGGAAAGAGGTCAGGTAGGGGAGACCGGGGCTACAAGTTCCGATTTTCAGTTAACCTAAAAATTTGTTAAGAATTTTCGACTTTAATATGCCTAGGCTGCAATTAAAATCAGCCTACATATTTCACTTTGCTATTAAGATAATATTCTGGGTCATTTGTTGTGAGATTTATTTGTTATTAATGTTTTTATAACCAAAGCCGTAAAGTAACAACTTACCCCAACTCGGGGCAAGTTGTTCAGAAGCCGGGGTAAGTTGTTACCATATCTGTTAATGCTATTGTTTGTGAAATAATAAATAATAATAGATTATACTAGGTCTGCTATTCAGTAGTAATTAATCAGCAATTAAGTAAGGTAAACATATACATATATGTTTTAAAATTTAATTATTATTTATCCTTAAACAATTATTTAAGTCACAATGAGCAGTTCTCAAAACTTGCATCTCAAGTCTTGGTAATTATTTCAGTCCTAAATAGTTTTGTCTTATCTTTGGCTTAAAATATCAATTATATAACATAAAGAAACAAGTACGTAACTATAATTTGTATTAAAACAATTACTAAACATTAAGAGCTTATCAAATAACTTGCAGCTATAAGACATAATAATCTTTAACCGTAATAATTATCAAGGCTGATTGATAATTATTACGGTTAAAGATTATTATGTCTTAGGCTGAAAATTATAATCATAAATACATAAAGAAATGCCATCATAGGCAAAAATACAAATAACTTATAATTAATCTTCTGAAGATATATCGGAAAATGCCTACAACTGGAATAGGGCCAGTTCTTAAAATCTTGACACTGAACCCATTCTTCTCCAGCACTACTTCTCTAGAACTAGACTAACTTACAGTACACTGGGCAATAATACTCTAAGCTGTCCTCTTCACTGTCAGAATTTTCACTACTTGTCAATACACGTTGATCGTTTAACAGATTTCCCCTTTCCTTTTCCATTTCCTTTCTGTATTTTACTCTTCTTTTATGTTTTTCTTTTTCTTTTATATTTTTTTTTCTTTTCCTTTATATTTTTAGTTCCCTTTCCTTTATATTTTTTAAATTCACTTACTTTTATTTTCTTGCTTTGCTCTTCTGCTAAAACCTGTTTCTCAGGAGTATCCGTTAGAATTGTGGACTTTCTTATATGTCTTTTGTGCGTGCCAATCCTTCGAGGTGCCTTTGGAAAATGATGTACAGTTTCTGGAGGAAAAAAGTCATGCTTTCCAAGTTGTTCTCCAACAACACTAGAAGATGGAGGCAGATTAACACCCCTGATGGCCCTGGAGCACTTATTCTTTTGGCAGAAGGACGAAGAAGATTGAACTACAGTTTAATATATGCTGACTTATCTTCCTGTTCTTCAGTAAATACGGCTCTTGCTTTTTGGTAGCCAGTTGTGATATTTTCTTCTCCAGATCTTACTTTTTATACGAATCTGTAAAATGTCATATGGCAAATGTGGCAATAGTTTTTATTTTTCTGCATTGTTTAATAACTGCATGCGCTGCTGTTTGCAGCAACTCCTTTGAAACTGAACTTCATGTCGTTTTCCGTGTGTAAGTCCGCATGCTATGAAAGAAAATAACAATATTCATACCTCATTTTTGGTACAAACGATTTAAGGCAAGTAGTTCCGAGGTCACAACCTGCCCCCTAAAAAAGGAACATCTAACCCCAATCATAATTGTTGCATAAAAATCAAAATATAGGTTAGGTTACAAAACATATGAAATTTACGGATAGTGTATCACACCAATATATAAATCTTCAGATTGAAATAATGAAACACTGAACGCTAATCGTTAAAATTCGTGACACTGACCAAAAATGCTAAATCCGAAAATAGTTACTTACGTGCATCAGCGACGCACGTGCTGCCGTTCCAATATTCCCGGTGGCACTGGCCTGTCAAAGATAGTCGCCATCGGTGCGCTGTGGCATTGCATTTTATGACGCGTTTAAACAATATTCCTATCCCTTCTCCTCGAGGAGTTATTTCAATCGGAACAACTTACCCTGGTAACTTCTAGCCCCGGTCTCCCCTACACACTTTCTATATATACACGTGTGCGAAGCCGGGGCCTGTCTCTAGTGTATGAGATATAATTTGGTTGTTCCTAATGTATTACTACTGAATAGCTTGTTTTGAATAGTTAATGTAGCTTGTATGGGAATGTAATTGGACAGTCTGTACCTGCAATAATCAAATTATGCTGAATAGAAAATTCCAAACAATCAATAGGTAGATACCTATGCAATTCACTTTTTTGTATACTTACATACTTATGTTTTAAAGATAAAGATTATTTATTTGTTAAAACATGTGTTTACATACAAATTAAAATATGCAAGATCTTAAAAAAAAGGTATCTAGAGTTCGAACATGTTTTACCTATAAAAATAATAAATCAAAACAGTAATTATAGTCATCATAATCATACAGTAGGTATACATATTTAAAATTGCAGTATTAAATTCAATGAAAATATAAATTAAAAACAATGTCAAAAAGTACCCGTCAAGAAGTAATTTATATTATATAGTATTTATAGTAAATATAAAAATAATAAATTAAAATTAACAAATAAATTAAAAATTAAAGTGTAGTTAGCTCACACAGATACACACAATAACATTAAGCTCGTTTGTGTAATGGAGGTTACAGATATTAAAATACAAAGTACAAGTATGTTTACTACTCTAGTACATATTTAAAATTACAGTAATTTTCATGAAAATATAAATTAAAAACAATGTTAAAAGGTATCCGTCAAGAAGTCATTTATATTACTTATAGTAACACTTGTCTGTTAATAAATGTCGAATCTTTTTTTTAGATAAATTTGCTGGTAAAGCTTTGAACGCCTGTGGTATTTTATTGTACACTCTAGTACTCTAGTAGTACTCTAGTAGTGAGTGTAGGCAAAGTTGGCTTTTGTCACCTCTGTTACGCGGAAAGGTGTCAGATAGTCGTGGAAACAGGTGAGGGTTACATTTGACGAACGATGCAACTTCAAACATATACAGGGACGGTAGAGTTAATAATTTATATTTTTTAAATAATGGTCTACAGCTATCCGTCGATTCTAAACTAAACATAGCCCTTATACATCTTTTTTGGGCCTTAAACGCTATTTCTTTATTTGTCGAGTTACCCCAAAATATGATGCCATAACGTAGCAGCGATGCAACTAATCCATAATATGCCATGACCAAGGCATCTAGGTTAATTATAGTTTTAAACATATTTAGTCTTATTTAAAATAATTCCTTGATCCGCCGCTTAACCATGTCTCAGCTAAACCCTGCTCAACCACTTAAACCCCGCTCAACTATTTCTTTATTTAAAAACCCTACTTAAAGGTTTCTCAGCTAAGTAACGTCATTTTATTTTACACTGTCAACATTTCTGGGACTGGTATAGAGCTTGACCAAAATTAATCGACTAAATCGGATTATTTATCAAAACTTTATGATTTTTGCTCTAAGGTAGACATGGAATGATAGATTTATGATCGTAACAGTGCATTTTCAAGGACTATTGATTTTCTTCGGTGGATTTTGAAGTTTGTGATAAGATTCCCACTGGAATTCAGTATTTATTTAAAAATTAAAACGGTTAGTAACTTCAATAAAACCTCCATTCACAAACAAACGTTTTGACGTTTGTTTGTGAATGGAAACAAAACGTCAGCTGATGCAAATAAAATCCGCCATATTTGAGCAAGCTTTAAACCAGGGGCCGACGTGGTTTAAATTTTGACATGGCTCAACCGCGGGTCAAAGTTAAATCGTGTTTTTAAATGAAAAATTTGATAAACCATGGTTGAGCGGCCGGCTTAAATTTAAGTAGCGTTTTTAAATAAGACTGTATATGTACAGATTTTTATGAATGCTTAACTACGAATCATCTCCGCAAAATAATCTGGCATAAAGCTAGACTTCTAAAGAGAGGCACAGACATAGACTTTATAAAAACCACAATAAAATTATTTGCGCCGTGCGCCGCGGCCGGGAACTAAAACAATAAGACAACTGTATAACGTAGCGCCCTCTAGCGAAATCTCTGCAAAGTACAATGTAAGCGTAAGAACTTGTAGGACCGGTAAAGCTCCAACACCGTAATAGTTTACTGTTATTCCACAAGATGTCACTGTTATAAATATGAGATAAATAGTAAAGTTAGTTGCATTTGCACCTGGGTTTTAAAGAAGAGCATTATCAATTCGATTATTTATTTAAAGTCATATACAAGGTGTAACAAAAATAGAGGACGTGATTAAAGGGCCTTAATTTACTTATCAATCTGAACCAAGTGTCGAATGTTATTGAAACTAGTTTCGGTAAAATAAGTTGAAGTTGGAACATACAACGTTTTGTAAAACAATAATTATTATTTCCGAAACTGGCTGTGCCCCTCAGTATTACCCGCGTTGAACTTTATAAAGTATAGCCTTAGTGTTAATTCAGGTTTTCACTCTTCACTCCATACGATTAAAATCGCACTAGCGGTTTAGACGTATAGAAGTGTAGGCTGTACCTATTAGACCAGGGTAGAAGCCTTTAAAAATAATAAAAAGTGAAATAAAATAATAGTAGGATGAAACCCATTATAAAAGGAGGGGAATATTATAAAAATGAAAGGAAAAATAATTTACGGGCGATCTGAGGTCGGGAAGGGGATGGGGGTGAGATTTTAAGGATAAAAAACGGTTTTTCTCGATTTCCGGAAAAACTTAAAGTCCTATTGAAAAACGTCAAATGGCAAAGTTGTAGGTAATAAAAAGATCTAAAACTTTTGTATTTACACTTTTTTCACATAACGTCAAAATGTATGTGAATAATTCAAAAAACCAAGTTATTGGTTTTTTATTTTTATCTTTTACATTTTTTTTTCTTTTTTAACGAAATTTGGTGAAACCTTACCTTTTTATGTCCCAAATACGCTTTAATTTATTTGATTAAAAATATTTATTTTTTCACCTTATTTTGAATTAATATCGAAAAAACACCCTAATTTTCAATCGAAAACTCACCCGTCAAAATATCAGCTTTTTTCAAAAAGTTGGTATGTTTTCTGTTCGTTGAAATTTCTACTTTTCGATGGTGAAAAAAAATACATATGTTACTATAGTAAATCTTGTCAGAAAATGCAAAACATCGAAAAAACTCGAATTCGATTTTATATAATTATTAAAAATAATTTAGAGCTATTTATTAAAATTAACACTTCAATTACTCGAAAAACGTTAGATTACATGTTACATTGATAAAAAAAATTGCAAATAAAAATATACTACTACAATGAACGAACAAATAAGTTAATAAAATTAATATTTAATAAGACATCTACAATATTTGGAGAAAGTTGTGGAATCTTCTTTAAATTATATGCGTAGATGTCTATTTATAACTATTTTAAGATAAATTATATACCTGAGTGACCTACGAAAAATAGTAGCCCATCAAAAGGTATTTCATGGAGAAGTGGGGAAGGGGCTAGGCGGGTCATAATACATACATACATACTAATAATAATCTCTTTAATTCTGCACAAAAAAATTAATTAATCCCATGAAAAAAAAATATATTTCAAAATACATAAAAATATATGAAATATACATGAAAATCGGCCAAAATCGTTTTGGCAAACCTCCCACCCACAGAAGGAGCAGCAGAACAACATTGTTACAGGGCATATTATCAGCTTGAAACTTGGTTGGGTAACGAACTAACAGCAACAGATTGGGGCTGGAAGCAATATCAACGTGGAATTATGCCCAAATTTACACAAAAAGAATTAATTCCGGAAATATTGCTCAAAACTATATGCTGCAGCTGTGAAACTGGATGTAACAGTTTAAAATGTGGTTGCCGAAAACATGGTTTAAAATGCACAAATTTATGTTCAAACTGTCATGGTTCTGAAAATTGCTCCAATATTGAAGAAGAAACCTACGAGGAAGTTGAGGTTTCAGAAGAAATTGTGGATGAAGAACCAACGCAGTCTGGAAATAATGTTGGAGAGGAAGAAGGTGTTAGTCATGAAGATTTCGAAGATCTACTAGAATCGGAGATGTTTGACGAATCTAACGATGAAGAAATGCCCAAAAGACAAAAACTAATGGATAAGTGATTAGAATTGAAGATAAGGTAGGTATTTATGAATGATACCGGATGGAACGCGGTGGCCTCATTCTGTGAAGCTGTTATGCTCAAGAAGGAGGCCGCCGAGCGCGAGAGGGAGCGCAACGATCCCTCCCGTATTAGAACGAGACGGCGCCGAGGAACTGGATATTGACGCTAATATCCGCTTCATCGGCGCCGGCGCTGGGAACTAATCTCAGCGCGAGAGAGTATGCGGCGTCCGGCTGGCTTCTCCCCGGCTTGACGTCGCCCCTGGGACCGCTGGCGTTTGGAGGAGGGGCACTCCACTCGTCATACATAAGCGGTCCCGGGAAGAGGTAACCTGCTGTAGCTCAGGTTGCCTAAACGCGCTTGTGCGTGCTGGGGAGGGGAGGAGGCATTTGGCCCCCTCCCGTCACCGGAGGAGAGTCTCAGACGCTCAGTGTACAGCGGGGGTACTGGCGAGATCGTTCACGAGTACCCAGACCCCCCGCTACAGGCATTGTGAGGCTGGCTACCATGGTGGTTTTAGTGCGTATCCCGGGACTAGCCCGGCGAGTCCCACATAACCCGTCGCCTCCCCAAGCGGCGGGTATGCGTAAGTTTAATGCATTTCCACCATGTAAAAAAAAAAAAGAAAAGAAAAAGGTATTTATGAATGATAAGATTAATGTGTTTAAAAATATTGTAATGAATAACGTAATCAGAATAAAGTATCTACATTTAAGTGTACTATTAACATTTATATTTATATATAATGACATTTTCTATGACATAAATGTAATTAGCAATAAGTAAATCAACTTTTTAATTGAAACAAATTGCAGCTATCACATTTTTTTAGATGAAATTATTTATAATAATTAAAATAAAATCAAATTCGAGTTTTTTTAGATTTTTTGCATTTTCTGAGAAGATTTACTAAAGTAACATATATATTTTTTTTCACCATCGGAAAGTAGAGATTTCAACGAACAGAAAACATACCAACTTTTTGAAAAAAGCTGATATCTTGACGGGTGAGTTTTCGATTGAAAATTAGGGTGTTTTTTCGATATTAATTCAAAATAAGGTGAAAAAATGAATATTTTTAATCAAATAAATTACAGCGTATTTGGGACATAAAAAGGTAAGTTTTCTCCAAATTTCGTTAAAAAAGAAAACAAGTTGTAAAATATAAAAATAAAAAACCAAAAACTTGGTTTTTTGAATTTTTCACATAAATTTTGAGGTTATGTGAAAAAAGTGTAAATACAAAAGTTTTAGATCTTTTTATTACCTACAACTTTGCCATTTGACGTTTTTCGATAGGACTTTAAGTTTTTCCGGAAATCGAGAAAAACCGTTTTTACCCTTAAAAACTCACCCCCATCCCCTTCCCGACCTCAGATCGCCCGTAAATTATTTTTCCTTCCATTTTTATAATATTCCACTCCTTTTATAATGGATTTCATCCTACTATTATTTTTTTTGGTTTTAAAAATTATCGACCCTGTTCTATATAGGTAAATAATGAATATAAATGTATTAAAATAAGATAATTGTTTCTTAATAATATTAAATATAATTGATAATAATAATATTTATGCTAAAAATAACTATACTCTATATAATTAAATTAAACTGAAGCATGCAATCTATGCAAATGCTACTGCATTATAAATATGATAAATTTTATTCTAAATAATAATTGCACATAATTTAATGAAGTATATGATAAACACACACAATAAATGAAATCTATAAATTATATACTTAATAAAATAACTGATCAATACATTATAATTTAATATATTAACTTAATAACTGATCAATGCATTATAATTATACGATATTATATATTAAAGTTATAAAGTTTAATAAATTCACATTTAAATCCTCCTCTCTCCTACTTAGCTGTGCCCGACAGGGTCCATGATGAACTTTTCACTTGTTTCTTTCTTTCACCTACCACCTAGACATACATTGTGGAATGCAAAAAAGTATTGAGTACCTATTGAAGTAACATTACACTAATATTATAAAGGCATTTGTTTGGGAGTTTGTACGTTTGTTTGTTTAAACTAGCCTACCAAACTGTAGCTACTGAACCATTTTGTGAAGAGAAAGTAAAAAGATTTTATTATTATAATTAATATTATACTATTCAAGAAGACATGTCTGATAGATATTTTTATTATAAGGACTGACGAATAAATGCTCCACTAATCACCAAGGCTTGTATGATTTTTATTAGGACTTATTTGCGTACTGATGGATTATATAATAAGCACAAGAACAAAACAATGTTCAAAGAAATCCAATAAAAGAACTAAAGCATGAATACGAACAAAGAAACGCAATTACAAACACAATACGAGACGTGGAATAGTGCGCAGGATTCATCATATTAGTACGAGACACCGCTACAGTAATTTTACGCTTTTAAGATACATTTTTTTAATTGGATATATCAGTTAGAAAATATGATTGTGAGTATGTTATTTTTTATATAAAATGTTATGTATTTAGCACCTAAATCCCAAATGGCTGATTTTGATATAATATTATTTTATCTGGAAGTTACTTAAAGCGATATTTAATTATAATATCCTGGGACATTATTCACACACGGCCATCTGATCACAAACTATGCAGAGCTTGTACTATAGAAACCAGATAACTGATATACCACATATACTACTATTTTTTTTTGTAAATACATTCATATATAGATAATTACACCCAGACTCAGGACGTAAAGACATGTATCATGCACACATATATTTGTCCTTCGTGGAAATCGAACCCACGACCTCCGGAGTGAAAAGCAAGTATTTGCCAACCACGCCAACAGGCCCGTCGAATTTGTGCGACCCATAAGTAGTAGTGCTGAATCTGAGTCCCTATACTTTTAACCGTTAATTATGTTTTTTAAGTAGCTGATGCGTTTTGTATATGGTACTAAAAATGTTTATCATGTTTAAGACACTAATTTTGTTTAATGATTTCTGTTTCATTGCTAGATACAGCCCCATAAGTTACGTCCACTATTTATATTACAATTTTTATATATAGAATAATGAAAAAAAACATGAGTGTAGAATATATGTCTTTGGATCTCATACTATAAAGGCAGAGCTGTCTATGTGATTCCTTTGACGTAAAACAGACAAGTTTAAATTATTGTAATGCGATGTGTTATGTGTAATGCACAAATTAAAGCGAGTGCAAGAAAAGGTAATTGAGCTGTCAGATGAAATTAATGATATTACCTGTGTTGCCGGATCAAGGTAATTTACCCCAAATATTGGGAATAAATATGTGAAAGGATTACTGTACTTGAATAATCGTTAAAAAATATTAATGAACAAAAAATGTTTATTGAGGAAATTAATTATCTTTTTTTGAGTTATTAAAAGTAAACCATCAATTGATACAGTGATAACTTTCAAGAACCCTACGTCTTGAGCTTGAAAGAGATTTTATTTGATGTAACATATATATATCTAAAAATCTTTACAATAAACTAGCTTTCAAATAATCGAAGAATACATTTAAATGGGCCAATTAGTTTTGGAATTACTGAGAGGGGCGCCTTATGTAGTTCGTTTTTAATCGTACTCTCCAGAACGACTGAACTGATCTTCTTCAAATTTGACACAGTGGTAGTGACTATATAGAATAGAACTTTCTTTGTTGTAGTAACTAAGACTCAACAAGATTATTATTATAAACTTACGACTATGTTAGTAATCACTGATATTAATCAAAAACACGGAACACATAAGTAAATGAAGGTCACTGTTGTGCCATCCCATGGGAGACTGCACAACATATTTACAGTCCAGTCGACTGGCAACCATGCTTAAGACGCTGTTGGGGCTGCCCCACACCCTGCGCACCAGGGAAGCACACATTTTGCGCATAGTTGCGTAAAAGCAATCTACGTGCGCATCTGCGAACATCCCTGACGCACTACCATACTCGTGAGTGCATTAACTGAATTCATAAAAATCGAACCCGCCACGGAGTAATAGTCACCTAAAAAAATAAACAACCCATTGAAATCAATGTAAAAGTATAGATACGTGCTTTCATATAAATCCACTATAAGGTAAGTTGTATGTTCGTTTACCTACTTGTTCTGATATCACGACAATGTTCCTATATAATAATATCTAGGGACAGTGTCACACAGATCTTCCTAGCCCCAAACTAAGCAAAGCCTGTACTATGGGTACCAGGCGACGATATACATACTTATATATTTAGATAAATACTTGAATAGGTCCTACATAGAAAACATCCATGACTCAGAAACAAATATTCGTGCTCATCACACAAATATTTGCACTTACCGGGATTCGAACCCAGGACCACCAGCTTCGTAGACAGGAGCATTACCTACTAGGCTACGGTGACGGTATCATATTTTTCTGCCTAATTGCAAGTGTTAACTCCACCCGACTCCATATTTGCGAGTAGCTGAATTCTTTAGTTACCACACACGGCTGTAAAACAAATTCAAATTTATACCAGCCCTTGATTGGGTCGGTAAGATTAAATTAGACATGGCAAAATTGATTTCATCACCATGGTAACCGTCTGCAGGATAAGCCTGTCCTCGTCCATATCATTGTCTCAGCGACATCTCAAATTATCGTTGACTTTTGATATGTTAAATGTGCTAGTTTTAATCTGCCTTCTTAATGCACTTCGCGCTTTCGTTGTAACTTTGATTAAGTACTTAATATCGTGATTGATGAAAGATAAAGATATTTGAAAGACCAGTTGATATGTTTGGTAGATACTTGTCTGTCGCGCCGCAGGTTTGATTCCCGCCTGGGACTCATATTTGTGTACATAAAAATATCTGTTTGTCCTGAGTCGGGTGTAATTATCCATATATCTTGACGGTCACCGTAGCCTAGTTGGTAGTGCTCCTGCCTACGAAGCTGGTGGTCCTGGGTTCGAATCCCGGTAAGTGCAAATATTTGTGTGATGAGCACGAATATTTGTTTCTGAGTCATGGATGTTTTCTATGTATTTAAGTATTTATCTATCTATATAAGTATGTATATAGTCGCCTGGTACCCATAGTACAACCTTTGCTTAGTTTGGGGCTAGGATGATCTGTGTGACATTGTCCCTAGATATTAATTATCCATATAAGTATGTATTTACAAAGGAAAAGTAGTCATCATCATGTCAGCCAAAGTACGTTCACTGCTGGACAAAAATCTCCCCAAAGAATAGGGAGATATGCCATAATCGCCACGCTTGGTAGACGAGTTGGCAATCGCAGTTTGGTGGTCATAGTCATATTGTATTTATAAAAGAAAAGTAGTACCTTTATGTAATATTATCAGTTATCTGGTTTCCATAGTACAAGTTCTGCTTAGTTTGAATCAGATAGCTGTGTGTGGGTGATGTAATTTATTTAGGTAATGTTCAGTGATATTATTGTAATCAATTGTTAGCCTAGAAAATATCGCCGTGGTTTACTTCTGCGAGGCAGTAATGCTCCAGAAGGAAGCCGCTGAGCGAGTTCGTGAGAGAGCTGATCCCGCTTGAAGGAGGCGTCAAGGCGGTAGCGGCAGCCGATAGACCAACTCCCCCTTGGGGCTGCAGTCGCAATAAGAGAAATGTCCTCTACTGCCGCAACGTGCAAGCAGCTCCGGGAAGACAGCGATCTGTTTGTGGCACAGTCGCTGTGCCTGACCGGCAGGTACCTGCAGGCACTCTTTGCGGGTGGCAAGCGAAGGCGTTCCCGCTGCTTTAACAAAAAGAAAAGCCTAAAAAATATTTGGTACGTGCTTAGATATTCAAATGAATAAATTTCATGTTGATATTGAAAATAACCAGCCTAAAGCAATCTTAATGTTTTCTACCAAGCTTTCCCACCCAGTCCACAACTGAACCACTTCAATATCTGTAGGTTATGTAATTACATTATTATCATTGGTGTACAAAAGAGAGTACTTTAGGCCAAGATCCTTCCCCAAAGATCTCCTCAAGTGCTGGTGTTACGCTACCCGCAACCAGCGACTTCCAATGACCCTACAAGATCAGTCAACCTTGTAGTGGGCCTACCCACGCTGCGTCTTCCGGCGTGTGGTCGCCAGTCAAGATTTCCGCCACTTCGCTGCACTAGGGATATGAATTCCTGTGTCACAAGGTACTTTTCCAAACCTATATCTGACGGATATTCGTTTATCCAGACTAAGAACTACTATTTATGGGTCACAAAAAAGGTTGTCCTGTGCGGGAATCGAACCCAAAACACGAAGATGCTAGGCAACAGTCTTAATTACGCCACACTCTCTACTTTTAAACGACAACACAAAAAAACTTGTATAACTAGAATTTCGTTTAAATATCACATATAGCTCGGTATGGACCATCATTTATGAGCCAGATTGTATCTAATAAGACAAGGGATATATGATGGCCCATACTAGCAGTTTGAGCAAGAAACGGATAGATACAACACATGAATGAATAACCCCACAGAGTAGAGACTGCGAACAGTCTTGTGACTGTTCGCAGGAAATAAACATGGTATAGCAAGCTGTTATAAAATAGAGAGAGACCGTAGTATTGCTTAAAAACTAAGGCATGCAAAGTTCCAGGATTTCCTTAATGCTATAAAAGTTATTTACAGACAGCCATTCATATAGAAATAACCTGCAATGTAGTGTTTTCAGATTATTATGTAACTTATTACTACTTTTATTGTATTTTGTTGACCTAGGTTAGTGACCCTGACTGTTAAACCTGAATTTGTGGGTTCAGGAGAAGTCTTTGTGTGATGAGCACGATTATTTGTTCTGTTTCAGGGTGTAATTTATATATAACAATAATAAAGCCTTTATTTAACAATCTTATAAAAATCTATACAATCTCTTTGATATAGACACCAGTTTCGCGAAGATTGTCTTCAGCGTAGGCCTCTCCTAAAGCTTGCCATAAAATGCGGTCTTGCGTCTTCCTTCTCCATGTGGCTCCTGCTATTCTTTTTATGTCGTCTTCCCATCTTCGACGCTGTCTCCCTTTCTTTCTTTTGTGTTGTCTTGGATACTATTCGGTCACATCTTTAGCCCACTTGTCCTTTTTGTTCTGATCATATGACCTATCCATCTCTACTTTAGTTTTTTGATACAATATATCAGTTTTGTAACTGTAGTTTTCTACCGGATAGTTTCCAGTTTTATTTTATTTCTTAGTTTCATATTGAGCATACTTCTTTCCCTCCCATGTTGGTAGGTCTCTAATAATAATTTATGGATAATAAGTATATATTTCCAGCTGTTTCCAGCGACCCGCACAAGATCATCGGTCCATCTTGTAGGGGGCCTGCCCACGCTGCGTCTTCCGGTTCATGATCGCCACTCAAGAACCTTTCTGCCCCAACGCTGCTGGAAACAGCTGGATGCGAATAGCGCAAGACCGGCAATTGTGGAGATCTTTGGGGGAGGCCTTTGTCCAGCAGTGGACGTCTTTCGGCTGATATGATGATGATGATGATGAAGTATATATTTATTTCGAAATATGCTGCATGAGATTCTGGGTTATATTTATATTGTTGAGACAGTACAACATTTGCCAGGACAGCTAGTAAATCATAAAGATCCGTTTAACGCTAGAAATACAAGTATAAAATACTTCTGAAAAAATATTATATATTTTATATAGTCCTGATCGTAAATTAATTACTTCGTTTCACGGTTGCCTATCACGAGTCAGATTTTGTTTATATTATCTTAAGTATTATGTTTACTAATTTAACACCTGAGTTATGATTGAAATCACAAAAGCTGTAGATAATTGCTTAAGTTTTAGGGGTAACTGCTTCTATTCATAAAAACAGCTTATTTTTTCAGTATTACTTACTTACTTATCGTATGGGCAGCGGATACCCTAGTGTCAGAGTTGTTCAAGCAGCCCGTTAGGCCTCTGACATGGCTTAACGACTATTGCCTAATGGCTACAACCGGGACATACAGCTAAACGTACGCTCCGAGGCACGGAGATTTTCAGAAATTAAACCACTTTGGCGGTCACCCATCTATGGTCTGACCGCGAGCCTAATTTCTTAACCTTGTCAATCATTTACAGACTGGTGAGAGCATCTGGCTATGGGCCACTTATAGGTTCACTAGAATTTCATCGTGTGTGATCGGTGAACACACACATAATGCGTCAGCTCTTACAACTTGCTCTCTGATTCATTGTTTACTTCTGTGTCGATTCGGTCGTACCTAATGACCATCATTATGATTACCACAACTCTCCGTTGATATAATGGTACTAATATCTTACAGGCTTGCGCATTTACTTTATGAAGACACTTTAGATGTTAAGTTGATGGGAACTTTTAACTACGCGATACTGTTTGAATATGTGTATTGGGTAGGCAATATATTATTTTTCATTAAACTTTTTAATATAATTTATCATTTTATTAGATGCCATACTACTACTTAGTAGCTCAACAGGTTGACCAAATATACAACATGTAACTTAATTAACGCACATCCTGAAAATAGTTTGTCGAGAATCGTTTACTGAATCGATTTATATAATTTTTAATATAGGTAATTTTTTATTCCGAATTAATTAAAACTACGGAAATTATTGTCATATTAACCCTGTACAGTTAAAACAAATTGAAATGGACCGTAAATCAAAGTATAAGACTTTTAAAATTGCAGTTTTATTTGTATTCATAAAAATTCTATCATTCAATACAAAATAAAGAAAAATAAACTTTACTCAAAGAAACTTATTTATATTAATATAAATCAATTCCGAATCCCCATTAATATAACGTTAACAGAAATTCACGATTGCCAAAAATATTTCATTACGTACGTAGTACGAATATTCTTGATAAGAGTCATAAATTATTTCAGAACCAAATTAATATTCCTCCTTACTTATGTTCCGTTTAGAAACTTGGGCGCAGGGAATCAATTAAATGTTAAATTAAAAATTCAGTGTATGTATTATGATAACAACATAATATTCTCATTGGGGTGTTTGAGGGTGTGCGTTAATTACGTTACATGTTGTATATTTTTATAAAACTTA
This sequence comes from Pseudoips prasinana, assembly GCA_951640165.1. Classification (NCBI taxonomy): domain Eukaryota; kingdom Metazoa; phylum Arthropoda; class Insecta; order Lepidoptera; family Nolidae; genus Pseudoips; species Pseudoips prasinana. The sequence continues at coordinate 21,549,007 of OX621260.1, forward strand.
GTTGGCAAACCAGCATACGGCAAGAAAGTGGTCACCATAGCATATGAACGCTTGAATCACCAGGGGCATCATTAGCGCGTTGCCGGCCCTTTAGAATCCTTATAACACTTTTGAAAGGGTCCCATGCTGTAGAATGAAAATGTATTTAATTCAAAGAGAGTTTATTTTTATTCATTGCATAGTGAGTAAGCGCAAAGGCATTATACTTTGCAGACAGTCGTTGTCATGTCATGTTGCAGACGTAGGCGCGTATTTGTATTGCGCGAATTCAATTCAGCCAAAGGCCTATGTTGTTATACGTTCTTATTTGTGAGCTCAGGATGACTTCTGATTAAAATAACCTCAGTAATCTATACCTACATATAATAAAATCGTAGGAAATTCAAAACTGTACATTGAATATTGTTTGTAAAGGATACTTGCGGCGTGATCTACAATCGATATTGAAGCCAAAAATATAGATTTTAGAATTTTTGTCTGTTTGTCTGTATGTATGTCCGGGGTAAACTCGAAAAGTACTGCATGGATTTACTTCAAATTTTGCATGAATATTACTAAGAGGGCGGGTCAACATATAGGCTACATATTATCACGCCATCACCTACGGGGGAGGAGCTGTGATAATATATAAAATTTAACGCGAGTAAAACCGCGGGGCTCAGCTAGTTTATTTATATATTGTTATTTGTTTGTTGTTGTTTGTTTGGCCAGTTACCGTTGTTGGTATATGCTTGCCTTTCACGCCACGGGTCGTGCGTTCGTTTCCCATCCAGGACAGCTATTTGTGTGCATGAACATGTCTGTTTGTAATTATCTATAGTAGTTCATGTTTACATAAGAAAAGTATCTGGGTTCCATAATACAAGCTCTGCTTAGTTATATGAGTAATTGTTCCTAACTAGAAGTACATTGTATAAACTTTGAAGAGAGAAATAAACTATTTTATTATTAGTTTGGGGTCAGATGGCCGTGTGCGTATTATTATCATAAACTATATATATAATAACTATAATAACTATATATATTATTTTATTATTATCATCATAAACTTAGCAATAACATTTAAAGAAGACATGTTATTCAGATTAAGGCAAAGAGTTAAATTTCTACAAAATGAACATGAAAAGCTTTCATGAAAAGTCACTGTAGATACTAAACTTGACACAATTTAAAAAACTTAATATTAAAGTTTGAAAAGTTAAGCCATGACAGAGGCCTACTGGGCGGCTTGAACAACTCTGAAACTAGGGTAACCACTGCCCACACGATAAGTAAGTACGTAATGGTATAAACAATTCGAGACAACAGAAAGAGACGCATAATACATCCAACGCATTCAGAACAGATTTCAAAGGGTTAGGCTATTTATAAGTACGGACGCCAGCACATAAGCTACCCCAATCTATCAAATTTCCCCAATTGAAAGTGAACCGTATGCTTATGTGATAAACTTAAAAATCTATAAAAGAAATTTGACAGATCGGAGTAGCTGGACGTGCTGGCGTCTATCTGTACAATTCCTTGCCTCCTATAGACATTCATATTCCTAACTGTAGTTCTGCAAGCTAAACATTAATCAAACAGGCAGGTACTAAAGCCTTTACAGCAAGCAAACCAAGGCCAATGATTATAATAGCATTTCTGCCGTATCAGACTTCACCTATAAATCATTTATATGTAATGTAAAATATCTAAGAATGACAATAAGCAACACAAGCGAGGCCTCTGAAAGCCCCTGATTTATGTGGAGGCCAGAAATCGAAAGATTAAGTCTACAATACAATTCGAAGCCCCTACGCTTTAGATGTCAGAATATATTTTATTATTGTCTGCCAACGGTCATATTTCATCTGCATGCGTTTCAGTTATATCGCTAGTAGCATTCACCAGCGAAGTAAATCAAAGAATTTCACCTTACGGTGTACTGATATTTTATATTAAATGTAGATTAAAGATTGATTGAATGGCATGTAGATTAACCTATACATAGGTTGAAGAACAGATTAAATATACACAGATATTAATCTAAGTGTCCAACGCAAGTAAAAAGTGGGAAAACTGCACGGGGTTAAGGTGTCTTTTAGCCCAAATACAGTTGGTTAAGTCGTGTGGTCTGGCCCAAAAAAAATAACAGGGTTACCCCATACCATCCCGTGGGTCGGCACCGACAGGGTGGTATCGGGTGGCCCTGCAACCACAAGCCCAAAGGTGACTAGGGATACATTAGGAAGTCGGACAGCAGCGCCATCTGTGTACTAGGTATGACCTAACTGCGGTCACCATTTGGGGAGGCCTATGTCCAGCTGTGAATGATATCAGGCGGCAGATAGCAGGCATCAAGTAAATAATCAGTTGTTATGACTGATTATTTACTTCATATCCATTGATCATTTATCCATTCTGTTATGACTTTACTGCAGCCGGTTAGTGGAACAAAATTGGACATTTTAGGGATTCTTTTGATGCTTTATCGTATTTCGACGAACTGCTTGTACATAAAGTACAGAGCTGGACTTAATGTCTTAGTCTAATTTACGGTGATGCAGATAAAAACAATGCTTCTTTTGATATCAAATTGGCATCTGGCAAATGAATCAATTACTACGAATGGCTTATGAATCCGTGCGGTGTGAAGTACCGAATCGCTGAGTTAAGCTTACGATGCCTGACTAAAAATCCAACACCTACTTGAAATAAATATAACATTCCAACGGACTAAACTTTCGAACAATAGTTTTTGGAATGAAGCTAGAAATCACCTTAATAACTCACTGAAATCAGAAATATAGACTTCAAACATATCACACCCTTCTTTTGTGTTTCTATCAAAAAGAACCGAATTAACTATGGTCGAAGCAGCGAGTCTGCTAAAATCATTGCTATGTACGTGACGTGCAATATTCTGTAAATAGATTTATAATAATAATAAATATCTTGGGAAATCTAACTCACGGCCATCTGATCCCAAAATAGGCAGAGCCTGTACTATGGCAAACAGATAACTGATAAACATACTAGTAAAATAAAATACATATCTATACATATAATAAAATGGTAGGAAAGTCGAAACTGTACATTGAATATTTTTTTTTAAGAATACTTGTGGCGTGATCTACTATCGATGTCGAAGCCAAAAATATAGTTTTTAGAATTTTTGTCTGTTTGTTTGTATGTATGTCCGGGCTAAACTCAAAAATTACTGCATGGATTTACTTCAAATTTTGCATGAATATTACTAAAAGGTTGGGTCAACATATAGGCTACATATTATTATCACGCTATCACCTACGGGGGAGGAGCTGTGATAATTTATAAAGTTTAACGCGGGTAAAACCGCGGGGCACAGCTAGTTATAGACAAATTACAACCATACACATAACAAATAAGCGTGTTCATCACACAAAGATTTGTCCCGGATGGGAATCGAATCCGCGACCTCTGGCAACAGGCCAGTCCACAACTACATTGTACAGATATACTGTCAAGGCAATCGTCAGTTGTGCGCACGCTCAATTCGAAGATTTTTTTTTTTCAATTCATTCTTTCTATCTGCGATCAGCCTCATAGCTATAATCAGATCTTGTGTTTATTTTGAGAGCTTTTATGAGATTAGCACATCCTGTGATGTTGTCTCTCTTATTTAAATTATGATTTAAATAAGAGCTCCCAAATGCTAAAATAATTACCTTTGCCGACGATACCGCTCTTATTTTTAGTGGAGATACTTGGGAGGAGGTATTTATAAGTGCACAACAGGGCTTTAACACCGTAAATAGATGGCTAAATGACAATTTTCTGACTCTGAATGTCGATAAAACTAGCTATTTAACGTTTGGTTTAAAAAATAATTGTATGCCAGCTAGTACTAAGAATATAGTGTCCCATTTATGTTCTAATTTCGAAGATGAAAATTGTTTGTGTCCTAAGCTTAAAAAATCTGACACAATTAAGTATTTGGGAATAATGATTGATAACAAACTAAATTTCCAATGTCATATACATCAACTAGCTGCACGAGTGCGAAAATTAATTGTCATTTTTAAAAACTTGAGATGTATTGCTGATAAAAATCTGATCAAAACGGTATATCAAGCCCTATGCCAGTCAATATTAACATACTGCATCACTTCCTGGGGTGGTGCTTTTAAATCCCACTTCTTTCAAATAGAAAGGGCGCAACGAGCAATTTTAAAAGTAAGCCACTCACTACCGTTTTACCATCCAACCACTGAACTGTATAAACTAACAAAAGTTTTAACGGTGCGTCAACTGTATATCCTGCACACAGTTCTCAAAAAACATTGCCTTGTCGACTATAAACCGGATATATGTAAAACACAACGCAGAAAAGACCGATTTTGTGAAAAGAATATGTTCAAAACTAGTTTCTCGCACCGCTTCTTCTGTTTTCAAGGTAGTAATCTCTACAATAAGGTAAACAGAGTTCTCAAAATTTATTCGCTTAATAAAACCAAATGTAAGCTCGTGGTGACAGAGTGGTTACAGCAATTGGATTATGCAGCTACTGAGAACATTTTACTATAAATTTAAGACTCACACACACAAATCGCGAATGGTCACACATACACACATACACACACACACACACAAACACACACACACACACACACACACAACACTCACACACATGCACATTTATTAAGTAATATGTATTCATTTTTTTTTTATGTATTTTGCTCAACATGGTACACGTAATTTGAAAATTAACCCATAATCCTAGAACCTAGGGGTGAGGGCCTGGTGATCTGTAATACAGGATTAACCTACATCAGACACCAGCTCCTCACAAATTCAGATTAATATAAAAACGTAACATAAATGTAATGTACCTATTAATGTAAAATCTTTTTGTGAGGAGAAATAAACATTTTATTATTATTATTATTATTATTTAAAATCATACAATCTAAGAAATCGAAGATTAACAACTGTTTCTTTATGCTATGGCATCAAGTAGATCAAAAACAATCTGAATGAATATTCTGGTGACTGAGAAGATTTTTATATGAGCTTCTCGATGTCTTGTTGACGACTTGCTTCGTAAGTTTTTCGCTGTTTAACTTTTAAAGATTAATGAATACTATGTTATTGAATTATAAATTAAAATACAATGTAGTTACAGCTTAATATAGGTATCTTGATTGCACTAAAAACGATGTATTGGTAATTATATCCAACCTATGTAACCGGACCATGCGTTTTTCATTTATATTTACTAGATACTAATTAGGTGGATTTCTTTAAAGATTTTAATATTCAATAGGTAACTTGACCTTACAAGTCGTACTAGTAAAGGGTAGGCGTAAAAGCTTGCTTGTTTTTTAATTAATTTTAACTGGCAACTCCGATATATTTACATGTTAAATGGTTGCTTCATATTTATTTTCCAGATTTTTTGAATTAACAATGGATTGACAATATGTATTATTGACAATAACTTAAATTATCAACTAAAGAAACGTAAAACTAAGTACTGAAAATATATACTTACATTTATATTAAATTACATATATACATATGATTATATATATAAATGTCTCACCCTTGGGCGTCGTAAAACACTTCGGTATCGCTGCCTTTGAGCATCGTGCCCAGAATAACTGGCAACTGCATTTGTGATGCGAATGAATTAGGTCTAGGATAATAAATAAGTATTTTGTAAAAATAACTTTTCTTCGATGTTTTCTGGTCAGACCATTTTCCACTGGAAGTGTATTGCAACTTGGGAATACTACCCTGTAAAGTGCAATATACTGGGGATATTTACAGTGAAGTGAGATGGGGTGACAAGAACGCTGAACAGATAAGAATCTATAGGGATCTGTGTACAGCTACATTAAGGGACATTAATTTTCCGATGGAACTTGGTCTGTGTGCTGATAAGACTTGTTCTAATAATTTTCATCATGTAGTTATTGATAAGTTGTACAAAAGTATTGTTAGTTGTTTGAAGGAAGCTTCGAAAAGGAGTAATAGTGTAAGAAAAAGAACAAAGCAAAAATATGTCATTGGGTGGAACAAGCATGTACGGAATTTTCATGTAGACGCACGAAACAGCTTTCAGGCTTGGATATTTCATGGAAAACCGGAGTCTGGTGATATATATAATACTATGCGTGAAACCCGTAAGCGGTTTAAATCTAAATTGAAATGGTGTCAAGACAATGAGGATAAAATTAAAATGGATATCTTAGCAACACACCACAAAGAGAGGGATTTCAAAAGCTTTTGGAAGCACACCAGGAAACTGGAAGCTGGTTCGTGTGTCCCGGTAAATGTTGGGGGTAGGAGTGAGCCCCATCAAATTGCTGAATTATTTAAGGATCATTTTATAGTTGTGTCTCCCCTAGGATGTGTGCAGCAGGTGCTCGATGCTGAGAAGGTAGACTGTGAGCCGTGCAGATTTAAAGCGAAAGAAGTCGCCCATATTATCCAAAATATGACTAGAGGCAAGTCTCCGGGACATGATGACCTTAGCATCGAGCACTTGCAGTTCGCAGGTGTTCATTTACCGAGGGTGTTGGTCATGTTGTTCAATTTGTGTATAGGACATTCATATTTACCTAAAGAGCTTATGAAGACCACTGTTATACCAATACCTAAAAACAAGACGGGTGATGCCTCCGACAGGGACAACTACAGACCTATCTCATTGGCTACAGTGATCGCCAAGGTACTGGATGGTTTGCTTGATAGTCAGCTAAGTGAGCATATAGATCTCCACGAAGCTCAGTTTGGTTTCAGGGGTGGGCAATCGACTGAAACCGCCGTACTGCGACTCAAGCATACTGTCCAGTACTATGTGACGAGGAAGACGCCTGTATATGGTTGTTTCTTGGACCTGTCGAAGGCATTTGACTTGGTGTCTTATGACGTGCTGTGGGATAAGCTCCAGGGGGAAACCAGCACACCCGGAGACGTAATAAATATGTTAAGGTATTGGTACGGCAACCAGACCAATACCGTTAGGTGGGCGGGATCATGTTCGTCAGAGTACAGGTTGGAGTGTGGTGTGAGACAGGGAGGCCTGACTTCACCACGACTCTTCAACCTGTACGTTAATGGACTGATAGGTGAGCTCAGCGGGTCCGGGGTCGGCTGTTCAGTGGATGGTGTTTGTCTGAACAACATAAGTTATGCCGACGATATGGTGCTGTTGGCACCATCTGTTACAGCCCTTAACTACCTAATAGGAATCTGTGAGAGGTACGCGGGGACACATGGCCTCAGGTATAACTGCAAGAAGAGTGAACTACTTATTTTTAAGGCGGGTAATAAGAGTCCTAAAACCGTTCCACCGGTCAGGCTTGGAGGAATGCAGTTAAGTAGGGTCACCAAATTTAAGTACCTGGGGCACTGGGTCACCGAGGACCTCTCGGATGATTTAGATATTGAGCGGGAACGTAGGGCATTGGCAGTGAGATGCAATATGCTGGCTCGCAGGTTTGCACGGTGCACAAAAGATGTAAAAATTTCTCTTTTTAAAGCATACTGCCAGACATTTTATACCTGTAGCCTGTGGGTCCGCTATACGTGTAGATCTTTCAATGCCCTACGGGTCCTCTACAATAATGGTTTTAGGATGCTGTTGGGGTTGCCTCGTTATTGCAGTGCGTCAGGTATGTTTGCTAAGGCTAGCACAGACTGCTTTAGGGCTATTGTGCGGAAAAGAGTGGCCTCCCTGATGCGGCGCGTGCGTGACAGCAACAACGGCCTCCTGAATACCATATTGGGAAGGGTTGATTGTCCGGTTGTGAGGCACTGGAATACCGTACATGGATCTGGAGGGGTCCTCTTTAATGTAAAATAGTGCGCATGTAAGAATGTTATTGTAATGTTAGATTCATATTTGTAATGTTGACATTTAATATTGATATACTAACATAGTTATAAGTTTGATTTACTAACAATATATGGAATATTTATTATACCGAAATAAATGAATAATAATAATAATAATATGGCAAATGCTTGCTTTTCACGCCGGAGGTCGTAATGTCGATTGTCACCTAGGCTAGAACATGTCTGTTTGTCCTGAGTCTGGGTGTAATTATCTATATAAGTATGTATTTACAAAAGAAAAATAGTATATGTCACATACCTATTGGTTATCTAGTTTCCATAGTAAAAACTCTGCTTAGTTTGTGATCAGATGGCCGTGTATGAATAGTGACCCAGTATATTATGACAAAACGGTTGACTATCATAAGTTCGAAAAGTATTTGACCGAATTTCATTTCACCTAAAACTTTTCAACTTTTATCGTTTCGCTATTTTTTTTTATATTTCACCGAAGTCACGTCTGCCACTGTATTAGTTAACCTATTATCAATTCGTTTTTTTTCGTTACTACCATGTTTCATTTGGGCGAAAAGCTTTTCACCGAAGTTACACATAGCCTGAATAACATTTATTCGAAGTATTGTGTTACCGAACATTCATTATACCACTTTTTTACGATATTTTCATTTTACCAAACGCCGGGAAAGTTATTTCTACATTTATTATTAAGTAATTTCAAAGCACATTATTTCATCTCTTATTTTTGCTGTTGCTGCAGCATGCAAGCAAGCACGCAGCATCCAAGCAAGCATGCAGCATGCAAGCAGGCATGCAGCATACAAGCAGGCATGCAGCATGCAAGCAGGCATTGTATCTGTCACGGCTCCAGCGCTGCGGGGTTTAGGCGAGCCCACGCGAGCTTATCATCGCAGATGGTTTTAACGCTCACCACCGCAGCTTCGTCTTGCTCCCGCGGCTCGACCCATAGCGGCGCCGCGGCGGGCCTTCAAACCACCTGCTCCTCCGGCTCGCGGACCGCCCTACCCCTCCGCCCCTACTCGGGCTTTAATAATATTCTAGCGGTAGAGCAAAGAAGACTGTGTGGAGTCGGTTTTACAGCGATTCGTTTCTGTCACGAAATTTTATAGTACAACATATTGACTTTTTATTACACTATTTTAATTTAATTTTGAAAATACTACCAAGTATATATTTATATATTTACGACCAAAATTCAGTAAAATGTTATTTTGGTGTGGTGAAGATATGGCAAAAAAAGCATTTGGGCTAATGAAAAACTTCAAAAAAGGCTTCGGCCAAAAGCAAAAAGTTATTTTGTAAATCGGCGAAAAATAGTAAGGTAAAATAATACCTATGACACATAAAACTTCTATTATGTTAAAACATGTGAAATAATGCATATAGCAAAAAAGGGGTCGGTCAATAGATTTCAGTAAAATGAAAATCGAACAAAAGTAAATCGGTAAAGTGATCAGTTCCCTAACAAAACATATTTATCTCGGAATCATTAAACGTAGTACCTTCCAAGTAAACACTAAACGTAAATAAGCTCAAGCATCCGCTATCCACCAATTATTCTTGAGACACGATATTATTATCTTATTCAAAACAGTGTTTACCTGGTGCAGTAATTGGTGCGTTATGCCACAAGTAATTCAAGTCCTGTGCGTGCCCACACGAGACAAGTACGAGTAGTTACCCCAACGTATCACCTGCGAAAGCGTCAATAATTACTAACAGCCTGGTTAATTATACATTTGTTTTGTCTTTATTCAACTCTAAACTATGCAGAAATGTTAAAAAACTAATAATGCCCTCCAAGCCGCATTCCAGCCACGGCGACCAGTCTCAATAGAGATTAGGCACCTGCGCGGGACATATTATAGTGCACAAGTGTGTGCGCAAACACAAGTGCACTTTCTTTTCCATCACTCTCAGGATCCGATGGGACGCCTAGCGACACGACTGGAAAGAGGTCGGGTACAGGGCCGACGGCTTGACGTGCTCTCCGAGGCACGGGTTGAGTCTCTGAGTTGGCGGTATTATATACCGCCAACTCAGAGACTTCGGGCTGCTGAGAAATTTTTCTATTTGCAGAAAAGTCCCAAAATCACTTTTTGGCCCGGCCGGGATTTGAACCTCGTTCTCTGCGGGTGATGACTCAACCCGTGCCTCGGAGAGCACGTAAAGCCGTCGGCCCTGTACCCGACCTCTTTCCGGTCGTGTCGCTAGGCGTCCCATCGGATCCTGAGAGTGATGGAAAAGAAAGTGCTCCTGTGTTTGGGCACACACTTTTGCACTATAATATGTCCCGCGCAGATGGCTAATCTCTATTGAGACTGGCTTCCGTGGCCAAAATTCGGCTAGGATGACATTATTATATATGAGGTAGGTATTAGTTATTAAAAAAGCGATAAAATATAGAAATTTGATATACCTTATATTAATAAATATTATGTTAAAACCGTTACTTTATAATCAGGAGCAAATCTTTTTTCGAAGAAATAATTTAATTAAGATGTGTATGATACAGGTGACGCGACGTCGGTGGATACGCTTGTGCTTTGACGACGACTTTATTACGATGTAATAAGGACAGTTTTCCATCCACCGATGTAGAGTCAAATGTGCTTATAAGAATCTTAAAATCATAATGATCGCGAATCCAATATCGTTTAGCCTGTTCATTTAATTTTTGATACTTATTTTTAAGTGTTACCACTTTTAAGGGGTTTTTCGATTATGAATCCACTTTGTATAAATTTGGCCTCACTTATAAAAATGTACTTAACCACAACAAACAAGAGGCGAAGACAGTAAAAGGATAAAACAGAAGCTACAATAATTAAGTGTGGAGCGGGTGCTGTAATGGGTTAATTTGACCCATTTACCGTGAAATAAGTATCCCAGGTGACTATAATTAGACCACAGAATGCAGGATCGTTGTCCATCACATTCTAATAATGGTTCACTTGAATCACTATGAATAGTTGGACTGGAGAATCATCTTCATCTGACAGATGAAGAGACAGAGACTACAAGAAATATATGTATATTTTTATTTGACTTTTATAGCATTACCAGCAGTGCCCCGCGGTTTTACCCGCGTTTAACTTTATAAATTATAGGCTATATGTTAATCCAGGGTGTCAGCTAACTCCATGCCAAATTTTATTAAAATCCCTCCAGGAGTTTAGACGTGAAGAAGTAACAAACATACACACTCACATACTTACAAACTTTCGCCTTTATAATATTAGTGTGATTCGCAATGCAGAGCGTTACTTTAATCTAAAAAATGGGAAATCATAAATTTTATCGTCCGGCGGGTCTCGAATCATCTATCAATCCAGCCCAGACTCTCTGTGTTAAGCTACGAACGATACACATCGGCAGATCAGCTTAGATAACATAACGCAGAGCGCCTACCCCGGATTGGTAGATGGTGCTGGTTCGAGACCCGCCGGACGATTAATATTATGATTTCCCATTTTTGAGATTATCATGATCTTGTTAATGTTGTGATCCTGGGTGATGTCTTCGTGAACTCGACACATGGTTGTCAGATCAACGCTTAAAAGCCAACAGCTAGGATAGGTCATTTTGGGCAAATTATAAAATAAAACATGACATGAACCAGACCGGAAATGGGTTAGGATCTACTGCCATCTGTGGCAAAATATCTATACATATAATAAAATCGTAGGAAAGTCAAAACCGTACATTGAATATTTTTTTAAAAGGATACTTGGGGGTGATCTTCAATCGAGATCGAAGCCAAAAATATAGTATTTAGAATTTTTGTCTCTTTATCTGTATGTCTATGTATGTCCAGACTAATCTCAAAAATTACTGCATGGATTTACTTCAAACTTTACATGAATGTTACTAAGAGTTCGGGTCAACATATAGGCTACATATTATCACGCTATCACCTACGGGAGCTGTGATAATTTATAAAGTTTAACGCGGGTAAAACCGCGGGGTACTGTTAGTAAGCAATAATAAGCACTATTGTACTTCAAACATTTATGTTATATTCGGACCATTATTTACTATCGTCAGATGGCCCAGGAATCCTTACGACTCTAGTAATGTGAGAACAAGTTAGTGTACATTTACCACCTTTCGTCTTACACTGTGTTTCTAACACCGCTTTGTGTATACAACATCATTCGCATGTTTCTGCCAACACGTTCACAATTGCTACTGCAGTTAAATTTTGCTTGTTAAAGAACTTATTGCAAAGCTGCTAAGGCAATTTCCTGTTCACAATACTGTGTTACCTATTCAGTATACTGCAATACGGATACTGCAATGTTACAAAGGTGGGATATTGTATTAGTTTGGCTTAGAATGTTCGCAGTAAAGGAAAATACAATGGACACACAATACCCTGGTCTAGGTATGATTTTTTTTTCGATTTGTTGACTATTTACTTCGTTAGTTAACTGTGACGGTATTTGTGTTATATTTTTAACTGTGCCCCGCGCCCTTACCCGCGTTAAACTTTATAAATTATAGCCTACTAGCTGTGCCCCGCGGTTTTATCCGCGTTAAATTTTATAAATTATCACAACTCCTCCCCCGTAGGTGATAGCGTGATAATAAGTGGCATATATGTTGACCCGACCTCTTAGTAATATTCAAGCAAAATTTGAAGTAAATCCATGCATTACTTTTTAAGTTTAGCCTGGACATACATACAGACAAACAGATTTAAACAGACAAAAATTCTAAAAACGATATATTTGGCTTCGATATCGATTGTACGTACATCACGCCCCAAGTATCCTCTTAAAAAATATTCAATGTACAGTTTTGACTTTCCTACGATATGTATAAATGTGTTAATCCAGGGTGTCAGCTAACTCAATACCAAATTTTATTAAAATCTCTCCAGCCGGTAAAGGTGAAGAAGTAACAAACATACACACTCACAAACTTTCGGCTTTATAATATTTGTGTGATTATTCTGTAACACATTCTTTTTATTAATTATTCTATTGTGGTAAATCTAAACAAATAAATAAAACACATGATCTCAGAGACGGTGTTTTTGGTCAATTTTACAATATATAATACTACCAGCATTATATAGTATTTTTAAGACCCGATACTGAAATATTAGAAACTCTTAGAAAGGATTCGACGGAATAATTTTAACTAGAGAATTCGGCATTCGGAATTAAGTATACTATATAGAATACCAACGCAAATTTCACTAGAATTACTAAAAAAAAACGAAAGAGTTTTCAGTAAGCCAATGATAGCATACGTATACAAAATTTATTATTGATATAATAATAAATTTAGCATAGGTACGTATACTAATATTGATTTATTATAAACTCAAAGCAATTACGCCACGATGTAGTTTTTATCGTTATTTATTTCCCTGGTTACATTTATTTACAGTACTAGATTTTTTTTCACATATCGAGTGTATGACTTAAATTATCATCGTATTAATGTACATTAACATTTGCCCTTTAGGCATAACACAGAGTCCTTTCATTGTATAGTAAAAATAATACGTTTTCAACAAATAAATGGTAATCATTATGATTACATGACTATAGAACTTTCTACACGGCAGGTGTCTGTTTTTTTATGTTGTATGGATTAAGAGATATCTCACTACATCGATGTGTGTTAAATTATTAATTTAAAAATAGTCTCAGTACTATATTGTTGGTCCGTTTATTAGCCAACTACACTTTTGACTGCACGTGTGGCGCAGCGGCTAAGACAGTCGCCTCGCCGCTTTGTGTCGCGGGTTCGAGTCCCGCACCGGACAACTATTTGTGTGACCCATAAATAGTTGTTCTGCGTCTGGATGTAATTTGTGTCCGTCTATTATGTCTGTAAAGTATCTCGCGACACAGGGATTACATTCCCTAGTGCCGGCGTTGTTTTTATAAAGACAAAAAATAGTTACAGTAAGGTTTTCTAATGATTAAATAAATATCTTGGAAGAGTTTAGTTGAAAAATAGTATCCATCCTCTAAATGATTTTTTTAGGTTCGCTTTGATCTTTAAGGATATTTTTATATATTCCACGATCTATTGTAGAAAATATAAAAAATCCTTAACGATCGACAGATTTAATTAAGTCAAATTGTAAAATGATTGACTCCCTAACTGTTGTCTAGAAGATATTACTACATTAACACTTAGTCTAAATGCTAATATAGAAATCTGTGCCATATGATTAAAAAAATATATTAGCGTTAAGTGTTTCTCTTTTGTTTTGGTGCAATAAACTTGTTCCGAATGAACAGAATGTTTACTTACGGCTAGTTGCACACGACAGATGCTATGAATACTATAGGGTTATTAAGCCTTAATTGCTCTTGCTAGAGCTAATAAAGTAATTATTTACAATGAAAATACAAGCAGAAAGAAAAAATATGAAAGCAAAAGGCAACAGTAGGCGCGGCAGTTGATTTAAAAGCAAGCCCGGTGTTTGATTCTGGCTGTCTTCTCTGGATCGTCCACCTAAGTAGCTAAAGAATGCCGCAGGTTAGCTAAGGTAGGGTCTTCGCCGGCAAGGATAGTGGTTCCTTAACCCCTGATCTTTGTGATCCCTGTAGTATATGCCAGTGCCAATCACTTTGTAGAATTCCGTCTTTTTACTTCAGCGGCCTCCTGAGCTGTGGCCCAGATTTCCTTAAGTACTAAATTTCAATTTTACGGTAATGTACCAAATAATGACTTAAGCATGTATTAAACTTTGCACGTCATACATTGGTGACAGAATATACACACATACATATGACTCACGCTTGCCAGAGGGGTAGGTAAAGACGGATTTCCATTTGTCACGATATTGGCACACCTCTTCTTATAATTATGTTAGGTTAGAAGTATCCTAAACCGGCGAGCATGTATGAAGAATATAATGACAGTAATCGAGGCAAAAGACGTGTGCAAAAAACGTGCCAATGCAAATCCGTTGTCTCCGGGAAACAGGCAATAATACCAAATTTTAGCAAGTAAACGATTGTTTCTATTAAGCGTATACAATTTTATTTTTTTTCACGTAGTCAATGTTCACTAACTTAGTCACTCGGGAGTTTAATTTACACATTATACGCTTTTAAGACAACCAAAATCACGCAGAATAAAGAACTCAGGTACATCAAATACGCACTGGTCAGATTTATTTTATTCCAAAGTTACCTGAAGTTTTACTACCTTTAAATACAATAAATATGACCTATAGACGAATGAAAAGATGGACTAACAACTTACTTAGATAAACTACATGGGCTTACTGCCGGATTCATCATATCAGCCGAAAGACGTCCACTGCTGGACAAAGGCCTCCGCCAAATGTCTCCACAATTGCCGGTCTTGCGCTGTTTGTTTCAAGCGACCCGCACGAGATCATCGGTCCATCTTGTAGGGGGCCTGCCACGCTGCGTCTTCCGGTTCGTGGTCGCTCTCGAGAAACTTCTGCCGTAACCGCCGTCGGGTCTACGAGCCATGTGTCTCGCTCACTGCCACTTCAGTTATGCAATTCTTTACTGCCGGATTACGGTAGGTACTCTAAATAGGTAAGCGCAGACTTGATCTAGAATAATTTATTTATTTATTTATTGTTTGGAAAACCAACAGCTATACATAAAAAATATTACTGCCATAATAGGAAACATAAAGCCAATTACAGGTTTTCACGGATAGCGACTGATACACACATACAATGCTTCCGATTTTACTCTTAAACAGAGTAGCTGAAGACATATTATTATCTTAAAAGTTATTGGAAAATATTAAGGTTCAGTTGCCTGCGTGCCACCTCGCTCTTGGTATTAAATGGGTCAAAATCAAACTTTTTACATAATTTATTAAAATCCTTGCTCGCTCGTACTATATATGAATTTTGCCTATAATAAGTCGACGACAATGGAATAGATATAGGTGTATTAAATCTAGACGATCTTTGGGGAACGTTAAAGTGCAGTTTCTGTAAAATATGGGGACAGTCAATCTCATTAGATAACAGCTTTAATAAAAACGTGCAATCAGCCAAACGCCTTCGATTTATTAGAGGTTGAATGTGGAACTTCTTACATAGGTCTAAGTAATTCGTAGAACTGTAAGGGATTTTGAGACGATAACAAAGGAACTTCATAAAACGTTTTTGAATATTTTCAAGGCGATCAATATATTTATTGTAACAGGGATTCCATATTTGTGAGGCATATTCCAGATGACTTCTTACGAAAGTGCAATAAAGTATTTTAAATGTTTTAGCTTTTTTAAAGCACCAAGATATCCTCATTACAAATCCCAATGCTCTCGATGCTTTGGCGATAGTTTGCTCGATGTGTATGTCAAACTGTAGCTTCGAATCATGATATACACCAAGGTCACGTACACCGTCGCATCTTGGTAATACTTGGCCCTTAAGTTGGTACGATGTTGACAGTGGGAAGCGTTTCCTGCTAAAAGTGAGTACTGAGCATTTGGATGGGTTAAGGTCTAACTTATTTACTTGACAGTACTTGTCAAGCCGCGTCAGATCGGATTGAAGATCCACTACATCCTTTGGCGACGATATAATAGAATAAATCTTCATATCGTCAGCAAAACAGAGTAGATTAGAACTTCGAAGGCAAGAGTCGATGTCGTTTACATATAATATAAATAATAAGGGTCCTATTAAGGACCCCTGGGGTACACCACTAGGAATCAAAACCCAACTTGAGACATAATTACTGACAACAACCGCCTGAGTTCTATTTTCTAGGTAAGAAGAAAACCATCGGAGAAGATCTCCATTTATGCCATTTGTCAATAATTTTATTTTTAGGATGTTGTGATCTATCCTGTCGAAACATTTACTGTAGTCCGTGTAAACGACATCGACTTGTGCTCCACAATCCATTTCTTTCGTGACATAATCGTTAAGTAAAACGAGATTCGTAAGTGTGGACCTACCCTTTAAGAAGCCGTGTTGTGAAGGACTAAAAGTATTTTTAAGCGCTGCGTAAACTTGATCGTAGACAATTCTTTCGAAAATTTTAGCAAGTATACATAGTTTGGAGATAGGCCTATAGTTGCCTATCTCATTTCTTGAGCCCTTCTTGTGAACGGGAGTTACATATGCTGACTTCCATACGTGAGGTACAGTGAATGTAGCGAGAGACTTCTCGAATAAGAGGCTTACCGGTAGCGCGATTGTTTCTGCACATCCTATGAGAAACTTTGGTGATAAGTGATCCGGACCAGCGGATTTACATGGATCAAGATTAGTAAGCAGTTTTCTCACACATTTAATGTCAATTTCAATTGAGTTTATATTGGACGAAACAATTGGTATTGATTCGGAAAAGCAAAGGCTTGAGTTTGGACATGTATTTATGTTGTTGTTATTAGGGTTTAGAAAAGAAGAGTAAAACTGTGAAGAGAATGCATCACAGATAGCCTCGGCAGAGGAAACCGTCGCATCACCATACTTAAGGTGACTGGGAATTGAGTTAGATTTCGACCGTTGCTTAACAAAACTCCAAAAGTACTTAGGGTTTTTCTCTATGGAAGCTTCAGTAGTTGCCAAATAATTACAGTAACACTCTGCTTCTAATTTTTTTACCCTATCGCGCAGAAGTTTAAACGTGACCTCATTAGTGAGCCTGCCGTATACCCTAAATTTATGTAGGCACTTAAATTTCTCTTTTATCAATCGTTTAAGAGCCGGGGAGTACCAGATTGGGTATGAGTTATGGCATAATTCTTTAGATGGGACGTATTTCTCCCGAATGTTAGCTATAGTGTCGTAAAAATAAGTTACACATTCCTCGAGCGATGAGTTCATGAAGATATTACTCCAGTCTAAAACGGATATATCTCTATTAATCGAATTAAAGTCCGCTTTATCATAAAAATACCGAATGTGCGGCGCAGGGGTTAAATAAGTATATTCAGCAAAGAAAACGTCGATTATAAGTGCCGGGTGATGTTTGTCAATCGGCACCAAAGGTACTAGACACTCACTAACGGATACAGTATCATTACTCAGTACTAGGTCCAAGATCCTGCCATGGAAATTTAAAATTCCATTAAACTGGTTAAGATTTAGAACGCGTAGTTCATCCGTTAGCATGTATTCATCACTACTACTTATATTTATGGGTAACCACGAATCATTGATTAATTTCCATGAGATGCCGCTTAAGTTAAAATCTCCCACAATTAAAAATTTGTCGTCCGAATTATTTAGAATTGAGTTACTAAGGCATGAAAGAAAATTTGACAATTGGTCCGAAAAGGTATTCCCAAGGTTTTGTCTACACAAATATATTACAAAAATTTTGTCTACACAAATATATTACAATAATTTTGTCTACACAATATATTACACTTAAAAAAACTCAGGAATCTTATAAACAACAAATACAATTTTGTAGGCGTAACTACAAATTAATTCATTCAAAAAACATGCAACCGAGGGAAGAATAACTTATTGCATTTTATATTACCGTGGGATTTTAAGCAATTCTACTGGAGTTGCTGCTACGGTTATAAAAGACATAAACATAATTATAGTAGGTACTAATTTCATCGAGACTTGGCGTCTCCTTGCCAATACGTGAGTCCACTTGAGTGCTTCAAGACTAACTTCTTGCAACGGTTTTGCCTGTATTTGAGCAGGAGTTTAAATTATGATCATTTGCGTAATACAAAGCCTAAATCTAAATATACAATTCGGAAAAATCTTATTAAATTTGACGGCTAGATTTAAACTTAAATCTGCTGCCAATAGATTTCTGTCTGCAACAAATTTAAATTGTTTTTAAGTAGGTATAAAGCAGTTTAGTGTTCAATCATAGACGGGAGTTTTATCAAATCAAATCAAATCACTTTATTTGCTCAATATGGGTACATACATGATAGATCTTAAAATAATATATTGTCCAAGTCCATATTCTACCTTTAAAAGGTGTGCAAAGTTCTTATTATAAATAACATCATTATACTTATTATTGTAAGACAGCCTTATTAATATGAAACAGGTAACGAAAAATAATGCAGATGTCAAGCTTAAATTGTAACCATAAGTAAAAATAATAATAATATTAATAATACGCCAGTCTCATGCAAGAGTAGGCACGACCTTAACTAATTAACACAATTAAATCATTTGCAACCTCTTTTACCTACTCGTAATATAATGTCTGAATTTAATTATAAATAAATTATTTATCGATTTTTTAGTTAGTAGTAGTAGCCAATAATGGCCATTATCATAATATGTCACCTAAAAATTCATTTACGCTGTAGTAAGCCTTTTCTAACAAAATATTTTTCAATGTTCTATTGAATAGGTTACTACACGTAGTTTCTATTAAACTTTTGGGTAAATGATTGTAGATCCGTGGACCCATACAGAATAAGCTCTTATTAAACATGGTTGTTTCATGACGCGGGCAACATATTCTGAACCGATTCCGTTTACTTTTATAGCTGTGAAACATATTTAGGTTATTTTTAATAAAATTTACCACTTCGTACAGGTATAGGCAAGGTACCGTCAAGATTTTGAGGCTTCTAAAAAAGGGTCTGCAAGTGTCAGTCTGCTGCAGTCTACATATTGCCCTTACACATCTCTTCTGTGCCTTGAACACACATTAGTTATCTGTGGAATTTCCCCAAAATATTATTCCAAATCGTAATATTGATCCCACATAACCATGATAGGCTGTTAGTACAGCTGTTTGGCTAACAACCTTGGATAGCATATACAACGCATACGATTGCTGACTTAGCTTTAGGCAGAGGCTTTCTACGTGTAATTTCCAATTTAAGGTCGAGTCTATATTTAGCCCCAAAAACTTTGTATTATTTACCTCAAGGATTTTTGTTCCCATATAGTTCACATCAATGTCACTAATTCGGGATAATCTATTTTTAAATATCATTAAATATGTTTTGCTTAAATTTAATTTTAAATTATTTGATGTCAGCCATTGTATTATGTCATGTAGAGTATTTTGTATGTCAATTTCAATAGTCAATTTGTCATTCCCTGTGATAATAATAGTGCTGTCGTCAGCAAAAAGAAACGTTTGATGACCAGTTATTATCATTTATGTAAATGTTAAATAAAAGGGGTCCCAGCACACTGCCTTGTGGGATACCCAGCTTAACCTCCCTATATTCAGATGTGTATTGTATTTCTTGTCTTTGGTAAGGACAAATGCGTTTAATTTGTGTACATTGAAGTCTATTGGAGAGATATGATTTAATAAGGTCTAAGACATTTCCTCTTACTCCGTATGAATTTAATTTATTTATAAGTACTTTGTGATCTACGTGGTCGAACGCTTTTGTAAGATCCATGTAGAGCGCACATATTGGCGTTTTATTATCAACATTTTTTACAACTTGTTTAAGGAAATTGTAAATTGCTACATTAATAGATTTATTTTTTCTGAAGCCAACCTGTTCTTTTGCAAAAATGTTGTTGGTTTCAAGAAAATTGTACAAACGATTATGTATGGCTTTCTCAAAAATTTTAGATAAAGCTGGTACTAAAGCTATTGGTCGGTAACAGTTCATACATTCTTTGTCATTTTTCTTAAATATCGGTTTAATTATGGTCAATTTTAATTTATCTGGGAAGACTCCATTAATTATACATAAATTAATTATGTGGGACAGTACGGATGATATTTTCGGAGATACTCGTTTAAGTATCATTGTACAAATCTGATCATATCCAGTACTTCGTGTATTTTTTAAATTAAGTATAATATCGTGTATTTCTTTGGGTGACGACGGTGTTGCGAACAGGGAATTAGTAGTATGAGAGGGATAAACAACATTAATGTCATAGTTTAGTTTATTCACTTGGTCAATAAAGAAATCGTTAAATGAACTAGCAATAACTTGCGGGTCATCACTGACTGTTACATCGTCAATTCTAATCTGTCTTATTTCGTCTCTTGGCTCATTAAATCTTGTGTTATTAATTATTTTCCAGGTCGCTTTACATTTGTTTTCAGCTTGATGTATGTAATCATCGTTTTGTGCTCTTTGGGTAAGTTTTATAACACGGTTTAATCTACACGACAAGTCTTTAAACTGTGCTTTGCATGTAGCACTCCGTTTGTTACGATATTCCCATAATAGCCGTCGCTTTCGTTTGCAACACTCTTTTAAACCGTTTGTCATCCATTTTGGACGTTTGTGTAGACTTATACGTGTGCGAGTCATCGGAAAACACAAGTAGTAGAATAGGGTAAAAGTCTCGTAAAATGACTCAAAGGCTATGATAGGGTCATTTGATTGAATGTAAGAGATTTAATGTATTCGTCAAATTTTTCAATATTTTCTTTACTATAGTCACGCTTTACTAAATACCAATACTTGAAGTTATAACTCTTCTTCACCGGGCAAGTGAGCAGTTGTGCGGAGTGGTCCGATAAGGCAAATTCCAGTACTTTACTTTTACACCCTCGAAATTGAAAATTGTACAAAAAATTATCTATACATGAACCACTTATTGGTCTTGTAGGTTCTTCGAATGCCCATTTTAGGTTGTAAGATGATAGGATTTCTAAGAACTCCATGGTTAATTTAGTTTTAACTAATATATTAATATTAAAATCCCCGCATATTATCACTCTCTTTTTATTGCGACAAAGCTGGGTGAGCATTGCTCGAAACTTTAAGAAAAATACATTGATATCTTCCTGTGCTACTTTGGGTGGTCTATAAATACACAATACATATATTTTATGGTCTATTAGTTCTATTCCTGAAACTTCGATTATACCGTCAGCACAATTTTTTTTCAAACCGCTTATTTCTTTAAACTTATGTGACTTTCTGATGAAGATGCAAGAACCGCCATGGCGATTATTTCTTGCAAAATAAGAGCCTAGTGTGTAATCTGTGATTTTTATGAATTTAGAGTCGCTTGAGATCATGTTGTGCTCAGTTATACACAAGACGTCTATGAATGTGCTTTCTCCTTTTTTAAGCGAGTCCATCGAAAGCATTAACAAATCGGACTTTGACATAAGCCCATTTATATTTTGATGTAAAATATTTATTTTGTTATACACGAAAAAAGTCCCGTGACGCACTTAGGGGAATAGTCTCACTCGTATCGTTTGGTATGTCCGCTCGGTTTAGAGCAGAGCTATTGTTGCTGAGTGTTCCGGTATTACAATTATGTGATGTACTTGGTATTCGTCTGAAATAATATGGAATAGTTCCCTTTCTGAGACATTCATTAGTGTTAATATGTGTTTTGACATCAATTTGTTTAGTTTCTGCCGCTTGTGCGTGTGTATTTGAAAAATAATAAGTTATTTTTCCTTTATCTAGAGATTTTATAACCGGTTTCTGAATTACGTTTAACGATGGTTTGATAGACAGAAATGTGTGTTTGTAATCTATGGTATCAATGTTTAGGTTTATTAGTTTAGCAGTTTTATGTAAAAATGTCCATGTTTGATTTTCAGAGTAGTTAAGGTCATTACTATCTATATATGTACAATTTGGAATGTTTTTGCAAATATGTCTTAGCATATAATTAAGTTTACTTACATTCAAATGAGCGTTCTTATTTATACCCAATAGCATAATATTACAATTTTCAGTTAGCTGCCTTAATGTACACAAGGCAGTCTTTATTTTAAAAGGATTATTGTCATGTTCTCCGGCTGATATCACAATCTTGTCGTCTGTGTTAAAAACAATAGTTTTACAGTTGGAGATTATTTCATCTGTAGGCGCGTTAGGCTTGATAAATGACGAAACATTGTAACTGTGATATCTAGTACATGTTCTTGTAGCTAAAATATGTTGTGACAAATCTCTACATTGTTTACCGCCAAAAATGTAGATGTAACGTGATTTTTCCTTGTTGTGTAGAGATTTAGTTTTTGTTGGCACTTCTGTAGCAGTCATAGTTTGGACTTCTTTGTCTTGTAGAAGTGGTAAACGCTTTTTAATTGCAATATGTATGTTGCTATCTAATACAGAAGGGAGCTTAGAGGTCCTAAATTTCCCTGTTGGAGTTCCTTTCCGTGGTGAGGGTGTGCCATTTTCAGTAACAAATTTTTTTAGCAGATCTATTTTCAGTTGCTTTTCTTCCAAGTTTTTTTTGAGTTCTACTATTTCAGTGTTTAAATTACTTATTTCTTCGTGAGCACTAGCTAACTGTTCCGACAGAGTATTTACTTCTTGTTTCAGGTTTGTTACATGAGTTGTTTCTGCTAGACTTGGCAAGCTATTGAAACTGTCGTTGTACTGCGTTGAAGTAAATAAATCCTCGTCGGCTAGGCTGGGTGATATATTCTCTTGTGATAAACTTTGACACTTGAGTTGTAATAATTGGTTCGTTGTGGCTTCACTTAAGTCAATTGTTTTTGGAGATAAGTTGCATGGAGAAGTTTTGGTAGAAACATGTTTTATCGTATCCCCTTTTGCTTGTTTTTTGTTTACTTTATTAATAACATTTGTAGACGGTGTTAGGGTAGAGTTGGTACTTTTATCATTAGGCTGGCACTTAAAGCATTTCCATGTACGTTTACTTACTCTAGTCATAGTTGTGTAAACCTTTAATGATGTTTTGGAACATTTTAGATCGTAGATTAACTTGCATGTTGTGCATTGTAGAAATACCATGTTTTTTATTTCTGTACAGCATTGTGAACAGTGATAGGTGTTTTCTGTCATCTTTGAAGCGTAATGGGTAATACAACACAATTTTTCAATTTTTCAATCAAAAAACATCCAAGCGTTAAATAACCTCCGGATCGAAAAGCGCTCGTGTGAACGTAGATTGTAAATTGTAGGACGTTTCCGAACGATATTTAATTTGTCATAATATTTGTTGACTGTTGATTGGTTGACCATATGAATGAATCAGCTGATGTTTGTTTACATATCACTTTAAAACAAATTTTGAAATAACAACTGATTTTATAATCGAGATTATACGTTTTCTTTGATATTAGTATGGCCGTGTATTTTTATAGTCAAATAACGCAAAAATCTGTTACAGTAGTGCGTTTCACAGTTATTGATTTAAAAGTGTGTACACAAAATTTGACGTAGGGATAACACTGTCACTGTTGCATTTACTTGAAATGAGTCGAATAAATATTGATTTGCACTTGATAAGTTAGTAAATGAATTTTAATTAATATTTATTTGCAGAACTATTCTGACACCTCGGCTAGTGTTGCCAGAAAATTTGTTATTTACTAAATATCAAAATTACGGATTATTGAAGTTATACTTCTTTTGGCGCGATGGAGAAAAATGATGAGCGTGAATTTTTACGATGCGCGCGCACACCGACACCAAAAAATTTAACAGCATGAAGTTAGTTCTAGGTGGTATGAAAATGTATGAGAGTGAATTTTTACGATGCGCGCGCATCGTGCGCGCGCATCGTATAAATAACAGCATGACGTTAGTTCTAGGTGGTATGAAAATTGATAACTATGTTCAAGTTGTATATTAAGAAGTATAACTTCTAACGCGTGTACATAAGTACACACAAGTTTTTTTTTATAATTTGCAAGAGGCTTTAGGTATCTTATCATATTTGTCCAAAGTTTTTGATTGTAGACGCAATCAAACACTTTGGACACCATGAAACTATGGTGAAGAAATTACATTACGGTATCACAAACAAGAATCTCGAATTTTGAACTTCTAACTCTTTAGCCATACAGAAGATCAACTATTTATGTGACCCATAAATAGTTATTCTGAGTATGGGTGTTCTTTGTGTCTGTCAATTATATGTTTATAAAGTACCCCGCGACACAGGGTAATTGCCCATTACTTGCCCTAAAACAGACGTTGATTTCTAACACACCTCTGTATACACATAATCTTAAGTTACATACTACCCGTTTCAAGGTATATAATTCAATAACAACACTTCCGGAATTATAAGAGTATTCCATTATTACTAACTAGCTGTGCCCCGCGGTTTAAATTTTATAAATTATCACAGCTCCTCCCCCGTACGTGATAGCGTTATAATATGTAGCCTATATGTAGACCCGACCTCTTAGTAATATTCGTGCAAAATTGGAAGTAAATCCATGCAATACTTTTTGAGTTTAGCCCAGACATACATACAGACAAACAGACAAACCGACAAAAAATCTAAAAACTATATTTTTGGTTTCGATATCGATTGTAGATCACGCCCCAAGTACCTATCCTATTTTTAAAATATTCAATGTACCTACAGTTTTGACGTTCCTACGATTTTATTATATGTATAGATAAAGTTGTTACGAAATTGTGTTGCAGGATATTATCTTACAAAATTTATGAAACTTTAAACTTAAGCCAAAATTCATGGTGCTTATAAAATAATTTCGGATTCGATTTCAAATTATACTCCAGCACTTTGGGCCAACGTGATCAGTACATTAATTATATAGTCTATGGCATATAACTTCCGCAGAAGCACAGTCTGTGACCAATTACTGCAGTGGATATTTTTTGGTAAGACAAAGGCGAATGGGTCGAATTTTGAATGGTAAGATTTCTCCAACACTTTGGGCAAAATTGACCAGTCCATTAATTATATGGTCTATCTATGGCATGTTACTTCTCTGTCCGTCTGTGATCAAAAGAAATGGTTATTTTTCAATTGAACGGATGCGTTTGTGTCGCATTTTTCGATTGCGAGATTTCTTTCAATTCAATTTATTGGTTTGGAAAGTGAAAATATTTGAATTGATATTTAAAAATCCACGAATATTCGAATTGCAATTTACCATTAATTCGTAGTTACTAGTTTTCATGAAATAACAAACAGATAGATAAGCAAATAAAATGTCTAATATTAATATACATTATATTAGTTCACGTATGTTTGGTTAAATATTTCTAGCATTTCTGCTATCGGTCCTTTGCTAATGGTCTTTAAATGTTAATAGAATATACCGGAAACAAATAAAGGGAAAGTAATAATGTGTGTAGTAATAAAACTTTTAATACACAATTTGATTTTGTTTTTTTAATAACTTCCATGGACATTATTCACACACGGCCATCTGATCCCAAATACAGCTAAACTTGTTGTACTATAATCACACTAATATTATAAAGGTGAAAGTTTGTGAGTGAGTGAATATGTATGTTTGTTACTCTTTCATGCAAAAATAACCGAAGGCATTTTGATTAAACTTTGTAGTAATATAGCTTATATATCCGAATAACAGAAGGGTAAATTATAATTTACTAGCTGGGCCCCGCGGTTTTACCCGCGTTAAATTTTATAAATTACCACAGCTCCTCCGCCGTAGTAACCTGTAACCAGCGTGATAATATGTAGCCTATATGTTGACCCGAGCTCTTAGTAATATTCATGCAAAATTTGAAGTAAATCCATGCAGTACTTTTTGAGTTTAGCCCGGACATACATATAGACAAACAGACACACAGACAAAAATTCTAAAAACTATATTTTTGGCTTCGATATCCATTGTAGATCACGCCCAAGTATCCTTTAAAAAAATATTCAATGTACAGTTTTGATTTTCCAACGATTTTATTGTATGTATAGATAAAGTTTAACGCAGGTAAATCCGCTGGGCACAGCTAGTAAATAATAATAATAAATATCTTGGGACAACTAACGCACTGCCATCTGATCCCAGACTTGTCAAAGCCTGTACAATGGCAACCAAACAACTGATAAACATACTTATATATTTCTAAATACATACATATTATAGATAAATTACACCCAGACGCAAAACAAATAATCGTGTTCATCACACAAAGATTTGTCCCGGATGGGAATCGAACCCACGACCTCTGGCTTAGTAGTCAGTCACTAACCACTAAACCAATAGGCCAGTAAACTGATATACTACATATACTACTTTTCTTTTGTAAATACATACTTATATAGATAATTACGCCCAAACGTTAAACAAACAGACATGTTCATTCTAACAAATATACCTATGCCTTGGGTGGGAATGGAACCCGCGACCTGGGGCTCTACCAGCTAAGTCACCGAACATCGTTTTCGGGAATGGCGTTCAAATAAATAATGGTTAAAAATTACTTAATCAACCGTTAAATCGGCTTCAACGTTGACAATCGATTCCGGACCATTTATGACATCACATGTGGTCATGAAAGCCGATTTAACGATTAAGTCATTTTGAACCTTTATTTATTTGAACGCCATTCACGGCCCGTAAGAAAAGAAATTTCAATGTACAGACTTAAGAATACAACATTTTTCTATATAGAACAGATAAATAATGGTCAAAGAGCATTTCATTATTTCGTTATTATTCATTCGGAGGACCTAGTCATTACATCCAATAGAATTAATAGGATTTAAATGGTTAACATTTACCCTCGTATTACGTGCGGCGTATGCGCAATATAAAACTAACTTTAAATCTAAAACCATTCTAAAATTACTCCATTTTTTGGGTTCCGTACCCAATGGGTGAAACGGGACCCTATTACTAAGACTCCGCTGTCTGTCCGTCTGTCACCTAGCTGTATCTCATGAAACGTGTTAGATAGTTGAAATTTTCACATATAATGAATTTCTATTTCTATAACAACAAATTGATGTGGTTGTCTGTTGGCATGGTTGGCAAATGCATGCTTTTCACGCTGGAGGTCGTGGGTTCGATTCCCACACAGGACAGATATTTGTGTGCATGAACATGTCGCTCACTATGGGCCTTATCAGGTGGCTCAAGGTCACCCAAAGAGCAATGGAAAGAGCTATGCTTGGAGTTTCCCTGCCAGATTGAATCAGAAATGTTGAGATCCGCAGGCGGACCAAAGTAACCGACATAGCCGTAAGAATTGCCAAGCTGAAGTGGCAGTGGGCAGGGCACATAGCTCGTAGATCCAACGGTCGCTGGGGCAGAAAGGTTCTCGAGTGGCGACCACGAACCGGAAGACGCAGCGTGGGTAGGCCCCCTACAAGATGGACCGATGATCTTGTGCGGGTCGCTGGAAATCACTGGATGCGGATAGCGCAAGACCGGCAATTGTGGAGATCTTTGAGGGAGGCCTTTGTCCAGCAGTGGACGTCTTTCGCCTGATATGATGATGATGAACATGTCTGTTTGTCCTGATATCTATATAATTATGTATATACAAAAGAAAAGTAGTATTGTAGTTGGTCAGTTATCTGGTTTCATAGTCTGGCTTAGTTTGGGATCAGATGGCCGTGTGTAAATAATGGCCCAGGATATTATTATTAAATACTATAAAATATATTTAAGTGGGTTCCATACAAAACAAGTCATTTATAGCGTTTTTATAGATAAAGGTACGATACCCTTTGTGCGCGAGTCCGACTCGCACTTGACCAGTTTTATAATAACCATTATTTGTATATAATCATTTTAAATAGGTCCTACGTATTTATCTCTGCAGAATAAAAATAAAATCTACAGAAAATAAATATCGTATACCCTGCCCGGCACGTAATTATAATTAAGGCTTTCGTCGTAAATGGTTTATGTAGATATAGTCTATTTACAAGGTGCATTTTTAGGGTTCCTTACCCAAGGGGTAACACGGGACCCTATTACTAAGACTTCGCAGTCTGTCTATCTGTCCGTCTGTCACCAGGCTGTAACTCATGAACCGTGATAGTTAGACAGTTGAAATTTTCACAGATGATGATGTATTTTTGTTGCCGCTATAACAACAAATAATAAAAAACGAAATAAAATAAATATTTAAGGGGGCTCCCATACAACAAACGTGATTTTTTTGCTCGTTTTTATAGATGGTACGGAACCCTTCGGGCGCGAGTCCGACTCGCACTTGGCCGGGTTTTTTTTTTAACATGACTTATGCAGTTAGCCTATGAGGCTTTCACTGCTTCTCCGGACTATAGAGGCGAGCGTGGACTCAAACCGTCCAGAGATATGAAAACTACAAACTAAGTAGTTGCGCCGGAAGGCACCCCCTGCGGGGTTCGAACCTCGAATCTGGGCGGTTACTGGCGGGGAGATACGAGAGAGCGTATCATTTTAGGGATGTTTTGTGCAACTTTCACTCTACATTAATACAGGACGCGGGCCGCTCTTCCGGTTTAGGTACAGAGAAGGCTTTCATCGATACGAATACAAATTAAGCGCCGTGCAAGGTGTAACATAAAAAGGGTGTAAGAAACTTAGTTTGCATATGAAATTATATATAAAAACTAGCTGTATCGGCAAACGTTTTTTTCCTTTATCAATACAAGTTTTCTTTGCTTCGGCATAGAAAACATGTCTAGGTGGGGACTGTCACACCGGTGGAGCATACCCTTATTCCCGGGACTCCTCCCATCTGGCGTCAAGAGAAGTCCACGGCAGGTAGGTGCAGTCGGTGCGAGTCCGACATACACACCCGAAGATACCTTTTGGCAAGCGTATACGCATTACTCCTGCCTAATCAAAAAATAAAAAGGTGGGGACTGTGGAGCATCCCCAAAATGGACAGTACATGTAGAGCATCTGTACAATCCATGGCCCTTCTAACAGCGTGCCCAGCCGGCCCTGCCACATCACAAGATCTTAGAAAGGCCACAAGCAGGGCAATCAGTGTGGCCACGTTCTGGCCCACGAAAATTTAATGTTGAGTTTGCCACCGAAACGCTAAGAAGCAGAAGAACAATAGAAGTGAAACGAGGAATCGCATCCCCGCGCCACCTATAGGGGCTATTTGTAAATCTAAATTATCGAGAGACCCAATCAAACCGTAAAAAAGAAATATAAAATAATAATCGCTTTACAAAAAGTATGGGTAGGGTAACAAAATAAAAAAAAACAATAATGAAATTATATAATGAAATTAATTCAGCACATAGGTATTAACATACACTTGTACTTGTCAAGCTCACAATGCAGTACATAAACTTAGTAGAATATTATATAATTATAACCAAAAAAAATATAATTAGTCCGTCCGTGCGATGTGTCTTATCACATACTTATATATTTTTTTTAATTCCTGAAATTAATAACTTGTCTCAATTCTTAAATTTTATTATAGTTTTACTAATTTAAAAATAATAATAGCTAGGTAAATTAGCTATTATTATTTTTAATTTAGTACATTTAAAACAAAATTAAAGAATTGAAGATAACAAGCAGTTGCCTAGCGCAGAAGGCCCTCAACTGGTAGCTTAATTTAAGCGACCTGTGGACATCCTTATGGGAATCGGGCCACAGCTCAGGGGGCCTTCAGCGGCCGTAAAAAGATAGAATTCCAAATTAGAGTGTGATCATTTGCACGGGTGAACCGATCACGAATAATGTATCACATCAATAAGTACTATAGCGATCTGCACTCCAGATGCTTTCGGGATTTTTTGGATTTATGAATAAAATACGTCGATTTGAACTTGAGATTGTATTCTGTTTACTTTTATTATAGCTGTTACAACATGTGAAGCTAAACGGGTTCCCTATTTGAATGACGGGTCAAAAGAATGTGTTTTGAGTTTGAATTATTTTCAAATGATTTCTTTTTAAAACGTTTTCTTGGACGAACAAAGGTGTACAACCAAGGAGGTCGTCACAGTATCTACGAGAAAAAATCTTATTTTATCTTCTATAAAATAAATAAAAAAGGTTTCACATAGACTTTAAAAAAGCGCTTGACCATATTCGTAGTAATATATAATTAATTTATAATTATTTCTAGGTACATATAGATATTTAGGTTGTAGGAAATAATTTACAATAAGATTTATTTTATAACAGTAACGATATTTAACTAACTTAAATTAAGTTATTGTCAAGGATCATGTGTAGGCTAAATTATCAAAATTTTAAATTTTAGCTATATGTTTACTACATATTGTCGAATGGTTCTGTCTATATTAAGGTACGAATTAAATGTTGTTATATCAGTTTATTTAATCTTTGTACCACGACTCTTAACAATCTACCTAACATTCATTTTCTAATCACCAGCATTATCAAGCACCATCTATTTCCCTTCCTAATGAAGAGACCGGTTTGCCCTGCCAACATCTACATACGATCCCGTAGGTTCATTAGTTATATTTCTATATTTACATTTATCATGTCGTGTCAACAATGTGATTTATGATGTGCAATTATTGCCGCAGCTGAGCAAAAACTGTTGTGATTGACATTCGATACTGGTGCATTAAGGAACAGTGCCCACAGGAATCGAGTTATGTGAGAATAATATGTGTGCGCCTAGTAAGTCGAAGTGCTTGCAGCTATTTGTACTCACCGGTGCGTATGTGATTAATAATTATAACAATATTCTAGGAAATTATTTACACACGGCCATCTAATCCCAAACTAAGCCTTCGAAACTAAGCAGAGCTTGTATTATGGAAACCTAATAACTGATATACTACTTTTGTAATGTATTTACAAAAGTAGTATATACTGAGGCACAAATTAACAAGCCACCCGTTATAATTATATTGTTTGTACAATAAACTTGTAATGTTAGTAATTAGATTTAGATGTAAACTAATATCGACGACTTGGTGTATAGATAAAATTGGAATGAGTTTATGTTACGCCTAGTTTAAGACTTATATGTATTTTTATAACTATTGAAATAAATAAATAAAAAAAGGTATATAAATAACTAGCTATTCCCCGCGGTTTTACCCGCGTTAAACTTTAAAAATCAGGGCGATTTGTACTGTGTCTGGGTGTAATTTATCTATAACAAGATGTGTCCTGTGCGCGATTCTACGCCACTAACAAAAATGAGTCTGTGAAAGATTCGGAATGCACGTGTGTTGCGGGTTCGAGTCCCGCGCTGGACCACTATTTGTGTGACCCATAAATAGTTGTTCTGAGTCTGGATGTAATTTGTGTCCGTCTATTATATGTTTGTAAAGTACCCCGCGACACAGGGATCAAATTACCTAATGCGGGAGTTGTCTTAAAAAAAAAAAAATATTGGTCGTACCAACTCAGAAACCTTCGTGGGCTTATGCACGACACTTTGCTGAAGATCATCACATGATGATCAAATGTATAGTTTACGATTCTGTAAAGGACATACAGACAAACATAGTTTTGGGGATTAAATTTTTGCTAACGGAAAGCACCACAGGCACAATCTAAAACAGTTTAAATCGATCGAAGCCAAGAATATCCAGCATAGATGGCCAGAGGTCTTTGATTCGATTCCCACCCTGAACAAAAGGAGGGAGATCCTTGGGGCGCCCTATATCCAGCAATGGGCGTCTTTCGGCTGATATGATGGTGATGATTCTTCTTATTGGGTCATTTTATAAAATACTAGCAGTGACCGCGGATATAGTTCCGCGTTATAAATATTTTGTCCCTGCCCTGCAATTTGGATTACATTATTCAAGTTTAAGTAAAGATGAGTTTTTAATTTTGGAATTTAGCCTATGACACTCCACAATAATATACTACTTTCTATTGGTGAAATAATTTTGAAAATCGGTTCAATAGATCCAGAGATTACCCCTTACAACGTCACAAACTCACAAACGTTACCTCTTTATAATATTAGTATAAATAACAGGAATATATGGTATAAAAAACAAATTGACTGGCCTGTTGGTCTACTGCATACACTGACCGCAAAACCAGTGGTCGTGGGTTCGATCTTTATCTTGGCCAAATCTTTGTGTGATGAACACGATAATTTGTTCTGTGTCTGGGTGTAATTTCTCTATTTTATGTAGAAATTTATATGAACGCTTATCAGTTGTCTGGTTGCCATAGTAAAGGCTCTGCTTAGTTTGGGATCATATGGCAGTGTGTTAGTTGTAGTCACTCTTACATTTGTGGATGTTGTTAAATATTGTCACGTCACTGACATGACATTTTGTTGAACCGGCTTCAGCATAATTTTACATAGACTCACGCCTGTTTCCCAGAGGGGTAGGCAGAGACAACGGATTTCCATTTGTCACTATCTTTGCATAATTCTTTTGCCTCGATTACTGTCATTCACTCTACTATATGGATTTTATATCTGAAATAAATGAATAATAATAATTATATTCTTCATACATGCTCGCCTGTTTAGGGTACAGCATAATTTTACGTGATGTAATATTAATATAACATAACTCAATGGCCAGTTATTTCCTTTTATTCCACTATGGTTCCTGGTTCGATAACTGTACCATTCAAAGTTTGTGGTGGCTAGTGAGCCATTTCGATATTTTTCTAGTTAATTCCAAAACAAAAGAAATGTGGTAATTTCACATGGTACTCCCTGTAAAATCAGTACATCAACAACAAGTGAAATAGAAGTCGAACCAGATGTATTAGCAGTGGAAAAGTATAATAATAATATCTAGGGACAATGTCACACATATCATCCTAGCCCCAAACTTAGCAAAGCTTATACTATGGGTACCAGGCAACGATATACATACTTATATAGATAGAAAAAAAAGAAAATAAAGTAAAAGTAAACTGTGAAAAGAGAAGTGTACGGTAAACTGTGTACATCGGAACTCACGCACAGTGCTTGACGCGGGGACTCTGTAAGTGCGTGTTAGGAAATTATAATGTTTTAAGTAATATATTTTCAGAAATTAATCCTTGAATCGCGGGGTTCTTTACGAACACAATTGATGAACAGAAAGTACACCGAGACTCGAACCAAATTTTTGTGAGGCTTGGTGAGGCTCAGGCATGCCCCGGGGAATCGCTTTAACTGTCTTGGATCTCGCAACGAATTCAATCAGAAAGAAAAAAGGAGGAGTTAGCAAAAGGTCACACAAGAAGCTTTTTTTAATAAGACAACACCCGCATCAGGAATTCTTTTCCCCATGCGCGGGGTATTTTACAAACATATCAATGACGGACACAAAGTACATCCAGACTCAGAACAACTATTTATGAGTCACACAAATAGTTGTCCCGCGCGGAAATCAAACCCGGGACACGAAGCGGCGAGGCGACTGTCTTAGCCGCTGCGCCACACGTGCAGTCAAAACTTCATTTGATAAAGATAAAGATAAATATGCATTTATTTGTATGAAACATGTGTTACATTTTTACATGTGGTGTTACAATGATAGTATCTAGTGGTATCAACATGTCCTGCCGAATCAGGCGTACAAATGACTTAAAATTTATATTGATGTATTGATGTCGTTTTCATAAGTCATTGGGTCTTTATGAGCAATCACAATTGTGCTGTCGTCCGTAAAAAGGGTCTTAGTAAAATATGTGTTTTTTGTCACCCTTACATTTTAATCTAGTGCTTGCGTCAGAAACTCTGCCCAGTGAACACTAAGCTTTATATAAGTACAAATAAAGTAAACAAAAAGTCGGTACCTACATTATTAATGAAGTGGAGGAGACATAAGATATGTAAAGACGCATTACCTTGATTTATGCATAAAACGAAAGATCAATCTCCAGACAAAGAGATATGCCGGTGTGTGCTTTGCATAGTTTGACATGAGAGGTAAAATATATGGAAAGAGAAAGCTGACCATGAGATATTTCTCGCATAATTTATAACCATCCTCTCTTTAAGCGCTTTTGCCATACCTTTAAACCTTAAGTTAAAAAAAGATTGCAAAGAATCGCGGCTTCCTAACCCATAAATGGCTCTGGCTGCTCTTTTTTGTAATATGATAACTTTCTTCTCTTTATAGAGTGTACTTACTGTATGTATACAATTTAATTAATTACCAGTCTTAGCAGTATAAATATCTGCATTAATAACATAGTAGATATGCGTGCGAGGATTTCCTAACAAACACTTGCCTTTGTATAAATTATGTTTTTATTAAGTTATTTGTGAAAAATTTTAATTGCCCATCTCTTTTTTATTAATCCGAAATAATTGTAACCTATTATCTGTTAGTTTTCAAAATTTGAAATTAAAATAAATAAATAAAATAAAATAAAATACTTTTCTTCTGTAAAGGCAAGGTCCACTTGGGATAATAATCCCTGTGATTGACGGACACAACGAACATCCAGACTTAGAAACTGCATGGGTCACACAAATAGTTGTATTGCGCGGGAAACGAACCCGGGACATGAAGTTGCGAGGCTACTTAACCGCTGCGCCACACGTACATATTAAACGCTATTAAGAATGGAAGAGTACGGCTTTATTTCCTTTTCTCTGAACCAACAGCAATATTGGTAAAATCAAAGTATACTCAGACTCATAACAACCACTTATGGGGTACCCTAATAGATGTCCTATGTGTGAATCGAACCCGGGACACGAAGCGAGGCGACTGTCCTGATCAATGCGCCACACGTGCCGCCATCAATGTGTTAAATTAACACAAAGGGATATTTTCAATTATATGTTGATTTGGGTGTAATTATTTATATAAGTAAGTACGTATTTACAAAAACAAAGTATTATATAATATAGTATATCAATTATCTGGTTTCCATAGTAAGCTCTGCTTAGTTTGGGATCAGTTGGCCGTGAGTAAATAATTTCCCAGGATATTATTATTATTAAATAAATTTCTGTGACATAATTTTATACTTATATTGAAAATCAAAAATGTCTCTGCCAGTTTGACAATTAATGTAACAAACAGCAACAATTTGGCACAATACAAAAATTTCTACTTCTATCTGACATGTTAAATTAAATAATTTTAATTTAATTACTGTTTGTGTTACTCAGTCCATCGATAGGTGGGCTGAGAGCGTTGCTATCGACCTGTGAGACGTATGCGGAGGTGCACGGCTTAAAATATAACCCTAATAAGAGCGAGATACTTGTGTTTAAGGTACCTAGACAACCACTCCGCCATGTTCCTCCGGTATATCTCAATGGCGTAGCACTAAATGTTGTTGACCGTTTTAAATACCTGATCCACGTTGTCACCAGTGACCTCCGGGATGACAACGACATAGAGCGTGAGGGCAGGGCGTTGGCGGTGAGGAGCAATATGCTCGCTCGTAGGCTCGCACTTTGCACGGCAGACGTCAAAGTGAGTTTATTTAAAGCGTTCTGTCAGTTCTTCTACTCCAGTGGTCTATGGGTGTCATATATGAGCCGAACCTACAACGTCCTGCGTGTACAATACATCAACGCCTTCAGGATGCTGTGGCGACTGCCATGGCGTTGTAGTGCATCGGGCATGTTTGCTGAAGCTCATACGGCTTTCACGTTATCATGCGTAAGAAAGAAGCTTCTCTACTGCAGCGCCTACATGGTACTCAGAACAGCATCCTGAAAATCATTGCTGGTAGACCCGACTGTCTGTGGAGACGGTTATATGTGATAATTAGTTTAATAAATTAGTAAATTTTATACTAACAATACTAATATAGCATGTAAGCATAACTGGTTACTAACAAAAAACTAACGAATTATGGGTTATGCCTGAAATAAAGATTTATTATTATTATTATTATTATTTAATTAAATTCATACTAGTTTAATGACGCCATGAAGTTTTAACGAAGTTTTAACTATTTAACTCCCATATATCAATATCAGTTCCATGTTTTGGTATTTGTTATATCACAGACTAGTGACTTAAACAATCCTGTTGATTGCTCCCGTATTAAGATATAATTTACTTGTGTGAACACGATTAAGTTAAGAGTTAAGAGACAATACTAAAATCAACACACGGGCTGGTTGCCGTGGTTGGTAGATACTTGCATTTCATGAGGTTTTTTTTATTATTATTATAAAAATAAGGAATACACATTAAATTAATATTAGTATTCGCCAAACTGCATTACACAGTTTGTTGGCGAAATAGGCACTCAGTTTAACTTAAATAATACAGCTACACCCTTTGACTTAAAATTAAAACTTGAGAGGTGTCAAGGAACACCCGGATGGAACGAAGTTATTTCTTATTATTTATTATGTACAAAAAACCTGTATACACTCAACAAATTCATCGTCGCGACACCACACTGTTCAATGCGAAATAGAAATGAAAATATCTGGCTTGCTTTCTATAAGAGAGAGAGAGACAGACAGAGAAACATGCGCACGCCGCACAGTTGCAAAAAGTGTCGTGACAACTTTTCGTAAGAATTTTTTCCGTCTAGCCCCCTTTCACAACGCGAGATAAGGAACTTCGTTCCAAAAAATAATAACACAAGACAATAGATAATTATAAAAAACAACCACAATTAAACATGAACAAAAAAGAAAATTAATAATAATGATAAATATGTATTATACTCAAATACACTGTATAACTATTGTTAGGTTTGCACTATATTTTGGAGCATCATATTCATTCGTAATAACTGTATTTTATATTTATAGATTTACTTTTTTAACTGTATTGTTTTTAGTTTCTTTCGGATTTACATTGGTTGATTCCCAGGACGTATATTTTTGTGCATGAACAAGTCTGTTTCTCCTGAATCGCGGTGTAATTATCTATGAATGTATGTATTTACAAAAGAAAAGTATTACATGTAATATATCACTTATCTAGTTTCCGTAGTACGCACTCTCCTTAGTCTGGGATCAGATGACCGGTCACCGTAGCCTAGTTGGTAGTGCTCCTGCCTACGAAGCTGGTGGTCCTGGGTTCGAATCCCGGTATGTGCAAAAATTTGTGTGATGAGCATGAATATTTGTGTCTGAGTCATGGATGTTTTCTATGTATATAAGTATTTATCTATCTATATAAGTATGTATATCGTCGCCTGGTACCCATAGTACAAGCTTTGCTTAGTTTGGGACTAGGATGATCTGTGTGACATTGTCCCTAGTAAGATTGCCGTATGTGAATAATGTCCTAGAATATTATACAATACAATACTCTTTATTGTACACATAATAAATTACAAAAATAGAACATAAATAGTAGCATAACAATGTACAAAGGGCGGTCAAGAATAATATTATTACTAGCTGTGCCCTGCGGTTTTACCCGCGTCAAACTTTAGCAATTATAGCCTATGTGTTAATCCAGGGTATCAGCTAACTCCATACCAAATTTTATTAAAATCGCTCCAGCCGTTTAGACGCGGAGAAGTAACAAACATACACAGTCACAAACTTTCACCTTTATAACATTAGTGGCATTATTTTAAATGCAACAACTGAAGCAGAGTGAGTACATTTTTATGAGATAGTGGCTGCTAGTAATGGATTCAAATTCTCATAATGCGTCCGCTGCTGCATGTATTATAAAACTTACGTAAAAAGCAGGAACATTATAAAATAAACCGACCAAGTGCGAGTCGGACTCGCGCACGAAGGGTTCCGTACCATTATCTATAAAAAAAAAAAAACTTGTGTGTAGTTATGTACACGCGTTAGAAGTTATACTTCTTAATATACAACTTGAACATAGTTATCAATTTTCATACCACCTAGAACTAACGTCATGCTGTTATTTTTACGATGCGCGCGCATCGTAAAAATTCACTCTCATACCACCTAGAACTAACTTCATGCTGTTAAATTTTTTGGTGCCGGTGTGCGCGCGCATCGTAAAAATTCCCTCTCATCATTTTTCTCCATCGCACCAAAAGAAGTATAACTTCAACAAGCAAAAAATTCAGTTTTGTTATATGGGGCTCCCATATAACAAACCTGAATTTTTTCCTCCCTTAAATATTAATTTTACTTTGTTTTTCAGTATTGTTGTTACAGCGGCAACAGAAATACATCATCCGTGAAAATTTCAACTGTCTAACTATCACGGTTCATGAGATACAGCCTGGTGACAGACTGACAGACAGCGAAGTCTTAGTAATAGGGTCCCGTTTTATCCTTTGGGTACGGAATCCTCATGATAATGTTCGGTATGAACCTACACGTCCAAAGAGCATAAACAATATATAACATGTTAACAACAAGTTCAAATGACTTTGAATGCGCGATCCGTCTCAAAACAGTTAACTTTTATAACCTGCGCATGTAACTTGATGTAACAGTTTATATTTTTCTGGTATCGTATAATTTAGACATAAGAGTCGGCGAATAACTTTGTATTTTAATAATATCATCATTTATTTGGAGCTAACATTTTTATATTTTTTTTAATCCCGCCAAACTGCGCAACTGTTGGTCCGCGGGAATAGTGCTTAACAAATGAAGACTTGAGTACCTATTCTTCTATTATCTGTGGTGCTTATAAATGTATTGGTATTGTTTTGAGTTGAGAGAAAAACAAATGAAGACTTGAGTACCTATTCTTCTATTATCTGTGGTGCTTATAATTGTATTGGTATTGTTTTGAGTTGAGAGAAAAACAAATGAAGACTTGAGTACCTACTCTTCTATTATCTGTGGTGCTCATAATCTCGCTGGTATTGTACTCGATTGAGAAAAAAACAAATGAAGACGTACCCGTCCATTCTCTAAGGTTATTATATTTTTTATCGTATTATTCCTTATTAGTCAATCAAATGTAGATTTGAGTACCTACTCTTCTATTATCTGTGGTGCTCATTATATTATTGGTATTGTTCTTGGTTGAGAGAAAAACTAATGAATACGTAACCTTTCATTATACATGATGTTTTAAATACTTTTACTCGCATTGTTCCATATTAATACTTATCAAATGAAGACTTGAGTATTCTTCTGTTATCTATGGTGCTCTTACTGGTATTGTTCTTGGTTGAAAGAAAAACAAATTAAGACTTCTATTATCTGTGGTGCTCATAATTTTAATGGTACAGACGCCAGCATATCAAGTTACCCCAATCTGTCAAATTTCCCCAATTGAAAGTGAACCTTATACTTATGTGATAAAGTTGAAAATCTATAAAATAAATTTGACAGATTGGGGCAGCTGGATATGCTGGCGTATGTACCTATTGTTCTAGATTGAGAGAAAAGCAAAGAAGACTTACCGTACATAATCTGTGGTATTTATAGTTTAATTCGCATTATTCCTTATTGATCAAAAATCAAATAAAGGCTGGATAAACTTCTACTATCCCTGGTCCTCGTAAATTTACTGGTAATGTTCTCAGTTGACTATGGTAATCATAATTAAATAGCAAAAATCCTTTTTTCTTTCTTGTCAAAAGTCTATTCCAATTTATGGTGGCAGTGTTTGCCTTCAGGCCTCCATCAAATCCCAGGAAAACAGCTCATCGAGCATGCGAATTAAATCATCACTTGGCTCATTGTCAGGAACGGACCCCATGGCACTGTTTCTTATTGCAGCTAATCATTCATGATTTCATCAAAAAACACAACCTTATACAATACATTTTGACTGCAAGTGTGGCGCAGCGGCTAAGACAGTCGCCTCGCCACTTCGTGTCACGGGTTCGAGTCCCGCGCCGGACAACTATTTGTGTGACCCATAAATAGTTGTTCAGAGTCTGGATGTAATTTGTGTCCGTCTATTATATGTTTGTAAAGTACCCCGCGACACAGGGATTATTTCCCTAATGCGGGCGTTGTCTTTATAAAAGAAAAAAAAAAGTTGATGGGCCGGTTGGCGAGGTAGGTCTTTCACGCCGCAGGTCGTGGGTTTGATTCCTTGGTTGTCCTGAGTCTGGGTGTAATTACCTATATAAGTATGTATTTACAAAAGAAATGAGTGTATATCAGTTAGCTGGTATCCAAAAAAAATAATAAAAAAGGTTTTTATTCACGTAGACTTTAAAAAAGCGCTTGTAAATAGTCAGAACATGTTTGTAGTAATATAGTTGTATACGTTATTATTTCTAGTAACATAGATATTTAGGTAGGTACACATTGTATTGATTGTATGAAAACATTTATAATTTTTTTTTTATTATAGCAATGATTTTTAGCTAGCTCGTATCAAGTTATTGTTAAGAGATTATGTTTAATTATCTAGTTTAAGTCTAATATTTTTACTACATATTGGCAATGGTTCTGTCTATATTAAGGTATTATTATTATGACGGTCCATAATACAGGGAAAATTTTAATGGACCTCCCAAGCGTTCGAATAATATGCTCCCATTATTCCGGGAGCATCTATAGAAATGCCGCATACCCGCCAGCGATCTGATTTCTACCAATCAATAAATTATTATTTCGTGCAAATAAAAGCAATCTCGGTATGTATAGTCGACGATTCGAGGCTGTATACACATTGAATATCAAACGTCTTTATAACAAAAGTAATAAGGGTTGTTTTCGTGGTATCGGTGTGTGTACTGATAGGCGCGTACCTATGAGTCCGCGGCTGTATAGCTTTGTATCGATAAATTTAATTCTGCCCTTCAAGGATCAATCTCGAATGTGGTGGTCTTTGTACATGCCGCCATGGGTGGTACGCTAAGTAAAATATTTATTCAACCAGCGGTTCACAATGGCAACGTATATCAATGACGGACTTCGGCGCCCGCGCGTAGCCTAAAGCGTTGCGCACGCCCTCCCTTCTTACTTACGAAAATACTTTGAATTATGTACGTACGTTGGAATAATAATATGTTTGTTTATTTTTATGCCAGTTTTTACATTTACAATATAATTATGTCCGTAATGTAGAGTTGAAGTGATTATTACAAGATTCCTCTTATCTTGCCTGCTATATCATAATTTTAATGGTACCAACCTATTATTCTTGATTGAGAGAAAAACAAAGAAGACTTACCGTACAATAATCTATGGTATTTATAGTTTAACTTGAATTATTCCTTATTGATCAAATCAAATAAAGACTTGGATAAACTTCTACTATCTGTGGTCCTCATAAATTTACTGGTAATGTTGTCAGTTAACAATGGTAATTGGCGACTTGTAAGTAAAGCAACATTTAACACGTAATTTTATAACATGTATGTATTCAATGTCTGTGTGTGTTTTGTAAGCTGTCCTAAATAAAATAAAATAAATTATTAATTTTATGTTATTTAGGACAAGTTTAAATTAATTACTACAATATTTCTCTCATCTTGCCTGCTATAAAACCAGAATTGCCCATCCAATAAACATTCTGAACAGTGAATTTGAAAAATATAAAGAACGGCTATCAGTTTTAGTTATTTTTATTATTCATTTATTTTATAATTTGGTTGGCATGTTTGCTACATTTATGGCCGTGATGGACGCCGCAGGTCGTGGGTACGATTCCCACCCAGGACAGATATATGAGTGTATGAAAATGTCTGTTTCTCCTGAGTACTAGGAGGTACTCAGGAGAAACAGACATCAGAAGCAACGACCTGATATTATCTATATAATTAGGTATTTAGAAAAGAAAAGTAGTATATAACAATATCCTGGGACAGTTCTACTCCTCCCACGGGATGAGATGGGGTGATGATATACTTTGCCGTCAACCACACAGAAACAATATTGGTGGAAAGTATAATATGCACCATGCCCAGTGAATATTTAATCACATAATTGTTAAACTCAGTAATTATCATGTATACTCGGCCATGTTTACTACGTTATACATGTGTTTGTTTTACTGAATAAACAATACTTTAACCCTTTAACAGGCTGTGAGCTGTACGAAACGACATTAATTGCAAATTTATTACTTTGGACTTATTCAAAGCCGTAAGCCACACAGTGGAAACAATATTGGTTAAGGTAAGTATAACATGCACCATGCCCAGTGATTATTTAATGATACAATTATTAAACCCAGGAATAATCATGTATACTCGGCCATGTTAACTACGTTATACGTTAGTTACGTGTGTTTGTTTTACTGAATAAACAATACGTTAACCCTTAAACAGGCTGCGAGACTATACAAGACGACATCAATTGCAACTGCATTAATTTGGACTTATTCCAAAGCCGTCAGCCACACAGTAACAATATTAGTTTAGAAGGAATAACATGCACCATGCCCGGTGAATATTTAATCACATAAAATTGTTAAACCCAGGAATTATCATGTATACTCGGCCATGTTTACTACGTTATACGTGTGTTTGTTTTACTGAATAAACAATACTTTAACCCTTTAACAGGCTGTGAACAATTGTGTGTAATTGTTACCTTATTTGTTTGGAATAAGATCCAAAATACAATGAAGAAAAAATATAGCAAAGCCGGGTTAAGGGTTATAATTAATAATGCTTCTGACTTCTAAATAACCAAGTCGGACGGTGAATACCAAGAGGCTCAAAAATTTATGTATTTAATTCATATTTGGTTTGCTTAATTTTTTTAATCCGCGTCCGCATAAGTAAGATATTTGCTTTGTCGCGGGGTACTTTCATCATCATCATCATATCAGCCAAAAGACGTCCACTGCTGGACAAAGGCCTCCCCCAAAGATCTCCACAATGTCCGGTCTTGCGCTATCATCGTCCAGCGATTTCCAGCGACCCGCACAAGATCATCGGTCCATCTTGTAGGGGCCTGCCCACGCTGCGTCTTCCGGTTCGTGGTCGCCAGTCAAGAACCTTTCTACCCCAACGGCCATCGATTCTACGAGCTATGTGAATTACAGTCACGTGCAATAAATGTGATCATGATGCTGAATTTCGTGTAAAACTCACGTGGCTACCAATATGACTTCGCCTCTCTTGCTCTATCTTCTATACATTATGTTGTACACTACAGCTACTCCGTCATACCTAAAAGAACGTTTCAAGTCCCCGAGACACATTCGAGGTTGCTGAAATCATCGAAAAATTTACGAAGCAAGATACCAATGCACTCCACAAAATTACAGCACTAACACAGTTCAACAACTCCATTGTGAAATTCAGAGTCCTATTATCCAGCAGTAGACGTCGTTCGAATGAAATGATAATGTATATATTTAGAAATACGTACATTATGAGTTGCTGGTTGCATAGTACAATATAGTTTGGAATCAGATGGCAGTGTGTTATTTGACCTAAGATATAGGTATTTACATTTATTATAAATCATTATTTAATGAATAGTATGTACATACACAGCAGCAGAACAGTATTAGAAACCACTAATGTACGGTTTCAATTAAACTAAAGAAAAAATGATTGATTCGAGTCTATTGCCCTGTTTATCGTACGGTGCCCAAACCTAGATCTTTAACAAAAACACCTAGTCTAAAATACATACCCGCCAACGGGCTATGGAGAAGAGCATCCTCGGCATCAGACACAAAACCAAAGTGATAGACGCATTACAACGCGCACAGCGTCTGAAGTGGAAATCGGCAGGACTCATCGCTCATTCCTCTGAAGAAAGATGGCCAAAACAAGTTACACAATGGATAGGTCCAGAAGGGAAAAGACAAAGAGGCAGATCAAAAGCTCGATGGATAGACAATATACATCAATTGGCAAGAAGAGACTGGATAAAAACAGCTAACGACAGGGAAAAATGGAGGCAAATGGAGGAGGCCTATACCCGTGTACGGGCATAAGATAATTTGTAGGGTCAAATTAACCAACGCTCGCACGTAACCTACTCCTTACTGTGTACCACTCGTAATAGTCCTACCACCCTAGCCTAACCATATGTACTGATAACATATAATTATATAGATAGGTACGGGAAGCCTGTTGCCAGGAGACCTAAGGCAACAGACGGAAACTATGAAGGAAGCAGGGGTGTGTACGTAGTGCAATGTACACAGGAGAGAGGGTTTTCTCACTGCCGGTCAAGCAGGCTCACAAGACCGATCGTACTGACGGCTAAAGGTG
Source organism: Pseudoips prasinana (assembly GCA_951640165.1). Taxonomy (NCBI): domain Eukaryota; kingdom Metazoa; phylum Arthropoda; class Insecta; order Lepidoptera; family Nolidae; genus Pseudoips; species Pseudoips prasinana. The sequence goes on from OX621260.1 coordinate 21,593,370, forward strand.
TCTTGGCCGCAGTGAGAGGTGGTGACAGGGTAATGAGCCAAAGTCGGATTCAACGTAATGACTGGTTTTATTTACAATATTAAAATCTTATATACTAATCTTAAACTAAATACACATTCACGCCTATTCACTTGTGTGCCATCCGTGTGTTGCGTCGACGCTGCAGTCTTCAATATTTCGGTCAGTTGTATGCTGACGCTGAGCTGTACTTTGTCCCAAGATGCGTCGATGTAATAAATTTGTCATTGATTGCTGTGTTGATATAAATTAATTAGGGTTCCTTGAAGTAAATATTATGGTTCACATGTGAACATTCTGCCGCCTCTCGGGAATAGGCTTCAGTTCATATAGTTCAGTTGTTCCGCTGGTGATGGTCGGTATCTCATTGGTTGAGTTTTTCGTTGACGTGAAGTTCTTTGTCGACTGTCGATTCGGTTGGCTGTAAATAGTATCGTCTGCGCTGCCTGGTCTCGTTGTTGGTTGTTTGGCACATGGTTCCTTGGGATGCCTGGTGTTGCGCTGTATTGCCGTTCTAATACAGTTTATCATTTTTGGACCATAACGTACGATTACTATCGCTAATATTAACATGAGTAGTGACGATATAAAACTAACTACATAAGTATGGGAATAAATTTGTTTCCAAATGGTATTATTTAGTTCTAATTTTAAACTATTTTCATTGTTAACTAAATTTAGAAAAAAAATCTGAGTTACCTATTACTTCCTCTTTAGACATATTTACAATTTTATTACTAGTGGACACGTATGTATCTATAGTGAAATTTATCTGTTTTGAATATGATGATGCTATTTGTGCTGACACTGATCTTTGAGCGGCAAGTATGCTGTTGGTTGATTTAATGATACAAGTGTCGGAGATTTTTATTACACCGACATTTTGAAGCACTACTTCCTCTCGTTGTCCATCACAAACTATTGATGCAGTGGTACTGTCCTTAGCTAAAAACATCCAAGTGTTCTGCATGCATAGTTGTTTCCACATTATGCTACTTGGTATGTCAAAACTTTTTACAGGGCATTTCGTTCGTGTCTCATTTTTGAAGAGTTGGTCAATAATGCAATTTTTATTTAATTGCATATTTTTCACCGCCCCAGGAAAACAAATAAAATGGTGATCTCTCTGCAGACAACTCTTGTATTCGTCATGATTTAACTCAAAATATAGCTCATTGTTATAGTCTAATGCTATGTAAGGTTTTGAAATTTTTATGCTTTGAAATGACTTATGAGCATCCTTCTTTGGAATCGGTGTGGTGTGAATCAACGTATACTTGTTAATATCTTGAATAGGAAAGTATGCATGAACTAGTATGTGGCTAATGTTTTCAAATATTTTGGTTTCTAGTAAGTGTTGTTGAATGATTTTCAAATTAGATGGAAGTTTTTTATTTGCTGACAATATCAAATCGCTAACATTTTTTGGTGACAACACGCTATATACCGTTGTTTTACTTAGATAGATATCTAGTAATCCATTATAATAATCTATGATTTCCGTAATGTAGTTATTTGCAAGTTGGTACGTCTGCATTATTTGAATTTTTATTCTGTTGTGGTCGATCGTAGTATACCAGTGGTTGTAGTTATTTATGTATTCTATTACATGATTAATTTTTGTTTGAAAACCTTCCAGTTTTTTTCTTATTCTCTCCTCAGTACTGTTAACTTGTGAAATAGTTGAGATCATGAATTTAGTTTGATGGTTAGCTGCTTTAATTAATTTTTCTTGATTCATATTCAGTGAGTTTATATCTTTGTAGACTTCATCATTTACGCCAAAAATTGACGTTAGAAATTGCCCTAATAGTCCTCTCTTCTTCCTGGTTTGATTAACTTCTGTTAAGTATTCTTTGATTCGCTCATATTTTGTTTCTTGTTCAATTAAGTGGTGATATAGTTGTTTGCAGTGAGTTTCTGTTGTTACGACTTCTGTATTACTGCAGAGTATATTGAATTTGGATGTTACTGTTTTTATTCTCATGTAGTCTTGTTGTAGGCGTTGTCTTTCAAAATGTTTTTCTATCCTAAACATTCCTCTGTCGATGCTTGCTGTTCCTATTTGCTCAACGTATATTCCTGGTGATAAACTTTTTATAAAATATGTGGTTGTTGATGTTACTGTACTGAACATTTGTATAATTATTAATAAGTATATGAACCATTTTGAACAGTTACTGGCTGTTTTGGTTTGGTTTCCATTACTATTTCTTGTATAAGTTTTTGTCATATTCGTATGTACAGTGTTTGATGCAACATTGTTACAACTGTGATCGTCCTTATTTGATTTTATAGGTAATGGAATTAGGGTATGAATTGATCTTTTTAGCGTGGAGCCCGACGGTTTTAGAAGTGTCACAACTCTAGTTAAACCATCGTTTCCAACGTGTACTTCTTTAACTTTTGCAAGTGGCCATTTGCTAGGATTAATATTTTCATCTTTTATAATTACTACGGATCCAATATCTAAATTTTCTTGATTTTTCTTCCATTTGTATCTTTGTTGTAATTGTTGTAGATAGTCATTAGTCCAACTTTTCCAGAAATCTTTTTTCATTCTTTGAATATGTTTCCATCTATTCACAAGGTCGGTGTTGATGTTCGATAGCGGATCCGGTACGCCGACCGCTTCTCTACCAATAAGGAAATGACTCGGTGTTAATACTACGTTGCCGTTTATATCTTCACTCTGTGCACATAATGGTCTTGAATTCAGGCATGCTTCCGTTTGATGCAGAAATGTAGTTAACTCTTCATATGTTAGAGTCTGCTCTCCTATTACTCTGCGCAAATGATGCTTCATTGACTTGACTCCTGCTTCCCATATACCCCCGAAATGGGGTGATGACGGTGGAATAAAATGCCAGTGTGTTCCAATGTTTGCCATGGTGTTTTGAAAGTCATTTGATTGAGTTATTATCAACAGTTCTCTATATAAGAAATTGGCCGCACCCACAAAATTTGTTGCGTTGTCACTATAAATATGTGCCACTGGACCTCTGCGTGCCATGAATCTCCTTAACGCGGCGATGAATGATTCTGTTGACAAATCACCCACTAATTCTAAATGTATGGCTTTAGTTGATAAACAGACAAATATTGCAAAGTATCCTTTGTACGATTTATGACCCCGACCTTTCATTGCTCTAACCTGGACTGGACCTGCATAGTCTATGCCTGTGTGGCTAAATGGATATGATTCCGTTACTCTGGCTTTTGGTAATGCCCCCATTTTCTGTGACATTGTAGCTGACTTATATCGTATGCATTTCACACACTTTCTTATATGGCCTTTTACTAAACGTTTTCCTCCAAGTATCCAATACTTCTGTCGTATATACGCCAAGGTTAAACGATTGCCTCCGTGTAATGTGTTTATGTGAGCGTCGTGTACTAAGATTGCAACTATGTGGTGGTGGTGGGGTAATAGAATTGGATGCTTTTGGTCGTATGGAAGATTTGAGTTTTGAAGTCTTCCTCCCACTCGTAATAATCCATCTGGATCAATAAACGGATCCAAACATGCAATTTTATTGTTTTTGAGTAGTAATCCACTTTTGATAGTTTTGTATTCTTACAAAAATTCGACTTGCTGAACAAGTAGTATAATTTGGACAGTTGTTCTATTAATTTCCGTACGAGTTAATGGTTTAATGTTTCTTTGTTTGTCTCTGAACCTGTAACAATAAGATAATACTCGTACCATTTTTTGAAAACTCGCAAATCTTTCCCAAATAGTGTCCTGTTGTTGAACATTATTCGTTATGTGGTAACAACGCTTAATTTCTTCACATATTTCTGGTATAGTCTTTGTACTAGGGATGTAGCCGGTTTTTAACCAATCTGGTCCATTCCACCACAAATCAAAATTTTTAAGTTTGTTCGGGACAACCCCCCTTGTAATGACGTCAGCAGGATTTTGAGATGTATTTATGTAGTACCACTTTCCTTGAGGTAACTTTTTTTGTATTTCGGAAACCCTGTTTGCCACGAACGTTTTCCATTTGTCTGCCTCTCCTTTAATCCAACCAAGGGTGATCATAGAGTCTGACCAACAATATATGTTTGTAATCGGAATTTTCATTTCGTTTACAATCTTCTGCATTAATTTCGCGAGTAAAACGGCTGCACATAACTCTAATTTAGGTAACGTAGTTTTTTGTTTCTTTGGTGCCACCTTAGATTTTGCTTGTAGTAAGGTGACATCATATGTGTTATTTCCTTTATATATTCGACAGTATACTACTGCACCGTACGCTTTTTCTGATGCATCACTGAATCCATGTAATTCCGCTTGTGAATCAGTTGTAAATTTGCACCATCTTGGAATAGAAATGTTCTCAAGTGCTTTTAATTGATCTTGTATATCTACCCATCTACTTTTGATAGCGTTATCTACAGGTTGATCCCATTCTGTACCATTTGTCCATAGTTCCTGGATTATAAGTTTCATATTTATTAGAACGGGTGCCAGCCAGCCGAGTGGGTCAAACAATTTTGCAATTTCTGATAAAATAAACCGTTTTGTTGGTATTTCCATTTTATTGACTGTAACCGAGAATGAAAAACTGTCTTTTAGTGGTGACCATAATATCCCTAGTGATTTTCTAGTTTCATCAAGAGGAATTTTCATCATTTGGTTATCCTGATTTTCATTGGGTATATTCCGTAATAACTCAACGTTATTGGATGACCATTTCCTTAAGTTGAATCCACCTGCTTGTAGCATATGTATTAGATCTGTTTGCAATATTTTTGCTGACTCAACGTCATTTTCTCCTGATAACATGTCATCTACAAAAAAATCTTGAAGCGCTACTTGACTGGCTTTGGGGTACTTCTTTTTTTCACTCATAGCTAGTTGTTGTAATGTTCTGATTGCTAAGTAAGGTGCAGATGAGGTTCCGTATGTTACAGTGGTCAATTCATATTCATCCATTGGTTGTTTCGGGGAATCTCTCCAAAGTATTCTTTGAAATGTCCAATCTTCTTTACCAATTTTTATAAATCTATACATCTTCTCTATGTCAGCCATAAACACTATTTTGTGCTTAAGCCAGCGTAATAAGATCGATGCTAAATCTTGCTGTAATCTTGGGCCCACATACATATTGTCATTTAAGCTTATCTGGGAGCTTGATTTACTTGACGCATCAAACACTACTCGTAACTTCGTGGTCAATGAATCTTCTTTAATCACGGGTTGATGAGGGATGTAGTATTTTCCTTGATAATAATCGGATTTCGGCACTTTTGTCATGTGACCCATCTCTAAGTATTCGGTAAGGAAGTCTTGGTATTTGATTTGTAAGCTTTTATCTTTGGCAAACTTTCTTTCTAATTGTAAAAGCCTTGCAGCGGCTTTTTGGCGAGAATTCCCGTAACTTACATTATATTGTTTGAAAGGAAGCCTTACAGTGTATGTTCCATCTGGATTTCTCACAGTAGTTTCTTGGTAAAAATTTTCACACATACGGTCATTATTGGACAATTGATACTTTTCAGGTACTTCTTCTATTTCCCAAAACTTGCTTATTTGTTGGATTTCGGTAGTACGGGTTGTCATACTAATTATTTTAATATTTGTAATAGTGTTACAGGAAATTCCGGATAAAATCCACCCAAACTCGGTATCTTGTGCGATAATTCCATCTTGTATTTTTTGTAACCCTTTTAGCAATAGTTTGCTATATTCTTGAGCTCCTAGTATTATATCTATTGGGCCTTGTTTGTAATAGGTAGGATCTGCTATTAGTTTGTTTTCTAAATAGTTTGTATGTAGTTGTGGTATAGTTCTCTTCGGTAGGGAACCAGTTAGCTTCGGTAGTACAATAAGTGTGACAGGTAATTTATATTTGCTAGTGAATCTTGGTTGTAGTACAACGTTAATACAATAGTTCGACGTTTTAGGTTTGTCGTCAGCAATACCGATTATTTCAGTTTGTATTTTGCTGCGCGGATATGATAATATTTGTGCTGTTTCTTCCGTGCAAAAGGATGCCTCGGACCCTTGATCATACAATACTCTTAACAAGTGTGGTGTTCCATCTATGGCGTTTGCTCGTACGAGGGCTGTCGCCAACAACGTTGTTTTTTGTATGTCAGGTTTGGTAGTGGTAGATATGTTTGACAAAGTTTTTGTCTCATTTTTACTAGTGAACGGGATCACTGAGTTACGACTTTCCGACCCCCTAGGGTTTTCATGTCTCGGGCTTGAAGTGGTGAATTGTTTAGAATGTTGATAATTTACATGTAAAAAAGAGTGATGACCTTTTTTTCCACAATACACGCAAGTTTTAAAACTATGACACTTTTCTGATGAGTCATGCGATAAACAATTTCTGCACATATGTTTTTTATTTACTTCCATACTACGACTTTGTACTGACATCGCTTTAAATTCCGTGCACTGGTATATAGTGTGTTCTTGACTGTCACAGAACCAACAAAATTGATACTCCTTCTCTCTACTCTCTACTATTTGTTTGTTTGATGCCAGTGGTGATTCATACGAGTAATTAGGTTTACTGGAGGGTTCTTCTTTGAAATAGCTGTTTGTTTCCAGACATTTAAACCGTTTTTCTAAGAACTGCATCATTTCCGCAAATACTTGGGGCTTGTTTGGTTCTTCTAGTTGATGTTCATACTTTTCATCAGTTTCGGAATCCCATATTCTACTCAGTATTCTTGTCATAATAGGGTCCCATGTCGAAGTGTTTACGTTTTGATTTTTTAATGCTTCCAGGTTTTCATTGATGGTGTCGTGCAATTCTCTTAAATTTACTGCATTGCCTTTCTTTATTTTTGGAATATTCAGCATATTGTCAATATGTTTAGTAATTATTATTCTCTCATTTTTATATCGTTTAATCAGTAGGTTCCACGCAGTTACGTAATTAATGTCGCAAACTGTTAAATGCTTAATCAGCTTAGCGGCGTCACCCCGTACCTGTGTTTTCAAATATTGCATTTTTTCTGTGGCGGTCAATGATTTGTCTTCATGTATTATTTTCAGAAATAAATCATAAAAAGAGCTCCATGACTCATAACTCCCGGTGAATACTGGAATGACTATTTTCGGTAATTTAACCGATGAAGCATGTTTCTCATTGGTTGATTGTACTTTGTCGCATACTTGATTTGTTATACGATCATAATCCACTCTTAATGTTTCGAATATACCGTCTTGAAAATAACTGTGATCCATTGTGTTTTCTTCGCCCAATATGTCAAAATGAGTTTCCTCTACTTTCTGCCATTGTTTTTGCAAAGTTTCCAGTAACGTAGTAAAATGCGACATAGGCTTATTTTGCTCCAGAGATTGGGCTGCGTTTTGTAGATTAAGTTTTATGTGGTTAATGCGATATAGTTGCAAATTCATTTTTGCTGAATTAACAACTTCTGGTTGCGGCTCCACGCCTTCTGGTTCATATAATTGACAAAGTGTTTGAACTTTCTTCTCACACTTTCCTAGGTATTCCATGGCTTCTGTATATAGCTCTTTAATGGACCCGAAATAGTCAGAAGTGACGTATTTATGGTTTAACAGTATTTCTTGGTCCTCTAAACATACATGATTGTCCGAAGTTCTGGTGAAGATATCTGTTAATCGAGATCTCCTTTCCGTAATGTATTTCAACGTTTTCCTTGAAGCTGAGTCTTTTTTGATGTTGGTGAATATTTGGTTTATTTCCTTGTAGTTCGCTTCTTGGTTTCTTATGATCTCATTTATTTCTTGTACCTCCATCGTTTTCTTGCCGCCCTACCCTATCTACTAACAGATATAATATATATGATAAACAACACTTAGTTGCGTTCTTTGTCCTCGATACGGTATAATGCGACTTCTCAAATACCGGGGCGACCCGCTGGTGGGAGACCGGTACCCGATCCGCTACCGCACGATCGCAACTAAGTTAGTCAGTCTTAACATACAACAACCTAGCGCTAATTGGGTACGCTAACCTGGGTATGTAAGGGTGTCAGTCAGTCAGCCTACGGAAAAAAAAACAGTAAAATATAATAAGTATTATTTCACAAATTTTAAGGGACTGATTCAAATTAATTCTCGAAGGACCAAATGTACGGGCATAAGATAATTTGTAGGGTCAAATTAACCAACGCTCGCACGTAACCTACTCCTTACTGTGTACCACTCGTAATAGTCCTACCACCCTAGCCTAACCATATGTACTGATAACATTATTGTCACGTTTACTTCACGGATGCTTCGAGATAATATACTAAGTGCCTGTAGATTGTTTAAAGGCTTGACTGCAGAGTCGTTGGGTTTCTCGAATTCGTCACTGCCGGTATATGTTCATGAACACTTGACACTCAAAAATAAATTGTTATTTCGTGATTGCCGAGAAGCGGCTACAAAGTGTAACTACAAGTTTGTATGGGTCAAGAATGGTACAATTCTTGTCAGGGAAAAAGAACAAGCAAAGGTACTTGCTATTAAAACACGCCATGACTTGGATAAAATCAAACCCAGACCAACAGAAAAAAATGTTACAAATATGCCTTAGTTCACAATTTATTTTTCATAACTTTTCATATTTCGCAATTTATTTAGTTTTATATATAGTATTTTCCTTACATTTATCATTACTAGTCGTAGTACAGCTCTTAGTTTGTGAATACCTCACTATAGTCTATGTGTTTTTACTTTATCTTCCATATTTCTACCAGTCATTAATGCTTTTGTTTAATCTCCTGTACCCATGGCGCAGTGTTAGAAAAGGGCCCTATCCTAAAGATAATAATTATGTGTCGTTCTGTTACTTCATACAAATACATTTATTCCTGTTTATTATTCTTGTAAAAGTTATGAAAACTATACTAAATGATCCTGTAGTACTTGTCCGCTCAGAATTCGTACAATTGAAATACTTTTATTATACCAGTCCATTCGTTTATGTACAAAGTACACGAACAAATGGACTTGTATTTAATGTACCTATATTAATAATATTGTCTATATATCACAGTACTTTCGCCTCATTATTGTTAAAATCGGATAAAAACGATACTTATGTGCTATTGCTTGAATTAATCTCTAAATTTTATATCTTTTGTCTTAGTTTACTAATTTGTAGTTTAATATTTAAAATTTAAAGATAATAATTTAACATTTTACTATCAGAATTGTAGAGGAATCCGCACCAAGCTGCATATTTTATATATGAATATATTATCTAACTGCTATGATATTATAATACTGACGGAGACATGGCTCATACCAGAGATATTAGATTCCGAATTCATTGACCAACGATATTTGGTGTACAGATGCGACAGAGATCGTGTTGCTACTGGTAAAAAAGAAGGAGGTGGTACATTAGTAGCAATTTTAAAGACCTTGCGTTCCGTTGCAGTTAATCATGTTCCAAGTCTACACACTTCTATCGAGCATGTTCTCTTTAAGGTACCTAGTTTAAGTAGAGGTCAATTTCACATGATTAGTGCAGTGTACATACCGCCTAGAACTCCAGAAAATGTATATGTAGCTTACATCGAAACTTTGGATGTTTATCTAAGAAATAGTGACGTGGAATATTTTTACCTCATAGGGGATTATAATTTACCCGATATTGAATGGTTTTCAAATACAAGTGGATCCCTTACTTGTGGGCAAATACGCAATGGTGGTTCACCAGTCTGCATGCACTTAAGTGCTTTTATGTCTGAACATAATGCACGCCAGTATAATACTGTTAAAAATCTTCGCGGCAACACTCTCGACTTGCTTATTAGCAACAACGCCTGTACGGTATATGAACCAATAGATCTATTATTACCTCCTGATCAGCATCATCCACCTTTTTGTGCTGTTATTCCGTTCCAAACAAATTACACTTCTATGGTACGTAAAAGCATTATGCGGTATAACTTTTACAAAGCTAATTATGACAATATTAATCAGGATATACGGAAAATCGACTGGAACACAGTCCTACAAAACGATTCTATAAACGAAACAGTGAGTATATTTTACAATATAATTTTTGGAATAATTAAAAAACATGTACCTCTGTCAACAATCAAATCACCTAAGTTCCCAATATGGTTTTCACCTGCGTTGGTACATATATTCAAAAATAAATCTAAAGCATGGTTAAAATGGAAAAAATATAAAAATATATCAGACTACGAACAATTCTCAATTTTTAGGGCTAGATTTCAAACAGAATGTAAAAAATGCTACAATGTTTACATGAACAATCTTGAAGACAGTATAAAAGATAATGAAAAATATTTTTGGAAATTTATTGCAACTCGTAAATCTGGGTTGAATATTCCTTCAACTATGCGCCACGGCACTCGATTAGCTAATGAGCCGCATGAAATATGTAAAATGTTTTCTGACTTCTTTAATTCAGTTTATGAACCGTCTGCACAGACCAACGATTCCCTTAGGAGTACTGAAATTTCTGAAAATAGTTCCCTCATTAGTAAGATTGAGTTCACCACCCAAAAAGTACAGAAGGCACTTCAGTCTCTTGATATCAGTAAAGGACCGGGTCCTGATGCACTGCCAGTTATTTTTCTCAGGAATACTGCCAAGAATATATGTGCTCCACTGCAAATTCTTTTTAATCGATCGCTGTCTGAAGGAATCTTCTCTGAAGCCTGGAAGCAGGCCAATATTACACCTGTCCATAAATCAGGTCCCAAAAATGACGTTGCAAATTACCGGCCAATATCAATACTGTCAACAATGTCGAAGCTTTTTGAAAGATTAGTACATAATGAACTTTATCCTGTACTTCATAATATTATTCTACAGCAACAACATGGCTTTGTCAAGCGAAGATCGACTCAAACCAATTTAGTAGTATATTCAGACTATCTATTTAATAGTATGGACTCGGGTATCCAAGTAGATTCAGTCTATACTGACTTTAAAAAGGCGTTCGACAAGGTAGACCATGAACTTCTTTTGACCAAGATTGCTTACAATGGCATACGTGGAGATCTGTGGAGGTGGTTTTCATCATATGTTTCGAATAGAACTCTAAAAGTAGTGATAAATGGTTTTCAATCTGCTACTACAATTGTTACATCTGGTGTACCCCAGGGATCGATACTAGGGCCTCTTTTATTTGTTATTTTTATTAATGATATTAGTAAATGTATCCTAAATTCTAAATTTCTTTTATACGCCGATGATTTGAAAATTTATAGGCCGATTAAATCCTTAAATGATTGTTACGCATTGCAGGAAGATTTAAATAGGCTGCATAAATATTGTGATGGTAATAAATTACAGCTTAGCATTTCTAAATGTTGTTGCATAACCTTCTCTAAAAATAAAACAGCCATTAAATACCCCTATACGATAAATAGCACTACTTTAAATAGAGTCAGTATGATTCGAGACTTAGGCGTACTTTTGGATGAAAAGCTCCATCTTGATAATCATATTAATATGATTGTCAACAATGCTTGGCGTATGTATGGTTTTGTTATGCGCTCGGCTACTGAATTTAAAAAACCAAGGACTTATCTGAATTTATACAGGTGTTTAATTAGATCCCAACTAGAATATGCAGTCGTGGTGTGGAATCCTCTTTACGCTAAATACTCCGATTATATAGAGAAAGTACAGAAAAAATTCGTAAAAGCTATGAACTACAAGTGCTATCGTACGTCTGCCTCGTATACCAGTCTACTCAATAAATATCAACTGTTAACTTTAAAATCCAGGCGAACTTTTCTAGAGGCAATGCTTTTGTATGGTCTTAGCAATAACGCGTATGACTGCATGGATATTTGTAACAAAATATGCTACATAGTTCCTAGAAGACCGCAGAGGCGCGCTGTACGCAAACAACCACTGTTCGCTGTCACATCTTGTCGAACTAATGCTGGCGTACGAGCGCCGCTTCGACGTGTCACTCGCACTTACAATGAGCAGTTTCATAACATAGATTTTTCGTTACCAGCAGGAAAATTCAAGAACACAATCTTGAAAACTATTCAAAATTTTAATTCAACAATCAAATAGCTTTTTGTTTTTTTCACAAAACACATAATTATATATTTAGGTACTTATTTATTATTTTCATCTAGATAATACATTTCGTTATTTTTTATTTTATGCCTTAATTGTAGGTAATAAATGTATTTAAGTTATTGTTTTCTTGTTTATAATGTTCTCACTTAATGTTTTTGTAATCGAAATTCTAAATTTGTAATTTGCTAGTTAAGTTTTCTACTAACTACATTTAGTGTATAGTGTGAGTCACCTTAATTATATGTATTCTGTGAATAACGTTGTGGATTACACAATTGTTTATTAGTGATAATATTTTTGTAACATTTATTGTGTAATTGTTTGTTGTTCCAAATAAAATAAAATAAAATAAAATAAAAATAACATATAATTATATAGATAGGTACGGGAAGCCTGTTGCCAGGAGACCTAAGGCAACAGACGGAAACTATGAAGGAAGCAGGGGTGTGTACGTAGTGCAATGTACACAGGAGAGAGGGTTTTCTCACTGCCGGTCAAGCAGGCTCACAAGACCGATCGTACTGACGGCTAAAGGTGTCTTGGCCGCAGTGAGAGGTGGTGACAGGGTAATGAGCCAAAGTCGGATTCAACGTAATGACTGGTTTTATTTACAATATTAAAATCTTATATACTAATCTTAAACTAAATACACATTCACGCCTATTCACTTGTGTGCCATCCGTGTGTTGCGTCGACGCTGCAGTCTTCAATATTTCGGTCAGTTGTATGCTGACGCTGAGCTGTACTTTGTCCCAAGATGCGTCGATGTAATAAATTTGTCATTGATTGCTGTGTTGATATAAATTAATTAGGGTTCCTTGAAGTAAATATTATGGTTCACATGTGAACAACCCGTAAGGGGCCACGACATATATGTATAACATCTTGAAATACCTACTTATTCAACTTTTTCTAATTTTATATATATATACATACTTACTTATGTCATGGTAATAAAAGGCTTATTATTAATATTATTATAATGTACGGTGATATAACATACATGCAGTGATATACCTACATATATACAGTGCATATTTATTTATTTAATAAACTAAATGGAATTTCAGGTAATAAATTAAACCGCAGTTGAAATATAAAGTAAACATCATGATACGTGGGTTTGTTTCTTCGTTTTGTTCTTATATTGTTTCATTTTATACGTTCACAATATTGTAAATAAATGAAACGTCAGAGCTTACTGCGCAAATGCCCATGGCGATAAAGGAAACATGTATTTGTCTGACACGGGTAAGTAAATCCTTTTTATTGTAGTTCGCCTTTTTTCGTTGAATTTAATGGCCCTCCTGCCCATCACGTTGATGAAGATGTTACATTCAAAATTATACAGATACGAAATGTGGTTTGTATAATACCATAAAAACATAAATGTGAAATGAGAGCCAAGTTGAATATTATAATAATATGTATATGCCTTGGTTGTTGACTTGCTGTGTAGTGACGGCATAGAATATCATCACTCCATGTCATCCCGTGGGGGGGCGTTGAAATACTTACCAGAACGGACAGCAGCTTTTTTTGTGAACTATGACCATCACACTGCGATTGCTATTATTGCCAACCTGCCTGCCAAGCGTGGCAATTATGGCATATCCCCCTTCTTTAGGGAGGCATTTGTCCAGCTGTGGACGTAGGGTACTTTGGCTGACATGATGATGACTTCAACGTTTCTAAATGGGTGCCAAGTTTAATGGAATTTATTTATAACATCATAAAATAATTTATACTGCTGCGTAACGGCAAAGAATATCACCACTCCATTTCATTCCGTGGGGGGTTAAGAAGGTTGTTCATCACTTCTTCTTGTAACTTTGGATTATATATTGAAGCTTGATTTGTTTTCATAAGCGAATTGTTACATTACAAGCACGAAACTGCTCGTCAGTACTGTTAGTTAGAACTTGTCTTGACACGCTGCCGCGTGTCTATTCCTAAAGCGTTTTTCGGCGATCGTTGGAAGATAAGAATTAACTTACCACATTGAAAATATGATACAACTTCCATAGTAACAGCGTATAACTTTTGACTTTGACTGCAAGTGTGACGCAGCGGTTAAGACACTCGCCTCGATTCGTGTCTCGGGTTCGAATGCCGCCCAGGAAATCTATTTGTGTGACCCATAAGTTGTTGTTTTGGGACTGGTTGTGCATTGTGTTCATCAATTATATGTTTTTAAAGTACCCCGCGATACAGAGATTATTTTTACCTAGAGCGGGCTAAGTTTTTGAACCAAAAATATTACAACTTACTTTAACGATTTAAAATAAATTATAGAATTCAACTTTATGCTTTGTTAACGTCATGTTGTATTACCTATTGGTCTATTGGTTGGTGATGTTGACTGCGAAACCAAAGGTCGTGGGTTCGATCCCACTAGAATAAATCTTTGTGTGATGAGCACGATTATTTCTTATCTGTAACCACTAGACCAAAGGGCTAGTATCGTTAATATGATGATGATGATGTCTTCCCGGCTGAATTTCGGCCACGGCGGCCATTCTCAATGGAGATTGGCCAATTGTGCAGGACATATTATGGTGCACAAGGCAGTCCATAATATGAATGTATTTTAAACGAGAGAACGGACAGGAGTGTGTCTCTGTGTACTATCATCGTACGATGAGAGCATGGATTTACTTCAAATTTTGCATGAATATTAACTAAGAGGTCGGGTCAACATATAGGCTACATATTATCAAGCTATGACTTACGGGGGAGGAGCTTACGAGCGTGACTTAGGAGGGATATGCCATAATTGCTTCCTACGTTTAGCAGGCCGTCCCGCCTGCTAAACGTAGGTAGCGATTATGGCATATCCCTCCAAATGATGGACACTATTCTATAGTATACTAGCTGTGCCCCGCGGTTTTACCCGCGTTAACTTTTATAAATTATCATAGCTCCTCCCCCGTAAGTCATAGCTTGATAATATGTAGCCTATATGTTGACCCGACCTCTTAGTTAATATTCATGCAAAATTTGAAGTAAATTCATGCAGTACTTTTTGAGTTTAACCCGGACATACATACAGACAAACAGACATACAGACAAAAATTCTAAAAACTTTATTTTTGGCTTCGATATCGATTGTAGATCACGCCACAAGTATCCTTTAAAAAAATATTCAATGTACAGTTTTGACTTTCCTACGATTTTATTATATGTATAGATAGATAGTGGAAATCTTTTAGGAGTCCTTTGTCCAGCAGTGGACGTCTTTCGGCTGACATAATAATAATAATAATGTATATATTTAGAAATACGAGTATATACGTATGTCTATTGGTTCTCTGATTATGGCAGCCAGTACAGGATAGTTTGGAATCAGATGGCAATGTGTTAGTTATCCCAAGATATATTTATATTTATTACAAAACATTTTGACGATCACCGTAGCCTAGTTGGTAGTGCTCCTGCCTACGAAGCTGGTGGTCCTGGGTTCGAATCCCGGTAAGTGCAAATATTTGTGTGATGAGCACGAATATTTGTTTCTGAGTCATGGATGTTTTCTATGTATTTAAGTATTTATTTATCTATATGTATCGTATGTATATCGTCGCCTGGTACCCATAGTACAAGCTTTGCTTAGTTTGGGGCTAGGTTGATCTGTGTGACATTGTCCCTATATATTATATATTGTCCCTATATATTATATTATTATTATATTATTATATTATATTATATTATATTATATTATTATTCAACGAGCAGTACATACACAGCAGCAGAACAGTATTAAAAACCAATAAATATACATCAAGTAATACCTTTTTAGGATTCCGTACCCAAAAGGTGAAACGGGACCTTATTACTACGACTCCGCTGTCCGTCTGTTATCAGGCTGTATCTCATGAACCGTGATAGTTAGACAGTTGAAATTTTCATAGACGATGTATTGCTGTAGACGCTATAACAACAAATACTAAAAAAAAAACAGAAATAAGAAAAAATTAAGGGGGCTCCCATACAACAATAGTGATTATTTTGCTCGATTTGGCTCGTTATTAATAACGGCAAAATATAGACGCTTGAAATATTCACACAATATTTAGTTATAAAGTCACTGTAAAAATAAATAATTAAATTAAAAAATAAAACAAATATTTAAGGGGGGCTCCCATACAACAAAAGTGATATTTTTGTCGTTTTTATAGATAAGTACGTAGCCCTTTGTGCGCGACTCCTACTCGCACTTGGCCGGTTTTAATTAAGTTCCAATAAACTTCGCAACTTCGCTCACCATACGAACTTTTTAGATCTTTAGGACGTAAATGGACAACTTACTCCTGCCAACTTTTTTAATCATTCAGGACGGGGCGCAGTATAAAAATATAGACAGTACGGAAACTACCCACAAACGCTTAAAGCGGCACACTCACACAAACATGCGCATTGTCAAGACCCCTAAGCGGTTGTCGCGGTGCTGTCAGTAATGAGTGCCGCGTCAAGACTATTTTATTTATATATTTTATGTTTTATTTTATTTCATTGGTACAGTCAACAGCAAAAGTAGATGATCAAAGTCGGATATTCAATACTAATTATCATAAATTGCGACAAAATAGTGTGGTGATGAAGATTATCTAGTTGAAGGTGTGCGTGAGTGTTAAGTGTAAAAAATATTAACTAGTGAAAACTGCCGCCCAATAGCATCATAAACTCAAAACTCAGGTCCGATTTTGATCATCTACTTATGCTGTTGACTGTACAAAAACAGACTACAGACTAATAACAAATAATAATAATATAATTATCTTATAACACTGTTAAATCTGAGGTCCAATTATATCTGTACACAACATTCAAAAATTGCTAGCATGGGGTGCACGAAAGGAGCCTCCCCGAGCGACGTATCATTAAGCCCCTATACGTCCGGCGCACCCTGGGCAATCAACGAACTCCCCACGCTGATTGGCTAATCCTTTCACCACGATGGCAATCCAAAGTTCACCCAAAAAGCCGGTTTTGTGTGTAGTCTCGATCAACATCGAAGGGTTCTCAAAGGACAAGTCAGAAATTCTCGCTGACGTCTGCCGCAAAACACACTGCGACATCCTTTGCGTCCAAGAAACCCATCGGGATGAAACCCAAGACCGGCCACACATCTCTGGACTTACGCTTATCGCCGAGATCTGTCACCCGAAACACGGTAACGCAGTGTTTGCTGCTCCCGGCGTAAGCATAATTTCCGCCAAGATCTCAACCAAGAACGGCATCGAAGTGATCACCGTAGATGTTGGCAACTGCACAATTACTTCCATCTATAAACCACCAGGCACCACATTCCAGTTCGATCCTCCAGAGAATTTCCGTGACCAGCCCACCCAAGTTATTGTCGGTGATTTTAACAGCCGTAGTCCCAACTGGGGTTACAAGGATATGGACATAAGTGGACAATCCGTAGAGGAATGGGCTGAGATGAATGATTTGGTCTTAATCCACGATGCTAAACAACCAGATTCTTTCAATAGCAGCCGCTGGAAACGCGGATATAATCCAGACCTAATCTTTGTCAGTTCACACATCAGCTCACAGTGCAGCAAAACCGTATGCCCACCTATTCCTCGCACTCAGCACAGGCCTATTATGTGCTGCATTGAGCCTGTTGTCCGGCCTATAAATGTCCCACTTAAACGCCGATTTAACTACGCGAAAGCCGATTGGGAGTCATTTACTCGAAAAATTGACGACGCCCTGTTGAATGTCTTGCCGATCTCGCGAAACTACGACCAATTCGTTGAGATAGTAGCTACTACCTCCCGTAGATACATTCCACGGGGCTGCAGGACTTCCTACATTCCAGGGCTGTCCTCAGAGTCCAGCGAACTTTTGAAACAGTATGAATCATTGTACAACACTGACCCCTTCTCGGAAGAAACCACTCTAGCTGGAGAAGCACTGCTTTCCAAAATAGGAGAAACGAGACGAGAAAAGTGGGTCAGCACTGTTACTGGCATCGACATGACTCACAACAGCAAGAAGGCTTGGAGCACTATTCGCAAGCTGACTGGTGAATCCCCCTTACCGTCCCCGCCAAGGCAAGTGACCGCCAACCAGATTGCCCATCAACTGCTTGTCAACGGCAAACCAACACATCGTGCAAGTAAAGCCCCTAAACCGCAAAAACCTGACGGCTCTTGCGACGTTATTAGTAAGCCGTTAAACCTAGCTGATATCGTCGCAGCCATCAAGGCACTTAAATGCGGCAAAGCCTCTGGGGTGGATGACATCTCGGTTGAGCAAATTAAACAACTCGGTCCAGTTGCTGTGTCATGGTTGCTCCAATTATACAATAACTGTCTGGAATCGGCCTCAGTCCCCCGTCTTTGGAGGAAATCAAAGGTAATAGCCATACCTAAGCCGGGCAAAGCAGCAGACGATCCCAAAAACTTTCGTCCAATATCTCTGCTTTGTCACACGTACAAGCTTTTTGAGAGATTGCTGCTGAACCGGCTTACATGCGTTATTGATCCAAAGCTCATCCAAGAACAAGCTGGTTTCAGACCTGTCAAGTCTTGTTGCAACCAGACCCTCAAACTCGTACAACACATTGAGGATGGGTTCGAAGCGGGAATGGTCACAGGCGCTGTGTTCGTGGACTTATCAGCCGCCTATGATACGGTGAATCTCAAGCGGCTGTTGTGGAAAGTGGAGTCCATGACCAATGATCATAAATTTGTGGGGATACTCCGGGAACTTCTCCACAACCGCCGATTTCGGGTTCATCTTATCACAGAAAAAAGTCGTTGGAGAGCGCAAAAAAATGGCCTTCCCCAGGGGAGCGTCCTAGCACCGCTACTCTTTAACATATACACCAACGACCAACCATCCAGCCTAAACACGTCTCGTTTCCTATACGCGGATGACTTGGCACTCACCACCCAAGCCACCACATTTGAGAAGATTGAGGTTTATTTGACGGACGCTCTTAAGGACTTAGCCACTTACTACCGCGCTAACTCTCTTAAACCCAATCCGAGCAAAACCCATTCTTGCTTATTTCACCTGCGTAATAGAGAGGCGGGTCGCAAACTTGACATAGTTTGGGACGGGGTGTCTATCGAGCACAGCTGTTTCCCAAAATATCTTGGAGTTACTCTGGACAGATCACTCACATTTAGCCAAAACTGCAAGAATACCAAGCAGAAGGTGCACTCTCGCAACAGTCTCTTACGGCGACTTGTATCCTCTAAGTGGGGTGCTTCGCCTGACGTTGTGCGAACTTCTGGGCTGGCGCTATGTTTTTCCTGTGGCGAATTTGCGTGCCCAGTATGGAGTCGCTCAGCACATGCAAAGCTGGTGGATACAGCTTTGAATGAAACATGCCGGATAATCACTGGTTGCCTCAAACCGACCCCGGTGCAAATGTTGTATCCACTGGCAGGAATAGCGCCACCAGAAGTTCGTAGAACGGTGGCAAGCTGCAATGAAAGAGCCACAATGGACAACGACACACGTCACCCTATGCATGGCAGTAACCTTGTGCCTCATAGGCTGAAAAGCCGCAAAAGTTTTTTAAGGTGTGTCCACCCACTTATTGGCGAACGGAGTCGTGAGAGGCTAAAGATATGGCGAGAAAGTGCTTCCTTACCCATCCCATTTGTTCCTCCGGCTGAAAATCTTCCACCTGGACACAATATTCCGTGGCCAACCTGGAAGTCCCTGAACAGGCTCCGGACTCAGGTTGGTCGAAGTAAGGAAAACCTGTACAGGTGGAGATTTATTGACGGGGATAGCCTAGGATGCAGGTGCGGTGCTACCCCCCAAACCATGGGACACTTGATCGCATGTCCTGCGTGCCCCAACACCTGCACGTTACAGGAACTAATGGACGCTACTGACAACTCTAAACTCGTAGCTGAGTTCTGGGAAGACTCAATCTAGATTGGCATCGACACGCTAAGAAGAAGATTTAAAAATTACCAAAATTCTGTGAGTTAAAACTAGGAGTTTGAGAGGTATATAAAACTAGTTAGAGTTTTGCCACATATAATATTAACTCCGCGATATTTTAGTAAATACCATGAGCGTATGGCTTAGTATACGGCTGTTTTAACTCGGCTCAAATCAGAACCGTATTTTAGCTAACGTATTTAAAAAAAACTGCTGATTTTAATATCAATCATGGTTTATAAAAAAAACCGGCCAAGTGCGAGTCACACTCGCGCACGAAGGGTTCCGTAGCATTATCAATAAAAACTAACAAAAATTCACGTTTGTTGTATAGAAGCCCCTTAAATATTTATTTTATTTTCATTTTTAGTATTTGTTATTGTAGCGGCAACAGAAATACATTATCTGTGAAAATTTCAACTATCTAACTATCACAGTTCATGAGATACAGCCTGATGACAAACGGACAGCGAAGTCTTAGGAATAGGGTCCCGTTTTACCCTTTCGGTAAGGAACTCTAAAAAGATTTAAAAAACATTAAATGTTACAACACCTATTGCTTCAATAGAGTGTAGGTAATTATTTCATCAACAAGCCTAGTTTATAATAAATAAACGCGAAAGTTTGTAAGTATGGATGGATGGATGGATGTTTGTTACTCTTTCACGTAAAAACTACCGAACGGATTTTTATGAAACTGTGTAGTAATATTGCCTATATATCTGCATAACTCATAGGCTATAATTTATAAAGTTTTACGCCGGTAAAACCGCGGGGCACAGCTAGTAATATATAATAATAAGCCTAGTTAGTAATAATTTGTAAATGTTCTCAGTTTGTATTGTTTCTTGAGGTGTACAATAAAGAGTTTTATAAATCTATCCAGGTTTCTGTTGACTGCCTCGTTGGTCTAGCGGTAGCGTGTTCAACCGCAGATGATAAGGTCCTGGGTTCAAATCCCGGGTCGG
Organism: Pseudoips prasinana; assembly: GCA_951640165.1. Classification (NCBI taxonomy): domain Eukaryota; kingdom Metazoa; phylum Arthropoda; class Insecta; order Lepidoptera; family Nolidae; genus Pseudoips; species Pseudoips prasinana. The sequence goes on from OX621260.1 coordinate 21,614,295, forward strand.
GCCAAAAAGTGATTTTGGGATTATTCCGTAAAAATAAATTTCTCACTATCAGCCCGAAGTCTGGGAGTTGGCGGTATTACTTCCCCGTGACTCGGAGAGCACGTAAAGCCGTCGGTCCTGTGCCTGACCTCTTACCGGTCGTGTCGCTAGTCGTCCCATCGGATCATGAGAGTGATGGAATAGTTAGTGCCTCTATGTTTATGCACACACTGTGCACTATGATATGTACTACGACATTGGCTAAACTCTATTGAGAGTGGCCGCCGTGGCCGAAATTCGGCTGGGAGGACAATACTACTACTAGTTTTCGTACTGTGCATATTTACACTGTGTCGGCGGCGGCTGCGTGACGGGTGCATACTAATGTTATAACTAAGTTAAAGACTGGTTTCCAACACAACGAATCTAGTAAATTAGACGTTATTAGAGTTACATAAAGCACAATATTACTTAATCATAATCTAGTAAGGGAATATGTGACTAGAAACCCGTTCGGTATTAGGACAAAAAGTTGATCGAGGTAGGTACAGCTAGTTACGCAAGACTGGAGTGTGATAAAAAGTGGTCTCCCTTCCAAGGGTTACCTACATAGTTCAAGAAGTGCATACGAGAGCTATCGAGCTATTTTGTAAACTCACACACTTACCCACTCCTTATCACCGTAAACAGGTACAATTTGATTCTTACACACACAGGCACACACACGCACCTTACTTAACAAATACACGACACCATACGAAAACTAATAACTGCGGTGGGTATTCTGATGATGAGTAGCTGGCCAATTTTTAATTCTGCCTACAACATTAATTAGTTAATATAATCAATAATTGTTAAGTTTTTGTGTGGTATTTTAGTTAGTTATGTTTATGTTTACATTTATTTTATGCATGCTTTGTCACAAGACGAGACGCATTTGTAAATTTTTGCAATTCTAATATAAGTGAACATTAATTGTTATTTTGAGAATAAATGTTCTTTAAACCTATTAAATTCCCATTTATTATGTTTACACAGGTTTGTATTGCTTTAGTTACACGTTGTATATGCCTAAATAAATTCACATGTGGCGCAGTGGTAATGGTGGTCACCCTGGTACTATCTCGGTATCTTCCTGTTTTAGGTTACAGCTCAGCACAGAACAACTAATAGTTGTTGTGTGCTGAGTATTCTTCATTTCGCACAGTATGCATTCAAAATATGGTGAGTGGTAGAAAAGTTTTCTTCTCGTACAAGCATCATCATTACTCTTATAAAATACATCTTATTGTTCATTATCATCATCATATCAGCCGAAAGACGTCCACTGCTGGGCAAAGGCCTCCCCCAAAGATCTCTACAATTGCCGGTCTTGCGCTATTCGCATCTAGCAGTTTCCAGCGACCCGCACAAGATCATCGGTCCATCTTGTAGGGGGCCTGCTCACGCTGCGTCTTCAGGTTCGTGGTCGCCACTCAAGCACCTTTCTGCCCCAACGGCCATTGGTTCTACGAACTATGTGCCCCGCCCACTGTCACTTCATTTTTGCAATCATATTGTTAATGTAATACAAATCTGTGTAAACATAATAAATTCCTATCTATGATGTTTACACAGATTAATATTGCTTCCACCTGGACCCTTGGCAAACGGCCAGCAGTCTCAAAAGCGACAAGCCAGCTGCGCGGGATATAATAATGCACAAATAGTTGTGCATTATAATACGTCAAACTCAGTGGCACTTTTTATTCCATCACTCTCATGCTACGATGTGATTAGCGACACGACTGGAAAGAGGTCAGGTACAGGACCGACGGCTCTATGTGCTCTCCGAGGCACGGAGTATAATACGGCCAACTCCCAGACTTCAAGCTGATACTGAGAAATTTTTCTTTTTACAGAATCACTTACAGTCCGATCCAGAATTTGAACCCTGGACCTCGTTATCTGCGGTTTAACACGCTACCGCTAGACCGTTGCCGCGTTGGTCTAGCGGTAGCGTGTCATTGTAATTACATATGCGTACAAAGACTCAACAAGTGCATTGTGTTACATCTTCATTCCCTTTAAATTAGAAAAAAGTAATATACAGATAATGACGGCGGCTGGAGCAGAAAGGTTCTCGAGGGGCGACCACGAACCGGAAGAAGCAGCGTAGGCAGGCGCCCTACTAGGTGGGCCGCCAATTTTACATGGGCTGTGGGATGCTGCTGTGCGGGCAGCGCAAGAAATGCTGTTATGGAGAACCTTGTGGTAGGCCAGTGAACACCTTTCGGCTGGGAAGTTTAATATAATAATATACTGGGACATTATTCACACACGGCTATCTGATCCCAAACTAAGCAGAGCTTGTGCTATGTCTGGAAGAGATCGCTTAAGGCGATAAGACTGCCCATTATACATTATGTTATTTATATCCAATGTATTTTCTTTCCGTTTGAGTGTGTACAATAAAGAGTATTATAACTATATATCTATCTATCTATAGAAACCAGAGAACTAATATATTACATATACTACTTTTCTTTTGTAACTACATAGGGTCTTATAAAGATAATTACACCCAGACAAACAGACATGTTCATTCACACAAATATCTGTCCCGGGTGGGTTTAGAACCCACGACCTGCCGCGGGAAAGGCAAGCATTTTTTGAAGAAAAATCTTTACAGCCTATTGAAAATAAACGACAAACAAATGTTGTATGTGCAATCTAAATGCACATACGCAATTAATCCTAGATAAACGAGATCCCTAGAACAGACAGATTCGCAATAAATATTCATCAGAAACCAGTATTATTAGACGTTCTCACGCATGCTTAAAAGCACGAGATAGTGTAGTAGTTAAACCGTTGGTCTGTGGACTCAGTGGTCATAATTTTAAATCCAAGGAAAAGCAAGACGTGAACCCTAAAAAGCGGCAAAGTGCGAGTCGTACTCGCGCAAGAAGGGTTCCGTACGTGTCTATAAAAACGTGCAAAAAAATCACGATTTTTGTATGGGAGCTGTTGGGGTTTTTAGTAGGAATTTTACTCAAACCACTGTTACTATCTAGAGTTTATTAACGTTAAGATTTCTTACGTAACGGTAGAGTAATCTGAGTCGCACTTTCCGTAAATATAAACAATTTATTTTAAGACCCGAATACATACAATAACGTTTGACTGTTAGGTAGCGACTAATTAGTATAAAGATGTATAATCATTAATTAAACTTGCTGTATGCGAATTATTGGCTAGTACAGGAGCCCTCTTAAATATTTATTTTATTACACATTTTTTTAGTATTCATTGTTGACACTAGGCAACATAAATACATCATCAGTAAAAAATTCAACTGTCTAACTATCATGGTTCATGAGATTCACCCTGGTGACAGACGGGAAGACTGATAGCGGATAGGGGTCGCAAACCGGGATCCCGGATACCAAAAATACCGGGATCCCGGACCGAAAATAAGCCATTACAATACCGGTATTTAATTTTTAAATACCGGGATTTACGGTATTCATTACATAACGAACGAACGAGTAAGTACTCCAAATTGTTTCATTGAATTATTAAATTACTACAGCTAACCGGGTTCACTATCACTATGCCGCCGTTCCGAAACACGTTCAAACACAACATTAATTTTCAATGTAATGGTTTTAACACGTTTTTATGTTAAGAGTCTCTTATTTATAAAATGAAAGGATACTAACTAACCTAACATAACATAAAATATAATAATAAAGACATTGGAGTATGGAACCTTAGACTTGGCTCAATGTTGTCTAGAGATTTCATGACTTTTTAGAGATAAACAAGCAGCTTGGATATTTTTTCACAGATTTTTTTTGGTGGAACTTCACTTTTTTTTGCACAAAGCTGATTGTTTTTACTGATAGATAGTAGGGATATGGACATTTTCATTTTATGTTCATATTAGAAACAGAGTCCCACTACGCAGAATAAATTTTGCAAAGGTAGTCGGTCGATAACGCTAATAGTTTGGGTGTGCTTTTACGGTTTCTCATCAGGGTCACTAGGTAGTCTAGATCTTCCATGATCCCAGTTTTGATAGTTTTTCCTCTATGTGGGCGTTAAACTCTAACTCTGTACCAAATTTCTGCGCTCAAGGCTCCTCTAGGTCAATGGGAAGTACCAGTTCTATTTTGATGATCATGTGTCAGTGTCGAAAATTCGTAACTTTGCTTTCACTTAGCTTTGGAATTAAAAGATCTAACGACTTAAAATTATGGATTTCAAGTGTGTGATTATAGCTTACAAGATGAGGAAAATTTCAGTGTTCTAGTCCCATCCAGAGGTTCTCAAACCGGGACCTAAAAATGCGGCGAAATGGTTCCAGAAAAGGATGGTACGGCAGTGTAGCTTCGCGCTCAACTTGGCGGGGGCACTGCCATACCCCCAGATTGTACCTAACCTTTGTAATGTTGCAAGTTCGATAAGTGGAACTGATCGAGATACTCGTTTTATTTGATTAAAATTAGATTTTCTCTAAAACACTCTTTTATTGTTGTGATACTTCATAAATAGATTAATTTGCATATTAACAATAACCAAAACTTACATACTATAATATTTAATACCTATAAATAAAAAACTGAATTTAAATCGTTGCCTGCGGGCAAGGTGCCCAGAAAGCTGGCCACATTACCCCGTTGAATAGCGAGGCTAATACGTTGTTTTAAGTACGAGCCAGCTCTCTGGTCACCTGACGACTTGATTAGACGCCTGGACAGCTCCCTAACAAAAACACGTGCTTCTGGACCCCAGGGACCCATTGTTTCCACCCCAAAGGGAAGAAAGATATATCCTCCACCGATTGATGTATATTTTCTTCGCTTAAGGGCCTCCGCGGATTCAGCCACAACTCCCGCCGCCCTCGAGCTGATTGGTAGGTGGGAGGGAGCCAGTGTGTCGACACAAGTTGCATCCCACACCAAAGGCTTCCCTCGACTCCAAGGAACCAACGTCATTCCATCAGGCCTCTTGCCATCGTCACGTGAAATACCGTTGGGCTCTAAAAGAGCCGGCACGTGGACGGTAGCAAGACTCCGGTGGATGACGTCATTGAGGGCGGCATGGCGCGATTGACGTCCAGCGCTACGGCGGCAAGATAGACCATGATGACCTAAGCGATCTACTTCAACTCCACAGGGACAATTGTGTGGTTCTGTTTGGGAGATGCCCAGACGCAGACCGACTGCAATGGAAAACATATTGTTATCCAAAAGCGTTCCTATATTGGTCGAAGGGATTGCCTGCAACCAGTAACCCGAATCACGTTCGGAAGTGGCTAGTAGATAGGATAGATGTGATACTTAAAATTATAATACCTTTTAAATTAGAGATTTCACTATACTAAAGGGTGTATTTTTAGAGGTATAGAACTTTAAATTGCAATAAAACAACGATGGATTATTCGATTGACATGAAGTTTATTTATCCGAAAGATAATCTTGTAGCATTACATTTTAAATATGATTTCTGGCATATGACCACCACGGCTGTAGTCCAATCTGGACGTTCAATTTTCGATGACTTTTTCCAACATCCGGGCCGTATATCGACAATAACACGGCGAGTGTTGTCTTCCAAATGGTCAACCGTTTGTAGCTTATCCGCATAGACCAATGACTTTACATAGCCCCACAGAAAGTAATCTAGCGGTGTTAAATCACAAGATCTTGGAGGCCAATTCACAGGTCCAAAACGTGAAATTAGGCGGTCACCAAACGTGTCTTTCAATTAATCGATTGTGGCACGAGCTGTGTGACATGTTGCGCCGTCTTGTTGGAACCACAGCTCCTGGACATCATGGTTGTTCAATTCAGGAATGAAAAAGGTAATAATGGCTCTATACCGATCACCATTGACTGTAACGTTCTGGCCATCATTGTTTTTGAAGAAGTACAGACCAATGATTCCACCAGCCCATAAAGCGCACCAAACAGTCAGTTTTTCTGGATGTAATGGTGTTTCGACATACACTTGAGGATTAGCTTTACTCCAAATGCGGCAGTTTTGTTTGTTGACGTAGCCATTCAACCAGAAGTGCGCTTCATCGCTAAACAAAATTCGCTTATGAAAAGCGGGAATAACGGCAATCTCTTTTTGAGCCCATTCGACGAATCTACTCCTTACTTGATGATCGTTTGGCTTCAATTCTTCCACGCGTTGGATTTTGTAAGCACGCAAACCAAGATCCATCCGCAAAATCTTCTATAAAGTGGATGGACACAGATCCAATTCCTGTGCTCGATGGCGGATAGACTCATTCGGGTCTTCCTCAATGCTACGCTCTACAGCAGCAATAGCTTCTTCTGTACGCACCATACGGCGTCTCGTGGGGGGATGCGAGTTATTAATAAGAGTAAACGTGGTGCGAAAACGTTCCATCTTTAATCGAATTAACTGTTCTGATGGACGATTTTGTCGACAATAAAATGAACGTAGTGCGCGATACGTATTCCGCGCAGAACCATTATTTTCGAAATAAAATTGCACTATTTGCAAGCGTTGTTCAGGCGTGAGTCTATTCATAATGATTTGCCAAACCAAACTGAGAATAAATCACTTGACAGCTGTTAAATCGGTCGCCATCTTGAACAGGTATGCCAACTAAAGTTCTATACCTCTAAAAAAGACACCCATTATAATCAATTAATGACTTCAACGGAAAAGAACTCTAAATGTCGAAAATACCGGAAATACCGGGATCCCGGTATTCTCCTAGACCTAATACCGGTAATACCGGTATTGGAGAAAAGCTCCGGTATTGCGACCCCTAATAGCGGAGTCTTAGTAACAGGGTCCTGTTTTACCGTTTGGTTATGGAACCCTAAAAATCAGTAAGTCAGCACTGACTTTACGAATTCAAATTTCAAAATGGGGTGGTAACATGCGTCGCTATCTGCCACGCAGGTATTTTGCTGCATAAGGCGATATTAATTATTTGAAAAGACAACGCCCGCAAACATAGTTTAGACGAAAAAAACATATAATAGATGGACACAAAGTTCATCCAGACTCCGAACAAGTATTTATGGGTCACACAAATAGTTATCCGGCGCGGGACTCGAACCCGCGACACGAAGCGGTGAGGCGACTGTCATAGCCGCTGCGCCACACGTGCAGTCGAATACATCATCAGTGAAAATTTCAACTGTTTAACTGTCATGTTTCATGAGATTCACTCTGGTGACAGACGGACAAGCAGGCAACGGAGTCTTAGTAATAGGGTCCCGTTTTATCCTTTGGGTATACCCTAAAAATCAGAGACTCACCACTGACTTCTCTAATTCGAATTCCAAAATGTCAGACAAGTATTTTGCTACACAAGGGAATATCTAGAATGGATACATCTCAAGATATTATAGAGAGAATCGATGTACCATAAAGGGTATCAATAAAGACAAAGTTAGGTTTAAAGCTTTAATTTCTTTTTTCCAGGCCTTTTATATGCAAATTGCGAGCAATTTATCAGTGCGAGACATTTGAATAGGCGACTCTACATGCGACTCGGTATATAAATGGTAGCTGTCGTGAATACGACGTGGTTGCGCGTGCGACGATCACTCCGATTGATGCTTACTGATGCATAGGATTGTAAATTGACAATATGTACAAAGCATCTTTAACATTCCGATACTGATTGTTCTTATTATCATTATTTTATGGAAAAACTAAATACATTCAGTCAAAAAAGTATCGGGAATGGATGATTTGTTTATGGTTCCAAATTCAAATTTTTGTTTTTTTTGTTGTTGTTAGATTGGCACAACTGTTTTCCATTTTGGCTCGGATACCATAACTCTAGGGTATTAATGAGATCATTTGAATCAACTGGACGGGCCTGTTGGCGTTGTTGGTTGATACTTGTCTTTTACTCTGCAGGTAATGGGTTCGATTCCCACCCAGAGGGGCTACCGGCTAAGTCACCGAACATCGGGATAGTATTGGCGTTCAAATAAATAAAGGCTAAAAATGACTTTATCAATCGTTAAATCGGCTTCGACGTTGAAAATCGATTCCGGACCATTTATGACGTCACATGTCCTCATGGAAGCCGATTTAATGATCGATTATGTAATTTTCAACCTTTATTTGAACGCCGAGCGCTATCCCGATGTTCGGCGACTTAGCCGGTAGTCCCCAGGATCGATATTCGTGTACATGAAGAAAAGTAAATAAAAGTAGTATCGATTATCATATTTTTTTCTTTTTTGATAAGGCAGTCGGAATGCCTACGCATGCCACCCGCATTAAGTGTCTGCGGATCGGACTTCGATGTCGGACTTGCACCGACTAAACCTACCTGCCATCGACTTCTTATGGCACCTGATGGGTAGAGCTCCGGGAACGCGGGTATGCTGCACTGGTGCCCCCCTTTTGCGCCGTGTCCCAGATGGTCGGGACACACACCCTGGAAGGACTCTGTGTTGCCCTCCCCAAGGTTCTGTAGTACAAGCTCTGCCCTAGTTTAGGATTAGATGGCCGTGCGTGAATAATTTCCCAGGATATTATAAAACTGGCGTATTATTTTTTTTTCAAATATCTGTGTTTTTTATTTTTTCATACAATATAATTCCATAAAGTCAAGATTACTAATTTTTATTTTATTTTATTACTAGCTGTGCCCCGCGGTTTTAACCGCGTTAAACTTTGTAAATTATCACAGCTCCTCCCCCGTATGTGATAGCGTGATAATATGTAGCCTATATGTTGACCCGACTTCTAAGTAATATTCATGCCAAATTTGAAGTAAATCCATGCAGTAGTTTTTCAGTTTAGCCCGGACATACTTACAGACAAACAGATAAAAATCCTAAAAGCTATATTTTTGGCTTCAATATCGATGATAGATCACGCCCGAAGTATCCTTTTAAAAAAATATTCAATGTACAGTTTTGACTTTCCTACGATTTTATTATATGTATAGATATTTCCAAAGAAAACGTACAGTAATTTATAAATATAACAAGGAATAGTAACAGACGGCCAATTAAAAGTTTTCACTAATATGCAAAGTTTTTTAGTTTTAGGATTCTTGGTAGACAGTGAATAAAATTTTGAAAATGTGTTGGCTGACGTTGTACACAAAAATATAAATCTAATTAATTAAGTATTGAAAAAATTATCGCTAACAGCCTTATTTAAAAACGAAGTCTAAAATTAAACTGCAGGTAATCCTTGGTTTAGTCGAAAACCATCCAATGAGATTGCTTGATCCATAGTTCAACTGCAGCTTAACTTTAGATCGATATCAAGCTTCCAACAAGTCATGTTAAAGGTTTTACTCGCTCTCACCATATAACTGTTGAAATGTATGTATGTAAAACACTCTTACGTATAATATGACTAAATCACATTTTCTTAGCTATAAATATGAATGAATTACTTGTATTCACGAGCACCACGGCGCTATCCCGCTGCATACTTTACTAAGTTCTGCGAAATTGGGCTACATCGCCAAAGTCCTCCTACGGGTGACAATTTATCTTCGGAACTATGTGTTTCGTGTAGGACTTTCTGCATTATTTTTACGTATAGAATTTATCCCTAGTGTTATGGGAGATAAAAAAAGCCACGGCGTAGTAAAAACAAACAAACTCCACCAGCCATATGTGTGGTACGAAGATAAGTTTAAAAATAGTCTATACGGCACGTGCCGACGGACGACTTCCAACTTTCTACGTAAGACTGGTTTACTCCTTAATGAGTTGGAACTTTAAATTAAAAAGTTAGTGCGTCCAGGCGTAGAGAACTCTTTAAATAGAAGCTCATTGAAAAATTAAGTTGTAAAATTGATTAAGAGAAATCTTAATTGATCTAAATGGGAACTTCAAAATTACATTGGTAATATTGACGCCCACATCTTGTTACCCAGTGGAAGGTATATCTCACATATTAATCTGGCATCCATGATAAAAATTTATGAACCGCAAACGTAATTTAAAATCTGGAACAATGTATTCCATTAAAGCCCTTTCATACGCCGCAGAATTATGACCGTCGAAACAATTAAGATTTTAATACAGTGTTACGGCCGAGAGGGAATAAAATAAACTAAATGAATAATTGGGTTCCGATGTCAACTAAATCATACTTACTGTACAACGAATGCAGTAAATTGGCATAAGGTTAAGTAGATTAGTGGCCTGTTGGCGTAGCCGCGTTATTTTAAACTAGCTGTGCCCCGCGATTTTACCCGCGTTAAACTTTATAAATTATATCCTATGTGTTAATCCAGGGTGTCAGCTAACTCCATACCAAATTTTATTTAAATCGCTACAGCCGTTTTAGCGTGATGAAGTAACAAACATATACACTCATACAGTCACAAACTTTCACCTTTATAATATTAGTGTGATGGTACACATTTTGAATAATATATATGTTTTTTTTTTTAAATTCATGAGGCATTCCTTTCATTGTAAAAACGTCGAAGAAACTTTCAAGCATATCAAGGGATGTTCAATTCATGTTTCTTAAGCTACGTAATATTTTTGCTCTTTTAGCTCGATCGATTGATAACGGTAAGTGTTAGGTCAGTCCTTAGATGGGTGACTGCTGAAGTGGTTTAATTTCTGAGCCTCTCCGTTAAGCTGTCGGTCCCGTTTCATTCGACAACAATAGTTCGTTCAGCCATGTCAGTGGCCTACTTGGTGGCTTGAACAATTCCGATCATAGGGTAACTCCTGCCTATACGATAAGTAAGTAAGATTGATAACGGCTACAGTTAGATGTTTGAAATAAATACTTAAATTAAAATTAAACAAACATTAAATATTTGTTTTAATCATGTATGGGAGGGAGCCTTATACAACAGACTTGATTTTTTTGCCATTTTTATTAATAATTCATTCCATGGAATTTAATATTGTAATTTTAAATATGTATACTGTAATTTTTAATTTATTATTTTTATATTGATGTAAAATAAAATTAAAACATGTTCAGACTACAAATACCTTTTTTTAAGATTTTGCATGCTTTAATTTGTATGTAAACGCATGTTTTGACAAATAAATAATCTTTACATACAACAAATTAATTCTCTTTTGTACGCTTTTCCAACTAGCATGTGGCCGGTTTTTTACATGACATTAATATAGTTAACTTCTCAGTTCTTCACTGCTTCGCCGAACAATAGAGGCAAGCTCAAGGGTAATATTATGAAGCTCATGAATTTAAAAGTAGGAGGGGTTTGTATTTGACACCACTGACTTTGCAGTCCACCGGTCTAATAACGGTCTTAAGATATAGTCCGGTCAAATTAGACTACAAAATAGTGGTAAAGTTACAATAATTCCCATTAGGCTGAAAATTACGACGATTACAACTCTTTCAACTTTATGAATAGGTATATCTAAAAAACGGTGGCTCTTATGAAATAAAATATTGAGACATTTTATAGATAATTATCTAATCTAAAATTATTGTCGGAGCTAATTTTATGAAAAAACTTACCGTTTTGCCGATAATTGCAAAAAAACAGTTTATGTAACCTTTGATCCCGAGTCAATGTTTTCACACGTGCCGGATCGATGAGAACTTTTCACATTTCCTTTATAATAGTGTAATGAACGATCCTACGATGATACGACGATCCTTGGATGTTTAAATTGACCGGACTAATACTGAATTCTCCAAAGATTTTAGTCCCAAGCCATCCAGCGCCAATTTAAAATGCCCCTGCTATACGGTCGCATTTTAAGTGCAACTTTCTTTATTTATTACAACAGGCTCTATATCTGGCAGGGTTTGAAGTAGGTCGTGTTTGGTCCACCACCCGCGGATATCACGACGCTTTCAATTTGCAAAGACTATACAGGCCAGTGTTAGCAATAATATCCCTGGAATGAATGTAGGATAGTAATATCCATTACTTTACATTATTATAGCCCACTTAAAACATAAATAGTCCGGGATTACTTATACTGTGGTTATTGTTATACTCTTGACATTTTACTTAAGTATTTAATTTAAAGTTATGGAGTTCGCTTACTCCTTTTTGCTTTTGTGAATTTACGAGCAATTTATAGCATAATACAAGATTATTACCTGTTAAGGGTGTAGCATAAATATCGGACTTATTGCGTTCGATTTCGAATCTCTCTTTGATATATTTTTTTAGAGATAACGCTCGCACCTTTGTTATATTAATCCCTGTTTTGCGACGCTAAGTTATATCCAGATTCTGAACTTTTTCTACTTACTTACTTACTTATCGTATGGGCAGTGGTTACCCTCTATTGTCAGAGTTGTTCAAGCCGCCCAGTGGGCTTTCGACATGGCTTAACGACTGTTGCCTAATGGCTACAACCGGGACCGACAGCTAAATGTTCCCCTTCGAAGCACTCATCATCCCATCTATGGTCTGACTTCGAGCTTAATTGCTTAACCTCGTCAATCATTTACAGACTGGTGAGAGCATCTGACTATGAGCCACTACACTTCACTCTTAACGTGCCCTCCGAAGCACGGAGACGAAATTAAACCACCTTGGCGGTCACCCATCTATGCACTGTCCGTAAGCCTAGTTGCTTTACCTCACTGATCTCTTACGGACCGGTGAAAGCATCTTGCTATATAATAATAATATAATAATATCTGGGGACAATGTCACACAGATCATCCTAGCCCCAAACTAAGCAAAGCTTGTACTATGGGTACCAGGCGACGATATACATACATATATAGATATATAATTACTTTAATACATAGAAAACATCCATGACTCAGAAACAAATATTCGTGCTCATAATACAAATATTTGCACTTACCGGGATTCGAACCCAGGACCACCAGCTTCGTAGGCATAAGTATACATACAGAAGTTCTTAATCGCGAATCTGTGCGAATCCGAATTCCTAAATGGTCCCATCTCAGCACTAGCTTCGATTTAACTGGTGCAGCGCTGGTTTTCTGATGGAACCAAGTAGAAAAACACAATTTCGAAGCACTCTTTGATATTCAGAAGAGCACAACGTATTTTACGGTCTGTGAGTATGTCGAGTGGGCAAGTATGACCTCACAGAATGATGGCACGTGTGGCGCAGCGGCTAATAGTCTCCTCGCCGCTTCGCATCACGGGTTCGAGTCCAGCGCCGGACAACTATTTGTGTGTCCCATAAATAGTAGTTCTGAGTCTGTATGTCATTTGTGTCCGTCTATTATATGTTTGTAAAGTACCCCGCGACACAGGGATTAGATTCCCTAGTGCGGGCGTTGTAATATTTTAGTGTAGGTATGTAATGTTGATATTCCTTAATAATTAAAATAAATAAATTGTATGGGGTGGTCCTGTATAATTATTTCTAGACCGAAAACTACACAACTAATCTGGCAGTAAGGTAATAGATAAAATAATTTATGATTAGTTTACTATCGTTACTAAGATCATTATCAAGGTTACCGACTCACAATAGTGTAATAAACCATGGAGCAAAGCTTTTTACTACAATTATAAAGAAATTAAATCGTTAACTTTGTTATATTATCCTCATTACTTTCTCATAGAATTGGATTCCGTTTTCAAATACAATAACGATTCCGTTCCAATAATAATAGCGTACAAAAATAGCAACTACGTAACATGCCTTTAACTGACACTTTAGAATTATATGAGTTTACAAAATTTATGATTATTTTATTATCGTTATTAAGATTATTATCAAGGCTACCGACTCATAATGGTCTAATAAACTATGGTGCAAAGCTTTTTACTACAATTATAAAGTAATTAAATCGTTAAAAGTTTGTTATGTAATCCTCGTTACTTTATCACAGTAATTGGCTTCCATTTTCAAATACAATAACGATTCCGTTTAAATAATAAAAGCGTACAAAAATAGCAACTACGTAACACGCCTTTAACTGACAGTTTAGAATTATATGAGTTTACAAAATTTATGATTATTATACTATCGTTACTAAGATCATTATCAAGGTTACCGACTCATAATAAAACATCGAGCAAAGGTTTTTACTACAATTATAAATAAATTAAATCGTTAACTTTGTTATGTAACCCTCTTTACTTTCTCACAGTAATTGGCTTCCATTTTCAAATACAATAACGATTCCGTTCCAATAATAAAAGCGTACAAATATAGCAACTACGTAAGAAGTTTGCCTCTAACTGACTGATTAGAATTATATGACGGGCCTGTTGGCCTGGTTGGCAAATGGTTGCTTTTGAGTCCCGCGCTGGACAACGATTTTTGTGACCCATAAATAGTAATTATGCTGAGTCTGCATGTAATTTCTGTCCGTCTATTACATTTTTGTAAAGTGCCCCGCGACACAGGGATTAGTTTCCCTGAAGCGGGCGTTGACTTTAAAAAAAAAAAAATATAATATCACCCGAATGACAACACTCGCTCAACGAGTTGAGCGTGCGTCTATTGTCCACGAAGCAGTGAAAAACTCGGAAGTTAACTATAATAATGTCATGTAAAAATTTCGGCTAAGTGCGAGAGACCGGAGATCGTGGGTTCGATTCCCAGCCAGGACAGATAATTGTGTGCATGAACATGTCTGTTTGTCCTGAGTCTGGGTGCAATTGTCTATATAAGTATGTATTTACAAAAGAAAAGTAGTATAAGTAGTATATCAGTTATCTGGTTTCCATAGTACAAGTTCTGCTTAGTTTGGGATCAGTGGGCCGTGTATAAATAATGTCCCAGGATATAATTGTTATTATTATATGAGTCTACAAAAAATATAATTATTTTACTATCGTTATCAAGGCTACCGACTATTAATAATGGTGTAATAAAACAAGGAGCAATGATTTTTACTATAATTAAAAAGAAATTAAATCGTTATCTTTGTAACACTATCTCACAATAATTGGCTTCCAAATACAAAAAAAAACATTCCGTTTAAATAATAAAAGCGTACAAAAATAGCAATACGTAACAAGTCCTCCTCTTACTGACAGTTTAGAATTAACCTTCGTTCCTTTCTCACAGTAATTGGCTTCCATGTTCAAATACAATAACGATTCAGTTTCAATAATAAAAGCGTACACAAATAGCAACTACGTAAAGTCTGCCTCTATCTGACAGTTTAAAATTATATGAGTGTACTAACAAGCTGTTTAGTGAACTGACAGTAATTTTACGAGAGCGGTTCAAACGAAGCTCCACAGTCAGTTTACTTTTGCAGCTTAAGTATAAATAAGATCCTACTAATGTTATAAATGCAAAAGTTTATGAGAATGGATGCATGGATGTTTGTTACTCTTTCATGCAAAAACTGGGGAACGGATTGTGGTGGAACTTTATAGGAATACAGTTCATACATAGATACAACACATAAGTAAAATAGAAACCGCCTATTAAACATTCGATATCATGAACGTTCGAGTGTTTAGACATTCGATTTATAGTGTTCGATCGAATATGATTTTGATTGATATTCAATTGTTTGACATTCGAATTTACATAGTGCACCGATAAAATATATATATAAGGTATTGATCCTGAGTCGCAGTTACGGTTATACTCCGATACTGAAAGGGTTTATAGCCGATACAACAAAGAAGCTGCAGTGATTAATCACAAGATTACTTTATATATATATATATATACTAGCTGTGGTTCGCAGTTCTACCCGCGATAAAATTGATGAATTAGAGCCTATGTGTTATTCGGATATATACGCTATATTCCTACAAAGTTTCATCAAAATCCGTTACGTAGTTTTTGCGTGTAAGAGTAACAAACATCCATACATACACACAAACTTTCACATTTATAATATTAGTATATACAACAACAACAACATTTTAACAAAAACAACATAATATTTATGATACTTCTTCGATACGGAATCGAATAAAATACTAAAACAGAAATGCAAGTTTATAGCGGTACACAGTTACTCTTAAAACTGACATTGCATTTGATACTGCAATCGTTTTAATTGCTTTAATATTATGAAGGAAATGATTCGTAATAAATAGGTCATTTAATAGATCATTTTATTTCTCTCATTTTATGTACATAACATCTTAAACATTAATTATGCTTAGTCATATCCGATTCCGAGCTCCAGGTAGATACCCTAGGCATAACATTACACCCCTATGTCCACCATTACGAAGAACAGTGCTGGGTGCAAACTCGCCAGTGGCGAGGTTATGTAAAACCGTCAATGGTTGCAGTGACTTGGTAGATGTTCATAATGATACTATGGGTAAATATAAGCATTCATAAATAACGATACAGGTCAAATGTGATTTCATTGGTTTCCCTATTATAATTAGTGTTCCATATTGTTCATGTTAACAATCATAATAAATACTTATAATTTTTCTAATGATGAATGCCATATACTTCAGTTTATAATAATATTTAATTTTAATTCCTTCTATTTTTGATATTTGTTATTAGATATAATGTTCTAGTCTTAATTAATTCTAAGCTGTAACTAGAGCATGCGGTGTTAACCTATAATTAATTGTTGCACCTGATAATTTGCCTGTATTTAATGTAATTTATTAATGTATCGTGTAAACAATTGTTGGTTAATAAATAAATAATAATAACATAATTACTAAGGTGAGTTGGTGGGCAGACAGGCAAGGTGGACCGATGAAGCGACGACGATCTTGCAAGGATCGGGAAGCGGCTGGACGCGGGCAGCGTAAGACTAGCCATTGTTAAGGTCCTTATACTTATATATCCTTGGGGAGATTCTCCCCAAGTCGCTTATAACTAAGGTACCAAACCGTTCTCATTTAAATTATATTAATCGTGATCCAACTAACATTCAGAACAATCCATTTAAATCATGAACATAACATGTCATCGTCATATCACCCGAAATAAAGGCCGCCCCAAGGATCTCCCCAATGGCCGGTTTTGTGCTGCCCGCATTCCGCGGCTTCTCGTGACCCTTGCAAGGTCGTCATTCCATCTTGTAGGAGACCGCCCACGCTGCGTTTTCGTGGTTGTCACTCGAGAACCTTTCTGCCCCAGCGGTCGTCGGTTCTACGAGCTATGTGCCCCGCCCACTGCCACTTCAGCTTGGCAATTCTTCGGTCGATGTCGGTTACTTTAATTCGTCCGCGAATCTCAACATTTTTGATTCGATCTCTCCCTACCCATTGCTCTTTGGGTGACGTTGAGCCGTATGATAGAGCCCATAGTAACCACGTCTCTGTAAATAAATAAATAAAATAAAAAGGCAAAAACCTTTTTTAATTTATTTTTAACTTTTTCAAAGTCTACGTGAATAAAAATTCACGTAGACTTTAAAAAAGCGCTTGTAAATAGTCAGAACATGTTTGTAGCAATATAGTTATGTATACATTATTATTTCTAGGTGCATATAAAATTTAGTTTATAATAGCAATGATATTTAGCTAGCTTGTATTAAGTTATTGTCAAAGAAATTGTTTTTAAGTTTAATTATCAAAATTTATCGTTTTAGCTATATTTTAGCTATATTTATCTGTTCCGGAAATTATGCACACTATGTCCTCACTTACAACTTTGTAAACTGTATCGAAACTATCATCAATAACACAAGTGCCAAGTATTGACACAAATATCCGAATTAGCTTTTGCATACTCGCACGCGCCTCAACACGTATTTGCTTTTTAAATGGTGTCGGGAGTCGCGTGGGCGAGACCGAGGATACACAATCAGGAGATAAAATAAATTTAAAGGATGTTGATTCAGGCACTTCGAACGTAATTGAGGTCAGGGTCTTTTGCAAAGGCTGTAGGGTCAACAGGGGCTGCGCGCTTTATATTTTTAAAGGGCAATCAATTACTTAATTAGATTTATTCGGCACTTGGGTATTAACATATACTTGTACTTGTCAAGCAATGCAGTACATAAATATAGTCAAATACAATCTATACAAATAAATAAAATTGGAGTGTCTGTTTGTTATATTGAAATAACCGGTTTTTACTACATTAATATGAATACGGTACATACACCAAAAGAACATTTTTTTTTAATTTTTGTCTGTCTGTCTGTCTGTTTGTTCCGGCTAATCTCTGAAATGGCTGGACCGATTTTGACGGGACTTTTATTGGCAGGTAGCTGATGTAACTTAGGCTACTTTTATTTTAGAAAAAGTCTTTTATTTTACAAAAACAACGAAATAAACTAATTAACACGCGGACGAAGTCGCGGGCACAGCTAGTATTAAATAAAGTAACAAAACATTTTCGAGTTTCGTCCGTGCGGTCTGTTTTATCACATAGGTATACAAAGTGTAGATGTAGTTACTCCTACTTAATATAACACTATTTAATACCTACTTTTCCTGTTTCTTGAAATCTTTCTCCTTTTGTTGTCTGTAAGTAATCGCAGCTAGCGATAAGTCTTATCGGCCCTTTGTACAGACGCCAGCACATCAAGCTACTCCAATCTGTCAAATTTCCCCAAATGAAAGTGAACCTTATGCTTTTGTGATAAAGTTGAAAATCTATAAAATAAATTTGACAGATCGGGGTAGCTTGATGTGCTGGCGTCTGTACATTATTATGCTACTATGTTTGTTATATTTTTGTAATTTATTTGGTGTACAATAAAGAGTATTGTATTGTAATCTGTCGTGGAGAGCAATATGGTATTGTTGTTCTGTAACGTGGCGTCCTAAGATTCACCACATTAACAAGTTTTTCAATATATGTTTCTATTTAATAGTGTCCGAAGGTAGAAAGACAGCTACAGTTGTCCGGCATATTGGGAAACACGTGTTATGTAGAACGCACTATCATAGATACTAGACAACGGATATAAATCCTACTTAAAATTATAAATCCCCAATTCACCCGCCGAAATATTGACATTGCGATCTCCTTTATTATGTAGGCAATAAGGACATATTTAGTATTGTAAGCGTATAACTTGATGAGGCGTCCGCCCGTACCTATTTTCTACTTGTATTTACGAATTGTACCATACATTTAAACCAATTTCATGGTAAAATTATCAACATTTATTTATTTATTTTTATCATCATATCAGCAGTAAAACGGCCACAGCGGGACAAAGGCCTGCCCCAAGGATCTCGACAATGGCTGGTCTTGTGCTGCCCGCATCCAGCCGCTTGCCGAGACCTTTACAAGATCGTCGGTCCATCTTGTAGGGGGCTTGTCCCCGCTGCGGTTCGTGGTCACCACTAAAGAACATTTCTGCCCCAGCGGCTGTCGGTTCTACGAGCTATGTGCCCCGCCCACTGTCACTTCAGTTTGACAATACTTATGATAAAATAAGTGCCCAAAATTGTTACGTCTGTTCAAGCTATGTAAACGGGTATATAATTGAATAGATACAGTGACGGGCATACTATATTGACGGTCACCGTAGCCTAGTTGGTGGTGCTCCTGCCTACGAAGCTGGTGGTCCTGGGTTCGAATCCCGGTAAGTGCAAATATTTGTGTGATGACGAATATTTGTTTCTGTGTCATGGATGTTTTCTATGTATATAAGTATTTAACTATCTATATAAGTATGTATATCGTCGTCTGGTACCCATAGTACAAGCTTTGCTTAGTTTGGGGCTAGGATGATCTGTGTGACATTGTCCCTAGATATTATATTATTATAACTTCTTGTACCTTTTAAAATTGATTTCACGATAAACAATGACAAAAATAATGCAGCATTGCCAATGACTCCAAATGGCCTCAAAGCATAACTCCAGCAAAACGATGCAATTTAGAATAAAATATTGCACTAAAGGCTGTATGAACGTGGGAAGTGACACTTATCCTTATCTTGGTAGTTTGCATACATTATAATATTGTATTCTTCTTATGTGGGTATTTTATAGAAAACTAGCTGTGCCCCGCGGTTTTACCCGCGTTAAACTTTATAAATTATCACTGCTCCGCCCCCGTAGGTGATAGCGTTATAATATGGAGCCTATATGTTGACCAGACCTCTTGGTAACATTCATGCAAAATTTAATTTAAATCCATGCAGTACTTCTTGAGTTTAGCCCGGACATACATACAGACAAACAGACACACAGACAAAAATTTTAAAAACTATATTTTTGGCTTCGATGTAGATTGTAGATCACGCCCCAAGTATCCTTTTTAAAAAGTATTCAATGTACAGTTTTGAATTTCCTACGATTTTATTATATCTACTACTCTGTCAAGCAAGTACCGGGAAAAGATCAATTATATACAAAATGTTTGTTATTCATCCAAATTTATTCTATCACCTTCAAAGTATGCTCCTTCAGAAACGATACACTTACGCCAAAGAATAATCCATTCATCAAAACATTTTTTAAACGCTGCTTTCGGAATTGAGTTCAGTTCTCGCCGCGAATTCTCCTTTATGTCTTCTACCGATTGAAAACGGGTACCACGAAGTGGTAATTTGAGTTTAAGAAAAAGAAAGAAGTCAGTTGGAGCCATATCTGGTGAATATGGTGGTTGCTGGATGGTATTTGTTGAGTGTTTTTTGACTGAATGTATGTATAAATAACTGGAATATTCGGTATAAGTTACAGCCTAACAACTTGCTTCTCGGTTGCTTGCATACACTGTCTGTTAAGCCTGTGGACATGGGTGCGATCCCCATCTTGGACATATCTTTGTGCGATGAGCACGATTATTTGTTGTATGTCAGTGTGTAATTCATGTATAACTAGCTGTGCTCCGTGGTTTTCCCCGCGTTATTGTAAATTTATAGCCTATGTTATTCGGATATAATAGCAATGATACTACAAAGTTTCATCAAAATCCGTTCGGTAGATTTTAGATAAGATAAGGTAAGAAAAGATTCTTTATTTGCGTTAAATGTGGTAGGTACATAGGTGGTAGGTTTTACTGTAGTTCTCACATTTAGCCGATTTCCGGCATGAAAATATTCATTTCATAATTTAATAATTCATAATAATATAATAAAAATATTTAAGAATTTTTACATACGCTTATTTCTATAAATTAATGCCAAATAAATTTCTTATTATTATTATTAAACTTACATTGTAAAAACTCATTAATTGAATAAAAGTAAAGCGTTTTGCTTCAAAGAGTAACAAATATACACACACACTCACAAACTTTCGCCTTTATTATATTAGTGTGATAGAATAGTTTAGACATATATAAGTATGTGTGTTGTCTGTTTGCCAAACTAGGCAGAGCCCGTACTCTGCCCAGTTTGGGACCAGATGGCAGTGTGTTAGTTGTGCAAAGATTTGTATTATTATCTATACATATAATAAAATCGTAGGAAAGTCAAAACTGTACATCGAATTTTTTTTTTAATGGATACTTGGGGTGTGATCTCCAATCGATATCGAAGCTAAAAATATAGTTTTTCGAATTTTTGTCTGTGTGTCTGTATGTATGTCCAGGTTAAATTCAAAAAGTAGATACTACATGGATTTACTTCAAATTTTGCATGAATATTACTAAGAGGTCGGGTCAACATATAGGCTACATATTATCACGCTATCACCTACGGGGGAGGAGCTGTGATAATTTATAAAATTTAACGCAGGTAAAACCGCGGGGCACAGCTAGTTTATTAATAAATTAATAGTGGCCGATGGTTTTATTTTTAAGCTGCATATTCAGTTAGTTGAAACATACCTTATACAGTTTAATAGGTATATTGGTATAAACGTAGACACATACCTAAGCTTGCCTTGATAAGTTAATTGAAAAATGATTCACATAATTTTTTAATCACACTTCATAATAAAGTACAAAAAAGTTCAAGTCATCGTCCTAATTACACTGTAATTATAATAAACTAATCATTACATCTAAATTACTCTAGTTACTCTACTTAATAGACAAAAAGTCAACATAATCAACAGTCACTTGCGTGATTATTAAACAACGCGCAAAAGAAATAGAGGAGGGGGTATGTAATGTATAAGAAGCAAAGAAAACATGTCTAGGTGGGGACTGTCGAGCAACCCCAAAATTATAATAATATCTCTGGACATTATTTACACACGGCCATCTGGGGCTCTACCGGCTAAGTCGCCGAACATCGATTTCTCAAATGGCATTCAAAT
The DNA here is from genome assembly GCA_951640165.1 of Pseudoips prasinana. Lineage (NCBI taxonomy): Eukaryota > Metazoa > Arthropoda > Insecta > Lepidoptera > Nolidae > Pseudoips > Pseudoips prasinana. The sequence continues at coordinate 21,636,310 of OX621260.1, forward strand.
AAATTAAGATTAAAGGTTAAAAATTTAACGATTGATTAAGTAATTATTAACCTTTATTTATATGAACGCCATTTAAGAAATCGATGTTCGGCGACTTAGCCGGTAGAGCCCCTGATCCCAAACTAAGCAAAGCTTGTACTATGGAAGCCAGATAAATGATATACTACATATACTACATTTCTTTTGTAAATACATACTTATAAAGATAATTACACCGAGACTCATGTCAAACAGACTTGTTCATGCACACAAATATATGTCCTGGGTGGGAATCGAACCCACGACTTCCGGCGTGAAAAGCAAGCATTTTCCAACCACGCCAACAGGTCCGTCAAATTGACTGTATTTGTGGAGCATCGGTCCAATCTATTGCCCATCTAACATCGTGCCACATGTTCATGGCAGGATCTTAGAAATGCCACAGGCAGGGCAATCCGTGTGGCCACATGTTGGGCCACAAAAACTTAATGAGTCTGCCATCGAAACGCTAAGAAGAAGATGTATAAGATTCTATAACAGATTTCCCAGTGATCTCCAAGAGATTTCTACGAATACGTTTAAAAAGAACTATGAAAGTCGAATTGCCTACCAGGGCTTACTACAATAATATTTAGTAATAATATCGAGGGACAATGTCACACAGATCATCCTAGCCCCAAACTAAGCAAAGCTTGTACTATGGGTACCAGGCGACGATATACATACTTATATAGATAGATAAATACTTATATACATAGAAAACATCCATGACTCAGAAACAAATATTCGTGCTCATCACACAAATATTTGCACTTACCGGGATTCCAACCCAGGACCACCAGCTTCGTAGGCAGGAGCACTACCAACTAGGCTACGGTGACAAAACTTCTGATTATTTAAGTGACAAAACGGCTTGCCAATGAGTCACTCTAAATTAACACATTTTATTAGTATGTAATTTTATGTTAAGACATAAATAAAAAAAGGATTGTAACTCAGTTTTCTGGCAGTGTTTTTCAGTAGCTGCCACGTCATGCAGGATAGGGTGAAACAGAAATTATTCCACTCAAATCTAATAAAATAAATTTGAATTTGGGATAAACTCAATGGCATTGAACTGGTCAAATGTGTACAAAACACATTTTTCTTTTTATAACTAGGCTTTTTATAACTTTTTAGGGTTCCGTACCCAAAGGGTAAAACGGGACCCTATTACTTACTTACTTATCGTATGGGCAGTGGTTACCCTAGCGTCAGAGTTGTCCAAGCCGCCCAGTAGGCCTCTGACATGGCTTAACGAATGTTGTCTAATGACTACAACCGGGACCGACAGGTTAACGTGCCCTCCGAAGCACGGAGACGCTCAGGAATTAAACCACTTTGGCGGTCACCCATCTATGAACTGACCGCGAGCCTAGTTGCTTAACCTCGCCGATCACTAACGGACCGGTGAGAGCAACTAGCTATGAGCGCCTCACCCTATTACTAAGACTTCGCTGTCTGTCTGTCTGTCTGTCCATCTGTTACCAGCTGTATCTCACAAACCGTGATAAATTTTCACAGATGATGTATTTCTGTTGCCGCTATAACAACAAATACTAAAAAATAAATAAAATAAATATTAAAGGGGGCTCCCATACAACAAACGTGAATTTTTTGTTAGTTTTTATAGATAATGGTACGGAACCCTTCGTGCGCGAGTCCGACTCGCACTTGGCCGGTTTTATTATAACTAGGCTACCATCTGATTTGCCGATCATCGTGGTCCAAATAGATAAAGATTAAAAGCGATCAAACCATTCGTTCATTCGGCTTCCACGAGCACATGTGACGTCATAAATGGTCCAGAATCGATTTTCAACGTTGAAACCGCAGGCTAGCTAGGCTAGGATCCTCAGCGGCGAGGATCGCGTTGCCCCCTTAACACGTGATCGGTAATCCCGTGCAAGTGATCTGACCCCCATTTTGAATTCCATCTTTTTACTTCAGCGGCCGCCTGAGCTGTGGCCCGAACCCCATATGGGTGCCCTCAGGTATAAGTCGCCTAAATTAAGCTACTGGTTGTGAGCCTTTTGCGCTAGCCAACTGCTCGTTGTTTTCAATTCTTTAATTTTAATATACTATTGCTAAATGTAACAATAATAGCTTAGTAACTTGCTATTTATTATTTATTTAAGGATTTAATAAAAACATATGTGACGAAACAGGAGCACAAATATTTTGAATTAGTCCATCCTAATTCAAAATATTTTGTTGCTTTAATTACTGTTTTAAACTGTGTTTATGTATTGCATTGTGAGCTTGACAAGTACAAGTAAATACCTAAGTGCTTAATAAATGTCATTATTTCAAAAACCGATTGAACGAAGACTAACTGGCTGCAGTTTCATATAAACTTATTATATATTTTACAAGCATCTCATGAGGTTATAATAAAATGGTTCATGACAATAATTTAGTAGGTATACCGAGCAAAAACTTACATTAAGACTAAAGGTAATTTGAAATGCGTTAACGTAATTAGATATGATCTTGATGGATGGTGTGAGAAAATAATACATTACAGACGCGATAAAAAAGCGTTCGGATTGGTAAATAATTTTGAGGTTATTGATCCAACAAAATTGGCCTTTGTAATAACTTACCTACCATTGGTACCATTGATCTACACAGTTTATAATATCGGAGATTATTACAGTAATTTGAAGCGTTCGTTCTATGATTCAAACAATTTAAAAATAATTTATATTCAATCTGTTTTGATGTTTTTGTTCATCGAATAGGAAAAATAGTAATTTATTTTTTCTTCAAGGACTACATGAATCGATCTCTCAATAGCTGTAGATACAGGTCAACACTTACATTCATATGTACTTACGCATGTGTCCCAGAGGGGTAGGCAGAGCCAACGGATTTCCATATGTCACGATCTTTGCACATCTCTTTCAGCTCGTTTACTGTCATTATATTCTTCAAACTTATTTTTATTCTAGTTTTTATTTGTTTAATTTTTGATTAATATTAATTATTTTTGTATTCTTTGATATTTTTTAGTTCACTATCATATTTTTTCAGTAAAAATCGCCATAAAATAACCTTATTCGAATACATTCAGGCCGGTTTAGGGTACTTCTGATATGCCCTTTCTTGTAAAGATGTCCGATTTGGTCGGAAAATGTTCTACGACTCGTAAAAGATTGTCGCCTTCCGGTTTTACCATGCACACAGGCCATGTATACTTATTTTGTCAATCTTCTTTCATTCATCCTTCCTAAATGCCCAACCTGTCACAGCATACCTTTTTCAATCTTTGTGACTACATCGTCTTTCACACCACACTGCTCGCTTATTATTATCGCTATTTCGTATTCTGTCTCGCAAAGTCATACTTCTTAGAGCTCTCATTTCCACTGCATTTAATCTAATTCCGTTATTTGCTATATATCTATTCCCCGCATTTAATCTTCTACCAATATAATCATCATCATATCCGGAAAGACGTCCACTACTGGACAAAGGCCTCTCCCAAAGATCTCCACAATTGCCGGTCTTGCGCTATCCGTATCCAGTGATTTCCAGCAACCCTCTCAAGATCATCGGCCCATCCTGTTGGTGGTCTGCCCACGCCGCGTCATCCGGTTCGTGGTAGCCACTCGAGAACCTTTCTGCTCCAGCGGCCGTCGACTCTACGAGCTATGTGCCCTGCCCACTGCCACTTCAGCTTGGCAATTCTTACGGCTATGTTGGTTACTTTGGTTCTACCAATATATATTTCATATTTTCCATCTCTCGTAAACAAAGTTCCCAAATATACAAACTCTTTGACCTGTTCGACTTCTCTCCTCCAATCACAATATCACATGCTGTCATATATTCATCCCTCTCAAATACCTTTTTTTAAAATTCAGTTTTACGTCTCTGGCTTGTTCGGCCTTAAGAGCCTTCAGTAAAATATATTTTTATTTCATTTATTTCGTCATTGGTCAATGTCAAGTACAGTCCGTCACAGTCAAGTCATACATAGTCCTAGTCCTACCCCAGTAAATCTGTGAGAATCAATACAGAAAATCGCAATTCACTGCAATATGGCACTTTCCGCCACTTGTGTACGTTGTCCATGTTATGTATAAAAATGCACCATATAGTATTACACATAAAAAAATTACACCAGTTTTTGAAAATGAAACAATGCCCCGATGCGTCTTTTTCCGCGTTGGCTCCCTCCGCCCCAAAAACTCCCTCTCAAATACCATTGCTTTAGTCTTGCCAGCATTCCTTTTCATTCCTTTCCTTTCAAAAGCTTCATGCATATTTGTTACCATCACCTGCAACTCGTCCGCCGACGATGCAAGTAGAACTTGATCATCAGCGTAAAGAAGACATTTGATGAGTAACTCATTCATCCTCAGACCACATTCGCATTCTTAACGTACAATCTTAACTAATAGATTATGTGCGCTATTACTAATTTTATATATTTATTCCAAATGTGTTGAAGTTGAAAAAAATCGGCCAAGTGCGAGTCGGACTCGCGCACTTAGTGTTCCGTACCATTATCTATAAAATCAAATTAAGTTTCAAATTTAGTAAATAAACTCAAAAACTTCAAGTTTGTTGTATGGGAGCCCCCTTAAATATTTATTTTATTTTCTTCATTAGTGTTTGTTGTTATAGCGGCAACAGAAATACATCATCTGTGAAAATTTCAACTGTCTAACTATCACGGTTCATGAGATACAGCCTGGTGACAGACGGACAGACAGACAGCGAAGTCTTAGTAATAGGGTCCCGTTTTACCCTGTGGGTACGGAACTGTAAGAACATATCGAAGCTAAAGAGTTATTAAATCGTAAATCTAATACATCAGCCAGTTATGACGAAGCTTCGATGGTTCTAAAGATAAGGGCAGTTCATCAATCGTGTCTGTATTTAATCAATAACTTATATTCATACTTCCATTAACTCGTACCACGAACTGTAGGTACCCAAGTCACAAGAGTGCTAAGTACATGTCAAAACAAATTGATTGTTCTAATCGGAGCTACATCGCAATTCGCGCTGAACTTAGGCTGATTTCAGAGTCACGCCGGCGAGCGGCGCGGTCCAAACGCGCGCGCTTACATTTACACTAGATAGTAAGTAGTTGCGTTTCATAGTCACGCAGTTCAAGCGCGCCGCGTGTGAGGCGCGCGCCGTCAATAGAGAAATCCAAAGGCAATCTTATTAGAAAAATAGTCGATAAATTAGAAAAAGAAGGCCCGTGGTCACCCCTATACCATGAGTTCAAAGCAAATAGGTCTATAGATCTAGCTTATATTCAAAAATTAATAATACCTACACCAGTGGCATAGAGGAGACCACGGAATCCCTACTTAATTCGCTCATACCTGATGATAGTTCCTTGATCGATAATGACTACCACAAGCAGATTAGGCAGTGGGCAAATCTTTCAATACTCTTAGAATCATTTACGGAGCTACTTATCTTGGGTGTATATGCTACGGCTCGCCTGTGTGGGCTGATAGGGCTACCATCGGAGCTGCTCGCCGTAAATTACTACAAAGCCAAAGGTTGGCGTTGATATTTTTGTGTAAAGCCTATAGAACAGTAAGCACAGAGGCCCTACCTGTACTAGACTAGCGGGTGTACTTCCGGTTGATCTTGAGGTTCAAAGACGAGCAGCGATGTATTATTCTACGCGAGAAAATTTAAATAATGATTTCTTATCATTACGCGACCGTGCTAAAATATCCAGGCTATTTATGCCAATTGCTAACTTAAATGACGAACTGCTAAATGAATGGCAATGTAGATGGAATACCTCAACCAAGGGTCGCCATCTGCACCAGTTCTTTCCGGACATACGCGAACGGTTAAATAAAACTTGGCTAATCATAGACCATTGTGTTGCACAATTTCTTACCGGACACGGCAATTTTAAAAGTAAATTTTTTAGTTTCAAATTAGTATCTTCACCAATCTGTCTGTGCTCAACTTCCTGTAACGAATATGAACAAACCGCTCACCACATACTTTGGGAATGTGATCTCTGGCAAAATCAGCGTGATATTATGTTAAATAGCTTGCAACCAATATCTGGAGTAGTTTATTATACGGATCTTGTAGCAACAAGGAACAACTTCCGTGCGTTTAAGCGCTTTTGCCATACCTACTATTGGAATCAAATATAACAGCTCACTTAGGACCCTTAAATTAATCCTTGGTGCTCTTGCAGCTGGCTTCTCTAGTTGCAATTCTCTCGTTTAATGAGGCTATAGCCTCTTTATATAAATAATAATAATAATAATATCTGGGGACAATGTCACACAGATCTTCCTAGCCCCAAATTAAGCAAAGCTTGTACTATGGGTACCAGGCGAAGATATACATTCTTATATAGATAGATAAATACTTAAATACATAGAAAACATCCATGACTCAGAAACAAATATTCGTGCTCATCACACAAATATTTGCACTTATCATTCTGTCTCCCGCTTTGCTCTGGAGGGAAGTGGAACTATTCATTTCTAACTCCTCCTTTTTTTCTTTCTGATCTCTTGGATCTCTTGATCCCGCAACGAATTTATCGTTGCGGGATCCAAGACAGTTAAAGCCATTCCCCGTGACATGCCTGAGCCTCACCGCTCAGTGTCATTTCATTGTGTGCCACTGTTGATCCTGGCTTACAGGAGTTGCAGTGGTGGGTAAGAGGGAGGGACTAGTCCCTAAAAAAAAAAAAAATACCCACCCGCAAACACTTTTTGCGGGTGGCATGCGTAGGCATTCCCCCTGCCTTAACAAAAAAAAGACTCGAGAGGTGTCAAGGGACACCCGGATGGAACGAAGTTATTTCTCATTATTTATTATCTACAAAAAAACTGTATACACTCAACAAAAATTATCGTCGCGACACCACACTGTTCAATGCGAAATAGAAATGAAAATATCTGGCTTGCTTTCTATAAGAGAGAGAGAGAGAGAGGCAGACAGACAAACATGCGCACGCCGCACAGCTGCAAAAAGTGGCGTGACATCTTTTCGTAAGATTTTTCCGTCTAGCCCCCTTTCACAACGCGCGATTAGGAACTTCGTTCCAAAAAGAAAAAAGGAGGTACTAGCCGCTTAAGGTCCACCGCAAGGTCTAAGGCTAGACAAGATGTACCGGTCGCTGGAACCTGCTGACGCTGGCACCTTTTAATTCTTCTTGCGGTACAAAATTTCGTAGAACTATTTATAAGCTAATAGTAGAAACGGGAAAATAGTAGACGTTATTAAACGTTTATTGCATACTGTATCATCATTAGCTTCATTTCGTCCACTGCTGAACATAAGCTTCTCCGAAACGTTTCTATAACGTGTAATTATCTATATAAGTATGTATTTACAATAAATAGTACCTATATGTAGTATTAGTAGTATATCAGTTATCTGGTTTCCATAGGACACGCTCTGCTTAGTTTGGGATCAGATGGCCGTGTCTAAATAATGTCCCAGGCTATTATTATTATATCCGAATAACATATAGGCTATAATTTATCAAAAACGCGTGTAAAACTGCACTGCTAGTAAACTTTAAATACAGCCAGTAGATTTCATGTCTTCAAAGTAGACGTTGTAAAGGATACAGCAGATGATCTGTTTGCGCAAATAATCAAGTGGAGCGTAAAACGTTTTCCGGTGCAATTGTCTACATCGACTTGTATTCCCACAAACAGTCTATTGTAAGTTGTCGACGTCATAAGGAACTTCTACTACGATAACTGTCTTTACTGCCTACGTAATAAGGTTGCTGTTGAGACTAAAGTGTGTCTAACGTCACGTGTACGCACACTGAAAGAGAAACAGAAAATACATAATAGATACAAAAAATATTCCAACCCTAGAGACTTAATTACGTACCAAATGTTACGTGATCGATGCAAATTAATGATCCAAGAATGTCTAAATAAATTTAAAACCGATTCAAAGAAATTAATCAAACAGGATCCTAAATATTTCTGGAAGTTTGTTAAATCCTTAAGATCAAACAGTAGCGTAATCCCAGATGAGATGGTTTTTAATGAAAAAACTGGTGTAGGTGGGCAAAGCGTCAGTGAACTTTTCGCGGAGTATTTTTACTCGGTATACCCTAATAAACATACCCCAAGTGCCTCGACTGCTGGTGAATCTACCTATCATTCGGAATCACTAGGTTCCTGTCACATTTCCAGAAGAGATATTCTAAGAGCCCTCAAATCATTAAATGTAAACAAAGGGCCAGGCCCTGATTGTATTGCACCAATATTGCTACGAAATTGTTCGGAGCAACTAGTTGAACCACTGTATCACATTTTTAATTGGTCCCTCTCCTGTGGAACCTTTCCCTCTAAGTGGAAGCTCGCGCACATCACCCCTATACACAAAAAAGGGGATCAAAGTGATGTCTCAAACTACAGGCCCATCTCAATCTTATCTGCCATAGGGAAAGTGTTCGAAAAATTGATTCAAGCAAGACTTCTCTTTCACCTAAAACCCATTCTCAATAGTAATCAGCACGGATTTTTACCAGGCAGATCAACGGCTACAAATCTCCTAAATTATGTTACTACTATCTACGAAGCAGTCGAAGCCAAAACGGAAGTACATGCTATTTATACAGATTTCTCTAAGGCTTTTGACGTGGTTGATCATAGCCTACTCATACAAAAGTTGGCTCATGCTGGGATTTGTGGCTCGCTATTAAGATGGTGTGAATCCTACCTCGTAAATAGGTCCCAACTGGTAAAAATCAGGGGCTATAAATCTATAGCTAGATTGGTGCCATCTGGTGTGCCCCAGGGGTCACATTTAGGACCCCTGTTTTTCTTGGTTTATGTTAACGACTTATGCTCAGCCATTACATCCGGATACCAAATGTTTGCTGACGATCTAAAGTTGTACCGAGCAATTTCAGATCGCAGTGACATTAACTCCCTTCAAGAAGACATTAACGCAATAAATCATTGGTGCTCTTTAAACGGAATGACCATAAATATTTCTAAATGCTTTCACATTAAATTCACACGTAAACGCGATCCAATGCCTGCCACTTACTATATGTCTAACAGTCAAATCACCGAAGTGTCGAGTATACGTGATCTGGGTGTCGTGGTTGACACTAAGTTAGATTTCCGTGAACACATAAACGGAATTGCAAGTAGTGGTGCCCGCTTGGCTGGTTTCGTTATTCGGCAAACCAAGTACTTTAAAGACTACGAAATTCCAATTCTCCTTTACAACTGCTATGTGCGATCACTTTTTGAGTACTGTAGTCAGATATGGAGCCCCTCCTATACGATTCATATTAGCCGTCTAGAAAAACTTCAGAAACACTTCTTGTATAGTCTATCTTATACACACAATCTCTGCCGAAATCTAACATCTTATAACTCTAGACTTGCATACTTTAAACTTTTGTCACTGGAGAATAGGAGGAACATCGCCGACATCCTTTTTTTGCATAAATTGGTTACTGGAAAACTAGATAGTCCATCTCTACTAGGAAAATTAAACTTCAATGTACCACGCTTGTGTAGCCGTATCCATAATATGAAGACTTTCAATTTGCCTTTTTGTCGCACCAAATACAGTCAGCACTCGCCGTTGTACCGTATGTGTTCCGCTTACAATAACTTTTGCAACCAAATTGATATTTTTGGTTCGTCTGCTCATTCGTTGAAACTGTTCTTACTTAAGAAATTTAATCTGTAAATTATTGCAACTAGGTTTTATTGCTTTGTTAATTTTAATTATTGTATTGTTATCCTTCTAATTCTAATATTAATCTCAATTTTAACTGACTATGATGTAACCCAACTGTGAACTTTCCTTTTGTTTAATGCATGCTGTGTTCACTTCTAGAAGGCCAAACACTTAAGCTATATTTGTTTAATGTTCTTTAAATTGTACAAAGTGCGTTGGCCAGTTTAGTGAATCTAATTATTAAAAAAAAAAAAAAAAAAAAAAAAAAAACGTCATGAAGTTGACTGGAAAATGGTAATATAGCATTTTGTGGTCACAATCAGTTATATCAGTAAAAAATACAAAGCATTATGCTTAAGTAAACAGGCTTTACTATTAAGTCCGTTTTCTTGGAAATTACGTTAGAAACTGGTTTTGTCTTAAGTTACTTTGATGTAAGCAAGTTGTATAGATATTTAATTTTTTTTTTATAATTTACAACAATTATATTGATAATGAAAGGATGGACAATTAGTATTAAAATAACTTAAATTATCAAGTAAAGAAACTTAAAATAAACTAAGTACTAAAAATAAATACTTTAAATTAAATAATAATATGTTGGGACAATAATAATATGTTGGGACAATGTCACACAGATCATCCTAGCCCCAAACTAAGCAAAGCTTGTACTATGGGTACCAGGCGACGATATAGGTACATACTTATATAGATAGATAAATACTTAAATACATAGAAAACATCCATGACTCGGAAACAAATATTCGTGCTCATCACACAAATATTTGCACTTACCGGGATTCGAACCCAGGACCACCAGCTTCGTAGGCAGGAGCACTACCAACTAGGCTACGGTGATCGTCAAAATATATACATCTATAAGCTAGATGATAATATGCGATGTTCATCATGTTAGCCGAATAACGCCATAATCGCACCGCTCGCTTGGCGAAAAAAAAAACGTCTCACAGCCTTCTGTCTCAGTCGCACACTCACTTTTCGGAGATTTTTCAATATTCGTAATCATTTTTTGGAACGAAGTTCCTTATCCGAATGGTTAAAACTTAGGACCTATGATGAGGTAGAAGCCTTACTGCATACTATTGCCTAACTATACTAAAACATCCTTCACTCACCTTCACACACACACACACACACGCACACACACGCACACACACATACACACACACGTATACAAACACAGACGTACTTAAACACCATACTGCCACAACCACAATAAATTCATATTTTTATTTTTACTATTTTAAACAGGAAACACACTTTTGTTATGTATTCTCACTTCTACATTTGATCGATCTGTGAAGAGCGGGGCCTCCTATCACAAGTATTTAATATACTTAAAAGGAGACCCCTATGTAAGATAAATTGTAGTAGTATAAGATACTGAAATAAACTATTTTTATTTTTTATTTTTATTATGTATTATTTATCGCGCGTTGTGAAAGGGGGCTAGACGGAAAAAAATCTTACGAAAAGTTGTCACGACACTTTTTGCAGCTGTGTGTGTTTCTCCGTCTGTATCTCTCTCTCTCTCTCTCTTATAGAAAGCAAGCCAGATATTTTCATTTCTATTTCGCAGTGAACAGTGTGGTGTCGCGACGATTATTTTTGTTGAGTGAATACTGGTTTTTTGTACATAATAAATAATAAGAAATAACTTCGTTCCATCCGGGTGTCCCTTGACACCTGTCAAGTTTTTATTTATTTTTTCATACAAACCGTCCCCTGACAGTAAAGAAACACATAAAAGAAAGATTTCGATCACGATTACGATACAATCACCGTAGCCTAGTATAAAAATCAATGCCACTTTTCGTTGTAAAGTTATAACTCAAGAACGCCTTTTCCGATTTGGCTAATTTTGGTCTTGAATTATTTGTGGAAGTCCAGGGAAGGTTAGTTCGCAGAGAAAATTTTGTAAAATCGTAGTTTTTACTAGCTAGCAATTTAAAATAGTTTTTTCTTTGAATAATATGAACTTAATAATCGTTTTTTTTATTACTATGCCTTATACGTAGCGAAGCACGTACCGGGCCGCTAGTTATTATATAAAGGTCTGATCTCATCATCTAAAAAACTTCGGTATCGCTGCCTTTGAGCATCGTGCCCACTGTGCCCAGAATGCTGCCCGCATTGCCACGCTGGATGGCAATGCTTAAACGCTGTCCAAAATATACTTACCTCATATATTTATAAATGCCATATATTTATAGTTGTTAGTGAGCCTTATTGAGCCAGCCAGGTTTGATCCCCACCCAGGACTAATCTTTGTAGCGTACAGCATGATTATTTGTTCTGTGTCTAGGTGTAATAATAATAATATCTATAATAATATCTAGGAACAATATCACACAGATCATCCTAGCCCCAAACTAAGCAAAGCTTGTACTATGGGTACCAGGCGATGATATATATACTTATATAGATAGATAAATACTTTAATACATAGAAAACATCCATGACTCAGAAACAAATATTCGTGCTCATCACACAAATATTTGCACTTACCGGGATTGGAACCCAGGACCACCAGCTTCGTAGATAGGAGCACTACCAACTATGTCTATCGGTTGCCTGGTTGCTATAGAACAGGCTCTGCCCAGTTTGGGATCAGATGGCGGTGTGTTAGTTGTCCCAAGATTTCTATTTTTAATATACTTAAATCTCATAATAAAATTTTACAACAATAAATTAATTACTACGCTAATTGTAAGTTTGTAAACTAACGTGTAGCGCAGCGGTTACAACAGTCGCCTCGCTACTCCGTGTTGCCGGTTCGATTACCGCACAGGACAACGATTTGTGTGGCCCATAAACAGTTGTTCTGAGTGTGGATGCACTGTTTGTCTGTCGATTATATGTAATTTATATGTATTTATAAAGTACCCGCGACATAGATTCATTTCCCTAGTGCGGGAATTGTCATTATAAAAAAAGATAAAAAAACACTTGCTTTTAAATTTTCTTGCATAACCATCTCTATTTCCTACGTAATAAAGGCGTGACCGAATTGTGTACACTAACACTTTCTACTATTTAAAATAACACTCAAGCGATAAAAATACTTATAATTAATATTGTTTTTGAGAAATAAGAATCAAAAGCGAGTACAAAAGAAATAAATAATTCTGAAATACTTAGGTATAGTCATATAAATATAATTTATTAAGTAAAAATTTTAATTTTTTTGTATGTCTGTTTTTTACCACACCGTGCAGTGCTTGACGTGGCAGCTACTAAGAAACATTGCTAATAAAACTCAGTAGGAATCCTTTTTTTTATAGAATCATCTTAACATCTAATTACAATTGATTTATCTAAATCCGTTGAGTTAAGACTACTCATTCCCAAGCAATTGTATTATAATACTATTTTGTATTCATTGAAATATCTTGGTACCTACTTAATTGTGTTTCAATATATAACAAATGTAATATTTTTGTTTTACCTACTTGACTATGCAGTGCTTAACGTGGCAGCTATTGAGAAACACTGCCAAAATACCCAGTAGGAATCACTTTTTAGGGTTCCGTAGCCAAATGGCAAAAAACGGACCCTTATAGATTCGTCATGTCTGTCTGTTTGTCTGTCCGTCCGTATGTCACAGCCATTTTTTTCCGAAACTATAAGAGCTGTACTGTTGAAACTTGGTAAGTAGATGTATTCTGTGCCGCATTAAGATTTTAACACAAAAACAGAAAAATAATAATATTTTTGGGGGTTCCTCATACATAGAACTGAAACTCAAATTTTTTTTCCTCGTATCCATACCTGTGGGGTATCTATGGATAGGTCTTCAAAAATGATATTGAGGTTCCTGATATCATTTTATTCTAAACTGAATAGTTTGCGCGAGACACTTCCAAAGTGGAAAAATTTGTGTCCCTCCCCCCCCCCTGTAACTCCTAAATAGTCCTAAAATAAGAGAATGATAAAACTAAAAAAAATATATGATGTACATTACCATGTAAACTAACAATGAAAATTGGTTTGAACGAAATCTAGTAAGTAGTTTTTTTTAATGCGTCATAAATCGAAAACTGCAATTTACCTTTCATTTAATCAACTGAAATACTTGCTGCTGCGGAACCCTTCATGGGCGAGTCCGACTCGCACTTGGCCAGTTTTTTAATCTGGATCTTAACATCTAATTACAATTTAATCATCATCTAAATGGGTTGAACTAAAACTACTCATTCCCAAGCAATTTTGTTAAGATATTATTTTGGATGCATTGAAATATCTTGGTACTTAATTGTGTTATAAAATGTAACTAATGAATCACCAGCCAGGCCTTTCCCAGGGTGGTCATCCCATGTATGTAGAATTTTATTATTCGGAACCAGCGAGGAACTTTTTCAAATCATATTTATTATGGTCACGGCTATTAATTAACCGAACTTGCTCGTAATGTGCATACTTGATCTGTTTATGTTCTTCCTTTTTTGGGTTCCGTAGGTACTAAAATTGCAAGTAGTTCCCATGTTCATCCGTCAAGAAAAACTGTGAAACTTGCTATTAGATCCGTACATGTCACAATAGCAAATCAGACCCAAAAATCGAACCTCTTACATAATTGTCTGCGGTTTGGTATGAACTTATCAAAATCTCAAAGTTTGATGCCACAGTTGGACCAAATAGGTATAACTAAAGATTACAACTTATGCATTAACCGTCTTGCAATAAACTTGCGACAATTTACGGTTATTTTATTGGAGAGCAACAAAGTTGTATCAAAAGTAAACGCCAGTAAACAGCATTAAACGTTCCACTTCCCAACCGCAACAATATTTTACACTATTCCAATAAATATTGCGCATGCGCACAATGGGTTATGCGTGAGATTCTCGTAAATCTAGAAACGCGAATGCGCGGCGCAGTCAATTCGTATTTGTAAACTGTCATAAAAAATACCAGCAAAATATCGACGGGAAACAAAAAAACAAAAACTTGCAGTGGCATGAGTTCCATGACTATAGTCTTTTCTTTTTTTTTTTTTTATATTTTTTGCCCTCTTTGGGCAGGCTAAGGTCTGTGACCATACTGCCTCGTCTTCAGTTATAATATTTCTGTTTCAAAGTCAGTCAGTCATGTCCGTCACGTCCGTCACAGTCATGTCCATCACGTCCGTCACAGTTAAGTCATAGTCCTACCCCAGTAAAGCAGTGGAGACTTTACTAGAGGCTTCTATGGAGTTTTGGTTTCAACACGGAAAATCACAATTCACGTGTACGTTGTCGAAGATGTTATGTCTAAAAATCCACCATATTTACACATAAAAACTCGAATTTACACCAGTTTTTGAAAATAAAACATAGCCTCGATGCGTCCTTTTCCGCGTTGGCGCCAAAACTCCTATAGTCTTTTCGTCATGAGTTCCCTGACAGTTCTTGTCTGACAATTGTAGTGACGTGACGTAACTAAATATAATCGATTTTTTTATAATATCGATTCAGTTGGCAAAGAAAATGGAATCGGAGTAGTGTCAATCTATGAGTAGTGTCAATCTCTATTGGCCGCCGTTTCGTTCAACGCATTAGAGATTTTTAAGATTCATACTTTTTTTTTATTTACTTAATTTATTAACAGTTAATTATAACCACAATAATTTACTTAGTAATTTACAAAAGGCAATATTTTTTTATTATTTCTTTATTAATTTTTTTGCCAGTTTATTTTTTATTCGTCTAAAGTAGTACCTATGCGTGCCACGGAAAAAAATGAACTCTCAAGGAACTCATCTTATGGCGAAAAGACTATAATAAGAGAGGTAGGGCACAGCGTTCATTCGCTTGAAAAGCAGCCCGACTGGGGAAGTACCTCCACCTTACAGAAGACATTCCTTAATAATAACATTAATAATTTTAATGTTGTGTTTCTGATTGTGAGTAAGGTTGCCAGAGCTCATCAGAGTGGGGGGAAGGGTCAGCAACACTTGTTTGCTGACTCTTAAAGGCCGCCAACGCACCCGCGACTCCTCTGGTGTTGTGAGTGGGCGGTGGTGATCACTTACCATCAGGTGACTCACTTGCTCGGTTGTCGCCCTCTGATATTAAAAAAACTATATACTATAAGACCCTATAATGCAAACATGAAACATGTGCAAATGGGGTTACATTCCCACATCACAAAACATCTGCGAGTGCGGCGTGTCACCCCAAAGTATGGTTCATTTATCTGATTGTCCTTCTTGTCCAGTCTCTTGTTCCCTTCAGGACTTGTATGACGCTTCAGCCAAAGCCATCAGCGTTGGTCAATTTTGGGAAGATAAAATCTAATTCTTACCATCGACACGATAAGAAGAAGAAGAAGACCCTATAATTATCGGAGCGTGTACTATGGCAACCAGCCAACTAATGAACATACTTATATATTTCTAAACACATACATAACATAGATTAATTGCGCAATAGTTCGATGTCATTTGATGCATTTATTTGTAGAATATATACCTAAAACTGAATTTAACGAGCCAGTTGGCGTGGCTGGTCGACGCTTGTCGCAGGTCATCGGTTCGATTCCCACCCAGGACCGATATTTGTGTGCATGAACAGGTCTGTTTGTCCTCAGGGTGTAATTATCTATACAAGTATGTATTTACAAAAGAAAAATAATATATCAGTTATCTGTTGATATTTCTGTGTAAAGCCTATAGAACAGTGAGCACAGAGGCCCTACCTGTCCTAGCGGGTGTACTACCGGTTGATCTTGAAGTACAAAGACGAGCAGCAATGTATTATTCTACGCGCGATAATTTAGAAAATGATTTCTTATCATTACGCGACCGTGCGAAAATAACCAGGCTATTTATGCCAATAGCTGACTTAAATAACGAACTACTAAATGAATGGCAATTAGATGGAATACGTCAACCAAGGGTCGCCATCTGCACCAGTTCTTTCCGGACGTACGCGAACGGTTAAATAAAACTTGGCTAATCATAGACCATTGTGTTGCACAATTTCTTACCGGACACGGCAATTTTAAAAGTAAATTGTATAGTTTCAAATTAGTATCTTCACCAATCTGTCTGTGCTCAACATCCAGTAACGAATATGAACAAACTACTCACCACATCCTGTGGGAGTGTGATCTCTGGCAAAATCAGCGTGATATTATGTTAAACAGCTTGCAACCACTATCTGGAGTAGTTTATTATACGGATCTTGTAGCAACAAGGAACAACTTCCGTGTGTTTAAGCGTTTTTGCCATACCTACTATTGGAATCAAATATAACAGCTCACTTAGGACCCTTAAATTGATCCTCGGTGCTTTTGCAGCTGGCTTCTCTAGTTGCAAATCTCTCATTTTATGAGGCTATAGCCTCTTTACATAATTCTGTCTCCCGCTTTGCTCTGGAGGGAAGTGGAACTATTCATTTTCTAACTCCTCCTTTTTTCTGTTTCTGATTAAATTCGTTGCAGGATCCAAGACAGTTAAAGCGATTCCCCGGGACATGCCTGAGCTTCACCGCTCAGTGTCATTTCATTGTGTGCCACTGTTGATCCTGGCTTACAGGAGTTGCAGTGGTGGGTAAGAGGGAGGGACTAGTCCCGTAAAAAACAAAATATCAGTTATCTGATTATCATAGTACAAGCACTGCTTAGTTTGGGATCAGATGGTGGTGTGTAATAATGTCCCTAGTTATTATGTCCCTGGATATGTCGCTGAATATGCTGTAGAAGTTTCTTGCAAGAGTAACTTATTTCATCATCATTATATCAGCCGAAAGGCCCCCACCAAAAATCTCCAGTTGCCGGTTCCAGTTCCAGTTGCCGGTCTTGCGCTATCCGCTCCCAGCGATTTCCAGCGACTCTCACAAGATCATCGATCCATCTTTTAGGGGTCTGTCCACGCTGCGTCTTCCGGTTCGTGGTCGCCACTCGAGAACCTTGCTGCTCCAGCGGTCGTCAGTTCTACGAGCTATGTGCCCTATTATTTATGATTGTAAAATATTATTCAAGAAAGAGAAATGTTTTTTTTTTATTAGACAATAACTCGCTAAAAATATTGCCAGACAAAGACAAACAGGAAGACGAATAAAACGACGTGTGTAATATTAAATCTCTTGGTTCCTTTTTGGTTGTCCGGAGCCCTAAAAAGGAAATAAAACGTGAAACAACATGGTTATTGCCTCTAACGCCACCGGGTTCAATAGACGAATGCGCCCGCGCACAACTAACGAACGAGATGCACTCGCGCCGATAGAGCCTGCATTTCAATACCAGTGCTGCTAGCTCACCTGTTTTGTTAAAATTACTCGTTTTTATTGGATAGCCATAGTACTTATACTTATTAAAATTGACCATACTAAACAGATTACATAAATAAACCATTTTTAGGGTTCCGTAGCCAAAGGCAAAAACGGAACCCTTATAGATTCGTCATGTCTGTCTGTCTGTCTGTCCGTCCGTATGTCACAGCCACTTTTTTCCGAAACTATAAGAGCTGTACTGTTGAAAGTTGGTAAATAGATGTATTCTGTAACTTCTAAAATAAGAGAATGATAAAACTAAAAAAATATATATGATGTACATTAACATGTAACCTGACAACGAAAATTGGTTTGAACGAGATCTAGTAAGTAGTTGTTTTTTAATGCGTCATAAATCGTGAACCACAATTTACCTCTCATTTAATCAACTGAAATACTTGCTGCTGCGGAACCCTTCATGGGCGAATCCGACTCGCACTTGGCCGGTTTTTAAATTAAATTCGAGTTTGTGTTATTTATAAGTATATTATTTGGAAGGCTTTAGGCTAATATTATGACCATTTTCTCTTTTTGATAAGGCAGGGGGAAATGCCTGATGAGAGGAGCCTCGGGGACGCGAGTATGCTGCGCCATGTCCCAGATGATCGGGACCCATACCCTGGGAGACCTGCAGATTGTCCTCGTCTATGTGCCGGACTTCTAGGAGTCGGCATCCTACCAGTCCGGCACAGCGACTGCGCCAAAAACGGGAAGACACGTGAGGGCAGACGATTGTACCATACGCATGCGACTACTTATATTCAAATGCTACCCCAAAGACACTATTCCACGAGGACGAAGTCGCGGGCACAGTAAATATATCCAAATAACACAGGCTATAAAATATATTAAGTTAAACGCGTGTGAGACCGCGGGGCACATCTCGTATAAAATATAATCGAAAAAGTACGTCAACCGTAAAAAAACTTTGATGTCAATCATTAGTCTGAATTAATCAATTTAAATATGCAAATGTAAATAATAAAAACGTAAAAATTATTAGTTCTCATAAAATTAATTTCTTAATGGCCACTCAAATTTATTCCTACCTCTACCTCTTTATATGTACTTTAGCTGCAGGAGGGCCTTGGTGACCTGTGATACAGGTTTTAACGAACCTACTTCAGGCACCAATCTCTCACAATGTTAGGTCATGCATAGATTGTAAGCGTCATGTTACTACATATTATAAAATTGTACCAACTATTGTGAAGAGAAAATAAATATTTATTTTATTATTATTATTATTATTCTTATCATTTATGAGATCGGTTATACAATACAAGATAACAGTAAATATATTTTTAAGGTTTGTTGGTTAGTTAAAACGCTATTTTATATATTTTAGTGTAAAAGAAATTCTTTCTTAGGCCACACAGTGGTAGGGACCACACTTGTAAATTGGTCTTGGCCGAGGAGTTGACGTTCAAACGCAAAATTTAGATACTTTATGATGAGGACTAGCCGAATCACTCCCATGTATTCTCCTCCCATTCAACGATTTTGCGTAGTTTTCGAGATAGAATTTTTTTATAGATTTTTTATCGTAAATTTCACCTAAGATCAGTTTTCTATTTTTTTCTCGTTCTGTTGAACATTTCTGGTTCAGTTTTTTTGTGATAACTAATAAGCATAGTTTAACCTTACACCCTAAAAGTATGGTTTGTCTAATCATTGCAGAACTGACTTAGAATTTAAGTTTAAAATTAAGTAAAAGTTCAAAATTAGGGTTTGATGCAGGATTCAGGAGATTACCCTATGCGGGCGTTGTATATATATCTTTTAATGACAACAACGCCCGCCCTAGGGAATATGATCCCTGTGTCGCGGGGTACTTTACAAACATATAATAGACGGACACAAATTACATCCAGACTCAGAACAACTATTTATGGGTCACACAAATTGTGGTCCGGGGTGGGACTCGAACCCGCGACACGAAGCAGCGAGGCGACTGTCTTAGCCGCTGCGCTACACGTGCAGTATATTGTGGTCGTCACCTTTGCCAAACAGCGCTGTATTATGTGCGTCACTAACCGTGCATATATATAACTAAAGTATCAAGTCGTTCTGCACCGGCTTGACTTGTGTATTAATCTTCGTCACAAGTCCTATCCTATTTATGTGCTCGTTAAGCAGATGATTAGGTGATTTGCATGTCTTGCGTCTTATTATGCAAGCAGGGACTGTGTTAAATGAGACACGCCTTTTAAGACTTTAAACTAGACACATTAATACTACTTATCTTCAGGTAATATAGCAGATGTTGGTCGACTGTTGAAAGAAAAGAAATTATAATACTACAAACATGTTCTGACTATTTACAAACGCTTTTTTAAAGTCTACGTGGGTCATGGGTTTATTCAAGGCTAGAGTGAACAGGCATCTTATGGGTACGCGCGGTCGATCTTCGACTATATCTTCACTTGCCATCAGGTGAGATCGTGGTCAAGCGCAAACCCATTCAGCATAAAAAAAAGAATAAAAACCTTTTTTATTTTATTTTATGTTGTCTAGTGCTTAGTGACCCTGACTGTCACAGGTCGTGGGTTCGATTCCCACCCGGGACAAAGCGTTGCGTTATGAACTCGAGTAATTGTTCTGTGTCTGGATATAATTTATGTATTAATAGCTGACCCGGCAAAATTTGTACTGCCTCAATCAATAAATAAAAGGCCAAAACTTTTGTTTTAGTAAACGTTTATATAGGAAAAAGAAAAGCTATTTTTCCCGGCTATTATTCAATTTTTTTCTCACCTTTTGAGCCTTCCCTAGACCTCCACGAACATTTTCTCACCTTTTGAGCCTTCCCTAGACCTCCACGAACATTTTCTCACCTTTTGAGCCTTCCCTAGACCTCCACGAACATTTTCTCACCTTTTGAGCCTTCCCTAGACCTCCACGAACATTTTCTCACCTTTTGAGCCTTCCCTAGACCTCCACGAACATTTTCTCACCTTTTGAGCCTTCCCTAGACCTCCACGAACATTTTCTCACCTTTTGAGCCTTCCCTAGACCTCCACGAACATTTTCTCACCTTTTGAGCCTTCCCTAGACCTCCACGAACATTTTCTCACCTTTTGAGCCTTCCCTAGACCTCCACGAACATTTAAAGACCAAGATAAGATACATCTGTTCAGCCGTTCTCGAGTTTTAGTGAAACTAACGAACAGCAATTGATTTTTATATAATTGTATATAAATAAGTTTGTATTTAGAAATATATAAGTATGTTAATCAGTTGCCTGGTTGCCATAGTAAAAGCTCTGCCTAGTTTGGGATGAGATGCCAGAGTGCTAGTTCACCCAAGATATTCGTCTTTCATATGCATAGGTAAGCGTACTGGATTTTTGGCTTCACGTACTACTGTAGATCCTAAAAGACCCTAAAAAATATTTCTAGTATGGTATTGCGCTTCCCGGATACAGCGGTTTTCAGCGAGCCTCACAAGATCATCGGACTATCGGCCTTCCGATTCGTGGTCACCCATCTAGAACCTAACTGCACCAGCGACCGTCGGTTCCACTAACTATGTGCCCTACCGACTGCTCCAGCTTGGCAATTCTTCAGGCCATATGGCTGGTTTGCTTGTGGATTTCTATATTTCTGATTCCGGCACACAAGGCAACTTCGAGCATAGCTCTCATAGATCTTTGGGGAGGTCTTTGTCCAGCAGTGGACGTCGTTCGGCTGATATGATAATGAAGATAGATGTGCGATGTTTCATTATAGAAAAAAATGAGTTCTTTAGACCACAAGACTGAAGTAAAACTTAGATATACGAAACGGAACCGACTATGAGATAATGAGAGAAAGAAACTGTGTGCTTCCACTTCTCTCTCTTGCCAGATTACTTAGAGTTACGTTTTGTATATTATGATAACTTATACGTTCTCGCCCGATCACACTTTTCGTAACGCTCTCGTCACGCATTCACCAGCTTACTCCTAAAGTCAAACTACCATAAAGCAGTTTTACATTAAAAAGCAACATGTGTGTTCGCAGCCTTATAATCTTGGTAAATATGAAACTTCATGCAACTTATAAAGACAGTTTCTCATTAGTGCCTTCTCTTTCAGTCATTAACACTTGTACAGATCTTTGTCACGATGTTATACTAAACATTTAACGTGTTCGCAAAAATTACTTTATAATTGTTTATGGTTTTGCTGCGGCCTATGACTGTGGGATCGAGTTTAAATAAACTAAGACGTGTCATGTAGTGTTTATTGCCAATAACTGGCCACTGGGTGGTCTGGCTTTTTGTTTTAAATAAAATAACGTATTTTATTACTTACTCTTACATTGCAATTCAATATTTACAATAATTCTATACTTTTTAAAATAAAAGACTGGGCGTCGTCTTTTGTTTTCAAAGAGTATAAGTTATTAAATGGCTGTTACAATACAACCTCTATTGTAGCAGACTTTACAAATAAATAATGCACTTAAACTTTTATAAATATATACTTATAAAGATAATTACACCCAGATAGGACAAATATACGTGTTCAAGCACACAAATATCTGTCCTAGGTGGCAATCGTACAATACAACCTGTATTGTAGCAGACTTTACAAAGAATTCATTGACACAGAGCATATAATAAAATAATGTCCTCCTAGCCGAGATCCGGCCACGGCGGCCAGTCTTAAAGGAGACTAGCCATCTGCGCGGGACATATTATAGTGCTCAAGTGTGTGCGCAAACACAGGAGCACTTTCTCTTCCATCACTCTCATGATCCGATGGGACGACTAGCGACACGACCGGAAAGAGGTCAGGTACAGGACCGACAGCTTTACGTGCTCTCCGAGGCACGGGGGTATAATACCGCCAACTCCCAGACTTCGGGTTGATATTAAGATTATTTAGTTTTACAGAAAATTCCCAAAATCACTTTCGGCCCGACCCAGGATTTGAACCCAGGTCCTCG
The DNA here is from genome assembly GCA_951640165.1 of Pseudoips prasinana. NCBI lineage: Eukaryota > Metazoa > Arthropoda > Insecta > Lepidoptera > Nolidae > Pseudoips > Pseudoips prasinana. The sequence goes on from OX621260.1 coordinate 21,659,222, forward strand.
TTATCTGCGGTTGAACACGCTACCGCTAGACCAACGAGGCAGTCACGACACAGAGCATATACAAGGTGTAACAGAAGTCGTAATTTAAAAAGCTCTATGTAACCATGACCATAGTATGTTTAGTGTGACTTTGAGAATACGAAATACTGGCGTAAGAGAAAGTTGTAGTGTGAAAGAGGATAGTCACAAAGGTTGATTAGATAAGATTAATACACTTTATTACACTGTAATCCTGAGTAAGGTGACCAGAGCTCAGCAATGTGTCAGTGATGCCTGGTGTGTCTTAAGCGACATACGATATATATACGATATGGCCAGTGTCAATAGAGTCATGCCATCTGCGAGGCATTAGATGATATTAGGCATAGTGGGCAAGTCAATCACTTGCCCAAACGCAGGGGCAATATTATTAAATTTATTACTCTCATGATCCGATGACGTTTATCGACGCGAGCGTGAAGATTATACTAAAAATAGAAATAAATATATTTGGGTCAACTTACACACTGCCAAGTCATCCCCAACTACGTAGAGCGTTTATTTTTATAAAGCAGGGGCATTTCCTACCTATGCCACCCGCAAAAAGTGTCTGCAGGCGGGGTATGTCGGACTCACACCGACTAAACCTAACCTGCCGTGGACTTCTTCTGGCGCCTGATGGAGGGAGCCCTGGTAACGCGGGAATGTTGCTCCGGTGCCCCCTTTTGCACCCTGTCCCAGATGGTCAGAACACGTACCCTGGGAGGGCTCCGGATTGCCCTCAACTAGGTAGAGCCTTCTACCTAGTTGAGGGCACTATGGCAACCAGACCGATAAACATACTTGTTTAATTACGAATACATACATATTATAGATAAATAACGCCTCATGTCACAAAGATTTGTCGTGGGAAGAGATCGAAGTAATCGCAGAACCAGGCCTATATAGCTTGCCACTCCAATCATGCAAAATGTTGATGCATTTAGAACCTGTTAGGATTAGATAGATATTAATAAGTGGTCTATAAAATACGATGTACGAATAAAATTTAAATAAAATCATACCCAGACATAGAACTAATAATCATGCTCATTATACAAAGATTGCTGTGTGGTGACGGCATAGAATATCATCCCGGTTGTTCGAATCCCGGTAAGTGCAAATATTTGTGTGATGAGCACGAATATTTGTTTCTGAGTCATAGATGTTTTCTATGTATTTAAGTATTTATCTATCTATATAAGTATGTATATCGTCGCCTGGTACCCATAGTACAAGCTTTGCTTAGTTTGGGGCTAGGATGATCTGTGTGACATTGTCCCTATATATATATATATATATCACCCCATCTCATCCCGTGGGGGCGTGAAATCGTCCTAGAGACATCATCAGAGGACGGGCAGCAGCGTTTTTCTGTGAACTATGACTATCAAACTGCGATCGCCAACCCGTCTGCCAAGCGTGGCGATTATGGCATATCCCATATCCCCATTATAATAATAAATAAAAATAAAAAAGTTTTTACTCACGTAGACTTTAAAAAAGCGCTTGTAAATAGTCAAAACATATTACTTATACTAGTTGCTTGCTTATCGTATGGGTAGTGGTAACCCTAGTGTCAGAGTTGCTCAAGCCGCCCAGTAGGCCTCTGACATGGCTTAACGACTGTTGTCTGATGACTACAACCGGGACCGACAGCTTAACGTGCCCTCCGAAGCACGGAGACGCTCAGAAATTAAACCACTTTGGCGATCACCCATCTATGGACTGACCGCGAGACTAGTTGCTTAACCTCGCCGATCACTTACGGACCAGTGAGAGCATCTAGCTATGAGCGCCTCACACTTCAGCACTATAATATGTCTCACGCAGACTTATACTAGTGATATATAATTATTTCTAGGTACATACGAAAACATTTACAATAATTCATGGGCAGGCTTTTGTCCAGCAGTGGACGTACTTTGTCTGACATGAATACATAGATTTGTTCTGGGTAGGGTTCGAACCCACGACATATGGCTTAGTCAGGGTCCCTAACAAACTGGCTAATCGAGTATCGAATCGTAGAATTAGGCTTCCACAGGCTTCCAGTTCAATAATGCAAAATGTTGATGTATTTAGAACCAGTTAGGATTAGATAGATATTAATAAGTGGTCTATAAAACATTATGTAAGAATAAAATGCACTTACAATGTACTCTAAGCATTACCTGTCTGTTTTACATTTTATGGGGACCTTTAAAGGCTAGGGTTGTCTGTTTAAAAGTAAGCCTTAGTGGTCTATTCAATAATATCGTTTGACTGGCATCTTGGTGTAGTGGTTAGTGTACCTGACTGTTCGAGGTCCTAGGTTCACTTCCCGGGTCGGGCCAAATTGATTTTGGGACTTTTCTGTAAAATGAAAATTTTCTCAGCATCAGCCCGAAGTCTGGGAGTTGGCGGTATTACACCCCCGTGCCTCGGAGAGCTGGTAAAGCCGTTGGTCTTGTACCTGACCTTTTTCCGGTCGTGTCGCCTAGGCGTCCCATCGGATCATGAGAGTGATGGAATAGAAAGTGCTCCTGTGTTTGCGCACACACTTGAGCACTATAATATGTCCCGCGCAGATGGCTAATCTCTGTGGAGACAGGCTTCCGTGGTCGAAATTCGGCTAGGAGGACATCTTAGGGCTATATGCACGATTATTTTTTCTGTTCTTAGGTCTTCGTGTAATGTATCTATAACTAGCTGTGCCCCCGGTTTTACCCGCATTATACTGTATAAATTATAGCCTATGTGTTAATCCAGGGTGTCAGCTAACTCCATACCAAATTTTATTAAAATCCCTCCAGCCGTTTGGACGTGAAGAAGTAACAAACATACACACTCACAGTCACACACTCACAAACTTTCGCATTTATAATATATATATATATATATATATATATATATATATATATATGGCCTTTGCGTCTGTTACAGACGATTTACGGCGCATTGTCTGAGAGACATTTCTTTTGGTGGCTAAACAATCCGATGCGAGAGCGACATAGCCTGCCGCAGGCCTGACAAGAGAAGTTTGCGGTGGTTGGTGCCGAGCCGCTTTCATGTCGCTTCTGTCTCTTATCAGCAAGTACTCCGAACCAGGCTTCATCACAGATCTTACATTTATAATATTAGTAGGATATGTAAGTCTTCAGAAATATGTAAGTATCAGTTGCCTGGGGGATGGGGTGATGATATTCTGATAATCGCCGCCGTTACCACACAGCATCTCTAAATACATACATATTATAATAAAATTACACCAGGAGGACACAGAATAAATAATCGTGCACATCAGAAAAAAGGTTTGTCCTGAGTGGAATTCGAAGCCACGACCTCGGGTTTCGCATTCAGTGTTATTAAGCACAAAACCAAAAAGCCACTCCAATGTATGAAGTTAGTAAAATTATGTCCTGCTAGCCGAATTTCGACCACGGTGGCCAATTTCAACAGAGATTAGCCATCTGCGTGGGACATATTGTAGTGCTCAAGTGTGTGCGCAAACACAGGAGCACTTTCTTTTCCATGACTCTCATGATCCAATGGGGCGCCTAGCGACACGACCGGAAAGAGTTCAGGAACAGTACCGACGGCTTTACGTGCTCTCCGAGGCACGGGGGTATAATACCGCCAACTCCCAGATTTCGGGCCAATGCTGAGAAATTTTTCTTTTTACAGAAAAGTCCCAAAATCACTTTTGGCCCGACCCAAGATTTGAACCCAGGACCTCATTATCTGCGGGTAAACACGCTACCGCTAGACCAATGTATGAAGTTATTACGAGTATGATGTGGCCATAATACCAGATAAAATATTTGCTCTTACAAGACCCAGTAAAACAGGAACATGTTCAACTATTCGGTGTCGCTTAGGGGCATCCCTAATTTAGACGAAACTTCCTATATATATATATATATATATATCCTGAGACATTATTTACACACGGCAATCTGATCCCAAACTAAGCAGAGCTTGTACTATGGAAACCAGATAACTGATATACTACTCTACATATACTGCTTTTCGTTTGTAAATACATATATATAGATAATTACACCCAGATTTTTACGCCCCCCACGGGATGAGATGGGGTGATGATATTCTACGCCATCACCACACAGTTATATTTATAAGCGAAAACGTCTTTTTGGTGTCGTAATGTTGTTAACGCTTAGTGGCATCCCTATCTTAGATGAAACTTTCTTTAGAAGTGAATATAAAGTATTAGAGGCGCAGGTTAGAGTCGTGGCTCTGAGGTTCATTGTTAAAAATGGATTTAATTGGCGTCGTGTGTTGCAAATTGTGCGTGCGTGGTGGGAGTGTGGTAGTGCTCACGACACACTTCTAACACTGTGGTCTAGTGCCAACTTGCCGCGGGGATACGTCTTAATTGGCTGGGAGAATACAAGCGGCCTATAGTCATTTAAAGCTAATTTGTTTTCGATATTTTATACGGCCATACAAAATATTATAGTAAAATTAAACATAGACACATAACAAATAATCGTGCTCATCAAACAAAGATTTTTCCTGAGTGGGGATCGAATCTACGGACCTTTGGCTTAGCAGTGAGAGCTACTAACCACTAATAATAATAATATCTAGGGACAATGTCACACAGATCATCCTAGCCCCAAACTAAGCAAAGCTTGTACTATGGGTACCAGGCGACGATATACATACTTATATGTATAGATAGGTAGATACTTAAATACATAGAAAACATACATGACTCAGAAACAAATATTCGTGCTCATCACACAAATACTTGCACTTACCGCGATTCGAACCCAGGACCACCAGCTTCGTATGCAGGAGCACTACCAACTAGGCTACGGTGCCCGTCGACCGACCGACTAAATTAACATACCAGTCCCACGTATGCACATATTACAAGCTTAATATAGCGTATACCTACGTTATACCACCACCACCATGTCAGCCAAATTATGTCCACAGCTGGACAAAAGCCTCCCCAAAGAATGGGAGGATATGGCGTAATCGCCACGCTTGCAATCACCAACCCGTCTAGGTTGGCGATCACAGTTTGATGGTCATAGTTCACAGAAAAACGCTGCTGCCCGTTCGATGATAGGTATTACCTCGGGACGATTTCTACGCCTCCCACGGGATGAGATGGGGTGATGATATTCTACGCCATCACCACACAGTTATATAAATAAGCGAAGACGTATTTTTGGTGTCGTAATATTGTTAACGCTTAGTGGCATCCCTATCTTAGATGAAACTTTCTTTAGAAGCGAATATAAAGTATTAGAGGCGCAGGTCAGAGTCGTGGCTCTAAGGTTCATTGTTAAAAATGGATTTAATTGGCGTCGTGTGTTGCAAATTGTGCGTGCGTGGTGGGAATGTGGTAGTGCTCACGACACACTTCTAACACTGTGGTCTAGTGCCAACTTGCCGCGGGGATGCGTCTTAATTGGCTGGGAGAATACAAGCGGCCTATAGTCATTTAAAGTTATTTGTTGGAACGAAGTTACTTACCGCGCGTTGCGAAAGGGGTCTAGACGGAAAAAATTAAGACGAAAAGTTGTAACGACACTTTTTTTTTCTTTTATTACTTAAATTGAGCCTACTGAATAAGTTTATATTACATTATATATGTCAATAATAAAAAAAATATATATATATTACAATTCCTTCACAAATTAATTGAAAGGAACCGGGTGTCCCTTGACACCTCTCAAGTCTTTTTTTTAGATATTTTATACGGCCATACAAAGGCAAATGGAAACCTTAATGGCAGTTTAGTGGATTAAAATATAATGTAATGGGTTGTGTTCCAAATAAATGATTTATTATATATTAATTTATATATTAATTTATATTTAATTGTATTATATTCAGTGTTAGTCATCACCTTAAATTTTAATATGATATGTTTCTTGATTATTTTGTCTCCCAGTTATTACTGTTATTGTATTGGTTTGATTTTTAAATTATGCTTTTATTGGCTTAGTAGCGGTTTCGCCCGAATTTAGCTCGCCCGTACACAATTGTTACTTACAATAATAACAAAATTTTTGTTGGTGAATCTGGTTATTCCTGTGTGTTTATGACTATCTACTCAACAAACGAGCTATTGATAAAAATAGAATATATATAACTATTATGTCAGTCAATTGGTTTAGATGGGATCCAGAACGGGTGGGTAAGTATTAAATAAAAATCATACATAATAATCAGATATATTTTAATTCATACTAACTATTTGGAATAAAAACTATTAATAATATAGCAACACTCAAATATTTCTTATAATATACTTAACAGTCTTTTACTCGTTATAACTTTGTACTGACTAATAATCAACCACAGTAGTTTTAAAAATATCAAAGTAATTTTACAAATATAATTTTGTACTTATGAAATATAAATGTTAAATATTTCAGTTACATAAAAAGTATAGCAGATTTTAATAATAATCACAGTATTTGTAATTATAATCAGTGTATATACAGTGTTTTACTATTATATCTATAAACTAAATCTTTTTTTTCATATTTTTTATTTGGTATTTATTCGTAATTAGTGTTTTGATTTTACAAAGATACAAAATTGACTCGCAATTTTTCAATACACAATGGTAAATTAATTTCCCCATCAAATAATTGTTGCAGGATATCATCGATCCTATTGTGTAATTTAATAGTCTCAGGTCTTTTTTTAAGATATATATTAATTTCTTTTATGTAATCTCTTCTTCTTCTTCCTCTTACTCTCGTGTGTCCAGAGGAGTTCCTCAGGGATCGATATTGGGGCCAATACTTTTCATCTTATACAGTACAGATATCACCACTGTCATAAAACACTGTAAATATCATCTCTATGCTGATGACCTCCAGCTTTTCATTTCCTTTCATCCATCTGATCGTGAGCTTTCTGTAAAAAATATGAATGATGATTTAGAGAGTGTTGCAAACTGGGCTTCTCAGAACTCATTAGTGCTAAATCCTAGTAAATCCAAACATATACTAATGGGATCTAGAAATATCATCAAGCAGGTAGAACAGAAACCCCCTATCGTTAAAATAGGAGACTGTTTGATAGAGCGGGTAATGGAGGCACGAAACCTTGGGGTTGTTTTTGATGGTCAGTTAAAATTTGAAACACATGTTGTACAAGCTGTACAAAACTGTTTCTATCGTCTCAAGCTGCTCTACCGGGTTCGCCCATACATAAGTGTTGATGTGCGGATTATGCTCTGTGAGTCTCTCATCCTCTCAAAACTCAACCATGCCAACACAATGTATGGGACATGTCTGCTTGCTCGAACTGAGAGGCTAATACAAAGAGTTCAGAACGCATGTGCCAGATTCTGCTACAATGTGCCTCCTAGATCACACATAACCCCTTATCTGAATAGTGGTAATATGCTAAAAATGATGGCTCGCAGAAAACTACATCTTGCTACTCTGCTATTTGGTGTGGTGGCAACAGGTAAACCAGGTTATCTATATAAAAAATTGACTTGGTCGCATGATCAGAACTCACATAAAAGTAGAGCCTCTTCGTACCTATTGATAACTCCTAAACATAGGACTAATGCGTTCCGCGGCAGTTTTCGATTCGCCGCTAGTCATATCTGGAACGTTTTATTGCCGCCTCTTCGTGCGCTGCGAACAAAACATTGCTTTAAAGAACATTTCAGGACGCATTTACTCGAAAAACAAAAAACTGATCAATTGTAATTGTAACTTACTTAGGTTATGCAGTACGTCGCCAGCCAAGGCCATAGCAATTATTTCCGGTCTTTTTCTTATTTTATTATTAAACTGCCCGGATCATGTAAATATCACAAAACACGTGGCAAGGATCTTTTTCTTATTAAACTGCCCACATTCACATTCATATTTATCGTAATATTTTATACTTTGACAGTTTTTGATAGTTAAACACAGCAATGACGCAATACTAGTTGTTTATATTCTCTTTGATGACATTTAAAGTGGTCGGAGTCGCAACCAAACGCTACTACAGGTGCTACGCATGATAATTTTGTAATTTAATTAGTAGTTTTTTAAGCGCTATCGGAAGATCAGCGTTGCAGTAATTATTATTATTTACTGTACTGTACATTTGCTGAGGTAGACGCCTTTCCTAGCTAGTACTAATAATGTTGCATGCTTCATTATTATTATATAAACTAAACGTAATTAATTATAGTGTCTTAGATTTAAACTAAGTTATGGATTATCTGTGCTTGTTGGGAATAAACCTTTTTATTTTTATTATTATTATATTTTTATTTTTTAATGATAAATAATAATTTGAATCTTTCAAAATAGTATTTAAGAATACAATTAAATTTGGCTTTGATTTGCACATTTTATTAAAACGCGAGTTCCAAGCTTCAATCATTGTTGGTTTTGTGAGGAATATTATAAAAAGACCATTTGTCGGAAAAATATGTTTCTTCTATAAACCAAGTATTGACAAAGTAATCATTAAATGCCGTTACTTTGTCCTCATTTTTATTTTCAGCTTGCACATATAACCACCCATCTATTTTATACTCTTGAGGCAAGTATGCTAAATCCTCTTTAAATTGGTGCGCCCGACTGTACTACTTATTTTTCTGAGGTATAATAGTATTTGGGCGAATCGTACCCTACTGAATTTTGCTTTACCTGATTCGCCCGCCATTTAATTTGCTTCGGGCGAAACCGGCCCTAAAAAATATTCAAAATTGAAAGTAGTTCATTCGCCCGATTCGGGCGAGCAAAATTCGGGCGAAACCGCTACTAAGCCCTTTTATTTATGGAACTGTATTGTAAAATTCATACACAATGAAAATTGTTACTGAATAAATGAATAAAATCAATAAAATATTTATTAAAAAAAAGAAACGAATAGAAATATTTATAGACAGAAAGTGTGGTACATATAGATATTATGGTTATAATGCAAAGCCCCTAAATACTTATTTATTTTTTATATTAGACTTTACCATCCGGCAACCTTATGGCGAGATAAATTTGCTCCTCCTCTGTTTGTCTCGCCAAAGGAAAAATTACCTCCGGGATATAATTTGCCATGGCCAACCTGGAGGACTCTTAATAGACTACGTACCCAGGTTGGTAGATCCAAGGAAAACATGTGCAAATGGGGTTACATTCCCACATCACAAAACATCTGCGACTGCGGCGTGTCACCCCAAAGTATGGCTCATTTATCTGATTGTCCTTCTTGTCCAGTTTCTTGTTCCCTTCAGGACTTGTATGACGCTTCAGCCGGGCAATCAGAGTTGCTCAATTTTGGCAAGATAAAATCTAATTCTTACCATCGACACGATAAGAAGAAGAATTAGACTTTATTTATATTTGACTGGTCTATTGATCTAGTTGTTAGAGATACTGAGAGCTAAGTCAGAGGTCGTAGGTTTATCTACCCTGGACAAATCTTTGTTTCAACACTATTATCTGTTCTGTGTGTGGGTTTATGTATTTAGAAATATATGAGCATGTTTATCGACTGTCTGGTTACTGTAGCACAGCCTCTGCCTAGTTTGGGATCAAATGAAATGAAATGAAAAAAATGTGAGCCGTCACGGGACGCCTGGCAGATGTGAAACATCGACATTATTTTGTAAAAGTAATATGCAGAAGTCGAAGTCGAAGTCGAAGTAGTCGATGTATAAGTCGAAGTCGAAGTAAAAGTCGCAGTCGAAGTCAAGTCGAAGTCGAAGTCGAAAAGGACATATTGTAATAGGAACTAAAAAAAAAAAAAAACCACGGCATGCGTCGCCACGCCAGAAATCTGTTTTAAGTGCGGCTATAGATGTTTCACATCAAAAACATGTAATTCAGCACAACACACAAGAAAATGAGGAGTACAAATATACAACACATAGTTCTACAAGACATTACATACATAGATTTGAGGGAAATGCACACAATTACGATTCTTGCATGTTCTGCCGAAAGGGTCACCACCTCAGTAGGTGGGTTACACCTAGCGCTGGTTTTCAGTTGGCAACCCTGGAAGTCACGCACGGACGGGGGTAGTACTAGTATAATACTAGATGTTTTACTTAATATAATATAATAATATAACGAACGACGAAAGGCAAGCAATTACCAACCACGCCAGCCGGCCCATTGCACTAATTAATTACCTAAGTTCAGATGCCGGTGTAATATTCATGACATGTATTTTACATATAGATTACATAAAAATATATATCTAATGTAAATGAATTATTACTTTTTATATTACGCTAATATTAGGTCTTTACCTATGAAATTGCCGTTCTGCAGTACTGGCCATTTCAAATCAAAATAATTTTTGTTTGGCTAAGAATTCTAATTTCAAATTAATTTTATTTTAAAAACATGGATTCTTTTTTCCAAAAGTAGTCATTTCTTTATTGATTAGTGTTACATTTTCATCGCATTTCAATCTTTTTCGTCATCATGGATACGTTAAAAATTCGAGTAATTATGGAATATGAGTACCGTCGTGGCAGCAACGCGGCACAAGCGGCACGCAACATCAACGACGTTTACGGAGCTAACACTACAAACCAACGCACCACCTGTTATTGGTTTGCTCGCTTCCGTTCTGGAAATTTCGACCTGAAAAATGAACCTCGCGGTCGTCCGAAGACTTTGGTCGACAATGACGAATTAAAGGCGGTTGTGGAAGCTGATGATACACAATCTACGGCTGAATTAGCAGCAGCTTTCGACGTTAGCGTCAAAACAATATTGGTCCATTTGCGTCAAATTGGCAAGGTAAAAAAGCTTGACAAATGGGTGCCCCACGAACTCAATGATCGCCAGCGCGAAGTACGCGTCGAGACGTGCCTTGCACTGCTCAACAGACACACAAATGAAGGAATTTTGAACCGCATTGTTACCTGCGATGAAAAATGGATTCTGTTTGATAACCGCAAGCGCTCAGCAAGTTGGTTGGATCCTGGTTCAGCACCTAAACAATGCCCTAAACGAAAACTTACCCCTAGAAAAGTGATGGTCACTGTTTGGTGGTCTAGCGCCGGTGTGATTCATCACAGCTTCTTACCAAACGGGGTGAGCATTACTGCAGATGTGTACTGTGAAGAACTGAGCACAATGATGGAGAAGCTGGCGCATCTCCAACCAGCATTGGTCAATCGCTCGTCTCCGCTGCTCCTGCACGACAACGCGCGACCTCATACTGCACAGCAGACGGTCTCCAAGTTGCAAGAACTGGGGTTGGAAGCTCTCCGTCATCCGCCCTACTCACCAGACCTTGCGCCTACAGACTACTACTTTTTCCAGAATTTGGATAACTTCTTGGCGGGAAAAAAATTCAATACCCGAGAGGCAGTACAAAATGCCTTTGAAGAATTTGTTGCCTCCCGTCCAGCTGATTTCTTTAAGAAGGGCATCAAAAAACTGCCACTGCGATGGCAAAGATGCATTGATTGCATGGGTGATTACTTCGATTAATACAAATAAAAAAATTCATGAAAAAAATTCGTTTAAATTTTTTCATACAAAACGGCAATTTCATAGGTAAAGACCTATTATTATAAAGGCGAAAGTTTGCGAGTGTGTGCCTGTGTATACTTGTTAGTTCTTGACGTCTAAACGGCTGGAGCGATTTTAATAAAATTTGGTATGGAGTTAGCTGACATACTGGATAAACACATTGGCTATAATTTGTAAAGTATAACGCGGTTGAAACCGCAAGGCATAGCTAGTTCTATATAAATCTAGTTTAAAATAAAATATTTAATAATTGTATACATGTCATGTCTCTTTACGTCATCAACATCAACAGACCATTCTAAATAAAAATATATAAAAATTATATCAACTATTAACGCCCACAATTTCAAGATTCAGACCACAAAATGGATCGCAATCTTCTTTTTAACTTGTTATTTCTCAAGGCAATTTGTTTGCATCAGAAAAACGTTAATGAAGAAGTACTAACGTATTCGTAACTAGCATTATCAAGTAAAGATTATAAAGCTGTTTGTACAAGTTACTATGCAATTTGCGGTAGATATCACAATCAAAAGCTTGTTTCTTTCAAACATCTATACATATAATAAAATCGTAGGGAAGTCAAAACTGTACATTGAATATTTTTTTTAAAGGGATACTTGATGCGTCTAAGTCTACAATCGATATCGAAGCCAAAAATATAGTTTTTAGAATTATTGTCTGTTTGTCTATATCCAGTATGTCCGGGCTAAACTCAAAAAGTACAGCATGGATTAACTTCAAATTTTGCATGATTATTACTAAGAGGTCGGGTCAACAAATAGGCTACATATTATCATGCTATCACCTACGGGGGAATAGCTGTGGTAATTTATAAAATTTAACGCAGGTAAAACCACGGGGCACAGCTTGTTATAAATATAGGACTAGACGTTGCGGTGTAAGTCTTTATCTGTGGTTCGTCCAACTTTATTGGATTTGCCGAGCAGTAGTATCAAGTTACTACTGCTCGGCAAATCACAGGAAATTGAGTACAATGTGCATTGGAAAGGGTAAAGCTAAAAATAGAAAACATTACACATTTTACAAGCTCGTGCCAGGAGGTTATATCGAGTTGTGATAATTATTCATACACTTAATCCAACAAATTTTAAAACAACCCGTTTTGTTTTACAACTCATTAAAATATCACACTAATATTATAAAGGCGAAAGTTTGTATGTGTGTATGTTTGTTACTTCTTCACGTCTAACGGTTGGCGAGATTTTAATAAAATTAATATATTTCCTAAAAAATAAGTATATAACTATTTATATCCGTTGTATAGTTTGGGCTAGATGGCTCTGTGTGACATGTCCCGGATATTTATGTATTTTTAGGGTTCCGTAGCCAAATGGAACGCTCATAGATTCGTCATGTCTGTCTGTCTGTGTGTCTGTCCGTATGTCACAGCCAATTTTTTCCGAAACTATAAGAGCTGTACTGTTGAAAATTGGTAAGTAGGTGTATTCTGTGTACCGCAGTAAGATTTTCACACGAAAATAAAAAAAGAACAATAAGTTTGGGGGTTCCCCATACATTAAACTGAAACCATAATTTTTTTTTCATCTTACCCACACATATGGCGTGTCTATGGATAGGTCTTCAAAAATTATATTGAGGTTCCTAATATCATTTGTTTCTAAACTGAATAGTTTGCGCGAGGGACACTTCCAAATTGGTAAAATGAGTGTGTGTGTCCCCCCTGTAACTTCTAAAATAAGAGACTGATAAAACTGAAAACTGACAAAAATATATGATGTACACATGGTTTGAACGTGATCTAGCAAGTAGTTTTTTTTAATACGTCATAAATCGTAAACTGCAATTTACCTTTCATTTAATCAACTGAAATACTGGCTGCTACGGAACCCTTCATGGGCGAGTCCGACTAGCACTTGACCGGTTTTTTTTTAATGACGACGCCCACAATACGGAATCTAATCCCTGTGTCGCGGGGTAGGTACTTTACAAACAAATAATTGACGGACACATAGTACATACAGACTTAGAACAACTATTTATGGATGTAATTTTGTTTCATGGTTACCATATGTTCTCTTTTCTATATAAATGTGTGTAATGCAGTTTTAGGTTAGCTTACTTTAATATTTTTGTTAATTGGCATTTATCTGTAAGTGATTGTTACACTGCTACTTGCATCATATATTTGTTATTTTGTGTACTGATAAAGTAAACAATTGTTAGTGAACCAAATAAATGAATCCTGCGCGGTAATCGAACCCGGGACACGAAGCAGAACCAGTTTTAAACGTTGCGACACACATGCAGTCAAATAAAAATAGAGACATCATTCATTTAGGAATGTTCTGGTGTATCATGTACGTAACAGAACAGTTAATTTTGATTTCCATGTGCTTGTGAGTTTCCTTACAAATACTTAATTGAGAACATAACCTTGCCCTTATAGGGGTCAATACTTAAAAGGCTTAACGACACCCTATTGTTATCACTACTGCCAGTCTGTCGTTCCGTATAAACTGATTGAGTTACATACGTATGTATATCTAGATAGCACTGTATAGTATTAATGCAGTTATGTTCTTAGGACGTTGCGAAACATATGTATATGGGATAGACATCATTTATCATGACAGTTGAATGAAGTCCACTGCTGGAAAAAGGCCTCAACTAAAGAGTTGTGCCTTAATTTGGAGGGCTATATCATAATCGCCACGCTTTGCAGACGGGTTGGCGATCGCAGTATGATGGTCATAGTACACAGAGAGACGCTGCTGCCCGTTCTCTGGTATGTATTCCTTCGAATGATTTCTACGCCCCTCACGGGATGAGATGGGGTGATGATATTCTATGCCGTCAGCACGTTATCATGGATGTACCCCACTAATTTTGGGGTCACACAAGTAGTTATGTAGTGCAGGGAGACTGCCTCGTTGGTCTAGCGGTAGCGTGTTCATCCGCAGAGAACAAGGTCCTGGGTTCAAATCCTGCGTAACGGCCAAAAGTGAGTTTGGGACTTTTCTGTAAAAAGAAAAATTTCACAGCATCAGCCCTAAGTCTGAAAATTGGCGGTATTACACCCCTGTACCTCGGAGAGCACGTAAAGCCGTCGGTCCTGTAATTGTCCGGTCGTGTCGCTATTCGTCCCATCGGATCATGAGAGTGATGGAATAGAAAGTGCTCCTGTGTTTCAGATGGCTAATCTCTGTGAAGACTGTCCGCCGTGGCCGAAATTCGGCCGGGAAGACATCAACATCATCAAACGACCACACATGTGATGTAGTGCATGAAGTAGCACTATTTGTATGTAGTTTGCTGCACTCACCTAATAAAAGTTTATTACTCTGTAAAGCACAACAAAATACAGATACACATTATTGTTTTTTGCCCGCAATTCCGAAATAACAGCCTTCGTAAATAGCAACATTACGTCGAGTTACGCAGTTTAAGAGAGACAATACCCGTGGTCAGTATAAATTGAATCCACAAAGGTGTATTGAGTGGTCGTTACAGTGATATGTGGGCAATATACACTTGGGAGCATTTTTAGTAGTATTCCACAATGCCCCTTTAACATTAACTGCCAATCGAGAGAATTATATCCCGTGCTGCGGTAGCGGCCGACGAGTGCCAGGAACAAATCAATCGTCTATCGCTAAATCATTTAACATTCGATCTCTTATCTATATATATATATATATTGTAACTTGTACCACACACCTCACACTATGTAGGTGCTATGTAGGTATGTGGTGCTGTTACCTACAAATACCCACAAATATTACAAATGTGATCTCAAATATCATATCAAACATGTACTTAAATTAGACATAAGACCATTTACTGGAGTGGAGGGTTGATAACCTGAGACACAGGAACCATCCTAGTTCAGGTATCAGCCCACCATAGTATATATTATTGTGATAAAAATGTATGTGCACTTTCTCCAAACTGTATTGTACTATGGTGAGAAATAAACGATTTATTAATATTATTATAAAGAGATCTGTGGTTAATTTGACCAACTGTTCAGGGATATACCGTTTCTTCGACTAGTTATTGAATGAAAAATGCTTCTCTCGGTTGAATTTAGATGTCCAGTACAGGACTCGGATAGAAACTTTCACACTTATAATACTAGAAGATGCAGGCCATATTATTATTATTGTTAATTTTTTTTAATTACAATGTATTAAAATATTATAATTAATGTTAGGTGTACATGATTTGATAAAATTTCGCATGTCATTGTCGACAAAATATGTGAAACTATAATTTGTGATGACTGTAAAATCTTGTCTGTACCATATTTTGAGCGAAATAAAGAGTAGTATTCCACAATGCTCTACCAGAAAATGTAAATAAAGTACCAATTTTTGTATTTAAATCCTCTTTAGCGTGTTGAGCACTTTTTGGTTACAAATACAAATCAGTTTATTTGCAAGAATTTAGTTTACAGGGTATGGTCTTAAATTAAAATGGTCCATTTACATTCTACCTTTCTATCATGGTATGTATACAACTATATTATACAACAAATAAAAAAAACAACAAATAATGTATACAACTATATTACTACAAACATGTTCTGACTATTTACAAGCGCTTTTTAAAAGTCCACGTGAATAAAAACCTTTTTTATTTTATTTTATTTTATGCAAATTTTTCAACGTTTCAAACAGTCATAATTTAATATTTTGCAAGCAAGCAACTCATTAATACCTAATTGTTGAATAATGTCATAATTGATTATTGTAATAATTAGCTTTAATTACTGTAATTGGTGTACCGTTTAAATTAAAGTAAATAAATAAATAAATAATTATTTGATGTCATGGTCCCATTAATAATGCTATGTCAAATTCAGTGAGATATTAATTTGGTTGGTTTGGTTGAACAAAAATCGTGGAGTCACGTCATGGAACGTTTTGCTGTGTGGATGACGGCATAGAATATCATCACCCTATTTCATTCCGTGGGGGGCGTAGTACTATACTATGATCATCATACTACAATCGCCAACCCGTCAGCCAAGCCTTCGGTGCACAACTCCAATTCGCAATGATAATTAAAAATAATATGTTTTTTTTGTAACATCATGTATCAATTTAATAAAAATAAATAAATAAAGTGGAAAAATAATTATAATATCCTGGGACATTATTCACACACGGCCATCTGATCCCAAACTAAGCAGAGCTTATACGATGGAAACCAGATAACTGATACTACATATACTACTTTTTTTGTAAATACCTACTTATATAGATAATTACACCCAGACTCAGGACAAACAGAAATGTTCATGCACACAAATATATTCTGTCCTGGGTGGGAATCGAACCTACGACCTGCGGCATGAAAGGCAATCCCATCAATCTATGCATTGCTTGTATGTAAATATGTTGAAAAAATGTCTTTCTTTCCTAACTATTTAAAATGAAAACGAAACAAATATAATGAAATGGATGCACAGAATGTTCAATCCACTATTATATCCAATAAAATTACAACCACAATCATGGTACACAGTGTGGTAATAATTTTACAGTGCCTCAGTCTATTTTCGTTCAAATCGATGTGAAGTTTTTGCTTGGCATGAGCCCCGAGGGCTGCTAGTTAGAATGTATCTGAAATCTGGTACAGTCGACAACCGGATAAAGGATAGAGTAGAATTAAATATAATACTCTTTATTGTACACCATAAGAATACATATGACATGAGATATTACGTTGTACAAAGGGCGGTCTTATCGCATAAAGCAATCTCTTCCAGACGACCTTAGGATAGATAGGAGCTGAACAATAACTAATAGCAGTAGGTGTGCAACAAGAGGTATAGAGGTTGTATCAGGGAACATAATTATTTAATAAGTTACCAAACAACTTGAAACTGACTGTATATAACTCACATTTATTTTAATGAGGCTGCAGCGTTTCCTAATTAATAAATGTTATTACTCTGTGACTGAATTTGTAAATAATAATTGTAAAAAATGAGCATGTAAGTACTTTAAAGTTCTATTGTATTTTCTCTGCAAGTGATTTTTGTAATCTTTTGAGAAAATAAATGTCTTAAACCTAATAAAAATTACTATTGTAATGATTTATGACTGGATTAACTTTTTAGGTTATGTTATTTTGATTTACTTATCAAATTAATATCTAATTATTGTTATCAATGTACCTACGTAAATGTAATTCATATATTTAAATTTAATTAATGTATTTATTTGTAATCATATTATATTCAGATACAATATAAATTGTTTTATTAATAATAGATAAAGATCAAATATACCAAAATGGTGGTATATCTATAAATTAAATGATTTTTAAATAATTTACTGTTAAAAAAGAAGGAAATTAAAAATAAATAGTAACTAAATAAGAATAAATACTTTACTAAACGGATCATAAATTATACAGAAAAATGGTGTTCTGTGACTAGCTTTTTAAAAGCAGATATTATCTGGGCACGTCTAATTACGATAGGCAAGACATTCCATAGTCGAGCTGCATGTACACTAAACGAATTTCCCCTAAAACACATTTGTGATACACTTGACTACAAAAACGACCCTTACACCGTAGATAATAGAGACACTATTATGCTTAGACTACATTGATACGGCGTCGACTGTACATCAAGCTCAAAGTACAAGTTTTTGCTCATCACATTGATTGACTTACTGGCTATGCAACAAGCTTACTCGAACTATGTTGTATCACAATATAAAACCTCATGGAACGAATGCAGTCTCTATAAAACGATTACTGTTGATTACAGGAGCTGCCTTCTGAGGATCTAAATATATAAAAAAAAAAATAGATTTTTATTCACGTAGACTTTAAAAAAGCGCTTGTTAATAGTCATTACATGTTTGTAGTATTATAGTTGTATACATTATTATTTCTAGTAACATAGATATTACACATTGTATTGATTGTATTAAAACATTTATTAAATTTATTTTATAACAGCAATGATATTTAGCTAGCTCGTATCAAGTTATTGTCAAGAGATTATGTTTAAGTTTAATTATCTAGTTTAAGTCTAATATTTTTAATACATATTGTCAATGGTTCTGTCTATATTAAAGTGTTATTATTATGACGGACCTTGTGTTAATAACGACGGTCGCGCTTTAGATAGAAATAGAAAGAAAAAGGTTGCAAGGGAGGGTTCAAAGTGGCGCGTAGCTTCTCCATTCGCATTGCAGTTGCAAACTCAATACACCAATTTGCGGCAGTCTCTGGATTGTCACGGTACTTTATATGCTTTTGTTTCGGCTGTCCGACATGCTATAGGAGCATGTTCCGCCATCTACGGTCAAGTCACAATTTACGTCATCTGAGTGCCGCTTGACCATCCCTTTTGGCTGCTATTTTAGTATACACTGCCACAGTTTTAGTAGTCATCACTGAGTATGAGAACTATGCTGTTGTGTTTTATAAATAGCATTTGTACCTTTAATAACTTTTTAGAAAATGTATAGGTCAATTAACGTGCATCTAGCACCTAAATGTATACAGTTTTTAAAAGGTGTTAATATAATAGTAGGTAATGTCTTCTCGGTAGAATTTTGGCCACGGCGGCCAGTCTCAATTGAGACTAGCTATCTGTGCGGAAAATTTTATATTCCATCATCATAACTAGGGACACGACCGGAATTCGGTCAGGTACAGGACCGACAGCTTTACGAGCTCTTCGAGGCACGGGGGTGTAAATACCGCCAACTCCCGAAAAAAATAAATCGTAATGTACATTTCGCCCGCCAAAATTAACTTTTGATAAATATAAAATTTGTAATGACACAGCATGTTTCGTAGTTAAATATCAGTATGCAAATAGTTTAAATGTTATAATATTTTCATTTACTTTCATAATTTACAAAATATTTGAGAATTACTTAAATACATATAGATACTTAAACTAAAACTATAAATAATCTCTTTGACAATAATCAAAACTAGCTTGCTAAGTAAATCATTACTGTCATAAATTAAATGTTATATCTAAATGCTTTCATACAAGCCGCACAATCAAATATCCATATTTACCTAGAAATTATTATGTATTCTTAACTTAAGAGGCCTATTACAGTCCACTAGCGCCGCCAATCGAAAAAATGTCATAACTCGTAAAATCTTACCCACACATATGGCGTGTCTATGGATAGGTCTTCAAAAATCATATTGAGGTTCCTAATATCATTTGTTTCTAAACTGAATAGTTTGCGCGAGGGACACTTCCAAATTGGTAAAATGAGTGTGTGTGTCCCCCCTGTAACTTCTAAAATAAGAGACTGATAAAACTGAAAACTGACAAAAATATATGATGTACACATGGTTTGAACGTGATCTAGCAAGTAGTTTTTTTTAATACGTCATAAATCGTAAACTGCAATTTACCTTTCATTTAATCAACTGAAATACTGGCTGCTACGGAACCCTTCATGGGCGAGTCCGACTAGCACTTGACCGGTTTTTTTTAATGACGACGCCCACAATACGGAATCTAATCCCTGTGTCGTGGGGTAGGTACTTTACAAACAAATAATTGACGGACACATAGTACATCCAGACTTAGAACAACTATTTATGGATGTAATTTTGTTTCATGGTTACCATATGTTCTCTTTTCTATATAAATGTGTGTAATGCAGTTTTAGGTTAGCTTACTTTAATATTTTTGTTAATTGGCATTTATCTGTAAGTGATTGTTACACTGCTACTTGCATCATATATTTGTTATTTTGTGTACTGATAAAGTAAACAATTGTTAGTGAACCAAATAAATGAATCCTGCGCGGTAATCGAACCCGGGACACGAAGCAGAACCAGTTTTAAACGTTGCGACACACATGCAGTCAAATAAAAATAGAGACATCATTCATTTAGGAATGTTCTGGTGTATCATGTACGTAACAGAACAGTTAATTTTGATTTCCATGTGCTTGTGAGTTTCCTTACAAATACTTAATTGAGAACATAACCTTGCCCTTATAGGGGTCAATACTCAAAAGGCTTAACGACACCCTATTGTTATCACTACTGCCAGTCTGTCGTTCCGTATAAACTGATTGAGTTACATACGTATGTATATCTAGATAGCACTGTATAGTATTAATGCAGTTATGTTCTTAGGACGTTGCGAAACATATGTATATGGGATAGACATCATTTATCATGACAGTTGAATGAAGTCCACTGCTGGAAAAAGGCCTCAACTAAAGAGTTGTGCCTTAATTTGGAGGGCTATATCATAATCGCCACGCTTTGCAGGCGGGTTGGCGATCGCAGTATGATGGTCATAGTACACAGAGAGACGCTGCTGCCCGTTCTCTGGTATGTATTCCTTCGAATGATTTCTACGCCCCTCACGGGATGAGATGGGGTGATGATATTCTATGCCGTCAGCACGTTATCATGGATGTACCCCACTAATTTTGGGGTCACACAAGTAGTTATGTAGTGCAGGGAGACTGCCTCGTTGGTCTAGCGGTAGCGTGTTCATCCGCAGAGAACAAGGTCCTGGGTTCAAATCCTGCGTAACGGCCAAAAGTGAGTTTGGGACTTTTCTGTAAAAAGAAAAATTTCACAGCATCAGCCCTAAGTCTGAAAATTGGCGGTATTACACCCCTGTGCCTCGGAGAGCACGTAAAGCCGTCGGTCCTGTAATTGACCTCTTTCCGGTCGTGTCGCTATTCGTCCCATCGGATCATGAGAGTGATGGAATAGAAAGTGCTCCTGTGTTTCAGATGGCTAATCTCTGTGAAGACTGTCCGCCGTGGCCGAAATTCGGCCGGGAAGACATCAACATCATCAAACGACCACACATGTGATGTAGTGCATGAAGTAGCACTATTTGTATGTAGTTTGCTGCACTCACCTAATAAAAGTTTATTACTCTGTAAAGCACAACAAAATACAGATACACATTATTGTTTTTTGCCCGCAATTCCGAAATAACAGCCTTCGTAAATAGCAACATTACGTCGAGTTACGCAGTTTAAGAGAGACAATACCCTGTGGTCAGTATAAATTGAATCCACAAAGGTGTATTGAGTGGTCGTTACAGTGATATGTGGGCAATATACACTTGGGAGCATTTTTAGTAGTATTCCACAATGCCCCTTTAACATTAACTGCCAATCGAGAGAATTATATCCCGTGCTGCGGTAGCGGCCGACGAGTGCCAGGAACAAATCAATCGTCTATCGCTAAATCATTTAACATTCGATCTCTTATCTATATATATATATATTGTAACTTGTACCACACACCTCACACTATGTAGGTGCTATGTAGGTATGTGGTGCTGTTACCTACAAATACCCACAAATATTACAAATGTGATCTCAAATATCATATCATACATGTACTTAAATTAGACATAAGACCATTTACTGGAGTGGAGGGTTGATAACCTGAGACACAGGAACCATCCTAGTTCAGGTATCAGCCCACCATAGTATATATTATTGTGATAAAAATGTATGTGCACTTTCTCCAAACTGTATTGTACTATGGTGAGAAATAAACGATTTATTATTATTATTTTTATTATAAAGAGATCTGTGGTTAATTTGACCAACTGTTCAGGGATATACCGTTTCTTCGACTAGTTATTGAATGAAAAATGCTTCTCTCGGTTGAATTTAGATGTCCAGTACAGGACTCGGATAGAAACTTTCACACTTATAATACTAGAAGATGCAGGCCATATTATTATTATTGTTAATTTTTTTTAATTACAATGTATTAAAATATTATAATTAATGTTAGGTGTACATGATTTGATAAAATTTCGCATGTCATTGTCGACAAAATATGTGAAACTATAATTTGTGATGACTGTAAAATCTTGTCTGTACCATATTTTGAGCGAAATAAAGAGTAGTAGTAGTAGTATAGTATTCCACAATGCTCTCCCAGAAAATGTAAATAAAGTACCAATTTTTGTATTTAAATCCTCTTTAGCGTGTTGAGCACTTTTTGGTTACAAATACAAATCAGTTTATTTGCAAGAATTTAGTTTACAGGGTATGGTCTTAAATTAAAATGGTCCATTTACATTCTACCTTTCTATCATGGTATGTATACAACTATATTATACAACAAATAAAAAAAACAACAAATAATGTATACAACTATATTACTACAAACATGTTCTGACTATTTACAAGCGCTTTTTAAAAGTCCACGTGAATAAAAACCTTTTTTATTTTATTTATTTTATTTTATGCAAATTTTTCAACGTTTCAAACAGTCATAATCTAATATTTTGCAAGCAAGCAACTCATTAATACCTAATTGTTGAATAATGTCATAATTGATTATTGTAATAATTAGCTTTAATTACTGTAATTGGTGTACCGTTTAAATTAAAGTAAATAAATAAATAAATAATTATTTGATGGCATGGTCCCATTAATAATGCTATGTCAAATTCAGTGAGATATTAATTTGGTTGGTTTGGTTGAACAAAAATCATGGAGTCACGTCATGGAACGTTTTGCTGTGTGGATGACGGCATAGAATATCATCACCCTATTTCATTCCGTGGGGGGTGTAGTACTATACTATGATCATCATACTACAATCGCCAACCCGTCAGCCAAGCCTTCGGTGCACAACTCCAATTCGCAATGATAATTAAAAATAATATGTTTTTTTTGTAACATCATGTATCAATTTAATAAATAAATAAATAAAGTGGAAAAATAATTATAATATCCTGGGACATTATTCACACACGGCCATCTGATCCCAAACTAAGCAGAGCTTATACGATGGAAACCAGATAACTGATACTACATATACTACTTTTTTTGTAAATACCTACTTATATAGATAATTACACCCAGACTCAGGACAAACAGAAATGTTCATGCACACAAATATATTCTGTCCTGGGTGGGAATCGAACCTACGACCTGCGGCGTGAAAGGCAATCCCATCAATCTATGCATTGCTTGTATGTAAATATGTTGAAAAAATGTCTTTCTTTCCTAACTATTTAAAATGAAAACGAAACAAATATAATTAAATGGATGCACAGAATGTTCAATCCACTATTATATCCAATAAAATTACAACCACAATCATGGTACACAGTGTGGTAATAATTTTACAGTGCCTCAGTCTATTTTCGTTCAAATCGATGTGAAGTTTTTGCTTGGCATGAGCCCCGAGGGCTGCTAGTTAGAATGTATCTGAAATCTGGTACAGTCGACAACAGGATAAAGGATAGAGTAGAATTAAATATAATACTCTTTATTGTACACCATAAGAATACATATGACATGAGATATTACGTTGTACAAAGGGCGGTCTTATCGCATAAAGCAATCTCTTCCAGACGACCTTAGGATAGATAGGAGCTGAACAATAACTAATAGCAGTAGGTGTGCAACAAGAGGTATAGAGGTTGTATCAGGGAACATAATTATTTAATAAGTTACCAAACAACTTGAAACTGACTGTATATAACTCACATTTATTTTAATGAGGCTGCAGCGTTTCCTAATTAATAAATGTTATTACTCTGTGACTGAATTTGTAAATAATAATTGTAAAAAATGAGCATGTAAGTACTTTAAAGTTCTATTGTATTTTCTCTGCAAGTGATTTTTGTAATCTTTTGAGAAAATAAATGTCTTAAACCTAATAAAAATTACTATTGTAATGATTTATGACTGGATTAACTTAATAGGTTATGTTATTTTGATTTACTTATCAAATTAATATCTAATTATTGTTATCAATGTACCTACGTAAATGTAATTCATATATTTAAATTTAATCAATGTATTTATTATATTATTGTTTTATTAATAATAGATAAAGATCAAATATACCAAAATGGTGGTATATCTATAAATTAAATGATTTTTAAATAATTTACTGTTAAAAAAGAAGGAAATTAAAAATAAATAGTAACTAAATAAGAATAAATACTTTACTAAACGGATCATAAATTATACAGAAAAATGGTGTTCTGTGACTAGCTTTATATAAGCAGATATTATCTGGGCACGTCTAATTACGATAGGCAAGACATTCCATAGTCGAGCTGTATGTACACTAAACGAATTTCCCCTAAAACACATTTGTGATACACTTGACTACAAAAACGACCCTTACACCGTAGATAATAGAGACACTATTATGCTTAGACTGAATTAATACGGCGTCGACTGTACATCAAGCTCAATGCACAAGTTTTTGCTCATCACATTGATTGACTTACTGGCTATGCAACAAGCTTACTCGAACTATGTTGCATCACAATATAAAACCTCATGGAACTAATGCAGTCTCTATAAAACGATTACTGTTGATTACAGGAGCTGCCTTCTGAGGATCTAAATAAATAAAAAAAAAATAGTTTTTTATTCACGTAGACTTTAAAAAAGCGCTTGTTATAGTCATTACATGTTTGTAGTATTATAGTTGTATACATTATTATTTCTAGTAACATAGATATTTAGGTACACATTGTATTGATTGTATTAAAACATTTATTAAATTTATTTTATAACAGCAATGATATTTAGCTAGCTCGTATCAAGTTATTGTCAAGAGATTATGTTTAAGTTTAATTATCTAGTTTAAGTCTAATATTTTTAATACATATTGTCAATGGTTCTGTCTATATTAAAGTGTTATTATTATGACGGACCTTGTGTTAATAACGACGGTCGCGCTTTAGATAGAAATAGAAAGAAAAAGGTTGCAAGGGAGGGTCCAAAGTGGCGCGTAGCTTCTCCATTCGCATTGCAGTTGCAAACTCAATAAACCAATTTGCGGCAGTCTCTGGATTGTCACGGTACTTTATATGCTTTTGTTTCGGCTGTCCGACATGCTATAGGAGCATGTTCCGCCATCTACGGTCAAGTCACAATTTACGTCATCTGAGTGCCGCTTGACCATCCCTTTTGGCGGCTATTTTAGTATACACTGCCACAGTTTTAGTAGTCATCACTGAGTATGAGAACTATGCTGTTGTGTTTTATAAATAGCATTTGTACCTTTAATAACTTTTTAGAAAATGTATAGGTCAATTAAGGTGCATCTAGCACCTAAATGTATACAGTTTTTAAAAGGTGTTAATATAATAGTAGGTAATGTCTTCTCGGTAGAATTTTGGCCACGGCGGCCAGTCTCAATTGAGACTAGCTATCTGTGCGGAAAATTTTATATTCCGTCATCATAACTAGGGACACGACCGGAATTCGGTCAGGTACAGGACCGACAGCTTTACGAGCTCTTCGAGGCACGGGGGAGTAAATACCGCCAACTCCCGAAAAAAATAAATCGTAATGTACATTTCGCCCGCCAAAATTAACTTTTGATAAATATAAAATTGGTAATGACACAGCATGTTTCGTAGTTAAATATCAGTATGCAAATAGTTTAAATGTTATAATATTTTCATTTACTTTCATAATTTACAAAATATTTGAGAATTACTTAAATACATATAGATACTTAAACTAAAACTATAAATAATCTCTTTGACAATAATCAAAACTAGCTTGCTAAGTAAATCATTACTGTCATAAATTAAATGTTATATCTAAATGCTTTCATACAAGCCGCACAATCAAATATCCATATTTACCTAGAAATTATTATGTATTCTTAACTTAAGAGGCCTATTACAGTCCACTAGCGCCGCCAATCGAAAAAATGTCATAACTCGTAAATAGAATCAAAAATACAAAATATGTTCTATTATTACTGTGGAAAAGGCAATAACGTAATTGTATAACACCTTATCAACACTTGAAATATAGCTGTTTAGCTAAATCGTTCATTCAAAACATAAACGGCCGTTTTTGTTACAAATGCACGATTTAGCTAAACAGCTATATTTCAAGTGTTGACAATGTGTTATAAAATTACGTTATTGCCTTTTCTACAGTAATAATAGACCACATTTTGTATTTTTGATTCTATTTACGAGTTATGACATTTTTTCGATTGGCGGCGCTAGTGGACTGTAAAAGGCCCCTTAATACAAACATGTTTTGATTATTTATATGCGCTTTGTCAAAGTCTATTTGACTAAAAACCATTTTAATTTGATTTTATGTCGTATTTGTCTGTTGTTGTGGCAATTATTTCGAAGATTTTGCGCAGTTCTTTTTTATCCTTTATTTTAATACGGAACTTTTCACAAATCACGACAGTATACAACATTTTAGCTTCTGATATGGGTGCCGATAAAAGAATAAGCATAAATCTAATGTTTTAACATTATGATCAATTATTTTCGCAGTTATGTATTACACAGTTTTGTATCTGTGTATTTATGTTAAGTCTGTAACATACACTTTATAAAATTGTGAGTGCATGCCACTTGGTGTCGACGAACTAATCTCGGAGTGTCTAGTTAACTTAGTTGTAAATCTTTTTATGGGTGTGGTGTTATTTACAACTTTGGTTTTACTTGCACTTACTCATTTAACAGTAGGTAGTCTGTGAAGTGTGATTATAGCTTTTGCTTGTAAGTTGAATGATCGATTAGTATACTTATTACTTACCTTATCTTTTCCTTTTTTATTGTTGACTAATGAGTAGATTTCAGAAGCAATAAATCGTATTGAAATCGGTTCTTACATTACGAAAGTGTCACAAATAAACATACCTACATTCTGAAGTAGTATATCTGTGACGACAGCCGTGACGTGGTGGAATGACCGTGCCGTGACTCAGTTGTTGTGAACCTACTTTCTGATCCAAATATTTGTGTTCATGAACATGTATAGTTTTTTTTTATTGTCTTGGTCTAGGTATTTTCTGTGTATTTTATGTATATAAGTACAGACACCAGCACATCCGGCTACCCCAATCTGTCAAATTTCTTTTATAGATTTTAAACTTTATCACATAAGTATAAGGTTCACTTTCAATTGGGGAGATTTGACAGATTGGGGTAGCTTGATGTGCTGGCGTCTGTACATCAAAAAAGTCTAGGGAGACGTCGACTTAGGCGTCGTCAATTAAATGGCAAAAACGGCAAAAAGGATGATATAAATAACTAGCTGTGCCCCACGGTATTACGCGCGTCAAATTTTATAAATTATCACAGCTCCTCCCCCGGAGGTGATAGCGTGATAATATGTAGTCTTTATGTTGACCCGACCTCTTAGTTATATTCATGCAAAATTTGAAGTAAATCCATGCAGTACTTTTTAAGTTTAGCCCGGACATACATACAGACAAACAGACACAAATTCTAGAATCTATATTTGCGTCTTCGAAATCGAATCTAGATCACGCCCCAAGCATCCTTTTAAAAAAATATTCAATGTACAGTTTTAACTTTCCTACGATTTTATTATATGTATAGACAATCTGTGTTTCTACCAACGACGCAAATAAAGCAATGACAGCAATTAGGCATGATCAAATTGGTTCATTAAAATCCTTTTAGGAAATGGCCACCCACCTTTCAATCAATAAGTTATTATCATGTTGTTGCATATCCATACGCAACAGAGCTCTTCGTTGGGGCATATCCCATGCGTGGGTTAAGGTCTGGCGGTTGAGTAGGCCACGGCAGATCATTACAACCTAACTTACAAAAAACCGGTCAAGTGCGAGTCAGACTCGCCCATGAGGGGTTCCGTAGCAGCAAGTATTTCAGTTGATTAAATGAAAGCAAATTGCGGTTTACGATTTATGACGCATTAAAAAAAACTACTTGCTATATCTCGTTCAAACCAATTTTTGTTGTTAATTTGCATGGTTATGTACATCATATATTTTTTTAGTTTCATCATTCTCTTATTTTAGAAGTTACAGGGGGGGGGGGGGCACACATTTTACCACTTTGGAAGTGTCTCTCGCGCAAACTATTCAGTTTAGAACAAAATGATATTAGAAACCTCAATATAATTTTTGAAGACCTATCCATAGAAACCTCACATGTATGGGTACGATGAAAAAAAAAATTGAGTTTCAGTTCTATGTATGGGGACGCCCGAAAATTATGGTTATTTTTCTATTTTTGTGCAAAAATCTTAATGCGGTTCACCGAATACATCTACTTACCAAGTTTCAACACTGCAGCTCTTATAGTTTAGGAGAAAAGTGGCTGTGACATACGGACGAGGTATTCCATGAAGCACACCCAAACGAAGCACACCCAGACGAAGCACACCTAAAGTATTCCACTAAGCACACCCGTAGGTGGGCTTCAAATAAAATTTTTTCCTATTCCACGAAGCACACCTACGAATATCACTCCCATAGTGCGGGGACTAAGAAATAAAAATGTCGATAGAAGAAAATATTTATTATTTAAAAGAATTTCAGTTTCATTATAATAATGTGACACAATATTCGACACAATATTTGTCATTTTTGTAATCTTACTATGTAAAATCACAGATTGTTTCATAATTAGCTTTCCAAAAAAATTATTATTTTTTAACAATTTTTCTATTATTTTCCTCGTTTGTGCTCTTAATAAAATCACTGATTGTTTCATGCAATGTTGAAGTTTTCTTATAGCTACCTGTTTAGTGAATAATAAAAAATACTCTACTTTAACATAAAAAATCACAGATTGTTTCATAATTACAATAAAAACTTGGA
Organism: Pseudoips prasinana; assembly: GCA_951640165.1. Taxonomy (NCBI): domain Eukaryota; kingdom Metazoa; phylum Arthropoda; class Insecta; order Lepidoptera; family Nolidae; genus Pseudoips; species Pseudoips prasinana. Next base: position 21,688,324 of record OX621260.1, read on the forward strand.
CAAATATCAAAAACATTGTAAATATAGTTTTCCATAGAGATCAATGTTGAAGTTTTCTTATAGCTACCTGTTTAGTGAATAATAAAAATACTCTAATTTAACATAAAAAATCACAGATTGCTTCATAATTACAATAAAAACTTGGACAAATATCAAAAGCATTGTAAATATAGTTTTCTACAGAGATCTATGTTGATGTTTTCTTATAGCTACCTGTTTAGTGAAAAATAAAAATACTCTACTTTAACATAAAAAATCACAGATTGTTTCATAATTACAATAAAAACTTGGACAAATATCAAACACATTGTAAATATAGTTTTCCATAGAGATCTATGTTGAAGTTTTCTTATAGCTACCTGTTTAGTGAATAATAAAAATACTCTACTTTAACATAAAAAATCACAGATTGTTTCATAATTACAATAAAAACTTGGACAAATATCAAAAGCATTGTAATTATAGTTTTCTACAGAGATCTATGTTGATGTTTTCTTATTGCTACCTTTTAACTAATAATAAAAATACTCTAGTTTTATCTAAAATCACAGACTGTTTAAAATCACAAATCACAATCTTTAAGATTCTTAAATAATCTTGAAGAAATGGGCAAATTAGTATCTAAACTTGTCAATTAAATAAATTATTAATCAGAATCTTAATTTCTCTAGACAATGTCCAACTGAAATTAAGCCATTTTTATAATCTTTTATTGTGTTTTCGATTATATTATTTTTTTTTTCAGCATTTTTTGATGATTTGAATAACCCATTTTTACTCTAATTTCGGCATAATTATTGCAATTTTTTTGGAAGCAATCTAAAAGTTTTGCCAGATTTATGACTCTGTTTTTATTGAAAATTTTATTTATTTCAGAGTAATGAGACTCTGTATAATTATTAGTTTTATTTTTTACGTTATAACACGACCATTTGTCGTGCCATAACTTATGTTCGAGCCACTGAGTTACAATGTAATCGTTATATCTAGATATACTTTCACCTTGAGGACATTCGCTCATGATGTAAAGCCAGGCCTCATCCAAGTCTTCCAGCGGTAAATGTGGCAAAGCCGTACATAAGGCAACATGTTTTCTATGTATGCTATTCTTATCTAAACCTAAGTCCCTAGATTTTTTTAAAATTGCTTTTTTAAAATGAAAATAGCATCCCTTTGTTTGTGCGTTAGGAAATACTGCTGTAAGACTCCTGACGGCAGCTTCCTCAAAATCGCTTGTGAAAACATTGACTTGCATTTTGGGTATTGTTGTTTTTAATAATTGAAATAATATTTTATAGGTCGTTTTTTTTTGTTTTGTAATAAAGCATAGGCTAAAGGTTTAACGATATTTTCAACCTCACCGTGGATGCTGTAAATTTGAAGAAATGGTTTAGGCGCGCATTTAAAAGTTCCATCGCAGTATATATGACCGCAGCTTTCAAGTTCCTGTCTACTCTTCTGTGTAGCAAATAAAAGTATTCTCGTTTTTCCGTCGTTATAGTCAGCAAGTACAAAGTCTTGAAACGGTTGAGGTACCTGGACATCAAATAAATACTTATTTTAAATCATTTGTACTAAAATAAATACTAATAATAATTGTTTATTGTCACAAATATTTACATATGAATACATAGGCTGTGCACATATTGAAGAAAGTAAGGTAAAACAAATGACTTTCTTTCCTTCACAAAATAAAAGCCGCACTGTTAGATAGTTACTCTATAAATCGTTCAATATCTGCGACTAAAAAACTGGTTAACATTAACAAAACAAAAGTCTTTTTAAAGTGAAATATTATTATCAACCTTATCCCATTAAAATATAATTGAAAATGGCATGCAAGAATTTCTTTGCTAAGATATTAGCAAACTCTTACATGAGTTCTATTTTATTACAATAACGTTCAAATTAAAAAAAAAACTTAGATTCCATGTCTCAATATTTTCATAATATTCTAAGGAAATATTAACTCTACTTACTTGTACATCTATAGGTGACTTTGCAAACAATCTATTTACACCGAGAGATTTGTTTCTCTTGTTGTAGAGGCCGGACTTACCATTTTTGAATTGTGGCATATCACTGATTAAATTCAATCCTTGGTCCAATGTATCATTAAGTTTTTGCTTGTAAATTGTAGGAATGGGCTCCATGGTGGAAACAACTCGCTGCTCGATTTCATGCATTGCTTCCTTAATTTGGGTCTCCAAAACGTTTGAGGCACATTTATGTTCCTTTATTTTAACAACTTCTTCCATGCTACTTAAAGTGAGTACGCCATTACACCCTTTTTTAATACACCGCCACAAGGCATTACCGTTTTTATAAATCTTGTGTTTACTATATTGTTTGTTGTTATACACTAACACTTGTGTCCCCTTCCGGCCAAGTACGTAATTAATAGATGGGTTAAAATTTCTACTACTTGGACCTGCCATCGGCTCCATTATTTTGTTTGAATAAATTGCACGAAAAATAGAAAAAATAACAATAACAAGACCGGCGCACAATTGCATACACTCAGCCCGTGACGTCGCGATAGTGTAATGAGAACTAGCTAAGCATGTAAACAAGTTCCGGAAACACTCGGCTAAATTCGAGTTGGCTCGGGCATTCAGTGGCGGGCGCACGCGTTGACTATTAGCGCATCATGTATACGTCTTATCTATGGGATTTATATATGAACATTATGAAAATTACAAGTATTGTATCACATTATTATAATGAAACTGTAAGATGTTAGATATTTAAGTTAGTCTTTTAAATAATAAATATTTTCTCCTATCGATATTTTTATTTCTTAGACCCCGCACTATGGGAGTGATATCCGTAGGTGTGCTTCGTGGAATAGGAAATTAATTATATAAAATTTTTATTTGAAGCCCACCTACGGGTGTGCTTAGTGGAATACTTTAGGTGTGCTTCGTCTGGGTGTGCTTCGTTTGGGTGTGCTTCATGGAATACCTCATACGGACGGATAGACAGACAGACAGACATGACGAATCTATAAGGGTTCGGTTTTTTGCCATTTGGCTACGGAACCCTAAAAAGCATTAATTACAGATACGAAGCATTATCCATATCGTGCATCCAACCTACATATCCCGGGAAGCACATTGATCTTACGTTATGTGTTTAGGATCTGTCCACTGGTATTTATGCGCACATTTATCACTATAATACATACATTTCAAATGTGCCTTCACGCCTCTGAGATAACTCCCATTTCTTAGTACAGCTACATATCAAGCTATACATTTCCAATATAAGCTGACCTGTCATTGTATGGAAATAGTACACAACGCGGGATCAGCTTATACTGGAAAAATATAGCTTGCTATGGTTAAGCGGTGTGGTTAAGTTGACACCACTTAACCACACTTAACCGTCGGTCTAAATAAACACTTTGACTTTAACACACATTTTATTACGTGGATTTTTGTCGTGTAATTGTATCCGTCGTTTTAACTGTACTATTAAATAAACAGTTATATAAACCATATTTATTGAAGAAGGTCTAAGAGCACTTAAGTGTTTACTATGCACTTGGGTAGGCGAGTGTTCAATATTGACATAAGTACTTTTGTGCAAAACGTGGAAAACAATGCTCTACCCGCTCTCAAAATATTAGTTCCCAACCAATAAAAATATAGATTTCCATACAAATTACACACGCCATTTGTGAAAAGCCTTAAAAGGACTTACAAAATCACTATGTTCGTCGCATTACAACAAACATCCTATTTTATATGGGAGCAGGCGTCGAAATGTTGTGTTGTGTTGATATTTCTGTGGAATAAATATAAAATATTGATTTTATCGGTTAAGTATCGACGTGCAGTGATAATAAAGTCAACACTGATAGTCAGTAAAAATCAGAGGCGGCGGTTGATTGCAAATTTACGAAGTATCTTTAGAGGCGTTGACTGTTAAGTCAAGTTACTCTTTCGACTAAGAGTATAACATAAATTGGTGTCAATTCTGTATTGTAACTTATTTGATTAAGGTAATTTAAATTATATTAGGGCCTGTTGGCGTGGTTGACAAATGCTTGCGTTTCACGCCGGAGGTCGTGGGTTTGGCCAAGGACAGCTATTTGTGTGCATGAACATGTCTGTTGGTCCTGAGTAGGGTGTAATTATCTATATACGTATGTATTTACATAAGAAAAGTTGTTACGATTGTGGCATCGGGATTTCAGGGGCAGAAGTAGTGGTTTGAAATGAGTCCTCTTGTATGTTGTTTTTGAGACAATTTTGTATATTTCGTGTAAAAGTAAGTAGTAATGCGCGTGAAGAATTCTTATGTCTACGTTTTCGAATTTAGACAACTATCTAACTTTTTAAAGTCTTAAAAAAGAAAAGTGTTGCACAGATAACACAAAAAAATAATAATTTCACAGTTAATAGTTTAACACCAATAAATCTACTGGATAAATTTAACACTAATGGCGAAAGATGGCGCTATGCGTTAACAAAAGTAGTATATGTAGTATATCAGCTAGGTATCTGGTTTCCATGGTACAAGCTCAGCTTAGTTTGGGATCAGATGGCCGTGTGTCTGCGACACGTCCCAGAATATTAATATAGTTTAGTATTGTTAATGTATCTACTTGTCACCGAAAATGGGATTTTATTCGAAGTAACTCGGTTTTCAACTAGTAATTATCTAAATTTAATTTCGAGTTGAAACCGTATAACAGATTTTTTCGCTGAAATTGATAGGTCATTTCGTTCATACAGCATATAAATCTTTGCCTGCAAGGTATAGTTAATAAATAAGTGACCTATTATCACTCCAAATAAACTAAATTGACTGATTTAGGTATAAACGCGCTTTTTGTATGGTTGCTTTTTGTATAGAAAGATTTTCGGGTTTATGGGTATATTTTAAAAATAATATAAAAATAATCATTACTGGCCTGTCTAATTAATATCCTGACTGCTGATGTAGCCAGAGTTCGTGGGTGCGATCCCCGTTCAGGACTAATCTTTGTATGAAGAGAACGATTATTTGTTCGGTGTCTGAGTCTAATTTATTTATTATATGTATGTATTTGGAATTATGTAAGTTTAAGTTTGTTTATAAATCAATCGATCGTTTATAAAAATATTATTTAATATAAATTAAAATTAATAAATTTTGTTGAAATAAGATTCTGGTCTATACTAGTAAGTCAGAATCAGGGCCGCTTTTTAAATGAATGTATCAGTTATCTACGTATAAAATTTATCTGAAGGAAAATCATCTGAGCGTTTATTTTTTATATGGGCTTACATGCATCGATTTGGATCGTGTACTCGTGAAACGCAAATATGCTCCAAGCGGCATGAAATTGAAACTTTAATTTCTAATAAATATGCATTTAATATGGCTATAAAATCTTTGTCTATTCCTCAATTTTATTAAGGTCAACTGCTAACTTAAGGTCAGGTTAGAATTATACGAGCTACTGGCCTGACCTTATAGAACTTATACGAAACTTGAGGGTTTAAAAGGTCCTATTCACATTCTCATATCCACATTCGACCGTTGGTCACACGTCGTGAAATAGCCGATGTTATATACTTTATGAATATTAAGAGGATCCATTGACTTCTGTCGAAAATTCTATTAAATGTACCAAGAGCAGCAGCAAGACAAACTAATCCTATTCATCTTCTTTTCGTACCAAAATATAGCCAGAATGCATATTTGTGGCGACCGAGCAGTAGTCTTAATAAATATTACAAAGGGCATCATTTTGGCATCTTTAAAGCTAGCTCAGAGGCAGTACGACAGTTCCTTAGTCAAACCTTTTTTTTATGGACTTAGGATTTATATAGGTATTTGTTTTTTTTTTTGTTAGAATGTTCACTCTAGGTCAAGTAACGTAAAGTATTCGCTAAAACCTGTTTTTGCTTCATCATCATCATCATATCAGCCGAAAGACGTCCACTGCTGGACAAAGGCCTCCCCCAAAGATCTCCACAATTGCCGGTCTTGCGCTATCCGCATCCAGCGATTTCCAGCGACCCGCACAAGATCATCGGTCCATCTTGTTTTTGCTTATTATATTGTTATTTTTGCTTTATTATTATTATTTTTTTTAAAAGAGAACGCCCGCACTATCGAATCTAATCCCTGTGTCGCGCGGTACTTTATAAACATATAATAAACGGACACAAATTATATCTAGACTCAGAAGAACTATTTATGAGTCAAACAAATATTTGTCCGGCGCGGGAATCAAACCGGGGCACGAACTGGCGAGGCAACTGTCTTAGCCGCTGCGTCACTGGTGCAGTCACCATCATCACATCACATGCTTTGTTACCATTGTATAGCTGTTGGTCTTAAAAAGAATAAAAAAAAATATTATCAGATGCGTCAATAGGCTCGTATATAGTAACTAATCAACCTATTAGCTTTACGATTGAGCTTTATATGACTTGAGTTAAACACGGTTCTGAATTGACGAGCACTTTTAATACGGTTTATTGGTCGTCAAAACCATACAGCCTTTTCCAATCAATTTAAAAGCTTTTTTATGTTTTATGGCGCATGGTATTAATCTGCTCGTTACTACTGCAGATTATGAAGGACAGCATACCAGTGAAATTATGCATCCTGATGTTCAAAGTGTCTTGGCTATACGCACAGATAGTTGCACACGCTCATAAACACATTTGATTTAATTTAATTTAATTTTAATATACATATGTCATTTTAGGAGGAAAATATTATACGCCTAAATATTAAATATTTTGCTTTTGTATAAGACGTCTTGCTATGAAAGAGCGTACTATCCTAATACAAGCACTATATGTCTAAACGAGGCTCCATTCGCTAACAATATTATAATAGGAATTAGGACATTATTCACACACGGCAATCTGATACCAAAATAAGCAGAGCTCGTACTATGAAAACCAGATAAGATAACCAGCTGTGGACGTACTTTGACTGATATGATGATGATGATGATAAATATAAGTATGTATTTACAAAAGAAAAGTAGTATGTGTAGTATATTAGTTTCTGATTTCCATAGTACAAGCTCTGCTTAGATTGGGATCAGATGGCCGTGAGTAAATAATGTCCCAGGTTATTATTATTATTAATGTCCCAGGATATTATTTTTACCTCGTAGAACGGCTGGCCGCTGGGGCAGAAAGGTTCTGGAGTACCATACCCGAAGACGAAGCGTGGGTAGGCCACCTATGAGACGAAATGATTGTAGGACCATGTTGGGATCGCTGGAAACCACTGAATGCGGATAGCGCAAGTCCATCAATTGTGGAGATCCTTGAGTAGGCCATAAACAAACTAAACCACCACTTAGAATAAAAAAGGCTATACTTCGTGCTTTCACTCCATCAATTAATTATCTGTGACATAACACTACCAAATATTAAATGAAATACATATAATCTTTGGTACTGTTTTGTTATAGGTACTAACACACTGCTTAGTTATGTGATTTACATACATGAACTCATTGACATGTGGTGGGAAACCCGCCAGATCTTGGCTTACCATCAGCGAGATTGGTCAAGCGCCAGCCAATCAAATATAAGATTAAAAACCGGCCAAGTGCGAGTCGGACTCGCACATGAAGGGTTCCGTAGCAGCAAGTATTTCAGTTGATTAAATGAAAGCAAATTGCAGTTTATAACGTATTAAAAAAAAACTTCTTGCTAGATCTCGTTCAAACCAATTTTCGTTGTTAGGCTCTATGGTAATGTACATCATATATTTTTTTTAGTTTTATCATTCTCTTATTTTAAAAGTTACAGGGGGGGGGGGGGACACTCATTTTACCACTTTGGAAGTGTTTCTCGCGCAAACTATTCAGTTTAGAAAAAAATTATATTAGGAACCTCAATATCATTTTTGAAGACCTATACACCCCACATGTATGAGTACGATGAAAAAAATTTTTTGAGGTATAGTTCTATGTATGGCGACCCTCCAAAATTATTGTTATTTTTCTATTTTTGTGTAAAAATCTTAATGCGGTTCACAGAATACACCTACTTACCAAGTTTCAGCAGTACAGCTCTTATAGTTTCGGAAAAAAGTGGCTGTGACATGCGGACGGACAGACTGACAGACAGACATGACGAATCTATAAGGATTCCGTTTTTGGCTATTTGGCTACGGAACCCTAAAAAAGATTCAATTTTATAAGAATCAGCATTGCCGACGATGCCGAGGAATTTTTCAACACTTAGTTATAGTAGTGTTCAAATTAGTTGATATTTTTTTTTTAGTGTTAATTGTTAAATTGTTTTTTCATTTTCGATCTCTTCAGGGGACCATCTTCAGGACGAATGCGACCCGCACGACGCGGACGTCGAGATCTACAAACCCAAAAGATTATAAAATTGGAGCATACGCATATAATACAAATTACCGTATCTACAGGCATCTACAACAAATTGTAACACTTGGTGACACAATTACTGCCGTTTGTACAATAGCTCGTGCAACAAAAATAGCTGAAAATACTTTAATGACTGAGAATTATAACCTATACATCATATATTAACAAACTATCCTATATACTATACAAATCCTCTCCCCCGGACCTCTGAGCTGTTCAGACGTGTTTTTGATACTTAATTAAAGTCAGTTTATTTTATATTTTAAATAAATTCAAACATTTAAATAAGTGCAATATACCAGGGACCCAGTAGTAACAAAGAGAACGCAACCGTTTGTACCGCCTACAATCGGTCTACGCCCACCGTAGTAAACTGCCCGCTGCGCATACGCACTCACAGAAGCTCCGACGTTAGCTGCGCTCCTGGTAGTTTTTGAAGCAGTTATCTACTAGTTTTACTTAACGGTGAGTCACCACTGCACTACTTATCTACACGGAGCTGTGGTGTGACGGTGCTACAGTATTGTTTGCCTAGTATCTGTTGGAATGTATGTATATACAAAGGTGCAGACCATACGTTAACTAGTTTAAAGTTAGCGATTAAGCTTTAAGTGCAGCAATAACGAGCTATTGAGTAATATATTATTGGACGGTCAAGTAACCGAGTAACTGCGTCCCGTCGTCAATTCGTGCATTATGCCTAAAACACCCCGTGTGTCTCCAAATAAGGTTTCACAACAAACACCTTTAAACCCCCATAACTCAACTAGTGAAACTCCAGAGCGAAAAAGACCAAAGACTCAAACGGATTTCGAAATGTTCAAGGAGGAAATTAAATCTATGCTAACCACATGGAAAAAAGAGCAGGAGCATAACATAAATACCTTATTAAATACAACAACCGCACTCAAACAACAAGGAGAAGACATGAAAAAAACGACTGATGGGATTGTTCAATCTATTGCCTTTATAAACCTACAGTATGAAGATACTAAAAAAAAGTATCAATACTCTACTCAAAGAACGAGAACAGTTATTAACCCAAGTTAGCAATTTAGAATTAAAGATTCAGGATATACAAAATAAATCTCGATCCTCAAGCATTGAAATTCGGAATCTCCCATCACCCAAGGACCTGCCTACTGAACCTGCTTCTATTGTAATAAACACCTGTAAAACCGTTAACATCCAAATTAAGAAAGAAGATTTACGCGACGTGTTTCCAATCGCCAGTAAAAATGGAACCAAAACCTCGGTAGTTGCTGAATTTCAATCCGTGTTGATGAAAAACAAGGTACTCCAAGCTGTACGCACATATAATAAGGAACGTGATTCAACTGAACGCCTAAATTCTGAGTCGATTGGTATAAAAGGAAATCGTGTACTTATTTACGTAGCAGAGCGTCTTTCGCCGACGTTGAGTAAGCTGTTTTACCAAGCTAGGGAGTTCGCCAAATCTAACATGTACAAATTTTGTTGGGTAATCAATGGAAATATATATCTAAGAAAAGAAGAGGGCCTTAAGGCCATTAATGTAAGAAACATGGAATGCCTTAATAAGCTTCGCCCACAAGAATGACTACTTGTTTCTCGCGAATATAGTTTCTTAGTTTGCTTTATATTAATTAATCTGGTTTGTTATTATAGTTGTAGATGCTCTAGGCGATATATTTTAATACTGTTTACCATACTAGCACGTGATATATATCATACCTGTTATGTACATATTCTTTATTACAAACATTGATTGAACATAAGTTTCAGAGTTAACACAAACACTAAACTAATCAATCACATCAGACGATTACTACTATGGAATCTCACTACAACACACACATCTAATAACATAAGCCGTGTCTTAAAGTATGCCCTAATTCTTATAATATTACAGTTATGAATCTACATAATGATAATGTTTCACGTGATATCGACTTAATTAATATTTCTGACGCGCATACTTGCACCCCTGAAAATTGCATGAACATTTTAGGTAATACCGCTTCCGCTTTACTTTCTTACATCTCAATATACGTAGCATAAACCGCAATTTTAATGGCCTCCTAGTGCTACTCGAGCAAATTAATGTTGAGTGTGACATTATAATCCTATCTGAGTGTTGGATTTATAAGTCTCGTAATATACCGCAACTAAATGGTTATGATGCCCACTATACGCTGAACGTATCAATCCAAAATGAAGGAGTGGTATTATACTCAAAAACTAAACTGAAATGTAAGGTATATGAACCAAATTTCATTGATGGAAACTGCTTAGTATGCCAGATAGATAGTTGCGTAGCTTTGATTGCATTATATCGATCTCCTTCACATAAAAATATAGATAACTTTCTAAATAGCCTAGACAGTGTATTTCAAACGATTCCTCACTATCAATCTGTATGTCTCATGGGTGACATCAATATTAACATTTCTCCTACAAACAATGACAATATTTCCTCCCAGTACTTAGACCTCACAGCCTTTCATGGACTCTTACCTGCACACCAACTACCTACCCGCGGTAATTCATGTATTGACCATATAATGCTGAAAACAAAAAATTCCTCGACTACTATTATCATAGAAAACTACACTACCGACCATAATCCAACTTTTATATGCTTAAAATCCCATTTACCTCGACAGAACCTGAACTCTTCTATGTATAAAAAAACTAACTTTGACATGGTCATAAAAGATCTTAATGAATTGGATTTCTCCCCTATATACTTCTATAATACAGCACATGAGGCAGCTGAGTTCCTTGTCGACACTATTTCGAACACAATCGCCAAACATACCTCCGATATACGTGTTTCTAGAAAAAAGAAAATTATACAACCCTGGATAACACCAGGTCTTTTAAAGTGTATACAAAATAGAGATAAAATGCATCTTAAACTGAAAAATAATCCGAATAACGTAACTCTAAAAGTCACCTACTTGCGATACCGAAATTATTGTAATGCTCTCCTAAATAAACTGAAAGCTGAACATGACTCCAGCACACTTAGATTGGCTGGCAACATTATGAAAGCTACTTGGGACGCTATCAAAAAGATTACTAATATTTCGACAAATCGAAATAACCCAGCCAATGAACTTCTTCATATAACACAAGACGTAAAACAGTCCCTAAATGGTATCAATCAGCACTTTTCTAATGTTGGTAAAAATTTGGCTTCCAAACTTTCTGATCAACAGCCTAAAAACTTGGTCTCATCTCGTGCTGCTGGTTGTGATAACATTCCTTCCAAAATTCTAAAAACATGTTGTATTAAATTAGTTCCTATAATTACATATTTATGTAATTTAGCACTAACAAGGGGCGAGTTTCCTAAATGTTTTAAAAAAGCCATTGTTCATCCTGTTCACAAGGGAGGTGACCGAAGCAGTGTCAATAATTATAGACCAATTTCAGTACTGCCATCACTGTCAAAAATTGTAGAAAATATTCTCAACAAAAGGCTAATATCATTTTTAGATAAGTTTAATATTTTTAGTGACAATCAGTTTGGTTTTAGAAAAGGTATTTCCACAGAAGATGCAGTGCTTGCCCTTACTTCCAAAATAACTAACCACTTAGATGCAAAACGTAAATGACTAGGTATTTTTCTGGATCTTTCGAAGGCCTTTGACACTGTTTCTATTCCCATCCTTGTGAACAAGCTTGAACAAATTGGAGTTCGTGGTGATCAACTCAAAATATATAAGGACTATTTAAAAAACAGGACTCAAAGTATTAAAATAGGATGTTATACGAGTGATTACATAGAATTAAATTATGGAGTGCCCCAAGGATCAATCCTGGGCCCAACCCTATTCTTAATTTATATTAATGAGCTCTGTAAATTAAATATTCCAAATTGCAACATTTATACATATGCCGATGACACCGCGCTCATAGTAAGTGGAAACAATTTTACGGAGTTGCAGTCAAATGCAGAAAATGCTCTCAGACTTGTTATGTCATGGCTAACCAATAATAAGCTTACACTCAATGTAGCCAAGTCCCAGTTTGTTCCATTCTCTTTAAAAAATAGATCTCTTCCATATCATGAAAATTTAGTATTACGAGCTCATACGTGTACACCGCCACAAATCTGCAATTGTTTAGCTATGAAAAGAGTCCAGAATGTCAAATACCTGGGAATACACATAGATGAGGTACTGTCTTGGGTTCCACATATAAATACTCTGACATCGCGTATTCGGAAACTCATTTTCATCTTTAAGAAATTAAATAAATGCGGAGACATAAACACTTTAAGAATAGTCTATTTCTCTTTGTGCCAATCCTTAATTACCTACTGTATTTGTGCCTGGGGCGGATGTGGTAAAACCTTACATATAAAGCTGGAAAGGGCTCAAAGAGCGGTTTTGAAGGTTATGACTGGCAAACCACGTAGATACGCAACTCATACGCTTTACTCCGAATGTAAGGTCTTAGGGGTTAGGAAACTTTATATTCTCCAATCGGTCTTACGCCTGCATCATTCCCAACTTCCCACTTTAAACCGTCTTATCGGCAAACGTAGCTCAAGAAACATATTTCGCGGGCTGAAATGTAATACAACTTTTAGTAAACGGCAATTTGATGCAGTTAGTATAAAATTATACAACCAACAAATATGCACCAAAAAATAAAACTTGATGACCTAAATCAATTTAAATGCAAAAAAGCTGTCAGAAACTGGCTTATGAACTGCAGCTATAATGAATCAGAGCAACTGCTGACTTAATTTCAGTTGTATTACCTACTGACACGCGCGCGCACACTTACACTTACATTACACACGCGCGCACCGCACACACACTCACTTACTCACACATTAACTCGTTAGTAATAGTATCGTCATTTTACTGCTATTTTAAATTGATTTTTTTTCATATATTCATATTGTAATTTTTTGTAATATTTTTTCTCTTTTTAATATTTTTGTAAATTCTTTTATTTTGTATGTATTAAGTTTTACCTATTTTAATTAATTAATTAAATTAAGTACGTTAAGGAGAGTGCCCTGATTCCCAAGATACAAGTTTACTTAGTTTGGGAATCAGGAACTACAACTTTTTAAATTATTTGTAAAAAAATAAAAAAAATAAAATAAAAACAATATAACCTATGTATCAATATACACATACAAACTTTATATCATTCGTAGCACTGCCTACAAAATAATATAACATATATTTTTATTTAAGTATCACTCAGTATTGTAATAATTGAATATTACGCTATCCGTAGAAAATAAATCACCAACGAACGATAAGTATGTTCGTAAAAATATTGAAATGTATGAAAATAAAATAAATTCCTATTTATTTCAGTGACAAACCCTTTATTCCTATTCTTCACTGCGCTCGGAAAAGATACAGTAGAAATAATTACAATTAAAAGAGTCACGTATAAAGGCGCTTTTAATTCATTATTATAGCAGCAAACAGGGACAGAGGAAGATTTTTAGAAGAAGGATAAAAACAGCGTACAGCATCATAAAAAAATTGGGATTATTTATTACTACTAACAACTGGTAGAAATATATAAGTAACAATGGCAATGGGAAAAAGTTTAATTTATTTCTTCTTTGAAGAATGAGCCAAGAAGTAGAAACGATGAAGAGTGTAGAGGAGAATTCACGAATTGCAAAAGAGGCATCGTAATTGCTGAATGTGTAAGAAAACATTCGAAGAAGAAGAGCGATAGCCGTGCGAAAAAATTATAGAGCCATACTTAACGAATAGAAGAGATAGATAGAAGATAGATAAAAAAACGAGTGTGCGTTAAGCCACAAGATATATAAAACGTGTACTCGCTACCTAACTCTCTCGCTCTTTCTATCTTCACTAACTTATACTACTCTGTCAAGAAAGTACCGGGAAAAGATTAATAATATACAAAATGTTTGTTATTCATCCAAATGTGTTTTATCACCTTCAAAGTATGCTCCTTCAAAAACGATACACTTACGCCAACGAATAATCCATTCATCAAAACATTTTTTAAACGCTGCTTTCGGAATTGAGTTCAGTTTTCGCCGCGAATTCTCCTTTACGTCTTCTACCGATTGAAAACTGGTACCACGAAGTGGTAATTTGAGTTTAGGAAAAAGAAAGAAGTCAGCTGGAGCCATATCTGGTGAATATGGTGGTTGCTGGATGGTAATTGTTGAGTGTTTTGTCAAAAATTCGTTCACAATGATGGCCTTGTGCGAAGGCGCATTATCGTGGTGGAAAATCCAAGAATTTTCTTTCCACAAATCTGGCCTTTTTCGTCGAATTTGCTCTCTTGAACGCCGCATGACGCTCAAATAATATTCCTTATTTACCGTTCGACCTTCCGGTAAGAATTCAGAGTGCACAACACCGCGATAGTCAAAGAAAACAGTCAACATAACTTTGACTTTTGATCGACTTTGGCGTGGTTTTTTCGGTTTCGGTTCAGTTGGAAGGCGCCACTCCGAAGCTTGTTGACTAGTTTGCATGTCAAACTTGTAATCCCACTTTCATGCGATTGAGTTTTTGGAGAAAATTCAGATCTTTTGGGACTAGCTGAGCGGCAACATGTTTCATACCCAAATGATTAGTTAAAATGGTACTAATCGACTCGAGAGATACAGAAAGTTCGGCGGCTATCTCTCTCAGAGTTGAATGAGGATTTTCAGTCACTATTTCCTTCACTTTTGCGATGTTAACTTCAGTTGCAGACGTTGATGGCCTACCAGAGCGAGGCAAATCTTTCATCACATCTCGACCGCTTTTGAACGCTTTGAACCACTCATAAGCACGAGTTTTTGATAAAGTCGATTCACCGTAAGCCTTCTGTAACATTTTCAGTACCTCCGAACACGAAATTCTATTAGCGACTCAAAATTTAAGACAAACTCTTTATTCGATATTTTGTCCATTATGAAATTCGCAATACACACTATATATAATATTACTAAACCAGCACTGTATTTAATATAAATAACAGATGCAACTCAAACTCCGCGCCAAAATGGAAAACAATGGTGCCAATCTAACAACAACAAAAAAAAACAAAATTGAATTTGAAACCATAAACAAATCATCCATTCCCGATACTTTTTTGACTGAATGTTTCTGTCTCAACTAACGTGTGTGCAAGTAACCCACAAGCCACGGTAACAATGAGACAGTTAGTCTCAACCAACACGCTCTTACTATTTGTTTAAACTGTGCATTCTGGATCACACGCGGAAAATTACTTCCGCGTGTGAACGAGGAGCGGTGATTCCATATTTTTAGCTGTTGCTATAATATAATGACGGGCCTGTGGCGTGGTTGGTAAATGCTTGCTTTACACACCGCAGGTCATGGGTTCGATTCTCACCCAGGGGCTCTACCGGCTAAGTCACCGAACATCGTTTTCGTGAATGACGTTCAAATAAATAAAGTTTATAAATAACTTGATCAATCGTTAAATCGGTTTCAATGTTGACAATCGATTCCATGAAGAGTGTAGTCTCCTCTATTCTCTATTCACGAATTATAAATATGAATGTGTGAGAACGCATTCGAAGAAGAAGAGAGGTAGCCGTGCAATATATTTATAGTGTGTTTTAGACTACACGACTGAAGTAAAACTTCAAACGTAACTGGTGATGAGACAAAGAGAGAAAGATAATGTAATAAATAATAATTTATTTCCCACAAAAAGTGCACAATTTACAAATAAATACCAGTATTTTTAACAGTTAATTTTATTACACACGTGTATATTGTTCACACATGCTTTAATGGAAAGCCGTAACGTGTGTGCAAGTAACCCACAAGCCACGGTAACAATGAGACAGTTAGTCTTAACCAACACGCTCTTACTATTTGTTTAAACTGTGCATTCTGGATCACACGCGGAAAATTACTTCCGCGTGTGAACGAGGAGCGATAATAATAATAATGTTGACTCAGCTATCATTGTACCGACAGTCGTTTCTGTTAATAATAATAATATCTAGGGACAATGTCACACAGATCATCCTAGCCCCAAACTAAGCAAAGCTTGTACTATGGGTACCAGGCGACGATATACATACTTATATAGATAGATAAATACTTAAATACATAGAAAACATCCATGACTCAGAAACAAATATTCATGTTCATCACACAAATATTTGCACTTACCGGGATTCGAACCCAGGACCACCATCTTCGTACGCAGGAACACTACCAACTAGGCTACGGTGACCGGTGCTAATGGATTAATAGCAAAGAGCTTCGAAAAACACCTGAAGAAGCTAACGTTAGGCGGTTGGGTCAAGAACAAGATCCAACAAGAGGTGCTTTTGAACACGGCTCGCATTGTCATGAGGTAGCATGGACCCTGTTCCCGCTGCCGGTTGCAAATCCTATTTTTTATATTTTAAAATGTATATTTGTGTTTTTTATATATTTTAAAATGTATTTAATAAGGAAGATGTTTGAATAAATGATAATAATAATATCTAGAGACAATTTCACACAGACAGAAAGCTTGTACTATGGGTACCAGGCGACTTACTGGGATTCGAACCCAGGACCACCAGCTTCGCAGGCAGGAGCACTACCAACTAGGCGATGATTCCATATTTATAGCTGTCGCTATAATATAATGACGGGTCTGTGGCGTGGTTGCTTTGCACACCGCAGGTCATGGGTTCGATTCCCACCCAGGGTCTCTAGCGGCTAAGTCACCGAACATCGTTTTCGTGAACGGCGTTCAAATAAATCAAGGTTAAAATGACTTAATCAATCGTTAAATCGGCGTCAACGTTGACAATCGATTCCGGACCATTTATGACGTCACATGTGGTCATGGAAGCCGATTTAACAATTGATTAAGTCGTTAAATCGGTTTCAACGTTGATAATTGATTCCGGACCATTTCTGACGTCACATGTGGTCATGGAAGCCGATTTAACAATTGATTAAGTTGTTAAATTGGTTTCAACGTTGACAATCGATTCCGGACCATTTATGACGTCACATGTGGTCATGGAAGCCGATTTAGCAATTGATTAAGTCGTTAAATCGGTTTCAACGTTAACAATCGATTACGGACCATTTATGACGTCACATGTGGTCATGGAAGCCGATTTAACGATTGATTAAGTCATTTATAACCTTAATTTATTTGAACGCCGTTTAAGAAATCGATGTTCGGCGACTTAGCCGGTAGAGTCCCTGGACTGATATTTGTGTGCATGAACATATCTGTTTGTACTGAGTCGGGGTGTAATTATCTATACAAGTATATATTTGTCAAATAAGTAGTATATCAGTTATCTGGTTTTCATAGTACGAGCTCTGCTTAGTTTGGTATCAGATTGCCGTGTGTGAATAATGCCCTAAGATAGTATAACATATTATAATATTGTTAGCGAATGGAACCTTGTTTAGATAAATATTGATAGATTGATTGATTTAGACATATAGTGCTTGTATTAGGATAGTACCACACAGAATGGAACCCACTCGAATACCACGAATTGTTCTATTGGGTGCGGTAGCTAATGCGAAGCGCGATGTCGGTAGACCTCTGCTTCGTTTTAAAGACTGCACCAAGCGGTATATGGCCGCTTTTAAAATTGACCACTCAATCTGGGAAATGCTCGCTGAAAATAGAGTTGAATGGCGCAAACGTGTAGTGGAGGGTCGTAAGATCTGTTATGAAGCCTGGTTCGGAGTACTTGCTGATAAGAGACAGAAGCGACATGAAAGCAGCTCGACACCAACCACCGCAAATTTCTCTTGTCAGGCCTGCGGCAGGCTATGTCGCTCTCGCATCGGTTTGTTTAGCCACCATAAGAAATGTCTCTCAGATAATGCGCCGTAAATCGTCTGTAAAAGACAAAAAAGGCCATATATATATAGGATAGTACGCTCTTCCATAGCAAGACGTCTTATACAAAAGCAAAATATTTAATATTTAAGTGTCTAATATTTTCCTCCTAAAATTAAATAGATTAAAATTAAATTAAATCAAATGTGTGTATGAGTGTGTGTAACTAACTGTCTCTGAGTATAGCCAAGAAACTTTGAACATCAGGATGCATCATTTCACTGGTATGCTGTACTATGAATCTGCAGTAGTAACGAGCAGATTAATACCATGTGCCATAAAACATAAAAAAGCTTTTAAATTGATTGGAAAAGGCTGTATGGTTTTGACGAGCATTAAACCGTATTAAAAGTGCCCGTCAATTCAGAACCGTGTTTAACACAAGTCATATAAAGCTCAATCGTAAAGCTAATAGGTTGATTAGTTCTCAAGTATAAATTGAAGCACAGTTCTGCTTTGAGTTTCATTTCTATATACGAGCCTATTGACGCATCTGATAATATTTTTTTTTTATTCTTTTTAAGACCAACAACTATAAAATGGTAACAAAGCATGTGATGTGATGATGGTGACTGCACGTGTGGCGCAGCGGCTAAGACAGTTGCCTCGCCAGTTCGTGCCCCGGTTGCGATTCCCGCGCCGGATAAATATTTGTGTGACTCATAAATAGTTGTTCTGAGTCTAGATGTAATTTGTGTCCGTCTATTATATGTTTGTAAAGTACCCCGTGACACAGGGATTAGTATCCCTAGTGCGGGCAGTGACTTTAAAAACAAATAAAATAAAAATAAAGCAAAGATAACAATATAATAAGCAAAAACAGGTTTTAGCGAATACTTTACGTTACTTGACCTAGAGTGAACATTCTAACAAAAATAAACAAATATATAAATCCTAAGTCCATAAAAAAAAGGTTTGTCTAAGGAATTGTCGTACTGCCTCTGAGCTAGCTTTAAAGATCTCAAAATTATGCTCCTTGTAATATTTATTAAGACTACTACTCGCTCGACACAGACATGCATTCTGGCTATAATTTGGTACGAGAAGAAGATGAATAGGATTAGTTTGTCTTGCTGCTGCTCTTGGTACATTTAATAGAATTTTCGACAGAAGTGGTGACAATAGATCCTCTTAAAAATTTCAAAAAGTATATAACATCTGCTATTTCACAACGTGTGACCAACGGTCGAATGTGGATATGAGAATGTGAATAGGACCTTTTAAACCCTCAAGTTTCGTATAAGTTCTATAAGGTCAGGCCAGTAGCTCGTATAATTCTAACCTGACTTTAAGTTAGCAGTTGATCTTAATAAAATTGAGGAATAGACAAAAATTTTATAGCCATATTATATAATAATAATAATCATTTATTTCAGATTTATCATCCATAATTTGTTAGTATAATTGCGAGCTTACAAACTAGTGTTAGTAATAAACAACAACAAAATTATATACTAAGTGGACGGTCCAGGTGGACTGCCCGATGCTGGTGGAAAATCACTATACCACTGCGTGCAGCCGTATCCAGCGAGCCAGCATCGGAGAGTCCCACCGGTCCGCCAGCGCGCGCAGGATGCTGTTGGGACTGTCGCGCGTGCGGCGCATGATAGATGCGCACCGCTTACGCATGATGGCCGCAAAGCCGTCTGTGTCAGCCGCCGCCGCGAACATCGCGGAGGCGCTGCAGTAGCGCGGCAGCCCCATCAACACCCGGAACGCGTTATTGTATTGAACGCGCAGGTCGCTGTATGTCCGCTGTGTATAGTTAACCCACAGGCTGCAGGTGTAAAAGGACTGACAGTACGCTTTAAAAAGCGCAACTTTGACAGTCCCTGAGCACCGTGAAAACCTGCGGGCCAACATGTTGCATCGGACAGACAGCGCTCTGCGCTCCCTTTCTATGTCTACACTGTCCTTGAGGTCCTCGGTGACCCAGTGGCCCAAATACTTGAATTGCTCAACTTTATTTAGAGCTGTATCACCAAGAGTGAAATTCGGAACAAATGTGTACCGCTTATTATCCGGCCACTCTTTTTTGCATTGTATTTGAGCCCATGAGCCACCGCGTAGGACTCACAGACCTTAAGGAGCCTTCGTAATGCGCCACTCGATGGGCTCAACAGCACTGTATCGTCTGCGTAGGTGATGTTATTCACGCACACTCCGTCTATATGACATCCTATCCCAGTGCTGCTGAGCTCACCGATCAGTCGGTTAACGTACAGGTTGAAGAGCGTGGGAGAGGTCAACCCCCCCTGCCTCACCCCGCATTCCAACCTATACTCCCCCGAGAGAGCGCCTGCCCATCTTACAAAATTCTTTTGGTTTTTATACCAATGCATAAATAACAAGATAATTTCCCTAGGTAGACAAGTTTCATCCCTTAATTTACCCCATAGAATATCGTACGATACAAGATCGAACGCTTTCGATAAATCAAGGTAGCATGCATAAACTGGGGTCTTTCTACTAGTATAATACTGTACAGTCTGCTTGAGGCATAGGACGGCACTCTCGGTGGAAAGCCCGGGCCTGAAACCGAATTGCGCGTCGTTTAGCGAGACATGCTTATCCAGGTGCTGACCAAGCAGACTGTCCAGCACTTTGGCGACTACTGTAGCTAGAGAGATCGGTCTATAGTTGTTTACATCTGATGCATCACCAGTTTTATTTTTGATGATTGGTACAACTATAGTGCGCATAAGGTTATCGGGTAGATGCGGGTATAATAAATATATAATTATTAGAAATTAAAGTTTCAATTTCATGCCCGTACAGTTTCACGAGTACACGATCCTAAGCGATGCATGTAAGCCCATATAAAAAATAAACGCTCAGATGATTTTCCTTCAGATAAATTTTATACGTAGATAACTGATACATTAATTTAAAAAGCGGCTCTGATTCTGACTTACTAGTATAAACCAGAATCTTATTTCAACAAAATGTATTAATTTTAATTTATATTAAATAATATGTTTATAAACGATCGATTGATTTATAAACAAACTTATACTTACATAATTCCAAATACATACATATAATAAATAAATTAAACTCAGACACCGAACAAATAATCGTTCTCTTCATACAAAGATTAGGCCTGAACGGGGATCGAACCCACGAACTCTGGCTACATCAGCAGTCAGGACATTAATTAGACAGGCAAGTAATGATTATTTTTATATTATTTTTTCAAATATACCCATAAACCCGAAAATCTTTGTATACAAAAAGCAACCTTACAAAAAGCGCGTTTATACCTAAATCAGTCAATTTCGTTTATTTGGAGGGATAATAGGTTTCTTATTTATTAACCATACCTACCTTGCAGGCAAAGATTTATATTATGTTGTATGAACGAAATGAACTATCAATTTTAGCGAAATAATCTGTTATACGGTTTCAACTCGAAATTAAATTTAGATAATTACTAGTTGAAACCGAGTCACATCGAATAACAGCTATTTTCGGTGACAAGTAGATACATTAACAATACTAAACTATATTAATATTCTGGGACGTGTCGCAGACACTCGGCCATCTGATCCCAAACTAAGCAGAGCTTGTACTATGAAAACCAGATACCTAGCTGATATACTACATATACTACTTTTCTTATGTAAATACATACTTATATATATAATTACACCCTACTCAGGACAAACAGACATGTTCATGCATACATATAGCTGTCCTTGGTCAAACCCACGACCTTCGGCGTGAAACGCAAGCATTTGCCAACCACGCCAACAGGCCCTTATATAATTTAAATTAGCTTAATCAAATAAGTTACAATACAGAATTGACACCAATTTATGTTATACTCTTAGTCGAAATAGTAACTTGACTTAACAGTCAACGCCTCTAAAGATGCTTCGTAAATTTGCAATCAACCGCCGCCTCTGATTTTTACAGACTATCAGTGTTGACTTTATTATCACTGCAAGTCGATACTTAACGATAAAATCAATATTTTATATTTATTCCACAGAAATATCAAAGCAACACAACATTTCGACGCCTCCTCCTATATAAAAAAGGATGTTTGTTGTAATGAGACGAACATAGTGATTTTGTAAGTCCTTTTAAGGCTTTTCACAAATGGCGTGTGTAATTTGTATGGAAATCTATATTTTTATTGGTTGGGAACTAATATTTTGAGAGCGGGAACTATTAGAGCATTGTTGTGAACGTTTTGCATTAAAGTACTTATAATAATAATAATGTCCTCCCGACCGAATTTCGGCCACGGCGGCCAGTCTCAACGGAGACTAGCCAATTGCGCAGGACATATTATATTGCACAAGTGTGTGCGCAAACACAGGGGCACTTTCTATTTCATCACTCTCATGATCCGATGGGACGCCTAGCGACACGACCGGAGTGATGTCAGGTACAGGACCGACGGCTTTACGTGCTCTCCGAGGCACGGGGGTGTAGTACCGCCAACTTCCAGACGTCGGGCTGGCACTGAGAAATTTCTTTTTACGGAAAAATCACTTTTTTGCCCCCCTCCGGGATTTGAACCCGGGAACTCATTATCTGCGTTTGAACATGCTACCGCTAGACCAACGATTATTTATGTAATTTGTATGGAAATCAATTTTTTTATTGGTTGGGAACTAATATTTTAAAAGCGGGAACTACGGCATTGTTGTCCACGTTTTGCATAAAAGTACTTATGTCAATATTGAACACTCGCCTACCCAAGTGCATTGTAAACACTTAAGTCCTCGTAGACATTCTTCAATAAATATGGTTTATATTACTGTTTATTTAATAGTACAGTTAAAATGACGGATACAATTACACGACAAAAATCCACGTAATAAAATGTGTGTTAAAGTCAAAGTGTTTATTTAGACCGACGGTTAAGTGTGGTTAAGTGGTGTCAAATGTACCTACAGGGCATGTACTAAGAAATGCGACTTATCTCAGAGGCGTGAAGGCACATTTGAAAAGTATTTTTTTAAATAGGGTTTGGATAGAAGCTTCTTCGTTTCGTGTATGAATATAATAATAATAATATCTAGGGACAATGTCACACAGATCTTCCTAGCCCCAAACTAAGCAAAGCTTGTACTATGGGTACCAGGCGACGATATACATACTTATATAGAGATAGATAAATACTTATATACATAGAAAACATCCATGACTCAGAAACAAATATTCGTGCTCATCACACAAATATTTGCACTTACCGGGATTCGAACCCAGGACCACCAGCTTCGTAGGCAGGACCACTACCAACTAGGCTACGGTGACCGTTATATAAACATAGATTTAAGTAATCACTCCGCATCACTTCTAAGGGCCTTTTCAATTTGGAGTTCGTGTGGCTGCCACAGTCTTTTTTGGGGTGCTAATTAAACAGACTTCTTATTAATAGCATTATTCGCCTCTATAAATTTACATTGTCATCTAAATTACTAACGCTACGTCCTACGTAGGCGGTTCAAAGCGAACGCGATTATAAAGTGACACGCGAATTCAATGCGATGCGGTCTTCTTCTTATCGTGTCGATGGTGAGAATTAGATTTTATCTTGCCAAAATTGAGCAACGCTGATTGCCCCGGCTGAAGCGTCATACAAGTCCTGAAGGGAACAAGAGACTGGACAAGAAGGACAATCAGATGAATGAGCCATACTTTGGGGTGACATGACGGGTGGCGGTGTCCTACGTGCACGCGAATTGTCTCGCGCAGCCGCCATCGACGCCGCAAAACTCGACAGCACCGCATCCTGTTCGCGCGAAAATATCAAGCCAACTGATCGCGTTCGCTTCATTTCGTGCCGCTCCGCACCGCGTTTTGTCACGTAGGACACTTCAGTAGGTTTCGACTGTTTGTTGTTTTCGCGCCGCGCCGCGCCGCGCCGCTTCGCATTCGCGTCTAAATCGCTCACGCGGGATGTCGCGTAAGTCAGCCACAATTAACGAGCGCCTGAATGATACTATCTTACCCACTAGTTATCTTATAAGTAAGCCACTCTAAATACAACTCAGCATGGAGGTTATTTCACCTATAATCATTGAGATATATTATCTAGTGCCAAATAAATGTTATTGTATTTTTTATAAAATGACATAATGTGTCACCTGCAAAATTCACAAAGCACCAAAAAATGGGATTTTTGAAAACTTTCCACCAAACTTAACAAACAATAGTGTATCTAGCGTGATGACGCTAGGTAGTCACAGTTCTAACCTAACCTTACCCAAATAATTTCCTTTTTAGGGTACCGTAGCCAAATGGCAAAAAACGGAACCCTTATAGATTCGTCATGTCTGTCTGTCTGTCTGTCCCTCCGTATGTCAGAGCCACTTTTTTCCGAAACTATAAGAGCTGTTCAGTTGAAACTTGGTAGTAGTTGAAGTAGATGTATTCGGTGAACCGCATTAAGATCTTTACACAAAAATAGAAAAAGAACAATAATTTTGGGGGTCCCCGTACATAGAACTGAAACTCGAATTTTTTTTTCATCGTACCCATACATTTGGGGTGTCTATGGATAGGTCTATAAAAATTATATTGAGGTTACTAATATAATTTTTTTCTAAACTGAATAGTTTGCGCGAGAGACACTTCCAAAGTGGTAAAATGAGTGTCCCCCCCCCCCCTGTAACTTCTAAAATAAGAGAATGATAAAACTATAAAAATATATGATGTACATTACCATGCAAACTAACATCGAAAATTGGTTTGAACGAGATCTACCAAGTTTTTTTTTTATACGTCATAAATCGTAAACCGCAATCGGAACATTCGGAACCCTTCATGGGCGTCCAACCCGCACTTGGCCGGTTTTTTAGTAAGTTAGGTTGTAATGTTCTGCCGTGACCTACTCAATGGCCTCAACCCACGCATGGGATATGCCCCAAAGAAGAGCTCTGCTGCGTATGGATATGCAACAACATGATAATGACTTATTGATTGAAAGGTGGGTGGCCATTTCCCAAAAGGATTTTAATGATCCAATTTTATCATGCCTAATTGCTGTCATTGCTTCATTTGTGTCGTTGGTAGAAACATAGATTATTATTTATATCATACTTTTTGCCGTATTTGCCATTTAATTGACGACGCCTACGACGACGAATAGACTTTTTTGATGTATGTACAGAAAATACCTAGACTAAGGCAATTAGATATGTTCATGAACACGTAAAAATATATATTCGCATGTCTCTGTAGACAAAATGTGTGAACTTAAACCTTATGTAAACATCCTGTATGTACCACGTTTTTAAGCGAAATAAATACTTACTTACTTACATATTAGGATCAGAAGGCAGTTTCACAGCCGATTGAGTCACGGCGGTCGTCAGAGATATACTGCCTCGTCAGTCTAGCGGTAGCGTATTCACCCGCAGAGAACGAGGTCCTGGGGTCAAATCCCGGGACGGGTCAAAAGAGATGTTGGGACTTTTCTGTAATAAGAAAAAATTCTCAGCATCAGCCCGAAATCTGAGAGTTGGCGGTATTATACCCCCGTGCCTCGGAGAGCACGTAAAGCCATCCTGTACCTGATCTCTTACCGGTCGTGTCGCTAGACAATCCATCAGGTCATGAGAGTGATGGAATAGAAAGTGCTCCTGTGTTTGCACACACACATGTGCACTATAATATGTCCTGCGCAGATGGCTAATCTCTGTTGAGACTAGCCACCGTGGCTGAAATTCGGCTAGGAGGACATTATTATTATTACTACTTCGGAATATATATCTATTTATCTCTGACACTTTAGAAAGTTATGAACCGATTCAAAACGATTTATTGCTCCTTAAATCTAGTCACTAGAAAATATAAAAAAAAAGATAAGGTAAGTAATAAGTATACTAATCGATCATTCAACTTACAAGCAAAAGCTAAAATCCCACTTCACAGAATACCTAGTGTTAAATGAGTAAGTGCAAGTAAAACCAAAGTTGTAAATAACACCACACCCATAAAAAGGTTTACAACTAAGCTAACTAGACACTCCGAGATTAGTTCGTCGACACCAAGTGGCATGCACTCACAATTTTATAAAGTGTATGTTACAGACGTAACATAAATACACAGACACAAAACTGTGTAATACAGAACTGCGAAAATAAGTGATGTTAATATTAGTAAATTAGAATTAGGGTTATTCCGTAGCATAGACAGGTAAGGTACAGCGTTCATTCGCTCAAAGAGCACGGGCTGGAGAAGTACCTCCACCTTACAGAATACATTCCTTAATAATAACATTAATAATTTTAATGTTGTGTTTCTACGTGTGTGTAAGGTCGTCAGAGCTCTTCAGGGTGAGGGGAAAGGTCAGCATCACTTGTTTGCTGACTCTTACAGGCCGGCAACCCACTCGCGACACCTCTGGTGTTGCGAGTGTCCATGGGCGGCGGTGATCACTTACCATAAGGTGACCCACATGCCCGTTTTCCACCTTCTAATATAAAAAAAAGTTATCGGCACCCATATCACGTGAAGCTAAAATTTTGTATGAGTTGTGTGATTTGCGTAGTTAGTATTACTGATTATCATGATGATAACTAGTGTAAATGTGTTGGTTGTAAGTTGGTTTATGGTATGATGGAACTAGCGTGATTTATCAAAAGTTCCGTATTACATAATAAAACTCTCTTCTACCAGAAGGACATTAATACCTTTTAGAAACTGTATACATTTTCTAAAAGGTTATTAAAGGTATAAAGGCTATTTATAAAACACAACAGCATAATTTTGATACTCAGTGATAACTACTAATACTGTGGCAGTGTATACTAAAATAGCCTCCAAAAGGGATGGTCAAGCGGCACTCAGATGACGTAAATTGTGACTTGACCGTAGATGGTGGAACATGCTCCTATAGCATGTAGGACAGCCGAAACAAAAGCATATAAAGTACCGTGTTCACGTAAATAACGTTCATTTTGTATTCGTTCTCAAATTTGTTAATAGATGGCGCTGTTAGATGAGCGCCGTTTTTCTGAATCTCGCTATAGAAATTCTCCGGCGTTTGACTAGGTCAAACATGTAAATTTTGTTAGGTGTGAGGAGCAAGCATTGTGATTCATATATTATACGCGCTTAATATAAAGTACAGTGTTTCAATTAATTATCCTCTCCAAGTCGACCTTCGTTCATACCGTGACAATCCAGAGACTGCCACAAATTGGTTTATTGAGTTTGCAGCTGCAATGCGAATTGAGAAGCTACGTGCCACTTTGGACCCTCCCATACAACCTTTTTCTTTCCATTTAGATCCTTAGAAGGCAGCTCCTGTAATCAACAGTAATCGTTTTATAGATACTGCATTCGTTCCATGAGGTTTTATATTGTGATGCAACATAGTTCGAGTAAGCTTGTTGCATAGCCAGTAAGTCAATCAATGTGATGAGCAAAAACTTGTACTTTGAGCTTGATGTACAGTTGACGCCGCGCGCCGTATCAATTCAGTCTAAGCATAATACTGTCTCTATTATCTACGCTATAAGGGTCGTTTTTGTAGTCCAAGTGTATCACAAATCTGTTTTTATGGTAAACCCCATAAAAACAGATTTGTGATACACTTGGACTACAAAAACGACCCTTATAGCGTAGATAATAGAGACAGTGTACAGGCAGCTCGACTATGGAATGCCTTGCCTATATATATATTGCCTATCGAAATTAGACGTGCCCAAACAATATCAGGTTTTGAAAAGCTAGTCAGAGAACACAATTTTTCTGAATAATTGATGGTTCCTTAAGTATATTTGACTGCCTCGTTGGTCTAGCGGTAGCGTGTTCACACGCAAAGAATGAGGTCCTGAGTTCAAATCCCGGGTCGGGACATAAGTGGTTTTGGGACTTTTTTGTAGAAAAAGAAAACTTTCTCAGCATCAGCCCGACGTCTGGGAGTTGGCGGTATTATAACCTCGTGCCTCGGAGAGCACGAAAAGCCGTCGGTCCTGTACCTGACCTCTTCACACTTGTGCACTATAATATGACCTGCTCAGATGGCTAATCTCTATTGAGATTGGCTGCCGTGGCCGAAATTCGGTTAAAAGGTCATTATTTATTCTATTAAGTTGACTGTTTAGTTATTTAATTATCTCTTTAATAATAATAATAAAACATTTATTACAGATTGTAAATTAATCCATATTTTGTTAGTAAGCGGTCTTATATCCTATGTTAGTAAATATTAATAATCTAAAATTACTATCAAGCAGCGCCTATTACTTTAGCCACCCAGTGGCTTAGTATAGGGCTGTCATATCGCACAGAAAATGTTTTCAGAATGCTATTGTGACTATTGCGTGTTCTGTGAAGTATCGATGCGACTCTCTTGCGGATGATTGCGTGGAATCCATCTGTATAGGCCTCCGCAAACATTCCGGACGCACTGCAGCGCCTCGATAGTCCCAACAGCACTCTAAAACCATTATTATATTGAACTCTGAGGGCGTTATAAGCTCGGAGCGTATACCTTGTCCACAGGCCACAGGTGTAGAAGGATTGGCAATAGGCTTTGAATAGTGTTATTTTAGCCTCCTTGCTACACCGTGTAAATCTACGGGCCAGCATATTACTCCTCACTGCCAGCGCCCTCCGTTCCCTTTCAATATCATCATCATCTTTAAGGTCTGAAGTTATAATATGTCCTAGGTACTTAAAGGTGTTAACTCTCTTTAGGGGTGACCCTTTGAGTAATATTACTGGAACATCTGTAGGATCATATTTTAATCCAGCCCTAAAGATGAGGATCTCGCTCTTGATGCCGTTATATTGGAGATCATGTGAATCAGCATATTTTTCACAAGTCTCGATCAAGATCCTCAAAGCATTCGGGGTTGGGGCCAGAAGTACCTGATCGTTTGCGTAGCTTATATTGCTGACACATACTCCTTCTATGTAACATCCTACATGTAAGCTACTGAGGTCCCCAACTAATTGGTCCATGTACAGGTTAAACAGTATAGGCGAGGATAGACCACCCTGTCTTACACCACAAGTTAGTCCAAACTCGTCAGACATAGCACTACCCCACTTGACCTGGTTAATTTGGTGTGAATACCAGTATTTTAAAATATTAGTGCACTCACCAGCTACGCTTGTGCGTTCCAGCTTCTCCCAGAGCTTGTTATAGTTTACCCGGTCAAATGCCTTCGAAAGGTCTAGGAAGCACGCGTAGACTGGTGTTTTTCTATCTGTGTAATATCGTACAGTATGCTTAAGTCCCAGAATAGCACTTTCAGTGGAGAGTCCGGTTCTAAAGCCGAATTGTGCACAACGCAAGTTAATGTGATCAGTTAAGTGGGAATTAAGTAGACTGTGCAATAACTTGGCTGTAATAGTTGCCAGAGAGATGGGTCTGTAGTTACATTTGTCCGCTAAACTTATATTTTTCTTTTTAATGACTGGTACCACTAATGTTTTTATTAGAGGGGCTGGTAGATAACTATGTCCCATACATAGTGTCAGCAACATCGCCATTACACGAAACAGATGAGGACCAGCATACTTTAGGTGTTCGATGCTGAGACCGTCATGGCCAGGCGACTTCCCTCTTTGTATTTTATTTACCACGTCAGCCACATTCTTAGCACTGAAGCTCAGCGTACGCCTTGTACCAGTAGAGGTCTCGACATCGCCCACCTCACTGTCGGCCACCGAAGGCTCTGAGGATACCTTGAAATGCTGTACAAAAAGATTGGCTACAGACCGGTGGTCAGTCATGCCGTCGACACTCACAGGGAGACTCGGCTTAGTGTTTAGTTTCTTGGTATTTTTCCAGAAGCTTTTGAAGTCTTTTGCGGCATGATTTAAGGCAAGCATGTCCATTTTCAATTGCTCCTGTCTATTCTGACACCATCTAACTTTTGCTTTAAAAACACGTCTAGAGTCACACATATTTTTAAAAGCTTTACCCATAGATGGTTTGCCAGCCAGCTGCCACAGATGGAATTTAATTCTTGCCTCTCTGTGAAAATCGGCGACGTACTTGTTCCACCCCACTATATAGCCCGCCCTTCTATACTTCTTTCGTTTACATGTTTTTATTGATGCGTCAGACAATATTTGGATAATATTATTGTACATTGTATCTATCACAGCCCTATGCTTTATATCAGCACACATACAGTCTGCACAACTGCTGAGTTCCGAAGAAAATTGTATATCCCGTAGTGCAGTGTGACACAGTTCATGATAGTTACATATTTGATCATTACTACGCTCGCCCCATTTGACACCATAAAGAGAATCTATCGATACATTGTCACAAGTCTCATTAATATTATTAAATCTACATTGCACCACTAGCGGAAAATGATCTGACCAAAACACATCTTCTTCTACACCCATACTTTGTTTACAGAGGGTATGGCAGACTCACTCACAAGGCAGTGATCTAACCACCTCTTACACCCATGGGCTTCACTTAAAAATGTACAAGTGTCAGAGTTCTCACCCAGTAAATTAACATCAATACAACTCCAAGATTGATCCATACAAAACTGTTGCATTTCTTTATAAAAAAGCTCTTTCGGATGGGCGTTAAAGTCACCCAAGATATAGATAGCCGATACGTCACTATATTCGTCTATGATCGAACTTAATCCACTTAAACAATCTGTAAATTCTACTAAATTTTCATTTGAGTTTGTCGGCATGTATACACTGAACACAAGTATTGAGCGGCTACCTATGTAAGCATTAATTCCGGCTATACGTACATTTTTGCAGTCAATCGCCGTCACTAGGTTAAACGCACTACTGCGCCACAGCAAGGCCACACCTCCATACGGTCTGCCGATTAGAGTACCAGCAGATAAGTCCACCGCAGTCGTCCCGGTGCTACTAAAACCAGCATCAATTGTGTTCAGCATGGGCAGCTCATAGTCTAATAGCCAAGTTTCCTGGAGAGCTACAATATCCGCAGATTTACACAGGGATGCAACGCCCTCTATGGACCTCTTCAAAGACTTGCAGTTAAAGCTAATTATATTGGAAAATTAATTTTTATTATCCATTATTATTGTTTGGTTTGTGCGCCTCTGTCCACTGAGCCACTATCTTCCGCCATCTTTTTGAAATCTACAAACCTCCGAAATGATATTCCCGATGGCCATAAGTTATTATCCAGGAAGGTACCGATATTTGGTCTCGTTACAAATAACTTAAATGCGTTATAATCTCGTTCTATTCTCATTTTAATTTTAACTAACGTCACTCTTTCATTTGTCTTGCTATATATATAATCTTGGATATCATTCTCACATATATCTTTGTATAGATATTTTTCTTTTAATTTCTTTCTTTTCTAACGGTAAATTTATTAAAAAAGTCATTTAATTTATACATATACCACAATTTTGGTATATCTCTTATTGCACACCTACTGCTATTAGTTATTTTTCAGCTCCTATCCATCCTAAGGTTGTCTGAAAGAGATCGCTTTATGCGATAAAAACGCCTTTTGTACCACTTTCTATGTAATACTTCATGTTCATGTATTCTGCTGGACAAAGGCCTCCCCCAAAGGCTGATATGATGATGATATGTATTCTTATGGTGTACAATAAAGAGTATTCTATTTTATTCTACTCTATCCTTTACCTGTTGTCGACTGTACCAGATTTCAAATACATTCTAACCAGCAGCCCTCGGGGCTCATGCCAAGCAAAAACTTCACATCGATTTGAACGAAAATAGACTGAGGCACTGTAAAATTATTACCACACTGCGTACCATGATTGTGGTTGTAATTTTATTGGATACTATACTATACTATACTATATACTATACAATTAGCAGAGTCCAAGTTCAGGCAGCGGGCGGAGCTTGTGACGTCATCGAAAGTGGAGTGATTGAACGAGGAGGGGCACGCAGAGGCTCCGAGCGGCGCGCACGCCTGCCGACCGGCCTTCTTGTTCCGTCGCCAGAGATAGACGGACGTTATACTGTGTTACTGCCACATTGCCATTGTACCTTGTAAATCATATTATTTAAAATAATAAGTTTGTGATTCTAAGAGTTATCTTTCTTTTTATTAAATACCTATCGAATTCGCTAAATTCAGAAGTGGGATTCCTACCCTGTGCTTTACCGCTGTGGCTAATCCTTAGTTAAATTTATTAATTTATTATTGAGTTTAAAATTTTGCTATAGCAAACTTTGCTATAAAAATGTCTTGTAATCGTAAATCGTGAAAATAGTTCGTCTATTCATGGCCCGGAGCAAACGCTTCACACAATTTTACAGTGCTTAAATTCTCTGGAAGATAATTCCATGTTACGAAATCCGAGCGCAGACAATGCGGGTACCTCAAGCGACATGCCGGCGCGCGGCGCTGGGCCAGAATCAGGCGCGCCACCGCAGCCGCTGCATTTACCGTTAGTCTCGGCAGGCGACCGTCGCGTTGCTAGCCGTGCCGTGGCCTCGGACGCCGACTCGTGCGCTGCAAGCGACGACATATCTGTGCCTTGTGCGAGGGTGAAAAGTCTAGTGCTAAAACCGTGGCTGACATGGTTATGAGTCAGGTAACCGAGAAGATATTGTGCAATAAGTGCTATTCCGGTAAGGTCAAACAGTGTTTTATTTCAAACTATTTGGGTGTTTCGGCTACTGAAGAAATTGTTGACGCGATTCAGTCCTTAGTTCAGAGTGGTTCTAGCCAGTAATACGTCTAATTTTAATTAATCTCCTATATACACTTATGGAGCGACGCGATGGATCGTGTTTAAACA
Organism: Pseudoips prasinana; assembly: GCA_951640165.1. NCBI lineage: Eukaryota > Metazoa > Arthropoda > Insecta > Lepidoptera > Nolidae > Pseudoips > Pseudoips prasinana. Next base: position 21,721,258 of record OX621260.1, read on the forward strand.
CTTGAACCACAAGGAATGTTTGTTTTATTACTGAGTGTATTAACTGTAAACATAGTCCGCACGTGTGACGCAGCGGCTAAGACAGTCGCCTCGCCGCTTCATGTCGCGGGTTCGAGCCCCGCGCCGGACAACTATTTGTTTGGCCCATAAATAGTTGTTCTGAGTCTGGATGTAGTTTGTGTCCGTCTATTATATGTTGGTAAAGTACCCCGCGACACAGGGATTATATTCCTTAATGCGGGCGTTGTCGTTTATAAACGGAACAAATCTACCACAAGGGAAATATTTATTTTTGTGTTGTATGATGTTACGTAAGCATATTTTAATATTTTATTTGTAACATGCTGCGATATATTTCACGTCGCCAATCAAGAAGTTGCTTGAAGGACTGCTCCCGTATCAGGGCACTACACCATTCGCATATTTTGTCGCGCGGTGGTTTGTTTGTGACGTGTATGATTCGACCAGAAGTCATCAAGCGTTGATAGCCGTGACCGGCGCCGCTCAGTATCACGTGCGTTGCGTAATAGCCATAGTGTAGGTGTGGTAAGTTGTAGCCACCGCTGAGGCATACTTCAACTCGATGGACTACACGATGTTGTAGAAAATGTCATACCGTTATTACGCCTCATGATAGTGAGTGAGGAGCTGAGAACCCTGTGATACTATTGACAACGACTTTGACTACTCAAACCACGTGCAACCATAGCTAATACCGAACTAACATCTGACCTATTCGTATTATTTTTGCCAATTCATTAAATACCTGGTGGGTATAATAACAGTCAGCGTTCTCAAGTTACTTCTTAGCAGCGCGGTTATCAAACTAATTCGGAAGACATCCTCTGATATTACTTGCACATCTAGTAAAATACTAGGTCATACAGAGGACAAACGTTTCACCAAGGTGAGATCAGAGTCATGTAGGCAATCTCAAAACTGGCTAGTCAGGTGTGGCCGAGACGGAGAAATGTGGTTTGTTACATATTTTCTCGTCACAAAAAGTCTGACATGCAAGACAATTTCTTGATCTCACTGACTACTCCCACTATTATTGTATTGCTCTGAAATATACCGAGCGTCAATGTGATCTAATACCGCTTGTACCGCGTTAGTGAACTGTTTCCAGGATTTTGATTACGAAAGGGGATAATGATTCCACATGCTGATGATGCCGATGTTAAACTAATAAGAGTCCATCAGATTTCTAAGCCTTGTAATTGGAGACAAATAATATAGGCAGCGAACGAAGTAATTCAATCTCGGAATGGTATCCTTTTGTATCCAGGCGTAATGTTGTGTATTGATACTGTGGTTCTTGTTAATTTCTTAAGGGACCTCTGTTGAGTCTTTGGGGATGTTACATGACGAACATGAGCACATAGGGGTGAAAAATAAAATCCCTTATTTTGAAGTACTTTTGGCTCCACGTGCTTAGACTTTTATTATAGCTAACCAAAAGAGTTCACATTTAGTAGTGTGCTCTTTGTAAATAAATTCTCTTAGTCCACAGGGAGATTGGACCCGGAAATGTGTATACCCTGGAAGGTGTTCAGCGTGCTGCCAAGCAGTCTTTGTGGGCTTGCGCTGTTGAGTGGCAGATGTGGCAGAACGCACGCTACGGCCGGTACATGATCTCATGGCGAGGTTTGATGCAGTTTGCCGGAAAGTATACAGCCCATTGTCTTATTTTCGTTTGAAATCAATGAAACTTGTCCCAAGAGCCTCGCTAGTGTGTTACCGCGTGGGATAAATGTTACGTTCCATTCCAAACTGCCCATTTGGAAGTTTACCAGAGTACAACCGGAATAATTTCGTGCTTGTTCGTGTTAATGCATTTACGTTGATCTAGCGGTAGCGTGTTCAACCGCAGATAATGAGGTCCTGGGTTTAAATCCCGGGTCGCGCCAAAAAATAATTTTGGGATGTTCCCCCCGTAAAGAAAAATGTCTGAATGTCAGTGCGTAGTCTGGGAGTTGGCGGTATTATACCCCCGTGCCTCGGAAAGCTCGTAAAGCTTTCGGTCTTGTACCTAACCTCTCTCGGTCGTGTCACTACTGGATCCATCGGATCACGAGAGTGACCGAATAGAAAGTGCTGCTGTGTTTGTGCACACACTTGTGCACTAGAATATGTCCTGCGCAGTTGGCTAGTCTCCATTGAGAGTGGCCGCCGTGGTCGATTTCCGGCATGGAGGACATAATTATTACTGGGTAGAGTATTAGTACTTATGTACAGACCAGATACTAATGAACTAAAACTCGTTTTTGAAAACTCTATTTCATTATTCAGTACTCCTTGTTTAATTATATCAGATCAAGGCCGAATGTATGAGAACTCGTCATTTTGTTACTAGATTAGAAACTTTGTTGTTTGAAACATTTTATAACTGCAGAGATTCATCATGGTGATGGTCAGCTTGACAGGTACTGTCGCACCGTCATTTACATGATTCGTGTGGAAATTAAACTTTTGATAAGAAAGTTGGTCTAATATCCTGTAGAAATTTACAGCTCAACCTGAATAAAATCTTCACCTTTAAATTCATTAATTGGCAGTGATGGTGCTTCGCGTATGATCATTGGTGCGCGACATCGCATATGAAGCAGCCAGTCCGAACCGAGAATCTTTGGGTGAACTTGCGCGGCAGCGCGCTAGTGGGTTGCTCGAAGAGAACTGCGCGCAGCAGGATGCTTGCGTGAACGAGCGCCGCAGAGTGCCCCAGCCTTTCCGTATGGTTGACCTAGTTTTTGTGAGGAAGACAAGGTCGTGGATCGTATGGTAAGAACGTGCAAGCCGCGGCTTAAAATATTGTGGCGAGGGGAGTGGACACATGATGTGTGCGCGACATTCTTTGATTGCAAGTATGAGTATGCGGTTTGGCTATGTATGGTGCGCTCTGCGTGTATTTATTTTATAACCATCTGATAGCCTAGTTGTACATACATACATAGACTCACGCCTGTTTCCCAGAGGGGTAGGCAGAGACAACGGATTTCCATTTGTCACGATCTTTGCATACTTCTTTTGCCTCGATAACTGTCATTATATTCTTCATACATGCTCGCCGGTTTAGGGTACTTCTGACCTGCCCTTTCTTGAGAACATCTCCAATTTGGTCAGAGAATGTTCGACGTGGTCTTCCACTTCCGGTTGTCCCATTCACACAGGCCAGGTATACTTCTTTTGTCAATCTTCTTTCATTCATTCTTTCTAAATGGCCAAACCATCTCAGCATGCCTTTTTCAATCTTTGTGACTACATCCTCTTTCACACCACAACGCTCTCTTACATCAGTATTTCGAATTCTGTCTCTCAAAGTCACACCACACATACTTCTCAGAGCTCTCATTTCCACTGCATTTATCTTACTTTCATTCTTTTTCTGCCATACCAAACTTTCACTTTAGTTGTTACCGCTTAATATTGTGTTGTTGGATCGCATCCTGAGGGCACTGCGATGATTGAGACTATCCTGAACGGTACGTCTCTTGTACTTATTGTGCATCCTGAGGGCACTGCACCGATCGCATCCTGAGGGCACTGCGATGATTGAGACTATCCTGAACGGTACGTCTGATGTACTTATTGTGCATCCTGAGGGCACTGCACTGATCGCATCCTGAGGGCACTGCGATGATTGACACTATCCTGACTGGTACATCCCTTGTATTTATTGTGCATCCTGAGGGCACTGCACGGTTCGCAGCCTGAGGGCACTGCGATAATTGACACTATCCTGACTGGTACATCCCTTGTATTTATTGTGCATCCTGAGGGCACTGCACGGTTCGCATCCTGAGGGCACTGCGATAATTGATTCTATTCTAACTTCCCTTGTATTTGTTGTGCATCCTGAGGGCACTGCACGGTTCGCATCCTGAGGGCACTGCAATAATTGATCCTATTCTAACGTCCTTTGTACTTACAATGCATCCTGAGGGCACTGCTATGATGGAGACCGTCTCAAACGGTACAATTCCGGATATAATATCCAGATCCAGATAGTAAAAGTAACAAGTTCTTAATTTATATTTTGAGTCCTGTTATGAAAACTAATAAAGGCAATATCTTTCACAGGCGATGTCGATGACGATATCTACGAGAGTCTGCCATTTAGTGCTGAGTGCCTGGTTGTCGAAGTGGAGGTACATGGATCTGGAGATCTACAGCTGCAACCCGATGTTCCAGCGGGCGAGGGCGCACCGCCGTCAGGAGGGGCCGAGTTAGCAGAGTCCAAGTTCAGGCAGTGGGCGGAGCTTGTGACGTCATCGAAAGTGGAGTGATCGAACGAGGAGGGGCACGCAGAGGCTCCGAGCGGCGCGCACGCCTGCCGACCGGCCTTCTTGTTCCATCGCCAGAGATAGACGGACGTTATACTGTGTTACTGCCACATTGCCATTGTACCTTGTAAATCATATTATTTAAAATAATAAGTTTGTGATTCTAAGAGTTATCTTTCTTTTTATTAAATACCTTTCGAATTTGCTAAATATACATATAATAAAATCGTATGAAAGTCAAAACTGTACATTGAATATTTTTTAAAAAAGATACTTGGGGCGTGATCTACATTCGATATCGAAGCCAAAAATATAGTTTATAGAATTTTTGTCTGTGTGTCTGTTTGTCTGTATGTATGTCCGGGGTAAACTCAAAAAGTACTGCATGGATTTACTTCAAATTTTGCATGAAAATTACTAAGAGATCGGGTCAACATATAGGCTACATATTTTCACGCTATCACCTACGGGGGAGTAGCTGTGATAATTTATAAAATTTAACGCGGGTAAAACCGCGAGGCACAGCTAGTAGTTCTCTAAAAGGATACTTGGGGCGTGATCTATATAGTTTTTAGAATTTTTGTATGTATGTCTGTTTGTCTGTATGTATGTCCGGGCTAAACTCAAAAAGTACTGCATGGATTTACTTCAAATTTTGCATGAATATTACTAAGAGGTCGGGTCAATATAGGCTACATATTATCACACTATCACCTACGGGGGAGGAGCTGTGATAATTTATAAAATTTAACGCGGGTAAAACCGTGGGACACAGCTAGTTATTTATATCATCTTTTTGCCGTTTTTGCCATTTAATTGACGACGCCTACGACGACGACTCCCTAGACTAATTTGATGTACAGACGCCAGCACATCAAGCTACCCCAATCTGTCAAATTTCCCCAATTGAAAGTGGACCTTATGCTTATGTGATAAAGTTGAAAATCTATAAAATAAATTTGACAGATTGGGGTAGCTGGATCTGCTGGCGTCATTGCGTATATACATAAAATAACAGAAAATACCTAGACTAAGACAATTACATATGTTCATGAACACTATTTTGATCAGAAGGCAGGTTCACAACAATTGAGTCAAGCCACGGTCATTCCACCACGTCACGGCGGTCGTCAGAGATATACTGCCTCGTCGGTCTAGCGGTAGCGTATTCACCCGCAGAGAACGAGGTCCTGGGTTCAAATCCCGGGTCAGGCCAAAAGAGATTTTGGGACTTTTCTGTAATAAGAAAAATTTCTCAGCATCAGCCCGAAATCTGAGAGTTGGCGGTATTATACCCCCGTGCCTCGAAGAGCACGTAAAGCCATCCTGTACCTGATCTCTTACCGGTCGTGTCGCTAGGCAACCCATGAGATCATGAGAGTGATGGAATAGAAAGTGCTCCTGTGTTTGCGCACACACATGTGCACTATAATATGTCCCGCGCAGTTAGCTAATCTCTATTGAAACTAGCCGCCGGGGCCGAAATTGGGCTAGGAGGACGTTATTATTATTAATACGTCGGAATATACATAGGTCTGTTTATCTGTGACATTTAAGAGAACCGATTTCAATACGATTTATTGCTTCTGAAATCTACTCATTAGTCAATTGTAAAAAAGGATAAGATATACCCTATTTTTTTTTTATTATTTATAACTTTATGCACATCAAATGGTACAAAGGCGGACTTAATGCCCTAGGCATTTTCTGCCAGTCAACCTACCCTATCATTACCCTATCTTATCCTTAATAAGAGTAAGTAGGTAAGTAATAAGTATACTAATCGATCATTCAACTTACAAGCAAAGCCAAAATCCCACTTCACAGACTACCTAGTATTTAATGAGTAAGTGCAAGTAAAACCAAAGTTGTAAATAACACCACACCCATAAAAAGATTTACAACTAAGCTAACTAGACACTCCGAGATTAGTTCGTCGACACCAAGTGGCATGCACTCACAATTTTATAAAGTGTATGTTACAGACGTACCTAACATAAATACACAGATACAGAACTGCGAAAATAAGTGATCTTAATATTAATGAATTAGGATTAGTCCATAGCATATCGACACCCAAATCACGTGAAGCTAAAATTTGTTGTATGAGTTGTGTGATTTAATAATCCTTGGTCCTAAAAATTGTGCCTATACATTCAGCCAACGATAAACAAATACGATAACATAAAAACAAATTAAATTCATTTATTCATTCATTTCATTTATTCACAATTCACAGTAAATAGAGTTTACAATGTAGGTATTATTATAGGATAGTCATTATAATCTACTTAGCCTCTTCAAGGCATGCGAACATAGTGCATAGGTTATAATAATTAATTGTTACAACACGATAAATATCATATCACAGCTTTTAGCAGTCAGTAAAATTAAAATAGGAGATCATTAAATTTTAAATTAACATAAGTATATAAATAGGTGAATTAATAATAATTGAATTTATGTCACATTTGAAGGAAGTTGGTTGTAGATTTTTATAAACATTGGGTAACAATTTTTTGGAGTAAAGTGGTTTTAGGGGCAACATCCATGAAATATCTTTTGCTTTTTTAAATAGAGCTGGGTTAGTCTTTACAAATAGACAGATCTCGAGAACGTACATACCTGGTAAATGCAATATGTTAAGCTTTTTCAAGTGTGGTTTACATGAATCCCAAGGAGGGATTTTAACCATCGCCCTAATGCATCTCTTTGGCGACAAGAATGCTCGTTGGACATCCGTAGAATTTCCCCACAATATCAAGCCATACCGAAGCATTGAACCTATGTATCCATGGTATTCCAGTAATACGGTGTGACTGCTTGTTGTTGATCTAAGCCGGTTTAGAACATATACGAAGCTGTTAATTTGTTTGCAAATTTATTCGATATGATTTTTCAAGTTACAAAACCTGTCAACTGTTAATAATAATAAAATAAAAATAAAATAAAAAAGGTTTTTACTCACGTAGACTTTAAAAAAGCGCTTGTAAATAGTCAGAATATGTTTGTAGGAATACAGTTATTATTTCTAGTTACTTATTATAGATATTTAGGTACACGGAATGTTAAAACAAATTTATTTTATAACGGTAGTGACATTTAGCTAGCTTGTATTAAGTTATTGTCAAGGAGATTATGTTTAGTTGAAGTTTTTAATATTATGTATTGAAATTTAAATTTTACTACATATTGTCTGACTTTTACTACATATTGTCTGATTGTTAAACCGAGAATGTCTGCATTTGATGCTTTTTTAATAATGGTGTCATTATGAATGAGTGTTTTCGGGTTTACTTTCGCACGCTGGGTCTGAAATTGAATGTACTGTGTTTTGGACAAATTTACATGTAGATTATTATTCTTTAACCATTTGATAATGGATTCAATTGTATTATTAATTTCTGGATCAAAATTATTATGATCAAATTTTTCCCATGTCGTGATTACAGATATGTTATCAGTAAATAAAATAGTCCTATGTGGAATACTTTCAGGTAGATCATTAGATCATCAGAATTAAATTATTTACGTAGATTTTAAAAAAGCGCTTAAAAATGAATTTCTAGCAGAAGCATTTCTAGATACAAAATCTGAATTTGAATGGTTATATCTATAACTAAGGTAATAATTCAATTATTAATACATAACAAAGAACGATGATTATAATATTGTTATGTCTATTTACCAGTGTTGCAGTGCCCAACAGGATCCATAATTTTGGCATTATTATTAGCCTACTACCTACTATACGTCGATGTGCTCATGGCCAGTTGCGCTCACCGGTCTGTAAATGATCGGCGAGGTAAAACACCTAGGCACGCGGTCGATCCATATGGTGGACGATCCAGATGGGAAATATTTAAAGTGATTGAGTTTCTGAGTGACCGTGCTTAGGAGGGCACTTTTATGCTATCGTTCCCGGTTGATGTCAAAAGTCGATAAGCAATGTCAAAGACCTATTACTGGGCGGCTTGAACAATTCTAACACCAGTGTAACCACTGCCCATTTGATTAATTAAGTAATTCTCAGAATTTTATAACATAAATATTTGATTTATTAAATTATTGATTTGATTTATTAATTTATTGAAAACACAACGGCATAGTTCTCATACTCAGTGATGACTATTAATACTGTGGCAGAGTATACTGAAATAGCCTCCAAAAGGGATGGTCAAGCGGCACTCAGGTGACGTAAATTGTGACTTGACCGTAGATGGCGAAACATGCTCCTATAGCATGTCGGACAGCCCAAACAAAAGCATATAAAGTACCGTGACAATCCAGAGACTGCCGTAAATTGGTTTATTGAGTTTGCAACTGCAATGCGAATGGAGAAGCTACACACCACTTTGGACCCTCCCTTACAACCTTTTTCTTTATATTAAGATGCTCAGAAGGCAGCTCCTGTAATCAACAGTAATCGTTTTATAGAGACTGCATTCGTTCCATGAGGTTTTATATTGTGATGCAACATAGTTCGAGTAAGCTTGTTGCATAGCCAGTAAGTCAATCAATGTGATGAGCAAAAACTTGTACTTTGAGCTTGATGTACAGTCGACGCCGTATCAATTCAGTCTAAGCATAATAGTGTCTCTATTATCTACGCTGTAAGGGTCGTTTTTGTAATCCAAGTGTATCACATATCTGTTTTGAAATGGGGTTTAGTGTATAGGCAGCTCGACTATGAAATGCCATGCATATCGTAATAATATATGTTTCCATAGTTCAAGCTTTGCTTAGTATGGCCGTGTGTGAATATTGTCCCAGGATATATTAATTAGACGTGCCCAAACAATATATCAGCTTTTGAAAAGCTAGTCAGAAATCACATTTTTTTGTATAGTTTCTGGTCCCTTAAATAAAGTATTTATAGTAATTTAGTTATTTAATTATGATTTTGTTTATTTTTTTTATTTCCTTCTTTTTTAACAGTAAATTTATTAGAAAATCATTTTATTTATGGATATAAGTACCACAATTTTATATCTTGTGCACTCCTACTGCTATTAGTTAGGTATTTCATTGTTCTATAGCCTAAATAATCTCAAGTACTGATTATTCATCTAAATTTGGAGAATGTTGGTTAACCCGTAATTGACAACATTTCAAAACTGACACCTCCTTAAAACAAAAATACCATTTCTTTATTTTTGTATCCTGAGTTCAAATATATTTTTTTTTATATTTTTTTATTTCTTCATTTCTGAGGAAAAAATAAAAACTAAAAAAGGTGTGATAAACTACCTCGTCCACCGTATAAGTGACGTACTTATACGGTGGACGAGGTAGTTTCCTTTGCCTAAGCATTCCAATGTTTCAAACGAAAACATTAACGTCAAACAAGACATGTCAAATTGTCAATTGACAACATTGCATTTTTTTAACTGGCATGTATTATTGCGTAATTTAAAAGTAAATCCAAAACTAGGGCACCGATATTTTTCCTTTTTGCGAAATTATGAACTTTTCATTCATAATTTCAACTATGAAATTCGATTTATTCTAAAAAGACGTAAGCGGCAAATGACGTCATACATACGGTGGAATAGCCATCGATCTTTGCTTTAATGTAACCCGTCAAATATATAAACATAATCTCTTGACAATAACTTGATACGAGCTAGCTAAATATCATTGCTGTTATAAAATAAATTTTATAAATGTTTTAATACAATCAATACAATGTGTACCTTAATATCTATGTTACTAGAAATAATAATGTAAACAACTATAATTTTATTTTTTTTTTATTTTTTTTATTTTTTTTTTATTTGGAAGACCAACAGCACTTAACAACATATTCAAAATAATTTAAATATTAAACAGCAGGCCAATTATAGGTCTCCACGAGTAAATGTCTGTGTACAATTTAGATGGTGTTACCATTATATATATATATATATATAATAATAATAATAATATCTATTATTATTATCTATTCACTATTATATATATTCACAATTTTCTTTTACGGACGACTGACATTAAATTTTGAAAAGAAATCTAAGCTGAGTACCCGTCTCGCTGTCTCAGGTTTACTGCAGAATATGTCAAAGTCTAATTTTTTTATAAGTTTATTAACGTTGCTGCTCGCTCGCCACAAGAATGTATTCTGTTGATAGTTGGAAGATACCAATGGAAGGTGCATTGGCGTATAGTGTCTCGATATTTTAGTGGGAATGAAAAACCCAATTTTGTTTAGGAGGTCCGCACAGTCAATTTTACCAGAAATAATGCTAAGTAGATAAATAATATCGGATATGTCACGACGTTCGACTAGAGGAAGAATGTGGAACTTAGCACATAATTTTAAATAATCTTCTGATCTAAATTTGTGTTTTATACGATAGCATAGGAATTTTAGAAATTTTATCTGAATACATTCAATTCTAGATATGTATGTACCATACTGTGGATTCCATACTTGGCTAGCATATTCAAGTGTGCTGCGTACGAATGTACAGTATAAGATTTTCAAAGTTTTTGCCTCCTTAAAGTTACTCGACATTCGCATTACAAACCCTAAGGCTCGAGACGCCTTCTTTATTATACTGTCCACATGTTCGTTGAACAGTAGCTTAGAGTCGTGCGTCACCCCAAGATCACGGATAGTAGAGCTCCTATTTAGCCTATGTCCTTTAAGATTATAATGGGTGTGAATAATGCTCTTTTTCCTGCTGTAAGTGGTGATTGAACACTTGGATGGATTTAGGTCCAGCTTATTTGTGAAGCAGTAGTCACACAATCGATTTAAGTCAGCTTGTAGATCATTAGCATCTGTAGGTGAGGAAACGGTTTTGTATATTTTCATGTCATCCGCAAATGAAATGAGTTGTGAGTTATGGAAACATTTGTCGATGTCGTTCACAAAGATTAAGAACAGGAGCGGGCCCAGAAGAGACCCTTGAGGGACGCCACTTGGTACTGTCACCCAACTTGATATGTAGTTGTTAATTGCAACTGCTTGAGTGCGGTTTGATATATAAGATGTAATCCATCTCAATAGATCTCCTCTGATTCCGATGACCTGTAGCTTGTTTATTAGCAACTGTGAGAGTGAGTCATCCACACTGCCTTGTAATGAAAGAGACATTGGTGGAGATACAGATTGTTGTAGGAAATTGCTGTAAAAATAGTCGGAAAAAGCATTACAGATCTCCTTCCCGGTGCTCACCGTTGATTGACCGTAATTAAGCGACTCCGGTATGCCAGACGACTTTTGACGCGCTTTAACGTATGACCAAAAATGTTTAGGGTTCGTTTTAATCGAATCTTCGACAGACGCAATGTATTTAGTATAACAGTCCGCATCCAAACGTTTGCATCTCTCTCTTAGCAACTTGAACGTCTCACAATCGGATCGATTTCTGTAATTTTTAAATTTCCTTAAGTATTTAAATTTTTCCTTAATGCATTTCTTTAGAGCCGCCGAATACCATACTGGAAAACTATGATTGCTATTAATCTTAACTTTAGGTACATATTTATCAATTTTTTTTTTTAAGTACGTGTAGAAATAAGTGACGGCCTCTTCAACGGTCTTATTAGAAAACTCTTGATCCCAATCAATACTTAATATATCAGTTTTAATTCCACTGTAATTACCTTTGTAGTACATATACTTAGTTCGAGGTGCACTTTTCAGGTGGGGTAAATTACACGATTTAAAACAAATGGTCAACGCTTTATGATGTACATCGATAGGTACAAGGGGCTCTTAAATACAAACATGTTCTGACTATTTACAAGCGCTTTTTTAAAGTCTACGTGAATTAGAAACTGTATGCATTTTCTTAAAGGTACAAAGGCTATTTATAAAACACAACAACATAGTTCTCATACTCAATGATAACTACTAATACTGTGGCAGTGTATATTAAAATAGCCTCCAAAAGGGATGGTCAAGCCGCATTCAGATGACGTAAATTGTGACTTGACCGTAGATGGTGGAACATGCTCCTATAGCATGTCGGACAGCCGAAACAAAAGCATATAAAGTACAGTGTTCACGTAAATAACGTTCATTTTGTATTCGTTCTCAAATTTGTTAATAGATCGCGTTGTTAGATGAGCGCCGTTTTTCTGAATCTCGCTATACAGATTCTCCGGCGTTTGACTAGGTCAAATATGTAAATTTTGTTATGTGTGAGGAGCAAGCATTGTGATTCATATATTATACGCGCTTAATATAAAGTCCAGTGTTTTAATTAATTATCCTCTCCAAGTCGACCTTCGTTCATAACGTGACAATCCAGAGACTGCCGCAAATTGGTTTATTGCGTTTGCAACTGCAATGCGAATGGAGAAGCTTAGCTTAGCTCACTTTAGACCCTCCCTTACAGCCTTTTTCTTTCCATTTAGATCCTCAGAAGGCAGCTCCTGTAATCAAAAGTAATCGTTTTATAGAGACTGCATTCGTTCCATGAGGTTTTATGTTGTGATGCAACAAAGTTCGAGTAAGCTTGTTGCATAGCCAGTAAGTCAATCAATGTGATGAGCAAAAACTTGTACTTTGAGCTTGATGTACAGTCGACGCCGTATCAATTCAGTCTAAGCATAATAGTGTCTCTATTATCTACGGTGTAAGGGTCGTTTTTGTAGTCCAAGTGTATCACAAATGAGTTTTAGGGGAAATTCATTTAGTGTACATGCAGCTCGACTATGAAATGCCTTGCCTATCGTAATTAGTCGTGCCCAGATAATATCAGCTTTTAAAAAGCTAGTCACAGAACACCATTTAATTGTATAATTTATGATCCCTTTAGTAAAGTATTTATTCTTATTTAGTTATTTAGTTGATTATATTCAATAACAATTTTTACATTGTGTCTGAATTTTCTATAACTAAATGTACATTATTATATAATTATTATGGGAGAAATTCATTAAATTATCTATGGAATACAATAAATAATTATAATAATAAATTAGAAAAAAAATAATCAATTATAATGTCGATGTTTCTCGGTTCAATATAAATTCGTCAACGGAGTAGAAACACTTTTTTAACAAGAACTGTTTGAGCTTTTTATGAAAACTGCTTGTGTAGACAAGGCTCTTAATATTTAATGGCAGTTTATTGAATAGTTTAACTGCGTTGTAGTAGGCATTATGCTTAATAACGTTTAGATGAGGACGCATATGGGGCTTTGTCTGTAGATCTTTTCTTCTTGTCCGCTCTCTAATATGCCTTTCTTCTTCAGACTCATATTCATGGATATTTTTGTGCAAGTGAGCAAGCAAGACCAAAGTGTACAAACTAGGGACCGTTAGTATATTTAGATCGATAAAGTGTGGTCTGCACGAGTCTTGCTGTTGTATCTTAACCATGGTTCTAATCGCCCTTTTTTGGACTACAAACGCTTTTTGTACATTATAGTTATAGCTTCCACCCCAGAAGAGTATACTGTATCTTAGTTTGGATTCTACTAGTGCGTAGTAGACCATCTTTAGATGTTTCATAGCTACTTCATTTCTAAGACTTTTTATCACATAACAGGCCGAGCTGATTGCCTTTTCTAAGTGCGTTAACTCTTGTTTCCAATTTAATTGACAATCGATATAGACTCCAAGGAACTTAACCGCAGGTGCAACATTCACTGATTCGCCACTAATAACACAGTTAAGGCTATCATTATTTTTGGAAGTTGAACGAAACAGCACAGCATTGGTTTTGCTAGCATTGACTTTTAGGCTATTTACTGAGAACCATTCATAAAATATGTCTAAGGTTTGATTTACTATAGTATTTAGGTCATGTATATTATCTGCTGATACAACAGCATTCATATCATCAGCAAATACTACCAACTGGATAGAACCCTCAGATGTTTCACTCATATGTAGTATGAGGTCATTAACAAAAGTTATAAAAATTATAGGACCCAGTATTGAACCTTGCGGAACGCCAGTGTGTACAGTAGACAGATTGGACCTATATGTTTCTTCACTGTGAAAGTTGTTACAAGAAGAGTTTGTCATTGATACTACTGCTTTTAGCTCTACAAAAATCTTCCTATTTTTTAAATATGATGTGAGAAGTTCCAAAGCTTTGCCTCTTACACCGTAAAACTCAAGTTTAACTAATAGCAATTTATGATCTATTGTGTCAAATGCTGAACTTAAGTCTAAGAACAGCCCAGCTACTTTCTGTTTGTCATTCATTCTACTAACTACGTCCTTAACTAGAGTAGATACTGCGTCTTGCGTCCCAACACGTTTTCTATAGCCAAATTGTAGCCAAAGTACAAATGTCTCAGTAGTCTAGATTTAATTAATTTTTCTAAAATTTTTGAGAAGATGGGCAGCAAGGAAATTTGTCTGGACATCTTTGGATCAGTTTTTGAACCTTTTTTATGTACAGGTACAATTTTAGCAATTTTCAGTTGGTCTGGAAAAATGCCATCGTCAAAACATTTATTATAAAAAACACTTAGAGGTTCTACTAGTATGTCTATGTTATCTTTTATTACTGAGTTGGGAATGTCATCATAGCCACAAGACTTTTTGTCATCCATCTCTTTTATTATTTCATATACCTCATAAGGAGTAACCGGGTCAAGGATGAGGTTATTAGTTATCCTTTTTGCACTTTTTTCCAGAATGTCCATTACAGCGTTTGTGGAGTGTTGAGTTTTTGTTAGATTCAAACTGCTTCGCAAGTCCATCCACAATATTTGTTGGTTATGATACAATCATGTTGTTTGTTTTCAAAATTAGTTTAGTTCTGGTTCTTGCCCTCTTATTTCTGTGTTTGTTTATCACTTTCCAAACATCTTTTGAGATGTTTTTCGATTTCATTAATTTAGATTGTATTGTTAGCTTTTTGGCCACATTTATGACTCTTCTATACAACATAATATATTTTTGTCTATAACTTATTACAGTCTCATTTTGTTTATTTCATAGCAATAGCAACAACACACGGAAAGACCGGTTAAAATATCTTTAACACAACATAATTCAAAACAATCAATTTTATATAACTTATTAGCTATGGGCAAATCCTTGTATTCTCGGTCCAAGTCAACTAGAATTATGGTCCCTCCTCTTAACTTGTTAGTTCTAGTATTATATGATGCCACGTTATACTTCGAGAGGTTTAACAGAGATGCTAGTTCTTCGTTAAGAAAATGCTCACTAATACATACATAATTCATGTGGCTTTTAAGACTATCCAGATATATTTCCAAGGCATCTATTTTGTTATTTAGACCACACATATTTTGATGGAAGAAATTTAAATGGTTGCACAATAAATCATCTATGGACTCATTTGCAATTACTTCAATAGAGACGTCTTTACTGACGAAAAAATGTTTCTTTGTCTTGGTTGGATTTTGTCATTTTTTTAAAGTAGTAAGGAATTGTACCGCGTTTTAACTGGCCTTTTTCCATGCATTTATTATCATATATACGTAAGTTATCGTTGTTACAATTATTTTCACACGAAAAGTTTGGAAATAACATTAAGTAGCTTTTCAAGTTGTTGAACACATTAACCATAGCTTTCTGATTGACTTTTCCAGTATATTTAGAAAACATATCATATGTTTAATCAAGTTGGTTATTGGTGTCAAACATGTATGCATATTTAAAAGATTGATTACTTAGGGACAAAAGTCGATTGAAAGCTTCTATTCTTGTTGTAGTTGAAAGTTAATTTATTTAATAAATTAACTTTCAACTTCAACTTAAAGTTCGGAGAACATAGGATAACGTTAGTATGCATAATCTTTTCGAGTTTACATTTTATGTAGAGAACAATTTTTTCATAATCACTCGAGACTAAAAAGTCTTTTTCCCCTATAAGAATAATACAATAGTCATTCAAAGTATAGTTTACAAGTTTTTAGTCGAGTGTTGCCAGTAGTTCTGAAACACCCACCTTAGGCATGCAATAATGACAAATTTTTGCTTTGGTAAATGTGTTTTCGGCAATACGCAAGATATTATTAATATTATTATCACTAATTATACAAAGTCTAGTTGGTTGTACGTTTTTCAAGAGTATGTTACGTTGGCTCGTAGTGACCGCACTGTCTAGTGGATATTGGCTCGCTCTGGTGTCACCTGTAATGGCATTGTATCATAAACAATGTTTGCTTCCTCAACATCTGTTATTTTTGTGTCTTCAGGCGTCGTGTTATCGTTATCGTGTGTCGTCCACTTTGCTGTTTGGGGCTTTGTTGCATATTTTTAAAGTCAAGCTTAGTTCTGATAAGACTTTTACGCTTTATTTTGGTTGAAGATTTCTTTGAGGAACCACTTGTACATATATGGGTTAATTTTTTTATTTTTAAGTTGCAATCAGTGATTTGTTTAGCTTGAGAGCTATTTTCTCACAGTAAATTATCTATTTCAGCTTCTGTTGTCTTTAACTTTTCTTCGAGCAGACTTATTCGCATTTTCAGTTCTTTTACTTCATCATTTGCACTTTTAGTGTATAAGTCTCGATAGCTTCGGTTTAAATCGAAAGTGGGGGTTGAAGAAGGTGATGTATATTCTTCCTCGTTTCCTGATAATTCTGAATCTGCCCCAAACGAACTGTGTGTAGCAGTAAGGTCCTTGTTTTTGTTTCTCATCGTTATGTTGCTTGTGTAATTTTCATTTGTGGTCATAGGACTTTTAGACATTAGGCTTGAGTATTCTGCCATTTTTCTTGTTGTATTATAACTATTATTGCACAATGTTGTATAGATGTTTAATTCTATTTCTATGGGCAACACCGTCCGTGTAGTTATCAGTGAACGCAAATAAACATGGAAGCATTCCTAGCTCGCGAAAATGACCCAACGCAGATTGTGCCGCGGTAGGCGGGGCTTAAAAATTGTGCCGCGGACCGAGTAGGACCGAGTTTGCGCACTACAGGCATCAATGGCGGTCGTTTGTCAGTTATTAGTTTCAGCGTGTTTAATTTCCAAAAATGCCTTCCTGTGCAGTGAAGTGGTGTATTAATAAATCTCATTTGCATAACAAGAGTGTTGGAATTAGTTATTACGAGTAAGTACATCGCTATATATTTTAATTTTATTAAATATGAAGTCAATCAAATTGACACAAAATATATGGTGATGTTGTTATGCAAAGGAATCAATTTATTTATCTACACAAAAATTATGACATTTTTATTTTATTACAATTATTTTAATCTTAGATAAAATACTTAGGGTATGAACAAAGAATGGTAATGGTGGTATTAGAACAGCTTGGTTTCTTCAAATTTCCACTCGATCTAAAGCGAAGAGAACTATGGACGAAAACGGTTCGTTTGGAAATGAATTCAATTCAATTTTATTTATATATTTACAGGGTAACTTGTAAAGCACCAATTACCTCACAGGACTAGATAGCTAAAACCATAAGCAACAACATTTATTTTACAACCTTTGATAATTTGTATTTTTTTTTTGGTAAAAGTCTATATTAATTAATTTACCACTTGAATATCTATAACTCTACGTGCATCGTAAATAATATGTAACCAGGCGGCTTGCGCAATCTTTGCGATGCCCGTAGAGTAAGTTGTTGCTTATGGTGTTAGCTTCCTAGTCCTGCGAGGTTGTTGGTATTTTACAAGTAACCCTGCATATCTAGATCACCTATAATTTCAAGTCGATTCGTCCACGCGTTTTCAAGATAAAGGGTATTGACAGACAGATGGACGGATGCATAAAGAAGTGAAAGTAGTACTTAAGTGTTATGTATACCTACGGAAATTGTAAATAATAATTAGTGAATAATTGGTCACAAATTTGTTTTATTTACCTATTATCATAGCAAATAAACCCATTACTCGCCAAATACTATTTAAAGACCTTAGAAAAACTCTTGCCGTAAAGTTCAAGATACTGTATATTTTATCATAATTCTTTATTATTTTAATAATATCAATGTCACGGTGAATTATTTCGTTGCACTTTATAACATAAAACATCCCTCGGCGAATGTCATGAACATGGTAATTTAGACCCGAACATGACGTCATAAAGTCTACTTTTAAAAGGTGTATCTGAGCGGTAATATTATGGCCAATCAGAGACGGTATTCCGTTGTGTCAGTTTGATTGGGATATTGGGTCAAAATTTGCGCTTAGTTTCCTTGAAGTAATGCTTCCATGTTTATTTGCGTTCACTGGTAGTTATACTTCAATTAATAAATTATTTATATGTCTAAGTCCTCTTAAAGTCATGAGAATAATCGTAATTATAACTAAGAATTATGTTTTGGTGCAAATATTGTCACAAAAAGTCGCTTCATACTGTGCAGGATTAGAACGCCCTACCACACTCGTCAAGTCCAACGCTATACCACAAGACCAGAGAGCGTCGAAATTCACAATTAATAGTACATAGTACGAGTAAGTTATACGAGAAGGTACTTCGAATTTCTTTTGCCAGTGATTATAAGGGTTCAAAGTCCAGTTTTAAATTTCGTCAAATGCAGTCTGTTCGATACATTAACGGATTGTTGTGATAATTATTTTTAAAATCACTCACAGTTTATGGGAAATTCCTTCGTACTTTTATATCGGTCTTCGTTATTGTTGAAATGGAGTGTTATTATGTAGTTTTCTTGTAGATAACTTCACTTGTTAGTTTGATAATTTTGGTTCACTTTTAGGAGTAATGACGAATATTACTATTTGGCAACGCTAAGAAATATGTATAATAGTACACTTAATACATTTGTTTATAACATATACACTAATAACTTGTTTTACTATTTTAAAATATTTTTCTTTTGCGGAGTCGATGTTTACTGTGGCACGGCCGCCATTGAATGTTGAAATTTAGTTACTATTTATTTTTAATTTCCTGCTTTTTAACAGTAAATTGTTTAAAAAATCATTTAATTTATAGATGTACCACCATTTTGGTATATTTGATCTTTATCTATTATTAATAAAACAAGTTACATTGTATCTGAATATAATATGATAACAAATAAATACATTAATTACATTAACATAGGTACATAACAATAATTAGATAGTAATTTGATAAGTCAATCAAAATAACATAACCTAAAAAATTAATCCAGTCATAAATCATTACAATAGTCAATTTTATTTAGGTTTAAGGCATTTATTTTCTCAAAAGATTACAAAAATCACTTGCAGAGAAAATACAATAGAACTTTAAAGTACTTACATGCTCATTTTTTACAATTATTATTTACAAATTCAGTTACAGAGTAATAACATTTATTAATTAGGAAACGCTGCAGCCTAATTTAAATAAATGTGAGTTAAATACAGTCAGTTTCAAGTTGTTTGGTAACTTATTCCATAATTATGTTCCCTGATACTACCTCTATACCTCTCGTTGCACACCTACTGCTATTAGTTATTGTTCAGCTCCTACCTATCCTAAGGTCGTCTGGAAGAGATTGCTTTATGCGATAAGACCGCCATTTGTACAACATAATATCTCATCTCATATGTTTTCTTATGGTGTACAATAAAGAGTATTCTATTTAATTCTACTCTTTCCTTTATCCTGTTGTCGACTGTACCAGGTTTCAGATACATTCTAACTAGCAGCCCTCGGGGCTCATGCCAAGCAAAAACTTCACATCGATTTGAACGAAAATAGACTGAGGCACTGTAAAATTATTACCACACTGCGTACCATGATTGTGGTTGTAATTTTATTGGATATAATAGTGGATTGAACATTCAGTGCATCAGTTTCATTATATTTGTTTCGTTTTCATTTTAAATAGTTAGGAAAGAAAGACATTTTTTCAACATATTTACATACAAGCAATGCATAGATTGGTGGTTTTGCCTTTCACGCCACAGCCAGGTCGTAGGTTCGATTCCCACCCAGGACAGATATTTGTGTGCATGAACATTTCTGTTGGTCCTGAGTCTGGGTGTAATTATCTATATAAGTATGTATTTACAAAACAAAAATTGTATATGTAAGTACCTATATCAGTTATCACGTTTCCATAGTACACGCTCTGCATAGTTTACGATCAGATGGCCGTGTGTGTCCTAAGATATTATTAGTCCACTTAATTTATTTAATTTGTACATATTTATTTTTATTAAATTGATACATGGTGATACATAAAACATAGTATTATTATTTATTATTGCGAATTGGAGTCGTGCACCGAAACATTGGTTCCTACTAATTTGTGACTGTGTTTTTGAAAAATTGTTCTATTTTTATTCTATTATAGAATATTTTATTTATCTAATTATATAATGGGAGGAATAGATTTTTTTTACTTATTTTATAATGTAAAGAGTATTTATAGTGATAATTCACTAGAAAAACTTTTATTTTTCATTTCTATCAACAGTTTCCATAGACTCCTCAGCATGTTTTGGTTTTTTTATTTTGGGGCTTGGGGCTTGAAATACATTTGGGGACTGCCGATAGAAGTGCAAACTATTTTTTACACTTGTAATCTTTATAATCTACACATATAATAAAATCGTAGGAAAGTCAAAACTGTACATTGAATATTTTTTAAAAAGGATACATGGGGCATGATCTACAATCGACATCGAAGCCAAAAATATAGTTTTTAGAATGTTTGTCTGTTTATCTGTTTGTCTGTATGTATGTCCGGGCTAAACTCGAAGAGTACTGCATGGATTTACTTCAAATTTTGCATGAATATAACTAAGAGCGGCTACATATTATCACGCTTTCACCTACGGGGGAGGAGCTGTGATAATTTATAAAGTTTAACGCGGGTAAAACCGCTAGTCCAAACTAATATTATAAATGCGAAAGTAACTCTGTCTGTCTGTCTGTCTGTCTGTCTGTCTTTGCTTCACGCCTAAACTACTGAACCGATTTGTTTGAAATTTGGTACAGACATAGTTTGGAACTTGAGAAAGGACATAGGATAGTTTTTATTACAAAAATAAAATAAAAAATAAAATTTATTCCGGACATACAGCGCCATCTATTGGTCAAGAGTCGGCATCAATTCAGTACTGAAAATTCATCGGAAAAATGTAAATAAATAGTAAAAAGGTATGAAAATATAATATAATACAACTTTTAGTAGAAAAAAAATGCTCTAAAGGAGTATAGATAATTCTATTAGTACTATATGTCAAGTTGGTGATCGCGCAATGGTGTCGATCGTTACACGAGTTCGGTTCATGTTATTGTTTTAATTCATCGGAAAAAAGTAAATAAATAGTAAAAAGGTATGAAAAAAATAATATCAATATAATAAAACTTTTAGCACAAAGAAAATGCCCGAACGGAGTATAGATAAATAATCCGAGTTGTCACTATGCTCGATAGATGGCGTTGGGAGGAAATGCCAGTTTGTAACATAAGTAAAAGTAGTAAGCGTGGAAGAATGTTGCAACAATGTAAACTGCTGCTAAACAATCAAGGTATTATGGGAGGAATGGTGGTTCTATTGGCCGGTGCCTTCCGGCAGACCCTGCCGGTTATAGCAAGGGGCACACCGGCAGATGAAATCAATGCCTGTTTAAAAGCATCTGTGCTATGGACACATGTGCAAAAGGTTTCACGGTCGACGAATATGCGAGTATTACTCCAAAATGATTGTCAAGCCGGGCAGTATGCTGCTGCTCTTCTGAAGATCGGCGAGGATCGTATGCCTACCGACTCCGAGAGTATGATCACGCTGAGCAGCGAATGATGCCAAATTGTGGATAGCACATACGATTTCAAAAATAGTGTCTATCCGGATTTACGCGCTAATATCGAAAATCGGGAATGGTTATGCGAAAGGGCGATAGTGGCGCCAACAAATGATATAGTAGGCCGGATAAATGACCAAATTATGTCTGACGTAGAGGGAGATGTCATCGAGTATCTATCAGTAGATAACGTCGTGGATACCGAGCAAGTGACATCTTACCCAACAGAGTTTCTCAACTCCTTAGAGTTATCAGGAGTGCCTTCTCACAAGTTGAGGCTGAAAGTTGGAGTTCCTGTGATGCTTATGAGAAACCTAGATCCACCAAGGCTATGTAACGGCACATGGTTACAAGTAACCTATTTAGGACGGAATGTCATTAAAGCCGTTAATATGACTGGAATGGCAAAAGGCGAAACTGTAATTATTCCCCGCATTCCCATCATTCCAACTGATTTGCCATTCCAATTCAAAAGAGTTTAGTTTCCGCTGAAAACTGCGTTTGCAATGACCATAAATAAAACCCAAGAGCAAACGCTTAAAGTTGCGGGGGTACATCTTGAAAAAGCCTGTTTCTCCCATGGACAACTCTACGTTGCGTGCTCAAGAGTGTCAAAACCACAAGACCTATATATTTTTGCAAAGGATGGCAAAACTCAAAACGTGGTATACAGAAATGTCTTGGTGTAAGAAACTTTAATAATCTTTAAAGCCTAAAATAATAGAAAATTTGTCAAGGGAGAAACAGTATTTTTTTCTGAAATGGCAAAAAAATTTTTTTTAAAATAAGGGAAAAATAACATTTTCGCCTTTTTCGATCGGCAATAACGGCTTTAATGCCCTAAGTGAGTATACATATCTTCAATTCAAACGCAGAGCTCATTATGTTGATTTTTGAAGAGTTCCCTAGAATATCTTCCTGATTTAATTTTTGAAGAGATCCCGCGTAATCGGGAACTATGTGGGTAAAACCAAAAATCTTCCGGAAGACACTATTCCACGCGAACGAAGTCGCGGGCAAAAGCTAGTCTACAATATAATAGTTGATATTTTTTTGCGATGGCAATAATATTATTTGTTTTGTTCACCCAAAAAGTACAAATATATTCACAGTCATATAGCTCAATGAAATCGTGACATGACGATGACACGAGTTCCATTATTTTGTTCAACCAAAAAGTGCTCAACACGCTAAAGAGGTTTAAAATACAAAAATTGGTAATTTATTTACATTTTTCAGACAGAGCATTGTGGAATACTACTAAAAATGCTCCCAAGTGTATATTGCCCACATATCACTGTAACGGCCACTCAATACACCTTTGTGGATTCAATTTATACTGACCACACTATTGTCTCTCTTAAACTGCGTAACTCGACGTAATGTTGCTATTTACGAAGGCTTTTATTTTGGAATTGCGGGCAAGAAACAATAATGTGTATCTGTATTTTGTTGTGCTTTACAGAGTAATAAACTTTTATAAGGTGAGCGCAGCAAACTACATACAAATAGTGCTACTTGACCACACGTGTGATGATGTTGATGTCTTCCCGGCCGAATTTCGGCCACGGCGGCCATTCTCAATGGAGATTAGCCAATTACTTACTTATATGGAGGCACTCATAGCTAGATCCTCTCACCGGTCCGTAAGCGATCGCGAGGTTAAGTAACTAGGCTCGAGGTCAGTCCATAGATGGGTGACCGCTAAAGTGGTTCTAATTTCTGAGCGTCTCCGTGCTTTGGAGGGCACGTTAAGTTGTCGGTCCCGGTTGTAGCCATTAGACAACAGTCGTTAAGCCATGTCAGAGTCCTACTGGGCGGCTTGAACAAATCTGACACTAGGGTAACCACTGCTGATACGATAAGTAAGTAAGTACGCAAACACAGGGGCACTTTCTATTCCATCACTGTCATGATCCGTTGGGATGACTAGCGACACGACCGGAAAGAGGTTAGGTACAGGACCGACGGCTTTACTTGCTCTCCGAGGCACGGGGGTGTAATAATATATATAATAAATCCATTTATTTCAGGTAAGTTACACCCATAATAACATAATAATAAATTAAATTAAATGTATAAATTAGAAATAATAATAATAAAATCATACAATAAAACAAATAATAATTAATAACAATAAAAACAAATACTAATAAAAATTATATTAAAGCTTTTTCTCCGGCATTGGTACAGCAATATGCCTGCCGCAACAATGCCGGATGAAAGGACAATCCAGCCTTCGCGCAATCATGCTCAAAATGGTGTTGGAACTGGCCCGTACTCGGCGCACCATGGACGTAGCGCGCTTGCGCATGGTCGCGTGAAAGCAGTCCATGTGCGCCTCAGCAAACATTGTCGAGGCGCTGCAGTATCGGGGCAGCCCCATCACCGCCCTCAACCCGTTATTATATTGGACGCGGATGGCGCTGTAATCTCTATTAGTGTAGTGAGCCCACAGGCTGCACGTGTAAAGTGATGTACAGTACGCTCTAAAGAGCGTCACTTTTACTTCATCTGAACATCGTGCAAACCTGCGGGCTAACATATTAGCTCTGACAGACAGCGCCCTCCGCTCCCTTTCGATATCAGCGTGATCCCCGAGGTCGCCAGTGAGGACATGTCCCAAATATTTAAATTGTGTTACCCTCTCTAGGGAAACACCATTAAGTCGAACCGGTGGTATGTTTTTAGGACATTTTGCACTGGCGGTCTCGAAAATCAACCACTGACTCTTTTTTACATTATATATTAATCCGTGGCCACAAGCATAATCCTCACATATCTGTATCAGCTTCCTTAGGCCACAAATCGATGCACTTAAGAGGACGGTATCATCGGCATAACTCAGGTTGTTGACACATATGCCGTCAATACGGCAGCCGACATTTTGACTACTAAGCGCTACAATCAGACCATTTATGTATAAATTAAACAGGGTGGGAGATGTTAATCCGCCCTGCCTAACTCCACACTCGAGCTGATACGGATCCGACATTGTCCCCGCCCATCTAACACTGTTGGACTGATGCGAATACCAGTACTGGAACACACTGATTAGTTCCTGTGGTAGTCCTATGTTCCTCAGCTTATTCCACAGCAGGTCATATACTACCATGTCAAAAGCTTTGGACAAGTCGAGGAAGCACGCATACACGGGTGCTTTCCGATCTGTGTAGTATCTGACGGTATGCTTCAGGCACAGTATGGCACTTTCAGTGGACAGTCGAGGACGAAACCCAAATTGGTTGTCATGCAATTTTACATAGATCTGGAGCTGCACATTTAGCAAACCGTCAAACACTTTGGCTGCGATAGTGGCAAGAGAAATAGGCCTGTAGTTACTCTACCGTAATACCGCCAATTTTCAGACTTCGGGCTGATGCTGAGAAAAATTTCTTTTTACAGAAAAGTCCCAAACTCACTTTTTGGCCCAACCCGGGATTTGAACCCAAGACCTCATTTTCTGCGGTTGAACACGCTACCGCTAGACCAACGAGGCAGTCAACACCACACCACACGTGTGGTGGTGTGGTTAAGGGATTGACCCCCACACTACTAACTATTTGTATGACCCCTCAATTAGTGGAGTGCATCCATGATAACGTGCTGACGGCTTGATATTTCATCACCCCATCTCATCCCGTGGGGGGCGTAGAAATAGCCCGAGGGAATACACACCAGAGAACGGGCAGCAGCGTTTTGTTTCTGTGAACTATGACCATCAAACTGCGATCGCCAACCCGTCAGCCAAGCGTGGCGATTATGGCATATCCCCCCATTCTTTGGGCAGGCTTTTGTCAAGCTGTGGACGCACTTTAGCTGATATGATGATCCATGAATTGGGAGACAGGTCCACCTATACCATCCCGTGGGTATCGTAAAAGGCGACTAAGGGATAATGCAGGTATTCGGGCAGCAGCGCCACCTGTGTACTAGCTACCACACAACTGCGGTCACCAACTAGCAGGCCAAGCACGGTGAGCCAAGCGTGGTGACTAAGGCAAACCCTCACCAGAGGCAACATTATAGTAATCTTTGTCCAGCCGTGGACGATATCAGGGTCTTGATGATGATGAGTTGAGAGATGATCCATGAGTTGCATGTTTGTATTGTGAGAACCACTGTGACTCAATGAAAGGAAAAATTACCTCCGGGACATAATTTGCCATGACCAACCTGGAAGACTCTTAATAGACTACGTACTCAGGTTGGTAGATCAAAAGAAAACATGTGCAAATGGGGTTACATTCCCACATCACAAAACATCTGCGAGTGCGGCGTGTCACCCCAAAGTATGGCGCATTTATCCGTTTGTCCCTCCTGTCCAGTCATAATACCAATATACATAGGTATGTTTATCTGTGACATTTAAGAGAACCGATTTCAATACGATTTATTGCTTCTGAAATCTACTCATTAGTCAATTATAAAAAAAGGATAAGATATACCCTATCTTATCCGTAATAAGTGTAAGTAAGTAATAAGTATACTAATCGATCATTCAACTTACAAGCAAAAGCCAAAATCCCACTTCACAGACTACCTAGTGTTAAATGAGTAAGTGCAAGTAAAACCAAAGTTGTAAATAACACCACACCCATAAAACGGTTTACAACTAAGCTAACTTGACACTCCGAGATTAGTTCGTCGACACCAAGTGGCATGCACTCACAATTTTATAAAGTGTATGTTACAGACGTAACATAAATACACACATATTTTGTTAAAACCAATCCTCAACTATTTAAATCTTTAAAAGAAGCTCGATATCGTACAGTCTCTATGAGGTCACAGTACCAAAACCTATTGTATGAAGGTAACTGTAAAACAGCTTTGTTTAAAAAAAGTGTTATGGGAATGGCTCCTGTTATTTTTAATAAAATACCTAATTGTATTAAGGTTCAACCTTTAAAAGTTTTTAAAAAGAGACTCACCACCTTATTGCAAAATAATTGTTATTACTCAGTTCGAGAATACTTAAATGATGCTTCTATAAATTAATTTTTTATGCTACTGACGTTGTATTAGTTTTAAGGGTATTGTGAGCAAATGTGACTCATAAATGTTTGTATGCCTAAATAGGCAGAATGTACAAGGATTCGTTATTTATCTGTAACACCAATTGTAAACACCTACATTCTTTGCAAATAAATGATTACTTACTTACTTACTTACTTACACACAAAACTGTGTAACACAGAACTGCTAAAATAAGCGATGTTAATATTAGTAAATTAGAATTGGAGGTAGGGTACAGCGTTCATTCGCTCAAAGAGCACGGGCTCTGAAAGTACCTTCACCTTACAGAATAAATTCCTTAATAATAACATGAATAATTTCAATGTTGTGTTTCTGCGTGTGAGTAAGGTCGCCAGAGCTCATTGGGAAGTGAAGGGAAGGGTCAGAAAAACTTTGCTGACTGTAACAGGCCGGCAACATACTCGCGACGTCCCTGGTGATGCGAGTGGCCATGGGCGGCGGTGATCACTTACCATAAGGTGACCCACATGCTCGTTTGACGCCTTCTAATATAAAGAAGGCACCCATATCACGTGAAGCTAAAATTTAGTATGAGTTGTGTGATTTGCGTAGTTAGTATTACTGATTATCATAATGATAACTAGTGTAAATGTGTTGGTTGTAAGTTGTTTAAGTTATGACGGAAATAGCGTGATTTATCAAAAGTTCCGTATTACATAATAAAACTCTCTTCTACCAGAAGGACATTAATACCTTTTCGAAACTGTATACATTTTCTAAAAGGTTATTAAAGGTACAAAGGCTATTTATAAAACACCACAGCATAGTTCTCATACTCAGTGATGACTTTTAATACTGTGGCAGTGCATACTAAAATAGCCTCCAAAAGGGATGGTTAAGCCGCACTCAGATGACGTAAATTGTGACTTGACCGTAGATGGCGGAACATGCTCCTATAGCATGTCGGACAGCCGAAACAAAAGCATATAAAGTACCGTGTTCACGTAAATAACGTTCATTTTGTATTCGTTTTCAAATTTGTTAATAGATGGCGTTGTTAGATGAGCGCCGTTTTTCTGAATCTCGCTATAGACACCAAAAAAGTACTGCAGGCACTTCAGTCTCTTGATATAAGTAAAGGACCTGGTCCAGATGCACTGCCAGTTATTTTTCTCAGAAATACTGCCAAGAATATATGTACTCCACTACAAATCCTTTTTAATCGGTCGCTGTCAGAAGGAATCTTCCCCGAAGCCTGGAAGCAGGCCAATATTACACCTGTCCATAAATCAGGTCCCAAAAATGACGTTGCAAATTACCGGCCAATATCAATACTGTCAACAATGTCAAAGCTTTTTGAAAGATTAGTACATAATGAACTTTATCCCGTACTTCATAATATTATTCTACAGCAACAACATGGTTTTGTCCAGCGAAGATCGACCCAAACCAATTTACTAGTATATTCAGACTATCTATTTAATAGTATGGACTCGGGTATCCAAGTAGATTCAGTCTATACTGACTTTAAAAAGGCGTTCGACAAGGTAGACCATGAACTTCTTTTGACCAAGATTGCTTATAATGGCATACGTGGAGATCTGTTGAGGTGGTTTTCATCATATATTTCGAATAGAACTCAAAAAGTAGTGATAAATGGTTTTCAATCTGCTACTACAATTGTTACATCTGGTGTACCCCAGGGATCGATACTAGGGCCTCTTTTATTTGTTATTTTTATAAATGATATTAGTAAATGTATCCTAAATTCTAAATTTCTTTTATACGCCGATGAATTGAAAATTTATAGGCCGATTAAATCCTTAAATGATTGTAACGCATTGCAGGAAGATCTAAATAGGCTGCATAAATATTGTGAAGGTAATAAATTACATCTTAGCATTTCTAAATGTTGTTGTATAACCTTCACTAAAAATAAAACAGCCATAAAATACCCCTATACGATAAATAGCACTACTTTAAATAGAGTCAGTATGATTCGAGACTTAGGCGTACTTTTGGACGAAAAGCTCCATCTTGATAATCATATTATTATGATTGTCAACAATGCTTGGCGTATGTACGGTTTTGTTATGCGCTCGGCTACTGAGTTTAAAAAACCAAGGACTTATCTGAATTTATACAGTGGTTTAATTAGATCTCAACTAGAATATGCAGTCGTGGTGTGGAATCCTTTTTACGCTAAATACTCCGATTATATTGAGAAAGTACAGAAAAAATTCGTAAAAGCTATGAACTATAAAAGCTGTCGTACGTCTGCCTCGTATACCAGTCTAC
Source organism: Pseudoips prasinana (assembly GCA_951640165.1). Lineage (NCBI taxonomy): Eukaryota > Metazoa > Arthropoda > Insecta > Lepidoptera > Nolidae > Pseudoips > Pseudoips prasinana. Next base: position 21,750,475 of record OX621260.1, read on the forward strand.
TCAATAAATATCATCTGTTAACTTTAAAATCCAGGCGAACTTTTCTTGAGGTAATGCTTTTGTATGGTCTTAGCAATAACGCGTATGACTGCATGGATAGTTGTAACAAAATATGCTACATAGTTCCTAGAAGACCACAGAGGCGCGCTGTACGCAAACAACCACTGTTCGCTGTCACATCTTGCCGAACTAATTCTGGCTTAAGAGCGCCGCTTCGACGTGTCACTCGCACTTACAATGAGCAGTTTCATGACATAGATTTCGTTATCGGCAGGAAAATTCAAGAACACAATCTTGAAAACTATTCAAAATTTTACTTCAACTATCAAATAGCTTTTTGTTTTTTCACAAAACACATAATTATTATTATTATTTAGGTACTTTTTTATTATTTTAATCTAGATAATAAATTTCGTTTTTTTATTTTATGCCTTAATTGTAGGTAATAAATATATTTAAGTTATTGTTTTCGGTTTATAATGTTCTCACTTAATATTTTTGTAATCAAAATTGTAAATTTATAATTGTTTAGTTAAGTTTTCTACTGACTACATTTAGTGTATAGTGTGAATCACCTTAATTATATGTATTCTGTGAATAACGTTGTGGATTACACAATGGTTTATTAGTAATAATATTTTTGTAAAATTTATTGTGTAATTGTTTGTTGTTCCAAATAAAATAAAATAAAAATAAAAATAGAGATTCTCCGGCGTTTGACTAGGTCAAACATGTAAATTTTGTTATGTGTGAGGAGCAAGCATTGTGATTCATATATTATACGCGCTTACTATAAAGTCCAGTGTTTCAATTAATTATCCTCTCCAAGTCGACCTTCGTTCATACCGTGACAATCTAGAGACTGCCGCAAATTGGTTTATTGAGTTTGCAACTGCAATGCGAATGGAGAAGCTACGCGCCACTTTGGACCCTCCCTTACAACCTTTTTCTTTCCATTTAGATCGTCAGAAGGCAGCTCCTGTAATCAACAGTAATCGTTTTATAGAGACTGCATTCGTTCCATGAGGTTTTATATTGTGATGCAACATAGTTCGAGTAAGCTTGTTGCATGGCTAGTAAGTCAATCAATGTGATGAGCAAAAACTTGTACTTTGAGCTTGATGTACAGTCGACGCCGTATCAATTCAGTCTAACCATAATAGTGTCTCTATTATCTACGCTATAAGGGTCGTTTTTGTAGTCCAAGTGTATCAAAAATGTGTTTTTAGGGGAAATTCGTTTAGTGTACATGCAGCTCGACTATGGAATGCCTTGCCTATCGTAATTAGACGTGCCTAGATAATATCTGCTTTTAAAAAGATAGTCACAGAACACCATTTTTCTGTATAATTTATGTATGATCCCTTTAGTAAAGTATGTATTCTTATTTAGTTACTATTTATTTTTAATTTCCTTCTTTTTTTAACAGTACATTATTTAAAAAATTATTTAATTTATAGATATACCACCATTTTGGTATATTTGATTATCTATTATTAATAAAACAATTAACATTGTATCTGAATATAATATGTACACAAATATATAAATAAATTAAATTTAAATATATGAATAACATTTACATAGGTACATTGATAACAATAATTAGATATTAATTTGATAAGTCAATCAAAATAACATAACCTAAAAAATGTATCTAGTCATAAATATTATTCACAATTATTATTTACAAATTCAGTCACAGAGTAATAACATTTATTAATTAGGAAACGCTGCAGCCTAATTTACACAAATGTGAGTTATATACAGTCAGTTTCAAGTTGTTTGGTAACTTATTAAATAATTATGTCCCCCGATACTATTAGTTATTGTTGCACACCTACTGCTATTAGTTATTGTTCAGCTCCTATCTATCGTAAGGTCGTCTGGAAGAGATTGCTTTATGCGATAAGACCGCCATTTGTACAACATAATATCTCATCTCATATGTATTCTTATGGTGTACAATAAAGAGTATTCTATTTAATTCTACTCTATCCTTTATCCTGTTGTCGACTGTACCAGGTTTCAGATACATTCTAACTAGCAGCCCTCGGGGCTCATGCCAAGCAAAAACTTCACATCGATTTGAACGAAAATAGACTGAGGCACTGTAAAATTATTACCACACTGCGTACCATGATTGTGGTTGTAATTTTATTGGATATAATAGTGAATTGAACATTCTGTGCATCCATTTCATTATATTTGTTTCGTTTTCATTTTAAATAGTTACGAAAGAAAGACATATTTTCAACATATTTAAATACAAACAATGCATAGATTCATGGGCCGGTTGGTGTGGTTGATAGAAACTTGCCTTTCACGTAAGTTTTTGGGAATCGAACCCACGTTCGATTCCCACCCCGGACAGAATATATTTGTGTTCATTAACATGTCTGTTTGTCCTGAGTCTGGGTGTAATTATCTATATATGTATTAAAGCTCTGCTTAATTTGGAATCAGATGGCCGTATATAAATAATTTCCCAGAATATTATAATTATTATTTCACTTTATTTATTTATTTTTATTTAATTGTTACATGATGATACAAAAAAACATATTATTAATAATTATCATTGCGAATTGGAGTCGTGCACCGAAGGCTTGGCTGACGAGTTGGCGATTGTAGTATGATGATCATAGTATAGTACTACGCCCCCCACGGAGTGAAATAGGGTGGTGATATTCAATGCCGTCATCCACACACCAAAACGTTCCAGTCCATGATTTTTGTTCAACCAAACCAACCAAATTATTATCTCACTGAATTTGACATAGCATTATTAATGGGAGCATGACATCAAATAATTAATTATTTACTTTAATAAAAACGGTAGAACACCAATTACAGCAATTAAAGATAATTATTACAATACTCAATTATGACATTATTCAACAATTATTAATGAGTTGCTTGCTTGCAAATTATGATTGTTTGAAACGTTGAAAAATTTGCATACCATGATAGAAAGGTAGAATGTAAATGGATCATTTTAATTGAAGACCATACCCTGTAAACTAAATTCTTGGAAATAAACTGATTTGTATTTGTAACCAAAAAGTACTCAACACGCTAAAGAGGTTTTCAATACAAAAATTGGTAGCTTATTTACATTTTTCTGGTAGAACATTGTGGAATACTACTCTTTATTTCGCTCAAAATATGGTACAGACAAGATTTTATAGTCATCACAAATTATAGTTTCACATATTTTGTCGACAATGACATGCGAAATTTGATCAAATCATGTACACCTAACATTAATTATATACATTGTAATTAAAAAATAATTAACAATAATAATAATATGGCCTGCATCTTCTAGTATCATAAGTGTGAAAGTTTCTATCCGAGTCCTGTACTGGACATCTAAATTCAACCGAGAGAAGCATTTTTCATTCAATAACTAGTCGAAGAAACGGTATATCCCTGAACAGTTGGTCAAATTAACAACAGATCTCTTTATTAGAGATCGAATGTTAAATGATTAAGCGATAGACGATTGATTTGTTCCTGGCACTCGTCGGCCGCTACCGCAGCACGGGATATAATTCTCTCGATTGGCAGTTAATGTTAAAGGGGCATTGTGGAATACTACTAAAAATGCTCCCAAGTGTATATTGCCCACATATCACTGTAACGACCACTCAATACACCTTTGTGGATTCAATTTATACTGACCACAGGGTATTGTCTCTCTTAAACTGCGTAACTCGACGTAATGTTGCTGTTTACGAAGGCTGTTATTTCGGAATTGCGGGCAGAAATACAATACTATGTATCTTTATTTTGTTGTGCTTTACAGAGTAATAAACTTTTATAAGGTGAGTGCAGCAAACTACATACAAATAGTGCTATTTGACCACACGTGTGATGATTTTGATGTCTTCCCGGCCGAATTTCGGCCACGGCGGCCATTCTCAATGGAGATTAGCCAATTACTTACATACTTACTTGTATGGAGGCGCTCATAGCTAGATGCCCTCACCGTTCCGTAAGCGATCGGCGAGGTTAAGTAACTAGTCTCGCGGTCAGTCCATAGATGGGTGACCGCTAAAGTGGTTCTAATTTCTGAGCGTCTCCGTGCTTCGGAGGGCACGTTAAGTTGTCGGTCCCAGTTGTAGTCATTAGACAACAGTCGTTAAGCCATGTCAGAGGCCTACTGGGCGGCTTTAACAAATTTGACACTAGGGTAACCACTTATCAGCAGTGGTTAAGTAAGTAAGTACGCAAACACAGGGGCACTTTCTATTCCGTTGGGATGACTAGCGACACAACCGGAAAGAGGTTAGGTACAGGACCGACGGCTTTACTTGCTCTCCGAGGCAAGGGGGTGTAATACCGCCAATTTCCGACTTCGGGCTGATGCTGAGAAATTTTTCTTTTTACAGAAAAGTCCCAAACTCACTTTTGGCCCGACCCAGGATTTGAACCCAGAACCTCGTTCTCTGCGGATGAACACGCTACCGCTAGACCAACGAGGCAGTCTCCCTGCACTACATAACTACTTGTGTGACCCCTAAATTAGTGGGGTCCATCCATGATAACGTGCTGACAGCATAGAATATCATCACCCCATCTCATCCCGTGGGGGGCGTAGAAATAGTCCGAGGGAATACATACGAGAGAACGGGCAGCAGCGTTTTCTTTCTGTGAACTATGACCATCAAACTGCGATCGCCAACCCGTCTGCCAAGCGTGGCGATTATGGCATATCCCCCCATTCTTTGGGGAGGCTTTTGTCCAGCTGTGGACGTACTTTAGCTGATATGATGATCCATGAATTAGGGGACAGGGCCACCCCATACCATCCCGTGGGTATCGTAAAAGGCGACTAAGGGATAATGCAGGTATTCGGGCAGCAGCGCCACCTGTGTACTAGCTACCACACAACTGTGGTCACCAACTAGCAGGCCAAGCACGGTGAGCCAAGAGCGGTGACTAAGACAAACCCCCACCAGAGGCAACATTATAGTAATCTTTGTCCAGCAGTGGACAATATCAGGGTCTTGATGATGATGACTTGAGAGATGGTAGCATTAAAGCGCGACCGTCGTTATTAACACAAGGTCCGTCATAATAATAATACATTTAATATAGACAGAACCATTGACAATATGTAGTAAAAATATTAGACTTAAACTAGATAATTAAACATAATCTCTTGACAATAAGTTGATACGAGCTAGCTAAATATCATTGCTATAATAAAATAAATTTTATAAATGTTTTCATACAATATGTACCTAAATATCTATGTTACTAGAAATAATATCTAATGTATACAACTATATTACTACAAACATGTTCTGACTATTTACAAGCGCTTTTTTAAAGTCTACGTGAATAAAAACCTTTTTTATTTTATTTTAGATGATCCATGAGTTGCATGTTTGTATTGTGAGAACCACTGTGACTCAACGAAAGGAAAATTTACCTCCGGGACATAATTTGCCATGACCAACCTGGAGGACTCTTAATAGACTACGTACTCAGGTTGGTAGATCAAAAGAAAACATGTGCAAATGGGGTTACATTCCCACATCACAAAACATCTGTGAGTCCGTTTTTTTTGTCGTTTTTTCACGTAGACTTTAAAAAAGCGCTTGTAAATAGTTAGAACATGTTTGTAGTAATACAGTTATTATTTCTAGTTGCATATTACAGATATTTAGGTACACGGAATGTTAAAACATTTATACAATTTATTTTATAATAGTAGTGATATTTAGCTAGCTTGTATTATTGTCAAGGAGATTATGTTTAGGTTTAATGATTGAAATTTATATTTTACTACATATTGTCTGAATGTTTCTATCTATAATATTAAGTAATGAATTCAGTATTATTATTATAACGGACCTTGTATTTAAAACGACGGTCGCGCTTTAATGCTATCACCGGATCCAACGCGCCCCAACTGAGAAGACCTCCCTTTTCTTTTGTCCCTCCTGTTTCTTGTTCCCTTCAGGACTTGTATGACGCTTCAGCCAAAGTGGTCAGCGTTGCCCGATTTTGGGAAGATAAAATATAATTCTTACAATCGACACGATAAGAAGAAGAAGAAGACTGTGATTCAATCGGTACTGAACCCGTCTTCAGGGGTTCTAACGGCTAAGTCGCCGAACATCGATTTCTTAAATGGCGTTCAAATAAATAAAGGTTAAAAATCACTTAATCAATCGTTAAATCGGCTTCCATGAGCACACGTGACGTCATAAATGGGACGGAATCGATTGTCAACGTTTAAGCCAATTTAACGATTGATTAAGTAATTTTGAACCATTATTTATTCGAACGCCATTTAAGAAATCGATGTTCTACGACTTAGCTGGTAGAGGCCCTGGTCCAAAGGTTGCGGGTTTAATATTCGCGCGGAACAACTATTTGTGTGACCCATAAGTAGTTGTTTTGAGACTGGCCGCCGTGGTCGAAATTCGGCCAGGAGGACATTATTATTATTTGTACTGTTGGTGTAAAAGATTGTTGCTGAACCAAATAAATAAATCCTGCGCGATAATCGAACCCCGGATACGAAGCGGCATTGTGACTGTTTTAAACGCTGCAATACACGTGTAGTTTAATAAAAAATATAGACATCATACATGTAAGAATAATCTGGTGTATCATGTACGTAACAGAACAGTTAATTTTGAGTTTTGAAGCCTTTTATGTATGAGTTGCCTTACAAATACTTAATTGAGAACATAACCTTGCCCTTATAGAGGTCAATACTCAAAAGGCTTAACGACGCCCTATTGTTAACACTGCTGCCAGTCTGTCCGTCCGCATAAACTGATTGAGTTACTTATATCTAGATAGCACTGTACAGTTAAATTCAGTTGTATTTGTATTTTTTGTTTTTGAGGTAAGTACACACAGAATAATTAATAGCGAGTAATACGTAATGAAAGAATAGTACAAAAGCACTGCTTATTTCTAATGAAATTATAAATGCGCCCGCGAGAGGACAAATAGTATGAAAGAAGACTTCTGTATAGGTTATTCTAAAGTTATCTTATAACAACTGAGCAGTTAGAAGAATATTTATAAACTTACATACAAATACATAAAAGGTCCTAGACATACAAACAATATTATAAATATATGTATCATAAAAATCCTTTCTGCTAATTATGCCAATAAATACCCAAATGCCTTTTCTTTTTTTCTTTACTCGTGGTCCATTCAACGGTTGCCTGGAAGAGATCGCACTTAGCGATAAGGCCGCCAGTTATACAATCTTAACATACTCATAGTTCTTTTTATGTTTTATTTTTTGGTGTACAATAAAGAGTTACTTACTTACTTACTTATATCTATTAACATTGAGAGAGATAATGCAATTAGAGATTGCAACCCAGTATTTTTTTCAACCCGGCCGGGAAAAAGAAATCCCTTTGGTACAACCAGTTGCGTCAATAGTTTTATAGTTGTACCACAGGGAATGTTTTTAGTTGTTCCACGGTACGGTTGATCCAGCGGGAAAAAAAAAGTCCTGTAGTACAACCAGTTGTATCAATGGGTGTACCACGGGGAATAAATGGGGTCCGGTAACATTCGCCTCCAACCCGGGTTGATATGTTAGGATGATCCCTCTAAAGTATTTTATGAAAATTTGCTTTAATTGAGGAAAAATACAATGATTCAAGGTTACGGAATCATATTTATTTCAAACCAGCAAATCTATACATATAATTAAATCGTAGGACAGTCAAAACTGTACATTGATAATTTTTTTAATAGGTTACTTGGGGCGTGATCTACAATCTACATAGAAGCCAAAAATAGAGTTTTTAGAATTTTTGTCTGTTTGTCTGTATGTATGTCCGGGCTAAACTCAAAAAGTACTGCATAGATTTACTTCAATGAATATTACTAAGAGGTCGGGTCAAGATATAGGCTACATATTATCACGCTATCGCCTACGGGGGAGGAGCAGTGATAATTTATAAAGTTTAACGCGGGTAAAATCGCGGGGCACAGCTATCAACAATAATCAGTCTCAAGATCGCGAGTTTTTAATAAATAATTAGTTAGTTTCACTTATGAACGGAATAGTAACATTGGTGTTAGTAATTAAGTTTAAGCAAGCATTAGTATTCAGTAATTAAGTTTAGGATAGAAATGATCTTCCACGCACTGATGAAATGCCTGGATTTAGAGGATTTTGAGAAAAAGTTTGGAAAACATACACACTCACTAACTTTCGCCTTTATAATATTAGTGTGATATTTTAATGAGTTGTAAAACAAAACGGGTTGTTTTTTAAGATGTCACGTGCAAGAACTAAGGGCGGCTAGCACGAAATTTCGTTTAAATATATCTTAAACAAATTTAACTAAATACGTTTAAATCGATGTTTCGAAACGCATTGAACTAAATGCGTTTATCGTGTCGGTATAGCAGCTCCCCTACGTTTCGTTATAAGTAAGTAACAAATGACACTATTTTTTAAACCAAAATTACTTTTTTCTGCGCGAAAGTGTGCGTAAATTGAATCCTCCATGTCATGGTAACATAACCTTTCAAAATTAACGTCAATTTTTGCTAAACGCATTTAGCGGCGCTAAATAGCCATTCATGGGTATTTAACTTTGACAGCTCTCTAAACGCGTTTAGCGACTTATTTAGCATGGTGCAAGGTGTTGCAATGACCTAAACGTGAATTTTAATTTAAATTGGATTTAAATAGTATTTAGTGCTGTGGTGCAAGCCGCCCTAAGAATTGGTTGGATTCAGTTTAAATAAATCATTATCACAACTCGATATCACCTCCTGTCACGAGCTTGTAAAATGTGTAATGTTTTCTATTTTTAGCTTTACCCTTTCCAATGCACATTGTACTAAATTTCCTGTGATTTGCCGAGCAGTAGTAACTTGATACTACTGCTCGGCAAATCCAATAAAGTTGGACGAACCACAGATAAAGACTTACACCGCAACGTCTACTCCTATATTTATAACTAGCTGTGCCCCGCGGTTTACCCGCGTTAAATTTTATAAATTACCACAGCTAATCCCCCGTAGGTGATAGCATTATAATATAAGCATTTAAAAAGCTAGTCAGAGAACACTATTTGTCTGTATAATTTATGGTCCTTTAAGTAAAGTATTGATTCTCATTTAGTTACTAGCTGTGCCCCGCGGTTTTACCCGCGTTAAACTTCATTAATTATCTCAGCTCCTCCCCCGTAGGTAATAGCATGATAATATGTAGCCTATATGTTGACCCGACCTCTTAGTAATATTCATGCAAAATTTGAAGTTAATCCATGCTGTACTTTTTGAGTTTAGCCCGGACATACATACAGACAAACAGAGAAAAATTCTAAAAACTATATTTTTTGCTTCGATATCGACAGGAGATCACGACCCAAGTATTCTTTTAAAAATATTCAATGTACAGTTTTGACTTCCCTATGATTTAATTATATGTATAGATAGATAATGAATCTGTGTCTTTGTCTTTGATTCACCTCCTGGCACGAGCTTGTGAAATGTGTAATGTTTTCTATTTTTAGCTTTACCCTTTCCAATGCACATTGTACTCAATTTCCTGTGATTTGCCGAGCAGTAGTAACTTGATACTACTGCTCGGCAAATCCAATAAAGTTGGGCAAACCACAGATAAAGACTTACACCGCAACGTCTAGTCCTATATTTATAACTAGCTGTGCCCCGCGGTTTTATCCGCGTTAAATTTTATAAATTACCACAGCTATTCCCCCGTAGGTGATAGCATGATAATATAAGCATTTAAAAAGCTAGTCAGAGAACACTATTTGTCTGTATAATTTATGGTCCTTTAAGTAAAGTATTGATTCTCATTTAGTTACAAGCTGTGCCCCGCGGTTTTATCCGCGTTAAATTTTATAAATTACCACAGCTAATCCCCCGTAGGTGGTAACATGATAATATGTAGCCTATTTGTTGACCCGACCTCTTAGTAATATTCATGCAAAATTTGAAGTTAATCCGTGTTGTACTTTTTGAGTTTAGCCCGGACATACTGTATACAGAAAAACAGACACACAGACAAAAATTCTGAAAAATTATATTTTTGGCTCCGATATCGATTGTAGATCACGCCCCAAGTATCCTTTAAAAAAATATTCAATGTACAGTTTTGACTTTCCTACGATTTTATTATATGTATAGATGTTTGAAAGAAACAAGCTTTTGATTGTGATATCTACCGCAAATTGCACAATAACTTGTACAAACAGCTTTATAATCTTTACTTGATAATGCTAGTTACGAATACGTTAGTACTTCTTCATTACCGTTTTTCTGATGCAAACAAATTGCCTTGAGAAATAACAAGTTAAAAAGAAGAATGCGATCCATTTTGTGGTCTGAATCTTGAAATTGTGGGCGTTAATAGTTGATATAATTTTTATATGACGGTCACCGTAGCCTAGTTGGTAGTGCTCCTGCCTATGAAGCCGGTGGTCCTGGGTTCGAATCCCGGTAAGTGCAAATATTTGTGTGATGAGCACGAATATTTGTTTCTGAGTCATGGATGTTTTCTATGTATATAAGTATTTATCTATCTATATAAGTATGTATATCGTCGCCTGGTACCCATATAACAAGCTTTGCTTAGTTTGGGGCTAGGATGATCTGTGTGACATTGTCCCTAGATTATATATTTTTATTTAGAATGGTCTGTTGATGACGAGTGGTTAGTTTTAGTATTGGTGACGTAAAGAGACATGACATGTATACAATTATTAAATATTTTATTTTAAACTAGATTTATATAGAACTAGCTATGCCTCACGGTTTCACCCGCGTTATCCTTTACAAATTATAGCCAACGAGCACTCGACGAGTTAGCAGCCCTTGAGAATGGTCCGCGGAGGACTGAAACACGTGTTGGGTATTGTACTGGCGCATGTAATTTGCTTTTTTAAATTTTCCTTCTTGCATGTGCACATTTTTGCGGGCGGGAGGGCGCTGCAAATTGCATCCCGGCATGATAAAGTGACAATTAGCGGAATTAACACTACATATTGATGTTGTATTTTGATTTATAGCCAATGTGTTTATGCATTATGTCAGCTAACTCCATACCAAATTTTATTAAAATCTCTCCAGCCGTTTAGACGTCAAGAAGTAACAAACATACACAGTCACACACTCACAAACTTTATAATATTAGCGTGATATAAAAAGTAATAATGAATTTACATTAGATATTCATTTTTATATAATCTATATGTAAAATTCATGTCATGAATATTAACTAATAAATAAATATCTCGGGACAATCAGTACACCGCCATCTTATCCCAAACTAGGCAGAGTCTGTGATATAGTAACCAGACAAACGATGAACATGCTCATATATTTCTAAATACGTATGTATTTAGAAATATATGAGCATGTTCATCACCCACACACAGAACAAATAATAGTGTATATATATAAATAAATAAGTGTTTAGGGGCTTTGCATTATAACCATAATATATATATGTACCACACTTTCTGTCTATAAATATTTCTATTCGTTTCTTTCTTTTTAATAAATATTTTTATTTATTTTATTCATTTATTCTGTACGAATTTTCAGTGTGTATGAATTTTACAATACAGTTCCTTAAATAAAAGCATAATTTAAAAACAAACGAATACAATAACAGTAATAATTGGGAGACTAAATAATCAAGAAACATATCATAATTAAAATTTAAGGTGATGACTAACACTGAATATTAATACAATTAAATATAAATTAATCTATACATATAATAAAATCGTAGGAATGTCAAAACTGTACATCGAATATTTTTGTAAAAGGATACTTGGTCTACAATCGGTATCGAAGCCAAAAATATAGTTTTTAAAATTTTGGTCTGTTTGTCTGTTTGTCTGTATGTATGTCCGGGCTAAACTCAAAAAGTAATGCATGGATTGACTTAAAATTTCGCATGAATATTACTAAGAGGTCGGGTCAACATATAGGCTACATAATATCACGCTATCACCTACAGGGGAGGAGCTGTCATAATTTATAAAATTTAACGCGGGTAAATCCGCGGGGCACAGTTAGTATATAATAAATCATTTATTTGGAACACAACCCATTACATTATATTTTAACCCACCAAACTGCCATTAAGGTTTCCATTTGCCTTTGTATGGCCGTATAAAATATCTAAAAAAAATACTTGAGAGGTGTCAAGGGACACCCGGTTCCTTTCAATTAATTAGTGAAGGAATGGTAACATTTTTTGTTTTAAGTTATAATTTTTTTTTAATATTATTGCGAAAGGGGTCTAGACGGAAAAAATTAAGACGAAAAGTTGTAACGACACTTTTTGCTTTTTTTATTACTTAAATTGAGCCTACTGAATCTATACATATAATAAAATAGTAGGAAAGTCAAAACTGTACATTGAATTTTTTTTTAAAGTATACTTGGGGCATGATCTACAGTCGATATGGAAGCAAAAATATAGTTGTTAGAATTTTTGTCTGTGTCTCTGTCATCCAACTAGGTAGGTCCAACTTCGAGATGCCAAACTGGCGAAACGTGTATGTACCTACCTTATTTTTCATGACCATCTGTAACCATTTACCATGTTTCTTGTGAATAAAGAATTGAATTGAATTGAATTGAATTGAGAAGGAGGTCAATCGTAGAATCCAACTCGGCTGGGCAGCGTTCGGGAAGCTACGCAAAATCTTCTCGTCCAAAATACCGCATTGTCTCAAGTCGAAAGTCTTCGACCAGTGTGTGTTGCCAGTGATGACATACGGAACAGAGACGTGATCGCTCACTATGGGCCTTATTAGAAGGCTCAAGGTCACCCAAAGAGCAATGGAGAGGGCTATGCTCGGAGTTTCCCTGCGGGATCGCATCAGAAATGTCGAAATCCGCAGGCGAACCAAAGTCACCGACATAGCCCGAAGAATTGCCAAGCTGAAGTGGCAGTGGGCAGGGCACATAGCTCGTAGAGCCGACGGCCGTTGGGGCAGAAAGGTTCTCGAGTGGCGACCACGAACCGGAAGACGCAGCGTGGGCAGGCCCCCTACAAGATGGACCGATGATCTTGTGCGGGTCGCTGGAAACTGCTGGATGCGAATAGCACAAGACCGGCAATTGTGGAGATCTTTGGGGGAGGCCTCTGTCCAGCAGTGGACGTCTTTCGGCTGATATGATGATGATGATGATGTCTCTGTTTGTCTGTATGTATGTCCGGGCTAAACTCAAAAAGTACTGCATGGATTTACTTAAAATTTTACATGAATATTACTTCGAGGTCGGGTCAACATATAGGCTACATATTATCACGCTATCACCTACGGGGGAGGAGCTATGATAATTTATAAAATTTAATGCGGGTAAAACCGCGGGGCACAGCCATTTAACAAATATAATGTAATATAAACTTATTCAGTGGGCTCAATCTATACATATAATAAAATCGTAGGAGAGTCAAAACTGTACATTGAATATTTAAAAAAAAAGATACTTGGGGCGTGATCAACAATCGATATTGAAGCCAAAAATATAGTTTTAGAATTTTTGTCTGTTTGTCTGTATGTATGTCCGGGCTAATCTCAAAAGTACTGCATGGATTTACTTCAAATTTTGCATGAATATTACTAAGAGGTCGGGTCAACATATAGGCTACATATCATATCATCATCACTTACGGGGGAGGAGCTGCGATGATTTATAAAGTTTAACGCGGGTAAAACCGCGGGGCACAGCTAGTTAACAAATATTAAGTAATATAAACTTACTAGCTGCGCCCCGCGGTTTTACCTGCGTTAAATTTTATAAATTATCACGGCTCCTCCCCCGTAGGTGATAGTGTGATAATTTATAGCCTATATGTAGACTCGACCTCTTAGTAATATTCATGCAAAATTTTAAGTAAATCCATGCAGCACTTTTTGAGTTTAGCCCGGACATACATACAGACAAACAGACTAAAATTCCAAAAAGTATATTTTTGGCTTCAATATCAATAGTAGATCACGCCCCAAGTATCCTTTTAAAAAAATATTCAATGTACAGTTTTGACTTTCCTACGATTTTATTATATGTATAGATTCAGTAGGCTCAATTTAAGTAATAAAAAAAGCAAAAAGTGTCGTTACAACTTTTCGTCTTAATTTTTTCCGTCTAGACCCCTTTCGCAACGCGCGATAAGTAACTTCGTTCCAACAAATAACTTTAAATGACTATAGGCCGCTTGTACTCTCCCAGCCAATTAAGACGTATCCCCGCGGCAAGTTGGCACTAGACCACAGTGTTAGAAGTGTGTCGTGAGCACTACCACATTCCCACCACGCACGCACAATTTGCAACACACGACGCCAATTAAATCCATTTTTAACAGTGAACCTTAGAGCCACGACTCTGACCTGCGCCTCTAATACTTTATATTCGCTTCTAAAGAAAGTTTCATCTAAGATAGGGATGCCACTAAGCGTTAACAATATTACGACACCAAAAATACGTCTTCGCTTATTAATATAACTGTGTGGTGATGGCGTAGAATATCATCACCCCATCTCATCCCGTGGGGTGCGTAGAAATTGTCCCGAGGTAACCTATCATAGAACGGGCAAGTAGGTAGTAATTGGGGTTCCTGGATCAAAATAGATCCAGAAACACCCAATTACTCCCATTATTCAGTATATTCAAATTCAAAAGTCTTGTTCTAATAAATGTATAAATCTATTTCTTAGAATAACTAAATTGTCGTGATGGCCTTTTTACACAAACTAAAATTTGTTGCTAGCATTTGTTTCTTATATATTTGTATGAGGAAATATACTCATTATTCAGTCTATTCAAGATAGATCTAATTCAAAAATTATTATCGAATAATTCTATATAATTTTACGGAATATTCCTCTTGCCTGCAGCATTTTCAATAGCAATATCTCTCGTAATAGATTTAGATTTCTTCTATTAGGTCTAAAAGACTGTTATCAATTCTTATTATTCGAGCCCATAACGTGAACCCCTCATAGTGAATTCTGGGGTATACACCATCTCCTCGTTTGCAGGGTAATAATATACCACTATATTGTTCATGATTTATAATATTTACAATATGAAGTCCACACAGTCGCTTTTCTACTATTATTATCTGCACCCGGTCTCCAATATTCAATGTCATGGTAACTAACTAGCACAGTACATTTATTTTATTTGTTCCTCATATTTATACTGACTGACTGAGACTTCTGAGTTAGATGAAATGGGGGAAGGAAATCTGAAAAATAAAAAAGGGGATATTTATTTAAAAAATTTATTATCATAGCACCATTTCTTTAAACACAAAACATTTTTTAAAGCACATATTGAATCATGATACATGCAGCTGTACAAATCATCAGAATTTAAATAGCGATCATATAGACTTAACAAATTAGGACAATTTTTATCTTCTAAATTAATTACATTATTAGACCTTAAAATACCTTTCAACCACAACACTTTTTCACAACCCTTAGCATAAACACACTTATCTCTTAAGATATCTAAGATTAAATGTTGATAATTAGGGTAAGGTATAAATCCTTCAGACCAGTATATTTTTCTGTTGCGCTCAATCCAGCTGACTTGTCGTCTTTCTGATTTTGTTAAATCATAAAAAGGGAATGGCTCTCTAATTAGAAATACTTGCAAATTTTTACCAAACCATACAGCAATTTCTTTCACTATAAATTCATTTGCTTCTGTTTTAAAGCCTTGGACGTCAACAATAGCAGTCATGATAACCTGCGTACTATATTACTTAGAGGTTTGTATTCCACAACCCGATCATTTATGATCAGACAATAAGCCGCAGTATTATCTGGTATTGGTGAGGAACATTCGATTTCTAACCGAACATCTACTGGACCTGTTTTAAGAGTATCGTTTTGTCTTGAACAATCAAGTATAAACAGGGGAGCCTTCTCTTTAAAGTTCTTTAGACAAAGCAAGGGGTCTGATGGACAGTTATAATATGACTGACGAAATTTGGCATACATTTCATATAATATATTATACTTGTTTTCAGAAAACTTTAAATTCAAAGGTTCATACGGGTAATATTGTGAGTTTAGAAATAAGGTTACGTTGGTTACTTCACAATGATCAAAGAGTGAACTATCTTTTAGGCTATTATTTTTTCTATCTGTTTGTAAACAGAAGATTACATATCTAGGTTTTTCTAATTGCGATGCCGTTTTAACTGACCATGTGTGTTTTGTGGTTTTTGGTAGTAAAGGGTACTCATACAAATCCCAATTCCGAAATGCCATTTGAATAGCTTTATCTTTTTCCAAATATTTTAATAGTACTAACCGTTCACGATCAGAAACTTTAATATGTGGTACCCTCCACTGTACTCTTTCTACATCAATACGAAAATGTACATTATTATCAGGCAGAATAACGCTGTTTAGGTTAGAATTACTTCTATTCAATATAAGTTCATGTTTACAATTTATCACAATTCTATTGTAATCTTCTGCAAAACCTAGAATCTTATTTAATGGTATTACAGCACTAAAATAGCCATCACTTTTAAATCCATTCAATTTCCACCCCCACAGAGCTGCCACTTTATTTTCAGCTTCATTGAATGAAATATATGATTTTATTGTTGACGTGATTCCAGAATTTTTTATGCGATCTATTTCAATACCATTCATTTCGTATCTGATGTCTTGGAACAAAAACATTATAGGGTTATTACTAAATGTAACAGCTTTCTCAACTGGCTTCCCATCTTTATCGAAGATCCTCACTCGACCCTCAATGTAAATTGAACTGGCTGATGGTAACACGTATATATCTTGCTGATGTATAGGAATTCTGATTTCATCATTTTCTCTAAAGCTGTTACCGTAGGGATTGTAAGAATGCACTTCATAACTTTCGATCGATGTATCGAACTGTGGTAAATCATTAATATGTAGTATATTCATATTTTAAAACCTAAGGCTTTAAGAAATCGTATGTTCGATTTAGTCAACTTGTTCACTTTTTTCTTACGTCTTTGCACCTTAGTGGATGTATTAGAAGTAAGATGTTTTATTTTGAGTTTAGGGTTTATATTATACAAAATCATTTTACTTTTCTTATATGAAGTCTCAGCTGAATATGTTCTATAAAATTGATACTGTGACCAAATTGATCAACAACTTTAATACAAACAGATGAAATTGTAGTTTTGTTCACAGGGAAGTAAATAACATTTTGGGGCTTTTCTAAGTAATAGTTGCCTGCAGAAATATTAGCTACAAATTCGTGAATTATATGATTTGGTATTCCATTATTGTAGGAATTGTATATTAAATCACATTCGATTCTTATTACTGGAAGAGTTTTATTATTATTAGGATGTGAATTTGCTTTCGAGTTTAATACTGAATAATACAGCAAACCGCACTCATACTTTCCATTTAAACTTAGGGATGGTTGAAAATATGATTCTAATTCTGATTTATTACCAGAGATCGTTACTGTTATAGACATACTTGTATAATGAATATTTTTGATCAGTCATGTTTATTTTATGCTGTGTTGACACCAAAACTTGTTCAAAAACTTTAAGCAAAGATGTCCGCAGTTAAAAGGATGACTGCCCTGTATGTTTTCATGATTGTAGTGAACTTTTGACCCTAAGTATTTTATAAATTCCTTGAATGGTTTAAGATTTCCGTAACTATCAAAATATTCGATATAATCATTGTGTTTTGCATAGGCTACCCAATGAGAACCAGGATTGTCCGAGCTGTCTAAATTAATAACTCCACATTCTTTTTGGTAAGGGTATTTAGGAAGCTCGTCCCTCATAAAAACACCTCTGAAATAGGGAATCTCATTCCCATATTTTAAAATGTCAAAGTTAGTTAAAGCTCGTTTGGGTAGCCTATATTTTAGTTTTTTTTTTGCTTTGAAACGAAAATTCCAAGTCCATTTTTATGAGGTTTAAGATGTAGCCCTTTTCCAATGCAAAGAGCCTCCATCTTTTCATTATGTCTCTTGGATTCGTTATACAGCTTTTTTGCCATCTTTAGTTCATTTATGGTTTTTGCAATACCAGCTGCACCGCCTGCAAGAGCTCCTGCTGCAGATAATCCCGCAAAGATAGGAATCAGTGGTAATACTCCGCCTGTTTTAGGTATTGGTATAACACGAGGAACTTGAATGCTTGAATTGGAACCTAATTCTCTGGCAGCGGCCATGGCTAACTCTATAGCCGTTTTATTGCATTTAGGTTTAATTTTTTTGAAGCATGTTTTTGTAACAGAAATTACTTTTTTAAATTTATGTTTTAGTCCTTTTATAGATGAACTTTTTTTTCTCAGTTTTTGACTACGAGTTCCAACACCTGCGCCTATTTTAATTTTCGCCAACATAGCATTGCTTACCAAACGTGCTGCTAATTTTTCTCCTACACTTGCATCGGGGGCAATAGTTCGTTTTTTCGCCATTTTAAATAATGTTAAATCTGCTTTATGTCGTTCCTCTAAATTTGATGACTTGTGATATGCAATATCGTGTTCTTTACAATATTCGTCTAATTTATTTATACCTTTATCTCTACGTGCAAGTCGTTTAATTAAGTTTGTGCCAGGTCCGCAATACTTGTACCCTGGTAAATGAATTTCAAATGGTAAATGATTTATTAACCAATTAACGAGACTACTCTCTCCAATACACATTATAAGAATGATCAATGGAATATTAAACACATAATAATATATTGATCCAAAAATTGATATACAAACTTTATTATTCACAAAACGTTTGACTTATCAATCCAGCTATTTTCAGTAGAAGAAAAACCTAACCATTTCACGAAAACCTTATTCCCTTTCTTTCTAAGCACTTTTTCAACTAAATATACATCAGGATTTTTTGTCTTTTGGAGCTCCTGTTCATAAAATGCTCCCAAAATTGGCTGACCCCTGAGGGTATCGTCAATTAAGTATGTAACAGGAATTGTATTCTGTTTACGTCTAATTTTAAATATTTCTGTTGACCAATTAGGAGTATATCCTTTTTCAAATGTTCCTTTATACTTACTGATACGGACATAATCACCTACTTTTAACTTACTTTTCAAAGTACTTATTTTAATCAAGCTATTATATCTCTCTAATATATGTTTTTTATTTATGTTATTCACATTTGCCGGTATTTCTTGAATTGTGCGATGGATAGTGTGATTATATTTATACATTATATTATTGAGGGTATTATTTGTCCAATTATAATTACACTTTAAACTAAATTCTTTATATAATTTAGATTTCAATGTTCTGATAAATCTCTCAACTATGGAAGCTTTCTTTGATGAGAATGTTGAATAATGATTAATATTATATGATTGCATAAGATTTTTAAATTTATTATTATAAAATTCTGTACCATTATCTGTTTGTAAATTTTTAGGGACACGCTTCTCATCTAATAAATTCTTAAAGGTCTTAAATATCTCATCTTTGTTCTTATTTTTCAGGGGAAATGCCCAAGCGTATTTTGAAAAAGTATCGATAATGGCGAGAATAAACCTAAACTTATAATTTTCTCCAGAAATGGATTGCATATCGATTAGATCTGCTTGCCATAAGTCATCTATATCTTTCATAATAACATGTCTTCTTGGAAAATTGACCCTTGCATTCTTATGAATTTCATTTACCACATCGGCTTTGTACTGCATTATTTTTATAGACTTTTAAAAGAGATTTATGCACATATATTCGAACACTATTTGTTTATAAAAACATACATTAATAAGGAATGACTTTATAATACTGAATCACTATATTTTTAGCAATTAGTATTTATGCTTTTATTATGTTTGCTTCCTTTAATTCTTCTATTATTGATAAAATTTCATTGTCGTGATTGGTGTTGCCAGCTTCTTTTGAAGCTACTAATAATTTTAGTCTTTCTACCAATTCATTGGGATCGTCCCAATATACAAAATCTGTATTTTTTTTATATTTTTTTAGTTTTGGCAAGCTACCACCGAGTTTTATGTTATTTTCTTCCTTTAATGTCTCAAGAAATAATGGCTTGATTATTTCTCGATATTTTAAACCTTTATCACCTCTCATTTGACCATCAGGATTATAATCTCTCTTATGAGCGTTAGTAGAATTTAGCATATCTTTATAGACAAGCTTATCGACTTTTGTTATTAACTTCATATCAGGTTTCCTCCGAAGTAAAAGTTCTTTTAGTCCAGGGGTTAGATCGTAAGTTCTGTTTCCGATTTTAATCAAAATTGTATCTAAACTTCCAGATTTAGAAAATGATACTGAGGAGTTACCCATCATTAAGGACTTATTTTCAGTTCTTACTCCAAATGGAACATTTAAGCCATCGTAAATGCCATACATGTCTTCATTGTCAAGTGAAATATCTAATTTATTTATTAATTCGGTTTTAGGAGAACTTGCAGAATTTATATCAGCATCGTAAAAATCATCAAGTTTAGCAGAAGAGCTATTACTATTTTCGTTCGAATCTGTTTCTATGGAATTTTCAAATGATATATTATTTTCATCATTTTTAGTATTTTCTAGAAATCTTTGTGAATTAGCTAGGATTTTTAGTGGTTCGGAAACAGGTTTAAACATTTTATCAAGAGTTAGATTAACTGCATGCTCTTGATTTTTGATTTCCTTTAGTTTATTTTTTATGGAATTGACTGACTTCATTAATTCTATTTTAACAGCTTTCTCCATCTTATTTCGGACACCGTATACCATCAAGTTAACAATAATACTAAATGTATTTATGAACTACACTAATTTATAAGTTCATTCAAATCTAAAATATACATCCAAGTTTTTCCTGTATCTTCCATTGTTTAATAATGAATCTTTATTTATGCTAATAAAATTATAAGGTTCATTCCAAACTGTATCACAAATATTTTTAAATTGTTTCCATGACATATCAGAGCTCACATGTTCTTCATAAATGTGTTTTAAATTGACATCATCTTGTTTAAATATTACAAGAAAATTAGCATTGTCACGTAGTAACTGTTTTGGAATTTTTGAATAGGTTTGAGATAAATAAAAACAATCGATTTGTTTATGTCTACCCATTGAGAAATAATTTCGAATGTTTATTTGTTTCTCACAAGCAACATCATCAAAAATAAATACAGAATTGTTTAGAGCTTTATCTGGAGCAACAACATCTTTATCATCAT
Source organism: Pseudoips prasinana (assembly GCA_951640165.1). Classification (NCBI taxonomy): domain Eukaryota; kingdom Metazoa; phylum Arthropoda; class Insecta; order Lepidoptera; family Nolidae; genus Pseudoips; species Pseudoips prasinana. The sequence goes on from OX621260.1 coordinate 21,771,689, forward strand.
TGAACTGATAAAATTTAATCTGTGGTACTCTTTTAACTACTTCTCGCAAGAATTGATACTTTGGTTGAAAAGTAGTCTTAGAGTAAAGGTATAGATTCCGAAATTTGAGCCCATTTTCATGTAATAACAAACTAATTATAACATTGGTTTTACCACAACTTGATGGACCACATATTATACAGCGAATTGTATTAGGTAATAGAACACTATGTCTGATTTGATGAGAATAATCATCGAGGCTGATATTACTAACGTTCAGTGATACGGGCTGTTTGATCAACTTCATCTTGCAATTTAATTTAATACCTTGTTTCTACGCTTAATATATACATGTAAATGACATGTATATATCATTATTGAACGGTAAAATAAAGGTGAGAAAGTAAGGAGAGGTTCCATATATCAGAAATAAAATAAAAATAATATAATTTAAACATATTATATACTTTATTCAATTACTTTAACACAATTATAAATACTAACAAACTGTAAATACAACTACATACTATTTAACAATTTACAATACCATATCAGAATGCCCCCAAGGTAATGTATTTATTTGATTTGATTGTATATGTATTTTATCATCAACTCTTTTTAATATTACTTTTTTAAGTTCTTGTGAATAGAGGACATGCCCCATTGATTTGATCATATTCATCTTGCACTTTAACTCAATATTATTAAATAATACTTTTTTATAACTAGATGTATTTAATTTCCTTGTAATTGCCTTTGACACTCCTTTAGCTTTATTAATTTGCGTCTTTAGTGATTTAATACAGTAAAGTTTCGGTCTTAGTCCAATAAATTCTGTAATTATATCACCACCCAGTTCATCTTTAAACAAACCGGGTACTTTTTCGTTAATTTTAGGTATACCATAAGGATTATGAGAATCAAAATTACTAGTATCAAATTCTTGTATATTATCTCGCATGTCTTTGTAAATATCAGGTGTATGTATTAGGTATAATAAACTATCAGTATCGGTATAACATAGCTTGACATTTTCACCATATTTATTCTTTATGAAATTGTAATGAAAATCGTACATATGTTGTTTTGAATATTCAAGCACAGTAAATCCAATATATATTGGTCTATCTAAAATAAGCTTTTCATGACTCAGTTGTACTGCAATAAAATTTTCATTAAATATAGAGATGCTTTTCAAATTTGGTTTTGCAATCCATTTCTCTGCACCTATTAATTTATTTGTTTTATTACATTTATCATTCCATTTAGTAACTAATTTGACGTTGACTCGTTTACGTTTATTTTCAATTGTTTTACCAAATACAGAATTATTCAAAAGTTTGAAAAAATCTTTTTCAAACGGTGTCGAAGCTGCTTGACGTAATTTAGTATTTAAGTCAATATATTTCTTTAAAAAGTTCTCTTGCCTAAATTTAAGGATTCTATGAATTCTTTTTAATACAAGACCATTTCTTAGACATTTTTTCAGGTGAACAAAATGTATTATGTAATTATATTTATCATACAAATTGGCAATTAATTTTGGTGTCTTCCCTCCAATAGGTATAAATTTTTCTGGAGCAAACGGTAAGTCACTGTGTAAATTATGTAAATGATCCGGATACATCATATCAACTTCTAAAATGTAACCGTGACTACCATCATCAGGAACATCAAGCACATTGAATGTCACAATCTCATCATGTTTCATAAATTTAAAATCTGATATGGGCAATTTTTTTGTCATAGCATAACCATAAAGATTGTTACAGTCAAGATATATTAAATATGTTGATGGTTTGGAAGCATCAAAATTAGGTAAATAACAATTATTAGCTTTAGCATATCGATGAGTGCACTGTGCTAGCCCCCCACGTATGCCTTTTTCTATCATTTGATAAATTTCCAAATCGTTAATTAGCTCTAATTGAACACCTGTATAAAATAGCATGGCATCCCAACTTAAACTTGGTGAAGTAACATAATAGGCAGGATCAAGATTATAATTTTTTAAAGATATTTTTCTAAAATTTTCGAATACATCACATAGCAAAAGTACATCGGATTTTAAATATAAATCCGTGTATTCACCAATAGAGCTAATATTAAAACATTTCCAAACGTTTTGAGCATGTTCATATTCAAGATTTGTTATATTTTTCATTTGCAAGCTGTTATAGAAACAATCTTTACTTGGGATTTCGGTTTCATTATATTTCTGCCATGAGTTAACGTATTCATATGGATATATACCTTTTATTCTTATTAAGTCGAATTGTTCTTTGTGAGGGTAATGGGATGATAAGTGAATGAAATCTTCGTCATTCAAACTTTTAGTTAAAGTATCAACGCTTGAACTTAAGAACTGAAAAGAATCTATAAATTTAATTTGTACAGGCTTTCTATCAATATCTGATTTAATCAGTTTTGTTATAGATAAATATTTTTCTTTTGTTTGAGGTATGATTTTTATTTCACCATCGTGTTTAGAAAGTTCTGTAATAAATATATGAGCATCATAGCCGGATAAGTTATGAAATATAACAGGTATGAATGAACATACTTGAAACGATATATTACAATGTGAATGAGCTGCGCCTCTATATTCAGAAGTAATATGATCATGATCACACACTTTGTCATCAAATAATAATTGCTTGCAAATGTGACATATTGTTGCATTACAGTAATCATCAATTTGTTCTTTAGTCATTGGTTTCATGGGCTTTTTTGAAATTAAAATCTTGTGAAGTGTCTGTGCGTCTTTTATCAATCTATTAACAAATACTTGTACACAGTCTTTTCCTCTATACGTAACAAATTTATTCAAGCTTCTGTCATGGGAACAACATATATAATAGGCAAAACATGATGGCTGGTGACATTTATTTCTTACTGTATTTTTATCTGAATTCGGTTCTTTAAACTCAGATAAAAGACATTCAAAATCTGCATATATAACAAAGTTAATTTTATTCTGTCGCTCATAATGATTAAATTTTAAAAAACTATTTTTTTCTGGTAATACGGTGATAATCTTAGAACAGCAATGCGAAGTGTATTTTTTTTCAGTAGTAAAAAATTGTAGACATAATTCACATAAATACATTTGACCTTTATGATGTGAGATTTGACGTCTGACTAGACGCATTAGATTTTTTATCAAACAATAATGACCTTTGTTGTCGGTTTCAAAATACAGCAAGTTTACGTGGTCCATCCTCTTAGTACTAGTAACATATAGAGGACCAGTAACTTTATGGTGCCTGTCTAATCCATAAACATTTACACTTATTCCACAATTATTTTTTTCAAACAACTCAATATCTTTATATGAGGGTGGAAATGACATCCCCTCAATATTAAATATTGAGTTTAAATTCGGATATGAGCTTGGTCTACAGACATTATTTTTCTTGGGGAATAATGATGCAGCTATACTCCACAAAAAACAATAATTATCATTATTCTGTATATTTATGCAACTTTTTGTATTCTTAATTTTCTCAGGTAAGTCGATATAAGATCCTCCCCGCATGGGAGAGTACTTATTAATATTTATTTCCAAGTGACAAAAAGACATCAATGACCATCCAGATTGACAATGCTCGAATTCCGTCAATTTCATTTTATATGTCTCCTTTACACGGGAAAACAATTCATCATAATCAGTATTTTGGTATACGGTTTCATATTTAGTATTAAATGACTTCAATTGCTTTTCACCTGTTGCGGGTAGCATAAAATAGGCAAACAACTCGAAGTTCACTTTAATACTGATATGTTTCAGTATAGTTAATTCAATTAGTTTTAATATATCGACTCGCTTTCCATCTAAGAACGCCTCTATAAAAAGGTACTCGTCTTCTTGAGATGGATGTAAGCGATATGTCATGATTCTGTTTTTGAATGCTGTGGCAACAATATCAACATTTTCAAACTTTGTCTTTATTAAACTATTTGATTTATGAATATTAGTTCTCTTATGATATCTGTATTCATGTTCTGGAATCTCAATATTGCATTTATCACAATTAATATAAGTGCTTGATTGTGAATTAGAAGACGGTTGAACTGCAAAGGAAAAATGCGATTGAATGGCTTTGAATATTTATTTAGAAAGATTAAACAATGGATAACATAAGTATATTAAATTATATAATGATTATAATTTTAATATTACCGATTAATAGAAATAAATTTTACAACTGTTTGTAGTATAATGACAGTTATAATAATATTTATTATTATTGATAGGAGCTAATAAATGTAGGAGGGCAGTTCAAAAACTCTTTTTTAACGCACTTAATATACGTATTTAAATGACTCCAAGACTCGGATTCTGTTTCACACTTATTTTTTATAGTAATAATCGAGTGCCGCCATCTATTAACCGGTGGCACTCGTTCAATATCTTTACAATTATAGATTTTCATCTCAACATAAAAACCGCCTTTCTTATTATCATAAACTTGTCTGGAAAAACCGTTCGCAAGTCTACGAGTAACATATGAAGAGATCGGGTGATGTTTTTTACCAGTTGCCTCCAGTTGTTCGTCTCCAGAGTCACTTCCAAACAAGTCACTGCACGTTGGTCGCGTCGCTGACTTCAATCTTTTGCTGGTGGAGGGCTGACACTCAGTGCTTCTCTGCGGGGACTTGCGCTTCCTTTTTTCTGTCTTGGTTTTTATTGAAGTTTCTGGTCCTGATTCATCTTCAGACGGGAAAAGTTGGTCTGCATTATGTTTGGACCTAAAGACAAAAAAAAACATATTTAGTATATTATCTTAAAAATTATTAGAAAACTGGATAGTTCCCAATTTATAATTATTAAAAACACATTAAAATAGCTACATAATATTCAATTCAATAATAAAAATAAAGTGAAAACTTTGATGGATTGAAATGAAAGATAGAAACGAATGACTAAACAGGTGAATTATCGAATAGTTTGAATAATAAATGGAAAGTGTAAACTTTGAACAGGTGAGTAATTAAAATGAATAATTGAAACGAATGATTAAATAATTGAATTATTCAATAGTCGAATAACAAAAAGAAAGTGAGAATTTTTAAACAGTTGAATGATTGAAATTAATGAAAAAAAAATAAAAAAATAAAAAAAAAAACAAAAAAAATCAAAAAAATTGGATATACTTACATTTTTATGTTTGTAGATTGCTGCTGTGAAGATCTGGTATACTTTTTGTGAACTTGTAGGATGATCTCGCTGGCTCTCCAAGAAGTGATTTGTGGTCGAACTTTCGCATCCCGGCTTTTAAATAGCTCAAAATACACGTCATATTATCCCGAATATGGAATAGGACACGTGTAAGATGTTAAAACGCTGAGTAGATTGCACCACACACACACATAAATTGTACATTGTCAGCAATATTGAAAATATGTATCTACATTGCACTAGTACATTATAATACGCGACTGTGTCAAACAAAAGAGGATAATGTGTTTTTTAACTTTATAGATGAAAGTTTTTTCGAAATATTCTGGTAGTATTATTTATTTTACAATCATGTCAATATTATAATAGTGAAAATTTGTATGTTTGTTACTCATGTACGCAAAACTGCGCAATATGAATGAAATTGAGCTCACACATAAGTTATCTATCTAATCTGTATTAACCTAGGGATACGTATTATCCCCCCCCCCCCTTTAATAGACAGGCAAAGCCGTAGTAACTATTTTTTGTGTAATTACAAGTTTATATATGTCTATGTCTTTAGAAGTTAAGTGGATGGAAAGAAAAAAAACATTATTTGAAATGAAGCATAAATAGCAGGCTAAAACCGGGTGCATAAACTAGTACGTTAATTCTCTCTATCTTAATGTCACTCCTAATAAAGAATTACTTGCGTTGCAGATTTATTCTCAATCATACACTAGTTACATGCAATGACGTTGCTTGTTGAATATTTTTAATAATACACATACAATGAACAAATGAAGTAGTTTTAATTTTATGTAGCTAATATTATAAATATGAATGTTCGTATGTTTAGATGCTAGAATGTTTGTTATTAATCATAGCTGAAATAGTTTTGAATTAATTTGATCAATCAAATAATTAAAAACATGGCTTAGCATATAGGAATAAAAAAAAAAAAAAAAAACACACACACACACACACACACACACACACACACACACACACACACAGAGACTCACACACAGATACATACAGATATATCATGCATAGACACATGTATAATTGAATAAAATCCATTATTTTAATAATTTTTAAATAATGCATAAATAGAAGGCTGAAGCCGGGTGTATAAACTAGTATGTCAATATACCTCTTTGTTTTGATTGTCTCCTTATAAAGAATTACTTAAGTTGCAAAAATATCCTCAATGATATACTAGTTACATACAATGACTTCACTTGTCAATCTTCTCAATAAAATGTATGAACAATTTTACAATGAACAAATGCACAGTAATATTTATTTTATTCATAATGATTATAGTAAACAATAAAGTCTTCGGCACCAGTCTGTCGCGATTATCAGGTTTCAATTTCTTTCACGCATACCTTACCATATTTGTTCTTAGCAACGTGTAACTAAAAAATATGTTTTGGATTTTGAACTCTATAGATTTAAAAAAAAAATTATATAAAAGGGGAACAGTAATATCTAAAAATTCATTATTTTTCTTGCATTTGAGGCTCATACGAGGTAGATCGTTAATCACATTATGTCGGTAAGTCTTAACACCTTGTTATTAAAATACATTTTATTTAATAATTTTATATATTTATTTTAATTGATAATATAGGATATAATTTAGCAAGTAAATAACTGAATATCTGATGTTTCTATTTTATCTATTATACTTAATTATATGTTTTATCTAAAATATATAAATAGGAAAAAAAATGGTGTATTAATTTGTAATTATTTTACTTTTTCTAGGACGTGGAAGAACAACTATTTAATTTCATACCTATGGAAGACCCAATAGCTCAAAAAAAACCTGGACAGAAGTCGCTTGGTCTTTCTCGTAAGAGGCAGAGAACCGATCAAACATTTTTCCAATATATAAAGAAACCGGTCACCCGAGGAACAAAAATAATAAAAATCGAAATATATGATGCAGAAAATTTTCCCAAATCCGAACAGCCGATGTGCAATTGTGAAGCTGATGTCTGTGTTCAGCATGTTGTTAAAGCAATATTATTCGATGATATATACTCCACCACAAGAGAATTAATAGCAAAAATTCAAGATGACATCGAACCAAAAGCATAGGAATTATATTAAGCTTCGTGTGGTTATTTCAATTTTGTATTTTTGTTTTCCTTTATTTCTTTTGTTTTGTATGTATATATTTACCATAAGTTTTTTTTTATTTTTTATTTTCACTAATATAATATTTAAGTTAGTAGATATAGATATAGATAGTTTATGTGTACTGAGCTACTACATTCATTAATATTAATAAATTAAATAAATAATAATTCGATGAATTACTTTTAATTCTGTAGAAGTAATTCTAACCTAAACAGCGTTATTCTGCCTGATAATAATGTACATTTTCGTTTACTACTGAAAAAAAATACACTTCGCATTGCTGTTCTAAGATTATCACCGTATTACCAGTAACGCCTCTACCTACACCATCGAGGTAAAAATTTGAGTTTGTGTATTTAATATTCATAGTTAGTACAGTGGACTCTCATTATAGCGCTCTTCATTTTATCAAAACTCCGATTCGATTGGTGTTACTGAAAATTGAATTTTATTATTATTATATCGAGTAACATTATATTACTTAAATATAGTTTTATAATAAATACATGACATTCAGTAAATAATGTTTATTTAGAAAATGTTACTATATCGGGCACTCACTGTATAATGTACGAAATCCCCTGCACTATAAATGTAACGCAGCGGTGAGCACAAATGCATTCCTTTATCATCAGGTTACCAGGTTGAATAGATTGTATCTAATTATATTCAATTGTACCTACTCATTAGTATTTGAATAGTTGAATGATAAAAATTACATGAGAGATGAAGATACTCATTTATACTGAACACTGAAATGAATAAGAAATAAATAAAAAGCTAAAGTTTGTGTGAAGATTCAATCCGATAATTCAATCATTCTAAGAAAAGGTTCAAATAATTAAAAACATGGCTTAGCATATAGTTTCATGTAATATAGTTAGTTTAATACAGAACAAGAATGTGAATAGGCTAAATAATGAGAGTAATTGAGTGTTTCTGGATCTACTTAGATCCTTTACCTTACATAAATATATAAGAAAGAAATGTTAGCAGCCAACTTCAGATTGTATGAAGGTACAGCACGACAATTCAATCACTCTAAGACAAACTTTAAAATATTTTAGAACATACATTTTGAATAGACTGAATAATGGGAGTAATTGGGTGTTTCTGGATCTCTTTTGATCCAGGAACCCCAATTACCACCTACTCGGGCAGCATCGTATTTCTGTGAACTATGACCATCAAACTACACACGACGCCAATTAAATCCATTTTTAACAATGAACCTTAGAACCACGACTCTGACCTGCGTCTCTAATACTTTATATTCGCTTCTAAAGAAAGTTTCATCTAAAATAGGGCTGCCCCTAGCCTGTTGGCGAGGTTGGCAAGTGCTTGCTTTTCACATCGGAGGTCCTGGATTCGATTCCCACCGAGGACAGATATTTGTGTGCATGATGATGTCTGTTTGTCCTAAGTCTGGGTGTAATTATCTATATGTATGTATTTACAAACGAAAAGCAGTATATGTAGAGTAGTATATCAGTTATCTGGTTTCCATAGTACAAGCTCTGCTTAGTTTGGGATCAGATTGCCGTGTGTAAATAATGTCTCAGGATATATATATATATATATATATGAAGTTTCATCTAAATTAGGGATGCCCCTAAGCGACACCGAATAGTTGAACATGTTCCTGTTTTACTGGGTCTTGTAAGAGCAAATATTTTATCTGGTATTATGGCCACATCATACTCGTAATAACTTCATACATTGGTCTAGCGGTAGCGTGTTTACCCGCAGATAATGAGGTCCTGGGTTCAAATCTTGGGTCGGGCCAAAAGTGATTTTGGGACTTTTCTGTAAAAAGAAAAAGTTCTCAGCATCGCATCGGCCCGAAATCTGGGAGTTGGCGGTATTATACCCCCGTGCCTCGGAGAGCACGTAAAGCCGTCGGTACTGTACCTGAACTCTTTCCGGTCGTGTCGCTAGGCGTCCCATCGGATCATGAGAGCCATGGAAAAAAAAGTGCTCCTGTGTTTGCGCACACACTTGAGCACTATAATATATCCCGCGCAGATGGCTAATATCTGTTGAGACTGGCCGCCGTGGCCGAAATTCGGCTAGGAGGATATTATTTTTCTAACTTCATACATTGGACTGGCTTTTTGTTTTAGCGCTTAATAACACGAAATGCTAAACCAGAGGTCGTGGCTTCGAATTCCACTCAGGACAAACCTTTTTTCTGATGGGCACGATTATTTATTCTGTGTCCTCCTGGTGTAATTTTATTATAATATGTATGTATTTAGAGATGCTGTGTGGTAACGGCGGCGATTATCAGAATATCATCACCCCATGCCCCAGGCAACTGATACTTACATATTTCTGAAGACTTACATATCCTACTAATATTATATATGTTAGATCTGTGACGAAGCCTGGTTCGGAGTACCTACTTGCTGATAAGAGACAGAAGCGACATGAAAGCGGCTCGACACCAACCACCGCAAACTGGCTATAGTATGTCGCTCCCGCATCGGTTTGTTTAGCCACAAAAATAAATGTCTCTCAGACAATGCGCCGTAAATCGTCTGTAACAGACGCAAAGGCCAACTAACCAAAAAGGTACTTCTTCACGTCCAAACGGCTGAAGTGAATTTAATAAAATTTGGTATGGAGTTAGCTGACACCCTGGATTAACACATAGGCTATAATTTATAAAGTTTAACGCGGGTAAAACCGCGGGGCACAGCTAGTTAATGATAAATTACACTGAAAATAATTTATTTTATAATTTATTTATTTTATTTTTTATTTATTTTATTTAATTTTAAAATTTCGAAAACTTACAGCTAATAAGTTACAATTATTTAAGATTAATAAAAAAGAGACTGATGGCCAATTAAAAGTTTCCACAAATAACTTAAACAAAACATAATTTATACAAAGGCAAGTGTTTGTTAGGGTAGTTTCTTTCTTTCTTTCTCTTTCTATCCTCGCACGCATATCTACTATGTTATTAATTCAGATTAAGATAGAGATAATCGTGCATATCGCCCTAAGATAGATCACAGGATGGTATAAAATCTACGACCTCTAAGCTTATAGTCAGGGACACTAACCACTTCACCAAGAGGCCACTCAAACGATATTATTGAATAGACCACTAAGGCTTACTTTTAAACAGACAACCCTAGCCTTTAAAGGTCCCCATAAAATGTAAAACAGACAGGTAATGCTTAGAGTACATTGTAAGTGCATTTTATTCTTACATAATGTTTTATAGACCACTTATTAATATCTATCTAATCCTAACTGGTTCTAAATACATCAACATTTTGCATTATTGGAAGCCTATAGAAACCTAGTTCTACGATTCGATAATCGATTGGCCCGTTCAGTGTTATTTCAATTTAATTTTATTTGCTCAATACAGGTATTACAGAGGATGGTACACATTAAACTTATTTGAACGCTGTATTCTACCTAAAAACTAAGGCATGTAAATTGTTTCATATACAAATTCAAACAAACAAGAATTACTTAGTTATATATATATATATATATATATATATATATGTCGGAGAAATTAAGTTAAAGGACTGTTTACGTACTAGTAACGCCATCTATTAGCGTTTGGAAAACACTACTCACTGAGTCAGTAGTTCGAGTCGAGGTTGTCTATGAACTGTCGCATGTGACGTTTAACGTCTGTCAGTTGTCTAAGTGACATTAGTGTGTTAGCGACACGACACAATTGGCATCCAGAGCTCGACTGCGCCGGGTGTGCGCACCGATTCTTTTAACCACATGCTTGATGGCGGACACCGACGATGTTTCGGAGTTAAATCCGTCAGAATCTCCGACAGCAGCGGTAGGATCGATTCCAAAATCATCCCACGTGTCTACCGCAATGCCTGCTACGCAAATTCAAGAATATTTTCGTGATTCGGTTCCACCACGTAGCGAAAATAGTGTCGTTACCAATTTGTAAAATAAAGATGAAAATACAACCCCGCTGATTGTGAATTTACGGCTGTATCGCAAACTCGTGGACCGATTACGAAACTCGATACGTTACATTGACACATCTTCGATGGCGAGCTCGCAAGTGGACTTCGAAGTCGTACCCATTGTGCAAAACGCTTAGACGAACCAAAGGAGCGTGTATCAAGACAGTTTGCGGCGACCAAGAGATTGATGACCTTTTTCAAGATATGGTGCCGTATGGTGCAGTAACCGTGCGAGAACTTACATACGTGGAGTACTCGACTTACAAGCTTGCCTTGATTGACCGGTTGGGGTCTGCTTGGAGCGAAGGTAACCAGATTTAAGTTGTTATCGCAGGTATCTCGGATGCTCAGGTATGTTAAGACTTGTTTAAAACATGCCTACTGATTTCGTGTTTCGATGTGGTTACTTGCGAAGAGCGGAGTCTCTCAGCCAGTTCGTGTTTATCGTTGAAGAATAGTTTTTGGTGCATCAGTGAACGTGGAAGAAGTTTTTATTTAACAATGAAGAGAGTACGGGCTCTGATAGTTGGGCTGCCTTTCTGTCGGTCGAATCTTTGAGTTAAAATAATTGGTTTGTTCCTTTCGAGGCGAAGTTGATCGTGCTGTCTTTTTGCAAGTAAGGCGACGGCATGGGCGATTCTGCATTGGGGAGAATTCACCAGTTTGTATTAGAGTAAATTTAAAGTAACCTCTAAAGTAAAAGTGCCTCGTGTCGAGTGTGAGTGGTGAATCTTTATTTTATGAGAAGAAACATGTAAGTAGTTTTATTATATTGTTTAAAAGGCACTTGATGACCTAATGCTGCACTGAAGAATTTTTGATATCTGTGAAATTCATAACACGTGTTGTTTTGTGTGGTTTATACTTTCAAATGTTGAAAATACGCCCAACGTTTGTTATATTTAATTTTTATGGTGACAATATGCGCGTTTTGAAGGTTAAATAGTTTGAACGGTTTATTTCGAAGTCTATGGATGTAGGGGCAAGTTAGGTCACATACACGCTCCTGTGGACAGTGGTTGGTAACAGACAGATTGTTCCCTAATTCGTAAATGATTTGTTGATAACCTTACAGGTACTCGAGATTTTATATCCACGCGCCTGATAGGTATTGGGTCAAATATTACATTTTCTTTTTCCCGTATTAGTCTGCCTTTCAATCAAAATAGGAGTCTCCTTTGAGCACTCGACGAGTTAGCAGCCCTTGAGAATGGTCCGTGGAGGACTGAAACACGTGTTGGGTATCGTACTGGTGACAATTAGCGGAATTAACACTACATATTGATTTTGTATTTTGATTGTTATGGATTTCCGCAAAGTAACGCCTGATTCCATTACTTATCTGCCTGTCAAGGTCAACGGAGTACTCGTGTGTGAGAAGTGACTTTTGTAATTGTAGTTTCACATATTTTGCCTCATGATGCTATGATAGGTAGAGATGTTTTTACCTAACTGGGATTGAGCTTGACTATTAGTAACAAAGTCATCCGCATCACTCGCGAGGTCCATGCTGAAGTTTGTTTATTACAGAATCTTGACAGTTGTACAATCTATGGCGTATTGATTTGATCGACTGTAAAGACGTTCTCAATTACTGACAAGTGGAGAGATTCATGTCTGTTCTAATAATAATTAATCATCATTGTATCAGCAGAAAGACGTCCACTGGACGGAGGCCTCCCAAGGGAATCTCCGCAGTGGTCGGCCCTCCTTGTGGGGGGCCTGCCCGCGCTGCGTCTTCCGGTGCTTGGTCCCCGGTCGGGAGCCTGTCTGATCCAGCGGCCGTCGGTGTTGGGAGCTGTGTGCCCCGCCCGTTGCCGTTTCGGTTTGGCAATTCTTTGGTTATAATCATAATCATAATATCTTTATTTGTATAAATGTGGTGAATACAGGTGTTATTGTTTACATCATTTAAGTTTCACACATTTGCCATTTGTACATGGCATACAAATGTTGTACTTACAAACTAGGTATATTGAACTCAAAATATTAACTTACTGATTTGTGACACAATTTTTATGTCAGCTGCTTTGTTTCGCCTGCGAATTGCGACGTTTTTGTTCGGTCGCTCGGGGATGCTCCGAGCGTGGCCCTCTCCGTTGCTCTTTGGGTGACCTTGAGCCTTCTTGTGAGACCAATAGTGAGTGACTACGTGAAAGACTTTAGACTTGAAACACTGCGTTATTTGTGATGGGGGGGGTGTTGCGTAGCTTCCCGAACTATTCTAATTAATTGCTTCACTATAACCGAGAACCACGAGCGTAGGTTCTGAAAGACGGCTTCAGGTGAAACTCAAATCGCGCTAAATTGTATCATAGTTAGAAGTACAGTTAGAAGTCCGCTTCAATTGTTGATGGGTTGTAATTAAAGTTCCCATCCAAAATTGATGCCCTTGTCCAAAAGTATGGTAACGTTAACCTCTACGAACTTAGATGTGAGGCAAAATGCAGGATGGACGAGCTAGCTCATGCTGATAAGGTGCGTTATGGCAATAGCAAAGTTAAAATTCGCCCATTTCAAATAGGAGACGTTGTTTTAGTCGGAAAGAACCCTAATAAATTGTGTTATTTATTTTGTCTTCTATGTAATTGTCCGGTTTGAGTGTGTACAATGGGGAGTATTCTATTCTAACAATAAACAAATGAAGTGAAAAGTTTTCAAATCCTTGTAAGATAATAGTGTTCTATGACAACGATAGATACCTACAAGGAAGAGCCAATAGCTGGTGGACGCGTTAAGTACCTACGTATGTTACGAAAAACTTGAATTTGACAGCTGTAGTCAGAAATAACAGTGTAGTTAATGCCGATGGTTGAGTTAAATTCTAACGTTTAAAATGATGATTGGAGTTCATTGTAAGACACATTTACGTGTTACATTATGAGTAATAAAGCTGGTTGATTTGAAATAAATTGTGTGACAAGGGAAATACCCTCCTTAGAGTTCCTGAAACTTGAGCATTGAAAGCTCCGCGCTTTGTGCTTGAGACGGTTGAGCATTGAAAGCTCCTCGCTTTGTGCTTGTGACGATTGAGTATTGAAAGCTTCACTCTTTGTGCTTAAGACGATTGAGTATTGAAAGCTCCGCGCTTCGTGCTTGTGACAATTGACTTTCGCAAGCTTCGTGCTTTGAGTTCGTGACGCTGCATTGCGCACTTACCTATAATGTTCCAGGGTGGAGAACGCCATTTTCGAACTTGTAGCAATACCTCTAAGGAGTATGTGATAGTAATCGTAGATGCTTTTACAATATTTTGTCAATTAATGTGTGTCAAAAATCTGCTTGCGAGGCACTACGTAGCTTTGTCCATATATTTAGAACCCCGAAACGAATTATCTCTGATCAAGGTACATCTTTTACTGGTCAAGACTTTCAGGATTTATGCCGAGGTTGGGCCATTGAGTTCCACGAGATAGTGTTAGCCGAGCTAATGGTCGGGTGAAATGAATGAATCCTGGAAGTCTGTCTTAGGCGAAGTAAAACTCGTTTTGAATTGTACTGTAAGTAAGAGTATAGAGAAAAGCCCCTTACAGGGTAGGTAAAGTGTGTTCCAATGAGCGTTATATTGTGGAACCAGTATCTGGGGGACGGGCCCAATATGTGTGCCATGAACGACTACGTAAATATCCAGCTAGTTTTCCTGAATTTTCAGAATATCTTGATCCTGTAGAACCCATAATTGAACAGTTTTATTTAATTATGGAACAAATTGTATTGATTAATTTGGTATTCTAATTTGGTGTAATAAGTAATTTGGATTGAATCACTGTATTGAATCATGATCATTGTTTGAGTTGAAACGATAATTACATTGTTTTGTTGAACGTAAACCTGTGTTGATAAAAGACTTATGTTCAATCCTGATTGATAAAATGTTTTATTTAAACTGAAAGCTACTACGCTTTATTGAAGGGTGGATTGAAAGTCTTATCGCTTTGTTCTGATGTCCTGCTGAAAGCCACCACGCTTTGCAGTAAGGTTGGGCTCATCTGTCGTGACCCAAGGTTGTTGCTGAAAGCTGCAACGTTTTGCAGCGTGTTTTAAGTGCTGCCTGTGAGCAATGCTGAAAGTTGTAACGCTTTGCCGAGTAATTGAATTTTTGCTGAAAGCTTCAACGCTTTGCTGTGTGTTGCAGTTTATGCTGAAAGCTTCAACGCTTTGCTGTGTATTGCAGTTTATACTGAAAGCTTTAACGCTTTGCTGTGTGTTGCAGTTTATTATGAAAGCTTCGACGCTTTGCATTGTGTGAGAGGTACGCCCTCTAACTAATGATGAAAGCTTTAACGCTTTGTGGTAAATGCTGAAAGCCTTTACGCTTTGCTTTGTGTGACATTGAAAGCCGCTTGTAACGCTTTGTGTCCTTGCCAAACTGAAGAGCTGTAATTTATGTTGATTATGTCAGCGAGTAACAACGCGAGAGCGCGTTGGTTGTCAGAATGGCCGTGTCGGAGAAATTAAGTTAAAGGACTGTTTACGTACTAGTAACGCCATCTATTAGCGTTTGGAAAACACTACTCACTGAGTCAGTAGTTCGAGTCGAGGTTGTCTATGAACTGTCGCATGTGACGTTTAACGTCTGTCAGTTGTCTAAGTGACATTAGTGTGTTAGCGACACGACACAATTGGCATCCAGAGTTCGACTGCGCCGGGTGTGCGCACTGATTCTTTTAACCACATGCATGATGGCGGACACCGACGATGTTTCGGAGTTAAATCCGTCAGAATCTGCGACATATATATATATATATAATTAGATCACAATATAATCAATTAATTAAGTAAATGTTTCAATGTCAGATAAGATATAGAATTATAATCAATGTCAAATAGTATTGTACAATGTCACGTTAATAGCAGTAAATGTCAAAATAATATATATAATTCTAAAATACAACAATCATATATGTTAGTGATCCTGACTAAGCTAGATGTCGTGGGTTCGAACCCTACCCAGAATAAATCTATGTATTCATGTCAGAAAAGGTACGTCCACTGCTGGACAAAAGCCTGCCCAAAGAATTATTTTAAATGTTTTCGTATATACCTAGAAATAATTATAAATTAATTATATATTACTACAAAAATTTTTTGACTATTTACAAGCGCTTTTTTCAAGTCTACGTGAGTAAAAACTTTTTTAGTTTTATTTATTATTATAATGATGAGATATGCCATAATCGCCACGCTTGGCAGACGGGTTGGTGATCGCAGTTTGATGGTCATAGTTCACAGAAAAACGCTGCTGCCTGTCCTCTTATGATGTCTCTAGGACGATTTCACGCCCCCACGGGATGAGATGGGGTGATATATATATATAGGGACAATGTCACACAGATCATCCTAGCCCCAAACTAAGCAAAGTTTGTACTATGGGTACCAGGCGACGATATACATACTTATATAGATAGACAAATACTTATATACATAGAAAACATCCATGACTCAGAAAAAAATATTCGTGCTCATCACACAAATATTTTCACTTATCGGGATTCGAACAACCGGGATGATATTTTATGCCATCACCACACAGCAATCTTTGTATAATGAGCACAAATATTAGTTCTATGTCTGGGTATGATTTTATTTGCATTTTATTTTTACATCTTATTTTATAGACCACTTATTAATATCTATCTAATCCTAACAGGTTCTAAATGCATCAACATATTGCATGATTGGAGTGGCAAGCTATATAGGCCTGGTTCTGCGATTACTTCGATCTCTTCCCACGACAAATCTTTGTGAGATGAAGCGTAATTTATCTTTAATATGTATGTATTCATAATTAAACAAGTATGTTTATCGGTCTGGTTGCCATAGTGCCCTCAACTAGGTAGTAGGCTCTACCTAGTTGAGGGCAATCCAGAGCCCTCCCAGGGTACGTGTCCCGACCTTCTGCGACACGGCGCACAAGTGGAGCACCGGAGCAGCATACCCGCGTTCCCGGGGCTCCCTCCATCAGGCGCCAGAAGAAGTCCACGGCAGGCTAGGTTTACTCGGTGCGAGGCGGACACTTTTTGCGGGTGATAAGTATGAGTAGGCATTCCTTCTGCCTTATTAAAAAAAACAGACTCTACCTAGTTTAGTTAGGGATCCCAAAGATATTTATTTATATTTTTAGTATAATCTTTCCGCTCACGTCGATAAACGTCTCATCGGATCATGACAGTAATAAATTATAAGGTGCCCCTGCGTTTGCGAAAATGATTGTGCAATATCCTCTAATCCCTCGCAGATTGCTGGACTCTATTGAGACTGGCCTCCATAAACGAAATACACCTAGGAAGATATTATGTATTGTATGTCGCTTAAGACACACCAGGCATCACTGACACATTGCCGACCCTTTCCATTCGAGGTAGTCCACGAAGGGCACCCATCTGAATGGCACCTGCGCGAATGGCACCTAGTCTAGTCCACGAAAGGCACCTACGTTAACCGTTATAGTAACCTAGGTTATTAGATAAAAAATATCGATAAAAATCACTAGAATATTTATTAACATTACTAATATTACGCACGTTAAGACGTTAGTATTTATTTATGTTTAACCGGATATTAACGAATAGATAGTACTTTAATTTCAACGTGTAACATTCGCTTAAACATAAGAAAATACTAGTCTTAACGTGTGTTAATATTATACACGTTAAGACTAGGTCATAGGTAATGTTAATAAAAGTTCTAGTGATTTTTATCGATATCTTTCATTTAGTAACCTAGGTGATTGTAACGGTTAACGTAGGTACCTTTCGTGGACAAGAATGCAAAAAATCAATTGAATCCACGAAGAGCACCTGCCAAAAGTATTGACAGGTGCCTTTCGTGGACTAGGCTAGGTGCCATTCAGATGGGTGCCCTTCGTGGACTACCTCTTCCATTCTCCCGGATGAGCTCTGGTCACCTTACTCAGGATTACAGTGTATTTATCTTATCTAATCAACCTTTGTGTCTATCCTCTTTCACACCACAACTCTCTCTTTCGTCAGTATTTCGTATTCTCAAAGTCACACCACACATACTATGGTTATGGTTACATAGAGCTTTTTAAATTACGACTTCTGTTACACCTTGTATATGCCCTGTGTCGTGACTGCCTCGTTGGTCTAGCGGTAGCGTGTTCAACCGCAGATAACGAGGACCTGGGTTCAAATCCTGGGTCGGGTCGAAAGTAATTTTTGGGATTTTTCTGTAAAACGAAATAATCTTAATATCAACCCGAAGTCTGGGAGTTGGCGGTATTATACCCCCGTGCCTCGGAGAGCACGTAAAGCCGTCGGTCCTGTACCTGACCTCTTTCCGGTCGTATAGCTAGTCGTCCCATCGGATCATGAGAGTGATGGAAGAGAAAGTGCTCCTGTGTTTGCGCACACACTTGAGCACTATAATATGTCCCGCGCAGATGGCTAGTCTCCTTTAAGACTGGCCGCCGTGGCCGGATCTCGGCTAGGAGGACATTATTTAATTATATGCTCTGTGACAATGAATTCTTTGTAAAGTCTGCTACAATACAGGTTGTATTGTACGATTGCCACCTACATTAACACCAGATATAACACGTATATTTGTCCTATCTGGGTGTATTTATCTATATAAGTATATATTTATAAAAGTTCAAGTGCATTATTTATTTGTAAAGTCTGCTACAATACAGGTTGTATTGTAACAGCCATTTAATAACTTATACTCTTTGAAAACAAAAGACGACGCCCAGTCTTTTATTGTAAAAGTATAGAATTATTGTAAATATTGAATTGCAATGTAAGAGTAAGGGCGGCTTGCACGAAATTTCGATATATCTTAAACAAATTTAACTAAATACGTTTAAATCGATAAATGTGTTTAACATGATTACGTTTAATGACCTCTTGCATCACGTTAAATGCGTTTATCGTGTCGGTATAGCAGTTTCCCTACATTTTGTTATAAGTAAGTAACAAATGACACTATTTTTTAAACAAAAATTACGTTTTTCTACGCGAAACTGTGCGTAAACTGAATCCTCCATGTCATGGAAACATAACCTTTCAAAATAAATGTCAATTTTTGCTAAACGCATTTAGCTGCGCTAAATAGCTATTCATGGGTATTTAACTTTGACAGCTCTCTAAACGCGTTTAGCGACTTATTTAGCATGGTGCAAGGCGTTGCAATGACTTAAACGTGAATTTTAATTTAAATTGGATTTAAATAGTATTTAGTGCTATGGTGCAAGCCGCCCTAGTAATAAAAGACGTTATTTTATTTAAAACAAAAGGCCAGACCACCCAGTGGCAAGTTATAGCCAATAAACACTACATGACACGTCTTAGTTTATTTAAACTCGATCCCACAGTCATAGGCCGCAGCAAAACCATAAAAAATTATAAAGTCATTTTTGCGAACACGTTAAATGTTTAGTATAACATCGTGACAAAGATCTGTACAAGTGTTAATGACTGAAAGAGAAGGCACTAATGAGAAACTGTCATTATAAGTTGCATGAAGTTTCACAAGTACCAAGATTATAAGGCTGCGAACACACATGTTGCTTTTTGATGTAAAACTTCATTTTTATCGTCATTATTATTTATTTATTTCGGAAATAAAATCCATATAGGGTTAGTATTACAGGACTTATAGAATATGTTAGTAACAATGATTATAAACATTTATTTAAGTACTGTACTGCTGCATTAGCTTTTTTAGCTACTTCGGGTACTAGCAAACTGGCATCTGATCCCAAACTATTCACAGCCTTTACTATGACAACCAGACTATTAAAATACTTATTTATTTCCAAATACATACCTACTTATCAAAGATAATTTACACTCGGACACTGAACAAATTATCGATTTCATCACACAAAATTTATAATATCCCGGGAAAATTTATAATATCAATAAATTAACCGGGCGGGAATCGAACCCACGACCTGTGACTTAGCAGTCAGATCACTAAGCACAAGACTAACGGGCCAGTTGACGAACAGATCCGCCGTATTAGCTAGTACCCGAAGCTAAGTAGTATTAATGTGTCTAGTTCAAAGTCTTAAAAGGCGTGTCTCATTTAACACAGTCCCTGCTTGCATAATAAGACGCAAGACATGCAAATCACCTAATCATCTGTTTAACGAGCACATAAACAGGATAGGACTTGTGGCGAAGATTAATACACAAGTCAAGCCGGTGTAGAACGACTTGATACTTTAGTATAATAATATGTGCACGGTTAGAGGCAGAACACAGTGCTGTTGGGAAAAAGTGACGACAAAAATATACTTGGTCTGCCTGGCATTCTGCAAATAATAATAATATCCTGGGACATTACTTACACCAGGACACCTGATCCCATACTAAGCCGAGCTTGCACAGACGCCAGCACATCAAGCTACCTCAAACTGTCAAATTTCCTCAATTGAAACTGAACCTTATGCTTTTGTAATAAAGCTATGGATGGTAACTGGATGTGCTGGCGTCTGTACTATGGAAACCAGATGTATAACTGATATATTACATACATATTTTTTTTATATCAGAGGTCGACAAACGAGCAAGTGGGTCACCTGATGGTAAGTGATCACCGCCGCCCATGGACACTCGCAACACCACGGAGTCACGGGTGGTTTAAAAGACTCAGCAAACAAGTGTTACTGACCGTTCCGCTCACCCCTATGAGCTCTGGCGACCTTACTCACACTCATTAACACAACATTAAAATTATTAAGGAATGTCTTCTGTAAGGTGGAGGTACTTCCCCAGTCGGGCTGCTCTTTGAGCGAATGAACGCTGTGCCTTGCATATACTATACTTTTCTTTTGTAAATACATACGTATATAGATAATTATACACAAATTCAGGATAAACAGACATGTTCATGCTCACTAATATCTGTCCTGGGTGGGAATCGAACCCATGATCTGCAGCGTGTAAGGCAAGCATTTACCAACCTAGCCAAGGCCCGTCATAAATAATGTGCTAAATGTATGTATGTACTGACGCCAGCACATCAAGCTACCCCAATCTGTCAAATTTCCTCAATTGAAACTGAACCTTATCCTTTTGTAATAAAGTTGAAAATCTTTAAAAGAAATTTGACAGATTGGGGTAGCTGGATGTGCTGGTGTCTGTATTTCTACATTGATTTCAATGTGATATTAGAAATTTTAGGTGATTACTTATTCCTCAGTGGCGGGTCCGATTTTTATGATTTCAGATATATGCACCCACATGTATGGTCTTAGCCAATGTGTGGCCTAAGAAAGAACATTTTTACACTCAATTATAAAATACCGTTTTAACTAACCAACAATCCTTAAAAATATCTTTACTGTTATCTTGTATTGTATAACCGATCTCATAAATGATAAGGATAAATTTGAGGGGCCATTAAGAAATTAATTTTATGAGAACTAATAATTTTTACGTTTTTATTATTTACATTTGCATATTTAAATTAATTAATTCAGACTAATGATTGACATCAAAGTTTTTTTTACTGTTGACGTACTTTTTCCATTATATTTTATACGAGATGTGCCCCGCGGTTTCACCCGCGTTTAACTTTATATATTTTATAGCCTGTATTATTTGGATATATGAACTGTGCCCGCGACTTCGTCCTCGTGGAATAGTGTCTTTGGGGTAGCATTTGAATATCAGTAGTCGCATGCGTATGGTACAATTGTCTGCCCTTACGTGTCTTCCCGTTTTTGGCGCAGTCGCTATGCTAGACTGGTAGGATGCCGACTCCTAGAAGTCCGGCACATAGAGGAGGAAAATCTGGAGGTCTCCTAGGGTATGGGTCCCGATCATCTGGGACATGGCGCAGCATACTCACGAACAATTTAAAAAAATCAATATCAAAAATTCTAAATGGTCGTAATATTAGCCTAAAGCCTTCTAAATAATATACTTATAAATAAAACAAACTGGAATTTAATTAAAAAAATGGTTTATTTATGTAATCTGTTCCGTATGGTCAATTTTAATAAGTATAAGTACTATGGCTATCCAATAAAATCGAGTAATTTTAACAAAACAGGTGAGCTAGCAGCACTGCTATTGAAATGCAGGCACTATCGGCGCGAGTGCATCTCGTTCGTTAGTTGTGCGCGGGCGCATTCGTCTATTGAACCCGGTGGCGTTAGAGGCAATAACCATGTTGTTTCACGTTTTATTTCCTTTTTAGGGCTCTGGACAACCAAAAAGGAACCAAGCAGAGATTTAATATTACACACGTCGTTTTATTCGTCTTCCTGCTTGTCTTTCACTGGCAATATTTTTAGCGGGTTATTGTATAATAAAAAAAATATAATTTCTCCTTCTTGAATCATATTTTGCTATCCTAAATAATAGGGCACATAGCTCGTAGAGCCGGCGGCCGCTGATGCAGAAAGGTTCTCGAGTGGCGACCACGAACCGGAAGACGCAGCGTGGACAAACCCTTACATGATGGACCGATGATCATGCGAGAGTCGCTGGAAATCGCTGGGTACGGATAGAGCAAGACCGGCAACTGTGGAGATCTTTGGTGGGGGCCTTTGTCCAGTAGTGGGTGCCTTTCGGCTGATATAATGATGATGAAATAAGTTACTCTTGTAAGAAACTTCTACAGCATATTCAGCGACATACATCCAGGGACATAATAACCAGGGACATTATTACACACGACCATCTGATCCCAAACTAAGCAGTGCTTGTACTATGATAATCAGATAACTGATATATTAATTTTCTTTTGTAAATATACACTTATATAGATAATTACACCCAGAGGACAAACAGACATGTTCATGCACACAAATATCGGTCCTGGGTGGGAACCGTATAGGGCATCGGAACCGGTTTTTCCCGGTTCCAGAAGAACCGGGAAATCCCGGTTCTGAGGGTCCTAGAAAGAACCGGTTCTGTAAAACGGAGAACCGGTCGTTTCGGTTCTTTCGGTTCTCTCTTAAAATAATATAATCTCTATAATACTCTTGATGCTAAATACTATTATAGAATCCAAATCTATTATCCAAACAGAATAAATACTGTTTTTTCACTGATAATTTATAAATAACGTTATAATATTAAAACTATTGATGAGTCTTTAAGAAACTTACGATTTTTTAAGGGATTCGGTTTTTTTTTATATATAATAGGTTGGCAAACCAGCAAGTGGGTCACCTGATGGTAAGTGATCACCGCTGCCCATGGACACTCGCAACACCTGAGGAGCTGCAAGTGCGTTGCCGGCCTTTAAGAAAAGAATAGGCTCGCTTCTTGAAGGTTGCCATGTCATACCGGATCGGAAATACCTCCGCAGCTAATTGATTCCACAGAGCGGTAGTGCGTGGCAAAAAGTTTCTTGAGAAACGCACAGTGGTAGATGACCATTCGTCCAGGTGATAAGGATGAAATTTCCACTTTTGGCGAGAGGGTCTGTGGCGGAATGTGGCGGCAGGTATAAGCTCGAACAATTCCTCTGAACACTCCCCGTGGTAAATGCGGTAAAGGAATTTTTTGTATTTCATAGCTACTTTTTGATCTCTGTAGTGTAGTGAATTATAAAAAACTGATTGTCAACTGGTTGTGAAAAATCTGAATTTTAAAGAACTGATTGTTGCCAAAAATACATGAAAAGATGTTGTAATTTGAAAATAATTAAAAAATATATAAATATGTATGTTTATCAGTAAAGTGTGTTTTATTTGGATACTTTCCCTTTATTCGTTTTGATAGTAGAAATTCTATATAAAAGATAGCCTTGAAAAGCATACCTTTTTTCAACTTCAATTTATGAAAAACCCGAAAGAACCGAAAAAACCGGGTACCCGGTTCCGGCTTGAGTTTAGAACCGAAAAAACCGGTTACTAAAATCGGGCCGGTTCTCGATGCCCTAGAACCGAACCGATGACCTGCGACAAGGGTTGACCACTGTTGGTTGATAACTGGTGGCTGATAACTGGCTCGTTAAATGCAGTTTTAGGTATATATTCTACAAATAAATGCATCAAATGACATCGAACTATTGCGCAATTAATCTATGTTATGTATGTGTTTAGAAATATATAAGTATGTTCATTAGTTGGCTGGTTGCCATAGTACACGCTCCGATAATTATAGGGTCTTCTTCTTCTTCTTATCGTGTCGATGGTAAGAATTAGATTTTATCTTGCCAAAATTGAGCAACGCTGATGGCTTTGGCTGAAGCGTCATACAAGTCCTGAAGGGAACAAGAGTCTGGACAAGAAGGACAATCAGATAAATGAACCATACTTTGGGGTGACACGCCGCACTCGCAGATGTTTTGTGATGTGGGAATGTAACCCCATTTGCACATGTTTCATGTTTGCATTATAGGGTCTTATATTAGTTTTTTTTAATATCAGAGGGCGACAACCAAGCAAGTGGGTCACCTGATGGTAAGTGATCACCACCGCCCACTCACAACACCAGAGGAGTCGCTGGTGCGTTGCCGGCCTCTAAGAGTCAACAAACAAGTGTTGCTGACCCTTCCCCCCACCCTGATGAGCTCTGGCGACCTTACTCACACTCAGAAACACAACATTAATTTATTAATGTTATTATAAAGGAATGTCTTCTGTAAGGTGGAGATACTTCCCCAGTCGGGCTGCTTTTCGAGCGAATGAACGCTGTGCCCTACCTCTCTTATTAGTAGATATGTTGGTTGCTTAAAGATTTGCTTACGAAATACCATTACCCGGCGCCACTGGAAGTTTTTGTTTTTTTGTTTCCCGTCGATATTTTGCTGGTATTTTTTTATGACAGTTTACAAATACGAATTGACTGCGCCGCGCATTCGCGTTCCTAGATTTACGAGAATCTCACGCATAACCCATTGTGCGCATGCGTCATATTTATTGGAATAGTGTAAAATATTATTGCGGTTGGGAAGTGGAACGTTTAATGCTGTTTACTGGCGTTTACTTTTGATACAACTATGTTGCTCTCCAATAAAATTACCGTAAATTGTCGCAAGATTATTGCAAGATGGTTAATGCATAAGTTGTAATCTTTAGATATACCTATTTGGTCCAACTGTGGCATCAAACTTTGAGATTTTGATAAGTTCATACCAAACCGCAGACATTTATGTAAGAGGTTCGATTTTTGGGTCTGAATAATAATAATAATAAATATTTTAAGACAACTAACACACTGCCTCGCTAACTAGGCAGAGTCTGTACTATGGATAACTGATAAACAATTTTTACAGATATCTTTAAACTAATAGTATAAATTGCAGAAATCTTTAAAACGAACTGATGAACATACTTATACATAATAATCTTTTTTATATAAGTACATATTTACAAAAAAGTAATATAAGTATGTAGTATATCAGTTACCTTGTTTCCTGGGTGGGGATCAAACCCTCGACTTCTGGCTTAGCAGTTATGGTCAAAATGATATGGAAGAACGGAGTCTCATAATACAAGCAAATACTTTTTTTTTATTTATTTTAGGAGTTTTTTGACCACAGATATATCAGCTCCGTGAATAAAAATACAATAATATTACATACTAAACTAAACTAAAAAGCATTTGAGCTGCTTCTGAAATTGGCTCAGCTAGTATACTGAGACAAATTCCTACATCTAGTTTATTGTAATTAAATTTACGCATAAATAATTGTCGCCGATCTTCGTTTCGCACACAATCCATCAGTAAATGTTGCACATCCTCAATAACTACCTCGCATACTTCAAAGCAAATACTTGCTTTAAACGAAGCTGTTATACAAATACCATTTAGAAAAACAATTGAATGTTTTTCTTAATGCTGTTTGTGACATTTATTTATTTTTATTTTTATCTATTTTATTTTTTATAAGGACAATCCTTGTATCGCGGGGTACTTTACAAATATACATATAATAGACGGACACAAATTATATCCAGACTCAGAACAACTATTTGTGGGTCACACGAGGCGACCGTCGTAGCCGCTGCGCCACAAGTGAAGTCGAACTTTGTGACATGTACGGATCTAATAGCAAGTTTCACAGTTCTTCTTGACGGATGAACATTGTAAGTACTTGCAATAGTCGGTACCCACTATTTAAATACGGAACCCTAAAAAGGAAAAACATAAACAGATCAACTATTCACATTTCGAGCAAGTTCGGTTAATTAATAGCCATGACCATAATAAATATGATTTGAAAAAGTTCCTCACATGTTCCGAATAATAAAATTCTACATACATGGGATGACCACCCTGGGAAAGGCCTAGATGGTGATTCATTAGTTACATTTTAAAACACAATTAAGTACCAAGATATTTCAATGCATACAAAATAATATATTAACAAAATTGCTTGGGAATGAGTAGTTTTAGTTCAACCCATTTAGATGATGATTAAATTGTAATTAGATGTTAAGATCCAGATTAAAACCGGCCAAGTGCGAGTCGGACTCGCCCATGAAGGGTTCCGCAGCAGCAAGTATTTCAGTTGATTAAATGAAAGGTAAATTGCGGTTTACGATTTTGACGCATTAAAAAAACTACTAACTAAACCTCGTTCAAACCAATTTTTGTTGTTAGTTTACATGATAATGTACATCATATATTTTCTTTAGTTTTATCATTCTCTTATTTTGGAAGTTACAGGGGGACACTCATTTTTCCACGTTGGAAGTGTCTCTCGCGCAAACTATACAGTTTAAAAAAAATTATATTAGAAACCTCAATATCATTTTTGAAAATCTATGCATAGATACATGTATGGGTACGATGAAAAAAAAATTGTTGTGTTTCAGTTCTATGTATGGTAGTCTTAACTCAACGGATTTAGATAAATCAATTGTAATTAGATGATAGGATGATTCGCATAAAAAAAAGGATTCCTACTGAGTTTTATTAGCAGTGTTTCTTAGTAGCTGCCACGTCAAGCACTGCACGGCATGGTAAAAAAGGGACATATAAAAAGAATTACTGAATAAAATATATATGACTATACCTAAGTATTTCATAATTATTTATTTCTTTTGAACTCGCTTTTGATTCTTAGTTCTCAAAAACAATATTAGTATTGTAAAATTTTATTATGAGATTAAGTATATTAAAAATAGAAATCTTTGGACAACTAACACACCGCCATCTGATCTCAAACTGGGCAGAGCCTGTTCTATAGCAACCAGGCAACCGATAGACTTAGTTGTATATCTGTATTACACCTAGACACAGAACAACGCTCAAGACCTCCATGAACTTATCCCTCCATCTCCCTTTTTTCATCGGACTACAAGGCGTCGGGAGACTCTCCACCGCTATGTGGTTGACATCCCATTATGCCGTACGAAGCGTTTTGCTTCCTCTTTCATCATACGCACGGCTAAGCTGTGGAACAACCTCCCAAACGACGTGTTTCCAGACTCATATAACATGGGTTTATTCAAGGTTAGAGTGAACAGGCATCTTATGGGTACGCGCGGTCCACCTTCGACCACATCTTCACTTACCATCAGCACCGCCGTCTTAAACTAAGTTGGGGCCCTTGGGCACACAAGAATTGGAGGCCCTTTTGGAAAGTAAAAAACGCGAATTATACTAATATTTCATAATAAGTTTAATCATTTATTATAGGTAAATCAGATACAGTATGATGTTAGATATCATTAATGATATTCGAATGCTGCTTTTTTTTTGGGTCTGATTACGATAATGGTTTCTTTCAGGATTTTTGTTAAGCAAAATCAGCTATACTTTCAATTTATCTGCTTTTATTAAGTTATGTAAGGTTGAGATATTTCAATCCGCCGATTGCTTTGCTATGTTTTTACATATTGACTTAATTGAAAACATTCTGTTTTGAACTCATCTGCATTTATGTCTTTATGATAAAATTCTGCAAATTCTTTGCATTTTTTGGTCAACTCATCACATTCTATTGTTGTTAACTGACAAAGAAAACTGAATCGACAATCAATTTCTTGGTATGCTGCCGAACTTTTTTTTAAATGTGTAATTAATGTGTCAATTATGGGAACGAAAGTATCTACACGAAACTTTTCCTTGCCTCTCAAATGTGCCGCCTCTGATGATCCTTTAAAAAAAGTGATGCGTGTGCTGAGAAATCTTTTTCCTTCAAATGTGTCTTTGTAGTCAGCATATAGATTTTTTTCTTTAGCAGCCGTTTCGTACTGATCATAATTATCGCGTGCGGTATTGGCATAACTGATCAGAGACTCGTAAGTTTCGTTACAACGTCCATGGTCATAATGCTATTCTGTAAACGTAGACTTGTTTTATTCATGATTCCCAAAAGATCATCCTATATTTCCGTTAGAAGAGCAGTCTCAATTTTTTCAATTTTTTTTGCTAGGCTCTGGGCTTCCTTTCTATTGTCTCATAGTTGATTAATGTCACTTGCGATTGAACACAATGCTTTAGAAATATTTGAATAACCATTTTTCAAAGCATTTAAAGCATTGGCACGTGCAGACCATCTAGTTTCCGAAAGAGACTTCAAGACTGTATTTGCACCTAATGCTCTGTCAAAATTTTCCATCGTTTCAGGAGACACAGATACATTCTCTAAGCCTGCAGTTATTAATTCACAGTAGGTTGAAGTCGATGGTTTTGAATCTAATGTCTATTATGTGTAATTTTCGTCACACGTAAACTCTTTTTCCTGGTGATATTCAGAGGTACCTTTGTCTTGCGGTGATGAGAATGAATAATCTCTCGGCTTATTTGTTTCTTCAACCGTAAAAAGCGAAGTGAGTTTGGAAGTTTTTCTGTTATTTTTTTTTGAGCTGTAACTTTTTTTCTTTTTTTGTGAACCACTTAAATATATTCTTTTTGACATAATGAAATAATGTTTAAACGAACCACAAACGAACAAATCAAAACTTCTGTTTATCTTACTCAATTTTAAATATGAAACGTAACAAAATAACTCCACTCACTCATAACAGACTGAAAGTTTAATACATCATTCGGGGATTCCTCCTACCATAGACGATGTCGACATTTATGTTAGGCCTTGTTTAGACGGTGCAGCTTGACTTTGCAATTGGAGTGATTGCGTGAGTGATCGCAAGATGGTGTACTTAAAAAATTAGGTCGGATGCGTTCGGAAATATTATTAATTAATTTTTTTCGGCACTTCAAATAATGCCAAAAGCGACCTCGTATGACGCATAGTAGCCGATATAAACGGCGTTTAAGTTTTTCGGCTTTGGTTTTCAGTTTAAATAACATCAGAATATATTTTCCAGTATAAGGACATGCTTGCGCCATCCCGCGGTTGGAATACTGCACTAAAATAACGTTACCGATTAAGCAATTTCTAATTTCGACGCTAGCGCTTCAGTTGTTGAAATCCCGGACTACAAATCCATAGGCCTCTCTCGGCCTCAGCTTCCAGATAGAAATGAGCCTTCTTGGACCGTCTGTCTTCGTTGATATAATGGCGTAGTTTATGCCATGTAAATACCTTCTTATAAAGTTTCTAACTTGCGAAAAAAAGTAATGTCTAATGTGTCCGATAAAAATGTTTTGAGAATAAATGGTAGAGAGAAATTTAGGTCCTTCGGGGGCCCCCCTGAGAATGGGGGCCCTGGGCACGGGCCCCGTGTGCCCTTATGGTAAAGACGGTATTGACCATCAGGTGAGATCGTGGTCAAGCGCAAACCCATTTTCCATAAGAAAACAAATAATCATGCTGTACGCTACAAATATTTGTCCTAGATGGGGATCAAACCCTATGGCTTAACAGTCAGGCTCACTAACAACTATAAATATATGGCATTTAGAAATATATGAGGTAAGTATATTTTGGACAGCGTTTAAGCGTTGCCATCCAGCGTGGCAATGCGGCCAGCATTCTGGGCACAGTGGGCACGATGCTCAAAGGCAGCGATACCGAAGTTTTTTAGATGATGAGATGAGACCTTTATATAATAACTAGCGGCCCGGTACGTGCTTCGCTACGTATAAGGCATAGTAATAAAAACGATTATTAAGTTCATTTATTAAAACAAAACAAAAATATTTTAAATTGCTAGCTAGTAAAAACTACGATTTTACTAAATTTTCTCTGCGAACTAACCTTCCCTGGACTTCCACAAATAATTCAAGACCAAAATTAGCCAAATCGGAAAAGGCGTTCTTGAGTTATAACTTTACAACGAAAAGTGGCATTGATTTTTATATATATACTAGGCTACGGTGATTGTATCGTAATCATGATCGAAATCTTTCTTTTATGTGTTTCTTTACTATCAGGAGACGGTTTCTATGAAAAAGTAAATAAAAACTTGAGAGGTGTCAAGGGACACCCGGATGGAACGAAGTTATTTCTTATTATTTATTATTTACAAAAAACCTGTATACACTCAACAAAAATAATCGTCGCGACACCACACTGTTCACTGCGAAATAGAAATGAAAATATCTGGCTTGCTTTCTATAAGAGAGAGAGAGAGAGACAGACGGAGAAACATGCGCACGCCGCACAGCTGCAAAAAGTGTCGTGACAACTTTTCGTAAGATTTTTTTCCGTCTAGCCCCCTTTCACAACGCGCGACTTCCTTAGAACTTCGTTCCAAAAAATGATTACGAATATTGAAAAATCTCCGAAAAGTGAGTGTGCGACTGAGACAGAAGGCTGTGAGACGTTTTTTTTTTCGCCAAGCGAGCGGTGCGATTATGGCGTTATTCGGCTAACATGATGAACATCGCATATTATCATCTAGCTTATAGATGTATATATTTAATTTAAAGTAAGTATTTATTTTTAGTACTTAGTTTATTTTAAGTTTCTTTACTTGATAATTTAAGTTATTTTAATACTAATTGTCCATCCTTTCTTTATCAATATATATGTTGTAAATTATAAAAAAAAAATTAAATATCTATACAACTTGCTTACATCAAAGTAACTTAAGACAAAACCAGTTTCTAACGTAATTTCCAAGAAAACGGACTTAATAGTAAAGCCTGTTTACTTAAGCATAATGATTTTATGCAGTATTTTTTACTGGTATAAAATTTTAGACCTGGATTGTGACCACAAAATGCTATATTACCTTTTTCCAGTCAACGTCATAACGATAGACACACTTTAGTCTCACCAGCGACCTTATTACGTAGGTAGTAAAGACAGTTATCGTAGTAGAAGTTTCTTATGACGTCGACAACTTACAATAAACTGTTTGTGGGAATACAAGTCGATGTAGACAATTGCACCGGAAATCGTTTTACGCTCCACTTGATTATTTGCGCAAACAGATCATCTGCTGTATCCTTTACAACGTCTACTTTGAAGACATGAAATCTACAGTCTGTATTTAAAGTTAACTAGCAGTGCAGTTTTACACGCGTTTTTGATAAATGGATGTGTTATTTGGATAAAATAATAATAATATCCTGGGACATTATTTAGACACGGCCATCTAATTCCAAACTAAGCAGAGCGTGTACTATGGAAACCAGATAACTGATATACTACTAATACTACATATAGGTACTATTTATTGTAAATACATACTTATATAGATAATTACACGTTATAGATGCGTTTCGGAGAAGCTTATGTTCAGGAGTGGACGAAATGAAGCAAATGATAATACAGTATGTAATAATCCTAGTGTGCTTCTCCATTGAAGATGATAGGTGCAATCTGCTTCACGTAAAGCTGTTGGCATTAATTTAATGTAATGGTGCAGAATGACCAGCAAGAAGATGGACACTCCCAAGATGTTGGCTGCCACTTGGATGTCTGTGATCATTTTGATTGGTTGCTTGTGTTTTTAAAGATTTAAAGTGAAATTAACTCGGAAATATGCAATGCAATAAACGTTTAATAACGTCTACTATTTTCCCGTTCCTACTATTAGCTTATAAATAGTTCTACGAAATTTTGTACCGCAAGACGAATTAAAAGGTGCCAGCGTTAGCGGGTTCCAGCGACCATCGCAAGATCTTCGGTACATCTTGTCTAGCCTTAGACCTTGCGGTGGACCTTATGCGGCTAGCACCTCCTTTTTTCTTTTTGGAACGAAGTTCCTAATCGCGCGTTGTGAAAGAGGGCTAGACGGAAAAAAATCTTACGAAAAGATGTCACGACACTTTTTGCAGCTGTGCGGCGTGCGCATGTTTCCTGTCTGTCTCTCTCTCTCTCTTTCTTATAGAAAGCAAGCCAGATATTTTTATTTCTATTTCGCATTGAACAGTGTGGTGTCGCGACGATTATTTTTGTTGAGTGTATACAGGTTTTTTGTACATAATAAATAATAAGAAATAACTTCGTTCCATCCGGGTGTCCCTTGACACCTCTCAAGATTTTTTTTTTGTTAAGGCATGGTGAATGCCGACGCGTGCCACCCGCAAAAAGTGTCTACGGGTGGGTATGTCGGACTCGCACCGACTAAACCTACCTGCCGTGGACTTCTCTTGGCGCCTTTTGGGGGGAGCCCCGGGAACGCGGGTATGCTGCTCCGGTGATGTGGCTAGTACCTATGATGATGATGATGGATAGAGGATGTCTAAAATTGTTATTGTTGTTTGTGTTGTTGTGTTGATTTATTAACATTCTGACCTCTTCAATAAACAAATTGAAGAGGTCGGAATGTAAAGTATTTAACTGTATTAAAGGAGAATAACTGCGCGGCTAATTCCAAAATTTTGGAGAACTATTGAAAACCTATCATCATCATCATCTTGACCCAACAATGTGCTAGTGGGTACGGTTTCCGCACTTAGGCCCGATGTGGACCATGGTACGTGATTTATTGAAAAACAAATAGTAGAATCTAATAAATTTAGTTAACTTACTTATCGTTTGGGCAGCAGTTACCGTAGTGTCAGAGTTGTTAATGCCGCCCAGTAAGTAAGTAAGAAAGTAAGTATTTATTTCGCTTAAAAACGTGGTACATACAGGATGTTTACAAAAGGTTTAAGTTCACACATTTTGTCTACAGAGATATGCGAATATATATTAGGCCTCTGACATTGCTTAACGACTGTTGTCTAATGACTACAACCGGGACCAACAGCTTAACATGCCCTCAGAAGCACGGAGAGGTCTTAAATTAAACCATTTCGGTGGAATTCCTTCTATGGACTGGCCGCGAGCCTATATGCTTAACCTCGCCGATCTAGCTATCATAGCATCTAGCTATGAGCAATTTATTATTATATATATTTTATTATATTATTATTTGACTGCACGTGTGGCGCAGCGGCTAAGACAGTCGCCTCGCCGCTTCGTGTCGCGGGTTCGAGTCCCGCGCCGGACAACTATTTGTGTGACCCACAAATAGTTGTTCTGAGTCTGGATGTAATTTGTGTCCGTCTATTATATGTTTGTAAAGTACCCCGCGACACAGGGATTACATGCCATGGTGCGGGCGTTGTCTTATAAAAAAATAATATTTCTATATTATTTTTAATAAAAGCAAAGCATTGACACTAAATACTCGGACGGTCACCGTAGCCTAGTTGGTAGTGCTCCTGCCTACGAAGCTGGTGGTTCTGGGTTCGAATCCCGGTAAGTGCAAATATTTGTGTGATGAGCACGAATATTTGTTTCTGAGTCATGGATGTTTTCTATGTATTTAAGTATTTATCTATCTATACCTATAAGTATGTATATCGTCGTCTGGTACCCATAGCTTTGCTTAGTTTGGGGCTAGTATGATCTGTGTAACATTGTCCCTAGATATTATTATATTATTATTAAATACCAAAATTAGAATGAACCCGCAGAAACGCAAGTCCACCGCTTGCCCACGCTCCACTGCCTGTGCATCATCATCATATCAGATGAAAGACGCTCAGTGCTGGACAAAGATCTCCGCAATTGCCGGCCTTGGCTTCCTGCATCCAGAGGATTCCAGCAACCCTCACAAGATCATCATTCCATCTTTTAGGAGGCCTGCCATGCTGCGTCTTCGGGTTCATGGTCTTCACTAGAGAACCTTTCTGTCTCATGGGCCGTCAGTTCTACGAGCTATGTGCCTCGCCCACTGTCAATGTCTGTACACTCCAAGGAATTTAAATACATAAATTAAGATCCTAATCTTAACTCGGAGTTTGTTTAGAGTAAACAAAGTAAAAAAAAAACCGGCCACGTGCGAGTCGGACTCGCGCACGAAGGGTTCCGTACCAACATTTATAAAAACGAGCAAAAAATTCACGTTTGTTGTATGGGAGCCCCTTTAAATATGTATTTTATTTTGTTTTTTACTAATACATCATCTGTGAAAATTTCAACTGTCTAACTATCACGGTTCATGAGATACAGTCTGGTGACAGACGGTTAAACAGACAGACAGCGAAGTCTTAGTAATAGGGTCCCGTTTTACCCTTTGCGTACGGAACCCTGAAAACAGCTGCTTGCTTAAAGAAATTAAAAGTACCACCTATACTCTACTTCTATTTGCATAAGCTGACACCATACCCCTCGAGCAAACGATGCCAATAAAAATAGTATACGAAATAACTGTTAATGATTCTGCACCTACTAATTACACCTTCGGTAGAGATAAACGAATCGAGATTATAAAAAAAACTTTAAGTAAGAAACGGTAGCCTACACTACATGTCAAATTAATAGCACCAGATGTAATCAGGGGCTATTGAAAAAGCATTTAAAACTTGATGTGTTTATTAAATTGTCGTAAGTTATTTACGACTTTACGAGCAAGATCGTACTCTCCTTTCTATACGTTTTTTAAGTCAGTTATTTCTCTTGTCAGTTTGTTTTTCAAGTGCAACTTCTATACGCACGCTTGATTAGGGGAGTAAAATGGTGAATGCGCGTCGAGAATGTTACGAAAGTTAGATCGGGCGAGGTGAACGGAAGTTGAAAGGCAGATACTTATACCTATATATAGAGTGCCGTTAGGATGTTTATACTGCTTCATCGGACAACACAGGCGAATGAGCTACGCTTCGACCCCCCCCCCCCCCACACACCCACGACAGCATCTCTGTATTCCAACTAAATGCAATAAATAAACACCATAAAACAAATAAATAAACAAAAGCTTTTGATTTAGTTTTTATTCCAAATACAGCATTTTTAGTACAGTATGAACTGACCTATTTTAATGTACATATTGTAATGTGTTTGTGAAACATTCAATACATAAGTAACTTGCTATGCAAGATTCTCTAGTAAAACAATAGGAATGGACGTGCCATCTGCTTCACCATAAAGCCTTTGATAATAAAACATTAATTTACCGCTGGGGACCAAGGGCCTACTCGCGCAATAAAAGGGAGAAGGTCATAGTCTAGCGCTGGACTAGTGCGTGTTGGCAGACTTCGGATTCCATCAAAAACATGGAACTCTCAGGTATGCAGGTTTCGTCACGATATTTCTCTTCACCGTTACAACTACTATTATATACATTGTGAAATACATACATAGACTCACGCCTGTTTCCCAGAGGGGTAGGCAGAGACAACGGATTTCCATTTGTCACGATCTTTGCATACTTCTTTTGCCTCGATTACTGTCATTATATTCTTCATACATGCTCGCCGGTTTAGGGTACTTCTGACCTGCCCTTTCTTGAGAACATCTCCAATTTGGTCAGAGAATGTTCGACGTGGTCTTCCCCTTCCGGTTGTCCCATTCACACAGGCTAGGTATACATCTTTTGTCAATCTTCTTTCATTCATCCTTTCTAAATGGCCAAACCATCTCAGCATGCCTTTTTCTTTGTGACTTCATCCTCTTTCACACAACAACGATCTCTTACATCAGTATTTCGAATTCTGTCTCTCAAAGTCACACCACACATACTTCTCAGTTATAGTTACATACTTTATTGTTAAATATTGGAAGGAAATTAAACACATACCTATAATTCGCTGGTATAAGGAGAAAGTATGGTTTATTAAAAAGGGCAAAATTGTGTACTGACATTGACTAATAAAATTTTACAATAGCACAAGAATTTTGAATATTAAGTGTTCCAATAAAGGTTCGATTCGTACATACATATATTATATTTAACTGGGACAGACCATCCAACTAGGTTGTATCCCGGCCATCTGTGACACCACGGCGCAAACATGGGGCACCAGCATACCCATGTTCCCGGGGCTCCTCCCACCTGGTGCGAGTACGACATAACCATATAGACAGAACCATTGACAATATGTAGTAAAAATATTAGACTTAAACTAGATACGATAGAAACGAGATAACTTGATACGAGCTAGCTAAATATCATTGCTATAATAAAATAAATTTTATAAATGTTTTCATACAATCAATACAATGTGTACCTAAATAATTATGTTACTAGAAATAATAATGTTTACAACTATATTACTACAAACATGTTCTGACTATTTACAAGCGCTTGTCTAAAGTCTACGTGAATAAAAACCTTTTTATTTTATTTTTATTTTACATATCCACCCACCACCCGCAATCCCTTTTTACGTGTCGCTTACGTAGGCATTCCCCCTGCCTTATAAAAAAAAGCGAAGTCCAACTTTGAGAAGGAGGTCCATCGTAGAGTCCATCTTGGCGGGGCAGCGCGGCGGCGTTCGGAACCCTATGTAACATCTTCTCGTCCAAAATACCGCAGTGTTTCAAATCGAAAGTCTTCTTTTTTTAATTTTTGTGTCTTGACTATGGATATTCTTTAGTCTTAATAATTAATGGTTTCACTTTAGCATTAGCGTTTTCGTCATTAAGTCAATAGTCACAGTCAAAGCCAAAAAAAGCTGGTCGCAGCCAAGTTAAGGTCCTACACTAGTAAGGCAGTGCAGACTTTACTCGAGGCTTCAATGGAGTTTTTGAATTAACACAAAAATCACATAATTTAAATCTTAAAATAAAAGGCAATATGGCACTTTCCACCACGTGAAATCCAAAAAATTATAAATGCATGTTTTAAGAATCCGTGTACCTAAATATCTATATGGAACTAGAAATATTTATGTATACTAAACTATATTACTACAAACATGTTCTGACTATTTACAAACGCTTTTTTAAAGTCTAGATGAATAAAAAGCTTTTTAATTTTTTATTTCATTTTAATTTAATAACACATAGGCTGGTAATACCGCGGGGCAAAGCTAGTTTAACATATATTTATCTCATATAGAAAACTTTAGGTCTGCATTCTATCTCTTAGTACCGTAGTAGTAAGTTTTTTTAATTATAATTATTAAAGAATATCAACAAACACAGGGGCACTTTATATTCCATTACTCTCATGATTTTATGGGATGGCTAGCGACACGACCGGAAAGAGGTACGGGGGTGTAATAATGCCAACTCCCAGAATTCGGACTAAAACTCTGAAATTTTCTTCACAGAAAACGTTTTCACGCCAGTCTCAGTCTGTCGAAGATTTGCTAGAAGAAAACTCACATTAATCGCCTCTGTACAATATTTTAAGTTTAAATAATTTATAAATGTGATTTCTATTTACATTAAAAATAAAGAATACACACACTGAAATTTTATTTATTTATTATAAAAGACACAACATCCACTTTAACATTTGAAGATGACAATTATTGAGTTTAAGACAAGGTGTTGATGTACAGATGTATACAATATTCGTAATAATATAATAGTCACTAAATATACTAAACACAAATAATGAAACAAAAACTTGAGAGGTGTCAAGGGACACCCGGATGGAACGAAGTTATTTCTTATTATTTATTATGTACAAAAAACCTGTATACGCTCAACAAAAATCATCGTCGCGACACCACACTGTTCAATGCGAAATAGAAATGAAAATATCTGGCTTGCTTTCTATAAGAGAGAGAGAGAGAGAGAGAGAGAAACATGCGCATGCCGCATAGCTGCAAAAAGTGTCGCGACAACTTTTCGTAAGAGTTTTTTCTCTCTAGCCCCCTTTCACAACGCGCGATAAGGAACTTCGTTCCAATATCTAAATCTAAACTACTACAAATGCAAATTAAACATTTAAATTTGGATAAAAGTAAAACAGAGAAACAAGTTATTATAAATAGGTACTAAGTTATTTTAATATACCTTCCTTACATTGTAACAAATTATTATTAACTAATTTAATATATATAATTTAACTAACTTAATATAATAATTACAGACATCCACAACTCTTAAGAGTAAATATTATGTAAGACTGTTACTAAAGCCTAACAGCAAGATATTCTTAGATACTAAGCTCAATCAGGATAGTTGATTGAACCTTTATAACCGGCACATCTTCAGCCTCGGCAGTGAGAAATGATACCGCTAGCAATATACCGATGTTCCGTAATTAAACAAATGGCTCGAGGGACCAGTACGCTCCGGGATTCGCCATAAAACTTCTTGTTCCGCGTGAGACTGCGATTTGCGACACAACATTATCTTTTTACTAGCTATTCCCCGCGGTTTCACTCGCGTTAAAGATTAACAAACATACATCCATACATCTATACTCACAGACTTTCGCATTTATAATATTAGTAGGATGTGTCCCTCTAGCGGATTTGGCAGTGCACGCCGGAATACTTACTTGACACTTATCGTCATATTTTGGACAATTCACACAATATCTTTATAAATTGTTGCCTATGTGTCATTCTGATGTATAAGCTATATTATTGTAAAGTTTCATTAAAATCCATTGAGTAGTTTTTACGTGAAAGAGTAACAAACATCCATCCTTACTTACAAACTTTCGCCTTTATAATATTATATATAGGAAGGATAGAAAAGTAAAAACTAAACTAAAAACTAGTCGCGCTTAGAAGTGCGTTCACAGCGTGGCGGCAAAAGAAAAATTGCTAACACAAACTGGTATAGAAAACTAGATTTCCACATCTGGTTGTTTAGAACGATTAGCCGCGAGGGAAGCATTGTTGATAGTGTATCAGCTGATGCGGCGCAGTCCGCCATGATTGTGCGGCCGGTGCGCATGCGCGGCGGGCCTCGCGACTTCGCTCGAGCACGGGCGTCCCGCGCACGTGGTACTTCACGCATATAATCAGTCCTAATGGCATAATCAGTCATGCTGATCAACGGGAAGAAGTTAATCCGTGTTGTGAAATATTTGCTGGCGACAGTAACTGTGTTTTGCGTGAGTTGGATGGCGTGTGTGAGCCAGTGGCACGGGGCAGTGGTCTGGAGGAGTGGGCCGGAGATGCAGCGTTCTTCTTCCACTATGAGGACTATAGTGGCATACTCTGAGGTGAAGCAAGCAGAGCTTGACCGTCCTACACCTGTCACATGCGACAGATTGCCAGTCTTCCCACGCGTTAAATATTCAGTTAGCACCTTTTTTTTACTTATTATTAATAAATAGTCTGTTTACATTTCTTAAGTTTCAAGTATGTGTGTATGGCTGACTAACTTCAAATCAGAAACATATAATTTTTGTCTTGCAAGAACCATATATTTTACATTAATAAAGAATTAAATACAAACACTTAAATGTATAGGGTACAAAAAGATATAAGTAAAAAAAATAATGAAACAATAAAACAGGATATAGAACCTTCTTAATAAATTCTTTAATATTACAAACTATTTCATTCCTGAACGAGATTTTAGTATTTAAATGTGACAAGTGTAATCAGCCAGTGTTAAAAAAGTTATAAGAAGTTTTTATTCAATTTACAATTTAGTTCTAACTCGCACGCTCGAATGATGCTTTCAATGAGGTAATAGCAAGAAGAACTAATTAATGCGTGAAAGTATATTAAAACTAAGCATTTCGCACCGCACTTGCGACTTAAGAACATGTAAACAATATAGTCTACAGTACCATAGTTTTAGGTTAGTCGATTTTTTTTTTGATTTCAGTAGGCACTGATACAGACTCAAGACATAAATCATATCTTATAGTATCGTTTTCTTATAAACTGTTAAATCTATAATCTAATTACAACAATACACAACAGAAATAAAAAAACAGAAATTGTTTAACCAAAGGTGTGATGAATACAGATAATATAAAATGCATGCTCCAGGACCGTAAACACTTTGCCTAATCTTGACATGCCTAAAGCATAACTTATCTTTAAAATTGCTAAATTTAATATGTAAATATATTAAAACGTCAACTATCTGAAGACTATTTAAATGATAATAATTTCTGGTCATTACATCATTTAACTCGAAACCATATTTACAAATTACCAACCAAAATTCTGTGAAATAAATAATCTGTTTTTTATATTTTTTATACATTTAAAGTGCAATTGAGTAACAGTACCGTAAACATTGTTGTCCTTTGCTAAAAAAAAATACATTAAAGCTTTAATGAAGATTATCAAAGTCTGTTGTATAGTTATATATTTTATTTGTTTTATGTAGTATATTTTATTTCATTTAATTTTATTTTTCTTTATGTGTCACTATTATGAAATTTATGCGCATGCTGTGACACCTTAAAATGTTGTGCATTTAATTATAATTTTGTACTAAATAATCTAGACGTAAGAAACAATGTAACAACTACTGGTTGTCCAAATAAATAAATAAATAGTAGTATGCTTGTTAACTAAATTAGGCGAAAAAAAACTAGCCTTCAAGAACACGTAAGTTTATCATTTAATAAAACTCACAAGTTGGAAATATGGAATTTATGTTCCACCAGTCTTGGTTTTATGTTAATAGTTAATACTAGATACTAATATTATAAATTCGAGTTTGTGAATATGGACGTATAGATGTATGGATGTTTGTTACTCTTAAACACAAAAACCGCTGAACAGATTTTGATGAAAATTTGTAGTAATATAGCTTATATAGCCAGATAACACATAGGCTATAATTTATAAAGTTTAACCCGAGCGAAACCGCAGGGCACAGTTATAAACATTATAATTTTCACACACACATAGAAAACATAAATAATAGTATTGACATTATAGTATTTTATTGTAGTAGGTATATATTAGTAATATGGGTACTTGCTGTGTGGTGATGGCATAGAATATTTATGGCTTACCCCCCCCCCCCCCCCCCCACCATTCTTTGAGAAGGCTTTTGTCCAGCAGCGCATGTACTTTGGTTGACATGATGATGATGATTAATACTGTAAATCTAGTTCTGAGTTATTTTGTAAAAATAGCATTTCAAAGGAGGTAAATGAATGAGAAACTGCACGTGTGGCACTGCGGCTAAGACAGTCGCCTCGCCTCTTCGTGTCCCAGGTTCTAGCCCCGCGCCGGACAACTATTTGTGTGACCCATACATGTTGTACTGAGTTTGGATGTAATTTGTGTCCGTCTATTATATTTATGTTTGTAAAGTACACCGCGACACAGGGATTAGATTACCTAGTGGGGGCATTGCTTTAAAAAAAATAAAAAGTAAAACTCAAAACGTAGCTGGAATACCAGTTACCGATACGGATTACATTTTTTTTTATGAAAACATAGTTAACCGTTTTGTCGGGGTAACTGTAAGCATAATTGGCCAGGCGCTGGATGTCATTGTTGATTCTGGCGTCGATAACATGCAAAATTTAAAGACGCCATTGTGAAATGAGTTGGGTAGGATTAGAACAAACGGATATTTATTACGAAATGTATGCCAGGTTAGTTATATTAAATTATTGAACGTAATTTTGCAGAAATACTAGTTACCAATAAGGGTTATATAAAAATAATTTTCAATCAAAACACAGGTTACCGTTTTCGTCGAGGTTACTGCAAGCATAATTGGTCAGTTGCTTGCTAGATGTCATTGTTTATTCTGAGAACAATAACTTGCAAAGATTAAAGACAATTTTTATATGACACTAGTTGTGCCCGCGGTTTACCTGCGTTAAACTTAATAAATTATAGCCTATGTGTTATTCGGATATATGTATACGCTATATTATGTATGTATATGGTCACCGTAGCCTAGTTGGTAGTGCTCCTGCCTACGAAGCTGGTGGTCCTGGGTTCGAATCCCGGTAAGTGCAAATATTTGTGTGATGAGCACGAATATTTGTTTCTGAGTCATGGATGTTTTCTATGTATATAAGTATTTATCTATCGATATAAGTATGTATATCGTCGCCTGGTACCAATAGTACAAGCTTTGCTTAGTTTGGGGCTAGGATGATCTGTGTGACATTGTCCCCAGATATTATTATTATTATTACTACCAAGTTTCATCAAAATCCGTTTGGTTATTTTTTTGAAAGAGTAACAAACATACACAAAATTTATGCGTGTGTGAGTGTGTATGTGATAAGCAAAAATAGAATAAACATACACTTATTGCAAATTTTATACTCGGGTGCTTATATTAAATTATCGAACGAAATATAATGCGTGTAATAATTATCCAGGGGAATTTACAAACATGCAATTCACTTAAAACACTCAGACTCGGATCAACAATTTATGGGTCACACAAAGAATTCTCCTGGACTCGAATCCTATTCACGTGGGCGCCGAGGTTGGTAGGCGAGCCCTGAACAACTACGATATACGTGTTATATTATATGTAATATTTAGATTATATTATTGAACAATTTTTTTCAGTAATAATAATCACCGATATGGATAATATCCTACTAATTTTATAAATACAAAAGTTTGTGATCATGGAATTATGGAATTATGGATGTTTGGTACTCTTTCACGCAAAAGCTAAGGAACGGATTATGATGAAACTTTGTAGTAATATCACACTTATATTATAAAGGCGAAAGTTTGTGAGTGTGTGAGTGTTTATGTTTGTTACTTCTTCACGGCTAAACGGCTGGAGCGATTTTAATAAAATTTGGTATAGAGTGAGCTAACTATACTTTATATTCAATTCAATTCAATCTTTGTTGCAATCATGTGTACATAGGTCTTACATATTAAAAGGTTCAACATGATACCCTGTTAGGGTACGGCAACATTAAATAACTAATAACAATTTCCATAAGCATTCAATTTTCAAGTATTGGTATGCAAAACATTATAACAATATCTATTCTATTATATTTTCGACTATGTTATATGTAGTATTTAATTCATAAGTTGTCAATATAAAAACACAAAATAACATTATTATTTGAATTAATTAATATACACTATACATAATTATATACAACACTTGTTGTAGTAGTTTTACGTATTAGGAATTCTTTTAATTTCTTAACAAAAGGATAAAACCTCTCTTCATCGTTGATGTATTTTAACGCAGGCATCTTTGATGTATTTTATACAGTTTAACGCAGGTAAAACCGCGGGGCACAGCTAGTAGCTTATATATCCGAATATCTCATAGGCTTTATAAAGTTTAATAGCACAGCTAGTAAGAAATATTTGTCACATAAAACAAAATACTTACTAGTTTGCCCCACAGTAAGTACTTCATTATTTTTATTATATTCCTGATAATTCATAGAAGACACTAATGGCGCATAAATAAACTAGTATTAGAATAATAGTGTATTGTGTATTGAAAGACTCGACGTTTCGAGGTTAGTGTGCTTCAGTAGTAGGTAAATTAAATTAGTGAACAAAACATTGCAAATACTACCAGTTACCAACGTGGAGTACAGACAATATTTAAAATAACAGATATATATATATATAATCCCGTATATGAGTCATTGTATTATATATACATTGTCATACATACGCAAACACTCATAAACACACCCCCACACACACACACACATACACACACACACACCCGTTTGTTATCCCGTTGACATCATATTTATAATGTATCACTTTAAGTTTTGGGGGGGCCTGGAGTGCTAAAATACAGGCCTAGGCTTAGCTTAGACTCCAGATCTCCCACAAGTTACAAATTTGCCAAACCTTTTGTCAACTGTATTTGCTAATACCTAAGAATGTAATTTGTGGAGATGAAATAAACCATTTTTATTATTATTATTATATTATTATTATTAAAATGATAATATTGATTAATTGGTCCACGCTAAGTGAGTTTCGTATGGGCAGTGGTAACCCTAGTGTCAGAGTTGCTCAAGCCGCCCAGTAGGCCTCTGACATGGCTTAACGACTGTTGTCTAATGACTACAACCGGGACCGACAGCTTAACGTGCCCTCCGAAGCACGGAGACGCTCAGAAATGAAACCACTTTGGCGGTCAACCATCTATGGACTGACCGCGAGCGTAGTTACTTAACCTCGCCGATCGCTTACAGACCGGTGAGAGCGTCTAGCTATGAGCGCCTCAAGCAAGCAACTGAGTTTAGGTAACTTAGAATTATTTGGCACGCACATTATTGTTAACAATTGTTTTTATTAATTTTAAGACGTTGGTACAATCTTATCATTGTTATGATGCTAATGGCAAATGATTAGAATGGTCTTGCATTACATAT
The DNA here is from genome assembly GCA_951640165.1 of Pseudoips prasinana. NCBI lineage: Eukaryota > Metazoa > Arthropoda > Insecta > Lepidoptera > Nolidae > Pseudoips > Pseudoips prasinana. The sequence goes on from OX621260.1 coordinate 21,816,201, forward strand.
CACAACAATAAATTATCATCCAATAACATAAAAGTTCAATAATTGAAAGTGTCCTCTAGGTTATTGAAAGTGAAAACATATTATTAATAGAATACACGTTGAATAATCGAAGTAACAAAGAAATAAAACTAATATATTGCACGTGTGGCGCAGCGGTTAAAAAGTCGCCTGGCCACTTCTTGTCTAGGGGTTTGATTTCTATACGTATTTCTGAGTGTGGGTTTACTTTGTGATCGTCAATTATATATTTGTTAAATACCTCGCGACTTAGCGATTCATTTCCCTATTTCAGGCGTTGTAAAAGATTTAATTTCACGATTGTAGTTTCAATGTGTAATTTGTGTCCGTCTATTATATGTTTGTAAATTACCCCGCGTCACAGGGATAAGATTACCTAGTGCGGGCATTGTCTATCTTATAATATATCTACACATATAAAATTAATCTATACATATAATAAAATCGTAGGAAAGTCAAAACTGTACATTGAATATTTTTTAAAAAGGATAGTTGTGGCGTAATCTACAAGTATGTCCGGGCTAAGCTCCAAAAGTGCTGCATGGATTTACGTCAAATTCTGCATGAATATTACTAAGAGGTCGAGTCAACGTATAGGCTACATATTATCACGCTATCAACTACGGGGGAGGAAATATGATAATTCATAAAATTTAACGCGGGTAAAACCGCGGGGCACAGCTAGTAAATAAAATAAAATAAATAAATAAAAGATACCCTACATCACCATACCATACCATGAGGTTACCTTAGTCTACTCACTTTTTTTTATTAAACATCGATTATAACAAAAAGGGTAAGGGGTGAAGTCTGTGTGGATGACAGCAAAGAATATCACCTCCCCACCTCTAGCCGTGGGGGCGTAGAAGTCGTCCAGGGGGAATATGTACCAGAAAACAGACAAAAGCATCTCTCTGTGTACTATGACCATCATACTACGATCGCCAACCCGTCTGCCAAGCGTGGCGATTATGGCATATCCCTCCAAATGATGGTCCCAACTCCATTGTGGAGATCTTTTGGAGAGTCCTTTGTCCGGCAGTGGACATAGAATAGAATAGAACTTTCTTTATTATAGTAACTAAGACTCAACAAGATTGTTAGTATAAACTTACGACTATGTTAGTAATCACTGACATTAAATCAAAAGCACGGAACACGTCCATAAATAAATGAAGGTTGTGTCACTGTTGTGCCATCCCATGGGAGACTGCACAACAGCGACCAACGTATTTACAGTCCAGTCGACTGGCAACCATGCTTAAGACGCTGTTGGGGCTGCCCCACACCCTGCGCACCAGGGAAGCACACCTTTTGCGCATTGTTGCGTAAAAGCAATCTACGTGCGCATCTGAGAACATCCCTGACGCACTACAGAAACGGGGCAGCCCCACAAGTATCCTAAACGTATTGTTATATTAGACGCGGAGAGCGCTGTACGATTTTTTAATATATCTAGCGCACAAGTTTGCACGTGTGAAAGAAGTACAGTAGGCTCGAAAGAAATTTGGCTGATATGATGATGATGATGATATCATTTTCTTAATTTATAAGTTAACATATTATAAACCCTGAGCTGTGGCCCGAACCCCATAAAGGTGCCCTCAAGTATTAGTCGCTTAAATTAATACTGGTTGAGAGCCTAGCCAACTGTTCGTTGTTTCAATTCTTTAATTTTAATAGTACTATTATTTTTGAAACCGCAGTAACTTGTTATTTAAGTCACCGTAGCATAGTTGGTAGTGCTCCTGCCTACGAAGCTGGTACTTAGTGCAAATATTTGTGTGATGAGCACGAATATTTGTTTCTGAGTCATGGATGTTTTCTATGTATATAAGTATTTATCTACCTATTTAAGTATGTATATCGTCGCCTGGTACCCATAGTACAAGCTTTGCTTAGTTTGGGGACAATGTCACACAGATCATCCTATGATCTGTGTGACATTGTCGCTAGATATTATTTATTTAAGGAATAAAAAATATATTTGTGATAAGATAGACTGCACGGACGGACTAATTCAATTTTTTTTGTTACCTTCATACTGTATTGGACTATGTTTATGTACTGCATTGTGAGCTTGACAAGTAACTACAAGTGTATGTAGAGTGCTGAATAAATCTCATTATTTCATTACATTTGTTTCGACGGCCTCGTTGGTCTAGCGGTAGCGTGTTCAACCGCAGATAATGAGCTCCTGGGTTCAAATCCCGGGTCGGGCCAAAAAGTGATTTTGGGATTTTTCCGTAAAAAGAAATTTTTTCAGTATCAGCCAGAAGTTTGGGAGTGGGCGGTATTATGCCGCCGTGCCTCGGAGAGCACGTAAAGCCGTCGGTCCTGTACCTGACCTCTTTCCGGTCGTGTCGCTATTCGTCCCATCGGATTATAAGAGTAATGGAATAGAAAGTGCCCCTGTGTTTGCGCACACACTTGTGCACTATAATATGTCCTGCGCAATTGGCTAATCTCCATTGAGACTGGCCGCCGTGGTCGAAATTCGGCCGGGAGGATATCATCATCACATTTGTGTAAATAATATTTATCAATATAATAAAATTTTATTATCTGTAATAAAATACCAAAATTATGTAGACGTAACAATAAAATACTTGAACAAAGTTCATACAGAACATAAAATTAATGCGTTACTAAAAATCTTTTTTCCTTCTACTCTTACACCGAAACCAGAGCATATAATAATAAGAACCATACTTTATTGGTTGTTAAATCCATTAAATAATTGAGAGGCATCCAAAAAAAACAACCACACACCTTTTATTGTAGTCATAATAAAATATAACTAAAACAAAAAAAGGTTTTTATTCACGTAGACTTTAAAAAGGCGCTTGTAAATAGTCAGAACATGTTCGTAGTATAATTAAGTAATCATAATTATTTCTAGGTGCATATTGTCCATATTGCGGATAGCGCAAGACCGGCAATTGTGGAGATCTTTGGGGGAGGCCTTTGTCCAGCAGTGGACGTCTTTCGGCTGATATGATGATGATGACATATTGTCCAGCTGTGGACGTCTTTCGGCTGATATGATGATGATGACATATTGTCCAGCTGTGGACGTCTTTCAGCTGATATAATGATGATGACATATTGTCCAGCAGTGGACGTCTTTCGACTAATATGATGATGACATATAGATATGGAATGGCCAATGTGGAAATGCTTGGGGGAGGCCTTTGTCCAACAGTCGACGTCTTTCGGCTGATATGATGATGATGAAATCCAAAGCAGTATATTTTTTTTATGTTGATAATTTGTTTATTCAATTATTATGTGAAAATAAAGAAATACATATTTAAATAATTAACTTAACTTATAAGAAACAGATTTATTTAATGAATCTATTACCATACTAATTTATGTTCTCCATACACGGTCGAGAGCTTCAAGTAACACTATATATATATGTAAATGAAGTCACTTCCGGGAAAATAAAACATATCTAAGAATCGTGGCACAATAAACAAGTGAATAAAACGATAAAATTGATTTATTGCGTATTAGCAACGCTGGCGAAAATTTGGAGAATTAATTGCTTACATAACTGATACTAAAAGCTTTGCTTAACTTCTTTTTTAATTATTTTTAATGTCTTTGGACAACTAACACATTGCCATCTGACCCAAATTAGGCAGAGCCTGAACTTTAGCACCCAGACAACTGATAAACATACTTATATGTTCCTAAATACACACATATTATAGACACTGAACAAACTGTGTTAATCAGACAAAGATTTGTCCTGGGTGGGAATCGAACCCACAACCGGTTTAGCAGTCAGGGTCACTAAGGCCAGTCATTTAGTATGCTGGTACGTAATATAGAGCGGGAACAGTATAGGAATAGATTGTAGCTAACTTTATACACTCAATTCAATCAGTATGATTTTAAATTACTTATAAAGGATATATGTAATATATATGTATATATATATATATATATATATAGAAATATTGTTAGTAAATATAAATAGCTCACACTAAAATAAAATATGAAGCTGCATCCATTTCCTCACTCCCAACTATCTACAAACAGGAATATGAATGAAAAACAAAACGAATTTATGAGAGCGACTCTTGAATACTTGACATCATTGTAAAGAATAATATTATAATAACTGTATGTTAAATGTAATAATGACAAATTTTATACAATTTTCTTTATTAATAATATGATATGTTTTAGATTAGTAGTGTTATAAATAATTAACGCATTGGGTGGAGACCTGAAATGTTAATTATATATATTGTGATAAATAAATAAAATAAAATATTAATGAAACCAAGAACTTGTATTATTTTGCTAAACTTTACATAAAAGATTACCTAGGACATTTAATACCGCACATATCTCACCTCAAAAATCATTTTTAGGGTTCCGTAGCCAAATGGCAGAAAACGGAACCCTTATAGATTCGTCATGCCTGTCTGTCCGTCCGTATCTCACAGCCACTTTATTCCGAAACTATAAGGACTATAATATTGAAACTTGGTAAGCAGGTGTATTCTGTGAACCGCATTAAGATTTTCACAGAAAAATAGAAAAAAAACTAAAATATTGGGGTTTCCCCATACATAGAACTGTAACTCAAAATATTTTTTCATCAAATCCGTACATGTGGGATGTCTATGGATAGGTCTTCAAAAATGAGATTGAGGTTTATTCTTAATAAAAAAATACAATGATAAAACCAAAAAAAATATATGATGTACCTACATTACCATGCAAACTTCCACCGTAGTTTTTTTTAATACGTCATAAATCGTAAACCGCAATTTACGTTACATTCAATCAACTCAAATATAATAGGTTTAAGATTAAGAAATATAAGTAAATCATATTATGTTACTTGCTGCTACGGAACCCTACATGGGCGAGTCCAACTCGCACTTGGCCGCTTTATTTAGTTTCAATTTAAAGACCCGTTAAAACTGCTATAAAATAAAGCTCCTATAAAATGCCTCATAATGCGTATGCTAATATGGTAGACAAGAATAGATGTGAAAACACATTCACGAGAAAATATTGCCCATTGTCGCCGCCACTTAAAATGCCACATAGTTTCCTGTTGCCGGGAACTTTAGGTACTATATCTAGAATATACCGCACATGCTACACTCGATATTGAATCTCATAAACTAGACTATATAAAATGTTTTCTTATTACACAATAATATAAGGCAAATCACAACTAAGGCTTCTCAACAGCATCTATATACATATAATAAAATCGAGGAAAGTCAAAACTGTAGATTAAATGTAAAAAAAAACGGCCAAGTGCGAGTCGGACTCTCGCACGAAGGGTTCCGTATCTTCTATCTATTCTATACATGTAATAAAATCGTAGGAAAGTTACAACTGTACAATAAATATTTTTTAAAAAAGATACTTGGGGCGTAATCTTCAATCGATCTCGAAGCCAAAAATATAGTTATTAGAATGTTTGCCTGTGTGTCTGTTTGTCTGTATGTATGTCCGGGATAAACTCAAAAAGTACTGCATGGATTTACTTCAAATTTTGCATGAATATTACTAAGAGGTTGGCTCAACATATAGGCTACATATTATCACGCTATCACCTACGGGAGAGGAGTTGCGATAATTTATAAAATTTAACGCGGGTAAAACCGCGGGGCACAGCTAGTTACACAATAATATAAGGCAAATCGCAACTAAGGCTTCTCAACAGCATCTATATACATTACTATCTATGCCCCGCGGTTTCACCCGCGTTATAGTAGTTTTGGCGAAAAGAGTAACAAACAAACATCCATACATCTATACTCACAAACTTTCGCATTTATAATATTTGTAGGATGTATAGCTCTAGCCGTTTTGACAGTGCGCGCCGGAATAGCTCGCAGATGGTAGATGTTTCCCTACTTTCTTGATACTTATCGTCATATTTTGGATAATTCACACAATATCTTTATAAATTGTAGCCCAATGTGTTATTCTGATGTATAAGCTATATTATTGTAAAGTTTCATTAAAATCCATTTCGATTTACGTGAAAGAGTAACAAACATCCATCCGTCCATACTTACAAATTTTCGCGTTTATAATATTAGTTATAGTATAAGAATATCGTAGAAAAGTAAAAACTGTAAATTGAATATTTATTAAAAAGTATACTTGGGGCGTGATCTACAATCGAAATCTAAGCCAAAAATATAGCTTTTAGAATTTTTGTCTGTTTGTCTGTATGTATGTCCGGGCTAAACTCCAAAAGTACTGCATGGATTACTTCAAATTTTGCGTGAATATTACTAAGAGGTCGGGTCAACATATAGGCTACATATTATCACTCTATCGCCTACTGGGGCGGAGCTGTGATAATTTATAAATTTTCAAAATATTCATATCAGCCAAAAGACAAAGGCGTCCCCCAAGGATCTTCACAAGGGCTGGTCTGGTCCGGCCCATATTCAGTGGCTTCCCACGACCCTTGCAAGATAGACGTCTGCCCACGTTGCGTCTTCCGGTTCCTTGTCGCCACTCAAGAACCTTTCTGCCCCAGCGGCCGTCCGCTCTACGAGCTATGTGCCCTATCCACCTTCACCGTCACCGTGCTTCAGCTTGGCAGTTCTTCGGGCTTTGTCGGTTACTTTAGTTCTCCTGCGGATATCAGCATTTTTGATTTGATCTCTCTCAGGGAAACTCCAAGCATAGCCGACTTGCTCCTAAGGTGGTCACCTTAGGAGCAATGAAGTCGGCGATTTAACGATTGATTAAGTCATTTTTAACCTTTATTTATTTGAATGCCATTTAAGAAATCGATGTTCGGCGACTTCGCCGGTAGAGGTCCAGATGACAGTGTATTACCAAGAGATTTATTATTATTCATTAAAATTTAACACCATGCTACAAAACAGATAATAAGTCAAAACGAACTTACACCAGACAGTAGAACATAAAGCAAATCTTATATCTCACGTCATCTAAACAAAATGATAGCTATAAACAAATTGTTAGCGATAAGATCCCTCGGTATCGCACAACGATAAGATCCCTCGGTATCGCACAACGATAGGCGAATAGACTCAAGCGCAGTATAAATATGGACAGTACGGAATCTAAGCCTTTTTTTTTGGTAAGGCAGGGGGAATGCCTACGCATGCCACCCGCAAAAAGTGTCTACGGGTGGGTATGTCAGACTCGCTTCGACTAAACCTGCCTGCCGTGGACTTCTCTTGGCGCCTAATGGGGGGAGCCCCGGGAACGCGGGTATGCTGCTCGGGTGCCCCCCTTTTACACCATGTCCCAGATGTTTGGGACACGTACCCTGGGAGGGCTCTGGATTGCCCTCCCATATTGCCGACTCCTGCCAGTCCGGCACAGCGACTGCGCCACAAACAGTTCGCTGTCTTCCCGGGGCTACTTGCAAGTGGCGGCAGTAGAGGACACTTCTCTGACTACCGCCGCAGCCCGAGGGAGAGTTAGGCTACCGGCTGCCGCCGCCACCCCGACGCCTCCTCCGTCTGCGAGCAGGATCACTTCTTTCCCGCTCCCGCTCAGCGGTCTCCTTTTGGAGCATGACTGCCTCACAAAAGGAGACCACGGCGTCCCACTTGGAGGAGTCACCCGCCAGCATCGCCCCTACGATTGCCGGCGGGGACAGAACGGAATCTAAGCCTAGTTGATAACAAAACCTATGCTCTATTGAAGCTGTAGGGTAAGGTAACTAAGGCGATTGGCACACTCCCTCGCATGATGCAGCTTAGTGCCTGAGTGCGTGTTCTAACGTTGCTCTTCCGCTCCGTTTGTATAGTGAACACGCACAGTCCAACACACAGAACACGCATCTGCACGAACGCGCGTTCATGTAGATGCGTGTTCTGTGTGTTGGACTGTGCGTGTTCACTATACGAACGGAGATACTTACAAGCAACGTTAGAACACGCACTCACGCACTACTCTGCATTAGGCGGGGTTGTGTGCCAATCGCCTAAGCCTAGTTGATGAAATAATTACATACGCTCTATTAAAGCTGTAGGGTTGTAACGTTAAATGTTTTAGTTACTTATTATTATTTGTAATGAAAATATATTTGTTTTATAAATCTACACATATAATAAAATCGTAGGAAAGTCAAAACTGTACATTGAATATTTTTTTAAAAGGATACTTGGGGTGTGATCTATAGTCCATATCAAAGCCAAAATATACTTTTTAGAATTTTTGTCTGTTTGTCTGTATGTATGTCCGGGCAAAACTCAAAAAATACTGCATGGATTTATTTAAAATTTTGCATGAATAGTACTAAGAGGTCGGGTCAACATATAGGCTACATATTATCACGCTATCACCTAAGGGGGAGGAGCTGTGATAATATGTAATATTTAACGCGGGTAAAACCGCGAGGCACAGCTAGTTTGAAAAAAATAATATCCTGGGACATTATTTACACACGGTCATCTGATCCCAAACTAAGCAGAGCTTGCATGTACTATGGAAACCAGATAGCTGATATACTATTTTTCTTTTGTAAATACATATTTATATAGATTATTTACATCCAGACTCAGGACAAACAGACATGTTTATGCACACAAATATTTGTCCCGGGTGGGAATCGAACCCACGACCTCCGGCGTGAAACGCAGTGGTATCTACCAACCACGCCAACAGGCCCGCCAAATCAGGAGGACGATTAAAATACGAAAGCTGCCGATTTCAAATAGCCGTATACAACGCAATACGCACGTGGATTTTTAAAAAGATTGCGGGGATAAACTTATACGGGACCACTTATTTTGACGCGGCGCTCACTACTGACAGCACCGCGACATATTAGGTGTTCACCCGCAGAGAAGGAGGTCCTGGGTTCAAATCCTGGGTCGGCCCAAAAACGATTTTGGAAAGAAAAATTTCTCAGCATCAGCCCGAAGTCTGGGAGTTGGCGGTATTATACCCCCGTGCCGGAGAGCACGTAAAGCCATCGGGCCTGTACCTGACCTCATTCTGTTCGTGTCGCTAGACGTCCTATCGGATCATGAGAGTGATGGAATAGAAAGTGCTCCTGTGTTTGGTCACACTTGAGCACTATAATATCTCCCGCGCAGATGGCCGGGGTGGCCGAAATTCGGCTAGGAGGACATTATTATATTAGGGGTTTTATCGATGCGCATGTTTGTGTGAGTGTACCGTTTCGTCCGTTTGTAAGTAGTTTCCGTACTGTATATTTTTATACTGAGACTCAACTTTGCTTTTATTTCAACCCGTTTTGTGCAGATAATCTATTCCAATGCTGGTCACGAATGGAAAATAAATCGAAATCAATATCCTCTACGGGCATTTCTAATAGTACGCCGCCACCGGCACGCGGCGATGTCCGCTCTATAAACTTACTACAGTGATATACATTGATATCAGCTAGACTCTTCTGTAAGCGCACTTACTATTACGTGGTAAGCATCCAATTTATTATTAGAGTCTTCAATTTCTCACTTAAGTCACTTTTACTTTTAGACAATACTTAATTTACTTTCTTACTTAATTGACTGCCTCGTTACTGCAGTGCGTCAGATATGTTTGCGAATGCTTATACCGACGGGTTTCATGCGGTAATACACAAAAAAACTGCATCATTACTGAGGAGAGCAAAATAGTATTTTGAAAACTGTAGCGGAGAACTTATACGCTCCAATATTAAAACAGTTTGTGGCGAGAGTGATTGGTACTAACACTAGATAATAAGTTATTTTTAATTTTATTTTACTAACACCAAATAGATTAATTATACCGAAATAAAAAATATACAATACAATTAATTGTCGGAGTTGCCTGCCTTGTTCGTCCAGCCGGTAGCGTTTAGACCCGCAGAGGACAAGGTCCTGGGTTCAAATCCCAAAGTGATTTTAGGTCTTTACTGTAAAAAGAAAAATTTCTCAGCATCAGTCCCGAAGTCTGGGAGTTGGCGATATTATAACCCCGTGCCTGGGAAAGGACGTAAAGCCGTCGGTCCTGTACTTGACCTCTTTCCGGTCGTGGCGCTAGTTGTCCCGTCGGATTATGAGAGTGGTGGTAGTGGTCTAGCGGCAGCGTTTTCAACCGGAGATGAGGTCCTGGATACATATCCCGGCTCGGGCAAAAACTTCCGGTTGGCAGATACTTGCCTTTCACGCCGCTGGTCGTGGGTTCGATTCCCACCCAGGATAGATATTTATGTAATAATGTTTTTATAAAGAAAAGTAGTATATGTAGTATATCATTTATCTGGTTTCCATAGTACAAGTTCTGCTTAGTTTGAGATCAGATGGCCGTGTGTGAATAATGCCTGAGGATTATATTATATGATAATTAAAATAAAATAGGGATTTAATACCTTACTGGGAATTGAACTGTCGAAATATAACAATATTTCATCTGTGAGTAGGTTTTTCAATGCTCGAGAACTACTTCAGTAACAATTCTCATAGTGATTCGTAAATAACTTAATCGTGAAGTTATAATGTGTGAACTTCATATGTAACGCGTTTTAAGACTTACAGCTACGCAGTTCTGTAACCTTGCAATTTCCAAGCTGCACTTGTGGCGCAGCGCAGCGGCTAAGACTGTCGTCCCGCCGCTTCGTGTCCCGAGTTCGATTCCCGCCGGACAACTAAATGTGTGACCCACAAATAGTTGTTCTGAGTCTGGATGTAATTTGTGTCCGTCTATTATGTTTGTAAAGTACCCCGCGACACATGGGATAGTAGTGCGGGCGTTTTCTTTAAAAAAACATTGATTCTGACTTCAGTGACTAAGTTCCAATTAACGCGATGAGTACACGCTAACCTCAGGTGTTTAACTATATTTTGAGCGTAACTTTGCATTTCACCAACATAAACTGAAGAGAGTTTAAAATTAACCTAGTTTTAAAACGCCATATTTAGGCGTATAGTTGTTGAATGAAATGAAATAATTAAATTTGTTCCACACTTGGGTATTAACATACACTTGTACTTGTCAAGCTCACAATGCACTACATAAACATAGTAGAATACAATATTAAAGTAACAAAATTTTTAATAAGTCCGTCTGTACGGTTTGTACTATCAGATAAAATGTTGAGAAATACAGAAAAAAATGAAAAGTTACCTCGTAACTATTTTAAATTTTTGTGCTATTTTATTAAAAACATTGAAGACACCGAGCACGTAATAAGGCTCTATAACAGTAGTTTAACTTAAGCGACAAATAATATAATACAATATCCTTGGACATTATTCATACACCCATCTGACCCCAAACTAAGCTGACCTTTTACTATGGAAATCTGATAACTGATATACTACATATACTACTTTCCTTTCTATATATATACTTAAATAGATAATTACACCCAGACTCAGGACAAACAGACATGTTCATGCACACAAATCTGCCCTGGGTGGGAATCGAAACCGCGACCTGCGGCGTGAAATGCAAGTGTGTACCAACAACGCCAACCGGCCCGTCAAATAAAATAAATTAAATTTCTATGGTATTATGATATATTTATAGTCTCACTAGCTATGCCCCGCGGTTTCACCCACGTAAATTAGTTTTGGCATAAAAGAGTAACAAACATACATACAAAACATATGTGTACCTCTAGCTGTTTTAGCAGTGCACGCCGGAATAGCTCGCAGATGGTAGATTTTATCCTACTTACTTGACACTTATCCTCATATTTTGGACAATTCATACAATACCTTTATAAATTCTAGCCTGCGTTTATTCTGATGTATAAGCTATATTATTGTAAAGCTTCACTAAAATCCATCAAGTATTTCTTACGTGAAAGAGTTACAAACATCCATCCATACTTACGAACTTTCGCGTTTATAATATTAGTAAAATATAATTCTTTGACTATTCAAATAGAATACAGATTTTTGTATGTATGCAGTACTATACTGGTCCCATCCTTCGATACGGTATCCAGGCATATTTGCAATTTGCATGCATAAATAGAAATAGACATAAGTTTCCGGTATATTGCTGAGGTCAACGACACTTCACTTGCCTTCTCGGTACGTTCTATGCTTCATTTCATACTCGGAATATCTTGTTATAATCTGCATACCGTGACATAAGCGTGCGTAAGATTATATAATACCACTTAGATTGAATTTCTGCTGTCAGATGAAGTATTTATGGCATAAATAACGAAATATATATTTTCAGTTTTATATTTTTGACTGGTCTGGTTTTATTTTAGTTTTTACTGTGCCCCGCGGTTTTACCCGCGTTAAACTTTATAAATTATCACCTCCCCGTAGGTGATAGCGTTACAATATGTAGCCTATATGTTGACCCGACCTCTTCGTAATACTCATGCAAAATTTTAAGTAAATTAATGCAGTACTTTTTTAGTTTAGGCCGGACATAATATAGACAAACAGATAAACAGACAAAAATTCTAAAAACTATATTTTTGGCTTCGATATCGAATGCAGATCACGCCCCAAGTATGCTTTAAAAAAAATATTCAATGTACAGTTTTGACTTTCCTACGATTTTATTATATGTATAGATAAGACAACGCCCGCACTAGGGAATGTAATCCCTGTGTCGCGGGGTACTTTAAAAACATATATAGACGGACACAAATTACATCCAGACTCAGAACAACTATTTGTGGGTCACACAAATAGGTGTTCTGACTCGAACCCGCGACACGAAGCGGCGAGGTGACTGTCTTAGCCGCTGCGCCACACGTGCAGTCATTTGACTGCTTTCTTTTTTTATGTCCTGGGACATTATTCACACACGGCCATCTGATCCCAAATTAAGCAGAGTTTGTACTATGAAAACCAGATAACTGATATATTACATATACTATTTTTATTTTGTAAATACGTACTTTACTCCCAGACTCAGGATAAATAGACATGTTCATGCACACAAATATTTGTCCCGGGTGGGAATCGAACCCACAACCTGCGGCGTGAAAGGCAGCATATCTACCAGCCACGCGAACAGGCCCGTCAACATATAATAATATCTATAATAATAATATCTAGGGACAATGTCACACAGATCATCCTAGCCCCAAACTAAGCAAAGCTTGTACTATGGGCACCAGGCGACGATATACATACTTATATAGATAGATAAATACTTAAATACATAGAAAACATCCATGACTCAGAAACAAATATACGTGCTCATCACACAAATATTTGCACTTACCGGGATTCGACTGGTTGATTAGTGAATCTAGATCTAGAACGCCAGAGGTCGTAGTTTAGAGTTTAGATCCTCTACCAGGACAAATTATACGATTATTTGTTCCGTGTCTGGGTTTACTTAATTTTTCTGTAACATTAAGAAATTAGCCGTGCGGTTTCCGTTTGTGTCGTAAAAGGTGACCAAGGGATATTGCAGGCAGTCAGGCAGCAGTGCCTCCTGTGTACTAACTGCCACCCAGCCACGGTCACCAACTCGCCTGCCAGCCTGCCAGCGCGATGACTACGGCAAACCTCTCCAACTGGCCACATTAGAGAAACCTTTGACGGAGGCCTTTGTCCAGCAGTGGACGATATCAGGCTGATGATGATGTATGTATGTATTTCTGTGTGAAACTACAACTGGCAACATTAGAAAACCTTTGGGCTATCTCCAGCAGTGGTCGTTCTCAGGCTGATGATGATGTATGTATGTGAATACTTTTGTTTAAATCGGTTGTAAAACAGAAAATTTTAATTCGGTTCTTTATATTTTTAAGCAGTAATTATACTCTCGCGTAGCTACTTCTGACCTTTCCTAAATGGCGTCTAGTAATATCTTACATCCAATCCCACGGCGCTTGTAAAAGTCAACATAAACTTAACTAATCAATAACTATCTGAGAACAGGCTTTGATAAACACAACTCTGGTCCACAGATTATTTTTATCTAACGATAAGGTTGAGCCATGCGTTATGGCAATTACAGAAGGCGTTTTGTAATTACGCAACTTGTGACTTTGACCGGTCTGTTCCACAGGGGATGGTTCTCGCGGAATATTATTACACTAGATTTATATTACACTAGATTTCGACCATGACTTGTTGATTTTAGTATTGGTTATCCTTACAGAAGGCGTTTTGTAAATATGCGATTTGCGACGTTGACCGGTGTTTTCCACAGGGGATGATTCTCGGACATGGAATATTTATATTTCACTAGCTTTCGTCCGCGAGTTTATGCTCACTGATACTACAGTTATTAAAGTATTTCATATACTAGTTAATGCAGCTAATAATTATAATGTCCTCCTGTCCGAATTTCGGCTACGGCTGCCAATTTTAATGGGGACTGGTCGCGGAAGGTTGTGCGCAAACACTGGGACACTCTCTATTCCGCCACTATGACTACGACGACTAGCCACACGACCGTAAAGAAGTCAGGTACAGGTCAGACTGCTTTACGTGTTCTCCAAAGCAGTGGAGTGTAAATACCGCCATTTGCCAGTCTTCTATGCTGATACTAAAATGTGTAAAGACTGTGTACTATGACCATCATACTGCGTTCGGCAACCTGTTATGTCAAGCGTGGTGATTAGGGTATATCACTTCAAATGATGGCACTTGGCCTTTGCCCAGCAGTGAACGTCATTCGACTGGCATGATGATGACATTATTCCTGTTTTTTTTTTTTTTTATAATAACAATGTCACACAGATCATCCTAGCCCCAAACTAAGCAAAGCTTGTACTATGGATACCAGACGACGATATACATACTTACTTATATAGATAGATATATACTTGTATACATAGAAAACATCCATGACTCAGAAACAAATATTCGTGCTCATCACACAAATATTTGCACTTACCGGGATTCGAACCCAGGACCACCAGTTTCGTAGGCAGGAGCACTACCAACTAGGCTACGGTGACCGTCAACATTAAAATTAACATTTAATAATAAAATCTCCTAAAAATCATAGGAAATTGAGGCCTATTTTTTGGACCAATAAGGTTTGGAATATTACCGTTCTAAATTTTAACTAGCAGCACCAGTTTTTAAGATAAACTGCTGTGACAGATGGACGGACGAAGCTTCACATAGAAAAGATAAATAGTAAAAGATAAATGCTAATTTATCTCTACGGTGTCCACATGCCGTAAGAGTACAATTTTACCATCTAAGTAATGGACTCTAAATATCGTACCCAGAGTGGAAAAAAAGCATAAGTAGTGTTACGTTTATCATTTTCAAATAGCGAATTTAGAGTTACACATGCAATTTTGACACATTCAATCTTGCATTAGTTCGTCAAATTTAACAAGAAAAATATAAAAAAATATCAGCATATATTACTCTTAAATTGATGGTGAAAATGATAAAATTAATAGTTTGACGTAACACTTCTTATGCTTTTTTTCCACTGGGGGTACGATATAGCTTATATGTTATAATGAATATTAATAACTGGTGTCTGCCCGCGAGTTTGTTCGCGTTGGCTTTTAAGTTGCATCCAGAGAGAAATGGATCATGTGTTAGTAACAATATTTTAATAATCGACGGTCACCATAGCCTAGTTGGTAGTGCTCCTGCCTACGAAGCTGGTAATCCTGGGTTTGAATCCCGGTAAGTGCAAATATTTGTGTGATGAGCACGAATATTTGTTTCTGAGTCATGGATTTTTTCTATGTATATAAGTATTTATCTATCTATATAAGTATGTATATCGTCGCCTGGTACCCATAGTACAAGCTTTGCTTAGTTTGGGGCTAGGATGATCTGTGTGACATTTTCCCCAGATATTATATTATAATACTCGTAGTTTCATCTGTAATGACCCTTGCACATTTCGACAGGTACTGTGGTCTAGTGATCCTGTCTGCTTAGCCAGAGGTCGTGGGTTCGATCCCCACCCAGGACAATTTTTTGTGTGATGAGCAATATAATAATAATATCTAGAGACAAAGTCACACAGATCATCCTAGCCCCAAACTAAGCAAAGCTTGTACTATGGGTACCAGGCGACGATATACATACTTATATAGATAGATAAATACATATATACATAGAAAACAACCATGACTCAGAAACAAATATTCGTGCTCATCACACAAATATTTGCACTTACCGGGATTCGAACCCAGGACCAACAGCTTCGTAGGCAGGAGCACTACCAACTAGGCTACGGTGACCGTCATATGTATGTATTTAGAAATATATAAGTATGTTTATCAGTTGTCTGGTTGCCATAGTACAGGCTCTGCCTAGTTTGGGATCAGATGGTATAGTTTAGGTTGGTCTTAGTTGTCCCTAGAAATTTATTATATATTATCTGTGCCCCGTGATTTCACCTGCGTTAGACGGCATAGAATATCATCACCTCATCTCATCCCGTGGGGGGCGTAGAAATTGTCCGAGGGAATACCTACCAGAGAACGGGCAGCAGAGATTTTCGGTGAACTTACGATCATCAAACTGCGATCGCCAACCTGTCTACCAACCGTGGCGATTATGGGATATCCCCCATTCTTTGGGGAGCTTTTGTCCAGCAGTAGACGTACTTTGGCTGACATGATGATGATGAAACTGTATTAATTAAAGCCTATCTGTTATTCTGATATATAAACTATATTACTACAAAGATTCATCAAAATCCGTTCGGTAGTTTTTGCGTGAAACAGTAACAAACATCCCTACATGAATACAACCATACGCACAAACTTTCGTATTTATAATATTAGAAGGATTAGTTAAACGAGAGAGTTTTAGAAATAGCACAGCTACCTAGCCTGACAGCGTTTCTTAAACAGAAGCGTTTACGTTGGTTGGTGCATGTGCACAGAATGGAACCCACTCGAATACCACGATGTGTTCTGTTGGGTGCGGTAGCTAATGCGAAGCGCGATGTCGGTAGATCTCTGCTTCGCTTTTAATATTGCCCCAAGCGGGATATGGCCGCTTTTAAAATTGACCACTGTAGCTGGGAAAAGCTCGCTGAAAATAGAGTTGAATGGCGCAAACGTGTAGTGGAGGGTCGTAAGATCTGTGATGAAGCCTGGTTCGGAGTACTTGCTGATAAGAGACAGAAGCGACATGAAAGCGGCTCGGCACCAACCACCGCAAACTTCTCTTGTCAGGCCTGCGGCAGGCTATGTCGCTCTCGCATCGGTTTGTTTAGCCACAATAAGAAATGTCTCTCAGACAATGCGCCGTAAATCGTCTGTAACAGACGCAAAGGCCATGTATATAGGATTAGCTAACTTTTTACACGTAGTCAGGCTCACACTCGGGTGACTGTTTTACCTGATCTCTAAAATATCACTCGTAACATCTATCACGAACTAGACATAATCCAATCTAAAATCTACAAGTACAATTTATACTTACGCCGCAGACGATGCAAAATAAAGATTGTTAGTATCGCACTAAGCATTTCTAGCACGAATATAATTTTGTACGTCTGAACCAAAATTGATATTTAATATCACAAAAACTGTAATAGCGCACGATTTGGTCGATTTAAAAAATTATAATATAGTGGGTACGTAATCATTTATGATGATTTTATTGTTAACTCGATCTTATATCTCGTAGGATGTGGTTAGGACGTGTGAATAAGGTTAATGGATGTGAATAATAATGTTTTCCAGGGGCTCTACCGGCTTAGTCGCCGAACATCGATTTCGTGAATGGCGTTCAAATAAATAAAGGTTAAAAATGACTTAATCAATCTTTAAATGGGCTTGAACGTTGATAATGATTTCGACCATTGATGACGTAACATGTGATCATGGAAGCCGATTTAACGATTGATTAAGGCATTAAGCCGATTTAACGATTGATTAAGGCATTAAGCCGATTTAACGATTGATTAAGGCATTTTTAACCTTTTATGACGTAACATGTGATCATGGAAGCCGATTTAACGATTGATTAAGGAATTTTTAACCTTTATTTATTTGAACGCCACTTAAGAAATCGATGTTCGGTGACTTAGCCGGTAGAGCCCCAATTTAAGGCTGAGATCTATAGAGCGTACTTAGACTTTGCTCAAACTTTACTTACGTAAAACTTTGCTAAGTGTATGCTAAGCTTATACTTTGATTTGGTATTTATAGACTTTTTGACGTTAAGATTATGCTTAGCATAAGTTAAGACAGACAAAGTCAAAACACCAATTGTAATTTCGTTACATGCATTAACTTCTGTCTAAGTAAAGTCTGAGCAAAGTCTAAGTACGCTCTATAGATCTCAGCCTCAGTGTTGTCTTGTTTAAGTGACAGGGTTCAATAATGATTTGAACATAGTTTTAAGTTTATAGCTAAACTTTTAGTATGTAAAAGTTTTGGCAATAAATCTCTTTATTATTATTATTATTACGCAATGGAGACTAGCCGACTGCGCAGGACACATTATAGTGCACAAGTATGTGCGCAAACATAAGGGCACTTTCTATTCCATCACTCTCAAGATCTGATGGGACGACTAGCGACACGACCGGAAAGAGGTCAGATATGTGCTCTCCGAGGCACGGGGGTGTCATACCGCCAACTCAACTTCCGGCGGAAACTGAGAAAAATCTCAAAATCACTTTTGGCCCGACCCGGGATTTGAACCCAGAAACTCATTATCTACGGTCTCTCACAACGCTAAGTTAATTGAACTAAGTCCCATAAAATGTATTGCTACTATGTACCTGATCTTTGTGAGAGAAATTAATTTATTTATTATATTATTATAAAATAAATCTTAATAAAAAGATGTTGGCTTACAGTAGTTGTTCTTCTCATCACTGGTGAGAAGAAGGAGGAACTAGTCCCGATAAGAATAAAATAATCTTTTGGGGGAAGTCTGTGCCCAGCAGTGGACGTAATTCGGCTACATGTCTGAAATAAAAAAGAAACATGTCATTGTAATAATATAATATCCTGGGACATTTTTCACACAAGGCCATCTGATCCCAAACCAAAACAGACCTTTCACTATGGAAACCAGATAACTGAATACTACATAGACTACTTTTCACTTTGTTTTTACTTTGTAAATACATATAGATAATACTCTTCGAGCATTTACAGCTAAATGCTCGAAGATAATACTACACTTATATAGATAATTACCCCCAGACTCAGGACAAACGGATATATTCATGTACACAATATCTGTCCTGGGTGGTAATCGAACCCACGACCTCCGACGTGAAAAGCAACCAATTGCCAACCACGCCAACAAATACGAATTATATGAACTCTAATAGTTATTTTTAGAATCTGGAACACGTTGGTGCCGAGTTTGTAGCAAGGCGACTTCTTAACCACTGAACCACGCGGGCAGTAATTGTTTAGTTCATGTCACGGTCGAGTTAACTCTATAGTTTATGGCTCCTGTACATTATGGCTTAGTGACTCAACAAAATATCGGAATATTTTCAATTCATTCGCCTATTACACTGGTGTGTAAAGAGCAGAATTGATTACATATTATTACTTGAACTTAAGATGTAACAAAAATAACTGGAGATACTTTTGTTTGGCGACGGCGGCGAATATAAATAAATAAAAATAAATAAAACAGGTTTTTATTCACGTTGACTTTAAAAAGCGCTTGTAAATAGTCAGAACATGTATGTAGTAATATACTTCTGTATACATTACTGTTTCTAGTTACATAGATATTTAGGTACACGGATTGTATGAAAACATTTATAAAATTTGTTTTATAATACCAATGATATTTAGCTAGCTTGTATTAAGGTTCTGTCTATATTAAGGTATTATTATTATGGCGGACTTTGTGTTAATAAGAACGGTCGCGCTTTAATGCTACCACCGGATCCAATATGAGAATATCATCACCCCAACAGTCTCATCCCGTGAGGAGCGTAGAAGTTGACCCGAGGGAATATTTACCAGAAGACGGGTAGCAGTATCTCTCTGTGTACTATGACCATCATCTGTCTGCCAAGCGTGGAGATAATGGCATCTCCCCCAAGATAATTCTTGAGGGAGAGTTTTGTCCAGCAGTATACTTCTTACAGCTGTTATGATAATGATGATAACTTCATCATCAGTATGTGGTAGTCCGGCCTAACGATCGTGACAAGACCTCGAATGCGCCGCAACCACTATCATCTTCCGTGGTAATTAGTTTACAATAGTACAATCGATCCCGATCATTACGTATCGTATCATAGGAGGTCCTTTCTAGTGCATATTATACTTTGGCAAAACTATTTTTATCTGACTGGTTTTGATATTATTGAAAGTTTAAATTTTAAAGAACATAATTCCAAATTCAAATTAGGAAAATGTGTGAAATTTATTTGTTTTTTGTACTGTTAAGATGAGTGAAACTAATGAAGAAATTCGATACATTTTAAAATTTTACTACAAAAAGGCTAAAATGCAACGGAAGCCGCGAAAATAATTTGCGATGTTTATGGACCTAGTGCAGTATCTGTGAGAGTAGCACAAATTTGGTTTAAGCGTTTTCAATCCCCAAATTTTGATGTCAAAGATGCACGTCGCTCTGGTCGCCTTTCACAGATAAAATGGATGCCATTTTTGGAAAAGTGGAGCAAGATCGGCATATCTGTAGTTACGACGTAGCTGAAGAACTGGGAATTGACCACAAAACAGTTTTGGCGCATTTGAACGTTTTTCCCTAACCTATTACTAACATACGTACAAAGCTAATATAATAT
Organism: Pseudoips prasinana; assembly: GCA_951640165.1. NCBI lineage: Eukaryota > Metazoa > Arthropoda > Insecta > Lepidoptera > Nolidae > Pseudoips > Pseudoips prasinana. The sequence goes on from OX621260.1 coordinate 21,836,862, forward strand.
AAATTTATTTTCATTCGGATAACAAAGATCCATTTTGTTAGTAAAACATAAATCTTAAAAATTATGTTAGTACAATATAATTAACATTCAGAACTCTAACAGTAATGGCTTCTTACGTGAGTCAGTGTATCAAGCTGCACATGCAGACCGATCCAGTGACTGACGTAAGGGCAATCTAGCCTGTTACCTATGACGGCCAAAACGGAGTTTCAGCTGGCCGCACTCTGCTTAGCATGGACGCGCACCGCTTGCGCAGATTAGCGTAGAAGCAATCGATGCGCGCCCACGCAAACATGCCCAATGCACTGCATTAGCGGGGCAGCCGCAACAATGTCCTAAATGCATTATTGTATTGAACACGGAGAGCACTATGGGCTTTTCAAAAAACATCGTACTTTATATGCACATTTGTTACTGTTTTCAAAGCAATAAATATAATAAAAGCGATATAAATACATTTAATTTTGTTATACGACATTGAATAAGCTCACACAGCTGTAAATTATATTTGGTCCATGTACAATAAGGCCACTTACAATTTTACACTTAATTTTGTTACACCATATAGAATAAGATTACACAGATGTGAATTACATTTGGTCCGTGTGAAATAAGGCCACGTACTATTTTACGGCGGGTGTGTAAGTGTATTATTACGAGTCGTCGCGTTCTTGTGTTCATTATTTTTTTAACCTCCTTTGTTTCATTTATCGGAGGAATCACAGAAGTGATTACACCTACTTACAACGAGTAATGTATGATTTTACATTATAATTTGGAGCGCCAAATGAGCGCGAAGATATTTCCAAACTGTGAAAGATTTACAGCAATTATATATTATTACAAAAAGGTCTTATGGAGTTAAAATGGAGGCGCTGGATTTTGCAGCTGGCATATCTAGTTGCAATTCTCTCGTTTTATCTTCAGATTTGATCGAAAAGGAAGTGGAACTAATCATTTTCTAACTCCTCCTTGTGTCTTTCTGATTAGGAGGATTCAGGGATTCATTTACCTAGTGCGGGAGGTGCGTTTTAAAAAACACTTATATTTCTTGCGTTATAGACTTGCCTCCATTGTGATTGGCAATGAACAGCACAATTTTATATTTATTTTTTAAACTTACAGCCTATCTAAATTAGTGAGTTTGTTGAATATTTGCATAGAAGCTAGATTGCAAATCGTGATAACTATTTTTAAAGTGCTGAAATATTTTTTCATCTGGGTATTTGAGCTTGTGCATTCGTGTGGAGGGGAATTCTATTGTGTTCCTATGAGAGCCGAGCCGGGAGGATAAACTTAATTATGCCATCTCTAAGTTCTTCAAGAATACCAAAGATGAGAATATATTTTTAACTATTTGAATTATCATATCGTATTCGAGCATCATTTAAATAAAGAAACTTTTCGTGCAATTGTCGCTCTACGTTAATACGTGTGGACGCGGATCCGCTCACACAATTTTTTAATTAATTCGTTAAATTGTGTAGAAAAACGGTTCTTCTTGCCATCTGGCCAAAGACCTTAGTTTTTAAATATAATAATCTCCTCCCGACCGAATTTCGGTCCCGGCGGCCAGTCTCAATGGAGACTAGCCAATGGCGCAGGTCATATTATAGTGCACAAGTGTGTGCGCAAACACAGGGACACTTTCTATTCCATCACTCTCATGATCCGATTGGACGCCTAGCGACACGACCGGATAGAAGTTAGGTACAGGACTGACGGCTTTACGTGCTCTCCGAGCTTTAATTGGCTAGTCTCAATTGAGATTGGCCGCCGTGGCCAAAATTCGGTTAGGAGGACATTATTATTATAATAGATATATACATTTGGGTTCATTGACCGGAATTAGTTCTACCTACTACTAGTGATAATTGACTATAGTGTAGTCGCCTCACTGCTGCCTCGACGACACCCACGTGTATAGGTTCGATCACCGCACTGGATAACTGCTCGCGTGATCCATGCATAATTCTGAGTCTTAAAAGCTTGAGTTCGTGAAGTGCATGTATTTACAGATTCCTCAGACTTGATATTTTCCTACTTCGAGTCAAAGTCAAAGTATATTCGATCACCGTAGCCTAGTTGGTAGTGCTCCTGCCTACGAAGCTGGTGGTCCTGGGTTCGAATCCCGGTAAGTGCAAATATTTGTGTGATGAGCACGAATATTTGTTTCTGAGTCATGGATGTTTTCTATGAATATAAGTATTTATCTATCTATATAAGTATGTATTTCGTCGCCTGGTACCCATAGTACAAGCTTTGCTTAGTTTGGGGCTAGGATGATCTGTGTGACATTGTCCCGAGATATTATTATTATTATTTGATTTTCTTTGATTTCTCCCTTCCTGGAGGGGTTTGTTACTCATCACACGGGCCGTAGCCAAGCGTGAAAAGTGGGTTATCTTATAGTATAAGCTGAAGAAACTGAAGAAGTAGTAAGGAATTTTCGAGTAAGACGGCAGGTATTCAGGATTATTGCTTTCTGCAGGGTGTTAAGAGTATGCTTGGGGATTTCTAGGACGTCTAGGCTTCGCTGCAGGCTGTTAGGTATGATTCCGGTGGCAGACATAACGATGGGAACTATGTGTATCGCTTCTGCCCGCCATTGGCGCTTCAATTCTATACCTAAATCCTGGTATTTAGTGAGTTTATCGGAGATAGTAGATTGGATGTTATGTGTATTTGGCACTGCGATATCTATTAGGTAAACAATATTCTTTATTTTGTCGTGTAGTGTGATGTCAGGGCGGTTAAAGTGGATGGTTTTGTCTGTTAATATTGTTCTATCCCAATACAATTTATGAGAGCTATTTTCAAGTATAATATCAGGTATGTATTTATAATAAGGTGTCTTTCTTTCTATGAAATTGTATTTGTGTGCAAGATGTTGGTGTATTATAGCAGCTACTTGGTCGTGCCGGTGCTTATAATCGGTTTGAGCTAAAGAGCGACAGGCGGAGGTTATGTGTTGGATAGTTTCTGAACCACTGTGACAGTGTCGACATGTGTCTGTCGGGAGATTCGGCGTATGGATGATATATTTTTGATAGTTTCGTGTATCAACAACCTGGTCTTGAATCGCTATCATGAAGCCCTCTGTCTCAGGGAAAAGTTCACCACGATGTAACCAGGCGTTCGACGCAGCTTTGTCGACATATGGTTGATGCAGATCGTGGTAATGTCTTCCGTGCAGAGATTTCTGCTGCCAGGATGCAAATTTTTCTTTAACGTCAGTGATTCTTTCGTTTCATTGCGCGTTACGATCTTTTAGGTTTAGTGGTGTGAATTTATTGTCTGAAAGTGTGACTGTTTTGTGTAAGATCGATTGTTCTGAGCGCTCATAGAAGTATTGTCTGAGGGATGTGATTTGTTTATTATGTAAGTTTACGACATCTATAATTCCTCGTCCACCCTCAGCCCGCGAAAGAGTTACCCTTTGTACGCAGGACCTTGGGTGGTGTTTTCGGTTAGCTGTTAGAGACGTATGTATTTGACGTTGTAGACTTATTAGGTCACTTTGAGACCAATTTATAATACCGAAAGAGTATGTTAATAGAGGAACTGCGAAGCAATTGATTGCTTTCGCTAGGTTGCGGGAATTTAATTGAGAACGGAGTATAATGTTTAAACGGTGGGTAAATTTCTTTTTAGAATTAATTTTGAGTGTTTTTGGTTAATCTGACGAGCTTGCTCAAAACCTAAATATTTATAAGTTGTATGAATGTCTAGTGATTCAATTTTTTCCCCTGAATCTAATGTATAACTGTTTGGAGTGATTTTGCCTTTGGAAATAGAAAATGTTTTGCACTTATCTATTCCAAACTCCATGCAAATATCATTCGAGAACGTTTGTGTAATGTCTGCCAAACGATGTAACGATTCCTTAGTGTTTCCGTATAATTTAATGTCATCCATGTACATAAGATGTGTGATTATGGTGTTAATGTGTGGTCTGGTGATCGTGTGGCTCTGAATGGAGTTATTTAACATCTGAGATAAAGGGTTTAATGCTAGACAAAACCATAAGGGGCTCAGTGCATCACCTTGGAAGATTCCCCGTCTTATGAAAATTTCCGAGGTTTCAATAGGTGTCTTATCAATTGTTTTCAACTTTGTTGTCCATTGAAACATCGACATTTTCAGGAATTCAATTAATCGTGGATGGATTTTGTATAGTTGGAGTACGTGTAGGAGCCAAGTATGAGGTACAGAATCAAATGCTTTTTTGTAATCGATGTACATTGTGTTAATATCCTTTTTCATAGCGACCGCCTGTTTCATTGTTACTGAATCTATAATGAGCTGCTCCTTGCATCCTTGGCTTCTTTTCCTGCATCCTTTTTGTGCTTCGGTGAGAATGTTATTTTTGGATATATGTAGATGGAAAATTTCGGCTATGCAACCAGTGAGGATTTTATATATAGTCTGCAAGCATGTTATAGGTCGGTACTTGGCAGGATTTTGATGATCTGTTTCTTTTGGTAACATGTAGGTGATACCTTGTGTGATATAACTAGGGAATGTGTCTGGTGTCTGTATGAAATTGTTGATATGGTTGTAAAGTAAAGGATGGATAGTTGTAAATTTCTTATACCAATAGTTATCACTTCCTGGTGCTTTCCAATTATGGGCTTTCTTGAGAACCTGTACAAATATTTCAATAGGTATATTTTCGAACTGCATTGGTGTAATTGATTTGGTTTCTTCCGAGACTGCTTCCAGCCACTCAGCCTTTGGATTATGTACTTTTGGGACTGCCCAGATCCCAGACCAGAAATTATGCAGCGCTTCAGCTGTAGGTACTGAAGATGTATTTTGCCTAGCTTGAACGGGTCGTGTGTCTAACGTCAAAGATCTATAGAACTGCTTTTCATTATTGACAAATTTTATGTTTTGGGATTTTCTAAGTGAGCACTTTATATACCTATTTAATCTACTAGCTGCTGCGTTAAGTTTCTGTTTAAGTGTATCAAGGAACTGTTCATTGCTTAAATTATGATTTTCATGTTGCGAATGTATTTGGTACTTCTTTTTTATGTCTTCCACTAAAGATATCAGTATTTTGCTTCTACTGCCATTTATGTATTCGGTCATTCTTGCTATATCTCTTCTAAACTGCTCAATTTTTCTTTGTAGCCTAATTTGCCAAGCAGGTACTCTTTTATGGCCAGAGTTATTTAGGTCCGTTGATTCTCTAATTTTTGTTCCATTACATATAGCGGCTGTGTATGCCGCAGAGTAGATGATGGTTTGAGTAGTTTGAAAATCTTGCCCTACCGTTATAATTTGAGGTAAAATTTCTGTATCAATAAAGTGGACAATTTGAGCTAATTTTCGAGAAGTGTTTTGCTTTGGAATATACGGTCTAGTAATCGGATTAGTATTATTGAATTTATTAAGTGAGGCTCTAAACTGTTCTTTGATTATTTCTAGGTCAGGGTTAGTTTTTAAGTTGTTACGAGGTCCTAAAGTCATTTGTGCTGGTATATTTAATTGTGTTTCATCACCTTCAGCTAGACTTAATACGATATCAGACTGTGTGTGAGTGTTATTCATTATTTCATGTGCTCTAATAGTAGTGTCTTGTGAGTGTTGGGTTAATAAAGGATTAATATCTCGAGGGCTATAATATTGTAGGTTAAGTTCGTTTGATATTTCATCGCGGATTTCTTTCTGCCTTTCATTACTAATCATTTCGTTATTTAATATAACTCTTAGCTGGTCTGATATTCTCTGCTCACTTACATTAGCCAGTTCTGGATGTTCTGCTATTACTGACTGATGGAGAGGTTGACGATATGCAGTTCTATTTTGGCCTAATTCGGTTATCTTATAATAATTTCTTAAAATTGTTTCATTAAATTCTGTTGTCCATCTTCTTCTGTGTCCAGCTATTGGGTAAATATTGTTTTGTGTGCCTGTGTGTGATTGGCTTAGTGTATCAGGTTGTGATTCATTACCGTGTTCTTGTAGGTATATGGTGACTTCGTTTTTTATGGAGTCTAATGTTTCTTGTGAGATTAATTTGTTTCTAATAATTACTCTACATTGATCTCCTAGCCTCTGCTTAGACGCTAGCATTTGTGGATATTTCTGCGTAAATTCACGATATAAGTGGTTTAAATATATTTTGGACGTATTTAATCTTGTAGCTATGAGGTACGTGCGCCAGATGAATGCGTTCATTTCTTTTGACCATCTTTTGCGCGCACGATTAATGCCTGAGGCGGGTGCAGATTCGGTGGCGATTGCCTCCTGCACAACATCCTCAGACATGGGAGTAGCGGTGCTTGACCGTAACAGAACCTGAAAAGATTGTGGCGATGTGCCAGGTGACTCGAATAAACTATTTTTTTTTTTTTATTTTTTTTTTTTTTTTATTTCCTTTTTATTGCAATCTATCATTTGCTTGATATTTAGCAATAGGTAAGTGTGTATGTATTATTGACTTGTTCGGTCCACATCCATCTATGTGTCCGTTAATATTTAAACCTTTATATGATCAGGTCTTGCGGAATTTTTCTTTTTAGCCTCCTGGTTACCAGCTGTGGATTCATAAGGTTGTTTGCCAACATGTTTGGATGCTTAATAATACGTTCCTTATATGCTTTTGCTGTTTCAGTTATTTCTTGTTTCACAGTTTTAATTTTTAGGTCATGGTGTATTCTATCATTAGTGATGTACCAAGGTGCATCTACAATTGTCCTTAGTATTTTGGATTGAAACCTCTGAATGATTTGTATATGTGACTTTGCTGCTGTTCCCCAAAGTTGTATCCCGTAAGTCCATATTGGTTTTATGATACATTTATAAATAAGAAGTTTGTTTTCTAGTGATAGTTTTGATTTTCTATTAAGTAGCCAGTTCAATTTTCGCACTTGCTGTCCCATTGCTAATCTCTTTGTTAAAATGTGTTTAGCCCAAGTTAGATGTCTGTCCAAGTATATGCCCAAATACTTGGCGTGATCATTTTGTGGTAATTGAACATCATTCAGTTTGACTGGTGGGCATAATCCTCGCCTAGTAGCGAATGTTACTTGGACAGACTTTGTCTCATTGGCTTTGATACGCCAGTCTTTGAGCCACTTTGATATGTGATTGAGGCTAGTTTGCAGTTTTAGCGTCGCAACTTCAGCTGATGAGTCTGTCGAAAGGATAGCCGTGTCGTCAGCAAATGTTCCTGTGACAACACCCTCTGTTGTTGGAAGATCTGCTGTATAGATTAGATATAGTGTTGGACCCATTACACTGCCCTGGGGAACACCTGCCCGTATTTCATATAAAGATGATGTAATTATCCCATGCTTCACAAAGAAATGTCTATCAAGTAGGTACGATTTTATTAGGTTGTAAAAATTTATTGGTAGGTGGGTTTTTATTTTAAATAAGAGCCCTTCATGCCATACACGGTCAAATGCTTGTGATATATCCAAGAAGGCGGCAGTACCGTATTTCTTTTGTTCAAAGGCTTTTGTTATATTTTCGGTAAGTCGGTGTACTTGTTCAATGGTGCTGTGTTTTTGGCGGAACCCAAATTGGTGTTCAGGCAGAAGCTTTCTTTCCGAGATAATTGGTAGCAGTCTTTTTAAAATGAGTATTTCCATAACCTTGGATGCAATGGGCAGTAGGCTGATAGGCCTGTATGATTTGACATCAACTGGACTCTTTCCTGGTTTGGGGATCATTTTAACTTGAGCTACTTTCCATTGGAGTGGGACCGAGCATCTCTGAAGAATTGCATTGTACAGAATTGTGAGAAACCTGAAGCCTTCTTCTGGCAGTTCTTTAAGTATTCTGCCTGTGATAAGGTCATAGCCTGGGGCTTTATTTGGATCTAAAGCCTTAATTACCATTTTAACCTCATTTTTTGTGATTTTAGCAATAGGAAGTTCAAGTTGGTGAGTTTGGTTAAGTAGATGCATAACTTCCTCAATTTTAGTAGATCCCATGTCTGGATTTGGCGTAAAAACCTTTCTCAGGTGTTTTGCGAAGGTATTCGCTTTATCTATGTCGCTTACCGCCCAGTCGTTGTCGTCTTTGCGTATAGGAGTGTTGGTAGTAACTGGGCATTTAAGTTTTTTTGTGGCTTTCCACAAAGAGTAGCCTGATGCGGGTGTGGAGTCTAAGTTTTGAAGAGATATCTGTATACTGTGGTTATTTTGTTCTTGAAGCAACAATTTTAATTTAGATTGAAGATAGTTCAGATGTTTTTTATCTGAGGGGTAACCTGTATCTTGCCACTTTTTTCGAGCTCTACGTTTCTGAGCTAATAGTTGTCTGACGGATACTGGGCATACATGTTTATTATTTTTGAGTTCTGGTTCTTCGGGGGTAGCGAGCCAAGCTGATTGTTGAACAGATTGTGTAAAATGTTCAACTGCCTCCAATATATCATCGTCTGTTTTTAATGGAATATGCATATCAAGCTGTTCTTTAACCAGATGTTTAAATAGTTCCCAGTCTGTTTTACGTGTATGCAATTTACATGGTTTCGGCGTCAAAGTGATTTTTCTTTTCAGGATTACTTCTACTGGCGAGTGGTCAGATGATAGGTCAAACGTTGTTCTACATGTAAGAAAGTTGTAAGCAATTCCCTTAATGATGCAGAAATCTAGTAAATCTGGTATTTTCTTCCTATCTGAAGGCCAGTGTGTTGGTTGTCCAGGAGAAACAATATTAAGTTTATGTTTTTCTATGGACCTCAGCAACTGACGGCCTTTTGGTGTTATGGTACGTGAACCCCAGTGGTGGTGCTTAGCGTTATAATCTCCACCTGCAATGAATCTATGGCCAAGTGTGGTAAAGAATTGTTCATAATCATCCAATTTAAGGTTATGTTTAGGTGGACTATATACAGCAGAAATAGTGAAAGGCCCTACCCAGTCTTCAATAACTACATTGGTTGCTTGGATCTCTTCTTTACAATAATGGGTTGTTTCATGGTGCTTAATGTTATTTTTGATAAGTATAGCACTTCCTGCATGTGCACCACCATCTGGATGCATTGTGTGATATATCTTATAATTATCAATATGAAAGTGGCTCTTCTTAGTGAAGCGTGTTTCTGTGACAAGCAGAATGTCTATATTTTGTAACTGTAAGTAGGTTTTTACTTCAAGTGTATGTTGTGACAGCCCGTTGGCGTTCCATAAGGCAATTTTTAAGCAATCGAAGATGAAAGCTTAGTTGTGAGTGTCATTATTAAGTTTGTGAGTGTAGTTAACTGCTCCATCATTTGTTTCATTAGGCTCATAATCTCATGTACTTCATTTGAGTTAGGTGGTCTATTATAGTGTTCGGTTTCCTGTGGTATAGATTCTGTAGGGCGGTTGTTATGCCTTAAAATGTCGCTATATGTTTGATTAATGTTTTTTGGCTTTATGTTTTCTGTATTCAGCTGTTCCTTTGGCCTAATCTTACGCTCCTGTACCTTCGGGAATTTAATATTTTGTAGTTCCCTGTATATTTTACAACCTTTATAGTTTGCTGGATGGTTACCATCGCATAGGACACATTTTACATTATCTGATCGTTCTTTCCGTAGGCAGTTACTGGATAAGTGGTCTCCAGCGCATTTGATACATTTGGGGCTACGTCGACAGTACGTCTTGGTGTGACCATATTGCTGGCAATTAGCACATTGAGGTAATTCACGTTTCGGGCGAGGAGGTTCGAAATAAACAAGGCAATGCATAAGGCTTTTGATGTTGTATATAGTCTTGTTGTTATTGTTAGGTTTTAGTTCGACGATGAACATTGGTAGGGGCTTCTTTGAACTTCTTTGCTTGATGTTCCAGATATTACTACACTCATGACCTTTTTCCTTTAATGCATCTTTAATCTCTTCCGGGTCAGTTGATGGATGTATATTTTTAAGCACTACTTTGAAGCTGCGTTCTTGCTTCGGTTTGTATGTATAGAACTCTGTATTTTTAAGTTCTAATTGCTTAACAATGGTAGCATATATTTCTGAATTCTTTGGTTGAATTTTTACTCTATCATTGTAAAGTACTTTTAGATCATAGAGGTCCTGGGCATACTCATTCAGGAGGTTCTGTAGTGGTTGGATATTTCCCACTTTATCTACAAAAATAGGCGGGGCCTTGATTTCCTTCTCCGTTGTAGTATTTTCATCTTGTGGTGTGACATTGTCTAGTTGAGCAAAACTGTTTGAAATTGTTATTGGTGGGGAATTGGATAGCCAGTAAGTATCTAGTTTGGTTTGCTTCTCTTTCCCACTTTGGTCTGGGCTCCTTCTCATTCTTTTACCACGTGAACTTTGGATCTTCCAGCTCTCATTTTCATCCACGCAAGGTTTTGTGGCTGTTGTTGGCGTAAATTGACATGGGTGTGTAGCAGACGCCATAGTTTTCCGGGTTTTAGGTGCAGGCTCATTCATTCTCCATCAGTTAATGGCGGTTTGCACATTTTTGAAATCATAATTCTAATTCAGATTTATGTATGAAGTTTATTTTTCTTCTAATGAAATTTACTTATAAATAATTTCTAAATTAATGAGACTTTTTTATTTAGATAATTAGTCGAATTTTGAAAGTTGATATGGCAACATTTTAACTTGTGACAGATGTCAGTTATCACTTGTCTGAATATATGGGGGTATATAAATATTTATGTTGACAGCTAAATTATTTCCCCATTAGTGGGTAGAAAAATCCAGAGTTTATATAATATAATAAACTATATGGTGAAGTATTTTCACATGCAAAATCGGGGTCCTTATTTCTAGCCTTGGTTGTTGTTTGATTAGCGCGTTGCGATATGTCGCCCCCCCCCAGAGTACGAGGGGCCGCCCGAATGAATTTCGGGGCGGGATTCTCCATTTCTGGTACCCGCCTGGGGAATTTGACATCTTGTTCGTACCATTTCATACCGCTGAATGCCTTAGCCTTGTTGGCCGCGTAAGTTTCAAAAGTACGCGTATCCGTCCCCCACGTGGCCTGGTGGTCGGCACGGACGTAAGGTAGGGCTTTGGGGGACTTATTATTATTATTATTATATTGATTGTGTGAAATTTGGTACAAAGAGGTCTTATAAATAGTTCTCAAAAATCAACCACACAGGTGTACACAATTATACATTTCCTGCAAGTAATAAATGTCATCTTTAGTTAAATATTCTTATGTCAATTTACTGATGAACACCAGCAGCAGAACATAGCATAGGTAACAATATTTTTCAAAGCCAAACTTTCCCAATAATTGCAAATTAGTATTATAATACATTCAAATATAATAGTAATAATTTATAAGTTAACAAATTAAAGGCAAATATATTCGATGTCAAATAATAATACGATGACAATAAAATATCAATTCAATTCATTTATTTACTGAATATGAGTATACATATCTGCTACCATGACTCAATAATTATTTTAATTATCAAAATATGAATAAAAATCTAGCGTCTTTAAATACAATACAATACAAACCTCTTTATTGTACACCATAAATAACTAATTAATTACAAAAACTAGAGGTGTCAAGGGACACCCGGATGGAACGAAGTCATTTATTATTATTTATTATGTACAAAAAACCTGCATACACTCAACAAAAATAATCGTCGCGACACCACACTGTTCAATGCGAAATAGAAATGAAAATATCTGGCTTGCTTTCTATAAGAGAGAGAGAGAGAGACAGACAGAGAAACATGCGCACGCCGCACAGCTGCAAAAAGTGTCGTGACAACTTTTCGTAAGAATTGTTTCCGTCTAGCCCCCTTCACAACGCGCGATAAGGAACTTCGTTCCAAAAATTATAATAATAAAAGGGCGATAGCAACCAGACAACTGATAAACATACATACTTATATATTTCAAAATGCATACTAATATAGATAAATTAGGTACAAACAGAACCAGTAATCACCACACAAAGTATTTCCCAGGTGGGTATCAAACCACGTGGGTCACTATCTTCTAGACAAACAGACCAGGCAAAATACATTCACATTTTTGTTCTCAAAGCGGGGGCAAAGGCAAATAAAACCATTCGTTTAAAATGGCCATATTCTAAAAATATATTTATAGCTTAGGCACGGTTTTAAAGGGCTAACATCTCACATCGTTAGTGGAAATAGTAATATTTTTCTTTTTTGGCGCGTTCGAAAGCATGAGAGAGCAATCTGGTTGCCGTGTGCACTGTGTACACATGGCTACATATCTAGCTATACATTTCCAATATAAGCTGACCTGTCATTGTATGGAAATCCTATATAGAATTCCACATCAGTGAAATTTGTCTTATACAAGTTCCTGCCCATTACGAAGGACCATGAACTTGTATAACACAAATTTCACTGATGTTGAATTCTTTGCAAGTTCACCGTAAGCTTTAAAAGACAAATAAATGCAATAATATTCTCTTCATAAGGACTTGATCCATGAAGATTAGATTAACTTATTTTATTTTGTATAACGGGATTAATATTTTTATTTACAGTGTTATTTAATATAGCTTATTGATTTAAGTACATTGTCTTTTTTTATAATTTTTAACATTTTGACATAATGATAAGCATGTATTTCTTAATTATGACATTAATTTTGTAGTATTTATTATGGTAATGACATTTCTTTTTATATATTATTTTCTAATTTACTAATGTCAATTATGTCATTACATCTTTAAAAATTGCATGCCCTCACCGGCTAGACATAGTGATCTTCACATTTGTATGACACCATAAAATGTAATAATGTACCTGTGTTTGCAATTAATAAATTGATTTGATTTGATTTTGATTTGATTCTCACTTCTATCATACTACTTTAGTTTAAACTTGTAAAGGATATAATTATTTTGGGTACAAAATTGTAAAAATAATTTGTGGACGACGCGGCTGGTTCCACTGTAACTTACTTTTAGCATTTAAGTTATTTATTATACCTTCAGTGTAACTGTTTGTTGTCCTAAAAAAATATATACAACGCGAGATCAGCTTATACTGGAAATGAATAGCTTGATGTGTAGCCGTGTGTACCTCTTATAAATCAGGGGAAAGCAGTAAAACTACGACTGTGGGATGAAATGAAACAAGCTTAGAGGTATGCAAATTAAACGGGCTGATTCAAAGACGAATTGAAAGGAAGTTTAAATCAATTTTATGTCCTATTGCTGTCATAGTTTTGTAGCTGGTACACTGAACATCATGTCTATAGAAATATTCGTATTTATAATAATAATCTTTATTTCAGACATTTTTATATATATTAATTTTGTCTTGTGCAGGTCGCATGTCTGTTTGTCCTGAGTCTGTGTATAAGTATGTATTTACAAAAGTAAAGTAGTATATGTAGTATTTAAAAAATTAAATTAGTATAGTACAGACGCCAGCACATCCAGCTACCCCAATCTGTCAAATTTCTTTTATGGATTTTCAACTTTATCACAAAAGCATAAGGTTCACTTTCAATTGGGGAAATTTGACAGATTGTGGCAGCTTGATGTGCTGGCGTCTGTACAAGCTCTGCTTAGTTTCGTATCAGTTGGCCGTGTGTAAATAATGACCCAGGATATTATTTATTATTATTATAGGCAAAGTGAGGTTCATAGGCCCGTTGGCGTAGTTGGTAAATGTTTGCCTTCCACACCGCAGGTCTTGGGTTAGATTCCCATCCAGCACAGATATTTGTGTGCATGAACATGTCTGTTTGTCCTAAGTCTGGGTATAATCTATACATATAATATAATCGTAGGAAAGTCAAAACTGTATATTGAATATTTTTTAAAAAGGATACTTGGCGCGAGATCTACAATTGATATCGAACCCAAAAATATAGTTTTTAGAATTTTTGTCTGTTTATCTGTTTGTCTCTATGTATGTCCGGGCTAAACTCAAAAAGTACTGCATGGATTTACTTCAAATTTTGCATGGACATTACTTAGAGGTCGGGTCAAAATATAGGGTACATATTATCACGCTGTCATCTACGGGGGAGGAGCTGTAATAATTGATAAACTTTAACGCGAGTAAAACCGCGGGGCACAGCTAGTTATCTATATAAGTATTTATTTACAAAAGAAAAGTAGTACATGAAGTATATCAGTTATCTGGTTTTCATAGCACAAGCACTGCTTAGTTTGTGAACAGATAACCGTGTGTGAATAATGTTGACTGTTTATTTCACACCGTGTACAATGTACATGTTTAGAAACAAGTATTTGTATACTCTAGAACGCGTGCTTTTATGTAACTTACAGTTATTTGTGTGGTATGGGTACTTGTAGAGTCGTCACTACAACTCTACAAAAATAGACTCACTTTGACAAGACAACCTGTTTTATTACATAGACAGTAAGGGTTGTTTTCGTGTAACACGTGTTTCTACCGACGTGGAGTTGAATGTACTTCCATAATAACATGTTAGAATATACTTAGATACCTTGTTCTGTTGGTTCCAGGCTCTAACTCGTTCCACAAGCTGGTGTTGTGCAGATCGATCTTTAGCGTGCTAGCCTTTAAGAAACTAAGTGTTTAAAAGAGAAAATGAATTTGTTTATGAATAGAATAGAATAGAATTTTCCTTTATTCGAGTAAGCAAGACTCAACAATACTGTTAATTAAAACTTACAACTATGTTAGTAAGCACAGACGTTTTTCTGTGAACTATGCCCATCAAACTGCTATCGCCAATGCGTCTGCCAATCTGCGGCGATTATGGCATTTTCCCTCATTCTTTGGGGAGGCTTTTGTCTTACTTACTTTGGCTGACATGATAATGTTGAATAATATTATATAAATGGCGGCCTTATCGCTAGCTGCGATCTCTTCCAGGCAACCCTTGAAAGGACCAGAATAGAAAAAAGGTATTTGTTGGCATATTTAGTAAAGCTAAATGTTTTTTATTTATTAGATTATTACAATTTTCATTTATATATTTTATCTTTTCAATACTTAAGTTAATGGTAAAATATTTATTTATATAGAACCAGCACCACATATTCACATATGTATGAATTATAATCATACTAATATTATAAAGGCGAAAGTTTGTGACTGTGTATGTTTGTTACTTCTTCACGTCTAAACGACTCAAGCGATTTTAATAAAATTTGGTATGGAGTTCGCGGCACCCTGGATTAACACATAGGCTAGAATTTTTAAAGTTTAACGCCGGTAAAACCGCGGGGCACAGCTAGTAATAATATAAAACTTGGGCAAATAACACACTGCCCTCTGATTCCAATCTAGGCAGACCCATTACTATGGCACAGAAAAATCATAAACATACTTATTTTTTTTTATAGACAACGCCCGCATTAGGGAACTTAATTCCTGTGTCCCGGGGTACTTTACAAACATATTATAGACGGACACAAATTAGGTACAGTCAGACTCAGAACAACTATTTATGGGTCACACAAATAGGTGTCAGACGCGGGAATCAAGCCCGGGACACGAAGACGCGAGGTGACTGTCTTAGGGTCAGCGCAGACAGAGAGGAGCGCAGCGGAGAGGATTTTATAAAGGCACTAGAAAATCAACTTTAGAGCTATAGGAATAAAGTGCATACATGCTTGAACCTGACAAAATGCTCGCGCGATCTCGCGCATTATAATGTTCAAGCATATATGCACTTTATTCCTATAGCTCTAAAGTTGATTTTCTAGTGCCTTAATAAAGTCCTCTCCGCTGCGCTCCTCTCTGTCTGCGCTGGCCCTTAGGCGCTGACCACACGTATAGTCAAAAGGCAAAAGTAGTTTCTCTTTTAGCTGAATTTTTACATATTGTGGTTAACCAGTAAACGAAAAGAAAATTGGTTTATACAATTATTGGTTAATCAAATAAATAAATAAAAATAATCGTGTCTATTGGTGGGCCTGATGGCGTGGTTGGTGAATGCTTGCTTTTCACGCCACAGGTCATAGGTTCGCGTCCCACCCAGGATAGATATTTGTGTGCATGAACATGTCTGTTTTTCCTGTGTCTGGGTGTAATTATCTATATCCATAAATAAATATTTACTAAAGAAAAGTAGTATATGTAGTATAAATTCTATATCAGCCATCTGATTTCCATAGTACAAGCTCTGCTTAATTCGGGATCAGATGGCCGTGTGTGAATAATGTCCCTGGATATTTATTACTTATTTATTTATTATTATTACAGAATTGCCGGCATTATTGTAAAATCATTATTATTAGCCTTTATTGCTGATACAAAACAATGATTTTACAAACAGTAGCAAATTGTTTTAACTTAAATCTAATACATCGGGTTTCCCGGTTCAGTGGTCAGCATATCCAGTGGGATAAGCCGTGGGATACACATAGGCCTCTTCCAGCTGCTTCCATTCTTCTCTATTTTATTTATTTTTATTAGGAAGACCAACAGCTTTCAGCGACATTTTTGCTTTATATGTTATACGTGACAGAGAGCCATTAATAGGTCTCCACGCATAAAACATTGTTTACGAATCTTTAATATGTGGTATTCTTAAATTAAAAAACAAATAATAACAATTAAATTAAATTAAACAACGTACTTAAGGCTAATTAGATTAACGATTATTATAATAAACTAACACAACTTTTGAAAAAATTCTTGGCTAAGCACCCTTCTAACCGTCTCTGGTTTAGAGTATTGGATACTTTTCTGGACCAGATTGTCCCTCCAATCATCTTGATATCATCTATCCATATTCTAACTTGCCTACCTCTTTTTATTTTGCCATCACGTGGCTAAAACCATAACAAAGATCAATTAATATATATTTTTAAATTCAAAACGATTTTTACCGATGGGCATTATGTAAGCACCTAATACTTCTTTCTCACCGTGTGTGTGAATTATTTGTAGTATAGGTAGGGTTGCCATTATTGTCGAGATAAATACGGGACTTATTTGTGGCAAATAAATAATAACTGAAAATAAGGGTAGAAATGGTTTATTATTTCGTTACACTTCATCCCCGCCAAAACGACGTTGAATCATAAAAGTATTTTTGTAATGGGACCAAAAGTCTATAATAAACTAGCGGCCCGGTACGTGCTTCGCTACGTATAAGGCATAGTAAGTTATTCAAACAAAAAAATATTTAAAATTGCTAAAAGATATTGATTTTACACTTATTCAAGACTTTTTTTAAATTTTCTCTACGTACAAACCTTCCCTGGACTTCCACGAATAATTCAAGACCAAAATTAGCCAAATCGGTAAAGGCGTTGTTGAGTTATAACATTACAACGAAAAGTGGCATTGATTTATATATATATAGATTACCATCGTCTTTGCGTACTATCTATTCATATAATAAAATCGTAGGAAAGTCAAAACTGTACATTGAATATTTTTTAAAAGGATACTTGGGGCGTGATCTACAATCGATATAGAAACCAAAAATATAGTTTTTAGAATTTTTGTCTGTTTGTCTGTATGTATGTCCGGGCTTAACTCAAAAAGTGTTTCATGGATTTACTTCAAATTTTGCGTGAATATTACTAAGAGGTCGGGTCAACATATAGGCTACATATTATCACGCTATCACTCACGGGGGAGGAGTTATGATAATTTATAAAATTTAACGCGGGTAAAACCGCGGGGCACAGCTAGTTCAAAAATAAACTACAATTAATTCTGGTTGCAAAAGCATATTATTCTCTTGAGGAATACTTTAATGACAAATTGTAATATACTATAACATTGTATTAGTGACATGAGAATTTAATTAATTATAATAATTATTATTTCTGACATGACATGACATTTAATGAGTACTTCATTCTAGCGAGACATTTTATTTATTTTGTACTAGCTGTGCCCCGCGGTTTTACCTGCGTTAAATTTTATAAATTATTATAGCTCCTCTCCCGTAGGTGATAGCGTGATAATATGTAGCCTATATGTTGACCCGACCACTTCGTAATATTCATGCAGAAGTAAATCCATGCAGTACTTTTTGAGTTTAGCCCGGACATACGTACAGACAAACAGACACACAGACAAAAATTCTAAAAACTATATTTTTGGCTTTGATATCGATTTTAGATCACGCCCCAAGTATCCTTTTAAAAAAATATTCAATGTACAGTTTTGACTTTCCTACGATTTTATTATATGTATAGATTTAGAATTTCACAGTTACTCATTGGACCCATTGGATATGTGATTTGTACACCATTCTCATGGTAGAACCTTGACCTCTTTCCGGTCGTGTCGCATAGGCGTCCCATCGGATCGGCTTTAGTACGTGTATATTGAAATACTGTTATATGGGACAAATAACAATACGGGACGTGATACTTAAATACGGTGACAGTCCGGTATATAATAATAATATCCTGAGACATTATTCACTCACGGCCATCTGATTCCAAACTAAGCAGAGCTTGTTCTATGGAAACCAGATTACTGTTATGTTATATATACTACTTTTCATTTGTAAATACATACTTATATAGATTATTACACCCAGACTCAGGACAAATGGGGCGTGAAAAGCAAGCATTTACCAACCACGCCAATAGGCATGACGATTTATTTATTTATTTAATTAACTATAATTAAATACGGTGGCAGTCCCGTATAGACGGTGACAGTCCCGTATATACAGGACGTATGGCAACCCTAAGTATAAGACAGAATACTCTGTTGGCAATTATACGGTGGTTATAAGTAACTTCGCGCTTCGTTAGCGTGTCGTGTCAGACGGCTATCCACATAATTACTTGTAAACTGTAGCTCAAAACGTTTCACGAGTTGAAGAGCTAATTGTTAATCTCAACGAAATGGTTTAAGTGAACTAGCATGAGGTTAAGTGCTCATAATCACACTAATATTATAAAGGCGAAAGTTTGTGAGTGTGTGAGGGTGTATGTTTGTTACTTCTTCACGCAAAAACTGCCGAACGGATTTCGATGAAACTTTGTAGTAATATAGCTTATATATCTGAATAATACATTGGCTATATTTTTTTAAGTTTAACGCGATTAAAACCGCGGGGCACCGCTAGTATTAAATAAATATTGATAAACAGGACAAAAACGGGCAAGTAACACTACGGGACGTGATACTTAAATGCGGTGACAGTCCGGTATATACGGTGATAGTCCCGGATATACGGGACGTAGGGCAACCCTAAGTATAAGACTGTATACACTGTTGGCAATTATACGGAGATTATAAGTAACTTCGCGCATCGTTACCGTGTCGTGTCGGATGGCTATCGGCTTAATTACTAGTAAGCTTTAACTCCAACCATTTCACGGGTTGAAAAGCTAATTGATGATCTATACGAAATGGTTTAAGTGAACTAGCATGAGGTTAAGTGCTCGTAATATTAGATAAATAATAAATAAATATTGATAAACAGGACAAAAACCGGACAAGTAAAAATACGAGACGTGATACTTAGATACAGTGACAGTCCGGTATATACGGTGACTGTCCCGTATACACGGTGACAGTCCCGTATATACGGTGGCAGTCCCGTAGATATGGTGACAGTCCCGTATATACGGTGACAGTCCCGTATATACGGTGACAGTCCCGTATATACGGTGACAATCCCGTATAAACGGGACGTATGGCAACCCTAAGTATAAGACAGTATACACTGTTGGCAATTATACGGTGATTATAAGTAACTTCGCGCTTCGTTACCGTGTCGTCTCAGATGGCTATCTGCTTAATTACTAGTAAGCTTTAGCTCAAACCGTTTCTCGAATGGAAAAGCTAATTGATGATCTCAACGAAATGGTTTAAGTGAACTAGCATGAGGTTAAGTGCTCGTAATATTTGATTAATAATAAATAAATATTGATAAACAGGACAAAAACGGGACCGGTAACAATACGGAATATGATATATAATACAGTGACAGTTCGGTATATACAGTGACAGTCCCGTATATGCGGTGACAGTCCCGTATATACGGGACATATGGCAACCCTAAGTATAAGACAGTATACACAGTTGGCAATTATACGGTGATTATAAGTAACTTCGCGCTTTGTTACCGTGTCGTGGCGTATGGCTATCGGCTTAATGACTAGTAAGCTTTAGCTCAAACCGTTTCACGAGTTGAAAAGCTAATTGATGATCTCAACGAAATGGTTTAAGTAAACTTGCATGAAGTTAAGTACTCGTAATATTAATATTAAATATTAGGTCTTTACCTATGAAATTGCCGTTCTGCAGTACTGGCCATTTCAAATCAAAATAATTTTTGTTTGGCTAAGAATTCTAATTTCAAATTAATTTTATTTTAAAAACATGGATTCTTTTTTCCAAAAGTAGTCATTTCTTTATTGATTAGTGTTACATTTTCATCGCATTTCAATCTTTTTCGTCATCATGGATACGTTAAAAATTCGAGTAATTATGGAATATGAGTACCGTCGTGGCAGCAACGCGGCACAAGCGGCACGCAACATCAACGACGTTTACGGAGCTAACACTACAAACCAACGCACCACCTGTTATTGGTTTGCTCGCTTCCGTTCTGGAAATTTCGACCTGAAAAATGAACCTCGCGGTCGTCCGAAGACTTTGGTCGACAATGACGAATTAAAGGCGGTTGTGGAAGCTGATGATACACAATCTACGGCTGAATTAGCAGCAGCTTTCGACGTTAGCGTCAAAACAATATTGGTCCATTTGCGTCAAATTGGCAAGGTAAAAAAGCTTGACAAATGGGTGCCCCACGAACTCAATGATCGCCAGCGCGAAGTACGCGTCGAGACGTGCCTTGCACTGCTCAACAGACACACAAATGAAGGAATTTTGAACCGCATTGTTACCTGCGATGAAAAATGGATTCTGTTTGATAACCGCAAGCGCTCAGCAAGTTGGTTGGATCCTGGTTCAGCACCTAAACAATGCCCTAAACGAAAACTTACCCCTAGAAAAGTGATGGTCACTGTTTGGTGGTCTAGCGCCGGTGTGATTCATCACAGCTTCTTACCAAACGGGGTGAGCATTACTGCAGATGTGTACTGTGAAGAACTGAGCACAATGATGGAGAAGCTGGCGCATCTCCAACCAGCATTGGTCAATCGCTCGTCTCCGCTGCTCCTGCACGACAACGCGCGACCTCATACTGCACAGCAGACGGTCTCCAAGTTGCAAGAACTGGGGTTGGAAGCTCTCCGTCATCCGCCCTACTCGCCAGACCTTGCGCCTACAGACTACTACTTTTTCCAGAATTTGGATAACTTCTTGGCGGGAAAAAAATTCAATACCCGAGAGGCAGTACAAAATGCCTTTGAAGAATTTGTTGCCTCCCGTCCAGCTGATTTCTTTAAGAAGGGCATCAATAAACTGCCACTGCGATGGCAAAGATGCATTGATTGCATGGGTGATTACTTCGATTAATACAAATAAAAAAATTCATGAAAAAAATTCGTTTAAATTTTTTCATACAAAACGGCAATTTCATAGGTAAAGACCTATTATTTATTAAATAATAAATAATTATCTGCCATCTGATTCTAATAGCCAGAACCTCTATGGCAACCTCTTCGTGTCCCGGGTGTTATTCCCGCGCCGGACAACTATTTGTGTGCTGAATGAGCTGAATGTAATTTAAGTCCGTCTACTATATGTTTGTAAAGTACCACGCGCCAAAGGGATTAGAATCCGTAAGCGGACGTTGTCTTCCTAAAAATTAAAAATACAGTGACAGTCTGGTATATACGGTGACAGACCCGTATATACGGGACGTATGGCAAACCTAAGTATAAGACTGTATACACTCTTGGCAATTATACGGAGATTATAAGTAACTTCGCGCATCGTTACCGTGTCGTGTCGGATGGCTATCGGCTTAATTACTAGTAAGCTTTAACTCCAACCATTTCACGGGTTGAAAAGCTAATTGATGATCTAGACGAAATGGTTTAAGTGAACTAGCATGAGGTTAAATGCTCGTAATATTAGATAAATAATAAATAAATATTGATAAACAGGACAAAAACGGGACAAGTAACAATACGGAATATGATATTTAATACAGTGACAGTTCGGTATATACAGTGACATTCCAGTATATACGGTGACAGTCCCGTATATACGGGGACAGTCCCGTATATACGGTGACAGTCTCGTAGATACGGTGACAGTCCCGTATATAAGGTGACAGACCGGTATATACAGTGACAGTCCCGTATATACGGGACATATGGCTACCCTAAGTATAAGACAGTATACACAGTTGGCAATTATACGGTGATTATAAGTAACTTCGCGCTTCGTTACCGTGTCGTCTCAGATGGCTATCTGCTTAGTTACTAATAAGCTTTAGGTCATACCGTTTGAAGAGTTGAAAAGCTAATTGATGATCTCAACAAAATGGTTTAAGTGAACTAGCATGAAGTTAAGTGCTCGTATTATTAATATTAAATAAATAAAACATTTATTAAATAATAAATAAATATCTTGGGCAACTAATACACTGCCATCTGATTCTAATAGGCAGAACCGCGCCGGAAAACTACTTATGTGACCCAGAAATAGTTCTTCTGTGGCTGGATGTATTTTAAGTCCATCTACTATATGTTTGTAAAGTACCCAGCGGGCGTTGTCTTTTTAAAAAGAATGAAAAAAAGAGATACGGTGATAGTCCCGTTTATACGGTGACAGTCCCGTATATACGGGACGTATGTATGGCAACCCTAAGTATAAGACAGTATACACTGTTGGCAATTATACGGTGATTATGAGTAACTTCGCGCTTCGTTACCGTGTCGTGTCGGATGGCTATGGGTTTAATTACTAGTAAGCTTTAGCTCAAACCGTTTCACGAGTTGAAAAGCTAATTGATGATCTCAACGAAATTGTTTAAGTTAACTAAGCATGAAGTCAAGTGCTCGTAATATTAAAATTAAATAAATAAAACATTTATTAAATAATAAATAAATATCTTGGCCAACTAACAGATTGCCATGTGATTCTAGTAGGCAGAACCTCTATGGCAATCAGACAACTGATAAACATTATTACTAATATTATAAATACGAAAGTAACTCTGTCTGTTTGTCGGGATTTCACGCCAAAACTACTGTGCCGATTTAAATGAAATTAGGTACACAGATAGTCTAAAGCCTGAGAAAGGACGTAACCTACTTTTTAATGCGAAAAATGTGTTCTAAAGGGTTGAAAGGGAGGATGAAAATTGTATGGAAGAATCGTCATTTTTAGAGGTAGAAGTTAGAATCTTATTTTTTGGCTGTTTAGCTGTAAATTTTTTACCCTAATAAAAATAGGGAATAGGAGACAAAAGTTTGAATGGAAATATGTATATCTTTTTTAAAGTTTGTGACAAGAGACAAAATATTAAAGAAATTTTTTATATAACATTAACGGAGTCATTAGAAAATGAACGGACGTAGTCGGGAACACAGCTAGCATTAAATTAATAATAAATAAATATCTTGGGGCAAATAACACACTGCCATCTACTCCTAGTATGAAGAACCACTATGACAATCAGGCAACTGATAAAGATTCATATATGACTAAATACTTCATGGTGTAAGACTTTTGATTAAAAATGGAGTCATTTCGTATTCTTATGCATATAAAAAAATATGTTGTTACATAACTAAATACCAATATTGCATTTGTACTAGCCGATGCTTTTCTAAGGATCCAGCCAGAGGTAGCAGTTCAACTGGGACCTTACAAAATCCAGTACTCTGTACTCGTAAATAAATATCTCGGGTCAACTAATATACTGCCAGCTGATCCCAAACTAAGTAGAGCCTGTATGACAACCAGACAACTGATAAACGTTCAATTATACACAATACAATACTCTTTATTGTACACCAAATGAATTACAAAAGTAGAGACATTAATAGTAGCGAAGTACAAAGGGCGGTCTCATCGCTGGCTGCGATTTCCTAATATGTATATTTATATTACTAAATACTTACATCCAACATATGTAGTGAGGTCATTTAGATAGTCTTACAAACTATAAATATACTATAAATCCGTATTTTAATAAAAATTAAACTAATTATTGACTAACTTTATAGCCAATTTCTATTTCTAAACTAGTATTATATATTTTATAGGACATGTTTGGAACCAGTTCCAACATTAATTCTAATAAACCGGCCAAGTGTAAATGGATATATTCACTGAATCTGTGTATTTCTACGATGTATTTACGTAAAAGTATTCAACTTGACATATGCCATTGAAAGCCTAATCGCTCGATGGTCACCGTAGCCTAGTTGGTAGTGCTCCTGCCTACGAAGCTGGTGGTTCTGGTTTCGAATCCCGGTATGTGCAAATATTTGTGTGATGAGCACGAATATTTGTTTCTGAGTCATGGATGTTTTCTATATATATATATATATATATATATATGTCTACTATATAAAAATAAGTCGGGTTTTCCTTCCTGACGCTATAACTCCAGAACGCACGAACCGATTTCCACGGTTTTGCATTCGTTGGAAAGGTCTCGGGCTCCGTGAGGTTTATAGCAAAGAAAATTTATAAAATTTAACGCGGGTAACACCGCGGGGCACAGCTAGTTTATCTATATATATAAGTATGTATATTGTCGCCTGGTACTCATAGTACAAGCTTTGCTTAGTTTGGGGCTAGGATGATCTGTGACATTGTCCCTAGATATTATTATAATATTATAACTCATTTTGTTCGTGAATGATTTTTAGGATTCCGTACCCAAAGGGGTTTACCTTTTGTGTACGGAACCCTAAAAATCAGGGGTTCGGTGTCTGTCAGTATAGACAGGGAGACACAGATGTACAGTTGCCGTAGGGCAACATAGTTCTCAAACGGAGGAGTCGATTTTGATGCGGTTTTTCGTCAGATAATCACACTAATATTATAAAGTCGAAAGTTTGTGAGTGTGTATATTTGTTACTTCTTCACGTCTAAACGGCTGGAGTGAGTGTGAGCTCGGGTGAGTGAGGTTTTTGCCAGTAGATTGGCCCTACGGCTAGCAGTTGTGGACGCCGCCTTTTCCACACGTAATGGTCCGGCACCTGTAGTATAAGGTGATCTAGTTGCAATTCCCTCGTTTTATGAGGCTATATCCTCTTTATATCATTCTGTCTCCCGCTTTGCTCTGGAGGGAAGTGGAACTATTCATTTCTAACGGCTCCTTTTTTCTTTCTGATTAAATTCGTTGCGGGATCCAAGACAGTTAAAGCGATTCACCGGGACATGCCTGAGCCTCACCGCTCAGTGTCATTTCATTGTGTGCCACTGTTGATCCTGGCTTTCAGGAGTTGCAGTGGTGGGTACGAGGGAGGGACAAGGCCCAAAAAAAAAGGTTCGACCTCATCGTTACATTTCTTCACTACGTTAACTCCTCAATTCAGTTTTAATTTAGGTTTAAAGACATTTATTCCCATTACGACATACATACGTCACTTACATGAGAACTTAAATAACAAATAATATTAACATATCCGTTGTCATCGAGTAATATATATAAACAAAGTTAACAATAACTATCAAAATTATCAAATACATACTACACAAATTAATATGAACTAAATAACAAACCAACACGTACAATTTATATAATAACAGTACAATTTATATAAACGAAGCAAGATAGTATTATGCTAGATATTTGGAAGTTGGTATTTTTGTCTTAATATGATTTGATAGCCTCTTTTTGAATACGTTAAGCGATTTAATATTTTTAATGTCCGAGGGTATCTTATTATAAAACCGCGCGCCATCGCATGTTATAGTAATTTTAACTATTTAAGTATTTGATTAGTCAAAAGCTTAATGATTAAATCATGTTATTTATGAAATCATGCTACAAAAATAATATGTTGGTTTTATTTTTAAGCAAAACTTCTTTACGCCAACTTGATTTGGGGAATAAGCTTTATGAAAAGGGTGCCCACACTTTTCGTAAAGCTTATTCCCCAAGTTAGTGAAGATAGAAAAAGAGAGGGGCAAGAGAGAGAAGTGCTAGCACACATTTTCATTCTCTCTTTCTCTCATGTTCAGTTACATTTCGTATATCTAAGTTTTACTTCTGTCGTGTGGTCTCAAGCTAACTCGTTTATGTTTTAATATGGTCTATGTCTTTCAGGACCGCACTTGGACGGGGAGCCACAAGCCGACTACACACAGTTGGCAGCGCGTCGACGGTACGCGTGTTTCATTATACGCGGCGTACTACGACGAGCGGTCGACACAACGCTACGTGCGAATCCTCGCCTCTTTCCATGGTACTATATATTGTATTATATCAACATATACTACAATCTTTGATAACACCAAAATAGGCATTTTATTTGATGTTATTCAAGATTGGTATTGCAAGTTCCTAGGTTATGTGCGTCAATGTCATCAACTACATCCCCTGGCGGGCAATACGGGGGAGGCACTGGTCTACCACATGGTGCCTCCCTATCGGCGTGGAATAGTCGGGACATATTTGTACGATAGCACGATTAAGTTCGTCAGTCGTAACGGGATTGATATCCAGAGGCGCTCTCCTGTGGGGTTCCTCAGGAGTCCGTGTTAGGACCTCTGCTATGGAATCTCGCTTATGATGCGGTCCTGTGGATTGGTCTCTCTCCCGGAGTGACCGTCATCTGCTATGCGGACGACACGCTCGTCATAGCCTGGGAGGTAAGCTTCCAGCGGGTGGTACGGCTCGGTGCTCGGTGCGGTGTTGCATGTGTCGCCAAAAGGTGACTGGGACTTCAGGTAACGCCTCACAAGACCGAGGCGCTTGGGTTCCATGGCTTACGCCGTAGGGAGGAACCACCCAGTACGTCGATCCCATTAGGTGACGTGGAAGTCAAGGTGGGGCGGTACCTGGGCCTCAACCTAGACAGTCGATGGGGCTTCGAGGAGCACTTTGGGCGTCTGTCCCCCGAGTTCGCCGGGTAACCGGTGCGTTACGCCGGCTTTTGCCGAACCTCGAGGGTTCACGGGAAGGAGTTCGCCGCCTCTACGGAGGTGTCATGGGATCCATGGCCCTTTACGGGGCGCTTTCTAGTCTAAACGCCTGACAGGCGCCTTCCGCTGCAGAACTATTCTAAATAAATCGCTATTGTATTATTTTGAAAATAAAAATGTGCTTTGCACACATTGAGCCTATGTAATGCCCTTCATCATCATATCAGCCGAAAGACGTTCACAAAGAGCTCAACAACGGTCGCTTCCAGCGACCCTCAATCATCAGTCTTGTAGGGGGCCTTATTCTTATTCTCCTGGTGGCGGCTATTTCCAGTCCCCGGAGGTCCTGGTAACACTGCGTCCAGTGATGAAATATTGTGCTCGCCGCTCCAACTAAACTAATTGTCTAACCCTGCAACATAAATAAATTGCAGAATCTTCATGGCAGGAGTAACGATAACATCGTCCTGGTGCAAAAAGTGTTGACCCAGGACGGTGTTACGTTTATGCATCAGTGGCTCACAGTGACAGAGCAGGTGTAGAGGTGTTAGGGGGCCTGCCTACGCTGCGTCTTCCAGTTCGCGGTTGCCACTCGAGAGCCCTTAATTCTGTTTAGTTATTGAGCAGTGATTACCGTTTGGACGGAGTTATTCACAGTTCGCCTCCGACAGAGTGTTCTAAATTGTTTTCTTGTGAATATTCCCGAGACTGACATATTTCACCTGTCCTTCGTATCACAGAAATTCTCAGGTGGTCGACCCTGTTTTTAATGTAGACATCAATATCATCCTATACATTTAAAACTTTTTAGGGATCCGTAACCAAATGGCAAAAAACAGAACCCATATGTATTCGTCATGTCTGTCAGACACTTTTTTTCGAAACTATTACAACTATACTGTAAAACTTAGTAAGTAGATGTATTCTATGAACCGCAATAATATTTTCACACAAAAATGGAAAAAACACAATACATTTTGAGTGGTCCCCATACTTAGAACTGAAACTCAACATATTTTATATTAACATGTGGGTCATCTCTAGATAGGTCTTCAAAAGTGATATTGACGTTTCTAATCAATTTTTTTCTAAACTTAATAGTTTGCGCGAGAGACACTTACAAAGTGTTAAAATATGCCCCCTCCCTGTAACTTCTAAAATAAGAGAAAATTAAAACTAAAAAAAAAATTTACTTTTCATTCAATCCACTACTACAAGAACTTTAATATTATGTTACTTGCTGCTACGGAACCCTTCATGGGCGGGTCCGACTCGCACTTTTTAGGGTTCCGTAGCCAAATGGCAAAAAACGGAACCCTTATAGATTCGTCATGTCTGTCTGTCTTTCTGTGTCTGTCTGTCCGTCCGTATGTCACAGCCACTTTTTTCCGAAACTATAAGAGCTGTACTGCTGAAACTTGGTAAGTAGGTGTATTCTGTAAACCACATTAAGATTTTCACACTAAAATAGAAAAAAAAAACAATAATTTTGGGGGGTCCCCATACATAGAACTGAAGACCAAAATTTTTTTTCATCGTACCCATACATGTGGGGTGTCTATGGATAGGTCTTCAAAAATCATATTGAGGTTCCTAATATAATTTTTGTCTAAACTGAATAGTTTGCACGAGAGACACTTCCAAAGTGGTAAAATGAGTGTCCCCCCCCCCCCCGTGTAACTTCTAAAATAAGAGAATAATAAAACAAAAAAAATATATGATGTACATTACCATAAAAACTAACAACGAAAATTGGTTTGAACGTGATCTAGCGAGTAGTTATTTTTAATACGTTATAAACCGCAATTTGTTTTCATTTAATCAACTGAAATACCTACTTGCTGCTACGGAATCCTTCATGTGTGAGTCCGACTCGCACTTGGCCGGTTTTTTGAGTTGCCAACGACGCCGTCGCATATATTTTAAATTTAAAAATCATCTAATGAAAATATAATCTCATTTTTATAGGCTATAAATATTGTATTGTAACGAAAAACCAGCTTTATGCATAATATCGGATTATGCATAAAGCTGGTTTTAGCGAAAATAAGTTTAATAAGCAATATATCTTAGAATTAAACGTAGTCTCACATCACCACCAAAGAATGTCCTTATCTACAACAGATAATATTTCCATAAACTATTAGTTACCCAAGTTTAAAATCTTTTTGTTTAAAATTTTTATCTAACGATAAGGTTGAGCCATGCGTTATGGCAATTACAGAAGGCGTTTTGTAATTACGCAACTTGTGACTTCGACCGGTTCGTTTCACAGGGGATGATTCTCGGACACGGAATATTTATATTACACTCATCTTATGATGATGACTATGTATTTTTGTTACGTTTTGGATTGTATAAATTTTGAATTGAATAAATAAATAATTATTATTATACTACATTTTGACCGCTATTTTGTGGTCTTGATTTTAGTATTGGTTATCCTTACATAAGGCGTTTTGTAATTACGCAACTTATGACGATGACCGGTCTGTTCCACAGGAGCTGATTCTCAGACACGGAATATTTATATTTCACTTACGCAACTTGTGACTTTTTTTTTTTTTCATTTTTAAAAAGACAACTCCCACACTAGGTAATCTAATCCCTGTGTCGCGGGGTACTTTACAAAAATATAATAGACGGACACAAATTACATACAAACTCAGAACAACTATTTAAGGGTCACACAAATAGTTGTCTGGCGCGGGACTCGAACCCGCGACACGAAGCGGCGAGCGAGGCGACTGTCTCAGCCGCTGCGCCACACGTGGCGAAAGTGGATGTTTGTTACTCTTTCACGCAAACACTTTTGATGAGACTTTGCAGTAATATAGCTTATATACCAGAATAACACATAAACGCGGGTATAACCGCGGGGTACAGCTAATATCCCCGTAAATGTCAATATTTTTAGACACGTTTCACATCACCAGCTTACCCGCTTGCTCATCATTACAGCTAAATAAGTCCACTGCTGGACAAGCCTCCCTCAAGAATCGTCTTGAGGGGATATGCCATAATCGCCACGCTTGGCAGGCGGGTTGGCAATCGCAGTAAGATAGTCATAGTAATCAGAAGGAAGCTGCTGCCCTTCCTCAGGTAGATATTCCCTCGGGTCGACTTCTACGCCCCCCACGGGATGAGATGGGGTGATGATATTCTGATTCTGATATTTGTCGCCGTCACCACACAGCAGCCCGCTTGCTCGTCGAGAAAAATATTTTTTAATTAATGTTGCCAATTCAGCAACAAAAAGTGTGTTTTGCAAAAAATCTGTCTTATCTAACCCTTAATTTTTGAATCATTAAATCATTTCATAATGCCAGATACCAACCAGACCAGAACCAGAGATATTTATATATCTACGTATACAAAAATCTGACACGTAACTACTTTATAAAGAATCTCATCTGCTCTTGACGGTTTCTTAAAATAACTAACAATGAATAACAAAAATGTAAATAATCTCTTTCGTATTTACAAACAATGTTACGTAAGCACATCTCGTTGAAATAAATCATGAGATTTCGCATTCTTGCATTTAAAACATGTTGACTTGTTGACCCACGTACAGACGGCTACATATCAAGCTATACTTATATATAATATATTTGACGGTCACCGTAGCCTAGTTGGTAGTGCTCCTGCCTACGAAGCTGGTGGTCCTGGGTTCGAATCCCGGTAAGTGCAAATATTTGTGTGATGAGCACGAATATTTGTTTCTGAGTCATGGATGTTTTCTATGTATATAAGTATTTATCTATCTATATAAGTACGTATATCGTCGCCTGGTACCCATAGTACAAGCTTTGCTTAGTTTGGGGCTAGGATGATCTGTGTGACATTGTCCCCAGATATTGTTAGATATTACCTTTCCAATATAAGCTGACGTCTCTTTAAATGAAAATGCTATACCAATCGAGATCAGCTTATACTGGAAATGTATAGCTTGATATGTAGCCGTGTGTACGAAAGCGCTATACAATCTCACGTCTTAAACTTTAATTTTATACAAAGAGTATAAAAAAGTAAATCAGCAATTAAGTTATATTTGTTTAGATGTAGCACGCGCGCCGCCGCGTCGCTCCTGTACCCGCGACGACTAGGTATGCGCGTAATTACGGTACAGAATCCCACAAACAGGGCTACCACTTCAACAGATAAAATTTTACAGTAATACCTTTATAACGACGGGTTGACGACGGACCGTTTGTCGTGATTGGTAAATCCTTGCCTTTCACGCGGCAGGGTTCGATTCCCTCCCACCCAGAACAGATATTAGTGTGCATGAACATGTTTTATACATAACCTAAAGAAATTCCTCCTATCTTATCAAACTAAATTTGAAAACGTAAATGTAAACATATCAATTCTATAATTAGCTGTCTTAAGTAATTATCTATAATATTATTTTATTTTAATTTTATTTTATATTACTTATTTAATATTCTTTATCCATAATGCCTACTCCCAGTAATTATTTTAAAGACTGTCCGTGATCTAGAATGATTTTACATCCGTTCGAGTGTTACACACAAGGTTGCCAACTGAAAACCAGCGCTAGGTGCCCTCACCTAGCATAAGCTGAGATGGTGACCTTTCGGCAGAGCATATATAAGTAGCAGGTTCTTCTTGTTTAATCTTACTATCTTTTATGTTTAACTTTTGTCTGTTGTATTTATGTTTTCATTCATGTGTGCCTTTGTTGAATAAATTTATTTTTCTTTCTTTTCTTTCTTTCTTTCTTTCTTTTCTTTCTTTCTTTCTTTCTTTTCTTTCTTTCTTTTCTTTCTTTCTTTTCTTTCTTGTCCTGAGTCTGGGTGTAATTATGTGATTGAACAGTTAGAAGTTTTGATAACACGTGTGGCGCAGCGGCTAAGACAAGCCTCGCCGCTTCGTGTCGCGGGTTAGAGTCCTGCGTCGGACAACTATTTGTGTGACCCACAAATAGTTGTTTTGAGTCTGGATGTAACTTGTGTCCGTCTGTTATATGTTTGTAGAGTACCCCGCGACACAGGGATTAATTTCACTAATGCGGGCGTTTACTTTTAAAAAAAAGTAATAAGTACTTATAAGACCTTTTTTACAAAGTTACCCAGTTATACTGTTTGTTCCAAGTAAATCTAATAACATTAAACGCATTTATTAAAATAAAAGCATGTCTATTTTCTTGCTGTGTGGTGACGGCATAGAATATTATCACCCCATCTCATCCCGTGAGGGGCGTAGAAATAGTCCGAGGGAATACCTACCAGAGAACGAGCAGAAGCGTTTGTCTGTGAACTAAGACCAGCATACTGCGATCGCAAATCTGTCTACCAAGCGTGGCGATTATGGCATATCCCCTCATTCTTTGGGGAGGCTTTTCTCCAGCAGTGGACGTACTTTGGCTGACATGATGATGATGATGATGTCAATCTTCTATGCTGCTGCAATTAATGTTAAGTAATCTTTGATAGTAGTCGAAAGTTTAATTGTATTCTAAAGCAAGAAAACGTTGTCTGAACTAAACACAAAATTCCCTTTAAATCCTTACGTCAACTAACTTAGGCACATCCTTATTTACCAATTTCAACAGATTATATAAATTTTCTATGGACACACAGTATTATCTTGAATAAAATATGCACGGCAACATTTCTCGGGAATCTGTATCAAAACAAGATCATAAGCATAAAATTTTATGATGGAACATTTGTGCACGTATAATATTGTCAGACTTTACACAATTTATTGAACACTGTTGTATTTTATATTCACAATGGATAATCTTGGTTGTTATACTATTTTAGGGCCCAAGCCGACTTGCTACTTTCAGCAACCTCCATCGACAATTTAGTTTATTTCCAAACGTCATGACTCATGCCATAGACATAGATCATTTTATTGCCAGAATACCAGTACGGAATAAAGATGTTATAACAATTTGATTGATCAATAGTTACCCATATCGGGCATGCAATATTTGTCTACCTATCTTAATATTAAACAATTTATTTTTATAATCTTGACAACAGATAAATAACACATCATGATAAATGTCGCAAAGAATGAAATTGACATTAAAATTCAGTCGCATTTTGGAAGTATGTTAATAATAATAATAATCATTTATTTGTGGAACATAGGTAAACACAATGATTGGTTTTAAATTAGTTTAGGTAGTTGACAAAATGGTTCTAGGGCTTTATTTTCATACAAGAATCTAGGATCTCATCGAGAAGGAAGAGTTTGATTAATTTCCTCAAAGAGAAATGTTTTTATACCACTAAGGAATATTTAGAACATCGATATGTTCTAAATATTCCTTATAAACTTATATCTATTCATATACATAATTATTTCGATAAATAATTATGTATATGAATAGATATAAGTTTCATAACTATACATTTGCACAACCTAACTTTTTAATTAGCATCTTTAATAATAGATAGAATGATATCTAGATGTTTAAACAAAAAACAATCACTTAAAGGTTACTATTTAAGTAGAAAAATTAAACACACACACACAGCTAAGTAACGCAATATAGCGACAATCGTACCGTATTAAAGCAACCGTAAACTCCAAAGAAACAAGGTGTATTGTGTGTGCAACGACCCTTATCAATAAATAATACTCACACACTTAACACATTGAGATAGTACTCACTACAAGATTTCTTTATAATCTGTATTAAAATCGGTCGTGTAAATCTCGAGATTAACCCGAAAAGACAGCTCAGTAAAGACGTAACTTCTTAAGCCACGTTTAAATAAAAAAATAAAAGGAAAACTTAAGAGGCCGGGTCAACAAAATAATCTCGGTCAATAAAGACATCAGGGAAATCTTAAGTACTGATAAAGCAACGCCATAATTACCGCAGATTGTGATACCCGATCGCCAGTTCGTATTTTCTCTGAATACAAAACAAAAATAAAGAAAATGTGTTGGCAACCACCAACTTAATCAACAAGTATGTTTTTTATTTTAAAGAAACTTTACAACTAATAAGTCACGTCGGCTCATTAAAATAGTAGTATTAAGTGCAGTTTAAGAAAGTATTTTTGTATAACATTTTAAAGAACCTTACAAAATGGTTTGGAAGTGCGCAGACGCAGACGGCGACATTGCGCGCGGAGGCGATAAGCTCACACTCATTTGTCACTTCAAGGCGAGCGTACGCGTCGTGTAAATTCCTTCCCGACGAGATAAACGCACCCAACTCCTATGTTCTAGTGAGGAATGAGGGACAAACACAATTCTTTAGCTTTTGTATTTCGTATTTGGTTTGGAAAGATTGTTTGTCGGTCGTAAGTTTCCTTTTGTGAAATAAGTAAACACTTTTAAGTTCTGATTTGTTTTAGCACACAACCGATATTATTATTGGAACGAAGTTCCTTATCGAGCGTTGTGAAAGGTGGCTAGTCGGAAAAAAATCTTACGAAAGTTGACACGACACTTTTTGCAACTGTGCGGCGTGCGCATGTTTCTCTGTCTGTCTCTCTCTCTCTCTTATAGAAAGCAAGCCTGATATTTTCATTTCTATTTCGCATTGAACAGTGTGGTGTAGCGACGATTATTTTTGTTGAGGGTATACAGGTTTTTGTACATAATAAATAATAAGAAATAACTTCGTTCCATCCGGGTGTCCCTTGACACCTATCAAATTTTTTAATTATTTTTTATGGAGGTCACTGTATGCGGATAGCGTAGAACCGGCAATTGGAGATCTTTGTAGGAGGCCTTTGTCCAGCAGTGGGCGTCATTTGGCTGATATGAGGGCGTCAAAGTATTCCTTCGAATCGAGACTACTGGAAAACGTGCCAGATGACTGGCAGCATTGCCACGTTTAATAGCCATGCTTATTCTTTGGCCAGTCAGCCACAGTTTGGCCAGTACTAGTCTGCCAACGTGGTGGACTATGACCTATGCCCTCTCACTGTGCTCTCCGGCGGGGGTACTTAGTTTGTAGATTTACTTCCTAGACGGATTAAGCCCTCGCTCGCCTCTATTGTCAGGTGAAGCAGTGAAAACCTCCTTTCTTTTTCTTTTCTTATTGTTTTCCATAGTGGACCTTTTATAGGTCCTCGCCGTTTTGGAAGACAACAAAACTGCAAAACTATTGACACTTTTAAAAGACTAGTGAAAAATTACTATTTTTCAATTTCATCCTTATAGAATGTATTATTAGTATTTAGTTTATTGTTAAGTCTAAATTGGATATAATATTTATATGTATTTAAGTATATATGCAATAATAAGTATGTAAGTGTATTATAGACCTACACACATCATTATGGCTGTGTAAAATTTTTCCTGTCGCAGGTCTGCTGGAAGAAATTTCTTGGAAATAAGCAGCACCTTTGTACTATACATTTCTTCGCACTTTTATCTATTTATTGTATGTTTTGTGTGTACAAGAATAAATAAATAAATAAATAAGAAATGAGGTAGTCCCCGGGCTTACCAAATAAAACCACCGCGTTAGCTTCGCCTCTCGGTACTGTGAGTGATGGCTCCGGGAACTTGAGACGATCGCCAACTGGAACCACCACTTTTACACTTATGCGTCATAGAGAACTTCCTCCCAAGGGGCCGAAGGTTTGGTTGCTCCCTATGCACTCCTTGTGCGTAGGGCAACCTGCAGCGGGTCGTTCTTCTTTTAAACCTACAATTTGAAGAGCATTTTTGTAATTTCTCGCATTTTTTAACATCTATTAAATAATAACCTTAAAAAAATAAAAATTATTTTTTTATGAGTTGCCAGAAGACTACTTAATGCTTAATTGTAGGTTGGCAACGTATTGCGTTCGGTTGTGGTTTACTAGTAAACATTGTGACAGAGTGGTCCTTTTCATCGGAGACAGTATTTCGCTTTACCACTCTGTCACAATCGTTTGTGACCAAAGATTCGGTATTTTTACATTCACTAACAGGGGAATTGAGAAGTATATACTGTGTTGATTATTTAAAGCCAATTCTGGACATCGACTTCCTCTAGGCAATATAAAAAGTAGCATTCTAAAGGGACGCTTGTTACAAAGAAGGACAAATTATTGTAGGTAAAAAAGAAGAACGACCCGGCTACCAACGATTAACTATGGGACCACGCTTCAAGCGTTTCAACCCCAAACGGTTCAAGTATGTAATTTCCTATTTGAGGCCTATAGTATGCACACCGCGTTTTTTAAGCGCGCCGTTGACGCGCCTTTGTAGCGATACAGACGCGCGTTAGCATCGCGTTTGTATCGATTCAAACAAATACCAAACTGCTCTGTAGGTTGAACGCGCGCCTTCGACGAGTTTAAAAAACGTGGTGTACTCAGGCTCTTAATTACTATTTTTGTGCCGCTTGAGGGTTACGACATTTTACTCTAGATATACGTGTTAGCAAATTTAAAAGTTACACATCTTTTTACAGCGATTAAAACAACATAGAAGAATTTAGAATCATCACAAATCAAATTCCACAAGAAAGTAAAATGCACTTCCCACTACTTGTTTACTAACCGTTTCAATTGTATGTTTTGAGAGAAAATGATCCAATAAACTTAAACAAACCAGTCAATGCATTATGACGTAAAACTACGTTTTCCTTGTTAGTCATAAATATTGTTCCATGTCATGTAAATAAAATGTAATGATAAATCTGGTACAACGTTACCATTCGTCTTCCGTACGTCAGGAAGATCGGAACGGAATTGCGCGTAACAGGATGGCTAGTCAACCGTTGGCAGGTCACGAAGATTTATCATTTAACCATCATCACGGTCATCACGGTCATCATGGTCATCACGGTCACCATGGACATCATAGTCATCATGGACATCACCACTTCGGAGAACGTGATAGTCCATTTACGGCAGCAACATGTATCGACATTGCAGTGTGCTTACTTACTGCAGGAATTTTTGCTATTGGTGTTTTGTCGTGGATTGCAACAAAAAAGTTCAGACATTTTAAAAACTATGTGTTTCTTAGTGTGATTTTTAATAACTTGGTCAATATTGTGTTCCGTTTAATGCGCGGATTCCATCTTGAAAACTTTTTTCATAGTGAAGCAGTCGGATTTGTGTTCGGGACTTTATTTATATATTTTAGATTGACGTTAAGTTCTTGGTTATTAGCGTTGTGTTATTTAATATATATGGATGTTGTGAACGTTTTTGGAGAGTTTCGAAGGAAGTTTCTTAAGACTAGTTTATTTTGCTGGGTATTTCCTATACCTATGGCGTTATTTTTCGTGTTTGTGCTACCTTTAATCAAATCTTTGAGAGAGCATATTGCATACTTTATAGTGGCTCAAATATCTATAATGTTATTGTTTAATGTGTATTTATATTCACGAGTTCTATATACATTGTTTAATGTTCAGATACATGATAATAGTGATAGATGTAAACGATTACAGATAGCAACTGCTATATTTTTTATAAGTGGGATTATAATGCTTTTGTTGCCCATAAGAAAAATAAACCCCGAACGTATTCCTGTTGTTGTATCAGCAGTTTTGGCCTATTTGCCTGTTGTGGCATTGAACATATATTTTATTGTGGTTAAAATTAATCGTAAAGTATGGTATGAATATTTTAGAAAAAGAAATATACACACCTGAAATATGGGAGTTGTTTTATTAAAAATAATAATATATTAATAATAATATCCCGTGGAAATATTTACACGCTGACATCTGATCCCAAACTAAGTACAGCTTGTACTATGGGAACCAGATAACTGATATACTATATATTTATTTTGTTAATAAATGCTTATATAGTAATACGTACTTATGTAGTCACTAAGTACCATATGGTTTGAAAATCAAATTTAACTAACTTATTTTTTTAAAATTAAATAACTTACTGAGGTGTTTAAGCAGAAATACAAAGTGTAATTTATGTTAATCAAGCATAAGAATGGCTTTTATACGTTCTACTAATATTATAAATGCGAAAGTTTGTGAGTATCGATGCATGAATTGAGTTGGCGTGGTTGATTAATGCTTGCTTTTAAAGGCGCAAGAAAGTTATTTGTGCGCATGAACATGTCTGTTTGTCCTGAGTCTGGGTGTTATTATCTATATAAGTATGTATTTCAAAAAAGAATAGTAGTATATGTAATATGTCAGTAATAGTTTACATGGTTCAAGCTCTGCTTAGTTTGGGATCAGATGGCCGTGTGTGAATAATGTCCCAGGATATTATGGTATTATGGCTGTTTGTTGTTCTTTCACGCAAAAACTACCAACCGGATTTTAATGAAACTTTATTTATAATTTATAAATTTATTGCTTTTTTCATGGGTTTAAATTTGGTAAGTATATTTGTTTCCAACATGAACCCTGTTAGGGCACAGCAATACAAAACAAATAGTTATTACTAAAGTCAGATCGTAATTATAATTAACATTGTAGGTATAGGTACGTAGGTATTACAATAAGTGATAAAACTAAATAGGTAACAACATTAAAATGATAAATTAATAATAAATAAAAGATATATATATATATATATATATAAAATTTATTAAATTTATTAAATTTACGAACATATCTTTGATTTATTATTAATTTATCATTTTAATGTTGCTACCTAATCTGTTATAGCTTTGTAGTCGGACATTCTCTGACCAAATTGGAGATGTTCTCAAGAAAGGGCAGGTCAGAAGTACCCTAAACCGGCGAGCATGTATGAAGAATATAATGACAGTAATCGAGGCAAAAGAAGTATGCAAAGATCGTGACAAATGGAAATCCGTTGTCTCTGCCTACCCCTCTGGGAAACAGGCGTGAGTCTATGTATGTATGTATGTATTAATATAGCTTATATCCAGATCCTACTTATATTATAAACGCGAAAGTTTGTAAGTATGGATGGATGTTTGTTACTCTTTCATGTAAAATCTACTGAATGGATTTTAATGAAACTTTACAATAATATAGTTTATACATCAGAATAACACATAGGCTACAATTTATAAAGATATTGTGTGAATTGTCCAAAATATGACGATAAGTGTCAAGTAAGTAGGAAAAAATCTACCATTTGCGAGTTATTCCGGCGTGCACTGCCAAAACTGCTAGAGGTACACATTCTACAAATATTATAAATGCGAAAGTTTGTGAGTATATGTAGATGTATGTATGTTTGTTACTCTTTTAATATATAAAGAGACACATAAAGACACACAACACATAAAGTTTACCGCAGGGCACAGCTAGTTAGCTAAGACAGTCGCGTCGCTGCTTCGTGTCCCGCGTTCGAATCCCGCTAGTGTGTGAATGTGTATGTTTGTTACTTCTTCACGTCTAAACGGCTGGAGCGATTTTAATAAAATCTGGTATGGAGTCAGCTGACACCCTGGATTAACAAATAGGCTGTAATTTTTAAAGTATAACACGGGAAAAACCGCGAGGCACAACATAATTTGTGGAGTGAATCTTTAGGGGATAAACACGAATATGTGTTCTGTCTGGGTGTAATTTATCAGTAAAAATTAGTACACATCAATGGTGGTAGGGATGTATTTAGAAATATATTAGCATGTTAATCAGTGGTAGGCTTGCCATAGTATAGACGCCAGCACATCAAGCTACCCAATCTGTCAAATTTCCCCATTTAAAAGTGAACCTGTGAATGGGACAATCGGAAGGGGAAGACCTCGAACATTCTCTGACCAAATCAGAGTCGTTCTCAAGAGAGGCCAGGTCAGAAGTACCCTAAACCGGCAGCACCGGCGTCGAGCAGAACATGGGGTAATGCAGGATTATGTTTTATATTTATAAATACTAAATTGTGGTATGATTTTGATACATACATGTCCTATAATTTAATTTTGATAGTTGATATAAATTTAATAAACGCACTAATCATTGTCAGTCAGTAAAATTTAAATTGTCTAGAAGATTGACAAAAGAAGTATAATTGTTTTGTTTGAATGGTACAACCGGAAGGGGAAGACCTCGTAGAATATTCTCTGACCAAATCATAGACTTTCCTAAGCAAGGCAGGTCAGAAGTACCCTAAACCGACGAGCATGTATGATGAATATAATGACAGTAATCGAGGCAAAAGAGGTGTGCAAAGATCGTGAAAATGGAAATCCGTTGTCTCTGCCTACCCCTATGGGAAACAGGTGTGAGTCTAGGTATGTATTGTGTGTTCATGCTCGTTGCGTGTTAATGCTCCCTGGTTCACAAAATAGTCGGAGCAACATGAGCTTCTCATAATAAGAAAATAAAAGCAGAAATTGACCACAGAACAAAGAGTTATAATAACCGAATTCACATGCATATCAACAGCCTTGCAACGGCTTCAATGCACAACCTCAGAACAGAAGACGGAAACGTCCACATATTTGGGACTCTATTATGTAAACCATAATACCGAAGAGAGGAAGATCAGATTACGGTCACCATAGCCTAGTTGGTAGTGCTCCTGCCTTGAAGCTGGTGGTCCTGGGTTCGAATCCCGGTAAGTGCAAATATTTGTGTGATGAGCACGAATATTTGTTTGTGAGTCATGGATGTTTTCTATGTATATATGTATTTATCTATCTATATAAGTATGTATATGGTCGCCTGGTACCCATAGTACAAGCTTTGCTTAGTTTGGGGCTAAGATGATCTGTGTGACATTGTCCCGAGATATTAGATATTATCTTCGCTGGAAGACTAAACCTCATACACATTATCTACTTTGAACAAATCTGCTTAAAGCCTGGGAGGCTGACCGCAAGGTGAAAATAGAAAAAATAATCTGGGTGTAATTTATCTATCTATATAAATAAAAAGACAAGTCCTGACTGACTGACTGACTCATCAACGCCCAGCCCAAACCCTTGGACCTAGAAAGCTGAAATTTTGCATAAATGTTTGCTTTATAATGTAGACAAGGAATAAGGAAGGATTTTTCGAAATTCAACCCCTAAGGGGGTAAAACAGGGGCGCTAAGTTAGTATGAAACTTTGCCGTTTTTGAAGTTTAAGGCATAAAAATTGGTATTTGGCCTTCCAGTTAAAAATAAAAAATCACGTATTTCAGGGTTTTTGGAAATTCCACCCCCAAGGGCGAAAAATAGGGGATGTAAGTTTGTATGGAAAAGGTGACAATTTTTAAGTTAAACACATGAAATTTGGTATTTGGCCTTTTAGTTAAAAATAAAAAATATGTGTTTCAGCATTTTTGGAAATTTCAGCCCCAAGAGCGTAAAATAGGGGGTGTAAGTTTGTATGAAAAAATGTGACAATTTTTAAGTTAAACGCATGAAAATTGGTATTAGGCATTTCAGATAAAAATTAAAAATATATATTTCAGGATTTTTGGGAATTCCACCCCTTAGGGCGTAAAATAGGGCATGTAAGTTTGCATGAAAAATGTGACTTTTTTGAAGTTAAACCCATGAAAATTGGTATTTGGCCTTTCAGTTAAAAATAAAAATATGTATTCCAGGATTTTTGAAAATTCCACCCCGAAGGGCATAAAATAGGTGATGTAAGTTTATACTGACTGACTGACATATCAACGCACAGCCTAAACGGCTGGAGTTAAAGACTTGAAATTTTGACAGAAGGTACCTTTTATGACGTAGGCATCCACTAAAGAAGGGTTTTTGAAAATTCCACCCCCACGGGCGTAAAATTGGGGATGTAAGTTTGTATGAAAAATGTGAAAAAGTTTTAAGTTAAACGCATGAAAATT
Source organism: Pseudoips prasinana (assembly GCA_951640165.1). Classification (NCBI taxonomy): domain Eukaryota; kingdom Metazoa; phylum Arthropoda; class Insecta; order Lepidoptera; family Nolidae; genus Pseudoips; species Pseudoips prasinana. Next base: position 21,878,434 of record OX621260.1, read on the forward strand.
GTTATTTGGCATTTCAGTTAAAAATTAAAAATATATATTTCAGGATATTTGAGATTTCCCCCCTAAGGGCGAAAAGTAGGGTACGTAAGTTTCTATGTAAACTGCGACTTGAAATTAAACCCAAGAAAATTGGTACTAGGCATTTCAGTTAAAAATTAAAAATATATATTTCAGGATTTTTGGGAATTCCACCCCTTAGGGCGTGAAATAGGGGATGTAAGTTTGTATGAAAAATGCGACATTTTTGAAGTGAAATCCATGAAAATTGGTATTTGGCCTTTCAGTTAGAAAAATAAAATATTTAATTCAGGATTTCCGAGAATTCCACCCCTAAGGGTGACAAATAGGGGATGTAAGTTTGTATGAAAAATGTGACAATTTTGAGGTAAACGCATTAAAATTGGTATATGGCCTTTCATTTAAAAATTATAAATATATATTTCAGGATTTTTGGAAATTCCACCCCTAAGACGACTAGAATAGGCGATGTAAGTTTGTATTAAAGTCAGTATTTTTTGAGTTAAACGCATGTAAATTGGTATTTGGTCTTTCAGTTAAAAATAAAGCATATATACATACATAGACTAACGCCTGTTTACCAGAGGGGTAGGTAGAGACAACGGATTTCCATTTGTCACGATCTTTGCACACGTCTTTTGCTTCGATTACTGTCATTATATTCTTCATGCTGGCCGGTTTAAGGTACTTCTGACCTATCCTTTCTTGAGAACGTCTCCGATTTGGTCAGAGAATGTCCGACGAGGTCTTCCCCTTCCGGTTGTTCCATTCACACAAGCCAGGTATACTTCTTTGGTCAATCTTCTAAAATAAAGCAATCCAGGGAATAATTTGCTGTTAAAAAAAGGTAATCCAAAACTGATTCAATAGATCGCCGAATCCAAATTTAACAACTTCAAATTTAAAAAAAATTGTTTCTTATGCCAGGTAGCTTAAAATGTCGTGGTCGTTGTTGTCTAAGTAAAGATTTAGGGTTTTATAAGATTTGTAACTTCTTTGTTTTGGTAAATTTTATAAGAAATTAAAAATACGACATTTTAATCAAATTGGGATAAAAAAGAATTTATCTAAAATTCGAGTTAGCGTAGTATAAATTGTTGGTGTCGAGATGATCGCACCCAAAAAACATCATCTTAATTTTGCTGATCTACGAGTTCACAATTTTATAACTAGATGGCGTTAATGTCGTTTCAGATCGCGGAACTTAATTGGCATATCGGTTAAAATAAAGAAATGCTTGAAATAAAAGGTAGTCCAAAACTGAATCAATAGATGATAGCCTAAATCTCACCCAAAATATATGCAAACATCTTAATTTTACCGCTTTACAAGTTTATATTTTTGTTAGTAGATGGCGTAATCATCGTTTTAGATCGCGCTATGGTTTCGTTCACAAAATGTCGCAACCTAATCTAATGGGAGTTACCTTTGTGACTTTAACTAACTTACTGACTTTACTTAAGGACAATTGATATTTATTCTTTGATTTTTGCTTGATGATATCGGGTCATTTTTGTAAATAACAGTAGCAAAGTAGTCTTTCATTTATTTCTTAGTAAGGTTATTTATAGGTTAGGTTTTATTCAATTTATATTGCTTATTTGTTTTAAAAGTTATATTTTTTAGATTAAGCTAGAAGTAAGTAGTTACATTGGTCTTCATTCAAAATTGTTGCGGACAAAGTCGCGGGCACCAGCTAGTCTATAATATGTATGTAATTAGGAATACATAAGTATGTTTATCAGTTGTCTGGTTGCCATAGTACAGGGTGTGCCTATTTTGGATCATATGGCAATGTGTTAGTTGTCCCCAGATATTTATTATTATTATTAATTTATAGTTAATTTATTGCGTACGTTATACAAAATACATACTTATAAATTTTTCAGGCACCTTTAGAATAGAATAGAATAGAAAAATTTACTGTCAGAAAGTATGGTACAGACGCCAGCACATCAAGCTACCCCAATCTGTCAAAATTCCCCAATTGATAGTGAAACTTATGCTTACGTGATAAAGTTGAAAATCGATGAAAGAAATTTGACAGATAGGGGTAGGTCGATGTGCTGGCATCTGTACATACAGATGTTATGGTTACAATACAAATACCCTTAACACTTAGTCATAGTCATGACGTGACCTTGGTTTACATAGTTATAAATTAGGTACATTCAATAATCACTTTTAAATTCAACATTATTCTACTACAAAATAAAATATTTAACATTTTTTTACATGTCAACAGCAATATCTTTTAATGTCACAATATATAATAATACTAAATTTCTGTCAGAAGCGTTTATTAATTATTTTTAGTTGATAATAGTTCATAAATAGAGTAATCTTTTTTATTTATGAGCCAGTTTCGCAGTTCATAATTATTTTTTTTAAAAGCAAGTTGTTTTATATTACCTGGAATCGCATTATAAAGATAGTTACACCCAGACTCAGGACAAACAGACATGTTCATACACACAAATATCCGTCCTGGATGGGAATCGAACCCACGACCGGCGTGAAAAGCATGCATTTGCCAACCATACCAACAGGCCCGTTTAGTAAGAGTTTTGTTTGTTATACTTGTAGTATTATATTATATAATTAATAATTATATTATTTCTGTTTTATTAGGGTTCCGTAGCCAAATGGCAAAAAACGGAACCCTTATAGATTCCTCATGTCTGTCTGTCTGTCCGTCCATATGTCACAGCCACTTTTTTTCCGTAACTATAAGAGCTGTACTGTTGAAACTTGGAAAGTAAGTAGATGTATTCGGTGAACCGCATTAAGATTTTTACACAAAAATAGAAAAAGAACAATAATTTTGGGGGTCCCCATACATAGAACTGAACCTCAAAAAAAATTTTTTTCATCGTACCCATTCATGTGGGGTGTCTATGGATAGGTCTTCAAAAATGATATTGAGGTTTCTAATATCATGAGAGTCACTTTCAAAGTGGTAAAATGAGTGCCCCCCCCCCCCCCCCCTGTAACTTCTAAAATAAGAGAATGATAAAACTAAGAAATATATATGATTTACATACGCCAGCACATCAAGCTACACCAAACTGTCATATTTCTTTTATCAATTTTCAACTTTATCATATAAGCATAAGGTTCACTTTCAATTGGGGAAATTTGACAGAATGGGGTAGCTTGATGTACTGGCGTCTGTACATTACCATGCAAACTAACAACGAAAATTGGTTTGAACGAGATCTAGCAAGTAGTTTTTTTTTAATACGTCTTAAATCGTAAACTGCAATTTGCTTTAATTTAATCAACTGAAATACTTGTTGCTACGGAACCCTTCATGGGCGAGTCCGACTCGCACTTGGCCGGTTTTTCTATTATTATATAGGTGGACATTCATAATTATGTGTGATATGTGTTGACGGGCGCACTGTAGGTATTATAATATAATATTAATTCTGCTACCGGAAATGATAAGTACAACATATCGTATTCAGCTTGGTTTTCCTTAAAATACCTATTAATATTAATACCATCGAACTTTATCGTAACAGTTGACGCAAACATATATATACACAAATTTATATAACATAATATATATCCTATTACATAAAGAACAAAAAAAATATAAAAAGCCTGTATATTTTTTGTATTCGTATGTAAAAAGACTGACAGATTTTCTATTCTTGTTCTTAATTAATAAGTTAAGCGGTATTCATTAAAGATATTTTAAAGAATGTCCAGTAAATTTCATGCTATTTTTCTATAAGTTTTTACAAAGAGTAAATATTCTTACCTACAAATAATTAAATGTAATATACCTTAGTAATAAAACCTAACTCTCTTCGCAATAATCTCTTATCATACATATAATAAATAAATAAATGTCTTGGGACAACCATCTGATCCTACACTAGACATGGCCTGTGCTACGGCAACCAGACAACTGATAAACATGGTTATACAACATGTAACTTAATTAACGCACATCCTGAAAATAGTTTGTTCAAAATGGTTTACTGAATCAATTTATATCATTTTTAATATAAATAATTTTCTATTCCAAAATAATTAAAACTACGAAAATTATTGTCATATTAACCCTGTACAGTCAAAACAAATTGAAATGGACCATAAGGCAAAGTAATGAGACTTTTGAAGTCGCAGTTTTATTTGTATTTGTACAAATTACATCATTCAATACAAAATAAACAGAAATAAACGTTATTCCAAGAAACTAACTTAGTAATAACCATGCATATACATGTTAAATTAAAAATTCAGTGCATGTATTATATATTATTCCATTTTCGTCGACTAATTATAGGCAAAATTCATATATAGTGCGAGCAGAGCAAGGATTTTAATAAATTATGTAAAAAGTTTGATTTTGACCCATTTAATACCAAGAGCGAGGTGGCACACAGGTAGCTGAACCTTAATTTTTTCCGATAACTTATAACATAATAATATATTCAGCTAATCTGTTTAAGAGTAAAATCGGAAGCATTGTATGTGTGTATCAGTCGCTATCCGTGGAAACCTGTAATTGGCTTTATGTTTCCTATTATAGCAGTAATATTTTTTATGTATAGCTGTTGGTTTTCCAAACAATAAATAAATAAATTACAACATAATATTCTAATTGGGGCGTTTGGGGTGTGCGTTAATTACGTTACAAGTTATATTTCTAAATACATACCTACTACAGATAAATAATACCTAGACACAGAACATATATTCGTATCCATCACACAAAGATTTGTCCCGAGTGGGATAGAACCCACTACTTCAGGTTTAGCAGTACAGGTCACCAAGCACTATACCAACAGTGTACCTAACCTAAAGTAATAGTATTAATACAAAAACAATATTGATTTATTCTCCGCGGGCTAGAAAGACGTCTCATCCTGCTCAAGCACGCCCGTAATTGAAGAACCGTTTTAATGGCGGTTCCTTGCGAAACACCGCTGCACACTGCAGGTACCTGAGAAAATCATTTCAACAAATTACTATTATATAACTCCAAGTAATGGAGTTTCCTCTATATGAATTATTATTACTGGCTTCGGATAAATACGGTGCTGATGCACTTTTCCGTTCATTCACATGACACTTGAGTCAAGATTTTATTTTCTATAACGGTTAACATTAAATCAAAATAAAGGTGGTCTGTTTCTTAGACAGATAATATCTGGGGACATAATAATATAATATCTGGGGACAATGTCACACAGATCATCCTAGCCCCAAACTAAGCAAAGCTTGTACTATGGGTACCAGGCGACTATATACATACTTATATAGATAGATAAATACATATATACATAGAAAACATCCATGACTCAGAAACAAATATTCGTGCTCATCACACAAATATTTGCACTTACCGAGATTCGAACCCAGGACCACCAGCTTCGTAGGCAGGACCACTACCAACTAGTCTATGGTGACCGTCAGTCAGATAGATAGATAGAGGGAGAGATACATTATCACACAAATATTTTGGCGAAAGGTTGTGAGTGTGTATGTTTGTTACTTCTTCGCGTCTAAACAGCTGGAGCGATTTTAATAAAAATTGGCATGGAAGTAGCCAAGTAATTAAAATAATTAAAGTTGAACGCGGGTAATAACGCGGGGCACAGCTAGTAATACAATAAATAGACAGATCGTATTATATTACAGAACTCACACACACTCACAAACTTTCGCCTTTATAATATTAGTGTGATATATGATACAATTGGCTCATACATGTTAATCAACAATTAAATAAATTATTCAAAATTTCAAAACTAACTATGCGGGAGCACAAGTAAAAATTAGTAAACCTACATAAATATAAATCAAATTAAAACTTAATGGCGTCTAAAAGATCCTCGGCATTGTGGTGGAATGCGCTCAAAAGGCTGGCAGCATTGCGCACCGTATCGCAATGATGATTCTTTGACCAATACAAAGGCCAGAAGAAACGATTATCAATTTTGCAACACCCCGAAAGAGTATGCGTGCATTGGGATCTCATGGACCAAGCGTTTCGAAACGGCTCAAATATATAATCTCCAACCATGTGCCGATAAAGGGTCTCCTGTGCAGCAACAGGAGCACCAGCAGAGTCCGAGATAGACGTATATGGAAGATGGGATGGTGTAAGGGTTTGGTTATATTGCGACCCACGCCCGTGGCCTAGCCATCTTCTATGGCAACAAAGACATACCATCCAGCCTCTTCGCATCGTCGCGTGCCAGACTGCTTAGTTCTAGCACAGCTGGGATGCCCGCAGTAGAAATAATGATTATTAAGATATATATTAGGATAATTTCGTTAATGCTACTATGACGTGGGAATCTACGTATGCTCCTACAGCATGACAGACCATGATGCCCCAGATGATCAACAAACACAATTATCTGTGCGAGTCTAAAATGGTCCCGGTTTTCTACAGTAGTTAAATATTACTGCTGTAGGAACACAGAAAAACTAACATACAATTTAATTTATCTTCGTAATCAGTGAAAAAAACTAAAAGTATAACAGCAGATTTACTACCTGCACTGTCTTTACAAACAATTTAACACCACATCCAGTTATATTATTTAAAGATCTTATCTTTCCAGGCCGCAACTTCTCAACGGAAGACACGCTGTTTTGCCAAACACGTCCACTGAACGCTTATGAAGAAACCGTCGAAGTAGTGGCAGCGAAGCCATTAGAAATCTGGTGGCCCGGTTGGGACCAGATAGAAACAGAAGTGGAGACACCGCTGTTGTTATCCTGTCCTCTAACAGATCCTCTGTATAGCCCTTCAGTGGTATCAGTTGTAACACAGCCCTGCAATGATCCAACCAACGCATTTCCATTGCAGCGCGACCACCATTTACAAAGAAAGCGATTATTCACGATTTGCGTCAAGGATATGACATTCAATAAAGACATATCACGGAAACTGGTAGAATGGATTGAAACTAACAAAATACTTGGTGTTGATATTATTGATTTATATGTAGACGAAGTCACAAATGAAACTGAAAAAGTATTAACACACTATAGAGACAAAGGTTTCATAAGATTATTCCAAGTTCCTATTAAGCATAAGTCCGATAGATCTCTTTGGCAAAGAAGAAGAGACCACATCATTACGTATAATGATTGTTTGTATAGAAATATAGAAGAGTCTAAATTTATAGTCCCACTCGATATAGATGAAATAATATTTCCTAAAATAGCAGAAACCTGGCCGGAACTACTGAAACGTTTTGATAATTATGATTGGAATGCATCAGGTGCGTCCTCAATAATGGTACGAAACGTATTCTTTTTCGATTTCATGCAGACCATTGGTCAATACAAAAGCAATGATCCTCCGAGCAAAATGTATATAAAAAGGGATGACGTGCGAATTCGCAAACAAGGAGATTTAGATATAAGTGAAATAAAATTAGTAGATGATTCAAAGGATAACAAAGTCATAAACATTAGTGATGTAGATAAAACTCTTTTCAAAATATATGAAGCCAGATGTGGTAGTGAGATGGAAACACCTAAATTAGTTAAACATATCGTAAGATCTGCCATTACAAGCCCACATGGATATTATAGTAAAAGCTGGATGCTAACTAAAAAGGTGTTAACAGCTTTTAATCATTATCCCTTAGAAAATATCGGGACGGCAAACTCACTCGGTTGGCCAGCACCTTTTCAAGAAGTGCAACTTAATCATTATAAGGTAAGGCAGAAATGTCCTCCTCAGTTACTTATCGTACGGGCAGTGGTTACCCTAGTGTCAGTGTTGTTCAAGCCGCGTAATGGTCCTTTAACATGGCCTAATGGCTACAACCGGGACCGACAGCTTAACGTGCCCTCCCAAGCACGGAGACGCTCCAAAATGAAGCCACTTTGGCGGCTACCCACCAATGGACTGACCGCGAGCCCAGTTGGCTAACCTCGCCAATCACTTACGGATCGGTGAGAGCATATGGCTATGATGAGCTCCTTCTTGTCAAAACTCAGCTACGGCGGCCAGTCTCAATGGAGACTAGCCTAGTGTGCGCGGGAACACAGGGGAAGTTTCTATTCCATCAGTCCGATCCGATAGGACGACTAGCGACGACACGACCCCCAAGAGCTCAGGTATTCTCCGAGGCACGGAGATTTATTTAATACCGCCAACTTCAATACTTTTTTTCTGACACTGACAAATTTTCTTAACAGACCAATCCAAAAATAATTTTTTACCCGACCTGGCATTTGAACCCACGACCTCAATATCTGCAGTTGAAGACGCTACCGCTAGCCCAACAAGGCATTCAAAGTCAAGGAAATAAACAAATTATAAGGCTATTAAGATTGTTGCCATGTCACAACAATAACTCTTTGTCACGAAAATCGTGTTCCCGTTCATTTTACAGTTAACCCTGCGCCAGCGCATAATCACAGGAGATATTTAGCTCACGTTTTCAAATATTTCTCTAATAAATAAGGCCATCGTGTGACATTATAATCACGTTTTCAGGAGTCGTGCAACACGACGGTGTTAGTGCAGGAGTGTGCGCTGTACGGGCGGGTCGCGCGCGTCGACCGCTCCGCGCTGCGCCTGCGCAACAAGCTCACGCGCGCCATCGCAGAGACCATCTGTACGGGAATAAATGTTGTATGATAATGTGCTCGTTTTATTTACATAGAATAAAGATGATTCTCTTCTATATATACTATAATGTGGTCATTGACAATTAATGTTTAAAATATCCTGGGACATCATTTACACACGGCCATCTGATCCCCAACTAAATAGAGCTTGTACTATGGGAATCAGATAACTGATATATTACATATACTACTTTTGTTTTGGATGTACATACTTATATAGATAAATTACACCCAGACTCAGGCCAAACAGACATGTTCATGCACACAAATATCTGTCCAGGGACTCTACCGGCTGAGTCGCCATGAGCCCATGTGACGTCATAAATGGTCCGGAATCGATTGTCAACGTTGAAACCGATTTAAAGATTGATTATGTCATTTTTAACCTTTATTTATTTGAACACCATTTAAGAAATCGATGTTCGGTGACTTAGCCGGTAGAGCACCTGGCCCGTCAACAGTAATGGTAAAGGATTGTAGCTGGTACCTAAGATATGCCATTGTCTATGTAGAACAAGCTGCTCTGTAGAAAAGAGGGAGGATCGAACTAGCATAATTTTGTTTTTTCAAAGATATCGCCCGGGCTGGTTCTTTTATGATTGGTCTGTTGATCTAGTGCTTAATAACCCTGTCTGTTAAACCAGAGGTCGTGGGTTCGATCCACAGCGGAGACAAATCATTGCGTGATCACGATTAACGGACTAACACAGTAAGTATACATAGTATAAGACTCGCAAACATAAACGAGACGCTCATAGCTAGATGCTCTCACCAGTCCGTAAGTAGTCGGCGAGGTTAAGCAACTAGGCTCGGGGTGAGTCCATGGATGGGTGACCGCCAAAGTGGTTTAATTTCTGAGCGTCTCCGTGCTTCGGAGGGCACGTTAAGCTGTCGGTCCCGGTTGTTGTCATTAGAAAACAGTCGTTAAGCCATGTCAGAGGCCTACTGGGCGGCTTGAACAACTCTGACACCAGGGTTACCAGTGCCCACACGATAAGGAAGGAAGGATAAGACTGACGCAGGAATTATACCCCAGAAAATCGAACACGTAAAGAATAGAAGAAGATAATATTTATATATATTTTTTTATATTTTAGAGACAATGTCACACAGATCATCCTAGCCCCAAATTAAGCAAAGCTGGTACTATGGGTACCAGGCGACGATATACATAATAATATAGATAGATAAAATACTTAAATACATAGAAAACATCCATGACTCAGAAACAAATATTCGTGCTCATCACACAAATATTTGCACTTACCGGGATTCGAACCCAGGACCACCAGCTTAGTAGGCAGGAGCACTACCAACTAGGCTACGGTGACCGTCAAAGTACCTTTACAATTGTACAAGATTCGGTACCTATACAAAAAAAATCTCCTTTGACTAACTCTGCCAACTAATGCCCTACTGCTTTTTATCTTACTTCGAAAAGGGCTATATTCAAATCAGGTTACTTATCTTCTGATATTTCTAAATACATACTTTAGATACATTTCCCCCTGACACAGAATAAATAATCGTGCTCATCACTCAAAGATTTGTCCCGGATGAGGATGAAGCCGCCCATTAGGCCTCTGACATGGCTTAACGACTGTAGTTTAATGACTAAATGACTACAACCGGGACCGACAGCTTAACGTGCCCTCCGAAGCACGGAGACGCTCCGAATTAAACCACTTCAGCTACTAATTTCTAAGGAGTATCACCACTTGTACATTTCTGTGAATATATGTAGAAGAATTGAATCGGCAACCGTGGAGATCTTGGGGGTGGCCTTTGTCCAGCAGTGGACGTTTTTTGGCTGATATGATGATGATGATGATAGAGATAAAATAGAAATGCTATGGGGAAGCTCGAAACAAATATAGCTCATGGGAAGCGTGACGCGTCGATGACGCGAGTTTCACGCTTTTTGTTCAACCTCCGAACCAACGCTCCGAAATTAAGCCACTTTGGTGGTCACCCATCTATTGGCTCAACGCGAGTCTAGTTACTTAACCTCGCCGATCACTTACGGACCGGGAAGAGCATCAAGCTATGATCGCCGCCTAATTTAATAAATTTAGTAATTAGTAGATATTGACATTTTACCGTTGGCATGATACATTTATTTCACTCAACTACACTGCTAGTTAATTTGATTCATATTTTTACTAGCTGTGGCCCGCGGTTTTACCCGCGTTAAGTTTTATAAATTATCAAAGCTCCTCCCCCGTAGGTGATAACGTGATAATATGTAGCCTATATGTTGACCCGACCTCTTAGTAATATCAAAGTAATATAAAAAATTTGAAGTAAATCCAGGCAGTACTTTTTGAGTTTAGTCCGGACATACATACAGACAAACAGAAACACAGACAAAATTTCTAAAAACTATATTTTAGGTTTCGATATCGATTGTAGATAACGCCCCAAGTATCCTTTAAAAAATATATAAAATGTACAGTTTTGACTTTCTTACGATTTTATTATATGTATAGATTATTTTTTCCTCCGGCGTCATAAAATCCACAGAGAGCAAAAAGGAAAAAACTTGAGGATATCTGCTCACACCTATGGATTGGCTTATAAATAACTATAAACTGTGTACACTTATCGGCTAAATGATCATATTATGTTAAATAGTACAGAGATTTCCAATATAAAAGGTTAAAAGATATTTTATTAAATATAAAGCGCAGACCACACCGCGCGCTAAATAGGAGCGAGCTAGCTAGTGGGTAAACGATAAAAACTAAGTGAAGCCTTGGCTAACTAACATTTGCAACAATAAAATGCAGTCAATTCAATTCAATTTATTTATTCACACTAAATAGAGTTAATATGATAATTAGGTAAATTATATAATATGGTCCTTATAATCTATTTAGCCTGTATTAAGCATGTGAATACATTTTTATTATCTATAAATAAATAATATGATCATATAAATAATGTCTCATGAGACATTATTTAATAATATATAATTATTTATAGGTACGTATGTGTGGTGACGGCGACAAATATCAGAATCAGAATATCATCACCCCATCTCATCCCGTGGGGGGCGTAGAAGTCGACCCGAGGGAATATCTACCAGAGGATGGGCAGCAGCTTCCTTCTGATTACTATGACCATCTTACTGCGATCGCCAACCCGCCTGCCAAGCGTGGCGATTATGGCATATCCCCGCAAGACGATTCTTGAGGGAGGCTTGTCCAGCAGTGGACTCATTTAGCTGTAATGATGACATATAGATATTTAGGTACACGGATGGTATGAAAACATTTACAATAAAATTTATTTATTTGTATCGGTGAGTTAGTTTATAGCGCGCTTCGCTCGCTCTCTGGTGTGGTCTACGCTTTATGATACTCCAAAGTTCTTCAAGATACAAGGAAACCATATATTAGTTACTATATGTTAGTTCGAAATAGATTTGAAGAGGATACACCATATGGAAATACCCAATTATATTAAAGGTTGGTTTAGTAAGTATACACTTGGTTTTCAGTACTGCCTTGTTGGTCTAGCGGTAGCGTGTTCACCCGCAGAGTACGAGGTCCTGGGTTCATATCCCAGGTCGAGATTTTGAGACATTTCAAAGTCAAAGTCAAATTTATTTATTGCTTATTACAGGTAGGAAATGTGGTTTTGTAACTTATATTAAGGATCTCTGTAACATACCAATGAGGTGTGCAATATTTTGTACATTTTAATTTACAATTTATGTTTAGCAATGAGCAATATACATCAATACAATTTAGTTTCTAAAAATACATCCATTTACTATAATTTCCTATAAATAATTAAAATAATTAAGTCACTAATAAACATCTTTGGTCATATAATTAAATGTCAAATTTTTCTTACATTTCTCTAAAAAGCAAAAAATTCTCAGCATCAGCCCGAAGTCTGGGAGTTGGCGGTATTACACCCCCGTGCTTGACCTATTCCGGTCGTGTCGCTAGGCGTCCCATCGGATCATGAGAGTGATGGAATATAAAGTGCTCCTGTGTTTACGCACACACTTGTGCACTACAATATGTCCTGCGCAGATGGCTAATCTCTATTGAGACTGGCCGTCGTGGCCGAAATTCGGCTAGGAGGACTTTATTATTACTAAACGTTAGTTAGATAGAAATCGGTCACCGTAGCCTAGTTGGTAGTGCTGCTGTTTACGAAGCTGGTGGTCCTGGGTTCGAATCCCGGTAAGTGCAAGTATTTGTATGATGAGCACGAATATTTGTTTCTGGGTCATGGATGTTTTCTATGTATATAAGTATTTATATTTCTATATAAGTATGTATATCGTCGCCTGGTACCCATAGTACAAGCTTTGCTTAGTTTGGGGCTAGGATGATCTATGTGACATTGTTCCTAGATATTATTTATTATTAAAAAAAACAAACAAACAAATAGATTTGAAGAGGATAAACCATATGGAAATTGTCAATTATATAAAAACTAGGTTTAGTATATACACTTGGTTTTCAGTACTTCTTAGCTCATCTACATGCTCTCACCGGTCGGCGAAGCTAAATGATCGGCGAGGTTAAGCAACTAGGCTCGCGATCAGTCCATAGATGGGTGACCACCAAAGTGGTTTAATTTCTGAGCGTCTCCGTGCTTCGGAGGACACGTTAAGCTGCCGGCCCCAGTTGTAGTCATTAGGCAACAGTCGTTAAGCCACGTCAGAGGCCTACTGGGCGGCTTGAACAACTCTGAAAATAGGTCATCCACTGGCGATCGAAATACGATAAGTATTTCATGCATGTATGAAGAATATAATGTGAGTATAGACTCACGCCTGTTTCCCAGAGGGGTAGGCAGAGACAATGGATTTCTATTTGTCACGATCTTAGACACACCTCTTTTGTCTCATTTACTGCCATTATATTCTTTATACATGCAAGTACGTATTGGAACGAAATTCCTTATCGCGCGTTGTGAAAGGGGGCTAGACGGAAAAAATTCTTACGAAAAGTTGTCACGACACTTTATGCAGCTGTGCGGCGTGCGCATGTTTCTCTGTCTGTCTCTCTCTCTCTCTCTCTCTCTGTCTCTTATAGAAAGCAAATCAGATATTTTCATTTCTATTTCGCATTGAACAGTGTGGTGTCGCGACGATTATTTTTGTTGAGTGTATACAGGTTTTTTGTACATAATAAATAATAAGAAAAGACTTCGTTCTATCCGGGTTTCCCTTGACACCTCTCAAGTTTTTTTTGTAGAGGTAGGGCACAGCGTTCATTCGCTTAAAGAGTAGCCCGACTGGGGAAGTACTAGCACCTCACAGAAGACATTAATTAATAATAACATTAATAATTTAATGTTGTGTTTCTGCGTATGAGTATGGTCGTCCGAGCTCATAGGGGTGGGGATGGGGAGTGTCAGCAACAATTGTTTGCGGACTCTTTTGAAGGCCAGCAACGCACCCGCGACTCCTTTGTGTTGCGAGTGTCCATGGGTGGCGGTGATCACTTACCATCAGGTGACCCACTTGCTCGTTCGTCGCCTTCTTATATTTAAATAAAAAATAAAAATAGATGCCGATCTTAGTCCTATGGTTAAATATTTATCGTTCAAAATAGGATGTTTTCAAGTTAAGATCGTCATTATGTTAAGAGTGAGTATTAGAATTATATAATATACTATTGTAGCGGTCTCGAACCCCGTCGGTACCCGATTGGCAACCATTCATCACGATGATGGACATTCGATTAGTTCCTTTGCTTCACCGCCTTTTCAGACTTAGAACAGTTTTAATGAGGCATATTTATGCGCAGGAGTAGGAATTATTAGTGACTGGCTAACGATGGAATGGTAACTCATGGAGATGGATAAGTAAGTTTAAATACTCAATGTTGTTTCTGAATCCTACTAATATTATAAATGCGAAAGTTTGTAATTATGGATGTTTGTTACCTTAGTTAGAGCTTTTAGAAAGAATTCATCCCTTGTGGCAAAATTCCCGTTGGCGGCCGCAGTCGCCCCTGGTTCAACAAAGCCAGTAGGGATGCCGCGCGCCGCAAGCAGTCTGCATATCTGGTGTGGGATAAGGCCCGGAAAAATCAAGATCCGGAAGTCAAGGTGGAGAAGTGGAAGTTCAATGCCGCTTCTAGGTCCTACAAGAGAGTTATTGCCGAGGCCAAGGCAGAACATGTTGCCAGAGTTGGCGAGCGACTAGGTAAGTATCCCTCCGGGAGTCGCGCTTTCTGGGCGCTCGCCAAATCGAAATTTCGAGCACCTGCCAATTAAGGGGTCATTTGGAGGACAAAGCCAAACTGGCAAGTAAGAAGTTGGGCGTCCTGAATAGGGCTAGGCGGTACTTCACTCCAAGACAGCGGCTTGCGCTATATAAAGCACAAGTCCGCCCGCACATGGAGTATTGCTCACATATCTGGGCAGGGGCCCCTAAATACCAGCTCGACCCACTTGACTCCCTCCAAAGGCGTGCTATTAGAATCGTTAGGGATTCCAATCTTACGGACAGATTGGAGTCGCTAGAGCAGCGGAGAGACTTCGGATCTCTCTGCGTGTTCTACCGTCTCTTTCACGGGGAATGCTCTGAGGAACTGTTTGAGCTGGTGCCACCGTGCCCTTTTTATCATCGGACCACGCGCACTCGCAGCAAGGTTCATCCGTATCACCTGGAAGCGATCTCGTCAAGCACGGTTCGCTTTCAGCGTTCATACATCCCACTAACGTTCCGGCTCTGGAATGAATTACCTGCTGCGGTGTTTCCCCAGCGCTACGACATGTCCTTCTTCAAACGAGGTTTAAAAAGAGTACTAATATCACGGTAGGCAGCGGTTTGCTGTGCCCCCTGGCACTGCGAATGTCCATGAGCAGCGGTTACCACTTACCATCAGGTGGGCCGCTAGCTCGTCTGCTTACTAAGGCAATAAAAAAAAAAAAAAAATGAACCTTTCTAGATGCCCAACTATCTCAGCAAACCTTTTTCAATCTTTGTGACTACATCCTCTTTCACACCATAACGCTCTCTTACATCAGTATTTCGTATTCTGTCTCTCAAAGTCACACACACATACTTCTCAAAGCTCTCATTTCCATTGCATTTATTTCCCAGCATATAGTAGATTTTGCAGCGTGGGCCATTTCATTTATAATATAATATCCTGCGACATTATTCACATACGGTGATCTGACCCAAACTAAGCAGAGCTTGACTATGGAAAACAGATAACTGATATATTACATATACTATTTTTCTTTTCTAAATACATACTAATATAGATAATTACACCCAGAATCAGGACAAACAGACATGTTCATGCATAAAAATATCTGTCCTGGGTGGGAATCGAACCCACGACTGCGGCGTACAAGGCAAGCATTTACTGCCAACCGCGCCAACCGGCTCGATTTGATTAATATGTTTCCCTTTGGCAGACAGATGAGGACGATAACCCACGCCAAGATAGTACCTACGTATAATTCATATTACGCATTGGTACGACAACACATCAGTGTGTACACCTTCACCATGAAAAGCGCCCTTAAAACCTTCATCATAAAGACGCTGCAGAGGTAAAAGTGTAACCGATGACGCAGAGACATGTTATTATGATCTCATAATTCCTCGTTTAAGCTAAAAGTCCTAGCAATAATGTACGTTAATCGTGCGTAACTAAATAAATCGGTAATGACGTTTTAATGACGTGTCCAGACGGCCTGCGATGATGGACAGACATTCTGTATGCTAGGACTAAGTGGTAATTTGTTGTACAGACGCCAGCACATCAAGTTACCCCAATCTGTCAAATTTCTCTTATAGATTTTCAACTTTATCACGAAAGCATAAGGTTCACTTTCAATTGCGGAAATTTGACAGGTTGGGATAACTTGATGTGCTGGCGTCTGTACATTATAGATCCGGTCCGCCGCAATGTCGTATAATTTGCTGTTTTGAATAATCTGGAGAGGAAACGGTGAGTTTTATGACTGACTGTACGGGAATACGTAATAATATTCCACATCACTAATCCACCAACGGATTTCTTCAAAGGATTTTATACGAAGCACGCCTTTTAAGTTCTGTCTTTTCCATATTTCCCGGCAATTTTGAATTTGGAACTGTTCTATAATCGAATGTGTTCAAATTTTGAATCTCAAAACAATTGAAAGTATTAGGATTAATGCTATTGTTTAGTCACAGCGATTGGGATCTGTCAGGTTACGTAATGAAAATAAATGAATCTTTCTAAGGAAAATGTTTGTGCAATAATTTTCTACAACTTTAGAAGAGGCCTGATACGGCTTCAGTGTTTTGAAGAGCTAACATCTGTGTGGACATACTAGTGTTAGTGGCAAATCTCGCGAAGGAGGCCCAAAATCCGCCTTCACTGAAGATTACAGCATTGCTTTGTGCTGTGTCTGGCTGTATCTATAATATTTGTGTGTTTAGATGACTGGCTGCTCTGTTGGTCAAGTGGTTAGTTAACCTGACTAACCTGCCGTGGTATATAAATTATATAACACTAACTGTGCCCCGCGGTTTAACCCGCGTTAAACTTTATAAATTATAGCAATCCAGGGTGTCAGCTAACTCCATAGCAAATTTTATTAAAATTGCTCCAGCCTTTTAGACGTGAAGAAGTAACAAACATATCCACTCACACACTCATAGACTTTCTCCCTTATAATATTAGAGTAATTGCAGCCAAATTGTGTAGCATATTACAAAATTTCTGATTATTTTAGGTGACAAAAGTGCTTGGGATTTATTGGTTCTGAGTCTATTCTGAGAAAAAAAAATTAAAAAAAGAAAAATTATTTATTTTTTTATTTTATTGGTTCTGAGTCAACACACCTAATTGTAATCAATCCTAAGTACCTATATTTTATTTAAAAAAGGATTCCTACTGAGTTTTCTGGCAGTGTTTCTCAGTAGCTGCCACGTCATGCACTGCACGGTAAGGTAAAAAAATGAAGATTCCACATAAATGTAATTTTTTACGGAATAAATGATTTTTTAATTTGTATTAAGTCACAAATGTGATGCCTTCAAAAAGTCAGTAAACAAGTGTTGCCGAACATAGTCTCAACATTTTAGTACCGTGCACCTACATTCAGAATATAAAATAGGAATAAAACTCTTATTAATAACATAAATTCATGACTCACCAGTGCGATTCAGATGTTGAGACCTAATAACTTCGGAAAGTTATATCTGTTTTTACGATTTCTTTATCTTTATACCTCATATAAAAACATATGTAATACCTACTATTGTTAAATGTGAATTAAGTTAGGGAGCAAAACACCGCGGGAATGACAAGTATTAAATGGAGATAAAAAGAGTTTTTATTCACAAAGGCTTTTAAAGGCGTTTGTAAATAGTCAGCACTTGAATTATAATAATAATAATAATAAAATGTACAAAATTTTAACATCAATATTAAAAACCAAAATCTGCAATCACATTGACAGAAATGCAATTATATCTACAGCTCAAAATGGATGTAGGAATGGGTCCCGCGGTACTAAGGAATTGCTTCTTATTGACACGGCCATTTGCCAGCAGGCACGCCGAAACCGAAAAGATCTGTCGACATGCTGGATAGATTACAAGAAGGCCTATGACTCCGTGCCCCATACTTGGCTTATGAGAGTGCTAGAATTGTATAAAATAAATACAATTTTACGTACCTTCCTGAGGACATGTATGGAGCAGTGGAGTACAGTCCTTCTTTATCCAGGATCTCGCCAGACCTTGGGGAACGGTGAGCCTATAAGGATAGAACGGGGAATCTTTCAGGGCGACAGTTTGAGCCCATTGTGGTTTTGCCTGGCTCTGAACCCTCTGAGCACACTACTAGAGGATTCTGGGTTAGGTTATCGACTGCGGAGAGGAGGACAAGTAATATCACACCTCCTTTACATGGATGACTTAAAGTTATTTGCCTCTAGCAATCTTCACTTGTCAGCGTTACTGAAGCTCACAGAAAACTTCAGTAACTCTATCAGAATGGAGTTTGGTATTGACAAATGTGCAGTCATGCATGCAAAACGAGGGAAGATAGTGGAATCTCAGAGCACCCAACTCTCAGCTTCCATTAACTTAGTAACCCTCTCTGCAACCGAAACCTACAAGTACTTGGGTATGTCACAGGCATTAGGCATCAAAGAGGCTGACATGAAGGAGTCATTGCGGGGGCGCTTCTTGGGCCGCTTGACAAAAGTGCTGAAAAGCCTATTGTCCGGAGGGAACAAGGTGCGTGCTTACAATGGCTGGGTCATGCCAGTCTTGTTGTACTCCTTTGGAATACTCAAGTGGACTCAAACTGAGCTAGACGCCCTGGACCGAACAGTCCGAACGCGGCTGACATCACATCGGATGCATCACCCCCGCTCTTCTGTGATGAGATTGTACATCCCACGGAAATGTGGTGGTCGTGGCTTTTTAAATGCTAAAACTCTGCATAACCGTGAGCTGTATAATCTTAGAAACTATTTCCTACATAATAGTGTGGGTATGCATGCGGACGTGATCGCCGTGGACAATGGATTCACCGCTCTATCCTTAGCCAAAACTAACTGGCGTCAACCTACGGTACTTAGCACCAGTGACCGCAAGGAGGTATGGCAGAGCAAGGAACTTCATGGCAGATTTTACAAGGCCCTGCACGGGCCAGATGTAGATTTAGCAGCATCAGTAGCCTGGCTACGGTTCGGTGACCTTTTTGCGGAAACCGAGGGTTTTGTCTGTGCAATTACTGACGAAGTAGTAATGACGAAAAACTACCGGAGATTTATACTGAGGGATGGTACTGTTGACATTTGTCGGGCATGTCACCGCCCTGGGGAATCCCTCAGACATATAATTTCTGGTTGCTCCCGTCTTGCTAATGGTGAGTATTTGCACAGGCACAATCAAGTAGCCAGGATAATCCATCAGCAACTTGCTCTGCGGTACAACCTTGTGACGTCGGAGGTGCCGTACTACAGATACGTTCCAGAGACAATACTGGAGAATGGCCGTGTCACATTGTACTGGGACAGATCCATCATCACAGATAGGACTATTGTTGCCAATAAGCCTGATATTGTGATGGTGGATCGCCAAGAGCGCCGGGCAGTGATCGTCGATGTTGCTGTCCCACATGATGACAACCTTGTGAAAGCTGAAAAAGACAAGGAAATTAAATACCTTGACCTAGCACGCGAGGTTGTTGACATGTGGGACGTCGAATCGGCGATCATTGTACCGATTGTCGTTTCTGCCCATGGTTTGATTGCCAAGAGCCTCGACCGTCACCTTAAGAGGCTCGCGTTAGGCAGTTGGGTCAAGGGTCAGGTTCAGAAGGCAGTTATTTTAGAGACGGCGCGTATTGTGAGGAGGTTCCTCTCTCTGGAGCCTTGACCATCGGTAGCATGGACCCTGCTCCCGTTGCCGATTGGAGGTCTATTTTTTATATTTATAAATATATTTTTTTTGTAACAATATATTTGTAAATGTGTAAAATAAGAATGAAATGGAATAAAAAATAATAATAATATCTGGGGACAGTGTCACTCAGATCATCCTAGCCCCAAACTAAGCAAAGCTTGTACTATGGGTACCAGGCGACGATATACATACTTATATAGATAGATAAATACTTAAATACATAGAAAACATCCATGACACAGAAACAAACATTCGTGCTCATCATACAAATATTTGCACTTACCGGGATTCGAACCCAGGACCACCAGCTTCGTAGGCAGGATCACTACCAACTAGGCTACGGTGACCGTCAATTGATGTATTACAAATTAATTTAATTCAAGGCACAAATTGATAATTAGATCATGACATATCATGCCCATGATTTGGAGGGAATCGTCCCGAGGGAATATTTAGCACAGAACGGGAAGCAGCGTAAAATAAAATAAATAAAATAAAAAAGGTTTTTTTTCACGTAGACTTTAAAAAAGCGCTTGTAAATAGTCAGAACATGTTCGTAGTAATATATAATTAATTTATAATTATTTCTAGGTACATATAGATATTTAGGAACACGGATTGTAGGAAATAATTTACAATAAGATTTATTTTATAATAGTAACGATATTTAGCTAACTTAAATTAAGTTATTGTTAAGGATCATGTGTAGGTTTAATAATCTAAATTTTAAATTTTAGCTATATTTTTACTACATATTGTCTGAATTTGACAGCATAAGCCACAGCTACATATGGAAATCACTAAAAACTCTAAAAATAAACTCAAAGTATATAAACATCATAAAATATATATATAACAACAGCACAAGTAATGTCAGACTAGAATCCAGAGGAGACGCAATAAATATTGAGAGAGGAGTCAGACAGGGTGAACCCCTGTCACCTAAATTGTTCATTGCAGTGTTAGAAAACATATTTCAGAACATAGACTGGAAAACTAGAGGCATTAAAATAAACAACAGCTATTTGAACCATCTCAGATTCGCTGATGACATAGTTATATTATCTGAAACAGCAAAAGATCTGCAGGACATGCTCTGCTCACTTGATCAAGCAAGCTCCAAAGTAGGATTAGAAATGAATGCTACAAAAACCAAAATAATGACAAATAGCATCAAGAAACCTATCAATGTAAACGAAAATTCGATAGAATATGTCAACAGCTCCGTATACTTAGGTAAACAGGTGTCATTTATCAAAACCAACAACGAAGACGAAGTTGAAAGAAGAAAAAATATAACCTGGAAGAAATTTTGGTCACTCAAAGAAATCCTAAAAGGAGACTACTCAATAAATATGAAGAAAATTATATTAGACACTTGCATATTGCCCTGCCTATTGTACGGTTGTCAAACGTGGACATTCACGGCAAGAGCAAAACAAAAGATCAGAGGAACACAAAGAGCTATGGAGAGAAGTATCCTAAATATAAGGAAAATACACAAAGTCAGAAGTGAAGTTATCAGACAAAAAACAAAGGTAACGGATGCACTCACACAAGCCCTAAAATTAAAATGGCAGTGGGCTGGTCATGTATCACGTTACACAGACAATAGGTGGACGATCAAAACTATAAGGTGGAAAGGGCCAATTGGAAAAAGACGAGTACGAAGGCCAAAAAGAAAGTGGGCTGACGACTTAAAAAAAGAAATAGCTGGAGATGACTGGCAAACAATTGGTAGGGACAGAGACGAGTGGAAAAGACTGGAGGAGGCCTTCACCCGAGGAGGGGTCCATATCTAACATAAGAACTAACCCGTACTAACACTAAATTAAAAAGCAGAATACTAACAATTAAATACTAACAACATTTAAAATGTAAATTTTAAGGATATGGAAATAAAAGGCTTTTTTATTTTTATTTTATATTGTCTGTATTGTTCTGTGTATATTAAGGTACGAATTAAATGTTATTATTATGGCGGATCTTGTGTTTATAACGACGGTCGCGCTTTAATGCTACCACCGGATCCAAAGCGCCCCAACTGAGAAGACCCAGCGAAACAAACTCAGCGGGTGTCTCTACTACCGGTTTCAACACGGCCCAGTTGAGACGCTCCGGCGAAACATACTCAATATACACGAGATATGGTCCACTTACTGAAATTATTTAGCAAACACAATATATGCTCGATCGGTTGTCTGATTAAGTAAGCGTCTATCTGTCTACTATGACCATCATACTACGATCGCCATTGCCGTCTGCCAAGCGTGGCGATTATGACATATCCCTCCAAATCAAGCATCATGGGCACAAATACATAATAGAAATCTTTTGGGAAGTCATTTGTCCAGCATTGGACGTTATAAACCGCGTGCCATAGCTAGTAAAATAAAGAAGCTTTTTATAATAATAATATTGGTAATAAACATGTGAGATAATAATATTAGGGACAATGTCACACAGGATCATCCTAGCCCCAAACTAAACAAAGCTTGTACTATGGGTACCAGGCGACGATATACATACTTATATAGATAGATAAATACTTATATACATAGAAAACATCCATGACTCAGAAACAAATATTCGAGATCATCACTCAAATATTTGCACTTACCAGGATTCGACCCCAGGACCACCAGCTTCGTAGGCAGGAGCACTACCAACTAGGCTACGGTGAATCTAAAAAAGGGCTTGTAAATAGTCAGTATAATTAAAGTCTAGACTCGGCGTGTTCATCTTCTACCGGTTTCAACACGGTTGTGACGATCCAGCAAAAAATATCATAATACTAGTAGCAGATTACATAGTTGTAAGTTTTCACACGTCTAAGTGGCCATTATAGCTACGCGCTCTATCGCATTTAATCGTAAATTAACCTCCCGACTCCACACCACAAACAACAATTTACTGAGCAAACCTTGTGGTTTGTACGATAAATATTGCATTACGACGCTGGGATTATTCAATTACTCAATGATCTGGAACGTTCATGCAACCGGATACGTAATATATTCAACCAAAGGTCAAGACTAGCGCCTCGATGGGAACAATAAGATTAAATCCCGCAGATAACTACCCACATATCGACACCTCGGGACTCAAAGGGCATATGCACTAAAAGCATTTTATAGGAAACCAAAAAAATCTATAGAATATAATATTTGTATGTGGAGTAATATGTAGTAATTATGTTTGATATCAAATATAAAACGAAAATGTTGTTGAATGATAAATTAATAAATTTGAAAATTTTGTTAATTTGAAATGTTATTAGTAAATTAGTAAATATAATGAAAAAAAAAAAGAATTTTATTTCCACTTTTACAATTTATATTAAAAGTATTAAATGTACCTTTATACTTTGTTAACAATAAAAGAGGAAGAAAAAAATTGTAAATATAGCTATATTTAAATATTTGACCCATTCATTTGAAATATTATTATTTAATGAATTAATACTATACATTCATTTTAATATTATCAGTAAATTAGAATGTACAAATAAAATAAAAAAAAACATGTGAAACGAAAATGTTTCCTCAAATATTACATTTATAGTCTGACTTTTTAAAGCGCTTTTTTAAAGTATATGTAAATATAAACCATTTTTATTTTATTGAACTAACAATAAGTGGTTACAACGCTGTGTGGTGACGGCGAAGCATATCATCACCCCATCTCATCCCGTGGGGAGCGTAGAAATCATCCCGAGGGAATACCTACCAGAGAAGGGGCAGCAGCGTTTTACTGTGAACTTGACTTACGTCTGTCAAGCGTGGTGATCATGGCATATACCCTCATTCTTAGGGTGGGCTTTTGTCCAGCAGTGGACATGATTTGGCTGACATGATGAACAACTAGTGGAATTAGCACAATTTTTATTTTACTATCTACTACTATCAGTTCTTTTCCATTTCAGGTTTTAGGTTTTAGGTTTTTCTAATGCCCTTCTAGAACATTAAAAAAAGGTAGTAATCCAAAAAATCCAGTTCGTGGTTTACTCGAGAACCCTTTTTGGCACAGCGGCCGTGGGTTCAACGAGCTAAATACTAGCCCTGCCTTCTGCCACCTGTCCATTGCAAGTTGGGGGACCCTAAGCTGTCTTAAAAAAAACTTTAGAGGTGTCAAGGGACACCCGGATGGAACGAAGTTATTTCTTATTATTTACAAAAAACCTGTACCTATACACTCAACAAAAATAATCGTCGCGACACCACACTGTTCAATGCGGAATAGAAATGAAAATATCTGGCTTGCTTTCTATAAGAGAGAGAGAGAGAGAAACATGCGCACGCCGCACAACTGCAAAAAGTGTCGTGACAACTTTTCGTTAGATTTTTTTCCGTCTAGCCCCCTTTCACAACGCGCGATAAGGAACTTCGTTCCAAAAATGTAGTATATAATCGGAAATCACTATTCATCATCATCATCATCATGATATCAGTCGAAAGGATCCCCAAGGGTCTCCAAAATGGTTGGACTTGTGCCACGACATTTGCGAGATCGTCGGTCCATCTTATTGGAGGCCTGCCTACGCTGCGTCTTCCAGTTTGTGGTTGCCGCTCGAGAACCTGTCTACCCCAGCGGCCGTCGCACATAGGAGTATTAGACCAAAAAATCCGGTCAAAATTATTTGATGTTTTTTTCTTCATTGTTATGAAATAAAACACGATAATAAACCATTTCCAAGTATGTTTATATTAAATACAATGAATTTTTTTATATTGATCGATTAGACGCAAAGCTGTATGGTCCAACAAGGCTTGAAGATCCACTTCAAAACTTGTTTCCGTAACTTTAATCGATTCTTCTTTTAGGTAACACTACTTTTTGGCCTTTTGAATGAGAGAGTAACAAGGGTAAACATCTTTCCTTTCGCCTTGGATCAGTTCCCATTGTCTTCGTGTGAAGTCACCTTCTACGAACAACGCTAATGCTTCTTGTGGCGTGTATTTCTTTGTCATCAGATTTTTCTTGGTTGATGATATGATTTTCCGAATTTTGGTTTTATGTACAGGCTTAGCTCTTGTGGGAGTTGCCATGATTTCTTTTATAACTTTCGAAGTATCAGTATTCCCGGAAGTTCCGTTACTTACACGTGCAGCGAAGGTCGATTCAGCAACAGGTACCTGGTCCCGTAAATCTTTTGTTCTTCGCCGCTTGCTCCTTTCACTTAATTCTTGGAATTGTTTTTGCGGTCTTCCCGGTATATTAGACCACGTAGGCAGCTCAATTGTTGCTTTGAGCCAATCCGCGTTCTTATCTAAGACAAGCTTCTCTATGCTGTGACATTCTGTCCACTTTTTCTTGAAACTGGTTTTAAAAAACCTCAAAGAACGACTTAAAACACTCCTTTCTACGACTGGGCATGATGTGAGCCGTACGAGGTTTTCTTCCAACAAAATGAACTTTTCTTCAAGTTTTTTTCCTTTAAACTCTTTCATTATGTTATATAATTCCAATCTACTAAGTTTCTTTACCATCTCTGAGGGTTCTGTAACAAAAGAAATCAAAAGTAGTAGATTTTCATATTTTGAATATTTTTACCTAAAATTTCAAAATTCTACAAAAAATAAAGGTGAACGTTTGTGAACGTCTTTATTGCATATTCATGTAGACAAAGGTCTTAAATATATGCTAACATAATAATTGAAAGGCGACAAGGCGCGACACTTGGTCAAATCCACTATGATATCTCAAATTTAGTAAAAAAATCGAGTATAAAAAGGTGTTACCAATATCGACTCAGTAAGTGAGGAAATCGGGAAAGAACTACATAAAATTTATTTTATAATATAGTACATACCTTCTATTTCTATACCCGATGGTTTTTTTCTCGTAGTCCACTACACGCAGCCATTTTACACAGAGAATTTAGTGTCACAAAATAGAGCGCCAACTACAAAGCAATGCGATTCCGACAACGACTAAGTTCCGACTGGTCAGGTAGTCAAATGGCCGAGGTGCGAGGACAGGTGAGGGCTGCCCCTCGATAAACCGGTTACTAGGCTACATGAAAAGTGCATTTTAAGTGTCATTACATTTTTTTTGTGAACCTGACTTTTGACCGGATTTATGCCTCTAATACTCCTATGTGCGTCGGTTCTACGAGCTATGTGCCTTGCCCACTGCCACTTCAATTTGGTAATTCTTCGGGTAGTTTCCATTACTTTGGTGTGCCTGGGGATCTCTACATTCCTGATTTGACCTCACATGGAAACTCTTAGCATAGCCCTCTCGATTTCACGTCGAGTGACCCTGTTGTAATGTGTTGTAATTGTAATGTTTGTATTTTAACCGTATATTACTATTCATCATCAACATCATATCAGTGGGAAAGGTCCCCGAAGGATCTCCAAAATGGTCGGTCTTGTGCTGCCCGCATCCAGCGGCTTCCCACGACCTTTGGTGGATCTTCGGTTTACCTTATCCAGGCAGGCCACGCTGCGTCTTCCAGTACGTGGTTGCCACTCGAGAACCTTTCTGCCCCATCGGCCGTCAGCCAGCCGCCAGCAGCTTGGCAAATTTTTCGGGTAATCTCCGTTACTTTGGTTTGCCTGGGGATATCTACATTCCTTATTCGACCTCACATGGACAACAAACTCTTAGCTTACCCCTCTTTATTGCAAATTGGAGGACCCAGAGCTGTTTTAAAAAAATGTAGTATTTGAACTTAAATTACTGTTTAAATTTGAATAAACTAAATTAAATAACTAATAAATTTAAAATACAATAAAGAATCAAGTAGACTTTATACTATATTTCCCACATACAAACAATGTAAACCTCAGACAATGTGGAGTGCATTAAATCGGACGCAACAAAAAGCTGTAAATTAACCCTTGTCGGGCTTAAATAAACAAAGCAAATTGAATATAATATATTAAATTCAATCGTACATTTATCGTTCATCTTCAAAAGTATCAAGTATTTAATTTCCATGGCGTCGGGAGCCGCAATAAAATTGTTTCACTATTGAATGGGATTCGCGTAGGTCGGCGGTGCTATTAATTGATTGCCGTGCCGCACACAGTATCAGCTTATCGGCTCATCGCAGCACGCACAATGTACAATAAACAAGCCGATGGTATCTGTCGTTGTAAATGAATCAGTTCAGCTTTTCGAAACTCAAGACGGGGATGTTATTAAACTATGTACTGTGACGACCTTCTTGGTTGCACACCTTCGTTTGTCCAAGCAAACGTTTTAAAAAGAAATAATTAAAAAGAAATCGTTTGAAAATATTTCAAACGAAAACAAAATTCTTTTTAGCAGTCAGTCTACGACAGAATCCTAGTAGACAACGTGGTGCAACAGTTATAATAAAAAACCGGCCGAGTGCGAGTCAGACTCGCCCATGAAGGGTTCCGCAGCAGCAAGTATTTCAGTTGATTAATTTAAAGTTAAATTGCGGTTTACGATTTATGACGCATTAAAAAAAACTACTTACCAGATCTCGTTCAAACCAATTTTCGCTCTTAGTTTACATGGTAATGTACATCATATATTTTTTTTAGTTTTATCATTCTCTTATTTCAGAAGTTACAGGGGGGGGGACACAAATTTTTCCACTTTGGAAGTGTCTCTCGCGCAAACTATTCAGTTGAGAAAAAAATGATATTAAGAACTTCCATATCATTTTTGAAGACCTATCCATAGATACCCCACATGTATGGGTACGATGAAAAATAAATTTTGAGTTTCAGCTCTATGTATGGGGAACCCCCAAAATTATTATTCTTTTTCTATTTTTGTGTGAAAATATTAATGCGGTTCACAGAATACATCTACTTACCAAGTTTTAACAGTACAGCTCTTATAGTTTCGGAAAAAAGTGGCTGTGACATACGGACGGACAGACAGACAGACAGACAGACATGACGAATCTATAAGGCTTCCGTTTTTTGCCATTTATGGTTTAAGACATTTATTTTCTCAAAAGATTACATAAATCACTTGCAGAGAAAATACAATAGAACTTTAAAGTACTAACATGCTTTTTCATATTGGCACAGCGTATACAATTTTATAACTTAGACTAATACAAAATATAAAAACAGGGTAATTAGAGAAAAATGCATTCAAACAAAAAATAGTCCAAATACCTACGCATCGGTCATAATCAGTAGTGCGTACGGAGATTTAAAAGGTGTTTGTTAAGGTAGGTGATACAGTGGCAAAAACAAAACTTAGATCGTAATCATTATTCAAAATTTAAAGATTTTATACTTATTTTATTAATATCTATATGGTTAGATTGTATTATATTAATACTATATTATATTATTCGTATATTTTTAAATAGTATAAAAAAATAGTTCATTTAGTTTGTTTTGTTTATAGCAATATAAAGTTGTATCCAAAATTTATTTTATTTTTTATATAGGTATTGTTAATATTTATTTTTATATATTATTATGTTTTTGTTATTTATTAGTTTATTTAGCAGAGTAATGAAAAATCCGCCAAAATGTAGCTTTTTAGAACTTGCTTAAAGGTAGTGAAAGATTTAATCTGTTTTATGCTATTGGGTAATTTATTGTATTGTTTGGCTCCCTCATAAACAATACTCTTTTTACCAATATTTGTTCTGGGGGCTCTTAGGTATATATTATTTGCTTGCCTAGTCATTCGCTTGGTGCAATCTACTCGTTTCGTAAAAGTAATTTGGGCATGAATATCTTTTGTTAAAATTTTGCGAATAAATATACATGTGTTATATTTATATTTTTGGGCTAGATTCATTAATTTTGTTTCTTTATAGATTTCTACAGTGGGCGTAATATAGTTGTAATTGTTATTTGGCTACGGAACCCTAAAAAGTAAAAATAATATAATTTCAAGTCTAAACCCACGTATTTTATTCCAATATCAAAAGATCCCGAAGGCATCTGGAGTACCAGATCGTCATAGTACCTACTAGCTAGCAGTGGCAAAATATGATCCTATCCTACTAATATTGTAAATGTAAAAGTAACTCTGTCTGACTGTCTGTTGCGCTTTCACTCCAAAACTACTGGACTGATTTAAATATAATTTGGTACACAGATACTCTAGAGCCTGAGAAAGGACATAGGCTACTTTTCAATGCGAAAAAAGGGTTGAAAGGGGTTGAAAGGGGGTATGAAAAGTTGTATGGAAGTATCGTCGAGCCGGAAGACACAGCGTGGGCAGGCCCCCTACAAGATGGACCGATGATCTTGTGTGGGTCGCTGGAAACTGCTGGATGCGAATAGCGCAATACCGGCAATTTTGGAGATCTTTGGGGGAGGCCTTTGTCCAGCAGTAGACGTCTTTCGGCTGATATGATGATGATGATGATGATGATCGTCGCGTAAGCTAGAAGCTTGAAACAATTTTTTGGGCTGTTAATGTGATATATATAATACACATGTTATTAAAATTTTGTAAAGAGTAAAACTACCCTCAAGAGTGTAAAATAACAATATGGAATAGGGGATGAAAGTCTGTATGGAAATATGTATGTATGTGTTTATGTGAATTTTGTATATAAGTTTGCGACAAGTGACACAATATAAGAGATATTCTGATGTAACATTTACGGAGTCATTACAAAATGTGCGGATAACATCGTTTATAAATTTTAACGCGGGTGAAACCGCGGGGCACCGTTAGTATATTTAGAAGTGATACTATATCATATGGTCATGAGCCGCTCAGAATTGTAGCATATATACCGTCCTGCTGTCTGCAGCTTATTACTGCCCTACTTGAAAGAAAAGGCGTCCACTCCTCACCATATTAATGCCCCCTGGGCAGCTACCGCCTAATTCGCCGATCATCGTAATCGTGATCGGCGTTCAAATAGATGAAGGTTAAAAATTACTAAATCATACGTTCAATCGGTTTCCATGATCACATACGACGTCATAAATGGTTCGGAATCTGTTTTCAACGTTGAAGCCGATTGAACGAATGATTTACTAATTTTAGCCCCCTGGGGCTCTACCGGCTAAGTCCCCGAACATCGATTTCTTAAATGGCGTTCAAATAAATAAAGGTTAAAAATGACTTAATCAATCGTTAAATCGGCTTCAACATTGAAAATCGATTCTGCACCATTTCCATGTGCTCATGGAAGCCGATTTAACGATTAGGGCTAAAATTAGTAAATCATTCGTTCAATCGGCTTCAACGTTGAAAACAGATTCCGGACCATTTATGACGTCGTATGTGATCATGGAAACCGATTGAACGTATGATTTAGTAATTTTTAACCTTCATCTATTTGAACGCCGAGCACGATTACGATGAAGAGCCCCTGGTCGAATTTAACTTATTTCGATAATAAGTTAAAATACTTTTCTTAACCGACGACGGTGACGTCGAGCGTGAGCGGAGGGCATGGTCGGTCGGAAGCGTATACTCCGCAGGTTTTCGCGCTATTCACTAGGTGCTAAAACAACGCTCTTTCAAGCCTACTGTGGGCAGCATATACTCAACGATTATAACGATGTACGCGTTTAGGGTGCTGGTGGGGCTGCCCTGTTTCTGTAGTGCGTCTGGTATGTTCGCAGACGCACATTTAGATTGCTTATACGCAACAATGCGTATAAGATGCAGTACTTTGGTGCATAGGGTGCCGACCGGTATTTATATTGAGGAAACATGAAAATTTACCAAATCTCACCCGGACATGTTTGAAAATCTGGGAGACAAATGTAACTACACAACTAGATATCCTTATAAATTAATTATTCCTAGAATGACAACGGAACTATATAGACGAAGCTGTTATCCAATGTGTGTTCGGATTTTTATCAAGTTTCCTGACCAAATTAAGGTTCTTCCAATGGGTCGATTCAAAAAAGCTTTACGCAATTGGTTAATTGAGAATTCCTTCTATACTGTCAAGGAATTCCTGCAGTCCAAATAATTGTCTTCACAAATTTGTATGTCATTATTATATGATTAGATATGTTAAGCTACTTTTGTGCTACCAATGTAAGACCTTTTAAAACCATATTTACTAGCAAATAAATCTTTGACTTTGACTTTGACCAGCACCAACAGTATCCTGGTAGTAACATGATTGCAGGTAGGTTGGACTGCAGCGACATAATTCGTTGCTGTGCCGTCTCCCATGGCTTGTCGCAGGGATGACGATTCATCATCCTCAGCGGTGAGGATCGCTTTAGCCCCTTAACACGTCATTGGTGATCCCGTGCAACTGATCACACCCTCTCTTAGAATTCTGTCCTTTTGCTTCAGCGGCCTCCTGAGCTGTGGCCCGAACCCGAACCCTAAAAGGGTGGCCTCGGGTATTAATGGTTTAATATAAGCTACTGGTTAAGAGCCTTCTGCGCTAGCCAAATGCTCATTGCCTTCAATTCTTTAATTTTAATATTGTACAACTAAATTTCAAAATAATAGATTAATTTTTTTAGACTAATTATATTTTTGTAATTTTTATACTGTGTTCGACTATGTTTGTGTACTACATTTTGAACTTGACAAGTACAAGTGTATGTTAATACCCAAGTGCTGAATAAATTTCATTTCATTTCATTTCATATCATCATCATCATATCAGCCGAAAGACGCCACTGCTGGACAAAGGCCTTGCCAAAGATCTCAACTATTTCCGGACTTCGATACCTGTATCCAGCGGCTTCCAGGGATGACGGTTGCAGTGTAATAATTGTATGTTTTTTTTAAAATGTTTTATTGTTTTTTGATTAAACGTGTGGCGCAGAGGCTAAGGCAGTCGCCTCGCCGCTATCTGTCGCGGGTTCGAGTACCGCGCTGGACAACTATTTGTGTGACCCAATAGATATTCTGAGTCTGAATGTAATTTGTGTCCGTCTATTATACGTTTGTAAAGTACCCCGCGACACAGGGATTAGATTCCCTAGTGCGGGCGTTGTCTTTCTAAAAAGAAAAAAAATGTTACTACTCGTAATACATCTGTAAGTACTACTTACATACATATAAGAACCGTAGTTACTTAAATAAATAATCGTTCTATTCTATTCTATTTTAATTGTGAGTTCTATTTTATTTAAGTGGTTACAATGGGTATAGGTATTAAGATTCCAATAAGATATTATATATGATATTTCTTGAGATTAGTCTTGTTTTTGGACTCAAATTTCTTTGCCACAAAATATTACATTTGTGTGAAACCGTGCAGTGCATGACTGCACGGTAGGTTAAAAAAAATGACGACTCCACACAAATGTAATATTTTAACGGAATAAATGACTTTTTGATTTGATGCTTTTAATATAAATATTGCAAAATGAGTTAATTACAAAAAAAAACACAACCGTCACTATCAAAGGAAGATTTTTTTTACTAGGGATATAATAATGTCCGTCTGGTTGAATTTCGGCCATGGCGGCCAGTCTCGATGGATACTAGCCATCTACATGAGACATATTATTATAGTGTACAAGTGTGTGCGCAAACATAGGGGCACTTTCTATTCCATCATTTTCATTTTCAAATGGGATTACTAGCGACACAACCAGAAAGAGGTCCAGAACAGGACCGACTGCGGGGTATGATACCACAAACTGCAATGCACAGCTGATACTGATTGCTGATACGTCATTATCTATGATTGACACGCTGCTGCTAGCTCAACCAGGCACAATGAAAGGGTTTACCTTTACGTACGATATACATAATTAATTACTAATACGCACATGAATTTCTTGGAGTTTCCCTGCGAGATCGAATCACAAATGTTGACATCCGCAGGCGAACCAAAGTAACCGACATACCCTGAAGATTTGCCAAGTAGCAGTGGGCAGGGCACATAACTCGTAGAACTGATGGCAGAAAGGTTCGCCATGGGCAGGCTACCTACAAGATGGACCAATGATCTTATGAGGGACGCTGGAAACGGCTAGATGCGGATAACACAAATCCGGCACTTGTGGAGATCTTTGGGGAGGCCTTTGTCCAGCAGTAGGCGTCTTTAGGCTGATATGATGATGATATCAATTGGAAGTATCAGTGGGGCCCCACCTTGTGTTTGAACTGGAGACCAGTCCAACGGTTTATAGGCTACTTCAAGTTCTAACCTAAAAATCTTTAGATAGAATATTAATATTATATTATATATAATATTATGTTTCGTCGTAGCTTTATTCATTATTGTATTTTTTATTGGTATTATGTAAATTCCTTTTATTTTTATATTTTGTGTCTTGTATGTAAGTCACGTTAATATTCAAATACGATTGTAAAATTGGTATCTCTGAATAAATTAATAATAATAATAATTATAATATTTCTACACCTGTACACTAAATCGCACCTAACTGAGGTGTATGTAATAGAAATATATAAATATGTTTATCAGTTGACTGTTCACTATACTGGCATTGCCTAGTTTGAGATCGTAGTGTGTTTATTGGTCCTAGATATTTATTTATGTGTATCTGAATAGCGGTGAATGTCATTCACTTACAAGTAAACTCTTGTAAGTCACTTGCTTTCAACCGTTGATCAAATCGTTCTATGTAATCAAGATCCCGGCTACCATCAGTCGCCGTTGGAGCCATATTTATGAATTGAAACGTGTTCTGTTCAACAGCCACCAATAATTCCTCAAATGTTTAGTTAGACTCAATTCTTGCATATAATAATAGCTATTTGATGAATCATCTTTAGTGCAGCGGCATTAATAAAAGTCGGGAATGATAGCATGTTTGCTTGAAACGATCCCTATGTTGATGGGTGCGATTAATCGCCTAGGATCAAGATATAGATCAGTATATAGATGGATGACCGCCAAAGCGGTTTATTTTAAAAGCGAACTTAATAGAACGGTTGGTCCCAGTTGTATAAGTACGTTTTTCTGTCAATTGTTTAAGTCATTTTCTCATAGAAAAGTAAATATAAAAGGATTTACCTTTTTCTGTTCATTTCTAAAACAATGGGATCTACTGCCGTATATAATAATGTAGACTTTTACGGAAATTTGTGTTTTGATTTTCACACTGCCGGTCATGTCCTTTCATAACGTGTGTTCATGGACGGACATGACCGGAAAGAGGCAAAGAGGTCAGGTACAAGACCCCGGCTTTACGTGCTCTACAAGGCAAGGAGTGAAAACTCCTAGACTTCTGGCTGATACTGAGAAATTTTCTTGACAGAAAAATCCCAAAATTTATTTGCTGCTCGACTCAGGGTTTGAACCCTGGACCTCATTATCTGCGGTTGAACATGTTAAAAATTACTCATCATCAGCCTGATTTCGTCCACTGATCCACTCCTCCAAGACGGTCACCGTAGCCTAGTTGGTAGTGCTCCTGCCTACGAAGCTGGTGGTCCTGTGTTCGAATCCCGGTAAGTGCAAATATTTGTGTGATGAGCACGAGTAATTGTTTCTGAGTCATGGGTGTTTTCTATGTATTTAAGTATTTATATATCTATATAAGTATGTATATCGTCGCCTGGTACCCATAGTAGCTTTGCTTAGTTTGGGGCTAGGATGATCTGTGTGACACTGTCCCTAGATATGGTTTGCCGTAGTCACCGGGCTTGGCATGCGAGTTGGCGGCCCCAGTTTGATAGTAGCTAGTACACAGGTGACGCTGCTGCCCGTCTACCTAGTGTATCTCTTGGTCGCCTTTTACAATACCCACGGGATGGTATGTGGCTCTATTATTCTTTCTGCACCCATCAACATCATAGGTAAGATCCTGTCCAACTTACAAGAAGAATAGATTGTACAAAAACAGAAAATGGACGAAGTATGTACGGTTCATTCTGTCAGCCAAATAACGTTGGGGATATGCCATAATCGCCACGCTTGACAGACGTGTTGGCGATCGCAGTTTGATGTTCATAGTTCACAGAAAAACGCTGCTGCCCGTTTTCCGGTAGGTATTCCCTCGGGATGATTTCTACGCCACCCACGGGGATGAGATGGGGTGATGATATTCCTCGCCGTTACCACAAATGTCTGCGGTTGAACATGTATATATAACTACTTAATACGAATACAGTACATTTAACGTATCAAAACAGCACAAAAGAACACCAACACGTGATAATAATCGGCATGTGAAACAGTACTCGCTATACATTGACATAAGTAGTGATGGCTCATTGTGCGGCCGATAGCATCTATCCACTTACTGTGATGCGAGATAGGGATGTCAGTGGCGGTCATTATAATTACGATGCCTCGCATTACTGTGACGTCATTTTGTGAATCGGCATGCAGCAAGATAGCCAACAAGTACACATTATACAACGATAGTCGATTTAAAATACTGGCAAAAATCCCACTTAATAAGACAAACGTCTAATTGAGATTTTGCCTGTGTTGATCCATTATTATGTAAGACACATTACAAAAATATAATGTTAGTAATTACTATATCTGAAAATGAACAATGAAGTGGTTGTCTTAAATAAAGATATTTAATTAATTATATATATTCTTAAGTGACGAATTTCTTTGCGTGAAGCTTATATCTGACTGTCAGGCAAGTCAAACTTTTGTACTACGGTTCGATTTCTACCCATTTCTCTCTCATCTCTTAATGCTTTAGCACAACTATATGTAAGAAAACACCTCTATAAAACCAACAAGTGATAATAATCGCCATGTAAAACAATACTCGCTATACATTGACATAAGTAGTGATGGCTCATTGTGCGGCCGATAGCATCTATCCACTTACTGTGATGCGAGATAGGGTTGTCAGTGGCGGTCATTATAATTACGATGCCTCGCATTACTGTGACGTCATTGTGTGGATTAGCATGTAGCAGGATAGCCTGGCAAAGAATAACAAGTAGACACTTAATAAGATAATTGTCTTATTGAGATTTTTGTCAGTGTTGATCCATTATTAGGTTAGTAGAATATAGCGTTAGTAATTACTAAATTTGAAAATAAAGAACGAAGTAGCTGACTGAAATAAAGATATTTAATTAACTAACTATATTTTTAAGTGACGGTATTTTTTTCCATAATGCTTTAGCTTATACCTGGCTGTCAGGCGAGGCATACTTTTCCTGCGAACAAACAAAATTGATGAAATAAAAAACTTGCCGATTTCTACTCATTTCTCTCAACTTTGTTAATCTATATATATATATTTATAAATCAATGCCACTTTTCGTTGAAATGTTATAACTCAACAACGCCTTTACCGATTTGGCTAATTTTGGTCTTGAATTATTCGTCGAAGTCCAGGGAAGGTTTGTACGTAGAGAAAATTTAATCTTGAAAAAGTGTAAAATCAACATCTTTAAGCAATTTAAAATATTTTTGTGGTTGAATAAATGAACTTAATAATCATTTTTTTTATTACTATGCCTTATACGTAGCGAAGCACGTACCGGGCCGCTAGTGCTTTAGAATAATTACTTGTGCGGAAACTCCCACTCCAACATGTTAAAACGGCACCACAGAAACCCAATCATTTCAGCCGAGCCGAAAGATGATGATGATGATGATGATCATCATCATCATCATCATCATAAGTCATCCAATAAGTGATGATAATCGTAATTTGAAATAATACTGGCTATACAGTGACATAAGTAGTGATGGCTCATTGTGCGGCCGATATCATCTATCCACTTACTGTGATGCGAGATAGGGGTGTCAGTGGCGGTCATTATAATAACGATGCCTCGCATTACTGTGACGTCATTGTGTGGATAAGCATCTATCATATGCTTTGAGCATGTAGCAGGATAGCCATCATGTGCACATTGTGTAATGATAGTGGATTTAAAATACTGGCAAAGAATAACAAGTAGACACTTAATAAGATAAGTGCTTAGTTGAGATTTTTGCCAGTGTCGATCCATTATTAGGTTAGTAACAATGCCTATAAAATTATTTGTGTTCGTAATTACTAAATTTGAAAATAAAGAATGGAGCGGCTGACAGAAATAAAGATATTTAATTTATTAATTAACTATATTCTTAAGTGTCGAACTTCTTTGCATAAAGCTTTAGCTTATAATATGTACCTGACTGTTAGGTGAATCATACTTTTCCTGCGAACAATCTAAATTGTTAAATAAATGATATTACCTCTTATGGTAATGAAAACATATTTTAAACAAATAACAATAACTATTCACATTCGATAATCTTAACGAATTGTCGGAGGATATAGATAGGATGACTGTTTCACAATCGCTTTCCCTTGATATTGAAGAATGTCATAAAATTATAACTCCTTCATCGGATCACCTTCTAGTACTAACGCAAAACATACGCAGCATAAATTGCAATATGCCAGGACTTGAAATATTACTTAGTAGATTAAAACTGGAATGGGACATTATTATTCTTACTGAATGCTGGCTTTCATGCACAACAATAATTCCCAAATTGAGTGGCTATCTTTTTGAGGCAACAAAATGTAATCATAAACAAAACGACGGTGTGGTTATTTACTATAAAGAAAACCTTCGGCTGTCATTTATTGAACCAAAATTCGAAGAAAGTAACTGCTTAGTTGCCACTTTAGACAATCGTACGGCAATCATTGCTATGTATCGCTCACCCTCTTTCCATAATACGGACCCATTCTTACAATCTCTAAACGAAGTTCTCATAAATTATGCCAACTTTGAGAATGTTATTGTCATGAGAGATATCAATATTGCAATCAACCATAATAAATTAGAAGTAAATGGTGAACGGTATCTAACCCTTGCTGCTTCCCATGGCCTTCTTCCAGCCCATACTCTAATAACACGTAGTGAAAGTGATACATGCATAGACCATGCGCTCCTAAAAACCAAAAGTTCTGCAGTGACCATCGTTCCAAACTCATCTTTGACTGACCATTATCCTGTCCTGCTAAACTTAAACTTCAAGAAGACTACTAAATTCTCGTTTACATCTATAAAAAAAGTCGACACTGAAAGCTTGGAACACGATATCTCTAAAATTGACCTAACCCCTATTTATGACTTCCCAAATCCGAACGATTCCCTAAATTACCTCACTGATAGTATTCAAGAAGCCATAGTAAAAAATACCAAAGAAATAACTCTGTCAAGACGCAAAAAAATAATAAAGCCGTGGATTACACAAGGCCTTTTGCGCTGCATGAACAATAGAGATCGATTACACCGGAAATCAAGACTCTCTCCAGACAATCTAACCCTGAAAACAACCTACTTGCGCTATAGAAACTATTGCAATAACCTGTTAAAAAAAGTCAAAAAAGGCTACGAGAAAAATTTGTTACAGGCGGCACATAAAGATAACAAAAGATTGTGGAAAGTAATAAAAGATATCACAAACACATCCAAAAATACCAACCACCCAAGTGAACTCTCAAATTCTCCTCAATCGTCACTAAATGAAATAAACAGCTACTTCGTAAATGTAGGCAAGTCACTGGCTGATAAGATCGGGCAAAAGAAATCGGGTAAGTTGAACACTACTTCGAGTTGCAGCTCTCACACTCATACACAGCTAAATTCATTCGTTTTAGAAAGTACAAGTGAGGAAGAAGTCGATCGTCTCATCGTCAACTTAAAAACTGACTCTGCTACAGGCCATGACAAGATTAGCAGCGCTTTCATTAAAACATATAATAAGTTTTTGGTTCCTCCGCTTACCTCCATATTTAACTCTTGCCTTGAAAAGGGTGTTTTCCCCGATAGCTTAAAAAAATCTATAGTTATCCCTATTCACAAGAGCGGGGACAGAGATCGTATCATGAACTACAGGCCAATTTCTATTCTCCCAGCACTGTCTAAGCTTCTAGAGAGACTTATTAACACTAGACTTGTTAGGTATCTAGAAACTAAACACCTACTTTCTCCAAACCAATACGGTTTTCGGGAAGGCAAATCAACAGATCAGGCTGTAAATTACCAACAACCTCGACACTGTTACCAACAACCTCGACAAAAAACAGAAATGCCTCACAGTCTTTCTTGACCTTGCGAAGGCTTTTGATACGATTTCTGTCCCGATCTTACTCAACAAGCTGGAGGCACTTGGAATCAGAGGCACACAATTAGAACTTTTCAAGAGCTATTTGTCTGGGCGGCTCCAGAGCGTTCGGATTGGTAAATATATTAGTGGAGACCTTCCAGTTACGCACGGGGTTCCACAGGGCAGTATCCTGGGTCCAACCTTATTTCTCGTATATATAAATGACCTCACGAGTCTCAAGTTTCCCCATGGCAAAATAATCTCGTTCGCAGATGATACTGCTCTTGTATTTTTTTCCAATACCTGGGAAGAGGCCTTTGATGCTGCTCAAAGTGGATTTGATTCTGTGAGGAAGTGGCTCGAGGACAATGCTTTAACTTTAAATGTAGATAAAACCAGGTATGTCTGTTTCAGTATACGGTCAAATACAGGTCCTAATCACGACCGTCTTAACATCATACCACACGAGTGTGCCTCTAAAGATGACTGTTCGTGTACTAAACTAGAACACGTTAAAACAATAAAATACCTTGGCATTACAATTGATTACAATCTTAACTTTAAAGAACACGTTAAGTCACTCTGTGGTAGAATCAGGAAAATGATTTACATCTTTAAGACTCTCCGACACGTCTCAGAACCCTCTGTACTGAAACGGATATATTTTGCACTCTGCCAGTCCCTCATAAGTTACTGCATAACAGCATGGGGAGGCTCTCCTAATTCCACCATAAAATCTGTTGAAGTTGCTCAGCGAGCCATATTGAAGGTTTGCACCTTCAAACCACGTCTGTTCTCTACCTCGCTGCTTTACGAATTCTGTGGAGTCCTAACAGTAAGACAGCTCTATCTCCTAAATGTAGTGTTGATGCAACACAGGAAACTGAAGTACGACCCACTCATATTAAATAGACGCAAAAAACACTTTGTTTGCCCACAAATGGTCTCCCTCAAAACTAAATTCAGTAACCGATTTTCTCCGTTTATGGGCCCCTACATCTACAACAAGTTAAATAAAACTCTCAACACCTACCCGTTGACACAAAAATCCTGCAAAATTAAAGTAAGTGAATACCTCCAAAAGCTCACGTACGGAGAGACAGAAAAACTGCTACAGGTCCCTACTTAATAATATTCTCATTCATCTAATATTCTTATATTGCTTAAACTAAAACACAAGTCCCCATACACCGTAATCTCACACACCCTCTCACACTCACTCATGCACACCCCCATCTCACACAAAGAGAGGACTGACTCACATACTATTAATTATTAGCTGTAAGTTTTCATTTTGTTTTAGTTAGCTTGTAAGTTTTCACTTAACTCATTTTATTTTTAATGCTGTTTTCCTTCTTACTTGTGTTATATTAGACATGTACATTAAAGGGCACTCAAAAACTAGAATTTTTATAACAACACGTTACTCAGGTGGATCGGCGTTGAGGGCTGAAATACAGGCTATGCCTAGTTTGGCCCCAAATGCTAATACTTTTGTGTACATAATATTTGTAAACTTAGCACATAATATGTCAAATAATGTACAAACTTTTTTGTCAATAAACATTATTATTATTATTATTATAACAAACTGTTCGATTTCTACCCTTCCTCGCACATTTGTTAATGCTTTAGTAGTTTAAGTCAGCACAAAAGACATCCAATAAAAATAAATATATATCGCAGATTCAGATGGATTAGAATCAACGTCCACGAGGTCCGTGTCCGCCATGTTGTATTTTTAAAATCGATCAGTGCGCACACCCGGCGCAGGCGACGGTACTAGAACAAGTGTCAAGTCCAATCGCACTACTGACAGATATTAGTGCATTGACAACGTCAAATGTCAACCCTTCAAATCACGATGACACGTACAACAGTGTTGCCACTCCATTATTATGATATCCATGATTTTCTAGTGTTGCCACTTCATTCTTATAGAATCGTGCATAGATTATTTATTATTCTCCGACACGGCCATTCTGATAATCAACGCGCATTTGCGTTGTCACTTACTAAGCACACGGTACTTAGGTTTCTTAACTTTAACCCAAGCGTCAATTCGCCAAACTTCCAACATGAACTCAAAGTTTCAGCAAAGCGTTGAAGCTTTCAGCATAAAATGCAACACATAGCAAAGCTTTGAAGCTTTCAGCATAAACTGCAACACACAGCAAAGCGTTACAGCTTTCAGCATTAATTTAGGCACACAGCGAAGAGTTATAACTTACAGAATTTATTTAGACACACAGCAAAGCGTTATAGCTTTCAACATTTATTTAGAGACACAGCAAAGCGTTATAGCTTTCAGTATTTATTTAGACATACAGCAAAGCGTTACAGCTTTCAGCATTTAGACTCACAGCAAAGCGTTGAAGCTTTCAACATAAACTGCAACACGCAGCAAAGCGTTGAAGCTTTC
The DNA here is from genome assembly GCA_951640165.1 of Pseudoips prasinana. Taxonomy (NCBI): domain Eukaryota; kingdom Metazoa; phylum Arthropoda; class Insecta; order Lepidoptera; family Nolidae; genus Pseudoips; species Pseudoips prasinana. The sequence goes on from OX621260.1 coordinate 21,919,810, forward strand.
AACATAAACTGCAACACGCAGCAAAGCGTTGAAGCTTTCAGCAAAAGTTCAATTACTCGGCAAAGCGTTACAGCTTTCAGCATTGCTCAGAGGCAGCACTTAAAACACGCTGCAAAACGGTGCTGCTTTCAGCATCAACCTTGGGTCACGACAGATGAGCCCAACCTTACTGCAAAGCGTGATGGCTTTCAGTAGGACATCAGGACAAAGCGATAAAGCTTTCGATCCACCCTTTAATAAAGCGTAGTAGCTTTCAGTTTAAATAAACATTTTATCAATCAACAATGAACATAAGTCTTTTATCAACACAGGTTTACGTTCAACAAAACAATGTAATTATCGTTTCAACTCAAACAATGATCATGATTCAATACAGTAATTCAATCCAAATTACTAATTACACCAAATTATAATACCAAATTAATCAATACAATTTGTTCCATAATTAAATAAAACTATTCAATTATGGGTTCTACAGGATCAAGACATTCTGACAATTCAGGTAAATTAGCTGGATATTTACGTAGTCGTTCATGGCACACATATTGGGCCCGTCCCCCAGATACTAGTTCCACCATATAACGCTCATTGGAACTCACTTTAGCTACCCTGTAAGGGGCTTTTCTCTATACTCTTACTTACAGTACAATTCAAATCGAGTTTTACTTCGCCTAAGACAGACTTCCAGTATTTATTTTTATAATTTTCGGCCACTGTAAAACAATTTGTCAAGCTGGGCATCATTCGCTCCACCTGACCGTTAGCTCGGCTAACACCACTAGCAATCTCGTGGAACTCAATGGCCCAACCTCGGCATACATCCTGAAAGTCTTTACCAGTAAAAGATGGACCTTGATCAGAGATAATTCGTTTCGGGGTTCTAAATATGTGGACAAAAATACGTAGTGCCTCGCAAGCAGATCGTGATGTTAAATCTTTGACACACATTAATTGACAAAATTTCTTAAAAGCATCTACGATGACTATCACATACTCCTTAGAGGTCTTACTACAAGTTCGAAAATGTTGTTCTACACCCTGGAACATTATAGGTAAGTGCGCAATGCAGCGTCACGAACTCAAAGCACGAAGCTTGCGATAGTCAATTGTCACAAGCACGAAACGCGGAGCTTTCAATACTCAATCGTCACAAGCATAAAGCGCGGAGCTTTCAATGCTCAACCACCACAAGCACAAAGCGCGGAGCTGCTTTCAATGCTCAACTGCTACAAGCACAAAGCGCGGAGCTTTCAATGCTCAACTGCTACGAGCACAAAGCGTGGAGCTTTCAATGCTCAAGTTTCAGGAACTCGAAGTAGGGTACTTGTCACACAATTTATTTCAAATCAACCAGCTTTATTACTCATAATGTAACACATAAATGTGTCTTACAATGAACTCCAATAATCATTTTAAACTTAGAATTTAACTCAACCATCGGCATTAACTACACTGTTATTTCTGACTACAACTGTCAAATCCAAGTTTTTCGTAACATACGTAGGTACTTAACGCGTCCACCAGCTATTGGCTGTTCCTTGTATCTATCGTTGTCATAGACCTCTATTATCTTACAAGGATTTGAAAACTTTTCACTTCATTTGTTTATTATCAGAATAGAATAGAATACTCCCCATTGTACACACTCAAACAGGACAATTACATAGAAGACAAAGTAAATATCACAATTCATTAGGGTTCTTTCCGACAAAAACAACGTCTCCTATTTTAAATGGATTTTAACTTTGCTCTTGCCATAACGCACCTTATCAGCATGAGCTAACTCGTCCATCCTGCATTATGCCTCTCATCTAAGTTCGTAGAGGTTAACCTAACCATATTTTTGGACAAGGGCATTAATTTTGGATGGGAACTTTAATTACAACCCATCAACAATTGAAGCGGACTTCTAACTGTACTTCTAACCATGGTACAATTTAGCGAGATTTGGATTTCACCTAAAGCTGTCTTCCAGAACCTACGCTCGTGGTTCTCGGTTATAGTGAAGCAATTAATTAAAATAGTTCGGGAAGCTACGCAATATCCTCTCATCACAAATAACGCAGTATTTCAACTCTAAAGTCTTTCACGTGGTCGCTCACTATTGGTCTCACAAGAAGGCCCAAGGTCACCCAAAGAGCAACGGAGAGTGCCACGCTCGGAGTATCCCTGCGCGATCGAATAAAAACGTCGTAATCCGCAGGCGAAACAAAGTAGCCGGCATAAAAATTGTGTCACAAATCAGTAAGTTAGTATTTTAAGTTCAATATACCTAGTTTGTACCTAAGTACAACATTTGTATGCCAAGTACAATATGGCAAATGCGTGAAACTTAAATGATGAAAACAATAACACCTGTATTCACCACATTTATACAAATAAAGATATTATGATTATAACCAAAGAATTGCCAAACCGAAACGGAAGCGGGCGGAGCACACAGCTCCCAACACCGACGGCCGCTAGATCAGACAGGCTCCCGACCGGGGACCACGCACCGGAAGACGCAGCGCGGGCAGGCCCCCCACAAGGAGGGCCGACCACTGCGGAGATTCCCGGGGGAGGCCTCCGCCCAGTGGACGTCTTTCGGCTAACATAATGATGAAGAATTATTACTAGAACAGACAGGAATCTCTCCACTTGTCAGTAATTGAGAAACGTCTATAAAGTCGATCAAATCAGTATCGATAGCTTGTACAAGTGTCAAGATTCTGTAATAAACAAACTTCAGCATGGACCTCGCGAGTGATGCGGGTGACTTTGTTACTAATATAGTCAAGCTCAATTCCGGTTAGATAAAAACATCTACCTATCATAACATCATGAGCCAAAAATATGTGAATCTACAATTACAAAAGTCACTTCTCACACACGAGTACTTCGTTGACCTTGACAGGCAGACTAATACGGGTAAAAGAAAATGTAATGTCCGACCCAATACCTGTCAGGCGCGCGGATATAAAATCTCGAGTACCTGTATAGTAACAAATCATTTACACGGGTAAAAGAAAATGTAATGTCCGACCCAATACCTGTCAGGCGCGCGGATATAAAATCTCGAGTACCTGTATAGTAACAAATCATTTACGAATTAGGGAACAATCTGTACCACTGTCCACAAGAGCGTGTATGTGATCTAACTTGCCCCTACATCCATAGACTTCGAAATAAACCGTTCAAACTATTTAACCTTCAAAACGCGCATATTGTCACCATAAAAATTAAATATAACAGACGTTGGGCGTATTTTCAACATCTAAAAAGTATAAACCACACAAAACAACACGTGTTATGAATTTCACAGATATCAAAAATTCTTCAGTGCAGCATTAGGTCATCAAGTGCCTTTAAAACAATATAATAAAAGTACTTACAGGTTTTATCTCATAAAATAAAGATTCACCACTCACACTCGACACGAGGCACTTTTACTTTGGAGGTTACTTTAAATTTACTCTAATACAAACTGGTGACTTCTCCCCAATCCAGAATCGCCAATGCCGTCTCCTTATTTGCAAAGAGACAGCACGATCAACTTCGCCTCGAAAAGAACAAACTAATTATTTTAACTCAAAGAGTCGACCGACAGAAAGGCAGCCTAACTATCAGAGCCCGTACTCTTTTCATTGTTAAATAAAAACTTCTTCCACGTTCACTGATGCACCAAAAACTACTCTTCAACGATACACACGAACTGGCCGAGAGACTCCGCTCTTCACGAGTGACCACATCGAAACACGAAATCAGTAGGCATGTTTTAAACAAGTCTGAACATACCTGAGCATCCGAGATACCTGTGATAACAACTTCGATCTTGTTACCTTCGCTCGAAGCAGGCTCAAAACGGTCAATCAAGGCAAGCTTCTAAGTCGAGTACTCCACGTATGTAAGTTCTAGCACGGTCACTGCACCAAACGGCACCATATCTTGAAAAAGGTCATCAATCTCTCGGTCGCCGCTAACTGTCTTGATACACGCTCCTTTGCTTCGTCTAACGTTTTGCACAACGGGTACGACTTCGAAGTCCACTTGCGAGCTCGACATCGAAGATGTGTCAATGTAACGTTTCGCGTTTCGTAATCGGTCCACGAGTTTGCGATACAGCCGTAAATTCACAATCAGCGGGGTTGTATTTTCATCGGTATTTTTCAATTTTGTAACGACACTCTTTTCGCTACGTGGTAGAACCGAATCACGAAAATATTCTTGATTTTGAGTAGCAGGCATTGCGGTAGACACGTGGGATGATTTTGGAATAGATCCCACCGCTGCTATCGCAGATTCAGATGGATTAGAATCAACGTCCACGAGGTCCGTGTCCGCCATGTTGTATTTTTAAAATCGATCAGTGCGCACACCCGGCGCAGGCGACGGTACTAGAACAAGTGTCAAGTCCAATCGCACTACTGACAGATATTAGTGCATTGACAACGTCAAATGTCAACCCTTCAAATCACGATGACACGTACAACAGTGTTGCCACTCCATTATTATGATATCCATGATTTTCTAGTGTTGCCACTTCATTCTTATAGAATCGTGCATAGATTATTTATTATTCTCCGACATATATAAGAAATAAAAAATAAAAAAGGTTTTTATTCACGTAGACTTTAAAAAAGCGCTTGTAGATAGTCAGAACATGTTTGTAGTAATACAGTTACTATTTCTAGTTACTTATTACAGATATTTAGGAACACGGAATGTTAAAACATTTATACAATTTATTTTATAATGGTAGTGACATTTAGCTAGCTTGTATTAAGTTATTTTCAAGGAGATTATGTTTAGTTGAAGTTTTTAATATTATGTATTGAAATTTAAATTAAATATGTACATACATACATACATACATAGACTCACGCCTGTTTCCCAGAGGGGTAGGCAGAGACAACGGATTTCCATTTGTCACGATCTTTGCATACTTCTTTTGCCTCGATTACTGTCATTATATTCTTCATACATGCTCGCCGGTTTAGGGTACTTCTGACCTGCCTTCTGAAATTAAATATGTGATGAAAATTAATTGACATAAGTAGTGATGGATCATTGTGCGGCCGATATCATATATCCACTTACTGTGATGCGAGATAGGGATGTCAGTGGCGGTCATTATAATTACGATGTCTTGCATTACTGTGGTAGTACTTAATTACTTGCATTACTGTGGTAGTACTTAATTTTGTGCATCAGCATGTAGTAGGATAGCCAAATGTGCATATTGTAAATGATACACGATTTAAAACACAGGCTGAGAATCCCAATTAGAAAATAAGTGTCTAATTGAGATTTTTGTCAGTGTTTTAAATCGAAAACATTGATCAACAAAGCTTAAAGTTCGTCACTTAAGAATATAAATAACTAGCTGTGCTCCGCGGTTTCACCGCTTTCAGTCAAAAAAGTATCGGGAATGGATGATTTGTTTATGGTTCCATAATCAAATTTTTGTTTTTTTTGTTGATGGTAGATTGGCACAACTGTTTTTCATTTTGGCGCGGAGTTTGAGTTGCATCTGTTATTTATATTAAATACAGTGCTGGTTTTAGTAAAATCATATATAGTGAGTATTGCGAATTTCATAATGGAAAAAAATATCGAACAAAGAGTTTGTCTTAAATTTTGCATCGCTAATGGAATTTCGTGTTCGGAGTCACTGAAAATGTTACAGAAGGCTTACAGTGAATCGACTTTATCAAAAACTCGTGCTTATGAGTGGTTCAAAGCGTTCAAAAGCGGTCGAGATGTGATGAAAGATTTGCCTCGCTCTGGTAGGCCATCAACGTCTGCAACTGAAGTTAACATCGCAAAAGTGAAGGAAATTGTGACTGAAAATCCTCATTCAACTCTGAGAGAGATAGCCGCCGAACTTTCTGTATCTCACGAGTCGATTCGTACCATTTTAACTAATCATTTGGGTATGAAACATGTTGCCGCTCGGCTAGTCCCAAAAGATCTGAATTTTCTACAAAAACTTAATCGCATGAAAGTCGCTGAGGACATGGTAGAACGAGTCAATTCCGACCCAACATTCATGAAACGCATTGTTACTGGTGACGAGACGTGGGTTTACGAGTTTGACATGCAAACTAGTCAACAAGCTTCGGAGTGGCGCCTTCCAACTGAACCGAAACCGAAAAAACCACGCCAAAGTCGATTAAAAGTCAAAGTCATGTTGACTGTTTTCTTTGACTATCGCGGTGTTGTGCACGCTGAATTCTTACCGGAAGGTCGAACGGTAAATAAAGAATATTATTTAAGCGTTATGCGGCTTTTAAGAGAGCAAATTCGACGAAAAAGGCCAGATTTGTGGAAAGAAAATTCTTGGATTTTGCACCACGATAATGCGCTTTTGCACAAGAACATCATTGTGAACGAATTTTTGACCAATCACTCAACAAATACCATCCAGCAACCACCATATTCACCAGATATGGCTCCAGCTGACTTCTTTCTTTTTCCTAAACTCAAATTACCACTTCGTGGTACCCGTTTTCAATCGGTAGAAGACATAAAGGAGAACTCGCGGCGAGAACTGAACTCAATTCCGAAAGCAGCGTTTAAAAAATGTTTTGATGAATGGATTATTCATTGGCGTAAGTGTATCAATTCTGAAGGAGCATACTTTGAAGGTGATAAAATAAATTTGGATGAATAACAAACATTTTGTATATTATTGATCTTTTCCCGGTACTTTCTTGGCAGAGTAGTACACACTCACATACTCACTAACCTTCGCCTTTATAATATTAGTGTGATACACTAAATTTATTAAATATCTTTGATGATGATGATGTGGTCTCGGTCGATTTTGGCCACGGCGACCGCTTCTTCTCCTACTGTAGCCGACGTTCGTGCTCGCATGTTATTTATGTAGCCAATTTTATTTGAAAAATTCCTCGCATTTTGCGGGCATGTGAACACACCATTGTCATAATTGTAATTGATCGCCGCAGGTGGTCTGGCTTTCAATTCATCCCGCTTGGTATCCAGCTCAGCGCGCCTTCCAGACTCGAAATAGTCGACTTTTGGCTTGGACTAAAGTCCGCCATTCTGACCGTTTGGCTGCCCGCTGTTCCCATTGCGAGGGCTCTACGCTACAGTTCTTCATGTGGCGCTTAAGCACATCTTTATACCTGAGGAATTGTCCGCCATGCTTTCGCTTGCCCCCCTCAAGTTCCGGGTAGAAAATGCGCTTAGCCACTCGCTGCTCTGCCATGCGTGAAACATGTCTGCACGACTGAAGCTATCGCCGTATGAGATAAGCCTCAATTCCATTCACATTAGCTCTTCGCAGCACTTCTGTATTCCGTATATAATCAGACCATCGGATTTTCATAATCTTGCGTAGACATCTGAGGTGGAAGCGGTCGATCATTCGGATGTGCCGGCGGTATACAGTCCACGTTTCGGCAGAGTATAGAATGTTAGGCAGCACGACTGCCATGTAGACCGAGATCTTGGTCGCCAGTTTTAGGTCATGTGAGCGGAAGACCTTGGTATCCAGTTTGCCAACATTGATTCTGCTGTTTATCTCATCATCAAGGTCGCACTTGGATGTTACTGTGCTCCCCAGGTAGCGAAACTTGTCGACCTGCCTTAGCTCGTCCTCCCCGAGTTTTATGTTTAGCGCCTTATGACCATGAGTATCTAGTAACATCACTTCCGTCTTTTTGACGCTGACTTTTAGACCAAATTTTCAGCAAGACTCGTGGAAATCGGATATAAGGTGCTGCAGGCCTTCTGGGGATACCGCAACGAAACGTAAGTCATCGGCGTACATGATCTCTGTAACTACAGAGTATATCGGATCGAATCCACGTCCTGCGGCTTGAAAGGCAAGCATTTACCAACTACTCTAAACTGCCCTCAAATTATAATTAGTAATAATATTATTAATTGCATATAGGCGCTCATAGCTATATGGTCTCACCGGTTCGTAAGCGATCAGTGAGCTACTAGGTTCGCGGTCAGTCCATAGATGTACCACGTTTTTAAGCGAAATAAATACTTACTTAAAAGAGGTGTGTTAACATCGTGACAAATGGAACTCCGTTGTCTCTGTCTATCCCACCGGGAAACAGGCGTGAGTCTACATAAACAATATGTAACGTAATTAACGCACACCCTCAGACACCCCATTTAGAATATTATGTTGTAATCATAATACATACACTGATTTTTTTATTTAACGTGTATATGCATTGTTATGTACTAAATTAGTTTCTTGGAATAACGTTTATTTTTCTTTAATTTGGTGTTGAATGATGGAATTTGTATGAATACAAATAAAACTGCGATTTAAAAGTCTTATTACTTTGACTTACGGTCCAATTCCCTTCCCTCCGGACCGCGAAAGCGTACAGACGTCTGCACGTATTTAGTTCAAATCATTATTTAATTCTTATTTTAAATACTTATTTTTGTCAAAATAAAATTCATTAATATCAGTGAAGTACCAGGAGAGCAGTGCGCCTCAAGAGATCGAGCCCGGCGGCAGCGTATCGTTGAGCGAGACGAGGCAAGTGTTCATAATTCCTGTCTCTTTCGCACGAAAGCCATTAACACCTGACCCTGTCCACCGGTAGTATACTATATACCAGCGCCTAATTGATGTCTCATAGCACTACGTGCCGACGCAAATAAGTCTAAATACCGCGGCGCTTAATTGTTATTGGCATACCATTACGCGACGACGCAAGTCATTCATATCACTCAAATCATCAGGGAGCGACAAACAATACACCCGACTTGGTGCAGCTTATTATTGCGCCGCATCGTACTTCTCTACGTAGCAGTACTTCGTTACGTGTTAGAAAAACGTACTGAACGATTCTGGAAACTAGGAAAAGAACCCCTCCACTCCCATGCTAAATAGTATAAACTATCAAGATATATCAATCAAAATAAAACTTCGAAACTTTTGATATACTTAATACTAATAATCTCGATCAAGCTTTTGTATAGTCACAACTGCCAAGGAATAACCAACTCCACTGTGAACTATCCTGAGTGTGACCAGCGCCGCTGCATAGAACTTCTCCAGTAAACATATAAATAATATACAGAATGCCCTTAAAGCGTACTCCCCCGAAAGGCACACCGTCCAAAGATCTTTTAATGCCGGAAAAGGAACGAACTCCAGCGAACAGTGATCATCAAACCTCTGAATCGGAACCTGATAAAGGGCAATTAACCGATAACGCGCGTAACGTGACGAGCAGAAAACACAAACGCAGAGCTGTCGGTTCTCCCCCCGAAGACAAACCAAATCCGAACATGGATACGTTTATGACTGAGATGCGTACTTTATTTAATAGCCTTGCACAACAACAAGAAAGGCGCTTTGAAGAAATAAAACTGAACATGGAAGAACAGGCGTCGGATATAAAGGAAAGCATAACCCTTCTGACAGATAAATACGACACCATGATGGCAGAGATAGCAACCTTAAAAGAGCAAAGTAAAAATGATAAAAAACATATTGAAGAATTAGGAGGAAAAATTGAGCAGCTCGAAAAACGCGTGCGCTCTACTAGCCTAGAGATTAGAAATATTCCTTATCGGGACGGAGAAACAAAACTAGATCTGGCGAATACTTTAGTTAACTTGGGCCAGGCCCTGGAGGTGCCTATTCAACAAACTGAAATAAAAGATATCTTTAGAATAAACACCAAAAAGTCGGGCAAAGTCATAATTGCAGAACTTACCACCGTTATAACTAAGGATAAAGTTATTGAGGGCTATAAAATGTACAACAAAAACAACAACCAACTCATGACTACTACTCTGAAAATAAACGGACCGGATACACCCATTTACCTATCGGAAAGCCTAACGTCATTTTCTAATAAACTCTTTTACCTCGCGAGGAAGTTCAAAGTCGAATACCACTATAAGTTCTGCTGGGTATATCATGGACAGATATTTCTTCGAAAAGACGAAGGAACACCAAGAATTCGCTTTACTGATGAAAAAGAGCTTAGATCCCTTGCCCGAACAGAATGACTACGCGTAATTAGTTACATGTATACGTTCTTCTTCTATTATTTTTTCTTCTTTTATTTATTTGAATTGTATTCTAAAGTTGTAATAAGCTACTCTACATATATACAGTCTAAAATATCACAGTATACCCCTGTTATTATCTCTAGACTTAATTATATTATTAGTAAAAAACCATCTATACACACACAAATACTCACACACTCATTCACACACACTAACGCACAAAATCACTCCCATTCACAATACAAAATAAACACTTATCAACTATTACTTATATTAATTAACATTTCCCAAAGAGGCGACAATATCTATGTAAAATTCATTAAATATCATTTAAATTGGATTATTACGCCTAGGATAAAAATTCGATAATATGGAGAACATCACTACCGATCTTGACAATATCTCGGTTTCAAAGGCTAACACCGCATTGCAAGTACGACATTGCACGGTGTTCGAATGTTCTCTATTAAAAAAAACTTGACAAAGCACCTTTGAGCATATCTGTACCTGTACTATGAACAGAAATTAACAGGGTTTTTTACTTATTCCCCTGCGAATTCGCATAAAGTATTTACACTAATAGAGGCAGAATTTCACGCACTATTTATATATATAGCATTCATTACAAGAAAAGTTCCCTTTCTATAAGAACTACTATGTGTACGCTGCCATGACGCCAGCTCCGAATGTCATTGAAAAGTCTTGTTCAATATCTCTGTTCCTACAAGAGCAATCGTTATGAAATTTTGCATAGCGGGAGAAGTATTAGAACAGTATTTTTGTGTCCAAATCTGTTGCTTTACAATTAGCCGTTTTCGAGTACGGCCATGTGTACGCTAGCTTGATCGTGACGCTAGCGTACATAGTGAAAATGGTGTTTATTTCCTAAACTAAAGAGGAAGATTTTTTTTTATTTTTACAGTAATTAGGCAGTATTTACACAGAGTTTTTTGGCATAGAAACTAACTCGTTGCAGTTCTGGTGTACGCTAGCATAACGGACACGGCTAACAACTGTATAATAGACGACTGCGTCACCTTATCGAAAACACATCGCCAGTCCCTATGTCTCCTAAATCAAAATATACGAAGCGTAACCTGCAATTTTCCCAACCTTCTTACTCTTCTACATCGTGCAAACACCACATGGGATCTTATTGTACTTACAGAGTGTTGGCTGTTGAACTCGCCTCCTATTCCTACCTTCGAAGGATACAGATCAACTTCTACCACACGGCACTTCACACAGAATGAAGGAGTAGTCATCTACTACCGAGAAAACAAGAACGTTGTTATTGTCGAACCTGATTTAAAGGACGCAAACTGCCTTATTGTCATTTTTAAACCAGATACTGCCATTATCGCAATCTACCGGCCGCCCGCAATCCACAACGTGACTACTTTCTTACACTCTTTAGCACAGCTTCTTAAAAATTACTCATCTTATAAAAATTTAATAGTCACAGGTGATATAAACATCGATATTAAAATAAATAACACAGACCCCCGATCCGCAGAATACCTAACAATGGCCGCGTTTTACGGTATGTTACCCGCACATACATTACTGTTCGTTCCCAACTTCACGTGCTATTCAATAGATGGCGCTATTGTGAGTTCACGAGGAAGTTCAATAGATGGCGCTATTGTGAGTTCACGAGGAAGTTCAATAGATGGCGCTATTGTGAGTTCACGGGGAGATCAATAGATGGCGTTATAGAGTTGCCATTACTGATTCCTAGATCTCGCTATTGAGATTTTCCGCCCATATCATAAGTTAAGTGATTTTGATGCAATAAAGTTGTATTTGCTTTGGATACAAATCGTGGTTTTATTTAACCTACTACCTCTGGAAGAAGTCTAAGTTCGTACATGGTCCTTCGAGCCGGATAAGTGAAAGTGAAGTGAAGTGTTTTTGTGCGTCTTGGCGTGGAAACCAGGGTGGATCGCCCTGAAGCGCCGCACACCTAATCTGGTGTGCACAGTGAAGTGAGTGACCAGTGCTGCAGCAGCGGGGTGGCAGGTTCCAGCATCATCAGCACAGCGTGATGCAGAGTGGAGTGGACATCATCAGCACCAGCAACGTGGAGGTGGCGCAGGGCGGAACTATTTAGTTCGTCAACACTGCAGCGGAGCCAGCCCAGTGGTGGGCGACGCGGTCTTCAGCGGAGTGAGAACGTAGTCAGTGCTAGTGAAGTGCGGTTTGTTGAAGTAAAAATCGTGAGTACATTTATTTTCAAGTTTCTGAAGATAGAAAAATTACCTCAGAGTAATAATTGAACTATAGTAAATTTATTCCAATAATTATAGTTAATTCCATAAAATTATACTTTTGTTTACTTTAGTAACTGTGCTCTTAAAATTATTATAATAATTACATTAAAGTTAATGGTAATGTTGAAATATAATTTGTGGACGTAGTTAATTTGTCTTTGGTAGATTTCGATAGAAGTTTTGTTTTTGGTATAAATTCTTACTTTTTTTTGGTATACCATAAAATTCTTGATGCAATAATTAGTTCAATTATAATTAGTTCTTTGTTATTTGTTTTTGTTGTCATAAATAATTACAAATATGGAAGCCATGTATGCATTGCAAAATAATAAAAGGCTTCTTATGGAAAAGGCTCAGATTAACTTTAAGAAAGCACCTAAAGATAGAATTACTACAATATACGTTGAGACCAGATTAGAACTATTTGAGACTTTGTGGAAGGATTTCTCGTCAACTCACAATAGCATTATACAGAATGCTACAGATGCACAGCGAGATTCCCATAAGTATTTTGTAGATGATGTTTATGACAGTACTGAAGAAGTTTACATTTCCCATAAAACTCAATTGAAAGAAGTTCTAAGTAAATTGACTAAGTCCAATTCTGAACAACAGCCAAAGACAAATGACCACGTAATGTCAAATACTGTGAGGTTACCAAAGATAAATATTCCCAAATTTTCTGGTAATTATGCGGAGTGGACGACTTTTAAAGATTTGTTTACTTCTTTGATTCATAAGAATGAAAGTTTAGAAGACGTGCAAAAGATGCATTATTTGAAGGGTTTATTGTTGGGTGAAGCAGATCAACTTGTGAGACACATTGCGGTTTCATCAGATAACTATAAAGAATGTTGGTCGTTGCTGCACAGTAGATATAACAATAAACGATTTCTGTCCAATTGCATATTAAAGCGCTTGTTGAATCAGACTAATGTAACAGAATGCTCAAGTAGTCTAAAGGGTTTACTGGACACAACAATGGAGTGTCTAAATGGTCTAAAAAATCTCGGAATTGATGTTAGCACGTGGGATATCATAATTATTTATATCATTAGTTCCAAGCTTGATTTCGAGTCACGAAAACAATGGGAAACCAAAATTAGTTCCAAGGCAGAATTGCCCGTGCTTTCGGAATTTGGAGATTTCTTGGAAGCCCGATTTCATGCACTCGAGTTTTTAGACACTAAGCGACCTAAACCGAATGTTTGTGTTATTAATAAACCAAAAACACACCATGTTGTTAGTACCGACTATAAAGCCGAGATAATCTTAAATTGTTCATTCTGTGGAGAAAGCCACAAAATTTCAAACTGTAAAACATTTGCTAAGAAAGATTGTGACGAGCGTCGGGAGTTTGCACGAGTTAGTAAGCTTTGTTATAACTGTCTAGGAACAAACCACTCCGTATATTCTTGCCGTCAACATACTAAATGTCACCTTTGTAAGAAGAAGCACCACACACTACTTCACCCAAAATCAAATGCCTATTCTGCTGAAATTATTGATAGTTCAGTAGAAACAAAGGCGGTGGCTGCCAATGTAGCCACCTCTTCCAGCCAAAGCAATACCAAACGCGTTTGTTGTTTTTCGGATGTTCACAACCATGCCCTGTTGGCCACAGCCCTGGTCAACGTTGAGTCAAGAACTGGTACTGGTGTTGTTTTAAGAGCTCTGATGGATCAGGGCTCTCAAGTCTCTTTTATCACAGAGGCTGCAGTACAGTTGCTTGGACTAAAGAAAACACCGGCTCACACCGACATATTCCGACTAGGCGATGACGTCGGAAACTCAATGCCCTCGAAGTGGATAGTTCGATTTAAATTACAATCACGTGTAGATCCCACCTTTGTTTTATATGTTGATGCTTATGTATTGAAAAGACTCACGTCCCATCTTCCTGAGAAGAAGATCATTCAGTTATCAGCTTCGTTCTCATCCTTAAAGTTAGCTGACCCGACTTATGATACGCCTGGGAAAATTGATTTGTTGTTAAGTACGCGTGTAGTCGGAGAAGTTTTATTAAGTGGTTTAGTTAAGGATCCGGGGGGATCTCCAGTCGCCCAAAAGACTAAATTGGGCTGGATATTGTCTGGTGAGATCCCATCGCCGGTTATCTGTAGGCCAGTATGTTATCATACTGTAGTACAGTCAGTGGATGTCAATGACCTTTTGCGTAAATTTTGGGAATTAGAATCGGAGCCTTCAGGTCATAGTACGATTTTAACTGAGGAAGAACAAAAATGCGAGGATTTCTACTCTAAAACCACCAAACGCGACGCGACCGGGAGGTATGTTGTAAAACTACCATTCAAAACTGAGTCGCCTAGTTGCACGTTTGGGGGATCAGAGGTCATTGCCCGTAGGCGCTTTCTCAACCTAGAAAAAAGACTTTTAAAAGACTCGGAATTTAGGTCACAGTATAGCGCTGTTATAAACGAATATATACAGCTGGGACATGCTGAGGTTGTCCCACAAAAAGAATTAGGTAAGGATGCGTTCTACTTACCTCATCACGCGGTGGTGCGTGAGGATAAAAGCACCACAAAGGTTAGGGTCGTCTTTGACGCTTCATGTTCAGGCCACAATGGTATATCATTAAATAGAGAATTAATGGTTGGCCCAACCCTTCAACCTGATTTGCGTCAAATTATTATGCGGTGGCGGTGTCACCCTGTAAGTTTGGTCGCAGACATCGTGAAAATGTACCGTCAGGTTAAGGTTGCAGATGAGGATGTTGATTATCAGCGCATTTTGTGGCGTGACAATCCAATTGATGAATTAAAACATATTCGATTGTTGCGGGTTACCTTTGGAACATCTTCTGCGCCATACCTAGCGGTACGGTCTCTGCAACAACTAGCTCGGGATGAAGGAAATGATTTTCCTCTGGTGGCAGACAAGCTGCTTACATCGTGCTACGTAGATGACATTTTGACAGGTTGTCAGTCTGTCGCCGAAGGGGAGCTTATTTATCACCAGCTGAATCAATTGTTACGTCGCGGGGGTTTCGAGTTACAAAAGTGGTCCAGCAGTAGTGACGAATTGTTACACAAAATGAACGAAAATATTGATAAGCAGGATAATTTGGAGCTTAAGATGGATACGGTTACTAAAATTTTAGGATTAACTTATCAACGAAAGTTAGATGAATTCTGATACACAGTGCATCTCCCCCCATACGAGGGTCTCATAACCAAGCGGAAGGTGATCTCTGACATCGCTCGCTTATTTGACCCTCTTGGTTGGTTAGCGCCGGTGATAGTAACAGCCAAGGTATTCATTCAACGCCTGTGGATAACAGGATTGGAATGGGATGATCCACTTCCAGATCACCTGTTAAAAGAATGGCTTAGTTATAGAAATAATCTTAACCATCTTAAGGATTTCCGGCTGCCCCGATGGATCCACTCGAGTCAACTTGACGTCCTGCTAGAGTTGCACGGATTCTGTGACGCCTCCAATGTCGCGTATGCAGCCGCTGTCTATACTCGTTCTATTGATGCCACAAACATCCTATAATTCTTCCTCGTAAGTCACATTTAACACACCTCCTCATCGCTGACGCTCATGAGAAAACGTTACATGGTGGGCCTCAGTTAGTACTTAATTATTTACGATCCAAATATTGGATAGTAAATGCAAAGGATACCATAAGGCACTACGTACGCAGATGTGTAGTTTGCATCCGTCATTCCGCTCGGTCAGTACATCCTTTAATGGGAACATTGCCGTCTGCTAGGGTCAATGCTAGCCGTCCTTTCTTTAGAAGTGGCGTGGACTATGCTGGTCCCATTAGCATCCGCCCTACCAAAGGTCGCGGTTATCACTCCATAAAAGGCTACATATGTTTATTCGTGTGTATGGCCACTCGAGCCATTCATTTGGAAGTCGTCAGTGACATGACATCTGAAGCCTTTTTGGCAGCCTTCAAGCGCTTTGTAGCGAGGAGAGGTCATTGTGGAGAGATGTGGAGCGATAACGGCACCACTTTCGTTGGAGCTAACAAGGAATTGAAGGCGTTGTTCAAACACGAAAGGTCCGGCATAGCACCTGATATTGCTGATTGGTTGGCAACAAACGGCACAACTTGGAGCTTTATTCCACCCCACTCTCCAAACTTTGGAGGGCTTTGGGAGGCTGGAGTAAAGTCAACAAAATATCACCTTAAAAGAGTGATTGGTATAAGCACACTCACTTTTGAGGAACTGACAACAGTACTCACACAAATAGAAGCCTGTCTGAACTCCAGGCCCATTTCTACAATTAGCACTAACCCGGAAGATCCATGTCCATTGACACCGGGTCATTTTATAGTAGGTGAGCCGTTACTTCTCATACCCGAAATGAATTTTGAGAATTCCAATGTTAGTACTTTGAGAAGATGGCAGTTGACACAACGCATGGTTCAGGACTTCTGGCGTAGGTGGTCGCGTGAATATCTAGTTCAATTTCACCAAAGGAACAAATGGGCACATCAAACCGTAGAACCGAAATTGGGTGACGTAGTGTTAGTTATGGAAGATGATCTTCCACCTGCAAGATGGCTCTACGGTCTCATCACCGAAAAGCATACTGGCTCGGATAATATCACAAGAGTAGTTTCCTTGCGCTGTAAAGGTTCCACAATTAAAAGACCAGTGTCAAAATTAATTGTGCTGCCTGTAGCTTCATAACAGTGTTTATTTTTTACTTTTATTGAATTAATGTTAAGGATCAATTAATTGTTCGTTAAGTTTAAAATTAAGCTTATATAGGGTTGGATTTTGTAATAGTTTTGTTGTTCACATACAGTCCACTATTGGTTAACGTTCTACTAAATATTGTATTTTGTTTCATGGTGGGCGGTCATTCAGTTTGTATATTTAAGTTCTGGACATGGTGGGCGGGATGTTCGTTCCCAACTTCACGTGCTATTCAATAGATGGCGCTATTGTGAGTTCACGAGGAAGTTCAATAGATGGCGCTATTGTGAGTTCACGAGGAAGTTCAATAGATGGCGCTATTGTGAGTTCACGGGGAGATCAATAGATGGCGTTATAGAGTTGCCATTACTGATTCCTAGATCTCGCTATTGAGATTTTCCGCCCATATCATAAGTTAAGTGATTTTGATGCAATAAAGTTGTATTTGCTTTGGATACAAATCGTGGTTTTATTTAACCTACTACCTCTGGAAGAAGTCTAAGTTCGTACAATTACCCACTCGAAATCAAAATTGCCTCGATCACATTCTACTAAGAACGAAAAATATAGCTCATTGTTACATTGCACATGCCTCAATTACGGATCATGACGCTGTAATACTTTTCCTGGGCTCTCCCCAGAATTTGCCTAAAACGAACCCAAATAAAACTATAAAAAAACTAAACTACGAAAACCTTGAAAAAGACTTGAACAATCTTGATTTTGATACCTTGTACACCCTTGAATGTGTAAACGAAGCTACTAATTACTTAATTAGTTCCCTTAACCGTTGTCTTGTCGCTAACTATGTACTTAAACTGGTATCAAATAGAAAACGACTTACAAAACCGTGGATGACCGCGGGACTACTGAAATGTATGAAAAACCGAGACCAATTACATATTAAACTTAAAAAATCGCCGACCAATGAGATAATAAAAATTACATACAAAAGGTATAGAAATCACTGTATCAACTTACTCAGAAAGGCCAAAAATAATTACGAAAAATCTTTAATAAAATCCGCAGAAAAAAACACTAAAAGGCTCTGGGACGCGGTGAAAACCATTACTGACACTAAGAAACAAAAAAATATCGCAATTGATCTTCTATCCCCTACGGACCCTTTATCATCAGTGAATGATGCAAACAAATTCTTTGTAAATATTGGCAGAACACTAGCAGCCGCTGTAGATAATGGTAATGACATCAATGAACATACCCCCCCAAACCACAATTCACCCAGTTTAAATACTTTTTTTCTTAGTCCAACTGATTATGCTGAAATTGAATTAATAATAATGGGCCTGCGATCAGACTGCGCCACTGGTTTTGACGGTATTTCTGGATAATTCCTGAAAAGATTTAAGAACATATTGGTTCCCCCTATTACATACATTACCAATTTGGCCTTTGAAACAGGAGTTTTCCCTGATGCGTATAAAGTAGCCATTGTTCACCCAATCTACAAGAGTGGGGGCAGGAACCGTGTGAACAATTACAGGCCTATCTCTATTCTTCCTACTTTATCAAAAATTTTGGAAAAAGCATTAAATAAAAGACTCGTTAACTTTTTAAATTCACGCTCGAGCATATAGGCATCAGGGGCACTCAGCTAACACTCTTCCAAAGCTACTTAAGGGGACGTCGCCAGCGTGTAAAGATCAACGATTGGGTCAGCGATGAGTTACCTATTACACATGGAGTCCCTCAGGGTAGTATCATCGGCCCTACTTTATTTTTAATATTTATAAATGACCTCTGCAAACACTGCCTCCAAAATGGAGATATATTCACTTACGCCGATGATACTGCCCTCATCTTTCATGGGAAGACATGGTCTGACGCCTTCAGTTATGCACAGACGGGCTTTGATCATATTTCTAAATGGCTAGCTATAAACTTACTAACATTAAATATAGATAAAACAAAATATATTACCTTTTCTCCTACTCGCACAGGCCAGCCCCCTGGCTCTTTTATCATCAAAGCTCACAACTGTAAGACGGAGGACCTACCATGCCATTGCCCTAATCTGACCAGTACAGACTGTGTTAAATACCTTGGCGTTCAAATTGACTATAGATTAAAGTTCCACCATCATATCGACCAACTCTCATCCAGATTACGTAAACTTATTTACATTTTCAAAAATCTACGTCATATTGCGGACAAATCAGTCATAAAATTGGTATACCAAGCTCTATGCCAATCAATTACATCTTACTGTATCATATCTTGGGGTGGTGCTAGTAAAACCTCACTTTTGAAATTAGAACGGGCGCAACGGGCCATATTAAAGGTTGGATGGCGTCTTCCCTTTCTATTCCCGACAACGGAACTTTATTCTACTTGCAGAGTATTAACAGTCCGACAGCAGTTTATTTTGAATATAACGTTGAAGACCCATTCACTTACTCCATATGACCCACTTAAACTAGCTGACAAGCGACGAAAACACAATGTCTGTCCCACTGGCTCCTTTAGCACTCTCCTCGCACGCGGGAGTTTCTCGTACCTCGGTGGTCTCGTTTACAACAAACTTAATAAAATTTTAAATATATATCCAAAATCTAAAACGGAATGTAAAACTATTGTTACCAAATGGCTGATGGAACAAGATTACGAAAACACGGAAAACATAATAACCACATAAAGTATAGTATAGGTATAAAGTATAGTCACACACACACACACACACACACACACACACACACACACACACACACACACACACACACACACACACACACACACACACACACACACACACACACACACACACACACGCACACGCACACGCACACATTTAATATAATAAATTCTTAACTTATAGAAAATTGTCTCTACTATGTAGTTAACAATAAAATGAAATGTAAGACAGCATATTTATCCACTCCGAAGCGGCCGAGGGCCTGGTGATCTGTAATACAGGTTCTTTATGAAACCTACTTCAGACACCAGCTCTCACAAAGGAATATGTATAGATATTAATTTAGTTATAAGTATTGTAACTACCTTTGTGGAGAAATAAAATAAATTATTATTATTATTATTATAATTCAATTTGCTTTGACTGTACAGGGTTAAAATAATGATCAATTCCGTAGTTTAAATTAATTTGGAATAAAAGATTATCTATTAAAAATGATATAAATCGATTCAGTAAACGATTCTGAACAAACTATTTTTAGGATGTGCGTTAATTAAGTTACATGTTGTATATATGGTGGTCCTGTCGGCGTAGTTGGAAAATGCTTGCTTTAATTTTACGCCAGAGGTCGTGGGTTCGATTCTCACCCAGGACGGGTATCTGTGTGCATGAACAAGTCTGTTTGTCCTGAGTCTGGGAGTAATTATCTATTTTAGTATGTATTTACGAAAGAAAAGTATTATATGTAGTATATCAGTTATCTGGTTTTCATAGTACAAGCTGTGCTTAGTTTGGGATCAGATGGCTGTGTGTGAATAATGTCCCAGGATATTGTTATTATATTATTATGTATGAATAATATAAGGACAGTAAACGAGGCAAAAGAGGTGTGTTAAGATCGTGACAAATGGAAATCCGTTGTCTCTGCCTACCCCTCTGAGAAACAGGCGTAATGATATGTATGTGTGTATTATAAAAACGCCGTTACCTTAGTCCTATGGATAAAAATATATCGTTAAAGATAGGATGTTTTCGAGTGAAGATCGTCATTAAGTTACCAGTGAGTATTAGAATTATATAATATTCTAGTCTAGCGGTCTCGAACCCCGTCGGTACACGATTAGCAACCATTCATCACGATGATGGACATTCGATTAGTTCCTTTGCTTCACCGCCTTTTCAGACTTAGAACAGTTTTAATGAGGCATATTTATTTATTATATTCTAATTATATATCCATAGGACTAAGGTAACGGCGTTTTTATAATACACACATACATATCATTACGCCTGTTTCTCAGAGGGGTAGGCAGAGACAACGGATTTCCATTTGTCA
Organism: Pseudoips prasinana; assembly: GCA_951640165.1. Classification (NCBI taxonomy): domain Eukaryota; kingdom Metazoa; phylum Arthropoda; class Insecta; order Lepidoptera; family Nolidae; genus Pseudoips; species Pseudoips prasinana. The sequence continues at coordinate 21,940,765 of OX621260.1, forward strand.
CGATCTTAACACACCTCTTTTGCCTCGTTTACTGTCCTTATATTATTCATACATAATAATATAATAACAATATCCTGGGACATTATTTACACACGGCCATTCCTTGGGGCACAGGAGCATTCCTTAAAAACGAATCCACAATCAAACACAATCAAATGTGGACCAAAGTCAAGGAACTAAAACACTCCAAACAACTCATGAAAGGAGTAGACAAGAGCTGGTTCAAAAAGCTTTGGAAATACAGCAGAAACCAGCTACGACTAATAGTAGCAGTATTCACGGGCCACTACGGCACCAACTGCTATCTGCAGGACCTGTGGGGAAGAAAACGAAACAATGCTGCATATAACATGCAAATGCTATGCATTGGCGAGACACAGAATGGCAATCCTGGGGCTGGCATATCCAGAACCAGGTGACTACAAGGATCTACCTATGCACATATATAGCGTACTGGATTATGTGCATACCTCATTCAGGGCTCTAGGGATAGAATAAAACCAGTGTGGGATAATACAAAAGATCTTGAAGGGTCGAAGTGCTGTACTCAAGTACACCCCAAAATAAGATAAGATACACACGGCCATCTGATTCCAAAATAAGCAGAGCGGGTACTATAGAAACCAGATAACTGATATACTACATATAATACTTTTCTTTTGTAAATACATACTAAAATAGATAATTACACCCAGACCCAGGACAAACAGATTGTTCATGCACACAGATACCCGTCCTGGGTGAGAATCGAACCCACGACCTCCAGCGTAAAATTAAAGCAAGCATTTGCCAACTAAACCAACAGGCCCACCATATATACAACATACTTAATTAACGCACATCCTGAAAATAGTTTGTTCAGAATCGTTTACTGAATCGATTTATATCATTTTTAATATAGGTAATCTTTTATTCTACATTAATTTAAACTACGGAAATGATCGTTATTTTAACCCTTTACAGTCAAAACAAATTGAAATGGACCGTGAGTCAAACTAATAAGACTATTAAATCGCAGTTTTATTTGTATTCATACAAATTCCATCATTCAACACCAAATTAAAGAAAAATAAACGTTATTCCAAGAAACTAATTTAGTACATAACAATGCATATACACGTTAAATAAAAAAATCAGTGTATGTATTATGATTACAACATAATATTCTAAATGGGGTGTCTCAGGGTGTGCGTTAATTACGACATATTGTATATGTAGACTCACGCCTGTTTTCCGGAGGGATAGACAGAGACAACGGAGTTCCATTTGTCACGATGTTAACACACCTCTTTTAAGTAAGTATTTATTTCGCTTAAAAACGTGGTACATACAGGATGTTTACATAACGTTTAAGCTCACACATTTTGTCTACAAAGACATGCGAATATATATTTTTACATGTAGTCTTAATAACTATATAATTAATTATTGTAATATAATCTAATACATAATAATAAGAAAGGACCATCATAGTAATATAAAAATAAATAATCAATAATCAGAATATGTCTATAATTATAATCATGAATTCAGTCCTTATGGTCAAAGAATTCAGTAAGGTTGTAGAAGACCTTGTCTATAAGCCACTGTTTTAAAACTGTTTTCATACGTATCAGTGGCAGTTCTCTGATCCTCTTGGGTACCCTATTAAACACCTTAATGCACATTACAGAGCAGTAATATGCATTAAGGTGCATTTTTTTTCCTCGTATACTGTCATTATATTCTTCATACATGCATGAAATACTTATGATATGGGCAGTGGCCCAGCCACGCAGTAGGCCTTTGACATAGCTTAACGCCTGTTGTCTAATAACTACCGGGGCCGACAGCTTAACGTGCCCTCCACAGCACGGAGACGCTCACAAATTAAACCACTTTGTTGGTCATCCATCTATGGACTGACCGCGAACCTAGTAGCTCAACGATCGCTTAGGAACCGGTGAGAACATATAGCTATGAGCGACTATATGCAGTAAATAATAATATTACTCATTATAATTTGAGGGCAGTTTAGAGTGGTTGGTAAATGCTTGCCTTTCACGCCGCAGTTCGTGGGTTCGATCCCCACCCAGGATAGATATTTGTGTGCATGAACATGTCTGTTTGTCCTGGGTCTGGGTGTAATTATCTATATAAGTATCTATGTATTTACCAAAGCAAAGTATGAGTGCCATAGTACAAGCTCTGCTTAATTTAGGATCAGAGTCAGGTTTCATACAATCCATGTATCTAAATATCTATTTATTTATTTGCATTAAATGTGGTACATATAGTTGGTAAAAAATCTTTACAATCAGTACAAATACACATTTGCCATTATTAAAAAAGCATGCAAAGCTATGGTTGAGTCACAAAAGTATTTAAATTGACATAATTATTTTTTTTTTTTTATTAGCCTGTATGGTCCCACTGCTGGGCAAAGGCCTCCCTCCATTCTTTCCAACGCTCACGACTGTGTGCCATCTCTTTCCAATTCTCAAGGAAGACATCCAGTTCGTCCCGCCATCTCCTTCGTGGTCTGCCGCGACCCCGTGTCACTGTTTCAGGGTACCAATCATGAGCTTTGCGTGCCCACAGCTCGTCCGGCATGCGACAGACATGTCCTGCCCAGTCCCATTTAAGCTGAGCAGCCTTTTGAGCCACGTCAATAATTTGTGTTCTGGAGCGCAGTGTAGTGTTTCGAAGCGTTGCGTTGATATAATATGTCAGCTTATACATTTTAAATTAATTTAACTAGAAATCATATTAAGTTGGGTTTATACCAACATTTACACACATAACACCACAAGTCAAGAAATAACGAAGAAAAAAAATACATAATATTATAAACTAGTCAATAAGAAATTGGAATGAATTGTACACTGTACAGTAGATTAACCTGTCTAATATTTTACTAATTACATTAAAAACTTATTAATTACAACAATTGTTATTACAGCGCATTTCTAAAGTGATAGGAGTTTTATACTTAATAATATTACTACAAACATGTTCTGACTATTTACAAGCGCTTTTTTAAAGTTTACGTGAAATAAAACCTCTTTTATTTTATTTTATAGATGGCCGTGTGTGAATAATGTCCCAAGATATTAATATGAATTGCATATTCCCTAACAAAGAGGAAACTACAGCAGGCACGGAGTTATCAATCAGCCCGATATCGTACAGATCAATGATTGATTCACAGTACAAGTATGAATCATTATGCGCTTTAAATGCCAAAGATACGAAGAAAATATTAAATTATCTGTCATATCTGCTTCGACACCCACCCATTTATACTTTTCTTCAATAAATATTTCATAAGAACGTGATTAATTGTACCTTGTAACCACAGTATACATATGGACAGTACGGACACTTAGATTAGTTTTTAAGGTTCCGTAGCCAAATGGCAAAAACTGCTGTACTGTTGAAACTTGGTACGTAGATTCGTAGTATTCGGTACACCGCATTAAGATTTTCACACAAAAATAGAAAATGAACAATAATTTTGGGGGGTCCCGATACATAGAATGAAATACAAAAAAAATGTTTTCATCGTACCCATACATGTGGGGTGTTTATGGATAGGTTTATGATAGGATAGCTAGGTAATGGTAGGTAATGATATTGAGATTTCTAATATTATTTTTTTCTAAGCTGAATAGTTTGCGCGAGAGACACTTCCAAAGTGGTAAAATGAGTGTACACCGCCACTAGTCCATCAATTAGTCTTGATATGCATGCAATCGGCACTCACGATTGATACCACTGCGACAACTGCTTAAAGGTCTTGTCGATGCGCATGTTTGTGTGAGTGTTCCGTTTCGAGCGTTTATAGGTAGTTTCCATACTGTCTATATTTTTATACTGTGGTATAACCTAGACTCAAAACTCAAATTTCTTTGAATTAAATATTAACACATTGGGCGCCGAGATCAATTTCACGGTTATAGTTTATTGTTTTTCCGTTTTTGTAGATATCTTTTAGATAGATAGACAAATAGAATTAACCAATATGTGATTATTCACTATAGGTTATTCATATGATGTAAGAAAATACTTGTTTGTTAAGTTGTCTATTTGTTTAAACTAAACTAAACTTATACGTAACCTCGCGTCTTGATATGCACGCAATCGGCACTCACTATTGATAGCACTGCGACAGCTGCTTAGATGTCTTGTCGATGCGCATATTTGTATGAGTGTTCCGTTTCGAGCGTTTGTAGGTAGTTTCCGTACTGTCTATATTTATAAACTGTGGTATAACCTAGACTCAAAACTCAAATTTCTTTGAATTAAATATTAACACATTGGGTGCCGAGATCAATTTCACGGTTATACTTGATTGTTTTTCTATTTTTGTAGATATCTTTTAGATAGATAGACAGAATGAACCAATAGTGATTATTCACTATAGGTTATTCATATGATGTAAGAAAATACTTGTTTGTTAAGTTGTCTATTTGTTTAAACTAAACTAAACTTAAGTAATGGAATCAGGCGTTACTTTGCGGAAATCCATAACAATCAAAATACAAAATCAATATTTAGTGTTAATTCCGCTAATTGTCAGTTTAATCATGCTGGGATGCAATTTGCACCGCCTTCCCGCCCGCAAAAATGTGCACATGCAAGAAGGACAATATAAAAAGCAAATTACATGCACCAGTACGATACCCAACACGTGTTTCGGTCCTCCACGGACCATTCTCAAGGGCTGCTAACTCGTCGAGTGCTCGAAGGAGACTGAAAGTCAACGAGGCGAGCGCTCTTTTATATACTACCAACCGCATGGACAACTATTTCTAACTACCCCCAAATATTCGTAGTAAAGGAGGAGGAGTAAAGGAACTAAACTTATACGTAACCTCGCGTCTTGATATGCACACAATCGGCACTCACGATTGATAGCACTGCGCCAACCGCGTAGAGGTTTAGGCGATGCGCATGTTTGTGTGAGTGTTCCGTTTCGAGCGTTTGTAGGTAGTTTCCACACTGCTTATATTTTTATACTGTGTTATAAACTAGACTTGAAATTCAAACTTCTTTGAATTAATATTAACTGAGATCAATTTCACGGTGATAGTTGATTGTTTTTCCATTTTTGTAGATATATTTTAAATAGATAGACAAATAGAATTAACCAATATGTGATTATTCATGATAGGTTATTTATATGTATGTCGTAAGAAAATACTTGTTTGTTTATGTATAAAAAACACCGGCCAAGTGCGAGTTGGACTCGCCCATGAAGGGTTCCGTAGCAGCAAGTATTTCAGTTGATTAAATGAAAAGTAAATTGCGGTTTACGCAATACGTTATGACGTATTAAAAAAAACTACTTCAATCAATCTCGTTCAAACCAATTTTTGGTGGAAGTTTGTATAATAATGTACATCATATATTTTTTTTATTTTTATCATTTTAGAAGTTACAGGGGGGGGAGAACACTCATTTTACCACTTTGGAAGGGTCTCTCGCGCAAACTATTAAGTTTAGAAAAAAATGATATTAGAAACCTCAGTATCATTTTTGAAGACCTATCCATAGATACCCCACTTATACATAGAATTGAGACTCAAAAAAAAATTGTGTTTCGGTTCTATGTATGGGGAACCCTCAAAATTATTGTTCTTTTTCTATTTTTGTGTGAAAATTTCAATGCGGTTCACAGAATACATCGACTTACCAAGTTTCAACAGTACATCTCTTATAGTTTCGGAAAAAAGTGGCTGTTCCATACGGACGGACAGGCAGACATGACGAATCTATAAGGGTTCCGTTTTTTGCCATTTGGCTACGGAACCCTAAAAACGAGTGTGCTTTCGACCCCACGGCCACGACTTAAGTAAATCTTAGATAGTTTACGAGCTATGAGAGAAAGAGATAAATTAAATGTGTGTTTCACACCTGTCTATCTTGTCCCTTTAGTAATATACGAAACGTAACTCTCGCTCTATCTATCTTCACCGACTTATACCTCCCTCTCAACATCCGTTCACCTCGCCCGATCACACTTTTCGTAACGATCTCGTCACGCATTCACCAGCTTACTATCCAAGTCAAGCGAGAGTAAAAAGTTTTACTTCAATAACCACTTTTTAGGGTTCCGTAACCAAATGGCAAAAAACGGAACCCTTATAGATTCCTCATGTCTGTCTGTCTATCCGTGTGTCTGTCACAGCAACTTTTTTCCGAAACTATAAGAGCTGTACTACTTAAACTTGGTAAGTAGGTGTATTCTGTGAATCGCATTAAGATTTTTACACAAAAATAGAAAAAGAACAATAATTTTGGGGGGTCGCCATACATAGACCTGAAACTCTAATTTTTTTTTTCATCGTACCCATACATTTGGGGTATCTATGGATAGGTCTTCAAAAATCATATTGAGGTTCTTAATATCATTCTTGTCTAAACTGAATAGTTTGCGCGAGAGACACTTCCAAAGTGGTAAAACGAGTGTATCCCCCCCCCCCCTGTAACTTCTAAAATAAGAGAATGATAAAACTAAAAAACATGTACATATATGTACATTACCATCGAAACTAACAACGAAAATTGGTTTGAACGAGATCTAGCAAGTAGTTTTATATAATACGTTTTAAACCGCAATTTGCTTTCACTTAATCAACTGAAATACCTACTTGCTGCTACGGAACCCTTCATGTGCGAGTCCGACTCGCACGTTGCCGGTTTTGAAACGTTGCCATTGTTGTAAAGTAAATGTAATCTATGTTACTAGTCTCGATTTCCATCTTTTAAAGTAGCAAGAACCACATTAAATGCAAATGACGAACGAGACACATTCTTGTTGCTCGGATACAATACCAGCTCCTGAGATCATAAACTTCATAATAGGATCATTATCGTAATACATAATATCTAGAATGAATGCAGACTCCAACTGATATTAACTTACTAGCTGTGCCCCGCGGTTTTACATTATATAAATTATCACAGCTCCTCCCCCGTAGGTGATAGCGTGATAATATGTAGCATATATGTTGACCCGACCTCTTGGTAATATATATGGCCTTTGCGTCTGTTACAGACGATTTATGGCGCATTGTCTGAGAGACATTTCTTTTGGTGGCTAAACAAACCGATGCGAGAGCGACATAGCCTGCCGCAGGCCTGACAAGAGAAGTTTGCGGTGGTTGGTGCCGAGCCGCTTTCATGTCGCTTCTGTCTCTTATCAGAAAGTACTCCGAACCATCACATCACAGATCTTACGACGCTCCACTACACGTTTGCGCCATTCAACTCTATTTTCATCGAGCTTTTCCCAGCTACAGTGGTCAATTTTCATCCCAGCTACTGAGTTCATAAGCTTGATAATGTAATCATTATAGTAACACATAACGACGACAGGCCTTTTGGCGTGGTTGGTAGATACGCTGCCTTTCACGCCGCAGGTCGTGCGTTCGATTCCCACCCGGGACAAATATTTGTGTGCATGAACATGTCTGTTTGTCCTGAGTCTGGATGTAAATTATCTATATAAGTATGTATTTACAAAAAAAAATAGTATATGTAATAGATCAGTTATCTGGTTTCCATAGTACAAACTCTGCTTAGTTTGGGATCAGATGGCCGTGTGTAAATAATGTCCCAGGATATTATTATAATATCTAGAATCAATGCAGACTCCAACTGATATTAACTTAAGTATAATAAATTCAAAGCGAAATTGTAGAGATATATGGAGGACATTATTAATGTCCTCCCGACCGAATTTCGGCCACGGCAGCCAGTGTCAATGGAGACTAGCCAATTGCGCAGGACATATTATAGTGCACAAGTGTGTGCGCAAACACAGGTGCACTTTCTATTCCATCACTCTCATAATCCGATGGGATGACAAGCGACACGACCGGAAAGAGGTCAGGTACAGGACCGATGGCTTAACGTGGCCTCCGGTGCACGGGCGTGTAATACCGCCAACTCCCAGACTTCGAGCTGATACTGGGCAATTTCGTTTAACGGAAATCCCATTTTTAAAATCACATTTTGGATCGACCCGGGATTTGAACCCTGATCTGCGGTTGAACACGCTACCACTAGAGCAAAGAGGACGCTAGAGATACTTACGAAGGCCATAAATATCAATTGCACTGTTGTATAGAAAAGCGAATGGTCTGGAGTGAACAAAGTCACAATGGGGCCATCGATCTTACTAATAAGACTTATTCTTAGTAAACAGCAGTAAATAGACAAGCTGTTGTCATTGGCTTCATTGTATTATACAACTCTACATAAATGCTAAACTTATTAATAAAGGGCCCCTTTTTATTATGAAAAATATTGCAGAATCAGCCCAATAGCTCTTTTCTATCATATTTTTTTCTCTAGGTATTTATTTATGTATATTATTTTGTTAATATATATTATTCTATTCTAGTTTTAATTGTAGTTTAAAATATAATATATGTAAGTACTTTATTGTATTTTAAAATATAAGATTCATCACCTCCACACGCGACGTGTTAAGTGCATTCGGCATTAAGTTCGCCTCTGTACATTCATATGCAAAAGTTTTAAATTTAAAAAGAAATCGATTTTCTAATTTCGATATTTTTTTTGCATCTTCATCATATCAGCCCTTTTTTTACATTATTATTAAAACTATTGATTGTATTGCATTATACAACTGTACATAAATACTATTAAAAACACTTTTTGATTTTCGATTTTATCGTTAAAGATATATATTTCTCGAAAAGACTACAATTCATTTAAAATCAGAAATAACAGAATATGATTTCGATTGTTCTTAGGGAACTAGAATATGAACAAATAACAGCGATATGATTTAATACACATAGACATAACATTTCATTTCATTTATTGATAATAACAATAATTACAAGTCAGAAATTGGTGGCACTGGTGACCTGTACAGGTTTTCTTCTAAACCTACAATAGGCACCAGTTCTCACAAAGCTAAGTTAATTAAACTAAGTCACATAAAATGTATTGCTACTGTGTACTTGATCTTTATGAGTCATCATCATCATATCAGCCGAAAGACGTCCACTGCTGGACAAAGGCCTCCCCCAAAGATCTCCACAATTGCCGGTCTTGCGCTATCCTCATCCAGCGATTTCCAGCGAACCGCACAAGATCATCGGTCCATCTTGTAGGGGGCCTGCCCACGCTGCGTCTTCCGGTTCGTGGTCGCCACTCGAGAACCTTTCTGCCCCAGCGGCCGTCGGCTCTACGAGCTATGTGCCGTGCCCACTGCCACTTCAGCTTGGCAATTCTTACGGCTATGTCGGTTACTTTGCTTCGCCTGCGGATCTCAACATTTCTGAGTGAAATAAATTTAATATTATTATTATTTAAAAAAATCACAATTTACAGTTTATAATTTCAATAACTTTACAAATAAATCATAATAATAATAATTTGTTTACACTAATTATTTATGTTATAGATATTACCGTGTCATTTTATTTTTATTAATTATGTACAGACGCCAGCACATCAAGCTACCCCAATCTGTCAAACTTCCTCAAATGAAAGTGAACCTTATGTGATAAAGTTGAAAAACTATAAAATATTGGATTAGCTGGATGTGCTGGCGTCTGTACATAATTAATAAAAAATAAAATGACACGGTAATATCTATAATTAATTCATCGACAGTTTCATAAACTCTGTGTGAAAATCGTAGAATTCTTCAGCTATCAGCCAGATTTTATTTCAGATGGCAGTGTATATAGATATTTGTTAATATAGATGTTTGTTGTTCGATTAAGTAATTGTTATAGATGCTTTGAATTTGTTTCTTATATTGATAGAAACGCCCATTTAGATTGACGGTCCTTATAATACTGTCCATATGTTAGACTTTAATAATATGGTTGCCTTCCACAGCTACTATAAAAACAAACTTAGTCTCCTCAATGCAGTTATTTTTATAATACATACACAATTACTTAAATTCCTAAAACCGACATACGGTTAATTAGAAGTAAAAACGCTAATGAGCGATGCGGCACTCAACCGCCAGGTGACGAGGCGCCGCAAGATGCGCTTGCGCACGCTTCCAGGCACAACCAGATATTACGCAGAACTCTACCTTCTAATGATGACAATTTTATGTAATCTCTAGGGTTGACTCCAATTTGTAATCCGCTATTAATTAAGTTACTAATAATAATAATGTCCTCTTAGCCGAATTTCGGCCACGGAGGGCAATCTCAATGGAGACTACCATCTGCGCGCGACATATTATAGTGGACAATGTGTTCACAAACACAGAGGCACTTTCTATTCCATCACTCTCATGATCCGATGGGACGACTAGCGACACGACCAGAAAGAGGTCAGATACAGGACCGACAGTTCTCTGAGGCAAGGGGGCATAATACCTATGATTAATCGCTCGTGTGGCGCAACGGCTAAGACAGTCGCCTCACCGCGTCGTGTCGCGGGTTCGAGTCCCGCGCCGGACATCTATTTGTGTGACCCATATATAGTTGTTCTCAGTCTGGATGTCATTTGTGTCCGTCTATTATATGTCTGTAAAGTGCCCCGCGACACAGGGATTAGATTATTTAGTGCGGGCGTTATTTTTATCATTAAAAAAAAACGTCGTAAAAATAAATAAAATGTGAATGCTCATTAATGTCAAAATAATTATATAACGATACCTATATATCGTAGTCGCCTATGCAAGGACGCCAGCACATCCAGCTACCCCAATCTGTCAAATTTCTTTTATAGTACCTTGCTTTGTAATAAGCTGAGTTGTTCCTTTGTCAACTATTGTATGCCAGGATTACATTATAAAGATATAATAGATAAATTAATTCAGAATAAACACAGTGCCAAATCATGTATAACTCTAGGAAATTGTAAGAACTTAAAGAAAAAAGACATTACAGATAGTTTCACTAAGATGTTAGAATTAGACTGTAATAAGATAATATTGTGTGCCTTCCCCTATGTGTCCAATGTGCCTGATAGTACAAATAATTATATCCACAAGCTAAATATGCACCTACAGTTTTTGGTTAGCCATTATAGTAATACATTTATATTTTTGGACACAAATAGTTTTATAGATTCTTGTAGGGTAACCATGAGTACAGTTACTGTCTCAAGAAAATTTTTGAACATACTTGCAACTTTAGTAGCGGCACATATTAACTCAGTCATAAGTAGTATGACGAAGTCACTTTTTATACCATCTTCTAGTAATCTTATTAAAATCAATTTAGTTAGTAGTTTAAACATGTAAGCATGACAATAGAGAAGTGTGATAACTTTCTAATTCTATCACATCAAAATATAAACCGCTTCTCTAGCAAAATTCTAGACATAGAACTTTTTAATGAAAAATATGAAATAGATATCCTTTGTTCAATTGTTTTATATAAATGTGTTACGTGAACTATCTGTAAATGATTGCTATCATATACTTAATTTTAAATTATTGACTCTGTCTCAAAATGAATAATGTTATTGTTTCGAAGTTTTTTTTTTGTATACCTAAATATAATCTAAAATAATAAGTATTCAGACAACCGATCGAGCATATATTGTGTTTGCCTACTAAATAATTACTCTAATTGGACCAAATCCCGTGTTCATGCCCGCTTGAGTATGTTTCGCCGCACCGTCTCAACTGGGTCGTGTTGAAACCGGTAGTAGATGAACCCACTGAGTTTGTTTCGCTGGGTCTTCTCAGTTGGGGCGCATTGGATCCGGTGGTAGCATTAAAGCGCGACCGTCGTTATTAACACAAGGTCCGTCATAATAATAATACCTTTAATATAGACAGAACCATTGACAATATGTAGTAAAAATATTAGATTTAAACTAGATAATTAAACATAATCTCTTGACAATAACTTGATACGAGCTAGCTAAATATCATTGCTGTAATAAAATAAATTTTATAAATGTTTTCATACAATATGTACCTAAATATCTATGTTACTAGAAATAATATCTAATGTATACAACTATATTACTACAAACATGTTCTGACTATTTACAAGCGCTGTTTTAAAGTCTACGTGAATAAAAACCTTTTTTATTTTATTTTTTATTTTTAGATTTTCAACTTTATCACATAAGCATAAGGTTCACTTTCAATTGGGGAAATTTGACAGATTGGGGTAGCTTGATGTGCTGGCGCCTGTACGACCACAGCCGTCCATGACCCTGGTTCACATTCTTATGGATGACGATCATCCACGCGGCACAATTAAATTGCTCTTTGATATCCTGCTCGTAAAAATGAACCTGACCTTTCGGTCACCAATAGTTCGAGTAATCACTCAACGGTCACCGTAGTTTAGTTGGTAGTGCTCCTGCCTACGAAGCTGATGGTCCTGGGTTCGAATCCCGGTAAGTGCAAATATTTGTGTGATGAGCACGAATATTTGTTTCTGTGTCATGGATGTTTTCTATGTATTTAAGTATTTACCTTGTACCCATAGTACAAGCTTTGCTTAGTTTGGGGCTAAGAAGATCTGTGTATAAAAAAAATAAAAACAATGGACACTATGGCCTATCTCATCTGCACTGACGAACGCGACGAGCAAAAATGTGAGGTAGAATATTATTAATTTTTGTTTTTTTTTAGCGTTCCGTACCCAAAGGGTAAAACGGGACCCTATTACAAAGACTTTGCTGTTTGTCTATCTGTCCGTCTGTCACCAGGCTGTATCTCATGAACCGTGATAGTTAGACAGTTGAAATTTGCACAGATGATGTATTTCTGTTGCCGCTATAACAACAAATACTAAAAAACAAAATTAAATAAATATTATAAGGGCTTCCATACAACAAACATGATTTTTTTGTTCTTTTTCATAGTTTTTTTTTAATAATAATGGTACCAACAGTTTATTTGAAGTCCCTGGATCCTGTGCTAGGTTATTAAACCTATGTTACAGAATACAGTGCCCTCCCCGCTTTTGGTATGACAACAATAAATTATGCAACAAAGTAAAATTAAAATTAATTAAATTAAAAATTACACTAAAAGAAGGTTACAATTAATATTAAAACATTATTACAATAAAATAAAGACCTTATTCAAATAAAATTAAGACATGATTAAAATTAAATTAAGTCATATCTTAATTTTATAGATAATGGCACGGAACCCTTTGTGCGCGAGTCCGACTCGCACTTGGCCGGTTTTTTATTTTATTTTAGGTATTTAGGTAATAACCGGGACATTTTCTACAGCCAAACGTAGCAAAGATTGTACTGTGGATAGTAGGCAACAGATAGTACTTATTTACTTTTTTTTGTAAATGTTGACATAGAATACACAGGTAACGCCCAGATGAAGACAAATTGCCAGTTAGGTAGTCTCCATTGAGAAAGGCCGCCGTGGCCGAAATGCGCCCTTTAGGACATTATTATTAGTTTAAATTTACAATAGACCTGATAGGTGGCGCTCCGATCAGATTCCAATTTATTTTTCTACTAGCTGTGCCCCGCGGGTTTACCCGCGTTAAATTTTATCTATTATCACAGCTCCTCCCCCGTAGGTGATAGCGTGATAATATGTAGCCTATATGTTGACCCGACCTCTTTGTAATATTCATGCGAGATTTGAAGTAAATCCATGCAGTACTTTTTGAGTTTAGCCCGGACATACATACAACACAGACAAAAATTCTAAAAAGTGTATTTTTGGCCTCCATATGGATTGTAGATCACGCCCCAAAATCCTTTAAAAAAATATTCAATGTACAGTTTTGACTTTCCTACGATTTTATTATATGTAGAGATTTGTAGGGCAGGAGAGCGTCTCCCGGGACAGCTGGTATATCATAAATGCATAATTATAACGAATTGGCTACCTAACCTAGTTTTTACAGTCCTCATTACAGATAATTTTACTGCCTACAGCTGTAAATGTCGTTGTAAAACTTACATTAGTACCTATAGTAATAGTGTGTGGGGTACACCAGTAATAAAAGTGGCCCAGTTTACAATACCTATTAACAATCGGAGTTATACACGAATGGTATGTAAGGCCGACACCTTTCAATTTTATACTTAAGCCACAGAATACAGGTTACATTCAGAAGTTTTACTACGTTGAGAAATATAATTACAGTTATTAATATAATAATATCATGGGAAATTATTCACACAGTGCCATGTGTGAATGAAATTATATTATTAAAACCAATTCACTTAATGTCAATAGAAGTTTGGATTGCCATTAAATAAATAAAAACATATAAATAAAGACTCTAATTAAGATGCAGTTTAATCGGATCAGGGCCTCTACCGGCTAACTCACCGAACATCGATTTCTTAAATGGCGGTCAAATAAATAAAGCTTAAAAATGACTTAATCAATCGTTAAATAGGCTTCCATGAGCACATGCGACGTCATAAGGTGCAGCGCAGACGACAGACTTCCGTGACGCACTTTTTAGTCTGTGAAAATAGAAGCTATGCAATTATATGCAGTAACGCACACGACGCGCAATAAGTCCGGCGCACATAAAATCCGTGTAAATTCGGGCAGACCGCACCACGCCGCGCCGCGCCGCTCGGCACAAAAAGTGTGTGAACAAAATTGAACGTTTGCTTCAACGCGCGCTAACGCAGACGGCGCACACTTTAGTCGGCGATCTGCATTTGCTAGGGGTGGACGTAACGCACGCGATCTATTATCATGGCGCCAGAGGTCGATGAAACGATGTTAATTCAAGAAATACAAAACAGACCAGCAATTTATGATACTTCTAAGGCATAATATCATGATAGACATTTAAAAAGAAAAATGTGGGAAGAAGTGTGCTGTTATGTTTATTCCGCTCCTGTTTGAGACCAAGCTTCTAAGGAGCTTCAGTTATCTTTCCGAAAGTATAGGATGTACCCAAAATTCTCTATTTCTTCTTCTTTTCTGTACTTCATGTACAAAATAATACTTCGCGATCTCTGCACGATTTCCATTGCGTCTACGTCCCTACAACTCTGCCGACGGAATGATCGAAGATGTGCGTCGTGTGCGTTAAATCTGTGAAAAATCCGCGACCGACTTTTTGCGCGCCATGCAGACATTTTGTACGCCGCAGACTCGATCGCACAAAAAGTGTGCCGTCTGCGCTGCACCTAAATGGTCCGGAATCGACTGTCAACGTTGAAGCCGATTTAACGATTGATTATCTAAGTAATTTTTAACCTTTATTTATTTGAATGCCATTTAAGAAATCGATGTTCGGCGACTTAACCGGTAGATCTCCAGATTCCAATTTATTTTTCTATTTGTAGTGCACGAGAGCGTCTCCCGGGACAGCTATACCAGCTGTCCCGGGAGACGCTGATTTAACGATTGATTATCTAAGTAATTTTTACCTTTATTTATTTGAAGGCCATTTAAGAAATCGATGTTCGGCGACTTAGCCGGTAGAGGCCCAGTTTGTGGGCGGCCTGCTCAAACAAGTCGGTGAACAGCCGCTGGAAGACACTGGATGTGGGTAGCGCAAGACCAGGACCGTAGAAATCTTTGGGGAAGCCAGCTGAGGACAAAGGCCTCCCAAAAGATTTACCATAAATATTTTGGCTATGTGGATCTCCCATACAGTACATTCGACGGTCACCGTAGCCTAGTTGGTAGTGCTCCTGCCTACGAAGCTGGTGGTCCTGGGTTCGAATCCCGGTAAGTGCAAATATTTGTGTGATGACCACGAATATTTGTTTCTGAGTCATGGATGTTTTCTATGTATTTAAGTATTTATTTATCTATATAAGTATGTATATCGTCGCCTGGTACCCATAGTACAAGCTTTGCTTAGTTTGGGGCTAGGAGGATCTGTGTGACATTGTCCCTGGATATTATTATTATTATACAACAAATGTGATATTTTGCCGTTTTCACAGATAATGGTATGGAACCCTTCGTGCACGAGTCCGACTCGCACTTGGCCGTTTTTTTTAACAATACAATAATTCTTGAAGGGTTTAATAAAACGCTAATGCTAGACCAATGAGTCTACAGGTAGGCAGAAGCCTAAAACAATTTGCTTCCTTGACTCACAAAGTTTGGTTACTAGCTTCTCACAAGTTTTGACCTCGGATGGCAGTCCCTCATCTAATTCGGGTAGCTAGGCGTAACAGGTTAAAAACTCAAGTGGCTTCCCATAAGACTCCGCCGAAATACTCATATTCTATCAATACTTTACAATATTTTGTTCAATCCCACGAGTCCCCACTACCTTAAGGAACGATTTGAATTCCAACATGATTCACATCTGAGGTCCTTGAGATCATCAGAAAATTTGAAGCTGACAATGCCGGTGCACTATACGGATTTTCTAGATAAGTCTTTCACAGTAAAAGCAATTCGACTGTGGAATGCACTACCAGTGCCAATACGACGTGCTAGAAATATAACTTCTTTCAAAAATATGGTTAAAACCACTATTTATCTTTTTAATAATTAGAATACTAATTAACTAATCTAATTGACAATTTATTTAATTATTTATTTTTTATTATTATTTATAAGTTAATATATAAAAGGTATTATGAAATATTTATTAGTTTATTATACTTGTTTATGTATGAATATGAATGTATGTAAGTACATTAATCTATGTAGTATATATATTACTAGGTTAGAACTCTGTAGAACTGACGATGGTACACTACCAGCTGCCTGTCATTTCCAATTTTTACCAGTCCATCCTTCCGTTGTCTGGAAGAAATCGCTATTATACGATAAGACCGCCAATTGTACATTATTTTAAATATTAAGATTTCTCCTGCAAACTTCTTTTTTACCCGACTGCGGGACGCAAAGGGTAATGTGTTTATCAGGCTATGTATGTATGTATGTTCCTTTGAAGCACTATACAGACCAAACGCCTGGACCGATTTTAATGATTCACACGTGAATCGATTCCTTCCAGTCCGGAAAGTGTCACTAAAGACATGACGTTAGTGAAAATTCAATATGGCGACTACTGGACGCCATATTGTGAAAATTAAAAAAATTAAATTCAACAAACTATGTCATGTGGGGTATCGTTGAATAGGTATTTAAAAAACATTTTTAGTTTTCTTTCAACATTTTTCGATTTGATTGGCAGTTTAGGAGCTATATCGATTTAAAGTTGCGTAACAACTATTCTCACATGTAGGTTTTAAAACAGTCGAAATTTACGATGAAAAGACAAAAACTTCGTATGACTGTGCGTGTGAGTGTTGATAGACATATACCAAAGTATCTATTAGGTATATTGGACTACCTAAAGTATCTAACGGCTAACTTATGGCAGATCCCCTCAAATAAAGGACACAATTAAACCGCGGCCCCCAGTCCCCGGTAGCCCTGCTATTCCCAGCCGTGGTTACCACGGCTGGGATTACGGCAGGGCAGGGGGTGCTAAGAATCCCCGGCAGATTCCGCGTTACCAAAACCGACGACCTCTGGCCCTGGCAAAATACAACACACGCACACTGTGGACCGACGAGAAGATGATCGAACTGGAGGAAGAATTGAGCAGGTTAAATTGGGACATAATAGGATTATCTGAAGTTCGAAGAGAGGGGGAGGACACAATAATCCTGAAATCCGGGAATCTGCTCTATTTCCGGGAGGGCGACCAACTGTTCCAAGGTGGTGTTGGGTTCATAGTACACAAGTCCGTCGTCCACAACATACTGAAAATCGGGAGTGTGTTGACTAGGGTTGCGTACCTTATACTCAGAATTACCAAGCGGTATTCGTTGAAGGCCATACAGGTTTACGCGCCGACTTCGACGCACTTCGACGATGAGGTTGAGGTCATGTATGAGGATGTTTCTAGATCCTTACATACCTCGAACTCTTATTTCACTGTGGTCATGGGGGACTTTAACGCGAAGCTGGTTTAACGATTCGGGAATGAGCTGAGAGTGGGGCAATTTGTAACTGGAGACCGGAATCCACGGGGCCAAATGTTGGCCGACTTCATGGAGAAGGAGGGACTCTTTATGATGAACTCCTCTTTCAAGAAGCCGGAAAACCGCAAATGGACCTGGTTAAGCCCCGACGGCGAAAAAAAAACGAGATAGACTTTATCTTGTCGACGAGTAGACAGATGTTCAATGACGTCTCAGTAATCAATACGGTTAAAACCGGGAGCGATCACCGACTGGTGAGAGGCTCATTGAACTTAAATGTCAAGCTCCAGAGGTTACGACTGATAAAGTCTACGCTCCGACCTTTACCCATCTACATCCAAAACCCTGAACCCTTTCAGCTCGAACTGCAAAACCGTTTCGAATGCCTAGCAGATTGCGAGGAAGTGGACTCATACCACGACAGGCTCGTAGAAGCTGTCCATATGGCTGGGTCTAAGGTCTTCAAGGCCCACCGTATAAACAGAACCAAAAAGATGTCTGACTATACCCTGCAGCTTATGGACGAAAGACGGAAAATGGTTCTGACATCCTCTGATGATGCTACCAGATACCGGCAGCTCAACAGACAGATCTTAAAGTCTTTGACTCGCGACACGCGTCAATTTAATACAAATTGTATTAAAGAAGCTATTGAGCGGAACAAAGGCTCTAAAGTGTTTGCAAGAGAACTATCTGTTAGACAGAGCCAACCGACGAAGCTGAAGACTGAGGATGGCAGAATCGTCACGTCTAGACCTGAGTTGCTGGGAGACATGGTGAGGTTCTACGGACAGCTGTATACGAAAACCCAATCACCTGTCGATAGTTGTGCCTCAGATCCCAGAGCACGACTAACCCAACACTTACCGATGACAGCCTGTGCGAGATTAGAATGGCTCTCGAACAGCTTAAGAACAACAAGGCGCCTGGTGATGATGGAGTTACGGCAGAGCTTCTGAAGGCGGGTGGTACACCAATCCTACGGGCCCTTCAGAAGTTATTTAACTCCGTCATACTAGAAGGTCAAACGCCACAAGCATGGCACAGGGGTGTGGTGGTGCTCTTCTTCAAAAAGGGCGATACCCTCTTGAAGAATTACATTGAGAAGGGTCATTTTTGCTGGTGTCTCATACTATTTCAAGAAGCACACTTTCCCAGCTTCTGCAACATCACTATGGCTGGAGCTTGGGTTGTAAAAGATCTTTGCTGCTTCCTTAATAATTTCCCAATTTAAATACAATTTACAGAAACCCACCTTGCTTCTTCTAAACGTTGCTGATGTTGTATCGTAGCCGGTAAATGAGTGTAAGAAGAGGATGTGTTCATATCCATGCTATTGCATCTCATTTTTTGTCATTCATTAATTCATCGTCATTTTTCAGTTTTAGCCAGTAAGGTTGCGTTTCCTACAGTGAGCATTGAGCGAAAAGCAATCTTCATGATGTTTTTCCCGCCTAAACTCAGTTATCTGCTGTTACAAAAAAACGCGATATCTTACGAAGGTAATAAATATCAATTGCACTGTTGTATAGAAAAGCGAATGGTCTGGAGTGAACAAAGTCACAATGGGGCCATCGATCTTACTAATAAGACTTATTCTTAGTAAACAGCAGTAAATAGACAAGCTGTTGTCATTGGCTTCATTGTATTATACAACTCTACATAAATGCTACAAGCACGTATTCATTTTTTAATTTCAACTTCATCATATCAGCCCTTTTTTACATTATTATTAAAACTATTGATTGTATTGCATTATACAACTGTACATAAATGCTATTAAATACACTTTTTGAATTTCGATTTTATCGTTAAAGATATATGTTTCTCAAACAGAATACAATTAACTTAAAAATCAGAAATAACAGAATTTGATTTCGATTGTTCTTAGGGAACGAGAATATGACCAAATAACAGCGATATGATTTAATACACATACACATAACATTTCATTTCATTTATTGATAACAATAATTAGAAGTCACAAATTGGTGGCACTGGTGACCTGTACAGGTTTTCTTCTAAACCTACAATAGACACCAGCTGTCACAAAGCTAAGTTATGAACTATCTTTTTGCGTTCTAGCATGGTGCGGGTGACAGTTGCTTATTTGACGTTGACATCTATAAGTACCACATTACTAGGGATGTGCAATACATTTTTATTGCTAACGATACTTGCAGCATAAATCTAATAAGTTCTCTATGATAATAAAAAGGGACATTATGTCTGATTGGGATCGTGACATCCATATTGACAATATAATAGAGTCATCATTAATAATATCCGTCACAGATTCTGATGATGAATTAAGTGACAATTCAGAGTCAGGATCTGATATGAGTTCAGACTAATTGAATGCATTTTTTACCTTACCCTAATGTTCTGTTGTATAATTATAGGCAATATTGCATTTTAACAATAAAACTTTACCTATGCACAAAATATGTTTTTTATTATACAAAAATATCGACTACCCATCGTAGCAGTCTATCCCATCACTAAATACGAGTACGTCTATGACGTTACGTTATGCGCATAACGCTTTGCTTATTGTTTAATTTAATTTAATTTGAAGATTCTAGTTCCATTTAATTCAATTTACTACAGTTATTAATGATTTAATATGTGACAAATGTGGTACAGCTGAGATACTAAGATATAATTTGTAAATCGCTGCGCCTTTCAAGAGTGAAACGAAATGTTACTGAAACTGTCACCCGCACCATTCTATAACGTACAGTACCACAAACTTATCTGGCCCGCTGGCAGCGTCGCTGTTATCGCATTTAGTGTTGCTAGTAACTATTTTTTGCAATAAAGTGGGTAAAAATAATATGCACATTGTAACGTAAATATTACTTCACCAAAAAGCAAACAAATACTGTCATTACAAATCTTTATATTTTTATATAATAATTATGATCATTTAGGTACATAAAATGTATGCTGAGTGTCCTCTAACGGGGATACTCCAGGTATTATTATGTCACCGGAATTGTTTAATTCAGAAGTCATTTCATCATCATCATCATAATCACTGCTTTCACTTTCACTATCACTACCTAATTGATCGATGAAAGGCTCGTCTTTAGTATCCATCCCTTTTTCGATACTCATTTTCAATATTTTAAACATGATTGCAATGCTTTTGCCATTCATTGACTGTTATTTTATCAAAAGCTTCTGCAATCAATGTAGGCATTTCAGAATTCGATGTACCAATATTCTTATCTGCTATAAATTTTTGCATCTGCTTGCTCCTTTTCTTTCACAAGTTTTCTTACAAATCACTCCCCGGCATCTACAATGGAAATAGCAAAAATTAAATAAATAATGAATATTTTAAAATATGTATTTAAATTTAAAGTGCGAGGGGAAGTTTCGTATTTTTTCAGAAGCTGACAACACTAACCTGTAGCAGCAGCTACGTGTTCATACAACTTATTGAACGGTATAATTGGTGCCTGGAGGTGTCTTTCTTCATTCATATAATTCAATACTTGTAATATAACGTTCCTCGCATCACTTTTTAAAGCTTTCGGCATTTTTCGCAATTAAAAACCACAAAAAGAAAAATAAATACGCGCAACAAACAATCAATGGCAGGAATGTCAGGGAATAACAGCCGATTGACATTTCCAACTGGCGTCGTTAGTTCTACTTTTGGCCACCGGGCCAGATAAGTTGGTGGCACTATAAATAGTTTTTTATAAGTCACATAAAATGTATTGCTACCATGGAGCTATTACAAAGAGGAGACGTTGTAATTCGATTTTTCTATGAAACAACGCGTGACATTTTGCGGGGGGGGAGAGGGTGTTAGAGCCCGCCTACTTCTTTGTTTACATCTACCGGTCAATAGGTAAACTAATCGCATGTTTTGTTGACTATCATTAGTAGTAATTTAACTTTCTTACACTAGATGTCACACAGTGCAGGATGCAACAGGGCCGGACTCATAACTTCGTTCCAGGGAGTACTGTTTTTTTTTTACTTTTGCGAATAATGATAATAATATCCTTTTTTATTGACAGTGATATTATTATAAAATAAATGTTAGAATAAAAGCGTCATTGATGAATGACGATTGAAGATTTAGGATTTTGTTAATGACTTATTTTACAAAAATAGCGGCTGAGTCGGACTCGCCCATCAAGAGTTCCGACCTGCAAGTATTTGAGTTTATTGAATGAAAGATAACTTGCGGTTTAAGATTCATGACGTATAAAAAAACCTACTTACTAGATCTCGTTCCAACCAATTTTCGGTGGAAGTTGGCATGGAATTGTATATCATATATCCTGGGACATTATTCACACACGGCCATCTGATCCCAAACTAAGCAGAGCTTTTACTATGGAAACCAGATAACTGATATACTACATATACTACTTTTCTTTTGTAAATACATACTTATATAGATAATTTACACCCAGACTCAGGACAAACAGACATGTTCATGCACACAAATATCTGTCCCGGGTGGGAATCGAACCCACGACCTCCGGCGTGAAAGTCAGGGTATCTACCAACCACGCCAACAGGCCCGTCAGTATATTTTTTTTAGTTTTGTTACTACGAAGTCTTCATCGTTAAAATGGCAAGAACAAATTTTTGTATATTTAGAGGGAGACCAGTCTTGTCTGTTAATTTTTGCTATCCATTTTTGTCTAAGGTTATCTTCAGATGGCAATCTATAACATTCATAATTTTAAAATTTGTCTAAATAAACTAGGTAGGCTTGAACTACTTAATTTAAATTAAGTAAACAACGAGCATACTAATGAAGGGAAGTAGGAACTTAAATTAAATTACTGTACATAGTATATTTAATTTATAGGAGATTGTATTTTTTTTGTGCAGTGCATTCCATGTTTAAGTACTTTCTATTTATGATACAGCTGCGGGACATT
Source organism: Pseudoips prasinana (assembly GCA_951640165.1). NCBI lineage: Eukaryota > Metazoa > Arthropoda > Insecta > Lepidoptera > Nolidae > Pseudoips > Pseudoips prasinana. The sequence goes on from OX621260.1 coordinate 21,963,552, forward strand.
AGGTAAAATAACTGGATCCTAATTACGGCCCTGTTTTTGTTATATTCATATTTGTTCGTTAGATGGCGGTTTTTTTTTTTAAATTATATTAAAAGCTACAAAAATGTATTTTGGCCATTAAAGGGGTTTTACGAATGAATGTAAAACAAATTTCAGTACATACGATTATTAGATTATGATAGTACTGAGCTCTGCGTACCTAAATATTTTTTATTCCCATGACCCCAAGTATCGCCATCTAATGTCGTGTAGAATTATGTTTCGAAACGCCGACTTTAAGGGAATTTTCTAGAACTATTTTGATAAAAAATCGAATAAAATTACTTACAAATAAAATTTGATGCCATCCATAGCATTAGAACGTCTGTCCGAGTAGTTTTTACAAGATAAAACACAACACTTCATTATTTTTATCTTCTAGCGCAAATATAGCTGTAAATTGTGAACGTGACGTAGATGTGCACAGGACGAACGCCAACAATACATTGACTTAGGCCACGCCTACATGATGACGTTTGGACTCAGTTGAAAATCACAGTTCTCAGTTGCTTAGGCCGTCTCCTCTTTGTAATAGCTCCATGATTGCTACTGTGTACTTGATCTTTGTGAGAGAAATAAAATTAATATTATTATTATTTAAAAAACTCACAATTTAAAATTCATAATTTCAATAATTTTACAAATAAATAATAATAATTTTTTACACAAATTATTTATGTTATAGATATTACCGTGTCATTTATTTTTTTATTAATTATGTACAGACGCCAGCACATCAAGCTACCCCAATCTGTCAAACTTCCTCAATGAAAGTGAACCTTATATTGTGTTAAAGTTGAAAACCTATAAAAGATTGGGGTAGCTGGATATGTTAGCATCTGTACACTAGTAGATAATCAATTCATCGACAGTTTCATAAACTCTGAGTGAAAATCGTAGAATTCTTCAGCTATCAGCCAGATTTTATTTCAGATGGCAGTGTATTTATAAAGTAAAGTAAAGTAAAATACTCTTTATTGTACACCAATACATAGCATAATAATTGAACATAAAGTTATTAAAGTGCAACGGGCGGTCTTATCGCTGCTGCGATTTCTTCCAGACAACCTTAAACGAAATATAATATTTAGATATTTGTTAACATTATTCATCGGAAAAGTTCGATTAAGTAATTGTTATAGATGTATTGCATTTGTTTCTTATATTGATAGAAACGCCCATTTAGATTGACGGTCCTTCTAATACTGTCCATATGTTAGACTTTAATAATATGGTTGCTTTCCACAGCTACTATAAAAACAAAACTTAGTCTCCTCAATGCAGTTATTTTTATAATTCATACACAATTACTTAAATTCCTAAAACCGACATACGGTTAATTAGAAGTAAAAACGCTAATGAGCGATGCGGCACTCAACCGCCAGGTGACGAGGCGCCGCAAGATGCGCTTGCGCACGCTTCCAGGCACAACCAGATATTACTCAGAACTCTACCTTCTAATGATGACAATTTTATGTAATCTCTAGGGTTCACTCCAATTTGTAATCCGCTAATAATTAAGTTACTACGAACATACACCAGAAATATGTATGTATGTATTTACACATATTTTAATATACAGGCTCTGCCTGGCTTGGGATCAGAGTATGTTAGTTGTCTCAAGATATTATTATTATTATTACTGACTGCACGTGTGGCGCAACGGCTAAAACAGTCGCCTCGCCGCGTCGTGTCGCGGGTTCTAGTCCCGCGCCGGTCTACTTTTTGTGTGACCCATAAATAGTTGTTCTGGGTCTGGATGTAATTTGTGTTCGTCTATTATATGTTTTTAAAGTACCCCGCGACACAGGGATTAGATTCCTTAGTGAGGGCCTCATCTTTATTCCAAAAGAAAAGTGTCAATAATTCGTATAAACAAAATAATGTGATTGATAATATCAAAGTGGTTATATAACGATACCTATATATCGTAGTTGCCTGTGTAAGGACGCCAGCACATCCAGCTACCCCAATCTGTCAAATTTCTTTTATAGATTTTCAACTTTACCAGTTAAGCATACTGCATAAGGTTCACTTTCAATAGGGGAAAGGCGACGGATACGTTTTCATAGATTATTGGGCCCGGATGTAAAGAGATAAAAGTAGTGTGAATTGATGGGTCTATAAATTATAAGCCAATCACTAAAAATGCCATGGATTTATTCAATCTATGAGCAGAGTTACAAAAGATTTAGTCTTAATAGGGAGGTTATGTACCAACCTATACTAAACAGCTGATTAACGTTAATTGATTATAGTAATCGACAACCAATTTAATTCGAGACTTAAACTTATTTTGAGATTTCTCGTTTTACAGATTGTAAATTAGGTAAATTTTTTACAGTTTGAAATAGAAAAATATAACGCTTTTTTTAAACCATATCTCAACTTATTACAGTCAGGCCCAGAAATCCCCGTCTCCTTTGACAGATTGGGGTAGCTTGATGTGCTGGCGTCTGTACGACCACAGCCCTCCACGACCCTGGGTCACATTCTTATGGATAACGATTATCCGCGCGGCACAATTAAATTGCTCTTTGATATCCTGCTCGTAAAAATGAAACTGGCCTTAAACCACCAATAGTCAGAGTGATCAATGGACACTATGCACTTGCTTTACTGATGCCCATCTCATCTTCAATGACGATACGACGAGCAAAATCTCAGGTAGATATTAGTAATAAAATCTATTACATTTAGATTTTTGCTGCACGACACCTGATCCAATATTCGTAAGACGGATGGTCGGTTTTGGGGTTCTGTACCCAAAGAGTAAAACGGGACCCTATTACTAAGACTTCGCTGTCCGTCTGTCACCAAGCTGTATCCCATGAACCGTGATAGTAAGACAGTTGAAATTTTCACAGATGATGTATTTCTGTTGCCGCTATAACAACAATAACTAAAAAAATTAATAAAATAAATATTTAAGGGGTCGCCCAAACAACAAACGCGAAATTATTGTTCGTTTTTATGCGCGAGTCCGATTCGCACTTGGCTGGTGTTTTATATTATTTTAATTAACAATGGCAGTTTATACACTCACATGACCACAGCATTTTAATTAACAATGGCAGTTTATACACTCACATGACCACAGCATTTTTGAAGTGAAAACTTCTTTAGCAGCGTTTTGCACATTTTTTTTCTTAATGATGTTGGATTGTCTAACCTAACCAAATTTAGTTCTAGTTTTAAAATTTATACCACCATAGGGAGGGAAGCAATTACTATGAGTCTTTACCTCCCAAATATGGGAAGTAGCATCTTCTACTCGCTACTCGGGTCAAATAAACACCACTTTTGGAGTATGAGAAATGAAAAAATAGTTTTCACTTCTATCGGCAGTCCCCAATGACTGTCCCTGACGGGACATTTCACTTAGCGCCATTTGGGCGATTTGCACAATGCCCACATGTTCAGTGTGTTGGACTGTGCGTGTTTTCTATACAAACGGAGACACAAGCAACGTTAGAACCCGCATTCACGCACTACGCTGCATCATGCGTGGCAGTGTGCCAATCGCCTTAGCCCAAACATTATATATTACATATTAAGAGAGGTAGGGCATAGCGCAAGAGAGGTAGGGCATTGCGTTTATTCGCTCAAAGAGCAGCCCGAGTACCTCCACCTTACAGGAGACATTCCTTAATAATAACATTAATAATTTTAATGTTGTGTTTCCGTGTTTGAGTAAGGTCGCCAGAGCTCATTGAGGTGGGGGGAAGGGTCAGCAACACTTGTTTGCTGACCGTTAAAGGCCGGCAACGCACCCGCGACCACCAGAGGGGTTGCGAGTGTCTATGGGCGGCGGTGATCACTTACCATCAGGTGACCCACTTGCTCGTTTGTCTCCCTCTGATATAAAAAATATACTTAGCAAAGCTTGTACTATGTATACCAGACATGGGATAGAAATAATTATTATCATTTTGTTTTTGTAAATGTATACATACAATACACAGAAAATACCCAGACAAATAAACAAGTTCATGAACACAAATATTTGGCTTGTGCGAGGTTTGAAGCCGAACCTTTTGATCAGAAGGCAGGTTAACTACGGTGGTCGTCGTTCTTACGACAGAAGCAAAAGAAAGTTGACGACTTTTTGTCGATAGCCTATAGCTATGTATATACATTCTAAAACCATCGGTCATGTAGGTACCTGACCACTTTCCTGTCGTGTCCCTAGTCGTCCCATCGCATCATGAGAAGAAGAAGAAGAAGTACACTTTATTGCAAAAATAAGTAAAACATAACAATGGTTACAAACAAGGAAATAAACTTATTATGCAATTGGCGGCCTTATCACTAAAAGCAGGCAACCATTTTGCGTTGAATGGATCAGAATTGAAAATAACCTGATGAAGGTAGCAGAAGATATACTAATTGCAATTAGAAGTTATAAATCTAAATCAATCTAATACGTATATAATAATCTACGTACGAATACTAATGAGAGTGATGGAATAGAAACTGCCTCTGTGTCTGCGCAGACACTTGCACATCAAAATATGGCCTGTGCAAGTGGCTAGTCTGTATTATTATCAGTTTTCATTAAAATTGACGATTGATAGGTGGCGCTCCGATCAAATTCCAATTTCTTTTTCTATTTGTAGGGTAGGAGAGCGTCTCCCGGGACATCTGGTATATCATAAATGCATAATTATAACGAATTGGCTACGATATAAGGCCCTAGTTTTTACAGTCCTCATTACAGATAATTTTACTGCCTACAGCTGTAAATGTCGTTGTAAAACTTACATTAGTACCTATAGTAATAGTGTGTGGGGTACACCAGTAATAAAAGTAACCCAGTTTACAATACCTATTAACAATCGGAGTTATACATGAATGGTATGTTAGGCCGACACCTTTGAATTTTATACTTAAGCCACAGAACACAGGTTACATTCAGAAGTTTTACTACGTTGATAAATATAATTACAGCTATTCATCATCATCATCATATCAGTCGAAAGACGTCCACAGCTGGACAAAGGCCTCCCCCAAGGATATCCACAATTGCCGGTCCTGCGTTGCCCGCATCCAGCGGCTTCCCGTGACCCTTGCCAGATCGTCGGTCCACCTAGTAGGGCGCCACTCGAGAACCTTTCTGCCCCATCAGCCGTCGGTTCTACGAGCTATGTACAATTACAGCTATTCATATAATAATATCCTGGGACATTATTTACACACGGCCATGTGATCCCAAACTAAGCAGACCTTGTACAATGGAGACCAGATAACTGATATATGTACATATACTACTTTTCTTTTATGAATACATACTCATATAGATAATTACACCCAGACATAGGACAGACAGACATGTTCATGCACACACAAATATCTGTCCTAGGCCTACCTAGGACAGATATTTGTGTGTGCTTGAACATGTCTGTCTGTCCTATGTCTTTTTGCCTTTCACGCCGCAGCTCGTGGGTTCGATTCCTAAATCGAACCCACGAGCTGCGGCGTGAAAGGCAAGCATTTACCAATCACGCCAACCGGCCTATTATACAAATGCATACTAATATAGATAATTTCTCCCAGACTCAGGACAAACAGACATGTTCAACAACTATCTGTCCTGGTTGGGAATCAAACCCACGACCTGCGGAGCGGCGTGAAGAGCCAAATCTACCAACCACGCCAACCGGCAAGTCATCTGTAATATGTTATCTGGAGTAGTTTATTATACGGATCTTGTGGCAACAAGGAACAACTTCCGTGCGTTTAAGCGCTTTTGCCATACCTACTATTGGAATCAAATATAACAGCTCACTTAGGACCCTTAAATTGATCCTCGGTGCTTTTGCAGCTGGTTTCTCTAGTTGCAAATCTCTCATTTTATCAGGCTATAGCCTCTTTATATCATTCTTCTCCCGCTTTGCTCTGGAGGGAAGTGGAACTATTCATTTTCTAACTCCTCCTTTTTTGTCTTTCTGATTAAATTCGTTGCGGGATCCAAGACAGTTAAAGCGATTCCCCGGGACATGCCTGAGCTTCACCGCTCAGTGTCATTTCATTGTGTGCTACTGTTGATCATGGTTTACAGGAGTTGCAGTGGTGGGTAAGAGGGAGGGACTAGTCCCGTTTATAAAAAAAAAACCGGAGAGTCAATATGCGGGATAGAGTCAGAAAGACAGATACCCGAGTCATCTTATATGGGGTCAATAATTTTTATCGGTATTATGAAACTCGATAGTTTTAGATAAAATACCAGCTAGTGTATGTATGGTCTGACAAAGCCTTACAAGGTAGGTGCAGTTGGCAACAGAAGTATGCATATAGCTTCACAAAAACTACAACATTGTAGGACTTGTGTCTAGTAAACAAAGCCGATGGTAAACACCTTTTTTTTTAGGCGTTAAGGCAGGGGGAATGCCTTCGCATGCCACCCGCAAAAAGTGTCTGCGGGTGGGTTTGTCGGACTTGCACCGACTAAACCTACCTGCCGTGAACTTCTCTTGGCGCCTGATGGGGGAGTCCCGGGAACGCGGGTATGCGGCTCCGGTACCCCCCTTTTGCGCCATGTCCCGATGGTCGGGACACGTACCCTGGGAGGGCTCCTTTGGATTGCCCTCCCCTATTACCGACTCCTGCCAGTACGGCACAACGACTGCGCCACAAACAGATCGCTGTCATCCCGGAGCCGCTTGTACGTGGCGGCAGTAGAGGACACTTCTCACACTGCCGCCGCGGCCCCGAGGGGAGTTGGGCTAACGCCAGCCGCCGCCACCCTGACGCCTCCTCCGCCTACGAGCGGGATCGGCTAAACACCTATAAACTCCTCCGAAAGAGTGTTAGCAAGGGAATCCTAAATTAGATAGTGCCTATCGATCAGAGCGCCAACCCTGGATTGGTAGAGGGATGTTGGTTCGAGACCCGCTGGATGATTAAATGTATGGTTTCTCATTTTTGAGAAATAAGCTTTGTAATGCGAATAGTGCTATGAATTTAAAATTGAATTGTGCACTTTCTTTAATTAGTTTTAAACATTACACTATTAACATTGTGTCTTAAATGCACGCATGATTAGAAATGTAAAATGATTAACACTATATAATAATACTGTCATAAAAACCACTTTTTTGTTTCAATTTAGAAGTTGTAAACTTTTATCAACTACAAAAACTTAAAAGGTACTAAAATATTACTGAAATCAAATTGACTGAAAATTACCATTTTTGACCGATTTGACCGTAAATGACAGTCAGTCTAATTCAGTCACTTTAGTCATTTTCAACACTCATCATCAGCCTGATATCGTCTCCTGCTGGACATAGGCCTCCCCAAAGGTTTCTATAATCTTGCCATATGGAGGGGTTTGCTTGGCATGCGAGTTGGCGACCGCAGTTAGGTGGTAGCTAGTACACAGGAGGCGCTGCTGCCCGACTACGTAGTGTATCCCTTAGTGGCCTTTTAAGACACCCACGGAGTGGTATGGGGTGACCCTGTTATTCTTCTCTATATATCTCAATAGTCTTATTCGGAGCATATTAGAATATTGTAGCGTAGTCTGGCGTCCACACTATGCAATCCACTCATTGCGCCTTGAAAGAAACCAAAAGCGATTTCTTTGGCATCTTGCGTTCTCTAATGGGGTCTCCAAAAAGGAACGCTCTTACAAAAGTAGATTGACGTACTTTGGCTTGTTCTCTCTAGACAACCCAAGAAACATAAATGATGCAACGTTTGCATATAAAATAGTTAACCAACAAATAGATTGTCCGGGGTTACTGGCACTCTTCAAGTTTCGCGTTCCATCTAGGCTTCCGCGCAGTGCAATCACTCCACTTTGTCCACCGTTAAGAAGAATAGTTTTAGGTGCTAATTCTCCTCACGCAAGGACGTGTAAGTTGGTAAATGGCTTTAGCGATTTAATCTATTTACACTTCGATTATATTAACAAAAAAAAATCCTACTTACACATTCACCAAATTTAGAATAGAAACAAAAATAAAATAATAATATAACAACCCAAGTGTGATATGTTTCTTGTAAAAATTGTAAAATCTCTGTTTATAATCGTTTGCGGTGTTTACCTTTAAGTAATTTTTAGGTAATAAGTTTATTGATAATGTGTTAGATATAAGAATTAATGAACCTAAACAATTGTTGGTGAACCTTATTAACTAAAAAAATTAAAAAAAATCTTTCTAGACCGGAAACAACACGGCCATTTAACATTCAGCAGTGGACAGTCTTTAGGCTGTTATGATAATTATGATATGATGAGAAACTAAACAGCGCTTAGGCCATCTAGAACTACAAACTAACAACCCCATACGAGAGAGCACTCCCTTTGGCTAACTCAAGGCGGTTACAGACAGGTACATTCATAAAAAGGTCGGTTTTTAGGGACGAATTGTGCATGACGCTCATAATCATAATAATTTATTTGCAATAAGTGTTGGTACAAAGCAGATCTTAAATATAATAGGGTCCTTAACACTTAGCCATACATGGTCATGCAAATATTATTATACAATAATGTCAATTAATATTTTATAACAATTCCTAAATATACATATAGCAGCATAAGATTCAAATATATAAAGGTAGGTATATATATATATATATATATATATATATATATATATATATATATATATATATATATAGGTAGGTAGGTATATATATAGGCTATAGGTACTACTAATCCGAATTAGTGCTACAAAGGGCTCCAAATAAAGTATCTGTGAGACAACTTTTGTTGCTGTCCGTACATCTGGGTCTAATAATATTTGCTAAGCTCTTTTTAGTGCAAAGCTTGAAGTCTTAGCTCTATAAACCCATCAAAGCTCCAATGTCATAAGAGCTAATGGTCAAATCATGTCTGATTGCGTATCAACGCTTGCAATGTACAGACGCCAGCACATCCAGCTACCCCAATCTGTCAAATTTCTTTTATAGATTTTCAACTTTATCACATAAGCATAAGGTTCACTTTCTATTGGGGAAATTTGACAGATTGAGGTAGCTTGATGTGCTGGCGTCTGCACAGACTTTAATTCGACTGCAAGTTTTAGAAGTGAAATCTTCTTAAGGCGCGTTGGGTATTTTTGAGATGGGAATAAAATAAACAAAATAATAACTGTTTTATTTACAAAGATGTTAAAAAGCACTTGTAAATAGTGGGCTCGCTACTACGAGTACAGACACAAGCACATCCAGCTACCCCAATCTGTCAAATTTCTTTTATAGATTTTCAACTTCATCACATAAACATAAGGTCCACTTTTTATTGGGGAAATTTGACAGATTGGAGTAGCTTGATGTGCTGACGTCTGTACATTTGACAACTTTTTCTGTGTAGGTATAGGCAGAGACAACGGATTTCCAGTTGTCACGATCTTTGCACACCTCTTTTGCCTCGATAATTGTTATTATTATTATTTGCTGTGTATGTAGTTATTATATGTAATTTTTCCGTCTGGATATCTTGTTTATCATTGAATAGCATGTTTTTAAAGTCGATTGCGATACAGAGATTCATTTCTCTAGTCCGCGCGTTGTTTTCATTTAAAGTTTACTTGTTGTTTTTTTGTGGTGGTCTTTAAACAGAATGAAGAGATAAGCCTGTAATGGTCAGTAAAACAATAACCATTGTTTACTAAGTCCAAGTTGATCCTTGTTTCTGTGATCGGTGTAAACTTGTTAAGACAATCGCCTCGTCACTTCATGTCCCTGGTTCGATTTCGATTTGTGTGACCCATAAGTAATCGTTCTGAGTCTGTATTTTGTGGCCTTCAATTATATATTTGTGAAGTACGCCGCGGCACAGGGATTAATTAAACTAGTTGGGGTATGTGTTCAAAAATAAAATTAAATAGAACTGGCCAGTTAGTCCAGTGGTAGTCCGGACTAGCCAAAGGTCATGGGTTCGATGAGCACGATTCTTTGTTTTGTGTCTGGGTGGAAATTATGCTACTTGGTACTAATATTGTAAATGTGAAAGCTTGTGAGTATGGATGTATACTTTTTCACGCTAAAACTACCAAACGGATATTGATGAAACTTTGGGGTTTATTATAATATTGATTATATATCCGAATAACACATGGGCTATAATTTATAAAGATTGGCGCGAGAAAAACACCGTGGCACTGCTAGTTTATTTAAAAATATACTACAAGTATGTTTTTATCAGTTGTCTGGTTGCCATAGTACAGGCTCTGCCTAATTTGGGATCAGGTGGCAGAGTGCTAGTAGTCCCAAGAAAAAAAAAACACTTCTAAGTGTGACATTTAGTATACAAGTTTTACGGGCTATTCATGTGTTTATATCTACAGAAGTAGACTTAGCTGGCGGGCATGTATGAAGAATATAATGACAGTAACCGAGGATACCTAGGTCGGTAAAAGAGGTGTGCAAAGATCATGACAGAAGGAAATCGGTTGTCTCTGCCTACCCCTCTGGGAAACAGGCGTGAGTATAATTTCTTTTTCAATAAGACTACGCCCGCACTAGGGAATCTATTCCCTGTGTCTTATACTTACAAACGGTCACCGTAACCTAGTTGGTAGTGCTCCTGTCATTCGGTTCGAATCCCGGTAAATGCAAATATTTGTGTGATGAGCACGAATATTTGTTTCTGAGTCATGGATGTTTTCTATGTATATAAGTATTTATCTATCTATATAAGTATGTATATCGTCGCCTGGTACCCATAGTACAAGCTTTGCTTAGTTTGGGGCTAGGATGATCTGTGTGACATTGCCCGAGATATTATTATTATTTGTATTAAAACATAGGTACTTTACAAACATTTAATAGACGGACACAAATTACATCTAGACTCAGAACAACTATTTGTGGTTCACACAAATAGTTATCCGGCGCGGGACTCGAACCCGCGACACGAAGAGACGAAGCGACTGTCTTAGCCGCTGCGCCACACGTGCAGTATATGTATTTCTACAGAATTTCCTTACAGGAATTGTCTCTTTATTATAATGTAAATTACTTCCTAACCAATATGATATCGCAATGGAGTTCCTGTCTCTGGACCGAAGTCAATGCACTATTGAAATTTATCGTATCCTGAGAATCTACCGCCTCCGAGGCTAGGGAGGGTCGTCGACCTGGGAACAGCGTTAGGATACCTAGGTTGGTAGGTCCTATACCTAGGTACCGAGACTACCGAGGTACAGTTTAGGAGCGAGGCTGGATCGCACGACGAACCCGGATGCGAGCCGCGGGCGATATTATGCTACATTTACTATGCATAGAAGGCGAAAATGGCATGTTATAATTTTGTAATCACCGAGGTTACTGCATCTTTAGAATATTGTATAAGATTCTATAACAAACTTCCCAATGATATTAGAGAATTGTCTACGAATAAGTTTAAAAGAATTATTAAAGCCAAATTGTGTAGCAGGGCATATTACAAAATTTCTGATTATTTAAGTGATAAAAGTGCTTGGGATTGAGTTGTTCTGAGTCTACACACATTATTGTAATTAATCTTAAGTATATTTTAATAATGGAACAAGATGAACCGATGATCTTGTGCGGGTCGCTGGAAACTGCTGGATACGAATAGCACAAGACCGGCAATTGTGGAGATCTTTGGGGGAGGCCTTTGTCCAGCAGTTTATTTATTTATTAGCAAGCAATAGCAATTAGCAATTTATTTATTCATAAGCAAATTATACTAATATGTTAGAATTTTTTTTATCGTGCAACAAGTATAAAATAAGGGCCATAACAATAACATTAATAAATAAGTTAATTACAATATTAATTACAAATTAGAAAGATTTTAGAAGTTTAGCAGTCAACTTAAGATTTTATTCAAAATAATAACATACCAATTGATATTTACCTAGTATTACCAAATGTCAAAAGGTTATAATATAATCAAAGAGTATAAATAATCACTACGTTTATTTCTAATGTCAATAATTAATTTAAAAAAAAGTCATGTCACAACAGGCACAATTTATAATATCTTTGGGCACAATTCATCTATAGACTATAGAAATTTGTCTAAGAGGAAATAACGTGTTAATTTTGGAATAACGTGAGTTACCCGTATCTATTATTCACGTTCGTTTTAATTATAATATTGTGTTATAGTTACATATACAATTAGTAATTGAATTAAAGTAAAACCTTTATAGTAGTTCAAACCAAGAATGTAATTTTTTTCACGAAATCGCTTATTCAAAAAAAATATACTTACGAGGAAAAGGTCGGTCATCGAATCTATTGAGCAACATTTAATGATAATGACAGAAGTTTTGGCGCCAACTCGAAAAAAACACAGCTAGGCATTGTTTTATTTTCTAAAACTAGTGTATTCATTTTTTTTTTGCGTGTAAACATAATGGATTTCTAGACATATGGAAGGAAAGTAGTTCATTACCGTGAATTGTGATTTTCCGTATTGAATCTAGAACTGCAACTCTTCTAGAAGTACAATTCATAGACAAAGACAAATAGACATGTTGGTGAACACAAATATAATAATAATATCCTGGGACATTATTTACACACGGCCATCTGATCTCAAATCAAACTTTTCTTTTGTAAATACATACTCATTTCAATTACACCCAGACTCAGGACAAACAGACATGTTCATGCACACAAATATCTGTCCTGGGTGGGAATCGAATTATTAGTACATAACTCCAGCGTGAAAAGCAAGCATTTGCCAACCACGCCAACAGGCCCATAAATATTTGTCTTGTACGACGATCGAACCCGCACCCTTTGGATCAGAAGGCAGTTGACCTACCAAGTACCAACTGAGTCATGACGGTCATTAGACTGGATAATAAAGACTGCTTAAGTGTAATTTTAAGATAGCCTTATTAAGACCTGGAGTCAGATAATTAGATTCACTCACGCACGACTGCCTTCTTAGGGGAGAAATGTAATCAGTTAACAAATACGTATTTAAACACTCCAGACGCTTTTTAACCGACTCAAAAAGAAGAGGAGTAGATTTTCGATTGGGCTGTATATTTTTTTGGCATGTATTTAAATCGATATCTGTATATTCCCTTTTTTCTAACAAAATATTTCAAAGTTATATAAAAAATACTGACTTGCACACTAATAAATTATGCACACTAACTAAATCAAATTAAGTATACTGTTTAATCATATTTGCAGAACTGTTTTACTGAAGGAATAACTATTATCAAAATAGTTATCTAACAATTCTATAGTTCAACAAACTTAATAAAACTTTTTCAAGGAAAACCATCACCTAATTTACTTTTAGGAACGCCGTTTATTCTAAATAAAACCCAATTTAATCAGTAATCTTTATATAATTAAGTACACAAAAAAATAATCAAGTGCTTACTTAACATGCACTAAACACATGCACACTGAGCGGTAACTAAGTGTAGAAACAATAAGTAGAAGTTTAGGAACAATAACAGAACTTAAATATAAAGATAATTATTATGCAGCAAGCATTGTTTCTGTCACGGCTCCGGCGCTGCGGGGTTTGGGCGGCCCCACGCGAGCTTATCGTCGCAGATGGTTTTAACGCTCACCACCGCAGCTTCGGCTTGCTGGCCGGCAAAGCCGGCCAGCCTTAGCTGCGGCGCCGGGCCTTCAAACCACCTACTCCTGCAGCTCGCGGGCCGCCCCACCCCTCCGCGCCTACGCGGGCTTACATTACACTCTAGGGGTAGGGCAAACAAGACTACGTGAAGTCGGTTTTGCAGCGATTCGCTTCTGTCACAAAAGAAAAAAGTCACAAAAAAAGAAGGCGCAGTTTCGAACACCTTCGAACAGCATATGAAAATCTTCTTTTCGTTCAGAAGTACCAGACCGTTTGCTTACTTCGTGTCGCTCGGTCTCCCTCACACTCGCGTTAGATGCTAAAGAGCGAGCGCGGCGTTAGATGTGCAGGCGCCAACAAGTTTTTCAGTAAAATAAAGAATCAAAATCTAAATAAAGTTAGGTTTAATATATTTTAGTTGCACTATTAGTCAATTTGTAGAGTTTCATTTGATAAAATAAACTTACTTTATAGTGGTACACCTTTAGTTAACAATTTTAGAAATTCCGTTGTAAGATTGTACAATTTAGTGTGCAAGTTAGTAATTTTGATAAACATTTGGAACTTTTGTTTCATAAATCGTATATCCAATGTACGAATCACATTTTTGATGTGAATTCAATAAAAAATGCCACCTCGGTTTGTGTGGTTTTTTAATTCTTTTTGTAGGTCATATTTAGTTATTCAATTAGTTTTTTTGCACAGCATTCATACTTCTGGTGTGCATTCAGTTAAATAGTGGAGTTACGTAGTGTGCTGAAAAACTATACAGATGTGCATTTAAAAATATCCCTATTTTTTTATGTTTGTTACTTCATAACTCCGTCATTTATAAACCGATTTGGCATAAAAACTGTTTTTATTTGAAGACGTTCTAGAACACTCTCTGACCAAATCACAGGTACAGGGTACTGGTTCGAAACCCGCCGTACGATTAAATTTATTTATGATTTTTATTTATTTATTCTTGTACGCATAAAACTGACAATAAATAGAGATATTTAAGAATAATAATGTCCTCCTAGCCAAATTTCGGCCACGGCGGCCAGTCTCAACAGAGATTTGCCACCTGCGCGGGACATATTATAGTGCTCAAGTGTGTGCGCAAACACAGGAGCACTTTCTATTCCATCACTCTCATGACTCGATGGTACGCCTAGGCGACGCGACCGGAAAGAGGTCAGGTACATTAGATATCTTAGAGACAAGTACGAAGGAATTAATAGTACAAAGGTGCTGCTTATTTCACAAGATTTTTTTTTTTTGTTTTAATTTACACTGGTGAATTTCATATTCGAATCAACAACCTAAAAAAAATAGTTTAAGCTACTAGCTCTAAAAATGCCGATACTTCCATACAACTTTTTATCCCCACATTTGAACCGCTTTCTACCCTTTTTTTGCAATAAAAATAGCCTATGTCCTTTCACAGGCTCTAGACTTCTGTTTACCAAAGGAGACGGGGATTACTGGGCCTGACTGTAATAAGTTGAGATATGGTTTTAAAAAAGCGTTATATTTTTCTATTTCAAACTGTAAAAAATTGACCCAATTTACAATCTGGAAAACGAGAAATTACAAAATAAGTCTAAGTCATAAATTAAATTTGTAGTTGATTACTATAATCGATTAACGGTAATGAGTTCAAACAATGTAATATAAAAACTCTTGCACTAGACAGCAGATAACCGATTTAATCATAATAATTACTAAATACATTAACATAATGTCAACAGTAAAAAGTAAAATATCAATAAAATAAATAGAAATCATAGTATCGGTTAGTACTAATCGATTTATTGGTTATTGGCAACTATATTTTTAATCTATGCTGACAGTGACTGGTGACAGATTTTGAATCCTAATCTATGATCGGTCACTCGTTTCTCGGCAGAAATTTTCAAAGTTTTAATGGCTTTTATCCGATGCAATCGCATCAAATTGTAGGTAAGTATAGGTGAATTTTGTAGTGGCATATTTCTAATATTTTAACAAATATTCATGTTCATATTTATATTATTTATTATCATTATTATGTATATTCCAGTGTTATAACACACTCAGCAAGATACACAATTAGTGTTACCAATTTAGTGTCGTTGAAATTGAATTAATTTATTTTCACGTTTTCCCATTTCACAATCTGACATTGGCAGAATTGTCGACATCGGCACTAATTGGCATTTATAAAAAGAAGAAGAAGAACGTTTAGTGCGTGTGTGATTTGAGTATTTTTAATTGTTTTGTTTATATATCCCTCGACAACTGCATTCTCTCTACAGACTTCTGATATTGCTTAACGTGTACGACTTTTGCTAATATACTGGACACGGATAACTATTAAATAGCATTCGCCCTTAAAAATCAGCTGTATAGTATAGGTTGGTACATAACCTTTAAAACGAGATTTGATAATAATAATAATATGTAGGGACAATGTCACACAGATCATCCTAGCCCCAAACTAAGCAAAGCTTGTACTATGGGTGCCAGGGGACGATATACATACTTATATAGATAGATAAATACTTATATACATAGAAAACATCCATGACTCAGAAACAAATATTCGTGCTCATCACACAAATATTTGCACTTACCGGGATTCGAACCCAGGACCACCAGCTTCGTAGGCAGGAGCACTACCAACTAGGCTACGGTGACCGTCTTTTATAAAAAGTCATTTCTAATTTCTAGGCTAATTATATTTCATTACAATTATTATTATTATAAGCAAAGTCAGTACAGAGGAATGTATTTATTTGTCCAAACCTAACTATATCATGCCAGCATTGTTAGCGTAGGCAGTCACCCACCATTGTCCACCCACGACGTCTGCAGTTATCACGTGGGAACTATGTAACTGCGACCTCGCCCCGTCGTGACACCATTATAATTTGCTTGCAAATTACATCCTTTAACTAATTTATTGCATGTGTTTTTTTTTTGTTTAGTCAGGGGGAATGCCTTCGCCTGCCACCCGCAAAAAGTGTCTGCGGGTGGGTATGTCGGAATTGCACCGACTAAACCTACCTGCCGTGGACTTCTCTTGGCGCCTGATGGGGGAGTCCCGGGAACGCGGGTATGCTGCTCCGGTGCCCCCTTTTGCGCCATGTCCCAGATGGTCGGGACACGTATCCCGGGAGGGCTCCTTTGGATTGCCCTCCCCTATTACCGACTCCTGCCAGTACGGCACAACGACTGCGCCACAGACAGGTCAATGTCATCCCGGAGCTGCTTGTACGTGGCGGCAGTAGAGGACACTTCTCACACTGCCGCCGCAGCCCCGAGGGGAGTTGGGCTAACGGCTGCCGCCGCCGCCCCGACGCCTCCTCCGCCTACGAGCGGGATCGGCTCGTTCCCGATCCCGCTCAGCGGCAGCCGGTCAGCAATTTTGATTGCTGACCGGCTGCCGCATCACAGTGCGAATAAAAACTACTTTCTCGTACAAATATCTGAGTACGGTCAGCCACACGGCTGGCCGCATTGCGGCTAGACGCATAGTGCGTAGGAGGCCTTACTGTTTTTTTTATTCCCATCTTTTGGGATTCATTGAAGGGCTGATTGGCGTGGTTGATAAATACTTGCCTAACACGCTGCAGGTCGTATGTTCGATTCCCACCATGTGTGTATTTAGAAAAGAAAAGTAGTATATGTAATAAGAGTAAATCAGTTACGTGGTTTCCATAGTACAAGCTCTGCTTATTTTGGGATCAGATGGCGGTGTATGAATAATGTTCCAGGATATTATCATACATCCATATTCATAAACTTTCGCATTTATATCTAATATTAGTAGGATATGTATTGTGGCGAGCGGTGGGTTTGGGTTTGGTATTATCTATCTATTATTAGAATATTCTAGCGCTGTTCCAAAAGCCCTTACTGGTACTAGGGTTCGAACCCGGAACGTGACAGTATGGGTAGAAATATATAAGTATGTATATCAGTTGTCTGGCTGCCATAATACAAGCTCTGCCTATTTTGGGATCAGATGGCAGTGTGTTAGTTGTACCAACTCCCAAGATATATTTCTTCTTCTATTATGTCTATACATATCTTTCTTGTATTATGTCTATACATTGTATAATAACTATACATTTATTATTCGACTGCACGTGTGGCGCAGCGGCTAAGACAGCCGCCTCGCCGCTTCGTGTCACGGTTTCGAGTCCCGCGCCGGACTACTATTTGTGTGACCCATAAATAGCTGTTCTGAGTCTAGATGTAATTTGTGTCCGTCTATTATATGTTTGTAAAGAACCCCGCGACACAGGGATTAGATCCCCTAGTGCGGGCATTGTCTTAAAAATAAAAAAGTAAGTAAGTAATCTTTATTTCGCTTAGAATATGGTACAAACAAGATTTTATAGTCATCACAATTACAGTTTCACATATTTTGTCGACAAAGACATGCGAAATTTTATCAAATCATTTACATCTAACATTAATTATAATATTCTAATACATTGTTCATAAGAAATAATAATATAAAAATAATAATAATAATGTCATCTATATTAGTATCCATGTCAACATCGTAGTCAATATAAAATAAACATCAACATATCCTGTAGTCAAAGAATTCTTTTAAATTATAAAATTAAGTCGAGATTAGAAGAAGAATCACAGAGGAATGTATTTCTTTGTCAATTACGTACATCGTACTGGATACTTATGCAATAATTTAATACGTCAATACTTAATGATCGTCCAGAACATTTCCATAAAAGTCCTGTTCGAGAACAAGATCTCATTTCACGTAATAGTAGGATTTAGCTCCATGGGAATAAATTGAAATTGTTTTATTACAAATGCCGTATATGAATACATCTCTGAAGACAATACGTTGTAACTTTCGCCTTATAAGATTATGATAATGGTCCCTAAATAGGTTCAGAATTTATGTGATTTTATTCAAAGAGTTTTGAAAAACTTGCATGTCTGCAAACCGAGAAAGGTTACTGTTGAGTTCAATCGCTTGACTTTACGAAATAAATAATGAATTTTATTCAGGTCTTGGTATTAACATACAGTTGTACTTGTCAAGCTCATAATGCAGTAGTATAGTGGATGTCTCGTTGCTCTAGCGGTAGCAAGTTCAACCGGGTATAACGGGTTCAAATCGCGAGTCGGGCCAAATGATTTTGGGATTTTTCTGTTAGGAAAATCTCTCATATCAGCCCGAAGTCTGGGAGCGGGTGGCATTACACCCCCGTGGCTTGGAGAGCACGTAAATCCGTCGGTCCTGTACCTGACCTCTTTCCGGCCGTATCGCTAGGCGTCCCATCGGATCAAGAGATAGATGAAATAGAAGACTTGTGCACTCTAATATGTCCTGCGCAGACGGCAAGACTTCATTGAGACAGACCGCCGTGGCCGAAATTCGGCTAGGAGGAAATTAGTATCGTTAGATACAATATAAAAAAGACATACGGACGGACATACAGACTGACAGACATGACGAATCTATAAGGGTTCAGTTTTATGCCATTTGGCTACGGAACCCTAAAAATTGAGGGTAAGTAGCAGTTTGCTGTGCACCCATGCATTGCGAAAATTACTAGAAAATTAGTGTGTAATATTGTTGGTTTACCCTAGAATAAATAGAATAATGATTAAATTACGAAAATGTAATTGCTGAAGACCGCGCTGGTCAATTTTGAAAGACAAGATTTCATAAATAAAACAAGACGTGTTTGATCTAAATAGCTGGTATAAATTAAATAGAAGATAATATATTTATTTGCATAAAATATGGTAAAGGTACGGTAGGTATGGTATGGTATGGTAAATATGGTATGGTAAACGAAGCGAAAGAGGTGTGCAAGGATCGTGACAAATGGAAGTCCGTTGTCTCTGCCTACCCCTCTGGGAGACAGGCGTGAGTCTATGTATGTATGTATGTAAATATGGTGTATACAATAGGTCTTACGGGTAAAAATAGCGTTTCACATGTTTTTCCAGCAATCGGCACACAAATGTCTTATCTTTTCAATACAATATTATTCTTATTACATATCAGATACAAATACTGCTAAGGTAATAAAAATAATATAATCTCTACACAGAGCAATCAAAAGCAATTACTGCAAAATGTTAGTACAATTTAGGCCTAAATGTATGTTATTAGTAGATATATATTAGACAGACATTTATTTCTCAAAAAAACTAAACCAAATTGTTAGTTGTTAGTTTCATTGATTAGCCATTTCCTAAGGTGTGATTTAAAACTGCTCATGAGTAATTCCCTTATAGTTTTAACAGCAGTAATGAAGTTTTTTTTACGACTATATAACGATCGATAGATTATAATAATAATATCTAGGGACAATGTCACACAGATCATCCTAGCCCCAAACTAAGCAAAACTTTTACTATGGGTAGCAGGCGACGATATACATACTTAGATAGATAAATACATAGAAAACATTCATGACTCAGAAACAAATATTCGTGCTCATCACATAAATATTTCAACTTACCGGGATTCGAACCCAGGACCACCAGCTTCGTAGGCAGGAGCACTACCAACTAGGCTACGGTGACCGTCAACCATCATTGTGAACGAAACAATTTTAACTTTAAATTTAACTTAAAATTAGACTTGTCTTTATCATCATACATTGTTGTGTGCATGAACATGTCTGTTTGTCCTGAGTCTGGATGTAATTATCTATACTTTTCTCTTGTAGTATGTACTTACAAGAGAAAAGTAGTAAATGTAATATAAAATGTTATATGGTTACCATAGTACAAGCTCTGCTAAGTTTGGGATCAGATGGCCGTGTGTGAATAATGTCCCAGGATATTATTATTATTCCTATAAATAAAATTAAAAAACTTAACAATCAAATTACTTACTAAAACTATTGTCTATGAAAATACTCATCGCAATCTCGTCTATTTCTTGTAACTGTTACAAAAGGTAGGGCAAACATTGCCCGTACTTACGATAATCATAAGAAGCTAAGGAGATATTACTTGCTGCCATAATGACCGAGTCACAATGGCATTACAATTGGAAATTATTGGATGCAACTTGATGCTTGAACAAAGTCTCCAAGCGCACGGCCTCCATAGTCCGTATGTATAGAGTATATCATAAAGTTAAAGGTATACTAACTTTATGGTAAATATAGAGCCTGCATTATATTAGTGACGCTCAACTTTATATTACTGTTTATGTTCAATCAATCCATCATTGCTGAACATATATTGTGTGATGGAGCGGATAAGACAGCCGCCTCGCCGCTTCGTGTCGCGGGTTCAAGTCCCGTGCCGGAGAACTATTTGTGTGACCCATAAATGGAGTCTGGATGTTATTTGTGTCCGTCTATTATATGTTTGTAAAATACCCCGCGATACAGGGATTAAATGCGCTAGTGCGGTCTTTAAAAAAAATGATTCATTGATTGATTGAACATAATAATAAATGTTGTGCATGCCTTTAATAGGTCTACATATAAGGACTGAATTATATAGTGTCCTCCTAGCCGAATTTCGACCACGGCGGCCAGTCTCAATGGAGACTGGCCATCTGCGCGTGACCTATTCTAGTGCAGAAGTGTGTGCGCTAACAGAGGAGCACTTTCTATTCCATCACTCTCATGACGACTAGCGACACGACCGGATTGAGGTCAAGTACAGGACCGACCGCTTTACGTGCTCTCCGAGGCACGGGGGTATAATACCGCCGCCTCCCAGACTTCGGGCTGACACTGAGAAATTGTTCTTTTTATGTACAGAAAAATTCCCAAAATCACTTTTTGGCCAGACCCAGTATTTGAACTCAGGACATCATTGTTTGTGGTTGAACACGCTACCGCTAGACCAACGAGGCAGTCTATCATACCAAGACCTGAATAAAATTCATTATTTATTTCGTAAAGTCAAGCGGTTGAATTCAACAGTAACCTTTCTCGGTTTGCAGACATGCAAGTTTTTCAAAACTCTTTGAATATAATCACATAAATTCTGAACCTATTTAGGGACCATTACCATAATCTTTTAAGGCAAAAGTTACAACGTATTGTCTTCAGAGATGTATTCATTCATATACGGCATTTGTAATAAAACAATTTCAATTTATTCCCATGGAGCTAAATCCTACTATTACGTGAAATGAGATCTTGTTCTCGAACAGGACTTTTATGGAAATGTTCTGGAAGATCATTAAGTATTGATGTATTAAATTATTGCATAAGTATCCAGTATGCTCTACGAGTGGTTCGTAATTGAAAAATATATGCATTCCTCTGTGATTATTGTTAAACTAGCCATGCCCCGCGGTTTTACCCGCGTTAAACTTTATAAATTATCACAGCTCCTCCACCGATAGCGGGATAATATGTAGCCTATATGTTGACCCGACCTCTTAGTAATATTCATGCAAAATTTGAAGTAAATCCATTCAGTACTTTTTGAGTTTAGCCCGGACATACATACAGACAAACACAAAAAGAGACAAAAATTCTAAAAACTATATTTTTGGCTTCGATATCGATTGTAGATCACGCCCCAAGTATCCTTTAAAAATATATTCAATGTACAGTTTTGACTTTCCTACGATTTTATTATATGTATATAGATTAACACACTGCCATCTGATCTAATCGCATATCGTCTTAGATGTAAACTAAGTTTTAAGTTAAGGATTATCTGTGCTTGTTGGGAATAAACCTCTTTTATTTTTATTTTTTTTTTGATCCCACACTAAGCAGAGCATGTACTATAGCAACTAGACAACTGATAAACATACTTATTTATTTCTAAATATATATGTGCATATCATAGATAAAAGATTTTTGGTTGAATTCGATTATTGGTTGTATGTAATTTATTTATGATAGGTATGTATTTAGAAATATATAAGTATGTTTTTCAGTTGTCTGGTTGCCATAGTACAGGCCTAGCCTACTTTGGGTTCAGATGGCAGTGTGTTAGTTATCCCAAGGTATATAATTATATATTAAACTAGCTGTGCCCGCGACTTCGTACGCGTGTTAATTAGTTTATTTCGTTTTCTTGCAAAATAAAAGACTTTTTCTAAAATAAAAGTAGCCTAAGTTACACTTTATTAGATCAGCTACCTGCCAATAAAAGTCTCGTCAAAATCGGTCCAGCCATTTCAGAGATTAGCCGGAACAAACAGACAGACAGACAGACAAAAAATTAAAAAAATGTCATTTTGGTGTATGTACCGTATATATAAATTCATATTAATGTAGTAAAAACCGGTTATTTCAATATTACAAACAGACACTCCAATTTTATTTATTTGTATCTGTCTTTAATAATTATGTCGGTCTTTAAAAAATGATTCATTGATTGATTGAACATAATAATAAATGTTGTGCATGTCTTTAATAGGTGTACATATAAGGACTGAATTATATAATGTCCTCCTAGCCGAACCACGACCACGACGGCCAGTCTCAATAGAGATTAACTATCTGCGCGGGACATATTATAGTGCACAAGTGTATGCGCAACACAGGGGCACTTTCTATTCCATCACTCTCATGACGACTACCTAGCGACACGACCGGAAAGAGGTCAGGTACAGGACCGACAGCTTTACGTGCCCTTCGAGGCATATAATACCGCCGACTCCGAGACTTCATGCTGATACAGTGAAATTTTACTTTTTACATATATGTTCCCAAAATCATTTTTGGCCCGACCCGGGAATTGAACCCAGGACTTCATTATCTGCGGTACTCGCTACCACTAGACCGCTAGGCCAACGAGGAGTTATGCACAATGTATTGCAGGCGAGGCGTGGGCGGGCGCGCTAAGTGAAATAGGAGTTAACGCCTCCATGTTCGAAGGGTTTAGTATTTTATTTCCTTTAAGTTCTAAGTTTATGTACGACTGCCATTGAAGCCTAGTGTTAAAAGGAACATATTATTATCGTCTGTTTATGTTCACATATTGGAACGAAGTTCCTTATCGCGCGTTGTGAAAGGGGGCAAGACGGAAAAAATTCTTACGAAAAGTTGTCACGACACTTTTTGCAGCTATGCGGCGTGTGCATGTTTCTCTGTCTGTCTCACTCTCTCTCTCTCTCTCTCTCTTATAGAAAGCAAGCCATATATTTTCATTTCTATTTCGCATTGAACAGTGTGGTGTCGCGACGATTATTTTTGTTGAGTGTATTACATAATAAATAATAAGAAATAACTTCGTTCCATCCGGGTGTCCCTTGACACCTCTCAAGTTTTTTTTTTTTTTTTCTTGGTCTATTATCAAAAATACAGCGTGAGTTACGACAGTCTTTTAGTACATCTTCTACTTGGTTTAATTTATAGCATTTCGGTGCTTGGGAGGGCACATTAAGCTGTCGATTCTGGCTGTTGTCATTAAACAACAGTCTTGAAGATAAGTCAGAGGCCTACTGGGTTTGATCAACTCTGGCACCAAGATAAACACTGCCCATAAGATAAAGAAGAAGAATTATCTATTACATATAATAAAATCGTAGGAAAGTCAAAACTGTTCATTGAATTTTTTTTTAAAAGGATACTTGGGGCGTGATCTACTTTTGATATCGAAGCCAAAAATATAGTTTTTAGAATTTTTTTCTGTTTATCTGTATGTCCGGGCTAAACCCAAAAAGTACTGCATGGATTTACTTTAAATTTTGCATGAATATTACTAAGAGGTCGGGTCAACATATACGCTACATAATATCACGCTATCACCTACGCGGGAGGAGCTGTGATAATTTATAAAGTTTAACGCAGGTAAAACCACGGGGCACAGTTAGTAACTAATATTTTTGGAAATTGAAATTTCTTATGAAAAATATACCTAGTCTAAATTAAAATAATAAATATCCGGAACATATTACAGCGCCATCTAGCCCAAACGGAACGAACCTTGCCTTACGAATACTTTATTTTTATAATTATTAAAATCAGGATACAGTATTATTTGTAATAAAAAGGGGAGTTTTTTATTTGCTTGCGGTTAAATAATAATAGATCATTTATTTCTCTCATTGTTGGTTCATCAATTTCATTTTTTTTTATTGTGACATTTATAATTTATTAGCTGTGTCCCGCGGTTTTACCCGCGTTAAACTTTATAAACTTTAGCCCCTGTGTTAATCCAGCTAACTCCATTCCTAATTTAAAAAATCGCTCCAGCCGTTTAGCCGTGAATAAGTAACAAACGTACACACTCACAAACTTCCGCCTTTATAATATTAGTGTAATATTTTTGTATTGAATACTTATATTTAATTGAGTATAAATAATACCAAATTGATTATCTTGTTTAACTCTATTATTAAATTGACTTCCTATTTGCATGTTGTGTTGTGTTAAAACTATAGCAAAAACTGTAAATTTTGATAATTAAACTTAAAACATAATCTCTTTGACAATAACTTAATACAAGCTAGCTTACATCTTTGCTATTATAAAATAATTTTTTTAAATATTTCCATACAATGCGTGTAGGTACCTAAATATCTATGTAACTAGAAATAATAATGTATACAACTATATTACTACAAACATGTTCCGACTATTTACAAGCGCTTTTTAAAGTCTACGTGAAAAAAACCTTCTTTTTTTATCGTAATATTGTGTACGCCTGTAATTGATACACGTATCAGACTGTGACTCTTTTTGTTCTATTTTAATATCTATGCATATTTTTGGTGTACCATATCATAAATAAATAGCATCTTAGACATAATCTCAATTTCAGAGAGCTGGAGTCTATACTAGGGTCGAGACCTGGGGCTTTACCGGCTAAGTCACCGAACATCGATTTCGTGAATGGCGTTCAAATAAAAAAAAGGTTAAAAATGACTTGATCAATCGTTAAATCCGCAGAAAAAAGCTGTTACAGACGATTTACGGCGCATTGCCTGAGAGACATTTCTTTTGGTGGCTAAACAAACCGATGCGAGAGCGACATAGCCTGCCGCAGGCCTGACAAGAGAAGTTTGCGGTGGTTGGTGCCGAGCCGCTTTCATGGCGCTTCTGTCTATTATCAGCAAGTACTCCGAACCAGGGTTCATCACAGATCTTACGAATTACTTAAAATAGAGTTGAATGGCGCAAACGTGTAGTGGAGGGTTCCACTACACGTTTGCGCCATTCAACTCTATTTTCAGCGAGCTTTTCCCAGCTACATAATCATATAGATATAGATATACTAGTCGGCACCGACTTTTCTCCGACATAGACTTCGACCCATGTTACGTTGTACTAAGTCTAAAAGAACTAGAAAATTAAACTTTAACATAGTATTATAAAAAAAACGCGGTGCACTTCACGACGTATCGACGACACGATCCAGGTACGACACGTCTCGCCGACGACACGACTCGCCTACGACACGACTCGCCTACGACACGACTCGCCGACGACACGACGTAATGCACGTGAGATGGTAGCCAGATGAGTTGAGATTTAGAGGGGTGAGAAAAAACCCTGGAACCAGTATACGGGTGGGCAATTAGAGATTGACCAATTTCGCACCGTGACTGCAGTATGACGAATGACGCGATATATATGCGAGAAGGAGTATTTAATTTAATATGGTGTTTTATATATTTAAATATTTTAGTGAGTATTAAATAATAATAAGTTTAACGTTTATTATGTAACACCCAATCATAGCTGAATCACAATTTAAAGCCACAAAGCCTATAATCTCCCTGACCATAAAAGCGACAGGCTGCCAGTCTAGCACTTAACGCACGAATAAAATTCTTATTACCATTGTTAGATCAGGTTACTATTCACTATTTGTATTCTGCGCTTGATTCAATTGCGTTGCAGATTCCACAGAGTAAGTAAGTTTACGATGATAATAACTATTAATAACTTAGTTCTCAATACCAAAAAAACGAGGTGCGTTAAATTCACCACACCTAATGTGAGTAATGTTGGTCCAGGGGCTCTAGCGGCTAACACGCCGAACATCGATTTCTTAAATGGCGTTAAAATAGATAAAGGTTAAAAATGACTTAATCAATCGTTAAATCAGCTAAATAAATAGCATCTTAGACATAATCTCAATTTCAGAGAGCTGGAGTCTATACTAGGGTCGAGACCTGGGGCTTTACCGGCTAAGTCACCGAACATCGATTTCGTGAATGGCGTTCAAATAAAAAAAAGGTTAAAAATGACTTGATCAATCGTTAAATCCGCAGAAAAAAGCTGTTACAGACGATTTACGGCGCATTGCCTGAGAGACATTTCTTTTGGTGGCTAAACAAACCGATGCGAGAGCGACATAGCCTGCCGCAGGCCTGACAAGAGAAGTTTGCGGTGGTTGGTGCCGAGCCGCTTTCATGGCGCTTCTGTCTATTATCAGCAAGTACTCCGAACCAGGGTTCATCACAGATCTTACGAATTACTTAAAATAGAGTTGAATGGCGCAAACGTGTAGTGGAGGGTTCCACTACACGTTTGCGCCATTCAACTCTATTTTCAGCGAGCTTTTCCCAGCTACATAATCATATAGATATAGATATACTAGTCGGCACCGACTTTTCTCCGACATAGACTTCGACCCATGTTACGTTGTACTAAGTCTAAAGGAACTAGAAAATTAAACTTTAACATAGTATTATAAAAAAAACGCGGTGCACTTCACGACGTATCGACGACACGATCCAGGTACGACACGTCTCGCCGACGACACGACTCGCCTACGACACGACTCGCCTACGACACGACTCGCCGACGACACGACGTAATGCACGTGAGATGGTAGCCAGATGAGTTGAGATTTAGAGGGGTGAGAAAAAACCCTGGAACCAGTATACGGGTGGGCAATTAGAGATTGACCAATTTCGCACCGTGACTGCAGCATGACGAATGACGCGATATATATGCGAGAAGGAGTATTTAATTTAATATGGTGTTTTATATATTTAAATATTTTAGTGAGTATTAAATAATAATAAGTTTAACGTTTATTATGTAACACCCAATCATAGCTGAATCACAATTTAAAGCCACAAAGCCTATAATCTCCCTGACCATAAAAGCGACAGGCTGCCAGTCTAGCACTTAACGCACGAATAAAATTCTTATTACCATTGTTAGATCAGGTTACTATTCACTATTTGTATTCTGCGCTTGATTCAATTGCGTTGCAGATTCCACAGAGTAAGTAAGTTTACGATGATAATAACTATTAATAACTTAGTTCTCAATACCAAAAAAACGAGGTGCGTTAAATTCACCACACCTAATGTGAGTAATGTTGGTCCAGGGGCTCTAGCGGCTAACACGCCGAACATCGATTTCTTAAATGGCGTTAAAATAGATAAAGGTTAAAAATGACTTAATCAATCGTTAAATCAGCTTCAACGTTGACAATCGATTCCGGACCATTTATGACGTCACATGTGCTCATGGAAGCCGATTTAACGATTAATTAAGTCATTTTTAATCTTTATTTATTTGAACGCCATTTAAGAAATCGATGTTCGGTGACTTAGCTGGTAGAGCCCCTGTCTGGTAATGAACAATGAAGTGTTGGAATCTGTTCAATCTACTACATTTCTGGGCATAACTTTAGACAGAAAACTTCAATGGGGTACTCACATATCCGGCTTTGCTGGAAAATTAAGCTCTGCTGCTTATGCTGTTAGAAAAATTAGACAACTTACTCACATAGATACTGCGCGCCTGGTTTATTTTAGCTAGTTCCACAGTATTATATCTTACGGTTTACTACTGTGGGGTAAGGCGGCTGACATCCACAGTATCTTTATTCTACAAAAACGTGCAGGACGAGCTATTTATCAGCTAGGTGCAAGATTCTCCTTAAAAGAGTTTTTTAAGGAGATAAATATACTAACGGTATCTTCGCAAAATATTTATTCTTATATAATTTATGTGCGGCAAAATTTGAATTTGTTACAAAACAGAAGTGACACACACACAATAAACACTAGAAATAAACACAAATTGTGTGCAGAATCTCATCGTTTACAAAAGGTTCATTGTTCTTTTGTCAGACTGAGTATCCGAATTTATAACAAAATACCAACAAATCTTCAGGAACTGTCCTATGCTAAATTTAAATTAGAGGTCAAGAATATTTTAATGAAAAAGGCCTATTACACTCTAAATGATTATTTAAACGATAAACGCTTGGTCGCTTGGTTAAACAAGAGCAACATCTTAGTGTTACGTTAAGGATACACATTTATATTTTTGTCAATCGACTATAGAAATAATGCTGTAATAATTTAACTTTATAGATTTTTAGTATATTATGTTGAACATGTCAAACGCTGTTCGGCCGAAGGCTGTTAACGACTTCAATATGAACTCCTCGTTGTAAGCTCGTCATGCTCCCATTGTGTGTTAATGCTTGCGGTGGCGTTGTGGGTCGGGTCGTTTCCTTCCCTCTAGTGTGGCGAAGGAGGTGATGGCTGGCCCACACGTCATACTCGTGAACGGGTGCTGCTTGCGGTCACTGGTCGAACTGCTATTGGGGTACTCATTTTTTTTTTCGCCTCTGGTAGACTTCGTGTGACTTGTTAATTTTGTAAATGTACGCGGATACACCCACTGTTTTTTCGTCTAGCAAGAGGATATTCTAAGTGCTTGAGTGAAATTGAATGGTATTGCTTATTTATTTTATTATGATTCACTGGATGACAACGGTTACAGAACCGTATGTAGACCTACATAACAACCAATCACAATGTAAGTAAAATACATGACATTAAAAAAAATCGTAAACTGAAAGCAAAAGAAGACGAAAAAAGCAAGCCCGGAGTTTCTTTGTGGCTTTCTGCTCCGGGTCGTCCACCTAGGTAGAAAGCCGCAGGCTAGCTAGGGTAGGTTCCTCAGCGGCGAGAATCGCTTTGGCCCTATAACGCGTGATTGGTGATCCCGTGCATGTGATCACACCCTCATTTAGAATTTCGTCTTTTTGCTTTAGTCTTCTTTAATTTTAATATAGTAGAACTAAATTTCAAAATAATAGATTAGTAAATTGTTATTTTATTTAAGGACTTCAGAAAATTTATGTGATAAAACAAACCGCACGGATGGACTAATAATTTTTTTTGTAACTTTTATATTATCCACTATGTTTATGTACTGCATTGTGAGCTTGACAAGTACAAGTGTATGTTAATACCCAAGTGCTGAATAAATTTCATTTCATTTCATACATATTAAAGATAAATTACACCCAGACACAGAGTAAGTAGTAAGTAATCGTGCTCATCACACAAGAGATGTCCCGTTTGGGAATTAGGTAAACCCACGACCTCTAGCTTAGGAGTAAGGGTCACTAAACACTAGACCCACTCACCAGTCATATATATTTCATTGGCATAGCGGTAGCGTGTTCACCCACAGAAAACGAGGTCCTGGGTTCAAATCACGGGTCGGGCCAAAAGTGATTTTGGCATTCTTAGCATCAGCCCGAAGTCTGGGAGTTGGCGGAATTATACCCCGTGTCTAGCACGTAAAGCCGTCGGTCCTGTACCTGACCTCTTTCCGGTCGTGTCGCTAGACGTCCAATCGGATCATGAGGGTGATGGAATAGAAAGTGCTCCTGTGTGTGCGCACTATAGTATGTTCTGCGCAGATGGCTAATCTCTATTGAGACTGGCTGCCGTAGCCGAAATTCGGCTAGGAGGACATAATTCAATACGGCGCTATTATTCCAGATGAACTATTTCTTCAAGATCGTGACAAATGGAAATCCGTTGTCTCTGCCTACCCCTCTAGGAAACAGGCGTGAGTCTATGTATGTAACTATTTCTTTAAACGGGAGCAAAACGACGGACGAAGAGTGAACAAGCAGGAAATGCTAATACGCTTTATCATATTCAACAATTAGAATACTAGTTTTAGAACCAGCTCACGCATGTAGATAGTCCTCTATATATACGCACGCAAATAACATCCCGTTCGGACCAGCCTGGATACAGTTACAATGCTTGTTTATGCCATGCCTGGTTTCCGGAGCCTAGTTGCGATGTCAATAGTTATATGGCTATAACTTTAAGCATAGTTTTAGCATACGTAAGACTTACAGACGCCAGTACATCAAGCTACCCCAATCTGTCAAATTTCTTTTATACATTTTCAACTGTGATAAAGTTGAAAATGTGTAAAAGAAATTTGACAGATTGAGGTAGCTAGACGTGCTGGCGTCTGTACATACAGATCGGCATGCGGCAACGCAATTTTGCATAACTGTTACGCCACCTTGAATGCACAAAGTCATAATTAAATGAACTTGAGATCAAATTTATTTAAAACTAGCTGTGCCCCGCGGTTTTACCCGCGTTAAACTTCATAAATTATCACAGCTCCTTCCCTGTAAGTGATAGCGTGATAATATGTAGCCTATATGTTGACCCGACCTCTTAGTAATATTAATGCAAAATTTTAAGTAAATCCATGCGGTACTTTTTCAGTTTAGCCCGGATATACATACAGACAAACAGACAGACAGCCAAAAATTCTAGAGACTATATTTTAGGCTTCGATGTCTATTGGAGATCACGCCCCAAGTATCCTTTAAAAAAATATTCAATGTACATTTTTGAATATCCTACGATTTTATTATATATATAGATATGGCTATACTGCCGTCATAAGGAAAAAGGGCAGATCTGAGGCTAAGACAGTCGCCTCGCTGCTTCGTGTCGCGGGTTCGAGTCCCGCGCCAGGCAACTATTTATGTGACCCATAAATAGTTGTTCTGAGTCTGGATGTAATTTGTGTCCGTCTATTATATGTTTGTAAAGTACCCCGCGATACGCGTCTAGATCGCTCACGCAGGACGTCGCGTAAGAGTGCTTTAAAATAAGCGCTATGTAGAAAGAGAGTACTGTAACCTCGCCGGTTGAATGAACAATTCATATTCGGGTATTACTTACTTATCGTATGGGCAGTGGTTACCCTAGTGTCAGAGTTGTTCAAGCCGCCCATTGGCCTCTGACATAGCTTAACAACTGTTGACTAATGGCTACAGGGACCGACCGCGACAGTTTAACGTGTCCGCCGAATCACGGAGACGCTCAAAAATTAAACAACTTTGGTGGTCACCCATCTATGGACTGACCACGAGCTTAGTTGCTTAACCTCGCCAATCGGTGAGAATATCTGGCTACTCGAGTATTACTAGCAATTTTTAAATTTTATTAAAATTCAATACAATTATCCAAGGCCCTTTTAAAAATAGCAAAACAACAGTGATGATGATGTCCTCCCGACCGAGTTTCGGCCACGACGGCCAGTCTTAATGGAGACTAGCCAATTGCGCAGGACATATTATAGTGCACAAGTGTGTGCGCAAACTCAGGGGCACTCTCTATTCCAAAACTCTCATGATCCAATGGGGCGCCTAGCGACACGACCGGAAAGAGTTCAGGTACAGGACTGACGGCTTTACGTGCTCTCCGAGGCACGGGGGTGTAATACCGCCAACTTCCAGACTTCGGGCTGATACTGAGAAATTTCTTATTACGGAAAAATCCCAAAATCACTTTTTGGCCCGACCCGGGATTAGAACCCAGGACCTCATTATCTGCGGTTGAACACGCTACCGCTAGATCAACGAGGCAGTCGAACAGTGATCAAACAGCGATCTAATGCCATTTAGCAACCGGATTATGTATAACATTATGTAAAGCACTGGAACGCTCTCACTACATTGACAGCAACCGCAAGTAACACACTGTTATCTAACCAACCAGACGCTAACAACAAACCGTTAGGAATAATATAGCTGGCAATTTCTGTGATCACATACAAGACATAACATGAATAGTGAGGAAATCTATAGATAGATAGATAAACTCTTTATTGTACACCAAAGAAATAACAAAATAAAAAACAAAATAAAAAACAATTAAAACCTATTTAAAATAATTCCGTGATCCGCCGCTTAACCATGTCTCAGCTAAACCTTGCTCAACCACTTAAACCCCGCTCAACTATTTCTTTATTTAAAAACCCTACTTAAAGGTTTCTCAGCTAAATAACGTCATTTTATTTTACACTGTCAACATTTCTGGGATTGGTATAGAGCTTGACCAAAATTAATCGACTAAATCGGATTATGTATCAAAACTTTATGATTTTTGCTCTATGGTAGACATGGAATGGTAGATTTATGATCGTAATAGTGCATTTTCAAGGACTATTGATTATCTTCGGTGGATTTTGAAGTTTGTGATAAGATACCAACTGGAATTCAGTATTTATTTAAAAATTAAAATGGTTAGTAACTTCAATAAAACCTCCATTCACAAACAAACGTCAAACAAAACGTCAGCTGATGCAAATAAAATCCGCCATATTTGAGCAAGCTTTAAACCAGGGGCCGACGTGGTTTAAATTTTGACATAGCTTAACCGCGGGTCTAAGTTAAATCGTGTTTTTAAATGAAAAAATTGATAAACCATGGTTGAGCGGCCGGCTTAAATTTAAGTAGCGTTTTTAAATAAGGCTGTAAAAGTATACAATGGGCGGTCTTATCACAAAATGTGATCTCTTCCAGACAACCAAAGTAGAGATCGGAGAATGGAGTTATTGCGAGGGGCAGTTGTCGGTGTACAGGTACATTACAAATAGTACCTATGGGTACAATCAATAAAGAAATAAATAAAAAGAAAATATAAACATTTTACAAATAATAAATACATATAATATATTATGTTCCTAATTGTGTTGTGAGTCTTGTAGTGACAGATAGTGATTCTTGACAAGTCTTTGGAATTCTTGCAAACTTTGAGCACGTCCAACTACTAAAGGCAGTGCATTCCACAATCGAACACTTTGTATGGAAAAAGATTTGTCAAGAAAATTAGTGGAGTGCGCTGGCATTTTTAACTTGAGATTTTCTGACGATCTCAGTAATATACATTATAATAAAATCGTAGAAAAGTCAAAACTGTACATTGAATGTTTTTTAAAAAGGATACTTGGGGCGTGATCTTCAATCGATATCGAAGCAAATATAGTTTTTAGAATTTTTGTCTGTGTGTCTGTTTGTCTGTATGTATGTCCGGGCTAAACTCAAAAAATACTGCATGGATTTACTTCAAATTTTGCATGAATATTACTAAGAGGTCGGGTCAACATATAGGCTACATATTATGGAGCTGTGGTAATTTATAAAATTTAACGCGGGTAAAACCGCGGGGCACAGCTAGTAATATTAATAGAGAAAACCATTTTGTTGAAATAAAAATTTAGAGACCTAATGCTTATCATTTCGTGGAATGCGGAAACCGGCTCCATAATAATATCCTGGGACATTATTTACACACGGCCATCTGATCCCAAACTAAGCAGAGCTTGTACTATGGAAACCAGATAACTGATATACTACGTAAACTACTCTTTTTTTGTAAATACATTCTTATATCTGCCGATCACTGTAGCCTAGTTAGTAGTGCTCCTGCCTACGAAGCTGGTGGTCCTGGGTTGGAATCCCGGTAAGTGCATATATTTGTGTGATGAGCACGAATATTTGTTTCTGAGTCATTGATGTTTTCTATGTATTTAAGTATTTATCTATCTACTAGCTTTTGCCCGCGACTTCGTTCGCGTGGAATAGTGTCTTCCGGCAGATTTTTGGTTTTACCCACATAGTTCCCGATCTCGCGGGATCTCTTCAAAAATGAAATGTGGAAGATATTCTAGGGAACTCTTCAAAAATCAACATAATGAGCTCTGCGTTTGAATTGAAGATATGTAGATATACTCACTTGGTCATTAAAGCCGTTATTGCCGATCGAAAAAGGCGAAAATGTTATTTTTCCCTTATTTTCAAAATATTATTTTGATTTGCCATTTCAGCAAAAAAATACTGTTTCTCCCTTGACAAATTTTCTATTATTTTAGGCTTTAAAGATTATTGAAGTTTCTTACACCAAGACATTTCTGTATACCACGTTTTTAGTTTTGCTATCCTTTGCAAAAATATATAGGTCTTGTGGTTTTGACACTCTTGAGCACGCAACGTAGAGTTGTCCATGGGAGAAACAGGCTTTTTCAAGATGTACCCCCGCAACTTAAGGCGTTTGCCCTTGGGCTTTATTTATGGCACGGAGCTATTACAAAGAGGAGACGTTGTAATTCGATTTTTCTATGAAACGACGCGTGACATTTTGCGGGGTGGAGAGGGTGTTAGATCCCGCCTATTTCTTTGTTTACATCTACCGGTCAATAGGTAAACTATTCGCATGTTTTGTGGACTATAATTAGTAGTAACGTAACTTTTTTACACTAGATGTCACACAGTGCAGGATGCAACAGGGCCGGACTCATAACTTCGTACCAGGGAGTACCTACTGTTTTTTTTATACTTTTGCGAACCATAATGATATCTTTTTTTTATTGACAGTGATATTATTATAAAATAAAAGTGAGAATAAAAAGGTCATTGATGAATGATGATGATGATGATGAAGATTATGGGATTTTGATTATGACTTATTATTAATATTCCGAATTGTTATTCATGTTATATTGGAAATAAAATTAAATATTTTATGGGTAAAAGAATGCATTGTTACGAACCGATATATCCAGTTTTAAACAAGGTAAAGTTCCCTTCTTTAATTTTCTAAGGCCTTTTTTTGTTACTACGAAGTCTTCATCGTTAAAATGTTATCTTCAGATGGCAATCTATAACATTCATAATTTTAAAATTTGACTAAATAAACTAGGTAGACTTAAAGTACTTAATTTAAATTAAGTAAACAACGAGCATACTAATGAAGGGAAGTAGGTACTTTAATTAAATTACTGTACATAGAATATTTAATTTATAGGAGATTGTATTTTTTTGTGCAGTGCATTCCATGTTTAAGTACTTTCTATTTATGATACAGCTGCGGGACATTAGGTAAAATAACTGGATCCTAATTACGGCCCTGTTTTTGTTATGTTCATATTTGTTCGATAGATGGCGGTTCTTTTTTTAAAAATTATATTAAAAGCTACAAAAATGTATTTTGGCCATTAAAGGGGTTTTACGAATGAATGTAAAACAAATTTCAGTACATACGATTATTAGATTATGATAGTACTGAGCTCTGCGTACCTAAATATTTTTTATTCCCATGACCCCAAGTATCGCCATCTAATGTCGTGTAGAATTATGTTTCGAAACGCCGACGTGAAGGGAATTTTCTAGAACTATTTTGATAAAAAATCGAATAAAATTACTTACAAATGAAATTTGATGCCATCCATAGCATTAGAACGTCTGTCCGAGTAGTTTTTACAAGATAAAACACAACACTTCATTATTTTTATCTTCTAGCGCAAATATAGCTGTAAATTGTGAACGTGACGTAGTTGTGCACAGGACGAACGCCAACAATACATTGACTTAGGCCACGCCTACATGATGACGTTTAGACTCAGTTGAAAATCACAGTGCTCAGTTGCTTAGGCCGTCTCCTCTTTATAATAGCTCCATGATTTATGGTCATTGCAAACGCAGTTTTCAGTGGAAACTAAACTCTTTTGAATTGGAATGGCAAATCAGTTGGAATGATGGGAATGCGGGGAATAATTACAGTTTCGCCTTTTGCCATAACGGCTTTAATGACATTCCGTCCTAAATAGGTTACTTGTAACCATGTGCCGTTACATAGCCTTGGTGGATGTAGGTTTCTCATAAGCATCACAGGAACTCCAACTTTCAGCCTTAACTTGTGAGAAGGCACTCCTGATAACTCTAAGGAGTTGAGAAACTCTGTTGGGTAAGATGTCACTTGCTCGGTATCCACAACGTTATCTACTGATAGATACTCGATGACATCTCCCTCTACGTTAGACATAATTTGGTCATTTATCCGGCCAACTATTTCATTTGTTAGCGCCAATATTCCCGATTTTCGATATTAGCGCGTAAATCCGGATAGACACTATTTTTTAAATTGTATGTGCTATCCACAATTTGGCATCATTCGCTGCTCAGCGTGATCATACTCTCGGAGTACGTAGGCATACGATCCTCGCCGATCTTCAGAAGAGCAGCAGCATACTGCCCGGCTTGACAATCATTATGGAGTAATACTCGCATATTCGTCGACAGTGAAACCTTTTGCACATGTGTCCATAGCACAGATGCTTTTAAACAGGCATTGATTTCATCTGCCGGTGTGCCCCTTGCTATAACCGGCAGGGTCTGCCGGAAGTCACCGGCCAATAGAACCACCATTCCTCCCATAATACCTTGATTGTTTTTTATGTCTTTCATCGTGCGACGAAGTGCTTCGATTGCTCTTTTATGGGACATCGTACATTCATCCCAAACCAGCAGTTTACATTGTTGTAACATTCTTCCACGCTCACTACTTTTACTATGTTACAAACTGGCATTTCCTCCCAACGCCATCTATCGAGCATAGTGACAACTCGGATTATTTATCTATACTCCGTTCGGGCATTTTCTTTGTACTAAAAGTTTTATTATATTGATATTATTTTTTTCATACCTTTTTACTATTTATTTACTTTTTTCCGATGAATTAAAACAATAACATGAACCGAACTCGTGTAACGATCGACACCATTGCGCGATCACCAACTCGACATATAGTACTAATAGAATTATCTATACTCCGTTAGAGCATTTTCTTTCTACTAAAAGTTGTATTATATTATATTTTCATACCTTTTTACTATTTATTTACATTTTTCCGATGAATTTTCAGTACTGAATTGATGCCGACTCTTGACCAATAGATGGCGCTGTGTGTCCGGAATAAATTTTATTTTTTATTTTATTTTTGTAATAAAAACTATCCTATGTCCTTTCTCAAGTTCCAAACTATGTCTGTACCAAATTTCACACAAATCGGTTCAGTAGTTTAGGCGTGAAGCAAAGACAGACAGACAGACAGACAGAGTTACTTTCGCATTTATAATATTAGTTTGGATATAAGTGTGTATATCGTCGCCTGGTACCCATAGTACAAGCTTTGCTTAGTTTGGGGCTAGGATGATCTGTGTGACATTGTCCCTATATATTAAAAAAAAATTATTAAATATAGATAATTACACCCAGACTCAGGGCAAACAGAATACATTCTTATTTATATATAAATACACCTCTCAGGACTCAGGAGAAACAGACATGTTCATGCACACGAATATTTGTCCTGGGTGGGAATCGAACCCACAACCTCCGGCGTGAAGGCAAGCATTTAACAACTACGCCAACCGGCCCGTCATGTTATATCTTGGGACTAGTATCATACTTCCATCTGATCCCAAACTAGGCAGAGCCTGTATGACAACTTACTTATATAACATGTAACTTAATTAACGCACATCCTGAAAATAGTTTGTTCAGATTCGTTTACTTTTATATGATTTTTAAAATTGGTAATTTTTTATTTAAAAATAATTAAATCTACGGAAATTATTGTCATATTAACGCTGTACAGTCAAAACAAACTGAAATAGACTGTAAGTCAAAGTAATAAGATTTTTTCAAATCGCAGTTTTATTTGTATTCATAGAAATTCCATCATTCAAAACAAAATAAAGAAAAATAAACTTTATTCCAAGAAACTAATTTAGTAAATACCAATGCATATACATGTTAAATTAAAAATTCAGTGTATGTATTAGGATTACCACGTAATATTTGCTGACTCTTTTAAAGGCCGGCAACGCACCCGTGATCCTCTGGTGTTGCGAGTGTCCGTGGGTAGTCTAATAAAAAAAAATTTAGTCAGTCATTTTGTTGAAATACAAAAACCGTTTTTTTTATATAACCATTTGTTTACGGTTACACTATTATCGAGTTTAAGATATAAGTTTTTTTGTCTATAGTAAATATAAAAGCGCCTACAGAAAAAGTTATACATTTACTTCGATTTAAGTAAAACACACACTCGGACAAGACAACATCTTTGCAGGCACTCGTAAGTATTTCAAATATAAGCCGATACGTGGCAAAGCCTGAAAAAGTGTGCCATATAGATAGATAAATATTTTGGGGCAAATATCATACTTCCATCTGATACCAAACTGGCATAGCCTGTATGACGACCAGACAACTGATAAACAGACTTACATATAAGTCTGTTTATCAGTTAGTTGTCTGGTTGCCATACAGGCTCTGCCTAGTTTAAAAATTTGAAGAATGAACGAATTTTAAGTTTGATACAGTGGTCATCAAACAAATTTGAAGGAGATTGGTCCATACTCCTGAGTGCATATATTTGAATTCATAATAATCGGACGAATAACCACGGAAAAATACATGTCACTTAGCTCAATATTTGCAAGGAGCAGAATGCCTTGCAGATCCAGTCTGTAATAAGTTCATAGGTACCTACGGATACTTCCTTCTGATCCCAAACGAGGCAGAGCCTGTATGGCAACCAGACAACTGATAAACAGACTTATATAAGTCTGTTACATAAGTCTGTGTGGTGTTTCTGGATATTAATCTCCAATGAAACATCAGCAGAATAATAGTATTATTTTATTTATGGTTACCGGAATAAACTTAGTTGGAATTGCAGATTTCATCAAAATTCGTTTCGCTCCTCGCGTCTGGAAATGTTTTTCTTCGAAATGCTGACTGCATCTACATGATGTTTTCACGGGAAACCAGTTTGGACGATCAATTAATCTAAGCCATGCATTTCTGGTCTCCAAGTTAGATGTAAATCTGTAAGATACTTAAATTACTAATGATAGTATCTATCTGTTCTAACACTCGAAAACTATGGATCGGCTAAGTGTCTTAAATGGGAATTGGGATTACTTACATTTCCAGGTGATTCACATCTTAATCTACATTAATATAAGTAATACATATTCGTTTACCGCGTGACAGTCAAGAAATATCGATAGCTTGATTAAGCCCTAGTGTAAAACGGCAATTATTTCATTACACAAAATATTCGTAAATACTGCGTTATGTGTAGAGATGTAAAATTACTGAATATGACTAGCCACAATTGTCATAAACCTTAAATGACCGGTCATTTACTGTCAAATTCAGTCAATTTGACTCAAATATTATTGTCTATTCTCGAGTACCACCCAATTATTTATTTATTTAGGTACCCAATTTATATGCAAGTTTAAATGAAGCAACGTTTTATTTTGTATTATATAATGGGAGGATACGACGACATCAAAGTCAATGCGCGAGGCGATGCGACGTTGCCATTTTGTCTTAAATGCACGCATGATTAGAAATGTAAAATGATAAACACTATATAATAATGCTATAAGTCATAAAAATCACTTTTTGGTTTCAATTTAGAAGTTGTAGACTTTTATCAACGACAAAAACTTAAAAGGTACTAAAATATTTCTGAAATCAAATTGACGGAAAATTACCATTTTTGAGAGTTAATGACCATTTTTGACCAATTTGACCGTAAATAACAGTCAGTCTAATTCAGTCACTTTAGTCATTTTTAACACTAGTTGTTAACTAGTTTTTAACACTATTATGTGCATTATGTGATCTTTGCTTCTTACATTAATAAATATTTATAGAAGAGAATTAACACAGTGATTAAAATTCGAAGCGCATTGGCAAAAATAAATCCTATGTAAGGAGGTGTCGATTTGGAATAATTTAAAT
The DNA here is from genome assembly GCA_951640165.1 of Pseudoips prasinana. Lineage (NCBI taxonomy): Eukaryota > Metazoa > Arthropoda > Insecta > Lepidoptera > Nolidae > Pseudoips > Pseudoips prasinana. The sequence continues at coordinate 22,003,729 of OX621260.1, forward strand.
GTGAAATGAATATTTTTCGGGTTTATTTCGCTATGTTGTACAACAATCGATCACTAAACAAAGACACCACGTTTCTGAGGCACTGTTTATAAAAATATCCACGATTTCACATATAATCAGGAAAATTCAGAAGAATCAAATTCTCAGTCTGCCGAAAAATGACGACGAACTGTCAAAATACGGTTCTGTTACGATACAGTGTTTGCTGCTATATAACATACGTATTTCGCTCGCTCAGCCCTTTGATGCTCTATTCCGTAGACGTATACTAACTTAATGCACATAGCACATACGGACGGTCCTGTGGTTGGCAAATGCTTGCCTTTCCCACCCAGGACAGATATTTGTGTGCATGAACATGTCTGTTTGTCCTGTGTCTGGGTGTAATTAGCAATAGCTATAGGTCGTTGTCTTCAATTCTTTAATTTTAGTATATTAGTACCTACTAATTTTAAAAATAATAGCATTGAAACTTGTAAATTTTTGAATTATTAAAAAAATATGTGATAAGACAGACCGCACGGACGGACTAACATATTTTTTTTTTGTTACTCTTATACTGATTATATTATGTTTATGTACCTACTGCATTGTGAGCTTGACAACTACAAGTGTATGTTAATACCCAAGTGCTGAATAAATTTCATTATGTATTTCCTAAGTATATATTTCCAAACAACAAAAATAGTATATGTAATATATTATCAGTTATCTGGTTTCCATAGTACAAGCTCTGCTTAGGTTGGGATCAGACGGCCGTGTGTAAATAATGTCCCAGGATATTATTACCTATTACTACATAATCTTTGACGCAATCCGGGATTTGAACCATTACCAAACCAACATTATCTGCAATTGTATACACTATTAAGTTTTTCCAACGAAGCAGTCTTGATATACCTACATTTCTATAGACGAACATCACGGGATATAGAACTTTTTACTTCTCTCCAAGGAGCGGGTAGTTAGAAACAGTTACACCATCAGTCATGAACGTGGCCGCCGCACCGTTAGACCGACCGTTTTTGTAAGTAATTCGTCCTTACAAATAGATGTGCAGTGTGCTGCGGTAATGATAAAAAGTAATGAGAACGAGAATTAGTCGACAGCCAGAACCGCTTCTGATATAGACAGTAAGTACAGGTTTGAATCCAGGAAGTTATTACGCAGAGAGGTGCAAACAACATTCCATTCTTAATCCTCGACTAGTCGTCTAGTGGTAGCGTGTTCACCCGCAGGGAACTGTCCGAACAGTCCTCGATTCAAATCCCGGGTCGGGCCAAAAGTAATATTTGGGACTTTTCTGTAATCTATACATCTATACAAATAAATAAAATTGGAGTGTCTGTTTGTAATATTGAAATAGCCGGTTTTTACTACATAAATATGAATATACATACGGTACATAAACCAAAATATTTTTTTTTACAATTTTTGTCTGTCTGTCTGTCTGTTTGTTCCGGCTAATCTCTGAAATGGCTGGACCAATTTTGACGGGACTTTTATTGGCAGGTAGCTGATGTAATAAGGAGTAACTTAGGCTACTTTTATTTTAGAAAAAGTTTTTATTTTACTAAAAAAACGAAATAAACTTATTAACACGCGGGCGAAGTCGCGGGCACAGCTAGTAAGAAATAAATTGAAGAGCCTGTTGGCGTGGTTGGCAAATGCTTTTCACTCCGAAGTTCGTGGGTTCGATTCCCACCCAGGACAGATATTTGTGTGCATGAACATGTCTGTTTGTCCTGAGTCTTGGTGTATTTATATATAAATAAGTATGTATTTACAAAAGAAAAGTATTGTATGTAGTACCTATATCAGTTAATCTGGCCTCCATAGTAGAAGCTCTGCTTAGTGTGGGATCAGATGGCCGTGTGTAAATAATGTCCCAGGATTTTTATTTTATGTTACATTATTTGGGATACTTACAGCTAGCAGGTACCTGAAACATTAATTATAGAAATCTCAAAGCCATTTACTATTATTATTCTCATTTTAGCCCGAAGTCTGGGATTAGGTCGTCGTCGTCGGTCCTGTACCTGATCTCTTTCCGGTCGCGCGGTCGTGTCGCTAGTCATTTTATTTATTTATTTATTTAAGGGGCCTTTTACAGTCCACTAGCGCCGCCAATCGAAAAAATGTCATAACTCGTAAATAGAATCAAAAATACAACATGTGGTCTATTATTACTGTAGAAAAGGCAATAACGTAATTTTATAACACATTGTCAACACTTGAAATATAGCTGTTTAGCTAAATCGTGCATTTGTAACAAAAACGGCCGTTTATGTTTTGAATGCACGATTTAGCTAAACATATTTTGAACATAGAACATAGAACATATTTTGTATTTTTGATTCTATTTACGAGTTATGACATTTTTTCGATTGGCGGCGCTAGTGGACTGTAATAGGCCTCTTAAGGTCAACCAACAATTGTTTGCACGATACATTAAAAAATTACATTAAATACAGCAAATTATCAGGTGCAACAATTAATAATAGTTTAACACCGCATGCACTAGTTACAGCTTAGAATCAGTCATCCCATCGGATCATGAGAGTGATGTAATAGAAAGTGCACTTGTGTTTCACGCATAATATGTCCTGCGCAGATAGCTAGTCTCCATTGAGACTGGCCGCCGTGGCCGAAACTCTGCTAGGAGGACATTATAACTGGAGTATTGTAAGTTTGAAGTAACCTAGGCTGCGAACTCAACTTACTTGTTACTTACATGCCTAATATCTGGCCTATTTAGGCATCAGCTGTTTTAGATATTTGTATTAGGTACTATATTACTAGCGGCCCGGTACGTGCTTCGCTACGTAAAAGGCATACTTAGTAATCAAAAAAATGACTATTAAGTTCATTTATTCAAACAAAAAAATATTTTAAATTGCTAAAAGATGATGATTTTACACTTTTTCAAGACATTTTTTTATATTTCTCTACGTACAAACCTTCCCTGGACTTCCACGAATAATTCAAGACCAAAATTAGCCAAATTGGAAAAGGCGTTGTTGAGTTATAACGTTACAACGAAAAGTGGCATTGATTTTTATATATATAGATGTATACATTAGTAATATTTTTCAGTTTCCAAAAAGTTGTGTTCTATATATTCTGCCTATATTTTTAACAGACTCCAAAAGAAAAGAGGAGTTTCTCAATTAGACTTTTTTAATGTTTGTTACCTACTTCATAATGTCGTCATTTATACACAGATTAAAAAAAAACCTTTTTTCATTGAAAATATATATAATAGCTGTGCCCCGCGGTTTTACCCGCGTTAAACTTTATAAGTTATCATAGCTCCTCCCCCGTAGATAATAGCGTAATAATATATAGCCTATATGTTGACCCGACCTCTTAGTAATATTCATGCAAAATTTGAAGTAAATCCATGCAGCACTTTTTGAAAAATATAAAATACTAACTATAAAAACAACACGCAAAATGTGAACGATACTTTATCTCCATATTATAAAGCCATTGTAAATACTATCTTTATATTTTTGTTATCACTTTTTGGAGTTCCGTAATAAAACAATGTAGTCTTATAGTTTCGCCGAGTCCTTGGGTTTCCCCGGACTTGCCCAAGTTAGAAGGCGTCGGGGTAGCACCCCGCAGCTTTATAAGTAGTACGGTTTTAAAAATTTAAAGTCTTGTGAGGCGGCGTGAATTACAGACGAACAAACTATGGTACTTGCTGTGTGGTGACGGCGTCAAATAGAATATCATCACCGTGAGGCGCGCAAAAGTCGACCCAAGGGAATATCTACCAGACGACGGGCAGCAGCTTCCTTCTGAGTATTATGACATCAATGACCATCAATATTTAAACAAATAAAATCTTTTAATCTTGACATATTTGTCAATAAAACTGAAACAGTGAGACGGGTACTCAGCCTAGACTTTTTCTCTAAAAACACTTAGACTTAAATTAATTAATTTAAGCTGATCACATATGTATAACATATACCACTGTCTATTCGTGGAGACCTGTAATTGGCCTTCAATTACTATATTTGGCTTTTTATAACTGTTTTTATGTGCTGTTGGTCTTCCTTAATATTAAATAAATAAATAAATCATAGTGCGATCGCCAACCTGTCTGCCAAGCGTGGCGATTATGGCATATCCATACATACATACATACATAGACTCACGCCTGTTTCCCAGAGGGGTAGGCAGAGACAACGGTATTCCATTTGTCACGATCTTTGCATACTTCTTTTGCCTCGATTACTGTCATTATATTCTTCATACATGCTCGCCGGTTTAGGGTACTTCTGACCTGCCCTTTCTTGAGAACATCTCCAATTTGGTCAGAGAATGTTCGACGTGGTCTTCCCCTTCCGGTTGTCCCATTCACACAGGCCAGGTATTACATATATCCACCAAGATGATTCTTGGGGGAGGCTTTTGTCCAGCAGTGGACTTATTATAGCTGTTATGATGAAACACTGGTATTCGCAGGACGGTTATGACTGTGGTCATGTCCGGGCCCTAGACACCAAAATCCGGGGTTTTTACGCGTCCTGTCCTGGGGCTCTACCGGCTAAGTCGCCGAACATCGATTTCTTAAATGGCGTGGCTTAGTTTCTTAATGGGCTTATGGAAGCCGATTTAACGATTGATTAAGTAATTTTTAACCTTTATTTATTTTAACGCCATTTAAGAAATCGATGTTCGGTGACTTAGCCGGTAGAGCTCCTGGTTGTCAAATTTAGTACACGGCAACCGTACCTTGTACATAAATATAGGTAGAATAGCACGTAAACAGAATAAGTTATTTTTACTTTACTCCATTGTAATATTTGAAGATGTGCCAAAGAGCTATGGAGCGCAACATTTTACTTGTGCAACGCACGCAGAGTCTCAAAAACTCGCATAGCTCATGTTGGCAAAAAGGCCACCAGGTTGTAGTGGCACTAGGCTGGACATTCTTCACGCATGCACCCAGATACCTAGACGGGTCCAGATCAAAACCAATTGGGTTCCTCAAAATGTCCGACGCATTGTCTACGTGGTAGACTACAAACGGAGATGGTGTGATGACCCGAACTCGTTTTGACACGACTACCCGAAATGGCGAAAAACAGGGAAATATGGGAATACCAAGAGCAGGTAGCTCTACTCAGCAGTGGGAACAGATACAAGCTATTAAAAATATCCATTGAGAGATAGGTCTTCCAAAAATATAAATGAATATGTTCAGAAGCGTTATTAAATCACGTTATAAAGAAAAAAGTGGGAAGGAAGGAAGGAGTTAGATACGTTTGATCGGTAGCATTATCAATCGCTCCTTGCCTAACGTCATAAACTTGATGTTAAACGTATTTTTATTATTATTTGTTTTAATGTGTCCATCACCGCCGCCCATGGCCACCAGAGGTGTCGCGAGTGCGTTGCCGGCCTTGAAAAGAGTCCGCAAAAATTATAATTATAATTCTGATGAAAATTATGTGCACATTTCCATATGCTGCCCCTGGCCATGCGGCGTGAAATAGCTGACACAACATATCTACTTAACATCTTGTCTGGTGCTATAGATTGCCCTGACCTGCTAAACAAAATAACGTTCGATATACCCACGAAAGGGTGAGACACTACACTCCGTTCCATCTTCCTTTGGTATCCACAAACTATAGGCAAAATGCATTTTTGTGGAGAGCTGGCAACTGTTTTAACAGCCAAATTAAATTGTTTAATTTTGATATTTCTGTTCATAAAACCGAGACAGTGAGAAGGGTACTCAGCCTAGAATTTTTTTAAATAAATTGTGTAAACCTGTTTAATTATTATAACTTAACTTCATTTGATCACACTATTGTTAAATATGCTACTAATCTAACTATCCATTCGTGAAGACCTTTTACTGGCTCTCAGGAACTATAATTATTGCATATGATTGTTACTATTTGCTGTTGGTCTTCCTAAATAAATAAATAAATAAGTTTTGCTGACCCACCCCACCCCCAACCCCGTTGAGCTCTGATGGCGACCTTACTAACACTCAGAAACACAATATTAAATTATTAATATTATTGTAGTGGTAGTGGCAACAACTACAGTATAAAACCTACTTTCTACAATTTCTCTATGATAGTGAGTGACGTTTAAAAAAGATATATAACTTCAATTTTAAGTCAGAGAAAATAAAATAATTTCACATGTTAACTCGCTTCTGATTTTCTACTCCTTCTACTAATTTAGTAGTCTCACTAAATTGGTGACTCCTACTAAATTATTATTAAGGAATCAAAAAACGCAAAATAATGAGGCGATTGAATAGGTCAAAACAGGCCACTACTGAAAACAGTTATAAATGCACGTTTATGAAATATTTTTATTGTAGCGTTTATAATTCTTATTGTATTTATGGTACAAAAATAAATGTTTCTTCATGTCGTTGATAATATTCAGTTATTTAATTAATTTATTGCACACCATATGTCTGAAAAGTTGTTACGGTCATTGGAAACAGTACAAATATACATTGTACCTACGACTAAACGCCGACAGACATTACGCCGACCGACTGTACACCGACAAGACTTTAATTCGACTATACTTTTCACCGACAGAACACTTTGCCGACAGTATGCACAATTGACAACATTTCATATTTAAACGGTTTTATTAAGCTTACCCCGTTTGTTTTATTTTTTATTTTAACTGGCATGTATTATTGCGTTATTTAAAAGTAAATCCTAAACTAAGGCACCCATATTTTTCCTTTTTAGCAAAATTATGAACTTTTCATTCATAATTTCCACTTTGAACTTCGATGTATTCTAAAAAGACGTAAGCGGCAAATGACGTCATACATACGGTGGAATAGCCATCGATCTTTGCTTTAATGTAACCCGTCAAAAGAAACACTGTCTTGTCAAACTCGTTGGCGCCTAAAGGTCTCTGTACACAGCGGGCGCGGCGCGGCGGGACGGGACGGCGACGCGACACTGAGGAGTTGTAATGTACTAGACATTACGGAGGACGCCACACAGAGCCGTCCCGCCCGGTCCCGCTCGACGCGACGGCTCTGTGTGGCGTCGTCCGTAATATCTAGTACATTACAACTCCTCAGTGTCGCGTCGCCGTCCCGTCCCGCCGCGCCGTGCCCGCTGTGTGCAGAGACCTTTAACTTGTTTACGTTTGTTTAATGTTTTCGATTTCAAATTAAATTAAAATCGTCGATATTAAATTCATTTCCAGTGTTATTATCCTTATTATGTTTCATTATGTCACCATGAAAGTTTGGAAATTTAAAACCGTGAGTGACAATTTGACATTTTCGTTTAAAACATTGGAATGGTTAGGCAAAGGAAACTACTACGTCCGCCGTATAAGTGACGTCATCACACCTTTTTTAGTTTTTATTTTTTTACCTCAGAAATGAAGAAATAAAAAAATATAAAAAAAATATTTTTGTACTCAGGATACCAAAATAAAGACATGGTATTTTTGTTTTAAGGTGGTGTCAGTTTTAAAATGTTGTCAATTATTGGTTTAGGTAAGGTTAGAAGTGTTAGAACTGTGCCAGACCCAAATCGGTCCTTTTTTTTTTTTTTTTTGATGAGGCGGGGGAATGTCTTCGCATGCCACTCGCAAAAAGTGTCTGCGGGTGGATATGTCGGACTTGCACCGACTAAACCTACCTGCCGTGGACTTCTCTTGGCGCCTGATGGGGGAGTCCCGGGAACGCGGGTTTGCTGCTCCGGTACACCCGAATCGCTCCTATATTACACTTGATATATGTTTCTCTCTGAGTATGAGTGAAGTGTTCTGTCAGCGAAAAGTACAGTCGAAGTAAAGTCTTGTCGGTATAAAGTCTGTCGGCGTAATGTCTGTCGGCTTTTAGTCGTACACTCACAAATATGGACTCTGTAGGACACGGCAAACTTGAAGGGAAGTCATTTTTATAGAATAGTAAATATTAAATTAAAGTTAAACTAGGCATATTCTTATATACCTTTAGTTTAATTCAATGATGTTGCATGCTGTAGGTACTATTTTCGAAATAAATAGGCAATTTAAGGTATCCGATGGCCTCTCCCAACCCTGAAAATCTAAATTCATGCGTAAATTAAACAATTATTAACTTACCACAAGAAAGTAACAAGTTCTGGTTCGCTCTAGACTAGAACATTATTTAAGCTTTTGGCTCTTATTGGCATCATAACGTTTCAAAATGAATTATTCCGGTTGGATACCACGTATTTGATACCCCGGGGGATCCACTTTGTTTTATAATATTTTATTCCGATTGGATACCCTAGTTATCCATATAACGATTTTTGGAAAAGTCAGGAACAAAACACATGGAAACTTTTTGGCCAAGTCAACCGCAACCTGATTGATTTTTTTTTTGTTAATTGTTTTATATCTTTATTTTTTATGGACTCTCGAAATAAAGAGACCAAAGCTCTGATTGTCTGTGATGATTTTCAATCGTAATTTTTAGTTCTGTTTTTATTATGTAGTTAATTAGAATGGTCAAAATCTTTTATTATTATTAAGGTTTCTCCAACTAGAAAGTCGATATATCTGATTATCTGTAATGATTTTATAATAAAACAAAATTTGAAAACAAACCAATATTTTTTACATCAACAACTGTTTTTCTACTAACTGTAATTGCCTGATAAAACGACTAAGGGGATCAGACCGGAATACAAAGTTTACGGTGGATCAATCACGAATTAAAACATAATAATAATCGGCAGGGGTACAGACCGGAATAAACCTTCAAAATCTATCCTGCTTAGCATTTTACTCCCGCACACACCACCACAATTATAGCTCCATTATACATACTTTAGGAAGCTTTGATGTAGTCAACGCATATTATGATGAACAACGGAACCCTATTCTGCGCGGCCCGACATGCACTTGGCTGTTTCTTTTTTACTTATTCAAAGCATTAATTGTATCTGTCTCTACGGTTACTCGGCGATAATTACACCCAGACTCAGGACAAACAGAAATGTTCATGCACACACAAATATCTGTCCTAGGTGGGAATCGAACCCACGACCTGCAACATCCCGTCAATATATAAGTAGGTATTTAACTATTAAAAATTAATATAGAAGACGTACAGACGCCAGCACATCCAACTACCCCAATCTGCCAAATAACTTTTATAGATTTTCAACTTTATCACATAAGCATAAGGTTCACTTTCAATTGGAGAAGTTGACAGAATGGGGTAGGTAGCTTGATGTGCTGGCGTCTGTACATTCCGAAAGTACCTAGTATATTTTATTTACTTACCTATATGTTTAGGTATTTTCGGGAGGTATTAATAATTCTATGCATTACCTTTTAAACTTATTTTAGTATAGCTCTTAGCCAGATGCTCTCACCGGTCCTTAAGTGACTGGTGAGGTTAAGCAACTAGGCGCACGGTCAGTCCATAGATGGTGATCCCAGAGTGGTTTAATTTCTAAGCGCAGCATCTCCGTCACCTGCGAAAAATAAGCAACACTGAATATGTAGGCTACTTAATTGATTATGCGCCCGTTGATGATTTTTCAAGAGAGGTAGGGCACAGCGTTCATTCGCTCGAAGAGCAGCCCGACTGGGTACCTCCACCTTACAGAAGACATTCCTTAATAATAACATTAATAATTTAATGTTGTGTTTCTGAGTGTGAGTAAGCCAGAAGTCGCCAGAGCTCATCGGGGTGGGGGGGGAGGATCAGAAACACTTGTTTTCTGACTCTTAAAGGCCGGCAACGCACCCGCGACTCCTCTGGTGTTGCGAGTGTCCATGGGCGGCGGTGATCACTTACCATCAGGTGACCCACTTGCTCGTTTGTCGACCTCTGCCATAAAAAAAAATGAGCGCAATTATGCGCAGTTCCAGTAATTGTACAGTTTTATGTAAATCCTATACGTCTTACGAGCTATATTATTGTCCTCCTGGTTGAATTTCGGCCACGGCGGCCAATCTCCATAGAGACTAGCCTTCTGCGCGGGACGGATTGTAGTGCACAAGTATGTGCGCAAATACAGGGTCACTTTGTATTCCATCACTGTGACGACTAGCGACAGCGACACGACAGGAAAGAAGTCAAGTACAGGACCGCCAGCTTAACATGATCTCCGAGGTACGAGGGTATAGAACCGCCAACTTCTAGACTTCGAACTGATATTGAGAAATTTTTCTTTACAAAAATATACCAATATCACTTTTCTGGGCCCGACCCGGGATTTGAACCTAAGACAGAGCTATATTAGAGAGAGATGTAATAGGTAACATTTAAATTAGTAGTGTATAAGCCAGAATCGCCAGCATTATTGACGTTGCTACTTCATTCATTTAGCTCCAATTAGCCGTGCCAATGGCGTAGATAGGTTTCTATAAATACTCTGCCTACTCTGCTTTTGCAAACCCCAGATTGTACGTAAATAGCGTATTGAATAGCAAACTAAAATTTAGTGCCAATTTATAACGGTTCCATGGTGTAATGGTTAGCACTCTGGACTCTGAATCCAGCGATCCGAGTTCAAATCTCGGTGGGACCTGTTCTTTTTATTCAAAAATACATTTTCAAATAACATTATAACCAAGATAAATCCTTCTAATATTATAAATGCGAAAGTTTGTGATTACGGATGTATGTATGGATGTTTGTTACTCTTTCACGCAAAAACTGTCCAACGGATTTTGATGTAACTTTATAGTAATATAGCTTATATATCCGTATAACACGTAGGCAATATATTATAAATTTTAAGGCGGGTAACACCGCGGGGTAAGGCTAGATATCTATTATATGTATGTATTTAGAAATATATATGTATGTTTATCAGTTGTCTGGAAGCCATAGTACAGGCTCTGCCTAGTTTGGGATCAGATGGCAGTGTGTGAATAATGTCCCAGGATATTATTATAGTAGGTTTAGATATAGTCCAAGAGCTGGCACGCATTTTAGGGTAGGTATTTGACGCAAGCTGAAAACTTGTCCTATAGCTCTTCAGACACACCCCAACACAGAACTGCAGACCTGGCTGGCGGGTGGCGGGTCTAAACCAACCCCTAAATTTTTGAATTTTTTTTTATCCAAAAAATGTATTTGAGGCAAGCTGAAATTTTGATATGTTGTAGTTTAATGTTTATACAATACATAAATAACATTCAAGTTGCCTCAAATACATTTTTTCGATTTTTTTGCAAAATATTTTTGCACACGCTTGGCAGTGCTAAAGACCCGACAGAATCGCCTGTCTTTTTTTTGTATTGTATAAACATTAAACTACAACATATCAAAATTTCAGCTTGCCTCAAATACATTATTTGATTAAAAAAATCAAAAATTTAGAGGTTGGTTTAGACCCGCTACCCGCCTGCCAGGTCTGCAGTTCCGTGTTGGGGTGTGTCTGAAGAGTTATAGGACAAGTTTTCAGCTTGCCTCAAATACCTACCCAAAAATGCGTGCCAGCTCTCCTACTAATAAGATTGATATCATTTGATTTTGTTGTATGTACTAAAGAATGGTATAATAACATTTTATACAAAACGTAAGAAGCCAAGGCGATTAACCCCCAAATTAAGGGATGAGAGTTTATATGGCAATTCGTAGTTTTATTTCGTTCGTCAAACGTTATGATGACGGGCCGCATGGCGCGGTTAGTAAATGCTTGCCCTACACGTAGGTCGTGGGTTCGATTTCCTCCCAGGACAGATATTTGTGTGCATGAACTTGTTCTGAGTCTGGGTGTTATTTATATAGGGTTGCTGAAGAGTTGACGTTCAAACGAAAAAACTTGGAACAACTATGTTCCAAGTTTTTTAATGATGGTGATCTTTTGTGATATAAACAATCTTACTACTGTTTTGAAAATCGTGAATGGACTTTGTTTCCTGCTATGCTCCTGATACGACTGAAAGCCGCGCTAATCTAACGGTAGCGTGATCCACCGCAAATAACGGGGTCCTGGATTCAAATCCTAGGTTGGGCCAAAAAGTAATATGTATGTAATCTCAAAAATGGGAAATCATAAATTTAATCGTCCGGCGGGTCTCGAACCTGCACCCTCACAAAAACCGATAGATAATACCTACATCCTCCGGAAGGGTGGTAGCAAGGGAATCCTAAATTTGATCTGCCAGCGTGTATCGTTCGTAGCTTAACGCAGAGCGCCTACCCCGGATTGGTAGATGGTGCAGGTTCGAGACCCGCCGGACGATTAAATTTATGATTTCCCATTTTTGAGATTAGATAAACGCTTTGCATTGCGAATAATGCTATAAAATTCAAATTTAATTAATATGTATGTATTTCTGTCAAGAAAATTTATCAGTATCAATTAGCCCGAAGTCTAGTAGTTTTCGGTATTCCAACCCCATGCCTCAGAAAGCATGTAAAGCCTGTGTCTTGGAGCTATTGTCCGGTGTAGCAGTGAAAGGCTAATGGTAAAAGTCATGTTAAAAAGGTCATGTATCTGACCTCTTTTCGATCGTGTTGTCGTCCCATCGGATCATGAGTGTGATGTAATGAAAACCCCTGAGTTTGCGCTTATACTTGTGCACTATAATATGTCTAATCTCCATTGACACTGGCCGCCATTGCCGAAATTTGACCAAGAGTACATTATGGCTACGGCTTTGTACAGACGCCAGCACATCAAGCTACCCCAATCTGTAAAATTTCCCCTTTTTTGAGTGTGCGTCACGATTGCTCCGCCACGTTATCCAAACAGAAAAAGAAATCGCTATATTTTTTGTCAAAATTAGTCAAAATCGAAAGAAACAAACCAAAATTTTGTCAAAGCAGAAATAAAGAAGTTACTGGGATTTTAAGTTGGCCGCGCGAACGTAACGTGCACGATTGCGCGGCCATGGAGATCTCAGTAACTACTTGGGATAGAGATCTAAATCTTTTTGTTAATTGAACATTTCATTTGTCAACAATTGTCAAAAAAAGAATTATAAGACTAAGATCAATATTTCACGAAATATTCACCTTGGAAGTTATGGCCGCGCAATCGTGCACTTGATGTTTCTTTAATCTCGATTATTTCTTAAAAACTTAAGATATCATGTAGTAAAACTGTTACTAGAAGAAAGGTTTTAATATGTCAAAAGTATCGAAAGCATTTCATGCCACCAAAGTTTATTTGAACTGACGAAATCAAGGCAAAACAAAAGTTTCGTGGCCGCGCAATCGTAACGTTACTTTGAACGCTGATATCTCATTATCTATAATTGTTAAGATTTCGGTGTTAACATCCATTTATTCGTAATATTAACCTAATCAGATTGACATAGCGTTTTACCCTCAGGACAATTTTCTACACGTGTAATCTCAAAAATAATGATATCTTTTATAATGTTCGAGTAGAGTGACCATAATTTCTGTTAAATATGGGGATATCTTTCGCTCTACTAGACGAAAATGTACCTGTTAGGAATAATTGTTGGAGAAATGGCTAAGATAAGACAGTTCAATACAACATTATTTTCTTCTATACACATGTTCAAATCATGCCATACAAAACAAGGCCAAAAAATGGAACTAAGTTCTGTTTTCACCACATGACGCGACATTGCTGCTTGTACTCCAGTAATTTATCTATATCTATACATATAATAAAATCGTAGGAATGTCAAAACTGTACATTGAATGTTATTTAAAAAGGATACGTGGGGCGTGATCTACAATCGACATCGAAGCCAAAAAAATAGTTTTTAGAATTTTCGTCTGTTTATCTGTTTGTCCGGGCTAAACTCAAAAAGTACTGCATGGATTTACTTCAAATTTTGCACAGAGGTCTACGGGATAGGAGCTGTGATAATTCATAAAATTTAAGGCAACCGCGGGGCACAGCTAGTCAAGTACCCCGCGACACAGGGATTAGATTCCCAAGTTAGGGCGTTGTCTTTTTAAAACGAAAAGAAAAAGAAAAGAATTTAAAATGTGCTCGGTTAATAGGCAGTAAACAATTATGAACTCAAAGCTACGTGTGATGATTTTAGAACTGACTCGAACGGAGGGACTCTACCTGCGGAATAGCAATTCCATTTATTTTCATTTTGAGAAAAAAATTATATTTCGAATTAGGTATGTACAGACGCCGCGCCGGCACATCTAGCTACCCCAATCTGTCACATTTCTTTTATAGATTTTCAACTTTATCACAAAAGTATAAGGTTCACTTCCAATTGGGGAAATTTGACTGATTGGGGTAACTTGATTTGCTGGAGTCTGTACATTTCTATTTTATATTTCTAGCATTACTAACCCACGATAATTTGACTCCTAATTTGAAATACTAGGGACCAATCGCGTTATATTTCGTATAATTTATGACCGTAAAAACATTAAACTTCACCATGTCAGTCCACAGTTGGACAAAATCCTCCGCAAAATTCAAAGAAAAACGCTGCTACCCGTTCTCTGGTAGGTTTTTCTTCAGGACGATTTCTAGGCCCCCCACAGGATGAGATGGGGTGATGATATTCTACGCCGTCACCACACAAAGAATTCGTAATAATTATACTTAGTTTATCGATTTTACGTAAATGGTCGAAACTCCAGCTCAAGAAATACTGTTGCCATTACCATTACTGTTTCATTGATAAAATTATAACTCGTCAATACATAACAAAACATAAAAGTCGTTTGACAAACGGAAAAAGGAAAGTGTATTAAACTCTTTTATTTTAGCCAATTCTCTAACAATTATTCCTAACAGGTACATTTTCGTCTAGTAGAGCAAAAGATATTCCCATATTAAACGGAAATTATGGTCACTCTACTCGAACATTGTAAGAGATAACATCATTTTTGAGATTACACGCCTAGAAAACTGTTTTGTGGGTAAAACGATATGTCAATCTGATTAGGTTAATATTACGAATAAATGGATGTTAACACCGAAATCTTAACAATTATAGATAATGAGATATCAGCGTTCAAAGTAACGTTACGATTGCGCGGCCACGAAACTTTTGTTTTGCCTTGATTTCGTCAGTTCAAATAAACTTTGGTGGCATGAAATGCTTTCGGTACTTTTGACATATTAAAACCTTTCTTCTAGTAACAGTTTTACTGCATGATATCTTAAGTTTTTAAGAAATAATCGAGATTAAAGAAACATCAAGTGCACGATTGCGCGGCCATAACTTCCAAGGTGAATATTTCGTGAAATATTGATCTTAGTCTTATAATTCTTTTTTTGACAATTGTTGACAAATGAAATGTTCAATTAACAAAAAGATTTAGATCTCTATCCCAAGTAGTTACTGAGATCTCCATGGCCGCGCAATCGTGCACGTTACGTTCGCGCGGCCAACTTAAAATCCCTGTAACTTCTTTATTTCTGCTTTGACAAAATTTTGGTTTGTTCCTTTCGATTTTGACTAATTTTGACAAAAAATATAGCGATTTCTTTTTCTGTTTGGATAACGTGGCGGAGCAATCGTGACGCACACCTTTTTTGAATGTGAAAGTGAACCTTATGCTTTTGTGATAAAAATGAAAATCTATAAAAGATATTTGACAGATTGCTGACTGATTGATGTGCTGGCGTCTGTACATACATACATTTATTTTCTAAAATTAAAAACTCACGTACAGCCGAAACCACGTCAATTGATACAATGACTACGAAAAGAAACCTTACTCCGTACGTAATAAGGTTGCATACAAGGTCAAAGTGCGGTTGAGTTCGCGTGAAGGGGGTTCCATATGATGAGATTTTTTATTGACGTAATGTGACGTTCAAAAGATTTACCATGTTATTGTAAGGCCAACAAATTATTTACAATTTATAATAACTAGAGATCGCCCTTCTTCGAAATTCGAATATTATGTTTCTATTTTCAAACACTATAATAATAATAATATCCTGGAAAGGATGGCCACACATGGCCATCATGGCCAAGTTCATGCACACAAATATCTGTATAATTTAAACTACATGTATATATATTCAATTTCAAACACTCTCTAAGCACTGTTACAATATAATGTAAGTTACCTAGCTCATACATTAGCAAAGCCGAACGCCGAGCGTGGTACGCCCATGCCACATCTAGTTTTATTTAGTCCGTAAATACATGGTATGCAGTGATCAACGTGTAACCAATGAGCCATACACCAGTTTTTGTTTATAGGATACCCCCATTATTTGTAATAACTTAATGTTTTGTAAAATTTGAAAAAGATTTAGATAAACATATGGTTTTGTATAAGATACATTAGAATTAGTTATATAATAGATTACTTAGATATAGAAATCAGTATTAAGCAACCGTCCGATTTAGAACTTAAGAATCTACTTTATTTTAATACCTGTTTCTCATATAAGTAAGTGAAATTGTTTATTTTGAGAAAATAAATATCTTAAACCCGTCTTTTATCTTTCTAATTGGAAACTTCTAAAGTTTACTTAGTTTTACTTCTAAAGTTCTGAAGAACTTTCCTACAAACTTCACCGCTTAATCTCATACTTAGTCACCGTATGTAAAAACGATTCTTGATTATCATTGAAATTACAGAAACAATCTATTCCATGGATTCTTTATACATAGTTATTTTGTTTATGACGGGCCTGTTGGACTGATTGGTAATACTTGCTTTCCACGCCGCTGGCCGTGGGTTCGATTCCCACCCAGGTCAAATATTTGTGTGCATGAACTTGTTTGTTCTGAGTCTGACTAATGATTTTTATAGATATTTAAATTATAGATGGCTGCCTCATTGGTCTAGAGGTAGCGTGTTCACAGGCAGAGAACGAGGTCGTGGGTTCAAATCCCGGGTCGGGCCAAAAGTGATTTTGGGACTTTTCTGTAAAAAGAACAATTTCTCAGCATCAGCCCGAAGTCTGGGAGTTGGCGGTATTATACTCCCGTGCCTCGGAGAGCACGTAAAGCCGTCGGTCCTGTACCTGACCTCTTTCCGGTCGTGTAGCTAGGCGTCCCATCGGATCATGAGAGTGATGGAATAGAAAGTGCTCCTGTGTTTGCGCACACACTTGAGCACTATAATATGTCCCGCGCAGATGGCTAATCTCTGTTGAAACTGGCCGCCGTGGCCGAAATTCGGCTAGGAGGACATTATTATTTAAATTATAGATTTATAGATATTGAATTTTATAGAAATTATTGTAAACTTCTAAATTAAACAACTCACATACAAAATTCATCCCTTTAGTCGCCGAGTGTGACGTGACGTGTCTTTGAGATTTAACATAAACTGTGCTTATTGGAAACAGAAACAATCCATCACCATACATTCTACCAGGATTCGAACTCGAAACTTAGCAGAACTTGTACTTGTTTTCTTTTGTAAAAACATACTTATATAGATAATTACATCCAGACCCAGGACAAACAGACATGTTCATGCACACAAATATCCCACAATCTGCGGCGTGAAAGGCAAGTAGATATGTACAGAGGCCAGCACATCCATCTTCTCCAATCTGTCAATTTTTTTTATAGATTTTCAACTTTATCACATAACCATAAGGTTCGAATGAAGCCTTTTCATGTAAGACCGCATAAGTAAAGTCTTTTAGACCCTATACCTATACTTTAAATTTTATTGTAAAATTAAAACATTGCTTCCTTTTTCCAATTTTAGGAAGTATATAACTGCAGTAACAAACCGACAGACTTACTAAATTAGGTACGTGGGATATTATGCTACGAGTTGTTGTGACTTACGAAACAATATCCATTTCAATGAACATGATATTTTTGCATGTTCTATGTAGGTACCAATTTAAGAAAAAGATCATTGAAGTGCTTGGCGGAAATAATTAATCATCGTACCACTCCACCATTTTTAGAAAACACTCAAAATATTTTTATATAATTACCTTAATTTTTTTTTCTCTCTTTCCTTTAATAATGTGAAATCCAATCATTCATTATTATTACTAATTTATTACTTTTCTCACTTTGTAATTTTTGAACTTCACTAATAATGCTTTCAATCTAATGTGCTTGCATGATAATACTAGGCTGTGCTAAATAGTGGCAGTATGAGAAGTGTCCTCTACTGCCGCCACGTGCAAGCAGCCCCGGGAAGACAGCGAACTGTTTGTGGCGCAGTCGCTGTGCCGCCATGCCGTACTGGCAGGAGTCGGCAAATGGGGAGGGCAACCCACGGCTCTCCCTGGGTGCGTGTCCCGACCATCTGGGACACGGCGCAAAACGGGGGCACCGGAGCAGCATACCCGCGTTCCCGGGGCTCCCCGTATCAGGCGCCAGAAGAAGTCCACGGCAGGTTAGGTTTAGTCGGTGCGAGTCCGACATACCCACCCGCAGACACTTTTTGCGGGTGGCATGCATTAGCATTCCCCCTGCCTTAACAAAAAAAAAAAAAAAAAAAAAAAAAAAGGCTGTGCTAAATAAGTACCCTTAGATTTCTCACACAAAAGTGATGTTGAGCCTCTGGTTTATATTCCTTAAATATTATTATCGCAACCTGTGGAAAATGTGGTTGGACATACATTTCATAAATTCATATGTTTAGAATTAACCTAATGTTCACCCACCATCCTCAGGACTCTGTTCGAGCTACATTGCACTCTGATCATCAGTGATGCAATCTATTTCCGCATTACTGCATTAAAGTAATAGATAATAATAATATCTAGGGTGAATGTCACACAGATCATCCTAGCCCCAAACTAAGCAAAGCTTGTACTATGGGTACCAGGCGACGATATACATACTTATATAGATAGATATATACTTATATACATAGAAAACATCCATGACTCAGAAACAAATATTCGTGCTCATCACACAAATATTTGCACTTACCGGGATTCGAACCCAGGACCACCAGCTTACTTACTAACTTTGCAGCATTCAAAGTAAGTAAGTAAGCTGGTGGTCCTGGGTTCAAATCCCGGTCAGTGCAAATATTTGTGTGATGAGCACGAATATTTGTTTCTGAGTGGTTATCTATAATTGTTGCAACACTACTTCCTATTCTATATATACATGTGTCCTTTGCCTTTTGTGTCTGTAAAGTTGATAATCCTTAAATAAATACATTATAAAAATAAAATACCGCATCGAAATCGGTTTATCGGTTTTAGAGCTACGATGCCACAGACTGACACACACAGACATCGACGTCAAACTTATTAACTTATTCTTTTGGCGTCGGGGGTTAAAAATGCTGATAGCTAAGCGGACCAATTATTATTATATTGCTATAATTACATTGATATAATAATCTATCTATATATATAAAAATCAATGCCACTTTTCGTTGTAATGTTATAACTCAACAACGCCTTTACCGATTTGGCTAATTTTGGTCTTGAATTATGCGTGGAAGTCCAGGGAAGGTTTGTACGTAGAGAACATTTAAAAAAGTCTTGAAAAAGTGTAAAATCAACATCTTCTAGCAATTTAAAATATTTTTTTGTTTTTAATATTTTTTTTCAGCAGCACCGATTCTGCCGTTGATCTCAGCATCAAGGTCGCACTTCGATGTTAATGTGCTCCCCAGATACCGGAATTTATCAACCTGCTTTAACGAGTCCTCACCGAGTTTCATGGTCAGTGTCTCATGACCGTTATTGTCCAAGGACATAACTTCCGTCTTCTTGACACTGATCTTCAGGCCAAATTTTTGGCAAGCCTCGTGAAAGTTGGACATAATTGATGTCCAACTGCAGGCTATCTGGGGATTCCGCCACGAAACACAGGTCGTCTGCATACATGATCTCAGTGATCATTGCATACGAAACTTTGGTGCGGGCCTTAAATCTGGCTAGATTAAAAAGATTGCCGTCTGTTCGGAAACGGATGCGAACTCCATCGGAAAATAATTGCAGGGCCTCGCGGACTACTACTGCAAAGTACAACGCTAACAGTGTAGGTGCAAGAACACACCCTTGCTTCACCCCACAGGTAACGGGGAAGAAGTCTGACTGATCGTCGTCGACAGCGACACAGCACTCCATGTCATCATGCAGGAGTCTCAGGAGTCTCACAAATTTATCCGTGCATCCTAACTTTTCCAGTACTATCCAGAGGGCTTCTCGAGGCACACTATCAAAGGCTTTCTCAAGGTCAACGAAGCACAGGTATAGCTTTCGCCCCTGTTCACGGCTCTTTTCTTGTAGTTGACGCAATGAGAAAATCGCCTCACAAGTGCCTCGGTCAGGTCGGAAGCCAAACTGGGTTTCCGGCAAAATCTTTTCAGATAGGGTCATTAGGCGGTTTAGCAATACTCTGGCAAAGACTTTTCCAGGGACTGATAAAAGTGAAATACCGCGGTAAGAGTTACAATCGGAACGGTCGCCCTTGTTCTTGTATAGGGCACAAATACGAGACACTTTAAAGTCTGCTGGAATACGTCCCGTTTCCCACACAAGAACAAAAAGTTCATAAAAGGCTGAATGCAACTCGTCACCGCCATATTTGATCAATTCTCCCGGTATGCAGTCCATGCCAGCCGCACGCTTATTTGGCCGTTGTTTTATGGCAAGAACGATCTCATTGCGTGACAGTGGCTCGTTCATCTGACTTGCTACTGACATCTGAGGCATCGATCTGATGTGTTCTAGATCAGCTGATCGATCAACATTAAGTAGGGCACTAAAGTGTTCAGACCATCGCTTTAATATAGCGTCTTTAGATTCTAGAAGGCCTTTGCCGTCCATGGACTTCAAAGGGACCTTCAGCGAATTCCTCGTACTAATCAGTTTTCGAACCTCACCGTAGAACTCTCCGAGCTGATTCGTATCAGCGAGCCACTGCATGTGCCGAGCTTTTTCTTGCCACCACCGATTTTTTATTTCCTTAGAAAGTTTTCGCAGCTCCAGGTCACTCTTTTTGATCTCTGCAGCGCCTCTACCTTGCTTCTCTCTGCTACCATTCCTAAGCAGGACACGATGTTTGCCGATTGCATCCGCAAGAACCCTATCGTTCTCATCAAACCAGTCCTCATTCTTACGGACTTTGACACCCAAAGTATTTTGAGCAGTGCCTAAAATATGAGAAGATAAAACTCCCCACTCTGCATCAACCCCCTCCGCGCCGTTTCGTAGGGATGGGAGCGTACTAGCTAAAGTTTGTGCAAACTGTTGTCTAGTCCCGAGATTCTGAAGCTTATCTACATCTAAGCACGCAAGCTTCACTCTTCCTGATCTGCGGGGACGACGTAAGCAGAGATTCAATTTGGTGACAACAAGGTGATCAGTCCAACAGTGTGCTCCCCGCATTACACGGGTTATTTGGATTTGGGAAATATCTTTTTGTCGTACGATTGCGTAATCAATTAAATGCCAGTGTTTTGATCGTGGGTGCATCCACGTAGCCTTGTGCTTGGCGCGAAGTCGGAACATAGTGTTCGTTATAGCCATATCGAATTGAGCACAAACACTAAGCAACAACCTGCCATTACTATTCATGTTGCCTATTCCGTGTCTGCCTAAAACTTTAGGCCAGGCTTCATAGTCCCGCCCGACTCTGGCATTAAAGTCGCCCAGTAGTAAGATCTGTTCACTGGGGCGTACGCGCTCGAGACAGTGTGTCAACTCCTAATAAAATTTATCCTTGATGTCATCAGACTTGTCCAGCGTTGGAGCATAGACACTGATGACATTAAGATAATTGTCGTGTTCAAGATGCAAGCGCAAGGTGGTCACGCGGTCAGAAATGTGCACAGGATATTCCTGAAGACGCTTTAAGAGGTGGTTTTTGATAGCAAAACCAACGCCCGACCGCCGCGGTTCAGAGGCAGCAGTACCTTTCCACAGAAAAGTATACCCGCCACCGTCTTCCACCAGCTCCCCTTCGTCAGCGAGATGTGTTTCGCTGAGAGCAGCCACATCTATATTATAGCGACGAAGTTCTCGAGCTACAATAGCGGTTTTTCGCTCAGGACAGGCGTTAGCATCACTATCGAGAAGCGTCCGAACGTTCCACGCGCCGAATGTCATTGTATTGGATGATGGTTGCGTTTTCTTTTTATTACTTGTGTAGCGTCGACCACGATAGAAATAGATGCAGAGGCAGCCGTGGTTACTACCCTCTCTTAAGTCGGGGTGAGCATTTTTTGGGACACCTTTTCTAGTCCCCTCCCTGGCTGAGCAGGGAAAGCAGTGCCTCCCTAAATAGGGCTGCTTTGTCACCCTGGGTGCTGCCGAATCCATTCTGTCACCCCATGCGCAGAGCGAAAGCGACCACGGTGTACATACATACACCCCCAGAACCGCCCGTGTGCAGGCATCAGACAAAGCCTGGTTCGCATCAATCCAGACCTCTCTACCTCACCCCATCGCCACAGGACTTTGCTGTAATCGGAGTCCACGTTCGGAAGCAGTCAGGTGCGCAGGAAATATTAAGGTGCATAAGTGTACGCGCAAACACAGATGCACACACTCGTCCTTCCCCTCCTGTCTCTAGTGGAACAGAGAACCGCTACAACTAGAGGAGAGTTTGGATGATGTGTCTGGCCGACGGTAACTATACGCTCTCTACCGTCGCCCTTGGCCTTCCACAATTGCCGTGCTGTTCCGCCAAGTCCGCCAAACCCGCTGCATATCAGCTGTGGGTTGCCTTCCTTGCCGAAACAGACTTTATGTACAAAGTGGGAGAGAGCCACAATAATACATTCGATTGTACCTGTCGAACGCAAGGCAGTTTAACGTCTTGCCCGGGACGAATATATGTATATCAGGTAGGAGTAGGAACTATATGTATATCAGTTATCTGGTTTCCGTAGTACAAGCTCTGCTTACTTTGGGATCAGATGGCCGTCTGTAATTAAGTCCCAGGATATTATTACATTGCCGTGACAGTGGCATAACGAGCAACGCTAGCAGGGTACAGCTTGTATCTTGAAAAATACATGTCAAAATATTATGTTGTCTAGGCAACGTTTACCAAACAAACATGTCAAAATATATTCACATGTAACAATTTAGTTTTATTTCGTTATAAATGTGAGTTAATTAGTTAAGATTATTATAACTGTGGTGAACTTAATTAAGTCTTAGTGCAAGTAGTACTTGAAGTAGATAAAATGCAGCCCAATAAATTAAAGATATTGATCATTGGACCATCAGAGGTATCCAAGTTTATATTACAACAAGTTACTTTATATTAATCATAAGTGTCATTGTAATTTGCGATGGTTTATGTTTGTTAAAATATACTTATATTTTTAATATATGTTTAACTTTGCTTAGGTAAGTATTAAGAAACTTCGATTGTTGTATACAATTAAAGATGTTGAATACTATACTAAAGCTAAACATACTTATAGTTATTTTACGTTTTAAATAAATAATTATACGTTTATAAGATAAGATAATGGGTTGGATGTCATATCGAGTCACCTGAATTTGAGTTAAGTGTGTATATGGGGGGTTGAGGGGGGTTCGTACTAAGTGATAATACGCATTTTTTTCTACCTGAGACGCGGCAAAAATGTTTAATGATTTTTTAAAATCATAAGACTTCATACAAATGCATAAAACAGAACGCAATTTTGATGCATTTCGTAGCGATTTCGATGTAAAACGTGAAATGTCAGCGTTGTAAAACAACGTAAACACATTGCTTTCGTGTTTAGAAGTTACATATTTTTTTTATAACGCCTTTATATTATTATCCGTAAAATACCCAAAACTGAATTTGCCATTGTCACTATTATATTTTTGAAAAAATGTACCTACCTTTATGAAATAATTTGGGTTAGGTTAGGTTAGAACGGTGACCATTTAGCGCTAGAAAAACATTAACCGTGGTTATCTCCATAACCATGGGGTTCCACGGGGTGGGGATGGTGCAGGAGGGTAGCCCCCTCCCCCCTCCACCCTCAATTCATTTACGTTTGAAGGCGACTTGATTTGAGAAATTTACCAAGATAATTGTTTATTTCAACACAATAACAATAATAGGTGGGTACAGTTAAATGCAACACATTTTTACATACTTCATTAAATTATATTATTCGATCGTGGGTTCGATTCCCACCCAGATATTTGTGTGCATGAAGAACATGTCTATTTGTCCTGTGTCTGGGTATAATTATCTATATAAGTATGTATTTACAAAAGAACAGTAGTATATGTATTATATCAGTTAGGTATCCATAGTAGGTACCAGCTCTGCTTAATTTGGGATCACATGGCCGTGTGTGAATAATGTCCCAGGATAATATTATTATTATTAGCCAATAATGCCTGTTACAATATATATTTTGGATCATTTATGGTGGCCAACACCTTGCTTAGTTATTCAGATATAACTTATAATAGATAGATAATTAATAACAGTGATAAGTTCCATAATTACAATTGTTTATAGGGTGAAAGTTTACATAAAACAAGAAAAAAGTTAAAAATATGAACTACTTAGATAAAAACCAATAGTAAATAATTGTTAATAAAAAGCTCTCATATTCGTGTGTATGTGTGTGTGTTTGTGAGTGTTGTGAGTGTATGCGTGTGTGAATATGTGTGTGAGTTGGTGTGGGTGTGTGCGCGGTATTAAGAAATCTGCAGAATTGTCCTGTTTCTTGATAATTCTTCGTTAGCAGCAGTTTTGTGATTAAAACTGTTATATTCTGTTCATTAAATGTGTATATCATCGCTGGTTAACCTAGTAAAAACGAAAGAACACAAACCATAAAAAAACGATCTCAATAAAATGTCAAATTGCTACCTACGTTTCTTACCATTTCGCTTTTCTATTAGAAGTTTTTGTTTTAGTTTTTTTCAAGACAACGCCCGCATTAGCTTTATTAATCCGTGTCGCGGGGTAGGTACTATACAAACATATTATAATAGACGGACACAAATTACATCCAGACTCAGAACAACTATTTATGGATCACACAAATAGTTCTCCGGTTTTACTAATACGCTTTAGTATAGGCCTAAGTCATTAAAAAAAACATTATCATTCTTCACCGAGAATTTTCGTCAAAGTTATTTTAATCTTGCACTAGTGAACGTTCCTACCTTAGTTACACTGTTCCAAGGCCAATTCTGCGTTATCTATCATACTATGCAATTGCATCATCCGTTTCTCGACCTTAACCTTATTCATTTGGGGTCAGGACAGAACGACAGAAGTCATTTGACCCCATTACTCCCTTCTCCATTCATCTATTTAATAGGCTTGTCAATTAGTAATGCCTACTTATAGTATGCCATTATTATTTATAATATAGCTGTGCCCCGCGGTTTTACCCGCGTTTAATTTTATAAATTATCACAGCTCTTCCCTACGGGTGATACCGTGAGAATATGTAGCGTACATTTTGACCCGACCTCTTCGTAATATTCATGCAAAATTTGAAGTAAATCATACATACAGACAAAACAGACAAAAAATCTAAAAACTATATTTTTGGCTTCGAAATCGATTGTAGATCACGCCCCAAGTATTCTTTTAAAAAAATATTCAATGTACAGTTTTGACTTTCCTACGATTTTATTATATGTATAGATGCTCAGATCAAATTGATCTGAGTAATTATGTATATAGATTAATGAACTGTGTGTTTAATTACAGAGCGGTAAAACTCAAATAGCTAATTTTATATCAGATTCAACAAATAATGAGGACACAGAGACGCCTCGGCCTACGCAAGGCGTAAGAATTGTGGAGTTTGAACTTTCCGGTCTAACAGTGAACGGAAAGAACACAAATATTGACATCGAACTATGGGACTGCAGTGGCGATCATAGGTAATTCTTGTAGTGAAAATTTTTTTAGCGACGTTGTGCACTTTTTTTCTTAATTATGTTAGATTTGTTACAGCCGACTGCCTAACCAATTAAGTTCTACTTATTTTCTAAATTTATTCCCACCATAGGGAGGGAAGCAATTACTATGAGTCTTTACCGCACAAACGTGGGAAGAGGCATCTTCCAACTTCGCTACTCGGATCAAATAAACACTATTTTCCAAATATGAGAAATGTAAAAATAGTTTCAACTTCTATTGGCAGTACCCAAAGACTTTTTTTTTCTTGTTAATCTGCGACATTTTTAGTATAAGCGCCATCCATTGACTTTATTTGGCATCATTAACACTGTCTGTAAATGGCGTCATAATAGCACGTCGACTCGACTGCTACCAAAACCACATCATATTGGAAGTTAATACACTCCTTTACCTACATTTTTAAAGCTTTTACTAATTATTCGCACCAATACACCTTTCATGTTATCAAATCATATGGATATAAATAATCCACCTCCGAAATGTGGCTTAAGTACGTAATAATATGTATGCCGTATTACGAAGTTAAGTAATCGTGTCGGTCCGGCGACTTTTAAGGTCATAGAACAATGTAATCCCATCGACGTGATAATATACATTAGAATATGTAACTCATCCTTAGTAAATATTAGTTTCTTTATTTTTATATCGTGTGCATTTTTCTAAAAAGCAGCACTTTCTAAAAAAGATTGTCCTATCATGACGCGGTATGTTGCCATGCTAGTTTTAAGCGGAATATCATATTCACCTTCTACGCATGTTTCTAGATTTGAATCCTGCTGGCCAGCACTCAGAGTTGGTGTCCAGGGAGTCATATTAGTATGCTCCCCAAATACAGTTCAAGTGGCTGCTAGAGAAATGGAACTGCTCTATAACTATTTTGTCTCACAACCAAAGTTATCTGCCAAACAATGCGTCCTTTTCTACAACTGTACTGATGATCAAGAAGACCTAGACTCTTTAAATCTCTGTGAGTACCTAATTAACTTGTAAAATTTCAGTTTCAACTTCTAATTTTTATTTAGAAATAAACCTATAAATGTATCTAATCGTCGCGTCGGTCAAATAACAAAAGAGGCTTATCAGATACATTATTTATCGATTTTGAGTTATCTATGCCGTTCTTCGAGCATTTAGATGCCGTTATGTGAACAGTAGTTAACAGTTATGTATTTTGACATAAGCGTTACTATTCATCCAAACGTCATTTAGAATTAATTGGGATAGTATACTTTCATTAAAAAGTTGATAAAAATCTAGATTAGTCTATTTGTGTTTTGACCAACGAAATTATTGGATTTGTTTGAACTTGGGCCATGTTTGAACCTAGTTTGATTTTTAATACAGACTTAAGACGGGTCCAATTTCTCTGTTTCAGCTTCCACATTTTCAAAGGTTTCCCAAGTGGCGATCAACTTGAAGACTGGTGGCAACCGTTTGAAGATAGATTTCTCCAACTATATCACCTCTGTTCTTTTATCATTGAATAAATAAATTTAAGAATGTTATCTCATGGTGTACTGTTCATTTCGTCTACGTTTACTTACGGCATACAATGACTCGTCGATAACTAAAATACATCCATTCATAGACTGATGAGTTGACTAGCTTTTACTGAAAAATATTCACGACCTCACCAACATCGCCATCTGCACCTATTTAAAATAATTTTCCCCCTCCAAATGTTTTTATTTTCATTAGGGACGGGAGAGCCAGAGCTACGAAGGTCTTGTTTTCTATTTTATAGCTGGTACACACGGCTACACATCAAGCTATACATATCCAGTATAAGCTGGTCTCGCGTTGTATAGGATTCCCATACATTGACAGGTTATATTGGAAATGTATGTGACATCAGTGCCTCTAGCACGAGTTCCTGCAGTTTACTTACTCGATAACACGTAGTTTCGTCCCATACATTGAGCACCAGAGTTTTAGTTCTTAATAGTTTCCGCGAGAGGCGCTGGTGCTCAATGTATGGGAGAAACTGTACGTGTGATCGAGTTAGTAAACTGCAGGAACTCGTGCTAGAGCCACAGAGCTGTTTTCAGATAGGTAAATAAGTATGAGTTACATAGTAGCAATGTCTGGGGGACCGTTGACGTCACAATCACTCATCACATAATTTATTACCTAGAATTTTAAGTAGTTTTTTTTTCCTACTAATTTCATTCAGAGGCATGTTGGTCTGGTGATTAGTGACACTGATGGCAAAGCCAAAGGTCGTGGGTTCGATCCTCCCCCGGTACAAGTCTATGAGCACGATTATTTGTTGTGTCTCTGTGTAATTTATCTATA
Source organism: Pseudoips prasinana (assembly GCA_951640165.1). Classification (NCBI taxonomy): domain Eukaryota; kingdom Metazoa; phylum Arthropoda; class Insecta; order Lepidoptera; family Nolidae; genus Pseudoips; species Pseudoips prasinana. Next base: position 22,031,761 of record OX621260.1, read on the forward strand.
TGTATGTATTAAAAATATATAAGTATGTTTATCAGTTTTCTTGTTGCCATAATACAGCTTCTGCCTAGTTTGAGATCAGATGGTGTGTTAACTATCGTACAATATTTATTATTTATGTAAGGATGTAGGTATATACTATATTTATATTTTGAGCATTTGAAAGAAAGGAAAGTTTAACGAAGTGAGATAAGTTTGTTTGCATAAATGTTCTCGAATAAAACATTGTAAGTAGTTAGACAGTAGGGAGGTAAATGTACGCCAAACTAAATGGATTTTATTACTATTTTTTATTTAAATTCATATTGCTATTTATTACGATTAAAAATGATTTAAGTAAATTTGTATTGGTAATATGTGTCTAATATAATAAAATCGTAGGAAAGTCAAAACTGTACGTTGAATATTTTTTAAAAAGGATACTTGGGTCGTAATCTACAATCGATATCTAAGCCAAAAATATAATTTTTAGAATTTTTGTCAGTTTGTCTGTATGTATGTTAAACTCAAAAAGTACTGCATGGATTTACTTCAAATTTTCCATGAATATTACTAAGAGGTCGGATCAACATGTAGGCTACATATTATCACGCTATCACCTACGGGGGAGGAACTGTGATAAATTATAAAATTTAACGCGGGTAAAACCGCAGAGCACAGCTAGTATGTGTCTAAATATAGTTATTAGTTTAATTTACAAATAATGAGCGCTCGTGACTGACATACAGATAGTATGTACTTACTTATCTAGTTCAGACAGAGCCGCGTCATACGACTGACACTAAAAAACATGTAAAACACGGAATTGTAAAGTCTGATTGCTTTGTAGTTTAGTCAAATAATTTACTAGAAATAAAAAATGTTATTTTATAGAAAACCAAACTAAATAAGACTTGACTAATTGGAAAATAAAAAAAATAATTTCCTTGTAAAACAAGGAAGGATGCTTTTTAATCCAATTCAAAATTTATCAAAATGAACAAAACTTCTGATGATGTCAAAAGTTTTGTTCATTTTGATAAATTTTTCGCGCCCCACGCTTTTTTTACTATATATTTTTTTTATTATTTACCTTTGTTTTAGTTTGGTAATCTATAAAAGCGTGTTTTTTATTTTTAAACTATTATTTTATTTATCTCAAAACACAAAGACACAACCAGTTATTACAATAAATCGCTAATCCGGGAGTCTTTAAAATTTATGTTATGCCAGTATGCCAAATTTCGATTTCATCCGAATTGAAGGAGGTTCAAAGTAAATACATACATACATACTAAAATCCGTATAAAGCTAATAAAAACGTTATAATAAAAGTAATAATTGTTGTTATGTGTATTAATATCAGTTCTTTTGTTATACCTACTTTGGTGCTCCTCCTTATCTATTCTTAAGACGCATGACGGGCGCAGTGTTATCTAGTTGCGCAGTGAACTCACGAGCATAAGGATAGCAATGTTTGTTAGTTTTAATACTAATTATTAAAATAATATATAATATCTAGGGACAATGTCACACAGATCATCTTAGCCCCAAACTAAGCAAAGCTTGTACTATGGGTACCAGGCGACGATATACATACTTATATAGATAAATACTTAAATACATAGAAAACATCCATGACTCAGAAACAAATATTCGTGATCATCGCACAAATATTTGCACTTACCGGGATTTGAACCTAGGACCACCAGCTTCGTAGGTAGGAGTACTACCAACTAGGCTGCGATGACCGTAATAATAATGATATCCATGAGGGGATGGATCCTCATGGATATCATTATTAAAATCTACTAGTAAAATTTTGTATGTTTATAAATAGGAAACATGATGATATATATACTAATACTATTACTATTATAAATGGCAAGTTTGTGAGAATGGATGTGTCGACGTATGGAGGTTTTATTGGAACGAAGTTCCTTATCGCGCGTTGTGAAAGGGGGCTAGACGGAAAAAAACTCTTACGAAAAGTTGTCACGACACTTTTTTCAGCTGTGCGGCTTGCGCATGCTTCTCTGTCTCTCTCTCTCTCTCTCTTATAGAAAGCAAGCCAGATATTTTCATTTCTATTTCGCATTGAACAGTGTGGTGTTGCGACGATTATTTTTGTTGAGTGTATACAGGTTTTTTGTACATAATAAATAATAAGAAATAACTTCGTTCCATCCGGGTGTCCCTTGACACCTCTCAAGTTTTTGTTAATCTTTCACGCAACAACAACGGAATGGACTTTGCTGAAACTTTGTCGTTATATACATAGCTTCGAATAACACATAATTTATAAAATGTAACGCGGGGGGAAACCGCGGGGCACCCCTAGTCATATACTAAAATTAGTAATCTAATATAAAATTAGAGTTCCTCTTTTTTACAAGGCTTTAACTGACTTTAAAAAGAAGGTAATCTACTCCACTGTAGTTTTTGTGCGAAAATCGCGTAATACCTCCGTTATTTGTTAAAGTTTTAATTTTTTTTTGTGATAGTTGAATGCTTTCGGTTTTTATTTTTCAACTTTGTACCTACATAATAATGACCAATATTGTGGCGACCAAATCAATTGCAGTAAAAAAAATCGTATAGTAATATTTTTTTATAATTATAAAAATGGTTAAGTATTTCTAAAAATAACAATTCATAATTCGAATAAGTCAAGGGGACGTATTATAAATTGTTATTTTCAAATCGTATAAAAATTTTGTGTGATTTTTTATATTGAAGCACATATTACTATTCCGACATTCGTTTAATATGGTGAACTGACGTATTGTACCAGTGGAAATTAGGGAGAAACTATAGAACATAATCACTGAGGGCTAAACTAAACAGCAAATTCCTTGAGTGGAGTAAATTTTAAAATTATTGATTTGATAGAAGAGTGTGTATTACAAAAAATAGTAATAATTAATATATCTTACGAAAACTAACACACTGCCATCTGATCCCAAAATAATTAATACTGATACTTACAGACAATAATTCTAAAAACTATATTTTTGGCTTCGATATCGATTATAGATCACGCCCCAAGTATCCTTTAAAAAAAATAATCAAGTACAGTTTTGACTTTCCTACGATTTTATTATATGTATAGATTATTCTATTCTCATATTTAATGTAAAAATATAACTATTAATTATATTATAAGTTGTCAATCTTAGTAACATTTGCTTAATATGTAACCTATAACTTATATGTTTGGTCTAACCGTTAATGTAAGTTGGTTAATAAATAAATAAGGCAGACCCTGTACTATGGCAACTAGACAATTGATAGACAAACTTAAATATTTCTTAATACATACATATCCTACTAATATTATAAATGCGAAAGTTTGTGAGTATGAATATATTATATTATATATGAATATATTATATTTAATAGAATCGTGCTACAGGAACTATATTGATAACTTGGAGAACTCCTTTTCAAAGAATCCAAAATTATTTTGGACTCACTTAAAAAATAAACGCCAAAACAGAAGTACTTATCCATCATCAATGTATTTAGATAACAGGCAAGTTTCTAATGGTTCTGGTATTTGTAATCTTTTTGCGTCCTATTTTGCGTCTGTTTATAAGACACCATCTTCAATTTCCACACATTATCGTGACCCTACATTACAGTGTTCGTCAAATACTGAGTACTTGGCGGCAATGTCTTTCTCTCAGAATGAGGTGCTAACGGGCCTTAAACGTTTGGATCGAAATAAAGGAGCCGGTCCCGATGGTATACCCAGTCTTTTTGCAATAGAATGTCGTGAAGCGCTCTCCTTACCGCTCTCGATAATATATAACAGGTCAATAGAATCCGGATACTTTCCTACCGCATGGAAGGATTCGAAGGTTGTGCCCATTCCTAAACCAGGGGATATTGCAGCTATAAAAAATTATAGGCCAATTTCTATATTACCTGTTTTCGGTAAATTATTTGAAACATTTATAAAACCCACTATTAATTGGCATATAAAGCAACGAATATCACCACAGCAGTTTGGTTTCCACAGTTCTCGATCCACAACAACCAACCTTATTTCATTTGTGACCTTTTTGACTGATTCAGTTGATTCTAACATCCCAGTTGACACAATTTACACTGATATAAGCAAAGCGTTCGATACCGTCGACCACAATATCCTTATTAGTAAACTCTCCAAATTTGGTATAGCCGGAAACTTGCTAAACTGGTTTTCCTCGTATTTAAGCAATCGGACTTCCAGGGTAGTTGTTAGTGGTTATTCATCTCAATCATTTATAGCACAATCAGGCGTGCCCCAAGGATCGATTCTCGGCCCGATTCTGTTTAATCTATTTATAAACGATATTGTACCACTGTTCAAACATAGTAAATGTTATCTTTATGCAGATGATCTCAAGCTGACAAAACAAATAAAAACTCAACGAGACGCTTTTCTGCTGCAGGAAGATTTGAATTGTTTAGTTGACTGGTGTGGTAGGAATGGCCTAGCATTGAACATAGAAAAATGTAAATATATACGATTCTCACGCAGTACTCGACTGAACTCGCAGATATACACTATCAATGGTAAGGCATTGGAAGAAGTGACTACAATCAGAGATTTGGGAGTTCATTTGGATAGTAAAATCAGATTCCACACTCATATTGATAAAATAGCAAACAAAGCCTTTCAAATGCTAGGCTTTGTTATAAGGAATTCTAAAGACTTCAAAAAACCACAAACAAAAATTATACTTTTCTCAACCTTAGTTCGATCTAGTCTAGAGTACTGTGCACAGGTCTGGTCACCACACTATGATATACACATTAAGCGTCTTGAGAGAGTGCAAAAACGTTTTCTCTGGCACCTTTCATATCAGTGTCACAAAGCGAAAGTATTGCCGACATATGAAAGTCGCCTAAAACATTTTAAGCTCCTTAGTTTATCCGATCGGAGAAAATTATTGGACCAGATTTTCCTACATAAATTAATTAATGGTGACCTAGACTGTTCGACTCTTTTAGAAAAAATAAATGTAAATGCGCCATCAAAGTTACCCCGTGCAAGTAAATACGCTCTTTTTTCAATCAAATCATCGAAAACCAACCTGGGTCAAAACGCCACTATGAACAGATTATTAAGTCAGTACAATAAACTAACGAAAAATCTTGAAATCGGTTTGGATATTTTCTCAAACAGCCTGCCAAAATTTAAAAGAAACATAATGGCATCTTTAAATGTTTCATAATATATATATATATATATATCTAAAATATATCAATATGGTGAAGTGGTCTCGAACATGTTTATGTGTTTGTGTTATGCATGCCTAGTTATTTTCCTGGTTAGTTATAATAAATTAGGTTTTAGTACTCTTTGGATTTGTAGTAATATAAGTAGTTATAGTAATCTTAAGTTTAGTAAGTAATTAAAAAAGAACTGTCATTTACCATGCCGTGGCGACTTGTAAGTAAAGCAACATTTAGCACGTAATTTTATAACATGTATGTATTCAATGTATTAGTGTATGTTTTGTAAGTTGTCCTAAATAAATAAATAAAATAAATAAATAAATTATGAGGGATATCTTTTCGTGTAGCTTCGTAATAATCTTCGAAATCTACATGGATGTGTGTCGTACCGTGCTATAGGTACAGACCCTGCGACCACCAGCGTCCTCCATGACCCTTTGTTTCCGATCCTCGATCGGACGGGAGGCCCACGTCTTCGCGTATTAACGTAGAGCGACAGTTTCACAATACCTTCTCATAACAATGTACCTCTCATGCATTTAACCGCTCAGAGTCGAGGTTCGAACCCCAAAGAGGGTGCGCTCCGGTGCGGGTATTGTTTTATTTGACAGGTTTAAGGCCACGCTTGCCTCTATCGTCAGGTGATGCAGTGAAAGCCTTCTAGGCTAACTGTAAACGACATATTAAAAAATGTATATATACATATTAATATACATATATATATATTAATTAGAGGTACACATGGCTACATATCAAGCTACACATTTCCAATATAACCTGACGTGTCATTGTATGGAAATCATATACAACGCCAGATCAGCTTATACTGGAAATGTATAGCTTTATGTGTAGCCGTGTGTACATACGCAGTCCCTAGAAAAGACAAAATACAGAAACTAGATCAAAACTCCATTTTTTTATAAGTAACTAGGTGTGCCCCGCGGTTTTACCCGCGATAAACTTTATAAATGATCACAACTCCTCCCCCGTAGGTGATAGCGTGATATGTAGCCTATATGTTGACCCGACCTCTAAGTAATATTCATGCAAAATTTGAAGTAAATCCATGCAGTACTTTTTGAGTTTAGCCCATACAGACAAACAGACAAAAATTTTAAAAACTATATTTTTGGCTTCGATATCGATTGTAGATCACGCCCCAAGTATCCTTTTTAAAAAATATTCAATGTACAGTTTTGACTTTCCTACGATTTTATTATATGAATAGATACGTGAATTAAAAACTTTGTACCCCTTTTTATAAAAATTGCGCGGACGGACAAGTATGAAATTTGTAACAGTTAAAGTTCATATAGAGAAGGAGTGTAGAAAACTAATATTTTTCTATAATAGACATTAGAAGTAAATTATTTTCATAAAAAAAAACCATTACACACACTATCATGCTTTTGACGCGCTGTCAAACTGAGAAGAGATGACAAACTGTGTGTCAAAACTGAGAACAGATTAATATTTTTTTTAATGTCTATAGTCTTTGACAATAGAACCTTAATGGTCGAATTTCGAACAAGTGCCCTATCAAGTATTAATAAATACATAAATAAATAAAGTCTTGGCGTAAAGGTATGAAAATGAAGACATTGATAAAATATAAACATGAAATTTATTTTAAATTTGAGTAGGCCCGTCTCATATTGAACTATATTTTACAATTTAAACATTAGTTGTAAAGTACCTATATAATTTACATTTCAAACATCTAATGTTTTATTGCTTCGATTTTATAAACGCGTATATCTAACCTAATTCGGCAGATTTACTTGATTTTTATAGAATATAATATTCTATAAATTGTAACAATGATGTAGTTATAAAAGACAATAACACATTTATATATAGACGCACGCACTCAGTCTTAAAACATTTGGCTCTTATAATGAGTAATTTTCTTCATAAACTTAAATCAGTATTTTTGTTTTAATTAATTAATGTACATCGATTAATGATACAGAAATTGATATAACCTGCTAAATTAAATATGTACAGTAAATGGGAATATATTACATTAAACTGTATTTAATAAACCTACACCTAATTACAAAGATCCTAGAGTAAGAAGTCTATTTATCACCTCGATCACATAATGCTGCATGTGGAAGGAGTTATCTACTTTTAAATAAAATAATTTATTACGTTAAATCTATGTATAGTAAAGTTAAAATATGTACAAAAGCCTAGTCCTAATTTCTATCATTCTTCCAATTACCTCGATCATTAAAGTTTTTTCGACTCTGCCCTCTACCGGAACCTCCTCGGTTCCACCGCTCATTGCCACGTCCTCTGTGACCTCCTCTATTCGGAAACCTTGGATAATTTTGTTCGTTATCCATAAAGTTAAAATCATTCCCTGGCCCAGGACCGTTGAAAGGCATATTACCGAAGTTATTCGGTCCTGCAAATTTGTTGTTGAAATTATGAGGCATGTTAGGTGCTATGCCCAAGAGGCCAGGTGCAGGGCCCCCGCCACGGGGATCGGACATCCCCTGATTGAAGCCATGCATGTTACCTAAATTCATATTGTTCATACCACCCATACCCAACGGCGGCATATTCATCATACCGCCGTCCATCGCGCCTGGAGGTCCGGACATGTTACTGTTCATTACAAATTGATTTTGATTAAAGTTAGCTACTGGAGTTTTGAGTAAGGCTTCTTTGGGTTTGGGCAAATAAGAGTACTCACCATTTTCTGCCAAAGAGATACCCAAATTAGCAAATATGCTACCAAGTACATTATTCCCTTGTATTGGTGTTAAATCCAATTTCTTGCCAGGTAACTTCTCTTGTAGATATTGCTTGATCATTTGCGTGACTGGTGCCAAATGTTGATTGACGAATATTTTTTGCGTTGAACTTAATTCTTTATACCAACTGGAATTTTGCAAAATTGTTTGTATATCCAAAGAATTAGATTTCTGTTCTTGACTACCGATTTCAATAGTATCTTTGGGTTTTCTTCGTGGGTCGATCCTCGGACCGGCAGGTGCAGCGGCGGGTTTACTAGACTTTTCACTATCACTATTTGATTCATCAACAGATAGTCTGAAAACTTTTCTTAATCTGGGATCCAATAAAGCTTGCGACTTGGCAGTACTATTTCGAATGTCCGTGTAGTCTGGCCGAGGTATATCTATAACTACTAATCTATAAGTAATGGGAGGATGGCTATTAATGGAGCCATTTATTTCGGAAGCGGGTGTATAATTAGGCAAGGGCTTGAAAGGCAACCCTAACCGAAAATCAATATCACCGGTGGTTTGGCGTAAATCAGTATCACCAAAAGCAGGAAGATTGAAATCAGATTTTCGTAAATCAACGTCTGTCCTTCGTCGACCGTCCGTAGGTTCACCGTCAATACACTCATAAATTGACACTCGCGGCGTCTTCTTAACAAGAGGTTTGGTGGGTTCACTTAATTTTTCTTTTTCTGGAGACCGTCTTGATCGAGGATCTCTTGATCTATTTTGTGGAGACGCTGCGCCTTCGGGCTCTGCTTTGTTTTCATGCAGATTATTTTTCATAGTATTAAGCAACTTGGTTACTTCTTCACTAATGTCTATTTTTGAGAGATCACCTAACCTACTGAGTACAGCGGATGGCTCAATGACATGCGGCGCAGGACCCTGAGGGGATGGGGGTGTCTGTTTTGGTGAAGAAACTGGAGATTTCTTTTTCGTCCCCTTTTCTTCATCGCTAGAGTACCATTTCTCATCAATTAATAAGTTATTGTCTTCATCGTCCGTAGTTGAGCGTCTGTGTCTTTTTTCGGGATTTTTGAATAATGGTTCTGGTTGCAGAAATCTGATATCCGTATCACATTCTTTTCTGGCATGATGATTTTCTTCAATAGTTGTATGAAGAATTCTAGGCCCTTCGTCCGAAAATGGAAGAACTCTGTGGTCAACATCCTTGGTCTCATTAGATATCATAGGTTTTTCACTATCCAATGTTTCATTCGAGATATCAATATTTTCCTTGTCTTTCGATGCAAACTTTAAAGCATCTTTTGTGTACTGATCTATGTCAATCATGTCTTTACTTATGTGCGGATCTTTAATAATCATCTTATTCACAGATGTTTCTTCACTCATGGGAGGAATAACCGAAGGCTGAAATCTCATATCAACATCTTTACCTGGTAAATCAGATGGAACTGTCACGTTCGTAGTAACGGGAACAGGCGGTACTCTTAAATCTAAATCTTTTGAAGCAGCATTTTGACTAATATACTGTTGTGGTTCATTGTTTATTAGACCTAACTTTTGTATATTCATTGTATTTAATTGGATTTCAGTGATTTGTTTTAAAGATAATCCAATACTATTGAGTTGCAATACTGTTAATTGACCTAATTGGTCTAAATTCTCAATGCCCATTTTAGTAAGGTCCGAAATCTGTCGCGGTGTTAAAACACCGGTTAGATTTTTGATACTAAGTACATTACTCGTGTTTGTGTTGTTACTTGGAGACATATTGATATTATAGTTTTGATTTGATACATCGTTTTGCCACCTAGATTGTCGTACTTTTGGTGATATTTTATTTTGCCTTTCATTCATATTGTATTGATTTGATTCAGGTGTATTTTGAGGGTTTGGTATATTTAATTCAAAAAGAGATGGAATAGTTTTTTCCTGTGTTTCTTGAGGATCAGAATACTGTTGCTTTAACTTTGATTGAGTGGTTTGTATCATTTTCAATGCGCCTTCTCTATTGAGTCGGGGAAAATCTCCCAAAATCTCTTTCGGTGCAGATTCTATATGTTTTAAAAGAATGTTCTTTAAAGCGTCCGTTAACGGTTTACCATGAGCGAACTTACATTCGTCTTTGTATATACACGGAAGCCCTGTGTGGTAATATTTACATGGAAAATCAGCATGCATGTATAAACATTTGTCTCTCTTAGCGCAACAATCCATTAAATAGAATTTACATAATTCCATTTTCCTAGGAGGTTGTGCGTCGTGTGAATAAATGCAATCGTCGCCTTTGTGACATTTACCTTGCATAAAATACAAACAGACACCATCAGGGTCCTGCATTGGATGGGCACCTCTTCTACGATCATTTTTATTTTTGTTACGATCACGTTGTGGTCTGTTGTGCCTCTGCTGATGACGGTGCGCTTGACCTCTAGATTCCTGACTACTGTCTGACGCATATGAGTCTCTGTCATCATCAGCATAATCATCCTCGGGCGATTGCCTTTGAACTGGAGAAGCACCTCTTACACACATCATTTCACTTTCATCCATCTCATCTGTATAATCTTGTTTCTTTCGCTTTTTACTAGGGCCATCAGTATCTTTTTTTTTCCTTTTCTTGTGTTTACGGCGTTCTTCAACGTCATCGTCATTATGACTTTCAACACCATCATTTTTGTTCATGGCCTTCCTTATGGCCTTCTCAATATTACCAGCAAAATCATCTTCCGTAGGACTAGAGTACTTACGATTTTTTTTACTTTTGTCCTTGAATTTTTGTTCTTTATTAGATTTTGATTTCTTTTTCTTACCTGATTTCGAATAGTAAAAATCTTGCGACTCCGATTTTTCTATTGGCAATTTGTCATCGCTTATAGGTACAATTTCTATACTCTTTTCTTCTGGATTCTGAACTTCGTTGGTTTCTTCGCCTTCGCTCTCGATCTCTCCATCCTCCAAATCTTCAATTTCTGCATTCGCAACTGACTCCGTCATATTAAAAGTGTCACTGGAATTGATAAAACGAATATGTTATTGAGGTATTATTAGCACATGCGGCGTTCTATAAATATCTATATAACTATGCTGTAAAATTGGGAGCTTATTATTACCCTAAGATAAGAAGGTTATCTAGTGCTCAATCGACATTTTCGTTCTTTAAAATATTGAAGTTATACCTAATACATTACATTATCATGTAAATGTACCTACTTAATTCTCCTGCAATATGCGATAAGCTGCAAATGATATCGGTAATTTAGGAAAACATGTGAATTGATAAATAAACAATAGATATTTTACTTGCGAATCAAGTTTTTATATTTGTTTATATATAATTATTATGATTAATCGAATCCCGCTTATACTATGCTAGTTAATTATTAAATTATGTAATTGGTTGTTCAATTTCAGAAATAGATGGCGCTCATGAGCTATTTTTTCTAATTCATAATGTATCTGTACTTACTGAGAAAACTAAATGTGATTCGTTTCCTTAATTGTCTACTAATGATTGTGTGTACATTTAAGAACCTACTAATACGAATAAAAATTATGATAATCCCTACTAGATAAATATGAAGGTATGCCAATAAGTTATTTAATGTAACCTAGTATTTGTAAAATATATAATTAGTCTTTGTAATGGAAATCGCCTCAAATTAATGTAAAAATTAACATTCAATGGCATCGGTAATTAATGTAAAGTATTTAAATAACCTCATTAAATTTGGTCGGGTATTTTTCATACTGGAAAATTTATAAAACTATATTATGTACTATTCTAGTACCTAGTAAACATACGAATACCATATGAATACATGAGTAATTCGGGTACATTAGATGAGTACCACACCTTATCATAAGAATAATGTATTTACTTAGGGGAACTACGAACTCGACCTTATGTAATTTATTATAAGTTATTATTTATTGTTCTCAAGTAAGTGACTTATTTGTTTTTATTGAGAATAAAGAATCTTTATACCTAATTCAATATTTTTGTAGACCGCGAGATCCTATCCAACTGTAATCGAAAATTATGAATATCTACCAGTTGTGTTGTGTCTTTCTTTCAATGAATTGGATTAGTGAACTTATGAATTAAATTAATAATAATCATGTGTTACTCATCAATTCGATCACCAACGCCCTAATAACGCGAATGTATGTACATCACAATAGAATTTTGTTTCCCGGTAACTAAACAAATGTTTATTTTTAGCATGTATCGCAATCGTTTATCGACTTAACAGGGCGTTAGAAAGAGAAAAAAGACCACAGCAAGAGACGGCAATAAGATTTGTTAAAAATGTTAACTTGTCTGCTAGTGGAATGGAAGCGGATACGTCATGCAAGGAATTCTACAAAGTCATAGCCGCCATATTAGGTATAATGTGGCAAAATTAAAGAGTCATGAAATTTGATGTTGCTAATGATGTTTTTCAATTAAATCTAGGCATAAAATATTACTGGGGATTTATATACAAAGCAACTAAACGATTTTAAACAAACTAAGCTGAATTACACGGACAAATAACCCGGTTATGGCATTATTACCATGTACTAATGCCGCACACAAAGATCTCACATATAGGTAAACGCATAGGTAACACGCCCTTTGTGACTGTGTAATCAAAAATAACAAAATAAACAATGTTACTATTTCTTATAAGTCTGTTGGTCAAAAGTGTAATATATCTAATCAACGAGAGTCACCTCGCTGTTCTTAAAATACTGTACCTAATAAACGTCGGAACAATTAGCATTGGGAATGTTTCTCCAAGATTCACAATATTACTTAGGTGTTGCGCAGTTAGAAATTCAACATGTATGGCAGAAGTCAGTATAATAACTGTTCATAGCCACTACTTTCAAGAGTAATTTAGATAGATACAGCCAAGCCAAGTAAGCAGTGGGTGGCCGTTCACATTTCACAATCTCTTGCTGCGCGCTGCGCTCTCGCTCGCCACGAATTGAATGACGTCAGCCTTCTAGAACGGCAAGATATCTTTGTGTCCGTCCTTTCATCGAGGTCACGAGGCGAAAACGCTTACACACACTAGCACACTAATGTATTTTTACACGTAAATATGGCGTGTAACCTATTACCTACGCACACACACTTGTCCAATCGTACTATTTAATATAGCCGGGTTATAAACAAATATTTCCTTACTTTCTCTGTTGAGATAATGATGAAACAAGTAAAACTAATATTTTGCGCATGAAATGAAATAATAAAACTATCAATTTCTTACGATAATATACACATTACCGACACCAAATTAACCCTTAAGGCATAACATTAAATTAATAGAAAATATGTGGTATAATAATATATAAATATACAATGTATAAGAATAAAGAAATATCATGCACAAAAATATGAAATTGGTCTATGTAATAGACCTATAATCAAGTAATTTGAGCTAGATCTAATAAATAGATGACCGAATCAAGTACATAGGTACGAGCCATTGCTAGCTGTTGTAACAATACAACACAGCCGCCATTTTGACCCAAATGGCAAAGTACAGGATTGATCAATAACGATACGATTACCAAATAGAAAATTACTGATTCCCTTGAATACGCGCTTGTAAACGAAAGTGTAGCGTAGATAAATGTTGCACGTGTATGGTAATTCCTTAGCTGACCAAGCACTTTTATGTAAAAGGGGACACGCATTCTTATAATGGCCTAACGATTAAATAATATTAATTGTTACCAATCTTACATTAATGAACGAATCACTATGTGCGACTACTATACGCCATATAAAATGGAAATATTTCATAGCATTGCTGCATAAATACGTAACAATTCGAGTACGCTATATTGATTTCGAACGGCGACTGCAGCGAAACAATGCGGCGACCAAAAAATCATTAGTTTTAGATTTCGCCACGCTGGCCTTGATGTCGCTAGTTTACAGATTTCACAAGCCACGACATTCACTCCATTGTGAGGACACTTCCGCACAATAATATTTCTCTTAACTTAGTTATGCACTAAAATTAAAAATGATTGGCATAAAATATAAGAAATATAATTTATATGTTTTATCATTGGCAAACAAATTTATAATATGCTTATTTAATAAAGAATGTTACCTTATAAATTAAAGAGTAGTACATATGAATGTTACAATGTTGCCTATAATATAAATATTATATTTCTACATGATCGGTAGGATAATAACATTTTCTTCTAATACTTAAATAAAAAATGTTTTTAAAGATATACTTTACATCTTTTCGCAGATATTTTTAATTATTTTTTTCAAGATCATAGTTGAAATAGGGTTAAAAACAGATTTCAAAACTAATAATCTCAATGTCACCAATCGATCAGCATTTCAGTGTTGCCAGACCATACTGAAACATGCTAATAGGTAATTTTTATCTAAGTAAGATGCACTTAGATAAAAATTCAACTTACTCGTCGCGCGTCTCCTCATTCACATTGTTATTATTCTACATTTAATGTAGTGGAACGCTGCGGCGGCGGAGGCTTCGCAGTCTGAAGGGGTTGTTTTCGAAACCTTAATGAGAACCAACAGCGCCTGCAGCATTAATTTTTTTTTTCTAATTAGATTTCACTCGGAGGTATAATAAACCTTATTGTGATAATGTACTAATATAATGGTTCAGATTACTTTCCGTCATAAATATATTTTTAAACAATTATAATACTGCTACACTTTTTATATATGGTATCTAAATTATATCTATCCGCCGCTCATATTTCTTTATTTACTTAATTGTCACTTCCAACTATTATTACAGGTAGATGACCCAATGCACACCACCAACAAAAATAGCGTAGTACCTAAACCTAATAACAACTTATTTTCTAAAACGTATTTGATATAATGTTATATTGGTGAATTCACTCAGTGTACAATAAAAATGGTTTTCTCCTCCACTACAAGGTTAAGAGTGCGATTTAAAAGAACTGATTACTATTATTGCAGAAATTGGAAAAAATGTTAAATATGTTAAACTTGTTTTATAAATTAATTTTACAATAATTTCATTGTAATATGATTCAAATACTCTGTACCGTTTATTACTAAATTATGAGGGTCGAATAAAGACTTCTATCTTATCAGTTGCTAAAGCTAAAACACAGATTTCTGGAACACCAGAAAATTGTACTCAAATTACTCGTACGTACCTACCTAATCTATTTTTTTTTATATAATAAAACCGTAGGAAAGTCAAAACTGTACAACGAATATTTTTTTAAAAGGATACTTGGGGCGTGATCTACATTCGATATCGAAGTAAAAAATATAGTTTTTAGAATTTTTGTCTGTGTGTCTGTTTGTCTGTATGTATGTCCGGGCTAAACTCAAAAAGTACTGCATGGATTTACTTCAAATTTTGCATGAATATTACTAAGAGGTCGGGTCAACATATAGGCTACATATTATCAGTAATTATCACGCTATCACCTGCGGGGGAGGAGCTATGATAATTTATAAAATTTAACGCGGGTAAAACCGTGGGGCACAGCTAGTGATGAATATATGATATTTGGACTGAATGCTTAATACACCGCACCAAAGACTTTACTCCAGAGTATCAGATCTTTGCAGCACACAGAGGCTGAAATTTATAGTAGAAACTGACAACACTACTATCAAAGTATCAAATCATCGAAAATGAAATGTCATTTTTATCAATTTTGTGATAAGTCAGCATTCTACGAAAATACCTTCAAATTCTAACACTTCTCTTAAGTTTCTGTATAGTTATTTTAACTTTACATGGTTTTTTATAAGCACAATGCTTATACACACTTGCAGTGGCGAGGTTTTGAGGACTTTATAATATTCTCTTAATCTTATTTATATTCTTATCGTTCAAGTTTAATGAAATTTTGATTATGTCTGATCCCAATAATCCATTCGCTGGGCTTTTGGGCGCCTCCGAAGCATTGTCTCCAATAGAAACATCACAGGTGGCTGATAATTCCTCCTTTCAATCAGTTTCCAAAAAGTCTACAGATGACGAAGAAGTTGAAACAGTCAATAATATTGCAGAAAATGTTTTTCATTTTACTATAAACCCTAGAGCTGGTGAAGAACAGCCATCGGCAGACAAACAATTTGTGTTCCTCGAAGAGCTAGCAGAAGCTACAAAGCCGCGAGTGCATTTAGATCTAGAGGCTTTAGAACAGGCCTTGTTTGAGAGATTACTTCTGACTGATATAGAATCTAGTGTAATACCTAAATCGTGCAAGGTATTTCGAGAGCATGTTGTGCAAAAGGAAGTGTTTCCATATTTATTTAGTTCAATTCAAAATCTTCAAAGTTATGAATATGCTAATAGTTCTGTTGTGAAGAATGCTGTGGAGAAGATGAAGGAGCTTATATTTAGGAATGCAGTGACAGCTTTGAAGCAGCCTGCATTGTTTGAAGGACAAGACTTTTCGGAACAACTTGTACAACTTATACAACATGTAGACCCACAATGTCATACTTTTTTTATTGATATAATTAAAGCATTTATGGCAGATGGTAAGTGGATTCAATTTTTATTTTTTTAAAGAACTTAGCTAACACTCTGACCATGGTTAGTATCTACATTATTCTGGTCTGGTATGTGTTGAATGTTTATATCAGATGCTGTAAGTATAGATAGAATTCCAAAGTAAGGCATTTCCTTTCTCCACTGTAGCAGTAACATGCCATTTCATAGCATACCACTTCTATGATTTTAGATTACAACTCCCTAATCCCTCAACTTGGTAGACTTTATAATAGGTTTTGTTTAGAAGAATAACATTAATTTAGAAGAATATTTAAAAAAGAAATGTAGTACCTATCGCACTAATCGCACAAGGCAAAAGTTCGTGATTGTGTGAGCGTGTATGTTTGTTACTTCTTTATGCAAAATCTACCAAATGGATTGTGATGAAACTTTGTGGTAATATAGTTTGTAAGTATGTGTAATATAGTTGTATATTTGTCTGAATAACACATAGGCTATAATTGATAGAGTTTAACACAATACATGTGAAACTGTAGGTAATATAATATAATGAACAACCACTGGATGTAGCATAATATATCATCATGCTTATGTCAGATGCTGTAATTATAGACTCGATAGTCCTGAAATATAGAGTTTACCTTGTAAGTATATCATGGCATACCACATCTACCTAATAAATATTGTAAATAATTAACATGTATACCCATTCTATTCATTCCCGCATGTCAGAAAGAGACAGGGAATCAAAATGACAGGCACACTGTAAGAAATGAGACAACAATAGGGTAGCTTCTTTTTTAGCCTAAAATAGTTTTAAATTATAATTCCCCAATCTTGCAACTATGTAGAATTAAAAAACCGGCCAAGTGCGAGTCGGACTCGCCCATGAAGGGTTCCGCAGCAGCAAGTATTTCAGTTGATTAAATGAAAAGTAAATTGCGGTTTACGATTTATGATGCATTAAAAAATAACTACTAACTAGATTTCGTTCAAACCAATTTTCGTTGTTAGTTTACATGGTAATGTACATCATTTATTTTTTTAGTTTTATCATTCTCTAATTTTAGAAGTTACAGGGGGGATCAGTCTTTTTTCCAGTTTGGAAGTGTCTCTCGCGCAAACTATTCAGTTTAGAAGAAAATTATATTAGGAACCTCAATATCATTTTTGAAGACCTATCCATAGATACCCCACATGTATGGGTACGATGAAACAAAATTTTTTGAGTTTCAGTTCTATGTATGGGGAACCCCCAAAATTATTTTTTCTATTTTTGTGTTAAAATCTTGATGCAGTTCACAGAATACATCTACTTACCAAGTTTCAACAGTACAGCTCTTATAGTTTCGGAAAAAAATGGCTGTGACATACAGACGGACAGACATGATGAATCTATAAGGGTTGCGTTTTTTGCCATTTGGCTACGGAACCCTAAAAAATACATTGTGTGGCTCACAGACAGATCAAGTTTAGGTTTTCCTTGTTAACACCCTTTTGGAGAATGTGGGTGTTATCCATTCACATAGTATTTCGCGGCTTCCACTTGCACTTACACATTTCCGTCCGCCATCAAGTCTTGATGCCATGGGCCTGTTGGTAAATGCTTGTCTTTCACGCTGCACGTCATGGGTTCAATTATGACCCAGGACAGATATTTGTGGCAGGTTGGCAATCGCAGTATGATAATCATAGCACACAGAGAGAGATGCTGCCACCAGTTCTCTGGGTGGTATACCCTCAGGTCGACATCTATGTCTCCCACGAGATGTAATGGGATTACGATATTCTATGCTCTCACAGCAAACACGAAAACTATTTACGATACGAAAAATAAGCAATGTATATTTCTTTACAGGTGATGAAGGATCAAAAGAGCAATTGAAAGAGACAATGATACCAGTATTGAAGAGAATGCAAATTGACATCAATAAGTCACATCTGATTAACCTACCTATCTACATATTGCCATCTATACAGCTTTTTGCTGGTAAATATCACACTTTATAAATTATATTTATAATACATAAATAAGCTCTCAAAATAAACACAAGATCTGATTATAGCTGTGAAGCTGATCACAGATAGAAAGAATGAAATGATTAAAAATATATATTTATAATACATGTAAATTTGAAACTTTTAACTTTCATGGTCCTACCACAGTTAAGAATGTAATATCAAAATCCAGAATCCAGAACTTTTCGTCTTTTAATAATACAAAACCTGTACTGGTTTCTTATTTTTTTCTTAATTAATCTTAAGTATATTTTATTCTATTTAAAAAAAATCCTACTGAGTTTTCTGGTAGTGTTTCTCAGTAGGTGCCAAGTCATGCAGCTAGGGTAAAAAAAAATTACGATTCCACATAAATGTAAAAAATTAACGCAATCAATGATCTTTGACTTGCCAGTCAGTATTAATCATGAGACTAGCTACGTTTTATATTTTACAGTCTGCCAATGTTTTCTGCAATTTCTGCCAGTGTGATTTTATGGTTGCTCTTGATTAGTTTTAAATGTTTCATTATGTCACTAATTGTGGAAATATCATAGGACCTGGAACAAAGACATACACATAATAAGTGTTAGTAATTAAAATACACTTACTACAACTAAATTTACAATAAAATAAACAACATATACAATAATTCTATAACTTTATCATGTTAGTATATAAACATGTTGATAATTTGGGGGTCAGTTAAATATGACAGATGTCTAACATTAAATGTGCCTTTACACTTGGTTGTTTTTTTTAACTTACAGTAACATGTGTTATCAGGTAATCAACACTTAGCCCCTATATTGTTGGGGGCATGTGAGCCCAAGAATGAAACAAATGGCAGATTCTACCAGGACTCTGTGTTGGGTGCGTTGTTAAGCCTGTCAGTCTTGCCGAGGACTGCATCATCACCAAATGAGTTCTTTGACAACCCAATGGATCAGGTAATATACAAAGTGAAATTATCCTACTAATATTATAAACGCGAAAAGAGTAACAAACATCCATCCATACTTACAATATGTATGGATGGATGTTTGTTACTCTTTCACGTTAAAACAACTGAATGGATTTTAATGAAACTGTACAATAATATAGCTTATACATCAGAATAACATATAGGCCACAATTTATAAAGATATTGTGAGAATTGTCCAAAATATGACGATAAGTGTCAAGTAAGTAGGAAACAATCTACCATCTGCGAGCTATTCCGGCGTGCCAAAACCGCTAGAGGTACACATCCTACTTATATTATAAATGCGAAAGTTTGTGAGTATAGATGTATGGATGTATGTTTGTTACTCTTTTAGGCCAAAACACACAGGACAGATTGGGGTAGCTTGATGTGCTGGCGTCAGTACAAAATCTTTCTAGCAATTTTATTGTTTTTCTATTTAATAAATATTTATTTTATTCTAGGGATTTTATTCTATACATAGGTTTATTTGAATCCTTCGATTCAAATGAATGTATATTCTTTCTGCATTACTTCAATCATAGCTTCCCGGAATGAAAATAAATAGATATTGCTTGAGACTCTTCTTAAGCAAGCTGGGTTCATTGTAGTAGGGCATAGATATAGGTTGACAAACCTCCATACCTATATCTACATACTTATATACCTACTACATATCATTTAATTTTACATACATACATAAATTAAAGTATTGCCCTATCATATAACATTTTCAAATACTAGTAACCATATTATAACAAACTTCTTTTTGTTTATAGTTGCTTCTTTTTGTTATGTTGGGTTATAATGGTTGCAAAATATTGTCTGTAATGTGTACTATGTGTACTGAATTGAAATAAATTATTCATATTCTTACAACACACAATGAACACAGAGGTTAGGAGTAAACTTACATATAAAATTTAAAGGATATTATATAATTCTTTTAATATTTCAGGCAGCCACATCAATGATAGAAACATCAATATGGAATGCATCGTCCCACCTCACAAATAGTCTGCACAGGATATTCCTGACCATATTGAAGGGTGGACCGCACTTGAGAAATAGATTGTTAACATGGATTGGCAAATGTTTGAAAATGAATGTTGGGAGAGGTAAACTCTGGAATGTACAGGTAAATACAGTTTTTATACGATATCTATATACATATAATAAAATCGTAGGAAAGTCAAAACTGTGCATTGCATATTTTTTTAAAAGGATACTTCGGTCTACAATTGATATTGAAGCCAAAAATATAGTTTTTAGAATTTTTGTCTGTATGTATGTCCAGGTTAATCTCAAAAAGTACTGCATGGTTTTACTTCAAATTTTGCATGAATATTACTAAGAGGTTATTATCACCTACGGGGGAGGAGCTGTGATAATTTATAAAGTTTAACGCGGGTAAAACCGCGGGGCACAGATTTCCAATAAGAGATCGTTGTTTTCTAACAAGGGATTGATATTTTCCAATAAAAGATCATACAACTTGTCAGAAACTTATTACAATGAACAATAATGGATATATATACCAAGGAAAAATAGAGGTTAATTTGTTGTTGGCCTAAGCCAGTGATCGTAGGTTCGATTCCCACAGGAGAAAAATGTTTAATTTAAATATATAGTAATAAAATAATTTAAAAGATATAATTAAAAAAGACAGACTGGCTCTTATTCTAGTGGTTAGTGACCCTGACCGCTAAGCCAGAGGTTGTGGGTTCAATTCCCAGCCAGTACAAATCTTTTATAACATGATTATTTGTTCTGTGTATGTGTGTAATTTATCTATAATATATTGCCGTAGCCTAGTTGGTAGTGCTCCTGCCTACGTAGCTGGTGGACCTGGGTTCGAATCCCAGTAAGTACAAATATTTGTGTGATGAGCTCGAATATTTGTTTCTGAGTCATGGATGTTTTCTATGTATATAAGTATTTATCTATCTATATAAGTATGTATATCGTCGCCTGGTACCCATAGTACAAGCTTTGCTTAGTTTGGGGCTAGGATGATCTGTGTGACATTAACCAACAAAAAACAAAAAAAAAAAAACTAGAAATATATAAGTATGTTTATCACTTGTCTGGTTGCCTTACTACAGGGCTCTGCCTAGCTTGAGATCAGATGGCTGTGTGTTAGTTGTCCCAAGATATTTATATTAATATACAAAAAAAATATGTGAAAGTATTGCTTATTTTTATATGCCGCTCTAAATCTTATGCTGTTATAAATAAAATAAAAATAAAAATAAAAATCGTTTATTTTCAGGCATCGACGGCCCATAGCATGTTAGTAATCAGTACAAACTTAAAAACTATGTTAGTATGTAACACTTAGACACACATAGGTACAAAAATAACAACACAAATACAGAATAAAATAATAAACAGCCAAGATTAGAGCAAGATTTATCAAGTCCCATGTCTGACATGAAGCTTGATAAATCTATCCATTGTAGGCCCTTCAATCCTTTCTGCAAACACCTTCAGAATGCTATTGCTGCCTCCCCTCAATCTGCGTATCACTGATGCCACTTTTTTGCGCATGATCGCGAAATAATCGTCAGTGTGCGCATCCGCGAACATCCCTGACGCACTACAGTAAGGTGGAAGCCTCAACAGCGCCCTGAAGGCGTTATTGTATTGAATGCGCAGTGCGCTGTCTGCTTTTTGGGTGTTCTGTCATGTACTTCTGTCATGTGTATATATGAAGAAGAAGAAGTACACTTTATTGCAAAAATAAGTAATACAAAACAATAGATACAACAAGAAAATTAGCTTATTTTAATGCAATTGGCGGACTCATCGCTAAAAGCGATCTCTTGCAGGCAACCGATTTACTTTGAATGGACCAAAATTGAAAGAATCTAATGAAGGTAGCAGAAGGTGTACTAATTGCAATGGAATTTGAAATTGTATGTATTTATTTATATACTAGCTGTGCTCCGCGGTTTTACCCGCGTTAAATTGTATAAATGATCACAGCTCCTTCCCCGTAGTTCATAGCGTGATAATATGTAGCCTATATTTTGACCCAACCTCTTAGTAATATTCATGCAATTTTTTTAGGAAGTCCATGCAATACTTTTTGAGTTTAGCCCGGACATACATACAGACAAACAGACACACAGTCAAAAATTCTAAAAACTATATTTTTGGCTTCTATATCTATTGTAGATCACGCCCCAAGTATGCTTTTTATTAATAAATATTCAATGTACAGTTTGGAATTTCCTACGATTTTATTATATGTATAGATTGTTAAAAGTAGGTACCCATGGTACAAAAACAAAACTCTCTTTCTGCTAATTATGCGAACAAATACCCAAATGCCTTTTCTTTACTCCTGGTCTATTCAACGGTTGCCTGGAAGAGATCGCACTTAGCGATAAGGCCGCCAGTTATACAATCTTAACATACTCATAGTTCTTTTTATGTATTATTTTTTGGTGTACAATAAAGAGTTACTTACTTACTTCCTTACTTATCGCATGGGCTGTGGTTTCCCTAGTGTCAGAGCTGTTCAAGGCGCCCAGTAAGCCTCTGACAGGGTTAAGCGATGCCTTTTTTTTAAGGCAGGGGGTATGCCTACGCATGCCAGCCGCAAAAAGTGTCTGCGGGTGGGTATGTCGGACTTCTCTTGGCGCCTGATAGGGGAGCCCCGGGAACGCGGGTATCCTCCGGTGAAACAATGGTTGCCTAATGACTACAATTACATATATTGTTTTTGTAAACTTAGATGGTGTATATACCAAATAAGTGGATATGATTTGTACACCATTCTCATGGTAGAACATAGCGCACTTAACCTAATTTAAGACCAATCGTTGTATTATTACCTATGCTTCACAAATAAATGATGATTATGATGATTATGATTATGATTATGATTACTGGGACCGACAGCTTAACGTACCCGACGATTTTGCCATTAGGTAACCGTCGTTAAGCCATGTCAGAGGCTTACTGGGCGGCTTGAACAACATAGGGTAACCACTTCGTTGGTTGTTTAGTATTATAAGCGCTCGTTATAGCGCTCTACTATTCACAAAAGCATAAGTTGTTTTTAACAAAAGCGCCACAAATGACTGTTGGCGTGGTTGGTAGATACGCTGCCTTTCACGCTGCAGGTCGTGGGTTCGATTCCCACCCGGGACAAATATTTATGTGCATGAACATGTCTGTTTGTTCTGAGTCTGGGTGTAAATTATCTATATAAGTATGTATTTACAAAAGAAAAATAGTAGGTATATGTAATATATCAGTTATCTGGTTTCAATAGTACAAGCTCTGCTTAGTTTGGGATCAGATGGCCGTGTGTGAATAATGTCCCAGGATATTATTAAATCGTTAACTGATAAAAGCCAAATACGCAAACAGAAGCCTAACTCCACCTACACGTATACATACAACATGTCAGGCCAACTTTATTGTTCTAGTTGCGACCGAGTATTTAAAACTAAGTTCGGTCTAGCTAGCCATCTGAGGGCACTCCAAAGAATGTGAGTTCGTAGGATCGCCGTGGGTAGGAGGACTATATATATATTTTTTTTATGTCAGAGAGTGACAAACGAGCAAGTAGGTCACCTGATGGTAAGCGATCAGCGCCGCCCATGGACACTCGCAACACCTGAGTTGTCGCGGGTGCGTTGACGGCATTTAAAGTCAGCAATCAAATGTTGCTGACCCTTCCCCCCACCCCAATGAGCTCTGACGACATAACTCACACTCGGAAACACAACATTAAAATTATTGTTAAGGAGTGTCTTCTGTAAGGTGGAGGTACTTCCCCAGTCGGGCTGCTCTTTGAGCGAAAGAACGCTAAGCCCTACCTACCTCTACTAAAAATTTATATATTATAAGTAGTAAATATCCCATGTGGTTACATTGCAGGCAGGTGAGGTGAGCCCGGCTACACTGAGCTCTGTGTCCGATGGGTTCATGCTGAACTTGGGAGCAGTCCTGTTGCAGCTATGTCAACCCTTTTGTACCACAGCGGATGACCCCAAATCGCTTAAAATAGACCCCACTTATGGTGCTGTTCTGGTAAGATTTGTATATTTCTGTTTGTTGTGGGTATGAATTAAACCTATTTTAAACCATTTCTCATTGTGACATTTAACGGAATAAATGAATTTCCAGTTGAAATTTAAATTAAAGTGATATTCTACGACTTTCGTGTATTTTCTACGTAATTTGTGAACAAGTTTTGATAATAATTTTATTGACTGTGTGGTGACGGCGGTGAATATCAGAATATCATCACCCCATCATACGAAGTGACCGTCAGTTATATTCTTGTAAACACAGGGATTAATTTCCCTAGTGAAGGCGTTTGCTTTTAAGGTAATCATAAAAGCATTGTAATACTGAGGCCTTGCAAATTTGAAATCTTCTATGTGCATAAGTTCATTTTTTGTGTACATCAAGCACATAGGATGTTTTAATGTACAATATAATGCATACTGTCACTTGGGATTTTTGAAGTTATATTTTAGGCGCGTTATGAGAAAATTATGAGAGTTAAATTTCTAGATGCGCGCGCATATTGTAATACAAGACCAACAGGTTGAAACCCACTAAACCGCACATTATATCTTGAAAATACAGCTACCAAAAATAGAAATAGAACCTCTGTTAGTTGCGTATGTTGGTACGCCCGTCGCCACTGGCGACTTTCTTAGTGATAAATTTTTCTGACTGATTGACATGCTATTTTTTTTGCTTTTTTTGACATTTTCCTAATATTATGCCATTTATTATTACTTATTTAATATACATACAAGTACAAGTGTATGTTAATACCCAAGTGCTGAATAAATTTCATTTATTACATCTTTATACGGCAAATTGTTATTTAAAATTGTAGGAATAAATGCTGACTGTAAGTAAGTGTGGCGCTCCCCGCCTCCTCGCTTCGTGTCGCGGCTTCGAGTCTCGCGCCGGACAACTATTTGTGTGACCCGTAAATAGTTGTTCTGAGTCTGGATGTAATTTGTGTCCGTCTATTATATGTTTTGTTTTTGTTCTTTTTAAAAAGAAAGAAATTATTTGATTTAATATATATAATATTTATCCACATGTTTCTAGTTTCTATGGAATACAGAGTTTTTGTTAAGCATCGTTATTCAAAATAATTTAATAATATATCATCGTTTTGTGCAAAAATGTCACATAGGAGATTTTAAACTTGCAACGACGATAGGAGGATTATTAAAAAAGTTTCTATATAATGTTTCAGCCAGAAGAATGTGCTGCCAAGTCGGTGCATTTAGACTGTCTCCATAATGAAACGTGTCTGCTGCCGCCCCGCGTTACGGAAGACGACCAGCCAGTGAAACGGCCGACGGCAGAGACGTACAACTTTGTTACCGAGTGCTTCTTTATGACGCAGAAATGTATAGATTTAGGTGAGTTTCATTAATATTGGTCCACACGTCATACTCGTGTACTGGTGCTGCTTGCGGTAACGAACTGCTGTTGGGGTCAACATTATCATCATCATATCAGCCGAAAGACATCCACTGCTGGACAAAGGCCCAAAGATCTCCACAATTACCGGTCTTGCGCTATCCGCATCCAGCGATTTCCAGCGACCCAAACAAGATCATCGGTCCATCTTCCGGTTCGTGGTCGCCACTCGAGAACCTTTCTGCCCCAGCAGCCGTCGGTTCTACGAGCTATGTGCCCTGCCCACTGCCACTTCAGCTTGGCAATTTGTAGGTAGGTCCAACTTCGAGAAGGAGGTCAATCGTACAATCCAACTCGTCTGGGCGGCGTTCGGGAAGCTACGTAATATCTTCTCGTCCCAAATACCGCAGTGTCTCAAGTCTAAAGTCTTCGACCAGTGTGTGTTGCCAGTGATGACTTACAGAACAGAGACGTGGTCGCTCACTATGGGCCTTATCAGGCGGCTCAAGGTCACCCAAAGAGCAATGGAAAGGGCTATGCTTGGAGTTTCCCTGCGAGATCGAATCAGAAATTTTGAGATCCGCAGGCGAACCAAAGTAACCGACATAGCCGTAAGAATTGCTGTAGGGGTACTCATTTATTTTTTCATACAGTCTTCGCCTCTGGTTGGATTCGTGTGTTAATTTTGTAAATGTGCGCGGATGCTCTCACCGTTTGTTGTTTCAAGAGGTTATTCCAATTGTTTGAGTGAAATCGAATGTTATTGCTTAATAATCATCATCATCATATCAGCTCTAAAACTTCCACTGCTGGACAAAGGCCTCCCCCAAGGATCTCCACAATAGATCTCCATCTTTATTGCTTAATATTTAACAATTATTTTGATGAAATAGATGGCAGCGGTTCTGGGCGTGCATTACCCCACATTAGCCAATTACAATGTTAAATACAGTCTGTTTGTCTGTCATCAGGCTGTATCTCATGAACCGTGACAGTTAATTTTTACAAAAAGTTAATAACAAATACTAAAAAACGGAATAAAATAAATATTTAAAGGGGCTCCCATACAACGAACGCGATATTTTTTGCATGTTTTTGCTCTATATTGATAACAGTTATGTTCAGTTATCTGGTTTCCATAGTACAAGCTCTGCTTAGTTTGGGATCAGATGGCCGTGTGTGAATAATGTCCCAAGATTATTATATACTATTATGGTACCTGACAACCAACTGAGAAGACCCAGCGAAACAAACTTATGACACACTATTAATTCGACTCTTGTCTTTTTTTTCTCTATGTCCCAGGATTATTATACATTCAGTCAAAAAAGTATCGGGAATGGATGATTTTTTTATGGTTCCAAATTCAAATTTTTGTTTTTTTTTTGTTTTTGTTAGATTGGCACAAGTGTTTTCCATTTTGGCGCTGAGTTGCACTGTTATTTATATTAAATACAGTGCTGGTTTTAGTAATATCATATATAGTGTGTATTGCGAATTTCATAATGGACAAAAATATCGAACAAAGAGTTTGTCTTAAATTTTGCATCGCTAATGGAATTTCGTGTCCGAGTCACTGAAAATGTTACAGAAGGCTTACGTGGAATCGACTTTATCAAAAACTCGTGCTTATGAGTGGTTCAAAGCGTTCAAAAGCGGTCGAGATGTGATGAAAGATTTGCCTCGCTCTGGTAGGCCATCAACTTCTGCAACTGAAGTTAACATCGCAAAAGTGAAAGAAATAGTGACTGAAAATCCTCATTCAACTCTGAGAGAGATAGCCGCCGAACTTTCTGTATCTCACGAGTCGATTCGTACCATTTTAACTAATCATTTGGGTATGAAACATGTTGCCGCTCGGCTAGTCCCAAAAGATCTGAATTTTCTCCAAAAACTCAATCGCATGAAAGTCGCTGAGGACATGGTAGAACGAGTCAATTCCGACCCAACATTCATGAAACGCATTGTTACTGGTGACGAGACGTGGGTTTACGAGTTTGACTTGCAAACTAGTCAACAAGCTTCGGAGTGGCGCCTTCCAACTGAACCGAAACCGAAAAAACCACGCCAAAGTCGATCCAAAGTCAAAGTCATGTTGACTGTTTTCTTTGACTATCGCGGTGTTGTGCACTCTGAATTCTTACCGGAAGGTCGAACGATAAATAAAGAATATTATTTGAGCGTTATGCGGCGTTTAAGAGTGCAAATTCGACGAAAAAGGCCAGATTTGTGGAAAGAAAATTCTTGGATTTTGCACCACAATAATGCGCCTTCGCACAAGGCCGTCATTGTGAACGAATTTTTGACCAAAGACTCAACAAATACCATCCAGCACCCACCATATTCACCAGATATGGCTCCAGCTGACTTCTTTCTTTTTCCAAAACTCAAATTACCACTTCGTGGTACCCGTTTTCAATCGGTAGAAGACATAAAGGAGAATTCGCGGCGAGAACTAAACTCAATTCTGAAAGCAGCGTTTAAAAAATGTTTAGATGAATGGATTATTCGTTGGCGTAAGTGTATCGTTTCTGAAGGAGCATACTTTGAAGGTGATAAAATAAATTTGGATGAATAACATACATTTTGTATATTATTGATCTTTTCCCGGTACTTTATTGACAGAGTAGTATATTACCACGGTACCTTCGACAGGTAACTTCTTGAAGTCGGTTGTGTGTGCAGGTGTCCGCGTGTGCGCCGAGAAGCTGGTGCGCTGCGGCCAGGAGCTGGGCCAGGCGCAGCGCGCGCTGTCCGACGTGTCCGCGGCCGCGCACCACCTGCTGGAGCCCATGCGCCGGCGGGCGCAGCTGCTGATGACCAGGTAAGAACGAGAAGCTGGTGCGCTGCGGCCAGGAGCTGGGCCAGGCGCAGCGCGCGCTGGCCGACGTGTCCGCGGCCGCGCACCACCTGCTGGAGCCCATGCGCCGGCGGGCGCAGCTGCTGATGACCAGGTAAGAACGAGAAGCTGGTGCGCTGCGGCCAGGAGCTGGGCCAGGCGCAGCGCGCGCTGTCCGACGTGTCCGCGGCCGCGCACCACCTGCTGGAGCCCATGCGCCGGCGGGCGCAGCTGCTGATGACCAGGTAAGAACGAGAAGCTGGTGCGCTGCGGCCAGGAGCTGGGCCAGGCGCAGCGCGCGCTGTCCGACGTGTCCGCGGCCGCGCACCACCTGCTGGAGCCCATGCGCCGGCGGGCGCAGCTGCTGATGACCAGGTAAGAACGAGAAGCTGGTGCGCTGCGGCCAGGAGCTGGGCCAGGCGCAGCGCGCGCTGGCCGACGTGTCCGCGGCCGCGCACCACCTGCTGGAGCCCATGCGCCGGCGGGCGCAGCTGCTGATGACCAGGTAAGAACGAGAAGCTGGTGCGCTGCGGCCAGGAGCTGGGCCAGGCGCAGCGCGCGCTGGCCGACGTGTCCGCGGCCGCGCACCACCTGCTGGAGCCCATGCGCCGGCGGGCGCAGCTGCTGATGACCAGGTAAGAACGAGAAGCTGGTGCGCTGCGGCCAGGAGCTGGGCCAGGCGCAGCGCGCGCTGGCCGACGTGTCCGCGGCCGCGCACCACCTGCTGGAGCCCATGCGCCGGCGGGCGCAGCTGCTGATGACCAGGTACTACGACGCATTTCTACTAATCTATTAATATTTTAACACAACACTGCGCTCCAAAACTCGAATATCTGATTGGAAAAAGACCGCCAGGTTGAAGTGGGGCTGGGCTAGACATGCTTCACGTATGCACCCAGACTAGTGTTGAAAATGACTTAAGTGACTGAATTAGACTGACTGTCATTTACGGTCAAATTGGTCAAAAATGGTCATTGACTGTCAAAAATGGTAATTTTCAGTCAATTTGATTTCAGTCATATTTAGTACCAACTTCTAAATTGAAACAAAAAAGTGGTTATTATGACTTATAGTATTATTATATAGTGTTAATCATTTTACATTTCTAATCATGCGTGCATTGAAGACAAAATAGCAACCTCGCGCATCGCCTCGCGCATCTACTTTGATGTCGTCTTATCCTCTCGTGATATAATACAAAGTAAAACGTTGCTTCATTTAAACTTGCATATTAATTGGGTACCTAAATAAATAATTAATTGGATGGTAGTCGAGAATAGACAATTTGAGTCAAATTGACTGAATTTGACAATAAACGTCCGGTCATTTAGGGTTTATGACAAATGTGACTAGTCATATTCAGTCATTTTACATCTCTAACCCAGACAGATGGGCGCAGATCACAACCAATTGGGTTCCTCAAAATGGCCGACGTCAACGAAGAAGGCCCAATTGGTGTGATGACCTGAACTCATTTTGTAACGACTGGCCCGAAATTGCAAAATATAGGGAAATCTGGAAAACCAAGGGGGAGGCCTTTGCTCAGCAGTGAGACACTATCATAAGCTAGCATAGAAAGAATAGCTGACGGTCACCGTAGCCTAGTTGGTAGTGCTCCTGCCTACGAAGCTGGTGGTCCTGGGTTCGAATCCCGGTAAGTGCAAATATTTGTGTGATGAGCACGAATATTTGTTTCTGAGTCATGGATGTTTTCTATGTATATAGGTATTTATTTATCTATATAAGTATGTATATCGTCGCCTGGTACCCATAGTACAAGCTTTGCTTAGTTTGGGGCTAGGATGGTCTGTGTGGCATTGTCCCGAGATATCTTTGAAACAAAAAAAAACTTTAGTACGAAAATAAAATCTTATCAAATTATCAAAAGTTGTAGAACAAAAGTTATTGCTTATGGTATTAACTATCTAGTCCTACGAGGTTGTTGGTGTTTTACCAAGTACATCCAGCTACCCCAATCTGTCAAATTTCATTTATAGATTTTCAACTTTATCACATGAGCATAAGGTTCACTTTCAATTGGGTAAATTTGACAGATTGGGCTAGCTTGATGTGATGGCGTCTGTACTTAACCCTGACAGAGTACACTGTAAACTGCCTCGTTGGTCTAGCGGTAGCGTGTTCAACCGCAGAAGATGAGGTCCTGGGTTCAAATCCCGGGTCGGGACAAAATTGGATTTTGGGATTTTTCTGTAAAAAAAAATTCTCAGTATCAGCCCAAAGCCTGGAAGTTGGCGGTATTACACCCCACGTGCCTCGAAGAGCTCGTAAAGCCGTCGGTCCTGTACCTGACCTCTTTCCGGTCGTGTCGCTAGTCGTCCCATCGGATCATGAGAGTGATGGAATAGAAAGTGCCCCTGTGTTTGCACAATTGGCTAATCTCCATTGAGAATGACCACGGTGGCCGAAATTCGGCCGGGAAGACATCATCATCACACTGTAAATTTTGTATGTATCAATCAATTTACAGATTCGTGAGTCTTCGGTGCGCACTTTTAGAGAAAGAAATGTTAACAAACTTGAACCGGCTACAAGCGATGACTTGCACGTGGCTTGTACAAGTAGCGGTACGGACAGTGGACGCGTCCGTCCCGCAGACGAGCTACGCGCCCATGACTGTCGTGCCTGTACAGATGCCAATCACTACTCCTCCGCCGGACACACTGAGGTAAGCACGTGTTGATGAAAGAAAGAAAAAAGAAAGAAAATACATTTATTCAGTAAACTGACACAGATAATAATTCCATAATCTCTGAAAATCAACCTTGCAAGTTTAGGGCTTGATATCTGGCTGGAGAGTTACATGCAGAAGGCGGTTCTGCTGGCGAATGCCAGGATTGTGCGGAAATTTCTCTCCATGTAGCCCATATATTTTATAAGTTGTATTTGTGTTAAAATACCCTTGTATGATATCTTGTAAATAATAGTAGTAATAAACATGTGAGATAATATATATAAAGGTACACAAACAGAAGTCCTTAATTCTTATCTGTGCGAGTCCGAATTGGTCCCATCTCAGCACTAGCTGCAACATTAACAGTTGCAGCGCTGGTTTTATGATGGAACCATGTAAAATAACTCACGGACAATTGATGTACAGCTCGCAGTTACGCAGATGACGAGCGACCACTTACACGTGGCTCTTACAAATTGCGGTTTTGTCCCTCGTTGACCAGTTTGACTCACTAGCTATATCGTTGTCCATCACGATCAAGTGAACAACAAACATTGACCAAAACACAAATACCGTGGAGCATTTGCTCAAATGAGTGAGAAGGTACATACACGGTCAGCTGCTGCGAGCTATGGGCGCCGCCATATTGGCCTCAATTTCTACATGCGATAGATATCAATCAAATTATTTATTTGCCAGAATATGGTACAAAAGAGTTTACTAAATTCTGCCACTTATGGCGTGCAAATACATTATTCCTAAATTTTAATTAAGTAATTGTATACAATGTCAATGATAATGATACATGCAAATAATATAAATATAGCAATGATGTATAATAGAATAATCTATACATATAAATAATAAAATGGTAGGAAATTCAAAACTGTACATTGAATATTTTTTTGAAGGATACTTGGGGTGATCTACAATCGATATCGAAGCCAAACATATAGTTTTAAGAATTGTTGTCTGTTTGTCTGTATGTATGTCCGGGCTAAACTCGAAGAGTGCTGCATGGATTTAGTTCAAAATAAAAAATAATGAATATTACTGAGAGGTCGGGTCAACATATAGGCTACATATTATTATGCTATCACATACGGGGGAGGAGCTGTGGTAATTTATAAAATTTTACGCGGGTAAAACCGCGGGGCCCACCTATTAAAAAATGAATACGTCCATTTGTGATATAAAAATGTTAAGTATCCATTCTTACGTTAACAGATCTATTGATCGTCCACCTATAGTTCGACTTTTAATTGTATTCAGTAACTTGACAGTTCAAAGAGTTCAAAGAAAAATAATGTTACCATACTAAAACTAATAGTGTGGGGAAGTGACCGAGTTTACGTCAGAATGAATGATAAAAATAGTTTAATTTAAATATAAGTTTAAAAATTCGTAGTTTGACTCTTTAATTATATTCAGTAACTTGAGGGATCAAAGAAAAATTATGTTACCATACTAAATCTAATAATAGTGTAGGGTAGTAAACGATTTTACGTAAAGACCTGATGAAAAATTGGTTTAATTTAAATAAAACTTAAAAAACTATTTTGTAACATGTGGAATATGTGTAATCCTACCATCCTAAGGATTAGTTATAATAATTATTCTTTATTAAAAAGTGCGCTGTTGTTATCCTGACATTGTGTTAAATGATCTATTAAAATTAAATGCAAGAGCTGAGACTGGCCCACGATTTTCGCGTCATAGATATTATCCCTATGCTATATATACCGAAAGAAAATGGGCAATGACGGTTGAAGAAACTAATTTACGTGTTCGAAATAACGTCTGAGACAACCACGTGGTGATTCTCGTGTAGAGTACGAAAATTTGTTTGAATATTCTACGCGAGGTTTCTGAGTAGGTTAAATCCTCATTTCGTTTATATTAATATTATAGTAAAACTTATATTTTCTTATAGATAGGGCAGACCTTATTTCTTGGCGGCAACGTTATCTGCACTTAATAAAATAATATCGCAGAGAAGCACGATACATCTAGTATTAAGATGAACCTGGGTCAATGAAGATACTTAATTTTACCGATGCTAACACTTTTACATCCTATGATTTGTATGAATAAAAACAGTGTTGTACAACATTCACTTTTTTAGGTCATACTACAAAAAAGTATGGACCGGTGAAAGTGTTCAGTCATCTAAACAAATGTTTCTGGAAGGCCTAACCACGGGGCTCAAAAATCCTACTGGTAAAGGAGAAAGATTAATAGTTTGCCGTATAGGCGGAGAGGAAGGCTTTCTGTAGGACGGGCTCCTCATTTTTGAAGCCAAGAAAAGAAGTGGTGGTTACCACGAGGAAATGAATGCCCAATGTTTTGAAGAGTGGTTTGGGATTATCTTACCTAAATGGCGGCCTAACTCTGTTGTCGTAATAGACAATGTCCTTACCATTCGCGAAAAATCAAAACAATGCCTAAGATGTCCAGGAAGAAAAAAGAAATTAATAGTGGCTGAACATTAAAAATATTTCATACCAGCAGTGCCCGCGGACTTTGTTCCGCGTTATAAATATGTTTGTCCCTGCCCGTTTGTCCCGCAACTTGGATTACATTATTCAAGTTTAAGTAAAGATACATTATTAATTTTAGATTTTTTCATAGCCTATGACACTCCATAATAACGTAGCTTTCTATTGGTGAAATAACTTTGAAGATCGGTTCAACAGATTCAGAGATGACCCCTTACAATGTCACAAACTCACAAACGTACCTCTGTATAATATTAGTATAGACGAAGAAGACACGGTGAAGGCAACTAATAGATTCGGTTAAAAATCAAAATCAAGTAATTGAAAATTATGCAGTTGCATGAGATGGCAGCAAAACATGGTATAATTTTGCTAAGACTGCCCCCTTACCTTTTTGTCTGTGTGTCTGTTTGTCTGTATGTATGTCCAGGCTAAACTCAAAAAGTACTGCATGGATTCACTTCAAATTTTGCATGAATATTACTAAGAGGGCGGGTCAACATATAGGATACATATTATCACGCTATCACCTACGGTGGAACTGTGATAATTTATAAAATTTAACGCGGGTAAAACCGCAGGGCTCGGCTAGTATGTAATAAATGTGTTTTTAAGACAATCTTATTAATTATTTAAAATAAAACGTTCGTGTAAGTACATTATTTAAGTTCATTCATGTTAGTTCATTCCTACACCACCTCACTATCTCTTTTTTGTCAAAACCTGGTAACCCTTCATCTGTCAAGTTACTGAATACAATTAAAAGTCGAACTATAGGTTGCTAGAGAAAGCCGCAGGCTAGCTAGGGTAGGATCCTCAGCGGCGAGGATCGCGTTGCCCCCTTAACACGTGATCGGTAATACCGTGCAAGTGATCTGACCCCCATTTCGAATTTCATCTTTTTACTTCAGCGGCCGCCTGAGGTGTGGCCCGAACCCCATAAGGGTGCCCTCAGGTATTAGTCGCTTAAATTAAGCTACTGGTTGAGAGCTTTTTGCGCTAGCCTACTGCTCGTTGCTTTCAATTCTTTAATTTTAATATACAATTGCTATATGTAACAATAATATACTACTACTACTTATTTAAGGATATTAAAAATATATGTGACGAAACAGACCGCACGGACGGACTAATTCAAAATAATAGGTCTTTACCTATGAAATTGCCGTTTTGTATGAAAAAATTTAAACGAATTTTTTTCATGAATTTTTTTATTTGTATTAATCGAAGTAATCACCCATGCAATCAATGCATCTTTGCCATCGCAGTGGCAGTTTATTGATGCCCTTCTTAAAGAAATCAGCTGGACGGGAGGCAACAAATTCTTCAAAGGCATTTTGTACTGCCTCTCGGGTATTGAATTTTTTTCCCGCCAAGAAGTTATCCAAATTCTGGAAAAAGTAGTAGTCTGTAGGCGCAAGGTCTGGTGAGTAGGGCGGATGACGGAGAGCTTCCAACCCCAGTTCTTGCAACTTGGAGACCGTCTGCTGTGCAGTATGAGGTCGCGCGTTGTCGTGCAGGAGCAGCGGAGACGAGCGATTGACCAATGCTGGTTGGAGATGCGCCAGCTTCTCCATCATTGTGCTCAGTTCTTCACAGTACACATCTGCAGTAATGCTCACCCCGTTTGGTAAGAAGCTGTGATGAATCACACCGGTGCTAGACCACCAAACAGTGACCATCACTTTTCTAGGGGTAAGTTTTCGTTTAGGGCATTGTTTAGGTGCTGAACCAGGATCCAACCAACTTGCTGAGCGCTTGCGGTTATCAAACAGAATCCATTTTTCATCGCAGGTAACAATGCGGTTCAAAATTCCTTCATTTGTGTGTCTGTTGAGCAGTGCAAGGCACGTCTCGACGCGTACTTCGCGCTGGCGATCATTGAGTTCGTGGGGCACCCATTTGTCAAGCTTTTTTACCTTGCCAATTTGACGCAAATGGACCAATATTGTTTTGACGCTAACGTCGAAAGCTGCTGCTAATTCAGCCGTAGATTGTGTATCATCAGCTTCCACAACCGCCTTTAATTCGTCATTGTCGACCAAAGTCTTCGGACGACCGCGAGGTTCATTTTTCAGGTCGAAATTTCCAGAACGGAAGCGAGCAAACCAATAACAGGTGGTGCGTTGGTTTGTAGTGTTAGCTCCGTAAACGTCGTTGATGTTGCGTGCCGCTTGTGCCGCGTTGCTGCCACGACGGTACTCATATTCCATAATTACTCGATTTTTTAACGTATCCATGATGACGAAAAAGATTGAAATGCGATGAAAATGTAACACTAATCAATAAAGAAATGACTACTTTTGGAAAAAAGAATCCATGTTTTTAAAATAAAATTAATTTGAAATTAGAATTCTTAGCCAAACAAAAATTATTTTGATTTGAAATGGCCAGTACTGCAGAACGGCAATTTCATAGGTAAAGACCTAATATTTTGTTGCTTTAATTACTGTTTTTAAACTGTGTTTTTGTAATACATTGTGAGCTTGACAAGTACAAGTGTATGATAATACCCAAGTGCTGAATAAATTTCATTATTTCATTATTTTATCGTCAAAGAAGTTTCTGATATTATAATAACATTATATATATATATATATATATATATTTTAATAATGACATTGGTAAATTAATTAGATTTTCAGGTAGTTTATTAAATATTCTAATGCACATACAATTGACATTTCGTTTAAATAACTCTAGTTTAATTTGAGGTAGGCGTAGTCTATTTTTGTGTCTGGAGCGGATGTTTGCATGGTCGCAGAACTTTTCAAACAATTGGGGATGTTTTTTTTAGAAATATACGAATTTCATAAATATATAAACAAGGTAATGGAAGTACATTCAATTTTTGAAAAAGAGGTTTGCAGCTGTCTAGTGGAGATACATCGCATTTAGCTCGTATACATGCTTTCTGGGTTTTAAATACTCTTTCAAAATATACGGAGTTGCCCCATATTCCAATACCGTATCGTAGTATTGACGACACGTAAGCATGATAAGTAGTCATTGCCGCGTCCAGACTGACAGTCAATCGTATTCGTTGCAAAGCATATACGAAGCGGTCTAATTTACTGAACATTTTTTGTATATGTGATTTCCAGCTACAGTACTTATCCACCGTTATACCCAAAAATACACATTCATTGGCAGGAGACAGATAGTAATCATTAAAGTGAATGTCCAGATTTACGGTATGTGATTTGAATGTTTGAAACTGTAGTATATTCGTCTTCGACAAATTTATTCTTAAATTATTTTGCTCTAGCCAGGTAACGGCGTTTTTTAGGGCGTTATTTATTTCTCTGTCAAAGTTTTATTATTTTTTATACTTATTAGTTGTGTTCGTTATTAAGGTTGTGTCGTCAGCGAATAGAATAAAGCTCTTTTGAATAGCATCAGGAATACATTGATGTATACAATAAAAAACAACGGTACCAATCTGCTCCCCTGAGGAGTGCCAGTATTGTTTTGTCTATATCTCGACTTGAATGGTTTTTGTTCAGACATTACCGTTTTAGTTATCTCTACACATTGTTGTCTATTTTCTATAAGTCTCTAGATCAAATCTTTGCCTTTCCACGTATGCCATAGGATACTAGCTTTCCTAATAAAGTTTTATGACAGACAAAGTCAAACGCTTTTGACATGACTAAGAATACACAACCAATTTTTTAATTTAACTTTAAGTTAATCAATGAGAAACATGCCAAAGTAGTAGAGCTATTTTTCTAAAACAAAATTGTTCAGCCCTTAGTATATTACACGACGTCAAAAAGATTACTATTTTCGAGTACATGACCTTCTCAAAGATTTTAGACAAAATCGGGATGAGACTGATAAGAAGATAATTATTCATATCGGTTTTTTCACCTTTCTTAAAAAGAGGCTTTATGATTGAATTCGTAATCGTTTTGGGATAGATAGTTTACTTTAAAAATGTCCTGCAACCTTGAAATGAGTGTGATAACTATTGTTTGGCAGATGTATCCCAGAATTCGTCCTGGAGAATATCGTGGTGCTGATCACCATGGCGCGGCGCACGGTGGGCGCGGCGCCGGAGGACGCGGACGCGGCCGGCCTGCTGCGCCCCGCGCTCACGCTCGTGCTCACCTTCATGGGGGACTCTTCCAGAACATTTAGTCCGCACTTGAGGTAACTGTAGTGAGCGTATGACCACCATGGCGCGGCGCCGGAGGAGGCGGACGCGGCCGGCCTGCTGCGCCCCGCGCTCACGCTCGTGCTCACCTTCATGGGGGACTCTTCCAGAACATTTAGTCCGCACTTGAGGTAACTGTAGTGAGCGTATGACCACCATGGCGCGGCGCCGGAGGAGGCGGACGCGGCCGGCCTGCTGCGCCCCGCGCTCACGCTCGTGCTCACCTTCATGGGGGACTCTTCCAGAACATTTAGTCCGCACTTGAGGTAACTGTAGTGAGCGTATGACCACCATGGCGCGGCGCCGGAGGAGGCGGACGCGGCCGGCCTGCTGCGCCCCGCGCTCACGCTCGTGCTCACCTTCATGGGGGACTCTTCCAGAACATTTAGTCCGCACTTGAGGTAACTGTAGTGAGCGTATGACCACCATGGCGCGGCGCCGGAGGAGGCGGACGCGGCCGGCCTGCTGCGCCCCGCGCTCACGCTCGTGCTCACCTTCATGGGGGACTCTTCCAGAACATTTAGTCCGCACTTGAGGTAACTGTAGTGAGCGTATGACCACCATGGCGCGGCGCCGGAGGAGGCGGACGCGGCCGGCCTGCTGCGCCCCGCGCTCACGCTCGTGCTCACCTTCATGGGGGACTCTTCCAGAACATTTAGTCCGCACTTGAGGTAACTGTAGTGAGCGTATGACCACCATGGCGCGGCGCCGGAGGAGGCGGACGCGGCCGGCCTGCTGCGCCCCGCGCTCACGCTCGTGCTCACCTTCATGGGGGACTCTTCCAGAACATTTAGTCCGCACTTGAGGTAACTGTAGTGAGCGTATGACCACCATGGCGCGGCGCCGGAGGAGGCGGACGCGGCCGGCCTGCTGCGCCCCGCGCTCACGCTCGTGCTCACCTTCATGGGGGACTCTTCCAGAACATTTAGTCCGCACTTGAGGTAACTGTAGTGAGCGTATGACCACCATGGCGCGGCGCCGGAGGAGGCGGACGCGGCCGGCCTGCTGCGCCCCGCGCTCACGCTCGTGCTCACCTTCATGGGGGACTCTTCCAGAACATTTAGTCCGCACTTGAGGTAACTGTAGTGAGCGTATGACCACCATGGCGCGGCGCCGGAGGAGGCGGACGCGGCCGGCCTGCTGCGCCCCGCGCTCACGCTCGTGCTCACCTTCATGGGGGACTCTTCCAGAACATTTAGTCCGCACTTGAGGTAACTGTAGTGAGCGTATGACCACCATGGCGCGGCGCCGGAGGAGGCGGACGCGGCCGGCCTGCTGCGCCCCGCGCTCACGCTCGTGCTCACCTTCATGGGGGACTCTTCCAGAACATTTAGTCCGCACTTGAGGTAACTGTAGTGAGCGTATGACCACCATGGCGCGGCGCCGGAGGAGGCGGACGCGGCCGGCCTGCTGCGCCCCGCGCTCACGCTCGTGCTCACCTTCATGGGGGACTCTTCCAGAACATTTAGTCCGCACTTGAGGTAACTGTAGTGAGCGTATGACCACCATGGCGCGGCGCCGGAGGAGGCGGACGCGGCCGGCCTGCTGCGCCCCGCGCTCACGCTCGTGCTCACCTTCATGGGGGACTCTTCCAGAACATTTAGTCCGCACTTGAGGTAACTGTAGTGAGCGTATGACCACCATGGCGCGGCGCCGGAGGAGGCGGACGCGGCCGGCCTGCTGCGCCCCGCGCTCACGCTCGTGCTCACCTTCATGGGGGACTCTTCCAGAACATTTAGTCCGCACTTGAGGTAACTGTAGTGAGCGTATGACCACCATGGCGCGGCGCCGGAGGAGGCGGACGCGGCCGGCCTGCTGCGCCCCGCGCTCACGCTCGTGCTCACCTTCATGGGGGACTCTTCCAGAACATTTAGTCCGCACTTGAGGTAACTGTAGTGAGCGTATGACCACCATGGCGCGGCGCCGGAGGAGGCGGACGCGGCCGGCCTGCTGCGCCCCGCGCTCACGCTCGTGCTCACCTTCATGGGGGACTCTTCCAGAACATTTAGTCCGCACTTGAG
Source organism: Pseudoips prasinana (assembly GCA_951640165.1). Classification (NCBI taxonomy): domain Eukaryota; kingdom Metazoa; phylum Arthropoda; class Insecta; order Lepidoptera; family Nolidae; genus Pseudoips; species Pseudoips prasinana. Next base: position 22,071,778 of record OX621260.1, read on the forward strand.
GTAACTGTAGTGAGCGTATGACCACCATGGCGCGGCGCCGGAGGAGGCGGACGCGGCCGGCCTGCTGCGCCCCGCGCTCACGCTCGTGCTCACCTTCATGGGGGACTCTTCCAGAACATTTAGTCCGCACTTGAGGTAACTGTAGTGAGCGTATGACCACCATGGCGCGGCGCCGGAGGAGGCGGACGCGGCCGGCCTGCTGCGCCCCGCGCTCACGCTCGTGCTCACCTTCATGGGGGACTCTTCCAGAACATTTAGTCCGCACTTGAGGTAACTGTAGTGAGCGTATGACCACCATGGCGCGGCGCCGGAGGAGGCGGACGCGGCCGGCCTGCTGCGCCCCGCGCTCACGCTCGTGCTCACCTTCATGGGGGACTCTTCCAGAACATTTAGTCCGCACTTGAGGTAACTGTAGTGAGCGTATGACCACCATGGCGCGGCGCCGGAGGAGGCGGACGCGGCCGGCCTGCTGCGCCCCGCGCTCACGCTCGTGCTCACCTTCATGGGGGACTCTTCCAGAACATTTAGTCCGCACTTGAGGTAACTGTAGTGAGCGTATGACCACCATGGCGCGGTGCCGGAGGAGGAGATTCCCAGAACGGAAACTTTGAAACCGAAAACGTACCGTGGTTTATTTTACAGTAGCTTCCCCGTACAAAGGGTCAGGTACAGGACCGACGGCTTTACGTGCTCTCCGAGGCACGGGGTGTAGTGTGCGCAAACACAGGGGCACATTCAATTGCATCACTCTTATGATCCGATGGGTCGACTAGTGACACGACCGGAAAGAGGTCAGGTACAGGACCGACGTCTTTACGTGCTCTCCGAGGCACGGGGGTGTAATACCGCTAGCTTCCAGTAAATAATCTTAATATCAGCCCGAAGTCTGGGAGTTGGCGGTATTATAATCCCGTGCCTCGGAGAGCACGTAAAGGCGTCGGTCCTGTACCTGACCTCTTTCCGGTCGTGTCGCTAGTCGTCCCGTCGGATCATGAGAGTGATGGAATAGAAAGTGCTCCTGTGTTTGCGCACACACTTGAGTACTATAATATGTCCCGTTCAGATGGCTAGTCTCCTTTAAGACTGGCCGCCGTGGCCGAATCTCGGCTAGGAGGACATTATTTATTATTATAGTACCTACACACAAAACTCACGCAAATATGTTAGTTAGTTAGTTGGGCGATATGTTTCCGCACTTTGCCTCCCAATTGGGCCATTGTGCGTGATACTTGTTTGGCTACTCGAACCATTTTAGTTCCATCCAGAAGTCCAGGAGACCACGAAAGCCTGGCTTGAGGGCCTCCTGCAGTGTCTTCGGATCATTCAGGAACTTTGCCCGTGGGTGAGCAACACTCTTGCAGTGTAGCAGTACGTGTGCTGGTGTTTCTTTACATTCAATGCACCCCCCTCTGTCCGTGACGCCAATCATGAAGAGGTGTTTGTTTAGTGTGCAGTGTCCGGTAATTGTGCCTATCACCATGTGTAGATCCTTTCTGTTTAGGTATAATAGATTACGCAAATATGTTGTTTGCAGAGCACGCCTAGCTGAATGCCTGGAGGCGATGTTACCGAATAACCCGGATGACCAGCAACCTCTCAGCAGTTTGGCGTCCTTCTACCAGGAACAACTGTTCAAAGAACATCCACATAGATTACAGGTATGATATTGGTTACAATATGTTTAATAATATCTAGGGACAGTGTCACACAGATTATCCTAGCCCCAAACTAAGCAAAGCTTGTACTATGGGTACCAGGCGACGATATACATACTTATATAGATAGATACATACTTATATACATAGAAAACATCTATGACTCAGAAACAAATATTCGTGCTCATCACACAAATATTTGCACTTACCGGGATTCGAACCCAGGACCACCAGCTTCGTAGGCAGGAGCACTACCAACGAGGCTACGGTGACCGTCAATGTACCAATTTGTTTTGAAAATTACTTTTTGGTGATAAAATATTTTACGATTCCGTATTTTCTTTAATGTACTGAAACTTTTTGAAATCACGATGATACCAAATAGTGGCATAATATAAAAAGAGACAAACACATTTTTAAATAGGATTTATCTTGAGAGATATTTTTTTTAATTTAATTTATTTATTTAAGTCGATCCAGTAGCTGTTACATCTACTAAATCTAAAATGTTTTAATCAATACAATAATATAATTTGAATGTACAGCTTCTAAAGGTGCCAGAACATGCACAATGACATTGGTGAGTAACACTGATAAAAAAAAGCTACAGGCTAGTCAGTATTCTCATATTGAAGACACTTAAATTAATCTATACATATAATAAAATCGTAGGAAAGTCAAAACAGTACATTGAATTTTTTTTTTAAATGGATACTTGGGGCGTGATCTACAATCGATATCGAAGCCAAAAATATAGTTTTTAGAATTTTTGTCTGTTTATCTGTTTGTCTGTATGTATGTCCGGGCTAAACTTAAATAGTTCTGCATGGATTTACTTAAAATTTTGCATGAATATTACTAAGAGGTCGGGTCAACATATAGGGTACATATTTATTTATTCATTTACACACAGAAATACACAGAATATTATCATGCTATCACCTACGGGGGAGGGGCTGTGATAATTTATAAAGTTTAACGCGGGTAAAACCGCGGGGAACAGCTAGTTATAATTAAAAACTATTAATATTAGGTACACAATGCATGCGATAGGATAATGAGATAGATTACAATGCTATCACGTGTCCTTACGCCTGCGTAAAACGAAACCTTAGGATTTTTTTTGTTAAGTAGAGGTAGGGCATATCGTTCATTCGCTCAAAGAGCAGCCCGACTGGGGAAGTACCTCCACCTTACAGAAAACGTTCCTTAATAATAACATTAATAATTTTAATGTTGTATTTCCGAGTGTGAGTAAGGTCGCCAGAGCTCATTGGGGTGGGGCAAAGGGTCAGCAACACTTGTTTGCTGACTCTAAAAGGCCGGCAACACACCCGCGACTCCTTTGGTGTCGTGAGTGTCCATGGGCGGCGGTGATCACTTACCATCAGATGACCCACTTGCTCGTTTGTCGCCCTCTGATATAAAAAAATATAAACAACGTATCATTCACGCGTTTTAGTTTTTGCAGTTGCGTATATAAATTCGTTGGTTAATTCATTAATGTTTAATACATCTGTGTTAATTTGACCAATAATTTTTATTTGACCCTTTCTTGTCATTTGTTAAAGGTGACGCTTGCAAACTGATAATATGACACACACATATGGTTGGTAAATACTTGCCTTTCAGGCCGCAGATCGGTTCCCACTCAATACAGATATTGGTGTGCATGAACATACCTGTTTGCCCTGAGTCTGGATGTAATTATCTACATAAGTATGTATTCACAAAAAGCAAAGTATTATATGTAGTATATCAGGTATAAAGTTTCCATCGTACAAGCTCTGCCTAGTTTGGGATCAGATGGCCATGTGTGAATAATATCCCAGGATATTTTTATTATTTTTATTCATTATTTGGAAAATAAGGTATGTGATATCAATAATGTCCTCGCCGAATTTTGGCCACGGCGGCCAGTCGCAATGGCACTTTCTAATCCATCACTTTTCATTTCATTATCCGATGGGACGACTAGCGACACTGCCGGATAGAGGTCAGGTACAGCACCGATGGCTTTACGTGCTCTCCGAAGCACAGGGATATAAAACCGCCAAATCCCAAACTTCGGGCTGATAGTGAGAAATTTTCTTTTTCCGAAAAATCGCTAAATCACTTTTGGCGCGACACGGGATTTGATCCCAGGACCTCCTTATCTTACTGCAAGGTCAACGAGGCATATAAGTACCCTGTTAATGGAGCTGTTTCTTACTATTCCAGTTAGTGCCCTGCCTGCTGGATGTGTTCGTGGGCATAGAGATGACCGGGCAGAGCGTGCAGTTCGAGCAGAAGTTCAACTACCGGCGGCCCATGTATCTAGTTATGGACTTCTTGTGGGGCATAGAGGAACATAGGGATGCGATTACGTGAGTACTATTATGGAACAAACGTTATTGCTTAATTTTTATGTGCTGCATAAAAATGGAGGGCTAAGAATGGCTGCGATGGTATGGATGGTAAGGATGGATGCCGAAGATATATAGAGTACACTTTCTAGCACCAAAATAAACAATACATGACTTACAAATAAGCAAATACAGGTACAATCGGAAGTCTTATCGCTTTGTGGCGATCTCTTTCGGACAACCGTTGGGTGCACAAGGAAAAGTATGATATAAAAGGCAGTAGTTGTAAGTGTACTGTCAAATATTCAAAGTTGTGTACATATAAACAATTTACATAAAAATACTTATATTTTGAATACTAATAATACTAAACTATAATAATATACTATACATACAAAATATTATGCATCTGTTTATTACATTATATGCAAATAAGGAGTTTTGAAAAAGGAGGTTACGAAAAGCAGTTAAGAGATAAAAAGATAAATTATGAAGATAATTTATAGCGATAGAAAATGTGATTAACAAAAGAAGTATATAATGAAAGAGCTAACACAATGAAAGATAGTAACGGGTAACTCGCGTAATCAGTTTCATGTTGTATTCGGAACAGTGGCCCAGGGGCTCTACCGGCTAAGTCGCCGAACATTGATTTCTTAAATGGCGTTCAAATAAATAAAGGTTAGAAATGACTTAATTAATCGTTAAATCGGCTTCCATGAGCACATGTGACGTCATAAATGGTCCGAAAGCGATTGTCAACGTCGAAGCCGATTTAACGATTGATTAAGTCATTATTAACCTTTATTTATTTGAAAGCCATTTAACAAATCGATGTTTGGCGCCTTAGCCGGTAGAGCCCCAGAAGAAGTCAAAACTGTTGGCCGAATCCAACATAAAACTAATTACGTGCGATACCCGTTACTATCTTTCATTATGTCAGCTCCTCACGTCAGTTTTAACGTCACGTCACGTCCCTGTATGTATATCTATGAAATTTGTAATTCTGTAAAAAATAATACCGAACTTTACATACGTAAGAAAGATATATGTAATTTCAACACCAATTTAATTGTATTTCTTTAATGTTGCTGTTTATTTTGCACGCTATTTATAGTAGCAAAACACGCATGTTCATTTATAGCCTAGCGGTAGCGTGTTCAATCGCAGATAATGAGGTCATGGGTTCAAATCCGGGTCGGGCCGAAAAGTGATTTTGATTTTATCGTAAAGAAAATTTATCAGTATCAGCCCGATGTCTGGGAGTTGGCGGTATAATGCCTCCGTGCCTCGGAGAGCACGTTTCTGGTCGTGTCGCTAGTCGTCCCATCAGATCATGAGAGTGATGGAATAGAAAGTGCCCCCCCTAAGAGACTGGCCGCCGTGGCCGAAATTCGGCCGGGAAGTTGTTATGTTATTTTAAGAGTTATAAGGTCTTTGTATACCGTGTTTTACGCAAATAAATATAGTATGTAATTAAGGCCAGGTATAAGTGAAAGTGTATCGTAGTGGAAAGGATAGACCTTTTAGTTACGATCCTCTTTTTTGGGTACCCAAAGGGTAAAACGGGACCCTATTACTAAGACTTCGCTGTCTGTCTGTCTGTCACCAGGCTGTAGCTCATGAACCGTGATATTTAAGACAGTTGAAATTTTCACAGTTGATCTATTTCTGTTGCCGCTATACCAACAAATACTAGAAAACAAAATAAAATAAATATTTAACGGGGCTCCCATACAACTAACGTGAATTTTTTGCTCGTTTTTGTGGATTATGGTACGGAAACCTTCGTGCGCGATTCCGACTCGCACTTGGCCGATTTTTTTTTATTATTTGTTGTATTATTATTATATCACGGGCTAGTTGCGCCCACTCTAAGGTATGGTGTTTTCTTTCGGGGTAACGCAACGGGTAAAGAATGGGTATTTAAGGCCCAGAAACGTTGCATTAGAGCAATATGCAAATTAAGTACTACTGACACATATAAACCACATTTTGTGAGACTCAAACTGTTAACTATGCCTTCTTTGTACTTATTTGAAGTTGCTATGTTTGTAAAGCATAACTGGTCCAGATTCTCGTCAGTAGCCAGTATTCGAAGGTCTGAGAAGTTACACTTGATCCCCGCCAAAACAACGTTGTATCATAAAAGTATTTTTGTAATGGGACCAAAAATCTATAATAAATTACCATCGTTTTTGCGTACTATAGAAAATGTAAAAATATTCAAAAATAAATTACAACTATTTCTGGTTGAGAAGGCATATTATTCTCTTGACGAATTCTTTAATGACAAATTGTAATATATTACAACATTGTATTAGACACATAACAATTTAATTAATTATAATAATTATTATTTCTGACATGACATGACATTTACTTCATTCTAGCGAGACATTTTATTTATTTTGTATTTTGAATTTCACTGTTACCCATTGGACTTTCTGTTTTGACTTTAATTTTGTATTTTTTATATTAGAATGTTGTATTTGTAAATTTAGATTGTTTTTTTTTTTGTAAACTTAGATGGTATGTACACCAAATAAGTAGATGTGATTTGTACACCATTCTCATGGTAGAACATAGTGCACGTAACCTAATTTAAGACCAATCGTTGTATTATTACCTATGCTTCACAAATAAATGATGATTATTATTATTTCCAGACGGTTAGCAAAAGAAGCGGAATCAAACATGGAAGCGGTTCACCCACCGATATTTCTACGTTTTGTGAACTTGCTTATGAACGACGCCATTTTCCTGTTGGACGAGGCCCTTGGGAACATGGCTCAAATACGCACCATGCAGGCAGCACAGTAAGTTTACTATTTTATTTATTGACATTATTATAATAATAATATATAGGGACAATGTCACACAGATCATCCTAGCCCCAAACTAAGCAAAGCTTGTACTATTGATAACAGGCGATGATATACATACTTATATTGATAGATAAATACTTATATACATAGAAAACATCCATGACTCTGTAACAAATAATCATGCTCATTACACAACTATTTGCACTTACCGGGACTCGAACCCAGGACCACCAGCTTCGTAGGCAGGAGCACTACCAACTAGGCTACGGTGACTGAAAATTATTGATCTTATTATTATTTACTCTCGGCTATCTGATCCCAAACTAAGCAGAGCTTGTACTATAGAAACAAGATAACTGGTATACTACATATAATACTTTTCTTTTGTAAATACATACAAGTTGGGTCAATCAACTTTTAAAGTACTCCTTTCGTGTCCCTATGAAATTAAAATCCAAAAACAATATTAAATATGAATATTTTGTAAATATTGTTGTTATATTATGGAATAAGATGCTTAGATGTTATGTTACTATGTTTATATGTACAACTTTTTAAATTATTAGTCGCTTTTTTGTAAAAACGCAGGGGAACACTGTCGATATTCGTACAAAAACAGTATGTCCCCAGGTATGGGTCACAACAAACATTTGCCTTTTTTTCGGCTTAGCTGCTTAGAGACATAGGTTTTTAATATTTTTATTAGATAGCTATTGGAGTAAGCTTAGCTAAAAAGACAGTTGATACATATTTTTTAAATTATAACGTACATTTTTATTTTATGAAGTGTTTGTCCCCAAACAGAATCTAAAACATCAATTCTACTGCGTTATATGAAAAAATTCCAAAATTTCTCGAGAAATAGCTCTAAGCTTTAGTTATTAGTGAGAGTGATTGTCTCTAACTACGTTGGCAAGCCGCAGCAAGATCAATGTCTCACAGGTCGGCCGTCACTGTGCGACAAGCTCTCAAGAGGTGTGCGCGGTTTTATTACCGCTCTACTAAGTTACGACATAGATTTGGGTAAGATTTTATAGTTAGTTGCTTTTGTTATTAAAATTTAAAGCCTTTTTGCTCTAATTTTAAAATTGGACCACTATCATTTCGTTTAATTCCGTAAATGTAAATTTATAATCGATTTTCTGTTACTTTTTCCCCCGCGTTTCTGTAAATTTCTCTGGCGTTGTAGGTAACTTTAGAGAATGTATGGCAAAGGTGATACCGATTTGAATCATAATAATTCGTCTTTATTCGTAACAATAACGTCAACTTTCTATTATTTTTAAAATATTTGAACTAAATATTTAAATAACTGTATTATATGTAATTTCAGATTGAAATAAAATACAAAACAAAAAGTATTAATGTCAATTAGTGCGGCTGAAAAACAGAAACTTTATAGAGAACGATTGGAAAATAATTCCGAGAGTTACGAAGAGGCAAAAAGAAAGCCAAGGGAACGATTACCCGAAACATAAAGATTAGTCAAAGATTTGACTCCAAAAGAAAATAACGAAAAATATGTTAAACAGAGTTTTGGAAAATACACCGCCAAGTTTCGGAGACCTGAAATTACGATTTAAGAAATGCGGAAAATCACAGAAAATGATGAACATTTTTATATTCACTCCAATGATGGATGGTACGGTCAATAATTATGCTCACCAATCTTGACAAACAGCTAAATCTTTGGACGATGATGAACCCTTGGTTGATCTCAAATTTACCAAAGGACATTACTAATAAGAGGCGCAAAATATATATGAAGAGCTATATTCCCAGAGCACGACTAACCCAATACTTTACCGAAGACAACCCGGACGTCAGCCTGTACGACATTAGAATGGCTCTAAAACAGCTTAAGAATAACAAGACGCCTGGTGCTGATGGATTTACAGCAGAGCTTCTAAAGGCGGGTGGTACACTAATCCTACGGGCCCTTCAAAAGTTATTTAACTCCGTCATACTAGAAGGTCAAACGCCACAAGCATGGCACAGAGTTGTGGCGGTGCTCTTCTTCAAAAAGGGTGATAAAACCCTCCTGAAGAAGTACAGACCCATCACACTGCTGAGCCATGTTTACAAATTGTTTTCGAGAGTCATTACAAAACGTCTCGCACGCAGGTTTGACGACTTCCAGCCTCCCGAACAAGCCAGTTTCCGTAAAGGCTTTAGTACCATAGACCATATACATACGCTGCGGCAAGTTATACAGAAGACCGAGGAGTATAACCAGCCATTATACTTAGCGTTTGTGGACTTCCTCGGAAACCTCGGATTCAATCGAAACCTGGGCCGTAATGAGGTTTCTCCAAAGGAATCGAATACCGGTATATCGAGGTGTTAAAGTGTTTGTATGAATACGCTACTATGTCTATGCGACTCCAGGACCAGAACTCGAAACCTATCCACTTGCAGCGAGGTTTGAGACTGGGAGATGTCATATCTTCGAAACTGTTCACCGCTGCATTGGAAGATGTCTTCAAGCTTCTGGAATAGGAAGGCTTTGGTATCAATGTCATGGCTGAGACCTTTGAAGACCTCGGTACAATGCTCGATGGCGTCAGCAGAGTCTCTCAACAAGTGGGTCTGAAACATCCATGAATCACCCACTCTAGTTTAGGTTGGAGACTCTGCACTCGAAGTTGTAGAGAACTATATTTACCTAGGACAAGATCATCCAACTAATTAGGTCCAACTTTGAGAAGGAGGTCATTCGTAGAATCCAGCTCGGCTGGGCAGCGTTCGGGAAGCTACGTAACATCTTCTCGTCCCAAATACCGCCGTGTCTCAAATCGAAAGTCTTTGACCAGTGATGACTTACGGAACAGAGGCGTGGTCGCTCACTATCGCCCTTATCAGACGGCTCAAGATCACCCAAAGAGCAATGGAAAGTGCTATACTTGGAGTTTCCCTGCGAGATCGAATCAAAAATGCTGAGATCCGCAGGCGAACCAAAGTGACAGTGGGCAGGGCACATAGCTCGTAGAACCGACGGCCGAAAAGTTCTCTAGTGGCGACCACGATTCGGAAGTCGCAGCGTAGGGAGGCCCTCTACAAAATAGACCCATGGTCGCTGGATGCGGATAGCGCAAGACCGGTAATTGTGGCGATCTTTCGGGGAGGCCTTTGTCCATCAGTAGGCGTGTTTCGGCTGATATGACGATATATTCTTCTCATGATGAACAACCTTGTTCAAGTTACAATAAAGAAAATTCTAAAATCGCAGTTGGTGATCTACTCCTTAACATTTAGGCAGATTCTTACAAAATTTAAAATCAAAAATTTTAATTTTATGTTGATCTTACTCGCCAAATATTAGTTTAGAAAATAATGAAGAAGGTTATATTAAGTATTTGTTATTTGAGAAGATATTTTTCATTGCTTTTATTTCATAATGGTTTCTTAGATTTCTTTTAGGCCTTAGATCTCATTTATTTTTAACATACGGATTTTCAACACATTCTCTGTTGTTACCAAATAGTTTTCTCTAGCGTTACTAAATGTCCCTACCTTTTCGATTTTGTTTTGGTAGTTTGTTGCAAGATTTTCACTCATTTATACATAAAAACTAACAAAATGTAAACCTTAATACCTGCTTGTTGTCATATTATATAATTATTAATACTGATTATGTTCAAGTATGATTATTTTAAAAAATAAGCTGTCGCAATGGTTATGGTAACACCGTAGACCTTAAAACACCATTTATTATGTGATAATATAATAAAAAATAAAGTCTGATTATATTAATATCTACTGTTTGATTATCTCTAATCACTAATACAATTTGTATAAGTAATATGTGGTGTTTTACTCCATAATAATAAGTTCTAATTTTAGTAACGCGAGAGATCCATAATCATAAAGTATAAAAAATATCCGAAAATATAACAAAAACTTCGCAGCTACTACGAAAAACATAAAATTCAATGAATTTCCTTGGCGATGGTACAATAAGTTTATTAAAATATGTAAAAATTTATTTTCAAAAAAATCTTGTTCAATCCATTGAAAGGAGCACTTTAAAAGTTGATTGTCCCACTTATATAGATAATTACACCCAGACTCAGGACAAACAGACATGTTCATGCACACAATATGTGTCCTGGATGGGAATCGAACTCACGACCTCCGGGGTGAAAAGCAACCATTTGCCAACCACGCCAACAGGTCTGTCGTTAATACTTGACTTTCACGCCGCAGCTCGTGGGTTCGATTCCCACCCAGTACAGATATTTGTGTGCATGAAAATTTCTGTTTGTCCTGAGTCTGGGTGTAATTATCTATATAAGTATGTATTTTCAAAAGTAGCGTATATCTATGTGGTTTCCATAGTACAAGTTCTGCTTAGTTTGGGATCGGATAGCCGTGTGTTAATAATGTCCCAGGATATTATTATTAATATTTAAATGTTTTATCAACTAATCCATTAATTATATCATCATCATCAGCTTGATATAGACTTCTGGTGGACACAGGCCTCCCCCAAAGGTTTCTATAAATTCGCCATGAAGAATGCTTCGCAGACGGGCCTGTTGGCGTGGTTGGTAGATACGCTGCCTTTCACGCCGGAGGTCGTGGGTTCGATTCCCACCCGGGAGAAATATTTGTGTGCATGAACATGTCTGTTTGTCCTGAGTCTGGGCGTAAATTATCTATATAAGTATGTATTTACAAAAGAAAAATAGTATATGTAGTATATCAGTTATCTGGTTTCCATAGTACAAGCTCTGCTTAGTTTGGGATCAGATGACCATGTGTGAATATTGTCCCAAGATATTATTATTATTATTTTTGACGGGGTTTGGCGTACTCACCGCGGTTGGCATGCGAGTTGGCGACCGTAGTGTCAAAATCTATACATATAATAAAATCGTAGGAAAGTCAAAACTGTACATTGAATATTTTTTTAAAAGGATACTTGGGGCGTGATCTACTATCGATATCGAAGCCAAAAATATAGTTTTTAGAATTTTTATCTGTTTGTCTGTATGTATGTCCGGGCTAAACTCAAAAAGTACTGCATGGATCTACTTCAAATTTTGCATGAATACTAAGAGGTCGGTTCAACATATAAGCTACATATTATCACGCTATCACCTACGGGGGAGGAGCTATGATAATTTATAAAATTTAATGCGGGTAAAACCGCGGCTCGGCTAGTACCAAATAATATCAAAGTCACAACTGTAGTTTTAAGTTGTTAAATTTAAGTTAAAGGTAGCAGTTAACGGAATAAAAACATCTGTCACATATTAATGTATTTAAACTCTCGCGATTTGTACACGTTTTATATATTGTGGACACGAGCCTCAATCGCGATAACAATTTAAGGCAAATCACATAGCTGGGCACCGTTAATCAAATAGTTAACTTCGTTAATCCGCTACAAAAAAATTAGCTTCGTTAAACGTAGCGTTATATTTCGGAAGAATTAACAGAAGTTAATGTTAATCGTTAATATGTGTAAAATAGCATTTTTATATCTTTGCAATAGTGAAAATATAAAACCTGTAGGTTTAGGTTCTGGAAGTTAGGTAACAGGATAGGAACAAAACAAAATATGTACTTGTATAATTCAAATGTGTAATTTAATCGTCGGGCATAAGGTGCATATTCCTCTTCATGAGCAAAAGTCTCCACAAACAACAAAAGGGAATATATGGAAAAGTTGAGCATCTAGAAAGACAGTATCGTACCTTGGGCAGGAATAAAAAAAAAATGTTTAAGATAACATGCGCCAAATGCAGTTTACGACGAATACAAAAAAAAATGTTTTCTATGTCTATGAAACCAAATTCGGAATAATTATAATTATAATTTTCCAAATAATTATAATTTTCTCTGATATTTTTTTAGTAGATTAGTTTAACAAATAATTTAATTACTTTTTGAGAAAAACAATATTATTTTGTGAATTTAATATGCTGTAAATGGAAGACTGATAATTTTGTTGATTTTTTCTAGAGGTTTTTTGATTTAAGTTTAATGTTTCAAATATATAAATAAATTAACTAATAAAGTTTGATTATTATTAGTTCAATACCCACACATTAAACTATCATGTTAATAAAAGTATTTAATAAAATAAATAAAGGTAATGGCCCATTTAGTATGAAAAATATACCTACGGCGTACAGAAATGAAATATGGGGGGAATCAAAGACAAATGATTATACTTTTCAATGGTAAGTGGTGCATTACTGTGGCCGATGGGGATAAAATATAATACATTGTATTATTGCGCGACCGCAACAAAGCTCGGGTGAGACCGAGACAGCAATATACGTGTTATTTATTACCTGAGCGAACGAGTTTGCTTATTAAGTGTCACGATGATATTTTTATTTAACAAAACAATGGCAAAGTAAGTCTGCTTGTTTCATTTTCAAGTCTAAACTACTGAACCGATTTTGGTTAAATTGCTTGCCCCGTAGTGAAGCGTATGAGATGTGGTTTGGAAGAATTAAATAACACAAATCATAAACTTACAAATTTATTTAAAACAAAAGTATGGTCATGGGTACTAAAGCCCGTCAATTAATTATGCCCTATGGAGGTAGGCGCGCCAAGTACTCTCCTGGCTGGCTTCGTCGCTAACGGAGATGTCGCGGAGTTCCAGGAGGATTACGCAGGCCGGAGGATGACCCACAGGGATTGGGCTGGTCTGAAGTGTGGCTTCGTCGCTAACGGTGACGGATGTTGAGATACAGTTGCAATTCGTACTTTGGACCCTCGTAGGCCGAACTTTGGACCCTGGGAATTGAAGTCCACTAAATGAAATATTCTTTTAACCTCAATCCTCTCCTGACTGTGACCGCGTAATGATGATGAGGAAGCGGGAGTACCAATTACGCATAAGGCGAATGTGTGCAATTGTCACAGGCAGAAGCGGAGTTTACAAATAGGAAACATTGTATTATGTGTAGTGTGAAGCACCGCACATAATATTAATTTACATTGTAGGCATAAGGCACAATATGAAGTTGACGTGGTATTTGCCACAAGGTCAAATAAAGGTGGCCGGTACACGTTACAATACCCTACTTGAGTGAGAACTAAATAATAATCAACACTTACCCAATATGGGGTTAACACTGATTGAAATTAACTTGTTAAACTAATAACTATTTGTGAATGAAGATTCACTTCAACTTGAAGATGTTACACGACGCGACTAAGAAAAATATAACGTTTCTTTTTAAGTGAGTGCGTACGTGCTATCGCAATGAGTGCAATCTGAGTCTGACCTCCCAACGTTCGCTAAATCCCCGCTCGGCGGCTCACGCTTCCCAACCGGATTTGCTTAGCGACCGCTCGGCGGCTACCGAACTGGTTTAAAGCGGCGGAGAATTAATACTAAAATGAACTAAGGAGCGTTGAATAGAAATACAACGTTACAATACCCCCGCGCTCAGTCAAGGATTTTACCGCTTCTAAAATCGTAAAATCCGCATTAGAACTCTGTGGAACTACTTGTTTACTCTTACATAATCATCTATCATACATCACGCAATCATAAAACCAGCAGCAGTTATAGTTCATTAGGACTAAAATAACTGTCGCTTACGTACAGAAAATGGTAGGTAACTCGTTGATTTTAACGTGATACCTTGCAAATAGTTGTTCTAGTAAAGGGTGGAAGTAGAGCGAAAGGAATATTTAAGTTGTGAAAAGAAAGAAAAAAAATTAATTTACTTCTTGGCTATTAATTTTAAGTCTTTTATGTGCCAAGAACCTAAATTTTTACCAGACATATCTTGGAGAACATAAACTAGCGGAGACTTTTTCTCGATAATTTTTGCTTTTATAAATTTGGGAGCTAATTTCTTAGAAAACCGACTCTCTTTATCACTTAAAAAATAAGCGCGTTTCATGACTACGTCACCTACGTCAAACTCGGCAAACTTGCGACGCAAATTATAATGTGACGTATTCTTTACATGAGCCTGCCATAGCTTTGCTTGGACACTGTCAAAGATTGTCGATAAACTACCTAAGTTTTCTGCGTAAATATCTCGGGGCAAAAACAGTATTTCACTACCAAGGTCATGATCAATGTAATGAGAACCGCATGTGACTAGTTCGCGACCAAAAACCAAAAATGATGGTGTAAAACCTGTAGCCTCGTTTACGGAGTTATTTATCGCAAACTGTACTTTTGGGATGAACAAGTCCCATGATCTGTGGTCATTATCCACATACGTAGATATGCAGGTTATAATAGTTATATTATACCTCTCGACTAAATTTACCTGTGGAGTATATTTAGGAGTATAATAGACATTTGGAATGTTATACTTCTGAAATAGTGCCTCTGCTACCTTGCCAGTAAACTGGGTTCCATTATCCATTAATACAGTTTGAGGTATGCCATGAAATAAAAATACGGATTCCTCTAAAATTTCTGTTATTATATCTGAAGTAGCTCTTTTAATCGGAAAGATTAAACAAAATTTTGAAAAACAACAAGTAATCACAAGAATAAAATTATTTTGTTTTTTAGAAGTAGGAAGAGGTCCCATAAGATCTATAGAAATCATTTGGAATGGTCGTGAACACTGTTTAGGACGACCCATTTCTCCTAAAACTTGATGATTTTGTGACTTGTATGCTAAACATTTATCGCAACCACTAATAAACGTGACGACATCTTGGTACATGCCTGGCCAATAATACTTTAAAGCTAAACGTCGGTACGTTTTAAATATCCCCATATGTCCAGCCGTAGGCTCGGAATGGTTCTCGTTAATGATGTCCGTACGGAATTCAGACGGCACGACCTGCTTCCAGGAAAATTCTGAAGTTAGTTCATGTTTATTTTTGGATAATCGAAAAAGGTAATTGTTTTTAATTATATAATTTGGGAATTTAGAAGCGTCATTTAGACAGCCATTGAAAATGTTATTGTACCAGCAGTCTTTAGTGTCCAAATAAGAGTTGGAAGTACTGATGGCACTAACTGGAACGATTCTAGAGAGCGCGTCTGGAATTACGTTATCTACGCCTCGGCGATGTTTAATAACAAAATTAAAGGCTGATAATCGGACACCCCATCTTGCTAACCGACCAGTAGGATTGCTCAATGAAAGAAACCACTTTAACGCACTATGATCTGTATACACCGTGAATTGCTGACCGTTTTCAATATAGCAACGCCAATGTTCAAGTGCAATGATGACAGCAAGTGTTTCACGCTCGGTTATGCTATAGTTTTTCTCTGCTGCGGTCAGTGACTTACTCATGTAGGCAACCGGATGTTCTTTGCCATCAATCAACTGAGTAAGCATTCCACCCACGCCATAACTACTAGCATCCGTATGCACTTCGAAAGGTTTGTTATAGTCGGGACAGGATAAAACAGGTGCAGAAACCAGACATTCCTTAAGCTTCTGAAAAGCAGAATCAGCTTCAGGAGTCCATTTAAAAGAAGGTGCAGCTTTCTTGGAAGATGTCAACTTATTCAAGGGGCCAGCTATGGTACTAAAGTTTGGGACGAAACGCCTATACCACGTCGCCGTTTCAAGGAAGCGTTTAAGGTCCTTACGACAAGTAGGTGTCGGATAATTCAGTATAGCTTCCACCTTGTCTGGATCTGTACGTAAGCCAGAATGATCCACAACGTAACCGAGATACTTAAGTTGCGGACTGAAAAAATTGCATTTCTCTAGGTTAATAGTTAGGTTTGCCTGTTTCAACTTATCCAGTACACGCAAGAGTAAAGTCACGTGACTATTAAAATCCTTGGAGATTATGATAATGTCATCCAGATAAGCGAAGACATTGAGGTCAAAACCCGAAAATAGCATATCTACAAGTCGTTGCTGCGTTGCAGGTGCATTTGTCAAACCAAATGCTGTTCGCTTAAAACGATAAGTTCCCTTACCAGGAACGTAAAATGCTGTTTTATCGCGATCATCTGGTGCTATTGGAATCTGCCAGAACGCTTTTGATAAATCAATGCTAGACAAGTAGCGTGCGTCTCGCAGATTATCCAGAATCTCGGAGATGTAAGGGAGATTATAAGCATCGCGTTTTGTGACGGAGTTCAATTTGCGACTATCAAGGCAAAACCTAGGTTGGCCGTTTTTCTTCGTAACAATGAGAACAGGAGATGACCAAGGGCTCTCGCATGATTCAATCACGTCGATTGAAAGCATCTCCTCAACTTGTTCTAATAAAATACGTTGCTTCTCAGGAGACAAACGGTAATATCTCTGACGTATCGGCTCTGAATCACCCGTGTCAATTCGATGGGTGATCAGATTTGTTGTACCTAAACCCTTTTTTTGAAATGAAATGTCCTCAAATTGTTTGATAACATTATCTGCCAGTTGTTTTTGGGACAAATCAAGATTATTATAGCTTTGTATAAAGGTTTGTTGAGAAGTTTCTAACGAACAATTGTCAGTTTGAACAAAAGCAATGCTATTAATATATTTCGGACACAATTTAAATTGGCGCCAAAAATCGATTCCTAAAATAAGATTATGTCTTATGTCGGGAATAACAAAAGCTTTCAAAATGTGAAACTGGTTTTCAAACTGAATTGGAATGTTAACATAACCTAGACTTTTTAATTTTTGACCTCCCGCTGCTGTTACAGTAACATAATCTGCCTTTATAAGAGGCAACCCGCGCTTTTCCAGAAGTAAATGAGCACCATTGCCTAAGATTGTGACAGCAGAGCCGGAATCTAGAAGTCCTGAAACGGTAAGATTATTGATCTGAACAGAAATATGAGGTCTGTCGTCAAAATCACTCTTGTCATCGAGAATTGTGTAGGTGTTATACGAGTTAAAAAATAATTTGATTGTTTGCAACCAATTATTCCAATCTTCCTTATCAAAATTATAATTCACACAATTCTCGGAAACTAGTTTTTTGGTTTGGTTTGTTTACTTATGCCACAGTTCGGGCAGTCAGGTGTTTTAACACCTTTGCGACCGCAACTAAAACATAATACAAAATTTTTGTCCGCTGTACACTGTTTAAGATTATGCGTGTTATTGCGACAACGGGGGCAGTAGTGCTGTTTAGTATTGGCATTAGGTCCATCAACTAACATAACTAGGAATATATTTATTATTATTTATTTTATAATTACTACCACTATTATTTTGAAATTTAGAAGTATTTTTATGATACGTATGACCGGAATAAGCAAACTCAGGTGCCAAAGTATCAGATGACGGTTTTGGAGGTTCCTTAAATTTCATAAATCTTGATTGAATAGTTTCATAATTTCGGCACAATGTTCGCAACTCATCAATACTTTTAACCTCGGAGGAAGAAGAGAGGGTATTCGCGTAAATAGGACGAATATTATGGAGAATGATTTCCAATTTATCTTCCTCTGATAATTTTTTTGTAAGTCTCGAAAAGAGTCCTGACATAATGGAAAGGTATATAATAATGGTTTCAGATTCTCCCTGTGTACGAGATCTAATTTCTGTAAGCAGTCTGTAATCAAAGTCAGACTGGTCGAAATCACGTCTTAATGACACTGCAAGATCGTCCCAACCCGAAACCGTATCCTTAATGCTTCTGTACCAATGCAATGCGTCTCCAGTAAAAATATCTGTAGCGTTAGCCAAGATCTTATTAGATGGCACATTTTTAGCCTGACAAAATATCTCACAACGTTGAATGAACGCCCTTACGCAGGATTTACCGTCGTATTTTAATTTAGACAATTTATTAACGTTGCCTTCGCAAGTAACAGTGACATTAACAGGTGTTGGAAGATTAGCAGGTGCGCAATCAGTACTAGTAGTGGCTATACTGCTGCGTGGTGACGGCGACAAATATCAGAATCAGAATATCATCACCCCATCTCATCCCGTGGGGGGCGTAGAAGTCGACCCGAGGGAATATCTACCTGAGGAAGGGCAGCAGCTTCCTTCTGATTACTATGACTATCTTACTGCGATCGCCAACCCGCCTGCCAAGCGTGGCGATTATGGCATATCCCCTCAAGACGATTCTTGAGGGAGGCTTGTCCAGCAGTGGACTTATTTAGCTGTAATGATGATGATGAGTGGCTAGAGGATCTACAGCAGATTCTTTAAGCGAGTGAAGTTTTTTGGTAGTGTTTTTGAAAAGGTTAACACATTGTTCGTAATTTTCTTTCAATTTATCATCATATACAATGCGGTTAAGCCGATGATATAAATGATTCATCATATTTTGTGTACGCAACAATGCATTTTTATCTAAAAACGTAGACTCTAAACTGGCGTAGACCTTTTCAAGAACGCCTAGAACACTATTTAAATCGTCAGTTGGATCGAAAGGACTAGTGAGAATGTCTTCCGAGGGAAACAATGGTCCACTCTTAGCTATTTGCTTGCGCAAGTCCTGCACTGTAGCAGCTGGTGTATCTCCCCTAATAGCGACTTCATACTCAAGCTCAGTCTTTTGAAGCGACATAAATTTCACCGGATAAGCCTTTATAATAAAAAAAAAAAAATTTTAAAAAAAGATTGTTACAAGACAAAAATTGGGTAAGTGTTGATCAATTACAAGAGAACTGACAATTACGTTACTGAAAATACTCCGTCTGTTACAATTTTTAAATTAAACTACTAACGTTTTGGTTGTTTTTTTTCACTTAAACATAAAAATGTATGAATAAAAAGCTGAAAAAGAAATTGCAACCAAAAATAAAATGCAATAAAACAAAGAAAAACAAAACTGCAACTAACGTGTAGGCAAATACCAAAACAATTTTATATAAAAAATACAAGTACATATACACAAAATAAGTTATGGTGCTGACTGTACCGTAGTTACAAATGTCGATAATACATCAGTAAGTGATATATTAAGGAGAAAAAAAAAAAAAAATGGAAAAATAACGAGTATAGAAAATTATGTTTCTGACTGTACTGTAGTTATAAATTTTGATAATGCATCAGTAAGTGATGTGTTAAAACTAAAAAAGCAATGTAAAATAACTTGTCTAGAAAACTATGTTTCTGACTGTACTTTAGTTATATTGTTGATAATACAGCAATAAGTGATGCATTAAAAAGAACAATATAAAAATAACGAGTACAGAAAATTATGTTTTTGACTGTACTTTAGTTATATTGTTGATAATACATCAATAAGTGAATGTATTAATAAAGAACAATTTAAATTAACGAGTACAGAAAATTATGTTTCTGACTGTACTTTAGTTATATTGTTGATAATACATCAATAAGTGAAGTTTAAAAAAAAGAACAATATAAAAATATCGAGTACAGAAAATTATGTTTCTGACTGTACTTTAGTTATATTGTTGATAATACATCAATAAGTGAAGTATAAAAAAAGAACAATTAAAAAATTACCGTGTCTAGAAAATTATGTTTCTGACTGTACTTTCTTTATTTTTAATGTTGGTAATAAACCAGTTAGTTAATTACTTAAGGTATCGAAATTACAACAAAAAAAAAAAACAAAAAAAAAATTATGTACATCATCAGCCAGGTTTTGCCCACTGCTGGACAAAGTTCTATTCCTAGCTTAGTTGGCAAATAATATACATAAGTAGGTAGCGCTGATGCTCGACTACCTGGTGTATCCCTTAGTCGCCTTTTACGACACCCACGGAATAGTATGGGGGTGGTCCTATTCGTCTACCCTATCGATGCCGGAACCACACGGCTATAAAATATATTTATGTAGAACAATATATAAAATGTTACGGTAAAGTAGGTCACTAGATTTTATTTTTACGTACACGTTAGTTACTATCAACCAAAAAAAATAAAAACGTTTCACAAAAACAAAAATACAAAGCACACAAACACCAATGCTACTACACTACCTCCATAAAAACATAAAAATTGACCATAAAAACCACGTTATGGGCGCCAGTGAAGCGTATGAGATGTGGTTTGGAAGAATTAAATAACATAAATCATAAACTTACAAATTTATTTAAAACAAAAGTATGGTCATGGGTACTAAAGCCCGTCAATTAATTATGCCCTATGGAGGTAGGCGCGCCAAGTACTCTCCTGGCTGGCTTCGTCGCTAACGGAGATGTCGCGGAGTTCCAGGAGGATTACGCAGGCCGGAGGATGACCCACAGGGATTGGGCTGGTCTGAAGTGTGGCTTCGTCGCTAACGGTGACGGATGTTGAGATACAGTTGCAATTCGTACTTTGGACCCTCGTAGGCCGAACTTTGGACCCTGGGAATTGAAGTCCACTAAATGAAATATTCTTTTAACCTCAATCCTCTCCTGACTGTGACCGCGTAATGATGATGAGGAAGCGGGAGTACCAATTACGCATAAGGCGAATGTGTGCAATTGTCACAGGCAGAAGCGGAGTTTACAAATAGGAAACATTGTATTATGTGTAGTGTGAAGCACCGCACATAATATTAATTTACATTGTAGGCATAAGGCACAATATGAAGTTGACGTGGTATTTGCCACAAGGTCAAATAAAGGTGGCCGGTACACGTTACAATACCCTACTTGAGTGAGAACTAAATAATAATCAACACTTACCCAATATGGGGTTAACACTGATTGAAATTAACTTGTTAAACTAATAACTATTTGTGAATGAAGATTCACTTCAACTTGAAGATGTTACACGACGCGACTAAGAAAAATATAACGTTTCTTTTTAAGTGAGTGCGTACGTGCTATCGCAATGAGTGCAATCTGAGTCTGACCTCCCAACGTTCGCTAAATCCCCGCTCGGCGGCTCACGCTTCCCAACCGGATTTGCTTAGCGACCGCTCGGCGGCTACCGAACTGGTTTAAAGCGGCGGAGAATTAATACTAAAATGAACTAAGGAGCGTTGAATAGAAATACAATGTTACAGTAGTATACATGTAAAGAATGAGTATTTGTTTAATACCTTAGGTGCATAGCATAGATTAAGAAAATACATTATTTAATTATTTTTTATCTATCATGTCATGTCAAATTCCTATGAATAGACAAAAAAATATATCGTATATACCTACATATTAGATTTGTAGACGGATATAGTAAACTTTTTATCCCAGTGACATTTTTCCATGGGATAAAATAATTTAGAGACGGGCGAAACCGCTGGTGCAGCTAATTATTATCCAATTTTGATCGGTCTACTGCAAGATCTCTCCATTGAATTATTTTTTTCTTTTTACATATAATGAACAGTGGGTTATGCCTGCATTATTTACCATTATTTTCGTTTTTGTACAAAAACATTTTTGTACCGGGTCGGATTATGGGCCATGACCTTTAAATGTATTATGCGCCTCAGAAGCGTATGATGTAATGGCAGTTTAAATAAGGTTGTTTTTCTAGGGTTAACGATTAACGGACTTCTGCATATTAACGGAAGTTAACGTGTCCGTTAACATTTTTAATTGTTAACCAGTTAATCAAAATGTTAACTTCGTTAATTAACGAGTTAATGCCCAGCTATGGCAAATCATTACCTTTAGGTTACCCGACGTTTCGGTATGGATTGCACCGTTTAAACATATAAATCCACAAATTATAAAAATCTGTCACATAGCCACATGTATATTTATTTAACTCTAAGTCAATTAGTTTCCTAAATTGTTCCGGAAGTTTGTTAAATATAGACACAGCGATACTATAACAGTTTTTCTCACATAGTTTAAGTCTATTCTGTTGTATCTCTAATGCTTTTTGTACAATTATCCTTTTTAATGGAGCGTTTTTATTTATTTCAAAAAATGATTGGTTATTTAACTAATTTACACATTTCGAAAATATACAGAGACGAAGCGTAAGGTTTCTTTGGAAAAATTTTGGTTTGCAGGAATCAGTCCACTTATGTTGAAATGTCGATCTAATACAATTTTTTTCATTATAAATACCTTCTAGGCATCTGTTCCCTATATAATAATTCCATATCTTTGTGCAGAGCATACGTGGCTATGGTATACCATTAAAGCCGTTTTCATATTTTTTATTTATTTTTATTTTATTTTATTTTGTTGGAAAGCCTACAGTTGTTGATACGTGATTAGCTATTTGTATATAATGTAGAAAGCCAATTACAGGTTTTCACCAATAGCCATACATTACAAAACTGGTACATGTTTGCTTATATCTCGGAAACATGCAACTGAATACATATCTTAAAAATGTTAGTTTCCTTACAGTTACTTATTACTAAAGAAATCAAGGCATAGCAACCGCTTTACTGTTTTTATGTTGATTGAATAAGGGTCTAAGTTATGTTTCTTACATAACATGTTAAAATTCCTACTTGCTCTCACTATGAACGAGTTTTGTCGGTAATTCGTTGAAACAATTGGAATTGATATAGGGGGATTGTGACGAGTTCTGCTAGGTACGTTAAAGTTGATTTTGCTTAATTATTCCGGACAATCTATTAAATTGGATATTATTTTTAGTAAATATGAAAGATCTGAGGTTTCTCGTCGTTTAATAAGTGGCATTAGGTGAAATTTCCTACACAGTTCGAGATAGTTGTCTGACCGATATGGTACTTTGGCACGAAAACATAAATATTTTATGAAACGTTTCTGTATATTTTCAATTCTATCTATGTACAGATTATAATTGGGATTCCAGATTTCCGATCCATACTCTAAGAGATTTCTGACAAATGTGCAATACAGTATCTTAAACGTTTTAATGTCACTGAAACTGTTTGAGATTCTCATAATAAAGCCTAAAGATCTAGAGGCTTTAGAAATTATTTTGTTTATATGAATATCAAACATTAATTTTGAGTCATGGTAAATCCCCAAGTCACGTATCTCATTTAACCTGGGAAGTGTTTGACCATTCAAAGTGTAGAAAGATGATATTATATTTTTCTTGCGAGAGAAGGTAACTACTGAACATTTCGTCGAACATTCAGATCGAGCTTATTAATATTACAGTAAACCTCAAGTCGTTTCAAGTCGGCTTGAAATGATTCAATGTCAGATGCAGATGAGATAGTAGTAAATATCTTCATGTCGTCTTCGAAGCATAAGATATTGGATGAATAAAGACACTGGCTAATGTCGTTTACATATATGATGAAGAGAAGTGGCCCTAACAAGGAACCTTGCGGGACGCCACTGGGGACAGGGACCCAACTTGATACGTAATTATTAACGACAACAGCTTGAGACCTGTTATGAATATAAGAACTAAACCATCTCAGCAAGTCCCCAGATATTCCTATCATATTTAATTTATGTAATAGTATACTATGGCTTATACGATCGAATGCTTTGCTATAGTCTGTGTAGACAACATCAACCTGCTTACCTTTATCCATAGCATTCGAGATGAAATCATTCAGCAGAACAAGATTCGACACTGTAGATCGATTTCTAAGAAAACCGTGTTGAGAAGTACTATAACACTGTTTGAGCGTCGAATAGACTTGATCATATACTACTCTTTCTAACAGCTTTGCAATAACACATAATTTCGATATTGGTCTATAATTTTGTACGTTAGTTTTGGATCCACCTTTATGGATCGGCGAAATAAAAGCTGATTTCCAAATTTGAGGTACAGTGAATGTAAGCAAAGACTTTTCAAAGAGCATTGATATAGGTGTTGCCAAAGAGGAAGCGCAATGTATGATACATTTTGGAGATATATTATCGGGTCCTGCAGATTTAGTAGTATCTAGATTTTTTAGCATAGATCCGATTTCATCGTAGCTTATGGCAATTCGATTAATGGTTGATGATGTGCTAACTAAATAGTTTGATAATGAATGTTGAGAATTATTTGTTGGTGCATTTAAAAAGTAGAGTGAAAATATGAGGAAAAGGCGTTGCAGATTGATTCCCCAGTATTATGAATTGATCCATTGTATTCAAGAGCACTGGGTATGAGATTTGATTTAAACCGGTTTTTTACAAAATCCCAGAAGCATTTAGGGTTGTTTTTTATAGAACTTTCTGTCATATTGAGGTAGTTTTTGTAACAAATGGCTTCAAGAGATTTCACCCGTTCCCGTAATAATTTAAAAGTACTTTCATCCGATCTATTACCATAAATTTGAAATTTTTTGAAGTATTTGTATTTTTCTCTAATTAATTTTATCAAAGACCTGTTATACCAAATGGGATATGAGTTATTTTTCCTCATTTTTGTTGGTATATATTTTACATGTAAGCCATATAATGTTTCATAAAAAAAGTTAACCGATTCGTCAATAGAACGTGATGAAAATTCGGAACGCCAATCAATATTGGATATTTCTTTATTAATGAGCTCATAATTACCCTTTTCGTATAAATATATAGTACAGGGTGCATAGTTTAAATGCATCGGATCATCAAATTCCATAATAATATTAAGGGCTGGGTGGTATGCATCCGCAGAAACCAACGGCGAAGGGTTATTATAATAATAATATTTTTGTGTACGTACATTTTGCAAATGGATATTCTATTTCTCTGCCAGCTCCTCCGGGAAACAGGCGTAAATCTATGAGTATATGTAATTGTTGATTTACATTTCGTGTATAAAGCTAAGCTATAGTAAAAAATATGGGAGCTATAAGAAAATAATATGAGGTATTCAATAAAAAGAATTCGTTCAGTGCTAATTAAATTACTATCGTAATTTAACAATAATAAAGGCCATAATCGTTTGGTTTGCATTGCGTTTAGGCATAAGCAAGTTTGATGTAGTTGAGTGGCTGTGCTATGGAGTATTCCGTGCATTAAGTTGTAAACAACCGTATGATAGAACAAGTAATAGTGCGTGGATTGAGCAAGTGAGAGCAAGATAGATATATTAACATGCATTCGTATTTTAGTTGCAAGTATGCGATAAGGAGAACAATGGCAGCTTCGGTTAGGACAGGTTTCTAAAGCAGAGATGCGCAACCTTTTACAATGAATATAAAAAAGTATTATAACGAACTTAATGACTAATAGCCAAGTTTTAAAACATATTAGAGTAAAGTATTTATTAATTAAGAAGTAAACTAGATTATTTTGTTTAAATCAGTGTCTTGTTTTATGACAATTACCTTAGAATTATCATCCTTACGGACGTGAATTTTTCCGTGTTTGACCCAGACATAATGATACTTACAATTAGTAGCTATATTTTTAGCTTTAGTTAGTAATTTTTTTTGTTCAATGCTCAGATGATCATTGACGTACACCCGGCGGTCGTGATCTTGAAATCCGATGTCTGCAGTAGTCATCTTTTTCTCAGCTCGTGCAGCGGCAATGAATTCTTCTTTAATGTAGCGATTTATAAAGCCAATTATGATCGATTTCTCACCCGGATTATAAGTAGGGATTCTAGATATATAGTTAATTTGGTTTTTTGGTACTATGTATTTCACTTTGCCTCCAATGGCTTTGAGAATCTCAAAGAGGTTTTCATCTTTTTTTAAGGGGCACACCCTTTACTTCGACGTTGTTGAGCCGTGATCTTTGGGGTTAGGGGGCAACTGGGCTCAGTTCAAAACTCGGACCAGGGACCACTTCTACCTTTTCTAATTTGGTAATAGGCTACTGGGCCCAAGTAAGTTTAACTATTGGGACCATATTTCTAGAATTAATTGATCGTGAAATTAGTATAGGCTATTGCATTGAAAAATTATGTAACTAAGCTATATATTTAAACTATTTATTTCCGTTTGTGTTTTGTATTTTGGTTTATAGAAAAAACTGCACTTTTGTTTTATGTTTATACATTATGGAATAAAAAAATAAAGTGATGCGTACATAATTTCCTATTTTCTTTTTTTTAAGACTATAGCCACGCGCTGGAAATGTCCTGTATCGTGAGAAAGGTTACAAATACATATATAAATCAGACAAATACTTAAACTTTGAGACGATTGAACCCGCAAGGCGACCATGCATCGTAACCATAGTGCCAATCCTGACCAACTAACCTTCCCTTATGTGATATTTCCCTTTACCACTTTATTGGGACCAGTTTACCCCTAGAGAATATTCAGAACAGAAATGGTCCCAATATTTAAACTTACTTGGGCCCAGTAGCCTATTACCAAATTAGAAAAGGTAGAAGTGGTCCCTGGTCCGAGTTTTGAACTGAGACCAGTTGCCCCCTAACCCGATCTTTGTTCGAAGACCAAATCCAATTTAATTTTGTTGTTCTCATTTTTTAGGTCATCTGATGATTGTTGGAGTTTATCAACATCTTTAGTTTTGTCTTCCAGGATGGTTAATCTAGTGTTGTATTCAATCAGTGTTTCATTAGTTCTGTCACAGGTGATCTGGAGATTAGATAAATCGGACTGGATTCTCTCAGTACTCGCCTTTATATCGGGCAGATTTGAAAGCTGGGGTTCCATATCCAATAGCTTCTGTAGCACGGTGTCTAGCGAAGTTGGTTCAGGCTGTGATGATCTACAGTCGGCGCACTTCCAAGAGGCTCTTTTGACTCCCATCCGTTTCCAGGTAGCTTCGGCAACTGCTGCACATTGGTAGTCCAAATCATTTCCACACGAAGCGCATTGAACTCCTTCAGAAAAACTGATACCACATACCGCACATGATTTCATCGTGAGATTAAGAATTTAACTTTTCACTGCAGAAAAAGGTTTGTGATATGCGACGTTGCAAGTAGTCACCGTGGGGACGTGTTGGCGATCCAAGCGCAAACAAGCGACTATTAAATTTGTTAGATGTTTAATAATTGAACCCTTAAATGGACAATGTTGTAATATTTACCATCTGATTTTAGACTCCATTGTGTTTTAATAAGAGCCAAAACCAAACTGTATGAATTATCAAAGTGATAGGAGCAAATACGAATTGGTTAAGTTTCTTGCACATTTTGTTAACCAGATAATTCCAATTACAGAATGTGCCAAAATGTATTCCTAAAAAAATTATATTGTGTCTTGAAACATCTACACTCTTATTTAAAATAATTCTGTGATCCGCCGCTTAACCATGTCTCAACTAAACCCTACTCAACCACTTAAACCCCGCTCAACTATTTCTTTATTTAAAAACCCTACTTAAAGGTTTCTCAGCTAAGTAACGTCATTTTATTTTACACTGTCATCATTTCTGGGACTGGTATAGAGCTTGACCAAAATTAATCGACTAAATCGTATTTTGTATCAAAACTTTATGATTTTTGCTCTATGGTAGGCGTGGAATGATAGATTTATGATCGTAACAGTGCATTTTCACGGACTATTGATTTTCTTCGGTGGATTTTGAAGTTTGTGATAAGAATCCAACCTGCATTCAGTATTTATTTAAAAATTAAAATAGTTAGTAACTTCAATAAAACCTCCATTCACAAACAAACGTCAAACAAAACGTCAGCTGATGCAAATAAAATCCGTCATATTTGAGAAAGGTTTAAACCAGGGGCCGACGTGGTTTAAATTTTGACATGGCTTAACCGCGGGTCAAAGTTAAATCGTGTTTTTAAATGCAAAAATAGTTAAACCGTGGTTAAGCGGCCGGCTTAAATTTAATTAGCGTTTTTAAATAAGACTGTTAGTGTTTAAATTTATTATTGTATGTCAAAAATCATAAAGATTTTATGTTCGTAATATTTATTGTTAAATTATTGATGTGAAACATCTATAGCCGCACGTAAAACAGATTTCTGGCGTGGCGACGCATGCCGTGGTTTTTTTTTCTTTTTTTTTAGTTCCTATCACAGTATGTTCTTTTCGACTTCGACTTCTACTTGGACTTCGACTTGACTTCGACTTTGACTTCGACTGCGACTTATACTTAGACTTCGACGGCTACTTATACTTCGACTTCGACATGACTTCGACTGCGACTTATACTTCGACTTCAACATTGACTTCGACTGCGACTTATACTTCGACTTCGACTTCTGCATATTACTTTTACAAAATAATGTCGATGTTTCACATCTGCCAGGCGTTCCGTGACGTCATTTTTTTTAGTTCTAACCATTTAATAATGTCATTTAAAGCCTTGTTTGTTACTTTTATTGCATTTTCAATTGTACTTTCTTTAGTTTAGACGGCATCATCAGTAAAAAGGACAGTGAACTGATCTGTTGAGTTTGGCAGGTCGTTAACATAGATAATAAATAATATTAGTCCTAGTACGCTGCCTTGAGGCACACCATAATCCATCCAACAATGAGGCGCTCATAGCTAGATGGTCTCACTGGTCCGTAAGTGATCAGCGAGGTTAAGCAACTATGCTCCCGGTCCGTCCATGGATGGGCGCCCATTAAAGTGGTTTAATTTCAAGGCACGTTAAGCTGTTGGTCCCGGTTGTAGTCATTAAGACATATCAGAGGCTTACTGGGAGGCTTGAACAACTCTGACACTAGGGTAACCACTGCTGCTACGTTATGTATATAAGTACGTATAATAAATTTTTGGAACCTCCAGAGAGTCGGGCGCGTGGTCCAGCCTGCCGCCGCAGGAGCGCACGCAGAACCTGTCCAACCTGTCGCACACGGGCATGCTGGCGCGCTTCGACAACATCCTGGGCCGCGACACCGTGCGCACGCTGGTGCGGCTGACGGCACACGCGCCCTACGTGTTCTGCCACCCCACGCTGGTGGAGCGCATCGCCTCCATGCTCAACTACTTCCTGCTGCACCTGGTCGGGCCGAACAAGAAGAACTTCAAGGTAAGACCATGCTACATGCCATCTCCTTCCTACAGTAGTCTGACCGCGCACGCGCCCTACGTGTTCTGCCACCCCACGCTGGTGGAGCGCATCGCCTCCATGCTCAACTACTTCCTGCTGCACCTGGTCGGGCCGAACAAGAAGAACTTCAAGGTAAGACCATGCTACATGCCATCTCCTTCCTACAGTAGTCTGACCGCGCACGCGCCCTACGTGTTCTGCCACCCCACGCTGGTGGAGCGCATCGCCTCCATGCTCAACTACTTCCTGCTGCACCTGGTCGGGCCTAACAAGAAGAACTTCAAGGTAAGACCATGCTACATGCCATCTCCTTCCTACAGTAGTCTGACCGCGCACGCGCCCTACGTGTTCTGCCACCC
Organism: Pseudoips prasinana; assembly: GCA_951640165.1. Classification (NCBI taxonomy): domain Eukaryota; kingdom Metazoa; phylum Arthropoda; class Insecta; order Lepidoptera; family Nolidae; genus Pseudoips; species Pseudoips prasinana. The sequence goes on from OX621260.1 coordinate 22,101,580, forward strand.
CACGCTGGTGGAGCGCATCGCCTCCATGCTCAACTACTTCCTGCTGCACCTGGTCGGGCCGAACAAGAAGAACTTCAAGGTAAGACATGCTACATGCCATCTCCTTCCTACAGTAGTCTGACCGCGCACGCGCCCTACGTGTTCTGCCACCCCACGCTGGTGGAGCGCATCGCCTCCATGCTCAACTACTTCCTGCTGCACCTGGTCGGGCCGAACAAGAAGAACTTCAAGGTAAGAACATGTTACATGTCATCTCCTTCCTACAATACCCTGTGCGTGTATACGCTCTTCACTGCACACGCGTTGTACAGACGCCAGCACATCCACCTACCCCAATCTGTCAAATTTCTTCTATAGATTTTCAACTTTATCACATCGTCTGTAAATGTCTTCACCCCACATAGCAGAAGCATCGCAAACAATCTGGTTCATACATACAAACTCATTCCCACGATCCATTACTATAATATAATATACCGTTGTTTATATCTGGTGATACTTCTGACTCCTCGCATTTTCGACCTGTTTCTGTACTACCAGTTGCTCAGACATTTTAATAGATATAAATTATTTCATAAGAAACAGTTTGGATTTACAAGGGGTTGTTCAACTGGTGATTGTATTGAACTGGTGACTGGTGATTGCTGGTATTGAACTTTTAAAAAGTGTATTCGCTTCTTGGGAGAATTCGCAAGATGCATTGGGTATATTTTGCGACTGGTACAAAGCATTTGATCATGTTCAACATTATACTCTTGTCAGGGAATTAAAACACTACCTATAGTATTGTGAACAAGACTATCGATTATCTGAAATCATATTTGACCATTTGAATTCAGAAGGTCGATATTGACGTCAAACGATCAACAGGATCATTAGTTTCCACGGGTGTCCCACAGAGTTCTGTTGTCGGCCCAGTTTATTTTTAGTTTATATAAATAACCTACCTTATTACGTAAGGGATATCCACGAGATTGTATGGTTCGCGGGTGACACTTTCTTGACATTTAAAATTAACCGACAATTACTAAATTATGACAAAGTTTACAATGCACTTTTTAAGTTGTTCATTGGTTTAATATTAATAATCTATTACTTACAGATAACAAACTAATGTGATTAAATTCTCCATGTCCAATGTGAAAAAATGCAAAACTGATAAACAACTTAATGGTGACTAGTTGGATTCTGTTGAGACGACTGTATTTTTAGGTATCACAATCGATTCTAAATTACAATGGCACCCACAAATTGAACCATTGTCTGGTAAGTTCGGCTGCATATGCAGTCAAAATAATAAGAAGGCTCACTGATGTGGAAACGGCTAGAATCGTTTATTTTAGTTGTTTTCATAGCATTATGTCCTATGAGATTATTCTCTGGGGAAATTCTGCTGATATAGACATCATTTTATATTGCAAAAAAGAGCTGTACGAGCTATTTACAACTTTGGTAGTAGAGCTGCTCCACAATATATATACGAGATTATACTGTATATGCATTAAAATATGAATAATTTTAAAAAGAAAAGTGAAATTCATTATGTATGTCGTGGTCACCAGAGGTTAATGTGGTGTAGGTCGTGGGCCCTGCGTGAAGCTCAGTAAAAGAAAACTCTTGTTTCGCACGGCACAGTTTAATAGCACACGCAAGCAAACGGTATTCACAAGAGATGGAAGGAGAAGGTCACAGGAGAATTTAGAAAAAAAGAAGGCACAGAAACGGAAAAAAGTAGCAAAGTAGAAAATGATTAGAGCAACGTGCGCTTCGCGTCTCAGTGTGGGCCGGACTGGCGGCGGCGCGGCCGTGGTGCGCCCGCGCAGGTAAGGGCCGCGCGCTCGCCCCACCGTACCGGTACAGCGATCACTACTAATACGAATAAACCGAATACGTTTGTGCTACGATTGAAATTAAAATATTTGTACAAAAATAAAAAATATTCTACCTATTAATATAAAAAAGGTTTTTATTCACGTAGACTTTAAAAAAGCGCTTGTAAATAACATGTTCGTGTTCATGTAAGAACATGTTCGTAGTAATATATAATTAATTTATAATTATTTTTAGGTACCTACATATAGATATTTAGGAACACGGATTGTAGGAAATAATTTACAATACGATTTATTGTATAATAGTAACAATATTTAGCTAACTTAAATTAAGTTATTGTCAAGGATCATGTATAGGTTTAATTATCTCAATTTTTAAAATTTTTGCTATATTTTTACTACATATTGTCTGATTGGTTCTGTCTATATTAAGGTACGAATTAAATGTTATTATTATGGCGGACCTTGTGTTTATAACAACGGTCGCGCTTTAATGCTGGATCCAATGCGCCCCAACTAAATTTAAATCTAGTAAATTTAAACAATAGAAATCTGCGTACGCAGTACGTAACAATGTATATAATACTAGAAATCCACAAAATTGACTGGGAGAAAATGCCTGAGGCATTAAGTCCGCCGTTGTACGTGCATAAAGTTTATATAAAATAAATAAAAATAAGTGCTCTCTTACATCAGTGTTTCGTGTTCTGTTTCTCGAAGTCACATACTTGTTAATATTATAGTAATTATTTATTTTGCAGGTAAAAGACATGAAAGAGTATGAGTTCGACCCGGCGAGCACGGTGATGGACATATGCCGCATGTACGTGGAGCTGGGGAACAACGAGCGGTTCTGCGCGGCCGTGTCGGATGACGGCCGCTCCTATTCGCCGCAACTCTTCACTTTGGCTGAGGCTGTGTTAGGTAAGATTTTTGAAATTAAGCTTCTTTATTCTCGATTGACTTGGGGATGCGTGACAAAAGCGTGATTGGGCGAGGCGAACAGAAGTTGAGAGCGCGATATAAGATAGTGAAGATAAAAGGGAGCGAGTTACGTTTGGTATATTACTGTAGGGGTAAGAGAGAGAGGTGCGAGAAGACTTTTCTTTTTGTCTCATAGCCAGTTACATCTCGTATATCTTAACTTTGCTTCAGTCGTGTGGTCTTAAGCAGACGTGTTTATTTATTCTTATAAAACAATTAATCGGAAACGTACTTAAGAAAGGTCAGGTCAGAAGTACCCTACACTGGCGAGCATGTATGAAGAATATTATGTCATGATGCATATTGATGCATGTATGATTATGATGAAATGGCAAGTAAGTAGGAAACAATCTACCATCTGCGATCTATTCCAGCGTGCACTGCCAAAACCGCTAGAGGTACACATCCTGCTAATATTATAAACTAGCTATGCTCCGCGGTTTTACCCGCGTTAAACTAAAATAAAATTAGTACAACTACTCCCCCGTAGGTGATAGCGTGATAATATGTAGCCTATATGTTGACCCGACCTCTTAGTAATGTTCATGCAAAATTTGAAGCAAATCCATGCAGTACTTTTCGAGTTTAGCCCGGACATACATACAGATAAACAGACAAAAATTCTAAAAACTATATTTTTGGCTTCGATATCGATATCGGTAGATCACGCCTCAAGTATTCCTTTTAAAAAATATTCAATATACAGTTTTGACTTTCCTACGATTTTATTATATGTATAGATGCGAAAGTTTGTGAGCATAGCTAGTAATGCTATAAAAACTAAAACTTAACTGTGCCTCTAGCCCGAGTTCCTGCAGTTTACTTATTCGATCATACGTACAGTTTCGTCCCATACATTGAGCACCAGAGTTTTAGTTCTTAATAGTTTCCGGGAGAGGCGCTGGTGCTCAATGTATGGGAGGAAACTGTACGTGTGATCGAGTAAGTAAACTGCAGGAATAATAATAATACGTTAATATAGACAGAACCATTGACAATATGTAGTAAACATATTAGACTTAAACTAGATAATTAAACATAATCTCTTGACAGTAACTTGATATGAGCTAGCTAAATATCAATGCTACAATAAAATAAATTTTATAAATGTTTTCATACAATGTGTACCTAAATATCTATGTTACTAGAAATAATAATGTATACAACTATATTACTACAAACATGTTCTGACTATTTACAAGCGCTTTTTTAAAGTCTACGTGAATAAAAACCTTTTTTATTTTATTTATTTAAGAGCCACTGTTCATTTTATTTCTACAGTGCGTATTGGAGGTGGTGGACTAATCGGATCCCTGCGGGAAGTCGCTCAGTGCGTGGAGAGATTCGCGGTGCAGAGACAACGGGACGAAGTGATCCTGGCCAACGCGCCCGAGGAGTTCCTCGACCCCATCATGAGCACGCTCATGCTGGACCCCGTCATATTACCCAGCTCGCGGACTACGGTCGACAGGACTACGATAGCACGGTAAGTTCAGTATCACCCAAAAGTCGACTGGAAGAGAATGCATCCTTAGGCACTTATTTTTTAAAATACAACGCCCGTACTATGGAATATAATCCCTGTGTCACGGGATACTTTACAAACATATAATAGACGGACACAATTTACATCCAGACTCAGAACAACTATTTATGGGTCACGCCAATAGTTGTCCGACCCGGGACTCGAACCCGCGACACAAAGCGGCGAGGCGACTGTTTTAGCCGCTGCGCCACACGTGCAGTCAAAATTTAGCATTAAGTCCGCCTCTGTACAAACTCGTCCAAAAAGTCATAAATAAGTTTACCATTATAGTGTAAAAAAAACTCTAGTACTAGAACGTGGCGGACTATACTCTATCTATTCATTTATTATCTTTTAGAAAGCTCACGCCTATGAATTGCTTCTTCTTTCTTTTGTCTTCGGAATAAAGTACTACAGTAAAGTCGTTCTTTATTGGCCGGTGTTGCCTTCTTACTACTTCTTAGTGATGTTGTCGACGCGATAGTCTCCTCGGCAACTTCACACCTGTCCGTGTCTATTCATCGGCGAGTGGGGCTACCGGCGACGCGCACCTCACTCGTTTGCAATCATCGACCGCCGGCACACGTTACTCTTATCTGTCATATATGTACCTACCTTCAGTAATAGTAAATCGGCTAGTCCAGACATTCGAGTCTATTCATTTCAAAACCCTCATACAACGACCTCCAATAACTCCACGCCGCAACAAATGTGTCCTATGCGTTACAACTAACCACAGACGAAAGAGGTTACGAAATAAAATAATTTGTACATTGTTTCTGTAAATTTAATAAAAAACAAGAAAATAAATTAATGGACAGAATTTTAACTAAAATTTAAATTTCAACTTATTTTTAATCAAAATAAAAGTAAATATTTCGATGACTTACATCTTTTGAATGTTCTTAAATAAAATCGATTATTATTTTATATCCATTCGGTTACTTGTGATGGTGTTGATAATTTCGAATTGTCTTGAACTGTCACAAAGATAATACGCGAAAGGACAAAGTATAATTAGATGGAATAAAAATTAAATTTCTGTACCCGAAGGGTTCCAAACTAAACTCGTTGAGATTGCTCAACAGACGCGCGGACAGACAGTCGGACGGCTGTCAGTCTGTCCGCGCGCTGCATCTCACACATAATATTTTGTAATTTGTAGTAATTTTGTTTAGAATTAATATTTAAGTACTTAATTGTGATACCTTGTTTATGAAAAATTGGTATGTAAGAGTGGAGTCTCCTAACAGTAGAAATAAAAAGTAGAAAGACTATTATAAGGTAAAGAATGTGTATATATCTATTGCCACTATAATAACCAAACCAAGGGCCACAGGGGTAGGCAGAGACAACGGAATTCCATTTGTCACGTTCCTTGCACTTTTCATTTGTATGTATATGTATATATAAAAAAAAAACTCGCTTTCTCTTGTTACAGCCATCTTCTGAGCGATCAATCGGACCCGTTCAACCGCTCGCCCCTTTCCATGGATCAAGTAAAGTCCAACACAGAATTGAAAGAGAGAATCCACGCCTGGATCGCTGAGCAGAAACGAAATATTGTTCCACCTACGACAAGCAACTAGACGTTAAATGAGTTATAGGAAAGTTAAATTCAACTGCCAAAATGAATAATTGTTTTTATTTGTGGCCTCGAACAGAATAAGGATTCTAAGGTGTAATATTGTTAAATCGCAGTGTTAAGAAGTTATGGCTGAATAAAAAACACATAGCTCAAACTTGCAAAAGGCAGTGCCTTTTCCAAGGTTTAAAAGGCAGTAAAACTGTGCACTTTGCAAGGTTCAAAGTACAGTACAGCACATCCTTTTGCAGGGTCAAAACGCAGTACAATAATGCATTTTGCAAGTTTAAAAGGCAGTAAAAAAGAATTTTGTAAGGTTCAAAAGGAAGTACAATACTGCCTTTTGAACCTTCGATGCAATTAATCGAAAACGGATATGGAATTCAAAACTTTATTTTGTAATATCCCGAAGCAATTCAATGAACTTTGGAACATCTTAGATGTGCCTAACTAAGGTATCAAGGATTGGATAATCGGATGTATACTTACCTAAAGTAGAGATGTTGGCTATTATGAAAAATGTTCAGATTTCGAGTCATGTTTTCAATACATGGTGTCCGTTTTCGAAGGTTCATGATGTAGAACTTTTCATACGAGATACGGCGGCACTATTCTTGATTGTTAAATGTGCATGCATGGCGCAGCAGCTAAGATAATCGCCTCGCCGCTTCGTGTCGCGGATTCGAGTCCCGCGCCGGACAACTATTTGTCTGATCCGTAAATAGTTGTTCTGAGTCTGGATGTAATTTGTGTCCGTCTATTATATGTTTGTAAAGTAACCCGTGACACAGAGATTAGGTTCCCTAGTGCGGGCGTTCTTTTTTTAAAGGAAAAGAATATTTTTATTCTTTTTATGCCTACGCCCGCGTTAAGGAAATGATTCCCAATGTCGCGAGGTACTTTACAAACATATACAGTATGTTAGTTTAAACGAGGGACATATTCAAACCCACAATAGACTATGCTTATATGATACTAATAAAAATTAAACAAAAAAAAAACACTGATAAATAACAAATAGAACCATACCAAAAATTTCGCAAAAGTCTCACAACGTGTATACACCCTTGCGCTAACATGTTAGTATTATCGCAAAACATGTGCGCGGGTCAATGACCTTTCGGCAGGATCGGCGCGTGTTTAGCCACGTGATCACTTTAGGTACAAGTTCACTTCTTGCGCACTCAGTGTTCATGATAATGTATTTTATAGGACAATTACGTCAAAAATTTAGGTTATGGGTTTTTTAAATATTTGGGATGAGAATCGAATACTGAACACCCTCCCTTAATATGTCCCTCGTTTAACCTAACATACTGTATATATGTATTTGACGGACACAGCACATCCAGACTCGGACCGAACAACTATTTATGGGTCATACAAATAGTAGTCCTGCGGTGAAATCGAACCGGGTCACACGAGGCGACTGTCTTAACTGATCCACAATACGTGAAGTCAAATTTGAAAATGGTTTCACAAAAAGTATTGAATAAAATAACATTTAATATAACATCCATACATCTATTCTCAGAAACTTTCGCATTTATAATATTAGTGCATCCTACTAATTTTATAAATGCAAAAGTTTAGAGAGGGTAAAGATTTACTTTAAAAAAACTTAAGCGTGGAAATAATGTCGTCGAATCTCGGACTATTTGTATATTTTACTAGACAAGCTAGTACGTATTCTAGGTTATTTTAGATGTAGATTTCGTATTGAACACAATACTGATAAGTAATTGCAATCGTAATAAATGGTTTGTGTTCTATAAAGACATTTATTTCAAATAATATGGAGGAATATTTCCAATTTATTTATGTAATTTTAGTTATTTAAGTTACGGTACATATCAGTTTCACAAATGTATTGTTATTTTTGTGATTGTAATGTTGTTATATGATTTCTTGTTGTGTTAAAGTTGATTTCTTTGATGTTTTTTAGGTTCCCAATTGGTGAACAGTACTGCACCGCAATTTATAAATGCAGTAAAGAATACTACCGCGCAATTTATAAAAGACGTAAAAAAACTGTCGTTTACATATTCTTTAGGTAGGTTATAAATGGCGCGGTTGAATTCTTCACTGCGTATATAAATTGCGCGGCAGAATATATATCAATGATAAGTACCGCCCTATATTGTGATAAAATATTTTTGTCTATAATTTAGCATGATAGTTAGATGAATATTATTTTAATTATTAATATATTTCTTTAAATGTGCACCATTTTCTTTTATTTCCGTATAACCCTTTAAGTAGAATGCTGTGGAAATGAGAGCTTTGAGAAGTATGTGTGGTGTTTGAGGGACAGAATATGAAAAACTGACGTAAAAGAGCGTTGTGGTGTGAAAGAGGATGTAGTCACAAAGATTGAAAAAGGTATGCTGAGATGGTTTGGGCATTTGAAAGGATTAAACCAGAAAACTGATATCGTCGGCCTAATTCGTTAACCTGCTATGTCCATTTTGACATAGTTTACAGGACGAAGAAAAATCGGAATAAAGTCTCAAATAATTCATAAAACGTAATTTTGATAATCCCGTTGGTTTCTTTACTTTTTAAACTTAAACTTAACATTTTAAAAGTATTTTTAGCAGATTATCTTACACACATTTTATAAAATTTAGTAAAACAATTATTAAGCACTTTATCGAGGTGAAATTTCAATTAGTTTGAGGATTTAGCAGTTTTTAATTCAAATCTAATAGTAAAAATGTATAGATTAATGAATGTTGTATATATATATATATATATATATAAAACTGTATAACAAATGTATAGATTAATGAATGTCCAGTAAAACAATACGAAATCGAAATATTATTTTTTATTAAAATTATATATTAAAGAAAATATGACAAAATAAATGTAATTTAACATATGTACATATAAACCTTAAATAGTTTTGAACGTAACTGTTTGTTTCTACACACATACTTCGATTTATATTTTATTTTATGAGTAATATCATCCACCTTTTGTTTTCAATCAATTCTCCGATTGTGATGTTAAGAAAGGCATCCTGTCGATATCTTCCAATGCGGTTAGTAGCGACAGTGTCAGCCGTAATATGATCATTCCTATCCTTGATGATATCCTACCCATTATCAGTCACATTCTCAATCGTTCCATATCTATATCATTCTTATCAAAAGTCCTCGAGCGGCTTATTTACACCCAACTTAATTCTTCTTTGTAAGCACAATCTCCTCAACCCTATGCAATCCGCTTTCCGACCTGGTCATAGTACCGTCACAACCCTAGTCCATATTACGGAAGACATCAAAGGAGCGGAGGAGGAATGGAAATCTTACAGTTCTCCTTTTTGCTAGATTTCAGCAATGCTTTCAATACTGTCGATTTTGACATTCTCCTTGGCATTTTGACATCACTTAATATAACGCCAACGGCGATTGAATGGTTTCGATCTTACCTGTTCGGCCGCCGGCAAAGAATTCGTATCAATGACATTCGTTTTCTACATGGTCTAATACAGTTGCTCAGTGGCCAGAGGGTGGCGTTCTGTCTCCATTGCTTTTTGCTTTATTTATCAATACGATTTCCAATAATCTCTCTTCCTCCTATCATCTTTATGCAGACGATCTACAGATTTATCCTCATGTTTCGCTTACGAACTTACCCAGTGCAACGGGGACAATCAATGATGACTTAGCTCGGAATAGGGCGTGGAGTCAGACCTTTGGTCTCAAAATCAATCCATTGAAAACAGGCTATCGTAGTTGGCAGCTCTCGATTGACTTCCAAATTGGACTGGTCCCAACTCCCCCAAATCACCGTTCATGGCACACATATCCCTCTCAGGAATAACGTCAAGAACTTGGGGATTATCTTTGATAGTGCGTTATCATGGGGTCCTCAGCTGCAATCTGTAAACTTTTTGCGTCATCAGGTTCCCTCAGGCGCCTGCGCAATTTCCTGCGTATTCCCACTAAAACTCAGCTAAAACTGCTCTTGCACAATCACGCCTATTCTCGACTATACCGATGCCAGCTATCTAGATCTGACAGAAGAACAACTGGATAAACTTGAGCGTCTTCAAAACCTTTGTATTAGATTCATATTTGGCCTACGTAAATATGATCACGTTCCATTATTCCGTTCAAAGCTCAAATGGTTGCCAATCCGCCTTCGTCGGAATGCTCATGGCACAGAATAAGAAGTACTTACGTATAGAAGCGTCTCTTCGCGAAACAATTTATAGAAATAGCGACTCCTGCTACTAAGCAACTAAGTGCAATTCAGCTTCCATACGCGCTCAGTGCCTGACGCGATATTCTCCTAAACGCTGCCGCTCTCTTCTAACGCATTGCACTGTCGCTGTAGGGCACGGAGTGTACTGGCGTAGGGTTGCCGGCTTGCCGCTGTTACTATGATACCTATTTATCGTCTATCTACTTATTAACCACATAATCTATCTTATGTTTAATGCGGTAAATTTTTACAAATGTGATATTTTTGTTACTTTATTTAAAGCAGGCTCGACGAACTATACTATACTAATTCATAAATATCCTCTAAACGGGTGGACCGATTGACATGACTTAAACGGGTAAAATGGTTTTAGACTAAGATTTCATTTGACACCAAAATCGTTAAGATATCTCGATAAACAAAAAATCACATTTTCAAGTTGCTCTCGTAATCTTACATGTATGAAACTCATACAAATTCTTTAAAAAACTATATTGTCCAACAAAAACGTTAAAACTAGAGTCTATACACTTTATTTGGAATCTAGTAGGAAATAATAATCACCACCTACAAAATACCTACTTTGGTATAATATATAATTTGAACTAGCCACAAATTACAGACCTATCTCAATCCTCCCAGCTTTAAGTAAAATATTTGTAAAGCTCATGCTTAGCCAAATGTTGTCACACTTTAACTTGAATGGGATATTGCATAACAACCAGTTTGGTTTTACAAGGGGCCGCTCGACTCAAGATGCGGGGTGTACCCTAATGAAGTCTATATTGGAGGCTTGGGAGGGGTCACAGGATGCGCTGGGAGTTTTCTGTGATCTCTGCAAGGCTTTCGATTGCGTTGATCACCGTACACTTGTTAAACTGCAGTACTATGGAATATCTTGTACGTCTCTTGATCTTGTAGTGTCCTATTTATCGGGTCGAGAACAGATGGTTTCGATAGTCGGTATCATTTCGGCACGTCATCCTGTGAAAATGGGGGTGCCCCAGGGATCTATCCTGGGCCCATTTTTATTTCTAGTGTATATTATCTCCCTTATCTGGTGGAGAAAGTATCAGACAGTTTTGTTCGCTGACGATACGTCGCTTATATTTAAAGTAAATAGGAAGGACAAAGATCTTATTGAACGGAATAAAACACTCGGCCTTATATCAAAATGGTTTTCAGCAAATAACGAAACGGAAAACGAAATGTATCAAATTCTCGTTACCATGTGAGACAGGTTATACCAACAGTTGCATTAAATGAGGAAATTTTAGATTCAGTTCCGTCGACCGTATTTCTGGGATAGACACTAGACGCAAAATTGCAATGGGCAGATTGAAAAGCTAGCAGCTAAATTGAGTTCGGCTTCCTATGCCGTTTGGAAAATAAGACAATTGTCAGATGAACAAACTGCTAGATTGGTACATTTCGCGTACTTCCATAGTATTATGTCCTATGGCATTCTGCTGTGGGGTTCGGAAGCTGACATAAGTACTATTTTCATTTTACAAAAAAGAGCAGTCAGAGCCATTTATGGTTTAGGTAGTCGCGAGTGTTTGCGAACTTTGTTTAAAGAAGTAAATGTACTAACGGTGCCATCCGGTGTACATCTGAGTATACATTCAGTCAAAAAAGTATCGGGAATGGATGATTAGTTTATGGTTCCAAATTCAAATTTTTGTAGTTTTTAGATTGGCACAACTGTTTTCCATTTTGGCGCGGAGTTTGAGTTGCATCTGTTATTTATATTAAATACAGTGCTGGTTTTAGTAATATCATATGCAGTGTGTATTGCGAATTTCATAATGACCAAAAATATCAAACAAAGAGTTTGTCTTAAATTTTGCATCGCTAATGGAAATTCGTGTTCGGAGTCACTGAAAATGTTACAGAAGGCTTACGGTGAATCGACTTTATCAAAAACTCGTGCTTATGAGTGGTTCAAAGCGTTCAAAAGCGGTCGAGATGTGATGAAAGATTCGCTCTGGTAGGCCATCAACGTCTGCAACTGAAGTTAACATCGCAAAAGTGAAGGAAATAGAAACTGAAAATCCTCATTCAACTCTGAGAGAGATAGCCGCCGAACTTTATGTATCTCACGAGTCGATTCGTACCATTTTAACTAATCATTTGGGTATGAAACATGTTGCCGCTCGGCTAGTCCCAAAAGATATGAATTTTCTCCAAAATCTCAATTGCATGAAAGTCGTTGAGGATATGGTAGAACGAGTCAATTCCGACCCAACATTCATGAAACGCATTGTTACTGGTGACGAGGGTTTACGAGTTTGACATGCAAACTAGTCAACAAGCTTCGGAGTGGCGCCTTCCAACTGAACCGAAACCGAAAAAACCACGCCAAAGTCGATCAAAAGTCAAAGTCATGTTGACTGTTTTCTTTGACTATCGCGGTGTTGTGCACTCTGAATTCTTACCGGAAGGTCGAACGGTAAATAAAGAATATTATTTAAGCGTTATGCGGCGTTTAAGAGAGCAAATTCGACGAAAAAGGCCAGATTTGTGGAAAGAAAATTCTTGGATTTTGCACCACAATAATGCGCCTTCGCACAAGGCCGTCATTGTGAACGAATTTTTGACCAAACACTCAACAAATACCATCCAGCAACCACCATATTCACCCGATATGGCTCCAGCTGACTTCTTTCTTTTTCCTAAACTCAAATTACCACTTCGTGGTACCCGTTTTCAATCGGTAGAAGACATGAAGGAGAATTCGCGGCGGGAACTGAACTCAATTCCGAAAGCAGCGTTTAAAAAATGTTTTGATGAATGGATTATTCGTTGGCGTAAGTGTATCGTTCCTGAAGGAGCATACTTTGAAGGTGATAAAATAAATTTGGATGAATAACAAACATTTTGTATATTATCGATCTTTTCCCGGTACTTTCTTGACAAGAGTAGTATATATCAGAATATATTGTATGTTAAAAAAAATATTAATAACTATAGAAAAAAAGTGAACTGCATAACATTAGTACCTACTAGGAATAAAGACAAACTTGCAATACCAGGCTTTAGAGTCAGCAAAACGAACAAATTATTTTTAGGAAATTGTATTAAGTTTTATAACAAGCTTCCTACTCATATTACTGATCTGCCAGACACAACTTTAGACGTGTACTTATGGCTAGGGGTTATTATACCACTAAAGAGTACATCGATGACAAAGACGGCTGGCGCTCACCACCTACCTGCACATTGCTCGCTGGAGATCTTGTAGCCATATAGACATGACTGATTTGTTGAGTTACGTGAACTATCTGTGACTATCTGTAATATGATTGCTAACTTAAACTAAATTTAAATTTATTGACTCCGTCTCAAAATGAATAATGTTATTGTTTCGATGTTTTTCTTTTGTTTCCGAAATATAATCTAAATTAATATTCATTCAGACAGCCGATCGAGCAGATATTGTGTTTGCCTACTATTTTTTTACTTTTTTTTATATCTTGGGACATTATTCACACACGGTCATCTGATCCCAAATTAAGAAGAGCTTGAACTATGGAAACCAGATAAATGATATACTACATATAGTACTATTTTTATTTTGTAAATATATACTTATATAGATAATTTACACACAGACTCAGGACAAACAGATATGTTCATGCACACAAATATCTGTCCCGGGTGGGAATCGAACCCACAACCTCCGACGTGAAAGGCAAGCATTTGCCAACCACGCCAACAGGCCCGTCGAATATAAAATAATTACTTTAAGGGGCCCAAATCCCGTGTTCATGCCCGCTTGAGTATGTTTCGCCGGACCGTCTCCACTGGGCCGTGTTGAAACCGGTAGTAGATGAACCTGCTGAGTTTGTTTCGCTGGGTCTTCTCAGTTGGGGCGCATTGGATCCGGTGGTAGCATTAAAGCGCGACCGTCGTTTTAAACACAAGGTCCGTTATAATAATAATACTGAATTCATACCTTAATATAGACAGAACCATTCAGACAATATGTAGTAAAATATAAATTTCAATAATTAAACCTAAACATAATCTCCTTGACAATAACTTAATACAAGCTAGCTAAATATCACCACCATTATAAAATAAATTGTATAAATGTTTTAACATTCCGTGTACCTAAATATCTGTAATAAGTAACTAGAAATAATAACTGTATTACTACAAACATGTTCTGACTATTTACAAGCGCTTTTTTTAAAGTCTACGTGAATATTATAATATTATCCTACATAAACCAACTTATTAAGAGGCTCAGTAGCACTCGTGTAGGGTGCCATACAGATGGAGTGCGCCTGAATAATATCAGCTATGCTGATGATATGGTTACTATAGCACCCGGGATCAATGGCTTAAGGACATTGGTGTCGATCTGCGAGGACCCACGGCTTGAGATATAACTCCAAAAAAAGTGAACTTGTTGTTTTTAAGGCACCCAAATATCAGCTAACCCATGTCCCACCAGTGCTACATGACGGGATCGCCCTCAAACGGGACAAGTTGACATACTTGGGTCATGTGTTAACAAGTGATCTTAAGGATGACGAGGACATGGAGAGGGAGCGAAGGGCCCTGGCGGTTAGGGGAAATATGCTTGCTCGCAGGTTCGCACGATGCTCAACAGAAGTTAACATAAAGCTCTTTAAATCATATTGTCAGTCACTCTACACAAGCGGCCTGTGGGTGAGGTATTGTCAGCGTACCTGTAGAGCCCTGCGTACCCAGTACAATAATATTTTTAGAATGTTGTTGGGATTGCCATGGCGCTGCAGCGCTTCTGGTATATTCGCTGAGGCACGCGTTGATGGATTCGCAGCTGTAAGGCGTAAAAAAGTTATCTCTATGCTGCAGCGCCTAAGAAACAACACCAACAGCATTCTAGAAATGATAGCGGCCTGATTTGACTGCCCCTTTCAGAGACACTGGGTAGGTATGGCGCTGGGTCGGATTTCCTTATAATAATTATAATATTAAACAAAGATTTTAGATTAAATTATGTATTCTATAGTTTTAATTTGTTTAAGTTGAATTGTAAATCTGTTAATTTAAATTTATTATGTTTTTATTTGATTTTATTTACTGTTTGTTTGATTTTAATTTGAATTTGATTACATTGACATTTCACGCTATTTTTATATTATTAATTTATTTATTTTTACTACAATTATTAAAAATTAAAGCCAGATCATGTTGTAATTATAAATAATATATTTATAAACTACATAATATGTTAAATTGATGCGACTTTTAAGTCTGAAATAAAGATGATTATTATTATTATTATAAAAACCTTTATTTTACTTTTTATATACTTAACCTCACCGATCGCTTACGTACCGTCGAGAGCATCTAGCAATGAGCGCCTCTACAAACAAAGTGAACCCTCAGTTTCGTATCGAGGATAATAAATTAAGGTGTTGAAGCCTCTGAAGAATTTCAAAATAGTATGTAAACCAGTTGCTGTATGATGACGGCCTAGAATAGCATCACCCCATGTCATCCTGTGGGGGACGTAGAAATCGTCCTCGGGAACCTACCAGAGAACGGGCAACCATCAAACTGCGATCGCCAAGCGAGGCGATTATGGCATAATTCCCCCCATTCCTTGGGGGGGCTTTTGTCCAGCAGTGGACATACTTTGGTTGACATGATGATGATGATGTAAGTAAATAATAGTCAGTAATTTTAAATCAGTCTGTATATTGGATATGTCTGCAATACAGCAAGATACATTACAGTGAAAACAGATAAGTGATAAAATATTGGAAACAAAAATAGTAATTAGAATTTCTTCTCTGAAACAAAACTATAATAAAACCATTCTTATTATTACTTAAAAGTAGATCTATTAATATTGATGTTAATTAATGCCTCTAACTAAACAAGCCCTTTGTTTAACATTATTCGTAAAAAAACTAAATGAATTTTATTTTTATCAATAAACCTCAACAATTTTAGATAACTTAAAACTCAACAATCCTTCGATAATTTTCCTTACTTTCTAATTTTGTTGCCTAAACATTATTCATTAACAAAATGCCGAACAAAAGGCTTGCTTCAATTATAAACTTATCTCAATGGGCACTTTTGGTTTAGTTTAAATGTTAGTATTTAATCTAATATTGTATTAATAAAAATTACAAACTCATCATTTCATCTAAAAGCAAACATTTAAAATAATATTAACCATCTATAAAAAGAACTATCAAAACTAAGGTCCTAGCTAAGTTACAAACACAATGGTACAACTCACCTTTCTCCTACCCTGAACATATAAAAATATCTTTTATGTACTTTTAAAAACATTTACAAGTTCATAAATGAAGATGTGACAGACGCACATACACACGCCACAGTGTTACAAGTCAGTGACCACGTGAAACATCTTCATTTACAAACCTCCACCACATCTCTGCCGCACAATTTATAAACGCAGTAAATTACAAGTTGATAACATGTATTTCACTGCCTTTATAAATTGTACGGCAGATTTGTGGCTCATTTTAAATTAAACAGTAACGGAACCATTTATAGCACACATTTATTAACAGCTAATATTTTTCGGCTCCTTTACTAAAACTTACTACACCTTAAATTAAGTAACGACATTGGGAGATGCTTATACAAATCCTAAATTACAACCTGGACCTGTGACATAAATCTATTATTATTAGTAAAGCATAATATTGTTTTGGATTCCAAGTGTGGGAGGGGGGGGGGGGGGTTCTAGAAGAAACATGGATACTATTAGGAAGCAACGCGAACGTAACCACAAAGCTTTACTTTACAGAATAATGGGATTCCACGACATTCGAGCAACTCAATGTGAATCCATGAAGAGAATTACAAAAATAAAGCATTCAAATATACCCACAAATTTACATTGCAATTCGTTTGCTTCTATATAAACATTACAGTTATATATTGCACATATTTCGGAAACATTTTACACAGAAATCCGGATTTTTAATTATGGCTCGGCTCATCTTCCATGTTAATGTTTAATGCAGTATATATTAATTAATAAACACTACACAAATGAACTCATTCACAAATAGAGTTGCATTCTACACAACATATTAAACATACACACGATCGTTGTGTAAATGAAACATGAAAATACACTTTTGTACATTTCTAAATTTCTTTGTCATATTGAGTCATATCGAAAATGATTTCTGCCGTCCAGTGCGATCGCTCAGATGTAATCGCACCCCAAACACCCTGCTCCTGTCACAAGTCGGCTACTCTGTACACACTTATAGTCACTACACAGCACCTTCGAGAATCCTTCACAACTTGAGATACTGTTTGCGCAACGCTGCCTGGCTCACTCGGCGGCATGCGTGCCGCAGTATCCACAGTTGTCAAGTCACGATCAACATTCAGATTCGACCGGTTCACTTACATATCACATTTGTTTATTGAATAACCAATATTACAATCGATAGCTACTAATTCACATTAGCAACTGGTAATATTATCATCACAAGTTTACATTTCCAAATTCGGCATATATCATAAGTGTGGCTTTTAATAAAAATTTCGTTTGAGCAATAATAAGATTTAAAATACTTTACATCCCAAAGGTGAGCCATCCAAAATATATATATTTGCCGTCGAATTTTTAAAAAACCATTTTTAATAAAATAATTGCATATGTCCAAAAGCAGATCTATCTATGTGTAAGTTGTCAACATACTACATTATCAGTCTCGATGATAAAAATGCATTTTGGCCAAAATGAGAAATCCAATGAGTGCGGTCCATTCCTCCCTAAACGTCACATAAACCTCATGCGCCTGATACAGATACTGACGTCAGTGTCACCATACGGAAACATCGGGAATAGGTAGTGCTCAACGAATCAAGTCAATACTTAAAATAGAAGCAAGTATGTCCGCGATAGGCACTTCATAGTATCACTACTAAATAATAAAGTCAAGTAACCTGTATCAAAGTATGAGTAAAGTTTCAAAATTTCAGTCTATTTTCTTACTTACATTTTCCCTTATCAAATCCGACAAGTTAAAGCTCATTTGCATTAGAAAATCGTTCTAGCAACCGATATATCCATACACAGAAATAAAGAGGATCTGGCTCTTTTAGAATTTTGGTCCGAAGTCATTTTTCTTCAATGATTTTAAATTAAATCCTTATGTATGTTGAAATTAAAAAAAATAAAGTCACTTATCATACTATAACACTTTAAAATCCTATGTATGCAACATGTAGTGTTATGTACATAATTTTAAAATAATACATACAAATGAGATCAAATATATATCCAGTCATATAATCAAAATTACCTGGAGCGGTGCGCTAAAATACTTAAATAAAACATTTTAGAAAAATAGCTCCTACAATATTAATTAATATTGGGACAAAATAATACATACTTATATACCTACTCGTATTTTTGGTGATTCCCTATACAATTAGATGCTCCAATATCGAAATAAACAATTCCAATTCAGTATTCTGCCGCACAATTTATAAACGCAGTATAGTGTATGTGAACGACGTGTAATTTACTGCATTTATAAATTGCGCGGCAGTATTACATGGTCACTACTTTGTTATGAAATTAATATTTGGTATCACAACTAATACACATTATTATTAAATTGAAACGTAAGTGATTTCGGTAACTTTTTTACTTTACATAGGAAACAAAACGAGTAGCAAGTCTTTTTCTTAACTCAGTTGAGACCACCATTTTACTTATATCACTACTGTTTTTAATTAGCGAAATCATATTTAACATTATAAATAATTAGCTTACTAACTTGAAATTATTTTACAAAATTCGTGGATATTTTTTTCTGAACTAAAGGAGGGTAACCAAAAATTCGGTGAGCAACACCACAGATAGATGTTTAGAGACGGCACTTAAAATATGCAATATCAAGCTATTTACGTGGGAAGGATTGTCGATAACGACTGGAAATACTCTGCCCTTGTCAAGAGGCAAATACGCGTTTTTGAGGTTCAGCGAATGGTTGAGCTCGATGCAAAACGCGTTGACCTGAAAGCTCGACAACCTGCGACTATCCAATATAATTATGTTGATGGGAAACTGTTTTCTAAGGAGATTGGCTATGGTAGCCATCTTCGGCCGATTTGGAGTTAAAGTGGTCGCGGTAACCGAAATAAGTAGGACTAATAATCATCTTCACTTAAAAAAAACGCGAATTGAAGGTATCCTTATTGATGCCAAAACCACGATTTCTATTTTAAACTTATAGGTTCTTTTAAATTTATTTTGATTTATTAAGGATTCTATTCAGAGTTATCGTTATTTAATCAATTAAGTTGTTTGAATAATCGGATTTTATTAAGTTTATTTTTATTTATTGCGAATAACAACAACAACTTAATTGATAAATAACGACAACCCGGAATAGATCCGGGTTGTCGTTATTTATCAGTTAAGTTGTTTGAACAACCGCATTTTTTAAAGTTTAATTTGATTTGTTAAGAATTCTATTCAGAATTATCGTTATTAATCAATTTAGTTGCAATGTTGTAACGTCTAATTTAATTTATTAAGGATTCTATTCAAGATTATCTTTATTAATCAATTAAGTTATTCGAACAATGGCAATTTGTTAAGTTTATTTTGATTTATTAAGGATTATATTCATAATTATCGTTATTAATCAATTAAGTTGTTGAAACATTGGCATTTTGTTAAGTTTATTTTGATTTATTAAGGATTCTATTCAGGTGTATCGTTATTAACCATTTAAGTCGTTTAAATAATTTCAAGGAAGCACTCTAATTACAAGAGAATAAGGTCGATATTTAGAAATCAATCTCAACCCGCTATGCTATGCAACTACACCCTTTTAATGCTGAATTTAACAAAAATATGTTTCAGAGATTAATCTCTAAATACAGGCTTTTATGAGATATTTTTATGAGCAATACTTTTATGTATAGGAAACCACCACATGTATGTTTGCCAGTTAGGCTACGTGAATCTAATGCTGTTAACTTTGGTTGCTTTGTTTGTCAATTACAGACGCCAGCACATCCAGCTACCCCAATCTGTCAAATTTCTTTTATAGATTTTCAACTTTATTACAAAAGCATAATGTTCACTTTCAATCGGGGAAATTTGACAGATTGGGGTAGCTTGATGTGCTGGCGTCTGTACGTAATTTGTGCAAATCAATTGCGTATCTCAGATTCTACTACATCAGGGCAATCTTAATTCTTATCTCAATCAATATTTGATGGAAATTGACGAACACTTAATACCTCCGGTGTGTGACGACACAATTTCCGTCATAATTAATTATAATTCTTGTTTATTATTGTCATAACAGATTAAAGACGGGTAATATGGGCTTGCCATAAAAGTTTTAATGCGAATATCTATTAAGGGCACACTTGCCGCACTATTTCCGTTAAATACATAGTTAAAAGTAATCAAGTATTCGTTTATTGTTGTATATTTAAAATGATAGAATATATATGTAATGTTAAAATATTATTTTTATTATTACTTGATGAAATGCAAAAATGATTTTACTATACAAGGTATAACAGAAATAGTGGACGAAACTCAACTTTTTATTCTTTTAATCATCGCAACGCAAGTACAAATATGTCTAGTTATACACTGTCTCCTTTAAAATACAGCACACATCAATTCAATTTTTTTCGTCCATCTATCGCATGTCGCAATAAATGCGCCCATGTTGCATTTACATTCTCAATCATTTGTGCAAGTGCTGCACGGTATTTGTGTTTTAATCAGTGTATTGATATAAATGTTGTTGTTGACTTGATCGATTGATTGATGTACGAAATACAGCTAGAAAGTCAAATTAATGAATTTTTATGTAATGAACTAAATTTTACGCCGTAAGAGGCAGTTCTACTTCCATCGTGGTTATATAAAACCACACACCGTTTTTTTTGATATTTTAAATAACAATAATATGTAAAACCCAACCAGACATTAAAAATATATAAACTGATAAAATACAGGTTTGTGAGTCAGAGACGAACCAAGTCTACTACTTGTTAGCAAAAGCCATGTTTATAATCCCAGTAAGTATTTTTTATCAATGTCTTTGATATGTCTATTGTCTGAATAAACGATTACAAATAATTGATTACCTCTAACCATTTATATGGAAGTACGTTTGGAAAGTGCACTCTTAAGTATCCATAGTTCTATGGACTGCCATATAATTTGCGTAGATAGTCCCATCAAATTTGAGATCGATTCATACAATGGTAGTCGGTACAAACAGCCTAATGTAAAACATAAAATAATAATGAAAATAATTCTGAACCTTCAACTTCAATATTACGATTAATGAGGGCTGGAGATATATTAGTCTTTTCACGATAGCTTCATTAGAATAACGGCATACAATCGAATTTATCCACTGCTGGAAAGGCCTCCCATAATCGCCACGCTTGGCAGACGGGTTGGCGATCGCATCTCACCACCAGTGAGAGCTGGCTATATGCGCGTCACGTCGAATTTTTTTTAAATAAATGTTTTGTTCTTTTAATGTTAAGTTCGAGAAGTATTATATACAATTTCGAGGATTATTACTATGGAGCTGAGGCCACATCATTCTAATGGAGTTATCATGAACGACAAACTAGATGATAAAAAAGTCCATTAACCAGATTGCTCCTTCCGACGGGCTACCAGATCCTCATGGGGACCGAGACCAGATGCCAAAAACAAGGCCCACTCAAATCTATACAAGGTGCAACACAAGTAGAAGACGCGAGTTAAGGAGCTTAATCAAACTACGAGCCCCGATGCAAAATAGTAATATTATAAACAAATTGGATGTAATTTGTGTCAGTCTATTATATGTTTGTAAAGTACCCCGCGACATAGCGATTGAATTCCCTAGTCCAGGCGTTGAAGTTCGTCTAGTGAGAATTTTTTCTGTGAGATGTTTTCTAACTTGTATTATTTTTTAATATCTATTTAAAATATTGAGCTGTTCTACAATAGCGTGTTACGTTACTTATGCCCTTTTTAAATTATGAAGCAATAAACTAATTTAGCATTTAAAATTTATAGATATCCTGATTTAAATTCCAAGAAGTTTAGGCCTATTATGCATACTACGTTTTTTTTAAACGCGCCGTTGACACGCGTTTATAGCGATACATACAACAACAAACTGCTCTGTAGGATAAAAGCGCGCCGTCCACGCGCGTCTACTAGCATAGGCTCTAATAAGCAAAATACGAGTATATCAAAATGTCTGTATGTCCTTTATACAATCGTAAACTATGCATTTGATAATGTTATGACATTCAGCAAAGTGTTGTGCATGAGTCCACGAAGGTTTTTGTTAGTACGACCAATCTTCGACAGATGGCGCCACTATCATTCAAATGAATTAGTTCTATTGCCGTATATACGCGCGCAGGGAATAGCTAGATTCCTTATAAAACTGAACAACGTTAAATATATAAAAATAACATATTAACTCCCCATACAAGAATGCATTATGACGAGGGGTAACATTTTTTTTAATTTTACGAACTGGTTGTTTAATGGTTAGATAGCATTCCCTAAGTTACGTCGACTATTTACCTTACACCTTGTATATACATTAAAGACACGAAGGCGTCACATCCATCACATCAAGTATACTTTAAAACTTATTCGTATAATCACTCAATCACTCTGTATGAAGTCATTGATTGTATAATTTTGATACACCTTTTTTTTTAATATCCCATATCTCTATGGTTATATTGTATAAAAAAATTATACATGAAGTCCTAAGTCCTGGTCCAAAAATCCATAGTTTCGAAGATATCATCAATCATATTAATTTAGGTAACTAATTTTTATGTTGGATTCGGTCAACAGTTCCAACTTCTTCAGGAAGTCATCTTCAGAGCGAATGCGACCCGCATAACACCCGCAAACATAAAAACTATTACTTATTGCAACGTTGCCAAACTTTGCAGTACCTTGTAAAGTATGCAGCAAGATAGCGGCGCACTGCTTAAACATACACTATGCTTTGTTAATATCACTGAAAATACAAGTAATTCATTCATATTTAAAGCTAAGAAAATGCAACTTTGTTATATTTCACGTAAGGTTGCTTTTTAATTAGCAGTCATGACTTTACGTAAAATAAAAAAATTAAAATTAAAAGTTAAAAAATTATTTATATGCCAATTGAATCTTTCTCGTGGTCTTATTCACACCTTGAAGATATGGGATATCAGAAAAAAACATGGTATATATTAAAAATAATGTAACACTTCTAAAACGCATCAAAACTTTAGCTAGTAACAAGTAAGATATTTCCTTATTTGTTTTCTTAATATATACAGATAGTGACCCCTTATTAGGCAATAAAACTTATGATATTCATCTAAAGTTCAAAATCAATCAAATGAGAAACAGCAAGTATATTTCTAATTGATTGATTTTGAAGTTTAGCTGAACATCATAAATTTTAAAATACGGTGTCGAATATTACTATATACTTACCTATCCGTAGAATAAAGTTATTTCTGCATAATCGTTTGATTACATAGAAAACATTATAGATACATCTATAAATAATCAAACAGCTAGAAAACTATGTAAAATGTTATAACTGATTTTGTACACACGGGTACATATCAAGCTATACATTTCCAGTATAAGTTGAACACGCGTTTTATAGGATTGCCATACAATATCATTGTCAGCTTATATTGGAAATATATAGCTTGATATGTGGCCATCCATACATACTAGACAAATTTAAAATCGGCCTCCTCTAAAGTAATTTTAGTCTATGGATAGGTCAGTATGGACAGAGCCTTATAATGGGTTGACATTGAAGATAATTTTAAAGGTAGTTTTCTTACATTTGGATGCGATAAAGTACAGTTACATTCTTTACTATGAACACAAACAGACAATAGCTGTAAAATGAGTTACATAACAATGTCAAAATCTATATTAATTTCTATTATTATAAAATATATTGTAAGGATGTGACCCTTCTAGCCAAAGCTTTAACGTGGACACGCCAATAGGTTCAAATTACAAACATTTTAAACTGTGGTATCAACGGATCGAAAAGTAAATTATTTTCATAATATTGTACAGTTGAGCAGAATAATTTGGAACCATATTGATATAATTAATTACATTTCTTTGTTACAATAAAAGAGCATATTTTCAGCAAGAACTGTCTCAAAGCACGAAGGGAAATCATATTGAAGTAGGCCTTTGGTCTAGAGGTTTGTCACCCTGACTACGCCAGAGGTTTTGGGTTCTATTCCCACCCGGGACAAATGTGATAAACACGATTATACCGCCTTCTTGAATTTTCGAAAAGTTAGCATCCCTTGATAATGGACTGTGGAGGACTGAAACACGAATTGGGTATCATACATATTTTTGCTTCACAAATTGCATCCCGGCTTGTTTAAAAATCTAACTTAATCTATACATATAATAAAGTCGTAGCAAAGTCAAAACTGTGCATGGAATATTTAAAAAAAGGATACTTGGGGCGTGATCTACAATTGAAATCGAAGCCAAAAATATAGGTTTTAGAATTTTTGTCTGTGTGTCTGTTTGTCTGTATGTATGTCCGGGCTAAACTCAAAAAGTACTGCATGGATTTACTTCAAATTTTGTATGAATATTACTAAGAGTTTGGGTCAACATATAGGCTGCATATTATCACGCTATCACCTTCGGGAAGGGGGACCTATGATGATTTATAAAATTTAACGCGGGTAAAACCGCGGGGCACAGCTAGTAATACATATTAATTTTGTATTTTGAATGTTATGTGTATGTGTTTAATGCCTGATTTCATTGCTTATTAAATAAGATAGAAGTGGTTCCAAATTATTTTGTTCAAATACATATATGGTAAAAATATCTGCATCATTTTTGGCAGCTAACATATGAACTAAACAAAATAGTTCCTTTTAGTATTTATACGATCCGACAGGAGCGCTGTTCCTTTTCTCTGACCCTTAAAAGGCTGTACACTATATGAGAACACATCAAATTTCGACCTTAGTACTTTGGAATAAGGTCTAAAAACAATGAAACATAGCAAAGCCTAGTTAACCTTTTCTACCGGCTAAGTCGCCGAACATCGTATTCGTGAATGGCGTTAAATAAATAAAGGTTAAAAATGACCCAATCAATCGTTAAATCGGCTTCCATGTCCGCATGTGACGTCATAAATGGTCCGGAATCGATCGTCAACGTCGAAGCCAAATTAACGATTGATTAAGGCATTTTTAACCTTTATTTATGACTTAGCCGGTAGACAACGGCATGCCAAGTGTCTCCAACCCACTAGTCGAGTGCTCGGCACCGAAACTGTTAAGGTTTAAATTTATGACAAAATAATTTACATTACCAGACTTGTATTGGCTCGAAAATTTGGTGGGGCTTGTTTTTTCTGGCTACGTTTATGTTAAGACGGTTTCCCGTGAGTGTGGTGCCGTCCCCCCGACGGAGGGGCGCGAGTCAGTGCGGCGGGCGGGGCCCGGCGGGGGGCGCGGGGGGCGCGGGCTGCAGCGGGTGGAAGGCGGAGCCCAGCGACGGGCGCAGCGTGAAGCCGGGGGGCGGCAGCGACGGCTTCATCACGGACATCACCTCCCCGTACGTGCCCTCGCCAGCTTTCAAGTTCACCTGGAACACCAGTCCCACCTCAAAATAAATCATTCAATAATGTCCTCCTAGCCATATTTCAGCCACGGCGACTAGTCTCCATAGACACTAGCCATCTGCGCAGGACATATTATAGTGCAAAACACACGGGTAATTTCTATTCCATGACTCTCTTTATCCGACAGGATGACACAATCGGATAGAGGTCAGGTACAGGACCGCCGCACAGACAGGTATTTGGCCCTAAAAGTCGGGCGAAATCCATTTTTTTTGTTTTAGTTAGACGCCGTTTTTTATTATTCCTCGAAATACAATGGTATGTCCCCCTACCAATAGCGTGAACCCAACGCGCTAGAGGCTTTCCCCCACTCCATGCGCTCAGTCGGAAATTACCATTCGCTTGCCGTGGAATTGAAATGAAATTACCACTCATCAGTTATTCGATACGCTCAGATTTCATTGTTTTCAAATATTAAATTTATGGTGAAAAAGTCAATTTCTTGTGAATTTCTACTATGGATCTTACACAACCAGGTATGTACTTATTATTTGATTTAGTTTTGTTATGAAAAAAGGGAGTTTTCGTACCTTTAACTCCATTAGTAACTAATTCTTAAAAATTCCTATAAAATGCGCATTTCAAAAAATCTTTAAGTGGTTTTAAAGTATTTCTGAGCATTTCTAAGTAAAAATTTATATTGTTCGTTCTAGAATAGACTCTATAGTATTCTAAAATACGTAAAATAGCCACCCCAACGCACCCCTCTATTTTTGACCATTTTTTTTGCATGGACCCAAAAACCACGTGTTGTCTTTTTTTATGAAAATTTGTTTATTTTGTTTCCAGGCTCTTCTGGGATGCGAGTATTAACTAGAAACGATTTACTAATAATCATGGAACGCTCCAATGCTTCAACTTTTAATGAAAAGTTGGAATTTATGGAGTTGGAACTTCTCCAGCAATACTCTGAAGATGACCCAAACATTGCCGATGCAAAGCACAAGTTGTCAATCATACGTCACCAATTCAAGCAGAAATGGTCAGCTGCTCGTAATACCAATGCCAGATTCCTAGAAGTGAACAAAGAATGGCTCAAGGGCACCATATCGCTACCAAAAGCAGGTACCTATTTACGTTAACAATTCTTTTGTTTCTAACATTATTATATTCCATGGAATTTTATCAGTGACTAAAGATTTATCTTTTGTTATAGGATTAAGTCCAGGTAGACCTCAAAAGTCGTTTTCAGACTTATGTGAAAGGAATAAAAGGAGAAAAACTGAAAACCTTCGAACATCTGACTTAGATGTGCTGGCATACGCAACACAAATGAAATTGCGAGAAACTGGCGAAGTAGAAGCATCAAAAATCGTAAAGGTCCTTACCAGAAGCCCCCGAAAAGCAAAAAAATATGCAGCAGCGATAAAAGAACAAGCAGCTGAACATGAAAAAGAAGTTTCAACGAAATTGGCACACCTTCGTTCCCTGTTTATGTTTGTTGAAGCTGGGCTTACCCAGGCCCAATACGAAGTGGTGCGAGACACGAATCCAGGCTTTTACCCATGCTATTCGATTCTAAAGAAGTTGAAGAAAGAATGTTACCCCGAAATCCACAGCATAACTGAGACCTGTGCCGAAGTAAGGGTACAAAGCTTAATGGATCACACCATCAAGCGATTATTATTGCATCTTGGTGAGGAGGTCTTGGAGCAACTGACTGAATCTGAAAAGCAGTCCTTTCTGCTCATCAGCAAATGGGGTTGTGATGGATCTCAGCAGATTCAATATAAAATGAAATTTGCAGATGAGACTGATTCCGACGCCAACATTTTTCAAAGTTCTGTCGTTCCACTCCAACTAGTCTATGGAACTGAAAGAAAAATTATATGGCCAAACCCAACTCCATCATCACCACGATATTGCAGACCAATACGCATACGATTTGTGAAAGAAAACACTGACGTGACGAATGAGGAAATCGAGTACGTAGAAAATCAAATAAAAGAACTGACCAAGACCAAGATCGACGACATATCCGTCAAACATAAAATAGTTTTTACCATGGTGGACGGCAAAGTATGTAACGCAGCAACCCATACCAAGTCAACCATGAGATGTTACATATGTGGCGCCACATCCTCCGATTTCAATGACCTTACAAAAGAAAGGCCCTGCAACACGGAAAACATGCGATTTGGTCTATCTTTGCTGCACGCTCGAATCAGATTTTTCGAGAGCATACTGGATGTAGCTTATAAATTACCAGTCATGAAGTGGAGGGCTCGCCTGACAGCCGAAGAGAAGAAACTAGTGGAGCCGAAGAGAAGAAACTGCTACAATGATTATAAACGCAAAATTGAGAATGAAATAACTAGGAATCCGAAAGCTTTCTGGCGATTTATAAAAGACAAACGTCGCGGAGAATCTGGTATACCTGCTGAGATGTTTTTGAACGACAGAATAGCTGATAATGGTCCTGATATTGCAAATCTTTTTGCTGATCATTTCGTATCTGTTTTTAGCCCCGGACCTTCTAACCACTCTAACAATAATAAATGCTCGGTAAGTAACAGCATCTTAAGCTCGATAATGTTCACAAAAGAAGATGTTCTCAAAAAGCTCAAACAACTTGACCCTTCCAAGGGCCCTGGGCCCGACACTATACCGCCTTCATTCGTCAAACACTGTAGCCATGTACTTTATCGACCTTTACAAATAATATTTAATACTTCCCTTGAAGAAGGAATTTTTCCTGACCTATGGAAGAAGGCTAAAATTACACCTATCTACAAAAAAGGGGATCCGGCAAATGTCAAAAATTATCGACCAATATCTATATTGTCATGTTTTTCCAAAATTTTCGAGTCACTTGTCTGCCCAGTAATCACTCAACATATAGATAAAAATATCTCAAACCATCAACACGGCTTTAAACATGGCCGAAGTGTCGAAACAAATCTCACTCAATATGTTACCGACATAACACTGGCCCTTGATAGTAGATTGGAGGTAGATGCTGTGTATACAGATTTTAGCAGCGCTTTTGATAAAGTGGATCATCTTATGCTGATTTCGAAACTTGAATACAATGGTATACATGGTTCATTGTTAAACTGGATTTCGTCCTACATATCTCGCAGATGTCAAGTTTTGGTTTTAAATGGCTACGAATCCTATCCGTACTATGCCGCGTCAGGAGTTCCTCAAGGCTCGCACCTTGCACCTGTTCTCTTCTCCCTTTTCATAAACGACATAACCGATCAAATCCATCACTGTAAATACTTAATGTTTGCGGACGATCTTAAAATATATAAAACTATAACTACAAACAATGATCCCATTCTAATTCAACAAGATATCGATAGGATAGAACATTGGTGCTCATTAAACCATATGAAGCTCAATATACAAAAGTGCTGTCATATCCGGTTCTCTAGGAAAAAACAAACTCATGCTATATCGTACAACATAAAGGGAGAACCATTAAATTCTGTTAAAGAGGTGAGGGATCTCGGCGTCATTTTGGACAGTAAGGTTAACTTTATCAAGCATATAGACACTATTGTCAAAAAATCGGCACAGATGCTTGGTTTCATTAAAAGAAGCACCAAAGGTTTTAAAGCAGCTCGTTCCAAAATCCTACTCTATAATGCCCTAGTTCGTAGTCACCTGGAGTTTGCCAGCGTGGCTTGGAACCCACAATACTCAGTGCACTCGCAAAGGGTCGAACGCATACAGAGAGCCTTTACCAAACATCTTTCATACACTACGAATAAAGTATCACCGAGATCTCCATATGAACAACGCCTTCAAATCTTCAATATAAACTCTTTACGTGAACGAAGAAAGCTACAGGATCTAATGTTTCTCTTCAAACTAACTAACAATAAATTAGATAGCTCTGAACTGATTACGCGCGTAGCTCTGAATGTACCATTTAAATTACCCAGATATCCTATTACGAACTTGTATCACATTCAACCTTCCAAAACTAACATCGGGATAAACTCACCGCTCAATAGGGTTTGTAGAGAGATGAACTCTTTCATGAAATCTGTACCGGATGCCGACATACACTATGATTCCTTAAATTGTTTCAAGTCCAAAATCTTGAAGTCACTCAAAACTACTGTTAAGTCGTCGTAGGTATTTCACTGTTCTATAACCTAAATAATCTCAAGTGCCGATTATTCGTCTTTTGGAGAATGTTGGTTAACCCGTAATTGGCTAGTGTGTAAGTCTAATTTGTTAAGAAATTATTCATAAGATATATATTGTATGCACAAGCTGTGGGCAAACCTGAATTTAATAAATAAATAAATAAATAGTGGAGACACGAAAAAAAAGAAATCCAAACCAAGTTTCGTGAACAATTAGGATTATTAGTAGATATTCCAAAGGCTAACTTTGGAAACACAAATGATGGTAATACCAGCAGGCGATTTTTCGATGAATACGAGAAATCTGCAGAAATAACTGGTATTGACCGGAATTTAATCTACCGATTAAAAGTCATCCTAGACACCATGTGCTGCGGGATAAAAATTAACATCCAAAAATTCGGTATTTATTGCAAAGAAACTGCTGAATTGTACGTTTCTTTGTACAAGTTTCATCCGATGTCGCCGACATTACATAAGGTGTTGAGTCATGGAGCTGCCGTGATAAAGGAGGCTATTCTGCCAATTGGGCAACTGTCTGAGGAAGCTGCAGAAGCCCGCAATAAGCACATCCGAGCGTTTCGGCTAAACTACGCCCGAAAATTTTCGAGAGTAGCCTGCAACACAGACGTTTTAAATAGGTTACTCTTGACATCAAACCCCTTGCTGACAGGGATGAGGAACGCTAAACATAAAAGAAAAAGACCCCTTTCAGCGGATACCATGAATCTTTTGGAGGAAAATGATATTTGCAATATTAGTATCGAAAATGACTCTGAAGATGATGGAAATTAGAAATATTTTTTTTTAAGAATAATGGATGCCTTTTTTTACTCTATTATACCTTAAAATGGAACGAAATACTTTAATAGTACTATTAAACGCAAAAAATATTTTTGTCCGACTTTTAGGGCCAAATACCTGTCTGTGCGCCGGCTTTACATGCTCTCCGAGGCACGAGGGATAATACCGCCAACTCCCATACTTCGGGCTGATACTGAGATGTTTGTCTATTTTACAGAAAGATCCCAAAATCACTTGGTCCGACCCATGATTTATAGCCAGGACCACATTATGGGTATTTATTTGCTTCTGGCACTCGGCGGCCGCTGCCACTAATTGACGAGTATATCAAATGGTAAGTTCTTTGAGGAGCATTTTTTTAAGGTTTTTATTCACGTAGACTTTAAAAAAGCGCTTGTAAATAGTCAGAACACGTTTGTAGTAATATAGTTGTATACATTATTATTTCTAGTAACATAGATATTTAGGTACACATTGTATGAAAACATTTATAAAATTTATTTTATTATAGCAATGATATTTAGCTAGCTCGTATCAAGTTATTGTCATTTAAAAATATACGTATTAAAATTACCTTTTCACAACCATCTGGAGGTTCCCGAGCTAAGAATCGATTGATCTGTGGTGACGTGCCCAACTTAGACCCGTCCAGATCAGGAGATGAGCAAACACTACCACCTGAAACATCAAAACACTATTATAATAAATACCTAATTCTCTCCAAATCTGAAGCAGTCCTTAGAATTTCAGTTCATTTTAAACAATACTGTATGAGTGAAATAATTTAATTCCCAAACCAAGTTTAGCTGAAGGCCCACACATCAGCGTACATCTACCTCGCTATTACATTTGGACATTTTAAAGGATATTAAATTATTGATAAACTTTCCAAAAATATCTTCTGTCATTTTAAGGGTTAAAATTCAGATAATTTCATGAGTATTTTGCAATTTTTATTAGATTTGACTTAAAGAGTGGAATTACAAAAGCAACTTTAGTGTAAGGCCCAGACTTGCGAACGCAGCTATCTCGATGTGAATATCGTACTATCGTAAGAAGTGTCAATATACATCAGGCATTTTATGAGCTCCAAAAATTTTACGACTAGTTTTCGATAACCAATTTTTTTGACAATTAGTAGAATATACATATTTGTATAGTAGTATACTATGAACATCTTGATTGTTGGAAGAAACACATACTATATAAATAACACCAAAAACTGCTTCAAATAAACCATCCAAACACATTAATTCTCTTAAAATCAAAATAATATCAGAATCCATATCCACAGATTAAACATTATATTGGCAATTTGACATTTCAAAATGCTAGTTTGTCTTTGGAACTTAGAGAAGGGAAAAGTGAATGAATGATTCTGACCAGTGTGAACCATGGAGCTATTATAAAGAGGAGACGGCCTAAGCAACTGAGCACTGTGATTTTCAACTGAGTCTAAACGTCATCATGTAGGCGTGGCCTAAGTCAATGTATTGTTGGCGTTCGTCCTGTGCACAACTACGTCACGTTCACAATTTACAGCTATATTTGCGCTAGAAGATAAAAATAATGAAGTGTTGTGTTTTATCTTGTAAAAACTACTCGGACAGACGTTCTAATGCTATGGATGGCATCAAATTTCATTTGTAAGTAATTTTATTCGATTTTTTATCAAAATAGTTCTAGAAAATTCCCTTCACGTCGGCGTTTCGAAACATAATTCTACACGACATTAGATGGCGATACTTGGGGGTCATGGGAATAAAAAATATTTAGGTACGCAGAGCTCAGTACTATCATAATCTAATAATCATATGTACTGAAATTTGTTTTACATTCATTCGTAAAACCCCTTTAATGGCCAAAATACATTTTTGTAGCTTTTACTATAATTTTTAAAAAAAGAACCGCCATCTATCGAACAAATATGAACATAACAAAAACAGGGCCGTAATTAGGATCCAGTTATTTTACCTAATGTCCCGCAGCTGTATCATAAATAGAAAGTACTTAAACATGGAATGCACTGCACAAAAAAATACAATCTCCTATAAATTAAATATTCTATGTACAGTAATTTAATTAAAGTAACTACTTCCCTTCATTAGTATGCTCGTTGTTTACTTAATTTAAATTAAGTACTTTAAGCCTACCTAGTTTATTTAGTCAAATTTTAAAATTATGAATGTTATAGATTGCCATCTGAAGATAACATTTTAACGATGAAGACTTCGTAGTAACAAAAAAAGGCCTTAGAAAATTAAAGAAGGGAACTCTACCTTGAAGACCAGGGTCGATAATTTTTAAAACCAAAAAAAAATATAGTAGGATGAAACCCATTAGAAAAGGAAGGGAATATTATAAAAATGAAAGGAAAAATAATTTACGGGCGATCTGAGGTCGGGAAGGGGATGGGGGTGAGTTTTTAAGGGTATAAAACGGTTTTTCTCGATTTCCGGCAAAACTAAAAGTCCTATCGAAAAACGTCAAATCGCAAAGTTGTAGGTAATAAAAAGATCTAAAACTTTTGTTTTTACACTTTTTTCACATAACCTAAAAATTTATATGAAAACTTCAAAAAACCAAGTTTTTGGTTTTTTATTTTTATCTTTTACAATATTTTGTCTTTTACTAACGAAATTTGGTGAAAACTTACCTTTTTATGTCCCAAATACGCTGTAATTTATTTGATTAAAAATATTTATTTTTTCACCTTATTTTTTAATTAATATCGATAAAACACCCTAATTTTCAATCGAAAAGTCACCCGTCAAAATATCAGCTAGCGTCAAAATATGCATTTTCTGAGAAGATTTACTATAGTAACATATATATTTTTTTTCACCATCGGAAAGTAGAGATTTCACGTTTCACGAACAGAATACATACCAACTTTTTGAAAAAAGCTGATATTTTGACGGGTGACTTTTCGATTGAAAATTAGGGTGTTTTTTCGATATTCATTCAAAAATAAGGTGAAAAATAAATATTTTTAATCAAATAAATTACAGCCTATTCGGGACATAAAAAGGTAAGTTTTCACCAAATTTCCTTTCATTTTTATAATATTCCCTTTTCTAATGGGTTTCATCCTACTATTATTTTTTTTCACTTTTTATTATTTTTAAAGGCTTCTACCCTGGTCATTTGTTTAAAACTGGATATATCGGTTCGTAACAATGCATTTTTTTACCCATAAAATATTTAATTTTATTTCCAATATAACATGAATAACAATTCGGAATATTAATAATAAGTCATAATCAAAATCCCATAATCTTCATCATCATCATCATCATTCATCAATGACCTTTTTATTCTCACTTTTATTTTATAATAATATCACTGTCAATAAAAAAAAGATATCATTATGGTTCGCAAAAGTATAAAAAAAACAGTAGGTACACCCTGGTACGAAGTTATGAGTCCGGCCCTGTTGCATCCTGCACTGTGTGACATCTAGTGTAAAAAAGTTACGTTACTACTAATTATAGTCCACAAAACATGCGAATAGTTTACCTATTGACCGGTAGATGTAAACAAAGAAATAGGCGGGATCTAACACCCTCTCCCCCCCGCAAAATGTCACGCGTTGTTTCATAGAAAAATCGAATTACAACGTCTCCTCTTTGTAATAGCTCCATGGTGTGAACTGTATAATTTTAATGTAAAAAACTAAATAATAAAGCAGAATGTTTATGTATATCTCAAGTTATGTGTGTATGGTAATGTAAGGCATTATTTTTAAAAACTAAAGTTTTTGTTGTAGCTGGTCGTAGACTAAAAGTATTATTTGACAAGTGAAATTTTTTGAGTTCAGTCCTTCATTCGATAATTTCCCAACTCTATTAATTGTCTTTGGTTACCAGTACGCCATATTTGTTTACCAAATAAGACAAGTAAGGAAAAATAGACTGTACAGTGATAATTACTAATAATATGAGAATAAAGGCAGATATGAATCTTTTAGAAAGTGGAAGATCCACTTTCATAAGGCGACCGGAGCACATTTCTTAGAAGTGTGTACAATAATTACAATTACAAATCGTTTAAATTAACCAAATGCGAGAACGAGATAGTTGCGCCCTGACGTCTAGGCCTTAAACTAAACAAAACCGACATTATTTACTATTATCTAAAATATAATTATCCATCCAAACAATGAAAATCTAGAGACCACTTCAAAGATAAATGATTAAATACATCACAAAGCAATATCCATAAAATAAAATAAAAATCTCTTAAATAACTACTTTTAATATATTTTTTTCATATGTCTACGACTATTTAGTATAATACCTTCTACTAAATTGTACCTATAAGCGAA
The DNA here is from genome assembly GCA_951640165.1 of Pseudoips prasinana. Taxonomy (NCBI): domain Eukaryota; kingdom Metazoa; phylum Arthropoda; class Insecta; order Lepidoptera; family Nolidae; genus Pseudoips; species Pseudoips prasinana. The sequence continues at coordinate 22,136,659 of OX621260.1, forward strand.
TAAGCAAAATAAAACATAAAAGAAACCACATGCTTTGGGACTGTCAAACCATTCTGGTGATTGTGCGTATGAATAACTATGAATTGCGTTATGGCAATAGAAAGCGAATACCAACCAGTATATTTCACATAAGACAGCATAAGTATATTTTCTTTGTGTATGTTTAATAAATACTATTTCAAAAATATACAAACTGTAAATTTTTTATAATAATAAAAAATCATGTCCTCCTGGACGATTTCAGCCACGGCGGCCAGTCTCAGTGGAGACTAGCAATGATCGTGGAAACACAGGGCCACTTTTTATTCTCATGGGACGAGTAGCGACACGACTGGAATGAGATCTGATACAGCACCCATGGCTTTACATGCTCTCCGAAGCACGGGGATGATACCGGCAATTTCGGGGTAACACGGAGAATTGATCTAGGAATAATATCATAACTGGAGAATACTGGAGGAGGAATCCGTGAATATTTTTGTTTTTATATTAATATTTTACTATTCAATTCAACTTTATCATGTCAGCTAAATTAAATCCACTGCTGAACAAAAGCTTGCCTTAAGAACGGAGGATAAGCTATATAAATGAACTTATATTTAGGATTAGGATTTTATGATGTTATCATAAATTAGGTAGATAGCCAGGCGGACCAGGTTCAGTCCAACAACCAAATTCTTCTTCTTTCTATGTAGCTGACGGCACAGAATATCGCCACCCAATCTCAGCCCATAGGGGGACATAGAATTCGTCCCGAGGGAATATCTACCAGAGAACGGGCAGCAGTCTCTCTGTTTACTATGACCATCGTACTGCGACCGCCAACCCGTCTGCCAAGCGTGGCGATTATGGCATGTCCCCAAGTGATGGACACAACCCCATTGTGCAAATCTTTTGGGAAGTCCTTTGGCCAGCAGTGCATGCATTTTTTATTTTATTTTATTTATAACCAGAACATATATTTATAAAATTTGAGTACAGTTCTTACTGCCACTTAAACCGCGGGGGTTTGTGTGTGACAACAATTTGATTCGACTCAATTTGGTCGCTTTAATATACATGACTATATAACTAAACTAGCAGAGCCCGCGGACTTCGTTCCGCGTTATAAATATTTTTGTCCCTGCCCGTTTGTCCCGCATAATACTTCGGGTTAAAAGTTCGGGATAAATAAAAATTATAATGATGCATCATATCCTATGACACTCCACAATAACGTAACTTTCTATTGATGAAATAATTTTGAAAATCGCTTCAGTAGATCCAGAGATTACCCCTTACAACGTCACAAACTCACAAACGTTATCTCTTTATAATATTAGTATAGGCATAACAACAAAAACAAAAGTAGATACACATAGACTTCATTTTGACACCGTCCTGACAAAATGCTTTGTATCAGGAAAATGTCCGATGACATGGTGATGATAAACCACAATTTATGCCAATGTGCTGCCATCTAACGTGAAATATACAAGTGAACGCTTAATATTGCAGTTGCCATATAATGTATTGCGGGGGTATGACTAAAAGCTGTATAGTAGAGTAGACCTGCGGCCAGGAGTTCCGCGGACCCACCGCTGGAGAGCGAGCCCCGGGACGGTGGATCTAAGCCCACAATGTACGCTTTAGATATTTGCTTCACAACAAAATATTAGCTCTTAATTCTGCCGCGCAATTTATAAACGCAGTAATGAACACTATCGCGCAATTTATAAACGCAGTAAAGAACACTACTGCGCAATTTATAAACGCAGTAATGAACACTATCGCGCAATTTATAAACGCAGTAATGAACACTATCGCGCAATTTATAAACGCAGTAATGAACACTATCGCGCAATTTATAAACGCAGTAATGAACACTATCGCGCAATTTATAAACGCAGTAATGAACACTATCGCTCAATTTATAAACGCAGTAATGAACACTATCGCGCAATTTATAAACGCAGTAATGAACACTATCGCGCAATTTATAAACGCAGTAATGAACACTATCGCGCAATTTATAAACGCAGTAATGAACACTATCGCGCAATTTATAAACGCAGTAATGAACACTATCGCGCAATTTATAAACGCAGTAATGAACACTATCGCGCAATTTATAAACGCAGTAATGAACACTATCGCGCAATTTATAAACGCAGTAAAGAACACTATCGCGCAATTTATGAACGCAGTAAGTTTTAAGAGAGGTAGGCATAGTGTTCATTGGCTCAAAGAACAGCCTGAGTGGGGAAGTACCTCCACCTTACAGAAGACATTCCTTAATAATAACATTAATAATTTTAATGTAGTATTTCCGAGTGTGTGTGTGTAAGGTCGCCAGAGCTCATTGGTGTGAGGGGAAGGGTCAGCAACACTTGATTGCTGACTTTTAAAGGCCGGCAACGCATCCGTGACTCCTCTGATGTTGCGAGTGTCCATGGGCGGCGGTGATCACTTACCATCAGGTGACCCACTTGCTCGTTTGTCGCCCTCTGATATAAAAAAAAATGAAAAAAAACAGAACATCTTAACGACATGTTCTTTACGTCGTTTATAAATTGCGCGGTTGTGTTCTTTACTGCGTTTATAAATTGCGCGGCAGAATTGTGGCATGCCAAACTGAATTTGGAAAAGCTCCCTTTTATCATTTAGGGTGTGATTATAGGCCGATAACTCTAGATGGGCATAAGCGGTGGGGGCCACCCACCCTGCCCCCCTAATCTGACTTCCTACATACACTGATGAGTTGTTCACCACTGAATATAGATAGTAGTGATAAAATGTTTAGATTTGGACTATGAAGTGTATAGATAAGGAATGCATTTTTACACAGGCGTTTAGCATAAAACTGCGGTGGCCTCAAAACAATTATACTCCTTTTAAAACTTTTATAAATTATATAAAACCCTATAAACAAAGTTAAGTATGCATTGCGAACCATCTATTCCAAAAATATGGAGACTTAACTCGTTTCAGTCAGCTAGTAGTAATAGTAGTTTATTGTGAAAAAAAAAAACAGTTTTAAAATAGCAGTATTTGGTTTTTTTTTCTCTGTTCTAATTACAAAAGTTAGCTAACCGTAAAACCAAATGTAAGTAAGCCGAAGGTTTTATAATAACTACTTACTAAGTAAGTGAACCTGTCTACAGATTTAAAGATTGCGAGTTCGAACCTGGCCCATGACAAGTATTTTTGCTCATGAACAGATATAATTTGTATATCTCGGCTTGTGCATGTATCTTCAGGCAGTATGAACTTAGATAAAGTGCTACTTCGAAGGAAGTGCTGTGTACAAAGTACAGTTCATTGTCATAAACGCGCGCGCAGTCAGCAATTCCACGCTGCGCACTGACCCAAATCTTTAGTTTTAATATTTAAATTGTTATAATGTTCGTTGACGAACAGCCACCAACCGAGCCGCGTTAACTCTACCATTACCATTTAACCATTTCCAATTTTACCAGTTTAATATACAGTGTATTTTCTATACCATCGTATTTTATTATTATTTGTTGGAGTTACGCCCTACATGCTGTTTGGTCTATATCCTACACGATTTATTATTTAGTATGTACCCAAGAGTACCTTTATTTAAACACTCTGTACACCAGCAACTACCCGTGACTGTATCCTTTCCCATGTTTCCTAAGTAGGTTGTCGGGAAGAGACCACATTTTAGTGATAAAACCGCCATTTGTACTGTTCGGTCTAATGTGTATTGTATTGATTAATTTTTTGGTGTACAATAAAGAGTTTAATAATATTTAATATGGCTGTTTTCAGTGAAATATAAGTATACTAGCTGTGCCCCGCGGTGTTACCCGCGTTAAATTTTATAAATTTTCTTTGCTATAAACCTCACGGAGCCCGAGACCTTTCCAACGAATGCAAAACCGTGGAAATCGGTTCGTGCGTTCTGGAGTTATAGCGTCAGGAAGGAAAACCCGACTTATTTTATATAAGTATATTGTGGTAGCCCAACAAAAACAAAACATGTCACAACAACAATAAAAAAGCTAAAGTGGAGATGGTCGGGTCATATAGTTAGAGGCAAAGACAAATGGTCAAAATCAATAATGAATTGGTTCACAAGTCATATGAAGAGGAAAAGAGGTAGACCATCGAGGAGATGGGTGGATGATATAAAAGCCGTAGCAGGAGGTTTATGGACAAGAACTGCCAAAAACAGAGAAGAATGGAAAAGGTTGGAGGAGGCCTTTGTCAATAAATGGCATACAGACGATAACCCCGTCTGTATGCCATTTATTGACAAAGGCCTCCTCCAACCTTTTCCATTCTTCTCTGTTTTTGGCAGTTCTTCTCGATGCTAAATAGTTAAGAATTTAATATATAAGATATGTAAACGAAATACTGTCTGAATAAAGGCTATTATTATTATATTGTGGTAGCCCTAGTATTTATTATTAATTAAACCCTTTAACGTTTAATTATAATAATATTTGCTCCCTTTCTATACACTCCATAATCTGCTCTACAGTAGCGGTACGCGACGTTATTGTTGTCTATAGTATGTTTGACATGCCTGCCTTACACTTTAACTATAAAATATCACAGTTGAAAATAAATGACTACTCTCAATTAGACAATTATATATTTTTACCCCACTGAATATAAAAAAAATCAGGGTGATAGAAGCTTGATAGATAATATAATATTTATATTATTAATATTAAATATAAAATAATAATATTATATTTAATATTATAATATTTATATTATTAATATTATCTATATTCGTAGATAATATTAATAATATATCATTACACCACACATTGTAAGAACTCATTGAAGGTAGTCATTAATAAGATATAGATTTTATTATTACATCATAGTGATGTGTGGTGACGGCATAGCATATCATCAACCCATCTCATGCCGTGGGGGCGTAGAAATCGTCCGAGGGAATACCTGCCAGAGAACGGGCAGCAGCGTTTTTCTGTGAACTATGACCTTCAAACTGCGATCGCAAACCGGTCTGCGAAGCATGGCGATTATGGCGATCGCAGTTTGATGATCATAGTTCACAGAAAAACGCTGCTGCCCGTTCTCTGGCAGGTATTCCCTCGGACGATTTCTACGCCCCCCACGGGATGAGATGGGGTGATGATATTCTATGCCGTCACCACACATTAATGTATTCCCAATATTCAATATATTTATTGCATTTCACAATGTAAAAATTAGGCGGTAAGTTAAATAATTAGATCATCATGGGCCCTATTGGGCATAGCCAAATAGTTGTCCCAAGATATTTATCATTTATATACGGCATAGTCTTGACCGTGGCGAACTGGGCATATTTTGGTTAGTCATCTATAATTGATTGTGGTGGTGAAAAGGCTAAAATCAGTATTATTTACATCTTCAACTTTAGCAGTAAATAAAATCTTAGCTATAGTAGATTTGCCCTCAGTACTAAGTACACCTGCTGAAGAAAGGTGTATTAACTAGATAGAGGTGGTGGAATGCGCTACCTGAGGAGTGCGCCGTGTGCACCAGGTCGTGCGGCGTCTGCGTGTTGACGGAGCGCCGCAGCAGCTCGGCCAGCGGCGCGCGGTGCCCCTCCGGCGTCACCTGCAACCACAGCAAACATACTTCTGGTGACCACATTTTTATGAGTATAATGTTACTTACTTATCGTATCAGCAATAGTTACCCTAGTGTCAGGGTTGTTCAAGTCGCTCAGTACGCCTTTAACATGGCTTAAAAACTGTTGCCTATCACGAAGCACAGAGACGTTCAGAAATTAAACCACTTTAGCGTTAACCCATCTATGGACTGACCGCAAGCCTAGTTGCTTAGCCTCGCCAATCACTTCCGAACCGGTGAGAGCATCATTGTATAAAATATTCACAATTTGTTTATGTGAATACAGAGAGATCAATCCTACGTGAGTAGGTCACTTACATATATGCAGGACATTCGCAGACAAAGTATTTTACATTACCTTAATTAACATTTAAAACAAAATATTGTAACAATTAATAGATATTCTCACTAATATTATAAATGCGAAAGTAACTCAGTCAGTCAGTCGCAATTTCACGAAAAAACTACTGAATCGATTTAAATGAAATTTGGTACACAAAGAGTCTAGAACTTGAGAATGGACATAAACTATATTTTAACGCAAAAAGGGTTGTATAGGGGTTGAAAGGAGGGATGAAAAGTTTCATGGAAGTATTATTATTTTTTATTCGTTATGTTTAGAGCTAGAAGCTTGAAACTTACTTTTTTAGGCTGTAGATTTGATATAATAAATATGACAATTAAAGTTTCTAAAGTTTAAAATAAAAATAGGGAATAGGGGATGAAAGTTTGCACGGAAATATGTAAGGCTTATGTGAATGTTATATAAGTTTATAAATATATAAATAACTTTAATAATAAATAACTAACAATGATTTATGTTTGTTTTGTTTCAGGTATCAAACTCGTACCACAATTTAGTATTTATTATAAACATAAAACATAATCCTGCATTACCCCATGTGTAGCCATTACATGACACTGACAAAAATGCTGAAAGTAACGGCAGATTGCCATTAATATAAAAAAAACACCAGCCAAGTGCGAGTCGGACTCGCACACGAAGGGTTCCGTACCATTATCTATAAAAACGAGCAAAATATTCACGTTTGTTGTATGGGAACCCCCTTAAATATTTATTTTGTATTGTTATTTAGTATTTGTTGTTACAGCAGCAATAAAAATACATCATCTGTGAAAATTTCAACTGTCTAACTATCACGGTTCATGAGATACAGCCTGGTGACAGACGGACAGACAGACAGCGAAATCTTAGTAATAGGTTCCCGTTTTACCCTTTGAGTACGGAACCCTAAAAAACGGTCAGACAGTGAAGGCAGTAATACGAGTCCCGTTGGGAACCTTCGAGTCGGAATCCTAGAAACATACTTTGTCTCTTAGTCGATCCAGGTGCGGAGTCTGGGTGCCGCTGGCCGGGTACAGCACGAGCCGTTCTATCTCCTGGTTGAGACCCTCTACTGACGACCGCGCCGCCCGCAGAGGGACGCTGCCACTTCCAAAACGGGACCCTGGGAAAGCAGACATGAATTTTTTTACTCTCTTTGTTCGAACAAAATGTAATTAACCTGAAAATAAAATAATGAAAATAAACTAATAATAAAATAAAGGAGAAGAAGAATTGAAAAAATCTACACAATAATTGCCTTTGTCCAGCAGTGGACGTCTTTCGGCTGATATGATGATGATGTATAATTGAGTAAGCATATCATCATATCAGCTCTTTTCCAAAATGATGTAATGACATCAGCTGATACTCCTTCACTACTGCATCAATATTAACCAAAAATAACTAAGAACCACTGCACGGAAACTTGGCTTTCAAATTAATAAAACCACATCGAAATCGGTCCATCCGTTAGAGCTACGATGCTGCAGACAGACACACACACACACACACAGATATACATCGACGTCAAGCTTCAGTTTGATTTTATTTACATAGACTTTAAAACGCGCTTGTAAATATTGTTTTGAATATTTACAAGCGCTTTTTAAAGTCTATGATAACTGAGTGCTAAAGTTTACAATTTGTAATATATTTAATTCTAAGTACAAATTGATTATTAGATCGTGAATAATAATTAATTGATCATATAGCATTATAATTTAATTTATGAGAGTAAGGGACTATTCACAACACGTTTTTTCAATAATAGTACTATTGATCGAAGTACAGAGCAGTTTGTTTTTGTTTGTATCGATACAAACGCGATGCTAACGCGCGTCTGTCTCCCTACAAACGCGCGCTTAAAAAACATGGTGTGCATAGTCCCTTATTCTCATAAATTAAATTATAATGCTATATGATCAATTAATTATTATTCACGATCTAATAGTTAACTTGTACTTAGAATTAAATATATTATTTATGGATAGGTATTGTTAACTTACAGCCCTAAGATCCAAGATATTTTGAATATTTACAAGCGCTTTTAAAAGTCTATGTAAATAAAATCAGTTTTTTTTACCGTAGATGTCTATATGTGTGTGTGTGTGTGTCTGTATCGTAGCTCTCTAAAGGATGGATCCAGTTTCCTTGCAGTGGCTTTTAGCTATGTCTGGTTAATATCGGTTTTTTTTTAATATCGTATTTATTTTTAAATATTAATTGTCAAATTCAAATTGTCAATTCATATTTCCGATTTATTAAGTTAATTATTGAAAACACAGTCACTTATAACAAAAAAATATTTGATCTTCTAATTTTGGACTAATTATTAGGTCTATAAACAAAATACTGGCTCTTCATACAAAAAATATCCTATACATGGTGGACGTGGAGTTGATGTCCAAATGCAAAATTTTGATACTTTATGATGAGAGGTATCCGAATCACCCCCATGATACGATTTTGCGTAGTATTCGAGATAGAATTTTATTAATTTTTTCGTTAATTTCACCTAACATCAGTTTTTTTACTTTTTTCTCGTTTTGTTGAACATTTCTGGTTCAGTTTTTTGTGATAACTAATTAGCATAGTTTAACCTAACACGCTAAAAAGTATGGTTTATCAAATCATTGCAGAACTGACTTAGAATTTATTCGAAAGTTCAAAATTAGGGTTTGAGCTCAGGACTCATAAAAGTTACAAAGTATCAAAATAAAAATGTGAGCCGTCACGGGACGCCTAGCAGATGTGAAACATCGACATTATTTTGTAAAAGTAATATGCAGAAAAGAACATATTGTGATAGGAACTAAATATGTCATAATGATAAAATAAAAAGTCGATTGCGCATGCGTCACGGCATGCGTCGCCACGCCAGAAATCTGTTTTACGTGCGGCTATAGATGTTTCACATCAAAAAATGTAAATGGGAAGATTATGGTTTATGATACGGATACTCCTCATGATAAAGTATCTAAATTTTGCTTTGAACGTCAACTTCTCGTCAGCCCGTATATAAATCAAAGGTTAACTTACAAAGTGCCGTGCTCATAGTTTGGCTAGAGTAGTCTCCTGAGGCGGAAGGTTTGTGTGGCCGACTTAGACGGCTGCGCAGGAAGCGGTCTAGCTTGTCGTCCTCGGAACCCCGGGAGGACCGGCCTGACGCTCCGCCCCCCTCGTCTGTCTATAAAGTAGAGCTTCAAATTAGTCAACATCTTTTATGACACTGTTGAGTGACTACTATACTGTTGAGTAGTTATTTATAGTAATAGTAAGTATACAATCTGGTATGACATGCCAAAGAACCGAGCCTATGTCTTTCTTTAAAGTCATATACTTACATAAATATAGCTATATTATGCATTGTGTACCTAATATTAATAGTTTTTAGTTATAATTTGTATTAATTTAAGTGTCTTCAATATGAGGATACTGACTAGCCTGTACTTTGTTTTTTTATCAGTGTTACTCACCAATGTCATTGTGCATGTTCTAGCACCTTAAGAAGCTGTACATTTAAATTATATTATTGTATTGATTAAAACATTTTAGATTTAAGTAGATCTAACAGCTACAGGATGTCCTTAAATAAAAAAATGTAAATAAAAAAAAACGTCGATAACGTATACTTTTTTTCCATGCTATTATATAAAAAAAATCATACCCAAAACTAACTAACCAGATTTAATCTCAAAAGTGGGAAATCTTTATTTTATTTTAAAATTATTGGATTTTTTTGGACAATTTTCACATTGTCATTGATTTACAAATACTAAATTTAATATAATTGGAACGAAGTTCTTTATCACGCGTTGTGAAAGGGGGCTAGACGGAAAAAAATCTTACGAAAAGTTGTCACGACACTTTTTGCAGCTGTGGGGCGTGCGCATCTGTCTGTCTGTCTCTCTCTCTCTTATAGAAAGCAAGCCAGATATTTTCATTTCTGCGTGGTGTCAACAGTGTGGTGTCGCGACAATTATTTTTGTTGAGTGTATACAGGTTTTTTGCACATAATCTATACATATAATAAAATCGTAAGAAAGTCAAAACTGTACATTTTATATATTTTTTAAAGGATACTTGGGGCGTTATCTACAATCGATATCGAAACCAAAAATATAGTGTTTAGAATTTTTGTCTGTGTGTCTGTATGTATGTCCGGGCTAAACTCAAAAAGTACTGCGTGGATTTACTTCAAATTTTGCATGAATATTACTAAGAGGTCGGGTCAACATATAGGCTACATATTATCACGTTATCACCTACGCGGGAGGAGCTTTGATAATTTATAAAATTTAACGCGGGTAAAACCGCGGGGCAATGCTAGTATATGTATGTTTTGGTCAGCAAGATATTGGTAATTAAAATGCTACAAACACCTTATTTATCATCTCATCTATTAATCTAGCTGTGCCCCGCGATTTTATCCGCATTAAATTTTATAAATTATCACAGCTCCTCCCCCGTACGTGACAGCGTGATAATATGTAGCATATATGTTGTCCCAACCTTAGTAAAATGCATGCAAAATTTGAAGTAAATCCAGTACTTTTTGAGTTTAGCCCGGACATACATACAGACAAACAAACAAAAATTCTGACATCGATTGTAGATCACGCCCCAGGTATCATTTAAAGAAAATATTCAATGTACAGTTTTGGCATTCCTATGATTTTATTATCTATATATATAAAAATCAATGCCACTTTTCGTTGTCATGTTATAACTCAACAACGCCTTTACCGATTTGGCTAATTTTGGTCTTGAATTATTCGTGGAAGTCCAGGGAAGGTTTGTACGTAGAGAAAATTTTAAAAAGTCTTGAAAAGTGTAAAATCAAAATCTTTTAGCAATTTAATATATTTTTTTGTTTGAATAAATGAACTTAATAATCATTTTTTTTTATTACTATGCCTTATACGTAGCGAAGCACGTACCGGGCCGCTAGTATGTATATAGATTATTAAAACATTATAACAGTGTAAAAAATAGTTTGAAGGTAATGATTAAACATACTTGTGTAGACTTATCAACTTGCAACTGGCCGGCATGTAGATAATAATCCCTGGACCACTGTCCTTTGTGATACAGAGTGTCGAGCGAGGCCGTGCGTCGGATGACACTGGCACCGAAGCGCCCCTTGCCTGGAAACAACATTAAAATATATTAAATACTAGCTGTGCCCCGCGGTTTTACCCGCGTTAAATTTTATAAATTATCATAGCTCCTCCCCCGTAGGTGGTAGCGTGATAAAATGTCTGTGCCTATATGTTAACCCGACGTCTTAGTAATATTCATGCAAAATTTGAAGTAAATCCATGCAGTACTTTTTGAGTTTAGCCCGGACATACATACAGACAAAAATTCTAAAAACGATATGTTTGGCTTCGATATCGATTGTAGATCACGCCCCAAGTATCCTGTTAAAAAAATATTCAATGTACAGTTTTGACCTACGATTTTATTATAATATATGTATAGATTTTTTTAATTTTGTTATGAAAATAACGTCATAATCCAAAGCTAGCTTTATAATAGGTCTTTACCTATGAAATTGCCGTTTTGTATGAAAAAATTTAAACGAATTTTTTTCATGAATTTTTTTATTTGTATTAATCGAAGTAATCACCCATGCAATCAATGCATCTTTGCCATCGCAGTGGCAGTTTATTGATGCCCTTCTTAAAGAAATCAGCTGGACGGGAGGCAACAAATTCTTCAAAGGCATTTTGTACTGCCTCTCGGGTATTGAATTTTTTTCCCGCCAAGAAGTTATCCAAATTCTGGAAAAAGTAGTAGTCTGTAGGCGCAAGGTCTGGTGAGTAGGGCGGATGACGGAGAGCTTCCAACCCCAGTTCTTGCAACTTGGAGACCGTCTGCTGTGCAGTATGAGGTCGCGCGTTGTCGTGCAGGAGCAGCGGAGACGAGCGATTGACCAATGCTGGTTGGAGATGCGCCAGCTTCTCCATCATTGTGCTCAGTTCTTCACAGTACACATCTGCAGTAATGCTCACCCCGTTTGGTAAGAAGCTGTGATGAATCACACCGGCGCTAGACCACCAAACAGTGACCATCACTTTTCTAGGGGTAAGTTTTCGTTTAGGGCATTGTTTAGGTGCTGAACCATCCAACCAACTTGCTGAGCGCTTGCGGTTATCAAACAGAATCCATTTTTCATCGCAGGTAACAATGCGGTTCAAAATTCCTTCATTTGTGTGTCTGTTGAGCAGTGCAAGGCACGTCTCGACGCGTACTTCGCGCTGGCGATCATTGAGTTCGTGGGGCACCCATTTGTCAAGCTTTTTTACCTTGCCAATTTGACGCAAATGGACCAATATTGTTTTGACGCTAACGTCGAAAGCTGCTGCTAATTCAGCCGTAGATTGTGTATCATCAGCTTCCACAACCGCCTTTAATTCGTCATTGTCGACCAAAGTCTTCGGACGACCGCGAGGTTCATTTTTCAGGTCGAAATTTCCAGAACGGAAGCGAGCAAACCAATAACAGGTGGTGCGTTGGTTTGTAGTGTTAGCTCCGTAAACGTCGTTGATGTTGCGTGCCGCTTGTGCCGCGTTGCTGCCACGACGGTACTCATATTCCATAATTACTCGAATTTTTAACGTATCCATGATGACGAAAAAGATTGAAATGCGATGAAAATGTAACACTAATCAATAAAGAAATGACTACTTTTGGAAAAAAGAATCCATGTTTTTAAAATAAAATTAATTTGAAATTAGAATTCTTAGCCAAACAAAAATTATTTTGATTTGAAATGGCCAGTACTGCAGAACGGCAATTTCATAGGTAAAGACCTAATATAAACCTTTTTTTTTCAATCAACAAATCTGTAATTCCGACATAAATTTAAAAGCCATCGGAGTATTAGAATGCTATAGACTGAAATATGCAGGATTACCTATTTCAGGCACACCTCTAAAATAATAAATATAGGTTTTAGGTTCTGCATCATATAGATTTCTCCGCACAAACACGCGGTCTCTTTGGTTGGTATCACGTTGGTCTAGCGGTAGCGTGTTCACCCGCAGAGAACGCGGTTCTGGGTTCAAAGCCCGAAGCGGGCGAAAAGTTTCGGGATTTTCTATACAAAGAAAAATTTCTCAGCATCTGCCCGAAGTCTGGGAGTTGGCTGTAATATACCCCCGTGCCTCAGAAATCATGAGAGTGATGGAATAGAAAGTGCTCCTGTGTTTGCGCACTATAATATGTCCCGCGCAGATGGCTAATTTCTATTGAGACTGACCGCCGTGGCCGTAATTTGATTAGGACGACATTATTATTATTATTTTTTTTTTTTTCAAATCATATTATTTATTTCATTTCATTTTGGGTAATACATGATAACAAAAAGCAATTAAAGTTCCACCAAAATCTGCCTAACAAGACATATGAAAATTACTTAAATACATTTTATTATTGCATGTATATACTAATTCATTATTATCATCATCATATCATATCATCCATTTAAATAAATAATCTCTAAGATTTTGTGATTGTTGTGTGTTATTAATATAAGCATACATAATAACATAAGAATATACAACGATCGACATCGATATCACTTTCGGAATAGTACGTCTCCTAGCTCTGTCAAAATCATGCACGATACTGCGCAGAACTCGGTGTGCCATAACTTGCGTCTTGCTACAAACCCACGCGTAGTGGCACGTGTTTCTCCGCATGTAGGCACGTGAATGTGTATTCTGTGTGTGCATCAAGCGTTTTTTTTCTATACAAACACATGTACTTGCAACCAACGTAAGAACACGCTGAGTGATTAATAATTGACTGATAAATAATTACTCTAATTGGACCAAATCCCGTGTTCATGCCCACTTGAGTATGTTTCGTCGGACCGTCTCAACTGGGTCGTGTTGAAACCGGTAGTAGATGAACCCACTGAGTTTGTTTCGCTGGGTCTTCTCAGTTGGGGTGCATTGGATCCGGTGGTAGCATTAAAGCGCGACCGTCGTTATTAACACAAGGTCCGTCATAATAATAATACCTTAATATAGACAGAACCATTGACCATATGTAGTAAAAATATTAAGACTTAAACAAGATAATTAAACATAATCTCTTGACAATAACTTGATACGAGCTAGCTAAATATCATTGCTATAATAAAATACATTTTATAAATGTTTTCATACAATGTGAACCTAAATGATACGTTACTAGAAATAATAATGTATACAACTAAATTACTACAAACATGTTCTGACTATTTACAAGCGCTTTTTTAAAGTCTATGTGAATAAAAACCTTTTTTATTTATTTTATTTTATTTATGATGCGGCTCAGTGTGCGAATTGCCTAACAGACATAAGTTAGGGCAATAAGTTAAGACCCAAGGTGGCCTACCTTCCAAACAAAAAACTTCCACAATTTGGAAGTTCAGTAGGTACTGAATTACGATCTCAACACTGCTGAAACCACAAAATGAAGACTAGAATCTAGAAATATCAATATGCAACTGTCAATAGGTTTTAAGATGAAAGGTAATGGCCCATTTAGTATGAAAAATATACCTATGGCGTACAGAAATGAAATATGGGGGGAATCAAAGACAAATGATTATACTTTTCAATGGTAAGTGGTGCATTACTGTGGCCGATGGGGATCATGAAATAAAATATAATACATTGTATTATTGCGCGACCGCAACAAAGCTCGGGTGAGACCGAGATAGCAATATACGTGTTATTTATTACCTGACCGAACGAGTTTGCTTTATAAGTGTCACGATGATATTTTTATTTAACAAAACAATGGCAAAGGAAGTCTGCTTGTTTCATTTTCAAGTCTCTTTTGGTTAAATTGCTTGCCCCGTAGAGATATACATGTAAAGAATGAGTATTTGTTTAATACCTTAGGTGCATAGCATAGATTAAGAAAATACATTATTTAATTATTTTTTATCTATAATGTCATGTCAAATTCCTATGAATAGACAAAAAAATATATCTTATATACATATTAGATTTGTAGACGCCCAGTGACATTTTTCCATGGGATAAAATAATTTAGAGACGGGCGAAACCGCTGGTGCAGCTAATTATTATCCAATTTTGATCGGTCTACTGCAAGATCTCTCCATTGAATTATTTTTTTCTTTTTACATATAATGAACAGTGGGCTATGCCTGCATTATTTGCCATCATTTTCGTTTTTGTACAAAAACATTTTTGAACCGGGTCGGATAATGGGCCATGACCTTTACAGAAGTAATACAATCCATTCTTGAAAATTTGATGTTAAATTTGATGTGCAAGACATATTTTGTATGGTTTTTGAACAAAATTGTAATGAAATGATATTGGAATTTACATTTGCATTGGTAATTAAGTATTCTAGGAGTCTTGTAATAAATTTGATTTCTTCTTACATATGAATATTTCACCAGTGTAAAATTTATTGCCTTATTGTAATAATAAATACAATAGATATCAGGAACATATCACACAAGCGCCATCTAGCCCAAACTAAGCAAAATTGTACTATGGATAATAGAATATGGATACTTAAGTATTTGATCACACCCTCTCTTAGAATTCTGTCCTTTTGCTTCAGTGGCCCCCTGAGCTGTGGCCCGAACCCCAAAAGGGTGGCCTCGGGTATTAGTTGTTTAATATAAGCTACTGGTTAAGAGCCTTCTGCGCTAGCCAAATGCTCATTGCCTTCAATTCTTTAATTTTAATATTGTACAACTAAATTTCAAAATAATAGATTAGTAACTTGTTATTTATTTTAGGATTTAAGAAAATATATCTGATAAAACAGACTGCATGACTGACTAAGACTGACTAATTAAATTTTTATACTGTATTGGACTATGTTTATGTACTGCATTTTGAACTTGACAAGTACAAGTGTATGTTAATACCCAAGTGCTGAATAAATTTCATTATTTCATTTTAATTTATTTTGTATGTACAGAAAACGCCTAGACCAAGACTAATAGACATGTTCATGGACACAAATATTTGTCTAGTGTGAGATTCAACCTGTAACCTTCAGATCAAAAGATAGCTTCACTATCAACTACACAGTATGGCAGCCGTCAATATTTTATTTGTATCTATGAGGATTGTTCGGATGTGCTAAGGCTATGTGAGAGTAATATAAATGTACAGACGCCAGCACATCAAGCTACCCCTGTCAAATTTCTTTTAAAGATTTTCAACTTTATCACAAAAACATAAGGTTCACTTTCAATTGGGAAAATTTGACAGATTGGGTAGCTTGATGTGCTGGTGTCTGTACATTTATATTACTTTCACATAGCCTTAGCACATCCAATCCATTTGAATTGTTTTTATATATATTGTGCTGCTAAATTACTCACTAAGATTATATAATTTAAAGGAAGTATATGAAAAACCTAATTTGATGAATGGGCAATCTAAATTATCCATGGATGGTTTTGCCAGTCTGATAAGAACTTATATTCCATATTCCAATAGATATTTTGGATAGTAAATATAGATAAATACACATGGATCAATCCATACAACGATTTAGGACAGAATAGATGAGTAATCAGTAGGATTATTATAAAATAAGCATTGGTACATAATCTTTATATTGTAATAATAAGCTTATAAAACTTGATATATAGATAAAATAAATACATATTTAATGCAACCCATTAATGTCTGACAATGAGAGGGAATAAGCCATAGTCCACCATGCTGGTCAAGTGCAGGTTGGCAGATGACACATGCCTTCAAGCACATTTTGAAGACCTCTCCAGTATGCAAGTTTTATCACAATGTTTTCTTTCACCTTTTTAAGTACAATAATACTAATCTATACTAATATTATAAAGAGGTAACGTTTGTGAGTTTTTGACATTGTAAGGGGTAATCTATGGATCTACTGAATGGATTTTCAAAATTATTTCACCAATAGAAAGCTATGTTATTGTGAAGTATCGTAGACTATTGGTCATCATCATAATTTTTATTTATCCCGAACTTTTAACCCGAAGTATAACGCGGGACAAATGGACAGGGACAATAATATTTATAACGCCGAACTAAGTCCGCGGGCACTGCTACTTTATAATAAGCTTGAAGAAGAGCACTCAGTGTGGGCATACTCCGTGCAAAATGAGCCGATGATCTTGTCAGGGTTGCTCTCTGTAGAGTGAGAGTGGGTATTGTGGATATATTTGGGGCTTGGGGCTTTGTCCAGCAGTTGATGTTTTTCGGCTGATATATGAAGAAGCTCAATAAACAGTCCAACAGTATAACTAATAGGCTATTTCATACAAGAAATATGTTAACACTCATTGTTCATGTTGAAATTATGTACTAGGTATATATTAAATACAATTTGTTCTTCATTTCAGTAAAAATACTCCATTCATATTTAGATATGATTATTTCAATTTATCTAGTCTTGCAGATAAATTATATGCAATTGGAAATAGAGCAATACAACCAATGGTAAGAGGGAAGGAAGGAAAATTGCAGGTAATCCTATTAATTCAGTGATGTAATAGCTAGCACATAATGATAAATAATTTTTGACCTTATTCTGTATGGCTATGCATGCATCATATAAAAACAAATTTATAATTTTAATGTAATTTCTGTTCCTTTAATTTAGTAAATTTAATTATTCCAATCATATGTTGCGATATATTTTATTTAGGTTATTGATTATTATTTTTAACTTGATTGCTATTTTATTATGAATGTACACAAATTACACTGATATTTATGCTCTGGTTTATTATGCCATAAGAAAGGTAGAAAGGTATAAAACCTGCATAACATATTTAACCTACAATTAATGCATGTGGTGTTATTATTATTAAGGAAGAACCTGGCACTGTAGTGTGTAAACACTTGTAGGCTGACAAAATAATAATAAAAATAGAATCATATATTCCTTTAGATTGAACAACTATAGCTCTATTAAATAGATCAGCTTTTCCCCTGGTGCAGTAAATTGACCCTCTGTGATTACTGATGTCATTACTGATCTATTGTAGCAGAGCTCCTTGACTTTGTCAAAGTTCACTGCTCAATCCTACAGCTTCCAAAAACTCCCAGATTGATTGTGCAGTGAGTGTTTGTATCTCTTCAGGTTGCATAATATGCTGTCCTAAGTGGATAATTCTACAACACATTAGCGGCCCGCACAAGCACAGAATATGCAAAGGAGTTAACTCTGACTGCTAAGCCAGATGTCGTGGTTTCTATCGCCACCCAGGACAAATCTTTGTGTGATGGGCACAATTAATTAATACTTGTTGTAGCTGGGTGTAAGTTATAGGTTCTGCCTATTATGAGTCCAGATGGCCATGTGTTAGATGTCCCTAGATATTTATTAAATATTAAATCATTTTTTTAAGTTGACTATATACATTTTACCACAGTATCGGCCCTGTGTGTTAGTTGTCCCAAGATATTTATTTTATAGCAATTCATGTTTTTAAGTTGACTATATAAAATTTACCATAGTATAGGCTCTGCCTATTTTGAGACTAGATGGCAGTGTGTTATACTATAATATTGCCTATAATTATACAACAGAACATTAGGGTAAGGTAAAAAATGCATTTAATTAGTCTGAACTCCTATCAGATCCTGACTCTGAATGGTCACTTCATTCATCATCAGAATCTGGGACGGATATTAATAATGATGACTCTATTATATTGTCAATATGGATCTCACAATCCCAATAAGACATAATGTCCCTTTTTATTTTATTTATCGTATTATTAGTATTGTTAGCAATAAAAATGTATTGCACATCCCTAGTAATGTGTTACTTATAGATGTCAACGTCAAATAAGCAACTGTCACCCGCACTATGCTACAATGCAAAAAGCATAGTTGTCCTAAGATAGTTATTTAGTATTAAATCATCTTTTTAAGAATACAGTAAACTTTAGATAGTTAATTTTCAAAAATAGTTATATATAATAGAGATATAATATTAATTTTTAGATTAGAGATTTAATAGAACACTATCTAATATTCATCAACATTACTGAACTAGTTAATGGACTAGTTATAATACAACAATCAGTGCAAGGAATTATTCCCTAGAAATAGTTGAAATCCTAACAGAATAGATTTACCAGTGATTCCTAGACCAACTTTAGCTATGTGAGTAGCTATGTGATGTGTGGATGTATATTTAATGAGTTGCCTGTTGATACTAAGGAACAACCACTTCAGAAATTTAAAAAGGACACTCAAAATATAGTTGTTAGAAAGAACATCTTACACAGTATCAGACTTTTTTAATAAGACCAAACATAGAAATTAATTTAAATATTTGCATGTCACTATGTATATGACTAAGTGTTATATCTAAGACCTCAATTGTTTGTACCAACATTTATATACAACATGTAACGTAATTAACGCACATCCTCAGACACCCCAATTAGAATATTATGTTGTAAACATAATACATACACTGACTTTTTAATTTAACATGTATCATCATTACAGCTAAAATAAGTCCACTGCTGGACAAGCCTCCCTCAAGAATCGTCTTGGGGGGGATATGCCATAATCGCCACGCTTGGCAGGCGGGTTGGCGATCGCAGTAAGATGGTCATAGTAATCAGAAGGAAGCTGCTGCCCATTAGATTTTAGATTAGGGTAGATATTCCCTCGGGTCGACTTCTACGCCCCCCACGGGATGAGATGGGGTGATGATATTCTGATTCCGATATTTGTCGCCGTCACCACACAGCAGCATTTAACATGTATATGCATTGTTATTTACTAAATTAGTTTCTTGGAATAAAGTTAATTTTTCTTTATTTTGTATTGAATAATGGAATTTGAATAAATACAAATAAAACTGCAATTTTAAAAGTCTTATTATTTGACTTATGGTCCATTTCAATTTATTTTGACTGTATAGGGTTAATATGACAATAATTTCCATAGTTTTAATTATTTTGGTAATTAAAATTACCTATATTAATAATGATATAAATCAATTCAGTAAACAATTCTGAGCAAACTATTTTCAGGATGTGCATTAATTAAGTTACATGTTGTATATAAATAAATATCTATCTAAGCAATTGTATAATATGTATGAATGTGTTCAATTAAGCACTTTAAATGTATGTATGAATAAATTATTATTATCACATATTCATAATATATGGGCATTTTAACTAATACAGCTCATACTATATTTGGGCGACATGCAGAGAAATTTCTAATAAGTCCGATACTGTGTAAAATTCCATTCTGGACAATCCTGGCATTCACCAGCAAAAAGCACCTTCTGCATGTAACTCTCCAGCCAGATATCAAGTCATAAATTTTCAAGGTTGACTTACAGGGATTTAGGAATAACTTCATTTGTGGAAATAACAATAAGTATGATCACTAGCCTTTTGATTCTCCATATTGGTGAATATTCCAAACTTAACACGCTTAGCGCCATGTGTATCGTTTGCGATACACACTGTCTAAATACTTGTGTATCTTTTTTGATGCACATTCATCATATTCGATACACACCATTCTAGTCAAGAGCCATGTATCACTAACGCGCATACTCTCCATACATTCTGTTAAGACAAAAAAAAGGAGGGCGAATGAAAAAAAAATTCCTCTAAGATGTCTAAACTACTTTAGAGACTAAAAACAAAGAAACATATCACAAACATTTGGCGGAATTGGCTTATAGGGCTTGGCGCCGAGCATGTTAAATCAAAATATTTTGTAATTATTAATGTATTCCTGGTTGGTAGTGACCACATAGACAAGCTAACTACTGCTGGACAAAGGCCTCTCTTAGGTTCTTCAAAACTGCAGATCTTCCCAAATAGCTTACACACATCCATCCACTGTACGGTCACCGTAGCCTAGTTGGTAGTGCTCCTGCCTACGAAGCTGGTGATCCTGGGTTCAAATCCCGGTAAGCGCAAATATTTGTGTGATGAGCACGAATATTTGTTTCTGAGTCATGGATGTTTTCTATGTATTTAAGTATTTATCTATCTATATAAGTATGTATATCGTCACCTGGTACCCATAGTACAAGCTTTGCTTAGTTTGGGGCTAGGATGATCTGTGTGACATTGTCCCAAATTAAAAAAAAAAAAAGCTCATCCATCCATCCAAAATTGTAGATCTTCCCAAATAGCTTACACACATCCATCCATCCAAAATGTAAGTGCTTGGCAATGGTGTAGCATTCTCCATTTATGCTGTTGTAGAGCCATCTCTTTCACTTCTTGTTAATATACACACATTCAAACTAACTATAATAACTTACAATACAAATAATTATCATTTATAACTGTACTATTAAGTCACCTGATAATAAATAATATTTATTACTAAATGAGTACTTATTTACATGATTGGTCTAGACTATTCCTTCAGCAGCTGGACATTAGGTGATAACAGCTTATAATTTACTCAGTAATGTGATATTTGTTTATAAGGCAAATATGTTAAAGCTGACAATTTGTAAAAATAATATACTTGACACTACTAGGTTTGACACCCAATGTCTGGTTAAACAAGTCAAACATAAGACGCATATTATTATTACAAAACTTTTTTAGTATGCTTTACCTTTGTAATTGATGGCGCCTGGGCTGCGCTGGCCCGAGAGGGCATGATCCGGAGATATCCGCCGCCACGCATTCGTCGGAGATAAAGTCGGACTATTGGCTGCGTTTCTCTTCAATCCGCCGCCCTTCATCACAGAAGACACTGGCAGGGTCGCTCTCATAGGGCCCTGCTTCCCCACGGAGCAATCCTGTTTTCTTACGCGCCCCGACATCCTAGCTTCCATTCACACCGCACTACCTCTACTTCTTCATCAAACGTAACATTCAACTATCACTGCGCAAGAAAATAGGTATTTCATTCGCCGACGCCGCACAAGCTCTTTGTAGAGGGAATATTTTAAACTACAGTAAACCAGACTCAGTACTGTTACTACGACTGTTCTTATTATGCAATATGGTAACCGGTACTTTCGTTTATGTATGGGGACGCGATAACAGGTGTATCTAATACTCAACTAGCACTTATTACATAAAAACAAAATTACAAAGCGAACAAGTCACATTTTTCTGCACAATGGATGAATGAATGAAGCTGACAGATGACAAGGGACATCGCGCCATTCCTTTTTTCTTTTTAAGGAAATAATAGTTCTTTATAAAAGCTATGTGCGGGTTACATTGATTGAAAGTTAAATGAATTTAAACGATTTAAAACACAAAATTAATTAACGCCTATGAGAAATATTCCGTTTTATCGTTAGCATTGCAATTAACAGCTGATTACTCCGCCATGTCAACTAACTTATCTATGGTTGTTGCAGAGATTGTTTTTAATTGTTCATGCCTTTCTACAAAGAGTATATAAGCACATCGTCTACCGAATCCATGTTCAGCATTCGTTCGTACATTTAAAAACAGTGGCCTGACATGGGTCCCATTGCCATGCCAGGAGATCCTAGTCTCAGAGGCGTAACCTCCGTTAGCATGGACTTTGTTCGTGTTCCATCCATCCAAAATTTAAGTGAAAGATTAATCTTATAAGTATTAGTAGTCAATTTATATACGCAGTTTTACAGTACTGGGGTTACATTGCAAAGCTCAAGCTGCGCATCTTCCTCGCACAGCTTCCTCACGGTGGCGCATCTTCATAGCACATTTTACTCCGCCTTGCTACATAGCTTAGCATCAGTCACATAGTTTCGTAGCATAGCTTTTACATTCTCACAGCATAGCTGTATGGTACATCTCTGGTGGAAAAATAGCCTTACAGAGGTATGAACTAAATTGTTACTTGCGATTACAAATTTCTAATCAATGTTTCAGAAAGAGCCCGCAATTTGAATTTTGTGCTCTATGCGGAAAACTGTGCTCTGGCCACGAGAAAAATAAATTTGTGATCTGTGTGCAAGATGGGAGCAAATCTTAACACAGTAACATAAAAATATCTAAGCTCGACAAAAAATCCAAGATATCACAAGCTATTTTATGAATATCTGGAACTGTATTTTTATAGATTGGTTTTATGATAAATAATAATAACCTAATTATTCATAATAAGTATAACGATTATATAAAGATGTTTTTATATTTAGTTCATTGCTACAGTGAAATAAAAAATATTTTTATGCAAAAAAAAGGATAGTGACACCAGTGTCACCAGTCTGACTGATTGTTCAATGTTTTCCTAGGACTTGGTACGTGTGCGATACACTAATATTTGTTTCATAAATATTTAATAGCCTTAAATTCATTTAATAATCAGAATTTGCTTAATTATTATAATTTGTGAGTAATCATTGCCACAAATTATATATTCGTTTTGCAAGTTAAAAATTAGGAGAGTAATTATTAACTTATAAAATTTATTTGCGTGTAAATGTCTTTAGGATAATACTTTATTGAAGCTAAGAGGCAATATATGACACCTATAAATTTATTTATTATGTGATGTCTGAATTCACTATAGTGTATACTATAATGTCAAGCGACGCGTGATATTCCATCACGCGTCGCTAGACCCAATGACGAAAGAAAGGGTTTCTTTCATCATTGGCTAGACCTTGCCCGTCACGTCGTCAATTACAATGACAGATGTCAAATAAGTACCGGCTGCCCTTCTTGTACTGTCCATATACGAAGCCTTAATAGTGCAAGAGCCTACTTGGTCTAGCGGTAGGGTGTTCACCCGCAAAGAACGAGGTACTGTGGTTAAATCCTGATCCTGATTTTGAGACTTCGCTGTAAAAAAAATCTCAGCATCAGCCCAGTCTGGGAGTTGGCGGTAGTATATACCCCCGTGCCTCGGAGAGGAGGTTAAGCTGTTGGTCCTGTACCTGACCTCTTTCCGGTCGTGTCGCTCGGCGTCCCATCGATTCATGAGTGATGGACTAGAAAGTGCGCCTGTGTTTGCGCACACTCATGGCTAATCTCTATTGAGATTGGCCGCTGTGGCCGAAATCTGGCTAGGAGGACATTATTTGTGCGAGAGCCAAGTCACATTGGACTCGCTATTTTTTCTTCTTCACGTTAGTTGATTTCTTATTACATGTAGGTATAGATAAAATTGGAACATCAACACCATTTTACTTCACTTGCAAGCTTTTTCTGTGGGTAAAATAAAAAGTACAAAAATTTAAAATATTTGCATGAGCAAATGCTGTATTAATAAAATAAGTCTTAGGGAATTAATAACATAGATAAGTAAACTAATATTGTAAACTCCGCTTAGTTTGGATGTCATCTAATAATATTCTTAGTTCTTCATCTTCAAATCGCCCCTCTAGTGAAGGTATTAACGCTTTTGCTTCTTCTGGTGTTTCTGGACACAGGTTGGCTAGACTTGCCACTTCGAACTTGTGTAATTTCTTGACTTGTAGGAGACTGTAATCAAAGAAATATTATTTTTTAGATATTTGATATTGGGAACTTAACTAATACATAATATTATGATGTAACAGCAAATTGAAGATTTATTTTCACTTTGGTGGGTGTTTTATATTTATTTCTTTTTTATGACACAGCTCCAACATCACAAATAATATATTATATGGACATAAGAGTGTAGTTCCAAAAACATCTGTATCAAGCAACACTCTTAAACATTACCAACTCAGTAAATGTCCTGAGCTGAAAGGACCAGAAAGCAAGTGCCCTCAGCCATTGGTATTTTTTTTCATTTTAACCATAATCATATAATTAAAAAAAAAACATTTAGATCATGTCATGTCAAAATTAAAAATTCAAAGGCCAGTTAATGTTAGTCATCTTCTTTCATTCTTCCCTGACCCCAAATTATCAACATGTTTATTAAATACATATATACTAACAAAATAAAGTTGTAGGAATATCATATTTTTGTTGTCTGTGCATTATTCTGAATAAATGTTTTTCTTTCTTTCTTTCTTTCATATGTATTGTATATTTTATTGTAAATTTATATATAGTATGTATATATTAATCTACTAACACTTATTTTGTGTTTGTCTTTGTTCCAGGTCCATAAATACTTCCACAATTAGTTATAAAGTTTTAAATCTCCAAAATTACTCATGAGCAACCATTACACGACACTGGCAGAAATTGCTGAAATCATCGGCAGGTTGCCAAACTAAAAAAAATAAATAAAAATACAGACTACATAAATTAATCTATTGTTGTAAGCACCACTAAAAAGTTAAAGAATACCACCACCAGAACTGAATTTGGATATGAAAAAGAAATGGGAGCAATTTGAAAGTATACTCTTTCTAATAAAAAAGTTTGTAGGGAAAAATAAAGTGAGGATTAAAAAAAAATTATTAATTTTTATATAATGAATAAAATATGTATGACTACACCTATGACAGAGTATTATTATATTTGACTTCAACCGATGGAGCCCACAGAAGTATCTATTTTATAACAAGGAAAGGAAAGGAGCGGTTTTCTGACACCACCTACTAGTTTAAGTATTTACTTACTTTCTAACGGCAGCTATAGTTTCTTTGTTTTTAAACTTTTTGAACATATTGGTATATGTAAGAGTCTTCATAAAGACTTCTGAGAATTCCTGTTCCTCCTCTGCAGACTCATTCTGTGCTTTACGGTGCTCCAGCAACATGTCCACTTCTGATATTAACAAGGTCTCAGCATTCTCAAACTCTGAAAGGAATAAAAATAATATAGTCAGTTTCTGCATTGGCAAAAAAGAATTTAAATGTTGAGGGTGTAATGCATAGGGCATTTATGTTAGTAGGTATTCGCGCAGTTTATAAATAAAAGATAAAATAAAGTGTACATAAAACTTGTATTTTCATTATTATATATTTCCTGAACAACTGAAAAATCTTTTTGTGACAGACGTGACATTTTCAAGTAGAAAAATAAATTTATATAGAAACAAAAGATCTTCATAAAATACATGCAGATTCTTTTATTCTAACAATTTACACTAATTAAACATGGCTCATCTCTATAAGTTTAATAAAAACAAAAATATTCCAAATAAAGTCTGTAATCTGCAAATTGATACTCAGTTTCATAGGTTTATTTACTTTAAGTATGCTACACTGTTGCTTCCTGCACTCTCTTAAGTTGTAAATTAGTAATAATATTGGTTAAGATCCAAATTATAAGGTCTATATGAATGGCCTAAAAAGAACAAAGTCAAAGGTACTTTATTCCGTAAAAAATTTACATTTATGTGGAATCGTCATAATTTTTTTAACCTACCGTGCAGTGCAAGACGTGGCAGCTACTGAGAAACACTGCCAGAAAACTCAGTAGGAATCCTTTTTTTAAATAAAATATACTTAAGATTAATTACAATCATGTGTGTTGACTCAGAACAACTCAATCCCAAGCACTTTTATCACTTAAATAATCAGAAATTTTGTAATATGCCCTGCTACACAATTTGGCTTTAATAATTCTAATAAGATGGTTACCCCATACCTTCCAGTGGGGGTTATAAAAGGCAGTAGTGTCATCTGTCTACTAGCTACCACCTACATATGGTTGGCAAATGGTGACATGGCGAACCGTCCCAAATGGCAAACTTACAGAAACCATTGCAGGACGCCCATGTCCAGTAGTGGACAATATAAAGCTGTAAAAATTTACTCTAAGGCCTAATTATCTTAGAATGAAATATATCACAAAATGTCAAAATAACTATGTCAAATACAAAGGGTTTCTGTAGTATTATATGTGTAATACCATTCAGTAACTATATAAGAGGCTTGGCTGGGAAGCAACTGACCATGCAGAATCCACTGAGGCATGGCATATGTATACCATTCATAATTGTTATTATTATTATTTAATTGTTATCCATTTTACACTCCGGACACTTCTTTGGCTGTCCTGCGTGGGAAACAAACCCACAATTCTCACCCAGGACACCCATTACAAAAGAACAGTAGTATATCAGTTATCTGGTTTCAATAGTAAAAGCTCTGTTTAGTTTGGGATCATTATACTATTTACCTTTCGGAAACTGCAAATCCGCCGCGTCTTCTTCGACAACGTCTTGAACAGGTCCAGCCATTGATTACTCAGTTAGGTTATTTGCTAGTTATGAATCTTAAAATAAACAAATTCACTATTAATGCACACTATATTTGATCATGTATTTATTGTTATACATCTGAAAGTACATAAATTATCTACTTTTTATTAATTATGTTACGTGAAACCTAAGAGTAGAGTAATAGCTGGAACAAACAAAACTACTCAATAATGTTACCTGTATTTACCATAAATGCAACCCCGAAAAATATGTGCCATCAGAAATTTAATAATATTTTAACTATAATATATTTTTCAAAATAGAATTAAAATCAAAGTAACTTACATCAATAAATAATTACTACCTACTAGAAAACAAGCAATCTAATACAAAATAATAATAACTTGTCACTTGTCAAACTTAGCATTCGTACCAAAGAGAATATAAAAATTTGTAGGCACGCTCGCAAAATATATAACTGTCAGTGTAGCCCCGAACCAATTATCATAATATATTTGTATACGGCCGCGGCAGGCTGAAAAGTTACGGTTTTGGAAAAACTTTAGTATGGAATTCGGTCCCGGGTATGACCTTAAACTGCCACTATCGGGGGCTCTAGAATCGAAGGATTCATCAGAGGCCTACGATAGTAGGGGAGATGAGCCTCTAAGCACTGGCCTGCAACTCATCTAGGAGATGGAAAACTCTGATCACAAACCCGGAACGGGGTCTCCAGATTTCTACAGCTGACCTAGCTCCACACGTATTGGTTTGCCTTTCCTGTGGGCTCAGCTAGTGAGGCCTAAAGAGGAATGCAGGTCTTGGGCAACCCTGCGCTTTCTTTACTCCGTCCCAGGCTGTATATTGTCTGTGGAGAGGTCACTTCACCCCGGTCAGCTCTGCTGGGTGGACAAGAACACGGAAAGTGGCAGTTACCAGTAATAAGTTCGCATACACCGACGTAAGTGCGGACGCTAGGGGTCACTTTCGACAGTTAGAGGGCCCATCGCAGGTCCATTGTTCGGTTACCACCCGCTTAAAGCCGGGCAGCCCCCGGCCAATTAGGTACCGATCCGTCCCAGTGCTGGTCTCTTCCCTTGGGGTGTGGGGAGCACTAGCTCTTGGCTAGATGACTGGTTCCGTTAACTACTTCACCTACTGGTACAAATATACAGAATAATAAAAGAATGCCCCGCCAATCCATGCACTTTGGAACATGGAATGTCCGTACTTTGAGGACAGGCCTCCCGGACACCTGTGGAGATTCAAATTCTAATTGCGCACTAGATCTGCGCAAAACTGCTGTAATCGATGCAGAGCTAAGCAAGCTTAACATCACGGTCTGTGCTTTGCAAGAGACCAGACTACCCGACGAAAGCTCACTGCGCGAGAACTCCTACATGTTCTTTTGGAAAGGAAAAACCTCAACTAATGTTCGCGAGCATGCGAGCATGGCGTAGTTTTCGCGATCCGAAATGACATACTGCCTGCAATTGAACATCCTTGCGGAGTTTCGGAGCGTATCATGGTCCTAAGACTGAATACTGGTTGCGGTTTCGTGACTTTTATTTCAGCCTACGCTCCGACTCTAACATCTTCGGATGAGTCAAAAACCGTTTTTATAACAACCTAGCTGAGATAGTTAGAAAAGTCAGTCGAGGAGATCGCCTCCACATCTTAAGCGACTTTAATGCTCGCGTTGGCCGTGATCACAATGCGTGGCCGACTGCATTGGTTACCATGGAGTTGGCAATACGAACGACAATGGCCAACGCTTACTCGAGTTCTGTTCTGAACATTTATTATGCGTAGCTAATACATATTTCAAGGGCAAGATATCGCGCAAAGTTTCTTGGAAACATCCTCGGTTCCGCCATTGGCATCAGCTGGACGTAATACTTTCCAGAACTAAGGATCTCCGTGAACCCTTCACACACGTACCTTCCATAGCGCTGACTGTGACACCGACCACTCCCTAGTGGTAGCTCAGATGGCAATTATTCCTAAGAGGATTTATTCGTCGAAAATGCCAGATAGAAGAAAGATAAACCTTTCCAACACCAGGTATGAGATGCTAGTACACCAATAAGGGTAGAGTGGGGTAACGTCAAAAAACTACTAACTGAAAGCGCTGGAGAGGCTTTCGGCTATCTGAAAGCTAAGTCTCAGGACTGGTTCGCAGACAATGCTGAACATTTGTTACCTTTGCTGGAATCGAAGCGTAAGGGTCGTAGCACACATATCAAAACGGAAAGGGATCGTCACTGCCTCGCCTTTCACCTCGACGTCAAACAGTCGTCCACTTTACGTTACCACGTAACGTAAGCGGATCAGAAGCTCCGCCCTGTCGACTCGGCTACAGCTAGGCGACGCCGCGCTTACGGCTCGCCGACCGCTGGTTGACGGCTAGACGTTGTTAGTTCAATCATTTTATTATTCGTATTTTGGTTTAAAATTAATAAAACTTTTTTTACGAGTGTACATGCGCGAACAGTCGCAAAGGCTAACCTTAAGCTGCTCTTAAGCACCGCATGGATCCTTGTTCAGAGACCGACCAAGCACTTCGAATGAGTAAAGCAACTCTGCAATGAAGTACACGTTACTTTACCAACTTGTACTGGTCGGATCTCGGCCGCACCATTCAGGCGTGTGCTGACGTGGAAAAAATTGGCGGCGTCTATGAAGGGTGGACCTGTCATTAAAAAGACCTCTTAAGGACATAACAGGTGCTATTATTACTGATAGTGAAAAGCAGCTTGACCGTTGGGTTGAGCATTACACCTGTCTCTACTCACGTCCTGTATACCTACAGCCGGAGGCAGTGCAAAGCATACCTTACAGCGTTTGTTGACCTTAATAAGGCCTTCGACACTGTCAGCAGGGAAGGTCTATACTATGCATTGGAGAGCATTGGGTGTCCGCCTAAACTCCTCAGCCTCTTTAAATCTTTCCACGAGGGCATGAAAGGCGCAGTAGTTTTTAACGGCAATACATCTGAGCCGTTTGACGTTCGCAGAGGCGTGCGCCAGGGCTGCGTGTTGGCACTTATAATAATAATAATAATAAAACGTTTATTTCAAGTTTCTTTTACAAACTCATAATTGTTAGTAAAACTTAGCCTAGGTGTTAGTAATAAAATATAATATTATTTACATTTCGCCGCTACGATATGCATGTCGCAGCACCTTCTTATAAACGGACAGTCAATCCTGTCCGCGATCATTTTCAGCACTATGTTGGAACTAGCTCGCACCCTGCGCACTTACCCTGTTCGGAATATATTTTTCGCTAGTATTACAATCAGCTTTCGGCGAAGGCCGACAGGGTATCCATCTACACACGAGGGCTGAAGGAAAGATGTTGAACATCTCTCTCCTCAAATCTAAAAGAAAACGTGAGGACCTTTTCGTTGACAGTCTTCCCTTTGCCGAAGACGCAGCCTTTGTGGCTAGTTTTGCGGGCGAGCTTCAGTTAATGGTGGATAAATTTTCGCAGGCCTGTTCTCTGTTTGCTATGTCTATAAATACAAAAAAGACAGTTGTGCTAGCACAAGGTACTCCTGTGGCACCAGAGATTTCTCTGAATGGCACGCAGTTAGAGGAAGTTGATCGATTCTGCTATCTTGCATCGACCGTAGAGAATAATCTGTCACTTAACGCAGATATATATGCTCGCATCGGGAAAGCGGCGACCATGTTTGGGAAGCTTGGCACGAGAGTATAGCACAATAAACTGCTTACAATTAAGACCAAGATGATAGTTTTCCAGGCCTCCATCTTAAGCATACTCTTGTACGGAGCAGAGATGTGGACGTCGTATGCGAAACAGGAGCACCGAATAAGTACCTTTTACATGCGTTATCTCCGTGAGATCTTGGGTATTACATGGCAAGATAGGGTCACTAACGAGAGAGTTCTAGAAATAGCACAGCTACCTAGCCTAACAGCGTTACTTAAACAGAAGCGTTTACGTTGGTTGGGGCATGTGCACAGAATGTAACCCACTCGAATACCATGATGTGTTCTGTTGGGTGCGGTAGCTAATGCGAAGCGTGATGTCGGTAGACCTCTTTTTCGCTTTAAAGACTGCACCAAGCGGGATATGGCCACTTTTAAAATTTACCACTGTAGCTGGGAAAAGCTCGCTAAAAATTGAGTTGAATGGCGCAAACATGTAGTGGAGGGTCGTAAGATCTGTGATGACGCCTGGTTCTGAGTAATTGCTGATAAGTGACAGAAGCGACATGAAAGCGGCTTGGCACCAACCACCGCAAACTTCTCTTGTCAGGCCTGCGGCAGGCTATGTCGCTCTCGCATCGGTTTGTTTAACCACTAAAAGAAATGACTCTCGGACAATGCGCCGTAAATCGTCTGTAACAGACGCAAAGGCCATATATAGTATGAAATTACTTTTCACTCTTCAGATAATAGTTCTTAATTAATTACATCCTGAGTAAACACAGAACTTGGAACCCATATAGATCTCAGTACTTCTGGTGGTGAAGTAGACAACGTCGCGATACATTATTGGATATTGAACTTGGCTCTCAATCCACATTTATGTAAGATGGGCAATTACCTTACACAATTACGGCCAAACTTATAAATTAAAATTTTGGATGAATAAAATCAAAGAAATACTTTAGTGAACTATTTATCGTTACTAAACCTTTTAGATATTATGCTTTTTTTTTAATTTTGTTCTAGATTCATGATTATGTTTGTCTTAATCCTGATAACCACATTTTTGTTATCCCTAAGATCGCCTAGCTATAGCTATCACAAATTCACACATCGCGTCATCACATTGCGTAGGTATATTGTGAAGTTGTTACGATTTTTCTTAAAACCTAAAAGAACATGTTATATTCAGCACCTCAGCAGTCGCTAGTCGCCATTATTCTCAGCTATTATAATGTACTCTGTGGTAATGTACTCTGATATGATCGGTATAAAGATCCACATGCCAATCTAATGAACTTGAGAACCTCCTCCTTTTGAAGTCAGTTAAAAAGACCAAAGAAGATTAGGAAATAAACATGGGCAATTTGTATTTATAACTTAGGTACTGTTTTAGACTTGAATGAATAGAATTTCTTGGCGCGCGGAACTTGTGGAGGGTATATGAATATGATTAAAATAATATCAACTAACATCTAAAACATGAAATTTGTTCTTTAGATCTATTTGTTCTTGTAAAATAAATATTGACACTTTAAATTACGCTTTTTCACAATAATTAAAATATTATATATTATTATGACTACTAGCGCTCAGCGCGCTTATAAAGTTAATCCTTATTCTTATTAAGTTAAGAAACCAAATGTCACAATTTAATGTTTTAGGTTATGTTATTGTTTGTAAAGTTGTTGTTGATCCAAAATTTAATATTAGGAATGGGTGATAATTATACGCTGCAGTAATGTCGCAAACTCCCACAAAGCCTGTTAATTCACATAATTTCATACCAAGAGGTATTTCCGTTTTATTTTAATCATTTGACTATACGCGGTGTGGATCTTTCATGTAGTTTTATAAAAGCGGTTAGTTTTGGGCTTCAATAGGCAATCTTGACCGTCTGGGCTTACCCTTTCAATACCTGCGGTTACCATATTTTATACGGAATATATTATTAGACACTTCGTTGATCTCTCGGTAGATAGTGAACGCGGGTCGTATCAAGAACAGGAACAGGTTAGGATTTGTCAAATGATCTATAGTCTATACTATGAAGAGGAGGCTGCGACCGGTAATTCTTTTTCTGGGTATTGAAACATTGCTCTTTATTTTTATAAAGATAACATTCATTCTCGTCAAATACCATAACATGTGGACACTGAAATTAATTATAGCACCACATTACAGTAAAAAATCATTTTTTTTTCCTATTTGGCTACAAACAGTTATAAATAAATGGCTATTTATAACAGACCTACAGTCCTGAACAAAAAATTCAGTAATAATATAATTTTCACTCTTCATTTGGAAGGATGCCTATGACAAGATTTGTTTATTGGAAAATGAAAATATAAAAAAAAATACAGGTGAACTTGAGAACCTCCTCCTGTTGAAGTCGGTTAAAAAGATAGGATACATAAATTATATATAAGATGTCAAGTAATATTAATCTATGTTTTAATTACTTTTATTACTATGGAGAGAGTTATCGTAAATAACTTTTTCTATACATGACCACCACAGTCAAAAAGTTGGGGAAAAGTTCCTTCGCATTTTTTAAGAAATGTCAAACCTTTTTTAATTTAGTTTATTTACATTTAACTAAAGTATGTAGGTACTGGTAGGTCTTGGGTGGGAATTGTACCCACAACCTGCAGCACAAAAGGCAAGCATTTACCAACCATAAAATAAATCCTGTTTACTCAAGTATCATTGTTCCATAATTCCATAATTGTTATGTTTTATTCTTATTTCAGAAATAAATTCACCAAACAAAGACCAGAATGGGATATCCAAAACCATATTCAGCCATGTATCAAGCTTACAAGGCTCACTCAATGATTGGGTGAAGATGAGAGACAAAGGCACTCGGCTGTGTAAAGCATTAGCTACAGTTAAGCTGCATGAATGTGAAGATGATTACTACCCAAGCCAGCTTAAACCACTTATGGATGGTCTCTTAGATGTTTTGGTAAGCTTGAAGGATGTAGTTGATGGTAAGTACACTTTACGATTGGTGATGGTGGTATCACCTATTTTGGTTATGGCAACCACTTCAATTCCTAGTTGGTACAGAGTTGTAGCTCCCGAATATGACTGCCATAGCTTATCTTTAATATTTCTTCGGGCTATATCAGATTTATTCGCATGAGAATTACAACATTTCCGATTCTATCTTGCATGAAAACTAAGGGCATAGCCCTCTCCATTGCTTTAGGTGACTGAGCCTTCTAATGATAAATAGTAATAGTATTTTTGGCAAACCAAGTGTTTTTTAGAAGACTGCACCCGCCTTATAATATGAATCCCTGTCTTGTGGGGCTCTATACAAACTTATAACATTACATCTTTGCCGTTATACATATATATAATATGACGACTCAGTACAACTATGTATGTTTTTTTTTATGGAATCTGCCGAATGCTCAGCAATTTCTGCCAGTGTCATGTAATGGGTCTACATGGGTTTGTAAAGATGGCAAGTGTATGAGAATTTAAAGCTCAATTGTGGAAATATTTAAGTACCTGAAACAAAGACCAACTATGTATGGGTCACATAAAAAGTTTAGCTGACCAGGAATCGAAACCCGGGACACGGAGTGGCGTGGCGACTCTATTAATATTTTTCTTGACGGTATTTTTATAGATGTTTGGGATAATAAATATAGAAAAAATACACATGGCCGATAAACTATTCCAGGCAGAATAGCTTGGCACAATCCTTAGAGTCTATGCAAACCACGTTTTTTTTAAACGCGCGTCGACGGCGCGCTTTTATCCTACAGAGCAGTTTGTTGTTGTTTGAATCGATACAAACGCGATCCTAACGCGAGTGTGTATCGCTATGAACGCGCGTCAACGGTGCGCTTAAAAAACGTGGTGTGCATAGTGATAAATATATACAATTCTTTTATATTTATTAATTAATTTAAATATTTTAAGTCCTATAGTTTTTTTTTATCCTTGACAAGTAAATGAGTACAGACACACGCTTACACAGGTTTATTTACTTACTTATATATATATATATCGAAATAAATAATAGTATCCTGCTGACAAATTTATATAATGTACTAGCGGCCCGGTACGTACTTCGCTACGTATAAGGCATAGTAATAAAAAAAATGATTATAAAGTTCATTTATTCAAACAAAAAAATATTTTAAATTGCTAAAAGATGTTGATTTACACTTTTTCAAGACTTTTTTAAGTTTCTCTACGTACAAACCTTCCCTGGACTTCCACGAATAATTCAAGACCGAAATTAGGCAAATCGGTAAAGGCGTTGTTGAGTTATAAAATTACAACGAAAAGTGGCATTGATTTTTATATATATAGACTAGGTTTCGGGGAGGCCTGGAGTGCCAAAATACAGGCCTTGGCTTAGTTTGGACTCCAGATCTCCCACAAGTTGCAACTTCATACATTTTGTCAACTTTATTTGTATCATGTTAATATCATGTAATTTGTGGAGATGAAATAAATCATTTTTGTATTTGTATTGTATAACTGACATGACAATTATATAGCAGAATAAATGAGTTCAAAGACATAAAGAAGGTTTGTAACACATAGGCCCTTAATGGTACTCTCATTAAGGTAACCAAATGATAAACGAAAATAAGACGACTCAGGGGCAGTGAGCGGTGGCGGTAGACTGCACACACACAACACGCCCAACATATTAAAATATACCGACTCAAATTACAAATTCTCAAGAATATTGTGTGTTCGACCATGTTTTCAAGTTCCGTAAAGACCTCAAGTGGCTTCCTATTCGATTTCGTAGGAACACTCGCATATTGTGCCTCCTTTTCAATATCCTGCATAATCCTCTGTCCCCGTCCTATCTGCGAGAGCGTTTTCTTTTAATAACCAAGTGAGGCTCTGTGTAGATCTCATCTGAAATCTGTCCTAAAACTTCCCATCCATAAAACATTTTTTATTCTATTCCTTTTCTGTTCATGCAGTCAGACTGTGGAACTCTATTCCGAAAAATATACGTAACTGTAAAACTATTCACACTTGCAAAAGACTAGTGAAAAATCACTATCTTTCAATTTCATCCTCATAGAATATATTATTAGTATTTAGTTTATTGTTAAGTCTAAATTGGATACCATATTTATATATATTTAAGTATATATGCAATTATTAGTATGTAAGTGTATTATAGACCTACACACATTATTATAGCTCTTCAAAATGTCTCCTGTCGCGGGTCTGCTGGAAGAAATTTCTTGCGAAATAAGCAGCACCTTTGTACTATTCATCTCTTCGTATTTTTGTCTATTTTTGTATGTTTTGTGTGTCCAAGAGTTATTAAATAAAAATAAATTGTATTCATAAAAAATATTTTTATAACTTACTTATCCTATGGGCAGTGGACAGTTGTTCAAGCCGCCCAGTAGGCCTCTGACATGGTTTAATGACTGTTGTCTAATGACTACAACCGGAACCGACAGCTTAACGTGCCCACCGAAGCACTGTTACGCTCAATAATTACATACCACTTTGGTGGTCACCATCTATGGACCGTCCGCGAGCCTAGTTGCTTCACCTTGGCGATCGCTCACGGGCCGGTGAAAGCATTTAGCTATAAGCTTCTTTTTAGGGTTCCGTACCCAAAGGGTAAAACGGGACCCTATTACTAAGACTTCGGTGTCTGTCTGTCCGTCTGTCACCAGGCTGTATCTCATGAAACGTGATAGTTAGACAGTTGAAATTTTCACAGATGATGTATTTCTGTTGCCGCTATAGCAACACACACTAAAAAATAAAATAAATTAATTAATTAAGGGGGCTCCCATACAACAAAAGTGAATTTTTTGGTTCGTTTTTATAGATAAGTAATGGTACGGAACCCTCCGTGCGCGAGTCAGACTCGCACTTGGCCGGTTTAATTTTTTATAAAGACGAACACGGACTATTGATTCACTGTAAAACTATTTACCTATACATTACACAAGTTAAATATGCACTACTAAAAGAAAACTTTTTCAATAACAAATTAACGAAAAAAGATGAACTTTTTATGAACACCGGCTGTTGCTCGGATCCAATTTTACACCGGTACACATGATTGAGACTTT
Source organism: Pseudoips prasinana (assembly GCA_951640165.1). Taxonomy (NCBI): domain Eukaryota; kingdom Metazoa; phylum Arthropoda; class Insecta; order Lepidoptera; family Nolidae; genus Pseudoips; species Pseudoips prasinana. The sequence continues at coordinate 22,173,413 of OX621260.1, forward strand.
CTCAAGAAAGGCCAGGGACTCTACCGGCTAAGTCGCCGAACATCGATTTCTTAAATGGCGTTCAAATAAATAAAGGTTAAAAATTACTTAATCAATCGTTAAATCGGCTTCCATGACCACATGTGACGTCATAAATGGCCCGGAATCGATTGTCAACGTTGAAGCCGATTTACCGATTGATTAAGTCATTTTTAACCTTTATTTATTTGAACGCCATTTAAGAAATCGACGTTTGGCGAATTAGCCGGTAGAGCCCCTGGTCAGAAGTACCGTAAACTGGCGAGCATGTATGGCGAATATAAGGACATTAAACGAGGCAAAAGAGGTGTGCACAGATCTTGACAACTGGAAATCCGTTGTCTCTGTCTACCCCTCCGGGAAACTGGCGTAAGTTTATGTATGTACACCGGATAAGTGAATGGTTCGAGATCCGCCGGACGTTTCTATGTATGATTTCCCATTTTTAGGGTTCCGTAGCCAAATGGCAAAAAACGGAACCCTTATAGATTCGTCATGTCTGTCTGTTTGTCCGTCCGTATGTCACAGCCACTTTTTTCCGAAACTATAAGAGCTGTATTGTTGAAACTTGGTAAGTAGATGTATTCTGTGCAGCGCATTAAGATTTTTCACACAAAAATAGAAAAAAGAACAATAATTTTCGGGGTTCCCCATACATAGAACTGAACTAAAAACGTACCCATACATGTGTATGGATAGGTCTTCAAAAATGATATAGAGGTTTCTTATATAATTTTTTCTAAACTGAATAGTTTGCGCGAGAGATACTTCCAAAGTGGTAAAATGAGTGTCCCTCCCTGTAACTTCTAAAATAAGAGAATGATAAAACTAAAAAAAATATTTGATGTACATTACCATTTAAACTAACAACGAAAATTAGTTTGAACGAGATCTAGCAAGTAGTTTTTTTTAATATGTCATAAATCGTAAACCGCTATTTACCTTTCATTTAATCAACTGAAATACTTACTGCTACGGAACCCTTCATGGGCGAGTCCGATTCGCACTTGGCCGGTTTTTAGAGGTTTTGTTTACTTTGATTTTCTGCCGAATCGTTCATTATAATCTTGTAAAAATATAAGTTTTGACAAAAATACATACTTTATTATATTATCTGTATGGCAACAAGTCAGCTGTCAAGATATTTGAAGAAAAATATTTGTGTATGATTATTTTTCAAGTTGATACGAAAATTCTTGTATATACGTAAGAATTATATGAGAATTTGAACTCGAATGAACTTGGAACAACAAAACATTTCCTTAGTAAATAAGCTTAACTTTTTTTTTGTTGTTGTTAGATTGGCACAACTGTTTTCCATTTTGGCGCGGAGTTTGAGTTGCATCTGTTATTTATATTAAATATAGTGCTGGTTTTAGTAATATCATATATAGTGTGTATTGCGAATTTCGAAATGGACAGAAATATCGAACAAAGAGTTTGTCTTAAATTTTGCATCGGTAATGGAATTTCGTGTTCGGAGTCACTGAAAATGTTACAGAAGGCTTACAGTGAATCGACTTTATCAAAAACTCGTGCTTATGAGTGGTTCAAAGCGTTCAAAAGCGGTCGAGATGTGATGAAAGATTTGCCTCGCTCTGGTAGGCCATCAACGTCTGCAACTGAAGTTAACATCGCAAAAGTGAAGGAAATTGTGACTGAAAATCCTCATTCAACTCTGAGAGAGATAGCCGCCGAACTTTCTGTATCTCACGAGTCGATTCGTACCATTTTAACTAATCATTTGGGTATGAAACTTGTTGCCGCTCGGCTAGTCCCAAAAGATCTGAATTTTCTCCAAAAACTCAATCGCATGAAAGTAGCTGAGGACATGGTAGAACGAGTCAATTCCGACCCAACATTCATGAAACGCATTGTTACTGGTGACGAGACGTGGGTTTACGAGTTTGACATGCAAACTAGTCAACAAGCTTCGGAGTGGCGCCTTCCAACTGAACCGAAACCGAAAAAACCACGCCAAAGTCGATCAAAAGTCAAAGTCATGTTGACTGTTTTCTTTGACTATCGCGGTGTTGTGCACTCTCAATTCTTACCGGAAGGTCGAACGGTAAATAAAGAATATTATTTGAGCGTTATGCGGCGTTTAAGAGACCAAATTCGACGAAAAAGGCCAGATTTGTGGAAAGAAAATTCTTGGATTTTGCACCACGATAATGCGCCTTCGCACAAGGCCATCATTGTGAACGAATTTTTGACCAAACACTTAACAAATACCATCCAGCAACCACCATATTCACCAGATATGGCTCCAGCTGACTTCTTTCTTTTTCCTAAACTCAAATTACCACTTCGTGGTACCCGTTTTCAATCGGTAGAAGACATAAAGGAGAATTCGCGGCGAGAACTGAACTCAATTCCGAAAGCAGCGTTTAAAAAATGTTTTGATGAATGGATTATTCGTTGGCGTAAGTGTATCGTTTCTGAAGGAGCATACTTTGAAGGTGATAAAATAAATTTGGATGAATAAGAAACATTTTGTATATTATTGATCTTTTCCCGGTACTTTCTTGACAGAGTAGTACATAGTTACATTTTCTATTATGTAAACTAACTTTACCAAAATAAATGAATATGATTATGATGCGCGAAAGAGATAGCTGCACTGCACTGTTATTGTTTCTTTGCCAAGCTATACTGTTATTTAAGTTATTATTATTTTTTGTTATTGTATAAGCTGTTCTGTAACATCTATAACACCTATGTACCACAATAAAATTCCTTTCATTTCATTTTTACTGCATACATTTATATTGTTCACAGGTGTAAGAATAATAAACAGCCAACTACTCGCTCTTTCAAAATTACAATGTGCTGACCAGCCCGTCATCTCTACTTGGTCCACTATACAAATCTCTAAGAATGTCACAGAGATTTATGAATCACTCGAAAAAGAATACAGACTCAAGAAGATAATTACAGGTATGTGCATACATAATATTAAAAACTTCAACTAAACATAATCTCCTTAACTAACTCCAATAACTTAATACAAGCTAGCTAAATATCACTACCATTATAAAATAAATTGTATAAATGTTTAAACATTCCGTGTACCTAAATATCTGTAATAAGTAACTAGAAATAATAACTGTATTACTACAAACATGTTCTGACTATTTACAAGCGCTTTTTTAAAGTCTACGTGAATAAAAACCTTTTTTATTTTATTTATTTATTTTATGTTACACTACAACCCACTTTGTCGTCTAGAAATTATAATAAAAATAATATCTTAGGACATTATTCACACACTGTCATCTGATCCCAAACTAAGCAGAGCTTGTACTCCTGATACTGGAAACCAGATAACTGATAAACTACACATACCTATCTCAAGAAATTATAAGGTTTTATTATTTTTAGGGTTCCGCAGCCGAATGGCAAAAAACGGAACCCTTATAGATTCGTCATGTCTGTCTGTCTGTCTGTCCGTCCGTGTGTCACGGCTATTTTTTTCCGAAACTATAAGAGCTGTACTGTTGAAACTTGGTAAGTAGATGTATTCTGTAAACCGCATTAAGATTTTAATACAAAAATAAAAAAATAATAATAAGAACCATACATAGAACTGAATAAACAATAAAAGTCAATTTTTTTTTCATCGTACTCATACATGTGGGGTATCTATGGATAGGTCTTCGAAAATGATATTGAGGTTCCTAATATCATTTTTTTCTAAACTGAATAGTTTGCGCGAGAGACACTTCCAAAGTGGAAAAATGACTGTCCCCCCCTGTAACTTCTAAAATATAAGAATAATAAAACTAAAAAAAATATATGATGTACATTACCATGTAAACTAACAACGAAAATTGGTTAGAACAAAATATAGTTAGTAGTTTCTTTTTATGCGTCATAAATCGTAAACCGCAATTTACCTTTCATTTAATCAACTGAAATACTTGCTGCTGCGGAACCCTTCATGGGCGAGTCCGACTCGCACTTGGCCGGTTTTTATTAAAATACATCGCCCGCACTAGGTTAATTAATCCCTGTATCGCAGGGTACTTAACAAACATATAATTCTCGGACACAAAGTACATCCAGACTCAGAACAACTATTTATGGGCCACACAAATAGTTGTCCAGAGTGGGACTCGAACCCGCGACACGAAGCAGCGAGGCGACTATCTTAACCGCTGCGCCACACGTGCAGTCAAGTTTAAATAAACATTTATGTTAATATCAGCCATAAACGTTTACTGCAAAGGTGACTGTCTGAATTAATCCCAATGGAAATATGTTAATTGTATCTACTACTAGCATTTATTGAACTGTAAGTATTTTGTTTGTATTGTGATATGAATTAAGTATGTATTTGTCGCCTATTATAATATTATAAATACCTAGATAGTACCTAGTACCTACGCAGGTAATAAACGGCTTTGGGTATTGCGACGTGCATTAGATTTTCCTGCAACCAGGAAAATGGTCTGTTGGTCTAACTGGTTATGTTGAATTAATTATATTACTACAACCATGTTCTGACAATTTACAACTGTTTTTAGCGTTCCGTAGCCAAATGGCAAAAAACGGAACCCTTATAGATTCGACATGTCTGTCTGTCCGTCTGTATGTCACAGCCACTTTTTCCGAAACTATAAGAGCAGTTTCAACAATACATGTTGAAACTTGGTAAGTAGATGTATTCTGTGAACCTCAATAAGATTTTCACACAAAAATAGAAAAAAAACAATAATTTTTGCGGGTCCATCCATACATAGAACTGAAACACAATTTTTTTTCTGCGTGCCGATACATGGGGGGTATCTATTGATAGGTCTTTAAAAAGGATCTTGAGGTTTCTAATATATTTTTTTTCTAAACTGAATAGTTTGCGCGAGATACACTTCCAAAGTGGTAAAATGAATGTTCCCTCTCCCCCTGTAACTTCTAAAATACGAAAGTTATAAAACTAAAAAAAAAATATGATGTAGTCCGCTCTTGGCCGCTTTTTTATTGTGTGTTGACACAGAACAACTCAATCCCTTGTTACTTAAATAATCAGATATATTTTGTAATAAAAATGGCCTGCCACACTATTTGGCTTTAATAATTATTTGAACGTTATTCGTAGACAATTCTCTAATATCACCTGGAAGTTTACCCCATAGAAGAGTTATCTAATTTGTGGAGACGGGTAGTAACATAACAGGGGCCAACCCAGTTCCATTAAATTGTGTAGAAAACTAAAGTCATTAAATTCACAACACCGAATGTGAAACAGGCGACAACCAATGTGCAACTTAATGGAGCTAGGTTGGACCCTGTTGAATCAACTGTGTTCTTGGGTATCACTATTGACTCAAAGCTACAATGGAGCCCACAAATAGAAAAACTGTCCGGCAAATTAAGTTCTGCAGCATATGCAGTGAAAACTATTAGACGGCTGACTGATGTTGACACAGCAAGAATGGTTTATTTCAGTTATTTTCATAGTGTAATGTCCTATGGAATTCTTCTCTGGGGTAGCTCTGCTGACATTAACACCATATTTATATTGCAAAAACGAGCTGTAAGAGCTATCTATAATCTTGGCCCGAGAGTGTCTCTAAGAGAAAAATACAAAGAGGTCAACATTCTAACTGTACCATCTCAGTATATATATGAAAACTTACTATATGTGCATAAAAATATCGATTCCTTCTGTAAAAAGAGCGATACACATAATGTAAATACTAGATATAAGAATAATCTCATACTGCATACTACCCGTCTCCACAAAATAAGTAACTCTTTTATGGGGCAATGTATAAGATTTTATAACAAACTTCCCAATGATATTAGAGAATTGTCTACGAATAAGTTTAAAAGAATTATTAAAGTCAAATTGTGTAGCAGGGCATATTACGAAATTTCTGATTATTTAAGTGATAAAAGTGCTTGGGATGGAGTTGTTCTGAGTCAACACACATGATTGTAATTAATCTTAAGTATATTTTATTTTAAAAAAGGATTCCTACTGAGTTTTCTGGCAGTGTTTCTCAGTAGCTGCCACGTCATGCACTGCACGGTAGGGTAAAAAAAATTACGATTCCACATAAATGTAAAATTTTTACGGAATAAAGTTACTTTGACTTTGACTTTGTACATTGGTTGTCTCCATTGTTTCACATAGATGTGGTAAATTAAGCACAAGATTATTTGTATTAAACCAATGAAAACTTTACAGATTTCGTCGTTAACTTAGTCAAAATGTAATTAATATACTTTCAGTTCAGTTAGTTTATTCGGAGAAAAAATTGTTTGTGTTGGATACCTATATCTCGATTTGCCCCGAGAGCGCCCGCCCGCCCACTCCCCCCGCTTTATACTTTCCCAGAGCACTAAGTCCTATACCTAGGGTTACCATTATTGTTGAGAACTGATACGGGACTTTATTAGTGGCAACTGGGGAAGTACTATAACGATCTGCTACCAGATGCCTTCGGTACTTTTGATACATACATACATACAGAGACTCACGCCTGTTTCCCAGAGGGGTAGGCAGAGACAACGGATTTCCATTTGTCACGTTCTTTGCACACGTCTTTTGCCTCAATTACTGTCATTATATTCTTCATACATGCTCGCCGGTTTAGGGTTCTTTTGATATTGGAATAAAATACGTAGGTTTAGATTCGGACTGGATATATATTTTCTTCACTTTTCACTATAGTACGCCACAATGCTCCCTACCAGGATTCTGTCGTAGACTGACTGTTAAAAAGAATTTTGTTTTCGTTTGAAATATTTTCAAACGATTTATTCTTAATTATTTCTTTTTAAAACGTTTGTTTGGACAAACGAAGGTGTGCAACCAAGAAGGTCGTCACAGTACCTACCTCCACCTTACAGATATTTCTTAATAATAATATTAATAACTTAATGTTATGTTTCTGCATGTGAGTGAGGTCGCCAGAGCTCATCGGTGTAGGGGGAAGGGTCAGCAAGCAGGGTTTGCTGAGTGTTATAAAGGCCGGCAACGCACCCGCGACCCTTTTGGTGTTGCGAATGTACACAGGCGGCGGTGACCACGTACCACCAACTTAAGAAAAAAAAAATAAGGGTAGCAACGGTTGATTGTCGCTCGCCTGCCGTCGGCTTCGAGACTTTCATCTTCATCATGTCAGCTTAATGACGTCCGCTGCTGGACAAAGGCCTCCCCAAAAGATTTGCACACTTAATTGTGTCTATAATTTGGGGGGATATGCCATAATCGCCACGCTAGCAGACGGGTTGGCGATCGCAGTAAGATAGTCATAGTACTCAGGAGAACTTAGTATATATGGTATGGCTGGTATATATTCCTTCGGGATGACTTCTACTCCCCCCACGGGAAGAGATAGGGTGACGATATTCTTTATGGCCGTCAACCACACACACCCGCTTTATACGTGTATATTGAAATACTGATTCTGTAAAAGGAGCGATACACATAATGTAAATACTAGATATAAGAATAATCTTATATTGCATACTACCAGTCTCCACAAAATAAGTAACTCTTGGGGCAATGTTTAAGATTCTATAGCAAACTTCCCAATGATATTAGAGAATTGTCTACGAATAAGTTTAAAAGAATTATTAAAGCCAAATTGTGTAGCAGGGCATATTACAACATTTATTATTAGGTGCTAGGGATTGAGTTGTTCTGAGTCAACACACATGATTGTAATTAATCTTTAGTATATTTTATTTTAAAAAAGGATTCCTACTGAGTTTTTTGGTAGCGTTTCTCAGTAGCTGCCACGTCATGCACTGCACGGTAGGCTAAAAACTAGCTGTGCCCCGCGGTTTTACCCGCGTTAGACTTTATAAATTATCACAGCTCCTCCCCCGTAGGTGATAGCGTGATAATATGTAGCCTATATGTTGACCCGACCTCTTAGTCATATTCATGCAAAATTTGAAGTAAATCGATGCAGTTCTTTTTGAGTTCAGCCCGGACATACATACAGACAAACAGGCAAACAGACAGAGACAAAAATTCTAAAAACTATATTTTTGACTTCGATATCTATTGTAGATCACACCCCAAGTATCCTTTTAAAAAAATATTTAATGTACAGTTTTGACTGTTTTACGATTTTATTTTATGTAAGTATTGATTTTTTTACAGAATAAATTATTGTTGACTTTGACTTTTATAAACGGGACAAGTAACAATACGGGACGTGATACTTAAATATGGTGATTGTCCCGTATATACGGGACGTGTTGCAACCCTACTTATACGTATCAAATAATCCTAATAAATCTCTCAATGCGGTTTAATCCACACTGTCATGAAAGGCTTCACACATTTATAGTTGGGTACGTATATCTCATTAGTAGTGATCGGAGATAGGTAGAGCTATTTAGGGCTAAAGACTTCAAATGTATATATTAATATGGACATGACATCGGTATCTAATCTCAAAAATGGGAAATCATAAATTTAATCGTCCGGCGGGTCTCGAACCTGCACCATCTACCATTCCGGGGTAGGCGCTCTGCGTTAAGCTACGAACGATTCACGCTGGCAGATAAAATTTAGGATTCATTTGCTAACACCCTTCCGGAGGATGTAGGTATTATCTATCGGCTTTGTTTTCTAGGAACTTGGCCGACTGATATGTTCACAGTTGCATGTGAAAGATCATATAATATTGATAATACCTTCCAAATTTCCAAATTGCATTGCGAATAATGCTATAAAATTCAAATTTAATGACATCGGTATACCAGGGATCCTGCATTGTGCATGCTTTGCGACTAAATAAAGAAGGCATCAATAAAATTTGGTTTCGTTTTCAACTGACATTATCTATGTAAAAAATTTACCTAACCTCACGTAAGTTTAGGCATAATATAATTTTATGCGGTCAAATCTCAGGCCATAGTGTTGGCACACATTCGCATGAGAGCCTCTAAAAATCATTACCTACGTTAACAATAAGTATCTAGTACGCTACTATCCTTAAGAAGCGACACAGGTGATGTTGATCATAGTTGGGGAGCTTTCATCATTACAGCTAAATACGTCCTCTACTGGACAAGCCTCCCTCAAGACGCACACTAAATATCCGATGTTTAATTATTATTTTATTGCAAATTATTGTTTTTTTTTTTTTTGACTTTGTGCCATTAATTTATTTCATTTCATATAATTTGTTGTTATGATATGTTGTCATTATCATTATGTGTTTCATCATGTATTATTGTATTCATGACATTTAGTAAGCACCTCTAAAGTTGTTTGTAAATTTGTATTTGAATGATATGCTATCTAGGAATTGTTATAAAAACTAGGAAATGACATTATTGTATAATAATATTTGCATGACCATGTATGGCTAAGTGTTAAGGACCCTATTATATTTAAGATCTGCATTGTACCAACACTTATCGCAAATAAATGATTATTATTATAAGAATCGTCTTGGATATGCCATAATCGCCACGCTTGGCAGGCGGGTTGGCGATCGCAGTAAGATGGTCATAGTAAGCAGAAGGAAGCTGCTGCCCATCCTCTGGTAGATATTCCCTCGGGTCGACTTCTACGCCCCCCACGGGATGAGATGGGGTGATGATATTCTGATTCTGATATTTGTCGCCGTCACCACACAGCAGAGCTTTATCATATCATATTTCAGACACAACGGAAAGCACTTTGGCTCTAAAAGTCCGTAAAATTGAGGATTGGTTTGATGAAGTGCTTACGGATGCAATCAACAAACACCGTATCGTTCTTAAGAAATGGAGCGGAATGAACCAAGGTATAACCGCTGCAGAAATCAAAAAGAGTGAGCTAGAACTACGGAAACATTCTAAGGAAATTAAAAATCGATGGTGGCAAGAAAAGTCTCAACACATACAATGGCTCGCTGACAGTAACTAGCTCACCGAGTTTTACAATGAGGTTCGGAAACTGATTGGTACTAATACTAAACATTCGTTAAGGGTTCCTTTAAAGGATGGCAAGAACCTTTTGGAATCTAAAGACGCAATCTTAAAACGATGGGTAGAATACTTTAGCGCACTACTTAACGTAGATCGATCAGCTGATCTACAACACATCAGATAACTCAACTAACCGTAGTAAACCAGCCGGATGAGCCGCTGTCACGTGATGAGATCGTTTTTGCTTTTAAACAACAACAAAACAAGTGCGTGGCTTGCATGGACTCTATACCGGGGGAATTGATCAAATATGGCAGTGAGGAGTTGCATACAGCTATTTGGGAACTTTTTGTCCATTTGTGGGAAACTGAACGTCTCCCGAAAGACTTCAAAGTGTCTCGCATTTGTGACTTATATAAGAACAAGGGAGACCGTTCCGACTGCAACTCTTACCGTGGTATTTCACTTTTACCAGTCCCTGGGAAAGTTCTTGCCAGAGTTTTATAAAACCGCCTAAAGAACCTTTCTGAAAATATTTTGCCGGTAACCCAATTTGGTATCCGACCTGACCGGGGCACCTGTGAAGTGATTTTCTCATTGCTTCAACTACAGGAAAAGAAAACAGGGGCAATAGCTATACCTTTGCTTCGTTGACCTTGAGAAGGCTTTTGACAGCGTGCCACGAGAGGCCCTTTGGATTTTGCTGGGAAAGTTGGGATGTACGCAAAAAATTGTAAGAGTTTTGCGACTCCTGCACGATGGCATGGAGTGTTGTGTAGCTGCCGATGGCGATCAGACAGACTTCTTCCCCGTTACCTGTGGGGTGAAGCAGGGGTGCGTCCTAGCACCTACACCTACTACTACACCTGTTTGCGCTATACTTTGCAGTCGTAATCCGTGAGACCTTTCAATTATCATCCGATAGTACGTATTTGTTTCCGCACCGACGGAAAACTTTTTAATATAACCAGATTTAAGGGCCCCACTAAAGTATCACATGCATTGATCACTGAGATCTTGTATGCAGATGACTTGTGTTTCGTGGCAGAATCCCCAGTCAGTCTGCAGCAACTTATGTCCGTTTTTCACGAGACTTGCCAAATATACGGCCTGAAGATCAGTGTCAAGAAGGCACCTCCGCCCGCAACCACGAGACACTGACCATGAAGCTCTGTGAGGATTCACTGAAGCAGGTTGATAAATTTCGATACCTGGGGAGCACTATAACATCAAAGTGTGACCTTGATGCTGAGGTCAGGCTGCAGCATTCGGTACGCTGGATACCAATCTCATGACCGTTTTCCGATCTCATGAACTTAAACTGGCTACAAAAGTATCGGTCTATATGGCAATAGTATTGCCTAACATTTTGTACTCCGCTGAAACGTGGACGGTGTACCGCCGTCATATCCGCACACTAGACCAGTTTCACCTCAGATGCTTGCGTAAAATACTAATAATCCGATGGTCTGATCGTGTGCGGAACACCGAAGTGCTGCGACGAGCCAATATTGATGGTATTAAGGCCTATCTAATGCGGCGACAGCTTCGATGGTGTGGTCATATGTGACGTATGGCGGAGGAGTGAGTGGCTAAGCGCGTCTTTTATTCAGAACTGAAGGAGGGCAAGCGACAACAAGGGGGTCAGTTCCTCCGATACAAAGATTTACTTAAGCGTCACATGAAAAAATGTGACATTGAGCCACACGCACGGAGTGGAGAACTCTAATCAAAAACAAAGTTTTTGACTTTGGGGAGCGGCGTCGGTCTGAGCTTGATTCTAAGCGCGACGAACTGACAGCCCGACCATCTGTGGCGGTCAGATATAATTACATTGATGGTGTGCTCACATGTCCGCAATGAGCGCGGTGCTTTACAAATAAGGTTGGCTGTTGCAGTCATATGAGAGCACACGTGAGACAAAATCTATCTCATCGGAGTTAGGAGCCGTCGCCGTGACCGAAATCGGTCTGGAGAGATCATCGTCATAATGTAAATCCCAGTGAGTGGGATCCCAGGCATGTCCATAATTTTAAAACATGTCGCAAGTACCAAAAATCGCTGTACCTACTCCGATCTATAAGGCAGTGTATACCACACCTATCCACCTAGTTCTAGTGACAAATGATCGCTGCAAACAAATTTTGTCGTAAAATGATGACATGTCCCGCCCACGAGCGATATTATAAATCTAATCTCCGACGTAAAACTCTTATTGCAGAATACGCGTCCACTCTAAGGTATGGTATTTTATTTTGGGGTAACGCAACGGGTAAAGAATGGGTATTTAAGGCCCAGAAACGTTGCATTAGAGCAATATGCAAATTAAGTACTACTGACACATGTAAACCACAATTTGTGAAACTCAAACTGTTAACTATGCCTTCTTTGTACTTATTTGAAGTTGCTATGTTTGTAAAGCATAACTGGTCCAGATTCTCGTCAGTAGCCAGTATTCGCAGGTCTGAGAAGTTACACTTGATCCCCGCCAAAACAACGCTGTATCATAAAAGTATTTTTGTAATGGGACCAAAAATCTATAATAAATTACCATCGTTTTTGCGTACTATAGAAACTGTAAAAATATTCAAAAATAAATTACAACTATTTCTGGTTGAAAAGGCATATTATTCTCTTGACGAATTCTTTAATGACAAATTGTAATATATTATAACAGTGTATTAGAGACATAACAATTTAATTAATTACAATGATTATTATTTCTGACCTGACATGACATTTACTTCACTCTAGCGGGACATTTTGTTTATTTTGGATTTCATTTGACTTTCTGTTTTAAATTGAATTTTTTGTATTAGAATTTTGTAAAATTAGTGTTTTTTTGTAAACTTAGATGGTATGTACACCAAATAAGTAGATGTAATTTGTACACCATTCTCATGGTAGAACATAGTGCACGTAACCTAATTTAAGACCAATTGTTGTATTATTACCTATGCTTCACAAATAAATGATGATTATGATTATGATACATTTTATTTGTGTATGTTGACTCCGACAGAAAATAGAGGTGTTATATGTTTGAAACCTAACTCCCTTGCGTATATGTATCAGTTTTTTGGCTTTCACGCAGCAGGTCGTGGCTTCGATTCCCGCTTAATTTAGTTTTTGTATATGAAAATATCTTGACACAACTAACTCACTGCCAAACTAGGCAGAGGCTGTACAATGGCAACCAGACACAGATACTTATATATTTCTAAATTCATACATATTATAGATAAATTACACCCAGGCACAGAAAATTATCATGTTCATCACACAAATATTTGTCCCGGGTGGGAATCGAACCCACGACCTCTGGCGTAGCAGTCAGGGTCACTAACCACTAGACCAACAGGCCAGTAAAATGAAAGTATATATAGAGGAGCTGTGCCCCGCGGTTTGACCCGCGTTAAAATTTATAAGTTATAGCCTATGTGTTAATATGTGTCAGCTAACTCCATACCAAATTTTAATAAAATCGCTCCAGCCGTTTAGACGTGAAGAAGTAACAAACATACACACTCACATTTTACTGTGATCATAGACAGTTCGACGAATAATTCAGGTTAGTTCAAAGTTAGTAAAGTTGCCACCATACAAACTTATTATTTATTTTTTGATGACACCAATTTCCTAACTACCATATCACAATGTATTTTTCTCAGAGGGAGGGCTTAACCCAATAGTGTCGACGGTAATCACTTTGCCCTGAATGATATTATGGAGTACATCTATTGATGACACATGAAAGTAGGTCAGGTCATTGTCCCAATAGTAAAAAGCCTTATGATCACTCCGGAAGTACACGCCTAGTAGTTACTTACGATCTAGTATTCTAGATTAAGGGCTTTGTATAGTTTTTGTGTCAATTCAACAACATTAAAAATGTAAACAATAGAAAAGTTGTGCAATAGATTTTTAAGTGAAAGCGTCTTTAGCGGCGTTGGGCACTTTTTGAGATGGGTATAAATGTTAAACTCGCGTCAGGACTCGTGACCTGATCGAGTATTACGTAAAAGGGAGGGTCTTTTAAGGGTTCCGTACCCAAGGGCTAAAACGGGACCCTATTAGTAAGACTTCGCTGTGTGTCTGTCCGTCTGTCACCAGGCTGTGTCTCCTGAACCGTGATAGTTAGACAGTTGAAATGTTCACAGATGATGTATTTCTGTTACCGCTAAACAACAAATACTAAAAAACAAAATAAAACTAATATTTAAGGGGGCTCCCATACAACAAACGTGATTTTTTGCGCGAGTCTGACTCGTACTTGGCCGGTTTTTATTTAATTTGCACTGGCCGTTTATACATTCACATGACCCCAGCATTATTTTTCCTAAATATGTTAGATTTATTACAGCCGACTGCCTAAACAAATTTAGTTCTGTTTTTTAAATGTATTCCCACCATAGCATAGGGAGGGAAGCAATTACTATGAGTCTTTACCGCCCCAAGGTAGGAAGTAGCACCTTCCACTCGCTACTCTACTATCAAAATAAACACTTCTTCCTGAGTGAAAAAATGAGAAATGAAAACATAGTTTTCACTTCTAACGGCAGTCCCCAAAGACATGCGAGGCATGTCTTTTTTATTTATATGAAAAATTGTTGCCCAATCCTTTCATTTTTAGGGTTCCGGACGCTATGGGTAAAACATCACCCTATTTATAAGACTCCGCTGTCTGTCTGTCCGTCCAGGCTTGTATCTCGTGAACCGTGATAGACAGTTGATGTACTTCTGTTGCCGCTATAACAACATGGTTACGATAAACTATTTTGTTTTTGTATTCATATTTCAGGGGGCTCTCATACAACAAACGTGAGTCCTTGCTCATTTTTGCACGAAATCGATAACGGCAACTGGTAGAACCTTACCTTGAAATATTCACATAATATTTAGTTATAATTATATTCTTCTCAAAAATAAATCACAAAATTAAGAGAATGCAAATATTTAAGAGGGTCTCCCATTCAACAAATGTGATTATTTTACTGTTTTTATAAATAATAGCTGTGCTCCGCGGTTTTACCCGCGTTAAATTTTATAAATTACCACAGCTCCTGCCCCGTAGGTGATAGTGTCATAATATGTAGCCTATATGTTCACCAGACCTCTTAGTAATGTTTATGCAAAATTTGAAGTTAATCCATACAGTACTTTATGAGTTTAGCCCGGACACACATACAGACAAACACACAAAAATTCTGAAAACTATATTATTGACTTCGATATCGATTGTAGATCACGCCCCAAGTATGCTTTTTAAAAAATATTCAATGTACAGTTATGACTTTCCTACGATTTTATTATATGTATATAGATTGTACTTACGGAACTCATCATGCGCGAGTCCGACACGCACTTGGCCGGCTTTTAATATTTAAACTTATTAAAAGTCTTCCAAATCTATTGTCCATATTACACATATTATTAACATTTTCAATTTTGGTTCAAAAAGAAAAACGTGTTTTGCACACAGTCAGCTTATCCAATGCCTTTAAAGCCTGATGGCATAAAAGTGACCTCGGATTCTTATCCTACTCCAATTTGATGTGGGAGTGGATTGGAATGTCTAAGCACAAAAGGCACGGATGTAAGGTCAGATGTGCTGCTTGAAGCTGCTCACATGTGAATGTCGATATTATGAAACGAGAATTATAGGAGTTAGATAAAAAAGGGGAAGAGCATAGCGAATATATATTGTACTAGCTGACCCGGCAGAGTTCGTACTGCCTCAGTTGATAAATAAAAGACCTAAACATTTGTTTTAGTAAACGTTTATAGGTGAAAAAGAAAAGGGCGGTTTTTAGGGTTTTCCCGGCCTGAAATTAGTTCAGCCGTTCTCGAGTTTTAGCGAGACTAACGAACAGCAATTGAATTTATATATATATATATATATACACACATCAACACAATCTAGGGATATTGAACATTTCATTGATTATCTAGAAAACTATAAACATTTTGTTATGACTGTAAATGGAAGAATTAAAGATAATTTCATGGCCGATATTTAAACATTAACAACACGATGCGATTTTGTTTTTCTAATTAATAAAAGTCTTAAATTAATTAAGCCATAGAAAATTACTGAGTGAACAAAAACATTTTATTCTTATAAAATTATTCAATCGAATTAAATGAATAAAAATCTTACCAAATCTGATAATCAGTAATCGGTATTTCCTCCTCTAACATTAATCACACAGCGGCAACGATTTTCCATACTTAAAATTAAGGTGTCAATGTCTTGCTGGGGTATGCAGTCCCAAGTTCTTTTTAAATGTTCGAAAAGTTGTTCTTCTGTTGTCAAGTTGGGCGGAAAATCCCTCAATGCTCTTCGCTGTAACATGTCCCAGGCTTGTTCAATTGGGTTTAAGTCTGGCGACTGTGGAGGCCAATCTAATACCTGAACATCGTGTTCTCGAAGGGCGGCCCTCACCAGCCGCGCTGTATGGGAAGGTGCATTGTCATGCATGAGCTGAAATTCTTGCCCCGTTAGGGCCCTGAGCGGGACAATGACACGTTCTACTACCTCCTCACGGTATCTATGGGCAGTCATGCTGCCCTGAATCCAAATGAGTTGGGTTCGTCCGCCGATTCGTATTCCTGCCCACACCATAATTGTCCCGCCTTGGTAAGAGTGGACCTCCTGTGGATGTCGGAGACGGCTGACCCTGCCTGGAGTTCTCCAAACGCGTGTTCGTCTCGAATCTGGATGAAATCCATAGCGGGACTCATCAGTGAACAGCACCAATGACCATTGTTGATCACTCCATGTCAAATGTTCTTGAGCCCATAAAAGTCGCCTACCGCGATTGCCACGTCGCAGCGCTGGGACTCGTAGCGGTCTGCGAGCATGAAGACCAACTTCATGCAGCCTCCTTCGCACGGTTTGGTCGCTCACCAGCAGCTGCTGACCCTCCTGGAGCCTTTGCACTAGTTGCATCGCTGTGATATTGGGTAGTCTTCTGGCGGTCATTTGGAGAAATCGATCCTGTCTCTGAGTGGTAACACGATATCTACCTGTGTGCCGTTCTGCCACATCTCCAGTAGCGCGATAACGTGACCACAGCCTGGATACCACATTTTGGCTTGTGCCCAGAGACTCAGCAACGACGCGTTGAATAGCACCGTTTTGTAACATGCCAACTGCCCGTAACATTTCATCTCGACTCAAATGATGGCGTGGCATGACGCTAAAAAGCTTACACAACCAATTGAGAAAAGAAAATAAAACAATTTATCAGGTTTTCTTCAATTAACACGCAAAAAAATTTTTAATGCAACTTCTTGAAATTAGATACAACTCAAGATTGCGCTGTGCTTTGCGTGTTTTCATTTGTTTCTCATTTTAATTTTTAAATTTTGAATAAAGAATAGACAAGGTTTAAATCTGTAAATAAACTTTTTAAGGAAACTAAATAGGTTTTAAACAATAAAGCCATGTTTGATTTCAAAATAACGTATCCCTAGACTTTGTTGATGTGTGTATATATGATGTATATATTTGACGGGCCAGTTGGTGTGCTTGGTATGTTTCAAATTTATTGCCTCTAAACTTTATTACAAGCCAATAGAGTCCAAAATAATATGGCAACTATATCCCCAATGCCCGGGAAAGATTTAATACGAAATTAGCTATAATATATTATGGTATATTAGGTTAATTCCTAAAACGTAGCTCTTTGTTATATGTACAGACGCCAGCACATCCAGCTACCTCAATCTGTCAATTTTCTGTTATAGATTTTCAACTTTATCACAAAAGCATAAGGTTCATTTTCAATTGGGGAAATTTGACAGATTGGGATAGCTTGATGTGCTGGCGTCTGTTCTTCGGCGAGTTTGAAATTGGAAAGAAATGTATCAGCTGTATTGACGGGCCAGTTGCCGTGGTTGGTAAATGCTTGCCTTTCACGCCGCAGGTCGTGGGTTCGATTCCCACCCAGGGCAGATATTTGTGTACATGAACATGTCTGTTAGTCCTGAGCCTGGGTGTAATCTATACATATCTATACCTACATATAATACAATCGTAGGAAAGTTAAAACTGTACATTGAATATTTTTTAAAAAGGATACTTGGGGTGTGATCTACAATCGATATCGAACCCAAAAATATAGCTTTTAGAATTTTTGTCTGTTTGTCTGGATGTATGTCCAGGCTAAACTCAAAAAGTACTGTATGGATTTATTTAAAATTTTGCATGAATATATATGAATATATATACTTAGAGGTCGAGTCAACATATAGGCTACATATTATCACGCTATCACCTACGGGGGAGGAACTGTGACAATTTATAAAATTTAACACGGGTGAAACCGCGGGGCTAATTTATAAAAGTATATATTTACAAAAGAAAAGTAGTATATCTAATATATCAGTGATCTGGTTTCCATAGCAAAGCTCTGCTTAGTTTAGGATCAGATGGCCGTGTGTCAATTATTGTGTTGTTATTATGTTATTATTATTCGCGTTTGATTGGTTTCAGAAAACGTGGCCCATTGTAGAGACGAGAAGCTGATTGAAGTATACCTGAGTGCGTGGGAGTTTGAAGCTTACTTCAGTTTTGCGTCAAACGCTTATCTGTTTGCGGAGGTTGGATTGGCAGGCGTCACATAGAGTTATATGTATATAATCGACGGCACGTAACGTAACGTTGCAATGTAAAGGTGATTTTCCACCAGAGTGGCGAGACGAGACGAGGCGAGAAGAGAATTGAAATCGCACGGACCCTTTTCCACTAAAAAATAGCCATCGCGAGCTCGCGCGTGACCGCCGCGCCGCCCGTAGGATTCATTAGATTGAGATATAGGTACAGCGCTGTTTGAGTTCGTCTTGCAATACACACGCACAACGAACAACAATATGCGTGTTTCTGTTCCAAAGTTAATTTATATTCTACTAGCTGTGCCCCGCGGTTTTACCCGCGTTAAACTTCATAAAATATGGCCTATGTGGTATCCTAACTATAAAAATTAGCCTATGTTCTTTCTCAGGGTCTAGACCATCTGTATACCAAATTTCATTAAAATCCGTTCAGTAGTTTTGGCGTGAAAGAGTAACAAACAGACAGACAGAGTTACTTTCGCATTTATAATATTAGTTAGGATGTAGGAAGAACGGTTAATTTTTACACAAACAAATATTTTAAGCCTCGCATATTCTCGTCAATCTACACTGTTTCCACCAAAGATGCCCTGGGAGAGGATTGAAAATTTGCCATACAAATTTCAATTCTCTCTTCGCCTCGCCTAGCCACTCTGGTGGAAAATCACCTTAAAACAGCCCCGAATGCCTACTAATAAAGTCGCTGTTAAAGTCCAAGTGTTTCAACCGTTGTCGCGTCGTCTACGGGATCAGGATCAGGACTTTACATTGTTCATTATGTGTAGACGTACATATGTACATAGTTATGTTTTGTAAAGTTTGTTAAACTATGTTAGATGTTTGTTGTTGTAATTAAAAGGGATTTTATATTTACGTGTTTGATTATTGTCTATCATTATGTAAGTATACTTTTTTTAAGGCGCTCATAGCTTGATCCATCACAGTTTCGTAAGTGATTGGCGAGGTTAAGCAAGCCTTGCAGTCAGTCCATAGATGAGTGACCGCCAAAGTGATTTCATTTCTGAGCGTCTCCGTGCCTCGGAGGGCGTTAAGTGGTGGGTCCCGGTTGTAGCCATTAGCCAACAGCCGTTAAGCCATGTCAGAGGCCTGCTGGGCGGCTTGAACAACTCTGACACTCGGGTAACCACTGCCCATACGGTAAGTAGGTAAAAAATTAAGTCCACTTATTTGAATAAATAAACCTTAGGATAATCAATCCATACTTCCAGGAAGGACTGCCTCGTTGGGCGTTGGTAGCGTGGTTAACCGCAGATAATGAGTTTCTGGGTTCGAATCCTGAGTCGGGGCGAAAAGCCATATTGAGATTAACCTGTTAAGGATATTTTTTAGTATCAGCCCGAAGACTTGCAGCTGGCAGTAAACCACCCCGTTGGTTTCTTTACTATTTCCGGTAATGTCGCTAGTAGTTTCCCTATGTTTACGCACACTGGTGCACTATAAAATGTCCTGCGCAGATGCGGACTCTCGCTCCACCCTAATGACGTCAACAGCGTCACAACTGGACAAAGTGAACAACGTCACAGCTGGACAAAGGCCTCCCCGAAAAGATTTCCACTTTGGTTTTTTTTTTACAATACAATACAATAATCTTTATTTGCAAATATAGGTGGATACAAGATGTTCTAATCTATAAATTGTGGTAACTATATTTCACCATTTCGGCATGCAAATCTTAAAATTAAGTCAATAGGAATAATACAATAATAATTGGGATAACATAATTAGTACATATAGGCTACGGAACATTATTATCCTTTAAAAACTCATTAACCGAGTAATACGCTTTCTCAGGAAGATAGGTGTTAAGTTTATTTTTAAACATATCTGAATTATTAATTGATCTGATTTGTGACGGTAATTTATTATAGATTATATGTGTCCATCATTTGGATATGCAATGATCGCCACGCTTGGCAGACGGGTTGGCGATCGCATTATGATGAGCATAGTACACAGAGAGACGCTGCTACCCGTTTTTGGGAGATTTACCCTCGGGGCGACTCCACGCCCCCCTTTTGTCTTTGTCTCGGTAGGAGTGTACTTGCGTATAGCACTTCGACTATTTTGGTTCTTTGTACTAACCCCCATTACTTTTTATTCTATCCCCAGAGCCCTGAATGCAGTATTCACGTACAAGGATCTACTTTACCCCTAAAAAGCGTACTGTACATGCTTTTTAGGGGAACTATGACGATCTGCACTCCAGATGCCTTCGTGATCCTATGGATATTCAGGAATAAAATACGTCGATTTGAATTTGAAATTATATTCTGTTTACTTTAACTATAGCTGTTCCACTATCCGAAACTACTAGGGTTCTCTATCTTACAGTTAATTCGAATCTATTGAACTTTCTTTTTAAAACGTTTCTTTGACGAACTAAAGTGCAGGATCATTGAGATCGTCACAGTACCTAGATCCTTGTAGGAACCTGGTTCTGCATATGACAGCCCCATGTTGGCTATTTCTGTGTCTCGCTAAAGCATCGCATTTACATAGTATAAGTATGCAGCATTGGTTCATTTTCTTCCCCACAGGTCCTGCAGAACGGGCTATTCGACAGTCTCAGTTTGTGTAGGTGATAGTTGGTGCCGTAGTGGCCGTAAATACTGCTACTATTAGTCGTAGTTGGTTTCTGGTGTACTTCCATAGGTTTTTGGACCAGCTCTTGTCTACACCTTTAATGAGCTGTTTGGATTGTTTTAGTTCCTTAATTTTGGTCCACATTTTGTTCTGCTAAGCTGTGGATTCCTTTTTAAGGATTACTCCTATTATGTTTGGAGCAATGAAAAGGGCTATGCTTGGAGTTTCCCTGCGAGATCAAATCAGAAATGCTGAAATCCAAAATAACCGACATAGCCCTTAGAATTGCCAAGTTGAAGTGGCAGTAGGCGGGGCACATAGCTCGTAGAGCCGACGGCCGCTGGGGCAGAAAGTTCTCGAGTGGCGACCGCGAACCGGAAGACGCAGCGTGGGCAGGCCTACACGATGGACCGATGATCTTGTGAGAGTCGCTGGAAATCGCTGGATGCGGATAGCACAAGAACGGCAATTGTGGAGATCTTAGGGAGAGGCCTTTGTCCAGGAGTGGACGTCTTTCGGCTGATATGATGATGATGATAATAATGTTTGAAGGAATCCCTATGCACGTCTGATCCACAGAACTGACTTCGCCCTCTACTAGGGATGGAAAGGGGTGACGATATTCTATGCCCTCAGTATTAGGAACACTTATATTATGATTAGCATGGAAATGTTACTCCGTATTGTCTGCTTGAACTACTGAACTAAAAATAGTAGATTGACCTATAGTAATGTAATGTCGTGTTGGAAACGAATAGGTAAACGGGGCTCTTAATAATGAATGACCTCGGTATTTCCATTAATTTACATGAGGTTATTCGAGATGTTATAGCGTTGAGGTTTAAGCGTTGCCATGGTGACGGAGCCCAAACAAACTGAACTAAATTACGGGTACTTGATGCACGTGAACAGGGTCAGTTTGTTAGAGATACTTATCGATAATTATTACTGTCACGCTGTACTATAGAGTCACTAGAGTATACGCCTCGTTGGTCTAGCGGTAGCTTAATTGTTCTACCGCAGATAACGAGGTCCTTATTCCGGTTCCGTGTCCAAAGGGTAAAACGGAAACCTATTACTAAGACTTCGCTGTCTGTCTGTCCGTCTGTCACCATGCAGTATCTCATGAACCGTGATAGTCATTTGAAATTTTCACAGATGATAATGATATATTTCTGTTGCCGCTATAATGACAAATACAAAAAACAAAAGAACCCTTCGTGCACGAGTTCGACTCGCACTTGGCCGGATTTTTATATTACTTATCGTATGGGCAGTGGCCCAGTAGGCCTCTGACATGGCTTGACGACTGTTGTCTTATGTCTACAACCTGGACCGACAGCTTAACGTGCCCTCCGCCCTACGCTCAGAAATGAAACCACTTTGGTGGTCACCCATCTATGGACTGACCGCGAGCCTAGTTGCTTAACCTCGCCGATAACCTACGGACCGGTGAGAGCAGCTGGCTATGAGCGCCTCTTTTTTTTAATGAGGCTTGGGTAATGCCTACGCATGCCACCCGCAATAAGTAAACCTAATCTGCGTGGACTTCTCTTGGTGTTTGATGGGAGGAGCTCCAGAAACGCGGGTATTCTGCTGCGGTGCCCCCCCTTGTGTGCCATGACCCTGATAGTTAGGACTCGTACAGATAACGAGGTCCTGGGTTCAGATAGGTACCGAGGCGGGCCAAAAGTGATATTGGGACTTTTCTGTAAAAAGAATAATTTCTCAGTATTAGCTCGAAGTCTGGGAGTCGGCGGTATTATACCCCCGTGTCTCAGAGAAGACATAAAGCCGTCGGTCCTGTACCTGACCTCTCATCCCATCAGAACATGAGAGTGATGGAATAGAAAGTGCCCCTGTGTTAGCGCACACACTTGAGCACTATAATATGTCCCGCGCAGTTGGCTAGTCTCAATTGAGAGTGGCCGCCGTGGCCGAAATTCGGCTTGGACAATTTTATTATTATTACTAGCTGTGCCCCGCGGTGTTACCCGCGTTAAATTTTATAAATTTTCTTTGCTATAAACCTCACGGAGCCCGAGACCTTTCCAACGAATGCAAAACCGTGGAAATCGGTTCGTGCGTTCTGGAGTTATAGCGTCAGGAAGGAAAACCCGACGTATTTTTATATAGTAGAGATAGAGAGTCGTTTACTTGCTCTGGTCAACTCTTCTGTCACTAGAGTTATGTCAGTGGTGCATTGCGGGTATTATATAATGTAGTCCATAACTGCCCCACTGCTGGGCAAGGACCTCTTCTCACAATGAGAGTAGATATGTCATAGTCTCACAGCGAGAGGGGATGTCGGGCCGGTGGCCGTTGGTAAATGCTTGCCTTTAACGCCGAAGGTCGTGGGTTCGATTCCCAGGAAAGATATTTCTGTGCAAGTAAATGTCTGTTTGTCAGAGTCTGGGTGTAGTTATCTATATTATAAGTATGTATAAAAGAAAGTAGTAGGTATATGTAGTATATCAGTTATCTGGCTTCCATAGTACAAGCTGTGCTTAGTTTGGTATCAGATGGCCGTGTGTGAATAATGTCCCAGGCTATTACAGGCCATATCAAGCTGACCTAGTGCGGGTAGACAGACTTAACATACTATCAAGAACATTTTGGAGAACTCCACGGCATGTAAGTTTCTTCACGAAATTTCCTTCACCGTTTTAAGTACAAAATAATTAACATCTTTTTCTTTCTTTAATTTTTTCTTAAATCGTCAACGCATACATTAGGTTAATTAATCCCTGTGTCGCGAGTGTAGACGCCAGCACATCCAGCTACCCCAATCTGTCAAATTTCTTTTATAGATTTTCAACTTTTATCACATAAGCATAAGGTTCACTTTCAATTGGGGAAATTCGTTAGATTGGGGTAGCTTGATGTGCAGGTGTCTGTACTTTACAGACATATAATTTATGGACACAAAGTATGGATGTACTTTGTATCCATCAATTACATGTCTGACTCAAAAAACTAATTATTTGTCACACAAATACTCGTAGTTGTCCTGCGTGGAAATCGCACCAGCGAAACAAAGTGGCGATGCTACTGTCTTAACCGCTGCGCTGCGCCACCCGTTCAGTCAAAATTGTGACGAAATGGAGAAAGAAAATGAGTGCCCCTACAGTAATAAATATTCGAAACTTAACTCTCGTTCTATCTTCCCTAATTTATATATCCCCTCATCTACCTTCATCTCTCTTCATCTCCATCTTCTTGGCAGAATCTGCAAGTTGACCTGTCGTCCAACTTTAGGTTGAACATGTGCTTTTTGGCTTGCAGTGTCAAAGTCAAAGTCAAAGTCAAAGGTACTTTATTCCGTAAAAATTTTACATTTATGTGGAATCGTCATATTTTTTTACCCTACCGTGCAGTGCATGACGTGGCAGCTACTGAGAAACACTGCCAGAAAACTCAGTAGGAATCCTTTTAAAAATAAAATATACTTAAGATTAATTACAATCATGTGTGTTGACTCAGAACAACTCAATCCCAAGCACTTTTATCACTTAAATAATCAGAAATTTTGTAATATGCTCTGCTACACAATTTGGCTTTAATAATTCTTTTAAACTTATTCGTAGACAATTCTCTAATATCATTGGGAAGTTTGTTATAGAATCTCCGGTGAGAATTCCAGTTACCGCACATGTTTTGTAACGTTTGAATTCAAGTAATTCTTTCGACATTTTTTTGTTGTAGCCCTGCAGTGCTTTGATTCACCCCACGGTTGTCTGGAAGAGATTGCCACATTAGCGATAAGACTGCCGTTGGTACCTTATAAGTTAAGAAAATTCTTGTTCACGATGTCATATTTTGATTTGGTGCAATAAATACGTCTATCTATCTTTCTATCTATCGTGCATCCAACCTACATTTCTCGGGAAGTACATTGATCTTACGTAATGTGTGTGTGTAATGTGTTTAGGATCTGTCCACTGGTATTCATGCGCATATTTATCACTATAAACACCTGTTTCGGGTTAACGGTTCTAATAAACATAAATAGAACGAAAATAGATCGCGGAAGGAAACTCTCACAAGGTGTCCCTTCTGTACAAATTTGACCCAAATCCATGCAGGAAGGCGTTGCCACGTGCCCTCCGGCTGTCATTTCACGCTCAATTTACTTTCTGCTAAGCGCATTTCCGAAATTATATATTTGAAAATATTTCGAGAGTTATGGATTTATTTATGAGGATTAACGGTGAGCGAATTGTTGAGAACTCGATTATTTTGTTTTGGTTGTATTTTTATTTATTACTTTCTTAATTTTACTCTAACATTACAGGTAGTAGGTACACAAGAAATTATATATTATTATCGCTATAGATCGGATTAGGTAGAGCAATTTGGGTAGGTACTTGCGACATGTTTTAATAGAATGGACATGCCTGGGATCCCAGGATTCGCTGGTATTTACATTATATACTTATTGTTAATGTTGGTAATGATTTTTAAAGGCTCTCTTGCGAATGTGTGCATACATCATGAACCGAGATTTGACCACATTATCTATGTAAAAAAATTACTTAACTTATCCACCTTTTTGCCGTAGGTTTAGGCATAATATATGCCTAAACCTACGGCAAAAAGGTGGATAAGTTAAGTAATTTTTTTACTTAGATAATGTCAGTTGAAAACCAAATCAATTTTATTGATGCAATCTTTGTTTAGTCACAAGGTATGCAATACTACAATTGACAACATTTAAAAACTGACACCACCTCAAAACAAAAATACCATTTCTTTATTTTTGTATCCTGAGTTCAAATATATTTTTTTATTTCTTCACTTCTGAGGAATAAAATAAAAACTTAAAAAGATATGATGACGTCACTCATACGGCGGACGAGGTAGTTTCCTTTGCCTAAGCATTCCAATGCTTTAAACGAAAACATTAATGTCAAACTAGACATGTCAAATTGTCAATTGTTACTCACGGTTTTAAATTTAGAAACTTTCATGGTGACTTAATGAAACATAATAAGGATAATAACACTGGAAATGAATTTAATATTGACGATTTTAATTTAATTTGAAATTGAAAACATTAAACAAACGTAAACAAGTTTAGGCGCCAACGAGTTTGACAAGACAGTGATTTTTTTTGAGGGGTTACATAAAAGCAAAGATCGATGGCTATTCCACCGTATGTATGATGTCATTTGCCGCTTACGTCTTTTTAGAATACATCGAATTTCAAAGTTGAAATTATGAATGAAAAGTTCATCATTTCGCAAAATGGAAAAATATGGGTGCCCTAGTTTTGGATTTACTTTTAAATAACGCAATAATACTGTATGCCAGTTAAAAATGAAATGTTGTCAATTCAGGATTCCTGGAATATCGGTTTCATGACCTCTATACCTATTATTATATACATTTGAAGACTTTAGCCTTAAATAGCTCTACCTATTCCGATAATTATCACATAGAAATTTATGCATGGCCGCCCGTTGCAGCAATTGAGCAATTATGGAGATTACAGGGGGAGGTCTTTGCTGTGGACAGCTGTGGACTTCTCTTCTCGCCCCTAAGTTATGTTAGGTACCTGTTTCCCGTTTCACTACGTAAAACAAAAAACTAAGTAGGTTGTCATATTCGTAAGGTAAAGTGCTTAATGAGCAAGCTACTGGGTAAATTGCCTCTTTTTTAAATATTGTGTACGTTCATCTAGTGTTTAATGTATTAATGAAACAACAGCAGCACAATGCGAAGCAGTTTCTCAGTTGGTATTGAACCTGCCTACTGATCCAAACGTTGTGAATTCGATCCCCGCTCTAGAAAATATTTGCGTTTATGAAACATATAGACAGGAATGTTTTGGTTAGGGTTGCCATCTCTAAAATTTGGCAACCATGACAAGACATGTGAAAACCCCGGATTTTGAACCACAGAACCCGGACATGTAAACAGTCATAACCGTGCTGCGACCCACTGCCAATACCACTGTCGGTTGTCTAGAAAGATGCGCGCGAGGCGTCCCATGACTTAAAATTTTAAACCCGGACTACAAATGAAAATCCGCCCGGACGCTCCCCGGACGCGCTCTAAACTAGGACAAATCCGGGGAAACCCGGACGGATGGCAACCTTAGTTTGTCGACGCCTATTTTAAATATCTGCGGTCGACGCCGACGCCTATGGTTTTTGAGTATGTGTATTCCGTTCTCTTGTATATAGTTCAAGGTTAGTTTAGTTTGGGCTAGAAGGCGCTGTGTGTTATCTCCCAGATATTTCATCATCGGGCTCTTATCGTCCGCTGGACACAGGCCTCCCCAAAGGTTTCAATAAAGTTACCATTTGGAGGGGTTTTGCTTTACTTGCGAGTTAGCGACTGCAGTTAGGTGGTAGCTAACTAGCGTTGCTACCCGACTACCTGATGTATCCCTTAGTCGCCTTTTACGACACCCACGGGAAGGTATTGGGTAGCCCTGTTATTCTTTCTGGGCATAAAACCACTCGGCTAGGCTGGAAACCATTTAATTAGAAAGTTAATTATATTTTAGTAGTTAGTTTAACATCAAACTGAGCGCGGATGAAGTTCAGCGAGCGTGCGAAAATAAAAGGTAAGGGTATGAACGTCGTATACTCCAAGTGTAAAAGCGACACGTTGGGTTGAAAGTGCCAACGAACTTGCCCGGGCTGGAGCTAAATAGGTCCAATACGGCCCTAAGCCAGCACAGTCCAACTCACCCTAAGGAACTAATGCTAACTGTAAGCTAAAGCTATTAAACGCTGGCACAAACTTCCAGATTTAACTCACTCCAAAAAAGCTATCAAGGGCTACGACCGCAAAATTACAAATGCCCCTCGCACTTAATAGGAGGAATTTATGCATCATAACTAGGGTGTTAACGGGACATTGCCGTCTCAGGAAACACCTGACTACGGTGGGCATCGCAGATTGTAGAGTGTGTAGGTTCTGCAATAACGCGGACGAAACACCTCTACACCTGCTCTGCCAATGTTAACCACTGATACATAATCGTAACACCGTCCTGGGCCAACACTTCTTGCACCAGGACGGTGTTATCGATACTACTGCCAAAAAGATTCTGCAGTTTATCTATGTTGCAGGGTTAGACAGGGAAGTTTAGTTGGAGCTGCGAGCACAATAGTTCATAACTGGACGCAGTGTTACCAGGACCTCCGGGGACTAGAAATGGCCGCCACCGGCATAATAAAAATACGACACGTTGGGTGCCGTGAACGAGATGTAACGCTGCAGAAGGAGGCCGCTGAGCGGGACCGAGAGATGGCTGATCCCGCCCGCAGACTTCAACAATGCTAAATAAACAATGCTAGAGCTTCGTTTTTTCTTCAGGAAAGATATAAATAGTGCTGAAAAAAAACAACGACAATAAGAAACAACAACGTTTCACAGTCTTCCGACTCATTCGCACTTTTCTGATATATTTAAATACTTACTTATCGTATGGGCAGTAGTTACCCTAGTGTCGGAGTTGTTCAAGCCGCCCATTAGGTCTCTGACATGGCTTAACGACGGTTGCCTTATGGCTACAACCGGGACCGACAGCTTAACGTGCTCTCCGAAGCACGGAGACGTTCAGAAATTAAACCACTTTGGCAGTCACCCATCTATGCACTGACCGCGAGCCTAGTTGCTTAACCTCGCCAATCACTTACGAACCGGGAAGAGCATCTGGCGATTATTTAAATATTTACTACGAAAACATTTTTGTCTTACATACAATAACGAACATATCAACCTCCTAACAATAACGAACACATAAAAGAAAGATTTATCCAATTTGGTGCAGTCGTTTTTAAGTTACGCGCGTACAAACATTTGAATTGATTTTAAAATATTGATCTAATGTTTTTATTGTAGTCAGAAAGAGCGTAAAATATAATGTAAATGTATTCTATAAGTATACATATTTTAACTACTTTATTTGGTTTGGTATGCAATGCGAAGTTTATAATTACTGTATTGTTTCTGCACTTATCCATGTAATGCCCCGTTATACTTATGAACGTATAAAGATATTGATCAGTTTGAAAGATGATTTGTTTTGTCCTACAAAGGTCATTTTACTTTCGTTATTCGAAGAAATCAGACAAATAATTTCTCAAGCACAGTGAATTTGATTGTTTTTAAATATTTAAACGGGATAGTTACGTCTTATTGGCTTCAAAATGGAGGAATATTTTCAATACGGTGAGTAATTTTTATATTGGTGGTCATAATTATTATTCCGGCGTGGTTCTAACTAACCTATCCTTTTTAACTGAAAATCTTCAACATTAGGTATTAGTATTATCACATACTGTCGTATGTGAGTCACTTACAGGGTTGCCAACAGAAAACCAGTTCCAGGTGTACCTCATCTAGCTTTTGCTGAGATAGGGAAAAGCGGCCCGACAGGGGAAGTACCTCCACCTTACAGAAGACATTCCCTAATAATAACATTAATAATTAAATGTCTGGGCCGAAAACCATCTAATTAGAAAATTTATTATATTGTAGTACTTAATTTAACTTCAAACTGAGCGCGGACGAAGCTCAGCGAGCTTGCGAAAATAAAAGGCAAGGGTATGAACGTCGTCGTACTCAATGTGTTGTGTTTTTGAGTGTGAGTAAGGTTGCCAGAGCTCGAGGGGTGGGGGTGGGGAAGATCAGCAACAATCGTTTGCGGACTCTTTTCAGGGTCGGCGACCCACTCGCGACTCCTTTGTGTTCTGAGTATCCATGGATCACTTACCATCAGGTGACTCATTTGCTCGTTTGTCGACTTCTTATATAAATTTCGGAAAAAAGTGGCTGTGACATACGGACAGACAGACATGACGAATTTATAAGGGTTCCGTTTTTTGCCATTTGGCTACGGAACCCCAAAAAAACAGTCCTCAAAGACTGCCCAGACTTTGGTGACTGCCGATAGAAGTAAAAACTATTTTTTACACTTCTAATCAAAATAACGTGTCGTTATACTCGTAGCGATGAGGCGAGTCGAGTCCATGATTTATGTACTTACAACTAAAAAGTGCTCAACGCACCTAAAAAGTTTCACTTCTTAAAAATGTATATAAAACAAAATATTGAAATTAGAAGTATAAAAAAATATCAGTTATGCAGTAAATTACAACGTTTGAAGATAGTGCTAAGAGATGGCGAACGGATTTGCGTAATTATTGGCACCAATTTTAAATGTTATAATTTAGTGTATATTATTGCCTAGTATACAGATTATTTTATACTTTTTTATTGGATTTGATGACGCGTCTCTGCGTAAGCAACTTTTCCACGTTCGCGAGTTCGCGGCTTTGGCATTTTTCGGCATTTTTTAAATATAATATTGTTTAGTTTCAACTGCAAATGCGTTAAAATGAAATTAATTAAAGTGATACATTTCTAAAATAATTGACCTTAGATTCATAATTCTAATAATAATACCTTAATATAGACACTAATAGACAGAACCATTGACAATATGTAGTAAAAATATTAGACTTAAACTAGATAATTAAACATAATCTCTTGACAATAACTTGATACGAGCTAGCTAAATATCAATGCTATAATAAAATAAATTTTATAAATGTTTTCACACATTTTTTCTAGTAACATACATATTTAGGTACACATTGTACCTAAATATGTATGTTACTAGAAAAAATAATGTATACAACTATATTACTACAAACATGTTCTGACTATTTACAAGCGCTTTTTTAAAGTCTACGTGAATAAAAACATTTTTATTTTTTATTTTTTTTTATAACTTGATACGAGCTAGATAAATATTATTCCTATAATAAAATAAATTTTATAAATGTTTTCATACAATCAATACAATGTGTAGGTACCTAAATATCTATGTTACTAGAAATAATAATGTATACAACTATATTACTACAAACATGTTCTGACTATTTACAAGCGCTTTTTTAAAGTGTACGTGAATAAAAACCTTCTTTATTTTTATTTTATTGGTACCAGTTTTAAGAAAAAGCGTGGGGTTTTAAGGGCTAAGTTCTTTGAGCATTGTTTAAATGCTCGAAAGGTAAGATTTATTTTAAAATACGATAGATTAAAACTGTGTTGTTGTAAGCGATGGGAACAAACCGAACGTAACGTTTTCTTTTGAACCGACCTTGGGGAAGTCCTCAGATAACGATAACTAACTGTAGACGTAATAAAATCAGCTGTGTACTTAATGTGAGAGTCTAAGTGATGAACTGTAACATTTATTTATTTATTAGACACAAACAGTCTTAAAACGCAGGTACATACAAAATAGAATGTATATAATTGTAGAGCTGAAGATTCCTATTTAAAAAATAATATTTAGGGACAATGTCACACAGATCATCCTAGCCCCAAACTAAGCAAAGCTTGTACTATGGGTACCAGGCGACGATATACATACTTATATAGATAGATAAATACTTAAATACATAGAAAACATCCATGACTCAGAAACCAATATTCGTGCTCATCACACCAATATTTGCACAATGTTTTGTGCTGTGGGAATATAACCCCATTTGCACATGTTTTCTTTGGATCTACCAACCTGGGTACGTAGTCTATTAAGAGTCCTCCAGGTTGGCCATGGCAAATTATGTCCCGGAGGTAATTTTTCCAAATTTATCTCGCCATATGGTTGTCCTCGATTTCTGTGCATCGATAGTAGTTGTGGTAACTACTTATATACATAGAAAACATCCATGACTCAGAAACAAATATTCGTGCTCATCACACAAATATTTGCACTTACCGGGATTCGAACCCAGGACCACCACCTTCGTAGGCAGGACCACTACCAACTAGGCTACGGTGACATACATACATATACAATTACGGAGATACATACACATACTATTACGCTAAATAGATCTACTTTTTACTTACAATATAAATACAGTAAGTATATATTATTTAAAAGTAATTCTATGAACCTACTTATTAATTATTTCAATTTAACTTACCAATTACTAATAAATTTAGAAAACATGAACAAACACTTCAGAATTAAAAACAGTTAGTTATCGAACCAGGAATATAATTGTAAAGCGTTTTTCTTAAAGCTTATCAATTTCATTCAGTTGAATCTCACTGGAGTACCGAATACCGAAAACCACCAGAGCTTGCCAGGGTGTGGGGTCTCATTCTTTCCACAAGTATGTCTGAGTGTGTGACTGAGTTCGAATGCGTGAATGCAAGAATTATTTGGTTGAGAATGAAAGTCGGTATGACCCGTATCTTCCTAGTAGGGGTGTACGCCCCTGTAGATATGGGTGCAGTTGTGTCACAGCGAGAACAAGAGGAAAGAAAGGCATTCTGGGAGACCCTGAGAGATGTGTTACGAATAAGTCAGTATAATGAAAGAGTAATAATGTTAGGTGATTTTAATGGATGGGTTGGGGTAAAGCGGTAAAGCGGTAATGGTTTTGAAAGAGTACCAGGTCAATTCGGTGATGAGAGTGAGAATGAGAATGGGAACAGTCTGCTTGAGATATGTCTGGAATGGGATCTTTGTATTACAAATACTATGTTTGAACATAAAAGAATCCATACGTTTACACGGGAGAGAAAAAATGTGAGAAAGAGTATGATTGACTTCGTGATTGTAGATGAAAGATTGAGAAAGAATGTTCTAGACACAAGAGTCTATCGTGGGACCGCAATCCATACAGACCACTTTCTGGTGATGAGCCGAATAAGTGGTCTGTTCAAAGGATGGCGCCACCGAATCCCTGAGACTAAGAGTGTACTAGAGAGAATAAAAGTAGAGAAACTGCAAGAGGCAAAAGTGGCAGATGAGTACAAAAGTAAGTTGATTGATACATTTGAGGGATCTGACGACATAAGAGAAGTAGAAGAGCTATGGAAGTCAGTCAAAGAAGGTGTGGTGAGTGTAGCTAGTGAAGTATATGGTGTAATAAAGAGGAGAAGAGGAAGAAAGATGAAGAATATTTGGTGGGATAAAAGTGTACAAAAAGTTGTATGTGAAAAGAAGAAAGCGTGGTTAGATTGGCTAGCCACCAGAGTAAACGAACGAATGCATAAGGCGACGAATGAAGATATAGAAAGAGCCTGGAATGACTATAAAAGGATGAAAGGAATAGTAAAGGATGTGGTGAATGAAAAGAAAAATGAACAAAAGGATAATTTTGATAGAACATTAAGTTTTTCTGGAAATCCGTTAGATCAGTAAGAGGCATAACCCAAACCTCAGAACTAAATTCCATCCGAGACCAAGATGGACATATAGTGAAAGAGGAAGAATGCGTGTTGAAACGTTGGAAGGAGTATTTTGAAAGTTTGTATGATAGAAGTGTAACAGAGAATGAACGTAGTTCATTAGGTATAGACAAAAATAATTGTAAGGATGAAATTGGTATGGATGAGATTGTGAAAGCTATTAAGAGTATGAAATCGGGTAAATCACCAGTGTATGACAGGATAACTTCCGAGATGCTGAAGGCTGGACATGGCGTCATAGCGAGTCAGCTGTGCAGCCTTTTCAATTTGTGCTATAACACCGGCCATGTGCCAAGTGATTGGTGCAAGGCTGTCATCGTTCCCCTTTACAAAGGAAAAGGCTCACGGCAAGACTGTAAAAACTATAGGGGTATTAGTCTGCTCAGCGTCGTTGGTAAGTTGTATGCGAAAGTATTGGTTGAAAGAGTTGTGAAAGATACCGATACGAAAATATGGGATGCACAGGCGGGTTTTAGAAAAGGAATGGGATGCATGGATCAGGTCTTTTCTCTACGAAGCATAGTAGAAAAGTTTTTGGGCAAAAGCCAAAAGGTCTACTGTGCCTTCGTAACTTAGAAAAGGCCTACGATAGAGTGTTGAGGAATGAGCTTTGGTCGTGTGGGTTGTGTATGTAATGTATGGGTTAGACGACAACCTTGTTCAAGCACTGAAATCTCTTTATAGGGATTCGAGAGCTTGCGTGAGGATTAACGGGTCATACACTGAGTGGTTTAGCAACCAAAAGGGGGTTAGACAGGGATGTGTAGCGTCACCGTGGTTGTTTAACCTATTCATGGATAGCTGTTTAAAATATTTGAAATAAAGTGAATGCGGTGTAAGGATGAATGAGTTACTCATCAAATGTCTGCTTTACGCTGATGATCAAGTTCTACTTGCATCATCGGCGGACGAGTTGCAGGTGATAGTAACAAATATGCATGAAGCTTTTGAAAGGAAAGGGATGAAAATGAATGTTGGTAAGACGAAAGTAATGGTATTTGAGAGGGATGAATACACGACAGCATGTGATATTGTGATTGGAGGAGAGAAAGTCGAACAGGTGAAAGAGTTTGTATATTTGGGAACTTTGTTTACGAGAGATGGGAAATCTGAAAAAGATATTGTTAGAAGAGTAAATGCGGGGAACAGAGTGAATGGGGCACTACACGCCTTTATGAGTAGCCGGCAAGTCTCAAAGAAGGCTCGACTGGCCGTGCACGATGGAGTGTTAGTGCCAACTTTAATGTATGGAAGTGAAAGTTGGGTATGGCAAAAAAAGAATGAGAGTAAAATAAATACAGTGGAAATGAGAGCTCTGAGAAGTATGGGTGGTGTGACTTTGAGAGACAGAATTCAAAATACTGATGTAATAGAGCGTTGTGGTGTGAAAGAGGATGTAGTCACAAAGATTGAAAAAAGTATGCTGAGTGAGATGGTTTGGCCATTTAGAAAGGATGAATGAAAGAAGATTGACAAAAGAAGTATACCTGGCCTGTGTGAATGGTACAATCGGAAGGGAAGACCTCGTAGAACATTCTCTGATCAAATCGGAGACGTACTTAAGAAAGGTCAGGTCAGAAGTACCCTAAACCGGCGAGCATGTATGAAGAATATAATGTCAGTAAACGAAGCGAAAGAGGTATGCAAGGATCGTGACAAATAGAAGTCCGTTGTCTCTGCCTACCCCTCTGGGAAACAGGCGTGAGTCTATGTATGTATGTATGAATCTCACTGAAAATCCTCATTCTATGCAAGTTTACCTTAATTTCATGTTATAATTATAATTTTGTCCATCATTTGAAAGGATATGCCATAATTGTTACTGTCCAAATTATAATATTTTAATTATTGTATGTCATTTTTGTTAGTTCATAAATCACTAGAGGGCGTTGTTCAACTCGGCTGAATGGCGCTATGGTTTCGTTCACATAAAACATATACCTACCTCTAGAAATAATTTTATGGTGTTGAGGATTTGTACGGTGACTTTTGGAAGTAAAAGAACTTTTGTCTAATGACTACAACCCCGGTTGTAGTAATTAAACAACAGCTTAACATGCCCTCCGAAGCACGAAGACGCTCAGAAATTAAACCACTTTGGTGGTCACCCATCTATGGACTGACCGCGAGCCTAGTTGCTTAACCTCACCCATTGCTTGCGGACGCTTCAACAAGTATCATAATATAGATACCATTAGGATACGAGACAGGTAGTAAAAAAAATATTTTCTAATTTCTCCGCCGCATATTATCTTCTCCGCTATAGCTTGTAACGGCAGTACAAGTAGCGGTGTACCTAAACAATGTTTGTTTGACTTTGCGCATACGCAGCATAACTTCATTGTTCACTAGCTTGTATTAGCATTATCTAATGCAGAACTCTGCCGGCGGTGGAAACGCTTGATTTTTATTGTGTCTTTATTTTTCCTTTTTTATTTTCTGTAAATAAAAAAAGCACTAATGGAATCTTTGAGCACCGGGCCTGAAGTAGATCGCGTAGTTTTTACAAGACTAAATTGCACAAAGTATAACCTACAATCCGTAATTAAGAGAAATTATGATACGTACGCACGCGACGTCTTGTAAATATGCATTTTTATTATTTGTTTAGTGTCAAAGTGGTCGCAAGGCCAAAGTTTTTAGTACTTTAACAATTTTCAGAAAAATAATTCCTATTTCCTTACCTTGATTCAAATTGAGATTCAAATAATTTAATTAATTATAAAAAAATAATTATAATTTAAAATTCAAGTACTTTACGTATAGTGCCTAAACGACGTAAGTATACGAGCGACGGGTCGGTTGTCGTGGTTGTTGGATAGGTATTTGCCTTTCACGTCGCAGGTCGTGGATTGGTTCCCCACCCACGACAGATATTTGTGTGCACGAACATGTCTGTTTGTCCTGAGTTTGCGTGTAATTATCTATATAAGTATGTATTTACAAAAAAATGTAAATCAGTTATCTGGTTTCCATAATACAAGCTGGGTGTGTGTGTATAATATCCCAGGATATTGTTATTATTTTTAACCAAAAGAAAATAAATACGAACTAACCACTAAAGCCACTCCAAACCAAATAATTTGAAAATCCTGAAATTTTTTATTTTAAGAATTAATAATAATAATATTAGCTTTATTTATTCTCTCACACAGAAAATACATGAAAAATGTCTTATAAACTAATTAATTCATTAATGTTTGCTTAACATTGAAGAGGTGAAATCTGTGTGAGAGACTGGTATCCGTACTAGGTGGTAAACCTGTATGACAGATGACCAGCCTCTCCTAACTCTAGACATGAAGGTGTAATTTGGCATTCAATAATTAAGTACATAATAATAACATCACATTATTTTATTTGTGATGAGGAAGTATATCAGTATTCGAGATGTGTGTGTGTGGTGTGTGTGTATGTGTGGTGTCTGTGTGTGTGGTGTGTATGTGGTTTGGTGTGTGTGTGTGTGTGTGTATGTGTGTGCGGTCTTAAATATGAAATAACTATGATGGGATTAATAGTAGATTTTCAGTTTCTTCATAGGTCAGAGATTTTAGCCAAATAGAAATTTCTTGTTTGCATTTATAATTAGTTAGGGAGTAAATATGTAATTTTTGATTAATTTTATTATATAGGTATCGTCCCCGAAAACTGAAAATTTGCGTGCAAATTCTGTGTGCCAACGATTGTCAGTTGAAGCGCAAACCCTATACTTACGTCGTTTGTTAATGATGGAAGAGTCATATGGAAGAAGAGAGTGTTGCTTTAGGACAATATGTAGAATATATAGTTGGCGCACTGTAAGAACATCCGAGATTTTATAAAGGTCAAGGTCTTTTGCCTCGATTACTGTCATTATATTCTTCATACATGCTCGCTGGTTTAGGGTACTTCTGACCTGCCCTTTCTTGAGAACGTCTCCGATTTGGTCAGAGAATGTTTGACGAGGTCTTCCCCTTCCAGTTGTTCCATTCACACAGGCCAGGTATACTTCTTTGGTCAATCTTCTTTCATTCATCCTTTCTGAATGGCCAAACCATCTCAGTATTCCTGAGATGGTTTGGCATCCATACACAAACACTGAACAAATAATCGTGCAAAATCATACGTGCATCACACAAAGTTGTCTTGGATTTAACCCACGACCTCTGGCCTAGCAGTCAGGATCACTAACCACTTGATCTACAGGCCACTCATAAATATCACATAGTTATTATCTGTTAAAAAAATAAGGTATTTTCACACGTATAGTCTAGACAAAATTAATTATCAACGCAAACAATTTTGTTAGTTGATATGAGATAGGTGGCATCTCCGTGGTTTCCTCTGTGCGCGTAGCTGAAGTGATGTATAATTTCGGTTAGCACTCGGTTACCGTCATTTGTAACTCGGTGACGCTTCTCACTACATTCATTGGGCTTTCTTTCATTACGAAAGCGATTATCTCCACTATTCTATAGAGATGTAGCCCTTTTATCGTTAAAACCGACTCGCGCGGTAATCTATTTGCCTAGATCTATGGTTTTAGTTACGATTATATCATTTATTACGTTTTTAGTAGCGATTTTTAGTGTTTGTTTATTTTAGATGTAAAGATTCAGTTATTTAGAGAATATTTAGAATTAGCACAACGTCAGCATTGTAAAAGGAAGATTTGTTTTCGACGATGGGTCACCTGTTAAGGAGCCAATTCCTGCTTGGGGTGGGAGACAAGGATGATGAGGGTGAGTTTATCTTAGCTATGCAGAGTGTATAATTAATCGTATTAAACTAAATAGTAATTTACTACTAACATACAATTTTTTGTGACTACTCTAATCAATTTCACTTAAAATTCTTTTATTGACTACATGATTGTTTATTGTGAAATACATGATTCATCTTTATGCTTATTATTCCGATCTAACTCTTCTTAGGAAATGTCATATTTTTTACATTTCCTAAGTATATTATCGTCTATTTATATTAGGTTTATTATATATACATTTGAAATATCTCTCTTAATTTGCATTTTGATAATTTTTTTATAAATAATGAAATTGCTAGAAAAATTATGTAAAATGTTATAGCTGATTTCTTACTAGTCAAATTTCAAGTGCAGAAATAAAATAATTCTACGAATATGTTCATATAATCTATGTAACATATCTAATGTTAAGTTAATTGTTATGTTTCGAAAAGTATCTAAGAACTTGAACTGAGAACCAGGGTCCATCACATCCAGCTACCCCAATCAGTCAATTTTCTTTTGTAGATTTTCAACTTTATCACAAAAGCATAAGGTTTACTTTCAATTAGGGAATATTGACAGATTGGGGTAGCTTGATGTGCTGGCGTCTGTATTTTATGTTGTAACAACTCTTATACACCTTCATGCTATTAAGTTTGAAGTCAACAAACAGACCTGTCTGAAATGATTCCTTTATATTTTGTATATATATTTGCTCAATCGAAAGTGTTTGTTCACTATACCGGTAGTAGATTACCTGATTTTACGACTGCGGAAATGCCTTGTATAAATTTTAACACATATTATGTAAATTGTATAGGATAGTTACACATATCAAACCAACTAATTTCTCGCAAAAACGATCAAAAAAGAAGATTCAATCTTTTTACTAAACTCACTTTTTTGCTCAGTTATCATTGTTTCAGGTATTTTGAGTTGATGTTATGTTTATACTAGCTATGCCCCGCGGTTTCACTCGCGTTAAAGTAGTTTTGGCGTAAAATAGTAACAAACATACATCCATACATCTATACTCACAAACTTTCGTATTTATAATATTAGTAGGATGTGTACCTCTAGCGGTTTTGGCAGTGCACGCCGGAATAGCTCGCAGATGGTAATTTTTTCCTACTTACTTGACGCTTATCGTCATATTTTGGACAATTCACACAATATCTTTATAACTGTAGCCTATGTGTTATTCTAATGTATAAGCTATATTATTGTAAAGTTTCATTACGATCCATTCAGAAGTTTTTACGTGATAGAGTAACAAACAACCATCATCAAGATCACCATAGCCTAGTTGGTAGTGCTCCTGCCTACGAAGCTGGTGGTCCTGGGTTCGAATCCCGGTAAGTGCAAGTATTTGTGTGATGAGCACGAATATTTGTTTCTGAGTCATGGATGTTTTCTATGTATATAAGTATTTATCTATCTATATAAGTATGTATATCGTCGCCTGGTACCCATAGTACAAGCTTTGCTTAGTTTGGGGCTAGGATGATCTGTGTGACATTGTCCCCAGATATTATATTATATTAAATCCATTCTTACAAACTTTGGCGTTTATAATATTAGTAGGATAAAAAAATACTCGTAATCTAAGATTCTAAAACGCAAAGGCCTAGTTACCTTGAAAGTGAAGGAGCATGTACAGACGCCAGCACATCCAGCTACCCCTATATGCCAAATTTCTTTTATTCATTTGCACCTTTATTGCATAACCATAAGCTTCAGTTTCAATAGGGGAAATTTGACAGATGGGGTAGCTTGATGTGCTGGCGTCTGTACCATGTGATCTGAACGGAAACATGTCACTGTATGTTTTCTGAGCATGTTTCTCCACGGTGCAGGAATTTATTTATAACTAGCTGTGTCCCGCGGTTTCACCCGCGTCAAAATTTACAAATCATAGCCTGTGCGTTATTCTGATATATAAGCTATATTACTACAAAGTTTCTTAAAATTCCGTTAAGTAGTTTTTGCGTTAAAGAGTAACAAACATCCATACTTACAAACTTTCGTATTCATGATATTAGTAGGATAGAGGAGACTATTTTTTTTTTATTTGTATTTGAAGAATCGTAAGTGTATGTACTATGTTGTGTGTGTGTGTAGACGCCAGCACAACAAGCTACCCCAATCTGTCAAACTTCCCCAATTGAAAGTGAACCTTATGCTTAAATGATAAAGTTGAAAATCTATAAAAGAAATTTGACAGATTGGGGTAGCTGGATGTGCTAGCGTCTGTACTTTGTTGTGTGTTTATATTCTAATATGTGTAATATTTGCAAACCAGTGTCTGTTTAGACATTAAGAAACTTATTATAAATTTTAAGCCCTATAACGATTATGTTTATGGAAAATAAATTGATCTTATCTTAAAACTCATGATAAAATGATAACCTAAGAAAAAGGGACATTATTCCTACACGGCCAACTGATCCCAAACTAAGCAGAACCTGTACTATGGAAACCAGATAACTGATATACTACATATACTACTGTTCTTTCGTAAATACATACTGATATAGATAATTACACCCAGACTCAGGATAAACAGACATGTTCATGCACACAAATATCCAACCAGGGGCTCTACCGGCTAAGTCGCCGAACATCGATTTCTTAAATAGCGTTCAAATAAATAAGGGTAAAAAATGACTTAATCAATCGTTGAATCGGCTTCAACGTTGACAAGAAAAAACGATGTTCGGTGACTTAGCCGGTAGAGCCCCTGGGGCTCTACCGGCTAAGTCGCCGAACATCGATTTCTTAAACGGCGTTCAAATAAATAAAGGTTAAAAATGACTTAATCAATCGTTAAATCGACTTCCACGAGCACATGTGACGTCATAAATGGACCGGAATCGATTGTTGAAGTTGAAGCCAATTTAACGATTGATTAAGTCATTTTTAACCTTTATTTATTTGAACGCCATTTAAGAAATCGATATTCGGTGATTTAGCCGGTAGAGCCCCTGGGTGGAAATCGAACCCACGACCTATAGCGAGGAATGCAAGTATCTACCAACCACGACAACTGGTCCGTCACTGAAGTAATCACACTAATATTATAGAGGTGAAAGTTTGTGAGTGTGTATGTTTGTTACTTCTTCACGTCTAAACGGCTGGAGCGATTTTAATAAAATCATACAAAATTTTATTAAAATCTATTAGAGTTAGCTGACGACGTGGATTATCATATAGGCTATAATTTATTAAGTTTAATTCGGGTAAATCGTGGGGCACACCTAGTAAAGGCTAAAGTTTATGAGTGTGTATGTTTGTTACTACTTCACCTATAAACGGCTGGTGCGATTTTGATAAAATTTGTTATGGAGTTAGCTAGTTAGGAGTTATTGTTAGTTTAACGCGGGTAAAGGCGCGGGGCACAGCTAGTCATATATATATAAAAATATCTTAAACAAACATTAGCAACTAAAGTGTATCGTGAGAGGTACAGTCAACAGCATAAGTAGATGATCAAAATCGGACCTGAGTTTTGAGTTTATGATGCTATTGGGCGGCAGTTTTCACTAGTTAATATTTTTTACACTTAACACTTACGCACACCTTCAACTAGATACTCTTCACCACCACACTATTTTGTCGCAATTTATGATAATTAGTATTGAATATCCGACTTTGATCATCTACTTTTGCTGTTGACTGTACACTAATATAGTGATAAAAACAAGCGTGATAATGTTTGTCTACCGACTAATAAATCAGGACGGCCTTGGTTGGATTAACGGTTGGTTTTGCCAGCGAATCATTTCCTATCAACCAAATTAATTGAATTACGACGTCATATGACTTCACAATAATATTATCTGTAGCAGAACGTCGTGAATTGGCTGATTATGTCATTTATGATACTGTCACGATATTATATTATTGATACCACATGATGTGACTGCAAGGCTTCCGTGTAACCACTTAGTCTTTATATATAAAACCTGCCAAGTGCGAGTCGGACTCGCCCATGAAGGGTTCCGTAGCAGCAAGTATTTCAGTTGATTAAATGAAAAGTAAATTGCGGTTTACGATTTACGACGTATTAAAAAAAACTACTTAATAGATCTCGTTCAAACCAATTTTCGTTGTTAGTTTGCATTAAAACAAAAAAATATATATGATGTACATCATATATATTTTTTTGTTTTATCATTCTCTTATTTTCAAAGTTACAGGGGGGGGGGGGGGGCACTCATTTTACCACTTTGGAAGTGTCTCTCGCGCAAACTATTCAGTTAAGAAAAAATGATTTTAGAAACCTCAATATCATTTTTGAAGACCTATCCATAGATATCCCACATGTATAGGTACGATGAAAAATACTTTATTGAGATTCAGTTATATGTACGGGGAACCCCCAAAATTATTGTTCTTTTTCAATATTTTTTGTGAAATTCTTAATGCGGTTCACAGAATTCATCTACATACCAAGTTTCAACAGTACAGCTCTTATAATT
Source organism: Pseudoips prasinana (assembly GCA_951640165.1). Lineage (NCBI taxonomy): Eukaryota > Metazoa > Arthropoda > Insecta > Lepidoptera > Nolidae > Pseudoips > Pseudoips prasinana. Next base: position 22,215,986 of record OX621260.1, read on the forward strand.
CCGGAAAAAAGTGGCTGTGACATACGGACGGACAGACAGACAGACATGACGAATCTATAAGGGTTCCGTTTTTTGCCATTTGGCTACAGAACCCTAAAAATGAATGTCTGTATGTGTGTTGTTTTATAGAATCGTAAACTATGCATTTGATCATATGATGATCTTCAGCAAAGTGTTGTGCATGAGCCCACGAAAGTTTCTGAGTTGGTACGACCAATCTTCGATAGGTGGTGCCACTATCATTCCAATGAATGTTATATATTGACGTAGATACGCGCGCACGGTACAGCTAGTCTATATCTATACATATAATAAAATCGTAGGAAAGTCAAAACTGTACATTGAATATTTTTTTAAAGGATACTTGGGGCGTGATCTACAAACGATATCGAAGCCAAAAATATAGTTTTTAAAATTTTTGTCTGTATGTCTGTTTGTCTGTATGTATGTCCGGGCTAAACTCAAAAGTACTGCATGGATTTACTTCAAATTTTGCATGAATATTACTAAAAGGTCGGGTCAACATATAGGCTACATGTTATCACGCTATCACCTACGGGGGAGGAGCTGTGATAATTTATAAAATTGAACGCGGGTAAAACCGCGAGGCAAATTCAATTCGTTCCGTAGACAAAACGCAAAACGGAGCCCTTATAATACCATTTTATATTTATTTATTAATTGATAAATAAAGAATGACATCTTCTAATGTTTATAGTCTGTCTGACGCTATACCACGGATATATAACTCCAAAACAGAACCTATATATTCCATCCATTCGGTAGGAATTCTAAGGAAACCGCACGTTGAATTTACAATGAATAGTTTAAAAACTTTCACATACAGACGCCAGCACATCAAGCTACCCCAATCTGTAAATTTTTTCCAATTGTAAGTGAACCATGCTTTGGTGATAAAGTTGAAAATCTATAAAAGAAATTTGACAGATTGGGATAGATGTACGCTGGCGTCTGTACATAACACAATCACAGACATACATTATTATTGCATATTGAAACTCGTTCTGAATATTTTATTTATTTATTTATTCAATAGGAAGACCAACAGCTAGAAATACAAATATAAATAGCTTTACTAAGCGTCATAAAGCCAATTACAGGTCCTCGCTTGTAAGAAGCAAGTTAATATGAACATGAACAGCGGTATATATACATTGTGAAATCCTCAACACATATATAGGTATATATTAATCACATATATATCTATGTGATATATTAATCTCATATTTTGATATATTAATCTGAAGAAATATTCAAATGTGCCAATCTTATCCTATCATGCAGGTTTTCGGTTTCAAATCTCTTTTAGTAGAATAGAAATAATATTTTTTACTATTTATATATTGTCAAAATTACCGACACCCTTAATGTGCTATCTGAAGCACGTAGACGCTCAGAAATGAAACCACTATGGCGGTCACCCATCTTTTGACTGAGCGCGCGCCTAGGCGCATAAATCCGCTGATCACTGACGGCACGGTGAGAACTACTTTGATTTGATCAAATCATATTATTGCTTATGTGTTTATATGTGGATGAAGCGAGGTCCGACTCGTACTTGGTTGGTTTTAGTCAAGTATCGTAATTATCATCATCCCATGTCATCCCCTTCTTTTTTTTTTTGGAACGTAGTTCCTTAACGCGCGTTGTGAAAGGGGGCTAGACGGAAAAAAATCTTACGAAAAGTTGTCACGACACTTTTTGCAGCTGTGCGGCGTGCGCATGTTTCTCTGTCTGTATCTCTCTCTCTCTCTTAAAGAAAGCAAGCCAGATATTTTCATTTCTATTTCGCATTGAACAGTGTGGTGTCGCGACGATTATAAATTATTTTTGTTGAGTGTATACAGGTTTTTTGTACATAATAAATAATAAGAAATAACTTCGTTCCGTCCAGGTGTCCCTTGATACCTCTCACGTTTTTTTATTTTGTAATAATGTTTCGGGACAATTTCACACAGATCGTCCTATCCCCAAACTAAGCAAAGCTTGTACATACTATGGGTATCAGGCGACGATATACATACTTATATAGATGGATAAATATACATAGAAAACATCCATGACTCAGAAACAAATATTCGTGCTCATCACACAAATATTTGCACTTACCGGGATTTGAAACCAGGACCACCAGCTTCGTAGCCAGGAGCACTACCAACTAGGCTACGGTGACCGTCAAAGTCCTTGAGGGGAGACTTCTACGCCCGAGGGAATATCTACCAGAGGATAGGCAGTAGCTTCCTTCTGTGTACTATGAACATCGTACTGCAATCGCCCACCAGTCTGCCAAGCTGGGCGATTATGGCATACCCCCCAAGATGATTCTTGGGGAGGCTTGTCCAACTATGGACTTCTTTAAGCTGCGATGATGATCGTAATTATGCGTTAGTGGGTGTTATCTGTTTTTCCTGTGCGCCATATTTGACGATCACCGTAGCCTAGTTGGTAGTGCTCCTGCCTACGAAGCTGGTGGTCCTGGGTTCGAATCCCGGTAAGTGCAAATATTTGTGTGATGAGCACATATTTGTTTCTGGGTCATGGATATTTTCCATGTATATAAGTATTTATCTATCTATATAAGTATGTATATCGTCGCCTGGTACCCATACTACAAGCTTTGCTTAGTTTGGGGCTAGGATGATCTGAGTGTCATTGTCCTTTAATATTATTATTCCAACTTATTTATTTATTTGAGCCAACTTGTTTTTTCTATGTTCTATACAATGAGCTCGGTTGATTAGTATATGTATTGTATACTTTTAAAAAGAACTTCCCCGTCTAACTTTCAATGGAATCGCAAATCACTGTTTAAGAGGTTTGAAAGAGAACTTATGAACAATTAACTGATTTACATAATAATGTTCTATGTTGCATAACAAAACCAATTGTGAGTAAGATTCTAAAGAATTGTGATGACAAGAGCTAACTTAGCGGTGGAGATTTTGAAGTTATACTTCTTTTGGCGCGATGGAGAAAAATGATGAGAGTGAATTTTTACGATGCGCGCGCACACCGACACCAAAAAATTTAACAGCATGAAGTTAGTTCTAGGTGGTATGACAGTGAAGTTTTACGATGCGCGCGCATCTGCGCGCGCATCGTAAAAATAACAGCATGAAGTTAGTTCTAGGTATTATGAAAATTGATAACTATGTTCAAGTTGTATATTAAGAAGTATAACTTCTAACACGTGTACATAAGTACAGTCCCGCAAACTTTTCTGACCCGGTGGCAGCGTCGCTGTTATCGCATTTAGTGTTGCTAGTAAATATTTTTTGCAATAAAGTGGGTAAAAATAATATGCACATTGTAACGTAAATGTTACTTCACTAAAAAGCAAACAAATACTGTCATTACTAATCTTTATAACATCTTTATATTTTTATACAATAATTATGATCATTTACATAAAATGTATGCTATGTGTTCTATAACGGAGATGCTCCAGGTATTATTATGTGACCGGAATGGTTTAATTCAGAAGTCATTTCATCATCATCATTATCGCAATCACTGCTTTCACTTTCACTATCACTACCATGAATGATGAAAGGCTCGTCTAAGTATCCATCCCTTTTTCGATACACATTTTCAATATTTTTGTACATTATTGCAATGCTTTTGCCATTCATTGACTATTATTTTATCAAAAGCTTCTGCAATGAATGATAGGATTTCAGAATTCTATCTACCATGCTCTTTTTCTTTCACAAGTTTTCTTACACATCACTCCCAGACACCTACAAAGGAAACAGCAAAAATTAAATAAATAATGAATATTTTAAAATATGTATTTTAATTTAAAGAGCGAGGGGGAATTACGTATTTTTTCAGAAGCTGACAACACTAACCTGTAGCAGCAGCTACGCATTCATACAACTTATTGAAGGGTATAATTGGTGCCTGAAGGCGTTATTCTTCCTTCATATAATTCAATACTTGTACTATAACGTTCCCCGCATCAATTTTTAAAGCTTTCGGCATTTTTCACAATTAAAAACCACAAAGAGAAAAATAAATACGCGCAACAAACAATCAATGGCAGGAATGTCATGGATTGACATTTCAAACTGGCGTCATTAGTTCTACTTTTGGCCACCGGGCCAGATATGTTTGTAGCACAGTACACACAAGTTTTTTTTAATTACAGATATTTCAGATAATGAGTGTTAACAATTTTATTTTTCAATAGTTGTGCCTCGCGATTCAACCGCGTTAAACGTTATAAAGCCTTAGTCTTATTATTCTGGTGGCGGCTATTTCCAGTCCCCGGAGGTCCTGGTAACACTGCGTCCAGTGATGAACTATTGTGCTCGCAGCTCCAACTAAACTTCCCTGTCCAACCCTGCAACATAGATAAATTGCAGAATCTTTTTGGCAGGAGTATCGATAACATCGTTCTGGTGCAAGAAGTGTTGGCCCAGGACGGTGTTACGTTACGTTTATGCATCAGTGGTTCTCAGTGGCAGAGCAGGTGTAGAGGTCTTTAGGAACCTACACGCTCTACAGTTTCCGATGCCCACCGTAGTCAGGTGTTTCCGGTGACGGCAATGCCCCGTTAACATCCTAGTTATGATGCATAAATTCCTCCTATTAAGCGCGAGGGCCTCATTTGCAGTTTTCGTTGGTCGTAGCCCTTGATAGCCCTTTTTCGTATGAGTTAAACCGGTCCATTAAACCAGCTATTAAACGCTGGCACAAACTTCCGTGTGCCAGCGTTTAATAGCTTCCTGTTGGCAATGGTTCCTTAGGGTGAGTTGGATTGTGCTTTTTGGTATTCCGCTTATCGGCTCAGGGCCGTATTGGACCAATTTAGCTCCAGCCCGTGCAAGTTCGTCGGCACTTTCGTTGCCCTCGATACCCGCATGAGCCGGTACCCATCGAAGATCACCTTGTTCCTAAAGCACAGGGTGTTGAGACTGTCAATGCAGTTCATAATGAGCCCTGACGTTATAGTGTCAGAGTTCAAGGCTAGGAGAGCCGCTTGATTGTCTGAATGGATATAAATTGTGTGGTCGACATAGTCTTTCTGTAGGCAAATTACAGCCTATGTGTTATTCGTATATATAAGCAAGATTACTACAAAGTTTTATCAAAATAAATTCCGTAGCTTTTGTGTGAAAGAGTAGCAATTATCCATACATCTATACATCCATTTTCCCAAACTTTCACATTTATAATATTAGTAAGATATATTAGTGTGTGCGCCAGACCGCTTCGATGAGGTTCGACCAGACCGAGCTGGTAATTTTATTCGCCATGTTATCTGAAGACGGTATAACTAGGTAGAACTAGGTAGAGTAGGAAAAAAGTATCATTAGGTGGATTAATTGACTCTAAAGTGGGAATTATTATAAAAATCAAACGTATTGAATCTCCGTAGTGGATGGTTCAAAGTGTGTAGCGTTGGGTAGTAAATGTAGCATTGTTAAGCTCTTACAAACACCGCCAATCAGGCGTAGCGTTGCGTAGTTTGCTCGTAGCACGACATAAATAGTAAGCGTAGTACCGAGTAGCAGGCGTAGTATGGCGTATTTAGTGTAACACTACCGAACATGTGTAGTACAGCGTAGAAAGCGTAGCATTTACGGGAGGCGTAGTTAAGCGACATAAACAGTAAGGGTAGTACCGAGTAGCTGGCGTAGTACGCATATAGCATTTACGGGAGGCATAGTTAAGAGATGCATCTGAACGTATGTGAAATCACGTGGTGAGTACGTTCCATGACGTGCCGATAGTGGGTGCTGGGACTTAGGCGATTGGCACACTACCCCGCATGATGCAGCGTAGTGCGTGAGTGCGTGTTCTAACGTTGCTTGTAAGTACGTCCGTTTGTATAGAAAACACACTGAAACTGCATCCACGCGCGTTCATGCAGATGCATGATCTGTGTGTTGGAGTGTCACTCACGCACTACGCTGCATCATACCGGGCAGTGTGCCAATCGCCTTACGCTACGTCCTACGTAGGCGATTCAACGCGAACGCGATTATGAAGCGGTGACACGCGAATTCAATGCGACGCGGTGCGACGTCCTACGTGTACGCGAATCATCTCACAAAGCCACCACCGACGCCGCAAAAACCCGACGGCACCGCATCGAGTTCGAGCGAAAATATCAAGCCTACTGATCGCGTTCGCTTCATGTCGCGTTCGCTCCGCACCGCGCCGCACACGCGTTTGTTCACGTATATAGGACACTTCAATAGGTTTCGACTGTTTGTTGTTTTCGCGCCGCGCCGCTTCGCGTCCGCGTCTAGATCGCTCACGCAGGACGTCGCGTTAAACTGTTTGTTTGCATGGCTTTCCGTCAGAGTGCAGGTATTTGAACTCTATAGACTTCAATTGGCCTCAATTCGATTTACCTCAATTTTGAAGGGGCATATATTATGTTAGTCGATTCTCAAAAATAACTATCGAATAAAAAATATTGAACCTTTATGTAAGTGGGTCATGGATATCAACAAAAAGTGTATACAGCAAATGAATAGTGTATTTTTTCAAGTACTTATGTATAGTTAATGGTTTATTTTTCATTTAAGTACAGACGCCAGCACATCAAGCCACCTCAATCTGTCAAATTTTATCAATTGAAAGTGAACCTTATATTTATGTGATAAAGTTGAAAACCTATAAAAGAAATTTGACAGATTTGGGTAGCTGGATGTGCTGGCGTATGTACAGACACCAGCACATCAAGTTACCCCAATCTGTCAAATTTCCCCAATTGAAAGTGAACCTTATGCTTTTGTGATAAAGTTGAAAATCTATAAAATAAATTTGACAGATTGGGGCAGCTGGATGTGCTGGCGTCTGTACATACTGTGTAGTGGTTAGTGACCCTGACTGCTAAGCTAAAGGTCGTGGGTTTGATCTCCACCCAGAACAAATATTTGTATGATGATCACGATTATTTGTTCTGTGTCTGGGTGTAATTTTTATTTAGTAGTATGTAATTAGCAATATGTAACTAAGTATAAAATCATAAATATTTACCCCCTAACAAAGAATGAACTCAAAATAAAAATCCGAAAATGGCTACAAACACTGGATTATGGTGCCACCGAAGATTTTGTTATGAAATAAACAGGATACACACACACACACACATACGAATCTATACAATTGTAACCAGACTACTGATAAACATACATATATATTATAGATAAATTTCACACAGATATATGTGACGGTAGATGTTTTCAAATACTCTATGCGAATCATAAGAAATTACATCGGGAAATTGGGTGCAAAATTGAATTCCCGTCTGGAGCGGCAATGCGTAAAGTTAGGAACACTTTACGCATTGCCGCTCCAGACGTGTAACTAAGGTACGCATACATAAGGAGTTCTTAGCCAGATGCTCTCACTAGTCCGTAAGTGATTGGCGAGGTCAAGCAACTAGGCTCGCGGTCAGTCCATAGATTTTAAAGCATTTTTTTTTTACAATTTGTTATCCTGGATGATAAAACTTAAAACAGCTACTTAGTTTTAATGATGTACTTTCGTAAACTTAATTAAGAATGCCGTGCTTTCCTTTAATTTAGATGCATGCAAGATTTAAAATTGTATCAAAGATTGTTGTTTAATGTTGTGTATGTATTTAGTTGGTAAGCCTTTAAATAAATAAATAATAGATGGGTGACCGCCAAAGTGGCTTAATTTGTGAGCGTCTCCGTGCTTCGGAGGGCACGTTAAGCCGTCGGTCCCGGTTGTAGCCATTAGGCAACATTCGTTAAGCCATGTCAGAGGCCTACTGGGCGGCTTGAACAACTCTGACACCAGGGTAACCACTGCCCATACGATAAGTAAGTAAGGAGTTCTAAGTATTTGTAGAATACACCTTTAAGTAAAATACATAGGTGTAAATATTTTTAATCTTCAAACATTACCTGTCTTCTAACTAATTATTATGAAATTATAATTATTACTATCTGTGCCCCATGGTTTCACCTGCGTTAAACTTTATAAATTATAGCCTATTCACACACGGCCATCTGATCCCAAATTAAGCAGAGCTATGGAAACCAGATAAAATATATTGCATATACTACATTTATTTTGTAAACACATACTTATATAGATAACTAGCTGTGCTCCGCGGTTTTACCCGCGTTAAATTTAAGAAATCATCACAGCTCCTCCCCCGTAGGTGATAGTGTGATAATATGTAGCCTATATGTTGACCCGACCTCTTAGTAATATTCGTGCAAAATTTTATGTAAATCCATGCAGCACTTTTTGGGTTCAGCCCGAACATACATACAGACAAACAGACACACGGACAAAAATTCTAAAAACTATATTTTTGGCTTCGATATCGATTGTAGATCACGCCCCAGGTATCCTTTTGAAATAATATTTAATGTACAGTTTTGACTTTCATACGATTTTATTATATGTATAGATACTTCATTTATTTTTAAATACATACTTATATAGATTATTACACCCAAACTCACAATCAGACATTTCATGCACACAAATATCTGTCCTGGGTGGGAATCGAACCGAAAATCGAAAATTCACCAACCAAGCTAACCGGCACATTAAATTGACAACTGGTACAAGTCGTATTTACCTTCAAGTGTATACAAACCTACATTTTTATCATTTCGCGTGCAAGTAATAAAAATAAAAGTAAATAAACAGATAAGTTATCGCCTTACTTTAATTGTTTCACTTATCACACCGCAAGATGGTGTTGTATTAAGGCTTACAGTTATTAATGATAAATACCTTTCCTTACAGTATAATTTACGGTGTCTTAGTAAGAGTGACGCAAAATATAATTCCACTGCGTTTTACGTACTTTGATAAAATTATAAGTAAATATAAACCAGACATCTGTTTTTGTCATATCTTTGAAGATATTAAACTGACGGAAAGTTTGACACGGCAAAAAGAACAAACCAACAGGAAGTACTCTAAACAAGGCCGTTCTTGGGGTCTTCCCCTTCCAGTTGTACCATTCACACATACCAGGTATACTTTCGTCAATTATCTTTCACTAGCTGTGCCCCGTGGTTTTACCCGCGTTAAACTTTGTAAATTATTGCCTATATGTTAATCCAGGGTGTCATCTAACTCCCTACAAAATTTTATTAAAATCGCTCCAGCCGTTTAGACGTGAAGAAGTAACAAACGTACACAGTTTCCTATTCCTACTCTCACAGTCACACACAAACTTCCGCATTTATAATATTAGGTCTTTACCTATGAAATTGCCGTTCTGCAGTACTGGCCATTTCAAATCAAAATAATTTTTGTTTGGCTAAGAATTCTAATTTCTAATTAATTTTATTTTAAAAACATGGATTCTTTTTTCCAAAAGTAGTCATTTCTTTATTGATTAGTGTTACATTTTCATCGCATTTCAATCTTTTTCGTCATCATGGATACGTTAAAAATTCGAGTAATTATGGAATATGAGTACCGTCGTGGCAGCAACGCGGCACAAGCGGCACGCAACATCAACGACGTTTACGGAGCTAACACTACAAACCAACGCACCACCTGTTATTGGTTTGCTCGCTTCCGTTCTGGAAATTTCGACCTGAAAAATGAACCTCGCGGTCGTCCGAAGACTTTGGTCGACAATGACGAATTAAAGGCGGTTGTGGAAGCTGATGATACACAATCTACGGCTGAATTAGCAGCAGCTTTCGACGTTAGCGTCAAAACAATATTGGTCCATTTGCGTCAAATTGGCAAGGTAAAAAAGCTTGACAAATGGGTGCCCCACGAACTCAATGATCGCCAGCGCGAAGTACGCGTCGAGACGTGCCTTGCACTGCTCAACAGACACACAAATGAAGGAATTTTGAACCGCATTGTTACCTGCGATGAAAAATGGATTCTGTTTGATAACCGCAAGCGCTCAGCAAGTTGGTTGGATCCTGGTTCAGCACCTAAACAATGCCCTAAACGAAAACTTACCCCTAGAAAAGTGATGGTCACTGTTTGGTGGTCTAGCGCCGGTGTGATTCATCACAGCTTCTTACCAAACGGGGTGAGCATTACTGCAGATGTGTACTGTGAAGAACTGAGCACAATGATGGAGAAGCTGGCGCATCTCCAACCAGCATTGGTCAATCGCTCGTCTCCGCTGCTCCTGCACGACAACGCGCGACCTCATACTGCACAGCAGACGGTCTCCAAGTTGCAAGACCTGGGGTTGGAAGCTCTCCGTCATCCGCCCTACTCACCAGACCTTGCGCCTACAGACTACTACTTTTTCCAGAATTTGGATAACTTCTTGGCGGGAAAAAAATTCAATACCCGAGAGGCAGTACAAAATGCCTTTGAAGAATTTGTTGCCTCCCGTCCAGCTGATTTCTTTAAGAAGGGCATCAATAAACTGCCACTGCGATGGCAAAGATGCATTGATTGCATGGGTGATTACTTCGATTAATACAAATAAAAAAATTCATGAAAAAAATTCGTTTAAATTTTTTCATACAAAACGGCAATTTCATAGGTAAAGACCTATTATTAGTAGGATTTATCATCATCACCATGGCAGCCGAACAGAGTACACTGCTGGACAAATGCCTCCCCAAAAGATTTCCACAATGGGGTTCTATACTTAAACGATTATAAAACATTTTAATAAAAAAAGTATACTTAATTTGTAACAATAAATTTACAACACCGTAGCCTAGTTGGTAGTGCTCCTGCCTACGGAGCTGGTGGTTCTGGGTTCGAATCCCGGTAAGTGCAAATATTTGTGTGATGAGCACGAATATTTGTTTCTGAGTCATGGATGTTTTCTATGTATTTAAGTATTTATCTATCTATATACGTATGTATATCGTCGCCTGGTACCCATAGTACAAGCTTTGCTTAGTTTGGGACTAGGATGATCTGTTGTCCCTAGATATTATTATAATCTACTTATTTTGATACGATTTACATCACCTCAAAACATTAGCAACATAGTATCAATCAGCAATACATTTTTTAAAGTAAAACTTCTTAACGCTCGCTTGATTTGGAGATTAAGCTGGTCAATGCGTGTCGAGAGCGTTAAGAAAAGTGTGATCGGGCGAGGCGAACGGAAGTTAAGAGGGAGATATAAGTTAGTAAATATAGAGAGAGAGTTACGTTTCGTATATAACTGTAGGGGCAAGAGAGAGGGGTCACACATTTTCTTTCTCTCTTAGCCAGTTACGTTTCGTTTATCTAAGTTTTACTTCAGTCTAGTCGTGTGGTCTAAAACACAATCCTTTTTTTCTTCTACAATGTTGGTAAACGGCAAAACGGACAACCTACTGTCTTTCTTTTTCTTTTTTAATTCAGTTTTACGGCTCTGGCTTTTCAGGTCTTATGAGCCTTCCGTAAAATATATTTTTAACCGACTTTTATTTCATTTATTTTCGTCATGTCAAGTAAAGTCCATCACAGTCAAGTCATACGTAGTCCTTGTCGTACCCCAGTAACTTAACTAACTAGACTTTACTAGAGGCTTGTATGGAGTTTTGGATTTAACACAGAAAATCGCAATTCACGGCAATATGGCACTTTCCTCCACTTGTGTGCGTTGTCCATGATGTTGTGTCTAAAATTCCACCATATTTACACATAAAAAAATTAATTTACATCAGTTTTTGAAAATGAAACAATGCCCTGATGCGTCTTTTTCCGCGTTGGCGCCAAAACTCCCCAACCTACTGTACTTCTCATGTGTTGCCAACCCTTTTTCTGTTAGTGAGTAATGTCGCCAGACCTTATCAGGGAGGGCCATGATAAGCTCTGGTGACCTTAGGTACTCACTAGCAGGACCACAGCGTTAACGAGACAACAACATATTAAACAAGTATATATATACATACGTATGTTAGTCTCATTATAATTATTGTCTTCCTAGCTGTGCCCCGCGGTTTTACCCGCGTTAATGTTTATAAATTATAGTCTATGTGTTATTCGGATATATAAGCTATATTACTACAAAGTTCCGTCAAAATCCGTTCGGTAGTTTTAGCTTGAAGAAGTAACAAACATACACACTCACAAACTTTCGCCTTTATAATATTAGTGTGATTGTAGTAAATAGTCATAATAGAGTCCCACTCAAAACGTAGAGGTTTAAATAGCATTATATCGTAATATAAATACCCACATGAAGCAAAACCCATTTTTTGAAGTTATACTTCTTTTGGCGCGATGGAGAAAAATGATGAGAGTGAATTTTGACGATGCGCGCGCACACCGACACCAAAAAATTTAACAGCATGAAGTTAGTTCTATGTGGTATGACAGTGAATTTTTTGACTAGAATACTTCTTTTTTTATGACATTTTTATAAATTTTATTGTGCGACGGCTTAATTATTGTAACTGTAGGTAGTGATTTGATATTAATTTTGTGTTTTGTATTTGCATGCTATCTGCCTGAATCCATTAATATTTCATGTTCAGCCCATGAAATATTAATGGATTCAGGCGTTACTTTGCGAACATACATATAAATAAAAAAAATACTACCATAAAAAAGTATTGATTAAAGTATGAGCAGGATGCTCATACTTTTTAATCCAATCAAAACTTATTTTTTTACGTGTTGTAGTTTTAATCAATTCCGGCCGAAATTAAACTTTTGTTTACCAACATCCGTTTGAAGGGCAGATCTGATGAATACAGTGCCGGTGTTCGTTTTTTTAGGGTTCCGTAGCCAAATGGCAAAAAACGGAACCCTTATAGATTCGTCAAGTCTGTCTGTCTGTCCGTCCGTATGTCACAGCCACTTTTTTCCGAAACTATAAGAGCTTTATTAATGAAACTTGGTAAGAAGGTGTATTCTGTGAACCGCATTAAGATTTTCACACAAAAATAGAAAAAGAACAATAATTTTGTGGGGTCGCCATACATAGAAATGAAACTCAAAATTTTTTTTATCGTTCCCATACATGTGGGGTGTCTATGGATAGGTCTTCAAAAATCATATTGAGATTTCTAATATCATTTTTTTCTAAACTGAATAGTTTGCGCGAGAGACACTTCCAAACATTTCATTTCGTTTCATTTCAAAATGAGTGTCCCTGTAACTTCTAAAATAAGAGAATGATAAAACTAAAAAAAATATATGATGTACATTACCATAGAAACTAACAACAAAAATTGGTTTGAACGAGATCTAGTAAGTAGTTTTTTTTTAATACGTTGTAAACCGCAATTTGCTTTCATTTAATCAACTGAAATACTTGCTGCTACGGAACCCTTCATGTGCGAGTCCGACTCGCACTTGGCCGGTTTTTATTTTTACATGACATTTTCAGTAAGTCTAGATCGCTTTGACTGCTTGACCAAACATTAGAGGTGAGCATAGGCGTGATCCGTCTTGCATTATAAAATTACACACTTAAACTACCGGCGCCGGATGGCTCCCTATTTGCTATTTGACTACGGAAAAGACAATATTTACAAATTTAAACAATGTTTAGTATCACTGTCATTTGACGAAGTTCATGGTACGGATGACCCTGACTGTCAGCAGCATTTGTCATAACTTATTTTCCCTATTTTATGACTTATGTTTTCTAATGAAAAAAATTAAAATAGCAAATGTTCAAAACGAAAACTACCGGCGGCGGAGGGCTCCCTATTTACGTTTAAAGAACATTTATTCCCAAAGAACAATAACAGTTCACTTATATGAGAATTACAAAGATTTCCAAATGCGTGTCGTCTTGTGACGAAACATGCATAAAATAAATGTAAACATAAACACAAAAAATAAACAATTATTAGGCAGGACAGTCGGCAGAACTATAGAACTGGCTTGATTTGGGTTTCAAATCTCGACACTGAGCAACCGCCCCTTGCATTGCCTCTCGTCACTAAACCGGACGTGACGTGGAGACTGGAGATACAAGAGAGGGTAGAGGCTGGCGGGGCTGAGTCTTCATTTTTTCTGATTGCGTTGACTCCAAAGAATATCACCACCCCATATCATCCCGTGGATGGGGGGCGTTGACGGTAAAGAATATGACCACCCCATATCATCCCGTGCGTGGGGGGGCGTTGACTGTAAAGAATATCACCACCCATATCATCCCGTGCGTGGGGGCGTTTACGGTAAAGAATATCACCACCCCATATCATTCCGTGCGTGGGGGGCGTTGACGGTAAAGAATATCACCACCCCATATCATCCCGTGGGTGGGGGGCGTAGACGGCAAAGAATATCACCACCCCATATCATCCCGTGCGTGGGGGGGCGTTGACTGTAAAGAATATCAGCACCCCATATCATCCCGTGGATGGGGGTCGTTGACGGTAAATAATATCACCACCCCATATCATCCCGTGCGTGGGGGGCGTTGACGGTAAAGAATATCACCACCCCATATCATCCCGTGGATGGGGGCGTTGACGGTAAAGAATATCACCACCCCATATCATCCCGTGGGTGGGGGGCGTTGACTCCAAAGGATGTCACCACCCCATATCATCCCGTGGGTGGGGGGCGTTGACTCCAAAGGATGTCACCACCCCATATCATCCCGTGGGTGGGGGGCGTTGACTCCAAAGGCTGTCACCACCCCATATCATCCCGTGGGTGGGCGCGTTGACGGCAAAGAATATCACCACCCCATATCATCCCGTGCGTGGGGGGCGTTGACGGTAAAGAATATCACCACCCCATATCATCCCGTGGATGGGGGGCGTTGACGGTAAAGAATATCAGCACCCCATATCATCCCGTGGATGGGGGGCGTTGACGGTAAAGAATATCACCACCCCATATCATCCCGTGGATGGGGGGCGTTGATGGTAAAGAATATCACCACCCCATATCATCCCGTGGATGGGGGACGTTGACGGTAAAGAATATCACCACCCCATATCATCCCGTAGATGGGGGGCGTTGACGGTAAAGAATATCAGCACCCCATATCATCCCGTGGATGGGGGGCGTTGACGGTAAAGAATATCACCACCCCATATCATCCCGTGGATGGGGGGCGTTGACGGTAAAGAATATCACCACCCCATATCATCCCGTGGATGGGGGGCGTTGACGGTAAAGAATATCACCACCCCATATCATCCCGTGGCTGGGTCTCCTGGAGTTCTGGAATTTTAGTTCCACTAAAATGGTTCGAGTAGCCAAATAAGTTCGCGTACAATGGCCCAATTTGGAGGCTAAGTGCGGAAACCTATCGCCCAACTAACTAACTAACATCTAGAGGCTAGGCTGCCGTAGTAGTTTTAGTGGGTAACCCTGTTGACTCCCATATACCCCGTCGCCGCCCCAAACGGAGCGACCTATAAAAGATTTCCAGTTGACAACAGTTGAAAGTTATCTTATCTTATCTTTGATGGGGTGTACTTGCGTACAGCACTTCGACCCTTCAGGATCTTTTGTACTATCCCCCACTGGTTTTATTCTATCCCTAAAGCCCTGAATGAAGTCTTCACATAATCCAGTACACTTCTTAGGGGTAGATCCTTGTAGTCTCCATGGCCATTCTGTGTCTTGCCAATGCATCGCATTTGCATATTATATGCAGCATTGTTTCCTGTTCTTCCCTACAGGTCCTGCAGATCGGGCTATTCGACAGTCCCAATTTGTGTAGGTGATAGTTGGTGCCATAGTGGCCCGTGAATACTGCTACTATCAGTCGTAGCTGGTTTCTGCTGTACTTCCAAAGTTTTTTGGACCAGCTTTTGTCTATTCCTTTAATGAGTTGCTTTGAGTGTTTTAATTCCTTGATTTTGGTCCACATTTGATTGTGTTTAGCTGTGGATTCATTTTTAAGGATTGCTCCTATATTACATTTGGAGTACCCTACGCACGGTTCTGGTCCACAGAACTGACTTTCAGATCCCTTCCTAGCTAGTCCATCTGCTTTTTCGTTGCCTTCTATTCCTGTATGGCCTGGTACCCATACGAGTTTGACTTTGTTTTTAGTACCAAGTTTGTTCAGAGCCGTGATACAGTTCTGGATTAGTTTTGATTCGATTTTATGTGACATCAGGGCTTTTAATGTAGCCTGGCTGTCACTGAGTATCTAGATGGTCTGACCTTCAGTCGCCCTATCTATAATCGTCTGGGCGCATGTAATTATCGCGTATGTCTCTGTCTGAAACACTGTCGCGAAATTGCCCATGCTTTCGCTGATACTGCAGGTTTTATTATATACGCCCGCGCCTGTACCGGATTTCATTTTTGATCCGTCTGTATACCAAATTTGACTTTGTTCGTTTTGTTTACAAAGTCCCAATTTCCATTCCTCTCTACTAGGGATGTATAAATTATATTGTTTGTCAAATGTGTAGGTGGGTTGCATTTTATCACTTCCCATCTCTATTACATTGTCAAGGTTTTTCCAGTTTTCTGTCTGCGTATGCCTTGTGGGCATACGTTCATTAGATATGTGTCCCAGAACAGTAAGCCTTAGGAGTGTTTTTCTTGCCTCTTCTTGTACTTCAAGGTGTAGTGGTACTAGGCCTAGAATAACTTCCAAGGCCGCTGTTGGTGTAGTGCTAAACGCCCCTGTCATTGCTAAGCAGGCAGTGCGTTGTATTTTGTTTAGCACTTGTTTACAAGTTTCCAGTTTTGTTCTCGGCCACCAGTCGATACTACCGTACATCAGTACCGGTTTTACCATCATTTTGTATATCCAGTGAAAGATTTTGGGTTTTAGACCCCATGTTTTGCCATATGCTGCTCGGCACATGCCGAATATTCTCAGGGCTTTGTTTTTTATGTTTTCTACATGTTCTTTCCATGTGAGTGATTTGTCGAGTGTTATACCCAGGTATTTCACTTCTTTTGACAAATCAATTTTTGTGTTGTAGAGTTTTAAAGTTCCTATACCCGATAGGTCTTTTTTTTTGTGAATGGTACTATAACGGCTTTCTGTGGGTTTATAGAAAGGTTATTTGATTTGCACCAGTCTTCTGTTTCTTTTAAAGCTTGTTTCATAATATCTGCTACTATGTGAGGGAATTTCCCACTTATTAGTATCACAATATCGTCTGCATAGCCGACGGTATACCGTGGCCCTGTGTTTAGGTTTATCAAGAGCTCGTCCACAACCAGGCACCACAGTAGCGGTGAGATGACTCCGCCTTGTGGGCATCCTCTGGTTGTCGTTGCATATCTGATGTCCCCTAGTAGTGTTGACTGCAGTTGCCGTCCTTTCAGCATTCTGTCTATCCATCTGCAAAGAGTGGGTTCTATGCTATGGTTCCTGGCGGCATTTTGTATAGTACTGACTGCCGTGTTGTCAAAAGCTCCTTCAATATCTAGAAAACAAATTTCTTTGTTTTCTAAGGCTGCTTCCGCCTTTTTCACAACATGGTGTAGGGCTGTCTCGGTTTCCTGCCTGATAAGCATTCTGTTGCCAGTGTAGCGGGAATCTTTTTAGATGCCCTTGCCTGATGTGTATGTCTACCATTTTTTCAAGTGATTTGAGAAAGAATGATGTGAGACTAATCGGTCTATATGATTTTGGTGACTCGTAGTCCGACTTTCCAGGTTTCGGTATGTAGACTACTTTGACTTGTCGCCATGCATGGGGTGTGTACCCAAAGGCTATGCATAGCCTACATAGGTGTGGGTTTAGTACATTATTCGCTTTTTGTAATAGGATGGGATATATTCCATCCGGGCCAGGCGATTTGAATGGTTCAAAGTTGCTTATGGCCCACTTTACCTTAGTCTCGTTAATTATCTTTTTAGCGGTGTCCCAGTCTGCCTTGGTTGTGTGTCTTTCCAGATCCTCTTGGCTAATTAGGATTTCTCTCTCCATGGTTTTCATTGTCTCAGAGCCTGGGAAGTGAGTTTTAAACATGACGTCTAGTGTCTCCTCACCAGAATCTGTTAGTGTCCCATCAGCTTTCCTGATGACGGATAGTGGATTGACTCTGGCAGTGGCCAGGGCTTTCGTGAGTCTCATGCACTGTGGAATGCTCCCTATTTCTTGGCAGTGATTCCTCCATGCACGCCTTTTTGCTTTCCTAACAGCTTTGCTATACTCAGTTAGTTTTCTACCATACATATCAAAGTCTTTAGTGGCTTTGGCTAGATTGAATGTTACCCTCGTTTCCTTCTTAAGCTTAATTAGCTCAGGTGTCCACCAGGGTATCCTCTTTGCTTTGACTGTTTTTTCCGGACAGTTATCTCTCCATGTTTTTAGCACTGCTTGGGCAATGCGTTCTGCCTCAAACTCTATCTGTATGACTGAGTTGAGCTTACCTCTCGGGTCGCCTAGTTCTACCTTCAGGTCCCTGACGTACGTGGGCCAGTTGGTGTGTCTAGGGTTTCGTCGTTGTACAGACTCCCTTTTTATTCGTGTTTTGTACTTGAAGCAAATGTACCTATGGTCCGATAGGGATATCTCATTAGGAACATTCCATTCTTCTATTAGGTTGCTGGCTCTAGCCGAGGCTAAGGTTATGTCGATAACTTCAGCTCTTTTTGCGTTAACAAATGTGGGCCTGTTACCAGAATTAATTAGTTGGAGAGGGGAGCTTACCAGATAGTCCAGTAGTTTCTCTCCTCTCTTGTTTATGTTTGTGTTGGCCCAAATGATGTGGTGTGCATTAGCGTCACAGCCGATTATGAGGTCTATGTCGTTAGCACTGCAGTTATTCACGAGTTCCCTTAACTTCGGTGAAGCTGGTTCTTCTGCTTCATAAGGTAGGTAGGCAGAGGCTATACAGATAGTTCTCCGACCTACCCCCTCTTTTAGTATGATTTTGACAGCTGTCAGATCTCTGTAACAGAAATTGTGTAGGGGTATTACGTCTAGGTCATTTCTGACGAAGATGCATGCCCTTGCATTATTATCAGAACGGTTGTGGTATATACGTCCTCCCGTCCCGTTTAGTCCTTTAATTTGACCCTTGTAAATATAGGGTTCCTGTATTAATGCTACGTCGTATTTATTCATAACAAGGTCGCGTGCCAGAAGGGCAGTCGCAGCCTTATTATGTTGTAAATTGATCTGTACGCACCTTAGACTAGCCATTAGTGCTGGTTTAGTCTCCTTCCTCTTCGGATCCCTCCATCTCTTCACAGGTTAGGGTGTCCCCATCCAGTCTGAGTCCATCCAAGTCACTGAGGCCGCCCATAGAGGTGGCTGGTGAAAGTATGCCCTCTGACTCTCGGTATACCTCAGTGTTGGCGGACCCTTTCTGGCTGGAGCCACCCGCCTCGCTCGTGATGGGGTCTTTATGGGACGACGTCGTCGCTTTATTTGGGGCCTCGATATTGTCAGCCCCAGCCTCCTTCTCCTTTCTCTCCCCGTCGTCCAGGAGCTGAAAGTGGCTGTCTCCGAGCCCTGTGTGCAGCTTGTAGCCTGCCGCCTTTATTTGCTCTGCCGTGGCTTTGTCCATCAAGACTATTCGTCGAGTGTACATTGCCTCAACAGCTGCGTGTACCACCTTCCATTCTTCGGTTCGAAGAGTCGGGTTCAGGCGTTGCGTCATCTTAATCAGACGCTCCGAGGTGATGCTACTCACAGTTTTAGACCTCCATGCCATTCTTATTGGTTTTGGAAGGTCTTTAGCGTCAATTACTTTAAGCTCAGTTCCGTCAATTGTCTTACCATTGACGGTCTTGAGCCATTGCACTGCCTCGGGTCCGTCACATATGATTTGGACAGCCCCAGCAATCATGTTCCCTACGGAGAACCGCGGCGCAGGGTCAGGTGTCTCCTCTAACATGTCCCACAACAGGACTTTTAGAGGATCCAGGATTTTTGGGTCCAGCTTTCCTTCCGGATAGTTGGCACTCACTACCACCATGCGGGTCCCAGTTAGAGCGTCCTTGTATGACCCCTGGGTTTTTGCCCTCTTAGGTACGTTGTGCGTGGCCGGGTTTTCATCGCTGAACTCCCTTTCTCTCTTGAGAGGTCCTCCTGATGAAGTTCCGCCATGCGTCGCATCCTGCCTTCCTATGGCTCTTCGTCGCTTTTGAGCGCCACTGAGCCTCTTTTTTCCCCTTAGCACGCCCTCTGGTTCCGGTCGCTCGAAGGTTGTCCCGCTGACAGAGCCGCCCGCCGATGTACCCGGTATGGGTGACATCCGGAGTGGTACGCTCTGCCTGCTGGAGCCTCCTGCGCCCAGTCCCGTGGGGTTTGCGCTCTGGGTCAGATGTACGGGTTTGCCAGTAACATCCACCGGCCGCCCAGTGACGTCCAGCCGCTGGAGTCGAGTCCCCGTACCGGGTTTCTCGGTTCCAGCAGCAGGGGCCTGCCCGGGTACGCTAGTGTCCGTCACGGCTTCCCTTTTCTTTTCTTTGTTTGATGTCCCAGCCCTCAGGGGCAGGACATCACGTGACTCCACCTTTTGGGTGGGCTTTTTGTTGTCGGCAGTTTTGTTTATATTATTATCCATAAAATAAGCGGATAGAAACTTCACCAGACCTGACTCCCCACCCTCCATCGAGCCCTCAACTGGGGATGCTCTCAAGCACCAGGGTTATCAGGTTGGTATAGTGCCGAGCCAGAAAAAGAGGAAAGAGAAAATAATATACATAAATATATAAGAATATATAATATATTATAAATAAATAAGTGGGTTTTCTCCTTTCTCCTTCTCTAGCAACACGCGGGTTAGTCTGGGCAATTTACGAGTCCGCAGCGCTCACCCGACTGCAAACCCACCCAGACCCGACACTCACCTGACGGCCGTCAGACCGGACGTCGGCAGCCGATTGATCGTGGTTGGTTAGACCCCGACCTCCCGTGTCGGTAGAAATCCGGACCAAAGAGGCGTGTTGCTCGGGGGAAGTAACTTGCCCGACTCCCCCTTCACTCAACCCCCAGGACTCCTTCATCCTACCTTACGGGTCCCCGCGCACGGCACAAACACGCGGGTGGTCATTAACAGCCGACTATTGCTGTCATTTCTGCAATAGAAGGCCCGCCGAGACATGACCACGAGTCCCGGCAGCGGAGGGGATAGGAAGTGGGGATTAATTTAATGAAGGGTAACGGAAAAAGGGTACGTCTGGTGTTTTCAGTTTGTGGCTGCATCCACCGCTGGGGAGCAGGGGATGCAATCACGTAACAGGCGGCAACCACGTGAAGGATTATACACCAGGCTTGTCTTGGGGATCTTAACGACTGTTGCGCTCTCCCCCAAAACCATTCGCCAACTTAGTTGATCGGACAGATAACTAAGTTAGAGCTAGGTCTCAGCCCACATCAGCAGTGAACTAGACCACACTCCACCCCAGTTGAAAGTTAGTGATGATACCTATATATTTTTATCATTTATATATTAGCAAACGAGCAAGTGGGTCACCTGATAGTATTCAATTGTATAGTTCTGGGGATTGACGTTTCTCGGTCATGGAAACTTTATAAATTTTAGCAAAGTATTTATACATATCTGAACAATGTTTGTTATTTCTTTAAATACTTATCGTATGGGCAGTGGTTACACTGGTGTCAGGGTTGTTCAAGCCGCCCAGTAGTCCTCCGACATGGCTTAACGACTGTTGCCTAATGGCTACAACCGGGACCGACAGCTTAACGTGCCCTCCGAAGCACGAAGATGCTCAGAAATTAAACCACTTTGGCGGTCACCCATCGATGGACCGACCGCGAGCCTAGTTGCTTAACCTCCCCTATTGCTTAAGGACCGGTGGGAGCATGTAGCTAAGAGCATGGACCATTTTTACATATTTTGTGATCATAATATTTTCCGTGTCTTAAGTATTTTTGTACGAATTGCTCTGGCGTCGGTCTCTCAAATGAGAGTTGAAGAGATATTAATAAGTTTTCCTTGCATTTGTATTTCAGGTTAATTACAGCTCTCACATGTGAATTCGCATTCGTCACCAATTATTATTTTTTAATTTATAAGCTTTCGTTTTTGTACTTGAAATGTTTGTTTGTTCGGGTTAAATGTTGCAGCTGTATGTAAGGTACGCCAGCACATCGAGCTACCCCAATCTGTCAAATTTCCCCAATTGAACGTGAATCTTATGCTTTTGTGATAAAGTTGAAAGCATCTGTACCTATTAAAAGAAGATGGTGTGATTATTTAGAAATAATTAATGAGAGGATTAAAGTATTTGCTGTGTGGCTGAATATCCCCACCCATGTCATCCCGTGAGGGGCGTAGGAGTCATCCCGAGGGAATATCTCCCAGAGGACGGGCAGCAGCGTCTCTCTGTGTACTATGCTCATCATACTGCGATCGCCGACCCGTCTGCCAAGCGTGGCGATTATGGCATATCACTTCAAATGATGGACACAACTCCAATGTTTAAATCTTTTGACGACGGGCCTGTTGGCGTGGTTGGCTAATGCTTGCTTTTCATTCTGCAGGTCATGGGTTCGATTCCCACCCAAAATAGATATTTGTGTGCATGAACATGTCTGTGTGTCCTGAGTCTGGGTTCAATTATCTACATAAGTATGTATTTACAAAAAGAAAAGTAGTATATGGAGTATTTCATTTATCTGATTTCCACAGTACAAGCACTGCTTAATTTTGTCTCAGATGGCCGTGTGTAAATAAAGTCCCAGGATATTATTATTCTGTAATTTCGTAAGTTATGTTGATCTCTGCTCTATTAGGCATGATTCTTTCTATTGCATCCTGATGAATGAGAATTTTTATTCATATTTTTCTAGTGACGTTAGTCGGAGTTCTTATTCAATGGCTGTAATTAACCTTTGTAGTCGAAGTAAACTTGATTGTCTGGTTTATTGTTCTTTTATGTCACGACGCCTAAGTGATAGCTTTATTTGTACTTCCTCCATCGTCACATTGAATAGTAGAAGAAAATTAATACAGTAAAGAATATTTTTATTTATTTATCGTAATCATTAATGGCATAATTTTTTAATAATTCTTAGCAAAGACTGATTCATTAAAGACATTGATTTAACATAGTCATTAAAAGTTACAGATTCCAATTAAAAAAACGTATTTTACAATAATATTTTTTGGAAAACTGAAGTTGCAGTGGGCGGGGCACCAACGTAGAACCGACGGCCGATGGGGCAGAAAGGTCGAGTGGCGACCACGAACAATATTTGTATGCATGAAGACGCAGCGTGGGCAGGCCCCCTTCAAGATGAACCGATGATCTTGTGCGGGTCGCTGGAAATCACTAGATGCGAATATAGGCAATGAGAACCGTAAACAATACAAGAAAAAACCAGCCACATTCGTGTCGGTCTGACGCACCCACGGTTCCGTGCCTTCTTTATTCAAAATTTCCTTAATTCCTTCAAAACCCATAACTGAGTTAGCTGGCGATTCATCATTTGTTATGATTGAAAATAAGTAGGTACTTGTGCCAGTAGCATCGTTATATTTTTCTTGTAAAATTTCCATAAACATTCATTCAACTGCATTTCAGTGCACCTCTTTCAGATATTTTTCATCACTAACTACGGCAACGGTAATTTTTATTGACATTTTAAATGAAAAATAATATTTACTAAAAGAACTAGGAATTACGTTTGTCTAATCTATTTGTAATGCACGTGTATTTTATGTATATTTAATATCCCGACGATCATATAGAATTACATTTCTGTCTTTATATTATCAAAATCATCAGTGAATGGAGTGGATTGTTACACCGTTCGATTTTCCCGCTTATATTCACATAAACATCACTAAATGTCAGATTTTTAATATGCCAAATTTCAAAGTCTTAAACTTCAGTTGCACACAAACATATCTATTTTGAAATGTCCCATTCAAGCTCATCCAATACCCCACTAGAACTGATACTCATACTTAAAATGTAGACCACCCGACCTATTTTGCGAAGAAAACAACCATATTTTCTTATTTTGTTCATTTGCTAAGGTATTTATGAATAAGGAACATTTAAATTTTACCTTGCTAACATTAGTGCCTATATTCCTTGGTAGTTTCCGAAATATCTATTCCTGCCATACGGTTGAACGTAAGAGTTCATTTTAACAATTTCATTACGGAACTCTAAAAATTACGTACTACTGGGAGATTTATAAAAATAACCTACAATTAGGTATTAATTTAAAATAAGAACGCGTCAATCAACTGAATGTAGGTTCCATAAACAATATTATCTGTGCTAGGCGTTCTCTTTTATATGTCTAAAAAAGTCAGTTTATGCAGACGGCGGCGTTGGCATAATTTTTAGTTTAAACAGCTTATCAAGAAGGTATTAGGTACTTAGCGTCTGCGAAATGCGCGAATATTCATACTTACATCAGTACTTACTTAGCGGGTGTGTGTTTAAAACGATACCAGTATTATTCGCGAGTGATGTGAAACGTAATACAGATAAAATATATTGACAGTGATACGTCAAAAGAATACACACGAAAAATCAACCTTTAATATTTACTCTTAAAATATTGTTTTTTGTAACATGTAACGGTATTATGGAGTTTATAGGTAACAATATACATAAACGACAAACACTAATGCGATATCAAATTTTAGTTTTATAGCATTATTGGAAATGGAAAGCGTAAATATCCCAAAATGTCCTCCAAAATAGTGTTAGCAAAGGAAATTTTATTTAATCTGCCAGTACGTATCGTTCATAGCTTACCGGAGATAGGTGCTGGTTCGAGACCCGAGAAGGAATGATTTAGTAATTTTAACCTTCATCTATTTGAGCGCCGATCATGATCACGATGATCGGCGACTTAGGGTCTACCCCCTGGCCTTTATCGAGAACATCTAGGATTTGGTCAGAGAATGTTCTACAAGGTCTTCTCCTTCCACTAATAATAAAAAAGAATTAAATAACAACATTTACAGTTATGTGTGAATGGGGCACTACACGCCTTTATGAGTAGCCGGCAAGTATCAAAGAAGGCTCGACTGGCCGTGCACGATGGAGTGTTAGTGCCAACTTTAATGTATGGAAGTGAAAGTTGGGTATGGCAGAAAAAGAATGAAAGTAAAATAAATGCAGTGGAAATGAGAGCTCTGAGAAGTATGTGTGGTGTGACTTTGAGAGACAGAATTCGAAATACTGATGTAAGAGAGCGTTGTGGTGTGAAAGAGGCTGTAGTCACAAAGATTGAAAAAGGCATGCTGAGATGGTTTGGCCATTTAGAAAGGATGAATGAAAGAAGATTGACAAAAGAAGTATACCTGGCCTGTGTGAATGGGACAACCGGAAGGGGAAGACCACGTCGAACATTCTCTGACCAAATTGGAGATGTTCTCAAGAAAGGGCAGGTCAGAAGTACCCTAAACCGGCGAGCATGTATGAAGAATATAATGACAGTAATCGAGGCAAAAGAAGTATGCAAAGATCGTGACAAATGGAAATCCGTTGTCTCTGCCTACCCCTCTGGGAAACAGGCGTGAGATTATGTATGTATGTATGTATTTACAGTTATGCCCGGTTAAATTTGTTGTGTAATCAGTATATTACCTTACAATATAGTAATTTGTACACTTGCAACTGCTCCATCTCTGCAACTCCTTTCTCCTTTCACTACCTAGGTTGCATGGAAGAGATTACACTTTGTGATAA
This sequence comes from Pseudoips prasinana, assembly GCA_951640165.1. Lineage (NCBI taxonomy): Eukaryota > Metazoa > Arthropoda > Insecta > Lepidoptera > Nolidae > Pseudoips > Pseudoips prasinana. The sequence continues at coordinate 22,241,477 of OX621260.1, forward strand.
GGCCGCCAATCGTACAGACGCCAGCACATCAAGCTACCCAAATCTGTCTAAACTCCCCAATTGAAAGTGAACCTTATGCTTATGTGATAAAGTTGAAAATCTATAAAAGAAATTTGACAGATTGGGGTAGCTGGATGTGCTGGCGTCTGTACTATTATAATTTCTATATTCTTCTCGCTTTGTCTTGTGTCTTTTGGTCTACTTCTGCATATTTTGTAATGACTCCGTAAATGTTACATCTGAATATGTCTAATATTTTGTCTCTTATTGCAAGTAATAAAACATTCAAAAAACAACTTGTGTGTACTTATGTACACGCGTTAGAAGTTATACTTCTTAATATACAACTTGAACATAGTTATCAATTTTCATACCACCTAGAACTAACTTCATGCTGTTAAATTTTCTGGTGTCGGTGTGCGCGCGCATCGTAAAAATTCACTCTCATCATTTTTCTCCATCGCGCCAAAAGAAGTATAACTTCAAAAGTCCTTACATGTTTTCATACAAACTTTCATCCCCTATTCGGTATTGTTATTTTACTACCTTGAGGGTAAAACTTTTACAAACTTTAAATGTCATTTTTATTTAAATAAATCAACAGCCTATAAAATAAGTTTCTAGCTCTTAAAATGACGATACTTCCATACAATTTTTCATCCCCCCTTTCACATTAAAAAGTACGTCCTATCTCAGGTTCTAGACAATCTGTGTACCACATTTCATTCCGAATCAGAATAATTTATTTGCTAGAACATGGTAATATTGGTGATACATAATTAAGCTCTACATATTCTATCATCAATGTATGACTAATAATAATAATGTTTATTAATTGGAAAATTTCATTTAATTAAAATCGGATCATTAGTTAGTACAAAGCGTGACAGACAGAGTTACTTACGCATTTATAATATTATTTATACAATGTAATCCATTAAAAAAAATTACGCCCAGTCTATATGAAAATTCGACAGTACTCTTATCAGAAAGTAATGACTTTTAGGTATAATGGATGACTCGAGTTGTATGTAACGCAAGCTCATTTATTGATATTGGTCATAACGCTAGGCTTTCAATACTGTATTTATACACAAAGCGAGCGAACGTCCCTGTCTTGAGAAAATCAGTGATATATTTACATTTTATTCAGTGTTTGTGGTCAATATTGATAATAATTAAATGTGCGCCGCCTGTCAGAGTGCTATCGTGAGTAGAGTCTGTTTAAAATTATTATTATTATTATTATTATTTTTAGTGATATATTTTTTATCCCTTTTTGGAGGGGTAAGTTTACTTGACGTACGCGCCGTAGGCAAGCACGCCAAGCTACGTGAAGAAACCTGATGGAATTGTGGACGAAGTTAAAAAAATTCTTGTATACGGCAAGTGTTTAGAATAGTAGCTTTCTGTATTAAGTGGATATTGTACGTGGGTATGTCAAGAAGCTTCTTTTTTATTATATTTCCAAAATATTTATTTAATTTCATATTTTTTTTACATATTTATATATATAAAATTGATTTATAAATAATATATACCTAATAAAATATGAAAAAAATAGAGTTCTTCCAGCGGCGAGGTTTGACGTTCTAGGCCGCCGGTGGTCAGGGCGACAGAGTAAGGAACCTCCTCACAATGCGTGCCGTTCCCATTATTGCCGCCTTTTGTGTCCGACCCTTAACCCAGTGATCTAGCGAAAGCTGTTGTTCTTATTATTATTATTATTAATCATTTATTTCAGTACAAATTACAAGATCCATATATTGTTAGTAAAAGACACTCTCATACAAAACTTGAAACGACTGACACCTACGTGTGCAGCCATATCCAGTGAGCCAGCATGGGGCTGTCCCATCTAACACACAATACACTAATACAACAATACACTACAATATAATATCAATGTAACTAGAAATAATAATGTATACTTAATTATATGACCTGACAATGTTCTGACTATTTAGAAGCGCTTTTTTAAACTCTACGTGCATAAAAACCTTTAATATTTTATTTTGTTTTATAAATAAATAATTCATGTGATTTTATTTTTTTTAAACATAAAAAATCAGTATCTAAGAAATTAAGTGTTTTGGTAGTAAGTAGTTACGTTGACAGTATAATTTATTTGTCTAAAAGACAAAGCCCGCACTTGGGTATCTAATCCCTGTGTCGCGGGGTACTTTACAAACAGACTCAGAACAACTATTTATGGGTCACACAAATAGTTGTCCGGCGCGGGACTCGAACCCGCGATACGAAGCGGCGAAAAGGCAGTCTTAGATACTGCGCCACACGTGCAGTCGGTGCAATTATTGTTTTAAACCGTAGAATAAAGTTAACTCTGCATAATCGTTTCTTCAGAGGAGAGCGATTTGTCTAGTACAAAATCAGCTATTACATTTTACATAATTCTTCTAGCAATCTGTTTATTTTTCTATAAATAATTTAATTTCTAGAAAATTATGTAAAATATTATAGCTGATTTTGGTCCAATAAATTAAATAAAGTATATAAAACTGAAGTGACTCAGTTGGTTGTGATGCAAAGGTTACGGGTTCGATACTCGCTCTAGACAAATATTTGCGTTCATAAACATGTCTATTTGACTTAATCTTGGTGTTTTCTGTGGCTTGTATGTATATATTTATTTATATTTTATTTAAAGATACACCAACAGCTTCTGTACCTATATAAAATTTCAAATAACAATTGGTACCAAGTTATGGTCTTATACAGTTGCCAATAACACCTGAACTCACAAATAGAAATGATAACCTAAGCTGTTAACAAAGTGTAATAAAATTTAAGTAATAATAAACTATATAAACAAAAATATATCAAATAGTAATTAAATTAACTAAACCAAATTATCAAATAGAAATTAAACCAAATTATACGTATACTTAAAACTTTTATTTATTTCTATCCGTTATCTAATATGTATAGTACAATAGTTTTGCCTAGTTTGGGCTAGGTGGCGCTGTGCGATATGTACCTACTGGATATTTAAAAATTTCTCTTACAATTTTTGCTACTGAATAAAATAAGAGTATAAAAATGATTTTATATGTGTACATAAGAAATAAAGCGTAAGCCAAAACAATTTTAGAAGATATTAATTAATATCACCATTAAATAAATATCATTCAGCCTGAATTGTATATTAACATAGAATTCAGGCTTCTTACTATTGAATCGTAATTACTATTAATCGGCTTAGAAGAAGAATACTCACATATGTCAAACGTCCATATTGTCCACTCAATTGAAGGCTGAAGACTGCACTCGAAGTTGTAGAGAACTATATTTACCTAGGAAAGACCATCCAACTAGGTAGGTCCAACTTCGAAAAGGAGTTCAATCGTAGAATCCAACTCGGCTGGGCAGCGTTCGGGAAGCTACGTGTATCTTCTAGTCCCAAATACCGCAGTGTCTCAAGTCGAAAGTCTTCGACCAGTGTGTGTTGCCAGTGATGACTTACGGAACAGAGACGTGGTCGCTCACTATGGGCCTTATCAGAAGGCTCAAGGTCACCCAAAGAGCAATGGAGAGGGCTATGCTCGTAGTTTCCCTGCGGGATCGAATCAGAAATGTCGAAATCCGCAGGCGAACCAAAGTCATCGACATAGCCCAAATAATTGCAAAACTGAAGTGGCATTGGGGGGCACATAGCACGTAGAACCGATCGTACTCGAGTGGCGACCACGAACCGGAAGACGCAGCGTGGGCAGGCGCCCCTACAAGATGGACTGATGATCTTGTGCGGGTCGCTGGAAACTGCTGGATGCGAATAGCGCAAGACCGGCAATTGTGGAGATCTTTGGGGGAGGCCTTTGTCCAGCTGTGGACGTCTATCGGATGATGATGAAGATGAATAGGACACTTCTATTACTAAGTACTAAATGTACCTAATAGTGGTGTATTCCCAACCAGTAACACCACAACTTGTAACACTGTTACAGGTTGGGAACTTTTTTCTCAACGTGTATCACCAATATTTAATGAAGTGTAACAGTGTTACTCGTTGCCACAAAAAAGTTGCATCTAGTAACAATGTTACTGGATGGGAAAAATTTTCCCAACGTGTAACACTAATAGATATTTAATGAAGTGTAACTGTGTTACTCGTTGCCACAAATAAATTTGCATGCAGTAACACTGTTACTGGATGGGATTTTTTTTCCCAACGAGTAACAGTGCTACAAGTTGTGGTGTTACTGGTTGGGAATACACCCTAATATTTAAGAAAGATTTGGAAATAAAATGGCTTAGTCATAATAATTATTATTATAATTCCCGAGTTAACTCAATCGGTGATATTACAAGCCAAGTGGTACATAAAAAACTCATTAAGTACTTGGCGTGTATATAAAAATGAAACTAGAGTAGTGTATGCATTGATAACAGCTCGAGCCCGTATATTATATAAGTAGGTTAGACATGTTTTATTCTTTACACAGCTTGTTGTTAAGAGACTGACAATACACATTTTAATAAAAGAGAAATATCCTGGGACAACTAACATGCTGCCATCTGATTCCAAACTAGGCAGAGCCTGTACTTTTTTTATTATTATTCGTTTATTTCGACCAACAAGTGGATCATAATAAGTACATTAAATTAAATTAGAGAAATAAGATAAAACACAACACAAAATTACATTAGAACTTATAAAGTAAATTGGCAAAGTCAATGAATTAAAATTAATCATACATGTCACGAAAATTAAAATATTAAAATTAAAATATAATTAAGAAAATACGGACCGATAATAAAACAGTTATGTGTTGTCCATAATTCATTTACCTTGTTATTGTCACTACATTAAGAATGCAACAAACATCACACTAATATTATAAAGGCAAAAGTTAGTGACTGTGAATGTTCGTTACTTCTTCACGTCTAAACGGCTGAAGCGATTTTAATAAAATTCGGTATGGAGTTAGCTGACACCCTGGTTTAACTCATTGGCTAAACTTTAACGCGGGTAAAACCGCGGGGCACAGTTAGTATTTATATATTTCCTAATACATACATAAATCATTATCATATGAGCCGAAAGACGCTTACTGATGGCCAAAAAAAGCTAAAGTCCTTCCCCAGAGATGTCCACAATTCATACATATTATAGAGAAATTACACACAGACATAGAACAAATACTCGTGCTCATCTCACAAATATGTGTCATTGGTGGGAATCGAACCCACGACCTTTGGCTTAGTAGTCAGGGTCACTAACCACTAGACCGGCGCTCAGTCCATAGATGGGTGACCTCCAAAGTGGTTTAATTTCTGAGCGCCTCCGTGCTTCGGAGGGCACGTTAAGCTGTCATTTTTGGCCCGACCCGGGATTTGAACGTTCACTGCGGGTGAACACGTTACCGCTAGACCAACGAGCCAGTCATAAAATAGAAATGTATTAGCCGAATTTTGTTCATTAAAAGAACTTATCATTCTGTCTCCATTTATCAGCCTGTTAACTACACTTACTACGGTATTGAGGTTTCTGGGACCGGTTGCCCTTAGACTTGTATATTTTAAGTCCGACCCAGTAGTAAAGACCTTAACTCTAATACCTACCTATTACATTTGCCTAAAGTGAAACCATTTTATCTATAGGTACAGACGCCAGCACATCAAGCTACCCCAAATTTCAAATTTTTTCAATTGAAAGTGAACCTTTTACTTTTGTGATAGCTAGCGGCCCGGTACGTGCTTCACTACGCTTTTAAGTATTAGTACAAATTGTTTGTATATGGGAGTATAGAAAGATGTTGATTTTACACTTTTTTTAATTTTCTCTACGTACAAACCTTCCCTGGACTTCCACGAATAATTCAAGACCAAAATTAGCCAACTCGGTAAAGGCGTTGTTGAGTTATAACATTACAACGAAAAATGGCATTGATTTATATATATATATATATACTAGCTGACCCGACAGACCTTGTCCTGTCTTAACGATAACTATTAAATACTATGTCAAATAAAAAAAAGTTACATTAAAAAAGTTTATATTGTCCAAAGCGCTAAGGTTAGATTATAAATAATATTTGGTTGTGAAGTATTCTTAAATTTTCTTATTTTCCGCGCATATTTAAATTCTTTTTTTTACATAAGAACCTTCTCCTGACAATAACATACACAATAAAAAAAGAAATAGTGAAATCGGTCCAGCCGTTCACGCGTGATGTCGTGACAACGGAAAACGGGTTTCATTTTTATATATATAGATATAGAGATATAGATAAATCTGTAAATACATGGTATATATATGGTACTAAAGTACAAAAGATTAAATGTACGTTGGAGCATCTTAAGTAATTACCAATCAGTAAATGCATACAATCAATTATGTTTATTAATAACATGTTTGTCCCAATTCTGACAGACTCCAATTAAAACAAATTTGTTTTATCTCGCTCTTTTGCATTCACATTTGGATATTTGAAAAGATATTTCTGTTTATTAAGGTTTCTACAAGAATAAATATCAGAATGTGTATGCAATTCACACGCGGTAGTATTGGAACTTCAGGAAAGTAGCCTGCAATGTAATAATATAATAATAATAATATCTAGGGACAATGTCACACATATCCTCCTAGCCCCAAACTAAGCAAAGCTTGTACTATGGGTACCAGGCGACGATATACATACATACTTATATAGATATATAAATACTTATATACATAGAAAACATCCATGACTCCGAAACAAATTATCGTGCTTATCACACAAATATTTGCATTTACCGGGATTCGAACCCAGGACCACCAGCTTCGTAGGCAGGAGCACTACCAACTATGCTACGGTGACCGTCGTATTGAAGTGAAAACGTCTTTAGGCACGTTGAACACTTTTCGGTTGACTGTCTCGTTGGTCTAGCGGTAGCGTGTTCACCCGCAGAAAACGAGGTCCTGGGTTCAAATCCCGGGTCGGGCCAAAAAGTGATTTTGGGACTTTTCTGTAAAAAGGCAAATTTCTCAGCATCAGCCCGAAGTCTGGGAGTTGGCGGTATTATACCCCCGTGTCTCGGAGAGCACGTAAAGCCGTCGGACCTGTACCTGACCTCTTTCCGGTCGTGTCGCTAGGCGTCCCATCGGATCATGAGAGTGATGGAATAGAAAGTGCCCCTGTATTTCCGCACACTCTTGAACACTATAATATGTCCCGCGCAGATGGTTAATCTCTGATGAGACTGGCCGCCGTGGCCGAAATTCGGCTAGGAGGACATTATTTATTTAATAAGTTTAATAAGTTTATTTCCAATAAAATATCAATACATGATTAAGCGTGGTCTAGTCCTCGCACTAGGATTTGGTTGTAGAAAAATCATGGAACTAATATAATGGATTAAGAATAATTTGATTTTCCAATCTAAATAATCTACAGAGATGTGCCGACGCTATATATTAGTTATACTTTTTGATTAGTCAAAAAGTATAAATAATATATAACATATATTATACATATACGTCATTGGAAGCGTGACGTCACGCTTCGAGATCCGATGTTTTGGATGTAGGCGGTAAATTATGTCTTAATAATAATAAAATCGTAGGAAAGTCAAAACTGTACATTGAATATTTTTTTAAAACGATACCTGGAGCGTGATCTGCAATCGATATCGAAGCCAAAAATATAGTTTTTAGAATTTTTGTCTGTTTATCTGTTTGTCTGTGTCCGGGCTAAACTCAAAAAGTACTGCATGGATTTACTTAAAATTTTGCATGAATATTACTAAGAGGTCGGGTCAACATATAGGCAACATATACGCTATCACCTACGGGAGAGGAGCTGTGACAATTTATATATAAAGTTTAACGCGGGTAAACCACGGGGCACAGCTAGTGTCTTAATAAAAAGCTATGTGTTTAATGTGTAGTCACAGAATTGCGACCATTGTAAATATGTCTGAGTAGTTGTAAATTACTTATGTTAGGTATTATTTGTTGAGATACAGACGTAGTTATACTAGTTATATCTAGATTGTCTCGTTGGTCTAGCGGTAGCCAGTTTAACCGCAGATAATGGAGTCATGGGTTCAAATTCCGGGGCAGTAAAAAAAGTGATTTGATAATATAATATATATAATACTAGCGGCCCGGTACCTGCTTCGCAACGTATAAGGCATAGTAATAAAAAAATGATTATAAAGTTCATTTAAAAAAAAAAAAATATTTTAAATTGCTAAAAGATGTTGTTTTTACACTTTTTCAAGATGTTTTTAAATTTTCTCTACGTACAAAACTTCCACGAATAATTCAAGACCAAAATTAGCCAAATCGGTAAAGCCGTTGTTGAGTTATAACATTACAACGAAAAGTGGCATACATTTTTATATATATAGATAATATCTGGGGACAATGTCACACAGATCATCCTAGCCCCAAACTAAGCTAAGCTTGTACTATGGGTACCAGGCGACGATATACATACTTATATAGATAGATAAATACTTATATACATAGAAAACATCCATGACTCAGAAACAAATATTCGTGCTCATCACACAAATATTTGCACTTACCGGGATTCGAACCCAGGACCACCAGCTTCGTAGGCAGGAGCACTACCAACTAGGCTACGGTGACCGATTATGATGATGATGATTTTTCTGTAAAGAAAAATTTCTTAGTAAGTATCAGCCAGGAACCTGGGAGTTGGCGGTATTTATTACACATGTAAAAGACTCGGTCTCGTACCTGGTCCCTTTCCGGTTGTGTCCTGGTCGTTCCATCGCATAATGAGAGTGATAGAATAGAATACACTTATCGTAACGCTCTCGCCACGCATTCGCCAGCTTACTCCCAAAGTCAAACGTGCGCCATGTTCTTTCGCTGTGTGGTCACGGCGTAGAATATCATCACTGCATCTCATCCCGTGGGGGGCGTAGAAATCGTGCCGAGTGAATTCCTACCAGAGAACGGGCAGCGGTGGTTTTCTGTAAACTATGACCATAAAACTGCGACCGCAACCCGTCTGCCAAGCGTGGCGATTATGGCATATCCCACCATTCTTTGGGGAGGCGTTTGTCTAGCAGTGGACATAATTTGGCCGACATGGTTGTTACCTCTCCGTATCCTAGATAGGGCAAAATCCAAAAAATATATACATTTTTTTGAAGTTATACTTCTTTTGGCGCGATGGAGAAAAATGATGAGAGTGAATTTTTACGATGCGCGCGCACACCGACACCAAAAAATTTAACAGCATGAAGTTAGTTCTAGGTGGTATGAGAGTGAATTTTTACGATGCGCGCGCATCGTAAAAATAACAGCATGACGTTAGTTCTAGGTGGTATGAAAATTGATAACTATGTTCAAGTTGTATATTAAGAAGTATAACTTCTAACGCGTGTACATAAGTACACGCAAGTTTTTTTTTTAATTAAGTGCACCGGTCGTATTCTTTACCATGTCAGCTGAATGAAGTCCACAGCTGGACAAAGGATTTCCAGAATAGAGTTGTGGTCACCATTTGGTGGTTTATGTCATAATCGTCACGCTTGGCAGACGTGTTGCGATCGCAGTATATGGTCATAGTACTCAGAGAGACGCTGCTGCCCGTTCTCTGGTAGGTATTCCCTCGGAACAACTTCTACGCCCCCCACGGGATGAGATATTCTATGCCATTAACCACACAGAAAGAAATATATAAGTATGTTTATCAGTAGTCTGGTTGCCATAGTAAAGGTTTTGCCTAGTTTGGGATAAGATGGCAATGTGTTGGTTGTCCCACGATATTAATTACTAGCTGTGCCCCGCGGTTTTGCCCGCATTAAACCTGATAAATTATAGCCTATGTGTTAATCCAGGGTGTCAGCTAACTAACAAATTTTATTAAATACGCTCTAGCCGTTTGGACGTGAAGAAGTAACAAACATACACACTCACACAGTCACATACTCACAAACTTTTGCATTTATAATATGAGTAGGATCATTTATTTATTAAGTGATTCAATGAACTCTTAAGAAGAAGGTCGTAGGTACTTTTACGATGATTAACTTGAACTTGTTTACATGAACACTATAAGTTTTACCTTAAAATATAGATAATAAAATAATTAATGAATGAATAAAAAATATAAATAAATACACTTATCCAAGGCAACAAGGAAATGGCATTGAAAACTGCAATCGACTATAAAAAAGTCGTAAAACATCTTGCTTTTATCAATTTATGATTCGTTAATTAATTATTTATTTATTTGTTGCGGTTCTCAGCTTCATAAGTTGAATGAACTCTTGATAAAGCATTCCCCTTTAGAGGTGAAGTGACGACCGGATTGATGTGCAGAAAATATACATATTTACTTTTCGCATGAATAGGTACAGACGCCAGCACATCCATCTTCACCAATCTGTCAAATTTCTTTTATAGATTTTCAACTATATCACATAAGCATAAGGTTCAATTTCAATTGGGGCAATTTGACAGATTGGGGTAGATTGGTGTGCTGGCGCCAAAACCTACCTATTTTTCTTTGCACAGTACAAAGTTATTGGTAATTGCAATGTTCTTTACGTAGTTCGAGATAAATGAATGACGTAAACTCTTTATAAAGTTAAACAAATTGTAGAACCAATTTTTAAAATGAATTGTAATAATAAGTGCGGGTGGGAATCGAACCCATGACCACGGAGTATCCGGCCCAATTTGTGAATTCGAATACAATTCGAATTTGTACAATCCATTAAAGTGTGTACTTTACACGTTTATATATATACCTACATTCTATATATATATATATATATATATATATGGGTATGTATATGTATGTGTATATGTGCATGTTGTGTGTATATGTATATGTGTGTGAATGCGAATATACATATATACACAAGTACTAATAGAACAAAATAGATACTAAAATAGAAGATTAATGTATGTTATGAAGCATGTACTTTTGTTATTTGTAATTAATAAGTTAAATTTATACTTCAAATGTAACTACAGCAATATCGATGTACAGATAAGAGAGGAGTCTTTTCTAATACAAGTTACATATAACTTAAAAGAAGAGACCCACACACTCTAACAACTACGTGTAGTAAATAAATATATTTTTGACTACCCATAAGAATAATGTTTATTTGACAACAAACACAGGTACATTAAAGGTGTTATAAATTAATCATGGCCCACTATGTTTTGATCTTACGAGGGTACAAATATTTTATGAAGCTAAATATTACTGTTTTTCAAAAGCACAATCTAACAATATAATGTCAATTTTTAATTTAAATTCAAAGAAATCATGAATGCTGTAAAAACATTTTACAGTAAGCCACCGCGTTAACTCTTTCTTAAATTTAGAAAATGTCATTGATATAAAATTATTAGGAATCTTATTGAATATAGTACAAGCTTTGCTTAGTTTGGGGCTAGGATGATCTGTGTGACATTGTCCCCAGATATTATATATTATTCCATATTTCTTAACGCATTATGACGTTTTTGATTTCAGTATAGATAAACATTGTAAACAGGTATTAACGCGACTAACCTTATTGTTATATTTCCGAGGTTTCGACCAAGTAGCATTGATTGTGGTCACGGGATGACTGGCGCAGCGGTGTTGCTCCGCTACTGAGGGCATCGAGTATTTAACTACCCTCACTGATCGTTTATCACACTGTTAAGGCCGGTTACACACTGCACTAACGGAGTCCACCTTTTAACCGAACTGTACATATCGGTCAAAAGGTGGACTCCGTTAGTGCCGTGTGTAACCGGCCTTAACAGTGTAAGGTTAGTCGCGGTAATACAATACTACTACTACTGTTTATATATGTAGAACATGTAACTTAATTAACGCACATCCTGAAAATAGTTTGTTGAGAATCGTTTACTGAATCGAATCATATCATTTTTAATATAGGTATTGTTTTCCCAAAATCATTAAAACTACGGAAATTATCGTTATATTAACCCTGTACATTCAAAACTAATTGAAATGGACCGTAAGTCAAAGTAATAAGACTAAACTTAAAATCGCTGTTTTATTTGTGTTCATAGAAATGCCATCATTCAACGCCAAATAAGGAAAAATAAACCTTATTCCAAGAAACTAATTTAGAAAATAACAATGCATATACATGTTAAATTAAAAATTTAGTGTATATAATAATAATAATAAATATCGTTTATTTTCTCCACAAATATTTTAGAATAAAAGTTCCAAGGTTACAGGTTAGAAATAGGTTGTACAGATATGTTGTGGAGACTGGAGCCGGTACTAGGTTAACCCTGTGTTGCAAGTCTCCAGGTTAACCCTGTGTTACAAGTCTCCAGAAGTATATGTATTATGATTATAATATAATATTCTGATTGGGGTGTTTGGGGGTGTGCGTTAATTACGTTACATGTTGTATAAGTAGATATGTATTTACAAAAGAAATGTAGTATATAGCACAAGCTTAATTTGGCATCAGATGGCCGTGTGTAAATAATATCCCAGGATATTATTATATAAGTAAGTAAATATTAGTCGTAGAAACCTGAAATAGCACGTTTATTTTTACAACTATTTAATGTGTCAGTGATTTATTTAGCATACACTCGAATATGTATAATGCTAGTACGTGTATTATAGAATTGGCTGTGTCCACATGCACTGTGGATACATGTTTGTACAATTAGCACGATTGTCCTAATAATGCCTATATACAGTTCCCTGTTAAGTGAGTTGTCGTCATGATCTGATCAAAAATAGACTCTTCAGTTAGCAATAGCATAATATCGACATATATATGAGACATTAAACACACGCGACCAAGTTCCAAAACTCTGGCTAGTACTTTGTCTCTTGACAACCACCTAACCTCTGAAAGATAAAGCAAATTTTGGTGGAGTGCTTTCTATTCCAGTTCTTCCCTTTAATTATGTATTAATCCGAACCTTAATATAATAATAAGTCTTTATTTTCAGACCAAATTAGTGTCCAATTAGTTAGTAACAATTTTCTTATAAACTAGTGTTAGTAATTAGTAGTTTTTAAATATGTAACAAATTTACCTTTCATTGCTGCGTCATTCCATGCGAAATGGCGCAGCAGCTTATGAAATTGAATAAAAATTTTGGATGTGTCACAAAATAAAAGGGAGTCGCGTGATGAAAAAGGTTGAAAAACACTGCTATAAAGTAATTAATATTCGAAGCATCTACATATGGATTCAAACGATCGAACGACATCTACATATAATATATCTATACATATAATGAAATCGTTGGAACGTCAAAACTGTACATAGAATATATTCTAAAAAGGATATTTGGGGCGTATCTACAATAGATATCGAAACCAAAAATATAGTTTTTAGAATTTTTGTCTGTATGTATGTCTGGGCTAGACTCAAAAAGTTACTTCAAATTTTGCATGAATATTACTAAAAGGTCGGGTCAACATATAGGCTATATATTATCACGCTATCACCAATGGGGGAGGAGCTGTGATAATTTATAAAATTTAACGCGGGTAAAACCGCGGGGTACAGCTATTATGGCATAAGACGTCGGTGACCTAAACGCTTATGCGGAATCATTTCACAAAAGGCAGGTCTCAACAATTACAGATGTTTATATGCCACTAGAAGACGGTGAATGATGTTTCTTTCCATGAGTCGTCAAGGTAGTAAGAGTTACTGATGTCAAAAAACACAATATAGTCCAATAAAAAAAACCTGCTATCTCAGTTCCGCTTTCATATGTACGAGTAACATTGTGTGTATTTGTGTAAGGGACTTCTTATAATGTTTGCTGACTTACTTATCGTATAGGAAGTGGTTGCCCTAGCGTCAGAGTTGTTCAAGCCGCCCAGCAGGCCTCTGACATGGCTTAACGACTGTTGCCTGATTACTAAATCCAGGGCCGACAGCTAAACGTGCCGCTAATCCACTTTGCTTAACATTAACTTACCCAAAACTTTTACACAACATATGCATTTTTTTATTATTCGGGACTAGTCCCTCCCTCTTACCCACCACTGCAACTCCTGTAAGCCAGGATCAACAGTGGCACACCATGAAATGACACTGAGCGGTGAAGCTCAGGCATGTCCCGGCGAATCGCTTTAACTGTCTTGGATCCCGCAACGAATTCACTATACACAACATACGCATGTTGTGTATAGTGAAACTATACTACAATGTCGCCAACTACTTTGTACCTATATTCTGGCAAATAAACATTTCATTTCATTTGGTGGTCACCCATCTATGGAGCGACCGCGAGCCTAGTTGCTTAACCTTGCCGATCGCTTACGGACCAATGAAATCACCTAGCCATGAGCGCCTCGATATCTACTGATGTCAAAAAACATATGGCCCTGTGCAAGTCCAATAAAACCTGCAATCTCAGTTCCGCTTTCATATGTACTAGTAACATTGTGTGTATTTGAGTAAGGGACTTATAATGTTTGCTGACAACGGCTGTTCACACCACAAAGGCAAATATATCAAAGACAAAAGGTAGTACATGAGATATACGGCATAATACAAGCATACTTTATCGCGAGACGGGCGAGCGACTTACCGTACTAGAGTCGATAATAATGACCCTATGTCTTAGGAGTCGGCGTCAATTATTTATCTCATTAATGTATGGACGAGAAGAGTTAATTACAAATCAGTATCGCATAAGCGTTTAAGGTGCTCGGTGTTTACGTTAGCCCTGTGCAGTGAATTAACTTACTTAGTAAAACGAAACAGTGATTCATATATAAAAAATAAGTGTGAGAATGGAATTCCAATATTACGGGAACTATGATCGTCCACCGACTCGCCGGATACTCGATCAGCCGTGGTGGGATGAGGAGGATACATTGTCCGACAGGCGAATTAACGGTAAGATACTATATGTATATTAGTCTCAATAGACATTAGGCATCTGCACGGAACATATTATAGTGCACAAGTGTGTGCGCAAATACAGGAGCACTTTCTATTCCATCACTCTCATGATGGGACGGCCGGAAAGATCTTAGGGTCGACGTGTTTACGTGCTCTACGAGGCACGGGGGTATAATACCGCCATATCCCAGACTGCAAGTTCAAGTTCATGTTCTTTATTGCATTCATGTGTTACAATAGGTGTTAATGTACATAATTTGTGTCAAACATGAACCCTGTTAGTGTGTTGCAAATACATTTCTTCGGAGTGATACTGAGAAATTTTTCTTTTTAGAGAAAAGTATCAAAACCACTTTTGGCCCGACGCGGCTTTGAGCCTAGGACCTCGTTCTCTGCGGGTGAACTCTCTACCGCTAGACTAACGAGGAGATAATAATGTCTAATAAAATATCATAATATTAAGAACAGGGCCTGTTGGCGTGGTTGGCAAATGCTTGCTTTTCACGCCAGAAGTCGTTCGTTGGGTTCAATTCCCACCCAGGATACATATTTGTGTGCATGAACATGTATGTTTGTCCTGTGTCTGGGTGTATCTCTATAAGTATGTATTTACAAAAGAAAAACAGCATATGTATTATATCAGTTATCTGGTTTCCATAGTACAGACGCCAGCACATCCAGTTACCCAATCTGTCAATTTTTGAAATAGATTTTCAACTTTATCACATAAGCATAGGGTTCACTTTCAATTGGGGAAATTCGACAGCTTGGGGTAGATTGATGTGCTGGCATCTGTACAAGCTATGCTGAGTTTGGGATCAGATGGGGTGGGTAAATAATGTCCCAGGATATTATATATTAAGTTATTTATGTAAGTAGTCCATGTTCGCTAAAGAATGAACATGTAAAACGCTTGTTTATGCTATGTTTACTTTTCTTTGTTTACTACTTGTTATCACTAAAATTGAAACACAATGAGGCTAGATCACGTCAGACACCTCGCGGTGAAAATTAATGAAGGCTTTGTAAATATGTCTGATGTGGGTTATGTGGAACGGGATAAGCGTTAATTTTTCGCCGTAGCCTAGTTGGTAGTGATCCTGCCTACGAAGCTGGTGGTCCTGGGTTCGAATCCCGGTAAGTGCAAATATTTGTGTGATGAGCATGAATATTTGTTTCTGAGTCATGGATGTTTTCTATGTATATAAGTATTTATCTATCTATATAAGTATGTATATCGTCGCCTGGTACCCATAGTACAAGCTTTGCTTAGTCTGGGGCTAGGATGATCTGTGTGACATTGTCCCCAGATATTATATTATAATTGAATAAAATGTGCGCTGTGTCAAAAGTACCTACGTTAATAAAAGTATATATCGTTGAGTTAGGGCGACAGACTCATGACTTAATGAATTAAAGATGTTTATTATAATTTTATTTATTTTACTTTATTGGGACATAAAACAGTTACACATTAGGTATAGTTAAATTATTACAATATTAATTTTAAGAATAGTATAATATGCTTCGCTACGCTTTTAAGTATTAGTGCAAATTGTTTGAATATGGGAGTAGAGAAAGATGTTGATTTTACACTTTTTCAAGACTTTTTTTTAAATTTTCTCAACGTACAAACCTTCCCTGGATTTCCACGGATAATTCAAGACCAAAATTAGCCAAATCGGTAAAGGCGTTGTTGAGTTATAACATTACAACGAAAAGTGGCATTGATTTTTATATATATAGATAGGTGAACGTGTAACCCACACCAATGTCCACGAAGTAATGTTATAGATAATAATAAATGCGTGCCTTAATTTACCAGAGAATTATGTAGGTACTAGCGAGTATTAACTATAACTATTTTAGTACCTAGTTCAATAGCCATAATAATAATAATATCTTAAGAGGCTCTCACTGGATCACTGGGTCAAGGGCCGGATACAGAAGGCGGCAATTATGGGAACGGCACGCATTGTGAGGAGGTTCCTCAATCTGTCGCCCTGACCACCAGCGGCCTAGGGCGTATAACCCCGCCGCTGAGGGAGCTCTGTTTTTTACGTATTTATTTGTATATAATTGTGTTTTTTTAATTTTATAAGAATAAATATGTATTAAATAGGAAAATAAATAAATAAGGTGAAATAATAATATATTTATTCGACAGAAACATGGTTACAAGATGTTATACAACATGTAACTTAATTAACGCACATCCTGAAGATAGTTTTGTTTAGAATCGTTGACTGAATCGATTTATGTCATTTTTAATATAGGTATTTTTTTATTCCAAAATAATTAATACTACGGAAATTATTGTCCTTTACTCTGTACAGTCAAAACAAATTGAAATGTACTGTAAGTCAACGTAATAAGACTTTAAAATCGCAAATTTATTTGTATTCATACAAATTCCATCATTCAATACAAAATAAAGAAAATTAACTTTATTCCAAGATACTAATTTGGTAAATAACAATGCATATACATGTTAAATTAAAAATTCAGTGTCTGTATTCTATTTACAACATAATATTCTAATTGGGGTGTTTGAGGGTGTGCGTTAATTACGTTACATGTTGTATACAATATAGGTTCAGCATGTTACGCCGATTTGATGGAATGTAAATTTATATGACATAATTTTCAAATTATGATAAAGGAATTGAATAGTTTAAAACATAATATATATAATAATACCATATTGATCGATATGTCTATCAGATTTTGGAAGTTTGGAATGTAATTAATAAGATTTTATTTTAAATAATAATAATATCTGGGGACAATGTCACACAGATCATCCTAGCCCCAAACTAAGCAAAGCTTGTACTATGGGTACCAGGCGACGATATACATACTTATATAGATAGATAAATACTTATATACATAGAAAACATCCATGACTCAGAAACAAATATTCGTGCTCATCACCCAAATATTTGCACTTACCGGGATTCGAACCCAGGACCACCAGCTTCGTAGGCAGGAGCACTACCAACTAGGCTATGGTGACCGTCATAAGCACACTAAATTAATCATCATGTCCGCCGAAGCGCGTCCACTGCTGGACAAAAGTCTTCCCAAAGAATGGGGGGATACGCCATAATCGCCACGCTTGGCAGACGGGTCGGCGATCGCACTTTGGTTATCATAGTTCACAGAAAAGGCAGTTCTCTGGTAGGTATTCCCTCAGTCGATTACTACGCCCCCCAAAGGATGAGATGGGGTGATGATATTCTATGCCGTCACCACACAGCAAAGTAATTATAATAATAATTATAATTTATAATGTCTGATAGAAATATTACGAAGTATGTCAATTAGTACCTATGTCAAGTTTTAAGCATAAAAAACTCCCTAATAGTATAAAAACAACCATCTAACATTCTAACAGCCAATTTGATATTTTTCTTAAACTTATTAAATGGTAGATATACGTCGTTTTTTTTTTTTTTTTTAATTGTTCCTCGCCAAGCGACAAAGCTTGTTGGCGAGACGCGCTCGTTTATATAATATTAACGGTATATAACACAATTATACTATATACTTAAATATTTTTAAATCTTAAATCTATGTTAAAACTAAAACACAACAAAGAGAAAACATAATTAGAACAAAACAGCTAATCTAGACACGCGGCAGCGTGTCGATCCAAGTTCAAGCATCTTAAACTTGCCGATCCACAGCATCGCGTGAATGTAACTCACTGATAACAGTGTCACATTCGCCGAGCAGTATGTCCTTAAGTTTACGTTTTATTAAATATCTACTTATTTTAGGTTCTAATCTTAGTAAGTCTATTTCGTTAAATATTTTAGGGACTAGATATTCAGTCATCCTCTCTCCATAGTAATTTTTAATTGTTGGTTTAATTAATTTTTCCTGTCTTACATTTCTAGTATTATATGAATTATTAATTTTAGTTTTATTTTCATCTGTATAGTAGTTTTCTATTGCTATTAAGAATTTTACTTTTAAGTCTATTGGTAATATTTTACATAAGGGATACAGCTTTTCATAATCTTTATTGCACTTCATTTTTACTCTTTTACTAACTAAATATTTTATAAGTCTCGTCTGTATATATTTTATATATGTTATAAATGTACGCCCATATACACTTAGACCATAGCTGAATATCGAGTCTACAAGAGAATAATAAACCATGGCCATTGTACGCTTGTTAATAGTGTTTTTGGTATTTTGTTATACCTATACTTTTATTATCTTCATAAGGCATTTTTTTTGCTGCAGTGTACTTAAACATTTTTGATGAGCCAATTTAGACAGGTATTTCACACAGGTTCCATGTTATTATCACACTTATATTATAAAGGCGAAACTTTGTGAGTGTGTGACTGCGTGAGTGTGTATGTTTGTTACTTCTTCACGTCTCAACGGCTGGAGCGATTTCAATAAAATTTGGTATGGAGCTAGCTGATACCCTAGATTAACACATAGGCTATAATTTATAAATATATAATAATAATTTAATGTAATGTAAATATTTATAGTAGTAGTTAGTTATTTTTTGTTATAAAGATAAATAGATGCTGTACATAGACTCGATCCTACAGTCAAACTGATAACACGGTTTTGTGGGACATTATGTACAAACTTTAGAAAATATATTTGTAATAAAACTAATAAATAAATAAAAACATAAAAGTTTAATGCGGGTAAAACCGCGGGGCACAGCTAGTTTGATTATAATGCCTTGTTTTATACATATTTCTTTTAAACAGGGTTAACAGTTACATAATGTCCTGTTAAAATTTTAATTCCAATTTTATTATTTTGCCGGGCCTTTAACGCCGCGGGTCGTGGATTCGATTCCCACCCAGGACAGATATTTGTGTACACGAACATGTCTGTTTGTTCTGAGCCTGGGATAATTATCTTTATACTTAATTATGTATTTCCCAAAGAAAAGTAGTATATGTAGTATATATCATTTATCTAATTTCCATAGTACAAGCTCTGCTCAGTTTGGGATCAAATGGGCGTGTGTGAATAATGTCTCAGGATATTATTTATTTATTATTATTTTATTTATTATAGGCAACCATAGACTGTAACATCACGGGGTCCAACTCAAGTACTTGCTTTATTAATAATAATAATATCTAGGGACAATGTCACACAGATCACCCTAGCCCCAAACTAAGCAAAGCTTGTACTATGGATACCAGGCAACGATATACATACTTATATAGAAAGATAAATACTTAAATACATAGAAAATATCCATGACTCAGAAACAAATATTCGTGCTCATCACACAAATATTTGCACTTACTGGGATTCGAACCCAGGACCACCAGCTTCGTAGGCAGGAGCTCTACCAACTAGGCTACGGTGAATAGACGGCACTTAATTTTACTCTCAAGCGACGGCATGTACGTATACATAGGTCTGTCTAGACGACAAGGAAGCGGGATATATCGATTGGGCGAGATAATTTTAGAAAAGGTCCTGGAAGGGGATTTTGGGTAACGCAGCCAAGCATAGGTACTTTATAATTAAAACCTGTCTGACCGGGATCTTTTTACGCATCCATAAGAGCTATTAATAGATACATGTAGGTAGGAGGTTAGTGGAACTATTCATTTTCTAACTCCACCTTGTTTCTATCTGATTAAATAGGTACGTTGCGGGTTCCAAGACAGTTAAGGCGCTTCCCCGGGACATGCGTGAGCCTCACCGCTCAGTGTCATTTCAAACTCAAACTCATTTGTTCGTGTGGTTTTTGGTTATACAGGGTCTTAAAATAAACATAGGTCCTCAAAAATCTGCCAAAAAAGGCGTACACGTTTGCTTTGATATTATATAGTCTATACAATAATTTGCTATACAATTTATTTTATATTACATAATTCTGTACTCTGGAATTACATCATTATATATAATCTATTTATCATTCAATATATTAAAATATCATATTTAGTGGCACCTAGTTTAATGTCATATTATGGTTAAAAAAATAATATGTCACGTAATATGTCAAAGAGTTAAACGTTAAATTTGTCATTTTTTTTTAATTTATTTTAGTAGGTTAACCAACGTTTATTTACACATTTGAATATAAGAGTTATAAGCTAAATGTTACAGATTTTCGTGTAATAATCACTTATAGGCTAACACAGCATGCAAATCAAATTACCAAAAATTAACTAAATAAAATATTTTGAATACAATAAAATAATAATGGTACATTGCAAGTTGCTAAATACTTAACTAAGGTTAAACATATAACTTATATAAATGTATACAAAATAAAGTTAGTTAGTCATGAAGAATTAAATATGTCAAAATTAAATTAAATTTGAAACCCGTACAGGTCGATTAGGTGTCATTACATACAATGTCAAGAAAACAAAATACAGCATGTCATTGAATCCAAATAGCTATTAGTAAATACATCTTAAATGTCATCAACTAGGAATTCGGTAATGGTATAATAGCACTTTTCAATAAGCATTATTCTTAATTTATGTTTGGAACTAGCAAGCGGTAAATCTTTTATTACATAAGGGACGCCAGGACATCCAGCTACCCCAATCTGTCAAATATCTTTTAGCGATTTTCAACTTTGTCACAATAGCATAAGATTCACTTTCAATTAGGGAAATTTGACAGATTGGGGTAGCTTGATGTGCTGGCGTCTGTACTTTATTGAAAATCTTAGGTGCCATACAAAATATGCTTTTGTGCATAAGTGCGGTTTTTCCAGGTCGGAAACATAGGTCATGTCTTTCATTGTGTGTATTTGTTGATCCTGGCTTACAGGAGTTGCAGTGGTGGCTAAGAGGGAGGGACTAGTCACGTTTAGTTAGCTGATATCGTTCATAATAACTTCAGTCATTAGTCACTTAATTAATAAAAAAAAAACGCGCGATGGTTGTCATACCACAGGGTCTGCTTAGTTTCAAATGGCAGTGTGTTAGTTTTCCCAAAGTATTTATTATTATTAATTTCTTTATTCGTCCTTAAATTTTTTATCATCTTATATGATAACTAGTTGTGCCCCGCGGCTTTACCCGTGTTAAATTTTATAAATTACAGCCTATGTGTTAATCCGGGGTGACAGCTAACTCCATATCAAATTTTATTAAAATCGCTATAGCCGTTTAGACTTCAATAAGTAACTTACCTACACCCTCACAAACTTTCGGCTTTCACACACACATTCTCCTATTTATTAGTGTACTTACTTTTATTAGAAGCGATAACATCTACGTGCCTCTTAAAATGTTTTTCTGTTGAACTAGAACCACCACCCTTGTCGTAAGTATAAATTGATGATGATTTCATTAACCGGCAGTCTATAAATTCGTAATGTATAAAGTCCCATAAAAGTCTGTTTAAAATCACTTTCAGAGGCGTCTTTCGAGGCTTTCATTTCCTTTCGCCTGATTTTGCCATCTGGTTATAAAAACTGTAGGATTCCATTATTTTACTATTCGGTGAAAGTAAAAGATTTTAATAGAGTCCGTGTTGTACTAGAGCGCGATCGTAATCGTAAACTTTATTGTAGCTGTAACCGCGACTACGTCCGCAAATTTTGTAATGACACTAATAATATCTAGGGACAATGTCACACAGATCATCCTAGCCCCAAACTAAGCAAAGCTTGTACTATGGGTACCAGGCGACTATATACATACTTATATAGATAGATAAATACTTATATACATAGAAAACATCCATGACTCAGAAACAAATATTCGTGCTCATCACACAAATATTTGCACTTACCGGGATTCGAACCCAGGACCACCAGCTTCGTAGGCAGGAGCACTACCAACTAGGCTATGGTGACCGTCATAAGCACACTAAATTAATCATCATGTCCGCCGAAGCGCGTCCACTGCTGGACAAAAGTCTTCCCAAAGAATGGGGGGATACGCCATAATCGCCACGCTTGGCAGACGGGTCGGCGATCGCACTTCGGTTGTCATAGTTCACAGAAAACGCAGCCCGTTCTCTGGTAGGTATTCCCTCAGTCGTAATGACTCCGTAAATGTTACATCAGAATGTCGCCGGTAATTTTTCTCTTATCCCAAACTTATGGAACATTCACATAAACCTTACATATTTTATATACAAACTTTCATCCCCTTATTGTACACCATGGGGTTATAACTTTTACAAACTTAGAATGACATGTTTACCTTATTTATATCGAATCAACAAACCAAAAAAAAAAAAAACTTGTGTGTACTTATGTACACGCGTTAGAAGTTATACTTCTTAATATACAACTTGAACATAGTTATCAATTTTCATACCACCTAGAACTAACTTCATGCTGTTATTTTTACGATGCGCGCGCATCGTAAAAATTCACTGTCATACCACCTAGAACTAACTTCATGCTGTAAAATTTTTTGGTGTCGGTGTGCGCGCGCATCGTAAAAATTCACTCTCATCATTTTTCTCCATCGCGCCAAAAGAAGTATAACTTCAACAAGTTTCAAGCGTCTAGCTCTACAAAAGACGATACTTCTATACAACTTTTCATCCCCTTTTTAACCCCTTACAAACTTTTGTTCGTATTAAAAGGTGCCTATATCCTTTCTCAGGCTCTAGACTATATAATAGGTCTTTACCTATGAAATTGCCGTTTTGTATGAAGAAATTTAAACGAATTTTTTTCATGAATTTTTTTATTTGTATTAATCGAAGTAATCACCCATGCAATCAATGCATCTTTGCCATCGCAGTGGCAGTTTATTGATGCCCTTCTTAAAGAAATCAGCTGGACGGGAGGCAACAAATTCTTCAAAGGCATTTTGTACTGCCTCTCGGGTATTGAATTTTTTTCCCGCCAAGAAGTTATCCAAATTCTGGAAAAAGTAGTAGTCTGTAGGCGCAAGGTCTGGTGAGTAGGGCGGATGACGGAGAGCTTCCAAACCCAGTTCTTGCAACTTGGAGACCGTCTGCTGTGCAGTATGAGGTCGCGCGTTGTCGTGCAGGAGCAGCGGAGACGAGCGATTGACCAATGCTGGTTGGAGATGCGCCAGCTTCTCCATCATTGTGCTCAGTTCTTCACAGTACACATCTGCAGTAATGCTCACCCCGTTTGGTAAGAAGCTGTGATGAATCACACCGGCGCTAGACCACCAAACAGTGACCATCACTTTTCTAGGGGTAAGTTTTCGTTTAGGGCATTGTTTAGGTGCTGAACCAGGATCCAACCAACTTGCTGAGCGCTTGCGGTTATCAAACAGAATCCATTTTTCATCGCAGGTGACAATGCGGTTCAAAATTCCTTCATTTGTGTGTCTGTTGAGCAGTGCAAGGCACGTCTCGACGCGTACTTCGCGCTGGCGATCATTGAGTTCGTGGGGCACCCATTTGTCAAGCTTTTTTACCTTGCCAATTTGACCAATATTGTTTTGACGCTAACGTCGAAAGCTGCTGCTAATTCAGCCGTAGATTGTGTATCATCAGCTTCCACAACCGCCTTTAATTCGTCATTGTCGACCAAAGTCTTCGGACGACCGCGAGGTTCATTTTTCAGGTCGAAATTTCCAGCGAGCAAACCAATAACAGGTGGTGCGTTGGTTTGTAGTGTTAGCTCCGTAAACGTCGTTGATGTTGCGTGCCGCTTGTGCCGCGTTGCTGCCACGACGGTTCTCATATTCCATAATTACTCGAATTTTTAACGTATCCATGATGACGAAAAAGATTGAAATGCGATGAAAATGTAACACTAATCAATAAAGAAATGACTACTTTTGGAAAAAAGAATCCATGTTTTTAAAATAAAATTAATTTGAAATTAGAATTCTTAGCCAAATAAAAATTATTTTGATTTGAAATGGCCAGTACTGCAGAACGGCAATTTCATAGGTAAAGACCTAATATGTGTACCAGACTCATTTAAATCGGTTCAGTCGTTTTGGCGTGAAAGCGCGACAGAGAGACAGACAGATTTTTTTTCGCATTTATAATATGAGCAAGGATTCCTTATTGTACTCTTCCAAGCATTGACTCTTATAACTACGACTGCTAAATTTGTTTGCGTAGTATAAAGCCCACATTTACTACGACGTAACAATAAAAAACCGGCTAAGTGCGAGACGGACTCGCACATGAAGGGTTCCATAGCAGCAAGTATTTCAGCTGTTAAATACAAAAAAAAAATACAAATTAATAAATTGCAGTTTATGACGTATTAAAAAAAACTACTTGCTAGATCTCGTTCCAACCAATTTTCGTTATTAGTTTACATGGTAATATACATCATATATTTTTTTAGTTTTATCATTCTCTTATTTTAGAAGTTAGAGGAGGGGGGGGGGGGGGGGGCACCCATTTTACCACTTTGGAAGTGTCTCTCGCGCAAACTATTCAGTTTAGAAAAATGATATAAGGAACCTCTATATAATTTTTAAAGACCTATCCATATACATCCCACATGTATGGGCACGATGAAAAAAAAAATTTTTGGTTTTCAGTTCTATGTATAGCGATCCCCCAAAATAATTGTTCTTTTTCTATTTTTGTGTAAAAATCTTAATGCGGTTCATAGAATACATCTACTTACCAAGTTTCAGTAGTACAGCTCTTATAGTTTCGGAAGCAAGTGGCTGTGACATACGGACGGACAGACAGACAGACATGACGAATCTATAAGGGTTCCGTTTTTTACCATTTGGCTACGGAACCCTAAAAAGCATCGCTGTACGACCTGTGTTCATCCGGTCGAGACTTTGTATCCAATAGGCAAGTAAGATTTTTGTCCGATACAAATATTTTTGAAATACGAAGATTAGTTGAGGGATTTGGTGCCGGTCCCGAATCCATCCCTCCATGACTCGGAGAGCATAGATTTTATGCCATAAACCCCACGCTCTTGGCGGGTTAGTGAGTACAGTATGATGGTCATAGTGCTGAGAGATACGTTGTTGTCCATTCTCTAGTATATAGTGATAGGGCTAACTTCTACTCCCTCCCCTACCCCCCACCGGTACAGGATTGGTCTACGGTAGGGAGTGCCGCAGTCCAATTCTTTGCCCGGGACTACCCCGCACTTAAATGATAGATATACAAAACGTAACTGGCAATGAAAGAAAGACAGAAAGAAAATGTGCGCTAGCATATCTCTTGCCCCTATAGTGATATCCGAAATAGATATTAAGTTATTAAGACATTAAGTTAGTGAATCTTCACTAACTTAATATCTTCCTCTTCAATTCTGTTCGCGTTTTTCGATCGCACTTTTTGTAACGCTCTTGTCGCGCATTCAACAGCTTACTGCCCAAGTCAAACGTACTTAAATAAGTTTTTCTTCAAAATAATATTAAAGGAAATATAAATAATAATATCCCTGTACTGTGGACTTAATTAAATTGGTTGTCTATTGAAATCCAATTGTAATCCATTATGCTATACTATAATTTATTATCTAGTAATTACAGTGTGGCCGTAAAAACTTATATAATATATGTAAAATATTACATAATTTAATCATCATCATCATGTCAGCCAAAGTACGTCCAATGCTGGACAAAAGCCTCCCCAAAGAATGGGGGGATTTGCCATAGTTCAGAGAAAGACGCTGCTGCCCGTTCTCTGGTAGGTATTACCTCGGACGATTTCTACGCCCCCCCCTTCCCCATGGGATGAGATGGGGTGATGATATTCTATGCCATCACCACACAGCATAATTTAATATGAATAAGTAAATAGCTTTCGTCACTTCTGCTGGATATTGACCTATCCCAAAGGGTTCTATAACGTTGCCATTTTAGTTGCCGTAGTCACCGCGCTTTGCATGCGAGTTGGTGACCGCAATTAGGTGGTAGCTAGTACACAGGTGGCGCTGCTGTCCGACTACGTACTACGACTGGTGTACCCTTAGTTACCTTTTACGACAGCCACGGGATAGTATGCGGTTGTCCAGTATTCTTTCTGAGCCGGAAACACACACGTCTTCACAGTTGATTATTAATACACATGGATAGTCATGTCTGTCGACGGTTCACTCAGTTCTGATGACTCCTACGCTCACAAACTATTTGCTCCTACACCTAGCAGAACCAACGCTGGTGAACGAGCGCCTTTAAGACGGATAATGAAAGGTTACAACGATAATTTCACTGATATTGATATATTTGCTTTGTCTATATATCAGTTTAAAAAAGAGTTATTGAATAAGTTTGTCTAATTTAAATATTATTACCGTATAAATACCTATTATTAACACTGTATAATACCTAACACACACCTACTGTATGCTACCTAGACTAAGTTAATGTTGTTGATTACCTATAGTTTGCCATAGTTGCTTGTTAGTAGTTTTTCATATGATCTGTTGTAGACAACGATGCTGGTGGTGTGATTAACTAAGTCTTTTCTAAGAAATACTGTATTAGTATTAAGCAAATTACGCAATAGTTTGTTGTCTCAAATAAAGTAAAATATAAAATAAATACCTACAGGAACCATGTGGATGCTATTTAAAGTCAGTAAGTCTGTATTTAGAAAAGATCTGAATTCTGAGACCGTATAGTTAAAACGATCTATAAATAGGACACAGAAGAAATAACCGTGTTCATCACACAAAGATTTGTCCCTGGTGGGAATTGAACCCACGACCTCAGGCTTAGCTGTCAGGGTAACCACTAGACCAAAAGGCTAGTCTGCAAAACTGATAGAAATATCTTTAAGTTAAGTATAAATTCGTTCATTTAAGTGAAAACCAAATGATGTCCATTTTTACTTTAATGCTTATCACCAAATCGATTCTGTAGGGTCCGGAAAAAATCAGCGTCCACACAAACATTATGCAGAAAACGAATACCTAACTACTGCGCATTTTGGAACTCGAATATCGTATAACTAAGCGTCGCATTTACACTAATATCAGAAGTTTAACACCACTTCCCTCCAGCTTGTCTTAAACATCATAATATTAAGAAGTGGAGTAAAAATTTTGTACCTCTTTTTACGACAATTGCACGAACGGAGGAGTATTAAATTTGGAGGAAATCCACATGCCTGAGAGCTTCAGCTTCTGTGAAGTTTAACCAACATTTTTTTTTTTTTTACGTGGCGAAATCCGTTACGGATCCCCGCCGCTGGGCAAGCGACGGGGTATGTCGGGCTCCCAGTATTAATCTTCGGTTTACCGACTAAAACCCCACGGTGTTCCTCGAGTACCTGTAGTCGGGGCCACGGGATTCGCGTAAGCATTCACCGCAAAGTTTAACCAACCTGCGCTAACCCAGCATGGTGGACTCTGCCCAAGCAGCAAAATGTGGTCTAGTAATTGTCCTGGAACCACCATTTCATTAGGACTATAACGGAATAGTAAGCAATTATAACCACGGAAAAGGGCCCAATTTATAGGCGTATTTTAGCTAATTAAATATCTATAGTAGACTTCGTGAATACCATTTTGACCAATAACGGCCATATAGTTGGACTATGTAAAACTATTTTCTCCCGCGAAGCCAACTATCAGCGCCTAATGGAACCAATCACGACAATAGTAACCTTATAGTTAGACCAAGAAGAACTATTTGCTCTCGCGAAGCTAACTATGAGCGCTAAATGGAACCAAACACGACAATAACGTACACAGTGAATATCTTACAAGCTCATACAAAGTGATGTGAATTGGTGAATGTTGTTATGCACATTTGTAAAGATTAATTAATATTGATAAAGGTAAGTTATTATATTTTTATAATAAATATTATCTAGAATAAGAGTAGGGTGTTAGTTAACAATAAGTGAAGCCGTGTTTGAATGTGCATGGCGCAGGTATATTTTCGGTGAAGTGTAATAAGTTTTATGTCAAAAATTTTTAACGCCCTTCGAAATTCACGTTTTCATTAAGTTGAATTTTAAAATAATGTTGGTTTCAGTAAGACATACAACGACAAGTCGCCATCTTGACAAACTTGGTCTTCCCAAATACATTAACAAACCGTTATAGGCGTACTTTGTTTAAAAATGGTAAATAGCAGAACTATTGCTTGGCCATATTGTTTGGAATTAGAGTTCCTTAAATATTGTAATGTTACTCTATGTTGTTATTAGGCACCGATGTCTTATTTTCATATTTTTGTTTAGGTGTCAGGTGTGAAGATGGTAATGTTTCTGGACGTCGATAGGTTTTTAACTACTTTTCGAGCTTTAAAAATTGTTTGTAATATTTTCTACTTCTATTTTTGTGCTTTCCCCTGCTAACTTGGTTTATTGTTTCACAGAATGGTGATCAAGACCAAATTAGTGAGATGCCAACGGTCTCTCGAGAAGATACTCATTCAAATACTACAAGATCACTTCATTTACAACAAAACTCGGCTACCATTCAATCCGGTTCAGCAATTTTACCTGTATCTTCTTTTGTCGCGCAAAACCCTCAACTTGTCATAACAGAAGCAGAAGAAACACTGTCAGATGTCAGTTTAAATGCTCAACATTTCGTTCTTTACAACACGGATAACCAAATACAGCCTGTCGAGGATGGTCAAATTCCACAACTTCAACATGAAGTAAAGTCAATCAAAGAAGACATTAAAACCATCATACCAAATCAAAATGCACTTTATGAAATACAAACTAACATGTGCTGAGTTCTGTGTCGAAGAGAGATTCAGAATGAATTAAACCCGTACATCCAATGACCGTTTCAAGAAAGCAAGAAGACGTAGATGTAGACATGTTATAAGAAATCTAAGAGAACTTGAAGAATTTGAAACAAACTTAACAAATACATTTATTCAAAATTTCTAATAAAGAATTGAATGCCGCATGTCGTATTGTATTCTACAGCCCATTTTCTAAGATCGCTATGTAGTTGAAAATTGGAATAGTTTTCAATATTGCATTCATCTTCTTGTACAGGTTCCTCACTAACACAATCTTCCAAGTCTACATTTAAAATTGCTTTTATCGATTTAAACGTTTTTTCGTGCAGAATCCTTAACATAAACATTTTGTCTTAAATTTTCACAATAACAATTTTGTACGGAACCTTCTCATATTTCTACAATTCAACAAAATCAAAATATCCGTACTGAGACTATAACAGAATTTGCAAGACCATTATAAACCAATGTTTTCTTGTTCAGGATACCACGGATATAGTTTTGGATACTAAGTATATTATATTAAACCTGTATAAGCGTGTTAAGATTATAACGATATTGGTTTATACCACTATATAACCGCTCCATTTTACTGATAATTGTTCTGTAAAGTAAATTTATAAACCCTTATAAAACCAAGTAATAAATGCAAATAGTATCCAGAATGTTTAGTTCTGTTTATCACTCTTATTGGTGTACTTTACTTATAGTGGTTATATAATGTTTCTTGTTAGTAGTTATAAGCATAGCTTACCAGTTTATCTGCTCTTGAGTGCGTTTACGCCCTCGCGATACTTTTATAGGTCACCCAAGCTTATATTTGACCTTTAATTTCGGCCTATAAGTAACTATAAGTTAATGTATAGGAGGAGATATACTATAAGGCCCAACTAACTCCATGCTTGCTCTTATAAGCGATGCAGCAAAAACTAGAACCCTTAAGAGAACATTAAAAGTGCTGGAGTCCTATAACGTCTGCACTATAGGATAATTTTGCTGCTTGGGTGCCCTATGAGAGGCCTATATGAGAGGGTTGTCATTGTGATAGGAATCCCTCGCCCTACAGCGGGACAGTGATGGTCTACACTATTTATTACTATTATAAAAGTGTATTAGTGTGACTTCAAATTACCCTGTCAGCCTATCACTTAGCAGTTGGCCAAAATTGTCTCATTCGACGCCTCTATAAAACTAGCTGTGCCCCGCAGCTTTACCCGCGTTAAAGCTTATAAATTATAGTCTATGCGTTCGCGGCGTAGAAATCGTCCGATGGAATACTTACCAGAGAACGGGTAGCAGTATTTTTCTGTGAACTATGACCATCAAATTGCGATCGCCAACCCGTCTGCCAAGCGTGGTGATTACGGCAAATCCCCCATTCCTTGGGGGCGCTGTTGTCCAGCAGTTGACGTACTTCGGCTGACAGGATGATGATGATATTACTATAAAGTTTCATCAAAATTCTTTACCTATGTAGTTTTTGCGTGAAAGAGTAACAAACATCCACACATCCATAGAGGTAAGGCATAGCGTTCATTCGCTCAAAGAGTAGCCCGACTGGGGAAGTACCTCCACCTTACAGAAGACAATCCTTAATAATAACATTAATAATTTTAATGTTGTGTTTCCGAGTGTGAGTAAGGTCGCCAGAGCTCATTGGGGGGGGGGGGGGGGGAAAGGTCAGCAGCACTTGTTTGCTGACTTTCAAAGGCCGGCAACGCGCCCGCGACTCCTCTGGTGTTGCGAGTGTCCACGGGCGGCGGTGATCACTTACCATCAGGTGACCCACTTGCTCGTATGTCGCCCTCTGATATATAAAAAAAAACATCCATACTCACAAACGTTCGCATTTATAATATTAGTAGGACTAGGATTTGATCGCGATCGTGCGCTATTAATAAAATAATCCCATTAAAAGAGCAAACATTTTAGTTTTCAATAAAGTATTGGTCGCTAATAGACGCTAGAAAGACGACTTAATTTATTCCTTTGTAGTTGGATTGCAGTGGCCATACTACCAAGCAATACCTATCACAGCTTCCCAGTGCGCTTAATTGAAAAATGTCTACTCAAACAAAGGGAATTGAAATTCAATCTCACCGCTGTTGTCGTAGAGTTAGTCTTTGCTGTGGATAAAATGCATTTGTGGGAAGACTATTAGGTGAAGAAGAAATGGTATTGTAATGATATTACCTGCCCTCCTATAGAATAAAACTCTTTTATCAAGATAGCTAGCTCTGGTCATTTTATTAAAATAACTAGACATAGCTTTTAAAATGAGAATAGAATTCGAATCAAATAAAAAGTATGATTTTACGTTTGACTGATGTTTGTCAAGAGTTATAAAAATGGTGTGCTAAAGTAAACATTGTGAATCTAGTTTTATTATTTTATCTCAATAAAATAAGTGATTGGTTGTGAATACATGTGTTATCATTGAGAAGATCTCCCTAGATCCCGTTACAGAAATACCTCTTGCAGCTGCGAGTTTGCTACAGTATCTTGCCACAAAACGGCGTATTCTTTTGCGGAAAAAAGAATTAAAGGAAACTAATTTTTCAAACATCTTGAAAATGAATTGTATGAATTTAAGTGCGGGAATCGAACCTGCCCCATGTGAATTAACCGCTCCGCTACCGCTTCGTCGTCCTGTGACTCGAATTTCTACAATCCATTCGATATTTCTTAACGCATTTAACTAGTTGGGCCGCGCGGTTTTACCCGCGTTAAATTTTATAGTCATATAATTTTATTTAGTATTTTTTTTTAATCTTCAAGTTTTTTACCCTAGCGTGCAGTACAAATATCCATACATCTATTCTCACTAACTTGCATACATACATACACAGACTGACGCCTATTCCCCAGTGGAGTAGGCAGAGACAACGGATTTCCGCTTACTGTCATTATATTCTTCTATTATGCTTTCATGTTGAATATTAAGTAACATTTAGGACTAGTCAGTTATCATTTTTGTCAAATAAACTCAACGAGTTTTGAATTATAATATACTTAAGCACTATATACGACATGTATCTTTATTAACGCACATCCGGAAAATACTTTGTTCCGAATCGTTTACTGAATCGATTTATAGCATTTTTAATTCGGTAATTTTTTATTGCAAAACAATTAAATTACGGAAATCATTATCATATTAACCCTTTACAGTCAAAACAAATTGAAATGGACCGTAAGTCAAAGAAATAATACTTTTAAATCGCAGTTTTGTTTGAATTCATAAAAATTCCATCATTCAATACAAAAATAAAGAAAAAAAAAATTATTCCTAGAAACTAATTTAGTAAATAACGATGCACAGACATGTTAAATTAAAAATTCAGTGTATGTATTATGATTACAACATAATATTCTAATTGGGGTGTTTGAAGGTGTGCGTGTGTGCATTAATTACGTTACATGTTGTATATACGCTACAATGACATGTACATGTCCAATAGTAGGTACAGTCATAGGCAAAAGTAAATGATCGTAATCGGAGGAGACGTATTAGGTTTGAAAATGATTATAATCATTACCGGCAGTATCACTAGTATAGCTAATATTTTCGCATTGGATCCGGTGGTAGCATTAAAGCGCGACCGTCGTTATTAACACAAGGTCCGTCATAATAATAATCTATACATATAATAAAATCGTAGGAAAGTCAAAACTGTACATTGAATTTTTTTTTTAAGGATCTTGGGGCGTGATCTACAATCGATATCGACGCCAAAAATATAGTTTTTAGAAATGTTGTCTGTGTGTCTATTTGTCTGTATGTATGTCCGGGCTAAACTCAAAAAGTACCGCATGGATTTACTTCCAATTTTGCATGAATATTACTAAGAGGTCGGGTCAACATATAGGTTACATATTGGGGGGGGGGGGGGGGGGGGCGAGCAGTGATAATTTATTAAGTTTAACGAGGGTAAAACCGCGGGGCACAGCTAGTACCTTAATATAGACAGAACCATTGACAATATCTAGTAAAAATATTAGACTTAAACTAGATAATTAAACTTAAACATAGTCTCTGAACATAAACTTGATACGAGCTAGCTAAATATCATTGCTATTATAAAATAAATTTTATAAATGTTTTCATACAATCAATACAATGTGTACCTAAATATCTATGTTACTAGAAATAATAATGTATACAACTATATTACTACAAACATGTTCTGACTAGTTACAAGCGCTTTTTTAAAGTCTACGGGAATGAAACCTTTTTTATTTTATTTTTATTTAATATTTATGTAGTAAAACTTCTTTACGCACGTTTGGTTTGGAGAGTAAACTTGTGAATGCGTGACGAGAGCTCTTTCTCACAGTTACGTTTCGTATATCTAAGTTTTACTTAAGTCGTGTGACACACTCGCTTTTATTAGGGTTCCGTAGCCAAATGGCCCTTATAGAATCGTCACGTCTGTCTGTCTGTCTGTCTGTCACAGCTAATTTTTTCCGAAACTATAAGAGCTATACTGTTGAAACTTGGTAATTAGATGTATTCAGTGAACCGCATTAAGATTTTTACACAAAAATAGAAAAAGAACAATAATTTTGGGGGGTCCCCCCATACATAATACTGAAAATTAAAAAAAAAAATTCAACGTACCCATACATATGGAGTGTCTATGGATAGGTCTTCAAAACTTATATTGAGATTACTAACATCATTTTTTTCTAAACTGAATAGTTTGCGCGAGAGACACTTCCAAAGTGATAAAATTAGTGTCCCCCCTTTAACTTCTAAAATAAGGGTATGATAAAACTAAAAAAAATATATGATGTAGGTACATGCAAACTAACAACGAAAATTGGTTTGAACGAGATCTAGCAAGTAGTTTTTTTTTTAATACGTCATAAATCGTAAACCGCAATTTGCTTTTATTTAATCAACTGAAATACTTGCTGCTACGGAACCCTTCATAGGCGAGTCCGACTCGCAGTTGGCCGGTTTTTTTATTTACACTTAATATTGAATATCCGATTTTGATCATCTACTTTTGTCTATGACTGTACGCGGAATAGGTTCCAGTTCCTGCAGTATGAAAGTACCTTGACGCAGCGGAAGCACTTCCGTGCACCTAGATTTTTGAGTAACAAAGGCACATAATAAATAGCGTAAGTACAATAATTAATGTATGCTTAAGCGACAAAGGATTTTTTATCAAAGTTTGTTAATGACGTATTAGTCTACGCATCAATTAAAACAAATAAAGACGTATTACGTAACATTACGGTCGGTAATACCATTTGATTCTGCCTTTAAGCGCAAGCACAGACAGGGATAAGTTTATCGCTAAACCCTTTTACTCCAATTAGAAAATTTTTGTCATGGCGTCAAAATAGGCAGAAATCCTAATATAGATGAGTGTGTTTTGGGTCAGGGGATTAGGAAGACAAAAAAGAGTTTGCGAACGAAGCCTTTATTGACGTTGACCGTGAAAGTTGACACATAGACGCACTTAAGAGTCCCGGCGACAAGCGCTGCGGGAGAGTTCACACGTGGCGCACTTACAGAGTCTCCGCGATGCGCCCTGTGCGAGAGTCCCGACGTACACAGTACACTTCTCACCACTATTTATCACTTGGCACTGTCCACTTTTATTTTCACTTTTTCTTCTTCTAAATTCGCCTTCGAGTTCCGTTGAATTATCTCTGCCCGTCCGTATAACCCCTAAAATTGTCAAAATTTCAAACATTTCAAAAGTCTCAAAAGTCTCAAAAGAAACAAAAAATGTGTCTAGAATGTCTCATTAACATTTCAAATTAATTTAAATATCGTTTTCTCCACTTATTTCTAGAAAAGAGAAGAAAGAAGATGATTCTAGATGGAAAAGAAAGACGTTGCAAATTTCATTTTAAGTATTCACACCGTCTTTCTTTCTTTCTAGAATCTTCTTATGTAAATTTTGCGTATAAAAATTCTTTGTCACCAGATATCCTTTTTCTTTTGTACATTAAAGTCACCAAAAGAGAAGATAGAACCCCGAACTATAGCGGGAGAAGAGAGAGTAGGTACCCCGGCCATATTACTGCTCCACGAAAATCGTTTGACAAAATTCATGTGAGTGACATGACAAAATGCACCGAATATGTTTCTGCAATATTTCTAGACACTTCCTATCTGTTACATCGTAAAGAGGTTATCATAATTGTTATTATAAATCAAGTGCATTAGTTACGTTTCCTATCGTCGAAGATAATGGAGTGATAATATATTGTTGTATGTTGGCTGAGACTAACTTGACATTGATAACAATGTATTTCATTACTACTTAGAAATTGTATGAATAGACGTTCAATAACAGGTTGTGATTGTGTAATATATGATATCTGTCTGTTGAGGTAGGTGTGTGGACTATCTATATATAAAAAAATAAATGTTTGTCTGTATGTCCTTTATAGAATCGTAAACGTAAACATTTTAACGGGCTTGTTGGCGTGGTTGGCAAATGCTTGCTTTTCACGCCAGAGGTCGTGGGTTCGTTTCCCATCCAGGACAGACATTTGAGTGTGTGAATGTGTCTGTTCGTCCTGAGCCTGGGTTTAATGATCTATATAAGTATGTAATTACAAAAGAAAAGTACTATGTGTGATGATGCTCAGTCATCTGGTTTCCACAGTACAAGCTCTGCTTAGTTTGGGACCAGATGGCCGTGTGTAAATAATGTCCCAGGATATTATTATTATTTGATCGTGTTCAGCAAAGTGTCGCGCATGAGCCTACGAAGGTTTCCGAGTTGGTACGACCAATCTTCGACAGATGGCGCCACTAGCATTCCAATTAATTTCATATATTGCCGTGACAGTTAAGAGGCCTATTACAGTCCACTAGCGCCGCCAATCGAAAAAATGTCATAACTCGTAAATAGAATCAAAAATACAAAATATGTTCTATTATTACTGTGGAAAAGGCAATAACGTAATTGTATAACACCTTATCAACACCTGAAATATAGCTGTTTAGCTAAATCGTGCATTCAAAACATAAACGGCCGTTTTTGTTACAAATGCACGATTTAGCTAAACAGCTATATTTTAAGTGTTAACAATGTATTATAAAATTACGTTATTGCCTTTTCTACAGTAATAATAGACCACATTTTGTATTTTTGATTCTATTTACGAGTTATGACATTTTTTCGAATGGCGGCGCTAGTGGACTGTAAAAGGCCCCTTAATGCGGATTTAAATTGAAACGAAGGCTATAATTTATAAAGTTTAATGCGGCTGAAGCCGCGGGGCACAGCTAGTAAATAATAATAATATCCTGGGTCATTATTCATTCACGGCCATCTGACCCCAAACTAAGTAGATCTTGTACTATGGAAACCAGATAACTGATATACTACATACACTACTTTTCACTTGTACATACATACCTACCTACTTATATAAATAATTACACTCATGATCGGGACCAACAGACATGTTCATGTATACAAATATCTGTCCTGGGTGGGAATCGAACCCACAACCTCCAGCGTGATAAACAAGCCTTTGCCAACCACGCCAATCAATTAATCAATTGAAGTATTAATTAACTATTAAAAATTAATACTGAAATATTAATTTTAATGTAAGTCAGGTTTACTTCACTCGTGCGGTGTAAAGCACACTCTTTTTAATTTTTAACTGTAACCATTTTATTATGACAAAAATGAGTTTCTACACAGAAGAAACTAAGTTTTAGGTTTAAAGACATTCATTCCCATTAAAACATACGTCACTTACAGGAGAACTTGAATATCAAAACCGGCCAAGTGCGAGTCGGACTCGCCCATGAAGGGTTCCGCAGCAGCAAGTATTTCAGTGTTGATTAAATGAAAGTTGAATTGCGGTTTACGATTTATGACGCATTAAAAAAAACTATAAATAAATTTTTTAGTTTTATCATTCTCTTATTTTAGACGTTACAGGGGGGGGGGGGACACTCATTTTTCCACTTTGGAAGTGTCTCTCGCGCAAACTATTCAGTTAAGAAAAAAATGATATTAGGAACCTCAATATCATTTTTGAAGACCTATGCATAGATACACCACATGTATGGGTACGATGAAAAAAAAAATTGAGTTTCAGTTCTATGTAACCCTCAAAATTATTATTCTTTTTCCTTTTTTCTTGTGAAAATCTTAATGCGGTTTATAGAATACATCTACGCTTACCAAGTTTCAACAGTACAGCTCTTATAGTTTTGGCAAAAAAGTGGCTGTGACATACGGACGGACAGACAGACAGACATGACGAATCTATAAGGGTTCCGTTTTTTGGCATTTGGCTACGGAACCCTAAAAATCATATAAACATATTCGTTGGCATAGAGTAAAAAAAATACAAATATACAAATACCTATATCAAAATTATCAAATACAACACAAATTAATACGAAACAAATAACAAACCAGTACAATTTATATAAAGAAAGCAAGAAGCTAGATTTTGGAAATTGGTAGTTTTGCCTTACATGGTTTGATAGTTCTTTTTAAACACGTTAAGCGATTAAATGACTGCCTCGTTGGTCTAGCGGTAGCGTGTTCACCGGCAGATAACGAGGTCCTGGGTTCAAATCCCGGGTCGGGCCAAAGGTGATTTTGGGACTTTTCTGAATAGAAAGTGCTCCTGTGTTTGCGCACACACTTGAGCACTATAATATGTCCCGCGCAGATGGCTAATCTCTGTTGAGACTGGCCGCCGTGGCCGAAATTCGGCTAGGAGGACATTATATTAAGCGATTAAATATTTTTGATGTCCGATTATCTTATTATAAAACCGCGCACCATCGCATCTTATAGTTGAAGCGCCATACTTAGTGCGCGTCTTAGGTAAATTTAGTTTCTTCTTAGGTTTCCATCCTGTGAAAACTCGTTGGAGAAAGAAAATCGATTTCAACTATGAATAAACTCAGCTACGCCGCGCTGAATTCATTACTATCAATGAAAAACTGCGACACAGACATAAATCTATGTTCATTCACGTTCTAATAATAAACCTCGTAAACATCATCGTCGTTAGCAGTGTTGCCAATTTTCCTCGTTCATAAGGAAACCTTATTACTTTTGATCCTCTAATTTGATACTCCTTGCTACCAATATTGACATGAAATATTTTCTATCTCTAAATATATGGCTTCAATCTGTCCTTTGGACTCAGGTAGCGTTTATTTTATTAATAAAATCTAAGATTCATATGGAGACATCTTTACATATTGCTTATGTCCTCCTAGTCGGTTTTTCCCGCGTTAAACATTATTAATTATAGCCTATGTGTTATTCGGATATATAAGCTATATTTCTACAACGTTTTATCAAAATCCCTTCGTTAGTTTTTGCGTGGAAGAGTAACAAACATCCATACATTCATACTCACAAACTTTCGCATTTATAATATTGGTAGGATGTACTCTTTAGTACTGTAGTAACGTTTAGACGTTTATGTGTGTCTATAACCTAGTATCTGAAATGCCCATGTAATTTATCTATAATATTTATATATTAAGAAATATAATATTATATAATATAATATTTCTTAATATATATATATAAGAAAAATTTTCATGCTCATAAGAAATATAATATTATATTATATATAAATAGTTTATTAGTTGTCTGGTTGTCATAATGTGTTAGTTATTGTTAGTTTTAAAATTTAATTGAAATGTTTCCTTATAAAAAAGCATATGATAGTGTAAAGGACTATCTTATTGACAAGTTCAATTTATAGATAATTATTATGACATTTTCATTTTAAATATTTAAGTATGACATACAATTTAAGATTATTTTTGACATTTTATGTTATTATTTATTGTACAATTAAAGTGGTTTTGGTTTAATAATTAGTTTTGGGTTAAAGTACAGTGTAGTAGTGTTTTTTATTTATATAATTTTGTATGCCTAACAGGCAGAACATGGATGTACTTTATTTTATTATCAATATCACCTGTATCATAACCTACGTTCACAAAATAAATTTGATTTGATTTGACCCAAGATATTGATCTATAATTATTATTTACTTTTCAGAAATCGGGTTTGGCCGGCAATATGCGATAAAATAGATACATTCCTGAAATATTTCTGGTATATTAGCTATGCCCCGCGGTTTCACCCACGTGAAAGTAGTTTTGGCGTAAAAGAGTTACAGCGGTTTACGCAGTGCACGCCGGAATAGCTCGCAGAAGGGTGTAATTCCTAATCGTCATATTTTGGACAATTCTTTATAAATTGTAGCCTATGTGTATGTATAAGCTATATTATTGTAAAGTTTCATTAACATCCATTCAGTAGTTTTTACGTGAAAGAGTAACAAACATCCATCCATCCATACTTACAAACTTTCGCGTTTATAATATTATAGTAGGATTGCTGATAAATATTTCAAACATTTTGCCCTACAATCCGCGAGAGATTGCACATGGTGTTTTCGCGTAATTTCTCAGTAACAGCTATTCGATGATACACAGACATGTTGTTTATTTTTAAAGTCATGTAAGAGCGATGCGTTCGACTGCCCGACTGCACGGGGGAACCTTGACTTAGTCTCAGAATAGATAATTGAACTCATAAACGCATGGGCTCTGTTTGATAACCAGTACTGCCGAGTTGTACGGGAAAACAAAACGAGTGTGCATTTGAACACACGACTGAAGTTTCAGGCATCTTTGAGAACCGGCCAAGTGCGAGTCGGACTCTCGCACGAAGGGTTCCGTACCATTATCTATAAAAACGATATAAAAATTCACGTTTGTCGACCCCTCTTAAATATTTAGTTTTTTAGTATTTTTTTATAGCGGCAACAGAAATACATCATCTGTGAAAATTTCAACTGTCTAACTATCACAGTTCATGAGATACAGCCTGGTGACAGACGGACAGACAGACAGCGAAGTCTTAGTAATAGGGTCCCGTTTTACCCTTTCTGTACGGAACTCTATAAAAATATTCCCTCAATCGTATGATAGACACCCTTCATAGTCCTCCAATGATACGTTAGATTTTACCACCAAACTGTGTGAGATACACATTCAATAATAATATTTATTGCTTGCTTGCTTATCGTATGGGTAGTGGTACCTAACCCTAGTGTCAGAGTTGCTCAAGCCGCCCAGTAGGTCTCTGACATGGCTTAACGACTTTTGTCTAATGACAACAACCGGGACCGACAGCTTAACGTGCCCTCCGAAGCACGGAGAGTCGGAGACGCTCAGAAATTAAACCACTTTGGCGGTACCTATCTATGGACTGACCGCGAGCCTAGTTGCTTAACCTCGCCGATCGCTTACGGACCGGTGAGGGTATCTAGCTATGGGCGCCTATACATCAATACACAATAAAATAAAAACTTGTGTGTACTTATGTACACGCGTTAGAAGTTATACTTCTTAATATACAACTTGAACATAGTTATCAATTTTCATACCACCTAGAACTAACGTCATGCTGTTATTTTACGATGCGCATCGTAAAAATTCACTCTCATACCACCTAGAACTAACTTCATGATGTTAAATTTTTTGGTGTCGGTGTGCGCGCGCATCGTAAAAATTCACTCTCATCATTTTTTTCCATCGCGCCAAAAGAAGTATAACTTCAAAAAATCTCTCAATTGTATGAGCGTAGTTCGGAGGAGCGTAGCCTTAGAGCCGATTTCACCGTTAATATGAAACGCGATCAATTGACGCTAAACACAGTTCCGCGTCCTGTAGCTGAGTTTAGCGTCCATTGATCGCGTTTAATTTTAACGGTGAAATAGGCACTTAGTGTGCAAGACCGACTTACACTTGGCTGGTTTTGTTATGTTAAGTCTTCTCCGATGGGGCGACTATTTCGATACATAAACAAATGAAAATAATAGGTACGTTACTTAGTTTTTACTATCAAACTTCGTGAGATACACATTCAATAACATACATATTCATATTTATAGCAGTTAAAAACCACTTTTTACTGTATTGTGTATAACTGTTAAGTTGAGATGGTTAATAAAAATAATATTCTCTGTTTTTCCCACCGATTAGAATCTAGGTCATTTTTTTGTTCGCAGCAATTTAGGACAAAGATATTTCTTAAGATTCAGAAACTGGGACGGAAAAGGTAATATTCATCTATACACAAGGTGTAACAACAATAGTCGAAATATCGGGCCTGTTGGCGTGGTTGGCAAATGCTTGCTTTTCACGCCAAAGGTCGTGGGTTCGATTCCCACCCAGGATAGATGTTTATGTACATGAACATGTCTGTTTGTCCTGAATTTGTAATTATCTATATAAGTATGTATTTACAGAAAAAAGTGGTATATGTAGTATATCAGTTACCTGGTTTCCATACAAGCTACAAGCTCTGCCTCGTTTGGGATCAGATGGCCGTGTGTAAATAATGTCCTAGGATATTATTATTTTAACTTAAGCAGCATTAATAAAAGAAGGTTGGGTATGGCAGAAAAAGAATGAAAGTAAAATAAATGCAGTGGAAATGAGAGCTTGATGTGAATGAGAGTGGTGTGACTTTGAGAGACAGAATTCGAAATACTGATGTAAGAGAGCGTTGTGGTGTGAAAGAGGATGTAGTCACAAAGATTGAAAAAGGAATGCTGAGATGGTTTGGCCATTTAGAAAGGATGAATGAATGGAGATTGACCAAAGAAGTATACCTGGCCTGTGTGAATGGAACAACCGGAAGAGGAAGACCTTGTCGAACATTCTCTGACCAAATCGGAGACGTTCTCAAGAAAGGACAGGTCAGAAGTACCCTAAACCGGCGAGCATGTATGAAGAATATAATGACAGAGGCAAAAGACCTGTGCAAAGATCGTGACTAATGGAAATCCGTTGTCTCTGCCTACTCCTCTGGGAAACAGGCGTGAGTATAGACTCACGCCTGTTTCCCAGAGGGGTATGTTATGTAATA
Organism: Pseudoips prasinana; assembly: GCA_951640165.1. Classification (NCBI taxonomy): domain Eukaryota; kingdom Metazoa; phylum Arthropoda; class Insecta; order Lepidoptera; family Nolidae; genus Pseudoips; species Pseudoips prasinana. The sequence goes on from OX621260.1 coordinate 22,283,868, forward strand.
AAAGAAAATTGCAGTATCGTTCATAGTAGGCGTTCATAGCTTTATTATATGTACCTGATCGGTGAGGTTAAGCAACAAGCTTCGCGGCCAGTTCATAGAGGGGTGACCGCAAAAGTGGTTTAAATCTGAGCGTCTCCGTGCTTCGGAGGGCACGTTAACCTTTCGGTCCCGGTTGGCATTAAGGCAATAGTCATTAAGCCATATCAGGGGCATGAACAACTCTGACACCAAATTTTTTAAATATTTTGGTACAAGTAATAGCTGATCCCAAACTAGGCAGAGCCTGTAGTATGGCAGCCAGACAACTGAAAAACATACTTACATATTTCTAAATACATACATATTATAGACAAATTATACCCAGACACAGAATAAATAATCGTGTTCATCACATAAAGATTTGTCCCGGGTGGGAATCGAACTCACTATCGTTGGCTAACGGTCAAAGTCACACACTATACTAGGGTACCCAATGCCTATAGGATAAATAATAATAACTGCTGGCAGCTTTATTTGCCGTTTATAAAATTAAATGAAGGCTTATGAAGTAATAAAAATACAAAAAAATACAGTCCAATCGATAAACTCCATTTTTCCAAGTCCTTAAAAATTCGAAATAACTACAGTTGATAGATTATTACGGCAAAGGAAATTAACCTTTCGATTTCTGTCGGGGTCGCAGTTCTAACATAACCTTACATACTTTGCTGGTAGCACGTTGTTTCTGACGGGGTTGCAGTTCTAACCTAACCTACTTGACGGTCACCGTAGCCTAGTTGGTAGTGCTCCTGCCTACGAAGCTGGTGGTCCTGGGTTCGAATCCCGGTAAGTGCAAATATTTGTGTGATGAGCACGAATATTTGTTTCTGAGTCATGGATGGTTTCTATGTATTTAAGTATTTATCTATCTATATACGTATGCATATCGTTGCCTGGTACCCATAGTACAAGCTTTGCTTAGTTTGGGGCTAGGATGATCTGTGTGACATTGTCCCTAGATATTATTATTATTATAGATATTATCATTATAACTCTGCTGGTAGCACGTTGTTTCTGACGGGGTTGAAGTTCTAACCTAACCTACTTTTCTGGTATCATCTAATAAAATAATCAGTATGCGGTAAATTAGTAGTAAATTTTGTTTTGTTGGTTTTTAGGTGCCGAAGGAAGTAACTTTTTATAGGTAACGGTATGTATAAGAAATATTAAATACCGTTCTATTAAAAACAAGTTTGTATTTTAAAAGGTAATGTAAACGAATTGTAAACCTCTTAATTTTCGGAATAGATAATTCTATGCTTACTTAAATATGTTTATAGGATGTTATAAACCCCTAAGTTGTTAAAGTATATTTAAAAGGAAAACCCCTTTTTTGGTGCGAACGACCCGACGTCATTAGCTAGATCGCGCGCGGAGCTAGATGGCGTCCGCTTATTTTTAATTATTAACTAACTGCGCCCCGCGGTTTTACCCGCGATAAATTTTATAAATTATCATAGCTTCTCCCCCGTAGGTGTTAGCGTGATATTATGTAGCCTATATGTTAACCCGACCTTTTAATAATATTCATGCAAAATTTTAAGAAAATCCATGCAGTACTTTTTGAGTTTAGCCCGGACATACATACAGACAAACAGACACACCGACAAAAATTCTATAAACTATATTTTTGGCTTCGATATAGATTGTAGATCACGCCCCAAGTATCATTTTAAAAAGATATTAATGTACAGTTTTGACTTTCCTATGATTTTATTATATGTATAGATCATCATCATCATATGACCTAGAAGACGTACACTACTGGACAAAGGCCTCCCCAAAATCTGAACAAATGCCGGTCTTGCGCTTCCCGCATTCAGCGGAATCCCGCGACTCTTGTAAGTTCATCGGTCCGCCTAGTAAGAGGCCTGCCCACGTTATGTCTTCCGGTTCGTGGTCGCCACTCGAGAACCTTTCTGCTATTTTTTTTGTTATATAGGGACAATGTCACACAGACATCCTAGCCCCAAACTAAAAGCTTGTACTATGGGTATCAAGCGACGATATACATACTTATATAGATAGATAAATACTTAAATACATAGAAAACATCCATGACTCAGAAACAAATATTCGTGCTCATCACACAAATATTGGCACTTACCGGGATTCGAACCCCAGGACCACCAGCTTCGTAGGCAGGAGCACTACCAACTAGGCTAGGTTCTGCTCCAGCGGTCGTCCGTTCTACGAGCTATGTAGATTAGATTGATTACTAGATTTATCAATGCGACGCCTTAAAGAATTTATTAGCAACAGAATAGTCAGAGCGTGAAATTCACTCCCAGATAATGAGATTTCTGTAGAAAGAGTGCTAAATCGGATTAGACAAACATCTTAACTCTGAGAGAATTTATTGAAGAACAAAAGGATACAAGCACTTATGTCAATTCGCCTGTCTTTATTATTCTACTAATATTATAAATGCGAAGTTTGTGAGTAGGTACGGATGTATGGATGTTTGTTATTCTTTCACGCAAACACTATGGAACGGATTTTGATGAATATTTGTAGTAATCTATACCTACATATAATAAAATCGTAGGAAAGACAAAACTATACATTGAATATTTTTTTAAAAGGATACTTGGGGCGTGATCTACAATCGATATCGATGCCAAAAATATAGTTTTTAGAATTTTTGCTGGTTTGTCTGTATGTATGTCCGGGCTAAACTCAAAAGTACTGCATGGATTTACTTCAAATTTTGCATGAATATTACTAAGAGGTCGGGTCAACATGTAGGCTTAGGCAGACATATTATAACGCTATCATCTACGGGGGAGGAGCTGTGATATTTATTAAGTTTAACGCGGGTAAAACCGCGGGTAAAAACACATTTTAGATGAATTACACCCAGACAAATAAACGTGTTCCTCCACGTTTATTTGTCTGGATCCAAGCACTTATGTCAATTCGCCTGCCTATATTATTCTACTAATATTATAAATGCGAAGATTGTGGGTACGGATGTATGCATGTTTGTTATTCTTTCACGCAAAAACTATGGAACGGATTTTGATAAATATTTGTAGTAATATAGCTATATCCGAATAACACATAGGCTATAATGTATACAGTTTAACGCCGGTAAATCCGTGGGGCACAGCTAATTTATAATGATAAATAAAAGTGTCTTCTTAAATTACGTCATCGAAAAACTAGAAGTCATACTAGAATATACTGAAATGGTACTTAAAATACTAAGAAAATGGAAAGTGCAATAAAATACAGACTTAATTACATACGACTAATGATGACTGCATCACAAACATATAAACACGAAACACACATAATAACATGTGACAATGTCCTCGACAGGCTCTACCAACGCCCATAACTTACTCGTATAACATGGTTCAGTATGAAAAACATAAGAAATAATTACATAACGTTTCGATGCACCTGTGGCGCAGCTTCCTAGCCTGAGTTCGATTCCCGCGCAAGAAACCTATTTGTGTGGCCCATAAATAGTTGTTCTGAGACTATGATGTACTTTGTGTTGGTCAATTATAACTTTGTAAAGTATCCCGCGACACAAGAATAAAAATAAAAAGAAATTAATGTTAATATGTAATGTATAAGATTCTATAACAAACTTCTCAATGATAAAACTTATAAGAAAAAATTTAAAAGAATTACATACATAAATACATAGACTCACGCCTGTTTCCCAGAGGGGTAGGGAGAGACAACGGATTTCCATTTGTCACGATCTTTGCACACCTCTTTTGCCTCGATTACTGTCATTATATTCTTCATACATGCTCGCCGGTTCAGGGTACTTCTGACCTGCCCTTCTGTCTTCCCCTTCTGGTTGTCCCATTCCCACAGGCCAGGTATACTTCTTTTGTCAATCTTCTTTCATTCATCCTTTCTAAATGGTCAAACCATCTCAGCATACCTTTTCAATCTTTGTGACTACATCCTCTCATCACCCAAACCCGAATGAGACAAGAATCTATACTGATGGGTCAAAAACCGACTCCGGAACAGGAGTGGGAGATTTTCTTCCACTTGACTTCGACTTGACTTCGACTTGACTTTGACTTTGACTTGACTTTGACTTTGAATGAAAGGGTTTGCTGTCAGGAATACGAAAAAAATTGTCACGTGACTTAAATCTAACTTAAATCCAAACGTGATATTAATCCATAATGTATGTCAGTTAACTGGTTTCCATAGTACAAGCTCTGCTTAGTTAGGGATTAGATGGCGGTGTGTGAATAATGTCTCTGGATATAATAATATATCTACTATTATGTTGAAAACATGATCTTCACAGATTACTGGTGACGCTTCTGTGACATATAATTATGAATACACGTAGATATTGTAATGCAATGAGTTCTGATTATTCACCGTGACAGTATCTATTGCCTTACAGAACAATAGGTAGTAATCAATTTACAAGGTGTTATCATTAGATAAGTACCTGAGCGACTATGATTTTACTCGTTTTGCTCATTAAATAAATAAATAAAATAAAATAGGTAGTCAGAACATGTTTGTAGTAATTTAGTTAAGTAGGTATACATAATTGTTGCTAGTTCCATATGGATATATTTTAAGATACTATAAGATTTCAAAAATGGGAAATCATTAATTTTATCGTCCGGCGGGTCTCGAACCTGCACCATCTACCAATTCGGGGTAGGCGCTCTGCGTGTATCGTTTGTAGCTTAGAACGATACACGCTGGCAAATCAAATTTAGGATTCCCATTCTAACACCCTTCCGGAGGATGTAGGTATTATCTATGTGATTAGATAAACGCTTTGCATTGCGAATAATGCTATAAAAATTTTAATTTAATACAATATTTATTTTATAATAGTATTGATATTTAGCTAGCTTGTATTAAGTTATTGTCAAGGTGATTATGTTTAGGTTAGGTTTAAGCTATATTTTACTACTAAATGTCTGAATGGTTCTGTCTATATTAAGGTACAGGAAACCTCCTCAACCGGCCCGATGATAATTATGTACAGACGCCAGCACATCACGCTACCCCAATCTGTCAAATTTCCCCAATTGAAAGTGAACCTTAAGCTTATGTGATAAAGTTAAAAATCTATAAAATAAATTTGACAGATTGAGTAGCTGGATGTGCTGACTAACCATTTAATTCATTACTCTACTGCTGTGCTGGAATTTTCCACATCTGGCAGTTCCACTTCTCCACAGAAGGAGTAATAAGTACTAGGTTTAAAATGTGTTATTCTTTGTTCCAGGTAAGTGATGTAAACTTTGGTGGTGGATTAACAAAGACCTGAGCAGGAACTGAAGCAGCCAACGACTAGCGATGGCGTCTGCCGTCGCACCGCATTTCCATGTCTGCCAATTGGGTATGTACTAATGAATACTTAATACACGATGGTTATACTATGGAGTGCAAAAATGCAGATGGCTTTGTAGTTTCAGAGGTGCCTTACTACAGGTATACACCAGAACCAGTTCAATTGATAATGTTACTACCACGTTATACTGGGATTGATCTACTACTCTATTATTATATAAATAAAATGGAATAAAAAATGTTTTTACTGACGTAGACTTTAGAAACGGCCAAGTGCGAGTCGGCCTCGCCCATCAAGGGTTCCGTAGCAGAAAGTTTTCAATTGATTAAATGAAAGCAAATTGCGGTTTACGATTTATGACGTATTAAAAAATAAAACTTCTAGCTAAATCTCGTTCAAACCAATTTTCGTTGTTAGTTTGCATGGTAATGTAAATCATATATTTTTTTTAGTTTTATCATTCTCTTATTTTAGAATTTATAGGGGGGGGGGGGGGGCACCCATATTTCTACTTTGGAAGTTTCTCTCGCGCAAACTATTCAGTTTAGAAAAAACTGATATTAGAAACCTCAATATTTTTGAAGACCTATCCATAGACACCCATGTATTGTTGGTTACGATGAAAAAAAAATTTGAATTTCAGTTCTGTATGGGGACCCCCCAAAATTATTGTTCTTTTTCTATTTTTGTGTAAAAATCTTAATGCGGTTCATCGAATACATCTACTTACCAAGTTTCAACAGCACAGCTCTTATAGTTTCGGAAAAAAGTGGCTGTGACATACGGACGGACACACAGACAGACAGACATGACGAATCTATAAGGGTTTCGTTTTTTGCCATTTGGCTACGGAACTCTAAAAAGCAGTGCTTTTGGACACGGCTCGCCTGTTGGCGTGGTTGGCAAATGCTTGCTTTTCACGAGTTTGTGTGGTTGGATTCCCACCCAGGACAGATATTTGTGTGCACAAACATGTCTGTTTGTCCTGAGTCTGGGTGTAATTATCTATATAAGTATGTATTTACAAAAGAAAGGTATTATATGTAGTATATCACTTATATGGTTTCCATAGTACAAGCTCTGCTTGGCTTGGGATCAGATGGCCGCATATTAATATTGTAATGATATTACCTGCCCTCCTATAGAATAAAACCTCTTTTATCAAGATAGCTAGTAGCTCTGGTCATTTTATTAAAATAACTAAACATAGCTTTTAAAATGAGAATAGAATTCGAATCAAATAAAAAGCATGGTGTTACGTTTGATTGATGTTTGTCAAGAGTTATAAAAATGGTGTGCTAAAGTAAACATTGTGAATCTAATATAATTATTTTAAATAAAATCAGTGATTGTTTGTGAATACATGTGTTATCATTGAGAAGATCTCCCTAGATCCCGTATAGAAATACCTCTTGCAGCTGCGAGTGTGCTTACATGGTGGAGAGCGCCTTTTGGTAAATTGAAAACATTTTTTTGAAGTTTTCAAGGGGGAGACTAAACGAGAGTGTACAAGAAAACGAGAGAAAAATAAGAAACTATGGAATCGACAAACGTGAATATACAATTATTTAATGGTTTAAAACAAGATGCGAAGGAGTTTTTAAAACAATTTAAAAGATTTGCTATTGTGAAAAGGTTATCAGATGAAGAAAAAGTAGCAATCATCCCGTCTTTTCTACAAGGAGCAGCATTATCGTTCTACAATATAATAGTAGATACGGCAACAGAATTTGCCGACATTGAAAGGTCTTTGCTAGAGGAATTCCCAGCGACTATTGACTATGCAGAAGAATTTTATATGACAAGACAGAAATTTGAGGAAGATATTTTAGAATACTTTTATAGATTACAAGAATTGGCGTTTAAGGCAGAAATTAAAGATGACAGGAAATTTATTATAAAATTTATTAAATCATCAGCACCGTTTTATAAACATATACTAGCAACTTCACTACTAGAAGACAAGAAACAATTAAAAAAATTGATTATACAACTAAAAGATATTTATAATATGGATGATTTAAAACCACATAATGAAGATAATTTGATACGTTCCCCGACAACTCATGTGCAAGCGGGACCAGAACGTCAACCGTTAGACAAATCCAGATATGTGACGCCGGGAGGGAAAAGAACGTCGGCGGCATTGAACGTCACACATCAGGCAGTTTCGAGTCAGCAGAACATGGCGACGTATGAAAATGGCGCTCAAACAAAGGAAGTATTTAATTTTTTTAATAGTTTTAGAAATAGTATACCGTATATTAGGGTTATTTATAAGAACATTTCATGTCCAGCTCTCTTAGACACGGGAGCTGCGGTATCATGTATGTCGGGAACGATGGCGCGTAGATTAGGATTAGGTTCGACAGGAACTGCAGTGGGCTCTATACAAGGCGTTGATGGAAGGACGATCGATGCGACTGGAACAGCAAATTTTAATTTTTATATTAACGGTAAGGAATTTTGTAATAACATTTATATCATAGAAGATCTTGCATGCCAATTAATTTTAGGACGAGATTTTTTGAATGCGAATGCTGTTGTCATGGATTTTGCTAAGAGTAGAATGGTCATTGGCACGAAAGTGGTCTATTTTTGCCAAGACCAAAGATTTTTTAATTGTTTTGAAATAAATTCTGACAGTCATGTCAAATGTCACCAAAATGTTGACAAGAAGATTGGTAAGAATAATAATTTTGTAGTAAATAAGAATTCTTCGCCAGTAATTAATAGCGAAGTCTATGAAAGAAAGAGAGATCGAGTTAGTGATGATAAGGTCACTTCGTTGGGCAATTTAACGGAAAAAGCGGTATATAACATAACTCAGGTACGTCACAAGGAAAAGGTCAACTACGACAGGAGAACAAGGCGAGAGTTCCGGCCGGGAGATTTAGTTATCATACGCTCTTCGGGACGATTTTCTGGTAAGAACCACGAATTACAACGTTTATTTATAGGACCATGGGTGGTGGTTAGACGCGTAAGTGATGTCACTTATGTGGTGCGAAAGCCTGGACGGAATAGATCCGACACAGTACATATCAATCGGATGAAATCATTCCAGACAAGGGAGATTTGAATAAATACTTGATATGCTGGGCTCCTATGTCTAATGAGAGTTATTTTATTTGTTCCGTTATTTTTATTTAACATTGTACGATTAGCATAAAATTATAATATTAATGTTGTCCACTGCTGGACATGGGCGTAGCCCAAATATTTTCATAATTTTAATACTGGTTATGATTGACTATAGTCATCACACTTATGACTTATTTTATTGGTGGTGATGATGTATAAGTGGCGCTGCTACATGATTATCAGGGCACACACACAGGATGTTCATTGTCTGGAGAAGCAATGAAAGCCTCCTAGACTAACCAAGTCTTGTTATTATGTTGTTTATGCCAGAAAACACACGATATTTATAGATTACATCAAAAATGTGGAATTATCATGTCACGGTGTTTGCGACCAAACATCTCCGAAACGGCTGGCCCGATTCGCATAAAAATTTTGTATGAATATCTGGCGAATATTTTTTTTTTTTACCTTAAGTTTAAGGGTGAACCACTACTAAATATTTGCCTTTAATAAAAAAAAAAAAAAAATAAAAAAAAAAAAAAAAAATTTGAAAATTAAATAAACTTTAAATTCACCATTCTACTACCAAGCCCTATCTATTTTTTTTTTTCTTTTTAGTAACAATAATTTAATTTTATGTTTATTTGGATAATTTTTTTTGCATCCAATCAAATGTCTTTCGATGACTTAGATTTGTTAATAGACCCGATAGATGGCGCTGCGATAAGACTGTGAGTTTTATTGCTGTTGTTATGGCAGTGGTAGAATAGATAAGCCGTTTACTTATGTTACTGATGAGAATGTTTATAATTACAATTTTATTTTATTTGTCAAATATATGAATATACTTACGCGCATAAATTTTGTTTTCATGTGAAACGTACGAGAGCAACGATGACCAGGGGCGGTGTTCCAGTACAACCACAATGGACATGATGGAAGATCGGAAAATGAATAACGGGATTTACAAGAAGTAAATATCCAGGTAGAGATAGGGAGTTAGGAAATGGGTGAAGCGTAGATTAAGGGGATATTTCCGTCAATAGTTAAGAGTGGGTGATAGAATTTAATTATTCATTGGCGTCACACATCTAGCACATAGTAGCCGATAGATGTGGGAGAACCTCATGGACTCCATGATGTTGATGGGTATTCTGTTCTACCTAACACTTTTATTTTCATGTCTGGGGACAAATAGATGATAGGGTAGGTTAATTGGTATAAATGAGATATTTATTTTTCATTAATCTTGGTTGGTATATGATCTTCCATCATGGTCCTGACTCTCTGGAACCCCATCCTTGATTGATAAGATTAATATCTTTTTGTTATCAATTATTTTGGATAGTTTAGCAGTTAGGTTTTATAATAGGATAGCGATTAGCCAACTTTTATACATGCTTCAATTAATTTTTAACCACTTGTTCTAATTAATTATTTCAGATTATAATTAATAATTTAGTTGAACGGTCAACTGTTGTAATAATTTAATTTGGATTAAACTTTTAACCAGTTGTTACAATTAAGTTTGCCCTTTTAAAATAATTATTTTCAGATCATTAATTTATGATTTATTTAAATGGTTAAAAGTTGTAATAATTTAATTTCATTTTTTTTTTCTGTACTTTCACTTGGTGATAGGACCAAGTATGATCATTGAAGCTTTTGTGTGTGAAGGTTGACTAATATTTTATTTTAGCTAGGATAGCTATAATTAGGTAGTGTTTAGCTAGTGTTAGGAAAGTAGAATTAGGGCCTTGAAAGTATAATTTTTGGTTGGTTTTTTTTATACTTTGAGCAAGTCGGACTCATACTCCCATTTGCTAGACTTTCAGTGAGTCCTGGGTTCAATTCTACTCTTTTTTATTGCACCTATGTATTTGATAACTCCCAACATAGGTAGACAGTTATAATGTAGGAAGGTAACAGAATTTTGGAAGTGTTTCAAGACTTCCAAAATTTTTTTTTGGGGAGGGGGTGGTGTAATGATATTACCTGCCCTCCTATAGAATAAAACCTCTTTTATCAAGATAGCTAGTAGCTCTGGTCATTTTATTAAAATAACTAAACATAGCTTTTAAAATGAGAATAGAATTCGAATCAAATAAAAAGCATGGTGTTACGTTTGATTGATGTTTGTCAAGAGTTATAAAAATGGTGTGCTAAAGTAAACATTGTGAATCTAATATAATTATTTTAAATAAAATCAGTGATTGTTTGTGAATACATGTGTTATCATTGAGAAGATCTCCCTAGATCCCGTATAGAAATACCTCTTGCAGCTGCGAGTGTGCTTACAATATGTTCCAGGATATTATATATTATAGCTGTGCCCCGCGGTTTTACCCGCGTTAAATTTAATAACTTATTATAGGTCCTTCCCCGTAGCGTGATAATATGTAGCCTATATGTTGAATCGACCTCTTAGTAATATTCATGCAAAATTTGAAGTAAATCCATGCTGTACTTTTTGAGTTTAACCCGGACATACATACAGACAAACAGACACACAGACAAAAATTCTGAAAACTATATTTTTGGCTATGATATCGATTGTAGATCATGCCCCAGTATCCTTTAAAAAAAATATTCAATGTACGGTTTTGACTTTCTTACGATTTTATTATATGTATAGATATTCATATAAAATTCTCTTGATATATCAGATAACCTTACTGCAGCGAGTGTTACAATGATATGGTACTATTATTTTACAATATTACTCATCGCATGAATACAGATATTAATATTGATGATATATTGTGAAAATGCAGCGTAAATAATTTATTTCTGTTACATAATAGTACGGGTTACGTAATAATAGATCATATGCAAACCATGTCACACATAAATAAGTACTTTATAAGCTTCTTGTTAAGGTAGATTTCACATTATGAGAATATTATCTGCGTGTCTAATTGTGCAAAGAAAATTCACCTTTGCTAAATGTGACGTACAGTCGACGGCTCGTCAATCGTTAGACGTGCACTACCAAAATAGCTTCTATTGCTTTCGTAATAGAGTCACTGTCAACTGCTGACGTTGTACGTAACATGTCGCTAGGTGACTTTGCTTTACCCAATTAGACACGCAGATAATATTTTCATCACTCATTTTAGTTTTAGAATATATTCCATATCGACCGCCGTGGCTTTGTTGGTAGTGAAACTGTATTTTGAGCTAAAGGTTACAGGTTCAATTCTCGTACAAGACAAATATTTGTGTTCATGAACATAATATGTCAAATTGAAAGCCAGTTTTGCAAGTACCTCCCCGAACACTGACTTTCCAGGCCCTGGATTATCTCACTGAGTGGGTGAATGAAGGCTTCATATTACCCACTCTGGTATTACTAAGTTTAATTACTTTTAACTCAGGTAATTGATTTATTAAGTTTAATATGGTCTGTTTTTATTTTTATTATTTTTAGCTAGTAAGTTACGACACCATTTTGTGTGCATGCTGAGTTTATCTATAAGTGATTGTTACGCTTCATTCCGATAAGTTACTTCTATTGCATTTGATTGTACCAGTGTAAACAATTGTTGGTGAACCAAACAAAATAAATATATAAATGTCTATTTGTCTGGGTTGTGTGTATATTTATACAATAAAAGGAATGTGCTTTAGACCACACGACTGAAGTAAAACTTAGATGTTAAAGTAGTTATGGCGTAAAGAGTAACAAGCATAGTAGGATGTGTACCGCTAGCGTTTTTGGCAGTGCACGCTGGAATAGCTCGCAGATGGTAGATTTTTTCCTACTTACTTGATTGACACTTATCGTAATATTTTGGACAAATCACACAATATCGTTATAAATTGTAGCCTATGTGTTATTCTGATGTACAAGCTATATTATTGTAAAGTTTAATTTAAATGCATTCTCTAATTTAAAAAGTGAAAGAGTAACAAAAAGTGAGCCATCACGGGACGCCTGGCAGATGTGAAACATCGACATTATTTTGTAAAAGTAATATGCAGAAAAGAACATATTGTGATAGGAACTAAATATGTCATAATGATAAAATAAAAAGTCGATTGCGCATGGCGACGCGTCGCCACACCGTACACACTACTATCGTATAGCGTGGCTACGCGACGCCACGGCATGCGTCGCCACGCCAGAAATCTGTTTTACGTGCGGCTATAGATGTTTCACATCAAAATCCATCCATCCATCGATACTTACAAACTTTCGCGTTTATAATATTAAGTAGGATCTGAATGTGCTTTCGTTATTCAGTTTCGTAGGCAAATAAAGCTCTTTAAGTCACGTTCACTATTTATGGTATAAATTGTATATATTCAAGACACTGAAAAATATGAACTAGCATATACCATTTTATTTTCAGAAGCGTACAAATATTCTGTTTACTACATTACAAATCACACTGAAAATACGTAAACAAACAAATCTTATGAAGCGGGAGGCAGGAAGTGAGAACCGGCTGTTCACCCCCACGCTATTCCCATTTCCTGCTATTCCATAATGACGTCTCCTTGTAACTAAATAATGTGCAAATGCCAAATCTGTTACAATTTTATTCATTTACCGATGTATAAAACAAACGTGGCGCATTCAAAAGTACATTAGCAGTTTAATTTATTGACGGGCCGATTGGCGTGGTTGGTAAATGCTTGTCTTTTACGCCGCAGGTCGTGGGTTTGATTCCCACCCAGGACAGATATATGTGTGCATGAACATGTCTGTTTGTCGTGAGTCTGGGTACAATTATCTATATAAGTATGTACCTATTTACAAAAAAAAGTAGTAAATGTAGTATATCAGCTATCTGGTTTCCATAGTACAAGCTCTGGGGATCAGACGGCCGTGTGTAATAATGTCCCAGGAAGTCCCAGGATACTATAGACGCTACAATTAAGCTACTGTTGAGGTTGAGAGCCTTTTGCGCCAACCATCTGCTCGTTGTCTTCATTTTTTAAATTGTAATGTAATAATACTATATGTAAAAATAATAGCTTATTAACTTTTTATTTATTGAAGGTTTCCAATAAATATATGTGATAACACAGACCGTACGGACGAACTAATTCAATTTTTTTTTGTTACTGTATTTGACTATGTTTATATACTGCATTGTGAGCAAACAATGCATAAATTTCATTATTTCATATTCCCAGGTAACTGTGCGTAAATCTGTTAATTGCTATATAGTTTTACCGCACACACTAAGACAATAGAGGAAGAAGAAAACATAGGAAATATATACTTGATCAGTTGCATAAAGTGGTGAGAATATTAGGGGACATATTAATGAAAGGACTTGTCCGTAAAACTGCAACTTAACTTAAGGCGTAGGTATTTATGGTATAGGAGCATAATCACGCATGTCTATGCTAAAGAAATATTTAGGTATAAAAAGGATTCCTTACTTTCCTTAACAGATATTAATCCCATCTGATTTTGGTTTTCTGTTGCGACTTTGGTCGCGTCATTTTCCGAGATATTCCAGCTTACCAGATCTTTTGCAATTACACCTGTCTAGTTCTGTTTTGGATATTTTGTCTTATCTGGATCCACATATATACAGAGTATACCATCAGCTTGATATCGTCCACTGCTGGACATAGACCTCCCCCAAAGGTTAACGTTGCCATTTGGAGGAATTTTCCGTAGTCACAGGGCTTGGCATACAAGTTTTCTTGGTAATGGTTGGTTGCGATTAAAAGTACATATTGTTATATAAAAATTATAATATTAAGTTTATTGAAACTGCTATTGGTCTTATGGTCGCGATTTATATCAATTAGGCCAACTCCCTTTTATCTTGATCGGTAAAAATATACTTCCTGCTATATAGTTATCGGCTATCCGGGGCTGTCCGCTTTCTCGAGTCCATTACTGTATCATATAAACATAGCGAACATAAAGTGCATATAATAACGACATTGAACTTCAATATCTACGGGTTATCTGTAACGTCTGGTTGTGGCGTGGTCTTGGAATTCTTTTGCATTGTGATTGTCCATTACACTTTGTTTGATATCTGTATATAGAATGAAAACTAGCTATTCCTTTATTTAGATTTCTCTTGTTTTCATATTAAAAAAAAAAAGAAATGACAACGCCCGCACTAGGGCATCTATTCCCTGTGTCGCGGGGTACTTTACAAACGTATCTATTATACGTTTTGGACACAAATTACATCCAGACCCAGAACCAATATTTATGAGTCACACAAATAGTTGTCCGGCGCGGGAGTCGAACCCGCGACACGAAGAGGCAATGCTGTCTTAGCCGCTGCGCCACACTTGCAGTCAATATTATAATGTTGTGCGAAATATTAGAAATTAAAAGATTTTTTTTCTTGAGTAAATTGACAATCTAATATATTATCATTTCAGCCGAATAACGTCTATTGTTGGAGGATCCCCCCAGATATGCCATAATTTGTACGGGTTTGCTATCGCAGCAATGAGATGCTGATGCTATTTTCTGGTAGTTATTCCTTCCGGCCGACTTCTACGCCTCCCCAAGGGATGAGATAGGGTTGTGATAATTGTTTCATATATTTATATATATACTAGCTGTCCCCCCCGGTTTTATCTGCGTTAAACTTTATAAATAGCCTATGTGTTATAGGATATATAAGCTATATGACTACGAAGTTACATCAACAGCCGTTCCGCAGACATTGCGTGAAAGAGTAACTAACATCCATACATCTATGTATCAATACTCACAAACCTTCACATGTATAATATTAGCACGATTCTATACACTGCAAAAATATCAACACCAGTTTACGGTATTTTTAAAAGCGTACAAATTATCTATTAACTATATTACAAATCACTCTGAAACTTGAAAATACGTAAAAATACAATCTCATGCAGCGGGATACAGAAAGTTAAAATCGACTGTTTACGCCGACGCACTTTCCACATCCTGCTATTCCATAATGACGCCTCTTTGTAACTAAATAATGTGCAAATGCCAAATCTGATGGAATTTTATTCATATGCCATAAATTTAATTTGACCAGGAGGCAGGCAATAGGCTCTTGATATGATAAACAAAAAAACAGGCCAATTTTCCTGTTACGAAGCGATCATAAAACTACACTAAATAATATCGTGTCAATTACGTTATCAATGTAAGAACTATACAGAAAGAAGGTCGATAATTCTTTTTACGAACAGGTGTACAAAAGACATACATACATACATAGACTCACGCCTGTTTCCCAGAGAGGTAGGCAGAGACAACGGATTTCCATTTGTCACGATCTTTGCACACGTCTTTTGCGTCGATTACTGTCATTATAATCTTAATACATGCTCGCCGGTTTAGGGTACTTCTGACCTGTCCTTTCTTGAGAACGTCTCCGATTTGGTCAGAGAATGTTCGACGAGGTCTTCCCCTTCCGGTTGTTCCATTCACACAGGCCAGGTATACTTCTTTAGTCAATCTTCTTTCATTCATCCTTTCTAAATGGCCAAACCATCTCAGGATACCTTTTTCAATCTTTGTGACTACATCCTCTTTCACACCACAACGCTCTCTTACATCAGTATTTCGAATTCTGTCTCTCAAAGACAAAACAAAAGACATGTTACAAATTTACAAATAGTTTTTACTTCTATAGGTAGTCCCCAAAGACTCGGTATGTTTCATTCTCGGCCTATCTTATTTACCTCTTACTGCCTCGTTGGTCTAGCGGTAGCGTGTTCACCCGCAGAGAACGAGGTACTGGGTTCAAATCCCGGGTCGGGCCAAAAAGTGATTTTGGGACTTTTCTGTAAAAAGAAAAAATTCTCAGCATCAACCCGAAGTCTGGGAGTTGGCGGTATATACCTCCGTGCCTCGGAGAGCACGTAAACCCGTCGGTCCTGTACCTGACCTCTTTCCGGTCGTGTCGCATAGGCGTCCCATCGGATCATGAGAGTGATGGAATAGAAAGTGCTCCTGTGTTTGCGCACACACTTGAGCACTATAATATTAGGTCTTTACCTATGAAATTGCCGTTCTGCAGTACTGGCCATTTCAAATCAAAATAATTTTTGTTTGGCTAAGAATTCTAATTTCAAATTAATTTTATTTAAAAAACATGGATTCTTTTTTCCAAAAGTAGTCATTTCTTTATTGATTAGTGTTACATTTTCATCGCATTTCAATCTTTTTCGTCATCATGGATACGTTAAAAATTCGAGTAATTATGGAATATGAGTACCGTCGTGGCAGCAACGCGGCACAAGCGGCACGCAACATCAACGACGTTTACGGAGCTAACACTACAAACCAACGCACCACCTGTTATTGGTTTGCTCGCTTCCGTTCTGGAAATTTCGACCTGAAAAATGAACCTCGCGGTCGTCCGAAGACTTTGGTCGACAATGACGAATTAAAGGCGGTTGTGGAAGCTGATGATACACAATCTACGGCTGAATTAGCAGCAGCTTTCGACGTTAGCGTCAAAACAATATTGGTCCATTTGCGTCAAATTGGCAAGGTAAAAAAGCTTGACAAATGGGTGCCCCACGAACTCAATGATCGCCAGCGCGAAGTACGCGTCGAGACGTGCCTTGCACTGCTCAACAGACACACAAATGAAGGAATTTTGAACCGCATTGTTACCTGCGATGAAAAATGGATTCTGTTTGATAACCGCAAGCGCTCAGCAAGTTGGTTGGATCCTGGTTCAGCACCTAAACAATGCCCTAAACGAAAACTTACCCCTAGAAAAGTGATGGTCACTGTTTGGTGGTCTAGCGCCGGTGTGATTCATCACAGCTTCTTACCAAACGGGGTGAGCATTACTGCAGATGTGTACTGTGAAGAACTGAGCACAATGATGGAGAAGCTGGCGCATCTCCAACCAGCATTGGTCAATCGCTCGTCTCCGCTGCTCCTGCACGACAACGCGCGACCTCATACTGCACAGCAGACGGTCTCCAAGTTGCAAGAACTGGGGTTGGAAGCTCTCCGTCATCCGCCCTACTCACCAGACCTTGCGCCTACAGACTACTACTTTTTCCAGAATTTGGATAACTTCTTGGCGGGAAAAAAATTCAATACCCGAGAGGCAGTACAAAATGCCTTTGAAGAATTTGTTGCCTCCCGTCCAGCTGATTTCTTTAAGAAGGGCATCAATAAACTGCCACTGCGATGGCAAAGATGCATTGATTGCATGGGTGATTACTTCGATTAATACAAATAAAAAAATTCATGAAAAAAATTCGTTTAAATTTTTTCATACAAAACGGCAATTTCATAGGTAAAGACCTATTATGTCCCGCGCAGATGGCTAATCTCTGTTGAGACTGGCCACCGTGGCCGAAATTCGGCTAGGAGGACATTATTATTATTATCTTATTTACCTACAAAAACAATTTAAATGCCTATAACAGGTAGTCAACGTAGCTACTGCTCTTCATGCATACAAAGTGTACACTCATAATATGCTAATACATCCAATATGAATTCCAAACTAGTTTGACGGGCCGGTTTGCGTGGTTGGTAGATACGCTTATATGCCTTTCACGCCGCCGCTCGTCGGTTCGATTCCCACCCAGTACAGATATTTGTGTGTCACATGTCTGTTTGTGTCCGTGAGTGGCGTTCAAATATATAAAGGTTAAAATGACTTAATCAATCGTTAAATGCCACTGTTGATTCTGGCTTCCAGTAGTTGCAGTGGTGGGTAAGAGGGACTAGTCCCGATTAAAAAAAAAAGTCCTAGTAGATATTCCCTCGGGTTGATTTCTACAGCCATGGGATGAGATGGGGTGATGATATTCTGATATTCGCCGGCCGTCACTCAACTTATATATTTCGAAATACATACTGTATATTATAGATAAATATTACACAGACAGAGAACAAAAGTAATTATGCAAGATTTATCCTGGGGCTCTACCGGCTAAGTCACCGAACATCGTTTTCGTTAATGGTGTTCAAATATATAAAGGTTAAAATGACTTAATCAACCGTTAAATTGGCTTCCATGAGCACATGTGACGTCATAAATGGTCCGGAATCGATTGTCAACGTTGACGCCGATTTAACCTTTATTTATTTGAACGCCGATCACTATCCCGATGTTCGGCGACTTAGCAGGTAGCCCCCCTGTTGGCGTGGTTGGCAAATGCTTGCTTTTCACACCGGAGGTCGTGGGTTCGATTCCAACCCAGTACAGATATTTCTGTGCATGGACATGTCTGTTTGTCCTGAGTCTGGGTGTAATTATCTATAAAGTGAGTATTTACAAAAGAAAAGTAGTAATGTAGTGTATCAGTTACATGGTTTCCAAAGTACAAGCTCTGCTTAGTTTGGGATCAGATGGCCGTATGTGAATAATGCCCCAGGATATTATATTTACCATCAAAAAAAATTGCTTTCTAGCCGAAATCGAACGAAGAGTTTAATACTCCAATTTTAAGTTTTTCTTTGTATCTGGTTATGTAGTTATTATAGTACTATTAGCATTTAAAATGTAAGTATGTTTATGTAAATTGTATATAAGTGTCAATTGTACCAAGATATTTATTTTTATTATTTACGTTACGGTTGTTTACGGTTCTTTTATAGATCACGTTAAACATAAATAAAAATATTGATATTTATTTTTCGTAAAATCATTTGTAAAATTAATTACAGGCCCGTTCATACAGTTTATGTTCCCCAAACTGTATTATTAAATATAATTATTTATGTTATATTATAACCATTTGTTTTAATTACTACTTCATAGTTGACGGATACAAAATATATACATCCAGACACAAAACAAAATGTTTTTTTTCTTTTTTCTTATTTTTTTTTAAGAAAACGCCTGTATAGTGTATCTAATCCCTGTAACGCGGGGTACTTTACAAACATATAATAGACGGACACAAATTACATCCAGACTCAGAACAACTATTTATGGGTCACACAAATAGTAGTCTTGCGCGGGAATCTAACCCGGGACACCGAGTGGCGAGGCAAGTGTCTGTGCCGTTGTGCCACATGTGCAGTTATCAATCCTTCCATATACCTGTGCAAATCCGGGACGGATCGCTAGTCTATCACAGTTTATCATGTCGAGATTCAAACCACTCTATTCATACGAGGTAGTCGTTAAACAGTCTACGTCAGAACACTTCCCGATTTCTATAAGAGGCCGACCGACCTTCGCAGACGTGTTACAATATACACGTTGGCATGCTAGCATTTTGCATATTCTACAACTTGTTAATATATCTAAAGGTGATCGCACATTACACCAATACCGTTATAAACTGAACTATTGATCCGGTATCAACGAGTCGTGGACAAGGCGATCGTCGGGTCCTGGGACTCTACCGGCTAAGTCACCTCAGATAACTCCTACTCAGGCAGCAGATCATATTTTAATTTTATTACATAACTAGCTGGTGCCCGCGACTTTGTCCGCGACAATTTTGAATGATGACCAATGTAACTACTTACTTCTATCTTAATCTAAAAAATATAACGTTTAAATCAAATAAGCAATATACATTGAATAAAACCTAACCTATAAATAACCTTACTAAGAAATAAATGAAAGACTACTTTGCTACTGTTATTTACAAAAAGGTCCCGATATCATCACGCAAAAATTAAAGAATACATATCAATTGTCCTTAAGTATAGTCAGTAAGTTAAATAAAGTAAAATAATAATCAACGATGCATTAATCACAAAGGTAACTCCAATTAGATTAGGTTGCGACATTTTGTGAACGAAACCATAGCGCGATCTAAAACGATGATTACGCCATCTACTAACAAAAATATAAACTTGTAAAGCGGTAAAATTAAGATATGTGCATATATTTTGGGTGAGATTTAGGCGATCATCTATTGATTCAGTTTTGGACTACCTTTTTTTATTTCAAGCATTTATTTATTTTAACCGATATGCCAATTAAGTTCCGCGATCTGAAACGACATTAACGCCATCTAGTTACAAAATTGTGAACTTGTAGATCAGTAAAATTAAGATGATGTTTTTTGGGTGCGATCATCTCGACACCAACAATTTATACTACGCTAACTCGAATTTTAGATAAATTGGTTTTTTATCCCAATTTGATTAAAATGTCGTTTTTTTAATTTGATAATAGGTCACCGTAGCCTAGTTGGTAGTGCTCCTGCCTACGAAGCTGGTGGTCCTGGGTTCGAATCCCGGTAAGTGCAAATATTTGTGTGATGAGCACAAATATTTGTTTCTGAGTCATGGATGTTTTCTATGTATATAAGTATTCATCTATCTATATAAGTATGTATATCGTCGCCTGGTACCCATAGTACAAGCTTTGCTTATTTTGGGGATAGGATGATCTGTGTGACATTGTCCCTAGATATTATTATTATTATAAAATTTACCAAATAAAGAAGTTACAAATCTTATAAAACACTAAATCTTTACTTAGACGACAACGACCACGAGATTTTAAGCTACTTGGCATAAGAAACTAATTTTTTAACATTTGAGTTTGCTTAAATTGTTGGTGGCGATCTTTTGAATCAGTTTTGGATTACCTTTTTTTAACAACAAATTATTCCCTGGATTGCTTTATTTTAACTGAAAGACCAAATACCAATTTACATGCGTTTAACTCAAAAAATACAGACTTTCATACAAACTTACATCGCCTATTCTAGTCGTCCTTAGGGGTGGAATTTCCAAAAATCCTGAAATATATATTTATTATTTTTAAATGAAATGCCATATACCTACCAATTTTCATGCGTTTACCTAAAAATTGTCACATTTTTATATCTTTTTTATTCTTACATCCCCTATTTGTCACCCTTAGGGGTGGAATTCTCGGAAATCCTAAAATAAATATTTTTTATTTTTATCTGAAAGGCCAAATACCAATTTTCATGGGTTTAACTTCAAAAATGTCGCATTTTGCATACAAACTTACATCCCCTATATTACGCCCTAAGGGGTGGAATTCTCAAAAATCCTGAAATATATATTTTTAATTTTAACTGAAGTGCCAAATAATAGTTTTCATGCGTTTAACTTAAAACTTTTCACATTTTTCATACAAACTTACATACCCGATTTTACGCCCTTAGGGGTGGAATTGTCAAAAACCTTTCTTTAGTGGATGCCTACGTCATAAAATGTACCTTCTGTCAATATTTCAAGTCTTTAACTCCAGCCGTTTAGGCTGTGCGTTGATATGTCAGTCAGTCAGTATAAACTTACATCACCTATTTTATGCCCTTCGGGGTGGAATTTTCAAAAATCCTGGAATACATATTTTTATTTTTTAACTGAAAGGCCAAATACCAATTTTCATGGGTTTAACTTCAAAAAAGTCGCATTTTTCATACAAACTTACATACCCTATTTTACGCCCTAATTAAATTCCCAAAAATCCTGAAATATATATTTTTAATTTTTAACTGAAATGCCTAATACCAATTTTCATGCGTTTAACTTAAAAATTGACACATTTTCCATACAAACTTACATCCCCTATTTTTCGCCCTTGGGGGTGGAATTTCCAACAACCCTGAAATACGTGACTTTTTATTTTTAACTGGAAGGCCAAATACCAATTTTTATGCCTTAAACTTAAAAAACGGCAAATTTTCATACTAACTTATCGCCTCTGTTTTACCCCCTTAGGGGTTGAATTTCGAAAAACCTTCCTTATTCCTTGTCTGCATTATAAAGCAAACATTTGTGCAAAATTTCAACTTTCTAGGTCCAAGGGTTTGGGCTGGGCGTTGATGAGTCAGTCAGTCAGTCAGGACTTGTCTTTTTATTTATATAGACAATATCAGGCACCTTCTATTTCCTAACTAATCTTTTTCTGAGTGTACCGACTATAATATTTTTAGGTTATTTACGGTTTTATAAAATAACTCCTTAACCCGTGTTTTCTTTACAAAAAGAACTTCTGTAGGATTTCCTATGATAAGTGTAGTCTCTTAAAAACCACGTTTGAATTTGATGCAAGATCGAACGGGATCCCATATATCCATGAGCATTATCCTTTCTAAGGCCTGCCGCTGCGCCTCCTATGTAATTTTGGTGTCCAATCCGGTTGATAGCGCCCGGAATCCAAGCGGGTACGGACAAGATCATAAATTTTAGCGTCTATGTTCGTCAGGATGTCCAGGTGTGGGAATCTTCCAAGTAAAGGCGCCACATCGAACGAAATCCAAATCCACGGACCACTCTGATGGCAATCACCCGCTGCAGGCTATTCAGGGGCTCTACTGGCTAAGCCGCCGAACATCGATTTCTTAAATAGCTTTCAAATAAATAAAGGTTAAAAATGACTTAATCAATCGTTATACATATAATAAAATCGTAGAAAAGTCAAAACTGTACATTGAATATTTTTTAAAAAGGAGACTTGGGCGTGATCTACAATCAATGTCGAAGCCGAAAATATAGTTTTGAGAATTTTTGTCTGTGCGTCTGTTTGTCTGTATGTATGTCCGGGCTAAACTCAAAAAGTACTGCATGGATTAACTTCAAATTTTGCATGAATATTACTATGAGGTTGGGTCAACATATAGGCTACATATTATCACGCTATCACCTACGGCGGAGGAGCTGTGATGATTTGTAAAGTTTAACGCGGGTAAAACCGCGGGGCACAGCTAGTAAAACATAAATTTCTTAGTATTAGTCCGAAGTCTGGGAGTTGGCGGTATTTACATACCGCTGAGCCTCGGAGAGCACGTCAAGCCGTCGCTCCTTTACCTCTCCTCTTTACGGTCGTGTCTCTAGTCGTTCCACCGGATCATGAGAGCGATGGAATAGAGAGTGCCTGTGTTGTTGAGTATAATATGTCCCGCCCAGATGGATAGTTTCCGGTAAGCCAGGCCGCTGTACCCAAAAATCGACAGAAGGACATTATTAAAAATAAAATTAGGCAACATCTATGATAATTTAAGATATATAGTTTATTATATTATGTTATAGTTTTTAATACCTTGCATGCAAATGTATTTTTTATGTAAACTACATGCTATAACGAAAAAAACAGGTAGGTACTTGTGATATTGTGTTCTACAAATCCTTAGTAATGATTTGAATGATTTTAAGTTCCTAAAATAGGCATTTAATGAAGTATTGATTACTATTTAATTGGACTACACTATCAGCAGGCTCTCAAGATAAGCACAAAGGGACTTCCCCGCCACCTGATATCTGAACTTATAATATAAATACCAAAGTTATGATTTTTTGTTTGTTTGTTATGGATAAACGCAAAAAACGAATAACGAACATAACGTATATTTTAAGTAAGTAATTTTAGTCATTATTCCCCATTAGTAACCGCCCGGAGTAGAGGTTCGAACCCCGAAGGGGGTACTCTCCACATACGGTACTTATTTTCCAGTTTATTTTACTAGATAGCGTCTGATCTCAAACTAGGCAGAGGCTGTACTATATGTATACCAGACAACTGATAAACATACTTATATATTTCTTAATACATACATACATCACCGCCATAATGAAATGAAATGATGAAATTTATTCAGCACTTGGGTATTAACATATAGTTGTACTTGTCTAGCTCATAATGCAGTACATAAACATAGTAATAATATAATATTAATAATATTTAGGGCCAATGTCACACAGATCATCCTAGCCCCAAACTTAGCAAAGCTTGTACTATGGGTACCAGGCGACGATATACATACTTATATAGATAGATAAATACTTATATACATAGAAAACATCCATGACTCAGAAACAAATATTCGTGCTCATCACACTAATATTTGCACTTACCGGGATTCGAACCCAGGACCACCAGCTTCGTAGGCAGGAGCACTACCAACTAGGCTACGGTGACCGTCGATTTTTTTATTATAATAATATTAAGGTTAATATATAGTCAAATCTGCTGTGTGGTGACGGCGACAAATATCGGAATCAGAATATCATCACCCCATCTCATCCCGTGGGGGGCGTAGAAGTCGACCCGAGGGAATATCTACCAGAGGATGGGCAGCAGCTTCCTTCTGATTACTATGACCATCTTACTGCGATCGCCAACCCGCCTGCCAAGCGTGGCGATTATGGCATATCCCCCCAAGACGATTCTTGAGGGAGGCTTGTCCAGCAGTGGACTTATTTAGCTGTAATGATGATGATGATAGTCAAATACAGTAACAAAAAAAATATTAGTCCGTCCGTGCGGTCTGTATATTTTCATCATAGCATGTAAATTTTTATTTGAACCCTTAAATAAATTATAAGTATTCATTTAAGGATTAAAATAAAAATTTACAAGTTTTAGAAGTTAGGTACTAAGATATTATTTTTAAATTTAGTAATAGAATATATAAATTAAAAAAAATGAAGACAATGAGCAGATATTCGGCTCAGAAGGGTCTCAACCAGCAGCCTTATTTAAGCGACTAATACCTAAGGGCACCCTTATGGGTTTTGGGTAGCTGAAGTAAAAAAATGGTATTCTAAATGAGGGTGTGATCACCGATCACGTGTTTAGGGGGCCAACGCGATCCTCGCCGCCGAGGAACCTACCCTAGCTAACCTGGGGCTTTCTCTAACTATCTGGCGGATGACCCGGAGAAGAAAGCCGCAAAGAAACATATCAGCTGGAAGACGACCACTGCTGGACAAAGGGCTCCTCAAGTACCTGTCTTGCGCTAGCCGCATCCAGCCGCTTCCCGCTTCCGCTTACACCCAGACACAGAACAATTAATCGTAGGCATCAAGCAAAGGTTTGTCCTAGGTGGGGATCGAACCCACGACCTTCGCCTTCACAGTCAGGGTCGCTAACCACTGAACCAACACGCCAGTCTTGTTATACCAGCAATGTGACACGTTTTCGAATTCAAGTTCTATTTCCTGCTTCGTTTCTATATTTTTATTTCTATAATTCTGATAATATTGATTTATAATTGATTAATTATGCAAAGTTAAATACATCACGAAACCGAAGTGCTTTGTGTGTTTGACATAGGAATGATATCATCCACGAAGACCAGGTACTTCCGGGAAAGATAAACTGTATGATTTAATCTATTAATTTACTAGCTATGCCCCGTGGTTTCCCGCGTTAAAGTAGTTTTGGCGTAAAAGAGTAACAAACGTACATGCATACATCTATACTTACAAACTTTCGTGTTTATAATATTAGTAGGATGTGCACCTCTAGCGGTTTTGGCAGTGCACGCCGGAATAGCTCGCAGGTGGTAGGTTTTTTCATAGTTACTTGACACTTATCGTCATATTTAAGACAATGCACACAATATCTTTATAAATTGTAGCCTATGTGTTATTCTGATATATAAGCTATATCATTGTAAGGTTTCATTAAAATCCATTCAGTAGTTTTTACGTGAAAGATTAACCAACATCCATCCATCCATCCATACTTACAAACTTTCGTGTTTATAATATTAGTAGGATGTGTATCTCCACCGGTTTTGGCAGTGCACGCCGGAATAGCTCGCAGATGGTAGGTGTTTTCCTAGTTACTTGACACTTATCGTCATATTTCAGACAATATCACACAATATCTTTATAAATTGTAGCCTATGTAAAATTCTGATGTATAAGCTATATCATTGCAAAGTTTCATTAAAATCCATTCTGTAGTTTTTACGTGAAGGAGTAACAAACATCCATCCATCCATACTTACAAACTTTCGTATTTATAATATTCGTAGGATGTGTACCTCTAGCGGTTTTGGCAGTGCACGCCGGAATAGCTCGCAGATGGTAGGTGTTTTCCTAGTTACTTGACACTTATCGTCATATTTCAGACAATATCACACAATATCTTTATAAATTGTAGCCTATGTGAAATTCTGATGTATAAGCTATATCATTGCAAAGTTTCATTAAAATCCATTCTGTAGTTTTTACGTGAAGGAGTAACAAACATCCATCCATCCATACTTACAAACTTTCGTGTTTATAATATTAGTAGGATGTGCATCTCTAGCGGTTTTGGCAGTGCACGCCGGAATAGCTCGCATTTGGTAGGTGTTTTCCTAGTTACTTGACACTTATCGTCATATTTCAGACAATATCACACAATATCTTTATAAATTGTAGCCTATGTGAAATTCTAATGTATAAGCTATAACATTGCAAAGTTTCATTAAAATCCATTCAGTAGTTTTTACGTGAAAGAGTAACAAACATCCATCCATCCATACTTACAAACTTTCGTGTTTATAATATTAGTAGGATGTGCATTTCTAGCGGTTTTGGCAGTGCACGCCGGAATAGCTCGCAGATGGTAGGTTTTTTCCTAGTTACTTGACACTTATCGTCATATTTAAGACAATTCACACAATATCTTTATAAATTGTAGCCTATATGATATTCTGATGTATAAGCTATATCATTGCAAAGTTTCATTAAAATCCATTCAGTAGTTTTTACGTGAAAGAGTAACAAACATCCATCCATCCATACTTACAAACTTTCGTGTTTATAATATTAGTAGGATGTGCATCTCTAGCGGTTTTGGCAGTGCACGCCGGAATAGCTCGCAGATGGTAGGTGTTTTCCTAGTTACTTGACACTTATCGTCATATTTAAGACAATTCACACAATATCTTTATAAATTGTAGCCTATGTGAAATTCTGATGTATAACCTATATCATTGCAAAGTTTCATTAAAATCCATTCAGTAGTTTTTACGTGAAAGAGTAACAAACATCCATCCATCCATACTTACAAACTTTCGTGTTTATAATATTAGTAGGATGTGCATCTCTAGCGGTTTTGGCAGTGCACGCCGGAATAGCTCGCAGATGGTAGGTGTTTTCCTAGTTACTTGACACTTATCGTCATATTTAAGACAATTCACACAATATCTTTATAAATTGTAGCCTATGTGAAATTCTGATGTATAAGCTATAACATTGCAAAGTTTCATTAAAATCCATTCAGTAGTTTTTACGTGAAAGAGTAACAAACATCCATCCATCCATACTTACAAACTTTCGTGTTTATAATATTAGTAGGATGTGCATCTCTAGCGGTTTTGGCAGTGCACGCCGGAATAGCTCGCAGATGGTAGGTTTTTTCCTAGTTACTTGACACTTATCGTCATATTTAAGACAATTCACACAATATCTTTATAAATTGTAGCCTATATGATATTCTGATGTATAAGCTATATCATTGCAAAGTTTCATTAAAATCCATTCAGTAGTTTTTACGTGAAAGAGTAACAAACATCCATCCATCCATACTTACAAACTTTCGTGTTTATAATATTAGTAGGATGTGCATCTCTAGCGGTTTTGGCAGTGCACGCCGGAATAGCTCGCAGATGGTAGGTGTTTTCCTAGTTACTTGACACTTATCGTCATATTTAAGACAATTCACACAATATCTTTATAAATTGTAGCCTATGTGAAATTCTGATGTATAACCTTTCTGCCTATTCCCACCAAAATTGCACTTGCCCAGTCCCTTCTTCTTTCGATACTAGATTATGCAGATGTCAGCTATCTTGATCTTACTGAAGCCCAACTGGATAAACTTGAGCGTCTCCAGAATGTCTGCATAAGATTTGTATTTGGTCTTCGCAAATACGATCATGTCTCTGAATTTCGCAAAAAACTCAAGTGGCTACCTATACGACTTCGCCGGAATGCTCATATTCTGTCATTTCTATACAGTATTCTGTTTACTCCTTCCACTCCCTCTTATCTGAAAGATCGTTTTTCTTTCCTACATGAATCACATTCGAAAGCCTTGAGATCCACTAACAATCAGCGGTTAAAAATACCGACGCACTCCACAAAGTTTCTCGATAACGCATTTGTTGTACAAGGTGCTCGTTTGTGGAATGCGTTGCCATTGTTTATTAGGCGTGCACAATCATTAAATACATTCAAAAGACTTGTTAATGATCACTATTTGAGTACTACATAGTTCACATAATGACACGTATTATTATTATGAATGTACATATAATTAGTAAGTAGGTATAAATAGTTTTAAGTATGGTACAAATAGTACCTTATAATAAGTACTTTGTACACTTGCAACTGCCCCATCTCTGTAACTCCTTTCTCCTTTCACTACCTAGGTTGCCTGGAAGAGATCACACTTAGTGATAAGGCCGCCAATTGTACTATAATAATTTGTATGTTGTCGCTTTTGTATTATTTCTTAAGGTGTACAATAAAGAGTTTATCTATCTATCTATCTATCTATATCATTGTATTTGTGGATTTATCCGCTGCTTATGATACGGTGAACCTAAGACGTCTGTTGTGGAAGGTACAGACCATGACCAACGACCTAAACTTCGTGCGGATACTCCGTGAACTTTTACATAACCGCCGTTTCCAGGTCCATCTACTCGAAGATAAAAGTCGTTGGAGGGCGCAAAAAAACGGTTTACCTCAAGGTAGTGTCCTAGCACCGCTCCTTTTTAACATCTACACCAACGACCAGCCATCCATACCGAATACGTCCCGCTTTCTCTACGCAGATGATTTGGCGCTTACTTCGCAGGCCCTATCATTTGACGAGATTGAGGTTTATTTGTCTGGCGCTCTTGAAAGCTTGGCTGACTACTACCACGCTAACTCACTTAGGCCCAATCCGAGCAAAACCCAGTCGTGCATATTCCATCTTCGTAATAGAGAGGCGGGTCGAAAACTTGACATAGTTTGGGACGGTGTATCCATCGAGCACAGTTGCTTCCCAAAATATCTTGGTGTTACTTTGGATAGATCACTTACATTTAATAAAAACTGCAAGAACATCAAGCAGAAAGTGCAATCTCGCAACAATATCTTGCAACGCCTTGTGCGCTATAAATGGGGTGCTTCACCTGATGTCATGCGGACTTCTGGACTGGCGCTAGCTTTTTCATGTGGAGAATTCGCGTGCCCCGTATGGAGTCGTTCAGCCCACGCAAAATTAGTGGATACCGCTTTGAATGAAACATGCCGGATCATCACTGGTTGTCTCAAACCGACGCCGCTCCAGATGCTATATCCGCTGGCAGGCATAGCGCCACCAGATGTTCGCAGAACCGTGGCAAGCTCCAACGAACGGTCTAAAATGAGCAACGATACACGGCACCTTATGTACAACAGTAAGCTTGTGGCACAAAGGCTTAAAAGTCGAAAAAGTTTCTTGAAGTGTGTGCTTCCACTCTCTGGTGAACGGTCCAAGACACGGCTCAAACTGTGGCGAGACAGTGCTTGCCTACCCATCCCATTCGTCCCTCCCGCTGAAAACCTTCCGCCCGGACACAAGTTGCCATGGCCATCCTGGAAGTCCCTGAATAGACTCCGGACCCAAGTTGGTCGAAGCAAGGAAAACCTGCTCAGGTGGGGGTTTTTAAACATTTCCAACCTAGAGTGCAAGTGTGGTTCTGTTCCTCAAACTATGGCACACTTGTTAAAATGTCCTGCGTGCCCTAATGCCTGCACGTTACAAGATCTAATGGACGCTACTGACAACGCTCAACGCGTAGCTGAATTCTGGGCTGACTTAATTTAGATTGCCATCGACACGCTAAGAAGAAGAAGAAGAAGAAGAAGATTGCAAAGTTTCATTAAAATCCATTCAGTAGTTTTTACGTGAAAGAGTAACAAACATCCATCCATCCATACTTACAAACTTTCGTGTTTATAATATTAGTAGGATGTGCATCTCTAGCGGTTTTGGCAGTGCACGCCGGAATAGCTCGCAGATGGTAGGTGTTTTCCTAGTTACTTGACACTTATCGTCATATTTAAGACAATTCACACAATATCTTTATAAATTGTAGCCTATGTGAAATTCTGATGTATAACCTATATCATTGCAAAGTTTCATTAAAATCCATTCAGTAGTTTTTACGTGAAAGAGTAACAAACATCCATCCATCCATACTTACAAACTTTCGTGTTTATAATATTAGTAGGATGTGCATCTCTAGCGGTTTTGGCAGTGCACGCCGGAATAGCTCGCAGATGGTAGGTGTTTTCCTAGTTACTTGACACTTATCGTCATATTTAAGACAATTCACACAATATCTTTATAAATTGTAGCCTATGTGAAATTCTGATGTATAACCTATATCATTGCAAAGTTTCATTAAAATCCATTCAGTAGTTTTTACGTGAAAGAGTAACAAACATCCATACATCCATACTTACAAACTTTCGTGTTTATAATATTAGTAGGATGTGCATCTCTAGCGGTTTTGGCAGTGCACGCCGGAATAGCTCGCATTTGGTAGGTTTTTTCCTAGTTACTCGACACTTATCGTCATATTTCAGACAATATCACACAATATCTTTATAACATATAGCCTATGTGTTATTCTGATGTATAAGCTATATCATTGTAAAATTTCATTAAAATCCATTCAGTAGTTTTTACGTGAAAGAGTAACAAACATCCATCCATCCATACTTACAAACTTTCGCGTTTATAATATTAACTTAGTACGATACCAGATATATGGTTTTCATAGTACAAGCTCTGCTTAGATTGGGATCAGATGGACGAGTGTGTAAAAAATGTCCCAGGATATTATTATTTCGCAAAAGTACGATCTCTTGTATATTTTATGTTTTTATCGGTTTCTTAAACACATTGTAATTACGTGGCAACAACGCTAACAGGCCCGTCCCATAATTAGCCCATTATTTTATTTATTTATTTATTTTTATTAGGAAGATCAACAGCTTTCCATGACATATTAGCTTTATATAGCTAATATGTGACTGCACGTGTGGCGCAGCGGCTAAGACAGTCGCCTCGCTGCTTCGTGTCGCGAATTCGATTCCCGCGCCGGACAACTATTTGTGTGACCCATAAATACTTGTTCTGAGTCTGGATGTAATTTATGTCCATCTATTACATGTTTGTAAAGTGTCCCGCGACACAGACTTTAGATTCCCTAGTGCGGGCGTTGTCTTTAAAAAAATATGTTATACATGACTGATACCCATTAATAGGACTTGTAAATAATAGGGCTCCACTTATAAATTAATTATTTGTTATGACTATATACATAAAAGATAAATAATATCAATCTGTTCTCACTTTTGACACACAGTTTGTCATCTCTTCTCAGTTTGTCAGTGTGCCAGAAGCATGCTAGTGTATATAAACTTTATTATAATAATTTACTTCTAAAACCTATTATTTAAATGTTAGCGAACCGGAAGACGCAGCGTGGGCAGGCCCCCTACAAGATGGACCGATGATTTTGTCCGGGTCGCCTTTGTCCAGCAGTGGACGTCTTTTGGCTGATATGATGATGATGAAATGTTACCTTTTTGCACTCCCTTTTCCATATAAACTTTAACTGTTCCAAATTTAACACTCCTCCGTCGGCGCAATTTTCGTAAAATTGGTACAAAGATTTTGTTTCACGTATTAATATACTAGATAATTTTAATTAGTGTCCATCATTTTTTAATACCTAGGGATAAGTACAGGCGCTAGCACATCAAGCTACTCCAATCTGTCAAATTTCCCCAATTGAAAGTGAACCTTATGCTTATGAGATAAAGTAGAAAATCTATAAAAGAAATTTGACAGGTGGGGTAGCTGGATGTGCTGGCAACTGTTTCCAAACTAGGCAGAGCCTTTACTATGGCAACAAGACAACTGATAAACATTCTTATATATTTCTAAATATATTCATATAACGAAGTTGTATGTTTGACCTTCTCGCTAATTATTTTCGTCACATTTACTCGTAGCTGTCATTTGGCAAATATATTTATACGTATACCGGATTTTGTTAGCAATATTATATTAAAGATAGATATGTACACTTTATTGCACATCACAGAATAAAAATTTAGATATATAGACTCAGTTTCCAATTATGTACAGTTGGCGGTCTTATCGCATAAGAGCGATTTCTTCCAGACAATCAATTCCAGACGTTTGATGGACTAGATACTAAAATAAATATATAAATAATAATATACAGTCGTGGTCAACTAATTAGGGACATTCAAGATAGTGAAGGGCTATAACCGGTTATGTACATATAAATATAAAACCCTATTGATTTCTCAGCACCTATTATTTGCATAATGTGATCCGATTATTATGCTATAAATGGCTGTTAATAAAATATTACATAAATAGAAAAAGTATTTAATAACAAAGATTAAACATGTATTAAATATTAAGGTACAATTGTGTAGTGGACATTTAATTAAGGACAGTAAAGTATAATGAAAAATACAGTTAAACAAAACTTATAATCTGCAGTGTTATAATATCTTTAACAGCTCCATTTTATTACGTGTAAAATCAGTACCCAGTAGCAAAACCTTTGTTAGTAATTACCGCTTGACAGCGATGTGGCATAGACATTATTCGTTTCTGACATGTTTCGACAGGAATGTTTGCCCATGCCTCACAAAAAGCTTCATGAAGTTCATCCAAATTTGTATTACGATAGTGGCAACTTTTAACACTGCAGATTATAAGTTTTGTTTAAGAGCCATTTCACGCTTTCGCGCGAATTTCTAAGATTTTGGGCTCCTCTATTACCATTTTAAGTAATACCCAGAAATTATTGAATACATGTTAAATATGGAAAAAGCGTTTTTGTTGACGTTTAATGTATCACATTTACCAAAAAAAAATTGCTTGTTCTGTAGTGACTCATCTCCCACAACCATTTTAATGAAAAAGCGCCGTAGAGTGAATTTCAAAGTCCTGTATCTAGCAATAATACTTATCAACTAAGCTAAAAAAATACATTCAGCATGAGACATATATTTTATTCGTCGTTTAATGTAACAGATTCTTGAATTTTGTTACCATTAATTAGTAAAAAAATAAATCCTTACACCAATTTTAATTTTTTTTTGGAATTTCATAGTGATTTTTGGTTTAAATAAAGCGTAATTACTAAAATAAAATTATACCATAATAAACTATGTTCTTTGGAGAATCGAATTCTACAGTTTTTTTTTTAAATATTGCAATTAATTTGTCATAATATCGATTTGAATATCAGTTTAAATTACAATAAATTACGATACATGGGTGGCCACCGATTAGTACGGCGCGAGCGCCCATCAAGGTAGGACCTGTGCCATTTTTCCCGCGTCCCGACTTTCGAGCGCTCGTATAGTGAAGTAATTCATATACTGCGACCACATAGTTTTGATTCATTTGTATTTTTTCATAAGGTACGGTTTTATTTATTAAGAAGTATGTATGTATGTAAGATTTTAGTTTTTTGTAGAATAATTATATATTTTTAATAATTTAATTTATTTAATAATTATATATTAACAACCAATCCCAAGTTGAGATGAACAAGAACCACGACTGGTACTACCAGGTTCAGGGCCAGTTGCACATAGCTAAAAAAACGTATGTGTATTTGCTGTATGGACTGGTCCTGATTTTCCATTGAAAGTAGTGAGAGTAGAGAAAGACGACGTTTTTTGGCAGGCGAAAATGCTACCCAAATTGGTTCGGTTTTACCAAGACTGCGTATTGCCGGAAGTCATAGATCCGAGAAAGGCAAGATCAATGACTTTACGGCAAATATGCATTTAGCATAAATATAGCAAAATACTATGTTCGTTTTTGTATCAACTTTTATTAAATATTTTACATAACATACCTATCCGTGTTTTCTTATTAATCTAGTGAGAAATCTTTGTTAGAGTAAATAAAACTTTTTTTTTAATAAATCTTTTATCAATTTTACCTTACGATTGCGGCTCAAGATAGCCTCGTCCGTCTTGACACGTGTATTACACAGTTTACATTACGTTTGAGTGGGTAGACACGCACACATAAACAATGATGGAGTCTTTTACCTAAACTCGAGCGTAATCATTTTGTGAAATGGCTCTTAACTGTATTTTTCATTATACTTTACTGTCCTTAATTAAATGTCCACTACAGAATTGTACCTTAATATTTAATACATGTTTAATCTTTGATATTAAATACTTTTTCTATTTATTTAATCTTTTATTTACAGCCATTTATAGCATAATAATCGGACCACATTATACAAATAATAGGTGTTGAGAAATCAATAGGGTTTTATATTTATATGTATATATATAACCGGTTAGCCCTTCACTATCTTGAATGTCCCTAATTAGTTGACCACGACTGTATATATACAACATGTAACTTAATTAACGCACATCCTGAAAATGGTTTGTTCAGAATCGTCTACTGAATCAATTTATATCATTTTTAATATAAGTAAATTTTATTCCAAAATAATTAAAACTACGGAAATCATTGTCATATCAAGCCTATACAGTCAAAACAAATTGAAATGGACCGTAAAGTCATAGTAATAAGACTTTTAAATCGCAGTTTTATTTGTATTCATACAAATTCCATCATTCAATACAAAATAAAGAAAAAACTTTATTCTAAGAAACTAATTTAGTAAATAACAATGCATATACATGTTAAATTAAAAATTCAGTGTATGTATTATGATTACAACATAATATTCTAATTGGGGTGTTTGGGGGTGTGTGTTAATTACGTTACATCTTGTATACACACTAACATTATTTATTTTTGATTTAATGGCAGGGCATTCCACAGACGAGTTGCTTGCATTGTAAAGGATTTTCGAGTAAAACTATGAAATGTCCCGATATTCTAAGCTGCAGATTCTTTATTATTATGTTCGCGTTCTTCTAACGCATAAGCCAACATTAAATAAAAATGAGACACACTAGCTTTATAAAATACGAGTCTAGGTACTTTAGAAGACCACACTACGTAAAACTTCAAAAGTAACTGGCTATGAGAGAAAGATTGAAAGAAAATGTGTGATCACACCTCTCTCTCTAGCCCCTTTAGTAATATACGAAACGTAACTCTGTCTCTTTTTTATCTTCACTAATTTATATCTCCCTCTCGGCTTCCGTTCTCCTATCCGATCACCCTATTCATAACGCTCTATATCCCTATAAAATTAGGTTTTGCTTTGTATACATTTTACGTTTTATCTATCTATAACTTAGCTAAACTGTGTTGTATAACCTTTTTCTTTTCCTTTTTCTTTTCGTAACTAATTTCTGCTTTTGCAACTCCATATTTAAAAAATATATATGATATTATGTATGTATAGTATATTATTATTTAATCAAATATAAGTATATATTTATGTAACTTGTACATAAGTACATAACGTTGAGCAATGATACTCACGATAGTACACTTACAACTACCGCCTTTTCCATTTTACTTTTGCTATTCCACCCAAACATTGTCGTTAATGGTTAGTTTATAGTTTATTTATTCGTCAATGTTTATACATGATATATTCTTATTAACAAATTCACAATTTAATGTTAATCATCAATAATAAGCAATACATATGAAATTCATGTTGTCGTCTAGTGTCAATTGTAAAAGATATAAGTAAAAATTATTAAATGAATAGATATTACAATAGTTAATAAAATACAAGAATCATTGTCTGAAAGAGAGTGATACAAAGTGA
The DNA here is from genome assembly GCA_951640165.1 of Pseudoips prasinana. Classification (NCBI taxonomy): domain Eukaryota; kingdom Metazoa; phylum Arthropoda; class Insecta; order Lepidoptera; family Nolidae; genus Pseudoips; species Pseudoips prasinana. The sequence goes on from OX621260.1 coordinate 22,319,740, forward strand.
TATGACCGCCAATTATAGCTGTATTGAAAAAAGGTATAATTGGCGGTCTTAAAAGCAAATTTTGCTTTCTGGTGCAATAAAGTGTACTCTATCTTTCTATCTAAACTTGTACTTCTAACATTATATAGTGTCTGATTACTTTACTGTAGTGTGTGATCACTTTTAGTTTAGAAGCTCATATTGTACAGAGGCCAGCACATCAAGCTACCCTAATCTGTCAAAATTCCCCAATTGAAAGTGAACCTTATACTTTTGTGATAAAGTTGAAAATCTATAAAAGAAATTTGACAGATTGGGGTAGCTGGAGGTGGTGGCGTCTGTACAACTGTTTCTTTTCCAAATAAATAAAGAACGCTCTCGTCACGCATTCACCATATGACTCCCGAAGTGCGAAAAGACGTTTGACTTCAAATATCACGGAGAGACATGAGGATAGAAAAACCGGCCAAGTGCGAGTCGGAATCGCACACGAAGGGTTCTGTACCGTTATCTATAAAAACGAGCAAAAATTTCACGTGTGTTCTATGGAAGCCCACTTAAATATTTAACTTATTTTATTAGTTGTTATAGCGGCAACAGAAATATATCACGGTCACCGTAGCCTAGTTGGTAGTGCTCCTGTCTGCGAAGCTGGTGGCATTAGCACGAATATTTGTTTCTGAGTCATGGATGTTTTCTATGTATATAAGCATTTATCTATCTATATAAGTATGTAGTTATATCGTCGCCTGGTACCCATAGTATAAGCTTTGCTTAGTTTGGGGCTAGGATGATTCGTGTGACATTGTCCCTAGATATTATTTATTATTATCATCTGTGAAAATTTCAACTGTCTAACTATCACGGTTCATGAGATACAGACTGGTGACAGACGGACAGAAAGATAGACAGACAGCGAAGTCTTAGTAATTAATAGGGTCCCGTCGTACCCTTTGAGTACGGAACCCTAAAAAGATGGAAGCTCATTGAAAAGTGGGGGAACCAATGAGACCGTTCTCAAGACATCACCGGCCACTATACATAACAGTAACAGGGCTCCCGGAATGTCGGTCGGCGACCGGTCTAATACTATGCCACAGATACTATAGTGCGTGTGCGCAAATACAGGTGCATTCCCAATTCGATGGGACGCTAATCGAACTCTACTAGACTCATCAAACAGCATGCCGACGGCTCTACGTCTTATGAGACACGGGGGACTAACATCGGCAAGTTTTATACTACGAGATATTATGAGTACCTCATAATATCCCAAACTAATAATATTAGGTCTTTACCTATGAAATTGCCGTTCTGCAGTACTGGCCATTTCAAATCAAAATAATTTTTGTTTGGCTAAGAATTCTAATTTCAAATTAATTTTATTTTAAAAACATGGATTCTTTTTTCCAAAAGTAGTCATTTCTTTATTGATTAGTGTTACATTTTCATCGCATTTCAATCTTTTTCGTCATCATGGATACGTTAAAAATTCGAGTAATTATGGAATATGAGTACCGTCGTGGCAGCAACGCGGCACAAGCGGCACGCAACATCAACGACGTTTACGGAGCTAACACTACAAACCAACGCACCACCTGTTATTGGTTTGCTCGCTTCCGTTCTGGAAATTTCGACCTGAAAAATGAACCTCGCGGTCGTCCGAAGACTTTGGTCGACAATGACGAATTAAAGGCGGTTGTGGAAGCTGATGATACACAATCTACGGCTGAATTAGCAGCAGCTTTCGACGTTAGCGTCAAAACAATATTGGTCCATTTGCGTCAAATTGGCAAGGTAAAAAAGCTTGACAAATGGGTGCCCCACGAACTCAATGATCGCCAGCGCGAAGTACGCGTCGAGACGTGCCTTGCACTGCTCAACAGACACACAAATGAAGGAATTTTGAACCGCATTGTTACCTGCGATGAAAAATGGATTCTGTTTGATAACCGCAAGCGCTCAGCAAGTTGGTTGGATCCTGGTTCAGCACCTAAACAATGCCCTAAACGAAAACTTACCCCTAGAAAAGTGATGGTCACTGTTTGGTGGTCTAGCGCCGGTGTGATTCATCACAGCTTCTTACCAAACGGGGTGAGCATTACTGCAGATGTGTACTGTGAAGAACTGAGCACAATGATGGAGAAGCTGGCGCATCTCCAACCAGCATTGGTCAATCGCTCGTCTCCGCTGCTCCTGCACGACAACGCGCGACCTCATACTGCACAGCAGACGGTCTCCAAGTTGCAAGAACTGGGGTTGGAAGCTCTCCGTCATCCGCCCTACTCACCAGACCTTGCGCCTACAGACTACTACTTTTTCCAGAATTTGGATAACTTCTTGGCGGGAAAAAAATTCAATACCCGAGAGGCAGTACAAAATGCCTTTGAAGAATTTGTTGCCTCCCGTCCAGCTGATTTCTTTAAGAAGGGCATCAATAAACTGCCACTGCGATGGCAAAGATGCATTGATTGCATGGGTGATTACTTCGATTAATACAAATAAAAAAATTCATGAAAAAAATTCGTTTAAATTTTTTCATACAAAACGGCAATTTCATAGGTAAAGACCTATTATATAGGGACAATGTCACGCAGATCATCCTAGCCCCAAACTAAGCAAAGCTTGTACTATGGGTACCTGGCGACGATATACATACTTATATAGATAGATAAATACTTATATACTTACATAGAAAACATCCATGACTCAGAAACAAATATTCGTGCTCATCACACAAATATTTTCACTTACCGGGATTCGAACCCGTCCTGGGTTCGAATCCCGGTTAGTGCACCAGCTTCGGAGGCAGGAGCACTACAAACTAGGCTACGGTGACCGTCTCCAACCAAACCACCAAACTAAGCAGAGCTTGTACTATGGAAACCAGATAATTAATAAACTACATATTATACTACTTTTCTTTTGTAAATAATACTATATATAGAATTTTTTTTTTTTTATATTAAAATATTTAATATAAATTATTAAACATTTAATATATATAATTACAACCAGACTCAGGACAAACAAACATGTTCATGCAGCCACGAACTGCGGCGTGAAAGGAAAGTATCTATGAGCGTATATTATTACTAGTTGTGCCCCGCGGTTTTACCCTCGTGAAACTTTATACATTATTAAGTCTTACCAACTCAGAAACCTTCGTGGGCTCATGCAAAACACTTTGCTGAAGATCATCACCTGATCAAATGCATAGCTTACGATTCTATAGATATAAAGGACATACAGATAAACATTAATTTTTATACATACATACATAGACTCACGCCTTTTTCCAGAGGGGTAGGCAGAGACAACGGATTCCCATTTGTCACGATCTTTGCACACCTCTTTTGCCTCGATTACTGTAATTATATTCTTCATACAAGCTCGCCGGTTTAGAGTACATCTGACCTGCACCGGAGCAGCATACACGCGTTCCCGGGGCTCCTCCCGTTAGGCGCCAAGAGAAATCCACGACAGGTTAGGTTTAGACGGTGCGAGTCCGACTTACCCACCCGGCACTTTTTGCGGGTGGGATGCGGGATGGGTAGGCATACCCCTGACTTATCAAAAAGAAAACAAAAAGGTTCGTCTGACCTGCCCTTTCTTGAGAACGTCTCCGATTTGATCAGAGAAAGTTCGACGAGGTCTTCCCCTCATTTATTTCAGATCATTTCTTTTCTTTCCATAAGATGTTAGTTACAAAAAACCTTATCCTAATGTTAGTAATTTAAGAATATAGTACATATCGCGGTACTAGGACACTCTCTACGTCGTGTGAAGTCATATCCAGCACTCCAGCATCGGAATGTCCAAATTATCACATCATATTATACATAATAGGTTGGGGAACTTTTTTTTGAACTCATCTTGACTGTACGAAAAACAAATGAAAATCACACATTTTTCCAATTTGAATTTGGAATTATATTCTTCAAAATTTCTATAATACCAAAACCAGCCAGATACAAATACTAGGACTCTGTCTACGCCGTGTGCAGTCGTATCCAGCGTTCCAGTAACTGACTGTCCCATATAACACATAAATACATAATAGGTTGGGGAATTATTTTTTGAACTCATCTTGACAGTATGAAAAACAAGTGAAAATCACACAGGTTACTAATTTGAATTTGGAATTATATTCTTTAAAATTTAAACTTTCTATGACAACAAAACCAGCCAGATACAAATAATAGCCAAAGAGAATTTATGACAAGTTCATACATACTAAAATGCGAAAAGAATTTTTCCCCAACCCAATATGTATTTACCGTAAGACGCAGTGTGGAGAGGCCCCCCCAAGACGCCCTGGAATACTGGTAATTCTAGCGATCTTTGCGGGAGTCCTTTGTCCAGAAGCTGCTATGATGATGATGATATAGGTATTCAAACTACTATACTATACTTATAAAAATTTATAGTAATAAATTTTGGTAATTAAACTTAAACATAATCTTTTTGAATATAACTTAATACAAGCTAGCTAAATATCATTGCTATTATAAAAATAAATTTTATAAATGTTTTCATAATAATTTTGGGGGATCGCCATACATAGAACTGAAACTCAAAAAAATTTTTTCATTGTACTCATACATGTGGGTTGTCTATTGATAGCTCTTTAAAAATCATATTGAGGTTCCTAATATAATTTTTGTCTAAACTGAATAGTTTAGAGACACTTCCAAAGAGAGACACTTCCGAAGTGGTAAAATGAGTGTCCCCCACCCCCCCTGTAACTTCTAAAATAAGAGAATGATAAAATTAAAAAAAATATATGATGTACATTACCATAGAAACTCAACGAAAATTGGTTTGAACGAGATCTAGCAAGTAGTTTTTTTTAATAAGTTATAAACTGCAATTTGCTTTCATTTAATCAACTGAAATATTTGCTGCTACGGAACCCTTCATGTGCGAGTCCCACTCGCACTTGGCCGGTTTTTAAAGTCTACGTGAATAAAAACCTTTTTTTATTTTATTGTAAAAAACCTTTATAATAGTTGAGTAGATATGTTCGTAGTATTAGGTATTGCGCTCACGCTTCCGGCCACACGTACCACATTTGTACAGACGCCAGCACATCAGTTATCCCAATCTGTCAAATTTCCCCAATTGAAAGTGAACCTTATGCATTTGTGATAAAGTTGAAAATCTTTAAAAGAAATTTGACAGATTGGGTTAGCTGCACGTGCTGGCGTCTGTAAAAGAGCGTTGAACTCTTTTGTACGACAATACTACGTATATATTTATTGCATTGGATTATATCAACAAAAACAATGCACGCTTAATTACATTCTATCAAATATAACATTATATTTTTCACGGTTTCTTGAGTAGATAAAACCAAAGTGTATAATGTTAGAATACGAGTAGTAGAACGCGTAACGAAATGGTTGAACAAAAACATTATACATACCTATATAAAACATAATATCCAGTGTTTAAAAGTGCTTCATCTAGCTGATTAGTTTCGTTCCGCATTAACTTCGTCCATTTTTTATTTATTTATTTATTGTTTCCATAATATTAACACACAATTACAGAAAATGCCCCGCAAAATCGATCAGTCGGTTTGACTGCTAGAAAAGTCTCAATATACAAGAAAACAAAAACATAATATATACTAAACATAACTACTTAACAACTATTATTACTTACTTACTTATCGTATGGGCAGTGGTTACCCTAGTGTCAGAGTTGTTCAAGCCGCCCAGTAGGCCTCTGACATGGCCTAACGACTGTTGTCTAATGACTACAACCGGGACCGACAGCTTAACGTGCCGACGAGGCGCTCAGAAATTAAAACCACTTTGGCGGTCACCCATCTATGGACTGACCGCGAGCCTAGTTACTTAACCTCGACGATCGCTTAAGGACCGGTGAAAGCATCTAGCTATGAGCGCCTCTATTATTAATCACAGTTTATTGATTTATTTATTATAATAGATATCAACTTAACACTAAACATTTGAAGATGACAATTTATTGAGTTTAAGACAAGGTGTTAAATCTCTACAGATGTATACAACATTCGAGAAAATAAATAGTCACTAAACACAAATACAGAAACAAACAGTTGATACTGTAGAACACTACTCGCAGCAGTAAGAGGTACTCTGTAACGGGATCTAGGGAGACCTTCACAATGATAACACACGTATTAAACACCAATCATTTATTTTATTGCAAAAAATACTAAAACTAGATTTCAAAATGTATTCTTCAGCCCTCCATTTTGATAACTGTTGACAAACATCACTCAAACGTAACATTATACTTTTTTATTTAATTAGAATTCTATTCTCATTTAAAAGCTGTGTCCAGCTATTTTGATAAAATTACCTGAGTTAGCTATCTTCTCAAAAGAGGTTTTATTCTATAGGAGGGTAGGTAATATCATTACAATACTATGGTACTATTTTATGAGTTAACAATATCTCTCTAATATCTATCATCTATTTGCCAAAACCTTCCTCCATTTTTCAATCTCGCCGAAGCAATGTTAATAAGATCGTGAAATCTATGCATTTCCTCGGTTTCGATATGAAACAGTTGCAGTGTATGCGTGTGTTTGTTTCGGCTGTCAGTCGCACGAGGGCGTTCGCACCGATTGCACGTCGCGTCGCTCGCGTATTCGCTCCCGCCGTGTACGATGTCCAATAGCCCGCGTCACATACGCTTCAACGGCATAGAAGCGACCGCGATCTGAGCCGTACACCAACGTGTTTACAATCCCTGTTTACTACACATAATATTTCTCAGCTGTTAAGTCGTTTGTGTGAATGCGCACCGGCTGAAGGATTGTGAAACTGTATAAGTGAAGTTTATAAATACATTGGCACTAGTGTGAAGTGACGTTCGAGATGTGTGCGTGTAGCAAATTTTGCGACTTCTGGAAGAACTCATGTGGAGCAGGTGAGATCCTCGGTGTACTTTCTAATAGCCTCGCTTACGGCACGGTCAGCCCTATTCCTTTCTAAACTACAACAGCAAGCTTCCAACGTGTTTTATGAAGTGAAATCGAAATGCTAAGTGCTATCAATGATTTGATTTAGTCAAGATTGCCTCAATTAATTCGCACGACGATCTTAAGCGTGTAAGAATTTAATTGGATCCGTGACTGTACATAAATTGTCAGCATTAGAAGTGTTAGATGAGATTGACTTCGAGCTAACTCAAATGTTTACAATGAAGATAGTGAACGAAATTCAAGGTCACCGTAGCCTAGTTGGTAGTGATCCTGCCTACGAAGCTGGTGTTCCTGGGTTCGAATCCCGGTAAGTGCTAATATTTGTGTGATGAGGACGAATATTTGTTTCTGAGTTATGGATGTTTTCTATGTATATAATTATTTATCTATCTATATAAGTATGTATATCGTCGCCTGGTACCCATAGTACAAGCTTTGCTTAGTTTGGGGCTAGGATGATCTGTGTGACATTGTCCCAAGATATTATTATTATTATTAATTAATTCGCACGACGATCCTAAGCGTGTAAGAATTTAATTGGATCCGTGACTGTACATAAATTGTCAGCATTAGAAGTGTTAGATGAGATTGACTTTGAGCTAACTCAAATGTTTACAATGAAGATAGTGAACGAAATATATTTGATGTTACAATTATGTGGGTAGACCAATATAAGTGGGTAAACAAAAAGTGTTTGGGTTGCACGACTGTTAGCTCGCATCACTATTACTTTTGCGAGTACTGAGTTCGATATAAAACATAAATCACACTAATTTATTTATTTATTTATTACTAGCTGTGCCCCGCGGTTTCACCCTCGTGAAATTTTATAAATTATCACAGCTCCTCCCCCGTAAGTGATAGCGTGATAATATGTAGCCTATATGTTGACCCGACCTATTAGTAATATTCATAAATTTGAAGTAAATCCATGCAGTACTTTTTGAGTTTAGCCCGGACATACATACAGACAAACAGACACACAGACAAAAATTCTAAAAACTATATTTTTGGCTTCGATATCGATTGTAGATCACGCCCCAAGTATCCTTTTAAAAAAATATTCAATGTACAGTTTCGACTTTCCTACGATTTTATTATATGTATAGATAATAGATACGTCATCAACTTAACACTAAACATTTGAAGATAACAAGTTATTGAGTTTAAGACAAGGTGTTAAATCTCTACATATTCATATATTTAATTATTTAGGACAACCAGTAACTGTTACATTATTGCTAGTCTAAATACAACATATAAAAATTAAAATCAAATGCACAGTTTATTAATGTGTCACAACATGCACAGATTCATGACACTCGTGACACCAGTAAAAATAAAAAATATATTACAACTAAAACTAAATAGAAAATGAAATATACTAAAGCTAAAATAAAATTAAAGGAAACGGGCGAAACTGGGCTTGAACGTACACAAATGAATTATTTATTAATAATTTTTATTTATTTTTTTTATTTTCATTCATTTATTACCAAGGCATTTTAATATGGGATAAAAAAAATAATATTTAATCAAAATAATACTGACTTTCTTTACTTTCACTTTTTAACAATGTTGCCAAATGAAATAAGGATTTATTTAATAATCGATTTTAATCGATAAATTGTATTATTATAAAAATAGAAAACAAGACAATAAAAAAGTAACAGTATTACTTCTTTATATTAGGTTTAAAAACTTTTAAAATAAGAACTTAATTATATTATCTAAAATCATCTCTAAGAACATCTTAAAAAGATTTGATTAACGGTTCGATTTGACAATCGATTAATATACTTTTTTATTATACAGGCAACAAAGTAAAACTCGTGTCAATATGACATCGAACGCCAAACAAACAAAAACCGTTCGCTTTCGCTTTGAACTTGCGATAGTGGATACTGTATTTTGTTGTTTTCGTGTGCTTTTATATTATTTTGCGACTTTGGCTACGTATATAGGATTCTGACGGTTATTACTTTGACGGACGACCCACGCATTTCTTACAACGGACTTTGTTATCTTGCCTACTCGACTTACCTCAGACCGCTTACCGGATTTGGAAGCAACATACAATGAGTGATCAACGTCTTCATTGTATCAACTGCGGCATCTGGCAGGGTAATCCTTCCATAGGGTTACGACCAATAGAAGAGGAAAACATTATTTCAGTTATACAGCAATGGGTTGCACCTCAAGTGGTAAGTAGTTTATTTAATTATATCTTAATATAATATGATCGATATTTTAAGTACAGTCCAGCAAAGATACCTTTAAAATAATATCTAATTGGCATATTATTGAAGTAAGGTTCAATAATATGCCAATTAGATAATATTCCTACATAATATCACTATAATGCCTTTGATTTATTTAAATTCCAAGTAAGATTTACGGTTCGATTATCACTATTAAAGGCATTTATTTAGAAGAAAAAAAGTACTGAAGATAGTTCTTTTATATGACTAACTTAAATAATTAAGCAATTTAATGATACAATAGTACTATTGAGTGACCTGGTATGAAAGTATTAATATTAGGTCTTTACCTATGAAATTGCCGTTCTGCAGTACTGGCCATTTCAAATCAAAATAATTTTTGTTTGGCTAAGAATTCTAATTTCAAATTAATTTTATTTTAAAAACATGGATTCTTTTTTCCAAAAGTAGTCATTTCTTTATTGATTAGTGTTACATTTTCATCGCATTTCAATCTTTTTCGTCATCATGGATACGTTAAAAATTCGAGTAATTATGGAATATGAGTACCGTCGTGGCAGCAACGCGGCACAAGCGGCACGCAACATCAACGACGTTTACGGAGCTAACACTACAAACCAACGCACCACCTGTTATTGGTTTGCTCGCTTCCGTTCTGGAAATTTCGACCTGAAAAATGAACCTCGCGGTCGTCCGAAGACTTTGGTCGACAATGACGAATTAAAGGCGGTTGTGGAAGCTGATGATACACAATCTACGGCTGAATTAGCAGCAGCTTTCGACGTTAGCGTCAAAACAATATTGGTCCATTTGCGTCAAATTGGCAAGGTAAAAAAGCTTGACAAATGGGTGCCCCACGAACTCAATGATCGCCAGCGCGAAGTACGCGTCGAGACGTGCCTTGCACTGCTCAACAGACACACAAATGAAGGAATTTTGAACCGCATTGTTACCTGCGATGAAAAATGGATTCTGTTTGATAACCGCAAGCGCTCAGCAAGTTGGTTGGATCCTGGTTCAGCACCTAAACAATGCCCTAAACGAAAACTTACCCCTAGAAAAGTGATGGTCACTGTTTGGTGGTCTAGCGCCGGTGTGATTCATCACAGCTTCTTACCAAACGGGGTGAGCATTACTGCAGATGTGTACTGTGAAGAACTGAGCACAATGATGGAGAAGCTGGCGCATCTCCAACCAGCATTGGTCAATCGCTCGTCTCCGCTGCTCCTGCACGACAACGCGCGACCTCATACTGCACAGCAGACGGTCTCCAAGTTGCAAGAACTGGGGTTGGAAGCTCTCCGTCATCCGCCCTACTCACCAGACCTTGCGCCTACAGACTACTACTTTTTCCAGAATTTGGATAACTTCTTGGCGGGAAAAAAATTCAATACCCGAGAGGCAGTACAAAATGCCTTTGAAGAATTTGTTGCCTCCCGTCCAGCTGATTTCTTTAAGAAGGGCATCAATAAACTGCCACTGCGATGGCAAAGATGCATTGATTGCATGGGTGATTACTTCGATTAATACAAATAAAAAAATTCAAAAAAAAAATTCGTTTAAATTTTTTCATACAAAACGGCAATTTCATAGGTAAAGACCTATTATATAACCTCAGCGTCACCATGACGTCAGTAAGAAGTAATATGCAATTCTGAATGATACAGTTTTCTCACTGTTTTTATTTTGTGCAACAAATATGTACAATGTTCTGAGTCATAATTCTGTAATTATTATTTGTGGAAACTGTAAATAACTAACTAACATTGTTGTAGGTCAACAGATCTCATCACATTTGTCAAGGATGCAGGGATTTAGTCGTGAATACCTTGAGCACAGAGGAGCAACTTTCATCGCCAATGTCTGGACATCGCCAAGTGTGTGTGAACTGTGGACGTTCAGTGTTGCGGGCAAGATCTCATTTATTGCACACTGACACTGAACGAGAAAGAAGGATTTATACAGTCATTTCTGAATGGATATTGCCTCGGACTGTAAGTTTTTATTAGGTTTAGTTTTTTTGTATTTTATACTACTACAGGGTAATCTATGTATACTACTATGTCTGTTTATTTTTCACACTAATTTCTGAAATACCTGTCAGATTTGAGAATCATTTTTGTATATTATTGTCACATTCATAAGGAAGATTATACGGAGAGGGAACAAATGGGATATGCGCTTACAAAGGTACGGGCAAAAGCTAGTGTAATATAATTAGGCAACATATAAAAACACAAATCACATTGCAGCCTGTATTTCACGAAGGTGTAGATTAGAAGAGATACACGTTTTACAGTGCTGTTTTTATGGTCAGGTATTACCATTTTTTTAAAAAGGTTTATTATAAAATATTTTTTCCAGATTTCAAGAGCTCGAGCTCTCATATGTCATAGTTGCTGGGTGAGAGCTGATAGAAATGCCCATCATTTTTTGGCTGGGCCATCTGGATCTTCAGCATCAGTAGATGTAACAAGTGAACATGATGAATCAACTTCGCAGTCTAGTTCACAGACTACTTTGCACTCTACTTCACTGTTTACTACTGACGTAGCTGTGTCACAAGCCACTGCACAAGATATATCACAGACTACTCCTCAAAATACATCACAATGTACGTCACAGGGTACTCCACAGTTTACCCCCAGGTCAAGTACAACTATAATATTACCTGATTATGTAAGAGCAGTAGAAACTGAATCACATTGTTTTATTGAAGGTTGCCGAAGGCAAGAGAGGAATAGAGTTCCTGTCACAACCAGGAAAATGTTGTTAGATCTTTATAAATTCTACATCCCAAAAAACGATAGATTATGCAATCATCATATTAATATTCAGTCTTGGGATTTTCTCACTGGGGTTTTAGAAAACTATGTTAATGTGTTTACAGCATTGCACATTCAAGACATGCTAGAATTAAAGAGTCACTCAAATACTGGTCTTGATTTTATTAATATCCAAAATATGGAAGATCGTTTGGTTCACCATTGGTTAGGCTTTACTAAAGAACAGTATCAAAGGATTTTAAATGAAGTGCCACAATTACTGTTAAAGTCATCAGGCCCCATTGGGTTGACAGCATACTTGATAAAGTTGAGAACCGGTGATTCCAATGAAAGAATATCTGCGCTATTTAACATTCCAAAAAGAACACTTGATGGTTATGTTTCTGAAGCTCGACACTTGATGTATGATTATTTTGTACCTAGGCATTTAGGGCTTAACCATATAAATCGCCAGGAAAATGTTGACAGAACCTTGTTAATACCTCAAGGTTTATTTGGAAGCCATAACGGGGAAAATAAACCTGTAATAATAATCGATGGTACATATTGCTATATTGATAAAAGTTCAAATTATTTGTACCAAAAAAGAACTTACAGTTTACACAAGTATAATAACTTAGTAAAACCATTTATACTTGTATGTACAGATGGTCATATTGTTGATGTAATGGGCCCCTATCCTGCTACCACGTCGGATGCAGAAATCATTAATAATGAGTTTCGTGATGCTAATTCGATGTTACGACAGTATTTTCAAGCTGGTGATGCATTCATTTTGGATAGGGGCTTCAGAGATGCCTTGCCTTTATTAAATGAATGTGGTTATAGAACTTACGTACCACCAACATTGCCGCAGGGTGAATGGCAGCATTCCACATTAGAAGCTAATAAATCGAGGGCAGTCACCATATGCAGATGGGTTGTTGAAGTTGTGAACGGAAGGTTTAAAAGGGATTTTAAATTATTTAGACAAGAATATTTTAATACTGCTTCAAAACATTTAATGACTGATTTTGAGGTGGCTGCCTCACTATTAAATGCTTTTCACCCTCCCATTACAAATCGTGTTGATGCTGGGGATATTTTACAAATAATCAATGAGAATATGAACAGAGAAAATGATTTAGGCTATTATGTCATTCAAAATAATATAAACCGACGTAGGGCTGATTTTACAAGAATTCATGTGCAAAATGATAATTTAAATGATTTTCCCCAGCTCACACATAGTGATTTAATAAAAGTATCTTTAGGTATTTACCAAATTAAACAGGCTAGGTCATATTATGGAGAACACATACGACAAGATGGTAGATATGAAATAGAAGTGTGTCGAGATACGGACAGCAACCTACTAAGAGAACTTTCGATTGCCACTCATTCTTGCTGGCTATTGAGAGGTCGAATAAAATCAAGACATATAAGTTCAAAAACATATTTTACCTACATTTTAGTTGACAGTTCTCTTAATGGAAGAGAGGCCATAAAACAATATTATTGTAATTGCTTGGTAGGAAAACGGACTGTAGGTTGCTGTTGTCACATAATGTCCATAATATGGTACCTAGGCTGGGCAAGGCATCAACAGGATGTAACACCACCTGCACAGTTTTTTGACGATATTTTAATTGTATATGATGAAGTTAATAAATAAATAAAAGAGAAATGTGATTTTTATTCCTGCTTACCCTTTTTTATAATAAGATTGCAAATATTTAACATTTACAATCCAGTTAGGCGACGCCGGCGCTTTGAAAACCACACACAATGTGTTCATGCTCTAAAATACATTCTGATAAAATCTAGTCTACAATAAAGTCTAAATAATAATCTAAATAGACCATAAGAGCACTGACAGCTTGGAAGAATAACTTATAAAGAAGCAAAAAAGGTTAGTTTTGTGTAAACTAATAATACCCTATATTTTTTTTCTCCCATATTGCAATTCTATAAATATTTTTTTATTTTAAATAGTAATAATATTGAAATGATATAATGTAATAATCGTTGCTGTACGGTGAAGCCCAACTTTGTATGAACATTCGCCCGTCTCCTTTAGGACTCCAAATTAACATAAAAAACGAAACATAAAATATAAAACAAAGGTATACAACATTCGAAAAAAAAAATATAAATAAAGGCGAAAGTTTGTTAGTGTGTGAGTGTGTATGTTTGTTACTTCTTCACGTCTAAACGGCTGGAGCGTTTTAATAAAAAATTGTTATGGAGTTAGCTAACACCCTGGATTAACACATCTAATAGGCTATAATTTATAAAGTTTAACGCACAGCTAGTAAATAATATCCACCGCCATCTGATCTCAAATTAAGCAAAGCCTGTACAATGACAACCAGATAACTGATCAACATATTAATATATTCCTAAATACATACATATTATAGACAAATTACACCCAGACACTGAACAAATAATCGTGTTTTTCAAAGATTTGTCCCTCAGGTGGGAATCGAACCCACGACCTCCGGCTTAGCAGTCTAGGTCACTAACCACTGAACCAACAGAGCAGTCGAAAAGCAGAATAAATATTTATGTAGCCTCCATGTAGTTTTGTCTGGATTTGATTTGTCTACGAGACTTGTCCGTATGTACAGACGGCAGCACATCAAGCTACCCAAATCTGTCAAATATCCCCAATTGAAAGTGAACCTTATGCTTATGTGATAAAGTTGAAAATCTATAAAAGAAATTTGACAGATTGGGGTAGCTGGATGTGCTGGCGTCTGTTATATGAAACTATTTATAGTATTTCTAGTGCGGGAGTTTTGTTTAAATTAATAAAATAAAATAAACTTGTTCAGCCTGTGGTTAGTGACCCTGACTGCTGAGTGAAGGTCATGGGTTCGATCCCCGCTCAGGACAAATATTTGTGTGACGATTATTTGTTCTGTGTCTGATTGTAATAGATCTATGATATGTAGTAAAAATATAGCTGAAACTATGATAATTAAACTTTGATAAACTTTGATAATAAAACTTAATCATAATCTCTTTGACAATAACTTAATACAAGCTAGCTAAATATCATTGTTATTATATAATCAATTTTATGAATGTTTTCATACAATCCGTGTAGGTACCTAAATATCTATGTAACTAGAAATAATAATGTATACAACTATATTACTACAAACATGTTCTGACTATTTACAAGCACTTTTTTAAAGTCTACGTGAATAAAAACCTTTTTTATTTTATTTATACATACATAGACTCACGCCTGTTTCCCAGAGACAATGGATTTCCATTTGTCACGTTCTTTGCCCACCACTTTTTTTTTAAAGACTACGCCCGCATTAGGGAATCTGATCCCTGTGTCGCGGGGTACTTTACAAACATGTTATAGATGGACACAAATTACATCCAGACGCAGAACAACTATTTATGGGTCACACAATTAGATGTCGGGCGCGGGACTCAAACCCGCAACACGAAGCGGCGAGGCGACTGTCTTAGCCGCTGCGCTACACGTGCGGTCAATAATATAATAAATAAAGGTTAAAAACGGCTTAATCAATCAATCGTTAAATCGGCTTCCATAAGCACATGTGAAACGTCATAAATGGTCCGGAATCGATTGTCAATGTTGAAGCCGATTTAACGATTGATTAAGTCATTTTTAACATATTTATTTCGATGGTCGGCGACTTGGCCGGTACAGCCCTAGGCTCTGATTAGTTTGCAATCAAATGTCTGTGTGTTACTCGTCCTAAGATATTGGTACGAAGTTCCTCATCGCGCGTTGTGAAAGGGACGGAAAAAATTCTTACGAAAAGTTGTCACGACACTTTTTGCAGCTGTGCGGCGTGCGCATGTTTCTCTGTCTGTCTCTCTCTCTCTCACTCTCATAGAAAGCAAGCCAGATATTTTCATTACTATTTCGCATTGAACAGTGTGGTGTCGCGACGATTATTTTTGTTGAGTGTATACAGGATTTTTTTGTACATAATAAATAATAAGAAATAACTTCGTTCCATCCGGGTGTCCCTTGACACCTCTCAAGTTTTTTATTTATATATTTATATAATACTCCAACACCCAACAAACTGCGTTCCGCGATTTCACTCTAATTAGCGTAGCATGGAAAATAATCAACTTATGATTAATTTGCATCTGATCTAAAACATTTCCTACGCGAGATATCGGTAAATGTAAACAAGTGAGGCTGCCAACGTGATGAGGACATCAGTATCACTATTTGTACAAATTCTACTATACAACAACACCGATTAATGTTCAAATACCTATTATTAGGGAATGCAATCTAGATCTCGCGGGATCCCGATGATCTCGAAGCATAAAATTACGAGATCTCGAGATTGACGAGATCGAGCGGCAGTAGTTAGCGACGCATGACGCTGGCTGCATCTGCAAACTATCCTGACTATTCCCGAGTACAATATATCATTATATTTGTTAAAATATGTGAAACAATATTGGTATTAAAATATGATCTTACAGATCTGAATTTTTGTGTTCATAAAACAAGTGGGGCTGCCAACGTGATGAGGGCATCAGTATCATTATTTGTACAAATTCTACTAAACAACAATACCTCTTTATGTTCAAATAGGGAATGCAATCTCGATATCGCGAGATCCCGACTATCTCGAAGGATAAAATGGCGAGATTTCGGCCGAGAATGACGAGATGTAGCGGCCGCGGCAGTAGTTAGCGACGCATGACGCGGGCTGCATACGCAAACAATTCCGAATATTCCCGAGTATATAATAATAATAATAACCTGAGACATGTTTACACACGGCCATTCCTTCCCAAACTAAGCAGAGGTTTTACTATGGAAACCAGATAACTGATATACTACATTTACTACTATTCTTTTGTAAATAAATATTTATATAGATAGCAGGACAAACAGACATGTTCATGCACACGAATATCTGACCTGGGTGGGCATCAAACCGACGACCTCCAGCGTGAAAAGCAAGAATTTGTCAACCACGCCAACATGCCTTGTCCTGTCTGGGTGTAATTATCTATATAAGTATGTATTTACAAAGTATTTACAAGAAAAGATCCCAAAATAAGCGGGGTATTTCTGTGGAAAACAGATAACTGATAGACTACATATTAGTATATGTAGTAGGTATATCAGTTATCTGTTTTCCATCCGCTTAGTTTGGGATCAATTGACAAAAATATAATTTATAAAAATATCCAGGGACATTATTTTTCACACGGCCATCGGATCCCAAACTAAGCGGAGCTTGTACTATGGACGGTCACCGTAGCCTAGTTGGTAGTGCTCCTGCCTACGAAGCTGGTGGTCCTGGGTTCGAATCCCGGTAAGTGCAAATATTTGTGTGATGAGCACGAATATTTGTTTCTGAGTCATGGATGTTTTCTATGTATATAAGTATTTATCTATCTATATAAGTATGTATATCGTCGCCTGGTACCCATAGTACAAGCGTTGCTTAGTTTGGGGCTAGGATGATCTGTGTGACATTGTCCCCAGATATTATTATTATTATTATGGAAAACAGATAACTGATGTACTACATATTAGTATATGTAGTACTGCTACTAATATGTAGTATTCTCCGCTTAGTTTGAGATCCGATGGCCGTGTGTGAAATAATGTCAGTGAATATTATTATTATTATAAATATTTTTTTGTCTAGAAAAAACACACGTACCTACATTCGAATTAATTATACATTTTTTAAAGTCGTTTACATACAGTCATGTAATTATATATATTATAATAGATATTTATTTCTTAATGAAAAGTTCGAGGTAAATAAGACAGACATAATGAAGGTGCGTCTATACTATGCAGATAATTACTTCTACCTACAGTTTGCGAGAAACGATGCCAGAAATGCCCCGTGCCAGATGTTACGATGGGGACAGTTGGCAAAATAGACGCATCAGACAGTGACGACAGTACCACAATTAAATATTTATAAAAGTCGCCAATACTAACTATGGTAGGTCAAGTTCGAATACTTATGATATATAGCGGGGTAAAACGTAAAAAGCAATCGTATTCATCAGCTTGATATCGTCCACTGCTGGACATAAGCCTCCTCCAAAGGTTTCAAGCCTCCTCCAAAGGTTTCAACTCCTCTCTCCGGCCATAATGTATAGGCAGCATGTACAAGGATTCTTAAAAATGTATTTTAACAACTAATGTTTGTATCTACATTCAAAGCAAAAAAAAGCTTGAGCGATGTCAAGGGACACTCGGATGGAACGAAGTTCCTTTCGACTAATTAGTGAAAGAGTTGTAAAAAAATTTGATTTTTTTAAATTATAGTTAATTTTTTTTTGTATTACTAACAAATATACCTAATGTAATACAAACTTATATCAGTAGGCTCAATTTTGTAATAAAAAAAAAGCAAAAAGTGTCGCTACAACTTTTCGTCTTAATTTTTTCCGTCTAGCCTCCTTTCGCAACGCGCGCTAAGGAACTTAGTTCCGATAAATATATTCTATATTCTATTCTATTCATATCCCCCCAAGAATCATCTCGGGGGGCGCATAATCGCCTTGCTTGGCAGATAGGTTGGCGATCTCAGTAATAGGTATAGTACTCAGAAAGAAGCTGCCGCAATTTACGTCCTTAAGATTTGATGAAAACTGTTAAAGAGTACGCTTCGACGGACACATTCTTTCTACAAAGCGTCAGGAGGGATTTCACCGCTTTGTTGTTGACAACCCATTCTGCCGTACGAAGCGCTTTGCTTCCTCCTTTATCATACGAACGGCTAAGCAGTGGAACACCCTCCCGAACGACGTGTTTCCAGACTCATACAACATGGGTTTATTCAAGGCTAGTGTGAACAGGCATCTTATGGGTACGCGCGTTCCATCTTCGACCACATCTTCACTTACCATCAGGTGAGATCGTGGTCAAGCGCAAACCCATTCAGCATAAAAAAAAAGAAATTCTAGAATCTAGAGGGTTTTGGTTCATCCTCTATTTCCCTTGCCCTGCGTGTCAGTGTAGTTTCAAATCATCATTCATAGTTTGTGTTAAAAAAATAACTTTAGAAAATTCTATTTGAACAATTATTGATTCCATTAATTTTCATGTCAGCTAAAGTACGTCCACTACTGGACAAAAGCCTCCCCAAAGAATGGGGGATATACCAAAATCGTCACGCTTGGCAGACGGGTTGGCGATCGCAGTTTGATGATCATAGTTCACAGAAAAACGCTGCTGCCCGTTCTCTGGTATGTATTCCCTCGGTCGATTACTACGCCCCCAACGGGATGAGATGGGGTGATGATATTCTATGCCGTTACCACACAGCAATCCATTTACTTTAAATTTATGATGAGGATCTAAAATCATTAAAACGTGAAGTTCAGCGGCTGTAGAAACTAGAAATCGAGAAAAGAAAGTGTAGTCTATCCATGAACCAAACGACTTGTAACTTTGGATGATCTTAGTCTCATTTCTAATAATTGAGGCGCTCATAGTCAGATGCTCCCACCGGTCCTTGATTGGTGAGGTTAAGCATCTAGGTTCACAGTCAGTCTATTGATGGGTGACCGACAAAGTGGTTTAATTTCTGAGCGTCTCCGTGCTTCGAAGGGCACGTTAAGCTGTCGGTCCCGGTTGTAGTCATTAAGCAACAGTCGTTAAGCCATGTCAGAGGCCTACTCGGCGGCTTGAACAACCCTGACACTAGGGTAACCACTGCCCATACGATAAGTAAGTAATAATAATAATAATATCTAGGGACAATGTCACACAGATCATCCTAGCCCCAAACTAAGCAAAGCTTGTATTATGGGTACAAGGCGACGATATACATAATTATATAGATAGATAAATACTTAAATACATAGAAAACATCCATGACTCAGAAACAAATATTCGTGCTCATCACACAAATATTTGCACTTACCGGGATTCGAACCCAGGACCACCAGCTTCGTAGGCAGGAGCACTACCAACTAGGCTACGGTGATAATTGTTTTGTAAATTTCATTTCTTTTAATTGTTACTTAAATCAAGCTATATCTTAACTACTATATAACAACAATAGTTCGATATCCGGGTGTGCGAACTAACGCATAGCTTCGGAAGGATTGGGCTAAGAGAATGTGAGCAGTGAACATTCAAGGTTATTCACGTCATGAATGTCACAGATTCTGGTTATGGTGAAGTTGGAGTTGACGTGGCCACTCACTACCGGTTCCTACCGGTTTCGACGGGTTCCCTCCAGGCTTATTAACATCTCATTGGACCTAGATCCTCTTTATATTGCTGGTGGTGACGGCATAGAATATCATCGCCCCATCTCATCCCGTGGGGGGTGTAGAAATCGTCCGAGGGAATACCTAACAGAGAACGGGCAGCAGCGTTTTTTGTGAACATTCAGTCAAAAAAGTATCGGGAATGGATGATTTGTTTATGGTTCCAAATTACCACTTCGTGGTACCCGTTTTCAATCGGTAGAAGACATAAAGGAGAATTCGCGGCGAGAACTGAACTCAATTCCGAAAGCAGCGTTTAAAAAATGTTTTGATGAATGGATTATTCGTTGGCGTAAGTGTATCGTTTCTGAAGGAGCATACTTTGAAGGTGATAAAATAAATTTGGTTGAATAACAAACATTTTGTATATTATTGATCTTTTCCCGGTACTTTCTTGACAGAGTAGTAGGTATGACCATCAAACTGCGATCGTCAACCCACCTGCCAAGCGTGGCGATTATGGCATATCCCCCCGTTCTTTGGGGAGGCGTTTCTCCAGCAGTGGACGTACTTTGGCTGGCATGGTGACTCCTCAAACCCAAAACAACAACAACAAGACACCCAAATTTAGTTTGCTTGGGTAATCCCAAGCAGGGTAACTAAATTTGGGTGTCTATATCCCCAGATAAAACTTATTTTCTTGCGTAATTTTCATTTGCTGTGTGGTGATGGCGGCGAATATCGGAATATCGTCACCCCTTCTCATCCCGTGGGGGGCGAAGAAGTTGACCTGAGAGAATTGTATACCGGAGGACGGGCAGCAGCTTCTTTCTGAGTACTATGGCTATCAAACTGTGATCGTCAACATGTCTGCCAAGCGTGGCGATTATAGCATATCCCCCCAAGATGATTCTTGGGGGAGGGATTTGTCCAGCAGTGGACTTATTATAGCTGTTATGATTTGATCTTTATAAGATAATCTGTAATTATTTATTTATTAATTATTTATTTCTTTACGCGTGGCCAATCCTGTACAAATATTTTCACAAGATCACAGAAACTAATAATATCCTCCTGTTCGTATTGCGGCCACGGCGGTTAGTCTCAATGGAGACTACCCATCTACGTGGACATATTATAGTACACAACCGTGTGCGCAAACACAGTGGCACTTTCTATTCCATCATCGACCGGATCAGGACCTTTCCGTGCTCTCCCGAGGTGCGGGTGTGTGATACCGCCAACTCCCAGACTTCGGGCTGACACTGGAAATTGTCTAAACAGAAGAATCCCGAAACCACTTTTTCGCCCGACCTGGGATTCGAACCCAAGACCTCATTACCTGTGGTTGAATACGTAACCACTAGATCAACGAAGCAGCCAAAAAGAAATAACAGTCTGCATGAGGTGTTATAATCTATTTCACACATCATCAGTTTCGCAATGCCCAGCAACAAAAGGTTACATACAAGTATACGTATGAACATTTTATCGTAAGACCTTGTATTATTTGCTGCTTGCTCCTTAATACTGAATTTTGCACGGAAGGTTGTGAAACTCCTCTATTAATACTTGACAATTTCATCTCCTGGCGTCACTTCGCGTCACGTCGCACTAACCTTGAAGGCATCCAATAACAATTTAGGATTTATCCAAACATCTTGCATCTTGCAAAATCTGAGTGGTGGGGGCACGCTTTCCTAATGCTTCTAAGACGGGTTTTGCTAACAACTCCGAGTGCTATTTTACGACTATATTGAATAGATAAGAGTTCAAGTTTTGGAGGACATTCGTTCAATCGTTTGGGTTTGGATTTATATTCGCGATCACGGCTCCGCTTCTTCATACATACTTGGGTACTTCTTCTACATGTTATGCTGTGCCATGGAATGACAGACTTCCGTCAACGCCATAGGCAAATGGTTCAGGATGTGGACAACAGATGGACCCCATAAAAAGAGTCAAAGTCAAATCTCAAATGTTCGTCGAGCATATCCCTCAGGAGAGAGAAGCCAAATTATTGCGTATAACCCTTGATAAAAAGGTAAACTCGTATGAAATTGCACCGCAGCTGCTTTTAGTCCACTTCACTGCCTCCAGAATGCGTGCGGCAAAATATCTCTTGGCAACAAGGTGAAAATGTGTACCACGTGCATTCGCACCATTATGAGTACAAAATCCGGTCAAGTGCGAGTCGGACTCGCCCATGAAGGGTTCCGTAGCAGCAAGTATTTCATTTGATGAAATGAAAGGTAAATTGCGGTTTACGATTAATGATGTATTAAAAATAAACTACTTGCTAGATCTCGTTCAAACCAATTTTCCTTGTTAGTTTGCATCATATATTTTTTTTAGTTTTATCAATCTCTTATTTAAGAAATTACAGGGGGGGGGGGGGGACACTATTTTACCACTTTGGAAGTGTCTCTCGCGCAAACTATTCAGTTTAGAAAAAAATGATATTATAAACCTCAATATCATTTTTGAAGACCTGACCTTACGCTGAAAAAAAATTTTTGAGTTTCAGTTCTATGTATGGGGAACCTCCAAAATTATTGTTCTTTTTCTACTTTTGTGTGCGAATCTTAATGCGGCTCACAGAATACATCTACTTACCAAGTTTCAACAGTACAGCTCTTATGGTTTCGTAAAAAAGTGGCTGTGACACACGGACGGACAGACAGACATGACGAATCTATAAGGGTTCCGTTTTTTGCCATTTGACTACGGAACCCTAAAAACATGATCCATGATCCGCGTTGTGCGTCGCGGTCTTTAACAGTCAGCAAACAAGTGTTGCTAGCCCTTCCGCCCACCCCAATGAGCTCTGGTGATGTTACTCACACGCAGAAACACAACAATAAAATTATTTATGTTATTATTAAGGAATGTCTTCTGCAAGGTGGAGGTACTTCCCCAGTCGGGCTGCTCTTTGAGCGAATGAACGGTGTGCCCTACCTCTCTTATGGAACCCAGGTAATATTAAAGTAATTGAGAAAGCATTACAACTGAATTATTAATGTTAAGTAATTGGTCTATCATTATTTATTATCTTATATCAACACTGGAACGAATTAACATTAATGTTGGGTCCTTCGTTGCCATAGAAATATGTATAGTTGTGTGTAACCTATATACCTATTATATAAATAAAATTGTTTTATGTCACGAACTCGCGACAATTATGTATTAAAAGTGTTATTGTGTTTATAATTAGATATAACAGCCGTTATATCTAAGGGATACGTGTAGATACATACATAGACTAATCAGGGATACGTATAACAGCCGTTATATCTAAGGGATACGTATAGATACATACATAGACTAATCAGGGATACGTATACGACTACGACTACGACTCACGCATGTTTCCCAGAGGGGTAGGCAGAGACAACGGATTTCCATTTGTCACGATCTTTGCGCACCTCTTTTGCCTCGAATACGGTCATTATATTCTTCATACATGCTCGCCGATTTAGGGTACTTCTGACCTGCCCTTTCTTGAGAACGTCTCCGATTTGGTCAGAGAATGTTCGATGAGGTCTTATTTCTTCCAGTTGTACGTCTAGATATGCCAATATTTTCATTGGTTCTTGTATTTGTCTTTGTTCCAGGTCCATAAAAACTTCCACAATTATTTAAAAGTTATAAGTTTTCAAAATTAGTCATGAGAGACCATTACCTACATGACTAGAGATGTAAAACGACTGAATATGACTAGTCACAATCGTCATAAACCTTAAATGACCGGTCATTTACTGTCAAATTCAGTCAATTTGACTCAAATATTATTGTCTATTCTCGACTACCACCTAATTTTTTATTTATTTAGGTACCCAATTTATATGCAAGTTTAAACGAAGCAACGTTTTATTTTGTATTATACCTATCATGAGAGCATAAGACGACATCAAAGTTGATGCGCGAGGCGATGCGAGTTGCCATTTTGTCTTAAATGCACTCATGATTAGAAATGTAAAATGATTAACACTATATAATAATACTATAAATCACAACAACCACTTTTTGTTTCAATTTAGAAATGACAAAAACTTAAAAGGTACTAAAATATTACTGAAATCAAATTGACTGAAAATTACCATTTTTGACAGTTAATGGCCATTTTTGACCAATTTGACCGTAAATGACAGTCAGTCTAATTCAGTCACTTTAGTCATTTTCAACTCTATACATGACACACAAAAAAAACTAAACTAAATTAAAATAGCCTGGGTCCCTATTTAATGATAATAAATATAATTATATGAACAAGAGATCCATTATATCAGCCGAATGACGTCCACTGCTGGACAGAAGCCTCCCCAAAAGATTTCCACAATGGAGTTGTGTCGATCATTTGGAGGGATATGCCGTAATCGCCACGCTTGGCAGACGGGTTGGCGATCGCAGTATGAGGGTCATAAGTACACAGAGAGACGTTGCTGCCCGTCCTCCGGTAGATATTCTAGCCTAATATTAGGAAATTAAAAATCATCATTATCATGTCAGCCAAATGACGTCCACCGCTGGACAAAGACGAGAGGTCTTTGTCCAGCAGCGGACGTCAAAAGATTTGGCGATCTCAGTATGAAGTCATAGTACTCAAAGGAACGCTGGTGCCCGTTTTCTGGAATATATTCCCTCGGGGTGAGATGGTGTCTAACCATTTAGTGACAGTTAAAGTCAAAGGAAAATTTTATCGTGCATTTTGTCACTAGATGGCGTTGATTATTTTTTAAAAGTCGCTATAGAGATTTTCCGCCGTAGATAGTAGTCCCTGTAGCAACGTAATTATTATTGTTATAAAGATCATCCGCTAATAAGATATGTGGTGAAATAGTATAAGCGACTATTGATATCCAAACCAATGTGATCAGTAGTTATGTATAAGCACTGTAACTATGGAAATAGAAATAAATCAGACGGGGTGTTGGGTCCACTCCCCGGATTCGCTGATCTTTTTGGTTTTATTTCAACCCCAGTAAAGGACCCTAGGGTTCTTCAGATGGGATGGCGATATTCTCTTCTTCTTGGCCGCGAGCCACATTACAGTTTCAAACAGTCAGTTTAGAATATAAAATAAACATCTAGGAACAACTAATGTCAAATTTAAGACAATTGATAAACATAGTGATATAGTTCTAAATACATTTATATTACACTTAATATTATAAAGGCGAAAGTTTATGAGTGTGTATGTTTGTTACTACTTCGCGTCTAAACGGCTGGAGCGATTTTAATAAAATTTGGTATTGAGTTAACCGGCCCCCTGGATCAACACATATTTTATTAAACCACTGGGCACAGCTAGTTATAGATAAATTACACACAAAGATTTGTCCTGGTTGGGGATCGAACCCACGACCTCTAGCTACGCAGTCAGGGTCAAGAACCACAATGCCAACAGGCCAGTAATTTGGAATACACTAGTTTACGATACTCCTAGAAGTAATGATTATTTATTGTAATAAGGATTTTTTTATTATTATTGTAAAAATTAGACACGTTTGTCCTTTAGCATTTTTCCGCTGTATTGTGTGCTCGTTTTTATAATAAACTATGCGTTACATTGCTAGTTTTATATCTCTGTTCGCTTAAAACGTAGGGGTGACGAAAAACGCGGATGTTTTAATTCCAGTGGTCTTAATAATTTTGCCATAAATTCTCTTACGGGTAAATTAATTAAAGTCTAAATTGGAAATTATATGCCATTTATTGGCTCTATCAGAATATCAGCGCCGCAGAAATAACAAGCTGTGATAGGGCCATTTTTCACCAACACGGATACAATTAAAAAATAAAACACAAATATTCTTTTAAATGTATTGTATACATAAAATAAATATATTATAAAAAAGGTTTTTAATCACGTAGACTTTAAAAAAGCGCTTATAAATAGTCAGAACATGTTTGTAGTAATATAGTTGTATATTAATGTAATATCCTGGGACATTCACACACGGCCATCTGATCCTAAACTAAGTATAGTTTAAATTATGTATACCAGATAACTGACATACTACATATACCGACTACTTTTCTTTTATAAATGCATACTTATATAGATAATAACACCCAGAATCGGGATAAACATATTTTATATTTTCACTCATCTACCCTGGGTGGGAATCGAACCCACGACCTAAGGCGTATCTACCAACCACGCCAACCGGCCAGTCAGTCAAATCCATCATGCAAAATCCTGAAATCCCAGGATTAATCCTCAGATATGGTAAACTAGCCCTGTGTGAATTATGTCCCAGGATATTATTATTTTACAGGATGTTATTACGAAGCATTGTGATTGGCCTGCTGTGTGTTGACGGCATAAAATATCATCACCCCATCTCTACCCGTGGGGGCGTAGAAATCGCCCGAGGGAATACCTACCAGAGAACGGGCAGTAGCGTTTTTCTGTGAACTATGATGCGATGCGATCGCCAAACCGTCTGCCAAGAATGGCGATTATGGCGTACCCCTCCAAATGATGTTCATCATTGACGGTCACCGTAGCCCAGTTGGTAGTGCTCCTGCCTACGAAGCTGGAGGTCCTGGGTTCGAATCCCGGTAAGTGCAAATATTTGTGTGATGAGCACGAATATTTGTTTTTGAGTCATGGATGTGTTCTATGTATATAAGTATTCATCTATCTATATAAGTATGTATATCGTCGCCTGGTACCCATAGTACAAGTTTTGCTTAGTTTGGGGCTAGGATGATCTGTGTGACATTGTCCCCAGATGTATTGTGGAATTCTTTGGGGAGGCTTTTGTTCAGAAATGGACGTAGTTTGTCTGACATGATAATGTAATTGGCAAAACTTATCACGCTATCACTACAGTAGCTAATCACAGTTCTGACTGTTAAGAGTACTAACTCGTTTTTACGTTTTGTTTTTGCAAACACGTATTAAAGCCTCTGTACTCCAAAATTATGAGAACAGAACCACACTACAGTGTTTCGGAGGTCACTTGTAATATTTTTATAACGCGTACCGTTAACTGAATGTGTTAGAAACATGCTAGTTCTAACTGCTGTTATAAAATATATGTATATGTGTGTGTATTTAATATATGAACAAGCAGACTTTTACTTTTTATACTTCATTATATTTAAAAACCGGGATTTTCGCTTTTATATACTACTATTTGCGCCTTTTAATTACAAGTAGCGTGCGCCTGCGAATTCTATTGACAGATTTATTGGATTTAGTGTTATACTAGTTTCTAAGTGTTATATTTACTTTGTGTCACTCTCAAATATGAAATTCGCTTAAGATTTTATTACAACTGCTATTTAATACGTATGCCTGTTTTGCGACTTAGTCGGGAATGTTCAACGAAGTCTGCTATTTAAGAACATACTTCCTAAGTGTAATTATCTATAAACATAAGTATTTACAAAAGAAAAGTAGTATGTGTAGTATATCAGGTATCTGGTATAATGTGAATAATGTCCCAGGATATTTTTGGGATCTTTTCAGGATTACGGATGGATTTTGCTAATCCATGAAATATCAGGATTTTTAGAGTTATCCATAAAACTCAACCGCTGCCAACTTCTCAAATTGTCAAGTACGTTTGCAGGTTGTAAAATAATTTTGAGATTGTAAAATATCTCAGGATTTTTTAATGGAAATCAAGCCTTTTGATTTTTCTTCTGGTAATCCTACACACGGCCATCTGTTCCCAAACCAAGCAGAGCTTGTTCTATGGAAACCAGATAACTGATATACTACTTTTCTTTTGTAAACACAAACTTGTAATCATAATACATACACTGAATTTTTAATTTTACATGTATATGCATTGTCATTTACTAAATTAGTTTCTTGGAATAAAGTTTATGGAATTTGTATGAATAGGTACTAATAAATCTGCGATTTTAAAAGTCTTATTACTTTGACTTACGGTCCATTTCAATTTGTTTTGACTGTACAGGGTTAATATGACAATAATTTCCGTAGTTTTAATTATTTTTTGAATAAAGAATTACCTACATTAAAAATGATATAAATCGATTCAGTAAACGATTCTGAACAAACTATTTTCAGGATGTGCGTTAATTAAGTTACATTGTATATATAAAAGAAAATGGCATACAGTAATTTCAATTCTAAACTCGATGAAATAAGGATAAAAATTACTTGCCGCGACGTCAGTCAGCGCCGGCCTTTCAACTAGTGGCCGTTGATATACAACAGTAGGTATGTAGGTTGACATTTGATACACTTAAAAGCATTTAAAAGTCTTGCAATAGCATAACGAACTAACGGAGATGCATTTAACACTCTAAAGAGACATGATAGATTGCTGCATTTTTTTCAACGCAAGCATATTTTTTGTCTCTTTTGTGTAAATGTTGTATCTGTATAGCATGTCTAATCGTATTAATTAAACTAGCTGTGCCCCGTGGATTTACCCGCGTTAAACTTTATAAATTATCACAACTCCTCCCCCGTCGGTGATAGCGTGATAATATGTAGCCTATATGTTGACCCAACCTCTAAATAATATTCATGCAAAATTTAAAGTAACTCGTAACGTGCAGTACTTTTTGAGTTTAGCCCGGACATACAAACAGTGCCTCTAGAACGAGTTCCTGCAGTTTACTTACTCGATCACACGTACAGTTTCGTCCCATACATTGAGCACCAGAGTTTTAGTTC
This sequence comes from Pseudoips prasinana, assembly GCA_951640165.1. NCBI lineage: Eukaryota > Metazoa > Arthropoda > Insecta > Lepidoptera > Nolidae > Pseudoips > Pseudoips prasinana. Next base: position 22,348,576 of record OX621260.1, read on the forward strand.
TTAATAGTTTCCGCGAGAGGCGCTGGTGCTCAATGTATGGGACGAAACTGTACGTGTGATCGAGTAAGTAAACTGCAGGAACTCGTGCTAGAAGCACTGACAAAAATTTTAAAAACTATATTTTTGGCTTCGATGTCTATAGTAGATCACGCCCCAAGTATCCTTTTTTAAAAATATACAATGTACAGTTTTGACTTGTCTACGATTTTATTATATGTATAGATTCTGCTGCTGCTCTGGCCGGACAACTACTTGTGTAACCCATAAATAGTTGTTCTGAGTCTTGATGTAATTTATGTCCGCCTATTGTATGTTTAAAAGTCTCCCGCGACACATTGATTACTTTCCCTAGTGCGAGCGTTGTCTTTAAAAAAAATATTTGAAGGTGATTTTAGGGCACTAGAATTTAAGAAACCACTTAAATATTCACAGGTGATCTACTACTGTTTTTTGTCTCCCTTGAAATATTCATAGAATATTTATTTATATATTGAATTTAAAAATAAATAAGACAATTAAATTTAACAAATATCTGTATAATTATGTATTTACATAAGAAAAGTAGTATATGTAGTATATCAGTTATCTGGTTCCCATAGTACAAGCTCTGCTTAGTTTGGGATCAGATAGCCGTGTGTGAATCATTCACACACGGCTATCTCGGAACTCAGGATTTAAAAACAATTACTTATCATTATTTTTTTATTTATAAAGACAACGCCCGCACTAGGGAATCTACTCCATGTGTCGCGTCTTTATAAACATATAATAGACGGACACAAATTACATCCAGACTCAAAACAACTATTTATGGGTCACACAAATAGTTGTCCGGCGCGGGACTCGAACCCGTGACACGAAGCGGCGAGGCGACTGTCTTAGCCGCTGCGTCACACGTGCAGTTTACATTCCAGCAATGATGCCTAAAACTAAATACATACACTGTATAATTGTTGTGTCTGTAGTATGAATAATTGTTACTATACATTATTTGTTCACATTTGACCCCGTGCGATAACGGGAGTATTTTCAAGACCAGCCATTGTCTTCTACCTTGTCGCTGCCGGAGATACGAGGGCTGTTCGCGAAAAGTAAACAAAAATATCTCCAGACAAGTTTATTTATGTTTTATTGCAATAATATTTATGACGTTCTACTTGGTTTGTTGTCTCTGGAGTGTTTTGCTTTTCGGATTTGATTTATGCTCGAAAATATAACTGATGAGTCTGTGGCGTGGTTGGTAACGCTTGCTTTACACGCCGCAGGTCGTGGGTTCGATTTACACTCAGGACAGTTATTTATATCTATATCTTACATATAACAAAATCGTAGGAAAGTCAAAACTGTACGGATACTTGGGGCGTGATCGACAATCGATATCGTAGCCAAAAATATCGTTTTTAGAATTTTGGTCTGTGTGTCTCTTTGTCTGTATGTACGTCCGGGCTAAACTCAAAAAGTATTGCATGGATTTACTTCAAATTTTGCATGAATATTACTGAGAGGTCGGGTCAACATATTATCACGCTATCACCTACGAGGGAGAAAATGTGTTAATTTATAAAATTTAACGCGGGTAAAACCGCGGGGCACAGCTAGTTCGTAATAAAAAAAAAACTCTCGAAGGTTACTGAACCTACTCGTAGAAACGTTGCAGTGCGCCGTTTGCAATTCTTATCGGTGCCTTTTGAGTTTATAGCCTGGGATTTGGTCGCGCTCACCGGCCCGTAAATAATCGTTGAGGTAAAACACCTATGCTCGTGGTCACTCAGATCACTCGTTTCTAAAACTATAATATTTATTGGAACGAAGTTCCTTATCGCGCGTTGTGAAAGGGGGCTAGACGGAAAAAATTCTTACGAAAAGTTGTCACGACACTTTTTGCAGATGTGCGCATGTTTCTCTGTCTGTCTCACTCTCTTATAGAAAGCAAGCCAGATATTTTCATTTCTATTTCGCATTGAATAGTGTGGTGTCGCGACGATTATTTTTTTTGAGTGTATACAGGTTTTTTGTACATAATCTATACATATAATAAAATCGTAAGATAGTCAAAACTGTACACTGAATATTTTTTTTAAAGGATACTTGGGAAGTGATCTACAATCGATATCGAAGCCAAAAATATAGTTTTTGGAATTTTTGTCTGTTTGTCTGTATGTATGTCCGGGCTAAACTCAAAAAGTACTGCATGGATTTACATCAAATTTTGCATGAATATTACTAAGATGTCGGGTCAACATATAGGCTACATATTATCACGCTATCATCTACGGGGGGGAGCAGTGATAATTTATTAAGTTTAACGCGGCTAAAATCGCGGGGTACAGCTAGTAAATAATAAGAAATAACTTCGTTCCATCCGGGTGTCCCTTGACACCTCTCAAGTTTTTTTTTTTTTTTTTTTTTGGGTTAGCGATCGCAGTATGATGTTTATAGTTCACAGAGAGACGATGTTGCCCGTTCTCTGGTATATCTTGGCGCCATGTTTTTACCGTTTGGCTTGTGAACATTCGATACTCCTTTAAAAATGACATAAAGAAAAATAGGTATCAATTATTTAAATTGAAGAAATGAAAATAAGAAAAAAAAAGGAGTGTGTGTACTTATGTACACGCGTTAGAAGTTATACTTCTTTGGCGTATGGAAAAAAAATAACTAAAATGCAGTAGTGATTAACGATAAATATTAAAATTAATCAAAAAGATTTTATTTAAATAAAAATACTAGAATATACAACTTGAACATAGTTATCAATTTTCATACCACCTAGAACTAACTTCATGCTGTTAAATTTAGGTGTCGGTGTGCGCGCGCATCGTAAAAATTCACTCTCATCTAGAACTAACTTCATGCTGTTAAATTTAGGTGTCGGTGTGCGCGCGCATCGTAAAAATTCACTCTCATCATTTTTCTCCATCGCGCCAAAAGAAGTATAACTTCAAAAATACCAAAATTCACAGAGTAAAATTAGATATTATTATTTATTTCATTTATTTATTAACCAACTTAAATTAACGGTTAGACCAAACATAGAAGTTATAGGTTACATATTAAGCAAATGTTACTAACATTGACAACTTATAATATAATTAATAGTTATATTTTTACATGAAACATGAGAATAGAATAATATTTAATATTTAAATAAACATTTTGCGGTAACGGTATCACATAAGTATCACTATCCGAAAACAATCACCCGGTTATTGAGCTAGGAGTAGCATTAATCTCTAAATAAAGATTGGCTGTTGCTAGAAATCTCGGTTCCGTGCATGTAAATAAGTCCAAGGATGGATCATATTATTCTAAAACTTTATTGATATGAGTGAGAGGCAACCACAATGGTGTAATTAGGGTGACTGTGCTAGTTTGAGGTAGTATACATAATAAATTAATAATAATGCTTGCTTGCTTATCGTATGGGCAGTGGTTACCCTAGTGTCTAGAGTTATTCAAGCCGCAAAGTAGTCATCTGACACGGCTTAACGACCTTTGCGTAATGGCTACAGTCGGGACCGAGAGCTTAACATGCCCTCCGAAGCACGGAGACGCTCAGATATGAAACCACTTTGGCGGTCAACCATCTTTGGACTGATCGCGAGCCTAGATGCTTGACCTTGCCAATCACTTACTGACCGGTGAGAGCATCTGGCTATGACAATAATTGATAGCTACTAAAATATAAATGTTTAACCTTCTGACAGTCGGCTCTAGACGACAAACTTAATGTGCCCCGCACGCTACGGTCACGATTATATAGTCTTACCGTTACCGCTCAAGTCGAAAGTCTTCTTTTTTATTCAATTCCGTTTTTCGGCTCTGGCTTCTTTGGCCTTATGAGCCTGCAGTAAATATATTTTTATATCATTTATTTCCGTCATTGTCAAGTAAAGTCCGTCACAGTCAAGTCATACATAGTCCTTGTCCAACCCCAGTAATTCAGTGGAGACTTTACTAAAGGCTTTTATGGAGTTTTGGTTACAACACGGAAAATCACAATTCACGGCAATATCGCACTTTCCTCCACTTGTGTACGTTGTCGAAGATGTTATGTCTAAAAATCCACCATATTTACACATAAAAACTGGTGTAAATTCGATTTACACCAGTTTTTGAAAATAAAACATAGCCTCGATGCGTCTTTTTCCGCGTTGGCGCCAAAACTCTCGAAAGTCTTAGACGAGTGTGTGTTGCCAGTGATGACATACGGAACAGAGACATGGTAGCTGACTATGGGCCTTATTAGAAGGCTCAAGGTCACCCAAAGAGCAATGGAAAGGGCTATGATCGGAGTTGCCCTGCGGGATCGAATCAGAAATGTCGATATCCGCAGGCGAACCAAAGTCACCGACATAGCCCGAAGAATTGCAAAACTGAAGTGGGCGGGGCACATAGCTCGTAGATCCGACGGCCGTTGGGGCAGGACCACGAACCGGAAGACGCAGCGTGCCCCCTACAAGATGGACCGATGATCTTGTGCGGGTCGCTGGAAACTGCTGAATGCGAATAGCGCAAGACCGGCAACTGTGGAGATCTTTGAGGGAGGCCTTTGTCCAGTAGTGGACGTCTTTCGGCTGATATGATGATGTTGATAATAGTGTTTCTATTGTCTACGCTGTTAGGGTCGTTTTTGTAGGCCAAGTGTATCACAAATCTGTTTTTATGGGGTTTAGTGTAGAGGCAGCTCGACTAGCGAATGCCTTGCCTATCGTAATTAGACGTGCCCAAACGATATAAGCCTTTAAAAAGCTAGTCAGAGAACACTATTTGTCTGTATAATTTATGGTCCTTTAAGTAAAGTATTGCATGCTGGGCACCTTAGGTTTGTCATTTATACATGACCGTGGCGGCCAAAAGGTTAAAAATTCATCATTGTCGTGGTATGTTTTTCTTGCAAGTAAACTATTGAGTGCGTTTCGAAACAGTTTCATTTAAGCATGTTTGGCATAAAGTTGTGCTCGGCAATGGCAGGACGTGCTCCGAATCGATTAACCGCTTAAGTTACTAGTATTATTCAATGTTTTTAAACAATGTTACGTGTTGGAGACAAAGTAAGGGCATACGAGTGGCATTGGTTCGTGCAGCTGCAGTACATTAGTACTACGTAAGGGAAATACTGTGGGATACTTGAGCTTAGCCGACCGTGAATCTGAATAACTTGTAGGATATCAGGTTAACATGTTAGTAGCTAGAGAATTGAATGACGCTGACGGTAATTTCTGGGGGATTTTTTTACTCTTTTCTTTTTATTAATGGTTTCACTAAACTGGACTCAACACTCGAAAATCTCAAAGAATTGGTCGCAAAAACTGAACTTTTTCCATTATCCTCTGAAAAAGATCAGATACAGCGGAACATATTTAGAGGCAATTTATTTTTATTTTACTTTTTCCCATCTTTCAGGTGGTTTCAGTATACTAATTTGAGGTATAATAATAATAATTTGTGTTATACTGGTTTATTCGACTTTTGAATGTACAGGGTCTCAACCGGCTAAGTCACCGAACATCGATTTCTTAAATGGTGTTCAAATAAATAAAGGTTGAAAATGACTTAATCAATCGTTAATCGGCTTCCATGACCACATGTGACGTCATAAATGGTCCGGAATCGATTATCAACGTTGAAGCCGATTTAACGATTGATTATGTCATTTTTAACCGTTATATATTTGAACACCATTTAAGAAATCGATGTTCGGCGATTTAGCCGGTAAAGCCCCAGGACAGAGGCCCTGTACAGGAGTTAATCGTTCTGTAAGAGTTCCGGTCTTGTCGCTAGTCGTTCAATCGGAACATGAGAGTGATGGAACAGAATTTCCCCCTGTGCTGCTCTCTTTATGTTTCAACGTGTAATGACCAAATATTTATGTAACCATTGCTTTGTTACAGGTAAGCACGCCGATGATTTACCAAAGCTAGCACTCCGTGTATCTTCACATTACCATCGTGACCGTAAGCGTCGATAACATAGTAGGTACTTGTTGATACTAATAACAGACTAGCCAGCTACGCAGGACATAATATAATGTTCTCTGGGTCGATTTTTGCCCAGTCTCAATGGAGACCAGCCATCTACGCGAGACATTATTGTGCAGAAGTGTGTGCGACACTTGGGCACTATAATCATCATCATCATATCAGCTGAAACACGTCCACTGCCAGACAAAGGCCTCCCCCATGGATCCCCACAATGGCTGGTCTTGTGCTGCCCGCATCCAGCGACTTCCCGCGACCCTTGCAAGATCGTCGGTCCACCTAATAGGGGGCCTACCCACGCTGTGTCGTCCGGTGCGTGGTCGCCACTCGAGGACCTTTCTTTTCTTATGTGCCCCACCCACTGCCACTTCAGTTTGGCAAGTCTTTGGGCTTTGTCAGCTACTTTATAAAATTATAATTTTAATATGAGAGACCACATCACAGGATGTGATAATCGAAAAAAAAAACACATTATCTGATTATAGCTGTAAGGCTGATCGAATATAGACAGAACAAACCCAAAATGAGTTAAACACTATACTCCGAAATGTCTTAGTGTATAAATGGTGGGAAATATATCGCTATCTGTTTTCAGCGCAAGCGGTGTGTTTCTTATTTTGATAATGTGCCAAATTTTACAAATAACTGTGGAATTGTTTACTAACTGGACGCTATTCAAAGTATTTTTGTTTCATTGAATTGTTTATATTTCTTTTTTCACTCATCAAATAAACTTAAAACCGGCCAAGTGCGCGTCGGACTCGCCCATGAAGGCCATTAATTGTGGTTTACGATTTATGACGTATTAAAAAAAACTACTTACTAGATCTCGTTCAAACCAATTTTCGTTGTTAGTTTGCATGGTAATCTACATCATATTATTATATTGTTTTATCATTCTCTTATTTTAGAAGTTACAGGGGGGGGGGGGGGCACTCATTTTACTACTTTGGAAGTGTCTCTCGCGCAAACTTTTCAGTTAAGAAAAAAATGATATAAGAAACCTCAATATATTTTTTGAAGACCTATCCATAGATATCCAACATGTATGGGTACGATGAAAAAAAGTCATGACGAATCTATAAGGGTTCCGTTTTTTGCCATTTGGCTACGGAACCCTAAAAAGTGGCTGACGGCATAGAATATCGCCACCCCATCTCGTCCCGTGCTGGGACGTAGAAGCCGTCCAAGAGCCGCCCAGAGTGAATATCTACCACAGAACGGGCAGCAGCATCTCTCTGTGTACAATGATCATCATACTGCGATCGCCAACCCGTCTGCCAAGCGTGGCGATTATGACATATGATATGATAGACACAACCATACCATACCATAGACGCTCACCGTAGCCTAGTTGGTAGTGCTCCTGCATACGAAGCTGGTGGTCCTGGGAAGTGCAAATATTTGTGTGATGAGCACGAATATTTGTTTCTGAGTCATGGATGTTTTCTATGTATTTAAGTATTTATCTATCTATATAAGTATGTATATCGTCGCCTGGTACCCATAGTACAAGGTTTGCTTAGTTTGGGGCTAGGATGATATTATTATTATGGTGGTGATCTTTTGGGGAGGCCTTACCAATAGTGGATGTCATTGTGCTGTCATGATTCATTCATTTATGAGTCACATAAATATTTGTGCTGCGCGGGGACCCATATCGAACCCGTAACACGAGTGTGCCATGCCAGTAGCCGGTCGGCGTGGTTAGAAGATGCTTGCTTTTCACGCCTCATGTCGTGGTTTCGATTCCCACCCAGGCCAGATATTTGTGTGCATGAACATGTCTGTTTTTCCTGTGTCTGGGTGTAATTTTCTATATAAGTATGTATTTACTTTATATAACTTTTTTTATTTTACTTTTTTTCTTTTATTTTACTTGATATTATATACTTTTATATTTATTTAAAAAAAAAATTGTATATCTATCAGTTATCTGGTTTCCATAGTACAAGCTCTGCTTAGTTTGGTATCAGATGGTGTGTGAATAATGTCTCAGGATATTATTATTATTATTAGCGAGGTCTAAATATTGCGTTACGCGTACTGTCAAAGAATTAAAATAAAATTATAGGCTACTGGGTCGTTACTTATCGCGATCATAGTAATTTAGGAACTATTTAAATTACTCGACGACTTTATAAGTAAATAACGGTTATATGAAGCTTGAAAGTAAGTACTTAACAAAAACTAAACGATGGTTTTTTGCTATATCAATTTATTTGATCTCATGTTGGTAATTAACTTTATATTCTTAACGCGATTTTTGGAGGTCACTGCCGGCCGTTAAAAACTACGCAAGCTACGTTATTTACATCTATTTAATTCGTTCATTTTAAACGTCATATTGTCTATACATATAATAAAATCGTAGGAATGTCGAAACTGTACATTTAATATTTTTAAAAAAGTATACCTGGGGCATGATCCTACAATCGATATCGAAGCTAAAAATATAGTTTTTGAATTTGCGTATGTTTATCTGTTTGCCTGTATGTATGTCCGGGCTAAACTCAAAAAGTACTGCATGGATTTACTTCAAATTTTGCATAAATATAAGAGGTCGGGTCAACATATAGGCTACATATTATCACGCTATCATCTACGGGGGCTCCTCCCCCGTAGATGATAGCGTGTGATAATTACTAAAATTTAACGCGAGTAAAACCGCGGGACACAGCTAGTATAATATATAATAAAATAATGAAATTTATTGAGCGTTGCGTATTAAATTTTCACGGCTACATATCAAGCTGTACTTTTCCAATATAAGCTGACCTCTCATTGTATGGAAATCCTATACAACGCAGGATCAGCTTATACTGGAAATGTACAGCTTGAAATGTAGCCGTGTGTACTTGTCAAGCTCACAATGTAGTCAGTAAATATTAAAGTAACAAAAAAAATCAACGTTAATCCTCTTTTAGGACGTTTTTCCCATAAAATAAATAACAAACAACAAGTTACGTAGCTATTATTATTAAATTTAGTACTATTATATAAAAAATTGGAGACACCGAGCAATTGGCGAACGTAGAACATAGAAGTTGGCGTGGTTGGGAGACGATTGCCTTTCAAGCCGCAGGTCGTGGGTTCGATTCTCACCCAGGACAAAGATTTGTATTCATGAACATGTCTGTTTGTCCTGAGTCTGGGTGTAATTATCTATAGAAGTACGTATTTACAAAAGAAAAGTAGTATATGTAGTATATCAGTATCTGTTTTCCATAGTGCAAGCTCTGCTTAGTTTGGGCTCAGATGGCTGTGTGTGAATAATGTCCCAGGATCTTATTTTACCATATGTTTATTACTAAAATTATTTACTACAAATAATACAAGGGTATTTTAATTCAAATACAACTCATACCTACTATATTTGAGCTACATGTGGCTCAAATATAGTATGAGAAATTTCTGGACAATCCTGGCTTTTGCCAGCAAAACCGCCTTCTGCATGTAACTCTCCAGCCAGATATCAAGTCCTAAACTTGCAAGATTGATATCCAGGGATTTAGGAATAACTCCATTTGTGGATTTATTACTATTATGAGGCGTTCATAGCAAGATGCTCTCACCGGTCCGTTAGTGATTGGCAAGGTTAAGCAACTAGGCTCGTGGTCAGTCCATAGATGGGTGACCGCCAAAGTGGTTTCATTTCTGCAGAGCGTCTCCGTGCTTCGGAGTGCACGTTAACCTGTCGGTCCCGGTTGTAGCTATTAGGCAACAGTCGTTAAGCCATGTCAGAGGCCTACTGGGCGGCTTGAACAACTCTGACACTAGGGTAACCACTGCCCATACGATAAAATAAGTAAGTATTATTATTATTACAGAACCGTTAAGACCTTGTTACACGTAACCACGTCAGTTCACTCGCTATTATTACTGCAGTGGTTGACATTGATCAGCTACGGATCAAATGACATCACTGTTGCACACTTCTAGGTCCTTGTGGTCTCACGCAAATGGATAAACTATGTAGGCCGTATGCTAGCCATAATTAAAGATTGACGGGCAGAATCCAGTTAGTATACGCTAGCCTTTCAAGTCGTAGGTCGTGGGTTCAATCCCCACTCAGGACAGATATTTGTGTGCATGAACATGTCCATTTGTCCTGAGTCTGGGTGTATCTATATAAGTATGTGTTTACAAAAGAAAGATGGGTATGGAAGAAAAGAATGAAAGTAAAATAAATGCAGTGGAAATGAGAGCTCTGAGAAGTATGTGTGGTGTGACTTTGAGAGACAGAATTCGAAATACTGATGTAAGAGAGCGTTGTGGTGTGAAAGAGGATGTAGTCACAAAGATTGAAAAAGGCATGCTGAGATGTTGGCCATTTAGAAAGGATGAATGAAAGAAATTGACAAAAGAAGTATACCTGGCCTGTGTGAATGGGACAACCGGAAGGGGAAGACCACGTCGAACATTCCCTGACCAAATTGGAGATGTTCTCAAGAAAGGGCAGGTCAGAAGTACCCTAAACCGGCGAGCATGTATGAAGAATATAATGACAGTAATCGAGGCAAAAGAAGTATGCAAAGATCGTGACAAATGGAAATTCGTTGTCTCTGCCTACCCCTCTGGGAAATAGGCGTGAGTCTATGTTACAAAAGAAAAGTAATGTAAGTATGTAGTATCAGTTATCTGGTTTCAATAGTACAAGCCCTGCTTAGTTCGGGATCAGATGGCCGTGTGTAAATAATGTCCCAAGATACATACATACATACATAGACTCACGCCTGTCTCCCAGAGGGGTAGGCAGAGACAACGGACTTCCATTTGCCACGATCCTTGCACACCTCTTTCGCTTCGTTTACTGACATTATATTCTTCATACATGCTCGTCGGTTTAGGGTACTTCTGACCTGACCTTTCCTAAGTACGTCTCCAATTTGATCAGAGAATGTTCTGCGAGGTCCCAAGATATATTATATTAAAGAGTTGGCATACAGCTTTGATCTTCGGAGCCTAGTTATTTTTGTTTTTGAACTTCTTTCTGCATGATTGACTTGGGGAGTAATTTGGTGAATGCCTGACGAGAGTGTGATGGTGTGATTGGGCGAGGTGAACAGAGGTTGAAAGGTAGATGATAAGTTAGTGAAGATAGAAAGAGAGAGAATTACGTTTCTTACATTATAATGTCCTGCTAGCCGAATTTCGGCCACGGCGGCCAGTCTCAACAGAGATTAGCCATCTGCGCGGGACATATTATAGTGCTCAAACACGTGAGCACTTTCTATTCCATCACTCTCATGATCCGATGGGACGCCTAGGTGACACGACCGGAAAGAGGTCAGGCACAGGACCGACGGCTTTACGTGCTCTCCGAGGCACGGGGGTATAATACCGCCATGCGCCAACTCCCATGCGACTTCGGGCTGACGCAAAGATTTTTTTCTTTTTACAGAAAAATCCCCAAAATCACTTTTTGGCTCGACCCGGGATTTGAACCCAGGACCTCGTTCTCTGCGGGTGAACACGCTACCGCTAGACCAACGAGGCAGTCGTTTCTTATATTACTACTGCAAGAGCAAATGAGAGAGGTGCGAGAACACATTGTTTTTCTCTCTTTCTCTCATAGTCATACGTTTCGTATATCTAAGTTTTACTTTAGTCGTGTGGTCTAAGACACATGCGCTTTTTTAACTAACCGTTTTGTAATGTGCTTCGTTTGTATAACGATCTAATCTAATGAATGACTAAAAACAGGGGCTCTACCAGCTAAGTCGCCGAGCATCGATTTCCTAAATGGCGTTCAAATAAATATAGGTTAGGAATGACTTAATCAATCGTTAAATCGGCTTCCATGAGCACATGTGACGTCACAAATGGTCCGGAATCGATTGTCAACGTTAAAGCCGATTTAACAATTCATTAAGTAATTTTTAACCATTATTTATTTGAACGCCATTTAAGAAATCGATGTTCGGCGACTTAGCCGGTAGAGCCCCAGTACTATTTTATGGTACGGCGGCGGTAGATCCAAAGTAGGATTCGCTTAAAATCTCTCTCCTTGAGTATATCTATAGTTAAATATTGCACTATGTTTTATGTAGAGTTTTTTTATAAAACACCAAAAACCTCGCAGTAGTAGATTACTAACGTCATAAACAACAACATTTATTCTACGACTTTTTCGAAAACGGGCAAAAAAATCGACTTTTCATGGAAACTCGATCAGCTGTTCGGACATAGTATGTATGGAGGGTTAAATTTTTTTGTCTGTTTTCGTAAAAGTCTTAGAACAAATGTTGTTGTCTATGATGATAGTAATTAGGGTTGTAACGGAGGCCTCTTAGCGGAGGCGGAGGCGGATGCGAAGATGACGGATTACACCTCCGCGGATGCGGAGGTTAACGGATGCGAATGCGAAGGTGAAAGTGAATGTGAAGAAATAGTATTTTGAGAGTAATATTAATCATTTTTTTAATCTCTTTCCATAAAAACACTTTCATACCTCACTTGTTTTTGGCTTCGTGTGACTTGAGTAAACAATAACAATAACTTAGCATTGCAAAGCAAAATTCGGCCGTACGACTGGGTCGTAATCAGGCGTCGCGGCTCGCGCATTATTATTATTCTATGATTTATTTTTATTTTATAGAAACTTATTCCACAAAACTACAAAGGCGGAAATTTTTGGCTGTGTGGCTGACGGCCATAAAGAATATCCCCACCCACTCTCATCCCGTGTGGGGACGTGTCTATCTTATTGCGATCGCCAACCCGTCTGCCAATCGTGGCGATTATGGCAGATCCCCTCAAATGAAGGACACAACTAAACCGCTGCCCCCAGTCCCCGGCAGCCATGTTATTCCAAGCAGTGGTAACAGCAGTGTATTCGGCAGGGCAGAAGGCGCTACGAATTCCCGAAAGATTCCGCGTTACTAAAACTGACGCCAACTGGCCCTGGCAACATACAACACACGCACACTGCGAACCGACGACAAAATCATCAAACTGGAGGAAGAATTGAGCAGGTTACATTGGAATATAATAGGATTATCTGAAGTCCTAAGAGACACGATAATCCTGAAATCCGGGAACTTGATTTATTTCCGGGAGGGCAACCAACAGTCTCAAGGTGGTGTTGAGTTCATAGTCCACAAATCCCTCGTCCATAACTTAGTAAAAATCGGGAGTGTGTCGACTAGGGTTGCGTACCTTATGCTCAGAATTTATTCGTTGAAGGTCATACAAGTATACGCGCCGACTTTGACGCACTCCGACGATGAGGTTGAGGTCATGTATGAGGGTATATCTAGAACCATATATTCCTCTAACACTTATTTCACTGTGGTCACTGGAGACTTTAACGCGAAGCTGGGTAAACTTTTCGGGAATGAGCTGAGAGTGGGGCAATTTGCATTGGCCCTCATGGAGAAGGAGGGGCTCTTTATGATGAACTCCTTTTTCAAGAAGCCGGATTACCGCAAATGGACCTGGGTAAGCCCCGATGGTAAAACAAAAAACGAGATAGACTTTATTTTGTCGACGATAAGACAGAAGTTCAATGACGTCTTTGTGATCAATACGGTTAAAAGCGGAAACGATCAAAGGCGGGGCACATTGAACCTTAATGTCAAGCTCCAGAGGTCCCGACTGATAAAGTCTACGCTCCGACCTTTACCCATCTACGTCGAAAACCCCGAACCTTTTCAGCTCGAACTGCAAAATTGAACTGCTTAAATTGCGGGGAAGTGGAGTCATACCACTCGTAGATGCCGTCCATACGGCTGAGTCTAAGTCTTCAAGGCACGCCGTAAAAACAGAACCAAAAAGATCTCTGACTATACCCTGCAGCTAAAGGAAGAAACACGGAAAATGGTTTTGACATCGTTTGGTGATGCTACCAGATACCGGCAGCTCAACAGACAGATCTCAAAGTCTTTGACTCGCGACACGCGCCCAATTAATACAAAATGTATTAAAGAAGCCATCGAGCGGAATAAAGGCTCTTAAAGTGTTAGCAAGAGAACTGTGTGTTGGACAGAGCCAATTGACGAAGCTGAAGACTGAGGATGGCAGAATCGTCTCGACCTGAGTTGCTGGGAGAGATCGAGAGGTTCCATGGACAGCTGTATACGAGAACCCACTCACTTGGCGATAGTTGTGCCTCAGATCTCAGAGCATGACCAACCCGACATTTCACCGAACACATCCCGGACGTCAGCATGTGCGAGATAAGAATCACTCTCAAACAGCTTAAGAACAACAAGGCGCCTGGTGATGATGGACGGGCCCTTCAGAAGTTATTTAACACCGTCATAATAGAAGGTCAAACGCCACAAGTATGGCACAGAGGTGTGGTGGTGCTCTTCTTCAAAAAGGGCGATAATACCCTCTTGAAAAATTACAGACCCATCACAATCCTGAGCCATGTTTACAAGTTGTTTTCTGCTGGCTGGGCAGCATTCGGGAAGCTACTCAATAACTTCTTGTCCCATATACCGCAGTGTCTCAATTCGAAAGTCTTCGACCAGTGTGCGATGCCAGTGATGACTAACGGAACAGAGACGTCGTCGCTCACTATAGGTCTTAACAGGCGGCTCAAGGTCACCCATAGAGCAATGAAAAGAGCTATGCTTGGAGTTTCCCTGTGAGATCGAATGAGAAATACTGAGGTTCGCAGGCGAACCAAAGTAACCGACTTAACCCGAAGAATTTCCAAGCTGAAGTGGCAGTGGGCAGGGCACATAGGTCGTAGAGCGGACGGCCGCTGGCGCAGAAAGGTTCTCGATTGGCGACCACAAACCGGATGATCTTGTGCGGGTCGCTGGATGCCGATAGCCCAAGACCGGCAATTGTGGATATCTTTGGGGGAGGCCTTTGTCCAGCTGTGGGCGTCATTCGGCTGATATGACGATGATGTTGACAAAGGCGGAATTGATGCCAAAGGCATTCTATGCCAGTCGACCTTTGGGTGATGCAGAGATATATGATTATGCCGTAAATAAAACTCCGTTATAACTCCGCAAAGAAATTGCGGAGGCGGAGGCGGATGCGAAGGTACGATTTCATGCGGAACTTCCGCAGTAACGGAAGCGGAGGCGAAGATCCGTTACAACCCTAATAGTAATCTACTCCTGAGAGGTTGTTGGTGTTTAACAAAATAATAATAAAATAAAATAAAAAAGGCTTTTTTTCACATAGAATTTAAAAAAGCGTTTGTAAATAGTGAGAAAATGTTTGTACTAATTTATAATTAATTTATAATTATTTATAGGTACATATAAATATTTAGGTACACAGATTGTAGGAAATAATTTACAATAAGATTTATTTTATAATAGTAACGATATTTAACTTAAATTAAGTTATTGTCAAGGATCTCATGTGTAGGTTAAATTATCGAAACTTTAAATAGGTATATTTAGCTATATTTTTACTACATATTGTCTGAATGGTTCTGTCTATATTAAGGTACGAATTAAATGTTATTATTACAGCCCGTTATTAGCCAGCAGTTTATAACGACGGTCGCGCTTTAATGCGCCCAAACT
Organism: Pseudoips prasinana; assembly: GCA_951640165.1. Classification (NCBI taxonomy): domain Eukaryota; kingdom Metazoa; phylum Arthropoda; class Insecta; order Lepidoptera; family Nolidae; genus Pseudoips; species Pseudoips prasinana. Next base: position 22,364,057 of record OX621260.1, read on the forward strand.
GAGAAGACCCAGCGAAACAAACGCAAAAAGCTTAAAATCTCTCTCCTTGAGTATATCTATAGTTAAATATTGCACTATGTTTTACATAGAGTTATTTGTAAAACACCAACAACCTCGCAGTAGTAGATTACTAACTTCATAAACAACAACATTTATTCTACGACTTTTTCGAAAACGGGTAAACAAATCGACTTTTCATGGAAACTCGATCAGCTGTTCGGACATAGTATGTATGGAGAGTTAAATTTTTTTTGTCTGTTTTCGTAAAAGTCTTAGAACAAATGTTGTTGTCTATGATGATAGTAATCTACTCCTGAGAGGTTGTTGGTGTTTAACAAAATAATAATAAAATAAAAAAGGCTTTTATTCACATAAACTTTAAAAAAGCGCTTGTAAATAGTCAGAACATTTTTGTAGTAATATTTAATTATTTCTAGGTACATATAGATATTTAATTTTAGGTACACGGATTGTAGGAAATAATTTACAATAAGATTTATTTTATAATAGTAACGATATTTAGCTAACTTAAATTAAGTTATTCTCAAGGTTATGATAGTATATCTACTCCTGAGAGGTGGTTGGTGTTTTACAAATTAACATTTAAAAGGGAAGCGCGGGCAATAGTATTATTAATATTAAAAAATATATTAAATGACGTGAGAAAGCCTGTAATGTCATTCATTATGCTTACTGACTGGATTAAAACAATTAAGGTGAAACTGCGCGTGTATTAAGTTTTATCGTGTTGGGTTTTTACTGTCGTTTTCGTATCTTAATTACTCTGTGGTATCATTAATTAGAATTATATCAACAGTCATACCTAATTGAACACCCAACGTTATGTGTCAACTAATTGTTAGTAATTATTAGTAACGTATTAATAAATAAATAAACATTTAAGATCATAATTAACTGACAACTAATAATGTAAATATTCTGGGATAGTTATTATGCCTTTGAAAACTGAACTTACGTAATATCAGTTTTTAAGAAAACGAACGAAAGGTTAAGTTAGGTTAGTAATAAGTTTAGTAGTAAGTAAAAGAAAAACTAATTTATTTCATTTTTATTTAGTACTAGCCCCTGCCTATGTGTTAATCCACGGTGTCAGCTAACTCTATACCAAATTTTATTAAAATCGCTGGGCCGTTTATACGTTAAGGAGTAACAAACATACACACTCACAAACTTTGGCCTTTATAATATTAGTGTGATAGTGCCTGTAGTGCCTGTATTCTTATAAATGTCACGGAAAATTAAAAGTTCTTGAAAAGAGCTGATGGCTTTTAATAACGGGGTAAAATATTTATATTAGACATATGCGAAAAAACAAATCGTAAATATTATTATATTTAATTAAAATGGGGTGGTTCAGATTTCAGACACTCATTTTACTATTTTTATACATTATTATTAATTGCAACGTGATTAAAATAATACTCGTAGTAAAAAATCTAAGTAGGTAGTTACTACGTTCACAAATCGTAAAAAAACCTGTTTGCCCGTTTACCATTAAAAAATTAAAAGTAGGTTTCGTTTCATAAGATATAATTAAGCACCTTAATTCTTAATTTTCGCAATTCCTACAACGCCATTAATAAAGGTTAAATATACAGCAATATATTTGTACAAAATATAAATAAAAAAAAATGTTATCTCAACAAAATATATATACTCAGCTAACTGTAAACGTCACGTAAAAATAATATCTATACATATAATAAAATCGTAGGAAAGTCAAAACTGTACATTGAATATTTTAAAAAAAGGATACTTGAGCGTGATCTACAATCGCTACCCAAACCAAAACTTTAGTTTTTAGAATTTTTGTCTGTTTGTCTGTATGTATGTCCGGACTAAACTCAAATAGTACTGCATGGATTTACTTAAAATTTTGCATGAATATTACTAACAGGTCGGGTCAACCTATAGGCTACATATTATCATACTATCGCCTACGTGGGAGGAGCTGTGATAATTTATAAAGTTTAACGCGGGTAAAACCGCGGGTCACAGCTAGTCAACTATAAAGATTTTAATAAAAATTATAAGAATAAATTATGGTACTTTAGAGTACATGGCTGAAGTAAAACTTAGATATACGATACGTAACTAACTGACTATGAGAGAAAGAGGGAGAAGAAATATGTGCTCGCACCTCTCTCTCTTGCCCCGTAACTGTCTCTCTTTCTAACTTCACTAACTTATATCCCCCTCTCAATTGCTGTTCGCTTCGCCCGATCACACTTGTCGTAACGGTTTCGTCACGCATTTACATGCTTACTTACTCCATGTCGAGTGTGCTTAAAGAAATGGATAGGTTGCGTGATATGGGGCAAGTTTCCCATTTAAACAAAGAAAAATCACATCACACTTAATATTAGGTCTTTACCTATGAAATTGCCGTTCTGCAGTACTGGCCATTTCAAATCAAAATAATTTTTGTTTGGCTAAGAATTCTAATTTCAAATTAATTTTATTTTAAAAACATGGATTCTTTTTTCCAAAAGTAGTCATTTCTTTATTGATTAGTGTTACATTTTCATCGCATTTCAATCTTTTTCGTCATCATGGATACGTTAAAAATTCGAGTAATTATGGAATATGAGTACCGTCGTGGCAGCAACGCGGCACAAGCGGCACGCAACATCAACGACGTTTACGGAGCTAACACTACAAACCAACGCACCACCTGTTATTGGTTTGCTCGCTTCCGTTCTGGAAATTTCGACCTGAAAAATGAACCTCGCGGTCGTCCGAAGACTTTGGTCGACAATGACGAATTAAAGGCGGTTGTGGAAGCTGATGATACACAATCTACGGCTGAATTAGCAGCAGCTTTCGACGTTAGCGTCAAAACAATATTGGTCCATTTGCGTCAAATTGGCAAGGTAAAAAAGCTTGACAAATGGGTGCCCCACGAACTCAATGATCGCGCGAAGTACGCGTCGAGACGTGCCTTGCACTGCTCAACAGACACACAAATGAAGGAATTTTGAACCGCATTGTTACCTGCGATGAAAAATGGATTCTGTTTGATAACCGCAAGCGCTCAGCAAGTTGGTTGGATCCTGGTTCAGCACCTAAACAATGCCCTAAACGAAAACTTACCCCTAGAAAAGTGATGGTCACTGTTTGGTGGTCTAGCGCCGGTGTGATTCATCACAGCTTCTTACCAAACGGGGTGAGCATTACTGCAGATGTGTACTGTGAAGAACTGAGCACAATGATGGAGAAGCTGGCGCATCTCCAACCAGCATTGGTCAATCGCTCGTCTCCGCTGCTCCTGCACGACAACGCGCGACCTCATACTGCACAGCAGACGGTCTCCAAGTTGCAAGAACTGGGGTTGGAAGCTCTCCGTCATCCGCCCTACTCACCAGACCTTGCGCCTACAGACTACTACTTTTTCCAGAATTTGGATAACTTCTTGGCGGGAAAAAAATTCAATACCCGAGAGGCAGTACAAAATGCCTTTGAAGAATTTGTTGCCTCCCGTCCAGCTGATTTCTTTAAGAAGGGCATCAATAAACTGCCACTGCGATGGCAAAGATGCATTGATTGCATGGGTGATTACTTCGATTAATACAAATAAAAAAATTCATGAAAAAAATTCGTTTAAATTTTTTCATACAAAACGGCAATTTCATAGGTAAAGACCTATTATTATAAAGGCGAAAGTTGTATAAGTGTGTATGTTTGTTACTTCTTCACGTCTAAACGCCTGGAGCGATTTTAATAAAATTTTGTATGGAGTTAGCTGACACCCTGGATTAACACATAGGCTATAATTTATCAAGTTTAACGCGGGTAAAACCTCGGGGCACAGCTAGTAATTAAAAAAGGGATAACAATTTAAAAATTTATAAACGCCGTCTATTAAACTCTATCATAAACTATTATAAGTTTTAATGTAAGGGCAGTGTTTATTGTCTTCCTATAAAACAACCTTTCATGTCAATTTTAATTATCAGTTTGACTCCCGCTTCACAAGTCAATTATATCGCTTTAAATGTTTAAAACAATGTCGTCAGCTTTATTATTATTTCTAATCGATTGCAATCTGTCATAGTTGATTGGTTAGTTCGAAATCATCACCGAGAAAGATTCATTGGCCACGGTTAACTCGTGACTGTGGCTATAGTCTTAAACTCAGCCGTTTGGACGGTGAGTACTTCATCAGTATAATATAAAATCGAAAGGCTTGAAAATTCTGTAAATTGAGTTCTTTTGGTAAATCTTTGGGGAGGCGTCTTTCGGCTGATATGATGATGATGATAAATCAATGTTAACGAAAAGAACATAATATTTATGACCAATCTAACACAACATTTTTTTGCTACCATAAAGTACACCACACATTGTAATTACAATTTGAATTGAGTTGCCTTAATACTTTATCGTATGGACAGTGGTTACCCTGGAGTCAGAGTTGTTTAAGCCGCCCCGTAGGCCTCTGACATGACCTAACGACTGTTACCTAACGCCTACAACCGGGACCGATAGCTTAAAGTGCCCTCCGAAACACGGAGACACTCGGAAATTAAACCATTTTAACAATAATTCTTCTATGGACCATTTATGACGTCACATGTGCTCATTAAGTCATTTATAACCTTTATTTATTTGAACGCCGATCGCTTTCCCGATGTTGAGCTTAGTCGGAAGCCTTCCAGGGTCGTATTCTCGTGCTCGTGATATTATTTGCCTCCAGTCTCACAGCAAACCTAAGTGATTAACCTAAATGTTAAAAACCACAGATGGCTAGAATAAAATACGAATTAAAATAATCAAATATTTATTATGTACATTAGAACTGGCTGAACTGGTTGTGGTGTGACGTCATGGCATGATACAGCCGAGATAACGCCGAAGTTAATGATGTTATGATAGCCATGCGATGCATGACGGCCATGCCATTTTAGTAAAACTTGGGCGGATTATAGAACTATTTATTTGATTTGGCATTTAATATACAAGAATAATATCCTGGGAATTATTCACAGACGCCCATCTGATTCCAAACTAAGCAGAGCTCGTACTATGGAAATCAGATAAAGCAAAGATCGTGAGTAATGGAAATCCGTTGTCTCTGCCTACCCCTCTGGGAACAGGCGTGACATAGGTATTGTATGTACATTTGCGATAATAGAGATGATGAAAAATATAATCACATTGATAATTACTACATTAGTACACTTCTTCTTTAACTGATCTAGAAACTTTAATTAAAGGTTTTATCCCATGCACAATTAATATATTTTTTTGTCTATTTTGCGTGCGACACGTTCAATTCCATAGGCAAATTACGTACTCGTTAACTTATGGACCTGTGATACCTTTACATTATAATCAATTTAAGAGAGGTTGTCAACAGTCCACGGGTGTTAAACCGTAACATACGAACGCATTCGTCTAGCGCTGGGCGGCCGCTGCCGCTTCGCTCACTCACATTTTCGCCTTATTGCTCACAATTCTAACCTAACCTAACCCAAATTATTTCGTAACAGTGCATTATTTGCAAAAATATTGTAAGCAGTTAATACGGCACACAATGTTTTGACAGTTAACAACCTCGCGAGATAGATTATAATCTAACGTAATTAAGCCGAAATATCCATTAAGGAGTTCAGAGATCTATGCGGTCAAGTGCAGCACGTAAGCTTGACAGTTGGATCTGGGATTCACGCTTGTGCGACAAGGCGTGAAGTCGTGTGGAGGAATGTCTTCTGTAAAGTGGAGGTACCCCCCAGTCGGGCTGCTCTTTGAGCGAATGAACGCTATGCCCTACCTTTGTAAAACTAGAGGTACTAGTTTTAGAGAGGTAGGTAAAAGTATCCTACTATGCCCTACCTCTCTAAAACTAGTACCTCTAGTTTTACAGAGGTAGGGCATAGCGTTCATTCGCTCAAAGAGCAGCCCGACTGGGGGGTACCTCCACTTTACCCTACTATGCCCTACGTCTCTAAAACTAGTACCTCTAGTTTTAGAGAGGTAGGGCATAGCGTTCATTCGCTCAAAGAGCAGCCCGACGGGGGGGTACCTCCACTTTAGAAAAGGCATTCCTTAGTAATAACATTAATAATTTTAACGTTGTGTTACTGCGTGTGACTAAGATTACCAGAGCTCATTGGGGTGGGGGGAGGGTCAGCAACACTTGTATGCTGACTTTTAAAGGCCGGCAACGCACCCGCGACTCCTCTGGTAATGCGATGGGCGGCGTTGATAACTTACCATCAGGTTCATTTATAAAAAAATCGTGTTTGACGGGACGCAGTTCTAACCTAACCTACTTATATCGTTAGGTATAGGTAGAGCTATTGAGGCAATCAGGGGCTCTACCGGCTAAGTCGCCGAACAACGTTTTCGTGAATGGCGTTGAAATAAATTAAGGTTAAAAATGACTTAATTAATCGTTAAATCGGTTTCCATGAGCACATGTGACGACATAAATGGTCCGGAATCGATTGTCAACGTTGAAGCCGATTTATCGATTAATTAAGTCATTTCACGAAAACGATGTTCGGTGACTTAGCCGGTAGAGCCCCAGATATAAATATCATTATGAATATAATTATTTATGACACACCAGCGCGATATAGAGCTCTAGTGTGTCGCACAAGGGTGCATTCGAACTGTACTATACGAGTCGCAAAACAGTTTTGTCGCATTAGCTTTAATCGCACAGCCAGTTAGTTGACGTAGTAAAGTCCTGATGTCTAGGCCTTAACGCCTACGTAGGCAGGTAACTAAGATATACAATAGTGAGTATTAATTGTGATTGTGACGATAAAATTATACGCAGGTGAGTACCATTCTTTAGCTAAAACAATCACTTGTTTATAATAGCGAGACGAGATGAATACCTAGGTTATTTGCTAGCACGGACAGATAACAAACAATCTTGACATTATTCTTGATTAATTATATATGATATATGCATTTATATTAAATATACACATCGGTTGGCGTGGTTGATAAATGCTTGCCTTTCACGCCGAAGGCTGTGGACTCGATTGGTATCCTCGATGGTAACCTTTGGAGGAGACCTATGTCCGACAGTGGACGAATCAGGCTGTTCATGTATCATGACCATCTACTTTTGTCGTTGCCTTTACTTGATAATTTACAAAAATTTTAACAGGCAATAAACACCTATTTACAAACAATACCCTTGCGTGTCAACGGGTACCCACACTACCCACCAATACAGGCACATCGTAAAAACACAAAAAAATACTGCCAGTAATTGGTCTTTGTTTGCTGCCATATTCTCTAAGTATTGTCACAGTGTAAATATGGACAGTAATGAAACTAATCCTAGTTGATGACATAATGAAATATGAAATAATGCAATTTATTCAGCACTTGGTTATTAAAATACACTTGTACTTGTCAAGCTCACAATGCTGTACATTAAAATAGTAGAATACGGTACAAGAGAAGAAAAAAAAATTGAATTCGTCCGTCCGTGCGTCTGTCTTATAACATATATTTTTCTAAATTCTTAAATAAATAACAAGTAACTAAGCTACATATTATTTTTAAATTGAGTAACATTAAGAAAACGAGCAGTTGGCTAGCGCAGAAAGCTCTCGGTTCGTGCCACAGCTCAGGAGGCCGGTGAAGTAAAAAGGCGGAATCCTAAATGAGGGTGTGATCACTTGTCCGGGTTTTAACCGATCACGTGTTAAAGGGCGAAAGCGAAAGGTGTTCCTCGAAGCGCTACCATTTTGAGGCGCTCCTAATGAGGCCCTCCTTTTTTATTCCTCGGAGCGCTCCTTTTAGTAGCGCTCCCGATAGCAATTAAAAATATTAACTTTTATTTCCTCGCACACCTATGATTAACTTTCGAATAGAGATAGGATACTAACTGAAACTATCGATAATAAGTAAAACACGTTATTTTATACAATTTGCATAAACTTCTTGACCTTAGATTGGTTTTAAAAAAATAACGTGATCCTGGTTAGTATAGGCAAATACAATTGTATCAGTATCTTGTTCTGTATCCTACTTTTATCTCTGGCGATGCGGCGCGTCGCGAGCGGCGCGGGAGTACTGCACACATAAGCCGCAGCCCCGCCTCTCCATTTTATCCTAGATAGATAGAAATAAAAGTTAATATTTTAAATTGCTATCGGGAGCGCTACTAAAAGGAGCGCTCCAAGGAATAAAAAAGGAGCGCCTCATTAGGAGCGCCTCAAAATGGTAGCGCTTCGAGGAATACCTCGAAAGCGAAGTTCGCCGAATATTTACCTAAACTCCATTGATTATTGTTTCTAAAATCTGAAGGAAGTTTTAAAAACGAGAGCTCCGCTTTTGGTGAAGCCGAGTTTAAGCAGCTGTGTACTTCGCAATACCCTCGTGGCATTTTTAAAAAGGTTGCATTGTCAAACTTATACGTGACTACTCGTCTTGACGCGGCACTCATTACTGACAGCACCGGGACTACCGCTTAGGGGGTCTTGTCGATGCGCATGTTTGTGTGAGTGGGCCGTTTCGAGCGTTTATAGGTAGTTTCCGTACTGTCTTTATTTTTATACTGCGGTATTATATTGTTTTTTAAACTACCAAGTTAGTAAACAAAGAACCGGCAACCCACATGGCATCAATTACGCGTTGCTTACGATAATTTATATCCTACTAATATTATAAATTGCGAAAGTCTGTGAGTATGGATATATGGATGTTTGTTAGTCTTTCACGCTAAAAGTACGGAACGGATTTGGATGAAACTTTGTAGTAATATAGCTCATATATCCGAATAACACATAGGCCATCACACTAATATTATAAAGGCGTGAGTGTGTGAGTGTGTATGTTTGTTACTTCTTCACGTCTAAACGGCTGGGGCGATTTTTCTCAAATTTGGTATGGAGTTAGCTGACAATCTGGATTAACACATAGGCTATAATTTATAAAGTTTAACGCGGGTAAAACCGCGGGGCATAGCTTGCCTCCCGAAAAGATCTGCATCTTCTCGGGATGCCTTTGTCCAGCAGTGGACGTCATTCGGCTGGCATGACGTTTAAATAAATCAGGATCATATAAAAAACCAACAATAATATTGTTTATATTAAGCAGATAAGGTCTTATTTAATAGCTTTTAAATTAAAGCATTTGATAATATAAAATTTAATTTGTCATTAATAACCTGCCATTAAAAAGACTAAAGAAATAAGCATTGATGAGAATAGTAATTAAAAAACACTAATTATAAAACGGTAACATTGAAAATGACAAAATAAGTACTTATAAGTATTGTAATTAATAAGCAATAATAAAAAGACTTGTCAGTGATAAAAATAAAGTTCTACTGTAATACAAATTCGATCATATTTAGTTTTCCATCCAATCCAAATGTCAATGATTTCACGTCATCGAATACTTAAATTACCATTATATCGATAACATTCTATGGATTACCCGTTGAACTCACTGTAGCCTGCTGTAGTGTAGTACTGCCTTTGTGTGAGTGCATGCTGACGCGATTTGCACATTGTATGTATTAACAAACACATACAAATCCTTTTTGAATGTGTTACCCAATGGGAGCGAAGATCTCAAAGAGTGCGTAAATGCAATGTGTGCGTGTCTTTGTATTTATTCAGTGAGTCATTGTGTGCGTAAATTAATTTGGCGACACTTGGACTGCATAGGATATTAGTGGAAAGGCCTATCTCCTATTTTAGATATCTGTTGTAGTACCTGTAGGGCATAGGGTCCATTCGCTCAAAGAGCAGCCCGACTGGGGAAGTACCTCCACCTTACAGAAGACATTCCTTAATAATAACATTACTAATTTAAATATTGTGTTTCCGAGTGTGAGTAAGATCGCCAAAGCTCATTGGCGTAGGGGAAAGGGTCAGCAACACTTGTTTGCTGACTCTTAAAGGCCGGCAACGCACCCGCGACACCTCTGGTGTTGCGAGTGTTCATGGGCAGCGGTGATCACTTACCATCAGGTGACCCACTTGCTCGTTTGTCGCCCTCTATTATAAAAAGAAAAGATCTGGCTATGAGCGAGTGAACGTGAAACTTGCGGTGAGCGTGGGGCCATAGTGGCTTGATTTCGTACAAAAATGTAAAGTGATTCTTCCGTCAGCCGTCTTGTTGTTGGTAAATCAAGTTTTGAAATGACAAGGTGCGTGAAGGTTAACTTCTTCTCAATCAGGTGTAGTTCCGCGTGGTACGACTGTTAAATACGTACTAGTTATCGCTACTGACGCGAACTGCTACCAATTCTTATTCTTATAATAATAATATCTGGGGACAATGTCACACAGATCATCCTAGCCCCAAACTAAGCAAAGCTTGTACTATGGGTACCAGGCGACGATATACATACTAATACAGATAGATAAATACTTATATACATAGAAAACATCCATGACTCAGAAACAAATATTCGTGCTCATCACACAAATAATTGCACTTACCGGGATTCGAACCCTGGACCACCAGCTTCGTAGGCAGGAGCACTACCAACTAGGCTACGGTGACCGTCGTTATAGTGTCGTTAGTAAAAAAATGATTTTATCCTCCCAAAATTGGGCAACGCTGATCGCTTTGGCTGAAGTATCATACAAGTCCTGAAGGGAACAAGAGACTGGACAAGAGGGACAATCAGATAAATGTGCCATACTTTGGGGTGACACGCCGCACTCGCAGATGTTTTGTGATGTGGGAATGTAACCCCATTTGCACATGTTTTCTTTGGATCTAACAACTTGGGTACGTAGTCTATTAAGAGTCCTCCAGGTTGGCTATGGCAAATTATGTCCCGGAGGTAACTGCTACCAATAATATCCTGGGACATTATTTACACACGGTCGTCTGATCCCAAACTAAGCAGAGCTTGTAGTATGGAAACCAGATAACTGATATAATACATATACTACTTTTCTTTTGTAAATACATACTTATATAGATAATTACACCCAGGCATAGGACACATAGTCATTTCCATGCACACAAATATCAGTCCTGGCCGGGAATCGAACCCAGGACTTCTAGCGTGAAAAGCAAGCATTTGCCAACCACTACTAACACTAATATTATAAAGTTTACTCGGGTAAAACCACGGGGCACAGCTAGTTATCTATATAAGTATGTATTTACAAAATCATTATAGTATACAAGTACGTAATATGTGTGTATATCAGTTATCTGGTTTCCATAGTAGAAGCTCTGATTAATTTGGGATCAGATGCCCTTGTGTGAATAATGTCCCTGGATATTATGTGTTATTATAGGCATTTAATTAATTGCATTGCTTATTTTGACCTTTTCATAAAAAATGCATCATGCTAGGTTATTAATATGATTTAATATATTTTTAATAAAATATAAACAGATAGAGATTAAATATTAAAATTACGCCCATGGAAAATAAAAATAAACCTGTTTGCTTATGCTCTCGTCTTCGATTCATCCGCATGGCAACTTAAAAGCAAAAATCCTCTTCGTATCCTAAACTGGAAATTTCAAAAAACGGCATTATTAGTATTCAGATCAATCAAAAGTTGATAAAATATACTTAGTTTTTATATTACATTGCAAAGCGACATATAATATTACCCTATAAACTGTACACTCAATTACCATTAGTGGAAGCCTGTAATTGGTGTCCAGTTTTGTATTGTAATGTCTAAAATACGTAAATTAGCTGCTGGTTTTCCGATAAATAAATATATAAAATAAAATTAAGACAATAAATAAAATGAAAAAGGTTTTTTATCACGTACTCTTTAAAAAAGCGCTTGTAAATAGTCAGAACATGTTTGTGAGTTTGAAGAGAGGTAGGGCATAGCGTTAATTCGCTCAAAGAGCAGTCCGACTGGGCAAGTACCTCGACCTTACAGAAGACATTCCTTAATAATAACTTTAATAAGTTTAATGTTGTGTTTCCGAGTGTGAGTAAGGTCGCCAGAGCTCAATGGGGTGGGGGGGAAGGGTCAGCAACACTTGTTTGCAGACCTTCAAAGGCCGGCAACGCACCCGCGACTCCTCTGGTGTTGCGAGTGTCCATGGGCGGCGGTGATCACTTACCATCAGGTGACCCACTTGCTCGTTTGTCGACCTGTGATATAAAAAAAAATTGTATACATTATTATTTCTAGTTACATATATATTTAGGTACACATTGTATGAAAACATTTATAAAATTTATTATAGCAATCATATTTAGCTAGCTTGTACTAAGTTATTGTCAAACAACAAACATTAATCAGTCCTCTACTTTCGCCCCCATTCCCCAGTTTCTAAGTACATTGTTACTGAATCCACTCCCCCCCCCCCCCCCCCCCCCCCCATATCCAGACGCCGTGGGAACTAGCCGCGCCTATCAGTTCAGAAACTCAACATATTTTTACACAAGCATTGTTCTTGAAGTAACATCAAGTAATAATTGAAAGTCGCTATCCTTGACATTATTTGTCATTGGTAGGCAGGTTGATAGCGTTAGACTGATCAACTCTATTACACTAATTTAGTGCAGTTAAGTAGAATGGGTCGCGGGTCAGACAGATGCATCGTTCATATCATATTACTAGTAAGTGCTACTGCGCTTGCGCTGATACTAGGGTTGCCAAGGTTACCTAAATATATTAGGATTACCTAAATATCTATATGTACCTAGAATAAATTATAAATTAATTATATATTACTACAAACATGTTCTGACTATTTACAAGCGCTTTTTAAAGTCTACGTGAATAAAAACCTTTTTGATTTTATTTAGTTATTATTATTCTAAAAACTCTAGTTCATTCTGTATTGTCAATCTTGACAGTTTTTATTTCATTTTGATGAATACTTACTTTCTATGTATTTGAATTTTGTTTCCAATAATTATAATACTATATTTTATTACTTATTTCATATCTATATCCTATTCCTGATGAAAATATATCCAAAAACATAAAAATCATTTAAATTGCTCCTCTCGTTCTTGAGTTATAAGTGTGTAACTAACACGACTTTCTTTTATGTATATAGATTATACTGTTTTGACCAGTATTATACTGTTTTTCACTAAATTATACTTTTACTATTGAACAAAAATAAAATATACAAAATACTGTTTACATTTATTTACTCAGTGGGCGCTCACTGCGCAGGGCAGCACAGCCACAAAGATTGTAAATTAGTAAGTTGTGCGAGAAGCTCTAAAAATATGTATTTAAAACAATAAATAAATAAAATACTGTTCATTTTTCTAAAATATTCTTCATAGACCTGAATATACTTTATTTCTAGTAAAAAAATGTTGCCCACCCTCGCTGATACTCGGTCTAAATTGTACAACTCTCAGATTTTTTACATCTGAACAAAAGTTTGAACCGATTCTAGAGGTAGTGGTATGACTGTTGGTCTAGGGGTAAGTAACCCTGACTGTCGTGGTCCTGGAGGTCGTGGGTTCAATTCCCATCGAGGACAAATCTTTGTGTAATGAGCATGATTATTATTATCTACGTTACTCTTAATTTTATTTTATTTTATTTGAGACAACAAACAATTGCGTAATTTGCTTAATACTAATACAATATTTCTTATAAAAGACTTAGTTAATCACACAACCAGCATCGTTATCTACAACAGATCATATGAAACGGTAAAACTAGTAACAAGCAACTATGGCAAACTATATGATTACGTTTAGTTTGCCATAGTTGTTTGTTACTAGTTTTACTGTTTCATATGATCTGTTGTAGATAACGATGCTGGTTGTGTGATTAACTAAACAACAACATTAACTTAGTCTAGGTAGCATACAGTAGGTGTGTGTTAGGTATTATACAATGTAAATAACTTTAACTTTATTTATTTCACTTAAAAATAGAGTACAATGGTGGTCTTAGTATACGGTTAGTCACATCTATTTTACTGATGAACAGCATGCGAAATTTTACACAAATAATATAATTAATTAAATAATTCGCCGATGGAATAGAATGATTTTTCCAGGAGCCACAGTCTGAGATGATTTTATAATAATAGGTATTTATACGGTAATAATAATTAAATTAGACAAACTTATTCAATAACTGTTTATTAAACTGATATATAGACAAAGCATAGCAAAGATATAGAAATCACATAATATGTAGGCCAGTGAATGTATTGAGGGGGGTTTTGTGCATTGACTGGACCGTTGGTCTAGTGATCAGTGATCTTGACTGTTAAGCCAGAGGTCGTGGGTTTGATTCCCATCGCGGACAAATTGTGTGTAATGAACACGATCATTTGTTCTGTGTCTGAATGTAATTTATCTATACTATGTATGTATGTATTTAGAAAGATATAAGTATGTTTTCTGGTTGCCTGGTTTGGGATCAGATAGAAGTGTGTTAGTTGTCCTGATATTTATTTATTTATTAATGGTAGAGACTAGAGCGACTGAGAAATTGTTATCTAAATAAGTAAATTAGCATTCGATTATCAGTATTAACATAGAATAAGAATACTATTAACCTACTAAAACTAGCAAATAATTAAGATACCAACATATTATTTTTTAAGGCAATTTGTTACTAAGGGAGTGCAGATAAAAAAAGTTATGATTCAGCTAGCTTTTATTAAATCATTGATAGGTTTAATTATCGATTTATTAATATCATTTACTAAGTGCATCTTGTCTGAATGGTTCTGTCTATATTAAGGTAAGAATTTCATATTATTATTATGACGGACCTTATATGTATAGCGACGGTCGCACTTTAATACTACCACTGGATCCAATGCGCCCCAACTGAGAAGACTCAGCTAAACAAACACAGCAGGTTCATCTACAGCGATACAAACTCAGCGGGTTCATCTACTACTGGTTTCAACACGGCCCAGTAGACCTTACTGTGTAGGGAACACTTGGCACTGTTTACTTTACACAATAAATTTGATAATTTCTGCAATAACGGCCGCCGAGAATTTCGTTGCAAAGAAATATGTGAATGTGAATTAATTTTCAACTTAATTAATTATGAATGCTGTATACTGAGGTTATTTGTAAATAATATATTTTATATACATGATATGGAAACCTGTTTTGCGTAGACGAGTTTGTAGCCGGATGAATCTAGCACAGCGTACGGTATGCGAGTACAGTCGAAACCACGTCATCGTACACACTAGCACTCCCGTACGAGTTCGCAATTTAAATTAGGTAAATTACATATGGTCCTTATAATCTAACTAGCCTGTTTTAAGGTATTATTATTTATTTTCATGAGAAATTACATTATGAGAAAAAAATATTTTTCTAATTAATTATAACAAATTACGCTTATTCAGCGTTGGATTGTCTATAAGAAACACATCTGTGGAAATCTTTGGGGGAAGCCTATGTCCAGCAGTAGACGATTCTACTGCTGGACACAGGCTTCCCCAAAGATTTGCACAGCTTTTCCATTTAGGGTGGTTTGCCGTAGTCACCGCACCTGGTGTGCGAGTTGGCGACCGCAGTTTGGCGAATCAGACTTTTTAAATAAGTGCTTGAACTTGTTCAGCGGCAGATACTAAAATGGGGTAGACCTGTTATACTTTCTGGGCCGGATACCACACAGCTTATCTAAGAGATATGATCTATAACGATAGGATAGATTTTTACCTTCTATGGTTACAGTTTTATGGTGTAACGGAGTTGTACATTGTCAAAATTCACGGATGAAGAGGCAAGTGACACGTCCTTAGACTCGCTCTGTTTAGCTTTCAGCTTTATGATAGACAAGCTGTGCCCCGCGGTTTTACCCGCGTTAAACTTTATAAATTATAGCCTATGTGTTAATCCAGGGTGACAGCTAACTACATACCAAATTGTATTAAAATCGCTCCAGCCGTTTAGGCCTTTATGATATTAGTGAGATTCGTTACACTATTAGTTTTAATGGGTAGCAGGTATTATAGTAAGTATTAATACGATTAAGTTTACACCAAGTTTTGTGTAAGAGAGCGTTGTGGTGTGAAAGAGGATGTAGTCACAAAGATTGAAAAAGGGATGCTGAGATGGTTTGGCCATTTAGAAAGGATGAATGGAATAAGATTGACTAAAGAAGTATACCTGGCCTGTGTGAATGGAACAACTGGAAGGGGAAGACCTCGTCGAACATTCTCTGACCAAATCGGAGACGTTCTCAAGAAAGGACAGGTCAGAAGTACCCTAAACCGGCGAGCATGTATGAAGAATATAATGACAGTAATGGAGGGAAAAGACGTGTGCAAAGATCGGGACAAATGGAAATCCGTTGTCTCTGCCTACCCCTCTGGGAAACAGGCGTGAGTCTATGTATGTATGTAAGTTTACACCCTGTATAAAAACAAGAATAATTTAACATTTGGTGGATGAATGCCGACCTCCGAATGGGACATAATGGAAGAATCGATCGTGAAGCTCGTTAATCAAAGTCGTGGCCTCTACGCGCTGCGCTATTAGACAAAATACAACGACGTACAATCAACATTACCTTTCTTTAAATATCGGAAGTACTTTTATTTCCTTCAGTGTTGTAGTTTTACTTCTTCACCTGTTTTTATTTCCTGGGTGTATTTATTTATTTTTCAACTCCTTTCATTATTTAGTATGTTTTATTACACCGTCATATTAATTTTATATGGATGGCCGTTGGCCACAGTTAAAAATCAGCGCTACAGTCATCTGTGGCAGAATGCTGAACTGTGGCCTTTTAGTCACAAAGGTGCTTAGTATGGGTACCGCATCGAATAGGTGCGTAAAATTATGGATTAAAGAAAAATGAATTAATTGTTATTTATAAGTATCAATATTTTTTTTGTATGTATTCTTCTGTGTGTCGTACCCCTATTACTTAATTTATACTGATGTACCTTATGTCTAATAAATATATATTCTTTCTTTCTTCACGTCTAAACGGCTGAAGCGATTTTAATAAAATTTGGTATGGACATAGCTGACACCCTGGATTACCACATAGGCTATAATTTATAAAGTTTAGCGCGGGTAAAAGCGCGGGGCACAGCTAGTAAGTAATAAGTAACAACTTCATAATTCATACCTTTATTTTACGTGGTGGAAGGAAATCATCGGGTTGGGTAGAAGGGTCAGCAACACTAGTTTGCTGAGTCTTAAAGGCCGGCAACGCACCCGCGACTTCTCTGGTGTTGCGAGTGTCCATGGGCGGCGGTGATCACTTACCATCACGTGACACACTTGCTCGTTTGTCGACCTCTGACATAAAAAAAATGTACTACGCATTCCCACCCCTTATCCCAGTCTACCCACTAAAACCACCTCGGTATCACCTCACAGTGCGTGTAATGCGATCACCGTAGCCTAGTTGGTAGTGCTCCTGCCTACGAAGCTGGTGGTCCTGGGTTCGAATCCCGGTAAGTGCAATTATTTGTGTGATGAGCACGAATATTTGTTTCTGAGTCATGGATGTTTTCTATGTATATCAGTATTTATCTATCTATATAAGTATGTATATCGTCGCCTGGTACCCATAGTACAAGCTTTGCTTAGTTTGGGGCTAGGATGATCTGTGTGACATTGTCCCGAGATATTATTATTATTACTACCAGAACCCCCGCTTAACACTGTAGCCATTCGAGGCTCACTCTTGAGAGGGGCTAAGAGGCACCCTCCTTCACAATGCATGGGCGTGTTTAGGCACCTGTGTGACACCTGATTGCCTCTTCCTGGGACCGCTATAATCAGACGGCCAGATATTCCCGTCTCTGACCGCCGAAGATCCAGAGCGCGGCGCCCAGCTAGCAAACGAGGCAAAGAGATAAGATAACTGTTTATTTTACCACATAATATAAAACAAAAACTTGAGAGGTGTCAAGGGACACCCGGATGGAACGAAGTTATTTCTTTTTATTTATTATGTACAAAAAACCTGTATACACTCAACAAAAATAATCGTCGCGACACCACACTGCTCAATGCGAAATAGAAATGAAAATATCTGGCTTGCTATCTACAAGAGAGAGAGAGACAGACAGAAAAACATGCGCACGCCGCACAGCTGCAAAAAGTGTCGTGATAACTTTTCGTAAGAATTTTTTCCGTCTAGCCCCCTTTCACAACGCGCGATAAGGAACTTCGTTCCAATAACAATCATAGGTGCGTACAGTTAAATGCAACATATTTAACATAATCAAATTGTTTGTTTGGTACAATATATATTTTGCAATCATTTGTGGTGGCTAACACCTTAGCTAAGTTATTCGGAGATAAGATGAGATGAGAGAGGTGTGCAAAGATCGTCGCCAGAAAAACCAGGCGTTGGAGGGTGCATATCGCCAATCTCCACCAGCCAGTCCACCATCTGACCAGAATAGGCCCGAGACGGTGACAAACCGTGTATTGCGCGCGCGCCTCGCTTGAGGAGAGTGCATGGATGCCCCCAACAGAAGTGGGGCTCACTGAAAAGTGGGCCAGCACCTGTCCAGGCTGCGGTGAATGCGCGAGCGAATCCCGTGGTCTGGACTAAAGACTAGACGTGGCTGAGGAACACCGTGAGGTTTTAGTCGGTAAACCCAGCCCTACCATCTGGCTGGGCTTCCGACATAGGTACTCGTCGCTGGCGGGACGATCCATAAAGGATTTGCCCACGTTAAAAAAAAGGTGTGCCAAACTCGTGACATGGAAATCTGTTGTCTCTGCCTATGCCTCTGGGGTTACAGTCGTGAGTTTATGTATGTATGTATTATTTGATCATAACCTTGACTTTCAATGTAGCAATACAAGAGATTACTAATTTTTAAATACGTATGTGATGAAGTTATTATATGGTAAAGAATTCGTGACCTTTATAATTATTCTTCTTTATTTACTATATACTTTGCAAACTCAATTAAAATACATTGTAACGTTTTTGATCTTAAGTTATACAACTAAACGTAGTACTTATTTATCTATCTATATCCTACTAATATTATAAAGGCGGATGTTCGTGAATGTGTATGTTTGTTACTTCTTCACATCTAAACGGCTAGAGCTATTTTAATAAAAGTTGGTATGGAGTTAGCTAACACCCTTGATTAACACATAGGCTATAATTTATAAAGTTCAACGAGGGTAAAAACGCGGGGCACAGCTAGTAAGTATATAAAAACAGAAACTGACTGACTGATCGATCAACGTACAGCTGCAACCGCTGGGGTTAGAACCTTGAAATTATGCAAATATCCCTTAAGTGAGAGTAAATACAAACTCTAAGAGGGTGAAAAGGGGTTGTAAACTTTTATGCAACAACGTGTTTTCTAGGTCTGAACAACTACAACATTACTATACTTACTAAAATTTACCCCGTATGGGGGTAAAGTAGGATAAATTTAAGCATTCAATCATGTCATATCTTCTACTATATAAAAATAAGTCGGGTTTTCCTTCCTGACGCTATAACTCCAGAACGCACGAACCGATTTCCACGGTTTTGCATTCGTTGGAAAGGTCTCGGGCTCCGTGAGGTTTATAGCAAAGAAAATTTATAAAATTTAACGCGGGTAACACCGTGGGGCACAGCTAGTGACTATATATAAATGCCAAGTTTAATGTTGTTGTTTGAATGTTTGTAAGAAACTTGATCAAATGTAAAAAAATATACGAAGTGGTTTTGTTATTTCGGACAAAAGGGGCAAGTGCTAAACCGTAGGTAACCTCTTCGATGTCTGATTTCGACTACCACGCGGTCAAAGTCGCAGGCAAAAGTTAGTTTAAGTATAAATTAACGATGGATTATATAAGATTTTTGATCTTCAGTTACTCCCGGGATTTGAACCCAGGACCTCTTTATCTCCGGTTGTACTAACCGCTAAACCACTATCGAAGGCAGTCGATCAATTTATACTAAAATCAACTTTAAAATAATGTAGATAAAGTATCAAAAAATGCTATCTATATTATAATCTAACAAAAAATGCCCGCGCATCCTCTAAGTGCTTTTTTATCAGGTTCAAGCATATATGCACTTTATTTAAATAATATTAAGGGTGATTTTCTAGCGCCTTAATAAAATCCACTCTGCTGCGCTTCACTCTGTTTGCGCTGATCCTAACGACAAAAAATTACGATGCACGTGTGGCTAAGAGTGGTTCGAGTCCCGCGCCGGACAACTATTTGTCTGCCCCATAATTCCATTCTTAAAAGAGTCTCTACCATTAGAGACCTCGGTTTGATAATGGACTCCAAATTAACATTTAACAATCACATTGACCGGATAGTTAGCACCGCATTTCGAAATTTAGGTTTCATTCTTCGTATAAGTAAACCATTTAGAGACGTCAAAACACTAAAAATTCTTTATTTCTCATTTGTTCGCTCTTTCCTGGACTTTTGTAGTACAGTTTGGAACCCATGTTATCAAGTTCATATTAATCGTATCGAAAATGTTCAGAAAAAGTTACTTAAATCACTAATTACCGTATAAATATTTATGATGAACCATATGAAGATGCAATACGTAGGCATAATTTAGTAACTCTTCACAATAGACGTACCATGTTTGATATCACTCAATTATTTAAAATTTTAAACTCGCTGACGGATTCACCAACATTATTAACAAATATATCATTTAAAGCTCACGCTCGCCTACCTGTGCGCCCCTCACTAATAAGCCACTTTTTGTACCTCCAAGACTTTGTAAAAATTACACTCGTAACTCATTCTTATGCCGTTCCACTAACAATTATAACAGAGACTTCACAGACATAGATCTTTTCGATAATTCGCTCAATAGTCTTAAATTAGAATTAAAACGTAGATTCAATATTTCTTGACACCTTATATATAATTTATGTATCCTTTCTTTTTATCATTTTTTTTTTATTTTATTTAACTTGTCTTGTCATACGCGTCCTTCCAAATTAAGAGTAAAAATTTGTATCATTACTGAATTTTTTTGTTCGGCACTGTAGGTTTATTGTAAAAAGCCATGTATTTATAAGTGTTGTAAATGTATATAACTGTTTGTTGCCAAAATAAAAAGAAAAAAAAAAAAAAAAAATTTTCTGAGTATGGATGTAATTTGTGTCCGTCTTTTATATGTTTCTAAAGTACCCCGCGACATAGGGACCCTAATGCGGGCGATGTCTAAAAAAATATTCGAAAGACGGTTCACTTTGGAGCGGCCATAGCAAGGTGGCAGTATTTCCGCACGTTAGCAGTGCGATGTGCAATACATGTGTGTGGCCTAATACTTGTAGATTGCTACTGCTTCGAGGCTACAAGGTTACTATGATAAGTTACGTTTTAAAATTAACGTATCATCAAAATACCACGTTTTTTTTAAATAGTTTCACGTTACAACACATAACATTTATTCACTAAGGTGTAAAATAAACAAGTATAAGTATTAAACACGTAAATATGAGTGGAAATTTATAGAAGACTAGCTGTGCCCGCGACTTCGTCCGCGTGTTAATTAGTCTATTTTGTTTTTGTTTTGTTTTTCAGTAAAATAAATGACTTTTTCTAAAATAAAAGTAGCCTAAGTTACTCCTTATTACATCAGCTACCTACCAATAAAAGTCCCGTCAAAATCGGTCCAGCCGTTTCAGAGATTAGCCGGAACAAACAGACAGACAGACAGACAAAAAATTAAAAAAAATGTTATTTTGGTGTATGTTCCGTATATATATTAATATTTATGTAGTAAAAACCGGTTATTTCAATATTACAAACAGACTCCAATTTTATTTATTTGTATAGAATTAATATTTATGTAGTAAAAACCGGTTATTTCAATATTACAAACAGACACTCCAATTTTATTTAGTTGTATAGATGGGTTAAGATTGGAAATCTCCAAAACTTTGCCGAAAATGTCCCGAAAAAAGTCTTTCACGCCAAACGGCACCAAAATAACGCTCGAAGTCGACTGAGGTGGGGTGCGGCGCGAGGAGGCCCGCAGTTATGGGCTGGGCCACCACCAGCCGGGGGTTGCGGAAGTATCGTACGTTCCCGTGAGCCCCGGCGCAGGTGTAAGATGGAACACCGGGGTGGTTTTTAGTCAGTGGGAGTCTGACAGACCCCTCCGCCTCCCCCAAGGCGGAGGACATCCATGCAGGATTTTCCACCCAGGAAACCAAAAAAGAAAAAAAAATGGTGTGGTGCGGCATTAGTTGACCGTCATCGTAATGTTGCCATAGATAAAAAGGGTGCCTTTAAACTGGGGGTAATAAGCCATTTCGTTCTTTCCCCTTTTACGGTGTTACCCCAACTCACCTTACATGAGTGTGGATTGTATGAATAGACGGTCACTTTAATAGCTAAGGCTCGAAAGCGTAAAAAACGTAAGAATAAGCTCTCATTAGTATTATAACACCACTCGCTGTGCCCCGCGGTTTTACCCGCATTAAACTTTATAAATTATAGCTTATGTGTTAATCCAGGGTTACAGCTGAGTCCATACAAAATTTTATTAAAATCTCTACAACCGTTTAGACGTGAAGAAGGAACAAACATACACATTCACACACTCACAAACTTTCGGCTTTATAATATTAGTATGATGTGTTAATCCACGGTGTTAGCTAACTCCATAATAAATTTCATTAAAATTGCTTCAGCCGTTTAGACGTGAAGAAGTAACAATCATACACACTCACAAACTTTCGCCTTTATATTATTAGTATGATACTTAAGATGTATATTTATTGGTACAACATTTAATACCTTCCTGTTGCCAATATTGTGGAAACAAAGAAATGTCAATATACGCTTACGACGTGACCTTAGTTTTCGTAATAATTACCTCCTGGCCTTCAGATGCGATGCGGTTCTCGTTCAGCCACAACAACATGCTTCACACACTTCCTTTGTTGTCACGTGTATTGTAGTTTCGACAAAACTAGTAAATATTATTCTATCACCATTTCGATAATGAATAACATTTTGGTAAAGGAAACATTTGCGCAGCAACTTCCTACATTGATTCGTCAATATACTTATGTATTTTATTATTTGTTTACCTTTAAGTAAATATTGTCTGCAATTTTATAATGTCTTCGGACAACTAACACTGCCATCGATCCCCAACTGGGCAGAATCTGTACTATGGCTACTGATAGACATTCTTATATATTTCAATTTCTATATATAGGTATATATATAAAATATGGATAAATGGCACCCAGATATACATATAATAAAATCGTAGGAAAGTCAAAACTGTACATTGAATATTTTTTAAATAAGATACTTAGGGCGTGATCTACAATTGATATCGAAGCCAAAAATATAGTTTTTAGAATTTTTGTCTGTGTGTCTGTATGTATGTCCGGGCTAAACTCAAAAAGTAGGTACTGCATGGATTTACTTCAAATGTTGCATGCTTTACTAAGAGGTCAGGTCAACATATAGGCTACATATTATCACGCTATCACCTACGGGGGTGGAGCTGTGATAATTTATAAAGTTGAACGCGGTTATAACCGCAGGGCACAGCTAGTAGAACAAATAATCGTGCTCATCACAGAAATATTTGTCTTGGGTGGGCTTTGTGGCAGTCCATGGCATCGTAGGTCTCTTTGATGCAAATAATTTATAGCTATGTTTTATGAAAATTTGTTCAGCGTTCATAAATAATAATTTCTCCGTCTTATCGAACTCTAGGTTCCTTGATGTTAGTATTATAAGTAATCAAGATTTGCAACGGAGCATTCTTTTTTAGATTATCTACTTTTTCACATAAGCATAAGGTTCCATTTCAATTGAGGAAATTTGACAGATTGGGGTAGCTTGATGTGTTGGCGTCTGTACAGTTTTCGGTTTTCCTTCCGGAGGGAAAACAAATAGTGCTGTTTGGAACTTATGGGCGTACATAACTTTGGAAATTTATTTTTATTTATATAGATAACCAGCAGTGCCCGCGGACTTCATTCCGCGTTATAAATATTTTAGTCCCAGCCCGTTTGTCCCGCGTAATACTTCGGGTTAAAAGTTCGGGATACATAAAAATTATGATAATGAATCATAGCCTATGACACTCCACAATGACGTCGCTTTCTATTGCTGAAATAATTTTGAAAATCGGTTCAGTAGATCCAGAGATTACCACTTACAACGTCACAAACTCACAAACGTTACCTCTTTATAATATTAGTATAGATAAACAAAGTCAAGCGCTATTGACATAGTCTCTTGGTAAAGATTTAATATGCGCGTGTAGACACAGAAATGGCGTAGTATCGCAGGGCAAATGTTCAGCTTGACCTAATCTTGGCCGTTATTAGGAAAATGTCTCGTAAAACCGTGGTGAATGAGCTTTTTACTCGTAAGAAGGTCGCCGAGGCCACTTGAGTTCTAGGTCAGTGTTGCCAAATTTACGGTTTCGCCTATTCAAGGGAAACTTTGGAAAATTTCACCTTGAACATTGGCTTAGGAAATCTATACCTAGTACCTTAAAGAATCCAATAAATGTTATGTTCATCATCAACATAATATTAATACTTGAAGAAATAACTTTGTAACCCTTTTTCCGAAAATTGCGGAGTATGTAACTTGGAACAGTTAAAGTTCATATGGAGAGGGAGTGCAGAATGCAAATCTACTATATAAAAATAAGTCGGGTTTTCCTTCCTGACGCTATAACTCCTGAACGCACGAACCGATTTCCACGGTTTTGCATTCGTTGGAAAGGTCTCGGGCTCCGTGAGGTTTATAGCAAAGAAAAATTATTAAATTTAACGCGGGTAACACCGCGGGGCACAGCTAGTCTTCTACTATATAAAATAAGTCGGGTTTTCCTTCCTGACGCTATAACTCCAGAACGCACGAACCGATTTCCACGGTTTTGCATTCGTTGGAAAGGTCTCGGGCTCCGTGAGGTTTATTGCAAAGAAAATTTATAAAATTTAACGCGGGTAACACCGCGGGGCACAGCTAGTATTTTTATATAATACGCATTAGAAGTAAATTCATTTAATAAAAAGAACATTACACACACTACCATGCTTTTGAAAGTGCGAGTAAGTGAGAAAAAGTGTCAAAACTGAGAACGGATTAATATTATTTGTCTTTAATGTCTATAGTCTTTGACAATAGAACCTTAAAGGTCGAATTTCGAAAAAGTGAGATCTCTAGTCATGTTAAACTGAGTTTGGCAAGATGATAGTCTTGCTTAAGCTTCTTCTACGCGGTTGTAAACCAACGTCCCACCCAACAGAGGTCGCCCTGGTGGTTGCCATCCATCTAGACTTTAATAAAAAAAGCTTTTGACACACTAACAAATTGAGAAGAGATGACAAACTGAGAAGGGATTAATATTATTTGTCTTTAATGTCTATAGTCTTTGACAATACAACCTTAGTGGTCAAATTTCGAACAATTGAGATCTCTAGTCATGTTAAACTGAGTTTGGCAAGATTATAGTCTTGCTTAAGCATCTTCTACACGCTTGCAAACCAACGTCCCAACAGAGGTCACCCTGGTGGTTGCCATCCATCTAGACTTTAATAAAAAACTTGTGTGTAAAAACACGCGTTAGAAGTTATACAACTTGAACATAGTTATCAATTTTCATACCACCTAGAACTAACTTCATGCTGTTATTTTTACGATGCGCGCGCATCGTAAAAATTCACTCTCATACATTTTCATACCACCTAGAACTAACTTCATGCTGTTAAATTTTTTGGTGTCGGTGTGCGCGCGCATCGTAAAAATTCACTCTCATCATTTTTCTCCATCGCGCCAAAAGAAGTATAACTTCAAAAATAGCTTTTGACACACTAACAAATTGAGAAGAGATGACAAACTGAGAATGGATAAATATGTTTTGCCTTTAATGTCTACAGTCTTTGACAATAGAACCTGAATGGTCGAATTCCGACCTAGTGCTATCTCTAGTAATGTTAAACCGAGGTTGGCGAGAAGTAGGTCGTAAAGTCAGCTGTGTTAACATGTTTACTTTCTTAACGTGTCGATGGCAAACTAACTAGATTTTTGTAGCCAAATAAGTGGCCACATTGACTGCCTTCTTGAGATGACCACAATAAAATAAATAAAATAAAAAAGGTTTTTATTCACGTAGACTTTAAAAAACGCTTGTAAATAGTCAGAACATGTTTGTAGTAATACAGTTATTATTTCTAGTTACTTATCACAAATATTTAGGTACACGGAATGTTAAAACAAATAAATGTAAAGACTATATATACTCAGATGTTCATAATATTGAATAGTTAATATCGAATATAGCCTTTAACGATAAACGATTGATTTGTTTCTGGCAGTTTCGTGGTATGATCGTAGTTTTAATCTAACCTACTTTTCTAGTAGCTAATGTTCAATTTATGGAAGGTTCATAATATTGAATGGTTAATAAATGGAATGTATCATTTAACGATAACCTATTGATTTGTTTCTGGCAGATTCGTTATATGTTCTTAGTCGTAACCTAACCTACATTTCCAGTTCTAGAAAAGTAGGTTTGATAATAATAATAGATTTATGTATTTACTTCGAAACATGGTATACAATTGATGGTGTTGCTTACAAATGTTTAGCATGCTTCGCCGTACCCATACAGCGTGCAAATTTATTTTAAGTATATCTATTTCTTTAACACTAGCTGTGCCTCGCGGTTTTACCCGCGTTAATCTTTATAAATTATCACAGCTCCTCCCGTAGGTGATAGTGTGATAATATATGTATAGCCTATATATTGACCCGAGGTCTTAGTAATATTCATGCAAAATTTGAAGTAAATCCATGCAGTACTTTTTGAGTTTAGCCCGAACATACATACAGACAAACAGACACACAGACAAAAATTCTAAAAACTATATTTTTCGCCTCGATATCGATTGTAGATCGCGCCCCAATTATCATTTTAAAATAATATTTAATGTACAGTTTTGATTTTCTTACAATTTTATTATATGTGTAGATTATTCATGAAAGTTAAGTATACATTTAATAGCATTTAGACATATATATAGTGACTAGCTGTGCCCCGCGGTTTTACCCACGTTAAATTTTATAAATTATCACAGCTCCTCCCCTGTAGGTGATAGCGTGATAATATGTAGCCTATATGTTGACCCGACCTCTTAGTACTATTAATGCAAAATTTGAAGTAAATCCATGCAGTACTTTTTGAGTTCAGCCCGGACATACATACAGACAAACAGACACACACAAAAATTCTAAAAACTATATTTAAGGCTTCGATATAGTTTGTAGATCGCGCCCCAATTATCCTTTTAAAATAATATTTAATGTACAGTTTTGATTTTCTTACAATTTTATTATCATCATCATCATATCAGCCGAAAGACGTCCACAGCTGGACAAAGGCCTCCCCCAAAGATCTCCACAATTGCCGGTCTTGCGCTATCCGCAATTTTATTATGTGTATAGATTATTCATGAAAGTTAAGTATACATTTAATAGCATTTAGACATATATATAGTGATATTCGATTATTTATCATTCGATTTGGCATAGTAAACCATAGTGTTGTTTTTACCGTATTAAACTTGCAGCCAGTTGCAGCACACCCATAACTACTGCATTAACATAATAGTGTGTATTATAAGGAGAAAGTTCTTCTCCAATCCAGCTGTTAAGGGGCCTTTTACAGTCCACTAGCGCCGCCAATCGAAAAAATGTCATAACTCGTAAATAGAATCAAAAATACAAAATGTGGTCTATTATTACTGTAGAAAAGGCAATAACGTAATTTTATAACACATTGTCAACACTTGAAATATAGCTGTTTAGCTAAATCGTGCATTTGTAACAAAAACGGCCGTTTATGTTTTGAATGCACGATTTAGCTAAACAGCTATATTTAAAGTGTTGATAAGGTGTTATACAATTACGTTATTGCCTTTTCCACAGTAATAATAGAACATATTTTGTATTTTTGATTCTATTTACGAGTTATGACATTTTATCGATTGGCGGCGCTAGTGGACTGTAATAGGCCTCTTAACAATGCGAATGAACGCTATGATCTACTCAACTATTGACTGCACGTGTAGCGCAGCGGCTAAGACAGTCGCCTCGTCGCTTCGTGTGTGTCGTGTTGAATTTACTCCGTCTATTGAAACCAGTTGCTCTCGACCTGATAAATAGGACATTACAAATAATAATAATATCTAGGGACAATGCCACAGATCATCCTAGCCTCAAACTAAGCAAAACTTGTACTATGGGTACCAGGCGACGATATACATACTTATATAGATAGATACATACTTATATGTATAGAAAACATCCATGACTCAGAAACAAATATTCGTGCTCATCACACAAATATTTGCGTAGGCAGGAGCACTACCAACTAGGCTACGGTGACCGTCATCAAGATCAAGAGATGTGCCAGAAATTCCATCGTATTTTAGTTTCACAATGAGCGTATGGTGGTCTTCGCAATCGAAAGCCTTAGAGAGATCGCAGAAAACTCCCAGCGCATCCTGCTACCCCTCCCAAGCCTCCAATATAGACTTCATTAGTGTACACCCCGCATCCTGAGTAGAACGGCCCCTTGATAACCCAAACTGCTTGTCATGCAAAATGTCCCGGGTTCGAATTCCGCGCAAGAAAAACTATTTGTGTGACCCATAAATAGTTGTTCTGAGTCTGAATCTACTTTGTGTCCGTCAATTATAAGTTTGTAAAGTACCCCGCGACACTGGGATTAAATTTCGTAGTGCGGGCGTAGTGTTTAAAAAAAAACTATTAAGCGAAACTGTGAATTACTGCTTGACTGGCCAATTGTCGTAGTTGGCAGATGCTTGCTCTTCATGCCGTAGGTCATGAGTTCTATTCCCACCCAGGACAGATATTTGTGTACATGTACATGTCTATTTGTCCTGTGTCTGAGTATTATAAAGGCGAAAGTTTGTGAGTGTGTATGTTTGTGACTCTTTCACGCAAAAACTACCGAACGATATCCAGATAACACATAGACTATAATTTATAAAATTTAAATATAGCGAAATCATAAACACATTTTTTAATACACTCCATGTACTAAAATATACCTAGAAGTACATGTATCTTATATACAATGTACCTAGAAGTAATTATGCTTACGTAATTATACTACAAACGAGTTATGACTATTTACAGGCGCTTTTTTAAAGTATATGTGAATAAAAACTTATTTTTTGAAGTTATACTTCTTTTGGCGCGATGGAGAAAAATGATGAGAGTGAATTTTTACGATGCGCGCGCACACCGACACCAAAAATTTAACAGCATGAAGTTAGTTCTAGGTGGTATGAGAGTGAATTTTTACGATGCGCGCGCATCGTGCGCGCGCATCGTAAAAATAACAGCATGACGTTAGTTCTAGGTGGTATGAAAATTGATAACTATGTTCAAGTTGTATATTAAGAAGTATAACTTCTAACGCGTGTACATAAGTACACACAAGTTTTTTTTTAAATATTATTTATTTTATAACACTTTTTGGTCTGACATCCGATTTGAGCCCAGGATCTCATTATCTGCAATTAAAAACGCTACCGCTAGACTTATCTTGAGCTTTCGCTTACTTCTATTGTTCGGTGAAGTAATAAAAACCTTCTAAAGTGTAAACATTATGTTAAATAAGTAATAAATTAGCTTGTCAGAGTGTAATTAATTTTGTAGATAGATACCTCTACAATACTAAAGTGTGATACCCTACTTTCTTTTAGCTATTAACGATAGCATTAACCTCCATTTAAAACGACTTTTGTTGTAAGTCAATTTGGAATTATTTCCATCGTATATCGGCTGGTAAATCGATAAAGTGTCTTATTAAAAATGTATGTACAAAGTGGAGTTATCCATCGATCACTTGACTGACTTCTAATTCGGCATTTGCATGATATATCGTTTGAAATGACGGTTTGTTTAGACAGCAACATGAATAAATTAGTTCCAATCCATTATTATTACTATAGTAATAATAATATATAATGGGATATTATTCACGCCTATCTGATCACATATTAAGTAGAGCTTGTACTATGGAATTATACTAAATATACTACTTTTCTTTTGTAAATACATACTTATATAGATAAATTACATCCAGACTCAGGACAAACAGACATGTTCATGCACACAAATATCTGTCCTGGGTGGGAATCGAACCCACGACCTCCGGCGTGAAAAGCAACCACGCCAACAGGCCCGTCTGTCTGTACTGTCGCACTTTCGTTGGACACATCAGCGTGGTATTGAGCTTCATTATGTCTTAAAAGCATGCATTGGAACTATGGTTAGTCACAGAACATTAGCATTTGTCGCATAAGTGTTTATCGTACAGACGCCAGCACGTCAAGCTACTCCAATCTGTCAAATTTCCCCAATTGAAACTAAACCTTATGCTTTTGTGATAAAGTTGAAAATCTTTCAAAGAAATTTGACAGATTGGGGTCTGTACGTCCATCTGTCGCGCTCACATAATGCACTTGTTTTGTAGACGTATGCTTGATTGCTATGACTGGATTACATCAAATTTATTTTACAAAGACCTTGAATCCCGTCTGTTTATATACCACTCAGTATACTCAGGTATTCTGTGTATATTTATATCGATATGATGAATTTAATCATGTATAACCGCACGCATTAACGATATAAACGAAGTAGGTCAAATCTGTTGATTCGCGGCTCGCGGTCAACCGCCATGTCAGGTACAGTCGACAAAAGATTCGGCCACATAATAATGCTGCATAATTACACAACGGGGAACAGGGTGTTTCAGACGGCCACTATCTCGTCTTTTTAAATCAAGATACTCAGTTACACAGGTGATACTTTGATGGGTACCGGGTCATGCGGGTATCGAGGGCAACGAAAGTGCCGACGAACTTGCACGGGCTCGCCGCGACGGGACGATCGAAGTCAGTCCTCGCGCTTAATAGGAGGAACTTATGCATCATAACTAGGGTGTTAACGGGACATTGCCATCTCAGGAAACACCTGTCCACGGTGGGGATCGGAGACTGTAGAGTGTGCAGATTCTGCAATAACGCAGACGAAACACCTCCACACCTGCTCTGTCACTGTGAGCCACTGATACATAAACGTAACACCGTCCTGGGCCAACACTTCTTTTACCAGGACGATGTTATCGATACTCCTGCCAAAAAGATTCTGCAATTTATCTATGTTGCATGGTTAGACAGGGAAGTTTAGTTGGAGCGGCGAGCACAATAGTTCATCACTGGACGCAGTGTTACCAGGACCTCCGGGGACTGGAAATAGCCGCCACCAGAAGAATAAGAATAAAAATACATAGGGGACGATTCAGTTTGAACAAATTTAAATTAACAGATATGCTGTTTGTGTCGATGCTATTGGATCTGCCGTACTGAACAGACAGAGGCATTCAAAGCTAAGTAAACTTTATATTATGTTTACATGTCAACGTGGTTTGTTTTATTAAATAATATGTTCACCTTGTATTTCTTGTATTTAAATGATTATTTCCCTATATGGTTAATAAATATACCTTATAATAGATTACCTGGTTTTCATTATATATAACACCTCAATCAAACATAAAGTATGATGCTTTGTTGTTGGTTAACGGTGTAAAGTAATCTTATTTATAACAACTTATATTTTAGCGCTTGACATATCTGGCATCACTGTCATCACGAAAGAATGGGGGGATATGTCATAATCGCCACGCTTGATCGATGATGAGCGTCTCCGTGATTGGGAGGGCACGTTAAGCTGTCGGTCCCGGTTATAGCCACTATAGCCACTAAGCAACAGTCGTTAAGACATGTCAGAGGCCCAAATGGGCGGCTTTATCGAACAACTCGATACTAGGGTAATCACTGCCTATAGGATAAGTTAGTAAATAACCAGGCTATGAGTTAGCCCGGCCAGTGTGGCAAATCCTAAGCCGACTTATGGAGTCTGAGCCTACAGCGGTCTACTTGCACTCGAAATTATTTTCTATTAAGTAAAATTTCTCAGCATCAGCCCGAAGTCTGAAAGTCGGCGGTATTATGCCTCGGAGAGCACGAAAAGCCGTAGGTCATGTACCTGACCTCTTTCCGGTCGTGTCGCTAGGCTTGATGGAATAGAAAGTGCCCATGTATTTGGGCACTCACTTATGCACTATAATATGTCCCGTGCAGATGGCTAATCCTTTTTGAGACTGGCCGCCGCGCCGTGGCCGATATTCGGCTAGGAGGACATTATTGTTATTCTTTAATTAATAATTTCTGTCGAAACATTGACTCGAAAGAAAACGAAATTGCATAAAAATGGAATATATATGCTTAATAGGAAAATATAGCCGTCATAAGTAACCTTGGGAGAAATCTTGTGTAACGGCATCTTTGACTATTGACCCACAGGCTGTTGAGGTCAACGTTAATAAGTCGTTTTATAAGTGATGATCTTAGCCCGTGGAGTAAACACATTTTTTTGGCAATACATTTAATATCAAGGTCATGTTCTCAATTAACAAGAAAATTCATTCATACTTACTCAAGTACCTATTTGTGTCTAATTTGTACGGGTTAACGGTTCTGTGTTTTACGTCGGCATACTTTATATACTAGCAAGTTCTCTGTGTGAAAAATCATCACACAAAAGAACATCACCACCCCATCTCATCCCGTGGGGGGCGTAGAAGTCGTCCTGAGGGAACATCTCCTAGAGAGCGGGTAGCAACGTAGGTATAATATGACCATCTTACTGCGATCGCCATCTGACCTGTGGCTCTACCGGCTAAGTCGCCAAACATCAATTTCTTAAATGGCGTTCAAATAAATAAAGGTTAAAAATGACTTAATCAATCGTTAAATCGGCTTCAACGTTGACAATCGATTCCGGACCATTTATGACGTCACTTGTGCCCATGGAAGCCGATTTAATTATTGATTAAGTCATTTTTTAACCTTTATTTATTTGAACGCCATTTAAGAAATCGATTTTAGGCGACTTAGCGGGTAGAGCCCCTGGGTGGGAATCGAACTTACGACCAGCGGCGTGAAAGGCAAGCATTTACAAAATACGCCAACTGGCCCATCAATGGCCCGGCGCTCTGTGATATGTCACGGATATTTATTTATTGCGCCACGAATAATTATCCCTTCCCTCTTCTAATAGAACATAAAATAATTCCAACATTAATGATAGAAAAATATAACAGTCATAAGTAACCTTGGGAGAAATCTTGTGTAACGGCATCTTTGACTATTGACCCACCGGCTGTTGAGGTCGACGTTAATAAGTCGTTTTATTGGTACGCAGTGATGATCTTAGCCCGTGGAGTAAACACATTTTTTGTTAATACATTTAATATCAAGGCCATGTTCTCAATTAACATGAAAATCCATTCATACTTACTCTCAAGTAACTATTTGTGTCTAATTTGTACGGGTTAACGGTTGTGTTTTACGTCGGCATACTTTATATACTAGCAAGTTTGTTGTGTATAATGACAAAGAATATCGCTACCCCACCCCATCCCGTGCGGGGAAAATACATGTCCTGGGACATTATTCACACACGGCCATCTGATCCCAACTAAGCAGAACTTGTACTATGGAAACTAGATATATGATATATTGCATGAACTATTTCTCTTTTGTAAATACTGTTATTAATTTTAATTGGCTGCAAAATAACACCAAGCAGAACTTTATTTAGTGGTTTATTAATCAATTACAAAGAATAATAAGGCCAACAATTACAATTTAGCAGAATCAAGTCGGATACAGAAAAAAATCAAAGCGTTGAATTTTAACATGAACAACGTTGACAAATGTCAATAACAAAAAAAATCTAAGTAGCTTAACTAGTACAGGAAAATAAAGGCACTTGTGCCAGTACTATAATTACGACAAAATAGTTAAAATAGAATTGTTTCATTATTTATAAGCAAGTTTACAATCAATGAATTAATCAAGTTATAATATTTTATAATATTTGTGTTGTGAGACGGAAGAGCTGGCTAACAATACATACTTATATAGATAATTACACCCAGACTCGGGACAAACAGACATGTTAATGCACACCAATATCTGTCCTGGGCGGGAATCTAACCCACGATCTGGGGTGTCATAGGAAAGCATTTATCAACCACGCCAACATGAAGAAGTCGTCCTGAGGAAAAACCTTCCAGAGAACGGGTCGCAACGTCTCTCTATGACTATCATACTGCGATCGCCAACCCGTTGGCCAACCGTGGCGATTGTGGCATATCCCTCCAAATAATGGACCGCCTCCATTGCGGAAACCTTTTGGGGAGGCCTTTGTCCAGTAGTGGACTACATTAGGTTGATATGTTGAAGTTGGCAAACAAGCATTTTTTTTTTTATATCTGAGGACAATGTCACACAGATCATCCTAGCCCCAAACTAAGCAAAGCTTGTACTATGGGTACCAGGCGACGATATACATACTTATATAGATAGATAAATACATAAATACATAGAAACATCCATGACTCAGAATCAAATATTCGTGCTCATCACACAAATATTTGCACTTACCGGGATTCGAACCCAGGACCACCAGCTTCGGAGGCAGGATCACTACCAACTAGGCTACGGTGACCGATATGGACTATTGCTATTCACGCCTGTCTCAATTAGTCCTTATGATCCAGAGGTAGCGGGTTAGATTCTCGCAACAGACAGATATTGTTTTCATGAACTATTTGTCTTTGTGTGGGTGTATTCTAATGCAATAAATTTAATAATTGCTGCTGTGTGGTGACGGCGACAAATATCAGAATCAGAATATCATCACCCCATCTCATCCCGTGGGGGGCGTAGAAGTCGACCCGAGGGAATATCTACCTGAGGAAGGGCAGCAGCTTCCTTCTGATTACTATGACTATCTTACTGCGATCGCCAACCCGCCTGCCAAGCGTGGCGATTATGGCATATCCCCTCAAGACGATTCTTGAGGGAGGCTTGTCCAGCAGTGGACTTATTTAGCTGTAATGATGATGATGATGATGAAATTTAATAAGTATTTCTATCCTTTGTCTAGTATCCATAGTACAGCTTTGCTTAGTTTGGAATAGATGGCGCTATGTGATCATGCATGGATATTTATTATTTTCTATATCCTCTACTGATGGGACGTATAGGAATAGGTACAGACGCCAGCAAATCAAGGTTATAATTTTACACGGGTACAACCGCGATGCACAGCTAGTAAGTACATACATATTATAGATCGCTTACAACTTCTAATCAAATCGAATGTTGCTCTTTCTGAGCCTGATTTTAATGTTGACATTTTCCCCTTAACTAGGTCACTAGAACGCCGAAAAACAAGAATGCAGTCCCAGAACGACGGTCGATGTTCCGACTTCCGACACCTACTAGCCTTTATTCCAAGACGAAGTTCAATTAGCACCAATTTCTAAGTAAAACTCAACATTATCACAATGGTACCGGCGAACGGCACTTAGTGAAAGTAAAGTTTAAGTTGTCCATACAGAGTGTCCCAAAATAGATAATAATATGGATATCCGGAAGGTCATAGATGTGGATTGAACAACGTTCAAATTGGAAACATAATCACATTTGGAAAATTGCTAATGTTACTTTAAAGCACTTATTTATTTTTGGCTTACCAGCAGTAACTTATACTAATAGACAGAGTAACATAAGACAGAGTCGGTACACAGAACAAATTCCAGTATAGTTACGTCTTAAAGGCAAGCACCATAAGCTCAATATAAACATGGTGGGGTACTTATCGTTACAATAAGGGTCAAAATGGCTTGACATACTTGACAAGTTGATTAGTACCGTGGGTTTTTAATTGTAGTTTTACAGCATTATTCGAAATCCAAAGCCTAAATTTATTCTCAAAAACGAGAATCATAAATTTTCAAAATAATAATACAAATATACTTAATCAATCAATAAAAAAATCATAACGTTTTAAATTGTATTTTGATATGTTTATCTTGACGTATGACCGGGGTGACCCAAAACACATTATTAATCCAAACATCATTTAAATCGGAGATCAATACTCTACACCAATAAAACTACATTCACACTTGCTATTTACGTAAACTCCGTCGTACATATATATTTACCATACGTAAAATCAAAGAAAAACATCATAAAACCATAATAGAATGACCCAAATGTCAACTGGCAAACATATCTGTATGAAGTCATTAACACCGGTCAGAAATAGAGTCGACGTTCGAGCTCCGGGCCGATGAGGCGGGACGTACCGGCCATCATTATGTAGGTGTGTCTCACGTACTCACTCCTAAAGTCCACAAGGTTATTAACATAGGTATACTAATTACCTAGTTAATAACTAATAACTTCCATATGAACACTTTCGGTCGACGACTCGGCAGTGCAAAACGCCCTTACTGTCTACTAGTGGCTCATAGCCAAATGAAAAGAAGAAAATATTATTAATTTTTGTTTAAACGCTTATAAATATACAGCGTATGTACAATTTGTGATGAACTTATTAACTACTTCTTTAAACAGTACTAACAAATATAATATGACTATTCTTATAACACAGCCGCCACACAGAACAAAAATAGGGTGCGGTTCAGTTTAGGTATCGTGGCATTACATAAAACATCATCATCATCATATCAGCCGAAAGACATCCACTGCTGGACAAAGGCCTCCCTCAAAGATCTCCACAATTGCCGGTCTTGCGCTATCCGCATCCATGAAACATCACCATCGGAAAACTGATTTTAACCAGAAAGTGACAAGTTGTGGTTGAAAATCAACTTTAACGTCTCCTCGGTGGAAGACCTATTAATTCAGTATCTAGATGCTCTCAGTCCGTACGTGATTAGCGAGGTTAAGCAACTAGGCTCGCTGTCAGTCTGTAGATGAGTGTCCGCCAAAGTAGTTTGATTTCTGAGCATCTGCGTGCTTCGGAGGGCACCTTAACCTTTCGGTCCCGGTTGTTAGGCAACAGTCGTTAAGCCATGTCAGAGGCCTACTGTGTGGCATGAACAACTCTGACACTAGGGTAATCACTGCCCATACGATAAGTTAGTAAGGAAGTATATTAGGTCTTTACCTATGAAATTGCCGTTCTGCAGTACTGGCCATTTCAAATCAAAATAATTTTTGTTTGGCTAAGAATTCTAATTTCAAATTAATTTTATTTTAAAAACATGGATTCTTTTTTCCAAAAGTAGTCATTTCTTTATTGATTAGTGTTACATTTTCATCGCATTTCAATCTTTTTCGTCATCATGGATACGTTAAAAATTCGAGTAATTATGGAATATGAGTACCGTCGTGGCAGCAACGCGGCACAAGCGGCACGCAACATCAACGACGTTTACGGAGCTAACACTACAAACCAACGCACCACCTGTTATTGGTTTGCTCGCTTCCGTTCTGGAAATTTCGACCTGAAAAATGAACCTCGCGGTCGTCCGAAGACTTTGGTCGACAATGACGAATTAAAGGCGGTTGTGGAAGCTGATGATACACAATCTACGGCTGAATTAGCAGCAGCTTTCGACGTTAGCGTCAAAACAATATTGGTCCATTTGCGTCAAATTGGCAAGGTAAAAAAGCTTGACAAATGGGTGCCCCACGAACTCAATGATCGCCAGCGCGAAGTACGCGTCGAGACGTGCCTTGCACTGCTCAACAGACACACAAATGAAGGAATTTTGAACCGCATTGTTACCTGCGATGAAAAATGGATTCTGTTTGATAACCGCAAGCGCTCAGCAAGTTGGTTGGATCCTGGTTCAGCACCTAAACAATGCCCTAAACGAAAACTTACCCCTAGAAAAGTGATGGTCACTGTTTGGTGGTCTAGCGCCGGTGTGATTCATCACAGCTTCTTACCAAACGGGGTGAGCATTACAGCAGATGTGTACTGTGAAGAACTGAGCACAATGATGGAGAAGCTGGCGCATCTCCAACCAGCATTGGTCAATCGCTCGTCTCCGCTGCTCCTGCACGACAACGCGCGACCTCATACTGCACAGCAGACGGTCTCCAAGTTGCAAGAACTGGGGTTGGAAGCTCTCCGTCATCCGCCCTACTCACCAGACCTTGCGCCTACAGACTACTACTTTTTCCAGAATTTGGATAACTTCTTGGCGGGAAAAAAATTCAATACCCGAGAGGCAGTACAAAATGCCTTTGAAGAATTTGTTGCCTCCCGTCCAGCTGATTTCTTTAAGAAGGGCATCAATAAACTGCGACTGCGATGGCAAAGATGCATTGATTGCATGGGTGATTACTTCGATTAATACAAATAAAAAAATTCATGAAAAAAATTCGTTTAAATTTTTTCATACAAAACGGCAATTTCATAGGTAAAGACCTATTATATGGCGTAATGTACTGGGGGAATTCTGTAGATAGAGAACTAGTATTTAGAGCCCAAAAACGATGTGTCAGAGCTATGTTTGGCCTAAAAAGCACAGACAGCTGTCACCCGTTCTTTATTCGTCACAAAATTCTTACCCTGCCATCGTTGTACATATACGAAACTAATGTTTTTGTAAAATCTAACATTTCGTCATATAAAATAGCTCCCAAAAGTCATTACAGACGATTGCGGGATAAGAACAAGTCAGAACTCGAAGTCACCTATGGAAAAACTAAGCTGATGAATAATAGTACCTTCTGTATGGCCAAAATAGTATTCAATAAAATTCCTGAAAAAATTAAAACGTTGAATCTAGACAATTTTAAAAAAGAATTATTTAACATTTTGATAAATAAATGTTATTATTCATTGAAGGATTATTTAGACGACAATTCTATAATTACTGCCTCAAAAAATTGTACATCAACTCACCTACGTTGACGATTATGAATTTATTGGACATTAATATTTAGAATGACATGTAATAAGTATTTTGACATTTTTATATTTAAATTAATTATTTTAACCAAAGAATTTGTTATATTATTAGTTAAATTATTCATTATGTTAATTAAATACAATATTTGTACGCCCCTGGGCAAAACATAGAGGATCTACCTGTTTGTAACATCTCACAACTTGTTGTAATTTGACCTATGTCAACAAATAAAGATTCTGATTCTGATTCTGAAGTGGCTACTTAATAAACAATAAATAATCCCAATTAAACAGAGCTTGACTTTAGGAATCAAATAACTGATATACTACATATACTACTTTTCTATTGTAAATACATACTTATATAGATAATTACACCCAGACCCAGGACAAGCAGACATGTTCGTGCACACAAATATCTGTCCTGGGTGAGAATCGAACCCACAACCCGCGGCGTGGAAGGCAATTCCGGCATCTAAATCAGGCATCTACCAACTACACCAACCGGCCCGGTTATTAACATAGGTGTACTAATTATCTAGTTAATAATAACTTCCAAACGGACACTTTCGGTCGACGACTCGGCAGTGCAAAACGTCCTTACTGGCCACTAGTGGCTACGTAACGAACATAAAAGGACAATATTCACATACACATACTATGGGAATCAAATTGCTGATATACTTCATGTGCTTACTGAGAAACAGTCATGTTCATGCACGCAAATATTAATTCTGGGTGGGAATATTATCTATATAGTAGTATGTATTTACAAAAGAAAAGTAGTATATCAGTTATGTGGTTTCCATAGGTAGTACAAGCTCGCTTAGTTTGGGATCAGATAGCCGTGTGTGAATAATGTGTATAATTATATTTATTATACGAACACTTTCCATCGACGACTCGTCAGTGCAAACCGCTCTTAGTGGCTACGTAGTGTTGCGAGTTCGATCTTCGCGCAATACAAATATTTGTGTTCATGAACATGATACAGCCCCGACTGGACAGCTCTTTCTCTGAAGGATGGATATCCTCAGAAATTGAACCCCGTGCGGTCACCTATCAATGTATTAAAACCGCGCACTTAGGTGCTTAAATTTGTCAAACTATTTCAGAGCGTTCAGAAATTATGTAGTAAAATATGTCTAAAATTATAATTATTGACAATAGCATAAATAAATTGACCGTGTAATTAAACCATTAAATTATTAATTAAATTATCTTCGTTGTATCCTCTTGAACTTATTTTTTAAAAGACAACACCCGCACTAGCTTATTTAATCCCTGTGTCGCGGGGTTCTTTACAAACATAAGAGACGGACACAAATTCACAACATCCAGACTCAGAATAACGATTTATGGGTGACACTAATAGTGGTCCGGCGGGGGACTCGAACCCGCGACACGAAGTGGCGAGGCGACTGTCGTAACCGCTGCACCACGCGTTCAGTAGAAGGAAAAAAAGAAGTAGAAGGAAGAAAGTCTGGTTGTTTTCTATGTATGTTATGTATACACATTTTACAGCAACCTAGAAAATATATATATATATATAAGCTGATCTCCGTTTTATAAAATTACCATACAAAGACAAGTCAGTTATATTGGAAACTAGCTGTGCCCCGCAGTTTTACCCGCGTAAATTTTTATAAATTATCACGGCTCCTCCCTCGTAGGTTATTACCCTCCCGTAGGATAGCGTGTTAATATGTAGCCTATATGTTAACCCGACCTCTTAGTAATATTCATGCAAAATTTGAAGTAAATCCATGCAGTACTTTTTGAGTTTAGCCCGGACATACATACAGACAAACAGACAAAAATTTTAAAATCTATATTTTTGGCTTCGATATCGATAGTAGATCACGCCCAAGTATCTGTTTAAAAAAATATTCAATGTATAGTTTTGACTTTCCTACGATTTTATTATATGTACCTATCTACCTATTTTCTTCTTCTTAGCGAGTCGATGGCAATCTAAACTGTGTCCGCCCAGAATTTGGCCACGAGAATCGCATTATGGGTAGCCTCCATCAGCTCTTTAAGCGTGCAGTTGTAAGGGCACGCGCTACATGATAACAGATGTCCCATTGTCTGTGGGACCACACCACATTTGCATTGAAGGTTGCGATCATTGATGTAACCCCACCTGAGCAAGTTGTCCCTGCTGCGACCAACCTGGGTTCGAAGCCTATTTAATGACTTCCAGGCTAGCCAAGGCAGTTTCCATCCAGGAGCGAGACTTTCAGATGGTGGAACAAATGGTGTAGGCAGTTTGGTACACTCTCGCCACAGCTGGCATCTAGCCTGTGAGAGTTCTCCGCTCAGTGGGAGGACGTACTTCACGAAGCTGTGTCGACTTTTAAGCCTTTGTGACACAGGACTGTGATCATGCAATGGGTGCCGAGCGTCACTGTCCATTTTTAATCTCTCGCTGGAGCTTGCCGCCGCTCTACGCACCGCCGGAGGAGCTATGCCTGCCAGTGGATACAGCAATTGAACTGGTGTCGGTTTAAGACAACCAGTGATGGTTCGACACGTTTCGTTTAAAGCTATATCCACTAGCTTTGCATGGGCTGAGCGACTCCACACCGGGCATGCGTATTCAGCTGCAGAGAATGAGAGCGCTAATCCGATAGTATGTACAACGTCGGGCGAAGCTCCCCATTTGGTGGCAACTAGACGTTGTAGGAGATTGTTACGAGAGTGTACCTTCTGCTTGATAATTTCACAGTTTTTTCTGAAATTTAAAGACCTATCCAGAGATCTATCTACCTATAGATGTGTAGCTTGATATGTGGACGTGTGTATAACAGATCCCGTGCACTCGTCACTTATAAGCCGAATAAAGCGGCTTCCTATGAGCGTATCCCTATAATAATAGCAGTTATTATTAATTAAACACCCATTCATGGTTGTAATTGTTAATTGTGACAAGAAGGCAGCTGTGCTATAACAAAAGCATAATACTAACAATTCTCGTCATTTTCATGTATTTATAAATATTTATTTCTAGAAGCATTCAGCTTTATGTTTATTTACATACCTAATTATATTTATTTTTAGGTCATCAAACCTATTTAAGATCATAT
Source organism: Pseudoips prasinana (assembly GCA_951640165.1). Lineage (NCBI taxonomy): Eukaryota > Metazoa > Arthropoda > Insecta > Lepidoptera > Nolidae > Pseudoips > Pseudoips prasinana. The sequence goes on from OX621260.1 coordinate 22,405,907, forward strand.
CAAATACAAAGTGAAACTTTTTTGCATCGCCTCAAATTTTTCGTCCATCTATCACATGTCGCAATATGGCGATGCCAATGGCTCGCATTACTAGGGACTCAACGTTGACAATCGAATCCGGACCATTTATGACGTCACAAGTGCTCATGGAAGCCGATTTAACGATTGATTAAGTAATTTTTTACCTTTATTTATTTGAACCCATGACCGTGTAGATAGTTTACATTCTCACTCAGGTGCTCGACGGTATTTGTGTTTTGATCAAGAGACTAAGTTTTACTTGCATCATGGTGTCATTTTTATGGCTTTTACTCTTAAATTCATTTTTTTTAATATACGACAGTCCATAAAATCTCAAAATATGTTTTTTATTTAGTTTTAAAAATTGCGATATAGCGCCTGTGCACGCCACGTTTTTGAAACGCACCGTCGACGCGCTTTTCCAAAACGCGCGTCGACGGCGCGATGGCGCGCTTGTCCTACAGAGCAGTTTGTTGTCGTTTGTATCGATACAAACGCGATGCTAACGCGCGTTTGTAGCGATACTGACGAAAAACACCGATGCGACCGCGCGCCTTTCCTACGGGCACGGTTTCCCCCACAACGAGGGAAGTGAGAATCTACGCTAGTAGCGATCGAGCAATTTGGTGCACTCTTTATATTATATTATTTTATTATATTTCCAAAACTCCATAGTAATCTACAGTAAAGTCTTCAGTACTTTATTGGGTTAGGACTTTGACTGGACTATGAAGGACTTAGTTGACTTTGACTGTACTTGTGTACCTACTGCATTGTGAGCTTGACAAGTAAAAGTGTATGTTAACACCCAAGTGCTGAAGAAATTTTGTTATTTAATTTAGCTCGACAAAAGTGGACAACACTGATACAAGATTTGTATAGATGAGTTTATGGAGAGATGTACTCGTCAGTGGGTAGATAGATAGATTGTTTTGAAGTAGGTAGGTAGAAATGCACTTTATTTCATGTTCAGATGCTGGAGCCCTTTTCCGGACTGTCGCTGGTTAACAAATAATTATAAGCGAAATAGATAACAAAACTAAAGATTAAGTAGACACCGGAGTAACAATGTTGTTTTGCCAGTTCGTAGAACAGGTTACGTAATATATTAAAGCGAGCATTTATTTAGCTATCAAATTGATTACACATTTTCCGCTAGTAACAACATACTGAGTGAATTAAATTATTTGGATAAAGTTAGCTGTAATTCTAAATATATGATATGCTCTATCCAATTGAAGAGCTATCTGCCTGTATGTGGGGCTTCTCTATGCTCCTAATCAAAGGGAATTAGTGGTAACCCAATTTAAAAGAGGAAAGGGTTATTCCCAACAATGGGATCATTTTGAAAGCACGTAACATTATTGTTAATATCGATATTTATTACTTTCCACAGCGCTGCCAAACTGTACTGTGGCCGGATTGTCGCTCATCTCGTTCACATTTCATTGGCCCTCTGACAGTAGTGATGTAGTGATGTCGCTGCTGGATCGGTATTAGGGCTACGCTTATTGAATGGTGGCGTATACTTGTCATATCAGAGAACCGTTCTAAGGTATTTGCGCAATTTGCATGTGAGCCCTTCCCACCGGACTCTCGATAATACCGTTGTTAGCTTTTTCACTGGCTGGTTGGGGCGCTATTTTAAAACAGTAATAAAATAAAATATATTTGTTCACCATCTAAGGGCCTATGCACATAATTTTAAACGCGGCGTTGTCGCGCGTTTGTAGCGAAACAGACGCGATACGCACGCAAGTCAGACGCAGCCTGTAGCCCTTTGCACACCTGTAAGTATAAATTCAAATATGCGTTTGAATCGATACAGTCGTGCGTGTGTAGCGATACAGACGCGATGCATACGCGCGTGTGTATCGATACAAACGCGCTGGCATTTTGCGTTTTTAAGCAGAACCTCGTCAACACTAGCAAGATGTCGTCTAGGTCCGATTCCTACCCAGGACAGATATTCGTGTGCATGATACACAAATATCTGTCCTGGGTAAGAATCGGACCCATGACCTGCGGCGTGAAAAGCAAGCATTTACCAACGTAAAGTAGTAGTGTTCTACACGTGGACGGAGATGTTATGTCTAAAAATCCACCATAATTTACACATCAAATCTCGAATTTACACCAATTTAAGATTATGAAACAATGCGTTTGACGTACAGACGCCAGCACATCAAGCTACCCCAATCTGTCAAATTTCCTCAATTGAAAGTGAACCTTACACTTATGAGATAAAGTTGAAAATCCATAAAATAAATTTGACAGATAACCTTATTTCGCGTTGGCGCCAAAACTCCTAGTACACAAACATGGTGTCTGACATTTAAATCGAGTTTCTTTTTTTTAATTTTGCACATCCAAATTTAGAATCACGACCGCGACAGTCGGTTTAGTATCAATATGTTAATTCAAATGTAGGATGTTCAAACCGGTTGCTGTGATATGGAAATTGCTGTGACGTCACATTCTCGGAAAACATGTTAGAATTCTCATAAAGGGTACTCTGCAACTGACCGTTGGAAATGTCATGTTTTTTATGACCGCAGACATAAGTAAATGACGTTAGAATTGCTTAATATGACGTCACTAGTTCTACGTTTATGTGGTAGATAAAGAAATCGAAGATGAACACGTAGGTAAGCTAAAGTGTTGTCTGCATGGCTCCTATCATTTATGATAAAATCCCAAAGAGTTGGAAAGAGCTTAACAATGATGCATTTAAAATAAAAGTAAAGTCATTTTTAGTGGACAAAGCTTACTATAATATACAGAGTTTTTAAATGGAAAACTGTAGAGTTGTAGGCAAATGTAATTTAATAGCACTAATTTATAAAATACATATCTTTAATACATATCTTTAATGTATTGTACATATTGTGTAATTGAATTTATTTATAATAGCGGTTAACAATAACTACTGTAATATTTATTTGATGAAATGTATGTTTTTTGAATTGTTGTGTGTGTAGCTATTGTTTTATATTCTAATTTGTATAATATTTGCATACCAGTACATGTAGTAACTTATTATAAAAGAAATATATACGTTTTAATCAAACTTCGTAGATCATGGATGATGGTAGTAGATCTCATATAAAATAAAAGCTCTTTCAAATAATAATTTAATTCATAAGAGTATATAATTGATTCCAAACTAGGCACAGCCTGTACTATGGAAACCAGATTACTTATGAACTTGAGAACCTCCTCCTTTTGAAGTCGGTTAGTAAACAAACTTCTATACTTATATTTAATTTTGATTTTATAGCATTATAGGCAATCCAAAGCGCAAATTTCATCTCAAAAATAGTTTATATACCAATACAGCAGTTGTCTATTATAAAATAAAATAAAACACTTCCACTCATAGTTTTTATTGGCTTGTTGGCTACAAATGTGTTCCTAAATTACTATCACCAAGCAAATACATTGTCGTCAGATCTTAACATTAGTCATGATGGGTTCATTGAATCATATTTGGAGAAGGAGATACTTAACCACAGATAACTGTATCTTACTGTTATTTATTATGAGAAAACAGCGCGGAAAATTCATAACATCATAATAATAAATAGTTAATCTTTTTATATTGTACGTAATACTGTTTGATAAAACCCAAGAGCTATAGAATTAATCTTGTTTACAGGAAAACATCATCTTCGTCTCATTGTTCTAGGTGATACCTAACTATAAAAAACTTGTGTGTACTTATGTACACGCGTTAGAAGTTATACTTCTTAATATACAACTTGAACATAGTTATCAATTTTCATACCACCTAGAACTAACTTCATGCTGTTATTTTTACGACACGCGCGCACGATGCGCGCGCATCGTAAAAATTCACTCTCATACCACCTGGAACTAACTTCATGCTGTTAAATTTTTTGGTGTCGGTGTGCGCGCGCATCGTAAAAATTCACTCTCATCATTTTTCTCCATCGCGCCAAAAGAAGTATAACTTCAATTATAGAACGAGGAAAGAGAAAGTATTGACGCGTTTAAACTTTGGCTTAATGACTGTTGACTACAACCGGGACCGACAGCTTAACGTGCCCTCCGAAGCACGGAGACGCTCAGAAATTAAACCACTTTGGTGGTCACCCATCTATGGTCTGACCGCGAGCCTGGTTGCTTAACCTCGCCGATCGCTTATGGACCGGTGAGAGCATCTAGCTATCAAGCCGCAAGCCTTCTTGTTGTAGCTGATAACTATAATTATAGAACGAGGAAAGTATTGACGCGTTCAAGCTTTGTTATAGTTTCTAAAAATACATACATACATACATAGACTCACGCCTGTTTCCCAGAGGGGTAGGGAGAGACAACGGATTTCCATTTGTCACGATCTTTGCACACATCTGTTGCCTCAATTACTGTCATTATATTCTTCATACATGCTCGCCGGTTTAGGGTACTTCTGACCTGCCCTTTCTTGAGAATGTCTCCGATTTGGTCAGAGAATGTTCGACGAGGTCTTCCCCTTCCGGTTGTTCCATTCACACAGGCCAGGTATATATTCTTTGGTCAATCTATCAGTTTCTAAAAATAAGGAAGAAATAATAATAATATCCTGAGACATTATTCACCCGCGGTCATCTGATCGCGAAATAAGCAGAACTTGTAGGTACTATGATAACCAGATAACTGATATACTCCATATACTTACTGCTTTTGTAAATTAAACTTATATCTTCTTGTCAACTTCCATTCGCCTCGCCCGATCACTGTTTTCGTAACGCTCTCGTCACGCATTTACTAACTTACTTCCAAACTCAAGCGTGCGAAGAGGAGTTTTACTCCACAAAACGAATCATTGTCGCCTCACTGGTGAATACACGGAATATACAAACACAGCGACACCTGTTGACATTTTATCAAATCAAAATGTCAATTGATGTCACATTTGACATTTCACTTTGGCCGAACATGGTGGCCGTATATCTTATCTAAACTCGTTTTCTACAATTCGAAGCTAGCCACCCGTTAGGTATGTAAAATCTCTTATTATTAATCGTAATATCCGTAGACATTATTCACACACGGCCATCTGATCCCAAACTAAGCAGAGCTTGTACTATGGAAACCAGATAACTGATATACTGTATTCATATACTACTTTTCCTTTGTAAATACATACTTATATAGATAACTAGCTGTGATCCGCGGTTTTACCCGCGTTAAACTTTATAAATTAAAGCCTATGTGCTAATCCAGGGTGCCAGCTAACTCCATACCAAATTTCATTAAAATCGCTCCAGCCGTTTAGACGTGAAGAAGTAAGAAACATGCACACTCACACACTCACAAACGTTCACCTTTATAATATTACTAGCTGTGCCCCGCGGTTTTACCCGCGTTAAAATTTATAAATTATCACAGCTTCGCCCCCGTAGTTGATAGCGAGATAATATGTAGCATATATGTTGATCCGACCTCTTAGTAATATTCATGCAAAATTTGAAGTAAATCCATGCTGTACGTTTTGAGCGTAGCCCGGAAATACATACAGACAAACAGACACACAGACAAAAATTCTAAAAACTATATTTTTGGCTTCGATATCGATTGTAGATCACGCCCCAAGTATCCTATTAAAAAGATATTCATTGTACAGTTTTGACTTTCCTACGATTTTATTATATGTATCTATAGATTGCGATTACACCAAGATTCACGACAAACAGACATCTTCATGCACTTATGTATCTGTCCTGGGCGGTAATTGAACCCACGATCTGCGGCGTAAAAGACAAGAACTATCGTATCGTATCTATCGTATGGGCAGTATAGGGTAACCCTAGTGTCAGAGTTGTTCAAGCCGCCCAGTACTATTAGTACTTAATGACTACAACCGGGACCGACAGCTTAACGTGTTCTCCGCTCAGAAATTAAACCACTTTGATGGTCACTCATCGATGGACTGACCGCGAGTCTAGTTGCTTAACCTCAGAGCGGTGAGAGCGTGTAGCTATGAACCAACAACGTCAATCGTACCGAACTATGACGCACTTTAAAAGATTTATTACTCAATTATAATAATTCTGGAAATGTTCCCAATATTCCCTAGCTAGAAGCTGTGACGATACATTAGAGGAACTTATTGTGACGTCATGACAGGCTCACGTCACCTACGCCATGTTTGTTGTTGCTGTATAAGCTACTAGCTGAGTCCGCGACTTCATCGGCGAGCAATAGTGTCTTTTTATTGGCTTATTCTTGACTATGGTCTTTTACTATGGGGAAATTCAACAGATGCTAACAGAGCTTTTATAAGTCAAAAAAAGTGTGTTAGCGCTCTGTACAACGTTAGTCCTCTTGAAAGTTGTAGACATTTATTTAAAAATAATAACTTATTAACATTAACCGGAATCTATATATTTCAAGTATGCATGTTCGTCAGAAATAATTCAAGCCTATTTATTACTACACATCGCAATAATCCAAATATTGCCAAAAGAGATCCAACACGCATACTAATGCCATATTGCAGAACTACGCTACTCCAAAGAAATTCATTTGTAATGTGCATAAAAGTGTTTAACATGTTCCCAAAGGCATCAGGGAACTACCATTATTTCGAATGAAGAAGGTGTTGAAAGAATGGCTTGTACATAATGTATTTTATAATATTAAGGATTTTTTGAATATAAATATAATAATTAGGTAGTGTGTAGTATGTAATAGTTGTACCAAATATTTGAATGAAGCTACTTCTTATGTAAACCATTTTTTTGTATGTCAGTACGACACAATATGTGGAACTGACTTTAAGACTCTCCATACATCTGTGTGTAACCATATTTTTTGCGAATTAAATATATTTGAATTTGGGCATCATTCGAAAATCAGTATTCGCATGCGTGTGGCAGTCGTCTGCCCTCACGTGTCTGCCCGTTGGGGTAAGTACATTAAGGCATATTTCTCCACCTACACCGTACCACTTTAATAGCTCTAATATTTTGTCTTTTGTCTCAAACTTATATAAGAATTACATACACCTTACATATTTCCATACAAACTTTAATCCCCTATTATTATACAAATGGTTATGGTCACCGTAGCCAAGTTGGTAGTGCTCCTGCCTACGAAGCTGGTGGTCCTGGGTTCGAATCCCGCTAAGTGCAAATATTTGTGTGATGAGCACAAATATTTGTTTCTGAGTCATGGATGTTTTCTATGTATATAAGTATTTATCTATCTATATAAGTATGTATATCGTCCCCTGGTACCCATAGTACAAGCTTTGTTAGTTTGGGGCTAGGATGATCTGTGTGACATTGTCCGTAGATATTATTATATTATTATTATTTTACGACCTTAGGGGTCAAACATTTTGTTAACTATCGGAAGGAAATTAAACATATACCAATAATTCGGTGGTATGAAGGAGAAACGATGGTTTATTAAAAATCGGCAAAACTGTGTAATTGACGTATAAAATTTTACAATAGAACAAGAATTTTCCAATAAAGGTTCGATTCGTAACACATTTACAAACTTTCGATGGCATATTTATTTATATCGAATCAACAGCCTAAAAAATAAGCTTCTAGCTATAAAAATGGCGATGCTTCCATACAACTTTTCACCCCCTATTTCAACCCCGTACAATCTGATCTGAATCAGTGATCTGACCCCCATTTCGAATTCCATCTTTTTAAGCGGCCGCCTGAGCTGTGGCCCGAACCCCATAAGGGTGCCCTCAGGTATTAGTCGCTTAAATTAAGCTACTGGTTGAGAGCCTTTTGCGCTAGCCAACTGCTCGTTGTTTTCAAATTCTTTAATTTTATATACTATTGCTTAATGTAACAATAATAGCTTAGTAACTTGCTATTTATTATTTATTTAAGGATATTAAAAATATATGTGACGAAACAGACCGCACGGACGGACTAATTCAAAAAAATTGTTGCTTTAATTACTGTTTTTAAACTGTGTTTATGTAATACATTGTGAGCTTGACAAGTACAAGTGTATGTAAATACCCAAGTGCTGAATGAATAAATTTCATTATTTCATAATCCTTTTCGCATTTTAAAGTAGTCTATGTCCTTTCTCAGGCTCTAGACTATCTGTGTACCAAATTTCATTTAAATCGGTTCCGTAGTTTTGGCGTGAAAGCGAGACAGACAGTATTACTTTCGCATTTATAATATTAGTAAGGATAGCCCTGTATCTGATATGTGAGTGGTACTTATACTTGTAATTAATCTTGTTCTTCATAGATACACAAGGCTACATATCAAGCTATACTTGTCCAATATAAGCTGACCTCTCGTTATATGGAAATCTGATACAACGCGAGATCAGCTTATACTGGAAATCCGTGTGTACAGAGCCAGCACCTCAACCTACTGCAATCTGTCAAATTTCACCAATTGAAAGTGAACGTTACGCTTTTGTGATAAAGTTGAAAATGTATAAAAGTAATTTGACGGATTGTGGTAGCTGGATATGCGGGCGTCTGTACGTAGGTAATTAATTAGAAACTTATTCTTAAGATACGTGACCGCTACCACGATTTCTATACGGGCAAAGAATATATATTGCAAGCTATTAGTCATATTTCTTATGAGTAAGGAGATATTAAGATAAAAATTTATTAACTAGGTGTGTCATCTCATACAAGTATGAACTCCAGGATGTTTATCTTCTTAATTCTGGGACAGTCACCGTTCCGGGGTTGGATCTCATATCGAGTCGCCTGAATTTGAGTTAAGTGTGTATATGGGAGGGTTAAGGGGGTTCCTACTAAGTGATAAAACGCATTTTTTTCTGCCGGTGACGCGCCAATTTTTTTAAATTAATTTTTCAAAATCGTAAGACTCCATACAAATGCATAAAACAGAACGCAATTTTGAACATTTCGTAGCGAGCGTGCCGCGGGAGCGGCCGCCGAGCGCTAGAAAAACATTAACCATGGATATCTCCATAACCATGGGGTTCCGCGGGTTGGGGATGGTACAGGAGGGTAGCCCCCTCCCCCCTCCATCCCTCCCCCTGAATTTACTTACGTTTGAAGGCGACTTGATTTGACATATTAACCCCAAGCTTCGTACTATTTAGTTCTTACAAACTGACCTGCTGGTCAAGCGGTTAGTGACCCTGACTGCTAAGCCAGAGGTTGGGGGTTCGATTCCCCACCCGTTAAATTTTTTTGTGTGTCGAACACGATATTCTGATCTGTATCTGGGTGTAATAATATATATATATTTAGAAATATCTAAGTATGTTTGTCGGTTGTTTGGATGTCATAGGCTCTGCCTAGTTTAGGATCAGATGGCAGTGTTAATAATCCAAAGATATTTATTATTATTATTATTGTTAGCAAGGGTACCCTAAATTTGATCTGCCAGTGTGTATCGTTCATAGCTTAACGCAGAGCGCCTACCCCGGATTGGTGGGATGGTGATGGTGGTTCGAGACACGCCAGACTATTAAATATATTATGTCCACTTATGAGACTAGACTTACAATATAAAACGAAAATTTTATAAATGCCAATGTTGTCAATAATGTTTTGTTGAGTCTATAATCTCAGTGCAGTGAAGAAAGCGTAAACACACAACTATATGAAGAGAATGTAGTATTAATAACCAATAGGTACCAGAGTGTTATAATCCATTTGCATCGATATTTGTTTGACTAATTCTTATATAATCTGCACAATGATAGTGTACTATCAGTAATCTTCTACTATATAAAAATAAGTCGGGTTTTCCATCCTGACGCTATAACTCCAGAACGCACGAACCGATTTCCACGGTTTTGGATTCGTTGGAAAGGTCTCGGGCTCCGTGAGGTTTATAGCAAAGAAAATTTATAAAATTTAACGCGGGTAACACCGCGGGGCACAGCTAGTTTATTATAAGATCTATGACTAGATCTTTTATTGCATCATCTATCTGAATATACCATAATAATTAAGACTAGTTGTGCCCCGCGGTTTTATCCGCGTTAAGTTTTATATATTATCACAAGTCTTCCCCCGTAGGTGGTGGCGTGATAATATGTAGCCTATATGTTGAACCGAGCTCTTAGTAATATTCATGCAAAATTTCAAGTAAATCCATGTGGTACTTTTTGAGTTTAGCCCGGACATACATACAGACAAACAGACAAAAAATCTAAAAAATAGATTTTTGGCTTCGATATCGATTGTAGATCACGCTCCAAGTATACTTTAAAAAAAATATTCAATGTACAGTTTTGACTTTCCTACGATTTTATTATATGTATAGATAAAGATATTTATTTCAAGTATGGTTAGGTACATGGTGCGTGTTATTGAATAAAAATTTGAAATACTTTACCTGCTGGCATGCAAAAACTTAACATACATGCTATAAATTGCGCATTATAAATATAAAACAAATTTAATTAATATATGAAACAAAATTCTGCCCCTCTTTACGAAAATTGTGCCGTCGGAGAAGTATGAATTTGGAACAGTTAAAGTTCATATGGGGAAGGAGTCCAGAAAGCTAATATTTTTATATAATAGGCATTAGAAGTAAATTTATTTTTATAATAATGATTACACACACTACCACGCTTTTAACACACTGACAAACTGAGAAGGGAACTTATTTATTTGTCTTTAAGTCTTTGACAATATAAACTAAATGGTCGAATTAAAAAAAAAACGATCTCTTGTTCATGTCATTAAACACACTATTGTACAGTGTTTTATTACTGGTGGAAGGTCCTTTCGTTCTTTAATCAACTCAAGTGGCCCCCCATAGGAATTAAAATCCATTTTGATATATTTGTCATTTTCAGCTATCTTCTTGATTCCTATTATACGGTTTAAATCGTAATGTTGTTGATATTCAACACTGGAAATTCCTTATGTTTTTACTGTAATTGCGTATCAGTTTGCATGACTTAATATTTGCTCTGCGCAGATTCTACATATCAAGCATTAGCTACACCTACTGACTAATCATAGGGATAAAAAATCATCGTCATCAGAGATCGGATTATCGGAAACTCATTTATCTGATGTTAAGATTATACTATTATGGAAAAAACATTTTTTATCAACAAAATCCCGTGATCCCGGGGAATTCAAATTTAAGTGTACATGCCGTGAGATGTAATAAACCCAATTTGACACAGATGACACTAGCCCTGTTACAACGTTATAATTATGATTGCTTTTCCCTACTTTTATATATTGTCAGTTTTGACGAATTATAAATGTCCTAAGAGTCCGTTGTTAGGCAATATCTTCCATGATTTGTTACCCGTGCGCGAGAAGTTGAGATCAGGGCGCGGTGACATTGTTGAAAAAAAAAGAAACTTTTAGTAATAATAATATCTAGGGATATTAATAATAATATCTAGGGACAATGTCACACAGATCATCCTAGCCCCAAACTAAGCAAAGCTTGTACTATGGGTACCAGATGACGATATACATACTTATATAGATAGATAAATACTTATATACATAGAAAACATCCATGACTCAGGAACAAATTCGTACTCATCACACAAATATTTGCACTTACCGGGATTCGAACCCAGGACCACCAGCTTCGTAGGCAGGAGCACTACCAACTAGGCTACGGTGACCGTTTACTTGTAGGTAAGTCTGTCGTCATAAAAACTATTTAACTCGGCCCCCGAAGCCGACGTGTATCCCACACGTCGGCTTTCTCTTACTACGTCACCGGTATGCATCCGATTATCCGATCTCTACTTTTGATCTAGACCTTAATCCCAGAAAAATAAAAAAAACAGACGTCTTTAAAAATGTACATCATCACGTCAGCCAAATCACGTCCACTGCTGGACAAAGGCCTTCCCCAAAAGATATCCACAACGGAGTTACGTCCATCATTTGGAGGGATATGCCTTAATCGACACGCTTGCCAGACGGATTGGCGATCGTAGTATGATGATCATAGTACAGACGCCAGCACATCAAGCTTCCTCAAACTGTCAAATTTCCCCAATCGAAAGTGAACTTTACGCTTGGTGATAACGTTGAAAATCTATAAAAGAAATTTGACAGATTGGGGTAGTTGGATGTACTGGCGTCTGTACATAGAGAGATGCTGCTGTCCGTTCCCTGATAGCGCGAGCGTCAGCCAAATGACAAAAAAAAGACAAACCCCCATGTATGTACAATGAGGTCACATAATTATCAGTAACAAGTCCTTATTGAGGTTATTTAGTCCAATTTCAAATCAAAATGTTGACCTGGATTAGGGATTTGACACGAATAGGTAATTAAACCCCCGTATACACGGAGTTAGGTTAGCCTTAATGGAAGTCATAGTACCCAGATGTAAAGGTTATTGTGACTTACTACAGAACACTCACTGTTGGGGTTTATTTAGTCCAATTTCAAATCAAAATAGATAATTGACCTGGTTTACAAATTTGACACAAATAGGTAATAACATCCCCAATACATGGAGTTAGGTTAGCCTTACTGGAAGTCATAGTACCCAGATGTAAAGGTTATTTGACCCCGGCATAGTTCCAATAACAGTGAGTGTTATGTAGTGACTTACTACACAACACTCACTGTTGGGGTTTGTTTAGTCTAATTTCAAATCAAAATATATAATTGACTTGGATTACAAATTTGACACGAATAGGTGATTAAACCCTCATTTTAATTGTTTTATCATTAATATTCACTTTTTACTCTTTGTTTTATATTTTATGTTTCGTTTTTTATGTTAATTTTGTTTCCTAAATTTTAATTTTATTTTAGCTTTAGTATTTTTCATTTTATATTTAGTTTTAGTTGTAATATATTTTTGTTTTTTACTGATGTCACGAGTCGCATGAATCTGTGCATGTTGTGACACCTTAATAAACTGTGCATTTGATTTTAATTTTTAAATGTTGTATTTAGACTAGCAATAATGTAACAGTTACTGGTTGTCCTAAATGAATAAATAAAATAAAATACGTATACACGGAGTTAGATTAGCTTTAATGGAAGTCATAGTACCAATAGTTAGTTGACCCAGGCATAGTTCCAATAACAGTGAGTGTTGTGTAGTAAGTCGTAAACTTGTAGTTAGTTTACGTCACGGCATGCGTCACGGCGCCGGCTGCCGGCACTTCGTACAAATGTGATGGTGGATCGCAACACGCCTCCATATGTACAGAGCCCGCCGTCACGGCCGCTCGCTACCAACACCCGTTATCACTACATTTAATTGATAACTCACAAAAGTGACGACATTATTATTTCGTTTCAATTAATTTCGATTGATAGTTCGTACCGTGTGTGAGTGCTGTTTGTGTTAAGTGTGGAACTTCTCTGGATATAAAAGGATTTTGAATATCAACAGGTACGTTTAATATATACTATGTAAATAGTAGGTAATAACTGCAATATTAAATATCTTATCATCTTTACCAACTTTACTGCCTTGTTTGTTTAAGTAGCTTGTATAGTGTCTCTTTGTATTTATCGATTTTTACAATGTAACCTATATGCTATAAATTGCGCATTATAAATATAAAACAAATTGAATTAATACATGAAACAAAAACTTTGTACCCCTCTTTACGAGAATTGCGCGGACGGAGGAGTATGAAATTCGGAACAGGTAAAGTTTATATGGAGAGGGAGTGCAGAAAGCTAAGATTTTTATTTAATAGGCATTAGAAGTAAATTATTTTAATAAAAATCATTACACACACTACCACCCACGCTTTTGAATATCAACAGGTACGTGTTTAATATATACTATGTAAATAGTAGGTAATAACTGCAATATTAAATATCTTATCATCTTTACCAACTTTACTGCCTTGTTTGTTTAAGTAGCTTGTATAGTGTCTCTTTGTATTTATCGATTTTTACAATGTAGGTTTGTAATCTTCAATTAGTTATATTGTAAGAAACTGTAACAATTATCTATATAAGTATGTATTTACAAAAGAAAAGTAGCACATATAGTATATCAGTTATCTGGTTTCCATAGTACAAGCTCTGCTTAGTTTGGGATCAGATGGCCGTGTGTAAATAATGTCCCAGGATATTATTATTATTATATTCATTACAATTTACCTTTTGTAATTGCGGCATTAAAGCAATTACTTGTTTTTCTTTCCTTCTAAATATCTTGTATTATTTAACGTGTTGGTTAAATAAAGTTAAATGTTTTTATAATTGTTTTGTGATAATAGTTTTGAAAACAAGTTTAGAGTAAAGAAAACTGGTAAAGTCGTAAAATTTTAAGTGTGTTTACAAAATCGATGATTGCTTACCAGACAATTGGAAAAATTACAACTAAATGTACAGTTAATAATTATGCATACCCTATTTGGACGTTTTCCGTTATGTAAATGACATGTATAAGTGTCTATTAGAAATGGATGATGGTATTTCCTCTCATTTTTCTTACTTACTTCTATCTAACTTAACAGTTTTCCGGCTAATCTTCTCTCAATTCCGCGAAATCCGCATGATTCACACCTATTATTGTAAAAACTTGTCTCGAGCAGATCCGGTAACGTTTTGAATAACGGTAATTTAAATATCGTTATGATTTCACTTACAAGTTAGCCAGCATTACGTAAATATTGTGCAATAATAATGAAGGCTTCATCTGGCGATATTTCAAGGATCATTAAAAGCTTTTTATAATTGGTCAAGGACCATAGAACATTTATATTTATTATTCAACGAAAATGTTATATAAATATTATTTAACATATAAATGTAAATTGAATTTAATTATAGAAATAATAAAAAAAAACATCTATGTGGACTTGGTACAATTTACGTCAGTATCATTTAGAGGTACCTATATGTAAAATAGACGTAGTATGTTTTGAAATGATTATATTACTAATTCAACATATAAATTTCAATTGTTTTTAATTATAGAAAGAATTAAAAAATACTTTTATTTTTATTTACGTGGACTTGGTACAATTTACGTCAGTATCATTCAGAGGTAGGTATTTGTATATAGATGTAGCATGTTTTACAATTATTATATTACCTACTGTGCTTATTTATCTTTATCATGCAATTCATCGTATCAGTTCAGACAAGATTCCTATAACATACTTTTTTTTTTTTACTATATAAAAATAAGTCGGGTTTTCCTTCCTGACGCTATAACTCCAAAACGCACGAACCGATTTCCACGGTTTTGCATTCGTCTCAAAGGTCTCGGGCTCCGTGGAGTTTATAGCAAAGAAAATTTATAAAATTTAACGCGGGAAACACCGCGGGGCACACTATAACATATTTTATTCTTATGATATTTATAAATGTAAGTGTGATTTTAAATTCAACATTTTCCGAAATGTGTTTAATGAAATCACTTTTTATAAGTTCTATTATAAATAATAAATGTGTTATATTCCGTCAAATCCCAGTAGCTATTCCACTAGTTGAATCAATTGCGTGTTTCCTAGAAATCCCCACTGTCACGGTGTACTTTAATATCTGGAAAAGGTAATCCCAAAATCCCTAGCAATATGCATATTGCTACGACAGACGTATGCTATAGGACAACGCGTATTTTCGAAATTTACCAAACTTATTGTAATATCCTAGGACATAATATCCTGGGACATTATATACACACGGCCCTCTGATCCCAAATTAGGCGGATCTTGTACTATGGAAATCAGATAACTGATATACTACTTATATTTTGTAAATAAATACTTATATAGATAATTAAACCCAGACACAGGACAATCAGACATGTTCATAGACACCAATATCTTCCAACCGCGACAACACATAAAATGGCTGAAAGATTGAATACTAGATACCTATATTAAATTATTTCTCGTTTAATAGTATTAAGTAATTACTAGACCAAAAAACCGTATGATATCGTTACAATAAAAATCAAGTACCTAGGCATGTCGCCTCGGTGGTCAGTGGTACCTCACATGGTTTAATCTTTTTACAAAATAAATACACTGGGGTGTTTACATAATCGTATAAAAGCCTTAACCGTGATCTGATATAGATATAGAGACTTACAAATAAATTTGCTATATCTATATTAATAGAATTTAATTCCTACATGTATTAATAGAGCAATTGAAAACGGCAGTTTTTTTTCCTTATTAGTTCCTAGTACATTATGTGTACAGTGTGAGTGCCTATTCTATTTATTTTATGTCTATTTCTATTTTTTTTTAAAGTCAATGCCCGCACTAGGTAATTTCATCCCTGTGTCGCGGGGTACTTTAAAAACATATAATAGACGGACAAAAATTACATCTAGACTCAGAACAACTATTTATGGGTCACACAAATAGTTGTACGGCGCGGGACTCGAAGCGGCGAGTCAACTGTCTTAGCCACTGCGCCACACGTGCAGTCAAGGTTTCTATGTTCATGTATATGTTATTCTAAGGTAAAGATAATGATGGGAAGTGTTAACAGTGTACCTCCGTTCTTGTATCAAAATCACAAATGGTGTGAGGCCTTGAGGCGACAATTGGCAGTTCAAAGCATAACGCAGATACAAAGGTTTCCATGCCCTTAATTTGATTGTAACGTGCGTGTGATATTGAGAAGTCCTTTATCACACGCGTGTTAACATACAATTACTTTGAGACGAAGGCGGTTTGTTATAAATTATGTCTACAATATATGCATGTACTAAATCGAAATGACTCAGTTGTTGTGAGCTTGCCTTATGATCTAAAAATATATTTGTATTCGCACAAGTCTATTGGTCTTAGGCTGAGATCTATAGAGCGTACTTAGACTTTGCTCAAACTTTACTTACGTAAAACTTTGCTAGTTGTATGCTAAGCTTATACTTTGATTTGGAATTTATAGACTTTTTGAAGTTAAGATTATGCTTAGCATAAGCTAAGACAGACAAAGTCAAAACATCAATTGTAATTTCGTTACATGCATTAACTTCTGTCTAAGTAAAGTCTGAGCAAAGTCTAAGTACGCTCTATAGATCTCAGCCTTAGTCTGGGTGTTCCGTACCGATGGAAAAATGGAACGCACCGTATTGGTGACGTGCGGGATTTTGACAATTACAGTGACGTTTCTGTTTGTCTGTTTTCTGTGTATTGTAAATATATTCTTACTAAACAAAAGGAAACTAGTTTTTCTATCCGTTGTCTAGCATACATAGTACACACGGCTACATATCAAGCTATACATTTCCAATATAAACTGACCTGCCATTGTATGCAAATCCTATACAACGCGAGATCAGCTTATACTGGAAATGTATAGCTTGATGTGTAGCCGTGTGTACAAGCTTTGCTTAGTTTGGGTTAGATGGTGCTGTGTGATATGTCCTGGATATTTATTTATGTATATATATTTATGTACGCGTATCTACTTAAATTTATTCAAGAATGATTACAGTCATTTTCTTTAATTTTTGTGACGCTTTTCTTTTGGTTCTTTATATGTATTTAATAACAATTTAGCCTAACCTAAACTTCTACCTTCATTTTATATAAGAGGTTGAAAAAGGAGCAATTTTAAATTATTTCCCATTTTTGAGAGTAGATAAACGCTTTGCATTACGAATAATGCTATAAAATTCAAATTTAAAGGAGCAATTGGTTCCCCTGATGGTAAGTGATCACCGCCCTCCCCACCCCACCCCTATGAGCTCTGGCGACCTTATTCACACTCAGAAACACAACATTAAATTTATTAATGTTATTATTAAGGAATGTCTTCTGTAAGGTGGAGGTACTTCCACAGTCGGGCTGCTCTTTGAGCGAGTAAACGCTGTGCCCTACCTCTACCAAAACATATGAAATGTAATGTACAGACGCCAGCGCATCCAGCTACCCCAATCTGTCAAATTTCTTTTATAGATTTTCAACTTTATCACAAAAGCATAAGGTTCACTTTCAAATGGGAAAATTTGACAGATTGGGGTAGCTTGATGTGCTGGCGTCTGTACCTAAACATATGTAGGTACGTTCAGTACAGGCTCTGCCTAGTTTAAGATCAAATGGCAGTCAGTTAGTTTTCCATTTTTTTTTTTCATTATAAGACAACGCCCGCACTAGGCAATTAAATCCCTATGTCGCGGGGTACTTTATAAAAATATAATAGACGGACACAAATTACATCCAGACTCAGAACAACTATTTATGGGTCACACAAATAGTTGTCCGGCGCGGGACTCGAACCCGCGACACGAAGAGGCGAGGCGTCTGTCTCAGCCGCTGCGTCACACGCACAGTCACTCGTATTCATTCCGTTCATTCCAGTTCGTGACGCCAATTCTCAAATTTGTCGTGAAAAGTCAAACTTAATAACACATATTACGAAAGTCGGTTAAACTATTATTCTTCATACTTATGCAACACAACAACCCTGTGTCGTGTGTTCGCGTGTTACAGCTGTACACAAAAGAAAGATTAGCACTCTTTCTTATACAATGGCATAAGCGTAACTTCTTAAGTTACACAGGTAGCTAATTGCAACAACATCAGCAGCCTTTGTATGAGACCATAGAGCTACTGTGTTCGTTTTTTAAAACAGAAATGTAGATCTCATCATGGGGCATCCCCGGAAGATGGAAACTTCAAACTTAGAATACCTCGCTCTCTCATTCTGCTCAATCGCAGATAAAAAGGTTTCAATCCCAGATCAAACTAATAAATGATTTTGCTATTTTACTTTGCACAAGGTCCGCCATATTAATAACATTTAATTCGTACCTTACACCATTCAGACAATATGTAGTAAAAATATAGCTAAAATTTTAAATTTCGATAGTTCATAGATACTTAAATCAAGTTATTGACAAGGATCATGTGTAGGGTCATGATCCTTGACAATAACTTGATTTAAGTTAGCTAAATATCGTTACTATTATAAAATAAATCTTATTGTAAATTATTTCCTACAATCCGTGTACCTAAATATCTATATGTACCTAGAAATAATTATAAATTAATTATATATTACTACAAACCTGTTCTGACTATGTACAGGAGCTTTTTTAAAGTCTACGTGAATAAAAACCTTTTTTATTTATTTATTTACTATATCAGACTGAAGTCTAATAATTGGCGATATTACACCCCCGTGACTCGGAGAGCACCAAACCCGACGGTCCTGTAACTGACTTCTTTACGGTCGTGTCGCTTGTCGTCCTATCGGATCATGAGAGTGATGGAATAGAAAGTGCTCCTGAGTTTGCGCACACAACACACAGTTAATACTATCATGGACACTGACGTTCACACTATCTCTTTAAGCATCATTGTATATAATTGTTCATTTATTTGTAGACGAGGTGGAAAAATTGTACTTGGTATTTTTGATAATATGTTTCTATTATTTAAAAAAAACAATATTTTGGCGCATCTCCGGCAGTAAAAAAAAAGAAAAATGTCCCGCGCAGATGGCTCTCTATTGAGACTGGCCGCCGTGACCGCAATTCGGCTAGGACGACATATTTTTTAAAAGAACTGTGGATCTCATCATGATCTCGCCACAAAAAGGTCCTAGGTTCAATAAGTGTATGAGTAATATGTTTATCAGATGTCTGGTTGCCATAGTACAGGCTGTGACTAGTTTGGGATCAGATGGCAATGTGTTAATTGTCTGAAGATATTGTATTTTAACTTAAACGTATTTTACGAGTTCTCTGCTGTTGACCGAACTTCACAATATGTGTTTAACCCCCGCCATGAAAAGAATGGTCTTATAAGTTTGACGTTGGTGTCTGTTCGTGGCATCGTACCCCTAAAAATGATAGAGCGATTTTTCAGTTGAAAGCCAGTTTCCTTGCGGTGGTTTTATCATATTTCTCATCACCCCATTTCATCCCGTGGGGAGCGTAGAAATCGTCCCGAGGGAATACCTACCAGAAAACGGGCAGCGTTTTCTTGTTAACTATGACCATCAAACTGCGATCGCCAACCCGTCTGCCAAGCGTGGCGATCATGGCATATCCCCCCCATTCTTTGGGAACGCTTTTATCCAGCTGTGGACGTAATTTGGCTGACATGATGGTATTCATAAAATTAGTATGACATTGACAGTTTAGAAGTATACACGTAAATAGAATTACAGACCTCACTTATACTGCAATACTAATGTTTGGTTAATATCGGTGCAGCAGTGTAAGAGTACCAGCTCTTTTCCAAAATGATGAAATTATAGTTGGAGTCAGGGGTTTTCTAACAGTTTGGTTATTATTCAAATGTAGTGTTCTTTGGCACGAATCCAAACATATGGCATGTTAAAAACTATTTTTCTTGTTCTCGACGATTCCATTCATACATTTGTAGGCATCGAAATTACTACGCTATATCGATTGGTAATGGTTTAATGTTCGGCTGGACTTAATGAACTGTATATTTATAGTTCCATGTGACGTGGTCTGTGGCCGTCAGTAGGTAAGCACTAATTCTTAACACGAGACATGTTAATGAGAGTTTAGAAAAAGTATAATTACGTTGAAACAGTTTCTTCTACATTAGAAACTGGAAAGTGGATCGAGTTTAAAACTACATGTTAGTTTAAATCAGTCATAATAATTTATATATGTCATATTCTATTTTATTAATACGTGAATCAAATACTTTACCTTTTTACGATAATTTCAAACTCCTCCGTCCGCGACCGGGGAGTTTGAAATTTAGAACAGTTAAAGTTCATATGGACATAAAGCTAATATTTTTATATAAAAAGCATAAGAAGTAAATCATAGTTCCATGTGACGTGGTCTGTGGCCGTCAGTAGGTAAGCACTAATTCTTAACACGAGACATGTTAATGAGAGTTTAGAAAAACTATAATTACGTTGAAACAGTTTCTTCTAAATTAGAAACTGAAGAGTGGATAGAAATTCAAACTACCTGTATGTTTAAATCAGTCATAATAATTTATATATGTCATATTCTATTTTGTTAATACGTGAATCAAAAACTTTATACGAATATCCCTTTTTACGAAAATTTCAAACTCCTCCGTCCGCGACCGGGGAGTTTGAAATTTAGGACAGTTAAAGTTCATATGGACATAAAGCTAATATTTTTATATAAAAGGCATAAGAAGTAAATCATTTTGATAAAAATAAACAATACTACTATGCTTTAGGCACACCGACAAAGCAAGAAGATATGAAAAACTGAGTATCAAAACTGACTGCACGTGTGGCGCAGCGGCTAAGACAGTCGCCTCGCCTCTTCGTGTCGCGGGTTCGATTCCAACTCCGGACAAATATTTCTGTGACCCATAAATAGCTGTTCTGAGTCTGGATGTAATTTGTGTCCGTCTATTATGTTTGTAAAGTACCCCGCGACACAGGGATTAGCTTCCCTCTGCGGGCAACAGATTAAGAAGAACACATTAATATTGTTTTTAATGGCTGTAGTGTATGACAATAGAAATGGTCAAATTTCAAAGAAGTAGATATATCACAATACTTAAAAAATAGATCAAAGTCAGGTAAGGTAAGGTAAGGTAACCTTAACATTGAAAGTAGTCATGCGGTCTTAGTAGGTATGCATCAGGCGACACTAATGTAATACCCGACGACGGAAAACGAGGTTAAGGTTTTGACAGTCTATATAATTATGTATATTCCCCATATCTCTTTATAACACTCATCCGATTTTAACGAATTTATCAAGATTTTTGAAGTTATACTTCTTTTGGCGCGATGGAGAAAAATGATGAGAGTGAATTTTTACGATGCGCGCGCACACCGACACCAAAAAATTTAACAGCATGAAGTTAGTTCTAGGTGGTATGAAAATTGATAACTATGTTCAAGTTGTATATTAAGAAGTACAACGTCTAACGCGTGTACATAAGTACACACAAGTTTTTTTTCAATTTTTCAGACATATTTTTTTGTACAAATATTAAGACGACGTTATGAGTTTCTGTTTATATATATAGTACGAGCGATTTTATGAAATTGCTGAATATAATAATAATATTAAACCTTTATGTCAGACAAAGTCCATACACAGAAGGATTACATCAAAGATAAATAAAATGAAATAGAAGGCACTATCTTATTTGAACGCGAACATACGTCTATTATCTATGTAATATCTCTTGTTCTATTTATTTTTGTGGTGTACAATAAAGAGTATTCTATTCTATTCTATACGCTTTTGAGATATTGGAATCCTGTTTGTCCGCAATGACTTTCAGGGTGCTCTTAGAGCTGTCTCATATCCTGCTTATAATTTAGGTCAGTCTCTTGCGTATGATGGCGTGAAATCCGTCCATTCTTGCTGCAGCAAACATAACAGAGGCACTACAAAATCGAGGCAGCCCCATCAACATACTAAATCGACAGATCTGTTATACAGGTTTCGAGCCTAGTACAGACTCCAGCTCCCTCAAAGGCTTTTTAAATAAGTGCTTAAACAATGTTTTTAACATAACAACACCGGGCAAAGGAAAACGTTTATCTATCCTTTATTTCGGTAAAAAAGAAGGGAAAATAAAGACTTATAATATCTGGGGCAAATGTCACACAGATCATCCTAGCCCCAAACTAAGCAAAGCTTGTACTATGGGTACCAGGCGACGATATACATACTTATATAGATAGATAAATACTTATATACATAGAAAACATCCATGACTCAGAAACAAATATTCGTGCTCATCACACAAATATTTGCACTTACCGGGATTCGAACCCAGGACCACCAGCTTCGTAGGCAGGAGCACTACCAACTAGGCTACGGTGACCGTCGAGACTAGATTTCTAGTTACTCTCTTTCTAGGGAAACTCTTGTTTTCATACTTTTCAGTACAGGATTCTGGATTTTTAAATCACATTCGTAAATTAACCTGCAATTTAATTAAAACCTTGAGAACCGGATTAACACCTTAAACTTTCGATGTCAGTGTGTTATTTGTTCAAAGATATTTGTTATTATTTTTTGCTGTTGCGAGGCTTTTTTACATCCGCCTATTACTTTTACATGTAGATATTTTATAAATAAATGTCTTGGGACAACTAATACACTGCCATCTGTTGCCAAACTAGGCAAAGACTACACTATGGCAACAAGACAACTGATAAACATAATTATATTTTTCTAGATACATAGATACATAAAAGAACGTTTTGAGTTCCTCCACGAGACACATTCGAGGTTGCTGAGATCATCGAAAAATTTATGAATCAAGATACCAATGCACTCCACAAAATTTTTAGACCATTCCTTTTCCGTACAAGCTGCCCGATTGTGGAATGCTTTGCCAGAGACAGTGCTCAGTCACTGGACATTTTTAAGAAAATGGTGAAGAGTTACATCATTCTCTTTAACGTTAAATTACTGTATATCTTATTCTCCTATGACCTGCCTTATATATATGTGTATTTATTTATTTATTGTTAAAAGTACACATGGTACAAAAAAAATCCTTTCTGCTAATTATGCCAACAAATACCCAAATGCCTTTTCTTTACTCCTGGTCCATTCAACGGTTGCCTGGAAGAGATCGCACCTAGCGATAAGGCCGCCATTTGTACTATCTTAACATACTTATAGTTCTTTTTATGTATTATTTTTTGGTGTACAATAAAGAGTTACTTACTTACTTACTTACATATTACAGATAAATTACACCCGTAGTCCGTTTGTCAAAGAGTATAGACATTAAAAACGAATAGTATTAATCTGTTCTCAGTTTTGACTCTTAGTTTGTCATCTCTTCTCAGTTTGTCAGCGTGTCAAAAGCACCCAAGTGTTACCCTACTATATATAAATATATTAGCTTTCTCCACTCCCCCATATGAACTTTAACTGTTCCAAATTTCATACTCCCACGTCCGCTCAACTTACGTAAAAGGGGTACAGAACCAATAGGTGTAGGGATTGAACCCATAATCTCTGGTCCGTCTGGTCATCTGGTTGGTTTCCACACAATTTTTTGCAGTCAGGGTCATTAACCGGTCCAGTATCAATGATTTAGTCATATCTATGTCTATTGCCAGCTGCTGTGTTATCTATGTACAGACGCCAGCACATCCAGCTACCCCAATCTGTCAAATTTCTTTCATAGATTTTCAACTTAATCACAAAAGCATATTATGATCCACTTTCAATTGGGGAAATTTGACAGATTGGGGTTGCTTGTGCTGGCGTCTGTACCAAGTTTAACATAATCGATATTGTTTGCCATTTCTCTATTTCCCCCTTAAGGGAACATTTCTTGATAAAGTAGCCTATTTACGTGCCGTAGTGACGATCTAACTCTGTGTCAAATTTCATAAAAATCGGTGCTGCGGTTAGGATGTGAAAGCTAGCCAGACAGACAGGCAGACTTTCCCATTTATAATATAAGTATGGATAGCATGAATACACTTTTAGAAACGATTCTCGATAAGTTTCGCGTACTTAGAAGTGAAACATTTCAGAAGAATGATTTTAGGGGGCAATAGTGGTGTGCACAGATCCTGGAAAAAGTGCAAATCCTTTGTCTCTGCCTCTCTGAGAAACGATGGGAGACTATCTTTTCATGTATTATTCAATCACTTGTTATAAACAAGCATGTTCTAGTTTTTTTTTCTAGCAAGTTTTAGCAAGGCCGGGTGGCGTTTCATGCCGCAGGTCGTGGCTTCGATTCCCACCCAGGAAAGACATTTGTATGCATGAAGATATATGTTTGTCCTGAGTCTGGGTGTAATTATTATTATTATCTGTATAAGTATGTATTTACCAAAGAAAAGTAGTATATGTATTATATCTGTTATCTGGATTCCATAGTACAAGCTCTGCCTTGTTTGGGATCAGATGACAGTGTTAGTGCCCCAAGATATTTATTTATTTATTATGAATCACAATAGTTTAGTATCCCTGTAATCTATGATCACACTAATATATCATTAACTTATTCATAGCTAGGTAAGCCAGCCCACTGGCTAATTACACTAATATTATAAAGGCGAACGTTTGTGAGTGCGTATGTTTGATACTCTTTCACAAAAATCTACCGGACGGATTTTAATGAAATTTTCTAGTAATATAGCTTATATATCCGAATAACACATAGGCTCAATTTTATCATGGTTTACGCGGGTAAACCTGCGAGGCACAGCTAGTTATTAATATAATCAGTAAATCCGTACGTAACATAAAATGTGGGGTTCTTTTCCTGCAAAAGTACGCGAGTCCAAATCATAAGCCGCGCTAAGAACGTTGAATCAAGGTAATTTTTCACCGCGGTAAGTCAAGGCGATTATATTCACCTCCAATCTAATCGGATCAACCGCAAAAACTACTGCCGCAGAGTTAATCTATTTTTATAAAACCACCGACTGAAAGAGGCATTATTCCATTTTGCGTGACGTTTTTTGGACTACCGAAAACACCAGTGAAATAGGTACTCGTGCAAGTTATAATACGTTACTTATCTATAACCATTGTTATATAGAAGTAACAAAAAACTTAAACGTACCTCAAGAAAAAAACATTTTCAAGGTTGCTCCCAAGTTCATGCTAAAGATTCGATCGAGTTAACAGACCGATCCAAAATAATAATTTTTAACTCTTTATGTACTTTAGTAGATTTATATTTTTTGTTGTAATTATATGATAATCTCTTACCATCATCTATATACATATAATAAAATCGTAGCAAAGTCAAAACTGTACATTGAATATTTTTTAAAAAGGATACTTGGGGCGTGATCTACAGTCGACATTGAAGCCAAAAATATAGTTTTTAGAATTTTTGCCTGTGTGTCTGTTTGTCTGTATGTATGTCCGGGCTAAACTCAAAAAGTACTGCATGGATTTACTTCAAATTTTGCATGAATATTACTTAGAGGTCGGGTCAACATATAGGCTACATATTATCACGCTATCACCTACGGGGGAGGAGCTGTGATAATTTATAAAGTTTAACGCGGGTTAAACCGCGGGGCACAGCTAGTAATTAATGTTTTGTTGGGGCTTGATGGCTTAATGCCATCTTGCTAGACCGACCATTTCTGATCTATTGTAGCAGAGCTCACCAACTGTGTTATGGTTCACTGTTTAGTCCTATAGCTTCAATAAACTTCAAGATTGTTTGAGCAGTGAGGGTTTGTGTCTCCTACGGATGCATAATATGTTGTCCTAAGTGGATACTTCTACAACGCATTAGTAGAATGTGCATTGGTGTTTCCTCTGATTCTTGGCAGAATCTAAATATTGTGCTGTTGGCCAGCTTTATGTTGAAAGTGTGGTTATTTAGCTTGCAGTGTCCGGCGAGAATCCGTTTGCAGCGTTTCTATATCAATTCTATATCATACTATTAATATGTGAAGCGAGGCGCTCATAGCTAGATGCTCTCACCGATCCGTAACTGATCGGCGAGGTTAAGTAACTAGGCTCGCGGTCAGTCCATAGATGGGTGACCACCAAAGTGGTTTTATTTCTGAGCGTCTCCGTGCTTCGGAGGGCACGTTAAGCTGTCGGTCCGGGTTGTAGTCATTAGACAACAGGCGTTAAGTCATGCCAGAGATTGTTCAAGCCGCCCAGTAGGCCGGCTTGAACAACTCTGACACTAGGGTAACCACTGGCCATACGATAAGTTAGTAAGTAATATGTGAAGCAAACTCTTTCCATACAATATAGTCCAACTTAAGGTTGTCTGGAAGAGATCGCTTTAAGCGATAAGACCGCCCATTGTACCTTTTTTATAATTATTTGAGATCCTGTAACTTTTATGTATAATGGTGTACAATAAAGTGTATTTATCTTATCTTATCTTATCTTATCTTATCTTTGTACCCCTTTTTACGAAAATTGCACCTATAGAGGAGTGTGAATTTTGGGACAGTTAAGAGTCCATATGGAGAAGGATCGCAGAAAGCTAATATTTCTATATAAGCAAGCATTAGAAGTAGTTTATTTCGATAAAAAAAAAACATTACACACACTACCATGCTTTTGACACACTGTCAAACTGAGTGTCAAAACTGCGAACAGATTAATATTATTTGCTTTTAATGTCTATAGTCTTTGAAAATAGAACCTTAATGGTCGAATTTCAAACAAGTGCGAACTCTAGATCATTTGAAATAGGCAAATAGTTTGCAAAGGTTAAAATAATACTGCTACTTTTCAATTTCATTATAAAAGGTGGCATGACACGCATCTAACATTAAGTACTACCTTCATACGTTTTCTACATTAATATACCTACGTATATTTATAACAAATTTCCCGCCAACACAGCCTTAAAAGGAGGCCATCATAATTCAAGTGAAAGTGGGAGCCCGTTTATGGGTGCTTGAGACGCGTCCAGAAGGCTAAATCCATTATGCTTATTATGCCATTGATATTCTCTGCGGAGACTGAAAGTGGAGTGCCCCTGCCCATTATGAGATAAACTGTCACGTAACTTCAACACTGAGTGCAAAGTTTCCAACTTACTACTTGTACAGACGCCAGCACATCCAGCTACCCAAAACTGTCAAATTTCGTTTATAGATTTTCAACTTTATCACAAAAGCATACGGTTCACTTTCAATTAGGAAAATTGACAGATTGGAGTAGCTTGATGTGCTGGCGTCTGTACAATGATGTCGTCCGCGCAGTCACAATACAAAATATATACACAGCACGCAAACTGTATCAAATTCTTTTTATTTGTATTATTAATGTATTTAGTTTATCAAATATTTGTTATTTCATTTTATTATAGTATGTAATGGGGGTTTAACTATCCGTGGACCCCACAGTCGGGCGCTATCAAAATATCAGCGCTGTCGTAATATTGCGACCGCCAATGCTGAGATAGATGCCTATTATAACCTAGAACGGACTAACGAATATTAAGTATAAGATTTTCATTGTTTGTTTTTCTGTTATTGTATAATTTCGTTGAATAAAATAAAATAAATGATTTTTTCTTTTTTCTTCTTTTAAACTAGTGATACGAGTACTCGTTTCGTTTCGTGCGATCCAAGACCTCAAAGATGGAATTCGTGAGACTATCGAGGACATAGGGCAGCTCCTTTGCGATTAGGTTATGGAAAATTTCATGAAAAGGATACTGTCGTAAAGCGTGGTCGTGGTGGTCATTTGCCTGATGTTATTTTTTACGGGATACCTTCCTCTTAATAATGAAATAAACATCTGATCATATATATTAAAAAAATACATGCCCACGCTGCGTCTTCCGGTTCGTGGTCGCCACTCGAGAACCTTTCTGCCCCAACAGCCATCGGTTCTACGAGCTATGTGCCCCGCCCACTGCCCCTTCAGTTTTGCAATTCTTCGGGCTATGTCGGTGACTTTGGTTCGCCTGCGGATTTCGACATTTCTGATTCGATGACGCTGGAAACTGCTGGATGCGAATAGCGCAAGACCGGCAATTTTGGAGATCTTTGGGGGAGGCCTTTGTCCAGCAGTGGACGTCTTTCGGCTGATATGATGATGATGATGATCAAAATAATTATTGGAAAACCCTTTACGTACAAACGCTCGAAACGGCGCAATAACAGAAACATGCGCATCGACAAGACCTCCAAGTAGTTGTCGCGGTGCTATCAGTAGTGGGTGCTACGTCAAGACGAGTGGTCACGTATAAGTTTATCTCCGCGATCTTTTTAAAAATGCCACGAGCGTATTGCATTGTATACGGCTGTTCTCTCCGCTTCATCAAAACGGGGGCTATTGTATTTTAAACTTCCTGCTGATTTTAGAAACAAAAGTGTTAAATAACAAAAAACACAATATAAAAATCATTAAATGGGCCGGTTGGCGTGGTTGATAAATGCTTTGCCTTTCGCCGCAGGTCGTGGGTTCGATTCCCACGTAGGGTAGATATTTGTGTGCATGAACATGTCTATTTGTCCTGAGTCTGGGTTTAATTATCTACCTCTACATAAGTATGTATTTACAAAAGAAAAGTAGGTAGTATATGTAGGTTTCCATTATTTTCCATAGTACAAGCTCTGCTTAGTTTGGGATCAGACGGCCGCGTGTGAATAATATCTTAGGATATTAATATTATATTTTTAATTTAAAGTTACAACCCTATTGCTACAAAAGAGCGTAGGCAATTATTTCATCAACTAGGCTTAGTTTCCTTACTGTCTGTATTGATACTGTGGCGCAGTCACGCAGACTAGAAAGTAACAGGTTTGGTACTAGACATGCGCAGGCGTCGGTACCTACGTCATCTTTTGTAAAGATTAGTAACATTATAATCTCAGGGAATTGCCCTTTATCTAACTCTTGTCGAGGTAATGACGATGTTAACTGTCTTTAATAGGTATTTAATTACGTGTAAGAATGTATGAGTGTGTAAAATGCGCTTTGGAGCACGTTCTAGCATTACATATAATAAAATCTGCCTCGTTGGTCTAGCGGTAGCGAGTTCAACTGCAAATAATGAAGTCTTCCGTTCAAATATCGGATCGGTCCTAAAAGTGATTTTGGGATCTTTCTGTTAAATTAATTAATTTCTTAGTATCAGCCTAACCTGACTTCTTTCCGGACTTGTAGTTAGTCGTCCTATCATATCATGAAAGTGATTGAATAGATAATGCCCCTAGGTGTGCGCATGCGCACACACTTGTTCACTATAATATATGTCTGTGCAGATGCCTAGTCTCCATTGAGACTGGCCTAAATTCTGCTAGGAGGATATAATTATATATGGCAGACAATACACCGCCTGGGACGGAGTAAAGGAAGCGCAGGGTTGCCGAAGACCTGCATTCCTCTTTAGGCATCACTAGCTGAGCCCACAGGAAAGGCAAGCCAATAGGTGTGGAGCTAGGTCAGCTGTAGAAATCTGCCGCGTATTTCGGGTTGGACCCTACTCGCGCCTAACGGAGACCCCGTTCCGGGTTTGTGATCAGAGTTTTCCATCTCCTAGATGAGTTGCAGGCCAGTGCATAGAGGCTCATCTCCCCTGCTATCGTAGGTCCGTGATGAATCCTTCGATTCTAGAGCCCCCGATAGAGGCAGTTTAAGGTCATACCCGGGACCCATATAATTATTACTTACTTTTTTGTTATTTTGGTATTACTTAACATTTACGGCAAATGGCCAAGTCATCAACATCATACAGCTAAAGGAAGTCCACTGCTGGACAAGCCTGCCCAAGAATCTAGGGAGGGATATATGGGGTCTCGTAATACAGGCATTGTCTGCCTAAAATGAGACCCCATACATCATTTATTTATGTAATTCATTGTTTGTGATAATTAACTATTTTAGTTTTTTTTTTTTATGTACCATAATATAGGTAGATTCATAGTCATAGACGGTCACCGTAGCCGTACACCGAATATTTGTTTCTGAGTCATGGATGTTTTCTATGTATTTAAGTATTTATCTATCTATATAAGTATGTATATCGTCGCCTGGTACCCATAGTACAAGCTTTGCTATTTGGGGCTAGGACGATCTATGTGACATTGTCCCTAGATATTATTATTATTATATATCCGTCAGATCCATTATCGTCTTCATCTAGTTGAAGGATTTTTTTTATCAATGAGGCATATTATGATTTTTATTTATGTACATTTTGTTTGCAAAAAGGAAAGACTGTTGAAAATAGATTGTTGCGATTCGCAATTGTTCGCTACAGTAAAAGGCTTGCAGCCGGTGGAGCTTGCCGTTCGTGAAGGCTACGACTGGGGCGGCTTTGTTTCCGGGACGAAAGGTCAACGGCTCTACACGACTCAAGTTGATATATTCGGAAATACGTTATGCCTTTTACTACATACATGACAGGCCTGTTGGCGTGGTTGGCAAATGCTTGCTTTTCCATCCCGTTCATGTCCCAGGACAGATATTT
Organism: Pseudoips prasinana; assembly: GCA_951640165.1. NCBI lineage: Eukaryota > Metazoa > Arthropoda > Insecta > Lepidoptera > Nolidae > Pseudoips > Pseudoips prasinana. The sequence continues at coordinate 22,436,687 of OX621260.1, forward strand.
GTGTGCATGAACATGTCTGTTTGTCTTGAGTCTGGGTGTAATTATCTATATAAGTATGTATTTACAAAAGAAAATTAGTATATGTAGTAAGTATATCAGTTATCTGGTTTCCATAGTACAAGCTCTGCTTAGTTTGGGATCAGACGGCCGTGTGTAAATAATGTCTCAGGATATTATACTGACTCAGGACAAACAGACATATTCATGCACACAAATATCTGTCCTGGGTGGGAATCCAACTCACAACCTTCGGCGTGAACGGCAAGAATTTACCAACCACGCCAATCGCGTCAAATACAAAGAGTGCACCTAAATATATATGAAGTGTCAACTTTTATATTACAGACTAGCTGTGCCCCGTGGTTTTACCCGCATTAAACTTTATAAATTATAGTCTATGTATTTATCCAGGGTGTCAGCTAAAGGCACACCAAATTTTATTCAAATCGGTCCAGCCGTTTAGACTTGAAGAAGTAACAAACACACACAAACGTTCGCCTTTATAATATTAGTATGATTATTTAGATCAGAAGTAGTGTTTTCACTTCTAATGGCAGTCCCCAAGGACTGCTCCGCATGTTTTTTCTTATTTTTATTTCGACTTGTCAACACATCTAACACCTACGTATATTAGCGAAACTAATTAGTTGGTAACTTTTACTTTTAGTACCTTACATCATATGCATACTTCTATAGAATTTAATTAATCAGGCCGCAGTCTGGGAGTTGACGGTGTTACAACGCTGTGCCTCGGAGAACATGTAGAGAAAGAAAGAAAGAAAGGGATTTATTCAAAAACATGGCACAGACAACAAAATATGAGTGAACACCAAAGTGGTTTAATTTGTTAGAGTCTCCATAGGGTACGTTAAGCTGTCGGTCCCGGTTGTAGCCATTAGGCAATCGTCTTTAAGCCATGTCAGAGGCCTAATGGGCGGCTTGAACAACTCTGACATTACAACTGCCCATACGATAAGTAAGTAGTAAAAGAACAAAGAAAAAAACACGTTCATAAATACCATTACTTTATTCATTTATTTCTAATTTATGAACACACGAATAGTAAAGTAAAAATAAAGAAATGAATACAGTAAAAGATATTTCATTTCTTTTTAATTCTTAAAGATACTCAATACTCAATACTCAATACTTTATTGCGTTCTACAAAGTTTTTATAATAGGTGGTAAGTTGTACATTGGTAAGTATCATTTGTAGACCCTGTCGGGCACAGCATAAGTGTAGGAGAGAGGAGGAAGGGCGCATTAATATTTAAATGGATAACTAAATGTTTTCATCTTTTATGCAGGAATACTTTGTGTTTCTTTAAGTGCTAATGTTGAGTGTGTGTGTGTCTTTAATATTGTAAATGTGTTTTAAAATATATAAGTGAAATAGTTTAACTGATATAATAAAAGACATGTTAATATATATATATATATATATATATATATATATTATTATAATTCTCGTTTTGGATTAATTAATTTATTTTAATTTATCATTGAAAAATTCACTTAAATCGTAATATGTTTTATTTAATAAGAATTGTTTTAATTTGTAATTGAATCTCTTTATTTTGGTTTCGTTTCTTATATTTTCAGGTAACTTATTGTATACTTTTATGGACATTGAATGGCTTGTTGGTCTAGTGCTTAGTGACGTGGACTGCTAAGCCAGAGGTCGTGGGTTCGATTTCCTCCCAGGACAAATCTATGTGTGATGAACACGATTATTAGTTCTGTGTCTAGGTGTCATTTATCTATGATATGTATAAATTTAGAAATATATCATCATATCAGCCGAAAGACGTCTACTGCTGGACAAAGGCCTCCCCCAAAGATCTCCACAATTGCCGGTCTTGCGCTATCCGCATCCAGCGATTTCCAGCGACCCGCACAAGATCATCGGTCCATCTTGTAGGGGGCCTGCCCACGCTGCGTCTTCCGGTTCGTGGTCGCCACTCGAGAACCTTTCTGCCCCAGCGGCCGTCGGCTCTACGACCTATGTGCCCTGCCCACTGCCACTTCAGCTTGGCAATTCTTACGGCTATGTCGGTAGAAATATATAAGTATGTCTAAATAGCTACATTTTTATTTTATGATTGCAATTAAGTATACCTATCTATCGATTACGTTTATCATTAATTGTCTGCTTGAATAGATTTGGTTAAAACTCTATAATAATAATATATCTTATACATCTGAATAACGTACGTTTGACGCGGGAAAAATATTCCAGACTAACTTGGGAAACGACTCCTGGAAATTTATTGTTTTGCACTTGAGGTCTTGTACGTATGATCCATCCATGTGTATTAAGAGCCATTGTATAAACTCTGCGCAGAAGTGGAAGGTCACGCAGCGCCACCTGTACAAACCAACTTACTAAGGCCTCACTACAAACATTTTAATATATCTATTGTTCATGCGCAGGAGGCTCGTACCGACGTGATGTAATTCACTTGTCTACACTTTATTATAGCTCTACTTGAATCAATAGATATTGACCTATATCAGTTATTTTTTGTCCCTTTCTGGTGCAGTAAGAAATGAATAGGTAAATATTTATGCAAATAAATATCTTTATACTAACCACAATAACATTCTTCGTTCTTCTCATAACCACCCCCTACAAAATTAAATTTAACTTAGGATATTAGTACATCGTATATACTCTATCTTCATAGGAAAGGATCTTAAATATTTTATTCTGCAGAACTCCGTACAAAATGTGCAGCTTAAGACCTAATAAATAGTATTTGAACGTACAATTTTCTCCGAATTACATATTTATAGAATAGCTAGTTGTAAATCTCAAAACTTGAATATAAATGAGATCTAAAAGCTTTTACGAATAATAGAGTCACGGAGGATGCGCAAGCGCACCGCTATGTTTCCACGCCGCACGCGCTTCCGACCATGAACAATCCCTTGTGACCCCGTATAAATTGCCCTACAGTAACTAGGGATGTCACTCAAAAATCCCTGTTCTGATATTTGGTACTAGCTGTGCCCCGCAGTTTTACCCGCGATAAACTTTATAAATTATCACAACTCCTCCCCCGTAAATGATAGCGTGATAATATGTAGCCTATATGCTGACCCGACCTCGTCGTAATATTCATGCAAAATTTGTAGTAAATCGATGCAGTACTTTTTGAGTTTAGCCCGGACATACATACAGACACACAGACAAAAATTCTAAAAACTATATTTTTGGCTTCGATATCGATTGTAGATCACGCCCCAAGTATCCTTTGAAAAAAATATTCAATGTACAGTTTTGACTTTCCTACGATTTTATTATATGTATAGATAAGGTGGATGAGAGTCCCACACATATCATACTTGTTACGCCTATATGCTCTACCTTATTTTATGATTTGAAGTCCATCATGAATACCAACTACCTAGACAACTGTCATAGGTTATGACGGAATTCACACATCCCTTTACACACTCAAGAGGATCTACCTCAAAGTCAAAGTAACTCCTCCGTATTATCCATCCATCCTTTCAAATCTTAATATTTTATTTATTTAAGGATTATCAACATTAAAAACACTAACAAAAGACAAAGGACACATGTATATAGGATTGAAAATGGTGTTACAACATTTATAGATAATCACAACATTCAAAGTGACATGGTTAGTAGAGTTAGTAATACGGTTCACATTTTGAATAAAGATATTTATAATGGTTAGTAATTTTAGCAGTTATATTTACTAATTGAAACTAAGCTAAGAAAGGAAGATTAATTTTGTACTCATAAGATAGTATTATCCTAGGCGTTTCTCGTGATAGTGTCGACTTATATTTTTTTATGGACAATGTCACACAGATCATCCTAGCCCCAAACTAAGCAAAGCTTGTACTATGGGTACCAGGCGACGATATACATACTTATATAGATATATAAATAGCTAAATACATAGAAAACATCCATGACTCAGAAACAAATATTCGTGCTCATCACACAAATATTTGCACTTACCGGGATTCGAACACCCAGGACCACCAGCTTCGTAGGCAGGAGCACAACCAACTAGGCTAAGGTGACCTTATATGTCTCAGAAATATCTCCTCTGCGGTGTCATTTATCTCCCGCTTATACACTCTGTTTTTCCTGTCACGGCAGGTTATAGCCCATCTCTTTGCCCAGGTCCACCAAGGAATAATTTTTACAGGGCTGGACTCTACGTAGCTCATATAGATTTGTAGGAAGATTTTAGCTCGCACCACAATCTGTTCATTTCGAGATAGCTCCTTAAATAGTATATGCTCTTAGTCATCATTATAAGAATCGACTTATTAAGCAGCAGACATTCTAAAGCCGATATAATATATATCATACTGCAAGGTAAAGGCCTTTCTCTCAGTCTTCCGCGTACAAGGTGTCTGAAAATCTGCCTATTTGCGACGTTCATAAATAGGTAGTTATTCACACACGGCCATCTGATTCCAAACTAAGCAGAAATACTACATATTTTCTTTTGTGAATATACTTATATAGATAGGTAATTACATCCAGACTCAGGACAAACAGACATGTTCGTGCACACAAATATCTGTCCTAGGTGGGAATCGAAACCACGACCAGGGGCTCTACCGGCTAAGTCACCGAACATCGATTTCTTAAATGGCGTTCAAATAAATAAAGGTTAAAAATGACTTAATTAATCGTTAAATCGGCTTCAACGTTGACAATCGATTCCGGATCATTTATGACGTCACATGTGCTCATGGAAGCCGATTTAATGATTGATTAAGTCCTTTTTAACCTTTACTTATTTGAACGCCATTTAAGAAATCGATGTTCGGCGACTTAGCCGGTAGAGCCCCTGCAGCAAGCATTTACCAACTACGCCAACCGGCCCGTCAATATTGAATACTTAGTGAACTCAATCATAATTTACATACCTACATACATACATAGACTCACGCCTGTTTCCCAGAGGGGTAGGCAGAGACAACGGACTTCCATTTGTCACGATCCTTGCATACCTCTTTCGCTTCGATTACTGACATTATATTCTTCATGCATGCTCGCCGGTTTGGGGTATTTCTGACCTGACCTTTCTTAAATACGTCTCCGATTTGATCAGAGAATGTTCTACGAGGTCTTCCCCTTCCGGTTGTACCATTCACACAGGCCAGGTATACTTCTTTTGTAAATTTTCTTGACATGATCAGATCTATCTCGTTGCAATACTCTGCTCTGCTTAATTTTGGAATCAGGTGGTAGAGTGGTACTTGTCCCAACATATTTATAATATTAAAATTTTACGTGTGTGTGTGAAAGCTTGACATAGAATTTTCGGTCTTAAGTGTCCCACTTTATACGGTACACGTTGTATTTTTAGTGGCAACCCTATCTAAAGGCATTGTGCTGAACAAGATGCCGTGTCCGCTGCTTCGCTCTCTTTTTGTTTCAACGTGTAATGACGAAATATTAATTGTGACCATTGCTTTGTTACAGGTAAGCATGACGATGATTCACCGAAGCTAGCACTCCGTGTATCTTCAAATTACCGTCGTGACTGTAATCGTAGATAACATAGTAGGTACTTGTTGATACTAATAACAGACTAAGCAGCTGCGCAGGACATTATATAATGTCCTCCTGGTAGAATTGCGGCCACGGTGGCCAGTCTCAGTGGAAACTAGCCATATTATTATTTATTTATCGAGCTGTTCAAGCCGCCCAGTAGGCCTTTGACATGGCTTAACGACTGTTGCCTAATGGTTGCAACGGGGACCGACAGCTTAACGTGCTCTCCAAAGCACGGAGACGCTCAGAAATTAAACCACGTTGGCGGTCACGTTGGTGCTCTTCGAGGCACGATGGTGTAAAAACTGCCACTTCCTGATTGCGGGCTGATACTGAGAAATTTTTCTGTACAGAAAAATCCTACTTCCGCTTTTTGGTCCTTTCTTATCATCAGGCTGATATTCCTAATAATAATAATATCCTCGGCCATCTGATCCCAAACTAAGCCGAGCTTGTACTATGGAAACCAGATAACTGACATACTACATATACTACTTTTCTTTTGTAAATACGTAAATATATAAATAATTACACCCAGACACCCAGGACAAACAGACATTTTCATGCACACAAATATCTGTCCTGGGTGGGAATCGAACCCACGACCTCCGGCGTGAAAAGCAAGCATTTGCCAACCACGCCAACAGGCTATCGACTGCTGGACGTAGGCTTCTCCCAAAGGTTTCTATGATGTTTCTTTCTGCATCGCTACTTAGAACTTTCGCTACGCGATCGACTGTTCAATAATTTTCCATCAATGGGGAAAAGTTTAAATGGCAAGGGGAAAGGGGCTTTGTGAATTGTGATTCACTTAAACTGGCACAAAACGGTCAAAGCCCCGGGAGAGGGGCGTGCCCCACTTAGATACAATTTCAATATAACAAAACGTGAATAAAGGTTACCGTTATTGACAATAACAGTGTCAAGTGTTATGGGTTTTCCAATAATCTGTTCTGAATTTATTATTATATCTCACTTAGCTGTCTCCTATTTTAGCTAAGTACTAGCAGTGCCCTAAGGTTTTACCCGCGTTATACTTTATAAATTATCACAGCTCCTCCCCCGTAGGTGATAGCGTGATAATATGTAGCCTATAATGTTGACCATCATGTGGGGGTTCACTATACTTTTTACTGGCCTGCTGGATTAGTGATCCTGATTGTTACGCTAGAGATCGTGGGTTCGATTCCTACGCAGGATAAATCTTTGGGTGATGAGCACGATTATTTGATCTGCGTCTGGGTGTCATTTATCTATAATATATGTACGGTCACCGTAGCCTAGTTGGTAGTGCTCCTGCCTACGAAGCTGGTGGTCCTGGGTTCGAATCCCGGTAAGTGCAAATATTTGTGTGATGAGCACGAATATTTGTTTCCGAGTCATGGATGTTTTCTATGTATATAAGTATTTATCTATCTATACAAGTATGTATATCGTCGCCTGGTACCCATAGTACAAGCTTTGCTTCGTTTGGGGCTAAGATGATCTGTGTGACATTGTCCCTAGATATTATTATTATTATTATTATTTTATTTATTTATTCTCCCTTTTTAGAGGGGTAAGTTTACTTGACATACGGGCCGTAACCAAGCACGCCAAGTTACGTAAGGAAACTTGATGAAATTGTGGACGAAGTTAAAAATTTTCTTGTAATACGGCAAGTGTTTAGAATCGTAGCTTTCTGTATTAAGTGGATATTGTACGTGGGTATGTCAAGAAGTTCTAAGCTGTGTGTGAGAGTTTTAGGGATAATACCAGTGGATGATATTACTATTGGTACAATATGGACGGTCTGAGCTCTCCACTGAGTTTTTAACTCTATTGCTAAGTCTTGGTATTTAGCAAGTTTTTCTGAGATAGTCGACTGGATATTATGGGTGTTGGGTACGGCTATATCAATGAGATACACAGTATTAGACTCTTTATTAAATAATGTGATGTCAGGTCTATTGAAATGGATAGTTTTGTCAGTAATAATGGTGCGATCCCAGTAAATTTTGCAGGAAGTATTTTCCAATACTGTGTTTGGTTTATATTTATAATATGGGGCTTTTTTGCGTAAAAATTGGTATTGATGAGCTAGGTGTTGGTGTATTATTGCGGCAACCTGGTCATGTCTGTGTTTGTAGTCCGTTTGAACCAAAGATTTACAAGCCCCGGTAATATGCTGTATTGTTTCGGAGGCTGCATTACAATGTCTGCAAATATCTGTAACTTGACGAGGATCTTTTATAATGAATTTTATATAATTACGTGTAGTTATTACCTGGTCTTGTATAGCAAGCATGAAACCCTCAGTTTCGGGAAACAGATCTCCTCTTCTCAGCCAAATGTTCGACTTCTCTTTGTCGACATGTCGTTGGCTTAAATCAGAACGGTGTCTTCCATGGAGTGACTTTTCGGCCCATCTTGCTATTCTCTGTTGTGTTTCTATTATTTCCTCATTAGGTTGTATTTGTGTGTTGCAAAGGTTGAGTGGGGTGAGTTTAATATCTAATGCTGATGCTTGATTGTGGAGGGATGAATGTACTGATTTTGTATGGAAATAATTCCTGAGTGTAGTAATCTGCTTGTTGTGTAAGGTTTTTATATCGATTAAACCTCGTCCGCCTTCGTGGCGTGGTAGAACAAGTCTTTCTATCGACGATTTGGGATGATGTTTCCGGTTTTTTGTCATTAGGGTATTAATTGTTCGTTGTAGTTTTATTAAATCTGTCTGCGACCAATTAATAATACCAAAAGAATATGTGAGTATGGGTACAGCAAAAGTGTTGATAGCTTTTATGGTGTTCTTAGAGTTTAAATGTGTTTTTAAGATAGTATGTAGACGGTGTTTAAATGTTTTAATTAATTCTGCTTTTGTTTCTTTTTGGTTTATTGTTTGGGATTGCTTAAAACCTAGATATTTATAAGTACTATAGCCGTTCATCGGTTCTATTTCCTCTCCTGTATCTAAAGTGTAACTATTTTTTAATATTTTTCCTCTCTTGACTGACAAAATTTTACATTTGTCTACCCCAAACTCCATACAGATATCTTTTGAGAATTGCTGTGTTATGTCCGCTAGATGGAATAAATTGTCTTTGTTATTAGCGAAGAGTTTAATATCGTCCATATAGAATAAATGCGAAATACTTAATTCTGTGCCGCTACTGGTCACTTTATATCCATGGCTACTGTTATTAAGGAGATTAGATAGTGGGTTAAGAGCTAAACAAAACAAAAGTGGGCTAAAAGCATCACCTTGAAATATTCCCCTTAAAATACGAATCGGTTCAGTTGTAATTGGATCGTTTGTAGAATTATTTATTATTTGAAGTACTGTTTTCCAGTTTTCCATAGAGTTTGTGAGAAATGATATGATTTTTTTATTTACTTTATAAAGTTCTAGCACTTTTAACAGCCAGCTATGGGGGACAGAATCGTAAGCTTTGCGGTAGTCGACAAACATGGTGTAAATGTTGCGTTTCTTCTTCTTCGCTTCACTAAGTACAATCGCGTCTATTGTCAGTTGTTCCTTACAGCCCTGACTATTTTTCCTACATCCCTTCTGTTCTTCAGCAATAATATTATTTTTAGACAAATGCGTATAAGTGATGTCACTTATACAAGCTGTTAGAATTTTGTAAATTGTTTGTAGGCATGTTATTGGTCGGTACTTAGCTGGGTTTTGAGTGTCACTATCTTTTGGTAACATATAAGTTACTCCATGTGTAATATAATCTGGCATTGTGTCTGGTGATAGTATGAATTTGTTAAGATTTCTGTGTATGTGTGAGTGAGTAGAAGTAAATTTTTTATACCAATAGTTTTGTATTTTGTCAGTTCCAGGTGATTTCCAGTTGTGCGAACGTTTGAGAACTTGTATAAATGTTTCGACAGGTATCATTTCAAACTCCATTGTAGGTATGTTTGAAGTCGTTTCACTAACAGCCTGAATCCAACTAGCATCGATATTATGTTGTACGGGGCTTTCCCAGATGTTGGCCCAATATCGTCTTAGAATGTCGGTAGGTATTGATCCTTGGTTTTGTGTACTTGGGTGATTTTTTTTCTTTAGGTTTCGGTAGAAGAGTTTCTCGTTATTTGAAAATTGTATATTCTGAGACTTTCGTTCCGTGCATGTTATATATCTCTTGAGTCTTTTGGCCGCTGCATTTAATTTTTGTTTTAATGTATCAAGGAAATGTTCAATTTCTGTATTTTGTTTTTCGTATTGAGCATGTACCTGATACCTACTTTTTATTGATTCTACTGAAGATGTAATTCTTTTGCTTCTATTGCCTTGTTTATACTCAAGTAGATGTGCAATGTCTGATCTGTATTTAATGATTCTATTTTCAAGTCTTATTTGCCAATTTGCTTTATAATTTTCTCTAGCACGTATACTATCAGATCCTAATTTTGCTCCATTACACAGACATGCTGTATAGGCTGCTGAGTAAACTATAGTCTGGAAAGTATTGAAATCCTGATCTACAGTGAGATGTTTTGGAATGATGTGTTTGTCAATATATTCTACAAGATTAGCAAACTTTTTTGAGGATTTTTGTTTAGGTAAATAAGGTCTTGATACAGGGTCAGTATTTTTAAACGATTCCAAAGTGTCTTTGAATTGTTGACAAATGTTATTATAAGCTATGGGGACGGTTGTGGCTCTGGTTTGAAAGTCTTATATACTTATCTGACTAATGCTATTGTGAGTTTGTAATGAGACATTCATCACTTGTTCATCACTTAATAACGTTTGTTGGTTATCAGAATTTTGCTGTGAACAGTCATTATGTGTGTTTTTTGAAGTTTCTGTGTATGTATTATTCTGAGTAAAATACTGATTATGTGTGTGATAATTAGTCGTGTGAATTTCGATTTGTACTTCGGATTAAATCTGATTTATTCTTTCCGTAGATATCATTTTATTATTTACTATTACTCTACGTTGATCAGATATTCTTTGTTCGGAAAGATGAGATAGATGTGGGTATATTTCAATGAATTTATCTCGCAACTTCTTTCGGTGAGCTGTTAGATTGGTCTCAAGCTCACTTACTTCAAAATAGATGCGGAGTATTGTTTCGTTCATGTCATTAGACCACCTCATTCTTCCTAACTGCTGTGTTATTGGCTGATGTGGCATATCATGGTGTTGAATATAATCGCCTACCTCATTCCTGATCTCGTTTAGTGCAGATAGAGAAAGCAATCTGTTGTTGATTATGGCCCTACGCTGGTCACCTACTCGTTGTTTTGAGACATCCATATCAGGGTATTTTTCAATAAAAGCGCGATGTAGTAGGTCAGTGTAGCCTCGCGTATTTGTTTCAAGTTTTGTAAGAATGAGATATGTGCGGTATATGAACGTGTTCATTTGGACAGTCCATTTTCTTCTCGCACTTTTCGGGCCTGTAGTGGGTCCTGAGTGAGTAGCATATGCCTCTCGGACAACACTTACTGCCCCTGATTCCGATGTTATCGAAGAGAGTGATGGTGTTGATATCATTGACCGAAGATTATAACGCGTTTGAATTATAGTAGGGGTAGAGTTACGAGATGAGAGAAGGAGATCGCTTATAGGCGACGAGAAATTCCTATCACTAAGCGAATCAAAGTCCGTATTGGTAGCTGGAGTCGTTTGTAGAGATATCGATAAAGGTAATAAAGCTAGAGAATGCGATACGTTGCCCTCCCCAGAATACGAAGGGCTGCCCGAGCTAGTCTCGGGGCGGGATTCTCCATTTCTGGTACCCGCCTGGGGTACACTACTTCTTGTACGTACCATTCTCCTATTGCTCAATTGCCTTGGCCTTGTTGGCTACGTAAGTTTTAATTATACGCGTGTCCGTCCCCCACGTGGCCAGATGGTCGGCACGGACGTAAGGTAGGGCTTTGGGGGACTTATTATTATTATTATTATATGTATCTAAAAATATATAAATATGATTATCAGTAATCTGGTTGCCGTAGTACAAGCTCTGCTTAGTTTGGGATCAGATGGCAGTGTGCTACTTGTCCCAAGTTATTTATTTATTTATTTTAAGGAAATGAAGTATATCAGTTACCTGGTTTCTATAGTACAGACGCCAGCACATCCAGCTACCCCAATATGTCGAATTTCTTTTATAGATGTTCAACTTTATGACAAAACCATAAGGTCCACTTTCAATTGGGGAACTTTGGCAGATTGGGGTAGCTTGATGTGCTGGCGTTTGTACAAGCTTTGCTTAGTTTGGGATCAGATGGTCGTGTGTGAATAATATCCCAAGATATTATTAGTATAACGTAATATGTTCATAAAGATATCTAAATCCTTGAATGCTGTGGCTGTGACTGTACGGCTTAGATACGTATTTTTATTAAATGTATTGTTAAAAACAAGTTAGAAAAAAACGTGTCCGTATTTTGGCACGTAACTAAGACTGGTGGCGATGTCGGGCGCGAATTATCAAATAAGTTGACCAAGTCTTTTTCTGGTTTACTTATTTAACCTCAATCAGTTCTCAGAAGACATTGTGCATAAAAAGTTCCCTATAAATAAATAAATATCTGATGCCAAACTAAGCAGAGCTTGTACTATGAAAACCAAAAAAAAAAATATTGAAACGTTGTAAAACTAATTAAGGTTATTTTTAAAGTAAATTATAAAGTTATGATTAGTATTAGTATAGATAAGTAAGGTTAAAAAGTGTAAAACGAGCGCGTCTCGCCATTAAACGTAAAAGTTTGGCGAGTATATAGGTTAATTGCAAAATTGTTATGTCTGTGTTTATACCAATAAAAAAAAAAAAAAAACTTGTGTGTACTTATGTACACGCGTTAGAAGTTATACTTCTTAATATACAACTTGAACATAGTTATCAATTTTTATACCACCTAGAACTAACGTCATGCTGTTATTTTTACGATGCGCGCGCATCGTAAAAATTCACTCTCATACCACCTACAACTAACTTCATGCTGTTAAATTTTTTGGTGTCGGTGTGCGCGCGCATCGTAAAAATTTACTCTCATCATTTTTCTCCATCGCTCCAAAAGAAGTATAACTTCAAAAAAGATAACTGATATATTACATATGCTACTTTTATTTTATAAATGTTTGCATAGTACAAGTTCTGTTTTGTTTGGGATCAGTTGGCCGTGTGTAAATAATATCTCAGGATATTATTTATAATCGGATAGCAAGAGATTATAACTTGCAACAAAATAATTATTATCGAATAATTGACGTCATTTATAACCTACCTAAATGACGTACGAATTAACGAACTATGACATAGCTTATTACGAACTATAAGATTCACATATGAACTCATCACGTTATCTCTTTTACCTATAAATAATAACAATTAAGACAATGTTATCGACCCGGCTCACGAAACTGGTTCGTCTTTGAGATGACGCCTAATTAATTGCTTAATAATGAATAAAGTTATTAATGAAACGTCCATAATAACAATTTAGTCATACCTTTATTCATTGGATATTGATAATTTCTCGTTAATCATTAGTTTATCAATCTCTAGTCATTGCACTTGAAGTATTCAAGTTTTGTTGGAAAATTTCTGCTGATATAAATAATAATAATATCTAGGGACAATGTCACACAGATCATCCTAGCCCCAAACTAAGCAAAGCTTGTACTATGGGTACCAGGTGACGATATACATACTTATATAGATAGATAAATACTTATATACATAGAAAACATCCATGACTCAGAAACAAATATTCGTGCTAATCACACAAATATTTGCACTTACCGGGATTCGAACCCAGGACCACCAGCTTCGTACGCAGGAGCACTATCAACTAGGCTACGGTGACTGTCGAATATCTTTGCAATCGAGACGATTAACGTAAACAATACTTCGGCTGCGGTTCCACCCAGGCGTTCACCAATCACATGGCTTGGAATCCACATCAGTGGAGAAGAGAACGTCTTCGCTCTACTCCACTCCGCCTCAGTGGCATCGGAGCCTTACGTCGACTGGACTTGGTCGAGTGGTCTTGGTGGAGTCTAACTGCTAAATCAGAGGTCGTTGGTTCCATTCCCAACCGAGACAAATCTTTCTGTGATGAATACGATTATTTGTGTCTGGGTGTAATTTATCTACAAATGTGGGCATAAAATACTTACTACCGGCCCAAAGTAAATTAAAGGAAATCGATTTTCCCAGGTTTTCTTCACAATTACAGGCAAAATATACTTTTTGTTAAATTATTTGACAAGTTATAGCTGCCAAGTTGTACGACAAAAGCGACTAGATCGCTTCTACAACTACCTGGCTGCATCCCGACACATATATTATAGCTTTTAGATACATTTTCAATTAGATAACCAACTTTTCGGCATAAATTCTGGTGCAAAAACAGGTTTTTGGACCTTTTTTCAAAAACACCCCTCCACTTTTGAACGTTTTTGTATAGCCCTCGGTGAGGCGCGTCCCTGGACACCCCGTGTATAGATACAAACAATCGTGTATTTAGAAATATGTGAGTATGTTTAACAGATGGCAGTGTGATTGTTAAGTAAAGTTGTTAAGTAGGGGTAGGGCATAGCGTTCATTCGCTCAAAGAGCAGCCCCACTGGGGAAGTACCTCCACCTTACAGAAGACACTCCTTAATAATAACATAAATAATTTTAATGTTGTGTTTCCGAGTGTGAGTAAGGTCGCCAGAGCTCATTGGGGTGGGGGGAAGGGTCAGCAACACTTGTTTGCTGACTTGTAAAGGCCGGCAACGCACCCGCGACACCTCTGGTGTTGCGAGTGTCCATGGGCGGCGGTTATCACTTACCATCAGGTGACCCACTTGCTCGTTTGTCGCCCTCTGATATAAATAAATATAAAAAAAAGATATTAAAATAATAATAATTTAATAAACATGCGGAGTCCTCGGTTCGATTCCCGCCCGCACTTAGATTTATAGAAATTAAAAAATGTGTGAAACTCGTTAAATTACACTTGATGTGGAATTAATTATGTTTACAAAGATTAAAATATGAAGTTTAAAAAGATGGAGTCATTTTAATATTTTTGGCAATCTAAAACATGTTTTGTGAATAATATGATGGACTTTAGCCTGCCCCAAAACCATATTTTATATTTCAAAGTAGGTACCTACTCCTTTGTCAGCAAACAAATTTAGTTAGTGAATTGATGTAGTCAATTTATAAGGCCATAAAAGGTAATCACGATATCCCCCCTAATATGGTTTCAAACGTCCACAAAACGGAAAGACTGTTATGTAATAGTTCGATTCGATGTGTTCGTTTAGGATATTAAACTTAACAGTGATCACATACAGGCGCACGCCTTATTCACTCGGCACTTTCGATGCGACGCTAGTAGTACATCGGCGCTTTGTGTATCATACAAAGATACACAGACAGAACGATCCTGCAATGGTCAAGCCAAAATTTACTCGCTCGGGTCGTTTATGATACGTTAACACACTAATATTATCAAGGCGAAAGTTTGTAAGTGTCTGAGTGTGTATGTTTGTTACTTCTTCATGTCTAAACGGCTGAAGCGATTTTAATAAAATTTGGTATGGAGTTAACTATAATAATAATAATTTATTCATTAAACAAGACAAACATTACACCATTTAGCATTACAAAAAACACCTCACACTAGGCGGGGCCTGTTTTGTGAGGAGTTTTCCTTAATTAAATACATTACATAATATGTAGTGTGTGGTACCATGCTTAAGATAAGTATATAAATTAAATTATTATAGCTATTTTGGTAACTAACATTTAATTAACAATTTTCAAAAAGTCTTCCGTGTGTTGATACGATCAATGCAACAAAGTAGAATAAATTTTTTTCTTAGCTTCGATATGTGATAGCAATATTATTTTGTATACTTTATTGAATTTGTTATATAGGAATGGTTTCATAAAGGACGTAAAACGCTGTGCAAAGGCGGTTTTCACAGGCAATACGGGAATTTTGATTATGCGTTGTTTTACGATATGGGATAGGTCTAATATACTAGGTATATCTTTGTGATGTTCCAGAATAGCACTTTTTACAAACATCCTTCTGATGCTTAATACCTGACATTCCTTGAAAAGCAAATCCGTAGGAAACCTGAACGGTTTGTGAAGCATTGTTTTTAACACTGCCCTCTGGGCTCTCTCCAGGCTTAACAGGTGACAAGCTGCTGCTCCACCCCAGGCAAGTATACAGTACGATACGACAGATTGACATAAAGTGTAGTAGATTGTCTTCAGTAGTTTGGTAGGTGCTATATCTCTAAGTTGTTTCATAATATGTATCATTTTTCGTGCTCTACTTGAGGTTGCCAATATGTGATCTCTAAAAGATAGCTTTTCGTCAATTACTATACCAAGGTATTTTGTGGACTTTTCTTTTGTAATACGTACACAATCACAATTTGCGGTGCTGCTGCCTGGATTATTCGTTTGGCAAGTATGAACAACTAGAGCTATGTCTGGCGAGGCGGTAACTGACACCCTGGATTAACACAGGCTATAATTTATAAAGTTTCACGCGGGTAAAACCGCGGGGCTCAGCTAGTATTATTATATTAGTCCTCACACGTACTTTTAGAATCCACGACCGACATGGCTGTCAGTTTCATTACAGTCAAGTGATTTTCAAGTCATATGATTTTGATATTATTCAAACGTGAATGACTGACTGATGAAATTGACTGACTTAAAGAGAATTATTAAGTTAGGTTATTTTAATAATAATTGTAAGTCCGTTGAAAAGTTTCGGTTTCACTGTTAGTAGGTCGTTGTACCTATCACGGATAACCGCGGTATTCAATACACATAATTACCCGACGACCGCATGGCGCCCGTCGCCTGTAACCCAATACCTGGTGGATATATTACCAAGGGTGGGATGCTACATGTTTACCGACAATACTGTGGTTTGCCTATAAGTCACACGTACAACGGCAGAGAGCCAGTTAGCGTGGTTGGTAAATGCTTGCTTTTCACGCCGCAGATTCGATTCCCACCCAGGGGCTCTACCGGCTCAGTCGCCGAACATTGATTTTTTAAATGGCGTTTAAATAAATAAATGTAAAAATGACTTAATCAATTGATAAATCGGTTTCCATGAGCACATGTGACCTCATAAATGGTCCGGAATCGATGGTCAACGTTGAAGCCCATTTAACGATTGATTAAGTCATTTTAAACCTTTATTTATTTGAACGCCATTCACGAAAACGAATTACTTAACCGGTAGAGCCCCTGGACAGATATTTGTGTGCATGAACATGTCTGTTTGTCCTGTGGTGGGTGTAATCTATCATCATTACAGCTAAATAAGCCCACTGCTGGGTGTAATCTATACTAATATTATAAAGAGGTAACTTTTGTGAGTTTGTGACGTTGTAAGGGATAATGTCTGGATCTATAAACGGTTTTCAAAATTATTTCACCAATAGAAAGCTACATTATTGTGGAGTGTCATGGCTATGAAAAATTCCAAAATTAATATCGCATCTTTACTTAAACTTGAATAATGTAATCCAAATTGCGGGAAAAACGGGCCGAGACAAATTATTTATAACGCGGAACGAAGTCCGCGGGCACTGCTAGTTATCTATATAAGTATGTATTTACAAAAGAAAAGTAGTATATGTAATATATCAGTTATTTGATTTCCATAGTACAAACTCGGCTTAATTTGGGTTCAGATAACCGTATGTGATATTATATTATGCATTGGCAGAGGGTGGTGGTTGGAATCCCGCCGTCGATTCAATTTAAGATTTTACATTATTGAGTTTAGACTTTCCTTTCTTCAATACTTCCACATGTACGACTGGCATGTTGGTCTGACTGCTAAGCCAGATAAGTGTACCAGCTAATTGTTCTATTTCTGGATGTAATTTATCTAAAATAATAATAATAATAAATACCCTTGTATGATATCTTGTAAATAATATTGGTAATAAACATGTGAGATAATAATATCTGGGGACAATGTCACACAGATCATGCTAGCCCCAAACTAAGCAAAGCTTGTACTATAGGTACCAGGCGACGATATACATACTTATATAGATACATTAATACTTATGACTCAGAAACAAATATTCGTGCTCATCACACAAATATTTGCACTTACCGGGATTTGAACCCAGGACCACCAGCTTCGTAAGCAGGATCACTACCAACTAAGCTACGGTGACCGTCAAAATTTGTATGTATTTAGAAATATATAAATATGTGAATGGGACTACCGGAAGGGGAATACCACGTCGAACATTCTCTGACCAAATTGGAGATGTTCTCAAGAAAGGGCAGGTCAGAAGTACCCTAAACCGGCGAGCATGTATGAAGAATATAATGACAGTAATCGAGGCAAAAGAAGTATGCAAAGATCGTGACAAATGGAAATCCGTTGTCTCTGCCTACCCCTCTGGGAAACAGGCGTGAGTCTATGTAATATAAATATGTTTATCAGTTGTCTGATAAACATATTTATAGTTTGCCTAGTTTAGGATCAGATGGCAGTGTGTTAGCTGTCCCCAGATATTTATTTATTATTTATGATCTACCGTCGAAGACGTCCTTATTACTTAGTCAATAAAGGCTACTTTTATACCTTGAATATTTACTGACTTACTGTCGTATGTTCTTATGCCCGAATTTGGATTAAACCCTAGATAAATGAGGACCATTCAATCGATAAGCCGATCGGATAAGTCTTCTATATCCATCTAAATCTCTATTACATCAACAATCGTCGCGGACTGAAGCCTAAAAAATATCGTCTGCCATGTTTAGTTTATCCCTAAACACTAATTGGGTTAAGCAGCTGTCAACGCCTGTACCATAGATATACATATGTACTCGTATGTATGTATGACTGTGTATTTGGATGAATGGAGATTCTCGTTGACAGCATTTTCGGAGGTTTTGTTGCTTTCTGGCTGAATGATTGTTTTGGGCCCGAGTTCCTTTAGGTGTCTAGGATGTTAAGTTGTTAGGCACATGGCTTGTTGAATGAGGTGGGAATTAAAAAATTGCATAGCCTATTACGCTATAATATTAGTTAATAATATAATTCACATTCACAAAATATTTAATAATCTAACTAACTTAATTTATTTAATACTTTTAATTGTATTTTTTTTCTTAATTAGATATATATATATATTTTAATTTTTTTTTTGTTCGCTTGTGTTTATTTTGTTTCTTTATATTACCTAGATACTAGAACTACATAATGTATTTGTTGTAAGAGGTATGTAAAAATGGAGCTACATCTGCCAACAAACTGTTATGCAGTTTGGCAGGGGTATCATAAAGTTTGTAAAGGATTTAATTTAAGATGAATAAACTTTTTTTCATAAAAAAAAAAGTTGCATTCAGGTTAATCACATTCCATCACTATACTAGGGCCAATTTGACAGATCACATTTGACACTTCATCAAAATTCAACTTAACCGGCGGGCATGTATAAGATTCTATAACAAACTTCCCCATGATATTAGAGAATTGTCTACGAATAAGTTTAAAAGAATTATTAAAGCCAAATTGTGTAGCCGGGCATATTACAAAATTTCTGATTATTTAAGTGACAAAAGTGCTTGGGATTGAGTTGTTCTGAGTCAAAACACATGATTGTAATTAATCTTAAGTATATTTTATTTTAAAAAAGGATTCCTACTGAGTTTTCTGGCAGTGTTTCTCAGTAGCTGCCACGTCATGCACTGCACGGAAGGGTAAAAAAAATATGACGATTCCACATAAATTTAAAAATTTTACGGAACAAATGAGTTTTTACTTTGACTTTGACATAATATATTCTTACTTATCCATTGAGTCATTGTAGTAGGAATGTGTAGTTTATCCCTAAACACTAATTGGGTTAGGCAGCAGCGAACGTGCATCGTATGCCTTCAGGGTAATCACATTCCAACACTGGTACCACCTGGTACGTATTGCTCTGGATTGGCAGCTTGGCGGATATAATTATTTAAGAGCATGTTAAGTGTCTAACTGGAAGCAATTTCATTTTATTAACATAATTGTTTGCACACTTGATAGGATCCTTTAACTAGAGCTTGCTTTTGCAGCCGGCATCTCCAGTTGCAATTTTCTCGTTTTATGATGCTCCTATATCCTAAGTCATGAATCGGATCCTAATCCCTGGTTTAATACATACATGTTTTGAGTTCCTAAAAATCCGATTATCCTGAGA
This sequence comes from Pseudoips prasinana, assembly GCA_951640165.1. Classification (NCBI taxonomy): domain Eukaryota; kingdom Metazoa; phylum Arthropoda; class Insecta; order Lepidoptera; family Nolidae; genus Pseudoips; species Pseudoips prasinana. Next base: position 22,456,441 of record OX621260.1, read on the forward strand.
CACGAATCGGATTCTAATACATATGTATAGACTCACGCCTGTCTCCCAGATGGGTAGGCAAAGACAACGGATTTCCATTTGACCTTTGGACACCTCTTTTGCTACGTTTACTGTCATTATATTCTTCATACATACCTATTCGCCGTTTTAAGGTACTTCTCCAGTTTCCTCTTCCGGTTGTACCACAGGGGCTAGGTATACTTCTTTAGTCAATTTTATTTTTAGGGATTCTAATCCATGGTTTAATATTAACATGTTTTGAGTTCTTACAAGTAGATACGATTAACCTATGCCAAGAATCGGATTCTAATCTTTGGAATAATATAAACATGTTTTGAGTTCTTACAAGTAGATACGATTAACCTAAGCCAAGAATCGGATTCTAATCTTTGGAATAATATAAACATGTTTTGAGTTCTTACAAGTAGATACGATTAACCTATGCCAAGAATCGGATTCTAATCTTTGGAATAATATAAACATGTTTTGAGTTCTTACAAGTAGATACGATTAACCTATGCCAAGAATCGGATTCTAATCTTTGGAATAATATAAACATGTTTTGAGTTCTTACAAGTAGATACGATTAACCTATGCCAAGAATCGGATTCTAATCTTTGGAATAATATAAACATGTTTTGAGTTCTTACAAGTAGATACGATTAACCTATGCCAAGAATCGGATTCTAATCTTTGGAATAATATAAACATGTTTTGAGTTCTTACAAGTAGATACGATTAACCTATGCCAAGAATCGGATTCTAATCTTTGGAATAATATAAACATGTTTTGAGTTCTTACAAGTAGATACGATTAACCTATGCCAAGAATCGGATTCTAATCTTTGGAATAATATAAACATGTTTTGAGTTCTTACAAGTAGATACGATTAACCTATGCCAAGAATCGGATTCTAATCTTTGGAATAATATAAACATGTTTTGAGTTCTTACAAGTAGATACGATTAACCTATGCCAAGAATCGGATTCTAATCTTTGGAATAATATAAACATGTTTTGAGTTCTTACAAGTAGATACGATTAACCTATGCCAAGAATCGGATTCTAATCTTTGGAATAATATAAACATGTTTTGAGTTCTTACAAGTAGATACGATTAACCTAAGCCAAGAATCGGATTCTAATCTTTGGAATAATATAAACATGTTTTGAGTTCTTACAAGTAGATACGATTAACCTATGCCAAGAATCGGTTTCTAATCTTTGGAATAATATAAACATGTTTTGAGTTCTTACAAGTAGATACGATTAACCTATGCCAAGAATCGGATTCTAATCTTTGGAATAATATAAACATGTTTTGAGTTCTTACAAGTAGATACGATTAACCTATGCCAAGAATCGGATTCTAATCTTTGGAATGATATAAACATGTTTTCAGTTCTTACAAGTAGATACGATTAACCTAAGTCAAGAATCGGATTCTAATCTTTGGAATAATATAAACATGTTTTGAGTTCTTACAAGTAGGATTCTAATCTTTGGAATAATATAAACATGTTTTGAGTTCTGAACCGTCCGAATATCTTCAGCCACGGATCGGATCTTACTCTCAGGAAAATTTGACGGGCCTGTTGGCGTGGTTGACAAATTCTTGCTTTCATGCCGGAGGTCGTGAGTTCGATTCACACCCAGGACAGATATTTGTGTGCATGAACATGCTTGTCCTGAGTCTGGGTGTAAGAATCTACATAAGTACAAAAGAAAAGTAGTATAGGTATCAGTTATCTGGTTTCCATAGTACAGGCTCTGCTTAGTTTGGGATCAGATGGCCGTGTGTAATTAATATCCCAGTATATTATTATAAATATGTTAAGACTTCTGACCTAAACCACGAATGTAATTTTAATCACAGGCATACTTAATATAAGCTTTATTTTAGTTCTTACAAGTCCGATTATCCAAAGCCACGAATCGGAGTTTGATCTCAGGTAGGTATATGGACGAGGAAAGTATGAAATATGTTAGGTATATAAAATTATATCTCTGCCTGTATCCAAGAGGATAAAGCAAAATAGGAATTCCTAACACCGTAACTATAAAACAAGGCCGGCTAATAATGTTGTAGATATTTTTCCTGCATTTAGAAATTCCCAGTGATGAAGTTTCTAAGATTGTTTGTTCATAGGTAGTACTTATAAGTAGAATAGATTGAAAGCCGTCATTAAAATCCCCTGAATACATATAAATAAACAATATATTTAAATATCTTGGGACATTCAGAAAAGCTTTTGTTCCACAGACAAAAAAATCTCACGCGATTTCGGGCTTTAAAAATACATTGTTGAGAATACGTTTTTGAATGTAACAAATTCGGTAAAGAATATCCTGAACTATTGAAAAGCTCTCTGGAAATACTATAAAGCCAATACAGACAGTATTGCATAGGATAACTTTATAAAATACCAAAAATAATTCATCATCATCATAATATCAGCCGGAAAACGTCCACTGCTGGGCAAGGTCTCCCCCAAAGATCTCCATAACTGCCGGTGGCGCTATCCGCATCCAGCAACTTCCAGCGACCCGCACAAGATCATCTTGTAGGGGGCCTGCCCACACTGCGTCTTCTGGTTCAAAAATACTTAGTAGGTGATTATTAGAAGACATATTTTAAACTGAATAAAAAATAAGTTAACGATTCTTATTCCTCTTTTCCCTCTTGAGAGAATCCCCTTCACGGTTCAGTATGAGCGTGATAGCAGACATTATTCATTACATTTCTATATTATTTGCCACAATAATTAACTATATCAAAATATCATCAACACAACATCAAACTTACAAACTATACCATCTTCCGCAATCCAAAGCGTGAAGTTTGCCATATGCATTTTGACGTTTAGTATTGGTAAGGTTCGATGTCCGAGAGATGATTCAATTTATGAGTTCCTGTTTTGAGTTCAGAATTAGGTTTTATATTGGAGAATTCTATTGAACTAAAATTTCCTTGTAAATTATTATAGATACCTAGAATGACTGGGAATAAAAAGAAATGTGTTGTGAATTCCTTTTATTTAACACAGTAATGGTACAAGAAGCACTATGTTTCAATTGGTTTACTGAAAAACAGTGTTATCAAAATAAAACAAACGAAAACGCAGATTTTTTTAGAATTGTTATTGTAACGCTGCGCCAAAAGTGAGTATAAGTAGGTATAAATTATCTGTGGTTGATTTTAAAATAGTCGACTTTTTTCGTACTGGTTCGGTGAACTTTTCGGTCACTGCCGAACTCAGACATAGTTTCCAGATAATTTTCACATTGAATTAAATAGCACTTTTAAGTTTTTGGACGAATCACGTTCTTGTCGCCATCTTACTAACCAATTGTCATTTCGAAGCGTGACTTGACTATTGAACAATATAAATGTCTTTTGTTGGATATTGTTAAAAATTTATACGGAAGTTTCCAGATATTATATGGGCATGATGAATAGGTAAGCGTACCCAAATATAATATTATAATAGAACTTTTTAAGAATCTATGGTTTTTGTGACAGATGACGTAAATTCAGATAACTGTCACTAAACATAGTTTGTTATATTCTCTTTGGCTGTCACTTGACCATGAATTGTAGTATTTTCTCAAAGCAATGATTAATTAATAAGACTATTTTTAGGTACTTAGAACTATTTCGGATTAATGCGGAATTCATTAAATCAGTCTTACGTCGTTTTTCTTGTGGTGTTTATTTATATCGTAGGTATGTTGTCTGCGAGTATTTATTTACCTATATCGTATATTCGCTTTTAATACTTGCTTTAAATACTTTCAAATTGAACCCGATCGCCATAGTCTGTTTCCTCTGAAAATTCAAAAAGGATCCGTCAAGGGCAGCATTAATAAATATATAGTTATCTTGGAACAAGTAACACACTGCCACCTGGTCCCAAACTAGGCAAAACTATGCTATAGCAACCAGAAAACTGATAAAAACAGTCATTTACACCCAGTCACAGAACAAAATATCGTGGGTGATAAGTAGAGAACTAGATCAACAAGCCAGATAATTTACCTACTACCAATAGAATAAATCTTTAGTTATTGTTCCCCCGTTTCCATACAATACCAATTATACTAATTTTAATATCATTGCATTTCTTTCTAACATAGTTCTTATGAAAGGGACAAGACATCTTTAGTTGTGACATTATAGTTTTGGCGCCAAATAACTACTGAGTAAAAATAAACGTCACTTTAGAATTATAAGTGCGCAGTTTTAATTGTTTGGCAATTGTTTGTATGCCCTATTCTTTTCATACGTGGTATATTAGAGCGAGATATAATGACATTTAAATTAGTTTAGTGGTGTGAAAGATAGAAACGTTAGCAATACACATTTTAAAACTGGAATTATTATTATTCCACATTACTCTTAATAGGGAAGTCAAATAAAATGTACATAGACTGCCCCGTGGTAGTTTTAATTGTGACATTTTAATTTTGGCGCGAAATACTGTCCACTAAATGTATTGTGCTACAAACTTATCTGGCCCGGTGGCCAAAAGTAGAACTAACGACGCCAGTTTGAAATGTCAATCCATGACATTCCTGCCATTGATTGTTTGTTGCGCGTATTTATTTTTCTTTTCATGGTTTTTAATTGTGAAAAATGCCGAAAGCTTTAAAAATTGATGTGGGGAACGTTATATTACAAGTATTGAATTATATGAAGGAAGAATAACGCCTTCAGGCACCAATTATACCCTTCACTAAGTTGTATGAATGCGTAGCTGTTGCTACAGGTTAGTGTTGTCAGCTTCTGAAAAAATACGAAACTCCCCCTCGCTCTTTAAATTAAAATACATATTTTAAAATATTCATTATTTAATTATTTTTTGCTATTTCCTTTGTAGGTGTCCGCGAGCGATTTGTAAGAAAACTTGTGAAAGAAAAAGAGCAAGCAAATGCAAAAATTTATAGCAGATCAGAATATTGATAGATCGAATTCTGAAATCCTATCATTGATTGCAGAAGCTGGCAAATGCATTGCGATCATGTAAAAAATATTGAAAATGTGTGGCGAAAAAGGGATGGATACTTAGACGAGCCTTTCATCATTCATTTAGGTAGTGATAGTGAAAGTGAAAGCAGTGATTCCGATAATGATGATGATGAAATGACTTCTGAATTAAACCATTCCGGTGACATAATAATACCTGGAGTATCTCCGTTAGAGAACACTTAGCATACGTTTTATGTAAATGATCATAATTATTGTATAAATATATAAAGATTAGTAATGATAGTATTTGTTTGCTTTTTAGTGAAGTAATATTTACGATACAATGTGCATATTATTTTTACCCACTTTATTGCAAAAAATAGTTACTAGCAACACTAAATGCGATAACAGCGACGCTGCCACCGGGTCAGAAAAGTTTGTGGAACTGTACCCGGTGCTATTATATGTGGGCAGTTTTAATTGTTTGGCAATTGTTTGTATACTCTGTTCTTTTCATACAAGGTATATTAAAGAGAGATGTAATGATATTTGAATGACTTTAGTGAACAAGACAGAATCCCTAGTATTGCATTGAATCGAGGGCATTGTCTCAAATAACTTGGGATATATTGAGGCCAATCGAGTTTTATAATATGACGGAGTAACACGGATTGCAACTATAGTATGGGCATTGAACTGCATTCGTGACTAGTGAGCCCATAATAATAATAAGGATCATTATCCTCAAACATTAAACTACTGACGAAGTTCTTACTTATAAAGCTCAGTCAGGTTATTGGAACGTAGTAAATAACCCACTTTCATGTACATAATTGATTAATTGAAAGATGTTGGTCTACCATGACGCTTAGACTTTTTTTATTTTATTTTTATCACTAACACTAGATTTTGATAAGCTTTGTTACTAACCCAATATTGGACTAATGTTGTCCAAATTTTTTTTTGTGTTCAGTTTTACGGCTCTGGCTTCTCCGGCCTTATGAGCCTTCCGTAACATATATTTTTATTTCATTTATTTTAGTCAAGTAAAGTCCGTCACAGTCAAGTAATACATAGTCCTTGTCGTACCCCAGTAAAGCAGTGGAGACTTTACTAGAGGCTTATTTGGAGTTTTAGATTCAACACAGAAAATCGCAATTCATAAGGCACTTTCCTCCACTTGTGTACGTTGTCCATGATGTTATGTCTAAAAATCCACCATATTTACACATAAAAACTTGAATTTACACCAGTTTTTGAAAATGAAACAATGCCCTGATGCGTCTTTTTCCGCGTTGGCGCCAAAACTCTCAAAATATTTTAATTTAATATAGGATTGCCAAATAAAAAATCAAAATCCGGAGAAAAAACCTGATTTCCAATTTAAAATCCCGAGTTTTTTTACAGTTTAAGAATTCTCTCTAAAACGTACAGATGCCAGCACATCAAGCTACCCCAATCTGTCAAATTTCCCCAATTGAAAGTGAACTTTATGCTTAAGTGATAAAGATAAAAATCTATAAAAGAAATTTGACAAATTGGTGTAGTTGGATGTGTCTGTACATACCAATTCCAAAAAAGTCGTAATTTTATCGTTTTTATATACTGCGGATCTCGCTCATGTGTTGCAAATCGCACTCTAACAGTGGGGGAAGCGGCTGTAATTATGTAAAATAATACTTAAATATATTACAACTATTAATATACTACAAATATGTTCTGGCTATTTACAAGTATTTCTCAAAATCTACGTGAATAAAGGCCCTTTTTTTATTATATTTATTGCAATTTCTAAAAACCTATGATTTTATGAGATTAGCAATCCAGCCGCAATCCTGAGAAGAGTCATAAACTCCTGAAAGCTTAGGATAAAAGCAGAGATATGGTAACCCTACTTTCATAATATACAACCTGGGAGTTTTGGCGCCAACGCGGAAAAAGACGCATCAGGGCATTGTTTCATTTTCAAAAACTGGTGTAAATTCAAGTTTTTATGTGTACCTAAATATGGTGGATTTTTAGACATGACATCATGGACAACGTACACAAGTGGAGGAAAGTGCGATATTGCCGTGAATTGTGATTTTCCGTGTTGGAACCAAAACTCCATAAAAGACTCTAGGTAAGTCTCCAGTGCTTTACTGGGGTTGGACAAGGACTATGTATGACTTGACTGTGACGGACTTTACTAGACGGACAATGACGGAAATAAATGATATAAAAATATATTCACTGAAGGCTCATAAGGCCAAAGAAGCCAGAGCCGTAAAACGGAATTTAATATTTTTTTTTTTTGTTTCGCCCTCTTTGGGCAGGCTAAGGTCTGTGACCATACCGCCTCGTCTTCAGTTGTAATATATAAATTTCGAAGTCAGTCAGTCATGTCCGTCACGTCCGTCACAGTCATGTCCGTCACGTCCGTCACAGTCAAGTCATAGTCCTACCCCAGTAAAGCAGTGGAGACTTTACTAGAGGCTTCTATGGAGTTTTGGTTTCAACACGGAAAATCACAATTTTTTTTTTTTTTTTTTTTTGTATTTATTTATTCAATATATTTTTTATTACACATTACATTTTACAGGCCGAACCGCAGAAACCTCTAAGGGTTTATGTGGGTAGCGGCGAATCGTTCACACATTTACATTTATTTAACATTACTGTTAGTGCTTACTTAGCGTTTAGAAATTACTGTTAGATATTATTGTTAGTTCTTAAATTCTAAAAGAATATCATTTTTTAAGGTTACTACCTTAAAAAATGATCTTTTAACTTAGATTTAAAACCTTTCGCCCCCTCTGTATATAATTTTTGCAGTTCTTCGGGAATGTTATTTGTAAACTTCGGTATTACGTATTCTGCAACTCTCGTGCCGTACAAGTTATTTGTTTTGGGTAAGGCGAATTTATCTCTAGGTAGATTTTGTCTTAAAAAGTCAGGTCGAGTATTTTTAACTAATAAATGTGACTGATTAGTTTCAATTAAATTCAAATACTGAGTTTTGTCATATATATTCATTATTTTGCAGTGCTTAAACAAACCGGTTTCGTTATCCTTATATATGTTTTTAATATGATTTGGAGTGATTATTTTTAGTAGCTTCAACTGTAATTTATATATGTCGGCTAAGTATGTTGTGTAGGTTCTTCCGTAACTACTTAGTCCGTAGCTTATGACAGAATCTGCTAAGGCCATATATAGCATCCGAAGTATTTTAAACGGCAGTTTATGTTTTAACACACTGAACTTACCTATGATGGCTCTAAGTTTGTTACATACATGGTCTTTATGTTGGTTCCAGCAAAAACGGCTATCAATAATTAGGCCTATGTACATATGGCTATGGACTACCTCTAAGGTCGGACATTTACAGTCGATGTTGTTAGAACTGTGTAGACATGTGTGTTCGTGAGCTTTAATAATTGGAGGCGCTGACCTGTTATGAGATGAATGAATGTGAACGATTTTAGTTTTAACTGCGTTAATTATCAGATCATTGTCATGCGACCATTTACAAATTTGGTCGAAATTGTGTTGTAGTATTTTTTCAGCCTCATATATATTTTTGTGTGCCACTAAAATACATGTATCATCAGCGAATTGATACAGGGACCCGGACTTTATAATATTAGGCATATCATTGACATATAATAGGTATTTGTGTAATTCACGGCAATATTGCACTTTCCTCCACTTGTGTACGCTGTCGAAGATGTTATGTCTAAAAATCCACCATATTTACACATAAAAACTCGCATTTACACCAGTTTTTGAAAATAAAACATAAAACTCGATGCGACCTATTCCGCGTTGCGTTGGCGCCAAAACTCACCAAAAAAAAAAAAAAAATGTATATACAACCTACGCTTGACACGGTTAACAAGAAGTGAAGTCCAAGCAATTTGCAACCGATATCACATTACTGCCATTATAGGCATGATGACAAAGCTTTTTGTGGACCAATCGATAGCTATGTAATTTATTTAAAGTAGGTACCGCGTTCATAACCGTGGGAATAAATAAAAAACACAGTCAGCTATGCAGAAGTGAGGACCTTCAAAGCCTTTGTATAGTGGATAATATTTGCAACTAAGCACTATCCGGAACGTAATTAGTTTTTACAACAAGAAACCTGTACGATTATGGCTATGTTGTCGTACCGTGGTTTCCGGCGTAGCAAGAATAACCCCATATACCATCCGGTGGGTATCGTAAAAGGCGACTAAGGGATACAGCAGGTATTCGGGCAGCAGCGCCTCCTGTGTACTATAGCTACCCTTTAATTGCGGTATATGCTCGACTATGGCAAATCCCTCCAAATGGCCACGTTATAGAAATCTTTAGGGAGAACTAAATTAGTACAGACGCCAGCACATCAAGCTACATCAATCTGTCAAATTTCCCCAATTGAAAGTGAACCTTATGCTTTTGTGATAAAGTTGAAAATCTATAAAAGAAATTTGACAGATTGGGGTAGCTGGATGTGCTGGCGTCTGTACATTATTTACACACGGCCGTCTGATCCAAACTAAGCAGAGATTGGACTATGAAAACCAGATAACTGATACACTACATACTACTTTTCTTTTATAAATACATACTTATATAGATAATAACACCCAAACTCATGACGAACAGACATGTTCACGCACACAAATATCTGTCCTAGGTGGGAATGGAATCCACGACATCCAGCGTGTAAAGCAAGCATTTTCCAACCACGCCAACGTCCGCCTGTTGGCGTGATGGCAAATTATCCGGAACGTAATTAGTTTCTTCAAGGAACAAGAAACCAGTACGACTAGGACTATGTTATCGTAACGTGGTTTTCGGCCTAGCAAGAACAACATGGCCACCCCATCCCAACTAAGGGGTTCACCAGTAGTCGAGCAGTGCGCCACCTGTGTATTAGCTACCACCTAACTGTGGTCGCCAACTCGCTTACCAAGTGTGGCGACTACGGCAAAGCCCTCCAAATGGCAACGTTATAGAGACCTTTAGGGGAAGCTTATGTCCAGCAGTGGATGATATGATATGGTTGCCTTTAAATACATTATAAAGAGTCGGAAGCATTGGCAACACAACGACCGAAATGGCGCTGGATTGGCAAGAGGCAAATACGCGTTTTTGCTCGTAGCTGAGCTCGATGAGCTGAAAGCCCGACAAACTGCGACTATTCAATGCAATTATGTGGATGGGATGCTGTATGGTGACGGTATAGAATATCATCACCCCATCTCATCCCGTGGGGGGCGTGGAAATTGTCCGAGGGAATTCCTAGCAGAGAACGGGCAGCAGCGTTTTACCGTACCAGCCAGCGGCTTACCGTGACCTTTGCAAGATTGTCGGTCCACCTTGTAAGGGGCCTGACCACGCTGCGTTTTCCATTGCAATTAGTCGACATTGATATCTTGTAAATTATAATATTTGTCGACGTACGCCGTAAACACCTCTGGCCGTCGACCCCATGAAGATAAGATATAAAATCTTAGATACGTCACGCTACAATAATCTAGACTTATTCTTACGTGTCACGTCACCTTCAAGAACATATGAGGCAAAGTCACCAAACCCTTTGACAAATCGAGGGGAAGGGAACTTCCAAAACTTACTTATCGTATGGGCAGTGGTTACCCTGATGTCAGAGTAGTTCAAGCCGCCCAGTAGGTTTCTGACATGGCTTAACGACTGTTGTCTAATGACTACAACCGAGACCGGTAGCTTAACGTGCCCGCCGAAGCACGGAGACGCTCAGAAATTAAACCACTTTTGTGGTCACCCGTCTATGGAATGACCGCGAACCTATATAGTTGCTTAACATAAACGATTAATTTCAGAACAGTATGAGCATGTGTGGTGACGGCGACAAATATCAGAATCAGAATATCATCACCCCATCTCATCCCGTGGGGGGCGTAGAAGTCAACCCGAGGGAATATCTACCAGAGGATGGGCAGCAGCTTCCTTCTGATTACTATGACCATCTTACTGCGATCGCCAACCCGCCTGCCAAGCGTGGCGATTATGGCATATCCCCGCAAGACGATTCTTGAGGGAGGCTTGTCCAGCAGTGGACGTATTTAGCTGTAATGATGATGATGATGAACATGTAGCTATGAGCCTCCAAAAAAGAGTAAAAGATGTACTGACTACGCGACAGAGGATATGACTAGGAAGGATGGTAATGAAGTTCAATGAAAGGAAGGGATGGAAATGGATTGGCCTATTGTTCTAGTGGATAATGAACCTGACTGCGAAGCCAGAGGTCGTAGGTTTGATGGACAAATCTTTGTGCAACCAACACGATTACGTAACAGCTTTAAGATATATCGATAAGAAGAGGAAGTACACTTTATTGCAAAAATAAGTAAAATAAATAAATAAATATCTGGGGACAATGTCAAACAGATCATCCTAGCCCCAAACTAAGCAAAGCTTGTACTATGGGTACCAGGCGACGATATACATACTTATATAGATAGATAAATACTTAAATACATAGAAAACATCCATGACTCAGAAACAAATATTCGTACTCATCACACAAATATTTGCACTTACCGGGATTCGAACCCAGGACCACCCAAGTAATACAAAACAATGGATACAACAAGAAAAATAGCTTATTTTAATGCAATTGGCAGCCTTATCGCTAAAAGCGATCTCTTCCAGCCAACCGATTTACTTTGAATGGACCAAAATTGAAAGAATCTATAAGTCTCTCGATAATTCTAATTAATTATGATTTAATCAATATGTGGTAGCCGTAGTGTAAAGAAGTAAAGTCAACACTATTTGGAGCCGAGGCCACGAAAAACTGGATTACCGCACCTCATCTGGCCGCCTAAATACACACAGATAGATTGATGATTTATGATATAATAATAATGCGTAGCTTTAATAATATTTCCTGGTGTCTGCCAGCTATATTTAGATACTCATTGGTAATAAAGCAACATAGGTAGACTCTTTTCCTGAAAAGTGAAAATTATTTTGACGGACCAAATGTTATCATCATGTCAGTTAAAGTACGGCCACTGTTGGACAAAATCTATTTTTTTTTAAATTCCGTTTTACGGCTCTGACTTCTTTGGCCTTATGAGCCTTCAGTAAATATATTTTTATATCATTTATTTCCGTCATTGTCAAGTAAAGTCCGTCACAGTCAAGTCATACATAGTCCTTGTCCAACCCCAGTAAAGCAGTGGAGACTTTACTAGAGGCTTTTATGGAGTTTTGGTTACAACACGGAAAATCACACTTTCCTCCACTTGTGTACGTTGTCGAAGATGTTATGTCTAAAAATCCACCATATTTACACATAAAAACTCGAATTTACACCAGTTTTTTGAAAATAAAACATAGCCTCGATGCGTCTTTTTCCGCGTTGGCGCCAAATCGGACAAAAGCTATTATTAAATGTACTGCTATAATTATAAAATGCCTGCATGGTAGGAATATGCAATCAGTGGAGTGAGCTCCGGGTGACCTGTAATACAGGTTCTTTCGAACCTACATCAGGCACCAGTCTCTCACAAAATAGGTTGTTTACTCCTATTTACCAATTGTCCATGGGTGGCACTCTGAGCGCGGTTGTTGGTCATCCGACGTACAGACGCCAGCACATCAAGCTACCCCAATCTGTCAAATTTCTTTTATAGATTTTCAACTTTATCACAAAAGCATAAGGTTCACTTTCAATCGGAGAAATTTAACAGATTGGGGTAGCTTGATGTGCTGGCGTCTGTACATTAAAATTATCAGTACTTTGATTCTTCGTGCCCAGTTTAGCCAGGAATTATTTTAATATTGTTTCTTTCCATCCCTGGACACCGTGGACAGGTTCAAGTATTATTTCTGGATCATGTTTATTGTAAGCAATGTTTTGTGATGATATAATCAATAAATAAATAAAGCCTCCTCAAAGAATGGGGGGATATATGCCCATAATCGCCACGCTTGGCATACGGGTTGGGGATCACAGTTTGATGGTCATAGTTCACACGCTGCTGCCCGTTCTCTGGTAGGTATTCCCTCGGACTATTTCTACGCTACCCACGCGATGAGATGGGGTGATGATATTCTATGCCGTCACCACACAACTTACCATACATTACATATCACACTAATATTATAGTCGAAAGATTGTGAGTGTGTGAGTGTGTATGTTTGTTACTTCTTCAAGTCTAAACGGCGGGAGCGATTTTAATAATATTTCGGTTGGAGTTAGCTGACACCTTGGATTAACACATAAGCTATAATTTATAAAGTTTAACGCTGGTAAAACCGCTGAGCACAGCTAGTATTGCTATATAATAATGTACTATCTGCGTGCTTTCCAATCCACATACCAATTAGTATTCTTTTTAATAACAAAATGTTCTTTTTATCACCTACGTTTGTTAATTTTATCGTTAGCGGTCGTGAAGAAGTATTTAAGAAGTTAAACCAGATATTTCAAACTCCCAATGTTATTATGGCAGCAATTATTGTAATGTTAATTGTTGGTCGTGCACATAAATTATGTCAATCAATCGTTATCTTATCAACACCCGTAAAATAAGGCACTGCATAGGAATGGATGGATAAAATTAAAGGGATTCGTGTACGTTTTAATGCATCATATAATGCAATTTACGCAGTTTGTTAAATTTTTGTTTATATAGTTTGCTAGCTGTGCCCCGCTATTTTACCCGCGTTAAATTATATAAATCATCATAGCTCTCCCCCCCGTAGGTGATAGCATGATAATATATAGCCTATATGTTGACCCGACCTCTTAGTAATATTCATGCAATATTTTAAGTAAATCCATGCCGTACATATTGAAATTAGCCCGGACATACGTACAGACACACAAACAAAAATTCTAAAAACTATAGTTTTGGCTTCGATATCAACAGTAGATCACGCCCCAAGCATCCTTTTAAAAAAATATTCAATGTACAGTTTTGACTTTCCTACGATTTTATTATATGTATAGATTATCACTTTAATTTTATTACACTTTGTTTTTAGCTCAGGTTATCATTTCTATTTGTGAGTGTTGGTTCACCTGTTATTGGCAACTGTATAAGACCATAAATAGGTACCAATCATTATTTGAAAGGTTATATACAGGAGCTGTTGGTGGAACCTTTAAATAAATAAATTAATCATAATATATCAGCCGAAACCGGCGAGTGTGTACGAAGAATATAATGTCAGTAAACGAAGCGAAAGAGGTATGCAAGGATCGTGACAAATGGAAGTCCGTTGTCTCTGCCTACCCCTCTGGGAAACAGGCGTGAGTCTATGTATGTATGTATGTATATCAGCCGATAGACGTCTACTCCAAAGATCAGTGGACAAAAGGCAGTGCACGAACTTAGGCTGAAATTATGATGGGTATGTTTTTATTTATGGAAGTAAAACTTCTTTACTTCTGTAAGCTGGTGAATGCGTTACGAGACCGTTACGCAAATTGTGATCTGGCGAGGCTAACGGAAGTTAAGAGGGAGATGTAAGTGAGTTAAGAAAGAAGGAGAAAGAGTTACGTTTCGTTTATTAATGCAGGGGTAAGAGAGGTGCGAGTACACACTTGCTTTCTCTCATAGCCACTTACGTTTCATATATCTAAGATTTCATATATCTAAAACTATAAATTTTGATCTCAAAAATGAGAAATCATAAATTGAATCGTCCGGTGGGGTCTCGAACCTGCACCATCTACCAATCCGGGGTAGGCTGTGCGTTAAGCTACGAACGATACACGCTGGCAGATCAAATTTAGGATTCCCTTGCGAACACCCTTCCTGAGGATGTAGGTATTATCTATCGGTTTTGTTTTCTAGAAACATGACCGACTGATATGTTCACAGTTGCATGTGAAAGATCATATCATATTGATAATACCTTCCAAATGATTAAATTTTAATTTTATAGCATGATTCGCAGTGCAAAGCCTTTATCTAATCAAAGATGATGCAGGTTCGAGACCCGCCGGATGATTCTATTTATGATTTTCCATTTTTGAGATTAGATAAACGCTTTCCATTGCGAATAATTCTATAAAATTAAAATTTATAAATTTCGCTATTGAAACTTAAACATAATCTCTTTGATAATAACTTAATACATGTTAGAAAAGTGAGAGGGTCCGGGACACAATTTTATTTACAAATAAATATGGTGAAAAAAAATAAAGTTTTATTTTTCATGTAGTTTTCAATAACAAGACGGTTGCTAAGGAAGTTGACATGATACAGAAAAAAGCAATCAAAACGGATATAAAAAGACAGTCACCGTAGCCTAGTTGGTAGTGCTCCTGCCTACGAAGCTGGTGGTCCTGGGTTCGAATCCCGGTAAGTGCAAATATTTGTGTGGGCACACGTGATGAGCACGAATATTTGTATCTGAGTCATGGATGTTTTCTATGTATTTATCTATCTATATAAGTATGTATATCGTCGCCTACTACAAGCTTTGCTTAGTTTGGGGCTAGGATGAACTGTGTGACATTGTCCCTAGATATTATAAAAAAAAATACAATGATCAAAGACTGCAAATAAAATTGTTCAATGCGAAATAGAAATGAAAATATCTGGCTTGCTTTCTATAAGAGAGAGAGAGACAGACAGAGAAACATGCGCACGCCGCACAGCTGCAAAAAGTGTCGTGACAACTTTTCGTAAGATTTTTTTCCGTCTAGCCCCCTTTCACAACGCGCGATAAGGAACTTCGTTCCAATTATTTTCTTTCTTTTCAATCACTTACGGCGGTCAGAGAATAAATAACAATGATAGGAACTTGTTATTTATTCTTTATTGTACACAGAATATACATTTATTTGCTCTCACACCAATCGCGTAATGTATATGTAATCCATTTAAGGAATATGCGGCGCTGTCGCCGGTCCGAGCTGAAGCCGTACGAACGTGTGGGCGCGGACCGCTTACAAGTGTCACCAGCCGATAGTGCCATGATCACACATTAAATCTGCAGATATTATCATAATCGGAAACCTCCTTGGAGGTAAAGCCTTGTTGTTCAGACTTATCTTCAAGTGCAAATGGATGTGCGACAAAATTATTCTCCGACGCATAATGGTTCGAATGCAGGTTTGTGCGAGACACTGAAGCTCTACATCACGCTGATGCGACATGAAGAATTAATATATTTTTTATACTAGCCTTTATCTGTGTCCCACTGCTGACCAAAGGCCTCTCCCTTGGTTTTCCACAGTTCTCTATCATTCGCAATTTCAGGCCAGTCGTTTTGTAACCAAAACGAATTCAAACGAGTTCAAATCATCTCACCATCTCCGTTTGGGCCTACTGGGTTGTGATCTGCACCCATCTGTCTGGGTGCCTACGTGTAACATGCTTACGAATAGGAATTAATGCATGTATTCATAATCATATGAATATCTTATGAGTTCGATAGCTCTACCTTTAACGATTATTATAAGTAGGTTAGAACCCCGATCCCATCAGAAGTGGAAAAATTCTGTCGTCGATTCACTCATCAAGAGATCAGTTGACATCACACATCATCAGTCTGAGTTCTTCCACTGCTGGACATCGGCCTCCTCCAAAGATTACTATCATGTTGCAAATATTTATTTACTTAAACATGGTACCTCATAAAAACTATAAGAAGACCAGTGCTGGACAAAAGCCTCCCCCAAGAATCATCTTGTAAGGATATGCCATAATCGCCACACTTGGCAATCGGGTTGGCGATCGCAGTAAGATGGTCATAGTATTGAGAAAGAAGTTGCTGTCTGTCCTCTGGTAGATATTTCCTCGGGTCGACTTCTGCGCTCCCCACGGGATGAGATGGGGTGATCATATTCTGATATTCGCCGCGGTCACACAGCTAAAACATGGTACATAAGATGTTAATTAAAAGGTTAGGTATATCCAATATATTCCGACAACGCGGCAACGTCATAATCACACCAATATTATAAAGGCGAAAGTTTGTGAGTGTATGTTTGTTACTTGTTCACGTCTAAACGGTTGGAGCGATTTTCATTAAAAGTGGCATGGATTAACACATAGGCTATAATTTATAAAGTTTAACGCGGGTAAATCCGTGCGGGCCAGCTAGTCTATAAAAACGTTTCTCTCTGATGCAATTAAACAAACTCCTCCTAAATTGAAGTAATGATATTATTTTAATAAGTAAGGGAAGGTTATTATATATTTCGATTGCCATGCAATGTGCATTTTCCTTACCTACTAAAGGATCAATCCCTTCTATATCCACAACGAGGTTAACATAAGAAGGCCGTGGCTTCTGTGGCCTAATCAGGTTCAGTGTCAAATTTTGTTCTTAAAATATTTCTGACCTGATTATCTCACTGGAATCTTGTTTTGAATACCCGATAAGATAAACATGACGTCACAAATAACTGATATGATGAGATGAGGAATTTAGTCGCCAATGGATCTTACGACAATATTAACAGAATATTTTTGGCTGCTATACCTAAATGTTTGAAAAAGTGCAGTGTCTTTAAACAAAATAATAGTGTAGTTGAGTGCCGCTAATTTTAAAATGGCGCCGTGGAATCCAATAATTCTTTATGGTATTGATCATAACAATTTTAGGGGACGAGATGTAGCATGTGAGTATTGGCGAATTGGCGATAGCCTCGAACGTTCATAATATTGAATGGTTAATACATCGTATATTCGCTAATAGAAAAGTAGATAAGGTTAGAATGGCGACCATACAACGATGATAAGTCAGAAATAAATCAATAGTTTATCGCTAAAGGATACATTCGATTTATTAATTACTAGCTGTGTTAATTAATACATTATAGCATATTAATAAATTATAGCCTATGTGTTATTCATATATAAGCTATATTAGTACAAAGTTTCATCAAAATGCGTTCGCTAGTTTTTGCGTGTAAGAGTAACAAACTTCCATACACTCACAAACTTTCACGTTTAATAAAAAGATGGTGACAGTCAATTTATTCGCCCGTTAACATCGAACTCATACCGGAATTGAGCATCATTAGTTTAACCAACTCTGTTAAACTTAGTTTCGAATTATATAGGGTTACTTGTAAAACTTAATTTGCGAAACGTATAATTGGTAATTAGTTGTAATAACCTGTTTCTTATCATAAGTTGTTATACTGTTTGGTTACCTAATAAAAAAAAAACACCAACAACCTCGCAGTACTAGGCAGTTAACACCATAAACAATAACTTTTGTTTTTTTTTTATGCAAAATAGTTTTTCTCTCGACCACGATCTCACCTGATGGTAAGTGAAGATGTGGTCGAAGGTGGACCGCGGGTATAAGATGCCTGTTCACTCTAGTCTGTCTGGAAACACGTCGTTTGGGACGGTGTTCCACAGCTTACCCGTGCGTTTGATTAAAGAGGAAGCAAAGTTGTTCTAAGAGTTCGGACATAAATCAATACATAAAGTATTGGCGACGAGAGAAATGGGTCAAGTTCAAAGCTAGCGTTGATTATTAACCCGATAGATAAACCGAATCACACTCATAATTTTATCACAAGTAAAAATGTTTATCGCTCCACGAAGTGGACACGATCGGGTCAGCTATAGTACGGCCAATTTAATAGATCACATTTGACATCTGTCAGTTAGGTACTTTTTTTTTATTTATTGATCAATAAATTACAGAAGGCATATTAATAATGTAAGAGCCCCTCGCATAAACCACAGTGGTTTTTTGCGAGGGGGAGTTCACTTAATATTAGGTGCTGAGATATGCTTAACTCAAATATATAAAGTATTATAATACTAGCTGTGCCCCGCGGTTTTACCCACGTTAAAGTTTATAAATTATTACAGCTCCTCCCCCGTAGGTGATAGCGTGATAATATGTAGCCTATATGTTGACCCGACCCCTTAGTAATATTCATGCAAAATTTGAAGTAAATCCATGCAGTACTTTTTGAGTTTAGCCCGGACATACATACAGACAAACAGACAAAAATTCTAAAATCTATATTTTTGAAATGAATGCAGATCACACCCCAAGTATCCGTTTAAAAAATATTCAATGTACAGTTTTGACTTTCCTACGATTTTATTATATGTATAGATAACAGCACCTACATTTTTTATAAATTACACACAAAGTGTAAAAACACACCAGGACAACTTTTAAAATGCTTTCATAGGGTTTGTTTGTTACACATCTATTAACTAAATGTATTTAGGATCTTAGCTAATATGTAATAACACATTCTGGTTCCGTATAGGTTATTAAAATTAGGCATTATAAATCTTCTTACTACTAGTAAAGTGAATTGTAAAATGACCTTATTTGGTAATATTTATTTTATTGTAATAAAGATAAATCGTAATTGGAAAAAAAATTAGGCAAATGTGCAGTTCGAACTACGAAAAAATAAATAATAGTCTATGCCCGCCGGTTAAGGTTATGTTGTTGAATTTTGATGTAGTAGTATCAAAGGTGATTTATTAAATTGGCCCTTCTGTAGTTCGTAATAAGACATTTGAAATATACTTCGTAAGTAAGTGAATGTATTTTTAATTGTGGGACATTAAGCAGGGTGCTTATAACGGAACGCAATAAAACAAAGCAATCAGTGTTAACGTGACGTATACGTATATATATCAAATTAATAGCACATTCAATTAGCAATCCATAATTGATTAGTTGCGAGGTGCAACATTGTAACATCAGCTGTGTGGTGACGGCATTGAATATGATCACCCCATCTCATCCCGTGGGGGCGTAGAAATCGACCCGACGGAATACATACCAGAGAACGGGCAGCAGGGCTTTTTCCGTGAACTATGACCTTCAAAGTGCGATCGCCAAGCGTGGCGAATATGCCATAACCCCCTATTCTTTGGGGAGGCTTTTGTCCAGCAGTGGACGTACTATGGCTGACATGATGAAGGTGCATCATATTTACCGTTTAGTTAGAAGCAGCCTATTCGTGTAGTGTTTAGTGAATCTGACTGCTAAACCAGAGCTCATGGGTTTGTTGATGAACACGATTATTTGTTGAGTGTCTGGGTGTAATTTATTTATAACTAGCTGTGCCCCGGTTTTACAATACAATTCTTTATTGCAATCATGTGTACAATATTGGTGTTATACAATCATATTAGTATCAACATGAACCCTGTTAGGGCACAGCAATTAATTTTTATCTTTAATACTAGCTGTGCCCCGCAGTTTTACCCGCGTTAAACTTTATAAGTGATCACAGCTACTCCCCCATAGGTAATACCGTGATAATATGTAGCCTATATGTTGACCCGACCTCTTAGTAATATTCATGCAAAATTTGAATTAAATCCATGTAGTACTTTTTGAGTTTAGCCCGGACATACATACAGACAAACAGATAAACAGACAAAAATTCTAAAAACTATATTTTTGGCTTCGATGTCGTATGTAGATCACGCGCCAAGTATCCATTTAAAAAAATATTCAATGTACAGTTTTGACTTTCCTACGATTTTATTATATGTATAGATTATTCAGCCAAGCAGGTACATTATTTCAATGGAGTTAAAAACAATAATCAAAAATATTATACAAAAAACAAAATACATAACAAATTTAATTTCAATTCAATATGAATTTCAAATTAATTATAATTGATGGTTGATGCATGACTATTTATTAAATTATAATAATGACGAAATTAATTCTAACACCATAAATCATGTCATTTTCCGCATAATCGAAACAAATAAATTTGTCACACTTATAAGGTTATAAGGTTTACCCGCGTTAAACCTTATAAATTATAGCGTATGTGTTCTTCGGATATATAGATAATTTATAATACTACAAAGTTTCATCAAAATCCGTTTCGTAGTTTTTGCGTGAAAGATTAAAAATGTCCATACTCACAAACTTTCGCATTTTAGTATATTTATTTATACATTCGATTTATAGTGGTTGATCAACGTATATTCGATTATTTGGCCTATGATTTGGCATAGTACACTGGCATTAGACGAAGGAATAATTAGTTAGCTGCTTTATGTATTACTATTAAACTAAATAAATTATAAATAAAAAAGGTTTTTATTCACATGTGCAAATGGGGTTACATTCCCACATCACAAAACATCTGCGAGTGCGGCGTGTCACCCCAAAGTATGGCCCATTTATCCGTTTGTCCCTCCTGTCCAGTCTCTAGTTCCCTTCAGGACTTGTATGACGCTTCAGCCAAAGGGGTCAGCGTTGCCCAATTTTGGGAAGATAGAATATAATTCTTACCATCGACACGATAAGAAGAAGAAGATTCACATAGACTTTAAAAATACGCTTGTAAATAGTCAGAACATGTTTGTAGTAATACAGTTATTATTTCTAGTGACTTATTACAGATATTTAGGTACACGGATTGTTAAAATATTAATAAAAAATTATTTTATAATAGTAGTGATATTTAGCTAGCTTGTATTAAGTTATTGTCAAGGAGATTTATATAAAAGAGGAATAGGAGGAAATTTAAATTTTACTACATTATAACCTTTGTGTTATTCCGATATATGTAAAAGCTATATTAATACTAAGTTTCATCAGAATCCGTTCGGTACAATTGCGAGCAAGAGCACCAAAAATCCATACATCCTTATTTACAAACTTTCGCATTTATAATATTAGTGGGATTCAATATTATGGACGTTCGAGTATTTAGACATTCGATCTATAGTGATCGATTAATTGATATTGGCTTATTAGGCCTTTGATTTGCCATAGTATAGCGGCATTAGACGATGGAATAATTAGTTAGCTGTTTAATGTATTACTAGCGGTTTTACCCGCGTTAAACGTATTTAAATATTTGGCCTTTTTTTTAAGGCAGGGGGAGTGCCTACTCAAGCCACCCGCAAAAAGTGTCTGCGGGTGGGTATGTCGGACTCGCACCGACTAAACCTACCTGCCGTGGACTTCTCTTGGCGTCTAATGGGGGGAGCCCCGTTAACGCGGGTATGCTGCTCCGGTACCCCCCTTTTGCGCCATGTCCCGGATGTTTATTTATTGAATTAAGGTTTACCAACAGTTGATACAGATTTATACAATGTGGATCTGGAACTACGACATTAAATTAAAACGAGCACAGTACTAGTCCATCAAAACATTTTAAGACACGAAGATTAGTAGTTAATGGAAAACTTAAAAATTGCAATTTTCAAACAAAATAAATAGCAGAATCAACTGCATTAAAAGTAAACACGCTTTATCTACGAAAAGTCACTGTCCTAGTGCGCGGCGTGGTGCGGCGTGCAGCGGGCGGCGGCCGTTTACCTATTATTACGGACTCCGATCTACATCATGTTGAAAATTATGAAAATGAAAAATAATTTCCTGTGGCTAAAGTATTCATTGGATCTGATTGATTTTTTGTATACGGGTAAAGAGCATGCCATTCTTTACGTGGTTTAGAGGAATGTCAATCGTCCTGCTCCACATTGTATATAGATAAGAATTTACATGTATTGGGTCTTAAATCTAACTGCACAACCAATTATAGGCAAACACTACATGCAAAGTGCTTTTTGTATCATGTTCGGGACACGTACCCTGGGAGGGCTCTGGATTGCCCTCCCATATTGCAGACTCCTGCCAGTCCGGCACAGCGACTGCGCCACAAAAAGAACGCTGTCTTCCCGGAGCTGCTTAGATATTTGGCCTAAAATTTGGCATAATTTGGGAATAATAAGTTGCTATGTATGTATTATTTAATTTTAATGCAAGTTGCATTATGAATTAATAAATATATAATAGCTCTGGACAGCAACTAAACGAATAATTAATTATTAAGTATATTAAAGGAAGGAAAACAAAACAATATAGGCATGTGATCCTCGCCTACCTCCAATATAGGTACAGACTGACACGAAACAAGCAGCACATCCAGCTACCACAATCTGTCAAATTTCTTCCATAGATTTTTCACAACTTTATCACATGAGCATAACGTTCACTTTCAATTAGGGAAATTTGACAGATTGTAATAGCTTGATGTGCTGGCGTATAAAGCCTGATGTACAAAACTGTCGCGATCAATAAACACTCCATAAAATTTGATATCGTGAGTGTTGTATATAATAATGATGGTGATGTTTCATGTGTGAGTTGTCTCGTCCATGATGAGGCGACGCGTGACCGCCGGCGCCAGTCGACCGTACGCACCGAACTTGACCCACTTCTCTCGTAGAGACCATTGTCTTCCAAGATATCCTCGATCATCAACGCTATACCCACCAATTATTTCTCACTAGCTGAGAGAAACGAAGACTCCGTAAATCTATACATATAATAAAATCGTAGGAAATATAAACTGTACATCGAATATTTTTTTAAAAGGATACTTGGGCCGTGATCTACAATCGATGTCGAAGCCAAAAATATAGTTTTTAGAATTTTTGTCTGTATGTATGTCCGGGCTAAACTCCGAAAGTACTGCATGGATTTACTTCAAATTTTGCATGAATATTACTAAGAGGTCGGGTCAACATATAGGCACGCTATCACCTTCGGAGGAGGAGCTGTGATAATTTATAAAGTTAAACGCGGGAAAATCCGCAGAGCACAGCTAGTCTAATAATATAGACAGAACCATTTAGGTAGTAACATATAGCGAAATATTTAGATAATTAAACTTAAACATAATCTCTTTGACATTAACTTAAAACAAGCTAGCTAAATATAATTTTTCATACAATCCGTGTACCTACTGTTATCAAGTACTCAATAGCCGCCCAACGGTTATGACGTAGAAGCTGCTATGTTATAATAATAATTGTTACACTGTGATTATTTATTTGATAAGTGATTATCATTTTATTAATAACTATAATAACTCTATAATAACACATACAACAATACATCTTAAAACTATTAATAATCGATATTAGACTTTCAAATGGTTGTCACTGATAAAAATATAAATAGGGTAGGAGAATTATTAAAGAGGCATTCTTTGTGCGACGGTAGATGAGAACGTTACTCTGTTCGATTAAATATTGTGTGTGGAAAATATCTCGCAGTTTTAATGTGCAGAACTCACGAGTGCGTAATACTACCTAAATATCTATGTAACTAGAATTAATTATGTAAACTTACATATATTTGTCTCGTGTCGTTGTTTTTGCCTTTCAAAAACATTCACATAAACCTTACTACCTTTTATTTCCATAGAAATTTTCAAACCCTATTCCCTATTGTCATTTTACACACTTGCGGGTAAAACTTTTATCCGTTGGCGTGGTTGGTAGATGCTTGCCTTTCACGCTGCAGGTCGTGGGTTCAATTCCCACCCAGGACAGATATTTGTGTGCATGAACATGTCTGTTTTATTCTGAGTCTGGGTGTAATTATCTATTTAAATATGTATTTACAAAAAAAGTAGTATATCAGCTATCTGGTTTCCATAGTACAAGCTCTGCTTAGTTTGGGATCAGATGGCCGTGTGTGAATAATGTCCCAGGATATTATTATAGAATATCGAATGAACGGCCTAAAAAATACGTTTGAAGCCCCCCTTTCTACCCCTTACAACCCTTTTACGCATTATAAAGCAGCCTATATCCTTTCTCAGGCTCTAGACTACCTGTGTACTAAATTTCATTTAAATCGGTCCAGTAGTTAAGGCGTGAAAGCGCGACAGACAGTGTTACTTTCGCATTTATAATATTAATAAGTATTATGACTCCTCGCTACCTCGGGAAATAAAATATTTATTTCTTGTAAACCAAAGTACGTCCACTGCTGGACAAAAGCCTTCCCAAAAATCCCAATAATCGCCACGCTTGGCACACGGGTTGGCGATCACAGTTTGATGGTTATAATGAAATGAAATAATGAAATGTATTCAGCACTTGGGTATTAACATACACTTGTACTTGTCAAGCTCACAATGCAGTACATAAACATAGTCGAATACAGTATAAAAGTACCCAAAAAATTAATTACTCCGTCCGTGCGGTCAGTTTTAACAGATATATTTTCTTAAATCCTTAAATAAATAACAAGTTACTAATTTATTATTTTCAAATTTAGTTCTACTATATTTAATTACCGGATGGACCGATGATCTTGTGCGGGTCGCTGGAAACTGCTGGATGCGAATAGCGCAAGACCGGCAATTGTGGAGATCTTTGGGGGAGGCCTTTGTCCAGCAGTGGACGGCTTTCGGCTGATATGATGATGATGAATTAAAATTAAAGAATTGAAGGCAATTAGCATTTGGCATTATAGTTCACAAAAAAACGCTGCTGCCCGTTCTCTGGTACTTTAGGCTAGAAATGCTTAAATGCTAGCTTAAATGAGATGGGGTGATGATATTCTATGCCGTCACCACACAGCAATTGTTCATTTGACCTTTTCCACGATCACGGAACTCTCCCAACCTACATTCTATACAATACGCGTTCCGTGTCATCTAATTGTGAACTTTCCCAACTTTCGTTTTGATCACCGGTTTGTGAATACTCAATCCCGTTATTACGTCGTGTCATTGCCCCAGTAAACTACATGATAAACACTTTCCACGTTTTGACGAGTTAGCTTAATGCTGCCGGATGTGCCTATTGACTGCGAAATGTATAACAAACTTTATAAAATCCCCTATTGCAGGACTTTATTCCCTGGCCTTCTGTTTCAAATAAATGTTGCATTGTTATTGGTTTTCCTTATTGTCGTTTTCCTCTTTTTTTCCTTATGGAATGTTTGTTTGAATGCATACCAATTGTCGCAAGCAGACCAAATGTTATTGTAATTACTACTGCGTTCCGTAATAACAGGATTTAGGATACTTTTACTGAAGTTAATTAACCGATATGCAGGACCACAATAATATGCTCAAACTTCTTTTGTTCCGCCTGGTTAGTTACGGCTGGTATGAAGAAAAGCAGGACTGTTCTTTTTGTAAGAATGAGAAATAAAATAAAATAAAATAAAAAAGGTTTTTATTCACGTAGACTTTAAAAAAGCGCTCGTAAATAGTCAGAACATGTTTGTAGTATTATAGTTGTATACATTATTATTTCTAGTAACATAGATATTTAGGTACACATTGTATTGATTGTATTAAAACATTTATAAAATTTATTTTATAACAGCAATTATATTTGGCTAGCTCGTATCATGTTATTGTCAAGAGATTATGTTTAAGTTTAATTATCTAGTTTAAGTCTAATATTTTTAATACATATTGTCAATGGTTCTGTCTATATTAAGGTGTTATTATTATGACGGACCTTGTGTTAATAACGACGGTCGCGCTTTAATGCTACCACCGGATCCAATGCGCCCCAACTGAGAAGACCCAGCGAAACAAACTCAGCGGGTGTCTCTACTAGAGAGATCCGACTGCTCCATTTTATACCAAGCCTGCTACCACAGGCGTGGTATAGACACATTGGTGCGTGACGGGGTTCGAACCTACGACCTGTGTCTTGGTAGTCCAACGGTCATATCCCTAGGCTATTATTGCTTCTAAAGGTTACCTAAACACTCACTGATGTACCGTTCTGTTGAGGAATAATGGGCCATGGTTCTTTGGGTGAAAAGTTATTGGTCAAAACATTCTGTTGGTTAAGCATTCCCTGACGTAGAGATATTCTGGCGAAACGATCGTAGATGAAAAGTCCATTGGATGAAAAGTTAATGGTTTAAAGATAATGTTGATCAACGGTTCATGGACCAATAGACTGTTGGTAAACCGTTTCAGTTTCAATATGAAGCCTTAATTCACCCACTCAGTGAGATAATGCAGGGCTTAGAAAGTCAATATTCGCGAAGATACTTGCAAAAACTGGAAACGAATGCAAACTTGGAAACTTTTAAGAGTGCATTGAATAAAGCTAGTTGTCTCTTTTGTTCCAGGCATGTCCCTAGACGAAGGCAGACAATCACAGAGGCCGTACCGCTATGGCATGGTGCTGCTCTGCGCAGGGGCACTGATCAACTGGCTGGGTCTGGCGGAGGACTACGCGGAGCCCGTGCGCTACGTGGGCGTGGCGTGCATCGTCGCCGGCGCACTGCTCATCTGCGCAGCCATGTGCTGCTGGCTGCAGTCACCTGCGAGGCAGCCACAAACTGACCGGGCGTCGCCTGACACACATCAAGTAAGTTTGCTTTCGTTACAAACTACTTCGTTAAAAACGAGTCAGTCAATATGACCTTGAAGTAAATGTATACTTCAAGGTCATATTGACTGAGCGGTAGCCTGTTCAACCGCAGATAATGAGGTCGGGGCTTCAAATCCTGGGTGGGGCCAAAAAGTGTTTTTGGAATTTTTCAATAATGTTAAATAAGTATTTGAATCAGGCGTTACTTTGCGGAAATCCATAACAATCAAAATACAAAATCAATATGTAGTGCTAATTCCGCTAATTGTCAGTTTAATCATGCCGGGATGCACCGCCCAAAATGCACATGCAAGGACAATATAAAAAGCAAATTACATGCGCCATTACGATACCCAACACGTGTTTCAGTCCTCCATCCACGGACCTAACTCTGGTAACGAGGGATGTTAACTCGTCAAGTACTCGACGTGTTACCATCGCATATTTTTGCGTATCTATAATGAGATATAAGCACAATTCATATATGGTACGAGTAAGCAAGGATTTTAATAAATAATGTAAAGAGTTTGATTTTGACCCTTTTAATACCAAGAGCGAGGTGGCACGCAGGCAGCTGAACCTTAATTTTTTCCAATAACTTTTAACATATGTCTTCAGCTACTCTGATTAAGAGTAAAATCGGAAGCATTGTATGTGTGTATCAGTCGCTCTCCGTGGAAACCTGTAATTGGGTTTATATTTGCTATTATAGCAGTAATATTTTTTATGTATAGTTGTTGGTTTTCCAAACAATAAATAAATAAAGTTTGTTTCCCAGTCGTCTGGTTGCTATAGTACGGGCTCTGTCTAGTTTAGGATCAGAAAGCAGTGTTAATCCACTGCTTTGTGTTGTCCCAAGATATTTAATTACTCATTATTATGGGTTTTCCAGAGTATTTAAACAGAAAATCCAACTTTCCTACTCGCAATATTTTTATCTCATCAAGGTGAAGAAATAAAGCAGCACATAATGTAAAATATTTTTTATTGAGGCGTTCTCAGCCAGTTGGCCGTCGAAGTGGTTTAGTTTCTGAGCATCTCCATGCTTCGGAGGGCACTTTTAGCTGTCGGTCCCGGTTGTTGTCTTTAGACAACAGTCGTTAACCCATGTAGCCAATTAATCAAAAATAAACATGTATTTGTTTGTTATTTCCAGATCGACGATCCCATCCATGTTATATCGATGCCGGATGAAGAGACGATGCAGCAGAAGCCCCCCGACTACGACACGGTGGCCGGCGCGCCGCCCACATACGACGACGCCATCAAGCTGAACCCGGCGCGCCTGTTACCGGCTTCGAGCAGCGCGCGGCACGAGCTGGCGGCCGCGCTCGACGTGGCCGTGATCCCCGGCCAGCCCGACGACGCGCCCCCGCCCCTCCCCACCGTCGCCCCCGTCCACCGGTCACAAGTCCCCAAGACGCCGCCCCCGCCTTACAACCCCACGCACGCCATCAGATGAAAGCCCGGCTGGACTACTTGTTACTTTAAATCGACTGCTGTTTCATGTGATGAGACTCGTATATACATATAGTAATAATCCACATTGTTTCCGCAACAATGTCCCGGTATTATATTTATATTGTACGAACATACATATCCTAACATGAAACTATTGTTTTTACTTCACGTAGGCTGTCGAATATACGAAGGGTTTGCGTACTTATGTGATAATAGGGAAATTATAATTAGTTACTTATTTCCATCTCGTGTATATAAATATTAAAAAAAAATATATTGTAAAATAGATGTTTGGTTAAAATATGTAAGGTACCTTTAGTTAGGTTGTTAAGTGTATAAACTCTTCCAATAATTATGTTATAAAATTGTGTTCCAAACAGAGCACCTCTCTGGTTCCAAATAATTTTAGAGTAGAATAAGTCATCGGTTCGCCGAATAGGTCGACCAGTTGGCAACAAGCATCCGTACATATCTGTAGCAATCAATTATAGTTATACATACAGTAGTGTCGTACGTCACTGTGCCATTAAGACAGTCCTCTTAATATTCTCCGACTGATGCATTTGTGGTTGCACTGTGTAATTGCAATAAATTAAAACTTGCTCATGCACAGACTATAAAAGGCGCTTCGTCTAAAAGGTCTAAAAACACAACTTTTTTTTAAATCCATTGATCACTGAGTATAAAATTGGAACAACACTATGGACTTGTAGATTTCATACTTCAGTGTTAGCTTGACGTTGTGATTGTATGACCCCTTAATTAAGTTAATGTTCGCCTTTATTACCGTAGTAGTGTTATACATAGTTTCCTGTTCCGATTGTCTATTCTAGTCTTCAAATTAACGCATATTTACTTAATAATTATTCCATTAGATATACAGTAATGCATAATTATTTGTAATTTGTACATATTCTGATTGCACAACTTGATGATTTATATTCACAACACATTCACTCACCGTTGTTAGTCAAAAATGGAATAAGGAAAACTTGCACTATTAAATGCTTTTTGCTATGAGGACGTGTAACTACCTACTGCAGGTAACTAGTCAACATGTCCAATCTGTTGAATATTTATACCTATGGAACACAAACTGGCATGATTGCTGCAGTTGGTTTGAAGTAAATAATGCAATCAAAATATCATGCTAACATATTTCATTGTATTAAAATGGGAAAATGCCCGATTTCTAAATTCAAATTACGGATTTTTCCCTCCGTTCCATAGATTACCATAGAGTATACAAATAAAAAATATTTTGACACATAATCCATTATCATGTTCTAATAAGTATTATGTATTTCGTGTTCATCCAAGTTTAAACCACAGTTGGAAAGGCTTGCCATCGTAATACAGGGAATCCTAGAGCGAAGAATAGACCACGCTAAATTTTGTATTGATATTTCATTGCAATCAAACTTATTATTATCTCAGAATTTACCGATGCGTAAGTAGTATGAATAAAGAAACCGGGTATAAATGAATATTATAATTACATAACTGACTGTTGATAGACAATCAAAAAGTTAATCAACAAGACTCGAGAACTTTCTCATGGATCTCGTGGCCTAGTATCTTAGAAGTATTATAACTGCATGTAAGTAAATAACAAATGACCATCATGAACAGCCGTGTGCTTGGAAATGATTAAAAATGGGACCAATACCTAACGTTTTTAATTAATACTTAAATAGTGTGCTTATGCTAATTGATTTAATAAGTGCGTGCTTGCGGTCTTTACAAGGATTTTACAATGCTGAAGTTGTGCATTTATTATTTGTACATTGTACAAAGTTCAGGAGATATGATGTGTATATAAAAATAAAAAAAATAAATGTTGTTGAAAGAAAATTTCGTTTTATTTTAAATGTCACTTGTGTTGCTGATCGTATCAGTAATTTAATGGCACATGAGATTAAATTGCCTGTTGGTCCAGTGAGAAGTCGTGGGTTCGATCCCACCCAGGACAAATCTTTGTGTAACAATCACAATTATAATAATATCTAGGGACAACCGGTACCAGGCGACGATATACATACTTATATAGATAGATAAATACTTAAATACATAGAAAACCTCCATGACTCAGAAACAAATATTCGTGCTCATCACACAAATATTTACACTTACCGGGATTCGAACCCAGGACCACCAGCTTCGTAGGCTCACTACCAACTAGGCTACGGTGACCGTCAAAAATCTAGTATTTGTTCTGCGTATTTAATTTACCTCTAATGTTATGTACGTTTTTAGAAACAGTTGTCTGGCTGCCATCGTACAGCCTTTGCCTAGTTTGATCAGAGGGCAGTGTATTAGTTGTACGAAAATGTTATTCATCATATCAGCCGAAAGATGTCCACTGGTGGACAAAGGCCTCCCCAAGGATCTCCTCAATAGCCGGTCCTGCGCTGCCCGCACCCTTGCAAGATCGTCGGTCCACCTCATAGGGGGCCTGCCCACGCTGCGTCTTCCGGATCGTGGTCGCCACTCGAGAACCTTTCTGCCCCACCGGCTGTCGGTTCTACGAGCTATGTGCCCTGCCCACTGCCACTTCAGTTTGGCAATTCTGTGGGCTATGTCGGCTACTTTGGTTCGATCGCGCAGGGAATGTGAAAATGTGATAATATTATTCATTATTTGCTGTGCCCTAACTTTAAAAAATATAGTCTATGTGTTATTCGGATGTATAAGCTATAATACTACAAAGTTAGGTAGTTTTTGCGTGAAAAAGTAAGACACCTCCATACAAAGTTTAGGATATAATATTAGTGGGACTATTGGCACGGATTGCGTAGTTATGCACCATGTAACTTAAATGGTTTTAGACATTTAAGTACACACAAATCGTTTACTAAATTGCAAATTAATTAATTAAGATACCTATACATATTAATTATTTTCCAACAAACTTCTTTGGTTGAGAACATTGCTCAGAACATTGAGTTAGGTACCTTAATGTGCGCGATGTAAGAAAGTTTTCATGACCCTTATCAATTCAGAACACTTTAGATACGTCAAAGTTGCTCAAATTTGACCTAAAATGTTATAAACTGACAGGTGTCATGAAAACATCCTTTTCTTTGTACATGTATACAACATGTAACTTAATTAACGCACATCCTGAAAATAGTTTGTTCAGAATCGTTTACTGAATCGATTTATATCATTTTTAATATAGGTAATTTTTTATTCCAAAATAATTAAAACTACGGTAATTATTGTCATATTAACCCTGTACAGACAAAACAAATTGAAATGGACCGTAAGTCAAAGTAATAAGACTTATAAAATTGCAGTTTTATTTGTATTCATACAAATTTCATCATTCAATACTAAATAAAAATAAACTTTATTCCAAGAAACCAATTTAGTAAATAACAATGCTAAATTAAAAATTCAGTGTTTGTATTATGATTACCTACAACATAATATTCTAATTGGGGTGTTCGAGGGTGTGCGTTAATTACGTTACATGCTGTATACATACAATACATAGAAAACGCTCAGACCAAGGCCAAAAGATATGTTCATGAATACAGATATTTGTCTTGGGTGAGGATTATATCCGCAACTTTTGAATCTGAAGGTAGGTACTAACTGGTTGTACTGAGATAATCTTCATCAGATTAGCTGGATGTTATTTATATTGAGTTAATTATCTGTGACTTTTAATTTTTCTGTATATATTTAACACATCACCCACAAATGACAAAAACAAAAAAAAATGTGAGCCGTCACGGGACGCCTGGCAGATGTGAAACATCGACATTATTTTGTAAGTAATATGCAGAAAAGAACATATTGTGATAGGAACTAAATATGTCATAATGATAAAATAATAAGTCGATTGCGCATGGCGACGCGTCGCCACACCGTACGCACTACTATCGTATAGCGTGGCGACGCGTCGCCACGGCATGCGTCGCCACGCCAGAAATCTGGTTTACGTGCGGCTATAGAAGTTTCACATCCACAATACAAATATTTGTGTTCACGAACATGTCTCAAAATCTTAGTCTGTTTGTTTCTATGCGTTGTCTAGGTTTCCATAGTACAAGCTTAACTAAATTTGGGCTAGATGGCGCTGTATGATATCTCGGATATAAAATGAAATAAAATTTATTCAGCACTTGGGTATTAACATACACTTGTAATTGTCAAGCTCACAATGCAGTACATAAACATAGTGGACAGTATAAAAGATACAAAAAAAATATAATTAGTCCGTCCGTGCGGTCTGTTTTATCGCATATATTTTCTGAAATCCTTAAATAAATAACAAGTTACTAATCTATTATTTTGAAATTTAGTTCTACTATATTAAAACTAAAGAATGGAAGACTAAAGCAAAAAGACGACATTCTAAATGAGGGTGCGATCACATGCACGGGATCATCGATCACGCGTTAATGGGCCGAAGCGATCCTCGCCGCTGAGGAACCTACCCTAGCTAGCCTGCGGCTTTGAAGAAAGCCACAAAGAAACTCCGGGCTTGCTTTTTTCGTCTTCTTTTGCTTTCAGAATACGATTTTTTTAATATCATGTATTTTACTTACATTGAGATTGGTTGTTATGTAGGCTAATGCACGCACAGAACCGTTGTCATGCAGTGAATCATAATAAAATAATAGCAATACCATTCAAATTCACTCAAGCACTTAGAATATCCTCTTGCTAGACGAAAAAACGGTGGTTGCATCCGCGTACATTTACAAAATTAACAAGTCACACGCAGTATACCACAGGCGAAAAAAATATGAGTACCCCAGCAGCAGTTCGACCAGTTACCGCAAGCAGCACCCATTCACGAGTATGACGGGTGGGCCAGCCATCGCCTCCTTCCCCATATTAGAGGGAAGGAAACAACCCGACCCACAACGCCACCGAAAGCATTAACAGACAATGGGAGCATGACGAGCTTACAAAGGGGAGTTCATATTGAAGTCGTTAACAGCCTTCGGCCGAACAGCGTTTAAAAATCTATATAGTTAAATTATTACAGCATTATTTCTACAGTCGATTGAGAAAAATATAAATGTATGTCCTTAACGTAACACTAAGATGTTGCTCTTGTTTAACCAAGCGACCAAGCGTTTTTGTCGTTTAAATAATCATTTAGAGTGTAATATGCCTTTTTCATTAAAATATTCTTGGCCTCTGATTAAAATTTAGCATAGGACAGTTCCTGAAGATTTGTTGGTATTTTGTTATAAATTCGGATAGTCAGTCCGACAAAAGAACAATGAAATATATTGCGAAGATACCGTTAATATTTATCTCCTTGAAAAACTCTTTTAAGGAGAATCTCGCACCTAGCTGATAAATAGCCCGTACTGCACGTTTTTGTAGAATAAAGATACTGTGGATGTGATAGAAACCAAATGTAAGGTAAAGTTCTAAGCTGATCTTGAATGCTAAAGTGTACGTAACTAAATTGTTAGATGGCATGAAATGAGAGCTATATGTAAGTGGGATAAATCATAGCCTTCATTCACTCCATAGCCAGTTTGACAAGAGAATAAACATTCACATTACAATTTACACCTCATGTAATAGCATGATCCCGGTTGCAAGTATGGCAAGTGTGGTTTCCAACCTAGAAAGAGTAACAGGGCCAGCCCATACCATCCCGTGAGTATCATAAAAAGCGACTAAGGGATACAGCAGGTGGTCGGAGTAGGTATAATATATTTGCAATAACAATATAATAGATAGAAATAATAGTTTTTTTTCCTGAGAGTTAGAAAATCATTCCTTGACATGAAGCTACGGTAGAACCTGTCATACTTTTGCTATGTATCGATCTTTCTACAAATTCTAAGGGACGCACCACCAATTTATTTCGCTCAGCAATTATTCGAATGATATATTTAGGTACTGTGAAAGTTCTACAAGTTCATGTCAATGAGGGTGACCCACACATGCGAATATTGCACTAAAAGCTACTTAACAATAAATATTGAATTACGTACATTAGATTAGTCTTTATTTCACGTAAATCAATGCAGTATTACGGAAGATAAGACTGTGAGAAGTTTTGAGCACTTTTAAATTTCCAAGATATCGCGCGCTCGACGCGTGACGTCAGCTGTCGGCTCGGTGCCGGTCGCTCCGTGCGTTCGTGCCCCGCGCCATATGAAACACATTGAAGTGAAGACTCGCGCGCGCGCTGTACTTGTATCGTTGCTTTATTTATTAATTTGCCATTATTGTATTACATCAACCTGTTAAATACCTTGTGCGTTACATATATCTGCACCCTGGAAGAGGGTTACATGGGAGGTAGATTTCCTTACACGGCTGACAAACTTTGATTGACAGTAGCATACGGCGTCAAGAATCCAAAGTTTCTTAATATACCAATAATACTCTCGACTTACTTATTTTTCTTTTTTGTTTTCAGTACCTTTTTAATTAAATCTAATAAAGAACTAACTAAACTAATATAAAATACAAATATTAGAAGTATGTACCTTTTTATCTATATAAATAAAAAGAGAAGTCCTGACTGACTGACTGACTCATCAACGCCCAGGCCAAACTCTTGGAACTAGAAAGCTGAAATTTGGCTCAAATGTTTTCTTTATACTGTAGACAAGGAATAAGGAAGGATTTTTCGAAATTCCATGCCTAAAGAGGTAAAACGGGGGTGCAAAGTTAGTATGAAACTTTGCCGTTTTTGAAGTTAAAGGCATGAACATTGGTATTTGGCCTTCCAGTTAAAAATAAAAAACTTTGTGTTTAAGGATTTTTGGAAATTCTACCCTCAAGGTTGAAAAATAGGGGATGTAAGTTTGTATGAAAATGTGACAATTTCTAAGTTAACGCACGAAAATTTATATTAGGCCTTTTAGTTAAAAATATAATTAAAATATACATTTCTGAATGTTTGAGAATTCCACCCCTAAGGGCGTAAAATTGGGGATGTAAGTTTGTTTGAAAAATGCGACATTTTTGAAGTTCAACCCATGACAATTAGTATTTGGCCTTTCAGTTAAAAATAAGAAATATATATTTCAGGATTTATGAACATTCCACCCCGAAGGGCATAAAATAGGGGATGTAAGTTGTAGGAAAAATATGACTATTTTTGAAGTTAAACGCATGAAAATGAGTATTTGATATAATATTTATTTCGGGATTTTTGGAAATTCCACCCCCAAGGGCGTTATATAGGGGATGTTAGTTTATACTGACTGACTGACATATCAACGCACAGCCTAAACGGCTGGAGTTAGAGACTTGACATTTTGACAGTAGTTATCTTTTATGACGTAGGCATCCACTGAAGAAGGGTTTTGAAAATGGTGGCCCTAAGGGAGTAAAATAAGAGATGAAAGATTTTATGAAAACCCTTCATTTTGATGTAAAAGGCCTTTCATTTAAAAATTAAAAATATATATTTCAGGATTTTTGGAAATTCCAGGCCCTTTATGACAAATAGGGGATGGAAGTTTGTATGAAAATGTGACAAATTTCTAAGTTAACGCACGAAAATTTATATAAGGCCTTTTAGTTAAAAATATAATTAAAATATACATTTCTGAATGTTTGAGAATTCCACCCCTAAGGGCGTAAAATTGG
The DNA here is from genome assembly GCA_951640165.1 of Pseudoips prasinana. NCBI lineage: Eukaryota > Metazoa > Arthropoda > Insecta > Lepidoptera > Nolidae > Pseudoips > Pseudoips prasinana. The sequence goes on from OX621260.1 coordinate 22,492,568, forward strand.
GGATGTAAGTTTGTTTGAAAAATGCGACATTTTTGAAGTTCAACCCATGACAATTAGTATTTGGCCTTTCAGTTAAAAATAAGAAATATATATTTCAGGATTTATGAACATTCCACCCCGAAGGGCATAAAATAGGGGATGTAAGTTGTAGGAAAAATGCAATATTTTTGAAGTTAAACGCATGAAAATGAGTATTTGATATAATATTTATTTCGGGATTTTTGGATATTCCACCCCCAAGGGCGTTATATAGGGGATGTTAGTTTATACTGACTGACTGACATATCAACGCACAGCCTAAACGGCTGGAGTTAGAGACTTGACATTTTGACAGTAGTTATCTTTTATGACGTAGGCATCCACTGAAGAAGGGTTTTGAAAATGGTGGCCCTAAGGGAGTAAAATAAGAGATGAAAGATTTTATGAAAACCCTTTATTTTGATGTAAAAGGCTTTGGTATTTGGCCTTTCATTTAAAAAATTAAAATATATATTTCAGGATTTTTGGAAATTCCAGGCCCTTTATGACAAATAGGGGATGGAAGTTTGTATGAAAAATGTGACTTTTTTTTAAGGTTAACGCATAAAAATTGGTATTTGACCTTTCATTTAAAAATTATAAATATATATTTCAGGATTTTTGGAAATTCCACCCCTAAGGACGACTAAAATAGGGGAGGTAAGTTTGTATGAAAATCTGTTTTTTTTTTGGAGTTGATAAACGCATGTAAATTGGTATTTCAGTTAAAAATAAAGCAATCCAGGGAATAATTTGTTGTTAAAAAAAGGTAATCCAAAACTGATTCAATAGATCGACATCAACAATTTACGCCAACTCAAATTTTATAGAAATTCGTTTCTTTGCCAAGTTGCTTAAACTGTCGTGGTCGTTGTCGTCTAAGTAAAGATTTAGGGTTTTATAAGATTTGTAAGTTCTTTTTTTTTGGTAATTTTTAGAACAAATTAAGTAAACGATATATTTATTAAAAAGGGATAAAAAACGAATTTACCTAAAATTCGAGTAAGCGTAGTTGTTCGTGTCGAGATGATCGCACCCAAAAAATATAATCTTAATTTTACTGGTTTACAAGTTCACAATTTTGTATCTAGATGGCGTTAATGTCATTTCAGATCGCGGAACTTATTTGGTATATCGGTTAAAATGAATAAATGCTTGAAATAAAAGATCGTCCAAAACTTAATCAATAGATGATCGCCTCTCACCCAAAAAATATGCACACATCTTAATTTTACCACTTTACAAGTTTTCATTTTTGATAGTAGGTGGCGTAATCGTCGTTTTAGATCGCGCTATGGTTTCGTTCACAAAATGTGATATTGTCCTATCAATGCCGTGGTCGCAACCTAATCTAATGGGAATTACCTTTGTGATTAATGCATCGTTGATTATTATTTTACTTTATTTGACTTACTGATTATACTTAAGGACAATTGATATGTATTCTTTTATTTTTTTGGTTGATGACATCGAGTCCTTTTTTTTTAAATAACAGTAGTAAAGTAGTTATTTATAGGTAAGGTTTTCTTAAATGTATATTGCCTATTTGTTTTAAAAGTTATATTTTTAGATTAAGCTAGAAGTAAGTAGTTACATTGGTCATCATTCGCCGCGGACGAAGTCGCGGGCACCAGCTAGTATTTATATATAATTCCAAATTTTAATGCCATTATAGACGACCAAAATAAGACCAAACGGCAGAGCATAAACTCACTCAGTGAATGAATCTTCAAAAGTGTTAACGATATGTCTAGTATTTAGGATACAATGAAGGCCGGTACTATTATATTTCTAGCAAAATGTTTGTAAAATTTTGAACACCATCTCCAAGTATACTTACGTACGCAGGTAAGTACTATACTCAGCGGCCCGCTAACTGCTGTAGATTAATACCACTGTCATTCTTAACGTTTCTTTTTCACAGACAATAATAATACTATAATACTTTACAAACATATAATAGACGGACACAAACTACATCCAGACTCTGATCAACTATTTACGGGTTACACAAATAGTTGTCCGGCGCGGGAATAAAACCTCGGACACACAGCGGCGACTGTCTTAGCCGCTGCGCCTCACTTGCAGTCAGTTTTACTTCACTTATATTCCACATACCTATTTTTACTTATTAAGTATTAGTGGTTAAAGTCAAACGTAGATAATAATCACGAAATATTGTATAAGTAGGTAAAATATTTCGTGGTTATTATATATTTTTTCCAAATATCCCATGTTTAATTTACGTCAGTAAGTTAGGTAACATTACCTATTCTCATAAAAAAATACGATATTGTTGGTTTATATATTTATTAAAGCATCCTGATATCAAGGTTTCTGATAGATAATAACAATATTAATGTCTCTTATTTAAAGATTAAATTGTAAAATCCTTAAATGACAAAAGTAGCTAAACTTAAAAGTTTATCTACCTTTGTCAGAAGTTGATTGTAAAATGCACCAATAGATAACGTAGTGCTTCATGAGAAAAGTATAAATATAATAGTTATTGATATCAAAATAATATTCATAACAAAATGCAATAGTTTTCAGTCCTATTGAATCCTGTCTGCGTATTGCGGTCATCCATTTTTTCGTTATCATAGGATATTTAGGTATACTAACAACACTTTTTGGGTGTGTTAACATTGGAATTAAAACTCTTGGCATTTTCTTATAATTTTTTCGTAATAAAATCGCAAGTACGAGCCACCAGCAGCGGTGATTAAATGAATAGTACCTAGATTTGTACCCGCAAACCGGCCGGCGCGCTACGTGAGGCGACCCGTGACGTTACAGCGCGATCAATTTGAAATAATATCGCTCGAAAAGCTGTCTTTGGGAATATAAAAAAAAAGTAAAAATGCAGATGTTCTTGTATTTTATTCTAGATTACTTTCGCATATCTAGAATAAAACATTGGCCAGGCTCATTGCCCTGAGTATCAAATTTAAAATAAACCTAATAATTTAAAATAGAAATGTTGTGAAATTCAATACTTACAAGGAATTTGCGAATTTGAATCCATATGTAACTTGACATATTAGTCGAATAATTGCAACTACCAAGTCGAATAAATTGCGACGATTAAGCAATACCGATATGACGCTCAAAATGACGCTTGAACAGTGAACGCAAATAAACACGCTTGAATAATAAATTATTAATTTGGACAAATCAGGTTTCTCTGTGAATTATTTCTTAATCATCGATAAAGAAAGAATAATCCAAACAAATTACAAAATATAACACGTTGAGTAGATAACTCAAAGAAATTAGATGAAATGCATGAAACATCCGAGCTATGCATAAACATTGTTATTACATACTCTCGGAATTTCGCCATTAAGAAAGTTTATTGTAGTTTGTCAATTATTTATTACAGGCTCATTGATGACAGTTGACAGCTCATGAATGTGAATCTTATTCTGTTTGTTTTGTTATTATTAAAATAGCTAAATATATGTGAAACAAAGCGATTAACGCGAACCAATAAACACATTCCTTTATATCACGACACAAACAAACATTATCTATGAAAAACATGCCAGTGGAGTTAAACAGCCTGACCGAGGGGTGGCTGGAACTAGAAAGCGACCCTGGATTGTTTACACTCTTGTTGGAAGACTTTGGAGTAAAGGGTGTACAAGTAGAGGAGATTTATGATTTGCACAAACCCTTAGAAAGCCCAGTTTATGGGTTTATATTCTTATTCCGTTGGATAGAAGAGCGACGATCACGAAGGAAGTTCGTGGAGCAGATAGAGAGCTTCGTAAGAGATGAAGAGACTATAAACAACATATTCTTTGCACAACAGATGGTACCGAACAGCTGTGCTACTCATGCGCTGCTGTCTATATTGTTGAACTACCCAAATCTTCATTTAGGAGAAACATTGAGCAGACTAAAAGTAAGCCTCGAACTTTATAAGTATATTTGATAGGCCTGTTGGTCCAGGGGTTAGAGACCCTGACTACTAAGCCAGAAGTTGTGGGTTTGATCCCCACCCCAGGAGAATTCTTGTGTGATAAGCATAATAAGAATAACCTGGCACATTACTCACACACGGCCATCTGTTCCCAAAATAAGCAGAGCTTGTACTATGGAAATCAGATAACTGATATGATACACATTATATACTACTTTTCTTTGGTAAATACATACTTATATAGATAATTACACCCAGATACAGGACAAACAGTCATATTTATGCACACAAATATCTGTCCTAGGTAGGAATCAAACCAACAACCTGCGGCGTAAAAAGCAAGCATTTACCAACCATGCCAACTGGCCTATTAATCAAGCATTATTATTTCTTCTGTGTCTAAGTGTAATTTATCTACAATAATTGTTAGTAGGTATTCGCGCAGTTTAATAATAAAGTAAAGTTTAGATAAAACTTGTATTTTCATTATTGTATTTTTCCTGAACAACTGTAAAATCTTTTTGTGACAGTCATGACATTTTCAAGTAGAAAAATAAATTTATATAGAAAAAAAGATCTTCATAAAATACATGCAGACTCTTTTATTCTAACAAATATATATAAATGTATTTTGAAATATATAAGCTTGTACTATGACAACCAGACAACTCAAAAAAAAAAAAAAAAATCAAAAATACCTTTATTTACTACACGTTTTACTACACTACTACACTATTTTTGTTTAATCTAAAAACATGTCTGATTACATGTATATATATATCTATACCTACATTCTTAGATTAAGTACACACTTAAGTGGTTAGATAATAGTTTTTCAATGGTTTCATAACTTTGCAATTTTAACCATGTTGTAAACATGTTTTAACCAACTTATATAAGGTTGTCCAGTACAGACAGGCTTTGCCTAGTTTGGGCATGACAGCATATTAGTTGTCCGAAGATGTGTAGATATTAAAATATCTGTATGTTTCAAATTATTATAAATGGCTTCCAGCATCATACTCTGGGAATGAACCCAGAGAACAAAGGATGGGCAATAGGCAATACTCCAGAACTAGCTTGTGCCCACAACTCCCATGCCATCCCTCAAGCCAGAAAGAAGGCTGACAAATCTGCTGGAGTATCTACTGGACGCTTCACAGGTCTGTATGTAATCCATCTGTATTTAAATCAATGATACCTTACTTTTATTGTGCCTGCATAATTTTTCGGGGGATGTGTATGTCAGGCCAACTAGACCTCTGCTGTGGACTTCTCTAGGTGCCTGTTTGAAAGAGCCCTGGGAATGTGGGTATGCTGCTCTGTTGCCCACCTTGTATGCATTGCTCCAGGTGGTTTGACCTCCCCGATTTCCAACTCAAATCAATGATACCTTAAAGCAAATATCCATCAAAAACAAACTGCACTTCTAGAAAAGTTTAAAAGTAAAGTTCAGCTTGGTGTTGAACTTAATATGCCCAAAACAGTACAAGCAATATTAATATTCCATACCATAGTTAAATAATGGATCCTACTTTTTGTTTAGTTTTCATGTTAACAGGCTTGAGGGGTTATGGTATATTATTTAATTTAGTTTATAGTTGGTTTGCAATCCTATACATTGAGTAAGTTTTCTGTAACTAATGATACAAACATAAATAATAAAATTCAGGTATATCAAATGTTGGTCTATTAATGCCCCCGACTGCTACACCAGATGTTGTGGGTTCAATAACCAACCAGGACAGATGTGTGATGAGCATAATTATTTGTTCAGTGTCTAGGTGTCATTTATCTATAATATGTATGTATTTTGAAATATATAAGTAATTTTATCAGTTATCTGTAGGGTTGTCAACATGTTTTTACTAGAAATAAAGTATATTCAGGTCTATGAAGAATATTAAACAGTATTTTAGAAAAATGAACAGTATTTATTTGCTGTACATATTTTTAGAGATTCTCCCACAACTTACTAATTTACTATCGTTTTTAAAAGACTTCATAAGCCTCATCACAGTTGTAACTGAAATTAAAAGAAATGAGGAGCTCATTTTTTATTAAATTAGAAGATGCTCTATTTCTATCCTCCCGCCACTTGGCATTCATAACTGAAATAACTAAATAAATATAAACAGTATTTTTTATACTTTATATTTGTTCAACAGTAAAAAGTATAATTTAGTGAAAAACAGTATAATACTGTTCAAAACAGTATAGTTGGCAACCCTAGATGTCTGGTTGCATCAGGCTCTGCATAATTTGGGATCAGATGGCAGTGTTTTAGTTGCCCAAGTAATTTATTTATTATTATTTTTTGATTTCCAGGTGAAGCATATCACTTTGTGAGTTTTGTTCCTATTAATGGACATTTGTTTGAGTTAGATGGTCTCAAACCATACCCCACTGATCATGGCCCATGGGCCGCTGATGAAGACTGGACAGATAAATTTAGAAGAGTAATGGCTGAGAGACTTGGCAGGGATGCAGGAGAACAAGTGCATGATATCAGGTATTAAAGCCTGTATTTGAGGCAACAATTTACTTCAGATTTCATTCTTTTATTTATAGTACAACCAAGTTTTACACATTGCACACATTTTACAAGGTTTTGCATGTGATATGCATAACAATTATGGTGTAAGTACATAACATTGACCAGTTATAAATTAGAAGTATTTTTGACATGCATGGAATTAAAACCAAAATCTAAAAACTATAACTATGTGAAACATTTATGTATTCACTAGGAAAGTAATATAATAAATAGCCAAAAGTATTTTTTAATTTAGTTTTAAATTCGCAAAAGGAATGACTAATTATGTCAACATTTGAATAGCAACTTTAGAAAGCATTGTACTGATCAAGAATTCTGTTGGTAGGCGATTCTGAGTGAGAGAATAAGAACTAACAAGTTTTGAAACTCCATTTTTTGTGTAAAACCCAATGATTTCCAATATCTGAGCCTGGGTGTATTCTGTGTATATATTTACAAATAAAAACCTAAATAACTGTTTATATCCATTGTCTAGTATGTATCTGTAGTACAAGGTTTGCTTAGTTTTTACTAAATGGTCCTGAGTGATATGTCTATTTGAAGTATGGTGAATCTCTGTATGGGTCTTGCTAATACTTTATATAGGTAATAGTTTATATAGGTATCTGAAATACAATACAAAATACAAAAATGATTTATTTCATCTCCACAAATTACATGATATAAACATGAAACAAATAAAGTTGACAAAATGTATGAAGTTGCAACTTGTGGGAGATCTGGAGTCCAAACTAAGCGAAAGCCTGTATTTTGGCACTCCAGGCCCCCCCAAAACCTAGTACATTATATAAATGTGAAATATTTCTAACAAGGCCAAAATAATATATATCTGAATAAAACTAAATGTTTTTATACATTTAGAGTAAAATATTGGAATACCTGTTCTTTTATTATCTTTTACAAGAGAACATCAAGGAGATTTTTCTTTTTCTGGTACCTATTTTTATTATTGTATTGCTAACACTGGGAAAAATTTAACTATTAAATATTTTTTTTGTAATAATAAGCACAATGAAAAACAGCTTTCATTGTCTCATATGCTAAAGACTGACTGCGGCAAATATCAAAATATCATCACCCCATTTTAATCCGTGGGTGGTGTAGAATTTGACCCGAGAGAATATCTACACTGACAGGTAGCAGCTTATTTCTGGGTACTATGACCGTCAGACTGCGATCGCCAACCCGCCTGCCAAGCGTGGCGATTATGGCATATCCGCCAAGATGTTTCTTGGGGGAGGCTTTTGTCTAGGAGTGGACTGCTTACAGCTGTTTTGATGATAGTGATGATGATGCCAAGGAGTCTCGAAGATGGCTAGTGATATGGTGTCATTTAATGAGAACCATGCTGAATGAGAAATGTTGAATAGAAACAATGTCACCCATGTATCATACAAGTTTTTTTAATTTGAATTTCTGTCTACATACAACTGGGTACACACGGCTACATATCAAGCTATACATTTCCAATATAAGCTGACCTCTCATTGTATGAAAATCCTATACAACGCGAGATCAGCTTATACTGGAAATGTATAGCTATTAGAAGATTGACTAAGCAAATCTCTGACTGATTGGGCTGTTGCTCTAGTGGTTAATGAGCTTGACTCATAAGCCAGAGATTGTAGGTTTGATCCCCATCCAGGACAACTCTTTGTGTGATTAGCATGATGTTTTGATTTGTGTCTGGATGTAATATATGTATACCTATAATATGTATGTATTTAGAAATATATAAGGTTATTTATCAGTTGTGTGGTTGCCATGTACTATGGCAACCAGAGAACTGATTCATCTCTGCCTGATTCATCATCATCATATCAGCTGAATGACGTCCACTGCTCACAAAGGCCTCCCCCAAGGATCTCGACAATAGCTGGTCCTGCGCTGCGCGCATCCAGCGGCTTCCCGCGACCCGCACAGGATCGTCGGTCCACCTTTTAGGGGGCCTGCCCACGCTGCGTCTTCCGGTCAAAGAACCTTTCTGCCCCATCGGCCGTCGTTTCTACCAGCTATGTGCCCTGCCCACTGCCACTTCAGGTTGGCAATTCTTTAGGCTATGTCGGCTACTTTGGTACTGCCTAATTAATTATATCATCATTATATCAGCCGAAAGACGTCCACTGCTGGACAAAGGCCTCCACCAAGGATCTCCACAATAGCCGGTCCTGCGCTGCCCGCATCCAGCGGCTTCCCGCGACCCGCATAAGATCGTCGGTCCACCGTGTAGGAGGCAAATCTCTTGCGAACCCTTTAGAGCCTCTATTCCGCTCGATGTCGTCTTTAATATTAATAGTATTAAATTGGCGTGTGTCGCGAGTCAGAGACTTTGAGATTTGTCTGTTGAGCTGCCTGTATCTGGCACCATCACAAGACGATGTTAGAATCTATTTCCGCCTTTCTCTTGATCTTTTTGGTTCCATTTGTACGGCGGGTTATGTAGAAGTGAGACCCGGCCCTACGGACAGCTTCCACGAACCTGTCGTTGTTAATTATATATATTATTATAATAATATCTCCCTAACCCTCTAGAAAACAGGCATGGGTTTATTTGTGTATGTTACATAATTCCTATAAAAAAAACATTTTGTTATTACAGGTTCAATTTAATGGCTGTGGTCCCAGACAGAAGGTTAGCACTTACACAAAAACTCAATGCACTTGAAATTAATCAGAAGAGAATTAAAGAAGCTATATCGAAAATAGGGAAGCATTTAAGACATTTACTGTCCAAGAGAAGAGAACATAATGGTAAGACTTTTTCTTTACCCCAACGCAAAAGGAAGGGTGTCATAAGTTTGACGTCGATGTCTGTCAGTGTGTGTGCATGTGTGCGGTGGTTCTTAGCTATGTTTGGTCAATATTGGTCCAGCGACATAGGAGTAATCTCTTTTACAAAATTATCTCAGCATTTCTCATTCGATTTCGCAGGAAACTCCAAGCATAGCCCTCTCCATTGCTCTTTGGATGATCTTGAGCCGTCTGATAAGGCCATAGTGAGCGACCACAACTCTGTTCTGTCAGTCTTCACATCAGAAAGGTTTTCGAGTGGTGACCTCGAACTGGAGGACACAGCGTGGGCAGGTATCTTATAAGACGGACCGATGATCTTGTGCGGGTCGCTGGATGCCGCTGAATGCGGGTAGCGCAAGATTGGCCTTTCGGCTGATATGATGATGATTATGCATCACCAAGTCAGCATTAATTCTATCAGAATATACCTAATTTAATCACAACTCAAGAACATATAAATTCATATTACATTTTCTTTATATATAATAATATATAAGTATGTTTTCTTTTGTCTGGTTCCCTGGTAGCTTTGCCTAGTTTGGGTCAGGGGCTCTACCGTCTAAGTCGCCGAACATCGATTTCTTAAATGGCGTTCAAATAAATAAAGGTTAAAAATTACTAAATCAATCGTTACATCGGCTTCCATGAGCACATGTGACGTCATAAATGGTCCGGAATCGATTGTCAACGTTGAAGCTGATTTAACAATTGATTAAGTTATTTTTAACCTGTATTTATTTGAACGCCATTTAAGAAATCGATGTTCGGCGACTTAGCCGGTAGTGGCCCAGATGGCAATCAGTTAATTGTCTCAAGATAATCATTTATTATTTTATTACAGATCAAGGAGATTTAATATCTGAAGGCAGCAATGAAAACTCATTGAACGACAGTCTGACGAAGATCAGCGAGGACACAATATTAACAGCGCTCGAGGCATCAGAATTACAACTATATGACGTGGATTACACCAGACCTATTACGATAGAGATTGGAGCCAACGATCAACCACTGCAGGACAGTAGTATTGAATTAGGTAAGTAGCTACGCATGCCACAGCCCAGCAAGTCCGTACCATCAGATGACGGAAAATTTTAAGAAGACAAGTTATTGAGACTGATACAATTATTACTTTTCTACAAATGTATACATTATTCATGAAAAAAAAATGATGATGGTGATCTTTAATAACTTATATCTCCCTCTCAACTTCCGTGCGCCAGATTTTTTTGGCCCGGGTTTGAACCCAGGTCCTCATTATCTGCGGTTGAGCACGCTACCGCTAGACCAACGCTCTTGGAATATAACAAAACGTTTGCTTGTGTTCAAATTTAATGCACCTTCTGCACGCCGGTGAAAGATTCAAGATTGGCGTCTGTGGAGCCAAACTTGAAGAGGTGTTTGTCTGGTAATGGTGAATTCTGTCACCGTGCCGAGATCCGAAAAAAAAAATTAAAGTTAAAACAAAGATCACATTCAGTTTTCATCTTCTAAATGCTATTTTTATTTGGGTGGATCCAATGGGGTGAAATTGAAAAATAAATAAATCTGACTCAACAGTTTACTAATTTATTGTCTATCTCCATCACACAGTACACTAATCAAACAAATACAGAAGGTGCAAAGTTCAAGCACAGAACAATAGCACAAAAAAGAATACCTGTAGGAAGAAAAAGCAGTTTTTTTTTTTAATATTTGACTATAACTTAATACAAGCTAGCCAAACATCATTACTGTTATAAAATAAAGGGGAATGCCCAAGTGACTATGGAACTTAGTATCGGTGCAAAAATTATTGTGCCTGGATGAAAACTACTGTTCTATGTTGGGATTACTATATACTTTCAATTAAAATTAACATAATTTATGTAATTTGCCGGGTTTCAAGGAAATAGATGGGTGAACATAGAACATCTTAAGTAAAGAAACGTTGGTTGCCGACTAGTTTATAGGCAAATTATGACTTAAGTAATATTATGGGGTAGAGGCGGCTAATCTCCACGGAGTCTAGCCTACTAAGCAGGATATATTGTAGTCCATGTGCAATCATAGGTGCACTTCTATTTTATCGCTCTGATTGTCTAATAGGGCAGCGATCCAACCCGACCTGAGACAACTTAGGCACAGGATAGACGGCTTCATATGCTTTCGAGACACGTTATTATAATACCAGCACCATCCTGCCTCCGGGCTTCATCTTTTTAAATAAAACAAAGCCTATACTTAGGTGAAAGAATTGTGTAAATTGGTCCAGTACCTAGTCTGAGAATTTACTTCATATACAAAACATAGCAAGTATCATATCTCTTTATAATATTAGTTTGGGTTGACAATTGAAAGAAATACTCATTTCAGTGAATTTGTATTTTTTATTTACAACAAAAATACAGAGAATGGTAGGTTTTAGTAGTAACGAAATCCAAGTAGTTAGAATGTAGATATTATCATTGACTTCGCACAATGACTGCCAACTTCCATGCCGCAATCGGAGTGAATAGGTGAACTGTGCTATCCATAATGAATTTAGTCTCCCGTCTCAAAATCACTTTTCACAATAAGGAGTCTCTGTGTCAGATTACGATTATTAGCGTAATGGAGTCTCTTTCTCAAAGTCACTCGAGTTGTCACGAATAATCCACAACTGCACACACAAGAAATATCAAAACATTCGCCAAACACTATGATAAAAACCAGTTGTGACTTGCGATGGCACATAACGTCAAAGATCACTTAAGTGTTGCCAAAAATATTAATCAGATATCGATGTTTTTATCGATTTACTTGTCATGTGTTATTCATTTTATATGTTCGTGTTTTTATATTCGAGCATTTAGAAAATAAAAGAAATTAATAGTAAAAGAAATAATTATCTAACATTAGTTTAGGTTGAACAGAAATAATGTTTCAGTTGGCATATGGCTTAGTGGTCTAGGTTATTTCACAAAGCAGGCGAACCCGCACCACAACGCATCGAAAATGAATAGACTTAAGAATATTTAGCGCTAATTTACCATTACTAAGTGCTATTGGCCATTTTATTGCATAGTAACATTACTAATTTGACTGAAATAAATCCTTATTTCTTTTTTGCCCATCGATTATTGACTTTAAATATTCCAAGTGAATTTATTTTCATTTGCGGCAACATTTTGTTAATGGCGCCGCTTGTTTATAATGCAAAAACAATAAAAGGACTTATAATTGTTTTTTCTTTTATCCGGCAAATGTGAAACCCCATATTATAGTACTAAATTATGATAATTAAAAATAGGATTTTTACTTATAATGTTCATGTGGGACAACTAAGTTTTAAACGATACTGTCTTTGGGCATTTGACTTTATAAATGTTTACATACAATCTGTGTACCTAAATATCTATGTACCTAAAAATAATTATGTACACTTAACTATATTACTACAAACATGTTCTGACTATTTACAAGCACTTTTTTAAAGTCTACGTGAATAAAAACCTTTTTTTATTTTATTTATATTAAATAATTAATGTGAGTATTATATGCCTTTTAAATGCTATTTTTATTTTACAGTGGATCCAGTAGAACAGGGAGCCGTAGTAAAGTTCGTCACAATAAATAGAGAAAATCAAATAGTAGGAGATGTGAGTACATTGAATCATACTATATGTTGTCTTTGTAAAGCTTGTATACAAGGTATTGTGTGTCAGGCAACCTCCTTGTGGGAGCGGCAACCCGTCCGCTCGGGTAATCTAACACATACTTATCATACTATACGTTGTCTTTGTAAAGCTTGTATACAAGGTATTGTGTGACAGGCAACCTCCTTGTGGGAGCGGCAACCCGTCCGCTCGGGTAATCTAACACATACTTATCATACTATACGTTGTCTTTGTAAAGCTTGTATACAAGGTATTGTGTGACAGGCAACCTCCTTGTGGGAGCGGCAACCCGTCCGCTCGGGTAATCTAACACATACTTATCGTACTATACATTGTCTTTGTAATGCTTGTATACAAGGTATTGTGTGACAGGCAACCTCCTTGTGGGAGCGGCAATCCGTCCGCTCGGGTAATCTAACACATACTTATCATACTATACGTTGTCTTTGTAAAGCTTGTATACAAGGTATTGTGTGACAGGCAACCTCCTTGTGGGAGCGGCAACCCGTCCGCTCGGGTAATCTAACACATACTTATCGTACTATACATTGTCTTTGTAATGCTTGTATACAAGGTATTGTGTGACAGGCAACCTCCTTGTGGGAGCGGCAATCCGTCCGCTCGGGTAATCTAACACATACTTATCATACTATACGTTGTCTTTGTAAAGCTTGTATACAAGGTATTGTGTGACAGGCAACCTGTGGGAGCGGCAACCCGTCCGGTCGGGCAAACCCAAAACATACTTTTTTGTTTAAATATTTAGTTAAACGTCGAGTCTTAGAGATCATGTTGATCCAGCGGTCCAGGTAGTAGTAGTAGGTCCAGAACTTGAAAGGCACGCCTTTTAAGTTCTGGCGTTTCCATATTTCCCGGAAATTTTGAATTTTGAACTGTTCTATATTCGAATGTGTTTAAATATTGAATCTCAAATCATTTGACGGTCACCATAGCCTAGTTGGTAGTGCTCCTGCCTACGAAGCTGGTGGTCCTGGGTTCGAATCCCGGTAAGTGCAAATATTTGTGTGATGAGCACGAATATTTGTTTCTGAGTCATGGATGTTTTCTATGTATTTTTGTATTTATCTATCTATATAAGTATTTATAGAAGTATTTATATCGTCGCCTGGTACCCATAGTACAAGCTTTGCTTAGTTTGGGGCTAGGATGATCTGTGTGACATTGTCCCCAGATATTATTTGAAAGTATTAGGATTAATGCTATTGTTTAGTCACAGCGTTGATTGGAATCTGTCAGGTTACGTCCAAAAATGAATATTTCTATGGAAAATGTTCGTGCAATAATTTTCTACAACTAGAAGAAGCCTGACACGGCTGCAGTGTTTTGAAGAGCTAACATCTGTGTTCAGTGACGAAGCTCCATGTCTGCGGACTGTCGAACGCTAGTTTCTTTGTTTAGAGTTCCAGCGTGGACGTACTCGTGTTAGTGACAAATCTCGCGAAGAACGCTTAAAATCCGCCTTCACTGAAGATGACATCATTGCTGTGAGACAACTAATTCTCGAAGATCGTCATGTGACGTATCGAGAGATAGATGCTCTATTAGGTATCTCAGGGACCAACCATTCAGAAGATCTTGCATGAAGCGCTTGGTGTGTGTGAAAGCTACTTTGCCGTCGGATACCCCATCTGCTTTCCGACGATCACAAGGCGACCCGCGTCAGATTGTGTAAGAAAACTCTGCAAAGGTTCAACCGAGGAGAGTCAAATCACGTTTACGACATTATTAGTGGTGAAGAATCTTGGATCTATGCCTACAATCCTGATTCCAAACATCAATCTACAATCTAGGCCTTTCAAGACGAGCCAAAACCGACTTAAGTTGTTCGGTCTCGAAGCAACATTCTTTGGAAAAACCGGTCATTTTGCACTTGAAGAACGTAGAACGGTTAACGCAGAGTGGTATACCACAGTTTATTTACCACAAGTCGTCGCCGAACTTCGAAAATCTAACTCAAAGCGACGCAGCATCCTGCAACATGACAACGCAAGCTAACACAGCGCTCGTCAAACAGACAGCAGGAAAAAGTAGAAGTTCTTGACCATCCTCCATACAGTCCAGATCTAAGCGCTAACGATTTCTTTACAATTCCTAAAATTAAGAAAAGTCTTCGTGGTCAAAGGTTCCGGTCCGGTGAAGAAGCAGTCGACGCTTTCAAGTCAGCCAATTTGAAAACCCTCACTTTAGAGTGAAATAAATGTTATAATAACTGGTTTGAGCGAATGGAAAAGTGTACCTACGTGGTGAATACTTTGAAAAACAATAAAAAGTACTATAAGGTTCTAAGAAAGAATAGAATGTTGTGTTTTTTGGGGTTCCGTGGCCAAATGGCAAAAAACGGAACCCTTATAGATTCGTCATGTCTGTCTGTCTGTCTGTCCGTCCGTATGTCACAGCCACTTTTTTCCGAAACTATAAGAACTGTGCTGCTGAAACTTGGTAAGTAGGTGTATTCTGTGAACCGCATTAAGATTTTTATTATATTATATTTTTATTAATATTATTTATATTCCCCCCCCCCCCCCCCCCCCTGTAACTAAAATAAGAAAAATATTATGATGTACATTACCATAGAAACTAACAACGAAAATTGGTTTGAACGAAATCTAGCAAGTAGTTTTTTTTAATACGTTATAAACCGCAATTTGCTTTCATTTAATCAACTGAAATACTTGCTGCTACGAAACTCTTCATGTGCGAGTCCGACTCGCACTTGGCCGGTTTTTCTTCAAACCATAAAACTTAAAAGACATGCCTCGTATCATTGCATTCCTTTCTAACATAGTTAGTTTATAACATAGGTAGTTTCTAACATTTTAGTTTTGGCGCGAAATGCTGAGTGCAAATAAGCGACCCCTGTTATTTATATAGCTATATTCAAATTCAAATTATTTTATTAGCCATATAGGTCAGTACATAATGTGGTTACAGAATATGTAAATTAGCATTTACTTTAAGTTCCCGGTCACCGATCATATCTACAGACGCACTCCTCACTCCTAACTATGGTATAGTAGAAAGCCATTTTACCTTAACAAGGCGTGCAAATATTTAATATTACAATACTAAAATACAATATAATTCAGAAATCAAATGTCGATAAGATTATTCATATCGATATTATCTATTAGGAAATCATTAATTGTACAATAACATTTATCAATCAAAAACTTGTTTAGAAATTTTTTTAATTGCGTTATAGTTAATTTTTTAATGTCATCTGGTAATTTATTAAATTGTTTTTGTGCCATGCAAAGAAATCTTTTACTGAACAGTGCTGTATGTGATCTCAAGCTCCAGTTTAGTCTGATCACGTAGTTTTCTGTGATGACTTTTATATGCAATATTGTATAAGTAAGTGTTCGTCCTAACAAACATATTTACCTCATAAATATACAACGAAGGCAATGTTAACAATTATAATTAAAAAAAAAGGTTGGCAGCTTGTTGTTTCCAGGCAGGTTATAGCGCAAGACCGGCAATTGTGGAGATCTTTGGGGGAGGCCTTTGTCCAGCAGTAGACGTCTTTCGGCTGATAATAACCGAAAGACGTCTACTTTCGATGACATTTGAGGGAGATACATAATTAAGCAGTAATAATGTTAAAAACTTCGAGAAGGAGGTCAATCGTAGAATCCAACTCGGATGGGCAGCGTTCGGGAAGCTACGTAACATCTTCTCGTCCAAAATACCGCAGTGTCTCAAGTCGAAAGTCTTCGACCAGTGTGTGTTGCCAGTGATGACATACGGAACAGAGACGTGGTCGCTCACTATGGGCCTTATTAGAAGGCTCAAGGTCACCCAAAGAGCAATGGAGAGGGCTATGCTCGGAGTTTCCCTGCGGGATCGCATCAGAAATGTCGAAATCCGCAGGCGAACCAAAGTCACCGACATAGCCCGAAGAATTGCCAAGCTGAAGTGGCAGTGGGCAGGGCACATAGCTCGTAGAGCCGACGGCCGTTGGGGCAGAAAGGTTCTCGAGTGGCGACCACGAACCGGAAGACGCAGCGTGGGCAGGCCCCCTACAAGATGGACCGATGATCTTGTGCGGGTCGCTGGAAACTGCTGGATGCGAATAGCACAAGACCGGCAATTGTGGATATCTTTGGGGGAGGCCTTTGTCCAGCAGTGGACGTCTTTCGGCTGATATGATGATGATGATGATGATGAATTTTAAAAAACAATTGACATAATTAAGCAGTAATAATGTTAACAAACAATTGACATAATTAAGCAGTAGGTAATTATGAGAGGGAAGGCAATCCAGAGCCCACCCAGGGTACGTGTTCCGAACATCTGGGACATGGCGCAAAAGGGGGGCACTGGAGCAGCATACCCGCGTTCCCAGGGCTCCCTCCATCAGGCGCCAAGAGAAGTCCACGGCAGGTTAGGTTTAGTCGGTGCGAGTCAGACGTACCCACCCGTAGACACTTTTTGCGGGTGGCATAAGCATTACAAAAAAGGTAACAAGAGAGATTAAGAGAAGTTAAGCAGTAATTATTTAAAGAAACAGTTAACATAATCAAGCAGTAATTATGTTAACAAACAGTTAACGTAATTAAGCTGTAATTATTAACACAAACAATGAACATAATTACTGCTTGATTATGAAAACCATCAGTTAACATAATTAAGCAGTAATTATGTTAACAAACAGTTACACAACTATACTAATTTAAATGACATTATATATCTCTATAATATAATTAATTATATATTAAGACAAACATGTTCTAACTATTTACAAACGCTTTTTTAAAGTCTACGTGAATAATACCTTTTTTATTTTATTTTAATAACCCTTAAAAAACATTTCGAATTTGAATACTAATCAGTATTGCAATTTCCAAATTGGTGTTTATAATAATACTAGCTGTGCCCGGTTTTACTCGCGTTAATCCTTATAAATTATGGTCTATACGTTATTCGGATATATAAGATATATTACTACAAATTTTCATAATAATCCTTTTAATAGTTATTGCGTGAAAGAGTAACAAACATCTATACACCAAACTCACAAACTTTGGCTTTTAGTAGATATATTATATTAGTATTATCATTAGTTATAATAATCTATACATATAATAAAATCGTAGGAAAGTCAAAACTGTACATTGAATATTTCTTAAAAAGGATACTTGGGGCGTGATCTACAATCGAAATCGAAGCCAAAAATATCGTTTTTAGAATTTTTGTCTGTTTATCTGTTTGTCTATATGTATGTCCGGGTTAAACTCAAAAAGTACTGCATGGATTTGCTTCAAATTTTGCATGAATATTACTAAGAGGTGGGGTCAACATATAGGCTACATATAATCACGCTATCACCTACGGGGGAGGAGCTGTGATATAATTTATAAAAATTAACGCGGGTAAAACCGCGGGGCACAGCTAGTATAGAATAACAATTATGACAAATGCATTTGGAAGATGTAAAAATAATTACTTATTACCTAATTAAGCATGCTTAGTTATGTTAACATAATTAAACAGTATTTATGTAACAAAGAGATATACCACAGAAGTAATTTAAATTACTTTAAATCTCTCTATAATATAGGTCGCATGAAACAATTAGAATCTGAATAATAATCAGAATTTTTGAATATGAAAATGTATAAATTAGCATTTACTTTAAGTTCCCGGTCACCGATCATATCTACAGACGCACTCCTCACTCCTAACTATGGTATAGTAGAAAGCCATTTACGATATGGTCTTATTTTTTTTTAAACGTGACTAGTCCCTCCCTCTTACCCACCACTGCAACTCCTGTAAGCCAGGATCAACAGTGGCACACAATGAAATGACACTGAGCGTGAAGCTCAGGCATGTCCCGGGGAATCGCTTTAACTGTCTTGGATCCCGCAACGAATTTAATCAGAAACAGAAAAAAAGGAGGAGTTAGAAAATGAATAGTTCCACTTCCCTCCAGAGCAAAGCGGGAGACAGAATGATGTAAAGGGGCTATATGTGTTGTGTGTTAACATAATTAAACAGTATTTATGTAACAAAGAGATATACCACAGAAGTAATTTAAATTACTTTAAATCTCTCTATAATATAGGTCGCATGAAACAATTAGAATCTGAATAATAATCAGAATTTTTAAATATGAAAATGTATAAATTAGCATTTACTTTAAGTTCCCGGTCACCGATCATATCTACAGACGCACTCCTCACTCCTAACTATGGTATAGTAGAAAGCCATTTACGATATGGTCTTATTTTTTTTTAAACGTGACTAGTCCCTCCCTCTTACCCACCACTGCAACTCCTGTAAGCCAGGATCAACAGTGGCACACAATGAAATGACACTGAGCGTGAAGCTCAGGCATGTCCCGGGGAATCGCTTTAACTGTCTTGGATCCCGCAACGAATTTAATCAGAAACAGAAAAAAAGGAGGAGTTAGAAAATGAATAGTTCCACTTCCCTCCAGAGCAAAGCGGGAGACAGAATGATGTAAATAAGTGATGTTCTCTAGTTGCAAATCTCTCATAAAATGAGAGATTTGCAACTAGAGAAGCCAGCTGCAAAAGCACCGGGGATCAATTTAAGGGTCCTAAGTGAGCTGTTATATTTGATTCCAATAGTAGGTAAGGCAAAAAACGCTTAAACGCACGGAAGTTGTTCCTTGTTGCTACAAGATCCGTATAATAAACTACTCCAGATATTGGTTGCAAGCTGTTTAACATAATATCACGCTGATTTTGCCAGAGATCACACTCCCACAGGATGTGGTGAGCAGTTTGTTCATATTCGTTACTGGATGTTGAGCACAGACAGATTGGTGAAGATACTAATTTGAAACTATACAATTTACTTTTAAAATTGCCGTGTCCGGTAAGAAATTGTGCAACACAATGGTCTATGATTAGCCAAGTTTTATTTAACCGTTCGCGTACGTCCGGAAAGAACTGGTGCAGATGGCGACCCTTGGTTGACGTATTCCATCTACATTGCCATTCATTTAGTAGTTCGTTATTTAAGTCAGCTATTGGCATAAATAGCCTGGATATTTTCGCACGGTCGCGTAATGATAAGAAATCATTTTCTAAATTATCGCGCGTACAATAATACATTGCTGCTCGTCTTTGAACTTCAAGATCAACCGGTAGTACACCCGCTAGGACAGGTAGGGCCTCTGTGCTCACTGTTCTATAGGCTTTACACAGAAATATCAACGCCAACCTCTGGCTTTGTAGTAATTTACGGCGAGCAGCTCCGATGGTAGCCCTATCAGCCCACACAGGCGAGCCGTAGCATATACACCCAAGATAGGTTGCCCCGTAAATGATTTTAAGAGTATTAAAAGAGAGGCCCCAGGTTGCCGTCGATATCCTTGTAAGTGCAAAAAAGTTTCGCTTAGCTTTTTCCCCAACTGATTTAATATGTTCTATAAACGAGAAATTCTTTTCTAAAACTAAACCCAAATAACAGGTTGATATTTTGCGTTTTACAGTAACATTATTAAGTTTTACGCCCGGGGGGGATTTTTTTTTAGTTCACTATTAAGAAGGAGTTGGTAGGTTTTATGAGGAGCAAGTGTAAGGCGATTTCTTTTACCCCATTCACTTATCATACTTAAGCAAGTTTGAGCCAGATTTTCCAACTCTCTCCTGGAGTTACCCTTTATAAGTAAGAGGCCATCGTCGGCATATGCCGTTAGAGAGCAGCGTGATGGCAAGGGTAATGTCAAGAAGTCATCAAAACCCAAGTTCCAGAGATACGGCGCGAGCACTGAGCCCTGGGGGCAACCCATGGTTAACGATTTAGTGACTCTGAAGTGACCAAGCTTAAGAGTTGCAGAGCCATGTACGAAATAAGATGTGATTATCGAATATATATTACTGTAACAACCGCGTAACTTAAGTTTTTGTAACAAAATTGGCCACCAAGTATTATCAAACGCCCCTGAAATATCTAGGAATATGGCCAAAACGTATTTACATTCGGACGAGTTTACAGCTTTCCTCACTGAGATAGCTGCATCCACTGTCGATTTACCCGCAGTAAAACCAAATTGATTTCCGTGAAATTTTGGTCCTCCCGGCAGCAATCGCGGTACAATAAGTCGTTCTAGAAGCTTGCCTAAGGAAGGCAGTAACGTTATTGGTCGGTATGACTTAGGGTCTTCAGGCAGTTTATCGCCATTTTTTGGTATAATACGAATAAAACCGCTGCGCCAAGAACGCGGAAAAGTCCCTTCAGATATGCAACGATTAAAAACTTTTAGTATTGAATCACCGGATTGTTTTGTGTATTCTATTATCATTTTGTTGGATATTTTATCTTCACCTGAAGCTTTGTTAACAGGTAGCGATTTCACAGTATTCATAAACTCATTAATTGTAGGAAGACTAGACATATACGTAGCGGGTGGATTGTTTGCCCACTGTCTAATCTGCTTATGGTAGTCATTATCGTTCAAGGAACTATCATCAGGTATGAGCGAATTAAGTAAGGATTCCGTGGTCTCCTCTATGCCACTGATGTAGGTATTATTGATTTTTATGTTTTGAATATAAGCTAAATCTATAGACCTATTTGCTTTAAACTCATGGTATAGGGGCGACCACGGGCCTTTTTTATCTAATTTATCGACTATTTTTCTAATAAGATTGCCTTTGGATTTCTCTATTGACGAGCGGTAACGGGAACAACAACGTGGTAACGCTATTTTGAGATTTATATATGCATTATTTAAAACATCGCCTACAATTTTACTTTTTTTTAGTTTATTATATTTTTTACGTGTTCTCCGAAATTCACATCGAACTTTAATTAAGTAGTTATTCCACCAATCGCATCTTCGAATATTAGTGATAGGGACGCGGCCTATGGCAATATCGGCACAGTAGGTAAAAGTGTCCGACATAATTACAGCACATTCCTCTGTTGTTAGTTCATCCCGGGTGAAATCCCTGGCATGCGCGGCAAAAAGAGCTCTGAAAAAATCCCAATCGGCCCCTTTGAGCCGATATCTATAGTTACCGTAAATAGCCGTAGGTCTTTGTGCCAACCGAGGAACAAACTCGTACACGATTAAGCGGTGATCACTGGATGAAGCGTCAGGCAAAACACGCCATCCATCTATTCGGACGTCTGAGCTTGAAAAAGTGACGTCAATAAAAGATTCGCCAGTAGGGCTACAATAAGTAGGCGGTGCATCAGGAGTGTTATGTATTGATAGATTCATCTCAGCGACGAAATCTTCGACGGCGTTCCGCCGTTCTGTATCGCTTGAACGGTATTTGCCATACCATAACATAGAGGATGCGTTAACATCTGCGCCAATAATAATTTTGTATCCCTTGAGGGACATCAAAACATGGCGCAAGTGATGTAAATGGGGACCGACAGGATCTGAATACTGAAAATAACAGCTCACTACGTAAACTTTCCAGGATGGGGATGATATTTCAGCGACAGCACAGTGTGACGTCATGAGGTTTCGCATAGCGCTTACCGTAAAATTAGTACGCGTTACGTAAATAGCAGCCCGTGATTTGTTGTCTAGCTGCACCAATTTATTTTTTAAACGCGCATATTGATATTGTTCTTGTACAAGCACTATATCTAAGTTGTATTCATTGACTAAAGTTTCCAACTCTGATGTCCCAACCCTATCGTTGTGAAGATTTAGCTGGCCTATTTTTAAGTAAGCCATATTAATATTTGGTATTTAGCACTAACTGCTCAAGTTTATGCTTAAATGTGGGGCAGTTGTCCGAGCCGCATTTGTGGTCGTGAGGTTTTTTATATGCTTTACACGATGCACAAACTGGTTTAAATTCTGGGTCATTGTGGTGCTTACATGATTTTGTGGGATGTGCTTCTGCGCATAAGGCACAGGTAGGTAATTTATTACTACAGTACTTGAAAACATGCCCATATTGCTGGCAGTTTAAACACCGAACTACCTCTAAATCATCAATAAAGCGGCATGTAGCCCAGTCGATGAAAAGTTTTTCTTTAGTGCTGACTAAATGTTTTCTAATCTCCGGTTCGAGCTCAATTCCCACCCACTTGCGCCCATTAGCTACGTTACGCTTGCGCACAATTTTAGTTTTAGATGTAAAATCGTCTTCGCTGACTTTAAGATCACTATCTTTGATATTTTGCCTGTATAACGCCGTTAAAAAGACCTGGTCGTCCATTGACGACGGTATATCTTTTATAAGTATGCGCGGTCGTCGCCCGGATGGAGTTTGAAGTTTTAAACCCGCCGAACGAATGGCCTCGACAGAGCGAATTTTATTGAGTTGGGTTTCATTTGCCACTCGGAGTACAACGCCAGAATTGGAAGTTTTTTTAACGCCTACTATTTGAAAACCGTCGTCCGCGGGTTTTATAGCCTTCATAAGCGCTTCCTTGGTCGCCGACGAAGTCGCGTACTCCGCTGATCGCTCAGCGGTGGGATACGCAATAATTGAAGGAACCGGTTTTCGCGTCTGTACTATGGGGGCGGCGGTTTTTTTCGGTAAATGCAGTTTTAATTGTTCCGCGTACGTAGGAATCTCAGAATTGGTTTTATTTACGCAAATATCTAACTGACGTTCTGCGTTCGCCAATTTAGTTTCATTGCATGAAGATTTAAGCGCAAGTAATGAAATAATACTGGTAAGGCGTTGCGTACAATCCATCACCGATAGCTTATTCGCGATATTCATACCCGAGTTGGAATCACTGACTAATTCGTTTACCTTTGACAGATAAACGAAAGCTTGTGTCACAAGATCGCAATAATTATATTCCGCACTGTTTGTTTCGCTAATATTTAATGAAGACGAATAATCGGATTGAGATCCCCGAAAACGTTTTATGTCCGATTCCTGTTGACCATCGGGAGTACAAAACGTCGGTGACGCATCGTCTAACACTCGTTTGTTGAAGCCTGAAGGGGGCGTTCTGAGAGTCTGTTGACTTCTCCCAAATACGTTTCGCCCTCTATCAGGGGGGACATCATTTATTTTTGACATGTTATTCACACGAAATAAGCAAGCGCTTATTGTAAACAGCACGATAACTAATTTAGCACGATAACAAGTAACTGTGACTATGACGCGGTACCCTCACAAGAAAAAGTTAAACTTACTCACCGAACGATAATTTCAACAAAAATCCAGATATTACTTATTAAAACACTTAAAAAACTTACAGATTGTAGTATTTAGCACTAACACTAAAGCTAGAAACAAAACACAGGTCACAAAACAATCACGAAATAGCAGAAAAATAATATTATTTCACAGCGAACCTCCGACGCACTGAGCCGTAGCGTAGCGGGAAGGGAAGTGCTATGCGATATGGTCTTAGCTGTCTTAATTCTATTTTCCAAGCGGAATGCGAGAAATAACATTAGCAGCAACAGCAGTCAAGTCCCGAGAGGTGCTTCGTAAATCCATACGCAATTTCAGATAGTGCCTCTGTGCTTCAGGCCTTAAAGAGCAACCAATTTAAAGTGGACTCATTCGGGAGTACCACTGTGCACTCGAAAAGATCTCAACGACCAACACGGTCACATTACAGTGGATTCAAGGGCACAATGGATCCTTAGGAAATGACACTGTGGACCAATAAGCAAGAAAGGAATTGGTTGCTCTTTAAGGTCTGAACCTTAAAGAGCAACCAATTTAACAGTGGACTCATTCGGGAGTACCACTGTGCACTCGAAAAGATCTCAACGACCAACAAGGTCATATTACAGTGGATTCAAGGGCACAATGGATGCTTAGGAAATGGCACTGTGGACCAGTGAGCAAGAAAGGAATTGGTTGCTCTTTAAGGCCTGAACCTAAAAGAGCAACCAATTTAACAGTGGACTCATTCGGGAGTACCACTGTGCACTCGAAAAGATCTCAACGACCAACAAGGTCACATTACAGTGGATTCAAGGGTACAATGGATCCTCAGGAAATGACACTGCGGACCAGTGAGCAAGAAAGGGATCGGAAACGACAACAATGGGACCTGAACCCATTGTACCCATATACCCTAAAACCAACTGAAAACATGGCTGTGTGAGAAAACCACACAACAACATGAAAAAGAGTGGATGGATATGGAATCTGCACACCTGAACAGGTGGGATCTACGCATGGTGATAGGATCAAATCGTTCCTGGGGAGTAGAAGTCATCCGGAGGGAATGTATATCAGAGAACGGGCAGCAGCGTTCTCTTGAGTACTATGAATATCTTACTGCGATCGCCAACCCGTCTGCCAAGCGTGGCGATTATGGCATATCCCCCCAAATTATGGAGAGAACTCCATTGTGCAAATCTTTTAGGGAGGCCTTTGTCCAGCTGTGGACGTAATTAGGTTGATATTAATATACTGTTTTAAAATGTGTTAATATAATAATTGAAATTGAATAGTAAAATAATGCAATTGTCTGTTTCTGTAAAGTTTTCCGAATTGAAAGTGAACCTTATGGTTATGTGATAAAGTTATATCTATAAAAGAAATTTGACAGATTGGGATAGCTGGATGTGCCGTATGTAGCTTTCGCATACCTAAGGGTAAAATTATATTAGCAGTTATAATTATTATTATAACAGGAAAACCAATTACCTAAATATCTGTATATTTAATGTAGTGGTAACCAGTAAATATTATATTCTAGTAATTAAAATTGTAGTATTTCTGTCTGTTCCAGCTGTACCCCACCTCCATAACCGCCCTAGTCAAGAGCAACGACTCGCCGGTGCTGGTCTGCTGCGAGTCGGAGCCAGACCAGCCGCTGAAACTGCGCAAGCTGCTGCTCACCCACTCGGAGCTCAACGCCTTGATGAGCAGCATTGTCAACGAGGTGCAGCTATGCCAACAGGCTCTCAACGATGAGAACGACAAACGTGATATGTATAAGGTAACATATTTTTGAAGTAAAACTTCTTTACGCACTCTTGGGAGTAAACTTGTCAATGCGTGACGAAAGCGTTGCGATAAGTGTGACCGGGCGAGTAACAGATATAAGTTAGTGAAAATAGAAAGAGGCAGTTAGGTTTATTAATGTAGGAGCAAGACTGGTGCGAGCACACATTTTCTTTCTCTCTTTCTCTGAAAGCGAGTTACGTTTCGTATATATATAACTTTTATTTCAGGCTTGTGGTCTAAAGCACACTGTACGCGTTTTTTGAGATTAGTCCTCTCTTTGTCCACCACCAGTGCAACTCCTGTAAGTCAGGATTAACAGTGTCCCAAGGAATTGCTTCGACTGTCTTTGATCCCGCTACAAAAATCAGAAAGAAGCAAGGAGTTGGAAAAAAGTAGTTCTACTCCACTCCAGAGCAAAGTGGGAGACAGAATGATATAACGAGGATAGAGCCTCGAAAAATGAGAGAATAAAAACTACACGGGCCAGCTGCAGTAGCACCAAGGGTATAGATTAAGGGTCCTATCAAATTAGCTGTTATACTTGAATCCCATAGTAAGCATAAGGTAGGATATAAAAATAAATATTCCTTTTGTAAAAGGAATCCTTATTATCCAAAGCACTGGAGTCCTGTGTTTACAGTTTTCACATTTTTACTTGCCAACAGCCTAGTTAGTTGGGCGATTGGTTTTCGCACTTAGCCTCCTGATTGGGCCATTGTGCGTGAACTTATTTGGCTACTCGAACCATTGCAGTTCCATCCAGAAGTCCAAGAGGCCTCGAAAGCTTCGATTGTGTGCTTCCTGCATGAGTCTCTTCGGATCGTTTAGGAACTTTGTCCGTTGGCTGGCAACACTATTACAGTGAAGCAGTACGTGTGCCGGTGTTTCTTCAGATTCATTGCATCTTCTGCACAAGGAACTGTCTGTGACGCCAATCTTGAAGAGGGCCAACAGCCTAATTAGCCCGCCATAACCTGGGTTCAGGCCTGGCCACAGTACTTCCATTGCACTCCTCAAAGCGACTAGCGATATTAGAACTGGTATAGAGAATACCAAAGTTACAGGCATGGTTTTGGTAGACTTTTCCAATGCTTTTAATACAGTCAATCACGACATCCTTTTATCCATACTTTCCCATCTTATGGTCTCTGATAATGCGTCGGAATAGTTTTCTTCTTATCTTCGAGGGCGTCAGCAGTCAGTACTCGTCGGTGAAACCTCGTCAAACTGGTATAATTTAGTCACCGGTGTTCCTCAAGGTGGTATTCTCTCTCCTCTTTTGTTCTCTGTTTTCTTAAACCTGTTAACAAATGATCTTCAGACTGTTTCATCTTAACACCGATGACCTACATCTGTATAAACATGCAAGCTTAGACAGCTTGTGCGAAGCTGTCAATAAAGTAAATCTAGACTTAGACTTTATAAAAACTGGTCGAAAAGGTTTGGTGTCACTGTCAACCCTGCTAAATGCCATCATGTCGTTCTTGCATGATGAGCCGAGTTGACTTCGATAGTCTGTCACCTATAATATTTAATCACTTAGTTAATCCCATTAGTAGAAATGAAAATAATCTAGGCTTGCACAACGACACGGCATTTAGTTGGCAGAACCAGATGGTTAGTATCTGTCAAAGGGTCACAAATGTTTTCCGGAGTCTTTATCATATCAAAAACTTCCTACCCGCAACAACAAAAACAATGCTCGTGCTGGCCTTAATCTTTCCTATAATTGACCATGGTCATGTGTGCTACTTTGACCTGAATGCAGATCACCTCAATAAGATTGACCGACTTCTGAACAACTGCAATAGTTCAAGATATCAGATAGTTCAAGATGGCGACGTAGTAGCATCGTCTTTATTTTGTTCCGTGATTAATAATCAAAAAAAGTGGTTTTAAGTGCATTGTTCTTTATGAAACTTAACTCACAATTAGCTTATCAGACAAGTAACTCAAATTAGTAAATATAATGTTTAAACAATTGTGATTAACATAATAATAACTAAGTTTTACAAAGTGTGTGACAAGAACGCGTAAGCGCCTAGAAATCCACGGCGTTTTGGACCATTCGTGCGCGACGCCGGCGTTCCCTCGGCTCGTGAATTCCAAGAAGTAACACGGCCGGGCGGCCTTTCGAAGCGCGCATATATTTTACCTACCTACTTAATTTCACAATAACGACGATATTGCAACCATCTATATTGTAATACAATTTATTATATTGTGATTTATAAAAGGATAAAACGTCATTATGTCATTGAATACCCGTAAAGCCGGAAACGCTGGACCATCAAAATGCCCAAATATCTCAGATATAGTGGCGTCAACCGATGACCCTTCTAACATTACACAACGAGTCAAACCACCAAAATCATTAACACCTACTCCCTACAGCCATGTAACAGAGGATAGACTTCGGGAAATTTTGAAGGAAGAAATTTTTACAGCAATTAACTCAACGATTAAACAATTAGTAACTTCGGAGCTTAAAAATATTAATGAGAAAATAACCAGCTATCAGGAGAGTATGACGTTTTTGAATAAGCAGTATGAGGATATGAAAACGCGCCTCGACGAGAACACCACCACCTTAATTGACATGAAAAAAGAAAATGATAAACTAAAGGCCACCGTCAGTGAATTGACTGGACGACTCAGTACAGTGGAGGTGCATATGAGAGAGTGTAACATCGAAATTAATGGGATTCCTGAAAACAGAGCTGAAATACTTACTGATACCATAGTCCAACTTACAAAAACAGTTGAGTGCCCGTTAACCCTTGATGATATCCAACACGTAACTAGAGTCGCCAAACTATCTAGGGACAACAACAAACCTCGAGCTATAGTCGCAAAGCTACGGAACCCCCGTACACGCGATCAGGTTTTAGCAGCAGTAACTAAATACAACAAAAAAAAATCCCGAAGATAAACTCAATACTAATCATCTGGGCATAGGAGGCACTCGTTCTCCAGTTTTTGTTGGCGAACATCTGACACCTGGCAACAAGTACCTGCATGCTGCTGCTCGGATAAAGGCCAAAGAAATGAACTTTAAGTTCGTGTGGATTCGCAATGGCCGGATTTATGTGCGTCGATCGATATCGAAAGTCTGAACCTTATTCGTTAAATTTCTAAATGTATTATTATTTTATGTATGTACTAGATTCTAACTTAAAAATGCTTGATATTTATTATCAGAACGTTCAAGGTCTTAGGACCAAAACAGATGATTTGTTTAGAAATGTCTTAAACTCTAATTATAAGATTATTGTTTTTACTGAGACTTGGCTTAACGCGAACATATCTAGTAACGAATTGTTCGATAAGAGATATGTGGTATACCGGCGAGATAGAATATGTTCACATAGTAATAAGAAAGATGGTGGCGGAGTTTTGATAGCAGTATCACGTGACTTGGCATCTTTTAGAGTAGTAAATTGGGAAACACGCGACATGGAGGATTTGTGGGTCTCAGTGGAAATTAATACCGGAAACATGATCAAAAAGCTATCGATATGTGCTGTGTATCTACCTCCCCCAGTAAAGGCATACGAACTAACCAATTTATTAGACTCAATAGACAATGTAATCAATAACTCAAACGACGTAATAATACTAGGTGATTTTAATCTAAGTTTTATTAACTGGCATACTGAAGATGATCACACCCATATGACCCCATCTAATTATAATACAGGACTGGGTTATTCCTTCATAGACTTCATGTCAACAAATACTCTATATCAATTTAATTCTATTCTGAACAGTGACTGTCGTTTACTAGACTTAGTACTTAGTAATATGCCAAATATTTCGGTAACGACACCTATAAGCACATTAAGTAAGTGTTACCAAATACACCCTGGTCTACTAGTTAATATTCCTAATTATGATAATATTAAGTACCTTGTTCCCAAAAAAATTGATAAGTATAACTTCTATAAGACTGATTATGAGCAGGTTAAGAGAGATTTATTTAACATTAACTGGGAATCTGTATTCTTTCCCTGTAAAGATGTCAATGAGATGGTACGCGAATTCTATTGTTATTTAAGGAAAATAATTTCCAAAAATGTACCGATTCGACGTTGCACCGAATCGTCTTATCCACCTTGGTTCAATAAAGCATTGATTAATCTCCTAAAAGAGAAAGAAAAAGTCCGTAAAAGATTTAAAAAATACAAAAACCCCCGTGATGAGATCGAATTTCATTTGTTGCGAGGTCGTTGCCATAAGCTCTTTGATGAATGTTACAGAAATTATAAGGCGACCATAGAATCTAATATCCCCAAAAATCCAAAATTATTCTGGAATTATATCAAAAGTAAACGTGGTGGACATTCTCTGTTACCAGCAAAAATGTACATGGACACTTATGTTGCACAAGAAGGTGAAGATATTGCCAATCTTCTTGCTGATCAATTTCGCTCGGTATACTCTAACGAAGTCTAGGCTGGCACTGTATCCCATTTATGTGCATTCCCATCCAATAATAACAATATCATATCCAAACCACAATTTACTGAATTGAATATCGAACGTGAAATAAAAAAACTTAATACTTTAAAAGGCGCCGGGCCTGATAATATACCTCCCTACTTTGTCAAACGCTGCGGTCGTTCTATTGTACTACCTTTAACTCAAATTTTTAATCGTTCTGTTTCTGAAGGAATTTTTCCTGATGAATGGAAAAAGGCACGTATAATGCCCGTTTTTAAAAAAGGAGGTCACGCCAATGTGAAAAATTACCGTCCAATATCAATACTTTCATGTTTCTCTAAATTGTTTGAGTCTCTTCTGTATCCCATCATAACAAATTTAGTAAATAATAGTATTTCCGACAACCAACATGGATTTCGTAAAGGCCGTTCTGTACTCTCAAACTTAGTCCCCTTTATTTCAGATATATCTCAAACAGTTGATTCCGGTTTAGAGGTAGACGCAATTTATACCGATTTCAGCAGCGCCTTTGATAAAGTTAACCACCAAATCCTTATGCAAAAATTGGAAGTGTACGGTGTGGCAGGAACGCTACTGAATTGGTTCAGATCTTATTTGCATGGTAGACCCAGAGTGTAGTCGTCAATGGATATGAATCCCAAACTTATTTCGCTGAATCTGGCGTCCCACAAGGATCCCATCTGGGACCGGTTCTCTTTTTAATATTTATTAACGATTTATCTTATCGCATTAAACATTGTAAAATTTCTCTATTCGCTGATGATCTAAAAATTTTTCGTACAGTTAAGTCATTTACAGATTCAAACTTGATACAAGACGACATAAATGAGATTCTGGATTGGTGTAATTTGAACCGCATGACTCTCAACGTTGACAAATGTTACCATATTAAATATACCAAGAAAAAAAAACCGCTTGTGACAAACTACGAGATTGCTGGCAAGTCTCTAACTGAAGTTGAGGAAATACGAGATCTGGGCGTCATCATTGACAAAAAGTTAACGTTTGTGTCACATATAGATAAGGCAATTTCCAAAGGTGCCCAAATGCTCGGCTTTCTAAGAAGAAATACTGTCGGCTTTGGCAATGTTAACACAAAAATACTTTTGTATAACGCACTCGTGCGCAGCAATCTCGAATATGGTAGTACTGTATGGTCTCCATCCTATGTTGTTCATTCCCAACGAATTGAGAGCATTCAGCGGAAGTTCACAAGACATTTAGCATTCTCATGCAGCGGCTTCTCTCATAGAAATCCATACGAACAACGCTTATCTAAATTTAGAATGACCACCCTTCATGATCGTAGACGCATTCAAGACTTATGTTTTCTTCACAAATTGCTCAATAACCAAATACAGTGTAGCCATCTATTACAGAAAGTATCTCTAGCAATCCCCTATCATCATCCAAGACACAAAACAAAAAAAATATTTCATACCTCTTTTTCAAAAACTAACTTCGGCCAACGGTCTCCTATTAACAGAACACTGAACTTGTACAATTTTATCCAAACCCGCGATCCAAGCATTGACATCTTTCACGATTCATTTAATAAATTTAAGTCCAAATTACAAAAAAATATCCAATAGTTACTAACAATGTACATATTTAAATTATATACTTATAATAAAATTCTGCTATGTATCGGCAAATGTTATGTACACCATCAGTGTCATGTGTATCAGAATTATACTGGTAATAATGTTGCAATAATTGTTATAATACATATGATGTGGTTGTACTAATAAATAAATAAATAAATAAACTGCATTCGATTCATATTCAATCTATTATAAATATAGGGCTATCACCTCCACACAAGACGTTTTAAAGTGAACATACCTTGTTTTTGCATCACTCTAAGGTTGAATTGATAACTAATGCCTTCGGCATTAAGCTCCCTTAGTGTACATCCATAGTGTCCATCAAGAATAACTTTGTGTTACATGCTACCCGCATTCACAGAATAAGTAACTCTTTTATGGGACAATGTATAAGATTCTATAATAAAGTTCCCAACGAAGTCAGAGCAGCAGCATATTGTTTCAGGACATACTATCAAATTTCTGATTATTTAAGTGACAAAGCGTAAAATTAACACACTTGAATACAATGTCATTTTATTTTATGTAAATTTTTATTATATTAAAAAAGGATTCCTACTGAAATTTCCGTCAGTGTTTCTCAGTAGATGCCACGTTATGCACTGCACGGGAGGGTAAAATAATGACGATTCCACACAAATGTAACATTTAACGGAAAATTTAAACTTTGAATAAATTCTCAGGAGAAATCTTTGTGTGATGTGCACGATTATTTGTTCTGTGTCTGGGTGTAATGTTTCTATAATAATAATGTCCTCTTAGCCGATTTTGGCCACGGCGGCCAATCTCAATGGAGAATAGCCATCTGCGCTGAACATATTATAGCGCACAAGGATCTGGGCAAACACATGGGCAATTTATATTCCATTACTCTCATGATCCGATGGGACGACTAGCGACCGGAAGAAGTATTTAAGATATGAGAAATTAGGTAGAGCCTATCCTATGGCAACCAGACGCCACTGTAATTTTAGATCAGATGACAGTGTCTTAGTTGTCCCGAGATATATATAGATATACATTACCTCTTAATTCCAATGTAATGACGCCGAGTCCGTGCAGGTGGACGACTGCCGGCGCACGCACAACTACGACGAGTTCATCTGCACGTTCCTGTCCATGCTGGCGGAGCGCGGCACGCTGGCCGAGCTGGTGGCGGCGCAGCTGGAGCGCGGCCGCTCGGCGCGGGCGCGGCGCCGCCGGCCCCGCCCCCGCCCCCGCGCCCGGCCGCGCCCGCGCGCCAGGAAGTAGCTCTACCACTACTAACGAAGGAGTGTACCTGCCACCTTATAATAGAAAATGCTGGGTCACTTGTAAAACACCAACAACCTCGCAGTACTAGATAGATAACACCATAAACAATAACTTTTGTTTTACCACTTTTGATAATTTGTTAGTTATTTTTTCGTACATAAATAATGTCATTCGTCATATTGTCATTCTATTATCAACCTAACTATATATTATATATAAATACATAAAATAAATATATAAAAATATTATATAAATGGATACTTTTGTTATATTGTGATATACATCCTAACATACACACACACACACAAACACACACACACACACACACAGTCTAACTCGTTTATATAACTGTACGTTGACAATAATTAAGTACGCATCTATTTTGGGAGGGGCCGAGTGCTAAGATACAGGCCTCGGCTTAGTTTAGACTCCAGATCTCCCACGAGTTACATAATAAGGTCTATAGTTTGTCAACACTGTTTTTGTTAAAAAAACGTTGTAATTTGTGGAGATAAAAATAAAACATTTTTGTATTTGTATAATTATTAATTTAATTTCTCGCTTGAATGTTTATAACTCTATGCACATTACTGCCGCCAATTAATGCAACAAGGTTTCCGAATTGGCCTACTTAAAGCATGAAATTAACTAGATAAATATCTGGCGAAGAAAGTGTTATAATTAGCAGCGCAAGCGCGCGAGTCGAGCGTCGTATTAATGAAACATAGACCTACAAATGTTACAGCGTTAAATGAGCAGATCGAGTGGTACGGAGATGTGAGTCAACAAAGACAATTCAATATAATTAAACCTATGTTTGCGTAAATCTACTTTCTGTTCTGCATTGATGGATAACTGGTTATCCACCACTAATATTCAAGTATATCATTTTTCTAGTGTTTTTATAAATCACTTTCACAATAAAGGTGTAACAAATTGTGTTGTATTAATTTGCAAATAATGGCATATAATTAGGTGAACTTTGTCAATTTCAGTATGAATTGAAAACAATGAGAATAACTTTGATTATTTGTTTGCAGCTATACTTCTATTACTATTATGTAGTTTCGTGTTCTATTAAAGTAGCTGGACTACTTGGTAAATACTTATTTTAAGTATGATTTAATTTATATTTAATCTGTATTACTTTAATTTACTGTATATTAAAAAGCTAAACTTTAAGCCTTGTCTTTTCTTTGTTCATCATCCATTTATCTACGAGCTACGTGCCCCGCCAACTTCAGCTTTGCAATTCTTCGGGCTATGTCGGTGACTGGTTCGCATGCGGATTTCGACATTTTTGATTCGATTTCGCAGGAAAACTCGAGCATAGCCCTCTCCATTGCTCTTTGGAACCCTGAACCTTCTAATAAGGCCTATAGTAAACGACCACGTTTCTGTTCCGTAAGTCAGCACTGGCAATACACACTGGTCGGAGACTTTCGACTTGAGACACTGCAAGATTTTGGCTAGGAAAATGTGCGGTTGATTAAATAGGGTTAGTAAAAGCGGGTAGTAAACTCTCTTTGAATATTACAAAGTATGGTGTTTTATTTGAGGGTATCAGTGTGGGACCGGGGTCTTATACCATTCCAGTAGATAAGGATGCTTGCATTTGACCTGTACGTAAAATTCCTTTTGGTGAGAGAAAGTTGACAAGGATAGTGCATGGAAATTGTTAGATAGGGCAAGGCAGGTTGGAATAACATTCAATCTTTACAAGTGTGTAACTATATAAAGTTACTAATTTAGATCATTAATTTAGTGTCGAAGTCATACAAAAAGATGACAAGAAGTTATAAGCTGTAAAAGAAATGAAGATCCTTCAAATTAGGTAGGATAAGGATTAAGGAAGATTTTAGGTATGGTGAACTGGTTATGTAAATTTATCCGCAAATATTCCCTAAAGGTAATCCACTACGAGATATTCTAAAAAGAGACAGATTATAATATATATATAATAAAAAGAATAACGCTAGTTTTTGTTATAAAAAAACTAAGTTTTTAATTTTGCAGGTGTATTGGTTGGTGGATTTTAATTTTGTGAGTGTATATGTATAATAACATAATATAATATATACATATAAAATGCTTTGCCCTGAATGAGAGACTGACGAATCAACACACGGCCGGAACCGATGATCGTACTTATAGGTAGGCCTGAAACTTGGAGGCTGTGCGAAATGAAAGCTTCCTAATATAAATTTTTTTGGAAAGTAAAATTTGACCCAACATGTTTTGCCCAAAGGCCAATAAACCGTCATAGGTTCTCATAATCAGCCTGTTATCGTCCAGTTCTGGTGTGAGGCATAGTTTGCCGTAGTCATCGCGCTTTGCAGTTAGGTGGTAGGTATTACACAAGAGTCGGTGTATCCCTAAGGGCCGGCGCATATGGCGGAGCGCAGCGCAGAGCATGCCCGCGCAGTTTTCTCAGGCGCCTCAGGCGAATTTTTAACCGAGATACGCGCGTCCGCGCGGCGAGTACGCGACAGCGCGAGTATGCATTAGACTGCGTATAATCGAGACACCGTCGTCATTCGTTTTGAAATGTTTCGAGTGTCTAAACATGTACATAAATATTCGAATTTGTATAATAGCGATTTTAACTTAGCTCAAATATATTGGGCTCCAGGTGTCACTAACAGTTCACTACCTAGCACTTGTTTGAGATAATTAGAATTTATGGACGTTAGTAGAATTTCTCAGTACAATTTTGTAAAGAACTGTTCTGCGCGTACTTTGGATCTAGTTTTGTCAACCATAGCTACGTGCACTGTGAGTGAAAGCAGTTTCTCTTTAACTCCTGTTGATAAACTATATTCCCGCTTGAGCTTATCGTGTCATTATTAAAAGAATCCAACCTCCCATACAATAGTCTCAACAATAGAAAAAACATTTATAAGGCAAATTATGAACATATTAAAACATGTATTATCGAACATGACTGGAATCAACTATTTGCTAATATTAATGATGCAGATAGTATGTTAAGAGTGTTCTATGAAGTGTTAAATGGTGCAATAAATACATTTGTCCCAAATTGAAAGTCAATGGTTTACAACTACATTCCCAAAACTTTTAGAGAATTACCCTTACGGCTATTTAAGATTAAATTAAAAGAATGGTTGATTCATGAATGTTTCTATACATTAAATGAGTTTCTAAGTCGCAAGACAAACTAAATTTATTTTACTTTATTATTAAGAACTTTTATCATTAAGAAATTTTATTATTAGGTTTTGAAGAAGTTGTACTAAAATTAACTAATTATTATTGTATTGTGTCATTTATTTAATTGTGTGATAATTTTACTTTTTAATTTACTTTAATACTATAACATGTAATAGTACCTAAGTCCCTTAATATTCGCATGCCCACTAAGGGTAGATGTCGGAACCTACAAAACAATGTACTTACCATCTTTGTGACCATATCTGAAGCGAATAAAGAAATTATTATTATTATTATAATGGCTTGCCGTTACCCTCCATGGTTTAATAAGGCAATTATTAGAACACTCAAAGAGAAAAATAAGTTAAGACTACGCTTTAGGAAATATAAGAACCCGTTGGATGAATCGGAACTAAAATAAGTCTCAAAACCTGGCCAAAATCTTGTACAGTACATTTATGGAAAACATAGAGCCAGAAATTATAAATAATCCGAAACTGTTCTGGACTCATGTTAAGGCTAAGCGTGGTGAGTCTAGTATTTATCCACTAACAATGACTGACGGTCAAACTATAACATCAAATGGTTAGGATTATTGTGATCTATTTGGTAATTACTTCGCATCTGCTTAAACCCCTGATCATGGCACTAAATTCAAGAATGACTCTAATTATCTGGACACATTAGAAACTAATAGTCAATGGCTGACGATACCAGAACTTGATAGTGATACTCTATTCAAAAAGCTGCAAGATGTTAACATCAGGAACGGAGCAGGTCCTGACGGAATCCACCATTATTTGTTTCTGCCTGTGCATCGGTGCTGGTAACCCCGTTATTAAAAATATATAAGTAATCGCTAGCCACTAGATCCTTCCCATCTGAGTGGAAATAGGCCAAAGTGGTTCCAGTACCCAAGTCAGACAAAAAAGACACAATTTCCAACTATATTCGCGATAGGGGTATATATTTCCAAATATATACCCCTATCGCGATACTCTCCACGTTTGCTAAGATTTTAGAATCAATGATCTGCCCTTACATCCAACGCCATTTCAGACTTTATCTCACCGACCACCAACACGGCTTTGTTGCCTCAAGGTCTACTACCACAAACTTACTTGCTTTCTCGGAGTCCCTAACTGAATCTATCTACTCAAACAAGCAATTAGATGTATTATACACCGATTTCAGCAAGGCCTTTGCTAAAACCCCTCATTCAATACTGATCCATAAACTAGCAACGTACGGTATCACTGGTCCCTTGCTGAAATGGCAAGAATCTTATCTGTCAAAGCGTGAAATTTATGTTGTTAACGGCTTTCGATCTGCCAGCAATTATTGTATGTCTTCCGGTGCCCCACAAGGGTCACACCTTGCTCCTATATTATTTATCATATACAATATGTAACGTAATTAACGCACACCCCAATTAGAATATTATGTTGTAATCATAATAAAAACACAAAATTTTTATTTTAACATGTATATGCATTGTTATTTACTAAATTAGTTTCTTGGAATAAAGTTTTTTTTTATTATTTTGTGTTGAATGATGGAATTTGTATGTATACAAATAAATCTGCGATTTCAAAGTCTTACTACTTTGACTTACGGTCCATTTCAATTTGTTTTGACTGTACAGGGTTAAAATAACGATAATTTCTGTAGTATTTCTTATTTTGGAAAAAAAATACCAATATTAATAATGATATAATCGATTCAGTAAACGATTCTGAACAAACTATTTTCTGGATGTGCGTTATTATGTTACACTATATAAACGACCTTGCCCAATGCTTCCACTTTTCCAATTATTTTCTCTACGCTGATGACTTTGTAACGTTGCATATCTATTGAACGCTCCTTAGTTTTTTTTATTATTAATTAACCAAAGATATTATAATATCTTTGTAATTAACACGCCCTGACATAATAATATCGCTGTTTTGTTCTCTGCCGGTTAAACCGGTTCGGTAGCCGTGAGCCGCCGAGCGGTCGTTAAGCGATCGGTGGGGGTTCAGTACGAGACTGCACTCAATGCGTTAGCACGTAAGCACAGTATTAATAAGAAAAGTTATTTTTCTTTTATTGTATGTCATCCACCGTGTTAATACGATTGAGAGATTCTCAAATATAATGTGTAAATGGTAAATTCAGTGTCAGCCCCATATTGGGTAAATGTTGATTAATATTTAGTTCTCACCCAATCAACTCATGTAGGGTATTGTAATATTATATGTGTAACGGCCACCTTTAAATGACTTTGTAGCATATTTCATTTCGCTTCATTTACTGGGTCTAATGCCTACCTACAATATAAATTAATATTCTGTGCGGTGCTTCACACCAATAATTCTATATCATTTATTTATTAACTTTATTTGTAAACTCCGCTTATGCCTGTGACAATTGCACACACTCCCCTTAAGCGTAATTAGTACTCCCGCTTCCTCATCACCATTACGCGGTCACAGACAGGACAATCTTTTATTAAAAAAATGAATATGTTATTTACTGGACGTAAATTCCAGGGTCCAAAGTTCGGCCTACGAGGGTCCAAAGTACGGTCTTTAACCGTACCGCAACATCACACCCACCGGTACCTGGTTGGTGGTCACCGACACTGCCACACTACAGACCAACCTAATCCCAGTGGGTCATCCTCCGGCCTGCCAACCTCCTGGATCTCCGCGTGATCACCGTCATCGTCGAATCCAGGAGAGTACTTGGCGCGCCTACCTCTATAGGGCATAATAATTGACGGGCTTATAACCCATGACCATTTAATTTTTTTGATAAATTTGTAAGTTTATTGAGTGTAGTGATTTGTTTTATTTAATTTTACAAACCACACCTCATACGCTTAAAAAGTGTGCTCGAAAAATCGAATCATCGAGAAGCGGATGCGAGCAGAGTAGCGCGCTTGCGGGTTCCTGCGCGCGCTTTTCGCATGTAGTCGCTTCCATGCTCTTCAGGAATTAATTGTAGTGCAACTGATTTTAGAATTTTTTTGCCAATAGTTTGCCAGTGAAAAATGCTCTGCGCTGCGCTCCACCTTATGTCTGCCGTCCCTTGGTCACCTTTTACGACACCCACGGGATGATTTGGGCTGGCCCTGTTATTCTTTCTGGGCTGGAAACCACATAGGTACTTTAAAACACTAAGAACATTCAACTGAGTTTTCAGCGACGTACTAGACAGGTGTATCGCTGGAAAAGCCATATTATCTATCGTAAACACAAAAGAGCGTAAGTAAATAAAACAAGATTTTTTAAAAACGATTTTTATTATCATACTACGAACAGCGCCGTATTTACATGGTCATCATATTGTTAAAGAAATGTAACAACAACAACTGATTATTGTTTGCTTAGGCACGTACTCCATCGAACAACATTCTTAAACATTTAGCTAACTATACGGTACGGTATTGCTTATCGGTAGCTTTCGTTGAGTGTCAACACACTATGCCGAAGGTAAGCGGCCGAAGTTCGGAATGATTACGCCTGTAATGCTACTAAATTACTGACACATGCCGAAATTACTTTGCGTTATAGCGTACAGCCTAACTTCGGCCGGGCGTAAGTTCACCGGCAACTTATTCTGTAGAGCACACATTATGCCGAAATAACGTTGCGTTATAACATACAACCAAACTTCGGCCGGCGTTCACCGGCAACTTATTATGTAGAGCACACATTATACGCGGCCGAAGTTCGGCATGATCACGCCTGCAATGCTATTTGATTTACTGACGACACAATATACCGAAATTAGGTTGCCCTATAGCGTACAGCCAAACTTCGGCCGGGCGTAATTTCAGCGGGAACTTATTCTGTAGAGCACACATTACTCGACCGAAATTCGTCTCGATGACACCAAAACAGCGGAGACACTGAATACACAAAAGTTGCGCAACTGAATTTCTGCCGTGTAAATTCGGCAGTTATAGTGTGACATATCAGCCGAATACGTCGGAACGTAAAATCAGCCGCGGAATTCACGTACCGTCGGCATAGTGTGTTTAGACACTTAGGCTTATCCAGAAAATAAACGTACGAACGGATTCGAATACTTGATTATAACGCTATCATTGGTTCTGACTTTAATGCCGTCATACTTTATGTCCATTAAGACGATTAGTTCTGTACCTCTACCACGACTCCATAAAGTTTACTTACTCGATGACACTATACTAAAAAACTTTGATTAGGTTTTTAGTATAGCAATTTTAAGTTTATTGAAGTTTCCGCTAGAGGCGGTGCTAATCAAGAAAATATTGCAAATAACATCGAGCTAGTAAATTACATGAACTTAAGGTAGGTATGATGATCGACCGCTCGAATTTGTTCGTACGTTTCGCTTGTTGCCAACTCGTACTAAGCCAGCTTTTATATGCGTAGACAAGAAATTGTAGATTTAAAACCTCAACTCACCATATAAAATCCTGCGAAACATATATGTCAGAATCGAATGACTCATATTACTAATATAAGTCTCTAATACTTTTGAAATAAAACTTTTTTAGGCAAGCTTGACTTGGGAATAAGCTGGTGATTGCGTTACGAAAACTGTGATCGGCCGGGGCGAACGGAAGTTGAGAGGGAGAAATAAGTTAGTGAAGAAAGAGTTACGTTTCGTTTATTACTGTAGGGACAAGAGAGAGGTACGAACACACATTTTCTTTATCTCTTTCTTTCATAGCCAGTTACGTTTCGTTATGCATTAGTACAATAGCAATAACGACGGTCTAAATCTAAATCGTTTCGTAAACAAAATCCTGTCTACGCATATCCGATCACGATCGAATCGACACGCATCTAGCGCGTAGTATATAAAATCGAATAGTAATGGTGGTATATGCAACTACAAAATGTAGGTAAAACTCTTTAAAACGCGAATTTATGTGAGAAAATAAATTATATCTGCATATTAATTTTAATTTAACTTTGATGTCGAGCATTTATTTTCGTATAAAAATAAATTATCAATTAAAATGTCTGCTTCATTAACGTTTAAATGTGCATAGATGAACTACTACGTATAATATGTATAAAAATGAATGTTTGTCTGTATGTCCTTTATAGACTCGTAAAATATGCATTTTATCATGTGATGATCTTCAGCAAAGTGTTGTATATGAGTCCACGAAGGTTTCTGAGTTGGTACGACCAATCTTCGACAGATTGCACCACTATCATTCCAATGAATTTCATATATTGCCGTGACAGTTAATGCTGATGTAACACATAGGCTATCACATATTGATATTGTTTAACGCAGGTAAAACCGCGGGGCACAGCTAGTAATAAATAAAGAAGAAGCTGTCTCATAAAATGATATAAATAACGAACTTTCGATCTTTCCATCAGTTCGTTGCGATGGAATTATTTAGTGACGAAGTTTAATAAAACCAATATGGTTTTAGTTAAATACTAGTCCACGGTATAAAATAGGTTGTTTACTCCTATTTACCAATTGTCCATGGGTGGCACTCTGAGCGCGGTTGTTAGTCATCCGACGTACATTAAAATTATCAGTACTTTGATTCTTCGTGCCCAGTTTAGCCACTAATTATTATAATTATAATATTGTTTCTTTTCATCCCTGGACACCGTGGACGTTATCATTAGCAATGTTTTTGTGATGAGGTAAAAAAATGTGAGCCGTCACGGGACACCTGGCAGATGTGAAACATCGACTTTATTTTGTAAAAGTAATATGCAGAAAAGAACATATTGTGATAGGAACTAAATAAGTCATAATGATAAAATAAAAAGTCGATTGCGCATGGCGACGCGTCGCCACACCGTACACACTACTATCGTATAGCGTGGCGACGCGTCGCCACGGAATGCGTTGCCACGCCAGAAATCTGTTTTACGTGCGGCTATAGATGTTTCTACAAGATGGACCGATGATCTTGTGAGGTTCGCTGGAAATCCGGCAATTGGAGGCCTTTGTCCAGCTGTGGGCGTCAATCGGCTCATATCAAGATGATTATGAATATAGTAGTTCATCTATACTTCTAATTTAAAATATTCGACAAAGTATTATACCAATGGTAC
The DNA here is from genome assembly GCA_951640165.1 of Pseudoips prasinana. Lineage (NCBI taxonomy): Eukaryota > Metazoa > Arthropoda > Insecta > Lepidoptera > Nolidae > Pseudoips > Pseudoips prasinana. Next base: position 22,534,974 of record OX621260.1, read on the forward strand.
CGTGCTTAGAGTGAACTTCCAAAGCTAAAGTTGATTTATACAACTATTGATTTCAAAAGGCATAACTCTTAAAATACGTTATTTTTTTCCTCAAAACACACACACATTAACATTTGTTCATTTGGCGTCACTGACAAGATAACAATACCTTTATAAGAATAGTTGATTTACATTATAACATGAATACATTGTAGCTACGATTACTTGCACAAGGCTTGTATATTACAATTTTTACGACCAAGTATATAATTAATTACATTACATACACCAATTTATGTTTGGTTGATTTAATGATCTTAATCTACGTATAGTATGAGATAAGACGACACAAATTTCACATTCATATCCTACTATTATTATAAACGCGAAAGTTTGTAAGTATGGATGGATGGAGGTTTGTTACTCTTACACGTAAAAACTACAGAATGAATTTTAACGAAACTTTACTATAATATAGCTTATACATCAGAATAACACGTAGGCTACAATTTATAAGGACATTGTGTGAATTGTCCAAAATATGACGATAAATGACAAGTAAGTAGGAAAAAAATGCACCATCTGCGAAATATTAGGGCGTACACTGCCAAATCCGCTAGAGGGACACATCCTACTAATATTATAAATGCGAAAGTTTGTGAGTATAGATGTACGGATGTATATTTTTTAATCTTCGACGCCAAAACTACTTTAACGTGGGTGAAACCGCGGGGCATAGCTAGTATTACATATATATACAGGAGGCACACTATCCTTAGCATTTTTAATTTACATTACGGTGTCATTGAAAATACCCATTTTTAAATCTACTTAGTACACTACAGTGGCAATGCGGCCAGCATTCTGGGCACGATGCTCAAAGGCAGCGATACCGAAGTTTTTTTCGACGCCTAAAGATGAGATCTTATATAATAATACGTATATATTTAATTTTAATTGAAATATAAGTATATATTTTGAGTACTTCGTTTTACGTTTCTTTAGTTGATAATTTAAGTTATTTCAATAATAATTGTCAATCATTCATAAACTGTTATATTATATTTGTAAAATAAATAAATAGATTAATTACATTTTGAAATAAATAAATATTTGGCTGATTAGTACACTATGTATTAAAAGGACATATATAATTATACATATAACGTCACACAATTGTGTAGTCCAGTTACATTACCATCTAATGTTCAAACTGAGACTTTTGTTTTAACGAAGAGTACATAGGATCTACTTGTTTCGTGAGAAATTTCTTCCAGCTGTCCCGCCACAGGAAAAGATATTAAAGATAGTCAATAATGTGTGTAGGTCAATAATAAACTTACATACTAATAATTTAAATAAATACTTAAATACGAATATATACCTCTATTATACTCAATGTTAAATTTAAAATACACTAAATACTTTAATCCGTATGTGTACTGAATAATTTGCTTAGTGTGACTTAGGATAGTATGCCTCCGATATAAATAAATATTATATTATATAAATTTTTCTACAATATGGTCGAAAAGTACGGTTGAAAAATGCCATCCATCAATCAATTTAATTTCCGATTTACCACTGGTTTACCTCAACGGTGGTAAGGCTTATATAAACTTCTTCAATATAATATAAATATATTATATTGATATATCAATTATCGTTGACCTTAATATGGTATTTCAAGTTGTCCAGACAAAAATGATTTTACACGTTATGACCATCTAACCGATATAACATTTATATCCAAATCTCTCAGAATTGAGTGTGTATTCAGAGAGTATCAAGATTAAATATTTCAGCCATATTATTACTTATAGCCAGGCATGTAGGCATCCCTAATTTCCTTAATAAAATTTGTTAAAAAACAACGGGACTTGGCTCCTAGTAAGGAAAATATATACTAAAACGTATAAGGGTAAAATAAGTGTCGTCGGATCTCATACAAATAGTATTCATAGTCCTGGAAGCCGAAATGATACTGTTAGGTACAGTTCAATTATTGCGAACAAGGCAAGTGACTCGATGATAAAACATCCTATATCACAGACCAACGAAAATATTACACAAAACTTACATCCAATACATACATATGGCACTAAACTAAAACCTGACATACATTAAAGGCAGTGTTTGTAATTATCGAGCTGAACTCGAATACAGATTAAAAAAACCCCCTTGTGCGATACAACACTATCTCGAAGCTTTTTTCGTTACATTTCAATCACAATATAACTGAATTTCTACTGCTACAGGTGTTTCAACAATATACTCCCGCACTATTACAAAAAATAATAATAATACTCGACAATAACAATTCATAAAACCATTAAAATATACGAAGGACAAATCGGCAGTAGCACCAGTTACCATAACATAGCGACGCGCACGGTCTCAGGTTCACAACCAAAACTTATTGCTATTATCACTACTTCAAATTGCACTACTTTGGGTGTACATAAAATTGTGAACTCCAAACGGAAGCGTAAAATTATAAAACTAAATCTGCGCGATTTGAGCGAAATATACTCACATGCATCGACTATTACACTCCGCGAGAATCCATCCGATATAACACTTAATTATTTGATCAAAATATAATCCTCAAAATTTAACTAATAAAAAAAAATCTACATCAAACCTTAGCACACTATTCACTACCGCATACATTCATAGATAAGGAACAATATCAGCAATCAATAATCATATGAAAGTAACAATGTATATAGTCTAGTCCTCAACTCTCCGCGTCGGGCCGCGCCAGCCCCGCCAGCACGCCGGGCAGCGACAGCTCCTTCAGCTGGCGCTTCTCGATCTCGGCCTTGAACTGCTCGATGTCTTGCGGACTGCAACGTGGAACCAATTATTAACTGTCCAAAAAAATATTTTCGACGCTTAAGGATGAGCCTCATATCTATACAATTAATAAAACTGTAGAAAAGTCGTTTTTGTACAGACGCCAGCACATCCAGCTATCCCAATCTGTCAAATTTCTTTTACAAATTTTCAACTCTGTCAAAAAGTCATAAGGTTTACTTTCAATTGGGGAAATTTGACAGATAGGGGTAGGTTGAGGTGCTGGCGTCTGTACATCAAATAGAAATAAAAAAAAAGCCAGGGTGTTAAAGGAGAACCGATAGAACCAATTTCCAGAATTTTTATGATTTTTGTCTGTTTATTTGTTCGGGCATCACGTAAAATGTACGAAAGCAATGTAGATAAATATAATGTAGTAACATTTAGTTTTTGTTTTATTGCAATTTATTAACTTCAATTGTATACAGTTTAATTGTTAATTTCGTCAATATTGCTGGTGATTTTGTCTTCTGCACTACTAAAATATTTCCATGACATTACAGCAAAAGACAGGGTTTTTTTATTGGCTATAGAGGTTGTGGTTTGAATCCCCACCCAGGACAAATCTCAGTATGATAAGCACGATTATTTGTTCTGTGTCTGGGTGATGCCTGTTGGCGTGGTTGGCAAATGCTTGCTTTTCACGCCAGAGGTCGTGAGTTCGATTCCCACACCAGGACAGATATCTGTGTGCATATCATCTATATAAGTATGTATTTACAAAAAAAAGTAGTATAATAGGTTAGGGAAAAAGTTACTTCGCATTTTTTAAGAAAATTTAAAACATTTATTAATATATAGATTATTTACATTTAACTAAAGTATGTAGGTAACATTTTGTTCGATAACTTTTTGCCATCATGTAGGTAGGGACATGATCCCATTGCTATAGAAATTTTGGGACTTCTGATCAAAATACCGCGACAAGTGGTTTTGGCAGTCCTAGTGCGATGTTAACCTGACACTGACTAAAGAATTCTGAAGAGACCGAAACAGGTGGAAATCTGAAGGTGCAAGGTCAGGACTATACGGCGGATGCATTAACACCTCCCAGCCAAACTCTCTTAATTTTTGCGGAGTGGCTAAAGATGTGTGAGGTCTAGCGTTATCATGATGACAAACCACACCCCTTCTGTGGATTAATTCCGGCCGCTTTCTCTCACATTTTTGCTTTAATCTCATCAGTTGTTCATAGTAGAGTTCAGAATCGATGGTCCTGCCTGGTGGTAACAGCTCATAATGAATCATGCCCTTCCAATCCCACCACACACACAGTATCACCTTGTTGCGAGTTAACCCGGATTTCGGCACAGTCTGTGAAGCCTGACCGGCCTTTGACCACGACCTTTTTCGCACATTCTTGCCGTATTCTTTCATCACCAGTTATCATCAGCTTCTTCAAAAATGGCTCGGTTTCATTACGTCGTAATAAAGAATCACAAATGAGTACACGGTTCATTAGGTTTCTTTCAGTGAGCTCGTCAGCTACCCAAATATAGAGCTTTTTTGTGTACCCAGTTTCTTTCAAATGCGCCAAAACTGCTTTGTGGTCCATTCCCAGTTCTTCAGCTACGTTGTAAGTACTGATATGCCGATCTTACTCCACTAAAAAAAAATGGCATCCATTTTATCAGTAATAGGGCGACCAGAGCAACGTGCATCTTTGACATCAAAATTTCCGGATTGAAAACGCTTAAACCAAATTTGTGGTACTCTCACAGATACTGCACTTGGTCCATAAACATCGCAACGTTGTTTTGCGGCTTGCTTTGCATTTTTACCTTTTTTGTAATACAATTTTAAAATGTATCGAATTGCTTCATTAGATTCACTCATCTTGACAGTATGAAAAACAAATGAAAATCACACATTTTCCTAATTTGAATTTGGAATTATGTTCTCTAAAATTTAAACTTTAAAGGGTACCAAAACCAGCCAGATACAAATAGTATAGCCAAAGAGATTTTATGACAACTTCATACATACTGTAATGCGAAAACAATTTTTCTCCAACCTAATGTGTAATATATCCGTTATCTGGTTTCCATAGTACACGCTCTGCCTAGTATGGGATCAGACGGCCGTGTGTAAATAATGTCCAAGGATATTATATTATTATTACTTATCTATGCATATAATAAATCTGTAGAAAATCCGTTTTTGTAAAAAATCTATCAAGATTTAATTAAATACATCATTTAAGTCTTCTTGTTGTAGTTCTTCGACATAGGAACTTTAAGATACGTAAAATGTAAATAGGGGAAGCTAAAAGTGACGTTTAGCGCTAGATAGTGGAAGGGGGAGCTTACCTAATCTGCACGAAAAGGATGCCGTTGATGAGGTTGAGCATGTCGATGACGGAGGCCATGCCGGGCGGCTGGATGTGCAGCGGCGCGGGCGCGGGCGCGCGGTAGGCGTCGGCCAGGCGCTTCTGCAGCACCACGGCCTGCTGCGTCAGGTGGCGCAGGCACTCCGACGACTCGCGCGTCTTCTCGTGCTTCTCGCCCAGCTGCGGACAGAGCGGGGTTAGCACGACTGGCAGTGAGCAAGGCGCATAGCCTTGTGAGGGTCGCTCGGAGCCGCAGGATGCGGGTAGGACAAGACTAGAAATTGTGGAGGTCATTGGGGGAGGGCTTGTTCAACAGTGGACGTCTTTCAGGACAGCGTGCGCGCCGGTAGGTGGCGCGCCACGCCCGCCTTCAGCGAGCGGGCCCCGCCCCCCTACGTGTGCACAGTGCGTACTGACCAGCTGCTTGTAGATGGAGTAGGTCTCCTTCTCGTGCTGCAGCGCGGCTCGGAAGTCGCCGAGGCAGGACAGCGTGCGCGCCAGCAGGTGGCGCGCCACGCCCGCCTTCAGCGAGCGGGCCCCGCCCCCCTACGTGTGCACAGTGCGTACTGACCAGCTGCTTGTAGATGGAGTAGGTCTCCTTCTCGTGCTGCAGCGCGGCTCGGAAGTCGCCGAGGCAGGACAGCGTGCGCGCCAGCAGGTGGCGCGCCACGCCCGCCTTCAGCGAGCGGGCCCCGCCCCCCTACGTGTGCACAGTGCGTACTGACCAGCTGCTTGTAGATGGAGTAGGTCTCCTTCTCGTGCTGCAGCGCGGCTCGGAAGTCGCCGAGGCAGGACAGCGTGCGCGCCAGCAGGTGGCGCGCCACGCCCGCCTTCAGCGAGCGGGCCCCGCCCCCCTACGTGTGCACAGTGCGTACTGACCAGCTGCTTGTAGATGGAGTAGGTCTCCTTCTCGTGCTGCAGCGCGGCTCGGAAGTCGCCGAGGCAGGACAGCGTGCGCGCCAGCAGGTGGCGCGCCACGCCCGCCTTCAGCGAGCGGGCCCCGCCCCCCTACGTGTGCACAGTGCGTACTGACCAGCTGCTTGTAGATGGAGTAGGTCTCCTTCTCGTGCTGCAGCGCGGCTCGGAAGTCGCCGAGGCAGGACAGCGTGCGCGCCAGCAGGTGGCGCGCCACGCCCGCCTTCAGCGAGCGGGCCCCGCCCCCCTACGTGTGCACAGTGCGTACTGACCAGCTGCTTGTAGATGGAGTAGGTCTCCTTCTCGTGCTGCAGCGCGGCTCGGAAGTCGCCGAGGCAGGACAGCGTGCGCGCCAGCAGGTGGCGCGCCACGCCCGCCTTCAGCGAGCGGGCCCCGCCCCCCTACGTGTGCACAGTGCGTACTGACCAGCTGCTTGTAGATGGAGTAGGTCTCCTTCTCGTGCTGCAGCGCGGCTCGGAAGTCGCCGAGGCAGGACAGCGTGCGCGCCAGCAGGTGGCGCGCCACGCCCGCCTTCAGCGAGCGGGCCCCGCCCCCCTACGTGTGCACAGTGCGTACTGACCAGCTGCTTGTAGATGGAGTAGGTCTCCTTCTCGTGCTGCAGCGCGGCTCGGAAGTCGCCGAGGCAGGACAGCGTGCGCGCCAGCAGGTGGCGCGCCACGCCCGCCTTCAGCGAGCGGGCCCCGCCCCCCTACGTGTGCACAGTGCGTACTGACCAGCTGCTTGTAGATGGAGTAGGTCTCCTTCTCGTGCTGCAGCGCGGCTCGGAAGTCGCCGAGGCAGGACAGCGTGCGCGCCAGCAGGTGGCGCGCCACGCCCGCCTTCAGCGAGCGGGCCCCGCCCCCCTACGTGTGCACAGTGCGTACTGACCAGCTGCTTGTAGATGGAGTAGGTCTCCTTCTCGTGCTGCAGCGCGGCTCGGAAGTCGCCGAGGCAGGACAGCGTGCGCGCCAGCAGGTGGCGCGCCACGCCCGCCTTCAGCGAGCGGGCCCCGCCCCCCTACGTGTGCACAGTGCGTACTGACCAGCTGCTTGTAGATGGAGTAGGTCTCCTTCTCGTGCTGCAGCGCGGCTCGGAAGTCGCCGAGGCAGGACAGCGTGCGCGCCAGCAGGTGGCGCGCCACGCCCGCCTTCAGCGAGCGGGCCCCGCCCCCCTACGTGTGCACAGTGCGTACTGACCAGCTGCTTGTAGATGGAGTAGGTCTCCTTCTCGTGCTGCAGCGCGGCTCGGAAGTCGCCGAGGCAGGACAGCGTGCGCGCCAGCAGGTGGCGCGCCACGCCCGCCTTCAGCGAGCGGGCCCCGCCCCCCTACGTGTGCACAGTGCGTACTGACCAGCTGCTTGTAGATGGAGTAGGTCTCCTTCTCGTGCTGCAGCGCGGCTCGGAAGTCGCCGAGGCAGGACAGCGTGCGCGCCAGCAGGTGGCGCGCCACGCCCGCCTTCAGCGAGCGGGCCCCGCCCCCCTACGTGTGCACAGTGCGTACTGACCAGCTGCTTGTAGATGGAGTAGGTCTCCTTCTCGTGCTGCAGCGCGGCTCGGAAGTCGCCGAGGCAGGACAGCGTGCGCGCCAGCAGGTGGCGCGCCACGCCCGCCTTCAGCGAGCGGGCCCCGCCCCCCTACGTGTGCACAGTGCGTACTGACCAGCTGCTTGTAGATGGAGTAGGTCTCCTTCTCGTGCTGCAGCGCGGCTCGGAAGTCGCCGAGGCAGGACAGCGTGCGCGCCAGCAGGTGGCGCGCCACGCCCGCCTTCAGCGAGCGGGCCCCGCCCCCCTACGTGTGCACAGTGCGTACTGACCAGCTGCTTGTAGATGGAGTAGGTCTCCTTCTCGTGCTGCAGCGCGGCTCGGAAGTCGCCGAGGCAGGACAGCGTGCGCGCCAGCAGGTGGCGCGCCACGCCCGCCTTCAGCGAGCGGGCCCCGCCCCCCTACGTGTGCACAGTGCGTACTGACCAGCTGCTTGTAGATGGAGTAGGTCTCCTTCTCGTGCTGCAGCGCGGCTCGGAAGTCGCCGAGGCAGGACAGCGTGCGCGCCAGCAGGTGGCGCGCCACGCCCGCCTTCAGCGAGCGGGCCCCGTGCGCCGCGCTCGTCACGGCCAGCGCACGCTCAGCGAAGCGCAGCGACAGCTCGTACTCGCCCACCGCGTGCAGGATCAGCGCGATGTTGCTCTGCGGCAGGACCAAAATTATACTGTAATTTTTTCTGTGTCTGGGTAGCATTTGATGGTGTAAATAAAGTAGAACTTTTTCACATTTTTTATTTCTTTGTCATAAATGTCTAACGGTGTCCTATGCCAAATCGAATCGAGAATCAGCTGATAGACCACAAAAAATTTAATGCATATTCAAAATTGAACATACGCTCGTATAAAAGTAGGTTAGATTAGAACTGCGACCTCTAAGTTAAAGCATCACAACTAATCTAGATCTCAATAAACACTAGTGCACTACTATTTGATATAACAAAGGCTTTCGATTTTGTAGCACATCCTATAAATATCAAAGCGAGCACGAGGCCCTGCGTTAGACTGAATAGGTTAGTATCTCGATTATAGAACACAATGCGTACAAATCACAAACATCGATTTTAACGATAATTTTAAGTCATATAGTCTAAATATCAACCTAACAAATACGGGGTTTCACAAGGAAGTGTGTTGGATCCTCTTTTGTTTCTATTTTATATTAAGTATTCACCGCACATAAACATCGACAAAACTGTATTGTTCGCTGGCAATATATCCTGTTATTGTTAAATCTGACAAACAAAAAAACAAGTGACGTTCAAATACTAATAAAAAAATAATTGAAAAGGTAGCAAACTGGCTAAAACAAAATAACCTGCAAATGAGCCAGAAACCAAGCAGAGGAATTAATTCAATATTATGAACTTGCGATTATTTAGACATTCGATTTGTCTATCAATTCATATTCCATTATTTGGCCTTGGATTTGGCATATTTCACCACATTAGGTTGATAGTAAGGTAATTTAAATTAATTATTTAAAAGTAATTTAAATTAAATTTTAACTGCCAGTGATAACGATTTTATATTATCGGGATTAAACGACGATAATTTGACGATGACTACTAATTACCTCAAACACTTGGTCTATTACAGAGTTCCAAAACAGTCGAGATGGAAATTTAAAAATTAAAACAAAAATCATTAATTTAAACATAATTAACAAAAATATCGTATTTTATTTATTAATTTTATGTATTGCGTGTATGATTTCCATTTTTTTATATATTTGATATTTGTTTAATATATAAAAAATATAATATATTTAATAATAATAAATAAAACTTGAGAGGTGTCAAGGGACACCCGGATGGAACGAAGTTATTTCTTATTATTTATTATGTACAAAAAATCTGTATACACTCAACAAAAATAATCGTTGCGACACCACGCTGTTCAATGCGAAATAGAAATGAAAATAACTGGCTTGCTTTCTATGAGAGAGAGAGAGACAGACAGAGAAACATGCGCACGCCGCAAAAAGTGTCGTGACAACTTTTCGTAAGATTTTTTTCCGTCTAGCACCCTTTCACAACGCGCGATAAGGAACTTCGTTCCAATAATCTTTATTTCCTACGACTAAAACCAATTCAAATGTCAGAATGTCATCTTTTGTCAATTACTATACAGAAAGATCTTCATCTTCAGAGCTTTCAAATTATTTTACTAGTCCAGTGCGTTTATTTAGTAAGATTTATGATATAACACTTTTATTAAAAACAAATTCAGAAATAAATGCAATACTATTAAAATTTAATTAGCTGGTGCTGATCACAATCGTAGCCAATATCGCTTCAACAATAATAAAACAACCATAAATATATTTATTTTTACTTACATCCAACAACGCCATCTCTGGGTGGTTTTCTCCGCAGACGAGTAACGCAAGGTAGCGTGCGCGGTACAACAGCTTCAGCGCCGTACTCACTTGGCCGTTCGCGAAGCAATATAGAGCCAAATGGGACTGAAACAATTAATTAATTTATTATTATTTTATTCTTAGCATATCATACATACATACTCACACACAGAGGGGTTTTTCTGTTTAAGCTTTGCCCGAGAGCGATAGGCAGAGGCAACCGATTACCATTTGTCAAGATCTTCGCACACTTCTTTTGCCTCAAAGTGATTTTGGATTTTTTCTGTATAGACCTGATTTTGCATTGGATCTGGTGGTAACCAATGCAAGATCAGATCTTTACAGAAATATCCAAAAATGACTGAACATGGGACCTGTGTGTGGTGAGGCAGTGTATGAAGACTGTTAGTGGCACTCACGTATTCCGTGATGGTGTAGGGGTGGTCGATGCCGTTGACGCGCTCGGACATGAGCACGGCCTTCTGCTGGTAGGCCATGGCGTCGCGGTGCTCGCCCGTGACGTAGCACAGGCGCGCCACCATGCGCAGGCACTGCGCGATCTCGCCGTGCATGGCGCCGTACACGTTGTTGAGCAGGTTCAGCGCCTCCGCGATCAGCTCGTGCCCCTCCGACACCGCGCCCGCCTGGATCTTGTTCTGCCCCGTCGTGTAGAAGTTGTACGCGTCCGATGCCTGAAATAGCCATTCTAAATTAAAGAATCCATCTATTTTCACCTACGCAGTATTTAAGAGCAAATAAAACAACCTTCCTTGTCTCTACAAAAATACTGACGGCAAATTGCCAGCACTTTAAGTACATCACGCATTGCTATTTATTCAAAAGTGCATCGTTTGTGAAAATAAATAGATGTCTGGCACTCGGCAGCCGCTACCACGCACACTAGTAACGGGTCGTGCGTTGTATGGTTACAATTCTAACCTAACCTACATATCTAGTAGCAAAACACATTTTAAGTTACGCCCGGGTAAATTTAATATACAACCAGTATATTAGACATAAATTAATGGGTAATTTCTTTGATGTTGATTGTGCCGATTTCAGGACGATGACGTGATACTTACTCTGGGGTTGATATGCTTGACGACTGGGAAAATGTTCATGATGTCTGCGGCTGTGAACGGCGCCTTGTTCTTGTTGTCGAAGTCGTACTCGCGTAACATCAGCTGTAAACCTACTTTGAGCGCAAATGACCTGCCACAAAAAAGTTGATTTAAGATATAACGAATTTACAATAAAAATACTAGTATATTTATACGGTAATTACCTCCGAAATCTATACATATAATAAAATCATAGGAAAGTCAAAACAGTACATTGAATATTTTTTTAAAGGATACTTGGGGCGTGATAGAATTATTGTCTGTATGTCTGTAAGTATGTCCTGGCTAAACTCAAAAAGTACTACATGGATTTACTACAAATTTGCATGAATATTACTAAGAGGTCGGAATAACATATGGACTAGATATTATCACGCTATCACCTACGGGGGAGGAGCTGTGGTATTTATAAAATCGTATGAATATAAGAATCTTAGAAATGCAATTTACCTGAGAAGTGATATTTTCTGTAAACCATGCTTCTCTATAACGGAATCCATGTTTTCAGCGTTTAATTCATAGCCCCAGTAACTCTGAAAATGTAAAATAAATATATATATATAATAAAAAAAGATACGTAACTTAACCTTTTCACCGTCCCAGAGATGTACAGACGCCAGCACATCCAGCTACCCCAATCTGTCAAATTTCTTTTATCATTTTTCAACTTTATCACATAAGCATAAGGTTCACTTTCAATTGGGGAAATTTGGCAGATTGGGGTAGCTTGATGTGCTGTCGTCTGTACAAGTGTAGAGTAACAAAGATACATACAGCCATACATGTATACTCACATACTATAGAATTTATAATATTAGTAGGATTTACCTTAATGCGTCCATCACGTCACATTACAACTATGCAATCGTACCGTGACGAACTGGGCACGCGAAAGTTTCTGACAATGGATATATGGATGATTGTTATTCTTTTACGTAAAAACTACCGAACGGATTTTGTTGAAACTTTGTAGTAATATAGTTAATATACTTATGTATCTGAATAACACATAGGTACATAATTATAAAATTTGACGCGGGTAAATTCGCGGGGCACAGCTAGTCATCTTTAGGTTTAAGATTTTTATTCTCATGAAGAATTTACAACTATTCATTTACATGAGAACATAATTTAGCACATTGTTGTCCTTCGAGCATTTAGCTGTCATGGTGGCGTTATTGTTTCAAATTTGCAAACAGTATTTTCTGCCGATTTATACGGGGGAAGAGTGAAACACGCATGGCACACGTGTAGAACAAAATCTTATGCATGTAAACGCACACTATAACAATCTCGCACACCAACTTAAAATTTGCACACATGTATAAAATAGAGTGTAGAACGCATTGTTTAGCATCACACTAAGATAATCTCTAGTGATGGGCATTGGATAAGGACCGGTGAACCTGAATGATTGAACGATAGATGAATGAGTATCACCTTAGCTTTCACGAGAGGTTTTGCCCTAAAGTAAAACACTGAATTAGATAGTAATATTATTTTTATACCAAATTTAACTAAATCGAAAATATATCTTTTGTAATAGACAGCAAAAAAAATAATAAAAGAACTGAATATAGTTGGTAACTATTATAATTCTAACAAATTAAAATCAAGGCTGTACCTACTTATAACGTAAAATACTTTTTATTGCACACCAATACACATCTAGGTAATGTTGTTATGTAACCCTTTGCATGCCGCTGTGTCGGCGAAACTTGTCGATCTATGTAATTTCAGCAACCTTGTATCGTGTTTCTGACAAATGAATGTATTCTATTCTATTCTTAACATAATAATTTAACACATAGTTATTGAAGTACAATGGGCGGTCTTATCGCTGCTGCGATTTCTTCCAGACAATCTTAAACGGAACATAATTCAAGAATCCACAAATAAACTATGTAGTGGAGGTGTTTGAATAAATTTACCTTAACCTAACTTAAACTAACATAAGTCAACCGATATAAAATTGCATACATAAAAAAATATTATCTATACATATAATAAAATCGTAGGAAAGTCAAAACATTGAATATTTTTTTTAAATGATATTTGGGGTAAGATCTACAATCGATATCGAAACCAAAAATATAGTTTTTAGAATTTTTGTCTGTTTGTCTGTATGTATGTCCGGGCTAAACTCAAAAAGTACTGCATGGATTAACTTCAAATTTTGCATCAATATTACTAAGAGGTCGGGTCAACATATAGGCTACATATTATCACGCTATCACCTACTGGGGAGGAGCTGTGATCTTGTCTATACATATAATAAAATCGTACGCTGTACGCTGATGATCAAGTTCTACTTACATCATCTGCGGACGAGTTGCAGGTGATGGTAACAAATATGCATGAAGCTTTTGAAAGGAAAGGGATGAAAATGAATGTTGGTAAGACGAAAGTAATGGTATTTGAGAGGGATGAATACACGACAGCTTGTGATATTGTGGTTGGAGGAGAGAAAGTCGAACAGGTGAAAGAGTTTGTATATTTGGGAACTTTGTTTACGAGAGATGGGAAATATGAGAAAGATATTGTTAGAAGAGTAAATGCGGGGAACAGAGTGAATGGGGCACTACACGCCTTTATGAGTAGCCGACAAGTCTCAAAGAAGGCTCGACTGGCCGTGCACGATGGAGTGTTAGTGCCAACTTTAATGTATGGAAGTGAAAGTTGGGTATGGCAGAAAAAGAATGAAAGTAAAATAAATGCAGTGGAAATGAGAGCTCTGAGAAGTATGTGTGGTGTGACTTTGAGAGACAGAATTCGAAATACTGTTGTAAGAGAGCGTTGTGGTGTGAAAGAGGATGTAGTCACAAAGATTGAAAAAGGTATGCTGAGATGGTTTGGCCATTTAGAAAGGATGAATGAAAGAAGACTGACAAAAGAAGTATACCTGGCCTGTGTGAATGGTACAACCGGAAGGGGAAGACCTCGTAGAACATTCTCTGAATCTCTCAAATTGGAGACGTACTTAGGAAAGGTGAGGTCAGAAGTACCCTAAACCTGCGAGCTTGTATGAAGAATATAATGTTAATAAACGAAGCGAAAGAGGTGTGCAAGGATCGTGACAAATGGAAGTCCGTTGTCTCTGCCTACCCCTCTGGGAGACAGGCGTGAGTCTATGTATGTATAATAAAATCGTAGGAATGTCAAAACTGTACATTGAATATTTTTTTTAAATGATATTTGGGGTAAGATCTACAATCGATATCGAAACCAAAAATTTTTAGAATTTTTGTCTGTTTGTCTGTATGTATGTCCGGGCTAAACTCAAAAAGTACTGCATGGATTAACTTTAAATTTTGCATCAATATTACTAAGAGGTCGGGTCAACATATTATCACGCTATCACCTACTGGGGAGGAGCTGTGATCTTATCTATACATATAATAAAATCGTAGGAAAGTCAAAACTGTACATTAAATATTTTTTTTTAATGATACTTGGGGTAAGATCTACAATCGATATCGAAACCAAAAATATAGTTTTAGAATTTTTGTCTGTTTGTCTGTATGTATGTCCGGGCTAAACTCAAAAAGTACTGCATGGATTAACTTCCAATTTTGCATCAATATTACTAAGAGGTCGGGTCAACATATAGGCTACATAATATTATCACGCTATCACCTACTGGGGAGGAGCTGTGATCTTATCTATACATATAATAAAATCGTAGGAAAATCAAAACTGTACATTGAATATTTTTTTTAAAATGATACTTGGGGTGTAATCTACATTCGATATCGAAACCAAAAATATAGTTTTAGAATTTTTGTCTGTTTGTCTGTATGTATGTCCGTGCTAAACTCAAAAAGTACTGCATGGATTAACTTCAAATTTTGCATTTATATTACTAAGAGGTCTGGTCAACCTAATCTAATGGAAGTTACCTTTGTGATTCATCGTTGATTATTATTTTACTTTATTTGACTTACTGACTTTACTTAAGGACAATTGATGACATCGGGTAATTTTTTTTAATCAACAGTAACAAAGTAGTCTTAAGTTTATTTCATAGCTAGGTTATTTATAGGTTAGGTTTTCTTAAAGGAGAATGCCCACGGCGCTATGGACAAATGTACTCAATTCAACATTGTTGTGTCTTCATCAAATCATCTTTAAAATATTCAATGGCATGTCTAAATACTACCTCAAAAGATTGAACACAAACTATAATGGGATTTCCGAGATATTTACAAAAATGAAATTACTATTTTGAGGTTATGTTCGACCAAAAATTAGTTGAAAAAAGCAATTTAAAAGGGGCTGAATGGGTTTACGGGTGAGCTTGATGTCTTTGAAGCATATTTGTGTAAAATCTGGAACGGTTTAGCTATGTCGGGTGGCCAGTTACTGGTGGACACCTGTGTCTACCTCACCAAGACTTACTGCTTTAGATTTTGCGCATTTTTAAATCTTATTCACGCGTTTCATGACATTGAAAAGCATAGAATAAATCATTAGTAAGATATCGCTCAGTGTTATATCTAGATCTTACTCAAACCATAGATGTGGCAGGTACCATGAAATGGTCTTTGTAAGTAGAAAGCGAAGGAAAAACACACAACAATAAATAAAAGAATGATTATTTCTTAAACTTGTATTTTATTCTTCTAAAAATACGTTATCCAAAAATATAGCTGGAACACTAACATTGTTATAACGTGCCCGGCTCAAATACCGCACTGTGCCCATATATGCACACAGCATCCTACAGTTCTTTTTCCTACAAACCAAGAACAATAGTATCCTACTATAGCGCTTAATGTATCTCTTACCTCTACATTTTCATCTTTATTTACTAAAATATAAGTATAATATGTACTACTAGACAGATACCTCGATTTTATTCATCCTCTTACTAAATAAGTATAAGTTCCCAATATGTATGTACTAAAGGTAATTCCTCCTCATAATCTTCCGATACTTCAATATGGTATATATATATGGTCTCATGTGCTCGCCATAGTAAGATCTGGCTTGTTTAATTTGATACGAGCCTAAAGCAAATCTTTTAAGCTCCACTTGCCAACAACAATCGACAACATGCGTCTGCGCCTAAGTGGCGTTAATATCAAAGAGCAGTTGAGACATTACTCGCCATGATCACAACTCAAAAAGTCCTGTCTTTAGTAATAAACAACACACATGGAGCAGCGGCGTTAGAAGTATGCTTATTTTCAATGGGTTGGCAGCAGTAACGGGGGAACTAAAAGGCTCGAATCGACGCACAACGTACCAAAACCAGCAGAAATAACAGTATTGTATTGCAAAAATATGTCAATAAATGTCAAATAGGTTGTACCCATACTGATGAAAGATCCTTTTTTGATCGATTTCCGTAAACCAGCCAGTGGTATTTCACGGATACCACTTGGCTCCGATGCCGCCGTTTACAACCACTGATATAAAAAATACGAGCAAAACGTGTGATTTAGAACTCTATTATTACGTTACACACAATTAACAATCAATACAAAGTCGAAATCATTTTATTTTATGTAGGTAGGTTTCGCACAATACCCGCAATAGAAAAATAGACATCCCTATGCTGTATTGACAGCCGAGAGTAAAAATGGCGTACTATAACATCGGAAACATAAAAGTACTAATTATTGTTCAAAAAACTATCCCATTTTAAATATTGATTGAGTCTATTTTAAAAAATATATTTTTATTTTATATATTTCATGCCGTTTAACGTTTTGAGACACAAGTAATTTATCAAGAGTACTGTTCCTGGGCAATCTCTTTTATATTGCTTATTTCTTTTAAAAGTTATTGTTTTTAGATTAAGCTAGAAGTTAGTAGTTATATTAGTTATCATTCAAAATTGTCGCGGGCACCAGCTACTATATAATAAGAAATATTAATTTATTAAAAATATCTATGTAATTGACAACTGATTCCAGTAAACCTAAAGTAAAACGTAGCAGAAATTACCTAACTAAGACAAACACAAACATAACATAAATAAATGAAAATGATAACGACATTAACGTGTTCACAGTTCACAATTTACACACCTAATCCATATTGGTAGCAATATTTTGCACTGCTACAAATATTATAATTAACTATCTATTATATTATATATCTATGTAACTAGAAATAATTATGTATACTTAATGACATTACTACAATATTTACAAGCACTTTTTTAAAGTCTACGTGAATATACACCATTAAAAAAAACATGAAATAAAAAACAAACAAATTACCGTGCACTGACGGGACTTCAATATTGGTATTGCACTAACAACCAATTTTCTTTTGTTGTTCGAAAGAGGGTATACAAACTCTATCGAACAACAAAAAAAAATTGGTTGTTGGTTCCGACGTATAATGTTCTGAGCAAATCACACTGGTTCTTGTTGCATTCCAGTTTGAATTTTGACCACAATTTTTTTCCATAATTCATTCAGCTTCGGATCCTTCGGAAACCTGTTAAAATTTAATAATGTTTGTCCTTGAATCATTTAAAAAATAAGATAAATTTAGGAAGAAAAATTATCTAAAAATGTATGAACAAAACTTCTAAAACAACTTTTAATTCGCTATAAAATAAGCATCCAAAATGTACTAACTACTAACACAGCATTGTAAACAATATAACGTTCATTCCATCATTCATTCAATCAAAAAATTCAGGAAGTTTTTCCCCGCACTACGCCTTCTACCAAGATAATGGCGTCGTAAAATTGTCACTTATCTGTCGCTGTAGTGTCACTGGTAATTCATTTTTGAATCAAAATTATGAAACATTACAAACATAATTGAAAAAATTATACTTACTTGTGTGTGTTAGGAAGTACCGCGTTCCCGAAAGTTTGACGTCGCTGATTGTACGAACTTTGACTTCTTCCAGGGGACGTAGGTTAAATAACACCACAATTTGTATCCAAAGCAAATACGACTTTATTGCATCAAAAATTACTTAACTTATGATATGGGCGGAAAATTTCAATAGGGAGATCTAGGAATCAGTTGAGAAACTCTATAACGCCATCTATTGATCTCCCCGTGAACTCACAATAGCGCCATCTATTGAATGGCACATGCACTCGGGAAAGAAACACTGATCGCGTTTTACATGAAAATACCGCACAGTTCACCATTTTACGGAGCACTACTTCACGACACGAAACGACACCAAATGACCGTATTCCGAGTGAGACAGTTTTATATAACGTGAATGGCCGAGGGGCACGAATGGCCGGCAGAGGGGTTCGCCTAACCTTAACGTCTCCATTGACAGCTAAATGCTCGAAGTTGTTGTCTGATAGACATACATAAAGCGGAAGGTATTAATAAAAATGGCAATTATGAAATCAACCTGTACTAAATATTGTTCTGTCATAGTATAAGCTCACGTCCAATTTTGTGCATTACGTGCGCGTGGAAGCAAGTATATAAACATTGTTACTAAATGTGTTACGAGTGCGCAAGGTAAAAAGAAAAGTTAAATTAACAAATAAAAAATAATTGCAAAGGATATGGCCAAAAATCTATTTTTATCAAAATTCTAGTCATTTATAATTAGAGATCCTGCATATTTACCAACAGTTAATTTTGTTCAAGCAAGGTATAGAAGTGGTTTCCTAGGATATTTTTAATTGGTCACAAATTACTGAAACAGTAGGGGAAGCAACCATATTAAGTTGTAACAGGGCCACTGTCATTAGTGTCAAATTTGATTAATTACATCTTCCGGAGTATATGCTTAAAATTTGTTATTAAATAAAAAAATAATATTCACGTAGACTTTAAAAAATGCGCTTGTAAACAGTCAGAAGATGTTTATAGTAATATAGTTAAGCATACATGTTGGGCGTAACTCCAACAAATAATAATAAAATACGATGGTATAGAAAATACACTGGTATATTAAACTGGTAATAATGGTAATGGTGAAATGGTAGAGTTAACGCGGCTCGATTGGTGGCTGTTCGTCAACTAACATTATAATAATTTAAAACTAAAGATTTGGGTCAGTGCGCAGCGTGGAATTGCTGACTGCGCGCGCGTTTTTGTCAATGAACTGTACTTTGTACAATACATAATTATTTCTAAAATTTATTTCATAATAGTAGAGTAGTGATATTTAGCTACTTTGATTTTTCCGCGACAGCGTGAATTATAAGCAAGGAACTTGTCAACTCTATGCATCTGATTATTACATAACTGTATATAGTACAGAACAAAGCAAACCTAGGTCCGTACCTTAAGCTCGTGTTTAATCTGCGAGAACAGCGACTTGGGCGTGAGGTTGTGCCAGTCGGGGCTGGGCGAGGGCGGCGCCGGCGCATGCGCGTGGCGCCGGGCGCGCCGGCCGCCCCGCCGCGCCGCGCCGCGCGCCGCGCCCGGGTGGTCGCCGGCGGGCGCGGCGGGCGCGCCGCACGCGCCCAGCAAGCAGTTCAGGAAGTGCGCCACGCCCGCACCCACGCACATCGGCTCGCAGCCCTGCACCACACCAGAATATTATCTATTTGCTTTGTATAAACAATACAGGACAACACAGGCCGGTCTCTCAATCTCAATTGTGGAGATCTTTGGGGGAGGCCTTTATCCAGCAGTGGACGTCTTTCAGCTGATTTGGTGATGATGATGAAACAATACAGAACGTATAACTAACCGAGTGAACGGTAAGCTAAGAAGTTTGCTACTGATTCCTGCTATGTCCTTCCCCTTTGAAGGGCTTAATAAATGTAGAATATTTATCTAATATCATTAGTTCCATATCTAAATCTACTATAATTATCGAAAATAAGCATTCGTAATAACCTAAAAATATGAACTAAAGTTGCGAAAAGTTTCTCTCGAATAGGCCACTGAGGACGCTACTTCTACTGTCCTCATGGTAGCGATATACTTTGAATATTTATATGGAACGTGATTAGCTGCAGCAATTTTGTATTTCTCATTCTTCATGATGAATTTTCAGCTAGAAGTTGCCTAGATCCGTTGCCAACATAAGAATACTCCTCGGTATAATAAAAGAACATATCATCAAAAATACATGTTTAGCTATTTAGCCGACGACATAAAATATCATATCCTGTGGGAATCGAAAAAGGAGCCCCGAGGGAATACTTACCAGGAAATGGGTTACTGTGTACGACTTTGTTTTAGCATTGCTCTCTAAGGCATAGGGATGGATACCATCAATTATCATACTTCGAGTTGACAATGAGAAATTTTCTTTAGATTCATCTGCGGCTTAACACGTTACCGCTGGAAATCCAAAGATTATAGAACAGCTACCGACCTGCAGGTATGAGGTGTAGATGTGCTTGGCAGCCCGCAGCAGCAGCTCGGCCACGGCGATGGCGTGCAGGTAGGCGAGGTTGGCGTGCGGCCGCAGCGCCGCGGCCACGCGGCCCAGGTAGCGCACGTTGATACCACGCGCGTGTAGAGCTTCAGTCAGCCCCGCGCCGTCCATGGGCGCCGAAGTGTGCTCCAGGCACTCGCGCACCTGCAGACCACAATATTCTTAACACCCTGGCCATCTAATCCCAAACAAGACAGTTATTGACGGTCACCGTAGCCTAGTTGGTAGTGCTCCTGCCTAAGAAGCTGGTGGTCCTGGGTTCGAATCCCGGTAAGTGCAAATATTTGTGTGATGAGCACGAATATTTGTTTCTGAGTCATGGATGTTTTCTATGTATTTAAGTATTTATCTATCTATATAAGTATGTATATCGTCGCCTGGTACCCATAGTACAAGCTTTGCTTAATTTGGGGCTAGGATGATCTGTGTGACATTGTCCCCAGATATTATTATATTATTATAAAATTTTTGGAACGAAGTTCCTTATCGCGCGTTGTGAAAGGGGGCTAGACGGAAAAAATTCTTACGATAAGTTGTCTCGTCACTTTTTGCAGCTGTGCGGCGTGCGCATGTTTCTCTGTCTGTCTATGTCTATCTCTCTCTCTCTCTCTCTCTCTCTCTCTTATAGAAAGCAAGCCAGATATTTTCATTTGTATTTCGCATTGAACAGTGTGGTGTCGCAACGATTATTTTTGTTGAGTGTATACAGGTTTTTTGTACATAATAAATACCTAATAAGAAATAACTTCGTTCCATCCGGGTGTCCCTTGAGACCTCTCAAGTTTTTATTTTTTTCGATGGAATCATTTGATATGTTCCCACCGTGGGGAGCCGACAAAGTATGTAAGAGTCCGAAGGGTTTACCCACTAAAACCACCACAGCAGCCTAGCCTCTAGATCCTTTTAGTGATGGCTCCGGGACCTCGAAACGAATTTCATCATCTACTGTCATATGACTGATACTATGGCAACCAGACAATGTTATGTAATAATTCGAATCTGAGTATTGTAATTCCAGCCATATCGACCTAATTTTTTTTTTTTTTTTTGGGATCAGATAGCAGTGTAGCGAGCTAGTTCGTGCCCTGCGCATTCTTTACCTAAAATTATCTCGTCGATTTCGTTCACTTGAACCAAGTGTCTCAAAAAGTTCTGAATTAGTTTTTTCAAAAACATCTATTTATTATTATATAGTGTGGGTAGCGGCAAAATTTTATATTTTTTGAAAAATGCCGGATTCAGTCATACCTTGATAGGCAGTAAGTAATGCATCTTGGTTTATTATCGTGGCATGTTTAAATAGCGCAGGCTGATTTACACATTTTTTGCTAATACACACGGTATATGAGCTTTCCAGTCAATATAGTTGTCAATAACTAAGCATATAAATTTATATTCCTTGGCCTCTTTAAATGGGTTGTCAAGATAGTGAATATTAAGTATCAGTGAAGTCATTCTTTGGCTAAATTGAATTATGTTGGTATTGTATAAATAAATTATTATTCTTTATCCATTCCAATATTAATGTCAACCATTCGTTAATATTATTTTCATATTGATTTCTTTCATTACATTCAATTATAGCGGTGCTATCGTCAGCAAATAAAGACATTATCATGTTTACAGCTCAATTCAAATCATATATTATAAATAATAGGGGACCACAGACACTACCCTGAGGCACGCCATTCTTAATAATTCTACTGAGAGAAATATTTTGTTAATTTTATTGTTGTTAATTTCAGTTCATTGAAGATGATATTTAAAAAAAGTTTCGATTAATCCTAGCACAGGTTGACATATCCCGAATTAATTTAATTTTACTAATAATATGTTATGATCCACGTAGTCAAATGCTTGCGTCATGTCACAAAAAATACGTCACACTGGTATTTTATTGTCCATTCTTAATACAATAATATTTAATAAATCGTAAATAGCCCTGTTTTATTGTATAGCCAGGGTATGTTTCTGATAGGGAAGAATCGCCTTGGCCCCTTAACACGTGAATAGTGATCCCATGCAAGTGATCACACCATCATTTAAAGGTATTGAAGCAGTCTTGAATATGAAATAACTTAATTGGATAAGGCTTAATACCAGGTACAAATAAAGAGCCTTATCTAACGGCGGGCTTTTAATAAAATTTTTAAAATAAAAGAACACGTACTGCGACATAATTATAAAAAAACTTGAGAGGCGTCAAGGGACACCCGGATGGAACGAAGTTATTTCTTATTATTTCTCAACAAAAATAATCGTCGCGACACCACACTGTTCAATGCGATATAGAAATGAAAATATCTGGCTTGCTTTCTATAAGAGAGAGATAGAGAGAGAGAGAGAGAGAGGAGAGAGGAGAGAGAGAAACATGCGCACGCCGCACAGCTGTAGATAATGATGTGTTCTACAAAGTCGTAGTACATTATTTTGTTCTATCATCAATAGTTTTAGCAGCGCACGCGATGTAAGGATTTTTTAAAGTGATTGTTTTACACCTTGGGTTACAGTAATACAGTTTTAGTAAGGAACCCAATTTTTCTTGGAAATATAATATAGCCTATGTCATTCGTAGATAGCGTAGCTTCCCAACGGTGAAAGAATTTTTGAAATGCAATTTCAAGTGCACATTGTCAAGTGGTTTCAAGCCTATTCAATTAAAACAAACAAGGAATTTCAGTTTCAGTTGCAAATTGTCAAGTGGTTTCAAGCCTATTCAATTAAAACAAACAAGGAATTTCAGTTTCAGTTGCAAATTGTCAAGTGGTTTCAAGCCTATTCAATTAAAACAAACAAGGAATTTCAGTTTCAGTTGCAAATTGTCAAGTGGTTTCAAGCCTATTCAATTAAAACAAACAAGGAATTAAATCTTCCCTCTTTATAATATTGGTATAGATACTTACAAAGGCGGGTATCTGTGTGGTCAACAGGAAGGCGGCAGCCTCCTTCACCAAGTGTCGTTGCTTAGCGAGTTGTTCCGGTGTGGCTGCGTGTTTGATTCCCGCCGAGTACACATCCGGGTTGAAACGGACGTCGAATTCGGACTCTTTCAGTGATGCCACAGCTCGGGCCGCCGCGGCGACCACAGCTCGGGAGCGTTCACCTGCTGTAGATATTAACTATTAAAACTTCGGACCAGAATGTGGATCCATTTGCCTTATTCAAGTAAAACTACGCACGCTTGGCTTGGAGAGCAAGCTGACAAGATGGACCATGAATGGACCGGCAATTGTAGAGATCTTAGTGAGAGAGCCGTTCAGCCTTTCAGCTGATATTACGATGATAATGATACAAGACTTCCAGACCTCAGTAGAAGATTTGAGACATGAAGTCGCCTATCCTACACCTAACCTCTCATCCGAAGGAGCCCGGCCCATTTGGCAGTGAGTGGAAGATAGCAAGAGTCTATCTTCCACTCACTGACGTGCTATAAAATCCCATGCAAATCTCCATTGCGATAAACTGCTGGAGCTGACTGCAGGTAAAATATGAATACAATACTTACAATCACTTTCTTGCTTATCTCCTCCACTGCAGATGGAATCCGTTATACTTTCTACAATCTTCTTAGCAACATCTGTATCAATATCAGAATAATTATCATTCAAAGTCAACTCATCATCTTTTTTCTCACTGCTCTGCTCTTCTTTAACTTCTTCTTTAGGCAGTTCCTTTTTGGCACTTTCTTGTTCTTTCTTATTCTCCTTCTTTTGTTTCTTATCTTTCTTAGTGTCTACTTCTTTTTCTTGGCTCTTGGTGTCGCGCTTGACCTCTTTAGCCTCAGTCTCTTTGGCAGCCTCCTTGGGTTCGGTGTCTTTGTTGACTTCTATTGATTTCTGTTCGTTTGACTCGCGTTGTCTCTTCGCGCTGAGTTGCTGGAGATGGAACGCTGCATACCGTATGAACATAAAATAACGAGCTCTGGAAAGAGAAACATATTTTTATTATATGACGGTCACCGTAGCCTAGTTGGTACTGCTTCTGCTTACGAAGCTGGTGGTCCTGGGTTCGAATCCCGGTAGTTAAGTGCAAATATAATAATATCCGTGGAAACCTGTAATTGGCTTTATGTTTCCTATTATAGCAGTAATATTTTTTATGTATAGCTGTTGGTTTTCCAAACAATAAATAAATAAATAAAAAATAAATATTTGTGTGATGAGCACGAATATTTGTTTCTTAGTCATGGATGTTTTCTATGTATTTAAGTATTTAACTATCTATATAAGTATGTATATCGTCTCCTGGTACCCATAGTACAAGCTTTGCTTAGTTTGGGGCTAGGATGATCTGTGTGACATTGTCCCTATATTGTATTGTATTATATCTATTGGAACAAAATAATATGCGAAAACTAGTAAAAGTAACTACGTAAGTTTTCACGGCGTAAACAAGTGATCCACGAGGATCACCCCACTACGTTACTTATAAAATCTTAATAATAATAATAAGTAGATTTTATTGCGTCAAATAATTTACAATTCAGTAAGATAAAAAAAGTAATGTTGATGCAACAGGCGACCTTATTGCTAAAAGCGAATGGGATAGAAGATAGTGTGTACAGTATAGAAATCTTGGTCGGCGGAAGCATTTAATCATTCTAGGTCGAGCCAACTTACAAAATAAAATGTCCTCCTAGCCGAATTTCGGCCACGGCGGCCAGTCTCAATGGAGACTACATACCACTGAAGTTCTCTGTATCTACGCAAGTGAGCGCAAATACAGAGAACTTTCTATACCACATGACCGAAAAGAGGTCAGGTACCGAGCCGACTTACTGTGCAAACCTTGTTACAATCGTTAAATGAACGTTGTGAAACCTATCTTCGTTATATTTCTTTTTATTTGAAGGTCAACCTAATCAACATGGTTTGTAGTAACATTTTCTAAACGAAATCGATGGGTTTTTATACTAACTACTAAATATCTATAATATGATGGGTGAATAATGCATGAGTATGAAATGAGTTTGTGAATATAAATCAATAAAAAGAAACACTTACTCAACAAAACTATCAACTAATTCCTGCCTCAGGCAGCAGAGTTTGTGCTTGTGGATTATTGGGAATCCCATTGTTTTGATGTCCTCCCTGAGTTCGTCGTCATCCACTGCAAGAAAACAAAATATCAATGGCATTTGGAGTTATACTCTAGAGTTTTGAATCATCATCATGTAATAATAATAATGAATCTTTGAGAGAGAAATTTAAAGAGATTAACATTCTGGCTGTAGCATGTCAGTATATATTAGGTCTTTACCTATGAAATTGCCGTTCTGCAGTACTGGCCATTTCAAATCAAAATAATTTTTGTTTGGCTAAGAATTCTAATTTCAAATTAATTTTATTTTAAAAACATGGATTCTTTTTTCCAAAAGTAGTCATTTCTTTATTGATTAGTGTTACATTTTCATCGCATTTCAATCTTTTTCGTCATCATGGATACGTTAAAAATTCGAGTAATTATGGAATATGAGTACCGTCGTGGCAGCAACGCGGCACAAGCGGCACGCAACATCAACGACGTTTACGGAGCTAACACTACAAACCAACGCACCACCTGTTATTGGTTTGCTCGCTTCCGTTCTGGAAATTTCGACCTGAAAAATGAACCTCGCGGTCGTCCGAAGACTTTGGTCGACAATGACGAATTAAAGGCGGTTGTGGAAGCTGATGATACACAATCTACGGCTGAATTAGCAGCAGCTTTCGACGTTAGCGTCAAAACAATATTGGTCCATTTGCGTCAAATTGGCAAGGTAAAAAAGCTTGACAAATGGGTGCCCCACGAACTCAATGATCGCCAGCGCGAAGTACGCGTCGAGACGTGCCTTGCACTGCTCAACAGACACACAAATGAAGGAATTTTGAACCGCATTGTTACCTGCGATGAAAAATGGATTCTGTTTGATAACCGCAAGCGCTCAGCAAGTTGGTTGGATCCTGGTTCAGCACCTAAACAATGCCCTAAACGAAAACTTACCCCTAGAAAAGTGATGGTCACTGTTTGGTGGTCTAGCGCCGGTGTGATTCATCACAGCTTCTTACCAAACGGGGTGAGCATTACTGCAGATGTGTACTGTGAAGAACTGAGCACAATGATGGAGAAGCTGGCGCATCTCCAACCAGCATTGGTCAATCGCTCGTCTCCGCTGCTCCTGCACGACAACGCGCGACCTCATACTGCACAGCAGACGGTCTCCAAGTTGCAAGAACTGGGGTTGGAAGCTCTCCGTCATCCGCCCTACTCACCAGACCTTGCGCCTACAGACTACTACTTTTTCCAGAATTTGGATAACTTCTTGGCGGGAAAAAAATTCAATACCCGAGAGGCAGTACAAAATGCCTTTGAAGAATTTGTTGCCTCCCGTCCAGCTGATTTCTTTAAGAAGGGCATCAATAAACTGCCACTGCGATGGCAAAGATGCATTGATTGCATGGGTGATTACTTCGATTAATACAAATAAAAAAATTCATGAAAAAAATTCGTTTAAATTTTTTCATACAAAACGGCAATTTCATAGGTAAAGACCTATTATATGAGAATCGAATTTATATGCATAAATATAAAGACTCCTTCTGTAAAAGGAGTGATACTCGTAATATAAATACTAGATATAAACATAACTTTGTGTTACATACCATCCGTCTCCACAAAGTAAGTAACTCTTTTATGGGGCAATGTATAAGATTCTATAACAAACTTCCCAGTGATATCCGAGAAAACTTCTGATTATTTAAGTGACAAAACAGCTTGGGATTGAGTCTCTCTAAATTAACACATTTAAATACAATGTAATTTTATGTAAGAAATAAATATTTTAAAAAAGGATTCCTACTGAGTTTTCTGGCAGTGTTTCTCAGTAGCTGCCACGTCATGCACGGTAGGGTAAAAAAAATTGACGATTCCACACAAATGTAATATTTTAACGGAATAAATGACTTTTTGATTTGATTTGAATGTCCTGCTAGCGGAATTTCGGCCACGGCGGTCAGTCTCAATGGAGACTATCCATCTGCGCGTGACATGTAGTACACAAGTGTGTATATACACAGGAGCGCGTTCTATTCCCTCACTCTCATGATCCAATGGGTCGACTAGTGACACAACGGCGAGAGACCGACGGCTTGACGTGGCTTCCGAGGCGGGGGTATAAAACCGCCAACTCTCAGACTACTGACAAATTTTACTTTTTATAGAAAATCCTCAAAATCACCCGGTACTCGAACCCTGTACCTCGTTTTTCGGGTGGAACACGCTTCTGCTGGACCAACGAGGCATCATCATAACAGCTGTAAGAAGACCGTTGCTGGGCAAAAGCCTCCCCTAAGAATCATCTTGGGGGGATATGCCATAATCGCCATTTTTGGCAGACGGGTTGGAACTCGCAGTATGATGGCCATAGTACTCAGAAAAAAGCTGCTGCCCGTTCTCTGATAGATATTCCCTCGGGTCGACTTCTACGCCCCACGGGATGCTATAGGGTGATGATATTCTGATAATCGCCGCCGTCACCACAAATGTTACCAAGTAAGTGATGGGTGAATTTCATAACTGAAGCCGATTGTTTTCATACATATAAACTGTTGTAAATACTGAAGAACAGTTTATACATAAGTTCCCGACCCAAGAACATTAACAGAGCCACCCCATACCATCCCGTAGGTGTCTTAAAAGGCGACTGTATTAGCTCCCACCTAAGTGGTACCTTTGTGGAAACCTTTCAGGGAGGCATATGTCCAGCTGTGGACAATATAAGGCTGATGATAATATACAGAAAGATCATGACTAACTAAGGCTTTTATTTGTAAATAATTTATGAAACCACGATACAAGTGAATTTAGGTTAGCTGATATTACAAATTATGTTTATTCTATTATTTCCAACATGATAGCTCAGAGTAAAATCCTTTCGATTCTTCGCGTTTTCTGGAAATTAGACTGTTGCTGTACCTATTCGAAAACCACGAGATGACGTAATAAACTCCGCCCCCACCCATTGACGAAAGGTGTTTCGGGTTTGAGGAACGTATGAAAGGGAGGGGAAAGGGAGAAGTCACATAATGTGAGACCACGTTAGGAGTCATCGAAGTGTGGCCACTGGCGTCGAATGTACTATTAAACCTTAAACAGACTGGACTATGCGAAACCACAACAATTCAAACTTTAACACTTTGAAATAAGGACTAAAACAATGAAAAACAAAATTGCGAAGCCTGGTTAACCCTTTGCAGTTGTATCGTTTCGCGAGCGTATCATATTACCACATTTTATGATCGACATAAAATTGCCATACTATAATAGACTCCAAACGTTCGTAACAAGGTTTAAAATGACTTGTAGTATGCAAACCTTCATGCTATTTATTATAGTTCTGATTTGAATCATAGCCGTTAATAAATAATAATAGTTTAAAAACACGCAAAAACACGCTTTTAGCAGTATTCCTGATAGCAAACCCTTGCATTTGATACCCATATCAGGGGCGTGGATTTCAAACAGCCAGTCCGCCATCTTGGGGAGTCCGCCATATTGGATTTGTAATGACGTTTCTTAGCTAGTCATGTCATCAGAACTCAGAGCGTGTGCAGAATTTTATCCTAATCGGAGACCGGGAAGTGGGTCAAATTAAGATTCCAAGATTTTCTTACATACATAGTTACAAGTGATGCTAATGAAAGCGTGTTAATTAAAAATGTGCGCTTACATTGCAGGAAGTTGACATCAGGGGGGAAGGTGCGCAGCAGGTCGAGGATGTAGTGGCGCCCGTCGTTGCCGATGATGCCCTTGCACTCCACGCTGGAGCACAGCTCCACCGTCTCCCCGTTGGCGCTGGTCACCGAGTGCGGCATTATCTTCAACTGCTGGCCTGCCTTGCTCAACTGGGGAGAACAGTGGACCATCTTACTAGTCTAATAGCCATTTATTTATTACGGCAGGTCTCAATTTCATATTATATTTATTTATTTACTTAGCCGGTAGCTCCCAGGTTGTTGGTGTTTTATGTAAACTTTTTGTAAACTCACCAACTCCATATACTTGGGATGCGACAGCACCGTGGTGCCGAAGTCGATGCTGCCGTAGACCACGCTCTGCTCTTGCTCCTTCTCCAGGATGCCGGGGATGATGGACTGCGCCGTGACGCGGTAGCCGCGGTAGTCCACCACCACGGTGCCCAGCGTGTGCAGGCCGGCCGTGTCCACCGCGCTGTACACGCGCACGCCTTGCAGGTCGTTGCGCTGGGGGGGGGGAAAGAAAAGAATATTCTTTTTATTCTAATTCATCATCGTCCACTGGTGGACAACGGCCTCCCCGAAAGATCTCCGCAATCGCCGGTCTTGCGCTATTTGCATCCAGCAGTTACACAAATCAAACACAACAAAACGTGAGACAGTAGAAAATTTTCAATCGCTAGATATGTACAAATACATGATACCCGGCTATAGCTGGGTACGCGCGTCAGTTATAATATTCGACCGCACTGGTTGGCTGCTGTTCCAAAGTGACGAGCGCGCCGCTTAGCCAGTGAATCATTTAAATAATGTCTTCCTAGCCACATTCCGGCCACGGCGGCCAGTCTCAATAGAGATTAGCCATCTGCACAAGTGTGTGCACAAACACAGGAGCACTTTCTATTCCATCACACTAGCGACACGACCGGAAAGAGGTCAGGTACAGGACTGACGGCTTTACGTGCTCTCCTAGGCACGGGGGTATATAATACCGCCAGCTCCCAGACTTCGGGCTGATGCTGAGAAATTTTTCTTTTTACAGAAAAGTCCCAAAATCACTTTTTGGCCCGACCACTTTTTGGATTTGAACCCAGGACCTCGTTCTCTGCGGGTGAACACGCTACCGCTAGAGCAAGACAAGGGAACGAGGCAGTCAAAATCATTTACTCCGTCGAGCGCCGACAGATGGCGTTGGCATTCCGAAGACGACTCGATGGTGAATCGTTGACTCCGTTGAGCGCACACAGATGGCGCTAACGTGCCGAGGATGACTCGATTGCGATATATAAATAATTACACCCAGCCACCGGAGTCTGGGTGTAATTATCTATATATTCTGAGTTTGTCCTGACAAACAGACACAAATATCTCTCCTGGCTGAGAATCGAACCCACGACCAGCGGTGTGAAAGGTAATCATTTACCAAACACACCAACCGCCCCGTTATTTAATTTTACATTGATTATATTATTACTTACGGGTGCAACAAAAGCAGCGGCGTCTCCTCCCAAGTCCTTGTAATGGTCACGCACGTCGAAGCCGAGCGAGAAGAAGATGTTGTTCCATATAAACATCTGCATCTTGGGCTCCTCTCCGGGGTTGATGGCCATCACGTTGCCGTCCACCACGGCCATCGCGCCGCGCGTCGCCGCTGCTACGAAGTCACTGTGCACCTGGAGCAATGACAATAATATTTACATTATACTACAAAATGAAAAAGTTTTATTCACGTAGACTTTACAAAAACTTGTATACAACATGTTACGTAATTAACGCACACCCTCAAACAGCCCAATTAGAATATTATGTTGTAATCATAATACGTTCACGGAATTTTTATTTAACATGTATATGCATTTTTATTTACTAAATTAGTTTCTTGAAATAAAGTTTAATTTTCTTTATTTTGTATTGAATGATGGAATTTGTATGTATACAAATAAAACTGCGATTTTAAAAGTCTTATTAATTTGACTTACGGTCTATTTCAATTTGTTTTGACAGTACAGGATTAATATGACAATAATTTCCGTAGTTTTAACTATTTTTGGAATAAAAAATTACCTATATTAAAAATGATATAAATCGATTCAGTAAACGATTCTGAACAAACTATTTTCAGGATGTGCGTTAATTAAGTTACATGTTGTATATAATAATTTCTATGTACAGACGCCAGCCCATCCAGCTAACCCAATCTGTCAAATTTCTTTTATAGATTTTCAACTATATCACATGAGCATAAGGTTTACTTTTAATTGGGGAAATTTGACAGATTGGGGTAGCTTGATGTGCGTCTGTACATGTGGATATTTAGGTACACCAAACATTTACAAATAATATTTCATTTATGATAGTTTTGACTTAGTTATTTATTTACTCGTAGCTTATATCAATTTAATGTCAAAAAGATTATTTCTTATTATTCTTGAATTCTAAAGAATTGTTATTCTCAATTTCTCTATTTGTAGGTTATATTATTGAAATTTATAGTTTTAGATATGTCTATATTAACATAAGAATTCAATATTATTATTATAGCGGATCTTGTGTTTATAACGCCGGTCGCGCTTTAATGCTACCACCGCATCAAATGCGCCCCAACTGAGAAGACCCAGCGAGACAAACTCAGCGGGTGTCTCTACTACCAGCTTCAACACGGCTGAGGTGAGACACTCCGGCGACACATACTCGATGGGGCATAGACACGAGTTTTGGTCCCCTTACTGAAATTATTTAGCGAGCAAACACAATATTTGCTATAATAATGTCCTCCTACCCGAATTTTGGCCACGGCGGCCAGTCTCAACAGAGATTAGCCATCTGCGCGGGACATAATATAGTGATCAAGTGTGTGCGCAAACACAGTAGCACTTTCTATTCCATCACTCTCATGATCCGATGGGACGCCTAGCGACACGACCGGAAAGAGGTCAGGTACAGGACCGACGGCTTTACGTGCTCTCCGAAGCACTGGGGTATAATACCGCCAACTCCCAGACTTCGGGCTGATGCTGAGAAATTTTTCTTTTTACAGAAAAGTCCCAAAATCACTTTTTGGCCCGACCCGGGATTTGGACCCAGGACCTCGTTTTCTGCGGGTGAACACGCTTCCGCTAGACCAACGAGGCAGTTAAACAGTACTACAGTGTGACGACAAAGAATCATCAATCACCACCCTATCTCATCCCATGGAGGAAGTAGAAGTCATCCCGTGGGAATATCTCGCAGAGAACGGGCAGCAGCGTGTCTCAAGCACGCAAGCTACTCCAATCTGTCAAATTTCCCCACTTGAAAGTGAACCTTATGCTTATGTGATAAAGTTGAGAATTTATAAAATAAACTAGCTGTGCCCCGCGAATTTACCCGCGTAAAATTTTATAAATTATCACTGCTCCTCCCCCGTTGGTCATAGCGTGATAATATGTAGCCTATATGTTGACCTGACCTCTTAGTAATATTCATGCAAAATTTGAAGTAAATATATGCAGTACTTTTTGAGTTTAGCCTGGACATACATACAGACAAACAGACAAAAATTCTAAAAACTATATTTTTGGCTTCGATATCGATTGTAGACCACGCCCCAAGTATCCTTTAAAAAAAATATTCAATGTACAGTTTTGACTTTCCTACGATTTTATTATATGTATAGATTTGACAGATTGGAGTAGCTGGATGTGCTGGCCTTTGTACTATGACCAAAAAAAAATTAAATACTCACATACTTCCGCATATACAATATTTCCTTTTAATATTCTCAGAATATTGATTTTTATTTTCCGTTAACGAAAAGGAACTACACTCGCGAGCAACCAAATCGACTCAAGCCTTGTCGGCGCACACATACATTGATACAACTAAAATCATGAATGGAAATTATTAAAATGATATGTCATTCGAAAGCTTAAGATGTCAGCTTTAATTTGATATCATTATCATTGAAATCCATCCATCATTTTTGAAATAAATGATGTCTGAATGCAAGAGTAGGAAAAACGGGAATTTAGGAAAAAGGGTATGTGTCTCGTATTTGACAAATTAAACAAAAAAAATTAAAAATAAAATTATTTTATTTAAATCAGTATTTCGTATTGCCCCCTCTAGCCCTAATTACATCCCGCAGTCTGTTTTTCATGGACCTTATCAATTTTTTGACATTTTCTTGAGGAATGCCGTCCCACTCCTCTAATAATGCTGTCTTTAGCTCGTCTACGCTTGAAGGGACTGGATTTCTGGCCCGAACTCTTCTTTTAAGCTCGTCCCATAAGTGCTCGATGGGATTCATGTCAGGACTGAGCGCAGGCCAGTCCATCGTGCGTAATTCGACCTCTTGCAGAAACTGTCGAGTGACTCGTGCCGTGTGGCAGCGGGCATTGTCGTGCATTAACACGAAGTCTTCACCGACAAACCCTGCGTAGGGCACAACATGATCCAGTAGAATGTCGGTGATGTACCGATCAGCTGTTAGCCCGCCTCCTCGGCCGCCCCCAGGCACGAAAACAAGTTCGGTTTTTCCCTCTAAAGAGATACCAGCCCACATCATGCAGGAACCGCCGCCATATGCCACTGTTTCAGCGAAACAACATTGGGCAAATCGTTCTCCCGGACGCCTGTAGACTCGGCCTCTCCTGTCACTGCCATGCAGACACATTCTGCACTCATCAGTAAACAGGACCGATCGCCATTGCGCAACGCTCCAATTGAGATGCTCTCGAGCAAATTGAAGGCGCGCTTGTCGGTGGCCTGCAGTCAACTTAGGGCCCGTCGCAGGTCTTTTTGGCGTCAAGTTGGCTTCCTTCAAGCGTCTTCTCACTGTCCACTCGCTGACAGCCACTTGTCGTACACGTCTCAGTTCTTGCTGCACATCAACGCCCGTAAGGTGTCGATTGCGCAGCGAGGTTGAGACAATGAAGCGGTCGTCTCTCTCTGAAGTGCACCGGTGGCGGCTCGTTCTTGGTCTCCGATTGAAGGCACCAGTCTCTTGGAACCGTCTGTATACTCGGGATACAGAAGACTGGCTCAAGTGGAGCTGGGCAGCGATTGCTCGCTGACTTAACCCTTGTTGCAACAAGGCAACAACTTGAGCGGCTTCTTCTGGTGTGGTATCCATGGGTTAGCGAAAACAAGGAATGCAATTTACGGAGATGTGTACCGGTCAACCTGTAACAAGCAACTGATAAGATAAACCGGAAGTGGGGGGTTTTATAGCGGGAGCAGGTAGCGCAAGTCGTGGATTCCTAAAGAGGTAATTTACGCTGACGGCCAATTAAAATGTGTCAATAAATCAGCGCTTAGTTTTTTTTAAGGTATTGATGTTAATTGAAAGCCTAATTCTTCAGCTTTCGAATGACATATCACTTTTGTAATTACCATTTATCGTTTTAGGAAAATCAATGTATATGTGCGCCGTCTAGGCTTGAGTCGATTTGGTTGCTCGCGAGTGTATATTGAGTCGGCCGCTGATTTGTGATAAAAAATTAATGAGTCATTGAATATTTTTTGTGTAACTATGGTCCGAGTGAGCAAAAAAGAAATTAATATGTAATCGTGTTATGAAGGTCATTTAGGTTTATGGCCACGGGCAAAGAACGTAAATAATCAGTCGGTATACATAAATATCTTGGGACTACTAACACACTGCCACCTGGTCCCAAACTAGGCAGAGCCTGTACTATGGCTATGTGCCCTGCCCACTGCCACTTCAGCTTGGCAATTCTTCGGCCTATGTCGGTTACTTTGGTTTGCCTGCGGACCTCAGCGTTTCTGATTCGATCTCGCAGGGAAACTCCAAGCATAGCCCTCTCCATTGCTCTTTGGGTGACCTTGAGCCGCCTGATAAGGCCCATAGTGAGCGACCACGTCTCTGTTCCGTAAGTCATCACTGGCAACACACACTGGTCGAAGACTTTCGACTTGAGACATGTGGTATTTGAGACGAGATATTACGTAGCTTCCCGAACGCTGCCCGTCCGAGTTGGATTCTACGATTGACCTCCTTCTCGAAGTGGGACCTATCTAGTTGGTTGGTCTGTCCTAGGGAAATATAGTTCCGTACAACTTTGATTGCGGAGTCTCCAATCTTAACTTGAGTGGCGCAGTCAGTCCATAGATGGGTGACTACCAAAGTGGTTCAATTTCTGAGCGTCGCGTGCTTCGGAGGGCACGTCAAGCTGTCGGTCCAGGTTGTAGTCATTAGACAACAGCCGTTAAGCCATGTCAGAGGCCTACTAGGCGGCTTGAACCACTCTGACACTAGGGTAACCACTGCCCATACGTTAAGTAAATACCCAAAAGCGCTGTAGTGTGGCACGCGATCACACGTTTAGTTTCAAAACTCTCTGAAATATATACTTACCTACGTCCTACAAAACTCGCGTAATGTAAGTCTAAGTTATCTAAAGACTCGTAAACTTCAGACTAGAAACTAAGCTATTACTGCTAATGAGACTGAATAGGGGAGCGATTAACTTATAATGGCCTAAAATTAGTATTTGCTGTTTTGCAGAAGTTGAACTTGCAATCTTGAAGACTAAAAGTATTCCTCTCTCATGAGATAAATTAAAGGAAGCAATGGAGAGCGCTATGTTCAGAGTATCACTGCAAATCAGTAATATAGAACCAAAGTAACTGACATAGCCCGGAGAACTGCAAAGCTGAAGTGGCAGTGGGCGGGACACATAGCTAGTACAACCTAAGACCGCTGTGGGAAAAAGGTTCTCAAGTGGCTACCATGGACTGGAAGACGCAGCGAGGACAGACACGCTACAAGGTGGACCGATGACCTTGTGAGGATCGCTGGAATCCGCTAGATACGGATAGCGCAAGGCCCGCAATTGTGGAGATTTTAGTCCAGTAGCCGTCATGAATAAGACGATGATGATGATGATGTATCCAGTAAATAAGTAGTCATCACAATTTTAATTTTTGTTATGTTAAAAAATATGTTTAATTTTATTTGTTTAATGTAGTATATTTCATTTAATTTAATTTTTCTTTATGTGTCACTATTATGAAATTTATGCGCATGCTGTGACACCTTAAAATGTTGTGTATTTAATTATAATTTTGTACTTAATAATCTAGACGTAAGAAACAATGTAACAACTACTGGCTGTCCCAATAAATAAATAAAGTTCTGCTTAAAATTTAGAACAGAGCTTCATAACTCCATAATATCTTTAAAATACAAGTAATAATAGCTGAATATGTGTTATCCTTAAGAGCCATTTCTAGCTCGCATTTTCACATACAAATGAATTCCTCATTTTCCTTCCTGGAAAGATAAATATTTTCCGCATTATACCTGCCACAAATATCCCTAACCGTTTCGTTTTTGCGAACAAACCAGTATTTAAAAATCAATAAAAAGTAAGTATTTCAAACTGCCGAAAATAAAAGTCTGGTGAGTTGAAAAAAAAATAAAAATAAAACGGTCAGACCTATCCTATTTGATTGCAGTCTGATTACTGAAAAAACAATTGAAACAGTTTTGGAGAAACTCAGCCTAGACTTTTTCTCGAAATTTAACACTTAACTTAAATAAATTAATTTAAGCTGATCACATATGTATAACATATACCACTGTCTATTCGTGGAGACCTGTAATTGCTATTTAGCTTTTTATACTTTTTTTTTGTGCTGTTGGTCTTCCTTAATATTAAATAAATAAAAATAAATAAGGACATGGGAGAATATTGCCTCGACTCTTTTATTATGCAGTTTTTTTTTCCTTTTTTACACGTCCACTTTGCTAGCGAAACAGGCTCAGCAGGAAGCTTAAATATTCGATCGTATCATAGTTCATGTAGCTTTTTGTTATCTTGCTAATTCCCGCAAAATATCACAACATATACCACCAAACTAGCTAGAACAACTTAGCTTTGTTTTGTTTGTTTCTCATTACTATACCTAACAGGAATACCTTGGGTAACCCATGTATTCTACTATCTGTCCAATAATATTATCCCATAAACCCGACGGCGAGATCTTATGTTATTTATTTGGGACAAACAACGGTAACAATGAGTAAATTCTGTTGTATTGTTCACCCGCAGAGAAAAGCGGTTGTAGGTTCAAATCCCGGGTCGGGCCAAAAGTGATTTAGGGCCTTTTCTGTAAATACTAAAATTTCTCAACATCAAGTTGGTGGTATTACACCCCCGTGACGCGCGGAGCACGTAAAGACGTCGGTCCTGTACCTGACCTCTTTCCGGTCGTGTCGTTAGGCGTCCCATTGGATCATGAGAGTGACGGAATAGAGAGTGCTCCTGTTGTTGTGTGTGTGTTTGCGCAAACACTTGTGCACTATAAAATGTCCCGCGCAGATGGGTAATCTCTATTGAGACTGGTTGCCGTGGCCGAAATTCGGCTAGGACAACATAGGTTATTTGTTAATTCAGTGCAGTCAAATCTGTTATTAGCTAAATCGTGCAGCATCATAACAAATAAAGGTGAAAGCCTAGAATCTAAACTCAGAATGCTGTACCGTTTTAGAGTTCATTCACGGAACCTGGCAATAGTCAAGATTTTCTCTACATGTATAAAATATAGTACCAATAATACTTGTTATAATGACCTTGAATATAGCCCGTTCGCGCAGCAGACGCTCCGGCAACGTCGCGCGGGGTAACTCGCGCGTGGTCTGCAACTCTTCGTTCCAGTCGCGTGTCTGGCCGGGTATATGCTCCTCATAGCCCAGCTTTGACGAAAATGCTGTGAATATTACAAATATTTAGATATAATTGTTAAGTTAGAAGTAAATAAAATAAAAAATAAAAAAGGTTTTTATTCACGTAGACTTTAAAAAAGCGCTTGTAAATAGTCAGAACATGTTTGTAGTAATATAGTTGTATACATTATTATTTCTAGTAACATAGATATTTAGGTACATATTGTATGAAAACATTTATAAAAATTATTTTATTATAGCAATGATAGTTAGCTAGCTCGTATCAAGTTATTGTCAAGAGATTATGTTTAATTATCTAGTTTAAGTCTAATATTTTTACTACATATTGTCAATGGTTCTGTCTATATTAAGGTATTATTATTATGACGGACCTTGTGTTAATAACGACGGTCGCGCTTTAATCAAGAATGATCATAATGAAGTAAAAGTTATATCTCAACTTGAGAACCATTTATAAGCCCCAAAAAGTCAGTAGAAGTAAGTAAGAGCTATTAAAAAAGCCAATGTCTGTCTGCCTATCTGTGTGTCATACCTCCCAAACAGATTGAGCGATTTAAATGCAGCTTTACTATTTTTTCATTATTATAAAAGACAACGCTCGCACTAAATAAATTAATCCCTGTGTCGCGGGGTACTTTTACAACAATGAACCACTTATGGGTCACACAAATAGTTGTCAATTGGAATAGAACCTGGGACACGGAGTGGCGTGGCTACCGTCTTCACCGTTGCACCACACATGCAGACAATGTTAATTAATAAAGTTAATTGGATTGCAAGTTGGTTATATTTATTCATGTAATTTTCAAGGTTCATTAATTAATTTCACTGATTTCCTGTTATGTTATAATCAAACGTATAGTAAAACTGGTTCAATAAGGCAGGAAAATGATTATTATCATTTCTCATTCATGAATCATCAATGTAACCGACAAAAACACCGACTACAATTAGGAAAAAATAAGCCTAAATAGCTTTATATTGTAGAATGTAGATGTCGCAATAGACACACAGACAATTTAATTTTGGCTGGATTTTTAGTCTAGTGGTTAATGACCATGACTTCTAAGTTAGGTTGTGGGTTCTATCCCCACCCAGGATAAATGTTTGTGTGATGTGCACGACTATTAGTTCTGTGTCTGGGTGTAATTTATCTATTATATTTAGCAATATTAATAGTTTTCTGGTTAAAGTTCATCATCATGATATCATATATGAACATTGTTAACAGGTATTAACGCGACTAACCTTATTGTTATTTTCCCGACGTTTCGACCAAGTTGTGCTGTTAACGGAGTCCAGTTAGTGCACTGTGTAACCGGATTTAACATTGTGACAAAAGATCAGTGAGGGTAGTTAAATTCTCCATGCCCTCAGTAGCGGAGAAACACCGCTGCGCCAGTCATCCCGTGACCACGATCAATGCAACTTGGTCGAAACGTCGGGAAAATAACAATAAGGTTAGTCGCGTTAATACCTGTTAACAATGTTCATATATAATTATGATACCTGTTAACAATGTTCATATATAATTATGATACGCGAAAGTTTAAAAGTGTATATCATGATATCAGCCGAACGACGCCCACTGCGGGACAAAGGCCTCCCCCAAAAATCTCAATGACGGTCTTGCGGTATTCGTATCCAGCTGTTTCCCACGACCCGCACAAATCATCGGTCCATCTTGTAGGGGGCCTGTCCACGCTGCGTCTTCCGGTTCGCGGTCGCCACTCGAGATCCTTTCCGCCCCAACGGCCGTCGGTTCTACGAGCTATGTGCCCTGCCCACTGCTACTTCAGTTTTGCAATTCTTCGGGCTATGCCAGTTACTTTGGTTCGCCTGCGTATTTCGACATTTCTGATTCCATCTCGCAGGGAAACCCCGAGCATAGCTCTCTCCGTTGCTCTTTGGGTGACCTGGAGCCTTCTAATACGTTAAACTTATTACAACTTTATACTTTATATGTAAATCTTGGTGTACAATAAAGAGTATTTGTATTGTATTGTATTGTAAACTTAAATTTAAATT
The DNA here is from genome assembly GCA_951640165.1 of Pseudoips prasinana. NCBI lineage: Eukaryota > Metazoa > Arthropoda > Insecta > Lepidoptera > Nolidae > Pseudoips > Pseudoips prasinana. The sequence continues at coordinate 22,574,867 of OX621260.1, forward strand.
GATAATCATAGTTAGGTTAAAGTTAAATTGGCAGAGCTATAGATTCAGTGATATTAAAACAATTGGCCGATGTGATCTTGAGAGAGGTCCCTGGAAGCAGCTGGATGCTGATAGTTACAAGACCGACCATTGTTCTTTCTAGATCTTTGGGGGTGACCTTTGTCCAGCAATGTCCGTTTTACAGTCATAAATCGGGGCCATAACTAAACGTAAACTTTGTATTTGTAAATATACTACGTACTACAGTCTGAATACGTAACATGTCATTCTCATTAGATAAATTAGTTGCATCCGCTTTTACACTACGGTTTATTTGGTTTTCCGATGGATATTTTAGTACTGTTACGTTACGTGCCCCCGATTACATTCAATACCAAATAAATTAATTTTAATATCATTGCATTTCTTTCTAACATAGTTCTTATGAAAAGGACAGGACGTCTTTAGTTGTGACATTTTAGTGTTGGCGCGAAATACTGTCCACTAATTATGTGCCCAGTGCGCGTATAAGTGCGCAGCTTTAATAGTTTGGCAATTGTTTGTATACTCTGTTATTTTCATATGAGGCATATTAGAGCGAGATGTAATCACATTTAAATTAGATTAGTGATGTAGAAGTCAGAATCGTCAGGCCATCATTGTTTAATTGTGACATTTTTGTTTTGGCGCGAAATACTGTCCACTAATTATGTGCACGGTGCGCGTACTAGTAAGCAGTTTTAGTTTTTTGACAGTTCTGTGTATACCCTGTTCTTTTATACGACGTATATTAGAACGAGAAGTAATCACATTTAAATTAGGTTAGTGGTGTAGGTAGAAGACCGAATCCTCAGTCTATCATTCTGTAGTTGTGACATTTTAGTTTTGGCGCGAGATACTGTTCACTAAATTATGTGCCTGGTGCGCGAATGCCAGTTTTAGTAGTTTGACAGTTCTATGTATGCCATGTTCTTTTCTTACGAGGTATATTAGAGCGAAATGTAATCATATTCAAATTAGGTTACTAGTGTAAAAGACGCAATCGCTAGCATAACGTATTATCAAACATAAATCTGATATAATCCTCATTAAAGATAAAATGTTAATTATTAATTGATAAAAAAATTATCGCCGTACAATAGTTTGATTAAAATCTGGACGAACTGGGCCTACGCTCACACTTAGCAAAACTTATACAGTTGATACTAAACGGCGGGTAGAATTATTTATTTACTTATTTTAGTAAATACTAGCTGTGCCCCGCGGTTTTACTCGCGTTAAGCTTTATAAGTTATTCGGATATAATAACCTACCAAAAAATGTAATAAATGAAGAACCGAACCGATTTTGTGCAAACTTCACATAAACCATCTACTAAATAGTCCAAACAAAGCCTAAAAATTTGGTTGAGATAGGTGAGCCTGTTGTTGAGTTATAAAATTACAACGAAAAGTGGCATTGATTTTTATATATATATCGATAGATATACATGCTTATATATAAAAAATGTTGCTTTTTTAGTGAAATAGGTTATTAAAATAATTAAGAGATTATTGCATAAAAAGAAAATGAATTTGTATGATTATTGTGACATGTAAATAATATCATTATTATTTAAGTAAAACATCTTTACGCACGCATGAGTTGGGGAGTAAACTGGTGAATGCGTACGAGAGCGTTACGAAAATAGTGATAGGGCAAATGGATGTTGAGAAGGAGATATAAGTTAGATAGAAAAAGAGAGATGCGAGAGATAATTACTGAAGAGTCAAGAGAGAGAGGTCCGAGCACACATTTGTCTTTTTCTCTTTCTGTCGTAGCCTGTTACTTTTTAAATTTACTTGAGTCGTATGACATGCTTATATATATATATATATATATATATATATATATATATATATATATATATATATATATATATATATATATATATATATATATATCAATTTTATTCCCCTTTTAATAATAATATCCTGGGACATTATTTACTCATAGCCATCTGATCCCAAACTAAGCAGAGCTTGTACTATGGAAACCAGATAACTGATATACTATATATACTACTTTTCTTTCGTAAATACACTTATACTACTTACTTATATAGAAAATAACACCCAGACTCAGGATAAACAGACATATTCATGCACACAAATATCTGTCCTGGATGGGTATCGAACCCACGACCTCCGGCGGGAAAAGCAAACATTTGCCAACCACACCAACAGACCCGCCAAAAGCATACACATTATAGATAAATTTCAATCAAAAACAGAATAAAGAAGAAATATATAAATCGTGTTCATCATACTAAGATTTGTCCTGGGTAGGGATCAAACCCAAGACCTCTAGCTAAGCAGTCAGGGCCACTAACAAGTAGGCCATCAGGTCAGGTAGATATATTACTGACTTTTGCAAAAATATTATTCAGTTACTTATTTTTGACATGTACTGATAAGATTTTGAACTAAGTCATTTGACCTCTCCTAATTAAAACCGAAAATTGATTGATTTGACTAAAATAACAACCGAGTGGTACCCAAGAGATGGCAAAAGAAAAAGAGGAAGACAGAGTAAAAGATGGGAAGATGATTTTAAGAAAATAGCTGGGCCGGCATGGACGTATAGCAAGAGACAGAAATACTTATAAATATCCAGTTGCTGATAATGTTTAATTAATAGTATTAAATATATTGCATGAATTTTATTTTAGTGAGTAGGCATTATGTAATAGTGATAAGGAAGCAGCAATAAAGGCTATTTTATTATTTATTTATTAATTAAAACCGAAAATTGATTAGCATTTTCATAGCTTCCAAGACATTTATCTTTGGGAGATATTAGTTCTCTGGGAGATAGGCCCTCGGGACGGCTTCTACGCACCCCACGGGATGAGATGGGGTGGCGACTGTCTATGCCGTCACCCACGATCCAGAGTACGGCACTCTAATAATAAGTTATAGGAACAAAACTTACTGTCTTCAGCGCGAATAGCATCCACCGTATGGTCCAGCATCGGCGAAGCCCACTGGTACACCTGGTAGGGCGTGGCCACCCTCTCGAAGGGGTGCTTCTGCATGCGTCGCTTCTGCACCAGCGCGAAGTTCCGCTTGAACGCCTGCGACACTATGCTCAGCAGCTCGATCAGCGAGTGGCACAGCAGGGAGGGCGTCGCGGGGCGGGGGTTGAACACTTCTTCGGTGGACCTGGGTTGCATACACTTCATTCAATACCCTTATAATTATAGATAAGTAGCGGCCCGGTACGTGCTTCGCTACGTATAAGGCAAAGTAATAAAAAAAATGATTATTAAGTTCATTTATACAAACAAAAAAATATAGAAAGATGTTTACTTTACACTTTTTCAAGAATTTTTAAAATTTTCTCTACGTACAAAACTTCCCTGGACTTCCACGAATAATTCAAGACCAAAATTAGCCAAATCGGTAAAGGCGTTGTAACATCACAACGAAAAGTGGCATTGATTTTTATATATATATATAGATTAATAAATAAACACACTGCGATCTGATTCCAAACTAGAAAGAGCTTAGCGGTTAAGACAGTCGCCTTGCCAGCTCGTGTCCCGTGTTCGATTTCCGCGCAGGACTACTATTTGTGTGACTTATAAATTGCCGTTCGGAATTCGAATGGAATTTGTGTCCATCAATAACATGTTTATAAAGTACCCCGCCACACAGGGATTAATTTACCTTAAGCAGGGTTTGTCTTTAAAAAAGAGCCTACATTATGGCAACTACTTAACTCAAAAACATACTGATATATTTCTAAATATTAACATATTATAGACAAATTACATCCAGACACAGAACAAATAATTATTCTCATCACACAAAGATTTGTTCTGAGTGGGGATCGAACCCAACACGGTATCCCCATAAAAATTTCATATCCTAAACAGAAATACTGATTGCACAGCAACTTCATCACGCATTGTTATTTATTTTAAAGTGGATTGTTTGCGTAAATCAATTTGTGTCTGGCACTCGCCAACCGCTACCGCGGCACTTCCAACGCTCGACTCGTGCGTTGGAACTGCGACCATACACGTATTTCACTACTAGAAAAGTAGATAAGGTTAGAACTGCGACCATACATGTAGGTATTTCACTACTAGACAAGCAGGTTAGGTTAGCTGCCAACCTAACCTACTTATCTAATAGCGAAATAAATCAGTACATTCGTCATGAACATTATTTAACCGATGAAAATAAATTGATAGGTAATAAGTTCTTTGATATACATTTAAAAATATCCCTCTTAATTTTATACATCCTACTAATATTATAAAGGCGAAAGTATGTGAGTGTGTATGTTTGTTACTTCTTCACGTCTAAACGACTGGAGCGATTTTAATAAAATTTGGTATGGAGTTAGCTGACACCCTGGATTAACACAAGTTTAATGCGGGTAAAACCGCGGGGCACAGCTAGTGGTAATATAAAAACGTCCCATGGTATACGAAAACACTTGCCCAAGCGTCTTCTAAAAAGTAGGCCACTTTAGATAGCAATAAATGTGTATTGACTTGCTTTATCTAATCCTATTTGACGTCGTTATGGCATGATTTTAATGTACTCATCATAAACACATTCGCAATTATTTGGGCGATTACAGATGAACATTGAACTCTATTATCTCTGGTAATCATAACGCGACACACCTCTCCGATACCACACACTTCCATTAACCAAACAATAATCTGTATGAAATTATGTAATGACGCCAGCAATCTGTCAAATTTCTTTTATAGATTTGCAACTTTATCACATAAGCATAAGATTCACTTTCAATTCGGGGAAATTTGACAGATTTGGGTATCTCGATGTGCTAGCGTCTGAACCTATTATATATCATAACTCACATGGAGATAAGGCATCTGCGCGTGATATATTTTAGTGCACAAGTGTGTGCCAACACAAGGGCACTTTCTATTCAATCATCATCCGATGAGCCGACTAGCGAGACGACCTGAAAGAGGTCAGGTATAAGAACAGCTTTAAGTGCTCTACGGGGCACGGGGATGTAACTGAGAATTTATTACAGAAAAATCTTAAATTCACTTTTTGCTCGACCCCGGATTTGAACCCAGGACCTCATTATCTGCGGTTGAACACGCTAGACCAACGAGGCAAGCACAGTTATCTTTCCCACTAAATCGATCAGATAATTGTACTGCTAACCTACACCAATTAAAATGTATATAATATGAAATCAGTTTAATTAATTGTATTAATAATTTACTTAGTAGAATGTTCGAAAATACACCACATGAAATTTATACTCATAATAGTGCTTATCACATAATATAACATATCCTTGCGGAGGCGCTGCGCTTCCATGATGGAGCGCTTGCGCTTCTCCTCCAATGGCATCCTGAATGTGTTTTCAGACCGGTGGGACTCTCCCCTTTTACACAGGTGGGTAAGAGTCCAGACACCCTTAATATAATTGATACTACCATTATATAATTGATACTAACATTAGGCTCAGTTATACTGACATTATATGGATATTTTTCCGAAATAAATTATTTGAATTGAACTGTAATATTAATACGGGAAGCAAATGCTTTGTATCCCTTTTTAAGAAAATTAATTGTGGAAAAGTAGGAAATAATAATATGTCCTAAAAAAGAATATGGCTGCTTTGTTAAAATTCTCAAACTTCGTCTGCTTCGATCTATAAACGATTTAGACCAACCAAATTGGAGCATGGACTCTAATTAGCTAAAACTTTGTAGACACTAGAAATCGATTTTATCGGCAACTTAAGTAGTACAAAGAACTCAATATATTATTAAAATTTCACTTATAAAATCCCTTTTTATTATTATTTTTATATAAACTAATTTTAATCTAGTATGTTTCTTTCTTTGAAATGGATAAACTAAGAACTACTCAAACGATTTTTAAAACTCTTTTATCTATAGAAAGCTAGATTATCAGCGAGTTACATGGGCTATAATTTATTTTCAAAACAAATTAGACATCCTTACGAAAATTACAATAATGTAACCCAAGGTATCAAAGATTTCCCTATAATTGTAATTATCTAGCGTACGCTGCGGAGGTTCCGCAGCGTATTGATGATAAATAAAATATTATACCCACAAAAAGTCTTGTATGTCTGAGGGTATGTGTCTAACTATTCATTCAAAATCCTTATTTATCTATTCGTCCTTATTTATATATCGCCACAGATTAGCACTAACGCAGAAACCTAGTGTTATAGTGTTATGATATAAATCAGGATATTTTAAAATGCCCATCAAAAAAATTATCATCCATTATTTAATTTATTAAATAAATAATGTTCATATAAAATATACTGATTGCACAACTTTACCCGGGCTTTACTGAAAATATATTTCGTTACTAGAAAAGTAGGTTAAGTTAGGTTAAAACTACGGCCATCACGGGAGCCGAGTATAATGCGGTAGCGGGAGTCAAGTATGATGCGGTAGCGGCCAGCGAGTGCCAAAAACAAATTCATTAACAGAAACAATCCACTTTTAAATAAATAGCAAAGCGTCACGATCTTATTCGCATATCATCCTAGTTGGGGATATTGGTGGTCCCAAGATTTTGTGATTTACAGTTCTACACTACCTATATAAATCTAGTTTCTTCTTCCATTTTCACAGAAACATTCATCTAATGGATAACAATTAGATTTGACAAAGATAATTGCCTTGTAACGGTCCATATCGCGATAAAAGTATAGGCAACACCAGCACTGATGTTTTACGATCCATAATTGAAGAATTACAGACCTGTTAGTAAAGCAGTCCTGAGAGAGATAAAGAAAAACAATTTACTGGTTAAGGTAGAATCCTCTGGGGCATGCCGTGATGTGGAAGTGTCGGTCTTCGAGCGTAACCACATGCAGGTACAGCAGATCTCCGCACATCTTGCGGGGCCCGGGCGGCGGGTTCCAGCCCGATGTGGTTAACACCTGGCCACAAACGTCGCCCATTTCAGTACAACAGTCCAAAATGCTACTTCAGTAAACCAAACCTCTTAGAAATAATATTGAAGTACCAGCATGAGCCCTAATTAAAAAAAAAACAATCGAATCCAAAAAGTATAAAATAATTTATTCACGTAGACTTTAAATCATCATGCGTAAGCGATGCGCTTCTATTATGAAAAGGGTACGAGGCAGTCCCAATAGCATATTAAACACGATCGTGGACCTGGACTGGAACATTGGATGCGCAAACATACCCCAATGGGGTGTTTTTTGAATGTTTAGCTTTAAGGTATTAACTAACAATAGTGTTTAAGTTTATAAACTATTTACTAACAAAAATGGATTCTAATTATCTGAAATAAATTATTATTATTTAAAAAAGCGCTTGTAAATAGTCAGAACATGTATATAAGGATTTATATTGCTATCTTTTTTTAACTGAAGGCTGTCATAAAAAGAACTAAAAATATTGACTCTAACTCTTTATAAGGCTCTGTCCATATACTTGCCACCATATTTTGAACTGTATGGAATTGAGATACAGTTCAATACCTATCAATTGGAAACATAGCTACTGTTCGATAAAAGGTTAAATACCTTGTTAAATTAATAATTATAATAATAATAACTTTACTCGGCTATCATTGAGGCGATAGTCGTTTCTGGTTTAATAGAAAAGAGCATCGAGAAACACCACCACCGCAAGAGCTTTACGTAAGGTGGTCGGATCAAGAACCAGATCCTCCAAAGAGCCGTGCTTTTGGACACGGCTCGCATTGTCAGGAGGTTCCTGTCTCTAGAGCCGTAAACGCCGGTAGCATGGACCCTGTACATGCTTCCGGTATTAGATATATGTTTGTCATTTTATATGAAAAAATCTATTAAATAAGATAATTGTAAAATAAAGGAATAATAATATTAAAAGCCTTTATTCAGACAAATTATCGAAACAAATATTAAACAGCACTAATTCATGAATTAATTGACATTAAATATCTGTTTGCCTCTCTGTAGCAAACACATTCTCCAGCTGTTTCCAAATTTCCTTCAATCGTGCGATTACAGTCCAATTTTGTTTTTTTAAATGCGTGAAATAATAATAATTCAAATCTACTGAGAATGGCCATCATTAAATAATCTGACTTTAGTAGAGTAGGTCAGAGTATATCCAAGTATTCGGCCCGCGTGGAACTAGCCTATCTATCTATGCCTAAAATTATCTGACAGTAATGCCCCATTACAGTATCACGAAACATGTTCATGCGCAAACTAGAAATCATTAGTAATTGCTGATTTATTAACTAACAAATTCTGTTTTACCTTTAAACATTGTGGGGCTTTATTCTCCTTGGTTAATCCTGGATGTAAGGGCAACAGAGGTCGTTCTGTGCTGCCTGGCATTATGTAATCTGGCGGCGTGCAGTCCACACTCTCAGGACGGGACTTTTTCTTTTCTACAGAACAAACAACAAACCATAAACACAACATTTAATTATTTGTAGCTTCTATAAATCTCAGTGACGCAATGTTTCCAAGAGCAAATACAATACGCTGTGTATCATTCGCATAGCTTAGTCGATTACAAAACAATACCTATATTAACCTTTTGGAAGCCATTGTCACAAATATGTGACAAGGAAATACTTATCCTGTACGCCAACGTCACAAATATGTGACAAATACCACGAAATAAATATACGATACGTGTGTTGTATGATCTCTTTTTCTTTTCACTGAATTAGTGCCTTGACACTGGGATTACGGCGATGCGTTCTTCCGTGGCAGTCTATAAGTCAATCCTTACATTGATTAATATGGGCAGTTACCCTAATTTTAAAGTTCTTCACGCCACTGAGACAACTTATTGAGCGTTGTTATGGCGACACCGGCGCGCGGCAACGCGAGTTTAACATGTCTTCCGAAGCACAGACGCTCAGAAAAAAGCCATGCACTGAGATATTTGCTTATGATCACCGATTGTTTTCAAACCATTGAAGGCTTTAACTTGAGATAATAAACAAACCAGACGATAAAATAGTAAAATAATGCTTCAAAAATGTGTGTACCTAATATATCTCCTTGAGTGACGATATTGAGAAAAGCAAGAGAACTGCACTCCTGTCCTGCATAAGCGTCTGTGAAGTCAATGGACTTGAGCAAATCTCTCACGTGGCGAACGTGGATACGGGCTTCACGCATAGTATACGGTTCCTCTACCACCTGGGGAAACATAAATAACAAGTTAACAATCAAAGGCTTTAGTATGAATTTCCAATAAGAACGGGCGAATGAGTTGAACCTCTCTACGGGCATGCAGTGGCAGCATTATAATTGGATGCTGTCATGATAGCTTGATGAGTTTTGCCAATCAAAAGGCTTCATACTCATAGTGACCACGATATTGTTAATATATTTTCTGTAGACTCGTAAAAAGCCTTCAAAACTTTTTCGGCGTTTAACCCGATTACTGTCTCATACTCCTAAAAGCAAAAACTAATCAGCAAGTAACAATTTGTTATGATACTAATATACATATAATTAATTGTGTGGATACAGTTTGTGTATTTTAGTATCTACCACCTATTAAACATTTTCACCGCCACAGTCATGAATAGATGACAAACCAAAATGTTTTCAGTGCGCTACGGTACGACTACATAGTCGTGATCGTGGCATGCTGAACACACAATTTGAGTTTTGCAGTCAAAAGGTTAAGGTAAGATATTTCGGTCCCAAGATACAGCCTTCACCTACTTTGGGAGCACCTGCACTAAATTTTGTTAAAGATAATTTGTCAATAAACAATTTTGTCTTTCGAGAATACTACCAACCGATTCGATCTCCTCCACCGATGCTCATAGTGTTTATTATAACCAACATCTTACTTTTATAACAGATCCTTCTTTTAATCCTTCGATGTTCTTGAGCTCCGCAAAATTGTCCAATGTCACCCCATCAAGTTGTAAAGAAAAGCATGTCCTGTGACAAGTATCTTCTCGATCCATTAAAACTTGATGAATTTCCTGCACCAGCTCCATACTGGATACCTAAAATTTACATAATAAGTACATCGAATATGTATTATGCAAAATACTTGGCAACATCAGTAAAAACCAACTGATTGATTACTTTTAAAACTGAATCCTCATTATACAGACGCTAAAGTATAATCAGCTCGTTAGTGACGTACTCAAATGCAAAATCGCTGTCTGTTCAACATTGTCAACTTCTAGTCTAACAGCAAAACATTTGTGATTACTTAGCTCATAAGTTATAACTAAAAGGCTTTTTATTTTACTTACCTGAATGTCTAAAGGTTCCGCCCCAGGACTCACAATCTTGACAGTGAAACCCATGTCCTGTATGAAAACTACCTCAGCGTCGCGCTTCTTGTCGTCGCCGTCTTCGCTGGGGCTGGACTCACGGTCCCCATCACCATTGACTACTTTACCGCTATCTCCGTTTACTTTTTCTGCTCCTTCTACTTTATTTACAGAACCCTCATCTTTTTTGGCTTCTGTACTTTTACTATTAGCCGATTCCTTTTTCTTATCAGAATCACCAGCTTTTTCTGTCATTTTGGTTTTTTTTTCTTTCTTTTTCTCAGAAGCCTGTTTTCCTTCCGCGGGTTTATTGGGACAAACTGCCGGTATGACTTCTGTTTTATCTTCAGACTTATTCAATTTAGGATCATCCGAGTCACTGTTTATTCCATTAGAAACTACTTTAGTATTATCACTACTACTAATATCACAATCTAATTCATTTTTTGGGTTACCATTAAAAATAGTTGCAATTTTTTCCGTGCCGTTTACTGTTGGTTCTTTGGTACCTAATGTATCATCCTTACTACCATTGTCGCTCGATATTGATTCCTCTCCGTTGACTTTCATGGTGCCAGGTCCTTTCGGTTGTGATGGCTTTTCCCCATTGACCTTCGTTTTCTGTGTATCTGTAAGGGCAAATAATTGATATCATAATATGAGTGGTGTTCGATGGGATAGTACCTAATCTATGTATAATGTGTGTACAGTAATAACCTGTACTAGAGGGGAATGGCGCGGGAGTGTTGTTAATCTGTGGCGAAGGTGGTTTGCGCGCCGCGGCCGCATACGACACACGGGGCGCGAGCACGCCGCCGCCGCCACCCTCGTCGTCTGCGCGTCCGTTAGGTGTACTGCCGTGCCCATTACTACAAGCCACCGGCTTTACGCATACTTCCTTCTTATCATTCTTCATCTTTGCTGATTGTTTTTCTGCTTTTTCAGCTATAACAAGGAAACAGTACATATTACCTTGATTATATTTTATCAATACATTTTAAACGAGATTTATCGAATATCTCTTAATTAAATTGTGATATTGATAAATTCAGATTCATACGTACACACATATTTGTTAACCTCGCCCCTCTCATCTGGTTTGTACAGAGGAATATAATAGTAAAATTTATTGGTGTTTATATGTAGAGGCTCTGACAGAATATGTTCATTGGTAAAAACAAGTATCGAAACAGGTTTTGAGGCTAACAACGGTCGTAACACGGAATGGAGTCGTGCACGATCTGATTGAAAGATCCGCGGTGTGGAGCAACGCGCCGCCGTCCCGTGACGGCCGAGCACGTGGTAGCCGCTGGCGCCGCGCCAACTATCTCCAGCGTCGAGTCAATAATAGATAGCAACGGGATGCCGCCAACAATAGACGCCATCGATGTTGTCCATACTATACAACTAACACCGATTTACGCGCGCATATATGCTAGGTTTCATCTAGGTCTGCTATATCACAATCTAATTTTTTTTTTTTAAATAGTTACAATTTTTCTGTTACGTTTACTGTTGGTTATTTAGTACATAATGTATGTCTATATGGTAGGTTACATCTAGCTGTGCTAGAATCTCCTAATAATGGTGGTACCTACTAGTACCCATAGCCCAAAAGACTTCTAGCTAGTAGGAAAGTGCATTTTTTAATGTAACAAAATTGAATGATTTTCTCATTAGATAGAATTTTTAACTGCTGTTGGTTAGTAAAACAATTATCTACTCTACATAACCTAGTTTTTCAAGCATACCTAGCTACATACATGTGTAAAAGATAGCGTAACGAAAATGTTTAATTATCGCTAACAAGGCCACAAGGCTTGAAAAAAAAGTTTTAACTTAATTCAAGAAATGTTTATATAATGTACTTGGCATCAGCTTGGCATAGACTTTCCTAAATATCTACATGTCAAAAGTATTTTTATAAAAGAAAAAACTATAATTTATTAGGAGATTTCAAGGTGCAATTACAGCTGGAGAAACCATGTAGTGAACTCCTACTCATTTTTTTTTTGTCTCTTTCAACATGTAACAACCTGCAGGTTGTTAAAAGTAATTTTAAAATAAAAAAAAAAAGAATTAAAAAAATGCATTTGAAGCTTCTTACACTATTCCGGACTATTCAGTATACACTGGCCAGATGCGCAATACATTAAGACCAATTCCTTGTTCCACTTTTGTAACACAATTGTGCAGTCATAAAGATAAGCGGCAATAAACATAATTACATTGATAAATAACAAAACAAAAAAATGCGAAATACATTTAATTAGTTCACTTTTCCACCATGTGCCGTGAGAGTATTATATTGACTGTAAATCTCGTGTTCAATAATGCTTAATAAAACCCTGTATATTTGTTCTATTGACCTCTGTAACGTAGCTACGAGTACGTTTACAGCTAACTCTGGCGCCAGAAAGAAAAACTATGATCAATTGATTCATTATTAATACCTTTTAAACGAGATATAAAAAAAAGGGTATAATCCACTGATTGATTATTAAAGAATAACGATGATCAACTGATTGATCATTAAATAATGACAATGAGCAACTGATTGATAATTTATTATAGAATAACTATGATCAACTGATTGATTGTTTATCTATACATTAACTGGGTGTAAATGAAAGCAATTTAACCCTTCGGAGATTATCGCAATATATCACAAACTAGCAGTGCCCGCAGACTTTCCGTTCCACGTTATAAATATTTTTGTCCCTGCCCGTTTGTCCCGCGTAGGTTAAAAGTTCGGGATAAATTTTGGAATTTTTCATAGCCTATGACACTCCACAATAACGTAGCTTTCTATTGGTGAAATAATTTTAAAAACGGTTCAGTAGATCCAGAGATTACCCCTTACAACGTCACAAACTCACAAACGTTACCTCTTTATAATATTAGTATACATGACATAACTATTGTGTCTGCAATGTGTGTCCCTTGCACGTGTGGCGCAGCGGTTAAGACATGACACCTATTTGTGTGACCCATAAGTAGCTGTTCTGAGTCTAGGTGTGCTTAGTGTCCGTCTATTATATGCTTAGAAACTACCTCGGGAACATGAATAATTCTCTAGTGCGACTTAGACTTGTACAAGAAAAAAAAAAGTAGAAGCCAGAGCCAAGAGCTCATTGGGGTGGGGGGAAGGGTCAGCAACACTTGTTTGCTGACTTTTAAAGGCCGGCAACGCACCTGCGACACCTCTGGTGTTGCGAGTGTCCATGGGTGGCGGTGATCACTTAACATCAAGTGACCCACTTTGCTCGTTTGTCGCCCTCTGATATATAAAAAAAAGAAGCCCCAAGTTTTTCACGTGTCCACGTCTACAGCGTATGGATACAGTTCGCTGATTAATGTACACGAATTATTATAATAAACTCATTAACTAAAGGCTTCCTAATCACCTTAGCGCTAAACCAACCACGAAATCTTAAAAAAAGGCTACGTAGCAAAATGTTACTCATAGAGAATCAGAAGATAATATAGTTATCAACGAAAAGTTGGATGTTATCTCCCTTACCTTTACCAAACAAGATAATAGTGTAACGCCTCGGACTGCAGATAAGAATTAAATCAAAATGCTAGATAAACTGTCGTCGACACAATTCGTTTCGTCACTATCGTGCAACCGTATGAAGGCAACTCCACTATCGTTGTAACGATGATCAAGTGTCAAAGTAAACTACGATAAGAGGGGACACATGATACTTTTTACGAGAACTCCAAAAGGAATGTCGTGATTTATAATAAAACCCGTCAGAAGTAGAGCTATGTTTAAATCTTATTTTTAAATTCTTGGATGTATCCCTACTCTCTTACCACCAGACCACTGTGACTGACGGTCATCTTTTTTTTCACATTAGAGAATCTGATCACTGTGTCGCATGTCGCAAACATATAAAAACTTGAGAGGAGTCAAGGGACACCCGGATGGAACGAAGTTATTTCTTATTATTTATTATGTACAAAAAACCTGTATTCACTCAACAAAAATAATCGTCGCGACACCTCACTGTTCAATGTGAAATAGAAATGAAAATATCTGGCTTATAAGAGAGAGAGAAAAGAGAGAGAGAGAGAGACAGACAGAGAAACATGCGCACGCCGCACAGCTGCAAAAAGTGTCGTGACAACTTTTCGTAAGAATTTTTTCCGTCTAGCCCCCTTTCACAACGCGCGATAAGGAACTTCGTTCCAATAACACGGACACAAATTACATCCAGACTCCGACCAACTATTTATGGGTAACACAAATAGTTGTCCGGCGCGGGAATCGAACTCGGGACATGAAGCGGCGAGGCGATTGTCCTAGCACCTGCAGTCAAACAGCCAAACCAAGCAGAGTTTTTACTATGGAAACCAGATAACTGATATACTACTTTTCTTTTGTAAATAAATACTGAAATAGATAATTACACCCAGACTCGGGAGAAACAGACATGTTCATGCACACAAATATCTGTCCTTGGTGGGAATCGAACCCACGACCTGCGGCGAGAAAGGCAAGTATTTACCAACCATGCCAACCGGACCGTAAAAAGTAAAAATAAATCGTTTATTTCGGACCGGAATCCATAGTGTTAGTAACAGTAATCTTAAAAAACTATGTTAGTAATATAATAAGATTTACATTCAAATAAGTACATAACAGGATACCACTATACACTAGACGGTCACCTCCTCCTGCTCCTGCCTACGAAGCTGGTGGTCCTGGGTTCGAATCCCGGTAAGTGCAAATATTTGTGTGATGAGCACGAATATTTGTTTCTGAGTCATGGATGTTTTCTATGTATATAAGTATTTACATATCGTATCGTCGCCTGGTACCCATAGTACAAGCTTTGCTTAGTTTGGGGCTAGGATGATTTGTGAAATTGTCCCTAGATATTATTATTATATTATTATTATTATACTATTACACAAATAAATAGTAAGAACATATTTCTAGTAATATAGTTAACTATCTATAATTATTTCTGAGTACATATTACTTAGATAGCCAATTTAAGATATTCAAAGTGGTTATTTAATTGACTATGTGTTGGTTTAAATGCTAAATATTTTTAATGTCAAAGCCATAGAGGGCGAGATAACAAAATCCAAAGTATAGGGATTAGGCACGTACGGTACCGTATAATATAAAAGGGCGTCATTTGCACATTGGGAAACAACAGATTAGCATTTTTAGGGTTCCGTACCGAAAGGGTAAAACGGGCCTCCATTACTAAGACTTCGCTGTCTGTCACCAGGCTGTATCTCACGAACCGTCATAGTTAGACAGTTGAAAATTTCACAGATGATGTATTTCTGTTGCTGCTATAAGATACTAAAAAACAAAATAAAATAAATATTTAAGGGTTTGTTGTATGGGAGGCCCATTCAACAAACGTGAATTTTTTGCCCGTTTTTAATTTTAGTAATTTAAAACACCGGACTCTTAAACGCAGTTTGTTTCGAAGAGTTTGTTATATTTTCTTTATCAAACTAATATTATAAATGCGAAAGTTTGTGAGTGTGTATGTTTGTTACTTCTTCACGCAAAATCTACCGGACGGACTCTGATGAAACTCTGTATTTCTGTATAGCTTATCTCATGAACCGTGATAGACAGTTGAAATTTTCACAGATGATGTATTTCTGTTGCCGCTATAACAAGAAATACTAAAATAAATATTTAAAGGGGATCACATACACCAAACGTGATTTTTTTACTCGTTTTTACATATAATGGTACGGAACCCTTCGTGCGCGAGTCCGACTTGCACTTGGCCGGTTTTTTATTTAGCTGATAAAATAAAAATAAAATAAATAAAAATAAAAAAGGTTTTTAATCACGTAGACTTTAAAAAAGCGCTTGTAAATAGTCAGAACATGTTTATAGTAAAGTAGTTTCTAAATACATACATATTATAGATAAATTACACCCAGACACAGAAAAACTAATCGTGCTCATCACACAAATATTTTTCCAGGGTGGGATCGAACCCACGACCTCTGGTATCGCAGTCAGGACCACTAGATCAGTTAATAAAAATCACACTAATTTTATAAAGGCAAAAGTTTGTGAGTGAGTGTGTATGTTTGTTACTTCTTCACGTCTAAACGGCTGTAGCGATTTTAATAAAATTTGGTATGGAGTTAGCTGACACCCTGGATTAACACATAGGCAAAGTTTAACGCGGGTAGAACCGCGGGACACAGCAAGTATTAAATAATTATAGCACACTAGCTGTGTCTCGAGGTTTTACCCACGTTTAATGAAATGAAATAAATGAAACTTTTAACTTTATACATAATAGTCAGTGTCATTCGGATAAAATATATAAGCTATATGTATATATATGTATATATATATATATATATATACATCTAACTACAAAAATATGTATGTAATATGTTAGATGTAAGTTGGTTTGTAGTATGATGGAACTGGCGTGACAGTTGTCAAAAGTTCCGAATTAAAAAAAAACTTGTGTGTACTTATGTACACGCGTTAGAAGTTATACTTCTTAATATACAACTTGAACATAGTTATCAATTTTCATACCACCTAGAACTAACTTCATGCTGTTAAATTTTTTGGTGTCGGTGTGCGCGCGCATCGTAAAAATTCACTCTCATCATTTTTCTCCATCGCGCCAAAAGAAGTATAACTTCAAAAAAGAATAAAAACGAAAGATATGTTTGAAATTCAAATCAAAGACTTTTGTTCCCTACAGTTGATGCGCCATTAAATCGATCAATAAATTATGCTAACATAAACAGCCCGAGCATCGCTGACGACGAACACTGAATATTTAACATCACTGGGCTTGTTGGACTAGTGGTTAGTGACCCTGACAGCTAACACAGAGGTCGTGGGTTCAATCCCCACCTAAAACATATCATTTTTAGAGTTCCGTACCCAAAGGGTAAAACGGGACCCTATTACTAAGACTTCGCTGTATCTTATG
The DNA here is from genome assembly GCA_951640165.1 of Pseudoips prasinana. Lineage (NCBI taxonomy): Eukaryota > Metazoa > Arthropoda > Insecta > Lepidoptera > Nolidae > Pseudoips > Pseudoips prasinana. Next base: position 22,592,118 of record OX621260.1, read on the forward strand.
AACCGTGATAGTTAGACAGCTGAAATTTTCACATATGATGTATTTCTGTTGCCGCTATAACAACAAATACTAAAAAATAAAATAAATATTTAAGGGGTCTCCCATACAACAAACGTGAATTTTTTGGTCGTTTTTATAGATAATGGTACGGAACCCTTCGTGCGAGAGTCCGACTCGCACTTGGCCGTTTTTTTTTTTTTAAAGACATCGCCCTCACTAGGGAATGTAATCTCTGTGTCACGGGGTACTTTACAAACATATTATAGACGGACACAAATTACTTACAGACTCAGTACAACTCTTTATGGGTCACATAAATAGTTGTCTGGCGCGGGAATCGAGCCCGGGACATGAAGCAGCGAGGCGACTGTCTTAGCCGCTACGCCACATGTGCAGTCTAAATCTTTGTGTGAGCACGATTAGTTGTTGTGTCTGAGTGCAATTTATTAATTTGACAGGCCGGTCGGCGTGGTTGGTAAAGCCTTGCCTTTCACGCCGCAGTTCGTGGGTTCGATTCCCACCCAGGACAGATATTTGTGTGCATGAACATGTCTGTTTGTCCTGAGTCTGGGTGTAATTATCTATATAAGTATGTATTTACAAAAGAAAAGTAATATATCAGTTATCCAGTTTCTAAAGTACAAGCTCTGCTTAGTTTGGGATCAGATAGCCGTGTGTGAATAATTATCATTATTATTATTTTGTAAATATGTATGCATTAAAAAATATAACATCAGACGTTTCAGATCTTCGATTTTGACGACCCCGTTGTCGCTGGCATAAGCAACAGGATCCCCGTACGAAGTCGCGGGCAGAAACTAGTACATATGTATATTTATCAGTTGTCTGGTTGCCATAGTACAGGTTCTAACTAATTTGGTATCAGATGGCACTGTGTTAGTTGTCTCAAGATATTTTTTAATATATTCTTCTCCGCGCTCTCTACTTGACCTTACCTGGATTTGTATTCTCCACGCTACACATTATCTCAATATCCCTAAACAGGGACGCATATATACATAACAAATTTGAAATATTCGTATATATATTTTCCTACATGACATTGTACTTTGATTAATTTTGACTTGCAACTTGACATTATTACACATGTATTTTTTTTATTGGGCAACATTCCAGTCAGTTTTACTAAGTCTACAAAGAAGGTGTGTTTGAACCATAGAGGCCGTAAAAAAATGTGAGCCGTCACGGGACGCCTGGCATATGTGAAACATCGACATTATTTTGTAAAATATAAAAAAATATGCAGAAAAGAACATATTGTGATAGGAACTAAATATGTCATAATGATAAAATAAAAAGTCGATTGCGCATGCGTCACGGCGTGCGTCGCCACGCCAGAAATCTGTTTTACGTGCGGCTGTAGATGTTTCACATCAAAAACTTGGTGTATGTTATCTCTGTTCAAACAGGAAGGAAAAAAATTAAATCGCGTGGTGAGGAGCCGTTTACCTGTAAGTTTATCCCATGATCGAGCGAAGTAAGCAGGCCTCTTTGTGATAACTTCAAAGGTTATTGAACTTTGTTGTCAAGGTGGGTATCGTATATCGTGGGTTAAGAAATAGAGTAGCGTAAGGGCAAATTGAAAACTTCACTGGAGAGCCGAAAAACAACTGAAATTTACTTTACTTTATCTTTTAGCTCTTTTATGGCAAAATCTATAGTAGTTAGATATCTGTATTTATCGGCTACAGAATAGTGTAACGTGTAAAGTGTTTTTGGGCAATTAAAACACTTTTATTTTGAAGTGCTCGTAACGTTTTTGACAAAATAATGTCAAGATTATTGTAAGTAGAAACACTTAATTTTGGCAGTAAACAATAATATTTTTATTTGACATATTTACGTTATTTTTGTACTAAGCAATTTACACACTACATCGCTCCAGTTTTTTGGCACATACAAATATGAGGATTAAAGCGAATGGCAAAAATTTTTTTTTGAATTTTTGACTTTTCGCTACTCTGGTTCTCAACCCACGATATAAAAAAAGAAAAAAAAATTACAAATCACGGACGTTTGAATTAAGAAGACTATACAATGGCATCAAATTGTGATTGTTACGCCTGAATGTTTTGTTTCAGCCTAATCGACAAAATACGCAATTAGTTATAAAATTATGAAAATTTTGGATAAATTTATCGTACGCATTTCACATCTGACACTGGCAGAATTGTCGACATCGGCATATCTTGCCATTTGGAAAAAAAGAAGGAAAAAGAAACCACGGGCGTAAATCGTTGGTCATGTTATGTTGGCAACACAAAGTAGTCACTTTCTTTTTTTAAATTTTCGTACCAACCTAACACAACAAATTAAAAAAAATTCAGGAGAACTCTATTTCTTACATTTCCTAGTTTTATTCATAGTTGTAAGTCGCGACTCTTAAACGCAGTTTGTTATATTCTCTTTATCAAACTAATAAAGGCGAAAGTTTGTGAGTGTGTATGTTTGTTACTTCTTCACGCAAAAACTACCGAACGGATTGTGATGAAACTTTGTAGCAATATAGCTTATACCTATGTACATCCAAATAACTCATAGGCTATAATTTATAAAGTTTAACGCGGGTAAAACCGCGGGACACACCTAGTTTGTTATATCTATCTTTGCACCGGCCGCGGAATGTTACGTCTGCGCTCATCCCGATTTTTCCCAACGCTACTACAAATTTTACAAAATGGTTCACATCTATTTTATGATCTGGGCACCTACCATGCACTCTCTGTACCACCCCAAGGTTTACTGGTAGAAAATGCCTAGGGCATTAAGTCCTCCTTTGTACAATTTTATGTGCATAGGGCTTCGAGCATTTGACATCTAAATGCTCAAAGGCATAAAGTGATAAATAAATAAAACAGGAAACGATTGTACAGACGCCAGCACATCCAGCTACCCTAATTAGTCAAATTTCTTTTATAGATTTTCAACTTTATACACACGTTTAATTATTAGGTCTTTACCTATGAAATTGCCGTTCTGCAGTACTGGCCATTTCAAATCAAAATAATTTTTGTTTGGCTAAGAATTCTAATTTCAAATTAATTTTATTTTAAAAACATGGATTCTTTTTTCCAAAAGTAGTCATTTCTTTATTGATTAGTGTTACATTTTCATCGCATTTCAATCTTTTTCGTCATCATGGATACGTTAAAAATTCGAGTAATTATGGAATATGAGTACCGTCGTGGCAGCAACGCGGCACAAGCGGCACGCAACATCAACGACGTTTACGGAGCTAACACTACAAACCAACGCACCACCTGTTATTGGTTTGCTCGCTTCCGTTCTGGAAATTTCGACCTGAAAAATGAACCTCGCGGTCGTCCGAAGACTTTGGTCGACAATGACGAATTAAAGGCGGTTGTGGAAGCTGATGATACACAATCTACGGCTGAATTAGCAGCAGCTTTCGACGTTAGCGTCAAAACAATATTGGTCCATTTGCGTCAAATTGGCAAGGTAAAAAAGCTTGACAAATGGGTGCCCCACGAACTCAATGATCGCCAGCGCGAAGTACGCGTCGAGACGTGCCTTGCACTGCTCAACAGACACACAAATGAAGGAATTTTGAACCGCATTGTTACCTGCGATGAAAAATGGATTCTGTTTGATAACCGCAAGCGCTCAGCAAGTTGGTTGGATCCTTGTTCAGCACCTAAACAATGCCCTAAACGAAAACTTACCCCTAGAAAAGTGATGGTCACTGTTTGGTGGTCTAGCGCCGGTGTGATTCATCACAGCTTCTTACCAAACGGGGTGAGCATTACTGCAGATGTGTACTGTGAAGAACTGAGCACAATGATGGAGAAGCTGGCGCATCTCCAACCAGCATTGGTCAATCGCTCGTCTCCGCTGCTCCTGCACGACAACGCGCGACCTCATACTGCACAGCAGACGGTCTCCAAGTTGCAAGAACTGGGGTTGGAAGCTCTCCGTCATCCGCCCTACTCACCAGACCTTGCGCCTACAGACTACTACTTTTTCCAGAATTTGGATAACTTCTTGGCGGGAAAAAAATTCAATACCCGAGAGGCAGTACAAAATGCCTTTGAAGAATTTGTTGCCTCCCGTCCAGCTGATTTCTTTAAGAAGGGCATCAATAAACTGCCACTGTGATGGCAAAGATGCATTGATTGCATGGGTGATTACTTCGATTAATACAAATAAAAAAATTCATGAAAAAAATTCGTTTAAATTTTTTCATACAAAACGGCAATTTCATAGGTAAAGACCTATTATTATAAAATAAATTTTACCAATGTTTTAACAATCCGTGTACTTAAATATCTGTATCTAACTAGAAATAATTATGTATACTTAAGTATATTACAACAAACATGTTCTGACTATTCTGACTATTTACAAGCGCTTTTTTAAAGTCTACGTGGATAAAAACCTTTTTTATTTTAGTTTATTTTTATGTTAAAAATGGATTCTGTTTGATAACCGCAAGCGCTCAGCAAGTTGGTTGGATCCTTGTTCAGCACCTAAACAATGCCCTAAACGAAAACTTACCCCTAGAAAAGTGATGGTCACTGTTTGGTGGTCTAGCGCCGGTGTGATTCATCACAGCTTCTTACCAAACGGGGTGAGCATTACTGCAGATGTGTACTGTGAAGAACTGAGCACAATGATGGAGAAGCTGGCGCATCTCCAACCAGCATTGGTCAATCGCTCGTCTCCGCTGCTCCTGCACGACAACGCGCGACCTCATACTGCACAGCAGACGGTCTCCAAGTTGCAAGAACTGGGGTTGGAAGCTCTCCGTCATCCGCCCTACTCACCAGACCTTGCGCCTACAGACTACTACTTTTTCCAGAATTTGGATAACTTCTTGGCGGGAAAAAAATTCAATACCCGAGAGGCAGTACAAAATGCCTTTGAAGAATTTGTTGCCTCCCGTCCAGCTGATTTCTTTAAGAAGGGCATCAATAAACTGCCACTGCGATGGCAAAGATGCATTGATTGCATGGGTGATTACTTCGATTAATACAAATAAAAAAATTCATGAAAAAAATTCGTTTAAATTTTTTCATACAAAACGGCAATTTCATAGGTAAAGACCTATTATTATAAAATAAATTTTACCAATGTTTTAACAATCCGTGTACTTAAATATCTGTATCTAACTAGAAATAATTATGTATACTTAAGTATATTACAACAAACATGTTCTGACTATTCTGACTATTTACAAGCGCTTTTTTAAAGTCTACGTGGATAAAAACCTTTTTTATTTTAGTTTATTTTTATTTTAAGCATAAGGGTCACTTTCAATTGGGGAAATTTGACAGATTGGGGCAGCTTGATGTGCTGGCGTCTGTACCTAAACTAATATCGTATTGAACACACCGGGCGCAAGAAATAATCCTTGATTTAGGAGACGTTTGAATAAATAGTAGTAGATATCCATATTGTAGTAGGTAACTCGTAGCAACAAGCGGGTAACATCGCGCTTCGGTAAGGAACCAATCAATAAATACGGAAGGGCCCGATGTCCTCAGTTTTATGGGATACTTATGTGTAATTTTGTAACTTTATGTTTTGTATTATGTAGTTTTACCGAACTCTTGGTGATATTAGCCATCGCTACATATAGTAAGAAAACACATCCGGTTAGTTAAGTAACAAAACGGTTTAGGATTGAGTCGCTCTAATTAACACATTTAAAAACAGTATAATTTTATGTTAAGAAATAAATATTAAATAAAAACCGGCCAAGTGCGAGTCGGACTCGCGCACGAAGGGTTCCGTACCGTTATCTATAAAAACGGGCAAAAAATTATTTAAATATTTATTTTATTTTGTTTTTTAATATTTGTTGTTATAGCGGCAACAGAAATACATCATCTGTGAAAATTACAACTGTCTAACTATAACGGTTCATGAGATACAGTCTGGTGACAGACGGACGGACAAACAGACAGACAGCGAAGACTTAGTAATAGGGTTCCGTACCCGAAGGGTAAAACGGGACCCTATTACTAAGTCTTCGCTGTCTGTCTGTTTGTCCGTCCGTCTGTCACCAGACTGTATCTCATGAACCGTTATAGTTAGACAGTTGTAATTTTCAAAAAAAGGATTCCTACTGAATATTCTGGCAGTGTTTCTCAGTAGCTGCCACGTCATGCTGCAGTGCATGACGTGGCAGCTACAGCTACGGTAGGGTAAAAAACATCACGATTTCACACAAATGTAATATTGTAATGGAATAAAAGAATTTAAAAAAGGTAGGTAGACAGAGACGTCTGATTTTTACTTTCTAAGATCCTTGCAATACTCAATATAACATGCGGCATCTATGTACATATATTATAAGCGGTTAACGTAGTCTATAGATGCCCGCAAGATAACCGTTGCCTATGGGGTATCACTCCACGTTACTAACCTATCCTTCTCCGATAAGCTCTAACAACTGAGGTCAAACAAGCACACAACATTTACTTATTATAACTACATATTATCATGCATCAGTCATGGGCTTGTTTACAATGTAAATAAAAGTCAAATCATGGTTTTTGAGTCCAGGGGTAAAAGCCCGAATACAATGCCATTTATTTCTCTCTATGGAACCCCGCTGAAATGGGTTTATTCTTTTAAATACCTAGGTCATCATTTGACCCCTGGCCTTAAAGACGATGATGACTTGGAAAGGGAACGAAGGGCGTTGTCAGTGAGAGCGAACATGTTAGCTCGCAGGTTCGCACGGTGTTCAAGGACAGTAAAAATCACTCTTTTTAGAGCCTATTGTTCCTCATTCTACACGTGCTCCTTGTGGGCTAAAATATACTCAAAAATCTTACAACGCTCTTCGTATCCAATACAACAACGCGTTCAGGGTGCTGTTGGGTCTGCCACGTTTCTGTAGCGCATCGGGCATGTTTGCTGAAGCCAGAGTGGACTGTTTCTACGCCACAATGCGCAAACGGTGTGCATCCCTGGTGAGCAGGATTCGTGGCCACTCTAACAGCATTCTGGCCATGATCGCAGGCAGATTTGACTGCCTATACATGAATCACTGCTGCGCTCTTTCTCACGGAATGGGGCATCGGTGATTCATGTATTCCACTAAACAAAATCTTAGCTATATTTTTACCAACATAGAATAAGTCCTATGTATTACTAACAATTTTGAGTCTTTGGTTACTTTAATAAATAACTTTATTATATTATTAGACAGTTAGTCTTCTCTTAACGATATAGGGGGGGGGGGGGGGGGTAAAAAAAGGCTATGCCTCTCAAGTAGGGAATAAAATAGTAGTCAAATGTAAAAAGTAAAAATTGAGAGCGTCCATTAGCGCAATAATAATCAAAAACACTTATTTTCAACAGACTATAGATTTTTAAACGACTTGTGTTTATAGTCCTTTATTATCATAATATTAATACGTGAAGCAAATATTTTGTAACCCTTTTTTAGAAAATTGCGCAGACGGAGGAGTATGAAATTTAGAACAGTTAAGTTCATATGGAGTAGGAGTGCAGAAAGCTAATTTTATATAATATGCATTAGAAGTACATTGCTTAGTAAACAAAAATTACACAAACTAACATGTTTTTGAAAAACTCACAAACTGATTGTCAAAACTGAGAACAGATTAATAGTCTGGAAGAGATCGCAGTTAGCGATAAGACCGCCCATTGTACTAGATTTATTACAACTTTATACTTTATATGTAAATCTTGGTGTACAATAAAGAGTATTTGTATTGTATTGTATTAATATTATTTGTCTATAGTCTTTGACAATAGAACCTTAATGGTGGAATTTCGAACAAGGGCGATCTCTAATTAGTATCGTACTATATTAGTAATAGTTCAGAAATAGTTAGAAATCCAAGCCACTTTTCTACTGACAGCATCCAATAGCAATTGTCATAATGATTTTGTACAACATTCCTCATAATTCATGTACAGTCTCGTCACCTATATCCCGCTCCATTTTCGTGAACAAACTATTTCCGGCGCAACCCAAATTAAATATGCCGGACCGGTTCATACCAGTTAAAACACAATCATTGGGCATAATGCCCCTATTCAGTAATTTTGCTTTGAACCTGACACTTGGTCTAGCGGTAGCGTGTTCAGCCGCAGAGAACGAGGTCCTGGGTTTTGTTTTTTTTATTTTTTTTTTTAATTAAAAAGGTTTTTATTCACGTAGACTTTAAAAAAGCGCTTGTAAATAGTCAGAACATGTTTGTAGTAATATAGTTGTATACATTATTATTTCTAGTAACAGATATTTAGGTACACATTGTATGAAAACATTTATAAACTTTATTTTATTATAGCATTGATATTTAGCTAGCTCGTCGCCGGTTCAAATCACAGGTCGGGGCAAATTTTGGGACGATTTTGGGACGTTTTCTATAAAAAGAAGCCCGAAATCTGGGAGTTAGCGGTATTATACCCCGGGGAGAACGTAAAGCCGCCGGTTCTGTACCTGACCTCTTTCCGGTCGTGTCGCTAGGCGTCCCATCGCATCATGAGAGTGATAAAATAAAAAGCTAGCTAGCTTAAATTAAGTTATTGTCCAGGATTATCGGAATTTTAAATTTTAGCTATATTTTTACAACATATTGTCTGAACGGTCTATATTAAGGTACGAATTAAATATTATTATGGTGGAATAGGAAGTGCTCCTGTGTTGTGCGCAAACACAGGAGCACTTCCTATTCCACCATAATAATATTTACTACACTTGTGCACTATAATATGTCCTTCATGTAATCTCTGCTGAGACTGGCCGCAATTCGGCTAGGAGGACATTATTATTATAATTCCATCTACACAGTAAGCACAATTTGCCGCAGTCCTCAAACGAGGCTACGTCAGTGTTGTGCAACACAACGGTCTCTACAAATTGCTCGCTCACGACAACTCAAATTCTGTAACCGAACACGAATTAACACTAAACAGCCTAGCAGTTACTACGGCACACAATAAACTCCACTCACAATACAAGTTGCTACTGTATTTATCACTACTGTCCAGTACAGTTTTCCAATATTGTGTGACAAAAACTTTCTTAAATTATACAGTACTTGCTGTGCCCCGCGGTTTTACCCGCGTTAAACTATAAATTATAGCCTATGTATAACTCTAGGGTGTCAGCTAACTCCATACCAAATTTTATTAGAATTGCTCTAGCCGTTTAGACGAGAAGAAGTAACAAACATACACACTCACACACTCACAAACTTTCGCATTTATAATACTAGCTGTGCCCGCGCTGTGTTATCTATACATTTAATAAAATCGTAGGAAAGTCAGAACTGTACATTGAATATTTTTTTAAGGATAATTGGGGAGTCATTAAAATCGATGTCGAAGCCGAAAACATAACTTTTTGAATTTTTGTCTGTATGTATGTCCGGGCTAAACTCAAAAAGTAGGTACTGCATGGATTTACTTCAAATTTTGCATGAGTATTACTAAGAGGTCGGGTCAACATATAGGCTACACATTATCACGCTATAACCTACGGGGGAAGAGCTGGGATAATTTATAAAGTTTAACGCGGGTAAAACCGCGGGGCACAGCCAGTTATTCTTAAAAGTATGTAATTTTGAAGGTTTTGTTAGCTCTACTCGGTTCAACTTCTACATTTTTGTAGCAAAAAAGTAAATTCCTGATACTCCATCAGGAATTTCTACGCAAAAAATAATAAAACATTCCAGATAACTACTAAGAATAACATTCAAGTTAGTTGTAACAGCTACTTATTTACCACTCTGTGTACATAGTTATACAAACTCTATCTACCATTGGCTTCATAAATAATATACAAACACTTTACGTCAGAAGCCTTGCTAGCTACCTATAAGCATATACAGGGTGTCCCATGGGAAATTTCAAACTTTAAATATGAATTAAAAGATTACGGTTGGCGGGAGAGGGGCGGAGCGAGCGGTAACAGGAGCGGGGTCGTGCGGATTATTATTTAGTAGCAATGGATCGTTGGTCCGGTTCGCACCGCGCTTACGCTGTGGAAGCGTATATTCAAAGCAACGAATCGCCGACTGTGGCAAGGCGAAGATTTTGTGCTCGATTTAATATTCGTCGTGTGAGTGAAGCTCCAAGCGTATAGCTTATTCGATCATGGGTTGAGAAGTTTCGGCAAACCGGATCTACAGTAAATAATCCATTACCTGGCCCGTCCAATGCGATATCAAACGAAGAAAATGTAAATTTAGTGCGGAACGCAGTCATCCGAAATCCACGGCGATCGATTCGTAAACATGCTGCTGCTTTGGGCCTTAGTAAGTCATCCATACATCGGATTATGAAAAAAAAACTTAAGTTCCATCCTTATAAGATGCAGTTGGTTCAATATTTAAAGCCTAACGATTACAGTTTGCGAAAAACATATGCCGAAACAATGCTACAGCGATTTCGCACTATTCGGACACTTGGTAACATAATTTTTAGTGATGAGGCTCATTTTCATCTGCAAGGCTATGTGAATAAGCAAAATTTTAGATATTGGGCTCCAGGAAACCCACATGAGAAACATGAACAACAACTTCACAGCCCAAAGGTGACAGTGTGGTGCGGAATGTCTATGAACGGAATTATCGGGCCATATTTTTTTGAAAATAATGGTCGCTCAGTAACTGTGACATCTCAACGTTACTGCAACATGATTGAAATATTTTTGAACCCAGCATTGCAGAACCATCCAGGATACAATAGAAGAACCTGGTTTCAGCAAGATGGCGCGACAGCTCACACGGCAAGGGCGTCTTTAGAGACTGCGAGGCAAATTTTCGGAACAAAAATTATCTCAAAGTTTGGAACCATCCCGTACCCACCAAGGTCGCCTGACCTCACGCCCTTGGATTTCTTTTTGTGGGGCTTCTTGAAATCTAAAGTATACGACCCGCCGCCAAGGAATTTGAGTCAACTCAAAAGGAATATCCATACTCAAATAAACCAAATCACGTCAGAAACGTGCAAGAAAGTTTTTCTCGCGATGAAGCGTGCGTTGGAGGAGACTGTACGAGCAGATGGGCGTCATCTCGACAGCATCATTTTTAAAACTTAAAATCCGCATGATTTCTTTATTCATTTCTATCATTAAAAGTTTTCTATAATCATAGATTTTTTTTTCATTAATTTTTTAAGTTTGAAATTTCCCATGGGACACCCTGTATTTTATATTAAATACAAGTCACTACACAATACACATACATATGTATGTATATTCAAAAGAACAATCGAAAGTCAAAAGGTAATAAGCGCCAAAATAAAATTCCTATCAGGGGACCAAAAGAGATTTAATCACTATTATAAAGGCGTTAAAGTTAATTGTGAGTGTATAGCGTAATATTAGTACAAAAGATCCTGAAGGGTCGAAGTGCTGTACAGAAGTACACCCCAAACAAGATAAGATAAGATAATTGTGAGTGTGTATGTTTGTTACTTACACTTGAAAAGTTCAAAGAGGTTAACATTCTAACTGTAGCATCTCAGTATATATATGAAAACCTACAATATGTGCATAAAAATATCGATTTCTTCTGTAAAAATAAAATTAAAAAAAAGGAGCGATACACATAATGTAAATACTAGATATTTAGAGGAGTTAGCTGATACCCTAGATTAACACATAGGCCATTATTTATAAAGTTTAACGGGGTAAAACCGCGGGGCACAGCTAGTACAAAAAAAAAGGTTTTTATTCACGTAGACTTTAAAAAAGCGCTTGTAAATAGTCAGAACATGTTTGTAGTAATATAGTTGTATACATTATTATTTAGTTATTAGTTAACATATTATTTAGTTAACATAGATATTTAGGTACACATTGTATGAAAACATTTATAAAATTTATTTTATTATAGCATTGATATTTAGCTAGCTCGTATCAAGTTATTGTCAAGAGATTATGTTTAATTATCTAGTTTAAGTCTAATATTTTTATTTTTAGTATATATAGTTTTAGTTATATTATTTTTAGTTTAGTATATATATAAATATCTGTACTGGGTGGTAATCGAACCCACGACCGACCTCCGTATAAGGCAAGGATCTACCAACCACGTCAACCGGCCAGTCATAAAAATAACAACGCAACTCTCCGCCGGTACTACGCAACGAAATAATAAATAAATGATGAATAATAACGAATCATTGATCAATAAATCATTCATCAGTGCAAGTGTCGACGTCAATGATACTCCGAGAATAATTAGTCTTCAGTTAACCTTGCCCATTGGCGTAGTTACGCCGTAGCGTAGGGCGGCTCATCCCAACCGGGAGCCGGGTGGCGCCACTACAGACCCAGGCTAAACCAATTTTCTATTTATTTATTTTGATTCATTTTTAGATTACATTTGTGTTAAAACAATAAAGTTATAAAACACTATGGCAATCTTTAAGAAGCGAGCCTATTACTTTCTTAAAGGTCGGCAACGCACTTTGGCTCCTCTGGCGTTGCGAGTGTCCATGTGCGGCGATGGTCACTTACCATCAGGTGACACACTTGCACGTTTGCTGACACACTCGCCTCGACATCATATAAAAAAACCGACAATCCGAAAAATCCCGACCTAATAATAAATAAACTATCGCAGCAAATAAATCATTGCTATCATTAATTAAATTTCATTTCTTAATGATTTCATAGAAACCTCAGGTCTAAATATGTACATGTACTTAAAAACAATTACGTATACTTAACTATTTTACTTCAAACAAGTTCTAACACAACAAGCGATTTTTAGAGTCCACGTAAAGATAAAATACTTTTTTTAAATTTTATTTATGGTCCAAAGTGTCACTCATTCATTAGCTTAGACCAAATTACACTCAAGTGTAACCATTTACACTCAAGTGTATAAAAAATGAGCCGCAACAGGACTTTGATTATTATTATCCCGTGGGGGGCGTAGAAATCGTACCGAGGGAATATCTATCAGAGAAGGGGCAGCAGCGTCTCTCCAAGTACTATGACCATTATACAGCGATCGACCCGTCTGCCAAGCGTGGCGATTATAACATATCTCTCCAGACGATGGACACAATTCCATTGTAGAGATATTTTAAGGATGCCTTTGTCTAGACATGATTGCGAGACATTTCTTAATTTAGAGACATTGGATTGCGAGATAAAAGGGAGGCCTTACAATTACAAAATGACGGTCATAATTAAAATAGTTCTTATGTACGGCCCACCCTTGCCCCCCCTAACTACACCCATGCCAGACAGACAACAGATGATATACACATGTTCCTCTCTTTCTAGCTAGCGGGTTATTCTCGTCTACAATAGACAAAAAATATAATTGACAGACTCCGGGGGAGGTCAATTAATCTACGCTTATATCTCTATTCAAAAATAAAATAGTATAACGTTTACTAAGAAGATCAATCATCATCGTAAATTCATCCACCGGCATATAAAGAGGAATGTTGTGATAAGTTTGAAGATTATTTTAGTCTGTCTATGTATCTTTCTACCTGTGGCATCGGAGCCCTGTAACAAATGAATAAATTTCAATACGTTTTTGTATTATAGCCTAGGAAATCGTTTATTCGGTATAGTTTTAAATATATTTAATGAAAAAATCATTGAGCCGTTCACAAATGTCATGGCACGTTATAACACAAAGATGTAGGTATTAAAATAAAAACGATATTTAATCAAATATCTTTCAAAAAGGGAGTGGATTGTAGTATTACAAGTTTAATACTTATATATTTAATTTTAAGTTCAAATATATTATTACAACTGCAATTGATAGTAAGTTTAGTTATTTAATTGTTTTGAAGTATTAAAATGGTTTTTAAGGTTTTAATACTATTGTCAAAACTTACTAGTTTTCGATACATTAGATAGATAGATACACTTCATTGCACAGAATATAAAACAGTTTACATAAAAAGTCTTAATATTACAAATAATGTACAACTGGCGTTCTAATCGCATAATAGTGATTTCTTCCAGACAACCGAAGGATGGACTAGCATAATTTCTACATTTTAATTCTTCTCAATGATTTTTAGAATTCAATATTATTAATATGACGGGCCATATGTTTAAATCGATGGTCGCGCTTAAATGCTACCACTGGATCAAATACAAATTCAAATACAATTTTCGCCGGAGCGTCTCAACTGGGCCGTGTTGAAACCGGTAGTAGAGACACCCGCTGAGTTTGTTTCGCTGGGTCTTCTCAGTTGGGGCGCATTGGATCCGGTGGTAGCATTAAAACGCGACCGTCGTTATTAACACAAGGTCCGCCATAATAATAACATTTAATTCGTACCTTAATACAGACAGAACCATTCGACAATATGTAGTAAAAATATAGCTAAAATTTAAAATTTTGATAATTAAACCTACACATGATCCTTGACAATAACTTAATTTAAGTTAGTTAAATATCGTTACTGTTATAAAATAAATCTTATTGTAAATTATTTCCTACAATCCGTGTACCTAAATATCTATATGTACCTAGAAATAATTATAAATTAATTATATATCGAATATGTTCTGACTATTTACAAGCGCTTTTTCAAAGTCTACGTGAATAAAAACCTTTTTTATTTTTATTTTTTTTTATAATACGCCGCAACTGAGAAGACCCAGCGAAACAAACTAAGCGGGTGTCTCTACTATCGGTTTTAACACGGCCCCGTTGAGACGACGAAACATACACAAGTGGGCACGGAATTTGGTCCACTTAAAGCAATCATTAAGTAGGCGAACACAATATCTGCTCGTTCAATCGCCGGTATACATATTATTCTCGATTTAATATTTTTAGGAAGAAAAAAAAAACGAGTGTGCTTTAGTCAATTCAACTGAAGTAAAACTTAAATATACAAAAAGTAACTGGCTATAGGAGAAAGAAAATTTATCGCACTCGCACCTCTCTCTCTAGCCACTACAATAATATACAAAACGTAACTCTTGCTTCCTATCTTTATTAACTTATATCTTACTCTCAACTTACATTCGCCTTCCGGAGCACACTTTTCGTAACACTCTCGTCAGGCATTCATCAGCTTATTCCAAAGTCAAGCGAGCGTAAAGAAATTTTACATCAACAATAATATTATTAATTTTGAGATATAATCAACAAGGGCTCTACCGGCTAAGTCGCCGAACATCGTTTTCAAGAATGGCGTTTTTTTTTTATTATAGTCCCGCAAACTGGCCGTTACGGCAAAACATACATTATTGCATTATACATACGAGTAAATGATAGCCAAACAGCCTTCTAAGTGCGAACATAGCATGCTCACGAATATCTCACAAATTTCAAGTTCAAATAAATAAAGGTTAAAAATGACTTAATCAATTCTTCAACGTTGACAATTGATTCCGGACCATTTATGAAGTCACATGTGGTCATGGAAGCCGATTTGATTGGAACGATCGATTAAGTCATTTTTAACCTTTATTTATTTGAACGCCATTCACGAAAACGATGTTCGGCGACATAGCCGGTTGAGCCCCAGAATGTAAATAAGTTAAACCAGTTTTAAACATTGACTACATAAGATTAAATAAATTTGAATAAATATCGGTACAGTCATACCAATTACTGAGGAATATAGATAGGTAGCTAAATAAATGACTGGGCAAAGTGCAATGAGCCAGAGTAGAAACTACAAACAATCTATTACTGATTCGTTGCTGTGCGCACGCGACATCTTAGCTTTGAAACGATACTAATTAGTTTTAAGGAAGGTTTGTATAAAAAATTAGTACTATAGCAGACACTTTAAATTAATAAATAAAAGCTTTATTAATAATGGCATAGAATTGAACCAGTAGAAATATTACAGACTAGCAGTGCCCGCGGACTTCGTTCCGCGTTATAAATATTTTTGTCCCTGCCCGTTTGTCCCGCGTAATACTTCGGGATAAATAAAAATTATGATAATGAATCATAGCCTATTACACTCCACAATAACGTAGCTTTCTATTGGTGAAATAATTTTGAAAATAGGTTCAGTAGATCCAGAGATTATCCCTTACAACGTCACAAACTCACAAACGTTACCTCTTTATAATATTAGTATAGATCGACAAGAAGGCGAGAACGATAACCATAGTAATTGAAGGATGCTCTAAAAATAAAAATGGTTTATTTATCTCATTATACCAAAAACAGGCTTGCAACAGTAGAAATCCTACAGATCGACAAGAAGGTAAAAATGACAACCGCAACAATAGAAGGCCTCGCTAAAAATAAAAATAGTTTATGTAACATATTATACCGGAAACAGTAGAAATACTATAAATCGACAAGACGGCGAGAATATATAATAAGGGTTTATTTATCTTATTATTACAGATTAGTTACAGAAGTTAAAATACGATCGACAAGAAGATGAGAATGACAAACACATTGATAGAAGGCCTAGCTAAAATAATACATATTTATTTCTGTCATTATTACAGATAATAAATAACAACAGTAGAAATTCAACAGATCGACAAGGAGGCCAATGATAGAAGGCTCGCTAAAAATAATACTTATTTATTTCTGTCATTATTACAGATAATTAATAACTACAGAAGAAATACTACAGATCGACAAGCAGACGAGAATGACACGCACAATGATGGAGGGCCTCGCTAAAAATAATACTTATTTATTTCTGTCATTATTACAGATAATTAATAACAACAGTAGAAATACTACCGATCGACAAGGAGGCGAGAATGACACGCACAATGATGGAGGGCCTCGCTAAAAATAATACTTATTTATTTCTGTCATTATTACAGATAATTAATAACAACAGTAGAAATACTACAGCTCGACAAGGAGGCGAGAACGATAGAAGGCCTCGCTAAAAATAATACTTATTTATTTCTGTCATTATTACAGATAATTAATAACTTCAGTAGTAATACTACAGATCGACAAGGAGACGAGAATGACACGCACAATGATGGAAGGCCTCGCTAAAAATAATACTTATTTATTTCTGTCATTATTACAGATATTTAATAACAACAGTAGAAATACTACAGATCAGCAAAAAGGCGATAATTTTTCATCTTTAATTTTTACCGAAAATTGCTAAAAATAATACTTATTTATTTCTGTCTTTATTGTAGATCATTAATAACAACAGTCGAAATACTACAGATCGACAAGGAGGCGAGAATGATAGAAGGCCTCGCTAAAAATAATACTTATTTATTTCTGTCATTATTACAGATAATTAATATCAACAGTAGAAATACTACAGACCGACAAGAATGCGAGAGACATGAAAAGTGGTACGTATTAATAAATATAGTTATCTTACGCATTGTTTACCTAATATTAATAGATTTTAGTGATAAATAGCATTAATTTAAGTGTCTTCAATATGAGGATATTGACTAGCCTGTAGCTTGCTTTTTTAATCTGCGTTTCTCACTCACCTAAGTCATTGCGCACGTTGTGGCACCTTTAGAAGATGTACATTATTTTATTGTTTAAAACATTTTAGATAAGAAGATGTAACAACTATTGGATGTCCTTAAATAAATAAAAATAATAATGGTTTATTTATCTTATTATTCCAGGTAAAGAATTGCAACAGTAGAAACAATACAGGTCCACAAGAAGGCCCGAATGACAACTATAATGATAGAAATCATCATCATCATATCAGCCGAAAGACGTCCACTGCTGGACAAAGGCCTCCCCCAAAGATCTCCGCAATTGCCGGTCTTGTGCTATTCGCATCCAGCAGTTTCCAGCTGGAAACTGCTGAATGATAGAAAGCCCTGCTAAAAATAAAAATGGTTAAATAATGTAATTATTCCAGATAAGGCAAATTATAAGAAAGAAATTAACTATGTGTGTCAAGAAATGTTAAGAAGGCAAGAATTAGAGTTACAAAGATGAGAAGCCGGAATAGGACGTTATTGTGTTAAGTATTAAAAAACCGGC
Source organism: Pseudoips prasinana (assembly GCA_951640165.1). NCBI lineage: Eukaryota > Metazoa > Arthropoda > Insecta > Lepidoptera > Nolidae > Pseudoips > Pseudoips prasinana. The sequence goes on from OX621260.1 coordinate 22,610,054, forward strand.
CAAGGTGAGTCAGACTAGCGCAGGAAGGTTTCCGTGCCATTATCTATAAAAACGAGCAAAAAATTTCACGTTTGTTGTATGGGAGCTCCCCTTTAATTTTGTTTTTCATCTGAGAAAATTTCAACTAAGTATCACGGTTCTTGAGATACAGCCTGGTGACCGACGGACAGGCAGCGAATTCTTAGTAATAGGGTCCCGTTTTACCCTTTGGTTACGGAACCCTAAAAAGCTTGTCAATTTATAACGATTTCAATGAAACAATATTTCCTTTTTAATAAGAATATTGAAGTTGAATACTTCAATATTCGTATTAAAAAGGAAACAAAATTATGAATGATACATCTAGACATTCACAGCTCTGCGAGCGCAGTATCTATAACAAAATTGCAGAGACTCCTTTTACTAATTACAAGTAGGTAGTAAATGTGTGGCTTCCGACCAAGTCGAGGATATTATTAAAAAGAGCATGTCAGTAGTACCCGAAACCGAGAAGTATGCATGAAGAATCTAATGAGAGTGAAAGAGGCAAAAGATTTGTCCATGGATCGTTGCAAATGGGAATCTGTCGTCACCGCCAACCCCCGAGGGAGTCTACGTACCAAGTCATGTCATAAATTATTTCCCAACTTTATGAGGATATTTTGAAAGAAATGTGTAGTACTTTTATTTAATACTAGCAGTGCCCGCGGACTTCGTTCCGCGTTATAAATATTTTTGTCCCTGCCCGTTTGTCCCGCGTAATACTTCGGGATAAATAAAAATTATGATAATGAATCATAGCCTATTACACTCCACAATAACGTAGCTTTCTATTGGTGAAATAATTTTGAAAATCGGTTAAATAGATCCAGAGATTACCCCCTTACAACGTCACAAACTCGTCGATAGTATAGATAAATTTATCAAAACCCATTTGAATGTTTTACGTGTTATATAATAATTGTATACATTTTCTAAAATTGTGCATGGAAGGGCAAGACCTCGAAGAACATTCTCTGACCAAATCGGAGACGTTCTCAAGAAAGGCCAGGACAGAAGTACCCTAAACCGGCGAGAATGTATGAAGAATATAATGACAGTAATCGAGACAAAAGAGGTATGCAAAGATCGTGACAAATGGAAATCCGTTGTCTCTGCCTACCCCTCTCGGAAACAGGCGTGAGTCTTTGTATGTATGTACAGGACCGTAAAACTTTGTGTGTTACTATTATTTAAATATAGGGATGTTCAGTAGCATAATGTTATAAAGATTTACATGGACTTTTCTAGAACAATACTTGTATCTATCGGTACCATGTTCTGAATAATACATAAAGATAGTATACTAACTTTATGGAATAATAGCTTTTCTATTTTCGGCTGAATTACAATAATGTTTTTTTCGAAATTTAAATATGTATGCAATATTTAAATCTCAGAGTGGTTATACTTACTTACTTATTTATCGTATGGGCAGTGGTTGCCCTTGTGTCAGAGTTGTTGAAGCCGCCCAGTAGGCCTCCGACATGGCTTAACGACGACTGTTGCCTAATGGCTACAACCGGGACCAACAGCTTAACGTGCCATCCGAAGCACGGAGACGCTCAGAAATGAAACCACTTTGGCGGTCACCCATCTATGGACTGACAGCTAGCCTCGTTGCTTAACCTCGCCGATGACTAAAGGACCGGTGAGAGCATCTAGCTATGGTTATACTGACTGTTGGTTTACTGTGATTTGTATCTCATGTGTTCCAATAAAGACTATAAACATTAGTTCCTAGCTGTACCTACCCTGCGCGCGCTGCTACGGCAATATACACTCACCGGCACGGAAACTTGGCCACCAATAACTTGCCGATAATTTCTATTTAAATATTTAATTTTCACTATATTATGGGTTTATTCACTAAATTAGGGTTTTTTTATGGTTTTGTAACTCAGTTATTGAAAAAATGATGCACCAGCAGTAATCTTTAAAAAAATAAGCAGTTTCACAAAAATATTGGTTTTAACACTGTCAATTTAAAAAGAACACAAGATGAAAAATAACCAAAAAGTCTTCGTTGTGTTTGCATTTTAATATCGGGTGTTTCCTCCCCTAGCCCCGATAACAGCTTGCATTCGTTCTGGCATACTTTGGATGATGTTTCTGATCTCAACTTGTGGTATGCTTTCCCAAGCGGTCAGTGCTGCATTTTGAAGCTGATTCAGAGTTTCAGGCGGGTTGGAGGAGGACTTTATTTTTCTTTTAAGCTTGTCCCAGATATGCTCTATTGGATTTAAGTCTGGACTACGAGCTGGCCACTGCAATTTTTGAATACCAACCTCTGTAAGCTATTCCTCCACGCAATGTGCAACGTGTGGGCGCGCGTTATCGTGCATTAGGAGGAATTCGTCAAATCCAATAAACCCTGAATATGGTAACACGTGTTCCTGAAGAATCTCCTCGATGTATCGTGTTGCCGTAAATCGGTTATCGACGATAACTAACTCCGTACGTGCATCGAAACTTATTCCTCCCCAAACCATTATAGAGCCTCCATGAAAACTAACAGTTTGTGTGGTGGTAATGGGTAAAAACCGCTCTCCTCTTCTTCTCCACACTCGCTCCCGACCATCTGGAGCTCGTAAAGCGATTCGACACTCATCTGTGAACAGTACTCGAGCCCACTGCTCATGGGTCCAGTTGGCGTGTTCTCGTGCGAATCGAAGTCGAGCTACTCGGTGACTTCTGAGAAGTTCTGGGCCGCGTGCTGGTCTACGAGCTTGTAAATTCACTTCCTCCATTCGTCTTCTCACTGTACGTTCACTAACATTGACACCTCTTGTGAACTGGAGTCGCTGGCGTATCTCAACAGCGGTGAGGTAGCGGTTTCTCAAAATTTCCAGGACAATAAAGCGGTCATCCCGGGCTGATGTGCATCTGACGCCTCCGCTGCCTGATCTGCGGGAGTAGCGGCCTGTCTCCTGGTATCGTTTCAGCGCATACTGCATCGATGAACGTGGTACATTCAGTATAACAGCAACTTCTCGCTGTGTCAGCCCTTGTTCGATCAATGCTACAGCTTGTGCAACCTGTGATGGTGTTAATGGCATTTTTATTGGAATTAAATCACCTTTAGTTATTGAAGTAACAGTACGATATCACAATAATTGAACAACCTAACAATAAACTTTCACAAAACACAAATTTAAAACAGCAACTTAGTCGCTCAGATGTCCGGGTTCAACTAAAACTTAAAAATAACGTCATATTGCACTCAAACATGATAAATTACCCTCTTGAACTAAAGGTAAACATTTTTTAGACCAACCTTCATAATAAATACTCATAGGAAACACTTAAAGCTCTTGTTATCGCGAAATACGCGCTTGGCCAAGATTCCGTGCCGGTGAGTGTATAATAATAATAATATCCTGGGACATTATTTACACACGGCGATCTAATCCCAAACTAAGCAAAGCTTGTACTATGGAAACCAGATAACTGATATACTACATAATATACCACTTTTCTTTTGTAAATATCTCGGGATCTCGGGACGATGACACCCAGATCATCCTAGCCCCAAACTAAGCAAAACTTCTACTATGGGTACCAGGCGACGATATACATACTTATATAGATAGATAAATACATATATACATAGAAAACATCCATGACTCAGAAACAAATATTAGTGCTCATCACACAAATATTTGCACTTACCGGGATTCGAACCCAGGACCACCAGCTTCGTAGGCAGGAGCACTACCAACTAGGCTACGGTGAAATACATCCTTATTTAGATAAATATATGAAATTCATTGGAAAGATAGTGGCGCCATCTGTCGGATTCTAAGGTCCGCCCAACTCAGGAACCTTCGTGGACTCATGCACAACACTTTGCTGAAAATCATCACATGATCAAATGCATAGTTTACGATTCTACAAAGGACATACAGACAAACATTCTCTTTTATATAAGAACAAGATAGTGCCTGTCACTTACCTTTTAAAAATGGAATTTCGTTTTTTAAACCTTCAATGATTTCAAAACTTTCAACCAATTATAGTCTAAATCTAAATATCTTGGGACAACTAACATACTGCCATCTATCAACTGTCAAGTGTTAGGCGCAGCTAATGTGGTATGGCAAAAGAGGTTATTTTTAATCGTTAAGCATCTTCTACACAGTTACAAAAAAAAAAACTTGTGTGTACTTATGTACACGCGTTAGAAGTTATACTTCTTAATATACAACTTGAACATAGTTATCAATTTTCATACCACCTAGAACTAACGTCATGCTGTTATTTTTACGATGCGCGCGCATCGTAAAAATTCACTCTCATACCACCTAGAACTAACTTCATGCTGTTAAATTTTTTGGTGTCGGTGTGCGCGCGCATCGTAAAAATTCACTCTCATCATTTTTCTCCATCGCGCCAAAAGAAGTATAACTTCAACAAACGTCCCAACAGAGGTCAGTCAGTCCCTGGTGGTTTCCATCTGCATCTGCAGACTGCACGTGCAGTCTAGATGGATGGCAACCACCAGTGGGACCTCAATTGGGACATTGGTTTGCAACCGTGTAGAAGAAGCTTTAATTGACAACAATGAGTTTATTATGAAATATCTGTTCGCTGCGGTTTCACACGCATTAAACTTTGTGTGTTATTCAGATATATAAGCTACTAGCTGTGCCCCCCGGTGTTACCCGCGTTAAATTTTATAAACTTTCTTTGCTATAAACCTCACGGAGCCCGAGACCTTTCCAACGAATGCAAAACCGTGGAAATCGGTTCGTGCGTTCTGGAGTTATAGCGCCAGGAAGGAAAACCCGACTTATTTTTATATAGTAGATATTAATACAACGTTTCATCGAGATTCGTTCAGTAGTTATTGTGTGAAGGAGCAACAAATATTTATTTATTGGACCCTACTTAATTCTACCATTACAGGGAACCTATTGCGATAGAAAAGTTACAATTACAATTCAATTGCGTATTATGTACATTTCTAAACAACTAATGACATACAATCAAATAAGCCGCCCTTGTGAAGTCGTTCAATGAGCAAGCGAATAAGTCTTCTATTTCTAACATCCATACTAAGAAACTTTCTCATTTATTATATTACTTGCGTGAAGGAGCAACAAACATCCATACTAACAAACTTTCACATTTATAATATTACTAGCCATGCCCCACGGTTTTACCCGCGTTAAACTTTATGAATTATAGCCTATGTGTTAATCCAGAGTGTCAGCTAACTCCATATATCCAATTTTATTAAAATCGCTCCAGCCGTTTAGACGTTAGAAGAAGTAACAAACACACACTCACAGACTCACTATCTTTCGCATTTCGCCTGAGTGTGATTGGGATTAAATATTGTTGAAACAGTTAACTAGAAGTTTTCTAGTAATTTAGGACGTTTTGGCAGAGATTGCCGTCACGGTATCGAGTCAGTCTTACCTCGAAGGCGTGGAAATCGATGTTTCACATCAAAAATAGCCTTGTTTCGTTCATGCAGCTAAGTAATTTTACCGTTCAGTTCAGCCGATACGAAACAGTCGACGACGCGACGCCTTATAACCGTCTGCCAATTAAATTATTTATTACTAGCTGTGCCCCGCGGTTTCACCCGAAACATACATCTATACTCACAAACTTTCGCATTAATAATATTAGTAAGTAGGATGTGTATGTACCTCTAGCGGTTTTGGCAGTGCACGCCGGAAAAGCTCGCAGTTGGTAGATTTTTTCTACTTACTTGACAATTATCGACACACAATATCTCTATAAATTGTAGCCTATGTGTTATTCTGATGAATAAGCTACATTATTGTAAAGTTTCATTGAAATCCATTCAGTAGTTTTTACATGAAAGAGTAAAAAACATCCATCCATCCATACTTACAAACTTTCGCGTTTATAATATTAGTAGGATAGTTGAGTATTGACGGCATAGAATATCACCCCATCTCATCCCGTGGGAGGCGTAGAAATTGTCCGAGGCAATACCTATCAGAGAACGGGCAGCAGCGTTTTTTTCTGTGACCAATGACCGTCAAACTGCGATCGCCAACCCGTCTGCCAAGCGTGGCGATTATGGCATATGCCCCATTCCTTGGGGAGGCTTTTGTCAAGCAGCGGACTTGCGTACTTTGGCTGACATGATGATGATGATAGTTTTGGGTAGTGTCGGACAAGATATGACAAAATTTGCCTTTTATCAATTGACTTGACCAAGGATTTAATTATTCGTCTGGCCAATGGAGCCGGGCGATTATCACAATACTTCCATTGGCACTACTGGGCCGTTATTCTGGTAGTTAGTGACCTTGACTGCTAAAAATTTGCCTTTTATCAATTCACTTGACCAAGATAAAACAGTTTTCTTCGTCTGGTCAATGGAGCCGGGCGATTATCACAATACTTCCATTGGCACTACTGGGCCGTTATTCTGGTAGTTAGTGACCTTGACTGCAAAAAAAATGCCTTTTATCAATTCACTTGACCAAGATAAAACAGTTTTCTTCGTCTGGTCAATGGAGCCGGGCGATTATCACAATACTTCCATTGGCACTACTGGGCCGTTATTCTGGTAGTTAGTGACCTTGACTGCAAAAAAAATGCCTTTTATCAATTCACTTGACCAAGATAAAACAGTTTTCTTCGTCTGGCCAATGGAGCCGGGCGATTATCACAATACTTCCATTGGCACTACTGGGCCGTTATTCTGGTAGTTAGGGACCTTGACTGCAAAAAAATGCCTTTTATCAATTCACTTGACCAAGGTAAAACAGTTTTCTTCGTCTGGCCAATGGAGCCGGGCGATTATCACAATACTTCCATTGGCACTACTGGGCCGTTATTCTGGTAGTTAGTGACTTTGACTGCTAAAAATTTGCCTTTTATCAATACACTTGACCAAGGTAAAACAGTTTTCTTCGTCTGGCCAATGGAGCCGGGCGATTATCACAATACTTCCATTGGCACTACTGGCCCGTTATTCTGGTAGTTAGTGACCTTGACTGCAAAAAATATGCCTTTTATCAATTCACTTGACCAAGATAAAACAGTTTTCTTCGTCTAGCCAATGGAGCCGGGCGATTATCACAATACTGCCATTGGCACTACTGGGCCGTTATTCTGGTAGTTAGTGACCTTGACTGCAAAAAAAATGCCTTTTATCAATTCACTTGACCAAGATAAAACAGTTTTCTTCGTCTGGCCAATGGAACCGGGCGATTATCACAATACTTCCATTGGCACTACTGGGCCGTTATTCTGGTAGTTAGTGACCTTGACTGCAAAAAATGCCTTTTATCAATTCACTTGACTTGACCAAGTTAAAACAGTTTTCTTCGTCTGGCCAATGGAGCCGGGCGATTATCACAATACTTCCATTGGCACTACTGGGCCGTTATTCTGGTAGTTAGTGACTTTGACTGCTAAAAATTTGCCTTTTATCAATACACTTGACCAAGGTAAAACAGTTTTCTTCGTCTGGCCAATGGAGCCGGGCGATTATCACAATACTTCCATTGGCACTACTGGCCCGTTATTCTGGTAGTTAGTGACCTTGACTGCTAAAAATTTGCCTTTTATCAATTCACTTGACCAAGATAAAACAGTTTTCTTCGTCTGGCCAATGGAACCGGGCGATTATCACAATACTTCCATTGGCACTACTGGGCCGTTATTCTGGTAGTTAGTGACCTTGACTGCAAAAAATGCCTTTTATCAATTCACTTGACTTGACCAAGTTAAAACAGTTTTCTTCGTCTGGCCAATGGAGCCGGGCGATTATCACAATACTTCCATTGGCACTACTGGGCCGTTATTCTGGTAGTTAGTGACTTTGACTGCTAAAAATTTGCCTTTTATCAATACACTTGACCAAGGTAAAACAGTTTTCTTCGTCTGGCCAATGGAGCCGGGCGATTATCACAATACTTCCATTGGCACTACTGGCCCGTTATTCTGGTAGTTAGTGACCTTGACTGCAAAAAATTTGCCTTTTATCAATTCACTTGACCAAGATAAAACAGTTTTCTTCGTCTAGCCAATGGAGCCGGGCGATTATCACAATACTGCCATTGGCACTACTGGGCCGTTATTCTGGTAGTTAGTGACCTTGACTGCAAAAAAAATGCCTTTTATCAATTCACTTGACCAAGATAAAACAGTTTTCTTCGTCTGGCCAATGGAACCGGGCGATTATCACAATACTTCCATTGGCACTACTGGGCCGTTATTCTGGTAGTTAGTGACTTTGACTGCTAAAAATTTGCCTTTTATCAATACACTTGACCAAGGTAAAACAGTTTTCTTCGTCTGGCCAATGGAGCCGGGCGATTATCACAATACTTCCATTGGCACTACTGGCCCGTTAATCTGGTAGTTAGTGACCTTGACTGCAAAAAATTTGCCTTTTATCAATTCACTTGACCAAGATAAAACAGTTTTCTTCGTCTAGCCAATGGAGCCGGGCGATTATCACAATACTGCCATTGGCACTACTGGGCCGTTATTCTGGTAGTTAGTGACCTTGACTGCTAAAAATTTGCCTTTTATCAATTCACTTGACCAAGATAAAACAGTTTTCTTCGTCTGGCCAATGGAACCGGGCGATTATCACAATACTTCCATTGGCACTACTGGGCCGTTATTCTGGTAGTTAGTGACCTTGACTGCACAAAAAATGCCTTTTATCAATTCACTTGACTTGACCAAGTTAAAACAGTTTTCTTCGTCTGGCTAATGCTGCAATGGAGCCGGACGATTATCACAATACTTAATTTGGCACTAATGGGCCGTTATTCTGGTAGTGACCGTGACTGCTAAACTTGAGGTCATGGGTTTGATCCCCACCCAGGACAAATCTTTGAGTGATGAGCACGATTATTTATCCTGTATCTGGGTGGAATAAATATAAAGATTAGCAGTCGCCTGGTTGCCATCGGATGCCATTGGATCAAATAGCAGTGTCAGTTGTCCAAAGATATTTATTTAATGATCATTCTCATCAGCAGTGAACAGTGGAGTCTTATCAGATTATGGAGCGTAAACTGCACGTTCTACAGATAGAGTTTGCGCTATTTAATCTGATAATCCAATAGATGCTTCTTACAGGCGCTAGCTGCGCGCACTAATCAACCAATGTCTCATTTCCTTGTTCATTGATTACTTCCGCCTAATTCCTCATTGGTCCGACAGTAAAATAACGTAGCATTTTTGCTTAAACTATCTTGAGCTTAAGGGGGAGAAAAAGTCTCCTACTCGATATCGAAATTCAACTGGTCGATGAACTGTCGACCGAGAGAACAATTTCCCATTCGATAACTTTTTTCTTTTTAAATAAATATCCAGGGAAATTATTTACACACAGCCATTAGATCCCGAACTAAACAGAGCTTGTACTATGGACACCAGGTACCTGGCCGAATAAAACATACATCTCTCAACGATCGGCCGAATTAACCACCTCTCTATTACAGATCGAATGTCGATGATACATACATACATACATAGACTCAGGCCTATGTCCCAGAGGGGTAGGCAGCTAGGCAAAGACAAAGGATTTTCATTTGTCACGATCTTAGCACACCTCTTTGCCTCGTTGACTGTCACATACTCGTCGATTTAGAGTACTTATGAACTAGCCTTTCTTAAGAACATTGATCATCATTATCATCGATGATCACTACTAGAAAAGTAGGTTAGGTTAGAACTGCGACCAAACAACGCCAGAAACAAATCAATGGTTAAAGGATAAATTTTATCTATACTAATATTATAAAGAGGTAACAGGTTTGTGACGTTGTAAGGGTAATCTCTGGATCCACTGAACCGATTTTTAAAATTATTTCACCAATAGAAAGCTACGTTATTGTGGAGTGAAATAGGCTATGAAAATACGGGCAGAGACAAAAATATTTATAATGCGGAACGTCCGCGGGCACTGCTAGTCTGTAATATTTCAGATCTATAAGAGATCAGCGAATACGGCATAACCCCCCACAAATAATGATCACAACTATTGCAGAAATCTTTTGGGGAGGCCTTAGTCCAGCAGTGGACGCTTTTCTGACATGATGATAATGATAGTACAACTTTTCCGTAACATGATACTAGGACAACACATTTAGTTCCCAGACCGAAACACATGTACTCCCTGGGAGTATCTGTGAATCGCATATGGGTAACACAGGGGTACTTAGCGGGGGCGTTGTCTATTTTTAACCCTTAATCACATAATAGAGTTTTAACGAAGGCTCGTTGGTCTAGCGGTAGCGACTTCAACCGCATATAATAAGGTCCTGGGTTCAAATCCCGGGTTGGGTAAAAATTAATTTTGGAATTTTTCGTAAAAAGAAATTTATCATTATCAGTCCGAAGTCTGGGAGCTGGCGGTATTACACTTCTCCATCCTGTACCTGATCTCTTCCCGGTCGTGTAGCTAGTCAACCCATCGTATCATTAGAGTGATGTAATAGAAAGTGCCACTGTGTGCGCACATACTTGTGCACTACAATATGTCCTGCGCAATTGTCTTGCCTCCATTGGGACTGGCCGCCGTGGCCGCAATTCGGCCGGAAGGATATTATTATGTACTATTACACCATTAATCGGAGACGTACTTAAGAAAGGTCAGGTCAGAAGTACCCTAAACCGGCGAGCATGTATGAAGAATATTATGTCAGTAAACGAAGCGAAAGAGGTATGCAAGGATCGTGACAAATGGAAGTCCGTTGTCTCTGCCTACCCCTCTGGGAATCAGGCGTGAGTCTATGTATGTATGTATGTATTACACCATTATCCAATTAAGGGAAAATAAACTATGGAAGCTGCTGCTGTGTGGTGACGGCGACAAATATCAGAATCAGAATATCATCACCCCATCTCATCCCGTGGGGGGCGTAGAAGTCGACCCGAGGGAATATCTACCAGAGGACGGGAAGCAGCTTCCTTCTGAGTACTACGACCATCATACTGCGATCGCCAACCCGCCTGCCAAGCGTGGCGATTATGGCATATCCCCTCAAGATGATTCTTGAGGGAGGCTTGTCCAGCAGTGGACTTATTTAAGCTGTAATGATGAAACTATGGAACTCAACCGAACATTCAATGCAGTAGCCTTGGTCAGTCATGCAAACAAGGTAGTTTGAACTGAAATTATCGCTTTGCATTGTCTCCAGTAAAGGTCGTCATTTCGGCAACTGTAATACACAAGTCAACGTAATTTAAAACTGTTATTTTACTGTTGTCATCATACTTGTTCAACATACATACACACAAAGCCAAGTCGTTATTCTAATAACTAAAATCCAATATTTATCACCATGTGTGAGTGTGTCCTCCAAGCCGAATTAAATAAAAAATAAAATAAAAAAGGTTTTTATTCACGTAGACTTTAAAAAAGCGCTTGTAAATAGTCAGAACATGTTTGTAGTATTATAGTTGTATACATTATTATTTCTAGTAACATAGATATTTAGGTACACATTGTATTGATTGTATTAAAACATTTATAAAATTTATTTTATAACAGCAATGATATTTAGCTACCACGTATCAAGTTATTGTCAAGAGATTATGTTTAAGTTTAACTATCTAGTTTAAGTCTAATATTTTTAATACATATTGTCAATGGTTCTGTCTATATTAAGGTGTTATTATTATGACGGACCTTGTGTTAATAAATTTCGACTACGGCCGATACATTAGCAATCTGCGAGGGACATATTATTATAGTGCACTAATGTGTGCGCAAACACAGGAGCACTTTCTATTCCATCACTCTCATGATCCGATGGGCTGACTAGCGACACGACCGGAAAGAAGGGTACAGGACCAACGGCTTTACGTGCTATCCGAGGCACGGGGGTATAATACGGCCAACCCCCAGACTTCGAGCTGATGCTGAGAAATTTTACTTTTTTACAGAAAAGTGCCAAAATCACTTTTCGCCCGACCCGGGATTTGAACCCAGAACCTCGTTCTCTGCGGGTGAACACACTAACGCACATTTAACACAATTTAGCCCTGTGCTAGTATAACGTGAAATTAAACCGGTCGATACTGTCTACGAGGTTAAATTAAATTAGAGAACGAAACTTGACATGAGTGCTAATATTACGCGATCCGATGATATTATTTATACGCTAACAATAGGTTTTAAGTTACTTACTTATCGTATGGGTAGTGGTTACCCTGAGCCTCTAGCACGAGTTCCTGCAGTTTACTTACTCGATCACACGTACAGTTTCCTCCCATACATTGAGCACCAGAGTTTTAGTTCTTAATAGTTTCCGCGAGAGCCGCTGGTGCTCAATGTATGGGAGGAAACTGTACGTGTGATCGAGTAAGTAAACTGCAGGAACTCGTGCTAGAGGCACTGATGTCACAGTGGTTCAAGCCGCCCAGTAAGCCACTGACATGGCTTAACGACTGTTGCCTAATGGCTACAACCGGGACCGACAGCTTAAGCATCTTCTACAAGGTTGCAAACCAAGGTCCCAACAGAGGTTATTTATTTATTTATTACTTTTTGCACAAGATTGTACAGAGGCGGACTTAATGCCGAAGGCATTCTCATCCAGTCGACCTCTGGGTAGTGCAGAAATATTATGGTAGGTGCACTAAAACTGGAGAATATTGTATAGTTACATAATAAAACATAACCTAATAATATAAAATATCTATATGTACATATATAAAACAAAATAAATATTAATAAACGTATAAAAAAGTATTATAATAAATATACATATTTATAAATAAATATATTGCCAAAATAATATATAAATAATTACTGATGACATTCTTCAGCTTTAATTTTAGGTTACCCTGGTGGTTGACTGCACAAATGCAGTCTAGATAGATGGCAACCACCAGGATGACCTCTGTTGGGTGGTTGGTGTAGAAGATGCTTTAACCTGTCGTCCGAAGATATTTATTTGAACAAAATAAAGGATTACCGCTGTCATCTTTGGCCAGGGGGATATTTGCCATAGTATCTCTACCTAGTTTGAGCTCAAATAAAACATTCTGATTCAGATTGGTCGCTTCTCGCCCTCTTATATAAAAAAATATATATCTGCATGCCTATATGTAATAGTATGCGTATTTAACATTAATTTAGGAACTCAAAGCTTTCCTGTTTCAATGCATTTTAGTATACATCTTATCTACATATCTACCATTATTTACAATGTTTAGAAGATTAGCTCACGTCAAGAAACTAGGTCAATTTAGATGAAGATTGCTAACAAAAACATTGAATTACATATATGTATATTATTATCGCAAACAGACATAATGAAATATAGGTCTTGGGATATTCCCCTCGGGGCTACGGTGGCAGTATGAGAAGTGTCCTCTACTGCCGCCACGTGCAAGCAGCCCCGGCAAGACAGCGAACTGTTTGTGGCGCAGTCGCTGTGCCGTACTGGCAGGAGTCGGCAAATGGGGAGGGCAACCCACAGCTCTCCCCGGGTGCGTGTCCCGACCACCTGGGACACGGCGCAAAAGGGGGGCACCGGAGCAGCATACCCGCGTTCCCGGGGCTCCCCCTATCAGGCGCCAGAAGAAGTCCACGGCAGGTTAGGTTTAGTCGGTGCGAGACCGACATACCCACCCGCAGACACTTTTTGCGGGTGGCAAGCATTAGCATTCCCCCTGCCTTATCAAAAAAAAAAAAGGTCTTGGGATATATTTATACCAATACTATTAAATAAGCAGTATTTGCTCTTATTTTTTAATTAAACTTATATTGTTAACTAGCTGTGCTCTGCGGTTATACCCGTGTTAAACTTTATAAATTATAGCCTACGTGTTATTCGGATATATAAGCTATATTATTACAAACTTTCATCAAAATCCGTCTGGCAGTTTTTGCGTGAAAGGGTAAAAAACATACTTACTCACACACTTCCAAACTTTCGCCTTTATAATATTAGTGTGATAATAAATAATGTCCTTCTGGTCGAATTTCGGCCACGGCGGCCAATCTCAATGGAGACTAGCCAACAGCGCGGGATATATTATTGTGCACAATCATAGGGGCACTTTATATTCCATCAGTCTCATGATCCGATGGGACGGCTAGCGACAAGACCGGAAAGAGTTCAGATACAAGACCAACGGCTTTACGTGCTTATCGGGGCACGGGGGTATAATGCCGCCAACTCCCACACTTCTGGGCTGATACTGAGATATTTATCCTTACAGAAAATACCCAAAATCAGATTTTGGTTCGACCCGGGATTTGAACCCAGGACCTCAGTATCTGCTGTTGAATACGCTACCGCTATACCAACGAGGCAGTATGTTATTTTTGGTTTGAAGTAACATTTATAAAAGAGGAGTAATCCCAGAAAATTGTTTGGGTATTCCGACACAAATATTCAGAAAAATATCGTACTAATATTATAAAGGCGAAAGTTTGTGAGTGTTGAGTGTGTATATAGATTTGTTACTCTTTCACGTAAAAACTATCGAACGGTTTTGATGAAACTTTGTAGTAATATAGCTTATATATCAACTAAGTATGTATGTATGTCCCGAGTCTGGGTGTAAATATCTATTATAAATATCTATTTACAAATGAATAGTAGTATATGTAATATATCAGTTATCTGGTTTCCATAATACAAGCTCTGCTTAGTTTGGGATCAGAAGACCGTGTGTAAATAATATCCCGGGATTCAATTATTATTATTATTTGGGTGACCCATAAATAGTTGTTCTGAGTCCGGATGTAATTTTTTTCCGTCTATTATATGTTTGTAAAGTACCCCGCGACACAGGGATTAGATTGCCTAGTGCGGGCGTTGTCTTTAAAAAATATATAAAGTTTAACCGCTGGGCACAGCTAGTCAGATATAATAGTGGAAATAGAAATATTTATATTGTAGGGAAGTAATTCCATTAAAACTTGAGTATAAATGGAATGCTGCTGAGGAAAACATAGCTCAGGTAATTATTATCAGGTAAATATTACACATATTATAGCTATTAAGTATTTATGTAATCATCTCAGAAATACTCATAGCTAGATGCTCTCATTGGTCCGTAACCGATCGATGAGGTTAAGTATATAAGCTCGCGGTCAGTCCATAGATGGGTGACCGCCATAGTGGTTTAATTTCTGAGCGTCTCCGTGCTTCGGAGAGCACGTTAAGCTGTCGGTCCCGGTTGTAGTCATTAGACAACAGTCGTTAAGCTATATCAGAGGCTTACTGGGCGGCTTGAACAACTCTGACACTAGGGTAACCACTGCCCATACGATAAGTAAATAGAAATACTGACCTATTGGTCTAGTGGTTAGTGAGCTTGACTGCTAAGCCAAAAGTCGTGGGTTTAATTCCCGCCCAGGTACGGTTACCATATGACAGGCGTTAGCCGCATTTGACAGGCAGGCGTGTGACCGGCATTGGTCTGAGACAGGCATTTTTTAATTTCGAGACGCGCGCGCATCGTAAAACTGTATCGCGTGAAGATTTTTACGTTTATATATTAGAAAAAAAAGAACTATTTTAAAAAATTATGTCCTGACAAATATCAGTCATAAATATCCTTCTTCATTATTATCTGTTGGCTTTCACTTATTACCTACAGCGTTAGCGTTTTGCTTTAGACAGGCATCCCTCTATTTACATATGGTAACCCTACGCCCAGGACATTATCAATAGGTTTAATTATCGCAATTTAAAGTTTAAGATATAACTAGCTATTATAATTAGCTTATTTTTTCTTGAATAATAATAATAATAATAATAAATTTTTATTCAAGAAATAATGTGTACAAAATTATATTTACTTAATTTAAAAATAATTAATACTAAGCTATTGACAATTTGTGCCTGTACTAGGTTAAACCTGTACCACAGGCGTTCTAACGGCTTAAAAGGTATACTTATTCTTTGTTAAAAATTTAAATAATATTTAATTATACATACAAATTCAAAAACCTAAGATATAATGTTTAAAAAATTAACTTATTTTAGAATACTAAATAATCCCTCAGTCTCATCATAGCTCAATTTTTGTAAAAAATTGCTGACTGTTTTTTTACAATTTGTATAGTTAAGGATATATATAGATAGTGACTTATTTATTTTATTGTAAAGATATGGTCCGAGAAAAGGATAAAATCTGTTTGTATAAATAAACTTTGACTCTGATGCACTAGTGCAGATAATATCTTTCCGTCTCTTGGTGTTAGTAAGGTTAGCATTGTAAGTGAGTGTTGTGTGTTGTTTTAAAATTGCACGTTTAATAAATAGTTGGCGGACAGTTAAAACGTTGCATTTTTCATACAGGAGGCACGTAGGAAAAAGGAAAGGTCGAAAAGTTGCAACTTTTAGTATTGCTCGTTGGGCACGTTCAATGATTAACATTAATGTTTTTGGAGCACCACCCCAGGAAGTAATGCAGTATTGAATAATAGATTGACATAATGCCTGATAGACTAGTCTAATCAATTTCATATCAGCAATATGCCGTAGCTTTTTAAATAGATAGAATAGAATAGAATACATTTAATCAGCATTAGAATACATTTTAATCAGCATTAATCATTTAATCAGCATATAAATACGAATATGAGTTTCCGTACACGATTTGACAAGGCAAGGATATGTTGTTTAAATGATAGAGTTTCATCAATAATAACACCAAGGTACTTCATGCTATTTGTGTTAGCAATAACTGGACAGTCGCAAGGAACCAAGGGACTGGGACAATAGTGTGCATATATGTTATCTTGTTTAGGAAGTCTGTGGTTTTTACGCATGCAAAAATTTATAAACATTGTCTTTTCAGCATTTAATGTTAGTAGATTATTTCTAAGCCATTTATTTATCACATTAAACCCATGTTGTGCGTAATAATGAACCGCAGTAGTGTTTGGAGCAGAAAAAATTAAAGCTGTGTCATCAGCATAGGAAATTACTTTTCCATGGTCTAACTTTAAGGAACACAGATCATTTATGTAAATCAGGAATAGGGTAGGGCCCAATATACTCCCCTGGGGGATTCCAAAAGCAGGAATTTTTATGTCCGTACTGATGAATTGGTCAATTTTAACACATTGAGTACGGTCATTTAAATAGCTTGCGAAGAGTTTCAACTGGGTGCCCCTAATTCCTAATGCCTCTAACTTGGATAGAAGGTTAGGAATAGACACGGTGTCGAATGCCTTCGCTAGATCAAGGAAAATACCAGTTACTAGGTTCCCTTTTCCCAGTTCCTCTGTGACAAAATCAGTTAAATGTTCAACCGCGTCTGATGTGGATAAATTAGCTCTAAAACCAAATTGCATGTTTGAAAGCAAAGAGTTCTTTTCTAGATATAAGACAAGTCTATTGTTTATTATTTTTTATAGAATTTTGGAAAAGGAAGGTAGTAACGAAATTGGCCTGTAATTAGTAACAAGATCCCTACTCCCTGATTTGTGAACGGGAATAACAACGGCTTTTTTGAGACATTTGGGAAAAATTCCATCAGAGGCAGGTTTGAAAAATGAAAGTTAAAGGAGGGACTAGGATGTGCTTAAATCTTTTGAGAATATTATTACTTATGTTATCCCAACCCGCTGCGCAACTGTTTTTTAACCCTACAATAATTCGTTCTACTTCAGATTCATCTGTGTCTAACAGAACAAAAGATTTCCCACTATGGAGTTGAGTCCTTGTAGAAGAATAACCAGTCAAGTTAACGTTTTGCTCTTTTATTTTATCCCCGAGTTCCTTTCCAACGTTTGCAAAAAACTTATTAGCGTTGTCAGCAGCGATAATCGGTGAGGAGTGAGTGCGTAGTAAACTTGAAGACGATCTATGCTGGTTAGAAGAAAAGGTAGTGGATTTTATAACTTTCCAAAGCTGTTTACTATTTGAACCTGCTTCATCAAGTTGTTTTTTGTCAAACTCAATTTAAATTTTTTTAACAAGTTATTACAGAAATTTCTGTATCTTTTATAAGATAATTGTAATGTATAATTATGTGGAGATTGCTTAACTATTTTATGTAATTTATCTCGGTGACGTATACAACGTAAAGGGCCCGGTGTGATCCATGGCTTAATGTTAATATTTTTCCTACTCAATCTAATTATAGTTGTATTACGTAAAATTGCTTCTTGCAGTTTATTAATCACGTATAAAATTATTATTATTATATTATAGCTATGCCCCGCGGTTTTACCCGCGTTCAACTTTGTAAACATACAAGCTATATTATTACAAAGTTTCATCAAAATCCGTTCGGTAAATTTTGCGTGACACACAAACTTTTGCCGCAGTTTTACCCGCGTTAAACTTTATAAATTATAGCCCATGTGTTAATCCACGGTGTCAGCTAACTAAGTACATACCAAATTTTATTAAAATCGCTCCAGCCATTTAGTCGTGAAGCTTAAACTTACCCCTTTATAATATTAGTGTGATTTACTACATCTTGTCAGAAATACTGCTATGAACAGTATAGGTATAGATAGATAGGTAGGGTAGGGTGGTAGCCAATGAACCGCGTGTACCGTATGAACCAGCGTGCCTACAGGCAGTACGCAAGGTTGCCAGCTCCTGCAAAAAGCTCATAAGGACACGCTTGCCATGCTGCTCAGTTGGATCTAGTCGCCGGCCGCCTATCGCTACAAATGAACAAGTGCGCCGCGTCCTTGTGTTTTGTATATCAAAAACGACGGAAAAATCGTGAGTTTCTTTTTGTAATTACTTTATTATACTAGCTCTTATTAAACTATGAGTAAATTGTATGTGTAATGAGGGTCCTTGCGCTTGTTTGAGACTACTTTTTGAAATGACTTCTAGAAGGTTATTGTGTAAAAAATGACCTTTCATTTCCTGAGAAGGGATGGGTACGCAGTGAGCCACATAGACTGGGTAAACAGTGAACCACGGGTCATTGTGTACCACATGTAAGTGGCGCTTTGCGGGATTTGCTTTAATAATGCTTTTGTGTAGGTAACACTGATTATATGGCCATGGCATATAACCCATATAAACAGGTGGGGAGTAATATTCCAGATAACCATTGAATGTTAATGTAAGTATCATTGAGTACCATTTGTTTATTTCAGCGTGGTTCAAAACACACTAGGACAGCAAACCCGTAAAAAGCGTTATCACATGGAAGCAGCTATTAAAAACGGAATAACGCACGGACATTTGTCGGGGCTGAGCAGGGCAGCCGAAGCAGCAAGTCTTCCCTATCCAACACTGTGAAGATACATTAAGGAATATCGGAACAATCCGTCATGTAGATTGGAGCCGCATTACGATGCAAGCAATTTTTTTTAATGATGTATAAGAAGACGGTATTATAAGTATTTATTGGATTGTGCACATACATTTTATGGCCATATGACGGAGGACGAGCGAAATTATTATTGTTGTAATTGTTAAGTACAAATTGTGATTTACACTTAATAAAAATAAAAACTGGTTGTGATCTGAAAACAGTAATATTACTTAGTGAGTAGGTACAAACTTTGATGTATTTTGTTAACATTTAAGACTGATTTGAGGTTTAAAAATAATTATGAAACTTAACAAACAACAAAACTTACAACTGTGTTAGTTATTTTCAACTAAAAGCAATCAATTATCGGTTTCTCTATTACAGTGATTCATTGTGTACCACCTGGATCATTCGGTCCTACCCCCCCGATTCATCGTGTACCCCATCGGGTACAGTATGAACCATTTACCTTGTTTTTTAAAAATCGGTATCAAATAGGCAATAGCAAATATTTTTCAAAATGTTTAATGCAATGTGGTAGTTTATTAAATTACCTATTTGGTAAGATAAAAATATGTTCTTGGACTGCAATAACCACCTTGCTAAAGATCTTCAAACTTTTGGTGGTTCATTGGCTACCACTCTACCCTACACTTTATTGCACATCACAGAATAAAATTTAGATGTAAGTATAGACATAGTTTCAATGTATGTACAATTGGCGGTCTTATCGCATAAGAGCGATTTCTTCCAGACAACCGTTGGATGGACTAGATTAGCAATTGAGAAAAGTGGCTAGCAATGTACTGTAAAATAACTTTAAATGCGATTTAAATAGATACTCAAATACATAGACTAAATATATATATATTTATATAAATATATATGTTAATAAAATACATAAATAATAATATATTATAATATATATAAATATACATACTTTAAATAAATAATAAAAGGTATACCAAATGTAAGTAAGGATTTGAGAGTATAGTGCTAGAAATAAAGATAAAGAGAGATAAAGATCTAGCTAGCATCATCTTATCAGTATGTAGTCTTGGATTTCATCAACACTATTGAGTAGGTACTAAGTAACTAAAGTTGCACATAATTCTTAGAATAATAACCTCAGGCAGAGTGATGAAATATAAAATTGTTATCAGTAGGCTGTGTTCATAGCAGTATTTCTGACAAGATGTAGTAAATCACACTAATATTATAAAGGCGAAAGTTTGTGATTGTGTATGTTTGTCATTTCTTCACGTCTAAACGGCTGGAGTGATTTAAAAAAAAGTTTGGTTATGGAGTTAGCTGACACCCTGGATTAACACATAGGCTATAATTTATAACGTTTAACGCGGGTAAAACCGCGGGGCACAGCTAGTATTCTAAAGGCGAAAGTTTGTGAGTGTGTATGTTTGTTACTCTTATACGTAAAAACTACCGAACGCATTTTGATGACAGTTTGTAGAAATACAGCTTATATATCCGAATAACACATAGGCTACAATTTATATAGTTTAACGCGGGTATAACCGCAATGCACAGCTTGTATCTATATAGATAAAACCTGCATAGGACTGCAGCAAATTGGATAAATCTTTTTTTATGTGTTTGTTATTGTCAGGAGAAGGTTTGTATACAAATAAATAGCAATCAGAAAGTGAGTGTGCAAATGAGACATAATACCGTATAACATTTTTGGTCCTAGTTTTTTTAGCACAATTTGTTTTCTATCCGGAAGGCGAAACGATAAATGTAAACGCCAGCACATCCAGCTACCCCAATCTGTCAAATTTCTTTTATATATCTTCAACTTTATCATATAAGCATAAGGTTCACTTTCAATTGGGGAAATTTGACAGATTGGGGTAGCTTGATGTACTGGCGTCTGTACATTACAATGCATTTAAATAATTATTAAAAAAAAATTACACCCAGACTCAGGACAAACTAGTTTCATTTACACAAATATCTGTCCTGGGTGGGACGACCTGCGGCGTGAAAGGCAAGCATTTACCAACCATGCCATCTGGCCCAATTTTGCATGTAATTATCATACTCTTCCCTTACACTGCATTTCTAAAAGGGGCTATATAAAAGGTTGTCTGGAAGAAATAGCTTAATGCGATAAGACCGCCCATTGTACATGATTGTGTTATTTTTTTTTTAATAAATATATCATCCTGGGACATTATTCACACACGGCCATCCGATCCCAAACTAAGCAGAACTTGTACTATGGAAACCAGATAACTGATAATGAAATGAAATAATGAATATTATTCAGCACTTGGGTATTAACATACACTTTTACTTGTCAAACTCACAATGCAGTACATAAACATAGTCGAATACAGTATAAAAATTACAAAAAATTTAATTAGTCCGTTCCTCCGTGCTGTCTGTTTTCTCAGATATATTTCTTAAATCCTAAAATAAATAACAAATTACTAATTTATTATTTTGAAATTTAGTTGTACTATATTAAAATTAAGGAATTGAAGTCAATGAGCATTTGGCTAGCGCAGAAGGCTCTTAACCAGTAGCTTAAATTGAAAAAGCCTAATACCTGAGGCTACCCTTTTGGTTCAGGCCACAGCTCAGGGGGCATGCACACAAATATTTGTCCTGGGTGGGAATCGAACCCACGACCTCCGGTGTGAAAGCAAGCATTTGCCCACCACGCCAACAGGCTCGTCGCATACAATTTTGAATGTAATAAGTGTCCTATGAATTTGTCGTGTTTGAGTGTGTACAATAAAGAGTATTATATTCTACTAGCTGTGCCCCGCGGTTTACCCGCGTTAAATTTTATAAAGTATCACAGCTCCTCCCCCGTAGGTGATAGCGTGATAGTATGTAGCCTATATGTTGACCTGACCTCTTAGTAGTATTCATGCAAAATTTGAAGTAAATGCATGCAGTACTTTTTGAGTTTAGCCCGGACATACATACAGACAAACAGACACACAGACAAAAATTCTAAATACTATATTTTTGGCTTCTTTGTCGATTGTAGATCAGGCCCCAAGTATCCTTTAAAAAAAATATTCAAAGGACAGTTTCGACTTTCCTACGATTTTATTATATGTATAGATTCTATACTATGTTAAGTCACAGGACTGCATTATACCAAGCAATATAACAGCAAGATAAGTCTGTTGGTAGACAGAACTAGGTGAGGTCAGTAACTTAGGCTGCAATAAACTTATCATCAGTTCATTTATATTATTGTTGCAGTTCCAAGAATAACTACTATGAAGATATGCATTGAAAGTTAAATACTCTTCTTAAGTTTTTATAATAATAATTGGTAGGTATTTACATCTATATATATTGACAATATGTAGTAAAAATATTAGACTTAAACTAGATAATTAAACATAATCTCTTGACAATAACTTGATACGAGCTAGCTAAATATCAATGCTATAATAAAATAAATTTTGTAAATGTTTTCATACAATGTGTAGGTACCTAAATATCTATGTTACTAGAAATAATAATGTATACAACTATATTACTACAAACATGTTCTGACTATTTACAAGCGCTTTTTTAAAGTCTACGTGAATAAAAACCTTTTATATTTTATTTTATTTATACTATTTATACATATATGTACATAATCTAGCTGTGCCCCGAGGTTTTGTTAAATTTCATGTAAAAATAGCGTGATAATATGTTGCCTATATGTTGACGCAACCTCTTAGTAATATAAATGCAAAATTTGAAGTAAATCCATGCAGTACTTTTTGAGTTTAGCCCAGACATACTTACATACAAACAAACAGACAAAAATTCTAAAAACTATATTTTTGGCTTTGATATCGATTGTAGATCACACCCCAAGTATCATTTAAAAAAAATATCCAATGTACTTTTTTGACTTTCCTACTATTTTATTATATGTTTATGTATAAATAGATGGGCTACATAGGTTAATTTGGTTCGTTTACAGATCTCAGCATTTCTGATTCGATAGCCCTTTCTTACTCCATTTTTTTCTCCATAGTAAAACAATTGCTTAGTGCCATATATTGGCACCTTTCCACTTCACAGTACTACTGATGATTTAAGTATGTAGAGATACATACAATTATCATAGTACTATATACTTACACCATCATTAATACTGTCCAATAAATATTTATGATCAAAGTTTTATGATATGGAAAAACAAGGTGAACAGGGGGATAGGGGTAATTGACAGGCATGTTGGTGTGGTTGGCAAATGCTCGCTTGTCACGCCGAAGGTCGTAGGTTCGATTGCCACCCAGGACAGATATTTGTGTCTGAACATGTCGATTTGTCTTGAGTCTGGGTGAAATTATCTACTTAAGTATGTATTTACAAAAGAAAAGTATTAAGTGTATGTAGTTTATCAGTTTCCATAATACACTATTACATACCACTGCTTAGTTTGGGATCGGATGGCCAAGTGTAAATAATGTCCCAGGATATTATTATTATAAGGAAACAAGTTTATTTTATACAAAGTGTAACATAAATAGTAGACATAACTTAAGGATTTCTATTTCTCAGTTCAGTTCAGTTTCATAGGCAAGTTCATAGTTAGTATTTTTTGTTACACCTTGCAAGATAAGTAACAGAAAGGATAAACATTTATTTTCCTGTTATACCTCAGGTTTATATGAGAAATATGTACTTGATCAATAAAAAGTAACTGCACATGTTATCTTGTGTTATTTTAAGAAAGCTATAACAGTAGCACTACTGTAATATCACAATTGATTGCCATATTTATGGTTTATAATTATTGGCATGATTGGTAAATGCTTGCCTTTCATGCTGCAGGTCGTAGGTTTGACTCCCATCCAGGACAGATATTTGTGTGCATAAACATGTCTGTTTGTCCTGAGTCTAGGTGTAATTATCTATATAAGAATGAATTTACAAAAGAAAAGTAATATATGCAGCATATCAGTTATCTGGTTTCTATAGTACAGGCTCTGCTTAGTTTGGGATCAGATGGCCGTGTAGAAATAATGTGCCAGGATATTATTATTATTTTCTTATCAATCCTCTATTATTTTACCAGTAATTCTACTCAACTAAAACATTCTATTAAAATAAGATCACCATTCAAAGATAATATTATAAAAGAATTACAGATGCAATTTTTTACTTACCCAACTTTACTTAATTAATTTCCAATTGGCTTGTTGGAGTGGTTAACTGCTAAGCCAGAAGTTGTGGATTCACATCCAGGACAAATCTTTGTGTGATATATGATCAATTGTTCTGTGCCTACATGTCATGTAGGTATTTAGAAATATATAAATATGTTTATCAGTTGTTATTATTCTAAGAATAATGTGCAACATTAGTAACTAAATACTCAATAGTGTTGATGAAATCCAAGACTTCATACTGATAAGATGATGCTTGAACATGTGATAAATGACACCATTTAAATCCTGATCCCATAACTCAAACTCGGTACCCATAACTCAAGTTAAATCTTATCATGAGTACCAGAGTTCAATTCAATTTTTTCTCACTATTTTAAAGTATTTATGTGTAAAAATAAAATGTATGTGTATAACCTGCAATTTTTTTGTGGGAAATAAATTATTATTTATTATAACTGCTAAACCAGAGGTAATGGGTTATATCCCCATCCAGAAAAAAATGTTTGTGTGATGGGCATGAATATTTATTCTATATTCTATATAAGTCTGGGTCTAAAATGTATGTATTTAGAAGTATGTCAGTTGTCTGGTTGCCATAGTACAGGCTCTGCCTAGTGTGGGATCAGATGGCAATGTGTAAGTTATCCCAAGATATACTTAATTTATTTAAAACCAATTAATATTATGCAAATAGTGTTTACTTATGAATTAAATATTAATTATTTTTAAGTATTATATTTATTATAATGCTAAGTACTTAATACCCATTAGGCATGGGAGTATTTGTTTTGATTTGGTGTCAAGTGTAAAACTATAATCAGTTTTATATTACATTTGCAATAAATTTAAATTTATAGCCTTTGAATATCAAATAACATAGACCTATTATAATATTACAATAGATTGCATCATTTGCAATTTTAATATATTCATATCATTATCATACTAATATAAATTCAACTTGTATTTTAACTAACTTGTTGTATATTGTAGTATTGTACTTCATTCTGGTTATCTAGATATTTTTTATAAATAAAAGCAAAGACACATTTACCTTTTTTTTAAAGAAGTTATTTTTTTTAATAATGTGTTCATCCATAGATTCTACCTAAATACCTGTAAGATGTTGTTAGAATCCAGTAAGAGGTCAATAAGTCATATTTAAATGGAAAAATAAAATGTAACTAATAACATTTCTAAAGAGAACATGAATATAAATAATTCTCATTGTAAGTCAATTAAGGTCAATAATCGTTCATTTGGTCTCTTAGTTAAATAAATAAAATTAATGTAGGTAATTTATGTTAAAATTATTCCAACAAGATTATTGTAAGTCTAAGTTTGAAGATCAAAGTGTGCCTTGAACCTATTATGTGATAACACCGCACACTATGAATGACAATATATTTGGCTTATGGTTTAGAATACTTTGAATAGATATTATCAGTGTATGTTAGTATGAATATGTAATAGTGTGTGCAGTTGTGTAATAATTTAAATTTCAAATTAAGGGCAACGGGGCGCCGCATTTCAATGCTTAAAAGCGATATAATTAATTCATAAAAAATATAAACAAAAAATGAGAATAACATCCAATTCTTGTAAGTATAGTGAAATTTTTACATAGTACTTTAATACAAAAATGTAATGATCACATGATTAGGTCTATAACAGAGTCACATGACTTAGATGCATTTGTTGGGAGCGAGCTATGATTTTAACTTGAAATATTGATAGTAGGCTAAAAACCATTCTGAATGTTACATAACTGAGGGCATGACCATTTAATACTTACCATTATTGACATTACCACTGCTGCTCTTCTCGTGCACCGTACTGTTCGCTGGACATTTTTTCACTTTTTGGGAAGTATTTTTTGAAGAGTTATCATTCACTTCACTACCGAGAGCCATCACAACACGAGGAATCAATCCGGTTCAGATTGACCGCAACGAACACGGCACTCTCAGCTGAAAGAACACATGCGGTAGACTTAAGGTTCAAATTGGACTAACAAGGTTTGTTAAATTCAGTATAGTGCCTCAAAATTCAAAAACTACTTTTAATTCGAAAATTCTGTATTCTCTTCTAGACTTTGTAATTTAATAGGATATTAAACCTGTACCAATAAAACATAACAGAGATTTAAATTTGATTATTTTTAAAAACAAAGCAATCATTACTAACTATGTACTAAATACATGTACCACGAACCAATAAACCCAGAGATGTATAGCAAAAAGAACATTAATATTTGTATCCCCGTGATGTACAGAATTATAAAGTGACATCTGGCGACAAAATAGGAAAAGTCTTAAATCAATGGTCAATGACGTCTTACGTTTTGGATGCGTTCATTAAAATGAAATACGAATCGTGTTGCTCCACACCCCGTTACCACAAGCCAGTTACACCATTGACATATGAATAGTTTCAGAGGGTTACAAACACATGCGAATATTGCACTAAAAGCTACTTAACAATAAAGATTAAATTACGTACATTACATTAGTTTTTATTTCACGTAAATCTATGCAGTATTACGGAAGTTATGACTGTGAGAAGTTTTGAGCACTTTTAAATTTCCAAGATATCGCGCGCTCGACGCGTGACGCTCCGGTGCGCTCGTGCCCCGCGCCGTATGAAACACATCGAAGTGAAGACACGCGCGTGCGCTGTACTTGTATCATTGCTTTATTTATTAATTTGTTATTATTGTATTAAATCAACCTGCTAAATACCTTGTGAGTTACATATATCTGCACCCTGGAAGAGGGTTACATGGGAGGTAGGTTTGCTTACACGACTGACAAACTTTGATTGACAGTAGCATGCGGCGTCAAGAATCCAAAGTTTCTTAATCTACCAATAGTTCTCTCGACTTAGTTACTTCTTTTTTTTTTGTTTCCAGTAACTTTTTCATTTAATCTAATAAAGAACTAACTAAACAATTATAAAATAAAAATATAAGTTGGTACCTTTCTATATTTATATATAATTCCAAATTTAGATGCCATTATAAGACGACCAAAATAAGACCAAACGGCAGAGGATAAACTCACTCTGTGACTGAATCTTCAAAAGTGTTAAGGATATGTCTAGTATTTTTGGATAAAATGAAGGCCGGTACCTTCTATTATATTTCTATCAAAATGTTGTACACCATCTCCAAGTATACTTACGTACGCAGTTAAGTACTATACTCAGCGGCCGCTCACAACTGTAGATTAATACCACTGTCATTCTTAACGTTTTTT
This sequence comes from Pseudoips prasinana, assembly GCA_951640165.1. NCBI lineage: Eukaryota > Metazoa > Arthropoda > Insecta > Lepidoptera > Nolidae > Pseudoips > Pseudoips prasinana. The sequence continues at coordinate 22,637,706 of OX621260.1, forward strand.
TTTAAAGACAATGCCTTATATGCTACTTTAAAAACATATATTAGACGGACACAAATTACATCCAGACTCTGAACAACTAATAACGGGTCACACAAATGTCCGGCGCGGGAACCACACCTCAGACACACAGCGGCGACTGTCTTAGTCGCTGCGCCACACTTGCAGTCAATGTTACTTCACTTATATTCAACATACCTATTGTTACTTATTAAGTATTAGATTTTTCTACTTCTAGTGGCTAAAAGTCAATGGTAGATAATAATCACTAAATATTGTATAAGTATGTAAAATATTTCGTGGTTATTATACTCGTATATTTTTTCCAAATATACCATGTTTAATCTAGGTTAGCATTAGGTTAGGTAACATTACCTATTCTCATTAAAAAAATACGACATGGTTGCTTTATATAATATATATTATTTATAATATCCTGATATCTAGGTTCCTGGTAGATAATAACAATATTAATATCTCTTATTTAGAAGGATTAATAAACTTTTTTTCACACCATTAATATGTAAAATCCTTAAATGACAAAGGTAGGTAAACTCAAAAGTTTATCTACCTTTGTCAGAAGTTGATTATAAAATGCACCAATAGATGACGTAGTGCTTCATGAAAAAAGTATAAATATAATAGTTATTTACATCAAAATAATATTCATAACAAAATGCAATAGTTTTCAGTCCTAATGAATCCTGTCTGCATATTGCGGTCATCAATTTCTTCCTTATCATAGGATTTTTAGGTATACTAAGAACACTTTTTGGGTGTGTTAACATTGGATTCAAAACTCTTGGGCACTGCACAGCATTCTCTATTATTTTTTTCGTAACAATATCGCAAGTACGATCCACCAGCAGCTAATGAATACCTAGATTTGTACCCGCAAACCGGCCGGCGCGCTGCGTGACGGGACACGTGACGTCACAGCGCGATCGAACGCCGCGTGCATTTTAAAACAATATCGCTCGAAAATGCGTATTTTAATTGCTATTATCTCAGCTGTATTTGGGAATATAAAAAAGTAAAAATGCAAATGTTCTTGTATTTTCTTCTAGATTACTTTCGCATATCTAGAATAAAATATTGGTCTGCCTCATTCATAGATATGCTGACACATAATTAATTAATCCTACATAAAGAATATATATAGTAGTAGGTATAATTAACCTTTCTAAGATACAGATGCACTCGTTAGAGCAGTGTTTTTCAACCTGTGGGTCGCGACCCTCTGGGGGGTCGCGAAGCATCTGTAGGGGGGTCGCGAAGCTTCTATAGGGAAGTTGCAAAAGGTTGGGAAAGCTAGTCATAGGCTCGCAAATTAATTTGGAGCATTATGATTACGCCTGCTGCAAATACATTGGAAGTTAAGCGGGAAGTTCGAACACTGGCGTATTTCGTCTCTTCACAACCACCTAACCTCTGTATGGTAAAGTAAATGTTGGTGGAGTGCTGTCATATTATGATTTTTTTTTCGAAACAGATGTGTCTGAGGCGCTTTTTATTTAATAGAATTTACAATTTTTATAATAATATTTAGAACTTGATCGTATTCCTGTGACAAGGTTTTAGCTGCAAGAGCTTGGCGATGGAAAAAGCTATGCGTCAATAGGCGTTTCGTATCTGTTCTTTCAGTCTAGCAACAATATCACTGTTCGCACCAGTCATGGCTTACGGTCACTACAAATAGCAATACATTTATTTTGCCCGATAGATATTCATATTTTGCGTACCTTCAAGAAACATATTGTACAAGCACTGACCTGCAGTATTCGTGGGAAGCGCTATACATTAGTATTTCTTGTATAAAATTTTCATTCAAAACACACAAAAGCTAGAAAGTGCACATAATCCGCAATATCTGTAGATTCATCAAATTCCAAGGAGACTGCTACATTTTTTTATTTTTTCCATGACTTGATCAATAACATCACACGTCATATCGCTTATCCTAGATTGAATAAAATATCAAGAAAAACTTTATCAAGAGAATACTTCGAAGCAAATAAGAAACAGTGAAGAGATTACTTTGAAGCAAATAAGAAACTTTCGTCATGAAGATTTTTTTTATTGTAGTTTCATCATTCCCGCTAGATGTCGACGGTTCCGTTGGTCTTTTCAGAAATTTATCCATATTCAATAATTAAAAGTCGCTTCAGTTAAATACGTAAATACAATGGCTGACGCTCGACAAGCAATAACCGACTGACGGTCTCAACTAGTCGCAAAACACGCAAGTTGCAATCGTGCGTGCCGCCACTGCATAGCCGGCGTTACCCCCCGTAGCGCTTATTGTGTCTCGATTACTCATTCCCTCAACACGCATTTTAATAATGTATTTATCCGAACCCTAATTATGATAATTAATAAATCTGTTGGATTTAATATTTGTCATATAATTAAAAAAAACGGCCAAGTGCGACTCGGGCTCTCGCACGAAGGGTTGCGTAGCATTATCTATAAAAACGAGCAAAAAATTCTCGTGTGTTGTATGTGACCCCCCTTAAATATGTATTTTATTTTGTTTTTTAGTATTTGCTGTTAAAGCGGCAATAGAAATACATCTTCTATGAAAATTTCAACTGTCTAACTATCACAGTTCATGAGATACAGCCTGGTGACAGACGGACAGACAGACAGCGAAATCTTAGTAATAGGTTCCCGTTTTACCCTTTTGGGTACGGAACCCTAAAAAATGGAAACCCTAAAAAAAGCGGGTAGAAATCGGTAGGGGGGTCGCGAAATATTTGTTCATACTAAAGGGGCCGCGTCATGAAAAAGGTTGAAAAACACTGCGTTAGAGTAACAAATTGCCTAAAGTAAGCTCAAATTGAAAAAAACACAACACATGGATATTTAATTTTATTGCAAAAGTTCTGTGTTGTGTATATTAGTGAGTTTTCTTTTATTTAATGTTATTTTATTGTTCAATATTTTTGACTGTTTATGTAATTGTTTATTGTATTTATGTAATTGAAAATTGCTAGTTATAAGTGTATTGTATTTCGGACACAATGTATTTTGTTAACGAATTAATAAATGAAATGAAATGAAATAATACTAGCTGTACCCCGCGGTTAACCACGTTTTACTTTATAAATTCTAGCCTATGTGTTAATCCAGGGTGTCAGCTAACTCCATACCAAAGGCCGTTTTGATGTGTAGAGAGAGAGAGAGAGAGAGACGAGTATCAAACATACACACACAGACACACACAAACTTTCGCCTTTATAATATTAGTGTGATGTTAGAGGGCTCGCTAAATCAAATTGTTAAAAAACATCATATTTTGTTTCAAATTAAAATCTTTGCGAACTGTCGAGCTGGAGTAGCAGTCAGCAGGGCATGTAACTCGTAGAACCAACGATTAATAAAACTCTATTAAATAAAAACAGTTTGTGTGGTTTGTGAAGTGATCAGAAGCTGACCTTAAGACTTTCTGAAAATGGTAGTACCTACAAAGAATCTCAAACGTTTGTGTTATTGTTTTATTTGAATATCATTATTTTCACAAAAATTGTGTACTATAAATCTAGCTTTTAAGTAGTGAACATATTTTAAATATACCTTTAAGGATTACGAAGTTACGATTTTTTTAATTTAGGTTAAAAATATCTATCCTCTCGGCATATTTGTACAAACAGTTATATGGATAAAAAATAATATTTTGATACTATGAATTATATGTTTTATTGTTCTTTGTATGTATATTTAACCCTTCCACTATATAAACAAATAAAATGCATAGGTAAACGATCTACTTACGGAAAAAAAAAAAGTTCTAATTTCATAATATTTACGATACGTTCATGTTCCGGCCTACTTATCTAAACAAAGAAACGTCATATTGAAGTAATTTTAACATCAATAGCAAGGTTGACTCATGAACTTTAATAATAACAGCACTTTAAAATGGTCTCGGGTCTTTATAACAACAAAAACCATTGATTATCGGAACTCAACCATACGCGCTAAGTCATGACGTAAGCAATGCGCATTCTACGGTATTTATAACGCCCGACTTGCGCACTCAAGCGGATAGTTAAAAACCCATATTTGTACGGCCTTCTTTTTGCCGTTGCTGATAGTACAGAAATATTTTAACCATTATATCATACCTTAAAAATAATAAAAAATTGGAAAGTTTACATACATGTCTTAAATTGTATTTCCATCGAGTTACTATTATCGCCCAGCGCATCTATAAAGTTAAATGCGCATAGATTAGGCATCTGCATAGAGTGTACTGTATTTAAAAGGCATGAGGTTTTGGCGCCAACGCGGAAAAGGACACATCGAGGCTATATTTTATTTTCAAAACTGGTGTAAATTCGAGTTTTTATGTGTAAATATGGTGGATTTTTAGACATAACATCTTCGACAACGTACACAAGTGGAGGAAAGTGCAATATTGCCGTGAATTGTGATTTTCCGTGTTGAAACCAAAACTCCATAGACGCCTCTAGTAAAGTCTCTACTGCTTTACCGGGGTAGGGCTATGACTTGACTGTGACGGACGTGAGTGACGTGACCGACATGACTGACTGACTTTGAAATTTATATATTACAACTGAAGACGAGGCGGTATGGTCACAGACCTCAGCCTGCCCAAAGAGGGCAAAAAAAAATGTCATTTCCTGCTGTCATATTATAAATGTCAAAAACCCAAACAACACATTATTTACATTATCGGCTTTAGAAATTATTATTTTTAAACTTATATAAATAACCTTATAACTAAAGTACTTCATACATTTGCGATAGTGGCGTCTGAAAATTATTCTAAGGTATTTATTAGAATAATGTAATTAATGTATTCTGAACTCGTGCCTGAACGATATTTCTTCGATATAAATAAACAAATTCCTCTTCGATACTAAGTTCTGAAACGAGTTTATAGAATTTATGGATAATGATAGTACATTTTGAGTACAGAAAATGCTAGACGGGTGGTATTGCCGCTCTATAGCAAACATGCAGGCGACTGAGGCGAGCGTGAGCAGCAATACGCCAACGACGGAGCCCCCACCGTCGCGGGGCTCGCACAAAGACTACTCCAGCGACAGCAGCAGTGAACCTGAACCGGAGCCCAACTACAGGGCTCAGTACTTGGCTTTGAAGAAGAAACTTAAGTACCTCATCTATGTATGTTTATTTATGCTTGTTTATCGTATGGGCAGTGGTTACCCTAGTGTCAGGGTTGTTTAAGCCGACCAGTAGGCCTCTGACATGGCTTAATGACTGTTGTCCAATGACTACAACTGGGACAGAGACCGTGCCATCTGAAGCACAGATAGGCTCAGCAATTAAACAACTTTAGTGGTTTGCCATGGATTGACCATGAGCCTACTTTCTTAACCTCACCAATGACTTACAGATCATTGAGAGCAGCTATGTTTTATTATGTCATTACTATACAAAACCATTAAACACATTTTAAAGTAGTAAACAAATACTAATATAAAGGTTGCATATTCATGAAATTAATGTAGGTATTTAATTAGACAAATCTCTAAAAACTTCTCTCATTTATAAAGTACTACTTATTATCATAATAAAATAAATTTTGTTTTAAGTATATTTTTACAATTAATATCTACTAGGTAGGTTTACATGATTTTTATTTTTCACCCTTGAGAGTAAACCTTTTACACACTTTGAATGTCATATTTATTTATATATAGAGTCAACAAACCAATAAATAAGCTTCTAGCTGGAATAATGACAGTAGTTCCATACAATTTTTCAACTCCATCCAAATCTTTTTACAAATTAAAAAGTAGTGTTTTCTCGGACTCCAAACAAACTGTCTGGAATTTCATTTAAATCAGTTCAGTAGTTTTGGCGTCAAAGAGAGACAGACAGACATACAGAGTAGCTTTCACATTTATAATATTAGTAGGGATTCTTTTAACAGTGTTCATTTTTAATATGTTACAGGAAAATGAATGTTTCCAAGATGCGCTTAGAGGCAGTCAAAGGAGGCTCCTAAAAGCTTCCAGAGACCGCAGCTTTCTTCTTGATAGGTTGTTGCAGTATGAGAAAGCTGATAGTAGTACATCAGACAGTGAAGAGACCGAGTCATCAGATGATCCAGAATATTATCGCATGGATGCAAAGAGGTAGTACGGAGTAAAATCCCGACATACTTTAATATCAAACAAGGAATATAGTGTATCCTGTCATTTTTTTAATCAGATGTTTCAGTTAGCCTAGTTTTCACTGCTACACCGGACAATAGAAGAGCTCGGGTTCAAGCTGTCTAGTTAATAAAACTAGAAAGTAAGAACCCGTGACGTTTCTCTCTTTTTAAAATAAGCAGTTTTTTTTTGTGCACCATAGGCCGCTCCTGGGCTGGATGGAATGAAGGCTGCCGTGGATCACGTACAATTGTCCACATGGGACTAAGTGCGGAAACCATACCCACTAGCATATGAGTGGGGACAAGATAATGATGATGATGATTGGGCACTCCATTTAGAGTTTGTATTCACTGTGGTTAATGACGGGGAGATTTATGTGAGGGTCAATACTAGAGATGTAAAATGACTGATGTTGACTAGTCACAATTAAAATAAAAAAAAGGTTTTTATTCACGTAGACTTTAAAAAAACGCTTGTAAATAGTCAGAACATTTTTGTAGAAATATACAACGTGTAACAGAAAGTGTGAACGTAACTTAAGGGGGTTATAGGGTATCAGGACGGCTACCTATGGACGAAACTTCAAACAGAAATAATCATTTTTTATTCAACTAGTAATTTATTTTTCTATCGACCACCTAAATCAACAAGAAAGATTACCGACATTATGAACAACACTAAAAACTCAGCCGCAAGGGTAATGAACCTTACCGCGAACTCTTTGGGTACCTACTACTTAGACTGTAAATAAAAAGTTTGGTTCTGTACAGTCACATAATTTATTACACGTGTTTATTTTAAGATTCAATCAAATGTTTAACTGAATTTTTGCTCTAATTTTTAACGACATTTTAATCATTCATACTTTGATAACTAGGAAAAATCACTTAATTTAATTTAAATTGATATTCCGCAAGATGTTGGATCTAGGAGAAATAAATAATTTAATTGACTTATGTAACTGCAGATATTTTTTTGTGTGTTAAATAGTAAGAATATTAAATTTTTCTTTCAGTATGTGAATTTAATCTGGCCGGAAACGAATAGGCACTTAATTTTTAATACAAACTATACAAACTAACCAGATAAACCCACGCGGTACGACTACTGCTAAATTACGAAACAATATGAATAATGTACTAGGCTCATGTGAACATTAGGGGACATTTTGAATTCCGTCCTGATTTTGTCGCAAGGAACTCTAATACGGCGGCGAATACAAAGGATTGATGTAGATAAATAATAAATGGTTAAATATTTTTTTATATTCATCAAAGCGGGCCCCGCGGGCCGCGCCATTTGAATGTGTGCGTGTTTAACTCATTGGTCTAGCGGTAGCGTGTTCAACTGCAGATAATAAAGTCCTGGGATCAAATCCCGGGTCGGGCCAAAAAGTGATTATGGGAATAATGAAGTCCTGGGTTCAATTCCCGGGTCGGGCCAAAAAGTGATTATGGGATTTTTCCGTAAAAAGAAATTTCTCAGTATCAGCCCGAAGTCTGGGAGTTGACGATATTACACCCCCATGCCTCGGAGAGCACGTAAAGCCGTCGTTCCTGTGCCTGACCTTTTTCCGGTCGCATCTCTAGTCGTCCCATCGGATCATGAGAGTGATGGAATAGAAAGTGCAGGGGCACTTTCAATTCCACCTTTAAAATTTAGAGTGATATACTCCAAATTTTAAAGGTTCCCTAAAGACATATTAATCATTCATACAATACATAGGTACAAATAAAAAAATATGAATAATGTACTAGGCTCATATGAACAGTAGGGGACATTTCAAATTCCGTCCTGATTATATCCAAAGTTACACTAATATGGCGGCAAAATCAAAGAGTTGATGTAGGTAAATAATAAACGGTTAAATATCTTTTAATATTCATGTAAGCGAGCCGCGCGCGTCGTCGATACCTAGGCGGCTCTTTTGAGTGGACTCAAAGGGGCCGCGTTCGAAGAAAGCCGCCAAATTCATCAAATATTGTGCAATTTCATTTATTTAATAATAATATTAAAATAATCAGTTGTTCGTAAACTGCTGTCTATTTAGGTCGTGTTTAGTTACTCAATCGTCTAAAATGTCGTTTAGTAATGAGTAAAGTGTTCCGCGAAATCCTTAACTACGTCGTTTAGTGATCGTAATAATTTGGAAAATTTCGTGCATTCATCTATGAAAGAATAGCCTCAGACGTGCACTTTGTGATGATGAGGATTCATAGGTCACAGAATTTAAGGCTGTTTAATTACGAGGAACCTATGTCGTGAAGGTTACAGTGTCACGATGGAGGCCACGCCTCTTTATAACTAAGAAACATGAAAGCTTTACGATTCTATGAATATGTTGTACATGAGAGAGACTCGTGTTAGTTGGCAAGTCTTAGAGTTAAGCTTTCGGTGTCGGACTGATGGAAGAATTTCATTATTTTACGTTCACTAAAATCTGCATTTTAGTGAACGTGAAATAATGAAATTCTTCCATCAGTACTGAAAACAACTTCAACTAGAAGTTAAACTATAAAAAGGATCTCGTAATGTGTTTGTGTATCACGTACTTATACGATGTAAAGTATCCAATAGCTATTCAGCAGTGCTATAAATAAAAACATAACTCTAAAATAAAACAAAATATGTGTAGTGAGTGCAATCGGAATCAAACTACCAGGCGTGCATAGAAACACAGAGGTATGTCAAACAATTTCTAGCGTAAATCAGAATCAGCTGTGCTGTGTTAGTACGGATGTTCGTTATATCGATAAAAATACTTGTCGATATATTGAACGGTATATTATTTTACGATCAAGATTAAAATGATGGTATTTCGGTATGTGATTTTGTGTATAGGTAGGCTTAAGGAGACCGTATATGCCCCTTAAGTTACGTTCACTCTTTCTGTTACACGTTGTATAATTAATTTATAATTATTTCTAGGTACATATAGATATTTAGGTACACGGATTGTAGGAAATAAATAATTTACAATAAGATTTATTTTATAACAGTAAGGATATTTAACTAACTTAAATTAAGTTATTGTCAAAGATCATGTGTAGGTTTAAATATCAAAATTTTTAATTTTAGTTATATTTTTACTACTAATTGTCATAAACCTTAAAGAGCGGTCATTTACTGTCAAATTCAGTAAATTTGAGTCAAATATTATTGTCTATTCTCGACTACCACCCGATTATTTATTTATTTAGGTACCCAATTTATATGCAAGTTTAAATGAAGCGACGTTTTATTTTCTATTATATCATGAGAGGATAAGACCACATCAAAGTCGATGCGCGAGGCGATGCGACGTTGCCATTTTGTCTTAAATGCACGCATGTTTAGAAATGTAAATGATTAACACTATATATTAATACTATAAGTCATAAAAAACACTTTTTTGTTTCAATTTAGAAGTTGTAGACTTTTATCAACGACAAAAACTTAAAAGGTACTGAAATATTACTGAAATCAAATAGACTGAAAATGACCATTTTTGATCAATTTGACCGTAAATGACAGTCAGTCTAATTCAGTCACTTTAATCATTTTCAACTAGTGTTTCAACTAAAGTGAGTATTGACTATTTAGGGATGGTTTACGTGACTGTCGCTCTACGTTAATACGTGAAGTCGCAGGCCTCTCGTCTGATTGGAGATGAAGAGGGCACGTGTTGGTAGCGACTCGCGACGCGTTTGCAGTCGTATTCTAGACTCGCATGCGACTAAATTAATTGATTAATTTAATTTTGGTTTTTACTTACTCATATAATAAAGTTTCTCAAGAATTAATAGTGCTGGCTTTGATGCTAATTATTTTGTTTTTAAACAGAAAGAAAATGGATGGCGGTGCTGCTAACCAGAATATGTCTGCCAGTTCTTCCGTCAAGAGCGCGAATGCTGTCAAAAGGAAAAGAACAGTAGTTCCCAAGAAACCACCTAACGTTGGTCATATAGTAAGTTGGCTTAATTTAATTTATACTGGTGTTGGTTCAATCCCCACCCGAGACAAATCTTTGTGTGATGATCACGATTATTTGTACTGTATCTCGGTGTATATATTTATCTATAATATATAATACGTGTTTATTAAAATATAATTTATTCCGTAAAAATTGTAGAGGTATTTACGTGGAATCGTCTCTTTCTGAGAAACCCTGACAGAAAAGTCAGTAGGAATCTTTTCTTTTAGAAATATATACGTATGTTTTTCAGCAAAATGGGTTTGCGCTCGTTCTCACCTGATGGTGAGTGAAGACGTGGTCGAAGGTGGACCGCGCGTACTCATAAGTTGCCTCACTCTAACCTTGAATAAACCCATGTTATATGAGTCGTTTGGGAGGTTGTTCCACCCAGGCTCTGCCTAGTTTGGGATCATGTGGCGTGTTAACTGTTGTCCCAAGATATATTTATTTATATTACGTCATACGGTTAATATTAAAAATAAATAAATGCAACCTCTATGAAAATTCCTACTGCAGAGACTGTCATGGCCCACCCATACATTCATCATATCAGCGGGAAGAAAGAGCGTAGGTCCCTTACAAGGGGATACCTTCTTACGAAAGGATACCTTCAGGACTTGTATGACGCTTCAGCCAAAACGGTCAGCGTTACCTAATTTCTGGAAGATAGAATCTAATTCTTACCGTCGACACGATAAAAAGAAGAAGAATAAGAAGGATAGACCATCTTGCAGTTGAGGCGCTCATAGCTAGATACTCTCACCGGCCAGCTAGTGATTGGTTAAGCATTTAGGCTCGCGGTTAGGCCGTAGATGGTTGACTACCAAAGTGGTTTAATTTATAAACGTCTCCGTGCTTCGGGGGGCACGTTAAGCTGTCGGTCCCGGTTCTAGTTGGACAACAGTCGTTACGACATGTCAGAGGCCTACTGGACGCGGCTAGAACAAGTCTGACACTAAGATAACTACTGCCCATACGATAAGTAAGTAGGTACCAGAGGTTTAATTTGATATAATTGATATTTTATATCGATTGACCGGAAAATGGTTTTATTTCTGGGTGTCTCCGTCCTTCGAGGGTCACATTAAGCTGTCGGTTCCTGTTGTTGTCGTTAAACCATTTCAAAGGCTTACTGAGCGGCTTGAACAACTCGATACCAGGGTAACCACTGCCTATACGACAAAGAACGAAAGATTTTAATCAAGGGAGGAAAATGAGGATTACGTCCAATAGTGATCCCGTCTAATTTCGGTTACAGCAGCTGATTTAAACAGTTGGATAGACAATTACGCAGGATATATTATAGTGCAAATGTATGTGCGAAAACACAAGTGCACTTTCTATACGCTATCCGTCATGATCGGGAAGTGATCAGGCTCTATGAGATACGGGAGTATGACACTACCAAATTAAAGTGTTTTTCTTGTTAAAATTATGCCATTTTACCCGGATTTGAACACAGGGGCCCTACCGGCTAATTCGCCGAACATCGATTTCTTAAATGGCGTTCAAGTAAATAAAGGTTAAAAATTACTGAATTATTCGTTAAATCAGCTTCAACGTTGACAATCAATTACGGACCATTTATGACGTCACATGTGCTCATGGAAGCTGATTTAACGATTGATTAAGTCAGTTTTAACCATTATTTATTTGAAAGCCATTTAAGAACTCGATGTACGGCGACTTAGCCGGTAGAGCCCCAGGTCCTCATTATCGACAGATAAACACGCCAAGACAGATACAATATCTATGAATGGGAAATAGCACCAGAAACCAATCGCCCGACTAACTATGGCACCATGTAATGTCTCTTAACATTTATGATTATAGTCACATTATTAGGTCGGCTGGTAACTTGTCACTAACAGCGCCCATTTCATTGTGGTGTAAGTACGAGCTTGATAAGGAAATCCGGGGTATTGATAACTGATTGTTTCATTATTATTGACAGATCTAATGTCCCACACAAAATTGCTCGCAACTATGTTGTAACACTGAAGCGGTAGAGCTTCACACACTCAAACACACGCACGCACACAAAACTAACATTCTTATTGACAACTTTTTGAAGTGAAACTTCTTTACGAACGCCTGACTTGGGCAGTAAGCTGATGAATGCGGTAGGAGAGCGTTCCAAAGTATGATCGGGCGAGGCGAACGGAAGTTGAGAGGGCGATATAAGTTAGTGAAGATAGGAGGAGAGAGAGTTACGTTTCGTGTAGGTATTACAGTAGAGGCATAAGATTAGAGAAAGGTGATGGCTGTGAATATTAGAATATAATATCTTTCCATCCCGTGGGGGTCGTAGAAGACGAGGGAATATCGACCAGAGGACAGGCAGCAGCTTCATTCTGAGTACTATATACTACATGTAACTTAATTAACGCACATCGTAAGTCAAAGTAATAAAACTTAATATCGCAGTTTTATTCGTATTCAAACTAATTCCATCATTCAATACAAAATAAAGAAAAATAAACTTTATTCCAAGAAACGAATTTAATAAATAACAATGCATATACTTACATGTTAAATAAAAAATTCCGTGTGTATTATGATTATAACATAATATTCTAATGGGGTGTTTGAGGATGTGCGTTAATTACGTTACATGTTGGTTCGAGTCCCGCACCGGACAACAATTTGTGTGACCCATAAATAGTTGTTCTGAGTCTGGATGTAATTTGTGTCCGTCTGTTATGTTTGTAAAGTACCCTGCGACACAGGGAATAGATTCCCTAATGCGGGCGTTGTCTTTTTTGACCATTTTACTCCGATAGCCAAGCGTGGAAGCAATTATGGAGTATACCCCATGAAGATACTTGGAGAGGCTTGTCCAGCTGGGGACTTCTGATTCTGATGATTATTATTAAAACTATACACAGATTGTAGAATGTGGGCGTACTTACCATATATGTTTTATTTGGTACGCTATCTAATAACTTCCAATTAATAGTATGAGTAATTCGTCTATCTCGTATCAACAGCCGAATTACATTTATCAATAAACATTTGTAACAATGTGTATTCGATATAACCTTTCTGGTAAGCATCTGATCAATAGCCATGAACTGTGACCTATAATATTTAAGGTCAAAGGTCATACTGTACCCAATCGTCAGAGGAGAAAGGATCTTTCACTTGCTATTATCTACAACTTTTTAATGAAGCTTCGTAAAGTATTGTAGGAAGAAAATACACGCTTCCCAAGCAGGAACATCCAGATCAGGGCATATGCGTTTCAAAATAAATATGGAAAAATATAATCACACTAATATTATAAAGGCGGAAGTTTTGTGAGTGTGTATGTTTGTTACTTCTTCACGCAAAAACTACCGAACGGATTTTGATGAAACTTTGTAGTAATATAGATATAAATACAATATGTAACTTAATTAACGCACATCTTCAAAATAGTTTGTTCAGAATCGTTTACTGAATCGATTTATATAATTTTTAATACAGGTAATTTTTGATTCCAAAATAATTAAAACCACAGAAATTATTGTTATTTTAACCCTGTACAGTCAAAACAAATTAAAGTGCAGCGTAAGTCAAAGTAATAAGACTTTTACAATCGCAGTTATACAATATTCATACAAATTCCATCATTCAATACAAAATAAAGAAAAATAAACTTTATTCCAAGAAACTAATTTAGTAAATAACAATGCATATACATGTTAAATAATAAATTCCGTGTATGTATTATGATTACAACATAATATTCTAATTGGGGTGTTTGAGGGTGTGCGTTAATTGCGTTACATGTTGTATATATCCGAATAACACATAGGCTATAATTTATAAAGTTTGACGAGGCTGAAACCGTGGGGCACAGCTAGTTATCTATAACTGTTTAACTGTAGCTACGTAAAATATTGTAGAGAGAAAATACACTCTTCCCACTCAAGAACATCCAGATAAGGCCACATGCGTTTCAAAATGAAAATGTATAGATAGTTATGTGGCGGGCTTGTTGGCGTGGTTGGCAAATGCTTGCTTTTCACGCCGGAGATCGTGGGTTCGATTCGCACATTCGACAGGACAGATATTTGTGTACATGAACATGTCATTTTGTCCTGCGTCTGTAAATGTAGTATATCAGTTATCTGGTTTCCATAGTACAAGTTCTGCTTAGTTTGGGATCGGATGGCCGTGTGTGAATAATGTCCCAGGATATTATTGTTATCCGTTTATTAGCGGCCGAATTATGTATATGTACGTCATGTTAGATTAGATATTTTGCTATGCATTTCTTTATCGTATAAGCAGTGATTACCCTAGTGTCAAGAGTTATTCAAGCCGCCCAGTAGGCCTCTGACATGGCTGAACGAATCATGTTCAATGAATACAACTGGGACAGAAATTAACGTACTCTCCGAAGTATACGCTCAGAAATTGAACCATTTGACGATCACCGTAGCCTAGTTGGTAGCGCTCCTGCCTACGAAGCTGGTGGTCCTGGGTTCGAATCCCGGTAAGTGCAAATATTTGTGCACGAATATTTGTGAGTCATGGATGTTTTCTATGTATATAAGTATTTATCTATCTATATAAGTATGTATTAGGTCTTTACCTATGAAATTGCCGTTCTGCAGTACTGGCCATTTCAAATCAAAATAATTTTTGTTTGGCTAAGAATTCTAATTTCAAATTAATTTTATTTTAAAAACATGGATTCTTTTTTCCAAAAGTAGTCATTTCTTTATTGATTAGTGTTACATTTTCATCGCATTTCAATCTTTTTCGTCATCATGGATACGTTAAAAATTCGAGTAATTATGGAATATGAGTACCGTCGTGGCAGCAACGCGGCACAAGCGGCACGCAACATCAACGACGTTTACGGAGCTAACACTACAAACCAACGCACCACCTGTTATTGGTTTGCTCGCTTCCGTTCTGGAAATTTCGACCTGAAAAATGAACCTCGCGGTCGTCCGAAGACTTTGGTCGACAATGACGAATTAAAGGCGGTTGTGGAAGCTGATGATACACAATCTACGGCTGAATTAGCAGCAGCTTTCGACGTTAGCGTCAAAACAATATTGGTCCATTTGCGTCAAATTGGCAAGGTAAAAAAGCTTGACAAATGGGTGCCCCACGAACTCAATGATCGCCAGCGCGAAGTACGCGTCGAGACGTGCCTTGCACTGCTCAACAGACACACAAATGAAGGAATTTTGAACCGCATTGTTACCTGCGATGAAAAATGGATTCTGTTTGATAACCGCAAGCGCTCAGCAAGTTGGTTGGATGCTGGTTCAGCACCTAAACAATGCCCTAAACGAAAACTTACCCCTAGAAAAGTGATGGTCACTGTTTGGTGGTCTAGCGCCGGTGTGATTCATCACAGCTTCTTACCAAACGGGGTGAGCATTACTGCAGATGTGTACTGTGAAGAACTGAGCACAATGATGGAGAAGCTGGCGCATCTCCAACCAGCATTGGTCAATCGCTCGTCTCCGCTGCTCCTGCACGACAACGCGCGACCTCATACTGCACAGCAGACGGTCTCCAAGTTGCAAGAACTGGGGTTGGAAGCTCTCCGTCATCCGCCCTACTCACCAGACCTTGCGCCTACAGACTACTACTTTTTCCAGAATTTGGATAACTTCTTGGCGGGAAAAAAATTCAATACCCGAGAGGCAGTACAAAATGCCTTTGAAGAATTTGTTGCCTCCCGTCCAGCTGATTTCTTTAAGAAGGGCATCAATAAACTGCCACTGCGATGGCAAAGATGCATTCATTGCATGGGTGATTACTTCGATTAATACAAATAAAAAAATTCATGAAAAATATTCGTTTAAATTTTTTCATACAAAACGGCAATTTCATAGGTAAAGACCTATTATATCGTCGCCTGGTTCCCATAGTACAAGCTTTGCTTAGTTTGGGGCTAGGATGATCTGTGTGACATTGTCCCTAAATATTATTATCATTTTGACGGTCACCCATCTATAGACTGGCCACGTGCATAGTTGATTTACCTCGCCGTTCACTTACGGACAGGTGAGCGTCTTAGCAGTTACACCTGCTACCTTCATCTGACTCCTTTCTATTCCGATCCATCTAAAGCAAAACGGTTGCCTGGAAGAGATAGCCTTTGGCGATTAAGTTAGTTACCTTGCTTGGGTCCATTTTTTTAATAAATTGTATCTACTTCTAATTCTTCTATGTTTATTTACAATTAACAGCCAGCATAGAAGGCTTCGCTTTATAAACTATTCCTACGCAGCAATAATTCCCATTTACGAGGAGACCATCTTAAATTGTGTACCAATTTATCTCACAACAACCCTCACAAACACTTTTTAAACAACAGAATAGACAAAGCGTGGAATAAACTCCCAGAAAACGTAATTTCAGCCCAAAATGTGAATCAACTCATAAATAGACTCGACGAATATCTCAGCTGCAATAGAAACTATATAGTGGAATAGAGCTGGATACAGGCACTTACCAGTTGAATCAACTGCTTGCCTGTTCACTAATTGTGTATATTAATTATGACGATCACCGTAGCTTAGTTGGTAGTGCTCCTGCCTACGAAGCTGGTGGTCCTGGGTTCGAATCCCGGTAAGTGCAAATATTTGTGTGATGAGCACGAATATTTGTTACTGAGTCATGGATGTTTTCTATGTATTTAAGTATTTATCTATCTATATAAGTATGTATATCGTCGCCTGATACCCATAGTACAAGCTTTGCTTAGTTTGGGGCTAGGATGATCTGTGTGACATTGTCCCTAAAATATTATATTATTATTACTAATAAAAATGATGTTCATAAAATATATTGAGGGCATGTAGGTTCCTATTGTAAATGCCAAGTATTGTCGTTATTCCAGCACCCAGGCGCCGGCGGCATGGCGTCGAAGGCGCCGGCGCTGGGGTTCGGGCTGGCGGCGGGCGACGGGCACATGACGCCGGAGGAGGTGGAGCGCCACCTGCAGTCGCGCCAGTCCTACATGGAGCTGCTGCCCGAGCGGGCGCCGCCCACCGTGCCCACCGAGATGTTCAGCAACGACCCCTCCCTCGACAGGTATGGTACATGGTTTCCATACTACAAGTTCTACTTAGTTTGGTATCAGATGGCCGTGTGTGAATAACGTCCAAGGATATTATTATTATCTCTGAAATTGACAAAAATGTGTCAAAGTGAATCATTAAACATTTTAGATCCGAAAGACTCTGGGGCTCTACCGGCTAAGTCGCTAAACATCGATTTCGTGAATAGTGTTCAAATAAATTAATGTTAAAAATGACTTCATCAATCGTTAAATCGGCTTCCTTGACCACATGTGATGTCATAAATGGCTCGGAATCGATTATCAACGTTGAAGCCGATTGATTAAGTCATTTTTAACCTTCATTTATTTGAACGCCATTTAAGAAATCGAAGTTCGGCGACTTAGCCGGTAGAGCCCCTGATACAGACTTACATTTCGACTACCTACAAGTGAGATGTGTTCTACATTTCAGTTTTACCAATCGCTTAACATAGTTTACACTTAATTTTACCAGCCACTTTATTTATAAAACACCATAAGCAACAAATTTTGATAATAAGTTGATTTGATTTTCATATAAAAATAAGAATTAATTTAATTTCCCGCTTCAATACCTAACTCAACGCGCGCGAGCTTAGCGTCGTTCGCGCGTCATCCTTTCGTTTATGAATGAAATATACCTACATACGTAAATGTCACGACAGTACCTACAACAAAATGTTATAAACTCTTTTTCTTTCATATATTGTGGTTATGTCCAAACTCGTAGTACAAAAGTTGTTGCTTATGGTGTTAGCTATATAGTGCTGCGAGGTTGTTGATGTTTTAAAAATTACCCTGATAATTGACACCTTTTTTTTTACGTGGTGGAAATTCTCAAATCGCATGTCATGTAGTGCTCGGCCCACTAAAACCACCACGGTAGCCATCCTCACAGTGCTTGTAGCGGGGGCTCTGGGTACTCGTGAACGATCTCGCCAGTGCCCAGCCGTGCACTGCAGCCTCTACTGCAGCTGGTACCAAGTTATGGTCTTATACAGTTGCCAATAACAGGTGAACCAACACTCACAAATAGAAATGATAACCTAAGCTAAAACAAAGTGTAGTAAAATTAAAGTGATAATAATAAATATAATAATCTAATATAAATTTAGCATACATCATCAGTCTGATATCGTCCACTGCTGGACATAGGCCTCCTCCAAAGGTGTCTATAACGTTATCATTTGGATTGGTTTACCGCAGTCACCTCGCTTAGAATGCGAGTTGGCAAAGGAGGCGCTGCTGCCTGACTACCTGGTGAATCCCTTAGTCGGCTTTTATGATACCCATGACATGGCATAACAGGAGAACACAGGAGAATTTTAGCATAGGCCACAAATATTGTAATAAAAAAGATGCATGCCGTGTTTACCTATGAGAGAATTTTACACTTAGCTTAATTTAAGTTGAACACACTTCGTAATATTATGAGTGTAAGCAATTGTTGGTGAGCCTAAATAAATAAAAAAACCGCCCAAGTGCGAGTCGGACTCGCACATGATGGGTTCCGTGGCAGCAAGTATTTCAGTTGATTAAATGAAAGCAAATTGCGGTTTATGACGTATTAAAAAAAAACTACTCGCTAGATCTCGTTCAAACCAATTTTCGTTGTTAGTTTATATGGTAATGTACATCATATATTTTTTTTTAGTTGTATCATTCTCTTATTTTAGAAGTTACAGGGGGGGTCACTCATTTTAACACTTTGGAAGTGTCTCTCGCGCAAAGTATTCGGTTTAGAAAAAAAAGATATTAGAAACCTATATATTATTTTTGAAGACCTATCCATAGACACCCCTATCATAGTATGGGTACGATGAAATTTTTTTTTAAGTTTCAATTCCGTGTATGGCGACCCCCCCAAATTATTATTATTATTCTATTTTTATGTAAAAATCTTAATGCGGTTCACAGAATAAATCTACTTACCAAGTTTCAACAGTACAGCTCTTATAGTTTCGGAAAAAAGTGGCTGTGACATACGGACGGACGGACAGACAGACATGACGAATCTATAAGGGTTCCGTTTTTTGCCATTTGGCTACGGAACCCTAAAAATCCTCTGATCAAAATAACAAGACACCTGAATACTTAACCAAAGTAAATATGTAGATAAAATGTAAAATCTGTTTCATAAAAATGTATCTTTTATTGTTACAGTGAGTCAAATGACGTGCTGGAGAATTCGCCGAACGTGGAAGAATGGTTCGATTAAGTTTCATAACACGAATGTTATTTGTAAGCGTATTCTCCGCGTTAGAATATAAGTTAATGTGTTTTGTTTTCATCACAAATGGAATTAAATAAGTTTTTTCATGTTTGATAAAATAAAACATTCACAAAAATACGTATTGGATATATATTTTATTTAAGAGTTACAATAATGTTCGAAGCGCGAGAACCAACATCTATATCTGGTACTGAAACACACCCACTTTGTGATATATTACATTTGATAAACACACATAATACATATCAAGTGTACATGTATCAAATAGGGATATACTTTTTCTTTAAAATTTCCATAATATACATACAATGTTATAGATACCACATTCTTAACAAGATTAATATAAACGTTTATAATGATATATTAATTTATTATTAATATTTATCTTAACAAATCTATCATGCAAAGAAAACTTTAGCATGCTCGCTACTAATAAATTTATAACAACATTTTATGTCCATAATACTATTAACTAATCTAGTTTCTATAATTTGTGGTATGTATGAAAATAAATCTTCTAAGTTTGTGAGATTCCTACTATCGACTCGAAACATATACCGACCTAACACACACCAACACATTTAAACAATATCTAGTTAAACAAGTGCAATGTCATGAGCATGAAGCTGATATACTTATTTAAAAAAATATATATATATAAACATTGGCTCTTAGTAAGTAACTGGTACTGGTAGTATATATATCGTAATATATATATATATATCGTAATCATTGGGGATGAGTTTTTAAAGTGTTTGTTTAAGAATTAACAACACATTTAATTAGAAAAGGAAGTCAACAGTACACAGCTATAAAATTGACCTATTATATAGGAATGTTTATGAAGTGTTCCTCATGTTTATTAGCACGAGTTTGATCAAGTAAAATTAATGCACATATAAGAACATTTAATACATTTTTGCTGTAATTTTCATTGATATGGTAACTATCCGAAAAGCTTGATAGATTGCCTCGCTAAAAATATACTAAATATTCACAGAAATAGTACTGTATACCAGCTTCTATTTGAAATAGTATTTAAATAAAAAAACATATTTTACAGTATAAAAGAAAGGTCTGTGTTATATTGGTGTGAATATAATAATAATTCCAGATTATGTTTAATATACACTAATCTGGCAAACAATGTTACACCTCACAATATTTATATAATAATGTATATATGTATATTGCCTATATTACGACATAGATAAATATTATACTCAACAGTATGAAAGGGATAACTGCATTAAGGGAGCGTTCAGGTATTACGTCACGAATTTGGGGGGCGGGGTGGAAGGGGTCTGGTAAAACGTTGCGATGCGTTAAAGAGGCGGGAGAGGAGGGGTTTCAACTACTAGTTACGTAACTTCTTAAGGCTTTAGAAGGTTCGCATGAAGAGATTCTCTTACGCATCTTCTAAAACATTTTTGGCGCATAATAACAAAGGGAATGACCACTAGTTTTTTTTTTGGTAGTTAGGTCACTTGGTATTTACGAAACGATTTACTAAAGGGGAGGGAGTGGGGGATTGGAAGAACTTTACGATGCGTTACATGGGGGGATGGAAGGTCAAAAATCTCCAAAAAATATTTTACGTACTACTTGAATGCTCCCTAAAACCAGATTAGTTTGAAAACTATGTTTTAGAAAATAGCTTAGTATTGCTAATGTAGTTGCCATGAAGACTTTAGCTAATCTACTGCTGAGTATAATGCCAAATAAATAAACCAATACAAAATTTTGATACAAGGTGACCTAAACAGCCAAATATTTACTTTGGTATGAGTTATAATTTTCTACACTTTAAATACATTTGAATATATTTATCTAGAAATATGCGAAACAACAGTATTCTGGGACACTAAACAACTATTTATTTAGCTCTCATACAAGATGAACTACCAGAGATGAAGTAACAGATGAGAATCTCATTTATCCCCTATATATACAAAAAAAGCAATATTTGGTATACATGTTATACCACACTTTAAACATTTCCAAAACATGTAGTAATCAAGCATTATTTCAATGTTTTCAGATGATAAATAAAATAAATTATCATTTAACTACCTACTACTAATATCAAATTAGGTATTATGAATGGAAGTGTATGAGTTACACAATGCGATGATACCCATGAATAAATATAGTAACAACATGGATGCAAAACTTCCTTGTCTTTTGACTTCTTATCAAACCTTATAAATCGCTTTTATTATAAACAAAATAATCTTGAGGTTTACAAAACACCTAACTCTATATTAGCATTTAAAAAAAAACCAAAATTGTACACAAGAGATTTCATACAAGTTCAGTGCGTCCACAAGTGATTGCAACATTTTTTTTTTCAAATTGTACGCATTATTTTATATATCAACTCTACATAAACGTGACTGTGAACTTCTAGATGAGATTTTAACACTGACTTCATTGTCTTACAATGCTGTTCATAGTATGTGGTTTTATTTAAACTAAACTTTTAGAACTGATCCGCCAATAAATTGCAAATTTCTTGTGAGACTGTTTCCTTGCTAGATCGTACGGTCAGTCTAAACATTTGAGCTTGCTTGTTTGGTTCCAACCTCATGAGGCAACCTACTTGTTGTACTCGAGTGTGCACAATGCCAGCACACACAAAGTTATCAGCATTAGGATCAATACCATCTAACAACTGCATACCAAAGCCAGCAAGCTTGGTGCGAGTTGCAGGTATATCAATTGAGCCTTGAGCTTTGAATATCTTTTGTGCTCTCTGTTGTTCCCCACCCAAATTCTTCCATCTAGCAAAGAATGACTCACCATTCATTTCAGTTGGCTCAAAGAATTTATTCAGAGTGAGTGGCAGTTTCATAGTAATTTTTTGTGGAACATTATTGTACACAAAAGATACAGACATACTGGGAGCATCAAGGAAATCTTCAATGCACTCTGCAGTCAGCATCTGTTGGATTTGAGCTCCAGCCTCTAACACTGGTTCCATTGGTTTCATCTGTATATTAAGTTTGTGTAAATCAGTCCAATGTAGTTCAGGACGGACATTTTGGATTGGAAATTGTGTCTTGTTTCCATAGAATAAACCAATCCGGCCCAAATTTTGTCTGAATTCACTTTTGACACCTATCTGTATAAGATCATTTTCAAAAAGAACTCCATTGTTCTTGAACAGGAATTTTTTAATGTTGTTTTGTTGTACTGTACTAGGGCTCACTTTTGGAGCGGTATATAAATCTCCAAGAACATCAAACAATCCATTTCCTGTAGCTGGTGCAGCGGTTCCTGGAGGGGTAGAAAGGCCAAGTAAATCAGCACTTGAACTGTTAGTATTATTTGAAGTATTGATGACAGCAGTGGGTACTGCTGAAGGTTGAGGACTCTTTGATTCTCTGACAGTCTCATCAGGTATACGTCCAGGTTTCTTCTTTTTCAAAACTGCCAAAATTGATGATTCCCTTTCTGGGAATGCAGGCATCTCCTCTAGCACTGTGGCCAAAACATCAGCACTAGCAACAATACTTAGTTGCAGGTATTCTGAGGCTCTTTGCTGTAACTCAACATCAGAAGACCGCAGATTGGAATCAGCACGAAAAACTTCTTGAACACGATTCTTAATTTCAGGGAAGAGATTTACAAGTTTAATGTATGTGGATAATAAAAGAGCCCTTGTAGCAGCTGAACATAAATGGTACTTGGAATGCAGCAGATCAAACTGAACTTGAGGTGAGGAGCGTGTGTCTCCAGCTATCAAATTGCCAAACTCTCCTAGTATATATCCACCAACCTTAACCATATTTTCATGGCAAGTGGGTGCTTGTAATGCTTCAAATACTGTTTTTGCTGCATATCCTTGAACTTCTTCTCTGTTTATAACAATCTGAATCACTCTGTACCACACCTCTTCAGACACATAATCTCCAGCAATTCTAATAAGATTAAGAATCACATCAACATACCATGTAAAATCAGTAGCATACTTTTCGGCCAATATGGCTACTTTCAACACCATTTCTTCTCTAATAGAATAGTCAGCTGTTTCCAAATATGCCAACATCTCCTGCACAATTTCTTCAGCATTTGTTTTGTCACACATTGCATAAAGCAAATCTACGGCTTGCTGGCGGACTGAGACATCTTTCTCCATTTTCATAGACAGAATAACAACTTCTTGATGTTTCTTGACTGCTTCATGAGAGAATTCTGAAGTAGCCAAGTGGCACATGGACTCCAATGCCAAATATCGCAGATTTGTCTCGCGATTACTTAGAAATTGGCCAAGTTGGTTGCATGCACGTACTAGGAGATTAGGCTCACTGTCATTATGTATTATTAAGCTTATGGCCTCAAATAGGACAGCATTTTTAGCATTTGAGTGTTGTACTTTTTTAGATTTAGGGGGTTCTTGTGCTTTGTTAAATATAGTTTCCAGACATTCAGACAGGCGGCCCCTGATACCTGGTTCTTCAGAGGGTGGAGTATAGTTTTGTAGCAGGCGGAGCAGTTTAACAGACAGCCAAGGAGCTGGTACAAAGTAATATGTGTAATCTTGTAGATCAGTGTAACTGGCAGTTACAATTCGACTCAATCTGGCAACAGCAAGTGTTACGCAACCTTTATACTCTTCAGGGTTTTTCTTCACAAGAGCATCAATTAAAGAGGTAGCTGCCGTCACTACCCCCATATGAGGATCATTTAAAAGATGTATAATTCTAGAAGTCCACTCACCTCCAGGTATAATCTCAGGTGATTTTCTAAAAAGCCTCAGCAAGCAAAGAGCAGCAGACTGCTTGACAACATCCATGGTATCACCAGAAACTAACAGTTTTGGGATCTCTGTTCCAAAGGCTTCTGCCATATCCTTACTGCCAATATTAGCAATACATTGAAGGGCCAAGTTGACATGGATAGGATTACGTGACTGCAGGTCATTTTTAATACTCTGGATGATAAGTTTGATTAGATCACTGTTGGTGTTGACCAAGACTGATATGAACAGATAACCTATTTGTTTTTCGGAGTATTTATTGGATGAAAGTAAGTTGACTGCCTCCATATGACCAAAGTCGATATCATGTCCCAGCAAAAAGATAAATAAGAGTTTGCATACATACTTCTTTTTCTGATAGCCATCGAGAGTTTTATCACCTTTGAACTTACTTCTTATATTGGCCAATTCTTTATTAATCCTCTTTATTTCCGCTTCTTTACTTTTACAGTTTCTTATGTCTGATATGAAGACTGCGAGCCCTCGCATTCCATCTCCCCTGACGGCAGGCATATTGCCAAGTGACTTATCGAACACCAGTTTTATGCCTTTTCTTTGCACTTCCAAATAAAACTCCAACACTCCGGTATTCTACTTCTAACTTATTATACGATTTATTTGTAAATCGGCGTCGAATTACAATAAATCAATTAGCCGCCGTCATTAAAATAATCGGAAAAGATGAGATTTCGTCTGCTAGTTCTACAACGCCTTCCTTTTCCATAGATCCGTTTGAAACGTCAGACTGAACTTATTGTTTATGGATCAATATTGTACGCCAATCAAAACATGGTCAAGCTTTTCACGCCCTTATCTCGTTGCAACAGAGTGCAATTTCTATAAACGATTTTTGACAAGACTACTAAAGTTGCTGACCACACTGCTGTCACTATTAATTTGATGCTGTGTCATTATTTTTTATTTTATTTTCAATAATCTTTTTTTATTTAACTTATAATTAATTGTTTACCACATCTAAATACGAATTTGCATTATAAGTGATAAAATCGTACAATTTGGACCGTTTTTCTTGAACGTGTGGCTGCATGACGTCATAACAAAGTGGAACCAATCAAACGATTTCCGCAATGGCTGTCGGACTTCTGAATGGTCAATATTTATCGTGACGTCATAGGGGTGGAAAAATAAAATCAATTGTCAAATTCAGCTGTCTTAGTAGCTGTCAAATTAAAATCTATGGTTTTCAGGGTCGCCTGGTTTATTAATTTCTTTAATATATACCACAACTAAATGGTTCCAGACCTATAATTATATTATTCAGCACAATTTTATTACAGGGTTTTGATTTGGTGTTTTTTATTTCGAATAATGGGAATTTATTTGTTACAAATGTTATAACTTCATCTTATTATTACAGAATTTAAAAGGAATCCAAACTAATATTATAAATGCGAAAGTAACTCTGTCTGTCTGTCTTTCTGTCTATCTGTCTGTCTTTGCTTCACGCCTAAACTACTGAACCGATTTGTGTGAAATTTGGTACAGACATAGTTTGGAACTTGAGAAAGGACATAGGATAGTTTTTATTACAAAAAATAAAAAATAAAATAGCGCCATCTATTGGTCTATTAGTCGGCATCAATTCAGTACTGAAAATTCATCGGAAAAATGTAAATAAATAGTAAAAAGGTATGAAAATATAATATAATACAACTTATAGTGCAAAGAAAATGCTCTAACGGAGTATAGATAATTCTATTAGTACTATATGTCGAGTTGGTGATCGCGCAATGGTGTCGATCGTTACACGAGTTCGGTTCATGTTATTGTTTTAATTCATCGGAAAAAAGTAAATAAATAGTAAAAAGGTATGAAAAAAAAACATCTGAATACTTACAACGTGGTAAACTTTTGAGACAGAGAACCAATGGTGGCCAATCAATACCAGCTAGCTAATTGATACGTACCAATAATATATCATTCAAACCAAATATCTCCCACAGACACGTGTCAACACTATAAATTTATTACGATATGTATTAAAATACATATTAAACATAGTTTAGTTCGAGTCACTTACCTAGGGAAGTTAAAATATTTGTGATACAGGCTTGTTCTAGTTTGGGACCAATAAACTATTTTTTTTAATGCTTTAGAATGATATATTACTTTATGCCTACGCTAAACTAAAATAATAATAATATAATTTATATTTAAGTTGATCTTGATGTGTCATGTTTTTCTAGTTGTGAGCTGATATTGATAATTCACGATATAGCATCCACGTTAGATTAAATTTTATTGAGTCGTTACAAGGTAACCTATTTCTTTAAGTGTTTTTATGAAGTGATTTTTATAGGTATAAGAAAAATGCATTATCGATAGTTTTAGCTTAGAAAAATCACAGAGACTATACATCTGGTTATAAATAAAAATCTAGGAATTGTACTTTTCCAAGAATTGTTATAAATGGATAGTTAGAACTGGCAGCACTGTCCTTTAGTCTATGGTTGTTCCATGTTCGTCCGATTTCGTTCAACCAGTCACGAGACGAATGTAATAAAATCGAAAATACGTATCAAATGTAGCACACTTATGTTTTTAAATTGATGTTGTGGCCCACTATGATTTGTTTGTGTCGTTGTTCTATAAAAATAATGGCGTTAGTTTCATCTAATCTCTTCTGAAAGGCTGGTGCCAAAGTACGATTCAACTGATGAATGATGCAGTCTATTTGCTGGACAGGGAGACTGCTATCACGTGCTATAAGAAATGGACTTTCAAGTATCTCTAGTGCTGCTGAATTAAACGTTTCCTCTAAGAAACATCCTTATTTAGTTTCTGTGGTATGTGGTTTTCCTAAAGACATTGCTAATGGAAGAACGAATAAAGGACAATTTGGTGACGACGCATGGTTCTCTACAAATTCCAGCAACGCGGATGTTATTGGTAAGTTGATTATTATTGTGTTTAATTTGTAGTTTGACGGGATTTTAGAGATAACCCATTAATCACAAATCAGTATGCATCCATCAAATTAACAAAAACAATAAACATGTACATATTGTACTAGTGTTTACTTAATAGACAGTTGTATTAATTCAGTGTTGTTTTGAATAACAATTTAAGTAGGCACTGATAGTTAGGTATATCAACATATAGTTATATCAACATATAGTAGTTTGTTAAAAAAAATACAATTTAAATAGCTCCAGTGAACAGTGGTAGTGGTTTTGTTTTATTACAAAATATTTTATCTGATAAACAATTTATACAAATATGCCTATTGTTTATCCATGTCTGTTTATTCTTCAATACTTGTGTAATTACATTTGCATCAATGAAATGCTATATTCAATCCTCAACTGAACAAAAGTAAACTTAGAGCAACTGTTGCAACGAAATATCCCTAAAAAGTTGTGACCCTGTGATGCATCTCCCCATCAGTATTCGTATTACAGAAGACATTCCTTAATAATAACATTTATAATGTTAATGTTGTGTTTCCGAGTGTGAGTAAGGTCGCCAGAGCTCATCGGGGTGGGGGGAGGGTCAGCAACACTTGTTTGCTGACTCTTTAAGGCTGGCAAAGCACCTGCGACTCCTCTGGTGTTGCGAGTGTCCATGGGCGGCGGTGATCACTTACCATCAGTTGACCCACTTGCTCGTTTGCCGACCACTGACATAAAAAAAAAAACCTAGGGTCAAGCTTTGAACCTCAAGGTGGTGCCCTCCTCTCTGTTTTTTAAGGATTTAGTGTGTTGTTTTATTAGCTACTAGCTGTGCCCGCGACTTCGTTCGCGTGTTAATTAGTTTATTTTGATTTTTTTTCTAAAATAAATGATTTTTTCTAAAATAAAAGTAGCCTAAGTTACTCCTTATTACATCAGCTACCTGCCAATAAAAGTCCCGTCAAAATCGGTCCAGCCATTTCGAGAGATTAGCCGGAACAAACAGACAGACGAAATTGTAAAAAAAAAAAATATTTTGGTATAGGTACCGTATATATATTCATATTTATGTAGAAAAAAACGGTTATTTCAATATTACAAACTGACACTCCAATTTTATTTATTGTAAAAAAATATTTTGGTGTTGGTACTTGAACTAAGTAAAGAACGTAGGGCATTATTAAACAAATTAGAAAATTATAAAATTAAATTAGAGGATAGCAAACTAATTTATGAAAAAGACACTCAGTCTTTGCTTTCTGAGATAAAAACTCTTGAGAAGTCCCTAGCAATCTCATATCACAGTTTCCAGTCATACAAAAATGAAATGCAATTGCTAGCTGGAAAGTGTAATCCTGAAAGCAATAGGACATTGGAACCAATAAACACCAGTAGTGCAGTAGTGGAGTCATACACACAGCTGGGATCAGAGTCACCAGTATCTCCACAAAATGACATTACTAAACATAGCTCCATACTGTATTCCGATGAAATGGGTAAGGGCCTTGGTACCTTGCTTTGTAATAAGCTGAGTTGTTCCTTTGTCAACTATTGTATGCCAGGATTACATTATAAAGATATA
The DNA here is from genome assembly GCA_951640165.1 of Pseudoips prasinana. Taxonomy (NCBI): domain Eukaryota; kingdom Metazoa; phylum Arthropoda; class Insecta; order Lepidoptera; family Nolidae; genus Pseudoips; species Pseudoips prasinana. The sequence continues at coordinate 22,666,356 of OX621260.1, forward strand.
ATACATAAATTAATTCAGAATAAACACAGTGCCAAATCATGTATAACTCTAATGGTAGGAAATTGTAAAAACTTAAAGAAAAAAGACATTACAGATAGTTTCACTGAGATGTTAGAATTAGACTGTAATAAGATAATATTGTGTGCCTTCCCCTATGTGTCCAATGTGCCTGATAGTACAAATAATTATATCCACAAGCTAAATATGCACCTACAGTTTTTGGTTAGCCATTATAGTGATAAATTTATATTTTTGGACACAAATAGTTTTATAGATTCTTGTAGGGTAACCATGAGTACAGTTACTGTTTCAAGAAAATTTTTGAACATACTTGCAAGTTTAGTAGCGGCACATATTAACTCAGTCATAAGTAGTATGATGAAGTCACTTTTTATACCATCTTTTAGTAATGTTATTAAAATCAATTTAGTTAGTAGTTTAAACATGTAAGCATGACAATAGAGAAGTGTGATAACTTTCTAATTCTATCACATCAAAATATAAACCGCTTCTCTGGCAAAATTCTAGACATAGAACTTTTTAATGAAAAATATGAAATAGATATCCTTTGTTTTACAGAAACATGGCTGAAGGCACACAAGATGGCTTTTAGTGTCTGTGGCTATAGGGTCGCCAGCTTTTATAATAGGGTTTCGGCAGAGGGTGGTGGAGTACTGATACTACTTCGAGACCAAATTAAATTTAAAGAACGTAAAGATATATGCCAACTATCTATTGAGCGTGTGTGTGAGGTGGCATGTGTAGAGACGCAGTTTTATTGTATAATATGTGTGTATAGACCACCAGCATCCGATTTAAAGCTTTTTACAGCAACAATAGAAGATATTCTTAGGAAAATTAAAAGTAAAAAAAAAATCCTTGTATGTGGTGATTTTAATATGAACATTTTAGCAGATTCACCTGAAATAAACATATTTCTATCTGTATTTCGGTCCTTTAACCTTAAATGCTTGTTCTCTGAGGCCACGAGAGTCACATCTGCTACTTGCATTGATAACATAATTACCAACTTTGATGTCTCTGAGAAGTGTTTGGTGGCTGGTGTTCGCTCTGACCATAAATGCCAAATAGTAAAGATAAAAAATGAGATAAATATAAATACACAAAAAATTAGTTTTAGACCTTTAACAAAATCTAATTTGGGAAAGTTCAGTAACAACCTGGAGAATAGTTTGTGCCATCTATTGCCAAACAAAAGTAAGCCTAACGATATGTACACTACATTATTCCACTGTATTTGCAAAGAATTTAATAAAGCTTGTAAAATAAAAAACATAACGGTTGACAGTAATAAGATAAAATTTAGTTCTTGGGCAACTCAAGGCATTAGACTGAGTAGAGATTTTTTATATGAGTTGTATGACAGAAGGTCCTATAACCCTGATGTCAATTTCATTAATTATGTTAGAAATTATTCAAAAATTTTTAAAAAGGTTTGCATTCAAGCTAAATCTTTATATTATATAAGAGATAAAATTAAAAAATCTGATAATAAAATAAAATCAGCTTGGCAAATAATTAATACTGAAACTGGTAAAAGTAGATCAAGAGATCAAACATTAGTATTGAATATTGGTGATGAACTGGTTTCAGACAAGCTTACCATTGCCAATTTTTTAGCTGCTTTTTTTGCAAATATACCCGTGGATATTACTAAGTGTCTCGCATCATCACCAGATGTGGCTGAACTCTTTTTAAATCAAAGCGTAAAACAAACTGTACCTAACTTTAGTTTTAAATCCGTAACAAGTGATGATATTATAAAAGCTTTTAAGAGTATTAAAAGGAAAGGCACAGAAGATTTGTGGGGACTGTCTGTTAAAGCAATTGAATCAATCATACTAAACATTGCTACAATCCTTGCAGCCATCTTCAATGGCTGTATAAGTGATGGTGTCTTTCCCGATTTAATGAAAATAAGTAAGATAATACCCATTTTCAAGGCAGGTTGTTCAAAAAATGCCACGAATTATAGGCCTATCTCAATACTGCCAGCTTTAAGTAAAATATTTGAAAAGCTGATGCTCAGCCAAATGTTGTCGCACTTTAACGTGAATGAGATATTGCATAACAAGCAGTTCGGGTTTACAAGGGGCCGCTCTACTCAGGATGCAGGTTGCACATTAATTAGGTCAATATTGGAGGCTTGGGAGGGATCACAGGATGCGCTGGGAGTTTTCTGTGATCTCTCTAAGGCTTTCGATTGCGTTGATCATCGTACGCTCGTTGTTAAACTGAAGTACTATGGAATATCTGGCACATCTCTTGATCTTGTGATGTCCTATTTATCGGGGCGACAACAGATGGTTTCGATAGGCGGTGCCACTTCGGCGCGTCATCCTGTGAAAATGGGGGTGCCCCAAGGATCTATATTGGGCCCATTTTTATTTCTAGTTTATATAAATGATCTCCCTTATCTGGTAGAGAAAGTATCAGACATAGTTTTGTTCGCTGATGATACTTCGCTCATATTTAAAGTAAATAGAAAGGATAAAGATCTTATTGAGCATAATAAAACACTCAGCTATATATCAGAATGGTTTTCGGCAAATAATCTCTTGTTAAATGCAGGGAAAACTAAATGCATCAGGTTCTCATTGCCGAATGTGACTCAAATTGTACCAACAGTTGCACTTAATGCGAAAATATTAGATCTAGTCCCATCGACCGTATTTTTAGGATTGACACTTGATTCAAAATTGCAATGGGGTCCTCAGATTGAAAAGTTAGCAGGTAAATTAAGTTCGGCTTCCTATGCTGTCTGGAAAATAAGGCAATTGTCAGATGAACAAACTGCTAGATTAGTGTATTTCGCGTACTTTCATAGCATTATGTCGTATGGCATTCTGCTGTGGGGTTCGGCGGCTGACATAGGTACTATTTTTGTATTGCAGAAAAGAGCAGTCAGAGCCATTTATGGTTTAGGCAGTCGCGATTCTTTGCGAAATTTGTTTAAAGAAATAAATATACTCACTGTGCCATCGGAATATATATATCAGAATATAATGTTTGTTAGAAAAAATATTCATAATTATAAAAAGAAAAGTGAACTGCATAATATAAATACTAGGAATAAAAACAAACTAGCCATGCCAGGCTTTAGAGTAAGCAAAACTAATAAATCATTTTTAGGAAATTGTATTAGGTTTTATAACAAGCTTCCTACTCAAATTACTGATCTGCCTGACACAAGTTTTAAAACACATATTAAACGTATACTTATGGCTAGGGGTTATTACACCACTAAAGAGTACATCGATGACAAAGATGTCTGGCTCTCACTTCCTACCTGCACATTCCTCGCTGGAGATCTTGTAGCCATATAGACATGACTGATCTGCTGTGTTACGTGAACTATCTGTAAATGATTGCTATCATATACTTAATTTAAAATTATTGACTCTGTCTCAAAATGAATAATGTTATTGTTTCGAAGTTTTTCTTTTGTATACCTAAATATAATCTAAAATAATAAGCATTCAGACAACTGATCGAGCATATATTGTGTTTGCCTACTAAATAATTACTCTAATTGGACCAAATCCCGTGTTCATGCCCGCTTGAGTATGTTTCGCCGGACCGTCTCAACTGGGTCGTGTTGAAACCGGTAGTAGATGAACCCACTGAGTTTGTTTCGCTGGGTCTTCTCAGTTGGGGCGCATTGGATCCGGTGGTAGCATTAAAGCGCGACCGTCGTTATTAACACAAGGTCCGTCATAATAATAATACCTTTAATATAGACAGAACCATTGACAATATGTAGTAAAAATATTAGACTTAAACTAGATAATTAAACATAATCTCTTGACAATAACTTGATACGAGCTAGCTAAATATCATTTCTGTAATAAAATAAATTTTATAAATGTTTTCATACAAGATGTACCTAAATATCTATGTTACTAGAAATAATATCTAATGTATACAACTATATTACTACAAACATGTTCTGACTATTTACAAGCGCTTTTTTAAAGTCTACGTGAATAAAAACCTTTTTTATTTATTATTTTATTTATTTATTTACCATACATATATTCATATTTATGTAGAAAAAAACGGTTATTTCAATATTACAAACAGACACTCCAATTTTATTTATTGTAAAAAAAATATTTTGGTGTAGGTACCGTATATATATTCATATTTATGTAGAAACACTCCAATTTTATTTATTTGTATAGATAAGCTTGAGCCCACACTCCACATCTCTAATGTCTGGTGAAGCAGTAACAGCTTCCTAGGCTAACTGTAAATGTCAAGTTAAAAAACGGTTATTTCAATATTACAAACAGACACTCCAATTTTATTTATTGTAAAAAAAAATATTTTGGTGTAGGTACCGTATATATATTCATATTTATGTAGAAAAATACAGTTATTTCAATATTGCAAACAGACACTCCAATTTTATTTATTTGTATAGATAAGGCTTGAGCCCACACTCCACACCGCTAATGTCTGGTTAAGCAGTAACAGCTTCCTAGGCTAACTGTAAATTTCAAGTTAAATAAATCTGAACAATTTTTGTTTATAATAGAACTATGACCAGTAAAGATATGATGCTACATTTATTTTTATATGTTTTTTGTACAAACACAAAATTTAGATAAAATAAAATGCTAATTAAAATTATTTAATAATATTGATAATTATAATTAAACCTATAATAATCTTGACTTAAACATCTATGTAACTAGAAACAATTATGTATACTTAATTATATTACTACAAACATGTTCTGACTATTTATATGTCAATAAAAACCTTTTCTACTTTTTATTATTATGACAATAATATAACAACTAAGTCATTACTATTATAAATTAAATTTTATGTGGAAATGTTTTCATACAATCTGTGTACCTAAATATCTATATGTAACTAGAAATAATTATGTATACATAACTATATGACTACAAAGATGTTCTGACTATTTACAAGTGCTTTTTAAAAGTCTAGATTAATAAAAAAACAAGTACACATAGAATCCATTCTCTGCCTATAATAGTCATGTGCTGGCAGCAACATAAACAGGAATAACGGTCACCGTAGCCTAGTTGGTAGTGCTCCTGCCTACGAAGCTGGTGGTCCTGGGTTTGAATCCCGTTAAGTGCAAATATTTGTGTGATGAGCACGAATATTTGTTTCTGAGTCATTGATGTTTTCTATGTATATAAGTATTTATCTATCTATAAAAGTATGTATATCGTCGCCTCACCCATAGTACAAGCTTTGCTTAGTTTGGGGCTAGGATGATCTGTGTGACATTGTCCCCAGATGTTTTGTCCCCAGATATTTTATTTTAAATAAGTTATTCTGGTCTGCTTTTGTTTTCAATCTTGCACACTAGTGTTAGGGTTGCACCTATAGGCCTTATCAATACAAGGAATTGAAAATTCCAAATTACAAAGAAATGGTTTATTCACTTTTACCTGATCAGCTGACTTTGATTGTTGACCATATAATCTACTAACCTACTTTCTGCTATGAAGCTAAAAAAATAAATTATTATTATTGGAAATAATATGGTTATTGAAAATAATACATGTTGTATAATCAATTTCAAAATATTACTTTTCTAATAGTTTTTATTTTGAAAAGTAAAAATAAATACATCACATATTTATAAATGAAAGACAGGGTGTTGGTGTGGTTGGTAGATACTTGCTTTTCACACCGCAGGTCATGAGTTTGATTCCCACCCAGAACAGATTTTTGTATGCATGAACATGTCTGTTTCTTCTGTATCTAGGTTTAAATCATTTATTCTCATAAAAGACAGAGCCACTTACATGAGAATATAACTATACATTTGGCAAATTTAATAATAAATATAGGTATATCCTTTTCAGCAAGGTATGTGTAATCTGGGTATCATTATCTATATAAGTATGTATTAACTAACAAAAGGAGTATATGTAGTATATCAGTTATCTGGTTTCCATAAGCTCTGCTTAGTTTGGGATCACATGGCCATGTGTAAATAATGTCCCAGTATATTATTATTATGTCCCAGTATATAAAAGATTTATTACATTAAACTAATATAAAGTGTACATAAAACTATGATTTTTCGACTATCTAATCATGGTTCTATTAATGATGTAAATTTCACTACTAATAAAGACAAAAGATAGTATTGACCAAAATTGATTAAATTCCAATAATATTGATGTTATTAGTTGTACCAGTTGATTAGTACAGATAAAGATGTTTATGTTGATTCAGAAATAATTGCTTTTTAATTATTTTTATTAGAATCCATCATTTTAAGGTTGCCATATCCCTTATGGATCACTTTGCTCTTTCTGTGTATGCCAAGATGCCTGTTTTTTAATCCCTTGAAGAAGTGAAAAAATTGTGATATTATTATTAATTTTATTTTGGATTCATAAATATTCCATATATTGTTAGTAAATCAAACTTGTAACTTTGTTAGTATATCAATATTAAACAAATTACAAATCATAACAATCAAAATTATAGAATTATTATGTACATGAGCACTATTTTACATTAAATAGGACCCCTCCAGATCTGTGTACAGTATTCTAATGCCATTAAGGGACAAATTCTTTTATAATGCATATTTTGATAGTCTAAGAAGGCAAAACCCATATGGTATTTCCTATTGTCCCTGAATCATGAAATTTAAATGAAAAGTATGTTGTAAACATTATAGGAAATACACTGCTATGTCGGTCTAGTGGTAGTGTGCTCAACCAAAGATAATGAAGTCCTGGGTTCAAATCCTGGGTTGAGCCAAAAAAATGTGATTTGCTATTAAGAAAATTCCTATTTAATAACCTGCAGTCTGAGAGTTGGTGGTACCATGGAAAACTATTACTCCTGACCTCTTGCCGGTTGTGTTGCTTGTCATCACCCTCAGATCATAAGATTGGTGGAATAGAAAGTGGCCCTGTGCTTGCACACACACTTGTGAACTATAATATGTCCAGCGCAGATGGTTACTCTGCATTGAGACTGGCCACCGTGGACATAAAATGGGAGGACGTTATTATATTCCTTGTATATATGTTTGTATTTCTTTATATGTTAGGAATTGAAAGTACACATGGTACAAAAATAAACCTTTCACTTCCGCCTTCACCAACCTTTCCTTTAATCTTGGTCTATTCTTATTTGGTTAATTATTATTTTGTTAATTGTTCCACTTTATTTAGTTTTTATTTAAAAAAGACAATGCACGCACTAGCTAATCTTATCCCTGTGTCGCGGGGTACTTTATAAACATTTATTAGATGCTTGGATTTGACACAAATTACATCCAGACTCAGAACAACTATTTATGACTCGAACCCGCGACACAAATCGGCAAGGCGACTGTCTTTTCTGCTGCGCCGCATGTGCAGTCACTTCAATGTACGTCATTATTTTGGTGTACAATAAAAAGTTACGTATCTTAATCTCTCACCTAAATCTTTATCGCGAGGAGACCCGTGTCCACAGTATATAAAAATGTGTACAAATCGCGAAAGTTTAAAAACATTAAAAATTTACTTACTCAGCATAAGAACTAATTCGACACATTTTGCGAGTCCAGTTGTCGCCGGTCATATTAGTCACTGTTAGAATTATATATCCACTTCAACCACTTCAAACTCGTTTCATGCGACGCGACGTGCCGTAGGCGCCCCGTGGTACAATCGATTTTGAGTGTTTAAAACCAAATTAGCTGCTGCAAACTGCTGGATGCGAATAGCGCAAGACCGGCAATTGTGGAGATCTTTGGGGGAGGCCTTTGTCCAGCTGTGGACGTCTTTCGGCTGATATGATGATGATGAAAACTAAATTTGGGTTTGCCAGCCATATTCGCGCCCACAACTAAAAATCATAGCAGGGTTCGCCATCGACGGACGCCTCGCGGAGGACATCATCACGTCGAAACGGCTGGAGCGATTTTAATAAAATTTGGATGAATTTTTATGGAGTTAGCTGACACCCTGGATTAACACATAGGCTACAATTTATAAAGTTTAACGCGTGTAAAACCGCGGGGCACATCTAGTATGTCATGTCATCGTTATACTTATACCTACTGGGAGTTATATTACTGTTTTTTTTACTGCCTCGTTGGTCTAGCGGTAGCGTGTTCAACCGCAGATAATGAGGTCCTGGGTTCAAATCCCGGGTCGGGCCGTAAAGTGAATTTGGGATTTTTCCGTATAAAGAAACTTCTCAGTGTCAGCCCGAAGTCTGGAAGTTGGCGGTATTACACCCCCGTGCCTCGGAGAGCACGTAAAGCCGTCGGTCCTGTACGTGACCTTTTTCCGATCGTGCCGCTAGTCGTCCCATCTGATCACGAGAGTGATGGAATAGAAAGTGCCCCTGTGTTTGCACACACACTTGTGCACTATAATATGTCCTGCGCAATTGGCTAGTCTCCATTGCCGCCGTGGCCGAAATTCGGTCTGGAGGACATTATTATTATTACTTTTTGTGTATTTTGCATGTTGCTCAGTTTCATAGACAAATTAATGTCCTAATAGATAATAATTAATTATAGTCAAATAATATAGTTTTTAAGCATGCGTATGGAAATGTTATCCAATCAGTTTATGCTGTATTTGTATGCTCGAAAGAGTAAAACATGGCGCACATATGTTTTGTAACTACTTTTATACTTACCTGTGTTTGTGACAAATAAAGATTTTGTATTTGTATACTTAACTTACACCTTGTATGTATATAGTTTTGCGGGCAATAAAACAATGAACGAAATGCCGCATCATATATCGCCCATCAAATGCACTGTGATCAGACTGGAACTTATACAAGATGTACCGAGAATAGTGTAATATACTAGTGTACCCTAAGAGAGGTAGGGAACAGCGTTCATTCGCTCGAAGAGCAGCCCGACTGGGGAAGTACCTCCACCTTACAGAAGACATTCCTTAATAATTTAAAGTTGTGTTTCTGCGTGTGAGTAAGGTCGCTTTAGCTCATAGGGATGGGGGTGGGGAGGGTCAGCAACAATTGGTTGCGGACTCTTTTCAAGGCCGGCAACGCACCTGCGACTCCTTGGTGTTGCGAGCGTCCATACTAGTTTGTCGCCCTCTTGTATAAAAAATAACCGTAAATAAAAATTGCCTCGAAAATGCACCTTAATAATACAGTGCCTAATAAGTAACGTAAAGTGAATGTTATAATAAGGTTGATTAATTGTTTCACCAGGTGTGGCAGACGGTGTAGGAGGATGGCGCGCGTACGGCATCGACCCGGGGGAGTTCTCCTCATACCTCATGAGGACTTGCGAGAGGCTCGTCCAGATGGGGCATTTCAAGATGTCCGAACCAGGAGATCTATTAGCCAAGTCATACTATGAACTGTTGGAACATAAGAAGCCTATACTAGGTATGTTATATCTGCTTTAAGAACTTTGTATATTATGCTTTTGAATTTCTCGTTGGGTTAGCGGTAGCGTGTTCAACAACAGAGAACGAGGTTCTGGGTTCAAATTCTGGGTTGGGCCAAAAGTGATTTGGTGATATTTCTGTAAAAAGAAAAAATTCTCAGCATCAGTTTGAAGTCTGAGAGTTGGCGGTATTATACCCCGTGCCTCGGAGAGCACGTAAAGCCGTCGGTCCTGTACCTGACCTCTTACCGGTTGTGTCGCTAGGCGTCCCATCGGATCATGAGAGTGATGGAATAGAAAGTGCTCCTGTGTTTGCGCACACACTTGTGCACTATAATATGTCCCGCGCAGATGGCTGACTTCGGCTAGGAGGGACATTATATTATGATACTTTTACCTACTTAGACTCGAGCCTGTTTCCCAGAGGGTTAAGCAGAGACAACAGATTTCTATTTGTCACGATCCTCGCACACCTCTTTTGCCTCGTTCCCCCGTGTTAAGGGTACATCTCACCTGGCCTTTCTTGAGAACACCTTAAACTTGATCAGTGGATGTTCGTCTTAGTCCGTCCGGCTGTAGTATTCGCACAGGCCAGGTATACTTCGTTCGTCAATCTTGATACTTATCGCGGCACTTAATAAGAATATCTTTATTTCAGTGAACAGTTATTATTTCAGTATAACAATAACTTTGGACCCAAACTAGGAATTGGGCCTGTATCTTAGGTACCGATCACATGAGTTGTACTGATTATACTATAGGTTTACATAAACAATATTCATAAATAAAGAACAATAAACAAATACAGTTCAATACTTATTATCATAGTGTGATGAAAACTGTTTTGCTGCGCTGATAGTCCGCCTCTCATAAACGGCGTGTCATATTATTCAAGGTCTCGTTCTGTTTACTTAGGGACCACAGCTGGCAACTAGAGCTCAAAGTACAATCTTGTTACTTCATTAATACCCTCAATAAAACACAACCGTATCCCAGAAAAAGAGCGTTTCCTGGCTGGCATATTCTCGTACATACATAATATTTATGTCTGCACGTGTGGCTTAATTAATTAATTAATTAAAGACACTTTGTTTATTATAAAGCACAAAGTGTCTTTAACTTTACTGTATGGAAGTGAAAGTTGGGTATGGCTGAAAAATAATGAAAGTAAAATAAATGCAGTGGAAATGAGAGCTCTGGGAAGTATGTGTGGTGTGACTTTGTGAGACAGAATTCGAAATACTGATGTAAGAGAGCGTTGTGGTGTGAAAGAGGATGTAGTCACAAAGATTGAAAAAGGCATGCTGAGATGGTTTGGCCATTTAGAAAGGATGAATGAAAGAAGATTGACCAAAGAAGTATACCTGGCCTGTGTGAATGGAACAACCAGAAGAGGAAGACCTCGTCGAACATTCTCTGACCTAATCGGAGACGTTCTCAAGAAAGGACAGGTCAGAAGTACCCTAAACCGGCGAGCATGTCATTGTATGAAGAATATAATGACAGTAATCGAGGCAAAAGACGTGTGCAAAGGTCGTGACAAATGCTAATCCGTTTTCTCTGCCTAACCCTCTGGGAAACAGGCATGAGTCTATGTATGTATGTAAAGTGTCTTTCCTTTAACAAATATGACTAATGCCCGGTTCCTTTATTTTACGATCCGTCATTGGACCAACGTTACCATCCGTAATTCAGCTACCGATACCGATGCAAAACTAGTGTTCCACAATGCCTTACCTGCGACGAACATCCGTAGTTTAAACCACCTACGACTCGTTCGGCGATGAACCTCTCGCTCCTCTTTACGATTAGTTATAACAAAACGTCGTACGTCAATTCTGCAACTAAAATCATTTATTATTCTGTAATATTATGTGAGTAATAGTACAAATTACTGTACTTATAGTTACAGTAATAATTTAATTTGCGTTTAGGTTTAAAATATTTATAAATCATTAGATAATTGAAAATTTGATGTTACGAGTGCATGGTGTGAACAAAACGCGTAACAGGAAAGCGCATGGCGCATGCGTCTGTCGTCTGACGTCTGTCCAAGAGTATTTCATGGTTTCTAAAGAAGTTTTTAAATTGAGTATTTAATCTAAGGTTTGTGGTTATGAAATCTTAGAAGATAGAAAAATAATCAACCCTTTCTAACGGAAAACAAAGCCATGAATTCTCTATCAGTTTCAGAGCTAGACATCACGGAAATCTCCTCAAACACTATGTTAACTACCAAAATCAAATACAAACGACTGGTATACCGACCGAATTCGACTAGTAATCAAAGCAGTAACGCCTCGTTATTTTGACAGTTCCGTGACAGTAGAAAATATTTATAGGAACACTTTCGAACGCATCTCCATACAATAAGCTTACTAACGACCTCCCATCCGTTAGTAACCAGACGTTGGTTATTTGGATAACGACTAGTATTTTATAGGAACGGTTTTGGGTTACGGCTGGTAGAAATTCTAACTATTCGTAGTAGAAACGATTCGTTTTTGGAATATAGGAACCGGGCGTAAGGAAATTCGGTGGACTGATTCTTGGAATTATTTATGTTTATGTAGAAGTTTAAGTTAATATAAAATTACTTATTTGTCCCTAGGCTAGATTGTAATACAATTAATGTACCTATGTATACTTAACTACTAACTATACTATACTTGTACTGTATATTAAAAATAAAAATTAAATCGTACAGACGTATTCCTGGATTTTAATACAAACATAGGTAGACGAATATATCTACAAAAAAGAGAAGGTTGAGCATAATAGCCAAAATATTGGCCTACCAAACAAAGTTTTTTAGGATAGTGTTGAAAAAAAAATTGGTAGTACAAACTTTTTTCACAACCGTCTCGTTTTTGTGGACAATCATATTTCCGTAGAAGTTATGACCCTGCAGAAGTTGGTAAAAACGATTCTTTAAACCTGGCAAACAAAAACGTATTGTAAACATATGCGCCGATTGAAAAAACAACTAATTAAAACTGACAGGCATAGCCTATTTTCTTGTTGTTTAGATATTGAAAACAAAATTCAACTACATATTTCAAAAAGTAGTGAAATTTGCAAAAAATTGATTATCCTACTAATACTATAAATGCGAAAATTTATGAGTATGGATGTTTGTTACTTTTTCGCGCAAAAACTACCGAACATCCGTTGATGACACTTTGTAGTAATATAGCTTATAAATCTGAAGAACACAAAGGCTATCATTTGTAAAGTTTAACGCGGGTGAAACCGCGGGGTACAGCTATAATTCCACATCATCATCATCATCATCATCATATCACCCGAAAGACGTCCACTGCTGGACAAAGGCCTCCCCCAAAGATCTCCACAGTTAATTCCACATGATCAAATATAATTAACGATCTAATAATCTATTGGTATTTACAATATAATAGTCATTTGTTTCTGTCTATTTACAACCGCTTTTTTAAGTCCATGAGAATAAAAACCGATTTTATTTTGATTAAATTTTTTACTATTGATTTTATTGTTTATTTTTATACATCTTTATCTTTATCATCGTAAGCTATCCGTGAAATAAACAAAAAATACCTGTCAAATTGAAAAATGTATTGTATTCTTTTACACGTATGGGTTCATACTGTGACTGTCTCGGCAGAAGCTGTACCTCTTAAAACTTTTGGACACCATTGTCACAAATACGTGACAAGGGAAAACTTACTCTGTACGCCAACGTCACAAATATGTGACAAATAATACGGTGCACCATAACACGAATCATAGAAGTGTTGAAATTCCTGTTTTTTTGTACTGATTTGAATTGGCGTTGGGGGTACGGGCGCGGTGATGCGTTTTTCCTTTGGCGGTCAAAAGGTTAAATGATGCATTTACACATTGTTTATGATGCACTGGCCAATTGAGTAATAAATGAATAAATGCCATCTCATATACTACCTCAGCTAAATGTGGCTAACGGAATGTTTTGTTCTATTTTTAACCCTCAACGCAAAAAAGGGGGGTGTTATAAGTTGATGTCTATGTCTGTGTGTGTGTGTCTGTGCTTACCCCGGATTGGAAGAGGGAGCTGGTTCGAGACCCGCCGGACGATTAAATTAATGATTTACCATTTCTGAGATTAGATTTACGCTTTGCATTGCGAATAATGCTATAATACTAAAATTCAATGAATATTACTTGTTTAATGTAACCCGTCATAAATTATAATAAAAAATGGCATTTTAAAGTTATTACTTAATGATAGAAAAATGATTGATGATATATAAAATAATTATTACTCATCAAAACCACAAAAAAGTCCGTGAAGTCTTAAGTATTAGAGTTAAATCACAACAACGATTTTTTGTACAAGGGTCAAATCTAATAATGATGCCTCGTGTAAAGGCGGATATAAATTAAATATCTAGGACAGTGAGCTACACACCGTACTGACGGCCGTTGGGGCAAAAAAGGTTCTCGAGTGGCGACCACGAACCGAAAGACGCAGTGTGAAGCGTATGAGGTGTGGTTTAAAAGAAACAAATAAAAGATTCACGCTCACCACTTACAAATTTATTAAAAAAAAGAATTAATGGTCATGGGTTATAGGCCCGTCAATGAGGGCTACCGCTTATCAATTTGCCGCTAGAGGCGCTAGCATCGCGGCAGGTCTACGAAACGTCAAAATACACTGTTTTTGTTCGGGTTACGCTGTTTATTAATAAACACTGCGATTATAACTAAACATTTTGGTTTAAAACTAAATAAATTACAAAATGAGTAACAGCTCGATGACTGTAAATAATTTGAAAAAATATTTAAAATCCTGTTAAAGTGTTTCATAAAAATAGCATGCCGCAGTGTTGTGCGGGGACTGCACAACACTGCGGCATGCTATTTATGAAACACTTTAACAGGATTTTAAATATTTTTCGTAAAAACATTGGTCGCGTCCACAATAACAATGATTTTAACAGCTATAGTGGACCTTCCGCGACAGTGGCGCCGACTGGTGAGCACAAAAACGGTAGCCCTCATTATTATGCCCTATGGAGGTAGGCGCGCCAAGTACTCTCCTGGCTTCGACGATGGCGATGATGTCGCGGAGTTCCAGGAGGTTGCCAGGCCGGAGGATGACCCACTGGGATAAGGCTGGTTTGTAGGGTGACAGTGTCAGTGACCGCCAACCAGGTACCGGTAGGTCCGATGTTTGTCCGATGTAGGCCGAACTTTGGACCCTTGTAGACCGAACTTTGGACCCCAATATGGGGTTGACACTGAATGTACCATTTACGAAATAAATACACACAGTAAAAGAAAAATAAATGTTTCTTATTGTTACTGTGCATACGTGCCAACACATCGAGTGCACTCTCGAACTGACCCCCCACCGATAACTTAGCGACCGGCCAGCGGCTCACGGCTGCTGAACTAGTTTGACCGGCGGAGAATTAATAATAAAATTAACTAAGGAGCGTTGAATAGAAATGCAACGTTACAGACAGGACAGGACAGGCCCCGCACAAGATGGACCGATGATCTTGTGCGGGTCGCTGGAAACCGCTGAACGCGAATAGTGCAAGATCGGCAATTGTGGAGATCTTTTGGGAGAGGCCTTTGTCCAGGGGACTTCTTTCGGCTGATATGGTGAGCTACACAACCATCGTATCGTCACCGTAGCCTAGTTGGTAGTGCTCCTGCCTACGAAGCTGGTGGTCCTGGGTTCGAATCCCGGTAAGTGCAAATATTTGTGTGATGAGCACGAATATTTGTTTCTGAGTCATGGATGTTTTCTATGTATATAAGTATTTATCTATCTATATAAGTATGTATATCGTCACCTGGTACCCATAGTACAAGCTTTGCTTAGTTTGGGGCTAGGATGATCTGTGTGACATTGTTCCCAGATATTATAGTATCTTAACAACAGACCCGTCCTGGGAGGCCGAGAGTTGAGTCGTAGTCTCTGAGGTCGTATGAGATTTGTTCCCGCCGGCTTTCGTGCGTGCGATGCTGGCAGACGGCCGACGAGCGGAATCGGGAAAGAACTTATCCCGTTATCATGCGAAGGAGGTGTTGAGACGGCGGCAGCCGATAGCCCAACTCACCTTCGGAGCTGCGGTAGCAGTAAGAGAAGTGTCCTTAACTGCCGCTCCGGGAAAACAGCGATCTTATGTGGCACAATCGCTGTGCCTGCTAGCTGGAGTTAGTAAACCGGGAGCCCAAACCAAAGCCCTACCAGGGTATAGAATAGAATAGAATACTCTTTATTGTACACACAAGCAGGATAAATAGGTAGAACAAAAAATAATAATATAATTTAGTACAAAGGGCGGTCTCATCGCATTAAGCGATTTCTTCCAGGCAACCTTTGGATGGATAGGAGCTGTAATTGTTTTTAAAAGTGGGTGTGTAACAAATGAAGTAGTGGATAAATAACATAAAAAAATGTGTATAAAAGTGTAAAGGGGTATACCAAATACATGGTACCTATGTCTACATATATGATAAACATAAATACACACATAAACATTACATAATATATACATTCTATAAAATAAAATACAGTGTATAATATATAAAATAGCAAAATACATACATAATATATAAAAGGAAGGATCTTTACAAACGCAGGTAGTGTTCTTTAACACCTTTATTAAACGTAGCAACAGTTTGGGCACGTCTTATATTAATTGGCAAGGCATTCCATAACCTTACTGCTTCAACGGCAAATGACTTGTCCATAAATATTGTGGAATGTATAGGATTATGCAGTTTTAAGTTATGTGATGATCTTAGGAATCTCGAATGCATGTCACAGAGAAACTCGAATCGGTTTTTAAGATATGAAGGCGTAGCAGGGTTAAAGAGTATGTTATATAATAAGGAAAGAATATGTGCATTCCGACGAAGGCGAATTGGCAACCACTTGAGCTTTAAACGGAATGATGAAACGTGATCATATTTGCGAAAACCAAATATGAGACTTATACAAAGGTTTTGTAGACGCTCAAGTTTATCCAGTTGTTCTTTGGTATATGTCCCGACCACCTGAGGCATGGCGTGAAATGATCAGCATACCGAAGTTTCCCGCCCCACCAGGCACCCAGACAAGTCCACGGCGGGTTAGGTTTAGTCGGTGCATGTCCGATATACTCACAGACTCTTTTCGGGTGACTAGTGTAGGAAAAGTAGGTTCGGTAAGAACTGCGACCCCAACAGCGCGAGCCGAGCAAGAGAGGCGAACGTAACGGTAACGGCCGGCAAAGTGCCAAAAACGAATTACTTCGATTTGCGATAAGTTGTTTTGACAAATGATAACTTGCGAAAAATAGTTTACAATGAGATAGTTTAGGATTTTTTTTGTTTATCATTCTTTATTTTACTTTAAAAGTTACGCTATGTGAGGATCGTGACAAATGGAAATCCGTTGGCTCTGCCTACCCCTTTGGGAAACAGGCGTGAGTCTATGTATGTATGTGAGAAATTGTTATGGTTCATTAGCATCCTACCCTATCATATATTACACATCATCAACCTGAAACCGTCCACTGCTGGACATGGGCGTCCCGAAAGGTTTTTATAACGTTGCCATTGGGAAGGGTTTGTCCTAGGCACCGCATGCAAGTTGGCTACCGCAGTTAAGTGGTACCTACGCAGTGTATCCCTTAGTGCCCTTTTACGAAACCCTCGGGATTAGGGCTACCATATGTAAATAGAGGGATGCCTGTCTGTCTATGGTACCTAAAATGCCTGAATTTTGAGAAAAATGCCTGTCTGAAGCAAAACGCTGTAGGTAATAAGTAAAAGCCAACAGATAATAATGAAGAAGGATATTTATTACTGATATTTGTCAGATGACATTATTTTTTTTATAGTTCTTTCTTTTATAATATATAAACGCAAAAATCTTCACAAGATACAGTTTGTGTAGTGAATATTGCTTTTAATGATTCAATTGTCAGCCGACTTCTTTCTTTACTCGACTGGGCGTTGGCGAGAGCCTGCGAAAATGCCTGTCTCAGACCAATGCCGGCCGCACGCCTGTCTAAACCTTAAAATGCCTGTCAAATGCGGCTAACGCCTGTCATATGGTAACCCTACTCGGGATGATGGGGGGTAGTCCTGTTATTCTTTATGGTCCGGAAACTACACAGGTAGAATACATTATATACAATCTGATAATTTTGTGTAATTGGCAGCTATATGTCCATGTAATCGTCCCAGCGTATAAAAATAAATAATATCCTGGGACATTATTTACACACGGCCACCTGATCCCAAACTAAGCAGAGCTTGTACTACGGAAACCAGATAACTGATATACTACTTTTCTTTTGTAAATACATACTTATATAGATAAAAAAACTTGAGAGGTGTCAAGGGACACCCAGATGGAACGAAGTTATTTCTTATTATTTATTATGTACAAAAAACCTGTATACACTCAACAAAAATAATCGTCGCGACACCACACTGTTCAATGCGAAATAGAAATGAAAATATCTGGCTTGCTTTCTATAAGAGAGAGAGACACAGACACAGACAGAGAAACATACGCACGCCGCACAGCTGCAAAAAGTGTCGTGACAACTTTTCGTAAGATTTTTTTCCGTCTAGCTCCCTTTCACAACGCGCGATAAGAACCTTCGATCCAATTACACCTAGACTCAGAACAAACAGACAGTCATGTTCATGCACACAAATATCTGTGCTGGGTGGGATCGAACCCACAACCTTCGGCGTGAAAAGTAAGCATTTGCCAACCACGCCAACAGGCCCGTCAAAATGGCAATAATGGGCAGTTAAATGTCCATGTAATCGTCCCAGCACTGTATACAGTGTTTAATATTAATTTAGTTCATTTTTCATGATGTTTTTATGTCAAGGTAACTCATGTTTGGCACAGTCCAGATATTGAGATAAAAAGTGGTTTGAAGTGGAATGTTTTGTCAATGATTTAAAAATATTACTGATTGTGTTACTGATTCGATATTGATAATGGTATTAAATAGATAAAAACAATCTTAGGATGATATGTGGCTTTATA
The DNA here is from genome assembly GCA_951640165.1 of Pseudoips prasinana. Classification (NCBI taxonomy): domain Eukaryota; kingdom Metazoa; phylum Arthropoda; class Insecta; order Lepidoptera; family Nolidae; genus Pseudoips; species Pseudoips prasinana. The sequence continues at coordinate 22,684,787 of OX621260.1, forward strand.
ATGAGGGACCCGTATGATGATAGAAAACATGTTTCTTAAGAAGTATTTGAGCCCTGTTGGTTGAGTAGGTGACCCTGACTACTAAGCCAGAGGTCGTAGGTACGATCCCCATCCAGGGGCTCTAACGGGTAAGTCGCCGAACATCGTTGTCGTGAATGGCGTTCAAATAAATATCGGTTAAAAATTACTTAATCAATCGTTAAATCGGCTTCATCGTTGACAATCGATTCCGGACCTTTTATGAAGTCACATGTGCTCATGGAAGCCGGTTTAACGATTGATTAAGTCATTTTTAATATTTATTTATTGAACGCCATTCACGAAAACGATGTTCGGCGACTTAGTCGGTAGCCCCCCAGGACAACTATTTGTGTTAAGAACACGATAATTTGTTGTGTCTGGGAGTCATTTATCTGTAATATTAAGATTTGTTATAAGTATGTTTATCAGTTGTCTGGCTGCCATAGTATTGGCTCTTCCCCAACAGTTTCCCCATACTCCCCCCCACAAAAAATAAAACGGATGTATCTGAAAAGTACATTAGCCGATATTAATAATTTTCACATTTATTAATAAAAAAAACACTGCTACTGCAAACCAGGCTACTGATAAACGTATAATATATGTCTGAATACATACACTTAGCGGTGAGGGCTCAGGCATGTCCCGGCAATCGCTTTAACTGTCTTGGACCCCGCAACAATACAGACAAACATTAATTTTTATATACAACATGTAACGTAATCAAACACCCCAATTAGAATATTATGTTGTAATCATAATACATACACTGAATTTTTATTTAAAATGTTTATGCATTATTATTTACTAAATTAGTTTCTTGAAATAAAGTTTATTTTTCTTTATTTTGTATTGAATGATGGCATTTGTATGAATACAAACTGCGATTTTAAAAGTCTTATTACTTTGACTCACGGTCCATTTCAATTTGTTTTGACTGTACAGGGTTCATATGACAATAATTTCCGTACTTTTAATTATTTTGGAATAAAGAATTACCTATATTAAAAATGATATAAATCGATTCAGTAAACGATTCTGAACAAACTATTTTCAGGATGTGCGTTAATTAAGTTACATGTTTGACTTGACGGTCACCGTAGCCTAGTTGGTAGTGCTCCTGCCTACGAAGCTTGTGGTCCTGGGTTCGAATCCCGGTAAGTGCAAATATTTGTGTGATGAGCACGAATATTTTTTTCCGAGTCATGGATGTTTTCTATGTATTTATCTATCTATATAAGTATGTATATCGTCGCCTGGTACCCATAGTACAAGCCTTGCTTAGTTTGGGGCTGGGATGATCTGTGTGACATTGTCCTTAGATATTATTATTATGTTGTATGTAGAAAAGCAAATTGCTTATAGTAATGTCGTTGCAGGCAGCAGCACGGCATGCGTGATGATCCTCGACCGCACGGAGAGCGTGATGCGCGCGGCCAACATCGGGGACAGCGGGTACATGGTGGTGCGCGGCGGGCGCGTGGTGCACCGCTCGCACGAGCAGCAGCACTACTTCAACACGCCCTACCAGCTCAGCCTGCCGCCCCCGGGCCACGACAGGAACGTGCTCAGTGACAGGTAACTTTTAATTAATGACACAAACATTTAATTCGTACCTTTATATAGACAGAACCATTCGACAATATGTAGTAAAAATATAGCTAAAAATGAAAATTTTGATAATTAAACCTACACATGATCCTTGACAATAACTTAATTTAAGTTAGTTAAATATCGTTACTGTTATAAAATAAATATTATTGTAAATTATTTCCTACAATCCGTGTACTTACCTAAATATCTATATGTACCTAGAAATAATTATAAATTAATTACTTATATATTACTACGAATATGTTCTGAATGTTTACAAGCGCTTTTTTAAAGTCTACGTGAACAAAAACCCTTTTTTATTTTATTTATCAATGTTCATTTTGGAACGAAGTTCCTTATCGCGCGTTGTGAAAGGGGGCTAGATGGAAAAAAAATCTTACGAAAAGTTGTCACGACACTTTTTGCAGCTATGCGGCGTGCGCATGTTTCTCTGTCTGTCTCTCTCTCTCTCTCTTATAGAAAGCAAGCCAGATATTTTCATTTCTATTTCGCATTGAACAGTGTGGTGTCGCGACGATTATTTTTGTTGAGTGTATACAGGTGTTTTGTACATAATAAATTATAAGAAATAACTTCGTGCCATCCGGGTGTCCCTTGACACCTCTCAAGTTTTTTTTTTAGGCACCAGAGTGCTATGACTATCTTACTGCATTCGCCAACCCGTCAGCCAAGCGTGGCGATTAGCTGTGCCCTGAGGTTGTACCTGCGTCAAACTTTATAAATTATAGCCTATATGTTAATCCAGGGTGTCAGCTAACTCCATGCCAAATTTTATTAAAATCGCTCCAGCCGTTTAGACGTGAAGAAGTAACAAACATACACACTCCCACAGTCACAAACTTTCGCCTTTATAATATTAGTGGGATAGCCTATGTGTTAATCCAGGGTGTCAGCTAACTCCATACAAAATTTTATTAAAATCGCTCCAGCCGTTTAGACGTGAAGAAGTAACCAACATACACACTCACAAACATATTAGTATGATGACTTAGTAGTCATCATACTATACCTGCTAATATTATAAAGGCGAATGTTTACTAATTATATCGAAAATCAATTTTATAAAGGTATCATCATCATCATGTCTCATGGACTAAGGCCTACTCAAAAGATTTCCATTGAATGGAGTTGTGTCCATAGTTTAGAAGGATATGCCTATAATATAATTATAAATGTATATCTTATGAAATATCTGAGCGTGAGCGTGCGAGACAGCTGCGCGTTGAAATCAAAAGTCATTTTTTTTTATTCCGTAACAAAATTACATTTATGTGGAATCGTCATATTTTTTTTACCCTACCGTGCAGTGCATGACGTGGCAGCTACTGAGAAACACTGCCAGAAAACTCAGTAGGAATCCTTTATTGAAATAAAATATATTTAAGATTAATTACAATCATGTGTGTTGACTGAGAACAACTCACTCGATCCCAAGCACTTTTATCACTTAAATAATCATAAATTTTGTAATATGCTACACAATTTGGTATTAATAATTCTTTTAAACTTATTTCTGGGCTAGGACGCATAATATTCGCTATAGTTAGACGATTGCAAGATGCGTAATGAGCCAGCTCCTTGACGGAAATAATATGGCATTAGCGTTGACAACAACAATCGTTTTATGCCAACTCTTGTTTTTGTTGTGAAATGCCCAAAATTATTGTACTTAAGCAAGACGTTACTCTAAATTGAAAGTAAATTTAGAGTTAGCGGAACAAAACCCCATAGAAGTCTGCCAACCTTCAATATTATATTTTGATTTACAAAAGTTCTTCTTGTAAAATCCTACGTACAGTGCAACGCCGATTTACCGAATTAATTGGGACCGTGATCGATTCGGATAATCGGACGTAAACTGGTAATAAAGAAAAACGAACTGTCACAGATAGAATAAACTTTATCAAGTTAGAGAAACAGTTCAACCATAACGCTCACTAGGACTTGATCAGAGTGGTTGCAACCCATCAATCTGGCCATCTTTCTGTTACGAAGCCGCGCGACGCGAAATATGTAGTGTCTTGCCTCTAGCTCTCAACCGTAACAGTTGAAATATATCTGGACTCCAGCGAATGCCAGGGGCATTATTCACACATGGCCATACTATCTCAAACTAAGCAGAGCTTGTACTGTGGAAATCTGATAACTGATATACTACATTTTGTTTCGTAAATATGTATGTACATACTTCTATAGATAATAATAATAATATCCTGGGACAATATTCACACACGGCCATCTGATCCCAAACTAAGAAGAGCTTGTACTATGGAAACCAGATTTATGAAATAGTAATAATAGTAATCTTATAGATTCCTGATCCTTTTCTTCTGGTGGCGGCTATTTCCAGTCCCCGGAGGTCCTGGTAATACTGCGTCCAGTGATGAACTATTGTGATCGCCGCTCCAACTTAACTTCCCTGTCCAACCCTACAACATAGATAAATCGCAGAATCTTTTTGGTAGGGGTATCGAACACATCGTCCTGGTGCAAGAAGTGTTGGCCCAGGACGGTGTTACGTTTATGCATCAATGGTTCACAGTGGCAGAGCGGGTGTAGAGGTGTTTCGTCCGCGTTATTGCAGAAATTAACCAGAAAACCAGATAACTGATATACTACATATATTAATTTTCTTTTGTAAATTCATACTTATACATATAATTACACCCAGACACAGGACAAACAGACATGTTCACGCACACAAATATCTGTCGCCGCGTCGTGAAAAGCTAGCATTTACCAACCACGCCAACTGGCCTCTAAATTACATTTTTTTTATTTATTTTGATAATTGGGGATTCGGTCGATGGGCGTCCGGATAATCGGCGTTCTACTGTATTACAAATCGGTGTGACGTTAGTTCACGTGAATTGTCGTGCTTCAGCCACACAAATCCTTGGCCTTAGATTATCTCGACAATGCCGACGAAAATAGTCACAATAATACTGTTTACAAATTTAGTAGATATGTATCTTCAACGTGTTATTTAGAGTGGGTTGCTTTTTCTTTACGATTTATTTTACAAGTAAATAAATACGTCCACACGAAGTATCTACTTTTTAGGTGAACGAAATGAAACTCATCTTCACCTCATACTTCCCATGAGTTATATGTATATTGTGTATATATGTACATAGATATACCTCAGTGCATTATGTGTGGTGACGGCATAGAATATCATCACCCCATCTCATCCCGTGGGGGGCGTAGAAATCGTCCGAGGGAATACCTACCTACCAGAGAACGGGCATCAGCGTATTTCTGTGAACTATGACCATCAAGCGATCGCCAACCCGTCTGCCAAGCGTGGCGATTTTGACATATCCCTCCCCCCATTCTTTGGGGATGCTTTTGTCCAGTAGTGGACATACTTTGGCTGACATGATGAAACTAGCCAAAACAGGTGTGCAAGGACTGTGAAATGAAATGAAATTTGTTCAGCACTTGGGTATTAACATACAGTTTTACTTGTCAAGCTCACAATGCAGTACTTAAACATAGTGGATAATATAAAAGTTACAAAATAAAATATTAGTCCGTCCGTGCGGTTTGTTTTATCGCATGTATTTTCTGTAATCCTTAAATAAATAACAAGTTACTAATCTATTATTTTGAAATTTAGTTCTACTATATTAAAATTAAAGAATGGAAGACTAAAGCAAAAAGACGAAATTCTAAATGAGGGTGTGATCACATGCACGGGATCACCGATCACGCGTTAATGGGCCAAAGCGATCCTCGCCGCTGAGGAACCTACGCTAGCTAGCCTGCGGCTTTCTCTAGTTACCTAGGTGGACGACGTGACATGGGAATGTATCGTCTCTGCCTACCCCTCTGGGAAACAGGCGTGAGTCTATGTGTATGTATTTATAATTAAACCATAACAAACATTTAACCATCACTGTAGTTTATTATCTGTATTGAAATAACCTTTCGCACTTATTCTGATGCTATCTGCGAGATAATATGACGCAGTTAACCTTATAATCAAATAGCTGAACACGCGAGATAAGCAGAGTAATAACAATTTCAAGACATACGGTACAATGCAATGTCATATCATTAATGCTTTAATCTTGATCATTTAACACCGATTTACCTGAACAAGGTGTAAATGAACCTGCCACGATCTCTCTGCACTACCCTAAGGTTGACTGGTAGAAAATACCTTCGGCATTAAGTCCCCCTATGTACATTCTCGCTGTACTAAAGTTTAAATAAATAAAAGAAGGTAGTAACAACGTAGTCATGTCATTAAACTTAATTTCTATTAAACTGTATTAATGTACATGAATTCAAGGTTGATTATTAGCGAACGCTGAGAACATAATTGTACAGACGCCAGAACATCCAGCTACCCCAATCTGTCAAATTTCTTTTATAGATTTTGAACTTTATCACTTACCCCAATTGAAAGTGAACCTTATGCTTATGTGATAAAGTAGAAAATTTATAAAAGAAATTTGACAGATTGTGATAGCTGGATGTGCTGGCGTCTGTACATATCTCAATGATGTAACATTGTGTTTCTGTTGCTGCAATGAACAATGACATTTTCACCTGCAGGATGCCCTTTAACAAGGATATAGGTTTTAATAACAGGACGGGGACAATACGGCGTACAACTCATCCGGTCATTGCATTTACCGGATAATAAATTAAATATCTCGGGACAAGTAACACACTGCCATCTGATTCCGAAATAGGCAAAGCCTGTACTTTGTCAACCAGACCACTGATAAACATACCTACTTATAGCGGTTACATATTTGTGCCTTTTGGGGTAGAAACATTAGGGCCGTGGGGACCAGCGGCCAAAATTATATATAAAGAATTAGCCGCACGCCTTGTTGAGGCGACACGTTCCCAGAATGCTGGCTTATATTTCGCCCAACAAATAGGTATTGCCATACAGCGTGGTAATGCTGCCAGTATTCTGGGAACATTACCGATACAAGAATATTTAGAATACCTTTAACTTAATGCTTAGTTTTAATAAATTAGGTAATTATTTTTTTCCATAGATAATGTAATTTTATCTATTTTCTTTGGTAAAAAGTATTAGAAACCTCAATATCATTTTTAAAGACCAATCCATAGATAACCCACATGTATGGGGACGATAAAAAAATAATTGAGTTACAGTTCTATGTATGGGGAACCCCCAAAATTATTGTCCTACTTATGTAATTCTAAATATAAAGCATATAAGAGATAAATAAATATTGGTGCTCATCACACAATTATCAGTCATGGTTAGACCTGGGACATTATTTACACACGGCCATCTGATCCCAAACTAAGCAGAGCTTGTACTATGTCAACCAAATAACGGATATACTACATATACTAGTTATCTTTAGTAAATACATACTAAAGAAAACTAGTATATATATGATTACACCCAGACTCAGGACAAACAGACATGTTCATGCACACAAATATCTGTCATGTTTCGTGATCGAACCCACGACTTTTGGCTTAGTAGTCAGGGTCTCTAACAGGCCTTATATAAAAAAAATACTTTAGACCACACGACTCAAGTAAAACTTAGATATACGAAACGTATGATGTCGCTCACTCTTGCTCATTCTATCCTTACTAAGTTAAATCTCCCTGTCAAGTTTCGTTCGCCTCGCCTGCGACCACACTTTTCGTCACTCGTCATGCATTCATCTGCTTACACGCCAAGTCAATGTAGTGGGAATGCCGACGCATGCCATCCGTAAAAGGTGTCTGTCTCTAACTTGGACTCGCACATCATCATGTCAGCCAAATAATGGAGAGATATGCCATAATCGCCACGCTGGGCAGACGGGTTGACGATCGCAGTTGTTCACAGAAAAACGCTGCCGCCCGTTCTCTGGTAGGCACTCCCCCGGTCGATTTGTACGCCCCCACAGGATGAGATGGGTTGATGATATTCTATGCCGTCACCACACAGCAAAATGACTACCATACCCAGAACCAATACTCGTGCTCATCGTACAAATATGTGTCCTGAGGCTCTACCGGCTAAGTCACCGAGCATCGTTTTCGTGAATGGCGTTCAAATAAATAAAGGTTAAAAATTACATAATCGTTAAATCGGCTTCCATGACCACATGTGACGTCACAAATGGTCCGGAAACGTTTATTAATGTTGAAGCCAATTTAAAGATTGATTAAGTCATTTTTAACCTTTATTTATTTGAACGCCATTTAAGAAATCGATGTTCGGCGACTTAGCCGGTAGAGCCCCTGGATGGGGATCGTACCCACGACCTCTGGCTTAGTAGTCAGGGTTTCTACGAGGGGGGCCACGGGAGAGGGGGTGATGATATTCTATGCTGTCACCACGGTTAGAATATAAACACTTGCAACACCCCAGGCATCATATACGTCGCATAGTGGTATTAAAAAAAACTTTCACGACAATTTAAAAATACGTAAAACGCATAACAAAAAATGCCATTTGGAGCAGAGCCAATACAAGACTGTCAACAATCCTGCATTACGATTATTTGAGCTTTCGCCAAACTATAGTACGGTATTAAAAATTAATGGCTATCATAAAATTCTAATAGAATGAGTTTATCAAACAAATGCATGTTTTAAAAATAAAAGAGTGGTTTTTAGACCACACGACTAAAGTAAAAACGAAACGTAACGTAACACTCTCTCTCTCTCACTGGCGTGGCCTTTCACGCCGCAGGTCGTATGTTCGATTCCCACCCAGGACAGATATTTGTGTGCATGAACATGTCTGACACATTGTCCTGAGTCTGGATGTAATTATCTATATAAGTATGTATCTACAAAAGAAAAGAAGTACATATATGTAGTATATAAGTTATTTGATTTCCATAGTATTGGTATCAGATGGCCATGTGTGAATGGCCCAAGATATGATTATATTCACTAACTTATATCACCCTCTCAACTTCCGTTCGCTTCGCCCGATCACACTTCGCATTCCTCAGTTAAATCAACAAGCGTGCGAAAATTTTTACGTCCAAAAATGTGGGTAGTCTTTGGGGACAGCCTATAGAAGTGAAAACAATTTTGCTCATCTCTAAGAACGAACTTTGAATGTTAAATCCGTCTCCTTATAATGTACATTTCGTTATGCTATTATCCAATAAAAGCTGCTTAATTTTCGTCTGCTGTAAAGCAGTAATAACTGGAGAACTGGCTCGCAGTGGACCGGTTTTTTTTTTGTAATCTCCAGACCCAGTTCAACGGTCACCGTAGCCTAATTGGTAGTGCTCCTGCCTACGAAGCTGGTGGTCCTGGGTTCGAATCCCGGTAAGTGCAAATATTTGTGTGATGGGCACGAATATTTGTTTCTGAGTCATGGATGTTTTCTATGTATTTATCTATATATATAAGTATGTATGTCGTCGCCTGGTATCCATAGTACAAGCCTTGCTTAGTTTGGGGCTGGGATGATATGTGTGACATTGTCCCGAGATATTATTATATTATTATTATAATGTTATGTAACTCTATATAAGTATGTACTTACATGTGAACTCATATTAACGCCACAAAAATGCATACATTAGTCCTCGGTGAAATTTTTTATATTTTTTTGAACAACTAGCTATGCCCGCGGTTTTTCCCGCGTTAAACTTTGTAAATTATAGCCTATGTGTTAAGCCGGGGTGTCAGCTAACTCCATACCAAATTTTATTAAAATCGATTCAGCCGTTTCGACGTGGAGAAGTAACAAACATACACACTCACAAACTTTCGCCTTTATAATATTAATAGTAGGATAATGTGATATCTGTGCCCCGCGGTTTTACCCGCGTTAAACCTTATAAATTATAGCCTATGTGTTAATCCAGGGTGTCAGCTAACTCCATACCAAATTTTATTAATTTTTTTGTATTTCGACGTGAAGAAGTAAAAAACATACACACCCACACACTCGCAAACTTTCGCCTTTATAATATTAGTGTGATCTCCAGACCCAGCGCAATAATAATAATATCTAGAGACAATGTCACACAGATCATCCTAGCCCCAAATTAAGCAAAGCTTGTACTATGGGTACCAGGCGACGATATACATACTTATATAGATAGATAAATACTTAAATACATAGAAAACATCCACGACTCAGAAACAAATATTAGTGCGCATCACACAAATATTTGCACTTACCGGGATTCGAACCCAGGACCACCAGCTTCGTAGGCAGGAGCACTACCAACTAGGCTACGGTGACCGTCAATGTTATGTATCTTGATGTTAAGTATGTAAGTACATATCTTACCGGGACAGTTTCATCAAAATGTGCATAAATTTGTGCTGGGTGGAATTTTTACATATTTAAACAATAAGATTTAAATAAATATCTTGGGAGTACTGACATACTGTTATCTGATCTCAAACTGGGAAGAGCTTGTACTGTGGCAAATAGACTACTGATAAACATATATCTGACGGTCACCGTAGTCTAGTTGGTAGTGCTCCTGCCTACGAAGCTGGTGGTCCTGGGTTCGAATCCCGGTTAGTGCAAATATTTGTGTGATGAGCACTAATATTTGTTTCTGAGTCATGGATGTTTTCTATGTAAATAAGTATTTATCTATCTATATAAGCATGTATATCGTCGCCTGGTACCCATAGTACAAGCTTTGCTTAGTTTGGAGCTAGAATGATCTGTGTGACATTGAATATAAAAAAAAAGTTATATATTTATAAATACATATTTATTATAGACAAGCTGTGCCCCGCGGTATTACCCGCGTAAAATTTTATAAATTATCACAGCTCGTCCCCCGTAAGTGATAGCGTGATAATATGTAGCCTGTATGTTGACCCGACCTCTTAGTAATATTCATACAAAATTTGAAGATTCATGCAGTACTTTTTGAGTTTAACCCAGACGTATGTCCGTCTGTATATACAGACAAACAGATTAACAGACAAAAATTCTAAAAACTATATTTTTGACTTCAATTTCGATTTTAGATCACACCCCTAGTATCCTTTTAAAAAAATATTCAATGTACAGTTTTGATTTTCCTACGATTTTATTATATGTATAGATAAATTATACCCAGGCATAATACTATAATAATAATATCCTGGGACATCATTTACACACGGCCATGATCCCAAACTAAGCAGAGCCTGTACTATGGAAAATTCTCTTCTTTACACCCAGACTCAGGACAAACGGACATATTCATGCACACAAATATCTGTCCTGGTGGGAATAGAAGCCCCGACCTGCGGCGTGAAAGGGAACCATTTGCTAACCAGATATTTGTGTGCACGAACATGTCTGTTTGTCCTGAGACTGAGTGTAATGATCTATTAATTTATTTATTTATTTTATTTTATTTTGTTGGAAAACCTACAGCTGTTAATACATGATTAGCTACTTGTATATAATGTAGAAAGCCAATTACAGGTTTTCACCAATAGCCATACATTATAAAACTGGTACATGTTTGCTTATATCTCGGAAACATGCAACTGAATACATATCTTAAAAATATTAGTTTCCTTACAGTTACTTATTACTACAGAAATCAAGGTATAGCAACCGCTTCACTGTTTTTATGTTGAATGAATAAGGGTCTAAGTTATGTTTCTTACATAACATGTTAAAGTTCCTACTTGCTCTCACTATGAACGAGTTTTGTCGGTAATTAGTTGAAACAATTGGAATAGATATAGGGGGATTGTGACGAGTTCTGTTAGGTACGTTAAAGTTGATTTTGCTTAATAATTCCGGACAATCTATTAAATTTGTTATTATTTTTAGTAAGTTAGAAAGATCAGAGGTTTCTCGTCGTTTAATAAGTGGCATTAGGTGAAATTTCCTACACAGTTCGAGATAGTTGTCTCACCGATATGGTACTTTTGCACGAAAATATAAATATTTTATGAAACGTTTCTGTATGTTTTCGATTCTATCTATGTACAGATTATAATTGGGATTCCAGATTTCCGATCCATACTCTAAAAGATTTCTGATAAATGTGCAATACAGTATCTTAAACGTTTTAGTTTCGCTGAAACTGTTTGAGATTCTCATAATAAAGCCTAAGGATCTAAAGGCTTTAGAAATTATTTTGTTTATATGAATATCAAACATTAATTTAGAGTCATGGTAAATCCCCAAGTCACGTTTCTCATTTAACCTGGGAAGTGTTTAACCATTCAAAGTGTAGAATGATGATATTATATTTTTCTTGCGAGAGAAGGTAACTACTGAACATTTTGAAACATTCAGATCGAGCTTATTAATATTACAGTAAACCTCAAGTCGTTTCAAGTCGGCTTGCAATGATTCAATGTCAGATGCATATGAGATAGTAGTAAATATCTTCATGTCGTCTGCGAAGCATAAGAGATTGGATGAATAAGTTTAAGTTAAGTATGTATTTACATTACAAAGTAGTATACTTTGAGCTACCCGCATCCAACGGCTTCTTTATACGTAGTCGTAAAAGCCATACTTATATATTTTTAAATGATAAGTCGTTTAGTATTGGCCTGCTACTTGCAGAAAAGTTTTTTCTGGCCTCTACCGGCTAAGTCGCCGAATATCGATTTCTTAAATGGCGTTCAAATAAATAAAGGATAAAAATGACTTATCAATCGTTAAATCGGCTTCAACGTTAACAATCGATTCCGGACCATTTATGACGTCACATGTGCTCATGGAAGCCGGTTAAACGGTCGATTAAGTCATTTTTAACCTTTATTTACCTTTATTTATTTGAACGCCATTTAATAAATCGATGTTCGGTGACTTAGCCGGTTGAGCCCCTAGTTATATAATAATAATATATAGGGACAATGTCACACAGATCATCCTAGCCCCAAACTAAACAAAGCTTGTACTATGGGTACCAGGCGACGATATACATACTTATATAGATAGATAAATACTTAAATGCATAGAAAACATCCATGACTCAGAAACAAATATTCGTGCTCATCACACAAATATTTGCACTTACCGGGATTCGAACCCAGGACCACCAGCTTTCTAGGCAGGAGCACTACCAACTAGGCTACGGTGATCGTTAGTTAGGCCTTTAAAGTCCGATTATGAAAATTGTCGTTTCAATTGATATTCAGATGCCTTTGGCCGGTAATGTGATTATACAAGGTCGCAGTTTCATAGATGGGTGTTATGTCGAATAAATAAACCTTTTATTTTATAATAAGCCTAGTTGGTCTAGCGGTAGCGTCTTCAACCGGAGAGAACGAGGTCCTGGGTTCAAATCCAAAAATTGATTACACGTGTGGCTCAGTCGCCTCATCGCTCGAGTACCGCGTCGGACAACTATTTATGCGACCCATAAATAGTTGTATTGAGTCTGGATGTAATATATTATGTCCGTCTATTATAATAATATGTTTGTAAAGTACCCCCGACACAGGGATTAGATTATCAGGTGCGGGCGTTGTTAAAAAAAACCCCGGGTCGGGCAAAAGTGATTTTGGGACTTTTCTGTAAAAAGAAAAATTTCCCAGCATCAGCCCGAAGTCTGGGAGATGGCGGTATTATACCCCCGTGCCACGGAGAACACGTAAAGCCGTTGTTCCTATACCTGACCTCTTCCAAATTAGTCGTTAAGAAGACTGTAGTCTAAGGGTATGTATCAGAGATGGCGCTGTTCTTACTTTTCCAATGAGCGTGGAAACTTCTCGATGACGAGAATAACAAAATTTCCATTTTCGCGATATCATTAAAATGCTTAATATAAATTTTAAAATGATATAATTTATTAATTTTTTTAGTAGATATTCTGCTAGTCGTTTCCGAACGGAGACGGGCTCTACCGGCTAAGTCCCAACAACAATATCATTACAAAGTATATCATTATTGTAAGTAATCGATGGTCGACGTTTATGATCTTAAATTTGTTGAATCTGGAGCTCTACCGGTTAACTCGCTGAACATCGATTTCTTAAATGGCGTTCAAATAAATAAAGGTTAAAAATTTATTATTCAATCGTTAAATCGGCTTCCATGAACACATGTGACGTCATAAATGGTCCAAAATCGATTGTCAACGTTGAAGCCAATTTAGCTCATTGTTAATCAGTTTGCAATGCTGGACGGCCCCTTTTTCCTCTTGTATTTGAGAAGCACATATCGAGCCATACTAAAGCGGCGCTCTTCTCGTGCGATTTCTTGTTCTTCAGTAGATTTATTCGCAATGTTACGAAGCCTTATTGATACATAAGATCCTCCTGGTCGCGGCATTTTTAATAATAATATGTACTCGCACAATAAGATTTATTAATAACACTCGCACAAAACAAACAGATCAACCGGTAACCTCGATATGATTTCAAAACAAACCTAAGACAATATTTCACTATTTATAACACATGTACTGACAGGCAGCGATAATGGAATTTTCTAAAAATTTCTAGTACGTTCTGTGTAATGTGCTATCTTGGTGGATGCTTTTTTTTCGTTTCGTTGCAATAATTTTCTATGTATTTGATTTTTTCTAATATATTTTGTCACCTACGGGGGAGGAGCTGTGATAATTTATAACATTTAACGCGGGTAAAACCGCGGGGCACAGCTAGTATATTTGTAAATACATATTTATTATAGACAAGCTGTGCCCCGCGGTTTTATCCGCGTAAAATTTTATAAATTATCACAGCTCCTCCCCCGTAAGTGATAGCGTGATAATAATAGGTCTTTACCTATGAAATTGCCGTTTTGTATGAAAAAATTTAAACGAATTTTTTTCATGAATTTTTTTATTTGTATTAATCGAAGTAATCACCCATGCAATCAATGCATCTTTGCCATCGCAGTGGCAGTTTATTGATGCCCTTCTTAAAGAAATCAGCTGGACGGGAGGCAACAAATTCTTCAAAGGCATTTTGTACTGCCTCTCGGGTATTGAATTTTTTTCCCGCCAAGAAGTTATCCAAATTCTGGAAAAAGTAGTAGTCTGTAGGCGCAAGGTCTGGTGAGTAGGGCGGATGACGGAGAGCTTCCAACCCCAGTTCTTGCAACTTGGAGACCGTCTGCTGTGCAGTATGAGGTCGCGCGTTGTCGTGCAGGAGCAGCGGAGACGAGCGATTGACCAATGCTGGTTGGAGATGCGCCAGCTTCTCCATCATTGTGCTCAGTTCTTCACAGTACACATCTGCAGTAATGCTCACCCCGTTTGGTAAGAAGCTGTGATGAATCACACCGGCGCTAGACCACCAAACAGTGACCATCACTTTTCTAGGGGTAAGTTTTCGTTTAGGGCATTGTTTAGGTGCTGAACCAGGATCCAACCAACTTGCTGAGCGCTTGCGGTTATCAAACAGAATCCATTTTTCATCGCAGGTAACAATGCGGTTCAAAATTCCTTCATTTGTGTGTCTGTTGAGCAGTGCAAGGCACGTCTCGACGCGTACTTCGCGCTGGCGATCATTGAGTTCGTGGGGCACCCATTTGTCAAGCTTTTTTACCTTGCCAATTTGACGCAAATGGACCAATATTGTTTTGACGCTAACGTCGAGAGCTGCTGCTAATTCAGCCGTAGATTGTGTATCATCAGCTTCCACAACCGCCTTTAATTCGTCATTGTCGACCAAAGTCTTCGGACGACCGCGAGGTTCATTTTTCAGGTCGAAATTTCCAGAACGGAAGCGAGCAAACCAATAACAGGTGGTGCGTTGGTTTGTAGTGTTAGCTCCGTAAACGTCGTTGATGTTGCGTGCCGCTTGTGCCGCGTTGCTGCCACGACGGTACTCATATTCCATAATTACTCGAATTTTTAACGTATCCATGATGACGAAAAAGATTGAAATGCGATGAAAATGTAACACTAATCAATAAAGAAATGACTACTTTTGGAAAAAAGAATCCATGTTTTTAAAATAAAATTAATTTGAAATTAGAATTCTTAGCCAAACAAAAATTATTTTGATTTGAAATGGCCAGTACTGCAGAACGGCAATTTCATAGGTAAAGACCTAATATGTAGCCTATATGTTGACCCGACCTCTTAGTAATATTCATACAAAATTTAAGTTAATCCATGCAGTACTTTTTGAGTTTAACCCGGATATACATACAGACAAACAGATAAACAGACAAAAATTATAAAAACTATATTTTTGGTTTCGATATCGAATGTAGATCACACCCCAAGTATCCTTTTAAAAAAATATTCAATGTACAGTTTTGACTTTCCTACGATTTTATTATATGTATAGATGTATAGATAAATTATACCCAGGCATAATAATATAATAATAATATCCTGGGACATCATTTACGCACGGCCATGATCCCAAACTAAGCAGAGCCTGTACTATGGAAACCAGATAACTGATATACTACATATTCTCTTCTATACACCCAGACTCAGGACAAACAGACATGTTCATGCACACAAATATCTGTCCTCGAATCCTGAATCGAAGCCCCGACCTGCGGCGTGGAAGGGAAGCATTTACTAACCAGATATTTGTGTGCACGAACATGTCTGTTTGTCCTGAGTCTGGGTGTAATTATCTATTAATTTATTTTATTTTATTTTGTTGGAAAACCTACAGCTGTTGATATGTGATTAGCTGTGTATTTGTTTATAATGTAGAAAGCCAATTACAGGTTTTCACCTATAGCCATACATTACAAAACTGGTACATGTTTGCTTATATCTCGGAAACATGCAACTGAATACATATCTTAAAAATATTAGTTTCCTTACAGTTACTTATTACTAAAGAAATCAAGGCATAGCAACCGCTTCACTGTTTTTATGTTGAATGAATAAAGGTCTAAGTTATGTTTCTTACATAACATGTTAAAGTTCCTACTTGCTCTGCCTGAATAGATATAGGGGGATTGTGACGAGTTCTGCTAGGTACGTTAAAGTTAATTTTGCTTAATAATTCCGGACAATCTATTAAATTTGTTATTATTTTTAGTAAGTTAGAAAGATCTGAGGTTTCTCGTCGTTTAATAAGTGGCATTAGGTGAAATTTAATACACAGTTCGAGATAGTTGTCTGACCGATATGGTACTTTTGCACGAAAACATAAATATTTTATGAAACGTTTCTGTATGTTTTCGATTCTATCTACGAGTATGTACAGATTATAATTGGGATTCCTGATTTCCGATCCATAGTCTAAGAGATTTCTGACAAATGTGCAATACAGTATCTTTAACGTTTTAGTTTCGCTGAAACTGTTTGAGATTCTCATAATAAAGCCTAAGGATCTAGAGGCTTTAGAAATTATTTTGTTTACATGAATATCAAACATTAATTTAGAGTCATGGTAAATCCCCAAGTCACGTATCTCATTTAACCTGGGAAGTGTTTGACCATTCAAAGTTTAGAAAGATGATATTATATTTTTCTTGCGAGAGAAGGTAACTACTGAACATTTAGAAACATTCATACGAGCTTATTAATATTACAGTAAACCTCAAGTCATTTCAAGTCGGCTTGCAATGATTCAATGTCAGATGCAGATGAGATAGTAGTAAATATCTTAATGTCGTCTGATTGGATGAATAAGTTTAAGTTAAGTATGTATTTACATTACAAAGTAGTATATCTTGAGCTACCTACATCCAACGGCTTCTTCATACGTAGTCGTAAACGCCATACTTATATATTTTTAAATGATAAGTCGTTTAGTATTGGCCTGCTACTTGCAGAAAAGTTTTTTCTGGCCTCTACCGGCTAAGTCGCCGAACATCGATTACGTAAATGGCGTTCAAATAAATACTAAAGGATAAAAATGACTTATCAATCGTTAAATCGGCTTCAACGTTAACAATCGATTCCGGACCATTTATGACGTCACATGTGCTCATGGAAGCCGGTTGAACGGTCGATTAAGTCATTTTTAACCTTTATTTACCTTTATTTATTTGAACGCCATTTAATAAATCGATGTTCGGTGACTTAGCCGGTAGAGCCCCTTGTTATAATAATAATAATATATAGGGACATTGTCACACAGATCATCCTAGCCCCAAACTAAGCAAAGCCTGTACTATGGGTACCAGGTGACGATATACATACTTATATAGATAGATAAATACTTAAATGCATAGAAAACATCCATGGCTCAGAAACAAATATTCGTGCTCATCACATAAATATTTGCACTTACCGGGATTCGAACCCAGGACCACCAGCTTTCTAGGCAGGAGCACTACCAACTAGGCTACGGTGATCGTTAGTTAGGCCTTTAAAGTCCGATTATGAAAATTGTCGTTTCAATTGATATTCAGATGCCTTTGGCCGGTAATGTGATTATACAAGGTCGCAGTTTCATAGATGGGTGTTATGTCGAATAAATAAACCTTTTATTTTATAATAAGCCTAGTTGGTCTAGCGGTAGCGTCTTCAACCGGAGAGAACGAGGTCCTGGGTTCAAATCCAAAAATTGATTACACGTGTGGCTCAGTCGCCTCATCGCTTCGTGTCGCGGGTTCGAGTACCGCGCCGGACAACTATTTATGCGACCCATAAATAGTTGTACTGAGTCTGGATGTAATATATGTCCGTCTATTATATGTTTGTAAAGTACCCCGCGACACAGGGATTAGATTCTCAAGTCCGGGCGTTGTTTAAAAAAAAAAACCCGGGTCGGGCTAAAGTGATTTTGGGACTTTTCTGTAAAAATAAAAATTTCCCAGCATCAGCCCGTAGTCTGGGAGATGGCGGTATTATCCCCCCGTGCCTCGGAGAACACGTAAAGCCGTTCCTAAACCTAACCTCTTCCAAATTAGTTGTTAAGAAGACTGTAGTCTAAGGGTATGTATCAGAGATGGCGCTCTTCTTACTTTTCCAATGAGAGTGGAAACTTCTCGATTTC
The DNA here is from genome assembly GCA_951640165.1 of Pseudoips prasinana. NCBI lineage: Eukaryota > Metazoa > Arthropoda > Insecta > Lepidoptera > Nolidae > Pseudoips > Pseudoips prasinana. Next base: position 22,703,246 of record OX621260.1, read on the forward strand.
GAGAATAACAAAATTTTCATTTTCGAGATATCATTAAAATGCCTAAAATAAATTTAAAAATGGTATAATTTATTATTTTTTTTTAGTAGATATTCTGCTAGTCGTTTCCGAACGGAGACGGGCTCTACCGGCAAAGTCACAACAACAATATCATTACAAAGTATGTCATTATTGTAAGTAATCCATGGTCGACGTTTATGATCTTCGATTTGTTGAATCTGGGGCTCTACCGGCTAACTCGCTGTACATCGATTTCGTAAATGACGTTCAAATAAATAAAGGCTAAAAATTACTTATCAATCGTTAAATCGGCTTCCATGAGCACATGTGACGTCACAAATGGTCCTAAATCAATTGTGAACGTTGAAGCCGATTTAGCTCATTGTTAATCAGTTTGTAATGCTGGACGGCCCCTTTTTCCTCTTGAATTTGAGAAGCACATATCGAGCCATACTAAAGCGGCGCTCTTCTCGTGCGATTTCTTGTTCTTCAGAAGATTTATTCGCAATGTTACGAAGCCTTATTGATACATAAGATCTTTCTAGTTGCGGCATTTTTAATAATAATATGTACTCGAACAATAAGATTTATTAATAACACTCGCCCAAAACAAACAAATTAGTTTTTCAAAACAAACCTAAGACAATATTTCACTATTTAAGTATTTATAACATATTAATGTTTTTAAACTTTCGCGATTTGTACACATTTTTTATATACTGTAGACACGGGTCTCATCGCGATAAACAGTCGACCCGTGACCACGGCTGGTGCAATCCATGCCGAAACGTCGGGTAAACAAGGTAATGATTTACCTAAATATTTATCGCGATGAGACCCGTGTCTACAGTATATAAAAAATTTATAACATATGTACCGACAGGCAGCGATAATGGTATTTTCTAAAAATTTCTAGTACATTCTGTGTAATGTGCTATCTTGATGGATGTTTTTTTCTTCGTTTCGATTATAGATCATTTTCTATGTATTTGATTCTTTCAAATATATTTTTAATGTAAATTCCTATATTTCAATAGTTATTCTGCTATTCTTGGAGGAGAGGAATCTAAAAAATCTGAGGTCTTCAAAATCGCGCAGCTATTTTTGAGTTTTAAATGTTTTAAATAACCCGGTTCTTTTATGTATTTAGAAATATATAAGTATGTTTATCAGTTGTCTAGTTGACACACAGGCTCTGACCAGTTGTATTGGCGAGATTGTTCACGAGTACCCAGAGCCCCCACTACAAGCACTGTGTGGCTGGCTACCGTGGTGGTTTTAGTGGGTCGAGCCCACACCACGTGCGACTAGAGCATTTCCACCACGTAAGCCTCTGACTAGTTAGAGATCAGATGGCAGCGTGTTAGTTATTCCAAGATTTTATTTATTTTATAAATGCTCAATTGGGTGTTGTTAGCCTAAAGTTTAAAATTTCTGACACTATTATTATTTACAGATTAAATTCAACTCAAAGTAGGGATGCCTAAAAAAGTGTATATTCGATACATGTACGATGCGATATTGTCATATCGCATCGTACATGTATCGAATTTGTTTGTATCGTTACGCGGTATTATTGTGGATCGAACAAACTTTGTATCGATATATTGTATCGTATGCTTTTCAATAGATATATATTAGGTCTTTACCTATGAAATTGCCGTTCTGCAGTACTGGCCATTTCAAATCAAAATAATTTTTGTTTGGCTAAGAATTCTAATTTCAAATTAATTTTATTTTAAAAACATGGATTCTTTTTTCCAAAAGTAGTCATTTCTTTATTGATTAGTGTTACATTTTCATCGCATTTCAATCTTTTTCGTCATCATGGATACGTTAAAAATTCGAGTAATTATGGAATATGAGTACCGTCGTGGCAGCAACGCGGCACAAGCGGCACGCAACATCAACGACGTTTACGGAGCTAACACTACAAACCAACGCACCACCTGTTATTGGTTTGCTCGCTTCCGTTCTGGAAATTTCGACCTGAAAAATGAACCTCGCGGTCGTCCGAAGACTTTGGTCGACAATGACGAATTAAAGGCGGTTGTGGAAGCTGATGATACACAATCTACGGCTGAATTAGCAGCAGCTTTCGACGTTAGCGTCAAAACAATATTGGTCCATTTGCGTCAAATTGGCAAGGTAAAAAAGCTTGACAAATGGGTGCCCCACGAACTCAATGATCGCCAGCGCGAAGTACGCGTCGAGACGTGCCTTGCACTGCTCAACAGACACACAAATGAAGGAATTTTGAACCGCATTGTTACCTGCGATGAAAAATGGATTCTGTTTGATAACCGCAAGCGCTCAGCAAGTTGGTTGGATCCTGGTTCAGCACCTAAACAATGCCCTAAACGAAAACTTACCCCTAGAAAAGTGATGGTCACTGTTTGGTGGTCTAGCGCCGGTGTGATTCATCACAGCTTCTTACCAAACGGGGTGAGCATTACTGCAGATGTGTACTGTGAAGAGCTGAGCACAATGATGGAGAAGCTGGCGCATCTCCAACCAGCATTGGTCAATCGCTCGTCTCCGCTGCTCCTGCACGACAACGCGCGACCTCATACTGCACAGCAGACGGTCTCCAAGTTGCAAGAACTGGGGTTGGAAGCTCTCCGTCATCCGCCCTACTCACCAGACCTTGCGCCTACAGACTACTACTTTTTCCAGAATTTGGATAACTTCTGGGCGGGAAAAAAATTCAATACCCGAGAGGCAGTACAAAATGCCTTTGAAGAATTTGTTGCCTCCCGTCCAGCTGATTTCTTTAAGAAGGGCATCAATAAACTGCCACTGCGATGGCAAAGATGCATTGATTGCATGGGTGATTACTTCGATTAATACAAATAAAAAAATTCATGAAAAAAATTCGTTTAAATTTTTTCATACAAAACGGCAATTTCATAGGTAAAGACCTATTAATAAGGGTATTCAATGGAAAGTGGTATCTTTTTAATGTTTTCACTGTATTCTTTTATGTTTAATACAAAATGAATACTTAAGTATACGTATTTAAACATTTTTTTTTTAAGTTTTAACAGATTTCCGTATCGTTGCTTTTACTGCCGGTGCCATTGTAATGAAAATGAATATGAAACATAAGGTTTGTAGCTCAAACTCCGGCGGTAGCTCTCGTATGTAAGTAGGTCTCTTATGTAATCCCCCCCCTCTTGTTGTGTAATCAGATGCTGAAGTCCGGTCTTGAGTTTCTTTCTAAATCTGGACCATAATCCTGACAGCGTCGGCTACTATGTCGTTCCAACGCCTCGCATCCAGTTTTGGACTCAGTCACAAGACCCATTATCCCTCGACCACGAGACTAGTAGTCATGTGCTCATTCCACAAACACACAAACAGCTGTTATATTTCTGTATGCACTAATATTAGAATTTTTAGCTCATTGGATATTTGCCAGGTCTTAAAACGCTTCTGCGTTCTCCTCAGATTTATGGAATTAGGTGCTTTTTTTGTTTGTTTATACTCGATACAAAAAGGAAAAACAATTTAATTGAGACGTTTTAATTTGTATCTACCCATTGTCACTTGTGTTTGTACAACGTGTAACAAACGTAGTAGTTAGGCTAATGAAACGGATCAAGTTGTAAAACATGAGTTTACAAAATACGAGTAAGGAATATGTTGTTTTTATTTTATTGTGGTGGAATTTCGACATTTTTAACTTAATGAATATTATAGTTATGTCCTCCTAGGCTGAATTTCGGACACGGCGTCCAATCTCAATAGAAATTAGCCATCTGCGCGGGACATATTATACTGCACAAGTGTGTGCGCAAACACAGGAGCACTTTCTATTCCATCACTCTTATGATCCGATGGGACGCTTAGTGACACGACCGGAAAGAGGTCAGGTACAGGACCGACGGCTTTACGTGCTCTCCGAAGCACGGGGGTATATATAACACTTGCGCTCCTGCCCGACTACCTTGGTCGTCTGGTGGATCCCTTAGTCGCCTTTCACCATACCCACGTTATTTTTTCTGGGCTGAGAACCACACGGCTAAATTCCAATATTATAGCCATAGCCTCAGGTCTAGCTCATAGCGAGATGCTCTCACCGATCCGCAAGTGATCGGCGAAGTTAAGCAACTAGGCTCGCGGTCAGTCCATAGATTGGTGACCGCCATAGTGGTTTAATTTCTGAGCGTCTCCGTACTTCGGAGGTCATGTTAAGCGGTCGGTCCCTGTTGTAGCCATTAGGCAAAAGTCGTTAAGCCATGTCAGAGGCCTACTGGGCGGCTTGTACAACACTATGGCAACCACTGCCCATACGATAAGTAAGGTACCCGTACCTGACCTCTTTCCCATTCCCTCCCATCGGATCATGAGAGTGATGGAATAGAAAGTGCTCCTGTGTTTGCGCACACACTTGAGCATTATAATATGTCCTGCGCAGATGGCTAATCTCTATTGAAACTAGCCGCCGTGGCCGAAATTCGGGTAGGAGGACATCATCAATATAATATTTTGCAAAACCAAACAATCGGACCCGGTACCAATACACCTGTGTGTGTTGATTTAAAAAAAGTTTTATTCTCGAAGACTTAAAAAGCGCTTGTAAATAGTCAGAACATGTTTGTAGTAATATAGTTAACTAAATATAGTTAGGTACATAATTATAGGTATTTGGATATGCGGCTTATATGAAAACATTTAGAAATAACTTTTAATTTATGATAGTAATGATTTTATTTACTTAGCTAGCTTATTAAAGTTATTGTCAAAGAGATTATTTATGGGTTTAATTATAGAAATTTATAGTTTTATATATATTTTACTACATCTTGTCTGAATGGTTCTGTCGAGTTTAAGTAAGATTTAAATATTATCATTATTTTTCCGTCGTTTTCGTCCGTCGTTTTACCGTCGTTTTAAACACAAGGTACGCCTACCTTGTGTTTAAAACGACGGTCGCGCTTTAATCCTGCCACCGGATGAAAAGCGCCCCGTCTGAGGAACTGATTACGCCACCTGTGTACTGACGAGTGACGGCTATTCCCATACAAAACATGCCAATCAGTTGACGCACTCTCTCGAAGAGCCAAACATTTTTTGCGTACTTCGTTAAATATATTGTAAAATGTATGATAGATTACTCATCATCATAACAGGTGTAAAACGTCCACTGCTGGACAAAAGCCTCCACCTAAGAAACATTGTCGGGCCCGTTGGCGTGGTGTAAATGCTTCCCTTTCATGCCGCGGCTCGTGGATTCAATTCCCACCCAGGACAAATATTTGTGTGGATGAACATGTCTGTTTGTCCTGAGTCTGGGTGTAATCCTACTAATATTATAAAAGCGAAAGTTTGTAAGTATGGATTGATGGATGTTTGTTACTCTTTCACGTAAAAACTAAACTTTACGATAATATAGCTTATACATCGGATTACCTATGTGGTATTCTGATGTATAAGCTATATTATTGTAAAGTTTAGTTAAGTTTTTAGGCTACAATTTATAAAAAGATTGTGTGAATTGGCCAAAATATATGATAAGTGTTAAGTAAGTAGGAAAAAATCTACCATCTGCGAGCTATTCCGGCATGCACTGCCGAAACCGCTAGAGGTACACATCCTACTCATATTATAAATGCGAAAGTTTGAGAGTATAGATGTACTTATGTTTGTTACTCTTTTACGCCAAAACTACTGAACGAATTTTGATGAAACTTTGTAGTAATATAGCTTATAGGCTTATTTATAAGTTTAACGCGGAGAAAACCGCGGGGCATAGCTAGTTATCTATATAAGTATGTATTTACAAAATAAAATAGTATATGTACCATATCAGTTATCTGGTTTCCATAGTACAAGCTCTGGCTTGGTTTGGAGACCGATAGAATTGCGTAAATAATGTTCCAGGATATTATTATATGCTATACTCGCAATTGCCAGACTGTTTGGCGATCGCAATATGATGGTCATAGTACAGTCCCTCGGGTCGACTTTTACCCCAAAGGATGAGATGGGTGATGATATTCTGATATTCGCCGCCGTTACCCCACGTCGTCGTCGTAGTAGATTAGCCAAACATTAATATACTAATTTCACCATCTATTTTCCTGCAAATCATGTAGGAGTAATATAAATAAAGGACGTAACTTAAAGAGCGCGATCTACTCATAATAATAGTAATAATAAAACCATTTTATTTTTCTCTCTCAATAGGTCTAGGTCTAGTAGGTCTTACAATTAGTGAACCTTAAAATTTCACTTATGTGAGAGACTGGTGCCTGATATAGGTTTCCAAACGAAAACCTGTGGTACAGGACACCAGTGCCCCACCCTCTTTTAAAAATTAATAGGTACAATTTTAATTTTACCAGACATTGAAACGAAAAAAGGAAAAATATAATAATAAACATATAATATAAAAAAAGAAGTTTTGTTGTGAAATTTAAGCAGAAGAACGTGTGAATATTGTGTATAATGTGAGGATTGTAAATGAATGGATGACAAAACTCATAAAACTGAACTACATAGTTAAATATGAAAATTAAAATATTGGCTTCCCATACGATATCAGTTGAGCGTTGCTCTTGTATTGGGGAGCTAACCGTTAACAAGGCTATGGACTATATGAGACCGCAGGAATTTGAACCTTAACACTTTGGAATGACGCCAAACAAATGGAATCCAATATATTCTACCAATTTTCAAAGTTCTGCAAAATTACACAAACATTTTAACTGTTAATATCCATTTATAGTTAGTATATAAATCAATAAAAATAAATATCAAACTCAATATGTGATCTTGACATAAGTCTAATCTTATTCTTCTTCTATTATAATAAAATTAAAACATAATAATTGAATAACATTAAATTATAAATTAATATTTTCGGCATACACTAATAATAATATCTGGGGACAATGTCACACAGATCATCCTAGCCCCAACCCAAACTAAGCAAAGCTTGTACTATGGGTACCAGGCGACGATATACATACTTATATAGATAGATAAATACTTATATACATAGAAAACATCCATGACTCAGAAACAAATATTCGTGCTCATCACACAAATATTTGCACTTACCGGGATTCAAACCCAGGACCACCAGCTTCGTAGGCAGGATCACTACCAACTAGGCTACGGTGACCGCCAATAACTATATTAACAATCAGTAATCCTACAAAGAATTATCGCTAAGGTGATCACTGACAGACTAGTAGAACTCTTCCACCAGTAGATGTGTCAGTTTCTTTTTATAAATTCATGTCGTGCCATCTTTATAAATTTTGAGTTATATTTATTACATATAGTATACTTATTACTAACACTAGTTTATAAGAAAATTGTTACTAACTTATTGGACACTAATTTGGTCTGAAAATAAAGTCTTATTGTTATTCTTATGATAAAGGGTTAATATATATTTTTTGTATATTGCATTTTGATGTGCTGTTTACTTTTAAAGGAAAATTGAGGGTCTTAATTTACGTCCACTATTTGGATTATATCTACACGATTTGCCAGAAAAATAGATGGAGATAGATAGAGGCGGAATTAGCATATTAATGTTACTACAATATATTTAGCGATAACCGCAAGAAATGTATATTTTTTCTTTTAAAGAAACTGTTCAAGAATGGAGTAGGAGTGGGGTTATTGACTTGTTATTAATTGCATCATTGACATCAAATGAATGACAGTTGTTTGTGCATATATTTTATAATTGCCTGCTCAGTATCTCTTAGAATTGGGTTAGTCGTTGTATCGATCTACAATACGTTGCCCGGAATGTAATGTACAATCAGCTACATTAATATGTATATACAGATTATACTAACAATTTATGGTCTTTGGTTACTTTAATAAATAATCTTACTTCGCAAAAAAAAAAAAATACAATATATTCTTCATACATGCTCTCCATACATACAAATATACTCACGCCTCTTTCCCAGGGAAGTAGGCAGAGACAATGAATTTACTGTCATTATATGAAAGAAGATGGTCAAAAGAAGTATCATTCACACAAGCTAGGTAGGCTTGTTTGAATGATACAACCGGAAGGGGAAGACCTCGTAAAACATTCTATAACCAAATCGGAGATATTCTCAAGAAAGGCCAGGTCAGAAGGACCCTAAAGTCCTTCTGACCTGGCCTTTCTTGAGAATATCTCCGATTTGGTTATAGAATGTTTTACGAGGTCTTCCCCGAGGTATCTCCGATTTCTAGCCAGTGATTGGTGAACGCAACACAGCTCGTCTCCGCTCGTCTCCGCTCCACCTCAGTGGAACCGAAGCCTTAAGTGGGCAATAATTTTAGATTAATAAAATTAATTTATCTGTGAGTATGGGTTATGCAAACACAACTGCCATCGTCATTTAATTTCTGAGTGTCTCCGTGCTTCAGAGGGCACGTTAAACTGTCGGTCCCGGTTAGCTTTTATTTAACAAACAAAATTTTACGGTCACCATAGCCTAGTTGGTAGTGCTCCTGCCTACGACGCTGGTGGTCCTGGGTTCGAATCCCGGCAAGTGCAAATATTTGTGTGATGAGCATGTACATTTGTTTCTGGGTTATGGATGTTTTCTATGTATATAAGTATTTATCTATCTATATAAGTATGTATATCGTCTCCTGGTACCCATAGTACAAGCTTTGCTTAGTTTGGGGCTAGGATGATCTGTGTGACATTGTCCCTAGATATTATAGAAAATACTTTGTACACACATAGCAAATTCCGTTTCATGTTTTGTGTGTGCCTTGATCTTTGGACCATCAATCTTACTGATTGGAAATATTAACATCCAATCGTCATAACAAACAGTCATTCCTGTAAGTAAACAACGTTTATACATACTTCATTGATTGTATTATGAAATACATATAAAAAGAATATGTGTTAATGTTGATAAACATTTATATTAACTGACACAACAATGATTTCGTGTTTCTATGTGAAGAGACAAGAAACTAATTTAGATTTGATTTGAATTGATCCTTCCAATAGTATAGACTATGATCATAGTTACAGACATATATTATTCAATTAAATTAAAAAGCCGGCCAAGTGCGAGTCGAACTCGCGCACGAAGGGTTCCGTACCATTATCTTTAAAAACGAGCAAAAATTCACGTTTGTTGTCCATACAACAAACGTGAATTTTTGCTCGTTATAATTAATAATATTCTCGTAATATTTAAGAGGGCTCCCATGAGCCCTCTTAAATATTTATTTTATTTAGTTTTTTAGTATTTGTTGTTATAGCTGCAACAGAAATACATCATCTGTGAAAATTTCAACCGTCTAACATACAGCCTGGTGACGAAAAGACAAACAGACAGACAGCGAAGACTTAGTAATAGGGTCTCATTTAACCCTTTGGGTATGGAACCCTAAAAAAAGACGACTTACGCAAAATTACACAAGACTGAAGTAAAACTTAGATATACGAAACGTAACCGACTATGAGAGAAAGAAATCTCTGCTCGCACCTCTCTCTCTTGCCCCTACAGTAATATACAAAACGTAACTCTCTCTTTCTATCTTCCCTACTATATGTCCGTCTCAACTTCCGTTCGCTTTGCCCAATCACACTTCTCGTCACGCATTCACCAGCTTACACCCCAAATCAAGCGTGGGTAAAGAAGTTTGTCTTGGCACATATTTTACTTTTATTTTTTTTGTTTAGTCAGGGCGAATGCTAATGCACGCCACCCGCAAAAAGTGTCTGCGGGTGGATATGTCGGACTCGCACCGACTAAACCTAACCTGCCGTGGACTCTCCGGTGCCCCTCTTTTGCGCCGTGTCCCAGATGGTTGGGTCAGGCACCCGGGGAGGACTGTGGGTTGCCCTCCCCATTTGCCGACTCACTTATTTTACCCTACCGTGCAGTGCTTGAAGTGACAGCTAACGAGAAACACTGCCAAGAAGCTCAGTAGGAATCCTTTTTTTTTCTGAACATCTGATTACAATCGAATTATCTAAATGCCTTGAATTTTATCATTAACTAGCTGTGCCCGCGACTTCGTCCGCGTGTTAATTAGTTTATTTAGTTTTTTAGTAAAATAAAATACTTTTTCTAAAATAAAAGTAGCCTAAGTTACGCCTTATTACATCAGCTACCTGCCAATAAAAGTCCCGTCAAAATCAGTCCAGCCATTTCAGAGATTAGCCGGAACAAACAGACAGACAAAAATTGTAAAAAATGTTATTTTGGTGTATGTACCGTATATATATTCATATTTATGTAGTAAAAACCGGCTATTTCAATATTACAAACAGACACTCCAATTTTATTTATTTGTATAGATATAGACTGAAACTTTGTAATATGCCTATGAGCGAATCAAACCATGCCTATATCCTACTAATGATATAAATGCGAATGTTTGCGAGTATGGATGTTTGTTACTCTTTAAAGCAAAAACTACCGAACGGATTTTGATGAAACTTTGTAGTAATATAGGTTATATATCCAATTAACACGGGCTATAATTTATAAAGTTTACCGCGGGTAAAACCGCGGGGTACAGCTAGTTTAAAATAAACGGAGGTTTCACCTCAAAATGTGTGGAGCACATCTGCAAATACTGCTGGCCTTCTTACATGTAATCATCATCATAATATCAGCAGAATGATGTCCACTCCTGGACAAAGGCCTCCCCAAGGATATCTTTTGTGCTGCCCGTATCCAGCGGCTTCGTGAACTTATATTCTATCTAATTATAATAACACTCACACATGAGACTTAGACCAACGCAGGCGCACTACACTAGATTCGATTGTTTGGCCTCGCCGTTAAAAGTATCGTTATTTATTTCGTTCTAAATTCATATGTTGAAATTGTTTTAAATTGCCGATATGTTCTAGAATAAACCTTGTTTCGGTATCCTACTAATATTAAAAAGGCGAAAGTTTGTGAGGTTGGATGTATGGATGTTTGTTATTCTTTCACGCAAAAATTACCGAACGGATATTGATGGAACTTGGTAATAATATAGCTTGTTTATCCAAATAATACATATGCTATAATTTATAAAGTTTAACGCTGGTGAAACCGCTGGGCACATCTAGTAGGATTTATAGTGACTGGGAATTAGTGACTGACACTTAAACATATGATTCGACTCATGGTAACAAATGTATATTTATACTTTTTATTTTATAATATTTTCAGTAAATAAAATTATATAAACACACGGTCGTCTGATCCTAACTAAGCAGAGCTTGTACACACGGCTACACATCAAGCTATACATTTACAGTATAACCTGATCTCGCGTTGTATAGGATTTCCATACAATGACAGGTCAGCTTATATTGGAAATGTATAGCTTGATATGTAGCCGTGTGTACTATAGAAACCAAAACTGATATATTACATATACTAACTTTTCTTTTGTAACTACATACTTCTATAGATAATTACACCCAGACTCGGGAACTGGACTGAACTGGGTGGGAATCGAACTCACGAACTCCGGACCAACCACACCTATTGGCCGTTACTAATCTATATTGTGTGTTCCGCAGGCCAGAGTCGGCGGAGACGTCCGAGTTCGCGGTGGAGTGCGGCGACGTGATCCTGGTGGCCACGGACGGCGTGTTCGACAACGTGCCCGAGCCCGTGCTGCTGGGCGAGCTGCGGCGCGCGCAGGCGCAGGCGGGCGACGCGGCGCGCCTGCAGGCCGTGGCCAACTCCATCGCGTGGATGGCGCGCAACCTGTCCTTCGACGGCTGCTACATGTCGCCCTTCGCCAAGAGCGCGCGCCAGAACGGCATCGACGCTATTGGTCAGTATACCCTCTACTACTCATCATCATCATTGCAGCTAAATCATGTACACTGTTGGACAAAAGCCCCCTCAAAGAATAGGGGGATATGCCATAATCGCCACGCTTGGCAGGCGGGTGGGCGATCGCATGTTTGATGGTCATAGTTTTCAGAAAATCGCTGCTGCCCGTTTTTTTGATAGATGTTTCCTCGGGACGATTTCTCAGCCTCGGGATGAGATGGGGTGATGATATTCTACAGTGACTTTTCTACTACTGCTAACCCTTAATTGATCATAGCGAACATATGTAGCCGAATAAATAATAATAATAAAATGAATTTATTGAGTCAAATAACTAACTTATTTGCAATTTTTTTCAACCCGCCAAACTGTGTAACAGTTTGTCAATTGACCGCGAGCTTCGTTTAACCTCCCCGATTACTTACGGACCAGTGAGAGCATCTAGCAATGACCACAGTATAAATATGGACAGTAAGGAAACTAATCCTAGTTGATGAAATAAATACTTACACTCCATTGAAGCAATAGGGTTATAACTTTTATTTATTTACTTAAGGAAACTCGACAGCCCTAATAAATTGCATGCCATGTTGACAGTACAGTACATAGCCAGCTGTCAAAGCTCCTGCTACCAACAAGTCAGTGCCAAAACTTTTAGTGAAATTAAATATAAATCACAGTGTTAACATTGCAAAACTTACACCACAATGTGCAGAATCAACAAGAGTATCAGTGTTATCGTTTGTAACTAAATTAATTCGCGAGATAGTGCTGAAATAGTGAATAAAACACTGGATTTTTCTACCCACTAATGGGGAAATAATTTAGCTGTCAACATAAATATTTATATACCCCCATATATTCTTAAGACAAGTGATAACTGACATCTGTCACAAGTTAAAGTGTTGCCATATCTACTTTAAAAATTCGACTCATTATCTAAATAAAAAAATGAAAAAATCTAATTAATTTAGATAAGACATAATTTTTTTTTAAGAAAATGGTGGCTGGAACTGATGCATCATGAGTGAACCCGTACTCAAAACCCCTCTTAAAAGCCTGACAACTGCAACCCAACCATGCCAATTTACACTAACAACAAAGCCTAGTGGGAGTGATAATAATGGTTGGAAGACTCAAAATTCACATAGTAAAAGGTCTAGAACCAGCCCAGACCAAAACGGAAAAGAGAAACAAATAAAACTGACCTCTAATTGGCTATCCAAGACATCACCTGTATCAACGTCAAACAGCTTTTCCCAACTAGAAAATGCCACACCTCAAGAAGAGCAAAATTCTACTGCAGTGAAGCATATCATGCCCCCACCAATTTTTGTTGATAAAGTTAGTAACATTCAACCTCTAACTAGAATGCTAGAAGATGCCATACAAGGTGATTATCAAATCAAAATATTGCCATCAGAACGAGTCAAAATACAAGTTAAATCAGCAGAATCATATACTACTGTCTATAAGGAACTGAAGACAAGGAACACTGAATTCTTCACATACCAACCTAAAGAAGAAAGAAGCTTCAGGGTAGTCCTAAAGCATATTCACCCCTCTACTGATACCGAAGAAATTAAATCAGCTCTGGAAGACTTACAACATGAAGTAAGAAACATCTGGAACATCAAACACAGACAGACCAAACAACCGCTTAATATGTTCTTTTTGGACCTAAAACCTCAATCAAACAATAAAGAAATTTATAAAATAACAAGCCTACTTAACTGTAAGATCATCTTTGAGGCTCCTAGTCCAACACGTGAAATTCCACAGTGTAGTAACTGTCAACAGTATGGACATACCAAGAAATTCTGTCATAGAGAACCAAAATGCGTAAAATGCGCAGAATCTCACCGTACTTCAGATTGCCCCAGAAAACAACGATCCGATAAAGTTAAATGCATCCTTTGTGATGGTAACCACCCAGCAAACTACAAAGGGTGCAGCGTTTACAAGGAGCTTCAGAAGGTCCAATATCCAACTACCTCAAACCAAAGGAAACAACGGCAACCAATTGTCCAACGACAACAACCATCAGAACATGGACATCGAACTTACGCAGAAGCGCTTCAAGACAACTTACCACCACAGAAAACGAATAAATCACAAAATACGGAAAATTTTCTACACAAGTTAAATGAAACCATGCAAACTATTATGAACCAAATGGTAGCCCTAACACAGTTACTAGCTGAAATCACGTCAAAACTGGCTTTACATTCCAACCATTAAATATTTGTGTATGGAATGCCAATGGCCTGTCCAACCACTCCAATGAGTTAAAAATATTCTTAAACACGCAAAAAATTGACGTCATGCTCATTTCTGAAACCCACTTCACTAGAAAGTCCTATCTAAAAATACCAGGATACTCACTATACCACACAATGCATCCTGACAGTAAAGCCCATGGAGGCTCCGCTATTCTTATTAAGGATAATATCAAGCATTATCAGTCAACAGCATTTTGTAAAGATTATCTTCAAGCAACAAGCGTCGTTGTGACTGACGGGACTAGCGAACTAACCATCACAGCCTTATACTGCCCGCCAAAACACAACTTGAAACAAATAAACTTTGAAGATTTCTTTAAATCCTTGGGAAGACGATTCATAGCTGGTGGTGATTACAACGCTAAGCATACGTTCTGGGGATCGAGGCTTACTCTACCGCGAGGACGGGAGCTACTTAAATGCGTCTAAGCTAACAACATGCATGTTCTCTCTACAGGACAACCCACATATTGGCCTACAGACCAAAATAAAATCCCTGACCTCATAGACTTTTGTGTGATCAAGGGAATTTCCGCAAAATACTTCACCTGTAAATCTTCTCTGGACTTATCATCCGACCATTCACCAATAATCATACATTTTTCCACCACCCTTATTGAAAAAGAAAAAAAGTGCGTTTTACATAATGGTAAAACAAACTGGACACTATTTCGACACCTAATTGAGATGGCACTCCAGGAACCAGTTTCACTGAAATCAGAACACGATATTACTGAAGCAGTTGAACACTTTACCCGAACCTTACAAGATGCTGCTTGGGAATCAACTCCAATAAGTAAAAAATCTACCAAAGATTGTCATGTAACTAACCGTATTAAAGATCTAATTATCTGGAAAAGAAAACTAAGAAAAAAGTGGCAGCTATCAAAATGTTCACAATCGAAGAAAACTTTAAATCACACCACCAGGGAGCTAAAGAACTTACTTGCTGATCATAGTAATAAAAGCTTTCAGCACTACCTCAGTGAACTTGATGTTTCTTCTTCCTCGGACTACTCACTCTGGAAGGCTACAAGAAAATTA
Organism: Pseudoips prasinana; assembly: GCA_951640165.1. Taxonomy (NCBI): domain Eukaryota; kingdom Metazoa; phylum Arthropoda; class Insecta; order Lepidoptera; family Nolidae; genus Pseudoips; species Pseudoips prasinana. The sequence goes on from OX621260.1 coordinate 22,718,352, forward strand.
AAGAGGCCAAAAATGTTGTCTTCTCCTCTTCGTACTCCAGACGGTAAATGGGCTCGTTCAGACACCGAAAAAGCAGAAATATTTTCTGCACATCTGATGTCAGTTTTTAAACCACATCCAAATGAAAGCCCACCCAATCATGAAAAAGAAATTGATGAATTTTTACAGGAAGAGAGACCGCTAACGGAGGTGGAAGACGACATTCCTAAGTTCACTAAAAAACAAGTTGCGCGCGCAATACATAAAATAGACCCTAGAAAAGCCCCAGGATATGATCTCATCACAAGTCGCCTACTAGCTGAACTACCGGAAGCAGGGTTAACTATGCTCACGTCCATATATAATGCAATGACAAAACATAAGTTCATTCCACCTCAATGGAAGGTAGCACAGATTATCATGATCTCAAAACCCGATAAAAAACCAGATGATCCAAAATCTTACCGACCCATCAGCTTACTACCCATCGCTTCCAAGATATATGAGTCGCTGTTACTGACCCGCATGCTTCCAGTGATTAAAGAGAAGCATCTAGTACCAGATCATCAATTTGGCTTCCGCCACAAACACGCCACAATAGACCAGATCCATAGACTCACTGAGAAGATCGTGAAATCCTTTGAGGAAAAAGAATACTGCGCAGCGGCGTTCTTAGACATATCCCAAGCTTTCGACCGCGTATGGCACAAAGGTCTTTTATATAAAATCAAATCATCCATGCCCCACTATTTGTACGCGATCATCAAATCTTTCTTAAATAACCGATACTTTATGGTTCAGTGTGGCAATGCTATAACAAAACTATGTCCCATATCTGCGGGCGTACCACAAGGAAGTGTGATTGGCCCTGTACTTTATATACTGTTCACGGCAGACCTACCAACAAGCACAACAATCACTACCGGAACTTTTGCGGACGACACGGCCATCCTAGCATCTCACAGCCAGCCAGAAGTAGCAGCCAAAATGCTACAAAATGGCCTGGACAATGTAGCCATTTGGCTTAAGAAATGGCGCATCAAGGCTAACGAAACCAAATCGGTCAATGTTACCTTTACACTGCGAAGAGCTTCTTGTCCACCAGTGAAACTAAACAATGTAGAAGTCCCACAGGCTGACCACGTGCGATACTTGGGTCTGCATCTGGACAAACGTCTTACCTGGCAAAAACATATCTTCACCAAGAGGAAGCAACTCAGTATCCAACTGAGAAAACTTTATTGGCTCATTGGTAGAAAATCCTAGCTAAAACTGGAAAACAAGCTCATACTCTACAAGGCTATACTAAAACCTGTTTGGACATACGGCATACAACTGTGGGGAACAGCATCTCACTCCAACATAGAGATAATACAAAGATATCAAAATAAAATGCTAAGGTTAATAACAAATGCCCCATGGTTCATCACCAACGAGCAGCTGCATAAGGATTTAAACATGCCCACAGTTAAAGAAGAAATAACCAGACATGCAAAGGCATACAAAGACAGAATTGTAATCCACCCAAACAAACTAGCCCAAAAATTGATGGAAAAACGATCATCAAAGCGCAGACTCAAACGCAAAATACCACAAGATGTGCTAATATAAATGCACATATTAAGTATAAGGGTGCGACATAGGTCTCACTCCTTAAAAAGCCAATTGCAGTGACAGACATACAGCTTAATGTCCTACAATAGTGACAGATTGCTGTAATAAATAAAATTAAAAAAAAAAAAAAAAAAAAAATGTTGACAGTACGATTACACTTAGCCTATTACAGAGATCAACAACAATGTTAGATAGACACAACCTTAATTAAATTATATCTAACTAATGAGTCTCTAAAATCTAAGATAAATTTCTGATTAGTTCGTGACAAGCTTTGTTTTTAAATACATTTTTAGCCAGTGAGAAAATAACAATTTTACTAATTTTGACAGTGTAAGTGTGAAGCAATCGCGTTACAATAGTAGCAACCATTATTGTTTTGATATTGATGTTTGTTTTAATAATCTGCAGGAAGTTTAAAATACCATAGCTCCGGCTTTGATGAAGCCGAATTCAAACAGCCGTGTACTTCGCAATTCCCTCGTGGCATTTTTAAAAAACTTAAAGATCACCATTCGTCTTGACGTGGGATTCAATACAATGCCAACCGCTTACGCGGCGTCCTGCGTTAGCGATCTAGACGCGACCGCAAAGCGGCGCGGCGCGGCGCGAAAACAACAAGCAGTCGAAACCTATTGAAGTTGCCTACGTGACAAAACGCGGTGTGGAGCGGCGCGAAATGAAGCGAACGCGATCAGTTGGCTTTATATTTTTGCGCAAACAGGATGCGGTGCCGTCGTGTTTTTGCGGCGTCGGTGGCGGCTGCGCGAGACGATTCGCGTGCACGTAGGACATAGCCACCGCGTCGCACCTCATCACACTGACCTCGCACGTCACCGCTTCGTAATCGCGTTCGCTTTGAACCGCCTACGTAGGACGTAGCGTTAGGGGTCTTTTCGATGCGCATGTTTGAGTGAGTGTGCTGTATTGAGCGTTTATAAGTAGTTTCCGTACTGTCTGTATTTTTTATACTGTGCAATGACATTTATAATATTAGTAGGATATTAATGTTACCTATTTTGTTTCCAGGGGGGAAGCCAGATGACATAACAGTGCTACTAGCAATCGTAGCGCTATGAAGATGTCCCCATGTGATTTACGTAGGTAGATTTTTAGGTACATTTTTGTTCAAGATTACATCAAAATTTAGTTTTATAGTAGTGATAGATAACGAAACCAAAAAAAAATTGAACTTTGGACCCCATTTTTTATTTGATCTGTAATAAATTTTTTCGATGTCTTCGGTTATTGAGCTAAGGAGGTGCCTATTGCATTCGAATTATTACGATTATATACGACATTTGTGAAGCTGATTGTCAGTTCAGCCGTGCAATTACTAAATTGCCGTAACAGGGAAGCATCATCATATCGGCCGAAAGGCGTCCACTGTTGGACAAAGTTCTCCACAACTCCCGGTTAAGTGCTGCGTGAATCTTGTTGACCTTGGTTTGGTCCACCTTGTAGGGGGTCTGCCCAGAGAAGCATATTATTATCTTGGTCTTGGTAAATATCCAAGGTAAGAATTGCCAAGCTGAAGGGGCATATAACCGACGGCCGCTGGGGCAGAAAGATTCTCGTGTGGGGACCATGAACCGGAAGACGATCTTGCAAGGGTTGCGGGCTGCACAAGACAAGCCATTGTGGAGATCGTTGGGGAAGCCTTTGTCCAGCAGTGGACGTCTATCTGCTGATATCATGGTGATGATTCTGAAATATCACTTATTGGTATTACTATGATGAGTACACTTTGTTATGAATGTTTAGTTTCACGGCAGATTTAAAGATGTGAGTGATAAAAGGGCGTATGTAACTTTTTATAGCGTTCTATTTTACGTCATAGCACAAAAGCTTACGGCATAATTTTGTACAGCAAAACTGGGCTTGTTATAAATTTATAATAGTATCAATGGATATCTCTGTTTATGTATATTTGACATTTTATTTTGAAGTTTTACAAAGTCTTGTTTCTATACTCTTTGTACGTGTGACTCCAATGTGTTACAGTATGATCTCAATGTTGTTTTTGTGACTTGTACAGGGCAAGCATGGGCTTGCTAGACGACCTTAGGTCACCTCCTGAACTTGAATTGTCTACCTTATTATATTTATGAAATAGAGTTGTTTATTCAGAGATAACACGCTGTGACATCATGATCTGATAGTCGTGCTTCTGGATTATTGTGATATAAATAAAATGCAGTCTGTAGCTGCATAATATGTAATGGCTAGTTTATATTTTGTTAAGTCAGAAATGCATGTGTTTTGTGATAAGTTAACAGTGACAAGTGTTAAGTGTAAAATTCTATCTATCTATACAATTTAACACTGATCGCCACAGTCATAAAGAGGTCTACTTTTAAAACACCAATAACCTCTCAGGTATATTTAGCTGACACAATAAGCAACAACATTTGTCCTACAACTTTTGATAATTTGTTCGTGTTTTTTTTTCGTACAATAATGATTATTAATTTTCTTGCTTTAATGTTTATAACTCTACGCGTATCACAAAGATTACGTAAATATATGCCACAGTCAAAAACTTGTAAAACAACAACAATCCTCTCAGGAATATATAGCTAACACCATGAGGAAAAACTTCTTTTCTATAACTTTTGATAATTTGTTAGATTTTTTTTCGTAAAAACATTTGTATTAGTTTAATTTCCCACTTGACTTTAATTTGCCCCTTTATAACTCTACGCGCATCACAAAGGGCGCGGGGTAGGGGTGCAGCGCTAGTGCCTTTGAACTTGACCCATTTCTCTAGTCGCTAGTCGTCCGTGTATTTTTTTGTTTTCATGTATTGAGTAATGTCTGAAGTCGTAGAACAAAAGTTGTTGCTTATTGTGTTAGCTATCTGGTTTTTCGAGGTTGTTGGTGTTTTACAAGTGACCTTGTCCAATAAGCCGGTTCTGCCATGTTTGTCGGAGATGCTTATCCATCTGAAGCTGATCTGCCACCTCCTATAGCTAAGTTACAGATTTATATATGCCAGCGTGACCACTAATCATTTATATATGAACATTGTTAACAGATATTAACGCGACTAACCTTATTGTTATTTTCCCGACGTTTCGACCAAGTTGCATTGATCGTGGTCGAAACGTCGGGAATATAACAATAAGGTTAGTCGCGTTAATACCTGTTAACAATGTTCATATATAATTATGATACGCGAAAGTTTAAAAGTGTACACTAATCATTTGTCCTGTTCACATCACTCACTTGCACCACAGACTTAACAAAGTATAGACGAGCTATAATATGCTATAAGTCCTTAAATTACGATGGCTTTACGGCAGCCGTGCATAAACTGAATACTGGTACTATTAACCTACTGACTGGTTAGTAAGCCTGCCACAGGTCGTGGGTTCGATCCCCAGCCAAATATATGTGTGATGAGCACAATTATTTGGTCTGTGTCTGGGTGTAATCTATCTATTATATGTATATATTTAGAAATGTATAAGTATGTTTATCAGTTGTCTGATAAACATACTTCTATAAACGAACGTAGGTATGATTAAATTGACTATTTCTCAATCTCTAATATGTATGTGCTTAGAAATATATAAGTATGTATATCAGTTGTCTGGTTACCACAGCACAGGCTCTGTCTTGGGATTAGATGTAAAGGAAAGAAAGAAAGATATTATATATTTTTTCAGTGAACTAGCACAGATAATAATAATACATAGGTACATATACAAAGATTCTTAATTGCTATCTCAGCACTAGTTGCGATATTAACTGTTGCAGCGCTGGTTTTCTGATGGAGCCTCGTAACTGATGGCAGTGTGTTAGCTGCCACAATATATCTATAAATAAATAAATATCCTGGGACATTATTCACGTACGGCCATTTGATCCCAAACTAAGCAGAGCTTGTATTGTGGAAACCAGATAACTGATATACTACATATACTATTTTTCTTTTTTGTAAATAACATACTTATACAACATGTAACGTATTTAACGCACACCCTCAAACACCCCAATTAGAATATTATGTTGTAATCATAATACATACACTGCATTTTTAATTTAACATGTATATGGATTGTTATTTACTAAATTAGTTTCTTGGAATAAAGTTTATTTTTCTTTATTTTGAATGATGTAATTTGTATGAATACAATAAAACTGCTGTTTTAAAAGTTTTATTACTTTGATTTACGGTCCATTTCAATTTGTTTTGACTGTACAGGGTTAATATGATAATAATTTCCGTAGTTTTAATTATTTTAAAATAACAAAATACCTATATAAAAAATGATTTAAATCGATTCAGTAAACGATTCTGAACAAACAATTTTTAGGATGTGCGTTAATTAAGTTACATGTTGTATAGATAATTTACACCCAGACTCAGGACAAACAGACATGTTCATGCACACAAATATGTGTCGCGGGTGGGAATCAAACCCATGACCTGCGTGAAAGGCAGCGTTTCTACCAACCACGCCAACAGGCCCGTTTATCTATCATAATTTAATCCCAGTTTAAGCACGTTCGCCGTTAGAATATCGTACGTAAGGTGTAGAAAATTTTGAATGTCGTTGGGTCAGCCATAATAAATTCCAACCTACATTAAAGAAATAATTGAAAAAGAAACAAACAACCGCTTTTATTATCTGATAAGATTGTACTTTATGAGAGTATGTCAAAATAAATAGGTCATTTCTAAGTAGTGTTGTAAGAAACTCGAGTCTTTTGGTTTTAATTTCGAGACTTGAGTTGATTTTCATTACTTCATTAGTCACAGGATATTGTGGTAAACGGTGTGGATATCATAATTAATTATATTGTATAGCCTAAACATTATTATAGTATACTATTGTGATATTGTTAGTTTTCCCAATAAAAAAAAAAAAAAAAAACGCCTGTACATGAGTCGCGAGTCCTTTCGAGTCTTTTAAGTTCGTTGAGCTATACTGAGTCATGAACTTGATTTGGTTTATTATAAATAAGTCATTCAAATTTATTAACTGATTGAAAATAAATTGCTCATTAAAATTTTTGCAAGAATTAAATTTCATTAAACGCAAATAACCTAATCAAAAGTATCTATCTGACGACTGAATATATGCTAAATATATAATAGTAACGTACTTAATAAATCAATAATTAGTTCATTGTTATTTTATTCACTTCAAACTACAGCTATGGATTTAGAGGACTTTTTAAGTTATCTTTAAAAAAAAACTCAGGTCTTTATATCTTATTTTTCAGGCCTCAAGTCCTTTTACAAAAGACTGCAAATTCTGGATGGCTTAAGGTCTAAGTTTTATTTAAAAGACTTGAGTCTTCAAAAATAGCTGAAGCTTTATTAAATACTAGCTGTGCCCCGCGGTTTTACCCGTGTTAAAGTTTATAAATTATAGCCTATGTGTTAATCCAGGGTGTCAGCTAACTCCACACCAAATTTTATTAATATGGCTCCAGCCGTTTAGACGTGAAGAAGTAACGAACAAACACACTCACAAACTTTCGCCTTTAAAATATTAGACTCGAGTTTGTTACAACGCTATTTCCACGTGTGCGGTGGGTGATGCATAATCAAATACTACATTGTGATAAGATAGAAAGAACAAAATATTTAATTTTGTATTATAATTTGAAATATATCATGCCGCCTTTGTATAACTTTTGATTTTGTTGGCCCAATTGTATAAATAGATGTATTTAGTTTTATTATTGTGTGATTTTGACACTTTCCGTGCCTAGTACTCGACTAGTGGGTTGAAGACTTGGCATGCCCAGCACCCGACTAACGGGTTCATGGCGAGGCTGCGAAAGTGTTAACACTTTCAGTGCCGAGCACCCTCCTGGTGGGTTGAAGACATGCCATGCCCAGGACCCGAGTAGTGGGTTGAAGACTTGGCATGCCCCGCACCCGACTAATGGGTTCATGGCGAAAGTGTTAAAATTGATGGATATACTTCATATTTGATTTTGTAATGTGTCTGGTGTCGTACGCTTTGGAATTGTGTTTGTTTGAATGAAGACTGAATACGTGTAATTATAGTGTTCTTGTTGTTACTACTAGTTTTAATGATGTTACGAAACTATTGAGACGATCACAACTACGGTTCTACGCTAAGACACTTGATTCGTTCGTGCTCAAAATGCCAACTTCGCAAAATGTCTACGGCACACATAATGTTCGAATATGAACACATGCCAATTAAGCTTTTCATTGAAATCAAAACGTTATTACAGCTTCGTTTATTTCGTACAGTAATTGAAATGGTTTTTAAACCGATTTAAAATAACATTTGATTGAATGATTGGTCCCATTTTTTATATCAACATTCAGTTCTGATGCTAGGAATCTAACTTTTTAGTGGTGCTTTTGTCGGTTTTTGTTAAAAAATTTACATTATAATAATCCAAGTAGTAATGTTTATATGAAAATACATTTGAAAAGCGTAGTCTTAATAATTGGCTATGTGAGAACTGGGCTTAGCGCGAAATCGCCGTTTTGCGTGCAATTGTCAGTGCGAAGTTAGCATTCGAAGTGTTAACGACTTCATAACTTTTTTTTATAAACTTATTATATATGTACCTTAATAATATGCGTTTCCTTAAGTTTCTTTTATTATAAAAAATAAATCACCAATCAGTTGTTGTGAAATAGCAGCTTAAAATAGTTTCATTATTAAAAAAGGTTAATATATTATACAGCTAAGTTTAGGATTCATACAAATAGAGCCACCGATGTTGTTTTCATAATGTGTTAAGAATACGGATGACATTTGACTAGCTTGCAACTTCCGGTGTCAGTACAATTCCTTATTTATACAATCGTAATAAATAATAAGATGTCTGGGATTTCTATATCTGGATTAGTGATAAAACCGCCGTATACGACTAGTTGTGCCCGCGGTTTTACCCGCGTTAAACTTTATAAATTATAGCCTATGTGTTATTCGGATATATAAGCTATATTACTACAAAGTTTCATTTAAATCCGTTCTATAGTATTTGCGTGAAAGAGTAACGAACATCCATCCATCGTCAGAAGGTTGAGAGGTAGGGCACAGCGTTCATTCGCTCAAAGAGCAGCCCGACTGGGGAAATACCTCCACCTTACAGAAGATATTCCTTAATAATAACATTAATAATTTAATGTTGTGTTTCTACGTGTGAGTAAGGTCGCCAGAACTCATTGGGGTGGGGAGAAGGGTCACCAACACTCGTCTGCTCACTCTTAAAGGCCGGCAACGCACCCGCTACTCCTCTGGTGTTGCGAGTGTACATGGCCGGCGGTGATCACTTACCATCAGGTGACCCACTTGCTCGTTTGTCGTCCTCTGATAAAAAAAAAAGAAACTTCGCATTTATAATATAAGTAGGATAGTATATATCCCTGATTTATAATTCTCTTACTGCTGATTTATTTGAATAAATAAAGAGGTGAATAAAATCATTAACCGCTATAAATTATTAATTAATGGAATCGCATAATGTTATTCTATGGCCCTGCACAATCATATTTATAGAAAAAGTAATATATATATTTTTCAATTAATCTTATAGGGTAATAGAATAACATTATCCCATTTTCAAAGTTAAAGTCGTCTGTGCAAAATTGGCCGAATCCCCGTTTAAAATAGGACCTAAATAACTACTAGGTGGAGTAAGGAACTTTGTTTTTGTATTGAAACTTTTTACTCTAGTCTTAGTGAAATAACGGGTCTAGAATGTTTAAATGTCTAAGATAGTAGAGCTACTTAGGTCACTCTTGCACTCACGACCAAAGTCTAGAAAAAATAAATCTGTCCCTTCTACGCAAAATTGAATCTGTTAGCATCAGTGACGATTTTGCCAATCACACTAATATTATAACGGCAACAGTTTATGAGTGTGTTTGTTTGTTACTTTTGCACGTCTAAACGGCGCGAGCGATTTTAATACAATTTGCTATGTAGTTAGCTGACACCCTGGATTAACGCATAGGTTATAATGTATAAAGTTTAACGCGGGTAAAACCGCGAGGCACAGTTAGTTTAATAAATACTATTTATTCCTTAAAATAAATATTCGTATCGTCATTCTTTTTTATGATTCGTGCAGTGGATGACGTGGCAGTTACTGAGAAACAGCCAGAAAACTTAGTAGGAATCCTTTTTTAAATAAATTTCGCTTCATTAATAACATATTTATTATGTTTGTTGACTTAGAACAACTCAATCCAAAGCACTATAATATGCCCTGCTACACAATTTGGCTTTAATAATTAAGATCTTGCAGTCGACGTTGTATTTAAGAATACATTCTTGGATACAATATGTCTACTTATCAAGGAGTGGGCGAGTGTAATCCAGAATGACAGAGGTTTTATGATATTATTACGATTGTATGTAAATGCATCTTACACCGGACCCCTAAGGCTAAGACAGAACGACACAGATATATTAATTGATTGTTAAAGTTAATTACGGTTTATCAAACAGACTTTTAAAATACCAACTGAAATGATACATTTTTATATACTGTGGACACGGGTCTCAATCGCGATAGAGATATAGGCAAATCATTAACTTGGTTACCCGACATTTCGTTGAAATGATGCATACAGAACTAAAGTCATTTACTTTAGCAAACAAATTTAAATAATAACTTTTCATTTGCTGTGAATATCGATTCCGAACATACTGTTTGAATGATTAACACTAATTAACTTCAACCCTGTTAAATTTCGTTATTATTGATATGTTTCTTATACAACATATAAATTAAATCATCATATCGGCTGAAAGACGTCCACTGCTGAACAAATTCCTCCCCAAAGATCTCCACAATTGCCGGTCTTGCGCTATCCGTATCCAGCGATTTCTTTGAGGATTATATATACTAATGGAGCTCAAATGTACCAAATAGTATTTGGTAGCTGTTAATATTATAGTATCGTCATCAGCTGGATATAGGACTCCACAATATTTTTTTTTTAATTCAGTTTAAGGATCTGGATTCTTCGACCTTATGAGCCTTCAGTAAAATATATTTTTATATTTTCGTCATTAAGTCAATGTCAAGTAAAGTCCGTCACAGTCAAGTCATACATAGTCCTTGTCATACCCCAGTAAAACACTGGATACTTTACTAGAGACTCCTATAGAGTTTTAGATTCAACACAGAAAATCGCAATTCACGGCAATATGGTACTTTTTTTTTTTTTTTAAAGACTACGCCCGCACTAAGGTAACTAATCCCTGTATCGTTGGGTACTTCACAAACATATAATAGACGAACACAAATAGTTGCCCGGCGCGGGACTCGAACCCACGACACGAAGCGGCGAGGCGACAGTCTTAGCCGCTGCGTCACACGTGCAGTCAACTTTCCTCCACTTGTGTACGTTGTCCATGATGTTATGTCTAAAAATCCACCATATTTATACATAAAAACTCGAATTTACACCAGTTTTGAAAATGAAACAATGCCCCGATGCGACGTTTTCCGCGTTGGCGCCAAAACTCCTCCCCAAAAGGTTTCTATAATGTTGTCATTTGGAGGGGTTTGCCTTAGTCACCGCGCAGACCGAGAGGAGCGCAACGGAGAGGATTTTCTTAAGGCACTAGAAAATCAACTTTAGAGCTATAGGAATAAAGTACATATATGCTTGAACTTGACAAAATGCTTGTGCAGTCTCGCACATTATAATGTTCAAGCATACATGCACTTTAAATAATTTTAAAGTTGATTTTCTAGTGCCTTAATAAAATCCTCTCCGCTGCGCTCCTCTCGGTCTGCGCTGACCCTTGGTCACCGCGCTTGGCGTGCAAGTTTCCCCGCGCAGTGTCGACGGTACTAGCACATAGGTGGCGCTGCTGGGTAGCTGGTGTATCCCTTAGTCGCCTTGTTATTCTTTCTATGCCGGAAACCACATAGATATTTCCATAATACAGTGATTTTGGTGTTTCGTTTTCGTCTTAGCCTTATTGTATAGCTATGTCAATGTTAACTGATTTACGAAGCTATTTGAAATGCAAATAGCCTTACAATTATCTGTACAGAAAATATTTTAAAGAAACTGTAATTCACGCTGCATTTGTATGTCAATTAAAATTAATCGCTCGGATACAATGTTGTAAATTTCAATTCGCTATGAACGTATTGCGTGAAAATAGAATAAACGATTCTGATTATGAATATATTTTTTATTTAAACCTATCCTTTTCCTTTAAACTTTTGGACGCCATTGTCATAGATACGTGACAAGTGAAAACTTGCCCTCAAATTTGGAATTCAATCACTTTATTTTGCTCAATATGGGTAGATACATGGTAGTTGTTAAAATGAAATATTGTCCCATGTCCATATTCTACCTTTAAAGGGCAAAGTTCTTATTATAAATTATAATATTATAGGTACTCATTTTTAATCGACTTCAAAAGGAGGAGTTTATCAAATTCACCGGTATTTATTTTTTATGTATGTACACCGATTACTGCTGTGTGGTGACGGCCTAAGAATATCGCCACCCCCTCTCATCCCGTGGTGGGACGTAAAAGTCGTCCCGAGGGAAATATATACACCAGAGAACGGGCAGCAGCGTTCTCCTGAGTACCATGTCCACCTTACTGCGATCGCCAACCCGTCTGCCAAGCGTGGCGATTATGGCAAATCCCCTCAAATGATGGACACAACCAAACCGCGGCCCCCAGTCCCCGGCAGCCCTGCTATTCCCAGCCGTGGTTACGGCAGGGCAGGGGGTGCTAAGAATCCCCGGTAGATTCCACGTTACCAAAAACGATGACCTCTGGCCCTGGCAACGTTTAACACACGTACACTGCGGTCCGACGAGAAGATAACCGAACTGGAGGAAAATCTGAGCAGGTTACATTGGGATATTGTAGGATTATCTGAAGCCCGAAGAGAGGGAGGACTCGATAATACTGAAATCCGGAAACCTGCTCTATTACCGGGAGGGTGACCAACTATCCCAAGGTGGTGTCGGGTTCATAGTCCACAAGTCCCTCGTGAACAACCTAGTGAAAATCGAGAGTGTGTCGACGAGGGTTGGGTACCTTATACTCAGAATCACCAGGCGGTATTCGCTGAAGGTTATACAGGTATACGCACCCACTTCGACATACTCCGATGATGCAGTCGAGGTCATGTATGAGGACATTTCCAGAGCCATACATACCTGGGCAAACGAATCGGTGATGAGCTGAAAGTGGGGCAATTTGGAACCGGGGATCGGAACCCCCGAGGCCAGATGTTGGCTGACTTCATGGAGAAGGAGGGTCTCTTTATGATGAATTCCTTTTTCAGGAAGCCGGCACATCGTAAATGGACCTGGGTGAGCCCCGATGGGAAAACTAGAAACTTCATCCTGTCGACGAGGAGACAAGTATTCAATGATGTCTCTGTGATCAATGCGGTTAAGACCGGCAGCGATCACAGACTGGTCAGAGGCTCATTGAACCTAAATGTCAAACTCCAGAGGTCCGGACTGATGAAGTCTACGCTCCGTCCCATACCGTTCCACCTCCAAAACCCCGAACCCTTTCAACTCGGAACTTCAGAACCGATTCGAATGCCTAGCAGACTGTGAAGAATTGGATACATACCACGACAGGTTCGTGGAAACTGTCCATACGGCCGGGTCTAACTTCTACAAAACCCGCCGTACAAATGGAACCAAAAAGATCTCCGACCATACCCTACAGCTTATGGAAGAAAGGCGGAAAATGATTCTAACATCCTCATGTGATGCTGCCAGATACAGGCAGCTCAACAGACAAATCTCAAAGTCTCTGACTCGCGACACACGCCAATTTAATACTAAAGTGTTCGCAAGAGATTTGTCTATTGGGCAAAGCCAACTGACGAAGCTGAAGACTGAGGAAGGTGGAATCGTCACGTCAAAACCTGAGTTGCTAGGAGAGATCGAGAAGTTCTACGGACAGTTGTACACGACAACGCGACTTCCTGACAATAGTCATGCCTCAGATCCAAGAGCAAGACTAACCCGACACTACACCCAAGATATCCCGGACGTCAGCCTGTACGAGATTAGAATGGCTCTCAAACAACTGAAAAACAACAAGGCGCCGGGTAATGATGGAGTTACAGCTGAGCTTTTGAAGGCGGGTGGTACACCGATCCTGCGGGCCCTTCAGAAGTTATTCAACTCCGTCATACTCGAAGGTCAAACGCCAAAAGCATGGCACAGGAGTGTGGTGGTGCTTTTCTTCAAAAAGGGTGATAAAACCCTATTGAAGAATTACAGACCCATCTCACTGCTGAGCCATGTATACAAGTTGTTTTCGAGAGTCGTTACGAATCGTCTCGCACGAAGGTTTGACGATTTCCAGCCTCCCGAACAAGCCGGTTTCCGAAAAGGCTACAGTACCATAGACCACATACATACGCTGCTGCAGACCGAGGAGTATAACCAGCCATTATGCTTAGCGTTTATGGACTTTGAGAAAGCCTTTGATTCTATCGAAACGTGGGCCGTGCTGAGGTCTCTTCAAAGGAGCCAAATTGACTATCGGTATGTCCAGGTGTTAAAGTGTTTGTACGAAAACGCCACCATGTCAGTCCGACTTCAGGACCAGAACTCGAAACCTATTCAATTGCAGCGAGGCGTGAGACAGGGAGACGTCATATCTCCGAAACTGTTCACCGCAGCATTGGAAGATGTCTTCAAGCTTCTGGACTGGGAAGGCTTTGGCATCAATGTCAATGGCGAGTACATCACTCACCTTAGATTTGCCGACGATATAGTAGTCATGGCTGAGACCCTCGACGACCTCGGTACAATGCTCGATGGCCTCAGTAGAGTCTCTCAACAAGTGGGTCTGAAAATGAACATGGATAAGACGAAAATCATGTCGAACATCCATGTTGCACCTACTGTAGATAAGGTTGGAGACTCTGCACTCGAAGTTGTAGAGAACTATATTTACCTAGGACAGACTCGTATATATCATAACAGAAGTTATCCAACTAGGTAGGTCCAACTTCAAAAAGGAGGTCAATCGTAGAATCCAACTCGGCTGGGCAGCGTTCGGGAAGCTACGCAATATCTTCTCGTCCCAAATACCGCAGTGTCTCAAGTCTAAAGTCTTCGACCAGTGTGTGTTGCCAGTGATGACTTATGGAACAGAGACGTGGTCGCTCACTATGGGCCTTATCAGGCGGCTCGAGGTCACTCAAAGAGCAATGGAAAGGGCTATAATAATAATAATTTTATTTCGGATTACTCCATAAAGTGTTAGTTATAAAAGTCTTATCCTATGTTAGTATCAATGTTTAATCAATAATTTTAATACAAATTCAAACAAATAATCCAGTACTTCAACAATCATAAAATTAAAATCTAACATTAAAATTGATTAGGGAATGTCAGGTCATATGTCAAATAATAAATAAGATAACAACAGCAATATTCAGCTATTTAGCCCAAAAGTACCTTTAAGCTAAACAACAAAACACTAGTGCTGCTGCCCAGTTACCATTTGCATCCATTTGGTTTGGATAGGACAATCTTGACGCGATGCTATCATCCTCAGGATGCCATTGCTGCTATCCCTGACCCGTGCAAAAAGAGAGGCAACTTTTTTTTCTCATGACGGCATAGAAGCCATCCGTGCGGGCCTCCGCAAACATACTTGATGCACTGCAGTCTCTAGGAAGTTTCAACAGCATCCTGAAGATATTATTATACTGAACTCGCAGGATATTGGCAGCCCGGCAGGTATAATCGACCCAAAGAGCACTCGAGTAAAAAGATTGGCAATATGCCTTAAAAAGTGTGATTTTCACATCACTGGGGCACCGAGTGAACCTACGCGCCAACATGTTCCCCCTGGCCGCCAATGCCCTACGTTCGCGTTCTAGATCGGCATCGTCCTTCAGATCGACCGTAACAATATGCCCTAAGTACCTGAAGCTGGTCACCACTCTCAAACTTTCACCGTTTAGCTTAATGGGAGGAACATGTACAAGTGAGTAACTTTTGCCTTTAAAAATAAGGATCTCACTTTTTGAGGAGTTGTATTACAATCCATGTTCCACCGCATAAGCCTCACAGACTGCCACCAGTTTACGAACTGACCCCACAGACGGGCCGAGCAGCACGCCATCATCAGCGTACCATATGTTATTAACACATACACCATCTACAAAACAACCCGTGTACGTACTGCTGAGCTCACCTATGAGGTCGTTTATGTAATGATTGAACAGCAGAGGAGAGGTCAATCCCCCTGCCTCACACCACACTTCATGCCATATGCATCTGACAATGTGCCGGCCCACCTCACCATATTCCGCTGACCAGTGTACCACCATGTTTGTGTATATGTCAGAGTTACTATTCTGTTACTCTATTACACTAAAATGGCTAATGAGCTTTGATATGGAGTTAGCATATAGCCAGAAATTTAATGTAGGATATGAAAAACTATTATAAATAAATAGAAATGTTTGTCTGTGACTGGGTTAGTAATGTTTGTTATGCCGTCTCACTAAAGTTGAATAAGAATTAGGATGAAGTTTGGTATTGAGCAAACTTGATACTAAAGTTATGCTTCAAGGGCTTATGCGATAGCTGTTGAAACCCAATCATAAGGTACATTGGTTGGTAAATAAAGTAAATACTGAAGATTCACTAGTATTGACAAATAATTAACTGTGAGAATTTGAAAATAAATGATGATGTTTGTGTAATTTCTAATAATATTATATTATATCAACCTTAGTATTTTATTTTATAAATTAGTTTTATTGTGTGAACCATAACTTAAAATAAACATAACAGGTTAATCCTTCTAGCATAGACAAATGCTCGAAGGTTTAATCAGAAGCATAATACTATACAGTGAAACCATAAAAGTAACAACTTGTTTCCTATGGGTTCTCTAGTTAGATGGCATTGTTCTGTTCAGCAACTAGCCAGAACAGGTGAGAGTGAGCCAACTCCACTAGGAATATCCCATTTCTATTAACTACCAGTCTATTGACTCACACAAAGGCTAGGTGTTGTATTAATTAAAGCACCTATTAAATAAAACATAGGTATACAGTTTATATTTTCTGTATTTAATAAAGACTTTAACATCTCTTTGACATGATATCTTTTTATTAGTAGTAGTAATTTACTAAGAAATAATATTTAAAAATTGATATTAAATACTACTTATTAGTATACCTAGAGCTTATTTTATAAACCTATTCTTATGTTTCTGTATGTGCCAGAGATACTATGTTGTTACCTACGATAAAATTTGATATAGAGTAAGCATACCTATAGCCAGAAATTGAATGTAGGATATGAAAAACTATTACAAATAGAAATGTTTGTCTTTGAATTTGATTTGGAATGTGATGAATGGGGTGCTAGGTTACTATGTTGGTTATGCCATCAGTGCCATCACACTAAAGGTGAATAAGAATTTGGATGAAGTTTGGTATTGAACAAACTTGGTACCAAAAGTTATGTATGTCTTCAAGGGCTTATGAGATAGTATGTTGAAACTAGGGTTGCCAGATGGTATCCAAAGGGAGGACATGTCCTCCTTTATCATCTTCTGTCCTCCGGTCCTCCCTTACCTAGTAAAAGTCCTCCTTTTGCTTTTTTGTGCATCGTGCATGGCCAAAGGTTAAACGAGCGTGTGCGGTGGCGGGCGGCGGCGTAGGTACTGACTGTGTGCGTGGGTTTGAGTGCCGCGGGTTGATGATGCCGAGACCATTTCTAACGAATTTTACAGTGTAAACTGTTGTGAAGATTATTTGGTGGAATGGATTAAACCCTGGGAAGATTTCAAATGTTTCGAGTGGATGACGTTGCTGAAAGATAACGCAAACCTAAAATATGATGATTTGGTTCCGTGCATTGAGTTCTTGAGTATCAGAGGTGTAAAGATTGACGATGTTTAGCTACACGATCAATTTTGTAACCTAATGTCATTTCTTAAATCCAAATCAGATGATTCTGCTGAAGTGTATTATGATTTGAAGTTGCACGAACAGTGGACAATCTACTTCAAAAGTGTTAAAAACATTGAATGTTTCTCAGAACTGCTTAAGATCTGCGAGTTTTGTTTTTGTATAAGCGCACATAACGCGAATGTGGAAAGAGTTTTCTCACTGATTAATACTCAGTGGAGCAAAGAGAGGAACAGATTAAGTGTTCAGTCAGTTAAATCTTTAATTCTTACTCAATATAATTTAAAAAGCATGTCATGTGAAGATTTTCATAATTATTTGTTGAAAAACCAAGAACTTCTTGCAAAAATTGGCAGCTCAGCAAAATATGATTAAAATTTAATGTGAAAAAGTGAATTATATAATTTTTATATAAGAAATCGTTTTATTTATAGGGGATTTTCTGTAAAAAGGGAGAACATTTGATGTTCTCCCTTTTTACAGAAAATCCTCCTTTTTAGACATATAGGTCCTCCTTAATCGAATTTTCATCTGGCAACCCTAGTTGAAACCCTATCATAAGGTACATTGGTCGGTATATTTAGGTTGAAGAGTAACATAGTTCAAATAGCCGATTACTGCTTCTCAATTTATTGAAAACTTCTTAATTTATGTAGATATTTCATCTGCATGTTCTGTTCTTGATCATTCTCTGATCTTATAATTGATTAATTGTCAACCTTAAACAGAAAGAAAACACGTTATGATCTGCCAAAATAGATTTCGACTTTCGTTGGCCTATTTCATAATTATATTAAGTAGGTATTAATTTAACAAAGATAGCAGCAAAATAACATGCTAACACCTATATGATTTAAAGTTCAAGTAAACTCACCTTACGCTCTATCTTCGTATCAGTGTAATAGTTACAGATTTATTTAGATATACGAGTCGTAAAATCGTCACAAACGAACATCTCCATTTAGTACTTGAGTGTGTTTTAGTTATATTCTCTTCATTCCTTAGTACCACGCAGTGTTTTCAAGACATAATTACGCAAAATAAAGTCTTCACTATTTAATAATTGATAATTTTCATGACAACAAATATGCTCTCACTGTAAAATTCTTGGTGAGTGAAAATACTTCGAACATTATAGTTTCCGTTTACGTTCACGTCCAACTAATTGTCAAATGTGCTACTCGTGGTGCCAAAATAGCATGTCAGACTCGAAAACCATCAAACCGCCAGTTTCTCGATTCGATCAGTTTCATTAAAGAAACTCGTGGTGCGAGTTTTAGTTCTTAACAGTTTCCGCGAGAGGCGCTGGTGCTCAATGTATGGGACGAAACTGTACGTGTGATCGAGTAAGTAAACTGGAGGATCTCATACTAGAGGCACAGTGCCTCTAGTATGAGATCCTCCATATATATAGTATGAGATCCTCTATATAACAAATTGTGGGCAAAATTGGATAGTGCTGGTGTACCAGCACTAGCACGAGTTACCTCCGTATGAAACGGAAACTTGATTTCGAGCTCACCAAACTCGATGTAGTACGCTCGATCATACCTACAGTTTCCTTCACGATCGGTACCACAAGTTCATATATCGAGTTATAGTTTATACTATCATAGTTTTCTGTCAGATACGAGTCAGATTCGATGATCGTATTGATTCAATGTTTCCAAGTTAAGATCAAATTGACAGAGAAGGGTAAATTGACTTGTTATATCCTAAAAATATGATTGATATCAATTAAAATTTTGGTAAGAAAAGTTCTATTAAATCTAAACTATTATTTATGAAAAATATCTTTAAACCGAAAATATTTGTTTTTTAATTTTCTCGAGGTCTTAAACTATTGCAGTAACTTGTACTATACTGACTGTCTTTATATAATATCTCATTGTAATCTTTCAAGAATCAAAACTACTTAAAATATGCAGCTATGAATATTTACTCTGCTACTATACTTAAATATTTCTCTCCAGGAATACTCAAATATCATTTTGACCAGACAAGACTTCACATTCCACAACATTGGAATATGAAGGATTGAGAGTATGAAGTAGTTTGTTGATAGGTGGTGTTGCTGCCTGACTACATGGTTTATCCATTAGTCACCTTTTACATAATGTTGTGATGTTATAAGGTGGTTCTTTTATTCATTATAGGCCAGAAACAACATTGCTCAGAAGTCAACTATATCATCCATTTAAATATAATAATTGTAATTCAACGTTATTGACATATATTTTCTGTTTCAGGATACTCCCACATACACTGAACTTACAAATTAAACAAAAGCTTGGTGACACTTTAAATGCATGCATCCTACTAAAATGATGTTATGAAATACTCAAGATTCACTAGTGTTAACAAATAATTAACTGTGAGAATTTGAAAATAAATGATGATGCCTATGATCTTTGTTTCATTTCTAATAACATTATATCAACCTTAGTGTTTTATTTTATAAATCAGGTTATATTTAATATATGAACCATAACTTTAGATAAACATAACAGGTTAATCCTTTGAGTATAGACAAATGCTCGAAGGGTTCATCAGAAGCATAATACTATACAGTGAAACGATAAAAATAACAAGTAGTTGTGTATGGGTTCTCTGGTGGAATGGCATTGTTCAGTTCAGCAACTAGCCAGAAAAGGTGAGAGTGAGCCGACTAGGAATATCCTATTTCTATTGACTCCCAGTCTCCTAGACTCACAAAGGCTAGGTGTTATATTAATTAAAGTATTAAATAAAACAAATACATATATTTTCTGTATTTAATACAGACTTAACATCTGTTAGACATGCTATCTTTTAATTAGTAGTAGGTAGTAATTTGATTAAATAATATTCAAAAATTGATATTACATACTACTTATTAAGAGCTTATTTTATAAATCTTTTTGTGTATATGCCAGAGTTACTATGCTGTTACTCTATTACACTAAAATGGCTAATGAGCTGACATATGGAGTTAGCATTTAGCCAGAAATTTTATGTAGGATATGAAAAACTATTATAAATAGAAATGTTTGTCTGTGAGTGGGTTAGTAATGTTTGTTATGCCGTCTCACTAAAGTAGAATAAGAATTTGGATGAAGTTTGATATTGAGCAAACTTGATACCAAAGTTAGGCTTCAAGGGCTTATGAGATAGCTGTGAAACCCAATCATAAGGTACATTGGTCGGTAAATAAAATAAATACTGAAGATTCACTAGTATTAACAAATAATGAACTGTGAGACTATGAAAATAAATGATGCCGCCTATGTTTGTTTTATTTCTAATAATATTATATTATATCAACCTTAGTATTTTATTTTATAAATTAGGTATTATTATGTGAACCATAAATTTAAATAAACATAACAGGTTAATTCTTGGAGCATAGACAAATGCTCGAAGGGTTAATCAGAAGCATAATACTTTACAGTAAAACCATAAAAGTAACAACTAGTTGTCTGGGTTCTCTGGTCAAATGGCATTGTTCAGTTCAGCAACCAGCCAGAAAAGGTGAGAGTGAGCCGCTTCCACTAGGAATATCCATTTCTATTAACTCCCAGACTCACAAAGGTTAGGTGTTGTATTAATTAAAACATATACATATATTTTTTCTGAATTTAATAAAGACTTAACATCTCTTTGACATGATATCTTTTTATTAGTAGTAGTAGGTACATAATTTGCTTAAATAATATTTAAAAATTGATATTACATACCTACTACTTATTAGCTTACCCAGAGCTTATTTTATAAAACTTTTATTATGTTTGTGTATGTGCCAGAGTTACTTTGTTGTTACTCTATTACACTAAAATGGCTAATCAGCTTTGATATGGAGTTAGCATATAGCCAGAAATTTAATGAAGGATATAAAAAACTATTTTAAATAGAAATGTTTGTCTGTGAGTGGGTTAGTAATGTTTGTTATGCAGTCACACTAAAGTTGAATAAGAATTTGAATGAAGTTTGGTATTGAGCAAACTTGGTACCAAAGTTATACTTTAAGGGCTTATGAGATAGTTGTTGAACTCAATCATACATAAGGTACTTTGGTCGGTAAAATATGTCAATAAGTAAAAGAAGCAGCTAAACATGCATATAAATGATGTGGATTTGTTCCAAATAATTTGACAAGTATAGGGAACATTGTTGTTTTTAGAACTTAGATCTAGCTCTTGATTGTTGTCTAAATTATGAGTTTGATATTATAACATTGGTGAAAAGTGTATGTCTACTTGTTTTTATTTATTTAGGTTGAGGATTAACATTTTTCCAATGGCCGATTACTGCTTCTTCATTTATTGAAGGCTTCTCAATTTATTGAATTTATGTTGATATTACATCTGCATGTACTGTTCTGGATCATTCTGATCTTTTAATTGATTAATGGTAACCTTAAACAGAAAGAAAACACGTTATGATCTGCCAATATAGATTTCAACTTTCCTTGGCCTATTTTAAAATGATATTAAGTATTAATTTAACAAAGATAAAGCACCGAAATAACATGCTAACACTTATATTATTTAGAGTACAAGTCAACTCACTTTGCGTTCTATCATCGTATCAATAGTTATATTAGTTACAGATTTATTTAGGTAGATTTTAGATACGAGTCGTAAAAAAGTGCGTTTTAGTTATAATCTCTCCATTTCTTGGTACCACACAGTATCTTCAATACATAATTACGCAAAATTAAGTCTTTACAATAAAATAATTGAAGACTTTCATGACAACAAATATGCTCTCACTGTAAAATTCTTGGTGAGTGAAAATACTTTCAAGATTATAGTTTCCGTTTACGTTCACGTCCAACTAACTGTCAAATGTTCTACTCGTGGTGCCAAAATTGCATGTCAGACTCGAAAACCATCAAACCGCCAGTTTCTCTATTCGATCAGTTCCATTAAAAAACTCGTGGTGCGAGTTTTAGTTCTTAGTAGTTTCCGCGAGAGGCGCTGGTGCTCAATGTATGGGACGAAACTGTACGTGTGATCGAGTAAGTAAACTACAGGATCTCGTGCTAGAGGTAGTGGTACCGATTATGAAGGAAACTGTAGGTATGATCGAGCGTACTACATCGAGTTTGGTGAGCTCGAAATCAAGTTTCCGTTTCATACGGAGGTAACTCGTGCTAGTGCTACAGTATCAAACGCTTTTGACATATCGAGAAAGCACGCATATACCGGGGTTTTCCTATGTGTATAGTACTTGACAGCATGCTTAAGACAAACCATAGCACTCTTTGTGGACCTCGAAATCCGAACTGAGCATCGTGCAGGTGAATATGTTGCAAAAGAATATCATTAAGCATGCTATCAAGCACCTTTGCAGTAATCGTGGCTAGTGAGATAGGCCTATAATTGCTCATATCCGATGCATCTCTGAGCCTATTCTTCAAAATGGGAACAACAATTGTCTTTGTGAGATCATTAGGTAAAAACCCATGACATAGACACAAATTGAGTATCATACACAATACTCGTGGCAAATGTACCCCTGCATATTTCAGGTGTTCAATGCTTAGGCCGTCATGCCCAAGGGATTTACCTTTCCTCATACTATTGATGACTTTTTGCACATTTTTAACAGTAAAAGTTATAGCTCGCTCCTGAGACACGGCCAAAGCACGGAACACCTGATCTGCCTCTGTGCGTAAAGGATTTATTTGAAAATGCTGACTAAAGCAATTGGCAGTTCGATAATGATCACTCATTCCAGCCACAGAAGTAGGTATGCTAATTTTACAATTGATTTTTCCAGTAAGTTTCCAAAAGTGCTTAAAATGATTGGCAGTGTGACGTGAAGCTAATATATTCATCTTTATTTGATCTTGCCTATTCTGGCACCATTTATATTTTCTTTAAATGTTTTTCTGCTTTGACACATTTGCTCATATAAAACCCCTTCCCTAGGTTTCCCAGAATGGACCCACATTAAAAATTTAAATCTGGCCTCCCCGTGAAATTGAGAAACATACTTATTCCAACCTGCAATATAACCCCCTCTTCTCCGCCGCACAATCCCCACATGTGAAGCTTTTGCAGCATCTGATAAAATGGAGACCAACCTCAGGTACCTACATATTTTCTACAATCGTTCTGTGTTCTAAGTTATCCATCACAAGCCATCAGAACAATGAGATAACTCTGTGGGAAATATGAAATATATGCTTGGAGTTTCCCTGCGAGATCGAATCAGAAATGCTGAGATCCGCAGGCGAACCAAAGTAACCGACATAGCCCAAAGAATTGTCAAACTGAAGTGGCAGGGGGCAGGGCACATAGCTCGTAGAACTGACGGCCGATGGGGCAGTAAGGGTCTCGAGCGGCGACCACGAACCGGAAGACGCAGCGTGGGCAGGCCTCCTACACGGTGGACCGACGATCTTGTGCGGGTCGCGGGAAGTCGCTGGATGCGGGCAGCGCAGGACCGGCTATTGTGGAGATCCTTGGGGGAGGCCTTTGTCCAGCAGTGGATGTCTTTCGGCTGATATGTTGACACCGATTACTCGGAGATTTATGATCCGATTTACGTGATCTTTTTTAGTTTGATGCGGAATAGTTGCCATTTGGTCCCATAAATATTTTATATAGTTTGGCCCAGTGGTTTTGTAAGACGGCCTTAGGCCGGGACTCCACCAAACCAGAGATGCGTGCTGTGTAGTGTTGCAAATGACTAAAGTGACTGAATTAGACTGACTGTCATTTACGGTCAAATTGGTCAAAAATGGTCATTTTCAGTCAATTTGATTTCATTGCCTTTTAAGTTTTTGTCGTTGATAAAAGTCTACAACTTCTAAATTGAAACAAATAAGTGATTTTTATGACTTATAGTATTATTATATAGTGTTAATCATTTTACATTTCTAATCATGCGTGCATTTAATACAAAATGGCAACGCCTCGCGCATCGACTTTGATGTCGTCTTATCCTCTCATGATAAAACGTTACTTCATTTAAACTTGCATATAAATTGGGTACCTAAATAAATAAATAATTGAGTGGTAGTCGAAAATAGACAATAATATTTGAGTCAAATTGACTGAATTTGACAGTAAATGACCGGTCATTTAAGGTTTATGACAATTGTGACTACTTAGTCATTTTACATCTCTAGTGCTATGTGAGAAGAGATGTTTTTCAGCTCGGGCGACTCCACCAAAGCGGAGATAGTTAGTTAGTTGGGCGATAGGTTTCCGCACTTAGCCTCCCAATTGGGCCATTGTGCGTGATACTTGTTTGGCTACTCGAACCATTTTAGTTCCATCCAGAAGTCCAGGAGACCACGAAAGCCTGGCTTGAGGGCCTCCTGCAGTGTCTTCGGATCATTCAGGAACTTTGCCCGTTGGTAAGCGACGCTCTTGCAGTGTAGCAGTACGTGTGCTGGTGTTTCTTCATTTTCAATGCACCCTCTGCACAGGGGGCTGTCCATGACGCCAATCTTGAAGAGGTGTTTGTTTAGCGTGCAGTGTCCGGTAATTGTGCCTATCACCATGCGTAGATCCTTCCTGTTCAGGTGTAATAGATTACGCGACAGGCGTTTGTTCAGAGATGGTAGAAACTCTTTTGTCTGTCTGCATGATTCCAGATCTATCCACTCTTTTTCATGTTCTTGTGTGGTTTTTTCACACAGCCATGTTTTCAGTTGGTTATAGGGTATGGGTACAATGGGTTCAGGTCCCATTGTTGTCGTTTCCGATCCCTTTCTTGCCAGCTGGTCCGCAGTGTCATTTCCTAGAGATCCACTGTGCCCTCTTATCCACTGTATTGTGACCTTGTTGGTTGTTGAGATCTTTTCAAGCGCACCGTGGCACTCCAGAATGAGTCCACTGTTGAATTGGTTGCTCTTTAAGGCTTGAAGCACAGAGGCACTGTCTGAGATTATGCGTATGGATTTACCATGCACATCTCGAGACTTGACTGCTGTTGCTGCTAGTGTTATTCCCACGCATTCCGCTTGGAAAATAGAATTTAGACTACTAAGTGTTGTTGATATGTTAATGTTGAGGTCGTTGGAGACGACGCCGGCTCCTGTGCCTTTGTTTGTTTTCGAACCATCAGTATATATCCGAACTTCATTTGTGCCAGAGCTGTCCTTGGCTTCCTCTTGAAGTTGGATGACGTAGTTTTTATCAAATATGAAGGTTTTAGGGATTATGTCACATATAGCGTCCATCATTGGGAGCGTCTTCTTAATTTTATCCATGATGCGCGTGTGATTTTCCCTATAATTTTGCTTCCACAGGCCAGTTTTGCTGAGCCTTATGGCTGTGGCTGCGGCCTCTTGTTGGATAACCAGGTGCAATGGTCTGAGATTTAGTAGGGCCTCTAGTGCAGCTGTGGAAGTCGTTCTCATATTGCCGGTAGTTGCTAAGCATGCTAGTCTTTGGAAGCTCTGGAGTTTTGTTTTTGCCGTGCTTAACTGTGTTCTGGGCCACCACACAACGGCACCATACGTTATCATGGGGAGTATTAACATTTTGTAGAGCCATAGGGTCATGGATGGTCTTAGGCCCCACTTTTTCCCTATAAGTCTTCTACATTGCCAGAAGGTCGTTCGGCCCTTGTCAATTTTCACTTCCATGTGTTTGTTCCAGTTAAGCTTGCTATCAAGCGTTATCCCTAGGTATTTAACCTCAGTGGACAGAGTCAGTTTGGTGCCAAACAATTTGGGTAGGTCCGAGATGTTTGGTTGTCTCTTGTTTGTGAATAGGACCAATTCTGTTTTCTTTGGGTTAACCGTTAGTTCGTGTTGGTCGCACCATTTTTGCACGATTTTGAAGGCGGACTGCATACGGTTACATACTATGTTTTCCGAGTTGCCTCTTATCAGAATCGTGATGTCGTCGGCATAGCCAACAGTGTAGTAGCATCTTTGGTTTAGGCATCGTATTAGGTCATCCACCACTATATTCCATAGTAGGGGGGAGAGCACACCACCTTGGGGACACCCTTTTGCTACGATGCCTCTTGTGGTGGAGTTTACCGTAAACCTTAGGAGGTTGTCAATCCAGCCACTGGTGGTTTGATCCACTCCGAATTTGGCAAGCGAGTGCTTTATGCTACAGAATTTTGTTTTGTCAAAAGCTCCTTCAATGTCAATGAAAGCTCCTAGTGTCATCAATTTGTCAGTTAGGGCTGTCTCTATAGTTCCTACTACTGAGTGCAGGGCCGAATCTGTTGATTTTCCTGTTCTATAGGCATGTTGTTGTCGGTGTAGTGGCGTGCGTTGTAGTGCTCCGTCTCTGAGGTATCTGTCTACCAGTCTTTCTAGAGACTTTAGCAGGAACGATGTTAGACTGATTGGTCTGTATGATTTCGCCAGGGTGTAGTCGGTTTTTCCCGGTTTGGGAAGGAAGATGACCTTCACTTCCCTCCACTGACGAGGAATGTAGTGATGTGCAATACAGGCTTTGTATATTGTTAGTAGGTGGGGCGTTAAGGTTTTATATCCCCATTGAAGTAGTGCTGGGAATATTTCATCCAAGCCTCCTGACTTAAATGGAAGGAAACTTTTTATTGCCCATGTAATTCTGTCTGCTGTTACTATTTCATCAGCAGTTTTCCAGTCTACTGGGTTCGGTTCGTTTTCCACAGATGTTTCCCAGTCGATGTTATCAGATATATGACAGCCTGGGAAGTGTGTTTCAATAAGTATTTTGCTTATTTCTTCGTCAGAGGTGGCATATGTACCATCTTGCTTTTTGAGTGAGCCCAGAGTGCGTTGATCATCCTGGGATAGTAGTTTTTTCACTCTTGAAGCTTCGTTGGTACTTTTTATGTTTTCGCAGAAGCGTCGCCAAGATTCTCCTTTGCGGTACCTTATGCGTTTTTGTAGTGGTATTGGGCGCTTTTGTATCTGTCCCAATCTTCTTCACTTCTCGTGTTTTTTGCACGATTGAAGAGTTTTCTTAAGTTACGTTTGAGTTTTTCCAGTTCTGGCCCCCACCAGTGATTTTTACCCCCTGGTTTTGGTGTTGTGAGTGGGCAAGTCTGCTTGTAGCTGTGTAGTATACATTTGGTTAGTGTGTTTAGATTGTTTTCGATTTCTGTTGTGTTGGTTGACATGTTTTGAAAACTAAGTTTGCTTACCTCATGTTCGAGTAGGGTCTGGTACCTTATGACGTCAGTCCCATCTCGCACACTTTGATGGCATAGCAGATTCTCCTGTGGTCTGCGAATGATGGCTCGGAGGAGACGTGCCAGTCGGACATGATTTCCTTCGCACCATCTGACGCCAGGGTAATGTCCACTATGGTTTGATATCTGGAGCTTACGAAAGTGGGTTCGGAGCCCCTGTTGATTATGGATAGGTTAGTCGAAAAGATGTAATCGGTTAGTTGCTCACCTCTCGAAAGCGGAGATACTCACACCTCTCGTCACCGCTGCGCCTCGTCCGCTTCCATCGTGCATGCAAATATGACACATCTTCGCACAGCGATCTCCACTGAAGCTGAGCTGAGAGAGATGTGTCTATAGCACAATTCTATTGGTTGTTTAAAAAACAGCTCTCTGCTCTTCTCGTCTCCGTTTTGGTGGAGTCCCGGCCTTATAATAATAACTCCACGTGTGGCGTAGCGGTTAAGACAGTCGCCTCATGACTTCGTGTTCCGGATTCGATTCCCGCCCAAGAAAATTATTTGCGCGGCCTATAAGTAGTTATTCTGAGTCGGTGGGTACTGCGTCCCTCAATCATGTTGCAAAGTACTCCGCAACACAGGGATTTATTTCCCTAGCGAGGGCGTCTTTGAAAAAAAAGCAAGTGTGCTTTAGACCACACGACTGAAGTAACACTAAGAACGTAACTGGCTATGAGAGAAACAAAATGTGTGCTCACATCATTGACCTATATGTATTCTACTAGACGCGCAATCCCATATTGAGAATTTGCTCACTGAGTTGCAGCGCGGGCGCTGCAATTCATTGAGCAATTTAGGCCGCCGCGCCCGCGCCCCTCACCTCGCGCGCCGCACTGGGACAGATTTTATTCGAAACAGCGTGTCTAGTTATACATATAAGTCAATGGTTCACATTTCTCTCTTGTCCCTACAGTACTGTACAAAATGTAACTCTCTCTCTTATATACGAACCGTAACTCGCTATCTTTCTATGTTCACTAACTTATATCTCCCTCTCAACTTCCGTTCGCCTCGCCCGATCACACTTTTCATAGCGCATTCACCAGCTTACTCTCCAAGTCGAGCGTGCATAAAGAAATAATCCTACTAATATTATAAAGGCGAAAGTTTGTGAGTGTGTGAGTATGTATGTTTGTTACTGTTGACGGTCACCATAGCTTAGTTGGTAGTGCTCCTGCCTACGAAGCTGGTGGTCCTGGGTTCGAATCCCGGTAAGAGCAAATATGAGTGTGATGAGCACGAATATTTGTTTCTGAGTCATGGATGTTTCCTATGTATATATGTATTTATCTATCTATATAAGTATGTATATTGTCGCCTGGTACCCATAGTACAAGCTTTGCTTAGTTTGGGGCTAGGATGATCTGTGTGACATTGTCCCCAGATATTATTATTATTATCATTTATTCAAATATCTTTCTTATTAAATACATTTTAAAATATATAAAAATAAGAAATATACATTTTAAAATATAAAAAATAGGATTTGCAACCGGCACACAGTGTCCGGCGTAGAACAAGTCAAGTGGACAAAAATATTTTTTCATGGTTTTGGAACTATATCTATAAATTAAGTATTTATATACCTATATTATATTAATATTATAAAACTAAAAACTCTGTTTGTTTGTGCGTTTGAACGCACTAAACTCAGGAAGTACTTTGCCGATTTAAAAAAATATTTCAATGTTAGATAGGCTATTTATGGTGGAAGGCTATAGGCTATATATCATCACGCTGCGACCCACGAGAGTGGAGCAGTAACCAAAAATGCGGGGGACAGCTAGTAGTACCATAATATTTTATTTAAAGACAATGCATAGAGATGGTGTATAAATATATTATTTCGTGATTACACGATTACAATACAGAAAATAAAAATAAGAATAAAATTATCTCAATCGCTGCAAATATCAACGCTAATTCTATATAAATATACAACCTTAGACTAACATATTAAATACAAAAAAATTAAATGTAAATATGTATACAAATGTAAATATACAACATTAGACTAACATATTAAATACAAAAAATCTAAATATAAATATACAACCTTAGACTAACATTAAAAAAATACAAAAAATCGAAATCTAACACTAGACTAATCTATTTACAATAAAACTAATTCTCAATATCAGAATCATCAGATTCAGAATCCGATGAATCCAATTGAAAATAGTCTTCCTGAGTTTGTGGAGGTCTTGGTTGCAACTGGAGTCGAGGCTCTATAGTGGGAGCTACGATGAGCTTTAAGACCTCCGCGCACAATTTATTACTCTTTTTTTTCGGTATTTCCCGAAGGCTATTGATCAGAGGATCAGATGTTAAAATCAACATATTGAGCAAGTCTCTATTCGTGGCGAGACGAGAGCACTTTCTGGTGTTGTGCTCTCGAAACCTCCGGCAATCTTTGTTTCTTTATTCTTGGGCTTCCTCTGAAAGTTGCCCTATTGGAACTATTGCCGTCTTAATCACTTCTGTACTGTGAATAAGCAATTTATGCACAGTAGCAGGCATGTAGTACCACGAGTAAAGGCTTAAATAAAGTCTTTTGGTCTCGTCACAAAGCTTTTTAAATTCAACAAGATTTATCTCGAAGCCACAAGATAATGTCCTTAACAATACATCAAAGTGTTTGATGATTGTAACATCCAATCCTGTGATCTGAGCACTCAGTTCGGGATTCCCGAAAAAACGTCAAGCTGTGTTTCCATCATTTGTGGAACCAAATCCTGGCTTTGGCTTGTCCACAATTAGTCCCATTTCATGCTTGAATCGTTGTTTGATTTCGTCTGACTTTGTTTTACACTTGCTTTTTCCTCTGAAGACCTAGCTTGCCATTTCTTAATGTCTAACTTATAACTAATGTGTAATAAGCACTCAAACGAACGAATCCAAGCATGTAATGTTGACAAACCAAAGCCAAAATTATCCTGATTGCTAACAAAATGCTGTCCTTCATCATTCATCATTCTGGGAGTAGCCCCACAATATAGCATTTCTGCGATGAATGTATCTCAGTCAAAGCGTTGCACACTTTTCCATCAGTCATAGTAAGAAGAAGCTTGTGTTTAATAGAAATTTTAGAACCACCAAGATCACAAGATGTAGCCTCCAAGTTGTGTATTTGTTCCAAAACCTTATTTGTCTCGATTTTCGTCAATTCCGGGGTTTCTTTGGCAAAAATAAATTTAATTGGACGACAGTACATTGTCGATGATGGACGAGGATTTTGCCAGATAATGTTGTTACCCTCGTCAATTAATCTTAAAGGAACGAACGAATAAACAAAAAGGAACTCATCAGTGTCTTCGCTGTTCTCAAATCTCTGGTTGTAAGCACTATGACCCGAACTTCCGTCACATCCCCATTTACTTATAAGAGTAAACGATGTATTGGGAAGCACACTTGTGATAACTTCTCTCTGAGCTTCGACCAAACGCTCTGCTGTTTTATTCAAAATGGCTTGTAGCTCAATATCGCTCGAGATTGTGCTCCTCTAAAGGATAACACAGTTTTTTCTATTTTACAATGCAATCATATGATGGAAATACGTGATGCCCAACTTTCATAGTCCACTTCCTAGTTTGTTTATATGAGTGGGTTGTTGATTTTGAATCAATATAATACGCTAATGCCTCGTCACTACTTAGCGGTCTATCAGTTTGCACAGCACTTGGTTGTTGAAGGCATGTACTGGCAGAAGATGGATTTTCGCCAATGTCCTTTATTACTCTGGCAACGTTTTTATATCCAGTGGACCGTGCAGCTACCTCTGCAGCAGTCATTAATTCTCCAACACTCCGCGACAGTAGCGGCGTTAGGGTAGGGCGCGGTTGGGCGACCGCCCAGGGCGCCGGGCATAAAGGGGCGCCTCAGGCGCCCCATTTTTGAATGGCATTTATATATTTATACGTAACTTCAATAAATTAAAAAAACAATGTGCCAATAATACAAATTCTAGATGACATTAGCACTGTTGTTTCCGATATACCTATCTGATCCAGCCAATTGGCCGCTTACTCGAAATAGCAAAGTATTTGATCATATAATATCTAATGACCCAGTACAAACGTACCTACCTACATTGAAAATTATCCGAAGAATGATACAGGGCGACATATCTCTAATTCCCATTTCATAAAAAAAACCTTCAAATAACGAAACAATTCAACGTCGTTGGTTAATGTACTCCGTTTCGAGGGATCGAGTTTATTGTTATTGTTACCGGCTATTTGATAGTGTAAATGTTAAGAATTCATGAGAATAGCACTTCTCATAAGAAGTTTTTACCTTTCATGGATTGATACAGATTTACGATTAAAAACAGGAAAAACAATAGATGGACAAGTGCAAAAACTTATTAGAAAAGAAACTACAATATGGAATAATGTTTTCTCTGTGAATGTTTTGAAAACAATATGGCGTTTAGAGGTACTTCACTAGCAAAATTGGATCCAGTTATAGGTACAGGAGCATTTGCGATGGGCCATGAAGAGTGATGTTTCAGACCACTATTGCAGTAAATATATTCAAAATGAATTGATACATCTGATGGCGAAAAAGTTAACACCGAAATTATATCGCGCGCAAAGAAATCGAAATATTATTCTATTATATCTGACTGTATTCTTGACATTTGTCATGTAGAACAACTTTCACTGACATTATGATTTGTTGATTTATCATCAGATGAAAATAAAATATCAGTAAAAGATGATTTTATAGAATTGATACCTGTCATTGAGTCGACTGGTGAAAGACTGACTGAAGTTATTACTGAACTTTTAAATAAATACGGACTAGAATTTAACAACTGTAAGGGGTAAGTAGTAATGACAAAAAAATATTGGTGTTCGAAGGAGAGAGAATTTTGGACTTAAATCCCTTAGCTGTTTATGTGCCATGTAGCTGATATAGTTACAATCTTGTATATGTGATGCAGCTAAATCAACAGCAAAATCAGTAACTTTGTTTGGGGGCCTTGCGAGGTTTTTTTAAAAAAAATTTAGAGTTTCAGTTCTATGTAACCCCCAAAATTATTATTATTTTTATATTTTTGTGTGAACATCGTAATGCGGTTTACATAATACATCTACTTACCAAGTTTCAACAGTACAGCCTTTATAGTTTCGGAAAAAAGTGGCTGTGACATACGGACGGACAGACAGACATGACGAATCTATAAGGGTTCCGTTTTTTGCCATTTGGCTACGGAACCCTAAAAAGCTCAGTGATGCACGTTGGGAAGGAAGAATAAGTTGTGTTAAAGCAGTCCGTCATTAAATTAGTGCCATCCATGTCGCATTAATTACTTTGGATATTGAAATTCAGAAAACTGATGTTCAAATCTCTCATAATATATAAGGACACTACTCTTGCCGAACCATTAAAAGATTTCAGCTTCATAGTTGCATAGGTTGTTTGGTATGACATACTTTTTCAAATTAACATCATTAGTAAATCTCTTCAATCAACGGACATGGATCTTGGTAAATGCACAGAAACTAAAAAAAGTACTATGATTTCTAGGAAGGATATAGAAATACTGTCTTCAAAAGCGCCATTTTAACAGCGAAATAATTAGCTCAGGAACTAGAAATTTAACATGTATTTAAAGAATCAACAAGAATATGTTAAGCGTCAAGCTGGTAAAACTGCGCTCGAAGAGCCCATAACTTCGCCAGAAAAAAAAGTTGACGTTGAATTTTTCAACTGACTTTTAGATTCTACACTAAATTTCCATCAATGAAACATTTGAACAGTTAAAAGAGTACTCGGAAACTTGGTCGTTTTTGTATAATATTAAACAGATTCCGGAAAAAGCTGGTTTATCAAACTTTGTGGTGATCTCCAACTGAAATTAAGTGTGGACTCTAAAGATATAGATGCTTGTATGATGTGCGATGAACTCTTAAGTCTGAATCATTTTTGTCTGATCAGAATAAAGAAACCTACTCCTGTTTTTGTTTTATATTTTATCAAAGATCACAACTCACCAGAACTGCATGTATCCAATAGCATTGCGAATATTATTGATTATAGCTGTTTTTCTAAGCTTAAGTTGATATTAACCGGCCACGTGCGAGTGACTCGCCCATGAAGGGTACCCTAGCAATAAGTATTTCAGTTGATTAAATGAAAGGTAAATTGGGGTTTACGATTTATGACGTATCAAAAAAAAACTACTTACTAGATCTCGTTCAAACCATTTTTCGGTGGAAGTTTGCAATGTACATCATATATTTTTTTTAATTTTATCATCCACTAATTTTAGAAGTTACAGGGGGGGGGGGGGCACTAATTTTACCACTTTGGAAGTGTCTCTCGCGCATAATTTTCAGTTAAGAAAAATATGATATAAGAAACCTCAATATCATTTTTGAAGACCTATCCATAGATACCCCACATACATATGTGTCTGTAATTCACCCATATAAATGGGAACGATGAAAAAAAATGTTGAGTTTCAGTTCTATGTATGGTGAACCCCCAAAATTATTGTTCTTTTTCTATTTTTATATATGAATATTTGCATACCTCGGTGATATAATAGTATACGCTTGCGTATAACGGGAAATACCTATAAAATAAGGGGGAGGGGGAATCTTGCCCAGGGCGCTGATAGTGCTAAAACCGGCACTGCTCCGCGATTCAACTAGATCAGCAACTTTACGTTTCTTAGTTTTAAAAGACGAATCTTCGAAAACTTTTTTAGGTCTTCCGGGTCGACAAAAATCAGCAAATGTAATAGAAGGTTGTGGTTGAGTCGATCGTAAGCAGAATTCTATATTTTCGCCTTTCAGCCACAACTTATTCTTATTCAGGAAACGCTCTTTTGATTTTGCTGAAGACACCCACTTGGTTGCAATTTTCGAAGAAATGCTGGCTAATTTCATCTTAATTTCCCTTTGACATTCTTCAGTGATATCGGAGAAATCACACTTAGACAAAATAAATTGAAATAGACGATCATTTCTTTCGTCTTTTTCGTGCTTAAGCCACTCTTCGAAAAACTCTATTTTACTAATAGAGTAAGTCATTTCTACAAAAAAAGAAAAAAAAATGTTGTACTCAAGTGTGCTACATAAAATAGGTCACATAATAGTCTATAGGCATGTAGTTAAAACATATCAAAAATTCAGAGTGGATACAAGAGGATACATGGCTTTTCTAAGCCTGATAAGTTTGAAAACAAAGAAAAACATGGTAATTTTTTAAGTATTCAGAGATAGTCTACTTTATGAATGAATACTTTATAATTGAATGTTTATAACGCATTAAAAGATTCTAATAAGAAAATAATATTTAACATGCCTTCAGAGGTAAAATCCATCACTAAAACTTTTCACAAAATTAGAACTACCACCATGAGATGTTAGTGTAAGTGTCGCTAAAATGCAACTGACCTATTTATTTAACTGCACTTACCTAATTACCTTACTTTATATTATTATCTCACCCATATGGAATGTTAGACGTAAACAATTCTTGGAATCAGAGGTTTAGGGGTGTTGTTTACAGGTAGAAAGTACAAATTTCTGGGAATTTCATAATGACTTTTGTCCACCTGGCTTGTTCTACGCCGGATACTGTGCGGCAGCAGGAACAGGGTCTATGCTACCGGAGGTTACGACTCTAGAGACAGGACCCTCCTGACAATGCGAGCCGTGTCCAAAAGCACCGCTTTTTGGATCTTGTTCTTGACCCAACCGCCTAGCGTCAGCCTCTTTAGGTGTTTTTCGAGGCTCTTTGCTATTAATCCATTAGCAGAAACGACTATCGGTACAATGATAGCTGAGTCAACATCCCACATGCTGACAATCTCCCGCGCAAGATCCAAATATTTAATTTCTTTTTCTTTTTCAGCCTTCAAAAGATTGTCATCATGCGGGATAGTATCATCAACCATCACTGTGCAGCGTTTTTGTCGATCTATCATTACAATATCAGGTTTGTTGGCAATCACAGTCCTGTCTGTAATTATAGATCGATCCCAGTATAACGTGATAGTACCATTATCCAGAACTGGCGCAAGTGCATACCTGTAATAAGGCACCTCTGAAGCTACAAGGCCATGTAGCAGAGCAAGTTGTTGATGAATAATCCTGGCTACGAGGTTGTGTCTGTGCAAATATTCACCATTTGCTAGTCGAGAACAACCGGAGACAATATGTCTGAGGGATTCACCGGGGCGATGACATGCTCGACAAACATCGTTTGTGCCATCTTTTAGAATATGTCTCCGGTAGTTTCTCGTCATCATAACTTCATCCATTATTGCACAGACAAAACCCTCAGTCTCAGCAAATAGTTCACCGCATCGTAGCCAAGCCACAGATGCAAGCAGATCCACATCGGGTGCGTGAAGAGCACGATAAAAGCTGCCATGTAACTCCTTGCCCTGCCACACTGCCCTGCGATCATCAGTGCTAAGTACCACAGGTTTACGCCAGTTTCCTTTTGCCATTGACAGCGGGGTTAGGCCTTTATCTACAGCAACCACCTCCGCATGCATACCCCCCGTGACAGCGGAGCGGAGAAAGCACTCCCTGAGGCTACACACCTCGCGGTTATGTAGGTTCTTGGCGTTTAAAAAGCCTCGACCCCCACACTTCCGCGGGATGTATAGCCTCATCACCGATGAACGAGGATGATGCATGCGGAATGAAGTTAACAGTAGACGGACCGTCCGATCCAGGGTTTCTAATTCAGCTTGGGTCCACTTGAGTATGCCGAAGGAGTACATCAACACTGGCATAACGCAGCCATTGAAGGCACGCACCTTGTTCCCAATGGTTAAAAGACTTTTCAGAACTTTTTTAAGGTGGGACAGAAAGCGTTCCCGCAATGACTGTTTTACATCAGTATCATTGATGCCCAATGCCTCCGTCATACCCAAGTATCTATAAGTCTCGGTCTCGCAGAGGGACCTAAGGTGAATGGAATCTGAAAGTTGAATTCCTTCAGATTGCATTATGTGCCCATGTTCTACATGCATGACCGCACACTTGTCAATACCAAACTCCATCCTGATAGAGTTACTAAAATTTTCAGTAACCTTTAGTAAACCTGTCAATTGAGAGTTGGTAGAAGCAAATATTTTTAGTTCATCCATGTAGAACAAGTGTGATATGATTTGACCTCCTCTGCGCAACCGATAGCCTAATCCTGATTTCTCAAGCAATGTGCTTAAGGGATTCAAGGCTAGGCAGAACCATAGTGAACTTAAACTATCACCCTATATATTCCTCGCTGTACCCTAATTGGTTCGCCGCTACCAAGTACTTGTTGAGACCCTGGACAGAGGACTGTTCTCCAGTGCCCCATACATGACATACGGAAGGCACGTAGAGTTGCATTTATTTTATACAACTCCAGTACCCTCATTAGCCATGCATGTGGCACAGAGTCATAGGCCTTTTTATGGTCTATCCAGCATGTCAACAAATTTCTTCGATTTCGACGAACCTGCTGGTTAATGGTCATATCTATGAGGAGAAGCTCTTTTGTACCGCGGGCCCCACTGCGACAACCATTTTGTGAGATAGACATTATTGTATTAGATTCTAAGTGTCTCGTGATTTTTGATTTTATAATAGATGTAAGCAATTTATACATTGTAGGGAGACAAGTTATCGGTCTATAGTTTTTGGGATCCACGGAACTACTAGATTTAAAGAGCAAATGGGTTACGCCTAGTGTCATAAACTCAGGGAGCAATCTTGACTGTAAGGCTTCCTGGAAAAGGGACGCTAAGCGGGCATGTGAGCTACGTAACCATTTAATCCAAAAATTATGCAGTCCATCTGATCCTGGTGCCTTCCAGTTAGACATAAGACATTGTTATTATTATTATTATTACTTCTTCAGGTCTTAACGGCTGGAGCTGGCTATAATTTATAAAGTTTAATGCGGGTAAAACCGCGGGGCATAGTATTCAATAAAACGACGAATACATAGGTATTTATCAATATTTATATTCACAATCAACAGACTCTTAATAATAAACTTTTTACACAAAATACATTATACCGATACACTGTTAACGATGCGCAAACGCATTTTGTACATTTCTTTAGTTATTTAAGAATGTTAAAAGTATTCTGTAAATAAATAGAATATTACATACAACTACTAAAGTCAATTAAACTTATCTATATTACAACTTAGGAATCTTTCGTGTTACAATGATAAATATAATAATATATGTATATACCAGGTGTAATAGAAGTGACTGCCTCGTTGGTCTAGCGTTAGCGTGTTCAACCGCAGATAATAAGCTCCTGGGTTCTAATCCCAGGTCGAGCAAAAAAGTAATTTTGGGATTTATCCGTAAAAATTAATTTCTCAGAATCAGCCCGAAGTCTGGGAGTTGGCGGTATTACACCCCCGTGCCTCGGAGAGCACGTAAAGCCGTCGGTCCTGTACCTGACCTCTTTCCGGTCGTGTCTAGTCATCCCATCGGATCATGAGAGTGATGGAATAGAAAGTGCCCCTGTGTTGCGCAATTGGCCTGGCTCCATTTAAACTGGCCGCCGTGGCCGAAATTCGGTCGGGAGGACATTATTATTAAAAGAATAAGTTATGTCCACTTAAGGAGCTGTATATTCCTATGAAACTGAACTAATTAAACAAAAAAATTGGCGCCCCATACTTTATTACGACACCCAAATGAGGTCCACTGCTGGACAAAGGCCTAGCCAATAGATTTATGTCCTTCATTTGGAGGGATATGCTATAATCGCCACGCTTGGCAGACGGGTTGGCAATCGCAGTATGTTGGTCATAATACACAGAAAGACGCTGCTGCCCGTGATAGATATACCCTCGGGTGACTTACGCCCCCCACGGGACGAGATGGGGTCTTATTCTTGTAGTACTTTTTTTTTAATACATACTTATCGTATGGGAGATGGTTACCCTAGTGTCGAGAGTTGTTCAAGCCGCCCATTAGGCCTCGGATGATGAATGGCTACAACCGAGACCGAAAGCTTAACGTGCCCTCCGAAGCACGGAGACGCTCAGAAATTAAACCACTTTGGCGATCACCCATCTATGGAATGACCGCGAGCCTAGTTGCTTAACCTCGGCAATCACTTACGGATCAGTGAGAGCATCTGGCTATGGGGTTTTATAAATTTTGTATGTTGATGTCCTACGTGTTGTTCAGTTTCAAACTGAGCTTCATCATCAGCAGGAAGATGTCCACAGCTGGACAAAGATCTCCACAATTACCAGTCTACCCGCATGCAGCGGCTCTATTCTTTTAACCATTTTACACCCTGTATAAAATTAAAATATTGATTTATATTCTGATAAAATTATATAATTGCTGAGGGTAGTTGACTTATACAGGGTGGCCAAGGAGTTGACGTTCAAAGGCGAAATTTAGATAATTTATGATGATGGGTATCCGAATCACCCCCATGTATGTTCTCCGATTTTGCGTTTTTTTTATACGTTGAAAATTTATAAGTCCTGAGCTCAAACCGTAATTATGAACTTTCGAATAAATTCTAAGTCAGTTCTGCAATGATTAGATAAACCATACTTTTTAATGTGTTAGGTTAAACTATGCTAATTAATTATCACAAAAAAAACTGAACCAGAAATGTTTAACAAAACGAGAAAGAAAAATCGAAATCTGATGTAAGGTGAAATTTACGAACAAATCATTATAAAATTCTATCTCGAAAACTACGCAAAATCATAGAACATTTGCGAGGGTGATTCGGATACTCCTCATCTCTGATACTCCTCATCATTGCGTTTGAACGTCAACTCCCCGGCCAGCCTGTATTATGTTTGTTTATATGAGTTGTGCTCAAAGTTAAATGTAAGTTAAGGTTCCACCTGTACCGTGTATGAAGAACTGTGTGATTAGCGACAATGAATTTGTAAACTTGGTAGGAAAAGTTTGGGAACCCCTGTTACATTGAGTTGAGATCATGAATCAAATTCAAATTAAAACCCATAAACATCTAACACCCATATAAACCCAAGAGCATTTAATTCAAATCAAAAACAAACCCCTTTTGTATTAACAAAAAATTCCGTATACCAAGCAAAATTACTGATTGCACACCATAATAGTTATCTCAAAATATTATAATCTAAGCAGCAATTTAATTTGATGACGCATTGCTATTTATTTAAAAGTGGATTGTGTAAATTTGTTTCGGGCACTCGGCGGCCGCTACCACGCCGCTCATAATAATAATAATATCTTGGACATAGTTTACACACGGCCACCTGATCCCAAACTAAGCAGAGCTTGCACTATGGCAACCAGATAACTGATATACTACTTTTCTTTTGTAAATACATACTTATATAGATAAATTACACGCAGACTCAGAACAAACAGACATGTTCATGCACACAAATATCTCTCCTGGGTGGGAATCGAACCCGACCTCCGGCGTGAATAGCAAGCATTTGCCAACCACACCAACAGGCGTTGTATCAGTCGCAGTTCCAACCTAACTTACTATTCCAGTAGCGAAAAAATTGAGTCGCTCATAGCCAGATACTCTCACCGTTCCGTAAGTGATTGGCGAGGTTAAGCAATTAGGCTCGCAGTCAGTCCATAGATGGGTGGCCGCCAGTAGTTTAATTTCGGAGCGTCTCCGTGCTTTTTAGGGCAGGTTAAGCTGTCGCTCCCGGTTGTAGCCATTAGGCAATTGTTGTTAAGCCATATCAGAGGTCTGCTGGGCGGCTTGAACAACTCTCACACTAGATATATATTACACTAGACAATACATTTTCATTTATGCCGAGTAAATTTGATGTGCAATCAGTATGTATTGGTACAAATTGATGAGTTATAGGTTCTTTGGAGCGCATTTCAAAATATTTCACTCAAATTTAAAATAGATATTTTTATAATTTTATAGCAAACATTTTGGCTTTTTAATTGCATTTTCAGTATCTTCAGTTTCAAGTATACTTATATATGAGCTTATCTATTGGCGTTGTTGTCATCGTCGCGGCCGCGCCAGTCGAAACCCCCAGGTCTCATGTTATCCAATTCTGGCAGTTGTACATAATCTGGTTCTTCTGGCGCTGGGTCAAACCATTTTCTCCTGAAAGTGCAATAAAGATAACATTAGAGGATACAAGAATACAATAACATACATGAATAAATTGTACAATTGGCGGCTTTATCACTAAATATGATCTCTTCCCGGCATCCTAGGCAGGGTAAGGAGTATGGAGTAACAGAGATAGAGTAGTTGTTAGTGGTATAGAAATCGTACGCACTGGTATCATTACAAAAAAACAGAGAGTTTTCTATGTTATATTAGATAAATTACATTATATACATATATTATTAACCTTTGAGAATTTCAATAAATCATGTTTAATCTGCACTTGTCGCGTAGCGGTTAAGACAGCCGCCTCGCCAGTTCGATTCCCGCGCAGGACAACTATTTATGTGACCTATAAGTATTGTTCTGAGTCAGGATGTAATTTGTGTCCGTCAATTATGTTTGTAAAGTACCCCGCGGCACAGGGATTCATTGCGTTAGTGCGGGCGTTGTCTTTAAAAAATTGTGTTCTTTAGATCACACGGCTGAAGTAAAACTTAGATATACGAAACGTACATGGCTATGAGAGAAAAAGAGAAAGAAAATGTGCACTAGCACCTCTCTCACTTGCATCTTCAGTAATATACGAAACGTAAATCGCATAAGTAAACTAGCCTTGTCATAGTATGTACTTACTAATTAATGTAAACTTGTTAATTTTGTGTTTCCTGTATTGTGTTTAGAGTATGTTGTAAGATCAACAGGACTGACATAGTCAAATATTGACTCAAAGTCCCGAAACATACAAGAATAAAAAAAAAACTCGCAATCTTTCTACCTTCACTATCTTATATCTCCCTCTCAACTTCCGTTCGCATCTCCCGATTGATCTTTTCGTCACGCTCACTCCCACTACTTAGTTTCACTTCAAAATCAACTCACAAGAATCTTGGTGTTTCCAGTAATCTTTGGCCACCTCTTTGCCGAGGCAGCACATCCTCCATGAAGAAATAAATGTGTCCAATGGCCATTCCAACCAAATCCACTGATATTGCATTACCCAGCAGGACCGAGAAACCAAGCAGCACCCAAGGTAGGTATGGGGCCTAAAAATATACACATTTATATTAGATTAGGATAGTAGTTATGTATCACCTGGAATCGCATTATAAATTTTAACATGCATTGCATAACAATTGTTTGTGGATAGTTGATGTACAGACGCCAGCACATCAATTTACCCCAATCTGTCAAATTTCCCCAATTGAAAGTGAACCTTATGCTTTTGTGATAAAGTTGAAAATCTATAAAAGAAATTTGATAGATTGGGGTAGCTTGATGTGCTGGCGTCTGTACATATATCCAAGAAATACTAGAGTTCCTCAAAGACTGTTTCATTTTCTTCTTATTGCATTTGGAAGCAGACGAGCTAGCGACCCACCTGATGCTAAGTGGTAACCGCTGCTCATGGACATTCACAGTGCGAGGGAGCACAGCAAACCAGTGCCTACCGTGATATTAATACTCTTTTTAAATCTTTGAAGAAGGTCTAGAAACAGCTCCGGGGACTACCCTATCCACGATAAATTGCTATACAATGAGTGTTAAAAATTTATAATGCGGTTCCAGGTGATATAAAACGACCAATTGTTAACTGTATACTTTAATTAAATCAATTACGAACTGCGAAACTGGCTTTAATAAAATATTTTACTCTATTGACCAACTTTTATCCACAACAAATAAATGGTGCACTTCCTATTTGCTTCTTTGATATTGCTGTCTCTGCTAGCTGGCAGAGCAGAATCTGAGATTCCTACAGATTCTGCTCTGCCAGCTAGCAGAGACAGCTGGGAACAGTTCAGGAACAGGACCAAGGCATAGCTTGTAACACCATCAACTTCCAGATTTTTTGCAAGTACTGAGGATATTTGCAAAAAATATTCCAACTTTTTATTATTTTGGCCCCACCCGGGATTTGAACCCAGGACCTCAGTAATCTGCGGTTGAACACGCTAAAATACTAATTAAAACAATATCTTCAAAATATAATAGATTTAATAAAATAATTTAACATAGACAATCCTATTTCAAAATTAAATTACACTAATATTATAAATGCGAAAGTTTGTGAGTGTGTGTATGTTTGTTACTTCTTCACATCTAAATGGCTGAAGCGATTTTAATAAAATTTGGTTTGGAGTTAGCTGAGACTCTGGATTAACACAAAGGCTATAATTTATAAAGTTTAACGCGGGCAAAACCTCGGGACACACCTAGTATGAAATAAATATTACCTGGAAATTCATTAGTCCAAAGAAGTTCATTCGAACAAAAACATTCCGCCGAGACCATACGTACACTATCATTATAGTAAATGCTTGACCTAAAAATAATAAGTTAACAAAGAAAGCACACAGCTGAATAAATAGTTAAGGAAAGTCATGATCTGTTTGGCAAAGACAATCTCTTTATCTAAAATTGGCAGTGATGATAATATTACTAGCCAACTATTTATTATCTAATGATACTATGATGTAAGAACCAAAATGATTCATCATCATCATGTCAGAGATGCCTCAAAGATCTCGAAACATGCTGATCTTGCGCTACATGCATCCAGTGGCCTCCAGCGACACTCACAAGATCATCGGTCCATCTTTTTTTGTCCCTCCCTCTTACCCACCACTGCAACTCCTGCAAGCCAGGATCAACAGTGGCACACAATGAAATGACACTGAGCGGTGAAGCTCAGGCATGTGCCGGCGAATCGCTTTCATCAGAAAGAAAAAATGGAGGAGTTGGAAAATGAATAGTTCCACTTCCCTCTAGAGCAAAGCAGGAGACAGAATGATGTAAAGAGGCTATAGCCCCATAAAACGAGAGAACAACTAGAGAATCGGATCATCTTGTAGAGGGCCTGCCATTTCTTCCTCTTCCAGTTCGAGAAGCTTTCGGCCCCAGTGTCCATCGGATCAACAAACTATGTGCCCTGCCCACTATCACTTTAGCTTGCCAATTCTTGTATTGTACTACAGCAAATATTCTAAGAAATAAAGTTTATTATTATTATTCTTAGGCCAATTTGGTTAATTTTTGACTGCAAGGGTGGCGCAGCAGCTAAGACAGTCGCCGGATGTAATTTGTGTCCATATATGTCAAAGTAACTTTATTCTGTAAAAAATTTACATTTATGTAGAATCGTCATATTTTTTTTACCCTACCGTGCAGTGCATGACGTGGCAGCTACTGAGAAACACTGCCAGAAAACTCAGTAGGAATCCTTTTTTAAAATAAAATATACTTAAGATTAATTACAATCATGTGTGTTGAGTCAGAACAACTCCATCCCAAGTACTTTTATCACTTAAATAATCAGAAATTTTGTAATATGCCCTGCTACACAATTTGGCTTTAATAATTCTTTTAAACTTATTCATAAACAATTCTCTAATATCATTGGGAAGTTTGTTATAAAATCTTATACATTGCCCCATAAAAGAGTTACTTATTTTGTGGAGACGGGTAGTATGCAATATGAGATTATTCTTTTATCTAGTATTTGCATTATGTGTATCGCTCCTTTTACAGAAGGTATCGATATTTTTATGCACATATACTAAGTAAATTGTTGTAAAATTGTAAAATGTTTGTAAAGTACCCTGCGACAAAGGGATTAATTTTTCTAATGCGGGCGTTGTATTAAAAAAAGTCATCATATCAACCAAGACGCCCACTGTTGGACAAAGGCCTCCCCCAAAGATCTCCACAATTGCCAGTCTTGCACTGTCCGTATCCAGCAACTTCCAGGAATAACAAATTAATAATTGTTGAATTTTATATACTAATTTTATTTTGTAAGAAAGCCATTATAGCATATTTCTGTGTGGTTAATGGCATAGAATATTTGCCACCGCATCTCATCTCATGGAGGATGGAGTATCTATC
The DNA here is from genome assembly GCA_951640165.1 of Pseudoips prasinana. Classification (NCBI taxonomy): domain Eukaryota; kingdom Metazoa; phylum Arthropoda; class Insecta; order Lepidoptera; family Nolidae; genus Pseudoips; species Pseudoips prasinana. Next base: position 22,762,987 of record OX621260.1, read on the forward strand.
AGAGAAAGGGCAGTAGCATCTCTCTGTGTACCATGACCATCTTACTGTGATCTCCAACCTGTTTGCCAAGCATATCCCCCCTAGAGGATTCTTAGGGGAGGCTTGTCCAGCAGTGGACTACCTTCAGCTGTAGTGATTATGATGACATCTATCCATCTCTGATGAATAAATACTAGGATCATTATAATATTACAACAGTTGGAAGAAATCATTATTTTACAATAACACCATCAATTGTACATTGTTCTAGGTATTAAGTGTCTTGTTTGTAAAGTGTATAGAAGTGTGGGAAACAGAACACAAGGATGTGAGAGAGAGATGGATGTTCAAGCGTGAAAGGGACGGAGGACCATGGGTAAGAAGGTGTTACCAATTGTAACAAGGAATGGCTAGTGAAATTCAAACAAATAATATATTATTTTTCTTTTCACGCCTCAGTTCATCAGTTCTATTCCCACCCAGGAGAGATATTTGTGTGCATGAACATGTCTGTTTGTCCTGAGTCTGGATGTAGTTATCTATATAGGTACATATTTACGTAAGAAAAGTAATGTTTGTAATATATCAGTTATTTGGTTTCCATAACACAAGGTCTGCTTAGTGCGGGATCAGATGGCCATGTGGGATTGATTGCCCAGGATATTTATTTATATACCTTAACACCACCCTTATTGATCTAGGGATAGACAGATACATGGACAAATCTCTTACATTTTACTAGGTAATAAATGCATGGTCAAGACATTTGCCTTACCCCAAGTCACATTTTTGTGACCCAGAAGTAGTTTTTCTGACTATAAATATACTTTGTGTCTCTCAATTATGTTTGTAAAGCACTCTCCAACATAGGGATGAATTACCAGAGGGAGGGCATATACTTTAAGCATCCTCTACACGGTTGCATTCCAATGTCTCAACAGAGGTCACCCTGGTGGTTGCCATCCACCAGACTGCACAACTGCAGTCTAGATGGATGGCAACCACCAGGGTCACCTCTGTTGGGCTGTTGGAATGCAACCATGTAGAAGATGCTTTAAAAAAATTGCTCCTATACCTTCTCTGGGTCCTTCATTGATGTGACCTTGTTTTCTACATGTAGTTTAAGTTATTATAAAAGGATACAATCATGAGAACTCCTCCGAACACAAACATCACAACAAAGTCAGCCGTCCTGCCTCTAAACGATCCTTCTTCCAACATCCTGCAGTAACGGTATGTAAATATCATATTGAAGAAGAAATTGAATCCTAAATTCCCAAAGAATAGGAATGTTGTCATCAACCTCCATAATTGATACTTCTTTAGAATGAGGTTAGGATTAAAATACAGTTGAAATGGAGACACTAAGTCTAATTGCTGAAATGAAAAGAGAATTTAGGTTAAAATAAACAGTTATTGCAACATATTGTCTCCCCAGTTTACATAAACTAGGTTAGCAATACCGTCTTATATCAAAACGACAACAAAAGACACGTATATATTTACTTCAGGCAAATATTTACACTTACAACAGCTAAAGTAGTTACAACACAGGCTGTAGTGTACACCCTGGTCACAGGAGGTATGAGCATGTACTCCTGAAGAAGCGTTTGATATGCCATTTTAAAGTTTAATAAAGAAACACTTCCACTATAACATTCAAAAGTAAATTACAGATGATAACAAAGTCACAGTCCGAATCGTCATGATTGGGCCACATCAGATTAAAATTGTTCACATGAACATTTCAATACGATGATTACAACAAATTGCGCTTCGATTTACTCTCCATTCTTGTTGTAACAACTTTATTTAAAACTGTGAGTTAGATTAGGATATTTATTAAAATCCTCTACGATACAATAAATCTGAAAATTCCCCAATGATTAATTTTTATATACAGTAAAATATTGAGCCAAAGAGTATGTAATCACTGTATGACCAAAACATTAGGGAAATTAATCGTTGTTTTTTCTTTTCCACTCCAATTATGGAGCAATGGGAAATTAATATTCCTTTGGCACTACGTTATTGAAGCACCAAAGACAAACAAACAGACAAAGATAAATTCGTTAACATCGTCAAAGGTCTTTATTGGCTATAATTTGATAGGCTTGGTTAAGCTATTTGAGTCCTCCGCGACGTGTCCGTCGACGGAAAACCCTGCTTTCCATGTCGATGGACACGTCGTCGCGGAGGACATCGACTATAATATACAATATGATTTATTTTTTCCTTTTACAACGTTATTTAAAATAACCAAAGTGCAAATTTTAACTGTGAATCCATTAAGTTTAACGATTTAGCACGGACAGCGGGGCTTGATTGAAAACCAACGAAACCTTCTTTGAGTACATAGCTAAACGACTAAAACTATAAGATCCTGATTGTAAAAATTCAGGTCAGTCTCTATGGAGCCAAATAGCAACACAAGAAACAAACACATAGTTACTCATAAACTATTAGGCAAGTACGAGTATAGGTAGCCAGAACAGAATATCACCCAAATGGGGAAATAAAAAAATGTTGTATAAGCATTTTGTTACATACTCTTTGGTGTGCAGCACCGCGGCACCGGGGAAAATAGATTACACAATTTGTTGATGCCGAAGTACCGCTTAATTTAGTTTATGTTTTAGTATACCATGGATATTTTAGAGGACCAATGAACATGGTGAATGTTGATGAACATTACGTTTAGGGAAATAAATCTTGAAATATAAGAAATGTTATTATATATTACTTTCATATTCAAATAATATAAAATAATAACTTAAAATTACATTCAGAGCTAGAAAATTATTCAATAAAATCCACTTGTATGTCTTGTTCTTCATCAGATTAAATAAAGAGTTATTTATCATAAAGTCAAAGTCAAAGGTACTTTATTCCGTAAAAATTTTACATTTATGTGGAATCGTCATATTTTTTTTACCCTACCGTGCAGTGCATGACGTGGCAGCTACTGAGAAAGACTGCCAGAAAACTCTATGGAATCCTTTTTTTAAATAAAATATACTTAAGATTAATTACAACCATGTGTGTTGACTCAGAACAACTCAATCCCAAGCACTTTTATCACTTAAATAATCAGAAATTTTGTAATATGCCCTGCTAAACAATTTGGCTTTAATAATTCTTTTAAACTTATTCGTAGACAATTCTCTAATATCATTGGGAAGTTTGTTATAGAATCTTATACATTGCCCCATAAAAGAGTTACTTATTTTGTGGAGACGGGTAGTATGCAATATGAGATTATTCTTAAATCTAGTATTTACATTATGTGTATCGCTCCTTTTACAGAAGGAATCGATATTTTTATGCACATATAGTAAGTTTTCATATATATACTGAGATGGTACAGTTAGAATGTTGACCTTTTTGAACTTTTCTCTTAGAGACACTCTCGGGCCAAGATTATAGATAGCTCTTACAGCTCTTTTTTGCAATATAAATATGGTGTTAATGTCAGCAGAGCTACCCCAGAGAAGAATTCCATAGGACATTACACTATGAAAATAACTGAAATAAACCATTCTAGCTGTGTCAACATCAGTCAGCCGTCTAATAGTTTTCACTGCATATGCTGCAGAACTTAATTTGCCGGACAGTTTTTCTATTTGTGGGCTCCATTGTAGCTTTGAGTCAATAGTGATACCCAAGAACACAGTTGATTCAACAGGGTCCAACCTAGCTCCATTAAGTTGTACATTGGTTGTCGCCTGTTTCACATTCGGTGTAGTGAATTTAATGACTTTAGTTTTCTTATCATTAAGCACAAGATTATTGGCATTAAACCAATGAACAACTTTAGAGATTGCATCATTAACATCGTCAAAATTGCTTAATTGTCGGTTTATTTTGAACGTCAGGGAAGAATCATCTGCAAACACCACAATCTCATGCTTATCCCTTACATAGTAAGGTAAGTCATTTATATAAATTAAAAACAAAAATGGGCCAAGAATTGACCCCTGTGGGACGCCCATTACCACTGGACTTCGAAACATACTGAAATGGTATTTTAGTATTTTTCGAAGAAATCGTTTTGGATTGCGTTTTTTTCAACATATTGAAACATTTTTGCTATTCATCTACACCAATTTCTTAGAAAAAAGTAAAGGCCTGTTTATTATCACTTTGAGATCGTTCGATTTTAAAAGTTCATCTTTATCAAATAGGTATAGCTGAAGACTTGTTTTGTTAACATTCATGTCAAAGATTTCTTGTCAACGCCGGGACAAGAGAAATTTAGAATGGATGATCCATTCTAGCAATTCTCTCCAAATCATGATTTTATAAAAAAAAAGTAGTTAGGATAATAGTAGTCTTGAACCCATTTTGGAAATGAGATTCTCCAAATGGCACAAAACTAAACTTTCTACTATTAAAAAAAAGCAAATCTGTTTTTAATATAGTGGCCGAATCTCACTTATTTGTCGGTTTTTTCAACACGTTAAATTGGTAAGTTTTATCTGTGCTGCAGAGCTGAATATTTGGAGCAGTGTAAGCCTTTGTTTATAGAATTAAACATTCTTCCACTCCCATGCGTTTATGTTGAAATTTTCTTGTTTATAAAAAGGAACCCCCATTGAATTCCATTAAATCGAATGTCTCCATCAGATTAAATAATAAACCACATGCTCAATGATTAAATTTGTATACTAGAAATGTCCATTATTTGTAAATAAAATAGATAGATAGATAGATAGATAACACTTTATTGTACCAAATCGGAACATACATTGAAACATATGTAAGTTAACTTATATTATGAGGTACAAACGGCGGTCTAATCGCTAATACAGCAATCTCTTCCAGACAACCGATTGGATGAACCAAAGCAATGCAGGGAGACAAAGTGGTAGTTGGCAGTGCATCTACTTATATTAATTTACATATATATGTACCTATGTACGAATATTTATATATAAACATATAATATATACATATATATAAATATATACATACTTTTTAATATACTATAATAAATATTAATACTAACTATGAAGACTAAGGAAGTTTTTGAGGAAGGTGGAAGATCGCAAGCTGAGAGAATTACAGTGATAAATAATGATTCTTTAAAAGTGTTTTAAAAGATGTCAAAGTTTGTGCGCGTCTGATATGCAGAGGGAGTGAATTCCACAATCGAGCAGCCTGTACAGTGAATGATTTGTCCAAGAAATTAGTGGAATGTGTGGGCAACTGGAGTTCTAGATTCTCTGATGATCTCAAGGACCTGAAATGTGTATCACATAGGAATTCAAACCTAACTTTCAGGTAAGAGGGAGCCGTCGGATTAAATAAAATACTGTAAAGAAGAGAGAGTATATGAGTATTTCGGCGAAGGCGAATGGGTAACCACTCGAGTTTTCTACGAAATTCGGAAACGTGATCATATTTGCGGAGCCCAAATATGAACCTTATGCAGAAGTTTTGAAGCCGCTCGAGTTTATCTAGTTTGTCCTCCGTAAGGTCAAGATAGCTGGCGTCAGCATAGTCAAGGATTGGAAGAAGGAGGGATTGTGCTAGTGCAATTTTAGTGGCAGTTGGGAGAAAATTACGTAACCTCCTTAATGATCCGGCTGCAGCATATAGTTTACGACTGGTCTGTTCTATTTGAGGACCCCAAGACAGTGTTTGATAAAAGTATACCCCCAAGTTTTTAACCCTATCACTGAATGGTATTACTGTTTTGTTAAATATTACTCGAGGGGTATGGATCCAGTCAACTTTTCTGAGCATGCGAGAACTGCCTATCACAATAACCTGTGTTTTAGAGGGATTTACTGTAAGACCGTGGTCTGTGCTCCACTTGTTGATAATTGTCATGTCACTGTTAATGATACCAATACCATCGCTAAGGTGCTCTACCGGTGTCTGGGTGTATATTTGCAAGTCGTCGGCATAAAGGTGGTAGGAAGAAGTTAACCGAGAGGTAATCGAATTGATAAATACAGTAAAGAGTAGTGGAGATAAAACGCCACCCTGTGGCACGCCAGCACTGGTGAAACACCACGACGAGTAGGTTATAGGCACAGAGTATTCCGGCACACTATCCTGATATGCTGGCCAGTTTTGACTGTAAGAATATCCACGCCATTCTTGTCTCGGAATCGTGGCTTAAACCATGCCTGCCCTCTACTTCATATTCATTGCCCGGTTTTCAATTGATCAGAAACGACCGGATTAACGGTGGTGGTGGTGGTGTTGCCATATATCTTAGACCACATATTCCTTTCCGCGTCATTAATATGTCGGCCCAGCCCCCACCGTCTAACGCCGGCGAACATCTTTTCCTGGAAGTAGAGCTGCATCACGCAAAAGTTCTCCTTGGGGTTTATTACTGTCCTTCGTCACATATCAACTTCTTCTCCTCTTTGGAAACTCTCTTAGCAAACTTAGTTCCTTCTTACAGTCATACAATAGTCATGGGAGACTTCAACACCTGTCTTCTTCGAAATAATTCACGTTCTTCTTCACTCCGTTCACTCATTGAGTCGAGCAACCTTTCTCTTTTACCTTTAACTGCTACTCATAACTTTCCTCACTGCACCCCATCGCTCCTTGATCTCATTTTTGTTTCCTCCAAAGAGCACGTAGCCAAACACGGCCAGTGCTCAGCGGATTCTTTCTCTTATCACGACCTTCTTTATTTATCTTACAAAATTCGCCCTCCTAAGGCAAAACCTAAAATCCTTATTCAGCGCAATTTTAGTGGAATGAACGTTACCAATCTCAAAATAGACGCGAGTAACATAGACTGGACTGCACTCTTTGCTTCGGAAACTATCGATGAAAAGGTTTACATGTTTGAAACGTACATGATCCAGCTATACGACGTCCACGCACCGTTAAAAGCGGTAAAAATGAAACATTCTCCAGCGCCTTGGCTCACGCAGGACATTAGGAAGTGGATTGATAAGAAAGCTGCGACTAAGTCAAAATATAAATCCCATCCATCCGCTGAGAACAAAGATAAATACATCTCGGCCAGGAACCAATGTCATAAGGTGTGTAGGAATGCTCAACGCCAACACATTCATAGCTCTGTACAAAATGGAGACCTATCTAAGTTTTTGACCACATTCATTAATTATTATCTTCAGGCTTGAGCAATGGTTTAAAAATTTATATTTTTTCTGGCTTGGCAGTTTTTAAAAGCTTTTTCAATTCAGACTGATATTCAGCAGTGGCACTAGCAATTTGCCTCTTAATTATAATAAGACTTCGTTCCATAGACGGATCAATTTTCATAAAAAACTCACAAAGCTCGTTTGCCTTTCTTAAACCGTCACTAAGATTTTTCAAATTCAAAGTCTCGAATGAGCTGTCAATTTAACATTTCCTCCAATTCGGTTTCAGTCAAATCTTCATCTTGCGATTCAATCATCCTCTTTTATTGGCAAACAAATTCATAAATGAATTTCGGAATAACGTTAATAATATCTGCAATACTTGCAACGTACCACTTTTAGACAAATCTTCATACCAAATCACACCTAGCAGATCTATAAAAATATACCCGGTAAACAAAAATAATATAGCGACCATCCTAAAATCACTAAATAATAAGAAAAGTCCAGGCTACGACGGCATTCGAGTTCAAGATATTAAATACATAGGCAATAGAATGATACCGCTATTAACTCATCTAACGAATTGTTGTCTACGGACCGGCGTATATCCAGATCTATTAAAGGTAGGGGTTATACGTCCGATCTATAAAAAAGGTAAACACAACGACTGCAATAACTATCGCCCTATTACTATTTTGTCTTGCATCGATAAAATAATCGAACGTTATATAGGGAATCAAATTAAGACATTTTCACGAACATACGATATCATAAATAAAAATCAATTTGGTTTCCAGCAAAATAAGAGTACTACTCAATTGCTGCGTAAATTCACCGAAGAGGTAAATGGGCATTTGCACAATAAAGTTCAGATATTGGCTTTATTCATCGACTTCAGCAAAGCTTTCGATGTTCTAAAGTTGGATACCCTTTATGATAAATTATCTCGAAACGGTATACAGGGTCCCTTACTGGAACTACTCAAAAATTATCACAGCAACCGATACAACGAATTGATAAATACAGTAAAGAGTAGTGGAGATAAAACGCCACCCTGTGGCACGCCAGCGCTGGTGAAACACCACGACGAGTAGGTATCGTCAATGCGAATCCGCTGCCGACGGCCAAACAGGTAACTACGAAACCAATCAATTGCCATTGGAGATATGTTAAGTGAGCGTAGTATGCCAAGCAGAATGTCAAAGTCCACAGTGTTGAACGCGTTGCTAAAATCAAGCAGCGTAAGCACTGTCAACTTTCCACACTCCATGCCTAGTCGAATATCATCCGTAATATTTACAAGAGCGGTGACTGTGCTGTGACCTGGACGGAAACCGGACTGGGAAGGATTAAGTAGGACATTCTTAGAGAGGAAGGAGCTTAGTTGATTGTGGATGAGGCGTTCCAGAACTTTGGAAAGGAATGGTAGTATGGAGATGGGGCGATAATCGGAAAAGGATGATGGATTTCGTTTTTTAGGTAGTGGGATTATATGAGCACTTTTCCATGTTGATGGAAAAGTAGCGGTAGAAATGGAGAAATTGAGGAGGTGGGTGAGAACCGGTAGGATTTCGTCGAGGATAGGAAGGATCATATTACGACTGATACAATCACTTCCAACAGAATTGGACGTAATTAATAATACGCTCTTCTTAACATCACAAGTGGAGAACTGATTAAAGACAAACTGAGAATGATCAGGGGTAGGAATTGATGAAAGATACTGTAAGGTATTTAATTTGGTTGTCCTATCAAAATTGGACGAAGTTGAGAAATGACCATTGAGTGAATTTATATCTAAATTATTGGGAGTGTCAATTTGGCGTGATTTTCCTATCCCCATTGATCTCAAATATTTCCAGACTTTTGCTGGGTCTCCATTTTGTACAGAGCTATGAATGTGTTGGCGTTGAACATTCCTACACACCTTATGACATTGGTTCCTGGCCGAGATGTATTTATCTTTGTTCTCAGCGGATGGATGGGATTTATATTTTGACTTAGTCGCAGCTTTCTTATCAATCCACTTCCTAATGTCCTGCGTGAGCCAAGGCGCTGGAGAATGTTTCATTTTTATTGATAGCCGTTTTTGCTGGAACCAACATAAAGACCATGTATGTAACAAACTTAGAGCCATCATAGGTAAGTTCAGTGTGTTAAAACATAAACTGCCGTTTAAAATACTTCGGATGCTATATATGGCCTTAGCAGATTCTGTCATAAGCTACGGACTAAGTAGTTAAGGAAGAACCTACACAACATACTTAGCCGACATATATAAATTACAGTTGAAGCTACTAAAAATAATCACTCCAAATCATATTAAAAACATATATAAGGATAACGAAACCGGTTTGTTTAAGCACTGCAAAATCATGAATATATATGACAAAACTCAGTATTTGAATTTAATTGAAACTAATCAGTCACATTTATTAGTTAAAAATACTCGACCTGACTTTTTAAGACAAAATCTACCTAGAGATAAATTCGCCTTACCCAAAACAAATAACTTGTACGGCACGAGAGTTGCAGAATACGTAATACCGAAGTTTACAAATAACATTCCCGAAGAACTGCAAAAATTATATACAGAGGGGGCGAAAGGTTTTAAATCTAAGTTAAAAGATCATTTTTTAAGGTAGTAACCTTAAAAAATGATATTCTATTAGAATTTAAGAACTAACAATAATATCTAACAGTAATTTCTAAACGCTAAGTAAGCACTAACAGTAATGTTAAACAAATGTAAATGTGTGAACGATTCGCCGCTACCCACATAAACCCTTAGAGGTTTCTGCGGTTCGGCCTGTGAAATGTAATGTGTAATAAAAAATATATTGAATAAATAAATACAAAAAAAAAAAAATCAACTCCTGAATGTCACTTGGTTCTATCTGTTCGAACCCATATCGTCCTATTCCTTTCGAAATTTCGGCTATGTTTGCAGTCAAAGTTTGAATTTGCACAGAGTCTTTGTCATCTTCCACAGTCAGAGCAGGCCACAGATTTTTCTAGCATGATTTTAATGTGTATGGCTTCAGTTCTTCCAATGATTCTTTTATGTTTACGATGCATTTTGCTGTGTCAAATTGCTTCCAGAATTCCCTAACATTAAAAACAGGATCACATTCCATATTATCCAGTATGATTTTGAAGGTTCGTCTAATGTAATGGAGCTTAAAGGCCTGAATTATTCCTTGGTCCATAGGTTGAATCAAAGCAGTCGTTGGGAGGTAAAATATCACTTTTATATTTGGATGCATAGTTTCAAGTTCGTGAGGATGACCTGGTGCATTGTCCAAGACCAGAACTGCTTAAAGTCTAAATGCTTTTTTTAAAAATACGTTTCAACTTCAGAAACAAAACAATTCCTGAACCAGTCACACAAAATAGCGCTTGTAACCCACGCTTTCTTGTTATCACGCCAAAACACTGGCAGTTCGGCCTTGTTTTGATATTTTAAAGCACGAGAATTTAACGAAATGTAAAGCATCAGTGGTTTAATGACTGATATGTATGCGCTACCGATTCTCACCGGTTGCATGATTATTAGCCAGTAATAAACCAGAAGTCAGCCTAAACGGTTGTTTCATAGTGCATTTCATTGGCGACGAGGATTAAACTACCCGCGGTATTAAAAAAATTAAATGGCATACATCGGGAATTTATGCAGTTTTGATCATAAAACAACTGAATGGTCAATATTCCAAGGCAGATTGGTGCAATTCCTGAAGATTAACAAGATTGAAGACGATATCAAAAGCGGAATTCTACTAACATACCTAAGTGATGAGACTTATCGTTTAGTACGTAATTTAGCGTACCCATCATCGTTGGAGTCGTTAACATTTGAACGTCTGGTGCAGTTACACGACAGCAATTTCAAAGAAAAATAATGCTCGTTTGCGGATAAGAGAAAGTTTTATGGAGCATCCACAAGACGATCTTGAGGGATCGTTTCGTCCTTGGCCTAGATTCTGGACCCGAAAGAAATAAGCTTTTTGACCAGAAACACTCCAACCACTTTAAATAGGAGTCGATAACCACCAAGTATACCCTCTGGCTCTCCGGCGGGGAATCGAACCCCGGTCTCCCGCGCGACAGGCGGGGATACTAACCACTATACTACCGAAGAAATTGGTGGTTGGGAGTGACGGTCGACCGCCGACCGTTGTGAGGCTGGGGAGGTAGAGGGTCGACCAGCTGACAGCAATGCAGTGGTGTCGCAAGGGTGTATTTCTGGGCAAACGCACACAGACGACGACGCACCTAGTACTAATAGGAACGCGACGAACGTATCGCTGGCGGACGCGTCTCCGCCCGTACCGCCGCGGCCGCCGCTCGTATCTACACGCCAAAAGCGCGTTAGAGAAAGAGTGGACTATAAGAAGCTTTTTAATGTTGTATTTTAATTAATCTAATATTGTTATAAGTTGAATGAATTTATATATTGTTTTCTTGCATGTACCTTTTTATAAAATTATGTAAGCTTATTTATAAGTTATGTTGTTTTGTACCAGTGCCTCTAGCACGAGTTCCTGCAGTTTATACATTGAGCACCAGCGCCTCTCGCGGAAACTATTAAGAACTAAAACTCTGGTGCTCAATGTATGGGACGAAACTGTACGTGTGATCGAGTAAGTAGGTAAACTGCAGGAACTCGTGCTAGAGGCACAGGTTTCAAAAATTAAGTGTTGAGGAATGATATGTATGCGCTACAGATTCTCGCCGGTTGCATGATTATTAGCCAGTAATAAACCAGAAGTCAGTCTAAACGGTTGTTTCATTGTGCTACATACACTTCAATGACACAATCTCCAGATTCATTAGAACACAGCAGCAGTGTACCTCTATCTTTCACTGCATTAGATCCAGGGGCAGCCTTCCGCTTTTAGAAATGAATGTTTTGTTTGGCATTCTTTTCCAAAACAGTGCAGTTTCGCCTGTATTAAATACTTGCTCAGGTTTGTATCCTCCATCAGTTACTAGTTTAGCAAATTCTTCTGGATATCTTTCTGCTGCAGCAGTGTCTGCAGATGCAGCTGCTCCTACGATTTTAATGCTATGCAATGATTGTCTCACCTTGAATTTATTGAACCAACCTTTCGATGCTTCAAATCCTCCATATGTAAATTCACCACCGCAACTACTATCACGTTCTTTAAAATGTGTGTAAAGACGCTTTGCCTTCTCCCGGACGATTGGACTACTCATGGGCGCCCTTTTTTGGTTGCGGTATTCAATCCATAATGACAACGCCATTTCCATTTTTTCTATAGCTGGATTACGAACTATTTTCGCTGACAGTGAAGTTGAAGCTACGGATGACTTTATTTTATATTCGGATTTTTTTATCGATCGTAGGTACAGTTGATTCGTTGATATTGATGCAAACGACTCTCCAAGGCGTAAACGATCAAGCATTTCTATTTTCACTTTGAGCGGTACCTAACACAGATTTTTTGCGCTTAGAAACTCGTTTTTCAGTTTTTTTTGTCGACATTATAAATTAGGAAGAATACGTATGTGGCAGTAACATTTAAAAATATACTTTATGATTTCAGCATTGAGTTAAAATTTCAGTAATGAAGTTGCTTTCATTCTCAAAAACACCGACCGCGGCGTAGGGAGCTTATGTCAAAGGACGAACATAATATAGTAGTCTATGTGCCGAACCAATACAGCGGTATCATTTAATAACATACTTTAGGCGTACTTGTAATAACGTCTGTTATACTGTTTTATTAGTCCACTTGACGACACGTTTACAAAATATATTACCTATAGATTATTCTTTTGTCTCACACAGAAATGTATACCTACCTACATTAAATATACTTCTACTAATCTAGGTGTTCATTACTACCCTGGGATCGCTGGCGTTTGGAGGAAGGGCACTCCACTCGTCTTGTATAAGCGGTCCCGGGAAGAGGTAACCTGCTGTAGCTCAGGTTGCCTAAACGCGCTCGTGCGTGATGGGGAGGGGGAGGCATTCAGGCCCCTCCCGTCCCCGGGGGAGAGTCTCAGACGCTCAGTGTACGGCGGGGGCACTGGTGAGATCGTTCACGAGTACCCAGAGCCCCCGCTACAGGCACTGTGAGGCTGGGTACCGTGGTGGTTTTGGTGGGTCGGCCCTACACAACGTGCGAATGGCATTTCAACCACGTAAAAAAGAAAAGGTGTACATTACTAGGCGTAGTTAGGATTAATCTATGTGAGAGACTGGTGTCTGTACTAGGAGACCTGTATGACAGATAGGGAGTCTCTCCACAATCTAGTTTGGATACCTATTTGAATTTTATTAATATGTACCTATGTTCTGTTTCTATATTCGCGGGTGTGGTCGGTACATCGCATCGTATTGATTAGAGCCGAGAATAAAGAAATCTTTAGGCGTGAATATGGGAATTGGTCGCATTTTTTAATCTGCAAGTGAAGGAAGGGCAAATAAGGGCCTTTTTCTGTATACAATTTATTTTAGAGTTGTATACAAAATTATAATTAAATAATAATAATATCCTGGGATATCCTTAACAGATGGGCAGTGGGCACCTGATGCTAAACAAAGCAGAGCTTGTACCTACTATGGAAACTAGATAACTGATGTACATATTTATATAGATACTTACACCCAGGCTCAGGACAAATAGACCTGTTCATGCAAAATATCTGCTGTGTGAAAGGCAGCTATCTACTACTATCTATCAACCACACCAAATTGCTAGTAAATCTTTTCAACTATTATTCTCGTGTTAAATTATAAGAATCACAAGGAATTATAGTTGACACGAACACTACAATGTCAACATTTTTTGTCTTTGTCAACAATTTTCTTGCTTTCTTGTTAATTATTAAATGATGACATTCATTGATGTGGAATATTACCAATTATTTATTTAATCTCTTTCAATTATAAATCTTGATATTGCATTTCTCTAATTTATTAATTTATTCAAATTGACATTTTGTCCAATTTATTGTATTTAGGTTGAGTTGATTAAGTATAAGCATTGGCAGAAATTGCTGAAAGAATCGGCAGGTTGCCAACTTACAAAAAAAAAAGTATAAACATTGTCAGGTAATTAATACATGCATATTATATATTTTTATCATTTCTAAACCTGCAATGGCAATCACTTATTGCCATTGCTGGTGATTAATTTATAATAGAGGACCTCAAAGTACCATATATTGAGAAATAAAGAATTTATTACTATATTTTGAATAGTTTTATCCATTTTAAGAGGGTCATAAATTTGAAATAAATATATATCATAACTAAACAAAATACAAAAAATGTCTTTATTTTTCTTTAAATTAGATCAATTTGCTAAAGAAATAAAATATATAGATTATATTACCTTTAATAAATTATAAATAATAATAATAAATTGATGAAATCTGAATACATCTATTTTAATTACTTTTTCTATTAACATACATAAACAGAAGCCAAGTCATCATAATCATAGGTTCTTTTTAAGAACAAATCCAACAATGATACTCCAGAAATATTACAAAGACCAGTATTAATAGGAAGCGCTGTCAGTTTGATATAGAATGAGTTGCCAGGTTCCAAAGGTCCCAATTTCTTGTTGGAAATGCCACACCACAGTAGACTTGTATCTTGCATTGAGCGTAGTTTTAGGATTAAATCTAAGGTTCTTTCACTGGCATTAACTATCTTACACTGAAAATCAAAGGGCTCATCCACAGGTACTTTACTTGGTAATTTTTCGAATGTGAGCCGGATGTCCCCATAGTCAGGAGTCATTCTGTGCAACTGACTTGTTTGTAACCGCCCCTTTTCGCCGAGGTTAGATCTCCATACAATGTCCAATTTACCAATGTTTTTAGCAGCAGCCAAGAGCTTTATTTCTTTTGAAATGTTCTCTCTAGGTGTTAAGCAGTAGAGATATTGGCAACTTTCTTGAGGTTGTAGTAGGGTGACATCTCCAAACACAGAAATTCCATTGTTTACTTCATTCAATGAGTTCACATTAAATTGTTGAGAGCTTTCCAATGAAACTTGCTCTAGAATGATAGGGCCAGTAGTAATGTTCTGCACTTGGGCTTCGAGGTATACATCATCAGAATCTGCATTGTAAAATTTTGTTTTCACATCTAAAGGTTTCATGACTTCAAATTTAAAGAATTTCCGGAAAGATGCTAGTGTATTGTAGTTTGACATGTAAGTGACCTCACAAACGAGGATGTGTGTGCCGAGATCTTTGACTTCATGATGTATAACATCACTAAGAGTCTCGTCTACATCAAGCATGGAGGGTGATAAATTCTGTTGGGTAGTCAGTAATATCCTTTGGGAGCTGGTTTGTAGATCTGCCTTAATGGACACGCTCTGCACAGGCTGGTTCGTTTCATTATGTACACATACATAACAAGAGAATGTTTCTCCTAAATATATGTTGCCAAAACTTTGAGGAAGCAGAAGAAACTGACCCGCGGCCAGGGTTTCCATCTGTGTAACTGAGGTTGCATCGTCTTTGAGGAAATTGTTCAGTATATTACCTGGCAAGTCCTTGGAATCACAAGTTACTATTTTAGGGCTCACTAAGGCGGGCTTAGTCAATCTCATCACTTTCAATGCAACTAGATGCTCCACGACCTCCTTGGAATCCATTTTTTTAAAATTTATATCACGTAATTTATCAGTAAATAAAAGTCAATCTATTTAGCGTTTCTTATTCCCCATAAATAATTATTTCTAATGAAATAATATAAGTTGGAGACTTGACAGCTACATCTATTTGTCATTTTTGACAACACAAATTGTATATATTTTTTTGTCCTCTTTGGGCAGGCTAAGGTCTGTGACCATACCGCCTCGACTTCAGTTGTAATATTTATATTTAAAAGTCAGTCGGTCATGTCCGTCACGGCCGTCACAGTCATGTCCGTCACGTCCGTCACAGTCAAGTCATAGTCCTACCCCAGTGGAGACTTTACTAGAGGCTTCTATGGAGTTTTGGGTTCAACACGGAAAATATCAATTCACGGCAATATCGCACTTTCCTCCACTTGTGTACATTGTCGAAGATGTTATTTTTAAAAATCCACCATATTTACACATAAAACTCGAATTTACACCAGTTTTTGAAAATAAAACATAGCCTCGATGCGTCCTTTTCCGCGTTGCGTTGGCCCGAATCACAGAGCCCGAATTGTAATGAAATTACTTATTGTTCGTTTTAAGAACCGGATACTTTGGCATTTTGAGTTTTACTTTATGGTATAGGTACATACACTTAATTTTATTACAAATAAGCTTACACTGCTATCAAAGTGATCATTATCGTTTACGGATTACTATCTACTATTTACATGTAAGGACAAAATTAAACCTGGTATTGGCATTGTACACACTAACTTATTGAGCGAAACGTCATGTAACAATTTAACTGTCACTTGTCAAGCTGTCAATGAATTTGATTTGCCTGATATTTAATTTCAGCTGATTGTAAATATATTTTTCTGGAGTAATTCTGAGAAGTTTAGAAATACACTTGATCAGTGCACTAGTTTTTATATAAACCAAGATGGTGTTAACGAAAGAATATAGAATCTGTATGCCTATGACGGTCGAAGAGGTAATTTTAATTAACTTAATTTACTGCGCGTCTTATTTTATAAGAATTCTTTTGTTGTTGAGTATTTCTTGTGTACTGTAAATGTAAAATTAGTAGATACCTTTGTTTTCACAACTCTACTTATTTTTGCATGAAAAATGCTTTATTGATTACCTTGTGGTCGATTGTACTTGTCCAAGTGTCCTTGGTAATATATATGTTCACTACTCATATTAATAAAGTCTAAAGAGCCGGGAATTGATGTCTCCAATGCGTGTGAATAGTAAAAAAATATCTTATCTAACTTTTATCTCCTTAAAGATTTTTATCAGATTGAAAACTTGTACATTTTACTCACACAAAACATTATAAATTATGGCCTATGTGTTAGTGGGGTATGTAAGCTATATTACTACAAAGTTTCATCAAATTAAGTTTGGTAGTATTTAATGAAAGAGTAAGAAACATGGATATATCTATACATTTATACTCAAAAACTTTCGCATTTATAATATAAGTATAGATATATAGAATTGTCAGTTAAAAAAGTCATCATCATCATGATGATGGTGATCATGATATATCATAATGTCATATCCATAGTACTAAGATTTCTCTTCATGCTGCAACAAGTGAACCCATCCTCCAATTTTAAACAATATAGGGATGGGAACTCAATTATCCCTAAAAATAGTTTGGTATTTCCTAAACGAAGCAGTGTTAGTTAATAATAAAATGAATTATCCTTTTATTGTTTAAAACAAATGTAGACCATTATGTATTTTTCCTTGTCCATTTTAGTACCGTATTGGTCAGCTGTATATGATTGCTCGCCATAGTTTTGAACAATCTAGCAACGGTGAGGGGGTGGAAGTTGTAGCTAATGAGCAGGTTACCGATGAAGTTAATGGAATTGGCCAGTACACTGAGAAGAGAATACATTTGTCCAGGTATGTGTGAAGCAAATATAAGTAATATCTATTTGGAAACCTACCTTGAAGAAAATTAAATTTAATACTTGAGAAGTACTCCATAAACTTTGGAAGATAATGTAATAATTTTATTACATTATCTCTGTAATAATTTTCTAATGTAATAAATATAAAATAAGAAATACAAAAATAAATATAAAATAATAAAAATCTAATGTAATAATTTTATTACATTATCTCAGCTAGAGATAATGTAATAATTTTATTACATTATCTTACAGTGTTAAATTTAATACCTTTAATACCTAGTTCTCAAGTATTAAATTTAATTTCATTCAACATATCTTTCTGTGGGATCAAGATAAAATAATCTTATGTTAAAATTAGCATAAGATTATTTCATCTTGATCCCACAGTCAAATAGTCTATATTGTTTTGTAGGACACAGTTCTAGTTCTTAAGATTACCTTGTGCCTTATAAATAAAAAAAAAAAACTATGCTAATAATTTATACTCAGAGGGAGTATGAATTATGAAGTATGAATTTGACATATATAAGTATATTTCATTAGTAGGTCACAATTTCTTCTAAAAATTTTAAATGAAATGAAATGATCTTTATTTGCTAGAATTATGGTACAATTTAGATGTTAACAAGAGGTTTCGCCCAGTCACACTTCATCATATACATGGCATGCAAATTTATTGTTTTATTTTTACATAATTGGTAATATTGAATAAGGTTAATATTGATTTAACAAAAATAAATGCATTCATTTATAATCAAATAGCTATATTACAATCAAGTCACTGCCATCTGTACCAAACTAGGCATGGCCAACTATGGTGACCAGACAATTGATAAACATACTTATATTATATTTCATAATACATACATATTATATAAAAATAGACACAACAATCATGCTTATCATACAAAGATTTGTTGTGGGTAGGAACTGAACCAATAATATCTGGCTTGTTAACCACAAGAAGTATGCACACAAATAACATTATTCATGCATTAAATATCTCTTTTTAACTCTGTGGTTGTGTTCAAATATGGTAGCCTCCAATGTTTACTATTATGTCTGTAAAGTTATGACCTGATGTATTAAAAAAAATACAGTTAAACTGAGAACTACTTCCTTTTTTGAAGTTTGTTAAAAAAGGTGTGCATATTATGTTCTTGATTTTTTATTTTATTACATAATAAAATGAACAAGCAGTTATGATTTAAAAATAATTTACAAAGGAAACTAATTGTTAATTCTGAATTTAAATGAAAAACTGTTATTAATTACACAGATTAACATTGAATTAAAAAAATATAGTATTCCTTGTAATAATTGAAGAAATGTGTGGATAAATGTTATTTAACTTTTATGGCTGTTTTATACCATAAACTTGCTAAAAGGATACAAAGCCCCTATGTATATGTACTATGATTTAATACTGGCACTATGTATCCTCTTCACAATACAATGATATCTTTATTCCTTTTGTAGAATATGTATGTACTCATTTAATTTCCTGTTTTACAGCCACTTGCCTTATTGGGTCCAGTCTTTGATACCAAAAATATTTTATGTCACCGAAAAAGCATGGAACTACTATCCTTACACAATTACAGGTAAATATATTATTTTTAACATTTTATTGAACTTAGTCCAAATTGGTGGGCCTGATTTTTTTGTGGGAAAAAGTGAAAAATAAAAAACTTGAGAGGTGTCAAGGGTCACCCAGATGGAACGAAGTTATTTCTTATTATTTATTATGTACAAAAAACTTGTATACACTCAACAAAAATAATCGTCGCGACACCACACTGTTCAATGCGAAATAGAAATGAAAATATCTGGCTAGCTTTCTATAAGAGAGAAAGAGAGAGAGAAAGAGAGAGAGAAAGAGAGAGAGAGAGACAGACAGAGAAACATGCGCACGCCGCACAGCTGCAAAAAGTGTTGTGACAACTTTTCGTAAGAATTCTTTCGGTCTAGCCCACTTTCACAACGCGCGATAAGGAACTTCGTTCCAATAGCCTAAATATTGTTATTGTTCATTAAAACCAGTCCCTGTAAAATGGTCTGGAAAATGATTAGACATATCCACCATTATAAAAAAAAATGAATAGGTTTTTATTCATGTAGCCTTAAAAAAAAGCGTTTGTTAATAGTTACTAATACTAAATATGGCCATATACTAGTCTGACATAATAATTTACTAAGGTATTTGAAGCATCTAGGTTAGTTAAAATTCAGTCTTGAGATAATTAATAGCTATCGGATTCCAAACTAAGTAGAGGCTGTACTATGGCAACCAGATAACTGGTAAACATGTTATACAACTTTATTTTTTAAAGACTACACAGCACATTGTTAGCCGGTTGAAAAATATAGCTAAAATTTAATATTTCGAAAATTAAACCGACACAATATGATCCTTGACAATAACTTAAATTAAGCTAGCTAAATATCGTTACTATTATAAAATAAATCTTATCGTAATTTTTTTCCTACAATCCCGTGTACCTAAATATCTATATGTACGTATAAATAATTATAAATTAAGTATATATTACTACAAACATGTTCTGATTATTTACAAGCGCTTTTATAAAGTCTACGTGAATAAAAACCTTTTTTATTTATAAGTATTAATGTAGGTCTACCTTTATTGTTATTAACCCGACATTTCAATCAAGGTGCATTGATCAGCATGGTCTGACCACCATAATACCTGTTAACAATGTAGTATAATTATGATACTCGAAAGTCTACAAGTGATAAACATATTATAGATAAATTACATTGGTCACACAAAAAATAATTCATCAAACAATTTAAAAACACATAAATAGTAATTGTTTGTGAAATTGGTAAAGTTTTGTGTGTGTTTCAATAACACTAATATTATAAAGGCAAAAGTGTGTGAGTGTGTATGTTTGTTACTTCTTCACGTCTAAATGGCTGGAGCGCTTTTAATGGAATTTGGTATGGAGTTAGATGACACCCTGGATTAACATATAGGCTATAATTTATAAAGTTTAACACAGGTAAAACCGCAGGGCACAACCAGTATAATATAATTTGCAGACATTGACTATTTACAAGTGACTGTTAATTTATGATTGCCAAACATGCTTAGAGGTAATTATGACTGATCCTATCATCACACAAACTTTAAAGATGTTATCTTCATTTGAAGGTAATAATAGATAATAATTTAACTGGTTCATAATTGTGATAAAAATGAGTAATTATGTTATTTTTCTTTCATGTAATTCTTCAACAGAATATACGGTAAGTGTACTATTTATATTTCTTATCACTTATGAAGTTAGTGATTAATTTTGGAAAGGTGATTCATGTTAATGTGTAATTGAATGAAAATACGGAACTTTTGAAAATCACAGCTCTAAGGAATCTTGAATGAATGAAATATTTATTTGCTAAAATATAGGTAAAGTATTGCTGGAAGCTATGTGTTTAAAATTTAAATTTTATATAGAAATATTAATTAATTTTATTTACTTACTTATTACATAATACATGTAGATTAGTGGTAGAGCTATAAATCAGAATTAAAAATTATTGGAGTGATGTATTTTCAATAATTTCAGATTCCTCTTCACTGACTCATTGACAGAATTAATAAGTCTAGACTTCAAATCTTCTGTAGTTCTTAGAATCTTTAATATAATAACACTTTTTTCCAGAGCAAGTATAACAAATTGATTTGTTTGTTTCCAGTGTTCCTTCATTCCCAAGTTTGCTATTTCTATTCAAACAAGGTATGAAGATAATAATGGAACCACAGATAATGTAAGTGATCTCCAACTATTTGTTGAAACATGTACCTATAAATACAAGTTTTTAGTTTTAGTAAATATAGCAAGCGATCGGCAAGTCTAAGCATTTAGGCGCGCGATTATGCTATAGGAGGATGACCACAAAACTGTTTCAGGTTTTTTTGGGTAGGCAGAGACAAAGGATTTCAATTTGTCACGACCCTTGCACACCTCTTTGCCTCGTTTACTCACATTATGTTGTCCATACATGCACGCCTGTTTAGGGTTCTGACCTGGCCTTTCTTGAGAACATCTCCAAATTAGTCAGATATTGTTTGATAATGGCTTACCCTTTGTTACGTCCTAAATTTCCTAATATTAATGGTTTTCAGTGTTTGGGTCTTACACCAGAAGAGTTGGAGCAAAGGGAGGTGGACTTTCTAGATATTGCCTACGACGAAATCAAGCCACACCACTACAAAGAGAATGAGGATCCCAAGTTCTTCAAGTCGGAGAAGACTGGACGAGGTCCCCTTGTGGAAGGCTGGAGGGATACGCATCAGCCAATCATGTGTTGTTACAAGTCCGTCAGTGCTAAGTTTGAAATGTGGGGCTTGCAGACAAGAGTAGAGGAATATGTCCAAGTTGTAAGTTGTTAATTACTATATTGAAAAGCTTGACTGCCTCGTTGGTATAGCAGTAGCGTGTTCAACTGCAGATAATAACGTCCTGGGTTGAATTTGACGGTCACCGTAGCCTAGTTGGTAGTGATCCTGCCTACGAAGCTGGTGGTCCTGGGTTCGAATCCCGGTAAGTGCAAATATTTGTGTGATCAGCACGAATATTTGTTTCTGAGTCATGGATGTTTTCTATGTATATAAGTATTTATCTATCTATATAAGTATTTATCTATCTATATAAGTACATATATCGTCGCCTGGTACCCATAGTACAAGCTTTGCTTAGTTTGGGGCTAGGATGAGCTGTGTGACATTGTACCCAGATTAAAAAAAAACCCTCTTTGGACCAAAAAACACTTTTGAGAAGCTTGAACATCTCTGACACTAGGGAATTGTTGCCCATACGATCATGATCATTAGAAGCCTGCTATCGTCCACTGTTGGACGATATTCTAAGCCTCCTCCAAAGGTTTCCATAACATTGCCAATTGGAAGGTTTTGCCTAGGTCACCGCGCTTAGCATGCGAGTTGTCTCGCTGGTGTCGGTGGTAGCTAGTACACACGTGGCGCTGTTGCCCGACTACCTGCTGAATCCCTTAGTGGCATCTTTCGACACCCACGGGATGTAATGAGGTTGTCCTGTTTTTCTTTCCGGGTCGGAAACTGCACGACCAAATAACATGCCCATACGATAAATTAACGTTATACATTCAACAAAAGATTTTTACAATTTTTAGGCAATCCGTGAAATACTCCTGCTTGGTCACCGTCAAGCATTTGCCTGGATGGACGAGTGGTACAACATGACCATTGATGATGTGAGAGAATATGAAAAGGAGATGCAGGCGAAGACGAATACCAAGGTTTGTTAATGGTTTATGCAACACTATGGATGGGTAGACCAGTAGAAAAGTTTGTTCCTCTACTTTTTACATTAGGTGTGGTGAATTGAATGAACTTGGTTTTGATTGTATTAAGTACCAGATTGTTTGCCGTGAACCATTTATTAGTGTGATCCAGTGCAGAGTAAACGCTGTCAAATATATTTCTTCATCATCATCATCATCATATCAGCCGAAAGACGTCCACTGCTGGACAAAGGCCTCGCCCAAAGATCTCCACAATTGCCGGTCTTGTGCTATTCGCATCCAGCAGTTTCCAGCGGCCCGCACAAGATCATCGGTCCATCTTGTAGGGGGCCTGCCCACGCTGCGTCTTCCGGTTCGTGGTCGCCACTCGAGAACCTTTCTGCCCCAACGGCCGTCGGCTCTACGAGCTATGTGCCCTACCCACTGCCACTTCAGCTTGGCAATTCTTCGGGCTATGTCGGTGACTTTGGTTCGCCTGCGGATTTCGACATTTCTGATGCGATCCCGCAGGGAAACTCCAAGCATAGCCCTCTCCATTGCTCTTTGGGTGACCTTGAGCCTTCTAATAAGGCCCATAGTGAGCGACCACGTCTCTGTTCCGAATGTCATCACTGGCAACACACACTGGTCGAAGACTTTCGACTTGAGACACTGCGGTATTTTGGACGAAAAGATGTTACGTAGCTTCCCGAACGCTGGCCATCCGAGTTGGATTCTACGATTGACCTCAGGAGGTCAATCGAATATATTTCTTACTACTTTAAATTTTGTGAAGTGTTATCTTGAAACAGAACAACGTCACAAAGTCCTTGAGTCCAAAGATGTAGACTTAAAACAAGAAGGACCAAAAATAGATCCCTGGGGTACACCCATTTGTACAGGTAAAGCTGGTGATTATGTCCCGCCAATATCAACGTTCTGAACTCTTTGATTCGGATATTAGTAAACTACATCGAGAGGTATATTACAGATCCCATATTGGTGGAGTTTAAGTAAGAGTATGTCATGGTGAACGCAGTCGAATGCCTTAGATAGATCACAAAATAATTGTACATGTTTGTTTGAGTTGAAGCATCATATTTCTTTCCTTTCAGCTAAAAGCTACGATAGAGAATGCAGAAGAATGTGCGGAGGACAAGAATTCAGATTCGTCTAAACCTCAAACACCAAAGAGCCCTAAATCCCCAAAGAGTACCAGTAGCACTCCTACAGCAGAAGGCAGATCATGGTTTACATGGTCTTAAACTGAATATTGGTTTCACTGAATGCTTGGCTTGGGTGTTTGGGCCACGTTGGAATTATGTTGCTGAGCATATTTGCGGAGTATCATCATCCAGGTTTGACTGACATCAGATGCGGAGTATTTCCAATGTCGGAATTAATTTATGAATCCTTAAATATTTTAGTTAATATAGCGTAATTTATTTTGATTGGTTCTAGATTCGAATGTTTTTTTTTTACTAACTTTGACGGGCCGGTTGGCGCGGTTGGTAGAGACTTGCTTTTCATGCCATAGGTCGTGGTTTCGATTCCCACCAGGACAACAGATATTTGTGTGTATGAACATGACTGTATGTCCTGAGTCTGGGTGTAATTATCTATATATAAGTATGTATTTACAAAAGAATGTATGTATATGTGGTATTTCAGTTATCTGGTTTCCATATTACAAGCTCTGCTTAGTTTGGGATCAGATGGCCGTATGTTAATAATGTCCCAGGATATTATTATTATTTTGAATTCGCATTTATGGGTTATGCCCTTAAGCTTAATTTATCACTTCTTCTTTAACATCTGGTTTAGTGGTTAGTAACCCTGACTGATGATCTAGTGGTAGTGTGTTCGATCCCCACCCAAGACAATTTTTTTCTGTGATGAGCACGATTATTTGTTCTGTGTCTAATAAATGTAGTTTTCTTTGAAATAAATAAATAATATTACGAGCTTTTCTAGAGAGTATTAAAATTGAATAGTGACCAAACCCTCTTAGACTAATTTTGATTTAGATTTTAATGTCCTCACATAAGGTTAGCTGTTTTCGACTTATGTGTTCACCTGTTGCCTTCGATCCATATCTTCCATCATGTTTTACTGTAGTAATTAGTTATGCACTTGTTCCTATTTATTTTATACAACGTGTTATTTAAATAACGCAAAATATATATAAAAAAACATAATAATGTTTCTGTATACTGCGTGTTATTCTCGAACTTCCCATAATACTATATAATTATATCGCTCCAAATGATAGATCCATTTATATTGTCTGGTGAAGAAGTGAATGCCTACTAAGCTAACATGGAATATTTAAAAAAGAACTCCATTGTGGAGATCTTTTGGGGAGGATTTTGTCCATCAGTGGTCAACATTAATGAAATAACGAATAAAGATTGGCATGATTTTTTAATAATGTATTAATTTCATTATTATTACGTTTCGGGACTATATTTGAGGGTATTTTGCGTTATTTTTATTATATGTTGTATAGCCAAGTTTTTGTGTCGAACTTAGATTATATTGTATACTTATGTACTTATTTATTTAAGTTATTTGATCGAATATAAGAAACAAACATGTATTAAAATTGACTCAAAATTAAGTTCTATATAAGTTAAGCAGAGAATGTATTTCTTCCTCTTATGATTATGGCAATAGCTATAAAAATACTTCAAAACTTTCTCCCACGTACGTTGAAGTTGTCGAATGAACTCCCCGTTACGGTTTTCAAAAGAGACTACAGTATGGGACCCTTCAAAAAGGGAGTTATTAGGTTTCTAAAGAGTCGGCAACGCGCTAATGATGTCCCTCGTGTTGCAAGCGTTCATAGGCCACGGTGACCACTTACCATCAGGTTGGCCGTATGCTTGTTTGAAATGGTTGTATAAAAATTACTGTAAGCAGTATATATTAAGATGTGGACTGAGTTTTGATAATATCCGGCCTGAAAAATAAAATATATTTTGAAATACTCCCGTAATAGCTTTGTTACAAAATATAGGGTGCAAGTGTGTTGTTCCTAGGCCTTTACCCTAGACCTAACGACCATACGTAAATACTTAATACTTACAAATAAAATAAAATGAAATGAGAAATGTTTATTTTTAACAGAAATCTTATCCATCATCATCATTATCATGTCAGCCAAAGTACGTCTACTGCTAGACAAAATCCTGCCCAATGAATGGGGGCATATGCCATAATCGCCACGCTTGGCAGACGGGTTGGCGATCGCAATATATATATATATCATCAGGTTATAGTATTCAGAAAGAAGCTGCTGCCCTTCCCCTGGGAGATGTTCCCTCGGGTTGACTTCTACGCCCCCCCACGGGATTAGATGGGGTGAACATATTCTCATATTCACCGCCGTCACCATAGTTTTTTATACCTCATGATAAAATGACTTATGTACTTTAATGAGATTACTTTATAATTGAAATGAGAGAAAGCTTTTTTTATGCTTGATGGGTTTCGCTTGAGCACAATCTCACCTGATGGTAAGTGAAGATGTGGTCGAAGGTGGACCGCGCGTACCCACAAGATGCCTGTTCACTCTAGCCTTGAATAAACCCATGTTGTATGAGTCTGGAAACACGTCGTTCAGGAGGGTGTTCCATAGCAAAGAGCTTTGTACTGCATGCTGGTATGTTAACAACAAAGCGGTGGAGACCCTCCAGTTGTCAGGTAGTCCAGAAAAAGGGGGAAGGAGGGATAAGTTCATGAAGGTCTTGAACGAATTCTCTCGTTTTATGAGGCTATTATAGCCCCTTTACGTCATTCTGTCTCCCACTTTGCTCTGGAGGGAAGTAGAACTATTTATTTTTTAACTCCTCCTTTTTTTAATGCGATTGGATGCGAGACAAAAAAGCAATTCCCCGAGACATGCCTGAACCTCACCGCTCAGTGTCATTTCATTGTGTGCCACTGTTGATCCTGGCTTATAGGAGCTGCAGTGGTGGGTAAGAGGGAGGGACTAGTTCCGGACGCATTCTATTACATTTTGTGTGTAACTAAATAAACCTCAACCATGGGTTTAATTCCTATTGACATTCTTGAAAACTACTGATAATTTGTTGGATATGTGCTTTAGATGAATTTATGTTGGATGTTGTATGTTGGATGTCTAATAATTGTTATATATTGACTAATCTTCTACAAGGCCTTCTAGATGCTCGGCATGTAAAAGTGAGGACTACAGAATGTAGGTATATTATTGGATATATGTTGTTGAGAATACTTGGGGCAGATAGACATACACAACAGTTTGACTTTGATGTAAATTGATATGTTGTACTATAGAAATTTTTGTCATCTATACTTGCTTGTGGTGGTCAGAAGGTTCAAACTACTAATTTAAAATGCAAATGAGTCATCTTGACCACAGTATAAATATGGACAGTACGGAAACTAAGCCTAGTTGACGGAATAATTACCTACACTCTAAATACCTACGCTCTGGTTTCAACGAAACCAGAGCTATCCTATTTTAAAGTTCCTTCTGAATTTTAAAACAAAAACGTTTTAATAACAAAAATGTAACAATATTAAAAACATTAAAAGTTACAACCCAGTAAACAGCATATTGTTTCGTTTTTTTATTAATACACTTTTGGTTTAAAACTCAGCAGGAACTTTAAAATACGATAGCTCCGGTTTGGATGAACTCGAGCTCAAACAGCCGTCTACTAAATAATTCGTTCGGGGCGTTATATCGCGATGATAAACTTATACGCGTCCACTCGTCTTGACGCGGCACTCAATACCGTGACAACCGCTTCGGGTTCTTGTCGATGCGCATGTTTGTGTCAGTGTGCCGTTTCGAGCGTTTGTAGGAAGTTTCCTTACTGTCTATATTTTTTCTGTGACGCTCACTTTCACATGCCAAGTGTTATACTTATTAGGAAATGGTTGTATTTAATAATCTTAAAAATATATCTTTGGATATTGTATGTATGTAAACGGGTATATTGAGTAGAGTTGATGGAGAATCACGTAGATTTATTGAATTTAATTGGAACAAAGTCTTATGGTCACTTAAATAAATGTTCATAGGTGTAAGATATACAGTGTGTTATTTATTTTAACATATACATATTTCAATTGGTGGTCCATAACCATTTCAATTGGTTGTCCATAATCATTTCAATTTGTTGTCCATAACCATTTCAATTGATTTTCCAGAACCATTACAGTTGGTTGTCGATAACAATTTAATTTGATAATCGATAACCTTTCAATTGGTTGTCGATTACCCTTTAAATTGTGGGCCCATAACCTTTTCAATTGACTATCCATAACTATTTTAATTGGCTGTCCATAACCATTTCAATTGCTTGTCTAAAACCATTTCGTTAGGTGGTCCATAACCATTTCGATTGGTTGTCATATTAATTTCAATTGGTTGACCATTAATTGTACATGAAAATTAAACTAAAAAAAATATTAAGTATATTTTTCTTGATAGTTAGCATTTTTAAGCGACTAATTTTTATTTAGTGTATTAATGCAAGGTCTAACATAAGTAGTTAAGAAAGCCGAAGTAGCGCTATCGACCCATGAGCAACCTGAACATATTAAAGGGAACTAGTTTGTTTCTTCCAATCTAATTCTTCTATGGGACGCGAATTTCGTTCCAAAATCACATAGTTTAGTAAAATACATTAATTTACCAAAGCACTTAAAACATTCATGACAATAAAATTGAACAACATATAGCTACATGTTGCCCACTTTTATAGGCAAAGGTCATGGCCCATAATCCGACCCGGTTCAAAAATGTTTTTGTACAAAAACGAAAATGGTGGTAAATAATGCAAGCATAACCCACTTTTCATTATATGTAAAAAGAAAAAAATAATTCGTTGGAGAAATCTTGCAGCAGACCAATAAAAATTGGATAATAATTAGCGGTTTCGCCTGTCTGTAAATTATTTTATCCATGGAAACATGTCACTTGGGTAAAAAGTATACTATGTCCGACTCCAAATCAAAAAATATATCTATACACGGCAATTTAATCAAAATCGGTTCAGTGGTTTAGACTTGAAAATGAAACAAACAAACTTATTTTGCCATTGTTATGTTAAATAAAAATATCATCACACATAAAGCAATATTATACTTATGTTTTGGTGAATGCAACACGACATGGTCGAGAGAGTATCGAGGGATACTACTGCTCATACATTCACGGCCGCCGCACTATAGGAAGTTGTGCCCATATTGTGAGCATAGTGTACTTTTTATCCTGGGCCAGACATCAAGAAAATATTGAAACACCTGCGGCTTTCTTGGACAATGTTTTAGACATTGATGGGGCTGAATAAACATTAAAAAAAAAATGTATTTTATTTTCTCCTCCCTAAAACCACAATGTATAAGTTAAGTTTTCATACTAGGTAGATTACATTTTTTTATTATTATTCTTTCATGATCCCCATGAGCCACAGCAATGCGCCACTTATCATTGAAAAATATAATCATTTGTCTTTGATTCCCGCCATATTTTATTTCTGTACGCCGTGGGTATATTTTTCACACTAAATGGGCCATTACCTTTCGTTTCTTAAGTTCAGTCTACTTTTATGCTATACGTACCGTGTATATTCAATTTAATTTGATTTCTAATGGGGCTGATATCATTTAAATCGTGTTGTGTTATTTAAATAACACATTGTAGCTGTGTCTATTAATATTTGCAATACATTGAGGTGTATAAATAAATTATTTATACAATAATATGACCAACGTTTTTGAACTTAAGCCATGTTTTCTAATGACGGTTGACTTGTTGTTATAGTAAGTTTAATAATGAATATGAAATATTTATGTATATTATTTTATATTATGTATATATGTCACAGTAAATTATACATACAGTTAGATTATAATTTATCTCGCGAGATTGTGAATTGTAGAAAAATTGTGTACCGTACATACTGTTTACTCGGGCGTATGCTACTAGAAAAGTAGGTTAAGTTAGGTTACTGACACCAAAAAACACACGAGCCCAGCAAGCGAAGCGGGCCAGTCGCGGTAGCGACCGTCGAGTGCCAGGAACAAATTTATTTACGCAAACAATTTTGTGATGTAACATTTTCACTTCGATAGATTATAATCTAACGAAAACGAATGCGTTATAAGCAGTATTTTAGTGTTCACAAGAAATACTATAGTCTATCTTGTTTTTGTCTATCTTGTCATTTTATTTGTTGTAGATAATCATTTCAATTGGTTGTCTATAACCATTTTAATTGGTTGTCCATAACCATTTTAATTGGATGTTGATAACTATATCAAATTATTAATCGATAAGAATTTCAATTGGTTGTCGCTAACTATTTCCATTAGTTGTCCATGACAATTTACTATAGTAGACTAATTACATCTTTACGGTGACATATATAGTATATAATGAATAAAAAGTAGATTTGTTTAATACTGACACATGCTTAAACCCCAAAAGGATATTTACTAAGCTAGTTGTTTATTGTTTGAGAATATATATTTTTATCAAACGTAATACTCGATAAGTTTTAAGTACAAAATAAGTAAATGTTGTGTACTAAAAATATGGCTGTCAATTTATGGTTTTGATTGACAACTGTCGTATGTAGGGTTGCCAGTATTTTAAGGAAATTTAGGAAAACATCACATGTTATGGCGTGAGTATGTTACACCGTCAATTATAATTCGGAATGGTCACACTTTAGCTTGTTCCAGTCATTGATGATTTGTTTTTGAAACGAAAACTTCTTTTGCGGCGTTGTGTAGTTTTGGGATGGGTAAAAAATGGTAAACTCGCGTCAGGACAGGTGACCTGATCGAATATTCGTAAGTGTTTTTACTGCAGCATTTTTTTTTAAATTATGTTGGATTTTTAAAGCAGCCTGCCTAATTCTTCTTTTTTTTTAAATTTATTCCCACCATAGGGAGGAAAGCGTTTACTATGAGTCTTTACCGCCCAAAGGTAGCATCTTCCACTCGCTACTCGGGTCAAATAAAAACTACTTTCTTGTAATTTCTATCGACAAACACTGCCCGGCATGTTTTCTTTTTTTTTTTTTATTAGAATTTCAATATTCTGTGTTTACCGGATTATTATTGATAGCATGGCCTCACAGCCAAAATGGTCTACGTTTAGTTCTTTATAAATAATATGATGTGCACCAATAATTACAATTTTATAATATTATACAACTTTTAATTAAATGAAATTTATATACTGGAATATGGTTTACACTCGATTGATACGTTTCGTCGTAAATTTGTAATTCGTATGAATTGGCGTGGTTGGCAAATGCTTTCACGCCACCCTATTTGTGGGCATGAAGATGTCTGTTTGTCCTGAGTCTGGGTGTAATTTATCTATATAAGTATGTATTGTATGTATTTACAAAATAAAAGTAGTACATATATTTAGTATATCAGTTATCCGGTTTCCATAGTAGCTCTGCTTAGTTTGGGATCAGATGGCCGTGTGGAAATAATGTGCCAGGATATAATATTAAGCGTTCTTAATCGAAAAAACAGTTATTTCTACTTAAGGCGTCGTGTATGCTTAAATTTATTATTTGTATATTTATTCCATTTTCGTATAAATTTGTTATAACACTCCTTTTGTAATGGCAACCCGAACGTATGTACATCCAACTATCCCAATCTGTCAAAGGTAAACGGCAAAAATGTATGAACCTTTTGTACCGCTAGTAAAATTTCGTGTTACGGGATATTTTATGTTTTATTTGGTGGTTAATGTGATAGAAAAAGCATTTTTAATTTCTTAGATTTTTAGAACTTGGGATATAAAAGTTATAGCCAGTTTTGTTTGAAGGTTACGTTTGTTAATCTGTGGGTCAACCCCATGACCGTGGAAACACTGCAGTCCGAAAATCACTCTTATTGCCTAAGTAATAAAGATACTGTAAATATCAAAGTGTGTCTACTGATGTGGCAATGAAATGCTAGTGGTAACTAGTGTACCAATGAAGATTGTTACATATTAATTTACACCGCAGCCACCGTAGCCTAGTTGGTAGTGCTCCTGCCTACGAAGCTGGTGGTCCTGGGTTCGAATCCCGGTAAGTGCAAATATTTTTGTGATGAGCTCGAATATTTGTTTCTGAGTCATGTATGTTTTCTATGTATTTAAATATTTATCTATCTATATAAGTATGTATATCGTCGCCTGGTACCCATAGTACAAGCTTTGCTTAGTTTGGGGCTAGGATGATCTGTGTTACATTGTCCCTTGATATTATTATTATTATTACATAAACACTGTTATGGTTATCAAGTAAATGTTGCAGCTCTCTTTATAGTTTTTTTACATGGATTTATTCCGAACCTGCCCCGGAAACCCTGAAATAATGAAAAGGTCTTTATTTCCATGAATTACATAGTTCATAACCCAGTGTACATTTGCGTGAGGTTGCGAGGGGTTATATATGAGGTTTTGAGTGGAGGTAAATAAAAAAATAGATTCTTTGTTTTTTGTAACTACATTAATTTTATTGATATTATTATTAATTTATCCTTAGTATTACTTCATCTAAGAATATCTTCATATAAGTACCAAACAATAATTATCACATAGCACAAAGCAACATTGGGTTTATTGAGAACTTCACTCTCCTCGGATAATGCTTGTCTTCTTAGTCGGGGCAAACGAATGTTGCAATTAACACATTGCAAACTCGTCATTTTAATTAAATAATAAAGCGTCCTTTCGTGAATCCACTGTCAACAGATATATAATATAGCACGGAGGAACTGATGCTGAACTCACGTAATATCTGCAAGATAAATTGCAAATAGCTAAATTGATGACATGTATCAAAACAACAGCAATAAATACCTGACAGATTGTCTTTGCCTGTCAATAAATAATTGCCATGAAAATAAAATATTGACGACGAAAATCGTTCCTATTCTAAATCATTAATTATTACGATTTAATGCAACTACTGTACTTTCTTAGGTATAATAAATAAGTCTATAATTATATGATTTATATGTAATGTTGTTCCCATTTATAAATAATTAATTATAATTTCGACATTTATATTATTTTACACATGGCAATTTCTGTAAACGTAACTGCGTTTAGTTTACGATTTTATTACGTTTATTTATTGAATATAATTGAAATATTCTTTTTGATTTCATTAATTAATTCCAAGTTCTAAAAATATTATACTTACATTAAAATCAATACCTTAGTTGTCTTAACAAGTGGTACAAACTATATAGTTGAACAACAACGGAAGTATGCGATACGAATTCTGCCATTCTCTTTTCTTTTATAGTTTTTCTACTTTATCACATGAGCATAAGGTTCACTTTCAATTGCGGAAATTTGACAGATTGGGATAACTTGATGTGCTGGCGTCTGTACATAGGTATGATAAATAAATTATCAAGTATTTTAAATAGTTGATACTTCAATCATTACCTGGATAATTTTTGATGTATTAAATGAATTGTAGTTGGTGTTTGGTTGGTGTACATAGTTGGACTATAGATAAACATCAGAGTTTGCTTAGTCGTGTCAAATATACAATCATTCTTATGTATGGTCTAGTCTATATCAGTAGTAGATTAATTTGTACCTTTTACACGATTAAGTAGGCATCCTGTTTAGAAGATCGCATATGTTAATTATCGTTAAATGCTTATAGTGAAATGATAATCAGTATGTTGTCAAATAAAATGTTTGTTTATCTCGATTTTTTATTTTTATTAAACTTCCTGGACGTATTCCCTGCAATTATGATCACCATTATAGGTTAAGTGCTGCCTTATAAGTAACTCACTATACCCACTTCTGATCTAAATAGGCAGCTGTAAGGGGACCCGCCGGACTATTATATTTATGATATCCCATTTCTGTGATTAGATTTAAGCTTTGCATTACGAATAATGCTATAAAACTAAAATTTAATTGTTTTGAAGGTCTTTTCAATATGATATAGCCATTCACATGCAACTGTGAACATATCGGTCGGCCATGTTTCTGAGAAACAAAGCCTATTTCGAACCTGACCTACAGGATAATTCCTAAGCTAACTCTGATTTCCATAAATTAAAACAAAACCATGCCCCAACTCCGTCCGGCCTGTCTCGGGAAATGTTCTCTGTGTGGAGGTCACGCACAATGTTTGCTAAGTTTAGTATGACTTATACCCACCTAGTTGGTTGCTTCTGTTATTCAGAATAGGGTAAAGGAAAGTGAAATATCTTGTGGCTTGAGTCATTTTAATTGATCGTCACCTATAACATTTCTGATCCAAGGTACATGTGGTCCTACACTTGTGTAGACGCCTGGGAGCCCTGGGACTGCGCAACTCATACCGTAGCTGCTCACGGCCTCAATCGTGCCGCCTGCGCATATTAGAGGACTTCCGGAATCACCCTGCAATGTAATAAGGATTGTTGGATTCTATATTCAAACTACAAATTGTACTACCTACCAATATATCAATTAGTGTAAATATATAAACTATTTCGAGAGAGAGATGAGAATCGTTTACTGAATCGATTTATATCATTTTTCATAAAAATCACCTGATTTTTATTCCAAAAATAATTAAAACTTGAAATTATTGTCATATTAAACCCTGTTCAGTCGAAACAAATTGAAATGGACCGTAAGTCAAAGTAATAAGACTTTAATCGCAGTTTTATTAGTACCTATTCATACAAATTCCATCATTCAATACAAAATAAAGAAAAATAAACTTTATTCCAAGAAGCTAATTTAGTAAATAACAATGCATATACATGTTAAATTAAAAATTCAGTGTTTGTATTATGATTACAACATAATATTCTATTTGGGGTGTCTGAGGGTGTGCGTTAATTACGTTACATGTTCTATATTAGGTATAGTGCACAAGCGTGTGCGCAAACACAGGTCCACTTTCTATTCCAACACTCATGATTCGATGGGAAAGAAAGAAAGAAAGAAAATGTTTTTATTGAACACATACACATATTGAAACAAAGTTTGTACAAGTCTTATATTTACTTACATACTACCATAAAAATAAACATGATTAAGAAAAAAAAAACATTACAAAGAAACAAATAACAAAGAATAATTAAAAATATAATGTGTTCAATTGGTAGGCAGCTCAGCACACTGTTACAGCCAGAGCCCAACTGCAACGCTGATTTTCAGCTACCTACCATGGTGAGTCACAGAAGTGCAAATCAGTTTTTGCTTTATGTAAACCATAGATACATAGATACTTAAGAACAGATACACAAAAAAGAAAATTTAAAAGTAAAAAATACAATACACACTACACACACACACACACACAATTAACAGTAAAAAATATGTAATAATAACCGTCTTTATTGATCAATTTAAATTAAACTGGTCCCTAAGAGTGAATCTAAATTTGCCTTGACCGCCTATTTACTTCACCTCCACTTCCCTGGACAACATAACATAATATCCCTATGGATTGGATATTACCCGATTGTTGAAATAATAATAATACGCAATAAAAGTAAATGAAAAAATATATACTAAATGAAATAGATACTTATTATAAACATATTTAAATAATTGAAGAGTCTTGCTGGGCATTATCTAGTTTCCTTTGCGTGTCGAGAAGAAATTGTCGTAGTCGCTTTCTGAAACTTTCAATCGTACGAACATCTTTAAGAGGTGGGGGAATGTTATTCCAAACCTTACTTGCAGCATAGCGAAAGCTACCTCTAAATCCAGCGGTTTTATGCTTCTGTATTGACAGTTGTTGTGCACATCTTCTGCCTGTGTGTTTGTTACCACCTGATAACCAGACCAACTTGCTAAACAGATAGTTAGGTTGCTTGTACTTTATGATACCAAATAGTAGGCACGCCAGATGAAGTTTCCTTCGAGACTTCATTTTAAGGATAAAATGAAGTCTCGAAGGTTTTGTTTAAATATGGGGTGATATGAGTTCTCGGTGGAATAGAGAAACAAAATCGGGCGCAGGCATTCTGTACTCGCTGAATAAGTCTCTCTGCACGAGCTAATAACCGAGGGCCGTAAATAGTATCCGCATAGTTTAATTTAGACAAAAACAGAGACTCCACAAGCTGTATCCTCACTTCCTCCGATAAAAATTGTCTAATTCTGTACAGTACCTTCAAACGAAAGAAGCAGTTTTTTACGGAGTCCGCATTGTGACTCTCAAACCTGAGTTCCGAGTCCATATTAAGGCCTAGGTTACGAGCTTCATAGACTCTTTCTACTAATGTACCATTAAGTGTCACATTAAGTGTGGACGGTAGAATTTGAACATGATTTTTAGTGCCAAAGACAATGTATTTTGGCTTTGCCGGATTCAGTACAAGGCAATTTCTCTCTGCCCATGCGGCAATTCTAATTAGATCGTCGTTCAAATGTCGCATTGCAATGTCATAATCATTGGGGTAGAAAGATATGTAGACCTGAACGTCATCAGTGTAGATATGGTACTGACATTTATGTAGGCACTTTGTTATGTCTGCACAATACAATATAAAAAGAATAGGACCCAATATAGAGCCCTGCGGCACACCCCTATTTAAGGAGGATATTGAAGAAGTTTTACTCGTACCATCATCAAGACATAGATCCACATATTGCTGCCTATTGTGGAGATAACTATGGAACCAGTTCCTAGTTCCATAGTCAAATCCATAGTAATTTAATTTTGACAGAAGCAATGAGACATTTATAGCGTCAAATGCACGCGAAAAATCAAGTAACACTAGTACTGTGCACATTCCCTTATCCGTGGCAGTAATTATGTTGTCTGTGACATCAATTAACGCAGTAGCGGTACCCCGGGATTTTCTGAACCCAGATTGAAGAGACGGTAATATTTCATTTCTCTCAAGAAAATCACTAAGTTGAATACTAACTATTTTTTCCATAATCTTTGACAAACACGATAGAATGCTAATTGGGTGCAGGTCCTTCACATCAATCGGATTAGACTTTTTTGGTATCGGTCTGACAGCTGCGATCTTCCAGATGTCAGGGAAAGTACAAGTCTGGATCAACCTATTTACGATGTCTGTAATAGGCTCCAAGGTGTCCAAGGCTCTGTCATAGGTGCGGGATAGAGTGAAGTTCAACATTTCCAGGGTAATTCCGTCGTAACCCCCAACATTTGATTTCAATTCACCTATAATTCTGGAGAGCTCTTCTTGCGTTACTGTACGTAACTTAACCCTACACTGCATGATTTTTTTTTTTAGAAAAAAAAAATCTTACTAGATCTTATTTGTGGTCTAGAATACGGGAAGTACAGGTAAAATGAAAAAAAAACAAATACTAATAGAAAAAAAAAGTTTTTTTATTTAGTTCCATATGTGGCACAATATGCAATGGCCTACCTGAATTTGCTAATGTAACTAGAGGTGAAACAGACGGAAGCAGTTTTTGTCCTTGTTCAAACAAAGTTCGACTCTGCATTTTTCGCACACAACAAACGACTTTCCTTTGCAGCCTGGATTCTTGCATCGCTGGCGTTTCTGTCCCCATATAGGAACGTGCTCGACTCCATCACACCTGACGTCACGAGTAGGAAGAATCGCTACATTGGCCCTCATTCTTTTTGCCTCTATTAGATCATTATTTGCAGAAGAGGGTCGCCCTTTTTTCTTATTCATTGATGAACCACACATACAGAGGCTCTTTGCCACTTCAAACTTGAAGTCTTTCAGCTTCAGCGGCGTAGCTCTTTGTCGCATCTCCCCAACTCTTCTGTATAGCAACCAACTATTTATGGTGGCTATATCAAGGAAATGGTAAAACAGTCTCAAATACCACTTCTTTGTCCTCATTTTTATTTTGTACTTTCCCAGGAATGAGTCGAGCAAGTCGACTCCCCCCATATGCTGATTGTAGTTGCGTACAATTTGAGGGCAGTCGATATCTATATATTTCTTTTGTTTTTTACAAAACCTCCTTACTTTTTGAGTAGGCTCTTTTCCAACAAATGATGAAGACAACACCACTGGTTTATTGTCATACCACATTACTGTGACGATATCTGTGCCATTTACATTGCCTACCCATTCCTCTGAATATCCTCTTTCCTTCTTGCTACTTTTTAGATCTTTCAATGATGGTATTTGTATAGATTTGCCTAGTCGTCCTTTGTTCACGGTTCCCATAGCATATATTCCTTCATTGGCAAGATGCGTAATCAATTCAGGGCATGTGTAGTAGTTATCAAAGAATAACTTGTAATTTTTATCCCTGGGAATAGACCTTGCAAGCCGGATAACAATGTTGGCACTGGCGCCTAAATCAGGCTCGTTAGGAAGCCTCAGGTTTAGGTTATTCTCCATTCCAGAGTATATTTCGAAGTCGTACGCAAATCCTCGATCATCACAGAGCACCAAAAGTTTATACCCCCATTTATGAGGCTTATTAGGTAGATATTGGCGCAGCATGTTAGAGGCCTTAGTAGCGCACATCTGCTCATCTACTGACAATGCTTCTCGTTTGGGTATAGCTTGACATTTTTTTTTCAGGGTTTCTAATAGAGGTCTGATTTTATGGAGACGATCGTGTCCTGCAGTACCTGCTGGTGGCTGAGTGGTATTGTCATTGAAGTGTAGATATTGCCGAATGTTTTCAAACTGGTTTACTGACATGGTATTTCTTATCAATGGCAAACCTAATTCAGATTCCCAGTACATTCTAGTATGCGGCAGTGGGGCAATACCCATTATCAGACAGATACCTATGTACTTTTTCAGTTCTGTAACGCTTGTAGAAAAAGGCTTTGATGGGTTTTTTTGTACACTAAACTTATGCATTTCTTCTACGATATGGCTTAGAATATCATTATCAAAGAAGTACAAGAAATATTGCAATGGAGTTTCAAATTCAGTAATCGGCGGCTCTAGATCGGTTTGTCCACAAAATAGAGTTGCGCAAAACAGTGCGTTTGAAAGTCATGTAATATGACATTACTTTTCGTACCGAGGAATGTTGCATTACACCATGACTCCAAACATGACACGAAATGACGCACCTCACGGTGGTTATTGTAATGAAATGCTCGCGTTGTAGAAGATATACATCATGTGCGTTATATTATGGTGTGATATGACATCACAATTACCAAACGCAATGCGCCCACGCTGCGCCGGAATATACACTTGATTTTGTCGTCATAGTTATAAAGTCGATTTTCCTTCATACTTAACCCCAGTCTACGGAATACGTAATTTAATCAAAAGGGCATTCCAGGCTTAGGACTGGCAATAAACATAGATGGCAATATTGATTATCACGTTGTTGTTTACTTACCATAACTATGAATATTGGCGTATTTAAAAATCGATTTTATATACAATGATTGTGGTTTTTTATTTGTTTTTATTTTTGTTTTGTTTTTTTTTTATAAGTACCTAACTACCTAAGTTTTGTTTTTTTATAATGGTATTTACATTTTTAATTACAGCTAATAAATAATAATTGTGATAGTTTTTTTGTCTTCAGACGTGTCCGCCTTTCATTTAATGTCAGTCCCGCCTTCGAAAACACACGTTCGCACGGTACTGATGTAGCCGTGACGTTCAGGCGTTTTAGCATATATTTGTACAATCGCGGATATACGGCTTTGCGTTCATTCCACCAGAGCAGAGGATTTTCCGTTCTTTTTAAAAGAGGTTCTTCAATATATTTATCAAACTCTGCAATGCCGGCTGCAGTTGTATTTTGGGGGACAAAAACAGCAACTTCGGCGTCAAATTCGTCCCAAATAGAACCAGATTCACAGGTTTGAACAGGTGTCGGTTGTGGAGCTGGTACTTCTTGAGCTGGTTCCATGATTTGGTCTGAGACAATTCTCGACTTCAATGCTGTTGCAGCTCTCTCAAAATTGTTGGGGTTAGCAAAGCCACTTTTTTTGAATCGTGGATCCAAAATAGTTGCTTCACACAAAATATAATTGTTTTCCACTTCTCTAAACCTTTGCTGCATTTGAGATTTTAGGGTTTTATGTAGCCGCTCAATCTTTTCGATATTATCCGTGGAGAATTTGCCAAGTGTGCGATTTATTAATTTGCAATATACAATATATTTCGATGCCGTCACATACGCCTCGCCACTGATTTCTACAGTAACATCATAAAATATTTTTAAAAGTTCTGTTGCTTTTTCAATTAACTCCCAGTCTTCTAACGGTAAACTTAACTCTGGACGCATTATTGCTAAGGTGGCAATAAGTGCTTCTTTAATTCTTAAAAATCTCATGAGCATGTCATAGGTGGAATTCCACCTAGTAGCCACGTCCTGTTTTAGTTTTAATGGGGCTATTTGCATTTGTTCTTCTATCTCCGTTAATTTTTTTTGAGCTGGACTACTTCTGTGAAAATATTCCACGATTGCTTTAACCCTGTTCACGGTTGCGGATATTTCGTGTATGCTTGATTGCACTACTAAATTAATAGTGTGAGCATAGCAAGATAGTGAGCGCCAGCCGCCTAGTCGAACAGCAGCAAGCACATTTGCGGCATTGTCACTCACAATTACATTGACTTTCTGTTGTATGTTCCATTCTAGGAACTTAGCTTCTAGAAAGCTCTTAAGATTTTCACTTGTGTGCCTCTCCTCAAATTCAATACACCCTATCATGACCGTACAGAGTTTATGTATTTCTGTGTCAATGAAATGCGCGGTGATAGCAATATACCCGTCATTTACAATAGATGTCCAGGCGTCAGTTGTTATACAAATAGCGACCGCCTTTGCTATTTGAATTTTAACAGCTTCCTTAACTTTATTATAAACCTTAGGAAGTAGACTTTCAGAGAGAGTCTTACGCGTCGGTAGCGTATACCCGGGGTTTAACATCTCCACAAACTTACGTAATTCCACTTCTTCTACCATTCGAAGGGCGTGGTAACCTTTAGCTATCATTCTCACTAATTGCTCATCAAGCTGTTGCATTCGGTTTATTGATAGTGGTTTTTTTGAAACAACGTAGTCTGTCATGGAAGGGCCTGCCTGCTGAATTTGCCTATTTGGAACTCTGAACTGTATTGACAGTTCATTAGTTGTCGTCTGAACTAAATTTTCCCTGCATGAGGGAACCGACTCTCCCACATTCACATTATCCACATTTTTATCTGGAACAGATGTTAGCTGTCTGCTACTGTTTATTTGAACCGTAGGATGTATGGTTTTCATATGTCGGCTCAGGCTTCCTATTGAACCAGAAGAAATAGCCAATATCCGGGAGCAATATCCACATTTCGCCTTTTTGCTGGGAACCACTTCTTCAAAGTGATTCCAAAGGGGACTACTTTTTCTTTTCGTCGCCATATTTAAAAAGATATTTTCACTTAAACTTAACACCAGGTATAAAAATCTATTTATTTACAGTTATAATTACACAATTGTTTTATTTTTAAATATACAAATAAGACAACACTCAATGTTTGTATTTGTTTTGTTCGTGGAATATTTTCACTTAAACTTAACACTAGGTATAAAAATCTATTTATTTACAGTTATAATTACACAATTGTTTTATTTTTAAATATACAAATAAGATAACACTCAATGTTTGTATTTGTTTTGTTCGTGGAACTGTATTGTATCACGGCGCGCGCGACGTTGCGGCGTACGCATTACTGTGTCATACATTACATACAGTGCGAGTAGTACGACAGTAACATCATACCTCTTAGGCAGTCCGCGGTGACAATACAACGTAAACCTTATAACTGGTGCCATACGGTTCTAAATAATAGTTCATGATTTACAACGCAGCCGACCGGCGCATGCTACTTCTCACTTGCACACATAGCGAAAATAACCGAGACAGTACGAACACCGCACATAACAGCGTGTCGCGATAGTGTTCTGTGGCGCCGTGCGTCATGTTTGAGTGTCATGTGCAATGCTTGATATGGTCAAGTCATAGGTAATGGAACATCACGCGGTCGGGTTATATGACGCGCAATGCAACAATGTCATTACTTACACAAGTCTACCACAAAACTAACTTTTTTTTTTTTTTTTTTTTTTTTTTTTTGCGCGCGGGTAGTTGTTGAAAGAAGTTGAACTATATTGATCTGCTCAATTTATATTTAATTAAATTTAATTAACAGTATTATTATAAACATTTTATGTGCTTAAAGTTAAGTTAATACACTCACCCTGCCAGCCTAGTGTTATCTCTCTTCTATCACATCACATAACAATTATCATCACTATTTGCAATGGAGTCCATGCAGCATGTGAAAGCATGCTGCATGGACTTATGAAGCGCATGACTGAGTTTGAAGAGCTCCAGAAGACACCCAGAACACCTGCCACTGCAGACACACTAGCACTGGAATTTGCTGCATTCAAGAAGTTTGTGTACGAATCCTTCAGCTGCTTCCAACAGCAACTAGATGCTCTTGTTCTCTGTTGTGACCAAATGGAGATGCGAGGTAGGCGTAGAATGCTCTTGTTTCATGGCATACCAGAAGAGAAGAAAGAAATGTCCACTCAGGTTGTTGTTAACACCATCACAGAGCATTTGAAACTATCAGATTTTTCCAAATCTGATGTACTGCGTTCACATCGCTTAGGCCGCGCTCCGACCTCTGATAGACCCAGGCCCATGCTGGTGGAATTCACTAATTATCA
The DNA here is from genome assembly GCA_951640165.1 of Pseudoips prasinana. Classification (NCBI taxonomy): domain Eukaryota; kingdom Metazoa; phylum Arthropoda; class Insecta; order Lepidoptera; family Nolidae; genus Pseudoips; species Pseudoips prasinana. Next base: position 22,805,557 of record OX621260.1, read on the forward strand.
AGCCCATGATAGCGTGTGGTTTGCTAAAACCAAATTTAAAGGCACTACAATCACAATCTCGGAGTTTTTGACCAAGCCTAGACATGAAGTCTTTATGACTGCACGCCAGCGGTGGGGAATATCTAGTTGCTGGAGTCGACACGGCGTGATATATATTCAAGCCTCAGGGGGCCAAATACATAAGGTGGTCACGATGAACGATCTCAACAAAATTGTGTTTGTAACGGTGCAGGAGGGCAATACGCAGGAAAGCACGTCAACCAGCAAGCCTGTTACAGCAGCAGGCAGGCCTAAACGAGGTGCTGTCTCCAAGAAATAAATTCCATCATTCATCAGATATCATCCGGCCTGTAGTGAAAGCCATTTTGAACACAAACACTTGTGATACTGTGTCTGGTACCCACTTTTCTAATAACTTCTTGCCTTTAGTTTTTATTTGACAAAACATTTTATTAATTATATGAGCTACCTTCTTATTATTTGTTACTAAGAATTAATTCTTTAGGTCAGTTTAGGTTATCTGTCACATGATTTTTTACCGTATTGTTTTTTGACAACAACTGTCAAATTGTTGTACCTACTGTATGAATTATAAAGAGAAGGAGCAACATCTGTAGCTGTTATATTGATTCTATGGATTGTTAAGAAAAGGAGCAATATCTCGTTTTAAAATAGTCCATAATTAAAATATTCAGTTTATCTCTTTACTTTAAACCATGCTTAAATGTTTTGATGTTTTTCTAGCTGTAAGATGATAAATTGCTTTAAATTAAAGATTTTTCTCTTTTTCTGTACGTGTTATATATAAATAAAAGCGTTACATTTTACATTTTTAGACACATTCTTTTCAAATGGAATCTGTAAATGTTTATTGTTACTAGAAACGATGTTACCTATGTGGCACTTCACTGGCAGGTATTGAGTGTAGATTACTGTAATATTAGAAAAGTTAGTCAATAGAATTATTTGTAAGTAGAATTATTATATTTATTTTAATAGTAAGTAAGTATATGTTATATGTCTAATGCTGAAGATGTAGATACTGATGCTGATTTTTTTTCGATTAGTAGTGATGACGACAGTTTTGTCAGTATACCATCGCTCGCTGACAGCCTTGAATGTATTTTTTCTGATGTTCTCGGGAATTTCAATGTGATTCATATAAACGCCCAAAGTATTCCGGCTCATTTCCCCGATATGCTGGCAAATTTTCAGTGCAAAAATATCCACGCTATCCTTATTTCTGAGTCATGGCTTAAACCATGTCTCCCTTCAGCCTCTTACTCACTTCCTGGATTCCAACTGATTAGGAATGATCGAACTAGTTCGGTAGGTGGTGGAGTTGCTATATACTTACGAAATAATTTTAAATTTACAATTCTCAGCATGTCCTCGCAACCGCCACCTGCCAGTGCTGGTGAGCATCTCCTTATCGAAGTTGAGCTTCACCACACTAAAGTTTTACTTGGTGTGTATTACTGTCCATCTCTTAGAATAAATTTTTTCTCCTCTTTTGAACTATTACTTGAAACTTTCTTGCCTTCTTACAGCCACACGATTGTGATGGGTGACTTCAACACCTGTTTGTTGAAAAATGATTCTCGTTCTTCAACCCTTATTTCTGTTGCGGAATCTAGTAATCTATCTATACTTCCTCTTAATGCCACTCATCATTTTCCTCATTCTACTCCTTCTCTTCTAGATCTTATTCTTGTCTCTTCGAAAGACCACATCGCTAAGCACGGACAGTGCGTAGCCGATGCTTTCTCTTATCACGATCTCCTTTTCCTATCTTATAAAATTCGCCTACCTAAGGCAAAATCAAAAATCATTCTTCAACGTAATTTTGGTGGTATTAATTTGGATTCTCTTCGAGCAGATGCTAGCAGAATTGACTGGTCTCCTCTTATAGCCGCTGATTCAGTTGATGAGAAAATTAACATTTTCAATAAAAATATTCTTAGTTTATACGATGTGCATGCCCCACTTCGAAAAATTAGGGTAAAACACCTCCCCGCACCGTGGTTAACGCCTGAAATAAAAAGTCTCGTAGCTAAGAAAGCAGCAGCTAAGTCGCGTTTCGCGAGTAGGCCTAACGATGTAAACCGTCATAAATATATTTCTCTTCGAAATCGCTGCAATAAGGTGTGTAGGTATTCACAACGCCAACACATCCACAACTCGGTTGAGAGTGGAGATCCAGCTAAAATATGGAAATTTCTGCGTTCATTGGGAGTTGGGAAAGCTCGAAATGAAACTACTCCTAATAATTTAGACATTAATTCACTCAATTTGCACTTCTCAACTTCGCTCATTTTTGACAGGGCAACAAAATTAAACACCTTAAGAGATCTATCATTAGTTCCCTCTCCCAGCTATTCTCCCTTTTCTTTTAGTCAAGTTTCTGATTGTGACGTTAGGAAGAGTGTTTTATCCATCACTTCTAACGCAGTAGGCAATGACAATGTCACCCGTAATATGGTCCTTCCTATCCTCAACGAAATTCTTCCTGCCATAACTCACATCTTAAATTCCTCTATAAGTTCGGGTATCTTCCCAGTGATATGGAAAGATGCCCAAATAATTCCCCTTCCAAAAAAAGCCAAACCAGCATCCTTTTCCGACTACCGTCCTATTTCAATCCTTCCGTTCCTGTCCAAAGTACTTGAACGCCTTGTCCACAACCAATTAAGTGCTTTTCTCACAATAAATAACCTCCTTAATCCCTTCCAGTCTGGTTTTCGTCCTGGCCATAGTACTACCTCAGCCCTGGTCCATATTACAGATGACATTAGAGCTGGATTGGAACGTGGACATCTAACAGTGCTAGCCCTGTTAGATTTCAGCAATGCGTTCAATTCCGTGGATTTTGATGTGTTGCTGGGGATATTGCGCACTCTTAACGTATCTCCAACAGTTATTGACTGGTTTCGTAGTTACCTGTCTGGCCGCAGGCAATGTATTCGTATTGATAATTCCTTTTCTTCTTGGTGTAATACTATTGCAGGCGTGCCTCAGGGTGGCGTTTTGTCTCCACTATTATTCACAATTTTTATAAATTCTATTTCTAAACGTATTAATTCTTCCTACCACCTTTATGCAGACGATCTTCAGATTTATAATCAGGCTCCGTTAAATAAATTGGCTGAAGCTGTGAATAATTTGAATACCGATTTAGATAACATCAGTGAGTGGAGTCGTGCTCACGGACTACACGTTAACCCACAGAAGACTCAAGTGATTGTTGTTGGTAGCTCAAGGATGTTGGCTAAGGCATCTTTGTCACAACTACCACAACTTCGTTTTGGAGGCAATGTTTTACAAATAAGTCATGAAGTTAAAAACCTAGGCATATTCTTTGACAGCTGCCTTTCCTGGGGCCCTCAACTACAAAACGTCAGTCGGAAAATTATTGCATCAATTGGATCCTTGAGAAGACTTCGTAACTTCCTCCCAACTACCACCAAAATCGCGCTTGCTCAATCCCTTCTTCTCCCAATACTAGATTACGCAGATGTCAGCTATCTTGATCTTACAGAAGCCCAACTTGATAAACTTGAGCGTCTCCAAAACGTCTGCATAAGATTCATATTCGGTCTTCGGAAATATGATCATATCACTGAATTTCGTAACAAGCTCAAGTGGCTACCCATTCGCTTTCGCCGGAATGCCCATATTCTCTCACTTCTATACAATGTTTTGTTTACTCCTTCAACGCCCTCTTACCTCAAAGCACGCTTTTCATTCCTTTATGAATCACATTCGAAGCTTCTGAGATCATCGAATAATTTAAAATTGACAATGCCAGCACATTCCACAATCTTTCTAGACAAATCGTTTGCTGTGCAAGGAGCTCGCTTGTGGAATGAATTGCCATTGTCAGTACGCCAAGCTCAATCTTTACGTAACTTTCAGAGTCTAGTGAAAGATCACTACCTGTCCCTGCAGAAAGGTACGAAATAATTTACTTTCAACTAGCTTATGAACTTCAGCAACGGTTCCTACTTTAGTTTTGTTTATGATAATGTATTTATTTATTTATTTATGAAATATAAGTATATATATAATATAGTATGTAGGTTAATATATAATATATATGTAATTTATCTTAAATGACTCTTGACATTTTTTGTAATGATACCAGTGCGTATCATTTCTATACTCATGTGCACTGACAACTACCCTATCTCGGTTACTCCATACTCCAATCCCTGCCTAGGTTGCCTGGAAGAGATCACATTTAGTGATAAGGCCGCCAATTGTACCATTTTTTTAATGTATGCTATTGTATTCTGTAATGTTTTGGTGTACAATAAAGAGTTATCTTATCTTATCTTATCTTATCTCACGGTTTGTTGGATGGAAAGCTTTTTTTTCCAGATGATATTTCGCTTTTTTCTGGCGACGGAAGCAGCAGGTGTAGGAGCAGCGTCTCTTGGTGCAGTAGACGTGGAAGATTCAACTCTTGATTGACGTGTTCGTGAAGCAGTTGATCTAGATGTACTTGGAATAGCAGGAATTGAATCACTAGGATTTGACATATGCTGCTGCATATCACCACCATAGGATATTGATGATAATGGTGCAGGGGATAATGGTGCAGCGGAATCATACCTGTTCGGTGAAACAAATTGCTCTTCGTCATCCGTATCGCTAAACGTTTCACATAGTTTGTTGACGGTAGATCGAATTACGGCAATGTCATCGTCACTTTCAGCGCCTGAGGAGTCTTGTTCATCTTCACTACCTAATGGTATTGTCAAATAATTTTGGATTTGAGCGCTGGATAAGGATTTCTTTGCCATTATCTAAAAAAAAAAATACATTACACCATTAGTAAACATACCTAAAATTGGACCATCACTGCATGAAGTGACACATCGGGTACTTACAGTAATTGTGACAAATTATTATCAAAACACGACCAAATCAAAAAAATATACTTACATTTGTTTAGTTCACTGATATTTCGATATAAAAACAATTTTTCCACTGTCGTATTCAGTAAACCACTATTATTTGTTAAATTTTCAAATTGAATACGCACGGTACGCGGCTAACATTCAAAATTTTCGATTGAATGACTGGCTGAGCGAAATAGTGCTGCCATCTAGTTTCAACGAATACGCTAAATGGGTGCCATGGATTGTAGTCACTTTTATTACGTAATCATAGATGTCGCAACTTGGTTCAAATCAGAAAAAATATCTCTTATATTGGTTGTCACACATAAGGGACTGAATGCAGTGTAGGGTGCAGTGCATAAGTCATTATTGTATTGATAAAACTCGAAATAAGTCATGTCGGATATACTAGCGTGTGAATTTCCGGGTACGTCTAAGATATGAATATTTATTAAATCTGGATCGTTGAGATGTAGGAGTAAGTAATGTCGTTTTTTGGGAAGCACATCCTTCTTAATATTTTTCCACAGGGTATTTGGCTTTCTTATCTGATTGTTAACACTGTATTTAAAATAGGCAACCTTTTCATTGTATGACGTGTTCACTAAAGTTTTCAATTCTTTGTAATATTGTTTCCTTGAATCTTGCTTGTTTTTACGGTACTTAGTCAGGGCGTTGTCCCTCAACCTCATCATTAATTTTATATTATGAGTCAACCAAGGATACGATTGTGCTTTTATTAAAATCTGCTTTATGGGTGTATGTGTGTATGCATGTATATCGTAGACGGTAGTTATGTACGAATTTAACGCGATTACCATGTTATTGACGTCATTCATGGCCGAAATACTACCCCAGTGTACGCACTCTAAGTCATTGTGAAATTTTTTTAAGCACATTTTTTTTATAGGGCGGTAAATAATGGCGTGCAGCTGATATTTTTTTCTTTTTGTTTTAAATTGACATACAATGATTGAGTGACTATTTAAAGATCTAAAGGGCTCAGCTTTCACACTTAGTGCTATTAAATCTGTGCAAACTAAATCTATAAGATTCTCTGTAGTTTCAGTAAAATGAGTGGGACAGGTTACGAGCTGTTTGAGATTTACACAATTTAGGAACTCTATTAGCTTTTTTGTCTTATTATCTTCTGGTTTTAAAATGTTCACGTTGAAATCGCCTAAAAGAATTATATGATCACAGTACCCTAAGGGGCTCATAATTTCGTTCACAGCATTCAAAAAAAGGTCGGTGTCAAGCCAAGGTGGACGACAAGATGTCCCGATGCCAATTTTTTTTCCATTTAATGTACATGTGACCCACATTTGTTCGACCGGATCAAACTTACGATCGACAGTATAGGTCCATAAGCGTGCATGAATGAAAGCTAGCTGACACGATCGAAAAGATTTCAGGTACAGAGGGTTGACAGCTTTACGCCCTCTCCGTGGCACGGGGGTATGGATGTTTGTTACTCTCTCACGCAAAGACTACGGAACGGATTGTGATGGACCAGTCGTATCGTATAGCCCATGTGTTATTCTGATATATAACATTTTATAGCAATAACACAGGCTTTAACTTATTAACTTTAACGCGGGTGAAACTGTGGCCCAGTTATTATTAATATAAATTTTAGACTTACACTTCTTACGTAGAAGATTTCTTATAGCTACACACATAGCTGCGTAATATTATCTATAAATAGGGACCTGAGGACATAAGTAGATTCGAAGAGCGCTGCTATTTGGCGACGGTCATGACTAAAATTAAATCTGCCACATATGGGATGTTGCTCAATATTTTGGTATAGTTCCAACTGAGGATGTTATACAGATTAAAAAACTTTTTACCATCTGAGACAAAAGTGATGCTCGTGCAGGCCCTTATCCTACCCATAATCGACTATGGTGATGTATGCTACTTTGACCTGAATGCAGATCTCCTCAATAAAAGAGAATGGCAGAATTCGTATCGCATACTTCCGTTGTTGTTCAACTATATAGTTTGTACCACTTGTTAAGACAACTAAGGTATTGATTTTAATGTAAGTATAATATTTTTAGAACTTGGAATTAATTAATAAAATCAAAAAGAATATTTCAATTATATTCAATAAATAAACGTAATAAAATCGTAAACTAAACGCAGTTACGTTTACAGAAATTGCCATGTGTAAAATAATATAAATGTCGAAATTATAATTAATTATTTATAAATGGGAACAACATTACATATAAATCATATAATTATAGACTTATTTATTATACCTAAGAAAGTACAGTAGTTGCATTAAATCGTAATAATTAATGATTTAGAATAGGAACGATTTTCGTCGTCAATATTTTATTTTCATGGCAATTATTTATTGACAGGCAAAGACAATCTGTCAGGTATTTATTGCTGTTGTTTTGATACATGTCATCAATTTAGCTATTTGCAATTTATCTTGCAGATATTACGTGAGTTCAGCATCAGTTCCTCCGTGCTATATTATATATCTGTTGACAGTGGATTCACGAAAGGACGCTTTATTATTTAATTAAAATGACGAGTTTGCAATGTGTTAATTGCAACATTCGTTTGCCCCGACTAAGAAGACAAGCATTATACGAGGAGAGTGAAGTTCTCAATAAACCCAATGTTGCTTTGTGCTATGTGATAATTATTGTTTGGTACTTATATGAAGATATTCTTAGATGAAGTAATACTAAGGATAAATTAATAATAATATCAATAAAATTAATGTAGTTACAAAAAACAAAGAATCTATTTTTTTATTTACCTCCACTCAAAACCTCATATATAACCCCTCGCAACCTCACGCAAATGTACACTGGGTTATGAACTATGTAATTCATGGAAATAAAGACCTTTTCATTATTTCAGGGTTTCCGGGGCAGGTTCGGAATAAATCCATGTAAAAAAACTATAAAGAGAGCTGCAACATTTACTTGATAACCATAACAGTGTTTATGTAATAATAATAATAATATCAAGGGACAATGTAACACAGATCATCCTAGCCCCAAACTAAGCAAAGCTTGTACTATGGGTACCAGGCGACGATATACATACTTATATAGATAGATAAATATTTAAATACATAGAAAACATACATGACTCAGAAACAAATATTCGAGCTCATCACAAAAATATTTGCACTTACCGGGATTCGAACCCAGGACCACCAGCTTCGTAGGCAGGAGCACTACCAACTAGGCTACGGTGGCTGCGGTGTAAATTAATATGTAACAATCTTCATTGGTACACTAGTTACCTCTAGCATTTCATTGCCACATCAGTAGACACACTTTGATATTTACAGTATCTTTATTACTTAGGCAATAAGAGTGATTTTCGGACTGCAGTGTTTCCACGGTCATGGGGTTGACCCACAGATTACCAAACGTAACCTTCAAACAAAACTGGCTATAACTTTTATATCCCAAGTTCTAAAAATCTAAGAAATTTAAAATGCTTTTTCTATCACATTAACCACCAATTAAAACATAAAATATCCCGTAACACGAAATTTTACTAGCGGTACAAAAGGTTCATACATTTTTGCCGTTTACCTTTGACCGTCTTCTGAATAACTGCATTCGATTCATATTCAATCTCCGTAAGTACGACCATGTGTCCTCTTATAGATCCCAATTACATTGGATGCCTATTCGTCACCGCAGAAACCTGAGGGCTCTTACTTCACTGTTTTCTATTCTGAATTCTCCTTCTCCTCCTACGTACCTTATTCCTCATTTTCAATATGTATGCTCTAATCACAGCAAAAATCTGCGTTCAACCTACAACCGTCTTCTACAATACTTCTATGGAATGCGCTACCTCCGGAGACATACATACATACGCTTGGTTCTATGAACGTTGTGCAGTCAACTGTAGAAGGAGATGATCAAAATCCGATTATCGTAAATGATATACTAATTATCGTAAATTGCGTTAAGATAGTGCTAGCCGTGTGGTATCCGGTCTAGAAATAATAACAGGGCCATCTCATATCATCCCGTGGGCATCGTTAAAGGCGATATGAAAAAAAATACTGGCTGGTTGCCGTGGTTGGTATATTTTTTTTTTAATCGGGACTAGTCCGTCCCTCTTACCCACCACTGCAACTCCTGTAAGCCAGGAACAACAGTGGCACACAATGAAATGACACTGAGCGGTGAGGCTCAGGCATGTCCCGGGGAATCTCTTTAACTGTCTTGGATCCCGCAACGAGTTTAATCAGAAAGAGAAAAAGGAGGAGTTAGAAAATGAATAGTTCCACTTCCCTCCAGAGCAAAGCGGGACCCAGAATGATGTAAAGAGGCTATAGCCTCATAAAATGAGAGATTTGCAACTAGAGAAGCCAGCTGCAAAAGCACCGCTGATCAATTTAAGGGTCCTAAGTGAGCTGTTATATTTGTTTCCAATAGTAGGTATGGCAAAAGTGCTTAAACGCACGGAAGTTGTTCCTTGTTGCCACAAGATCCGTATAATAAACTACTCTAGATATAGGTTGCACACTGTTTAACATAATATCTCGCTGATTTTGCCAGAGTGTTTGAGTAGTTGGTATATACTTTCACGCCGCGGGTCGTAGGTTAGATTCCCATCCAGGATAGATATATGTGTGCATGAACATGTCTGTTTCTCCTGAGTCTGGGTGTAATCTACATAAATATGAAACAACAAAAGGAAAGTAGATTATCAGTTATCTGGCTAAAGTACACGCTCTGCTTAGTTTGGGATCAGATGGCCGAGTGTGAATAATATCCCAGGATATTATTATTATAGTAGGTGGTATCGCAGTATTAACTATCACCCAAGTGCGGTCGCTAAGTCGCATGCCAGACTAGGTTAGGTACAGATTTGGGGGAGGCCTATGTTCAGCAGCGGACGATTTCAAATGAGGATGTGCGCTAAGATAGTGTGGCGGTGAGGTGTTCTAAAGTGTGCGAGTATTAAGCGTAAAATATATTAGCTAATTGCCGCCTAACATCCATGGTCATACAAAACCCCAAACCTCTCGTCCGATTTTGATCATCTACTTTTGCCGTTAACTGTTCTATATAACGACAAAATATTTTTAGTATTCCTTTTGAGAATTTTGAATTTTATAGCATAAAGTATTCGCCATACAAAGCATAGACCTTATCCCAAAAATGGGAATCTTAATTTTTTCCGTCCGGTGGGTCTCGAACCAGCAACCTCTACCATTCCGGGGTAGGCGCTTTGCGTTAAGCTACAAACACATTGGCAGATCAAATCTAGGATGCCCAAAATTTGCTATTGTGATGTGGCGAAATTTATACTTCTTTCTGTATGGCGCTATAACTAGGGTTGCCAATATAGTTGAGAACTGATATGGGACTTATTAATGGCAAATAAATATAAATTGAAAATAAGGGTAGTAACGGTTTATTATAATTAAAAGTCACTCCTCCCCCACCTCTCCTCGCAACTGAGCGCCCCCCGCACGTTTCTCGCCTGCTTTCGGCTTCGAGCCTTTAGTACGTGTATATTAAAATATTGGTAAACGGGGCAAGTACATAACAATACGGAACGTGATAATTAAATACGGTGACAGTCCCGTCCATACGGGACTTCTAGCAACCCTATCTATACCTAAGGCGCAGTAAGGCGACATCTGTCTGAAGAATATATTTTTTTTAATATCAGATGTCGACAAACGAGCAAGTGGGTCACCTGATGGTAAGTGATCACCGCCGCCAATGGACACTCGCAACACCAGAGGTGTCGCGGGTGCGTTGCCGGCCTTTAAGAGTCGGCAAACTAGTGTTGCTGACCCCTTTAGTTTGGAATCAGATAGCCGTGAGTGAATAATGTCCCAGGATAATATAAAAATATTATTATTTAGTACCTGGCACGCATCAATTCCATCACCAACAGCGCACAACATTCCGCTGTCGTAGTTCGGTGCCACTGTGATCCCCAACTCCGCAGTGCACAGGTCCAATGACACTATGAACAGTGTGCCTGCCCGCAGTCGGTCTGAGGTTTCCATTGAGTTCGGATCTTGAGTGCCGTACCCATACAACGTACATTCACCTAAAATATGGGAAATCCAATATTAATTCATTTCATATCATCATCATCAGCCTGATATAACAAAGGGAATATGAATATAAAAAAGGGATATCCAATATTAATTCATTTCATATCATCATCATCAGCCTGATATAACAAAGGGTTTTACCTATAACATTGCCACTTGTAGCCGTTTGCCGTTGTCACCGCGCTTGGCTTTACGAGATGGCGATCGCAGTGTTGGTGGTAGCTAGTACAGACGCCAGCACATCAAGCTACTCTATTCTGTCAAATTTCCCCAGTTGAAAGTGAACCTTATGATAATGTTACAACGTTGAAAATCGATAAAAGAAATTTGGCAGATTGGAGTAGCTTGAAGTGCTGGCGTCTGTACACAGGTGACCCTGTCCGACTGTATGCTGTATCCCTTAGTCGCATTTTACGATTTATATAATTCAAAATGATTACTATAATTTAATAATTATTTGAGCCGCGGCTAATTTAATATAGGTATTATAATTAAAAACCGACTTTAGGAACTAACATAGTGAAAAACTATTCATTTTATGTTGGATTCGGTCGACAGTTTCGGTCTCTTCAGAACATCTTCAGGGTCAGCTGCCGCCCACATCCCACTGCATTTAGTTTTTGTCCTATTATATAATAATAATAATATCCTGGGACATTATTCACACATGGCCATCTGATGCCAAACTAAGCAGAGCTTGTACTATGGAAACCAGATAACTGATATACTCGTACTACAGATACTACTTTTGTAAATACATACTTATATAGATATTTTCATTTCTATAAAAAACAACGCCCGTACTAGGGAATCTTATCCCGCGGGGTACAGAGGCCAGCACATCAAGCTACCCCAATCTGTCAAATTTCTTTTATAGATTTTCAACTTTACCACATAAGCATAAGGTTCACTTTCAATTGGGGAAATTTGTCAGATTGGGGTCGCTTAATGTGCTGGCGTCTGTACTTTACATACATATAATAAACGGACACAAATTACATCCTCATCATCCTTGACTCAGAACAACTATTTATGGGTCACACAAATACACACATCAACAAAGTCTAGGGATACGTTATTTTGAAATCAAACATGGCTTTATTGTTTAAAACCTATTTAGTTTCCTTAAAAAGTTTATTTACAGATTTAAACCTTGTCTATTCTTTATTCAAAATTTAAAAATTAAAATGAGAAACAAATGAAAACACGCAAAGCACAGCGCAATCTTGAGTTGTATCTAATTTCAAGAAGTTGCATTAAAATTTTTTTTGCGTGTTAATTGAAGAAAACCTGATAAATTGTTTTATTTTCTTTTCTCAATTGGTTGTGTAAGCATTTTAGCGTCATGCCACGCCATCATTTGAGTCGAGATGAAATGTTACGGGCAGTTGGCATGTTACAAAACGGTGCTATTCAACGCGTCGTTGCTGAGTCTCTGGGCACAAGCCAAAATGTGGTATCCAGGCTGTGGTCACGTTATCGCGCTACTGGAGATGTGGCAGAACGGCACACAGGTAGATATCGTGTTACCACTCAGAGACAGGATCGATTTCTCCAAATGACCGCCAGAAGACTACCCAATATCACAGCGATGCAACTAGTGCAAAGGCTCCAGGAGGGTCAGCAGCTGCTGGTGAGCGACCAAACCGTGCGAAGGAGGCTGCATGAAGTTGGTCTTCATGCTCGCAGACCGCTACGAGTCCCAGCGCTGCGACGTGGCAATCGCGGTAGGCGACTTTTATGGGCTCAAGAACATTTGACATGGAGTGATCAACAATGGTCATTGGTGCTGTTCACTGATGAGTCCCGCTATGGATTTCATCCAGATTCGAGACGAACACGCGTTTGGAGAACTCCAGGCAGGGTCAGCCGTCTCCGACATCCACAGGAGGTCCACTCTTACCAAGGCGGGACAATTATGGTGTGGGCAGGAATACGAATCGGCGGACGAACCCAACTCATTTGGATTCAGGGCAGCATGACTGTCCATAGATACCGTGAGGAGGTAGTAGAACGTGTCATTGTCCCGCTCAGGGCCCTAACGGGGCAAGAATTTCAGCTCATGCATGACAATGCACCTTCCCATACAGCGCGGCTGGTGAGGGCCGCCCTTCGAGAACACGATGTTCAGGTATTAGATTGGCCTCCACAGTCGCCAGACTTAAACCCAATTGAACACGCCTGGGACATGTTACAGCGAAGAGCATTGAGGGATTTTCCGCCCAACTTGACAACAGAAGAACAACTTTTCGAACATTTAAAAAGAACTTGGGACTGCATACCCCAGCAAGACATTGACACCTTAATTTTAAGTATGGAAAATCGTTGCCGCTGTGTGATTAATGTTAGAGGAGGAAATACCGATTACTGATTATCAGATTTGGTAAGATTTTTATTCATTTAATTCGATTGAATAATTTTATAAGAATAAAATGTTTTTGTTCACTCAGTAATTTTCTATGGCTTAATTAATTTAAGACTTTTATTAATTAGAAAAACAAAATCGCATCGTGTTGTTAATGTTTAAATATCGGCCATGAAATTATCTTTAATTCTTCCATTTACAGTCATAACAAAATGTTTATAGTTTTCTAGATAATCAATGAAATGTTCAATATCCCTAGATTGTGTTGATGTGTGTAGTTGTCCGGCGCGGGACTCGAAGAGGCGAGGTGACTGTCTAAGCCGCTGCGCCACACGTGCAGTCAGTATATAATTACACCCAGACGCAAGACTAACAGACATGTTCATGCACACATACATCTGTCCTGCTTGGGAATCAAACCCACGACCTTTGGCATAAGAAGCAAGCATTTGCCAACCACGCCAACAGGCCCGTCAATATGGGAAATGTTCTCCAATATTAATTAATTTCATAATTATCATCATCATCAGTCTGATATCGTTCACTGACAAAGGTTTTTATAACGTTGCCATTTGGAGGTGTTTGACGTAGTCATAGCACTATTCATGCGAGTTGGTCACCGCAGTCAGATGGTAGCTAGTACACAGGTGGCGCTGTTATCAGACTGCCTGGTGTATCCCTTAGTCGCTTTTACGATACCCACAGGATGGTATGAGGTGTCCCTGTTATTCTTTCGAAGCCGGAACTCACACGGCTCAAATAATTTAATAATTATTTGAGTCGCGGCTAATTTCATCTATAGCCTAGTTGGTAGTGCTCCTGCCTACGAAGCTGGTGGTCCTGGGTTCGAATCCCGGTAAGTGCAAATATTTGTGTGATGATCACGAATATTTGTTCCTGAGTCATGGATGTTTTCTATGTATATAAGTATTTATCTATCTATATAAGTACGTATATCGTCGCCTGGTACCCATAGTACAAGCTTTGCTTAGTTTGGGGCTAGGATGATCTGTGTGTCATTGTCCCGAGATATTATTATTATATTATACTAATATTATAAAGAGGTAACGTTTGTGAGTTTGTGACGTTGTAAGGGGTAATCTCTGGATCGACTGAACTGAATTTCAAAATTATTTCACCAATAGAAAGCTACGTTATTGTGGAGTGTCATAGGCTATGAAAAAATGGGCAGGTACAGAAATATTTGTAACGCGAAACGATGTCCGCGGGCACTGCTATATATTATAATTAAAACTGATTTATGAAACTAACATAGTGAAAAACTATTAATTTAATGTTGGATTCGGTCAACAGTTTCAATCTCTTCAGGACGAGCTGTCGCCCATACCCCACTGCTTTTAGTCCATGTCGTATTATGTAATGTTTGCCGGTTGGCGTTGTGGGTAAACGCTGGCCTTACACGCCGCAGGTGTGCCGCCGTGTGTGAATAATATAATATTTATGTCTCCGGAAGAATTGCCGGTCTTGCGACCCTCACAAGATCATCAGTCCGTCTTGTAGGTGGCCTGCCCACGCTGCGTCTTCTGGTTCGTGGTCGGCACTCGAGAACCTTTCTACCGCAATTGCCGTCGGTTCTATGAGTCACTTCAGCTGGGCAATTTATTGGGCTGTGTCTGTTGTTAAAATCGTTAATTCTTTATTTTAATTTTTTTAAGTTTTAAAAGCAGTGCTGTTATTTAGTAGATAAGTTATCACTATGGTAAAAGGCCAATATAAACTCTTACACTTCTCTACAACATTATATTTAATTTATCCGCTCCCTCTTATCTCAAAAATCGGTTTTATTTCCTGCATGAGTCACATTCAAGATTACTGAGATCGTCGGAAAATCTCAAGTTAAAAATGCCAGCGCATTCTACTAATTCTCTCGATAAATCTTTTTCCGTACAAAGTGTTCGATAGTGGAATGCACTGCCTTTAATAGTGAGACATGCACAAAGTCTGCAAGAATGCCAAAGACTTGTCAAGAATCACTATCTGTCACTACAAGACTCAACACAATTAGGAACATAATATATTATTTGTATATATTATACGTATTTAATATTTGTATTTATTATTTGTAATATGTTTATATTTTCGTTTTATTTTATTTTTTCATTATGTGTACCCATAGGTACTATTTGTCATGTATCTGTACACCGACAACTGCCCCTCTCAATAACTCCATTCTCCGATCTTTACTTTAGTTGTCTGGAAGAGATCACATTTTGTGATAAGACCGCCCATTGTATACTTTTAAGGTTTAAATTGTTTTTATTTTTATTTTGTAATAATTTGGTGTACAGTAAAGAGTTTATCTATCTATCTATCTATAAACCGTGCTTATCCATCTTGCAGGGAAAAAGTACGTGTCATAGTAGTCAACTAATATTAGTAGGCTCCAGCTATAAACAGTGAAATACAGTTCGTAGAACATACGTACATGGGGTTGATTCGGATACTCCTCATCATTAAGTATCCAAATTTTGCGTTTGAACGACAACACCTCGGCCACCCTTTTTTTTTTTTTTTTTTTTTTTTTTGGTAAGGCAGGGGGAATGCCTTCGCATGCCACCCGCAAAAAGTGTCTGCGGGTGGGTATGTCGGACTTGCACCGACTAAACCTACCTGCCGTGGACTTCTCTTGGCGCCTGATGGGGGAGTCCCGGGAACGCGGGTATGCTGCTCCGGTACCCCCCTACCTCGGCCACCCTGTATATTCCTGTTGCCATTCCCGTTGCTTCCCGCTAACTAAGTACTTTGTACAGACGCCAGCACATCCAGCTATCCGAATCTGTCAAATTCCTTTTCTACTTTATCACATAAGCATAAAGTTCACTTTCAATTGGGGAAATTTGACAGATTGGAGTAGCTAGATGTGCTGGCGTCTGTACATTGCGTCTATTTCATGCATACATCCATTCATCAGTCTCCATCATCCTCTCCTCAAAGACGGTTGTCTTAAAATTAATTAAAGCCTTTTTTTAAACCCTATTCTACGGAGGCCTCTAACAGTTCGATTCCCATCCAGTGCCTCTAGCACGAGTTCCTGCAGTTTACTTACTCGATCACACGTACAGTTTCGTCCCATAAATTGAGCACCAGAATTTTAGTTCTTAATAGTTTCCGCGAGAGGTGCTGGTGCTCAATGTATGTACAGTACATATATTTTTGTGCATGAACGAACTTGTCTCTTTGTCCTGAGTTTGGGTTTAATTATCTATATAGGTAAGTATGTATTTATAAAAGAAATGTTGTATATTTAGTATATCAGTTATCTGGTTTCCATATTACAAGCTCTGCTTAGTTTGGGATCAGATTGTCGTGTGTGAATAATGTCTCAGGATACTAACTTCCCCAGTTAGATAGTATAGTTGGCAGTATTTTCACAAGTGGTAAACTTTTGACATAGGAAACGACACCCGTAAATCATTGTAGCTATGTATCATTAAATAATTTGCGTAGAATTGAGTCGTTAAATCCTAAGTACTACGCTGTGTTGAAAATGTTAATTTGCCTACACGTAGCTAACTGTTGCGGCTCGTTATCTAAATGCCGGTAAAGCCGCCACATACTCCAGTCAAAATAAATCAATTTATATGTAGAAGGTCTTACGTTTAATTGAGGTGATATTTTGAAGTACGGCATTATCTTTAGGCTGATTTCAGAATCGCGCGCGCGAGCGGCGCCGGCCAAACGCGCGCGCTTACAATTACACTAGATAGTCATTGCGTTTCATAGTTAGGGTGATTTCAGAGTCGCGCCGGCGAGCAGCGCTGTCCAAACGCGCGCGCTTACAATTACACTAGATTGTAGTTGCGTTTCACAGTCACGCAGTTCAAGCGCGCCGCGTGTGAGACACGCGCCGTCGGCAAGCGCTGGCGAAGCGCGCGCGACCCGAGCTCCTCTACAGCGTTTCAGAGTGACGCGTCTCGCACGCGCCGCTGTTGAGACGCGTTGGCCTACGACGCGTGCCGCGCGCGTCACTCTGAAATCACCCTTAGGGGAGTATTTATTGCTCTATTTTTACAAATTAGGCAAACGAAGTTTCTCCTCTACTTAACCTACTGCGTACGCTTCTAATAAACTACTTGATTATCTTAGGACGTTCTTCTAAAATACGATTGACAAGCCGGTTGGCATGGTTGGTTTATAGATATTTGATACTTGGCTTGCACGTTAATGCACACAAATATATTTATCTAGCTGTGCCCGCGACTTCGTCCGCGTGTTAATTAGTTTATTTTGTATTTTTTTGTTTTTTAGTAAAATAAATGACTTTTTCTAAAATAAATGAAAGCCTAAGTTACTCCTTATTACATCAGCTACCTGCCAATAAAAGTCCCGTAAAAATCGGTCCAGCCGTTTCAGAGATTAGCCGGAACAAACAGACAGACAGACAAACAAAAATTGTAAAAAATGTTATTTTGGTGTATGTACCGTATATATATATTCATATTTATGTAGTAAAAGCCGGTTATTTCAATATTACAAACAGACACTCCAATTTTATTTATTTGTATAGTTGTATAGATAATAATACATATAATATCTAGAGACACTAGGCGACGATATACATACTTATATAGATAGATAAATACTTAAATACATAGAAAACATCCATGACTCAGTCACAAATATTCCTGCTCATCACACAAATATTTGTCCTTACCGGGATTCGAACTCAAGACCACCAGCTTCGTGGCAGGAGCACTACCAACTAGGCTACGGTGACCGTCAACACAAATATATGTAGGTACTAGGTGGGAATCGTACCCACGACTTGCAGCGTGGAAATTAAGCTTTAACCAACCGTGCCGCAGGCCCGTCAAAAAACGCCGCGATAATCGATATATATATCTTTGTGACAGACGGACGGACGGGTGAACAAATTGAACCGCAGTGTGCGTTCCGTCATGGTAACTACGCAACTAAAACAAAAATTGATTTCTAAACAAGTGCAAGTCTGCAGCAACTGACATTAAAAAGATCATTATAATGATGAAATGATGATCACCGCTGTGACTCAGTTAATAGTGAGTAGTGACCCTACCTTCTGATTTAGAGGTTGCGAGTTTGATCCTCGGCAGTTTCAGTTCATAAGCATGTCTATCTGACTTGATCTGGGATGTAAAAATCTTCCGCTAAATAAGTTTAAACAAAAACTTAAAATATGGCTTTTAGAAAAAACATATTATACAATAAAGGATTTTTTTATAGACAAAGAAAGAAAAATTGACATTTAATTATATTTTATTTATTATATCAATTGACATTGTTTAGGTTTAATTTTATATCTTCTTAATTATTGTATTTAATGTCGTAATTTTTATTGTAGTAGTTTTTTGTTAAGTTTTATTGTATTTGTTGTTCAGTAATATTGAAATTAAAAAAGTGTAATAATTTCACATGTCTTCTACTACAGACAAGATAGGCAGCATGCACTTTCTAGATTAAGACCTATATGTAACCTATTTTTGTGAAATAAATGATTCTGATTCTGTTTTCTATCTATTCTTATGTATTTACAATAATAAATAAGTATTTTTATTCGTTGTCTAGTATCCATAAAACAAGTTTCGCTTAATTTGGACTAGATGGCGCTGTGATTTATTATTGTTTCTTTGTCGATACAATGAGAAAATACTGCATTAACATTTACAAAATCGAGTCCGATCTATAATACCCCAAAGCCGGGGCACGATTTTGTCTCTTAAACTGCAATATTCCCAAAGTCACGTTTGAATAAAAATTACCTACTTAAAATATTTTAGAAGTTCAATATAGGCATTAACCTCACGACCTCGCAACCTTTGGTTTGCGATCATTGTCTGGAAATGCCTCGGCTATAGCCATTGTTGGTTTTGGATTGTGTAGGTGTAGGGTGGAGTCCATTCACTTTATTTGTTAACAAACTTGCTTGTTATGTACCAAACTTAAATAAGTAACAAATCGTGTATGAGGCGCTCATAGCTAGTGCTCTCACCGGTCCGTAAGTCATTGGCGAGGACAAGCAACTAGGCTCGCGGTCAGGCCATAGATGGGTGACCGCGAAAGTGGTTTAATTTCTGAGCGTCTCCGTGCTTCGGAGGGCACGTTAAGCTGTTGGTCCCGGTTGTAGCCATTAGGCAACAGTCGTTAGGCCATGTCAGAGGCCTAATGGGCGGCTTGAACAACTCTGACACTAGGGTAACCACTGCCCACACGATAAGTATGTAAGATCGTGTATGTATTGATGGGGAATGCATATACAAAACGTCTGATAAAAACAAACTTTAATAATAAGTTGACACTACTGTATTGGAGTCCTAACCCTGTAAAAGTTGATTGTTGGTGAAATAAATAAATAAATACCTAGTTGAGTATACATACAGTTGACACCTATTATGGTACAGAGATAAAAATAATGTATACTTTCTTATAACTATAATACGAATACGTGAAGCAATAACTTTGAACCCCGTCGTATGTAAATTGCTCGGACGGATATTTGTTTCGTTTTTTTAAAAGACAACGCCCGCACTAGGGAATCTAATCCCTGTCTCGCGGGGAACTTTACAAACATATAATAGACGGACACAAATTACATCCATACTCAGAACAACCATTCATGGGTCACTCAAATAGTTGTCCGGCGCGTGACTCGAACCCGCGACACGAAGCGGCGAGGCGACTGTGTGAATTGGTGAATGATATGTTGGATTGGGATGGATAATACCTACATCCTCCGGAAGGGTGTTAGCAAGGGAATCCTAAACTTGATCTGGCAGAGCGTTTACCTGATATCCTGGGACATTATTCACACACGGCCATCTGATCCCAAACTAAGCAGAGCTTGTACTATGGAAATCAGATAACTGATATACTACATATACTACTTTCTTTTGTAAATACATACTTATATAGATAATTACACCCGGACACAGGACAAACAGATATGCTCATGCACACAAATATCTGTCCTGGGTGGGAATTAAACCCACGACTTGCGGCGTGAAAGGTAAGCATCTTGACGGTCACCGTAGCCTAGTTGGTAGTGCTCCTGCCTACGAAGCTGGTGGTCCTGGGTTCGAATCCCGGTAAGTGCAAATATTTGTGTGATGAGCACGAATATTTGTTTCTGAGTCATGGATGTTTTCTATGTATATAAGTATTTATCTATCTATATAAGTATGTATATCGTCGCCTGGTACCCATAGTACAAGCTTTGCTTAGTTTGGGGCTAGGTTGATCTGTGTGACATTGTCCCCATATATTATTATTATTATTATCTACCAACCACGCCAACTGGCCTGACATGAGTATAATCGAAGTCTCAAGCTCAACTATAAAGTAAGCTTAATTAGTTTTCATTATATTTAAGAGCTATGATCTTGTCGGTGGAGCTTCTTCCAATCGTCTCGACTTTCGGCGAGCGCCTTGACTTCATGATACGACATTACATTTATCTTTTCCTTTACCTGATCCATATAGGTCCTTCTTGGTCTTCCTCGTCCTCTCCTTGCCTCTATTTTGCCTTCAATAATATTCCTCATAAGGGTCAGCGCAGACAGAGAGGAGCGCAGCGGAGAGGATTTTATTAAGGCACTAGAAAATCAACTTTAGAGCTATAGGAATAAAGTGCATATATGCTTGAACCTGACAAAATGCTCGCGCAGTCTCGCGCGTTATAATGTTCAAGCATACATGCACTTTATTTTAATAATTTTAAAGTTGATTTTCTAGTGCCTTAATTTAATCCTCTCCGCTGCGCTCCTCTCTGTCTGCGCTGGCCCTAAAGGTCATGTCGTATCAAGTGCCCCAACTTCTTTCCCCTTCTGTTTTCTATGGTTTTTAATATGCATCTCTTAATTACCATTCGTAATACTTCCTCATTTGTTTCCCTTAATTAGGTTACCAAACATGTAGTCACCTGCGATCCCAAACGATGAGGTCGGCAGGATACTGCCTTTAAGCCAGCTTATGTCATCCATTTGTAGGGCTATCCGCAACAACGCCACATCATGGGCCCGTGTGATTCTGAAACACAGATCTAAGTACTCAATGATGTTTTGTAAATGAAAGTTGTTCCTTATATGATGTAAAAATCAATTCGTCGTGAAATTACTGCGGTTCCATAGATTTTGCTGTCTTAACGTAAATAAAAAAACTTGAGAGGTGTCAAGGGACACCCGGATGGAACGAAGTTATTTCTCATTATTTATTGAAGTTATACTTCTTTTGGCGCGATGGAGAAAAACGATGAGAGTAAATTTTTACGATGCGCGCGCACACCGACACCAAAAAATAACAGCATGACGTTAGTTCTAGGTGGTATGAAAATTGATAACTATGTTCAAGTTGTATATTAAGAAGTATAACTTCTAACGCGTGTACATAAGTACACACAAGTATTTTTATGTACAAAAAACCTGCATACACTCAACAAAAATAATCGTCGCGACACCACACTGTTCAATGCGAAATAGAAATGAAATTATCTGGCTTGCTTTCTATTTCTAAGAGAGAGAGAGAGAGACAGAGAAACATGCGCACGCCGCACAGCTGCAAAAAGCATCGTGACAACTTTTCGTAAGATTTTTTTCCGTCTAGCTCCCTTTCACAACGCGCGATAAGGAACTTCGTTCCAATACCGTGCATGAATCGTGCTTTTCAACCCCCGACGCGGCGGCAAAAAGAGGGGTGTTATAAGTTTGAGGTCGATGTCTGTCGGTGTGTTTGTGTGTCTGTCTGTGTCATCGTAACTCTCAATCTGATGGATCGATTTCGATGCGGATTTTTTATTTGAAAGACAGTTCAACTGTTTTCCAAAATTATGTGATTATAGTTGGAGTAGCGGGTTTTCTAACGGTCAGGTTATAGTGGATTTTATTTATGTTATGGTAGCATAGGGTTCAGAAAAGATTATTACAGTTTAATGAAGTGACTTCTATTTTAAAGAAATGTATTACATATTATTTTAGATATAAGCTGGTAAACTATTGAAAGCAATACAGCCGTTGCAATTATTTTTTGAAATTTCTTTATATCTACACGTGTATGTATTGTCAGTGATTGTGGTACAGTAGTTAAGGCATTCGCTTCGCTTCTACGTTTCTGAACAGGATAAATATTAGTTCGGCCTATATTTAGGTGATCCGAGTCTGGTGTGCTTGGTGAGTTGCCCGCGGTACAGGAATTTGTTGCCGTAATGAGGGCGTAATCTAATGTTAAACACAAAAAAAGAAATTTGGTAACAAAATATTGATAATGCCATAAGAGGGTGGTGACATGGGACATTTATCTATTATATTTATTAAAAAAATTACCACTACTTTGGACCGACTTATTATATCAAACATCAATGAACAATAAATGAATTGACTACAACAATAAAAAACCCCAACTCCAACAAAAGATGTGTGTGAAATTTGAAATCTCTTACGGTTCATTTTCACATGAACGTTGAGGTATTCGATTGTTACTTTTTTTTAATATGACGTCTTCAGTTAGCCCTTCACTGCTTCACCGGACTATATGCGAGCATGGGTTCAAGCCCTCTAGCAAATATATACGACACATTAAGTACCCGCACCGTAGGGAACCTCCTTTGGGGTTCTTCGACTATGGGTACTGACGACACTATTTTTACTATTTATGCTTCATGTTACTTACTTATATTACATATAATAATAATAATAATATCCGGGGACATTATTTCCACACGGCTATCTGATCCCAAACTAAGCAGAGCTAGCACTATGGAAACCAGATAACTGCTATACTTCATATACTACTTTTATTTTGTAAATACATACTTATATAGACAACTACATCCAGACCC
Source organism: Pseudoips prasinana (assembly GCA_951640165.1). Taxonomy (NCBI): domain Eukaryota; kingdom Metazoa; phylum Arthropoda; class Insecta; order Lepidoptera; family Nolidae; genus Pseudoips; species Pseudoips prasinana. Next base: position 22,828,731 of record OX621260.1, read on the forward strand.
AGGACAAACAGAAATGTTCTTGTCCACAAATATCTGTCCTGGGTGGGAATCGAACCCACGACCTCCGGCGTGAAAAGCAAGCATTTGCCAACCACGCCAACAGGCCCGTCACCCACCCATCATGCGATTTAAGAACTCTAGTTAAAAGTGGGTGAGATTATTTCATCTCATACTATTTCTTTCACAGCGACTAATATAATATAACATGTACATAAAATATCTTTATCATGGCTACAGTATCATTGCCAAGATTTTCTTTAAAAGCAGAGTCTGTAAGTCAGGTGGTCTGCAAACTGAAACCGTACGTGATCCGGTAGCGCTGACGCGGATTACAGAACATAATCCAGTATTTATATACATAAAAATACGTATTTGTTTGTGAGATCTGTCCAATTTTATTGTCGAGTTAACGGCAATATTTCATATTTACCTACTTTCGATATTATATTTACGGTTAGCTGTAAACTGAGGAGTTAATTTCGTGAAGCTATTTAATTTGTAGTTAGTCGTAAAGTCAGCCTAGAAAGGCTAACAGTGCCATACCATCCCGTGGGTTTCGTAAAAGGTGACTAAGGGGTACACCAGGTAGTCGGGCAGCAGGGTCACCTGTGTACTAGCTACCACCTAGCTGAGGTCGCCAACTCACATGCCAGGAGCAGTGCCTACGGCAAACCTACAAATGGCAACGTTATGTTGATCATAGTAATTTGACGGGCCTGTTGACGGGTCGTGGGTTCGATTCCCACCCGGGACAAATATTTGTGTGCATGAACATGACTGTTTGTCCTGAGTCTGGGTGTAAATTATCTATATAAGTATGTATTTACAAAAGAAAAATATTGAATGTAGTATATCAGTTATCTGGTTTCCACTACAAGCTGGCTACAAGCTCTGCTTAGTTTGGGATCAGATGACCGTGTGTGAATAATGTCCCAGGATATTATTATATTATAGTTATTCTTCAATAATCAATCAGTGGATTATACTCTTTTTGTTTAAATGTCGTTTAAAATGTATAAATAATTAATCAAATTATTGATCATAGTTCTTCTTTTTCGCGCCAGAGTTAGCTGTAAACGTAGCTACGCTACAGAGGCCAATAGAACAAACTTGCTGGGTTTATTAAGCATTATTGAACTCGAGATTTAAAGACAATAATAATATAATATTCTCATGGCACATGGTGGAATAGTGTTCTAATTGACTTGACCACACTTGAATATTGTTAAGCATAGTGTGCAATATAACGCAGTTGTTATCTTCAACAAGCTACCATTAGACCTTAAAAGTCTAATATACACATCTCAGTTCAAATCCAAGTTAAAAGAATTCCTCTTGGACAAATGTCTGTACTGTATAGATGAACTGTGACCATGGTGAAATTAACATATAACAATTAATTATTTCCGCATTGTAACTAAATTCTTTGATTATAATACTACCTGTTGACATTTGTAATGCTACATATTGATTTATTTATTTATTTACGGTTTTTTGTATTTTTGACGGTCACCGTAGCCTAGTTAGTAGTGCTCCTGCCTGCGAAGCTGGTGGTCCTGGGTTCGAATCCCGGTAAGTGCAAATATTTGTGTGATGAGCACGAATATTTGTTTCTGAGTCATGGATGTTTTCTATGTATATAAGTATTTATCTATCTATATAAGTATGTATATCGTCGCCTGGTACCCATAGTACAAGCTTTGCTTAGTTTGGGGCTAGGATGATCTGTGTGACATTGTCCCCAGATATTAATAATATTATAATATATTTATTATTATTTGATTGTTTAAATGTTATCTCGACATTTTAACTATTTTGAATTTGGACATACCTAGTTGTAATTCTATTATTATTGTATACCTGTTGCATGATCTTGTATGATAAAGATTGAATTCTAACACAATTGTAAAATATTGTTTATGAATAAATAAATTGAAATTGAAAATTAATTTCACCTTGGGGGAGGACTATCACGAAGAAGTAAGCATTGAAAGAATTTCCAAGACTTACGGATCGTAACTGTCATTTTTGATGATCTCTAAGATGTCGGCCTTCGGAGGTGGTTCTCCTTCGCTGACGCAATAGTTGTTCAGTTGTAGTACATATTGGTCTGCAGAGTGTTCCACGCAGTGCGCTGCAGTCAAAGCGAAGTGCGGGGAGAGTATCGTCGTGCCACATCTGTGCTCCAGGCTGCTGGAGTTTCTTAGTGAGGATATTCGGGGCTGCTCACCTGGAAAGGTAGTTAGGTTAGTTTCGGAACAACCGACGGATATTTTTCCTTCCCTGTTCCCTTCAAACACAGTTACAGGGTATACTCGTATGAAATTTTCATACGAGTATACCCTGTAACGGTTGTTCGGTCAATCAGTGGGACGCGATAAGATGGAACAAACACTCATATAGAGGCATTTATTAAATAAAAAAAAATCGCTTAGTCTGAAAATCTATACATAGGAAAATAATAAAATCGTAGGAAAGTCAAAACTGTACATTGAATATTTTTTTAAAAGGATACTTGGGGCGTGATCTGCAATCAATATAGAAGCCAAAAATATAGTTTTTAGAATTTTTGTTTGTGTGTCTGTTTGTCTGTATGTATGTCCGGGCTAAACTCAAAAAGTACTGCATGGATTTACTTCAAATTTTGCATAAATATTACTAAGAGGTCGGATCAACATATAGGCTACATATTATCACGCTATCACCTACGGGGGAGAAGCAGTGGTAATTTAACTAGCTGTGTCCCGCAGTTTTCCCCGCGTTAAATTTTATAAATTACCACTGCTTCTCCCCCGTAGGTGATAGCGTGATAATATGTAGCCTATATGTTGATCCGACCTCTTAGTAATATTTATGCAAAATTTGAAGTAAATCCATGCAGTACTTTTTGAGTTTAGCCCGGACATTCATACAGACAAACAGACAAAAATTCTAAAAACTATATTTTTGGCTTCTATATTGATTGCAGATCACGCCCCAAGTATCCTTTTAAAAAAATATTCAATGTACAGTTTTGACTTTCCTACGATTTTATTATTTTCCTATGTATAGATTTTCAGACTAAGCGATTTTTTTTTGTTTAATAAATGCCTCTATACGACGTCATAAATGGTCTGGAATCGATTTTCAACGTTGAAGACGATCACTATTACCGCCTAATTCGTCGATCATTGTGATCGCAATTGGCGATGAATGTTAAAAATGATTAAATCATTCGTTCAATCGGCTTGAACGTTGAAAATCGATTCCGGACCATTTATGACGTCACATGTGCTCATGGAAGCCGATTTAATGTATTAACCTTTATCTATTTGAAAGCCGGTCACGATGATCGACGAATTAGGCGTTAACCCTCTATATGTAGAATCATGGATCCGAAACGTGTGGACGGTGTCGATGCGGTTTTTTTTATTTAATAGCTAGTTAAATAATTGACTGCACGTGTGGCGCAGCGGCTACGACAGTTGCCTCGCCTCTTCGTGTCGCGGGTTCGAGTTCCGCGCCGGGCAACTATTTCTGGGACTCATAAATAGTTGTTCTGAGTCTGGATGTAATTTGTGTCCGTCTATTATATGTTTGTAAAGTACCCCGCGACACAGGGATTAATGTCCCTAATGAAGGGGTAGTCTTTAAAAAAAATTAAGGTGGCTCCAATACAACAAAGCTTAACAGCCCTAGTGCTGGTGTTGTCTTCTTAAAGAAAAAAAAATATAAAGATTGTACTTAAAAAAAAATGATGGTACTTTAAAAATTACAAAATCATTCGAAAGATATATAGCTTTTATTCTAGTCGTAATCGGTGGTATTTTATATGTTGGAGGGACGTGATCTTTCTTCAAGGCGCTTGGTTCAAGAATCGCAGTTCAAGGTTTCAATTTTCATTAAAATTAATGGAACCTTCCATTTTACAATATTTCAAATAAACATGGTACGGACGGCAGCACATCCAGCTACCCCATTCTGTCAAATTTCTATTATAGATTTTCGAATTTATCACATATGTATAAGGTTCACTTTCAATTGGAGAAATTTGACAGTTGGGGTAGGTTGATGTGCTGGTGTCTGTACTATTCACGGAAATCTTCTATTATTCGCGCCTAAAGTGAGTTTCGATATAAGCATTGTTATATTGAGTCAATGAACGATAGGTAGGTATTATAAATGATGATCATTCAATGACAATATGTTAATTCCACGCAAAACAGTTACTTTTCGAGCTGGACTCGAGGATTTTTAACGGCTTGGTTAAAAATCCAAGTTTTAGTTATCTAGTTTCATTAAAAAGGTTACAAGGGGCCAAAATTACATCAACTATTTATAATTTACTAAACTCACTAATTAAAATAAAATACAAACTATAATTGTTGTTGCTTTTTTAAATATAAGTAATTAGATTAATTGGCCGATACGTACATAGACTCACCCCTGTTTTCCAAAGGTAGGTAGTAGTAGGCAGAGACAACGCATTTACATTGCTCACGATGCTTGGCCACCCTTTTGCCTCGTTTACTGTCATTATATTCTTCATACATGCTCGTCAGCTTAGTGAGATGTTCCCAAGACAGGCTGGATCAGAAGACTAAGTAATCAAGCCTTTCTTGAGAACATATCCGATTTGATCAGAGACCGTTCGACGGGGTCTTCCCCTTCGGGTTGTACCATTCACACAGACCATATACTTCTTTTGTCAATCTTCTTTCATTCATCCTTTTTAAATGCCCAAACTATCTTTTTTTTATGAAATAGTATGGCAAACGAGCAAGTGGGTCACCTGATGGTAAGTGATCACCGCCGCCCATGGACACTCGCAACACCAGAGGTGTCGCGGGTGCGTTGTCGGAATATGCTCGCTTCTTGAAGGTTGCCATGTCGGCCGGTATCGAAGGACCAATATGTACCAGATTAGAATTTCGGTACTTTATTTGCTAAACTGGACTTGACGATTTTTGGAGAGTGGAAATGAAACGAGCTTTTACGTTGAAACCAAGATGGTATCTACTGGTATATTAGTTTAAAAAGTACAGCGTTCGAGGATGGGGGGTTAGGAAACAATATTTGACCAATACGAGGCGTTTATTATCGCGTATATCTAATATCTAAACCAATAGCGACTGCCTCGTTGGTCTAGCGGTAGCGTGTTCACCCGCAGAGAACGAGGTCCTGGGTTCAAATCCCGGGTCGGGCCAAAAAAAAGTGATTTTGGGACTTTTCTGTAAAAAGAAAAAATTCTCAGCATCAACCCGAAGTCTGGGAGTTGGCGGTATTATACCCCCGTGCCTCGGAGAGCACGTAAAGCCGTCGGTCCTGTACCTGACCTCTTTCCGGTCGTGTCGCATAGGCGTCCCATCGGATCATGAGAGTGATGGAATAGAAAGTGCTCCTGTGTTTGCGCATACACTTGAGCACTATAATATGTCCCGCGCAGATGGCTAATCTCTGTTGAGACTGGCCGCCGTGGCCGAAATTCGGCTAGGAGGACATTATTGTTATTATTATAAACCAATAGTAAGCGCCCACCATCACGCTATATCACTACAGTTTAATTGGTGGTAAAAAACTGTTCAGGTCCCCACGGTTGTTTAGCACGGCATCTTTAGCATGATGCGTGAACAATACCGGATCGGAAATATATCAGTATAATTTTTTCAATCTTTAGCAAATCTTTATTTTGGTTCATAGTACGCACTTATTACTCTTACCGGCTTAGAATTCTGTTGCGGAAGAAAACCATGGTTGCTATGGCTATTTTTTTTGGAACGAAGTTCCTTATCGCGCGTTGTGAAAGGGGGCTAGACGGAAAAAATCTTACGAAAAGTTGTCACGACACTTTGCAGCTGTGCGGCGTGCGCATGTTTCTCTGTCTGTCTCTCTCTCTCTCTTGTAGAAAGCAAGCCAGATATTTTCATTTCTATTTCGCATTGAACAGTGTGGTGTCGCGACGATTATTTTTGTTGCGTGTATACAGGTTTTTTGTACATAATAAATAATAAGAAATAACTTCGTTCCATCCGGGTGTCCCTTGACACCTCTCCAGTTTCATTTGTCTCAAATGTTAGTCAAACTAGTGAAGAAATAGGAAGCCGCTATTCTTCAGCTGCTCAGATGGGTTTTATTTCAAAACATGCTAGGTTCTGTGCGGGAATCGAACCCAGGACACGAAGTGGCGAGGCGTCTGTCTTAATCGCTGCGCCACATGCAGTCAATATGCGTTGTTAAAGTAAAAATACCACCGTTTATTATCTATTTAAAATAATTTATGAAAATATTATACCACAGCGGACGTCGCACGCGCCGACCACTCGTTTAACTCTCCCACATTCCGCCAATAAACAAAGATTTAAAACTACTTCAAAAACTATAAAAATAATCGTATTCTTTTTATGACACATTCCAGCGCAAGGAATTATGGATAAGTAATTTATTGCTACAAACTTGAGCACATTCTTAATCTAACTATTACTAGTTTGTAAAGACAGTTGGTTATAAACGTTATAACAATTACAAAAAACGGCCAAGTGCGAGTCGGACTCGCGCACGAAGGGTTCCGTACCATTATCTATAAAAACGAGCAAAAAAATCACGTTTGTTGTATGAGAGCCCCCTTAAATATTTATTTTATTTTGTTTTTTAGTATTTGTTGTTATAGCGGCAACAGAAATACATCATCTGGGAAAATTTCAACTGTCTATCACGGTTCATGATATACAGCCTGGTGACAGACGGACAGACAGACAGACAACGAAGTCTTAGTAATAGGGTCCAGTTTTACTTTTTTGAGTATGGAACCCTAAAAACTATGATATTGTGAAAGTCGTGATGAAATATAATATTATTGTGTTTAAACAGGTGTTTAAGCGAGCGTTAATGGCTGCGGTGTCGGGAGAAACAAATCGTTTTCAAAGCTTCTTGAATATTTGTTCATTTTGTGTGTACGATAAATCATTGAGCGGAGCCGAGGCGGTGCGAGTGAGAACAATTTAGTGTATTCCCTTTAATTTGCAGATGATGTCAGCCGAATTACGTCCACTGCTGGACAAAGACCTCCTCAAAATATTTCCATAATGGAATTGTGTCCATCATTTGGAGGGATATGCCATAATCGCGTTGACAGTCGGATTGGCGATCGTAGTATGGTCATAGTACTCATAAACAACGACGAAACGACTCCGATTCCATCCACGGGATGAGATGGGATGCAGGTATGCTTGACCATCCATAATCTTATTCATCCATCCATACACAACCATGATGATGGATAAGGCTTTTGTTCCTCAAACAAAAGCCTTTTTCATCGCCCCATCTCGTAAAGAGCATTTTAACTCTTCGATATCTGAGTGGAAAAGTCGTTTTTATCCTCTAGAGGTTAAAGTAAAATTTGAATTTAGAACATCGTGTGCACCAAGTTTGTGAATGCAAAATATCAGTAAACCTGTTTACTTTTACCTCTATGGTGCCGAATTTATCATTCAACTTTTTTAATTTAGTAAAAACTAAGACTCGGAACCTACTTGGTGTACTTTTTTAAATTGTTTTGCGAAATATTACTGTTCTATTACACTCAAACTGTAGCAACGTTACTTTTAGTTTTTAATAATTATTTCTAAGTATTATTTGTTATAGAAATACAAAAATGTTTATTGCATTATAAATTTATAACACAGAGGTTATACAACGAATTTGTTGGCGTCTCCTTTTAGGCATATAGATGTCTGTGCCAGAAGACGCCGCTCCTTCATTTTATACCTAAGTGTGTATAATGTTATAATTGTGTAAATGTTATAATTTTAAGATTGTTCTGTAATACTTACATATCATAATAAAGTAATTAATACCTAAACTGTGACAAAAGTATTTATGATAAAAAAAATCGTATTTAGTAATTTCCTCGCTGAGGTGTGATGAAAAGTTACGTGTTGCACTCGAGTGCAAAGATTTTTCACCTTGTGCTCTTTTGATTTCCTCGCTAATGCTCCGGATTCTAATTTTTGAATCCTTCGCTTGCTCGGTTATCAAAATTGAGCACGCGGTTGAAAAGCAACTTTGCACTCTTGTTTAACAAATAAATATTAAGCTATAGGAACCTTACACGTGACCCTGGGTAGCACTGAAAGTGACAAGTGAAGGAAAGACTCACTATGGTCAATAGTGGTAACTGTCACTCTATAAGCAGCTCGACTGCGCAAGCAGTTCCATTGTGGCACAGAATACATTCAAATTATTAGTATTTTTTTTTAAGACAACGCTCGCTCTAGGGAATCTAATCCCTGTGTTGCGGGGTACTTTACAAACATATATAATAGATGGACACAAATTACATCCAGATTCAGAACAACTATTTATGGGTCACACAAATAGTTGTCCGGCCGACTGTCTTATTATATTGTAGATCTAGCTAGGAATAAGATCACCAGAGCTTATCAGGGTACTCGAAAGGTCAGTAACGCGGGACTCTAACTCATAATAAGACTCCGCTGTTCGTCCACTCTTCCGTCTGTATATCTGTCAGCGCGTTGTACAGTCAACGGGAAAATTAGATGATCAAAATCGGAAGAGAAGATTGAGTTTATGAATAATCATGGATAATTTGATGATAGTTTCAGTAGCTAATATTTTTACTCACCAACTTACGTACACTCTACCGCCACTCCTAAAGGGCCTGTTGTCGTTGTTTGCAAATGCTTGCTTTTCACGCCGGAGGTCGTGGGTATTCGATTCCCAGGACAGATATTTGTGTGCCTGAACTTGTCTGTTTGTCATAATTCTGGGTGTAATGATCTATATTAGTATGTATTTACAAAAGAAAGAAGTAGTATATCAGTTATCTAGTTTCCATAGTACAAGCTATGCTTAGTTTGGGATCAGATGGGGTGCATTGGATCCGGTGGTAGCATTAAAGCGCGACCGCCGATGTAAACGGAAGGTCCGTCATAATATTAATATTGAATTCGTACCTTAATATAGACAGAACCATTCAGACAATATGCAGTAAAATATAAATTTCGATAATCAAACCTAAACATAATCTCATTAACAATAACTTAATACAAGCTAGCTGAATATTATTACTATTATAAAATGAATTTTAGAAATGTTTTAACAATCCGTGTACCTAAATATCTATAATATGTAACTAGAAATATTATGTATACCTACTTAATATATTACTAAAAACATGTTTTGACTATTTACAACCGCTTTTTTAAAGTCTACGTGAAAAAAAAGTAGGCCGTGTATAAATAATGTTCCAGGATATTATTATTATTATTACTCTATTTAGATAGAATTGAAGATAATTAAGATTGAATATCTGATTTGAATCATACAAACAAAGTTGGGCCAAGCGCCTTTAATACAAGTTATCACTGAATAACTTGGCTAAGGTGCTAGCCACCACAAATGATTGCTAAATATATATTGTAATAAACCAATAATTTCATTATATTAAAATGTGTTGCATTTAACTGTACGCACCTATTATTTTGTTTTAGTAATATTTTTTTATGTCATAGGACGATAAACGAGCAACATCCTCATAGATACTTATTCCGTGTCAATAATGATTATTATTACAACATATGCTCACCTCTGACTTCGTTCATATTCATTTAAGCATCATTGGTAGTTACGCTTATGTATATATGAAGCGGAACTGACTTTTAACAATTTACAGGAGTTTATTTATGATTGTTATATAAAGATCTATAGCAGCTTAGCCGCCTACATCAAAGGGTTACTGTTTACGAATAACGTAGGAAAAATAATCATGTTGGGAGTTTTAGGCACTACTCCAAGGGGTGAACGGGTATATAACATGTCTGTTGTAGTAATCCTAAATCATATTTAATAAATAAGCATTGGGATATTAGAATTCTCTTGTAGAAATAGTAACCGGGCGACTGAGCTTTTTTTCATTTCGTAAGTCGCAAAAACGAGTCTTTTAATAATAATAATGTCCTCCTAGCCGAATTTCGGCCACGGCGGCCAGTCTCAACAGAGATTAGCCATCTGCGCGGGACATATTATAGTGCTCAAGTGTGTGCGCAAACACAGAAGCACTTTCTATTCCATCACTCTCATGATCCGATGGGACGCCTAGCGACACGTCCGGAAAGAGGTCAGGTACAGGACCTACGGCTTTACGTTCTCTCCGAAGCACGGGGGTATAATACCGCCAACTCCCAGACTTCGGGCTGATGCTGAGAAATTTTTCTTTTTACAGAAAAGTCCCAAAATCACTTTTGCCCGACCCGGGATTTGAACCCAGGACCTCGTTCTCTGCGGGTGAACACGCTACCGCTAGAAAAACGAGGCAGTCGAGGCTTTTAATACAAAGTAATTGCGTAAATTTGACATCTGGTAAACATCTATAAAATAAAGATTTGACTGCACGTGTGGCACAACGGCCAAGACAGTCGCATTGCCGCTTCGTGTCACAGGTTCGACTCCCGCGCCGGACAACTATTTGTGTGGCCCATAAATAGTTGTTCTGAGTCTGGATGTAAATTGTGTCCGTCTATTATATGTTTGTAAGGACACACACAAGGATAACATTGCCTACTGCGGCCATGTCTTTAATTATATTATACATACTTATTTATAATATAATTAAAGAAGACATACTTATTTACTTTTTTTGTAAATATAGACATTAAATATATAGAAAACACCCAGAGAAATAGACATGTTTATGAACACAAATATTTATTAATCTCAAAAATGTGATAACATAAATTTAATTTGTTTCGCCGGGTCTTCGTAGTTGGGGCGCATTGGATCCGGTGGTAGCATTAAAGCGTGACCGTCGTATTAAACACAAGGTCCGTTATAATAATACTACTGAATTCATACCTTAATATAGACAGAACCATTCGAACAATATAGTAAAATATAAATTTCAATAATCAAACCTAAACATAATCTCCTTGACAATAACTTAATACAAGCTAGCTAAATATCACTACCATTATAAAATAAATTGTATAAATGTTTTAACATTCCGTGTACCTAAATATCTGTAATAAGTAACTAGAAATAATAACTATATTACTACAAACATTCTACATTTCACGAACACTGCCACTTCGTATATGTAAAGGGATTAGATTCCCTAGTGGGGCCGTTGTCTTAAAGATAAATATCTCTACAACCTTCTCCTGTATTCTCTCTCTTTGAGGCTCTAATCGAGTCCATTTTTTATATTTGAAAACTTAACGCTGTATGTGTCTGTTCATCAATGTTACTCACAGTGATGAACAGACTCTGTCGTAGATCTCGATCTTGAGATCTACGTAGCTTAACGCAGAACGCCTACCCCTAATTGGTAGATGGTGCTGGTTCGAAACACGCCGGACAATTAAAAAATAAAAAAGGTTTTTATTCACGTAGACTTTAAAAAAGCGCTTGTAAATAGTCAGAACACGTTTGTAGAAATATAGTTGTATACATTATTATTTCTAGTTACATAGATATTTAGGTACACGGATTGTATGAAAACATTTATAAAATTTATTTTATAATAGCAATTATATTTAGCTAGCTTTTATTAAGTGTTTGTCAAAAAGATTACGTTTAAGTTTAATTATCAAAATTTATAGTTTTAGCTATATTTTACTACATAGTAATATCCTTATTTAAATTACTCTCTCGTCTGACAACTTGTAATTATATTGGCACCAGGAATGCCCTGCACCCCCGATCTTTTAAAAAACGAAATAAATATATATGTCAAAGTTCATATAGGTTGATATTATGTCAGTCGTATATTGTATTAGTATTACCCAGAAAAGAAAATCAATTACCATTATGCAACATAGAGCAGGACAATTTTATCTGGCCTTGCAGACTGTAGGTACTAGATAAAGCTTGTTCCAATTGCTTTCACCCGGGTTCTTTGAGAAGAGCCTGCAATCGCAGGTTTTGTTTTAGATGGATGTTAACCTTACCTGTCTCTAAGGTACTTCTGCGGAACAAGGCAATGAATAAGGAAACAGGCGAAAAGTCATGAATATGTTGTCTCTTTTTAACTATTGCACGTTTCCCCGTGTGGATTTGATAAACAAATGGTGCTTTTGGTACCACAACAAAACGGGGTGACCCGTCTATGTAATCAGTGGGTTAGTTATTGGCTTTGTATAGTGTAGTTTTAGAGGTAGCTTAGTATAAGGTACGATGGGATTGGCATCGTTATTTCATGTACGAAAATCCTGTATAATTAATAAAGATTTAAAAAAAAAACCACTAAACGTGGCTACTTTCCGTATATTTCGATAGTTTTTTGACTGCACGTGTGGCGCAGCGGCTAAGACAGTCGCCTCGCCACTTCATGACACGGGTTCGAGTCCGCCGGACAACTTTTGTGTGACCCAGAAATAGTTATTCTGAGTATGCATGTAATTTGTGTCCGTCTATTATATGTTTGTAAAGTACCCTGCGACACAGGGATTAGATTTCCTAGTACGGGCGTTGTCTTTTAAAAATAAAAACTTTTTTTTACCAACCAAAATTAATATTGTTTTTGTTCCAACATAACTGATATAACTTTTCTTTCGTAGATTCACACTAATATAGATAATTACATCCAGACTCAGGACAAACAGACATGTTCATGCACACAAGTATCTTTCCGAGGTGGGAATCGAAGCCACGACCTGCGACGTGAAAGGCAAGCATTTACTAATCACGCCAACAGGCCCCCCAAAAAGAAACATATAACTTTAGGTCAGCTTAATTTATAATTATTTTGATCTTAAATTCATTGTATTCCTACATTGCCGGAATATGTATATCACTGTAACAGGGGTGCGCCAAAGATCACCTAAATTTGCATTTTCGATAATTGGAAATCCGAAAATGTTCTTCCTATCATTTTTCATCCTAACAATCACAATTTCTAACTACTCTGTCTCTAATGTTCATAATTCAGAAGCATTCAACTTCATAATGTCAGTAGCAATAAACATCTATGATACTTTTATTTGTTTTCCTATATTTTCTCAACATAACTATCTGTTACACTATTATTAAAAATCATATATTTTTTTGTACTTTTATGAAATAATGTTGGTTAGGTTATTAGAACTGCGACCATTTAGCGCTAGATACTATCATCTTCTACCCATATGTATTTTTTATTACACTAGATAAATGTTTATTTCTGAGTATTAGTGAAAATATTATGGTAATTATGTTTAGAGATAAAAGCGTTATGATAAAAAAACAGTAGGAGTTTAAATATATTTACATTAATGATATTATTAATTACAATTGTCGGAAACATGAGTGTTATGAACTTCGCCGGTAGCACTACAAATAGTATGAATGAAAACATTAGGATGAAAAATTAGGAAGAGTGATCATTCTGATTATAAATCGTTACGAAGAACAATTTCGGGTAAAGAACTTTAGGTGAGCCAATATGGACCCCTGTAACAGACATAAGGATGGACCAAGTTTCAACAAAAGAGTTTTCACCATTTATTACTACGGAATCCGTATTTTGGACACGTCAATTCTGTGTATACTTCATAGATAGAATAATAGAATACATAAATTGGCTGCTAGTTCAATGTTTGCGATATTGCGGGGCTTGTACCTAATTCATAATGAATTCTAGCTCCAACAAAATATGTTACAAGGAATTGTATGTTTTCTGGATATTCTAAATTTTATTAATTTATTTTATGTACTTTACACATGATTGGTTTGTGTCCACTGACTGTAAAGACAGAGGTCGTAGGTTCGATTCCCACCCAGAACAAATCTTTGTGTGATAAGTAAGATTATTTGTTCTGTATCTGGGTGTCATTTATGTATGTATTTAGAAATATATAAGTATGTGTATCAGTTGTCTATTATCTTGTATACCTACTATTATTTGGTGCAATTTATAAGTAAAATTGTTAGCTATCGACCGAAGTAGGTATATTTGCAATGGGTTACGGTATATTGACAGCGAATCGGAGCAGTATGATTTTATGTTGCTTTTATTTTAATTATCTTTTATTTAGATTGTTTTGTTTCTTTCTTTTAAACCGTATTCTTTTATTTTGTTCTATATATAATTTTTAAGAAACGCATTGTCTTATGTATGTAATTTGTGTAGCACATTTGTGACTCACTGTGGCAAGTAGCTGAAAATCAGCGTTACAGCCATCTTGTGGTTGTAACATCATGCTGAGCTGCTAGCCATTTGAGGGCACTAAATCTGTTTTAGTAATTAGTAACAATAATAGAGTATTTTGTAAGGTATTTATATTGTATGTCACCATTGTTACTCTGATTGTGTCTTTTTGTATCTTTATTATGTGTGCTCAATAAATATATTTTCTTCTTCTTCTTGTCTGGTTGTCATAGTACAGGCTCCACCTATATGTTGTCAAATTAAGGGTTTTGACATATTATGCCTATGAAGTATCATATTTTTTATAATAATATGAATGATCCATAGATTGTTGTTAAGTGTCACGCAAAGAATAACCGCAGAATATCAAAAATTTTGTTATGAAATTAAATAAATCGAACATATACAAATTTACATTAGGTATCTGTACAACTTCCCAAAAATATCTCGAAATAAAATAAAAGTTAATAAAACACGGTATCCAGAGCAAGACAATTTATCGCACAAACTACCGCGGTCATGTTTCGTAGGAAAATCTCAATAGCGCCATTCAGTAAAATATGACGTCACGGTACAACGCCATCTGTTATTCATAAAGGTAACTAACTAAACTAATGACATAAGATTCTAATTATTTAAACAGATTAGACATTAACTGAATAAAAATAATTGTAGTTATTCAAGTTATTTGCTATAATCTATTACTAATATCAATGTTTTTGATAATTATTGATCTAAAACATTGTCAAAAAAAAAAGAAATAAAAAAAAGTATTGAATTGATGTAGGCAAAGGTAAGTACGGTTAGGTTAATGACAATAATCAACGCGTAAAGGCTGAGGTCGGAGGCTATATAACCTTATTGTTATGTCGCCAGGGACTACGAGACGCAGTTTTTCCACAAAGGCCTGCTAATATTTGACCTCATTTCGTATTTTGTTAGAGATAAGGCTCGCCAATATGATATTTGCATTTCAGCATAGGTTTGCTATTAGGTACCTGCTTTTTTGAATTTGTTTTGAATTCAGCTGACCACCTATTTGTACAACAAGTCACATAAATAGTGGACGAAAGTTACGCAGCTTTGCCTTCTTCTGCTGTCTGTCTGTCCGTCTGTCACCAGGCTGTATCCCATGAACCGTGATAGTTAGACAGTTGAAATTTTTACCGATGATGTATTTCTGTTGCCGCTACAACAACAAATACTAAAAAAAATCTGTGTATACTTATGTACACGCGTTAGAAGTTATACTTCTTTGGCGTATGGAAAAAAAAATAATTAAAATGCAGTAGTGATTAACGATAAATATTAAAATTAATCAAAAAGATTTTATTTAAATAAAAATACTAGAATATACAACTTGAACATAGTTATCAATTTTCATACCACCTAGAACTAACTTCATGCTGTTAAATTTTGGTGTCGGTGTGCGCGCGCATCGTAAAAATTCACTCTCATCATTTTTCTCCATCGCGCCAAAAGAAGTATAACTCTTATCAGCAAGTACTCCGAACCAGGCTTCGTCACAGATCTTACGAATGGGTACATGGATAGATAATAATATGGGTCGCGCCATACCTTAACTGCTGGCATGCAAAAACGAAACATCAAAAAATTACTACAAATTAGACATCTTGTGCGAATCATAAATATACAGGCTAGCCGAGGAATTGACGTTCAGACGCAAAATTTAGATACTTTCCAGTTTCCAAACCACCCCCATTCTACGATTTTGCGTAGTTTTGGAGATAGAACTTTTTTTATAATTTTTTTTGGTGAATTTCTCCTTTTTTCGAATTATTTCTCGTCCTGTTGAATATTACTGGTTCAGCTTTTTTGTGATAACTAATTAGCATAGTTTAAACTAACACCTTAAAAAGTATAGTTTATCTAATCATTGCAGAACTGACTTAGAATTTATTTAAAAGTTCAAAATTAAGGTTTCAAAAGTAAGGCTCAGGACTCAGAAATTTTAAGTATAAAAAAAAACGCAAAATCGTAGAACATACATGGGGGTGATTCGGATACTCCTTATCATAAAGTATCTATGAGATTGAACGTCAACTCCTCGGCCCCCCTGTACTTATATCCATAAAATGAATCCTTATGTCTCAATGTCCATAAATTAAATAAGTTTCATACAATTTCAATAGCAAATGTCAACGTCGAGCTGATACATGTGGTACGGAGAGCCATAAAGAAATGTGTATTGTGTTACGTATTTCCCTAAATGGTTTTTAGGGCCCCGTACCCAAAGGGTAAAACGGGACTGTATTACTAAGACTCCGCTGTTTGTCCGTCTGTCACCAGGCTGTATCTCATGAACCGTGATAGTTTGACAGTTGACAATCTCGCCGATGATGTATGATGCCTAAGGTCGTGGATTCGATAACCATCCAGGATAGAGATTTGTGTGCATGAACATTTCCTGAGTCCTGAGTGTTTGTGTGTTTGTCCTGAGTCTGGGTGTAATTGTCTGTATAAGTATGTATTTACTAAAGAAAAGGATTATGTGTGTAGTAGGTATGTATACAACGAGTAACAGAAAGAGTGAACGTAACTTAAGGGGCATATACGGTCTCCTTAAGCCTACCTATACACAAAATCTCATACCGAAATACCATCATTTTAATCTTGATCGTAAAATAATATACCATTCAATATATCGACAAGTATTTTTATCGATATAACGAACATCCGTACTAACACAGCACAGCTGATTCTGATTTACGCTAGAAATTGTTTGACATACCTCTGTGTTTCTATGCACGCCTGGTAGTTTGATTCCGATTGCACTCACTACACATATTTTGTTTTATTTTCGAGTTATGTTTTTATTTATAGGTACCCAAAGAGTTCGCGGTAAGGTTCATTACCCTTGCGGCTGAGTTTTTAGGGTTGTTCATAATGTCGGTAATCTTACTTGTTGATTTAGGTTGTCGATAGAAAATTAAATTACTAGTTGAATAAAAAATGATTATTTCTGTTTGAAGTTTCGTCCATAGGTAGCCGTCGTGATACCCTATAACCCCCTTAAGTTACGTTCACACTTTGTGTTACACGTTGTATAAGTTATCTTGTTTCCATAGCACAAGGTCTGCTTAGTTTAGGATCAGATGGCCGTGTGTGAATAATGTCTTAGGATATTATTATTATTTCTGTTGCCGCTCTATTCTATTTTTTGTATTTGTTGGTATAGAGTATAGACCAACAAATACAACAAGTAGAATAAAATAAATATTTAAGGGGACTCCATACAATACCGTAATGTTTATTGCCGTTTTTATAAATAATGGTATGGAACCCTTAGTTGCACTAAGGGTTCCATACCATTATTTATAAGAACTAGCACTTTGCCGGTTTCTTTACATTTTAATATCGATGTTTTACGTTTCTTAAGTTCACTCGCCAATTTATCAGTCCTAATTGGTAATTAAAATTAAAGTAATCGCGTCGTTTCACCTTCGTTGCCTTAATTTCCCGCATGAGGTTAGCTTTTTTATTGGCTACCAGCAAGTGTTCAATATTAACACTAGCTGAGTGCGCCGGCATCGCTCTACATTTTCGTATTTAACGGAGCCTTAATACGAGTAGATTGTATCGACCCTTAAATGCTGTGTATCTTGGTTATATTAAAAAAAAAAATGATAATGAAGATGCATTTTCAGTAAGTATTTTGTAACACATATTTTTTTGTTTTTATTGTGCAACAATAAATAAAACATAAATGTGAGCCGTCACGGGACGCCTGTCAGATGTGAAACATCGACATTATTTTGTAAAAGTAATATGCAGAAAAGAACATATTGTGATAGGAACTAAATATGTCATAATGATAAAATAAAAAGTCGATTGCGCATGGCGACGCGCCGCCAAACCGTACACACTACTATCGTATAGCGTAGCGACGCGTCGCCACGGCATGCGTCGCCACGCCAGAAATCTGTTTTACGTGCGGCTATAGATGTTTCACATCAAAAAGATTTAAAAATATGTAACCATCAGCTTGATAAAGACCAAAAATTCCCACAGTTGCGATAACCGCATCCAGGGGCTCCCAGCAACCCTCAAAAGATTGTCGATCCATCTAGTAGGGAGGCCCTTGAGGTCATAAAATTACTATATTCAAAGCGACCTTACATTATACGGTATGAAATATATTTTTTGGATTACTTATTCGAGTATTATACATCTCGTAAAATCTGATGGATTTTTTTGTTTTATTGAATATCCTACTCAAATATTGAAAAATTATAACTGGCACACTTTGCGTTTATGAGTTAGAGATACAGAACAGACAGACAGGCAGCAAACACTGCAAAAGGGTGCAGTGTATTGAGCTCGAGACCCTGAGCTAGTCGTCGCCGTGCTTCAATATACCTAATATTTCAGAATGCAATTTTGTAATAGGCCTCTCAAGTGACAATTACTCGTAGTTTGAGCGCTTAACACGTCAACAAATCCCGTCTTCATTTTTAAATTATTTAATTTAAAAATGAAGACGGGATTTGTGTGATAATCACGAATATTTGTTTCTGAGTCATGGATGTTTTCTATGTATAAAAGTATTTATCTATCTATATAAGTATGTATATCGTCGCCTGGTACCCATAGTACAAGCTTTGCTTAGTTTGGGGCTAGGAGATCTGTGTTACATTGTCCCTGTATATTATTATTATTATTATTAATGTCCTAAGATAAATATCTTAGGACATTAATAATAATAATAATATATAGGGACAATGACTGATGGAGCCTAGTAACTTATGGCACTGTGTTAGTTGCCACAATATATCTATAAATAAATAAATATCCTGGGACATTATTCACACACGGTCATCTGGTCCCAAACTAAGCAGAGCTTGTACTATGGAAACCAGAAAACTGATATACTACATATACTTCTTTTCTTTTGTAAATACATTCAATTACATACAGACTCAGGACAAACAGACATGTAGATGCACACAAATATATGTCCTGGTTGGGAATCGAACCCACGACCTGCGGCGTGCAAAGCAAGCATTTACCAACCACTTCACCGGTCAAATTCATTCTGCGTGATATTTATGTGGGATATTATATTATTTAATTCAAATCACCATTATTATAGTCCTAGTGCATTTCCCCAGTATGATAATGTGTCTTTTTTTTTTACACAGATCATCCTAGCCCCAAACTAAGCAAAGCTTGTACTATGGGTACCAGGCCACGATATACATACTTATATAGATAGATAAATAAATAAAAAAGGTTTTTATTCACGTAGACTTTAAAAAAGCGCTTGCAGATAGTCAGAACATGTTTGTAGTAATATAGTTGTCTACATTATTATTTCTAGTAACATAGATATTTAGGTAAATATTGTATGAAAACATTTATAAAATTTATTTTATTATAGCAATTATATTTAGCTAGCTCGTATCAAGTTATTGTCAAGAAATTATGTTTAATTATCTAGTTTAAGTCTAATATTTTTACTACATATTGTCATAGATAGATAAATACTTATATACATAGAAAACATCCATGACTTTTAAACATGAAGTTCTTACAAGAATATAAAATTTCATATAAACATATCTGAATACCAGTGATACTTTATACAACAACTAAAACTACGAAAATATTGCAATAATATCATGGCTAACACTATATAATACATCACTAAAGGACATAAAAGCAGCCAATATACCAATGTCAAATGTTCGGGCTAACGTAAGGTCACCCTTGACAAGCCATTACTCATTACTACCACAGAATATATACCTATTTACTACAGTCACCACCAGTCTACCAGGAACCCCCATTGCGTACCTTACATCGATACCTATAGCTCCATTATCTAGTTAGTAGTTTATTGTTCAAATGAAGATGAAAGAGGATTGATCACACAATTACGGAGAAGCGAAAAAAATATATCTTAGACATCCAACAGCAATCCACCTTCACACACGTGTAGGTATTAACTATGTTAATTTACAAGTGCTTGACTGCCTCGTTGGTCTAGCGGTAGCGTGTTCAACCGCAGAAAATGAGGTCCTAGGTTCAAATCCCGGGTCGGGACAAAAATAGTGATTTTGGGATTTTTCCGTTAAAAAAGAAATTTCTCAGTATCAGCCCGAAGTCTGGAAGTTGGCGGTATTACACCCCCGTGCCTCGGAGAGCACGTAAAGCCGTCGGTCCTGTGCCTGATATCTCTTTCCGGTCGTGTCGCTAGTCGTCCCATCGGATCATCAGAGTGATGGAATAGAAAGTGCCCCTGTGTTTGCGCACACACTTGTGCACTATAATATGTCCTGGGCAATTGGCTAATATCCATTGAGAATGGCCGCCGTGGCCGAAATTCGGCCGGGAAGACATCAATATAATAATAATAATAATATCTAGGGACACTGTCACACACATCATCCTAGCCCCAAACTAAGCAAAGCTTGTACTATGGGTACCAGGCGACGATATACATACTTATATAGATAGATAAATACTTATATACATAGAAAACATCCATGACTCAGAAACAAATATTCGTGCTCATCACACAAATATTTGCACTTACCGGGATTCGAACCCAGGACCACCAGCTTCGTAGGTAGGAGCACTACCAACTAGGCTACGGTGACCGTCAAACATCAACATCATAGAAGTGCTACAAATTAGTCTGTGTGTGGAGTGAGCTTTAAATAGGATTTCTATAATTATTTATTGTTATTGTTGTGGGTTTGCATGTGATGCCAAAACTTAACGACAACAGTCAGGTGGGAGCGGGAAGCGGGCAGCGGGCTAGCGCGAGGTTTACGTAACGGCCGCTCGCTCGCACGTTGCGGCGGCAGTGCTCTGCCGACCGGGCAGTGGGCACACCGCGCCATGGACCGGGCGCCGGGCAGCCCGCCCCCCGCCGCGCCCTCCGGCTTCAGCGCCTTCTGTAGCGCCCTCTCCGACACCATCTCGGTACGTACTGCACCGCGCTAGCCTCGAGCGTCCCCGCTCTCCCCCACACCCACACACCCGCACACTTTATAACACTGCCGCCGTCCAAAACGCATTTTGGCGCCAGTTCTATTTATTCGTTATGAGAATCGACGATGATTGTCGCGATGCAGTATATTTAGAGGTGCACGTGGTCTCGTCCGCTCCTGTCCGTCGTCGAGGAATCAGAATAAAAGACACGGGGGGGAATAAAAAAATATAAACAAGTTTATTATTAGAGTGCTCGACGAGGCCGGGTCGCGCGGTCGCTATTTGTCCGTGCTGTGATCTACAGAAATACCCGCGCATTAAACGCTCGCCTGGTGCGACGTACGAAGGCCGGCGCGACACCGCACGCGTGCTAACTCAGCAACCTTGCAGCCGTCACCGGCATCGCTTGTGCCCGCCTGTCGATACCGTCGCGATCGTTCAGAATCTTCTTCCGAAGTGCCGAAGAGCCGACTGCTCCGTTTCACACAACCGCTAAGTACTTATAGGTACTGAACGGATAACTTAAATAGTTTTGAATTCTAACCGAACTATTCCTTCATACAGATAGTTTCATAGATATTTAGTGTTCAAAATATAGTGCTTTTTAAGTCTAGTGTTGTGTAAGTGAATGAAGATGACCTTTTGAAGATCAGTAGTGTCGGCTCTATAGGATGAGGCGCGTGGTGCAATGAGTGCGGTTTGCTTATCCGCGCGGGTGCGACCGAACGGTGTGTGATCGAACCGCTGCCGAAGGCGACTGTGATTTTATCTACTACTATGTCGGAGGTGTGTTAATTCAAGCGTAAGATTTAATAATAGTATCATAAAACATCCATCCCATGTTTGTTCTTTAATTCAATAAGGATCTAACCAGATATAACACGAGAAACTGATGATAGTCAATACATTATTTTATTTATTTATTTATTAAAGTACTGCCACATGACACATATTATAAGTACACAGTTAAATAACATCTATAATACATTGTCTGATATGCATCACAATAACGGCGTACATAGCATTTGCACTTATTTTGTAACTAACGACAATTTATACGTAAATCTAAATTAAATTAAATGAATTAGGGGCTCAACAAACAAATATAAATCAATAGTAACGTGAACGGCATGGAGTATTATATGGCTCCTATCATTTATAATAAAATGCCAGAGTTATAAAGAGCTTAGCAATTATGCATTTAAGATAAAAGTAAAGCAATTCTTTGTGGACAAAGCTTACTATAATATTACAGAGGTTTTAAATGAAAAGCTCTAGAGGTGTAGCAAAAAATAATTACAATTATCATACTTATTACGAGCAGAGTCATCCATCGTCCATGGCCATCTATACTAATATTATAAAGAGGTAACGTTTGTGAGTTTGTGACGTTGTAAGGGGTAATCTCTGGCTCTACTGAACCGATTTTCAAAATTATTTCACCAATAGAAAGCTACGTTATTGTGGAGTGTAATAGGCTATGATTCATCGTTATAATTTTTATTTAACCCGAAGTTTTACGCGGGACAAACGGGCAGGGACAAACATATTTATAACGCGGAACGAAGTCCGCTTGAAGTGCGAGTTATATTATAAACACAATTTTAACTGTAATTCCTTTGTTGAAAAATAAATTAGGTGTGAATGTGGGTTACAATGTATTACAGTTGGTGTGCTAAATAGCATCATTATTAATAATAACCACTTAATATACATATACAATGAGAGCGTCACAGATAATACACATCGTACAGATAATAATTGGTTAGGTGAGGTGTACGTTATTAGTTTTAATTTGTTTTTCAATCTATACATATAATAAAATCGTAGGAAAGTCAAAACTGTACATTGAATATTTTTTTAAAAGGATACTTGGGGCGTGATCTACAATCGATATCGAAGCCAAAAATATAGTTTTTAGAATTTTTGTCTCTTTGTCTGTATGTATTTTCGGGCTAAACTCAAAAAGTAAATTTTGCATGAATATTACTAAGAGGTCGGGTCAACATATAGGCTACATATTATCACGCTATCACCTACGGGGGAGGAGCTGTGATGATTTATAAAGTTTAGTATAAGATATAGTTGCTACGAATTATGAAGCTTCTTAGTACCTACTATACGTTAGGTTAAACTGAAAATAATCATCACCGACCAGATGAGTAGGCGAAACGAATAAACCATGGAGGCGGCCGTAAAGTAGCTAATTGAGCCAATATTTAATATATTTCGAAATCTTCGACGGGGCCGTTGGCATGTTTGGTAAATGCTTGCCTTTCCCGACGCAGGTCGTGGGTTCGATTCTCCAGCTGGATATTTGTGTGCAGGAACATGATTGTTTGTCCTGAGTCTGGGTGTAATTATCGATGTATATATGTAAGTATGTTTACAAAAGAAAAGTAGTATATGTAGTATATCAGTTATCTGGTTTCCATAGTACAAGCTCTGCTTAGTTTGCGATCATATGGGCGGGTGCGAATAATGTACCAGGATAAAAAAAATATATTAACCCCAAAAAACATATTATAATTACACTTCAAAAAAAAAAAGATAAAAATATTCGTAGTAATATAGTTAACTAACTATACATTTATATTTTAATAACTAAACTAAAAATGTATGATAGTAATGATTTAGTTACTTAGCTAGCTTATTAAAGATATTATGAAAGAGATTCTTTATTGGTTAAAATGCTTTTAATTATTTAAATCTATAGTTTTAGATATACTAGAGATTGACTAGTTCGAAATTCGACCATTAACGTTCTATTGTCAAATATTTATAGACATTTAAGACGAATAATATTAATCTGGTCTCAGTTTTGACACTCAGTTGGTCATCTCTTCTCAGTTTGTCAGTGTGTCAAAAGCATGGCAACGTGTGTAATGTTTTTTTTAATAAAATAATTTAATTCTAATGCCAATTATATAAAAAAGTTAACCTTCTGCACTCGTTCTCCATATGGACTTTAAATGTTCCAAAAAAATAAAAAAATGCGCGGACGGAGGAGTATTGAAAATACTCCTCTGTCCGAGGAATTTTCGTAGAAAGGAGGAATAAGATTTTGATTCACGTATTAATGTTATGATTTTACTATAACTTGTAAATAGTTCTGCCGAAAAATAATGTTACTCAATTTCTTCTACATTTATATAATAATAATAATATAATAATATCTAGGGACAATGTCACACAGATCATCCTAGCCCCAAACTAAGCAAAGCTTGTACTATGGGTACCAGGCGACGATATACATACTTATATAGATAGATAAATACTTAAATACATAGAAAACATACATGACTCAGAAACAGATATTCGTGCTCATCACGCAAATATTTGCACTTACCGGGATTCGAACCCAGGACCACCAGTTTCGTAGGCAGGAGCACTACCAACTAGGCTACGGTGATCGTCTATATAATGATTTATTATTACTTACTACCTATAACCGAGCCATGAAAATATTATTAATAGTGACCGCAACACTCATAGGTTTGCGTGTAATGCCAATAGGTGAGCGTAAACAATGTGTTAGTATTTCTACTTAACGCTTAAGCAACTAAGTACATTCGCGTAGAGGAAGGTTGGGTCCAAATAACCGTTTGACCGCATCGATCGGCGACGACCCTGGTCCATGCTTTCTTCAATCAGCAATAAACATTCGACAACACACCTTAACGATTTAACTGACATTAATTAGTCTTCGTCGAAGGTTATTTTGCCATAATAAGGTCTAGTTTTGACATTGTAACATGAAAATCTACTCAGGATCGGTAGAACTAGTTAGCATGATAATAAGGCTTGGAAATAAGTTCAGAAAGTACGAGGTAAAAAAGAAAATTGGAAGGTTTGTGGCTTTTTTCAATTTAAATGCGCGCCGCGCAAGTCGTTGAATGAATTTTGATGTTGTATTCACGAATGCAGCGAATAAAATGTTTGCGCTGCAATTGCTGAAGCTAGTACGTACCTACTAATGGAAACCCGCGACTTCGTAGGCGTGGATCACGCGGGAGGATGATTAGGTATACCTACATATAATTATAAACCTTGAATAACTTTAGCTATTGCTGAAAACGGCATTAAAATCCGTTGCGTAGTTCAAAATATATGTATAAGCGCACATACAGCGGGAGTGACTTTATTTTATATTTTGTAAAGATATGATTAGAACCGATAATGTTTATTATTTATTTATAATTGAACCTACGTAATTGAAAATTGTAAGTGGATACGAATAGCGCAAGACGGGTAATTGTGAAGGTCTTTGGGGAGGCCTTTGTCCAGCTGTGGACGTCTTTCGGCTGATATGATGATGATGATGATGATGTTGAAATGTAAATTCTAAAACTCTTATATTACTTTCAGAGTATTACATGTTTCATGAAATTACTCTCACATATTTATGTTATCGCTTCATAAATAAAATCAGCAGTTTTCAGGTAGGAATGACCTATATAAACATCATTAATTCTTACTATAAATATAAACTAATAAATAAACTTACATATAACTTTTATTACTCGTAGTATTCACAAATTCTGGTACATAATGGCGTGGAGATAATTAAAAATTAACTTTACTGTGTTTAATTATGTTTTGAAATTGGTAAATAAAATAAAAAAGGTTTTTATTCACGTAGACTTTAAAAAAGCGCTTGTAAATAGTCAGAACATGTTTGTATTAATATAGTTGTATACATTATTATTTCTAGTAACATAGATATTTAGGTACACATTGTATGAAAACATTTATAAAATAGTTATTAATATAATTCGTAAAATTTTTCATTACTTTAGAACTATGTATTTCAATAATATAAATAAATAACTCGCCTCTTGGTCAAGTGGTTAGTGACCCTGGCTGCTTAGCCAAAGGTAGTGGGTTCGATTCCCACTTGGAACAAATCTTTATTTGTTTAATTTTTGTTCAGAGTTTGGTTGCCCGCTAGTACAGGCTTTGCCTAGTTTGGGATCAAATGGCAGTGTGTTATTTTTCCCAAGATACTTCTTATTATTATTTTTTATTTAAATAAGATTAACCGAACTATAAAACTGCTACGAAGTGTATTAACATTCGATAAAAATAAATTCATTAAGTAGAAAAATATTTTTGAAAGTGTATATTACCCATATATTACCGTACCTTTTGATTTGTTTGAAGTTGTCTTTGTTTATAAATAGGTCAATTACATACAGATCAAACAATAAAGATAACTAGAGATCGCACTTGTTTTAAATTCGTCCATTGAGGTTCTATTGTCAAAGACTACAGACATTAAAGACAAATAATATTAATCTGTTCTCAGTTTTGACACTCAGTTTGCCATCTCTTCGGTTTGTCAAAATTAGTGTGTCAAATGTTTTTTTATAAAAATAATTTCCTTCAAATTCGACCATTGAGATTCTATTGTCAAAGACTATACCTAGACATTAAAGACAAATAATATTAATCTGTTCTCAGTTTTGACACTCAATTTGCCATCTCTTCGGTTTGTCAAAATTAGTGTGTCAGATGGGTTTTTATGAAAATAATTTCCTTCAAATTCGACCATTGAGATTCTATTGTCAAAGACTATACCTAGACATTAAAGACAAATAATATTAATCTGTTCTCAGTTTTGACACTCAATTTGCCATCTCTTCTCAGTTTGTCAGTGTGTCAAATGATTTTTTTATTAAAATAATTTCCTTCTATTAGTATAAAAAATATTAGCTTTCTGCACTCCTTCTCCATACGTACTACAGTACTACAGCACTTATATATCTGCTATTCGTGTATATAACAATAACTACTTACCACCTGATATAAAGCAATCAAATGAAAAATTGATCAAAACTTTATTAAATACTAGCTGTACGCCGCGGTTTTACCTGCGTTAATTTTTATAAATTATTACAGCTCCTCCCCAGTAGGAGATAGCGTGATAATATGTAGACCCAACCTCTTAGTAAAATTCATGCAAAATTTGAAGTAGATCTATGCTGTACTTTTTGAGTTTAGTCCGGACATACATACAGACAAACAGATACACAGACAAAAATTCTAAAAACTATAGTTTTGGCCTCGATATCGATTGTAGATCACGCCCCAAGTATCCTTTTTGAAAAATATTCAATGTACAGTTTTGACTTTCCTACGATTTTATTATATGTATAGATTATGTTACTCGAGAATGTTTACTATAGTTGCATGAGTTTTTTGTCAAAAAAAATGTGTTTTATTAATCATCATCATATCTGCCGAAATACGTCCACTGCTGGACAAAGGCCTCCCCCAAAGATCTACACAAACATCCAGCAGTTTCCACTTTCCAGCGACCCGCTGGATGTGTTACTTAGTATAAATTAAATAGACTTGTTTGTTTTGCATATCCGATATGGGTCGACTGCTGATCCTAAAAACTGTTACGTTATGACAAGCAAGACCTTATTGTACACAGTTACGCAAAGATCTTTACGAACTTTAACAGTTCCAAATTTCATATTCTTCTGTTTGCGCAATTTTCGTAAAAAGAGGTACAAAGTTTTTGCTTCACGTATTAATATTATGATTTAATTCTGAACTCTTACAATACCATGTACAATACATTGCAAAAATCCAGTAAATAACAGTGCGCCCTTTTACGAGCGTGCAATATTAAATTGTGGTTTCATTACCAATATTGTTATTACGTACCTTTGTATTTGCAACATATTGAATTTTACATTGTAATTTAATGTCAAGTGAAGTAAAATATTATTAAATCTCTCTACCGCACCGCTCCGCCAAGAATACTTACAGAATATGTTATATCTATGATTATTGTTTACGTAATAATTGTTAAGGAAACTTTGATATACGGTTTTAGAGAAATATTGTCCACCTAGCATATATTTTCAACCTTCGAAATATTGTCTACCATCCTAAACTTGTCCATTTATCAAATATTGTCCACCTTCCAATTATTGTTAAACAAAAACTTGAGAAGTGTCAAGGGACACCCGGATGGAATGAAGTGCCTTTTGATTAATTAGTGAAGGAATTTTATAAAATTTTATTTTGTTAAGTTATAATAATATTTATTTTATTATTAACAAATATAATGTAATATAAACTTAATCAGTAGGCTCAATTTTAGTGCCCCCTTTCGCAACGCGCGATAAGGAACTTCGTTCCAAAAATGATGTGAATGTCATATGCAGCATATGTGTAACTTCAGAAAAGTAGATAATCACACTTAATATTATAAAGGTGAAATTTCGTGAGTGTGTATAATAATAATAATAATAATAATAGCTTTATTTCTTCTCTCACACAGAAAATAGGTACATGAAAAATGTCTTATTAACAATTAATTCATTAATGTTTGCTTAACATTGTAGAGGTGAAATCTGTGTGAGAGACTGGTATCCGTACTAGGTGGTAAACCTGTATGACAGATGACCAGCCTCTCCTAACTCTAGACATGAAGGTGTAATTTGGCATTCAATGATTAAGTTGTGTTGAGGAAGTATATCAGTACTCGAGGTGTGTGTGTGTGTGTGTGGTGTGTCTATGTGTGTGTGTGTGTGTGTATGTGTGTGTGTGTGTGTGGTGTGTCTGTGTGTATGTGGTGTGGGTGCGTGTGGTGTGTGTGTGTGTGTATGTGTATAGTGTAGTGCGATCTTAAATATGAAATAACTATGATGGGATAAATAGAAGATTTTCAGTTTCTTCATAGTTAAGAGATTTTAGCCAATTAGAAATTTTTTTTGTTTGCATTGATAATTAGTTAGGGAGTAAATATTTAATTTTTGATTAATTTTATTATATAGATATCGTCCCCGAAAACTGAAAAATTTGCGTGCAAATTCTGTGTGCCAACGATTGTCAGTTGAAGCGCAAACCCTATACTTACGACGTTTGTTAATGATGGAAGAGTCATATGGAAGAAGAGAGTGTTGCTTTAGGACAATATTTAGTATATATAGTTGGCGCACTGTAAGAACATCCGAGATTTTATAAAGGTCAACAGTTGGGTGTAAAAAAGGCAAAAAGTGGCTAACCTTAAGTACTGCCCTTTGAGCTCTTTCCACCTTTATTAAATTAGTCTTACAGGTGCCACCCCATATAGAAATACAGTAGGATAAGATGGGTTGGCATAGAGAGATATAGACCATTTTGATGATCTTCTTATCAGCTATGTGGCGCAGATTTTTAAAGATGAATATGAGTTTGCGTATTCTGGCTGAAAGAAGATCTATATGGTAGTTGAAACATAGGGAACTATCCAATATGACGCCGAGGTATTTAATATTAGTGGTTCTTTTTAGATGGCTACAAGCACAGGAGTGATACTCTAGGCAGGTATGGGCTACAATGACGCCATCATTTGGTAGGTTTGTTGGAGTATTTTTGATCGCGAAACAAATGTAATTGGTTTTGTCGACATTTAGTGTTAGTCCATTATTCCTGAGCCATAATGAGACTGCATTGAAACCCATCTGTGCAAAAGAAAAGGTGTCACTCCAACTATCTCCGTGAAATAGTAGTGCAGTGTCATCCGCGAAGGTTACGATCTTGCCATTTTTTAGCTGTAAGTCACATAAATCATTTAGGTATGTAAGAAAGAGCGTAGGGCCGAGTACGCTGCCCTGGGGAACTCCAAATGTAATTGGTAGATCATTGCTAGTGATATCACCAACTCTTACTCTTTGGTATCTATCACTGAGGTAATCCGTCAACAATTTGTGTTGCACATCACGGATGCCTAGCTTCTCTAGTTTTTTCAATAGGAGTGGGACAGAGACTGTGTCAAATGCTTTTGCTAGGTCTAGAAAGATGGCTATTACTTTTTTATTATTATCTAGATTGCACACAATATGATGAGTTAACTCATGCACCGCGTCACTTGTGGAGATACCTGCTCTGAAGCCAAATTGCGATTTAGATAAGAGGTTTTTGGACTCTAGATAATCTATCAAACGTTTATTTAAAAGCTTTTCTACTAATTTTGAGAGAGTCGAAAGAATAGAGATGGGTCTGTAGTTGTTGACACAGCCTCTGTCCCCACTCTTATATATAGGAATTACTTCGGCGAGTTTTAGTTCCTTGGGAAAAATTCCGGTGTCAAACATAAGGTTAAAGATATACGTTAGAGGGGGCACTAATATATGATGATATCGCTTTAGGAAGGTTCCCGAGATTTTGTCCCGTCCAAAAGAGTTTATCTTTTTAAGGTTGAGTATATAGTTTCGAACCTCAGCTTCGGTAGTCGGAGTTAAAACAAATGAAAAGGGACACGGGTCAATGGACGAGACATCAGGTACAGAGGAAGGGATTTTATCGGCTAAAGTTTTACCCAATGATGCGAAAAAACTATTAATGTTGTTAATTGAGGATATTGGATTATTAGGTGTTATTAAATCTGTAGTTGAGTGTGATTTTGTGTTATAGTGTGTAACCGTTTTTATAGTGTCCCACAAGGCCTTACTATTAGATTTTGCCGAATTTTTAGTTGCTCTTTTTCATAATTTACTTTAATCTTTTTAAGTAGGGAATTACAGAAATTTCTGTATCTACGATAAGTAGTTTTTATTATGTCGTTGCTGGGATTTTTCTTAGCTTTAATGTGCAATTTGTCTCGATTTTTAATGCACCTTAAGAGACCAGTAGTCATCCATGGCTTTTTAATACGCCTGCGATTTGGGACTCTAATCATATGCGTGTTAGATTTGATTAAGGAGTTAAGGATAGATATTAAAAGTGAAGTAGCTTCATTAGCGTCATGTGAGTTATAAATACAGTCAAAACCTATATTACTCATGT
This sequence comes from Pseudoips prasinana, assembly GCA_951640165.1. Taxonomy (NCBI): domain Eukaryota; kingdom Metazoa; phylum Arthropoda; class Insecta; order Lepidoptera; family Nolidae; genus Pseudoips; species Pseudoips prasinana. The sequence goes on from OX621260.1 coordinate 22,859,599, forward strand.
CAACATCTAATCTGTTGTAATTGATTTTATTTATGGTTAAAGCCTTAGTATGTTGAACCTGGAGTTTCAGTACAATTATTACGGCGTCGTGATCAGTAACCGAGGTCTCTGCAACAAAACAGTAAGCTGGAAGTGTGCTTTTTAGCATGACATGGTCCAAGCAGGTTTTACTATGAGTGGGTAACTGATGTGCAGGTAAAACGCTGTGCGTGGCAAGCAGATTCAGGTAAGTCATTGAATCGGGATCTTTATTATTAGGCGTTATGTCCACATTTATGTCTCCTATTATTATGATATTAGGACATTTTAGATTATTAAGAAGCTCGTTAAGAGAATCTAGGAACGGTTGTAAGTCTTTATGTCCAGGGGGACGGTAAATAGCAACCACGATTGTATTTCTATTCACTTTTATTGTAACGCAGTTGGCGTCGCGCAGGGTGGAAGTCAACACAGTTACTCGCATAGTGCTTTTTATGTAGACAATCACACCTGCATTTTGCGTTAGGTTATTTCCGCTTTGAATGTAATTATAGCCATCTAAAGGGGGGATGAAGTGAGCATGACGCAGCCAACATTCAGATAGCACAATCAGATCCCAATCGATACTTGATCTTTGAAGTGTTGTTAGAAATCCTGGGAAGTTGCGATTAACACTGCGTATGTTCTGATGTATGATTTTTAAGCTCAGGTGAGGGGTATCAATAAGTCTTGAGCAGTCATCTATTTCGCAGTTTGATGATTGTGCAACTTGAAAGTCGTCAATTATTTCGTTTATATTATCGAATGTTAACAGCAGTATTACAGATAGGCGAGTTCTGATAATGTGCGACAGGCATGTTAGATAATTTTTTGGCGTATTGTGCGATTGTCATGATTTTTGGTAAAGGCAAGTGGATATTAGAATGTAGTATAGTAGTGTGGAAGAGACCATTTTGTAATGATGTGATTGGATAGTGAGTGTATTAGGAATTGAGTGTAGAGTGTGAATGTGTAGATACAAAAGTAGTGTGTGTGTGATGATCGTGCGTTGAAATGGAGTAGAACATAAGATTTTACATGGAAAAACAAGTATTACGTAACAGAATATAAAACAAAGAGTACATAATATAAGACAAAAAAGTTTACAATTACTCAGGGATAGTCATTTCGGTACTATTCTATTTAGATCTTGTTCACAGTTTATACGTATGGCTGGTGAGTCTTGAGTTCGTTTTATGTATATTTTATATGTTTGTTACTTCTTCACCTCCAGCTGAGGAGCTGTGATAATTTATAAAATTTCACGCTATTACCTACGGGAGAGGTCCCGTAGGTGATAGCGTGATAATATGTAGCCTATATGTTGACCCAACCTCTTAGTAATATTGATGCAAAATTTGAAGTAAATCCATGCAGTACTTTTTGAGTTTAGCCCGGACATACATACAGACAAACAGACAAAAATTCTAAAAACTATATTTTTGGCGTCGACATCGACGGTAGATCACGCACCAAGTATCCTTATTAAAAAATATTCAATGTACAGTTTTGACTTTCTTACGATTTTATTATTTCTTACTTACGATATTATATGTTCTCTATGAGACTAATATAGACCGGCCTGTGTTGTGGTTGGTAAATGCTTGCCTTGCACGGCGCAGGTCGGGAGTTTTTCCCACCCAGTACAAATATTTATGTGCATGAATATGTCTGTTTGTCCTGTGTCTATGTGTAATTATCTATATAAGTATGTATTTACAAAAGAAAAATAGTATATGTCGTATATCAGTTATCTGGTTTCCATAGTACACACTCTGCTTAGTTTGGGATCAGATGACCGTGTGAAACAAATATACCACTACTATTAAGTAGATACCACTATAAGTTTTAAGTAATTATTTCCTCAATTCTTACACCATACACTACCTCCACTCCAAATTTCTTACGATATAGTCCAACTGAACGTTGTCTAGAAGAGATCACTTTAAGCGATAATACCGCCAATTGTACCTTTTTAATATTTTTATTTTAATTATGTTCTGTAAATATTGTCCAATAAAGTGTATTTATTTTATCTTATATAATTGTAATGGTTTAGGTGGTATATAATTGTAAGCTTTTCAAGGACAAAAAATTCACGGCGTAGTTCCAATGTAACTGCTACGAAATTCGTAGCATTTTCGTAGCAGTAAGTGACCTCATACATATAAATAATAATAAGACAAAGTAAAGAACAAACTAGAGATAAAGTAAAGAATAATGTTGAAACTTGCCTTTCACGCCACAGGTCGTGGGTTCCATTCCCATGCAGGACAGATACTTGTGTGTATGAACATAAATCTGTTTTTCGTGAATCTAGGTGTACTTAATTATAAAAAAAAGAAGAAAAAAAAAAAGATTTATTCCAAATTGGAAAGACAACACAAATATAAAATAACTATAAATAAAATAAAAACAAAGACACTTGTTGTCCGTATAAGACCCAAATGGTGGTGCCATTTTTTTAATAATTACACCTAGATTCAGGACTAACATATATTCTCCTCAGCATTAATTGCGCTGGTAATTATCTATGTTTTTACTAAAGAAAAGTAGTATAATATGTAGTATATCAGTTACCTGGTTTCCATAATACAAGCTCAGTTTACTTTGGGATCAGATGGCCGAATGTGAGTAATCTCCCAGGATATTATTATAAAAAAACCGGCCAAGTGCGAGTCGGACTCGCACATGAAGCGTTCCGTAGCAGAAAGTATTTCAGTTGATTAAATGAAAGCAAATTGCGGTTTATGACGTATTAAAAAAAACTAATTGTTAGATCTCGTTCAAACCAATTTTCGTTGTTAGTTTCCACGATAATGTACATCATATATTTTTTTTAATTTTATCATTCTCTTATTTTAGAAGTTACAGGGGGGGGGGGGGGGGCACTCATTTTACCACTTTGGAAGTGTCTCTCGCGCAAACTATTCAGTTTAGAAAAAATGATATTAGAAACCTCAATATCATTTTTGAAGACCTATCCATAGACATGGATGGGTACGACGAAAAAATTTTTTTTGAGTTTCAGTTTTTGTATGGCGAACCCCCAAAATTATTATAATATTTCTATTTTTGTGTAAAAATATTAATGCGGTTCACAGAATACATCTACTTACCAAGTTTCAACAGTACAGCTCTTATAGTTTCGGAAAAAAGTGGATGTGACATACGGACGGACAGACAGACAGACATGACGAATGTATAAGGGTTCCGTTTTTTGCCATTTGGATACGGAACCCTAAAAAACCGTTGATTGATAGTGTCCAATAAAAAGAGACTATCAACCATAAATACGAATCATTAACTATAAAAAAATCAATTTTAAAATCAAATTTCCGTAGCAACCCACTTTGTGAAAGCGGCCACACAAGTCCCACAGTAATAATCGTAAATTTTGAGCCATTCTAATTAAATTATGATTTCAAATAACACAACTTTTTTCATTTAGACTCAATGTGAGACGTAACACCCTTTTAAAACTGCGTAGGATTATTGTACCGGATCCAAATTGGTCAGTGAAAAGAGAAATATGTTTTTAAAAAGAGAAAAAAATAAAATTGTGTTTATAATGCCCTCCTAGCCGAATTTCGGCCACGGCAGGCACTCTCAATAGAGATTAGGCAGTAGTGCACAAGTGTGTGCGAAAACACAGTAGCACTTTCTATTCATCACTCTCATGATTCGATGGGACGCTTGGCGACACGACCGGAACGAGGTCAGGTACAGGACCGACGGCTTTACGTGTTTTCTTGAGGGGTATAACACCGCCATCTCCCAGACTTCGGTCTGATGCTGACAATTTTTTATTTTAATAGAATAAGTTCTAAAATCACTTTTTAGTCCGACCCGCGATTTGGACCCAGGACCTCGTTCTCTGCGGGTGAACACGCTACCGCTTACTTACTTACTGTATGGGCAGTGGTTACCCTGGTGTCAAAGTTGTTCAAGCCGCCCATTAGGCCTCTGACATAGCTTAATGACTACAACCGAGACCGACAGCTTAACATGCCCTCCGAAGCACGGAGACGCCCAGAAATTAAACCACTTTGGCGGTCACCCATCTATGGACTGACCGCGGGCCTAGTTGCTTAACTTCGCCAATCACTAGTGAGAGCATCTGACTATGAACGTGACCAAATTGTGTTAGTGTGTAATCTGTAAGTTTCACAGTGTCGGAGAAAGCAATTCGACTGTGTATCGTGTTAGCCGATCAGTTGGAACATTTATAAATAGAAAATAGTGAACACAATCGGGGACTCGGCCACTGCTCCTGCTATTTTTGATTGAATCTTGTCCCGAAATCAAGAACACGGTCAGATTACTGGGAACTTGTGGAGTATGAACCTAAACTGTCATTGGGGATATGTGTTTCAAAATATTCGCCTAGGATTACGGCGTTTTGCTAATTACGTAAGTCTTTTTTATGTAATATATATTTTCAGTCGTAGCAAATAAATTTAATTTAGATATATTTAACACAGTTTTCTTAAGTGCATTTTCTAATACTTTTTATTAATAAAATATATGATGTTCGTTCGTTCTTTTATCGTAAAATATTTGGGTATATAAGTCTTAAATTCTCTTTTAAAAATTAACGCATTTAACTTTTGTGTAGGTTACACATAAACACAATACTTATTGGAACGAAGTTCCTTATCGCGCCTTGTGAAAGGGGGCTAGACGGAAATAATTCTGACGAAAAGTTGTCACGACACTTTTTGCAACTGTGCGGCGTGCGCATGTTTCTCTGTATGTCTCTCTCTCACTCTCTTATAGAAAGCAAGCCAGATATTTTCATTTCTATTTCGCATTGAACAGTGTGGTGTCGCGACGATTATTTTTGTTGAGTGTATACAGGTTTTTTGTACATAATAAATAATAAGAAATAACTTCGTTCCATCCGGGTGTCCCTTGACACCTCTCAAGTTTTTTACATATCGTATGGGCAGTGGTTACCCTAGTGTCAGAGTTGTTCAAGCCGCGTAGGCCTCTGACATGACTTAACGACTGTTTTCTAATGACTACAACCGGGATCGACAGCTTAACGTGCCCTCCGAAGCACGGAGATGCTCAGAAATTAAACCATTTTGGTGGTCACCCATCTATGGACTGACCGCGAGCCTAGTTGCTTAACCTCACCGATCACTTACGGACCAGTCCGAGCATTTATATATTATATCTAGCAGTGCCCGCGGACTTCGTTCCGCGTTATAAATATTTTTGTCTCGCAACTTGGATTACATTATTCAAGTTTAAGTAAAGATGCGTTATTAATTTTGGTATTTTTCGAGCATATGACACTCCACAATGGCGTAGCTTTCTATTGGTGAAATAATTTTGAAAATCGGTTCAGTAGATCCAGAGATTACCCTTACAACGTCACAAACTCACAAACGTTACCTCTTTATAATATTAGTATAGATTATTGTTCCCGTTGGAATTAAAAGCATAAAAAAACCATTTGCCATTGTTCACATTATTTACAGTTACCTACTATTTTTTACATACCTTGTTAATGATGCGCGCCTGCGCATAAATGTTGCATCATGTATTTAGTCAGTGTCGTATTTACGTACTACATTTTTAGTTTTCTACCAAAAAATCTTTACCTATTAAGATGTGTTTTGTATCGGGTATCGTTAGAATTCCTTTATTATATACCTCTCGAAACAAAATTAGAACCTAGCTGTGCCCCGCGGTTTCATCTGCGTATGTTATATATGTATTTATAAATCCAGATATATCAGTACTAGTGTTATCCAGATATACAACATGTAACGTAATTAACGCACATCTGAAAATAGTTTGTTCAGAATCGTTTACTGAATCGATTTATATCATTTGTAATATAGGTTATTTTTCATTCCAAAATAATTAAAACTACGGAAATTATTTTCACATTAACCCAGTACAATCATAACAAATTGAAGTGGACCGTAAGTCAAAGTAATAAGACATTTAAAATCGCAGTTTTAATTGTATTCCTGCAAATTCCATCATACAATACAAAATAAAGAAAAATAAACTTTATTCCAAGAAACGAATTTAGTAAATAGCAATGCATATACATGTTAAATTAATAATTCTGTGTATGTATTATGATTACAACATAATATTCTAATTGGGGTGTTTGAGGGTGTGCGTTAATTACGTTACGCACACCCTCAAACACCACGTTAATTAGCTTATACATATTTCTACAAAGCTTCGTTCCGTAGTTTTTGCGTATAAGAATAATAAACATCCATACATTCATACTGACAAACATTTGCATTTATAATACCAGTAGGATTTATTACAAACTTTATATTAGCTTCACTTGTATGTTTGTTTGTAACCGACACCTTTGGGAGAGATTTTAACCCACTTTAAACGGTCAGATTTCATTCAAACTTTGTATATTTATCGAGGACTGATAACAGTACCCCAATTTGATAAGATTATTGCATTATTCAATTAGCAAAATAAGATTTTTGTTAATTTATATAAATTTTATCTATAGTCCATAAGGCAGGAATTGAATTTTAATTTCCAATCATCTTTAACCAACTTATCTCATATTTTCGAATACCAAAGAGAATTTGAATTCAACAAAACAAATAATAATTAAAAACACACTTTTAAATAAACTAAAAAAAAAGTAAAAAATAAATAATAGTTATAAAATACTAAAAACACGCTTTAGATAGAAAACCAAACGATAAAATAGAAAATATTTTTTGTTTATTTTTATAGTAAAATCCGCTTCGAGACTTTTACAAATGATAATAAAATCTAGGTATTTTTTCAACAATTGTATATACTTTTCTTAAGTCCAAATTAACAGTGGGACACTGTGGCAAATTGAAAATTTTAACGTTTACTTATAACGTTTATTTACAATAGAAAAGTATTATATGTAGTATATCATTTATCTGTTTTCTATAATAATAGCTCTGCTTAGTTTGGGGTCAGATGGCCGTGTGTAAATCTAGGGACAATGTCACACAGATCATCCTAGCCCCAAACTAAGCAAAGCTTGTACTATGTGTACCAGGAGACGATATACGTGCTTATATAGATAGATAAATACTTAAATACATATTAAACATCCATGACTCAGAAACAAATGTTCGTGCTCATCACACAAATATTTGCACTTACCGGGATTCGAATCCAGGACCACCAGCTTCGTAGGCAGGAGCACTACCAACTAGGCTACGATGACCGTCAATCACAGTCCCAGGATTGGAGGATGTCTATAGCCAGCTGTGGACGCTGATAAGGATGATTTAATTAAGTATTTGTATCTAATGGAAAATATCTTGAAGGGTAACGCTAAGCACACAGTTTATTTTATTTATAAGTAAGATATTATGTTCGAGAAAAACATGGAAGGTATAACTATAATATAAATCTAGTTTCTAACCTCGATGAATCGGGAGTTTCAGGAGGTCACAGCCTTTGAGAATAACAACGTTTGTTTTATAACCTTGACCTACTTAGCTACAGTAGGTCATTGACATGTCCTCGTATGAAAGTAAATATAATAATATCAGCCTTTGATATCTGATTTATATATTAAAGTTTATAATTACATTAAATATATTAGTTATATTAAAGTGGAAACAACTATTAATTTTAGGATTAAGTTTAGACATGTAATAAACTAATAATTATTTAAAAAAAGAAATGATAAAATAATGTTTTCTATATACCAGAGCCAAGTCAAAAGTAATCTAAAAGCTCATCCTAGGGCGTTTAAAAAAAATCGGTCAATCATCAGGTTCATCGCTGCGTTTAAGCATCGTACCCAGAATGCTGGCAGCATTGCCAGGCTGGATGGCAATGCTTAATTAAACTTAAAAGCTCAATAAAACTATTACTATGATATCTACATGTGAAATAGAACCTAAATAATTAATTGAGTCATGATATATGATGGAGATATCCATTTTCAGCAACCACGCTTATTCAATAACCATTTTAAGGAATGAAGTTGGTCGAGAAATCAATTTCCAAAACATGTCAAAATTTATTAAACCTTTCGCGACGCCATTAGATGAATGAATAAAAATATAAATAAAGTTATATATTTTCTTTAATAAATAAATATTATCATCATCATCATCATCATCATCATCAGCCTGATATTGTCCACTGCTGGACGTCTCCCCCAAATATTTCCATAAAGTTAGCATTGGGAGGGTTTATTTTTATTTATTTATACTTATTGCACCAAACTGTACAAAGGCGGACTTAATGCCAAAGGCATTCTCTCCCAGTCAACCTAACGCGACGTACTGCGTGAGCGATCTAGACGCGAACGCGAAGCGGCGCGGCGCGATACCAACAAACAGTCAAACCTATTGATGTGGCCTACGTGACCAAAAGCGCGTGCGGTGCGGTGCGGAGCGGCGCGAAGTGAAGCGAACGCGATCAGTTGGCTTGATATTTTCGCGCGAACTGGATGCGGTGCCGTCGTGTTTGTGCGGCGTCGGTGGCGGCTGCGCGAGACGATTCGCGTGCGCGTAGGACATAGCCACCGCATCGCATTGAATTATAATTATAATATCTATGGACAATGTCACACAGATCATCCTAGCCCCAAACTAAGCAAAGCTTGTACTATATGGGTACCAGGCGACGATATACATACTTATATAGATAGATAAATACTTAAATACATAGAAAACATCCGTGACTCAGAAACAAATATTCGTGCTCATCACACAAATATTTGCACTTACCGGGATTCGAACCCAGGACCACCAGCTTCGTAGGCAGTAGCACTACCAACTAGGCTACGGTGACCGATTCGCGTGTCACCGCTTCATAATCGCGTTTGCTTTGAACCGCCTACGTAGGACGTAGCGTTAGGGTGATGCAGAGATAATATGGAGAGTTTGCCGTAGTCACCGCGCTTAACATGAGAATTAGCGGAATCAGCGAATTTTGTAGTAATATAGCTTATATAATATTTATATCCGAACAACACTTATGCTATAATTTATAAAGTTTAACGCGGGTAAAACTGCGGGGCACAGCTAGTACACACACTTCATACACCCATTCCAAACTGAGCAGCTGCTATGAAAACCTGATAACTGATATACTACATTACTACTTTTCTTTAATTAATAAATAATTACATCAAGTTATTATAATATCTTGGGTCATTATTCACTCACGGGACTATGGGACCCAGATAACTGATATCTATCTATCTATACATATAATAAAATCGTAGGAAAGTCAAAACTGTACATTGAATATCTGCTTAAAATGATACTTGGGGCGTGATCTACAATCGATATCGAAGCCAAAAATATAGTTTTTAGATTTTTTGTCTGTGTGTCTGTTCGTCTGTATGTATGTCCGAGCTAAACTCAAAAAGTACGGCATGGATTTAATTCAAATTGTGCATGAATATTACAAAGACGTCGGGTCAAGATATAGGCTACATATTATCACGCTATCACCTACGGGGGAGGAGGTATGATAATTTATAAAATTTAACGCGGGTAAAATCCCGGGGCACAGCTAGTAATAACATATACGACTCAGGACAAACAGACATAATATCCATGCACATAAACACCTAGGTGGGAATCGAGCCCACGATATGAGGCGTGAAAGGAAAGTATTAACCAACCACTGGCCCGTCAAAATTGAGCAATATGAATGTGGTTTTTTATATTTTTTGGTGGTAACTATAAATCAACCCGTTTACAGCACAGCGAACGCGTTAAAGATATGGATAAATTAAATAATTCTACTCAAGTTTATTTTGGAAAAAGGCCAATTTCCAAGACATAGGGTAATGCGATATAGATCACGAGTTATGGGCGAGTGAATTATTATTTACATCCACAGTACAGTCAACAGCAAAAGTAGATGATCAAAGTCGGATATTCAATACTAATTAACATAAATTGCGACAAAATAGTGTGGTGGTGAAGAGCATTTAGTTGAAGGTGTCCGTGAGCGTTAAGTGTAAAAAATATTAACTAGTGAAAACTGCCGCCCAATAGCATCATAAACTCAAAACTCAGGTCCGATTTTGATCATCTACTTATGCTGTTGACTGTACTATTGCAAAAATGTTGATCAATTACAGGATGCTTTTATTGCGGAAAATGTGAATGAATAATGTAATAAATTTCGAATCTTTCATTACTTCTGTAAATAATGTGTCAGTTATGTATCACGGGGTAATTTACGAACATCAAATTAATGGACCCATAGGTCATCAAGACACAAATAAACTGCACGTGTAGCGTAGTGGTAGACAGTCGCCTCGCCACTTCGTGTCCCGGGTTCGATTTCCGCGCAGGACAACTATTTGTGAGACCTATTGTGTCCGTCAATTATATGTTTGTACTGATTTATTGGCTTATATAAATTTCTTTTAAAGGATGGCCTTTGCATTATTTTAAAATTATTTGTACATAATTTATCATACTAATATTATAAAGGCGAAAGTTTATGAGTGTGTATGTTAGTTACCTATTCACGACTAAACGGCCTGGAGCGATTTTAATAAAATTTGGTATGGAATTAGCTGACACCCTGGATTAACACGTAGGCTATAATTTATAAAGTTTAATACGGGTAAAACCGCGGGGCGTAGCTAGTATATACTATATACTAAATAAAATGTATTAATATTATATATAATGATATTATAGATACTTATTGGTAAGGTATTTCGCAAACGTACGGCTTGGACCGTGAAAGATTTCGATTAAAAGTTTGTGGAATGGGCAGGAGAATGGAATTGATTATTATTGCTGTTTTACGGTTCCGTACCCAAAGGCTAAACCAGGACCGTATTACTAAGACTCCGTTGGGTGTCTGTCCGGCACTCACCGCGCTATATCTCATGAACCGTGATACTACGACAGTTGAAAGTTTCACGGATGATGTATTTCTGTTGCCGCTATAACAACAAATACTAAAAAACATAATAAAATTAATATTTCAGGGGGCTCCCATACAACAGACGCGATTTTATTGCTCGATGTTGATAACGGCAAGAAGTAGACACATGCAATTTTCACAGAACATTTAGATGCAGAGTCTCTCAACAAGTGGGTCTGAAAATGAACATGGATAAGACGAAAATCATGTCAAACGTCCATGTTGCACCCACTCAATTGAAAGTTGGTGACTCTGCACTCGAAGTTGTAGAGAACTATATTTACCTAGGACAGACCATCCAACTAGGTAGGTCCAACTTCGAGAAGGAGGTCAATCGTAGAATCCAACTCGGCTGGGCAGCGTTCGGGAAGCTACGTAACATCTTCTCGTCCCAAATACCGCAGTGTCTCAAGTCGAAAGTCTTCGACCAGTGTGTGTTGCCAGTGATGACTTACGGAACGGAGACGTGGTCGCTCACTATGGGCCTTATCAGGCGGCTCAAGGTCACCCAAAGAGCAATGGAAAGGGCTATGCTTGGAGTTTCCCTGCGAGATCGAATCAGAAATGATGAGATCCGCAGGCGAACCAAAGTAACCGACATAGCCATAAGAATTGCCAAGCTGAAGTGGCAGTGGGCAGGGCACATAGCTCGTAGAGCCGACGGCCGCTGGGGAAGAAAGGTTCTCGAGGGGCGACCACGAACCGGAAGACACAGCGTGGGCAGGCCCCCTACAAGATGGACCGATGATCTTGTGCGGGTCGCTGGAAATCGCTGGAGGCCTTTGTCCAGCAGTGGACGTCTTTCGGCTGATATGATGATGATGATGATTTAGTTATATATTAACTTAAAAATAAATATTTAAATAATAATAAATAAATAAAATATTAATAATAATATCCTGGGACATTATTTACACACGGCCATCTGATCACGAACTGAACAAAGCTTGTGCTGTGGAAACCAGATAATTGATATACAGTTATAAATATCCGAAGTTTGCTGCCACTTAATGTAAATATTAAACGCACCATTTTTGGTAAATTATTGCTTCGTTTGTGACGAGATTTCCACGTCAAGGTGAACTTATTCTTAGTGAAACGTAGCTGGTAGCGTAAATATGTACCGTAAAGTGAACATTTGAACTCAAATACTTTTTACTTTTACTGAATTCGGTTTTTATGGTAGGTAAACGGTAATTGGTTAGTATTATAAAAAAACCGGCCAAGTGGGAGTCAGACTCGCGCACGGAGGGTTCCGTACCATTATCTATAAAAGCGGCAAAAAGCTACGTTTGTTATATACTCCCCTTAAATTGTTTTATTTTTTCCACCCAGGACAGATATTATTTGTGGGCATGAACTTGTCGGTTCGCCCTGAGTCTTGATGTAATTATCTGTATAAGTATAAAATTTATTTACAAAAGAAAAGTAGTATATCAATTGTCTGAGATCCATAGTACAAGCTCTGCTTATTTTGGAGGTCAGATGGCCGTGTGTGAATAATGGATATTATTATGTCCCAGGGCGTTTTTATGGGATTCGGGTCACTGCTGAATAGGCGGATAAAAAGGCGGATCACAATTATATATAAACATTGTTAACAGATATTAACGCGACTCACCTTATTTTTATTTTCCCGACGCACGTTTCGACCAAGTTGCATTGATCGTGGTCGCGGGCTAACCTCGGGAAAATATCAATAAAGGTTAGTAGCGTTAATACCTCTTAACAATTTATTTATTTCCAATTTATGTACACACTAAAAGTATGAAAGAAAGAAAGAATAAACAAGAAAAGACATTGTACAAAGGTACTACTTATTTCTAAAGAAATCTCTTCCAGTAGACCGGCAAGAGGAGAGGTAGTGTTCTTTTAACTTTTTTTTAAATGTGGAGATTGTATTACAGTTTCGAATGTTAGGCGATATTTATATATAAAAAGACGGAATTCTACTAAATGGGTGTGATCACTGGCACGAACATCTATTCCATAAGCTAACGAAATAGGTCGCTGCGATAGTTACCTAATCACCAATTTCACCAAATAACTTAGTAGACGACCAATCTATATAATAAGGCGGCATTGGAACGCCCCAGTCTGGTTTTGATAAGTATTAGCTGTGCCCGCAACTGCCGTGACGCCTCCAATAAATTTATTTGGTTTAACGATACTATATAAATGTTTTGAAAGAGATATTAAAGAAAGACGCTTGCCTCGTAGATTATCAGTGTGTTCGACCGCTTATTTGTAACGATCTTTCCTATGCTCATTGACATGGGCAAAAACAGTTGAACTCGCGACACTCTTAACGTTTCCGTTACCGACGCCTCTGTATATATAAGTATGTACAGATGCCAGCACATCCAGCTACCCGAATCTATCAAATTTCTTTTATAGATTTTCAACTTTATCACAAAAGCATAAGGTTCACTTTCAATTGGGGACATTTGACAGATGGGGGTAGTTTGATGTGCCGTCTGTACATATAATGTGTATGTACAATGTATGACATGGGAAAAAACCCGTTTAACTCGCGACACTGTTCTGAGACATAGTGTCTAGTATATCTCAGCATCGACTAAATTGTTAGCGATCATAAATTTAAAGTATTTAAAAGCTTTTTAACTTGATTGCTAATTAATTTAATTAATAATTTCTTAGCCAAACGGGATTAAATGAGGAGTCATTCGAAAGTAATGAAATAATGAAATTTATTCAGCACTTGGGTATTAACATACACTTGTACTTGTCAAGCTCACAATGCAGTACATAAACATAGTCGAATACAGTATAAAAATTACAAAAAATTAATTAGTCCGTCCGTGCGGTCTGTTTTATCAGATATATTTTCTTAAATCCTAAAATAAATAACAAGTTAAAATCTATTATTTTGAAATTTAGTTGTACAATATTAAAATTAAAGAATTGAAGGCAATGAGCATTTGGCTAGCGCAGAAGGCTCTTAACCAGTAGCTTAAATTAAACGAGTAATACCCGAGGCTACCCTTTTGGGGTTCGGGCCACAGCTCAGGGGGCCGCTGAAGCAAAAGGACAGAATTCTAAGAGAGGGTGTGATCAGTTGCACGGGATCACCGATGACGCGTTAAGGGGCCAAAGCGATCCTCGCCGCTGAGGAGCCTACCCTAGCTAATAATATAGTATCTACTAGAATAAACTTGGGTTTCGAATGTAACCAGACAACTTATCTAAACACATACATATTATAAATAAATGACCCCCTGAAGAAACAATCGTGCTCATAACACAAATAATTGCCGGGGGTGGGGATCGAACCCACGACCTCTGACTTAGCAAACAGAAACCTAAGTAACCACTAGAAAAACAGCCCAGTCAAGAAAAAATATGAATAAATAAATAAAATAAATAAAAAAGGTTTTTATTCACGTAGTTGTTATTGCTATTAATTAAATGTATTACCTTTTGCATGCTTTTTTGGCAGAATGTATAGGATGCTAATAATAATTGTAACACCTAAATGTTTTACCTGCATTCTTAGCAAATAAATTGATTGATTGATTGATAGACTTTAAAAAAGCGCTTGTAAATAGTCAGAACATGTTCGTAGTAATATATAATTAATTCATAATTATTTCTAGGTACATATAGATATTTAGGTACACGGATTGTAGGAAATAATTTACAATAAGATTTATTTTATAACAGTAACGATATTTAGCTAACTAATATTAAGTTATTGTCAAGGATCATGTGTAGGTTTAAGTATCTAAATTTTAGCTATATTTTTACTACATATTATTGTCTGAATGGTTCTGTCTATACTAAGATACGAATTAAATGTTATCATTATGGCGGACCTTGTGTTTATAACGACATACAAATACATAGGTATATGTTAACTTACATATTACGAAAACATTCAAATGTATTACGTTTACTAGCACAATTTATGATAGTGTACCTACGAATTAACAAAAAAAAACGTAAATGTAAAAAATATGTGTGCAAATTGTTTAACTAATGGTTCAATGCTTAACACAAGGTCCGTCATAATAATAATACCTTAATATAGACAGAAACATTGACAATATATAGTAAAAATATTAGACTTAAACTAGATAATTAAACTTAAACATAATATCTTGTCAATAACTTGATACGAGCTAGCTAAATATCATTGCTATTATAAAATAAATTTTATAAATGTTTCCATACAATCAATACAATGTGTACCAAAATATTTGTGTTACTAGAAATAATAATGTATACAACTATATTACTACAAACATGTTCTGACTATTTACAAGCGCTTTTTTAAAGTCTACGTGAATAATAACCTATTTTATTTATTATATTTTATTAAGTGTTCCACATTATAAATAACCCTTAGAGTTCTTTTGGTACTAACCTGTAAGTTCTCGTTGTAGATATATATGTGTGTACTGAAAACTATAAAAATTTAACATAATAATTTAAATCGCAAGAAGGAAGTCTTATCTCGGTTGCCATTCAGACTCGCACTTGGCCGATTTGTATTTGGCATCAAAATCGTACCAAGAACAGAAGCAGTTAGTTTTTTACTTCCTTACGATTTTATTATGCTAATATATTTATCTCGGAGGCTAAGACTGTTCAATTTATTCTGAAGGACACAGGGATTACATAGATAGGTACAATCTAGCTATTTGGTTTCCTGGCTTCTGATTTCCGACAAGTCTATTGGCGCTAAAGTAAGTCAAGCAAATATAGACCTTTAACTTATGTAATAGATTCATTTTTCGCCCGATATATTTATGGGAAATATTACTAATTGAAGCAAACTGTTCTTTAGCATATTTCACTAATTCTGGCAAAATATTACGTTATTTGTTATTCTTAAATCATTTGGTACGACCTTTAGCAACGGTTAACAACTTCTAGAAGTGAAACCATTAACTATAAAAGCCGATGCGAAGTGGCTTGCCACTTTTGTTTATATTCGTAGTTAATGACTCTCTGGGGATAGAATGGCAGTATAAGTTTGATGTTACTTGTGTATGTATTATGAAACATTTCATATTCAGCTGGTATAAAAGCTCAAATTGTTATGAAGTTTTTAGTAAAAGAAGTGGTTTTATGGTATAACTATGTAAAAAAATGGGTTAAAGTTAATTAAATACTATCGATTAAAAAGACAAATAACCTTACATCCAAATCCCGACTCCAGCTTGTAAAAGAGCTGTAATGTTTTAACTACCTTGTAGATGTTTGTAAACCCGATCTATTAATTATCTCGATCAAATTATTCTTCTGATGAAAATGTTACACTGAAATTGGCTCCTCCATTTGAACGTTAGAATACCACTTACACACAGTCACAATAAATAGGATTAAAGCTTATTACAGCCATCTTTTATGTAGGTTTTTAATCAAACTAATAAACGTGTGCACAGCTTGGGTTTGAAAACACTAATTTAATAATGGGGTCCATCCATGGTATTTCAAGCGGCGCTGGTCATAGCCAGTTATGTCAATGGTAATGCCAGATGTCAAATGTAAAATACTGAGAGAATTATGACCGGTATTCTTAGATATGTGGCGACTGAGATCTGTCATCAATATTGACGTAACCAGCAATGCATAACTTCCATGGCAATCCGCTTTTTTAAACGCCATTTTGAAAGTTAGTGGGCATATGTAAAAAAGTGTGTTTGTTACTACTGCATTCTGAAATTATTGCACTGGATTAACAAACAGGTTACATTTTATTCCGAGTTAATTTTCTGTTGGTGTGAGATTGTCAACATAACTAAAATCAGATACAAAACTGTTTAACTGTAGCTAGCTCCACCACCGTCTTTAAGAAAGGGAAGCGTTGTAATATTATATTATACGAACGCTTTGCCACTGCTAAGCACTAAAATGTGTCAGCTATAAACTTTGCTTGAATAACGATAATAGTCCTTTAAATATTCGTTTGGGTGACTCCGACATTATTAAACAAATTAGAGCGAATGTGTTAACAATTGGTTGTCTTATAAATCGTGTTAATGACTTAATTAATACATTAATTTACAAATTATGTAACAGATGTGTGTTGAATAGTTTACATAACATAGTCACGTAACATCTCACAAAAATGTAGGAATGTGTCAATAGAATACTTTGATTTTTTTACAGAGGAAAATAAGTGTCAGGTTTTTTGAAATACTTATTGAAAAAGATATATTTTAATGCGCATAGAGGATTTTTAATTGTTATTTTTATACAAACCAACGGTTACGTGTTTGTTTTTGAAGGTGTTTGATAATTTTATAAAAGCTTCGGTTCTTACCAACGCTTTGTTTTAATCGCATCATAATTATAATTTATTTGTATTTTAACTACTATTGATCTAGTAGGTACTGTTAACATTATTGCAATTTGTGTTGATATCATGTGTTATTTTTGAAAGTAATTTAAGTCGTTTCTCAGGCTCTACTACAGGAGGAAATTCCATTTAAATCGGTTCTGTAGTTTTAGCGTGTAACCGCGACATACAGACACAGTTACTTTCGCATTCATAATATTAGTAAATATTGTTAAAAAAACAGCCAAGTCGAATATTAAATTTGCCTTTATTTAAAAACTACACATAGCAACATCAGAAGTAACGATACATTAAGAAAGAGTTTTATTCTCAGTCTCAAAATAGAAAATGAATGAGTCACTGGCTCGTTTCTTATATATTTTTTTTTATTTTGCGTCGAAACTAATGGTACAAAGGCCGTACCACCACCACATTACTGGCATACATATGCTAAAATGCCGTAATTCAGTGATATTTGCCACTGTTAATACGACTCTGTACAAACGTAATAAAGTGGCTTTTACCTTGATACATGCTATTCTGAAACGGAATTTAGTGATGGAGCGACAGATTACGACTTAATTCATAATACCTAAGTCACGATTTGTGTAACAAAATATTCCGAGGAACTCAACAAACAATTAATTAGCATTATTATTATGGGTGACGTGATAAGTTAGCATTACTGGAACTGTATCTGGTCGGGATGGCGCGTAACGTTGCTGGATGCGTGTTGCAATTTAGATTAAATGAATCTCAATTTCAAAGTCAAAGACAAAAATCATTTATTCCGTAAAAAAATTACATTTATGTGGTATCGTCAATTTTTTTACCCTACCGTGCAGTGCATGACTTGGCAGCTACTGAGAAACACTGCCAGAAAACTCAGTAGTAATTATTTTTTAAAATAAAATATACTTAAGATTAATTACAATCATGTGTGTTGACTCAGAACAACTCAGTCCCATTTAAGACCCTAATGCCATTATTACGTCTTCTTAGTTAGGCCCATTGGGTCTTGTAGAAATAAAGCGCGACCGTTAGAATACGAATACACACGAGGTTCCATCGAATAATAACTATTATCGTTTACCTCAATATTAGACGAGTCGTAGGTTCGATTCCCACCCAGCACAGACATTTGTGTCCATGAACATGTCGGTTTCTCTTGAGTCTAGTTGTAATTATGTAAATAATTATCTATAATATCAGTGGTTTCCATAGTACAAGCTCTACGTAGTTTGGTATCAGATGGCCGTGTGTTAATAATGTGCCAGCATGATATCCATACTCGGAGGCGATGGCTGGCCCTCACGTCATACTCGTGAACGGGTGTTGCTTGCGGTAACTGGTAGAGCTGCTGCTGGGGTACTTTTTTTTGTCTCATATGGTCGTCGCCTTTAGTCGACTTCGTGTGACTTGTTAATATTGTAAATGTGCGCGGATGCACCCACCGTTTGTTCATCTTGCAAGAGGTTATTTTAATTGCTTGAGCGAAATGGAATGTTATTGTTTATTACCTCATAATTATTTGATTAACTAGATGTCATCGGTTCTGTGCGTGCATTAGCCCACATACCAGCCAATCACAATGTAAAAACAAAAAACCATGTTAAAAAAAGATATAAAATAAATCGAAAACAAAAAGCAAATGAAGACGAAAAAAGCAAGCCCGGAGTTTCTTTGTGGCTTTCTTCTCCGGGTCGTCCACCTAGGTAGCTAGAGAAAGCCGCAGGCTAGCTAGGGTAGGATCCTCAGCGGCGAGGATCGCGTTGCCCCCTTAACACGTGATCGGTAATACCGTGCAAGTGATCTGACCCCCATTTCGAATTCCATCTTTTTACTTCAGCCGGCGCCTGAGATGTGGCCCATAAGGTGCCCTCAGGTATTAGTCGTTTAAATTAAGCTACTGGTTGAGAGCATTTTGTGCTAGTAAACTGCTCGTTGTTTTCAATTCTTTAATTTGATATACTATTGCTAAATGTAACAATAATAGCTTAGTAACTTGCTATTTATTATTTATTTAAGAATATTAAAAATACATGTGACAAAACAGACCGCACGGACGGACTAATTTAAAATATTTTGTTACTTTAATTACTGTTTTTAAACTGTGTTTATGTAATACATTGTGAGCTTGACAAGTACAAGTGTATATAAATACCCAAGTGCTGAATAAATTTCATTACTAATATTATAAAGAGGAAACGTTTGTGAGTTTGTGACCTTGTAATTCCAAACTAGGCTGAGTCTGTGCTAGGGCAACCAGATTACTGACAACCATGCTTATATATTTCTGAATACATACATATTATAGATAAATAACACCCAGAAATAGAACAAATAATCGTGTTCATCGCACAAAGATTTGTCCTGGGGATCGGACCCATGACACGGCTTAGTGTGACTGACAAGGCAGGCAATTAATAATAATAATATCCTGGGATATTATTCACACACGACCATCTTATCCCAAACTAAGCAGAGCTTGTACTATGGAAACCAGGTAACTGATATATTATCAATCAATCAATCATTTATTTATTTGCTAGAATGTGGTTACAATAGCAGGTAATAATACATAGAATACAGAATCCAACACATTCTGCCGCTTAGGGCGTGCAAATTTAGTAACAATACAATAACATAACAATAAAACATTTACATTAATAATATTATATTTGAAATGTCCTGTCTTCTAAGAATTCTCTAGTATTATAATAATTTTTATTCAGAAGAAAGTCAAATAGTTTGTTTTTAAATTGTTTGTATGTCAATTTCTTTATGTCTTTTGGCACATGGTTATACAATTTAATAGCCATACAGTAGGCGTTTTTCTTTAAAAAATTTAATTTTATTCGAGGCAATTTCATATGGTCTCTATGTCTGGATGTAGTGTCGTATTTTTCAAAAAGTTCTGAATGTCTTTTTGTAAAAGTACACATTTCTAATACGAGTATATACAAACATGGTAGTGGTAATATTCTATGTTTTCTGAAGAGTGGTTTGCAGCTGTCTAGAAAACTTACTCCACTTACAGCACGAATACATTTTTTTTGAGCTCTAAACACTCTATCAAATTCGACTGAATTGCCCCAAACAATGATACCATATCTTATTATGGATGACACATATGCATGGTAGGCAATTAATGCTGTATTAATGTTTACAGTTTGTCTTATTTTTTTTTAAACGTATGCAAATCGATCTATTTACATATACTACTTTCCACGCAGACTCAGAACAAACAGACATATTCATAAACACAAAAATCTGTCCTGGGTGGGAATCGAAACCACGACCTGGTAAGCAAGTAGTTACCAACCACGCTAACTGGTCCGTCAAATACTTTTGCGGGTAAGCTATAGTAGATATACACGTACCTACGGCGCGGCGTAATTGTAATGTTCGTGGCGTAATTGTAGTAGGTCGTTGTGCGATGAGTAGGTATACAAATCACCACTCAGAGGTAATCGAAAAATCATTATGACGGCTAGTCAACATTCTCCCGTTGACTGATAGGTATGTCATTATTTTAAGTACCTATACTTACTATACCAAGCTGTACAACATTTTGTTTAAGATAAGAAATAAAATGTGGTGTTGTTTCACTAATTATTGCTTGGTATGCAGCGTTTGGGTGTCCTTAACAATGTGTAAACTGATTCATTATATCCTGTCGTTGTATTTCTATGTTATAAATATATTTATGTATGTATATGGATAAGCTACGTAATATCTTCTCGTCCCAAATACCGCAGTGTCTCAAGTCGAAAGTCTTCGACCAGTGTGTGTTGCCAGTGATGACTTACGGAACAGACACGTGGTCGCTCACTATGGGCCTTATCAGGCGGCTCAAGGTTTTTTGCTTGGAGTTTCCCTGCGAGATCGAATCAGAAATGTTGAGATCCGCAGGCGAACCAAAGTAACCGACATAGCCGTAAGAATTGCCAAGCTGAAGTGGCAGTGGGCAGGGCACATAGCTCGTAGAGCCGACGGCCGCTGGGGCAGAAAGGTTTTCGAGTGGCGACCACGAACCGGAAGACGCAGCGTGGGAAGGCCCCCTACAAGATGGACCGATGATCTTGTGCGGGTCGCTGGAAATCGCTGGATGCGGATAGCACAAGACCGGCAATTGTGGAGATCTTTGGGGGAGGCCTTTGTCCAGCAGTGGGCTCTGCGGCTGATATGATGATGATGTATATATTTAGCTATGATTCAATATGATTAAGTTGTATAGTATCTACCATATATATGTATGTGCATATGTTGGTTTCTTTATGTTTTCAGTTGTACCTAGGGTTGTCAACTTTTTTTGCTAGAAATAAAGTATTTTCAGGTCTATGAAGAATATTAAACAGTATTTTATTTATTTATTGTTTTAAATACATATTTTTAGAGGTTCTCGCACAACTTACTAATTTACAATCTTTGTGGCTGCGCTGCACTGAGCAGTGAACGCCCTCTAACTAAATATATGTAAACAGTATTTTGGTATTGGTACATGGGTACTTTGTTTTTGTTCGACTTTATTAGAACACAAATAGACACATTCACACACTCAACTCTCACACAATTTTTAATTTTTTGTTTTATTTCCTATTTTGCCTCGTATGTGTAACACATTACAAATTCTAGTAATAATATTTTTCTCTCAAAACTTTAGCTTATAACTTTGTTTAATTTGGAATATGTAAATAAGCCTCTAAACTCTATGTCCAAGACGGGGGGAGCCTGGAGATCTGTTATACAGGTTTCGAGCCTAGTACAGACTCCAGCTCTCTCAAAGGCTTTTTAAATAAGTGCTTAAACAATGTTATTTTTAACATAACAGTAAAAAGTATATTTTATTGTAAAACAGTATAATACTGTTCAAAACAGTATAGTTTCCGCCTTTGTACTTATGTGCGTGAAGTTTAAATAAATAAATTAACTGGCGACTAATTAACAAGTGTGGCGCAGCGGCTAAGACAGTCGCCTCGCCGCTTCGTGTCCCGGGTTCGATTCCCGCGCCGGACAACTATTTGTGTGACCCATAAATATTTGTTCAGACTCTGGGTGAAATTTGTGTCCGTCTATTATATGTTTATTATTTATATGTCAGTAAACGAAGCGAAAGAGGTGTGCAAGGATCGTGACAAATGGAAGTCCGTTGTCTCTGCCTACCCCTCTGGGAGACAGGCGTGAGTCTATGTATGTATGTATGTATGTATTATATGTTTGTAAAGTAGGTGTTCGAAATACTGGCGTTGTATTAAAAAAATATATATTTTATATTAAAAGTGTCTTAATAGCGTTAAGAAATATCGAATAGATTGTATAAATTCGAGTCTAAGCGGTTTTGGATGCTCTGCAGCGATGTCGCATCGATTGGCGCTATATCGAGGTGCTGAGATGTCTGTATGATACCGCCACAATGACCGTCCAGGTCCAGGACCAAAAGACCAGCCCGATCGAGCTGCGTCGAGGGGTGAGACAGGGGGATGTAATATCCCCTAAGCTCTTCACCAACGCGCTCGAAGACGTCTTCAAGACGCTGGACTGGACTGGACGGGGCATTAACATCAACGGCGAATACATCTCACACCTTCGGTTCGCCGATGATATCGTCATCGTTGCAGAGTCACTGGAACAGTTAAGCGAAATGCTGCAAAGCCTAAATGGAGCCTCTCGAGGTGTCGGTCTCGGCATGAACTTGGATAAAACCAAGATCATGTTCAATGAACATGTCACGCCGGGACCAATCTACGTCGATGGTTCGATGCTCGAAGTTGTTCGGGAGTATGTCTACCTTGGACAAGTTGTCCAATTGGGTAGAAACAACTTCGAGAAAGAAATCAACCGCAGGATCCAGTTGGGTTGGGCAGCATTTGGCAAACTACGCCATGTCTTCTCCTCGCCTTTACCGCAATGTCTGAAGTCTAAAGTCTACAACCAATGCGTCCTACCTGTTATGACCTACGGTGCTGAGACGTGGACACTCACAGTGGGACTAGTCCATAAATTGAAAGTCGCACAGCGAGCTATGGCACACCAAGGCGCGGTGGCGCAGCGGTTAACGCACATGGGGACGGAAACCCCGCGGTCGTGGGTTCGATTCCCATCCGCAATTAATTGTATGCAACTCATTTTAAAGATGTCTGAAACATGCGGCATTTCTACGAGTTCAATCGTTTGGTTGAATAAACATGTTTATAAACTTCCTAATAATGGTTATTTAGCTATTTACTTCGATGTGTGGTCAGGGCGAAGAATATCATCTCCCCATCTCACCCCAGGTGTGCCGTAGAAATGTATAAATCTACCCGAGGGAATACCTACCAGAGAACGGGCAGCAGTGTTTTTCTGTGAACTATGACCATCAAACTGCGATCGACAACCCGTCTGCCAAGCGTTGCGATTATGGCATGTTTCTCCATTCTTTGGGGAGGGTTTTGTCCAGCGGTGGACGTAATTTAGCTGAAAGGAACCTATTTCCTTATCTAATTATGGTGTTCTATAGCGATGGTGAAGAAAAATAAATTTAAATAATTATTTTTTCATTGCAGGGAATGGCTACCACATCGAGGAGCAGAAGAAAAGTAAGTACCTATTGTTAACCTTAATAGATTATAGCGTATGTGCATAATTAATTGGTTTTAGCTCTTATTACGACATAATAGAGTTTAAAATGAAGTGGGAACTATTATACCATTGTCCAATTAAATGTTAAATTCACGTTACAGTATCTTTTTTATTAAACAAAATATGTTTGCAAATACCCCACGCTTTTTCTTTGGGCTATATCGGTTACCTAAATATATTAGGTAACCGATATAGCCCAAAGAATTGCGAAACTGAAGTGGCGGTGGGTGGGGCTTATAACTCGTAGAATCGACGGCCGCTGGGGCAGAACGGTTCTCGAGTTTTTTTTTTGTATGACGCTATAGTTAGCCTAGGAGGTTTTCACTACTTCACCGGACTATAGAGGCGAGCAGAGGGCTCGAGCCGTCTAGCAATTAAGTAACCCGCGCCGGAGGGCACCCCCTGTGGGGTTCGAACCTCGACTCTGGGCGATTACTGGCGGGGAGAGGCCAGAGATCATCACTTTAGGGAGTTTTGTGCAACTTTCGCTCTACGTTAATGACATGACGCGGCCCCCTGTTGTTGAGGGGGCTTTTTATCGATACGGTTCTCGAGTGGCGACCACGAAACGGAAGACAAATTTAAGGTTCTACGAGGTGGACCTACGTTTTTACAAAGGTCGCGGGAAGCCGCTGGATGCGGGTAGCACATATAGCCATTGTGGAGTTACTTGGCGGAGGCACATTTTGTAACGACTCCGTAAATGTTATATCAGAATATCTCCAATATTTTGTCTCTTATCGCAAACTTATAAAACATTCACATAAACCTTACATATTTGTCTATAAAAATAATAATAAGAACAATCCATACATATAAATATTATAACATAAATACACAATAATCATTCCTGTTCTTATTAAAAGTAACGTTACACATATAAATATTTAATCTTAAAAATATAACTTTCATTTTATCTCTTATAACCTATAGTTGCTATTCGAAATTGCTATGGCTTAGCAATTATGTTATGACACATAATAGGGGCCTGCGTCAATAGTGTTAGGTTGTGGCATTGCTAATATTTTGTTATCGTAATACCTACATTGTCTTTATTATGTATTATTTTTTATCAAATCTATAAACTAACTTTTCTTTGTTATTACTTACTCAATACGGCTTTGTGAATTCTTGTTAGTATAGTAATAAGCTTAAATTAAGTATCCTGTATTTCTCAGATAAATGAATGTATTCTTTATGAGAAATAAATGTCTTAAACCATTTCCATACACACTTCCATCCCCTATTCGTTATTGTTATTTTACACCCTTGAGAGTATATTGCAAACTTTGAATGTCAATTAAATTCAATGGTCTATAAAATAAGTTACAAGTTTCTAGCTAAAAATGACGATACTTCCATACAACTTTTCATCCCCACTTTCAAACCCTTAAAACCACTTATTTGTATTAAAAAATAGCCTATATCCGTTCTCCGGCTCTGGACTACCTGTGTACCAAATTTGATTTAAATCGGATCAGTAGTTTTGGCGCCAGACAGACTGAATCGCTTTCGCATTTATAATATTAGTTGGAATATATATTTATATGTCCGTCTCAATTTCCGTTCGCCTCGCCCGATCACGTAAAGCTCTCGTCACGCATTCAACAGCTTACTCTCCAAGTCAAGCGTTCGCAAAGAAGTTTAACGTCAACAATAGAACGGCACCGCTACTAATATTTTCTATGTTAATGTGTCTCAGCCAAGAGTTCTTAGAGGGACGACATACCTATAACATTTGTCAGTACCTAAAATGTTGGGAATCTTTCAAAGCCGCCAGCTTTGCCCAACAGGGCCTCGGAAATATGCAGTGTATGTATGTTTGAACACTGAACATTTCACAAACTATGTAATATGTAGCATACCGCGCCTCGGCAGCGGCTTTGGCCATTTATTTGGCACTTTGAGTTCACAGGCTACCTGTGTTGTTTACGAACATTTAGATAGTATGAAATGAAATAATTAAATTTATTCCTCACTTGGGTATTAACATACACTTGTACTTGTCAAGCTCGTAACGCAGTACATAGACATCTATAAATTGTATAAATGTTTAAACATTTCGTGTACCTAAATATCTGTAACAAGTAACTAGAAATAATAACTGTATTACTACAAACATGTTCTGACTATTAACAAGCGCTTTTTTAAAGTCTACGTGACTAAAAACTTTTTTATTTTATTTATTTTATACATAAAATAAAATCGAAGGAAAGTCAAAACTGTATGTAGAATATTTTTTTAAAAAGATACTTGGGGCGTGATCTACAGTCGTTATCGAAGCCAAAAATATAGTTTTTCGAATTTTTGTCTGTTTATCTGTTTGTCTGTATGTATGTCCGGGCTAAACTCAAAAACTACTGCATGATATTTACTTCAAATTTTGAATGAATATTACTAAGAGCTTGGGTCAACATATAGGCTACATATTATCACACTATCATCTACGGAGTGGAGCTGTGATAATTTATAAAGTTTAACGCGGGTAAAACCGCGGGGCACAGCTAGTAGTCAAATCACAATATAAAAGTAACAATAAAATTGAACTTTTCCGCCTGTACGATCTGTTTTATCACGTTTTTTTAACCTTCAATAAATAACAAATAACAAGTTACGTAGCAACTATTTTTAAATGTAGTACTGTTATATTAAAAAGAAAATAAGACACCGAGCAGTTGGCTAACGCAGAAGGCTATTAACCAGTGGCTTAACTTAAGCGACTACTACCTAAGAGCACCCTATACCCTTATGGGGCTCTGGCCGCGGCTCAGGGGGCCGCTGAAGTAATATCTAGGGACAATGGGACAATGTCACACAGATCATCCTAACCCCAAACTAAGCAAAGCTTGTACTATGGGTACCAGGCGACGATATACATACTTATATAGATAAATAAATACTTATATACATAGAAAACATCCATGACTCAGAAACAAATACTCATGCTCACCACACAAATATGTGCACTTACCGTGATTCGAACCCAGGAACACCAGCTTCGTAGGCAGGAGCACTACCTACTAGGCTACGGTGATCGTCGAAGTAAAAAGAAGACATTATTATTCTATAAGATATTGTGATCATTGGCTCAGACTACAGGCACGGGATCAGAGATTAGGGGTTAAGGGTACTTTTTATTCTGTGGTTAAGGGGCCAACGCGATCCTCGCCGCCGAGGACCGTTACCTAGTATATAGGTCTGTTCAATTTACATTAATAGCATTGCCATAGGTTCTGTCTAAAGATAAATTGTAGTATACAATGTTTTAGGTAGGTATTTAATGTCCACTGTACAAATGTACAGAAACGTTATTTTTATTTTTTTTAGTTTATTATTTAATACATTAAATTTTAATTACATAAATACAAACTCAGAACATACCACACAAACCATCGCGGGTTTAACAGTGGTATGTCAGACACGCATCTCGGCGCCGTAGCATGAACACACCCACATACACAAGTCTACAGTGCTTAAGAAACACTTCCATTCTAGAAATATTTCTTAAGCACTGCAGCGCAATTTTTATCATTCAATTTGTCATGAATTTCGATTGGTATCTCGTTCATTAAAGATGGCAGCATTAAATAAATAAATATCTTGGTACAATTTTATTAACACACTGCTATCTGTTCCCAAACTAAGGAAAGCTTGTGCTATGGTAACCAGATACTGATATACTATACACACGACGTTTCTTTTGTCAATACAAACTTATAAATAACTAGTTGTGCTCCGCGGTTTTACCAGCGTTAAACTTTATAATAATATCTGGGGACAATGTCACACAGATCATCCTAGCCCCAAACTAAGCAAAGCTTGTACTATGGGTACCAGGCGACGATATACATACTTATATAGATAGATAAATACTTATATACATAGAAAACATCCATGACTCAGAAACAAATATTCCCGCTCATCACACAAATATTTGCACTTACCGGGATTCGAACCCAGGACCACCAGCTTCGTAGGCAGGAGCACTACCAACTAGGCTATGGTATAATTTATATTTATATAAATATAAATTATAGCCTATGTGTTAATCGGATATATAAGCTTTATTACTACAAAGTTTTATCAAGATCCGTTCGGTAGTTTTTGCGTTAAAGAGTAACAAACTACCTTACATTCATCCATACTCACAAACTTTCGCATTTATAATATTAGTAGGTTTACGCCCAGATTCGGGACAAACAGCCTGTACATGAACACAAATATCTGTCTTATAATATTAATAACTAGCTGTGCCCGCGACTTCGTCCGCGTGTTAATTAGTTTTAATTGTTTTTTTTTTTGTAAAATAAATGTCTTTTTCTAAAATAAAAGTAGCCTAAGTTACTCCTTATTACATCAGCCACCTGCCAATAAAAGTCCCGTCAAAATCGGTCCAGCCGTTTCAGAGATTAGCTGGAACAAACAGACAGACAGACAAAAATTGTAAAAAATGTTATTTTGGTGTATGTACCGTATATATTCATATTTATTTAGTAAAAACCGGTTATTACAATATTACAAACAGACACTCCAATTTTATTCATTTGTATAGATGTATAGATTAACGGACAAGAACTACACCCAGACTCAGAATAACTACTTATGGATCACATAGTTGTCCTGTGCGGGAATCGAAGCGCGACGCCTGTCTTAACCGCCACGTGTAATAATATTTGTACACCAGAAATATATGAGATATTCGCTATTGTAACACCTTATTGTACAATACTCTAACAAATTGGCCGGTTAGGGTGGTTGGTAGATACTTGCTGTTCACGCCGCAGGTCGTGGGTTCGAGTCCCACCCGGGACAGATATTTGTGTACATGAACATGTCTGTTTGTCCTGAGTGTGGGTGTAATTAACTATATAAGTAGGTATGTATTTACAAAAGAAAAGTAGTATATGAAGTATATATGTTATCTGGTTTCCATAATACAAGCTCTGCTTAGAATCAGATAGCCGTGTATGAATAATGTCCCAGTGTAGGTATTATTATTATTAAATAAGACGATTTGTATTTATTTTGGTCATACCCAGTAACCAAAGATCTTAATATCTGCAGTGGAACGCGCTGACACGTGATCAACGACGTAGTTTGACAACGATGCCATTAGCTTTTAGAACGTCTATTCTCATACTTTGTCCCGTAATTGTATGGTTCCATTAGGCACCACTAGGTGTCACTTACCTCTACTCATAACTTCGGTAGCTAATGACACGAAAACTTCAACAAAAATGCAACGCTTTAAAAGCTTTACAGATGAGCTATTACGACTAATCTGTAAAACTATTACTTTGATAAATGAATATTACTTATTTTAAACGCCTTTTGTGGAACGGTCTTTAAGTATAAAAAATCTATTCACTTAATATTTTGAAAAGATTTTTGTGATCACATTATCTGCCATTAGGGCATTTTATTCGGCTTGTAGACAAATATAGGTACAGACGCCAGCACATCAAGCAACCCCAATTTGTCAGATTTCCTCAATTGAAAGTGAACCTTGCGTATGGGTGATAAAGTTGAAAATCTATAAAAGAAATTTGACAGATTAGGGTTGCTGGATGTGCTGGCGTCTACACAAGTTAAGTTACTAATAATACTTTATTTGAGAGATCTCTGACTAATGTAGTGGATATGAATGAGTCGTTGGACTATAATAGTTAAATACGCCACCCCTGAACCGAAAAGTCACGGGATGATGCTAATTTGGGCTTTGACTATGACGCCACCTATTTTTTTAAATGAAACTATACTACGAGGTTTATACAATACTAGCTGTGCCCCTCGGTGTTACCCGCGTTAAACTTTATAATTTTTATCACAACTCCTCTCCCGTAGGTGTTGGCGTGATAATATGTGGCCTATAATTGTTGACCCGACCTCTTAGTAATATTTATGTAAATTTTGAAGTAAATCCATGCCGTACTTTTTGAGTTTAGCCCGGACATACATACAGAGAAACAGCCAAAAATTCTAAAAACTATATTTTTGGCTTCGATATCGATTATAGATTACGCCCCAAGTATCCTTTTTAAAAATATTCTAAATATATTTTATTATATAAATTATATATATTTATGAAGCTGTTTAAATACTGATGATACTTCGCGCGTATAGCTAAAGATTTTAAGTTATTCACTACATGTCAAAGTTTACCGCTGCTAAGCCAGAGGTCGTGGGTTCGATCCCCAACTACGACAAATATTTGTCTGATGAGCACGATTATTTGTTCTATGTATGGGTGTGATTTATTGGTAAAATGTGTGTTTTTAGAAATATATAAGTATTTTTGCCACAGGACAGGCTCTGCCTAGTTTGTAATCAGATGGCAGTGTGTTACCTACTTGTCCCTAGATAATTATTTATGTACAGACGCCAGCACAATGATTAAACATTCGTGTGATATAGGTTGAGTCCCATTGAATGTCTTCCACTCTCCGCTTATCAGACGGGATGGCGATAGTTGTTTGATGGTCATAGTTCACAGAAAAACACTGCTGCCCATTCAGTAAAATAATGTATTTGAATTACAAGTAACACTTACTTTGCCACTGCCGCCTTTTCTATTTGAATAATTTACTAAACCAATCAAATTATTATCTTAAGTAATTGTTGAAATATACCGCTGTGACGAGTTTTGGCGCCAACGCGGAAAAAGACGCATCGAGGCTATGTTTTATTTTCAAAAACTAGTGTAAATTCGAGTTTTTATGTGTAAATATGGTGGATTTTTAGACATAACATCTTCGACAACGTACACAAGTAGAGGAAAGTGCGATATTGCCGTGAATTGTGATTTTCCGTGTTGTAACCAAAACTCCATAAAAGCCTTTAGTAAAGTCTCCACTGCTTTACTGGGGTTGGACAGGGACTATGTATGACTTGACTGTGACGGACTTTACTTGACAATGACGGAAATAAATGATATACAAATATATTTACTGAAGGCTCATAAGGCCAAAGAAGCCAGAGCCGTAAAACGGAATTAAAAAAAAAAAACCGCTGTGACTGACGGCAACGGACTGTCACTTCGTCCGTGTTCCGTATATAATCACTAATTGTGCAATAATATATGTAATTTTTTCTCCTTATATTAATCTATATACTCTATCTATACAATACAAATAAATAAAATTGTTTGTAATATTGCAATAACCGTTTTTTAATACATGTATATGCATATATATACGGCACATGCACCAAAATAACATTTTTAAAATTTTTGTCTGTCCGTCTGTCTGTCTGTTTGTTCCGGCTAATCTATGAAATGGCTGACTGATTTTGACGGGACTTTTATTGGCAGGTAGCTGATGTAATAAGGAGTAACTTAGGCTACGTTTATTTCGGAAAAATTGTTTTGTTTTAGAAAAAACCAAATAAAAACTAAATAAGCTTATTAACACGCGGACGAAGTCGCGGGCACAGCTAGTTCATCATCCTAAATATTAAATTATTGTTAAACAAAATTGAAATGTCATATGATCATAATAAACCAATTTATTACCATAATATAATATAATATAATATTATAATATTTTGACAAGCCTGATGGCGTGGTTGGCCAATGCTTGCTTTTCACGCCGGAGGTCGTGGGTTCGATTCCCACCCAGGATAGATTTGTGTGCATGGACATGTCTGATTGTCCTAAGTCTGGGGGTAATTATTTTTATTTATTTTTATTTTATTTATTTGGTTTGCCAACAACTTAAACATTAACATGAATCTTTAAAAATAGCACAATACTTAAGATCTAAATGTCTAGTTACTTATAGGTAAACACTACATTCAAAATTTAATGAACTACTTTTACAATTTTATTTTTTATGTGTAACTAAAACCCTAATAACTATTGATAGTTTTCCGAAATAATCCTAATGAGACGTGGTGGATATCAACCCTGTCACTGCAATCGTTATATAATTTTGTCATTCGGCAGAGAGGTGAGTTTGAGCCAAGTAATGTTCTACGTAGTGGAGGGGCTAAGAGAGTTATCGGTTTTCGTGGAATATGGAACGGAACTCTAAATCGTATCCTTTGTAACAACTCAGGGCAATCAATTTTATTTCTTAACAATTTAAATAAAAATACCACATCAGTTACATCCCTTCTCTTAGACAGTTCCATCATCTTAAAATAATCTAACCTGGTTTTATAATCCACTTTTTCCCCCCCAATCCCACCGAATATGATAAGTGCCGAACAAATCTCTTTTGAATACTCTCGATTCTGAGCATGAATTGATGAAATGATTCATGATTTATATAAGTATGTATTTTCAAAAGAAAAGTAGTACATGTATGTAGTTATCTGGTTTTCATAGTACAAGCTCTGCTTAGTTCCGATGGCCGTGTGTAAATAATGTCCCAGGATATTATTATTTATTAAGACGAGACAGGACGTCACGTCCCATCTCGCCTTAATTACGCGAGAAGCACTGAAATGATAACATAAGATGTACTCAGAATATTTAAAAAAAACAGAAACAGTTCGAACAGTAAAATTTTATTACGATTTTGTTCCACTTTGATGCACTTAAAAGAAAACTGTAACGGGTAACTGACGTACGTTCGTAATTTTTATTTAGTGCATCAATGTGGAACCAAATTTAATTAAACCTATATGAATAAATGTTAATCACTGAAATGTTTGTACGCTCATAATTTACAAAAGACTGCACCTTTCCCATCTTTATTTTATTCTTTGGCGTGGTTGGTAAATGCTTGCATTTCACGCCACAGGTCGTGGGTTCTCTTCCCACCTAAGAAAGGTTTTTGTCTGTTTGTCGTGAGTTTGGGTGTAATTATCTTTTTATGTACGTATTTACAAAAGAAAAGTAGAAGTATATATCATTTATCTGGTTTCCATAGTACAAGCTCTGCTTAGCTTGGGATCAGATGACGCTTTGTGAATAATGCCCCAGGATAGGTTATATTTTCTGGTAGCCATAATACAGACTCTGCCTAGTTTGGGATCATATCAGAACAGTGTCAATTTTCCCAAGATATTTATTATGTATCATTTTATTGATGGATGAATTATTTAATAAAGTGACTCGCAGAAAACTATAGGCTTGAGTGCCACTACAATATAATTTCAATATTGAGTGCGATTATAGTAATTTAATAAAGGTAGTTTCATTTATACGTAGTAAATATACCCGCACTCAATGACCATCGAAAAGCTATTACTCATAGTTGCTTTGATAAACTATAATATGATAGCAATAAGTGTTTTCTTTTACTTCATAACCGAAATGATAAATCATATAGACTGATAGATACAAATAGCATCATCTCGAATTATATATCTCTCTTTAACATTGACCTGAATCCACATGAAAAGATATTCTTCATAAAAACGCCAGAATAAAAATATTTATACTTTTGACTGATAGAGATAATATTAGTAAGCGGTAGAATGTATAAAAGACAGAAGGACTGAGTGACTTTGCCTGTGTCGCGGTTGGCACCGCATCAAATTCGCCGGCAACGACCGACTCTAAGAAAAAATATAACATGCCATGAAAACCACAGATAAATAAACTATAGTGATACAACCGAGGCGTAAATATTAGTACCACCTTCAAAGAATACGGTCAATCATAAGCTTTAATTGTTCGAGCGTTAAAAGATATAAGACAAGTCTATAAATAACAAAGATGACACAAAAATAGCATACTTAAAAGTACTTACGTAGGTAGGGTTTTATCTTCTTCTTAACGTATCCATGGCAATCTAATAATACTAATGTATTTATTCTTTCACAAAGGTTTGGTGTACATACGAGTATTATGTAAAGAAATACAGAGAATAAACTATCATACCTTTGTGAGAGACTGGCGTCTATAGTACGTATGACCTGTGTTACAGATCACCAGGCTCCCACCTCTGGGGGGACAGAACCACACTTGGACTCTAGGTTGGACACGTTTAAAAATCCCCACCTGAGCAGGTTTTCCTTGCTTCGACCAACTTGAAAAAATTAGTTAATCAATCGTTAAACCGGCTTCAACGTTGAAAATCCATTCCGCCTTTAAGAAATGCATCGATTTCTTAAATGGCGTTCAAATAAATAAAGGTTAAAATTACTTAATCAATCGTTAAATCGGCTTCAACGTTGACAATCCATTCCGCCATTAAGAAATGCATCGATTTCTTAAATGGCGTTCAGATAAATAAAGGGTAAAAATTACTTAATCAATCCTTAAATCAAGCAATAATGCAAGTGTGGTTCTGTCCCTCAAACTATGGCACACTTGTGAACATGTCCTGCGTGCCCTATTGCCTGCACGTTACAAGAACTAATGGACGCTTCTGACAACGCTCAACACGTAGCTGAATTCTGGGCTGAATTAATTTACATTATTTAGATTAAGTACAATAATTTGTAATTATCGCCAAGATGTGACCCAGAGGTGGGAGCCTGGTGATCTGTAACACAGGTCATACCTACTATAGACGCCAGTCTCTCACAAAGGTATGATAGTTTATTCTCTGTATTTCTTTACATAATACTCGTATGTACACCAAACCTTTGTGAATGAATAAATACATTATTATTATTAGATTGCCATGGATACGTTAAGAAGAAGATAAAACCTACCTACGTAAGTACTTTTAAGTATGCTATTTTTGTGTCATCTTTGTTATTTATAGACTTGTATCTTTTTAACGCTTGAACAATTAAAGCTTATGATTTACCGTATTCTTTGAAGGTGGTACTAATATTTACGCCTCGGTTGTATCACTATAGTTTATTTATCTGTGGTTTTCATGGCATGTCATATTTTTTCTTAGAGTCGGTCGTTGCCGGCGAATTTGATGCGGTGCCAACCGCGACACAGGCAAAGTCACTCAGTCCTTCTGTCTTTTATACATTCTACCGCTTACTAATATTATCTCTATCAGTCAAAAGTATAAATATTTTTATTCTGGCGTTTTTATGAAGAATATCTTTTCATGTGGATTCAGGTCAATGTTAAAGAGAGATATATAATTCGAGATGATGCTATTTGTATCTATCAGTCTATATGATTTATCATTTCGGTTATGAAGTAAAAGAAAACACTTATTGCTATCATATTATAGTTTATCAAAGCAACTATGAGTAATAGCTTTTCGATGGCCACTGAGTGCGGGTATATTTACTACGTATAAATGAAACTACCTTTATTAAATTACTATAATCGCACTCAATATTGAAATTATTTTGTAGTGGCACTCAAGCCTGTAGTTTTCAGCGAGTCTAAATAAATAATCCATCAATAAAATTATACATAATAAATATTTTGGGACAACTGATACTGATCTGATATGATCCCAAACTAGGCAGTCTGTATCATGTCTGTAGTAAGTAAGGCAACCAGAAAATATAACCTATCTTGGGACATTATTCACACAGCGTCATATAATACTTTTCATTTTAGATACATACATAGAAAAATAATTACACCCAGACTCAGGACAAACAGACATGGGACACTGTCCTAGGTGGGAATCGAACCCACGACCTGCGGCGTGAACAGCAAACATTTTTTACCAACCACGCCAAAGAATAAAAGAAAGATTGGAAAGATGCAGTCGTTTGGAAATTATGAGCGTACAAACATTTCAGTGATTAATTTTTATTCATATAGATTTAATTAAATTTGGTTCCACATTGATGCACTAAATAAAAATTACGAACGTACGTGGGTTACCCGTTACAGTTTTCTTTTAAGTGCATCAAGGTGGAACTAAATTGTAATAAATTTTTTACCCTTTATTTATTTGAACGCCATTTAAGAAATCCATCGATTTCTTAAATGGTGTTCAAATAAATAATGGTATATAATGACTTATTCAATCGTTAAATCAGCTTCAACGTCGACAATCAGTTCCGGACCATTTATGACGTCACATGTGCTCGTGGAATCCGATTTACCTATAGATTAAGTCATTTAAGAAATCGATGTTCGGCGACTTAGCCGGTCGAGGCCCTGGATGGGAATCGATAAGGTTTTTATTCACGTAGACTTTAAAAAAGCGACTGTTAATAGTCAGAACATGCTTGCAGTAATAAAGTTAATATTAAATAATTATTTCTAGTTACATATATGTAGATATTTAGGTACACGGATTGTTAAATCACTTATAAAAAATATTTATTTTTATAATTTTTATTAGTAATGATATTTAGCTAGCTTGTATTAAGTTATTGTCAAAGGGATCGTGTATAGGTATAATTACCGAAATTTATATATAATATATTGAATGCCTTCGGCTCCATCATTTATTAAAGTTGTATTTTTTTATGCATAACATACATATTTCGAATGAAACGGAAATGTGTTACAGGTAATCGGGGAATCGCGCGCTATTTGGACCAATCACAATATGAAAAAAACTTGTGTGTACTTATGTACACGCGTTAGAAGTTATACTTCTTAATATACAACTTGAACATAGTTATCAATTTTCTTACCACCTAGAACTAACTTCATGCTGTTAAATTTTTTGGTGTCGGTGTGCGCGCGCATCGTAAAAATTCACTCTCATACCACCTAGAACTAACTTCATGCTGTTAAATTTTTTGGTGTCGGTGTGCGCGCGCATCATAAAAATTCACTCTCATCATTTTTCTCCATCGCGCCAAAAGAAGTATAACTTCAAAAAATTGACTTCACATACATTTCATCTCATGACGTGCCGTTGGCGTAGTTGGTAGATACCTTTCACGCCGCAGGTGGTTTCGATTTCCATCCAGGGGCTCTACCGGCTAAGTCGCTGAATATCGATTTCTTAAATGGCGTTCAAATAAATAAAAGTTAAAAATGACTTAATCAATCGTTAAATCGGCTTCCATGAGCACATGTGACGTCATAAATGGTCCGGAATCGATTGTCAACGTTGAAGCCAATTTAACGATTGATTAAGTCATTTTTAACCTTTATTTATTTGAACGCCATTTAAGAAATCGATGTTCGGTGACTTAGCCGGTAGAGCCTCAAGACAGATATTCGTGTGTTTGAACACACGTAACTTGTCACGGTGTAATTATCTATATAAGTTTTTATTTACAAAAGAAAAGTAGTATATGTAGTATACCATATATCTGATATCCATAGTACAGACCCAACAAATTTACCCAATTGAAAGTGAACCTTATGCTTTTGTGATAAAGTTGAAAATCTATAAAAGAAATTTGACAGATTGGGGTCGCTGGATGTGCTGGCATCTGTACAAGCTCTACTTGGTTTGGAATCAAATGGCCACGTGTGAATAATGTCCCTGGATATTATTATTATTTTTAAAAGGTATTTATAATTGTTGGCTATGAGAAATTGGCAAGGCTCATATAACTTCGTCTGCAATACCAAATTTAATAGGTGTATTTTCCAGTTATAAATGAATAATTAACGTCTTAATTAGCTTCTGCAAAGTCGCTAACTGCTTGTTGGTTATCAGCCAATATTGTGAACGTATTAGTTGGCATCAAGCGCATGATCACGCGCAAGCTATGTCAAGGCTGTATGGAACACCTAATTTTATTCTATTATAAATAGCTTGGATTTTTCTATTTTAGTTACGTTACTTTACTATTTATTATTGAATTCATTGACTAGATTTAATATTCCAGTGTTCTATAAAAACGCCGTCGTCTACGTACGGTGGGTAGTCATAGGCATCTGCCATTTCCAGCAAATGTAACCTGCTGAAGCTGGAAATGACATATGTCACTGTATAAGTGCATTGTGTAATCTGTACCTACTACTCGCATAAGAGTGGTTCCATCTTTACAAGAAAATTCACATGCTATAGTATGTATTAAAGATTGCCAGATTTCCTCTAAAATAGCGTCCTGAGATTCGCAAGAATAGTTTTATGGAATATTAGCTGTGCCCGCGAATTTGTCGTAACTCAACGATGTATATGTATATTTTTATGTTATATATAATAATAATAATAATATAATATCTAGAGACAATGTCACACAGATCATCCTAGCCCCAAACTAAGCAAAGCTTGTACTATGGGTACCAGGCGACGATATACATACTTATATAGATAGATAAATACTTAAATACATAGAAAACATCCATGACTCAGAAACAAATATTCGTGCTCATCACACAAATATTTGCACTTACCGGGATTCGAACCCAGGACCACCAGCTTCGTAGGCAGGAGCACTACCAACTAGGCTACGGTGACCATAATATATACACATAATATATCTATATATTATGTGTATATATACAATATTTGTACCTAGGTAGGTACATATTATATATGTAAATTTATATAAGTAGATGTACTGCCAACTACCACTTTGTCTCCCGGCATTGCTTTGGTTCATCCAACGGTGGTCTGGAAGAGATTGCTGTATTAGCGATAAGACCGCCGTTTGTACCTTATTATATAAGTTAACTGATGTTATAATGTTATATTTCGATATGGTGCAATAAAGTGTTATCTATCTATCTATCTATCAACTTCCGTTCGCCTCCACCAATCAGACAATCAGACTTTTGCGTAATGCTCTCGACACGCATTCACCAGTTTGAAATGAAATTAAATAATGAAATTTATTCAGCACTTGGGTATTAACATACACTTGTACTTGTCAAGTTCACAATGCAGTACATAAACATAGTCGAATACAGTATAAAAATCACAAAAAATCAATTAGTCCGTCCGTGAGGACTGTTTTCTCAGATATATTTCTTAAATCCTAAAATAGATAACTAACAAGTTACTAATCTATTGATTTGAAATTTATTTGTACTATATTAAAATTAAGGAATTGAAGGCAATGAGCATTTGGCTATATTTGGCTATTAGGCATTTGGTTTATTCCCCAAGTTAAGCGTGCGTAAACAAACTTTATTTCAAAAATATCCAGAACATACCACACGGCGCTATCTAGCCCGAACTAAGCAGAGCTTGTACTATGAGTACTAGCGAATGTATAGAAATAATTATTTACTTTACGAGATTTCTTTTAAGAGCGCAGCGTTCATTCGCTCAAAGTGCAGCCCGTCTGAGGAAGTACCTCCACCTTATAGAAGACATTCCTTAATAATAACATTAATGTTGTGTTTCTGTGTGGGAGGAAGGGTCAGCAGCAACACTTGTTTGCTGGGTCTTTATAAGGCCGGCAACGCCCCCGTGACTCCTCTGGTGTTGCGAGTGTACATGGGCGGCGGTGATCACTTACCATCAGGTGACCCACTTGATCGATTTTCGCCCTATGACATAAAAAAGAAAATTACTAGTCGTTTTCCTAATTTCACAATACACAGAAAACCCCAAGACATTTTACAGTTGACAGTTCATGATCGCAAATATTTGTCTTGTACGGGGATCTAACCCGGAACCTTTGAATCATGAGGCAGGTTAGCAACCAACTTAGCCACAGCAGTCGTCATGTATAATAATAATAATAATATAGGGACAATGTCACACAGATCATCCGAGCCCTAAACTAAGCAAAGCTTGTATTATGGGTACCAGGCGACGATATACATACTTATATAGATAGATAAATACTTAAATACATAGAAAACATCCATGACTCGGAAACAAATATTCGTGCTCATCACACAAATATTTGCACTTACCGGGATTCGAACCCAGGACCACTAGCTTCGTAGGCAGGAGCACTACCAACTAGGCTACGGTGACCGTCGTATTTAAATCATATCGTTATTTAGGCGCTAATAGCTATATGCTCTCACCGGTCCGTAAGTAATCGGTGAGGATAAGCAACTAGGCTCGCGGTCAGTTCATAGATGGGTGACCACCAAAATGGTTTAATTTCTAAGCGTGTCTGTGCTTCTGAGGGCGCGTTAAGCTGTCGGTCCCAGTTGGAGTTATTGGACAACAGTCGTTGCGCCATATTAGAGCCTTATTAGTGGCTTAAACAACTCGGACACTAGGGAAACTACTGCCCTTATGATATATATTCAAACTAGCTGTGCCCCGCGGTTTTACCCGCGTTAAAGTTTACAAATTATCACAGCTCCTCCCCTGTAGGTGATAGAATGATAAAATATAGCCATATAGGCTATATTTTATCATTCATGTATGAGAAAATGTTTCATATAAGTTTTGGTTTTAAGACAAAGCTTTTGTTACATGTTGGTTCAAAACTGTTTAATCTATCCATATAATAAAATCGTAGGAAAGTCAAAATTGTACATTGAATATTTTTTTTAAAGGATACTTGGGGGCGTGATCTATATTATATATATATATATATATATATATATTAATCGATATCGAAGCCAAAAATAGTGTATGGATTTACTTCAAATTTTGCATGAATATTACTAAGAGGTTGGCTCAACATATAGGCTATATTTCTTACGATTTTATTATATGGATAGATTAAACAGTTTTGAACCAACATGTAACAAAAGCTTTGTCTTAAAACCAACACTTATATGAAACATTTTCTCATACTACTATAATGGGATATCTTACGTCTAGGGTTATCAACTTCTTTTACTAGAAATAAAGTATATTCAGGTCTATGAAGAATATTAAACAGTATTTTAGAAAAATTAACAGTATTTTATTTATTTACTAGCTGTGCCCCGCGGTTTTACCCGCGTTAAATTTTATAAATTATCATAGTTTCTCCCCCGAAAGTGATAGCGTGATAATATGTAGCCTATATGTTGACCCGACCTCTTAGTAATATTCATTCAAAATTTGAAGTAAATCCATGCATTACTTTTTGAGTTTAGCCCGGATATACATACAGACAAACAGACACACCGACAAAAATTCTAAAAACTACATTTTTGGCTTCGATGTCGATTGTAGATCACGCCCTTTTAAAAAAATATTCAATGTACAGTTTTGACTTTCCTACGATTATATTATATGTATAGATTGTTTTAAATACATATTTTTTAGAGCCTGTTGGGGTGGTTGGCAAATGCTTGCTTGTCACGCCAGAGGTCGTGGGTTCGATTCCCACCCTAGGCAGATATTTGTGTGCATGAACATGTCTGTTTGTTCTGAGTCTGGGTGTAATTATCTATATAAGTATATATTTACAAATGAAATGTAGAATATCAGTTATCTGGTTTCCATAGTACACGCTCTGCTTAGTTTGGGATCAGATGGCCGTGTGTGAATAATGTCCTAGGATATTATTATTATATTTTTTGAGCTTCTCGCACAACTTACTAATTTACAATCTTTGTGGCTGCGCTGCACTGAGCAGTGAACGCCCTCTGAGTAAATAAATGTAAACAGTATTTTGTATACTATATTTTTGTTCAACTGTAAAAAGTATAATTTAGTGAAGTGAGTATAATATTGTTCAAAACAGTATATTTGGCAACCCTACTTACGGCATTCTTGCGGCAAAACGCGAACTGATCCTCTGTGAATGTGTGAATTTATTTGGTGCAGCCACAATAAAACTTTTACACTCTTACTCACTTATATTCTTACATAGTGCTGATAGAAATTTATGGCTAACATTTGCAGAATATTCGATAGTGCAAGTGCAAATAACATTTCAGTATTCTCGTATTCGGTTTGCTCGACCATTTTACATACAAAAATGTAACAATTTCATTAAGAATTCGTGCCAAGTGAGTTCTTAAAGTTAAATGCTAAGTGTAAAAGTTAAGTTTATTTTATGTGAGAGCTGATCTTTATGGCTGCCTTAATTGTATTCGTCATGATAATTAACTCTGTTGGACGTTGGCCTCAGCCAATTCAAGGGCATATTCGGTTATCTGGACACAAAAAGAAAAATGAATTGTAATATATTGTTGTCATTCGTTTGAAACATAAATAATCATAAAGTCCTTCTGGTCAAATTTTGGTCACAGGGGGTCTTAATGAAGACTAGGCATTTGTGAATTGATTACGTATATAAATTTGTTTCTGTCTAAGGATATGGAACGTTGTATTGTCGCAGTTCTCGTTTAACCTAACCTACTTTTCCAGTAACGAAATACATTTTCACTGACGCAGGGGTAAATTTGGTGGCTGGGGTAAGGACTGACCATTTGCGCGGAACATATTATAGAGCATGTGTGTGCGCAAACACAGGGACACTTTGTATTCGATCGCTATCATGTTCCGCTGGGACTACTAGCGACACGACCGGAAAGAGGTCAGGTGTAGGATCGACGTCTATACGTACGTACATAGGTGCTATACGTACGACCAATACCGCCAACATGATACTGAGAAATTCTTTAATTAGAAACATCCCAAAACCACTTTTTAGGCGGACCCGAGATTTAAACCTGGACCTCATTATATGCAGCTGAACACAAACACAACAAATGCCATGCACTGGGAATTCTATGATTTTTATATCTAATAGAATATAAAAATAATTTAGTAGAACACTGTTCTAAATTGCTTGTTAGTAGTAGTTGTTATTAGTATCACAAACATCATAGTGTCGCCGAATAGATAAATAGTGTAAACTCGTAAGTTAATAATAATAATACAATCTAGGGACAATGTCACACAGATCAACCTAGCCCCAAACTAAGCAAAGCTTGTACTATGGGTACCAGGCGACGATATACATACTTATATAGATAGATAAATACTTAAATACATAGAAAACATCCATGACTCAGAAACAAATATTCGTGCTAATCACACAAATATTTGCACTTACCGGGATTCGAACCCAGGACCACCAGCTTAGTAGGTAGGAGCACTACCAACTAGGCTACGGTGACCGTCAAGTTCAAGCTTAAGCAGTTAATAAATCAATGTCTTGAACTTTGAACTTAAGCACGGGGTCATTCTGAGTCCATCTCTAACTCCGGAGCTTAGGATGTAATTTGTGTCCGTCTATTATATGTTTGTAAAGTACCCCGCGACACAGGGAACAAATTCCCTAGTGCGGGAGTTGACTTTATAAGAAAAAAAAAAGAAAAAAGTGTGTCATGTCCTGTTCGTCTAGTGGTTAGTGACCTTGACTGTTAATCCAGGGGTCGTGAGTTCGATCCCTACCCAGGAAAAATCTTTGTGTGATCCAAACGATTATTTTTTCTGTGTCTGGGAGTAATTTTTTTATAGTTCTATGTATTCAGATATATATAAGAATATTTATTTTTAGTCTGACTGCCATAATACAAGTTTGGCATCAGATCGCCGTGTGTTAGCTGCCCCAAGATATTTCTTTAATATTTATTTTATTTATTCGTGCGGCATTTTAATCATCGCAAATTTTGTGGTAGGTCGATAATTACATCGAAAAACTACGGCGATCCATGAGCTTTGAGTTGCTACGAAATCTCGTAGCAATTCGTAGCACTACGTACGTAGAACAGAACGCAGAGGTCTATTAAAATATTTGTATTTCTATTCGAGGCTCGTAGAATTTTTTTATAGGTACAATATGACTCTGATTTTAGTTCTTGATCAGTTTACGAGGTCATAAGTGATCTGGATTTGAAAGTGACTATTTAACATACAACATTACCAATGTCTTGGAACAATTTATTATTGACAGGAAATCTAAAGTCCTATCCTCGGGGTTTCTCTGCAATATTGAATCAGTGATGTCGTAATACGCGGCGAATCAAAGTCACCCACATAGTCCGAAGAATTGCAAACCTGAAGTGGCCATGGGGCCGTTGCGGCCGAAAGGTTCTTGAGGAGCGACCATTCGACCGGAAGTCGGGGACGAACCTACATGATGGACCGATGATCTTGTGCA
Source organism: Pseudoips prasinana (assembly GCA_951640165.1). Lineage (NCBI taxonomy): Eukaryota > Metazoa > Arthropoda > Insecta > Lepidoptera > Nolidae > Pseudoips > Pseudoips prasinana. Next base: position 22,903,154 of record OX621260.1, read on the forward strand.
GGTCCTTGGAAACCGCTGAATGTGGATGGCACAAGACCGGCAATTGTGAACATCTTTGGGGGAGGCCGTAGTCCAACAGTGGACGTCTTTCGTTCGGCTGATATGATGATGATGATGGCGCCGCCCAGTACGAGTCTTTCTCTCTTCCTTTCTTTCTTTATTGTATGAGCAAGCAAGCACTCCGATGACAAGAGTTGTTGAAATCGTCCCATAGGCCTCTGACATGGATTAAAGACTGTTTTCTGACGGCCACATACGGAACCGACAGCTTAACGTGACCTCTGAAGCACGGAGACGCACTAAAATAAAACCGCTTTCGCAGTAACACATCTATGGACTGATTGCGTGCCTAGGTGCTTAACCGTTGAGTGTTACTGTCTATGAGCGTCTGACAGTGATTGCACTTGGATTAAAATCTAAACAAAATGAAATGTATGAATGAGTTTGTTAGCTTTCGATGGAAATGGAGAGTCGTAAAAATTAAGCATTAATTAACAATGTGGCTGTGAGGGATACTGCTACTTATCCTTTATTGACTGGTCTGTTGGTCTAGTGGATAGTGACCCTGACTATTAAGCCAGTAGTCTTGGGTTTGATTTCCACACAGGTCAAATAATTGTGTGATGAATGAATTTGTTCTGGATTTATATGTAATTTATCTATAACTAGCAGTGCCCGCGGACTTCGTTCCGCGTTATAAATATTTTTGTCCCTGCCCGTTTGTCCCGCGTAATACTACGGGTTAATAGTTCGGGATAAATAAAAATTATGGTGATGAATCATATCCTATGACACTCCACAATAACATAGCTTTCTATTGGTGAAATAATTTTGAAAATCATTTCATTAGATCCAGAGATTACGCCTTACATCGTCACAAACTCACAAACGTTACCTCTTTACAATATTAGTATAGATATGTATGCATTTAGAAATATATAATTATGTTTATCAGTTTTCTGGTTACTATAGTACAGGCTCTTCCTAGTTTGGGATCAGATGGCTGTGTTAGTTGTCGAGACTGTCCACTGCTGGATAAAGACCTCCCCCAAAGATCTGCACAATCGCCGGTCTTGCGCTACCCGCATCCAGCGACTTTATCCATTTGACCCTAGATATGTATTATTATTATTGCATAGCTCTTAGAACTGACGGCTGTTTAGCCAGAATGAATCTTGAGTGGCGATCATGAACAGGAAGGCGCAGTGTGGGCAGGACCCTTACAAGATGGACCAATGATCTCGGGAAGGTCGCTGTAAACCGCTAGCAGCTGGAAGCGAAAGAGCGGAAATTGTGGAGATATTTGAAGAATATATATTTGTGACTACATTGTATGTTTTATTTGTTAGTCATAATTTATATTTGCGCTGTTAATTTTGTCAGTTTTCCAAGAACTTAAAATATGTCTGTGTATGAAGGTGCACTATCGGTACTCGGAGCCAATGGCATTGTAATATTTATATACATCCAAAGATCACCCTTATGTACTTGTAATGACAGAACATAGTCGTATATATAGGGCATCGACAAGAAACTTTGTGTAGTCTGCACACTCCTCTCTCAATAGTATCTTTCAACTGGCGAGTAATTGAAAGTGCAGTATGAGTCATGTAAGTTCTACTTTATAAGAGATCGCACTTAATGTTTTTAAACTTTCGCGATTTGTACACATTTTTATATACTGTGGACACGGGTCTTAATCACGATAAAGATATAGGCAAATCATTACCTTGGTAACCCGACGTTTCGGCATGGATTGCACCAGCCGTGGTCACGGGTCGCGGTCATGTTATAAATTCGACCGTTAATGTTCTATTGTCAAAGACTATAGACATAAAAGACAAATAATATTAATATGTTCTCAGTTTCGACACTATTTTTGTCATCTCTTCTCAGTTTGTCATTGTGTCAAAAGAATGGTAGTGTGTGTAATCTTTTTTTTTATTAATTACCTTCTAATACTTCATATCAGCCGAAAGACGCCCACTGGTGGTCACATGCCTCCCCCAAAGATCTCCATAATTGCCGGTCTTGCGCTATCCGCATCCAGCGACTTTCAGCGACCCTGACAAGATCATCGGTCCATCTTTTAGGAGACGTGCCCACGCTGCGTCTTCCGGTTCAAAAGACGGAATAAGACTTCTAATGCACATTATATAAAAATATTAACTTTCTGAACTCCTTCTGCATATGAACTTTAACTGTTCCAAATTCTATACTCCTTCGTCTGCCCAATTTTAGTGAAAATGCCTATAAATTTTCTGCTTCTCGTATTATAAATAACAACTTCTTCCTGGTTGAATTTCTAACAAGGCAGCCGGTCTCAATGGATATAGACTTGACCTATTAAAGTGCGCAAATAGAGGGACAATTTCTATTCCATCACTTTCATGATCTGATAGGAAGACTAGTGACACGACCGGTGATAAGTCAGCGTACAGGACTGATACCTTAACGTGCTCTCTGAGGCACGAGGGCGTGATACCGCCAACTCTCTGACATTGGGCTGATACTGAGAAGTATAATAATAATAATATCCTGGGACATTATTCACACACGGCCATCTGATCCCAAACTAAGCAGAGCTTGTACTATGAAAACCAGATAACTGATATATTACATATACTGTTTTTCTTTTGTAAATACATACTTATATAGATAATGTACATCCAGACTCAGGACAAACAGACATTTTCATGCACACAAATATTTGTCCCGGGTGGGAATCGAACCCACGACCTGCGGCGTGAAAGGCAGCGTATCTACCAACCACGCCAACAGGGCCGTCAAGTGGTGTTAACAGAAAAAATATTGCATTTTGAAGATCCGGAATTTGAACCCAGGACCTCATTATCTGCAGTAGAACGTGCTACCACTTGACCAACGAGGCCGTCAAACTCGTACTTTACGAGTTATTTCTATTTGGCATACAATATGTGACATTGTATTCCGAAACGAAAGTACCGAGGGAGCATTTATGTACCATATATATAATAATAATATAATATCTAGGGACAATGTCACACAGATCATCCTAGCCCCAAAGTAAGCAAAGCTTGTACTATGGGTACCAGGCGACGATATACATACATAAATAGATAGATAAATACTTATATACATAGAAAACATCCATGACTCAGAAACAAATATTCATGCTCATCACACAAATGTTTGCACTTACCGGGATTCGAACCCAGGATCACCAGCAACTAGGCTACGGTGACCGTCAATATATGTAGGGTAGGGTACCTACAGGTATACCTATGGTATGTGGTATACACCACTTACCATACTGTTGTTCTAGTTTGTAGCATATTTGAAGTTGCTTTTTTACGCACGCATGAATGTGTGACGAGAACGTTACGAAAAGCGTGATCGGGTGAGACGGACGGAAGTTGAGAGGGAGATATAAGTTAGTGAAGATAGAAAGAGAGGGAGTTACGTTTCGTATATTACATAAAAGAACTTAAGGCAAGAGGTGCGACCACACATTTCCTTTCTCTCTTATTCTCATAGCTTAGTTTTACTTCAGTCGTGCAGTCTAAAGTACACTCGTTTTTTGTGTGACTTTTATGATGATTCTCCTAAGTTGTTCATTTTCTTTGGATTTATAATCTGTGTTTAGAATAAATAATATTGTTTAACATTTTTTATTATATTTAAACTTTCCACTACTGGACAAAAGCCTCTCCAAAAGATTTCCACAATGGGAGTAGCATCCCATCATTTGATATGGCATAATCACCACGCTTGGCAGACGGGTTGGCGATAGCAGTATGATGGTCATAGTAGACAGAGGGACGCTGCTGCCCGTTCTCTGGTAGGTGCTTGCTTTTAACGCCGGAGGTCGTGGGTTCGATTCCCACCCAGCGGCTCTACCGGCTAAGTCACCGAACATCGATTTCTTAAATGGCTTTCAAATAAATAAAGGTCAAAAATGACTTAATCAATCGTTAAATGGGCTTCAACGTTGACAATCGATTCCGGACCATTTATGACGGCACATGTGGTCATGAAAGCCGATTTAACGATTGATTAAGTCATTTTTAACCGTTATTTATTTGAACGCCATTTCAGAAATCGATGTACGGCGACTTAGCCGGCAGAGCCCCAGGACAGATATTTGTGTGCATGACCATGGCTGTTTGTCCTGAGTCTGAGTGTAATTATCTATATAAGTATGTATTGACAAAAAAAAGTAATATATGTAGTACATCAGTTATCTGGTTTCCATAGTACAAGCTCTGCTTAGTTTGGGATCAGACAGCCGTGTGTAAATAATGTCACAGGATATTATTATTATTACATTACATACGCCCCCTCGGGGTGAATATTTATTCTTTAGCGAGTCCCACTTCGTGACTGTCACATGTGGACACTTTATTATAAGTACACTTTCGGTCTGATAAGCACGCTTTATTGATCAGACAATAGTCCGATAAAATGAATGACAAGATTGATAACGCCAGCAAATTGATAAAAAAAATCAGTATCAGTTGGTATAATTTTCTTGCATTGGTTATTTGTTGGTAAACAGTGTACGTTGCGCGGTGGTGCAGTGGGTCGTGTGTATGTCTGATAACAGTGTTCCTCTTGGTTCGCAGCAGGAAGATGAGAAGAAGAATAAGAAGAAATCGTCGCCAGTGGACGAGCGGCCGGTAGTTCCGGCCCCCAGTGAAGCCATGCTCAACAGTAAGTATCCGCTTGGCTTCCAATATAATTGTGTTCTAAATGCTGTATCTTTCATCTTTGACCGATGATAATGATGTTTAATAATTTATCTATCTATTATATAAGTATGTATATCGTCGCCTGGTACCCATAGTACAAGCTTTGCTTAGTTTGGGGCTAGGATGATCTGTGTGACATTGTCCCTATATATTATTATTATGTTTTGATACTGTGACTTGTCCGAGACACAATAAATAATGACGTATCAATTTTGACGGAACTGCTGGCGTGGTTGGCAAATGCTTGCTTTTCACGCCGGAGGTCGTGTGTTCGATTCACACCCAGAGCTAATTCGCCGAACATCGTCGAACATAATAATACCTTAATATAGACAGAACTATTGACAATATGTAGTAAAAATATTAGACTTAAACTAGATAATTAAACATAATCTCTTGACAATAACTTGATACGAGCTAGCTAAATATAATTGCTATAATAAAATAAATTTTATAACTGTTTTCATACAATTTGTACCTAAATATCTATGTAACTAGAAATAATAATGTATACAACTATATTACTACAGACATGTTCTGACTATTTACAAGCGCTTTTTTAAAGTCTACGTGAGTAAAAACCTTTTTTATTTTATTTTATCGATTTCTTAAATGGCCTTAAAATAAAATAAACGTTAGAAATGACTTAATCAATCGTCAAATCAGCATCAACGTTGTCAATCGATTCCGGATCATTTATGACGTCACATGTGCTCATGGAAGCCGATTTAACGATTTATTAAGTCAATTTAACCTTTATTTATTTGAACGCCATTTAAGAAATCGATGTTCGGTGACTTAGCCGGTAGAGCCCCTGGACAGATTTTTGTATGCATGAACATGTCTGTTTGTCCCGAGTCTGGGTGTAATTATCTATACAAGTATGTATTTACAAAAAAAAATAGTATATGAACTATATCAGTTATCCGGTTTCCATAGTACAAGCTCTGTTCTAGTTTGGGACCAGATGGCCGTGTGTAAATAAAGTCCCAGGATATTATTAATTATCAGGATTTACTTTGCGGTAATCCATGACAGTTAGAATATAAAAGTAATGTTGTGTTAATTACGCTGATTCTCTACCTTTAGAATGGTCCGTGGAGGACTGAAACAGGTGTCGGGAATCATACTGGTGCATGCAATTTGTTCGTTTATGTTGTCCTTCATAAATGCGCATACTTTTTACTTGCGGTGCAAATTCCATCCCAGCTTGGTTAAACTAACAATTAGGGAAATTAACAGTACATATTATTTTTTGTATTTGGATTTAGTTATTTGGATTTAGTTACGACGGTCACCATAGCCTAGTTGGTAGTGCTCCTGCCTACGAAGCTGGTGGTCCTGGGTTCAAATCCCGGTAAGTGCAAATAGTTGTGTGATGAACACGAATATTTGTTTCTGAGTCATGGATGTTTTCTATGTATATAAGTATTTATCTATCTATATAAGTGTGCATATCGTCGCCTGGTACCCATAGTACAAGCTTTGCTTTGTTTGGGGCTAGGATGATCTGTATGACATTGTCCCTAGATATTATTATAGTTATTTCCGTTTATTTAACACTTTAAGAGTTTCGGTTCGTTTTTCTTAAATTCCATAAAGATTTAGTGAAATATATTAGTGAGTGACTAACGTAATCAATACTATGGATTGCACTTGTTAGAAATTTGACCATCAAGGTTCTATTGTCAATGAGTTTAAAGACAAATGATATTAATCTGTTCTCAGTTTTGACACTCATGAGTTTTTCACGGTAGGGTAAGAAATATTGACGTTTCCATACAAATGTAATCATATCAGCCGAAAGACGTCCACTGCTGGACAAAGGCCTCCCCCAAAGATCTCCACAACTGCCGGTCTTGCGCTATCCGCATCCAGCGATTTCCAACAAATGTAATATTTTTATGGAATTTTGATTTGATTTGACTTCTCAGTATAGTTACATCAGTTCTTTGCAGACTCCGTTTAGGTCATTGCTGTATTTGTGTACCTGTTTTCCTTCGGAAAATTCGGGTTTGGTATTCATCACTTTGTGAGTGTGGGTTGGACGAGGAAACTTAATCCTGCTTTTAATTTGTACAGTTGCCTCCTTAATTTAAAAATCCCTATCCCCATTAACTTTTCATAATTTTTTACATTTTCGTGCCCAGAAATTTTCAAAGTTTTGATGGCTTTTATCCGATGCAATCGCATCAAATTGTAGGTAATCATGTATCTGTGAATGTTGTGGTGACATATTTCTAATATTTTAACAATTATTCATGTTCATATTTATTATTTATTTATATTATGAATTATCATTAGGTATTATGTCTGTTTCAGTGTTATAACATACTCAGCAAGATACACAATTAGTGTTATCAAAATAGTGTCGATAGAATTGAATTAAATTATTTCACGTTTTCCCATTTCACAATCTGTCATTGGCAGAATTGTCGACATCGGCACTAATTGCCATTTATAAAAAGAAGGAGAAGAAGACTTCTTAGTTTGTTATTGTGTCAATAGCATGGTAGTGTGTGTGTAATGTTTTTTTAACTAAATTAATTTACTTCTGCGAAATGAACCCGCGACACGAAGAGGCGAAGCGACTGTCTTAGCCGCTGCGCCACACGTGCAGTCAAATACAACAAACGTGAATTGAATATGATGTCAACTCGTGGCAAAGTTGTGGGTTTGGACTAATAGTCTGATCGATTTATCTTTCCACGCTGTTATGGTTGAAATGAAATGAAATTTTATTCAGCACTTGGGTATTAACATACACTTGTACTTGTCAAGGTCACAATGCAGTACATAAACATAGTGGATAGTAAAAAGTTACAAAAAAAAATAATTTGTCAGTCCGTGCGGTTTGTTATATCGCATATATTTTCTGAAATCCTTAAATAAATAACAATTTACTAATCTATTATTTTGAAATTTAGTTCTACTATATTAAAATTATAGAATTGAAGACTAAAGCAAAAGACGAAATTCTAAATGAGGGTGTGATCACATGCACGGGATCACCGATCACGCGTTAATGGGCCAAAGCAATCCTCGCCGCTGAGGAACCTACCCTAGCTAGCCTGCGGCTTTCTCTAGCTACCTAGGTGGACGACCCGGAGAAGAAAGCCACAAAGAAACTCCGGGCTTGCTTTTTTCGTCTTCTTTTGCTTTCAGTTTACGATATATTTTTTTAAATGTCATGTATTTTACTTACATTGTGATTGGTTGTTATGTAGGCTAATGCACGCACAGAACCGTTGTCATTCAGTGAATCATAATAAAATGTTAATGTGGTTGTTTGTGGATCCACCTACGTAGCGCAGCTCAGCGTCGACTCAGGTATTGTTTTCGTGTATAATGTTTGACATCCATCAACGCGGTCGTCACTTCTTGTTTAGGCCCTAACGGGTGTTCTCAATAAAAGCAGTGGACTGTATAAAATAGGTATATTGATAACAGTTGGTAGAGTTTACAACAATAAGACGTGCCCGTTCCCTGGCTCGCGTGGAAGGCAAGTAAGTGCAGCAGAGACCAAAGCTGGCGCAACGTGTGGGCTAGTGCGGGGGCGGGTGCGGGGGCGGGCGCGGGGACGCAGATCACCGCCCCACCATTCCGCGCTGCTACAGGTAGCTTAGGCGACGACACTTCTATTAACATCCATTACACCGGATGCACATTATTGTCTGAGCGATCGCTTCATTTTCGTAAACACGCCATTTTAATTCCTGTATCATTTTAACAACAATCGTTGGGAAATGTTGATTAAGTAGCCTATTACTGTACCTACTGCAGTGCTAAAACATCCTCTCACAGTAATTTAATAATAATAATTTGGGAAATTATTCATACACGTCCATCTGATCCCAAACTAAACGGAGTACAAGCTCTGCTTTGTTTGGGATCAGATGGCTGTGTGTAAATAATGTCCCAGAATATTATTATTATATAGTCGTACAATATTTACTTAATTACAATTTTTATACAACTATTTTAATACGATATACATTATTTTAATACAATTTAATACACGTCATTTAATTATTTAATTGCAAAAAAAATATTCCTTATTTTAAAGTCAAGTACATTAATATCTCGACTTCTTGAGAAATGTAATCATATTTAATTAAATCGGTCCAAGAAATAGGATTTCTAGTCTTTTGGCTCAGCGAACTTGTTGCAATCATGAGACAAATACATGTTATTGTATGACATAGATATGTAAAATATTCATAGATATAACAAACATTAACATGTGTGTGAGAGGGACAACATGACTACGTTTCATTCATATTAACTCTTTATCGTTTGATATGTTAAGACGACGATCTTATCAACAATGAAAAAGATAAGGTAATAATCGTGATATTTTTATATTGCTCTATCTATTCCTGTTTATCTATATATCAACTACAATGGACTCATAACAGTCGATGAATTATACTTACATTATTTTTTTTTCATCTAAAGTACTTAGAAAGGTTGATTCTAAAGATAAAATAAAATTGAAAACAAAGGCAGAATAAGACGAAAAAACAAGCCCTGATTTTTTTGTGGCTTTCTTCCTATGTAGCTAGAGAAAGCCGCAGGTTAGCTAGAGTACCTCGGCGACAAAGATCGCCATGGCCCCTTAACCCCTGATCGGTGATCCCGTGCCTGTAATCTGAATAAATTTCATAAATATTTCTATCATCTAACTAAATATTATAATATTTAGAATTGATATATATTTGTCTGTTAACAATCTTCTGGGTTCTTCTCATTTCTATTAGGGGTAGGCTCTGTAGTAGTACGATACCCCATGCTTAAAGGATGCAGAAATATCTACCTATGTGTTTGAATATGGTAGGTACTGGCAAGTATATAAGCATTATATAGGACCTCAAGTAAAGGAATGCACTCCAAGTTTCTCACAATAATCAGCCATAGGATGTAGGCAAAAAATTAATATTTATCGTTTTGGGTTTAGCTAAGAATTTTAAATTCAAGAGCCCATAAAACTCTAGTCGATAAGTGACACAACAAAAAATCATCGAGGTATTAGAAATTTGGTGACCACTTGAGACATCATGTGCAAGTGTCTCGACCCTAAACAATATTTATTGGTTTCTATCGAAAGATTGGTTTGGAAAGGGAAGTAACACGTTTATTTTTATGCATAGTAGGAATATTTCGTTAGTCTTAGAACTGTCGCGCGCCGGTTACAATCGGGATTGTTATATTCTAACATATCGCAATAATTTTATAAGATTTAAATTAAAGTCAGTGTGTATTAGTGTTAGAGTCAGTGTTTGCTTATTAAATATTATAACTAAATTAATTAAATTCAGTGAATGTAGCCGGTTTCCTGAAATTGAAAGCTAAGTACATTAGGCAAAACTTTGTTTACTATTTCATATTTTATTTCCATTAAATACTAAGTTCTATATTTATATATTACTGGATAAAACGCTGTTTACTATTTCATATTTCATTTCACTTAACACTAAGTACTAAACTCTAAGTACTAAATACTAAGTACTAAATACTAAGTACCTATTTGTAACTTTGGCAAAAGACAGTTATTAACTTAACAATTATTTCAACTGTTATTGCACTAAATATTACTTGTTAGAGGTTAATTTATTACACTGGCATTGATGTTGTTGCACAGACAAATAGCTATCCATAATAATCAAATGATTATTAATTTATTGTGTTTGAGATAGGTTCTCTGTCACACTTTGAGTTATATCCGATCATTATTTCTAATTTTCATGGCTAGGACTGACGATTAAGAATCTAGACATTACAATGTTTACCCGACTGTGAGAACCTAAGGTTAAGGTTAACTAGATCAATTGGTTCAAATCCAATTAAATAATTATCTAAATGGTTCACCCGTTATTTATTAATGGAGATTTTTATATACGCGTTGCAACGATATTCAAGATATAAGGATAATTGGTTCAAATCCAATTAAATAATTACCTAAATTGTTTATCCGTTATTTATTAATGGATGTTTTCAAGATATAGAAATAACTGGTACAAATCCTGAAGATACTTGTCTAAGTGGTTCAGTTATTATTAATTAAGGAGATAACTATGTACACAATGACGACGACGATATATAATGATGGTTGACTTTTACTTTTGACGACATTTACATGACCATATATACATAAGTAGAGTGTTGACAGTTAGTAAATATTTAAAATAAAGTAGAATGAATAGATATACAATTTTATGTACGAGGAGATGTGATTTTGGAATACCTATAATGTGACGCAATCTGCGTAAGTGTGCGTAAACTTTATCTATTTCCCGATGAATACGATACAAAGAGGGCGGTTTTTACGGCACACACACACTAACACTAATGAGACATCTATCTCGGATGGTTCGGATCAAGATGATCGAACACGCCAATTGAATCAAGCTACCATTATATACTATAGTGTCGACAGCGTGTAATCCCTGTATGTGTAGACTGTCTAAACAAGCGGGCATGCGATAAGTCATGTGTGGGAGATATCTGTTTGCCCAACGCGGGTCACGTACATGTGAATAAAGGGCATAGATCCCTTCGCAGACAGACTCTCTCATGCAACGCGGGACGCGCTAGAAGCAAGCCTACTGTTACAGCCTTTTGAGAACACGTCTGTGATCGGCCCATATTATAAATCTCCGAAACATACCCTATACTCAAACTATTATGGCTATAGATTACTTAGATCTAGCAACTATCCGAGTATTCTCATATTCACACAAACACACAAGCACGCATGCACGCATGCTACAACTTAAGTTGTCGAGAATGTTAGATTTAAGCTACAGTAACATTCCTCTCAGTTAACGTAAATAACTGCGCAACCTTAAAGTAATCGCCGCTAGCGTAAAAGTAACAAAAGCTCGTATAACTGAATTACTGAGTTAATTCACAATCACATGAGTGGGATTTTACAATCAACAGTATCCGAATATACATATATATATAAGTCAACTATTTCTGACTCACTCTTGATGACACATGACCTTGACAATGACCCTGAGACTATGAAATAAATAAAATAACTGATATTAATAATTCTAGGAAATCATGGTTAACTCATCATAACTCATGAGACTAATTGCATTGATAATATTTCTTTACAAATTATTACGAGCTATGTTAAGATTAAGTAGACAGTAGTTTTGCATTTTCCGCTTCATCCTACAGGACTCGTGTGAAAACCATTTTCCGGCATATACACGCGGTAGCTGAAACCCGGGGTAAGTTGTAGAAAATAGCCCATATATTATTTTATTTTCATGAATCATTACTGAAACTTGGAACCATATACTGTGTTTAACAACAATTCGAACTAGGATGTTTATTTACAGCACTTTTCTTTTAAAACGGCATTAATTAAATTTATAAAAACTATGGTATGAATATAGGATGTATTAGAATATTATGTTAATTTAATCTAGACGATCACGCGCCCTATAAAACTCAATATAGACGATCACGCCCAACTAAAACTCAACTAAAAATTATTAATTAAATAAAACCTCACACTAGTATATCAGCAGAGGTTAGGTAAGAGTACAGACTTCACGACAGTCTTCCGACAGGGGGGGGGGGGGGGTTATTACATCTGATGCCCGTGACCGAGGATCTCGTTTATAAAAGGCATTGAAATAATTCAATGACGCGAGATAAAAGAACTAAGTTGGATCTTGAAATCGGTACGAAAGTAACTTTATTTTATAATATTCATATTTCTTTATAGAGTAGACAATAAAAATAAAACACAACGTAGGTAATACTCGTAATTATTATATATCACAATAATTTTACACAACGTAGGTAATACTCATAATAATTATACATGATTATATTCATTAAATTTTCTGGACTCAGTTAGATGGAATTGAAACACAACGTATGTGGTTAAACAGGGGATATTGGTTCTGTGTTTTGGAATGGAAATTGGGCTCTTTTCTGCAACTATTTCTGAGAATGCGTCATATGTCATAATTCGAATTATCTCTATTAATAATAATATCCTCCCGACCGAATTTCGACCACGGCGGATAGTCTCAATGGTGAATAGCCAATCACGTAGGACATATTATAGTGTACAAGCGTGTACGCAAACGCAGGGGCACTTTCTGTTTCATCGCTCTCATGATCCGATGGGACGACTATCGACACGACTGGAAAGAGGTCAGGTACAGGACCAAGGTACTTTCTGAGGCACGGAGGTGTAACACCACCAACTTCCAGACTTCGGACTGACACAGAGAAATTTCTTTTACGGAAAAACCCCATCTTTATTTTATTACTGATTTAGTTGATTTGTTAAAACTGATGTGAGGCATTGATATAAAATTTTATATTGTAATCTATTTAGAGTGTATGCGTCCGTAGCGGTCAACAAAGAAGTTATCAAACAATGGGGATAATAACTTAAACTTATTACTAAGTCCTACTTTCATAGATAGTAGAATAAATAAGACAATTAGTCTGGTAAAAATAAAAAAAAAAAACGCGGGGGTTCGTTTATTAGTATATAAGTAATTAACAGGCTGGTTGGCGTGGTTGATAAATGATTGGTTTTCATTCCACAGGTCCTGGGTTCGATTCCCACATAGGACAGGTATTTGTGTGTATGAAATGTTTGCTTGGCACGGGTTAATTTATTAGTAAATAAGCAATTGACGAGCCGGTTTATATAGTTGATAAATGGTTGCTTTCTTGCCGCAGGTTGTGGGTTCGATTCCCACCCAGGACATGAACTTGTGTGTATGAAATGTTTCTTTGTCCTGAGTCAGGGTATGATTATCTACATATATAATTATGAGATCTTTGGGGGAGGCCTTTGTCCAGCAGTGGACATCTTTCGGTTGATATGATGATGATGATGAATTAGGTGCTTACAAAATAGAAGTATATGTAGTATATCAGGGATCTGGTATTCATAATATAAGCTATGCTTAGTTTGGGATCATATGGCCTCGTGTGAATAATGTATATAATTATTTTTTTTAATGAGGTAACAAAGGTTGGAAAGCCAATAAAAGATTGAGAGGATTAATGATAGTCTGGGAGGGGAGATCAGTCTACAACAAATAAATTCAATTAATCAAGTAGACCAAAGCATGGTAGATTTAAATTAAGTTAATGAGAAAGTTATGTGGCGCAGTAGTTAAGACAGTCGCCTCGAAACTTGGTGTCCTGGGTTCGATTCCCGCGCCGAAGAACTATTTGTGTGATCCATAAATAGTTGTTCTGAGTATAGATGGAGAATTTGTGTCTGACAATTATATTTTTGTAAATTACTTCGCGAAACAGGAATTAGATTATCTAGTGCGTGCGTAGTTTTTTTTAATAATATAAAAAATTGTACTACTGGTGTTGTCAAGCAATTGAATCGCTTTTGCCTAGAATAAATATTAATATTACAGGATGGATTGACAAAATATTACCCTATTTTAATTACGTCCTAAATTAGTTCAGTTTGTCTGCAAACAAAACTTTTAAATGTTTCGTTTGTGACAAAGGGAGGGGGATGTAGTAGTACGATACCCCATGCTTAAAGGATGCAGAAATATCTACCTATGTGTTTGAATATGGTAGGTACTGGCAAGTATATAAGCATTATATAGGACCTCAAGTAAAGGAATGCACTCCAAGTTTCTCACAATAATCAGCCATAGGATGTAGGCAAAAAATTAATATTTATCGTTTTGGGTTTAGCTAAGAATTTTAAATTCAAGAGCCCATAAAACTCTAGTCGATAAGTGACACAACAAAAAATCATCGAGGTATTAGAAATTTGGTGACCACTTGAGACATCATGTGCAAGTGTCTCGACCCTAAACAATATTTATTGGTTTCTATCGAAAGATTGGTTTGGAAAGGGAAGTAACACGTTTATTTTTATGCATAGTAGGAATATTTCGTTAGTCTTAGAACTGTCGCGCGCCGGTTACAATCGGGATTGTTATATTCTAACATATCGCAATAATTTTATAAGATTTAAATTAAAGTCAGTGTGTATTAGTGTTAGAGTCAGTGTTTGCTTATTAAATATTATAACTAAATTAATTAAATTCAGTGAATGTAGCCGGTTTCCTGAAATTGAAAGCTAAGTACATTAGGCAAAACTTTGTTTACTATTTCATATTTTATTTCCATTAAATACTAAGTTCTATATTTATATATTACTGGATAAAACGCTGTTTACTATTTCATATTTCATTTCACTTAACACTAAGTACTAAACTCTAAGTACTAAATACTAAGTACTAAATACTAAGTACCTATTTGTAACTTTGGCAAAAGACAGTTATTAACTTAACAATTATTTCAACTGTTATTGCACTAAATATTACTTGTTAGAGGTTAATTTATTACACTGGCATTGATGTTGTTGCACAGACAAATAGCTATCCATAATAATCAAATGATTATTAATTTATTGTGTTTGAGATAGGTTCTCTGTCACACTTTGAGTTATATCCGATCATTATTTCTAATTTTCATGGCTAGGACTGACGATTAAGAATCTAGACATTACAATGTTTACCCGACTGTGAGAACCTAAGGTTAAGGTTAACTAGATCAATTGGTTCAAATCCAATTAAATAATTATCTAAATGGTTCACCCGTTATTTATTAATGGAGATTTTTATATACGCGTTGCAACGATATTCAAGATATAAGGATAATTGGTTCAAATCCAATTAAATAATTACCTAAATTGTTTATCCGTTATTTATTAATGGATGTTTTCAAGATATAGAAATAACTGGTACAAATCCTGAAGATACTTGTCTAAGTGGTTCAGTTATTATTAATTAAGGAGATAACTATGTACACAATGACGACGACGATATATAATGATGGTTGACTTTTACTTTTGACGACATTTACATGACCATATATACATAAGTAGAGTGTTGACAGTTAGTAAATATTTAAAATAAAGTAGAATGAATAGATATACAATTTTATGTACGAGGAGATGTGATTTTGGAATACCTATAATGTGACGCAATCTGCGTAAGTGTGCGTAAACTTTATCTATTTCCCGATGAATACGATACAAAGAGGGCGGTTTTTACGGCACACACACACTAACACTAATGAGACATCTATCTCGGATGGTTCGGATCAAGATGATCGAACACGCCAATTGAATCAAGCTACCATTATATACTATAGTGTCGACAGCGTGTAATCCCTGTATGTGTAGACTGTCTAAACAAGCGGGCATGCGATAAGTCATGTGTGGGAGATATCTGTTTGCCCAACGCGGGTCACGTACATGTGAATAAAGGGCATAGATCCCTTCGCAGACAGACTCTCTCATGCAACGCGGGACGCGCTAGAAGCAAGCCTACTGTTACAGCCTTTTGAGAACACGTCTGTGATCGGCCCATATTATAAATCTCCGAAACATACCCTATACTCAAACTATTATGGCTATAGATTACTTAGATCTAGCAACTATCCGAGTATTCTCATATTCACACAAACACACAAGCACGCATGCACGCATGCTACAACTTAAGTTGTCGAGAATGTTAGATTTAAGCTACAGTAACATTCCTCTCAGTTAACGTAAATAACTGCGCAACCTTAAAGTAATCGCCGCTAGCGTAAAAGTAACAAAAGCTCGTATAACTGAATTACTGAGTTAATTCACAATCACATGAGTGGGATTTTACAATCAACAGTATCCGAATATACATATATATATAAGTCAACTATTTCTGACTCACTCTTGATGACACATGACCTTGACAATGACCCTGAGACTATGAAATAAATAAAATAACTGATATTAATAATTCTAGGAAATCATGGTTAACTCATCATAACTCATGAGACTAATTGCATTGATAATATTTCTTTACAAATTATTACGAGCTATGTTAAGATTAAGTAGACAGTAGTTTTGCATTTTCCGCTTCATCCTACAGGACTCGTGTGAAAACCATTTTCCGGCATATACACGCGGTAGCTGAAACCCGGGGTAAGTTGTAGAAAATAGCCCATATATTATTTTATTTTCATGAATCATTACTGAAACTTGGAACCATATACTGTGTTTAACAACAATTCGAACTAGGATGTTTATTTACAGCACTTTTCTTTTAAAACGGCATTAATTAAATTTATAAAAACTATGGTATGAATATAGGATGTATTAGAATATTATGTTAATTTAATCTAGACGATCACGCGCCCTATAAAACTCAATATAGACGATCACGCCCAACTAAAACTCAACTAAAAATTATTAATTAAATAAAACCTCACACTAGTATATCAGCAGAGGTTAGGTAAGAGTACAGACTTCACGACAGTCTTCCGACAGGGGGGGTGGGTTATTGCAGCTCCCAGACTATAAATAACAGAAATACATCATCTGTGAAAATTTCAACCGTCTAACTATCACGGTTCATGAGATACAGCCTGATGGCAGACAGACGGAAAGCGGGGTCTTAGTAATAGGGTACGGAGACTTAAAAATGACAAACATGAATGTCACAAATACACACGCAAATTATTTACACAGAATGTACAAGTATATCCAAATGAGCACTAAATTAGATTGATCAAAGTGCTATTGACGACAATTAGTTAAAATATATTAGCTGTGCCTAAATGTTCTGTAATAATGCTCAAATTAGAAAAAGCATCCCTAGGAGTGTACAGTAGCGACCTCTATATTATTTTATGTGATTACATTCAACTTATAATCTATGATTGTGTATACTCTTTGACAATAAAGTTCAGTTTGTTCTGCCATTCTGTTACTACAAGAAGCACATTGTTTTATTTTCAATATAACTACTAATTATAACATGTTCGTATACTAAATCTTGACGACCTCGAGTTTGGGGTTCGAAACCCGCACAGGACAACTATTTGTGTGCATGAACATTGCATTTGCCCCGAGTTTGGGTGTATTTATATAAGTATATATTAACAAAAAAAAAACAGTTATCTGATTTCCATAGTACAAGCTCTGCTTCGTTTGGGATCAGATGGTCGTGTGTGAACAATGTCTCAGGATATTATTCACATCATCAGTCCGATATCGTCCAGTGCTGAACATAGGCCTCACCCAAAAGTTTCTATAACGTTGTCATTTGAAGAGATTTGCTGCAGTCACGGCGCTTCGCATGTGAATTGGCGATTTCGGTGCTAGCTAGTACATAGATGGCGCTGCTGCTCGACTACCTGGTGTAACCCTTAGACGCCTTTTACGACAACTTATTAGTCTTTTCCTAGAAAGGATGAATGAAAGAAGATTGGCAAAAGAAGTATACCTGGCCTGTGTGAATGGGACAACTGGGAGGGGAAGACCACGTCGAACATTCTCTGACCAAATTGGAGATGTTCTCAAGAAAGGGCAGGTCAGAAGTACCCTAAACCGTCGAGCATGTATGAAGAATATAATGACAGTAATCGAGGCAAAAGAAGTATGCAAAGATCGTGACAAATGGAAATCCGTTGTCTCTGCCTACCCCTCTGGGAAACAGGCGTGAGTCTATGTATGTATGTATGTATGTATTAGTCTTTCTAGGTTGGAAACCACACGGCTATTATTATTACACATGTTGTAAAGGTTAGCAATATAGTTCATAACGTTTACTACGGTCTATATGCTCACCTTTACAATCGAAACGTTATCGGAGTACGTAAATATGATAAATGTTAAGCGTTATGCTCTTCCATTATCTGTTTTCATTGACAAACTTATCAAAGTATCGCGCCTGATATTCCATTTTATGATATCATGGCCTTCTTGATCGCATTGTCATAAATGTACAGACAAAATGGGACGAGTGATATTAGAGTTTGGGCTAGTAAAGTTCCTAGCTCCGGAGTCATAAAGGTGTTGGTGTTACACCCCCATCCCTCGGTGAGGACATAAACTGTTTCTCCTGTGCCTCTTTCTCAATTCGGTCGCGGTAGTATGTTTTCCTATTCTGTATCGATATAGAGTGAGAAAATGTTGGTGACCTGTGTTTCTACACACACTTTTACATATTAATAATAATAATAAAATACGTTTATTTTTCCTTCTACAAGTTATAATTTAATTTGTCAATAACACATTGTTAGGTCTCTTTTTAGATTGGCAGTCGTAACGGTAATTACTCAGGAGCACAGTCCGTTTTGTTACGTATCAAATTCGTAATCCGTCAAATTAGTAAATTGTCAAAATAGCAAACCTTCAAAATAGGAACCGTCAAAATAGCAAACTGTCAGAATATCAAACCGTTAAAACAGCAAAACGTCAAAATAAGGATCAATCAAAATATGGATCAATCGAAATTGTAAATCAT
Organism: Pseudoips prasinana; assembly: GCA_951640165.1. Lineage (NCBI taxonomy): Eukaryota > Metazoa > Arthropoda > Insecta > Lepidoptera > Nolidae > Pseudoips > Pseudoips prasinana. The sequence goes on from OX621260.1 coordinate 22,922,208, forward strand.
CGACGCCGCGACACCTTGACGATTACGATTACGATCTAGTCTGTTTGCTAATTTGACCGTTTGAGATTAGAAAATTATGTGAATTTGACCATTCAATCGCTATCTCAACAGTTCGAGATATGGACCAATCGTTATTTTGATCGATCGCAATTTCGGTGGGTTTTCAGTCATTTGACCAGACCCGACGAAATTCTTCTTTTCTTTAAAAGTCAACGCCCGCACTAGGGAAGCTAATCCCTGTGTCGCGAGATACTTTACAAACATATAAAAGACGGACAAAAATTACATGCAGACTCAGAACAACTGTTTATGGGTCACACAAATAGTTTTTCGGCGCGGGACTCGAACACGAAGTGGTCAGGCGAATGGTTTAGCCGCTGCACCACACGTGCAGTCAACTCTATAATAACACTACTGCCTCACTTTCCACTGTGTGTAAACTACACTACAATTTGCTGCATCAAAATCTTGCGTTCAAAAATGAATTAGTCCGAAAAAAACGTATAATTTAGATAGAATCGTATATTTTTCATATAGACCTTGTTTACTCTGGCCTGAGAGGAGACTTTCCACGAGTTACATAAGGTCAATGAACTGGGTTACTTTGAGTCTTCAGAAAAATGTAGCAAATTTACCCATATACTAATTTCCGGTAGTAATTACCATCTCTGTGTAAGAGCGGCGAGGCGTAAACCACTCGGACCTTTGCGCCCGGGACGTTGTGGGACCGGATCCCAAACTAAACAGATATTTAAATAAAAACGAATATTTCTTCATACACATTGTGTCATTGAGTGTTGTAAATATATGTCATAGTGAACGATTATTGAAAAAGCTCATTCGATGCCAAAACACGACTCGTAAATTTCTTCACCGACAAAAATCACATAATCACCTCTAGGAAGAGCTTCATCATCATCATAATATCAGCCGAAGGACGTCCACTGCTGGACAAAGGCATCCCCTAAAGATCTCCACGTTTTCCAGTCTTGCGCTCCATATACAGCGGTTTCTAGCAAAGCAAGAAGATTTTACAACATAGGTTTCAAAAACAAAATGAGTTTTGGTTTTTATAACTCTATAGCTCTAATTGTATTGTAAAATTCATCCACAATGAAAATTGTTACTGAATAAATAATAAATAGCCTTGTATGGCTTGTTTTTAGTAGAAAGGCACTTTATAAATTTATCAATATTTTTCTAATAAATATTATATTCTGGTGTATATATGTATACAGATGGAACAGTAAGAACATTAATTTATCGGTGAAAACAAAGTCCTCAGACTTGCTCAGACCATAAATAGCCGTGACTGCACTTTTTTGCAATATGAAAATAGCATCTATGTCAGCTGCCGAACTCTACCGCAAAAATGCCACATAGCATATGGGAATGAGCGAAATCACACTAATATTATAAAGGCGAAAGTTTGTGAGTGTGTATGTTTGTTACTTCTTCCCGTCTAAACGGCTGAAGTGATCTTAATAAAATTTGGTATGGAGTTAGCCGACACCCTGGATTAACACATAGGCTATAAATTTTTATTTTTTATTTATTTATTTTCCTCTTACATCTATCTTTACAGGTATAAGTCCAATGCGATAGAGTGCTTATCTAAGTATAATACAATTTTATACCACTGAACAAATTTTACTTATAACTTATACATAATGCACTTCTCGTGAACTCACTCAGAGAACACACAAATAGGTCAGTCTCAGCTGCTATAAGGTTAAGAGTACGAAGAGCACGCGTCAGGGGCGCCTCATGTACAAGATTAGTCCGACCACGCGGTTCCACTAGCCATCGCGGCCGTCTCCTTCTCCAAACATACCTGTCCGGGACACACAGGGCTATCTGTTCTAAAACATCAGCATTAATGAAATTGATAAAGTTTAACGCGGGTAAAACCGCGGGGCACAACTAGTATACTAATAAAGTAGTTCGTTCGTCAGAAAATATTTCCAGAATTAATTTAGCAGATATTTGTTATCTATACATTACATATAATAAAATCGTAGGAAAGTTGAAACTGTACATTGAATTTATTTTTAAAAGGATACTTGGGGCGTGATCTACAATCTGTATCGAAGCCAAAAATATAGTTTTTAGAATTTTTGTCTGTGTGTCTGTTTGTCTGTATGTATATTCGGGCTAAACTCAAAAAGTACTGCATGGATTTACTTCAAATTTTGCATGAATATTACTAAGAGGTCGGGTCAACATATAGTCTACATATTATCACGCTGTCACCTATGGGGGAGGAGCTGTGTTAATTTATAAAATTTAACGCGGGTAAAACCGCGGGGCACAGCTAGTGTGTAATAAAAATACTCTTTAAATTTCATAAGCACCTATTATACGATGGTATGACGACAATTATTTAAAGATTATAGATATTTTAGCCAATAACCACTGGCTAAAATGTCTTATTTTAATATTTATCTGTGTACAAAGTGTATGTATACACTACATACTAATAGTATGTAGTGTATACATACACTTTGTATGTCATATATAGTAGCATAAACTACACACAATATGCTCTTTTCTATTTAGTTTCTCCTCTCGCGGGTCTGCTGGAAGAGATTTCTATTGAAATAAGCAGTACCTTTGTACAATCTTTTCTTGTATTATGTTTTTATTTGTGTGTACATAAATTATTAAATAAAAATAAATAAATTTATTTTTAAATATATCATAACCCTTGACCTCTGGATTAGCAGTTAGGGTCACTAACCACTAGACCAACAGGCAATATAGTGTACACTTATTATTTTGTTATTATTATTTTTTATTTTATTAACAACGCCAGCACCAGGAAATCTAATCCCTGTGTCACGGGGTACTTTACAAACATATATTAGACGGTCACAAATTACATCCAAACTCAGAACAACTATTTATTGGTCACACAAATAGTTGTCCGGCGCGGGACTCGAACATTCGACACGAAGTGGCGAGGCGACTGGCTTAGACGCTGCGCCACACGTGCAATCAAACTCTGATTTCAAACTAGGCATAGCCTGTATTATGGCAACCAGAAACAGTTTTCTTTTGTAAATACAAACAAAACAGTTTTCAGGTTGCCATAATACAGGCTATGCCTAGTTTGGGATCAGAGTTTGATTGCACGTGTGGCGCAGCGGCTAAGACAGTGGCCTCGCCGCTTGTCAGTACAAACATGCATACATACATATTATAGATAGTGATTGCAATCCGGCGTCATTTTCAGTCCGGCCGGATACGACCGGATCCCCATCAATCCGGCCGGATCCGACCGGATTGATTAAATCAAGATGATTTTCGCTTTTTAGTACAAAATAAGTGAGTTAATCAAGTTTCACTGCACTTATATGTAGGTAGTTTATAAAAAATAAATCACAAATATATAAAATCGACATTATTTCCTAACCAATGTTAAGACAAATAGACAACAAGAAAACAATTAAAATTTAGTAGCGTAGGTACTTAACTAGTAATAATTTTACGACGTAACGAGTAGCTCAGTCTTTCTATATTTCACTTTCACAGATAGATCAATTTATAAGTAACAATATTAATTATCAAGTAACTATAATATCTAATAGATACAATTAACCTTACGTAATTAACTGAAATGAGATCAAAATCATTATTAAAGTATTTGAGAATGCTAACAAACAAGTCTTATAGGTATTTATGATTATGACAGATACCATCATTATTTTCCCACAAACTGCTAGCACCGGATCCGGTCTTCGGATCCGGTATATTGGTACCGGATCCGGTAACCATTAAATGATGCCGGATCCGACGGATTACCGGATCCGTTTTTCCGGATTGCAATCCCTAATTATAGACAAATTACACCCATACATAAAACAAAAAAAACTTGAGAGGTGTCAAGGGACACCCGAATGGAACGAAGTTATTTCTTATTATTTATTATGTACAAAAAACCTGTATACACTCAAAAAATAATCGTCGCGACACCACACTGTTCAATGCCAAATAGAAATGAAAATATCTGGCTTGCTTTCTATAAGAGAGAGAGAGAGACAGACAGAGAAACATGCGCACGCCGCACAGATGCAAAAAGTGTCGTGACAACTTTTCGTAAGATTTTTTTCCGTCTAGGCCCCTTTCACAACGCGCGATAAGAAACTTCGTTCCAAAAATAGAGCTCATCACACAAAGATTTGTCCTGGGTAGGGATTGAATCCACGACCTCTGGTTTAAGAGTCCGGGTCACTAATCATTAGACCAACAGGCAATATAGTGTACACTCATTATTAACACAAATGAAAATGTGTCCTCGTCTATAATAGCGATAGATTAGTTCTAGGCGCGCCTTTTTTCCACTGAATCCATCGCATCGCTATTTTGCACCTCAATAATAGATCTCCGATATTTGTAATACCAAGAACGAAGTAAGTAAATCAAAGAAAATGAGGCGCGTCACGAAAAAATCTCGTTTCGCAGAATTTACCACATAATATATACATATAGCTAGGTGACTAGGTAGAATGTATTTCGGGAACCGCGGTGTTACGCTAAGAATAATATTACTGGCGTTTAAAACGGTCATTATCACTACACATTTCTTCACATTTCCACGTAACAAGTAGCTAGGGAAGCGAATTGATGTTACGACGTGAATATGGTAGCATTAAAGCGCGAACGTCGTCGTTATAAAGTCAAGGTCCGCCATAATAATAATATAGAATTCTTACCTTAATATAGACATAACCATTCAGACAAGATGTAGTAAATCTATCTTCATATATATATATATATATACTAGCTGTGCGCCGCGGTTTTACCCGCGTAAAATTTTATAAATTATCACAGCTCCTCCCCCGTAAGTGATAGCGTGATAATATGTAACCTATATGTTGACCCGACGTCTTAGTAACATTTATGCAAAATTTGAAGTAAATCCATACAGTACTTTTTGAGTTTAGCCCGGACATACATATAGACAAACATTCAAAAAACTATATTTTTGGCTTCTATATCGATAGTCGATCACGCCCCAAGTATCCTTTTAAAAAAATATTAAATGTTCAGTTTTGACTTTCCTACGATTTTATTATATGTAATATATGTAGGTATAGATAAATCAATTGCTGTTCGTTAGTCTCGCTAAAACTCGAGAACGGTTGACCGGATTTATCTTATCTTGGTCTTGAAATGTTCGTGGATGTCTAGGGAAAGTTTAAAAGAAAGATTCGAATAATTTCCGGGAAAACCCTAAAAACAGCCCTTTTCTTTTTCCCATATAAACATTTCTAAAACAAAAGTTTAGGTCTTTTATTTATCAATTGAGGCAGTACAAAGTCTGCCATGTCAGCTAATCCTTACTAATATTATAAATGCAAAAGTAACACTGTCTGTCTGTCTATCTGTTACTCTCTCACGCCAAAACTACTGAACGGATTTGAATGAAATTTGGTATACAGATGGTCTAGACCCTGAGAAAGAACATAGGCTAATTTTTATAGTTAGGATAACACATAGGCCATATTTTATAAAGTTTAACGCGGGTAAAACCGCGGGGCACAGCTAGTTATGTATAAAACTTTAAATTTTGATAATTAAACCTATATATAAGCTTAACAATATACAAATATGAGTTAGCTTAATGATGGGCCGGTTGACATTGTTGGTAGATGCTTTGCCTTTCACGCCGCAAGTCGTGGGTTCGATTCCCACCCACGACAGGTATTTGTGTGCATGAACACATCTGTTTGTCCTGAGTCTGGGTGTAATTATCTATATAAGTATATGTAGTACATCAGTTATCTGGTTTCCATAGTACAAGCTCTGCTTAGTTTGGGATTAAATGACCTTGTGTGAATAATGTCCCACGATATTTATTTATTTATTTAACTGAAATTTTATCTAAATGTTTTCATACAATCCGTGTACTCTGTACCTAGGAATAATTATGTGCTTGACTGAATTAGTACAAACATGTTTTGAATATTTAGAAGCGCTTTCTTAAAGTCTACTTGAATAAAAACCTTATTTTTAGGGTTCCGTACCCAAAGGGTAAAACGGGACCCTATTACTAAGACTTCGCTGTCTGTCTGTCCGTCTGTCACAAGGCTGTACCTCATGAACCGTGATAGTTAGACAGTTGAAATTTTCACAGATGATGTAATTCTGTCGCCACTATAACGACAATACTAAAAAATAAATATTTAAGGAGGCTCCCATACAACAAACGTGAATTTTTTCCTCTTTTTTATAGATAATACGGAAACAGTAATAGTACGGAACCCTTCGTGCGCGAGTCCGACTCGCACTTGGACGGTTTTTTTTATTCAGTCTGGTTTGTACACCACAAACTGCTATGTAGTAAAACAATTTGTTCTGGTTAGAATAAAACAAGTTAAATTCATCGCGTGCACACGTTTCGCTCACGCCATCCAAAGTCTTCGCTTGAACTTCATCGCCAATGTACATTAAAATGAAATGAAAATCAGTCTTATAGATGTCCTTGTACCGTGTATATTGTACTATAGAACCCACGTAAATATACTCTTTTGTAACGCGAAATTGGATCTTGTTGCCTATATTATAAAGGTGATTTTAAGGTCAAGGTGTATCAACCAACGTGATATCGACTGTCCCTAAGTTTTTATAAGTTTTGTTTTGTTATGGAAATGACTATGCATTTTTATATACTTAGGTAGCGATTATTTTTGACTTGCTAAAACTTGACAAAAGCTTTAAGTTTTTCAGGATTCTTTTTTGTTTTGTTTTGTATTTATGTGATAGATAGCAAACGAGCTAGTGGGTGTCTGTTGGTAAGTGATTGCCGCCGCCCATGGGCACTCGCAACACCAGAGGGCCCTCATTTTTTAAATTAAATTATACCAGATGTGCCCCGCGGTTTTACCCGCGTTAAACTTTATAAATTATAGCCTATGTGTAAATCTAGGGTGTCAGCTATCTCCATACCAAACTTTAGTAAAATCGCTCCAGCCGTTTAGACGTGGACAATTCACAAACTTTCGCCTTTATAATATTAGTGTGATGAGTATTTTCATTGAAGCTTTTTAACAAGATTACTTTTAATAAGAAGGGTCCGGAATAAGATCGTGTGATAACGTCGAAAAGGGTATTTCTAGGATAGCTAGAACTTTAAATAATTAATGTGGCGAGAGGTGGAGCTGTCATAGGTTAGGCCTTGCCGTCAACCCTGACAAATGCCAAGCCATCGAATGTGAAGCTCCCGTTTGATGAGCAGATTAGATTTAAATCAAATTCCATGCATAATATTAATTGACCTGTTGCTCTAGTGGTTAATGACCCTGGCTGCTAAGCCAGAGGTCGTGGGTTCGATTCCCACCAGGGACAAAATATTGTGTAATGAGTACAATTATTTGTTCTGTCTCTGGGTGTAATTTATCTATTATATGTATGTATTTGGAAATATATATGTATATTTATCAGTTTTCTGGACAACATATTTCCTAAATATAATATGTACATTTATCAGTTTTCTGGTCACCATAGCACAGGTTTTGCCTAGTTAGGGATTCTTCAGATCAACCGAAAGACGTCCACGGCTGGATACAGGCCTCCCCCAAATGCCGGTCTTGCGCTATCCGCATCGAGCGATTTCCAGCGACCCGCACAAGATCATCGGTCCATCTTGTAGGGGGCCTGCCCACGTTACGTCTTCCGGTTCGTGGTTGCACTCAAGAACCTTACTGCCCCAGCGGCCGTCGGCTCTACGAGCCCTGCCCACTGCCATTTCAACTTGGCAATTATTACGGCTATGTTGGTTACTTTGGTACGTCTGCGGATTTCAGCATTTTTGAATCGATCTCGCAGGGAAACTCCAAGCATAGCCCTTTCCATTGCTCTTTGGGTGACCTTGAGCCGCCTGATAAAGCCCATGGTGAGCGACCACGTCTCTGTTTCATAAGTCATCACTAGCAACACACTGGTCGAAGAGTTTCGACTTGAGACACTGCGGTATTTGGGACGAGAAGATATTACGTTGCTTCCCAAACGCTGCCCAGCCGAGTTGGATTCTACGATTGACCTCCTTCTCGAAGTTGGACCTACCTAGTTGGGATTTTTTCCCAACTCAATAATACCCACATGCATGTGTTCCTATGTAGGTACATACACAATATATGTAAATATTTATAGACAGTGGTATCGGTAACGGTAAGTGTCGAGAGTAAATTTGTTTTTGCCAATCTCAAAATGCCCAACGCACCTAAAGAAGTTTTAAATTCAGTAGATGTTACTTAACTTCCATGGTTATTAACTACTCTGTATTTGGTTGGTGTTTACCCAAACCTGCACCCATATATCAGGTTTGTTTGGCTATTACAAAATTAATTAAAGTTTGTTTTGTTGTTAGGTATACGGTTTGACTGCTTCGTTTGTCTAGCGGTAGAATGTTCCACTGCAGATAATGAGTTCTTGGGTTCAAATCCAGGATCTACAACCTATACAATATATTAACCATTCGATATTATGAACATTCAAGTTTAGACATTTGATTTATAGGGGCATGGAGCAAAAGTAGGGCACCGGAGCAGCATTCCCGGGATCCCGGGGCTCCTTCCACTAAGCACCAAGAGAAGTCCCCAACTTAGGTTTAGTCGGTGCAAGTCTGATATACCTACCGGCAGACAATTTTTGCGGGTGGCAACCGTAGGCATGCCGTGCCGTGGCAAAAAGGAAAACCGGCCAAGTGCGAGTCGGACTCGCCCATGAAGGGTTCCCTAGCAGCAAGTATTTCAGTTGATTAAATGAACATACGCTACTAGAAAAGTAGATTAAGTAGAGCTGCGACTGTATGGCAACGCTAGCAACAAATCAATCGTTTATCGCGAAAGGATACACTCGATTGAAGGTTCGATATATTAACCATTCAATAATATGCACCCGTGGCGCTAACAGGCTTGCCGCTGTACCGCGTCGTCTAGAAAAGTCCTGCAAATTGACTTACGTAATAGGCCCAACAGTCTATAATAACCTACCAGACAAAGTTGTCGGGAGCTCTAATATGGATTGTTTTAAGGATACCTTGAGAAAATGGCTTATGGAACAGTTGTTCTATTCCTTCGATGAATTTTTAAAACATAAAAAGGCTAAAATTAATTCTTGATACTTACTTACTTGATAATACTGTAATATCTACTGATTTTAAAATTTTTCTTATTTCTGTTGCAATTGACATTAGACGACAACATGCATTTCTTATTTATTGTAATTACTGACATTCTAATCCACATGTTTTATTTCACTTATTATTGATGTGTTATATTATTAATGTTTTTATGTGTTGTGTTATATTATACGAATTTGTTAATAAGATTGTGACATGTAAACCTGTTTACGAATAAATAAACTATAAACTATGAACATTCGACTATTTAGACATTATATTTACAGAGTTCGATCAATAATAATTCATATTTGACTGCACGTGTGGCGCAGCGGCTCAAACAGTCGCCTCGCCGCTTAGCGTCGCGGGTTCTAGTCCCGCGTCGAACAACTATTTGTGTGACCCATAAATAGTTGTTCTGAGTCTGGATGTAATTTGTGGCCGTCTATTATATGTTTGTAAAGTACCCCGCGATACAGGAATTAGATTACCTAATGCGGGCGTCGTAAACAAAAATATATATTACCTACACGATTATTTGGAATTAAAATTATTTATTTATTTATTTAAGGATCGTCAACGTTACATACACTCATGCAGTTATAAGACACGTACATACTTAAAAATAATAGTGCTGCAACACTTAAAGATGACCACAGCATTAAAATTTTACATTATAATGATACAATTACCACTTCACCTATGTGTTTTAAATAACACGTGCATACCATCTCGGCTTGCTCTGGGAATATTTTCTAAATTATAAAGTCTTATCTAGATAGCAATGGCTCAAAATAATTTAGTGTGGAGATAAACACCATGACACAGTATAAAAATGGACAGTAAGGTAACTAAGACTAATTATTGATGAAATATTTTTATTGATGAATTGACTGCACGTGAAGCGCAGCGGCTAAGACAGTAGCCTCGCCCCTTCGTGTCGCAGGTTGAAGTCCCGCGCTGGTCAACTATTTGTATGACCGATAAATAGTTATTCTGAGTCTGGATGTAATTTGTAACCGTATATTGACGATCACCGTAGCCTAGTTCGAATCCTGTTAAGAGCAAATATTTGTGTGATGAGCACGAATATTTGTTTCTGAGTCATGGATATTTTCTATGCATTTAAGTATTTATCTATCTATATAAGTATGTATATGGTCGCCTGGTACCCATAGTACAAGCTTTGCTTAGTTTGGGGCTAGGATGATCTGTGTGATATTGTCCCTATATATATTATATTATGTTTGCAAAATACCCCGCGACACAGGGTTAGATTTACTAGTGCGGGCGTTGTCTTTATTTAAAAAAAACACGCTCTATTGAAACTATAGGGTTGTAACTTTTAATGTTTTAGATTATTTTTTATTGAAACATATTTGTTTAATAAATCTGCAAGACGGTTAAGTATAGGTTGAAGTCCCGCGCTGATCCACTATTTGTGTGACCTATAAATAGTTATTCTGAGTCTGTATGTAATTTCCATCCGTCTATTACGTTTGTAAAGTACCCCGCGACACAGGGTTAGATTCACTATTGCGGGCGTTGTCTTTATTTTAAGAAAATCACGCTCTATTGAAGCTGTAGGGTTGTAAGTTTTAATATTTTAGATACCTATTATTTTTTATTGAAACATATTTGTTTAATAAATCTGCAGGACGGTTAAGTATAGGTTGAAGTCCCGCGCTGATCAACTATTTGTGTGACCTATAAATAGTTATTCTGAGTCTGTATGTAATTTCCATCCGTCTATTACGTTTGTAAAGTACCCCGCGACACAGGGTTAGATTCACTATTGCGGGCGTTGTCTTTATTTTAAGAAAATCACGCTCTATTGAAGCTGTAGGGTTGTAAGTTTTAATATTTTAGGTACCTATTATTTTTTATTGAGACATATTTGTTTTATAAATCAGCAGTACGGTTAAAATACGAAAACTCCCGTTTTGACAAAGCCGAGTTCAAACAGCCGTATCCTATGCAATACGCACGTGGATTTTTAAAAAGATTGCGGAATTAAACTTATTATAATAATAATATCCTGGGACATTATTTACACACGGCCATCTGATCCCAAACTAAGCAGAGCTTGTACTATGGAACCAGGTAACTGATAAATTAAATATATACTACTTTTCTTTTCTAAATACATACTTATATAAATAATTACACCCAGATTCAGGACAAACAGGCATGTTCATGCACACAAATATATGTCTATATCGAACCCACGACCTCCAGCGTGAAAAGCAAGCATTTTGCCAACCACGCCAACAGGCCCGCCGTATACTTACACGTGTATATACGCGACCACTCGTTTGACGCTGCACTCACTACTGACAGCACCGCGACAACCGCTTAGGGGTCTTGTCGATGCGCATGTTTGTGTGAGCGTACCATTTCGACCTTTGTAGGTAGTAATAATAATAATAATATCTAGGGACAATGTCACACAGATCATCCTAGCCCCAAACTAAGCAAAGCTTGTACAATGGGTACCAGGCGACGATATAAATACTTATATAGATAGATAAATACTTAAATACATAGAAAACATCCATGACTCAGAAACAAATTCGAGCTCATCACACAAATATTTGCAATTACCGGGATTCGAACCCAGGACCACCAGCTTCGTAGGCAGGAGCACTACCATCTAGGGTACGGTGACCGTCAAGTTTACGTCGTAGATAGTTTCCGTACTGTGTATTTTTATACTGAGCTTGATGCTGGCTCTGTAATCTTTAGTAAATATTGCCGGGTATGTATACGACGAGATGTGAGTACAGTTTTAGTGATTACCTGTCATAGATACTCCTAGTACCTACTACTAGATAAAAGATATGATAATACAAAAATGTCGTTTAAATAATTGAATAGCTTGTTTATTTGTGATTTTTAATTACTGAAGTGTAAGTGATGGCCTTCAATAAGGGTAATGATTTTTGTAAGTATTTTCTTCCATTTTTTTTAATCGAAATTTATTACAATAATTATTAATAATCCTGGGACATTTTTAACACACGGCCATTTAATCCAAAACTAAGCAGAGCTTGTACTATGGAAATCAGATAACTAATATATTACATATACTACTTTTCTTTTGTAAATACATTCTTATATAGATAATTACACCCAGACTCAGGACAAACAGACATGTTCATGCACACAAATATCTGTCCTAGGCAGTAATCGAACCCACAACATGTGTCGCGAAAGGCAAACATTTGCCAACAACACAAACCGGCCCGTCAAAATTAGGAAGGGACATTTAACAAAAAGTGTAATTGCGTAGTTTCAATAACAAAATATCTTGGGACAAGTGTCATCACTGTCATCTGATCCCAAACTAGGCAGATCCTGTGCTATGGCAGCCAGACGCCTGATATAGTCCACTGCTGGATATAGGCCGCCCCCAAATGTTTTTATAAGTTGCCATTTGAAGGGGTTTACCGTAGTCACCGCGCTTGGCATCCGAGAAGGCGACCGCAGTTAGGTGGCAGGTAGAACACTCGCAGCAGCAAGAGGTACTCGGTAACGGGATCTAGGGAAACCTTCACAATGATAACACACGTATTAAACACAAATCACTTATTTTATTGAAAACATACTAAAACTAGATTTCACAATGTATGCTATAGCTCTCTATTTTTATAACTGTTGACAAACATCACTCAAACGTAAAATTATACCTTATAAAATAAAATAAAATAAAAAAGGTTTTTATTCACGTAGACTTTAAAAAAGCGCTTGTAAATAGTCAGAACATGTTTGTAGTAATATAGTTGTATACATTATTATTTCTAGTAACATAGATATTTAGGTACATATTGTATGAAAACATTTATAAAATTTATTTTATTATAGCAATGATATTTAGCTAGCTCGTTATTGTCAAGAAATTATGTTTAATTATCTAGTTTAAGTCTAATATTTTTACTACATATTGTCAATGGTTCTGTCTATATTAAGGTATTATTATTATGACGGACCTTGTGTTAATAACGACGGTCGTGCTTTAATGCTACCATCGGATCCAATGCGCCCCAACTGAGAAGACCCAGCGAAACAAACTCAGTGGGTTCATCTACTACCGGTTTCAACACGACCCAGTTGAAACGGTCCGGCGAAACATACTCAAGCGGGCATGAACACGGGATTTGGTCCAATTAGAGTAATTATTTAGTAGGCAAACACAATATATGCTCGATCGGTTGTCTGGATGCTTATTATTATAGATTATATTTAGGTATACAAAAGAAAAACTTCGAAACAATAACATTATTCATTTTGAGACAAAGTCAATAATTTTAAATTAAGTATATGATAGCAATCATTTACAGATAGTTCACGTAACACAGCAAATCAGTCATGTCTATATGGCTACAAGATCTCCAGCGAGCAATGTGCAGGTAGGAAGTGAGAGCCAGACGTCTTTGTCATCGATGTACTCTTTAGTGGTGTAATAACCCCTAGCCATAAGTATACGTTTAATGTGTGTTTTAAAACTTGTGTCAGGCAGATCAGTAATTTGAGCAGGAAGCTTGTTATAAAACCTAATACAATTTCCTAAAAATGATTTATTAGTTTTGCTTACTCTAAAGCCTGGCATGGCTTATGGCTATATTTTATTCGAATTCTATTACATACTTTAAAAGCTATGTCCAGCTATTTTAATAAAATGACCAGAGTTAGCTATCTTCTCAAAAGAGGTTTTATTCTATAGGAGGGTAGGTATATCATTACAGTACACAGGAGGTTCTGCTGCCCGACTACCTGGTGTATTCCTTGGTCGCCTTTTACGACACGCACGGGATGCTATAGGGGCACCCCTCGTTATTCTTTCTGGGCCAGAAACCACATGGCTCATGGCTCCCAGACACAAAATAAATAATTATGCTCATCACACAAAGATTTGTCCTTGAGATGGATCTCAGGACCTCTGGCTTAGCAGTCAGGGTCACTAACCACTACACCAACAGACCAGTTCTTTATAGTATGTACTTTATCTGAAAAAATCTGATGTGGTTCTTAATTTTTTCTGGCTGTGCCCCGCGTTAAACTTTATAAATTATAGCCTATGTGTTAATCCAGGGTGTCAGGTAACACCATACAAAAGTTTATGGATGACAACGGTTCTGTGCGTGCATTAGCCTACATAACAACCAATCACAATGTAAGTAAAATACAAGATATTTAAAAGAAAAGTCGTAAACTGAAAGCAAAAGAAGACGAAAAAAGCAAGCCCGGAGTTTCTTTGTGGTATTCTTCTCCGGGTCGTCCACCTAGGTAGCTAGAGAAAGCCGCAAACTAGCTAGGGTAGGTTCCTCAGCGGCGAGGATCGCTTTGGCCCATTAACGCGTAATCGGTGATCCCGTGCATGTGATCACACCCTCATTTAGAATTTAGTCTTCCATTCTTTAATTTTAATATAGTAGAACTAAATTTCAAAATAATAGATTAGTAACTTGTTATTTATTTAAGGATTTCAGAAAATATATGCGATAAAACGGGCGGACTAATTATTTTATTTTGTAACTTTTTTACTATCCACTATGTTTATGTACTGCATTGTGAGCTTGACAAGTACAAATGTATGTTAATACCCAAGTGCTGAATAAATTTCATTTCATTTCATTTACTAAAATCGCTCCAGGCGTTTAGACGTTAAGAAGTAACTAACATACACAGTCACAGACTCACAAACTTTCGCCTCAAAACATCCATGACTCAGAAACAAATATTCGTGCTCATCACACTAATATTCGAACCCAGGACCACCAGCTTCGTAGGCAGGAGCACTACCAACTAGGCTATGGTGACCGTCAAACTGTTACTAGAAATAATAATGTATACAACTATATTACTACAAACATGTTCTGACTACTTACAAGCGCTTTTTTAAAGTCTACGTGAATAAAAACCTTTTTTATTTATTTTATTTGGTTGAAATAAAATCATGGAACTCGTCATCGCGTATCTTCACGTAACGCTTGAACTATGTGTATTACTATTATATTGTAGATTATTTAGATAATATAATGCATGTTTTTTTTTATGTAAACGACCGTGAAATCATTTCGCATTGTATTAAAACCCAAATTATAGTAGAAACCGACAACGCCTCGAAACCTCAACGAAACCGCACCTTTATTGACTATGTAATAAATACCCTTCCATAACCAAAGTCTACCCATCGATGTAGCATTGACTGAACTAAGTACACTATTGCAATTAAGCTTCACTTTGTACACCTATTAATGGCTACTTTGGCTGCTGCATGCAAGTGTTTGGCTCATCGATGGTAGCAGCCTGATTAACTATTTCAGATCCGTACGGAAATTATTCATAAGCCTGGGTACAAAATCTTAAGCAAAACTCTAAATTTACGGATGCTTTCTGAGAGATAGGTACAGAAAACTACAGGCTTTAAACTCTATATCTATTACGCATATGCTTTTGCATGGCTTAGCTATAACATTATCATCATCATTATGATTTTACATTTTTGATATTACTTCGAAAGAAAGTTCATCGACATTGGATTATCGAACGAAGCAACCGTGAATTCCATATGTGAAATGAAATAATGAAATTTATTCAGCACTTGGGTATTAACATACGCTTGTACTTGTCAAGCTCACAATGCAAACATAAACATAATCAATTACAATATTAAAATAACAATAAAATGTTGAATTAGTCCGTCCGTGTGGGTTGTGTTATCATATATATATAATCTTTAATTAAATTACGAATAACTTACTAAGCTATTATTTTTAAATTGAGTACTATAATTTAAAGATTGAAGATTACTAGCAGTTGGATGAATTAAGCGACTAATACCTGAGGGCACACTTATGGGCTCAGATTCAGTCAGGGGTACAGAATTCTAAAAGAGGGTGTGATTACTTGTACGGAACCACCGATCACGTGTTAAGGGGCCAACGTGATACTCGCCGCCAAGGACTCTAAATATAGAATGAAAACTCAGTTTCTAATCCATTAAATTAATAAATAATAAAACTAATCATATCCTGGGATATTATTCACACACGGCCATCTTATCCGAAACCAAACAGAGCTTGAACTATAGGAACCAGATAACTGATATACTACATATACCAACAACTTTTCTTTTGTAAATACATACTTAATAGATAATTACACCCAGACTCAGGATAAACAGACATGTTCATGCACACAAATATCTGTCCTGGGGCTCTACCGGCTAAGTCGCCAAACATCGTTTTCGTGAATGGCGTTAAAATAAATAAAGGTTAAAAATGACTTAATCAATCATTAAATCGGCTTCGACGTTGACAATCGATTCCGGACCATTTATGACGTCACATGTGCTCATGGAAGCCGAATTAACGATTGATTAAGTCATTTTAACCTTTATTTATTTGAACGCCATTTAAGAAATCGATGTTCGGTGACTTAACCGGTAGAGCCCCTGGATGGGAATCCAATCCACGACTTCCGGCGTAAAAAGCAAGCATTTTCCAACCACGCCAAAGGGCCCGTCCTTTTAGTAGATATATGTACATATACCTACGTAGATGCACACGGCTGTGTTTAATTTATAAACGAAAACTAAAACTCCCAGACCAAGACAGACATTTTCATCAACACAAATATTTGTGATATACGAGGATTGACCTTTGGAACAGAAGACAGGGTCACAACCAACTCAGTTACGAAAGGGTAAGTATATAACAAACTATGTAACGTTTATGAGTCACAGCGGACGTCGAAGAAATGTGCAACATGGATTCTTTTTCACTCGTATTTTATTTATTTTATTTTGAAATTTAGAAAACTTACAGCCAATTAGTCAGTAATAAAGTTATATGTTTATGTTAAGGCCAATTACAAGTTTTCACTTATACTATTTTAACAATTGCTAATTTAAGGCATTCAATAAAATGGAGTAGGTATATTCAATAACTAGCTGTGCCCCGCGGTGTTACCCGCGTTAAATTTTATAAATTTTCTTTGCTATAAACCTCACGGAGCCCGAGACCTTTCCAACGAATGCAAAACCGTGGAAATCGGTTCGTGCGTTCTGGAGTTATAGCGTCAGGAAGGAAAACCCGACTTATTTTTATATAGTAGATATAAATTATGGAGTAATGACTCTCGTGTCAATGCATCCGCCATTTTCAATTCATTTATTTAGGATGGTTTGCAACATGGTTCAACTTCATCAAAATTTCAAATTTATTATATGACACTAATATTATAAAGGCGAAAGTTTGAGTGTGTATGTTTATTACTTCTTCACGTCTAAACAGCTGGAGCCATTTTAATACAATTTGGTATGGAGTTACCTGATACCCTGGATTAACACAGGCTTTAATTTATAAAGTTTAACCTACCAATACCGCGGGGGGCTAGTACCTAATATATAAAAGCTCTATCACGTAAAACTTTTGGATTATCCTACTGCAAAACTTCGTCATTGGTTCGTTAATGCGAGCGGGTAGAGGTATGGTATGACGAATTACTTGGATCGTTTTGAAACATGTAGTTTAGGGTTTTAGGGTTCCGTAGCCAAATGGCAAAAAACGGAACCCTTATAGATTCGTCATATCTGTCTGTCCGTCCGTATGTCACAGCCACTTTTTTCCGAAACTATAAGAGCTACTATTGAAACTTGGTAAGTAGATGTATTCTGTGAGCGGCATTAAGATTTTTACACAACAATAATTTTACGGGATCGCGATACATAGAAATGAAACTCAAAAAAAAAAATTCATCGTACCCATACATGTGGGGTGACTATGGATAGACCTTCACATGTCATATTGAGGTTTCTAATATCATTTTTTCTAAACTGGATAGTTTGCGCGAGAGACACTTCCAAAGTGGTTAAATGAGTGTCCCGCCCCCCCCTGTAACTTCTAAAATAAGACAATGATAAAACTAAAAAAAATATATGATGTACATTATCGTGGAAACTAACAACGAAAATTGGTTTGAACGAGATCTAGCAAGTAGTTTTTTTTGAATACGTCATAAAACGCAATTTGCTTTCATTTAATCAACTGAAATACTTTCTTCTGCGGAACCCTTCATGTGCGAGTCCGACTCGCACTTGGCCGGTTTTTTTTATGGGGAACTGTTTCTTGCTTTACAAAAGAAGCATAATAGTTTATTTAGTAGTTAAAGCGAAATGAGTTTTTGTGTAGTTTTCTACGGATATTATGTCATGTAATGTGCCAAACAGTCTAATGATGGAATGCCTTGCCTATCATGGCAGCTATTATTTTTAACTACAATTAAAATTGACAATTGGATATTTCATATTATTTATTATGAAAAATGGAGACATATATATTACGAAGGCCTTTGTCCAGCAGTGGACGTCTTTCAGCTGATATGATGATGATAATGGTTAATGGTACTTTACGGATCTTTAATCTTGTTATGATGTAAAACTAAAGTCTTCTCTTAAAATTCAAACTAAATTTATATTCACTGGAAGAGTGGTATCGCTCCAGTGCAAACAAATTTTGTTTTTATTTTCGTGACCTTTGCAAAAATCCCAAATTAATCTCAGCCGTTGTCTGAGAGAACTCATAACGTCTGTGAAATATAATTTGTAGCGCATATTAAATGTCACTGGTTGCGTCTTGCTGCGATTCTCTTGGATACACAAAAGTAATGGGCAACACTTGCGAGTTCATTTACATAAGTATGAATAAAACATGAAATTCAAAGATATCTTTATTACTCTTTTTGATCTCTTAAAATGTACGAGACATTGGGGATTTTAATTAGCTGTTATCTAATCCTAAGTACTTACTACATATACAGGGTGTTAAGTAAATGGTGTTGCCCCAAATGTGTTCATCAGAATAGTTTTAAGACGTTTCGTTGCGATATTGAAGGTTTTTTTGTGTTTCGAATAACGTTTTTTTAAAGACAACGCCCGCACTAGTCGTAGTAGTAATCTAATCCTTGTGTCGAAGGGTACTTTACAAACATATAATAGACGGACACAAATTACATCCAGACTCAGATCAACTATTTATGGGTCACACAAATAGTTGTCCGGGGCGGGACTCGAACCCGTGAGGCGAATTTCTTTCTTGCCGCTGTGCCACACGTGACTGTACGTGTGTAGCTAGCTGTACCCGGCATGCGTTGCAATGCCACCGCAAAGGAAATTTTTTATACATACTCGTATACAGATTTCTTGTAGCCTATGTGTTAATTTAGAGTAAAACTTATCTTCATTTTTACTTAAGTACTGCTGCCAGAAAAGTAGGTTAGGTTAGAACTGCGAACCCAGCAGTGTGAGCCAAATGAACGAAGCGAACGAAGTAGCGGGTGTTGCTGCTTCGATTTGCGACAAGTGGCTTTGACAAATGTTTTAGTGCCAAACCAAAATTTGTGCCAAATAATTTGTGATATGATATTTCGGGTAGAGTCCCCTGTGATACGAAGATTTATTTCAAAAGTGCGGACAGTTATAAAGAAATACGATTCATTCGCGTTTTCATTACTTACTGAAGAATCAATCACCAAGTTATTGATTACTTATTAGCTATAGGTACAGGCTTGGTGACGGATAACTTTGTATTGAAACCAAGTCCCGCGGTGGCGGTGAGTTGCTATTAGTGCGACCACGTTTAAACTCATTAAACCAGTTGTAAACAGTGGCACGAGATGGGGCTTCATCCATTCAGGCCAATCGAAGCCTATCATAACTTTCTTATAGACTTAATTGACATCTAAAGTCATAAAATATCAGTGCACGAAAATTTTCTCGAGTTAAATTCATGCTGACGTGACACAGACAATTTTCAATTTTCGTAAACAAATGACAAATGTATAAAAATTAATCTTATCTATACATATAATAAAATCGTAGGAAAATCAAAACTGTACATTGAATATTTTTAATTTAATTATAAAATGGATACTTGGGGCGTGATCTACAATAGATATCGAAGCCAAAAATATAGTTTAACGAGGGTAAAACCGCGGGGCACAGCTAGTACACAATAATATTGGCAACTAGCAGTGCCCCGCGGTTTTACCCGCGTTAAATTTTATAAATTTAACGCTCCTCCCACGTAGGTGATACCCTATAGGTGATAGCCTATATGTTAACCCGACCTCTTAGTAATATTCATACAAAATTTGAAGTAAATCCATGGAGTACTTTTTGAGTTTAGCCCGGACATACATACAGACAAACAGACAAAAATTCTAAAAAATATATTTTTAGCTTCGATATCGATTGTAGATCACGCCCCAAGTATCCTTTTTTAAAGATATTCAAAGTACAGTTTTAACTTTCCTACGATTTTATTATATGTATAGATGAGTTCCATTTTCAAAATTTGAACTTATTTTTTTATTATTTCGTTTACAAGTGGCCAGTTCTAAAAACTTTCAGTGTCGCCTAGGTATCGAGGTCACAACAAGCAGCGTTTTTCAAGACAATTTTGGAAGTGTAAGTGTATTACACACTTACGTGACACGTCAACTGTAGTTACCAGTGTCCTACCAATACAATTTAGTAATATGGGTATGGTAAAGCTCATAGAATCAACAGTATAATCAATAAATCGGCTAAGTTTCTAGTCTTTGAGTTCCATACATTAACATACATTTGTTTATTTATTTCATGTCAATATTTTCCGGTACCACTCTCAAAAGATTTATGAAAGATTGGGATTAGATATAAATAGATATGATAGATTAGAGATTGGATGTAGTAAATTAATCTAAAACTAAGTAGCAGATTAAAAAACCCTGCGTTTTTTTATATGACGTAACCTGTTTATGTAATATTTAATGTCATATGCATTCTTATGGTTTACATAAAAAGTACTTTTTTTCTTTTTTACCCGACTGCGGGACGCAAAGGGTAATGTGTTTATCAGGCTATGTATGTATGTATGTTCCTTTGAAGCACTATACAGACCAAACGCTTGGGCCGATTTTAATGATTCGCACGTCAATCGATTCCTTTCAGTCCGGAAAGTGTCACTAAAGACATGACGTTAGTGAAAATTCAATATGGCGACTACTGGACGCCATTATGTGAAAATTAAAAAAATTAAAGTCAACCAACTATGTCATGTGGGGTATCGTTGAATAGGTATTTAAAAAATATTTTTAGTTTTCTTTCAACATTTTTCGATTAGATCGGCGGTTTAGGAGCTATATCGATTTAAAGTTGCGTAACAACTATTCTCACATATAGGTTTTAAAACAGTAGAATTTTTACGATGAAAAGACGAAAACTTCGTATGACTGTGCGTGTGAGTGTTGATGGACATATACTAAAGTATCTATTAGTTATATTTGACTACCTAAAGTATCTAACGTCTAACACGGTCGCCCATCTCCAACTTCAAACGATTTAGTACTTAACTTCACTTGAAAAACTATATATAGGTAGGTACCTACCGAAATCGAATTGTTGTAAATGCAATGACAAAGATATAAAGAACAACGTCCCTTTGGTTGGTGTGAGAATCAAACTATCAACAAATGAATTTCATGCGCTTTGTGGACAAGGTAAAATTTTAAAAAATATTACCTTTAATATTATGTTGGGGTGTAACTGTACACAAGTTGCAAGGGACAATTTTGAATCGAGCCGTTGTCGATCTCAGTTCGTGCATTTTAATTTTGAATTGCAAGGAATTTTGAATTTTTCTTAAAGCCAGGTTAAGTCTTTAGATGGTTTAATTATTAGTACTCTGTACCACCGCAAGCTACTAAACAATCTTCATGATATCAAATCTCTCAATGAAATCACGAGATTGCGAAATTTGCAGTCATATAACAATAACAATGACTGACTTATCTCTCAGCTTAAAGAGCTGCTTGTATTAACGTGATATTTGGCCCGGATGTATATTTATTCATTATCATATCACAGATTAAAAAATATAGATTAAAAAGAAAACAGTAAAAGAAAAAAAAATGCCATTCTGGAAAGTGGAACTCTAATTAAATATTGACAATCGGACTATCTCGTCAATAAGCATGGACTCTTTTTCTTTTCTATATTAATGTCATACCAGATATAACTCATTATACATGCACTTTGTTTGCAGACGACATCCCTATAGTTTTGGCATAGAATCTGTTAAATAAATTTGACATAGAAATAAATAATACGATAGAAATAAATTCGCTTCATAAAAATAATCTGACCGCGAATTTGAGCAAGACACACTTTATTAAATTTTTGAGCAAAAGAAGTAAATCATATTTACTAAATATAAAATACAATGGTCATAAACAAAGTAGAGAGTGTGAAGTTTTTCGGTATATAGTATAATTAATAAAGTAGTTGTAGAGTGCGTGAGCGGGAACCTGAGCGATTTCTTCAGAAACTTGTTCAGAGTACTTAGATAGAAAACATACTAAAAGTCCTGATGTCCAGGAGGTGAGGCGGAGGAAGGGGAGGGGTCAAAGAGCTCAATTTTAGGTTTTACGCTAATATTTCAAAAATGGCGCGTTTTAGCAAAAAATGTTCTAAGATGAAATGAAAGCTTTTAAAATTTTCTATAACTTTGATACTTTTCCATATCCCATCCGTTTTCGAACTACTGGCTCTGGAAAAGTGCAAATAAAAAAAGTTTTGAAATATTCATTTCTAAGTCCAATTCTGTGAATGATTCACATTTTTATTCTCTTAGGTCGTGAGGGCCCTGGCAAAAGGTCGTTTTCTGTGGTTTCTTCTTCCTCGCCCTCCTCAGTGGTAAGTGCTTCTTGCTCAGAGGGCTCTCTTCTTGCTCATGGTCATTCTCGTTGTGTTCCTCGCTAAAAGACACGCAGTTGAAGCATTTTCCTTGGCAATGAAGGCACGCAGCAGAACATTTCAGCATAGCTTTGCGACATCCACATTTGCTGCTGCTACAATCCTTGGTGCAGCGACAAAATATTGTTTTTAGTAAAACCTGCGCTGCCGGTAAATCTTTTGTTGTTCTTGGCGCCAAGATATCACCTTCATTTTTTCCACCCCCACTCTTGAGGGAGCAGCTCATTCCCGGGCCAATGCTGCACTTGGCGATATGTGCTTCAGGAATTATATTTAGCTACTTAGTGGCTCTTAGTGGCTGTGTGGTAACGGCCTAGAGAATATCGCCACCCCCTCTCATCCGGGCGGGGCGGGGGGACGTAGAAGTCGTCCCGAGGAAATATATATACCAGAGAATGGGCAGCAGTGTTCTCATGAGTACCAATGTCTACCTTACTGCGATCGCCAACTCGTTTGCCAAGCGTGGCGATTATGGCAGATCCCTCAAATGAAGGACACAATTGTTTAATTGTGTCCTTCATTTCCCCCAGTTCATGGCCCCCAGTCTCCGGCAGCCCTGCTATTCCCAGCCGTGGTAACAGCCGTGGTTACGGCAGGGCAGGGGGTGCTAAGAATCCCCGGCAGATTCCGCGTTACCAAAACCGACGACCTCTGGCCCTGGCAATATACAACACCCGCACGCTGCGGACCGACGAGAAGATGATCGAACTGGAGGAAGAATTGAGGAGGTTACATTGGGACATAATAGGATTATCTGAAGTCCGAAGAGAGGGGGAGGACAGGATAATACTGAAATCCGAGAATCTGCTCTATTTCTGGAAGGGCGACCAACTGTCCCAAGGTGGTGTTGGGTTTATAGTCCACAAGTCACTCGTCCACAACTTAGTGAAAATCGAGAGTGTGTCGACTAGGGTTGCGTACCTTATACTCAGAATTACCAAGCGGTATTCGTTGAAGGTCATACAGGTTTACGTGCCGACTTCGACGCACTCCGACGATGAGGTTGAGGTCATGTTGAGGATATTTCTAGAGCCATACATACCTCGAACTCTTATTTCACTGTGGTCATGGGGGACTTTAAAGCGAAGCTGGGTAAATGATTCGGGAATGAGCTGAGAGTGGGGCAATTTGGAACTGGAGACCGGAATCTCCGGGGCCAACTGTTGGCCGACTTCATGGAGAAGTAGGGACTCTTTATGACGAACTCCTTTTTCAAGAAGCCGGAAAACCGCAATGGACCTGGGTAAGCCCCGATGGTAAAACAAAAAACGAGATAGACTTTATCTTGTCGACGAGTAGACGTGATGACGTGACGTTCAATGACGTCTCAGTAATCAATACGGTTAAAACCGGGAGCGATCACAGACTGGCGAGAGGCTCATTGAACCTAAATGTCAAGCTCCAGAGGTCCCGACTCATAAAGTCTACGCTCCGACCTTTACCCATCCACATCCAAAATCCTGAACCCTTTCAGCTCGAACTGCAAAACCGTTTCAAATGCAGCAGATTGCGAGGAAGTGGACTCATACCACGACAGGCTCGTAGAAGCTGTCCATACGGCTGGGTCTAAGGTCTTCAAGGCCCACCGTACAAACAGAACCAAAAAGATCTCTGACTATACCCTGCAGCTTATGGACGAAAGACGGAAAATGGTTCTGACATCCTCTGATGATGCTACCAGATACCGGCAGCTCAACAGACAGATCTCAAAGTATTTGACTCGTGACACGCGTCAATTTAATACATATTGTATTAAAGAAGCCATTGAGCGGAACAAAGGCTCTAAAGTGTTTGCAAGAGAACTGTCTGTTGGAGATAGCCAACTGACGAAGCTGAAGACTGAGGATGGTAGAATCGTCACGTCTAGACCTGAGTTGCTGGGAGAGATCGAGAGGTTCTACGGACAGCTGTATACGTAAACCCTGTGAGAGATTAGAATGGTTCTCGAACAGCTTAAGAATAACAAGGCGGAGTTACGGCAGTGCTTCTGAAGGTGGGTGGTACACCAATCCTCACGGGCCCTTCAGAAGTTATTTAACTCCGTCATACTAGATGGTCAAACGCCACAAGCATGCCACAGGGGTGTGGTGGTGCTCTTCTTCAAAAAGGGCGATAAAACCCTCTTGAAGAATTACTTTGAGAAGGGTCACTTTTGCTGGTGCCCCATACCATTTCAGGAAGTACAATTCTTCTGCAACATCACTATGGCTGGAGCTTGGGTTGTAAAAGATCTTTGCTGCTTCTTGAATAATTTCCGAATTTAAATACAATTTACAGAAACCCACCTTGCTCCTTCTAAACGTTGCTGATGTTGTATCGTAGCCGGTAAATGAGTGTAAGAAGAGGATGTGTTCATATCCATGCTATTGCATCTCATTTTTTGTCATTCATTCATTCATGATCATTTTGCAGTTTTAGCCAGTAAGGTTGCGTTTCCTACAGTGAGCATTGAGCGAAAAGCAATCTTGATGATGTTTTTCCCGCCTAAGCTCAGTTATCCGCTGTTACAAAAAAACGCGATATCTTACTGTTACCGCCCTTAACACGTGGAGGTACTCCCAGCTTATGTTAAAATCATGTATGTACCTCTACATTCTGTAACACCTAGGTATCACTCATGATCGCAATAAATATTTGTATTTGTATTTGTAAAAATAAATTGAACATCACGCTGAATAACTCATCATCATCTTGTTCCCACTAATATGCTAGTGGGTATGGTTACCGCACTTGGTCCCGATGTGGACCATAGTACGTGAGCCATGACAGCTTCCATCCAGCACACCTCCCTCCAGAAGCATATCAGGTCTCCTAAACTTCTCAAGGCATCTGTAAGAGTTCCGCTGAATAACTTAAATGATCTATACGTATTAGTATCTATCAGAATCAATAGGTTTGTATACTTTTTGTCACGACTTCGAAAAACAGCCTTATTACCAATCGATATTAATGGCATATCACGGGTACTTTGGTTCTATCCTGAGGTATGGTATCTTACTATGGGGCAATTCAACAGATAAATCCAGAGCATTTCTATTGCAAAAAATTACAGGTACTCCTCCGTTTGTCTCATGTAAATCATTGTTAAAAGGACTAAAAATTATGACTAGTGTGTTTGTACATTTTTGAAATCGGTGTATTTGTGAAAACGCAGCTACAGTATTTACTAGAGCTAAAGATGTTTTTCCTCGCAACATGATAACTAATATAACACTATTTCAAAAAAGTTCCTATGCTGTTTGTGTGAAAGTGTTTAATGCTTTGCCGCAAAATATTAGACATTTTTCAGCGGCAGAGTTCAAAAACCAACTCAGACTGTGGCTCCTAGAAAAATCATTCTATTCTATTCAATAAAATCAAATTTTTGACTGCACGCGTGGCGCGACGGCTAAGGCAGTCGCGTCGCCGCTTCGTGTCGCGGGTTCGAGTCCCGCTCCGGACAACTACTTGTGTGACCCATAAATAGTTGTTCTGAGTCTGGATTTAATTTGTGTCCGTCTATTATATGTTGTAAAGTACCCTGCGACACAGGGATAAGATTCCCTAGTGCAGGGGTTGTTTTTTAAAACAAACTGTGATTTATTTAATTAATTATATTATTTGTGTAAAATTTGACATATAACAATCAAACATTTCGCATACTGTTTATGAGTAAAATTGATGAGACTAATCTAATAGTAAGACCACCACTGTACTCTATTTTAAGTGAAATAAATAAATGAATGAATAATATTTAATAACCAAATCTAGATAATGAATGATAACTGATAAGAATATTAAAAAGAAACATAAATAATAAGAACAAATATAATAATATATAATGTGGTTAACTTATTTTTGAAACTAGCTAGGAACTCATAACTAAAAAGTATAAAATAAAAAAATTATTTAATAAATAAAAAAACCCAACTGCGTAAATAATGAACCAAACTACGTACATAGACAAAGAACTGAAAAGAAAAAAACAAGCACATAGATGGCCGGTGGTCTTAAATTATATAATGTACTACTGAATGAATACTATTGAAGAAAATAAAATATATTTTAATAATGGAACATGACAACTGAACAGTCGGGATCCATTGACAAATTAGATTGGCTATCGACTAATGGATCCCGACTGTTCAGTTGTTTTGCCCATTATTGAAATATATTTTATTTTCTTCAATAGTATTCATTCAATAGTACATTATATAATTTAAGACCACCGGCCATCTATGTGCTTGTTTTTTTCTTTTCAGTTCTTTGTCTATGTACGTAGTTTGGTTCATTATTTACGCAGTTGGGTTTTTTTATTTATTAAATAATTTTTTTATTAATATCAGAGGCCGACAAACGAGCAAGTGGGTCACCTGATGGTATGTGATCACCGCCGCCCATGGACACTCGCGACATCAGAGGTGTAGCGGGTGCGCTGCCGGCCTTTAAAAGTCAGCAAACAAGTGTTGCTGACCCTTCCCCCCACCCCAATGCGCTCTGGCGACCTTACTCACACTCGGAAACACAACATTAAAATTATTAATGTTATTATTAAGGAGTGTCTTCTGTAAGGTGGAGGTACTTCCCCATTCGGGCTGCTCTTTGAGCGAATTAACGCTATGCCCTACCTCTACTAAAACTTAGTAGTTATTCTATTCTAATCGAATAGCGATTTTGTACAATAATTTTTTATGGTGGTCACTACTTAATCACCTTAAGAAGCGTTGCTCACACCGGTCCGTATGCGATTAGCGAGATTACACTAGGCTTGCGACCAGTCCATAGCTATGTGACCGCTAAAGTGATTTAATTTCTTGTCGTCTCCGTGTTCGGAGGGTTAGGCAACATTAAAGCCATGTCAGATGCCTAATGAGCGGCTTGAACAACTCTGACTCTACGATAACCACTGTCCATGTGATAAGTAAGCAATTACCTAAAACCCTGTATTGTGTAAAAGGCACCTACCCAACATAAATAAGCTGTACCGTTGGTTCACACCTGAAAATATATTGCGTTAATTTTCCACGATTATGGAATGTTTTGACGGTTCCTGACGATTAATTTTAGATCATCCTTGAAATATCTTTATACTTCCTTAAGCATGAGCCATAATCTTATATACCTATGTAGTTTAAAGTTTATTTTTATTTCGTACTAGCTGTGCCCCTTGGTTTTACCCGCGTTAAACCTTATAAATTTTAGCCTACGTGTTATTCGGATATATAAGCTATATTAATACAAACTTTCATCAAAATCCGTTCGGTAGTTTTTGCGTGAAACCTATACACTCACAAACTTTCGCCTTTATAATATTAGTGTGTTTACGGTTTTTTTTTACCGGAAGACGTATCGTCGGCAGGCCCCCTACAAGATGAACGGATGATCTTACCTTACCTTAGCGATAATTCTTTGTAGGACTATTGATTGTTAACATTGTTATTGCTTATATTAATACTATATTATATTAATATAGTATTAATTTATAATTTAACTAGCTGTGCCCCGCGGTGTTACCCGCGTTCAATTTTATAAATTTTCTTTGCTATAAACCTCACGGAGCCCGAGACCTTTCCAACGAATGCAAAACCGTGGAAATCGGTTCGTGCGTTCTGGAGTTATAGCGTCAGGAAGGAAAACCCGACTTATTTTTATATAGTAGATGTAATTCATTTAATTTATGTTTTACTTTTGTTTGTCACAATTGTAATATGTTTTGACTATATCAAGATGACATATTGAATTTGACATTTAATTTTACTGATTTATTTACTATGTTTATGTAATTTTGCATGCCGTTATGGTAGAATGTATTGGATTCAATTTGTTAACGCCAGCAACACCTTTATTTTGTTACCTACATTCATGGCAAATAAAGAATGATTTGATTTGATTTGATCTTGTGAGGGTTGATGGAAACCGCTCTATGCGGATAGTGCAAGGTTATGGAGATCTTTGGAAGAGGCATTTGTCCAGCAGTGCACGTCTTTAGGCTCATATGATGATGATCATAATGTTTTTTTTTTTATTATATGTCTTAATGGCAATAGAGGCCGCGGAGAGCGAGTCAAAAGCCGTTTAACAAATTAGACTTTAACTAAGTAACTCGAAGTTATAGTCGTGGAGATGGATGAGAGGATCGGTTTCTATGGACGTTTTGTGAACTGTGAAGATGCGAGCCGCTCGTTTGATTGAGGATTGGAGGCGACATTTCATGTCATGGAGGTCAATCGTAGTAGGGGCGCGGACTCGGCTATATTCTCCGCCGTTGAATACGATATATTGGATTATTATGTCACCGTAGATAATTTGATTTGGAGTGGTTGCCATATACATTAGCCTGTTGGTGTAGCGGTTAGAGACCCAGACTACTAACCAGCCAGAGGACTTGGATTCATCTCCCCGCACAATTTTTTGTGTGAAGAGCACGTTATTTGTTGTGTATCTGTGTGTAATTTATCTATTATAAGATAAGATAGATAGATAATTGTTTATTTCACCACGATAACATACAACTATATTCATATTCATTTTATTCAATAACAATTTAGATTGTGTTTGAACATTTACAAAATAATTTAATTAATTAACATAACATAACAAGTCATTACACATAAAAATAATTATTAAATTTTGTCAATATAATCATAATTTTAAAAATGTAATTCATGTCACGAACTTAACAACAATAAATATGTACAAGGGGTCATATGTATGTCAACAATTTAATCAATATAAAACAGAATTAAATAAGTGATAGTCCAATAAATTATATTAATAATATTTCATGTTCTATATCAATTTCAAAATCATAACTCATCTATAGTGTACAGACATTTGTCCAATAAGAAGGATTTAAGACGCGTACTAAAAAAAATATTTATATAATATATTTTTTAAGTCCAGCGGTAATTTATTGAAGATTTAATATAGAATAACAATAGCAGGTACGTAAATTTTACCATAATCAAATTATTGACTTGTTACAGTATAAAATTTGCAATCATTTGTGGTGGCTAGCACCTTAGCTAAGTTATATGTAATTATTAAACAAATATCACAAGACCAACCATTATGGAGATACTTGGGGGAGGTCTTTGTCCAGCAGTGGACGTCTTTCGGCTGATATGATGATGATGATGTAAAAAAAAAGAAAACAGAGAAAATATGTTCATCTGTCTTTCGGGTACAGGCTCTGCCTAGTATGGGGTCAGAGAGAAGTATGCTAGTTGTCCAAAGATATTTATTATTTAAGATATTTATTTATTATGCACCCAATATACCTTAACTAGCTGTGCCCCGCGGTTTTACTCCAGTTAAGGTAGTACAGGGTACAGTTAGTTTACTGCAGTATTAATGACTAACTTCTAGATAAATTCTAATATAACACCTATATTTTTGTTTGTTTTAGATGATTTGTTTTGTTTTTGACCTGTGTAATTATGTATTTTATGTCTAATTAATTAATTTTATTTGTTTTTATTTTATTTGACCTGTGTAATTGTATTTTTTTATCGAATTTATTAATGACTTTTATATCTTTAGGTTTAGAATTGTGACATTTTATATTCATGTAGTAAATTCACGTGACATATTTGTTAAATCTAGTTGCATGCCTTAACCGGCTGGACATAGCGATACAAACAGTTCACTAACACCTTGAAATATGTATTATTAATGTACCTACCTATGTTCGCAATAAATACATTGAATTGAATTGAATTAAATGTTATTAATTACCAGCTGTGCCCCGCGGTTCTACCCGCGTTAATCTTTATAACTTATAGCCGATGTGTTAATCCAGAGTGTCAACTAACTTCGTACCAAATTTTATTAAAATCGCTTCAGCCGTTTAGACGTGTAGAAGTAACAAACATACAACTCACACACTCACAAACTTTCGCCTTTATAATATTAGTGTGATTGTGATATTGAATTTTTTGTTTTGTGTTTTAAAGGATATGATTAAACACAATCTAGGTCCTTTTGCTATAACAAACAAACATAAAACCGTTAAACAAGATCCTGTATTCACTACACTCGCGGTAAATCTCTAATCCGGAGGGGAATCAAACCTCCAGACTCATTAAATTTAAATTTCCTCTAATTTCCTGTTAATTTTATACACGAATTTAGTAGGTGGATCTACTAGGAGCGTTATTACCTACCTACTTCTTTTTATTAAGACTACGCCTGCCCTAGTGTAATTAATCCGGTTTGACGGTCACCGTAGCTTGGTTGGTCGTGCTCCTGCCTACGAAGCTGGTGGTCCTGGGTTCGAATCCCGGTAAGTGCAAATATTTGTGTGATAAGCACGAATATTTGTTTCTGAGTCATGGATGTTTTCTATGTATATAAGTATTTATGTATCTATATAAGTATGAATATCGTCGCCTGGTACCCATAGTACAAGCTCTGCTTAGTTTGGGGCTAGGATGATTTGTGTGACATTGTCCCTAGATATTATTGGCCCCTTGATATTATAATCCCTGTGTCGCGGGGTACTTTACAGACATATAACTATTTAAGTGTCACACAAATAGTTGTTGGAAAAACACGAAATGGCGAGGCGACTTTGAAGAGGTTAACATTCTAACTGTACAATCTCACTATATATATGAAAACCTACTATATGTGAATACAAATATCGATTCCTTCTGTAAAAGGAGCGATACACATAATGTAAATACTAGATATAAGAATAATCTCATACTGCATACTACCCGGCTCCACAATATAAGTAACTCTTTTATGGGGCAATGTATAAGATTCTATAACAAACTTCCCAATGATATTAGAGAATTGTCTACGAATAAGTTTAAAAGAATGATTGAAAATATATAAAAGAAAAATTGTGTGGCATATTACAAAATTTCTGATTATTTCAGTGATAAAAGTACTTGGGATTGAGTTGTTCGGAGTCAACACACATGATTGAAATTAATCTGAAGTATATTTTATTTTAAATAAAAAAAGGATTCCTACTGCGTTTTCTGGCAAGTGGCACTGTTTCTCAGTAGCTGCCACGTCATGCACTGCACGGTAGGGTAAAATAAATATGACGATTCCACATAAATGTAAATTTTTTACGGAATAAATAATTTTTGACTTTGACTTTGACTGTCTTAACCGCTGGCGCAGCGGTGCCACGTGCTATAAATACTTACAACTTTCTATCGGACTAATTGTACCTACTTTCTTTAAAGAAAGAAGGTATAATTAGTCTTAACAGCTTAATGTCATTATCATGTCAGCCTTATGTTGCTGCACAGCTGGACAAGAGCCTCAAAAGATTATACAATGGAGTTGTTAATGTTTTTAAACTTTTGCGATTTGTACACATTTTTATACAACATGTAACTTATTTAACGCACATCCTGAAAATAGTTTGTTCAGAATCGTTTACTGAATAGATTTATATCCTTTTTTAATATAGGTAATTTTTTATTCCGAAATAATTAAAGTTACGGAAATTGTCGTTATTTAGACCCCGTAGAGTCAAAAAAAATTGAAATGGACAGTAAGTCAAAGTAATAAAACTTTTAAATCGCAGTTTTATTTGTATACATCCAAATTCCATCATTCAATACAAAATAAAGAAAAATAAACTTTATTTCAAGACGCTAATTTAGTCAATAACAATGCATAAACATGTTGAATAAAAAATTCTGTGTATGTATTATGATTACAACATAATATTCTAATTGGGGTGTTAGAGGGTGTACAATATAAACGTAATTAATGCACGTTACATGTTTTATATTGTGAACACGGGTCTCAATCGCGGTAACAATTTAAGGTAAACCTTTAGGTTTACCACGGCATCATCCATGCCGAAACGTCGGGTAATCTTAAGGTAATGATTTGCCTTAAATTGTCATCGCGATTGAGACCTGTGTCCACAATATATAAACCAACGGAGTTGTGTCCACCATTTGGAGGCAAATGCGGTATGCCACATTCGCCACACTTGGTAGACGGGTTGGCGATCGCAGTATGATAGTCATAGTGCACAGAGACGCTGCTGCCCGTTTTTTTTATAATATTTTGGCTTGACCCGTGATTAGAACCCAGGATTTCACTGTCTGAGGTTGAACGCGCTACTAGACCAACGAGGCTTAAAGGAAAGAAATTGATAATATTGGGCAATGCGAAAAGACCGCCAGGCTGAAGTGGGGCTGGGCTGGACATGCTTCACGTATGCACCCAGATAGATGGGCGCAGATCACAACCAATTGGGTTCCTCAAAATGGCCGTCGTCGACGCGGTAGGCTCAAACGGAGATGGTGTGATGACCTGAACTCATTTTGTAACGACTGGCCCGAAATTGCAAAAGATAGGGAAATCTGGAAAACCAAGAGGGAGGCCTTTGCTCAGCAGTGGGACACTATTATAGGCTAGTATTTAAAAAAATAGAAGAAAAGATACGTTACCTTATCATCAGCCAAAACACGTCCACTACAGGATAAAGGCCTCTCCAAAGGATCTCCACAATTGCTGGTCTTCCCCCAGTTTCATAATTTAAAATACATTACATTAACACGCAAAGCACTCGTAATTCCCGAAAAGAAGAGAGACAGAGGTCGCCCCCTTCGACGTGGTGGTCTAGTATGACCAAACTTTTAGAGAAGACCCAAATACCAGATTCACAATCCAGGAGACGCGGTCCTGGCGCAAAATAATTAGGAGAGCCGACCCCACCTAACGTGGGATAAGGCAAAGAGAAAGAAAATGAAAAAACATTAACAAACAATTTTAAGCTAATGGTGTACAATATATACCTAAACTTAAAAATAAACTTATGTGCAAATTTTTACAAATTTACAGTGCCTCACAATAGGATATTACTTTATTTTAAAGATAATTGATGGATTTGGTTTGTTGTTTCAGATTTACGGACAGCATTCGGACTGCTGGACCGGGACAGTGACGGACATGTGACGCCCGAGGAGCTGCAGTTCATGCTGCGCAACCTGGGTATCCAGGTCAGCGACGACCTCATCGGCGAGCTGATCAAAGACGCCAGTAAAACTGGTCAGTGTTACCTCTACCTATCTCCTAAGGCATTTAAGATATGTGTACATACTAGCTGTGCCCCGCGGTTTTACCCGCCTTAATGTGTTAATCTAGGGTGACAGCTAACTCCATACCAAATTTTATTAAAATCGCTCCAGCCGTTGAGGTGTGAAGAAGTAACAAACATACACACTCACACACCCACAAACTTTCGCCTTTATAATATTAGTGTGATATGTACTTCTCAATAGAGAAAGGAGGCTCATAGGCTCTCACCGGTCCGTAAGTGATTGGCGAGGTTAAGCAACTAGGCTCGCGGTCAGTCCATAGATAGGTGGCCACCAAAGTAGTTTAATTTATCAGCGTCTCCGTGCTTTAGAGGGCACGTTAAGCTGTCGGTCCCAGTTGTAACCATTAGGCAACAGTGGTTAGGCCATGTCAGAGGCCTGATGGGTGGTTTAAACAACTCTGACACTAGGGTAACCACTGCCCATACGATAAGTAAGTAAGTAATAGAGGAACATAGGAACATTTTTGTAGTGCATCAGGGATATTTGCGGAAGCGAGGGAGAAAGGTTTTTGCGCGAAAGAGTAACATACATATGGATGTATGTTACTCTTTCACGCAAAAACTCACAAACTTTCGCATTTATACGTATGAACGTACTTTATTTTACGACATGTTGATCTAGTGGTCAGTGACCGCGATAGCTAAGCCAGGGGTCGTGGATTCGTTCCCCACCCAAAACAAATATTTGTGTGATAAGCAAGAATATATGTTATATGTAATTAGCTGTGCACCGCAGTTTTACTCGCGTTAAACTTTATTAATTATAGCCAATGTGTTATTCGGATATATAAGCTATATTACTACAGAGTTTCATCAAAATCCGTTCAGTAGTTTTTGCGTGAAGAAGTAACAAACATACTCACTATCACACTCACAAACTTTCGTCTTTATAATATTAGTGTGATTTATATATAACTAACTGTGCCCCGCGGTTTTACCCGCATCAAACTTTTTAATTCATCACCATCATCATCATATCAGCCGAAAGACGTCCACGGCTGGACAAAGGCCTCCCCCAGAGATCTCCACAGTTGCGCTATCCGCATCCAGCGATTTCCAGCGACCCGCACAAGATCATCGGTACATCTTGTAGGGGGCCTGCCCACGCTGCGTCTTCCGGTGCGTGGTCGCCACTCGAGAACCTTTCTGCCCCAGCGGCCGTCGGTTCTACGACCTATGTGCCCACTGCGACTTCAGCTTGGCAATTCTTACGGCTATGTCGGTTACTTTGGTTCTCCTGCGGATCTCAACATTTCTGATTCGATCTCGCAGGGGAACTCCAAGCACAGCCCTTTTTAATTATAGCCATATATATAAGTATGTTTATCAGTTGTCTGGTTGCCATAGTACAGGCTCTGCCTAGTTTGGAACCAGGTGGCAGTGTGTTCATCCCTCCAAAATACACGTGCTTGGCATTTGTCTGTGTAGCATTCTACATTTATCCCGTTGTAGAGCAATCTCTTTTACTTCTTTATAACTGTCCACTTGTAATTTATCTTTAAGTTGATCAGTAAACTTTCTTCTCGGTCTTCCTCTCTCTCTTCTTGCGTCTATCTTCCCTTCTATTATATTTGTGATAAACTAGTCGTTTCGGATTATATGTCCTATCATCTTATCCCTTCTGGTTTCTATGTGTTTTAAAATTGGACGTTCTTCATTTACTCTCTTTTATATGTCTTCATGGGTTATCTTTTCTGTCCAGGACACTGTCAGTACAACTTTCTTCTCGGTCTTTCTCTCTTTCTTTTTGCGACTATCTTCCCTTCTATTATATTTTTGAAAAACTGGTCGTTTCGGATTATATGTCCTATCATCTTACCCCTTCTGGTTTCTATGTGTTTACAAATCTTTTTAATATGTCTTCATGGGTTACCTTTTCTGTCCAGGACACTTCCTCCATTCGTCGCCAGCATCACATTTCAAAGGCCTCCAACTTTTCCCTGTCTTTTTGTCTTAGCGTCCATGTTTAACAAGCGTGAAGGTATACATCTGGAGCATTGCCCTTTACGCTTTACGCTGTGTGTTAGTTGTCCCAATATATTTATTTATTAAGCATCTTCTAAAAGTCGAAAGTCTTCGACCAGTGTGTGTTGCCAGTGATGACTTACGGAACAGAGACGTGGTCGCTCACTACGGGCCTTATCAGCGGCTCAAGGTCACCCAAAGAGCAATGGAAAGGGCTATGCTTGGAGTTTCCCTGCGAGATCGAATCAGAAATGTTGAGATCCGCAGGCAAACCAAAGTAACCGACATAGCCGTAAGAATTGCCATGCTGAAGTGGCAGTGGGCAGGGCACATAGCTCGTAGAGCCGACAGCCGCTGGGGCAGAAAGGTTCTCGAGTGGCGACCACGAACCGGAAGACGCAGCGTGGTCAGGCCCCCTACAAGATGGACCAATGATCTTGTGCGGGTCGCTGGAAATCGCTGGATGCGCATAGCGCAAGACCGGCAATTGTGGAGATCATTGGGGGAGGCCTTTGTCCAGCAGTGGACGTCTTTCGGCTGATATGATGAAGCATCTTCTACACGGCTGCAAACTAACGTTCCAACAGAGGTCACCCTGGTGGTTGTCATTCATCTAGACTGCACAACTGTCATCTAGATGGATCGCAACCACCAGGGTGACCTCTGTTTGGCGTTGGTTTTCAACCGTGTAGAAGATGCTTTAATGATATAGGATGTTAGTCAAGAAGCCGATGATATCATGTATTGAGCACATAAAACCGAAACAATAGGCGAGATTATAATCTATCAAGTTGAGATAAGCTTGACAGGAAAAACACTTGACGCTCGAGATAAAACCCACGTGTTTGCTTACAGTTTCTCAGCAAATATCGATGAGTTTTATCTTTAATATACTGTATACGGTAGTATATTGCTATATCACGTAGTAAAATAAATATTTATGTAGCGTCGTTACGGCTCCAATGGCTCAATAAGGACAGAGGGCACGCGCCTGTTTGAGGATACAAAGGGACTCATATAAACCAACGTCTTAAGTTTCAACTGCTATGTGCGATTTGAACTGAGTTAAGTAGTTATAGGGGTATTATTGCTGTGTGGTGACGGCAGCGAATACCAGGATATCATCATCCCTTCTCATCCCGTGGAGAGCGTAGAAGTCGACCCGAGGAAATATCTACCAGAGGACGGGCAGCAGCTTCTTTCTGAGTACTATGACTATTATACTACGACTGTCAACACATCTGCCAAGCGTGGCGATTATGGCATATCCCCTCAAGATGATTCTTTAGCAGTGGACTTATTACAGCTGTAATGATGAAGTCTACTGTGTGGTGACGGCATAGAATATCATCACCCCATCTCATCCCGTGGGGTACGTAACAATCGACCGAGGGAATACGTACCAGAGAACGGGCAACAGCGTTTTTCTGTGAACTATGACCATCAAAATGCGACCGCTAACCCGGCTACCAAGCGTAGCAAGTATGTATTACGCACTCGTAGGTTCTGCACATTAAAACTCCGACATATTTTCCACACATAATATTTAATCGAACAGAGTAACGTTCTCATCTACCGTATTACAAAGAATGCCTCATTAATAATTCTCCTACCCTATTTATGCTTTTATCAGTGACAACCATTTGAAAGTATAATATCGATTATTAAAAGTTTTAAGATCTAAAATTATTATAGAATTAATTATAGTAATTAATAAAATGATAATCACTAATCAAATAAATAATCATAGTGTAAATATATTATTAACATAGCAGCTACGTCATAACCGTTGCGCGGCTATTGAGTACTTGATAACATGTGGCATATCCCCCCAAGACACAGCTGAGACTTATTTATGATAAAGTCTGATGTATGGTGAGGGCATAGAATATCATCAACACATCTCATCCCGTGGAGGGCTTAGAAGTTGACTCGTGGGAATATCTACTAGAGGACGAGCAACAACCTCTTTCTGAGTACTTTGGCCATTATACTGCGACCGTTAACCCGTCTGCCAAGCGTCGCTATGATGGCATATCCCCAAGGTGATTCTTAGGGGAGACTTTTGTCCAGCAGTGGTCTTATTACAGTTGTTATGATGAATGAACTGTATTTGTATGTATTTACTAGCTGTGCCCCGCGGTTTTACCCGCGTTAAACTTTATAAATTATCACAGCTCCTCCCCCGTAGGTGATAGCGTAATAATATGTAGCCTATATGTTGACCCGACCTCTTAGTAATATTCATGCAAAATTTGAAGTAAATCAATGCCGTACTTTTTAAGTTTAGACCGGACATACATACAGACAAACAGACAAAATTCTAAAAAACTATAATTTTGGTATCGATATCGATTATAGATCACACCCCAGGTATCCTTTAAAAAAATATTCAATGTACAGTTTTGACTTTCATACGATTTTATTATATGTATAATAGATAATTCTCTCGTTTTATGAAGCTAATAGCCTCTTTATATCATTCTTACTCCCGCTCTTTGCCCTTGTGTGAAGTGGAACTTCTCATTTTCTAACTCCTCCTTGTTTCTTTCTGATTAAATTCGTTGCGGGATCCCAGACAGTTAAAGCCAATCCCACGAGACATGCCTGAGCCTCACCGCTCAGTGTCATTTCATTGTGGGCCACTATAGATCCTGGCTTACAGAAGTTGAAGTGGTGGGTAAGAGAATCTAGCTGCAAAATCACCCAAAATATATTTTGAAGGTCCTAAGAAGTGAGGTCCTATACTTCATTCCAATAATAGATATGGCACAAGCGCTGAAACGCATGGAACTTTTCCTTATTGCTACAAGATCCGTATTTTTAACTGGAGTAGTTTATTATACAGATCTTGATTGTAAGCTATTTAGCATATTATCACGCTACTTATGCTAAAGATAACGGTACGTTCATATTCGCAACTACCCGCCCGTCCCGGTTTCGCTCGGGTATTCATTTATGAATGCAAACATTTGGTGATAAGCGATGAATAAAGCTAGCGTTTGTTGTGTGGTGACGGCATAGAATATCGTCACCCCATCTTATCCCGTGGGGGACGTAGAAATCGTCCGAGGGAATACCTACCAGAGAACGGGCAGCAGTGTTTTCTGTGAACTATGATCATCAAACTGCAATCGCCAACCCGTCTGCCAAGCGTGGCGATTATGGCATATTCCCCCATTCTTTGGTGAGGCTTTTGTCCAGCAGTGGACGTAAGTACTTTGGCTGACATGAAAGCTATCGTTATTCTAAATTTTATTAAATTCGAGGTAATTAAGTAGTTATAATAACGTAACTACAATAGATAGTTCAGACGCCAGCACATCCAGCTAACCCAATCTGACAAATTTCTTTTATAGATTTTCAACTTCATCACAAAAGTATAAGGCTTACTTTCCATTGGGGAAATTTGACAGATTGTGGTAGCTTGATGTCCTGGCGTCGGTGCTTATTCAAAATTTTTCGTTAATGATGACATGCTCTTTAATATTGCTATTCATTTTTGTCTTGCTTTGGTAAACTTACTTACTCCCCCAAATATCTCCACAATTGCAAATCAAATCAATGTTTATCGTGTGAAATTTGGTACAAAAAGAGGATCTTATTCTATACATACATAGTTCTCAAAAATCAACCACACAGGTGTACACAATTTTACAGTTCCTGCAGTAATAAATGTCACGTTTAGTAAAAAATTCTTATGTTAATTAACTAAAAATAATGAACACCAATTTGTCATAACGTTAATATTTTTAATAATTAAACAATCCCAATAATATTAAATTAATACAAATTAATAAAAATTGCCGGTGTTACACTATGCTCATCCAGCGACTAATAGCGACTCTCACAAGATCATCGGTCCATCCTGTAGGGAGCCTGTCCACGCTGCGCCTGTCGGTTTGAGGTAGATATTATGAGCACAGTTCTTAGTCTGCCGTTCCTAGCCCCAACGGCAGCTGGTGCGGAAGTTATTATTAAAGGTTATAAACACTATGAACGTTAAATTGATGGCACTTTTCAAATATAGCTTGTGCAAATAAACCAATGCATTCAGTTGTTCTTGAATTGTTGCCAACATCATATAACGTTTTTACACGACTGTCGTGTTGACTTGTTGAAGGACTTGTGTTATGTTTTATGATAATACTCTAGCGTCTGTCCGTTTAATAAAAAAGTACAGCTACGATCTTTAGTAAATTTGCAATTTTTTTTTTATGGTTTTACTGCAATCTGTCACCTTCTCTGGGACATTCAGCAGTAGTCAAAGTCAAAGTCAAAGTAACTTTATTCCGTAAAAATTTTACATTTATGTGGAATCGTCATATTTTTTTTACCCTACCGTGCAGTGCATGACGTGGCAGCTACTGAGAAACACTGCCAGAAAACTCAGTAGGAATCCTTTTTTAAAATAAAATATACTTAAGATTAATTACAATCATGTGT
The DNA here is from genome assembly GCA_951640165.1 of Pseudoips prasinana. Classification (NCBI taxonomy): domain Eukaryota; kingdom Metazoa; phylum Arthropoda; class Insecta; order Lepidoptera; family Nolidae; genus Pseudoips; species Pseudoips prasinana. Next base: position 22,962,603 of record OX621260.1, read on the forward strand.
GTTGACTCAGAACAACTCCATCCCAAGCACTTTTATCACTTAAATAATCAGAAATTTTGTAATATGCCCTGCTACACAATTTGGCTTCAATAATTCTTTTAAACTTATTCGTAGACAATTCTCTAATATCATTGGGAAGTTTGTTATAGAATCTTATACATTGCCCCATAAAAGAGTTACTTATTTTGTGGAGACGGGTAGTATGCAGTATGAGATTATTCTTATATCTAGTATTTACATTATGTGTATCGCTCCTTTTACAGAAGGAATCGATATTTTTATGCACATATAGTAAGTTTTCATATATATACTGAGATGGTACAGTTAGAATGTTGACCTCTTTGAATTTTTCTCTTAGAGACACTCTCGGGCCAAGATTATAGATAGCTCTTACAGCTCTTTTTTGCAATATAAATATGGTGTCAATGTCAGCAGAGCTACCCCAGAGAAGAATTCCATAGGACATTACACTATGAAAATAACTGAAATAAACCATTCTAGCTGTGTCAACATCAGTCAGCCGTCTAATAGTTTTCACTGCATATGCTGCAGAACTTAATTTGCCGGACAGTTTTTCTATTTGTGGGCTCCATTGTAGCTTTGAGTCAATAGTGATACCCAAGAACACAGTTGATTCAACAGGGTCCAACCTAGCTCCATTAAGTTGTACATTGGTTGTCGCCTGTTTCACATTCGGTGTAGTGAATTTAATGACTTTAGTTTTCTTATCATTAAGCACAAGATTATTGGCATTAAACCAATGAACAACTTTAGAGATTGCATCATTAACATCGTCAAAATTGCTTAATTGTCGGTTTATTTTGAACGTCAGGGAAGTATCATCTGCAAACAACACAATCTCATGCTTATCCCTTACGTAGTATGGTAAGTCATTTATATAAATTAAAAACAAAAATGGGCCCAGAATTGACCCCTGTGGGACGCCCATTACCACTGGAGATCCCGGAGATATTTTACCGTTTATTTCGACCTTCTGAATTCTATTGCCCAAGTAAGAAGTCAGAAGTTCGAGAGCCTTGTTCCTAATACCGTAGTGGTGTAATTTTCTGACCAGAGTATCATGATGAACGCAATCGAACGCTTTGGACAAATCGCAAAAGATACCTAATGCATCTTGCGAGTCTTCCCACGCCGCGAATATACTTTTTAATAAGTTGACCCCTGCATCTATGGTTGAACAACCCTTTGTGAATCCAAACTGTTTCCGGTGTAGTAAATTATGTATATTAAAGTGTCTGAGCAGCTGGCTAAGCATAAGCTTTTCAAATATTTTACTAAGAGTGGGCAGAACGGAAACAGGTCGAAAATTTGAAGTCAGGAAATACACCTGATGCAACACAGCAATTGAACACAGTAGCTAAGTGTGGGGCGATTATAGTAATAATTGATGAAACAGTCTTAACAGATAGACCCCACAGATCCTTTGTGTTTTTCATATTAATACTCTTGAAAGCATTTAAAATATCTTTAGGGCTAACCACCGAAAATTCAAAAACTGTGTCACACGACCCTACGCTTTGCTTGAGTATCTGCTCAGCAGATGTAGAAGAACATGAAAGAGAGTTAGTAAGTATGACTGGAATATTCGAAAAATATTTTTCAAACTCAGTCGCTATCTCCAAATCGCCTTTAATATCTATGTTGTTTATTACTAAGTTAAAATCACGACTACGTATTTTTGTTTTACCTGTCTCAGCATTAATTATCTTCCAAGTAGTTTTGATTATATTTGTAGAAGATTTAAGTATATTTTTTATGTGCAAAGATTTAGCAGCGGTACAGGCTCGTCTAAATGTTTTGGCATATTGTTTCACATATTCTTGAAACTCTGTATTATGATTATGGGATCTTTCTTCATACAATTCATACAACCGATTCCGACTTTTATAGATGCCTGGAGTTGCCCAATCACTGAATACCATACGGTCACTTACAGACAGTTGTTTGGGTGTGAACATTGTGCAGAACTCATCATTAATCAAATTGAATAAAGAGTTGTACAAGTGATCCGGATTATCATGATAGGGCAGCCATGCTATTTGTTTTATATGTGGGGTGAGTTACATTAGATGTCTTGCTGAGTTAATGACCATTGTCAAGCCATATTCTTTATTTTGGAGTATTTGTGACTGACTGGTTAAGTCCTGGGTTATTTTTCACTTAAGTCGTCGCGTATTTTGTTCTTCGTCCATTAATGCCTGCGCGAGGACATTCGGATACAATGTCTTGTTATCCGTCTTTTGTACGATTTCGTAATCTTATTATTTCTTCCCTTATTGTAGGCATCTTTAGGTCGTTGTGTAGCTGATCATTAGGCACAAACCATGGGGCGTTGGTGACTATTTGCAAATAATGAAATTTATTCAGCACTTCTTTTAGGGTTCCGTAGCCAAATGGCAAAAAATGCAACCCTTATAGATTCGTCATGTCTGTCTGTCTGTCTGTCCATCCGTATGTCACAGCCACTTTTTTCCGAAACTATAAGAGTACTATTGAAACTTGGTAAGTATATGTATTCTGTGAACCGCATTAAGGTTTTACACAAAAATAGAAAAAGAACAATAGTTTTAGTGGGTCGCCATACATATAACTGAAACTCAAAAAACTTTTTTTCATCGTACCCATACATGTGGGGTGTCTATGGATAGGTCTTCAAAAATTATATTGAGTTTACTAACATCATTTTTTTCTAAACTGAATAGTTTGCGTGAGAGACACTTCCAAAGTGGTAACATGAGTGCCCCCCCTCCCCTGTAACTTCTAAAATAAAAAATTGTTTTGAACGAGATCTAGCAAGTAGTTTCTTTTTTAATACGTCATAAACCGCAATTTGCTTTCATTTAATCAACTGAAATACTTGCTGCTACGGAACCCTTCATGTGCGAGTCCGACTCGCACTTGGCCGGTTTTTATACAACTAAGTTGGCAAACAAGCATATGGCCCACCTGATGGTAAGTTGTCACCGTAGCCTATGTACGTGTGCAACACCAGGGGCATCATTAGCGCGTTACCGACCCTTTAGAAACCTTATAACTCCCTTATTGAAGGGCCCCATGCAATAGTCTCTCGGGAAACCCGTAACAGGGAGTTCATTCCACAACCTCAACGTACGTGGGAGGAAGTTTCGCTGAAAGCGAACCGTACGAGATCGAAAAGTTTCAGGGATGTGAGGATGAACTCCGTGTTTGTGGCGAGAGTTGATAGAAGGTGGCCGTGGGCATCTAATAAAATAATTGCTCTTGAATATATAATAGAATACCAGATCAGATAAATTAAACTAATTACCTATATATATACAGATAAATTAACTAAATTACCTGTTCACAAGTTCAAGAAAACATAGCAAAAATTTTTATTTATTTTATTTTATTTTATTACGCGGTTGACGAATTCTTAAAAGATAAAGTTTTTGACATTTTCTAATTTCGGTTTCAATATTAAAATATATTTTATGTTTGCTCTTTTATGAATTTTTTGGCGTTATTAAAATATTATACTGTGAACTTTAAAACTACTTTTGAATTATTTACATGTCTTACGATAGACAAAACATAGCGCACTGTAATTAACTTTAAGATCTGTATTTTTTTGTACCTATCTTTTACAAATAATAAATGATTGATTGATTGCTCGGAACCGACCCCATTGTGTAGACGGTAGAACCCACAGAGAGAAGCAAAGTCTCTCCTCAGGCTTAAGGGTTCAATACGTCTATATAGCTCAGGATCTTTATTAGGAATTTGATCGTTGACAATCCTCACAGCGCGTCTTTCGACTGAGTCAAGAGGCCCAAGCTAGTGAGCTGGTGCTCCCGCCCACAAGTGACAACAGTCTTCCATGTGGGGCCGATGTTGTTGTTGGGTATTATACCGATTGTTGTTGTTGGGTATTTTATGTTGTTAACATACACTAAAGGGGGTGATAGACGTACGAGCAAGTACGCGTACTTATGGCTCGACGACCTTTTTCGATTGTGTGTCACCATAAGTACGCGTACTTTAAAATCGCCGCGCAAAATCGTCGACGATCCAACCGGTTTGAAATCTTGCTCGTAGCTCGTCTTGGCTCGTACGTGTGGCAGCACTGCGAGCCGCGAGCCGCCAGTTTGTTTTGCCAGTTCGTGGACGCGCACGCTTGTTGTGTTTAGAGATTTTTGTTTGATTCAGAAAATTTTCAAAATGTGTGATTTCCAAACTTATTCACATGAACTGCTAACCGAATTTATAGAAGCTTTCCGAAATAACCCTTGTCTTTGGAAAATTAAAAGCAACGATTACAAAGACAAAAATATGAAACTTCAAGCATACAATAATTTATTAGAAATTATACGTAAGGTGGAAAGAGATGCTACGATTGAGAATGTATTACGATATAATTACTAAATAGCACAGAGCTTCTTCTGTCGACGACATCGTAATACAGAGTGAGTAAGCTTCACGTGTGTCACCGACGTTGAGCCGAGTAAGTTCGCAAACTTAAAAACCGCGTACTTAAAGTTCGTACGTCTATCACCCACTTTATACTTGTCAAGCTCACAATGTAGTACAGACGCCAGCACATCAAGCTACCCTAATCTGTCAAATTTCCCCAATTAAAAGCGAACCTTATGCTTTTGTGATAAAGTTGAAAATCTATTAAAGTAATTTGACAGATTGGGGTAGCTTGATGGGCTGGCGCCTGTACATAAAAATACTAGAATACAGTATAAAAGTAATAAAAAAAAGTGTTTTGTTTAGTCCCAAGATATTTATTATTTATCATCATCATCATATCAGCCGAAAGACGACTGCTGGACAAAGACGGTATTTATTATTATTATTATAATTTAATTTAAAAAAATATTCAATTTCTACAGACAACAAATAAAAAAATTGGTGATTCGTAGTTAGGTAGGTATTATACCCCCCCTAGCCGAGGCATGGGCCTCGGGCCTCGGAGAGGACATACGGCTGTCGTTCCTGTACCTGTTTTTGTCCTGTAGCGGCCAGCCTTAATGGAGACTAACCATCTGCGCGGAAGATATTATAGTGCACAAGTGTGTGCGCAAACACAGGGGAAACAGGACATGTTTCCGGTCGTGTCGCTAGGCGCCCCATCGGATCATGAGAGTGATGATATAGAAAATTCCCCTGTGTTTGCGCACACACTTGTGCACTATAATACATATCTTCCGCGCAGATGGTTAGTCTCCATTAAGGTTGGCCGCTGTGGCCGAAATTCGGATAGGAGAACATTATTTTTTATTACTTAGCTGCAAGTCTACAATCACGCTAGTGTCCTATAAGACACTTGCGAAGCGTAAATTTATCTTGGCATTGTTTAAATGTTGGGTAAAAAATTTGGGCGTGTGTTAGTAGCTATAATAAACAGAGAGAATAAAAAAAAATGTTTACATTACGCTAATGTACTTTTACCTATCGTGCGTCATATTCACTTGATAAATAAAACTATTTAATGCTTCGTCGGTCTATCGGTAGCGTACCACCGATAATGCAGTCCTGGATCCAATGAGTCTGGTCAAAAAGTGATTTTAAATATTTTGTGTTAAGGATATTTCTCAGTATCAGCACGTAGTCTGTGAGTTGACGGTATTAGGTACACCCTCATGCCTCTAAGAGCACGTAAAGCTGTCGACTCTGACCTGCCCTCTTTCCGGTCGTGTTTCGAGAGTGATGGAAAGTGCCCTGTTTGCTCACTATAATATCTCCCGCGTATATGGCTAGTCCGCACTGAGACTGGCCGCCGTAGCCGTATTCCACCAGAAGGATATTATTATTATTAAATAATAATATCTGGGGACAATGTCACACAGATCATACTAGCCCCAAACTAAGCAAAGCTTGTACTATGGGTACCAGGCGACGATATACATACTTATATAGATAGATAGATACTTATATACATAGAAAACATCCATGACTCAGAAACAAATATTCGTGCTCATCACACAAATATTTGCACTTACCGGGATTCGAACCCAGGACCACCAGCTTCGTAGGCAGGATCACTACCAACTAGGCTACGGTGGCCTAGTTGGTAGCAAAAGAACGTTAGTTTCATGGCCTCCTACAGTCATATAATAAAGGCATACGGACCAGCATAATCAAAACCGATGTTCTAGCACAAAATATCTGTGCGGGGTGCGAATCGAACACACGACCTGTGGCGTGAAATAATAAATATTATTAAATAAATATCTTCATTTCTCTCACAAAGATCAAGTATAAAAGTTGGAGTATAGTTATAGATAACATAGATCATCAGTGAGGAGCCATGTGCATTTACTTTGAACTCAGTATTCAGTCAGTTATACGATGCGCACGTACAGCGACTTGCGTGTCCAATATTAATAATGCACTCAGGATATTGTTGGGGCTGCCATGGCGTTGCAGTGCGTCAGGGATGTTCGCCAAGGTGCGGGTGGATGGCTTTATCCGCAATAGTTAGGAAAAGGTGCGCCTCCCTACTAGAGATGTAAAATGACTGAATAAGACTAGTCACAATTGTCATAAACCTTAAATGACCGGTCATTTACTGTCAAATTCAGTCAATTTCACTCAAATATTATTGTCCATTCTGGACTACCACTCGATTATTTATTTATTTAGGTACCCAATTTTTATGCAAGTCTAAATGAAGCAACGGTTTTTTTTGTATTATATCATGAGAGGATAAGACGACATCAAAGTCGATGCGCGAGGCGTTGCCATTTTGTATTAAATGCACGCATGATTAGAAATGTAAAATGATTAACACTATATAATAATACTATAAGTCATTAAAAAAACTTTTTGTTTCAATTTAGAAGTTGTAGACTTTTATCAACGACAAAATCTTAAAAGGTACTAATACATTACTGAAATCAAATTGACTGAAAATGACCATTTTTGACAGTTAATGACCATTTTTGACCAATTTGACCGTAAATGACAGTCAGTCTAATTCAGTCACTTTAGTCATTTTCATCACTACTCCCTCGCGTTGGTGGCACTATATGTACTGCGTGTTATTACAGATCTGTGGGAGACCCCCATGCTGCAAAGATGGGTGCGGCTTCACGTAGAAATTTAATTTTTTGTTACCTTTACAAACATTAGTAAAAAAAATATGGACCTTTTCTGAAATAAATGTTTATTATTATTTTATTATTATTAAGTCGTCTTCCGGCTGTCCCGTACACCCTGTAAATACAATATTGAAGTATTTCCGACCATAGATGGAATACAAAATAGTACCCATACATTTTGGCAAATCGATTCGTTTTACAACACGACATGACTAAACAAAAACTGATTAAATCAATGAGGCCGTTAATTTAGATGGTTATTGTAAAATAGCGTGCGCGTAAGGCGGGGGGCTTCCGGCACCCCACGGGGTAGGTGCGACCCCACACCCCAGAGCCGGTAGTTACGAAGTGCGCCGTGGTTTCAAGGCGTCAAGTCAAGTAAATTAATGAAGTTCTCCCGCTAATAAATATCAATGGGTTATAGTGCTTCAGAAATCTTTGTGCAGAATCGAACCGATGGCTTTCAAAGTCAAAGTCAAAAATCATTTATTCCGTAAAAATTTTACATTTATGTGGAATCGTCATTTTTTTTTACCCTACCGTGCAGGTCACGACGTGGCAGCTACTGAGAAACACTGCCAGAAAACTCAGTAGGAATCCTTTTTTAATATAAAATATACTTAAGATTAATTACAATCATGTGTGTTGACTCAGAACAACTCAACCCCAAGCACTTTTGTCACTTAAATAATCAGAAAATTTGTAATATGCCCTGCTACACAATTTGGATTTAATAATTCTTTTTAAATTTATTCGTAGACAATTCTCTAATATCATTGGGAAGTTTGTTATAGAATCTTATACATTATACTTTCATGAGGTGATTTGCAAAAAGACTGCATCTATTCTAAGCAGAGTACGAGAAACTACCAACAGCATCCGCAAAATAATAGGGTAGGTAGTTACCTCTCCAGTTTTAATAAAGATGGTGAGGACTGTGATAGAATAAAAGCTATGTAGCTATGAGCATAGCAAGCCAACACTAAGTTCTTATAAGTTAGATATATCACACTAGTGCGCATTATAGACGGTCACCATAACCTAGTTGGTAGTGCTCCTGCCTACGAAGCTGGTGGTCCTGGGTTCGAATCCCGGTAAGTGCAAATATTTGTGTGATGAGCACGAATATTTGTTTCTGAGTCATGGATGTTTTCTATGTATATATGTATTTATCTATCTATATAAGTATGTATATCGTCGCCTGGTACCCATAGTACAAGCTTTGCTTAGTTTGGGGCTAGGATGATCTGTGTGACATTGTCCCCAGATATTATTATTATTATATACGTTTCTCAGCTAGCAATTTATTAATGTTCTTTGATTACTAACTACTGCCTAGTGGTCTGCAAAGATCAAGCGGCGTGCTCGCGGTGCGGTGACGGTGCGTTCACGAGCGTTTACGCAGCATAAAGGCATGGCGCGGTGGCGGAACGGTATCGGCGAGGCGGCGACATCGTGTACACCCGCTATACTCAAAGAGGAAGATGGAAGAGATCGCTTAAGGCGATAAGACCGTCCATTGTACCTTATGTTCTTTATATTATATCCGATGTATTTTCTTTCCGCCTGAGTGTGTAAAATAAAGAGTATTATATCTATCTATCTACTCAAGCTGCAGCCCGCCGGACCTTTGTGATTAGCCTTTCTGAAGTTACAATATTTTTCATTAATAAAGCAAACATCGTAAAGTTGAAATTACGTTTTAATTAAGACCTTAGACCTAATTAATGTTTGCTTGTGGCTCTCTATAACATGACTGTAACGTGTTTGTGGCCTCTATAAAAAAACGATTGAGTATAGCTCGTGTACCTACACGAACTCTTAGGGGACACGGAATAAACATATAGCCATCGCCTATGGCACCTTGTTAATAATAGGAATATAAAAGTTAAACTAAACTACTTTTTATCTGTATGTCGCCATCCATAAATAAATTCTCGTAGTTATCTCACAAGTGCACGTGCCAAATCAATCACAGTTGTAATTGCAATGTATTTTATACTCGTAAGCCTCATTAGAAAAACAAATGATGATCGGTATAAACAAATGACTGCACGGATGCAGTAGCGCCCCCGTGTGGGTAACTACGTGAAAGACATTTTATTAATGAAGTATCTATTGGTTCGGTTCCAACAAAATTAAAGCACATTCTAAGTATAACTATAGCAATAGCTTTAATTTTGTCTGTGTTGGTTGATGCAATTTCCTCATAGAATTATTTGCCAAGTGCATGTATTCTGGTTTAGGTACAATTGACCTAGAAAATTTGGAACTCGTTTCACATTAAAGCGAATAAATTTAATAAATTTATTATCATCTTCATTATCTTATATGACAATTTACACACTGCCATCAGATCCAGAAATAGGCAGAGCCTGTAATATGGCGACCGGACAACTGATAAACATACTAACAAACATGATTTAAAAAATATATGGATAAGACAGACCGCACGGACGGACTGATATAATTTTTGGTACTTTTATACTATTTCTACTATGTTTATGTACTGCATTGTGAGCTTGACAAGTACAAGTGTATGTTAATACCCAAGTGCTGAATAAATTTTATTATTTCATTTCATTGGGAGCGGGCCTTCCGCATGTAAAATAGCGTCATCAGGTCTATGGTGGACATACCACTGCATGTCTCCCCTAGGCCTTATTTAAAAAAAGTAGGTACCATCATCTTGTCCTCTATTGTTATTCTGCAAGTTATATGTAACATCCAGTCTTTGAATTACACCACGCAAAATGAGATCCACTCATACAACACTAGAAAAGTTCAAAAACTCACATCAGTAAAATGCAGTTTAACCAAGTCATGTAAGCTGACACATGCAATCAGACCGACTGTATACAATAGGGTACCTTATAACGTCACCGTGACTCCGAACTTGGCTTGTTTTTTAATCTCGACTATTCTCGACTGAAGGGTTGGCTTGTCGAACAAACGTTCTAATAGTTATAACGAATTTCTGACGGCCAAGAAATAAAAGCTACTGACTATCTACAAATGTTACTGACTTCCTACATAGGATTCCGAATGGCATGTTAAATGAGTTATTTGTAAGATGACATATAAATTTTCTATTATGTTGCCATTGTTGGCAAATGCTTGCTATTCACGCCGGAGGCCGTGGATTCGATTCCCATCCAGGACAGATATTTGTGTGTATGTACATGTCTGTTTGACCTGAGTCTGGGCAAATAAAGTAGTATATGTAGTATATCAGTTATCTGGTTTCCACAGTACAAGCTCTGCTTAGTTTGGGATCAGATGGCAGTGTGTAAATAATGTCCCAGGATATTGTTATTATTTAACATGTTAAATAACTTTACCAAAATAAATAATTATTATTACCTATTTATAAATGCATACATATTATAGAAAAATGACACCCGGACGCAGAACAAATAGTATTAGTCTTAGCAGTCAGGGTCATTAACCTTAAGTTCATATTCGGAATTCCGTTAAACATAACTTCTCTTTTATAAATGGAAGCCTTTCTTTGAATAACAAGAAAGTACAGTAACATTTGAATAAAGAGAAACATTTATGTATAAAACGGTGCAAGTTTACGTAGTTATCGCGGTCAACACCACCCTCGCCCTTAGCTCTATCTAGCTCGCATCGCACTCGTAATCTCTTGATCCAATCAGATTGTCCAAGCTCCGCACGAGGTAAACCTTTTGAACACGATACGAAAACCAACGTTGTTTTAAATACAAGTATATCACGAGAGGTTAGTGTGGAATTATGTATTAAAAATAAAGAACATTTAATATATATAAACAAAGAAAACAAGGCATCTGACAGGCTTTTTGGCGTGATTGGCAAATGCTTGGTTTTCACGTCGGAGGTCGTGGGTACGATTCCCACCCAGGACAGATATTTGTGTGTATATGAACATGTCTGTTTGTCCTGAGTCTGGGTGTAATTATTTATAGGTATAAGTATGTTTTTACAAAATAAAAGTAGTGTATGTAGCATTAAAGCGCGACCGTCGTTTTAAACACAAGGTCCGTTATAATAATAATACTGAATTCATACCTTAATATAGACAGAACCATTCAGACAATATGTAGTAAAATATAAATTTCAATCATGAAACGTAAACATAATCTCCTTGACAAAAACTTAATACAATCTAGCTAAATATCACTACTATTATAAAATAAATTGTATAAATGTTTTAACATTCCGTGTACCTAAATATCTGTAATAAGCAAATAGAAATAATAAAACGAACTGTATTGCAAGAAACATGTTCTGACTATTTACAAGCGCTTTTTTTAAGTCTACGTGAATAAAAACCTTTTTTTTTATCAGTTAAGTATCTGGTTTCCATAATACAAGCTCTGCTTAGTTTGGGATCAGATGGCCATGTGTAAATAATGTCCCAGGATATTATAAAAAGGAACTTTATGAGCTCTATCTAACTATGAAGTAGAAATGATTCTTATAACTACTTTTTAGAAAATCGCATCACCAGGCACCGAAAGATCGAAGATCAGAAAATCGCAACATCAATCGCACAAACGCATCACCAGGGGCTCTACCGGCTAAGTCACCGAACATCGATTTCTTAAATGGCGTTCAAATAAATAAAGGTCATATATGACTTAATCAATCGTTAAATCGGTTTCCATGAGCACATGTGACGTCATAAATGGTCTGGAATCAACTGTCAAAGTTGAAGCCTATTTAACTATTGATTAAGTCATTTTTAAACTTTATTTATTTGAACGCCATTGACGAAAACGATGTTCGGCGAGTTAGCCGGTAGAGCCCCAGGGGGGCTACCGCCTAATTCACTGGTCATCGTGATCGTGATCGGCGTTCAAATAGATGAATGTTAGGGTCACTAACGAGAGAGTTCTAGAAATAGCACAGCTACCTAGCCTGACAGCGTTTCTTAAACAGAAGCGTTTACGTTGATAGGGGCATGTGCACAGAATGGAACCCACTCGAATACCACGATGTGTTCTGTTGGGTGCGGTAGCTAATGCGAAGCGCGATGTCGGTAGACCTCTGCTTCGCTTTAAAGACTGCAACAAGCGGGATATGGCCGCTTTTAAAATTGATCACTGTAGCTGGGAAAAGCTCGCTGAAAATAGAGTTGAATGGCGCAAACGTGTAGTGGAGGGTCGTAAGATCTGTGATGAAGCCTGGTTCGGAGTACTTGCTGATAAGAGACAGAAGCGACATGAAAGCGGCTCGGCACCAACCACCGCAAACTTCTCTTGTCAGGCCTGCGGCGGGCTATGTCGCTCTCGTACCGGTTTGTTTAGCCACCAAAAGAAATGTCTCTCAGACAATGCGCCGTAAATCGTCTGTAACAGACGCAAAGGATATATATATTTAGTAATAAAGGATATATATATTTAGTAATTTATATATATATATAAATTACTAAATCTGCCATTCAATCGGCTTCCATGACGACATGTGACGTCATCAATGGTCCGGAATCGATTTTCAACGTTGAAGCTGATTGTGCTGATTGTGAGACGCTGCTGTCCGTTCTCTGGTAGATATTACCTCGGGACGACTTCTATGTCCCACAGGATGAGACGGGGTGACAATATTTTATGCCGTCAGCCACACGGCAAAGAAAACAATTCTATTACCAAAACACTCCAAGGAATATTTTATTCTACCATTTTTTTAAGACAACGCCCGCACAAGGGAGACCCTGTGTCGCGGGGTACTTTACAAACATATAATTAGACGGACACAAATTACATCCAGACTCAGAACAACTATTTATGGGCCACACAAATAGTTGTCCGGTGCGGGATTCGAACCCGGGTACGAAGCGGCGAGGAGACTGTCAGCCGCTACGCCACACGTGCAGTCATTATATCATAAAGATTTTCCTTTCCTAATTTCAATTGGGTAAATATTCCTTGCCATTCCAATTTCAATTTATTTATTGCTTCATGGGTTTTACATAGGTATTTTACATTATAATACAGTACCAAACATGAACCCTGTAAGGGCACTACAACAATACAATATACAAATAATTTTTTGTCAAAAACTTCACATGTTAAACTTAAATTAAAATGAATACAATAAAATAGCATTGTGAATATCTGTAAAGTGTGCTTTTTATGTTTTTTTCTTTATTGAATAGCCAGAGATGTAATAACGTTATTAAAAAAAATTATATTATTATGAAGGGAATTATTAATTAGGATTTATTTTCTTACTGACTGTAGTTATGTGTTACACTGTGTTTATATTATTTATGTATTTATGTCAATAAATTTTGTTAGTATTTTAACTGGTTTACATTCCATAGTGAGAGATGCAAAAACTGAGCCGGCTATGCATAATGTTTTTAGGACGTAAGGCCTCAAGGCAAATAAAAAAGGTTTAGTTGCACCGCCAGCCACAGGTGCGGAAAATTCCGACGTATTTTAATTTATTATACTGTACGTAGTCAACCCTGTACTAACTTAAGGTTAAAATTAAGGTTCTACAAACCGAATTACGAATTATTATAATAATAATACCCTGGGACATTATTCACACGCGGTCATCTGATCCTTAACTGAGCTTGTACTATGGAAACCAGATAACTGATATACTAGTTTTCTTTTGTAAATACATATATATATATATATATATATAGAGATAACGATCTGTGCCCCGCGGTTTTACCCGCGTTAAACTTTATTATTGTATAAATTATAGCCTATGTGTTAATCCAGGGTGCCAGCTAACTCCATACCAAATTTTATTAAAATCGCTCCAGCCGTTTAGACGTGGAGAAGTAAGTAACAAACATAGGTACATACTCACACACTCACAAACTTTCGCCTTTATAATATTAGTGTGATACTATGGGCGTTAAAAGTTTATGAATGAGCGGTCTCCGTTAAGAACAAAACATTAATAATTACTGATATAATTAACCGACATCAACGCTGAGCAGAGGGTGAATGACGTCAATACTTACCGACTTTCCCTCCGTTAATTAAGATTTAACGACTCGAAGCCCTTTCATTAACCGCCACATAACATTTTGTGACACATTATATGGGCACGAGTTTGTATTATTATAATGCTGTTGCGACGGTGCCGCGGCGTACGTTTAATCGCTCGTAAATCTTAATCTGTGCCCCAAAAAGTATTTTTATACATTTACTAGCTGTGCCCCGCGGTTTTATCCGCGTTAAATTTTATAAATAATTCTCCTCCCCGTATGTGATAGCGTGATAATATGTAGCCTTCTCGCTCTCTTAGTAATATTCATGCAAAATTTGAAGTAAATCCATGCAGTACTTTTCGAGTTTAGCCTGGACATGCATACAGACTAACAGATAAAAACTCTAAAAAGTATTTTTTTTGGCTACGATATCGGTTGTAGATAACGCCCTAAGTATCCTTTTTAAAATGTATTCAATGTACAGTTTTGACTTTCCTATGATTTTATTATATCTAAATAGATGTTGTTTACGTGAAGTTAATCATTGTGAAAATCATTATCTCTGTATAAATAAGAAGCCAGTGTTTGTTAACAGACTTTCGTATATATATTGAGTTTGTTGCCACAACGAGGATATACCATAGTTTACATACTTATGTTATACTAGCTGTGCCCGCGACTACGTCCGCACATTTTGTTATTACTCCGTAAATGTTACATCAGAATATCTCCAATATTTTTAAACTTATAAAACATTTTCACAAACTGTATATTTCCGTACAAACTTTCATCCCCTATTCCATATTGTTATTTTACACCCATTTCGGCATTAATAAGCCTTTGTCCTTTCTCAGGCTCTAGACTATTTGTTACAAATTTCATTTAAATCGGTTCAGTATTTTTGGCATGAAAACGCGACAGACAGATAGAGAGACAGAACAAATGAACAGACAAACAGACAAAAATTCGAAAAATGCTGAAAATGGTTAACTATTGGTTGTCCTGTAACACCCTGGCTATTTTTGTTTTTTTTTATGTATAAAAACGACTTTTCTGGCGTTTTATTATAAGTATAGAAGATTATTTCGAAGACATGAAGTGAAAACTTCTTTAGCGGCGATGCTTTTTTGGGTTGGGTAAAAAAAGTTGCACTCGTATCAGGTCACGACACCTGATCGAATATACGTACGTCTCACTACTAAAGGCAGCGCATTCCACATTCATCGACATATCCAGACTAGACGAGAATGAGTCCAGTCAGTGACAAAAGTTACCCGTGCGCATGGTAGTTAACCAAAGCTTGCCGTTCATGGGCAAGAACTACCTTTTTATATTCCCCAAGGCTAAGCATGTCATTAAATCATCATTCTACAAATAAATCTATATAGGTAAGTAGTATATAAATCTAAGAGAGGTAGGGCACAGCGTTTATTCGCTTAAAGAGCAGCCCGACTGGGGAAGTACGAACGGCTACATATAAAGCCATACATTTCCAGTATAAGGTGACCTCTCATTGTATCGAAATCCTATACATCGCAAGATCAGCTTATACTGGAAAAATATAGTTTGATGTGTAGCCGTGTGTACCTCCACCTTACAGAAGACATTTCTTAATAACTTAATGTTGTGTTTCTGCGTGAGTAAGGTCGCCAGAGCTCATCGGAGTGGGGGGAGAGTTACACTGCTTTGCTGACTCTTATAAAGGCCGGCATCGCACCCGCGACTCCACGAGTGTTGCGAGTGTACATGGGCGACTGTCACCCGACGATAAGTGATCACCACTTATCATCAGGTGACACAGGTTCTCGTTTGTCAACTACCTCTGTGTCTCTTACATAAAAAAAAATCTAAACCGAACGAACAAACAGGAATTTACCTAGAAACTGTATGAACCCGTTGTCACAATCTTGACATTTCGCTAGATTAGCTAAGAAATAAAAAGCCGTTGGTTCTTTTATGGCCGCATGCGTAACGGCTAGGTAATTATATTCCAAAAATAAATTGTTGGCACGCACGGTTTTTTTGTGAACTCAGTCATTTTAGCCGTTCCGTATAAACATTTGTGACTGTTGTTTAGTAAGTTCAAAAAAGATGACTTTATAATTCAACCACTTTCCAATTTGTTTAATATGAACAAGTACCTAGCCGCCAGGGTAATCTTTTTCAACATCATCATATCAGCCAAATAACGTCCACTGCTAAACAGAGGTATCCCTTATAGGTTTCCACAATGGATTTTGTCCATCTTTTGAAGGGATATGCCATGATTGCACCTTGGCGATGGTAGTATTTAATTTCAATTTTCTGCTAAATATAATTTCTTACAATAGATGTTTACAGTCAACAGTAAAAGTTACACATGATACACTGTTGTGTAGGGCACAGCAAAACATTTCAATTGGAGTAGGTTGTTTTATTTTAAGTACTATAAGTTACATCATTTCATATTATTTACAATATATTAATAATTGATGAATTTAATAATCAAAGTTATCATTATGTAGGTATATGTCAATATAAATAATAGGAAAGTATGATGGTCAGAGTAGATAGAGAGAACCTGCTGCCCGTTCTCTGAAAGATACTTTTTCGTGACTTTTACGTCCCTCATGGGATGTCTTGGGGTGGTGATATTCTTTACTGTCCGCCACATAACAAATGCCTAACAGTATAATAATAATAACTTTGTGCGTATCTTTATTGTACAGACTCTGTTTTAAAGGCTATATAATAGTTATTATTGGTTAATCGGAGAATGGTATAATAGTTAGGTACCACATAATTTTAAACTCAATTGTGCTGTCATGTCTTGACTCCATTGACTCCTATATACGTTATGATTTAGGATTAAACTACAGAGTATAATTTTTGAAAACAACGCCCGCACTAGGGAAATTAATCCCTGTGTTGCGGGGCACTTTACAAGTATATAGTTAAATACTTGTAATGTACCCCGCAACACAGGTATTAACACACAAGGACACAAAGTACACCCAGACCCATAATGACTATTTATGGGTCACACAAATAGTTGTCATGCGTGGGAATCGAATCCGGGACACAAAGTGGCGAGGCGACTGCCTTAACAGCTACGCCACACGTGCAGTCAAGAATATGCCTGAATCAGAATCACCATTAGATAATGCCTTTGGCATTAAGGTTAAGTTTTTAAATAAATTAACATGTTCCTATATTTTCATTCCAGGCAACGGCTTAATAGATGAGAACGATTTTATGCAGTGGGTAACAAAGATACAAGCATTGCAAGGGCTGGATGTCACTACAAGCGGAGGAGACTCCGAAGAGGAGATCACCAGAGACCTGCTCGCAGCATTTAAGTAAGTAACTCGCAGAAAATATACGCAACAGCAAGAGCAACTGGATGATTACTAATTAAAGAAATACTTTCTTGGTCTTACGCAATGCAATCAAATAATCATTCTACTTAATATTTAGTGTTTTCCGGCAAAGAGAAAGGCAAGAAAAGATTTAGTTTATTTTTAAAAGGCCTCCGAAAATATACTCCTCAGTAAGGGCAACTGGACGATCACTAATTACTAGTAAAGAAATACTGTCTTGGTTTTACGCAACGCAATCAATTAAGGGCCTATGCACACCGAGTTTTTTAAACGCGCCGTTGACGTGCGTTTGTAGATTTTCAATACAGACGCGATACGCACGTCAGCCGCAGCCTGTATACCTCACAAACGACAACAAACTGCGTATCTAAAAGGCACGTCGGCGGCGCGTTAGGAAAACGTGGTGTGCACATTGCAAGCTGCAAGCGGTAGTATAAATTAATCGATTCCCAACAAGCACAGATAATCTATAAAATAACTTAGATTACATAGGTTAACCGTGTGATCTCCGGCCTAGATATAAAAACAGAGCAACCCCATACCATCCCATGGGTGTTGTAAAAGGCAACTAAGGGATACACCAGGTAGTCGGGCAGCAGCGCTACCTGTGTACTAGCTACCACCTAACTACG
The DNA here is from genome assembly GCA_951640165.1 of Pseudoips prasinana. Taxonomy (NCBI): domain Eukaryota; kingdom Metazoa; phylum Arthropoda; class Insecta; order Lepidoptera; family Nolidae; genus Pseudoips; species Pseudoips prasinana. The sequence continues at coordinate 22,980,622 of OX621260.1, forward strand.
GTCGCCAACTCGCATACCAAGCGCGGTGACTACGGCAAACCTCTCTAAAATGCAACGTAAAACCTTCGGAGAATGCTTATGTCCATCTGCGGACGATATCATAAATAAGAATTATCTACGAATAAGTTTAAAAGAATTATTAAAGCCAAATTGTGTAGCAGGGCACATTACAAAATTTCTGATTATTTAAGTGATAAAAGTGCTTGGGATTGAATTGTTCTGAGTCAACACACATGATTGTAATTAATCTTAAGTATATTTTATTTTAGAAAAGGATTCCTACTGAGTTTTCTGGTAGTGTTTCTCAGTAGCTGCCACGTCATGCACTGCTCGGTAGGGTAAACAAATATGACGATTCCACATAAATGTAATTTTTTTACGGAATAAATGATATTGACTTTGACTATTTGAAAACATCTAACACCCACCGTACAAGCGAAGAAAAGGCGACTACTTAAGCAAATACTAGTAAATAATTACTGTAAAAAGAATCTTCCGATAGCGGCAAAGAGTGTAGATGCAGATTACAGCAAATCCTAAATTCATGGATTCAGCATTTCATGGATTCATTGTGTGGAAACCGGGTCCATCGAGTGATAGAGGAGGGAAGACTCTACAGAGTCTGAGATTTGCGGCTCTAAAGTAAGTTTAAGGGGCCGCTTGTGATGCATCAAAGCTCACCTTTTCCGTCTCTCAGTGTTCTCGCCTCTTCCTAGCCAAATTTGGTATGATCCTAATAATCCCGCTTTGGGTACTCGTTCTAATAGAGAACTTACGGAAGTTCTTTATTATCCTAAGCCTTTAATAGGTTGTTGAGGGATTTGCAGTCCAACACGATCTTGCAAGGGTCGCGGGAAGCTGCTGGATGTGGGCAGCGAAGGACCGGCTATTGTGGAGATACTTGGGGGAGGCCTTTGTCCAGTAGTGGACATCTTTTGACTGATATGATGATGATGATGATGAGGGATTTTACTGGTACCTATACCCCTCGCACCCACTTCCACGGCATTTAATTTAACCACAAATCCATTTCTGGTAAAAACAGTACTCGGTAACGCCCATTTACAAAATATAAGGCTATATGATTAGATAAAAACGAAATCATTACGCGTTCTCCATGGCATATATATACCATCTGAATAGAGGTTGCCACTGAGATATTTTATTTTTTTTATTTCCTCTTACATCTAAGACCGATGCGATAGAGTGCTTATCTAAGTACAATAGAATTTTATACCCCTAAACAAATTTTACTTCTCGTGAACTCACTCAGAGAACACACAAATAGGTCAACCTTTCTATAACACTTCGTAGTTTAACCCTGTACTCTTACTTAAGTCCTCATTATCCTTAAACACGGTCCTGCAAAGCCATCGAGGGATTCATCGACTAAATTACAGCTTCGCCAAACAACAGTTAGATAAGAGACACTATAGACGACAGCGGTCGCCGTTAGAGTTCCCTAATAATAAAAACAGTTGTTCGTTTTAAGGTGGCGAGCCAAAGTGACTATTTTTAGGAAATTAAATAGATACGGGAAAATATTTTGTGTTCGACAGCAGCCACGACGTTGCCAAGACAACCAATTGACATAATAAAACAAAAAAGAAAAAATAATGATAGTTATCTAAAAAGTCCAATTGACTCGCCAAAGAGTATTTATTGTAAATAGACACTTCAATCGTCAACAGACACTTTTTGGACATAAGTACTCTTTTAAGATAAGATTTACGCTCTGCTTTGTGAATAGGTAATGCTTTAAAACTCTAATTTAATAGTTTGAAAGCTCTGGAGCAGAAATTGACCACAGAACAAAGAGTTATAATAACCGAATTCACATGCATATCAACAGCCTTGCAACGGCTCTCAGTGCACAACCACAGAACAGGAGACTGAAACGTCAACATATTTGGGACTCTATTATGTAAACCATAATACCGAAGAGAGGAAGATCTTCGCTGGAAGATTAAACCTACACACTATCTACTTTGAACAAATCTGCTTATAGCCTGGGAGGCTGACTGCAAGATCAAAATGGAAAAAAATAGTTTGAAAGGTTATCAATGCGATATGATCTTTCACATGTAACTGAAACATATAGGTCGGCCATCATGGATAACACCTACATCCTTCAAAATGGAATCCTTAATTTGTACTGCCAGAGTGTACTGTTCGTAGCTTAACGCAAAGCGCCTACCCCAGATTAGTAGAGGGTTCCGGTTTCGATGGGCCATTTGTGAGATTATATTTACGCTTTTCATTTGGAATAATGCTATAAAACTAAAAAAAAATAGTTTGAATGGTGTTATCAATATAATATGATCTATCAATAACATCATCAGCCGGCCATGTTTCTAGAAAACAAAGCCGATGTATAACACCTATATCCTCCGAAACAGCGTAAGCAAGGGAATCTTACATTTCATCTGCCTGTGTGTGTCGTTCGTAGCTTAACGTAGAGCGCGTACCCCGCATAGAGGGTGCTGGTTTGAGACCCCTCGGACGATGAAATGAATGATTACGCATTTTTGAGATTATTTTTATGATTACTTACATTACCTCCTAGTTTAAGACAGGGCTATAATACGTCAATTAATTATTTTAAACATACATTCCTTGGGTTTTAAGGACCTCTCAATTTAGCAAACGTGAAGGTACTTCTCTTAGAGACTGTAAAAGTATATAAACCACACAATTAAATACCAAGTATATAACACCAAGTATATAACCACACAATTAAATAAAACCAGCCAAGTGCGAGTCGGACTCGCCTATGAAGTGTTCCGCAGCAGCAAGTATTTCAGTTGATTACATGAGAGGTAAATCACGGTTTACGATTTATGACGCATTAAAAAAAACTAATTACTAGATCTCGTTCAAACCAATTTTCGTTGTTAGTTTACATGGTAATGTACATCTTTTATAAGTTACAGGGGGGGAGGGACACTCATTTTTCCACTTTGGAAGTGTCTCTCGCGCAAACTATTCAGTTTAGAAAAAAAATATTTAGGTACCTCAATATAATTTTTGAAGACCTATCCATAGATACCCCACATGTATGGGTACGATGATAAATTTTTTTTTGAGTTTCAGTTCTATGTATGGGGAACCCCCAAAATTATTATTATTTTTCTATTTTTGTGTGAAAATCTTAATGCGGTTTACATAATACATCTACTTACCAAGTATAAACAGTACAGCTTTTATAGTTTCGGAAAAAAGTGGCTGTAACATACGGACGGACAGACAGACAGACAGACAGACAGACATGACGAATCTATAAGGGTTCCGTTTTTTGCCATTTGGCTACGGAATCCTAAAAAAGATAAGCCTCTATCGAAGGCAAGTAAAAGAGTCGTAACACGTACAAATAAACTATAAGTATGTATGGTTTAGTCATTTTTAGTCTAGAAGTTGGCGGTTGGTTAGAGAACACGTAAAGCAGTAAATCTTGCACCTAATTTTCTTCTGCAACGACAGTTAGCCTGCCCTCTCAGATTAAGAGGGAATAAGAGAATCGAGTTTACGTGTACACTAAAATTTTCTGCAGAACCGGCAGGCAATATACCTAAACCATAACCTCTGCCATAGAGGTAAAGGCAATTATTGCCTTTTACTGCATATTATATAGAAGCTGCGAACAATTCATATTAAGAAATATGAGCCCACTATAATACTGCGTACTCTGTAATGCTACGAGAACCCGTAGCAAGACCACTTTCGCGTTTCGTAGAAGCCTAGATCTACGAACTACTATCATACCCATGGCATGAAATGAAATGAAATAATAAAATGTATTCAGCACTTGGTTATTAACATACACTTGTACTTGTCAAGCTCACAATGCATGGCACTACGAGATAATGTAGCAACCGTAGGGGCGTAGCACATAGCTCTACAATAGTCAGGAAGTCAATCTCGACTTATGCTATGTCGATAATGCGTAGCGCTACAGGATCGTAGCAAATCAAAAAAGTGTTTTATAACAAATGCCTAAAAATACATAAATTGATAAATATTATATGATTTCCAGAGTGTTCGACCGAGACGATAACGGGTATATAACGCGCGATGAACTTCGGGCTGCATTAGAGATGATTGGCGAGCCGGTGACCGACGCGCAGCTGAACCAGGTGCTGGCGCTCGGCGACATCGACCACGACGGCAGGATCGATTATGAAGGTACTTTGCAAAGTTAAAATTGCTGTAAAGTGAAAGTCTTAAACCGGCTCCTGCAACTGTCATATGATGAGACTGACAGCTTTATAACATAATTTACCTCACACAAATACATTGCATGCGCGCACACGCATTCACACACACACCTTCACACACAAGCACACACACTCGCACACTTCTTCAGCACACGCACATACACGAATAAATAATTTAATACTATTCCTAATTTTATTTTAAAACTAGCTTCATATTTTAATTTAATGTTTTAATAATTTACATTAATTTAATCGTTTTTGATATATATAATCTGTAAGTCATACCTACTAATTTTAATTTTATATATGTTTAAATTTTAGCTTTCTTAAAACTGAAATAAGTAATTTGTAATTCATATTATTTAATGGAAGAAGGCGATAGTAATTGCAACACAGTGGAAACACTACTGCAGCTATTATCGTTATACCTGTTTATGTAACATCTGTGTTATAGTTTAATGAATAAAAAGAAAATACTTGTGTGTACTTATGTACACGCGTTAGAAGTTATACTTCTTAATATACAACTTGAACATAGTTATCAATTTTCATACCACCTAAAACTAACTTCATGCTGTTATTTTTACGATGCGCGCGCAAAAATATAAAAATTCGCGTAAAAATTCACTGTCATACCACCTAGAACTAACTTCATGCTGTTATTTTTACGATGCGCGCGCAAAAATATAAAAATTCGCGTAAAAATTCACTGTCATACCTACCACCTAAAACTAACTTCATGCTGTTATTTTTACGATGCGCGCGCAAAAATATAAAAATTCGCGTAAAAATTCACTCTCATACCACCTAGAACTAACTTCATGCTGTTAAATTTTTTGGTGTCGGTGTGCGCGCGCATCGTAAAAATTCACTCTCATCATTTTTCTCCATCGCGCCAAAAGAAGTATAACTTCAAAAATAAAAAAAAATTAGGAAAAGGTGCGCCTCCCTGCTTACTCGCGTTTGTGGCAGTACCAACACTATCATGGGTGTTTTTACATAGCGGTGGGAGTCTCCCATGCTGCAAAGATGGGTGCGGCTTCACGTAAAAATTAATTTCTTTGTAACCTATAGGAACATTAGTTTTTTAAGCACATTGTTACTAGCAAAATATGGACTTTGTCTGAAATGTTTATAATTATTATAAACAAAAATAGCTGCCACTTAGTACTCAAACACAGAAACAATTATTTACGTTCAGATGATGTTGAACTAGAAATAACGTTTCTTTTTCTTTTTTTTAATACATCACACTAGGGAAATTAATCCCTGTGTCTCGGGGTACTTTACAAACATATAATTGACGGACAAGATATATCCAAACTCAGAACAACTATTTATGGGTCATACAAAAATGGTTGTCCTGCGCGGGAATCGATCTCGAGACACGAAGTGGCGAGGCGACTGTCACTGAGTCACAACTGCAGACATCTCAAGTCCCAAATTTATCTCTGGCGCGTTATTGTCTTTAGTTGCAAATGTCTACAAGCCTCTTTAAATCATTCCATGATCTGTCTTGTGTTTTTTTGGAGCAGTCATTGACTTATATGTATAACTAGACACACTGTTTCGAATAAAAACTCTGTCCCAGTCCGGCTGTGCGCGAGGTGAGTGGCGCGGGCGCGGCGGCCACTGAGATGCAGCGCCCGCGATGCAAATCAGTGAGCAAATTCTCAATATGGGATTGCGCGTCTAGTAGAATACATATAGGTCAATGGAGACAGTAGCTTTTATCGTGAGGCCACTGATTGCATTAAGGGGCCTTTTACAGTCCACTAGCGCCGCCAATCGAAAAAATGTCATAACTCGTAAATAGAATCAAAAATACAAAATGTGGTCTATTATTACTGTAGAAAAGGCAATAACGTAATTTTATAACACATTGTCAACACTTGAAATATAGCTGTTTAGCTAAATCGTGCATTTGTAACAAAAACGGCCGTTTATGTTTAGAATTGGCGGAATTCATTTTTTCGATTGGCGGCGCTAGTGGACTGTAATAGGCCTCTTAAATCGTTCGATACGGTGCAACGCGCGCGCAACATCGAAACCTATACAGACTGGTCGCTAGAAAAGTAGGTCAAGTTGAATGGTGTTAACCCTCCTTCCCCGCGCCCTCGCAGGGGTATGTTTACATAATCTTTGGGATGCTCGTAGAGTTATACACATTCATGCGGGAAATTAATCTAATACTTATTTTTGTATGAAAACAAAATCTAACTAATTATCAAATGTTGTTGCTTATGGTGTTAAGTGTCTAGTGCTGCGAGGTATTTCGTGTTTTAGAATTAACACTGACTGAGCTACATACACATGTCCACAATAATAATATATAGGAACAATGACACAGATCATCCTAGCCCCAAACTAAGCAAAGCTTGTACTATAGGTACCAGGTGACGATATACATACTTATATATATAGATAAGTACTTAAATACATAGAAACCATCCATGACTCAGAAACAAATATTCGTGCTCATCACACAAATATTTGCACTTACCGGATTCGAAACCAGGACCACCAGCTTCGTAGGCAGGAGCACTACCAACTAGGCTACGGTTCTACTAAACCTTCAAACATAATATAATATCTTGGGACATTATTAACACACGGTCATCTGATCCCAAACTAAGCAGAGCTCGTACTATGGAAACCAGATAAATGGTATACTATATATACTACATTTCTTATGTAAATATGTACAGACCTTAATAATGCTTGCTTTTCACACCGCCAGGTCGGAGGTTCAATTCCCACCCAGGAGAGATATTTGTGTGCATGAACATTGAACATGTCTGTTTCTCCTGAGTCTGGGTGAAATTATCAATATTTTTTTAATCGCCTGCACTATAGAATTTAATCCCTGTGTCGGTTACTTTACTAATAATATAATAGACCCAAAGTACAACCAGACTCAGAATTTATAATATATGTATATATATTTATATATATATAGTATACTATGAAATAATGAAATTTATTCAGCACTTGGGTATTTACATACACTAGTACTTGTCAAGCTCACAATGTATTACTATTTACATTGTTTACATTGTGATTGGCTGGTATGTGGGCTAATGCACGCACAGAACCGATGACATCTAGTTAATCAAAATAATTATGAGGTAATAAACAATAACATTCCATTTCGCTCAAGCAATTAAAATAACCTCTTGCAAGATGAACAAACGGTGGGTGCATCCGCGCACATTTACAAAATTAACAAGTCACACGAAGTCGACTAAAGGCGACGACTGTATGAGACAAAAAAAAAGAGTACCCCAGCAGCAGCTCATACTCAGCAGCCATGGGTCACACAAATAGTTGTCCAGCGCTGGATTCCGCCCGACATGTTTTTACAAAAGAAAAGTAGTAGGTATATGTAATATATCAGTTACTTACCTGGTTTCCATAGTACAAGCTCTGCTTAGTTTGGGATCAGATGACCGTGTGTAAATAATAATAATTATTATTATTCATTTAATTCAGATATAAAATCCATATAGTGTTAATATTACAGGACTTAGAATAATGTTAGTAATAATTATTTTAAAAATTAATTTAAGAACCTTCCTGCTGCCCTAGCTCCGCCACTGTAGGCACAGTGGCGGGTCCAGTGCATCAGGAAAGGGCGGTCCAACTTTTCAGAAATAACCTTAAGAATGCTATTGGTGCTCCCACGAATTCTACGTAGCAGGGATGCTGTTTTTCTGTGTGCGATTCAGTAAATATCCCCGACGCGCTACAAAATCGTGGCAGCCCCAACAACACCCGGAAGGCATTATTGTACTGAACACGAAGAACGTTATAGGCCCTCTGCGCATATCTGAACCATAGGCTGCACGTGTAGAATGTTTGGCAGTACGCTTTGAAAAGAGTAAATAGTATAATAATATAATGTCCCAGGATATTTGTAGAATATTTTGTTAAAACAACTTTTCTCTCTTTCCAGAGTTTGTGAAAATGCTGTTGTAACGCGTACCTCGCTGAATAAGCTCACTAGTTTTAATTGTAGTGTTAAAGACATACAGTTAGACGCCGAGTTCCTGGTCCGGTCGCGCGGCCTGCGCCCACGCCGATAGCCTTGCAACTGCTTAGCTAAATATGTCTGCAATAAGTATTATATTTCTACACAAGGTTGCATGATGTCACCAAGAAGAAAGCAGTAGACGGCAACCGTTGAATTGTTGTATATAGAAGATGATTTTATAATAACAAATAACGTAGAACTAATTTAAGATATTGAAGTTATATATACATATATAACTTGATATATATTTTGCATATGTAATAATTTGTTCATCAAATGTTTAATATGGCCTTATTCAATATGACAGATATAGGTACTTAGTTCTAAAAACGAAATTGTTGTTGTTATTTCATGTACAGTTTTACAGCGAAAGCCTCTCGATACAAATGTTTATAATTGAATTTATTTTGTTACAGAATGTTATTTGAAATAAACACATATTTATATACTATGTATTTGTATACACGTAGCTTAGATCTAAGTAATTACTTACTTATTGTATGGGCAGTGGTTATCTAGTGTCAGTTGTTCAAACCGCCATAAGGCCTCTGACATGGCTTAACGACAGTTGTCTAATGACTACAACCGGGACTTCCGAAGCACGGAGACGCTCAGAAATTAAAGCACTTTGCTGGTTAACCATCTATGTCCTGACCACGAGCCTAGTTGCTTAACCTCGCCGATAACTTACGGGCTGGTTAGAAGCATCTGGCTATGAGCGCCTAAGTCATTAACGCAGATATATTAAAGGCTATTTTGTGTTTATATACCTCAGTTCACAGAAGAAGGCTGGAAAAGGATCCTTCCATGTTATATTCTTGCCCAATTTATGGTCGAAATAATGAACTATAATGTAAGGAAACAATACAACTTTTTACTCACATGATTTGCTAAAAAAAATACACGTTTTCAATAATATAATCATTAAAATATTGAAATAATATTTGTAATTTTATGGTTGTGAATGATAAGTTACATGGATACGTTTAATTATGAATATAGTTTAATGATGTTATTTTTAATAATGCTTGAATTAATTTATTAGCACTTTTCTTCGAAATATAGTACTTCCTTTTTTTAATTCTTCCTTTTTGTTTTCATTTTATATACCTACGTCGTCACTGCGTCAGCAGTAACTTTAATCTAAGTAAAGTTGCTTTAAATACTGTTTGGATTTTCCATACAGCTATCCACTAACGAGTAGGTAAGCATAATTTATCATTTACCTTATGAGTAGGAGAATTGTGTATTTTTCGCTATCCCATAACATTAAAATGGGTTCTTACTTTCTTACTGCAATATTTTTTAGACAAACATATTTCTTTTTTTCACGTTGGAGCAATGTTAGCTCCAAATATTTATCTTTTATTCACATTATAAAACTAAGAGCATGTTATAAACTATGTTTACCAAAGCGCCTTCGAAAGGCTTGTGATGTGAAATAAAAGTGATCAATAAAACTTGAATTTGTTACCAATTTATTATTGTAATTATTTTAACAATATCTTTATTCCTGTTGACTAACATGGGAAACCAAAATATCATCAGTCGATTCCAGCAAAGAATTTCCCGAGGAAGTCGCAAGGCTTCGGCTCAGCGGTGGGATTCCAATGTCTCATTAAATGGCCCTTCTGTTGCCATTGATGAGTTATTTCCTTTAATTCTATGTAACCCTGGGACAGTAAGAACTAAATGAGTATAATAATGTCCTGCCGACCGAATTTCGGCCACCAGTCTCAACGGAGACTTGCCAATCGCGCAGGACATATTATAGTGCACAAGTGTGTGCGCAAACACAGGGGCACTTTCTATTCCATCACTCTCATGATCCGATGGGATGACTAGGGACACCATCGGAAAGAGGTTAGGTACAGGACCGACGGCTTTACGAGCACGTAAAGCCGTCGGAGGCACGGGGATGTAATACCACCGCCAACCTCCAGACTGACACTGAGAAATTTCTTTTTACGGAAAAATGCCAAAATCACTTTTTGGCCCGCCCCGGGATTTGAACCCAGGACCTCATTATCTGCGGTTGAACACGCTGCCGCTAGACGTAATTAGCCGCATCAAATCCCGTGGGAGTCGTGAAAGGCCACTAAGAGATACACCAGGTAGTCGGGCAGCAATGTCATCTGTGTACTAACTACTAACTAACTGCGATGGCCAACTCCCATGCCAAGCGCGGAGACTAAAGCAAACCCCTCCAAATGACAACCTTGTGGAAACCTTTGGGCGGAGGCCTATTTCCAGCAGTGGACGATATCAGGCTGATGATGATGAAATGAGTAATAAGAGAACGATATCTTATTGAATAACTTCCTTCTGGTTGAATTTTTTGGCTATGTCTGCCAATCTTAAAATGTCTCAACGAAGTGTCTATCTGGTTCATAATAATCAGCCCTACAATATTGCAAAATTTGCGCTGATCAACACGCTTTTCCCAGAGATGCATGCGATGATTTACTTTTAAATCCTGCGCTATCCGGCCCTCTTACGGAGAAATAATCGCTCGACAAACAATAAATAGAACATTATATTACCTTGATCACAAGCAAATCTATGACTCGTACGTCAGTGATGCACGCGTTTCTATAGAAATATTCCCTCAACTTCCAGCGACAGTCTTCCTCGTTCTTCTGGATATCGAAATACTTAACTAAAAAGTAAAATAGTTTAAAACATTGGAGTGCCACGAAGTATATGGCCCGTATGTGAAATAAATCGTGAATAATCCTAGGCACACGGTATACTCTCGGGAAACTAATTCTCGAATCTAAATGGATAATTAATAATACATGGATTTATTTTTAGGAATTAGTACCTCCCGATTACCCACCACTGTAACTCCTGTATGCCAGGATCAACAATGGCACACAATGAAATGACACTGAGCGGAGAGGCTCAGACATGTCCCGGGGAATCGCTTCAACTGTCTTGAATCCCGCAACGAATTTAATAAGAAAGAATAAGGGAGGAGTTCGAAAATGAATAGTTCCACTTCCCTCCAGAGCAAAGTGAGAGACAGAATGATATAGTTTGTTTACTCTAGTTGCAATTCTCAAGTTTTATGCCTCTTTAGCCTTATAAAACGTGAGAATTGCAACTAGAGAAGCCAGCTGCAAAAGCACTGAGGATCAATTTAAGAGTCCTAAGTGAGCGTTATATTTGATTCCAATAATAGGTATGGCAAAAGCGCTTAAACGCACGGAAGTTGTTCCTTGTTGCTACAAGATCCGTATAATGAACTACGCCAGATATTGGTTGCAAGCTATTTAACACAATATCACGCCGATTGTGCCAGAGATCACACTCCCAGAGTATGTAGTGAGTGGTTGGTTCATATTCGTTACAGGAAGTTGAGCACAGATAGATTGGTAAAGATACTAATTTGAAACTAAACAATTTGCTTTTAAAAGTGTCTGGTAGGAAATTGTGCAACACAATGTACTATTTTTTTGGCCAAGTTTTATTTAACCGTTTGCGTACGTCTAGAAAGAACTGGTGCATACGGCGACCCTTGGTTGAGGTATTGCATCTACATTACTATTCATCTACTAAATGACATCCTTCGTCATTAAAGTAACTATTGGCATTAACAGCCTGGATATTTTAGCACCGTCGCGTAATGATAAGAAATCATTTTCTAAATATTCGCGCGTAGAATAATACATCGCAGCTCGTTTTTAAACCTCAAGATCAACCGGAAGTACAGCCGCTAGTACAGGTAGGGCCCCTGCGCTTACCGTCCTATAGGCCTTACACAAAAATATTACACATACACGGTACTATCCACCTACTGCCTATATTGAGGAAAGAATTGAATATTATTATTATGACGGACCTAGTGGTCGCACTTTAATACTACCACCGGATCCAATGCGCCCCAACGTCAGAGCATTTTTTTAGATATCTATGGCCCCAACTGAGAAGATAATAGATATTATATATGTACGTAGTGTTACTAATATGATACTCACTGATGTATGGTATATACCTATAGAATGCTCTGTATAGCCCCAACACTCTCCTGCGAGCTTCACAGAAGTCAGTGGACATCAAGGGTCTTACGGCTTTGGTTGCACAACCCGCCATCGCAAGAAATAAATAAGTAATTTAATGGTAATCTTCTAATAAGCGATCTGTACTCGAAAAATATGCTTGCAATGCTACAGTTTGTCATTGTCAGTAGCTAGCTAGTTTATGTATTATCTATGGTCCGTACTTTGGCTGACTTATTAACATTGAAGTTTTTTTTTAACGAACTACATTGACATCCAAGTTGGCAGCGAAGTCTTACAACTATAGTTTCTACTGTTCGTTTAAATCCTCTTTTTCATAATAATACTAATTTTAATTTATTAAAATAGTACCTATGTATCATTATCAGTTAGACTAGGTATCCGCGTTGGCGCCAAATCTCCAAAATTGTCTATATTTGAAATTTGAAAAAGACGCATCTAGACCTTGTTACATTTTCCAAAACTGCTAAATACGAGGTTTTATTTTTTATGTGTAAATATGATAGATATTTAGACATAAAGTCTTCGTCAACGTATACAATTGAAGAAAGTGACATATAGAGTCGTGAAAAACGCTGCATACCTACTTTATATAATGAAACCATTAGTTTTTTTATTAGTTATTATTACGACTGAAGTATTTAACATCCACGGTCAAAAAACAAACTAAAAAAAAACTTTTTTTAAGTTAGCACCCGCGCTTTATAGACATAAATCACGCATTGGAGGATTTTACAAACATGAATTTCATGGACGCAATGCTTCGTGTCTCTTAATTAACAGATTGACAAAAAATAATAGTAACAAAAAAAAAATTATTACGTATTGATAGGTATAGACGACAGCGGTCGCTATCACAGTTCCCTAATAATGAAAACAGTTGTTAGTTTTAAGGTGGCGAGCCAAAGTGACTATTTTAAGAAAATTAAATATAACGGGAAATCATTTCGTGTTCGACAGCAACAACGACATCGGAACGTCTGGACCATAAAGTTAGTATACCTACGGAATAGAGCATCAAAGGGCTGAGGGAGCGAAATATCACTAGCTGCAACACTGTATGATAAAAAGAGATGCGTGATGCGACGCAACAGAACTGTTTGGCATCTGTTTGGCAGTTCTTCGGCACTTATCGGCACGCTGCGAATTTGACTCCTGAGAATTTTTCTGATTTTACGTGAAATAGTGGATATTTTTGAAAAATATTTCTTCAGAAATATGGTGAATTGTTCAGTGACAGATTGTTGTATAACACAGAGAAATAACCCTAAAAACTGTTCATTTCACAGGTAAATTATTCCAAATCGACACCTCCTAATTTAGGATTTATTTTTACCGATGCGCTTCGAAATTTAGGCACTAAGTGTGTTCATTGTCTTCTATAAACATTTATTAATGTAAGAAGTAAAGATCTAATACACATAATGCAGAATTTACGAATATTTTGTGTAAAGAAATAATTTTTTGTTTACACTAGGGCTGAATCAAGTTATCGATATTTCGTGTCCACTGTCTATCACGCGGTAAACTAATATGTATTACCGATATTAAAGTACCTATGTGATGTTTAGATGTGAATCCCCTGGAAATGGAAGTCACCCCAAATTCTCCTAAATATGTCTCAATCGAGTCCTCCTCGGAACGCAAGCCTAGCGCTTGCATTAGAATTGCGCTAGAATAGTTTACTTCAGTTATTTTCATAGTATATAGTCCTATGGAATTCTCTGGGGTAGCTCTGCTGACATTAACACCATATTTATATTGTAATAAAAAGCTGTTAGAGCCATTTATAATCTTGACCCGAGATTGTCTAAGAGAAAAGTTCAAAGAGGTTAACATCCTAACTGTAGTATAAATATAGATATAAGAATAATCTTATGTTGCATAAATACATTCAGCATTGCAACACAAGATTATGCAACATAATCCGAACCCATCTCCTCAAAATAAGTAACTCTTTTATTGTATAAGATTCTATAACAAACCTCCCAATGATATTAGAGAATTGTCTAGGAATAAGTTCAAAAGAATTATTAAAGCCAAATTGTATAGCATATTACAACATTTCTGATTATTTGAGTGACAAAAATGCTTGGGATCGAGTTGGTTTAAGTCAACACACAAACAATATGTAATTAAACTTAAGTAAATTTCATTTTATTTTACAGCGGGATGCGAATAGCTCAAGACCGGTAATTGTGGAGATCTTTGGGGGAGGCCTTTGTCCAGCAGTGGACGTCTTTCGGCTGATATGATGATGAAGTTTTATTTAAAAAAAGGTTTCCTACTGACTTTACTGGCAGTGTTTTCAGTAGCTGCCACGTCCTGTACTGCACGGTACAGGGTAAAAAAATGACGATTCCACATAAATGTATTTTCTTTTTCGGAATAAATGAGTTTAGAATTTGAATTTATTGAGACGGTCGCGCGTTTCTAACTATAGCCGTGTATATCATTACCTATCTAGTGATTGACAATCTTTAATCTTCATTTTAATCGTTCAAATTATATACGCTCACTAAATTGTCAAACAGCGAAGAGTTAAGCGACAATTTCTTCGGAGTTTTTCTTAAATATTCTTACTTTACTTAACAAATCGTGGTTTCAGCCATGCAAAATCCCATCGCACCCTATTTTAGTACTATCACTGGGACTGATTCATCATCATCATCATGTCAGCCAAATTACATCCACTGCTGGACCAAAGCCTTCCCAAAGAAAGCGCTTCGCCAAGCGTGGCGATTATGGCATATCCCCCCAGATATGCCATAATCGCCACGCTTGGCAGACGGGTTGGCGATCACAGTAAGATGGTCACAGTTCACGGGATGAGATGGAGTGATGATATTTTATGCCGTCACCACACATTACTGATTAATATTATCGATATCGATAATATGCAAAGATCGACATGAGATACATCATTGACACCCACACATAAACATTTGTACACACACAAATATCATCCTATTTCGGTTTCGTTTGACAGCTCTTGTTTGTTGCTCTATTCCGTAGGTATATACTAACTTTATGGTCTGGACATAATAAAACCAAAAAGAACAAATAATTACTATAGGTATCTAAAAAGCCCAATTGACTCGCCAAAGAGTATAAATTGTAAATAGGAAATACATCGTCAACATTCCACCCCCTTAGTGATGACAGACATCACTATCGTAAAAACAAAATCAATCGGGGTTCAACTGCAGAGGTCTCCAGTGCCGTTAGCCGAGTTACAGGTTGCCTTAACATACCTGCACGAGTTCGAACATCTACGATTCTGAACACGGCCATCCTCCCCACTGTCGGGGTGTGTCGCACTTATTACACAATGGCGCCAATAATACTATGTATGTAGGTTCCTCAGCGGCGAGGATCGCTTTGGCCCCTTAACACGTCATTGGTGATCCCGTGCAACTGATCACACCCTCTCTCAGAATTTTGTCCTTTTGCTTCAGCGGCCCCCTGAGCTGTGGCCCGAACCCTAAAAGGGTGGCCTCGGGTATTAATCGTTTAATATAAGCTACTGGTTAAGAGCCTTCTGCGCTAGCCAAATGCTCATTGCCTTCAATTCTTTAATTTTAATATTGTACTACTAAATTTCAAAGTAATAGATTAATTTTTTTGGACTAATTATATTTT
The DNA here is from genome assembly GCA_951640165.1 of Pseudoips prasinana. Lineage (NCBI taxonomy): Eukaryota > Metazoa > Arthropoda > Insecta > Lepidoptera > Nolidae > Pseudoips > Pseudoips prasinana. The sequence goes on from OX621260.1 coordinate 22,996,533, forward strand.
TGTAATTTTTATACTGTGTTCGACTATGTTTGTGTACTGCATTGTGAACTTGACAAGTACAAGTGTATGTTAATACCCAAGTGCTGAATAAATTTCATTATTTCATTTCATTACTCATAGCCTACTCGCAACGACTGCCGTTCTGTGTTCCGCCTTTGCCGCGGTAGTAATATTCGAAGATATTCTTTTACCCATCGGGCCCAAAACATATCGCGTCCATTGCTTCCTCAAGTTAGATAAGATAAGATAATTTTTTATTTCACCACATAACATAAAACTATAACAATAATAGGTGCGTACAGTTAAATGCAATACATTTTTACATAATAAAATTGTTTGTTTGTTACAATATATTTAGCAATCTTTGTGGTGGCTAGCACCTTAGCTAAGTTATTCGGAGATAACTTGTATTAAAGGTGCTAGGCCCAACTTTGTTTATATAGTTCCATCATTATTCATCAATCATTTATAGGGTGCAAGTTAACATAAAAAGAGAAAAAGTAATAATAATAAGTTTAGGTCAACATCTGCATTCTTTCCGAAACATTGCATTTTGGGCATTGAAGAGGACCCAATCAGAAAATGATTCGGTGTCAAAGCCTCCGGATAATGTGGATCAATGGAAACATGAATTATAGGCCGACAGTTAAGAGCTTCAACCTCAGCCATGAAAGTAGCAAGAGGCTTACAACTACCAATAATAACCTCCATGGGTCCAAAAAAATCTATACCTATGACTGTGAATGGACGTCGGCTATATTGTATTATAGCAGGTGACAAATCACTCACACGTTCTAGCTGGGGAGTTGCGCGGCGATGTCTGCAATATGTACATATCTAACAATAGTCAGAGATGAGAGCCTGGCTAAATTCGTTCACGACTAACTCATTAGCACCATGGAGAGCCCTATTATGAAACATATACACTAAGAGCTTAGCCATTCTATTTTTACCATCGAGTATAACTGGTCTCTTGGTAATTTGTTTACACCGTCAGCATTGTCGATTCGACCACTAACACGTAGCAGTCCAGTCTTATCAATATAAATATGGTGTAAGATTCAACGAACTATTTCGCATAAATTCTTTTCAACATCCATTTATTTTCGAAGCAGTCGAGGATTATACAAATCTGTGACACTCCGCGGCCAAAAAGACCGGAAGGTCTGCTAAACATACTACTGCTTAAAAAGTACCTTTACAAACATTATAGCTAGCAGTAAATATATAAACTAAGTCACGTAGTCCTGAAGTGCCTTCGGACCTTCAAGACACGTTCGAATCGAGTCTTTGTTGGTTCAGACCTTAGTTTGTCAGAGTCTTTATCTTCAGTCGTATTTTCTTCAGATATCGTAGTAGTCGATAAAGGAATATAAAATCAGATAGGGTAAGGGGCCGCAGTTCATCGACACAGTCACTTAATACTGTACAAAGTCCAGTTAACGATACCGACGCTCGACCTAGAACTCTCCGTAACCCTTCTCTTACAACGCTAATAAGATGGTCGTAGAACCCTCCCCACCAAGGTGCGCTGGGAGGCAAGAGATTCCATTTAATTTTACTGTTCCGGTTGTTAGGTTTGTTTTCAGTAGGTGCTTTAGGTTCGAGCGTAGAGAGCTTGGACGAACCTTGACGGGCTAATATGCGTTGTTCTTCCGATTCCACTTCTAATCTTAGGAAGTCAACAAGCTTGGATAGATCATAGTGGCAGTTGTCGTCAGCTCTATTACGATTCCACGCACGTAACACCTCATCAGGCAAGGCAGACATCAGGAACAAAATCGACGCGTATTTATCATTGGTGACGCCTAGAGTTTCAAGCGCTTGTAAGTGCGTTTGAAGGCTGTCGTACAACGCGGGTAGGCTCCTGGTACTAGCTTGTCCTTTGTCTTGCATTAAAGTTAATAGTCCTCTGACATACTACTCTGTCAAGAAAGTACCGGGAAAAGATCAATAATATACAAAATGTTTGTTATTCATCCAAATTTATTTTATCACCTTCAAAGTATGCTCCTTCAGAAACGATACACTTACGCCAACGAATAATCCATTCATCAAAACATTTTATAAACGCTGCTTTCGGAATTGAGTTCAGTTCTCGCCGCGAATTCTCCTTTATGTCTTCTACCGATTGAAAACGGGTACCACGAAGTGGTAATTTGAGTTAAGGAATAAGAAAGAAGTCAGCTGGAGCCATATCTGGTGAATATGGTGGTTGCTGGATGGTATTTGTTGAGTGTTTGGTCAAAACTTCGTTCACAATGATGGCATTGTGCGAAGGCGCATTATCGTGGTGCAAAATCCAAGAATTTTCTTTCCACAAATCTGGCCTTTTTCGTCGAATTTGCTCTCTTAATGTTAGTAGGTATTGACGCAATTTATTCATAAAAGATAAAATAAAGTTTAGATAAAACTTGTATTTTCATTATTATATTTTTCCTGAACAACTGAAAAATCTTTTTTGTGACAGACATGACATTTTCAAGTAGAAATATAAATTTACACAGAGAAAAAGATCTTCATAAACTGCATGCAGACTCCTTTATTCTAACACTCCTCCTTAAATTGATTTCTCTACTTCCCTCCATCAGACAACAGTTCACAACACCCATACTCAAAACACACCATTTAAACTTTCCTTTCAACAGCGGTTTAGTTAAAATATCTACAACCATATAAGTTGTCTCTTTATATTCTAACTCTATTTGACCATGTTCTACTGCTTCTCTTACAAAATGGTGTCGCACATCAATATGTTTTGTGCGTTGATGGTGCACAGGGTTTTGCGCAATAGCTACAGCAGATTGGCTGTCGCAATAAATTCTCATTGGCATTTCAGCTGCGCCTGTAATTTCTGCAACGAATCGCTTTAGGAATATTGCCTCTCTAGCGGTCTCAGACATTGCAACATACTCAGCCTCTGCTGTGGATAGAGCAACTGTCTTCTGTTTTCTGCTTTCGCAAGAAATCGCAGCTCCCATATGCATGAAAACCATACCGGAGTATGACTTTCTATCATAACAATTCGCATGACTTGCATCCGTATAACCGTGTACTTTAGTCATTCCTGTTCTCTTATACTGCAGCCCTAGACTTTTAGTACCCTTTAAATATCTGAGCACTTGTTTCGCAGCTGTCCAGTGCTCCTCAGTATAACATGTATTGAATTGGCTTAGATAATTAACTGCATGTGAAATATCCGGCCTTGTGCAAACAGATATGTACATGAGTGAACCACTTAAATTCTGATATGGAATCCTCGGATCAGGTTTATGTTCCGGTCCAGGTTTTTCAAGTTTTTGACCAGTACTTGATTTTGCAGTCAGCCATCCCAAAAACCTTCAATATTTTACTGACATACTTTTCTTGGTCAACTTTGATCCCAATATCGTTTTGCGTTATGCGTATACCTAAAATGTACTCCGCCTTCCCAAGGTCCTTCATCTCAAATTTTGACATTAGGTCCAATTTCACTTTACGCAACTCTTCTGCGTCATTCCATAATATCAGCATATCGTCTACATATACTGCTAGAATGATAATCTTCTTGCCCTGAGATCTTGTGTATATACACGGTTCATTTTTAGATCGTTTGAACGACAACTGTAACAACTCATTGTTCAGCTTATTGTTCCAAGCCCTAGGGGCTTGCTTTAACCCGTAGAGCAAACGTTTAAGAAAACACACGTAATCCTCTTTCCCTTTTTCTTCATAACCTTTCGGTTGAGTCATGAAGACTGTTTCAGATAAGTCACCGTTTAAGAACGCTGTTTTTACGTCCATTTGATTTATATTTAGGCCACTTTTAGCTGCCAGTGACATGAGAATTCTCAACGAACTATGTCTCACCACCGGAGAAAATGTCTCGTCGTAATCGATGCCATACCTCTGGCTAAAGCCTCTAGCAACAAGTCGAGCTTTGTATCTTCTCTTATTTCCCACCTCTTCTTTGATTCGAAAAAGCCATTTCGAATCAACGACGTTCATCGCTCGTTCAGGCTTAACTAAAATCCATGCGTTGTTTTTCTTCAACGCGTCAAGCTCCTCCTGAATTGCAGCTTTCCATTCTTTACTGTCAGGCCGGGACAGTGCCTCTTGAACCGTATTGGGGTCATTTCTATTGCTTGATACAGAATATGATCAGGGAACTCTTTAGGTTTTCTTAATCTCAATGGATACCTCCGTTCCATTTCAATAGTTTGGTCCTGGGCAGTTATGTCCGACTCACAGTCTTGAAACTCTATGTCTTCCGATTCTTGGAAGTTTTCTTGATGTTGAACCGGATTGTCAGATAATACTGATCTCTCTTGTTCTGGTTCTTCTCTAGGAACACTCATAGGAACAACGGTATTATTGTCAATGTTTCTTGCTAAATATGTTTGAGGACTACATTCTGTAACTGATTCTCCTGGGTTCTGTGTCTTTTCTTCAAGAAGTATAATTTCTGAAACCTCTATAGAATCTTTTATAGGCTTATCTGCCTTTTGATTCTCAAAAAATACTACGTTTTTCGCCTTGATCTCCCGTGCTTTTATCCACAAGACGGTATGCTTTAGCATTGTCACAGAATCCTGTGTGAATTAGTTCTCTGCTTTTTCCATCCCACTTAGTTCTCTTCTCTTTGGGAATATGCATGAAAGCTTTGCAACCAAAAGTTCTCAACATACTCAGATCGCATTTCCTCCCTGACCATTTTTTATCGGGTGTCATATCCTTTACCGCAATCGTTGGTGATTTATTCTTTAGAAACACGGCGATGGACTGCCTCTGCCCAAAACCGTTTTTCTAATCCTGACTCCTGTAGCATGCTTCTTGCTTTATCGCAGATTGTGCGATTGGCACGTTCTGCTACACCATTCTGCTCTGGTGTATATTCCACCGTAAGTTGATGTTGGATTCCGCATTTGCTCAGTAAATCATCCATCTGTTTATTGACGAACTCGGTTCCATTGTCAGTGCGCAGAATCATAATTTTCTTACTGCACTGGTTCTCTGCAAACGCTTTAAACTCTTTAAATTTCTCAAAAGCTTCACTCTTATGTTTCAAAAAATATACAAAGGTTTTTCGCGTAATATCGTCAATAAACGTCAAAAAATATCGGCACCCACTTATAGAACTTATATTTATAGGTCCGCATACATCAGCGTGCACTAAGCCTAGTGCTTCCTTAGCTCTTGTTGTACCACTCTTACGAAACGGTTGTTTCGTATGTTTCCCCATGATGCAAGATATGCACTCCAGTTTACAAGAAGTATTAGGAAAACTCACCCCTAGCGCCATCTTGTCCCTGAGTAGTTTAAGGTTATGCAAACCAAGAAGTCCCATCCTCCGATGCCATAACATCAGTTGGTCTTTCTCTGCTGTCGCTAGTGCAAAACCCTGTGAACAGCACAGACTTCACAACAGACTTACCTCTCACTTCACACTCATATCTTTTGTAGATGTCGCATCCTTTCTCTGTAAATACTATTACGTGACCTTTTCTGGCAATCGCATTCACACTTAACAAGTTAGAATTTAATTTTGGTACAAACGTAACGTTGCTGATTGTTAAGCCTGACTCACATACTACCGTACCTTCACCCGCACCTAGTACTTCATTACCATCCGCACATGTCACTCTCAAAGGCTTAGAATTGCCATTAAAATCTTTGAACCAATCCTTTTGGTTCGTCATATGTGTTGACACGCCAGAATCAATGATCCAGTCTCTTCCTTGTGACGTTGACGTGCCTAACGCGTAGGCTTGTAAAGCTTCTCTCTTTGCTTTTGGGTTGTCTGGGCATGAATGTGCTTTGTGTGGTCCGTCGCAAATAAAGCATTTTATCTTTAATTTCGTCTTCTTGGATGGCCTCTTGCCATTAGGCTTATTTGACGTCAAAGCGGATGATAATCGGCTTGCACTCGAGCTTTGCGAATAGGTATCTTCAAGTTAAAAAAGCTTCGTCATTATAGAGTCTGTAGTAAAAGCAATGTTGTTATTCTCTATGGCCAATCTCATGGGCTGAAACTCTGGGGTAAGTCCTTGGAGAATTAGAGCAGCTAACAGTTCGTCGTCAACCACTTTTCCTAGGTCAAGACCTAGTTCCTGAGATATCATCATGACGGAAGTCACATATTCCCTAATAGTTGGGAATTGTTCCAGCTTCATGCCTACTAGTCTTGACAGCAGCCGGCACCGGTTATTTAAACCTTTATCTTGAAACGCATTCCGTAATGCTTCCCAAGCATCTTTTGCCGTTTTAGCTTTCCGCACATGTAGCACGCAATGTGGCCTTATCATTAAGCAAATCTTTGCTCTTGCTCTTTGGTCTTTTATGATACCTTTCACATCAGTACTTTCAGGCGTAACGCTTGTGTACTCCCATAAATCATCGTGAACAAGATATATCTCCATCATAAATTTCCACGTATGATAATTGCTGTTACCTTCTAGCTTCTCTATAGAAGGTAAGCCATTGCTGCCTGAAACTTCCGATTGTTGTGCCATTATTGTTTCATCATAGTTCTGATCTCTATAAGAACTCTTCTTGCCTTTCGACTTTTCACTCTAAGCCAGGGCCCATAACCTGTTAGTAGGTATTCGCGCAGTTTATTAATAAAAGATAAAATAAAGTTTAGATAAAACTTGTATTTTCATTATTATATTTTTCCTGAACAACTGAAAAATCTTTTTTTTTTTTTGCCTCCTATTATGGAGCAATGGCTCGCACGTTCAGTGCATCCGCCAGTTTCGAGTATTGAGATTCTCAAACTTTCTGGTAGGTAGCTTTTAGGTTTACGAGTATGTTGTAATATTTATTATTTAGCGACGGTTACAACTTTGTAAAGGTAGGGAAACGGATAGTTTAAAAATTAAATATCAGACTAGGATTTTGATTTTGGATAAGAATAGGGGAAGTATGCACTTTATAATAATATTTTATAGGTATGTAATCAAATAAATAAATATCAAATAGACATATTATAATATAAAGAAATTAAAAAAAAAATGAAAAAAAATAAAAAAATATACATATATATATATATATACATATTTAAACTCTAATATTATTACTACAAATAAAATTTGAAAATATATTATACATAGATGCATTCACAGAATAAAGAAGGGTATTTATGGATGTCGGGAACGGGACACGGAGGGAAATCAAATTTTCTAAAAAGGAAGAACGGTCATGTTTAGGACAGGAGAAGAATATGTGATCCAGATCCGCAAAGTCATCACCACATTCACACTGCGGGCTATTTATAATACGCAACCTAGAAAGATGGGCCGGACAAGATGTATGACCAAGACGCATTCTTATTAAAATGGTTGTAGGAATTTTGTCAAGTTTTATACCAGCGAACCATGGTTTAGATGGTATTTCTTGTTGAATATTTAAATAATTCTTCCCTTTTAATTGGCTACTCTTTTTCCAGACTGAATCCCAGGAATCCCGGAGATAAACTCTAGGAAGAGCAGCCAGGTCGTGAGTAAAATTTTCAAAAGGGAATTTATCTCCACACACCACAGCCTCATTCGCAAGTTTATGGGCCCTTTCGTTACCTACAATGCCATAATGGCTAGGTATCCATACAAAAGTAACATAAAATCCTTTCATATAACAGTCATAAAGCTTACTTCTAATGTCTGCTAAGAGAGGGAAAATAGGTTTGGAGTTGAAAGGAAATCGAGTTAGTGACTGTAATGCGCTCATAGAGTCGCTAAAAATGATAGTTTTTCCAAGTTTGAAAATAAGAATGTATTCTAAAGCCTTAGCGATGCCAAGACATTCAGCGGTAAAAACTGACGTTTGAGATGGGCATTTTACTTTCTGGACAATGTTATATTGAACATGATAAACTCCTACTCCTACAAAATCATCTAATTGGTGCTTGGACGCATCTGTATAAATGTGATTCCACCCTGGCCAATTATCTTGCACAATAGAATTAAAGGAAATATTAGCATTGTATTTATCAATATTAGAAAGATAGTATACACACGGATTGTAAATTAAGGCTTCATATTTACAGTTAAAAAAGTCAAGAGTAGGTACGAGATCTATGTGTCGGGGCCTGAATTGATTTATATCTCAAGTAACTTATTACTAAGCAAGGAAGTGTTTTGTACTTCCAATAGTTTGATGACTGAATGAGATCTGCAAGAATATGAAGTTTTAAGATTAAAGGGCTATTTGAGAATTGTAAAACACGATAAAGCAGACGATCAGCTAAGAACTGCCTTCGTAGGTTAAGCGGTGGCTCGCTACATTCAACTTGCAATGCATTCAGAGGGCTAGATTTCATAGCTCCGGTAATTATTCTCATAGCTTTTGATTGAATGGAATCCAGCCTCTTCAAACCCGCTATATTACAAGGCTCCAGTATGAAGGTCCCGTAATCGAGAACGCTTCGTACCAAAGCATTGTAAAGAAGCTTCAAAGAAACCGGATGTCCACCCCACCAAACACCCGAGAGGCATCTCATCAAATTGAGAAGCTTTTCACATTTAGTTACAACATATTCGATGTGAGGCATTCCTGTTAGCTTTGAATCTAAGACAACACCCAGAAACTTGACTTGATTTTTAACTGGTATTCGGCAATTATCGAAATATATAAGAATGGGGGGATGCAATCGCTGACGCGTGAAGAGAACTACGGAACTTTTATGCGGTGAAATGCTTAGACCATTTTTATCCATCCAGACTTTTAAATTATTTAACGAATTTGATATTTCGCTACATATTGAATTAAATGTGTTACCAATGGAGTACAACAATAAGTCATCGGCATATTGAAGGATGTTAATAGAATTATAAAGTGAAGACGCCAAATCATAAGTATATAAATTAAATAATATAGGACTGAGTACAGATCCTTGTGGAAGTCCATTCCACACCAGTCTACTCTGTTCTCGAGCTTGGTCCAGCCTAATTATTCTACCTGACAAGAGGTTTATGATAAAACATGAAATAATTGGTGGAATAGCAAGTTTGTGTAGCTTATATTGCAGAATATTAAGATTTACTCTGTCATAGGCTGATTTTAAATCTAAAAACACCGCAAGAGCAGATTCATTTTTTGTAAATGCCACTCGGACATCAGTCACAAAAGTGCCCACACTATCCAAGGTGCTCCTGCCTTTCCTGAACCCAAATTGTGATTCGGATAATATTCCACGATTTTCAATAATCCAATCAAGGCGATTTTTAACTAAATTCTCAGCAACTTTTGAGATTACTGGGGATAAAGCTATAGGGCGATATGAGGAGGTGTCAGCCGGTGATTTATCTGGTTTAAGAATAGGGATAATTATTTGTGATTTCCAAGAAGATGGAACATTTCCGGATAACATTACTTTATTAATTAAATCTAAGTAATACTGAATTGAAGATTGATTAAGGTTGGCTAAGAATGAATATGGAATACCGTCTTCACCTGGAGCGGAATTTTTAATTTTAGATAAAACACCCTGTAGTTCCTCCATAGTAAATGTGGAATCCAGGGAAAATTGACTACGGGGAATTACAAAAGGAAGGTTACACTGAAAAAGATTATGTTCTGGGGCCGAGGGTGGAGCTAGATTCTTGAGAAATGATTCATTTAAATTTGGAGGTATAGTAGAAATCCGACAATCACTAACACCATTACGAAATCGTCGTATATTTTGCCAGACTATCGAGGGATGAAAACGAGGAGAAATGGAAAGACAGAAATTTTTCCATCCTTTAATTTTTTTGTCTTTGAGTAATTTACGAGCATTTGCTATAGCACCAGATACAGTTTTAAAATTTTCATCCGACATATCATTTTTGTACAATTCTTCAGCTTTTTTCCTATCTTTAACTATTTGTGTGCATTCCTTGTCCCACCAAGGAGGAGAAGGGATACTACCATTAGCAACATTTTTTAGAGGGAATGTTTCATCTGCAGCTTGCAAGAGAGCATTTGTAAATGCATTACTACACTCATTTACATCCTGCGATAAGCTAGGTAAGTTTGAAACTTTAAGCTCTAGTACAGTTTTGAATTTCTCCCATAAGTTTTCATTATTAAGTTTGTATTTTAATCGTGGCATTCTGTGAAAACTTCTTGTATCTCGAGAACCATTTGAGGGAAAACTTAAAACAATTGGGAAGTGATCACTGCCATAAGTATGTGATAAAGTATGCCATGTTAAGGCTGAAGCTAAGGAAGGGGAACAAATTGAAAGGTCTATTGCACTTATATTCTCGTTTGGACCTGTACGTCTTGTAGGAGAGCCAGAATTGAGTATACAAATATTATGTGCGTCTAGAATTTCTAACAGCAGTTCACCGCAATAAGTTGATATAGAACTACCCCAAGAGACGTGATGGGAGTTAAAATCTCCTAAAATTAAGAATGGACAAGGGAGAAGAGTAATAAGGTTATTAAGATGATGTAAAGCTGTAGAAGAAGTAGAAGGAATGTAGATAGAAACAATACATATATTATTTATCCGTGCAGCTACGACGGAAAAATCTTTAAATGCAGGAAGAAATACCATCCCTGATGGTATTTCTGACCAGTAAAGCGGCACCGCCATACCCATCCGATCTATCATCCCTTAAGCAAGAAAATCCTGGAATTTTAAAAGTAGAGCCTGGTTTTAACCAAGTCTCTGAAAGTGCAAATAAACAAGTGTTAAACTTGTTTATCAAATGAACAATTTCAGATTTTTTAGGAATTGCACTTCTACAATTCCACTGCAGTATCTTCTGAAGTGCCATTATTGACGGGTTTTAGTGATTTAAACATATTAATTATAGGGGCAACGTTGGACGGTATCTTAATATTGGACTGTGTCAATGTCATAATAAGTACTTGAATGATATCCGATGAAGACATCATGGAGGGGTTAGGACTTGAATTCAAAGCACAACCGTTTTGGGGTGAAGGGATTTTAAAATCATTGATTATTTGGTTATGTGATTCACGATCATAACCTTTATTTAATTTGGGAGCTGGACGTCTATTCACGTTAACTGTCTTTTTATATGAACTATTGGTTGATGAGCGTTGTGAAAGTGATATGGGAGACACTGGATGGTTTTGTTTCATGTGAGGTACTGGGACTGAATTTAGTACATTGGCGTACGATTTATATACGGATGGAAACAGTTTGACTGCTTCGCCATATGATATAGATTTTTCTGCCATAGCTAACTTGATTTCCTTTTGACGATTAAATTCGGGGCATAATTTATTAGTCGCAAAATGGCTTCCTGATCAATGACAACATGTCACATTCTCTTCCTCAACGTCACAGGAATCACCTGTATGTTCATGTCCGCATTTATAACACTTTGATCTAGATCTACACTGAAGTTTAGTATGCCCAAAGCGGCAGCAGTTAAAACATTGAATCGTGGGGTAAGTGTACAAATTAACGGGTAGTGCATTGTAGCACATATAAACTCTTTGAGGCAGGACTTGCCCGTCAAATGTAAGTACAACATTTTGTGTCGGTTTCCACGCTGTTGAACCGTTTTCGGTACATTTATAATTTATTCTCCTTACCTTTAAAACCTTACCACACCCACTAGGCACCGAGATATTGTCCATTACTTCCTCAATTGACCAGTCAGATGGTACCCCACGAACAAAGCCCATTCGTGTAATTTGAAATGATGGAATGAAGGCTTTTAAATTGTTCACTTCTATGCTGTCACTTGTTATAAATGAATTAGCATCGCTAAAATTTGAGAAAGCTAGGGAAATTCTATTTCTGCCTATTCTCTTAACAGAACCATTAACAATATTCTTTATACCATTTCTCAAAAGGAATTTCCCGAATGAGACTGGGTGGAGAGTAGTTCCATCGTCAGGTGACTTAGTTACTCTTTGCACATGAATATTAAATGGGGCCTTGTCATGAGCTTCGTATTGTTTTCTTCCTATAGAAGAAAAACTTTGGGAATCTGGATCGTTAAAGGATATTGCAGGAATGACAGTTGGTGTTTGTACTAGAGTATTTTCAATTTCTTTAGTAGGGTTTGTGTCACTGTTTTCAGTTACTCCACAGCGACAACCCGTTTTGCCATCTACTGCTTGAGCGTGCTTCCTTTTCTTTTTATTGCAATGTTTGCAAATTTTATTGAAATTAGATTTTTTCCGTTTATGTTGAGATGCGGAACAATCCGTGTCCATTCCAGACTCATTGGATACAGTTGATATAGTAATAAAAGTCGCCGCCGGGGGAACCATTACGCCCCCCGGGGCCGGTAAATCAGGCGGCTCGTTCATATGCAGTAAAACATAAAAAACTTACCGAGATCGAAGTCTATATACACACAAAAACTATTATTCTAAACTAAATATTAATAATATTTACACTAACACACAGTACTTATCCCTATAATATACAAAATAGAATATAAATAATTATCGGAAAGAAAAATCGACCATTCAGTTCAACGTTTCCCGCGCTTTTCTGAAAAATCTTTTATGTGACAGACATAAGATTTTCAAGTAGAAAAATAAATTTACACAGAGAAAAAGTTCTTCATAAAATGCATGCAGACTCTTTTATTCTAACACTTAAACGCCGCATAACGCTCAAATAATTCTTTATTTACCGTTCGACCTTCCGGTAAGAATTCAGAGTGTACAACACCGCGATAGTCAAAGAAAACAGTCAACATGACTTTGACTTTTGATCAACTTTGGCGTGGTTTTTTCGGTTTCGGTTCAGTTGGAAGGCGCCACTCCGAAGCTTGTTGACTAGTTTGCATGTCAAACTCGTAAACCCACGTCTCGTCACCAGTAACAATGCGTTCCATGAATGTTGGGTCGGAATTGACTCGTTCTACCCTGTCCTCAGCGACTTTCATGCGATTGAGTTTTTGGAGAAAATTCAGATCTTTTGGGACTAGCCGAGCGGCAACATGTTTCATACCCAAATGATTAGTTAAAATGGTACGAATCGACTCGTGAGATACAGAAAGTTCGGCGGCTATCTCTCTCAGAGTTGAATGAGGATTTTCAGTCACTATTTCCTTCACTTTTGCGATGTTAACTTCAGTTGCAGACGTTGATGGCCTACCAGAGAGAGCAAATCTTTCATCACATCTCGACCGCTTTTGAACGCTTTGAACCACTCATAAGCACGAGTTTTTGATAAAGTCGATTCACCGTAAGCCTGTAACATTTTCAGTGACTCCGAACACGAAATTCCATTAGCGATGCAAAATTTAAGACAAACTCTTTGTTCGATATTTTTGTCCATTATGAAATTCGCAATACACACATGATATTACTAAAGCCAGCACTGTATTTAATATAAATAACAGATGCAACTCAAACTCCGCGCCAAAATGGAAAACACAACTGTATGCCAATCTAACAACAAAAAAAACAAAAATTTGAATTTGGAACCACAACAAGAACACTGTACTCTGTGCAAGAACCTAATAAACGTTGTTATTGGTAAACGTTGATGCATTCAGCATTTTAAACGGAGTTATATCTGTTCTGAACAAAAAAATTATATCGATGAATATTTTATGAATTCAGAAATTTTTGAAATATAATGGAGACAGCAGTGTGTAGAATATGTTTAAATAAAAATATTCGTATGTATTCAATTGTAAACACGGACCTACATAGGATTTTCGAAAAATTAACCGAATTTGAGGTACCGGCTATACCCATTAATTTCGCACAATTTATTGTAGGAGTGTTTTGCTTTGTTTTCTACACCCATATGGATTTAGCATGTTCGATGGCGTATTTTAATCCATCTGAGCATTGTAGTGCTCGTGCTCGATTTTCGGCTAAGGTGGAGACTAGCCAACTACGTACGATATATAATGCAGAAGTGTGTGTGTAACATAGATACACTCTCTTTTCTCACTCTCCTATCCGATACGATCAGGCTCATGACTAACGACTTTAAGTGCTCCTCTTTACCTGCGATCTCTTTATGTATGGTTGAACCATTGATATAAACTACTAGATTAGTAATAACCGCGCCAATGCGCGGTTATTACTAATTACATTATGTGGAGTAATGACCACTCCACATAATGCCACAGCCTTATGTGCAGCTAATGTCAGTTCAGTGCTTAGTGAGACGCCAACCGTGTTCAACCAAAAGAAAAATGGATAAATGTGTAGTCAAAGAATGCGAGTCAAGGTCGCAAGAACATCACAAATCAAGCGGAATTACTTTCCACACGTAAGTTAATTGTTTATGTATTCATATTAACGTAAATGACGCCAAAATTGAATTAAAACATTTAATATTCTATTTAAGGTTCAGTGTTACCACTAAAAGATTGGTTAGTTTTCCCATAATATTGGGGGAATTTGTAATTTATGGAATACGTAAAGTTGTTACCTCTGTTTTTTAATTAAATAAAAATAATTGATTTAAGTGCGTAATAATCAATTGTGTAGTATTTTTTATAACCAATTTTATATTAATTGCAGTAGGCCATAAGATGCACCACGCCGTGAGAAGTGGGTGGAAGTTATTCGATTGCTGAGAAAACAGACTGATTGAAGGAAAAATAAATAACCGTTCTATTATTATAATAAAATAAAATTGCAATTGTGAAATTGACAGTAAACTGATAGTAAGGATAATGACAATAGTCATTCATCACTTTATTATCATCAGTGGCCAGTATTAGTCAGTAATGGATGCACAGAATATCATTTCATATTACAATAATCTATTAAAACAAGAAAATAAATTATCTGTATGCTTATAAACTAAACGCCTGGAGGACATTGATAACTGAAACTAGAGATAAAGATATTTGACGTAAACTTTATTTGCTAAGAAGTTTAATGTAGGCACTTAATTACTATTTCGAAAATAATGTTTGAGGCACCTATTTATTCGTATATTTAAATTAGCCTGAGGATTTAGGGGCGCTAGTTCAATATAGAATTATTATAGATTTATTTGATACAACTTAGTTGCGTGTACTATGTATAGTAATAGAAATATCATAGTGGTTTCGCCAGGAAGGATATTCCGCAGCGCAACCACTTAAAGTACAGGTTTACGTCGAAACCGGAGATATAGACTTTTTTTCAATAGGACTAGAATTTTATAGACATTTTATAGAATTGTTCATGTAACTTATACTTGTTACCGCAAAGGTGGTTCCGCCGGGGAGCATGACGTATGGACAAAACATCCCTTAACCGGTTCAGTTGGGTAGGCTACCAAATATTTCGTGGCGCATTTGAGGAGACAAGCGCCAGGGAATGTAAAGGCGCCCCTAAAGCGCCATCCACCATGAATTGTAACTCTTTGCGTTCTTTTTTTATGTTTTTATTACAAACGAGCAAGCGGGTCACGTGATGGTAAGCGATCACCGCCGCCCATGTACAGCATACAAGTGTTGCCGACCCTTCCCCCACCCCGATAAGCTTTAGCGACCTTACTAGCACTCGGAAATGTTATTATTAAGGAATGTCTATTTTCTTCATTTGCCACGTCTAGTGTAGTTGCGACTCGATATTGAACTTAAACAATACGCCACAGGTAAAAGATTTCCATGGTGCCTCTGGGGCGCCATACGCATTGAATCGGTTAAAACCGACCCTCGTACATTTCTACGTCAGTAACCGCACTGCGCCGAGGTTGGAACTCTAGGGGGTACTCTTTGGTGCGGGTTCTCTCTTCTCTGGGTGCTTCACTATGAACTAGCCTGTCTCACAGAGTAGGGTTGAATCTCATCACACGTCATATAATAAAATCCGTCAATCGGTTAAGTTTCCTAGAAATATACATGTTATGTAATACAGCACCACCCTATTTAACGTATTAAAATTTGCACGTCATATATTGATATATTTGTATGTGTATCTATTATGTTACACCAATATTACCATGTTCTAGTAAATAAATGATTCTGATTTTACTAACTAACTACCTGTTTTAACAGTTTATCATAATTTAACGACAGTGAAAAGAAACGTTTAAAGAAAAAAAAATATAACTCTGAAAATATGTATTTTCAGAGTTATATTTTTTTTTATTTAAACGTGAACCGTGAAACGTGACCCCCTAGCGGCGCCCTCGGCATGTGATTATTGCTGATGTGTAGTGATGATTGATCAATTAGCTTTTTTCAAAACCTTAGATATCTACAAGGCGCTATGGATATGCATTAATTATAAAAAAAAATGTACAAAAATCTCTTACTAAACTCTTTCTATTGTATTTTGGCCTAGATAATTCAGTTTGAAATCAAGGCGCTATTGGGTGGCGTTGGCATTTGTATAGACTTTTGGATGGTGAAAGGCGCCCTGAGCATTGGAATCGAAAATTTTGGACGCCGATGGGCGGTCTCAGCATTCAATGGGTCATCCTAGATGATAGGAGAAAATTGTTTAGAAGTAATAATTTGATGGATAAATAAAAGATGTAACATATCAATCAAGCATGTTTTATTAATTATAAAACGACGTGCCTACACAGCATATCGGTGAGCCAACCTGGAATTACCTGAAATGAGATTAATAAGAATATAATTGTCCATATTTACTTTTTGCTACTTGAAGAAAATATAATTTTGATGATATTATCACATAATTTGCAGAGATGTGATCATGAAAAGAATGTAATGTAAATCAACCGAATGTTTTTATTGGCTTCTTGGAAATCTTCCTTTACCTACGTGGCTTGCAATGCAAGGAATTCGAACCCGGTTTTTGCTGATTCAGATATTTCGTGATTACCCGCAGATAATGCCGGTATTCCGGGATAGCTCCAGAAAGATATTGTAGTGGTAATGAAAATCGGTAAACCATTTCATTTCCCTATTGGTAATATACCAATAGGGAAATATAGGGGTCACGTAAGTTAAACATTCGTTATAAAGAACACATGAACAAAGTGTCTTCCCCTTAACAAATATGACTAAGGAAAGTCGGTGGACTGATTCTTAGAATTAATTATGTTTATGTACAAGTTTAGGTTACTATAAAATTGTTGTGTTCCTTAATAAGAGTTGTGAAGACTTACAGTGTTTGGTGCCACCATAGCAGCGGCCGTCAATTGCGAGATGATCGAGCCTGCAGCTAAATTGCCATAGTAGGCCTGCGCTGCTGCAGCAGTGGAGCCAGCTGCGATGCCGGCGCTGCCGAAGCCCAGCATTGGGGCTACCGCTGGAGCCAACAGACCACCCGTACCATAGATCACGGCACCGCCAATCACGTTAACAGCTAAAGCCGCCAGAAGTCCCATCATTCTGAAATTTTATGAATAACTCTCTGAATAAATCTTTCGCTGGGTTTCTCAGTAGAGGCGCGTTGGATCCGGTGGTAGAATTAAAGCTCGACCGTCGTTATGAACACAAGGTCCGCCATAATAAAAATAATATGAAATTCGTACCTTACCTAATAGGTATAGACAGAACCATTCAGACAATATGTAGTAAAAATATAGCTAAAACTTTAAATTTAGATAATTAAACCTATTTATACATGATCTCTTTGACATTAACTTAATATGAGTTAGCTAAATATCATTAGGTACTATTATAAAATAAATTTTATTCTAAATGTCTTCATACAATCTGTTAACCTAGAAATATAATTATATTACTAAAAACATTTTCTGACTATTTACAAGCGCTTTTTTAAAGTCTGAAATGCTGATTTAATTACTTCATATTTTTGGAAAATAGGCAACAAGTGTTGTCTGTATAAATTATTTTTGTAATTACTGTATCAAACATGCAACTTAAATGATCATAGTTGTATCGTCTGGCATAATTGGTAGTCTGGAAACTAAATATTACGTACCTAGCTCTGTTTATTTACTTTTTGAGGAACAAATACAACAAATTGGAGCGGGGACGGGCCTGTAGGCGTGATTAGCAAATGCTTGTTTGTCACGCTAGCGCCAGTGGTCGTGGACTCGTGGGCTTAAGAATACCCACTGACTATTACCCACCCAGGACAGATATTTGTGTGCATAAACATGTCTGTTTGTCATGAGTCTGGGTGTAATTATCTATATAGAATAGAATAGAATACTCTTTATTGTACACCATAAGAATACATATTTTATAGGATATTACATAAACAAGTTGTACAAAGGGCGGTATGTATTTAAATTAGTAGTACCTATATCAGTTTCCATAGTACAAGCTCTGCTTAGTTTGGGACCAGATGGCCGTGTAAATAATGTCCCAGGATATTATTATATTATAAATTAAGACCTGTGGAAAATCATGGGGTGGTGAGTAGTTGAGTACGGCAAATGGCGGTGCCAGCGGTAACTATTTTTGGTTAGAGCGTCTTCCTTTTTTATTTTTGTAACAAATTCAAGAAATGAGGTTTTACAAATCACTCAAACACAAACAACACATTAGTTACCACTAATTCCTGGCAGTTTTATATTTTTTATGAGTTTGCCGCGTGGTTAAAATCGACATCTTACATTTTCATTATGACGTCTTCCCAGCCGTGAAAATATTGAGTTTTATCAAATTACATTATAATCTTTCCTTGACTTCGTATTACAACGATTTTATTTCATTGTTTAATTAAAGTTGGATGAAATCATTTCTCTTCTAAGTAAACGTAGATAGGAAAGTAAGTCAATCATTGATTCAAATGACACGACCATGATTTGTTTGAGCAGCCATTTTGTGAAATCAGTTTTTAACAACAATGACCATTTCTATTATAAGACTCTCTGACGGAAGCAATTCCTATTTATTTCAAACACACACACACATCTAATCGAAAATTCGAAAGATAAATTAATATTAATTTGAAGACAAGTACTTACCTTTTAACGTGTAACCTCTCAGTAACTTTCACGGTAATGTACAAAACTTGTGTGCACTGCCTTTCCCGAAGTCTGGCGTTATTTATAGACTTTTTGACTGGCGCTACTAATGTAACGCGTTAGTCATTTGATTCTCACCCTTTTTTCACTTTTAATTTTTTTCATCCTCACACGTTCTATATATCACGATTGTTTCCCAGAGCGGTAGGCAGGGACAACAGATTTCCAATTGTCACGATATTTGCGTCTTTTGCTTTGTTTACTGTCATTATATTCTTCATACATGCTCGCCGATTTAGGGTACTCCTGACCTGGCCTTTCTTGAGAACGTCTCCGATTTATTCAGACGATGTTCTACGTGGTCTTCTCCTTCCGGTTGTACCATTTTGGCACTTGGCCGGTGTAAATGCTTGCCTTTCACGCCGCAGCTCCTGGGTTCGATTCCCAGGAGATAAATTTGTGTAAGTGGGTGCAATTATGTATATCTGGTTACCTCCCTAGCTCTGCTAAGTTTGGCATCAAATGACCGTGTGTGAATAATGTCAATTATAGTAAAATTTCTGCTTAGTTTGGGATCAGATGACCGCATGTGAATAATGTCCCAGAATATTATATATTAATGTCTTTTTTTTCGTCTCATTGAATAATCATATTGTAACCATTAATAAAGAATTTGAGAAATTATTTCCCACAAGGTTTAGTAGCAGCTCTAAACTCCAAACACTAGATGATGAATTGCGATTTAAAGTGAGAACGTCTGGTGTACAATAGTAAGGCCTTGAAGTGCGCGTGCGTGCGAAAATTCTCTATGACAGGGGATTTCCCTCTTGTAATATGGAAGAAGGTAAAGGATAGCCTAAAGCAATCTTTCTCAGATTAATAGTTTTACCCAAATATTTAGGCGTCTTCATAAAAAAAGGGTAACCGGTCCAACCCTTTGACCCTGGATTCCGTAGTGTGAATCTAGTTTTCGTGTGTTTGCGTTTTTTTGAGTCAAGTGATAAATTAACTTTTATAATGTTGGTTAACGCTCCATTATCTACATCTTCATATTATTATATTCAACGACTTTTTATAGTCTAAGTACTTAATTGCAAGAACATGATCGATCTAAAACTTTAAAATTGGACATGTTGGTTTATCGTATGAAATGGAATTTCTAATTGTGATCCTCTGAGTTGACGAGAAACACCTGGTATATCTTAAAAAAATAATATGTTATCCTAAATCAAAACCGTAGAGTGTTTTATGTATAATGAAATAGGTCGTAAAGTTACGAGGCTGGGATGGGACAATGGCTAATATTGCCTAAACCTTGTCAGTTCAGTACATTTTAAGTTAAGTATTCAATTTTATATTTATTTAATAAAATTCAATAATTTCACACACAGTATCATAATCTACGCGAGCGATCTGTGGGTGAATTATACGCAAAAGCAGTACTGTGCTCTACGCGTCCAATACAATAATGCATTCAGGGTGTTGTTGGGGCTGCCTCGCTTCTGTAGCGCTTCGGGGATGTTCGCCGAAGCGAACGCAACGCAAGCGGTGCACATTCCTGGTGCGCAGGGTGCGGGTCAGCCCAAACAGTATTCTGAGCGACTTCGCCCAGCGATTCGTCTGCCAGTACATGTATCACTGTGACATGGTACATGTACGGGATAATTTTGAAATATTGTTTTAATTGTTTTGTTTTGTTGTATTGTATTGAAATGTAATTGTTCTGTATGTTAATTTTAAGTAGGTATTGTATTGTACTGGTGTATTTTTATAATTGGTCCTTGTTGGCCTTTAATTCAATAAATAATAAAAAATAAATAAATCCTAGACAGATAGATAAAAACCATTGAACAACGATTGGTTAGCGATCCCTTCCAGGCAAACTTTACGTACTTCAATACTAAGTTTCAGGTGCACCTAAAAGATGGGTGACCAGGCAGAGATTTTGTTACTTAAATTTAAATAAAAGGGCAGGACTTAGTTAATGACCCGTTGATTTTCAACTGCACAATCGTGTATACGTGTGTATATGTTACGGTTAAAGGTGGGGGTGAACATAAACTTAAGATAAGCCGGCTAACTTTAGGTTTATCTATGGTTAGATCTATCATATGTCAACACTTCTTAATTTAAAATTCAAAATTTAGAGTGTACTTATGAGCAATTGTCCGTCTTCAAAGCTATCGTCACGATGCGATGGCATGGCACGATGACGCTGAACTTTCAGTAACGGCCGAGTGTAAATTCAGGACCGAAATGTGGGACATAATACCCACTTTTGTTAAAATTAAGCACTATAAATTAAATTAAACACCATAAAAAATGTATTATAAATGTAAATTAATATCTACAGATGTCGTGAATTGTAAATAAGGGTCTCGGTATCGAGTATACAACAACACGAGTATCGGTCAACAGATAATACTAGTCACTACTGGTAGGCTGCCACTTACACCCTACATTATAGCGCAGTGGTCTACGATCACATGGACGCAATTTCAAAGTTTGACGTCTACATCTGAAATAGATTAGTTATACGTATTAGAACATTATTTGGTGTATTTAAAACCCCAGATGCATTTACACTTTTTGGCATTAAAGTATATGATGCCTATGTGTATACATAAATATAGTTCCTGCCTATCAAATTAGGAAGTAGACACAGATTCAGACAAATTCAAAAATATAATATGTACTTATTAAAAATATTTCTTATTTTCTTTTCTTATTAATTTTGTAATTTTTATTAATCAGCCAGCACAGCACTGAATATGACTGCTAGTTGATTAATAAAAAATATAAATTAAATTAAAACTAGGCTAAATTTAATTTGTTATGAATTTTATTATTATATTGTAATTATATGTACAGACGCCAGCACATCCAGCTACCTACCCCAATCTGTCAAATTTATTTTATAGATTTTCAACTTTATCACCAAAGCTTAAGGTTCACTTTCAATTGGGGAAATTTGACAGATTGGGGTAACTTGATGTGCTGGCGTCTGTACTTGTTTTTTTATTACTGGCGGATAAGTAATGTAATCATTAATTCAACGAGCAGTCGACACCAAGGGTTCAAAAGGCCACTTTGATCATTAAGTATGATTCTCTATAGCGATAACACACATATTTTACAATGACTAGGCTTCGGACCAATTTATATTAGTTTTTTATTTTCTTTTCTTTTACCTTAAAACTGTAGATCACCATTAAATTAATGAATAATTATTGCAATAATCATAAAAAAATTAAATAAGCGACCATAAATACTTATTGATTTTATATTAGTTCGATTCGGAAACACAATTTATTTAATCTATACTTACTTCAATCTGGGATTTCTGCTCCAGAATTCCGCAGTTCAGGAATCTTGACAAATTAGCCTATTTTTGAAATGTGAACCTTTTACGAGGATTTCTTATCGAAATTTGGTCTAAACACGTTTAAACCAAAGTACTGGTTTAAACGTGTTTAGGTACTTTAGTATTTATATGTGTAGTTATGACAAATTAATATTGTTTTTTAAGGATAAAAATATGCCGAGCAAAATTATAAAATAATAACATGTGTGTGTAAGAAGATCTGGAAGAGAGTGCTATTATGCGATAAGACCGCTTATTGTAAGTTAATATATAATATTTTTTCTGAAATATATATGTGCAATAAATTATAAATAAAAAAAATAAAAAAAAAATTACATCATGAAATGAAATAATGAATTTATGACGTTCTAATTTAACAGTTGAATGATTTAACTTATGTTGAAAGCGTTGAAACTGACTTGCTTCCACGGCATGCCATGCTCCACGCGGGTATTATATTTTTATTTCGAAGTACACCTATTTCCAGCGAGGTCCTGTGGGGTCATGTAGTCTGACCTCTTCTTCAAGGTTATATTTATATTATTATTAATTAGTGTTTATCACACTAGCAGCTAGTAAGCTGATGCGTGTGTTTTGTTTGAAATTTGGAAAATTTGTCAAGTCTGTTTTTCAAGCTGTTTAAATTGGGTGCCTTTATGACAGTTTCAGGAAGTTTATTCCACTCATTGACCACACGATTTGGCAGGAAGTGTTTGAGAGGATTTCTTTTGTGCGGTATTCTGCTTAATTTTAGTGAGTGTCCTCTCAAATATTGATTATCACTTAGAGTAAACAAGAAAGTAAGTATGATCGCTAAGTTTTATCATTATCGATGTAGCGGTGTTATGAGAAGGTGTATGTGTGTCAGTGTTGCTTCTAGCAGAAACATTATTTCTTCTAGTGCATCCAGTTAAAGTTTTTATAATTACAATTTTTTTAACATCGAATGGCTAGAGATTATTACTAAATTGTCTTTAAATATTATATACCTAACTATTTTAAAAACACAGGTGAATGACATCAATATATGGAGACGCCAGCCGTTCTATAACAAGTAAGATGACTTTTTTACAGTAAGCCGAGAAGCGAGCGAGAGCTATAGCCAGTAGCCTACGCTTTCTTGAATAGAAGGAATTCCGCGGTCTGATCTAAGTTTAAAAAATACTCTACAAATGTCCAGTGTCTATTTTCTTTGTTTTCTCTATTCTATTCTTAATAACTCGAATGCTCCCATCTATCTCCGTGAACGCTTTGATTATTTGGTCCCTCGAGGTAAATCTGTCGCTCAGCCACTTCCCTTCTACTAGTAGGGGAAGTGGGCCCAAAGCGGGTACTTTAAGGTTTGTCTAAATAAAAAACGCATAATGGAAAGATATGCAAGTTTGGTAAAACACCAATAATATTTATTTTACAATTTAATTTACATAGAGAAAAAGATCTTCATAAAATGCATGCAGACTCTTTTATTCTAACACTTAAACGCCGCATAACGCTCAAATAATATTCTTTATTTACCGTTCGACCTTCCGGTAAGAATTCGGAGTGCACAACACCGCGATAGTCAAAGAAAACAGTCAACATGACTTTGACTTTTGATCGACTTTGGCGTGGTTTTTTTGGTTTCGGTTCAGTTGGAAGGCGCCACTCCGAAGCTTGTTGACTAGTTTGCATGTCAAACTCGTAAACCCACGTCTCGTCACCAGTAACAATGCGTTCCATGAATGTTGGGTCGGAATTGACTCGTTCTACCCTGTCCTCAGCGACTTTCATGCGATTGACTTTTTGGAGAAAATTCAGATCTTTTGGGACTAGCCGAGCGGCAACATGTTTCATACCCAAATGATTAGTTAAAATGGTACGAATTGACTCGTGAAATACAGAAAATTCGGCGGCTATCTCTCTCAGAGTTGAATGAGGATTTTCAGTCACTATTTCCTTCACTTTTGCGATGTTAACTTCAGTTGCAGACGTTGATGGCCACATGTCCCGAATGGAAACTTAACAACTGAACAGCTGCTCCGCGCAGTCGATAAGGGTAGCGTATTTGGTTTCCGCAACTTCAACGTCTTTGGTTAGCAGCGCTTTTTCTAGCAAATCTGCAGTGACGGTAAATTCCCGCCGAAATTGGGCACGCTTCCTTTTTAACGGTTCCATTTTAACTACGCGAAACTTGAAACACTGCACAAAATTAAAAAACAACGGCTAAAACACTAAAAAAAAAACTTGTGTGTACTTATGTACACGCGTTAGAAGTTATACTTCTTAATATACAACTTGAACATAGTTATCAATTTTCATACCACCTAGAACTAACTTCATGCTGTTATTTTTACGATGCGCGCGCATCGTAAAAATTCACTCTCATACATTTTCATACCACCTAGAACTAACTTCATGCTGTTAAATTTTTTGGTGTCGGTGTGCGCGCGCATCGTAAAATATCACTCTCATCATTTTGCTCCATCGCGCCAAAAGAAGTATAACTTCAATAATAAAAAAATTCACAAATTTTTACACGGTCGCCATTATGTCATGCATTCAACATCCATTTATTTTCGAAGCAGTCAAAGATTATACAAATCTGTGACAAATTCCCTTTTGTTTTAAACGTTCAACATCGTTTACAAAGGAGTCATATTGACTCTTCATCCGCACTTAACAATAGGTTCTTCTCCATATGAGCATTAGAAAAGAAGGGTGAATATGTTCCACCAAAAATCAAATTTTCCATTGCACATGTTTTCAACGAAGTGCTACCTGACTCTTGCAATAAAAACCTGAGCACATGTTGATCTTTTTTAATTGTTCTAATCCATAGAAACCTTTAATATCGCCAATAATAACAAATTTATTCTCAGGGAATCGTAACATAATTCCAACAAGTGAATTATGCATGTCCGGACCATTCAGTAAGAAGCTATTAAAACGCGATCCTTCTACTTTAGCAGCGGCAACAAAAACTAGTCGTAGCTTACCCGGTTTATTAGGGTTCTGGACTCCAAAATGTGGAAGGTTGACATTTTGGAGTCACACACATTTTCCGGAGTGAGCTTATGTTCCCTCAGTCTCCGCGCGTAACTATTGGTAAATAATCAATTTATCTCACCTCGGTAGTGATCAGGGTAAGATGCCAAAGTGAAGCTCCCACCGTTTAAATAAAGGTCGGAAAGATTGAAGCCGTATTGATTTAGTTAATATTTTATAAACCCCTGGAATTTTCAAAGACGCATTTTGATTAATTGGATCCATGTCCCTTATTCATATGCTTGCCTCGTTGGTTTAACGGTAGCGTCTCCAACCGCAGATAATAAGGTCCTGGGTTTGATTTGGGAATTTCTGGGTAAAGAAAGTTCCTCAGTATCAACCCAAAGCCTGGCAGGTGGCGGCATTACTACCCCGTGCCTCGGAGAGCACGTAAAGCCGTCATGTACCCGTCTAGACGTCCCATCCGATCATAAGTGATGTAATGGGAAGTGCCCCTGGGTTTGAGCACACACTTAAATGAAGTGCCCCTGGGTTTGAGCACACACTTAAATATGTCCCTCACAGATGGGTAGTCTCCACTGAGACTGGCCGCTGTGTGGTCGAAATTCGGCTGAACGACATTATTTATTATTAATATGCTACATACAGGGTTACTTGTAAAACACCAACAAGCTCGCAGTACTAAATCGCTAACACCATAAGCAACATCTTTTGTTCTACAACTTTCAATAGATTTGTTAATTTTATTTTCATACAAAATTAGTTTTAATTTAATTTCCCGCTTGAATGTTTATAATAATAATAATTTATTTATTGTTCTCTCACACAGATTACAGAGTAGGTACATATTATTCTAATTAATACATCAGTACGATAATCTATCTATGTGAGAGACTGGTATCCGTACAAGGAGACCTGTATGACAGATTACCAGCCTCTCCAGACACTGGACAAAGTTTAACCTTAACTAATTTATTAATCAGAGCATAAATATCTGTGTGTGTAAGTGCGTTTATGTGTGTGTATGTGTGTGCGCGTGTGTGAGTGCGTGTGTGTGTGTGTGTGTGAGTGTGTGTGTGTGTTATGTTTTATAATTTATAATTTATTTATCTAAGAGCCTACATTAAGCACATTTTCCGTATCTTCGTAGTTCAAAGACTTGAGCCATGTTGTAAGAATCTGCTTACATTTAAATTTAGTTAGGGGATACACAGTAAGCAACTTATTTATCTTATTATATAAGTATCCGCCTAAAAAACCAAAGAAGTTGTTTGAGAACTTGGTAGTCCACTGTTTATCCGACAAGCAGACTTTATGTTTGAGCCGTTTGTTATTGTTAAGTAAGGGAGTGAATTTTGTGAGAGAGTGTTGTTATAAAATAGTGTTTAGCAAGTACAGTTGCCGCACTGTAAGCACATCCGCGAGTTTATATAATTCAGCAGTGGGGAATTGAAAAGGCAGCGATAAACTAACTTTTAATACCGCTCTTTGCGCTTTGCGTTTATAACTCTACGAGCATCACGAAGACGCGCGCACGAGAGCGAGCTTATCGTCGTGCACGCGTCGTCCTTTCGTCTGCGACGGTACAACAAGAACTTTTAAGTAAAATCATTTTTGCTCATGTATTGAGTTATGTCCGAACTCATAGAACAAAAGTTGTTGCTTATAACGTTAGCAATCTAGTCCTACGAGTTTGTTGGTGTTTTACAAATAACCCTGTATGTACAGACGCCAGCACATCCAGCTACCCAAATTTGCCAAATTTCTTTTATAGATTTTCAACTTTATCACAGAAGCATAAGTTCACCAAATAACAATAAAGCACTTTAAATTGGGGAAATTTGACAGATTGGGGTAGCTTGTTGTGCTGGCTTTTGTACCAAGTCAATTTCATATAGACTATTGTTCACTGCCACAATAAATATACTATGAAAATATTAAAACTACAATTTCTATGAACTGATTATCTATTCATCTTTAACATTTCATAATAACTTAGAATATGATGTGACTATATACAAAAACTCAAATTCAAATCCTAATCTTTTATTCATTGCTGCTAAAGAATTTGGATAAGAAATCTTTGGGTTTAGGCTCCTCAGTTGGCTTGAAGTAAGCCATGATGTGACCCTTCTGTTTCCACATATTAACAGATTCTTTAAGCTCCATTTGACCCTGAAAATTTAAAGGTTTATATATTAGTGACTTCCAGTGACTCCCGTAGGTGTCAGAATAATAATAGATACACCAGGTAATCGGCCAGCAGCACCACCTGTGTGTGTACTAACTACCACCTAACTGCAGTTGCCAACTAGAGTGCCAAGTGCGGTGACTAAATAAATAAATAATAAAGGGACACCAGGATGGAACGAAGTTATTTCTTATTATTTACTAGCTGTGCCCCGCAGTTTTACCCGCGTTAAACTTTATAAATTATCTCCCCAGCTCCTCCTCTGTAGGTGATAGCGTGATAATATATTATATGTTGACAAATACCAATTTTCATGGGTTTAACTTCAAAAATGTCGCATTTCTCATACACACTTACATCCCCTATATTACGCCCTAAGGGGTGAAATTCTCAAAAATCCTGAAAATATATATTTTTAACTGAAAGGCCAAATACCAATTTTCACGCGTTTAACTTCAAGTCACATTTATTCACACAAACTGACATCCCCTATTTTTTGCCCTTGGGGGTGGAAATTCCAAAATTCAAAAAATCCTGAAATATATATTTCTTATTATTAACTGTAAGGCCACATAGAAATTTTCATGCCTTTAACTTCAAAAATGGCAACGTTTCATACCAACTTTGCACCCCCATTTTACCCCCTTAGGGGTTGAATTTCGAAAAATCCTTGTCTACATTATAAAGAAAACATCTGTGCAAAATTTCAGCTTTCTAGATCCAAGGGTTTGGGCTGGGCGTTGATGAGTCAGTCAGTCAGTCAGGACTTCTCTTTTTATTTATATAGATTATGTACAAAAAACCTGTATACACTCAACAAAAAGTAATCGTCGCGACACCACACTGATCAATGCGAAATAGAAATGAAAATATCTGGCTTGCTTTCTATAAGAGAGAGAGAGACAGAGAAACATGCGCACGCCGCACAGCTGCAAAAAGTGTCGTGACAACTTTTGGTAAGATTTTTTTCCGTCTAGCCCCCTTTCACAACGCGCGTTAAGGAACTTCGTTCCAATAAAATGATTTATTTGGATCCAACTTATTTACAATGTTTTTAAACCCACCAAACTGCGTAACAGTTTGTCGGCGAGAATAGCGCCGCAAACCCCTCCAAATGCCAATGTTATAGAAATCTTTGGGGGAGGCCTTTGTCCAGCAGGGGACGATATCAGGCTGATGATGCTGATGATGAGGATATTAGTAACTCAAAATTCAGGTTTGACTGTAAGCCATCCTGAATTGAAATCCTAATTATGGATGCTAGCATACACTCACTGTAGATATAACACATTGATTACAACGGTCACCGTAGCCTAGTTGGTAGTGCTCCTGCCTACGAAGCTGGTGGTCCTGGGTTTGAATCCCCGTAAGTGCAAATATTTGTGTGATGAGCACGAATATTTGCTTCTGAGTCATGGAGGTTTTCTATGTATTTAAGTATTTATCTATCTATATAAGTATGTATATCGTCGCCTGGTACCCATAGTACAAGCTTTGCTTAGTTTGGGGCTAGGATGATCTGTGTGACATTGTCCCTAGATATTATAGATATTATTATAACTTGAGAAACTACCAAAGTTTGAATTTAGACTTCAACATAACAGCCAGAAGAAGTCCACTGCTGGACAAAGGTCTCCTCTTAATTTCCACAATGGCAAGTATTGTGCTGCCCGCATCCAGCGCCTTCCCGCTAAATTTAGACTTAATTTATATTTATTAGAAAATGCAAAAAGAAACTGTTTTTGATATATTTATAATCACAAGTCTTCACTATTAGAAGATATTGTTCATTATTTTTTTTTTTTTTTTATTTATTTATACTTATTGCACAAAACTGTACAAAGGCGGACTTAATGCCAAAGGCATTCTCTCCCAGTCAACCTTAGGGTGATGCAGAGATAATATGGTAGGTGCACTATAGACCAAGTATAATAAAAATTACTAAAATACTTGACAAGTACTATAAAATACAATCGTATAAATACAATAGTTACATAACTACACACTATACTATAAATACATAAATATATAGGTATATATATATACATATAAATATATAGACAAATATATTAAATATATATACATTTATAAATATATTACATATATAATAATATATACACAAACTGTAATATTAAGTTGATTCTGCCTTAATTTTTTTGTGAATGTAGTCACGAGTTTTGATTTTAAAAGTAACCCGCGTCTTAGCCATTCGGATTTCCGGAGGTAGCGCATTCCAGAGAAGAATAGCTTGTACAAAGAAGGAAGAATGTAAGAAGTTAGTCCGATGAGAAGGGCATTGTAAAAGTCTGTTATGAGTGGAACGGAGATTTTTGTTGTGGTTAGAAGATAGATACTGAAAATAGGGAGCTAAGTAGGATGGAGAAATCGGAGAGTCGAGAAGAGAAAATAGTGTAGTGAGTGCTCTGAGGTTTCTTCGGTGCCGAATGGGCATCCAATTCAATTGAGAACGGTAAGATGACACATGGTCGTACTTACGAAGATTGAATACGAATCGAATGCAGTTATTCAGAAGACGGTCTAATTTATTGAGTTGATCTGCATTCAGGTCAAAGTAGCACACATCACCATAGTCGATTATAGGAAAAAGAATGGCCTGCACGAGCGTTACTTTTGTCTCGGATGGTAGGAAATTCTTTAACCTATACAGTGACCGCAAGATCCCAGTCACTCTTTGGCTGACGCTAACGATTTGGTTTTGCCAGCTTAAAGTAGCATCAACCAGCAGACCAAGGTTCTTTACATTCTGGCAGTATGGAATAACAGAATTGTTGTACAAGACTGGAGGTTGACTGTCAACATCCACTAAACTCATCATTCGGGAACTGCCCACGATGATAGCCTGACATTTGAGTGGATTGACAGTCAAGCCAAACCTGTTAGCCCACTCCCTAATTAAATTAAGATCCCTATTTATGGCGACGATCGCTTCTGCTAACTTATCGATGCTTATCAACTTGATAATATTTCATAACAGAATTTATAAGCTTTTCAAAATGGTTAGTTCAATACCTGCTCCTTCATTATCATATGCTATAGCGGAATGATGTCTACTACAGAATGTAGGCCTCCCCCAAAGATCTACCCTTATCCATTGACTCTCACAAGATTATCAGTCCATCTTGTACGAAGCCTACTCACACTACACAATCCAGTTTGTAGATGCCACTCAAGAATCTTTCTGCCGAAGTGGCCATTAGTTCTATGAGATATTCTATCAGACCTAATGGTATGACGTTATTGTGGGTCATATGTATTAATGTTATTTTGCTGCAATCTGTAAATACATTATAACCTTAAAAAAATATGGTCAGATACCATAGACATTTAGCCTTTTAACTCAAGTGTCATATCCAATTGACAATTAGCTTCATAATAAACAATAAAAAATTAATATAACATGTACAAGTTATCTAATAAATCATATAGAATGTTATAATTACCTTTATGACAAGCAGATCAATAACTCTGATGTCAGTCACATCCTTGTTGTTCAAAAACATCTCCTTCAGTTTAGCTCGGCATTGTTCCTCAGATTTTGGGATATCAAAATCCTTGACTGAAATAACAAAGAAACATAGGTTTTAATTTCATCACACAAATATAGCTTGAGACAACTAACACATTGTCCTCTGATCCTAAAGCAGGTGGAGCCTGCACTATGGCAACCAGACAACTGATAAAAATATTTTTATATAGAAGTAGAAAGAAATAATATTTATTACTGCACCAAAACAACACATTATAGATATGCATGTGTGATCTCATAGCTCATCTTAACAAATCTAGGCATCATACAGAGAAACATAATTAAATATAAAATTAAAAGTTACAATAAAGTAGGAAAGAAATCTGTAATTGAGACACATAGTTTTAATATCTCTAAACACACAGACATCTAGATACCGGACAAAATATAATAATCACACAAAGAGTTCGTATATCAAACTATCATTAAACTAACAGTCAATTGGTAAAATTATTTCCTTAATGTTTGTAATGTGTGAGCATGATGACTAGAGCATTGCGAATCCTTCCCCCATCTTATGAGGTAAGGAAGGATTTGCAATGAGTTGTAAACATCATAAGCTACAATAACTGCTTACCATCTGGAAGGCCATATATTTGTTTACCATCTTGGTAGTATAAAATAATACTACAGTAGCAGAAGACTCAAATCAATATGAAATTGAGACATTTTGATAGGCCTGTTGGTTTAGTGGTTAGTGACCCTGACTACTAAGCCAGAGGTTGTGGATTCAATCCCCACTCAGGACAAATTTTTGTATGATGAACACAATTATTTGTTCTGTGTTTGAGTGCAATTTATCCATAATGTGTATGAATTTAGAAATACATATGTATGTTTATCAGTTACTGTTGACTGTTTGCCATAGTACAGTCTCTGCCTAGATTGGGAACAGACGGCAGTGTGTTAGTTGTCCTAAGCTATTTATTAAAAAGAAAGAGATGCTACTCCTAGGCCAAAAAGGCAGTATATTGGATGTTACAAACAATATGAACACCAAATTTAGGTATAGTTTCAACTGAACAGCAACAACTATGATAATTTAGGTATAATTGTAGGTTATGAAGAAAATAAATACAAAATTTAGGCATAGTTTGAACTGAAGACTGATATCTCGGGTAGAATGGCAGGTTAGGAA
The DNA here is from genome assembly GCA_951640165.1 of Pseudoips prasinana. NCBI lineage: Eukaryota > Metazoa > Arthropoda > Insecta > Lepidoptera > Nolidae > Pseudoips > Pseudoips prasinana. Next base: position 23,028,533 of record OX621260.1, read on the forward strand.
GAATATATATACAAAATGTAGGTGTAATTTTGACCATTCAAAAAAAACGAAGATAATTTAGGGAGAATTGCAGGTTACAAAGAATATAAATGCAGAATTTAGGTAGAATTGCAGGTTTTGAAGAAAATAAATACAAAAATTACGCATAGTTCGAACTGTACAATAAAAAATCAGGTCGAATGACAGGTTATGAAGTATATTAATACCGAATAACATCCAAGATAATTCAAGTAAATTGCAGTTTACAAAGAATATAAATACAAAATTACGTATTAAATATAAATTTAATGGAGAGTGAACATATTTAATTAATAGTCTAGCTTAAAATATATTTAGATAATACAATTTAAGCATTATTATCACACCATACTTAAATCTTAACAATAAAAACATTTAATATGATGACATAACAGGTTACCTACCCAAGTAAGGGATCTGGCGATACCATGCCTTGTAAAGGTTTAACACCCTCTTCCTTGCATCCCCTTGGTTTAGGGAAAGAACTGGTCTGACGGTTTTCGACCCAACCTGGATTGCTTGTCTTGCAGACATTTTACAAAATACCAGTTCTTAATTCGCAATAATCGAGATGTTTTGGTTATGACATTTGTCAAATTGACACTAATACTTTGACGTTTAATTTTTATGGTTTGTTTTTTTTTTCTCTTCTCCCGTTCGGGAGCATTGGCTCGCACGTTTTGTGCATCCGCCAGCATCAAGTTTTAATGTTTTTGCGATTATGTAGTTAATTTTATGGTTTGTTCTTACATATGAACAATAAGCAATTCTCTATGAAATTGCAATCTGGAAATAAAATCTCAGAACCAATTGGTAAGTAGAGTTGTTGGCATGACACTCTAAAACACGCCACTTAAACAAGGTTTAAATTGTTAGTTAACTTTGTTTCGGTGACAGTGCGGCTTCCATTTATGCAAAAGGCTTGCGCCTCATGGCCGTTGTCTGAAGTAGTCCGACACTTAGCAACTAATCAACGGACCACTAGGCTATTTGTCGATTAACATTTGTATATTGTAATAGAAATAGAAAAAAAAGTCAACATTTAGTAATAATTTATTCAGTTTTTATGCCTTATAGAACTAACGTAAACTAGACAACAAAATCTAAGCATTATGACTACTGAATCATTCTAAACAATAATTCTATCCAACATACATTTTTAGTTTATCTAAAAATATTAAGTTGTACGTGTTAAGAATAGCTACCCTAACCTTACTCAGTTTAAGGTAGTTATTCTTTTACCAATATTATGTGTAAGAAGTTAGTAAACGATAACTAAAGTCTTATTTATTTATTACCTACATTGCACATTAGACGCAGAACCAAAAACTTCATTTTAAATCGAATTTAGAATGCTGTGGCAACCATACAGGAAACAAAAAGTGGTGCCACATTTTAAAGTATTCCAAATGTGAAAAGGCGCCAAAAGGTGCTGGCACAACATTGAATTATAATTCCATGGTGACAGCGCACTACAATCTTAAGGTATCTAATCGTTCAAATGACACGTTTTAGCTCCACTCTTCGGGGTAAGTTCTGAACTATATGGATTAATCAGGAATGTATCTTTCATTCTTCCTGGCATGTAAGTATAAAATATATCTCTGAAACAAAAGTTGTTCCAATTATTAAACACACTGAGCTGGCCTCAGGTTTTCGTTGAGTAAGTGGATGAGTAATATTCCGGGAATCATTTTAATTAGAGTGGATAACAATAGTTAGGGTTTATTCATTCAAACAAACTGATTATTATTACAAAAACGTCTGAAGACAAAATATCTGTACACAGATGGAAATCTGATGTTTGTATATTTCTTTTTTAAGACAACGGTCGCACCGAGAGAGATGTTTAAATATAGTTTTGTATATAACTTCATAAAAAAATCGTAATGTCCTGCTATATGGAATTAGCCACGAAGAGCGGTCAAATGTGTTTTAAAATGTATTAAATGATAATTTCACACACTCCAATCTAAACCTTATTGTAATGCTTGAATTTAAAAAAGGGGTCCGAACCTAATCAGAGCTAGCTTTTGTGTAACTAGGCTACTAGAACCATTTAATAACACCGTTGACATTATATTTTACAATTCCCCCTGGAAGAGGGAAATGCATTGGGAAATAAATCAAAATGTAACATGAACTGTTACATTTTGATTCTATATCATATGAAATAAGTGCGGGAATCTTCGATTTTAGAAGAGAAAAAAGTTTATTATATCCATAGTGAATAATCAGTCGCTGATGTTAAAAAGGGTTTGCAAAATGTATAGGTACCTACTTTTTTATATTAAAGCTTATTTAATTATAATACATATTGAACTTGAGTTAATACACGTGCATCTGGTAAATATTCATGTAGGTAGGTACATACAAATGAATCCCTTTCCAGTCAGCAATATGTAAGTGGTTAGGGATCGCGCTTACTTACCATCCACCAAGCTCGAGGTGAACAGAACTCAAGAATCAGGGCTTACGAACTAATGTTGATTGTGAATTCTGCACGACAGAAATTGCAACTACACGACAGTGTGTATATTTTTTTATGGCGAGCGCTCGCCATAGAGTAGGTAGAACCTATCGCGCCATTCCGTCGGCGGTACATATTTTATTTGATCGGATCGGATTGTATGATAGGAACACAAGTGAATGTCTCAATTGTATCCTACTTAATATGTGTCTATAGCTTAGCTCGGACTGTTTATTTATACATTAGTTCAACATTTAATAAAATAAAAACAATAACTTACAGAAATGCTTTGCTGGGATATGCGTCGAATTTCATTGTGGTCCACCATAGGCGAGTTTGTTCTAATTGTTTAAGTCTATTTCTTGCCACGAAATCGTCCATTAACTTGATAAACTGTAAGAAAAACGAACCTTGAGCATTATAAAGCTGCGAAGCGTGCATAGTTATTTCCTCTCAAATATTAGAAATGCGGGGTACCCGAAATAACACCAGCAGAATGATGTTAGGTATTGTTGTAGGAAACAAATTTTCTGGTTTATTCTGCCAATAATATTCGTATTATATAGTAACTTTCTTTAATACTATGACAACACAAAAAGTACCAATTATATAAAGTAGTAACTAGCTAATATTTAATCGTGTTCCCTCACAATTAGATAAGATTGGCCCATTTTTTATTATTATATCCTATAAACTACTTAAACAACTACACAGCAATCGCGTATCGCGTATGTAGCTATGTCGTTTGACGGTAATTTAAAAATAAAAACTTGAGAGGTGTCAAGGGACACCCGGATGGAACGATTTTGAACTGAAATTTCATTTTTAATAATGTTGATAAGTTTAATTATATTTATTATGTACAAAAAACCTGTCAACAAAAATGATCGTCGCGACACCACACTGTTCAATGCGAAATAGAAATGAAAATATCTGGCTTGCTTTCTATAAGAGAGAGAGAGAGAGAGACACAGAGAGAGAAACATGCGCACGCCGCACAGCTGAAAAAAGTGTCTTGACAACTTTTCGTAAGAATTTTTTCTATCCAGCCTCCTTTCACAACGCGCGATAAGGAACTTCGTTCCAATTGCAACCAAGAAAATATATAAATCTTTGCCTTACATTGATACGCAGATTGTCAAAACGTAAAATGGGTTTGCCTGCATGAAGTCTTTCAATCATCTAATTGGTTCGTCGGTTGTCGAAAGTACGTTTCAACTCTCAAACGAATAGGAAGCTAATAATAATAAATGCTACATATTATTTTACTTACCAATTTTTGTATCAATAGCCGGTGAGACCATTTCATATTTTCTAACTGCTTCTCATTAAATGGTATCCTATATGCTCGGGCCCGAAAATCCATGTGTTTCAAATCTAGCCAACGGCGTTGTGATTGTAGAATCATCTTTTCTGTAAACAGATACGAACATTCAAAGTAATCTGAAATATTAGAGCAAGAGCCCACGACGGCCAGACCTTCGTTATTTTATAAAAGCGATAACGAAAGTATAATTTATTAAAGTTTAGGGGTATCTGGCAGGGGGTAGCAACTGTCATATGTGTCCGGCAATTAATGACAAGATTTCTAAAGATATCGCGAAGAAAATATAAAAAATTGAGCTTTACTTATACTTTAACCGACGGACCCCAAGACGGCCAGACCTTCGTTGTTTTACAAAAGCGATAACGAAAGTATAATTTATTAAAGTTAAGGGGTATCTGGCTGGGGGTAGCAACTGTCATATGTGTCCGGCAATTAATGACAAGATGTCTGAAGATATCCCGAAGAAAATATAAAAAAATGAGCTTTACTTATACTTTAACCGACGGACCCCAAGACGGCCAGACCTTCGTTATTTTACAAAAGCGATAACGAAAGTATAATTTATTAAAGTTAAGGGGTATCTGGCAGGGGGTAGCAACTGTCATATGTGTCCGGCAATTAATGACAAGATGTCTAAAGATATCCCGAAGAAAATATAAAAAATTGAGCTTTACTTATACTTTAACCGACGGACCCCAAGACGGCCAGACCTTCGTTATTTTACAAAAGAGATAACGAAAGTATAATTTATTAAAGTTAAGGGGTATCTGGCAGGGGGTAGCAACTGTCATATGTGTCCGGCAATTAATGACAAGATGTCTAAAGATATCCCGAAGAAAATATAAAAAATTGAGCTTTACTCATACTTTAACCGACGGACCCCAAGACGGCCAGACCTTCGTTATTTTACAAAAGCGATAACGAAAGTATAATTTATTAAAGTTGAGGGGTATCTGGCAGGGGGTAGCAACTGTCATATGTTTCCGGCAATTAATGACAAGATGTCTAAAGATATCCCGAAGAAAATATAAAAAATTGAGCTTTACTTATACTTTAACCGACGGACCCCAAGACGGCCAGACCTTCGTTATTTTACAAAAGCGATAACGAAAGTATAATTTATTAAAGTTAAGGGGTATCTGGCAGGGGGTAGCAACTGTTATATGTGTCCGGCAATTAATGACAAGATGTCTAAAGATATCCCGAAGAAAATATAAAAAATTGAGCTTTACTTATACTTTAACCGACGGACCCCAAGACGGCCAGACCTTCGTTATTTTACAAAAGCGATAACGAAAGTATAATTTATTAAAGTTAAGGGGTATCTGGCAGGGGGTAGCAACTGTCATATGTGTCCGGCAATTAATGACAAGATTTCTAAAGATATCCCGAAGAAAATATAAAAAAATGAGCTTTACTTATACTTTAACGAATTGTAGGTACTATTTTATACACATTTACTACCTGTTACCTGCCAAAGTAATACAACCCAAACTCCATATTCGCTGGTTGTTCTTATCAGAATTAATTTAATAGAATACTTTGTTGTATTGTATAAATTAAGTAAACATAAGCTCTGTATGCTCATAATTTTAATGTTTAGTTATGTATATTTTCTCAGTAAGTGAATTTATTGTAATTCTTATGAGAAATAAAGTACTTCTTAATCTAATCTAAAAAGCTGCATGATTTTCGGAACCTTTCGCACAGAAAATCTTGCAGCTTTTATTAAATAACGACGGTCGGCTGTCGTGGCTTCTTGGGTTATATATATATATATATATATATATATATATATATATATATATATATATATATATAAGTATAAATATGTGATGATAACTGATGATATCATCAGTTATCACCCATTTTCGGTGGTATTTACATGGATCGTGTAGTTGAGTGGAGTGAAAATAACGGGTTGCAATTCAATTTGTCTAAATGTGCGATGTTAACATTCAGTCGGGCAAGGAGGCCTCTACACTATGGTTACAAAGTGGGCAGAACAACTATGAAAAGGGTCGAATCAACGCGAGATTTGGGCATCCATATGGACGCTCAGTTAACATTTCGACAGCATATAGTGAATGTCTGCAAGGCAGCTTATAAAAAGCTTGGATTTGTGCTTCGGAGAGCTGTAACGTTCACAAATATTAAAGCTATCTCGGCACTTTACGATGCTCTAATACGAAGCCAGTTGGAGTTCAATGCCATGGTATGGGCTCCGCATGAGGCGAAGTACAATCTTATGTTGGAGCGCATACAAAATAAATATACACGGTATATATACCTGCGACTTTATGGTGTGTACCCCCTGTATCCTCTGATGTATCCAACCCTGTTTGTTCTGGGCATGGTTGGATACAATAAGTTGGAGACGAGGAGGCATTTATCGTTGGCAGAATATATGTTTAAAGTTTTAAGGGGAAAAATAAGTAATCCAGAATTGCTAAAATGGATGGGATTAAGTGTACCTGATGGGTATTTACAACGGCGTCGCAAGCCAGCCTTATTCGCGATACCCAGAAGTAGGACCAAATTACTGGAGAACACTCCTCTCACTCGAACTATGGTGGTTCTTAATTCTGTAGCGGGTCAAATTGATTTATTTTCTTGTTCACTGAGCCAGTTCGCACGAGTAACTCTGTATGCATTATGTAACTAGCTTTTTAAGGCTAATCTAATAATTTAAAAGAAAATTTCATTTTTAATAATGTTGATAAGTTTAATTATGTTGATAGTTTTATTAATTTTGATAATGTTAATTTTATGTATATTTAGTCATATAAGATTGTTTTTTTAGTAAGTCACTATCGAATTGGGTTTAACCTGTAATGGTAGCTGTACGTTTGAATAAATAAATAAATAAATAAAAAAAAAAAAAATATTGATACAGTTAGTCGAAGACAACGAACCGTTGGCTATCGCAAGGCTTCTCAACCAGTAGCTTAATCTAAGCGACTAATACCTGAGGCCACCTTCTGGGGTTCAGGCCACAGCTCATGGGGCCGCTAAAGTAAAAGGACGAAAAAATAGTTGCAAGAAATATACATACTAGCGTTGTGCGGTGTTATTTTGCCCTTGACTCGCTTTCTAACCCATTCTTTTAAGTTGTTCAAGAGATTGCCCTGCGGCAAGTGGGGTATCATGAGCGGCGAATCAGAGAGGTCAGCTAAGAACGTCTGAAATTAACATTAAAAACTATACACTAACACGAATCTCACGAAAAGCAATCATTATCATGGCAGTCAAAGTACGTCCACAGCTGGACAAAAGCCTCCCCAAAGAATTGGGGATATGCCATAATCGCCACGCTTGGCAGACGGGTTAGCGATCGCAGATTGTTGGTCACAGAAAAACGCTGCTGCCCGTTCTCTGGTAGGTGCTCCCTCGGACGATTTCTACGATGGGATGAGATGAGGTGATGATATTCTATGCCGTAACCACACAGAAAATCAATGGACGTCGGTATTATTCAGGGTGATATTCGGTCTGCCACGTTATTGCAGTGTCTCAGCCATGTTTGCAGAAAAGAACGTGGATGGGTTTAATGCCATCTTGAGGAAACGTTGTACCTCTATGATGGAAACAAAGGCGATCCAGTTCGAATAGTAGATAATAATATTGGGACATTATTTAATTGCCTACACGGCCATCCGATCCCAAACTGTGGAAACCAGATAACTGATATACTACTTTATTTTTATAAATACATACTTACATAGATAATTAGACGTGCCCCGTGGTTATACCCGCGTTAAATTTTATAAATTATAGCCTATGTGTATCTAGGGTGTCAGCTAACTCCATACCAAAATGTACATATTAAAATCGCTGCAGCCGTTTAGACGTGAAGAAGTAACAAACATACACACGCGCACACTCACAAACTTTCGCCTTTATAATATTAGTGTGATTACTCACAGACTTAAAACTCAAACAGACATGTTCATGCACACAAATATCTGTCCTGGATGCGATATCGAGCCCCCGACCTCCGGCGTGAAAAGCAAACATTTGCCAACCACGCTAACAGGCCTGTGAATAGTATCCTGAGTGTGTTTGGTGGTCGCTGGGACTCGCCTATGTTCCGGCACTGGACGTCCGACGCCCCTACACTCTACAGGTGGACGTGTTCTGGGCTTGATATAGACTTGTGCCCTTAACATTTTTTTTATTTAAATAGATAACGCCCGCGCTTTTATATCTAATCACTGTGTCGAGGGGTACTTTTCAAACATATAATAGATGGACAAAAATTACATCCAGACTCCGAACAACTATTTATGGGTCACACCGATAGTTGTCCAGCCCGGGAATCGAACCCGGGACACGAAGCGGTGAGGCGACTGTCTTAGCCGCTGTGCCACACGTGTAGTCAATCTTCAATTGTTCCATTTTTTTTATTATAATTACTAAAACTAGTTATTAAGATGTATGTATGTATTTATAAATAATATGGATTTTTCTAAAATAACATACATACATACATAGACTCACACCTTTTTCCCAGAGAGGTAGGCAGAGACAACGGATACGCTTTTTTCTAAAATAAATGATTTATTATTATAATTATATTATTCACCGCGAGCAATTCTTCTTCCTTTAATTCATTTGCAGATATAGATGGCTCCGTTAGTGAAGGCTGTAAGTAAATAATATAAATTACAGTTGTGTTCATTATTATTTTTTGACATTATTCACACACGGCAATCGGTTCCCAACTAAGCAGAGCTTGTACTATGGAAACCAGAGATAACTGATGTAACACATACATATACCTACTACTTTTATTTTGTAAATACATACCTACCTATATACAATGTGGAGCAGGACGATTGACATTCCTCTAAACCACGTAAAGAATGGCATGCTCTTAACCCGTATACAAAAAATCAATCAAATTCAATGAATACTTTAGCCACAGGAAGTTATTTTTCATTTTCATAATTTTCAACATGATGTAGATCGGAGTCCGTAATAATAGGTAAACGGCCGCCGCCCGCTGCACGCCGCACCACGCCGCGCATTAGGTCAGTGACTTTTCGTAGATAAAGCGTGTTTACTTTTTATGCAGTTGATTCTGCTATTTATTTTGTTTGAAAATTGCAATTTTTAAATTTTCCATTTACTACTAATCTTCGTGTCTTAAAATGTTTTGATGGACTAGTACTGTGCTCGTTTTAATTTAATGTCGTAGTTCCAGATCCACATTGTAGATAATTACACCCAGACTCAGGACAAACAGACATGTTCACGCACACAAATATCTATCCTCGACTTGGGCCACGCCAGCCAGCCCGACAAAAGATAGAATAGAATATAGTTTATTTGTAAGAATATACCTAGTACAATAAAGGAATATACCTAGGTGTTACAAATGCGAAAGTCTCATATATTCTACCATTTCTGGTGTACAAATATTATCTTATAACTAAAAAATCTATGAACAATTTAAAATTACTTATCATCTAAATAATAACATTTATTAATTAAAAATTAAAATAATTTGCGTTTAAACATATTTAAATTAAGGCTTTTCAAATAATTTGGCAATTTATTGTAAATTCGAATAGCCATACAATAACAGTTCCTACTATACATCGAAGTACGTTGACAGGGGATCTGAAGTTTGTTGGGGAATCTAGTATTCCTATCATTTACGTTTAATTGTTTTTCAAATAAATTTGGATGTTTGTAGACAAAAAAGCAAATTTCATATATATACAAACTAGGTAGTGGTAAAATTCGGTGTAAAATATTTAAAATATTTATAAAATATTTTGCTTATTATTCAAATCGGTTTCATCATCATCATATCAGACTTAAGACGTCCACTGCTGGACAAAGGCCTCCCCCAAGCATCTCCACAATAGCCGGTCCTGCGCTGCCCGAATACAGCAGCTTCCCGCAACCCTTGCAAGATCGTCGATCCACCTTGAAGGGGGCCTACCCACGCTGCGTCTTCCAGTTCGTGGTCGCCACTCAAGATCCTTTCTGCCCCATCAGCCGTCGGTTCTACAAGATATGTGCCCCGCTCACTGCCACTTCAGTTTGGCAATTCTTTGGGGTATGCAAAAGCTATAGCAAAACGGTTTATATTTAATTAAAACATCATCATATCAGCCGAAAGACGTCCACTGCTGGACAAAGGCCTCCCCCAAAGATCTCCACAATTGCCGGTCTTGCGCTATCCGCATCCAGCGATTTCCAGCGACCCGCACAAGATCATCGGTCCATCTTGTATGGGGCCTGCCCACGCTGCGTTTTCCGGTTCGTGGTCGCGACTTGAGAACCATATAATTATATATATATATATATATATATATATATATATATATATATATATATATATATATATATATATATATATATATATATATATATATATATATATATATATATATATATAATATAATAAAATCGTAGCAAAGTCAAAACTGTACATTGAATATTTTTTTTAAAGGATACTTGGGGCGTGATCTACATCTACTCGATATTGAAGCCAAAAATATAGTTTTTAGAATTTTTGTCTGTTTATCTGTTTGTCTGTATGTATTTCCGGGCTAAACTCAAAAAGTACTGCATGGATTTACTTCAAATTTCGCATGAATATTACTAAGAGGTCGGGTCAACATATATACTACATATTATCACGCTATCACCTACGGGGGAGGAGCTGTAATCATTTATAAAGTTTAACGCGGGTAAAACCGCGGGGCACAGCTAGTATATATTATAGAAACCTAATTAAAACAATTAAAAAAAATGTGCAGCAGAGAATCTTACAGTAGGTATAGCTGACTGCAAAGCTTCCTTGAATGCATCCTTGATCAGATCTTCTATAGGGTCTAATTGATAGATTTTAGCCTTGTCTATCCAGTAAGGACCATGTTTGTTGGGCTGATAGAAATATTTCTCCATTTCTCTGGCTTTAGAAGCAGATTTCGGAACTTCATTGTAATAATCGTAATAATGGTGACATTTGCAATTTGATTTTTTCAGATATTCCATTACAGTGCCCTCCCTAGAAAACACATAGTACAGACGCCAGAACATCCAGCTACCCCAATCTGTCTTTCTTTTATAGATTTTCAACTTTATCACATAAGCATAAGGTTCACTTTGAATTGGATAAATTTTACAGATTGGGGTATCTTGATGTGCTGGCGTCTGTACATTTAAATAAAAAAAATAAATAAAAAAGGTTTTTATTCACGTAGACTTTAAAAAAACGCTTGTAAATAGTCAGAACATGTTTGTAGTAGTACAGTTATTATTTCTAGTTGCATATTACAGATATTTAGGTACACGGAATGTTAAAACATTTATACAATTTATTTTATAATAGTAGTGATAATGAGCTTGCTTGTATTAAGTTATTGTCAATTTAATTATGTTACTATGGAAATTAATAATAAATAAATATCCTGGGACATTCACACATCGGAACCCAAACTAAGCAGAGCTTGTACTATGGAAACCAGATAACTAATATACTACATAATAACTACTTCAGGACATACAGACATGTTCATGCACACAATTATCAGTCCTGGGTGGGAATATAATTCACGACTATCAGCGCGCAGAGCAAGCATTTACCAACCAGGCGATCGAATCCTCCTGGCCACAGCGGCCAGTCTCAAAGGAGACTAGCCATCGGCGCGAGACATAGCATAGAGCACAAGTATGTGCACAAACACAGGGGCACTTTCTATTCCATCATTCTCATGATTCGATGGGATGACTAGCGAACCGAACGGAAAGATATCATCTATAGATAGGATCGACAGCTTTACGTGCTCTCCCGGGAATTCGGGCTGATGCTGAGAAAATATGAATTACAGAAAAATTGTTAGTTTTTTAGCCCGACCCGGGTTTTGAACTTCATGTCTGTTTTTTTATGTCAGAGGTCGACAAACGAGCAAGTGAGTCACCTGATGGTAAGTGATCACCGCCGCCTATGGACACTCGCAACACCAGGGGAGTCGCGGGTGCGTTGCCGGCCTTTAAGAGTCAGCAAACTTAGTTAAACTGAGACTGTGTGTACTAAAGTTTCTTAAATACTTATAAAAAAAAAAAAAAAAAAAAAAAAACCAAGTGTTGCTGACCCCCCACCCCGATGAGCTCTGGCGACCATACTCACACTCAGAAACACAACATTAAATTAAGTCTGTGGTGGTACACGCCACCACTAGACCAACGATCAATAATACTTAGTCAGAATTACCATTTTGTTAAACAGTCGCACGTGGTATCACATTTTTGCTTCTCGTCTTTTTGGTATCGCCAAAAACCTTGTATAGTAGTGACATATTCTCCATTGGAAACAGCAATTCCACCATTGATCAATATGTAACCGGTTGGCAACATAGAAACATCTGGAATGATCACAATTAATCAAATATTCATAAATTATATAACCTCCCATTGTCCTTTATGCCTTCGCTTCACTCGGAATCTAGTTTTAAACCTCTCATAATTTCTCAACATTAACATGTGTAACTTTTTTTTATACATAAGAGGGCGACAAACGAGCAAGTGGGTCACCTGATGGTAAGTGATCAGCGCCGCCCATGGACACTCGCAACACCAAAGAGACGCGGGTGCGTTACCGGCCTTGAAAAGAGTCCGCAAACAATTGTTGCGACGCTCCCCACCCCTATGAGCTCTGGCGACCTTACTCATACCTACTAAGAAACACAACATTAAATTATTAAGGAATGTCTTCTGTAAGGTGGAGTTACTTCCCCAGTCGAGCTGCTCTTTGAGCGAATGAACGCTGTGACCTAAATAACATAGAAGATAGCTAAACAACCTCCCATCTGTCAGAGAAATCTTGTCTTGCCATAGTCTCTAAAATGGCTCAAGAATAGGGTTATTTAGACATTCTTTTTTATATCTTATTAGTTACACAGCCGCAATTACCTCCATGAGATCGATCTTTCTTAATCATATTAAATTCCTTCGTCCATCTATCGCATGTCGCATTATAGCCGGCCACGCCTATATGGCGGTGCCCATGTCTCGCATCAGATGACCGTGTAGTATTTTCGGTTATTTGTGATTTGTTCAGTGTATTGATATAAATGTTGTTGTTCACTTGATCGTGATGGACAACGATACAGCTAGTAAAACAAACCGGTCAACAAGGGAAGAACATTTTAAGAAAATATCCGACGGTGAAATAATTTTACGTTATAATAAGAGACAAAGTTTCACTTGCATCGTGGTTTCATAAAACCACACAACGTATTTTTTTTTAACAGCTACACATCCCTATGGGCAAAACGGTTCTCGAGTGGCGACCACGAACCGGAAGACGCAGCGTGGGCAGGTCCCCTACAAGATAGACCGATGATCTTGTGAGGGTCGCTAGAAGTCCGGCGCAAGCGCAAGACCGGCAGTTGTGGAGATCTTTGGGGGTGGCCTTTGTCCAGCAGTGGACGTCTTTCGGCTGATATGATTATGACATAAATTATACCTATAACCACCCATTATCCTTTTATCCCTTCGCTTCACTCAGAATCTGGTTTTAAACTTCTCATAATTTCTCAACATTAACATGTGTAACTTTTTTTATAGAGGTACATAAGATGGCCACAAACGAGCAAGTGGGTCATCTGATGGTAAGTGATCAGCGCCGCCCATGGCCACTTGCAACACCAGGAGCCGCGGGTGCGTTACCAGCCTTGAAAAGAGTCCGTAAACAATTGTTGCGACGCTTCCCACCCCTGAGCTCTGGCGACCTTAGGTACTCATACCTACTCAGAAACACAACATTAAATTATTAAGGTTATTATTAAGGAATGTCTTCTTTAAGGTGCAGGTACTTCCCCAGTCGGGCTGCTCCTTGAGCGACTTTATGCTGTGCCCTAGATAATATAGAAGATAGCTAAACCACCTCCCATCTGTCAGAGAAATCTTGTCTTGACATGGTGTCTAAAATGGCTCAAGAATAGGTTTATTTAGACATTCTTTTTTATGTCTTATTATGTCATTTACACACACGCAAATACAATAAGATTAATTTATCTTAATCATATTTTTTTCGTCCATCTATCGCATGTCGCATTACATTACAGCCGGCCACGGCCTATATGGCGGCGCCCACGTCTCCAATCAGATGACCGTGTTACATTTTTATGCTCACGGTATTTGTGGTTTGTTCAGTGTATTAATATAAATGTTGTTAATCACTTGATTGTGATGGACAACGATACAGCCAGTGAGTCAAACAAACCGGTCGACAAGGGAAGATTATTTGAAGAAAAATATCCGACAGTGAAATAATTTTTCGCTGTAAGAGTTTCAGAGAGTTTCACTTGCATCGTGGTGTCATAAAACCACACAGCGTTTACACTTTATTGCAAAAATAAGTAAAACAAAACAATGGTTACAAACAAGGAAATAAATGTATTATGCAATTGATGGCCTTATCGCTAAAAGAGATTACTTCCAGGCAACCATTTTGCGTAAGTATGTAAGTAACAGAGATCGCCAACCCGTCTGCCAAGCGTGGCGATTATGGCTCTTATCCAGCAGTGGACGTCATTCCGCTGACATGGTGATGATGATGAATACAAATAAAACATATGCAAATAATTACTGTTAACGATATAATGCGGTTTCCCTCCTGTGAAGCCAACTCCGCCAATTACACACGACACATTCTTAAATGGTGTTTTAAACTTAAGTTTCGCCTTTTTCTTCAGCATCCTCAATTTATTAACGTAGGCAACCATCTTTGGATCAGTATTACCTGAAATAAAATATTGAACCATGTTTCTTAACATTTTATAGAAGCGCTATTATAATTTTATCCCAGTCCACCATCGTTGACGAACTTTGGCATATTTTGGTAGAATGGTAACCCGAACCTCAGTATAAAAATAGACAGTACGGATACTACCTACAAACAGTCGAAACGGCACACTCACACAAACATGCGCATCGACAAGACCCCTAAGCGGTTGTCGCGGTGCTGTCAGTAGTGAGTGCCGCGTCAAAACGAGTGGGCGCGTATAAGTTAATATCCGCAATCTTTATAAAAATCCACGTGCGTATTGCGTAGTATACGGCTGATTGAATTTGGCTTCATCAAAACGGGAGCTTTCGTAGTTTAACCGTCCTGCTGATTAATAAAAAAAACAAATATGTTTTAATAAAAAATAACAATAGGTATAAAATACAACCCTACAGCTTCAATAGAGCGTAGGTAATTATTTTATCAACTAGGCTTAGTTACCTTACTGTCCATATTTATACTGTGCCCGAACGGTTTACTTGCGCAGGATCGCGAGGTTGCGCTCATTCTCGAGCATACGCGATCCGTCAGAAAATACCCGAGGCCGCGCGAGGATTATTCATATCAATCAGCACTGACCACTGGTCGGCGCATATACCCTTGAACCTGCCAAAAAACTCTCGCGTCCTCGAAGAGCATTTTTTGTCAGATTCTAACATATATGCACTTTATTTAAATAACTTTTAAGTTCATTTTCTAGTGCCTTAATAAAATCCACTCTGCTGGGGTCCTCTCTGTGTGCGCTGACCCATAGAGTAGGTAGTTGCGTCTGTAAGCATCGCGTACACAAAGATTGCTTTATATAACTCAGTTGGCCTCTTAATATAAGGAACTCCTAATTCTAACTGTTCAGTACCCATTCTACACCAGCGAATTTCTTCCATCCAGATTTTGGCCCATTAGCTCCAATTTTGCATTCCTACTGCATCACTGAAATCTATTTAAAAGAAAATAATTGTCTTATTAAATATACTTACGCAGCGTACTGGGAGGCTCCCAAAATTTGTAATTGCAAACTCTCTCAGCTTGTATTTCTCTTTTATTTCGTTCTTTACGTTTCTCCAACTGTAATAATACATATCTAAATCAAATCATTTCCTTACACCTATTAAAAAACAACAAGTTCATAATACAGCGCCCTTCGCATACAATATAATAATGCGTTCGGAATATTGATGGGGTTGCCCCGCTTTTGTAGTGCATCAGGGATGTTTGCGGAAGCTCGAGTCGATTGTTTTTATACAAATATGAGAAAACGATGCGCTTCCCTGGTGCGCCGCGTGCAGGTCAGCCCCAACATTATCATGAGCTGTGTGGCAGCAGACTCGATGGTCTGTATGTTAGTCGCTGCTCCAAGCTGTCCACCTCAGTGTTAAAAGAGTAGCAGATATCGCGTGTGTGAGTGTTGTTATAGGAATAGGAATACTAATATAGGTGAAAGAATTAATGTTACTAACAAATGTGAGTCATTTTACTTTAAATAAATAAATAATAATTATTATAATGATTAACGCTCTGTACTTATACTTACAAAAGATTCATCTTTAATTATTCTTTCCAAGCTCTGTAAGCATATAAGTGACTTAGGTTAGTGCATAGTTA
Source organism: Pseudoips prasinana (assembly GCA_951640165.1). Classification (NCBI taxonomy): domain Eukaryota; kingdom Metazoa; phylum Arthropoda; class Insecta; order Lepidoptera; family Nolidae; genus Pseudoips; species Pseudoips prasinana. The sequence continues at coordinate 23,044,760 of OX621260.1, forward strand.
CTTAGGTATACCATCATACATACATAGACTCACGCCTGTTTCCCTGAGGGGTAGGCTGAGACAACGGATTTCCATTTATCACCATGTACCTACACCTCTTTTGCCTCGTTCATGTAACTATCATTATATTCTTCATATATGTTTGCCAGTTTAGATTGATCTAGACCTGGCCTTTCTTGAGAACGTCTCCGATTGGGTCAGACAATGTTCTACGTGATCTTCCCCTCCCGGTTGAAGCACATGGGACCATTTTATACATAACTAGCTGTGTTACCCGCGTAACATTTTATAAATTTTCTTTGCTATAAACCTCACGGAGCCCGAGACCTTTCCAACGAATGCAAAACCGTGGAAATCGGTTCGTGCGTTCTGGAGTTATAGCGTCAGGAAGGAAAACCCGACTTATTTTTATATAGTAGATAATATCAACTGAAAAACTACAAACTGGACAAAGGCCTCCCCCAAAGATCATCACACTTATTGCCGGTATTGCGCTACCTGCATCTATAGGCTTCTAGCGGGTCAAACGATTATCGGCCCATCTTCTAGGGGACCTGCCCACTCTGCGTCTGACGTCTTCTTAGCTAAATAATTGCACTAAATGAAGTTACTTATCGTATGGGCAGTGGTTACCCAAGTGTCAGAGTAGGCCTCCGACATGGCTTAATGACTGTTGACTAATGGCTACAACTGGCACCGACAGCCGAAACACGGAGACGCTCAAAAATTAAACCACTTTGGCGGTCACCCATCTATGGACTGACCGCGGGCCTAGTTGCTTAACCTCGCCGATAACTTACGGACCGGTGAGAGCATCTAGCTAAGAGCTATTATAAATAAAGATGGTAGGTATCTTCTAAAAGCACTTAAAGACATGGTTCACTTACTTCCTCGCTTCTCAAACGGAATTTGTAACCAAGAGGTGGAGGTTTTTGTTCTGGAATCTTCTTCACAGTCGTATGAAGTGGAACATACATTCTTTGTAAATATTCTCCATATAGTACATCTGGTTGAAAATATTTCTTTAGTTCTGAAAATAAATAGAGAGGATTCTAAGTAATTAATGACAACACTTCAAGTTGACTGTTCAGAGCGTCGTTGGTCCAAAAAGTAATCACCTGAAATGGTAGGTACAGGACACATTCAATTAATCTACATAGCGACACGAACTTGAAACTTGTCAATGACATGTTAGGTTGTCACAGCGTGTCTTACTTTATAATTGGCTAACATGTTAACGCCCAAAGGTTTAATTGTACAAGGTATGAATACAAACACAACGCACTGACACCATAGTTTCTTCCAAGCCACACCAATTAACGAAACAAACTCTAAGTGCAAAGACACTAAAAAGTTCACTAACACCTCGAAATATATATTATTAATGTACCTATGTTCGCAATAAATAAATTGAATTGAGAATTGAGAACGATTCCTAGTTCCAAACATGTATCCAAGTATCAATTTATTTACGAAAAGTAGGAAATGGGACTAAAACTTAAACTATAACCACATTATCAAAATATGATATTTGTGCTGTTAATACTTAATAATTTAGTGCCATATTCTCACCGAATCAAAGATTGCATACTCCTTCAAGAAACAATTCAAAGACACAAGGTGGAAATGAATCGCCTTGGTTAAAAGAAACAGATTTAAGCCTTAAAAACAACGTCTTCACCAAAAAGATCCAGCTAAATGGGTATAAACCCCATTCAATTTTACTACTTAAAAATCACACTAATATTATAAAGACGAAAGTTTGTGAGTGTGAATTGTGTAATTGTGTGAGTGTGTATGTTTGTTACTTCTTCACGTCTAAACGGCTAGAGCGATTTTAATAAAATTTGGCATGGAGTTAGCTGTCACCCTGGATTAACATATAATATAGGCTCAAATTTATAAAGTTTAACACGAGTAAAACCGTGGGGCACAGCTAGTATGTTATAAGACAGACGGACTGGACCATGGGCTTGAATCTAATTTCTTAATAATGTACTTAATTTTACTTAAAAAAAGAACAAATATTTCTTAATACCCAAGTGCTAAATAAATTCGGTTGGCAGGCTGCGTGGGCTCTACCTCTCCCATATGGTATGCACCTGCACCTGCATATCACATACATGAGAGAGATGGGGCCCTCACAGCACTACGAAAGTTATTTATATAATTTGGTACTTACTAAGTTTTTTAATAACTGGAGGTATTTTCTTATGATAAGTTAACTTCTCCAATCTCTCTATACACTCTTCTAAGTCAATGAATACTAGACTTGACAACATAATCATGGCATTCATTTCGTATTCTGCGTAAAGAAAATGACAATTAATTAACGTGGGTAAATACAATACGGAAACCAGTAGGATAAATCACACCAATCAGACTAATATTACAAATCCGTAAGTTTCTGAGTGTGTATGTACAAAGATACACACTCAGAAACTTACGGATTTCACTTACTCTTTCACGCAAAAACTACCGGACGGATTTTGACAAAACTTTGTACTAATATAGATTACATATCCGAATATCATATAGACTATAATTTATAAAGAATAACTCAGGTAAAACCGCGGGGCATAGCGAGTATAATATATAATTGAATGCAGTATTACATATAATACATTCAGGATCTGTTTGCGTAGGATTTGATAAGACTACAATTATTATTCATTAGAGTTTTCTTTCCTTTTGTAAATACATACTTATATAGATAAATACACCCAGACTCAGAAAGACATGTTCATGCACACAAATTTCTGTCCACGATTGGAATCAAACGAAAAAGTGAAAAGCAAGTGTCGCCCACCACGCCAACCAAACATAATAATAATAAGTACACTTTATGGCGTTATATAATATACAGTTCAGTAAATTAAATAACAGTAATGTTGATGCAATAGGCGGCCTTATCGCTAAAAGCGAATGCTTCCAGGCAACCAATGAGTTGGATGAACCAATATTTATATGGATATTAAAAGGGGTACTTACAAGATAGTGTACAGAATAGAAAGGAAATTAGCTAACCTATAAAATTTCGTAATGAATACGTATAAACTAAATACACATACACAAAGTATATATAACTAAGTAACGTAAAAGCTCCTATTAACGACCCCCTAAAAAGTGTACTCTATTAACGATCTAATTTTTAAATCACTCATATTAGACATAATATAGGGTTCCAGAATGTGATACTTTAAAAATTAGTTATTTATTTTAGTTGGGCAGCATAAAGATTTAAGTTTATGTGTGTTAATAGCCAGTAAAAGAAATAATTTGACAATGAGTGGGAAGCACCCGAATTTGACGCACGTTTCATAGTGTCGCGTCTCCAGCCACGTAAGTACACCTAAATATTACTTAAGGAAAATAACACACTAAGAATGGATTGGTCTTCTTGCTATTACATTACAACTGTAACGTACTCGTATATATTTGTTTTCTAAATTAACTCTTGATATAATACTTCTTATTGGTTTTTGTGTTATAAAATCATGTTTTTATTTAAGGCGGTAATAGAACCCGAATTTCGAAACTTGATTCTAATAACGACCCATGGCGTTGTTAAATTTTGAGAACATTTCGTATTTTTAAATAATATCTATTATAATAACTACCTCATTCGATTTTACTATTTTCTTGTTGAATTTTTAAAATTATTTTACTTCGTTAGCTCTATTAACGACACAGCTAATTCTTAAAGTTTTTGTGTAAAACTCGATTCAACGTTAGACAATATCCCTATTATTGTAACGATATTATTCTGTAAATAACCATTATTATCTGAATTAAAGACTAACTGAGACTAAAAAGATAATATAGTAATGAGATCGAATTCAACAGTATTCCATAAAACGGATATTTTATCTGTTTATTATTAATTTTATTGGTCGCTAATAGAATATTGTAACCTTCATACGTGATTCTATTGCCGACTCACAGCTATGACGATATTTTTGGTAGTATTACAGTACCTACACAAAAACAAAATGTATATTTTTGAACAAATTGGCTTATTTCTTGCTAACGTGACGTTTTGAGAGATTTTGTCACAGGCCATATTATTAATGTAAAATAATATTTGCTATCCAGTTTCATTCATGGCTTCATGTCATTGGGTATATTTCATATGTTTTCAAATCAAATAAAATGGCGGGACGGAATGAGGGCCATGTAACTTTTCAAATCTTCTTTCGAAGAACTAAATTCTATATCGTTGATTAATGTCTCTCTCTCTCTTCTCCTAGCCTTATTAATCCCAAGCATCTTGGGGTCGGCTTCTGTATTTAGCGAATTATAAATGTGTTATTATAAAATTAACCTATTATAAAGGTATTTTGTGATTGTATTACAGATAAAATATTTTTGTTATTGATTTATACATACATACATACATACATAGACTCACGCCTGTTTCCCAGAGGGGTAGGCAGAGACAACGGATTTCCATTTGTCACGATCTTTGCATACTTCTTTTGCCTCGATTACTGTCATTATATTCTTCATACATGCTCGCCGGTTTAGGGTACTTCTGACCTGCCCTTTCTTGAGAACATCTCCAATTTGGTCAGAGAATGTTCGACGTGGTCTTCCCCTTCCGGTTGTCCCATTCACACAGGCCAGGTATACTTCTTTTGTCAATCTTCTTTCATTCATCCTTTCTAAATGGCCAAACCATCTCAGCATGCCTTTTTCAATCTTTGTGACTACATCCTCTTTCACACCACAACGCTCTCTTACATCAGTATTTCGAATTCTGTCTCTCAAAGTCACACCACACATACTTCTCAGAGCTCTCATTTCCACTGCATTTATTTTACTTTCATTCTTTTTCTGCCATACCCAACTTTCACTTCCATACATTAAAGTTGGCACTAACACTCCATCGTGCACGGCTAGTCGAGCCTTCTTTGATACTTGCCGGCTACTCATAAAGGCGTGTAGTGCCCCATTCACTCTGTTCCCCGCATTTACTCTTCTAACAATATCTTTTTCATATTTCCCATCTCTCGTAAACAAAGTTCCCAAATATACAAACTCATTCACCTGTTCGAGTTTCTCTCCTCCAATCACAATATCACACGTTGTCGTGTATTCATCCCTCTCAAATACCATTACTTTCGTCTTACCTACATTCATTTTCATCCCTTTCCTTTCAAAAGATTCATACATATTTGTTACCATCACCTGCAACTCGTCCGCCGATGATGCAAGTAAAACTTGATCATCAGCGTAAAGCAGACATTTGATGAGTAACTCATTCATCCTTACACCGCATTCACTTTCTTTCAAATCTTTTAAACAGCTATCCATGAATAGGTTAAACAACCACGGTGACGCTACACATCCCTGTCTAACACCCTTTTGGATGCTAAACCACTCGGTGTATGACCCGTTAATCCTCACGCAAGCTCTGGATTGATTTATAATATATAATTAGTATGTAGGTAATGAAAAAGTAAGGTTTTAATTATTTGAAGACTGTTTTCTGAGATTGGTTACATTTTTAATTAATTCAAATAACAAAAAGTAAGTTCTCTAAGCGTTGCAATAAATAAATATGTTCATATTGTAATAATGGTGATCTCATAACTATTGTTATGATATAATATATACCTTAAAAACATTTTTTATTTTCTTTAATAGTAGAGAAGAAGTGACATCTTCGTAGCGGTCGGTAAAAGAAGTAGAAAAATCGGTAATAGAATCTTGCCGCATCCTATGGGTCGGTAATAGAATCAACTACTCTTTTGGATTAAATAATTATTTAGTAATTATTGCGTCAATGAATATTGAATTTAAGTACTGAATTGCAAAGAATACTTTGTTGAGATTAAATAAAAATTATAATATCTTTTCTAACATAACAGCTTATATCTATTTTTTTAAAGTGAATCCTAAGACAGCTAAAACTGGCGGTAATAGGAGCTTTTACGTTAGATAATATTAATAGTTAATACATAAACAAATTTACATTTACATCTATATAAATATAGAAATGAACTAAATGCAGCAATTATATTATTAATTACTGAGTTTAAGATAAAACTCTTTCACCTTATTTCTAAAACTGTAAAGAAAAATATTACACATTAGATCAGCGCAGTCTGATCTAATGTGTAATATTTTTTAACTTACTGGCTAGTAACTCATTTGGAGACTTCTTGTACACCGCAGTATACAAGTTCCACATAAAAACGCCGGGATCCTCGACGGAGCCTGCCATCGCATTCATTAACATTTGTTTGGGAAATTTAATTGTTATCCCGAGATCAGAGAGGGACAAACGTATTCGACGAGTAACGTCCTCTAATAAATCTTGATGGATGACCGATTTCAAATTGGCTAGGACTTCACGTTGTTGGCTGGACAACTCTACATACCACGAAGGACCAATTTCTCTTGTAACACGGCGCAGTTTTCGTTTAGCTTTAACACGATAAAATAAGATTATTTAATTAATCGAATTTCAAAATTACATAATAATATGAGTTAGGCCGGGTCTCCACCAAACCAGAGATGATTTTTTTTTTATTCACGTAGACTTTAAAAAAGCGCTTGTCAATAGTCAGAACATGTTTGTAGTAATATAGTTGTAAACATTATTATTTCTAGTAACATAGATATTTAGGTAGGTACACATTGTATGAAAACATTTATAACATTTATTTTATTATAGCAATGATATTTAGCTAGCTCGTATCAAGTTATTGTCAAGAGATTATGTTTAATTATCTAGTTTAAGTCTAATATTTTTACTACATATTGTCAATGGTTCTGTCTATATTAAGGTATTATTATTATGACGGACCTTGTGTTAATGACGACGGTCGCGCTTTAATGCTACCACCGGTTAGCGGAGTGCTGTGTGCCGTGGGAGAAGAAATGTTTTTCAGCTCAGGGGACTCCACCAAAGAGAAGATGCTCACATCTCTCGTCACCACTGCGCGTCGTCCGCGCACAGCTCACATCTCCGCTTTCATCGTGCCGAAAAAATATTACACATCTCCGCACAGCGATCTCCACTGAAGTTGAGCGGAGAGGAGATGTGTCAATAACACAATTTTGTTGGTTGTTTAAAAAACATCTCCTCTCTGCTCGTCTCGTCTGCTCTTTGGTGGAGTCCCGGACTTAGTGATGACTTACGGAACAGAGACGTGGTCGCTCACTATGGGCCTTATTAGACGGCTCAAGGTCACCCAAAGAGCAATGGAGAGGGCTATGCTTGGAGTTTCCCTGCGAGAGCGATCAGAAATGTTGAGTCCCAGGAGAACCAAAATAACCGACATAGCCCGAAGAATTGCCTAGCTGAAGTGGTAGTGGGCAGGGCACATAGGTCGTAGAACCGACGGCCGTTGTCAGGCCCCCTACAAGATGGACCGATGATCTTGTGAGGGTCGCTGGAAGCGGGTAGCGCAAGACCGGCAAAGGGGTATCTTTGGGGGAGGCCTTTGTCTCGCAGTGGTCGTCTTTCGCCTGATATGGTGATGATGCAAATAAATGATTATGATTATTATTATGATGATATGAGTTAGATCAATAACAAATATAAAATACCTTCACAGTGGAAATAGTATTTCAAATCCCTGAGAAATTGTAACCATGCTCCTACTTTCTCATTGTAAGGTTTGTTGGCGACATTTTCTTGCATCTCGTTTTCTAGAATAATCCATATTGGGTCTTTTTTTGGTCCGTATATTGTCTAAAAATAAATATTTACTCATTAGCATAAAGCTTGTACCATGTATAGGTACTAGATCGGATAGAAATACTTATTTACTTTTTTGTAAATCTGTAGTGTAATACACATGAATAAGACAAATAGACATATTCATTTACACAAAGGGGAATGCCCAAGTGACTATGGAACTTAGTATCGGTGCAAACATTTTTGTGCCTAGATGAAAACTACTGTTCTATGTTGGGATTAATATATACTTTCAATTAAAATTAACATGATTTATGTAATTTGCCGGTTTTCATGGAAATAGATGGGTGAACATTGAACATCTTAGGTAAAGAAACGTTGGTTGCCAACGAGTTAATAGACAAATTATGACTAAAGTAATATTATGGGGTAGAGGCGGCCAATCCCAACGGAGTCTAGCCTACTAAGCAGGATATATTGTAGTGCATGTGCAATCGTAGGTGCACTTCTATTTCATCGCTCTGTTTGTCTAATGGGGCAGTGAACAGTTGATACACCGGCGACCTGTACTATCCATAATGAGCGATGGTATTAGACACTATTAGTCTCCCGTCTCAAAATCACTTTTCAGAATAAGGAGTCTCTGACTCAGATTACAATTATTAGCTTAATGGAGTCTCTTTCTCAAAGTCACTCGAGTTGTTACGAATAATCCACAACTGCACACAAAAGAAATATCAAAACATTCGCCAAACACTATGATAAAAACCAGTAATGACTTGCGCAGTTGCGCTGTCACATAACGTCAAAGATCACTTAAGTGTTGCCAAAAATATTAACCAGATATCGATTTTTTTATCGATTTGCTTAACATGTCGTGACGTGTCGTTCATTTTATATGTTCGTGTTTATAAAAACATATATACAAAAATTCTAGCATTTAGAAAATAAAAGAAATGAATATTATTTCTTTGTAAGTAATAAATCTATAATTAGTTTAGGTTGAACAGAAATATTGTTTCAGTAGGAATATGGCTTAGTGGTTTCGGTTATTTCACGAAACAGAAACCCGCACCCCAACGTAACGAAATTGAATAGACTTAAGAATATTCAGCGCTAATTTACCATTACTAACTGCTATTGGCTATTTTATTGCGCAGTACCATCACTAATTTGGCTGAAATAAATCCTTATTTCTTTTTTGACCATCTATTATTGACTTAAAACATTCCGAGTGAATTTATTTTCATTTGCGGCAACATTTTGTTAATGGCGCCGATCGTTTATAATGCAAAAACAATAAAAGGACTTATAATTGGGTTTTCTTTTATCCGGCAAAATATTACGATACTAAATTATGATAATTAAAAATAGGATTTTTACTTATAATGATCATGTGGCACAACTTAGTTTTCAACGATACTGTCTATGGGCATTTGCCTTTAGATATTTATCTTATGCAATATTTGAAGCTGCAATAGTTGGAACAGAAGGCCGGTTCACTACCAAGGTGCTCTGAAAAGACAACGATTTGTTTGTGGCGCAGTCGCTGTGCCGGACTGCCAAGAGTCAGCAATAAGGGAGGGCAATCCAGAGCCCTCCCAGGATACGTGTCCCGGACATCTGGGACAGTGCGCAAAAGGGAGGCACCGGAGTAGCATACCCGCGTTTCCGGGGTTCATCCCATCAGGCGCCAAGAGGAGTAGGTAGAACTTTTTTTTACGTGGCAAAGTTGTTATGACCTTTGGTAATCTTAATACTTGTATACACTCATTAATTCGGGCCCGTCAAGGGAATTTAACCACCTGTAGTAATAATAATAATATCCTAGGACATTATACACACGGACATCTGAGCCCAAACTAAGCAGAGCTTGTATGGAAACCAGATAACTGATATACTACATATACCTACTACTTTTCTTTTGTAAATACATACTTATATAGATAATTTACACCCAGACTCAGGAAAAACAGACATGTTCATGCATATTTCTACGAGCTACGAACTAAATTATGATATGTCTGTAAGTAAAACTAAATAACCACGTTTGTTGTTCATGCGCCTATGACTATCGAGGTATTCAAAGCAATCTATTTAGATAACTTACAAAGACTTCATCAGGTAGTTACCTTTATATCGAGAAACTCGGCACCGGTTGGCATTTTGAACTTCCCCATTTTTTGAATTTTATTATCACAACAAAAATTTAAAATATTTCTAATTTACAAATAATTTTGAAAATTTACATTTCAACCTCAAAATTTTGCATATAAATCATTTTAGTTTGTGCATCATAGTTGTCACTTTTGTTCTTCGAGCATTTAGCTTTTGTTAGTAGCCAGTTCTGCTTGTAAGTATTCTATTTGATGCTATACTCTTTCATTTATGCACTCCGTTCTTTTATAATAACACTAGCTGTGCCCGCGACTACGTCCGCACATTTTGTAATGACTCCGTTAATGTTACATCAGAATATTTGTAATATTTTGTACCATGTCGAAAACTTATAAAACATACCTACACATAAACCTTACATATTTCCATACAAAATGTCATCCCTATTTTCTATTGTTATTTTACACCCTTGAGGGTAAAACTTCGGATGTCACATTTATTTACCTATATCGAATCAACAGCCTTAAAAATAAGTTTCAAGCTTATTTCGTTCTAATAGTGACGATACTTCCATATAACTTTTCATCCCACTTTTCAACACCTTACAACCCTTTTTTCGCATTAAAAAGGAGCCTATGTCCTTTCTCAGGCTCTAGACTATCTATGTACCAAATTTCATCTAAATCGGTTTAGTAGTTATAGCGTGAAACCGCGACAGACAGAGTTACTTTTACATTTATAATATTAGTAAGTAAGAATTAAAAAACAAACTTTTTGATTGCACCTGTGTCACAGCGGTTTAGACAGTCGCTACGCCACCTCGTACCCCAGGTTCGATTCCTGCACAGAACAAATATTTGTGAGACTCATAAGTAGACGTGCTGAGTCTGGCTGTACCTACCTTGTGTCCCTTAATTATGTTTGTACGTTCTCCCTCCGCACCACAGGGATTAATTTCAATCATACAGATATAATCTTAAAAAAAAAAATAAGAAAAAGAAATCCATCCGTCATATTTGTTAACTGTAACGTGTCTGTCTAGTATACTGGCAGGCGTTCCTCGCTGCAGGGCGTTACTTAACAGCTTGCAGCGAGTAATGGCCATTTGTTTCGTTACCGCACGATATCGTTTGAAGCAGCAACTGTCCTTGAGCGATCTCCGCCGCTTGACTCCTGGCGGACATGGATGCGAGGATCTACGACCGCATTCGGGCCCCTGTCCACCGGGATGCCAGCGGAAACACTACGGACTCTTCAAATTTGGCGTGAGCGACTTGAACTGTCCCGAGCCTCACGCCAACGGGCGGTGAGTGCTCTCTTGCCCAGCTTTGACGCATGGGTAACGAGAATACGCGGACAAGTCACTTACAGGTTGACTCAGATACGCACCGGACACGGGTGTTTCGGTGAGTATCTGAGTTGAATAGGACGAAAGGTGACACCACAATGCGTGTCACCATTGTGGATGTGATCACGATTCAGCTCAGCATACATTTGAGGAATGTCCGGCCTGGGCACCTGAGCGGCGGGTCTTGGTCGCAAAATTCAGTAGTGACCTTTGGCCGCCAGCAGTTATTTCATCTATGTTGGCGGCGGACAGCTCCTGAAGGGCGGTCTCCGTCTGTGAAGCACTTATGCTGCAGAAGGAGATCGCCAAACGGGCCAGCGAGCGAGATGATCCTGCCCGAAGAAAGGAGAGGCGGTATTAACCGCTAATCCGGTGAGAAAGAGGGTGCCAGGCGATACATGCGGCTAGCTAGTTAAGTGTATTATCTATGCATGCGGCTGCCGTCGCTAGACTGGCGCGGGTGGAAATTCGGCGCTCATCGTGCAACACTAGTTGTATTCTGTGCGCCGCCCCTGGGATCGTCGGCGTCGCAGCGGTTGGAGATGGGGATCCTTCACTGCCGTAAAAAGGTGATCCCGGGAAGAGGCAACCTGTCATACCCGCGGGTTGCTTGGTTGTTAATTCAATAAGAGTTGACTACACATACAAATAAATTTTTATATTAGTGGGGCTACCGCTTAGTTGCCAATCATGTGATCGCAATCGGCGTTCAAATAGATGAAGGTTAAAAATTACTAAATCGTTCATCCAATCGGCTTCAGCGTTGAAAATAGATTCCAGACTATTTTTGAGGTCACATGTGCTAATAATAATAATAATATCGAGGGACAGTGTCACACAGATCATCCTAGCCCCAAACTAAGCAAAGCTTGTTCTATGGTCACCAGGCGACGATATACATACTTATATAGATAGATAAATACTTATATACATAGAAAACATCCATGACTCAGAAACAAATATTCGTGCTCATCACACAAATATTTGCACTTACCGGGATTCGACCCCAGGACCACCAGCTTCGTAGGCAGGAGGCGACTACCAACTAGGCTACGGTGATCGTCGTCTAATGGTAGCCGATTGAACGAATTAGTCATTTTAACCTTAATTTAAGTATTGGAATACCGATCACAATCACATGATTGGCAACTTAGCCTGTAGCCCCACTGATATTTATTTGTGTGTGTAGCCCTATACCTACTACAAGCGGAGTAACTTAGCATGTCCACCCAAACACAGAAACACTTGGATATTTTCACCTTTAAGCAGTGACCACTCTCTAAGACTGACCACCTACCAAGGTCATACCCAGAGCCTGATTTACCCATAGGTTACTCAGGCTTGAGCTGGAGCACTAGCACTGCATGGGGGTGTTGAGAATTAATTTTCATTTTTAATATTTTTTTATAAAATACCCCAGCAATACAACTAGACATATTAATTCCAAAACTTTTTATAAAGTTAGATTAAATAATCGATTTCTTTAATATATGTCCACAGACAAGCAATTAAAAGAGAAATTACTACAGTAGTCTTTGGTAAAGATTTATTGATTTTAAATCTTTACCAAAGTGGTAGCATTAAAGCGTGACCGTCGTTATTAACATAAGGTCTGTCATAATAATATCACCTTAATATAGACAGAACCATTGCCAATATGTATTACAAATATTAGACTTAAACTAGATAATTAAACTTAAACATAATCTCTTGACAAAAACTTGATAGGAGCTAGCTAAATATCATTGCTGTTATAAAATAAATTTTATTAATGTTTTAATACTATCAATACAATGTGTACCTAAATATCAATGTTACTAGAAATAATAATGTATACAACTATAATACTACAAACATGTTCTGACTATTTACAAGCGCTTTTTTAAAGTCTACGTGAATAAAAACCTTTTTTATTTTTATTTTATTTAAAATGGAACACCCATTGAGGTAAAAAACTAATGAAATATTACTATAATGTAGTTAGTTTATTAATGGGCCAGGTACAGACAAGCAGGATATGCCAGGGGGTTCATTTTGATTATTAGCCTAGGGTTGTCAGAATTTAAATCTGGCACTGATCAGTCATCTCGCCTAGTGTCCCGGGTTTGGGTCCCATGCAGGACAACTATTTGTACCTATGACCAATAGTTGTTCAGAGTCTGGATGTAATTTATGTCTTTCAATTATGTTATAAAGAATACATGAACAAATTGTCTTCCCCTTTACAAATATGACTACGGAAAGTCGGTGGACTGATCCTTAGAATTCATTGGGTTTATGTAGAATTTTAGGTTAATTTAAGATTACTTAATAGTCTCTAGACTAGATTGTAATACATATAAAGTACTATACTTAGTACAGTCAACAGTACAGTCAAAAGTAGATGATCAAAGTCGGATATTCAATACTAATTATCATAAATTGCAACAAAATAGTGTGGTGGTGAAGAGTATCTAGTTGAAGGCGTGCGTGAGTGTTAAGTGTAAAAAATATTAACTAGTGAAAACTGCCACCCAATAGATTCATAAACTCAAAACTCAGGTCCGATTTTGATCATATACTTATGCTGTTGACTGTACTTTATTAAATAATAAAAATAAATATAAATGTTCGTAAAGAACACAGCAAAACAAGGATTTATTCCACTAGTGCAGCTGTTCAATAGAAAAAAGGTCATAAGCTCATAGTTCACAGATTGATAAGGGCACCAGGCTATCAGATATGTAGCAATAAAAGTATTTTTGTTTAAATTATTTCTTTATTGTAAATTTATATTTTTTGTCTTGTCCAAGATATCTTTATACGGTGGATTTATAGGGCCCTGTACTGGCTCTTTATATTCATAGGAGGTTTGTCCCCTCAGTAAGAGTGGGTAAGATGTATCAGAGTCATATGCACTAAGATCACCGCATGCATTGAATGGCACTATGAACCTATTAGCACCAGTGAATTCATTAAAATCACAATATTTATGGTCTAATAGAGGGTTAACCATGTTTGGTACATATCCCTCAGGGGGCTGGTAATGCTGGCACACCACAAAGGCTTCTATACTCGAATTCCTCGAACTTCTTGGTTTAGAGACAGTTACATGTTTAAAAAATTGTTTTAGTTGTGAATATAACAGTGATACATCTTTACCCCTAAATATTTTAGCCACAAAAACCCCACCTATCTTCAATACGTGAGTGGTAATATTGAGAGCAGCCAAGAGAAGCTGCGATTGTACATATTCATCAATATCATGTAGTCCTGTAACATCTGGAGCTCCATCGCACACTACCAGGTCTGCCTCGAGTCCTTCGAATTCCTTGATAATAGCATTCGCCGTGGATAGTTTAGTTATATCGCCTTGTATTTGCGTTACGCCTGGTAAGGCAGCCATTGCTTGTAAATCAACAGCAACAATTTTTACATCGTCAACATTCTTAGCATTTTGGCGTAAATTCTTTGTCAAAACCTGGCTCCAACTACCGGGCGCAGCACATAGGTCGACTGCGCGTGTAACGCCTTCAAATATATTGTACTCTTCATTTATTTGCAGTAATTTGAAAGCACTTCTAGCTCTCCAGCCTTCCTCCTTTGCTAACCTATAATATATATCTCTTTTGTCCTTGGATGTCTTTCCCATAGTTTATTTCTATTCTAGCATTTGGTTAATAATGTAATTATTTTTAACTAACGCATCTATTTCACGAATTATAGTGCACTTGAAAACGAATTTAAACGAATTATTTGACCAATTCCCTTCTAAATGGAAACCAACTCACAAGCAATGACTGACTGATGACAGAGACAGACAGGCAAGTATGACAAGCTTGTCAAAGGAACTAATGCGAGGTGGCAGCTACCGGAATATTTGCTGGTTTTAGGGAATCAGTAGCCCCATTGGTTTGAAACAAATTAAAATCAAATGTTGTTGATATATTAATTAGGACCTCTATCTATCGTTACATTTTAATAAACCAAAAGCTTGAGCTTGTTTTATATTATCGTAATTTCAACGTCAGACTCGTGCGAAATCAACGTTTAATAATCAACGCTATTAAATACTCAGAACAAAACAAAATCATCAACACCTTAAAAAAAATATTTAATACACTTATGTCAGCAAACAAGCAAATGGATGGCCTGCCAGCAGTCATCGAAGCCAATCGAATGAAACACCAGTCGTTCGGGGTATATTAATCTTCATTTTAAGGGTTAAAACTGTGGCATAGAACTTATTCCACAGCCTCAGCATACGTGAGAGGAAAATTGAAGTCCAAGTTAAAAAGAAATATAACATCCTGTAGTAAATATATCTAGTATTTCAATATGATTAGGTAAGTAAATACAACATTTTTAACAACTTAAAGTAATTGCGTCATGCAGCGTTATCGCGTTCAGCCTAATTCTTTGTTGGTGCGGCATTTAAATAAAATAAAGAAACAGGCGCGTCGTGGCTCGGTAACAAATTAGGTCGATTCCCATTTAATGGTATTCTTCGCCACTAATACATTCATCCCCATATATATGCTTTCACCTGACTTTTATTTATAGTATATTAATGTTAGAGTTCGTATACTCATTGGTGTGAAGCTATGGTTAGAGCTGGCTGGTTGCCAACATTAAAAGTGTGACCTGTCAGTATGTTTTCAAATAAAACAATTGATATTTTACATAGACTGAATAAACAATAATATCTTACGAATTTTACCTTTTATTCATAATAATCGGTAGCACACGTTATAAAACGTTAACATGGTAGCAGAGTGAAAGACGTTTTGAGCAGAACGTATTGCAAAACGTAAGAGTTGTAAGATTCAGAAGAAGTTCCGTCGAAAGTTTAAGGAAGAGAAAACATTTTTTTGTCTGCAAGATGGAGCAAGCTATCATAGAAGTAACAAAAATAAAGGTTGGTCTCTTAAACGATTCGAATTGGTCGACATGGAAATACAAAATCACAGCAGCCATGAGAGGACTGGGACTTCTGGACATAGTTGAAGGAAAGGTCAGTAAACCTCAACTGTCGGATCCAGAAAACTGTGAAACGTATAATTCAGAGTTGAAAACCTATCAGAAAATCAATAGCGCAGCTCTATTATTAATTACCACAACTCTTTCGGATGAAAATCTTCAAAAAGTTATGAGATTTAACGAAGCAAGAGAGATATGGGTGGAATTGACCCGAATCTATTCAGGTGTAACACAAGACCGAGCATATGACCTTTGCATGAAGTTCTTTGGCTACAAGAAAGAGTCCCACAATGACATGTCAACTCATTTGTCAAAAATGAAGAATATATGGTCAGAACTAGAACAAGAGATGAAGAAAACTGAAAATAAAGGTGAGCTACCGGAGATCTTGTTGATTTGCAAAATTTTAGACACCTTACCAGAAAAATATTTCTCTTTTAAATCTGGTTGGCTTTTGATAACAAAGTCAGAAAGGACAGTAGAAAACTTGACGAACCAACTTTGTACATATGAGCGAGCACTATTAAGCAAAGATGAAGATAAAGAAATAGAGGTCCTAAATGTTCAAAAGAAGGAAGGAAAACAGAAGATCACGAGAGATAAATGCCATTGTTGTGGTAAGATTGGACATAGAGTGAAACAATGCGAAAAATGGATGTCTGATGGACGACCACCAAAACCGTCAACGACAAAGAGCGTTCCAAATACAAATGTGAACATGAGTCTTATGGCACTTAACAGTAAGATGGATGAAGACCATGATAACTGGTTCATATATAATGGAGCTACAAGTCATGTAACAAATAGAGATGATTTGTTTGAGTCATTCCACTACTTTGACGACTCATACACAGTAACCACTGCGAATGGAGAAGCCATTCAGGCGCTTGGAAAAGGAACCCTAATAGTTGAAAATGACGTAGGAAGAGGTTGTAAACAACTGATCACGCTGAGCGATGTTTGGTACGTACCCAGCGTGAAGAAAAATCGCTTCTCGGTTTTATCAGCACAAGATAGACTCTCAAACAGTACTTTTATGTCAACAGCAACAGAATGTAAATTATCGGTCAAAGGAACAGTCATGCTTATTGGAAACAGGCAGATACAAGGAGGTCTGTACAAACTACTTTTGACAAACAGGAAGCCTTTAAAACCTGTAGAAATAAATACGATAGACTCAAAGAATTTACTTCAGCTATACCATGAAAGATTAGGACATCAAAATAAGACTCATGTGAAAAGAGTCATGGAGAGAGAGCTTGGGATTAAACTGAAACTTGATAGCGAAATTTGCGAAGGCTGCATTTATGGCAAGGCGCACAGGCAAAAGTTTGGCACGAGAGAGAGGGCGTCAGAAGCAGGAGCATTGACACATGCCGATGTATGTGGACCTTTCCCGTACTCAATGGGTAAATGCAGATACTTTGCACTAGTCAAAGATGATTTGTCGAAATTTCGATATGTATATTTTCTGAAACAGAAGTCTGAAGTAAGTCAAAAGCTAAAGCAAGTGTTAGCCGAGATAAAAGTTATGGGACACAACGTGAAAGAGCTTCTGAGTGACAAAGGAGGAGAATTCGACAATGCGGAGGTACGAAAAATACTTCAAGAAAATGGTGTCATGCAAAAACTTACGATGCCATACACCCCAGAACAAAACGGATGTGTAGACGGAGACAATAGGACAGTTGTCGAAGCTGCAAGAGCTATAATGCATTCATGAGGGCTACCTAAAGGCTTATGGGCAGAATTAGTTTATGCTACAATATATATTCTGAATCGGACTGGACCCACACCATTTGATAAAAGTCCATATGAGATTTGGTGTAAGAAAAAGCCAAGAATCCGGCATTTAAGAATATTAGGAAGCACTTGTTATGCACATGTACCAAAAGTAACTAGGAAGAAATTGGACAAGAAAGCAAAGAAAGGTATACTTATTGGATATGATAATGATGAAGATGATATGGATCAAGGAAACAAACAAGATAGTACGATCTAGAGACGTTATCTTTGAAGAGAAGACCCTAGAATCAACAAATCAAGATCCATTACCTTAATCTAGAAAGAACATCACACAGAATGACTGCGAGATCGTTGTAATATAAAACCTTCTAAAAGATTTGATGACTTTGTTCTTAACTGTGTTGAAAAGGTTTATGGTCATGAAGAGGAACCAAAGACTTTCAAAGATGCTATGAAGTCCACTGAGAAAGATCAATGGTGCAAAGCCATGAATGAAGAAATGAGAAGAGAACCAAACATGGGACTTAGTACCATTGCCCAAGGGGCGCAAAGCCATATCTAGCAAATGGATTTACAAGATTAAGCGAAACTCAGATGGGTCTATAGATAAATACAAAGCCAGACTTGTTGCGGTTGGCTATTCTCAAAAGAAAGGCGTGGATTTTGAGAAGACTTTCAGTCCAGTAGCAAAAATGAGCACCATCAGAATACTATTGAATATTGCCGCTCGAGACAATATGGTCTTAGCTCAATTTGACGTATCCACCGCATTCCTTTATGGAAGTTTAAATGAGGAAATCTATGTCAAACTGCCTGATGGATATCACAATGGGACTAACGAAGTATGCAGATTGAAACGAAGTTTATATGGACTAAAGTAAGCGCTATTATGCTGGAACAATTGCATTAAAGACTTTCTTCAAGAACAAGGGTTTCTACCTGGAGAAGATCCTTGTTTCTTCTCGATGAAGAGGGGAGAAAGTAGACTATTACTAGCCCTATATGTTGACGATGGTATGATTGCTGGTACCTCACAGGTACTAATTGATGAGTTCCTCCAGAAGCTGGAGAAGCGATTTAAAATAAAGGCCCAACGTAACAAGAAATCCTACTATTTTCTGGGACTTGAGATACAAAGAGAGAAAGATTATATCAAAATACATCAAGGCGCTTACACTAAAAAGGTGCTTGAGAGATTTGGTATGGAAAATTGCAAGGCTGTTGCTACGCCAATAGTAAAGGACTCTGAATTGAGAGAAGAAGCTAAAGGAGAAAATGGCTTTCC
Organism: Pseudoips prasinana; assembly: GCA_951640165.1. Lineage (NCBI taxonomy): Eukaryota > Metazoa > Arthropoda > Insecta > Lepidoptera > Nolidae > Pseudoips > Pseudoips prasinana. The sequence goes on from OX621260.1 coordinate 23,063,867, forward strand.
ATACAGAGAGGCCGTTGGAGCCCTTGCATACCTGATGGTGGGAACAAGACCCGACATAGCTTACGCCGTTGGTGTTGCATCAAGACACCTAGAAGCTCCTACAAAAACTGATATAGCAAAAGTGAAGCGAATATTACGATATTTAAATGGTACGCGAGAGTTTTGTCTTACCTATAGAAAAGGTACTAAGAAAGAACTGGTCTGTTACAGTGATGCTGACCATGGTGGAGATCCTAACACTTCAGGTCTAGTATGTGTCTATGGAGGACTGATATCATGGAGAAGTCAACTGCAGACATTAGTTGCAATTTCAAGCACTGAAGCAAAGATTGTAGATGCCAGTGAAGGAGCAAGAGAAATCATATGGCTCAAGCGGTTAATTAAAAATGTAGAACAATTAACGAGGATTCCTATTTTATATGTGGATAACGAATCGGCTATCAAATTAGCTCAGAATCCGCCATATGAGTTCCACAATAGAACTAAGAACATCAAGTTGCGACATTTCTTTATTCGAGAAGCTGTAGCTGATGGAAATATGAGTACTGCAAAGATTGGAACTGAAAACCAAACTGCAGATATGTTAACAAAGTCACTGTACAAACCAAGACTGGTACAACTACGCCAATAGATTGGGCTGGAAGCATGACGAAGAATGATGTGCTGCTGTACTCTGGGCACCATAAGCTTCAAGAGAAGATGTTAGAGTTCGTATACTCATTGGTGTGAAGCTATGGTTAGAGCTGGCTGGTTGCCAACATTAAAAGTGTGACCTGTCAGTATGTTTTCAAATAAAACAATTGATATTTTTCTTTGACTGAATATACAATAATATCTTACGAATTTTACCTTTTATTCATAATAATCGGTAGCAAACGTTATAAAACGTTAACAATTAACTTATTATTTTTATCGACCTTCGCATATTACCTTGTAGACTATAATATGTTAAAATATGATATAGTTATTTTTATAGATATATTATCCTAAATTCTTATAACTAACATTTATATTAATAATAATGTATGTACAAGCAAAAACTGACTGACTGATCGATCAACGCACAACTGAACCTGGAACCATGAAATTACACAACAACTATTCCTTAGAAATTTTCGTTTAGTGCATACCTGCGATGCCGCGTCGTACACTAAAAAGGATTTTGAAAATTCAACCACTATGGGGTTCACCCCCATGGTGGTTGCAAAGTTTGTTTGGAACAACCTGTTTCCTTGGTCTGATCAACTTCAAACTTGGCATTTATATTCATATAACATATTTGAGAACTAAGATTTACTTCGAAGGGGGTTAAAGTAGGGGCTGAAAGTTTGTAGGCAAAAAATTATACGAAGTGTTTTCGTCTCGGACAAAAGGGGGAAGTTATCCTCTTTGATATCTGATTTCAACTACCACGCGGATGAGATCGCAAGCAGATGCTAATTAAGAAATAATAGTAATAAATAATTATAATATAGAAAAAACGGGAAATTTACAAATCCTTACTGGTAAGTGGTAGCCCAAATTCTGACAGCTGGCCTCATGGATGATTGTTGATAATTGATAATATCCTATCCTGTCAAATACTTTATGTAATTAATTGTAATTCTAATCTCGTCTTATTTAATAACAATCATTGGAAGTATTTTTCGTCGCTCCCGAGTAATGACTGGCGTTTTAAAGTTACATGTGTGCTAGTGTTGGAGCTGTCACTAAATTTAATTAATTAATTGGAAGTGCTTCAAAATAAACCATGGAATACTTTAGCGGGAGCAAAAAATTGCTTTTGTTTATTCTTGATGAATGGAAATTGCTATTAATTCTTACAGTCTTGTTTGCTTTATACTTTTATTACACTAGTACTTTCGACTTTTTTGAAAAAAAAGGAATTCCGTTTAAAAAACCAGTGATATTCTTGGGTAATTTGGGACCTAGATTAACTGGAAAACAGTCGTTTCACGAATTTCAGTTAGAAGCGTATAACTTGTTTAAAGGAAAGCGATATGGAGGTAAGTTAACCTAAGATAACCCAGTGTCCAAATATACAGTGTAAAATTTTAATTAGCAGTTGCCTATATTTAAAAAAAGTGACTGCTTTATCTATACTGTTTACGCCGCTGTTTCGCTGCATTATTTATAGGGTTTATCAAATCAATAATAGTAATATCCAGGGACATTATTCATTATCTGATAGCAAATTAATCAGAGTTTTTACTATGGAAATCAGATCACTGAAATACTATATATACTACTTTTTTTGTAAATACATTCTTATATAGTTAATAACACCCAGACACTGGACAAAAAGACATGTTCATGCACACAAATATCGGTCCTGGGTGGGAACCGAACCCACAATCTGCAACATAAAAGGCAAGCATTTACCAACCACACCAACTGGCCTGTCATATTATGTTATATGATAAATGCAAATGACAAGTAAATTGATTTGTATTTTTTTTTTAATCTTCACGCACATATAAGTACAGAGGCGGACTTAATGCCATAGGCATCAAATCATGGTATTTTTTATGTAAGTGAATTGTACGAATGAACACAAGATCAACTAATTGTGATAATTAAACCTACACATGATCCTTGACAATAATTTAAGTTGGTTAAATATTGTTACTGTTATAAAAGAAATCTTATTGTAAATTATTTCTTACAATCCGTGTACCTAAATATCTATATGTACCTAGAAATAATTATAAATTAATTATATATTACTAAGAAAATGTTCTGACTATTTACAAGCACTTTTTTAAAGTCTACTTTAACAAAAAAAAAAATTACATCTCACAATTAATTACCACTGTATTTAAATTTTGACTGCCCATTTGGCACAGTGGTTTCAATTTCAAAATTCAAACACTAGGGTAACCACTGCCCATTCAATAAGTAATAAATAAAGTAATATAAAAAAAATAGCCTTAATTTACAGATGTTGAGAGGATTATAATAGCATTTGTTGTAATTTTATTTATTTTTAATTTAAATTGTCTCTTTTTTATGTATGCCTTTTGGCAAAGGCCTCCTCCAACTCTCTCCATTGCGGCCTGTCATTTGCCACTCTCATTCAAGGTGGAGTAGTCAATTTGTAGTACTCAAACAAAAAAATATTTTAAATTGCTAAAAGATGTTGATTTTACACTTTTTCAAGACTGTTTTTAAATTTTCTCTACGTACAAACCTTCCCTGGACTTTCACGAATAATTCAAGACCAAAATTAGCCAAATCGGTAAAGGCGTTGTAGAGTTATAACATTACAACGAAAAGTCGCATTGATTTTTATATATATAGATACTGATACAAATTGACTATGCCCTTAAATATTATTTGTGTATATTATGGCTTAACATATTTATCTTTGCACAGGTTTATTTGAAGGAAGAAGACCACTGTTATCACTTTTAGACCCAGAATTGATAAAAGCTGTGACAATACGAGATTTTGATCATTTTACGGACCGGATAACATTAAACAGTGTGGAGCCAAAATTCTGGAGTAGGTCACTCTTGAACTTGAAGGTTAGTAATATTTGTAATATGTATATATACAAAGATACTTTAGTAATTAATTAAAAACCGGCCAAGTGCGAGTCGGACTCGCGCACAAAGGGTTCCGTACCATTGTCTATCAAAATGAGCAAAAACTTCACGTTTGTTGTATGGGACCCCCTTAAATATTTATTTTATTTTGTTTTTTACTATTTGTTGTTTTAGCAGCAACAGCAATACATCATCTGTGAAAATTTCAACTGTCTAACTATCACGGTTCATGACAGACAGACAGACAGCGAAGTCTTAGTAATAGGGTCCTGTTTTACCCTTTGGGTACAGAACCCTAAAAAGAAAAAGGGTAAATAAAATTTTATTTCTATATTTAAGATATGAAAACTTCTTTCAAAAAAACTGACTTCAAAAACTAAATAGTATAAAAAAAATCTTAATAAAGATTTAATTTAATACATCTCTTATGCAAACCTAATAGGTACCTTAAATATTAATTGTTATGTATGTGTACTGTTGTATATCGGAACACAGGTGTTGAATGAAAGACGGCGTATAGCACACTGGTTTATTTCATAGTTTAACTTAGCGGTGCAACCGCAACTGACCTATGTCTATACATGCATAAATAATATTAATGAAATCCTATAATTTGTATGTGCTACCTATTGATGGGTTTGAAGTCCATAAGTGTTCCGTTTTTTGCCATTTGGCTACGGAACCCTAAAAATGACAGCTATTCCGCATCAAACTAAAGAAGAATCACGTAGATTCTATAACAAACTTCCCAGTGATATTTTTATTTTTTTTTTATTTTATTTATTAGGGAAAACAAACAGTAACACATTGAATAAAATTATGCAGTATAGATAAACTAAAGTATACATTAATGTGCACTAACAACGTTATCCACAAATTATCTTATTCTAATAGACAATTTTGATCCTTAATATTATTAAAAAGTAAAAGATATTTCAACTTATTTTGATTAATAAATCATTACATTTTAAGGACTTCGAATACTCGAAGGAGCTGAGTATAGAAAGAGTGTTTGAATGTTGTGGAGTAGAGTTACCTTCCTTACAATGTACTGTTATATGTATATACCGGATACCAAATTCAAATTTATTATTATTTTTTGACAAGCTAGAATCATTATTATACAAACTAAGATTAAATCCCAAAAAACGATTTATTATTACTGGAGACCTTAACATAGATTTATTAAAAGATACAAGCAATGCAGTTAAACTTAAAGCTCTTATGTTCAATTACGGTTTCTTTCTCCACATCGACAAACCTACGCGCCTGAAAGCTTGCTTGGATCACATATTTAGCAATATTCAAATTTCAACTGGTAATGTTTATGAATTGCAGCTCTCTGATCATAATACTTGTCAGACTATAACTTTTCCGATTAAACAAAAAAAACCGAGACTTAAGTTTTGGTATACGTTTACAAGGGATTACAGTAAAGATAATATTAGAAAATTCGTCGAGGCTTTAGCCAGTTTATCATGGACCAACATTATTAGATATACTGACGTTAATAAGAGTTTCAATGAATTTCATGATATATTCCTACTCTTTTATAAACTTTGTTTCCCTCTCCGACGTATAAAAAAATACACTAATAATATCACAGCAAAATGGATCACTAGGGGTCTTAAAACGTCTTGTGTCAACAAACGTAAGATTAAGTTAATATGCTATCAAAAAAATAATGCTGAGTTGAAATTTAAATATAAAAGATATAATAAAATTTTAAAAAAGTGCATTCTAAACTCAAAAAGAATGACTAATTATTTGTATGTAGCCAACTCAAAAAATAAAAACAAGGCAACATGGGAAATAATTAAAAATAAATCAGATTCTGTTAGAACGTATGAACAAATCAACTCTATTGTAAACCATAATAACTTAACCATAAATGAACCTTATGAGATTGCCAAAACGTTTAATGATTTTTTTATTTCAGTGTCAAATAAGTCAAATACGAATAATTTTGTAGGAAATAGACATTTACTTCCAGATGCAAACATTTCTAGCTTGTTCTTACGTCCATGCACCGAATCTGAAATTCATCGGGTAATTCAAAGCTTAAATAATAAGAGGTCTGTTGGTTATGACGAGATATCCACCTATATAATGAAAACGTGTGCTTCAACAATATCATTAATACTGTGTCATCTAATCAACATGTCCCTAAGTGAAGGAATATTTCCAGACAAGCTTAAATTTAGTATCATCAAACCGTTGCACAAAAAAGGTAGCAAATCAGATCTAAATAATTACAGGCCAATCACTCTCATCCCCATATTTTCCAAGATATATGAAAAAATTATGCATAGTAGACTCATTCAATTTCTAAATAAATACAATATTATTAATAATGAACAAAATGGTTTTCAAAAAGGCAAATCAACAACATTAGCCGCTTACTCACTTATTCGAACCATCACAGAAAACATAGACAAAAAAAAATCAGTTACGGTTGTCTTTCTTGATATGAGTAAGGCTTTTGACCTTGTAGACCATAAAATCTTGCTAAATAAGTGTGAGCGTTATGGTATAAGAGGGCCTGCCCATAGCTGGTTAAAAAGTTATCTATATGACAGAAGGCAATGCGTAGAAATATCTCGTATAGATGAAGAACTTGTATCAACTTGTTATAGATGTCCATATGAACTCAACAGATCTGGAGTGCCACAGGGCAGTATCCTTGGTCCTCTCCTATTTCTTTTGTACATAAATGACTTGCCTACAGTAACAACTCAGAAATGCGTACTATTTGCGGACGATATCTCAGTAATAATCCCGGATAATACCTCGAATCACGAAGCTACAGTTACAGTAGAACTAGATAATATTTTTCAATGGCTCACAGATAATAAACTTAACGTAAATGTATCGAAAACTAAATTTGTGCAGTTTAGTAATTATAAATTAAAACCAAAACAGATAGATCTATCTTTAAACGGGGAAAAAATTGAAAAAGACAATAAAATACGATTTCTAGGTATAACTGTAGATGAAAATTGCACCTGGCGAAGTCATATAAATAAATTATCTGAAAAATTAAATAGGTTCGTATACGCCTTAAAACAATTACGTGAAACTGCGAACGAGAATGCAACGCTGAGTGCCTACTATGGTTATGTTAGCTCTGTTCTTAGGTACGGCTTACTTCTATGGGGAAATGCCAGCGATATAAATCAAATTTTCATTGTACAGAAAAAATGTTTAAGAGCGATATGTGGTGCTAGTCCCTTTGACAGCTGCCGGCCTCTTTTTAAGAAATTGAAAATCTTGACTTTGGTATCTATGTATATACTTGAAGTTTCTATGTTTGTCAGAAACCACTCGTACTTATTTTCCAAGGCAAGCGACGATAGCAGATTTCTTAAAAGGGATCCAACAAAATTAAGAGTAGAGTGGTGCAGAACTACTTTACATTATAAAAACAGCCACAGTATGGCAATAAAGGTTTACAACCACATTCCCAAAACTTTTAGAGAATTACCCTTACGGCTATTTAAGATTAAATTAAAAGAGTGGTTGATTCATGAATGTTTCTACACACTAAATGAGTTCCTAAGTCGCAAGACAAACTAAATTTATTTTTACTTTTGTTATTAAGAACTTTTATTATTAAGAAATTTTATTATTAGGTTTTTAAGAAGTTGTACTACATTATTATTGTATAGTGTCATTTATTTAATTTCATTTTGTTTTAATTTTACTTTTTAGTTTACTTTAATACTATATCATGTATAATAGTACCTAAGTCCCTTAATATTCGCATGCCCACTAAGGGTAGATGTCGGAACCTACAAAACAATGTACAGGGTGGCGCAATAGAACGTGCATATTGCATCATTTTTTTTGCGGGGTAGAAGGGGCGTGGGCGAGGGGAGACCGATATCGTTGGGTAGCGCGGTTCATGAAGTTTTAGTCACTATGAGTCACTTCGACGGGAAGCGTCGCGCATTTTGCGTGCGCGCATTTTACGAAAACTCTCGTTCGTACGTAGTTGTCAGGCGACTATTTTGTTCTGAGTATGGTGTACGGCAAATTAGGGAGGCTCCGAGTGCTAATTTAATTAAAATCTGGATAAAGCGGTTTGAAGAGACTGGATCGACGTTTAAACCACACGCAAAAGGTCGTCCACGCACATCTAGGACCGAAGACAATATTGAGAGTGTTAAGCAGTCGGTACGAGAAGATCCACAAATGTCTACTCGCAAGAGATCGTCTGTCCTAAACATATCGCGACGAAGTTTGCAACGAATTTTAAACTTGGATCTTAAATTGCATCCATACAAGCTGCAATTAACTCAAGAATTGAAAGACTCTGACTTCATAGCACGGCTCACATTTGCTAATGAAATGCTCAATCGGTTTTCAAATTTTGAAAACATCCTTTTCTCTGATGAGGCACATTTTCATATGAATGGGTTCGTAAACCGCCAAAATTGTCGTTATTGGAATAGTGAGAATCCCAGACTCAAACATCAAAAACCGTTACATAGCCCTAAAGTGACAGTTTGGGCCGCAATCTCTGCCAAAGTAATAATTGGTCCTTATTTTTTTGAAAACGCACGGGGGCAAAACATCACTGTTAATACCGAACGCTATGTTGCGATGTTGGAAGGTTTTTTGGCCCCAGAACTTGAAAATTCAAGAATAAAGAACTCTAGGACTTGGTTCCAACAAGACGGAGCTACCAGTCACACATCAAATGACTCCATGGCGGTTGTGAAGCAGATGTTCCCTGGCAAACTGATTTCGAAAAGAGGTGATATCCCATGGCCTCCGCGCAGTCAAGACTTGACGCCTCCTGACTTTTTTTTGTGGGGATACCTCAAACACAAAGTCTACACCAATAATCCGAGAAACATCAGTCAGCTCAAGGAGAATATTCGTGGTGAAATGGCAGCAATCACACCAGCACTACTTAAGAAAGTTTTCGGTAATTTCCGTTTGCGGTTAGAGGAGTGCCAACGTAGAGAGGGTCATCATTTAGATGATGTTATTTTTAAAAAATAAACTTCAGTTATCACTTAATAATTGCTTAGTTTTATTTTAACTATACCTTTTGTATTTATTTTTTAATAATTATTTTAAAAATGCACGTTCTATTGCGCCACCCTGTACTTACCATCTTTGTAACCATATCTGAAGCGAATAAAGATATTATTATTATTATGTTCTGTACATACTGCATTAGTTTCTTCTTAAATGTATAAGCAGGTGTAGCAAAAATGTCTATATCAGTAAACAAATTGTTATAATTGCTACATATGCGACGAAGAGGAGCGCGGGCGCCTGCGTTGGTTTTACAAGACGCAACGGCAAATAGGGGACGTGTGCGCACTAGGGCATCGAGAACCGGCCCGATTTTAGGAACCGGTTCTTTCGGTTCTTAACTCAAGCCGGAACCGGGTACCCGGGTTTTTCGGTTCTTTCGGGTTTTTTCATAAATAGAGGTTGAAAAAAGGTATGCTTTTCAAGGCTATCTTTTATATAGAATTTCTACTATCAAAACGAATAAAGGGAAAGTATCCAAATAAAACACACTTTACTGATAAGCAAATTTATATATTTTTTAATTATTTTCAAATTACAACATCGTTTAATGTATTTTTGGCAACAATCAGTTCTTTAAAATTCAGATTTTTCACAACCAGTTGACATTCAGTTGTTTATAATTCACTACACTACAGAGATCAAAAAGTAGCTATGAAATACTAAAAATTAAATTAACAATCTTTCAAGCCAGAAATAGGAACTATCACAAATCCACTCAAAATATTAATAATATTTTATTAATATTTATTGTTTATTGCTGTGTGGTGACGGCGACAAATATCAGAATCAGAATATCATCACCCCACCTCATCCCGTGGGGGGTGTAGAAGTCGACCCGAGGGAATATCTACCGGAGGAAGGGCAGCAGCTTCCTTCTGATTACTATGACTATCTTACTGCGATCGCCAACCCGCCTGCCAAGCGTGGCGATTATGGCATATCCCCTCAAGACGATTCTTGAGGGAGGCTTGTCCAGCAGTGGACTTATTTAGCTGTAATGATGATGATGATTTATTGTCGCGGGGTATCCTGGCGAATATACCTTACTTAATGTTGCCGACCGAATCCCTTAAAAAAATCGCAAGACTCACACACAAATTATAACGTTATTTATAAATTATCAGTGAAATAACAGTATTTATTCTGTTTGGATAATAGATTTGGATAATATAATAGTGTAGTGAGGTGACGGTGGGCGCAGAAGAAACGAAAGTACTTTCGAGTAATAATAACGTTTATTGAAACTTATCCTACGTACAGGCGACACGCTACTTGGTTGGCGGTTCGACGGAACCTCCGTACGCAATAGGTGCAGATTACAATATTCTAGTTTATTGGTTCCAATATCTTGAAAGCCGAGTAAACCAGGTATATTGAGTCCCTAGTCAGAATACATAAGAAGTGAAAATCGGGGGAGGTCATTCGACGGCGGAGAATCTCAACACCGACTTCTAATTTTTCCAGTAACGCCATCTATCGGCAAGCGAAGTAACAACTTTTGGAATGCAATAAGTCTTACATTCTCCCCCATTAAGACCGAAGTGTCTCACGAGGTCTATTGCTTCTTTGGTCTTCCTCGCCTTCTCAACGGTCGGGCGGGTTTTTTTTTTTTTTTTTTTTTATAAATGTTCCCTATTTCTTAACTAGGGAACAGACGAATGACTCCCCTGACTGAGTCAGAGTCCTTGTTTAGCGGTCGTACACTTTATTCATGTTTTATTTTTGCTTGGTTATTTCTGTGTTATGTTAATTATGTTTTATTTTGGATATATGTTTTGTTTTGGATTGACTTGGTTATTATATGTTATGTTGATTATGATTTATTTTTGGGTTTATGTTTTATTTGTCAGATTTAGTTTTGATATTTATTATCAAATATGTATAATATCATATTTGTGCGTATATAGTGTATATATACTTGCTAGCTTCATTGGTGTTTTTTGTATTATGCGTTTGACAGAAGGTCTTTATGTTTATTTTTCATGGTTGTTTTTGTGAGTTAGGGTTTTTAATTTTAGGTTAGGTTTACTTATTTACTTTGTTTGTTTCTTGCATTTATATTTATGTTCTAGTGGCTTTTATTTTATTTGTTTGTGTTTTAAAATAGGGTAGTCCCTTTTTTATGTGACTAATACTTTTTATGTGGCTTTACCTTTTTTGTTTTATATGTAGGTATATATATTAATTATTTGTAATTTTTCTTGGTTCAGTTTATTATTTTAGATTTTAAGTAATTTAATTTTATTATTATGCTTTATGATTTATTGTTGTGTTTTATTTGGTTTTTGCTATGTTATGTTCTGTTTCCTTTTGGGTATATTTTTATGTGCATGTTTAAATTTGATTGCTAGTTTATCAAATATGTATAACATCATATTTGTGCGTGTATGGCTATATATACACTTACTATTTTGTTGTTTGTTTGTATTTTATTGTAGGTATGACTTTAGTTTAAATTTATATCGGGTTTTTGTGTTTCGTCTTGATTGATTGAGTTATTTATTCGCTTATTTTATACTTTTGTGTCTTTTCTATAATGGAGATTGGTTAATTGTGTTTATAGTTATAATTGTTTTATTTTATTTATTTATATTTATTTACTTAGGTACGTTATTTTTGATATTATTACCTTTACATGTTTTAATTGCTAGGCTGTCACGGTTATGTATTTCTTGTTGTTCTTATTTTTGTTTAGATTATTTAGATTTGGGATATATGTATTTATATATAAATAAATATTTCACTAGGAGGGGTTTGCTTATAATATGAATTATTGTATGTCGTTGATTCGGTTTTGCTTCACTTTCCTTTTTGCAATTTTTATATATTATTATAATATATATTCTTGCAACATTCTCTCTGTACTTTTCAACTTTGCCAATATATACTTAACAGTTGTATTATACTGTAATATATAAATGTATGTAAATATACTATTTTCTATTTTATAATTGCTTCACTCATTCTATATGATGTGTTATTCAATTAGATTAGATTGTGATTTTACTGAATAACCGTGACAGCAGCCTTTTATTTGGAGGGTTGTGGTCGATTGTGGGAGGGTCGTTGGTTGTAGGTAAAACGACCTCGTGGGAAGTCGCCATGGTCTTATCAATATCGGGTGTTGATCCTTTATAGGGAGTGAGGGCCGAAGCGTGATATATTCCCAAAGTTAAGTCAGGTTTGGAGGGCTCTGCAACTTCGTAAGACGATGGGCCGTGTATCTTCTTTACAATATAGGGTCCATCTCTGCGAGGGGCAAACTTGAAACTGGTTCCTTTACTAGCCTGACTGAGAGGGTGAAGAGCTACCATAACTAAATTTCCTTCCGCATAGGCCTCTTTTCTTTGTGGAGACATTCTATATGGCGGAACTGCCACAGGGGAATGATCACCGGTATCGATACAATGTTCAACCCCCTGTACTGGTTTGCCATTGGGTTTGAACACATCACAGAACTCTTCTTGTAATTCTTCGAGCTGAAATTTCTGCCGGTTATCTAGCATAGTTAAATCCATTGTCATGAGTCCAACATCATCAAAAAGGCTTAGGGCATGAGGAGAAAGAGTAACTTCGGCTTCTTCAATGTTACGTTGAGCATCTTGCATCATGTACTCAAGTCGGGGTGAATACCCATCAAATAAAAATCTCTTCTCCGTGCAGTTAATTTTTTGAGGTAAGTCTGTACGTGCTAGTTGAGCTTGATGAGGGTAAAGCAGCTTCGTCTGCTATCCTTGGTTTACTGGCCTGGCGTGGTTCAGTTTGGGCTTTACTGATCTGTGCCACACCTATTTGCGGCCGAGCTATTTCATCTGTTGCTTTAGATGAGGTCCATGGTTTACCGGTCATTGGTACGGACCTTTGGAATGTCACAAATTGTTCCTGGTATAGTTCAAATTCTTGTTCTGGCCTGTCTATATAATGCCATGTAAACTGTCCCAAGTTTAGAACAATGCCAGCATGTTGTAAAAAGTTTATACCCAACAGTGTACGGTTATCGGTAGAATCTGGCAGAACTATAAAATCAGTCTCTGTTGCGCGATCGCAAAGGGTCACCGTGGCTCTACAAAATTTGACTAGCTGTCTTCGGGGTACACCATCTGCCAAAGTAATATTGACGGTCTCTTCACCAAAAACTTGTCCGCGTGTTTTGAGCAAATTGTATAGCTCGTATGATGCCACGTTCAGCTTCGCACCAGTGTCTACGAAAGCTTTGCCCTCTAAACCATTGACCTTTAGATATACCATTGGCCTAGAACTCCGTTCTCTTTGTATATTAATACTGCAGAAGCCAAGACTTTCCCTTTTCTCCGCACCATTAGACGGCTTGGAAGCACACAGTTTGCAGTTGCTGCGATAGACTCCTGGTGTTCCACATCCATAGCAGGAAAATTTCACCTCCGCAGTGCCAACCGATGGAGCATTGGGAACTGCAGATGTGGCTGGACCAGTATTTTGAGTATCTTCCTGTATTCGTTTCCTTTTGCGGCACTCTTCGAAACCATGGCCTAATTTCTTACAGAAGTTGCATCGTGGTTTTTTCTTTGTACTTACAGGAACTGATGCGGTTGACGTGGTTGCTGTATTACTATCATTTTTAAAACATTGCTTTCCTGTAGCTTTTTCTTTTAATAGCGCTTCTATTCCTCGCGCGTATTGGACAAGGTCAATAAATGTATTTAACTTCTCCCTTGGTACTTTGTCACGTATTTTTAAGTTTAAGAGACCATAAACAATATCAATTTGTTGTTTTTCAGTCAATTGTTCACCTTCAGGTAATTCGGAAAAAAGCATCCTCTTTCGGCTAACAAATGAGTCCGTAGGCACGTCCGTTGATTGTTTTTCGCCACAGATTTCCAAATAAATTAAATATTCAGGCTTCTTAGGAGCAAAGGCAGTCCTAAGAACCTTTTCAAACTCGTTCCATTCTTTTATGGCTGATTTGGTACCTTGCCACCAAACCGCTGCTTCACCTTTAAGTACTAAGGGTAGCCCTGTAAGCGCATCTCCATCCGTAATAGATTCTATCTGCTTAAAGACACGAATTGCTGTTAAAAATGCTTCGACAGTCTCTCTGTCCTTAGTGCCGTCATAGGTTGCTTTACATGTAGCCATAGAACCTCTCCGCGAGCCCCCCAGCGTTAAAAGTAGCTGCTGGAACTGTGTGTCCGTCATATTCACAGACATTTTCCTCGATTCTTTGGTTGTCGCTCGAAGTGGGTACGTTGTCTTCCGTCCAGATTTTGTCACCAGGTAGGTCGCTGGTTTCGCAGGCCTCACGTTGGACGCCACTGTAGTGAGGTGACGGTGGGCGCAGAAGAAACGAAAGTACTTTCGAGTAATAATAACGTTTATTGAAACTTATCCTACGTACAGGCGACACGTTACTTGGTTGGCGGTTCGACGGAACCTCCGTACGTAATAGGTGCAGATTACAATAGTCTAGTTTATTGGTTCCAATAGCTTGAAAGTCGAGTAAACCAGGTATATTGAGTCCCTAGTCAGAATACATAAGAAGTGAAAAATCGGGGGGACGTCATTCGACGGCGGAGAATCTCAACACCGACTTCTAATTTTTCCAGTAACGCCATCTATTGGCAAGCGAAGTAACAACTTTTGGAATGCAATAAGTCTTACAATAGTATTTAGCATCAAGAGTATAATAGAGATATTATTATTTTAAGAACCGAAACGACCGGTTCTCTGTTTTACAGTACCGGTTCTTTATAGGACCCTCAGAACCGGGATTTCCCGGTTCTTCTGAAACCGGGAAAACCCGGTTCCGATGCCCTAGTGCGCACTTCTCTCCTAATCACAGTCCTTGGAACAATATAACACAATTTATTGCTTAAATCAATGCAGTTATATCTATTATTACATATGTCATAAAGGAGCATTGTTTCAAGAAAAAGTCTTCTGGAACTCAGTTTCATTAAATTATACATTTTAAGTAAGTCACAGTATGTTAAGTAATTACGATGACATCGGTAGTGCATAGATTTTAGAAATTTACGCTGGATAGTTTCCAAACTGTCTACATATTTTTGGTAATAGGGATTCCATGCGACGACTGCATATTCAAGTTGAGGTCTTACCAATGATTTGTAAAGGTAGGTGTAAGTACTCGCCTTCTTAAATTCTAAGGTGGACCGCATTACAAAGCCGTACATTCGGTATGCATTTTTCGTAATTGACTCAATGTGTTGATCAAAGTGCAGTTTATCATCCAGTATTACCCCAAGATCGCGTACAGTGCATGATTTGACTAAAATTACATTATTAATATTACATCGAGATGGAATTATTACTTTATATTTTGTAAAAGAAATGCTAACACACTTGGGAATACTTAAATAGATTTTATTGTCAATACAGTATTTTGAAAGTCGATCTAGATCCTCTTGAAGTAGCTGACAATCGGCATAATTTTTAATAGTTTTATAAACTTTTAAATCGTCAGCGTAAAGTAGAAATTTTGAATGTTTGAAACAAATAGAAATGTCATTAATAAATAAAATAAATAAAAGGGGCCCCAGTATTGAACCTTGGGGCACGCCGGATGAAACAGTCACGGATACAGAATGATAACCCTTAATGACAACCTTCTGAGTTCTGTTGGTAATGTATGAAGACCCAAGCAGCAAAATGTGGTCTAGTAATTGTCCTGGAACCACCATTTCATTAGACTATAACGGAATAGTAAGCAATTATAACCACGGAAAAGGGCCCAATTTATAGGCGTATTTTAGCTAATTAAATATCTATAGTAGACTTGGTGAATACCATTTTGACCAATAACGGCCATATAGTTGGACTATGTAAAACTATTTTCTCCCGCGAAGCCAACTATCAGCGCTTAATGGAACCAATCACGACAATAGTAACCTTATAGTTAGACCACGTAGAACTATTTGCTCTCGCGAAGCTAACTATGAGCGCTAAATGGAACCAAACACGACAATAACATACACGGTGAATATCTTACAAGCTCATACAAAGTGATGTGAATTTGTAAATGTTGCTATGCACATTTGTAAAGATTAATAAATATTGATAAAGGTAAGTTATTATATTTTTATAATAAATATTATCTAGAATAAGAGTAGGGTGTTAGTTAACAATAAGTGAAGCCGTGTTTGAATGTGCATGGCGCAGGTATATTTTCGGTGAAGTGTAATAAGTTTTTTGTCAAAATTTTTAAACGCCCCTCGAAATTCACGTTTTCATTAAGTTGAATTTTAAAATAATGTTGGTTTCAGTAAGACATACAACGAAAAGTCGCCATCTTGACAAACTTGGTCTTCCCAAATACATTAACAAACCGTTATAGGCGTACTTTGTTACAAATGGTAAATATCAGAACTATTGCTTGGCCATATTGTTTGGAATTAGAGTTCCGCAAATATTGTAATGTTACTCTATGTTGTTATTAGGTACCGATGTCTTATTTTCATATTTTTGTTTAGGTGTCAGGTGTGAAAATGGTAATGTTTCTGGAGGTCGATAGCTTTTTAACTAAAAGGGATTTTCGAGCTTTAAAAATTGTTTGAAATATTTTCTACTTCTATTTTGTGCTTTCCCTTGCTAACTTGGTTTATTGTTTCACAAAATCGTGATCAAGACCAAATTAGTGAGATGCCAACGGTCTCTCGAGAAGATACTCGTTCAAATACTACAAGATTACTTCATTTACAACAAAACTCGGCTACCATTCAATCCGGATCATCAATTTTACCTGTATCTTATTTGTCGCGCAAAACCCTCAACTTGTCATAACAGAAGCAGAAAAAACACTGTCAGATGTCAGTTTAAATGCTAAACATTTCGTTCTTTACAACACGGATAACCAAATACAGCCTGTCGAGGATGGTCAAATTCTACAACTTCAACATGAAGTAAAGTCAATCAAAGAAGACATTAAAACCATCATACCAAATCAAAATCCACTTTATGAAATACAAACTAACATGTGCTGAGTGCTGTGTCGAAGAGAGATTCAGAATGAATTAAACTCGTACATCCAATGACCGTTTCAAGAAAGCAAGAAGACGTAGATGTAGACATGTTATAAGAA
This sequence comes from Pseudoips prasinana, assembly GCA_951640165.1. Taxonomy (NCBI): domain Eukaryota; kingdom Metazoa; phylum Arthropoda; class Insecta; order Lepidoptera; family Nolidae; genus Pseudoips; species Pseudoips prasinana. The sequence continues at coordinate 23,080,541 of OX621260.1, forward strand.
ATCTAAGAGAACTTGAAGAATTTGAAACAAACTTAACAAATACATTTTTCAAAATTTCTAATAAATAATTGAATGCCGCATGTCGTATTGTATTCTACAGCCCATTTTCTAAGATCGCTATGTAGTTGAAAATTGGAATAGTTTTCAATATCGCATTCATCTTCTTGTACAGGTTCCTCACTAACACAATCTTCCAAGTCTACATTTAAAATTGCTTTTATCGATTAAACGTTTTTTCGCGCAGAATCATTAAAATAAACATTTTGTCTTAAATTTTCACAATAACAATTTTGTACGGAACCTTCTCATATTTCTACGATTCAACAAAATCAAAATATCCGTACTGAGACTATAACAGAATTTGCAAGACCACTACAAACCAATATTTTCTTGTTCAGGTCACCACGGATATAGTTTTGGGTAATAAGTATATTATATTAAACCTTTATAAGCGTGTTAAGATTATAACGATATTGGTTTATACCACTATATAACCGCTCCATTTTACTGATAATTGTTCTGTAAAGTAAATTTATAAACCCTTATAAAACCAAGTAATAAATGCAAATAGTATCCAGAATGTTTAGTTCTGTTTATCACTCTTATTGGTGTACTTTACTTATAGTGGTTCTATAATGTTTCTTGTTAGTAGTTATAAGCATAGCTTACCAGTTTATCTGCTCTTGAGTGCGTTTACACCCTCGCGATACTTTTATAGGTCACCCAAGCTTATATTTGACCTTTAATTTCGGCCTATAAGTAATTATAAGCTAATGTATAGGAGGAGATATACTATAAGGCCCAACTAACTCCATGCTTGCTATTATAAGCGATGCAGCAAAAACTAGAACCCTTAAGAGAACATTAAAAGTGCTGGAGTTCTATAACGTCTGCACTATAGGATAATTTTGCTGCTTGGGGAGAACCACCGTAATAAATTTCCCCTTATGCCATTATATGCTATTTTGTTTAAAAGTAAAACATGATCTACCTTATCGAATGCTTTTCGAAAATCTGTATACACAGTATCCACCTGTGTTTGTTGATCCATGTTTTTGAATAAATATTCCGTAAAAATAAGTAAATTTGTTGATGTAGATTTTTTTTTTAACAAAACCATGTTGCTGTTCTATTATAATATTATGAATAAATGTGTGTATATAATCATGTACAAGCCTTTCGAAGAGCTTCGACAAAGTTGACAAAATGGAAATTGGGCGATAATTTTCCACCACTTGTTTAGGGCCTGATTTATGGACTGGCGTAATATTAGCTATCTTCCAAATTTCTGGAAACGTGCCTTCCTTGATACATTTGTTGTATATAATACTAAGTGGTATATAAATGCACTTACATATTTGCTTCAGAAAATAAGGAGGGAGGGCATCTGGGCCGGCGCCTTTTGTAGAATCTAGAGCTTTTAAAGATTTTAAAACTTTCTCGGGACTGATTGTAATATCTTTTATAAGAGCGCAATTATCAGCGGTTTCAATGGGCGGCGACCATGTTTCCTTATCATATGTAGAGGCTTCGTAAGCCGAAAAGAAGAAATCCATGAACATGTTACAAATATCAACAGAAACGTTAGATGTCTGGTTTTTATAGGTCATAGTAGACGGTACACCTGTATTACCTTTACGGTTAGATACGTATCCCCACAGATATTTAACATTTTTATTTATATTTTCCTCCACAGAATCAATATAACGTCTATAATTACTATTACACTCGATATCGAATCTACGTTGTAGAAAAGAAAATTATTCGTAATCAGAAATATTGTTATAAAGTTTCCACTTAATCCAACCTTTATTTTTATTTCTAAAAATACGAATAAGTGATTTTGAGAACCATATGGGAAATTTGGAGGATTTTGGTTTGCATTTCGGAGTGTGTATTTTTATTAAGCTATACAGTAGGCTATAAAACGTATTAACACATTGTTCAGCTGATAGCCCAGTAAAGATAGTATCCCAATCAATCTCTCCTAGTTCGGCGTTAATTCGTTCATGATTAGCCTTGTGATAATTATATTTAACTATGTCTGCGTGCTTGATGACTTTTACTGTACTCTGATATTGGAGAACAACGGTCAAAGGAGGGTGATAGCTATCGGGAGATAATAAATGACATGAAGGTATCTGAATAGTACAATCCGTATTGCTTATAACTAAATCAAGAATACGGTTTTTACAATTTTTAACATGATTAAATTGTGAGGCACCAAGAAGTGATATCCGAGAAATGTCTATGAATAAGTTTAAAAGAATTATAAAAGCCAAATTGTGTAGCAGGGCTTACTACAAAACTTCTGATTATTTAAGTGACAAAACAGCTTGGGATTGAGGCGCTCTAAATTAACACATGGCATAAAAAAACAGAGAACCAACCATCTCAGTCAACAAATTTACTAGAAGAAATAATTTTAAAACAATCAGAGAAGATAGATATCCTCATAAATCAGATAAGCAACCTAATGGGTCTTATTGCTACTCTAATAGCCAAATGTAACAAATGAAATTCCTCCGAATCGCAACATGGAATATAAATGGCTTGTCTCCAAACAAGCATGAAGTAGAAGTGTTCATCAACCAAAATAGACATTCTCTTATTATCAGAATCACACTTAACTGATGAAAGAACTATAAAAATCACGGGTTTTAATATCTACTATTGCAACCACCCAGATGGTACATCGCATGCTGGTGCAGCCATAATAATAAAGGAGAACATAAAACAACATCTTCTTCCTAGCTTCAAACACGCTTACTTACAGGCAGCCATTATATCAGTAGATGACTGGCAGGGGACACTGAACATTGCTGCCGTATATTGTCCTCCACGACATCGCATTGATGAAAAAATGTTTAGTGACTTCTTTCACATACTTGGCAACGGGATCCCTTCTTTTCGCATAATGTTTTTTGTCCTAATATACTTCGGCATAACGATTTTGGCACAATTTGTTTTGGCATAATAATACTTTGGCATACTTTTTTTAGGCATACATTTTATGTTGGCATAATCATGTTAAAGACTAATTTGTTTTGGCATAAATTTGATTCCCATAACGTTAGTGGGCCTAATGACTATTAGCATAACGTTAGTAGGCCTAAAGACTTTTAGCATAACGTTAGTAGGCCTAATGGCTATTAGCATAATAATATTTAGGCATACAATTAATATAAATAACAAAAACAATGTTCATGCAAATGATTTATTATAAATATACATGACATTTTACATTAGTTAACTTCAATCAGTTAACTTCAACAAAAGTTAGTCACAGAACCGAATTGCTGCACAACCGACTTCACGTAGTCTTGTTTGTCCTACCCCTAGAGTGTTATTTAAAATCGCGTAGGCGTGTAGGGGCGAGGCGGCCCGCGGGCTGAGGAGCAGGCGGCTGAGGCTGGCCGGCGAAGCCGGCCAACAAGCCGAAGCTGCGGTGGTGAGCGAAAGCCGTCTGCGACGATTAGCACGCGTGGGGCCGCCGGAGGGCCGCAGCGCCGGAGCCGTCACAGAAACCCCGCCTGCTGCATGCTTCGCATAATCAACGCTAGCATAATAATATTGTATAAACGTGTATAGTGTCTAATATTCTAGGTGTTAATAATTATTTCACTGTTATACCTATAAAAATATGTTTTAATATTTTTATGCGTTATTTATGCTTAACTTTTATGCTTTAGGATATTATGCTTAAAAAAGTTATGCTTTATAACTTTATACTTAAAAAAGTTATGCTTTAGAACTTTATGCTTAATAAGTTTATGCTTTAAAATATTATGCCTAATCATTATTATGGTTACAGACATAATGCTTAAAAAAATTATGCATGAGCTGTTATGCGTAATTATATTATGCGAAAATATAATTATGCCAAACAACATTATGCTAAGTTATATTAGGTCTTAAAATTTTATGCTAATGGATAGGGAACCCTTGGCAACAGATATATTACTGGTGGAGACTCGAATGCCAAGAACAATTTCTGGGGGTCTAGGCTCACAACCACTAGAGGAAGAGAGTTGAAAAAATCGGTGGATATGAACTGCCTCGATGTACTGACAACAGGTGAGCCTACATACTGGCCTACAGACTTCAATAAAATTCCTGACCTCATTGACTTTTTTATTACTAAAGGCTTTTCTGGATTATATACCAAGGTAGAATCATGTCTAGATGGTTCATCTGATCACTCACCTATAATATGCACCATCAGTACTACAGTTATTTGGAAGGAACCTCGAGAGACCTTATATAACAATAAAACTGATTGGGAAACATTCAGAGAATACATTAGTGACAATGTCAATCTGCAAATACCCCTAAAAACTGAAGAAGAAGTTGAATATGCTACCTGGTACACCACCAATCTCATTCAGACTGCTGCTTGGCTGGCTACACCATATATGGAATCCTCACAATACGGCAAGGATTATACTATGGAAATAAAGCAAAAAATCAATGAAAAGAGAAGACTTAGAAGACAATGGCACACAAGTAGAAACCGGCAAGACAAAAGAGATCTTAATAAGGCACAAAAAGAACTTAAAGTCATGCTTGATACACTGTCACCATATAAAAGAGAAGACTACTCACTTTGGAAAATTACAAAAATGCTCAAAAGGCCTAAAGAACATGTGCCCCCCTTAAAGCAAAGAAACGGTAATTGGACCAGAAACTCTAGGGAAAAGGCTGAACTATTTGCACAATTTTTGCAAGAAACGTTCACACCTAACGTAGCCAATAATGCAGAGTCAGATCAAGAGATAGAGGATGCAATAAATAGTGACCAGCAAATGTCGCTTCCACTGAAACCAGTGACCACCATGGAAGTCTTCAAAGCTATAAAAATCCTAAAACTCAAAAAGGCTCCTGGCTTTGACTCAATAACTGCAGAAGTTCTTAAACAATTACCTAAGAGAGGAATAGTTCTGTTAACAATTTTATTTAATGCTGTACTACGAATACAATATTTCCCACGACTTTGGAAAGTGTCGGTGATAAATATGATAGCGAAACCAGGAAAGTCACTCACTGAGGTCTCCTCATACAGACCCATTAGTCTACTTCCAGTGATGTCAAAACTGCTGGAGAAACTATTATTAAGACGTTTACTACCAGTACTTGAAGAACACAGAGTGATACCCGAACGTCAATTTGGATTCCGAGCTCACCATGGAGCCACAGAGCAAATACACAGAGTGGCTCACAAAATCAGGCAAACAATGGAGAACAAAGAATATTGTTCAAGCGTTTTCCTTGATGTGCAACAGGCGTTTGACCGCGTATGGCACAAAGGCTTGCTTTTCAAACTTAAACACTGTCTACCAAATACCGCCTACATGCTTCTAAAATCTTACCTAGATCAGCGGATATTCCAAGTCAAAATCGATGAAACTGTGTCTTCCTTGCGACCAATTGTAGCCGGAGTTCCCCAAGGCTCTGTGCTGGGCCCAGTTTTGTATACAGTGTATACAGCTGACTTACCCATCTCAGCACAAGTGATGACAGCGACTTACGCGGATGACACTGCTATCCTATCCTCAAATAAAGATCCTAGCGTAGCAACTCAGAATCTACAAGAACATCTAGACAAAATCAGTATTTGGTTCAACAAATGGAGAATTAAAGCTAGTTCTGCTAAGTCAGTTCATATAACATTCACATTGAAAAGAAAAGACTGTCCTACAGTAAAACTTAACGGCATTGAACTTCCACAACAAACCAAGGTAAAATATCTTGGAATGCACCTTGACAGGAGATTAACTTGGAGAGATCACATAAAAGCTAAAAGAGAACAGGCAAATAGAAAAGTAAAAAGCATGCACTGGTTGATTGGAAGAGAGTCTTCTCTAAGTTTAGAAAATAAACTTATTATCTACAAATCCATACTAAAACCTATTTGGACATATGGTATTGAACTCTGGGGATCGGCATGTCACTCCAATATAGAAATATTGCAACGCTTCCAAAACAGTATCCTTAAACTAATATGCTGTGCACCTTGGTTCATAAAAAACACAGAGGTTCATGAATACCTGGAAGTTCTTACTATCAAGGAACAATTTAAAAAGTCTTGTGAGGACTACGGACATAGACTCAACCATCACAGAAATGTATTAGCCAAGGCACTCTTAAATACAAATAATTGTACATATCGATTGAAACGGCCACGGCTAGCCACAATATGATTTTAAATCATAATCTGAATAAGAGAGACCACATCACAGGATGTGCTAATCTCATAAAAGCTCTCAAAACAAACACAAGATCTGATTATAGCTGTGAGGCTGATCGCAGATAGAAAGAATGAAATGGAAAAAAAAAATTAACACATTTAAATACAATGTAATTTTATATAAGAAATAAATATTTAAAAAAAGGATTCCTACTGAGTTTTCTGGCAGTGTTTCTCAGTAGCTGCCACGTTATGCACTGCACGGTAGGGTAAAAAAAATTGACGATTCCACACAAATGTAATATTTTAATGGAATAAATGACTTTTGATTTTGATTTTAAATCTCCGCGTAATTGTAGTACGCACATCAAAAAATGCGCTTGGGCTAAAAGGTGCGCCTACATGCGCTTCCAAAAATGAGCTTATACGCGCGTATTGAACACTAGCCGTCTGAAACTGTTCTTTGTGTTCACGCCAAGAAACACTTGAACAGTATGAGGCTAGCTAGACCAGTTATGATTTCAAAAGGGTCTGTGCCAAAGACAAATACATCGTCCACATAAACAAAACATTTCATACAAAAATGATTATAAAATGAAAATGGCAACTATTCCGCATCAAACTAAAGAAGAATCATGTAAATTGGATCATAAATCTCCGAGTAATCGGTGTACATACATAAAAAAAATACTAGTGAACTTGAGAACCTCCTCCTTTTGAAGTCGGGTAAAAATAAAAAACTTGAGAGGTGTCAAGGGACAACCGGATGGAACGAAGTTATTTCTTATTATTTATTATGTACAAAAAACCTGTATACACTCAACAAAAATAATCATCGCGACACCACACTGTTCAATGCGAAATAGAAATGAAAATATCTGGCTTGCTTTCTATAAGAGAGAGAGAGAGAGACATGCGCACGCCGCACAGCTGCAAAAAATGTCGTGACAACTTTTCGTGATGTTGATTAATATGAAAACTAATAAATACCCATATATGTGCCTACTCTATCATTAAAAAAATAAATGGGTAAAAGTTGATGTCATATGATCTGGCAAAAGGGGTGCAACTGATTTAACTGTTACTTTTTTGTTACCAGGGAGCAGAATGGAAAGGTGTGCGGAGTACACTGACACCAGTGTTCAGCTCGGCTCGTTTGAGGAATATGTTACCCCTTTTGGAACTGTGCACAGATCAAATGGTGGACTACTTGAAAAAATATGGTTTGTTTTTATGTGACTAAGATAGCTAATAGGTGATTATATGTTTCTTATGTAAGGTGTAATGTAACATAGCCAATGAAACTTACGGTGCTCTCTAATCTATCCATTGGACTGAACAAGTTAAAGAAAATGGCTGCACGTGTGGCGCAGCGACTAAACCAAACCAACGTTGCATGACCAATTAAGGTTCATTATAAAATTATGATTAAGTTAGGTTAAAAAAGTGTAAAACGACCGCGTCTCGCCATTAAACGTAATTGTAAAATTGTAATGTCTGTGTATAAACAAATAAAAAAAAAAGTCGCCTCGCTGCTTTGTGTCGCGTGTTCGAGTCCCGCGCCGGACAACTATTTGTGTGACCCATAAATAGTTGTTCTGACTCTGGATGTAATATGTGTCCATCTATTATAATATGTTTGTAAAGTACCCCGCGACACAGGGATTAGAAACACTAGTGCGGGCGTTGTCTTTATAAAAAGAAAAAACTTGTGTGTACTTATGTACACGCGTTAGAAGTTATACTTCTTAATATACAACTTGAACATAGTTATCAATTTTCATACCACCTAGAACTAACGTCATGCTGTTATTTTTACCAGATAGACCGCACGATGCGCGCGCATCGTAAAAATTCACTCTCATCATTTTTCTCCATCGCGCCAAAAGAAGTATAACTTCAAAAAAAATATATATATTCTTCATACACGCTCGCCGGTTTAGGGTACTTCTGACCTGGCCTTTCTTGAGAACGAATCTAATAAGATGGGTTATTAAACTGATATAATGAAACAATGCTGAAATGATAACATACGTAGAGAATTAGGTTACCAGAGATTACATGTGTAAATAATTATTTATATTATTGACACAGCTGTCACGCATTGCTGTTCCAGTGCGTACATGTATAGACGCCAGCACATCAAGCTACCCCAATCTGTCAAATTTACCCAATTGAAAGTGAACCTTATGCTTTTGTGATAAAGTTGAAAATCTATAAAGAAATTTGACAGATTGGGGTAGCTGGATGTGCTGGCGTCTGTACATCTATGAAGTATGTTTTATTGTTTAAAAATAACATTCATTTATTTGAAAGTCTCAGTAGCGTTAGGCTCAAACTTTAAATTCGTCAAAAATCCCATAATGAGACATTATACAATAAATATTACCTGGCTCTGTCACATAAAATATGCAATAAGCAGAACAACAAAATGACATATCTTGGCATGTCATTTTGTTGTATGATCCAACAGAATGACAACAATTTCTTAAAACTATTCATGACTAGATACATGAATAGTTTTAAGAAATTGTAACTTATGTTTTTAACTAAATATGCCTACTATACGATGACCTGTTAGTCTGGTGGTTAGTGACCCTGACTTGAACCGGAGGTCTTGGGTTCGATTTCCAACTGGGATAAATCTCTACCCTGCCATTGGATTTCAAACTAGGCAAAGCTTCTACTGTAGCAACTAGACAACTGATAAATATTTTTATATATTTCTAAATAAACACATATCACACTAATATTATAAAGGCGAAAGTTTGTGAGTGTGTATGTTTGTTATTTCTTCACGTCTAAACGGCTGGAGCGAATTTAGTAAAATTTGGTATGGAGTAGGTTGAGACCCTGGATTAACAGGGTATAATTTATAAAGATTAACGCGGGTAAAACCGCGGGGCACTGCTAGTTATAGATAGATTACACCCAAACACACAATAAATCATCGTGTTCATCACACAAAGCTTTGTCCCCGCTGGGTATCGAACCCACAACATCTGGCTTAGCAGTCAGAATCTATAACTACCTAAGGACTTAACCAACAGGATAGTCAATTATTAACATTTCTATAATATAATGATTTCGATTTATTGCAGCTCAGGATTATTAATTTATATTGTATTTCTGTACAGATAATAAAGATGTTGAGATGAAGCAAACAATTGGTCATTTCACATTGGAAGTCATAGGCGCATGCGCATTTGGAATTAAGGGTGGCGCCCTGACCGATGAAAATGACCACTTTTTCAAAGTAAGTAATTCTATTATTTTGTAAAAGAAATATATATTTTAGACACGCCAATAAGAAACATAGAAGTAGTAGGTAGAAGTAGGTACATTCGGAAATTTAAAGTATAAGTAATAAATTAAATATAATTAATAAAAATAAAAAAAAACGAAAACAAAAGAAGACGAAAAAAGCAAGGCCAGAGTTTCTTTGTGGCTTTCTTCTCCGGGTCGTCCACATAGGTAGCTAGAGAAAGCCGCAGGTTAGCTAGGGTAGGTGCCTCGGCTGCGAGGATTGCATTGGCCGAAGTTGACAGGAGAACTAACACCCTGCTATCCTGATCTCAAACTAGGCAGAACCTATGGCAACCAGACATCTAATAAACATCATCATCATATCAGCCGAAAGACGTCCACTGCTGGACAAAAGCCTCCCCCAAAGATCTCCACAATTGCCGGTCTTGCGCTATTCGCATCCAGCTGTTTCCAGCGACCCGCACAAGATCATCGGTCCATCTTGTGGGGGGCCTGCCCACGCGGCGTCTTCCGGTTCGTGGTCGCCACTCAAGAACCTTTCTGCCCCAACGGCCATCGGTTCTACGAGCTATGTGCCCCGCCCTCTGCCACTTCAGTTTTGCAATTCTTCGGGCTATGTCGGTGACTTTGGTTCGCCTGCGGATTTCGACATTTTTGATACGATCCCGCAGGGAAACTCCGAGCATAGCCCTCTCCATTGCTCTTTGGGTGACCTTGAGCCTTCTAATAAGGCCCATAGTGAGCGACCACGTCTCTGTTCCGTATGTCATCACTGGCAACAGTCACTGGTTGAAGACTTTAGACTTGAGACACTGCGGTATTTTGGTAGAGAAGATGTTACGTAGCTTCCCGAACGCTGCCCAGCCGAGTTGGATTCTACGATACGACTAATAAACATACTAATATATAAATATTTTAGATAAATTAACACCCAGAGGCGCTCATAGGTAGACGCTCTCACCGGTCCGTGCGCGAGGTCTAGATAGGGTTGCCAATTATACTGTATACAACAGTATTATACTTTTTTAAATTTTATTTTTACTTATTGTTTGGATTCAATCATGTATTAACTACTATTAACAAATTAAATGGCCGTGTTGAAACCGATAGTAGAGATACCCGCTGAGTTTGTTTCGCTGGGTCCTCTCAGTTGGGGCGCATTGGGTCCGGTGGTAGCATTTAAGCGCGACCGTCGTTATAAACACAAGGTCCGCCATAATAATAACATTTTATTCGTACCTTAATATAGACTGAACCATTCAGACAATATGTAGTAAAAATATAGCTAAAATTTAAAATTTTGATAATTAAACCTACACATGATCCTTGACAATAACCTAATTTAAGTCTTAAACTAAAAATTTAACGCGGGTAAAACCGCGGGGCACAACTAGTGAGTTGTGCCCCGCGGTTTTACCCGCGTTAAACTGTATAAATTATCACAGCTCCTCCCCCGTAGGTGATAGCGTGATAATATGTAGTCTATATGTTGACCCGACCTCTTAGTAATATTCATGCAAAATTTGAAGTAAATCCATTCCGTACTTTTTGAGTTTAGCCCGGACATACATACAGACAAACAGATAAACAGACAAAAATTCTAAAAACTATATTTTTGGCTTCGATATCGTTTGTAGATCACGCCCCAAGTATCCTTTAAAAAAAATATTCAATGTACAGTTTTGACTTTCCTACGATTTTATTATATGTATAGATTATTAATTATTTCAGGTAGCGGAGAAGTTTGACTATATGCCCTTGCACAAGCGATTGATGATATTCTTTATCCTCATATTTATGCCCACATTAATTCGGTACCTGAACTTTTCCTTCTTGAATCTGGATTCTACAAGCGAGTTAGTCAGAATACTAAAAGCCGCCAAAGCCGAAAGAAGAAAATCCGGTTCAAAGTAAGTAACATAATATTAAATAAGATTTAGTCATATTTAAAATCATCATTAATTAATTTTTACAGTATCGATTCTAAGGCGATTCGCACACTGCACCACATCACGCAGCGTAGCGCGGGAGTGCGTGTTATGACGTTGTTTGCAAGTGTCTGTGTTTGTATAGAAAACTCGCGTAGTGAAACACACAGAAAACGCATTCACGCGCAGTGTTTCAGATCACGCGCTTACATGCGACACGCAAGGTGTGGCACACCAATTAAAAGAATAACACCAAGGGCAGTGCCTAGAGATGTAAAATGACTGAATATGACTAGTCACAATTCTCATAAACCTTAAATGACCTGTCATTTACTGTCAAATTCAGTCAATTTGACTCAAATATTATTGTCTATTCTCGACTACCATCCAATTATATATTTATTTAGGTACCCAATTTATATGCTGGTTTAAATGAAGCAACGTTTTATTTTGTATTATATCATAAGAGGATAAGACGACATCAAAATCGATGCGTGAGGCGATGCGACGTTGCAATTTTGTCTTAAATGCACGCATGATTGGAAATGTAGGTACAATGATTAACTATATAATAATACTATAAGTCATAAAAACCACTTTAGAAGTTGTAGACTTTTATCAACGACAAAAACTTAAAAGGTACTAAAATATTACTGAAATAAAATTGACTGACAATGACCATTTTTGACAGTTAATGACCATTTTTTACCAATTTGACCGTAAATGACAGTCAGTCTAATTCAGTCACTTTAGTCATTTTCAACACTAGCAGTGCCGTGCGTGATTTTGGAAGGGCTTGACGTGTATTTGTCACCACAGCCAAAAGCTTTGAATGAAATGAGTCAGAGCCGCCATGAATCCACTTAGCTTATCTTATCTTTAATGGGGTGTACTTGCGTACAGCACTTCGACCCTTCAGGATCTTTTGTACTATCCCCCACTGGTTTTTATTCTATCCCTAGAGCCCTGAATGAAGTCTTCACATAATCCAGTACGCTTCGTATGGGTAGATCCTTGTAGTCTCCTGGTTCTGGATATGCCAGCCCCAGGATGACCATTCTGTATCTCGCCAATGCATCGCCATGAATCCACAAAATGCAACATTGCGCGTGTATCCGTAAAAACCCCGCACGATGATGCAGATCTGCACTCCCGCAAGTACGCGCGTAGATGCGTTGCCTAAAACGATGACAGTTTCATAAAATGTAAGCCGATGTAATCATGTTTCATAGATTCTCCGTCAGTGCTACTCTCGTAACAGTTAAAGAATATCTTAATTAAACATATTAATAAGTAAATTACTCATAAAATATATCCTTGGTTCTTTTGCAACTGGCTTCTCCAGTTGCAATTATCTCGTTTTATGAGACCGTAGCCTCTTTATATCATTCTGTCTCCTGCTTTTTTCTGGAGGGTAGTTGAACTACTTATTCCCCTTTGTTTTTATCTGATTAAATTCGTTGCGGGATCCAAGACAGTTGAGGCTTTCTCCCGGGACATGCCTGAGCCTCACCGCTCAGTGTCATTTCATTGTGTGCCACTGTTGATCCTGGCTTACAGGAGTTGCAGTGGTCGGTGAAAGAGGGGATCTAGTATAAAGCTATAGATAACATATCACCGATTAGGTATTGTTATTAATAAACTATTTTGGTCTTATTCCCTTACAGGAAAAGTGATTTCCTGCAAATTCTCCTTGACTTTTCTGACAAAGAAAAAGCCGACCCTGAAAGCAACAAAGCGGGAATACGTAAGTACACAGCTCCTCCTCCGTAGGTGATAGCGTGATAATATGTAGCCTATATGTTGACCAGACCTCTTAGTAATAGTCATGCAAAGTTTGAAGTAAATCCATGCAGTACTTTTTGAGTTTAGCCCGGACATACATACATACAAAAAGACAAAAATTTTAAAAACTATATTTTTGGCTTCGATATCGATTTTTCGAAAGGATTGTTCGAAATATTATTCGAAAAGATTATTCGAAATATTATTCGAATCTCCTTCTAAAATATTTAATGTACAGTTTTGACTTTCGTACGGTTTTATTATATGTATAGATAAATTACACCCAGACACAAAACAAATAATCTTGCTCGTCACACAATTATTTGTCCTGGATGGGATCGAACCCACGACCTCTGGCTTACCACTCAAGGTCACTAACCGCAAGACTTATGTTAATATAAGTATCTGTTTCGAAATAAGAGAATTCTTATCGCTCCAGTTTCTCTTATCTTTAAACTGAACATTAATAAAACTCAAATTTAAATTATATTTGACTGTCTGTTTCTCTAGTGCTTAGAGACCCTGACTGGGCAGCCAAAAGCCGTGGGTTTGATTCTCACTCACGACGAATTATGATAATTTATTCTGTGTCTGGGTGTAATTTATATATAACTAGCAATGCCCCGCGGTTTCACCCGCGTTAAAGTAGTTTTGGCGTAAAAGAGTAACAAACATACATCTATACTCACAAACTTTCGCATTTATAATATTAGTAGGATGTGTACCTCTAGCGGTTTTGGCAGTGCACGCCGGAATAGCTCGCAGATGGTAGATTTTTATACTTACTTGACACTTATCGTCATGTTTTGGACAATTCACACAATATTTTTATAAAGTTTAGCCTATGTGTTATTCTGATGTATAATCTATAGTATTGTAAAGTTTCATTAAAATCCATTCAGTAGTTTTTACGTGAAAGAATAACAAACATCCATCCATACTTACAAACTTTCACGTTTATAATATTTATAAGATATGTATGTATTTAGAAATATACAAGTATGTGTATGACTTGTCTGTTTGCCATAGTACTGGCTCTGCCTACTTTGGGAACAAATAGCAGTGTGTTAGTTAATTAGTTGTCACAAGATGTTTATTTATTTATTTAAGGCCGACAACGTACCTGCAGCTAGGTGAGCTGTGCCTCTAGCACGAGTTCCTGCAGTTTACTTACTCGATCACATGTACAGCTTCTCCCATACATTGAGCACCAGCGCCTCTCGCGGAAACTATTAAGAACTAAAACTCTGGTGCTCAATGTATGGGACGAAACTGTACGTGTGATCGAGTAGGTAAACTGCAGGAACTCGTGCTAGAGGCACTGCTTGCTAGTTTGTCTTTCAATATGAACTAATATTATAAAGAGGTAACGTTTGTGAGTTTGTGACGTTGTAAGGGGTAATGTCTGGATCTACTGAACCGATTTTCAAAATTATTTCACCAATAGAAAGCTACGTTATTGTGGAGTGTCATAGGCTATGAAAAAATCCAAAATTTATCCAGAACTTTTAACTCTTAAGTATTTATATTTATTATTATGAGTATTATTACACGGGACAAACGGGCAGGGACAAAAATATTTATAACGCGGAATGAAGTCCGCGGCCACTGCTAGTTAGATAAAAAGAAAGTGTATACTTAATATTCAAACTGGACATGACTTTAGGATACCTTCAACTCAGCCATGTATATTCGCAAAAACCTACGGAAGTGGGAGGCGTGGTAGGCCTTCCTACTACCCCTCTCGTGGTTCCGGGTCGAGTCCCATACAGTGCAACTATAATAATATGACCCATAACATACATACATACATAGACTCACGCCTGTTTCCCAGAGGGGTAAGCAGAGACAACGGATTTCCATTTGTCACGATCTTTGCATACTTCTTTTGCCTCGATTACTGTCATTATATTCTTCATACATGCTCGCCGGTTTAGGGTACTTCTGACCTGACCTTTCTAAAGTACAACTATATGACCCATAAATTATTGTTATAAGTCTGGGTTTGCTATGTGTTCGTTAATAGCATGATTTTAAAGTCGTACCTTAATATAGACAGAACCATTCAGACAATATGTACCAAAAATAGCTAAAACTTTAAATTTCGATAATTCCACCTATACATGTTCTCTTTGACGAGAACTTACTATAAGCTAGCTAAACATCATTACTATAGAAATAATTATATATTACTACAAACAGGTTCTGACTAATTACAAGCACTTTTTTGAAGTCTACGTGAATAAAAACCTTTTTTTATTTTATTTAGTCCACCGTGATGCAAGCATTTAATTGTCTAATGCGGGCAATGTCTCTTCTTAAAATCAAATCGACTATTTTCAATTAAGTAGGAACCTAAATTTAATAACGACTTTTATAACAGTAATAGTATTCAATAGATTGAGTATATTGACACACATTATACTATTGTAATGTAACATTATGATACAGATATTATATTTACATAGCATCGTATTGTTTACTAAGTGCTGATTAGATATTGCTTAATTACACTTAGCTCTATTTACAAGTGTATATTTACAATTGCTCTGTGGTTGACGGCTAATAATAATAATAATATCTAGGGACAATGTCACACAGATCATCCTAGCCCCAAACTAAGCAAAGCTTGTACTATGGGTACCAGGCGACGATATACGAGTACATACTTATATAGATAGATAAATACTTAAATACATAGAAAACATCCATGACTCAGAAACAAATATTCGTACGCATCACACAAATATTTGCACTTACCGGGATTCGAACCCAGGACCACCAGCTTCGTAGGCAGGAGCACTACCAACTAGGCTACGGTGACCGTCAAAAGTATTCAATAGATTGAGTGTGTTGACACACTATATACTATTATCATGTAACATTATGATATAGATGTTATATTTAACATAGCATCGTATTGTTGACTAAGTGCTGATTAGATATTGTACACTTAGCTCTATTTACAAGTGTATATTTACAATTCCTGTGTGGTTGACGGCTAAGAATTTGAACAACCTATTTCTTCCCAAATTATTATACATAGACAATTGACGGGCCGGTTGGTAAATGCTTGCCTTTCACACCGCAGGGTTCGATTCTCACCAAGGACAGATATTTGTGTGCATGAACATGTCTGTTTGTCCTGAGTCTGGGTGTAATTATCTATACAACGTGTAACAGAAAGAGTGAACGTAACTTAAGGGACATATACGGTCTCCTTAAGCCTACCTATACACAAAATCTCATACCGAAATACCATCATTTTAATCTTGATCGTAAAATAATATACCATTCAATATATCGACAAGTATTTTTATCGATATAACCAACATCCGTACTAACACAGCACAGCTGATTCTGATTTACGCTAGAAATTGTTTGACATACCTCTGTGTTTCTATGCACGCCTGGTAGTTTGATTCCGATTGCACTCACTAGGTACACATATTTTGTTTCCATTTATGTTTTTATTTATAGCACTGCTGAATAGCTATTGGATACTTTACATCGCATAAGTACGTGATACACAAACACATTACGAGAATCTTTTTATAGTTTAACTTCTAGTTGAAGTTGTTTTCAGTACTGATGGAAGAATTTCATTATTTCACGTTCACTAAAATCTGCACCGACACCGAAAGCTTAACTCTAAGACTTGCCAACTAACACGAGTCTCTATCATGTACAACATATTCATAGAATCGTAAAGCTTTCATGTTTCTTAGTTATAAAGAGGCGTGGCCTCCATCGCGACACTGTACCCTTCACGACATAGGTTCCTCGTAATTAAACAGCCTTAAATTCTGTGACCTATGAATCCTCATCATCACAAAGTGCACGTCTGAGGCTATTATTACGATCACTAAACGACATAGTTAAGGATTTCGCGGAACACTTTACTCATTACTAAACGACATTTTAGACGATTTAGTATCTAAACACGACCTAAATAGACAGCAGTTTACGAACAACTGATGATTTTAATATTTTTAAATACCTAAATGAAAAATGCATAATATTTGATGAATTTGGCGGCTTTCTTCAAACGCGGCCCCTTTGTCCACTCAAAAGAGCCGCCTAGGTATCGACGACGCGCGCGGCTCGCTTTCATGAATATTAATTATTTACCTACATCAACTCTTAGATTTTGCCGCCATATTAGTGTAACTTTGGATATAATCAGGACGGAATTTGAAATGTCCCCTACTGTTCATATGAGCCTAGTACATTATTCAATTTTTTTTATTTGTATGTATTGTATGAATGATTAATATGTAGTTACAGGGAACCTTTAAAATTTAGAGTAAATTTAGTATCACTCTAAATTTTAAAGATGGAATTGAAAGTGCCCCTGCACTTTCTATTCCATCACTCTCATGATCCGATGGGATGACTAGCGATACGACCGGAAATAGGTCAGGCACAGGAACGACGGATTTACGTGCTCTCCGAGGCATGGGAGTGCAATATCGTCAACTCCCAGACTTCGGGCTGATACTGAGAAATTAATTTTAACGGAAAAATCCCATAATCACTTTTTGGTCCGACCCGGGAATTGAACCCAGGACTTCATTATTCCCATAATCACTTTTTGGCCTGACCCGGGATTTGAACCCAGGACTTTATTATCTGCAGTTGAACACGCTACCGCTAGACCAATGAGTTATACACGAACACATTCAAATGGCACGGCGCGCACGCGCGGCGCCCGCTTTGATGAATATTAAAAAATATTTAACCATTTATTATTTACCTACATCAATCCTTTGTATTCGCCGCCGTATTAGAGTTCCTTGCGACAAAATCAGGACGGAATTCGAAATGTCCCCTAATGTTCATATGAGCCTAGTACATTATTCATATTTTTTCGTAATTTATCAGTAGTCGTACCGCGTGTGTTTATCTGGTTAGTTTGTATAGTTTGTATTAAAAATTAAGTACCTATTCGTTTCCGGCCAGATTAAATTCACATACTGAAAGAAAAATTTAATATTCTTACTATTTAACACACAAAAAAATATCTGCAGTTACATAAGTCAATTAAATTATTTATTTTTCCTAGTTATCAAATTTGTATGAATGATTAAAATATGTGACTGTACAGAACCACACTTTTTATTTACAGTCTAAGTAGTAGGTACCCAAAGAGTTGCGGTAAGGTTCATTACCCTTGCGGCTGAGTTTTTAGTGTTGTTCATAATGTCGGTAATCTTACTTGTTGATTTAGGTTGTCGATAGAAAAATAAATTACTAGTTGAATAAAAAATGATTATTTCTGTTTGAAGTTTCGTCCATAGGTAGCCGTCCTGATACCCTATAACCCCCTTAAGTTACGTTCACACTTTCTGTTACACCTTGTATATAAGTATGTATTTACAAAAGAAAAGTAGTATATCAGTTGTCTGGTTTCCATAGTTCAAACTCTTCTTAGTTTGGGATCAGGGGCTCTACCGGCTAATTCGCCGAACTTCGATTTCTTAAATGGCGTTCATATAAATAAAGGTTAAAAATGACTTAATCAGTCGTTAAATCGGCTTCCATGAGCACATGTGACGTCATAAATGGCCCGGAATCGATTGTCAACGTTGAAGCCGATTTAACGATTGATTAGATCATTTTTAACCTTTATTTATTTGAATGCCATTATAAAATCGATGTTTGGCGACTTAGCCGGTAGAGCCCCAGATGGCCGTGTGTGAATAATGTGTCATGATATTATTATTACCAGTCACACAAGAATTTGGAAGATATCCAAGAAAATTTTAAAATTTGAAATCAATTTTAGTAGGTCATCATGCAATATTTCCGTTATCTATCGTATAGGTCATCCTTATCAGGTGAAATGAAACCGGCACGTTAAGCCAAATTACGTAACGTCTGGCAATGAACGGGTTCATTGGTATGAAATAGAGTAATATTTAAGAGAGGTAGGGCACAGCGTTCATTCGCTCAAAGAGCAGACCGACTGTGGAAGTACCTCCACCTTACAGAAGACATTCCTTAATAATAACATTGATAACTTTAATGTTGTGTTTCTGCATGTGAGTAAGGTTGCCAGAGCTCATCGGGGTGGGGGAAGGGTCAGCAACACTTGTTTGCTGACTCTTTTAAAGGCCGACAACGCACCCGTGATTCCCTAGGTGTTGCGAGTGTACATGGGCGGCGGTGATCACTTACCATCAGGTGACCCACTTGCTCGTTTGTCACCCTATGACATAAGAAGGAAAACAAATACATTATTGGAACGAAGTTCCTTATCGCGCGTTCTTAAAGGGGGCTAGACGGAAAAAAATCTTGCGAAAAGTTGTCACGACACGTTTTGCAGCTGTGCGGCGTGCGCATTTTTATCTGTCTGTCTCTCTCTCTCTCTCTCTCTTATACAAAGCAAGCCAGATATTTTCATTTCTATTTCGCATTGCACAGTGTGGTGTCGCGACGATTATTTTTGTTGAGTGTATACAGGTTTTACTACATAAAAAATTTTAAGAAATAACTTCGTTCCATCCGGGTGTCCCTTGACACCTCTCAAGTATTTTTACGATACTTTTAAACTGCTCTTGTGGCGTAAGACAATCGCCTCGTCACTCCGTACTCCGGGTTCGAACCTGCACAAGACAACTATTTGTGTGACGCACAAATAGATGTTCTCAGTCTGCATGTAGTTTGTGTCTATCAGCGATATGTTTTTTAAGTACCCCATGATACAGGGAGTCATTTTCCTAATGCGGGCGAAGTCTTTTAAATAAAATTAATACCTAATAGTTTAAAAAAACCAAAAATCACGCTTTATATAAAATGTATTGTCATCGGTCCTCGATACATCTACACAGTTTGAATTAAATCTGACCGTTTGAAGTGGGTCAAAATCTCGTATAAAGGAGTTACAAACATACAAGTGATTTACTTTTGTGATATTACTTTAGCTAGAAACTTCGGATATACGTCTGAACCCATGTTTTGTGTTGTAGATTTGGATGACGACACCATAGATGCGCAGTGCCTTCTGTTCTTGATCGCTGGGTACGAGACCTCGAGTACGTTGCTGTCCTTTGGCCTTCACGTACTGGCCACCAAGCCCGACCTGCAGGAGAAACTGCGAGAGCACGTCCAGCAGATGACCGACGGCAAAGAAATGAGCTATGAACTCCTTGCTCAACTACATTATCTTGAAGGATTTTTATTAGGTAAGTCCAATATTGTTTACTTATAAGTCCTTAGGGTTCATAAATGAAAGCGAGGTAAGCACATGATATCCGGGTTAAATTGGGCGCGGCGGCCAGTCTCAATAGAAATTAGCCAACTGCGCAGGACATATTATAGTGCACAAGGGTGCGCGAACACAGGGACACTTTCTGTTCCAAGACTCTCATGATCCGATCGGACTACTAGCGACACGACCGGAAATAGGTCAGGTACAGGACCGACGGCTTTACGTAGTCTCCGGGGCACGGGGTTATAATACCGCCAACTCCCAGACTT
This sequence comes from Pseudoips prasinana, assembly GCA_951640165.1. Classification (NCBI taxonomy): domain Eukaryota; kingdom Metazoa; phylum Arthropoda; class Insecta; order Lepidoptera; family Nolidae; genus Pseudoips; species Pseudoips prasinana. Next base: position 23,101,190 of record OX621260.1, read on the forward strand.
CGGGCTGTTACTGAGAAATTTTCTTTTTACGGAAAATTCCCTAAATCACTTTTTACCGCGACCCGGGTTTGAACCCAGGACCTCATAGATAATGAGATCCAGGGTTAAAATCCCGGTTCAGGCCTCTAGACTAACGAAGCACATAGGCATGCGGCCAATCCATTTTATATATTATATAATATTTCTTGTATGTATATTAGACAAACAAGCAAGTGGTACCTGAGCACCGCCGTCCATGTAGGATTCGCAACACCAGAGGAGTCGCGGGTGCGTTGCCGGCGTTTAAAAGAGACACCATACCAGTGTTGCTGAACCTTCCCCCACCCCGAAGAGCTCTGGCGACCTTACTCACACGCAGAAACACAACATTAAAATTATTAATGTTATTATTAAGCAATGTCTTCTGTAAGGTGGAGGTACTTCCCCATTCGGGCTGCTCTTTGAGCGAATGAACGCTATGCCCTACCTCTCTTAAAAGCTGTGGACATCATTCGGCTGACACGGAGATAATGATGATTAGTAATATTGCAAGTACCATATAGTTAACTATATGGTATTTTTGAGAAGTAATGCCATGATACACCAATTTTAAATTTATAATCCTCACTTTCAGAAACTCTCCGATTATACCCTCCACTAGCGAGGGTGGACCGCGTGTGCACGAAGCCCTATACCCTACCCGGAACTTCCATACAACTCCAACCGGGCAACGTGGTGGCTATACCATTGTATGGAATCCATATGGATGCTGATTATTACCCTGAACCGACGGAGTTCCGTCCAGAAAGATTCATGAACGAGGATAAGAAGGAGCGAGCTTCCCATTTGTACTTGGCATTTGGCGCCGGCCCTAGAAATTGCATCGGTAAGATATTATTTTTATATCGGGGCAGTCTTTGGGGACTGCCGATAGAAGTGAAATCAATTTTTTCATTTCTCATACTTGGAAAGTAGCGTTTATTTGATCCGAGAGACGAGTGGAAGAGGCTATGGGCTTTATCGCCCATTTTTGGACGATAAAGACTCATAGTAATTGGTTCCCTCCCTTTTGTGGCAATAAATAAAAAAATAGAACTAAATTTGGTTAGGCAGTGTTGGCTGTATAAAATCTAACATAATAAAGAAAAATATGCTGCGGTGTGTCTAAACGGCCAGTGTGAATTAAAGACCCTCCATCTTTAAGTCACACGCGATTTTAAAATTTTTTACACATCCCAAAAGTGCACAACGCCGCTAAAGAAATAATCACACTGTCTCAAACAGGAGCGGAATAAACATAACAGCACACTTCTTCCCACATTTTTAGGGTTCCGTAGCTAAATGGCAAAAAACTGAACCCTTATAGATTCATCATGTCTATCTGTCCGTCCGTATGTCACAGCCAGTTTTTTCCGAAACTATAAGAGCTGAAGGTACTTGAAACTTGGTAAGTAGATGTATTCTGTGAACCGCATTAAGATTTTTACACAAAAATAGAAAAAGAATTTGGGGGATCGCCATACATAGAACTGAAACTCAAAATTATTTTTCATCGTACCCTTATATGTCTATGGATAGGTCTTCAAAATTGATATTGAGGTTTCTCAAATAATTTTTTTCTAAACTGAATAGTTTGCGCGAGAGACACTTCCAAAGTGGTAAAATGAGTGTCCCCCCCCCCCCCTGTAACTTCTAAAATAAGAGAATCATAAAACTACAAAAAATATATGATGTACATTATGGAAACTAACAACGAAAATTGGTTTGAACGAGATCTAGCAAGTAGTTCTGTTTTAATACGTCATAAACCGCTATTTGCTTTCATTTAATCAACTGTAATACTTGTTGCTACGGAACCCTTCATGTGCGAGTCCGATTTGCACTTGGCCGGCTCGGCCTTAGAAGTATCATAAATTGCTAGTCTGTTTTGTATTTCTTGAATTAACATCGATTCATCGACCTCTGGCGCCATAACAATAGATCGCGTGCGTTACGTCCACCCCTAGCAAATGCAGATTGCCGACTAAAGTGTGCGCCGTCTGCGTTAGCGCGCGTTGAAGCAAACGTTCAATTTTTTTCACTGACTCTTTGTGCCGAGCGGCGCGGCGCGGCGCGGCGTGGTCTGCCCGAATTTACACGGATTTTATGTGCGCCGGACTTTTTGCGCGTCGTGTGCGTTACTGCATATAATTGCATAGCTTCTATTTTCACAGACTAAAAAGTGCGTCACGGATAGTCTGTCGTCTGCGCTGCCCCTTAAAAATCATGTTTGATAAAGAACGCGGCATAAAGGTCTGGTCAGCATGCTTCCATCATACGGACTACCTTCTAGCCTGTGCACCTGGATTTCGGATTTCCTGAGTAGGCGGTCTATTTGAGTGGTCATAGATGGCTGCTCTTTCAGACCTCAAGGCTATTAATGCTGACTGAAATGAACTCCATAAACGCAAAGCTAAACTATGGAACACCCTCCGAGCGACGTGTTTGCAGACTCATGTAACATGGGTTTATTCAAGGCTAGGGTGAACGGGCATCTTATGGGTACGCGCGGTCCATCTTCGACCACATCTTCACTTACCATCCGATGAGATCGTGGTCAAGAGCACACCCATCTAGCTAAAAAACCTTGTCCTCATAATTTTGACAGCTGCTTAAAGTGTCCTTGTTGATATTTTCAGGGTTAAGATTCGCCATGCTGTCTGCAAAGTTAGCCATGGTATCACTCTTGAAGAACTTCAAGTTTTCAGTTTGCGAGAAGACTGTTGACCCGATACAATTCGACAAAAGATCACTGCTGTTAAAAGCTCAGGGTGGCTTATGGGTTCGCATTGAAACGATAGAAAAGGAATAAAATGAACATTCACATGGCTTAGAATGATTTTGCAAAAGTAAGAAACGGAGGACTCGTCCAAACTCTCGAAGATAATGTAGCACTATGATTGGCTGCTCTCCGAATGACGTGATATATTTAGCCAATCACAACGCTCCATTCCCGTTAAGAACTCGAATTGGTTCATTCGTTTCGTTATCTGTACTCTCGAACTAAGCCTACAAATAATTAATTCTATTAGTTTATTGCCCATCACCATTACCGCTTTAAGCCAAACTCAAAGAATACGTGTATCTCCTTAAAGAAAGACTGTTTATAAGAATACAGTATTTCTCCGTTAGAAATCAGAAGTGGAGCATTATAAAAATGCCGCACTGGAGGGTAGTTGTTGAAGAAAAGAGTTCTGCAATATTTATACTACAGATTCCTTGAAGTAAAACTGTTTAAAAAGATAAAATATATCTCCATTAGCAATCAGAAGTGGAACAGTTTAAGAATTCCAAAGTGGAGGGTAGCTGTTGCAGAAAAATGTCCTTCAATATTTATAGTTCTGTTCGGAAATGTATGGGAAACGGTATATATGTATTAATACTGAAGGAGATTTTTTTTAAAGATCTTTTAAATCCGATGCCTTAATGCTTGGATGTGATACTGAGATTGCAAATGCCATTCATTGGACCTGTTTAAAAAAAATATTATTTTCCCACATATGCTTTATAACCATAACTGAAGTGAGAACAGGCAGGAAGATTTCATTTGAACGAAACAGTATTTTGAATGTTCAATCAATGTATAAATAGTACAAAAGCAAAGATTTTACCAATTTTCTGTCTTAGTACAAACGTTCTATGGTATAGAATGGGATATCACAAGGCTGTACATATAGCCTTTATCTGCTCATGTTCAAAACATGTTATTTGGTTTAGTAATAAGTTTATTTTACTCATAGTAAATAAGTGTATTGGTGTAGGGTTAGATAAATCTAGCCGTTGTAAGGCATCGCTCGTTTACAAGCAACTGGATCAATGTCTAAAAGAGGGTACTTGTAAAACACCAACAACCGCGCTGGACTAGATAGCTAACTCCATAAGCAACAACTTTTGTTCTGCGAGTTCGGACATAACTCAATACATAAAAAAATACACGGACGACTGGCGAATAGAGAAATGCGTCAAGTTCAAGGGCATTAGCGCTGTACCAGGGGCCATCATCAACATGTCAGCAATGTACGTCCACTGCTGAACAAAACTCTTCCCAATGAATGGGGGGCGGGTATGCCATAATCGCCACGCTTGGCAGACGGGTTGGCGATTGTAGTTTGATGGTCATAGTTCACAGAAAAATGCTGCTGCCCGTTCTCTGGTAGGTATTCCCTCGGTCGATTTCTACGCCCCTCGCGGGATGAGATGGGGTGATGGTATATTTACGTAATTTGTGATGCGCGTAGAGATATTAACATTTAAGCGGGAAATAAAATTAATGCTTTTTATTGTATGAATATAAAATTTTACAAATTATCAAAAGTTGTTGCTTATGGCGTTAAGTATAGAATACTGCGAGGTTGCTGGTGTTTTAGACGTAACCCTGTAGTCTTTTTACATTTTCCATAGTACAAAATCTGCTTAAATTGGCATCAGATGGCCGTGTGTAAATAATGTCCCAGGATATTATACTCAGCTCAATATTTGCAATGCCTTGCATTTCTAGTTATAATGCGTTAAACTGAAGCTTTTATTTTTTCATGTAACTCAAGTGATTATCTATCCGCTGAAAATTATTTATTGAAGTAAAATTATTTTAAGATTTTATTGGGTAAATAGTGTAGGAACTCTGTTGAAATTAATGTATGGAATTTGTCACTTTTCCTATTCACACCTGGATGTGTACTGGTTTTATTGACAATGATATATTCATAATTATATTTATGGCCATTTTTTTTTTATATATATATATTACGTTATAATTACATGACACATACAGATGTGAATTTATTTTAAGATGTACAGACGCCAGCACATCAAGCGACCACAATCAAATTTCCCCAATTGAAAGTTGAAACCTTATGTTTTTTGTGATAACGTTGAAAATCTATAAAAGATGTTTGACAGATGGGGTAGCTGGATGTGCTGGCGTCCATACATATATGACGTCAAGTGTGGCAGCGTAAAGCTTTGCGCGGCAATTAAAAAAAAAGGGATACTTTTACACAATTTTGTAAGGGTATTAATTGAGTACTGAGTACATCCATTATGGTCAATTGTAATTCATTTCTGAAATAATTAATGTTACCACAAATAATTTTTTAAGGACTTTTTTATAAGAAAGAAAATAATATATTTTAGTTTGTATATTTTTTTTAATTACGGTTGCGGTAGTTTCATAAATGCTGCTATGAAGAAGCCTATAGAATCCCTGTATAGGTTTTCAACCGGTCTTAGTGCATTATTGTCTGGACCAAATCTTTGTACCAGCAATCTGAAAGGTAAAGAGAATATTAATTAATAATATATATAATAAGATAAGATATAAGAAAACTGTAGTGAGATGAGTGCCCAAACAAAACAGTACAAATAATCATTAATATATGCATTTAAACATCTTAAGGCCGGGACTCCACCAAAGAGGAGACGACCAGAAATGTTTTTTAAACAACCAATACAATTTTGTTATTGACACATCTCCTCTCCTCTCCGCTCAGCTTCTCTTCTCGTCACCACTGCACGTCGTCCGCGCACAGCTCACATCTCCGCTCCCATCGTGCCATACAAATATTACACATCTCCGCACAGCGATCTCCACTGAAGCTGAGCGGAGAGATGTGTCAATAACACTATTCTATTGGTTGTTTAAAAACATCTCTCTGCTCTTCTCGTCTCCGCTTTAAAGCCACTTTTGCAGTGCGAAGGATCTATTTCACCTCCATACGTAGGAATTTCGTCAATACTGGTAATTCCGTCTTGTACACTACTAAACTAATTTGAATGTCATTCCATCTCACTCTAATATAGCTCATATGAATGAAACAGAAATTATGGCATATCCCCCAAGAATCATCTTGGGGGATATGCCATAATCGCCACGTTTTGGCGATCGCAGTAAGATAGTCATAGTACTCATGTGTTTCTATCTAGCGGGGCCCCCTTAGCTAGAGCGATGAAAGTGATGAGAGCGGTTAGCTTGTTCAATGTACCTACCAAATATAATGAAATAGTCCAATGTACCTCCGTTGTATCCACAGAAATCACCTCTGAAGTCGATTTCCATCCAGCGGGGCCCTCCGTCGATATCACGCCGAGATACCTAAAAATGGTGTCAGACGAAACTTGGCCCAATGTACCTTCCTATTCATGTATTTCTTCTTAAAAAAGTTTGATGGTATACCAGAAATTAAGTATCAAAGTTTTGTCTAGCCAGCGGGGCCCTTTGTTATTTGAATTTACACGTGCGGAAAATGCAGACCATTCTTATGTTTTACCAAGGTACCCGCTGGCTAGACAAAACTTTGATACTTAATTTCTGGTATACCATCAAACATTTTTAAGAACAAATACATGAATAGGAAGGTACATTGGGCCAAGTTTCGTCTGACACCATTATAAGGTATCTCGGCGTGATATCGACGGAGGGCGCCGCTGGATGGAAATAGACTTCAGAGGTCATTTCTGTGGATACAACGGAGGTACATTGGACCATTACATTATATTTGGTAGGTACATTGAACAAGTTAACCGCTCTCATCACTTTCATCGCTCTACCTAAGGCTGCGGTTAGACGACGCGACGCGAAAATATTCTTGCGGCCGCCGCGCGGCGACCGCGCGGTGGCCGCGTACTAACTGTTCAGTTATAGCAAATTTATGTTTTATTAACTAGGATGTAAAGTTGAAATTAATTTTGAGTAACTAACTGCGCGGTGACCGCGCGGCGTTCGCTCCTCGATCACACGGCGGCCGCGCGGCCGTCTCGCTCGAATCACTCGAATGTTCTCGATGTACGCCCCGCGCCGGCGTCCCCGCATTCTCCTTTCATTGGTCCGTCAGTCACTTGCGCGAGACGTCGTGACGCGCGGACATCGTGATTTCGAAGATGGATGAACTGAGTATCAATCCTGAGACATTGATATCTTTAGTGGAAGAAAGAAATATCCTTTTTTTTAGGATGAATCCAAAATATTCTGCATTTCTTTTTTTCTTTCTTTTTGCTTTGTCGGTACAAGTAATATGCAATCATAATTTTATTCTTCTTAGTCAAATAGCTCATAACGAACACGTGTGAATTTTAAGAAAGACCAAGATCAACTGGAAATGGTTCGGGTTCGCAGTGGCGGCGTGGCCACCAGGCCTGACCGCGCGGCCGCCGCGCGGATACCGTACTTTCGCCGCGCGGCCGACACGCTGTAACATTCCGTGTCATATAAACGCGCCCTAAGGGGGTCCCGCTAGATAGAAACACATATAGTACTCAGATGGAAGCTGCTGCCTGTCCTCTGGTATATATTCCCTCGGGACGACTTCTATGCTCCCCACGGGATGAGATGGGGTGATGATATTCTCATGTACGCTGCATTCACCACGCAGCTTAAATGGGCTAAAATTTGATCATCCGGTGGGTCTAAATTTAATCGTCCGGTGGGTCCCAAAACAGCAACCTCTACCAATCCGGAGTAGGCGCTCTGCGTTAAGCTACAAACGATACACACTGGCCGATCAAATTTTCAATTCCATTGCTAACACCCTTTAAGAGGATATAAGTGTTATCCATCGGCTTTGTTTTCTAGAAATATGACGGCAGACTGATGTTTTCATTTTTACTTAGTTTTGAGCCAAAACTAAAACACACACACACTAAAGATGCCTTATTCTCTTCGTAAGAAATATATTAGAAAAAAGGGATGGTATTAAAATAGGTTGGTATAGCATAAGATCGGGGGCAATATTAAGTTATGCAAACAAATTTTAAAGGTTTTAAGTTAACGTATTGTAAAGGTTTTATATGAATTAAACGAATTTTAAAGGTTTTAAAATAATTAAACAAATCGTAAAAGTTCTGATGGAAAGCCTAAAATTGTCCACATTTAAGACTTTATAAATACTTAATAATATATTTATGTTAACAGCGAATAATTGTAGTCTCAATTATTGATATTCTTGCCATGATAAAACAATGTACTTTTAAATAAAACAAATTGATTTGACTTACCGTTGTTCGTCATTTAACCCTTTATCTGGCAACCCAGGTCCGCCCAGGAGTGGTGCAGAGGGAATTAGTTGTAGGCAAGGGAACTTCTCAAGGGCCCATTCTACTATGCCTTCATTTTCGTCTTTAGTTATCGTGCATGTACTGTATACTAACTTGCCACCCACTTTTAATACTTTTACTGCCTGAAATAGCAAGTTTTATTTCTTAGACACATTTCATTTCAGATTCGACCCCACAAGTACATTGGCGATTCGTAGTACTAAGAGAAGAGAATAACTGCAACAGAGAAGAGGAGCTGTTTTTTCTTTCTTTTAATGTCAAGACTGTCGCGATTTGTACACATTAAAATATATTGTGGACACTGGACGCACATTGCACCAGCTGTGGTCACGGTCGACCTGTGACCACGGCTAGTAAAATCGATGCTAAAACAAAGGGTAAATAATAATTAAAAAGTAATGATTTGCCACAAATTACTACCCGTGTCCACAATATATGATAATGTCAGACTACGCCGACACTCAGTTGGCATGAGATTGACCGAAAAATATTTATGTTCATGAGCACTTCCTGGTCTCAGTGTTTTCTGTGTATTGTATGGTTACTTGTAAAACACCAACAACCTCGCAGTACTGGATAGCTAACAGCAAGAGCAACAACTTTTGTTCTACCAGTTTTGATAATAAGTGAGTTTCATTTTCGTACAAAAATAAGTATTAATTTAATTTCCCGCTTGAATGTTTATAACTCTATGCGCATCTCGCAGAGATTACTGACTTTTTTTTGTTTTTTTTGACGTGACGCTATAGTTAGCCTAGGAGGCTTTCACTACTTCACCGGACTATAGAGGCGAGCAGAGGGCTCGAGCCGTCTAGCAATTAAGTAACCCGCGCCGGAGGGCACCCCCTGTGGGGTTCGAACCTCGACTCTGGGCGATTACTGGCGGAAAGAGGGCAGAGATCATCATTTTAGGGAGTTTTATCGATACGATTGCCTACAGTAAGCTGTGCAATTAATTAGACAAATCTGGCGAAGAAAATGTTATTATTAGCAGCGCAAGCGCGGGTCGAGCGTCGTCTGAATGGAACATAGACCTACCTAATGTCCCGACAGTACAACAAAAACTAGTAAAATATTTTTATTTATTTATAATATGCCTTATACTCACTTCTGCCAACAACTTTCGTTGAACAAATTTATAAGATTGTATCTGTTTCGGTGTCATTTTGTTTTGCAATTGAGGTCTTTGTCCTAGCCCACTGCAAGGTGCATCCAGGAGTACTTTGTCAAAGCTGTTAGGTGGAAACGGGGGGCCGTGCTTAATATCTTCACTGTTCTCCGCGCAACACTTGGTGGAATCATAAGCATATGCAGAAACACAAGTCACCCCTTGAATGTTACAGCTCTCTTTGATTTTAGCAGCCTTTGGAGGCGTTTTATCTAATGCGATTATGGAGGCCTGTAACAATATATACATTAAATAAAATAAAATATAATCTTTTTCTTTTTAATATCCCATAAAAAACCCGCCCGCACTAGTGAATCTCTTCCCCGTGTCGCGGGATACTTTATAGTAGTACGGAGTCTGGATGTAATTTGTGCCCGTCTATTATATATTTTATAATAGACGGGCACAAATTACATCCAGACTCCGTACTACTATTTATGGGTCACACAAATAGTTGTCCGGCGCGGCAATCCAACCCTGGACACGACGCGGCGAGACGACTGTCTTAGCCTCAACTACATAGTAATGTTATCTTATCATTAAACACTAAAAAACCGATCACAAAGGACCTATTCCTGCTTAGAACCAAAACAGTGCAGAAATGCTTAATGGAATCTTGACGGGCCGATAGGCGTGGTTGGCAGGTACTTGCCTTTCGCGCCGCAGGGTGTGGGTTCGATTTTAGTAATATTTTGTGCAGACAATATTTCTCCTGGGTGTAAATCAAATAAGTCTTAATTAATTGGTTTATGTGTTTTATTCATGTATGTCGGTCTACGTCTACGTACACCTAGACGGTCACCGTAGCCTAGTTGGTAGTGCTCCTGCCTACGAAACTGGTGGTCCTGGGTTCGAATCCCGGTAAGTGCAAATATTTGTGTGATGAGCACGAATATTTGTTTCTGAGTCATGGATGTTTTCTATGTATATAAGTATTTATCTATCTATATAAGTATGTATATCGTCGCCTGGTACCCATAGTACAAGCTTTGCTTAGTTTGGGGCTAGGATGATCTGTGTCACATTGTCCCCAGATATGATTATTATTGAAGTTATACTTCTTTTGGCGCGATGGAGAAAAATGATGAGAGTGAATTTTTACGATGCGCGCGCACACCGACACCAAAAAATTTAACAGCATGAAGTTAGTTCAAGGTGGTATGACAGTGAATTTTTACACCGACACCAAAAAAATTAACAGCATGAAGTTAGTTCTAGGTGGTATGACAGTGAATTTTTACACCGACACCAAAAAATTTAACAGCATGAAGTTAGTTCTAGGTGGTATGACAGTGAATTTTTACACCGACACCAAAAAATTTAACAGCATGAAGTTAGTTCTAGGTGGTATGACAGTGAATTTTTACACCGACACCAAAAAATTTAACAGCATGAAGTTAGTTCTAGGTGGTATGACAGTGAATTTTTACACCGACACCAAAAAATTTAACAGCATGAAGTTAGTTCTAGGTGGTATGACAGTGAATTTTTACACCGACACCAAAAAATTTAACAGCATGAAGTTAGTTCTAGGTGGTATGACAGTGAATTTTTACACCGACACCAAAAAATTTAACAGCATGAAGTTAGTTCTAGGTGGTATGACAGTGAATTTTTACACCGACACCAAAAAATTTAACAGCATGAAGTTAGTTCTAGGTGGTATGACAGTGAATTTTTACACCGACACCAAAAAATTTAACAGCATGAAGTTAGTTCTAGGTGGGATGACAGTGAATTTTTACACCGACACCAAAAAATTTAACAGCATGAAGTTAGTTCTAGGTGGTATGACAGTGAATTTTTACACCGACACCAAAAAATTTAACAGCATGAAGTTAGTTCTAGGTGGTATGACAGTGAATTTTTACACCGACACCAAAAAATTTAACAGCATGAAGTTAGTTCTAGGTGGTATGACAGTGAATTTTTACACCGACACCAAAAAATTTAACAGCATGAAGTTAGTTCTAGGTGGTATGACAGTGAATTTTTACACCGACACCAAAAAATTTAACAGCATGAAGTTAGTTCTAGGTGGTATGACAGTGAATTTTTACACCGACACCAAAAAATTTAACAGCATGAAGTTAGTTCTAGGTGGTATGACAGTGAATTTTTACACCGACACTAAAAAATTTAACAGCATGAAGTTAGTTCTAGGTGGTATGACAGTGAATTTTTACACCGACACCAAAAAATTTAACAGCATGAAGTTAGTTCTAGGTGGTATGACAGTGAATTTTTACACCGACACCAAAAAATTTAACAGCATGAAGTTAGTTCTAGGTGGTATGACAGTGAATTTTTACACCGACACCAAAAAAATTAACAGCATGAAGTTAGTTCAAGGTGGTATGACAGTGAATTTTTACACCGACACCAAAAAAATTAACAGCATGAAGTTAGTTCTAGGTGGTATGACAGTGAATTTTTACACCGACACCAAAAAATTTAACAGCATGAAGTTAGTTCTAGGTGGTATGACAGTGAATTTTTACACCGACACCAAAAAATTTAACAGCATGAAGTTAGTTCTAGGTGGTATGACAGTGAATTTTTACACCGACACCAAAAAATTTAACAGCATGAAGTTAGTTCTAGGTGGTATGACAGTGAATTTTTACACCGACACCAAAAAATTTAACAGCATGAAGTTAGTTCTAGGTGGTATGACAGTGAATTTTTACACCGACTCAAAAAATTTAACAGCATGAAGTTAGTTCTAGGTGGTATGACAGTGAATTGTTACACCGACACCAAAAAATTTAACAGCATGAAGTTAGTTCTAGGTGGTATGACAGTGAATTTTTACACCGACACCAAAAAATTTAACAGCATGAAGTTAGTTCTAGGTGGTATGACAGTGAATTTTTACACCGACACCAAAAAATTTAACAGCATGAAGTTAGTTCTAGGTGGTATGACAGTGAATTTTTACACCGACACCAAAAAATTTAACAGCATGAAGTTAGTTCTAGGTGGTATGACAGTGAATTGTTACACCGACACCAAAAAATTTAACAGCATGAAGTTAGTTCTAGGTGGTATGACAGTGAATTTTTACACCGACACCAAAAAATTTAACAGCATGAAGTTAGTTCTAGGTGGTATGACAGTGAATTTTTACACCGACACCAAAAAATTTAACAGCATGAAGTTAGTTCTAGGTGGTATGACAGTGAATTTTTACACCGACACCAAAAAATTTAACAGCATGAAGTTAGTTCTAGGTGGTATGACAGTGAATTTTTACACCGACACCAAAAAATTTAACAGCATGAAGTTAGTTCTAGGTGGTATGACAGTGAATTTTTACACCGACACCAAAAAATTTAACAGCATGAAGTTAGTTCTAGGTGGTATGAGAGTGAATTTTTACACCAACACCAAAAAAATTAACAGCATGAAGTTAATTCTAGGTGGTATGAGAGTGAATTTTTACACCGACACCAAAAAATTTAACAGCATGAAGTTAGTTTTAGGTGGTATGAGAGTGAATTTTTACACCGACACCAAAAAATTTAACAGCATGAAGTTAGTTCTAGGTGGTATGAGAGTGAATTTTTACACCGACACCAAAAAATTTAACAGCATGAAGTTAGTTCTAGGTGGTATGAAAATTGATAACTATGTTCAAGTTGTATATTAAGAAGTATAACTTCTAACGCGTGTACATAAGTACACACAAGTTTTTTTATGTTCATTCATGTGTCCAAATATTTGGTATTTTATTATAATATGCAATGGGGGTTAACTATCCGTGGACCTCACACGTGCGCGCTATCAGAATATCAGCGCTGTCACAATATTGCGACGGCCAATGCTGAGATAAATGCCTTTTCACCTAGAACGGACTATATATTTTAAGCTTTCAATATGTACTTTTCTGTTATTGTATCATTTGGTTGTCAATCGTGGTAATGAAGAAATGATATTTCCCTTCTTTCTTTAACGAAATTATATGTATAAGAATATATTGTAAAAAAAAAGTAGTATGTATATGTAGTATATCAGTTTCCATAGTAATAGCTCTGCTTAGTTGGGGATCAGATGGCCGTTTGGGAATAGTGTCCCATTGTATAATATATCTCATGGGTGCATCGTTCATTAATGCACTGATTTTTATTTTCTATTTATCTATAAGTACTAATATTATAAAGAGGTAACATTTGTGAGTTTGTGACGTTGTAAGGGGTAATCTCTGGATCTACTGAAACGATTTCAAAATTATTTCACCAATAGAAAGCTACGTTATTGTGGAGTGTCATAGGCTATGAAAAATGCCATTATTTATCCCGAACTTTTAACCCGAAGTGTTACCCGGGACATACGGGCAGGGACAAAAATATTTATAACGCGGAACGAAGTCCGCGGGCACTGCTAGTATTTATTATTCTAAGTGGAACTCCTATTTAACCCTGTACATAATTATGTATTGCTACAAAAAGAGGAACACAGTTGGATTACTAACTTGGTCATCAGACATTTCAGCTAAGTGGGTTGTTTTATTACCAGGTGCCGCGCACATATCCAGGATATTTTCATTAGGCTGCGCATCCATGACCCAGCCGCACACAATGGAAGGCAAGTTTTGTAGAAGTACCGTCCCTTGAGGGAAGATTGTCTCATTCACTACGGGCAACCTCGATGCTGGCAGAAGGGTATGTACAGCTATACCACTGGAAAATAATGCAATATTATTCCGACAAACATCATCATCAACCTGATATTGTCCACTGCTGGACATAGGCCTTCCCGAAAGGTTTCAAAGTCAAAAATTATTTATTCCATAAAAATTTTACATTTATGTAGAATGGTTATATTTTTATTTTACCCTACCGTGCAGTGCATGACGTGGCAGCTACTGAGAAACACTGCCAGAAAACTCAGTAGGAATCCTTTTATAAAATAAAATATACTTAAGATTAATTACAATCGTGTGTTGACTCAGAACAACTCAATCCCAAGCACTTTTATCACTTAAATAATCAGAAATTTTGTAATATCCCTGCTACAAAATTTGGCTTTAATAATTCTTTTAAACTTATTCGTAGACAATTCTCTAATATCACTGGGAAGTTTGTTATAGAATCTTATACATTTGGAGGGGTTTGCCGTAGTCAACGCGCTTGGCATGCGAGTTGGCTCGCGCAATGCTAGTATACGGGAGGCACTGCTGCCCGGTTATATGTATCCCTTCTTAGCCAGTGGTGGATTGGCCCTAAAAGGCCCAGTAGGCCCGGTCCTTGGGCGGCCAGATATTAAGGGAGGCAATTCCTGACAAAAAAGGCATATACAATGGCGTGTAAGCTAAGTAAATATCACCCCTTGCCGAGTATGTTCTTTGTTCAGCACAATTACTCAAATTAGTAGGTGAATGTGTAGCTTAACCCTTAATCGGACTATGGGATAATAGATCCCACCTTATTTTAAACTCTATTATGTTGTAATAAGAGCTAAAAACCAATGAATTATGAACATATCCTATGCCCGATTAAGGGTTAAAGCAGCGAAGAGGCTTAATCGTTCTTTTCTTATCAAAGTTAGTAATAAATTCAGTATATACCCAGTCTTTATGAGAAAGGGTGCTGAGAGAGGGGCGGCACATATCCTGGGTCCTAGAGCGGCCAAGACTGCAAATCCGCCACTGTTCTTAGCCTGTTGCTTTAAGTAAAAAAAAAGTATAATTACCTAGGCAAATTTTTCTTTCGAATTTAATTAGTTTGCTAACTCAATCCAGAGAATTTTTGTTTTTTAGTACTTAATTTAATTTTAATTTATAGCCTTTTTCAGACATAAGTATACATTACATCATGAGAATATCAAACTGCTTTAATGAAATTAAGACTTTTAAAATATTATACTGCGCATTTGTAAGGAGTAATTTGGAGTACGCGTCTTCTGTTTGGAATCCCAACTATAATTTATATATTGATCAAATCGAAGCCATACAGAAGCGATTTGTGAAATATTTGTGTTTTCGTGCAAATGTAGGATATAGTTCGGAGAATTATCTCGAGCTTTGTAAAAAGTTTCACTTTCTGCCTCTCAAAATACGTCGCGATACATCTGATATTTTATATTTATTAAACATTATGTCTAGTAAAATTGACGTTCCCGAACTAGTCAGTAAGTTGTATTTTAATGTTCCAAGTGTAACCCGTTTCAATCCCCCCTTGTTTATTCCCAGAGTTTCAACTAACTATCGTCAAAATTCCTTCCTGATAAGAGCGAGCAAAAATTTGAATAAGTTATGTAAAAAGCATAACCTAGATCCACACACACTTACGAATAGTGCAGCAAAGCGGTGTCTAAGCCTTGATTTCTTTGTAAGTGATATGTAGTACATATATGCGATATATCATTAGTATTAAGAAACCTAAATATGGAATTTACACCTTTTAACTGTATAATCAATTACTATTAGTGAAAACCTGTAATTGGCTTCCTGTTTTGTATTGCAATGTCTAAAAATGTGTAAAATAGCTGTTGGTTTTCCGATAAATAAATAAATAATTACACTTGTGGCGCAGCGGGTCTCGGGTTCGAGTCCGCCGGACATCTATTTGTGTGACCCATAAATAGTTGTTCTGAGTCTTGATGTAATTTGTGTCCGTCTATTATATGTTTGTTATTTCCCCGCGACACAGGGATTAGATTCCCTAATGCGGGCATTGTCTTTTTAAAAGAAAGAAGGAGAAGAAGACATTTTATATGCCTTGGGCAAAGGAATTTTTTACATAGCCAGCCCATTTCCGCTTTAGTGATCTTAATTTTAACACCACATCTTCGGGTCTTTGTAGCTTTCCTAATTGATGATTTCTATTTTTCTTTTCCATACCATATTTTTTTTGTTCCATACTTTGCTGGCAAGTTTAAAGTTTGTATTTATAAATTTAGAAAGCGCCCAAGTATGGCATCCATATTTTAGGATAGGGAGTATACAAGTGTAGCTTTTTAGTACTATCCAGACTTAAATAATGAAGAAAAGATAACTACTTCCTCCTTCCTTTGACTCCCAAAATAGGTAAATTACAGTAAAATCAACAAAGCCAACAGATAACAGCCATTAGGTGCCTCACTTGCTTGTTAACCTTACCATTATATTAAAATAAATCAATTAAAATACTTACTTAGGCTGAACTCCATTATCAAACAGA
This sequence comes from Pseudoips prasinana, assembly GCA_951640165.1. NCBI lineage: Eukaryota > Metazoa > Arthropoda > Insecta > Lepidoptera > Nolidae > Pseudoips > Pseudoips prasinana. The sequence goes on from OX621260.1 coordinate 23,117,588, forward strand.
TCAGACCGCAACATTTTAAGATATCCAGTTCCCACATACTGCTTTCTTCCTTCATACTGAACTTTCAAACCTCTTCTACAGTTACCTTCCAGGTCTCCATAAATATCAACTCTTTCATTCAACTGACAATCTGAAAAAAAAAACAAATTCAATTAATTTAAGAAGGTTTTGATTTTTAATTTACATAATTATATATATTTTTTTTAATATATTAAACTCTACTAATACTACAGCGCCATCTGTAGTTAGTTTTAATTTATTTATGTATATAATTTACTTTTTCGTAGATTTAGTTTTACTTTCTAATGTAGGTAGTTATGTATGTTCATAAGTTTATATACCGGCAATTGTGGAGATCTTTGGGGGAGGCCTTTGTCCAGCAGTGGACGTCTTTCGGCTGATATGATGATGATGATGATGATTTAGGTTCTTTGTTATTAAGTTAAGTTAAATACTTGTATTATTATAATAAAATAGTTAGACTATATAAACTCTATATCATTCAGATAAAAAACTACATCCGTCTTTTCAATTTGCTGCTATGTTTGGGTACCACTTCACTAGATGGTGTGCAGTATAGTTAAGGTGTAACCGTCCAGTCCAATGATGGAACATGGGCAGTCCAAAATCTTAAACAGAAATGTGAAATTCATCTACATTAATTGCACAAGCAAAGAGTGTGCAAATACAAGTAGTTGATAATAATACAATAATAATATCTAGGGACAATGTCACACAGATCATCCTAGCCCCAAACTAAGCAAAGCTTGTACTATGGGTACCAGGTGACGATATACATACTTATATAGATAGATAAATACTAAATACATAGAAAACATCCATGACTCAGAAACAAATATTCATGCTAATCACACAAATATTTGCACTTACCGGGATTCGAACCCAGGACCACCAGCTTCGTAGGCAGGAGCACTACCAACTAGGCTATGGTGACCGTTGAAGCAATGTAACTCAAGATATGATCTGAAATATTTATCTCCACTTTGATTATTTTATGAATCTATGATTAAGGCATTGCCTATGTCATTTTGGACAATCAGAAGAAAAATAGTCAAACTCATTAGTTTTGTTTACCTTAGATCAAGCTGTGAACTATAAGTTACCACACCAATTTCAACCTTATCACTTTGGAATAAGGTCCAAAAATCATGAAAAACAATATAAAGCCTGGTTAATGTGCTGGCTGTACTTGCAACTACATGATAATTAACAGAACAACAGGACCTGCTTATGTTCCCAGCTCGTAAATACTATAATTGTTATCATCGCTAAACAAAAAACAGGAATAATATATAAATATTGAATAATCATAAGTTATTGGTGAGGTTAAGCATCTAGGCTTGCGGTCAGTCCATAGATGGGTCACCGCCAAAGTGGTTTAATTTCTGAGCATCTCCATTCTTCAGTGGGCAAGTTAAGCTGTTGGTTGTGGTTGCAGACATTAGGCAACAGTTGTTAAGCCATGTGAGAAGCCTAATGAATGACTTGAACAACTCTGATACTAGGGTAACCACTGCCCACACAATAAGTAAATGATTTTTATCTTAAGTTCAGGGTTACTCATGGTCAGGTTGTACAAGTTTTTTTGTTTTTTTTTTTCTTTATGGCAATCTGCCGATGTTTTCAGCAATTTCTGCCAGGTCACGTGTTTGTTGATTCCTCATGGGAAGGTTGTTCAAGTTATTTCTAATTAAAGATCAAATATAATAAACAACACTTACTAACAGGCAATCCCATAACCCCTGGAGCAAATACATGAGCTCCTCTCAAAACAGCAGCCGCACACAATGCATCAACTATCACTTCCTTCCCAGTTTTTTCCAAAACAACTTGTTCAGGCCATTGCTCTAGAATTAGACAGTCTTCTCTTAACAAATAGAAGCTAGGTATCTGTAGCGTGTTTAGCTCTTTGCTTTGCTATAAAAAAATTGTTAAGGAATTATCAAAATAAATAAGTAAGCATTATTTCAATAGAAAAGCTGTGAAGAGGCAGTATGATAGAAAATAATCTAATTATATTCATCATCATGGCTATATAATAACAATGATGATTCTACCAACGTGAAAAATTTAGAAAACATGATAGCAAAAATAATAATCATAGAAGAAATGAAAATGCTACCTATAAATCATTGTGAAATTATATATATATATGTAGGTACTTAAAAATAAATAAATATACAAATGTACAGACGCCAGTACATCAAGCTACCCCAATCCGTCAAATTTCCCGAATTGAAATGAACCTTATGCTTATGTGATAAAGTTGAAAATCTATAAAAGAAATTTGACAGATTGGGGTAGTTAGATGAGCTAGTGTCTGTACAGACGCCAGCACACCAAGCTACCCCAATCTGTCAAATTTTCCCAATTGAAAGTAAACCTTATACATTTGTGATAAAGTTGAAAAACTATAAAATAAATTTGACAGATAGGGGTAACTGGATGTGCTAACCCGCCCCTAAGGATACCCACTGACCCTGGCTGTCTGTACATAGACCATAAACAACTTATCATATTTTAAAAGGATAAGTAAACAAAAACATTACTAGAATTAAAAAGTAATAAAAATAAGCCGAGAGGTGATAAAGGCCAGGACACTAAGAAGAATATTCTGCAAAGTGACAGAAAATTGGAGCAAAAACAAGTGATAAAAAGAATCAAGCTGGACACAGATGTATAGAATGAATCATGGTTAAAGAGTATATTAAGAGGTTCTGAGGTGACCCATTATCACCATAGATCAACATTTATGCCATATAAATGTTGATCGTTGATCGAGTCGCGTGCGGGCGCGTTAGCTGAGCAGACGCATCGCAAATTAAATTTTTAAATTGGAAGTATCACTCAAGTAAATTTCGAACTAATGTTCTATCAAATTAGTGCTAAAGTGAATTAACTCGTCAGTGTACCCTTACGTCGCTGCACCTCAAGTCACTGATAAGAAACCCCGTCACACCACCGAAGGAAAGAGACGGACGCATGTTCTAAATCCCGTCCCGCTCATACACCAACGTGGTAACAAAAAATCTACAAAGATATAAAATGAGCGCGCAACGTTCTCCGACTGGAAGCGACCTTTCAACATCACGAAGTGACTCACATTTGAATATGCTATCTGACGAACACCGTACAGATTTCGCAGATACAAGTAGAGCTACAATTAGATATAAACGGAAGGATACAGACGACAACAATCACATCACTGAGCAACTGAAAACTCTGGGTGAGCAAATGTCTATAATCCTGGTCTCACTTAAGTCAATCGAAACAAAACAAAATGAATTTATGACAAAGATTTGTTCAGAAATTAAATCAATCAACGAGAAGATAGACTCAAATAAATCTGCTATACAGACCCTACAAGATAAAGAGAAAAAGAATGAAAAAATTGTGAAATCCTTAGAAATCGATGTCGTTAAACTTAAGATGACGCCTCCATCACCTACCAATCAACCTATGCCCAGCTCCAGCGTGACAGAATCTATACTCAGGGAAATAAGGGAACGAGATTTTCGAAGCAAGAACGTTGTTATAGTAGGGATACCTGAACCGATATCATTGGACAAAGATGAACGGAAGGAAAATGACAAACAAAGAGTCAATATAATATTAAAAAATATTGATTCTGCCTGCCCAGAGCCTAAATCTATTTTGCGGTTTGGGAAATATATCCCGAACAAAAATCGCCCAGTTAAGATTTGTTTTAATTTGAAACAGACAGCCAAAGGTATTTTACGCAACAAAAATAAATTAGTAGATGATACCACCAAGATATACTCCGATCAAACTCCACAGCAAAAAAAATATATGAAGGAATTAACAGAGGACCTCAAACGCAGACACAAAGATGGAAATACCAACCTTATAATAAAATATATACAAGGCGTACCTAAAATTATAGAGAAGCCATCAAAAAACTAAATGAAGCCATACCTAGTACGGAAAAACCGATCACTAAGCACATAAACAATATTTCACATCAAATTTACGATCACTATGATAATATTATACCCAAAAAGAATTCTATTAGATTTTTATATGCAAACGTGCGTAGCATTATGAAACCATACAAATTAGACGAGCTGAAATGCATAGTGCAATCTTTTAAGCACCATCTCCATATAATAATCTTAAGCGAAACTTGGATCAAAAGCACAGACGAGGCTAAACGAACTCAGATACCCGGATATAAACACTTTTACAGCTTTAGACCCAAGACCAGGGGAGGAGGCGTATCAATATTTGCGCATAATAGCTTGAAACACCTTGAGATTACTGAACGCTGTTTGAACGATAACCACTATCTTTGGATACACCTTGAAAATTATTGCTTGGACGTTGGCGCCGTTTATAGAAAATCAGTAAGCACGAACATCAGATCATTTTTCGAAACATATGACGGCCAACTTCAAAAGTCTAAAAGAGGCATAATATTCGGAGACTTCAACCTAAATTTGCTGAATGAAGATCACTCAATTACTGTTTACAAAGATATTCTAGAAGAAAACGGATACAAAATTCTGAACAACATTGACCCAACATTCTGCACCCGTGTTACATCCACTACAAAAACTATAATTGACCATGTATGCACAAATTTAAAAAACGATAATTTCAACTTTGCATTATTTGATTCACCTATGTCGGACCATAAACAGATATATTTAGAAATTGAAAGACAAAAACATAAAACTCCACCAAAACTAGAATACGAAGCAATTAACTACGACCAATTATATATAGCCATGACTGAATATGTTAGAAAAAATGAAAACTATTCTTATAAAATACTAGAAGAAAATTTCATGTCCTGCATGAGGAAATGTAAAACCAGTAAACTAAAGGTACAAAATCGACCCCGACAAGAATGGATTAATAAAGACATCATTCAAGAAATTAATATAAGAAACTTGTTATGGAGTAAACATAAGGCTAGTCCAAATGACGATGTTAAAAAAGAAGAATTTATAGAAAAACGAAACGAAGTCTTAGCGAAAATACAAAAAACCAAATCCCACTATTACTACAAAGCATTCTCTAAATGCACAAAGAAACCCAAGAAAATGTGGAGTCTTATAAATAGCCTCTCAATGAATAAAATAAAGGAAATTGCTGTACCCACGAAGCTGCAAACTGAACTTGGTGTCTTCAATGGTGAGAAAGAAATCAGTGACCAATTCAACAATTATTTCTCCAATATTGGTATGATCTTGGCCAGTAAAATTCCAAACTTTTATCACATTACACCCACTGACCAAAAAAGACTGGATAATAATCTAATCATTACTTGTTTTACGCCCACAACTGTTCGCGAGGTAGGTACCATCATACAAAATCTAAATAATAATACTAGCAAAGGTCTGGACGGTATTACCGCTAAATCAATAAAATGCGTAACGCCACTTATATTAGAAGAGCTCACCAACTGCATAAACGTCAATCTAGATCAAGGAACCTTCCCGGATAGTCTTAAAATAGCTAGAGTAACACCCATCCATAAATCCGGTAGTAAGACAGAACCTAGCAATTACCGCCCAATCTCTGTTCTCCCCATCTTGTCAAAAGTTTATGAACGAGTGATATATTTACGTCTAAACGAATTTCTACAGAAACAGAATTTTCTATACGAAAAGCAATACGGATTTAGACGAAAATGTAACACTCTTTCAGCTACAATCGACCTTGTAACTAAGATAAAGGCAAAAATTGATAACAAGCAGGTTGCAATGGGTATATTCATAGACCTACAAAAGGCGTTTGACACGATAAGTCACAACAAACTTCTGCAAAAACTAAAAATTATAGGAATCGAAGGAACTGCGCACAAAATCCTGAAATCCTACCTTTCAAACCGGCAGCAAGTAGTCAAAATCGGAAAAACTTTGAGTAGCCCAGCGCCAGTTACCTTTGGTATTCCACAAGGCTCTATACTAGGACCACTATTGTTCCTGATTTATATAAATAGTATACATCAAATTGGACTTAAAGGAGACTTAACCTTATATGCTGATGATACGGCCCTATTTTATTTCGGACATTCCATTAGTACCATTATAACCGACGCACAAAATGACTTAGACAAATTAAATGAGTGGCTCTTATCTAACTTATTAACAATAAACGTTTCTAAAACCAACTACATAACATTTTCAGCAAAAAATAAAAAAATTCACCAACATGCACCTTTAACCATAAACAACCAGAACATTTCTAAAGTAGATACAGAAAAATATTTAGGATTACATTTAGACAGTCACCTCACGTGGAAACCGCATATAAATAAAATAAAAAAGAAACTGACATCTCTAAGTGGTATGCTTCGTGGTACAGTGAGATGTATACCCCCACAAATCCGACACCATATACATATATAACTCTCTTATAAAGCCACACATTGATTATCTGGTTGAAGTATGGGGAACAGCCGCCAAAACAAACCTCGATATCCTACAAATATCTCAAAATAAATTATTAAAAACATTATTCCACTATGACTTCTTGACACCTACTCAAAAAATCTATAAGGATACAAAAATAATGAATATACTACAAACATATAAATATTATAACTGCATATTAGTCAGAAAAATTCTGAACAAAGACATACACACACAATTAAGCTTCACCAAAAAATATCATTTTCAGAAAATTCGGTTGAGAAATGCAAATGACATAAACCTACTTAGAATACGTACAAACTATGGCAAGAAAAGTATACTGTACGAAGGTGCCCAGTTATATAATAAGCTACCAAAACCCATAAAAGAAGCAAAAAGCATTCATACTTTTAAGCGCCTATTAAAATTTCACCTCATTCACAGCGTAACGGCTACTAATATAGTTTCACTGTAATTATGACTATAATTTAGCTAGATATATATTGTTTACTTATAAGTGTTTGTTTTATATAAGTTTTACCAAACAGTTTTCATGACATACTACTGAGCGTGGTACGCCCTTGACACATCCAGGTGCGCTAGATCCGTGCGTAGGTGGTATGTAACGATCATCTGTCACTGGTATGTTTGTAGCGGAGTAATGGTTATTTTATTTTATCTTTTCTTTAAATACCCTACTTATTTATTATATTATATACTTGGTTTTATAATAGTTTTTAGTTTGACTTGTTTTTGTTATTTGTTTTATATACATGAAAGTCGAACGTAGGTAGCTCAGAAACCGCCCGCGTTAATATTTAAGCCTACTTTAAACTATATATATGTTTCTCATAAAAAGTGAATTGTGATTCTTTTGAGAAAATAAAATATCTTAAACCCCATAAATTAAAGAGAAATTATAGTACATTTAGTATTAAAATAAACTGCTAAAATTCTTACAATAATAAAATAAGATGTCATGTTTTCTTTTTGAAATACTACACCAGTGTTGTATTAAAATTTTAAATAAATAAAAAAAAATTAAGAATTAAAACTTTTTTGAAAGGTGTGGGTGCTAAGTAGCCTCTTTCTGTCTATATCTGCAAACTAGTTCTTTTTGTAACCAGGAGTGACACGTTTCTAAATAATACAAATAGAAAAACAATAGGGTTTACCTATAGCATTTTAATACGCTTTGGAGCTTACTACAACGTTGCTCTTGTAAATAATGTGAGAATATATCCATTTCGTTTGTAATAACTACTCAGACTTACCGCGGAAAGACAGTCTTGAAGAATCTGAAGGTCAAACTTTTTTAGCTTATTTATTCTAAATGTTGAATACTTAGGAGATTGTGATAACCACTTTTTGAAATCATCGTTTAATAGCAATTCCATAGTGTTCTGTACATCGAATTAATAACTTAACAATATCTACAAATATTATGATTTAAAAAAGTTTTGATAGATTTATTTTTATTTTTTAAACAACATACATACTCTCTGGCAGGAATCAGGGAGTGTGTAATTCACAGATAACTATATATTATAAAGAGTGTAATTGCTACAGCCATAGAGTGTGTAAACAGATTGTTCATTTAATAATTTACTTTTTAGCGATACTTCGTTCTCTATGTTGTATGTCGGAGACCATATTACCACATCTCCTTTTAAGAATGGCTATCTAAATTGATTCACGCACACTACATTGTTTAGCAACAAATCTTATCGTAACAATATAAAATAAATGATATACCTATATCATTTATTTTATAACCATTTTCGGGTATATTCTTGATCAGAAATTTATCTTGACTTTGATCGAAAATATTGAATCTTAAGGTTCACAAAGGACACTGGGTAACGACGTCCCAACCATGCAATATGTATATGTATAACCGATAAATAATTCGTTATTATATTTTATAAAATTATAGACCCTATAAGTTATCACATTTTCAAGGCAATGAAATACAAAATTATCAATATAAATTTAATTTAATTTATTTTCTTGCTATTTTTTATAGTGCCTAATGGGATTATAAAACTAAGCATTAACCATGCAACAGATTTGAAATAGGTGTCATTTGAAAGGTCTAGTAGAATAGATATTTTTTTGCTATGACGACTTTCTTCAAATATGTAGTTTTTTGTTTCGGGTTTAGGTTTTATGTATTTTTTTATTTTCCTTTTAACTAATACATTTACTTAGTGTGCAATAAAAAGGATTAGACTAGCGTCGCTTATGAAGGTACAGGAAACCGGTTAGAACTTAATTTTGTAACGTATTTAGAAAATTATACTACAATATCTTATTTTAAATTTAAACACGGCTTCATTGATATCTTAAATATACATATGGCAGAATATTTTTATTTATCGGTCTACACCACTTCACTTTGGTCCCTCAAAATATAGCATTCATAAGAAAATAATGATGTTTATTATTATTCCATGTTTTAGTAATACAAGCTTAATAACTACATAGCAAATTGTGTAAAGTTGTTAAGAGTATTTATGTGATGAGTCGCATTGAGTTAAAAGTTTTGAACCGATTCCAGAAGTAAAAAGTTATTTGTTCACTTTTTTAAAATATAAATTTAATCGAATACAAAATATTATTTCTTTATTTTAGCGAAATAATTCCTTTTTTCAAAATGTTATTACCAAAATTATTGACTTTGTATCCAACTTATGTATAAGTTTAATAAAATTATGTTTATTAATTTCCAAGTTAGTTGAGCTGGCAGTTTATAATGCTCGAAGGAAATGTTGTGCTTCATAAAAATGCATAATATAATGAATTGTTAAATTAGGTTTAAATTGACACGAAATTCTTGCATAGTAGGTATATGGTTTCCAACCCTTTGAAAAGTTTAATTACTGCGAAATCTTTCCGGGATAGGAGTCCAATTAATAAAGTCGTTGTACAGTTTTTTTTTTTTTTTTTTTTTTTTTTTTTTCAACATGACGCTACAGTTAGCCTAGGAGGCTTTCACTGCTTCACCGGACTACAGAGGCGAGCAGAGGGCTCGAGCCGTCTAGAAATTAAGTAACCCGCGCCGGAGGGCACCCCCTGTGGGGTTCGAACCTCGACTCTGGGCGATTACTGGCGGGGAGAGGGCAGAGATCATCATTTTAGGGAGTTTTGTGCAACTTTCGCTCTACGTTAATGACATGACGCGGCCCCCCGTCCGCGTTGAGGGGGGCTTTTTATCGGTACGATATTTGTTGTACAGTGAGTGAGCGGGAACCTAAGCGATTTCTTCAGAAACTTGTTCAGAGTACTTAGAGAGAAAACATACTAAAAGTCCTGATGTCTAGGAGTTGAGGCGGAGGGAGGGGAGGGGACAAAGACCTCAATTTTAGGATTTTCGCGAATTTTTCCTAAATGGCGCGGTTAAGCAAAAAATGTTCTATGGTTTTTATTTATTTATTTATTTGTCACCAACCTTACATCTACCGTTACAGGATACATCCCAATGCAGTAGCGAAGACCCCAACTTGTCTACTTCCTATAACATATTTCTTTATATGCTGTCCTTGTAAATTCACTCAGTGTACAGTGAAACACGTCCAATTCCGAAGCAATATCGTTGAAATGAAAGCTAATAAAATTTTCTATAACTTTGATTAAACATTCTTTTCCATATTCCCATCGGTTTACAAACTACAGGCTCTGCAAAAGTGGAAATAAAAAAATTTAATAAAATAAAAAAAAAAAATAATAAGTCGTGAGGGTCCTGGCAAAAGGTCGTTTTCTGTGATATCTTATTTATTTATTTATTCATGTACACACAAAAATCATACAATAGTAAACAAAAGCAAACGAAGAGTACACAGGATCTGTTTATTTCGTAAGAAATTTCTTCCAGCAGACCCGCGAGAGGAAAAAAATAATTAAAGATAGTCAATAATGTGTGTAGGTCAATAATACACTTACATACTAATAATTTACATAAATACTTAAATACGAATATATACCACTATTATACTCAATGTTAAATTTAAAATACACTAAATACTAATACCAACGTACATTATGAATGGATTAAATGGATAGATAGTGATTTTTTACTTGTCTTTTAAAAGAATAGAGTGAATTTTAGTTCCGAATATTTGGCGGAAGAGAGTTCTACAGCCTGACCGCATGAACAGTAAAGGACTAGGAATAGAAATCGGTTTTATGGAGGGGAAATTTAAGAAGGGATTTCATGTGCGATCTGCAAAGAGCACCAGGAGCAGATTTATAGGAGAAGCTTCTTATCTTCTTCTTCGCCCTCCTCAGTGGTAAGTGGTTCTTGCTGTGAGGGCTCTATATAAACTTCATCGTCATTCTCGTTGTCTTCCTTGCTAAAAGACACGCAGTTGAAGCATTTTCCTTGCCAATGAAGGGACGCAACAGAACATTTCAGCATAGCTTTGCGACATCCACATTTGCTGCTGCTACAATGATTGGTGCTGCGACAAAATACTGTTTCTGGTAAAATCTCGGGCGCCGGTAAATCGTCTGTTGTTCTTGGCGCCAAGATATCACCTTCATTTTTCCAACCCCACTCTTGAGGGGGCAGCTCCTTTGCTGGTGCTCCATACCATTTCAGGAAGCACACCTTCCCATCTTCTGCAACATCACTATCTCCCGAGTTTGGGTTGTAAAAGATCTTTGCTACTTACTTAATAATTTCCGAATTTATTTGACTACACGTGTGGTGCAGCGGCTAAGACAGTCGCCTCACCGCTTCGTGTCGCGGGTTCGAGTCCCGCGCCGGACAACAATTTGTGTGACCCATAAATAGTTGTTCTGAGTCTAGATGTAATTTTTGTCCGTCTATTACATGTTTGTAAGGTACCCCGCGCCACAGGGATTAGATTCCACAATGCGGGGGTTTTCTTTAAAAAAATTGCTTCTTTTTAACGTTGCTGACGTTGTATTGCAGCCGGTAAATTAGCGTAAGAAGAGGATGCTTTTGCATCTCATTTTTTGTCATTCATTCATTCATCATCATCATTTTGCAGTTTTAGCCAGTAAGGTTGCGTTTCCTACAGTGAACATTGAGCGAAAAGCAATATTTTTTCTTCTTCGACGGTCACCGTAGCCTAGTTGCTAGTGTTCCTGCCTACGAAGCTGGTGGTCCTGGGTTTGAATCCCGGTAAGTGCAAATATTTGTGTGATGAGCATGAATATTTGTTTCTGAGTCCTGGATGTTTTCTATCTATATAAGTTTGTATATCGTCGCCTGGTACCCATAGTACAAGCTTTGCTTAGTTTGGGGCTAGGATGATCTGTGTGACATTGCCCCTAGATATTATTATTTATGATGGTTTTTCCCGCCTAAGCTAGGTTATTCACTATTACAAAAAAAAACGCGATTTCTTACTGTTACCGTCTTCACCACTCCAAAAAATAATAGTAATGGTAATCACGCTGAATAACTCATCATCATCTTGTCCCCACTAATATGCTAGTGGGTATGGTTTCCGTTCCGCACTTAGTCCCGATGTGGACCATTGTACGTGAGCCATGGCATTCTTCACTCCATCCAGCCCGCCTCCCTCCAGAAGCATATCAGGTCTCCTAAACTTCTCAGGGCATCCGTAGGAGTTCCGCTGAATAACTAAAATTTTCTATATTTCGGGAGCAAATATAGACTTTTTCAAATATGAAAAAGTATACAAGATCAAAGTTATAGAGAATTTTATAAGCTTTCATTTCATCTCAGAACATTTTTTGCTAAAACGCACCATTTTAAAGTAATTAGCGAAAAACCTAAAATTGAGGTATTTGTCCCCCCCGCCTCCACCCTCCGCCTCACCTCCTAGACGTCAGTGCCTCTAGCACGAGTTCCTGCAGTTTACTTATTCGATCGCACGTACAGTTTCCTCCCATACATTGAGCACCAGAGTTTTAGTTCTTAATAGTTTCCGCGAGAGGCGCTGGTGCTCAATGTATGGGAGGAAACTGTACGTGCGATCGAATAAGTAAACTGCAGGAACTCGTGCTAGAGGCACTGTACGTGTGACCGAGTAAGTAAACTGCAGGAACTCGTGCTAGAGGCACAGGACTTTTAGTATGTTTTCTCTCTAAGTACTTTAAACAAGTTTCTGAAAAAATCAATTAGGTTCCCGCTCACGCACTCTATACACTCCTTCAACCATTCCTTAATCGGACTAAAGTGTGAATGAGCATTTTGTATGTACATTTTCACCGCACAAATTATCTGTTTGAAAATAGTCGACGAAAACTCTGGTGTCCTTGTAAACGAACACTTTTAAATAATGTGCGGCTAGAAAGTATGGTACAATCTGTTGATATTAATCATTGTATTATTTTTTATTATTAAATATAGTTCTAAATAAGTACAGAAAATAAAAATATTTTGGCATCTAATTTTTATTCTTACTGGCCACTTTTCTCCTCTACGTGGCATAGGCACGAACAACTTCCACGTTCGCCGCCATTTTGACATCGAGTGAACTGTGTAGAATCCACTGAATTGTAGCTTTTTTTCTTGATTGTGTTGAAATTTACTTCTGAAAATGTAAGTTTATAATTTACTTTTATTTGGTGAGCGCTCGTTATAATAAGTTATCCTGATAAGGATGTAAGTTACGTTTTGTGTACTACCTAAACCGAGGGTGGTGACCGCAGACCAACAGCGGTGTCGTCAATCTTTGTTGGAAATCGGTTAAACGTTGAAATTGTACTCTGAGCCTGCTAATTAATTAGGAGTTTGTATTAATTATGTTATTTTAGGGAACTACTGGCTTTAACTAATATCTTCCATAGAAACATCGACGTAAAATTTCAGTAGGGACCTGCCATGTCATTATCATTGATTGAAATAACGTGTAGACCTGACGGATGACTCAGTACCATTAAACTATTAGATTTCATATAATATTTTTCTTTTCAGACTACTTACAAAGCTACAAAATGGGGAATATGTTTACCAATTTATTTAAAGGCCTATTTGGCAAAAAGGAAATGAGGATATTGATGGTTGGTTTGGATGCTGCTGGTAAAACCACAATTTTATACAAACTCAAATTAGGTGAAATTGTTACAACAATTCCCACGATTGGTAAGTAGTTTTTTTTGTTGAATAGTTTTACCTCTGTATATACATATTGAGCATACATATTTGTATGTTAATAATATTAAAATGAGTTGTTCAGATAATATGAAACCATATAACTGGTTGGTTTCATCATAACCCAATTTCTGAGGAACTATGTTCTGACAGTCATTTAATTATGGGTCATCAATTAAATATCTTAACTTATTCCACTAATAACTTATATTTTATAGTTTCATAAAAAAAAATCAGCTGATAAGACATATTTCATATAGGAAGGGATGGGAGGTGAATATTACATTTTGCATATTTGGCAAACTGAATTTTCTACAAGCTGTTCTGTTAAATTAAGTTGTTTAACACTTACCTATTTGTGATTTTATTGCTTAATATTCTATACTTACTTGAATAAGCTTAACAGATACATAAAATTGTCACTTAAGCTTATTTAAGTGACTTGGCTCAAACATATTGTCAAATAGCCTATCTAATGATAGTAATCATCAGATATGGCTGTAAACTTAATTGGTATTACTTTTGATTGCTATCTTTTATAATTATAAAGATACATTTAAACAGTTACCTTTTAAAATATTTATCATATAATTCATTGCTCAACCACCTAGCTCTGTGTGTATTGCTCATTATTTCTTAAAACATACTTTCCTAGAAATTAGAATAAGCTAGATTTATTTATCGGCCTTAATAGCCCCTATTCATGATATATTATCAAACAGCTGTTTTACATAACACAATACCATATATATGAATACATATGTTGTACAGGATAATACTTTTGAAATGGCACAGGCAAAGTTTTATATCAGGAAGCTGACTCATTATGATTTCAATTTGTTAGTATGTCATATAGGATTAGAAGAAAATAATAGTAGTGTTATTCTAAACAAGAAGTAACTTATGTAATTTAGGATTAATAAAAATAAATAGGACATCTTTAAAATTAATTGTATAAATTTAAGTGCGGGCAGGAATTGAACCCACGACCACGGGGTATAATAAAATTATAATAGACATTCAGGATTTTTGATTTGGCCTAATAATGATAGGCAGGGTTCAACATGGCGTACATATTGATATGACATGACTAAATGGCCCTTTTGGCTTCATCTACATAGAATAGATTTGAAATAACCCATATTCAGTGTTAGATTGATGTAAAGCTGGCAGTAAACCTGATAAAACCTTAGGTTTACTGCAAGGTTTACTGAAATTTGCAATATTGTCTCAGTCAATTCTCATAGAGAGGGTCAAGGAGCAAATGTTTTGCTTGTGAAAGAAATTGTTTCAAATCTTAGTCACTACAATTCAGCAACAGCAACATGAGATGGAACTTTGTAATACAAGTGTGCTAAGGTATTCAGTCACCATCATATGGTTCATGTGCTTATTTAGTTCCTCCTTAAAAATATATATTTGTGGTAGGGTTTGTTTAACAGTTGTTGGATATTTGTCTTGTCTGTTACATTCACATCATCATCAGCCTGATATGGTCCACATGGACATAGGCCTACTCCATAGGTTTCTAAAACAATGCCATTTGGAGGGGTTTGCTATAGTCGCCATGCTTGGCTTGAGAGTTGGTGACCATAGTTAGTTGATAGTACAAGGGAGGTACTGCTGCTTAACTACCTTAGTTGCATTTAATGGCTTTGATTAATGAGATAGCCCTGTTATCCCTCCTGGGCTGGACACCACACAGAACACATTTCATTCACATAATTCTTTACATGTAACATCTCAATTGAGCATGCTCAGAAATTATTTTTATGAATCATAGCCTGACATCCCAATTTTATTGAAATATTTTACAAATATTTAAACATTAAGGTTTTAACCATCTTGATATTTTTGGGAAAATATACAATCATAGCGCCACTTGCTAAACTCATTAGATTTAATTATTAATTGAATCAATTATTGACTACCATTGGTCAAATAGAATTAGTATATTTAGGGGGGTTGTAGTGCTTGCGTCTATAATTGGATTTAAATCCATGTCATTTGTATTGTTTTTATTTAACCATGTTAATATACATGGTTATAAAATCATTGAAAAGTTTCAATTATATACAATTTGTTAGTATATTTATGCCCTGGCAGTCCAATCCTGACTTGTCACTATAGATTAGCTATCTGTATCAAATATAGTCATAATACCAGAGTACATTCTCTATTCTATCTCATAAAGCTATGAGTCAAACTAGCTAGTAAATCTGTTGTACAGACGCCAGCACATCAAGCCACTCCAATCTGTCAAATTTCTTTTATAGATTTTCAACTTTATCACATAAGTATAAGGTTCACTTTCAATTGAGGAAATTTGACAGACTGGGGTAGCTTGATGTGCTGGCGTCTGTACAATGGTCTGACACCTTCACATTAATGTATCAGGGTTGCTGGACCAACAAGGGAGTCATAATTAAGTCTTAATTAGATTAGGGTTACATAAATGTGGGTGGGTTGAGTAAAATCTTGAGAACTTTTACTTCATGCTTCTAATGCTGATAATGTACTGGAACGTTGCAAGTGAATAGTATTATGATGAAAATGAAGCTGATCTGATGATAAAAATAGGTGGGGCTTTAAATTTTTGTATAGTACATTGAATTTGGCCTCCTTACAATGATCTTGACAACTTCTCTGAGCTTCTTTGCTTTAATAAGGACCAAATGATGTGTTTAAATAATATACCTGTATGTACCATGGTGGCTCACAAAATTTAATGTTAACCATATATGAAGTTGGCATCCTCAATACAAGCTTTGCTAAGTGTGGAAGCTGCTGTTAATATTTTAATGTTAATATTTCACATATTTTATTATGTAATGTAATATGTAAATGTAATGTATGCAAAAAAAAAAAAAATGTATGGGAACTATTAAAACATCACCAGTATTTTTATCAAGTGTAGTTCACTGGTTTTATATAAATAAAAGTTTTCATATTACTGCTGGATGAATGATGATTGAAAAAGAAATTTTTGAATGGTCATAGGATAGGTATATAGGTAATAATTAAGTGCACACCCTAGATTTGGCCTAAGTAACATTTAATTGAAAAGATAATTCTTTTTTTTTATTTTTACACATAATTTTAAATTTTATGTAAATTATTATGCAATAGCAATAGTTTAAGATTTTTGATAATAGGATATACCTATTACCAAATTTTTTATTTCATTTAACATCAATACCTAATCATACTATTCCTGTAATTTTCTGATAATTCTATATAAATATGGAACATTAATGGGATGGTACAGACATTATGGCCATACAGTACATGTATGTATGTGTAATGTTAATAGTATACTTAGCAGTCTGAACCCACCCATGAAATTTGTCTTCATAGTAAATACACAAGAATATTTCTGATACATCCTTCTCCCAACTGATAGATACACTTTCTAATACCACACACAAGACAATAATTTTTTTACCCTCCATATATTATGTAGAAATTATTTTTTTACATTCATGGGCCAATTACTTATACATAAAAGCTAATTCAGATTTCAGTCTGAAAGTCAAATGCCCAAAGACAGTATCGTTTAAAACTAAGTTGTCCCACATGAACATTATAAGTAAAAATCCTATTTTGAATTATCATAATTTAGTACTATAATATGGGGTTTCACATTTGCCGGATAAAAGAAAAAACAATTATAAGTCCTTTTATTGCTTTTGCACTATAAACAAGCGGCGCCATTAACAAAATGTTGCCGCAAATGAAAATAAATTCACTCGGAATATTTAAAGTCAATAATCGATGGACAAAAAAGAAATAAGGATTTATTTCAGTCAAATTAGTAATGTTACTATGCAATAAAATGGCCAATAGCACTTAGTAATGGTAAATTAGCGCTAAATATTCTTAAGTCTATTCATTTTCGATGCGTTGTGGTGCGGGTTCGCCTGCTTTGTGAAATAACCTAGACCACTAATCCATATGCCAACTGAAACATTATTTCTGTTCAACCTAAACTAATGTTAGATTTATTACTATTATTTCTTTTACTATTAATTTCTTTTATTTTCTAAATGCTCGAATATAAAAACACGAACATATAAAATGAATAACACATGACAAGTAAATCGATAAAAACATCGATATCTGATTAATATTTTTGGCAACACTTAAGTGATCTTTGACGTTATGTGCCATCGCAAGTCACAACTTTATCATAGTGTTTGGCGAATGTTTTGATATTTCTTGTGTGTGCAGTTGTGGATTATTCGTGACAACTCGAGTGACTTTGAGAAAGAGACTCCATTACGCTAATAATTGTAATCTGACACAGAGACTCCTTATTGTGAAAAGTGATTTTGAGACGGGAGACTAAATTCATTATGGATAGCACAGTTTACCTATTCACTCCGATTGCGGCATGGAAGTTGGCAGTCATTGTGTGAAGTCAATGATAATATCTACATTCTAACTACTTGGATTTCGTTACTACTAAAACCTACCATTCTCTGTATTTTTGTTGTAAATAAAAAATACAAATTCACTGAAATGAGTATTTCTTTCAATTGTCAACCCAAACTAATATTATAAAGAGATATGATACTTGCTATGTTTTGTATATGAAGTAAATTCTCAGACTACTGGACCAATTTACACAATTCTTCCACCTAAGTATAGGCTTTGTTTTATTTAAAAAGATGAAGCCCGGAGGCAGGAAGGTGCTAGTATTATAATAACGTGTCTCGAAAGCATATGAAGCCGTCTATTCTGTGCCTAAGTTGTCTCAGGTCGGGTTGGATCGCTGCCCCATTAGACAATCAGAGCGATAAAATAGAAGTGCACCTATGATTGCACATGGACTACAATATATCCTGCTTAGTAGGCTAGACTCCGTTGAGATTAGCCGCCTCTACACCATAATATTACTTAAGTCATAATTTGCCTACAAACTAGTCGGCAACCAACGTTTCTTTACTTAAGATGTTCTATGTTCACCCATCTATTTCCTTGAAACCCGGCAAATTACATAAATTATGTTAATTTTAATTGAAAGTATATAGTAATCCCAACATAGAACAGTAGTTTTCATCCAGGCACAATAATTTTTGCACCGATACTAAGTTCCATAGTCACTTGGGCATTCCCCTTTACTTTAATAATATTTTATTTTTGCTAGTTATTGAATTTCTTTTTGTTTTCTATTCCAGGATTCAATGTGGAAACTGTAGAATACAAAAACATCAGCTTCACTGTATGGGATGTGGGCGGTCAAGACAAAATCAGACCACTGTGGAGGCATTATTTCCAGAACACACAGGTTAGTGAACATATCTAATATTAATAGGGTCGCTGGAAGCAGCTGGATGGAGGTAGTACAAGAGCGGAGAGATTAGGCCTATACTTACACATGGGTCCATAAGTGATTGACGAGGTTAAGCAACTATACTCAAGGTCAGTCTATAGATGGGTGACTGCTGTAGTGCTTTAATTTATGAGTGTCTCCATGGTATCGTGGGCATGTTAAGCTGTCGGTCCCGGTTGTAGCCATTAGGCAACAGTGATTAACCAATTCGTTGCGATGCCCATTTTCTATTCTATCTGTGGCGGTTAAATAATAATTCGTCATACGACTGTCGTGTCACGACAAGCGCCATAGAAGTTGATGACATGCCTAATGTGCCATCAGCCATGTACAAGATATAAAAATGTCACGACACTCGTGTCACCCAACTTAGACGAATAAAACGAATGGCACACCTGACGTGCCATCCGCAACGAATCGGTTAAGCCATATTAGAGGCCTAATAGGCAGCTTAAACAACTCTGACACAGAAAAACAGATCATATTGGGCATTGTTTAGCCAATATGTTAAGTAAAAAGATGGTGATAAGTAATATAACTGCGACACATTACTTTGAA
This sequence comes from Pseudoips prasinana, assembly GCA_951640165.1. Classification (NCBI taxonomy): domain Eukaryota; kingdom Metazoa; phylum Arthropoda; class Insecta; order Lepidoptera; family Nolidae; genus Pseudoips; species Pseudoips prasinana. The sequence goes on from OX621260.1 coordinate 23,136,972, forward strand.
TCTGTTTTTACCCACCATTTCATCTGCATCATCATCTTGAAACAACAATAACCTTACTCCTTGCCTACTTGGGAAATTTGATGCAATATTTCATCATTTTAGTTAAATGGTTTGTACCTATACTGGTGTTGATGAGTCAGTCAATGAATGATTCAAGACTTTTCTCTTAGTATTGATGAAATATCCTGATGTAAATCATAATAGATATTGCTCAATAATTATTGTGTATAGTTACTTCATACTATAATAAACTCTAGTCTAGTCCAATATTTAGACAGATTTATTGTGTAGTTGAAATGTGAAGAAAATATAAGCAAATTGGGCATTTCAGTAAACAACTGATTGACTTTCCTAATGTTATATAAGCCAGACATTCTGTACCTTTGTTTGCCTGTATGCTTATTACATGGAAATAAATATCATATTATGTATGAAATTGATTTGTTCTGAACTTTATAATTAAATTTACAACTCCATTGAATAAATCATGTGATAAAAGTCAACATTTTAATCTTTTGTCTTACTAGCTCTGTTTTTAATTTAACATATGGAAAGACGCAGAGAAAGGAGTGCTGGGTATTCTCATACTATTATTGTATGTTAAATTTATTTAGTATTTTAGATTTGTGTAATTCATCAGAAAATATCTGGAACCTTTTATTCTCTGTCCCTTTGTAGTGCCCTGTTAAGGCACTTTCTGTCACAGCGTTCATTCGCTCGAAGAACAGCCCGACTGGAGAAGTACCCCCACTTTACAGAAGACATTCCTTAATAATAACATTAATAATTTAATGTTGTGTTTCTGAGTGTGAGGAAGGTCGCCAGAGCTCATTGGGGTGGGGGGGAGGGTCAGCAACACTCACTCTTAAAGGCCGGCAACACTCCCGCGAATCCTCTGTTGTTGCGAGTGTCTATGGGCGGCGGTGATCACTTACCATCAGGTGACCCACTTGCTCGTTTGTCGACCTCTACCATAAAAATAAAATAAAATTAAAAGCATAAATTAAATGTCCCTTTCTTTTTTTTTATCAAGGCAATGGTTAATTTATCCCTGTGTTGTTGTGGGGTATTTTAAAAACATAATTGACGAAAACAAAGCACACCGACTCATCTCAACTATTTATGGGTCAGACAAATTATTACTTCGGTAATCGAACCTGGCAATCTTCTTTTTTTCTCAGCAATTTCCGCCAGTTTCATGTAATGACTACTCATGGGAAAACAAAATAAAAATAAATTATTTTAAATTATACAATTGAGGTGTTAATATGAACCCTGGAACAAAAAACACACAAATTAGTTTTTAGTAGAATATAATAATGAATAAAACCTGGGACATTAAGTGGCGAGGCGACTGTCTTAAGCAGTGTGGCACGTAACAGTCCTTTGGATGTGTAAAAGATGCAAGTGAACTTATTAAAACAATATGGTACGCCTATTTATGTTATTTTTAAGACTATTGAAGTCACTAATGAAAACCAATAGAATTATAACCTTAGGCAATTTTTGCCTATAATAAATTTTACCTATAATAATTTTTTATGTCTACAAATTGATTAAAGAGGTTTGTATGCAGCATTGAACTAAAACCATTATTTGGGTAGGTATGACGATTTGAGGGGATTTTTTTCCACTGCAAATGTAATACATAATTTTCTAGCAATTTGATTATTCATAGAAAAATTATGTAAAATGTTATAACTGGTTTTGTACTAGACAAATTTCAAACCGCTCTCCTCTAAGTAACAATGATGCAGAAGTAACTTCATACTATGGATAGGTCGATATATAATAAAGTTTTGGGCGGAAAGCCGACTCGCACTTGTCCTGTATATAGATAGATAGAATACTCTTTATTGTACACACTCAATAGGAAAGAAAAGACATTGGATATAAAGAACATAATGTACAACAGGCGGTCTTATCACCTTAAACGATCTCTTCCAGACAACCTTTGGATGGATAGGAACTGAAAGTAAAGTAAACAGTAGCAGGAGTGCAACAAATAAATTATACTAAGGAACTGTGATAAATATATTGCATACCAAATACTTAGTATGACTTCATAAATAAACATATGTTAATAAACATATCTTACACTATTTATACATACATATTACAATAATAAATAAAAATATTTATATTCGCGTGTAAGAAATCATGAACATAGGCAGTGATCCTTAACAAGCTTATTGAGAGTAGGGAGAGTCTGGGCACGTCTTAGAGAGTCTTAGAGATTGGCAGAGCATTCTACAATCTCACAGCTTGCACAACAAATTACTTATCCATGAATGTAGTTGATTGTGTGGGTATATGCAGCTTCATGTTATTTGATGACCTTAGAAGGGTTAAAAAGTATATTATACAATAATGAAAGAATTAAATACCTAAATATTTAACAGTGGAGTTCAGAGCTGTTTATAAATGGGTACAATTATTATTTGGTGTCAACTGCAAGTGAGATCATAACATCATGAGTGCCTCCTTCTGTTTACAATCACACATTTGTGAAAGTAGGTCATCGTTTCTAGTTTTAATGCTCACAGATGATTTCACTTGTATTGTTGGAACCTAAAACATTTATGTAGGTACATTTATCATGGCACTTAGAGAGATGTTGAATATATACATATTAGCTGTGCCCCGCGGTTTTATTCGCGCTAAACTTATAAATTACTAGCTGTGCCCGCGACTTCGTCCGCGTGTTAATTAGTTTATTTCGTTATTTTGTAAAATAAAAGACTTTTTCTAAAATAAAAGTAGCCTAAGTTACTCCTTATTACATCAGCTACCTGCCAATAAAAGCCCCGTCAAAATCGGTCCAGCCATTTCAGAGATTAGCCGGAACAAACAGACAGACAGACAGACAAAAATTGTAAAAAATGATAATTTGGTGTATAAACCGTATATATATTCATATTAATGTAGTAAAAACCGGTTATTTCAATATTACAAACACACACTTCAATTTTATTTATTTGTATAGATAACCCATGTGTTATTCGGATATATCCTACTAATATTATAAATCTCTTAGTAGTACAGTCTATTATATAAGTATCTTATATAATATACTGAAACATTGTTCACACATGGTTATCTGCCCCAAAACTAAGCAGAGCGTGTACTATGGAAATCAGATAACTAGTATCTATACATATAATAAAATCGTAGAAAAGTCAAAACTGTACATAGAATATTTTTTTTTAAAGATACTTGGGGCGTGATCTACAATCGATATCGAAGCCAAAAATATAGTTTATTGATTTTTTGTCTGTTTATCTGTTTGTCTGTATGTATGTCCGGGCTAAAATCAGAAAGTACTGCATGGATTTACTTCAAATTTTGCATGAATATTACTAAAATGTTGGGTCAACATATAGGGTACAAATTATCACGCTATCACCTACGGGGGAGGAGCTGTGATAATTTCTAAAATTTAACGCGGGTCAAACCGCGGGGCACTGCTAGTACTACATATTTTTTTTGTAAATACATACTTATGTAGATATATACACACACATATCTGTCCGGGGTGGGCATAGAACCCTTGACCTGCGGTGAAAGGCAAGTATCTACCATTCAATATGGAAAACTTACTGCTAATATAATCAATAAATAAAATGATATATTAAGATAAGACCAATTATAAGTTTTCACTAATAAATAATAATGTCCTCCTAGCCGAACTTCGGCCACGGCGGCCAGTCTCAACAGATTCGCCATCTGCGCGGGACATATTATAGTGCTCAAGTGTGTGCGCAAACACAGAAGCACTTTCTATTCCATCACTCTCATTATCCGATGGGACGCCTAGCGACACTACCTGAAAGAGGTCAGGTACAGGACCGACTCTAATATACAGTGTGAAGCATAGGGAAGCCAGCATTAAATCATATTTGCAAAACAAAAGGTCATTGGGCATATCTGACCCGCTTTGCGAAGAGTGGCGGACATTAACCAAAATAGTTTTAAACTAAGGGGAATTAATATGACCTTTCATTGCATTTAATTATTTTATTAAAAAGCGACGGAGAAAAATGTACAGGATCGTTAAAAAAAAATTAAAACAAACAGTGTCAGAGGATTTTATTTTATCTTATAAAGACACAAAAATATTTTCGATACCAAACAGCATTTTGCACGGATAAACCAATGTTGAAAAGAATATATACGCTGTGTCTTTCGCACATTAGACAAGTAGAACAAGTTTCGTTGCGCTCGCGCACTTTCTCACCCCCGCGCAGTCCTTCGGTAGCTACCGTTGTGTTAGTTGGCAAAATACTTGATATACATTAGTTAGTTATCAACAAATAACTTGAATAGACAAGTAGCATTCGTGCCTCTAGATGAAAACAGTCAAGAATTTGAGGATTTTCCACAGCTGAGCTTTGAAGACTTAATCTTATTAACGTTGGGCTCATACCATTTGCGAAAAGCAAGGTCTTATTGTCACGAGCACATACGACCAAACGGGGATTTTATCATAAATTGTATCGACACCAACATTTAATTAATAATAAGATATTGATCAGAGGGCGAATCCAGTCACTTCATTTTCGAGTAAAACAGTACATATATTTTGCTACACCCAAAACAGCACGGAAGACAAACAATAGAAGAATACTACTCGTTTATTATCTGTCTTGGGCCAGACTCATCAGGAAACTACAGACGCACCCGCTTTAATTGATCTGATCCTTGATTTGGATCAAATTGAATAAAAAAACATAAATGAATTAGCGTTTTATTCATCTTCCCTATATGAGTTTATAAACGAGATTCCCGTGGCTCACATTAATGTGACTAATGCCATAGTAAATCAGAGCCATATATCAACTCTGCTGTATTTCGTTTGTGTCCGCCATGGGTATGGTTGCCATACTAAGATGCCCAATGACCTTTGATATAAGCCTCATTGATTATAGTTCTATATTTTAGGGTTCAAGCTAATATGATTAAATATCAAATAGCTTTGAAATTAATTTAAATACTGGCAGAAGATTAATAGCTCTCATAGAATTATAATACGAATCACTATTATTAGGTGACGTTTATCTTATTTTTGGATCGCAGTAAGTAAATAATTAAACAAACCTGTTTTTATTTACATAGACTTTAAAATGCGTTTGCAAATAGTCAGATATTCTGACTTGTAGTATTACGATTTAACTATATATATTTAATTCTAAGTGCAATATATTATTAATTCGTGACTTTTATTGATCATAAAGAATTTAAACTTAATTTAGAATAGTAATGTTTTAGTTAAATAATTATATAGTTTCTTGAAGTCATTGTCCAATGGATTTTTAAACTAAAATACAAAGTGAATATGTAGTGTTAATTTCGCTAATTAGTTCGAATGCGACTAAAAGTCAACGAAGCAGTAAGCACTCGACGAGTTAGTGTCCCTTGAGAATGGTCCGTGGAGGTCTGAAACACGTGTAATCAAAATACAAAGTTAATAATAATATGTACTGTTAATTCCGCCAACTGTTTAGGGGTTTGTCCTGTCCTGTTAGCGTGGTAGGAAAATGCTTGCCTTTCACGCCGCAGGTCGATAAGAGTAAAATAGGTACGACTAAACATATGTATATAAATACATGACACAACACAACATTCATTAGCGTAATTGCGACTAAAAGTCGACGAAGCACTCGACGAGTTAGCGCCCTTGAGAATGGTCCATGGAGGACTGAAACACGTGTTGGTTATCATACTGGCACATGTAATACTAGCGGTCAATACTTATTTAAATATATTTAACTACATCTTGTATAAATGGTTATGTCTATATTGAGCCAAAAATCCACCATTGGTATTTATAATATCAAGGTTTCCAAAGTTACAGTTCCTATACTCTGCGTGTAGATACAGTAATATAATAATAATAATATCCTTGGACATTATTTACACACGGCCATCTGACCCCCAACTAAGCAGAGCTTGCACTATGGAAACCAGATGACTGATTTACTACGTATACTACTTTTCTTCTGTAAATACATACTTATATAAATAATAACACCCAGACTCAGGAAAAACAGACATGTTCATGCACACAAATATCTGTCCTGGTTGGGAATTGAACCCACGACCTCCGGCGTGAAAAGCAAGCATTTGCCCACCACGCTAACAGGCCCTTCAATTTATTTTATTGCTCATATATAATATATTTTGCTACCCCTTGTCTAAATGGTTCTGTCTATATGACGGGCCGGTAGACGTGGTTGGTAAATGCTTGCCTTGCACGGTGCTGGTCGTGGGTTTGATTCAAAAAATTAAAAAAAAAAGCTAGCATTTGATATTGAGCCAAAAATGCACTATTGGAGTTTATAATATCAAGGTATCCGAAGATACAGATCATATAAGCGTGTAGATACGCAAACGCGATGCATTGGCAAGACACAGAATGGCAACCCTGGGGCTGGCATATCCAGAACCAGGTGACTACAAGGATCTACCTCTAAGAAGCGTACTGGATTATGTGCAGACTTCATTCAGGGCTCTAGGGATAGAATTAAACCAGTGGGGGATAGTACAAAAGATCCTGAAGGGTCGAAGTGCTGTACACAAGTACACCCCCAACCAAGATAAGAAGCGTGTAGATACAGTATTTTGTTACTAGCTAGTTCGTAACTCCTTATCATTAGCATACTCACTACGATAGGTTTCATTAACTCGCTTTTGGCAGACAGTGTGTGTCGTGCGACCTTGATAGTAGTATTTTAATGATAATTATGCGCAAAATAATAAATGTATTAGTTATTAGGCGATAACAACTACGCCGTATTCTACTATCTACATAGAACACAGGAGATTTACTTTAAAATCATTTTGTCGGGCCTGTGGGCGTGGTTGGCAAATGCTTGCTTTTCACGCCGGAGGTCGTGAGTTCGAGTCCCATCCAGGACAGATATTTGTGTGCATGAACATGTCTGTTTGTCCTGAGTCTGGGTGTAATTATCTATATAAGTATGTATTTACGAAACAAATTTATATGTAGTATAATATCAGTTATCTGGTTTCCAAAGTACAAGCTTTGCTTAATTTGGGATCAGATGGCCGTGTGAATAATGTTCCTGGATATTATAATTCATTTTTATTCTCTAATATGTTTATCCACTCAACGGGCTTCGCCAAGTCAGTACCAATATCCATTTGGCATTCATAAAGTGTGTCGTGGTATAATGGTATAATTTTCTTACAATTATACAAGTGGTCAAAATCACAGCTTTTTTAATATTTATATAGTTGTTTGGCGCTAAGTCTAAAACCACCTACAAGCAGACTTAAATTCATTGCTTTCCTGGAGCGTACACAATGGTCTTTACTTAAATGCAAAAAAATGCGCTCATATAAAATGTTCAAGAAAGCATAACAAGACAGCATCATCATATATGTTGGGCGATACCATTCTAACAGAGACTGAAAGCATTAGGGATTTGTGGGTCTTAATGGATGGAACACTCACGTATGTTCCTCACATCGAGAGGGCACTGAAGCAGTCTTCCAAGATGCTTGGATTTTTAATCAGAAGTAGTAAAAACTTTCGGAATGTTCAATCTAAAATAATTTTATATAACTGCCTTGTCGGAAATGTTTTGGAGTACGCTGCTGTTGTGTGGCGTCCCCACTTTGCAATTCACTCTCTCAGAATCGAGCGTATTCAAAAGAGATTTGTTCGGCACTTGTCATATTCGGTGGGATTGGGGGGGAAAAAAGTGGATTATAAAACCAGGTTAGATTATTTTAAGATGATGGAACTGTCTAAGAGAAGGGATGTAACTGATTTGGTATTTTTATTTAAATTGTTAAGAAATAAAATTGATTGCCCTGAGTTGTTACAAAGGATACGATTTAGAGTTCCGTTCCATATTCCACGAAAACCGATAACTCCCTTAGCCCCTCCACTACATAGAACATTACTTGGCTCAAACTCACCTCTCTGCCGAATGACAAAATTATATAACGAATGCAGTGACAGGGTTGATATCCACCACGTTTCATTAGGATTATTTCGGAAAACTATCAATAGTTATTAGGGTTTTTAGGGTTTTAGTTACACATAAAAAAAATTGTAAAAGTAGCTCATTAAATTTTGAATGTAGTGTTTACCTATAAGTAACTAGACATTTAGATCTTAAATATTGTGCTATTTTTAAAGATTCATGTTAATGTTTAAGTTGTTGGTGAACCAAATAAATAAAATAAAATACGTAGGGAGTAGTGTAAATATTTTGGAATAATACCAGTAGTGGAGAGCACAAGTGGTACAATATATACTTTTTTCATTTTCCATATTCTAACAACCTCTTTTAATCACACTAATATTATAGAGGCGAAAGTTTGTGAGTGTGTGACTGTGTGAGTGTGTATGTTTGTTACTTCTTCACGTCTAAACGACTGGAGCGATTTTAATAAAATTTGTTATGGAGTTAGCTGACACCTTGGATTAACATATAGGCTATAATTTATAAACTTTGACGCGGGTAAAACCGCTGGGAGCTGTGCCCAGCGGTTTTACCCGCGTCGAACTTTAGTTCCATATACATACATACATATTCGATTTTTTTTGTGTGATCGTTTTCTGTATATTATGTGTATTAGGTATTGCAATATCAATTAAGTATGTATTATTATTTGTTGCAGGGTCTCATCTTCGTAGTAGACAGTAATGATCGAGAGCGTATCGGCGAAGCGCGGGAAGAGCTCATGCGAATGCTAAGTGAAGACGAATTACGGGATGCAGTACTTTTGATCTTCGCAAACAAACAGGTACATATGCGTCTGCGCCGTTTTTATGGACTCGTTAATCTCCTCAAAGCGAAACATATTTCATATTTTACTTCATTTTTTATATTAACTAAAACAATAGTAAAATTATTATAACTGGCTTCAAAAATGCCCTGTCTAAAAACAATTTTTAACAATTTTATTATACAACATTAATTAAATGAATTTCCTTTGTTACTGAAAATTCGGTTCATAGGAATTTAATTCTTTGATGATAAATTATGTATGCCAATAGAATCGTAAAAAATGAAAATAAACTCAAATAATATGACGAAGACTGGCCTGTTGGGATGCTAAGTCGGAGGACGTGGGTTTGATCCCCAGGACAGGAGCACGATAATTTATTGTGTGTTTGGGAGTAATGTATCTGTAATATGTATGTATGTATTTAGAAATACACTAGGTTACTTGTAAAACACCAACAACGTCGTAGGACTATATAGCTAACATCATTAGCAACAACTTTTGTTCTATGAGTTCAATCGTAACTCAATACATGCAAAAAAACACCCACCGGCACGGAAACTTGGCCACCAATAACTTGCCGATAATTTCTATTTAAATATTTAATTTTCACTATATTATGGGTTTATGCACTAAATTAGGGTTTTTTTATGGTTTTGTAACTCAGTTATTGAAAAAATGATGCACCAGCAGTAATCTTTAAAAAAATAAGCAGTTTCACAAAAATATTGGTTTTAACAATGTCAATTTAAAAAGAACACAAGATGAAAAATAACCAAAAAGTCTTCGTTGTGTTTGCATTTTAATATCGGGTGTTTCCTCCCCTAGCCCCGATAACAGCTTGCATTCGTTCTGGCATACTTTGGATGATGTTTCTGATCTCAACTTGTGGTATGCTTTCCCAAGCGGTCAGTGCTGCATTTTGAAGCTGATTCAGAGTTTCAGGCGGGTTGGAGGAGGACTTTATTTTTCTTTTAAGCTTGTCCCAGATATGCTCTATTGGATTTAAGTCTGGACTACGAGCTGGCCACTGCAATTTTTGAATACCAACCTCTGTAAGGTATTCCTCCACGCAATGTGCAACGTGTGGGCGCGCGTTATCGTGCATTAGGAGGAATTCGTCAAATCCAATAAACCCTGAATATGGTAACACGTGTTCCTGAAGAATCTCCTCGATGTATCGTGTTGCCGTTAATCGGTTATCGACGATAACTAACTCCGTACGTGCATCGGAACTTATTCCTCCCCAAACCATTATAGAGCCTCCATGAAAACTAACAGTTTGTGTGGTGGTAATGGGTAAAAACCGCTCTCCTCTTCTTCTCCACACTCGCTCCCGACCATCTGGAGCTCGTAAAGCGATTCGACACTCATCTGTGAACAGTACTCGAGCCCACTGCTCATGGGTCCAGTTGGCGTGTTCTCGTGCGAATCGAAGTCGAGCTACTCGGTGACTTCTGAGAAGTTCTGGGCCGCGTGCTGGTCTACGAGCTTGTAAATTCACTTCCTCCATTCGTCTTCTCACTGTACGTTCACTAACATTGACACCTCTTGTGAACTGGAGTCGCTGGCGTATCTCAACAGCGGTGAGGTAGCGGTTTCTCAAAATTTCCAGGACAATAAAGCGGTCATCCCGGGCTGATGTGCATCTGACGCCTCCGCTGCCTGGTCTGCGGGAGTATCGGCCTGTCTCCTGGTATCGTTTCAGCGCATACTGCATCGATGAACGTGGTACATTCAGTATAACAGCAACTTCTCGCTGTGTCAGCCCTTGTTCGATCAATGCTACAGCTTGTGCAACCTGTGATGGTGTTAATGGCATTTTTATTGGAATTAAATCACCTTTAGTTATTGAAGTAACAGTACGATATCACAATAATTGAACAACCTAACAATAAACTTTCACAAAACACAAATTTAAAACAGCAACTTAGTCGCTCAGATGTCCGGGTTCAACTAAAACTTAAAAATAACGTCATATTGCACTCAAACATGATAAATTACCCTCTTGAACTAAAGGTAAACATTTTTTAGACCAACCTTCATAATAAATACTCATAGGAAACACTTAAAGCTCTTGTTATCGCGAAATACGCGCTTGGCCAAGATTCCGTGCCGGTGAGTGTAAATTATAAGATTTTGTGGTCCTGTCGAGACATTTGTAGGTCTATGTTTCATTAAGACGACGCTCAGCTCAGTTCATTATATTTCACGGCTTGGTAGTAGGGATTTTTTTTTTTGACTTGACGCTATAGTTAGCCTAGGAGGCTTTCACTACTTCACCGGACTATAGAGGCGAGCAGAGGGCTCAAGCCGTCTAGCAATTAAGTAACCCGCGCCGGAGTGCACCCCCTGTGGGGTTCGAACCTCGACTCTGGGCGATTACTGGCGGAGAGAGGGCAAGATCATCATTTTAGGGAGTTTTGTGCAACTTTCGCTCTACGTTCATGACATGACGCGGCCCCCGTTGAGGGGGCTTTTTATCGATACGATATGGTACTAGGTAATTGGGATAGTATGTTTACGTAATCTTTGGGATGCGCGTAGAGTTATAAATATTAAAGCGGGATATTAAATTAATACTTATTTTCGTACGGAAGTAAAATCTAACAAAATATCAAAAGTTGTAGAACTAAAGTTGTTCAAGTTCAAGTTCTTTATTGCATTCATGTGTTATAATAGGTGTACATAATTTGTGTCAAACATGAACCCTGTTAGGGTGTTGCAAATATATTTCTTATACAAATCTTAAATTATATAAAAGGTAAATATAATAACTTTAAATAAATTTAACATTAATAATTACTATAAAATCATTATCAATGACAATTATGAAAAATTGAAATTAAAAAAAAAAATGTAATTTGGATAAATGTCAAATGATGTTTTACAGTAATAAAGATATAATGGTAATAATTTAAATAAATGTTAAATGATTAAGTAATTACATAATATACAATAAAAGATTCAAAATAATAATTTAAATAAATGTCAAATCATTTTTATATCTCATTTAAATTTTTCATGGTATCATATTGTCTACTAGTTAGTTGTTGCTTATGATGTTAGGAATGTAGTCCTGCGAGGTTGTTGGTGTTTTATAAGTTACTAGTTATATTTGTATGTAATGTATACTTAGTTTTTTTATAAGTTTATATGTAGACTGGCTGTATGGGCTCTTGTCAAGTTTGGGATCAGATGGCAGGGCGTTATTTGTCCCAATATTTTTGGCGTGGTTGGTAGATACTTGCGTTCCACGCCGCAAGTCGTGGGTTCGAAACCCACCCAGGAGAGATATGTCCTGAGTCTCGGTTTCTATATTATGGGCCTGTTGGCGTGGTTGGCAAGATCGTGGGTTCGATTGCCACCCAGGACAGATATTTGTGTGCATGAACATGTTTGTTTGTCCTGAGTCTAGGTATAATTAACTATATAAGAATGAATTTACAAAAGAACAATTTGTAGTATATAAGTTATCTGGTTTCCATAGTATAAGCTCTGCTTAGTTTGGGATCAGATGGCCATGTGTAAATAATGTCACTGGATATTATTATATTATGTGTAGTATATCAGTTATCTGGTTTCCATCGTGCAAGTTCTGCTTAATTAGCTGTCCCAGGATATTACTATTACAATATTGTCTGTAGGATCTGCCCAACGCAATGAACGCGGCCGAGATCACGGACAAGCTGGGCCTGCACTCGCTGCGCAACCGCAACTGGTACATCCAGGCCACGTGCGCCACGTCGGGCGACGGGCTGTACGAGGGCCTGGACTGGCTCTCCAACCAGCTCAAGAACGCCAACCGCTAACTGCGAGTGCTACTACTCACAGACTAATCTGATTACTGAAAGAGACTATGGTTTAAGATATGTTAACTTTATTTGCTATTGAATATTGAATACTATGTATTATGTGAGTTTACCTGCGAACGCATTACTGATGTACGCCCCCCGGCGGCCGCTCGCGCATCGTGCTCCCCACTTGCGTTTATGAGTTAAGCGTTTAATAAAAATAAACTTAAGTTTCGGTGTACAAATAAACCATGCTGCTTGGCGTTGTGGTGGTAGCCAGCCGCTCGGTCGGTCGCCGGGGACGTAGAACAAAACATAGTGTGTAAAAATACAAAATTATTGCAGATTTGTTTTCAATGGTGGTACCTTGATCCGCTGAATGTGGATAGGTTCGTAGCTGACTCGCGATAAAGTGAATCACATCATAACATGTTTTATATGTATACTATGTGGAATAAGTTGTCGCAATAAAGTATTTAAAGTTAATTCACAATTGATGACTTTAATTATTTAGTTTATGATTGTAGATACCTACTTGTGTGGGGTAGGTAGGTAGGTGAAGTTAGCAGTATTGAAGCGTAGGATCTGTCGGTCACCGGAGTGAGGTGGTCACTTCGTTCTATCACTTCGGCTTGTCGATATCTCTCTTCTGTCCGATGTGTCCATGTTCATAATTATCACCTGACGTATTTTAACAGATTTTTTTTAGTTTATTATTAATGGAAGTTATCTAGGTAGTATAAGCTGTTATGTATTTACATCAGATTTCGTACAACTCTGCTTATTTGAACGGCTCGTTGTAATTTTAAAGTCAGCATTTAAAGTCAGTAGCTTCTCATGACGAACCGATATTGTGTAATTTAGGTATAAATATGTATTGGATAAACGGTGTCATTTTGAGAAGTGTTTCCGCCTACGGGGACTAGTGCTCAGCGGTACACGCTCTACACAATTAATTGTAACTTAGCATTTTTATAATAATTTAGAAAAAAAAAAAGTAATATTGAAACTCTATAACTTTATGGTAAGTGTGACGAAGGTGGTTCTTTTTTTTTATTTTTATGAGAAACAAAAATAATGAAAATGCAATTTGTGACATTCCGGTTTATCTTATGCTGTATTATGGAATAAAAATTATCCTCACCAATGTTTCATTTTTTGATTTATACTTTGGGGAGTTGTGCGTATTAGATATCCACTGCATCCCACTAACCTTTGATTTAACCGAAATAGAAGCTTATTTATATTAATGTCTTGCCTATAAACTTAGAGATAACTTATTATATTTGTGCATTTAGGCGATAATATTTTGAATTAATTATAATGATTATGTAATAATAATTATTTTGATTTTTTTTCCGTATCATTTTATCGGTTTCTTCCTATATAAAAACAAGGCGAAAAGTATCTATACCTACTTACAAAAGATATTTCTCTTAATGTTGCCATCTGATGGCCAGAACTACAATGTTGCATGTCTTTAATTTCATACGTTTACTAAACCCTTTATTACGAAGTCGTAATTTAGTAAAAATGTTTTTTTTTTTTTTTTTATAATTATACCTAATAGTGTATTTTGCATATAATATTTAACACTTATACAAACACAGTCATACCATTTGACTTACACTTAATAAAAACAAGCATTAAAGTGTGTCGTAACCAGCACCCTTGCTAAGTTATAAGAATAACTTGTATTAGGTACTGGCGCCAACCCCATTTCACAATGTTGCAAATATATTAGGCACAGAAAGTATATAAGCGTTAATACTATCGTATTATCACTTAACCAACTATGTTGCTGTGTGGTGACGGCATAGAATATTATCATCCCATCTCATCCGAAATCGACCGAGGAAATGCCTACCAGAGAACGGGCAGCAGCGACTCTCTGAGTACTATGACCATCAAACTGCGATCGCCAACCCGCCTGCCAAGTGTAGTGATTATGGCATATCCCCCCATTATTGGGGAGGCTTTTGTCCAGCTGTGGACGTACTTTGGCTGATATGAAGAACAAACAATGAAGACAATTAACTGCAGAGGTATTTCCGACCTAGTATAAAGGTCTAAAGGTCATAGTCCACTTACATAATCTGTTCTGACACCGCTCCCACCCATCACCGCCCTAAACCGGACTACTGTTTTCTTCTAGTAACAGATTTACTGCATGAAATCTTAAGTTTTGAAGAAATAATCGAGATTAGAGATCAGTAATTGCAAGATTGCGCGGCCATAACTTCCTAGGTGAATATTTCGTGAAATATTGATGTTTGTCTTACACTTAGTTTTTATTAGGCGCTCATAGCTAGATGCTCTCACCGGTCCGTAAGCGATCGGCGAGGTTAAGCAACTAGGCTCGCGGTCAGTCCATAGATGGGTGACCGCCAAAGTAGTTTGATTTCTGAGCGTCTCCGTGCTTCGGAGGGCACGTTAAGCTGTCGGTCCCGGTTGTAGTCATTAGACAACAGTCGTTAAGCCATGTCAGAGGCCTACTGGGCGGCTTGAGCAACTCTGACACTAGGGTTACCACTACCCATACGATAAGCAAGCAACTTAGTTTTTCGACAATTGTTGACAAATGTAACAAAAATAATTAGATCTATATCCCAAGTAGTTGCTGCGATCTCCATGGCCGCGCAATCCTCCACGTCACGTTCGCGCGGCCAACTTAAAACCCCCTGTAACTTCTTTATTTCTGCTTTGACAATTTTTTGGTTTGTTCCCTTCGATTTTGACTAATTTCGACAAAAAAAATTGCGATTTCTTTTTCTGTATGGATAACGTGGCGGAGCAATCGTGACGCACACCTTGTGGTACTAATTTTATTTAAGTAAGGTAAGTCTTTGCAAGCAGTGATGTCAGGTGGAGGTGAAAATAATATCTGGAAAAGCTGAAAATAAATTCTGTTCGTGAAATCTACAAAGAGATCGTGGGAAAACCGTAACTGGAACCATCTAATGGAACCCTAGTATACACAGCTACATATCAAGGTATACATTTCCAGTGTAAGCTGATCTCGCGTTGTATAGGATTATACGGTGAGAGGTGTACAGCTTGATATGTAGCCGTGTGTACCAGTAAGGGTTTTGGTGGCTTGCTAGAATGTTATAGATAATACCAGAATAAAAGAAAAAGTATAGCTGATGACAAGGACATACAATATTCTTAATGCAAGATGGTGGTTCCAGAATTAAAAAAAGAGATGTGGTGAGTTTTATATTTTTGGACCTATCCGGAGAATTAAGTGACTTCTGCAGTCTGCATAATTATTACTTGAGAGGAGAGCGATTTGAAATTTGTTTAGTACAATATCTGTACCTATGACATTTTACATTTTTTTCTAGCAATTTGACTATTACTATATGAGTTATGTAAAATATTTGCCATTGAATTTTTACAATCATACATATCGTAGATATGTATGATTAATAAATTATTTGCATGCCCTCTAAGGGTAGATATGTCGGGAACCTATATTATGTACCTAACACCTTATGTAACCATGTCTTAAGCGAATAAAGTTCTTATCTTATTTAATGAAAAATAATCAAATTTCTAGAAAAATTATGTTAATTTTTATAGCTCATTTTGTACTAGATAAATTTCAAATCGCTCTCCTCTAAGGTAACGATTATGCAGAAGTACCTAACTTTATTCTACGGATACGTCGATCTATATTTCGTCTAGAAAATTACTATCTAACTCCAAAGATTTGCTACCATGAAAAGAAAATGGTTAGGTTAGAACTGCGACCATACAGCGATAGGCAAGTGTCAGAAACAAATACGGTAGGTACTCTTCCTGAGATTGTCTATATATAAGGGTCTATGCACACCAGGTTTTTTAAACGCGCCGTTGACACGCGTTTGTAGCGATACAGAGCAAGTCAGACGCAGCCAGTAGACCTTACCAATGACAACAAACTGCTTTGTGGGATAAAAGTTTAAAAAACATGGTGTACCCAGGCTCTTAGTGTAAAGATATTTACAAAAAAGTTGAAGTAGTTATCTGGTTTCCATAGTACAAGCTCTGCTTAGTTTGGGATCAGATGGCCGTGTGTGAATAATGTCCCAGGATATTACTATTTATGATTCAGCCGGGAAGTTGGAACTGTTTGATGAAATAAGATTGCATGTGAGCACCCATTCTACAATTGATTATCTTTCAGACACTTTAGTTCAAAAGTCCATTTTGCATAAAATCTTGGATCAGGGGGGCTCCCATCTAAGTCGGCGGTCATCGTGATCGGCGTTCGAATAAAAGGTTTAAAATGAATAAATCATTCGTTCAATAAATTACCTACATCCAGACACAGGACAAATAAATCTTATTCATCACACGAAGATTTCTCCGGAGTGGGAATTGAACCCCTAGACCGCTTGACCAACAGGTCAGTCAATATATTATATAGTAAACTAAAACATTTAAAACAGTAATCCAAGACACTCGCTTCTATGTTTAATAATAACACAAAACTCTTATTGATACAAATATTGGAAGTAAAATTAATTAAAAACATCAAAAGGCTTGTTTCTTTTTATACTGAGACATTATTTACACACGGCCATCTGATCCCAAACTAAGCAGAGTTTGTACTATGGTAACCAGATAACTGATATACTTACTACATAAACTACTTTTCTTTTGTAAATACATACAGATAAGTATAGATAATTAAACCCAGACTCATGAAAAACAGACATGTTCATGCACACAAATATCTGTCCTGGGTGGGAAGCGAACCTACGACCTCCGGCGTGAGAAGCAACCATTTGCTAACCACGCCAACGGGTTATCTTCCTTTTCATATAAACTTATTATATTATAATAAAAATAGTGTTTTGTAAATGTGCAACAGGTTGTTATTAATATTTTACGAGGAGTTTGATGCGTAGGGCGCACGGTGAGTTGAAAATCCGGTTTATAGACGTCGCAAGTTTAATGATGAAAGTAAAGTAAATTACGTAGATCCACACGGCTGCATATCAAGCTATACATTTCCGGTGCAAGCTGATCTCGCGTTGTATAGGATTTCCATACAGTGAACGGTCAGCTTATATTGGAAATGTATAGCTTGATATGTAGCCGTATGTACATCATCATATCAGCCGAAAGACGTCCACTGCTGGACAAAGGCCTCCCTCAAAGATCTCCACAATTGCCGGTCTTGCGCTATCCGCATCCAGCGTTTTCCAGCGACCCGCACAAGATCATCGGTCCATCTTGTAGGGGGCCTGCCCACCCTGCGTCTTCCGGTTCGTGGTCGCCACTCGAGAACCTTTCTGCCCCAGCGGCCGTCGGCTCTACGAGCTATGTGCCCTGCCCACTGCCACTTCAGCTTGGCAATTCTTAGGGCTATGTCGGTGACTTTGGTTCGCCTGCGGATCTCATCATTTCTGATTCGATCTCGCAGGGAAACTCCAAGCATAGCCCTTTCCATTGCTCTTTGGGTGACCTTGAGCCGCCTGATAAGGCCCATAGTTAGCGACCACGTCTCTGTTCCGTAAGTCATCACTGGCAACACACACTGGTCGAAGACTTTCGACTTGAGACACTGCGGTATTTGGGACGAGAAGATATTACGTAGCTTCCCGAAGGCTGCCCAGCCGAGTTGGATTCTACGATTGACCTCCTTCTCGAAGTTGGACCTACCTAGTTGGATGGTCTGTCCTAGGTAAATATAGTTCTCTACAACTTCGAGTGCAGAGTCTCCAACCTTAACTAGAGTGGGTGCAACATGGATGTTTGACATAATTTTCGTCTTATCCATGTTCATTTTCAGACCCACTTGTTGAGAGACTCTGCTGAGGCCATCGAGCATTGTACCGAGGTCGTCAAGGGTCTCAGCCATGACTACTATATCGTCGGCAAATCGAAGGTGGGTGATGTACTCGCCATTGACATTGATGCCAAAGCCTTTCCAGTCCAGAAGCTTGAAGACATCTTCCAATGCAGCGGTGAACAGTTTCGGAGATATAACATCTCCCTGTCTCACACCACGCTGCAAGTGGATAGGTTTCGAGTTCTGGACCTGGAGTCGCACTGACATAGTGGCGTTTTCGTACAAACACTTTAACACCTCGATATACCGGTAGTCGATTTGGCACCTTTGGAGAGACCTCAGTACGGCCCAAGTTTCGATCGAATCGAAGGCTTTCTCATAGTCCACAAACGCTAAGCATAATGGCTGGTTATACTCTTCGGTCTTCTGTATAACCTGCCGCAGCGTATGTATGTGGTCTATGGTACTAAAGCCTTTACGGAAACCGGCTTGTTCGGGAGGCTGGAAGTCGTCAAACCTGCGTGTGAGACGATTCGTAATGACCCTCGAAAACAACTTGTAAACATGGCTCAGCAGTGTGATGGGTCTGCAATTCTTCAAGAGGGTTTTATCGCCCTTTTTGAAGAAGAGCACCACCACACCCCTGTGCCATGCTTTTGGCGTTTGACCTTCTAGTATGACGGAGTTAAATAACTTAAGAAGGGCCCGTAGGATTGGTGTACCACCCGCCTTCAGAAGCTCTGCCGTAACTCCATCATCACCAGGCGCCTTGTTGTTCTTAAGCTGTTCGAGAGCCATTCTAATCTCGCACAGGCTGACGTCCGGGATGTCGTCGGTGAAGTGTTGGGTTAGTCGTGCTCTGGGATCTGAGGCACAACTATCGACAGGTGACTGGGTTTTCGCATACAGCTGTCCATAGAACCTCTCGATCTCTCCCAGCAACTCAGGTTTAGACGTGACGATTCTGCCATCCTCAGTCTTCAGCTTCGTCAGTTGGCTCTGTCCAACAGACAGTTCTCTTGCAAACACTTTAGAGCCTTTGTTCCGCTCAATGGCTTCTTTAATACAATTTGTATTAAATTGGCGCGTGTCGCGAGTCAAAGACTTTGAGATCTGTCTGTTGAGCTGCCGGTATCTGATAGCATCATCAGAGGATGTCAGAACCATTTTCCGTCTTTCGTCCATAAGCTGCAGGGTATAGTCAGAGATCTTTTTGGTTCTGTTTGTACGGTGGGCCTTGAAGACCTTAGACCCAGCCGTATGGACAGCTTCTACGAGCCTGTCATGGTATGAGTCCACTTCCTCGCAATCAGCTAGGCATTCGAAACGGTTTTGCAGTTCAAGCTGAAAGGGTTCAGGGTTTTGGATGTGGATGGGTAAAGGTCGGAGCGTAGACTTTATCAGTCGGGACCTCTGGAGCTTGACATTTAAGTTCAATGAGCCTCTCACCAGTCTGTGATCGCTCCCGGTTTTAACCATATTGATCACTGAGACGTCATTGAACACCTGTCTACTCGTCGACAAGATAAAGTCTATCTCGTTTTTTGTTTTACCATCGGGGCTTACCCAGGTGCATTTGCGGTTTTCCGACTTCTTGAAAAAGGAGTTCATCATAAAGAGTCCCTCCTTCTCCATGAAGTCGGCCAACATTTGGCCCCGGGGATTCCGGTCTCCAGTTCCAAATTGCCCCACTTTCAGCTCATTCCCGAATCGTTTACCCAGCTTCGCGTTAAAGTCCCCCATGACCACAGTGAAATAAGAGTTCGAGGTATGTATGGCTCTAGAAATATCCTCATACATGACCTCAACCTCATCGTCGGAGTGCGTCGAAGTCGGCGCGTAAACCTGTATGACCTTCAACGAATACCGCTTGGTAATTCTGAGTATAAGGTACGCAACCCTAGTCGACACACTCTCGATTTTCACTATGTTGTGTACGAGGGACTTGTGGACTATGAACCCAACACCACCTTGGGACAGTTGGTCGCCTTCCCGGAAATAGAACAGATTCCCGGATTTCAGGATTATCGTGTCCTCCCCCTCTCTTCGGACTTCAGATAATCCTATTATGTCCCAATGTAACCTGCTCAATTCTTCCTCCAGTTCGATCATCTTCTCGTCGGTCCGCAGTGTGCGTGTGTTGTATGTTGCCAGGGCCAGAGGTCGTCGGTTTTGGTAACGCGGAATCTGCCGGGGATTCTTAGCACCCCCTGCCCTGCCGTAACCACGGCTGTTACCACGGCTGGGAATAGCAGGGCTGCCGGGGACTGGGGGCCGCGGTTTAATTGTGTCCTTCATTTGAGGGGATCTGCCATAATCGCCACGCTTGGCAAACGGGTTGGCGATCGCAGTAAGGTAGAAATTGGTACTCATAAGAACGCTGCTGCCCATTCTCTGGTATATATTCCCTCGGGACGACTTCTACGTCCCCCCACGGGATGAGAGGGGGTGGTGATATTCTCTAGGCCGTCACCACACAGCCATAATAGTATGTACATAATATAGATAAATTACACAGAACAAATAATTTTGATAATCACACAAAGATTGTACTGGGTGGTGATCGAAACTACGACCTCTGGCGTAGCAAGCAGTCGGAAAATTTGAAGAAACATCCCAACTTAATAATCTTAATCTTTTAATCAAACAAATCTACTTTACACTCAAATTCAGCAATCAATTTTATTCGGACATGTTTTAACCTGAATAGATTTTTAGTGATAAATCGTGACGTCCTCCAGTCGAAATTCGGCCACGTCGACCAGTCTCAATAGAGATTAGCCATCTGCGCAGGACATATTATAGTGCACAAGTGTGTGCGCAAACCCAGGAGCACTTTCTATTCCATCACTCTCATGTTCCGATGGGACTCTTAGCGACACGACCGGAAAGAAGTCAGGTACAGGATCGACGGCTTTACGTGCTCTCCGAGTCACGGTGGTATAATACCCTGACTTCGGGCTGATCGAGCTGATCGATCGGGCTGATCGAGCACGTAAAGCCGTCGATCCTGTACCTGATGGTAAAGGATCGACGGCTTTACGTGCTCTCCGAGTCACGGCGGTATAATACCCTGACTTCGGGCTGATGCTGAGAAATTTTTCTTTTTACATTTGAAACCAGGACCTCGTTTTCTGCGGGTGAACACGCTACCGCTAAACCAACGAGGCGTAAGTAATAAGTACGGAATTAATTTTATGTTTGTTTCGACCAACTGATTTTTACCTAGCATTTTTGTCGCACAAAGATCACCATTGCTGTGATTACATTAGGATATAGATATTTCTACGGCTTGTAGAGACGCCAGCAGAAGCTACCCCAATTTGACAAATTTCCCCAATTGAAAGAGAACCTTATGCTTTTGCGATAACGTCGAAAATCTATAAAAGAAATTTGACAGATCGGGGCAGTTGTATGTGCTGGCGTCTGTACATGCGATATGATAGATGATGCAAATGAAATCTTAATAACGTTGTTTGGAAAATCGATTTGATGCGGATCTCTGTGTTGCAAATATATGATACCTACGTTGTAAAACCTTGTGAGGTTATGACAAATTTTATAATTACTACTTCACTAAACGATGATGTTTCCAATGTTATCCCAGATCCTCAATCGGACGAGTGACTCGCGCCTTTACGTTTTAACGTAGAGCGAAAGTTGCACCATCTCTAAATCGACTCTCTCCACTCACGGCGGTTCCTGACGGGGAGATAGCTTCAGTAATCGCCCTCCGTTCGTTTCCTCTGACGGGATCCCCTCTTGCCCCGTGCAAGAGGCATCCTTGCACTTAGTTTATAGATATATTTTACTTGACGCCTTAGTCTTCGGTCACCTCTATTGGCGAGGCTTTGTAGCAGTAAGCCTCCGAATGTTGCTGTCAATGTCACGTTTAAAGAAACGCCTTAAATAATAGGTCTTTACCTATGAAATTGCCGTTTTGTATGAAAAAATTTAAACGAATTTTTTTCATGAATTTTTTTATTTGTATTAATCGAAGTAATCACCCATGCAATCAATGCATCTTTGCCATCGCAGTGGCAGTTTATTGATGCCCTTCTTAAAGAAATCAGCTGGACGGGAGGCAACAAATTCTTCAAAGGCATTTTGTACTGCCTCTCGGGTATTGAATTTTTTTCCCGCCAAGAAGTTATCCAAATTCTGGAAAAAGTAGTAGTCTG
Source organism: Pseudoips prasinana (assembly GCA_951640165.1). Classification (NCBI taxonomy): domain Eukaryota; kingdom Metazoa; phylum Arthropoda; class Insecta; order Lepidoptera; family Nolidae; genus Pseudoips; species Pseudoips prasinana. The sequence goes on from OX621260.1 coordinate 23,159,495, forward strand.
TAGGCGCAAGGTCTGGTGAGTAGGGCGGATGACGGAGAGCTTCCAACCCCAGTTCTTGCAACTTGGAGACCGTCTGCTGTGCAGTATGAGGTCGCGCGTTGTCGTGCAGGAGCAGCGGAGACGAGCGATTGACCAATGCTGGTTGGAGATGCGCCAGCTTCTCCATCATTGTGCTCAGTTCTTCACAGTACACATCTGCAGTAATGCTCACCCCGTTTGGTAAGAAGCTGTGATGAATCACACCGGCGCTAGACCACCAAACAGTGACCATCACTTTTCTAGGGGTAAGTTTTCGTTTAGGGCATTGTTTAGGTGCTGAACCAGGATCCAACCAACTTGCTGAGCGCTTGCGGTTATCAAACAGAATCCATTTTTCATCGCAGGTAACAATGCGGTTCAAAATTCCTTCATTTGTGTGTCTGTTGAGCAGTGCAAGGCACGTCTCGACGCGTACTTCGCGCTGGCGATCATTGAGTTCGTGGGGCACCCATTTGTCAAGCTTTTTTACCTTGCCAATTTGACGCAAATGGACCAATATTGTTTTGACGCTAACGTCGAAAGCTGCTGCTAATTCAGCCGTAGATTGTGTATCATCAGCTTCCACAACCGCCTTTAATTCGTCATTGTCGACCAAAGTCTTCGGACGACCGCGAGGTTCATTTTTCAGGTCGAAATTTCCAGAACGGAAGCGAGCAAACCAATAACAGGTGGTGCGTTGGTTTGTAGTGTTAGCTCCGTAAACGTCGTTGATGTTGCGTGCCGCTTGTGCCGCGTTGCTGCCACGACGGTACTCATATTCCATAATTACTCGAATTTTTAACGTATCCATGATGACGAAAAAGATTGAAATGCGATGAAAATGTAACACTAATCAATAAAGAAATGACTACTTTTGGAAAAAAGAATCCATGTTTTTAAAATAAAATTAATTTGAAATTAGAATTCTTAGCCAAACAAAAATTATTTTGATTTGAAATGGCCAGTACTGCAGAACGGCAATTTCATAGGTAAAGACCTAATATATGTAGCTAGCTAGTTGAAAATAAGCGAAACAGTTGACAATATTTTGGAATTCTCTGAAATTATAGAGCTCACTATGGGCCTTATCAGGCGGCTCAAGGTCACCCAAAGAGCAATGGAAAGGGCTATGCTTGGAGTTTCCCTGCGAGATCGAATCAGAAATGTTGAGATCCGCAGGCGAACCAAAGTAACCGACATAGCCGTAAGAATTGCTGAGCTGAAGTGGCAGTGGGCAGGGCACATAGCTCGTAGAGTCGACGGCCGCTGGGGCAGAAAGGTTCTCGAGTGGCGACCACGAACCGGAAGACGCAGCGTGGGCAGGCCCTCTACAAGATGGACCGATGATCTTGTGAGGGTCGCTGGAAATCACTGGATGCGGATAGCGCAAGGCCGGCAATTGTGGAGATCTTTGGGGGAGGCTTTTGTCCAGCAGTGGACGTCTTTCGGCTGATATGATGATGATGATAGAGCTTATACTTATGAAACAATAAAAACTCCGTTCTTATCTAGAGCATGTATCATAAAGAGATTTATGATGCAAGCTCTAGAAACGAACGAATTTTTGTCAAATCCTAGTCTAAAGCGGTAGATATGAGTAAAAATTGTTCATTATAACTTTCGCATTTTTACATAATAAAATATACGGAAAAATTACTCTAGTTGTAAGGACGATATAGCAACGCCAAGCCCAAAGCTTCAGAACTGGAAAGGCCAATGGATTTGAACCAGACTTTGATGACCTTTCTTTTAATATGAAGATTATGAAGGTATTGTAATGTCAGCCGAATGACATCCAATGCTGGACTAAGGCCTCCCAAAAAATCCACAAAAGAGTTGTGTGATGTGTCCATCCTTTGGAGAGCAATCTTCACGCTTGGCAGTCGTTGTCGATCGCAGTATGATGTTCATAGTAGGTACCTATACCAGAGAGACGCTGCTGTCTGGTCTCGGAGAGATATCCCCTCGAATTGACTTCTACACCCCCACGGGATGAGATGGTTGTGATATTCTATATTTCTTTGCCGTCACCCAGTGTAAGAAGGTATGGAAGTCCCAAATGAATGGGTAGTTCCATTGCTGATAGACCCCCATCTCTGCAACTCCTTTCTCCTTTCACTAACTAGGTTGCCTGGAAGAGATCACACTTTGTGATAAGGCCGCCAATAATTGTACTATTATACTAATTTGTATGTTGTCGCTTTGTTTTTTCTTTAGATAGATAGATAACTCTTTATTGTACACCAAGTAAAATAAAATAGAATGAACAAGGATGCATTACAGAAATGTACAATTGGCGGCCTTATCACTGAATGTGATCTCTTCCAGACAACCTAGGCAGGGATTGGAGTATGGAATAAAAGAGTTTGGGTAGTTGCCAGTGTACAAAAATGATGAAATGGTACGCACTGGTACCATGACTAAAATAGCTAACATCTATACCTACTATATATAACTATATACATATATATAAATATATATATACATTTTAGGTGTACAATAAAGAGTTTATCTATCTGATATTACCTACCTCCTCTTTTCATCTATACTCGTACTGTACCTCGTACATGCATTTCGTACTATAAGCCATAAAACTCTCTCTTAAAGCTCATAATACTCACATTATTTATAAATATTTACATTAGTCGTGACGCACCCGCACATATTCTACACCAATTTCAATACATTCTACAATTCACTGGATTGTAGAATGTACTTATTGATATTTCTGTTTATAATCTCAAAGATATGAAATATTTATTATATGACTAGTTGGGCCTCCTGCCAACTCCAGTTGTGCACCAAACATATTTAAGTAATTTTGTTAAATTTCATGAATGTATTCAAAATGTCTGGAATCAACCGACTTCAGTCGGACGGACAAAGCAATAACAATTTGTGTGTTTTTTTATGAGACACGTTATAATTCTGTGGACTCGTAAAGTCGATGATAACTCAATTTTTTTATAAAATTGGAACAGAAAGCGAGTAACAAATTGGTAGTAGATATTTATAAATCTTAGACTTTATTAAATATTTTGTAAACAATTATGAATTTTAACGGTAGGTTACGGAGACTTAGGGCTATTATATCTACCAATAAATGTTCCACTTTAATAAATGTTAATGACCAAATATATTGTTATAGTTATCGGTGACGCAAAATACCTATAAATTTACTCATAATTAGCTCGTTAATTTCGTATTTTGTCTGTTTGTGGTCCAGAAGAAGCTCTTCTATCAGTCGTTGAATAAGTCTTTTTATTAGACCAAGAGAGTAAACATACGGATGGACTAGTTAAAAAACTAGATACTTTAATATTGTATGACTATAGTAGCTGTGCCCGCGGATTCGGCCGCATATTTTGTAATGACTCCGTAAATGTTAAATCATAATATCTCTAATATTTTGCTAAAATTTTGCTTAAGTTAATATGACAATAGGGAACAGGGGTTAAAAGTTTGTATGGAAATATGTAAATATTTCCATACAAACTTATAACCCCTGTTTCCTATTGTCATTATACACCCTTGAGGGTAAAACTTTTGCAAACTTTAAATTTCATATTTATTTCTATCGAATCAACAGTCTAAAAACAAGTTTCAAGCTTCTAGCTAAAAATAACGATACTTCCATACAACACTTTTTTCGTATTAAAATGTAACGTACCTATGCCTTTCTCACGCTCTAGACTCTGTGTACCAAATTTGGTGTGTACGCTGTACCATTTAAATCGGTTCTGTACCTAGATTTGGCGTGAAAGCGCGGCAGACAGACAGACAGAGTTAATTTATAATATTAATAAAGATTTATGTACTGCATTGTGAGCTTGACAAGTACAAGTGTATGTTGATGGTTGCCATGCCATCATTCGGAAAAAAAATCGCCTCATTGCTCTGCAGAGTTCGGGACAGCTCCTACCACATCCTGAAAAGCATAGCAGAAAGGTGTGAACCTCCATTGTTGTATGTAATTGCAAGTAGATGTCAGACGAACACCTGTCTGGTCTCTCAATTATAAAGTTACTAACATTAGGTATAAGATCTCTATGCTTTACTAACCAACTATGGATGTAACTGGTCTGAAATAAAGATTATTTTAGATAGAGATAGAAAGATAGAATATATCCAATGTATTTTCTTTCCATTTGAGTGTGTACAGTAAAGAGTTACTGTACACACTCAAATGGAAAGAAAATACATTGGATATAAATAACATAATATACAACGGGCGGTCTTATCGCCTTAAGCAATCTCTTCCAGACAACCTTTGGATGGATAGGAACTGAAAGTAAAGTATACAGTAGCAGGAGTGCAACAAATAAATTATACTAAGGAACTGTGATATAAATATATTGCATACCAAGTACTTAGTATGACTTCACAAATAAACGGATGTTAATAAATTATTTATTTTTTAATACCCAAGTGCTGAATAAATTTTCATTACTGCATTTCATACATCTTTTTGGTATGTGGTTGCCGTAGTTTTGACTGTTGTAACACCCGGCGCATAACTCGAGTAAGTAGTTGGCATATGCCCATACACGATGAGCACTGGCTTCTTCTTTTCTCTTACTTGAAATGTCTTTGGGATTCTATAAGGTGAATTCACTAAGCTGGAAATATCCCTAATAAATACTAATTTAGGTCTACCCTTAAAGTCACGTGCAGGAGGTAGGTACTTTTCCCTCGAAGCATTAAAGAGAATATAACAAACTACGTTTATTGAGCATAAGCATTATTTTTGAAATGAAAACTTATTTAGCAGCGTTGTGCACTTTTAGGGATGGGTAAAAAATTTTGAATAAATCGAAAATTCGTAGGACGGTCTATTTTTTAATTGACACTCACATGGCCGCAGCATTTTTGAAATGAAAACTTCTTTAGCGGCGTTGTGCACTTATTTTTTAATTATGTTAGATTTTATACAGCCGACTGACCTAACGATATGTACTTCTAATTTTAAAATTTATTCCTACCATAGGGAGGGAAGCAATTACTATGAGTCTTTATCGCCCAAAGGTGGGAAGTAGTACCTATCTTCCACTCGGATCAAATAAACACTAAATTCCGAGTATGAAAAATGAAAAAATAGATTTCACTTCTATCGGCAGTCTCCAAAGACAGCCCGCGTGTTTTTTTCGGAATAGTCGTCATTGCAATATCAAATAGTATTACTAATGTGTTGTGTGCACTCACTTGGAATAGCTTTTTTTTTACTCTTACAACACTCTTTTAAATAATATTATGATCTCGATTGCACGTATACCAGCATATTTTTATGAATTGTTGTGTAGTCGAAAATAAACTGTTCTCTTTTTAAATATTTTAGTGTTTGTCTACGGCGTCGTTTCTATGAAAATTATGTTTATACAAGTTCGAGTCACTGCGCGTCGAAATAACGAATACGTTCTGTATAGATATGATTATTTTAGATAAGTATATAGGCTCTTATAGAACCTGTGGTTCCTAAGGTATCTTGTGAATCCGTTCGTCTGTCACAGCAGTATATGCACATAAACTATTTTAATCTATAGATTTTAAACTGAAACCAAACAGTCGCGTCGGAATCTCGATTTCTTAAAAAACTACTTTTAGGTTACTTCCTACATCCTAGCTAGCTATACTTAGCTAAAATTTTCTGTGTTTTGCTAAATTTTTCATGGAATTTACTCTGTTATGTTATTATTTTGGGCAGGCCCCTTACAACATGGACCGATGATATTGCGAGAGTCGCTGGAAGCAGTTGGATACAAGTGGCGCAGGGCTGGTAATTGTGGAGGACTGGAGTCGTCGGATATGCTGATGATGATGATGATTATTGATTTATATATGTCTAATATTAGGTCTTTACCTATGAAATTGCCGTTCTGCAGTACTGGCCATTTCAAATCAAAATAATTTTTGTTTGGCTAAGAATTCTAATTTCAAATTAATTTTATTTTAAAAACATGGATTCTTTTTTCCAAAAGTAGTCATTTCTTTATTGATTAGTGTTACATTTTCATCGCATTTCAATCTTTTTCGTCATCATGGATACGTTAAAAATTCGAGTAATTATGGAATATGAGTACCGTCGTGGCAGCAACGCGGCACAAGCGGCACGCAACATCAACGACGTTTACGGAGCTAACACTACAAACCAACGCACCACCTGTTATTGGTTTGCTCGCTTCCGTTCTGGAAATTTCGACCTGAAAAATGAACCTCGCGGTCGTCCGAAGACTTTGGTCGACAATGACGAATTAAAGGCGGTTGTGGAAGCTGATGATACACAATCTACGGCTGAATTAGCAGCAGCTTTCGACGTTAGCGTCAAAACAATATTGGTCCATTTGCGTCAAATTGGCAAGGTAAAAAAGCTTGACAAATGGGTGCCCCACGAACTCAATGATCGCCAGCGCGAAGTACGCGTCGAGACGTGCCTTGCACTGCTCAACAGACACACAAATGAAGGAATTTTGAACCGCATTGTTACCTGCGATGAAAAATGGATTCTGTTTGATAACCGCAAGCGCTCAGCAAGTTGGTTGGATCCTGGTTCAGCACCTAAACAATGCCCTAAACGAAAACTTACCCCTAGAAAAGTGATGGTCACTGTTTGGTGGTCTAGCGCCGGTGTGATTCATCACAGCTTCTTACCAAACGGGGTGAGCATTACTGCAGATGTGTACTGTGAAGAACTGAGCACAATGATGGAGAAGCTGGCGCATCTCCAACCAGCATTGGTCAATCGCTCGTCTCCGCTGCTCCTGCACGACAACGCGCGACCTCATACTGCACAGCAGACGGTCTCCAAGTTGCAAGAACTGGGGTTGGAAGCTCTCCGTCATCCGCCCTACTCACCAGACCTTGCGCCTACAGACTACTACTTTTTCCAGAATTTGGATAACTTCTTGGCGGGAAAAAAATTCAATACCCGAGAGGCAGTACAAAATGCCTTTGAAGAATTTGTTGCCTCCCGTCCAGCTGATTTCTTTAAGAAGGGCATCAATAAACTGCCACTGCGATGGCAAAGATGCATTGATTGCATGGGTGATTACTTCGATTAATACAAATAAAAAAATTCATGAAAAAAATTCGTTTAAATTTTTTCATACAAAACGGCAATTTCATAGGTAAAGACCTATTATTTTCTGTAAAGAAATATAAACATGGCAAAGTGAGCAGCATAAAAACAGAAATTAAAATATTAGGCACCTGCGCTGAGTAAAAACACCGAGTTAATTTGATGTGATTGACATTGCGCAGTGAACGTGTACCTAAATGCCATTTTCTTATTGTTACATTTTATTAGCCTATTTTATTGCTTCGATGTCTAGCGGTAGCATCAACCGCAGATAATGAGGTCCTGGGTTCAAATCCCAGGTAGGGCTAACAGGCGATTATGGAAATTTTCTGTAAAGAACATCTCATTATAAGCTCGAAGTCTGGGATTTGGCAGTATATCACCCCTGTGCCGCTTGGATAATTAAGCCGTCGGTCTTGGCCCTGATCTCTTTCCGGTCGTGTCGCTAGTCGTCCCATCGGATCATGAGAGTGATGGAACAGAAAGTGCCCCTGTGTTTGCGCACACACTTGTGCACTATAATATGTCCCGCACAGATGGCTAGTCTCCATTGAGACTGGCCACGTGACCTTAACTCGAATTGAAGCAATGTAACATTTAGGTATATAATATAATAATATCTCGGGACAATGTCACACATCATCCTAGCTCCAAACTTAGCAAAGCTTGTACTATGGGTACCAGGCGACGATATACATACTTATATAGATAGATAAATACTTTTATACATAGAAAACATCCATGACTCAGAAACAAATATTCGTGCTCATCACACAAATATTTGCACTTACCGGGATTCGAACCCAGGGCCACCAGCTTCGTAGGCAGGAGCACTACCAACTAGGCTACGGTGACCGTCATCGTATTACTTGAATAACATTACCTTCAAGGTTTGTTTCTAGTTCAATTCCAATTAAGTGTCAACTTTACTGGCAGCCAGAAGAAATTGATACCGACACATAAAATTTAGATTTACGCCTTCCAGCGCTCTAATACTAAAACATGTTCATTTGATATCTTAGATTCAGTGAGACTGCGAACCACAAAAACCACAATAAGATAAGATCACTACCTACTCTTTATTTCACACTAATTACAGAGAAAACTATAGGAAATATTGAAAGAAAATTATACAGACGCCAGCACAACCAGCTACCACAATCTGTCAAATTTCTTTTATAGATTTTCAACTTTATCACATAAGCATAAGGTTCACTTTCAATTGAGGAAAATTGACAGATTAGAGTAGCTTGATGTGCTGGCGTCTGTACAAAGGCGGTCTTATCGCAGTCAGCGATCTCTTCCAGACAGCCTTTGGATGGATAAGAAGTAATAAAAATACAGCAAGATAAGGGTTGTGTAAGTAGTAATTAAAATTAACTCGTCTAGTGGTTAGTGATACTGACTAAGCCAGAGGACATAGGTTTGATTCCCATCCGGAACAAATCTTTGAATTCTTAATAGGCTAATTCTGTAGCGTTTGCTATGTGTCTATAATTGTTTTTGCGGCAGCGGGGTATACATATTTAGAAAGAAAGAAGAAAGAAAATGTTTTTATTGAACACATACACACACACATTGAAATAAAGTTTGAACAAATCTTATATTTACTTACATACTACCATAAAACTTAACATAATTAAAAAAAAAACGTTAAAAAGAAACAAATAACAGGGTATAATTAAGATATAATGTGTTCAATTGGGAGGCAGCTCAGCACACTGTTACAGCCAGAGCCCAACTGCAACGCTGATTTTCAGCTACTTACCATGATGAGTCACAGAAGTGCAAATCAGTTTTTGCTTCATATAAACTATAGACACTTAAGCATAGATACAATAAAAAGAAAATTTTAAAGTATAAAATACAATACACACTACACACACACACAATTAACAGTAAAACGATGTTGTTTTTACATCGTTTTACTGTTAATTGTGTGTGTGTGTGTAGTGCTCCCTCTTTTTATCAACTTAAATTATACTGCTACCTACCTAAGAATATTCATTTTAAGAATATTAATTACATAAAATATTCAATAAATTACCAGATGACATTAAAAAATTAACTATAACGCTATTTAAAAAATGTCTAAACAAGTTTTTGGTTGATTAATGTTATTATACAATTAATGATTTCCTAATAGATAATATCGATATGAATAATTTTATTGACATTTTCCACTGAATTATATTGTATTTTAGTATTGTAATATTAAATATTTGCACGCCTTGTTATGGCAAAATATAGAGATACCTACTAACCCTATTCTGTAACAACATTATGTACTGACCTATATTGCAAATAAAATAATATGATTTGATTTAAGAGTGAATCTGAATTTGCCTTGACCGCCTAGGTATCTACTTCACCTCCACTTCCCTGGACAACGTAACAAAATATCCCTATCCTATTTCAAAAGATGCTCTAAATGTATATCAGATACATAGTTAGACCTATACTTAATGATGATGTCCTCCCGACCGAATTTCGGCCACGGCGGCCAGTCTTAACGGAGACTAGCCAATTGCGCAGGACATATTATAGTGCACAAGTGTGTGCGCAAACACAGGGGCACTTTCTATTCCATCACTCTCATGATCCGATGGGACGCCTAGCGACACGACCGGAAAGAGGTCAGGTACAGGACCGACGGCTTTACGTGCTCTCCGAGGCACGGGGGTGTAATACTGCAACTTCCAGACTTCGGGCTGATACTGAGAAATTACTTTTTACGGAAAAATCCCAAAATCACTTTTTGGCTCGACCTGGGATTTGAACCCAGGACCTCATTATCTGCGGTTGAACACGCTACCGCTAGACCAACGAGGCAGTCAACTTACTTAATATAGTTGATTGGAAGATAGTAACGGGTAACCCACGTAATTAATTTTATGTTGGATTCGGCCAACCGTTTCAACTTCTTCAGGAAGTCATCTTCAGGGCGCATGCGACCCGCACGACGTCTCGTCCCACGCGCGGGTTGTGACAGGGCGGGTGAGTGCGTTCGGGTGAGATTTCCTATGTGTATCTGCGTTTTTTTTTTTATATCTGAGGGCGACAAACGAGCAAGTGGGTCACCTGATGGTAAGTGATCACCGCCGCCCATGGACACTCGCAACATCAGAGGTGTCGCGGGTGCGTTGCCGGCCTTTAAAAGTCAGCAAACAAGTTTTGCTGACCCTTCCTCCCACCCCAATGAGCTCTGGCGACCTTACTCACACTCGGAAACACAATATTAAAATTAGTAATGTTATTATTAAGGAGTGTCTTCTGTAAGGCGTATCATCGTTGTCAGCGTCTTCTGGTTGGGGAACACGCAGAGCCGTGTGGTATGAGCTGATGATGTCGGTGCTTAGGGTGAGACTGTCATCAAAGTAGGGTCTTTGGAATGGGCCACGGTTGTAGTATAGCTGTCAGCTTATTTCTAAACTTAACCGTGATACCGGCTCGCCCATTCCTGCTACGTGGAAATTGGTACTACTAAAAAGCAAAGCTTATTTTTTCAAGCCACATTAAAGCCTTCCACAATCTGAACAATAACATTCGACGGAATCTTTGTCGCCGGACACGGTTTAGTTAAGAAATTCTACTTTTTCTTTCCTTTACAGAAGCAACGTCACAGGATGAAATGGAAAAAATACAAAAATCTCAAGGACTATAATAACTTTTCTGAGTGTAGATCAACCTTTAAAAGCATATGCAAATTGTGCTTTTCAGCTTACATGTATTCGGTTGAAGATAATATCACAACTAATATTTACCTCTAATTATAATTTTCCCTAGAGGCTTAGAAAGATTTCGCTTGCTCGAGGCAGGTTAGGCTTCGCCATAATTTCCAAGTTCTTTCTGTTTGCCTACTCCTTTGAGGCTGAATATTTATAATAGGTATACGTAACACAAATAATAATACCTTAATACAGACAGAACCATTCAGACAATATGTAGTCAAATATAGCTAAAACTATAAATTTCATAAAAACATAATCTCTTTGACAATGACGTATACAAGCTAGCTAAATATCATTGGTATTATAAAATAAATTTTATAAATGTTTTCTTAGGTACCTACCATCCGTGTACCTAAATATCTATGTATTTACAAGCGCTTTTTTTAAAGTCTACGTAATATAAATACTTGCAGGCTTTTAAAAAACTAAACAGTCTAACCTATTTATGAAACTGTAATCATACATAATATTAATACGAGAAGCAAAATCTTTAGCGATAAGGCATCGTTCACACCAAACGTATTGTCCGCCGCAGACTGTGAGTATGCTCACTGTCTGACGCCGCAAAAACACGATGGCATCGCATCCAGTTCGCGGGAAAATATCAAGCCAACTGATCGCGTTCGCTTCATGTCGCGCCGCTCCGCACCGCGCCGCACGCGCGTTAAGTCACGTATGACACTTCAATAGGTTTCTACTGTTTGTTGTTTTAGCTTCGCTTTCGCGCTTCGCTTCGCGTTTGCGTCTAGATCGCTCACGCGTCACAGTCAGCGGCCGACAATACGTTTGGTATGAACGATGCCTAAGGCCGCCTATGGCAAATGACAAGTGTGAGTCTATACATGTATGTACGCATATTATTTCATTTTTGCCCTTATAAAACATTACTGTATATTATAACAATAATAATATTCTGGGACATTACTCACACACGGCCATCAGATCCCAAACTAAGCAGTGCTTGTACTATGGAAACCAGATAACTGATATAATACATATTCTAGTCATTGTCTTTTGTTAATACAAACTTATATAGATAATTACACTCATACTCAGGACAAATATCTGTTCTGGGTGGGAAACGAAATCACGACCTGGGGCTCTACCGGCTAAGTCGCCGAACATCGATTTCTTAAATGGCGTTCAAATAAATAAAGGTTAAAAATGACTTAATCAATCGTTAAATCGGCTTCAAGGTTGACAATCGAATCCGGACCATTTATGACGTCACATGTGCTCATGGAAGCCGACTTAACGATTGATTAAGTCATTTTTTAATTATATATATTTGAACGCCATTTAAGAAATCGATGTTCGGCGACTTAGCCGGTAGAACCCCTGCGACGTGAAAGGCAAGTATTTAACAACCACTCCAACCGGCCCATCAATCGAAATAATTTGGCATAATGATAACTCTTTCATGTATAAAGAAATACAGTAGGTAATAGTTGATACCTAAATGTACAGACGCCAGCACATCCAGTTACCCTAATCTGTCAAATTTCTTTTATAGATTTCCAACTTTATCATAAAATCATATGGTTCACTTTCAATTGGGGAAATTTGACAGATTGGGGTAACTGGATGTGCTGGCGTCTGTACCTATCGTATGTTATCAGAAAGTAATTAATAAGATAAATATAATAAAGTAGATATCCTATTATTATTATCAATATACCCACACGAGGATCACGCAAAATAAATTAGGTACTCCTTACTAATTTGTTTGATACTGCTGCCGAGTCTGTTTACCACAGAACTAAATTACATCTCTTTCTAATATAGCTCGTATGACAAGAACAGGGCATAACATAGAACTGTCAAATAACTAAAACTGCTTATAATACGCGTACCGGGCCCATAATTGGTTGATAGATTCGAACGTATTTTGTTTTCTGCTCTTTTTTTAAGGTTTCGTACCCCAAGGGTAAAACGGGACCCTATTACTAAGACTTCGCTGTCTGTCGGTCTGTCCGTCTGTCACCAGGCTGTATCTCATGTACCTACCGTGATAGTTAGAAAGCTGAAATTTTCACAGATGATGTATTGCTATTGCCGCTATAACCCCATACAAAAAACGTGAATTTTATGCTCGTTTTAATAGATAATGTTACGGAACCCTTCGTGCGCGAGTCCGACTCGCACTTGCTAAGTTTTTTTAAATTCCGTTTTACGGCTCTGGTTTCTTCGGCCTTATGAGCCGGCCTTATATATCTTCAGTAGTTTATGGTTTTATTATATGTTTTTGTCATTAAGTCAATGTCAAGTAAAGTCCGTCACAGTCAAGTCATACATAGTCCTTGTCCTACCCCAGTAAAGCAGTGGAGACTTTACTAGAGGATTCTATGGAGTTTTAGATTAAACACAGAAAATTGCAATTCATGGCAAATATGGAACTTTCCCCCACTTGCGTACATTGTCAAAGATGTTATGTCCAGAACTCCACCGTATTTACACATAAAAACTCGAATTTACACCAGTTTTTGGAGATGAAACATGCCTCGATGCATCGTTTTCTGCGTTGGCGCCAAAACTCCCTGTTTTCTGCTCAGTATTTCGCGCCAAAACTAAATGAGCACGACTAAAGATGCCCTGTCCTTTTAATAAGAATAATGTTCGAAATTTAAATGATGTTTAAAAAATTGTTTAGTTGGTGTTGTCTGGAGTACACCCCGTACTGGCAAGTTATAAACCGTCATAAAATCAGCTTAGTTTAAATAAAAAACGTATATAATATGACGGCATTTGCCACAATTCGACTCACTCGATGTTATTTTCGAGTTGTGAGTTTTTATGAAAATTGAGTTTTATATTTTAGCAGCAAGGTATATCGTCGCCTGGTTGGTACCCATAGTGCAAGCTTTGCTTAGTTTGGGGCTAGGATGATCTGTGTGACATTGTCCCTAGATATTATTATTATTATTCTGCTCGTTAAGAAAATATCGATGTTAATTTAATTTTTTTGATTTTGATTTTAAATAATGACGTTAAAAGCGATGAATCGATGGAATTACGTATGTAGAATAGAGAACTGGTTTCATTCCCGTTGCTCGTGATGATGTATGATGACCAGAAAGAATAAAAAGGAAAAAAGTTATAAAAGTATAAGATTCTATTTGTACACCAGATATGGTAGAATATTTGAGACTTTCACATTTTTGACACCTTATTGTACTAAATATATTCTTACAAATAACCTATATTCTATTCTATTCTAAGAATGTCACGTCGGTTAGTGGAATATTGTGATTAATAAATTCGAGGCTGGCGAGGAAAGTTTGTTATTATGACAAACTTCTCTATTTCTGTTGTTCCCCCAAAATTAACCGAGAAAAGAAAATTATGTCAGTATGGCAAACTTTACTATTACCGTCGTTAAACAGTCATCATAGTATTTGCAGAAAAGTTGTTTGGCAAAGCGTAAGTGATTCCATGTGTGTTGCAAGCATCATAAGCTACGAGAGCCTGTTTATGAACAAGCGCTGTATAACATTAGGTATAGGTATGCTTGTCTGTCGAATTGCAAGTATAAAACTTTATTGTATTAGAATGTTATTATAAAGTAGCTGTGCCCCGCGGTCCCACCCGCGTTAAACTTTGCCTATGTCTTATTCGGATATATAAACTATATTACTACAAAGTTTCATCAAAATCCGTTCCATAGCTTTTGCATGAAAGAATAGCAAACATACACACTCACAAACTTTCGCCGTTATAATATTAGTGTGATTATTAAAACCAAAACAACTATACATGTATAGGTAGTCAGTTGCAATGATTATGTTGACTTAATAATGGTGCATGTAGCCGGGCGGCGGGCCGGGCGGGGCGGGCGGCGCGCTGCAGTTTTCCCCGCCCGCACCGCACTACGCTTTTCCACGAGGGGGCGCGCCCCCTCGCCGCACGAGCCGGGAAATCGCGCGGCGTTCGTCTCAGTTCGGCTCAGCCGTCGCGCTACGACGACGCTTGTTAGTGGTGCGCTACGATCGCGAAACTCTCGCTGACAAATCGGACGGACAGCGCGCGCGGCGAAAATAGTGAGCTCGTGGCCGGGAGCGACCGGACTCCGTGATACAGTGTAGCGGCGCCATGCTGCGCGCCCTGGTGCTGCTGGCGCTTGCGCTGGCGCCGGGCCCGGCCGGCGCGCGCCGCCACGCGCCCGACCTGCGCGAGGACGAGCCCGCACGCCGCACCACCCGCCCTGCCGGTGAGTGCCCTGCTCCTCCTAGCCCGAGTCCTGCCCTGCTGCAGCCAACTCCCCTAACCCGATCGTCACGGTGAGCGGCATAGGCACGTGTGTTAATGTAAATAATTGCATTCCGCGACTTCCCCTACTAGTGGTCTACGAAAACGTATGCATGCATTACTCGCGAAGTGGTGAATAGTAAAACTGTTATTTTATCGGTAGTGTTTATCGAGTCTCGTATCGTTATCAATTGGTACGGGATCGATACCACGGTGTGGACAATACAAACAATAGCACGTGAGGCCGCCGGCTGACTTTCGTTCACTAATATCAACAAACCGAGAGGAATCTCGAGATGTTCTATTTTCGGACAATGATACAATAGCTAATCTCTTATCGGACAAAGACATTGTGTAGGTAATCGTGTAAACATTTGTAAGATTTTTTCATGTTTCACAGCCCATTAATAATTTCCGAAAGTGAAATTACTAGACTGTCGAGACTTTACAAAGGTCCTTACAGAGTTTATACAGAAAATAATTGGGTAGATAACCAGACTGTGTGAATGTGTGTTATGCTAAATAGTTATTTACAAGTATGTATACCTGCGTATAACATTTACATAGATACTTTACATGTTCATTTGTTGTAGGTTACTGTTAATAATTATGGATAACGTTGGGATCTTCAAAATAATATGTAATATTTATAATAAAAATAAAAATATGATTTTTTATATTTTTTTCCGTCTGATTTTGGAAAATATTTTGTAAAAATTTATATATGTGAGTAAGATAATAGATTTTTAACATACCTTATAGTTATTTTTAGTGTACGTTCAAATGAAATTAAATAATACCTTAACATTAGAAAAAAACTTCTGTGAATTTAGTGATTCGTATTACAGATAGTTCAATCTTTACATAGATGACTTCAGTGATCCGTATTACAAATAGTTCAATCTTTACATCGGTGACTTCAGTGTTCTGTATTCCAGATAGTTCAATCATTACTTCTGTGACTTTAGTTATCCTTATTACAAATACTTCAAATATTTACCTTTATTCGACCAAAAACATCTATTGATAAATTCAGCCAAACATAACTCTATGAAAACTTTGTTTGTGTGCAGACGCGCTTGTACGCGATAGACGCGTAAATAAAACATTATAGTTCCTGTATTCAGTTCATCTTTTCTGGCATTTTTTATCCAATTGGCTTTAATTTTAAACACATTTTTTTTTAATTTATGTTCAGTCAAAGTATTAGGTACTTAGCTTCCAATAACTCATTCTTAATTTTGGGATACTGCGGTGAAAACGGGATTTCTTGAACGAAATATTTATAATGCCATTAATATGTTCTTAAATAGTTTCTGATTTCAACCTCTTTTGAGAATAATGCCATATGAACAAGATATTGCCTAATGATAGCCTGTGACAACTTAACTCTAATACTGTGCTACAAACTTATCTGGCCCGGTGGCCAAAAGTAGAACTAATGACGCCAGTTTGAAATGTCAATCCATGACATTCCTGCCATTGATTGTTTGTTGCGCGTATTTATTTTTCTCTTTGTGGTTTTTAATTGTGAAAAATGCCGAAAGCTTTAAAAATTGATGCGGGGAACGTTATATTACAAGTATTGAATTATATGAAGGAAGAATAACGCCTTCAGGCACCAATTATACCCTTCAATAAGTTGTATGAATGCGTAGCTGCTGCTACAGGTTAGTGTTGTCAGCTTCTGAAAAAATACGAAATTCCCCCTCGCTCTTTAAATTAAAATACATATTTTAAAATATTCATTATTTATTTAATTTTTGCTGTTTCCTTTGTAGGTGTCTGGGAGTGATGTGTAAGAAAACTTGTGAAAGAAAAAGAGCATGGTAGATAGAATTCTGAAATCCTATCATTCAGTGCAGAAGCTTTTGATAAAATAATAGTCAATGAATGGCAAAAGCATTGCAATAATGTACCAAAATATTGAAAATGTGTATCGAAAAAGGGATTGATACTTAGACGAGCCTTTCATCATTCATGGTAGTGATAGTGAAAGTGAAAGCAGTGATTGCGATAATGATGATGATGAAATGACTTCTGAATTAAACCATTCCGGTCACATAATAATACCTGGAGCATCTCCGTTAGAGAACACATAGCATACATTTTATGTAAATGATCATAATTATTGTATAAAAATATAAAGATGTTATAAAGATTAGTAATGACAGTATTTGTTTGCTTTTTAGTGAAGTAACATTTACGTTACAATGTGCATATTATTTTTACCCACTTTATTGCAAAAAATATTTACTAGCAACACTAAATGCGATAACAGCGACGCTGCCACCGGGTCAGAAAAGTTTGCCGGACTGTACCTATCTTTATAAACACCAGATTTGAAATACGAAACTTTTTAAAGGACGCAATTATAGAATAACATGCTGATGCGGTCTTATATAAATTTGATTTGTCGATGGATGAAATCTATCAGAATATTTTCAAAATTAGAATGTCTAGAACTCTATGGATAAAAATTCATTAATTTAACCACGAAGTTAGTTTACCTAAGTATACTAACATTATGGTTAAATTATTAAATTTCTCTGCATTTTACATCGTCTCAGTCCGATGAAAAAAATTAATTCTCCTTTTAAATTCAACAGAACTCGACGCAGATGACAGTTTGATCTAGTGGTCAATATGTTGCTTGCTTTGTTAACTTTGGGACCGGCCAGCTGTTTTATTGAATTATGTTATGATAGACCTTTCTTTTAACGATTTTAACAAGATGCTTTGTCGAAATTAAAGCCTGTAAGCAATGTAAGAGAACAAAAACAAGTTTTGTTGTAATTTAGCTATACCGGTAGAAAAATAGGAATTAAAATAACTAATGTAAGACTGTTGGTGAGTGATTTATTTGGTTCAATCTTTATAACAGGGTGTGGATTCAAATGAAAAGGGGTGCGTTGGATCTGTTAGACTAAAATTCAGTGAGATGGACAATAATTAGGATATTAAACAGCCTTTAAACATTATTATTATTATTTTTTGGTTTACTTTTGTATTTATAAGTATTATGTAATCATCTATGATAAATTTATTTTAAAAAGTTACTCAAAAATAGGAGTTACGTCTGCCAAAAAACTACTTTGCATTTTGGCAGAAGTATCATAATTCTTGTTAAATGTTGTAGTTAAAAGTGAATAAACTCCTTTTCATTTTCAGTTGTTCATGTAATTTCAAACCTAACAGTTGTAGGGCGAGAAATAGATTTAATTGACTGACTTCTAGAGACTTAGATATGAATTTCAAACAGCGACTATTTATGCAAACATCTTTACATATAATAAAATCGTAGGAAAGTCAAAACTGTACATTGAATATTTTTTTAAAGGATACATGGGTTGTGATCTACATTCGATATCGTAGCCAAAAATATAGTTATTAGTTTTTTTTCTGTTTGTCTGTATGTATGTCCGGGCTAAGTTCTGCATGGTACTAAGAGGTCGGGTCAACATATAGGTTACATATTATCACCTACGGGGGAGGAGCTGTGATAATTTACAAAATTTAATGCGGGTTAAACCGTGGGGGAACAGTTTGTTGTAAAATAAATATATTATACCTACAGTCTGAAAGATAAGATGTACTTAACTCACCTATGAGGCAAATACTGTCTCTTAAAGTTAGGAAAAACCAGAGACTCACAACTGAGCACATTCGAAATGGCTTTTGATTTCATATTATCTTGATTGGGTGTAATTATCCAAATAAGTATGTATTTACAAAAAAAATACCATATGTAGTATATCAGTTATCTGGTTGCATAACTCTGCTTAGTTTGGGATCAGATGGCCGTGTGTAAATAATGTCCCAGGATATTTATTATTATTGTAATACTTTTCAAACTGTAAAAAATGTATTATTTACAATACAATCTTTGTATTATATCATCCATCTGACAGCATAAGTATTATTATATAGTAATATATATATTCATACATAAGCATGTGTCGACTGTAATCAATGTCGTATGATTTCATAATCTTATCTACCTTGTAATATGACGATTGCAAATGTACTCCATTGGGTATACATATTCGGCACTCAGGCTATTCCTATTTTAACCCTGACACTAAAGAGATATCTCATACTGATAAAAGGGAATATCTCCCAGAGAACGGGCAGCGTCTCTCTGTTTACTTACTATGACCATCATAATAATTTTATAATAACTAGCTGTGCCCCGCGGTGTTACCCGCGTTAAATTTTATAAATTTTCTTTGCTATAAATCTCACGGAGCCCGAGACCTTTCCAACGAATGCAAAACCGTGGAAATCGGTTCGTGCGTTCTGGAGTTATAGCGTCAGGAAGGAAAACCCGACTTATTTTTATATAGTAGAATATTAATAATATCTGGGGACAATGTCACACAGATCATCCTAGCCCCAAACTAAGCAAAGCTTGTACTATGGGTACCAGGCGACGATATATATACTTATACAGATAGATATCCATGACTCAGAAACAAATATTCCTGCTCATTAAACAAATATTTGTACTTACCGGGATTCGAACCCAGGACCACCAGCTTCGTAGGCAGGAGCATTACCAACTAGGCAATGGTGATCATCAATTATAAGTCATATCATACTTATATTATAAAGGCGAAAGTTTGTGAGTGTGTATGTTTGTTACTTCTGCATGCCCAAACGGCTGGAGCGATTTTAATCAAATTTGGTATGGAGTTAGCTGACACTAACTATGTGTCAATCCAGGGTGTAAGCTAACTCCATACCAAATTTTATTAAAATCGTTACAGCCGTTTAGACGTAAAGAAGTAATAAATCTACACACTCACAAACTTTCAGCTTTATAATATTAGTATGATGTGTCAATCCAGGGTGTAAGCTAACTCCATACCAAATTTTAATAAAATCGTTTCAGCCGTTTAGACGTGAAGAAGTAACAAACATATACACTCATACACTCACAAACTTTCGCCTTTATAATATTAGTGCGATATTCCTACCCATCTATGGATTGACCAAAAGCCTAGATGCTTAACCTCGCTGATCGTTTACTGACCGGTGACAGCATTGAGCTATGAGCGCCTCATGCGAGTGTCAGTGATAACTTACCATCAGGTGACCCACTTTCTCGTGTGTCTCGCTATTTTATTAAAAATATATATAAAAGCATATAACATAAATAGTATGAGTAATTTTAGAAGCTGTCTGGACATTAATATATACAAACTTCTAGGGCATGCTAAATAAATTTAATGTTCTCATATCTCTTTATATATATAGACTTATAAAAGACTTTATTTGTTCTGTGTCTGGGTATTTATCTATAATATATGTGTTTAGAAATACTAGATCGCACTTGTACCAAATTGATGATGATGAAATTTCGACCACGGCGGCCATTCTCAATGGAGATTAGCCAATTGCGCATGACATATTATAGTGTACAAGTGTGTGCGCAAACACAGGGGCACTTTGTATTCCATCACTCTCATGATCCGATGGGACGCCTAGCGACACGACCGGAAAGATGTCAGGTACAGGACCGACGGCTTTACGTGGTCTCCGAGGCACGGGGGTATAATACCGCCAACTCTCAGACTTCGGGCTGAGACTGAGAAATTTTACGGAAAAATCCTAAAATCACTTTTTGTCCCGACTCGGGATTTGAAGCCAGGTCTTTGGTTGTCTGCGGTTGAACACGCTACCGTTAGACCAACGAGGCAAATTAGATTATTAAGGTTCTATTGTCAAAGACTATAGACATTAAAGACAAGTATTATTAATCTTTTCTCAGTTTTGACACTCAGTTTGTCATCTCTTCTGACTTTGTCAGTGTGTCAGGTTTTGGCGCCAACGCGGAAAAGGACGCATCGAGGCTATGTTTTATTTTCAAAAACTGGTGTATATTCGTTTTTATGTGTAAATATGGTGGATTTTTAGACATAACATCTTCGACAACGTACACAAGTGGAAGAAAGGGCAATATTGCCGTGAATTGTGATTTTCCGTGTTGTAACCAAAACTCCATAGAAGCCTCTAGTAAAGTCTCCACTGCTTTACTGGGGTAGGACTATGACTTGACTGTGACGGACGTGACGGACATGACTGACGGACGTGACGGACATGACTGACTGACTTTGAAACAGAAATATTACAACTGAAGACGAGGCGGTATGGTCACAGACCTTAGCCTGCCCAAAGAGGGCAAAAAAAAATGACTTTGTCAGTGTGTCAAAAGCATGTGTACTATGTATAATGTTGTTTTTACTAAAATAATTTACTTCTTATCCCTATTATATACAAAGATTAGCTTACTGTACTCTTTATCCATCCTCTTTTTTTATAATACGAGTATATTCTGGGACATTATTCACACACGGCCACATGATCCCAAACTAAGCAGAGCTTGTACTATGGAAACCAGATAACTGATAGACTACATATACTACTTTTCTTTTGTAAATACATACTTATATAGATAATTACACCCAGACTAAGGACAAACAGACATGTTCATGCACACAAATATCTGTCCTGGGTGGGAATATAACCCACGGCCTCCGGCGTAAAAAGCAACCATTTGCCAACCACGCCAATAGGCACGTCTACTCCTCCGTCCGCGCAATTTTCGTAAAAATGGGTACAAAGTTTTTGCTTCACGTATTAATATTATAATATAAGTATGTTTGTCAGTTATCTGGTTACCATATTACAGGCTCTGCCTAGTTAGGGATCAGATGCCAGTGAGTTAATTGTACAGACGCCAGCACATCCAGCTACCCCAATCTGTCAAATTTCTTCCATAGTTTTTCAACTTTATCGCAAAAGTATAAGGTTCACTGTCAATTGGGGAAATTTGACAGATTGGGGTAGCTTGATGTGCTGGCGTCTGTACCAATATCTTGGTACAGACGCCAGCTATTTATTGATTTTTATTTACTTTGGTGCAGAATTCTAATGTGGCATATAATTTGTGAATACTAGTGGTGCTACCGTTTTGCTAACACCGTCTCGCTCTTCACGCATACGTGTAAATAAGATAGTAATACTAAAATTGTCAACATCAAAGTTTCTTTTCTCTATTTCGGTTTCTGATTTCAGGCAATTTCAATATAATTTACAGTTATCAAACAACAACAAAATAGACCACGTCTGGCCGTTTCAATTTTATTCAAATATCTAGATTTGTTTGCTAGACATTTATTTTTGGCAGTTCGTAATAATTTTTTATAGTTATTTTCGGAAGGTCAGAATTTCTGCATAAATAGGTTTATTCTCGAAAACGAAACTGGTAAGAAAATTCGTGTCTATACATTCGTATAAATACATATAATAAAATCGTAGGAAAGTCAAAACTGTACCACAGAATAAAAAGTACTTACGACTGTACATTGAATATTTTTTTAAAAGGATACTTGGGGCGTGATCTGCGATTGATATCGAAGCCAAAAATGTAGTTATTAGAATTTTTGTCTGTTTGTCTGTATGTATGTCCGGGCTAAACTCAAAATGTACTGCAAAGATTTACTTCAAGTTTTGCATGTATATTATTATTACTATAAGGTTGGGTCAACATATAGGCTACATATTATCACGCTATCACCTACGCGGGAGGAGCTGTGATAATTTGTAAAGTTTAACGCGGGTAAAACCGCGGGGCACAGCAAGTATTGAATAAAAAAAGAAGAGTGTGTTTTATACCACATGACTGAAGTAAAACTTAGATATACTTACGAAACGTAGCTGGCTATGAGAGAAATAGGGAAAGGAAATGTGTGCACGCACCTCTCTCTCTTGCCCCTACAGTAATATAAGAAACGCAACTGACTCTTACTATTTTCACCAACTTATACCTATCTAATAATAATAATAACATCTGTAATAATTGTATAATAATAATATCCGAGAACATTATTCAAACACGGCTATCTGATCCCAAACTTAGCTTATGGTACTATCTAACTATCACAGTTCATGAGATACAGCCTGGTGACAGACGGACAGACAGCGAAGTCTTAGTAATAGGGTCCCGGTTTACCCTTCGGGTACGTAACCCTAAAAAGAAAAAAAAGACAAAAAGTGTTTAAGTCTATCACATGTTTAGAATGCTTAACATGTCTGTCTGTCTGAAATTAGATAGCACCGGTAACATTACTGTAACACAAATAATTTAATAGATTTTCTTTGCGACATTGGCGAGATAAACGGACCATCTGCTACTGACAGCCTCTTCTAGGCAAAAAGAAAATAATTGTAATACTTACTAGCTGTGCCCCGCGGTTTTACCCGCGTTAAACTTTATAAATTATCACAGCTCCTCCCTCGTAGGTGATAGCCAGATAATATTTGGCCTATATGTTGACCCGACCTCTTCGTAATATTCATGCAAAATTTGATGTAAATCCATGCAGTACTTTTTGAGTTGAGCAAGGACATACATACTGACAAACAGACACACAGACAAAAATTCTAATAACTATATTTTCCTCCTCTCCATTATAAAATCCTTTTTTACTGACATTTGAGATCTTTTTGTTGATTGAATAAAAAGATAAGTTTAAAAACAATTCAATTTTCGAACTCGTAATTATTAATTAAAAAAACGGCCAAGTGCGAGTCAGAATCGCGGGCGCAGGGTTTCACATTTGCTGTATGGGAGCCCCCTTAAATATTTATTTTATTTTGTTTTTCAGTATTTGTGCTTATAGCACCAACAGAAATACATCATCTGTGAAAATTTCAACTGTCTAACTATGACGGTATATGAGATAAAGCCTGGTGACAGACGGACAGCCAGACAGACAGCGAAGTCTTAGCTAAAGAAAAGCTCTGACTGTGATGTGGATTTTACAATAAATGTATTAGTTTGACAGCTATTGTTAATAGATGATAATATAGTAGTAGTGTGTGAATAATGTCCCAGGATATTATACCATTATTATACGATTAGTGGTTTTACTCGCGTTAAATTTTGTGAATTATCATTCCTCTCCCGTAGGTGATAGCGTGATAATACGTAGCCTATGTTGACCCGACCTCTTAGTAATATTCATGCAAAATTAGAAGTAAATCCATGCAGTACTTTTTGAGTTTAGCCCGGACATACATACAGGCAAACAGACAAAAATTCTAAAAACTATATTTTTGGCTTCGATATCGATTATAGATCATGCCCCAAATCTACTTTAAAAAAATATTCAATGTACAGTTTTGACTTTCTTACGATTTTATTATATGTATAGATTGCAGCTCTAAGTCATAGCTATGTATTTTAGTTCATCTAAGACCTTGTATCATAAAGCATTATTATTTTTATCATCCGAACGGATGGCAAGGACTTTCTACCTCCCGATGGGGACGTGACTCATTGCAGACAGCTCTCATTCATTTTCCGGACGTGATAAAAGTAACAAATGCCTGCCAAGATTGTATTAAGAGGTGGGTCTGCCAAAAATTGTATTACCGAGAAGAGAAAAAAGTTGTGTTCGTCTGTGATGTCTAGACAGCGTGACGTGAAGCGAACGTTTTGAAGCTATTGTGCCATTTGGACGGACGGTTTGGCGCGTGTATGGAGTTTACACAGAAAACCGAAAAAAAGAAGAAAAGATTTATTGAAGTTATACTTCTTTTGGCGCGATGGAGAAAAATGATGAGAGTGTATTTTTACGATGCGCGCGCACACCGACACCAAAAAATTTAACAGCATGAAGTTAGTTCTAGGTGGTATGACAGTGAATTTTTACAATGCCCGCGCATCGTAAAAATAACAGCATGAAGTTAGTTCTAGGTGGTATGAAAATTGATAACTATGTTCAAGTTGTATATTAAGAAGTATAACTTCTAAAGCGTTTTTTTTTCTTTTTCGTACCCAAAGAGCAAAACGGGACCCTATTACTAAGACTTCGCTGTCTGACTATCTGTCCGTCATGGCCAGGCTTTGTCTCATGAACCGTGATAGTTAGACAGTAGAAATTTACACAGATGATGTATTTCTGTTGCCGCTATAACAACAAATAAAATAAAATAAATATTTAATTTAATTTATTTTATAATTTTCAAATAAAATAAATATTTAAGGGGGCTCCCATACAACAAACGTGAATTTTTTGCTTGTTTTTATAGATGGTGCGGAACCTTCGGCGAGTCCGACTCGCACTTGGCCGGTCTTTTTATGTCATAGGGCCACAAACGGGCAAGTGGATCACACTCGCAGCACCAGAGTAGTCGCCAAGTGTTGCTGACCCTTCCCCCACCCCGATGAAATCTGCGACCTTACTACACGTAAAAAAACAACATTATAATTATTAATGTTATTATTAAGGAATGTCTTCTGTAAGTTGGAGGTACTTCCCCAGTCAGGCTGCTCTTCGAGTGAAGGAATCGACAAGCACACATATATCCTTAACTTAGAGAAAGCCGCAGGTTAGCTAGGGTAGGTTCCTCAGCGGCGAGATCGCGTTGGCCCCTAACACGTGATCGGTGATCCCGTGCAAGTGATCAGACCCTCATTTACAATTCTGTATTTTTACTTCAGCGGCCTCCTGAGCTGTGGCCCGAACTCCATAAGGGGCCCTAGAACCCTTATGGGGTTCGGGCCAGGTAATAGTCGTTTAAATTAATAAAGCTACTGGTTGAGAGCCTTCTGCGATAGCCAACTACCCGTTGTCTTCAATTCTTTAATTTTAATAAATTTAAAAATAATAGCATAGTAACTTGTTATTTATAGTATATGGAGTAAAAAAATATATCTGACAAACTGCACGGACGGACAAAATGATTTTTTTGTTACTTTTGTACCGTATTCGACTGTGTTTATGTACTGCATTGTGAGCTGGAGAAGTACAAGCGTATGTTTTCTTAACTTTGTTTACACCAAAGACAATATAAGAGGTTGAAAAGTCCCAACGATTGAAAAGTCGTAAAAGTTTCCTGGCCACTACCACTGCTACGATCGATGCACAGAAAGCGAGGGCAACCTTATGGCGAGATAAATTTGCTCCTCCTCTGTTTGTCTCGCCAAAGGAAAAATTACCTCCGGGATATAATGTGCCATGGACAACCTGGAGGACTCTTAATAGACTACGCACCCAGGTTGGTAGACCCAAGGAAAACATGTGCAAATGGGGTTACATTCCCATATCACAAAACATCTGCGAGTGCGGCGTGTCACCCCAAAGTATGGCTCATTTCTCTGATTGTCCTTCTTGTCCAGTCTCTTGTTCCCTTCAGGACTTGTATGACGCTTCAGCCGGGGCAATCAGCGTTGCTCAATTTTGGCAAGATAAAATCTAATTCTTACAATCGACACGATAAGAAGAAGAAGAAGAAGAAGAATATAAGAGGTTCTGTTTCATTTTCAAATACTGGTGTAAAATCGAGTTTTTATATGTAAGTAAGTAACTCTTTATGGTACACCAAAAAATAATACATAAAAAGAACTATGAGTATGTTAAGATTGTACAAATGGCGGCCTTATTGCTAAGTGCGATCTCTTCCAGGCAACCGTTGAATGGACCACGAGTAAAGAAAAGGCATTTGGGTATTTGTTGGCATAATTAGCAGAAAGGATTTCTTTTTATATTTTGTGTTTAAGTATGTCGGAGTAGCTGGATTGAACAATACACTATATATATAGAAGAGAAACAATGTGAGCATTCCGGCGAAGTCGACCACTTGAGTTTTGTACCAAATTCGGAAACATGATCATATTTACGCCCATGATCATATATAATAATAATAATATCTAGGGACAATGTCACACAGATCATCCTAGCCCCAAACTAAGCAAAGCTTGTACTATGTGTACCAGGCGACGATATACATACTTATATAGATAGGTAAATACTTAAATACATAGAAAACATCCATGACTCAGAAACAAATATTCGTGCTCATCACACAAATATTTGCACTTACCGGGATTCGAACCCAGGACCACCAGCTTCGTAGGCAGGAGCACTACCAACTAGGCTACGGTGACCGTGGATTTTTAGACATAATATCTTCGACAACGTACACAAGTGGACGAAGTGCGATTTTGCCGTGAATGTGTGGAACGAAATGTGATGTTCCGTGTTGAAAGGACAACTCCATAGGAGCCTGTAGTAAAGTCTCCAGTTATATCAGTTTTATAAAAAACCATGGCCACGTGTTTCATTACCGGAAGTAATTATTATGGACTTGTAATTACTAGAAACTTGGCTGGCGGCGTGCATAACCTAAGTAAGTTAAACAAGTTACAGTTACAATTGATTCGTTTTTTGTTTGTCTAGTAAATGTGTTTTCAAAGTACTAATTTAAGAAAAAAATAATGACGAACCAACTGTAGAGGGATCATCATATTAGCCAAAATACGCTCACTGCTGGACAAAGGCATCCCCCAAAGATCTTTACAATTGCCGGTCTTGCGCTATCCGCATCCAGGGACTTCCAGCGAAACTCACAGGATCATGGTCCATCGTGTAGGGGGCTGGCCACGCTGCGTCTTCTGGTTCGTGGTCGCCACTCGAGAACCTTCCTAGTGTCTCTCGCATATTACATATATAGTGCAAGCAGTGATACAGATCGTTGTCGTCCGAGTATAGCTCGCATACATGTACATGCTGTGGTATGGAGTGTTGTCTTCCGAGTGTCACTCACAAACATGTACAAGCAGTGATATATGGCGTTGTCGTCTGAGTGTCGTTCGGATACATCTACATCCATGCATTGGTAAAGAGCGTTGTCTTCCGAGTGATACTCACATACAAGCAGTGTTACACAGCGTTGTCGTCCGAGTGTCACTCGCAAACTGGTCGTCCGAGTGTCACTCGCAAACTTGTACAAGCAGTGATACAGGGCGTTGTCGTCCGAGTGTCGTTCGCATACATGTACATAAATGCAATGGTAAAGAGCGTTGTCTTCAGTGTCGCTCACATACATGCAGTGGTACACAGCGTTGTCGGTCGAGTGGCACTCGCAAACATGTACAAGCATTGATACAGGGCGTTGTTCTCCGAGTGTCGTTGGGATACATCTACATCCATGCTGTGGTAAAGAGCGTTGTCTTCCGAGTGACACTCGCATACAGCCAGTGGTACACAGCGTTGTCGTCCGAGTGTCAGTCACAAACTTGTCGTCCGAGTGTCGTTCGGATACATCTATATATACATGCAGTGGTAAAGAGCGTTGTCTTCAGTGTCACTCACATACATACAATGGTACACAGCGTTGTCGTGCGAGTGTCAGTCACAATGGTACAGAGCATTAGAGTGTCGCGCTATCAGTGGGTGTGGGCTGAAAGGGCGCGCTATTTTCAGGTGCGCTTGCGTAACTATAGTACAAACGAAAACAACGCGGAACGACACCAATGCCCCCTCTCTCGTCACCTGACAACATCGAATGTCACATTTCTGATTGATTGTGACGTCTTATCGATACTTTTTATCGGCAATCTATACACAGTTCACTGTCAAGTGTTCGTGTTATCTCGCTTGCACACAGTATCAACCAAAATACATATAATACTTTTATGTGTGATCTTGTATGTTATTTTTCATATATAGCTATTAATTACCGTAGCCTAATGACGGTCACCGTAGCCTAGTTGGTAGTGCTCCTGCCTACGAAGCTGGTGGTCCTGGGTTCGAATCCGGGTAAGTGCAAATATTTGTGTGATGAGCACGAATATTTGTTTCTGAGTCATGGATGTTTTCTATGTATTTAAGTATTTATCTATCTATATAAGTATGTATATCGTCGCCTGGTACCCATAGTACAAGCTTTGCTTAGATGGGGGCTAGGAAGGTCTGTGTGACATTGTCCCTAGATATTATTATTATTATATTATTTTATTAAACGGGTTGGTTGCCGTGGTTGGAAAATGCTTGCTTTCACGCCGCAGGGTTCGATTCCCACCCAGGACGGATATTTGTGTGCAGGAACATGTCTGTTTGTCCTGAGCCTGGGTGTAATCACACTAATATTATACAGGCGAAAGTTTGTGAGTGTGTGAGTGTGTATGTTTGTTCATCACGTATAAACGGCTGGAGCGATTGTAATAAAATTTGGTTTGGAGTTAGGTGACACCCTGGATTAACACATAGGCTATAATTTATAAAGTTTAACGCGGGTAATACCGCACACAGGGGCACAGCTTGTTATCTATAGTAGTATGTGTTTACAAAAGAAAAGTATATGTAGTATATCAGTTACCTGGGTGCCATAGAGTACAAGTTCTGCTTAGTTTGGATCAGATGGTCGTGTGTGAATATGTCCCAGGATATTATTTATTAAATGTGTATGTTCTGTAGTTTAATATTTGTCTCTGTTCTGCTTTTCAATGTTACGTTTTGTCTCGTTTGATGTTTACGGCTTCTGTTTGTAATTAGTGTGAGTTTTTAATTAGTTTATTGTGTGGTGACGGGGGCGAATATCAGAATATCATCACCCCATCTCATCCCGTGGGGGCATAAAGTCGACCCGAGGAATATGTACAGACGCCAGCACATCAAGCTACCCCAACCTGTTAAATTTCCCCAATTGAAAGTGAGCCTTACGCTTAAGTGATAAAGTTGAAAATCTTTAAAAGACGTTTGACAGATTGGGTTAGCTGGATGTGCTGGCGTCTGTACCAGAGGACAGGCAGCAGCTTCCTTCTGTGTACTATGACCATCTTACTGCGACAACCCGTCTTCCAAGCGTGGCGATTATGGCATATCCCCTATGATGATTCTTGGGGGAGGCTTTTGTCTAGCAGTGGACTTACTACAGCCATTTTGATGAATTAACTTTAATGATCTAAAAATCGAATGCTGTGATTTTTTTTTCTGGGAATGTACAGTGTATTTATTCAGTGAGTCACAACAAAGGATTGACAATTATTATTAAAATAACTTAATTATCAACTAAAGAAACGTAAAACTAAGTACTAAAAATATATACTTATTTTAAAATTAAATATATACATATTATTATATAAAGGTCTCATCTTTGGGAGTCGAAAAAACTTCGGTATCGCTGCCTTTGAGCATCGTGCCCAGAATGCTTTGCATTGCCACGCTGGATGGCAATGCAATGCTGTGATTGTCTTTAAATGTTGCAGTACTTACTATTATTTTTAAGTGACTCCCTCGTTGGTCTAGCGGTAGCGTTTTCACCCGCAGAGAATGAGTTCCTGGGTTCAAATCCCGGGTTGAGCCGGAAGTGATTCTGGGACTTTTCTGTAAAAAGAAAAAGTCCTCAGCAACAGCCTGAAGTCTGGAGCGGTATTATACCTCCGTGCCTCGGAGAGCACGTAAAGCCGTCTGGTTTGTACCTGACTTCTTTCCGGTCGTGTCGCTAGGCGTTATTGGATCATGAGAGTGATGGAATAGTGTCCTCAAGTGCTCGTGTGTTTGCCCACACACTTGCGCACTATAATATTACTATGTCTCGCGCAGATGGCTAATCTCTATTGAGACTGGCTGCCGTGGCCGAAATTCGGTTTGGAGGATATTATTAGTTTTAAGTACGTGTCCTTATAACTGCATAATTGTTTGTAATCTTTAAATAAATACTAATATATTTGACGGTCACCGTAGCCTAGTTGGTAGTGCTCCTGCCTACGAAGCTGGTGGTCCTGGGTTCGAATCCCGGTAAGTGCAAATATTTGTGTGATGAGCACGAATATTTGTTTCTGAGTCATGGATGTTTTCTATGTATATAAGTATTTATCTATCTATATAAGTATGTATATCGTCACCTGGTACCCATAGTACAAGCTTTGCTTAGTTTGGGGCTAGGATGATCTGTGTGACATTGTCCCTAAAAATAACAAAAATAAAACATCTGAGTAAGCTAAAAGGGACTAAGTTATGACACATATGGGTATAAACTTCTTAACAATATTATTTATGGTTCGACTTAAGCCGTCCCCTAGGAATAATAAAAACCATTAATAATTTAAGACTTGTTCATCTCATTTTTCCCTTGCATTGTGTGTATATAATAAATTACATGTTGATTGCTTGCGGTCAGCTCTCGGCCTGCCTAAAAGTTAGTTGTTACTTTGGCTTTTAGCCGCCTCCTATAGCGGTGGCATTACTCACACATTGCTGACTCAAACAACATACTTTTGAACAAAATAATTGTATAACGTGCCCTAGTTCTGTCATCTGCATTTGAAGGAACATTATAATTAACTAACAACAATAATAATTACATCATTTTGAAAAAAGCTGATACTTTTCCACTGCTGGACCGATATAACCAAACATAACTAAGAATCATTGCAAGGAAACTGGCATTCAAATGAATAAAGCCGCATCGAAATCGGTACATCCGTTCAAGAGCTACGATGCAACAGACAGACACACACACACACACATACAGACCGACATCGACGCCAGCAAATCCAGCTACTCCAATCTGTCAAATTTCTTTTATAAATTTTCAACTTTATCACTTGAGTATAAGGTTCTTTTTCAATTGGGGAAATTTGACCGATTGGGGTAGCTTGATGTGTTGGCGTCTGTACATACAAGATGTAACTTAATTAACGCATATCAAGAAAATAGTTTGTTCAGAATCGATTTATATGACGGGCCAGTTGGCTTGGTTGGTAGATACGTTGCCTTTCACGCCGGAGGTCGTGGGTTCGATTCCCACCCGGGACAAATTTTTGTGTGCATGAACATATCTGTTTGTCTGAGTCTGGGTGTAAATTATCTATATAAGTATGTATTTACAAAAGAAAAATAGTATATGTACATCAGTTATCTGGTTTCCGTAGTACAAGCTCTACTTAGTTTGGGTTCAGATGACCGTGTGTGAATAATGTCCCAGGATATTATTATTATTATATCATTTTTAATATTGGTTATTTCTTAATCCAAAATAATTAAAACTACGGAAGTTTTTGTCATATTAACCCTATACAGTCAAAACAAATTAAAATGGACCGTAAGTCAAAGTAATAAGACTTTTTAAATCTCAGTTTTATTTGTATTCTACAAATTCCATCATTCAACACAAAAGAAAGAAAAATAAACTTTATTCCAAGAAACGAAATTAGTAAATAACAATGCATATAATACATGTTAAATTAAAAATTCAGTGTATGTACTACTAGCTGTGCCCCGCGGTTTTACCCGCATTAAACTTTATAAATTATCACAGCTCCTCCCCCGTAGGTGATAGCGTAATAATATGTAGCCTATATATTGACCCCGACCTCTTACTAATATTCATGCAAAATTTTAAGTAAATCCATGCAGTACTTTTTGAGTTTTGCCCGGACATACATACAGACAAACAGACAAAAATTCTAAGAACTATATTTTGGCTTCGATTTCGATTCAGATCAGGCCCCAGGAATCCTTTAAAAAAATATTCAATTTTGTCTTGTTTTGTCTTTCCTACGATTTTATTATATGTATTATTTTTGTAGATGATTACAACATAATATTCTAATTGGGGTGTTTAAGGGTGTGTGTTAATTACGTTACATGTTGTATATTGGTTATAAACCCGACGGGATGTTCTCACAAAACATTGCGGAAACACTCGTTAGTAAACATGAAAACAAAAGTAGGTACACATTGCGCATAGTTATTTTTAACTCGCCGGTCGTTTTTATCAATTTGATCTTTAAACCCGAATGCGTATAAAAACGTTTTAAATGTAATATCATTTGATAACGAATGTGTTGCGTTTTATATTTACTTGAAACGAGACTAATTGCTCTGAGTCATTGTGTACGGCTATCACTAAATTAAGAATCCGCGATTAAATCAGACTAATATTATCTAAAACGCTCAAATCATACTAATATTATAAAGGTATGACTTCACGTGTGGCGCAGCGGCTAAGACAGTCGCCTCGACTCTTCGTGTCGCGGGTTCGAGTCCCGCGCCGGACAAATATTTGTGTGACCCATAAATAATTGTTCTGAGTCTCGATCTAATTTGTGTCCGTCTATTATGACGGTCACCGTAGCCTAGTTGGTAGTGCTCCTGCCTACGAAGCTGGTGGTCCTGGGTTCGTATCCCGGTAAGTGCAAATATTTGTGTGATGAGCACGAATATTTGTTTCTGAGTCATGGATGTTTTCTATATATATAATATAAGTATTTATCTATCTATATAAGTATGTATATCGTCGCCTGGTACCCATAGACAAGCTTTGCTTAGTTTGGGGCTAGGATGATCTGTGTGACATTGTCCCCAGATATTATTATTATATGTTTGTAAAGTACACCGCGATACAGGGATTATATTTCGTAGAGCGAGCGTCATCTTTAAAAATAAATATTATCTAAAACGCTCAAATCATATTTATATTATAAAGGCGAAAGTTTGTAAGTGTGTGAGTGTGTATGTTTGTTACTTCTTCACGTCTAAACGGCTGAAGCGCTTTTAATAAAATTTGAATAAAGTCGATTTTAATAAAGTCTGGGAATTGGCGCTATTATTGTGCCTTGGAGAGCACGTAACACCGTCGGTCCTGTAGCTGAACTTTTTCGGTTATATCGGTAGTGATAACTCGGCACTCACTATGCTCTATAATAAGTGTCTAATAGGCAACCGTAGATAATGAGGTCCTGGGTTCAAATCCCGGGTCAGACCAAAAAGCGATTATGGGATTGTAAAGAAAATTTATATCATATACCATCCCGAAGTCTGGGAGTTGGCGGTATTACACCGCCGTGCCTCGGACTGCACGTAAAGCGGTGATTCCTGTACATGAACTCTTTCCAGACGTGTCGCTAGTCATCCCATCAGATCATGAGAGTGATGGAATAGACATACCTTCATTGTTCCAAGCCAAACTTAATGTGGTTCAACGCAGTTCCAGGGTACAATCGATCTCATTATATAATAAGTTGCCTTTAGAATTTAAAAGCATGTATAGACCAAATATATTCAGGGACTAATTAAAAAAACTATTTATCGAAGAAAGGCTTTTATAGTAAAATAAAATAAAATAAAAAAGGTTTTTATTCACGTAGACTTTAAAAAAGCGCTTGTAAATAGTCAGAACATGTTTGTAGTAATATAGTTGTATACATTAGACATTATTTCTAGTAACATAGATATGTAGGTACATCTTGTATGAAAACATTTATAAAATTTATTTTATTACAGAAATGATATTTAGCTAGCTCGTATCAAGTTATTGTCAAGAGATTATGTTTAATTATCTAGTTTAATTCTAATATTTTTACTACATATTGTCAATGGTTCTGTCTATATCAAAGGTATTATTATTATGACGGACCTTGTGTTAATAACGACGGTCGCGCTTTAATGCTACCACCGGATCCAATGCGCCCCAACTGAGAAGACCCAGCGAAACAAACTCAGTGGGTTCATCTACTACCGGTTTCAACACGACCCAGTTGAGACGGTCCGGCGAAACATACTCAAGCGGGCATGAACACATTTATAAATGACAAATGACTTTCTAAGTATATAATGAATTGGTATGACATATGTGCATAATAATATAAATTGATAATAATGTAATTAATGGTTTAGTATTTTAATTTGTAAATTTAGCTTTAAGATTTTCAACACAAATGTATTTGTTATGAAAATATATGACTTATGACTGCCCACACTCTTGTGCACTATAATATGTACTGCGCAGATGGCTAATCTCCATTGGAACTGGCCGCCATGCCCGAAATTCGACCAGAAGCACATATTATTATTAATATACAAACAGTTTCTCTATTTAATTATAATAACTCATCCTTTTTATTCTAAGTCTCGGATTTCAAATCTAGTATGAAATCATGCAACTCATTAAAAACAAATAAACTCCTACTCAATTAGACGTGTGAAAATGTAAGACCGAGTAATAAAAGTGATACAAAGGAAATATTTTATTACACATTATTATATTATCTATGACAGTGTTTTTCAACCTTTTTCACGGCGCGGCCCCTTAGTATGAAGACAATTTTTTGGCGACCCCCACCCGATTTTTACACGCTTTTTTCCATTTTGTGAAAAATATTGAATCCTACTTATTTATTAATTATCATAATTAGGGTTCGGATAAATACATATTTAAAATGCGAGTTGAGGAAATGAGTAAGCGAGACGCAATGAGCGGTAAGGGGGCGACGATGGCTATGCAGTGGCAGTATGCGCCATCGCGACTTGCATGCTTTGCGACTAGTTGAGACTGTCAGCCGGTTACTGTTTGTCAGTGCCAGCCATTGCTTTACGTAGTTAACAGTCATTTTTAAGTATTGAAAAGGGATAAATGGATGGTCTGAAAAGGCCAACAGAACCGTCAACATCTAGCTTGAGTGATGAAACTATAATAAGAAAGAACTTGTTGGAAAGAATTCAGAATAAATTCGTAAGGTACCTATACCTAAAGTTATATGGGGTTTACCCAGGGTATCCGGCAATCTATCCAACATTGTTTTTGCTTGGTATGGTGGGTTACCATAAGCTGGAAGCCAGAAGGGAAGTATCACTGGCGACATATTTAGTTAAAGTGCTCCGGGGGGTAACGAATAACCCCGGAATCCTGCAAACACTTCGGCTTTTTGTGCCGGATGGTTACTTGGGGCGGCGGCGACGACCACCGTTGCTGACGGTACCCACTGCACGCACTAACTTGTTGCAACAAGCGCCAATGACTCGCGCTCTGCGCACGCTCAACCAGGTCGCTGGAATAGTAGACTTATTCGCTTGCTCACTGAACGACTTCACAAGGGCGGCTTATTTGATTGTATGTTATTAGTTGTTAAGAAATGTACATAATAAGCAATTGAATTGTAACTTTTCTATCGTATTAGGTTCCCTGTAATGGTAGAATTAAGTTGAGTCCAATACATAAATAAATAAAACTTCTTCATGACGACAATTATTTGAAATTCGGATTTACTGTGATTGGGAATAAATCATATTATTTGCTCCGAAGTTTTTTTAAAAAGATTTTTTAGATATTTTATTCAATCGTGGATAAGTGATATGACGACTGATGTTTCGAAGAGTCCTTGAAATTTGATGAATCAACGGATACTGCGGAATGTGTTTCTAGCTTTCTAGCTTTTGTGCTTTGAATCCAATGAAAAAGTAATAGAAGAAATACTTTTTTGTATAACGCTTCCCACGAATACTACAGCACTACGCATTTTCTCCATCATCAAGGTCTTGCGGCCAAAACCTAGCCACAAGAATACAGCCAAGTTCTAAATATTATTATAAAAATTGAAAATTCTATTAAAGAAAAAGCGTTTCGGATACATTTGTTTCGAAAATTTGTGTAGATATGGTAGCACTCCACCAAAATTCACTTTATCATACAGAGGTTAGGAGGTTGTCAAGAGACAAAGTACAGCCGTAGTTTGGAACTTCGCGCTTAACTTTTAAAGTATTTGTAGCAGGTCTAATCATGATACTCCAAATACATTTGCAACCCTGTGTCTAGCTTTCCCAACCTTTTGAGAATTCCCTACAGAAGCTTCGCGACCCCCTATAGAAGATACCCTATAGAGGTGTCACGACCCCCATGGGATCGCGATCCACAGGTTGAAAAACACTGATCAATGGTATTGAAATATGATTAACAAATAATATATTCAACGCGCGAATCTGCCGGGATGTGAATACGTAACGCTAGATAACAATCTCCGATTTCAAAGGCGTAACGTGAAGTTGTAAAGTATGCATGTTATTAGCAGACACCCAACCCTTATTTGTGGAATGTTATAAATGCGCATTTATACGCAAATATTATATAAGATTGTTTGCTCACGGTGTCGCATCGCGTTCGGAATGAAAATGTGCCGCGCTTCAATGTAACACTGCGCCGGAGTTCCTCGCTAATTGTTCCCTTACCTACTTGTATAATAATAATATATATAATATAATATCTAGGGACAATGTCACGCAGATCATCCTAGCCCCAAACTAAGCAAAGCTTGTACTATGAGTACCAGGCGACGATATACATACTTATGTAGGTAGATAAATACTAATATACATAGAAAACATCCAAACTCAGAAACAACTATTCGTGCTCATCACTTAATATTTGCACTCACCGGGACTCGAACCCAGGACCACCAGCTTCGTAGGCAGGAGCACTACCAACTAACCGGTGACCGTAATGTTCTCCTAGCCGAATTTCGGCCACGGCGGCCAGTCTCAATAGAGATTAGCCATCTGCACGGGACATATTATAGTGCTCAAGTGTGCGCAAACAAAGGAGTACTTTCTATTGCATCACTCTCATGATCCGATGGGACGCCTAGCGATACGACCGGAAAGAGGTCAGGTACAGGACCGACGGCTTTACGTGCTCTCCGAGGCACGGGGTTATAATACCGCCAACTCCCAGACTTCGGGCTTCTTCATCACATCTTAATCACTTTTGGCCCGAACCGGGAATTGAACCCAGGACCTCGTTTTCTGCGGGTGAACACGCTACCGCTAGACCAACGACCCTGCTTGTATAATCTTGCAATTGCCTTGCACTGCATTGGAATTTTATAGATCAGCTATTGGAATAACGAAGTACTTTACAAGACCATTTGGTAAGCGTATAAAATTTACGGAGTAAGCTCTTTCCGAGGTAGTCATAGCTTAATGGATATTTTAAAGTTTAAGGACGGGGAGGCTATTGAAATGAACATTCTTAGTCGATGACGCATTTATTTAACTGCCTTGTCGGGTAATAGTATTCACGTATTATTCAATATCCAACACTATTGGATATTAAACAATGCTCGGAGTTTCCATGCGGGATCGAATCAGAAATGTCGAAATCCGCAGGCGAACCAAAGTCACCGACATAGCCTGAAAAATTGCAAAACTGAAGTGGCAGTGGGCAGGACACATAGCTCGTAGAGCCGACGGCCGCTGGGGCAGAAAGGTTCTAGAGTGGCGACTGAAACACGCAGTGTGGGCAGGCCCCCTACAAGATGGACCGATGATCTTGTGTTGGTCACTGGAAACTGCTGGATGCGAATAGCGCAAGACCGGCAATTGTGGAGATCTTTGGAGGAGGCCTTTGTCCAGCAGTGGACATATTTCGGCTGATATGATGATGATGATGATGATCCAACACTATTCACACACTGCCGTCGGATCCCAAACTAAGCAGACCTTGTACCTACTATGGAAACTAGTTAACTGATATATTACATAATTATGCTACTTTTATTTTGTAAATACATACTAACATAGATAATTGACGGTCACCGTAGCCTAGTTGGTAGTGTTCCTGCCTACGAAGCTGGTGGTCCTGGGTTCGAATCCCGGTAAGTGGAAATATTTGTGTGATGAGCACGAATATTTGTTTCTGAGTCATGGATGTTTTCTATATATATAAGTATTTATCTATCTATATAATTATGTATACCTTCGCCTGGTACCTATAGTACAAGCTTTGCTTAGTTTAGGGCTAGGTTAATCTGTGTGACATTGTCCCTAGAGATATTATTATTATTATTAAAAAATTACCTACACTCTAACATTCATTTATTATTCACTAGCTGTGCCTCGCAGTTTTACCCGCGTAAACTTTATAAATTATAACCTATGTGTAATAAATGTTATAAATGTATAGTATAGTATCATATAGTACCTATAGTATATATAGTATAGTATTGTTTTATATAGTATTGTATAGTATAGTATAATATTGTGTTGTCCAGTTCTTACTACTTTAGAAGTCGCTTAGTATAGTCTCCACTTTCTTACATTTTGATAATTTTATCATCCGTGCACCTACCATGCTATCTCTGCACCACCCTAAGGTTGACTGGCAGAAAATGCCTAGGGCATTAAGTCCGCCTTTGTACTATATTGCTACAAAGTTTCATCAAAATCCATCCGGTAGGTTTTGCGTGAAATATAATGTGAAAGTGACTTTATAATATTAGTCTGATAGTCAGCGCTCAAACTGTACATTTTTGGGATGGGTATCCCTAAATTTTATTATTGTATTATTATCAACTACTTGCATTTGTACACTCTTTGCTTGTGTAATTAATGTAGATGAATTTCACATTTCTCTTTGAGATTTTGGACTGCCCATATTCCATCATTAGACTGGACAGTTACACCTTAACTATACTGCACACCATCTAATGAAGTGGTACCCAAACATAGCAGCAAATGGAAAAGACTGATGTAGTTTTTCATCTGAATGATATAGAGTTTAATATATTAAAAAAAAATATATACAATAATGTAAATTAAAAATCACGTGCACAACACAAGAAGTTCTCACTTCAAAAATCCACACGTGTAGTTCGTTGTAGTATGATAATGCATATCTACCGCCACATGTGTGCAGCGGTAATGCAATTTGTGTGCAATGGTAATGACGTGACGTCATCGGGGGCAATGACACCGACTGAATTGGACGTAAGTGTCCTGCGACGTTGTACACATAACGCAACCCGGCCACGATTTACAACATTGCGGGTGACGCCATACTATAAGCTTGTGACGCGCGAAAATCAGCCTTACTTCTCAATGAAACGGCCTATCGAGAATGTCATGTGTTTAAAGTTTATCTCCGAAAAAATGACATGACAGGAAGCTAGGCAAACACCGAGAAGAATAATAATATGTTGGCGTGGTTGGTAAGTGCTTGCCTTTCACGCCACAGGTCGTGGGTTCGATTCCTGTACAAATATTTGTAGAATAGAATAGAATAGAATTTTATTGATAATAAAAACATGTTACATAAATTATAAACCCACCAAACTGCATAGCAGTTTGTCGGCGGGATTAGCGCCCGTTAACACAATGACAATAATTATATCAATAAATACAAATACTAAAATAAAAAAGTAAAAACTAACACTAACTAAAACTAATACAAAAATTTTAAGCGGAATTTAAGTAGTCACTGAGTAATATATTTTTAAGTTTATATCTACTTAACTGTTTGTTTTTTTTTACTTTATTAACATTCGATCTTAACCAGGCATATTTCAGGCATTTGTGTGCATCAACATGTCTGTTCGTCCTGAGTCTGGGTGTAATTATCTGTAAGTATGTTTAACAAAAGCAAAGTGCTATATGAAGTATATCAGTTATATGGTTTCCATAGTACAAGCTCTGCTTAGTTTGGGATCAGATGGGCGTGAGTGAATAATGTCCCACGATATTATTGTTATTAATATAGAGCCTTGATCAACTTCTGAAGAGGATCTCGCTGGATCACTGGGTCAACAAGGATCGGATACAAAAGGCAGCAATTATGGGAACGGCACGCATTGTTAGGAGGTTTCTCTGACGCCCTGACCACCGGCTGCTTAGGACATCAAACCCCGCCGCAGGAAGAACTCTATTTACTGCATTTTTTTATATCAATTTTATAATTATTAGACTGCCTCGTTAGTCTAGCGGTAGCATGTTCAACCGCAGAAAATGAGGTCCTGGGTTCAAATCCCGGGTCGGGCCAAAAAGTGATTTTGGGATTTTTCCGTAAAAAGATATTTCTCAGTTACAGCCCGAAGTCTGGAAGTGGCGGTATTACACCCCCGTGCCTCGGAGAGCACGTAAAGCCGTCGGTCCTCTAAAGACCTCTTTCCGATCGTGTCGCTAGTCGTCCCATCGGATCATGAGAGTGATGGAAAAGAAAGTGCCCCTGTGTTTGCGCGTACACACTTGTGCACTATAATATGTCCTGCGCAATTGGCTAATCTCCATTGAGAATGGCCGCCGTGGCCGAAATTCGGCCGGGAAGACATCATCATAATTTTACATAAATACGCAAAAAAAAAGAATTTAAATAAGTGAATGATTTCATCTGATTCCAAACTAAGCAGAACTTGTACTTTGGATACCAGATAACTGATATACATATACAATTTTTATTTTTTTGTAATATAATTATATAATTACAACCAGATGGAAATCCGTTGTCTCTGCCTACCCCTCTGGGAAACAGGCGTGAGTCTATGATGATGATGCTGACAACCAGATTTAGGACAAACAGACATGTCTATGTATAGTTAGAGTTCCCAGATAAAAAATCAAAAGAAGTGGAAATGGAGATCAGGCCATGTCTCTTCCATTGAAAAAACCTGAGATTATTTACAGTTTGAGAATTTTCTCTCAAATGTAACTTAACAATTTAAATTTTCTCGCTCACGTATTGCAAGTGGCACTCAAAGTGTGACACACTTTGACTGGCTGTATTTTATTGAATATCTAAAAATCCTGAGATTTCACAAGTCTACCAAAATCCAGCCGCAAACCTGATTGAGAATAGTCCGAAAATCCTGAGATGTGGTAACCCAATGTGTAGTGGGATACCATGGCGGCCTTTCCTGCGATTAATGACTGACCCAATTGGTCTGACTCTCTATCAATGAGACTTAGGTCGTGCCTAATTAACGGCCGTGTACTTACCCACTTCGGTTCAAATTGAATATCATCAAGAGCACAGTGGACATGGTGTTTAAACACTAGTGTGTTCGGACAAATATTAGCGCACTTAATTAACGCCCAACGAACTCACTTCCACGAAATTAATTGGGGTCAAAGAATTTCAGTGCATACATCTCAATTAAACTGGCCGGGACACCAAGAGTCATCGCCACATCCGAACACTAAATAACCCAATAAATTTAATCGTTCGACAGTTACTCATGTGGGTAGGTAGGTCTGGGGAAATAAATAAACATCCTGTCATTCTTAATCCCTCACGCCTCCTGGCTGTATACGCAGACAATAGACATTAATTTTCAAAGGCGCGAGTTGGGAATGTCGCCGGCGCAGGTAGATTTTTTGGCACCTTTATGATCAAATCCTGACGTGTCATAAGCCACCCACGGGCCCTCATTAAGCCGGTAGCCTACAAAGGTGCCGGGTTGCCCATAATGCTGTCGGATTATGCGGAGCGGACGGGCGGGTCGTCGGCCTGCGGTGCCCTCGCGTGCCACAATTGCACACAACATGCCCCGCGCGACCCGAACCAAAAAGTTAGAAAAGTATCGCACGGTGGTGTAGTGGGACGGGCGCGATACCATCTCGGCGCCACGCCGCCGCCGCCAATGCTGCCGCTCTGCGTGGCACCTACACCTTGTCTCGATCCTTAAATTCGATCATTCCGTAGTCCTCCCCTCTCCTGAGGAACACGTCCGGTGTCAGAGAAGCTGCCGCCTGCATTTAATTAGAAGTTACTCTTAAGATCCTGTGAAATATTGCGCACCTCTGAGAATTTAAAGCGATCGGGAGTAAGAAAATACTGAGAAACGATAAATGCAATTTGGAACTTTGAACGATCCGATTTATTTTATGGTAATTTTCGGCGTCGTATGGTCGAATTCCGCAACGGCTCTGTTTATCTTTATCGATATTAAAAAGTTTTGGACGATGCCGAGTGTCGTCCGGCGCGGGTGTGGCGACTGAGTTACGGAGCTCCTCCCACGTACGGGTCTCGTTATGAACTTGAATTAAATGAATGACGCAGTTGTATGAATGGCGCGGGAATGAATGTGAGTCGGAAGTGCAAGCCGCGCTTCAGCACGCTAGCCCATTGCGTTTGCGCACGTGCATCCGCCGCGCCTCGCGGTCGCAGCGCCGCGCCCGCGCAACTCGCGCTAGGGCAACGCTGCCTCATGCCGTCACGTCTCATCTTTGATGCGTGTTTCGGTACGCTAGTGTTTTGTCAACCGTGGGTTTGAATATGAATAGTAAGTATATCTAATATCTGACACTTCCTCATTGCCTGTTCGAAC
Organism: Pseudoips prasinana; assembly: GCA_951640165.1. NCBI lineage: Eukaryota > Metazoa > Arthropoda > Insecta > Lepidoptera > Nolidae > Pseudoips > Pseudoips prasinana. Next base: position 23,202,228 of record OX621260.1, read on the forward strand.
TAGGACTAATAATGCACATATATAATAATAATGTTATATACAATAATCAGAATAAGAATTTAGATGTATAGACATAGTTTCAATTTATGTACAATTAGAGGTCTTATCGCATAAGAGCGATTTCTTCCAGACAACCGTTGGATGGACTAGATTAGCAAATGAGAAAGGTGGCTAGTAATGTACTGTATAATAACTTTAAATTCTATTTACTTACACAATATAAATAAATACAAGTACACCAAATATTAAGAGAATTTGAGAATAATAAAAATAGCAGGTTTATGAAAAGAAAGAGACAGGGAATTGCTCTTTACTGAATTCTTAAACGCTTTAATAGACTGAGCGCGTGTTATATGTAATCGCAGGGCATTCCACAGACGAGCTGCTTGAACTGTAAAAAGATTTCATCAGGTCTGAGATAAGAACAAGTAGAGATAATTAACTTGATACATATTACATATAACACTGGTGTCGGAGTAAGTGATTTGCATACGATTGTCTCGTAAACATCGGACTTCACTGCACAATATTTTAATTATTCATATACTGAGGGAATGAATTACGACCATGAATAAATGCCTTTAGTGGTTGAATTGATTCAAATGGACGGTATGCTGTGCCTGCTCATTAATTAGGACAGTACGTGCCTACCACCCCTTTGGAGAACATAACCCAAGCATTTAAGCCTGTTGGCGTGGTTGGTAAATGCTTGCTTTTCAGTCCGCAGGACGTGGATTCGATTCCCACCCAGGACAAATATTTGCATGCATGTCTCTCTGTCCTGTGTCTGGGTGAAAATATCAATACAAGTTTAGGTATATTTACGAAAAAAAATAGTATATGTAGGTAGTATATCTGTTATCTGATTTCCATAGTACAAGCTCTACTTAGTTTGTGATCAGTGTATAATGTCCCAGGATATTAAGAATGAATTATTTATTGTCTTCTTCATCTTCTTTATTATCTGTACAAATTCAACACTTTGTTTAAATTCCAATAACTTGTCTTCTTTAAATATTTATTGTTAAGTTGATAATTATGCTAAATAAAATAATGACGGTCACCGTAGCCTAGTTGGTAGTGCTCCTGCCTACGAAGCTGGTGGTCCTGGGTTCGAATCCCGGTAAGTGCAAATATTTGTGTGATGAGCACGAATATTTGTTTCTGAGTCATGGATGTTTTCTATGTATATAAGTATTTATCTATCTATATAAGTATGTATATCGTCGCCTGGTACCCATAGTACAAGCTTTGCTTAGTTTGGGGCTAGGATGATCTGTGTGACATTGTCCCTAGATATATTGTCCCTAGATATATAATGTTTATCCTTTTGTGGCTGGGGGCAAAGAGTATCGCCATCCCATCTCATCCCATGGGGGGCGTAGTAATCTATCTTAGGAGAGGTACTATCATAATATCAGAAAACAGGCAGTAGCGTCTCTTTTTCTCGTTTTTTTTTATCCTTAATAATATCCTGGGACATTCATTAATTACACACGGCCATGATCCCAAATATCCCAGAGCTTATACTAGGTATGGAAACCAGCTAACTATACTAATTTTCTCTGTAAATACTTACTTATATAAATAATTACACCCTGACTATATATCTGTTCTGGGTGGGACTCGAACCCACGACCTCCGGCGTTTAAAGCAAGCATTTGCTAACCACGCCAACAGGCCCGTAGGTATATAAGAATGTATTTTTACTATCTTCTTTTTTATCTTTAGTAATTTAATATTTTATTTTTATCTCAATAACTTATATTCTATGAATGGTTTATAGTTTTTTTTTCAAGTAATTTTAAAAAGCAGCTTCTATGGAAACCAGATAACTGATATACTACATATACTACTTTTCTTTTATAAATACATACTTATGACGAGAATTACATCCAGACTCAGGACAGACATGTTCATGCACAAAAATATCTGTCTGAGTGGGAATCTAATCCACGACCTGTGGCATGAAAAAGTATCCTACCAGCCACGCCAACCGACCGGGCCGTCTATTTCTTAAGTATACCGGTGGATGTCTGGACCAAGAGCGTCCAGTTTATCCGCTAGTTGGTTATAAGACATTGTGTTTGCATATGTAATTACTAATTATAGTAGTAACTAGCTGTGCCCGCGACTTCGTCCGCGTGTTAATTAGTTTATTTCATTCTTTTTGTTTTTTTGTAAAATAAAAGACTTTTTCTAAAATAAAAGTAGCCTAAGTTATTCCTTATTACATCAGCTACCTGCCAATACAAGTCCCATCAAAATCGGTCCAGCCATTTCAGAGATAAGCCGGAACAAACAGACAGACAGACAGACAGACAAAAATTGTAAAAAATGTTATTTTGGTGTATGTAGCGTATATATATGCATATTTATGTAGTAAAAACCGGCTATTTCAATATTACAAACAGACACTCCAATTTTATTTATTTGTATAGATGTATAGATTATGTGTATGAGTGGGGCTCAGGTGTGTCATCGTCACTTGTTTACTATATACATGAGCATAAATTACTAATTAATTATTATAATTGCAAATTATTTTTACCATAGATACCATATCCATTTATTTTCCCATTACTTCATTCATTTTTTAAAATTTTGGAACGAAGTTCCTTATCGTGCGTTGTGAAAGGGGGCTAGACGGAAAAAAATCTTACGAAAAGTTGTCACGACACTTTTTGCAGCTGTGCGGCGTGCGCATGTTTCTCTGTCTGTCTCTCTCTCTCTTATAGAAAGCAAGCCAGATATTTTCATTTCTATTTCGCATTGAACAGTGTGGTGTCGCGACGATTATTTTTGTTGAGTGTATACAGGTTTTTTGTACATAATCAATAATAAGAAATAACTTCGTTCCATCCGGGTGTCCCTTGACACCTCTCAAGTTTTTGTTTCCATAGTACGAGCTCTGTTTAGTTTGGGATCCTATAGCCGTGTGTGAATGATGTCCCAGGGTATTATTTATTTATTTATATCTTTTTAATAAAGACGCCGTCCACTTTAGGTTAATTAATCTCAGTGTCGCGGTACATACATATAATTGATGGACACAAAGTACCGACATCCGGACTCAGAACAACTATTTATGGGTCACACAAATACATGTCATGTAGGGAATCGAATCCGGGACACGAAGCAGCGAGGCGACTGTCTTAGTCACTGCGCCACACGTGCAGTCAAATCACTTAGATATATATTTTAAAATTGAGCAACTTTTTACTACTTAAGTAACGACTAGCTTATCAAAGATCTGTTAATACTAACATTACTTAGACTTAATATTGATGGTAAACATCGTTAGTTATTAACATAAAATCTTGCGCAGACGCAGCCCGATCTGGCTCCTGAGGAGCCGGCTCGATGTCGGCCATATAAAGAGTATGCGTACTCGTTCTCAGCGTCTAGCCATAATCCTACATACCTGTATTAAGGTAGATAGTTTGGTTTTTAAACGTTTCAGATTATGAGACTCTAGATATACATTCCAATATTATACATGCGAAAGTATGTGAGTATGCATGGATATTTTTTTTAAAATTATTTGAATCAATATCTTGTGAATAAGTGTTATTACTCCATCACAGATTTCATGAATGACAAAGAGCGATACGAGGGTCCAATCTATTAATTTAAGACTTTTAATTGTTAACAAAAAGCTGACATAGTTTAATGAATTCCATGACTGTTATTGAATTTAATCTAGGTTAAGAAACTTCTTACATTTAAATTTTGTACGTCATTAAGTTGGCAAAACATAGCGGTTTACCTTTATACCTGTATAACACCCATGTAATATGTACATATGTTTACCAAATACTGAATGTTCGTTACTCTTTCACGCAAAAACTACACAATGGATTTTCATAAAACTTTGTAGTAATGTAGCTTATACATCTGAATAATACACGGGCTATATAATTTATACATTTTAACGCGGGTAAAACCGCAGGGCACGGTTAGTATAATAATATCCTTGGACATTATTCACGCATGGCCTCACTTTTTACCAAAACAGGTCTAAGTTTAGAGCTTTATTATTTACTAACATAGCTAATAGTACAGTATACACAGGTAGATTATATATTTGACGGTCACCGTAGCCTAGTTGGTAGTGCTCCTGCCTACGAAGCTGGTGGTCCTGGGTTCAAATCCCGGTAAGTGCAAATATTTGTGTGATGAACACGAATATTTGTTTCTGAGTCATGGATATTTTCTATGTATTTAGAAAGAAAGAAAGAAAGAAAGAAAATCCATTTATTCAGTAAACTGACACAGATAATAATAACAATATATATAAATGTATACAAACAGAAGTCCTTAATTCTTATCTGTGTGAGTCCGAATTGGTCCCATCTCAGCACTAGCTGCAACATTAACAGTTGCAGCGCTGGTTTTATGATGGAACCACGTAAAATAACTCACGAACAATTAGTGTACAGGTCGCAGTTAGAATTTTACAGTACCTGGACACCAAAATATAACTTATAGCTAATTTAAACAATAAATGTATGCAAGAACGAACTTAATTAATAAATATTAATAAATTAACACCAATTTGGAGATGCATAACACAGACAGTATATAAAATAATTGTTATAATGTCGACATTCTGCTCATAATTCGTCCATAACAATACATAAGTGCACCAATAAAAAATGACATTACATTTATTTAATCCATATTTTTTAGCTGAGTCGGTCAATTATATGCTCTTGGATTGACTGTCAGACAGATGTCAAGAAAAAAGGGACGCGGAAATTGAATTACTTGAAAAATCTAATATGAACAGTGAATTATTATGCTTCTTAATACTAAGTTTATAGCGTAAATATGTTTGATGTATAAGTAAAAGTGGTAATTGTGAATTTTCGATATAAAAGTGAAATATGTATGAAAACAATATTGATCGAGTAATGGTGATGCTATTGTGACGGAGTTCTTCACTGCATGAGCGTCTGGGCATTGTTGTGTTGAGCTCATTAATAGTGTGTCTTGCGGTACTCCTTCCCACAAAAGTGTGCAAAGAGATGGGTAAGTTCAGCCTTGAAAAAGTATTAAATAGTATTTGAACTGAGTTTTTGTCGCGTCAACAATTCATTTTTATAATTGGCATTATAAAAGGTTTAAGTATTTATCTATCTATATAAGTATGTATATCGTCGCCTGGTACCCATAGTACAAGCTTTGCTTAGTTTGGGGCTAGGATGATCTGTGTGACATTGTCCCTAAATATTATTATTATTCCAAATTATTTATTTAAAGTTCTTATTTTTTACATATTTATATCTATAAAATTGAAATAAAAAAGAAAACAATAATATATAAATAAATATGAAAAAAATAGAGGTCCTCCAGCGGCGAGGTTTGACGCCCTAGGCCGCCGGTGGTCAGGGCGACAGAGTAAGAAACCTCACAATGCGTGAGAAGGTGCGTGCGTTATTATTATTATTACTAGCTGTGCCCCGCGGTGTTACCCGCGTTAAATTTTATAAATTTTCTTTGCTATAAACCTCACGGAGCCCGAGACCTTTCCAACGAATGCAAAACCGTGGAAATCGGTTCGTGCGTTCCGGAGTTATAGCGTCAGGAAGGAAAACCCGACTTATTTTTATATAGTAGAGATTAATGTTAATTGTCATGTACATATTAGCACAATGTTCGCATAGCCAAAGTGGTTTAATTTCTGAGCGTCTCCGTGCTTCGGAGGGAACGTTAATCTGTCGGTCCCGGTTGTAGTCATTAGGCAACAGTAGTTTAGCCATGTCAGAGGCCTAATGGGCGGCTTGAACAACTCTGACACTAGGGTTACACTGCCCACATGATAAGTAAGTAAGTACCACAATCCGAAAATATAATAATAATGTCCTCCTAGCCGAATTTCGGCCACGGCGGCCAGTCTCAACAGAGATTAGCCATCTGCGCGGGAAATATTATAGTGCTCAAGTGTGTGCGCAAACACTGGAGCACTTTCTATTCCATCACTCTCATGATCCGATGGGACGCCTATGCGACACGACCGGAAAGAGGTCAGGTACAGGACCGACGGCTTTACGTGCTCTCCGAGGCACGGGGTATAAATACTCCCAGACTTCGGGCTGATGCTGAGAATTTTTTCTTTTTACAGAAATGTCCCATACTCACTTTATAGACCTGACCCGGGATTTGAACCCAGGACCTCGTTCTCTGCGGGTGAACACGCTACCGCTAGACCAACGAGGCAGTTACATATGAAATATACCTACATATGAACACTGTAGGCTGAAAGATGCCTTTTCGCTTAGTCAATAGCTATAAATATATAAATGCCGAGCTCATTCACTTAGTAAATAATTTGATGACCGCCCAGGCTAGTCTTTCGTCTAGAAAAATATAATTTAACACTACACACAGGAATTAGGACAGATTTTTAGAAATTACCTATCACACTAATATTATAAAGGCCAAAGTTTGTGAGTGTGTATGTTTGTTACTTCTTCACGTCTCATCATAGAACGAGACGTACACTGCTGGACAAAAGCCTCCCCCAAAGATCCCCACAATTGCCGGTCTTGCGCTATTCGCATCCAGCAGTTTCCAGCGACCCGCTCAAGATCATCGGTCCATCTTGTAGGGGGCCTGCCCACGCTGCGTCTTCCTCTTCGTGGTCGCCACTCGAGAACCTTTCTGCCACAACGGCCGTCGGTTCTACCAGCTATGTACTTCTTCACGTCTAAACGTCTGGAACGATTTTAACAAAATTTGGTATGCAGTTAGCTGACACCCTGGATTAACACATAGGCTATAATTTATGTGAATGGTGAATGAATGAAAAATGAAAATATAAAGTTTAACGCGGGTATAACCGCGGGACACAGCTAGTAGTGAATAAAGAAGATTTTTTATTTATAAGTGGCGTCATTTTATTTTTGTCTGTATGTACACATGTCCAGGCTAAACTCAAAAAGTACTGCATGGATTTTCTTAAAATTTTGCATGAATATTACTAAGAGGTCGGGACAATATATATACTACGCTATCACCTACAGGGGAAGAGCTCTGATAGTTTATAAAATTTAGGCACAGCTAGTTGCAAATAAAATCTCGCAGGATGTATAATATAGTAATATCTGGGGACAATGTCACACAGATCATCCTAGCCCAAACTAAGCAAAGCTTGTACTATGGGTACCAGGCGACGATATACATACTTATATAGATAGATAAATACTTATATACATAGACAACATCCATGACTCAGAAACAAATATTCGTGCTCATCACACAAATATTTGCACTTACCGGGATTCGAACCCAGGACCACCAGCTTCGTAGGCAGGAGCACTACCAACTAGGCTACGGTGACCGTGTGGCTGCCGACCGACGGCTTTCCAATGTTTGTTATTTGTTCAAAAGTTAATTTTCTTTGCAATAACAATTGGCATGCGTACAGTTTACAATGGCGGCGTAAACGAAACACGTAAAGTTTATTATTATTATACTTTTCATGTTCTATAGTTATATTTTCATTACGTAAATGTTTTTCATAACGTTTCTATTGCAACGTTAATTTATTTTGGAACTAGCTATGCCCCGCGGTTTCACTCGCGTTAAAGAAGATTTTCCCGCTTTTCTGTTGAAATTTTTCCTGAATTTTCTTGCTATAAACCTTACGGAGTCCGAGACCTTTCCAACGAATGCAAAACCGTGGAAATCGGCGCGTGCGTTCTGGAGTTATAGCGTCAGGAAGGAAAACCCGACTTATTTTTATATAGTAGATAAACATTCTAACGTGATATTTTCATTATAAGTAAACAAATATCCGAAACATATCACATAACTCCATCAAGCCCAAACTAAGCAAAGCTAGTACAGATGCCAGCACATCAAGCTACCCCAATCTGTCAAATTTACACAATTGCAAGTGAACCTTATACTTTTGTGATAAAGTTCAAAATCTATGAAAGAGATTTGACAGATTGGGGTAATTTGATGTGCTGGCGTCTGTACTATGCGTAAACGGATAAAAATACTCATATATTTCTAAATCATCATCATCATTCTGGACAAAGTCCTCCTCCAAGGATTTTGCGCTACCCGCATCCAGCGGCTTCCAGCGACCCTCATAAGGTCACCAGTCCATCTATTTATAAATACATACTAAAATAAAAAATAAAATAAAATATGTTTATTGTGTCTCAATACAGTACAAATAAAGATGTTGTATTTATAATAATATCTCGGGACAATGTCACACAGATCATCCTAGCCCCAAACTAAGCAAAGCTTGTACTATGGGTACCAGGCGACTATATACATACTTATATAGATAGATAAATACTTATACATAGAAAACATCCATGACTCAGAAACAAATATTCGTGCTCATCACACAAATATTTGCACTTACCGGGATTCGAACCCAGGACCACCAGCTTCGTAGGCAGGAGCACTACCAACTAGGCTACAAAACAAATTGAGGCAGCCCCATTAAGTGACTAAAATTACTTGTGTTGGGGTTGACTCGCCACTTCTCTTATATTCTAGTATCTAAATTTGAGACAATAAAGAAATACAAATAGAAATAAAGTTACTTATACAAAATTAAAACCAATATAAAACAATTTTTTTCATGCATACCTACAATGCGCACGCAGGCGCTTTTGTGTATTTGTATGTGTGTGTGTGTGTGTGTGTGTGCGCGCGCGTGTGTGTGTGTGTGTGAGTGTGTGTGTGTGTGTGTGTGTGGGTGTTAATTATAATGTGTTTGTTATTATATATAAAGTACACCCACACAAAGAACAAATAATCCTTCTCAACAAAAAGACTTGTCATTTGTGGGGATCGAACACTCGACCTCTTAAAAATCCTACTAATATCATAAATGCGAAAGTTTGTGAGTATGGATGGATGTATGAATGTTTGTTATTCTTTCACGCAAAAACTACTGAAAGGATCTTGATTAAAGTTTGTAGGATATAGGTTATGTATCCGAATAACATATAGGCTACAATTTAAAACGCTTCACGCGAGGAAAACCACGGGGACATCGAGTAAATAAATAAAAAACCGGCCAAGTGCGAGTCGGACACGCACATGAAGGGTTCCATAGCAGCAAGTATTTCAGTTGATTAAATGAATGCAAATTGCGGTTTATGACGTATTAAAAAAAAACTACTTGCTAGATCTCGTTCAAACCAATTTTCGTTGTTAGTTTACGTGGTAATGTAGGTACATCATATATTTTTTTAGTTTTATTATTCTCTTATTGTAGAAGTTAGAGGGGGGGGACACACACACACCCATTATACCACTTTAGAAGTGTCTCTCGCGCAAACTATTCAGTTTAGAAAAAAAAAATATTAGGAACCTCAATATAATTTTTAAAGATATCCATAGATATCCCACATGTATGGGAACGACTAAAAAAAAAAATGTTGGGTTTCAGTTCTATGTATGGGGTAACCCCCAAAAATATTATTATTTTTGTGTTAAAATCTTAATGCGGTTCACAGAATACATCTACTTACCAAGTTTCAACAGTACCTACATCACTTATAGTTTCGGAAAAAAATGGCTGTGACATACGGACGGACAGACAGACAGACATGACGAATCTATAAGGGTTCCGTTTTTTGCCATTTGGCTACGGAACCCTAAAAAAGGTTTTTTTCACGTTGACTAAAAACGCGCTTTTAAATAGTCAGAACCTGTTTGTAGTAATATAGTAAATTATACCTCTGGCTTAGGAGTATAGTTCACGAACCACTAGACTAACGCACCAATATTATGATGTTATAGCTAGCATATGAGTCGTCAGAAAAATGCTTTAATTAAATTCTATTGTTATCTGTGTGTACTGAGTGCAACCCACTAATTCATTTCCACGTCTTCAAACAACAATGTTCCATACTTACTTAGCCATTAACATTTGAACAAACTCCGCGTCGAAGCGTGTTACGAAATAAAACGCAAACACACAGCCATTTATGAATCCAGACTCGATAAATATTTACCCATTTTGCCCGCGCTTAGTATGCGTCAAATGGTGCACTCGCAATCACTCAAGACCACTCACAAGTCACTAAACCCCTTTTGGCGCCGAATGTCAATTTCCTAGAGATTGGCCATCGGTGGAGCTGTTCGACAGTCAACAAGAAATACGACTATAGGATACGATTTAAACGCAAATTTCACCCTTATTGCGATAGCTTTAACGGCAATAATCGTATGAAGATAGTTTGTTTATACACGCAGCTCGTAATGGATCCGAGCACTCTTCTTAATCGGCTGAGAAACGTGTTTGGATAAATGCTTGTGGGACTTTCATATACCAGCTTCGAGTCTAGGTTTTGAGTGACTGTGTGTGCAAAATATATCCTTATGGTTGTCTGACTTGAGGCTATTACACAGTATGTTTTGTGAAGTTGTTATCTTTCATGACAGCGATACAACTTGAGAGTATTCATTTAATACAAAGTAACTTACTTTTCTATCTATGTGCACGCTACAAACATGTAGGTTTGTGACATAGACTGGCTGATGATCTAATGGATGGACTTACGAATACTCACCGGCTTCCTGAGCTGTGGCCCGAACTACATAAGGGTGCTCTCAATCGCTTAAATTAAGCTACTAGTGGAGAGTCTTCTGCGCTAGCAACTGTTGGTTGACTTCAATTTTAATATAGTAGTACAGTCAGCTCCAAAAGTCGATGAACAGAATGTATATTTAACAGTACAGTTACGGCGTCAAATCAGGGTAATCTAATGATATATTTAATGGATGTGCTGGCGTCTGTACAGACTTTTTATCCATTAAATATTATCATTAGATTACCCTGATTTGACGCCGTAACTGTACTGTTAAATATACATTCTGTTCATCGACTTTTGGAGCTGACTGTACTAAATTTATAAATAATAGCAGGTTGATAGGTGCTTGCCTTTCACGCCACAGGTCGTGGGTTCGATTCCCACCCAGGTCAGATATTTGTATGCATAAACATGTCTAAACAGACATTCCTGATTCTGGGTGTTATTATCTATATAAGTATGTATTTACAAAAGAAAAGTAGTATATGTAGTAAATAAATAAAAAATATCGATTCCTTCTGTAAAAGTAGCGATACACATAATGTAAATACTAGATATAAGAATAATCTCATACTGCATACTACCCGTCTCCACAAAATAAGTAACTCTTTTATGGGGCAATGTATAAGATTCTATAACCAACTTCCCAATGATATTAGAGAATTGTCTACGAATAAGTTTAAAAGAATTATTACAGCCAAATTGTATAGCAGGGCATATTACAAAATTTCTGATTATTTAAGGGATAAAAGTGCTTGGGATTGAGTTGTTCTGAGTCAACACACATGATTGTAAATAATCTTAAGTATATTTTATTTTAAAAAAGGATTCCTACTGAGTTTTCTGGCAGTGTTTCTCAGTAGCTGCCACGTCATGCACTGCACGGTAGGGTAAAAAAATATGACGATTCCACATAAGTGTAATTTTTTTACGGAATAAATGATTTTTGACTTTGACTTTGACTTAAGTATATCAGATATCTGGTTTACAAGATCTGCTTAGTTTGGGAACAGATGGCCGTGAGTGATTATTGTTATAAAATATCTCATAGCTTAGGTATTTAAACGTTAGTAATGATATGTCGATATTGTTTATAATATGTTTACAGTGACGATTGTGTTATATAATTAGGAGCGCAGTTCACATTGTCGTCACAGTGTTTGTTATTAATAACGACTATGTATGTAAATGCAATATGTGCACGTGTAGTTGGAAACGGGAGCGAGTGTCTGCGGTGTAGAGTATCATCGGTCGTCTCGCAGTCTGCCGGCCGCTATGCTTCCACGTCGAGGGCATTCTCAACTAATCACATCATACTAATATTGTAAACTACCTATGCCCCGCGGTTTTACCCGCGTTAAGATTTATAAATGATAGCCTGTGTGTTAATCCAGGGTGCCAGCTAACTCCATACCAAATTTTATTAAAATCGCTCCAGCCGTTTATACGTGAAGAAGTAACAAACATTCACAGGCGATTTTAATATTGGTATGGAGTTGGCTGACACCCTGGATTAACACATCACACTAAAAATATAAAGGCGAAAGTTAGTGAGTGTGTGACTGTTTGAGTGGGCATGTTTGTTACTTCTTCACGACTAAACGGCTGGAGCGATTTCAATAAAATTTGGTATGGAGTTAGCTGACACCCTGGATTAACACACAGGCTATCATTTATAAAGCTTAACGCGGGTAAAACCGCGGGGCACAGCTAGTACTCTATAATTGAGCGACAGCCTAGTTCGTTTACCGGTAGCGTAGTCAGCCGCCGATAACGAGGTCCTGGGTTGAAATCCCGTCGGGCCAAATGTGATTTTGGGGAAAAATATGAAAAAGTCTGGGTGTTGGAGTTAGAGTTATTATACCTCGTGTGTCGGAGAGCACGTTAAGCTAGCTATATATAGTATCTGATCTCTTTCCGGTCGTGTCGCTAGTCATCCCATCGGATCATGAGAGCGATGGAATACTACTTACTTACCTACTTATCGTGTAGGCAGTGACAGAGTGGTTCAAGTCAGCCAGTAGTCCTCCAACATGGCTTAATGACTGATGCCTTATAACTTAATGACTACATCCGGTACCAACAAGTTAACGTTCCCTCCGGGAGACGCCCAGAAATTAAACAACTTTGGTGGTCACCCATCTATGTACTGACTGCGAGCCTAGTTGCTTAACCTCGCCGATCACTTACGGACCGGTGAGAACTTCGAATTATGAGCGAGAGAGATAGTGATGGAATAGAAAGTGTTCCTGTGTATGCGCACAGACTTGTGCACTATAATGCGGGCCTGTGGCGTGTTTGGCAAATGCTTGGTTTTCACGCCAGAGGTCGTGAGTTCGATTCCCACTTAGGACAGATATTTGTGTGCATAAACATGTATGTTTGTCCTGAGTCTGGGTGTAATTTATCTATATAAGTATGTATTTACAAAAGAAAAGTAGAATATCAGTTATCTGGTTCCATTGCACAAGTTCTGCTTAGTATGGGATCAGATGGACGTGTGTAATAAATACCCCAGGATATTATTATTATTTTATAATATAAAAGTGCCCGAAATTCATAAATATCAGGATCGCGGGAGTATTTCTCAGATTGGCCTAAGTATATTGCAGTTATTTGGTACGTTCTGTGTACTTTTACGTACCTCTCCTAAAAATCTGTGTACCTACGCCCGTATAGTGATATTTGAAATATTAGGTACTCCCGCTATCCTGATGTCAGAACCGCGGGTGTACTGTTAAACAGTGTACCAAGTTACATATATTGGTTAAGTATTTATAAAATTTCTCAAGAAGCATACCGTATTTTATTTGTTTGATACTTGTTTCATGAGGTACACAAGAGGTACCAAATGTACTTAACCAATATATGTAACTTGGCACACTGTTTAACAGTACACCCGCGGTTCTGACATTTCAAATATCACTGTACGGGCGTAGGTACACAGATTTTCAGGAGAGGTACGTAAAAGTACACAGAAGGTACCAAATAACTGCAATATATTCAGGCCAATCTGAGAACTACACCCGCGATCCTGATATTCATCGAAATTCGGTTAGGAGGACATTATTATTATAATTGAGCGAACACGAGCTCTGGATACTATCTAAAAACTGGAACATGCGTAGTGACTGCGTGTACCTACCTACCTACCTACATAAGTGTAACGCGTAATGATAGTGCGTCGACCTAGCGACATTGCCGGTCGCATCATAGAAATTGATCTATGTTTTCCTACTATAAACCATTGTTTTATGACGTGATCGATGTTCCAGAAAGACTATAATGTCTTTAAGTATATGTTTTATGGGTATATACTGAAATGGAATCGTTGAGCGTGAAGTATTGATCTATCTTATTGATCAGCGTTGCCTCATCGGTTGTCATCGTCTTAAGAGAGAAATACACTCACCGGCATGGAATCTTGGCCAAGCGCGTATTTCGCGATAACAAGAGCTTTAAGTGTTTCCTATGAGTATTTATTATGAAGGTTGGTCTAAAAAATGTTTACCTTTAGTTCAAGAGGGTAATTTATCATGTTTGAGTGCAATATGACGTTATTTTTAAGTTTTAGTTGAACCCGGACATCTGAGCGACTAAGTTGCTGTTTTAAATTTGTGTTTTGTGAAAGTTTATTGTTAGGTTGTTCAATTATTGTGATATCATACTGTTACTTCAATAACTAAAGGTGATTTAATTCCAATAAAAATGCCATTAACACCATCACAGGTTGCACAAGCTGTAGCATTGATCGAACAAGGGCTGACACAGCGAGAAGTTGCTGTTATACTGAATGTACCACGTTCATCGATGCAGTATGCGCTGAAACGATACCAGGAGACAGGCCGCTACTCCCGCAGACCAGGCAGCGGAGGCGTCAGATGCACATCAGCCCGGGATGACCGCTTTATTGTCCTGGAAATTTTGAGAAACCGCTACCTCACCGCTGTTGAGATACGCCAGCGACTCCAGTTCACAAGAGGTGTCAATGTTAGTGAACGTACAGTGAGAAGACGAATGGAGGAAGTGAATTTACAAGCTCGTAGACCAGCACGCGGCCCAGAACTTCTCAGAAGTCACCGAGTAGCTCGACTTCGATTCGCACGAGAACACGCCAACTGGACCCATGAGCAGTGGGCTCGAGTACTGTTCACAGATGAGTGTCGAATCGCTTTACGAGCTCCAGATGGTCGGGAGCGAGTGTGGAGAAGAAGAGGAGAGCGGTTTTTACCCATTACCACCACACAAACTGTTAGTTTTCATGGAGGCTCTATAATGGTTTGGGGAGGAATAAGTTCCGATGCACGTACGGAGTTAGTTATCGTCGATAACCGATTAACGGCAACACGATACATCGAGGAGATTCTTCAGGAACACGTGTTACCATATTCAGGGTTTATTGGATTTGACGAATTCCTCCTAATGCACGATAACGCGCGCCCACACGTTGCACATTGCGTGGAGGAATACCTTACAGAGGTTGGTATTCAAAAATTGCAGTGGCCAGCTCGTAGTCCAGACTTAAATCCAATAGAGCATATCTGGGACAAGCTTAAAAGAAAAATAAAGTCCTCCTCCAACCCGCCTGAAACTCTTAATCAGCTTCAAAATGCAGCACTGACCGCTTGGGAAAGCATACCACAAGTTGAGATCAGAAACATCATCCAAAGTATGCCAGAACGAATGCAAGCTGTTATCGGGGCTAGGGGAGGAAACACCCGATATTAAAATGCAAACACAACGAAGACTTTTTGGTTATTTTTCATCTTGTGTTCTTTTTAAATTGACAGTGTTAAAACCAATATTTTTGTGAAACTGCTTATTTTTTTAAAGATTACTGCTGGTGCATCATTTTTTCAATAACTGAGTTACAAAACCATAAAAAAACCCTAATTTAGTGCATAAACCCATAATATAGTGAAAATTAAATATTTAAATAGAAATTATCGGCAAGTTATTGGTGGCCAAGTTTCCGTGCCGGTGAGTGTACAAATGCACCTACCGATAAAATCTACATATAATATGTATAGATTACTAGCTGTGCCCCGCGGTTTTACCGGCGTTAGATTTTATAAATTATCACAGCTCCTCCCCCGTATATGATAGCGTGATAATATGTAGCCTATATGTTGAGCCGACCTCTTAGTATAATCTTCATGCAAAATTTGAAGTAAATCCATTCAAAAACTATATTTATGGTTTCGATATTGATTGTAGATCACGCCCCAAGTATCCTTTTAAAAAAATATTCTATCTACAGTTTTGACTTTCCTACGATTTTATTATAATGTATAGATATTATAGTAAAATCGTAGGAAAGACAAATCTTTTCAAATTTTGCATGAATATTACTAAGAGGTCGAGTCAGCATATAGGCTACATATTATCACGCTATTATCTACGGGGGAGGAGCTGTGATAATTTATAAAATTTAACGCGGGTATAACCGCGGGGCACAGCTAGTTATAAAAAAAATATACCTACTACTTCTGTAAAAGGAGTGATACTCATAATATAAATATATCCCGGATATCTGGGACATGGCGCAAAAGCACCGGACCAGCATACCCGCGTTCCCGGGGCTTCCCCACCTGGCGCCGGAAGAAGTCCACGGCAGGTTAGGTTTAGTCCGATATACCCGCAGACACTTTTTGCGGGTGGAATGCATAAGCATTTCCCTTGCCTTAACAAAAAAATATATAAGCAAAACCTTGTGTTACATATCACCCGTCTCCGCAAAATAAGTAACTCTTTTATGGGGCAATGTATAAGATTCTATAACAAACTTCTCTGTGATATCAGAGAAAAGTCTACTAACAAGTTTAAAAGAACGATAAAAGCCAAATTGTGTAGCAGGGCTTACTACAAAACTTCTGTTTATTTAAGTGACAAAACAGCTTGGGATTGAGTCGCTCTAAATTAACATAATACAATGTAATTTTATCTTAAGAAATAAATATTTTAAGAAAGGATTCCCACTGAGTTTTTTGCCAGTGTTTCTCAGTAGCTGCCACGAAATGCACTACACGGTAGGGTAAAAAAAACCGGCCAAGTGCGAGCCGAACTCGCGCACGAAGGGTTCCGTATCATTATCTTTAAAAACGTGGAAAAAATTCACGTTTATTGTATGGGAGCCCCTTAAATATTTATTTTATTTAGTTTTTTAGTATTAATTGTTATAGCGGGAACAGAATGTCAAATGTCTAACTATCACGGTTCATGAAATACAGCCTGGTGACAGATTGACAGACAGCGAAGTCTTAGTAATAGGGTCTCGCTTTACCCTTTGGGCACGGAACTATAATAATTGACAATTCCTTACAAATGTAATATTTTAACGGAATAAATGAATTTTGAATTTTGATCGACTCAATG
Source organism: Pseudoips prasinana (assembly GCA_951640165.1). Taxonomy (NCBI): domain Eukaryota; kingdom Metazoa; phylum Arthropoda; class Insecta; order Lepidoptera; family Nolidae; genus Pseudoips; species Pseudoips prasinana. The sequence continues at coordinate 23,219,177 of OX621260.1, forward strand.
AGAAAATGTAATGTAGCTGTACCTTGTTGGACGCTTATGACCTTTAATAATAATAATAATATCTCGGGACAATGTCACACAGATCATCCTAGCCCCAAACTAAGCAAAGCTTGTACTATGGGTACCAGGCGACGATATACATACTTATATAGATAGATAAATACATAGAAAACATCCATGACTCAGAAACAAATATTCGTGCTCATCACACAAATATTTGCACTTACCGGGATTCGAACCCAGGACCACCAGCTTCGTAGGCAGGAGCACTACCAACTAGGCTACGGTGACCGTCATACCTTATGGTCCGTATACCTACTATATACTGATCTTCATGATCGTGGACCTCCGTTCGTCTACTGCGTGTGTTATTCGGAAATATAACCTATATTACTACAAAGTATCATCAAAATCCGTCCGGTAGTTTATGCGTGAAAGAGTGACAGACATCCATACGTCAATACATCCATACTCACAAACTTTCGTATTTATAATATTAGTAGGATATGTAGCTTTTATGTAGTTTATTCTATAGATATATATTTTTATAAGGTATCGCATGTAAATTTTAGGGAGTATTTTATAAGTATTTTTACCCTAAAATATACATAATAAAAAACTTGAGAGGTGTTAAGGGACACCCGGATGGAACGAAGTTATTTCTTATTATTTATTATGTACAAAAAACCTGTATACACTCAACAAAAATAATCGTTTCGACACCACACTGGTCAATGCGAAATAGAAATGAAAATATCTGGCTTGCTTTCTATAAGAGAGAAAGAGAGAGGGAGAGACAGACAGAGAAACATGCGCACGCCGCACAGCTGCAAAAAGTGTCGTGACAAAAAGAATTTTTTCCGTCTAGCCCCCTTTCACAATGCGCGATATGGAACTTCGTTCCAATAATATTTTGTTGTACAATGCTTGTACCCATTATATAAAAATGTCACTGTCCTAATGGTTTGCTGGAAGAAAATACATTAATGAATTAAGCTCGCCTATGTACAGACGCCAGCACATCCAGCTACACCAATCTGTCGAATTTCCCCAATTAAAAGTGAACCTTATGCTTATGTAATTAAGTTGAAAATCTATAAAACAATTTGACAGATTGGTGTAACTACCTTATTAAAATATATGAGTGTAGGATACCTTATTAAAGTATATGATGTATTTTAATATAATATGATGATGTATTTTATGTATTAATTCTTATACACACAAAACATACAATCAATAGACACTTGTACGAAGAAAATATTAGTAGGTACAAAGTTACTGTTTATTTCGCTAGATTTCTGTTTCATTTTAACTTAGATGTATCTTTCTGTGTGCAATAAAGAATAAGGATAATCGAAATAGCGATTCATTCTATAGAAGATAACCTTCTGATGCGTAACTTCGGTAGTTAAAGGCCTTATATTAATTTAGCTGTTGCAGAAATAAGACGCGATTCTGAGCTACGATGTCAAGTCAAAATTACGGGTTGATCAGTCTAAATAGGGGGTCGGGCCGGTTGTCCAGTAGCACTCCTTAGATGGCAAGCGCGGCGCCCGTTTCTCTTGCGCCGCCGCTCCTCGGCGCTCGCGCACGTCCCGCACCACTCGCGCGCAGAAAGGGCACGCCTACTCTGACGACACGCTCATACATTCGTCCACAACACACGGTGAGACACACGAAAACCTTGCGGTCTATTCTTAAGTAAATCTATTCTAGGAAGATGAAAATAACAATACTCAGACCGCGTTAATACACACATCAAAATAGATCCTTAAGTAGACTCCGATGAATCACTATTACAAATCTCTGAAGAAATAAAAATAATGATAGCGTCGTTGTCGCTAGCGCTTCGTCGTGCGCTCTACTAAAGCTCTCGGACCGCACACTGTCAAAATATTGTCAAAGTGAATTCCGCACGTCCAATATATTATAATGATTTTCTACTTGGCAATAATCCTATAGCGATTTATTTCGATCTCGGTAGATATTAACCGCATACCGCATATATCTAGACGAGACGTCATTCTTGTTCTCGGCTAGGTTGTTGACTCCTTTTATTAAGGCAAAGCTAACTAGTACTTTCAGTTTTAGGCTAAATATTATGCGTGAGGTTAGCGGCTGCGTAGTGTCGCTCTGTCGCGACGGCAGTCACTTTGGTCAGGCGGTATATTTAGTGAGAATGGAGTGACGCGCACGGATGCGTCTATCTTCGCCGCCGGTGTGCAATCCCGACCATTGCCTGCACCACTCATTTGGCAAGGTCCCGAGTCTCTTGAGTGCGAGACATATTTCCGGTAGACCTCATAAATGTCTACGAGCAATATTTGACGCTTTCGTCAGCTGGTCTGCGTCAATTTTGGCAACAAACACACAAATTACTATAAAGTTGAGTTCACAATACAAACGAATGGGGTTCGTACTTCAGATTTTATGTGATGCAGATTCCACATATTATTTTTTCGTATTAAATATCACTAGGTGAAAATATTAAGTAATTTTGGTGATAGATAATGTAATTTATCCCATAACATTCCATTTCAATTAATATAAAAATACCAAGAGTCAATTATAAAAATGATTTATAGTGAACTTAAATATGAATGAGCATCTATATAAATAAAAAATGAAGTGGCATTTACCGAGAAACACTGCCAGAAAACTCAGTAGGAATCCTTTATATTAAATATTTTTTTCTTAATATTAAATTACATTGCTTTTAAATGTGTTCACTTAGAGAAACTCAGTCCTAAGCCCTTTTGTCGCTCAAAGAATCACAAGTTTTGTAGCAAGCCCTGCCACCCAATTGGGCTTTTATAGTTCTTTTAAACTTATTTGTAGACATTTGTTAATCAAAATTAAATGGAATAGGTTTTAGTAATCATTACTAATTACAACGTCTAAAACTCTTGATACAACATCTGTTTTTAGTAGCAATTAGTAATTACTAAATATATTCTTGAGGTATTTAATTTTTGAGTTAAGGTTACAAGTAGGTGAATACGAATTTAATTCTATTTTTTTTTCAATAAGATGTAAAATATTTTAGATACTAGAAAGGACTTTTTAACTAGAATTTTTTATTAAATTTCTTCCTCTAAGTGACTCTCCACAGTTTTACAAGGTTATGTAGATGGAAATATAAATAAGTATTTTGAATGATTACTTTATTTATACAATAGCAGCTCGCCCCGGCTTCGCACGGGTATTAAACAAACATTTCAAAAGTTTAATTTTTATACACACACACACTGTGTGTGTATAAAAACACTCTCCCCTACATACAGACGAAATGATTACTTTATTTATACATACAAAAAATAAAATATTTTCTTAAAATTCTTAAAATTTTAGGTTTAAGTGACATTTATAATTTTAAAAAAGCTTTGTATAATTTTCTTATTGAAAAATGTTACTATAGCTTGCAGGAATATCTAAATGATTCTAATTAGTAGAGAAGTGATTTGTGATTTGTGTATTATTTTTTATTATAAATTTGTGTATTATTGGTATCTAACCTATTGTATGCCAATTTGGCGGGTCATAGCGGCACAATTCTGTAACATCTATAACACCTATGTATATTTTACATTATACCACAATAAAATTATTTCATTTCATTTCAAATATAAAAAATAATTAAAGTTAAGTACTTTATCTAAACTAAGATAAAGTACTTAACTTTAATTGATAGTTCTTTATTTAAATCAATTATTTATACTTCTTTATTTAAATCAATTATTTATACTAAATCAATAGTTACTCATTGAAACTCCCGTCCGCCACTGTTAGACGGAAAAGCAGACGGACCTTTTATGTTTTCGAATCGTAATTCTAAATTGACAAATGTTGTGATGTTTATTTCATAGATAAATTCTCCCGTCATGATAACATTTCCGAGTAAAATGATAAATTTTGAGTACATTTACTGTTTTTGACACCTGATTTAGTTTGTAGAATAGCACTGATGTGCTGTCGGTCATTGACATCTGGTTTACGAAAACCTGCCCCCGCCCAAGCGGGACCGCCTACTACAATGATTCTGCCCAGCATATTAGATATGAAATGTTTTTGATGTTCAGTTCGAATATCGTACGATATTTTTTTAGACAAATGATTCAAACAGCATACCTTCGCACTTTATTTCTACGCCCAGGACTGAAACATTGTTTTTTATAAATAAATATAGTACTTTCTCGACTCGTCTAACTCGTTGGTTTAGGGGTAGAGTGTTTAACTGTGGACTGTCTCAGCTTTGAGTTCAAATCCCGGGTCGGGCCAAAAAGTGTTTTTGGTACTTCTTCTTCATGGCGTGTTGATGGCAAACTAGGTTAATTTTTGTGGCCCAAATCGTGGCCACACTGATGGCCCTGCTTGTGGCATTCCGAAGATCCTGCCATGAACATGTGGCAGGGGAGGCTGGACACGATGTTAGGTGCGCCATGGATTGGACTCGTGCCCCACAAATACAGTCCATTTTGGGGTGGCTCGACAGTCCCCACCTAGACATTTTTTCTTTGCTTCGGCCCACCTGAGTCCGGACTCTATTTAGGGACTTCTACGGCAAATGATATTCAGGCGGGAGGCTTTCGGAAGGTTTGACAAAATAATACGTTCTTAATTTACATTTTTGAAAGTACTAGATCATATATTAGGTCTTTACCTATGAAATTGCCGTTCTGCAGTACTGGCCATTTCAAATCAAAATAATTTTTGTTTGGCTAAGAATTCTAATTTCAAATTAATTTTATTTTAAAAACATGGATTCTTTTTTCCAAAAGTAGTCATTTCTTTATTGATTAGTGTTACATTTTCATCGCATTTCAATCTTTTTCGTCATCATGGATACGTTAAAAATTCGAGTAATTATGGAATATGAGTACCGTCGTGGCAGCAACGCGGCACAAGCGGCACGCAACATCAACGACGTTTACGGAGCTAACACTACAAACCAACGCACCACCTGTTATTGGTTTGCTCGCTTCCGTTCTGGAAATTTCGACCTGAAAAATGAACCTCGCGGTCGTCCGAAGACTTTGGTCGACAATGACGAATTAAAGGCGGTTGTGGAAGCTGATGATACACAATCTACGGCTGAATTAGCAGCAGCTTTCGACGTTAGCGTCAAAACAATATTGGTCCATTTGCGTCAAATTGGCAAGGTAAAAAAGCTTGACAAATGGGTGCCCCACGAACTCAATGATCGCCAGCGCGAAGTACGCGTCGAGACGTGCCTTGCACTGCTCAACAGACACACAAATGAAGGAATTTTGAACCGCATTGTTACCTGCGATGAAAAATGGATTCTGTTTGATAACCGCAAGCGCTCAGCAAGTTGGTTGGATCCTGGTTCAGCACCTAAACAATGCCCTAAACGAAAACTTACCCCTAGAAAAGTGATGGTCACTGTTTGGTGGTCTAGCGCCGGTGTGATTCATCACAGCTTCTTACCAAACGGGGTGAGCATTACTGCAGATGTGTACTGTGAAGAACTGAGCACAATGATGGAGAAGCTGGCGCATCTCCAACCAGCATTGGTCAATCGCTCGTCTCCGCTGCTCCTGCACGACAACGCGCGACCTCATACTGCACAGCAGACGGTCTCCAAGTTGCAAGAACTGGGGTTGGAAGCTCTCCGTCATCCGCCCTACTCACCAGACCTTGCGCCTACAGACTACTACTTTTTCCAGAATTTGGATAACTTCTTGGCGGGAAAAAAATTCAATACCCGAGAGGCAGTACAAAATGCCTTTGAAGAATTTGTTGCCTCCCGTCCAGCTGATTTCTTTAAGAAGGGCATCAATAAACTGCCACTGCGATGGCAAAGATGCATTGATTGCATGGGTGATTACTTCGATTAATACAAATAAAAAAATTCATGAAAAAAATTCGTTTAAATTTTTTCATACAAAACGGCAATTTCATAGGTAAAGACCTATTATAAGACAGCCGGTTGTACAGATGCCAGCACATCCAGCTAACACAATCTGTCAAATTCCTTTTATAGATTTCCAACTTTATCACAAAAGCATAAGGTTCACTTTCAATTGGGAAAATTTGGCAGATTGGGGTAGCTTGATGTGCTAGCGTCTGTACCTATATACTACTATATCATATATTGTACTAGTAAATAATAAATAATGTCCTCCTAGCCGATGGGACGCCTAGCGACACGACCGGACAGAGGTCAGGTACAGGACCGACGGCTTTATGTGCTCTCCGAAGCACGGGGGTATAATACCGTCAACTCCCAGACATCGGGCTGATGCTGGGAATTTTTTCTTTTTACAGAAAAGTCCCAAAATCACGTCACTAGTAAATAACCAAGCTGTAAACTAAGACCTTTTTTGTGAATAAGTGAGGTCGCAAGTGTAAAGCGAGCACGGCGTGAGTCATGTGAGGCGGCGTGTGTACCAGAGGGCGCTGCCGGCGCGGCGGCGGTGGCCATCTTTTTATTTGTCGATATCTGTGATCGGCGCCTGCGCCATTAGTCATGTGACAGTATCGACACGAGATCGCCTCCTCGACCCTCTTTAATTCCAATCGACGCCCGCAATACTGGCTCTCGTGGCCGTATGCAAATTTACACGTTTGCAGACCACCTGATGAATGATGTACTGACACGATTTTGCCCTGCGGACACTTGCCGCACCAGATAACGAACGTTGATATATTTTTTGTTTTTTTTTTAAAGACAGCGCCCGCACTATGCAATCTTAACCCTGTGTCGTGGGGTTCTTTACAAACATATATAATAGACGGACACAAATTACATCCATACTCAGAACAACTATTTATAGGTCATGATGACGGGCCTGTTGGTTGGACGAGGTCGTGGGTTCGATTCCCACCCTGGACAGATGAACATGTCTGTTTGTCTTGAGCCTGGGTGTAATCATCTATATAAGTATGTATTTATAAAGTTAATTATCTGATTTCCTGAGCTTGTACTATACAAGCTCTGCTTAGTTTGGATCAGATGGCGGTGTGTAAATAATGTCCCAGGATATTATTATATTATAGAAATTGTTGTCCGGCGCGGGGATCGAACCCGGGGCACTAAGCGGTGAGGTGACTGTCTTGGCCGCTGAGCCACACACGTGCAGTTATCAGTTTTTATCATAGTGGAAATTTGTATCATAGTTGAGATTTTTTTTCTTTCTTTTCCATTCGTATCTGCAAAGAGCGGTCATAGCCAGGTGCTCCCGGTCCCATAAGTCATGGGTGAAGTTAAGCAACTAGGCTCACGGTCAGTCCATAGATGGGTGACCACCAAAGAGGTTTAATTTCTGAGCGTCTCCGTGCTTTGGAGGCATTGTTAAGCTGTCGGTCCCGGTTGTAGTCATTGAGTCATATCAGAAGCCTAAGGGCCAGCGCAGACCGAGAGGAGCGCAACTGAGAGGATTTTATTAAGGCACTAGAAAATCAACTTTAAAATTATTTAAATAAAGTGCATGTATAATTGAACATTATAATGCGCGAGACTGCGCGAGCATTTTGTCAGGTTCAAGCATATATGCACTTTATTCCTATAGCTCTAAAGTTGATTTTCTAGTGCCTTAATAAAATCCTCTCCGCTGCGCTCCTCTCTGTATGCGCTGACCCTAAAGGGTGGCTTGAACAACTCTGACACTAGGGTTAACCATCGTATGGGCACGATAATAAGTAAGATCAGCCCTTAGACTATGAGCAGATCTGTTCTGTGATGCTGTGAGATAGTTGAGACTATGAAAAATATTGGTTGACTCATTTTTGATATAATAAATAGACTCACAAATATTTTTTCCGAAGGTCGCTCGGTCTAATTTCGTTAACAAGAGTACGTAGACCTTTGATGAGCTCATTATATCAAAGTTCTAAAAAAAGTTCGATCGCGATTCCTTGGCTACGTTATGTATATAAATATTGTTATTTTTTATCTGCAACATATATAAAAAAATCGGAACAAGTCCTACTTCCTACTAATATTATTAATGCGATGGTTTGTGTGTGAGTATGGATTTATGGATGTTTGTTACTCTTTCACGCAAAAACTACTGAACGGATTTTGATGAAACTTTGAAGGTACCCACTTACTCATCGTATGGGCAGTGGTTACCCTAGTGTCAGGGTTGTTCAAGCCGCCCAGTAGGCCTCTAACATGGCTTTACGACTGTTGTCTAATGACTACAACCGCTTAACGCTCAGAAGTTAAACCACTTTGGCGGCCACCCATCTATGGACTGACCGCGTGCCTAGTACTTAACCTTGCCGATCGCTTACGAAACGGTTTGTAGTAAATTCAGATTGTTTGTTGTGGATCATAGGAAGGTAGAAAATTACAGATGGTGAACAATATTTTTAGATCAGCCGTGTTCCGCCCTTTGGGCTAATTAACACAATGTCAATAAATTAATAAAAAGTACAAGTTAAATTTTGAAATTGCCAAGTTATATAATACAAAAAAAAAACTTACTCAGTTGTCACTTCTTTCGGTGGGGACTGCTAACTATGGTTTCAAATCTCATACTCGGAAGTAGTGTTTATTTTATCCGAGTAGCGAGTGGAAGATGCTACTTCCTACCTTTGGGCGGTAAAGACTAAAACTAATTGTTTCCCTCCCTATGTATGGGAATAAATAAAAAAATAGAAATAAATTTGGGTAGGCATTCGCCTGTAAAAATTAACCATAATTAAGAAACAAAATGCTGCAGTCATGTGAGTGTATAAACAGCCATAGTGAATTAAAATAAGAGCCGCCGTCTTACTAATTTTAGATCAGGTCAAGTGTCCTGACGTGAGTTTTACCTATCCCAAAAAGTGCACGTCACCGCTAAAGAAATTTTAGCTTCAATAAGTTAAGGATGTTTTACAGACGCCAGCTACCCCAATCTCTCGAATTTCTTTTATAGATTATCAACTTTATCACAAAAGCATACGGTTCACTTTCAATCGGGGAAATTTGACAGATTGTGGTAGCTTGATGTGCTGGCGTATGTACATAAATTCAACTATACAAAAAGTCAGGACTATTTCTAGGATACTGAACGCATCATGACTGTGGATGTTTAATACAACAGAGATTTATCAGATAAAAAGACGTTAACACTTTTTTTACAGAATAGTAGCATTTGTTCATGGAGTCTTCTTAAATTAAGTAATATAGGTTATATATCCGATTAACAAATGCTATAATTTATAAAGTTAAACGTGGGTAAAACCGCGGGGTACAACTAGTACATTATAGATCGGTCATAATTCTTCAGACATTGGACGTTGAAACAAGAGAGATGATTAATAAAAGATTTAAGGCAAAATAATGTTCTAGCGTAAAAGAAATAATAGCTGTTGGTTCGTGCTTCAAATATACTAATTATCTCAATGTCAAGGGTCTACTATTATATTGTAGAATATAAGTTATTATTGACGGTCACCGTAGCCTAGTTGGTAGTGCTCCTGTCTACGAAGCTGGTGGTCCTGGGTTCGTATCCCGATAAGTGCAAATATTTGTGTGATGAGCACGAATATTTGTTTCTGAGTCCTGGATGTTTTCTATATATATAAGTATTTATCTATCTATATAAGTATGTATATCGTCGCCTGGTACCCATAGTACAAGCTTTGCTTAGTTTGGGGCTAGGATGATCTGTGTGACATTGTCCCTAGATATTATTATTATTATTTAGATTAGAATTAGCGTAAAAAAATAGTTTTCACTTCTATATCGGCAGTCCCCAAAGACTGTTATTTTATTTCGTATTTCATATTTTATATGTAGATAGCAATCCTTAAGTTCCAGTTCACTATTTATATATTTACGATATAAAGCGAGTCCGATGAATTTGGAGATGAGTTGTGCGCCGGTAGCTAGGTCAAGGAAGATTTATTTATGTTTCTTGATTATGACTGACACTAATTGTGATTTTTGAAAATGTTAGCTAATGTGTTCGAGATGAGGCAATGTACTGCTTGTCAGCCCAGGAATAGTAAAGCGTCGGTGGGTGCGCGAGGGTCATTGAGCTCGGCTGAGTCACTGCATGCGACCGTCTTATTATCTATCACATTAATACTTTCATATAAGGTTGTCGCGTTTAAATAATGCATGTTATGTAACTGGTTGCAATTTGTGTTCTCTTGAGGCGCGCGAAATTGTTCTACGGTCTCACGCGCCTGCGCATACTTAATATTGCAGGCATAGATTCGTTCGGTTACATTTTTATTTGGGTCATTACCATCTTGCATACTAAGCAGGTTGTACTACATTGGCTAAAACGTGTTTTAAATGATTTTTCTTTACAATTGTTCAAGTTCTTGGTAAATGAAGTAAATATTTTACAGTAATGTTGACGGCGTGGTTGGCAATTGCTTGCTTTTAACGCCGGGGGTCGTTCTTCTCGAACTTCTAATTATAAAAAAAAATATTAGCTTTCTGCACTCTTAAAATAAAATAAAAAAGGTTTTTATTCACGTAGACATTACAAAGCGCTTGTAAATAGTCAGAACATATTTGTTCTGTATTCATAATTATTTCTAGTTATATTCATAATTATTTCTAGTTACATATAGATATTTAGGATTGTTACGACATTTATAAAATTGATTTCATAATAGTAATGATATTTAGCTAGCTTGTATTAAGTTATTGTCAAAGAGATTATGTTTAGGTTTAATTATCGAAATTTATAGTATTCCATTATGAACTTGAAATAACTGAGGAACATATAGTAGGTATAAGTAATAATAAAATAATGAAATTTATCCAGCACTTGGGTATTTACATACACTTGTACTTGTCAAGCTCACAATGTATTACATAAACACAGTTTAAAAACAGTAATTAAAGCAACAAAATATTTTAAATTTGTCCGTCCGTGCGGTCTGTTTCGTCACATATATTTTTAATATCCTGTTAGTAATTTCATACTCCTGCGTCCGCGCAATATGAACTTAAACTAACTGGGGAACAATTAGTTTAAGTAATTTCATACTCCTCCATCCGCGCAATTTTCGTGGAAAGGAGTACAAAGAATTCGCCTCATGATTAAGCAACTAGGCTCGCGGTCAGTCCATAGATGGGTAATCGCCAAAGTTTACTTTCTGAGCGTCTTCTTGAGTCGTGCATCGCAGGGCACGTTAAGCTGTCGGTCCCGGTTGTAGTTATTAAGCCATGTCAGAGGCCTACTGGGCGGCTTGAACAACTCCGACAGTAAGGTAACCACTGCCCATACGATAAGTAAGTAATGATGGTAATGCAGACAACGCCCACAGTTGTACGCACGGCTGCACATCAAGCTACACATTTCCAATATAAGCTGACCTGCCATCGTATGGAAATCCTATACAACGCGAGATCAGCTTATACTGGAAATGTTTAGCTGGATGTGCAGCCGTGTGTACGTACTTAGAAAAATGCATATCTGTGGTTGCCCAAGTACTTAGGGCGTGAAGGTATGCAGCACCTTACGACTTACTCATATCGATTCCATCTTAAACGAGCGGCCGTGTCGCATACCGATGCTCTTAGGATTTATGTGCTAACACATCGAATGGGTACGATGTTATTTAAGTGAATTCACGTTCTGATGAAGGCTGAAGTTGCCCACTCGATTATGTTTTTCCGGATCGTCTCAACTGGGTCGTGTGGAAACTGGTAGTGGATGAACCTTCGAGTTCGTTTCGCTAGCTCTTCTCAGTTGGGGCGCATTGGAACCATTAAAGCGTGACCGTCGCTATATACGCAAGGTCCTGCATAATATCTAATAATTATCATCATCATCATATCAGCCGAAAGACGTCCACTGCTGGACAAAGGCCTTCACCAAGGATATCCACAACAGCCGGTCCTGCGCTGCCCGCATCCAGCGGCTCCCCATGACCCTTGCAAGATCGTCGATCCACTTTGTAGGGGGCCTGTCCACGCTGCGTCTTCCAGTTCATGGTCGCCACTCGAGAACCTTTCTGCCCCATCGGCCGTCGGCTGCATAATAATAATGAAATTGAAGTCTTACTTCAATTTAGATAAAACAATTAAAACAAGATGCTGTAAAATATGTCTAAAACTATAAACATGTACAGACGCCAGCACATCCAGCTATCCCAATCTGTCAAATTTCTTTTATAGATTTTCAACTTTATCACAAAAGCATAAGGTTCACTTTCAATTGGGGAAATTTGACAGATTGGGGTAGCTTGATGTGCTGGCATCTGTACAAGTTTTAATATCCATTTTGACAATAACTTCACGAAATTATTACGAAACCATGACTATCATGGATCGACGATCTTGCAAGGTTTGCGGAAAACGGCTGGATGAAGGCAGCACAAAAACAGCCACTGTGGAGATCCTTGGGGGAGGTCTTTGTCCAGCATATCAAAAATTTAATTATAATTCCATATGATCAAATATATGTCGGATTTAATATTTAATTTGTAATAATTAAAATAAGCGCTGTTCTAAAGATTATGTGAATAAAAGCCGTTTTATATTTATTTTATTTTATTTTATTAGGGAAGCTAACAGCTACATACAATTGGTTACAAATTTTGGTAAGTAACTAAATGGATGCATCTCCGGTCTCCTTAATTGTCATTACTGTAGACAATTCTACAAATGGTTTTAAAATATTGAGCCAATAGTGCTATACAAAGATTTATACATTATCAATGAAATATCTAGTTAATTTGGATCTGTTAGAATTTTTGCTAGTAGTAAACAGATCAATAAAATCAATGTTTTTAAGTTTAATCTCTCGTTGTACAGACACCGGCACATCAAGCCATCCCAATCTGTCAAATTTCCCCAATTGAAAGTGAACCTTATGCTTATGTGATATAGGTGAAAATCTAGAAAAGAAATATTACAGATTGGGGTGGCTGGATGTGCTCGCGTCTGTACATGTAAGTTACAGGTAACACTCACTAAAATAAATATCTCTACTCATATGTGCATATGAGTAAAGATATTTATTTTAGTGAGTGTACATACAAAATGTAATGTTCAGAGCCGACACAAGACCGGCATTAAAGATATTATCGTATTATCGATCAGCGTCCTTAAAGCGGTTTGCAATTAGTGTTACCTTAAGCGGCGCAAGCGCAGACCTCCCGCACGGCTGAGACGTTGCGACGGCGCCCGCCTCCTTGTCTTTATGAAATTATCACTAAATTGAGAGATAAAACTTGCTCTTTCTGACGCGATAATAGTCACTCCTGGCAGCTGTATTATCCTAGTTAAGTCTCGTTTATCTTCGTCTAACCACGTTTGGATTGAATCATAACTATGCCACCTACTATACTATATATCTACCATACCCACCATCCCTGGGAATATTAAATACTAAAAATAAACTAAGTGAAGTTCAAGTTGTACTACTATAGTAGAATGAATATTCTTAATTATTACTATCTAAACATATAATAAAATCGTAGGGAAGTCTAAATTGTACATTGAATATTTTTTAAAAGGATACTTAAGGCGTGATCTACAATCAATATCGAAGCCAAAAATATAGTTTTTAGAATTTTTGTATGTTTATCTGTTTTTCTGTATGTATGTCCGGGCTAAACCCAAAAAGTACTGCATGGATTTACTTAAAATTTTCGATATCGAAGCCTAAAATATCGTTTTTAGAATTTTTGTCTGTTTATCTTTGTTTGTCTGTATGTAGATATGTCCGGGATAAACTCAAAAGGTACTGCTGGGATTTACTTCGAATTTTGCATGAATATTACTAAGAGGTTGGGTCAACATATAGGCTACATATTATCACGCTTTCACCTACGGGGGAGGAGCTGTGCAAATTTATAAAGTTTAACGCGGGTAAAACCGCGGGGCACAGCTACGCAGTTTTTTTAATCTAGTGTCCTTGTTCTTTTTCTGTCTCTCTCTATAATAATATCATTAATATAGATGGAATTCATAGCACCCTTACTCTGTACCTCGCAGAATTGCTCTCCAATTGCAAATTCGTACAAATTTGCATGCGAAAATTTAGCAATCGCTAGACTTCTGCAAATTATGTAATACGGGTGCGGTATATTTGGGTAATACTAATGAACCAATGGTACGTGTAGAACATATATTTAAATATTACGAGGAAAAAACGATTTCTTTTGCCATAGAAGTATACCGATTTGCTGCCAGACTTCGTACGAAACTGACGCAAGTACAGACGCCAGCACATCCAGCTACTCCAATCTGTCAAATTTGTTTTATAGAATTTCAACTTTAACACATAAGCATAAGGTTCACTTTCTGTTGGGTAAATTTGACAGATTGGGGTAGCTTGGTGTGCTGGTGTTTGTACATCATTTTATATTTCAATTTAGTAATAAAATTGGTACTGAAATAAATATTGAGAACATAGGTACTTACGTTACAAAAACCAGATACATTTCAGGGTGATAGAGGTCCTAATTATCCTAGTAAGGATAATGAGTCTAACTGTTTAATATATTTAATTGTCATCAGTCCTTGATAAGTACGCCAAATTTTGATTTAATCCGACGTATTAAAGGAGGTCAAAATCATGTCCAAAGTTTCCATTTTTTGTTACCTCCATACTAACATAAGTAATGATATCTTGGGACATTATTCATACATCGCCAAACTCAGCAGAGCTTGGACTACTATGGAAACCAGATAATTGATATATTACATATTCTACTTTTTGTAAATATATGTTTATATATTATTTATAATTACACTCAGACTCACACAGGACACACAGACATGTTCATGCACACAAAAACTTTTTTTTTAAAGACAACGCCCGCTCTAGGGAATATAATCCCTGTGTCGCGGGGTACTTTACAAACATATAATAGACGGACACAACAGTGCTGTCCTGGGTGGGAATCGAACCCACGGCGCGAGAGGCAAGTATTTACCAACCACGCCAACACACCAACCTAATAAAATAGCTTTCTATTCGGTTTACTATAAAAGCGTTTTATATAGTTTTTATAAACTATTATTTCATACAATACGTTCCTTAACATCTCATACGTCACACGCTGTATTAAGAAGGGCTTAAATGGCATTATAAATGGCCAGTCGGTATCGCATAGGGTCTCCGGTCTCCTTAAAAAGGCACTGTCACTTACAAGCGGCCTTTCATAACACTTAATAAGATGCAGTGTGAGTGTAACATTTCGTGATGGGACGTGAGAGTAGTCACGTCACGAGGCGCCCGAGGCCGTGGGACATGGCGACTTTGTTTTATTTTTATTGGCGTATGTATTGCCGGCTGCTAATTACACGGCGGGTTGCTTTTTAACGAGCACTCATTCAGCTTAACGGCGTGCGCACGCGCACCTTCGCCCTGCTTTCATGTGCTTAAATGTGACCGGTGATCAAGCTTTTTAACACCCACTTCCATTAACAAAATTATCTTTGTACTAGCTGTGCCCCGCGGTTTTACCCGCGTTAAACTTTATGATTATCACAGCTCCCCCGTAGGTGATAGCGTGATAATATGTAGCCTATATGTTGATCCGACCTCTTAGTAATATTCATACAAAATTTGAAGTTAATCTATGCTGTACTTTTTGAGTTTAGCCCGGACATACATACATACATACAAAACGGACAAAAATTCAAAAACTATATTTTTGGTTTCGCTATCGATTGTAGATGACGCCCCAAGTATCCTTTTTATAAAATATTCAATGTACAGTTTTGACTTTCCTACGATTTTATTATATGTATAGATTGTGGCGGCTGAGAATTCGCATTCCGTGGTTCATATATTTTCTACAAATGTTAATGGTAACTGGGAGAGGCGTTACGCCTGCGCCGTCACGGTAATATGTACGGTTAGTGGCAATAAAACGTTTCCAGTTAATGTCACCGGTAACTGGCCTGTAATTAGACACAATTAGCTAACTGAAGACAGCTCATCTACTAAGATTTCCTCTACTACTTGAGTTTGTTTATGCTTGTTTGTCCGCACATTTCTCATATTATCATTAAAACAAATATTAATGTTACAAGGTAGTGAAATTAATATTTTAAGGCGAGTTTGTAAATTAACCGTAGCCTAGTTGGTAGTGCTCCTGCCTACGAAGCTGGTCGTCCTGGGTTCGAATCCCGGTAAGTGCAAATATTTGTGTGATGAGCACGCATATTTGTTTCTGCGTCATGGAAGTTTTCTATGTATTTAAGTATTTATCTATCTATACAAGTATGTATATCGTCGCCTGGTACCCATAGTACAAGCTTTGCTTAGTTTGGGGCTAGGATGATCTGTGTGACATCGTCCCTATATATTATTATTATTAATTAAAATAAGGTGTAATTTTTCCACATGTCAAGGAATGTGCGCACGATTTTGGGTGTTCTTTTTTTGTTTTCGTTTAAAAATGGAACCCTGTGTTGCGGGTACTTTACAAAAATAAATGACGAACGCAGGAAACTGTGAACTGATGCTATGTGAACAATTATTTGTGGGTCTCACAAATAGATTACTTGTGCGGGAATAGAGTTTTGAAAGTATCAATATACAGGGTACTATACAAATAAGTGATTTCGTCCAAATTAGATAGTTCAAGATTGTAAAGACGTGCCAATTAAATAATTTATAAATCTTAAAATATTTTTTGATTTATTTTTCTTTTATATAGTTATTAATGTAGTGAACATTTAAAACTTTCAAATAACTAAGGCATTGAACTATTTAACATATGCAATATGTGAATAGAAAAAGATGTTTACATTTAAATTATAATAAACATATAAATATCTTGGGACTGTCATTTATTATAAATATTAATAATATCCTGGGACATATATAATCGTGTTCATCACTCAAAGATTTGTCTCAAGTCGGAATCGAACCCACGACCTCACTGGCTTAACAGACAGGGTCACGTACCAACAGGCCAGTCATGCATGTTTCTTTTCCTTGAATTCTGTGTGATTTTTAAAGATTTACGCAAAACCATAAATTTATTAGCACATAATTTTACGCGAAAGCTCAGAGACATTTTACGAGGTATTTGATATAATAGAACAGAATGCGTTGAAAACTCCTGGACACAGTAATTCGGTCTCAGTGTTAAAGTGTTCTGTTGATAAACAGGTATGAGCTACGCATCATTCTTATTACTCACGACTGCCTCGTTGGTCTAGCGGTAGCGTGTTCACCCGAAGATAACGAGGTCCTGGGTTCAAATCGCGGGTCGGGTCAAAAGTGATTTTGGGACTATTCTGTAAAAAGAAAAATTTCTCATCATCGCTTTATTCCCGTGCCTCGGAAAGCACGTAAAGCCGTCGGTCCTGTACCTGACCTCTATCCGGTCGTGTCGCTAGGGGTCCCATCGATCATGAGCGTGATGGAATAGAAAGCGCTCCTGTGTTTGCGCACACACTTGTGCACTATAATATGTCCCGCGCAGATGGCTTATCTCTAATAGACTGTCCGCCGTGGCCAAAATTCGGCTAGGAGGACATTATTATTATTACTCAAACAAAACTTGCCGTGTGGTGACGGCATAGAATATCAGCAACCCATCTCATCCCGTGGGGGGCGTAGAAATCCCGAGGGAATACCTACCAGAGAACGGGCAGCAGCGTTTTTTTCTGTGAACTATGACCATCAAACTGCGATCGCCAACCCGTCTGCCAAGCGTGGGGGTTATGAGACTAGGCAGAGCCTGTACTATGGCAACCAGACAACTGATAAACATACTTTATTTATATTATTTATTTATAACCGACCTTACATCTACTATTACAGAATAAATCCCAACGAAGACCCCAACTTGTTTATTTCCTATAACATATTACTTTGAACGCTGTCCTTGTACATCTACTCAGTGTACAGTGGAACACATTCAATTCCGAAACATATATATATATATACTTACTATAGGCTATGTATTTATTAGCCAGTTGCATTTACCGGTCCATAACTCGGTGAGGAAAAGCACCTAGGTACGCGGTCAGCTCATAGATGGATGACCGTTATAGTGGTTTAATTTCGGAACATCTCCGTGCTCTGAAAGGCACGTTAAATCGTTGGTCCCGGTTGTTGTCATTAGACAACAGTCGATATGCAGAGGTCGCCCGGCTTGAACAACTCTGACACCAGGGTAACCACTACCCATGCGATAAAGAATACATACAATACACATAATCGTGCTCATCACACAAAGAATTGCCCTGGGTGGGCATCGAACCCACGATCTCTGCTTTAGCAGTCAGGTTCACTAGCCACTGGACTAACCAGCCAATTGTTTTGATGACGTCATATCACCCCCGTACTACGATCACGATCTGATGTTACCTAACTCATTACTACACACAACATCTCATCAATGGATACAATTACACTACGAAAACCGTCCTTATTGCCTATGTAATTGAGACGCTGTCAAGGCCAAAGTATAACCACCAACGTGGCGTTGACTCTACCACAATACGTGCTACTAACTTAGATAAATAGCCTTGGAAATTAGCACATTTCCGACTTGACTCACCCGCTAACGCACACGGCTACATATCAATCTATACAATTCCAGTATAAACTGATCCCGCATTCTATAGGATCTCCATACAATGAGAGGTCAGCTAATATTGGAAATGTATAGCTTTATATATATTTGTGTGTCTGATAAGATTCGAAACACAATGCATGCAAAATTACAAAATCACGAAAATATTGACTATCTATCAATTAGATAAATAAATTATTATCGATCACAGAAGCTAATTTGTATTGACTATCGCTACTTTCCGTGTAATGCTGATAAATTATATATTAATTTAAGTAGAAGCCCAATGAAAGTTATATAATATAAAAGCTCTTTGTTAGTGTGGGCCTATTGGTCTAGACTCGTCTTTGGTCTAGACCCTGACTGGTAAGCTAGAGGTGGTGGATTTGAATTCCAGCCAGGACAAATCTTTGCGTGAGCACCAATTTTTGTGTGTGTCCATAATTTCGAGGGATAAGCTATAATCGCCACGCTTGGCAGACGGGTTGGTGACTGCAGATGATGGTCATACTGCACAGAGAGATACTGCTGACCGTTCTCTGGGAGTGTTCCGCGGGGAACACTTCTGCGCCACCCATTGGAAAAGAAAGGAGTGGCGATATTCTATGTCGTCACCTCAAATTAATTTAAATCGGAAATTATCTAGAAACACCTATTAACTTTTTTTTGCCAAGTGCATTTAAAGATAAGATAAAGATATTTGAAGATAAGATAAAAATGACATAAAAACATAGGTAACAAGTTCAGCCATATTTTACCATGTAGGCATGCAAAAGACAATATTTTAACAAACTACCGCTACATACAATTTTAAAATAATGCACAATGCAGTATTTATATAGAGTTCCCTTTGAAGTCCAAAATTAATAGTTAAGGATAATAGTTACACCATTCATATTTACAATAAGACATATATCCAACCTAAAGAGAGTCTTGTGGGTCGAAAACAAACGAGTTTTAATGAGAGCAATTTTAAACGAATCGCACGGTTAGCGAGGCACAATTGCAAGTAAAATATCGTCAAAAGAGGTTACGCGAGAGTGACAGCCTACTGATGTGCGCAGGCGCATCGTTGCGTCGCGTCGACACTCGATACCGATCTCAACTCGAAACGCAGCCTTCCAAATAGGGAGCCATCTGATCCGAAATAGGCACTGGTCCGACGGTCGGACCATTCGGCGCTGGCGCAGCTATCGAGGACGCGACACCCTCCAGCCCGCCTTCGTGCATTGTCTACATGTTTTTGCTCACGCCAACACAATTAATATATCATCAAGATCAGCGCAGAAAGATTATACTATAGAAAACGTAGGTGTCAAATCATCATTACGTCAAATAACTCTATAAATAAAAAATAAAAGACAAGGAAATCTGGAAAAAGGGAGAGAGAGGACTTTGCTCAGTAGTGGGACACAGATATAGGCCATTTTAAAAAAACAGTTTCTTACAATGTGGTTCATAGTGATGGTTGGGGTTCCATCTAAAAAAAAAAGAGATAATGTAAATAAAGTAGGACAAAAATTTACATGTAACAAAAGTTATCAAATTAAGGGGTTTTTGGGTGTATAAAATGTGAACATGGAACGTGAGTGTTGTTAACGTCTATGTGTGCATGTGTAAGTGTCAGTGGGTGTGTGTGTGCGTAAACTTTATAAGTTAGTTAGCACATATATATAGTTGAACTTATTGAATATATTTAATTTCATAGAATATTTTTTTATTATTAGATAATAAGGTGTAAACGTTTTTTTATAGGTTTATTATTTAAATAATGTCTTAAAGATGTACAATAGTTCTTTAGTATGATTGTAATATAATTCCTTTAGCCAGGTCATAAGTGTCTTTTACCGTTAAAGTATACCATATTATAAACTTTGAGTGTTCTATTTTACATATTAGCTTATGTTAAAGATCGATTGTTTACCAATTCTTACCCAATTAGTAACATGTACTAAGATGGTAGGTAATATTATGGTCCAAGACGAGCTACCTCCCGTAAGATAAGCGCTGCGCACGCGCATAACATGAGTGGGCACTGTGGCGATGTGCCGTCATACTTCGCAGTCACACCCACAGGAGACACTCAAGCGCACTAATATTTCAAACTATTCAATTCGCGTTTATCTTCATTTCAGACATTTTTATGCGAGCATTTCGCTTAACGAGAAACTGGTGTAACGGACACTTTATTGTAATGTGGAGCATGTTACAATTACATGAAGGTATGCGCAACTAAGTGTGCCTCATCTGTATGATCTGTATGCCTCGAGCAACACCGTATTTAGTACCTATTTGCAGTCAACAACTCAGGGTTGCAGTTGACGTTCAACTATCGCTATTTATTACAAAATAGAGATCGCACTGGTTCGAAATTCGAACATTACGGTTCTATTGTGAAAGACTTGTTACAATTACATGCAGGTATGCGCAACTAAGTGTGCCTCATCTATATGATCTGTATGCCTCGAGCAACACCGTATTTAGTACCTACTTGCAGTCAACAACTCAGGGCTGCAGTTGCCGTTGAACTATGGCTACTTATTACAAAATTGAGATTGCACTTGTTTAAAATTCGACCATTAAGACTTGTTACAATTACATGCAGGTATGCGCAACTAAGTGTGCCTCAGCTATATGATCTGTATGCCTCGAGCAACTCCGTATTTAGTACCTACTTGCAGTCAACAACTCAGGGTTGCAGTTTACGTTCAACCATCGCTCTAAATTACAAATTAGAGATTGCAGTTGTTCAAAATTCGAAAATTAAGACTTGTTACAATTACATGCAGGTATGCGCAACTAAGTGTGCCTTATCTGTATGATCTGTATGCCTCGAGCAACACCGTATTTAGTACCTACTTGCAGTCAACAACTCAGGGTTGCAGTTGACGTTCAACCATAGCTATTTATTACAAAATAGAGATTGCACTGGTTCGAAATTCGACCATTAAGACTTGTTACAATTACATGCAGGTATGCGCAACTAAGTGTGCCTCATCTGTAGGATCTGTATGCCTCGAGCAACTCCGTATTTAGTACCTACTCGCAGTCAACAACTCAGGGTTGCAGTTGACGTTCAACCATAGCTATTTATTACAAAATAGAGATTGCACTGGTTCGAAATTCGACCATTAAGACTTGTTACAATTACATGCAGGTATGCGCAACTAAGTGTGCCTCATCTGTATGATCTGTATGCCTCGAGCAACACCGTATTTAGTACCTATTCGCAGTCAACAACTCAGGGTTGCAGTTGACGTTCAACCATAGCTATTTATTACAAAATAGAGATTGCACTGGTTCGAAATTCGACCATTAAGACTTGTTACAATTACATGCAGGTATGCGCAACTAAGTGTGCCTCATCTGTTTGATCTGTATGCCTCGAGCAACACCGTATTTAGTACCTACTCGCAGTCAACAACTCAGGGTTGCAGTTGACGTTCAACCATAGCTATTTATTACAAAATAGAGATCGCACTGGTTCGAAATTCGACCATTAAGACTTGTTACAATTAAATGCAGGTATGCGCAACTAAGTGTGCCTCATCTATATGTTCTATATGCCTCGAGTAACACCGTATTTAGTGGCTACTTGCAGTCAACAACTCAGGGTTGCAGATCTCTAATTTGTAAAAAACTATGGTTGAACGCAACCATAGTTTTTTACAAATTAGAGATCGCACTTGTTTAAAATTCGACTATTATTTTATATTATTATATATTTTTTAAATAACATTATTTACTTCTAATGGCTATTATATAAAAACAATAGCTTTCTTCAGTCCTCGATATGAACTTTAACTGTTCCAAACTCTATACTCCTCCGTCCGCGTAATTTTCGTAAAGAGGGTTACAAAGTTTTTGCAAATATTAAGATGATGTACAAACGCCAGCACATCAAGCTACCCCAATCTGTCAAATTTCCCCAACTGAAAGTGAACCTTATGCTTTTGTGATAAAGTTGAGTCTATTTAAGAATGTACTGTACCATAAATTGAATGGCCGGTTCACGTGGTTGGTAAATGCTTGCCTTTCACGCCTATATTTGTGTTAATGAACATGCCTGTTTGTCTTGAGTCTGGGTGTAATTATCTACATAATAATATACTTATATTTTGTATTTACAAAAGAAAAGTAGTATAATGTAATGTATATATCAGTTATCTGGTTTCCATAGTACAAGTTCTGCTTTGTTTGGGATCAGATGGCCGTGTGTGAATAATGTCCCAGGGTATTATCATTATAATTACAAAGGTTAATTCGAACAAAAAGCGTTCATTTCGTGGGCGTATATTTGTTATTCAGAATCATAGATGTAGCCATCAGTATCGCGGAGAATGTGGCAGATTTTAAATAAACTCGAAAGGATTATGCATGCGTGCACGCAGGCGGCCCTGAGCTATCGCGGCATTGTATTCAAATCGGCCGCGTCACGGAGCGGCGTCGGCGACGTTCTCGCTCGTCGGTCATTACTCAAACTTGCGAACACACGCCCTTCGCCCTCCATTTGTTAACACCATTTTATTTCACTTGAACAACTATTTTATTATAGACACTGTTTTAACACACGAATATTATAAAGGCGAAAGTTTGTGAATGTGTATGTTTGTTACTTCTTCACGCAAAGCTATAGAACGGATAGAGATGAAAGTTTGTAGCAGTCACACTAATATTATAAAGGCGAAAATTTGTGAGTGTGTGAGTGTGTATGTTTGTTACTTCTTCACGCAAAACTACCGAACGGATTGTAATGAAACTTTGCAGTTATCACACAAATATTATAAAGACGAAAGTTTGTGAGTGTGTGAGTGTGTATGTTTGTTACTTCTTCACGCAAAACTACCGAACGGATTGTAATGAAACTTTGCAGTTATCACACAAATATTATAGAGACGAACGTTTGTGAGTGTGTGAGTGTGTATGTTTGTTACTTCTTCACGCAAAACCTACCGAACGGATTGTGATGAAACTTTGTAGTAATATAGCTAATATATCCGATTGTCACATAGGAATAGTTTAACACGGGTAAAACCGCGGGGCTCATCTAGTTAATAGAAAATGCAGCTCATTTCTGTCTCACTGTAGTTTAACGGCCTCCTCTAACAGTGAGAGGCGATAGCTAGACTCAGGACAAACAGACATGTGCATGCACACAAATATCTGTCCTGGGTGGGAATCGAACCCACGACCTGCGTGAAAGGCAAGTATCTGGCCCGTCAATCGGTTGTCTCGTTGCCACAATACAGTCTCTGCCTAGTTTGGGATCAGATGGAAGTGTGTTAATTGTCCTAAGATATTTGTTTATAACTAGCTGTGCCCCGCGGTTTTACCAGCGTTGAACTTTATAAATTACAGCCTTCGTGTTATTCGGATATTATAAGCTATATTACCACAAAGTTTCATCGGAATCCCTTCAGTAGTTTTTGCGTTAAAGAGTAATAAACTTCCATACATCTAAACATTCGTACCTACTCACATACTTTTGCATTTGTAATATTATTACGAAAGCTTTTTATAAATTATAGCCTATGTGTTATTTGGATATATAAGGTATATTGCTACAATAGTTTCATAAAAAAACCCGTTCGGTAGTTTTTGCGTGATAGAGTAACAAACATCCACCGTACTCACAAACTTTCGCCTTTGTAATATTAGTAGCGATGGTCTAGAACTAGATATAAGCTGCTACACATGCCTTATTGGACAAGTTCCTCATCGAACGGACGGCTCTAGTTCACCTAAACACAGTATAAAACCATAGACAGTACGGAAACTACCTACAAACGCTCGAAACGGCACACTCACACAAACATGTGCATGCTATTTATCATTTATTTAAAGATATTTTAAAATATATATGACAAAAACGACCGCACGAACGGACTAATAAAAAAAAATTGTGTCTTTAATTACTGTTTTAAACTAAGTTTATGTATTACATTGTGAGCTTGACAAAATACAATGCTGTTCAAAATTGTAAACCTTTACTGCAACTCCAATCAAGAGAGGTCCCATCACTGAAAAGAGATCTCTGTTCCTAGCTATAAAATGGTTATTAGATGCAAATGAAAAAGAAAGAACTATTCATTTTCCTGAGCAGTTTGCTTGGGAACTGCTTGATGCTGCCAACAATACAGGCAAAGTTGTCAAAAGAAAACAGGATCTGCGCAGACTATGTGAAGCAAACAGGGCTTATGCACACTATAGATGGCAATAAATATGTATAAGTAAGGTTTTATAACAGTGTTTATTAGTGATTGTGGAAAATGTAGCTTAATTTTTAAGGTATACAGTCTGTTAAGGTATACAAGTATAAGTGTAAGTATGTAAATACCCAAGTCCTGAATAAATTTCATTATTTCATTATGAAAATGGCCCCAATGTGATTGTCGCAGTGCTGTCAGTAGGGAGTGCCGCATCAAGACGAGTGGTCACGTATAAGTTTATCAATGTGATCTTTTAAAAGTACACGGCTGTTTGAACTCGGCTTTATCAAAAACGCAGCTATCGTATTTTATACTTCCTGCTAATTTTTGAAACTACAATCTCAATTTTGATTGGAAGAAAAATCAATATTAAAATATAATGAAAGTTTTTGACTGCACGTGTGGCGCAGCGGCTAAGACAGTCGCCTCGCCACCTCGTGTCCCGCGCCGGTCAACTTTTTGTGTGACCCATAAATAGTTGTTCAGAGTCTGGATGTCATTTGTGTCCGTCTATTATATGTTTGTAAAGTACCCCGCGACACAGGGAATCCCGTGCGTGCGTTGTCTTAAAAAAAAGTTGCTCTGTTGCTTCAATGGAGTCTACGTTAGTATTGCGTCATCTAGGCCTAGTTTCCGTACTGTCCATATTTATACTGTGACATAACACCCGCTGACGTATCATTCACTAGGACTTCTATTGTAACGTGAAACCGAAACGAGATACTATACATAACGTGCAACTAATCCTGCTAGCTCAAACATCTACATTTAGAACTTAGGTACTTATAACCAATCAGACAATATGTAGTAAATCACACTAATATTATAAAGGCGAAAGTTTGTGAGTGTGTGAGTGTATATGTTTGTTACTCTTTGTAAACTTTGTAGTAATATAGCTTATATATCCGAATAACATATTTATAAAGTTTAACGCGGGTACAACCGCGGGGTACAGCTAGTATTATAAAAACAAAAGTTTGTGAGTGCGTATGTTTTGTAACTTCTTCACGTCTAAACGATTTTATAAAAAATTGGTATGGAGTTAGCTGACACCCTGGATAGACTATGATTTATAAAATTTAAAGAGGGTAAAACCTAACCTTTATTTATTTGAACGCCATTTAAGAAATCGATGTTCGGTGACTTAGCCGCTAGAACCCCTGGGTACGAATCGACCCCACGACATGCGGCGTGAAAGGCAAGCACTCACCAACCACGCAACTGGCACGTCAATAATAAACTAATTGAGGATATAATATTATTATCTAATATATTATCTTTACATTAAATGTAAAACGTCGACTGTAAAATTTTCCTATGAATCTTCATTTTAATATGTGTGTTAAACATGTACAGACACCAGCACATCCAGCTACCCCAATCTATCAAATTTCTTTCATAGATTTTCAACTTTATCACATAAGCATAAGGTTCACTTTCAATTCGGGAAATTAGACAGATTGGGGTAGCTTGATGTGCTGGCGTCTTATAGAAAATCATGAGGTATTGTGAAATACAGGATACAAATTCATTTTTGCCTAAAATATATCCACTATGTTTACATCGACGTATTATTATTATTTAATAAAATGGAATTATTTATGTAGTAAAATATCTTAAATATAGAAGTAAATTCTTACTGAGACATATGTTATCGCAGGGCTACCTAGCGAATCAAATTGTACAACGTGTAACGTAATTAACGCACACCCTCAAACACCCCAATTAGAATATTATGTTGTAATCATAATACATACACTGAATTTTTTATTTAACATGTATATGGATTGTTACTTACTAAATTAGTTTCTTGGAATAAAGTTTATTTTTCTTTATTTTGAATTGAATGATGGAATTTGTATGAATACAAATAAAACTGCGATTTTAAAGTCTTATTACTTTGACTTACGGTCCATTTCAATTTGTTTTGACTGTATAGGTTTAATATGACAATAACTTCCGTAGTATTAATTATTTTGGAATAAAAAATTACCTATGTTAAAAATGATATAAATCGATTCAGTAAACGATTCTGCACAAACTATTTTCAGGGTGTGCATTCATTAAGTTACAAGTTGTTTATTTAAATCATCAACAGACTCACTCATAGTAATATATCAAAATTCGGTTTTACCGTTTAGGAGGAATGCAGTGACAACTGACATATTGACTGCCTCGTTGGTCTAGCGGTAGCGTGTTCAACCGCAGGTTGGGCCAAAAGTTATTTTGGAATTTTTATGTAAAAAGAAAATTTTTTCTTAGTACCAGCCCGAAGTCTGGCAATTAGCGGTATTATAAACTCAGAATAACTATTTATAAGTCACACGAATAATTGTTCTGCGCGGTAATCGAACCCGGGACAAGAATTGGCGAGATGACTGTCTTAACCACCGCGCTACATGTGCGCGCCAGTCTAACTATGAAAATTGTCCCGGATAAAAAACGCTACATATAAATGGGAAAGTATAATTTAATCCGGGACAATTGTTATTTGCTACAATTTTGTAACCATAGCAACGACGTACTCCAGATACTATATTATTATAACAGTTTGTGTAAAAGTTAGGCAGAGATAGCGGCTATCGCTTATCTGATATTAATGATTTTCCTACTATAAAAAGTATTGATATAGGCACAAATTATTATTATGTTGATTATCTAAACTGATTACTTTTCAAATGATATTTAATTTTCAGTAAATCTTGACGTAACTATTTGGACTTTGAATTGACTTTGACTTTCAATTAGGTACGTACAAAATAATTACGACTATTAATTCTTTACTGGTTCGGGTCCATAATCCTAGAAATGAATCCTTATGGTGCTTTTTTATAGGACAATTACAGTTAGTCTAAGAGTCTCTCACTTGTTCACCAGACTATAGAACCTCAGTCTGTTTGAATGTCCGTGTGTTACATTAATTATATCTTAATGAATAAAATTCAATTAATTAATCTTTCTAAAATTACAGTATATTACAGTATAGTAACAAAATAAAAATTATAGTATAAATTAATAATAATAATATCCTTGAACTTTATTTACACTCGGCAATCTGATCCCAAACTAAGCAGAGCTTGTACTATGGAAACCAGATAACTGATATAGGTACTTTGTATACTACTTTTCTTTTGCAAATACATACTTATATAGATAAATTACACCCAAACTCAGGACAAACAGACATGTTCATGCACACAAATATCTGTCCTGGGTGGGAACGGAACCAACTACCTCCGGCGTGAATAACAAGCATTTGCCCACCACCCCAACAGGCCCGTCTTAATTATTATAAGATAGACTGATGATCTTTTGAGTGACACTGGAACCTACTGGATGTGGATAGAACAGGATCGGCTTTTACAGGTCACATTCTGGGGTAGCTTAGAATGCATCCGTTAAAATTTGGGCCAAATCTTTGTGTAATGAACACGATTCTTTGTTCTGTGTGTGGGTTTAATTTATCGATATAAGATATAAGTATGTTTATCAGTTGTCTGGTTGCCATAGTACAGTCTCTACCTAATTTGGGATCAGTTGGCAGTGTGTTACTTGTCGCAAGATATTTATTATTATTATTATATTAACACCCTTTTTTTAATTTCCACTAGCGCGTACTTTTTGAAGTTATACTTCTTTTGGCGCGATGGAGAAAAATGATGAGAGTGAATTTTAACGATGCGCGCGCATACCGACACCAAAAAATTTAACAGCATGAAGTTAGTTCTAGGTGGTATGAGAGGGAATTTTTATTGTCATCGTGCGCGCGCATCGTAAAAATAACAGCATGACGTTAGTTCTAGGTGGTATGAAAATTGATAACTATGTTCAAGTTGTATATTAAGAAGTATAACTTCTAACGCGTGTACATAAGTACACACAAGTTTTTTTTTGTTTTTAAAGACCACGTCAGCACTAGGGAATATAATCCCTGTGTCGCAGGGTACTTTACAAACATATAATAGATGGACACAAATTACATTCAGACTCAGAACAGCTATTTACACAAATAGTTACCCGGCGCGGGAATCGAACCCGGACACGAAGCGGCGAGGCGACAGAATAAGCCACTGCGCCACACGTGCAGTCAAAATAAATAAAATAAAAATAAAAAAGGTTTTTATTCACGTAGACTTTAAAAAAGCGCTTGTAAATAGTCAGAACATGTTTGTAGTAATATAGTTGTATACATTAGATATTATTTCTAGTAACATAGATATTTAGGTACATATTGTATGAAAACATTTATAAAATTTATTTTATTATTGCACTGATATTTAGCTAGCTCGTATCAAGTTATTGTCAAGAGATTATGTTTAATTATCTAGTTTAAGTCTAATATTTATACTACATATTATTGTCAATGGTTCTGTCTATATTAAAGGTATTATTAGTATTATTAGTCAGCTTTAAACAAAATTAAAAAGGAATCTTCTATTTTTCCGAATTGCATCAAACATAACAGTGCGTAGGCGCAATTTTCCTGCTTATGTTATTTCTGAAGTATTCTCAGTTGAAAGCTGAAGTGGAGGCAAGCTTTTACTTTGATGATTTTGTTGTGGTGGAACTAAAAATATACCACTCAGTCGAGCAACATTTCTACCAATCTCGCACTTAAAGTCAACTGAGGAATTAATTTTCGCCATAATGCTGCAGATGTAATGCGCTTCTAGATGCTGCCTCACATTGCTATCGGCTCTAAATGTTAATACAGAATAAACTGTGATTTCTATTCGTTTTTGCGCAGCCGACATTTATCGAATAGGTATTATTACATCGTAAATGTTTATTGGTTAGCTTCATGTTGTTTTGTTAGGGACTAGCTTATGCCAGCTACTTTTGACTGCCCTATTGCAGTCAGTGTGTGTTTTTATTTGAGAGCGCTAACATCGACCGCTGTCGTCGTCAACTTAAATAAATAAATAAATAATAAAATCGTAGGAAAGTCAAAACTGGAAAAAAGGATACTTGGGGCGTGATCTACAATTGATATCGCAGCCAAAAATATAGTTTTTAGAATTTTTGTATGTTTGTCTGTATGTTTGACCGGGCTAATCTCAAAAAGTACTGCATGGATTTACTTCAAATTTTGCGTAAATATTACTAGGAGGTCGGGTCAACATATAGACTACATATTATCACGCTATCACATACGGGGGAGGAGCTGTGATAATTTATTATATTTAACGCGGGTAAACCGGGGGGCACAGCTAGTTAGTACTACCTTAAATAAATTTACTATATAGTTAGCTATATTATTACATATAATCTGACTATTTAATGTTATTTAAGGTTTTTATTCATGTAGACTTTAAAATACTTGTTATTTTAAAGTCTACATGAATAAAAACCTTTTTTATTTTATTTGATCGAATTGATTTGAAGCAAAGTCCTCATTATGAGCAGTTTTACAAGCTACCGCTATGCCAAGGCGGCAGTCAACAAGGTTGACGAGACTACTTGGGATGTAAATGACATGGTTCGCAACTATGCGTGTGCGCTTATGAAGCCCACCCGCATTGCTATAGCATACTGCAGTCAACGCTGTCATTAAGGTGCTTTTCCACTAGAGTGCCATGCAACTATGATGCAGGATGTGAAAGCTAATCTACGAAACTATTCAACCGTTTTTACTTCGTCTACTATGTAGATGGGCGACAAATTTGCTATTTTTTTTAAAAACAACGCCCGCACTAGTGATTCTAATCCCCGTGTCGCGGAGTACTTTACCTTTAGACGGACACAAATTACATCCAGACTCAGAACAACTATTTATGGGTCACACAAATAGTTGTCCTGCGCAGGCGACTTAGCCGCTGCGCCACACGTGTAGTCGGCTATGAAGCCGTAAAGAAGCAATCTGATGGCATCCATAGCATGTATCTAGAGCATGCATCATCATCACTTACCATCAGCAAACAAACTTGCTCGTTGGTCATCCTGTTTTATAAAAAAAAAAACGCATCCGTTAATATAAAAACGTAGCTTACTAGAACCCGTTTTCATCAGTGCCAGCATAACATGGCTACCTTATACCATCCCGTGGGTGTTGTAAAAGGTGACTAAAGGATATAGCAGGTAGTTAGTTGGCAGCAGCGCCTTCTGTGTACTAGCTTCCACCTAACTCCGGTCGCCAACTCGCCATATGCAAAACGCGGTGACTAAGGCAAACCTCACAAATGGCAACTTTGAGGGAGGCCTATGTCCAGCAGTGGATGATATTAGGCTGATGATTTGAAGCTATAAGAACCGATTATCACCACCAACCATTGTTCGATATCAAACACTTCCAGCTACGATCGATGCACAGAAAGCGAGGGCAACCGTATGGCGAGATAAATTTGCTCCTCCTCTGTTTGTCCCGTCAAAGGAAAAATTACCTCCGGGATATAATTTGCCATGGCCAACCTGGAGGACTCTTAATAGACTACGTTCCCAGGTTGGTAGATCAAAAGAAAACATGTGCAAATGGGGTTACATTCCCACATCACAAAACATCTGCGAGTGCGGCGTGTCACCCCAAAGTATAGCTCATTTATCTGATTGTCCTTCTTGTCCAGTCTCTTTTTGCTTCAGGACTTGTATGACGCTTCAGCCAAAGCAATCAGCGTTGCTCAATTTTGGCAAGATAAAATATAATTCTTACCATCGACACGATAAGAAGAAACACTTACATAACAATGTAACATAGCACTCATCGCACCCTTACTGCCATCGTCCAATCTATATACATATATAATAATATATCTATCTATATATAAGCAGAAACTGGCTGACTGATCGATAAACGTTGGGTCTAGAACCATGATTTATTGTACGAACATTCCTAGTGACGTAGGTGTGCACTAATGGAAAATTCGACGCCCAAGGGCTGAAAAGAGGTTTATATGGAACAACGTGTTTTCTTGGTCTGATCAACTTCAAATTTAGCTGTGTATTTATATTGGTATTTATCTATACATATAATAAAATCGTAGGAAAGTCGAAACTGTACATTGAATATTTTTTTAAAAGGATACTTGGGGCGTTATGTACTATCGATATCGAAGCCAAAAATATAGTTTTTAGAATTTTTATCTGTGTGTCTGTTTGTCTGTATGTATGTCCGGGCTAAACTCAAAAAGTACTGCATGGATTTACTTAAAATTTTGCATGAATATTACTAAGAGGTCGGGTCAACATATAGGCTACATATTATCACGCTATCACCTACGGGGGAGAAGCTGTGATAATTTATAAAATTTAACGCGGGTAAAACTGCGGGGCACAGCTAGTATAAAAATGTTTATGCCATTTTTATGTATATT
The DNA here is from genome assembly GCA_951640165.1 of Pseudoips prasinana. Classification (NCBI taxonomy): domain Eukaryota; kingdom Metazoa; phylum Arthropoda; class Insecta; order Lepidoptera; family Nolidae; genus Pseudoips; species Pseudoips prasinana. The sequence goes on from OX621260.1 coordinate 23,251,167, forward strand.
AACTAATTACCTACTGTGACATCATAGTGTCAGCCATCGCACAGACGCCAGCACATCAAGCTACCCCAATCTGTCAAATTTCCCCAATTGAAAGTGAACCTTATGCTTTTGTGATAAAGCTGTAGATCTATAAAAGAAATTTGACAGATTGGGGTGGATGGATGGACTGGATGTGCTGGCGTCTGTACCAATTTAAATAGCAAATTAAATAACCACAGATTATATATACACTGATTGGTTTTTCTCTCGCATAAGTTTATTATAATGCGTGTTGATATTTACGAGACAGTTATTGCCATGAATTAAAGTCTACAAATGTTATAAATATCAAATGTTATAATAATCAAAGTCTCTCGGTTCCGAGAAGCGCGGGTCACAGCGAGTAATAATGTTCAATCAAATTGTTTATTACGCACATAACAGCGAATTTTATTGCCTAAGTCTAGAAAACCGCGGTTCTAGTATTATCATAGCTCTCATGCTCCGTAAGGGATTAGTGAGGTAATATAATAATATCTAATATCTAGGAACAATGTCACACAGATCATCCTAGCCCCAAACTAAGCAAAGCCTGTACTATGGGTACCAGGCGACGATATACATACTTATATAGATAGATAAATACTTATATACATAGAAAACATCCATGACTCAGAAACGGATATTCGTGCTCATCACACAAATATTTGCACTTACCGGGATTCGAACCCAGGATCACCAGCTTCGTAGGCAGGAGTACTACCAACTAGGCTACGGTGACCGTCAGTAAAAGACCGTCAGGTGAAGCAACTAGGCTTGAGGTCAGTCCATAGAGGGGTGACCGCCAAATTGGTTTAATTTCTGAGCGTCTCCGTGCTTCGGCGGGCAATTGTAGCCATAGTGGTTAAGCCATGGCAGTAATATTGACACCAGGGTAACCACTGCCCATACGATAAGTAGTAAGTGGTATTTTGTGATTGGACGAAATATTGATCTCTAATAATAATAATATCCTGGGACATTATTCACATAGGGCCATCTGATCCCAAACTATGCAGAGCTTGTACTATGGAAACGAGATAACTGACATATACTACTTTTACTTTTGGAAATACATACTTACATGAATAACCTAGCTGTGCCCCGCGGTTTTATCCGCAATAAACTTTATAAATTGTAGCCTATGTGTACTCAATACCAAATTTTATTAAAATCGCTTGAGCCGTTTAGACGTGAAGAAGAACAAACATACACACTCCCAAACGTTCGCCTTTATAATATTAGTATGATAATGACACCCAGACTCAGGATAGACATACATGTTCATGCATTCAAATATCTGTAGTGGGTGGGAATCGAACCCACGACCTGTGGCGTGAAAAGCAAGCATTTGCCAACCAATAATATGCTGGAACATTACTATATATCTATTCTTTTGTTAATACATACTTATACATATAAATAAATAATTACACACAGACTCAGGACAAACATACATGTTCATACACACAAATATCAGTCCTGGGTGGGAATCGAATTTAATTAAAATCTTATTAAAATCGCTCCAGCCATTTAGACGTGAAGAAGTAACAAATATACACACTCGTACACACACAAACTTACGTCTTTATAATATTAGTAGGATATAAATAAAGAATTACACACAGACTTAGGATATGACAGGACACTTCATACACACAAATATCTGTCCTGGGCCTCTACCGGCTAAGTCGCCGAATATCGTTTTCGTGAATGGCGTTTAAATAAATATAGGTTAAAAATTACTTAATCAATCGTTAATTCGGCTTCCATGACCACATGTGACGTCATAAATGGGCCGGAATCGATTGTCATCGTCGAAGCCGATTTAACGATTGATTAAGTTAATTTTAACCGTTATTTATTTGAACGCCATTCACGAAAACGATGTTCGGCGACTTAGCCAGTAGAGCCCCTGGGTTGGAATCAAACCCACGACATGCGGCGTGAAAGGCAAGTGTTTACCAACCGCTCCATGACCGATGCATCTACTCGCTTTACGATGGTGGTTATCGCCACACACTGCTGTTTACACATGAATGTTGGCGTCTGCGCCTACGCATTAATCTCCATATAATTAAATGATCAAGCTAAATTATATTTAGTCCAGGAAATGAGGCCAAACCGTCGGGCACGTCTCCCCTCTGGGACCGGAGTTTAAGCCTCGAGAAAGTTCATCGGCGCTTCACTATGTTGCTGACAGTGTGTTTTATCTTGTGACAAACCAGTTGACAGATGCTGTAAATGAAAACTTACGTAAGAATTCGATGTCGCTTTTAACATAGTAATATAATAATAATAATGTCCTCCTAGCCGAATTTCGGCCACGGCGGCCAGTCTCAACAGAGAAGCCATCTGCACGAAACATATTATAGTGCTCAAGTGTGTGCGCTAACACAGGAGCACTTTCTATTCCATCACTCTCATGATCCGATGGGACGCCTAGCGACACGACCGGAAAAAGGTCAGGTACAAGAAGCTTTACGTGCTCTCCGAGGCACGGGGGTATATTACCGCCAAATCCCAGACTTCGGGCTGATGCTGAGAATTTTTTTCTTTTTACAGAAAAGTTTTGGCCTGACCCGGGATTTGAAGCCGTTATCTGCGGGTGAACGCTACCGCTAGACCAAAGAGGAGGTCAATAATATAATATGGGGTACTCTTGGTTGTATACTGGTTCAAAATGTTGCCGGCCCTGTTGGCGTGGTTGGTAAATGCTTGCCTTTCACGGCGCAGGTCGTGGGTTCGATTCCCACCCAGGACAGATATTTGTGTGCATGAACATGTCTGTTTATCCTGAGTCTGTGTGAAATCACACTAATATTATAAAGGACAAAGTTTGTGATTGTGTATGTTTGTTATTTCTTCACGTTTAAACGGCTGAAGCGATTTTAATAAAATTTGGTATGGAGTTACCTGACACCCTGGATTAACACATAGGCTATAATTTATAAAGTTTAACGCGGGTAAAACCGAGGGGCACAGCTAGTGAATTATATCAGTTATCTGGTTTCCATGGTACAAGCTCTAATTAAATTGTGTAAGTCAAAGTCAAAGTCAAAGGTACTTTATTCCGTAAAAATTTTACATTTATGTGGAATCGTCATATTTTTTTTACCCTGCCGTGCAGTGCATGACGTGGCAGCTACTGAGAAACACTGCCAGAAAACTCAGTATGAATCCTTTTTTAAAGTAAAATATACTTAAGATTAATTACAATCATGTGTGTTGACTCAGAACAACTCAATCCCAAGCACTTTTATCACTTAAATAATCAGAAATTTTGTAATATGCCCTGCTACACAATTTGGCTTTAATAATTCTTTTAAACTTATTCGTAGACAATTCTCTAATATCATTGGGAAGTTTGTTATAGAATCTTATACATTGCCCCATAAAAGAGTTACTTATTTTGTGGAGACGGGTAGTATGCAATATGAGATTATTCTTATATCTAGTATTAACATTATGTGTATCGCTCCTTTTACAGAAGGAATCGATATTTTTATGCACATATAGTAAGTTTTCATATATATACTGAGACGGTACAGTTAGAATGTTGACCTCTTTGAACTTTTCTCTTAGAGACACTCTCGGGCCAAGATTGTAGATAGCTCTTACAGCTCTTTTTTGCAATATAAATATGGTGTTAATGTCAGCAGAGCTACCCCAGAGAAGAATTCCATAGTACATTACACTATGAAAATAACTGAAATAAACCATTCTAGCTGTGTCAAAAGCTGTGTAAATACTAAACCTAGCGCCACTTAAAACAGATATTTAAAAATGATTACATTAAATTTATATCTCATCGTCATTATAAAAGTTAACTAAACCATTAGTCGCATTAAACGACTAACTTCATCGGACGCCTGCATAATTATTTACATAGATTATTATGTGACTTTCTACTAGCTCTGATAACGGTGCCACAAAACCATTAATGAGTACTAAGCACTTGCTGGTGAAATCGCTTAGGAAAAATCTCAAGACTTATTTATTAACATAGTAGTGTAGCTAGTTTATTGATAATTGGCGGTTGTGCCCTCCCCGTGCGCGCCGGTACCGCCCGACTCGTGCGCAGTGCAAATAAATTGCGATCATAATACCGCGAGACAGCCCTGCCCAAGACACAATTAAAATTTGCATTCTAGCCGTCTGATTGATAACTTTGTACAGCAAGTGAGGCGGCATTAGATTAGGTAGGCGGAGACGAAGGCAGAGACAAGTATTTTTTAAGTTTGAAGAACTTTTATGGGATGGGTTGAAGAATATTTAACTCGCGTAAAGGACACGTGGTTTAATATCCGTAAGACGGACGGTCTCCTTTTCAATTCACACTAGCCCTTTATACTCTCAACTAGTTGTGCCCCGCGGTGTTACCGCGTTAAATTTTATAAATTTTCTTGGCTATAAACCTCACGTAGCCCGAGACCTTTCCAACGAATGCAAAACCGTGGGAATCGGTTCGTGCGTTCTGGAGTTATAGCGTCAGGAAGGAAAAACCGACTTATTTTTATATAGTAAGATTGACCGCATCTTTTTTTTTCTTAATTATGTTATGTTTTTGATTGCCGTATGCCTAACTAAATTTAGGTAAATTTTTGTTCAAAGGGTAAAACGGGACCCTATTACTAAGACTTCGCTGTCTGTCTGTCTGTCACCAGGCTGTATCTCGTAAACCGTGATAGTTATACAGTTGAAATTGTTACAGATGATGTATTTCTGTTGCCGCTATAACAACAAACACTATAAAATAAAATAAATATTTAAGGGGGCTCCCATACAACAAACGTGAATTTTTTGCTCGTTTTTATAGATAATGGTACGGAACCATTCGTGCGCGAGTCTGACTCGCACTTGGCTGGTTTCTTTTTTTAATTCAGACTGGTCGTTTATACACTCAATTGACCGCTGCATTTTTTTCGTAATTAATAATTGGTGGTGGTCATTGATCCTTATAGGTATTGTCCTGGGTCAGGATCGAACCCATGACCTCTAGCTTAGCAATCAGAGCCACTAACCACTAGACCAAGAGGCCAGTGTATTATTAATGTCAAACATAATATAATAATATCTAATAATACTATCTAGGGACAATGTCACACAAATCATCCTAGCCCCAAACTAAGCTAAGCTTGTACTATGGGTACCAGGCGACGATATACATACTTATATGGATAGATAAATACTTATATACATAGAAGACATCCATGACTCAGAAACAAATATTCGTGCTCATCACACAAATATTTGCACTTACCGAGATTCGAACCCAGGACCAGCAGCTTCGTAGGCAGGAGCACTACCAACTAGGCTACGGTGACCGTCATACATGGCCCATAGTTAGATAAATCTTAATAAAACCGTTGTAAAATAACAAACATTATTACATTAATACATCTTGTGAAAGAGAAGAGTCTAGTTGGCCTCTTTCACAAGCTATATTAATGTAATAATGTTTGTTATTTCACAACTAGTAGTAAATTAACTATAATATGGAAACGTATAATAATAATATCCTGGGACATTATTTACACACGGCCATGATCCCAAACTAAGCAGAGCTTGTATTATGGAAACCAGATAACTGAGATAATACATACACTAATTTCTTTTTGTAAATACATACTTATAAAGATAATGACACCCAGACTCAGGACAAACAGACATGTTCATGCACACAAATATCTCTGGGTGGGAATCGAACCCACGATCTCCGGCGTGAAAAGCAAGCATTTGCCAACCACACCAACAGACAAACTTATAGCAACATCTTGGTATAGAAGACTTCCTAACCATTATTACTGCGCGTGTGGCGTAGCGGTTGAGGCATTTGCCTCACCATATCGTGTCCCGGGTTCGATTCCCGCATAGTACAACTATTTGACGGGCCGGCGTGGTTTGTACATACTTGCTTTTCACTAGGACAGATATTTGTGTGCATGACCATGTCTGTTTGTTCTGAGTCTGGGTGTAATTGTCTATATAAGTATTTATTCACAAAATAATAGTATATGTAATATATAAGTTAAATGGTTTCCATAGTACAAGCTCTGCTTGGTTTCGGATCAGATGGCCGTTTGTAAATAATATCACAGAATATAATTATTTGTGTGACCCGTAAATAGTTGTTCTGAGTCTTGATCTACTTTGTGTCCATCAATTATATGTTTGTAAAGTACCCCGTGACACAAGGATAAATTACCATAGTGCGGAAGTTGCCTTTAAAAAAACAAAAACAATAGAAGAACTAACTCACCTAGTCTAGCTATAGAACTCCAGACAGTCAAGGTACATTAGCCGCCAGACAAGCTCAATTCCACTAGACCATTAAAAACCCAATTGTGATGCATATTAAACATGCTAAATGAAACGCATTAATTTAACATGGCCATTATTATTATTACTCATATGTTTATGCTGTGTGGAGACGGGGATGAATACCAGAATATCATTACCACATCTTATCCAGTAGAAGGCGACCCGAGGGAATATCCACCAGAGGACGGGGTAGCAGCTTCTTTCTGGATATTATGACCATCATACTGCGATCGCCCACCTGTCTGCCAAGCGTGGCGATTATGGCACATCTTGTCCAGCAGTGGACGTCTTTCAGCTGGAATGATGATGTTGATACTCATATTTTTGTCTACAATCCCTAAAAAATTCATACATACATAGACTCACGCCTGTTTCCCAGAGGGGTCGGCAGAGACAACGGATTTCCATTTGTCACGATCTTTGCACACCTCTTTGCCTCATTTACTATCGTTATATTCTTTATATATTCTCACGGGTTTAGGGTACTTCTGACCTGTCCTTTCTTCAGAACATTCAATCTTTATGACTACATCGTCTTTCGTACCACAACGCTCTCTTACATCAGTATTTCGTATTCTGTCTCTCAAAATCACACCACACATTCTTAGAGCTCTCATTTCCACTCTCCATAGATCTCAGTTCCGTCCTCTTTCATACCATAACACTCTCTTACTCGTTAGTCTCTCTTACTTATAATTATTTTGTATTCTCTCTCTCAAAGTCTCACCACACATACTTCTTAGAGTTCTCATTTCCACTCTCCATAGATCTCAGTTCCGTCCTCTTTCATACCATAACACTCTCTTACTCGTTAGTCTCTCTTACTTATAATTATTTTGTATTCTCTCTCTCAAAGTCACACCACACATACTTCTTAGAGCTCTCTTTCCACTCTATATGGACTTCATTTCTGTCATATATCACACCATAATGCTTTCTTACTCTTCAGTATTTTGTATTCTGTCTCTCAAAGTCACACCACACCACCACCTCAATGTTATTTCGACAGAAAGTAATGGTACGACATTTGTTTCGTCTGTAAAAACTATTCCGAAACGACAGACGTATTATTTTCTCCTCTGATATGTAATATGCATCGTTGGCTAAATCCGTGGCTGGATGGCGACGCATATTCGCAAAATATTTTGTTTGAGTTTTGTTTTTATGAGGTGCAACTGTAAGACACTCATTCCCCAAGCATCCGTATAATGATATCTAATAAATTATATACGATATTTTTGTTGAACAACTTGGCTCGAATCCACTGCTCACTCCTGGACATTTCGTTATCAAATTCGAAAACAATCCATTAAGTGCCCTAATGATCTTTTCATATATGACAGTTTCTGTATTTTTCTGGTAGCGGTTGAGAAGTATTTTTTTTAATAATTATAATATCTATGGACTATGTCACACAGATCATCCTAGCCCCAAACTAAGCAAAGCTTGTACTATGGGTACCAGGCGACCTTTTCGTTGTAATGTTATAACTCAACAACGCCTTTACCGATTTGGATAATTTTGGTCTTGAATTATTCGTGGAAGTCCAGGGAAGGTATGTACGTAGAGAAAATTTAAAAAAAGTCCTGAAAAAGTGTAAAATCAACATCTTTTAGCAATTTAAAATATTTTTTTGTTTGAATAAATGAACTTAATAATCATTTTTTTATTACTATATATGCCTTATACGTAGCGAAGCACGTACCGGGCCGCTAGTACTTATATAGATAGATAAATACTTACCTATATACATAGAAAACATCCATGACTCAGCAACAAATATTCGTGCTCATCACACAAATACTTGCACTTACCGGGATTCGAACTCAGAACCACCAGCTTCGTAGGCAGGAGCATTACCAACTAGGCTACGGTGACCGTCATAACATCACAATCATCAGCCTAATATCGTCCACTGGGCATCTTCTTCTCTTTCGTTACGCTCTTGACAGAGCGTTCGTGGTCACATTGGGGCATACACGTCGGTGGTAAAGGTGGACACGATCTTCCTTCTTTCCGCACGATCTCCCGCCATCTCTCTCTGTTGGTGGATTGTCTGGCACAGTCAGATACGCAGCTGCAGAGCATAGGCACCCCCCAAAGATTTCTAAAACGTTGCCATTTGGAGGGGTTTGGTGTAGTCTCCACGCTTGCCATGCGAGTTGCCGACCGCAGTTATGTGGTAGCTAGTACACAGGTAGCACTGCTGCCCGACTACCTGGTGTATCCCTTAGTCACCTTTTACGACACCCACGGGATGGTATGGGGTAACCCTGTTATTCTTTCTAGGCACGAAACCACATAATACTCTTTATTTACGACGGTTCGACGGTCACCGTAGCCTAGTTGGTAGTGCTCCTGCCTACGAAGCTGGTGGTCCTGGGTTCGAATCCCGGTAAGTGCAAATATTTGTGTGATGAGCACGAATATTTGTTTCCGAGTCATGGATGTTTTCTATGTATTTAAGTATTTATCTTTCTATATAAGTATGGATATCGTCGCCTGGTACCCATAGTACAAGCTTTGCTTAGTTTGGGGCTAGGATGATCTGTGTGACATTGTCCCTAGATATTATATATATGTGTAATATGTAATTTATAACTTAATATTAAAATTGGCGTACATAAATTAGGTATAAAGGGCGGTCATATCGCTACTGTGATTTCTTCCAGACAACGATGTATGGAGTGGAGACGAAAGGGAAGGGAAAACAAGGTAGTTAGGAGTATATAGAATATCTATACATATAATAAAATCGTAGGAAAGTCAAAACTGTACATTGAATATTTTTTTAAAAGGATATTTGGGGCGTGATCTACAATCCAAATGGAAGCCAAAAATATCGTTTTTAGAATTTTTGTCTGTTTGTCTGTATGTATGTCCGGGCTGAACTCAAAAAGTACTGCATGGATTTACTTCAAATTTTGCATGAACATTACTAAGAGGTCGTGTCAACATATAGGCTACATATTATCACGATATCACCAACGGGGGAGGATCTGTGGTAATTTATAAAGTTTAACGCGGGTAAAACCGCGGGGCACAGCTAGTATAGAATAATTAAAAATAGTTAAAGAAAGCAGGAATGCGTGATGAAAAAAAATTTATGTTTGGTTGTCTTCAGTCATTAAGCCCTGGTGACACAACATATGTAAATCCATGATCTATTATGTCTGTCTCCCTGTCTAAATCTTGTTTATGACTCATGCGCATATATCTCTACGAGCTGACGCCCTTAAAATTCGTTATTGTATGTAACGATCTTTAAATGCTTTTTTTATCGGGACTAGTCCCTCCCTCTTACCCACCACTGCAGCTCCTGGTAGCCAGGATCAACAGTAGCACACAATGAAATGACACTGAGCGGTGAGGCTCAGGCATGTCCCGGGGAGTCGCTTTAACTGTCTTGGATCCCGCAACGATTTTAATCAGAGAGAGAAACAAGGAGGAGTTAGAAATGAATAGTTCTACTTCATAATATTATTACGTAATATTCCACTGCAGTTGCTCCCACCGGTGACCGGCGAGGTAAAGCACAATAGGCACACGGTCAGCCTACAGATGAGTGACCGCTAAAGTCATTTGATTTACGAAAGCATGTTAAGCTCACGATCCCAGTTGTAGTCGGATAGCCAATAGTTGATAAGCCATTTTCACATCATTAGGCACAGGTTTTCGCAACCTATTTCAGGCACCAGTCCTTCACAAATGAAAATAGTATCTAAGTATAATTATAATCTAGCCTTAAGTTCCAATTTGTGACAGGAAAATAAACGTATTTATTATTATTTCAGAGGCCTACAGGGTGACTTGAATATCACTTGAATCCATATGATAAAGTAAAAATATTCTATTGACCTTCACATTTGAAGCTTGACCATCCAATTAACCAAGGCCCCTACTTTCAAAGCAATTTGCTGCAATGCAGAGATCAAGATGTATTTCACGATTCCTTCAACCGATTCTAATTAAATAAATATCAATTTTAAAACTCATCATATTGCTTTTGTAATGCAAAGTAAATAAAATCAATTAATATCTTGGGGTTTAAGATATTTTATTTTCTGAAAAGAATTACAATTCACTTTTTATGAGAAACGTACCTATATATAGTTTAAAGTAGGCTTAAATACTAACGCGGGCGGTTTCTGAGCTACGTTCAACTTACATGTATATAAAACAAATAACAAAAACAAGTCAAACTAAAAACTATTATAAAACAAAGTATATAATATCATAAATAAGTAGGGTATTTAAATAAAAGAATAATAACCATTACTCCGCTACAAACATACCAGTGACAGATGATCGTTACATACCACATATCTTAGGACAACTAACACACTATCATCTCATCCCAAACTAGGCAGAGACTGCACTATGGCAACCAGATATCGGATAAACATATTTATATATTTCTAAATACATACATATATAAATTACACGCAGACACGAGAACAAATAATAGTTTTCACACAAAGATTTGTTCCGGGGATCTACCAGCTATATCGCCGAACATCGTTTTCGTGAATGGCGTTCAACTAAATAAAGGTTAAAAATTACTTAATCAATCGTTAAATCGGCTTCTATGAGCACATGTGACGTCATAGATGGTCCGGAATCGATTGTCAACGTGTAAGCCGATTCAAAGATTGATTAAGTAATTTTTAACCTTTATTTATTTGAACGCCATTTAAGAAATCGATGTTCGGTGACTTAGCCGGTAGAGTCCCTGGCTGGGAATAGAACCTACGACATCAGGCTTAGCAGTGAGAGCTATGTGTCATTCAAATCTCTAAGCTATACCACAAAGTTTCACCAAAATCCGTTCGGTAGATTTTGCATGAGTAACAAACTGTCATACATCCATTTATACTCAGAAACTATCGCATTTATAATTTAGCTCCTTACAATCCTACTAATATTATTATTGCGAAAGATTGGGAGTATGGATGTATGGATGTTTGTTCCTCGTTCACGCAAAAACTACCGAACGGGTTTTGAAGAAACTATGTAGTAATATAGCTTATATATCAGAAAACTTGGGAGGTGTCAAGGGACATCCGGATGGAACGAAGTTATTTCTTATTATTTATTATGTACAAAAAACCTGTATACACTCAACAAAAATAATCGTCGCGACACCACACTGTTCAATGCGAAATAGAAATGAAAATATCTGGCTTGCTTTCTATAAGAGAGAGAGACAGAGAAACATGCGCACGCCGCACAGCTGCAAAGTGTCATGACAACTTTTCGTAAGAATTTTTTCTGTCTAGCCTTTATAAAGTTTAACGCGGGTAAAACCGCGAGCCACAGCTAGTTATATCTTTATAGTAGAAAAACGAACATTTAATTTCGAAGTGACCGCTTCACACCCAATATGGTGTTCGATGCTTTAAAACTACCTTGTACTACTTAAACTGTCTACACGTCGTAAAAGTGTCCCAATATAAGTCTTTCGTAAATTATAGGAAACTAAAGATCGTGCTGACAATCAATGAGGAAGGAATGATTTGTACGATTTTTATGGCAGGCTCCTACTAATTGGTCCGGCAATGTAAACGGCCTCTACATCGCCTTCTTGCATTTTAATCAGGATACACTGCAAATAAACATATATAAGTTGAATTATGGACATATAGAACGAGAAGAACCAGTCACAATTGCGACAAGTAGGCGCCAGACCCCGTCAATGAAGTCTACGCCAATAAATAAAGAGTTGAGGGAAACAAGACTCTATTAAATACACAAATAATTTATGCGCGACAATGCCGACTGATATACGTTCACAACGGTACTGTTTTCTTTACAAACGAACTATATTATAATGGCTTTTTAAATTATCTTTTAATTGATAAGTTTATCTAAATGATCTGCATCAAACACAATAATTTATTTCACACGCTTCTACTAAAGATGTTGAAAGACATAATTTATTTTTGGCGTTCGACCTAACAGAGCCGCTGAGAAATATTCTCAACTATCAATAACCGGCCGAGTGGTTATAAGTGTCTCATATTCAAACGCCCTTTTATTTTAATGGGATAACGTCAGTTAGCTATCGAGACCACCGTTGAGAAGTAAAGGAAGGCTGTCGGAAAAGGAATGGATCCGTCTGCAGAAGCAGGAAGGCGCGTCTGGCGCCAATGTCGTCAACCTTGCAATGCAAATTCCATGTACCTACATAATGTAAGCGAGGACGATTACACTCGGCCACAGTCCACGCTATAAAACGGCCTATTGACATGATAACATCTCCCGCAGATTTCGCGAGACACTGACGCCTCCATGTCGCCTCACTAGTAGGTACTGCTCGCGACTAAAGCAACGCCAATTACGAAGTAAAATATTTTATAAATTTAATTTAAACGTACATAAATACATTGGCTATTTTGAGAACACTTTAAACCCTTTCTCAGTACCAAACATCTCATATTGATTATAAAGAACCAGTTTGCTTTTCTGCGTCGTAGTTTTGAAATGATTATTGAATATAAAAATAATTTACTGTTAGACAGTACGATGACACGTTAAGAGCATACAACTATGCGAAACGATAATATTTTTATTATTGAATTTTCAGCCATTTATCATTTGGCGGAGACATTTTTTTTTGCATACAGCAGCTTCGAGAAAATATCTAAATATAGACGAAAAATTCGCTGTTGTTAACTCTATGGGTACGCCGGCGACTTTTTATTACGCAATAAAATTAATAGCAAAACAAATGTTATTATTTTTTTGAAATGTTTTTGTGAATGTCTGAGAATAAAAATATTAGTCAGGTCTTCCAGCGCTAGATTTCGGAATTTATAAATGTTGTAAACGGGGACATCGGTCTGGCACTGTCTGAGCTCAGCTAGTCATAATAATGTAGTATATAAAGTATTAGATATAACTGTCAGGAAATTTGATTTGTAATTTTTAGAAACAAAGAGCTTTAGAAAATATTGATACTTACCTCTATCTACACAGAAATCTATACATCTATACAATCTATACATCATCTATACCAATAAATAAAAGTGAAGTGTCTGTTTGTAATATTGAAATAACCGATTTTTACTACATTTATATGAATATATATACGGTACATACACCAAAATAACACATTTTACAATTTTTGTCCGTCTGTTTGTTCCGGCTAATTTCTGAAATGGCTGGACCGATTTTGATGGGACTTTTATTCGCAGGTAGTTGATGTAATAAGCAGTAACTTAGGCTACTTTTAGTTTAGAAAAATCTTTTATTTTTGAAAAAACAAAATAAACTAATTAACATGCGGACGAAGTCGCGAGCACAGCTAGTGTGAGATAAAACTATCTCACATTTCTATGAAAATAACAAAAAGGTTGCCACATAATCCTATTCCACTATCTTGGTAATTCTACTAACATTATAAATGCGAAAGTTTCTGAGGATGGATCGATGTTTGTTACTCTTTCACGCAAAAACTACTGAATGGATTTTGATGAAACTTCACAGTATACTATGAAGTAGCTATATATAGCTTATATATTATAAAAACATTGATGTCACCGGTTTACTAGAAGGATAGGCAGAGACAACGGATATCCATATTTCCCGAGAGCAAACTCAGTTTACTGCCAATATATTCAAAAACATATTAAGAATATTATTTTATAATATTTTTATTGTATAATTATTTCTTGTCTCTACCTAGAGCCACGTAAACGTATAAACATTTTAAACAATACAGTAAAGTCGGTAAAGATTAAAATTTAACAAATAGCAGTATTTTACATAAAAATTTTCTTTCTTTCTTAAGAATCATCAATGTGAATCTAAAACTTTTAATTTCAATAGGACTAAATAAAAAAAAAGCCGCGAATACAATAACTACAAAAATTACAGTACAAGTAGGTGAGTAGGTACCTCTAAAGGTTATCTAACTTGAGACCTAGGCTTAAACTAGGAACAATTGCTTGGAAGATATCTCTTTTAGCTATAAGGCAGCCAATTGCATTAAATTAAGTAAATTTTCTTGTATATATACATTGTTTTGCTTTACTTTTTTTTGCAATGAAGTGTACTCCTTCTTCCTCTCATTCTTCTTGGTCTTCTTCTTCTTGACCACATTTCGTAGGACACCCTGTATAGGCCATAAAGTCAAATCGTTTACCTACAATTATAAACATCTCATCAATATCTTCAAAGTATAAACAAGTAATGAAAACTTTTGCAGTTTTATTGCGCCAATTATTCCAAGTCGCCTTTAAATTATGTTAATTAATTCAGTTCACACGTTTCATAATTTATAAAATAATATTTTATTTGTTTGTATTGCATCCTAAGGAGTTTAATTTATTCTATTACTAGTTATGCCCCGTGGTTTTAGCCGCGTTAACTTTATAAATTATTGCCTATGTGTTATACAGATATGTGAGCTATATTATATATGTATATTGTTGATACGGTTGATAGATACTTGCCTTTCACGCCGCAGCTCGTGGGTTCGAGTCCCACCCTGGACAGATATTTGTGTGCATGATTATGTCTGTTTGTCCTGAGTCTGGGTGTAATTATCTATATAAGAATGATGTCCCAGGATATTATTATTATATTCCAAAGGCTTCTTCTGGGTCTCCATTGTAGTAAGCTTTTGTCAACATCATTCTGTCACAATATGGGTAAATACTCGATTTAAAAATGTAGTGTAGTATTTAAATCAATAAAAGACATCACTACACGTACTACGTCGTCCACAATACACGTACTACGAGTATTGTGGACATAAATATATAAAAATAATAATAATAAAAATAATAAAAAATAAAAAAATGTTCAAAAATGAAATTTTCGAAAGCAAGAAAGTTGTAGTATTTATGGGAAAACACCTGTTGTATCGCAGGCTGACCCATTAGCTGTTTTTAAGATTCAATTAAGCGTTAAACTATACTGCAGCCAGATAGCTAATGTTCCTGTGAGGGAATTAGTTTCCAGGGCTCATCGTGGAGAAGGGATCGCTCAGATACTACAGAGCAGAAGGTACACCTCATGGGAATGGGGGTTACTGTTCCCATGAGGTGTACCTTCTGCTAATTTATACTTCCCCTAAAAACTTAAGAGTCAATAGATAATATGCTCACTTGCTCACATGATGAAACTATTTTTGTCTAACTCTACTTTGCTTATTTCTAATTAAATTCGTTGCTTCACCGCTCAATGTCACTGTTGATCCTGGCTATCAGGAGTTGTGCAGTGGTGGGTAAAAGGCAAGCGAACCAAAGTCACTGACATAGCCCTAAGAATTGCAAAACTGAAGTGCTATTGGGCAGAGCACATAGCTCGTAGAACCGACGGCCGTTGGGGCAGAAAGGTTCTCGAGTGGCGACCACGAACCGGAAGACGCAGCGTGGGCAGGCCCCCTACAAGGTGGATCTTGCGCGCGTCGCTGGAAATCGCTGGATGCGGATAGCGCAAGACTGGCAATTGAGGAGATTTTTGGGGGAGGCCTTTGTCCAGCAGTGGTCATCTTTCGGCTGATATGATGATGATAATGATGGGTAAAAGGGAGGAACTAGTCCTGACAAAAAAAAAAGAAAAATGAAAGATACTACGCTCTACACAATTTTTCTTTAGGTATGCCATAAATCGGATTAATTTTAATTAATTGTATAAATTCTTTGTATAGTCAGTGTCTACTTAATTAAGATTTATGTTGGCATAATTAATTCGTGTAACTTGAGAAGTATCGGTGCAGGTGTTAAAGGGTGAGAGAAACGCCAAAAAATCGAGAAGTCCAACCTTGCCGGCCAGTCTACTAGTTTTAGCATAAATTAATATTAATTATTATTTAATAATGATGTCATTCAATATTTTTGGAATGTTGTTGGGATTGCCTTTACGCTGCAGCGCTTTTGATACGTTTGCTGAGGCACGCGTGATGGGTTCCCAGCTGTAAGGCGTAAAAAGGAATCTTCATGCTGCAGTGTCAAAGAAACAGCTCGAACAGCATTCTACAGATGGTAATGGCCCTATTGATTGGCTTTTTCGAAAGCACTGGGTAGGTGAGTCTTTTCATATTATAATTAAATTGTATTTTTTTATATTATTTTTATTAGATGTTTGTGTAATTTAAATTGTAATTACTTTTCGGCTAGACGGAAAAAATTCTTACGAAAAGTTGTCACGACACTTTTTGCAGCTGTGCGGCGTGCGCATGTTTCTCTGTCTGTCTCTCTCTCTCTCTCTCTCTCTTATAGAAAGCAAGCCAGATATTTTCATTTCTATTTCGCATTGAACAGTGTGGTGTCGCGACGATTATTTTTGTTGAGTGTATACAGGGTTTTTGTACATAATAAATAATAAGAAATAACTTCGTTCCATCCGGATGTCCCTTGACACCTCTCAAGTTTTTTTTAATGTGTGATGTTTGCGATATTTTTTCATAAGTTGTTCCTTGTATTCTTTGCTTTTCTTTTATAAATTGTGTGTTGAATAAATCATATTATTATTTATTATTATCACTTAACACTAGACCAACAAGACAGTCTGTACCTTATCGTAGGATGCTGGTAGCACAAAACCGGTAAAAATTAGAATAATGATCGCGCTGCGTTGCTTCATTGAAGCGGGCAATCAAATCAATGGTTAGTAATTCTTATTACTTAGCGACGGCAGACACCTGTTGGTGACACATGATACTGTGCGCTTACATAATACTTGCGCCTCGCCGCAGCCGACCGTCTCCCGCTACACCTGAGACCCTGGCTTTGATGGAAAATGGTGGCACCGACACGCTATTTTTATTTATATAAGAAGAGGCTGTTGTTTCAATGTATTTTTATTATTAGCCTCGCTGTGTGGCTTACGCTGACGAATATAATAATATCCTGGGACATTATCTATACATATAATAAAATCGTAGGAAAATCAAAACTGTACATTGAATATTTTTTAAAAAGGATACTTGGGGCGCGATTTACAATCGATATCGAAGCCAAAAATATAGTTTTTAGAATTTTTGTCTGTCTGTTTGTCTGTATGTATGTCCGGGCTGAACTCAAAAAGTACTGAATGGATTTACTTCAAATTTTGCATGAATATTACTAAGAGGTCGGGTCAACATATTATCACGCTATCACCTACGGGGGAGGAGCTATGATAATGTATAAAATGTAACGCGGGTAAAACCACGGGACTCTAAAACCATTCGCGTGCCCTGGTTCATGAATAGTGGTATTAGTAGAAAACTGATTGTTACTGCTCTTAGACTCAGACCTGGACACATTCCATACAAAAAATCACCTTTATGATGAAGAAGATTGACGGTCACCGTAGCCTAGTTGGTAGTGCTCCTGCCTACGAAGCTGGTGATCCTGGGTTCGAATCCCGGTAAGAGCAAATATTTGTGTGCTGAGCACGAATATTTGTTTCTGAGTCATGGACGTTCTCTATGTATTTAATTATTTATCTATCTATATAAGTATGTATATCGTCGCCTGGTACCCATAGTACAAGCTTTGCTTAGTTTGGGGCTACGATAATCTATGTGACATAAAAAGTAAAAAAGTAAGATCACTTCGCCCAATTGTGAGGAATATGGATTTATCGAGGACCTACGTACAATATTTATTGATGGAATGCTGTCTAGTAAAAATAATTTAATAAGGTCTCGGAATTTAAACAGAACTGATGTGGGCATGTTCTAGACAATTGTATCCCAAAAAATTGTGATATTCCGATGAGTTTGTTGAAATTTATGGTGAAAATTCAATTGATTAGGATTCGATGGAACTGGCAAACGCTATGCGTAAAAATCCGTTTAAATAAATAAAGAATAAAAATCATAGACAATAATATGTTCATGCACACAAATATCTGTCCTGTGTGGGAATCGAACCCATGACCTGCGGCCTAAAAGCAAGTATCTACCAACAGGCCTGTCGAAGTCTGTGTCCTTGGGTTTGGACCACAGTCCAACAATCTAATCACTAGGCTATGTTCTTATACCGTCTAAAAGAGGAAGTTACTTGGCAATAAAGCCTTTGCCCATGTAATTTATAGTTGACATTGATAATAATGCTGTCTGGTGACGGCATAGAATATCATCACCCCATCTCATCCCGTGGGAGGCGTAGAAATCGTCCGAGGGAAAACCTACCAGAGAACGGGCAGCAGCGTTTTTCTGTGAACTACATATGACCATCAAACTGCGATCGCCAACAAGTCTGGCAAGCGTGGCGATTATGGCATGTCCCTTTTGTTTGGGGAGTTTTGTTTCCAGCAGAGGACACCATTTGACTGACATAAGATAAGATAAATACACTTTATTGCACACCATTTACAGAAAATTTTTACAAGATTTAAATTATATTTCATAAAAAGGTACAATAGGTCTTATCGCTTACAGCAATCTCTTCCCGAAAACCTTCAGTTGGGTTACATTGTATGGAATTTTTGATAAGAATTGATAAGAAGCACAAGTCCTTTTATAGATCTTTAGAGTTGATACCAAATTCGTCAATTTGGCTCTACATAACGAACATGATGAAAATATCGATCGTTAAATTTAGATTGATGCGTTGATTGAGTATGGCAGCGATGGTAGCGTCACAGAGCGATGTAACTATACGTAATACTACAATTTGCACGCCAAGGGGCGGCACAATGAGCAATCATTCAGCGTGTGGGTGTGTGTAATAATATAGTGATCAAAGCGAATTGACTGATTTGCGGCGAGCGCCTACTCGACCACTCGCCACAGACTACGCGCTACCGTTACAATGAACACAGTACCTACTGAGTCATGCCTACACTGCGACCGCGCTGATCACATTGCTACTAAATATAATTTGACGGTCACCGTAGCCTAGTTGGTAGTGCTCCTGCCTAGAAGCTGGTGGTCCTGGGTTCGAATCCCGGTAAGTGCAATTATTTGTGTGATGAGCACGAATATTTGTTTCTGAGTCATGGATGTTTTCTATGTATTTAAGTATTTATCTATCTATATAAGTATGTATATCGTCGCCTCGTACCCATAGTACAAGCTTTGCTTAGTTTGGGGCTAGTATGATCGGTGTGACATAGTCCCTAGATAAAAAAAAATAATATCCTGGGACATTATTTACACACGGCCATCTGATCCCAAATTAAGCAGAACTTGTACTATGGGAAAACAGATAAGTGATATATTACAAATACTATTTTTCTCTTGTAAATACATACTTATATAGATAATTTACACCCAGACTCAGGACAAACAGACATGTTCATGCACACAAATATTTGCCCCAGGTGGGAATGGAACCCACAACCTGCGGCGTGAAAGGCATACATTTACCAACCACGCCAACAGGCCCTTCACTTTTAAACACATATGTGTATGAAAGTAAGTCCACATACATCGACTCGTTAAATGAACGACCGACAGCGGGTGTGTTATGCATTTATTTCTGACTAGCTGCGCCCGCGACTTCGTCCGCGTGTTAATTAGTTTATTTCGCTTTTTAGTAAAATAAAAAACTTTTTCTAAAATAAAAGTAGCCTAAGTTTCTCCTTATTACATCAGCTACCTGCCAATAAAAGTCCCGTCAAAATCGGTCCAGCCGTTTCAGAGATTAGCCGGAACAAACAGACAGACAGACAGATAAAAATTGTAAAAAATGTTATTTTGGTGTATGTAACGTATATATATTCATATTAATGTAGTAAAAACCGGTTATTTCAATATTACAAACAGACACTCCAATTTTATTTATTTGTATAGATGATGAATGGTAATCTCCCCGTATCGAATCACGTATACGTACAGGCTGGCTAAGGAGTTGGCGTTCAAACGCACAATTTAGATACTTTATGATGAGGAGTTACCGATTCTCCTCCATGTATGTTCTACGACTTATTTTATATTTGTTAATTTTGACATTTTCTTAATATTTAATTTCATATAAATTATAAAAATATTTCATATATTTTAATGGAGTTGTTAGGCCTTTGTGTCAAGTAAATTAAAAGATAGTGGTGAATGTCATGATATGAGAAGTAGAGTGAGACTGGCGTAATTAATATATAATTAAATATGTAATAATATCAATGCAAAATGTGATAGGTGACAACTGTCTTGAAACAACTTTAAAGGTAATATAATATATGGTCTAGGACAAATTATATTTAATAACTTAACATCTACTTATATGTACCCATATTTAGCAAATAAAGAGATTTGATTTGATTTGACTTTGCGTAGTTTAAAATTAGATTTCTTTTTTTTGCTCGTTCTGTTGAACTTTTTGGTTCAGTTTTTTTTGTGATAACTAATAAGCATAGTTTAACCTAACACCCTAAAAAGTATGGTTTATCTAATCATTGACTTAGAATTTATTCGACAGTTCAAAATTAGGGTTTGAGCTCAACACTCATAAATTTTCAAAGTATCAAAAATCGTAGAACATACATGGGAATGATTCGGATACTCCTCATCATAAAGTTTCTATTTTTTTTTAAAGACAACCGTTGCACTAGGGAATGTCGTCCTTGTGTCGCGGAGTACTGTACAAACATATAATTAGACGGACACAAATTATATCCAGACTCAGAACATTTATGGGCCACGCAGATGTCCGGCGCGGGACTCGAACCCACGACACGAAGCGGCGAGTCGACTGACGAAGTCGAACGTCACCTCCTCGGCCACCCTATATATACAACATGTAACGTAATTAACGCACACCCTCAAACACCCCAATTACAATATTATGTTGTAATCATAATACATACACTAATTTTTTTATTTGTCATGAATATACATTGTTATTTACTAAATTAGTTTCTTGGAATAAAGTTAATTTTTTTTTATTTTGTATTGAATGATGGAATTTGTATGAATACAAATAAAACTGCGATTTTAAAAGTCTTATCACTTTGACTTACGTTCTATTTAAATTTGTTTTGACTGTACAGGGTGAATATGACAATAATTTCCGTAGTTTTAATTATTTTGGAATAATAAATGACCTATATTAAAATTTATATAAATCGATTCAGTAAACGATTCTGAACAAACTATTTTTAGGATGTGCGTTAATTAAGTTACATACATACATACATAGACTCACGCCTGTTTCCCAGAGGGGTAGGCAGAGACAACGGATTTCCATTTGTCACGATCTTTGCTCGATTACTGTCATTATATTCTTCATACATACTCGCTGGTTTAGGGTACTTCTGACCTGCCCTTTCTTGAGAACATCTCCAATTTGGTCAGAGAATGTTCGACGTGGTCTTCCCCTTCCGGTTGTCCCATTCACACAGGCCAGGTATACTTCTTTTGTCAATCTTCTTTCATTCATCCTTTCAAAAATTCAAAATTCAAAATTCAAAAGTCGTTTATTCCGTTAAAATATTACATTTGTGTGGAATCGTCAATTTTTTTTACCCTACCGTGCAGTGCATGACGTGGCAGCTACTGAGAAACACTGCCAGAAAACTCAGTAGGAATCCTTTTTTAAAATATATATATTTAAAATATATATACTTTCTAAATGGCCAAACCATCTCAGCATGCCTTTTTCAATCTTTGTGACTACATCCTCTTTCACACCACAACGCTCTCTTACATCAGTATTTCGAATTCTGTCTCTCAAAGTCACACTACACATACTTCTCAGAGCTCTCATTTCCACTGCATTTATTTTATTTTCATTCTTTTTTTTTTTCAAATTATATAACATGTTGTATATATAAAGTATTTCCACACTCGGACTGCCAGTGTAAACTAGTCAGCCTGTCGGCAGACTGAATGTCAAAATATCCTGCTTAAGGCTAATTCAGAACGAACAATTTATGCGCTGCCCACGTTCGCTGAAATACGGCGTGCGCCTCATTCAACCCTTTTATGTGGACGATTTATTGAAGCGCCTGGGCGGCCACTTCAATGAGTCGGCGGTATGTTATGAAGGTTCTTACCCCTTGGGTGACGAATAACTTCTACTGATCGTGAAAAACGCGAGTAATATGCCGCAACCCCGACATCAATCATACCACGATTCTGGAATTTGTTTAATAAAGATAATAATGTCCATCCTTGCTGAATTTCGGCCACGGCAGACAGTCTCTACCGGCTAAGTCGCCGAATATCATTTTCGTAAATGGCGTTCGAATTAATAAAGGTTAAAAATTACTTAATCAATCGTTAAATCGGCTTCCATGACCAAATGTTACGTAATAAATGGTACGGAATCGATTGTCAACGTTGAAGCCGATTTAATGATTGATTAAGTCATTTTTAACCTTTATTTATTTGATCGCCATTCACGAAAACGATATTCGGCGACTTAGCCGGTAGAGCCCCAGGACAGTAATAATAATAAGTAATGTAATTTATCTATATAAGTTTGTATTTACAAAAGAAAAGTAGTATATGTAGTATATCAGTTATCTGGTTTCCATAGTACAAGCTCTGCTTAGTTTGGGATCATGGCCGTGTGTAAATAATGTCTCAGGATATTATTATTATAGTGAATAAGAATTTTATTACCAAAACATGAACTAAACAAGATCATAATACTGTTTCCGATCTCTGTTGATGGCCGCAGTAACTTGATCCACTTGCACTTAACATGTATATTTACTTTCCGATATGCATCCACAAATATCAAAATAAACTGCTTTGCGGCGGCATCGGGGTACAGACGCCAGCACATCCTACAGCTACTCCAATCTCTCAAATTTCTTTTACAGATCTTCAACTTTATCACAAAAGTATAAGGTTCACTTTCAATTGGGGAAATTTTACAGATTGGGGAAGCTTGATGTGCTGGCGTCTGTGCATTCCATAAACTGATCGTGAGAGCATAATACGGGCGTCGCCAATACTTCATTTCCCCGGCGAAGAGGTTCTGGCTCAACGCCAACGTTTCCGAGAAAAAGAAAGGAAGGTTACGCGATGTCTCGTCTCGCTTTATATGCCTAAATCATGTCAGAGATAATATTTTTATATACGTTCAAAAGTCGAGACACATGCGCGGTATAAAATAGGTTGGGTGTATGAACGCTGCGAATCGCGTCGCGTCTGATCACTACTGAGTAGGTATTACGGTAAATAATGCTGTTTTAGGGTTCCGTAGCCAAATGGCAAAAAACGGAACCCTTATAGATTCGTCATGTCTGTCTGTCCGTCTGTATTTCACAGACACTTTTTTCCGAAACTATAAGAGCTGTATTATTGAAACTTGGTAAGTAGATGTATTCTGTGAACCGCATTAAGATTTTCATACAAAAATAGAAAAAGAACAATAATTTTGGGGGCTTCTCATACATAGAATTTCATCGTACCCATACATATGGGGTATTTATGGATAGGTCTTCAAAAATAATATTGAGGTTCCAAATATATTTTTTTTCTAAACTGAATATTTTGCGCGTGAGACACTTCCAAAGTGTCAAAAAAAAAATATGATGTACATTACCATGCAAACTTCCAATTAAAATTGGTTTGAACGAGATCTAGTAAGTAGTTTTTTTTAATACGTCATAAACCGTAAACTGCAATTTACCTTTCATTTAATCAACTAAAATACTTGCTGCTACGGAACTCTTCATGGGCGAGTCCGACTCGCACTTGGCCGGCTTTTTGGCACTTTGCTTACATGAAACGAAATCATAACAAACAAATATTTTCTGCTTGAGATGCATTCGTATTTTTATGTTAATGTAACTGAAGTGGATTTTAATTAACTAGCAAGCGGGTCACCGGATGGTAAGTGATCACCGCCGCCCATGTACACTCGCAACACTAGAGGAGTCACGGGTGCGTTGCCGGCCTTTAAAAGAGTCGGCAAACAAGTGTTGCTGACCCTTCCAGGGGGAAAACTCAATCAAGAAAAGGAAAACCTCATCAGGGTAGGGACCCTGATGACCCTGGGATCGCTGGCGTTTGGAGGAAGGGCACTCCACTCGTCTTGTATAAGCGGTCCCGGTAAGAGGTAACCTGCTGTAGCTCAGGTTGCCTAAACGCGCTTGTGCGTGATGGGGAGGGGGGAGGCATTCGGGCCTCTCCCGTCCCCGGGTGAGAGTCTCAGACACTCAGTGTACGGCGGGGGCACTGGTGAGATCGTTCACGAGTACCCAGAGCCCCTTCTACAGGCACTGTGAGGCTGGCTACCGTGGTGGTCTTAGTGGGTCGAGCCCACACCACGTGTGAATGGCATTTCCACCACGTAAAAGAAAATAAAAACTTGAGAGGTGTCAAGGGACACCCGGATGGAACGAATTTATTTCTTATTATTTATTATGTACAAAAAACCTGTATACACTCAACAAAAATAATCGTCGCGACACCACACTGTTCAATGCGAAATAGAAATGAAAATATCTGGCTTGCTTTCTATAAGAGAGAGAGAGAGACAGACAGAGAAACATGCGCACACCGCACAGTTGCAAAAAGTGTCGTGACAACTTTTCGTAAGATTTTTTTCCGTCTTGCCCCCTTTTACAACGTGCGATAAGGAACTTTGTTCCAAAATGGGACCCTGATGAGGTTTGGCGACCTTACTTACACGCAGAAACACAACATTAAAGTTATTAATGTTATTATTAAGGAATGTCTTCTGTAAGGAGAACTTTCCCAGTCGGGCTGCTCTTAGAGCGAATGAACGTGTTTACGCTAAATAATGCTTTTTGGCACTTCGCTTACATGAAACGAAATCATAACAAATAAATATTTACTTCTTGAGATGCATTTTTTATGTTAATGTAACTGAAGTGGATTTTTGTGTGCAATAAAATATAGTGATAATGTTATGTATGTCGGTCGGCAGTAATGCAAGTTGTATTGATTGTTGCATCCTGAATATGAGTCGGCTGCGCCTGCGCATCGTCGGTGTCACCCTTCTTCCTTATTACCTATAAGTGTCGTCGCCTGTCACTAAGTACCATATTGGTGTCGGCTAGCTTCGTTTATTGAATCATTTAACGTCTGTGTTATTCTATATCCACAACTAATTTTTTAGGGAACCGTACCCAAAGGGTAAAACGGGACTATATTACTTATACTTCGCTGTCTGTCTGTCCGTCTGTCACCAGGCTGTATCTCATGAATCGGGATAGTTAGACAATTGAAGTTTCCACAGATGATGTATTTCTGTTGCCACTATAACAAAGAATACAAAAAAACGACACGTAAAAAAATAAGTGGCTTATTTTTTTACGTGATTTTTTTGCTCGTTTTTATAGATAATGGTACGGAACCCTTCGTGCGCGATTCCGACTCGCACTTGGCCGGTTTTTTTATACTCGTCGTGGGACTTGTCACTCTTGTCTACGTGGCATTTTACATATGACAAATAGTGTAACATTTTAAAAGCTTTTATTACAATTTCAAAGTTGAGCCAAATGCTCTCACCGTTTTGTGATTGGCAAGGTTAAGCAACTGAGGCTTGCGGTCAGTCCATAGATGGGTGACCGCCAAAATAGTTAAATTTCTGAGCGTGGTTAAGTCATTAAGCTGTTGGTCCTGGTTGTAGCCATTAGTCAACAGTCGTTAATCCATATCAATGACCTACTGGGCGGACCCTCGGCCTCTGACATTAGGGTAACCATTGCTCATACGATAAGTAAATAAGTAATTTTAAATTCTGAAAAAAAAAACTGCGCTAACATGTTAATTGCAGAGCATTCGTGTATGTATTTCGTGATAGCTGTGCCCCGCGGTTTTACCCGCGTTAAATTTTATAAATTATCACAGCTCCTCGCCCGTTGGTGATAGCGTGATAATATGTATGTGACAGCCTATATGTTGAGCCGACCTCTTAGTAATATTCTTGCAAAATTTGAAGTAAATCCATGCAGTACTTTTTGAGTATAGCCCGGACATGCATACAGACAAACAGACACACAGACAAAAATTCTAAAAACTAAATTTTTGGCTTCGATATCTATTGTAGTCCACGCCCCAAGTATCCTTTTAAAAAAATATTCAATGTACAGTTTTGACTTCCCTACGATTTTATTATATGTATAGATAAACCATTGCATAGGTTTCGGAGTATCATATTTTGCTTTCGCTGTATCATGGCAATATTGGACTTGCAAGCGCTACCCCATAGCTGTGTACCATACATCCAGACAGGTTTCATAATGCTCTTATATATGAGAGGTTTATTGTCTACAACTGTAGACAGTAAATCTATATGCAGTGCAATATGTTCTCACGCAACGTCTCCCATTCGTTATCAGTACTGCAAGTAAGGTTAATTAAATAGTTGGGAGTGAGAAGACGATAAGAGTGACGCCTATTCGTAAGGCCGGCACCTTATCGACACGACAGATCAGATACAGTGCCATCGGAGACACCTAATCGATTGCAACGTGTTTGATACATATAAGATATTATATTTAATTGAATTGACATTTCAATTAAGTTCTTGTACAATTATTTATCAAATGTTAACAATATCGCCAACCCGTCTGCCAAGAGTGGCGATTGTGGCATTTGCTCCCAAGATGATTCTTGTGGGATGCTTTGGTGCAGCAGTGGACTTTTTAAGTCTATTTTGGGCTAAAATAACGTTTTTTCGTTTTCAATACTTTATCTTATAAATGGGAAATAATAAATATAATCATCCGATGGGTTTGGAACCAGCATCCTGTATCGATTCGGGGTAGGATAGATTTCAGCTTCGCATTGCCAATAATGCTATAAACAGGAACTTATAATAGGACCCGTTGCTGGTAAACTGGTGGCATGGAATATCATCACCCCACCTCATCCCGTTGGGGGTGTAGAAATCGCCCGAAATACCTACCAGAGAACGGGCAGCAGCGTTTTTCTGTGTCGCTAGGCATCCCATCGGATCATGGGAGTGATCGAATAAAAAGTGCACACACTTGTGCACGATAACATGTCCCGCGCAGATGGTTAGTCTACATTGAGATTGGCCTCCGTGGCCGAAATTCGGCTAGGAAGACATTATTATATACGTACATAGACTGGCTCTTATAATCGTATATTGTTATGGAGGCGCACATAGCTAGATGCTCTCACTGGTACGTAAGTGACCTGCGAGGTTAAGCAACTAGGCTCTATAATGTAATGTAATCTATAATGTAATCGAATCTATATTGTAATGTAATCTATAATGTAATGTAATTTTAATGTAATGTAATCTTTGTAATGTAATGTTTGTAATGTTAAATATTCTCTAGTAATAATAATGTGAATTTGTACACCGACAAAATCGGTAGAATATGATGATACTACGTAAACATTAACATCTTCTATGTACTCGTATTCTGACAAATAAATCTTTCATTCATTCATTCATTCGCGGTCACTCCATAGATGACCATCAAAGTGGTTTAATTTCTGAGCGTCTCCGTGCTTCGTCATGTCAGAGGTCTGATAGTTGTCTTGAACAACTCTCACACTAGGGTAACCACTGCCCATACGATAAGTAAGTAAGTATTATCTACTAGCTGTGCCCCGCGGTTTTACCCGCGTTAAATTTTATAAATTATCACAGCTCCTCCCCCGTAGGTGATAGTGTGATAATATGTAGCCTATATGTTGACCCGACCTCTTAGTAATATCCATGCAAAATTTGAAGTAAATCCATGCAGTACTTTTTGAGTTTAGCCCGGACATACATACAGACAAAAATTCTAAAAACTATATTTTTGGCTTCGATGTTGATTGCAGATCACGCCACAAGTATTCTTTAAAAAAAATATTCAATGTACAGTTTTGACTTTCCTACGATTTTATTATAATGTATGTAGGTATAGATGTTTCATTTATCTGAGAATTTCTTGTCCAGTTCATTCCTCTGCTATAGGAACAAGTGTCATTTTGTTTGTGTTACTTGCTTACATTTTATTTTAACACTACGATGCAACTTTTATTTTTAGATGTTCACTCACGAGTTCGGTATGTAAATGTAACTTGGTAACTTGTGTAGTTGGCTCTAGCTGCTAACTTATAAACCGAGGAATATAGAGTGGTTTATTTTCATTTAACACTAGTTTAAGTTGAGATTTCTTTATGAGAGAAGAACATGTACGCAAAACCATCATAATAATTAGCGGGTATTATTTATAGGCTAAGTTGATCCCGTCTTTAATAATAATAATAATATCCTGGGTTATTATTGACACACGGCCATCTGATCCCTAACTAAGCAAAGCTTGTACCTACTATGGAAACCAGATAATTGATATATTACAAATACATTTTTTTATAAATAGAAGAAGAAGAAGAAAAGCACAGATAATAATAATGTACACATACAGAAATTCTTAATTGCTAACTGTAACTGCATTGTTTAAAAAATGTAAACTAACTATAGTATAAATGGCAGTAAAGCGCAATATTTAGTTTAAATAATATCATTTAAAAAAAACTTATATGTATAACTATATCATGCTATATATGTATAACAAGCAACAAGCTTGAAGAACATAATATCTAGGGGACAAATATTTAGGGACAATGTCACACAGATAATCCTAGCCCCAAACTAAGCAAAGCTTACTATGGGTACCAGGCGACGATATACATACTTATATAGATAGATAAGTACTTATATACATAGAAAACATCCATGACTCAGAAACAAATATTCATGCTCATCACAAAAATATTTGCACTTACCGGGATTCGAACCCAGGACCACCAGCTTCGTAGGCATTGTTTGGCCTAGGATTGTCATAATGTACACCCCGGTTACAAACATTGTAATAAATGGAAATAAAGAACTTTGAAAAACAAAAACAATTGCTAACTGTGCGAGTCGAAATTTGTCCCATATCAGCGCTAGACACAGCTAGAATGGTTTATTTCAGTTATTTTCATAGTGTAATGTCCTATGGAATTCTTCTCTGGGGTAGCTCTGCTGAAATTAACACCATATTTGTATTGCAAAAAAGAGCTGTAAGAGCTATCTATAATCTTGGCCCGAGAGTGTCTCTAAGAGAAAAGTTCAAAGAGGTCAACATTCTAACTGTACCATCTCAGTATATATATGAAAACTTACTATATGTGCATAAAAATATCGATTCATTCTGTAAAAGGAGCAATACACATAATGTAAATACTAGATATAAGAATAATCTCATATTGCATACTACCCGTCTCCACAAAATAAGTAACTCTTTTATGGGGCAATGTATAAGATTCTATACCAAACTTCCCAATGATATTAGAGAATTGTCTACGAATAAGTTTAAAAGAATTATTAAAGCCAAATTGTGTAGCAGGGCATATTACAAAATTTCTGATTATTTCAGTGATAAAAGTGCTTGGGATTGAGTTGTTCTGAGTCAACACACATGATTGTCATTAATCTTAAGTATATTTTATTTTAAAAAAGGATTCCTACTGACTTTGACTTTGACATTAACTGGTGCAGCGATGGTTTTTGATGGTGCCAATTAAATTATAATTTTAAGAGTACTTATAAAGATAATTACACTCACACTCAGGACAAACAGACATATTCTGCACACAAATATCTGTCCGGAGTGGAAATCGAACCCACGACCTGTGGCATCAACAAAATTCATCAATATCTTAGATAATTGGTAACTAAAAGCGTCTGAATCACACATGGTGAGAATTTAACAACTTTAAACTCACTAATTGCATCAGTAACATAGCTCTTTATCTTAATGTCAGCCAAATGACGTCCACTGCTTAGCAAATACCTCCCCAAAGAATGGGCAGATATGCCCTAAAAACTACGCTTGGTAGAATATCTTAGTTCAAAGAAAAAACGCTGCTGCCCGTTTTCTGGCAGGTATTCCCTCGGTATGGTTTCTACGCCCACCACGGTTTTTGTTTTTTTTTTAAATCCACTTTACGGCTCTGGCTTCTTCGGCCTTATGAGTATTCAGTAAATATATTTTTATTTCAAGTAAAGTCCGTCACAGTCAAGTCAAACATAGTCCTTGTCCAACCCGAATAAAGCAGTGGAGACTTTACAGAGGCTTATATGGAGTTTTAGATTCAACACAGAATATCGCAATTCACGGCAATATGGCACTTTCTTCACTTGTGTACGTTGTCGAAGATGTTATGTCTAAAAATCCACCATATTTTTATTTACACATAAAAACTCGAATTTACACCAGTTTTTGAAAATGAAACAATACCCCGGTGCGTCTTATTCCGCATTGGCGCCAAAACTCTCCCCCCACGGTATGAGATGGGGTGCTATATATAATATTCTTCACCGTCACGTTCGGTTGACGTGATGAAGTGGACAACCAGTAAGTAAAGAACTTTGACATGTCAATCTCAATAATAAAGAATAGTCGATTGTACTTGTCAATTGAACGTCGGGTATTAAATATTGATTTTATTTATATGTATTTTTTGCCAGGGTCTAATTAACCATACCTCTACTGGGTTAAATGCTTAATTACCTTATCTTTCTTGGAGGGACCATGAATAGCAGCGAAACAGGGAATAATACCCAAAGTGAGAGCGTTGTTTTAAAAAACGTAGAAGATCCGCAAGCGATCGGCGAGGTTAAGTAACTAAGCTCGCGGTCAGTCCATAGATGGTTGACCGCCAAAGTGGTATTATTTTGAACTTCTCCCTGCTTCGGGGGGAACGTTAAGCTGTCGGTACCGGTTGCAGTCGTGAAGCCTTGTCGGAGGCCTATTGGGCGGCTTGAAAGACTAACACTAGGGCAACCACTGCCCATACGATAAGCAAGCATAGAAAAGCAAATAACATATTATTTTTCATTGTTTCAGAATGCTTGTTCGGCAAGCAAGCAATGGAGCTGGGATCGAAATGGTTCGCAGACTTGGGGCCGCCCTTCGGCGTCATGTACTGCATCAAATGTGAGTGTGTTGCGGTACGTATTCAACAAATAGTTGCCTAGTGACTAAGTAGTAGTAGTAAATGGAGCTGGGATCGAAATGGTTCGCAGACTTGGGGCCGCCCTTTGGCGTCATGTACTGCATCTAATGTGAGTGTGTTGCGGTACGTATTCAACAAATAGTTGCCTAGTGACTAAGTAGTAGTAATAAATGGAGCTCAGATCGAAATGGTTCGCAGACTTGGGGCCGCTGTTCACCGTCATGTACTGCATCAAATGTCAGTATGTTGCGGTACGTATTCAACAAATAGTTGCCCAGTGACTAAGTAGTAGTAGTAAATGGAGCTCGGATCGAAATGGTTCGCAGACTTGGGGCCGCCCTTCGGCATCATGTACTGCATCAAATGTCAGTGTGGTGCGGTACGTATTCAACAAATAGTTGCCTAGTGACTAAGTAGTAGTAGTAAATGGAGCTCGGATCGAAATGGTTCGCAGACCCAAGTCTGCGAACCATTTGTATATGACGTCGACGCCGAAGGGCGGCCCCAAGGCCGACCTTCGGCGTCATATACTGCATCAAATGTGAGTTTCTTGCGGTACATATTCAACAAATAGTTGCCTAGTGACTAAGTAGTAGTAGTAAATGGAGCTCGGATCGAAATGGTTTACAAACTTAGGGCCGCCCTTCGGCGTCATGTACTGCATCAAATGTGAGTGTCTTGCGGTACGTATTCAACAAATAGTTGCCTAGTGACTAAGTTGTAGTAGTTGAAATATTTAGTTCGAGACTATATTTGCTAGAACAATAATCACTCGGGAACCCTTTTTTATTTCGACATTTTACATTATCACACTAATATCATAAAGGTGAAAGTTGGTGAGTGTGTATGTTTGTTACTGTTCGACGTGCAAATTCGTTGCGGGATCCAAGATCCAAGACTGATAGTAAGGATAGATTGTATACTATGAAACACGTAATTTAGGGCATAAACCCTTTCAGACGCTTGCATCCACACATACGTGACGGATATTTCACCTCGGAGAGCACGTAGACCTGTCAGTCCTGTACCTGAACCCTTTCCGGTCGTGTTGCTAGTCGTCCTATCGGATCATGAGAGTGATGGATTATAAAGCGCCCTTGTGTTGGCGCACACACTTGTGCACTATAATATGTCTTGCGCAGTTGGCTAATCTCTATTGAGACTGGCCGCCGTGCCAGAATTTGGGCCGGGAGGACATTATACATATACACACATTTTTCCCTTTCCTTATTTGAAAAAGATAAGTATATATGATATAATGATTCCCAGGATAGGATAGGAGTATGAAGAATCATAAAGAATTTCGTAGTATTACAAAGGATTGCGTAATAATTTGTAGCTCTACGACAAATTACGTAGCAGTTGGAGTAATTATGTACATTCTCGTAGCACTGTATGTCAATAATTACCATACAAATACTATTCTAATGTTATTTATTATCTTCAAAGAGGACGTGTGCGTCCGATAGTACCTCTGCGCTCACGTGTTCCGAGTTTGATTCCAGTAAAGGACACATGTTTGTGAGTCACAATCAGATAGAACTTACAAGTCGGAGTATAACTTGAGTCCGTGTTTTGTATCACAGTAAATTAATTCATATATACATATAATACGGTCGTAGGAAAATCAAAACTGTACGCTGAATA
This sequence comes from Pseudoips prasinana, assembly GCA_951640165.1. Classification (NCBI taxonomy): domain Eukaryota; kingdom Metazoa; phylum Arthropoda; class Insecta; order Lepidoptera; family Nolidae; genus Pseudoips; species Pseudoips prasinana. The sequence continues at coordinate 23,283,988 of OX621260.1, forward strand.
TTTTTTTAAAAGGATACTTGGGGCGTGATCTACTTTCGATATCGAAGCCAAAAATATAGTTTTTAGATTTTTTGTCTGTTTGTCGTGTTAGTCTGTATGTATATCCGGTCTAAACTCTAAAAGTACTGGTTGAATTTACTTCAAATTTTGCATGAGTGGTCGCGTCAACATATAGGCTACATATTATCACGCTATCACGCTACGGGGGAGGAGCTGTGATAATTTATAAAATTTTACGCGGGTAAACCCACAAGGCAAAGCTAGTAACTCATAAAACTTTAAAATTCAAGTGTTGTCTTAAAAACATACTTATTGGTCGAGATTTTGAGGTAAACAAATAATGGCTAGTTCCGTACTCAAAGGGTAAAACGGGACCTTGTCACTAAGGCTGAGATCTATAGAGCGCATCTACTTAGACTTTGCTCAAACTTTACTTACGTAAAACTTTGCTAAGTGTATGCTAAGCTTATACTTTGATTTGGTATTTATAGACTTTTTGAAGTTAAGATTATGCTTAAGCTAAGACAGACAAAGTCAAAACACCAATTGTAATTTCGTTACATGCATTAACTTCTGTATAAGTAAAGTCTGAGCAAAGTCTAAGTACGCTCTATAGATCTCAGCCTAGGACTCCGCTGTCTATCTGTGTGTCCCTCTGTCACCAGGCTGTATCACATGAACTGTGATAGTTAGACAGTTTCAATTTTCACGTATGTTGTATTTCTGTTACCGCTATAACAACAGATACAAAACAAAACAGAATAAAATTATCACGCAATAAAGTCACGTTTTGTATGGGAGCCATACAGTAAACGTGATTTTTTGCCGTTTTTATAGATGGTAAGGAATACTTCGTCCGGGAGGCCGACTCACAGTTGGCGGTTTTATAAAACAATGGTTACTACTATTAATTATTAATGACCGTTATTAATTTTGAATAAAAATAGACAAAGAATAAATATAAATTTACAGAATATTCTCCATCAACATTTATATTTTCACTAGCTGTGCCCCGCGGTATTACCCGCGTTACACTTTATAAATTATCACAACTCCTCCACCGTAGGTGATAGCGTGATAATATGTAGCCTATATGTTGACCCGACCTCTTAGTAATATTCATGCAAAATTTGAAATAAATCCATGCAGTACTTGTTGATTTTAGCCCAGACATACATACAGACAAACATTCTAATAACTTTATTTTTGGTTTCGACATCGACTGTACATCACGCCCCAGGTATCTTTTAAAAAAAATATTCAGTGTACAGTTTTGACTTTCCTACGATTTTATTATATGTATGGATAAGGTCTTAAAATATAAACTTTATTTGGTAAGAAAATGTTTTTTTTATATAAGAGGGCGACACCGCCGCCGCCCATAGACACTCGCAACACCAGAGGGTTCCTTTAAAAGAGTCAGTAAACCATTGTTAATGACCCTTCCCCCACCCCAATGAGCTCTGGCGACCTTACTCACACGCAGAAACACAACATTAAGCTAAAATTGCACTTTCAAGGCTTATTGTACTTCACTTTACACCTGCAGATACTCGTATGGATCAAGTTCACTCTAAAATCCTACAGTGCCCTCCGCGTACAGTTCAACAATGCATTCAGGGCTATGTTGGGACTACCTCGCTACTGCAGTGCCTCAGCTATGTTCGCCGAAGCGCGAACTGATTGTTTTTATACAACAATACGCAAGCGCGGCACATCGCTGGTGCGCAGGGTGCGAGCTAGTTCCAACATAGTGCTGGAAATGATCGCGGACAGGATTGACTGTCCGTTTATAAGAAGATGCTGCGACATGCATATCGTAGCGGCGGAATGCAAATAATATTATATTTTATTACTAACACCTAGGCTAAGTTCTACTAACAATTATGAGTTAAAAAAAATAACTTGAAATTAGCGTTTTATAATTATTAAGTTATTAATGTTATTTATTATTAATGAATGTCTACTGTAAGGTGGAGGTATTTCCCCAGTAGTGCTTCTCTTTGAGCTGTGCGTCTTTTGAAAATGGTGATAATCTAGGGTACTAGGTTTAACTAGAATATGGTTATTGTTTTTTGTCAGTAGATATAAATAAAAATAAAACAAAAAAATAAAAAAGGTTTTTATTCACGTAGACTTTAAAAAAGCGCTTGTAAATAGTCAGAACATGTTTGTAGTAATATAATTGTATACATTATTATATCTAGTAACATAGATATTTAGGTACACATTGTATTGATTGTATGAAAGATTTATAAAATTTATTTTATTATAGCACTGATATTTAGCTAGCTCGTATCAAGTTATTGTCAAGAGATTATGTTTAATTATCTAGTTTAAGTCTAATAATTTTACTACATATTGTCAATGGTTCTGTCTATATTAAGGTATTATTGTGATATGATATGCCTTTCTTACCGGTCATTATTTTCAGGTCCAAAAGAAACGGCGTGTGGTGGCAAAAGTACATTGCAGGAACATCAAAAATGAGTGTCCGGAGCCATCCTGTGATACTCCTGTCCTTTTGCCAGGAAGATGCTGCAAGACCTGTCCGGGCGATATTAATTGTGAGTGGATTTTATTATATTCCTGTAATTATTATTTACTCACTGCGCCTCACGGTGCTATCTGCGATTTAGCAATTGAGGATAACCTATGTGTTATTTTGTTGTTTATTCTACCATCATTCCGAATTTTAGCTAAATAACTTCAGTCGTTTTTGAGCGTATCAACATTTAAACATTCTGATTTTTAGGGTTCCGTAGCCAAATGGCAAAAAACAGAACCCTTATAGATTCGTCATGTCTGTCTGTCTGTCCGTCCGTATGTCACAGCCACTTTTTCCGAAACTATAAGAGATGTACTGTTGAAACTTGGTAAGTATAAGTAAGTAAGTATATGTATTATGTGAACCGCATTAAGATTTACACACTGAAATAGAAAAAGAATAATAATTTTGGAGGTTCCCCATACATAGACATGAAACTCAAAAATATTTTTTTTATCGTACCCATACACGTGGGGTATCTACGGATAGGTCTTCAAAAATGATATTGAGGTTCCTAATATAATTTTTTTTTTCTAAACTGAATAGTTTGCGCGAGAGACACTTCTATAGTGGAAAAATGAGTGTCCCCCCCCCCCCCCTGTAACTTCTAAAATAAGAGAATGATAAAACTAAAAAAAATATATGATGTACATTACCATGTAAACTGACAATGAAAATTGTTTTGAGCGAGATCTAGTAGGTAGTTTTTTTTAATACGTCATAAATCGTAAACCGCAATTTACCTTTCATTTAATCAACTGAAATACTTGCTGCTGCGGAACCCTTCATAGGCGAGTCCCACTCGCACTTGGCCGGTTTTTACATTTATATAATTAGTAGGATCCAAATTTCTTATATACTGCACCAAAATGATTAGATATATTGAAAGCTACAGTGGTTATCATAATATATTGTACAGACGCCAGCACATCGAGCTAGCCCAATCTGTCAAATTTCTTTTATAGATTTTCAACTTGATCACATAAGCATAAGTTTCACTTTCAATTGTGGAAATTTGACAGATTGTGGTAGCTTGATGTGCTAGCGTCTTTACTATAATCTTTTTCTACTAGGGTTGCACGATACCTTATAGTAATATTTTAAATATGAATGGCAAAAATCGTACCGCATACTTCTTTCGGTGTTCAGCTACATAATTTGTACCACTTATTAAGAGAACTAAGGCATTTATTTTCATGTATGTATAATATTTTTAGAACTTGGGATTAATTAATAAAATCAAAAATAATATTTCAATTATTTTCAATAAATAAACGTAATAAAATGGTAAACCAAACGCAGTTACGTTTTCAGAAATTGCCACGTGTAAAATAATACAAATATCGAAATTATAATTAATTATTTTTATATGGGAACAACATTGCATATAAATCATATAATTATAAACTTATTTATTATACCTATGAAAGCACAGTAGTTACATTAAATCGTAATAATTAATGATTTAGAATAGGAACGATTTTCGTCGTCAATATTTTTTTTGTTCGTGGCAATTATTTATTGACAGGCAAAGACAATCTGTCAGGTATTTATTGCTGTTGTTTTGATACATGTCATCAATTTAGCAAATTATCTTGCCATTTTTACGTTGAGTTATCCTCCGTACTATAATATATATCTGTTGACAGTAGACTCACGAAAGGACTCTTTATCATTTAATTAAAATGACGAGTTTGCAATGTGTTAATTGCTACATTCGCTTGCCCCGACTAAGAAGACATGCTTTATCCGATCAGAGTGAAGTTCTCAATAAACCCAATGTTGCTTTGTGCTATGTGATAATTATTGTTTGTTTCTTATATGAAGATGTTCTTAGATGAAGTAATACTATGGATGAATTAATAATAATACTAATAAAATAAATGTAGTTACCAAAAGCAAAGAACTTTTGTTTTATTTACCTCCACTTAAAACCTCGTATAAAACCCCTCGCAACCTCACACAAATGTTCACTGGGGTATAAACTTTGTAATTAATGGAAATAAAGAACTTTTCATTATTTCAACAAATAATAGTTTTTTGCATACTCCTAAACTAACTTGCGACCCGGTTAGGGTTTTCGGGGCAGGTTCGGAATAAATTCATGTGAAGACTACAAAAAGAGCGACAACATATTTTACTTTATCACCATAACAATGTTTATGTAAATATAATATGTAACAATCTTCATTAGTACACTAGTTAACACTAGCATTTCATTACCACATCAGTAGACACACTTTGATATTTACAGTATCTTTATTACTTAGGCAGTAAGAGTGATTTTCGAACTGCAATGTATCCACGGTCATGGAGTTGACCCACAGATTACCAAACGTAACCTTTAAATAAAACTGGCTATAACTTTTATATCCCAAGTTCAAAAAATCGAAGAAATTAAAAATACCTTTTCTATCACATTAACTACTAATTAAAACAAAATATCCCGAAACACGAAATTTTACTAGCGGTACAAAAATCCCATACAGACTTTCCGTTTACCTTTAACTTTTTTTACATCACCACAACTTTTTTTCGTCTATCTATCGTATGTTGCCACGTATGGCGGTGTCCATGCCTCACATCAGCTGACCGTGTACCATTTACATTCTCACTCACTCGTGCGGTATTTGTGCTTTGATCCGTAATAATAATAATATATAGGGACAATGTCACACAGATCATGCTAGCCCCAAACTAAGCAAAGCTTGTACTATAGGTACCAGGCGACGTTATACATACTTATATAAAATACTTAAATACATAGAAAACATCCATGACTCCGAAACAAATATTCGTGCTCATCACACAAATATTTGCACTTACCGGGATTCGAACCCAGGACCACCAGCTTCGTAGGCAGGAGCACTACCAACTAGGCTGCGGTGACCGTCAGTGCATTGATATAAATGTTGTTGTTCACTTGATCGTGATGGTCAACGAACCAGTCAGTGAGTCAAATAAACCGGTCAATGAGGGAAATACCAAGAATAATTCGAAAATATCCGTCAATATAACTAACTTTACGCCGTAAGAGATTTAATTTCACTTTCAAACTTGCAAAATTTGCAAGAATTTGCATTGTGTGAATGTATTTCAATTACAAAATACATCTGGTTACATAAAAGTATTGAACAAACAGTTGATGTTACATTATACGCATAGATACTAATTGAAAATAGAACTATTCCAGTGCTAAAATAAATATGATCTTATTGTAAATTTACGTACAATTTTCGATATAATTGCCGAGTCAATTTATATTATTATTTTAAAAGGTCTTCAGTTTCTTCATAAGTCCAACTTATGAGTTCTTTACTTAATTTAGGGTTTACTTCTCGGAGGGACAAGGTATGCAGGTTGTACATTTTATTATTTTGTTATAAATATATTATTTTCGGAAGGCGCCGAATCTTTTTTCAATAACTGTCTACTGGGTAATATGGGAGACTAAAGACGCGTTTCCTGATCATCTCTTCGATCATACTATGATGGATTAACGGATTTCTTTATTTTCTATTGTTGGTAAATACTTACCTTTCGGTCGTGGTTTCTATTCCTACCCCGTACATGCATTTGTGTGGAGAAACATGTCTGTTGGTCCGGAGTCTGGATGTAATTATTATGTATTTACAAAATAAAAGCAGTTAACTGATATACTACATATATCAGTTAACTGATTGCGATAGTACAAGCTCTGCTTAGTTCGGGATCCGATGGCCGTGTGGAAACGATGTCTCAGGATATTATTATTATTATTAAGAACCTTTTTTGTACTAAACATATTGTAAAAGCATTCATAAAAATAACTTTAGAATCGGTCAACGTAACAGAAACATATTTATATTTATTTTCGTGTATTTAAATGTACAAGCATTGAACTGGACCCAGTTAGAGAGAGTGATGAATTGAAATAATATTTTACAATTCAAATACATAAATATTTACTTTCGAAATTCGAACAATGTTTTGTTTTTTAGGGTTCCGTACCCAAAGGGTAAAACGGGACCCTATTACTAAGACTTCGCTGTCTGTTTGTCTGTCTGTCTGTCCGTCTGTCACCAGGCTGTATCTCATGAACCGTGATAGTTAGACAGTTTAAGTTTTCACTGATGATGTATTTCTGTTGCCGCTATAACAACAAATGTACAACAAACGTGAATTTTTTGCTCGTTTTTTATAAATAATAATACGGAACCCTTCGTGCGCGAGTCCGACTCGCACTTGGCCGGTTTTTAAATTTAAACGAGGCAGGAAATATTTCGAAAGGTTCTTGCACCGACCACGTTTTAAACCGTTGCTTGGGAGGTAATTACATCTTTTTTTTACAACAAAAATGAGCTCAAAACGCCCGATCTGATTAAAAGATGTTTTATTTAAACCTCTTGCTAAATTATTTATCGTTTCAATGTAGATGATCTTCATAGTTCATTTATTTTTAACCTCGATATAAAGAGCGATAGACTGTAGTAGTCACGTGTCATATATCTGGAATGTCGTAGCTGCAAATACTAATAATTATTCTACTCTAAAAAGAAAAACCGGCCAAGTGCGAGTCGGAATCGCCCATGAAGGGTTCCGTAGCAGCAAGTATTTCAGTTGATTAAATGAAAGCAAATTGCGGTTTTTAACGTATTAAAAAAAACTAATTGCTAGATCTCGTTCAAACTAATTTTCGTTATTAGTTTCTATGGTCTTGTACATCATATATTTTTTTTAGTTTTATCATTCGCTTATTTTAGAAGTAACAGGGGGGGGGGGGGGGGACACTCATTTTACCACTTTGGAAGTGACTCTCGCGCAAACTATTCAGTTTAGACAAAAATAATATTAGGAACCTCAATATGATTTTTGAAGACCTATCCATAGATAGGTACCATTATATATTATATAGTAGGTAACTATAGATACCCCATATGTATTGGGTACGATATTTTTTTTTTTTTTGAGTTTCTGTTCTATGTATGGCGACCCCCCAAAATTATTGTTCTTTTTCTATTTTTGTGTAAAAATCTTAATGCGGTTCACAGAATACACCTACTTCCCAAGTTTCAGCAGCACAGCTCTTATAGTTTCGGAAAAAAGTGGCTGTGACATACGGACGGACAGACAGACAGACATGACGAATCTATAAGGGTTCCGTTTTTTGCCATTTGGCTACGGAACCCTAAAAAGTTACAATTTATTTGCACGACTTTCGATGATTTTATTTAAACTTTAGGATTGGGCAACAATTCGCCGACGAGTATCTTGTTTTATAATAAATTTTCCAATTCTTTCGTTTAGAAAAATATATACCTTGACAATAACTCAATATAAGCTGGCTAAGTATCATTGCTATTATAAAATAAATTGTATAAATGTTTTTACATTCCGTGTACCTAAATATCTATATGTAACTAGAAATAATAATGTATACATAACTATATTACTACAAACATGTTCCGACTATTTATTTACAAGCGCTTTTTTAAAGTATACGTGAATAAAAACCTTTTCTATTTGATATTATTTATTTATACCGACATACAGACATAGGTTTTATAATAATAATAGGTCTATTTTATCATACCAAGTCAGCAAACCAGTAACTTACCACCTGTTCTCCTCTCCCCTTGAGGAGCTCTGATAACCGTATGAAATCAAATGAAATGAAAATGTTTATTTGCCAGATATATTCTGGTCAAGAGTTGTTTTTTTATTATTTATCTATATAATATAATAATGATAATATCTAGTGACAATGTCACACAGATCATCCTAGCCCCAAACTAAAGAAAGCTTGTACTATGGGTAGCAGGCGACGATATACATACTTATCATCATCATCATATCAGCCGAAAGACGTCCACGTCCATACATACTTATAGATAAATATTTAAATACATAGAAAGCATCCATGACTCAGAAACAAATATTCGTGCTTATCACACAAATATTTGCACTTACCGGGATTCGAATCCAGGACCACCAGCTCCGTAGGCATTATTTTAAGTTATCATGTCACCGTAGCCTAGTTGGTAGTCCTCCAACTACCAACTAGGCTACGGTGACATGATAACTTAAAATAATTACATAATATTTGATGCAATCATAAACTCATTAGGGTTTGTCCGTGCATCAGTCATCATTCTTTATAGGTAACCCGTTTTGTAATGACGATAACACACAAATTCAGTTTACTCGCATACACAGTCGAATAAAATCATTTACGTTGGCAAGTGTGAACGCTTCGATGATCGGGCTCCTGGCTATTTTTTTAAATTATTTTCTTTGTACAGACGCCAGCACCTCATGGTGTGACTTCCACAATAGGCTATCTTCTTCTTATCGTGTCGATGGTAAGAATTATATTCTATCTTCCCAAAATTGGGCAACGCTGACCCCTTTGGCTGAAGCGTCATACAAGTCCTGAAGGGAACAAGAGACTGAACATGAGGGACAAACGGATAAATGTGCCATACTTTGGGGTGACACGCCGCACTCACAGATGTTTTGTGATGGGGGAATGTAGCCCCATTTGCACATGTTTTCTTTTGATCTACCAACCTGGGAACGTAGTATATTAAGAGTCCTCCAGGTTGGCCATGGCAAATTATGTCCCGGAGGTAATTTTTCCTTTGGCGGGACAAACAAAGGAGGAGCAAATTTATCTCGCCATAGTCTATGCAAGCTATATAAGAGTTAACAGCCTAGGGTGCCTAGGTACCTAGGTTCATTTATAGATTTTCAACTTTATCACAAAAGCATAAGGTTCACTTTAACTTTTGGTTACTTTTGGGGAAATTTGACAGATTGGGGTAACTTGATGCTGGCGTCTGTACAAAAACTGATTTTCTATAGATTTATCATATGTATAGATAAATTACAAGCAGACACAGAACAAATAATCGTGCAAACACAGATAAATCTGTCCTGGGTAGGAATCGAATCCACGACCACAGGCTTAGCAGGGTCATTAACCGTTAGACCAATAAGTCAGTCTATTGATTAGATCAATTTAATTTCCTCATTAATGATGTCATTTTTAACAATCATGAACATGGCAACACGGAGGTGATGTCATGCCATAGACTAGACATTTGATATCCTAAAGTTTAACAAACAGGAGCGCTCATTTATTGACCAATAAAGTCTTAATAGACATTTAGTGGCTTTTTTTTTCTCTAATATTGGTGTAAAATGTTTTTTATATATTGTCATCTCGATTACATTGGAAACGAATGGTGTCGGTAACTGGTTGATGAGTCATGGGCCATCTGCTGGCGAACTATCCACACATAGTACGAGATACCACAACATTAATTTTACTTTTATCTGCCTATTTTTTTTTACAGTTAATATTCTTTATTCAATAATAAATAATTAAATAAAATAAAATGAAATTATATGCTAAAATTAGATAAATATATAATATCTGCCTTTTACTTTTGTCTTTGGGGAGACCTTTGTCCAGTTGTGGACGTATATCGGCTGATATGATGATGATGAGAATTCTAGTATATAGATATTAAGTATACAATTGGACTTTTCAGTACTGTGTTTCCCAAAATAAGATAGCCTGTATCGTTGTGAACCAGTTCCTTTCTACCCATCAGTAAAGCCTTTGCTATGTTTAAACATATTTTGGGTTACTTATCATAATCTATTGATTAGAATGCTAAGCCAAAATGGGTTCGTTCGCTACCCAGGACAAATCTTCGTGTGAAAGGGCGATTATTTGTTTTGGGTTTGCGTGTAATTTATCTATAATATTAATGTATTTAGAAATATAAAAGTTTCTTGATCAGTTGTCAGGTTACCATAGTAGTGCCTAGTTTAGGATCAGATGACAGTGTGTTATTTGTCCTAAGATATTTATTTATTTCTTTTCTAAGTATTTAGCATTATTAATTAAAGTGTAAATAAATAATAAACGAAGATGAGTACAAATTACGCTTTCTGTCATAAATATATTAACAGAATGCAGACTTTCACAGTAGGCTATGCAGGCTATAAAAGAGTAAACAGTCTAGCTCTTAGCTATAATTTTATCGGATACATTGAATCAGAATATGAATTGGAGGTCTAGGAGTGAGTCTTACTTCATTCAAACTATATCCGATAATTGTTCACGGAGCAAAAAGATAAGAGCATCAAAACAATACTATTTTAATTGCACTTCAGGATAAACTATATTTATTTATTTCACCAACTTGCATCGACTTTTACAGGGTTAGGCCCCCAATACAGTAGTGTCGACTTAATATTTATTGTTTATATATATGTTGTTTATATTTCCAATATTAAAATATATAACATCTGTGGGCGCCTTTGTGAATTCACTCTGAGCACAGTGGACAATTCGATCTCCGCAGCAATGAGGTTGAGAATCCGAAGTTTACGCGTCAGTGGTACCTGGCCCAGTGAATATGTACACATACATACATACATAGACTCACGCCTGTTTCCCAGAGGGGTAGGCAGAGACAACGGACGTCCATTTGTCACTATCCTTGCATACCTCTTTCGCTTCGTTTACTGACATTATATGCTTCATACATGCTCGCCGGTTTAGGGTACTTCTGACCTGACCTTTCTTAAGTACGTCTCCGATTTGATCAGAGAATGTTCTACGAGGATTTGTATAGGATTATTATCGTCAAACGTCATTTTAATATTTAAAGTTATTAGAAAAAGATATTTTCAAGTATAAAAATATGAGCGTAGAATTAGTATCGTCGGATCTCATACTGATATGTGGAAATCATCTGAACGACATGTAACTTTATGGACTTTTTGCAAGTGTAGCCTCCTTGATGGCCGCTATTAATGCGCCATTTGGAGTGAGCTGCTTGGCTTGAGTAATATGACACTTTTGTAGTATTTGGTCAATATTATACGACAGTATAATACAAATTATCATAATGATGATGAATTGACTGTTAATGATAAGGGTGATGAACTATATAATCACACTAATATTATAAAGGCCAAAAGTTTGTGAGTGTGTATGTTCGTTTGTCTTTCACGCAAAAACTACCCGACGGATAATACTTTGTAATAATATAGTTTATATATCCTAATAGCAGATAGGTTATCTATACATATAATAAAATCGTAGGAAAGTCAAAACTGTACATTGAATATTTTTTTAAATGATACTTGGGGCGTGATATTCTATTTATATCGAAGCCAAAAATATAGTTTTTGGAATTTTTGTCTGTTTATCTGTTTGTCTTTATGTATGTCCGGGCTAAACTCAATAATTACTGCATGGATTCACTTAAAATTTTATATATTTGAACCCATTAGTTGCGATTGAACTCACTGCCGCCATACCAACGAGGCATTCGTTTCTCAGTCACAATAAACCTTAGTTGCCATCTTTCATCATCCCATTAAGGTTATTTATTATAATTACGTATTAAAAGCAATCGGCAACATTGCCGACTTTAAAAGGTAATTGCAGTATAAGAAAGTATGCGATGTGACAGGAACTGGTGATGACAAATGACAGTGTAGCGGAGTGCGACGCGGCGGCTCTCACGACCACCTCTCATCAATATACATTAGGTATAGCGGCGCATACGCAGCAGACGCCAGCTCGAAACTGTTCTCATCACCATAAGCGATTTACTCATAAACTCGGATGTAATCTCATCAAAGAATTCAATTGACTGCACATGTGGCGCAGCGGCTAAGACAGTCGCATCACTGCTTCGTGTCGTGGGTTCGAGTCCCGCGCCGTACAACCATTTGTGTGACCCGTAAATAGTTGTTCTGAGTCTGGATGTAATTTGTGTCCATCATTATGTTTGTAAAGTAAAAAAAATTATAAAGTTTAACGCGGGTAAAACCGCGGGGCACAGCTAGTTTTTCATTCCTGCTTAAGGTACTTCTGACTTGGCCTTTCTTGTGAACATCACCTACTTGTTCAGACAATGTTTGAAGAGAATTTTCCCTTCCGGTTTACCATTGACATTTGTCCTATAAATCACACTAATATTATAAAGGCGAAAGTTTGTGAGTGTGTATGTTTGTTACTTCTTCACGTCTAAACGGCTGGAGCGATTTTAATACAATTAGGTATGGAGTTAGCTGACACTCTGGATTAAAATATAGGCTATCCTACTAATATTATAAAGGTGAAAGTTTGTGACTGTGTGAGTGTGTATGTTTGTTACTTCTTCACGTATAAACGGCTTAATAAAATTTGGTATAGAGTTAGCTGACACCCTGGATTAACACAAAAAGATTATAAACTTTAACGCGGGTAAAACCGCGGGTCACAGCTACTAATTTATAAAGTTTAACGCGGGTAAAATCGTGGGCCCAGCTTATTATATTATAATTTATTATGTAAGTAGGTGTGAATATATAACTACTAGTGTATTTTATCTGGGACCTTCCGGATTCTGAGACGACAGATAGTGATATACACGGCAGTGCGGAAGACTCAGCAACTGTGTAGACACGCAGTGACAGCCGCTACGGCGACGCCGCCGACGGAGCGTCTGCCCGCCCGCGTCCACTCATTAGGACTATATCGAGAGCATTACAATGGCATTACTCAGATGCACCGGGCGGTGGTGCAGAAATGGCACGCGCTGGTGCCCCCCTGCGCCCGCGCTGCTGCAAATATAGCTGGTGGTGTTGGTTATTCCGGGCGCGGCCGTCGACCCGTCGCCGCGACGCCGTCTGCTCGCCTTTTTAGTGAACGCTTCTTACAACACGCATTTTTTGCGGGCTAATAACGACGATGTCAACGTACGCGCTCTTTTACTATATTTACTAATTCATATTCTTAGAAAAAAAGCGTGATATAGTTCGTTCCGATAAATTAATTCGCTCAGATTCTCACATTTATAGTCGACTTGGTCTTTATTGGCCGGTTTTTCTTTAGAGATATAAAAATACGGTTGTGAAACAAAACGTGGGTACAATAAAATAACTATCTATACTGACGGGCCGGTTGACGTGTTGGTAGATGCTTTTCACGCCGCAAGTCGTGGGTTCAATTCCTACCCAGAGTTCTTTTTGTGTGAATGAACATGTCTGTTTGTCCTGAGTCTGTTTGTAATTAAATAAATAAATATTTTTGGACAACTAACACACTGCCATCAATCAGTTCGTTAAACACGCGGAGCCTCTGCTAAGGCAATCAGACAACTTATCAACATAGTTATAGAATAGAATAGAATACTCTTTATTTTACACCATAAGAATACATATTTCATAGGATATTACATAAACAAGTTGTACAAAGGGCGGTCTTATCGCATAAAGCGATCTCTTCCAGACAACGTTAGGATGGATAGGAGCTGAACAATAACTTATAGCTAGCAGTAGGTGTGCAATAAGAGATATACCAAAATTATGGTATATCCATAAAAAAATATTTTTATTAAATTTTCTGTTAAAAAGAAGGAAATGTAAAAAATAAAGTAAAATCTAACTAAGAAAAATACTTTACTTAACGTAGGTACCATAAATTATACAGACAAATAGTGTTCTCTGACTAGCTTTTTAAACGCTGCTATTGTCTAGGCACGTTTAATTTCGAAAAGCAAGGAATTCCATGAGCTGCCTGTACCCTATGTGCTTTAGTGTTATGTGCTCTAGGATATGTAGTGTTAGATTTTCTTATTATGATAAGGATCGCAAATGTGTGTCACAAAGCGACTCTAAATAATTTTTTTTTTTTTTTTTTTTTTTATATATAAGAGGGCGACGAACGAGCAAGTGGGTCACCTGATGGTAAGTGATCACCGCCGCCCATAGACACTCGCAACACCAGAGGTGTCGCGGGTGCGTTGCCGGCCTTTAACAGTCAGCAAACAAGTGTTTCTGACCCTTCCCCCCACCCCAATGAGCTCTGGCGACCTTACTCACACTCGGAAACACAACATTAAAATTATTAATTTTATTATTAAGGAATGTCTTCTGTAAGGTGGAGGTACTTCCCCAGTCGGGCTGCTCATTGAGCGAATAAACGCTATGCCCTACCTCTCTTAAATACTAATATATTTCTCAATACATATATATTATAGATGTATAAATAATCCTGTTCATCACTAAAAGTTTTGCCTCGGGTGGGAATCTAACCCACGACCTCTGACTTAGCAGTCAGGGTCACTAAACACTAGTCCACTCAATTATTTATTAGTTTGTATTAACAAAGGATTAGTAGTATATTAGTTATCTGGTGTCCATAGTACAAGCTCTGCTTAGTTAGAGATCAGGGCCGTGTGTGAGTAGAGGATATTTTTATTAATATCCTCTACTCATTATTACTATATGTGCATAAAAATATCGATTCCTTCTGTAAAAGGAGCGATACACATAATGTAAATACTAGATATAAGAATAATCTCATATTGCATACCACCCGTCTCCACAAAATAAGTAACTCTTTTATGGGGCAATGTATAAGATTCTATAACAAACTTCCCAATGATATTAGAGAATTGTCTACGAATAAGTTTAAAAGAATTATTAAAGCCAAATTGTGTAGCAGGGCTTATTACAAAATTTCTGATTATTTAAGTGATAAAAGTGCTTGGGATTGAGTTGTTCTGAGTCAACACACATGATTGTCATTTATCTTAAGTATATTTTATTTTAAAAAAGGATTCCTACTGAGTTTTCTGGCAGTGTTTCTCAGTAGCTGCCACGTCATGCACTGCACGGTAGGGTAAAAAAAATATGACGATTCCACATAAATGTAAATTTTTTACGGAATAAAGTACCTTTGACTTTGAATAGTTTTCTGCACAATTATCTTTCAATACCTCAATAGAATAGAGTGAGTTAATCGAACATTGATACGGTATATATTAAGCAGAAGCCGACATGGTTCAATCGCGCGTAGGCCGTAAAGCCTATCGGAGGCTTGTAACAATAAAACGCATCAAATAATTCCGCCTTGCCTTTGTGAGAATTAACTCCAGTTGGTTGCCGGCAGTCTGCCATAATAATATTATAGTTTATAGCCAGTTTAATAAACTGCAGCTTTATACGGAAAAGTATTTTTAATTGAATTTGTGCCAGGTGATGCCGCAATAAACTTTACAAATTTCATGCTTTTATACATTGAAAGACTATTATCCAGTTCTGGTTGTTACGAGTTCTTCTAAGTTATGATCTACTAGCTGCGCCCTGCGGTTTTACCCATGTTAAATTTTAAAATTATGTTTTATTCGGATGTTTTTTTTATGTTTTTTATTTTCAATAAACTTATATTATATTTACAGTAATGCATGCCGTACCACGAAAATCTCACAGGGTTTGTATGTATGTATGTATAAGCTATATTACTACAAAGTTTTATCATAATCCGTTTAGTAGTTCTTCCGTGACAAAATAACAAACATCCGTACATCCATCCTTTGCATTTATAATTAATTAGCTGTACCCCGCGGTTTTACCCGTATTAAACTGTCAGCTAATTCCATACCAAATTTTATTGAAATCGCTCCAGCCGTTTAGACGTGAAGAAGTAACAAACATACACACTCACAAACTTTCGCATTTATAATATTAGTGTGATACCGCTTACTGTAAAGAACTGCCTCGTTGGTCTAGCGGTAGCGTGTTCACTCGCAGAGAACGAGGTCCTGGGTTCAAATCCCGGGAGCGGCCAAAAGTGATTTTGGTACTTTTTTGTAAATAGAAAAATTTCTCAACATCAGCCCGAAGTCTGGGCGTTGGTTGTATTATACCCGCGGAGAGCACGTAAAGCCGTCGGTCCTATACCTGACCTCTTTCCGGTCGTGCCGCTAGGTGAGCCATCGGATCATGAGAGTAATCGAGTAGAAAGTGCTTCAGTGTTTGCGCACACACTTGTGCACTATAATATGTCCCACGTAGTTGGCTAATCTCTATAGGAGGAATACCTACGAATGACACCCGCAAAAAGTGTCTACGGGTGGGTATGTCGGACTCGCACCGACTAAACCTAACCTGACTTTTTCTGGCGCCTGATGGGGGGAGCCCCGGGAATGCGGGTATGCTGCTCCGGTGCCCCACTTTTCCGTGTCCCAGATGCCCTGCCCTGGATTGCCCTCCCCTATTGCCGATTCCTGCCAGTCCAGCACAACGACTGCGCCACTAACAGATCGCTGTCTTCCCGGAGCTGCTTGCACGTGGCGGCAGTAGAGGACACTTCTCATACTGCTACCGCAGCCCCGAAATAAATATAATACTCGTATTGTGAGATCACGATTTGTTAACTTTGAAAGAACAATGCTCACAATGTATGGGGAAAAAACCCAGGCCCGGCGCAAATAAAATGTATCTCAGATTTTAAGTATTTATATGTGACATAATATTCAGTAGGGGGCATTACCAAAATCTTTTTTTTAAATGTCATAAATTGCTAGTTGTTTTATGTAAGGAGCTTCAAAAATGTGATTTTTTTTTAATTATTTCTTTCTTTACAGTGCGTCTCCGCCTTGCAACAACCACTGAGAATATTATAATGGTTAGCGTAGTATGTTAAAATATATGTATATACATATTTCCATTAAATAATTCTATTTAAAAATTACTTTTACGAAAAAAGGATTAGCAAAATATTACGTTTAAAAACGAATTTTTGGCTTTATTTTTTTTTAGTATGAAAGTACTATTTTATACTAAGAATTTGCGATATGTACCGTTTGCGCCGGGGCCTGGGTTTTTTTTGAGCATTATCCTTTGTATATATAATAGGTCTTTACCTATGAAATTGCCGTTTTGTATGAAAAAATTTAAACGAATTTTTTTCATGAATTTTTTTATTTGTATTAATCGAAGTAATCACCCATGCAATCAATGCATCTTTGCCATCGCAGTGGCAGTTTATTGATGCCCTTCTTAAAGAAATCAGCTGGACGGGAGGCAACAAATTCTTCAAAGGCATTTTGTACTGCCTCTCGGGTATTGAATTTTTTTCCCGCCAAGAAGTTATCCAAATTCTGGAAAAAGTAGTAGTCTGTAGGCGCAAGGTCTGGTGAGTAGGGCGGATGACGGAGAGCTTCCAACCCCAGTTCTTGCAACTTGGAGACCGTCTGCTGTGCAGTATGAGGTCGCGCGTTGTCGTGCAGGAGCAGCGGAGACGAGCGATTGACCAATGCTGGTTGGAGATGCGCCAGCTTCTCCATCATTGTGCTCAGTTCTTCACAGTACACATCTGCAGTAATGCTCACCCCGTTTGGTAAGAAGCTGTGATGAATCACACCGGCGCTAGACCACCAAACAGTGACCATCACTTTTCTAGGGGTAAGTTTTCGTTTAGGGCATTGTTTAGGTGCTGAACCAGGATCCAACCAACTTGCTGAGCGCTTGCGGTTATCAAACAGAATCCATTTTTCATCGCAGGTAACAATGCGGTTCAAAATTCCTTCATTTGTGTGTCTGTTGAGCAGTGCAAGGCACGTCTCGACGCGTACTTCGCGCTGGCGATCATTGAGTTCGTGGGGCACCCATTTGTCAAGCTTTTTTACCTTGCCAATTTGACGCAAATGGACCAATATTGTTTTGACGCTAACGTCGAAAGCTGCTGCTAATTCAGCCGTAGATTGTGTATCATCAGCTTCCACAACCGCCTTTAATTCGTCATTGTCGACCAAAGTCTTCGGACGACCGCGAGGTTCATTTTTCAGGTCGAAATTTCCAGAACGGAAGCGAGCAAACCAATAACAGGTGGTGCGTTGGTTTGTAGTGTTAGCTCCGTAAACGTCGTTGATGTTGCGTGCCGCTTGTGCCGCGTTGCTGCCACGACGGTACTCATATTCCATAATTACTCGAATTTTTAACGTATCCATGATGACGAAAAAGATTGAAATGCGATGAAAATGTAACACTAATCAATAAAGAAATGACTACTTTTGGAAAAAAGAATCCATGTTTTTAAAATAAAATTAATTTGAAATTAGAATTCTTAGCCAAACAAAAATTATTTTGATTTGAAATGGCCAGTACTGCAGAACGGCAATTTCATAGGTAAAGACCTAATATTTAAGGTGTTAGTTATCACATGTACGTTGGTAGTTCTAATACAAATTTTCGTAATAAGAATGACAAGTGTAATCATTACGTCAGGTTCGAATGACGTAGGTTATTATAGAGACTAAAAATATTATTCCACGACTAGTATAAAATCTAACTGGGCCTATTGGCGTTGTTTATACCCGACTATATAATATAATAATAATAATATATAGGGACAATGTCACACAGATCATCCTAGCCCCAAACTAAGCAAAGCTTGTACTATGGGTACCAGGCGACGATATACATACTTATATAGATAGATAAATACTTATATACATAGAAAACATCCATGACTCAGAAACAAATATTCGTGCTCATCACACAAATATTTGCACTTACCGGGATTCGAACCCAGGACCACCAGCTTCGTAGGCAGGAGCACTACCAACTAGGCTACGGTGACCGTCGTATATGGCTTACACCCTTATTTAAAAACGAAGTCTAAAGTTAAACTGCAGTTGATCCTTGGTTTAGTTGAAAACCATCCAATGAAATTGTTTGATCCATAGTTCAACAGCAGTTTAACTTTAGACTTCGTTTTTAAATAAGGGTGTTAGTGTTTAAGGATTTTAAGCTTTTACCTTCTATTTTGAGCTCGGTCCCCGTACAGGATAAATAAATAAATAAATATCTTGGAACAACGAGCACATTGCTGTTTGATCGCAAATAGGTAGAGTCTGTACTATAGCAATCAGACAGCTATCTATATAATTATAATAATTGTACTAATTCTGAATGCTCTTAGTGTCCGTTAAATAAATGTCTTTAAAGTACCCGGCAACATAGGGATTCAATTGCCTAGTGCGAGCGTAGTATTTATAACAAAAAAAAAACAAAACAGAAGCAATATTTAATCTCAAAAATGGGAAATCATAAATCTAGTTGACCGGCGAGTTTCGAACCAGCACCATCTATCTAACCAATCAAGGGGTAGGCACTCTGCGCTGAGCTACGAACGATAGACACTGGCAGATCAAAATTAGGATTCCCTTGCTAACACTCTTCCGGAGGATGTAGCTACGAATATGATCCATCGGCTTTATGACTGATATGTTCACAGTTGCATGTGAAAGATCATATCATATTGTTAAAACCTTGTATAAGTTCCTCGGCATCACATACGATCGTTTTTGTAATTGGATAAGTCACATAGCAGATATCTGTTCAAGATTAAATAGTTTTGTTTATCCGTTAAGACGAATAAGTCAAGTGGTTTCTAAAGAAGCGCAATGACGGCATATTATGGGTATGTTGGTTCTATACTACGTTATGGTATTATCATTTGGGGCAGAAGTGTAGACATAGACGATGTGTTTATACTGCATATAAAATGCCTTAGAGCCATATTTGGGCTGCAACAAATAAATTCTTGCCGGCCATTCTACAGGCAATATAAAATGTTAACTGTTCCATGCTTGTATATTTTGGATGCATGTATATTTGTATTTAAGCATAAGAACCTATTTCAGGAAGCCTCTAATTCTTATAGTAGACGGGCGCGGCATCAGCATAAATTAGACAGACCTTTTACTAGACTGACTTTGACATCTAATAATCGTTATATAATGTCTATTAAAATATTCAATAAGATTCCTAATAATTTTAAATCAATCACATTTTCTAAATTTAAAAAAGAGTTAACGCAGTGGCTTGCTGAAAAATGTTTTTATAGCATTCAGGAATTCATTGAATTTAAATTATAAATTAAAATTATATTGTTAGATTGTGCTTTTGAAAAACAGTAATCTATTTAGCTTCATAAAATATTTGTACGCTCGTAAGAGCAAAACATAGTGGGCCATGTTTAATTTATAACACCTTTAATGTACGAGTACATGTGTTTGTTGTCAAATAAACATTATTCTATTCTATTCCAAATTTATATTTTATAGTATCGATCGTACCTTAAGAAGCTTAATGCAGAGCGCCTACCCCGGATTCGTAGATGGTGCTGGTTTGAGACCCGCAGGACCATTACATTTATGATTTCCCATTTTTTATATTAGATTAACGCTGTGTATTGAGAATAATGCTATAAAATTCAAATCTAGCAATATTGTTTTTTTTGACATTATTACGAGTATTATTATGTCAAAAAGTTAAATATTGTAAAATTGTGTTACAAATTAAAAGGATGTTTTAAAAATATTTATAAAAAATAATCTATAGGACGGTGTGTGTTTTGTAAATGTCTATCTGAAATGAGTACTTACATCGAATGACCTCAGATAGATATGATATGTTTGCATACAATTATTGAATCAACCTCATAAATATCAAGAAAGTGATACAATCATTCAGATTCATTGGTAAGGTTAAGAATCAACATTGGCATAATGTCTGTAATTACTCTGTTTTTACAACAGAAATAAAAACATTCTGAGATAACGTTTAAAATGTTGGTGAAAAGTTGCGTATGAATCGAAGATGACGTCATATGAATAATAGTGACTACAATAATGATGTCCTGGGTTCAAATCTCGGGTCGGGCCCAAATTAATTTTAGGATTTTTAATTTATACGAAAACTTCTCAGTGTTAGCCCGAAGTATGGGCTCCTACGTAGGACAGATCGTTAAGCAGTCGGTCCTTTACCCGATCTCTTTCTGATTGCGTCTGTTAGTTGTTGTAGGATCATGAGATGCATATTTTATTTGGTTTGGTTGGTTCTTAATTAATTTATTGACATTGTGTTATGTAATTATTGTTTTAATTTTGTGTTAATTATTGTATGCCCAAAGGGCAGGACATGGCTGATCTTAAAATTGTTCAACATCTGTATTTTGTACCTACTTATGATCCACAATAAAGTATCTGAATCTGAAAAAAAAAAGTTGATTATGAATTGAACCTGACGTCACATGAATAGCTGAAGCATCAGGAGATGGTTGACGTGGCGTGATGCGTCAGCCGCACGATCATACGATTGCAGGTCAGCAGGCAACCGTCGGCGGTCACCAGTCGATCACGAGTGTATCTAATTCAGTGCACGGCAAGTGCGTCCGAGGAATTTATTTCATGCACGCCGCTGCCGCGCACAATCGACGTTTTATTTTTGTGAAACTCGGTATCTCTCGCTGCAGTACATTCCTCGACGCATAATTTTGTTTCAGCCTTTTTCGACGGTTACAGCGTAAAACGCTTTGATGTTAAAGAGGTTAGATAGATAACTCTTTACTGTACACCAAGTAAAATAAAACTTGTGAGGTGTCAAGGGACACCCGGATGGAATGAAGTTATTTCTTATTATTTATTATGTACAAAAAACCTGTATACACTCAACAAAAATAAACGTCGCGACACCACACTGTTCAATGCGAAATAGAAATGAAAATATCGGGCTTGCTTTCTATAAGAGAGAGAGAGAGAGAGATAGACAGAGAAACATGCGCACGCCGCACAGCTGCAAAAAGTGTCGTGACAACTTTTCGTGAGTTTTTCCGTCTAGCCCCCTTTCACAACGCGCGATAAGGAACTTCGTTCCAAAATAGAATGAACAAGGATGCATTACAGAAATGTACAATTGGCGGCCTTATCACTAAATGTGATCTCTTCCAGACAACCTAGGCAGGGATTGGAGTATGGAATAAAAGAGTTTGGGTAGTTGCCAGTGTACAAAAATGATAAAATGGTACGCGCTGGTACCATGACTAAAATAGTGAACTTAATACGCTACAAACTTATACTTAACTTACATATTACATACCATCTATACTATATATAACTATATACAAATCTATACATATAATAAAATCGTAGGAAAGTCAAAACTATACATTGAATATTTTTTTTAAAGGATACTTGGAGCGTCATCTACAATCGATATCGAAACCAAAAATATAGTTTTTACAATTTTTGTCTGTATGTATGTCCGGGCTAAACTCAAAAAGTACGGAATGGATTTACTTCAAATTTTGCATGAATATTACTAAGCGGTCGGGTCAACATATAGGCTACATATTATCACGCTATCACCTAAGGGGGAGGAGGTGTGATAATTTATAAAGTTTAACGCGGGTAAACCGCGGGGCACAGCTAGTTCGAAATATCTCAGTGTATGTACTGCGCGTGCGACAGTTATGATTAGGTACTTTTGTCGCAGACGCCGCCGTGGCCGGTTGGCGTCTGCGACAAAAGGAGTGCGTCACAATCACAATACAAAATCAATATGTAGTGTTAATTCCGCTAATTCAGTCTCCTTCGAGCACTCGACGAGTTAGCAGCCCTTGAGAATGGTCCGTGGAGGACTGAAACACGTGTTAGGTATCGTACTGGCGCATGTAATTTGCTTTTCAGGGTTCCGTAGCCAAACGGCAAAAAACGGAACCCTTATAGATTCGTCATGTCTGTCTGTCTGTCCGTCCGTATGTCACAGCCACTTTTTTCCGAAACTATAAGAGCTGTACTGTTGAAACTTGGTAAGTAGATGTATTCTATGAACCGCATTAAGATAGAAAAGCACAAAAATTGAAAAAGAATAATAATTTTGGGGGCTCCCCATACATTGAAATGAAACACAAAAAAATTTTTTTCATCGTACCAATACATGTCGGGTATCTATAAATAGGTTTTAAAAATGATATTGAGGTTTCTAATATCGTTTTTTTCTAAACTGAATAGTTTGCGCGAGAGACACTTCCAAAGTGGAAAAATGATGTCCCCCCCCTGTAACTTCTAAAATAAGAGAATGATAAAACTAAAAAAAATATATGATGTACATCACTATGTAACCTAACAACGAAAATTGGTTTGAACGAGATCTAGTAAGTAGTATTTTTAATACGTCATAAATCGTAAATCGCAATTTACCTTTCGTTTAATCAACTGAAATACTTGCTGCTGCGGAACCCTTCATGGGCGAGTCCGACTAGCACTTGGCCGGTTTCTTATATTGTCCTTCTTGCATGTGCACATTTTTGCGGGCGGGAGGGCGGTGCATATTGCATCCCGGTATGATTAACCTGACAACTAGCGGAATTAACACTACATATTGATTTTGTATTTTGATTGTTATGGATTTCCGCAAAGTGACACCTGATTCAATTACTTAACTAGTGCGTCACATCAAACTCTTTGCAACTGGCTTCCGCCCGCGGCGTTGCTTATAATCATAATTAGAACTATTTAGAACTACAATGATCACGATTCTTTCCACTATCATATATTATGGCATGGTTGGTAAATGCTTGCCTTTCACGCCGCAGGTTCGATTCACACTCAGGACAGATTCAGAGACAATATTATAATAATAATATATAGGGACAATGTCACACAGATCATCCTAGCCCCAAACTAAGCAAAGCTTGTACTATGGGTACCAGGCGACGATATACATACTTATATAGATAGATAAATACTTATATACATAGAAAATATCCATGACTCAGACACAAATATTCGTGCTCATCACACAAATATTTGCACCTACCGGGATTCGAACCCAGGACCACCAGCTTCGTAGGCAGGAGCACTACCAACTAGGCTACGGTATACGGTGAAATGTAATGGTCCGGCGGGTCTCAAACCAGCACCATCTACCAATCCGGGGTAAGCGCTCTGCATTAAGTTTCTTAAGGTACGATCGATACTATAAAATATAAATTTGGAAGGTTTTAACAATTTGATATGCAACTGTGAACTGTATAAATTTGGAAGGTTTTAACAATATGATATGATCTTTCACATGCAACTGTGGACATATCAGTCATAAAGCCGATGGATCATATTCGTAGCTACATCCTCCGGAAGAGTGTTAGCAAGGGAATTTTGATCTGGCAGTGTGTATCGTTCGTAGCTTAGCGCAGAGCGCCTACCCCGGATTGGTAGAAGGTGCTGGTTCGATACTCGCCGGACGATTAAATTTATGATTTCCCATTTTTGAGATTAAATATTGCTTCTGTATTTTTTTTTTGTTATAAATACTACGCTCGCACTAGGGAATTGAATCCCCTAGTCGCGGTTAACTTTATAGACATTTATTTGACGGACACTAAGTGCAATCAGACTTAGTACAATTATTATAATATTATAGATAGCTATATAGATATATAGTCTGATTGCTATAGTACAGACTCTACCTATTTGCGATCAAACAGCAATGTGGTAGGCAGGAGCACTACCAACTAGGCTACGGTGAAATGGTAGCTAAGTACCACCACACCGGCCGCAACATCCCCCGTTCTTATTTTAATGTTGGCTAATGAGGTAGGTAGAGGTAGGTGAATGCGGTTTTAGAGCAATCTTATCGTGAGTAATAGCGGAATGGCTTGTGGTGTGCGTGACTCGACGGGCCCGGCACGACGTGCGCCGGCGCCGGCGCCATACCCTTTCGGGCTAAGTTAGGCATTAATCTTTTGATTAAACTAGGTCGCTTAAGTTCTTTACGTACTTACACTAAATGACAGTTAAATATTGGAATGCCAATAGTTGAAGCAAATAGTATAAAATGAAATAATGAAATTTATTCAGCACTTGGGTATTAATACATTTGTACTTGTCAAACGAACAATGCAGTACATAAACATAGTCAGAAACAGTAATAAAAATAAATTACATTAATCCGTCCGTTCGGTATGTGTTATCACATATATTTTGGTTGGTTTGGAAATCCTTAAGTAAATAACAAGTAACTGAGCTATTATTTTTAAGTTTAGTTGTGTTACAATAAAAAAAACCGGCCAAGGTTCCGTACCCCTCTTAAATATTTATTTTATTTTGTTTTTTAGTATTTGTTGTTATAGCGGCAACAGAAATATATCATCTGTGAAAATTTCAACTGTCTAACTATGGTTCATGAGATACAGCCTGGTGACAGACGGACAGACAGACAGCGAAGTCTTTGTAATAGGGTCCCGTTTTACCCTTACGGAACCCTAAAAAAAAAGCAAGAAGACAACGAGCAGTTGGTTAGCGCAGAAGGCTCTCAACCAGTAGCTTAATTTAAGCGTCGAATACCGGAGGTCACCATAAACAACACGTATAAACAAATATGAATTCCTCTACTTATCTCTCTGGGCTATCTCGCTGACGGCCAGGAAAAATATCTCGTCGAAGTCGTCCCGCGGGAATATAACCCAAGGAACGCGCAGCATCGTTATTTTGAGTACTATGACCATCTTACTGCGTGTGCGCCGTGGCGATTATGGCATATCCCTCCAAATGACGGCCACAAATTCAAATTCAAATTCTTTATTTGCTTTAAACAGGGTGATACATAATGTGGTGTATAACATTTCAGGAGAACAAGCCCATTTAGCTATAAAAACAGCATGCAAATATCAATAAACTTTAAAGTCAAAGTCAAAGTAACTTTATTCCGTAAAAATTTTACATTTATGTGGAATTGGACTTTGGATTTTTAAAATATAAAAGCATCTTAATTGTGAATTAACACAATTAAAATCACGATGTTTATAATCGGTAATCTGTGTATGGATTACTTGTGATAAATGTTTCTACAGTTACGATTTAAAAACTCTTGAACCGAATAAAGCGCATTTTCTATCAGCCATTTTTTTAACACCAGATTAAATTTTTATAGCGGCAATGTTTTCAAGGATTCTCGAATTTTATTCAAAACTTTAACGCACATCGAAAATATGCAATGTGGCATCTTTTGGGGAAGCCTTTGTCCAGTAGTGGATATAATTCAGCTGACATGGTGATTGATATCTTGGGACAACTAACATATTTTATGTCCCAAAATAGGCAGAACCTGTACTATGATAACCAGACAACTGATAAACATACTTATATATTTCTAAATACATACATATCTATCTATATATATAAATAGAATCCCTATTTCCCTTGGTCACGCCATCACGCGTGAACGGCTGGACCGACTTCAATATTCTTTATTTTGTTGTGTTTGTTATTGTCAGGAGAAGGTTTTATGACAGAAAAAATAAAAAAACTGTGCAGAAAATTATAAAATTTTTGAATTGTTAAATTATGACGAAAAATATTATGAGTAAACCATAGAAAAGCACGACATGACAATGACAACCTAATAACAAGTTTCCATGGAAACATACTCAAGAAGGTAGGTATGTGCCTTCCTACATCCACTCCTCTTTAAAGAGCTCATATCAAGAACTTTACACAACTTTTCTAGTTATAGATAACTTTCGCCTAGACGCAGAACACATAATCGTGCTCATCACACAAATATTTGTCCTGGTTTAGGATCCAACCCACCACCTCTAGTTTAGCAGTCAAGGTCACTAACCACTAGAGCAACACTTAACCCTTTCCCGGGCAGTGGGAATATAGTTACCACCACATTTTGAACTCTATTAGCTTACAATAAGGCCCAAAACCAATAAATTAGAAATATACCTACTACCTAGTAAAGGGTTGAATCGAAATGCTCTACGGTTTAGAGCTTCTCAGTCTCAATAGAGATTAGCCATCTGCGTGGGACAATTGTAGTGTACAAGTATGTGCGCCAACACAGAGGCACTTTTTATACTATCTCTTGATCCAATGGGACGACTAGCGACATGGCCGGAAAGAGATCAGGTACAGGACCGACAGCTTTACGTGCTCTCCGAGGCACGGAGGTATAATACCGCCAGCTCCCAGACTTCGGGCTGATTCTGAGATTTTTTTCTTTTGGCAGAAAAGTCCCAAAAATGTTAGGTATCTATGGATAGCTCATCAAAAATGATATTGGGGTTTCTAATATCATATTTTTCTAAATAATAATATCCTAGGACATTATTCACACACGGCCGTCTGGTCCCAAACTAAGCAGAGCTTGTACTATGGAAACCAGATAACTGATATACTACATACTACTTTTCATTTGTAAATACATATTTACATAGATAATTACACCCAGACTCAGGACAAACAAACATGATCATGCACACAAATTTCTGTCCTGGGTGGGAATCGAACTCACGACCTTCGGCGTGAAAAGCAGGCATTTGCCTATCACGCCAACAATATATTGCTAACATCATAGGCTACGTTACTATCAGACGGGTTGTTTAAAATAAGGTATGTAAGCTATCGTAAAGTCGGCCGTAAAACAGTATTTCGCGTAGTATGGGAGATTCGCACGCTCACTCGCGTCATGATTTTCGTAATTTGGTACGTGTTTGTTGAAATAATGCGAAAACGTACCTACGTAAATAGAGAACATACGCGATGTGCAAACAAGGCGGCGGCGCCGCGACGCCATGCGCCGGCGCCGGCGCCGCTCCGAGGACACCCGATCTACGACGCCAATACTTATTTCATTAAGCATACTAATTACAATAAACATTTTGTCTGTCCCCTTGTCATCGGGGACAAACTAAAACGAAGTTAGAGTCGTTAGTTTTCTGTTCATTATGTAGAGGCGCTCATAGCTACATAGTCTCACTGATCGTCGAGGTTAAGCAACTAGGCTCGCGGTCAGCCCGTAGATGGGTGACCACCTAAGCGGTTTAATTTCTGAGCGTATCCGTGCTTCGACGGGTACGTTTAGTCTTCGTTCCCAGTGGTAGTCATTAGACAACAGTCGTTAAGCCATGTCAGAGGCCTACTGGGTGGTTTGAACCACTCTAACATTAGGGTAAATAGTTTCCATACATATAATTACAATGGGCAGCCCCCCTACAAGATGGACCGAAGATCTTGTGCGGGTCGCTGGAAATCGCTGGATGCGGATAGCGCAAGACCGGCAATTGAGGAGATCTTTGGGGGAGGCCTTTGTCCAGCAGTGGACGTCTTTCGGCTGATATGATGATGATGATATAATTACAATAAACATTCCGACAAACGACTCTATCTTATCTACATTCTGTAGAACATGGATAGAAAGCTTTTTTTTGAAGAATGAATCTACGACCTCTAGCGTGAAAAGCAAGCATTTGTCAACCACGCCAATTTTGATATATATCTTAATAATCAAACATTGCTATGGACTGCTACTCAATATGAACAGTGAATAAAGAATAGAAAAGAAAATATTATTTATTTTTGCTCAGAACATCGGCGCTTATAAATATTAAAACACAGCGTATTAAACAAATTGTGATGAACTTATTACTGCTTCTTAAAACTGTACTAACAAATATAATATGACTATTCTTTTAACTATATGTCATCAATAATAAGCGCATCTTACATAGTGCGCCGCTTCGGAACAAAAATAGGGTGCGGTTCAGTTTGGGTACCGTGGCATTGCATAAAGCAGCACCAGCGGAAAACTGATTTTCAACCACAACCTGAGAGTGACAACTTTAGCGTCTCCTCGGTGGAAGACCTATTGAATCATCGTTAATATCATCGTTTAAGGCTTTTACATGTCTAAAGACACAACCTGTAAATGGGTACGATTATTCCACGTGTTTTGGATTCGGTTTCCGTACAGGAAAACTCATACATAGTTGTTATGAGTGTGTAAATTCAATGTTTGTAAAATACCCGGCGATACACGGATTAATTTCGCTAATGCTGTCGTTGTCTTTAATTAAAAAACTTTACAATATACTAGCTCTGCCCCGCGGTTTTACCCGCGTTAAATTTTATAAACTATCACAGCTCCTCCCCGCTAGGTGATAGCGTGATAATATGTAGCCTATATGTTGACCCGACCTCTTAGTAATATTCATGCAAAATTTGAAGTAAATCCATGCAGTACTTTTTTGAGTTTAGCCCGGACATACATACAGACAAACAGACACACAGACAAAAATTCTAATAACTATATTTTTTTGGCTTCGATATCGATTATAGATCACGCCCCAAGTATCCTTTTAAAAAAAAATTCAATGTACAGTTTTGACTTTCCTACGATTTTATTATATGTATAGATGATGCCATGTTTATTAATTTTGCAGGTCTTCTTTGAGTTGTACGAAATCCATAAATTAAAAAATAAAAAATATGCGCATTCATTATATTAAAGAAATTAAATAGATATTTTATTCGTAAGTTTACAAAATTATCATATTGTCGATCATAATTTGGAGTTTTTGAATAATAATATCCTGGGACATTATTCAACCACGGCCATCTGATCCCAAATTATAAATAGAGCTTGTACTGTGGGAACCAGATACTAATATATATAACTAGCTGCGCTCCACGGTTTTACCCGCATTAAACTTTATAAATTATAGCCTATGTGTTAATTCAGGCTGTCAGCTAACTCCATAACAAATTTTATTAAAATCGCTCTAGCCGTTGAGACGTGAAGAAGTAACAAACATACACACTCACAAACTTTCGCCTTTATAATATTAGTAGGATAAGATTACACATAAACTCGGCACAAACAGACATGTTCATGCACACAATTATCCTGTCATAGAATCATACAATTTAACAAGAAGCAAAGTTTTAAACGCAAAATCTGATAACCGTAAATTTATATTTAGATCCCAAAAACAGCGAGGAAATATCTTTGACACTACCTTTATTTCAATAATGTCTTGGGAGATTATTTACACACGACTTTCTAAACTCAAACTAAGCAGAGCTTGTACTATTTAAACTAGATAACTGATATATTAATTATACTACTTTTCTTTTGTAAATACATACTTATAAAGACACCCAGACTCAGGACAAACAGACATGTTCATGCACACAAATATCTGTCCTGGGTGGGAATCGAACCCGCGACCTGCGGCGTGAAAGGCAAGCATTAACCAACCACGCCAACAGGCACGTTATTATCACAACGGCCATGCAAATTTGAAGTACACCTATTCTTTGCAAAAATTTCACTTCTTGATATCTCCATCTATGCACAGTATTTTAACTAGTAATTGTTAATGTTCTAACTAAACAGACTCAAAACGATATACGCCTTAATGATTGATATGGGATCTAAAATAAATTTTGATATGATGTCTTCCCGGAATTTCGGCCACGGCGGCCATTCTCAAAGGAGATTAGCCAGTTGCGCAGGACATATTATAGTGCACAAGTGTGTGCGCAAACACAGGGGCACTTTCTATTCCATCACTCTCATGATCCAATGGGACGACTGGCGACACGACCGGAAAGAGGTCAGGTACAGGACTGACGGCTTTACGTGCTCTCCGAGGCACCGAGGCGATATATCGCCAACTCCCAGACTAAGGGCTGATATTGAGAAATTTTCTTTACGGAAAAATCCCAAAAATCACTTTTTGGCCTGAACCGGTATTTGAACCCAGGACCTCAAAAATCAAAATCAAAATAAAAAATTATTTATTCCGTAAAAAAATTACATTTATGTGGAATCATCATATTTTTTTACCCTAACGTGCAGTGCATGACGTGGCAGCTACTGAGAAACACTGCCAGAAAGTTTTTTTAAATAAAATATACTTATCATTATCGTTGGTCACGCTACCGCTAGACAGGCACCAACTTACTTCGATTTCGTAGTCAAAAACCAGTAGATAGAAAGAAAGAAAGAAATAATTTTATTTTCATAACATATACGGTAAATACATTCAATTGTAGTACCAGCTTTAAACATTATTAATTTTATCCGTACTGATATGAAAAATAGGTATGTATTAAGGTTACGACCAAGTTGCACAAATAGAAACCTCATTACACACTCACAATCTCCATAAGTTATTGTTAATGTCCTGTACAAGTACAAGATAATTTTAGAACACCAATAAATTCAGTGAAGACGCAACATTAGAAATGCGCCCGCGCCGCGCATCGTAATGTCAACGCTGCGTACGATAAATCCTTTTATCTAATCGTTAATGTTATTGTTATTATTAAATCGATGCCTAGATACAATGGAAACAGACAGATATACACTGGCGCCACATTTATGCGGGTTAATGTGGACACGACTCTTGATTTTATTTTGCACAATACGACACGATTGTGTCACTGTACAACGATACGCAGTAAATCAACTTGATAGAATATTAGAATTCCGAACGCGCATTGGCCCGTCTTTTTTACGATAACTTACTGTCTTTGTGTTTGGGTTCGGCTGCCAGTCGTAAGTGTTTAATCTGAAGACAAGAATTCATTGTAATGAATACTAAAGTCTATTAATCACGCTAGAAATTGTTTCAGTTTAAAGGAATGGCGAGTTTTGCTTTGATGTTTTTGGAACGATTTTATACACGTGCAGAATGTTGTGTATGTATCATATCAGCCGAAAGACGTCCACTGCTGGACAAAGGCCTCCCCCACAGATCTCCACAATTACCGGTCTTGTGATGTCCGCATCCAGCCACTTCCAGCGACCCTCACAAGATCATCGGTACATCTTGTAAGGGGCCTACTCACGCTGCGTCTTCCGGTTCGTGGTCGCCACTCGAGGAACTTTCAGCCCCAACGGCCGTCGGCTGTACGAGCTATGTGTCCTGCCCACTACCACTTCAGCTTGGCAATTTTTCGGGTTATGTCGGTTTTGGTTTCTTTTTGGTTGGTTTTCGGTTACTTTGGTTCGCGTGCAGATCTCAGCATTTCTGATTCGATCTCGCAGGGAAACTCTGATTAACTGTGTGATCTTCTTCTTAGCGTGTCGATGGCAATCTAAATTAAGTCAGCCCAGAATTCAGCTACGCGTTGAGCGTTGTCAGTAGCGTCCATTAGTACTTGTAACGTGCAGGCATTAGGACACGTAGGACATGTTAACAAGTGTGCCATAGTTTGAGGGACAGATCCACACTTGCACTCTAGGTTGGAAATGTTTAAAAATCCCCACCTGAGCAGGATTTCCTTGCTTCGACCAACCTGGGTCCGGAGTCTATTCAGGGACTTCCAGGTTGGCCACGGCAACTTGGGTCCAGGCGGAAGGTTTTCAGCGGGAAGGACGAATGGGATCTGGAACTGTGTGATACAAACTAATTGCAAAATAATGTGTTCATATGCAGTGTCTCAAGTCGGAAGTCTTCGACTAGTGTGTGTTGTCAGTGATGACTTACGGAACAGATACGTTGTCGCTCTCTGTGGGCCTTATCAGACGACTCAAGGTCACCCAAAGAGCAATGCAAAGGGCTATGCTTGGCCTTTAGTGACCACGTCTCTGTTCCGTAAGTCATCACTGGCAACACAGTAGTCGAAGACTTTCGACTGGAGACTATTTTGTAATTAGTTTGTACCATGCATATTTAAAAGTAATTAGGTACAGGTTATGAAGAGTATTCAGATAAAACATAATGAGAAGTCGTGCATTGAATGCTCTCAATAAATCTTAAAGGTTAGCTATTGTTTTGGCGCCTGATTGTGCGTAGGCGTCGACGCACGTTCCGGGCTATTAATTCGACATTACCTTTGAGTGCGTTTTGTATTTGAACATGGGGTTATGTTGATAAGCCGTGTAGGATGAGTAGTTCTCATTGTTATACATATATAGACTCACGCCTGTTTCCCAGTGGGGTAGGCAATAATAACGGATTTCCATTTGCACGATGACATGATGATGATACCAGAATATCAACACCCTATCTCATCCGGTGGGGGGCGGGGGGGGGGGGGGGGGGGTGTAGAAATCATCCGAGAGAATACCTACTAGTGAACGGGCATCAAACTGCTATCGCCAACTCGTCTGCCAAGCGTGTCCATTATGGGGGATATGCCATAGTCACCATGTTTGGCAGACGGGGACCATTCTTTGAGGAGGCTTTTGTCCAGCAGTGGACGTCTTTCGGCTGATATGATGATGATGATAGATTTAATTTCGCGCTAGTTGTACTGATTATTAATTGGTTATCAAGAAACAGAATCCATTTAAAATCACGCTTAGGTATATTATTATCGGCACTCGTATGACACTTAATGATAAAGACTTTATGACGCGATGTAAGAACGTAGAACATAATAGGTATCTCTTGCAATTAGAACGATGATAAGTTAATGATCTTCTGTATTTTTATTATACTATACAATAATTTATAATTATACTACGCGTGATAAGGATTTTGTTACTGGTGTATATTCGTATCAGTTGTTTCGTTTTATCTATTGATAAAATATATTAATAAAGTTGTTAATTATTATTCAAAGAATCACTCAATGAAATAATCAATTCGCGGAATCAATGTTGTCTTTTTACCCCACTGATACTATATACAGGGTGGCCAAGGAGTTGACGTTCAAACGCAAAATTTAGATCTACTTTATGATCACAGGTCACTTTATGATGAGAACTATCCGAATCACTCCCATGTATGATCTACGATTTTCGAGATCTAGTGACCCTGAGGTCACTTAACACTAGACGAACAGGTCACTTTCCACTTATTGCTTTTGGGTACGAGGTCTGATTTGAAATATATGACTTGTATACTAAGGAGTTTAAGAGGAAATTGAAGGCGTTTCTGATCAAAAAGTGTCTCTATTCGATAAATGATCTCTAAAAAGTCTGAACCTTGTCTTAGCATTGACTCAGGAGCCTTAAGTGTTTTTGATTTTATTTGTTTAAATAGAGTCACTTATTTCAGTTTACTGTTATATTTTATTTTATTATTTTAGTTTTCATTGACTATGTAGGTATTTGTACTCCAGATTTGAATTGATGTTATTTATAACGAATTTCTTGACATGTTAATATTGAATTATATATTAGATTATCTGATTATATTTACTTTCTTGACATCTTAGGCACATTTTATTGTATATGTTGGGTTTTCTTGTGTTTCATCGGTCACAAATTTAATCATATTATTAATGATAATGTAATAATGTATGTAATGTAGTAATAGTGTAATGTAAGAGTTTATTATAGCATAAAATATATTCAAACACAATGTAATTTGTTAATGAATAAAGAACTAAACTAAACTAAACCTTGCGCCGTAATCCGTCCATGTGCAGATGTTTTGTTTTTGGTAAAAAACACTAAAAATCAAAACAAATATATGTGTAAAGTTGTAAAGCCCAAATCGAAATTGTAAATGACATATAACGACAGACTATAAAAATGTTTCCGTATACCGACATAGATATTGATAATGCGATTGATATTATTTAAATTTATTCACTATAATGGCTTATTAATGCTACTTAAAATGCTTTTATACGACATTTAGTTATTGTAGTCGGTGTTCACGAATTTATCTTGGCTAATATAATATAATTGTTGTTATTTTTGATAGGTACAGTCGAAAGCAAAATTAGATGATCAAAATGATCAAATCAAAAGGTTTTTGTTCACGTAGACTTTAAAAAAGCGCTTGTAAATAGTCAGAATATGTTTGTAGTAATACAGTTAAGTATATTGACGGTCCCCGTAGCCTAGTGGTAGTGATCCTGCCTACGAAGCTGGTGGTCCTGGGTTCCAATCCCGGTAAGTGCAAATATTTGTGTGATGAGCACGAATATTTGTTTCTGAGTCATGGATGTTTTCTATGTATATTTATCTATCTATATAAGTATGTATATCGTCGCCTGGTACCCATAGTACAAGCTTTGCTTAGTTTGGGGCTAGGATGATCTGTGTGAGATTATCCCCAGATATTATATATAATTGTTCTACGTTCATATAGATAGGTTTTGGGTTTATGAATGATTATGGATATTTGGCGCTATTTCATAAGCATATATTTTTTTTACGCTTAACGCTTACGCATTTTAGACCAATTCACCGTAACACTCATCATCACAACTGAAAGAAGTCCACTTCTGGACAAGGCTCCCATAAGAATCATCTTGTGAGGATATGCCATAATCTGGTTAGTTGGTGATCGCTGTAAGATGGTCATAGTACTCAGAAGCAAGTTGCTGCCCTTCCTCTAGTAGATATCTATGACCTCTATGGGATGAGATAGGGTGATGATATTCTGATATTCGCTACCCTCTCCATACCGTAAGCCGTAGCAAGCTACACTGCCACGCTATTTTGACGCAGATTTACAGATACAGCTTGTAAGACTAACAACATCATCTATTGAATTTATTTTAATTGAATAACCGATTTTGATCATCTACTTTTGCCGGTGACTGTACTTGAATCGTAACAAACATAAGCTCTTTTGTAATCATATCCAATTTGTAGAATGCAAATATACTGTTTTGTGTTAGATATAACAGTATCAATTTTGAAAAACGGTAAGCGACGCCGATGTTGAAATAATAGTAATTTCCTCTCACAGGAGAGTCTTGATTTAAGATAGATAGGGCACAGCGTATTCGTTCAAAGAGGAGCCAGACTGGGGAAGTACCAGCTTTACAGAAGACATTCCTTACTAATAACATAAATAATTTTAATGTTGTGTTTATGTGTGTGAGTAAGGTCTTCAGAGCTCATCGGGGTGGAGGGAAGGGTCAGCAACACTTGTTTGCTGACTCTTAAATGCCGGCAACGCACCCGTTACCCCTCTGGTGTTGCGAGAGTCCATGGGTGGCGGTGATCACTTACCATCAGGTGACCCACTTGCTCGTTTGTAGACCTCTGAAACAAAAAAAAAAAACTCTCGTCACATATTCTCCAGCCTGCATAAAGAAGTTTTGCATCAATAATAGTACAGCACTGATTAACTGGTACCACAACATCACACCATAGAAAAGCTGGTACTAAAAAAAGGTACCCAGGTACAGACGACAGCACATCCAGCTACCCCAATCGATCAATTTTTTTTATCGATTTTTGACTTTATCACATAAGCATAAGGTTTACTTTCAATTGGGGAAATTTGACAGATTGGGGTAGCTTGATGTGCTCGCGTCTGTACCATAAAGCAAATTACAGCCTACCCATGGAGAAAGGAGGAAAACCGTTATGTGTCTGCACTTAATAGTACTGAAATCAAAGCCTTCCACAACAAACAGAGAGTATTATTTCAAAAGTGAATTTCTCAGAATTAGCAATCAACGTCTGAATGGCACTTCAATTGAATGTAGGTATTGGTTGATCATTGATTAGCCCACATACGATCTCGATACTGCACTTCGGACTAACTTATGACTGATATTACGCGCCCACACCAATCGCTCGTTTCATTCATATAATTGTATATCGTTTTATGGAACTGTATATAACATGTAACTTAATTAACGCACATCATGAAAATAGTTTGTTCAGAATCCTTTTCTGAATCGATTTATATCATTTTTAATATAGATATAATTTATCATTCAAAAATAATTAAAACTACGGAAATTATTGTCATTTTAACCCTGTACAGTCAAAACAAATTGAAATGTACCGTAAGTCAAAGTAATAAGACTTTTAAAATCGCATTTTTTTTTGTATTCATACAAATTCCATTATTCAATACAAAATAAAGAAAAATAAACTTTATTCCAAGAAACTAATTTGGTAAATAAAAATGCATATACATGTTAAATTAAAAATTCAGTGTTTGTATTATGATTACAACATAATATTCTAATTGGGGTGTTTGAGGGGGTGCGTTAATTACGTTACATGTTGTATAGGCAGTTTCAAGCCCCTACACACAATCAAATAATTCATTGTGTTAGTACATAGGTCTTATCATACAACCTACAACCGCAGATTAAGACTTCCTGGGTCAAAATTCTGTGTAGGGCTAAAAAGTGATTTTGAGAATTTTCTGTTACGAACATTGATCAGTAACAGCTTCTTGGAGCTGACGGTGTCACTCTACCGTGCCTCGGCGAGCACGTAAGGCCAGTGATGGAATAAAAAGTGCTCTGTGTTTTGTGCAGAAGAATATAGTGCAGATTGTGTTACATAATGTTATGCTATCGTTATATAAATATACAAAAGCTATTGGGACACAGAAGCGACATGAAAGCGGCTCGGCACCAACCACCGCAAACTTCTTTTGTCAGGCCTGCGGCAGGCTATGTCGCTCTCGCATCGGTTTGTTTAGCCACCAAAAGAAATGTCTCTCAGAAGATATATATGCCATTATCTTGAAGCTTGGCAGACGGGCGAACGATCGCAGAATGACGTTGATAGTACACAGAAGGAGGCTACTGCCCGTTTTTTAAGAGATAAAGAGGGGTAGGGCACAGCGTTCATTCGCTCAAAGAGCAGCCCGACTGGGGAAGTATCTCCACCTTACAGAAGACATTCCTTAATAATAACATTAAAAACTTTAATGTTGTGTTTCTGCGTGTGAGTAAGGTCGCCAGAGCCCATTGGGGTGGGGGGCAACGCACCCGTGACACCAGAGGTGTCACGGGTGCGTTGCCGGCCTTTAAGAATCAGCAAATAAGTGTTGCTGACCCTTAGCAACACTTATTTGCTGATTATTAAAGGCCGGCAACGCACCCGTGACACCTCTGGTGTTGCGAGTGTCCATGGGCGACGGTGATCACTTACCATCAGGTGACCCGCTTGCTCGTTTGTCGCCTTATGTCATAAAGATATTTTTTAGGGATGAATTCTATGCCCCCATGGGATGTGACATACAGCGCTCATAGCTAGATGCTCTCACCAGTCCATAAGCGATCGGCGAGGTTAAGTAACTAGGCTCGCGGTCAGTCCATAGATGGGTGACCGCCAAAGTGATTTATTTCTTATTTCTGAGCGTCTCCGTGCTTCGGAGGGCACGTTAAGCTGTCGGTCCCGGTTGTGTCGTTAGACCACAATCGTTAAGGAATGTCAGAGGCCTACTTGGCGGCTTGAACAACTCTGACACTAGGGTAACCACTGCCCATACAAACCCAAGCCCAAGCAAGCAACTCACATTATTTACGAAAACCAGATAAATTGTGTCAAGCTTGTTTACAAACATAAGTAAGACTTTGACACCGTCGCCATTGTGAATGTGAAATTGCTATATTTTATATTAATATATTTTATAGACTTATAGTCATGATTAGTTTATGAGCTAGGAGTGGAGTTGATACCTTCTCGTAAAGCGTATATTACGTGCGTAAAAGGTCACAATCGAGACGCGAAGGCTATGCGGAAAGTAGATTGGCGCCGGCGCCGGCGCAGCCGCTCTAAGCAAATTCGGTAGAATGCGATTGCGCGTGCGAGTATGGGTCGCTCTAAAAGGAAAGTAACACTCGTCGAGTTTCTTATTTTCACAATAAGTACTACTGTCCCTTTATAAACGTTGTACGCCATTTACGGTACAAGCCTTACATAGAATTATCTATACATATAATAAAATCGTAGGAAAGTCAAAACTGTACATGGAATATTTTTTTAAAAGGAAACTTGGGGCGTGATCTACAATCGATATCAAAGCCAAAAAAAAGTGCTTAGAATTTTTGTCCGTGTGTCTGTTTGTCTGTATGTATGTCCGGGCTAAACTCAAAAAGTACTGCATGGATTTAATTAAAATTTTGCATGAATATGACTAAGAGGTCGGGTCAACTTATACGCTACATATTATCATGCTATCACCTACGGGGGAGGAGCTGTGATAATTTATAAAATTTAACGCGGGTAAAACCGCGGGGCACAGCTAGTGAAGAATATTTTTAGAAAATCGTATTTGTCAATAGTACACACGGCTCCATATCAAGCTAATTATCCAATATAAGCGGACCTCTCATTGTATGGAAATCCTATACAACGCGGGATCAGATTATACTGGAAATGTATAGCTTGATGTGTAGTCATATGTACCACACTTTCTTACACTGTTACCGGCATTTGTTAATTGAATGTAACAAATGCCGGTAACAGTGTAAGAAAGCCCTATCCATCCAAAGGTTGTCTGGAAGCATTCGCTTAATTAGTGCCTTAAGACCGCCCATTGCACATTGTATTCAATGATTCAATATAAAACGCCTGTTTTTGTGTAAAATAAAGTGTATTTTATTTTATTTGAGATTATTAGGTATTTCATTTCATTTATTTATTGTTAACAATAGTTAACCATCACAATTTACAAATAATGATTTTAAAATTTTTATAAATAAATAATAATAATAATAACTCGTG
The DNA here is from genome assembly GCA_951640165.1 of Pseudoips prasinana. NCBI lineage: Eukaryota > Metazoa > Arthropoda > Insecta > Lepidoptera > Nolidae > Pseudoips > Pseudoips prasinana. The sequence continues at coordinate 23,323,349 of OX621260.1, forward strand.
TACAAACAAATCATTTATGTTGCAATATTAAATAACATACATACCTACATAGACTCATGCCTGTTTCCCAGAGGGGTAGGCAGAGACAACAATATTAAATAACAAATATATATAATAAGTAAATATAATAAGTCATCGGTAGTTTCATAAACTCCGAGTCAAAATCGTAGAATTCTTTATCTTTATTTGCAGGGATATATTAAAATGATATAGAATATCATCATCCCATCGAAGTCGTCCGAAGGTATACCTGCCAGAGAATAGGCAGCAGCATTTTTCTGTGAACTATGGCCATCAAACGGCGATCGCCAATCCGTCTCTGCCAAGCGTGGCGATTTTGGCATATCCCCACATTCTTCGGGCAGGCTTTTGTCCAACATAAGACGTACTTTGGCTGACATGATGATTCAAAATCAAAAATCAAATAGTCACTTATTCCGTTAAAATATTACATTTGTGTGAAATCGTCAATTTTTTTTATCCTACTGCGAAATACTGCCAGAAAACTCAGTAAGGATCCTTTTTTAAAATGTTTATTTCTTACATAAAATTACATTGTATTTAAATTTGTTAATTTAGAGCGACTCAATCCCAAGCTGTTTTGTCACTTAAATAATCATCATACATTGAGGTTGTGGAATGAACTCCCTGTTACGGTTTTCCCAAGAGACTACAGCATGGGGCCTTTCAAAAAGAGAGTTGTAAGGTTTCTAAAGAGTCGGTAACGAGCTAATGGTGCCCCTGGTGTTGCAAGCGTTCATAGGCTACGGTGACCACTTACCATCTGGTGGGCCGTATCCTTTTTTGCCAACTAAGATGTATAAATAAAAAAATAATCAGTAGTTTTGTAGTAAGCCCTGCTACACAATTTGGCTTTTATAATTCTTTTAAACTTATTCATAGACATTTCTCGGATTAAATATATTAGTAATTGATATTTAATCACCAATCTTATCCTATACCTATTAATGTTATTAGCGTACATTGTGAAATCACTGGAAACATAGTTAAAGATTAATTTTGTAATTTATGCATCCACTATTTGGTAAATCATGTTGCAGTTAAGACTATGGAATGCAATTATCAGTAAAACCAGTAATTATTGATTAATGAAGTTTGTATTTATTATTGATTCAAGGATTTCAATGAAAATGTTAGTAGCATTTTCATTTAATACTTCTATAAAGTCTATTTAATGCAGTACTTAACACAGTTCATTCAAATTCGTTATGATGTCTCGCCGCGCGCCATTTGCAGGCGCCATGTCATTTCTGAGTTTATATTATGTAAGGCATAATATATTTATTTTAATTTCCATAAATTAGAGAAGTATATAACTTGGCATCGTATATTTTGCGTTTATTAAAGCTCTACGCAAAAGGAGGCCGGTATAAATTTGAAGTTTTAAACAGACATATAAACTGGGTTTAATCAAGTTGTTTTTGTCTAAGGCTATAATAGTTGCTGTGAATATCAGAATATTAATTATCATCACGCTATCTCATCCCGTGGGGGGCATAGAAATCGACCCGAGGGAATATCTACCAGGGGAAGGGCAGCAGCTTCCTTTTGAGTACTATGACCATCGCCAACTCGTCTGCCATGATGATGATGATGTGGATGATCAAATATTGTAGTTCTTTATTAGTTTTGACTCGAGGATTTATGAGTTATATGAAATAGGGGTGATTATCTCCTTTGATATTGCCGATTTATTAGACTGATTTTTAGTGTTCCGTACTCAGAGGTTAAAAACGGGAACCTATTCCTAAGAGTTCGCTGTCCGTCTGTAAAAGCCCGCTTTATGAAATTAATCCCATTGTCACGGGTAATTTACAAACCAACAATTGATTGACAAATAGTATATCCAGACTCAGAACAATTATTTATGGTATCGGACCCGGGACACGAAGTGGCGAGGCGACTATGTTAACCGCTGCGCCGCACGTGCAGTACAGTTTTATGACATGTGCTTGAAGCCGCATGATGGAGAGTTAGGCGCCTAAATCCTCTCTATTTCATTGTCCATAGAAATGTGTCGCCACGTTCATACGGTCACTTCTTCACGTATATTTATGATCTTAATGAAATGAAATTTTATTCAGCACTTGGGTATTAACATACACTTGTACTTGTCAAGGTCACAATGCAGTACATAAACATAGTGGATAGTAAAAAGTTACAAAAAAAAAAATAATTTGTCACTCCGTGCGGTTTGTTTTATCGCATATATTTTCTGAAATCCTTAAATAAATAACAATTTACTAATCTATTATTTTGAAATTTAGTTCTACTATATTAAAATTAAAGAATTGAAGACTAAAGCAAAAGACGAAATTCTAAATGAGGGAGTGATCACATGCACGGGATCACCGATCACGCGTTAATGGACCAAAGCAATCCTTAAGGCTATATAATATATCTGACGGGCCTGTTGGCGTGGTTACCAAACGCTTGCTTTTCACGCCAGAGGTCGTGGGTTCGATGTATACCCAGGACATATATATGTGTGCATGAACATGTCTGTTTGTCTTCAGTCTGGGTCTAATCCTACTAATATCATAAACGCGATAGTTTGTAAGTAAGGATGGATGGATGTTTGTTATTCTTTCACGTAAAAACTACCGAATGGATTTAATGAAACTTTACAACAATATAGCTTATACATCAGAATAACACATAGGCTATAATTTATAAAGATATTGTGTGAATTGCTCAAAATATGACGATAAGTGTCAAGTAAGTAGGAAAAATCTACCATCTGCGAGCTATTCCGGCGTGCACTGCCAAAACCGCTAGAGGTATACATTCTAATAATATTATAAATGCGAAAATTTATGAGTATAGATGTATGGATGTATGTTTGTAACTCTTTTACGCAAAAAATACTTTAACGCGGGTTAAACCGCGGGGCATAGCTAGTTATCTATATAAGTATGTATTTACAAAAGAAAAGTAGTAGGTATATGTAGTATATCAGTTTCCAGGTTTCCATAGTACAAGCTCTGCTTAGTTTTGAATCAGATGGCCGTGTGTAAATAATGTCCCAGGTCCCAGGATATTATTATGGCTTACACTTCTCTCTGCATCTCAAAATCCTCACATGAATGGGAATGGACCGCGATATCCTTTTAACTAACTGTTTAGAATTTTAAAAAATGTTCATAAGATACCTAATGCATATGTTTTCGTGTTCTGAATTTCCTTGCATAGTTAAAACGGTCTAGTGGTTAGTGACTCCCACCCGGGCTAAACTGTGATGAAAACTATTATTTGTTCTGTGTCTAGGTGAAATTTATCTGTAATATGTATTTTATTTAAGACTAGCTGTGCCCCGCGGTTTTACCCGCGTTAAACTTTATAAATTATCACAGCTCCTCCCCGTACGTGATAGCGTGATAATATGTAGCCTATAACTATGTTGACCCGACCTTTTAGTAATATTCATGCAAAATTTGAAGAAAATGCAGTACTTTTTGAGTTTAGCCTGGAGAAACATACAGATAAACAGACAAAAATTCTAAAAACTTTATTTTTGTCATCGGTATTTAAAAAAATATTCAATGTACAGTTTTGACTTTCCTACGATTTTATTATATGTATAGATGCTTATTTTGTAAATATGGGTACAGTACATGATGTTAAATACAATTATGTTAGTTCAGCCAAATTGTACCATCAGGAATGCGAAAGGTCCAAGAACAGAACAGCAACAGAAATAGACAGAATAATTACAAACACATAATAAAATCAGTCAATCATATATATCGTAAGGGTAGAATTCACCCTAGTGTCAGAATTGTCCAATCCGCCCAGTAGGCCTCTGACATGTATTGAAGACTGTTGTCTAATGAAAACAACTGGGACCGCACTTTAACGTGCCCTCCGAAGCACGGAGACACTGACAAATTACACCACTTTGGTGGTCACCCATCTATAGTCTGACCGCACGCCTAGGTGCTTAACCACGACGATCACTTATGAACCGGTGAGAGCAACTGGATGTGACCGCAGAATATTAATAATAATGATAAGCGTATTTACATTTCTTAAAAATCAAACAAATGCGTTTTCTTTTTCCGCAAGTTAACTCTAAAACATTGTATAAGCTTTTTTCCTAAAAAAGAACTTCATCATCATCATCATATCTGCTGAAAGACGCCCACTGCTGGACAAAGGCTCCCCCAAAGATCTCCACAAAAAGGAACTTGGCTTTATTTTAATAAAAGTAAACTCAAAGCCTTCCAAGATTTAGGTAACTTAATGGGGTCCGTGGCTTAGGCCCCCAGTGGTCGAGGCACCTGTGGCCTACGCCCCCGATCGGATTTATTTTATATCATTTTATTTTTGTGCTTTTTCACTTAGTACAGTAAATGAGAAAAGTGTTTCACTATAATAATATTATTCCTTGCCAAACAAAAGTTATCTATCAAATTGCACAGAAAATAGATCGCCACTTAACCTTATCCTTACACACCTTTTTCTACATTAAAAACATATTTATTATGTACAATCATCCAGAAATTAAAAAGACCTCATATAAAATGTTAGTGAATGTCATTAATATAAAATATATTAATATACATTTGTAATAAATTACCATGTAGAAATATTATCTTTCAACTTGAACCAAATCGTTAGCTAACTGAGCCAAACCAGTTATTGGCAACAATAAAAAGCCCATCTTTTTGTCTACAACATTTAAAATAATAAGGAGGTATGAATAGATATTAAGTATATCTCTTTCACACCTGAGTCAAGTTATTGAATATTGCAATATGTAACCGATACGAAAGTCATCTCATAATGACGAGCGAAGATCCTTCACAAGGGCTTGTGCGAAATATTTACAATATAGTTAAATATAGACTTGTTGGAAAAACATTGTTGCACGCTGGATTTGCGTTGCGTTCTAGAAATAAGGAAAGAAGTCCATTCTTTATTAAAAATTGTATGAAACGAAAATTGGAAAATTACGAGTGAAAAGTACAGTGACGAAATTCTAATCTACAACAATATATAAAAAATAATGAAAAATAACTAAGACTTTCATTTTTCAAAACATACATCCAATATAAAAGCATTGCTATGACTTAAATATAATTATGATTTAATGTAATACATATACCACCATTAGACATTTATTATTTTTGTAAAATATTTTTGTGCCTGATAGTACATTTGATCAAAAATTGCTTTGAATTAAAATAATCGAATCGGGGGCGTCGGCCACAGGTGCCTCGACCACTGGGGGCCTAAGCCACGGACCCACTTAATGTACCTAAATAAATGGGGCCATGCAGAAAACACTTGCGCATGAGTGCTGTGCTTGCGACTGCAGGTATAATTTGCCATCAAATAGAGATATATATAAGTATCCACTGGGCGTGTGTCTGCACCAGTCTAACGACACTCTTCTAACCGTTCGGTCTTGGGAGAGGCACACCAGCATGGACTCCTGGAGACACAGAAGACTAAATAACCCTTGGTATTGCCACTAATCAATGTCCAAACCTGATGTCCACTTGTTTTGTTATTAGCAAAATTTAAAAAGAATAACAGCAGAACGACTACGGCGTCAAATGAATGCAACTATATTTTGAAACCAACTCTTCGGTGCATAAAGTTCTAAATCCAATGTTGCATATCCATTCCCGAGAACCCCTATTACTGGATGACTGATCCAGCTAAATCCTATACTCGGATCCAGTCCAATTGAAGTCCAAAGATGTTTTCAGTGGTCTGATTGCCATAGTACAAGCTCAGCTTAGTTAGGGATCAGATGTCAGTGTGTTAATTGTTCCAAGACATTTATTTAATGGCTAAATATGACTGGTTTTGAATGAAGCGTATATATTCGTTGAAGGAAGCGTATCGGCAGAATCAATAAACATCGTATTACTCAACCGTATTTACGGTAAGTGCCGTTCGATCAGGAACAACTGACTCATGCGCCATTTTTGAAAGTAAATTAGGTCGCAACGATATTTAAGTAGATTCGGTGCGGCCACGCGTTTTAAATATTCCAGAGGAACTGTGTGCCTGTGTAAAAAAGAAAGGTCGACCAGCCCGAATTTTGACCACGGCGGCCATTCTCAATGAAGACTAGCCAACTGCGTAGTGTACATATTATAGTGCACAAGTGTGTCCGCAAACACAAGAACATTTTCTATTCCATCACTATCTTGATCCGATGGGACTAGCGACACGACCGGAAAGAGGTCAGGTACAGGACCGACGGCTTTACGTGCTTTCCGAGGCACGGGGGTGTAATACCGTCAACTCCCAGACTTCGGGCTGATACTGGGAAATTTCTTTTTACGGAAAATTCCCAAAATTACTTTTTGGCCCGACCCGGGGTTGAACTCAGGAACTCAGAATCTGCGGTTGAGCACGCTACCGCTGGTTTTAAAAAAATAATAAACATGTTGGACACCGCCTGCGCCTGCGCCGGCTCACCGTCGCATCGAATTAAAGTTGAGGCATTAGATGTAAAGTGAGACGGAGGCGATGGCATGCATGTTTATTGAACTATGTTAGTGCGAAAGGCCGATGAGAGGAATTTATAAACATTTAAACAGTGTGCGTTGAATACTACATGTGGTCACAGTATAAATATAGACAGTATGGAAACTAACGTACTCTGGCCAAATTGGAGACGTTTTCAAGAAAGGTCAGGTCAAAAGTATCCTAAACCGGCGAGCATGTAAGAAGAATATAATGACAGTAAATGAGGCGAAAGAGGTGTGCAAGGATCGTGACAAATGGAAGTCCGTTGTCTCTGCCTACCCCTCTGGGAAACAGGTATGAGTCCTATGTAGTACAGAAACTAAGCCCTGTTGATGAAATAATTACCTACACTCCATTGAAGCAATACGGTTTATTCTTTAGGATATTGATTTTTCTTTCAAACAAAATAATATTGTTTAAAAAATTAGCACGTAGTTTAAAATACAATAGCTCCGGTTTTATGAATTCAAACGTGCACTTCGCAATACCTTTGTGGTTCGCAGTACCATTTTTTAAAAGATCGCAGGGTTAAACTTATACGTGACCGCTCGTCTTGACACTGCACTCACGAATGACAGCCCCGGGACAACTGCTCAGGGATCTTGTCGATCCTGGGGCCGCTGGCATTTGGAGGAAAAGAACTCCACTCGTCTTGTATAAGCGGTCCCAGGAAGAGGTGACTTGCTGTAGCTCAGGTAACGTGCTTGTGCGTGCTGGGGAGGCGGAGGCATTCAAGCCCCTCTCTTCCCCTGGTGAGAGTCTTGACGCTCAGTGTACAGCGGGGGTACTGGCGAGATCATTCACGAGTACCCAGAGCCCCCGCTACAAGCACTGTGAGGCTGGCTACCGTGGTGGTTTTAGTGGGTCGAGCCACACACCACGCGCGACTTGATGTAGTGTCTGTGAGTGAAAGAGAAGGAAGCATTATGTCATCTCTTGCGCACGCGCGGTCGCGATATTCAGTCGATAGTGGGCACGTGTGTCTAAGAGCCCACAATCTAGATAGAAACACAACATTTTGGCCATTTCCATCACGAAAAAAATAATAAAAAGGGGGTCTTGTCGATGCGCATGTTTGTGTGAGTCTGCCGTTTTCAGCGTTTGTAGGTAGTTTCCTTACTGTGTATATTTGTATACTGTGATGTGGTGCTCTATGGCGGACTGCCGTTGAGAGATTTATCCTTAAGCTTACGATACGGTATCTCGAGCAACGATTGAATTGTAGATTCCGAGAACCGCTGATGTATTACTACAAAGTTACACACTAATACTGTTGCACGTAATGTGTTTTAGTTTTATGAAGATGGGATTTAAATAATGTTTATATTTATTTTAACATACTGAAGATGTTAATCAAAGATTTGGAGTAGGTAATATAAAGTTTATTTCTTCATTCGAGAGTAATAATACGTTTTCTTTTTTTTTAAGACATGTGTTGCGGGGTACTTTACAAACATATATTTGACGTACAAAAAGGGCACCCAGACTAGGTGTCACACAAATAGTTATCTTGTGCGCAAATCGAACCCGGGACACAACGCGGCGAGGCGACTGTCTTAGCCGCTGCGCCACACGTGCAGTCTAGAACATAGAAGTACTTACTTGCAGTAGTTTTAATGTTTATTTCGGTTTGGTGCAATTAAATTTAATATATCTAACTATATGTGACTTTCCTTGGCACTTGGTAAAATTCTAATTGATATATAGACATTAAAAGATTCATAATGTACAAATTCCAAAATGCGTGGGTAACGACCGACCTTAGATTTTTAATTATTGTGGAGAGAACTATAATAATAATATATAATATAAAACTGCAATTTGAACTAATTCATATAAAATATCAACAATAACTTAATACAGAAGGCGTCCAAGTATTCCTATTAATCGAGTCTGGAGTCTGGAAAACGGGCTCAGAAGACGGGCAGTATTTCCACGTGAAATAGCCAGGCTTATTCTTTGGCCAAAGAATAGACCAGCCCTGTGGTAATGGGAGGAGTCAAACAAGCACCCAAATAAATAGTTTTCTCTTCCTCCTAATGTCCTCTTCGCGAAAAAAACGCTAAGCTTAACACTCACAACTAACACACTGCCATCTGATTACAAACTAGACAAAGCCTCAACTATGGCAATCAGACAACTGATATACACACTTATATATTTCTAAATACATACATGTTATAGATATATATACACAGAACAAATAATCGTGTTAATCACACAAAGATATGTCCTAGGTGGAGATCTAAACCACGACCTCTGGCGGTCACGGTCACAACCCACCAGACCAATAGACTATACTTTCTCAAATACTTACTATAAATTGTCATTTAAAACATCTTGCGCGTGATCATAGCAGAGAACACTTATTTGGGTTCCTCAGGACATTAAATCGATCATCTCCAACGGATTACGGCCGTGAATCTACATTATGCTACAGTCGCTGTCAGATATTAATCCTATTATAGTCGTTATCTATTGAAATCTGTTCGTGTGACCGTAGAACTCCGAGCTATAAATCTGGTGAGACATTTTGACCTATTTGTTAGTCTTAGCAGTCACAGTTGTGTTTAATCCTTTTATTTAAATATACAGGGTGGCCGAGGAGTTGACGTTCGAACGCAACATTTAGATAGATACTTTATAATGAGGAGTTAAATAAATAAAATAAAATAAAATAGCCTTTATTTTCTTCTGACCTTTTCACATCTTGTAATGAAATAGAACATAAAGTAGTAACTTTACTTAACTAAACTGTACTTATTTATATTTTTCATATATGTATAACTTAACTTTTAATATCAGTTATCAGGTCAGGCTGTCTTACGACATAGGCCTCCTCAAGTCCCCTCCACCTATGCCTGTCCATTGCTGTCACTCTCCAACCTTTGGGCAGATCGTCTTTCCGTCTTTTTTTCTGTCTGCCTATACGTCTCTTTCCTTCCCGCGGATACCTGAGAGGAGAGAGACTATGAGATGAGGAGTTAGTTGGACGGAAAGAAAAACAAATGTGGAAGTATTACGAATGGTAGATGAGAAGAGACGCAAATTAAGAACCATAGAAAACAGAAGCGGAAAGATGTTAAGGCACTTGATACAACATGCACCTTTATGAGGAATATTTTGAAGGCAAAATAGAGGCAAGGAGAGGACGAGGAAGACCAAGAAGGACCTATTTGGATCAGATGAAGGAAAAGATAGATGTAATGTCGTATCAAGAAGTGAAAGCGCTCGCCGAAAGCCGAGACGATTGGAAGAAGCTCCACCAACAAGAGCATAGCTCTTAAATATGATGATGATGATGTCATATCACCTGAATGTATGTTTTACAATTTTGCGTAGTTTTCAAGATTGAATTTTTTTCGTAAATTTCGATTTTTTTCTCGTTCTGATGAACATTTTGTGTTCAGTTTTATGTGATAACTAATTAGCATAGTTTAGCTTCTCGCCCGAAAAAGTATGGTTTATCTAATCATTGCAGAAATGACTTAGAATTCATTCGAAAGTTCAAAATTAGGGTTTGAGCTCAGGACTCATAAATTTTCAAATTATCAATAATACGCAAAGAACATATATGGGGGTGATTCGGATCCTCCTCATCATAAAGTATCTAAATTTTGCGTTTGAACGTCAACTCCTCGGCCAGCCTGTATAACTGTGTCAGCGTAAACTGGTAAATATAATCACTGTCTGTTGAGTGTTACGAGTACAATATGCATGTTTAATTTATTTTACCTTTTCTAATATTGTTTGAATTACTTTGGTTGGTCAGTTGGACTAGTGTTTGGTGACCCTTTTTTATTTGTATTTATAATAATAATAAGATCCTGGAATATTAGGTATTCACACACGATCATCTGATCTCAAACTAAGCAAAGCTTGAACTATGGTAATCACTTTTCTACCCAGACTCAGGACAAACAGACATATTATTATATGCCACAATTAGCCAGATTAAAACAATAATAAATTGGACAAAAAACAGTATAGTACTTTTTAATGGTCAGGTCTTTTTTTTGAGGATATGCATGTCGGACTTAGCACTTGCACAGCACATTCTGACAAACTTTCTTATTTATATTATTAACGGGCCTGTTGGCTTGGTTGGCAAATGCTTGCTTTTCACGCCGGACGTCGTGGGTTTGATTCCCACCCAGGACAGATATTTATGTGCATGAACATGTCTGTGTGTCCTGAGTCTAGGTTTAATTATCTATTTACAAAGGAACAGTAGTATATCAGTTATCTGGTTTCTATAGTACAAGCTCTCTTTAATTTGGGATCCGATGGCCGTGTGTAAGTAATGCCCCGGGATTTTAGTAGGATTTCCATAGTATAATATATTTGTTGCACTTCTGCTACTGTTTAATTTACTTACAGTCCTATCCATCCAAAGGTTTTTCTTGAAGAGATCGCCTAAGCCGATAAGACCGCCCATTCAACATTATTTTAATTATATTCAATCTATTTTGGTACCTCTTCCGTTTGAGTGTTTACAATAAGGACTCGCATTATATCTATCTGTCTATCTATCAACATCGTCATCATATCAGCCGAAAGACGTCCACTGCTGGACAAAGGCTCTCCAATTGTCTATTATAGGCATAGATTAACATATCTATTATATAAAAAAGCACAACAGCTTAAGTTAAGGCAAGTCGTCAGCGCTCATAAAAAAGTCGTGAGGGAAGGCCCCGATGTTATATGCATTATAGACGCATGTAATAGCCGGTCATTTCTATAACTACCGTATTCACTCACTAGTAACATTGATTAATAACGTTTTTGAAAAATTTCTATAAAAAATAAAAATAAAATAAAATATAATTTATTAGCAGTCCAGTTTTTACAAGTAGTTTATACAGTGATAGTCTCACTAGGCAATGCCTGTATCGAGGCTATCGATGTGATTCGATACGATTACAAGCTAGGACTTTAATTAAAAGGAAAATACATCAAATTTTATTTCTAACAATAATAATTAAATTCAACTAAATAGGTAGGTACAATGGATTAAATAATAACTTAAATAAATTCATTTAGAAATTTTTTATTTTTTTATTTTATTTTATTGGGACATTAAACAGTTACACATTACAGCATAATATAATAAGTGTAAACAAGTAACGTAGTAAACGTGTAACCCACACCAATGTCCGCAAAATAATAGGTAAAAGAAAGTTAATCTTAATCTAAACTCGCGCGAGTTTACTAAAGCGTTAAAAGGAAATCTCGATTGTTATTTTAGATGATCAATGGCAAGTTTTTTGAATTTTGAAGTAGAAAGTGCAAAAATGTCTAAATGTACAAGGTGTGTGTTATATGTCTCTACGAGGCGACGTAGAGGCGCCCGCACTCCGGCGTTAGTTCGGCACCTTGTAGTGTAGAACAGCCGAGGAACACGCGCCTCTCGCCGCATCACAGATCTAGGTACAATGTAACACAATTGATTTGTGATGTTAGAACAGTCAATTTTATTATTACATAAACCATACAGCGTCAAACATGTAAGAAGTTTCCTTCTGGACTCCAGGCTTAAGATTTTGTATTTTTCAAGAAGCTGCGGATAAGGCAGTTTTGAATGATAGCATCGGTAATGCATAGCACGTAAAAATAATAAATATAACCGAAGTGTGAGGATATGTTACATAAAATCTCAAGTATAGGAAATCATAAATTTAATCGTAAATTTATCTGCCAGTGTCTATCCTTCGTAGCTTAACGCAGCGCGCCTAACACGGACTGGTACACTAATTACCAATTTTTGAAAAAATCCTTTATGGTGGGTATGTCGGACTTGTACCGACTGAACCTATCCACCCGTGGGACTTCTCTTGATGGTGGCCCTCCTTTTGCGCCAAGTCCCACGTCCCCTGAAACGACAATTACAGTTAGTTAGTTACCTAGATAAAAATCTAAGTAGTTCATCATCACCATCATCATATCAGCCAAAAGAAAGAAAGAAAGAAAGAAAGAGAGAAAGAAAGAAAGAGAGAAAGAAAGAAAGAGAGAAAGAAAGAAATAATTTTATTTTCATTACAAATACGGAAAATACATTTAATGTGGTACCTATACATTTTAATCATTATTAATTTTATCCGTAGGTACTGGTATGAAAAATGGCCCTATCTCAGCTAGTACTGCATTTCTGCAGTGCTGATCTTCCGATAGGGCCAGTAGGTACTGGAAGCGTGATACCAGACGAATTTACATTATAATACTTACAAGCTAAGAAAAAATCCTGGATTGATACAACATTATAGGTACATAGCTACACTTTAAGATTATTATTAGAACAGAAAAATAGAACAGAACAGAGAGAAAAATTATTAATAACAAAAAAATATAAATAACAATTAACGCTCATAACAATACCACGACACATAAATAACATATAATCACATTACTCATCAAGACGTCCACTGCTGGACAAAGGCCTCCCCCAAAGATCTCCACAATTGCCGGTCTTGCGCTATCCGCATCCAACGATTTCCAGCGACCCGCACAAGATCATCGGTCCATCTAAGTAGTTCCCTAAGTATATTTCACTAGCTAATAGCACAAACATATAAATTTATTAACAGTCAAAGCATTTAAACACTTCCATTTTCATTATGATGAAACTTACAGTTGTTTGCTTTCACTGCCATTGTGCTTAAATTATGGCCAGTGCAATTTCTAAGTTATGCGAGAAGTTACTTAAAAATACGATAACTACCATTTGGTAAGCAATTCGAGATAAATTATTAGATTATCGGAGGTAGATTAAAATTAATTATTGAGTATAATTAATTTTAAAATCATAGACGGAGACAGGTATTTTAAATAATATCGTTATTTGAGTTTAACTGAGATAAAGACCTAGATATTTAGTCGTATATTCATATTTATCAACTGTTATTGCTCGCTAAGAATGTTTATTCGTAGCCGTTTGGCACAGTATAAATATGGACAGTACGGGAACTAGGCCTAGATGATAAAATACACTCCATAGGGTATTAAATTTTATTGCTTTTGTACGGTTTTATCGTACATTTTTCTGCTTACTCTTCAACCTATTTTAGGCTAACGATGCGCGTCATAATTTTGCAATATATAAAATAGCATGCATAACAATTTTTTTCGTTGTTAAAAGATAACGCCCGCATTAGGGAAATACCCCCCGGAGTTGCGGGCTACTTTACAAACATATAATAGACGGACACAAATTACATCCAGACTTACAACAACTATTTATGGGTAACAAAAATAGTTATCCGGCGTGGGATTCGAACCCGCGACGCGAAGCGGCGAGGCAACTATCTTAGCCGCTGCGCCACACGTGCATTTAGCAATATAAAATAGCATGACTAACGAGTTTAAATATAGTGAATATTTAAGTTCTAAGTAAATTAGTAGTAGTAGTTAGTAGTCTAGAGTAGAAGGCGAGTATTTATTATATATATACGAATATTTGTTGATAGCTACACAGTTATATGTGTAACCACAGATATCTAATAACTATTCACAAATATTGAGAGAAATAATCGCCTACTACTCCATTACTGTAATTTACTTATAACTTAAATAAACATTACTATTGCGTCTTAGTGGAAGGTGTTTCTCCTTAGTTAACTTACAAACCTTCAGAACAAATCGGTGTTCGAAGTTAACTATTACAACCCGTACATATTTTAATATTGAACTTTCTTACAATCAAAATATTTTTATTTCAAAAATCAGCAGGAAGTTTAAATTAGCTGTGGTTTTAATGAAGCCGAGTTTAAACAGCCGTGTACTTTACAAATATCGGATTGATAAACTTATATGTGACCACTCGCGGCACTCACTACTGACAGCACCGTGACAACCGCTTAGGGGACTTTGGAGCTAATCCCAGCGAAGAGAGAGAGTATGCGGCGCCCGGCTGGCTTCTCTCCAGCTGGACGTCGCCCCTGGGACCGCTGGCGTTTGGAGGAGGGGAACTCCACTTGTATTAGCGGTCTCGGGAAGAGGTAACCTGCTGTAGCTCAGGTTGCCTAAACATGCTTGTGCGTGCTCGGGGGGGGGGGGGGGGGAAGCATTCGTGCCCCTCTCCTCCCCAGGTGAGAGTCTCGCGGAGGCTGCAGTGTACTGGCGAGATTGTTCACGAGTACCCAGAGCCTGCGCTACAGGCACTGTGAAGCTGGCTACCGTGGTGGTTTTAGTGGGTCGGCCTTACACAACGTGCAATTTGAGCATTTCCACCAGGAAAAAAAACAAATGGGGACTTGTCGCTGCGCATGTTTCAGTGATTGTGCCGTTTCGAGCGTTTATAGTTTCCGTACTGTATATATTTTTATACTGTGCGTTTGGTGACGATGTTAACAACTATTCAAAGGCCTAAATCGTGAACTATCTAAGTTAAATATCTGCGGTTCTCTCGCTTAAACAGATAAGAGTATTATTTCTTACAGTACGTTAAGATAATCGCTATTGCGTCTGCAGTCACGGTCGTCAATTATCTTTGCTAAATATTACATCATGACTCCGATATGTAACAGGCTGTTTCATGAAGATGATGAGTTATCATAGCCGTGTGTTTCCGGCCTAGAAATAATAACAGGGCCATCCCATATAGGGTTGCCAGGCCATAAAGACCGGACTGCGCACTATATAAGGCCTGACATTTTGCCCTAAAAGCCATACTTGTATTTGCCAAACATCATGTTTTTACAGCTGGGCTGTTGAAAAAAGTATTAATACGTGATGTAAAGTGAGAATGAGATCGAAGACGGAGTGCGTGGTGTGCCAGTTATATGCATATTCATCCCATCTGCGTACGAATCGCCACTCTGACAAAAAGCCTGACAAAAGTCGGACAGGCCAAACACGTACATATTTGGCCGGATGCGACCGCAAAAAGCCAAACATGTCCGGCTAAAGCCTCCTAAGGACTCCTGGCAAGCCTAATCCCATACCATCCCGTGGGTATTGTAAAAGGAGACTAAGGGATACACGAGGTATTTGGGCAGCAGCGCCACCTGTGTACTAGCTACCAACTAACTGCGGTCGTCAACTCGCATGCCAAGCGCGGTGACTACGGCAAACCCATGGCAACGTTATAAAAAACTTTGGGGGAGGTCTATGTCCAGCAGTGGACGATATCATGCTTATGATGATGGGAAGTCCCTCAGGATTTGCTTAAGTTTTATTATTTACAGGGTTTTTCGTTTCGCGGCATACTTATACATTTTTCAAAACCTCTGTTTGATTAATGTCTCTTAATAGAAGTCTTTTGATTTTATATATTTAACTATAGAATTTCAAGAATTAAGTTTTAAAAATATTAAGGAAAAGTTTTACTTGTCTATCTATCTTGTCTCTTGTCTGAAAGGAATTTTGTATTTAGCAATCGTGACACACACACACATGCACGCACACACACACATGCACGCACACACACACACACACACACACACACACACACACACACACACACACACACACACACACACACACACACAATTTTATGTTACATAAGAATATATAGAGACATTCACCCTACTATTGTGTTTCTACTCAGAGTCTGAGGTCTATCTCGGTTATATATGGTTATCTAAGTGTGTTATTACATAATAATAATATCTAGGGACAATGTCACACAGATCATCCTAGCCCCAAACTAAGCAAAGCTTGTACTATGGGTACCAGGCGACGATATTCATACTTATATAGATAGATAAATACTTATATACATAGAAATCATCCATGACTCAGAAACAAATATTCATGCTCATCACACAAATATTACAAACATAATTCACATAATTTTAATGTTGGCTAATGTCACCCCTTTAAAAGTTATTGTAATTTTTTAAAATATTTCATGAAAATTGAGAGCTTATAAAATCTATGAATTGAGTTTTACAAACCGTTACAAACTTTTTATTTATTGTTTTTACGGATCTATTTCGTTATACTTACATTAAGTTCTTATCGGGATATATAATAAGTTCCGCAAAATTGTCCATATTTTACAACTGAATAAAACAATACAGTCTATTGTCACTATAGAACAGTTAGCTACTCCATGTATTTTATTGTTCTGCGAGATAAACAGCTAGTTTTACGTCAGTAGTCGCGGTCGTCAATTGTCTTTGCTAAATATTACAACATGGCTGCCTGTATGACGGCTTGTCTGATCTAATGCTCGACCGATTGGCTATACTGTTCGTATTGGTAGGAGCGGGACTGATATTTGCAATAACATCATACATTTATTGATCTAATGAACTCTTTATCGTTGCTGACTATCTTTTTTTAGGGTTCCGAACCCAAAGGGTAAAACGGGACCCCATTACTAAGACTTCGCTGTCAGTCTGTCACCAGGCTGTATCTCACGAACAATGATAGTTAGACAGTTGAAGTATCCAAAATACCTTCGCAGTAAATTGAGTCCACATAGTGCGCGGAATATATAAAAATGGTCTCTTTTATATTTTAAATGTACTGGCCACTTGGTCAATTGGTAAATGTCCCTGACTGCTGATAGATATTTAATTATACAATTTTTATATACTTCAAATATACAATTTAAAAATTAACTTATTTTGTTATACGAAATAACTCCTCATCTCTCAGCATAGGTCAACGTTTGTAGAAAATTGCAAATTATTATTTTACAATTTATATTGTTAATTTTATATGACTTTGTTATTTTATTATAAAAATAATATCCAAAATATCATTCTACAATAGCATCCAGTAAGATATAAATTATAGTCTTGTTGTTTACTAGATAAATTGTCTTTTCGCGACTCACGCACCTATTTCAAAAGATTCAAGTGTGCGTCCCTCAGGGCACGGGTCAAGATTGTAATTGCTAGATTCAATTGATTAGTATGGAAATGATTGTCCGGCGCAGTTATTCCGCGCATGAATTATAGCTTCAATTACATTAGCTGTTTGTAGATCGGATAAATGAAGAAGCCATAAACAAACAAACTGTGTTTAATAAGTTATGTAAATTATAATCAGATTGAATACGAGATACCTACGTTGTGAAATCGGTTCGTCCGTTTACAGCGGCGTACTGTTTGCTTACTGTATCTTATTAATGATAATAATATCCTGGGACATTATTCACACACGGCCATCCGATCCTAAACTAAGCAGAGCTTGTACTAATGGACACCAGATAACTGATATACTATACTTCTTTTCTTTTATTAAATACATAGTTTTTTTTTTACAATGTCAGTCAGATCATCCTAGGCCCAAACTAAGCAAAGCTTGTACTATGGGTACCAGGCGACGATATACATGCTTATATAGATAGATAGATACTTCAATACATAGAAAACATCCGTGACTCATAAACAAATATTCGTGCTCATCACACAAATATTTGCACTTACCGGGATTCGAACCCAGGGCCACCAGCTTCGTAGGCAGGGGCACTACCAACTAAGCTACGGTGACCGTCAATATAGATAACTAGCTGTGCCCCGCGGTTTTACCCGCGTTAAACTTTATAAATTATAGCCTATGTATTATTCGGATATATAAGCTGTATTACTACAAGGTTTCATCTAAATCCGTTCGGTAGTTTTTTCGTGAAGAAATAACAAACTTTCGCCTTTATAATATTAGTGTGATTGAATCAGGAGCAATAGACATGTACATGCACACAAATATCTGTTTTGAATAGGAATTGAACCCACGGCCTGGAAACGAACGGCGTGAAAGGAAAGTATTCCGAAATTAGATTTAAATCTGTATTTTTTCTAGTATTTCTCATAATCATCTTGACTAGCCTGCCAGTCTTAGGCTGAGATCTATAGAGCGTACTTAGACTTTGCTCAAACTTTACTTACGTAAAACTTTGCTAAGTTAGCTAAAAGTGTATGCTAAGCTTATACTTTGATTTGGTATTTATAGACTTTTGACGTTAAGATTATGCTTAGCATAAGCTAAGACAGACAAAGTCAAAACACCAATTGTAATTTCGTTACATGCATTAACTTCTGTCTAAGTAAAGTCTGAGCAAAGTCTAAGTACGCTCTATAGATCTCAACCTTAGTGACTCGAGGTCAACCAACATGCCGGTCTAATTTTCAATATGGTTAGCTTTCCTCAAAGTCAAAATAAAGTTTATTTATTTTATTTATTTATTTATTAACCAACTTACATTAACGGTTAGACCAAACATATAAGTTATAGGTTACATATTAAGCAAATGTTACTAACATTTGCTTAATTTGCAATCTTAAGTAAATAGGAATAAAAGGAAGCCAAGTAATTCGAAGTTAATTAAGTAATTACCACAGTGAAAAACAATTACAAAAGTGTTTGTAGCTTAAAGAATCCAATAGTAGTTTCTAATTAGAAGTGTATTCCTTTCTAAAACTTTCCCGAGTTTACATCAATTTTCTCTTCGTAAAGTTACTCAAGCACTGCTAAAGTTAGCGATGAGACAAAACGTAATTACATATGTAATATGTACTTTTAGCGATGAGCACATTATATATTATCACCGCTATATAAATAATGTAGATTATTAAATAACGTTGCTTGTGCCATCAATAAAACATTTACAATTACATGTCGTATAATACCAGTTAGTAGTTAATTTATTGGACATTGATTATAATTTATTTATTTTTGAGCTTATTATTTGTAATATTCTTGTGTATTCCCAGTAAAAACAACGTAGGTATGTTACGTTGTACTACTACGTACGTGTGTTGATTTTAATGGGAATATTTCTAGGAACTTTGAACGTGATATCCCAATATATTCTTTGAATTAGTGACTACTATGATCTTTCTTATCGTATCGTCCATTGCTGCGTTGCCATTTCAACATACATAAAAAATATGTTAATAATTTACCTTATAAGAGAGGTTGGGCATAGCGTTCATTCGCTCAAAGAGCAGCCCGACTGGGGAAGTACCTCCACCTTACAGAAGACATTCCTTAATAATAACATTAATAATTTTAATGTTGTGTTTCCGAGTGTGAGTAAGGTTGCCAGAGCTCATCGGGGTGGGGGGGAAGGGTCAGCAACACTTGTTTGCTGACTCTAAAAGGCCGGCAACGCACTCGCGACTCCTCTGATGTCACGAGTGTCCATGGGCGGCGGTGATCACTTACCATCAGGTGACCCACTTGCTCGTTTGTCGCCCTCAGATATAAAAAAAAAGACAATCTTAAGACAAATTTATTTTAAAACAGTATCCCTACTGACTTTTCTGGCAGTGTTTCTCAGTAGCTGCAACGTCATACACTGCACGGTAGGGTAAAAAATGACAATGTAATTTATAATTCAATTTAAATTGTTAAGGAATAAATAAAATTTGATTTTGGAGAGATTTGCCGTAGTCACCGGGCTACTGCCCGACACCCATGCAATATAATTGACGGTCACCGTAGCCTAGTTGGTAGTGCTCCTGCCTACGAAGCTGCTGGTCCTGGGTTCGAATCCCGGTAAGTGCAAATATTTGTGTGATGAGCACGAATATTTGTTTCTGAGTCATGGATGTTTTCTATGTATATAAGTATTTATCTATCTATGTAAGTATGTATATCGTCGCCTGGTACCCATAGTACAAGCTTTGCTTAGTTTGGGGCTAGGATGATCTGTGTGACATACCCCTTAAAAAAAAAAAATGGAGAAGCGCTGTTATTCTTTCTAGGCCGGAAAGCACACGGCTTTTGTCTTGACACTTAAAGTGTCTTTAGCCGTGTCGTGAGTGACACAGTTTTGTTAACGATGTCACTCACGACACGGCTACTATTGATGATGTCCTCCCGACGACCGAATTTCGGCCACGGCGGCCAGTCTTAATGGAGACTAACCAATTGCGCAGGACATATTATAGTGCACAAGTGTGTGCACAGGGGCACTTTCTATTCCATCACTCTCATGATCCGATGGCACGCCTAGCGACACGACCGGAAAGAGTTCAGGTACAGGACCGATGGCTTTACGTGCTCTCCGAGGCACGGGGGTGTAATACCGCCAACTTCCAGACTTGGGGCTGATACTGAGAAATTTCTTTTTACGGAAAAATCCCAAAATCACTTTATGGCCCGACCCGGGATTTGAACCCAGGACCTCATTATCTGCGGTTGAACACGCTACCGCTAGACCAACGAAGCAGACTACTATTACTATGAACGCGACTAATATTAATTGAAAAAGGCATGCTGAGATGGTTTGGCCATTTAGAAAGGATGAATGAAAGAAGATTGACAAAAGAAGTATACCTGGCCTGTGTGAATGGGACAACCGGAAGGGGAAGACCACGTCGAACATTCACTGACCAAATTGGAGATGTTCTCAAGAAAGGGCAGGTCAGAAGTACCCTAAACCGGCGAGCATGTATGAAGCATATAATGACAGTAATCGAGGCAAAAGAAGTATGCAACGATCGTGACAAATGGAAATCCGTTGTCTCTGCCTACCCCTCTGGGAAACAGGCGTGAGTCTATGTATGTATGTATGTAATATTAATTGTTATTTTTCCGACGTTTCAACTTTTTTATATTGAGCTTGGTCACTTTGTGTGATGAGCACGATTGTTTGTTCTGCGTCTGGGTGTATAATTATATTTGAAAATATATAAGTATGTTTAACCGTTGTCTGGTTGCCATAGTACAGACTTTATCTAGTTTGGGATCAGATGGCAAGATATATATTATTGCTATAAAAGTAATAATAATATCCTGGGACGTTATTCACACACGGCCATCTGATGCCCAACTAAGCAGAGCTTGTACTATGGAAACCAAATAACTGATATATACTACATATACTATTTTTTTTCTATAAATGCATACTTATATAGATAATCACTTTCAGATTCAGGACAATCAGACATGTTCATGCACACAAATATCTACCCTGGGTAGAAATCAAACCCATGATCGCTAACCGACCCATCGTAATGGATAAAGATAGAGGATAAAGCTAATGTTGTTACTTGACTCACTCAAGTAACAACATTACCTTTATCCTTTTACTACTGTAAAACAAACAAATCGAGTCCAAAGAGTAACAAATTATGCGAAGGCTCTACAAACTCTACATCTTTACAATGTGTTGTTATGGCACATTTATTTATACCTACTCAATTAGGTTAGGAAAGAACAATACATCTGTTCCAAGCTCATGTTGACGGATAACAAAGTCCATTGTGTTTATTTTGCAATCATCTTTGTGCCGATATGACCCGGCGGTGTTTTTAATCTTCGCTGACCTTTGTCTAGTTCGTGTACAGACGCCAGCACATCCAACTACCACAATCTGTCAAAATCTTTTATAGACTTTCAACTTTATAACATAAGCATAAGGTTCACTTTCAATTGGGGAAGTTTGACAGATTGGGGTAGCTTGATGTGCTGTCTGTACATTTGCGTACCTACGCAGTGATTCAGTGATTTATTAAATTGTTCTGCATGGGCGGGAGTGCCGGGGCTATTGAGTTTCATTGTTAGGAATTCCTCTTGTATTTCCTATGTCGCCTTTTTTGTTTGGTACATTTTGATGATTGTATTTGATTAGTTTTTATTTTAAGTCTGATTAGGCGTTATAGAAAGACATTTAGTTGTTAAATTACAAGGAAATCTTATACTAAATACTTCTTCGTCATCATGATTATAGCTGAAAGGAGTCCACTGCTGGACAAGGTACATTTGCTGTGCTCGACAGTCCATAATGATGCCATATATAACTATAACACCTAATCAACATTGTGGAATGCAAATAAAACATTATGAATTGAGATTTGATTCTTAATTCGGATTAGGTACGCTCAACTACGCGCACCAAAGACGAACTTTGTACCACAGGATTTATATTTAAATACAATAGTTAAAAACTATTGTATTAAAACTATTGTATTAAGACTTATTTATTTATTTGGGATAACAACAGCCGTTATACATGAAATTACTATACATAATTACTTAAAAAAAGGCCAATTACAGCTATCCACTATGGAAATATATGAACAGTAAGCGTGCTAGAACTATTTCTTTAAAGTGATATTAAGTATATATAATATATATATATATATATATATATATATATATATAATATAATATAATAAGAAATAATAAACTTCATGTAAATATTTACATTTCAAATCGTGCATCAAACAATTATGTTTTTGTAACACAATACGAATTTATATATAAAACAAAAATGTAGGTAGGATATACAAAAAAATAACAATATTTAATGAGCCGGGCCAACACCATGCAGACACTCATTCCAATCGGTCGCACAATGGTAAGTAGCGGTCAGGAGACTGCTTACAACTTTCCCATTTAAATCAATAAGGCACTTTATCATACTAATATTACAAAGGCGAATGTTTGTGATTGTGTGAGTGTGTATGTTTGTTACTCCTTCACGCAAAAACTACCCAACGGATATTGATGAAACTTTGTAATGTAGCCTATATATCTGAATAACACACAGGCCACAATTTACAAAGCTTAACACGGGTAAAAACCGGAGGGCACAGTTAGTTAAAAAATAATTGCAACCATAACTCCGAACGTACAAAATTATGTTTTCAATTATAATTATACTTTAATTAATTAATTATAGGTCATTGGTCGATATTATTTGTTTTACGTTCCTTAAAAATGTTTTTTTACTATTTATAAATGGATCGACACTGGAAAATTTAGAGTTGTACGTGCGAGTAATTCTTGTTACAACAGCATTTTGGCTATATAAAGTAGAATGTTGTGGGACGCAGGGGTATTAAAGTTTATTTGCGATAATAATTCAGGACTATCAACACGCCCAGTCAAAATATCAAAGAGAAGTCCCATATCTATGTAAGTCCGTCTTTCCTGTCATGTAAGTAAACCGTACATACGACAGTTTTCAACGTAGTCAGAAGCAGACTTCATTACAACTGCATTAGTTGCAACATTTTGGTCCTTCGAGCCGGATAAATTAATACTATTTATTTCGGATAAACGACATAGTTTAAAATTTTCATAAATAGTGCGCAATCTCGAGTGTGTGTTATGTGCTTTATTACTAATTTTATAGTTATTATTATTAATTCACATGCCTATTTTCTTTTTGATGCTAATGTTAAATGGATCTTAACCTTGGCTCTTATAATTATGTTTATCGTATGTGCACAATGTTGATCGTTTTTGAGCCTGCTCCTGAAAAAAATTCAAATCTTTTTCTTCTATCACACTAATATTATAAAGGCGAAAGTTTGTCGGTGTGTATGTTTGTTACTTCTTCACGCCTAAACTACTGGAGCGATTTAAAAAAAAAATAGTATAGAGTTAGATGATACCCTGGATTAACACATAGGCTTATTTTATAAAGTTTAACGCAGGTAAAACCGTGGGGCATAGCTAGTATAATAATATACGCATTGCACTCTTTCCCATGAAATGGTTTATACATCTGGTTACCTATTAGGGTTTTCCCCCTCATCCATTGCTTCGGAACAACGCAAGCTGTATTAAACCATTGAACCAGTACCTACCTCTTAATTAAATGCATGCGTTCATCGACAGTTGAAGGCGGAATATATAGAGTGTATCATATTCACGGCGTACGCCATGACCTTGGTCTTGGTAAGGTCAGGGTTACGAGGACTAACATATTCTGTAATAGATATGGCGTTCATGGCTAGGTGCCCTGACCAGTCCATAAGTGATCGGCGAAGTTAAGCAACTAGGCACGCGGTCAGGCCATAGATGTGTTTCCGTGCTTCAGAGGGCACGTTAAGCTGTTGGTCCCGGCTGTAGTCGTTAGACAATAGTCGTTAAGCCATGTCGGAGGCCTACTGGGCGGCTTGAACGACTCTGACACTAGGATAACCACGACCCATACGATAAGTAAGATAGATATGTTTGATTTGCTTCCTTATACTCAAATTCATCATAACCGAATGCGAAACCCTCCCCATCAGATTTCCACAATAGTTTTGTGCGCACCATTTGGAGGGATATCTTTTCTTTATTTTTTTTGTTCTTTATTAAAAAGACAACGCCCGCACTAGCGAATCTAATACCTGTGTCGCGGGGTTAGCGGTCACAAATTACATCCAGACTCAGAACAACTATTTATGGGTCACACACAAATAGTTGTCAGGCGTGGGACTCGAACCCTCGACACGAAGAGGCGACCCGACTGTTTAGCACAGGATTTCTGATACCCGTTTACTTCTTCCTCTTTTGTGTCGCTGTTCAGACAACAATTTAAAGCCATTTATACCTGTACTTACAGTCTCACATTGCACATTGGTACTTACTTATCGTGTGGGTAGTGGTTACCCAAGTGTCAGAGTTGTTCAAGCCGTGCCCTCCGAAACACAGAGACGCTCAGAAATTAAATCACTTGGCGGTCACCCATCTATGGACTGACCGCGAGTCTAGTTGCTTAACCTCGCCAATCACTTACAGACCGGTGAGAACTGGCTATGAGCTGTGATATTAAAATCGCACCTCATTATTATAATTTATTCAGTGCAATATTCGTAACTTGAATTGTCTGAAATCAGTTATGTTTCGTGACACAATATCTGCACTTTGACATGTTTTCGTGCGTAAAATCTGTCATAAATCTTGTATTCTAGTCACGAATGACATGCCCAAGTGCACAAAATACGAAACCTAATTAAAAACCAGCACGATTTATGTACAGACGCCAGCATATCAAGCTACCCCAATCTGTCAAATTTCCGCAATTGAAAGTGAACCTTATGCTTATGTGTTAAGTGGAAAATCTATAAAAGTAATTTGACAGATTGGGGTGGCTGGATGTGCTGGCGTCTGTACATGTATGAATGACAGACAAAGATATTTTGTCACATTCTGTGCACGGAAAGTCGAGGATTTTGAAATGTTAATAAGGACATTTATAAACAAAACCAAAAGTTTAAACCGTATTGTACTGTGACTTCGATAGTGTAGGCAGTTTATCATGTATTTTGAGTTCTTATTTAGTTATTTAATTATGTTTATTTTTACATTTCCTTCTTTTTAACAGTAAATTTATTAAATATCTTTTTTTTATGGATATACCATAATTTTGGTATATCTCTTGTTGCACACCTACTGCTATTAGTTATTGTTCAGCTCCTATCCATCCTAAGATTGTCTGGAAGAGATCGCTTTATGCGATAAGACTGCCCTTTGTACAACTTGTTTATGTAATATCCTATGAAATATGTATCCTTACGGTGTATAATAAAGAGTATTCTATTATATTTGAGCCCTAATTAAATAAATGGCAATTCATCATCATCATATCAGCGGAAAAACGTCCACTGCTGGACAAAGGCCTCCCCCAAAGATCTCCACAATTGCCGGTCTTGCGCTATTCGCATCCAGCAGTTTCCAGCGACCCGCACAAGATCATCGGTTCATCTTAATAATAATATAATAATAATAAACTTTATTTCTTAGAATATTTGCTGTAGTGCAATACAAATAGCATATTAAGGTAACAAACACAAAAATACTACACTTAAATGGTTAGGCTACTGTCCTCTTCGATAGGCGACAGGATAGCCTGTAATAAAGAGAAACAGTGCCGTCTTTTAGGGGGCCTGCCCACGCTGCGTCTTCCGGTTCGTGGTCGCTACTCAAGAACCTTTGGCAATGGCAATTACTATTAACGTGTAACTTTAACTAGGGATAAAAGTTATCCGGGTTGTTTCTGGCCTGGAAAGAATGACAGAGACACCCTATACCATCCCGTGGGTGTCGTAAAAGGTGACTAAGGGATACACCAGGTAGTCGGGCAGCAGTGCTACCTGTGTACTAGCTACCACCTAACTGCGTTCGCCAACTCGCATGCCGAGCGCGGTGAGTACGGCAAACCCCTCCAAATGTCATCGGTATAGAAACCTTTGGGGTAGGCCTATGTCCAGCAGTGGACGATATCCGGCTGGTGATGAAGTATAAAGCAGTGTACCTACTATGCCAAATAATTGAATAGAAATCAAATGTCTAAATACTCGCACGATCAAAATATCGAATGGTTGAATTTATATTTATTTATATATATATATAATATATAGTAATATTTTGACTGTCACCGTAGCCTAGTTGGTAGTGCTCCTGCCTACGAAGCTGGTGGTCCTGGGTTCGAATCCCGGTAAGTGCAAATATTTGTGTGATGAGCACGAATATTTTTTTCTGAGTCATGTATGTTTTCTATGCATATAAGTATTAATCTATCTATATAAGTATGTATATCGTCGCCTGGTACCCAAAGTACAAGCTTTGCTTAGTTTGGGGCTAGGATGTTTTGTGTGACATTGTCCCGAGATATTATTAATATCACGTTTCCATAGTACAAGCTCTACTTAATTTGCGATAAGATTGCCGTGTGTGAATAATGTTCAGGATATTATATATGTACTGGGATGCGCCTGACTGCAACACATTGAAACAAATAATTAGCACTAACTTAGTCTGACATCACGAGGGCTCCAAAATAAACACTCTAATGAAGATTAATGGTTTGCACAAACGGGGAACGATCATTATGCATTATTTTCAGTCGTCATCAAACATTATCAGATAATTAGGTTTTTTTTTTAATTTTGAACGTTCTAAAATAACTTCAGTGTGTAATGAGAGCTCTGATAAGTATGTGAATACTTTGAAAGACAGAAAAATATTAATTATCTCCTGGGACATTATTCACACACGGCCATCTGATTCCAAACTAAGCAGAGCTTGTACTATTGAAATCAGATAACTGATATGCTACATATATCTACTTTTTTGTAAATATATACTTATATAGATAACTAGCTGTGCCCCGCGGTATTACCCGCCTTAAACTTTTAAAATATGGCCTATGTGTTATCCTAATTATAAATATTAGCCTATGTTCTTTCTCAGGGTCTAGACCATCTGTATTCCAAATTTCATTCAAATCCGTTCAGTAGTTTTGGCGTGAAAGAGTAACAGACAGACAGAGTTACTATCGCATTTATAATATTAGTTAGGATTACACACAGAATCAGGACCAACAGATATGTTCATGCACATAAATACTTGTCCTTGGTGGGAATCGAGCCTACGACCTGCGGCGTGAAAGGCCTTAAAGGATTTTTCCTAGTTGATTACCAGCTGTCATTAGGTACGTTCGTCAACTAGGAATACTCTTTGTGTGTAGCGCTTGACAATTTGTTTTGTCTGAGTGTAATTTATCTATCAAATGTATGTATGTATTTTATTATATTTTAAAATACATACATATAATAGATACATCTTTTATATGGATAATAGCCGTGCACGATGGAGTGTTAGTGCCAACTTTAATGTATGGAAGTGAAAGTTGGGTATGGCAGAAAAAGAATGAAAGTGAAATAAATGCAGTGGAAATGAGAGCTCTGAGAAGTATGTGTGGTGTGACTTTGAGAGACAGAATTCGAAATACTGATGTAAGAGAGCGTTGTGGTGTGAAAGAGGATGTAGCCACAAAGATTGAAAAAGGCATGCTGAGATGGTTTGGCCATTTAGAAAGGATGAATGAAAGAAGATTGACAAAAGAAGTATACCTAGCCTGTGTAAATGGGACAACCGGAAGGGGAAGACCACGTCGAACATTCTCTGACCAAATTGGAGATGTTCTCAAGAAAGGGCAGGTCAGAAGTACCCTAAACCAGCGAGCATGTATGAAGAATATAATGACAGTAATCGAGGCAAAAGAAGTATGCAAAGATCGTGACAAATGAAAATCCGTTGTCTCTGCCTACCCCTCTGGGAAACAGGCGTGAGTCTATGTATAATAAAATACCTGATGTCGTTAAGTGTATGCCATTAAAAATGTTCAAACAATGTCTTCACAAGCTATTGACTAAGAAATGTTATTATGCATTAGATGACTATTTAAATGATAAATCACTTTAATTAATTCGCTTATTATTATCTATACATATAATAAAATCGTAGGAAATTCAAAACTGTACATTGAATATTTTTCAAAAAGGATACTTGGGGCGTGATCTACAATCGACATCGAAGCCAAAAATATAGTTTTTAGAATTTTTGTCTGTTTGTCTGTATGTATGTCCGCGCTAAACTCAAAAGTACTGCATGGATTAACTTCAATTTTTGCATAAATATTACTAAGAGGTCGGGTCAACATATAGGCTACATATTATCACGCTATCACCTACGAGGGAGGAGCTGTGATAATTTATAAAGTTTAACGCGGGTAAAACCGCGGGGCACAGCTAGTTTATTATAATTTCTTACATATTATTTTGTTATGATCATTTTAGTATCAATGTTTATTTAATTAATTTTGATCTATTGATTGTATTTGTATGTCATCAACGACAAAACATAGCGTAACACCTAATTATTTAATACCTTGACATGTATGATTAATGTATATATGTATATACAAATAAACTATTCTGATTTTGAAAAAAAAATGTTTAAAATTAATTAAACTACACTCAGACATAGAGCAAATGTAATAGACTATACACAAATATTTATCCTAGATGATGAACGTACCCACGACCAGCTAGTATGTTTACCAGTTGTCTGGTTGCCATACTACAAGCTCTGCTTAGTTTGGGATCAGATGGCAATGTGTTATTTGTCCCCAGATATTTATTATTCATTTATGTCTCAGTAACGTGACGTACGTTCAAGTGTATTTACCAATGACTAATAAAAATTGATTTTAAACTAGATGCACCCGCGTGGAAATACCTGCATTGCAAACGAATAAATTTTCTGGGATGAGTTTACCCTATATGGCAAACACTATATACCTTATTTGTATTTTATTTTGGTGTCCCTTAGTAGCTGAATAATTCAAGATACTATGCGCCACGTCAATAGAAATCCTTTCTATTTATTACAAAAAAAACTCATACAAAATTAAAACACGCTATATCCAGGTATCTTTATCATAATGATCACTTACCACTAGGTGACCCACTTGCTCGTTTGCCATCCTATTATATAGGTCACCGTAGCCTAGTTGGTAGTGCTCCTGCCTACGAAGCTGGTGGTCCTGGGTTCGAATCCCGGTAAGTGCAAATATTTGTGTGATGAGCACGAATATTTGTTTCTGAGTCATGGATGTTTTCTATGTATTTATCTATATATATAAGTATGTATATCGTCGCCTGGTACCCATAGTACGAGCTTTGCTTAGTTTGGGGCTAGGATGATCTGTGTGACATTGTCCCCAGATATTATTATTATTATATATGAAAAAAAATGTCAGCCAAATTACGTCCAATGCTGGACAAAAGTCACCCTGAAGAATGGGGCGATATGCCATAATCGCCACGCTTGGCAGGCGGGTTGGCGATCGCAACTTGATGGTCATAGTTCACAGAAAAACATTGCTGCCCGTTCTCTGGCTGTGGCTGGTATTCCCTTGGGACGAACACCCCCACGCAAGGGATGAAATGGGGTGGTGATGTTCTTCGCTACCACCATATACCAGCATTTGTTATATTTTTTACTATCTGTGCCCGCGACTTCGTCCACGTGTTAATTAGTTTATTTTGTTTTATTTTAGTTTTTTCAAAAATAAAAGATTTTTCTAAAATTAAAGTAGCCTAAGTTACTCCTTATTACATCAGCTACTTGCCAATTAAAGTCCCTTCAAAATCGGTCCAGCCATTTCCGAGATTAGCCGGAACAAACAGACAGACAGACAGACAAAAATTGTAAAAAAAAATATTTTGGTGTATGTACCGTATATATATTCATATACAAGTAGTAAAAAACGGTTATTTCAATATTACAAACAGACACTTCAATTTTATTTATCTATATGTATGTATGTATTTGTATGTATGTATGTATATATATGTTTAGGTTATTTTATTATTTACTAGCTGTGCCACGCGGTTTTACCCGCGTTAAATTTAATACATTTTCACATCTACTCCCCCGTAGGTGATAGCGTGATAATATGTAGCCTATATGTTGACCCGACCTCTTAGTAATATTCATGCAAATTTTAAGTAAATCCATGCAGCACTTTAGCCCGGACTTACAGACAAACAGACACACAGACACAAATTCTAAAAACTATATTTTTGGCTTCGATATCGATTGTAGATCACGCCCCAAGTATCCTTTTAAAAAAATATTCAATGTACAGTTTTGACTTTCCTACGATTTTATTATATGTATAGATTTAGGTACATAAATCACTAATGCAAATGTCATACTAAATGAGCGCCGATGGAGTTATTTCAGTTATAAAATCACGAATTATATATAATTTCTGTTTTTACAGCCTCATTGTTGGATATACAATCGAATTAGTTATTTATTTAACTTATTAGCGTGAGTTTAGAAAAACTGCTATTCTTTTGTAACAATAAATATTGAGAAAAAACATGTAAGTACTCTTATGTTAGGGTAGACACAGCTTTATTCAATAATATTTATCATATTCTGCATCGAATAGGTCATAACCAGACATTCCAATAAAGCAATTAGTCGTATTTGTTATTAAATTAATTCAATTGCGAGATGAACACTTGTGAGTACTGTGGATTATAATGCAAATACTACTACTACTTGGTAAATAATAACTAATATCTTTTTGTATTTAATAATAATAATAACGTCCTCCTAGCCGTATTCCGGCCACGGCGGCCAGTCTCAATAGAGATTAGCCATCTGCGCGGGATATAGCACAAGCGATCTAGTGCTAGCGAGGCGACCGGTAAAAGGTCAGGTACAGGACCGACGGCTTTACTCTCCGAGGCACGGGGGTATAATACCGCCAACTCCCAGACTTCGAGCTGATCCTGAGAAATTTTTCAATTTACTGAAAAGTCCCAAAATCACTTTTTGGCCCGACCCGGGATTTGAACCCAGGACCTCGTTTTCTGCAGGTGAACACGCTTCCGCTAGACCAACGAGGCAGTTGTATTTATTGTTATATCGTCAACGACTGTCAAACTATCACGGTTCACGAGATACAGTCTGATGACAGACAGCGGGGTCTTAGTATTGGGTTCCCGTTTTACCTTTTAGTTACGGAACGCTAAAAACCACTATTTACTATAAAGAAGAAAATTTTATGAATATCAACATATTCGGCTCGCATATGTTGAATATGTGGAAAAACGTACAATTGTATACTTTAGGCTATGGTACTATGGTGCAATTTTCAATGGGGCCAGTAAATTGGTCGAGAGTTTTTCCTCTCGGTCTGAACTGACTCATATGCAGCGCAATAACAAGTCCATACTATAGTCCATAATAGTAAAATCATCTGTTACTTTTATATCTCCAGAACTATTACAGAAACACGTTTAAAAATCATACGGAATTATATGGGATTTTTTATGAATTCATTTAATTTGAATGAATAACGTAAATGACGTACTATTTAATGGTCTTTTATATGTTTCACATGGGTCCGTAACGTAGTTTTGAGAGTAATATGTTCGACGAACCGAAAGTCGACTGAACGATTGTTCGAAGGGAATTTATTGCGAAACCACCTTTTCACGAAACGCTGCTTCGACTGAACGATTCCTCTAAAAAGTATTAATCTATGGACTGCACTTTCGAATCCTATATATCTCTATCATAATTAATCTGATATTGGATACAATGCAATAACTAACAATCATGACTGACTAACCATGACTGGCTTCTCTAGCTGCAATTCTCTCGTTTTATGAGGCTATAGCCTCATTACATCATTCTGTCTCCCGCTTTGCCCTGGAGGGAAGTGGAACTATTCATTTTCTAGCTTTTTTATTTCTGATGAAATTCGTGGCGGGATCCAAGACAGTTAAAGCCAATCTCAGGGGTCATGCCTGAGCCTCACCGCTGTGTTATTTCATTGTGTGCCACTGTTGATCCTGGTTTACAGGATTTGCAGTGGTGGGTAAGAGGGAGGGACTAGTCCTGAAAATCTTGCCAGATATACGTCATTATTGTCACATTCGTTAGTCAAATCAAATACAATATTTTTATTGTACACGTGTCTCATCATTACCAAATTGTAATTCTTTTTGCATTGAACATGATACAATCTTTCAAGGCAATCTTTTGCAATTGATGATATGACGAGATTAATACATAGATCCTTTAACAACTCAATACAGGTCCGGCACTATACTGATAATGAAGGATCTACGTGAGAACTTGCACATCACCACATGTTGTAGTGTTTAACAACATACTTAAGTATGACACGGGCTTCCTTTTTCTACGCTGTGGCTTTAATAATACTAATAATATAATATTTATGGACAATGTCACACAGATCATCCTAGCCCCAAACAAAGCAAAGCTTGTACTATGGGTACCAGGCGACGATATACATACTTATATAGATAGATAAATACATATATACATAGAAAACATCCATGACTCAGGAACAAATATTCATGCTCATCACACAAATATTTGCACTTACCGGGATTCGAACCCAGGACCACCAGATTCGTAGGCAGGAGCACTACCAACTAGGCTATGGTGACCGTCATCAATGTTTCGTTCTCGTAATTAACGATTCAGCATAGGTATTCTTTTTGTAACTTGTGTATTCAGAGCGGATCGCTACACTTCGGCCTTGCTGTTGCCAAAAAGTGAATAGGATGTCAGAAGGAGAGAGGAATTTTTAAACCTTGCGATGTAGCTCAAGTAACCACCTTCACAGGTATAATACCTAAAAAACCGGCCAAGTGCGAGTCGGATCGGACTCGCCCATGAAGGGCTCCGTAGCAGCAAGTATTTCAGTTGATTAAATTAAAACAAATTGTTGTTTACGGTTTATGACGTATTAAAAAAACTACTTGCTAGATCTCATTAAAACCAATTTTCGATTCAATTATTTTAGTTTCAGTTCTATGTATGGGGACCCCCCAAAATTATTGTTCTTTTTCTATTTTTGTGTAAAAATCTTAATGCGGTTCACCGAATACATCTACTTACCAAGTTTCAACAGTACAGCTCGGACAGATCATCCTAGCCCCAAACTAAGCAAAGCTTGTACTATGGGTACCAGGCGACGATATACATACTTATATAGATAGATAAATACTTATATACATAGAAAACATCCATGACTCAGAAACAAATATTCGTGCTCATCACACAAATATTTGCACTTACCGGGATTCGAACCCAGGACCACCAGCTTCGTAGGCAGGAGCACTACCAACTAGGCTACGGTGACCGTCAATTGTGTGGCAAGTGCCATACACTACAGTATCCAGTTCCTATCCATTTTCTGTTCCTCAGAAAATAAACCACTCTAACGGTCATTCATTTATGTTACTAAAT
Source organism: Pseudoips prasinana (assembly GCA_951640165.1). Lineage (NCBI taxonomy): Eukaryota > Metazoa > Arthropoda > Insecta > Lepidoptera > Nolidae > Pseudoips > Pseudoips prasinana. The sequence continues at coordinate 23,357,129 of OX621260.1, forward strand.
CCTCACTTATGGTTTGTATTTTTCAAGATAAAATTTAATTGCATTTAGGTTTAAAAACAATTTAAATTTTACTTACTTATATGAAATTTACATACATGACTAGACACCCAATCCGACTAAATTTACATACATGACTAGACACCCAATCCGACTAAATTTACATACATGACTAGACACCCAATCCGACTAAATTTACATACATGACTAGACACCCAATCCGACTAAATTTGTGGCGCAGCGGTCAAGACAGTTGGCTCTTCACTTCGTGTCCCGGGTTCAATTCCCGCACAGGATAACTATTTGTGAAAAGTAGCGTACCTTGCGACACAGAGATTTTCCTAGCGCTGGTGTTGTTTTAAATCAAAGTGAGCTTAAAAAACGTATATATGCTTACTTGTAATTTTTTGAACCATTGACAATATGTAGTAAAAATATTAGACTTAAACTAGATAATTAAACATAATCTCTTGACAATAACTTGATACGAGCTAGCTAAATATCATTTCTGTAATAAAATATTTTTTATAAATGTTTTCATACAAGATGTACCTAAATATCTATGTTACTAGAAATAATATCTAATGTATACAACTATATTACTACAAACATGTTCTGACTATTTACAAGCGCTTTTTTAAAGTCTACGTGAATAAAAACCTTTTTTATTTATTATTTTATTTATTTATGAAAGATTACATAACTATTGTGTCTGTATTTTCTTTGGGTAGACTACATTAATACGAAAACTTTATTCCGATAGTCACAAATACGAATTTCAAAATACCGATTTCCATCATTCCGAATGGTTCAAAATTCCGAATATTACAACTCCGATTTATCATTACTCCTATTTTTATAATTCCTATATTTCAATATTCCTTACGATTATAATTACTCTTCTCAAAACACCGAGCTTCAATAGATCGAATAACAAAAAGTCCGACTTAATGATAATTTGAAATATCAACAATACGAATAAAAATATTTTGTTTTCCTGGTCACAATTTGAACCTAACCTAACCCAAATGATTAATCAACAATAGAGGGGATCTGGGACTCGGCGGCTGCATGCAGCATGCAAGCAGGCAGGCAACATGCAGTCCCGGGAAGAGGTAACCTGCTGTAGCTCGGGTTGCCTAAACGCGCTTGTGCGTGCTGGGGAGGGGAGGAGGCATTTTGGCCCCCTCCCGTCCCCGGAGGAGAGTCTCAGACGCTCAGTGTACAGCGGGGGTACTGGCGAGATCGTTCACGCGTACCCAGACCCCCCGCTACAGGCATTGTGAGGCTGGCTACCATGGTGGTTTTAGTGCGTATCCCGGGATTAGCCCGGAGAGTCCCACATAACCCGTCGCCTCCCCAAGCGGCGGGTATGCGTAAGTTTAATGCATTTCCACAATGTAAAAAAAAAAAAGGCAGGCAACATGCAAGCAGACATGCAACATGCAAGCAGACATGCAACATGCAGCAGGCATTGTTTCTGTCACGGCTGCGGCGCTGCGGGGTTTGGGCGGGCCCACGCAAGCTTATCGTCGCAGATGGTTTTAACGCTCACCACCTGCTCCTCAGCTCGCGGGCCGCCCTACCCCTCCGCGCCTACGCGGGCTTAAATTACACTCTAGGGTTGGGCAGACAAGACTACGTGAAGTCGAGCAGCGATTCGTTTCTGTCACCAAATTTTGTAGCATAACATGTTGACTTTTAAATTATTAGAAGTATTGAAAATCGGAATGTCGTTTTTCGGACTGAGCACCCTTCGAGCATTTGACTCTTCGAACGTTTGAAAATCGGAAAACTAACAAATCGTATTTACGACTTTCGGTAAAATTAATTTCGTAATTTTTAATAATAGACATTACAATTCTTAGGTATTATAAAATTCGGACTTTTGAAAATCGGAACATCGAAATTCGGAATAAAATAATTCGGAGTATTTGGGTGTTCCCATTTTCTTTACCCCATAGCCTAAAACAAAAATAGGCTGACTTTTGACTGTATTGTCTACGCTCAATTCATAAAGATATCTTGCGTAAAGTTCCATCACTGATGTGTTTAAAATAATGTATTCACGGCATCTGTTTTTAGTGTACCCCCCTAGTAAAACCCTAAATCGCAACAATTTAAATATATGAAACATAATTTTCGAGCGACGTATAAAATAAGAAACACAATATTTTTAAAATTAACTTATGAAGTATGAATACGCATACGAGTGAACAGATTTAGAAGGATATTATTTTTTATAGTCGGCTACAGTGCACATTGAAATTCCAGTGCGATGCAACTGATGGCTCTTGTTGATGGAATTAATTAGAAATGATGCGCACGAGTGCTGAATGACGCGGCATCTATCATCAGAGTTGCAGAAACGCAACATTATATAAATAAACTACAGAATAAAAGCCCTGAACAAGCTCCCGATTGCATTGCTCTGAGACCGCTGCACAATAATGAAAAAAAACCGGCCAAGTGCGAATCGGACTCGCCCATGAAGGGTTCCGTGGCAGCAAGTATTTCAGTTGATTAAATGAAAGGTAAACTGCGGTTTGTGATTTATGACTGTACATCATATATTTTTTTTAGTTTAATCATTCTCTTATTTTAAAAGTTACAGGGGGGGGGGGGGGACACTCATTTTACCACTTTGGAAGTATCTCTCGCGCAAACTATTCAGTTTAGAAAAAAATGGTATTAGGAACTTCAATACCATTTTTGAAGACCTATCCATAGATACCCCACATGTATGGGTACGATAAAAAAAAAATGAGTTTCTGTTCTATGTACGAGGAACCCCCAAAATTATTATTATTTTTCTATTATTATCTTAAAATCTTAATGCGGTTCACAGAATACATCTACTTACCAAGTTTCAACAGTACTGCTCTTATAGTTCCGGAAAAAAATGGCTGTGACATACGGACGGACAGACAGCCATGACGAATCTATAAGGGTTCCGTTTTTTGCCATTTGGCTACGGAACCCTAAAAATGGATGCGTGTAAGTCGCGCGTGAGAAGTTATACTTCTTTGGCATCACTAATTAATATTAGAAGACAGTTAAAGCCAATCCCCGGGACATGCCGGAGCCTTACCACTCAGTGTCATTTCATTGTGTGCCACTGTTGATCCTGGCTTACAGGAGTTGCAGTGGTGGGTAAGAGGGAGGGATATAGAAGGGTGACCGACAAAATGGTTTAATCTGAGCGTCCCCGGGCTTCGGAGGGCACGTTAAGCTGTCGGTCCCGGTTGTTCTCATTAGACAACAGTCGTTAAGCCATGTCAGAGGCCTACTGGGCGGCTTGAGCAACTCTGACACTAGGGTTACCACTACCCATACAATAAGCAAGCAATATGAGTATATTATTAGTTTTATTATTTAAGTTCCACTTTGTACACTTGTTTGATTCAGCAAAAATGAGACAAAGATTAACGCGACAATCAATAATAACTGTGGCATCCTCCAATCGTCGCTCGCTTCCTACTTAGCGACGCAGATAATATCTTGCACTTTGAGTTTTGAGTTAATGAGATACATACAAGTGTAAACAAACATCGGCCACTTACGTATCTTTGTGTTTTCGCCGTAAAACTTAAGTTAAGTGCCGGTAAAATGATTAGTTCTTTTACTGCACATTTGACATAAATATTTGAACACCAGAAAATAGTTTACGACGCCACATGGTGACGTATTACTTACTCGTATAAGACGTCCTTCTTCAAACGAGGTTTAAAAAGAGTATAAATATCACGGTAGGCAGCGGTTTACTGTGCCCCCTGGCACTGCGAATGTCCATGAGCAGCGGTTACCATGTACCATCAGGTGAGCCAAAAAAAAAACATAATAACATTGTTATTATGCTTATAAAAACATAATGTTATTATGTTATGCCCCTGTGTTAGCGCACACTTGTGCACTATAATGTCACACGCAGCTGGCTCGTCTCCGTTGAGACTGGCCGCCGTGACCGAAATTCGGCTAGGAGAACATTATCTTCCACAACTTGGTAAAAACCCAGGTAAGCTTAGGTTCACCCGTAACATATACTCGTAGAGTCTTTATTATTCTAGTTATGTGTGTGTAAGTGTAGATAGAGAGAAATGCAAAACACGCGGCACGTCGGGCGGCGACGGCGAGCAAGGATGTAGGTGTAAAATGCAAATCGACAGCGTTTCACCGCAGCGCGGGCGCAGGACAATGCGGGCTGAGTGTTGCGCGTCTTGTAAACAGCTCGGACGTGGTTTGTTGTTCTACTTTTTTGGATAAACGGTTGTCCGTAAACGGCGGTGCATAAGCCGCCGCAGAAATACCGCAGCCAGTACAATGGCTCGTTCGCCGCCGTACAAGGGAGTCGCGGGCGTGAACGGACCGATTCTCTCCTTGTTTAATGTTTTCCAGGCTTGTACCTACACCCATTTTAGTACAGCTTGAAAATTCACCATTTTGGAGTTGTACAAACATGGCAAATGTCTTTTAGTACCTATAAAATTATGTCCTTTATGATTCTTTGACGTCATCAGTATTACATTTCGCAAAGGTCAGATATTATTAAACTCTTTATTGTACACCAAAAAATTAATCAATACAAGAACAATGCACATTAGAGAGAACAGTACAAATGGCGGTCTTATCACTAAAATGTGATCTCTTCCAGACAACCTACTTAGGAAATAGGAGAAAGGATACAGTTACGGGTAGTTGCCGGTGTACAGAGCGTTTTAATAAAGGTAATCTTGGGTATACACACTGAAATAAAAATAAAAAATACAGCTATCTTAGATAGGTAGGTATGGGTAGTGTTGGACGGGATCTATCCCACCAGCAATCGTAGGTGCGATGCTGGCGGCTGGCTGGAGTCACTCCCACCAAATGGGACGCCGTGGTCTCCTTCTGTGAGGCAGTCATGCTCCAGAAGGAGGCCGCCAAGCGGGATCGGAAAAGAGGCGATCCTGCTCGCAGACGGAGGAGAAACTCCTCTCGGGGCTGCGGTGGCAGTATGAATAGTGTCCTTCTGCCGCCACGTGGGATAACAGCAATTTGTTTGTGGTGCAGTCGCTGTGCCTGGCAGGAGTTGGTAATAGGGGAGGACAATCCAGAGCCCTCCCAGGGTACGTGTCCCGAACATCTGGGACATGGTGCAAAAGGGGAGCACTGGAGCACCATACCCGCGTTCCCGGGGCTCCTCACATCAGGGGCCAAGATAAGTCCACGGCAGGTTAGGTTTAGTCGGTACGATTCTGACATCCCACCTGCAGACACTTTTTGCGGGTGGCATGCGTAGGCATTCCCCCTGCCTTAAAGAAGGAGCTATTTTATATAGGTAGGTATCTGTTGTGGCGTTGAAACATCCACAACCCACAATCGAGATGCATCCAGAGCGGCGAGGCAAAATTATATTTTATGGAAATGGACGTTGAATCGAAGCCAACGATCGTTGCATTCTTACAGCGCGACAGTTATGTTATGCGGGTGTGTGTGCGAGCACGAACACTACGCCGGCGTGCCTATCGAAAACAATAAGACCGCGCCTTGTGCCATAAACATTCTTTGCCACAATCATTACGAATATAACCTATAAATTAGCGTCGAGCCGACTCCGAACAATTCGCTTGGTGTCGCGGGAATTTGCAATGAGGGCCGCGCTCGGCCGCAGAGAGCGCCGCCTGTACCCTACGTTCACGAACTTCTCGCGACTCGCGCGCATCCCAACACCACTGCCAATTAGACTTTGAGCACTGTTCTTTTCTTCACTACCACTAAATCCTTCAAAGTGTTATATTTGTTGAATTTAATGTCCCTACAATGTTGCACCCATTATGAAATAATGGTGCGACAATTTGCGGCTGAATTCACGACACAATGTGTCTAGCCAAGACTTTTTAGAATAGAATAGAATAGAATAGTTTTTATTTGCATAAAATGTAGGTACATAAGTTGGAGTATAATATAATTGAAGCCATATACATTTTGTCAATCTGTGACATGCAAATCTTAATTAAAGTTATACATTGCAAATTATTGCTTAATCACACGGCTTATAGTGCTACAATCCACATTTATTTTTGACAACTTGAAAATAATCTTCTAGTGAGTAAAAAGATTTGTCAATTAACCAGTCTTTTAATTTCTTACATAGTTTGTTAGTAGGCAGTTGTTTAAAACTGCTCGGTAACGCATTAAAAATACGTCCACACATTAATAAGCTACTTTTAAGGTACATAGACGTTCTAGGTATTTTCTGCAACACAATTCTGTCGGGATGTCTGGTGTTACGAGGATATAAATCACTTGCTTTTTGGAATAAATTAGGGTGTTGCATAACAAATTTAGCTGACTCTAGGATAAACATACAGGGTAAAGTAAGTATGCGAGACCGTTTGAATAGTGGCTTGCAAGACTCCCATGGTGGTATGCCATGAATGGCGCGAACACATTTCTTTTGTGCCAAGAAAGCACGTTGTACCTCAGTTGAGTTTTAAAGGTAACTGGTGTCTACCTTGTGTTTGTCGACAGTTCTATTTCACAATTTAGCAATGATTGTGTTCAACTTATGATAAGAAAATCGCAAACGCAACATTCAACACATGGCACGCGATATAACAATGTTATCTACGAGCTTGTATAGAGTGCATGTAGGTTAGTGGTAAATAAGGTTGAGTATTTCTTTACATGTTGAAGGAATAAAAGGTGTTATCATAGATACCTATGAAATGTGGGTAGACCTATCTAGTAAAGCATGTGTTATATGTAAGTAACTCTTTATTGTAATCATCATCTTCATATCACCCGTAAGGTCTCACCCAAAGATCTCCATATTTGCCGGTCTTGCGCTATCCGCATCCAGCGATTTCCAGCGACCCGCACAAGATCATCGGTTCATCTTGTAGGGGGCCTGCCCACGCTGCGTCTTCCGGTTCGTGGTCGCCACTCGAGAACCTTTCTGCCCCAATGAAAACCTGATTATCTCGTTCTAAAGAGAGTTTTGGTTCTTGAGATGGAGTGTTACTGCGATTTTTCTAGTCAGGAAGTTTGCAGTGTTATAATTTGTGCCCCTTGCAGCACATGAAATTATACGTCGTGTGATATAAGAGTGACGGAATAGTACTTTAATATGCCCTTTGCAGAGAAATAGCATCCGTTAATAAATGGATCTATCTGCGTGGGGCAAATTTAAGGACTATTTAGCCGGAAGCAGTTTATAATAATAATAATGGACTTCTTCCGGCCAAATTCGAGATATGGCGGCCAAATTTGAACGGAGATTAGAAAAAAATAGATTAAAGAAGGTATAAGTCATAACATCATTTTGACATAACTGTAGAAATTTCGGTGACAATTACGAACGAGTTTATGGGATCTTTATATTATTTTCTGTGCCTAGTTTGGGATCAGATGGCAGTGTGTTAGTTGTCCTAAAATACACCAGAAACTTCCAGTGCACTAAAAGTTCTCTTTCCCACCTAAGTCTCAAAACACATTTGGTTCGACCAGAGAATAGAAGTCAAAACCACATTTTTAACGCTCAAATCCACTAAAGAAGATGTCAACTTAACTACATCTACTTAATATTAGGATCAACCTTTACAAGTTTTTAAAAAGAGACTCAAACGATAAACCTAGCAGTGGAGCGTGAGTGGGTCAGCAGAAAGAAGTGCGCATAGTTAAAAAACCGGCCAAGTGCGAGTCGGACTCGCCCATGAAGGGTTCAGATAGCAGCAAGTATTTCAGTTGATTAAATGAAAGGTAAATTGTTAATTAATTGTTATTACTCAGTTCGAGAATTCTTAAACGACTCTTCTATAAATTACATTTTTATATTACTAACGTTGTATTCGTTTTAAGGTTACTGTGAGAAAATGTCGCTCATAAATGTTTGTATGCCTAAATATGCAGAATGTACAATGATTCTTTATACAACATGTAACGTAATTAACGCACACCCTCAAACACCCCAATTAGAATATTATGTTGTAATCATAATACACACACTGAATTTTTAATTTAACATGTATATGCATTGTTATTTACTAAATTAGTTTCTTGGAATAAGTTTATTTTTCTTTATTTTGTATTGAATGATGGAATTTGTATGAATACAAATAAAACTGCAATTTTAAAAGTCTTATTACTTTGACTTACGGTCCATTTAAATTTGTTTTGACTGTACAGGGTCAATTTCCGTCGTTTTAATTATTATAGAATAAAAAATTACCTATATTAAAAATGATATAAATCGATTCAATAAACGATTCTGAACAAACTATTTTCAGGATGTGCGTTAATTAAGTTACATGTTGTATATATGTAACACCAATTGTAAACGGCGGCCACCGTAGCCTAGTTGGTAGTGTTCCTGCCTACGAAGCTGGTGGTCCTGGGTTCGAATCCCGGTAAGTGCAAATATTTGTGTGATGAGCACAAATATTTGTTTCTGAGTCATGGATGTTTTCTATGTATTTAAGTATTTATCTATCTATATAATTATGTATATCGTCGCCTGGTACCCATAGTACAAGCTTTGCTTTGTTTGGGGCTAGGATGATCTGTGTGAAATCGTCCCTAGATACCTATTATTATTAATTGTAAACACCTACATTTTATGCAAATAAATGATTACTTTCTTATTTACAAGCATTGTATTGGTTCTAGAAGATTGATGTTCCAACGATACGACGAGTTTCGGGAAAAAATAATGATGTATATGAGTTTCTGGCATAGTTACAAGGTGTGACGGGTATAGGTGGTAAATTTCGAGGTGACATGCAACATCGGTGTTTTAGTAGAGAGTCGTGTCGTGTGACGTCACCAGACGCATCGTCATTTGTTCAGAATAGTTCCGTTGACGGCGCCCGCGCCGACACGGTAAATGAATTTTTCAGCCTGGTCGAGGTCAAGGTATTGTTTGATGCGTCCGATTTTACGATAGGTGATTTGTATTGTTTGCCCGTGTTATATTACTACATTAGGTTATACGTCATAAGATAGAATAAGAATAAGAGAGCGTTATGGTGTGAAAGAGGATGTAGAGGGTGTAGTAGATGTTTGGGCATTTAGAAAGGATGAATGAAATAAGATTGACAAAAGAAGTGTACCTGGCCTGTGTGAATGGTACAAACTAAAGGGAAAAAACTCATAGAACATTCTCTGACCTAATCGGAGACGTTCTCAAGATAGGCCAGATCAGAAGTACCATGTTATGATAGGGTATGCTGAGATGTTTGCGCATTGAGAAAGAATGAATGAAATGAGATTGACAAAAGAAGTAAATTTGGCCTATGTGAATGGTACAACAAGTAAAAACATTTAGTATAACTAAGTGGACCTGCCATAAACTTTCTGAACTACCCTAAGGTTGACTGATAGAGAATTCCTTTGGCATTAAGTCTTTCTGTATACATTCCTTTGTATTTACGTTTGAATAAATAATAATAATAGAAGTACTATACAAGTAGATTAAACCGTTAGGAAACATAACTAATGTTTCATTTTACGGCCGGCACCAGAACACGATACCCTTTAGCATTGCAAATAATATCTTAGACTGTAAACTGTCGTTTATAATTTCTTGACAAGCGCAGAGCGCCAATGTGTATTGAAAAGACAAAACCTTGAAAATCGTGGAATTCAAGTTTGTATCTGCAATGATCAAGCGCGTCAGTGCCGTGTGGTGGTATTGACTGCTATTAGACTGATTTTAATAATAATAATATGCTGGGACATTATTCACACACGGTCATTTGATCCCAAACTATTAACCATCGACGACAAATATTGTTAAGATTTCGTTTTAATGTTTCTCTAGTTGAGTGAACTACTGTAATGTTCTTTCTGAGAAATAAAATTCTTTAAACCGAACTAAGCAGAGGTTGCACTATGGAAACCAGATAACCGATGAACTGAAATACCACATATACTAATGTTCTCTTTGAAATACATACTTATATAAATAATCACACCTATAGACTCAAGAAAAACAGTCATTTTTATGAAAGAAAGAAAGAAAAAGAAGAACAAAGCCTCCTAGGCTAACTATAGCGTCACGTCAAAAAAAAATAAAAATATGTTGTCTCTTCCTTATCTGTTATTATCCTTTATATTCCAATTAAAAGCCTTACGCTTATGTGATAAAGTTGAAAATCTATAAAAGAAATTTTACAGCATGGGGTAGCTGGATGTGCTGGCGTCTGTATATGAATAACTACATAAATAGGCGGCGATTCTACTTTTTACCTAGTTCATAAAAATGTGTTGTTTTACAAAACCACGATGTAAGTGAAACTTTGTCTCATACGGTGTTAAATTAATTCACTGTCGGATATTTTCGCATTGTTGTTGGTTTTTCCCTAATTGAGCTGTTTATTTGACTCACTACCTGTGTCGTTGTCCATCACGATCGAGTGAATTATATTTTATTTATTTATTTATTTCCAATTTATGTACACACTACAAGTATGAAAGAAAGAAAGAATAAACATGAAAAGACATTGTACAAAGGTACTACTTATTTCTAAAGAAATCTCTTCCAGTAGACCTGCAAGAGGAGATTTTGGAAGAGAGGAAGATATGAGTGTGTAGGGTGATATACATACATACGATAAAAATACACATATACATACATAATTTTAAATAATCATCATCATCATCATCATCATATCAGCCGAAAGACGTCCACTGCTGGACAAAGGCCTCCCTCAAAGATCTCCACAATTGCCGGTCTTGCGCTATCCGCATCCAGCGTTTTCCAGCGACCCGCACAAGATCATCGGTCCATCTTGTAGGGGGCCTGCCCACTCGAGAACCTTTCTGCCCCAGCGGCCGTCGGCTCTACGAGCTATGTGCCCTGCCCACTGCCACTTCAGCTTGGCAATTCTTAGGGCTATGTCGGTGACTTTGGTTCGCCTGCGGATCTCATCATTTCTGATTCGATCTCGCAGGGAAACTCCAAGCAATAAACTACACTAAACAATAAACTACATAAAATACATATATCTAAGGCAAAGAGGAGAGGTAGTGTTCTTTTAACTTTTTTTTTAAATGTGGAGATTGTATTACAGTTTCGAATGTTAGGCGGAAGAGAGTTCCACAGCCTAACCGCCTGAACAGTGAAGGAGTTGGAGAAGAAATCAGTTTTATGGGATGGGAATTTTAAAATGCTTTTTATATGTTTACGTTCCTATAATAATTCCAGTTGTTTCGATATTGTAATGTGAGTAACAATTTGCTTCAAGTAATTTCGATGCTTGCTTGCTTATCGTACGGGTAGTGGTGACCCTAGTGTCAGAGTTGCTCAAGCCGCCCACTATACCTCTGACATGGCTTAACGACTGTTGTCTAATGACTACAACCGGGACCGACAGCTCAACGTCCCCTCCGAAGCACGGAGACATTCAGAAATTAAACCACTTTGCCGTTCACCCATCTATGGACTGACCGCGAGCCTAGTTGCTTAACCTCGCCGATCGCTTACGGACCGGCGAGAGCATCTAGCTATGATAATTTCGATGATGAAAATTCTTATGTCTGCGTATTGTATAATAAAAATAATGTTTAAGAAAGTCTAAAGCGTGTTGTCTCGTCTGAAAATACATATTTCTGACATGTTGCTTGCAGATAATTCATTTAAAATGTCTACTACAATAATGACAGACAGTCAGATAAAAGTATTAAATCTTAATCGCGGAACTAGCGAGCAATGATATCTGGCAGCCGACGTACAGTTTAAATAGTTTGCATGATATGACATCGGATGAGTTTTATAATTGGCGCTTTTGAACCGATCGAGTGATTTGGTATGTGGTCTAGTGGTAGCGTGTTGAATCGCAGATAATGAGGTCCTGGATTCAAATCCCTGGACGGTACAAAAAGTGATATTTGAATTTTTCCGTAAAGCAAACTTCTCAATATCAGCCTGAAGTCTGGGAGTTGGCGGTATTTACACGTCGTCGGAGAGCACGTAAAGCCGGCAGTCCTGTGCGAATGAGACAGAAGACTGTGAGAAATTTTTGAAGTTATAATTCTTTTGGCGCGATGGAGAAAAATGATGAGAGTGAATTTTTACGATGCGCGCGCACACCGACACCAAAAAATTTAACAGCATGAAGTTAGTTCTAGGTGGTATGAGAGTGAATTTTTACGATGCGCGCGCATCGTAAAAATAACAGCATGACGTTAGTTCTAGGTGGTATGAAAATTGATAACTATGTTCAAGTTGTATATTAAGAACTATAACTTCTAAAGCGTGTACACAAGTACACACAAGTTTCTTTTTTCATACAAAGCTTCTAAACGACTGCACCAAATCGGATAAACCTTTCTTTTTTGTGTTCTTTATTGTCAGGAGAAGGTTTGTATGAAAACCCTTTCCAGTCGTGTCGCTAGTCATCCCATCGGTTCATAAGAGTGATGGAATAGAAAGTGCCCTTGTGTTTGCGCACACACTTGTGCACTATAATATGTCCCACGCATATGGCTAGTCTCCTTTGAGACTGGCCGCCGTGACCGAAATTCCGCTAGGATAACATTAACTTCCACAACTTGGTAAAAACTCAGGTTAGCTTAGGCTAACCCGTTCTAGTAATGAGTAAATTTCTCAATATCAGCCCGAAGTCTGGGAGTTGGCGGTATTTCACCCCCGTGCCTCGGAGAGCACGTAAAGCGGTCCTGTACCTGACCTCTTTCTGATCGCTGGTCGTCCCATCAGTTCATAAGAGTGATGGAATAGAAAGTGCCCCTGTGTTGTGCACTAATAAATTGAGATTTGAGACTGGCCGCCGTGGCCGATTTTTTTTTTGATATTATTTACACATGTTCATCTGATCCCAAACTAAGCAGAGCTTGTACTATGGAAACCAGATAACTGATATACTACATATAATACTTTTTTTGTAAATACATACTTATACAGATAATTACACCCAGACTCAGGACATACAGACATGTTCATGCACACAAATATCTGTCCTGGGTGGGAATCGAACCCACGACCTCCGGCGTGAAAAGCAAGTATTTGCCAACCACGCCAACAGGCCCGTCATTCGGCCTGGAGGATAATATTATTATTATGTGCGTGCGCGCAGCTCCAACTGACTACAGTGAGCACGCGCAATGGTAACGGGTCGTCGTCTCACCGGCGACAAGGCGCCTTGTTACATCACTCTAATAGAAACCACGTCGGCACGGAGAGCACTAAAGACTAAAGACGCGACTAGACTAGAAATTAACCTATCATCGGGGCCTCAGTATCAATACGTTGACATTTCGAGGTTGCTCTTAAAAGTTTCAATTTACAGTTGAAATGTTATTATGTGTTAGGAGATTCGAGTGCGCGTCAGTGTGCGCTATGCAAGCGCATACATATTCATACGCGCACAGGCCCGACGAGTGAGCCAAGCTTGGTCGAGTCAAAGGTGTCCGACGACGCTCGTGCTCTTGTAGGGCTGTCCGCGAAACTGTTATTTATTTATTTAAGGATCTCAAACATAGAATAAACACAATACATTCCATAAAATAGTGCATGTAAAAAGATAGTGAGTGTTCTTCTTCACTTAAAGGGGACCACAGCTTGCGTAAATTAGCTTATAAGTAAATGAAATGAAATTTATTCAGCACTTGGGTATTAACATACACTTGTACTTGTCAAGGTCACAATTCAGTACATAAACATTGTGGATAGTATAATGGTTACAAAAAAAAAAAAAGAATTAGTCCGTCCGTGCGGTTTGTTTTATAGCATATATTTTCTGATAAGTTACTAATCTATTATTTTTTAAATTTAGTTCTACTATATTAAAATTGAAGAATGGACGACTAAAGCAAAAAGACTAAATGAGGGTGTGATCACATGCACGGGATCACCGATCACGCGTTAATGGGCCAAAGCGATCCTCGCCGCTGAGGAACCTACCCTAGCTAGCCTGCGGCTTTCTCTAGCTACCTAAGTAGACGACCCGGAGAAGAAAGCCACAGAGAAACTCTTGGCTTGCTTTTTTCGTCTTCTTTTGCTTAAACTAATAATTTATACACGAATAAAATATAATCATGTGAGATATTAAATAAATTTACAAGAATGCCTACTAGATAATAATAACATTAAAACATATTATGTACACAAAAAAGGAATCTTAAAACTGGAACAAAGCACAATCTCGAGGAATTAAATAAAAAGTGTAAAGTAAAGTAATTAATTATCTGCGATCACATCGAAATTGGATACGAATACTATACTGCTGGATGCGAATAGCGCAAGACCGGCAATTGTGGAGATCTTTGGGGGAGGCTTTTGTCCAGCAGTGGACGTCTTTCGGCTGATATGATGATGTTGATGACATCGAAATTTATACAAGTTTAAGGACAGCTCATCTAAATATTAACGATAGAGGTCTCGTTAATATTAGAAGGGCTATAGATAAACATAGAATACCCACATCGACGAAAACCTCTTTTCCAACAGCAACCAACAGCTTAACGTGCCTTCCGAAGCACGGAGACGCTCAGATTAAACCACTTTAGCAGTCACCCATCTATGGACTGACCGCGAGCCTAGTTGCTTAACTTCACCGATCACTTAAAGACCGGTGAGAGCATTATTAAATTTGTCACTAAAATATAATGTCCTCCTAGCCGCATGCCGGCCACGGCAGCCAGTCTCAATAGAGATTAGCCATCTGCGCGGGACCTAATTATTATAGTGCACTAGTGTGTGCGCCAACACAGGAGCACTTTCTATTTCATCACTCTCATGATTCGATGGGAAGCCTAGCGACACGACCGGAAAGAGGTCAGGTACAGGACCGACGGCTTTACGTGCTCAATATATCATCAGCTGTTAGTAAGACTCATTTTTAAAGAGTATTTATTTTGAATTGTAATGAGATGTAGCATACTGTGCATATTATTTAGACCGCAGCACATAAAGCCGTCAGCAACCCTATATATCGGCGGCACATTCTCTCAGCGGGCTCCGTCGCTACTCTTTGTTGCTTGCAAATATCCTAGTGCTACAGTACGCCGCCTTGGCGCCATTTGTAAATAAATTTAGGGCTGTCTCAGATATGTAATGAATTTACAGAGTGAATTATGAACGGTGGCGCCGACCGTGCCAGATCACAATCTGTGGTCGGTAGCTATAGTAACTCGCGTAAACAAGCCTGTCCGTCACAATGTTTACTACTATGTGCCAGCTGCCTCGTTGGTCTAGCGGTAGCGTGTTCACCCGCAGATTGGGGTCCTGGGTTCAAATCCTTGGTCGGGCCAAAAAGTGATTTTGTGACTTTTCTGTAAAATGTAAAATCTCAGTATCAATCAATCAAAAATCAAAATGTTTTATTTCATTATTACACGTGTTTCATTTTACAGTTGGTGGCGTTTCCTTTTAAGCATAAAGATGCCTGTGCCAGGAAGCACCGCTCTTTACAATTCTAAAATTTCGTGTAACATGTAACCAAACAAGAAAACTAATAATACATATTTATTATAATTAGTCTGTGTGTGTTGTGTGTGTGTGTGAGTATCAGCCCGAAGTCTGGGAGTTGGCGGTATTATACCCCCGTGCCTCAGAGAGATTATGGCATATCCCTCCAAATGATGGATACAATTTCATTGTGGAATTTTTTTGGGGAGGCCTTTGTCCAGTTAGTAATGAGTTGGCGGTATTATATATCCCTGTGCCTCGGAGAGCACTTAAAGCCGTCGGTCGTGTACCTGACTTCTTTCCGGTCGTGTCGCTAGGCGTCCCATCGGATTGTTACTTGGATCATCGGCGTCAGGTTGCAAGCTTATCGGTTTTCTACAGGCTGTTTCATGGAGAATGCTCTCAAGACCTCCATGAACTTATCCCTCCATCTCCCTTTTTTCATCGGACTACAAGACTCTCCACCGCTATGTTGTTGACATCCCATTATGCCGTACGAAGCGTTTTGCTTCCTCTTTCATCATACGCACGGCTGTTTCCAGACTCATATAACATGGGTTTATTCAAGGTTAGAGTGAACAGGCATCTTATGGGTACGCGCGGTCCACCTTCGACCACATCTTCACTTACCATCAGGTGAGATCGTGGTCAAGCGCAAACCCATTTTGCATAAAAAAAAAATGAGGCCCTGGGTTCAAATCCTGGTTCGGGCCAAAAAGTGATTTTGTGACATTTCTGTAAAAATAAAAATTTCTCAGTATCAGCCCGAAGTCTGGGAGTTGGCTGTATTATACCCCCGTGCCTCAGAGAGATTATGGCATATCCCTCCAAATGATGGATACAATTTCATTGTGGAACTTTTTTTGGGGAGGCCTTTATGTAGTTAGTAGTGAGTTGGCGGTATTATACCCCCGTGCCTCGGAGATCACGTAAAGCCGTCGGTCCTGTACCTGAGCTCTTTCCGCCGTGTCGCTAGGCGTCCCATTGGATCATGAGAGTGATGGAATAGAAAGTGCTCCTGTGTTTGCGCACACACTTGAGCACTATAATATGTCCCGCGCAGATGGCTAATCTCTGTTGAGACTGGCCACCGTGGCCGATATTCGGCTAGGAGGACATAATTATTATGTGCCATATTCTTCATGTCATTCCCCTGTTCACGACCAATGATCTGATAACATAATTTATTACTATGTATTTTCGCTCTTCCATTAAATACGCACATGTATGCAATACATAACTCACACAAACATTCAACTTTACAAGCTCCAATATAATTATGTTATTATTGATGTTATAATATGACATTCACATATTTATTAGGACAAGAACTATTTATTCTATTAGAATAATTGCTTTGTGATGGGTTGTTATTGCAAATAGAAATATTGAATTTATGTAAGCAAATTGTTTCGTTATCACAAACTGTACCTATTCTTACTAGAATAAACTATTAAACGTAAATCATGTGGATCCCTGCTTAATAATCACCATGTCAGCCAAAGTACGTCCACTGCTGGACAAAAGCCTGCCCAAAGAATGGGGGGATCTGCTATAATCACCACGCTTGGCAGACGGGTTGGCGATCGCAGTTTGATGGTCATAGTTCACAGAAAAACACTGCTGCCCGTTCTCTGGTAGGTATTCCCTCAGGACGATTTCTACGCCCCCCACGGGATGAGATGGGGTGATGATTTTCAACGCCGTCACCACACAGTGAACTTAATAAATTATAATAAATATTTGGGACAACTAATCAATGCACTCGATCTCAAATAAGGCAGAGCCAGACAACTAATAAACATACTTACATATTTCTGAATACGTATACAACATGTAACTTAATTAACGCACACCCTGAAAATAATTTGTGTAGAATCGTTTACTGAATCGATTTATATAATTTTCAGTATAGGTAATTTTTTATTCCAAAGTAATTAAAACTACAGAAATTATTGTCATATTAACCCGGGACAGTCAAAATAAATTGAATTGGACCGTAAGTCAAAGTAATAAGACTTTCAAATCGCAGTTTTATTTGTATTCATACAAATTCCATCATTTAATACAAAATAAAGAAAAATAAACTTTATTCCAAGAAACTAATTTAGTAAATAACAATGCATATACATGTTAAATTAAAAATTCAGTGTATGTATTATGATTACAACATAATATTCTAATTGAGGTGTTTGAGGGTGTGCGTTTATTACGTTACATGTTGTATAATGATTACGACGCCTGTTGGCGTGGGTGGTAGATACGCTGCCTTTCACGCCGGAGTTCGTGGGTTCGATTCCCACCCGGGACATATATTTGTGTGCATGAACATGTCTGTTTGTCCTGAGTCTGGGTGTAAATTATGTATATAAGTATGTATTTACAAAAGAAAAATAGTATATTAGTTGGCTTCCATAGTACAAGCTCTGCTTAGTTTGGGATCAGATGACCGTGTGTGAATAATGTCCCAGTATAAAAAAAAAAAAAAATAATATTATTATTAAAAAAAAAAATTACAACAAAATATTCTAATTGGGGTGTGCGTTAATTACGTTACTTGTTGTATATTATAGATAAATTACACTAAGACACAGAACAAGGACCACTCCATACCATCCCGTGGTTGTCGTAAAAGGCGACTAAGGGATACACCAGGCAGTCGAGCAGCAGCGCCACCTGTGTACTAGTTACCACATAACTGCGATCGCCAACTCGCATGGCAAGCGCGGTGACTACGGCAAACCCCTCCAAATGGCAATCTTATAAAAACCTTTGGGGGAGGCCTTTTTTATGTCATAGGGCGACAAACGAGCAAGCGGGTCTCCTGATGTTAAGAGATCACCGCCGCCCATGGACACTCGCAACACCAGAGGTATCACGGGTGCGTTGCCGGCCTTTAAGAGTTAGCAAACAAGTGTTGCTGACTCTCCCCCCCAACCCAATGAGCTCTGGCGACCTTACTCACACGCAGAAACACAACATTAAAGTTATTAAGGAATGTCTTCTGTAAGGTGGAGGTACTTCCCCAGTCGGGCTGTTCTTTGAGCGAATGAACGCTGTGCCCTACCTCTCTTTGCCTATGTCCAGCAGTGGATGCTATCAGGCTGATGATGGCGATGTATGTATATGAATGAAGATTTCTCAATATCAGCCCTAAGTCTGGGAGTTAGTGGTATTACCCACGTGCCTGGGAGAGCACGTGAAGCCGTCGATCCTGTACCTGATCTCTTTCCGGCCGTATCGCTAGATCATGAGAGTGATGGAAAAGTGCTCTCGTGTTTGGACACACATTTGTGTACTACCCATCACTATACTCCATTGAGACTGGCCGCCGTGGCCGAAATACGGCTAGGAGGACGTCATTATTTATCTATATAAGTATGTATTTAAAAAAGAAAAGCAGTATATCAGTTATCTGGTTTCCATAGTACAAGCTCTGCTTAGTATGGGAACAGATGGCAGTGTGTAAATAATGTCCCAGGATATTATCTATAGGTACATATAATAAAATGGTAGAAAAGTCAAAACTGTACATTGAATATTTTTTTAAAAGGATACTTGGGGCGTGATCTACAATCGATATCGAAGCCAAAAATATAGTTTCTAGAACTTTTGTCTGTTTATCTGTTTGTCTGTTGTATGTCCGAGCTAAACTCAAAAAGTACTGCATGGATTTACCACAAATTTTGCATGAATATTACTAAGAGGTTGGGTCAACATATAGGCTACATATTATCCCGCTATCAACTACGGGAGAGGAGCTGTGATAATTTATAAAATTTAACGCGGGTAAATCCTCGGGGCACAGCTAGTTGTATTATATTATTATTATTCGCAGCCATCACCACACAGACATAACTTAAACTATATGATTACATAACGTTTTACGATTAAACATACAATCCAGATGCATTTGGGTTTACGTGCATTTAACGAGCGCGGAGCGACAAATCGGGTACCAATCAAAGTGTCGCGCCAAATGTCAGTGCTCCCTCTATTTGTGTCCATGGCAGACCCAACAAGAAAGTTATGCGATGCGCAAATTCTACCGTCGCCGTCTAGACGCGCCGATCCTGTTACGATTGAATAATATTTGATCCAATCAGCCCGAATGGAGGGGTCGGGGAGGTCTTGAGAACGGTAACAGCTCGCAGCCGCCGACTCACCGATCAATTGAAACAACTTACAGTTTTTATGAACACACGAAGAGAAAGTGTCCGGTTGTGTCCATAGGAAAATCGGAGCATAAAATTTAACGTCAATTCAATTCTGTTTATTCATTAACAATTTACATTGTCAATTACAATTCACGAATGTCGGTCACCGTAGCCTAGTTGGTAGTGCTCCTGCCTACGAAGCTGGTGGTCCTGGGTTTGAATCCCGGTATGTGCAAATATTTGTGTGATGAGCACGAATATTTGTTTCTGAGTCATGGATGTTTTCTATGTATTTAAGTATTTATATAAGTATGTATATCGTCGCCTGGTACCCATAGTACAAGCTTTGCTTAGTTTGGGGCTAGGATGATCTGTATGACATTGTCCCTAGATAATACATTGTGTGTGACTATTATATAAATATGAAACATAAGAACAATACAAATTAAAAAGCAGTACAATATTAATTTAATATGATTGTCTCTGCCTACCCCTCTGGGAAAAAGGCGTGAGTCTATGTGTGCATGTAAAGGAGATCATTCTTTATGGACCCACTGGCAATGGTTGCGTATATTAATCACATCAATCTTAAAAAAATATAACCAAATATACAACAAATGAGTTAATACCTATAAAAAATGTAACCGGAATCATGAATTATTAAAAAAAAGTACTTTTTTGATACTCGGCTACGGCTCGGCGCCATTTATACAAACAAATGGCGAGGATTGCCAGTTTTTGGGAATTCCCTAATTTTCGGGAAATTAGAATTGATTTGTAGCCCTCTGACACGTGAACTGTTTAGCTCCATAACAAGGCCGAAGAAGCCAGAGCCGTAAAATTGAATTAAAAAAAATAATTCTAATATCTTCAATCAAAATACTAAATTTCACGTTCCATCCTTGGCGTTAAAATTAAAATTTTATTTGTTTTCATAACTATTATATTGCAGAGTCTCTTTGGTCTAGCGGTAGCGTGTTCAACCGCAGATAATGAGGTCCTGGGTTCAAAGTCCGAGTTTTAAGACAACGCCCGCATTAGGCTAATGAATCCCTGTGTCGCGGGGTACTTTACAAAAATATTATTGACGGACATAAAGAACATCCAGACTCAGTACAACTATTTGTGGGTCACACAAATAGTTGTCCTGCGCGGGAATTGAACCCGGGACATGAAGTAGCGAAACGACTTTCTTAACCGCTTCGCCTCACGTATAATTCTGTTCTGTGTATTAGCCCGAAGTCTAGTTCTAGGTGGTATCATACCCTTGTGCCTCGGAGATGGCTGGTCTTCTTTGAAACTGTCTGTCATGGCTGAAATTCTGCCAGGACGACATCAAAGCGCAGAAATTTTGTTTCAATTTTAGTATCACATGTATATCTATCTATTTAGACTGGTTTCTACTGTATTTTATTAATGTATGATTCGTATTTGTTACAGCTCCCGATATCGTCCAAGATGACGGCCCCGTGGTTATTACAACTGAGGAGGACGAAAAAAATATGAAATGTAAGTACAAGTTTAAGTATTAGTTTAAAGGGCTCATAGCCGTGGTCATAAGTCAGCCATAGGTCGTATAAGAGGAAATGTGAAGGACGTTGAATAAGAGACACAGAATCCTAGGAAGCCGGTTGGGAAGTACATAAACATTTATCAATACCAGACGAAAAACGTTTCGCTCTAAAGTGAAGTGGAACTATTAATTATATAACTACTAACTGTTTCTTTCTGATGAAATTCGTTGCGGGATCCAAGACAGTCAAAGTGATTCCCCGAGACAGGCCTGAGCCTCACCGCTCAGTGTCATTTCATTGTGTGCCACTGTTGATCCTGGCTTACAGGAGTTGCAGAGGTGGGTATAGCCTTTTTTTAACAGGACTAGTCCCTCAGTCCTGTTAAAAAAAGCCGAAATACCACTGCTGGATTAAGGCCTCCCCCAAAAGATTTACAAATAAAAATAAACTATAATGTCATTGTTTCAGACTTCGCATCATTTCTAACTGGCCGCTCTCCGCTTTGTGTAAGAAGAGATGACATGTCAGGGGTGCCAGTGGCAGCTGGGGTCGCCACTGCGCGCTTCACGTTCCGCCGTCGCCACCTCTACTGGTCTGTGCTCCTGAGTCCCTCAATTCAAAATCAGCCGCGAGCGCTCGCGTTCCTCGATCGGGAAGGACGAGTGCTACTAGAACAATCACTCGCGAAAATACCAGGGATACACGCAACTTATGAAGAAAAAACTGATAAGGTATGGTATTTTTGAAATCCAATTCATATCAAAGTGATAATTAATCCGGAAGAAATATTAATTTATGAGAGAAATAAACTATTTTATTATTTTAAAATAAAGAAATACATATTTAATAATATTTATTAATTTATAAATATTTATTTATTTATCCTAAAACCTAATCATTGTCTGGAAGAAATCACTCTTATGCGATAAGACCGCCAATTGTACATACATTGAAACTTAAAATATAGTTCTAAATCTAATCTAAATTTTTATTCTGTGTACAATAAAGTGTACCTATCTATTTCTAAGAAATCTAAATATAAAATAAAACTATAATTGCTAATATACATTAAAATAAAATAAGCTAGGTAACTAACTAAAGGCAATCCAATAGGCACTCCGCATTGGCATCTAGGGATATCGTGCGCAAAGACTGGCAGCATTGCCCCGTTTTATGGCAATGCTTATACTCCGTGCAAAAAAAGACCAGCCCTCTGATCACGGGTGGCGTCGATCAATGTTCTTGCGATACTCCTGAAGAGTGAACGAGCACCTGGACCCCATGACCCTAGTGTTTCAACCCCAAATGGCTCAAAAACGTAACTACCGATTAGGCGGCAGAACTTACGCCGCTTGAGGTTCTCTTCTGATGCATAATTAATCTAATATCGCTCGCGATGATGGGAAGAGACCAGACGGTATGCCTTTGTTGCCGCTGGAGATGTGAAGGCCTTTGGTGTGGGACGCTACATGTGTTAACACGCTTGCACCTTCTCATCTTACCTATACGTCGGGATCTGCGGGCGCTGCTGCAGAAACCCCCAACGGCGCAAATACACCAACCTCGTTGGAAATTATGAATTTGAGCCTTGTGACGTCGAATCGGGAGCCCTAACACACGTTTATTGTTTCGTGAAATTTCGAAACGTTTGATCGACACTTCCTATGACTAGGTATCTGACCTTTTTAGGGTCAAAGAATGAGCATTGCCTTACAGTGTAGCAATTTACCTCCTGACTATGCGGAGGAATTTTCCGACGCCCTATAATTTAGATATAGTAGTATTTAGCTGATATTTTTCGTTTTATAATTAAAATTTATTTTATTATTACTAACATACATCCAGAGTTTTTGCACAGTTGTTCAAGCTGCCCAGACTCTGATATAGCTTAACGATTGCCTAATGATTACAACCGGGACCGACAGCTTAAAGCGCCCCACGAAGTACGGAGACGCTCAGAAATTAAACCACTTTGGCGGCCACCCATTTTTGAACTCGCGGTTAGTTCAAAAATGGGTGGCCGCCAAAGTGGTTTAATTTCTTGGTTAGTGGCTTAGTTACTTAACCTCACCGATCGCGTACGGACTGGTCAGGAGCATATAGCTATAGTGGTAGTCGTTGATCTAACGGTGGCGTGTTCAACCGCAGACAACTTGGCCCTGTGTTCAAATCCCGAGTCGAGCCAAAAGTAATATTGAGACTTTCTATACTTAAAAAGATAAATTTATTAGCATCAGCTCAATGTCTAGGAGTTTGCAGTATTACACCCCCGTGCCTCGGTGAACACGTAAAGCCGTCGGTGGACCTGAACTCTTTCCGGTCGTGTCGCTAATCGTCCCATCGTATCATGAGAGTGATGTAATAAAAAGTGCCCCTGTGTTTGCGCACACACTTGTGCACATGTCCCGCGCAGATGGCTAGTCTCCTTTGAGGCTGGCCGCCGTGGTCGTAATTCTAGACTAGGATGACATTGTTATTATTTTTATAGTGATGATTATTAATGTATCTGTACAGGACGCCACCCAAGACCAGGGGGCTGGTCTTTATTGCACAGAGAATAAGCATTGCCATACAACGTGGCAATGATACCAGTCTTCTAGGCACGATAACCTTTGATGCCAATGCGGAGCGCCTATTTGATTGCCTTTAGTTAGTTAGTTTATTTTATTTTAATTAGCGTTATAGTTTTTTTTATATTATGTTTATAGTGATGATTATAATGTTGAATGTTTTGTAGTTGTGTGGTGTCTGGCGTCGAGTTCCGCGCCAGTATAAACAGTTGCTGCGGGATGGAGACTTGCATGTTGCCCTGCTATGGGGTGCCGCCAAAAACAGTTCCATAGACAGCGCTCTCAGCGGCAGAATCGATAGGTAGGTATGGAATTTTAAATGGACATCGACTTATGTTAAACTGAGGCCCTACCGGCTAAGTTACCGAACATCGATTTCTTAAATGGCGTTCAAATGAATAATGGTTAAAAATGACTTAATCAATCGTTAAACCGTTCTAATTTTATCTGACGACATTTGTAAGTTATTATAGGGAATTTTAATCTTTTTATTTTACCACTTGTTGACAGCTTGACATGTTTTTTTTTATTGTACTAGTTTTAGTGTCACTTTTGGTTTATACCAAACGATTCATACGCCTCACAGGCAGATTTTGGTGATTCATTTTTTATTAACCATACGACCATGTAATACCCATAATGCTTGAGATTTAATTTGAGATAACCTTTATTTATTTGAACGCCATTTAAGAAATCGATGTTCGGCGACGTACCCGGTAGCCCCCTGAAGATATGATCTATCATATCCATCCTATGAATAATCGCAAGCACAAACCTATGATATTCATATTAATTAAAGTAATTCTTCTCGAGAATGAGTGACTGACATTCTCTGTTCGCCTTGGATTATAAATCGAATTAACCGTGTTACTGATATTCGAAAACATTAGATTTACCTACCATTTGTAAAGATTCTAGGAAATATAGAATCAGATCTAAAGAAGGTTATGTATGTTATGTTATGGCGTGGTTGGTAAATGCTTGCCTTTCACGCCGCAGGTCGTGGGTTCGATTCCCACCCAGGGCAGATATTTGTGTTCATGGACATGTCTGTTTGTCCTCAGTCTGGGTGTAATTATGTATCACACTAATATTATAAAGGCGAAAGTTTGTGAGTATGTGACTGTGTATGTTTGTTACTTCTTCACCTCTAAACAGCTGGAGCAATAGTTAGCAGACACCCTGGATTAACACATAGGCTATAATTTATAAAGTCCTGACGCGGGGCACGGCTAGTATAAGTATATATTTACAAAAAAAAAAGTAGTTTATGTTGTATATCGTTAGCTGGTTTCCATAGTACAAGCTCTGCTTATTTTGGGATAGCCGTGTGTAAATAATGTCCAAGGATATTATTATTCTTCTTGGGAATCAATGAATGGAACCTTGTTCACCTTGGACTATAAATCAAATTAACCGTGTGATAGATAGTTGAAAACATTAGATTTACCTACCATTTAGTGATTATGGGAAAACACAATCATAAGATTTGCAGAACATTATATGATTGCGTAAATTCAATTGATTTACTGTTTTAATTGGTTCGTAATGTCTGTTTATTACTTTGGTCATCGAGGCACATGTACAATAATTTATGTTCTTAGAAGAGTAGACTGGTATTAATGAATGTGACCTTCTTTTGTTCATTTCTTGCTTAAGAAGTTGAGGAAAACCAATTCAATAAATTAAGCAGCTATTTGCTGGTACATTTAGGTTAACTCGTATTGATGCTTATTTCGGTTTTAAAAAAACTGCGCCTACATCTATACACATAATAAAATCCTAAGAAAGTCAAAACTGTACATTGAATATAAAAATATTCAATGTACAGTTTTGACTTTCTTAGGATTTTATTATTTGTATAGATGTAGGCGCAGATAGCGTGATAATATGTAGCCTATATGTTGACCTGACCTCTTAGTAATATTCATGCAAAATTTGAAGTAAATCCATGCAGTAATTTTTGAGTTTAGCCCGGACATACATACAGACAAACAGACAAAAATTCTAAAAACTATATTTTTGGCTCCGATATTGATTGTAGATCACGCCCCAAGTATCCTTTTAAAAAAATATTCAATGTACAGTTTTGACTTTCCTACGATTTTATTATATGTATAGGTAGCCTATGTTTTAATCCAGGGTTGACACCCTGGATTAACACATAGGCTATTAACACGTAGGCTAACTCCATACCAAATTTTATTAAAATCGGTCCAGCCGTTTAGACGTGAAGAAGTAACAAACATACGCCTACACAGTACACACTCAAACAATTTCGCTTTTATAATATTAGTGTGATCAGGATGTTTATCAGTGGTTTGTTTGCCAAAGAACAAGCTCTGCCTAGTTCGGCATCAGTTGGCAGTGTGCAACTCGCCCCAAGATATTTATTTATATCAATGATTTTATTGCAGGTATCCGGCATTATCATCCGAAATGTTTACGACACTGTTGGAACCAGAACACCCTCCAACATCCATCGGCGAGGGTGCCTGCCGTGACTTCTCCACGCCAGAGTACGAAGACGGTTGGTGGGGTGGCACTGCAGTGATTACTGCGGTCGCTGGGGCCACCCCCAGTCTCTACTTGGCCATTGTCTTCAATGGAGTTTTCCCCAAAGCTGCTGTGACGTCACATCTCGTACGAGTAGTTCTCACTTTGCCAGAGAAAAATCAGACGATCATTGACCAGGTATATTCATTTATTACATATATATATATATACCAGGTATATTCATATATTATACATACAACCTTATTCACCGTAGTCTAGTTGGTAGTGCTCCTGTCTACGAAGCTGGTGGTCCTGGGTTCGAATCCCGGTAAGTGCAAATATTTGTGTGATGAGCACGGATATTTGTTTCTGAGTCATGGATGTTTTCTATGTATATACGTATTTATCTATCTATATAAGTATGTATATCGTCGCCTGGTACCCATAGTACAAGCTTTGCTTAGTTTGGGGCTAGGATGATCTGTGTGACATTGTCCCTAGATATTATTAGATATTATTACTGTTTTGTAACTTTAGTAAATTTAAAAATTAAATTACTATTGCATAATCGTCACATCCTTCGAAAGACGCTCACTGCTGGACAAAGCCCCCCCTCGTTTCATCGAATTTTCGAAATACAAAGGTGCTATGAAGTTTCATTTCAAATCTATACATATAATAAAATCGTAGGAAAGTCAAAACTGTACATTGAATATTCTTTTAAAAGGATACTTGGGGCGTGATCTACAATCGATAACGAAGCCAAAAATATAGATTTTAGAATTTTTGTCTGTGTGTCTGTTTGTCTGTATGTACCTATGTCCAAGCTAAACCCAAAAAGTACTGCATGGATTTACTTAAAATTGCAAGAATATTACTAAAAGGTCGGGTCAACATATAGGCTACATATTATCACGCTATCACCTACGGGGGAGGAGCTGTGATAATTTATAAAGTTTAACGCGGGTAAAACCGCGGGGCACAGCTAGTAAAATTTAAAATGTAAGCACCTTCTACATAGAAGAGCGTTAAAATGTTATGGTGTAAGGAAACAGTTCCTGGGCGAAGCAGACTTGCTTTGCTATTACGAACCGACAAAAAGAAACATGAGTCCTAGCCCGAACTTGAAAACCTCTACTCTGGAAATTTCATCGAAATCGTTAAGCAATTTTCGATAAAATAATCGCCAAAAACCCCGTGCATAATTTTATGCGGTTTATTACAAATATACATAATAGATTTTCACTCCGTTTTATCGTCCATTACAGTCTTTGCTGTGGGGTGACGGCATAGAATATTATCACCCCATCTCATTTCGTGGGGGGCGTAGAAATCGATCGAGGGAATATCTACCAGAGAACGGACAGCATCGTTTTTCTGTGAACTATGACCATCTAACTGCGATCGCCAACCCGTCTGCCAAGTGTTGTGATTATGGCATATCCCCCATCCTTTGGAGAGGCTTTAGTCCAGCAGTGGACGTAATTTGGCTGACATGATGACAGTCTTTGGTAATTTATATGTATTTTCCAGATGCAGAGGGTTAGCAAACCCCATTACGACTTCAACGTCCTCGAAGTTTCCACTCCGGTGACTGCTGCAGAACTGAGGTCCTTAGCTAGAGGACGGCTGCTTCTCACAGTGGAAGCTGACGAAACACCGGAGCGGAGAATAGTGGGCAGTGTCCGGCAGAAAGCTGCCTGCGAAGTATACAACGCGCCTTTAGTGGCTGAGAGACTACCAGCGACACCTTCGCCGGAAGGACTTGCTTTGCTCTATATTGACAAAGATGGGTCGCTCGTCTATGACATACAGGTAAAATGATATTAGTATTAATGGTAGTAGTATTCGTGGCGCAGCGGCTAAGACAGTCGCCTCGCCGCTTCGTGTCGCGGGTTCGAGTCCCGTACCGTACAGCTATTTGTGTAAAATAAAAAAGGTTTTTATTCACGTAGACTTTACACTCACAAACTTTCGCATTTATAATATAAGTAGGATATATCTCTGGATCTATCTATATCTAAATAACTACATACAACTTCTGACTATTTACAAACGCTTTTATAAAGTCTACATGAGGACCTTCTTTATTTTTTACTTATTTAAATCGGTAATATTAAATGTTTGTGCCGGAGTTGTTTAACCTATTCATGGATAGCTATTTAAAAGATTTGAAAGAAAGTGAATGCGGTGTAAGGATGAATGAGTTACTCATCAAATGTCTGCTTTACGCTGATGATCAAGTTCTACTTGCATCATCGGCGGACGAGTTGCAGGTGATGGTAACAAATATACATGAAGCTTTTGAAAGGAGAGGGATGAAAATGAATGTTGGTAAGACGAAATTAATGGTATTTGAGAGGGATGAATACACGACAGCATGTGATATTGTGATTGGAGGAGAGAAAGTCGAACACGTGAAAGAGTTTGTATATTTGGGAACTTTGTTTACGAGAGATGGGAAATAAGAAAAAGATATTGTTAGACGAGTAAATGCGGGAATCAAAGTGAATGGGGGCACTAAACGCCTTTATGAGTAGCCGGAAGGTCTCAAAGAAGGCTCGACTAGCCGTGCACGATGGAGTGTTAGTGCCAACTTTAATGCATCGAAGTGAAAGTTGGGTATGGCGGAAAAAGAATGAAAGTAAAATAAATGTAGTGGAAATGAGAGCTCTGAGAAGTATGTGTGGTGTGACTTTGAGAGACAGAATTCGAAATACTGATGTAAGAGAGCGTTGTGGTGTGAAAGAGGATGTAGTCACAAAGATTGAAAAAGGAATGCTGAGATGGTTTGGCCATTTAGAAAGGATGAATGAAAGAAGCTTGACCAAAGAAGTATACCTGGCCTGTGCGAATGGAACAACCGGAAGAGGAAGACTTCGTCGAACATTCTCTGACCAAATCGGAGACTTTCTCAGGAAAGGAAAGGTCAGAAGTACCCTCAACCGGCGAGCATGTATGAAGAATATAATGGCAGTAATCGAGGCAAAAGACGTGTGCAAAGATCTTGACAAATGGAAATCCGTTGTCTCTGCCTACCCCTCTGGGAAACAAGCGTGAGTCTATGTATGTATGTAATATTAAATGTCATTTCTTCAAGGTACATGCGAGTACATTCGTAACGATTGTTTATTTGGTGTTTTCACGCAGGTCGACAACTTGGGAGTAACTGACCCCAAGATAACTTTGGTAGAGGAGCAAGGCAAGCGTCACTCACAGGTGGAGATCTTGGACACCCGTATAGGTGTCTTAGCGAGACCGAGTGCGAGGATCTTCCAGCCTCTCTACGAAGATCAACTCGCTGTACATATCAGCGCTGATACTGGTGAGTTTTTACGAAAAGCAAAACATGTGTCTACAAAGCTACTGATGAGACAATCCCTTTATTAATAACTAGCAGTGCCCCGAGGTTTTATCCGCGTTAAATTTTGTAAATTATCATAGCTCCTCCCTGTAAGTGATAGCGTGATAATATGTAGCCTACTCAATACTCAATACTTTATTGCATTCCATAATGTATACAAGGCTGATAGGTAAATTATAGAGAAACAATTATGGACCCTGTCGGGCACAGCAAGTTAGTTTTTAGAGGAGAGGATGAAGCGCTTTTTGTTTAAAAACATAATAATATTGAAATTAAGGAGTAAATCTTATATTTAGATATTTAAGTAGATATTATTTATGAGTAGATTTATATTAATTTTGTTTATGCCTATGTTGACCCGACCTCTTAGTAATTAATATTCATGCAAAATTTGAAGTAAATCCATGCAGTACTTTTTGAGTTTAGCCCGGACATACAGACAAACAGACACACAGACAAAAATTCTAAAAACTATAATTTTGGCTTCGATATCGATTGTAGATCGAGCCCCAAATATTCTAAAAAAAAAATTCAATGTACAGTTTTGACTTTCCTACGATTTTATTATATGTATGTCTATATATCCTGGGACATAATTCACAGACGGCCATCTGATCCCAAACTAAGCAGAGGTTGTACTATGGAAACCAGATAACTGATATACTTACTGCATTATATTACTTTTCTTCTCTAAATACATATTTATATAGTTTGGTTTTAGCTCCGTTAACGTGTATAAATTTTAGCCTATGTGTTATTAAGACAATATAATAATATCAATAATAATATCCTGGGATATTATTGACACGCGGCCACCTGATCCCAAACTAAGCAGAGCTTGTACTATGGATACCAGATTACAATACAACATATACATAATATGTACAATTTTTTTTATATACATACTTATATAGATAATTACACCCAGACTCAGGACAAACGTTCATGCAAACAAATATCTGTCCTGGGTGAAAAGCAAGCATTTGCCAACCACGCCAACAGGCCCGTCAAATATATACATATATGTACATTGACCTATATGTATTCTACTAGACGCGCAATCCCATATTGAGAATTTGCTCACCGATTCAGTGAGCAATGTTGGCCGCCGCGCGCGCGCCCCTCACCTCGCGCCGGACTGGGACAGAGTTTTTATTCGAAACAGCGTGTCTAGTTATACATATAAGTCAATGTATATGTATAAGCTATAGTACTAAAATCCGTTTGGTAGTTTTTGTGGGTAAACAAAACATTCATACATCTTAAATTTGAATTTTATAGCATTATTCGCAATGCAAAGCGTTAATCTAATCTCAAAAATGGTAAATCATAAATTTAATCGTCCGGCGGGTCTCGAACCTGCACCATCTGCCTATGCAGGTTCGAGACCCGCCGGACGATAAAATTTATGATTTCCCATTTTTGAGATTCGTACATCTATTCTCACAAATTTTGCATTTATAATATTAGTAAGATTAAAACCAGAATCAGGAAAACAGACACGTTCAAGAACACACATATCTGTCCTGGGTGGGAATTGAACCCACAACCTGCGGTGTGAAAGGCAAGCATGTACCAACCACTCCAACCTGCCCGTCATACAACACAATATTTATGGTATTTTGAAGAATCCAGGTGCCCAAAGGGTTGTTATTAAATTATTATTTTTTTGTTTTAAAGACAACCCCGCACTAGGGAATCTTATCCCTGTGTCGCGGGGTACTTTACAAACATATAATAGACGGACACAAACTACATCCAGACTCAGAACAACTATTTATGGGCCACACAAATAGATATATAGAACCCGCGATACGAAGCGGCGAGGCGACTGTCTAAGCCACTGCGCCACACTTGCAGTCAACTTTAATCTTTTTATTATACAACATGTAACTTAATTAACGCACATCCTCAAAATAGTTTGTTCAGCATCCTTTACTGAATCGATTTATATCATTTTTAATATAGGTAATTTTTTATTCCAAAATAATTAAAATTACGGAAATTATTGACATATTAACCCTGTAAAGTCAAAACGAATTGAAATGGACCGTAAATCCAAGTAATAAGACTTTTAAAATCGCAGTTTATTTGTATTCATACCAAATTCCATCATTCAAGACAAAATAAAGAAAAATAAACTTTATTCCAAGAAACTAATTTAGTAAATAACAATGCATATACATGTTAAATAAAAAAATCAGTGTATGTACTATGATTACAACATAATATTTTAATTGGGGTCTCTGAGGGTGTGCGTTAATTACATTACATGTTGTATATGAACACTATTATCTTTTTACTATATGTGGGAATTGAACCCACGACTTGCGGCGTATAAGGCAAGTGTCTACCAACCCACCCCAACCTACTTAAGTGCCCAAATGGTTGTTAGTGAATTGGACTTTCGATTTAAACTCATCCACTTATACTGCAACGATTCCAATCTTGTGAAACCAAGTAAAATTAATGTCGTACTGAAAATGAATTGGCGCCAAATTGAAACGGATGGCCGATCAAATGGTAATTAATTAGATCGTATATTACTTGCTGAGCTATTAGTCTGGTTTGAGATCAAAAAGACACGGTGTTTATGTGAATATATCGGAATGCTATTTTATGGAGTAATTACGTGAATCAATGAGTTTCACATGTTATAGTATCATTATAAATATTTCAATGTTGGTATGGATCTTAGAGACATCTTTATTATATTTACTGGCTGTGACCCACGACTTTACCTGCGTAAACTCTATGAATTATAGGCCGTGTTATTAAATATATACAGGATGGCCGAGGCGTTGACGTTCAAACGCATAATGTAGAGACTTTATGATGAGGAGTATCCGAATCCCCCCCATGTATGTTCTACGACTTTGCGTTTTTTTGATACTTTGAAAATTTATGAGTCCTGAGCTCAAACCCTAATTTTGTACTTTCGAATAAATTCTAAGTTAGTTCTGCAATGATTATATAAACCAGACTTTTTAGGGTGTTAAGTTAAACTATGCTAATTAGTTATCATAAAAAAAACTGAACCAGAAATGTTCTACAGAACGAGAAAAAAATCGAAAACCGTAATATACGAAAAACATCATTAAAAAAATTCTATCTCGAAAACTACGCAAAATCGTAGAACATACATGGGGGGGGGGGGGGGGGGGATTCGGACATTCCTCATCATAAAGTATCAAAATTTTGCGTTTGAACGTCAACTCCTCGGCCAGCCTGTATATACTACAGTTTTCATTTATTGACATCGTAATATAATATGTATATATATAATATGTAAATTTTATTTATTAGATATGTAGGGAACAGTAAAACTATAACTATAAGTGTTTCTCTATAAATAGAAAATTTTATTTTATTAAAGAACTACATACTAACACGCATATTTACAAAACATTATTTATTATTACTTCATTACACGTCACGTCATAATTTCAGCCCTAAATATCTAGGAGTAAAACTGGACCGCTCATTAACCTATAAAAGCCACTTAGAAGATCTGGGTCAAAAACTTAAGACACGTGTCAACCTCATCAACAGGCTCGCGGGTACGACATGGGGCGCCCGTGCTGACGTTCTGCGTATTTCATCAATAGCTCTCGTGTACTCCGCAGCAGAATACTGTGCACCCGTATGGTACAGAAGTGCACATACTGATAGAGTTGACGTCCAACTCAACCGGGCAATGCGAACTGTAAGTGGCAGCTTGAAACCAACACCAACACAATGGCTCCCGGTTTTATCAAACATCGCTCCTCCACCGATTAGGAGAACACTCGCCGCTTCACTTGAATGGAATAAGGCTGCAGCTCAGATGCTTCCCATACGAAAGACGCTGGATAACCTCCCACGTATGCGCCTCCAATCTCGCAGACCTATCTGGTCCGACCCCTACCTACAAAGTAACAAAACCTTCGATGTCGATACCGAGTGGAAAAAATACTGGCATGACCAGGGGTGCATCTCTAACATAGACCCCACCAAAACCCCCACTGGTTTTAAAGAAAGCCGAAAGATATGGGTCACTCTCAATCGAATACGAACGGGGGTGGGTCGATGCAACCACAACCTTCAAAAGTGGGGTTTCATACCATCAGCAGCCTGTGACTGTGGAGCACCAGACCAGACCATTGCGCACATTGTCGAAGAGTGCCCCATAAGACATTTCTCAGGGGGACTTGAGAGCCTGCTTGCGCTTACAACCGAGGCAAGGGACTGGCTACTGAATCTAGATATAAAATTGTAATTATAGACATAAAATTGTAACTTATATTAGGTCCTTACCTATGAAATTGCCGTTCTGCAGTACTGGCCATTTCAAATCAAAATAATTTTTGTTTGGCTAAGAATTCTAATTTCAAATTAATTTTATTTTAAAAACATGGATTCTTTTTTCCAAAAGTAGTCATTTCTTTATTGATTAGTGTTACATTTTCATCGCATTTCAATCTTTTTCGTCATCATGGATACGTTAAAAATTCGAGTAATTATGGAATATGAGTACCGTCGTGGCAGCAACGCGGCACAAGCGGCACGCAACATCAACGACGTTTACGGAGCTAACACTACAAACCAACGCACCACCTGTTATTGGTTTGCTCGCTTCCGTTCTGGAAATTTCGACCTGAAAAATGAACCTCGCGGTCGTCCGAAGACTTTGGTCGACAATGACGAATTAAAGGCGGTTGTGGAAGCTGATGATACACAATCTACGGCTGAATTAGCAGCAGCTTTCGACGTTAGCGTCAAAACAATATTGGTCCATTTGCGTCAAATTGGCAAGGTAAAAAAGCTTGACAAATGGGTGCCCCACGAACTCAATGATCGCCAGCGCGAAGTACGCGTCGAGACGTGCCTTGCACTGCTCAACAGACACACAAATGAAGGAATTTTGAACCGCATTGTTACCTGCGATGAAAAATGGATTCTGTTTGATAACCGCAAGCGCTCAGCAAGTTGGTTGGATCCTGGTTCAGCACCTAAACAATGCCCTAAACGAAAACTTACCCCTAGAAAAGTGATGGTCACTGTTTGGTGGTCTAGCGCCGGTGTGATTCATCACAGCTTCTTACCAAACGGGGTGAGCATTACTGCAGATGTGTACTGTGAAGAACTGAGCACAATGATGGAGAAGCTGGCGCATCTCCAACCAGCATTGGTCAATCGCTCGTCTCCGCTGCTCCTGCACGACAACGCGCGACCTCATACTGCACAGCAGACGGTCTCCAAGTTGCAAGAACTGGGGTTGGAAGCTCTCCGTCATCCGCCCTACTCACCAGACCTTGCGCCTACAGACTACTACTTTTTCCAGAATTTGGATAACTTCTTGGCGGGAAAAAAATTCAATACCCGAGAGGCAGTACAAAATGCCTTTGAAGAATTTGTTGCCTCCCGTCCAGCTGATTTCTTTAAGAAGGGCATCAATAAACTGCCACTGCGATGGCAAAGATGCATTGATTGCATGGGTGATTACTTCGATTAATACAAATAAAAAAATTCATGAAAAAAATTCGTTTAAATTTTTTCATACAAAACGGCAATTTCATAGGTAAAGACCTATTATTAACGGGAAAATAGCTATACGAAAAGAAAGAAGACTTCATTACAACTTACCTGTAAATAGAAAAACAACATTAAGAGCTATTGTTTCACTACTTTCAGTTCTTATAAATTACTTTTATTTAAGGATTGTAATAATATTATTTTAACGCGAAATTATCAGAATCTCCATATTTTATCATGCTGCCAATCCGTCAATATAAACGGCCAGTCCCTTATACATAGACAAGTTTGTAAACCAAAAAGTTATAATACGGAAAACTATAAACTACATGAAGGGTCACTTCGTTTACGTATATAATGCGCAATCCCACTAATATTATAAAGGTGAAAGTTTGTGAGTGAGTGTGTGTGTATGTTTGTTACATCTTCACCTCTAAACGGCTGGAGCGATTTCAATGAACTTTGGAATGGAGTTAGCTGACACCCTGGATTAACACATAGGCTATAATTTATAAAGTTTATCGCGGGTCAAACCGCGGTGCACAGCTAGTAACTTATATAACAATTTATTGACTTAGTAACACGGAGATTGTTCATTGTATCTCATGTGTTACAATTCAGGTATTCCTTTAAAATGTAGATACACATACCAAGCAGCCAGTAATACTAATATTATATAATATAATACTAATCTATACATATAATAAAATCGTAGGAAAGTCAAAACTGTACATTGAATATTTTTTTAAAAGGATACTTGGGGCGTGGTCTACTATCGATATCGAAACCAAAAATATAGTTTTCAGAATTTTTGTCTGTTTATCTGTTTGTCTGTATGTATGTCCGGGCTAAACTCAAAAACTACTGCATGGATTTACTTAAAATTTTGCATGAATATTACTAAGAGATCGGGTCAACATATAGGCTACATATTATCACGCTATCACATACGGGGGAGGAGCTGTGATAATTTATCAAATTTAACGCGGGTAAAACCGCGGGGCACAGCTAGTTTAAAATATTTTGTTACTTTAATTACTGTTTTTAAACTGTGTTTATGTAATACATTGTGAGCTTGGCAAGTACAAGTGTAAATACCCAAGTGCTGAATAAATTTCATTATTTCACTTTTAATTTGGCCCTAAACAGCTGTAGGGTCATCTATCATAAGGCTTTTGAATTGTAGTTATATACTTTTATTGAACTAGAGAAGTAGGAATCAGGAGGTAGTAGGAGTCAAATCAATTGGCTTAATATTTGGAGCTTGTCAAATATACCTATACGGATTAGGCTGGCTTCAGTGGCTAATGACAATAATATGCCATGTATTCCAGGTCCGCCAATACTGCGTGGACGTCTGACATCCAGGATGTTGCCAGACGCCGCAGGCTCAGGTCCAGCGCTGCTGCGTCGATCTGGCCAGGTTCGACTTCCGGCTGCAATGGCTGGACTGGCGTGGCTATCCGTTGATTCTTTATGTGGATTATATTATGAGGTAAATATGAAAAATTTAACAATTGGCATTCAGACTTCCGTCTTGGGGCCGGGGAAAGTATAATTGAAGATTTTACTATATACTTTTCGAAGAAACTGACTCCAAATTCTATGATTATTGATTAATGCCCGTATTTCTGGCGTTGGTCTTCCTGTAGTCCTCTAGCCTTTTCGTGATTATATCATTAATATGTGTTCATGGGAATTCATTCTTAACCTTTTGACCGCCAGGGTCATGAATAGATGACTAACCTAATGTGCCCAGTATGCAACGGTTACGACTACATAGTCGTAACCGTTGCATAACGGTGCGTAGCGTAACGGTGGAGTTCTGGGCACATTTTGGTTTGCAGTCTATAGCCGACTGTGGCGGTCAAAAGGTTAAATAAAAATTATGATATTGACCGGCGGTTACAAAATAACATGTGACTGATTATTGATGATATTCTTGTATTAATGCTAAGTATTATTGTATTATTAATTCTTGAGGCGCTCATAGCTAGATGCGGGAACCAGTCCGAAAGCGATTGGCGAGGTTAAGCAACTAGGCTTGCGGTCGATCCATAGATGGGTGACCACCAAAGTGGTTTAATTTCTGAGCGTCTCAGTGCTTCGGCGGGCACGTTAAGCTGCCGATCCCGGTTGTAGTCATTAAGCCATGTCAAAGGCCTACTGAGTGGCTTGAAGAACTCAGACACTAGGGTAGGGTAGCACTAGGGTCAGACACTGACCATACGGTAAGTAACTAGTAATAAGCATTTCTAAGTAATTATTTTTGTTAGGTTAAATATAATTTTTTTTTTCTGCTACGGCGTAGCAGAATAAGGGTAGTATTATTTTTTCTCAACAATATTATTAAACGTTAACGTCTACAGTGGGCTTCTAAAGAGTTATTAATGTTTTTAAACTTTCGCGATTTGTACACATTTTTTATATACTGTGGACACGGGTCTCAATCGCGATAAAGATATAGGCAAATCATTACCTTGGTTACCCGACGTTTCGCCATGGATTGCACCAGCCGTGGTCACGGGTCGACTAACTTCTTAAGAGTTATTTTTTAACCATTAATTAACCAAGCTTTTGTAGCTATTATAATTTATTTTATTAATTTTAATTCATTGATTTGGAACCTTATTCCAAGGTTAAATTAAATAGATAAGGTTGAAATTTACGGGGTTTCGTGTGTCGTCGGTAAACAGACTATTTTTAACCTTTGTTAGGTATTAGCGTATGTTCATAATTAATTGATTCTAGCTCTTATAGCAACGAAATAGAGTTTAAAATTGTGGTTGACAAATAAATGGTTAATACTGTGTGGCTGACGATCAAGAAGAATATCGCCACCCCCTCTCATCCCGTGGGGGGACGTAGAAGTCTATATAGACCAGAGAGCGTTCTCCTGAGTACCGTGTCTATCTTACTGCTATCGCCAGCCCGTCTACCAAGCGTAGCGATTATGGCAGATCCCCTCAAATGATGATCTTTGGGGGAGGCCTTTGTCGAGCGTCTTTCCGCTGACACGATGATGATGATAACAGTTATTCAATAATCCTGTTTTATTTCTTGCTTTCAGACGGTGGTGACGGGTAATAACGCTCGTTCTTGGTCATCCTGGTGGTTGGAGACACACACGGGCACGGAGGGCGGCGCACGGGAGTTAGGCAGCGAAGAAGGCTGGGTGTTGGAGCCAACTGCCGCCGAACTAGTGGCCTTGCACGTTGGGGCTGCGTACCTCGAGCTAAGGTCCAACGATAACGTCACAGTACTACTGAGCACGCGAGTACCACAGGTACGAATATATTACGACGATAAAATATTTCCCTAGTCGCCATAATACTATGATACCAAATGGTAAGCGTGGGTATTGACACTCATTGCTACTGCCAAATTGATGCCTATCACATTGGGGCGGTGGTTGCATGATAAATTCATCATGCTACATCATACATGAACATCACAGGTAATAAATATATTATAATATCCTACTAGCCAAATTTTATTATGGCTGCAAAATTCTTAATGAGGGGAAGGGGATGGGCTCGAAGAAGTATCTGTATGTTGCATTGCATGTTGGAGGCAGGTATCTGGAGCTGTGGTTGCACGAGCATGGTATTGCTCTGATCGTAAGAGTATTTGTGCAGGTCATTTCGGTAATAGTAGCAAAGGAGTCGTGAACATAGGTGGAGCTTGGAAGCTGGCCACGGTTGTCTTTTATAGCCCATTGCTGAATAACAGTACTATTATGCATTGACCTTCCTTATCTGGAACTGCTTGCCAACGACCACTACTTTGTAGTTTACGGAGGCGAGAATTTCTTTATTGATGTGAAACATCTATAGCCGCACGTAAAACAGATTTCTGGCGTAGCGACGCATGCCGTGGCGACGCGTCGCCACGCTATACGATAGTAGTGTGTACGGTGTGGCGACGCGTCGCCATGCGCAATCGACTTCTTATTTTATCATTATGACATATTTAGTTCCTATCACAATATGTTCTTTTCTGCATATTACTTTTAAAAAATAATGTCGATGTTTCCCATCTGCCAGGCGTCTCGTGACGGCTCACATTTTTTTTTCATACTGCCTTTTAGCTATGGTACTTTTACCGATATTCCAGTAACTATTTTAGCAGTTACGAGTAATGTTATTCTTGTTCTTGCTATCGGCAATATTTTCATTGGGTATATATTGCATTGATTACCGTTATATTAAAAGCAATGGCAGAATATAGTTGATATTAATACTTTTATTCATTGTAAGTTAGTGTAGCATAGTCTCATATAAAAATGAATCATTTAAGAAGCGCCAGACGATCATTAATATTACATCAGAATAAGCAATTCGTCTAGTTGGTTCCATCAAGATCATTAGATTGTCATTAATCCAATATAAACCTATTTTGTTATTCTAAGATAAGCCATTGAACTACTTTTAATTTGTTTTACCATTTGTTTCTGCCGCAATTAATTGGAACGCTAATTGGTAAGTTGAATATTGTTAAATTGATACGGATTTAAAGGTTATTCCTCCTAATTCAACGAAAATAATTTGAATTATTCATAAGACCCAGTTCATTGTTGTTTTGCAACATGCTCAAGTGGCTGCATATTCGCTTTCGCCAGAATACTAATACTCTCTCACTTCTATACAATGCTCTGCTTACTCTCTCTTATCTTAAAGTTCGCTTTTCTTTCCTTTATGAATCACATTAAATGCAGCCCAGCGAATAATCTTCCTATCCCGCGCAGCCTCCCCCAAAGATCTCCGCAATTGGCGATCTTGCGTTACCCGCATCCATCGGCAGTAGCGACTGTCACCAGATCATCGGTCCATCTGAATCTTAGGTCTGAATCATATGAGATTTATTGTTAAGTTACCTTCTATTAATATTTACTATCTGCTTTTTTCAGATAAGCGTGCCTCCTTCATGCCTCCCAGCTATCCCAGGAACAGTGGACAACGAGTTGAGTGCCAAGTACACTCCGGGGCCAATGGAAGACCAGATTACGGATTATTCCCTGTTTCGTCTCAACGTCAATTATTGCACGCAAAGGGATAAATTTTATAAGTTGGGAGAAGTTTGGACTGACACTGAGGTAAATTTCACATGGAGTATCTAATTTAGTTTCATTACGATGAAGTCCGCAAATAGAAAAAACCTACACGTTGAGCCTGCCGTTTAGTTTTCGGTTCTGAAAGAATAACAGGGCTACTTCATACGATCCTGTGGTTGTCGTAAAAGGCGACTAAGGGATACTACCACCTAACTGCGGTCGCCAACCATGCCATGCCATACCCCTGCGGGGCATGCAATACCCCTCCAAATGGCAACGTTAAAAAATCCTTTGGGGGAGGCCTACGTCCATCAGTGGACGACATCCGGTTGATGATGCGAAACGATGAGGACCTAAACAGGAGCAAGCAGACTGCTGCAAATCAAAAATGCGGGCTATGATTTAAACGTATTCAAATGTGTGTTTCTTTCTTAACTTCTTATTCTGCTAATCGTGTCGATGGTAAGAATTAAATCTTATATGCCCAAAATTGGGCAGCACTGACGGCTTTGGCTGGGGCCTCATGCAACTCCTCAAGGGAGCAGGAGACTGGACAGGAGTTACAAACACATACATGGGCCATACTTTGGGGTGATCTGCCGACTGGAATCTTAACAGACTGCGCACCTAGCGTAGTCTGTTAAGATTCCTCATGTTTGGCCATGACAAATTATGTCTCAGAGGAACTTTTTCCTTTAGAGGGACATACAAAGGAAGAGCAAATTTATCTAGCCATAAAGTTTTTCTGGCTTTCTGTGCATCTATAGTAGCTGTGGTAGTGGCTAAGAGACTTTGAAATGAAATAATGAAATTTATGCAGCACTTGGGTATTTACATACACTTGTACTTGTCAAGCTCACAATGTATTACATAAACACAGTTTAAAAAACAGTAATTAAAGCAACAAAATATTTTGAATTAGTCCGGCCGTGTGGTCTGTTTCGTCACATATATTTTAGAAATCCTTAAATAAATAATAAATAGGAAGTTACTAAGCTATTATTGTTACATTTAGCGATAGTATATTAAAATTAAAGAATTAAAAACAACGAGCAGTCTCTCAACCAGTAGCTTAATTTAAGCGACTAATACCCGAGGGCACCCTTATGGGGTTCGGGCCATAGCTCTGGTGGCCGCTGAAGTAAAAAGATGGAATTTGAAATGGGGGTCAGAACACTTGCACGGGATTACCAATCACGTGTTAAGGGGTACAACGTTTCAATCGTCGAGAAGCTTGAGTTAAACTAATATATTATACGATAAGCAAGCATCAGGTAGAATCATGTAAAAATACAGGATATTCTTTCTAATGATGACGTTCTCTTCTTTCAGACATGTTCAAAATGTCTGTGTGTTCTGGGCATGGCAAAGTGCGAGCCTATACAGTGCCCTCCGGTCAATTGTGTTGTTCCGACGATCAAGCCACCTGGACAATGCTGCCCAATATGCACTAGTAAGTAGTTTGCATTAATAGTATAGTAAGATCGTCCTATGTTAAATACTTAATATAAATTTTTGGTCAATCTGATCCCGTGCGGGGCGCAGAAATCATCCCGAGGGAATGTCTCCCAGAGAAAGGGTAGCAGCGTCTTTCTGAGTACTCCACGACCAACGTCAATCCGTTTGCCAAGCGTGGCGATTATGTCATATAAACAACAATTAATTAACGCACATCCTGTAAATAGTTTGTTCAGAATCCTTTACTGAATCGATTTCTATTATTTTTAATATTGGTAATTTTTAATCCAAACTAATTAAAGCGTCGGAAATTATTGTCCTATCAACCCTGTAGAGTCAAAAACAATTGAAACAGACCGTAAGTCAAAGTAATAAGACTTATAAATCGCAGTTTTATTTGTATTCATACAAATTCCATCATCCAATACAACATAAAGAAAAATTTACTCTATCCCAAGAAACTAATTTAGTAAATAATAATGCATATACATGTTAAATTAAAAATTCAGTGTATGTATTATGATTACAACATAATATTCTAATTGCGGTGTTTGAGGATGTGCGTTAATTACGTTACATGCTGTATACGATGGACACAACTCCATTGTGGAGCGCTTTTGGGGAGGCCTTTCTCCAGCTGTGGTCATCATTCGGCTGACATGGTGATTACTTACTTATCGTATGGGCAGTGGTTACCCTAGTGTCAGAGTTATTCAAGCCGCCCATTAGGCCTCTGACATGGCTTAACGACTGTTACCTAATGGCTAAAACCGGGACCGACAGCTTAACTTGCTCTACAAGCACAGAAACTCTCAGAAATTAAACCACTTTGGCGGTAACCCATCTATGGACTGACCGCGAGCCTAGTTGCTTAACCTCGCCAATCACGTACGGACTGGTGAGAGCATCTGGCTATGAGTGCCTCGACATGATGATGATGATGATGTATTATTTATATTTATTGTTTAAAATTATATTTTGGTTTTACGAATTTTTATATATATTTTTAAGAAAACATACGAATCACATTGTTTTTAGAATTTTTGTAACCTAAC
The DNA here is from genome assembly GCA_951640165.1 of Pseudoips prasinana. Taxonomy (NCBI): domain Eukaryota; kingdom Metazoa; phylum Arthropoda; class Insecta; order Lepidoptera; family Nolidae; genus Pseudoips; species Pseudoips prasinana. Next base: position 23,399,713 of record OX621260.1, read on the forward strand.
ATAACCTAGTAAATAAAATGCTTCTAAAAAGCTTTTGTTTAATCCATAAATGATGTATTGTACAGATTCGACAACAGACGACTGGTCAGAAACGGGCAGCTGTATGTTAGCTGGGCAGAGCTACGCGCCTGGTTCGTCCTGGCATCCGTACCTAGTGCCAGGAGGATACGACACCTGCGCCATCTGCACCTGCAACTTTGCGACCCGGCAGATACAGTGCCCCCGCGTGAAATGCCCACCGTTACGCTGTACCGAGAAAGAAGCCTACAGACCGGATAAGAAAGCTTGTTGCCGCGTATGCCCCGAGGTGAGCTTTCAGCCAATATATTTAATTTCACCCGAATTAATGTCCTCTTGATCGAATTTTGCCCATGGTGGCCAGTATTAATGGGGAATAGTCTGTGCGGAACATATTATAGTACACTAGTGTGCGCACACACTAGTGTACTATAATATGTACCGCACAGACTATTCCCCACACACAAGGGCACTTTCTATTCCATAACTCTCATGTTGACTGACAGCTTTACGTGCTATTCAAGACACGGTGGTCTCATACTGCCAACTCCCAAACCTCAGGCCTTGAAATTATCTTAACAGAAATATCCGAGTATCTCATTATCGGCGGTTGACAACGCTACCTCTAGACCAACAAGGCAGTCAAATCCGAATAATGTATGAATGGATAGCAAATTGTTATCATAATAATATTAACCTTACTCACTCAATAATTTTCTTAAACACCCCTACGAAACAAAGAGGTAACCAGGACTATACGGGACCCTATCAATGTCAACCTATCCATGTGATATAATGTTCTAAACCAATGGAAGAAATCAGAGCTAAGCCTAGCTAAGCTTTAAGACTAGATAATGGAAACGTAACGATGATGATACTATAAGGAAGGACATCCTTCTCCTTCCTTAGTAAATAAGATTGCGAGAGCTTTTCGAAGATGGGGTTAATCGTGAATGCTTGAATATTTTTTAATTTAATAGTCAGGCAAAAGAGCAATTATGTAACCTGCTGGTACGTGATCACCACCGCCCATGGACACTCGTAACACCAGAGGAGCCACAAGTGCGTTGCCGGCCATTAAGGAAGGAATAGGCTCGTTTCTTGAAAATTCCCACGCCATACCGTATCGGAAATACCTCCGCATTTAATTGATTTCACAGAGTTTTAATAAAACCATGGATGTCGCAAACGTCATAGGTTACAGTAACTACTTACCACCAGGCGGTGGGTTTGCGGCATTACCTCTTCTTCAATTTTTTTACATTTTATGTTTTTTTGAAACTTTCAGGTGCTAGCAAAGAAACCAGATGAGGAGACTCCAAAAGACCAGGGTGCCCCCCGAACTGCCGAAGAGATCTTGGCGGAAGGCGGGTGCAAGTTCCCCGATGGCCCGCTGCCCAACGGCAAGGAGGTGCACCCGTCCATACACTCGCATGGCGAGCAAAGATGCGTCACATGTCGATGCAAGGTACGACACAGTTATAATATCCTGCAACATTATTCACACACGGCCATCTGAACCGAATCTAAACAGAGCACGTACTATGGAAACCAGATAACTGATATAATACATACATACTACGTTACTTTTGTAAATACTTGTTCATGATAATTATACCCAGACTCAGGGCAAACAGACATGTTTATTCATACAAATATATGTATCTTCAACCTCCGCAACCGGCCTGTCATAGAAATAATCAATGCTGCAAACGTCTGAAAAGAATTTTCAAACTTTTACAGTCTGAAATGGATTTCCAGACCTTTTTTTTTGTTAAAGCACTGAATAGACACCGAATAAAGTAAATTTGTGCGATTTGGTCACAGCGGTATAAATATTTCAGCTTGTACAAAATGTGACTGATTAGAAATATAAAATAGTTTTATATATTATTTACCCCAGTCTTAAAATGGAGCCTAACTTTCTGTTAATATTTTTCAAGTTTAGCCATCATACAAAAGGGGTTCTTTTGCATATTCCAAAACAGACATACGATCTTTTATAAATGATATTCGACTTCTAATAAAAATGTCAAAAAAATCTAAAAATGTGAAATAATTTTACAATCTACACATCTACTACAGTTGATTGCTTAAGGGTCTGTTTAAAAATGTACGAATAAAGTGTCGGATAGCTAACTAACAAATAAATAAACTAACAGATATAAGTTCTGTATAAAACACATTGCGTTTCACCACCACCTTCCCGATAAATTTATTTATTACTAGCCAGATAGCTATTCGGCAGTTACTAATAGGTAGGTTTGGCAACGTCGCATTTTGTCGTTCCACGAAACAGACAACCTATTAATACATTTCTTATGATAAATAGGGTCATATGTTCAACAATGAAACACTAAAAATTCAAAGTCTCATACACCTTTTGTTTTACAGATAGATGTCTAATTTTTTACAGGTACATAGGCAATTTTATTGGGTATCGGATGTCATTTATGGTTTTTGAAAAAGATGTGTAATCAATCAGCAAAAAAATAAAAACAAAAAAATTGGAAATGTTTCATTGTGTCCACAGTGGTGTACACTGTGAAACACCACAAATTCAACAATAAAACATAATATTTATAACGTGTTAAACAATGAAACACAAAAAATTCAATGTGTCGTATACCTTTTGTTATTACAGATATAAGTCAAATTTTTGAAGGTATATAGGCAACTTTATTGGGTGCGTATCGGATGTCATTTATGTTTTTTTACTTCATGTGTAATCAGTCAGCAACAAAATAAAAACGAAGAAATAAGAAATGTTTCATTGTTTCCACAGTGGTGTATACAATGAAACACCACAAATTCAACAATGGTACAAATAATAAAGTGTTTGTCTCATATTTCGTGAAATTTATGGAATACGTAAATGATAAAAAATGCTTGTGTTTAATCAAAAAAGGTTTTATTACTTATTTCATTTTAATCAGACTCTTCAGGTTACCTATAATAGGTACCTAATGACGAATTTTGGCTTTTGAACAGTCAGCTTCTAAGTTGTAGATTCTTCAAACATTACCAAAGGACGATGAAATCCCCATAATTCCCCTAAATCGCCTTTCTTTCTTTTTAGAGATTTAGTTCGCGCCATCTTAAATGAAAAACAAATATCAAATGTTAAGATTAATTTCTAGCCATAAAAATAATTTATTTATACGAAAAGTAGATGTTGTTAGGTATATGGTATTGTGCAACTGTTTCATTGTTGACTATACAGGGTTTATTATTCTAAACTCAAAAAAAAAACACTAAATTGTAACATTTTTAACATATAATCTATTCCACTTAATCTACGAAATATGTTTAATGCTAGGTAATTATGAAAAATATGGATTTTTCAACCATAATTTAATGAAAAATCTTCAAAGAATTCCGTAAATACTTACATTTTTGTCAAAAAACTGAAAAATGCTCCACAGATACGTCTTCTTTCACGTGGCGTTGACGCAAATTGGGTTGGGACGGGGGGTTTTCTAGTGTCTTTACGCGATATAATGCACGATCTGGCAACGCAGCATTTTAGAAATATTACAGTGTTTTATTGTGTACCACTGTTTCATTGTTGGACATCTGACCTTACACCTAAAAATATCTTTATACTCATTTTTTTAAGGTTAGCATTTTCAGGTTTGCATAAATATTTTCAAATTTATCTTCTAACTATTATGTTAACACAAATACATAAATTGATTTTTTTTGCGTGAAATTAAACGTACGAAAGTAGAATAAATAAACGTCAAATGTTAATATCAACAAATGCATTTTGTTTGTTGCGGTGTTTCGGTGGTGTTTTTATTAGCGGTGTCGGATTTATGCGCGGCTGCGTTACACGATCAAAAAATTCATCAATTTTGTCTTCAATAGTATCAAATATTACCATTCTATTAAATTATTCGCAATAAAACACAAGTCTAATAATATTAAATTATTCGCAATAAAACACAAGTCTTACAATAAACACCACCGAAATAAGCATCGAATGACATCTGTCAGATAACTTATCTATCAGTTAAATTTGCTATCTGAAGCTTGATCTGACCAATAGTTTACATTGCAGTTTATTTGCCAGTTAGTACTATTTATGGATTATGAAACGCAAACGATGTCTTTATTCGATAGATAAGTTGCAAGTAGCTTATTCGGGGCTTTATCTGGACATTGTGAAACAGACCGTAAATAAAATAGTACTCGGTGTAATTTATCTATTAATTATTATGTATGTATTTGGAAATATAAAAGTATATTTATTACTTGTTTGGTGGCCATAGTAGGAAGGCTCTGCCTAGTTTGGGATCAGGACAATGTATTTTTTCCCATGATATTTATTTGTCTCCATTTCAAATTTCATTAAATTTCAGTCAGTCGTTGTTGCGTTATTTAGCAACAAAAACTGCTAGATCACCAGCTGGGTTCATATGAAGATTATCTGAAAATTTCTTCAAAATCGTTTTATCCGCTTAGGAGTTCATAAAGAAGCTATATATATAGAAACATACCAATATACTGAGAATTTCCAATGTATCTATCAAACAACACATATATTAAGGAACATACTACATAGCCAGTTTGCATGTTGCAGGACGGCGAGGTGACGTGCGTGCGCAAGCGCTGCGGGCGCGCGGCGTGCGCGCGGCGGCGGCGCGGCGACGCGTGCTGCGCGTGCGCGCGCCACCGGCGCCAGCGCGCGCCGCCGCCGCCCAGCTGAGCGCGCGCCACCGCTCTAGGCTAAGTGACGCACATAGACTGACATATCGTTATGTACTCTCGCGATTCGAATGTGTCTCTAGTTTTAGATTGCGTCGTTCGCCCCGCGCCGCCGGTCCGACCGAACGTGTCGCGGTGCGGTCGAGGGGCGGTATCTCGCCGATTTGAGGCATGCGGAATATTGTTTAATTTTCACGTCGTTCCGCCGACGGAGGGAATAAAAACGTGAGGCTGGACCGATCGTCAGATTGACCGTGTCGACGGGCGCGGTTCGGTCGGAACGGAGAGGTGCTCGTCGGAGATAGACGGGAGGACGGTCGGCCGCGCGAAGGCTCGGAGTCGATCGATCGCGACGGACGGTAGCTTTCCTGTGTATTATTTATAACGGCGTTGAATATTTACTTACCCACCGGTATTTTAATTGGTATTATTGGTATCCCCGAAATTTAGGCGCATTACATCATCCGATACTGATTCGTATTATGTTTAGTGGTAGGGCTCGATCGCTCGATCGTAGGACGAGGGAGTGCGAGCGCGGTCGATAAAAGGTGTGCCATATTTTCTTAAATGTAAATATTAAAATATAATACTACTTATGTGCATATTTATTTACGTTTCTATTTTATATGATACGGGATAACCGCACGTTTAGGTAATCGTGTATGAAACATCACAAATGTTGTTTTATTGGTCGCCTTGTTTGTGCATTTGCTTTTAGTTTTTTTTTGATATCTTTATTTAATACCACACGAGTGTTATTACACGTAATAATGTCCGGTAACTTTTATTACCAGCATTATTTATTTCGCTGTAGTTTTACATATGTTGGAGGAGATAGGCGACTAAGTTATTTTTTTAGATATAGACAATAACTGTTGAAATATTGTTGTATTTTGTATTTTAAAACTTATAACCAGTGGATATATTTACTTACTTGAAATATTTCATCATTAAATCATCACTGGTGAAAAGAAATAAATATTTGATATGAAAACATAAAAATGAAATAAATTTTGTAAATATTAATTTTGATATTTTGAAGAGTCTACATATAAACTTAGTCTGTATACACCTATTACGTATTGTAACGATTTAAATCAAATTATTTAAGGTGTAGATTACGCAAATTTCGTGACTAGTTTTGTTTAATTACTATAGGATAACAATTAGTTACGTAATTAAGGAAGCTAGTCCAAATGTGTCGATGTGATGGAAACGAATGCCATGTAGCTAGCGATACGTCTGTTGAATACTGATAATCATAGGTTTTTATTACTATTAAGTATATCTGAGGCCTTATAGTCACTAGGTGTAAACACTTTAGCGTTAGTTTGTGTCATTAAGAGGACGCCTTTACAATTATCGGCGCGGGCGCTGAAGACGTCTTTGAATTAAATTGAAGATAACAAAAAATATCACTAAGGTTTTTACATTTCGTGGCAATGAGACCCAACGGTATTTTTGTGCGGCAAAAGCACGTTTTTTAGGGATTTAAAAAGTATTTCGAAAAATTATATTTGCCAAAAAATATATATATATACTTATGTAAAATTTTCATTTCTTCGTGGGTTCTAGTCGAGTCAAAATTTGGAGTTGTATTAAGAAGTATATAAATAATTTATTTGGTTATTATTTAATATCTGACATAACGAGAATATTACTCGGTTAAGCGCAAGAGTTGTCTTGTATCTAATATAATTTTTGTATAATCTAACAATAGAGAAGTAGTCACCTATGGCTTGCTAATAACATAACTAATAGCCATAAAGATTACTATGAACTCGCTTGTATTGCATTGTTTTCTGTTTAATAATTGATTGCATTCAATACCGATGTATTATTACAATAAAATGAAATATTATCCATTATCTATATACTTACCAATTTATAAATGTAATTAGAAATTTCTGTTTAATAATTGATTGCATTCAATACCGATGTATTATTACAATAAAATGTAATATTATCCATTATCTATATACTTACCAATTTATAAATGTAATTGGAAATTTCAATTTGTGTAAATTATTGGTGGTGTCACTCAATTTGGATTATATAGATTCATAAAGTCAATAGTTTGTGAACCGTTGTACACCGATGTGAAATAAATGACCTGTGAACTTATGGTTGTTTTATATTCCTTCTGAACCATTCTTCTTTTTTCTTGCTTTGTTCATGCTCATACACGGGTATGAGTGTGAATACACTCATACTTATACATGGGATATGAAAAATGAGTATGAAAACTCTCTCATACTCATTAAGTCGTATGATTTTTGGAACATTTTATAATGTCTTAAAATACATCGTACAGATTCTCAATTTACCTTTTCGTCGTATTCTTATTTCAACCTTTTTGACTGTCTCGTTGGCTTAGGGGTGGCGTGACTGGCTTCTACCGCAGGTAATGAGGTCCTGGGTTCAGATCCAGAAGTTTGCATCATGTCAGACAAATTAGGTCAAAATTTTAGTGTATTAATGAGCAAACAATCTAATGTACCAATTTTAAATGTATGTTTACCTGGAGCTAGTTATCACCAATTATGTCAGAAAATGTCCTCAGTATGTCAAGTGAATGAGTACAAGACAGTTATTATGCTTTATGGAGATAGCTTGTCTGTGAGTAGGAAACATATTTTAGATACAATCCATAAGATGAGAGATTTAAATTGCAAACTAAATATAAACTTTGTATTATGTGCTCTGCCTTATTGCTCAAGCCTGACTGAGAAGCAAAATAGGTATATTTATGATCTTAACATGATAATGTATAACATTTGCCATAATAACCAGTTTGTGTCCTATTTTGACACTAACTCATTTATTAATATGTGTAATTTTAAGTTGACAGATGGTACTATGTACCTACCATATTTTTACAAAAGACAACTTGCTAAATTGTTAGCATTTAACTTTTTGTTTGACACCGATAATCATAGATTATCACAGAGTAGCACTATAACTACTCTAACTTCTGACAATTTTAATTTACTTGACTCTGGTACTTGCAACTTACCTATGAGGAACGACTTGGATGTTAGTAGTAATACTAAAACAATTAGTTTAAACTAGGTGTAAGGACAACGGAGGGCCTAAACGGTATGAATGTTGTACATCAGAACATTCAGGGCCTGCCCGGCAAGGAGTTAGAATTAAGTTTATTTATTGAAAACTGTGATGTCCATGTTTTATGTTTAAGAGAACACTGGCTTAAAGAGTCTCAATTATTATATTTTAGTACTGATAAATACATAATTCAAAGTGCGTTCGTGAGAAGGAAAGCAATCCATGGTGGCTCATTAATTATTGTATCATGTGACATAAAATCTAAGCCTAGACCAGATATTGTGAATCTATCGGTCGAACGCACTATTGAGTTGTCTTGTGTTGAACTAGAGCACCAAGTAGTATTGTGTGTTTATCGTCCTCCACTTAGCAACTTCTCCATATTTGAATCTGTTATGGAAGATGCCCTTAGAAAAATATGTTGTACCAGGAAGGGGCTGATTGTGTGTGGGGATTTCAATGTAAATATTCTTCAGGCCACCCCTACAACGGACAGTCTTTTAAACCTTTTTAAATCATTTAATTTAAAACATATATTTTATGAACCCACTAGGATCACATCACATTCATCCACTTGTCTTGACAACATTTTTTCTAACTGTGAAGCAATGAATCCTAAAATAATAAGTCATCTGACATCGGATCACTGTGGTCAGTTAGCAGTATTTGAAAATTATAAAAAGATAAAAACATCTCATGTAACCTGCCAACCAATCACTAGTTATCGGTTACATAGTTTCAAAGACAGTATTCTATCTAAGCGTCTTTAGTTGGGGCGTATTGGATCCGGTGGTAGCATTTAACTGCGACCGTCGTAATAAACACAAGGTACGTAATAATAATATTGGATTCTTACCTTATATAAAATAGACACAACCATTCAGATTTTCGATAATTGGACCTCTAAATAATCTCTTTGACAATAACTCAAATAAGCTAGCTAAGTAACTAAAACCATTAATATCATTAACTAAAGAGCTTTTAAAGTCTACGTGAATATAATATCTAATTTTAATTTCAGGGCGTTTCAGTCTTTTTTTGTTTTATGGCAATCATGATGTTTTCAGCAATTTCTACCAGTGTCACGTGTTTGTTGACTGCTCATGGGAAACTACAAAGGCTAATTAATACTTTACATTATTTTTGTGGCACTAGTTTAGAGCCTGTAACAAAAAATATGTTTCTGTCGATTGGAGGGCAACTTAAGCTGTCAGTTTATTTATTTATTTATTTATTTATACTTATTGCACAAAACTGTACAAAGGCGGACTTAATGCCAAAGGCACTCTCTCCCAGTCAACCTTAGGGTGATGCAGAGATAATATGGTAGGTGCACTATAGACCAAGTATAATAAAAATTACTAAAATACTTGAGAAGTACTATAAAATACAATCGTATAAATACAATAGTTACATAACTACACACTATACTATAAATACATAAATATATAGGTATATATACATATAAATATGTAGACAAATATATTAAATATATATACATTTATAAATATATTACATATATATTAATATATACACAAACTGTAATATTAAGATGATTCTGCCTTAATTTTTTTGTGAATGTAGTCACGAGTTTTGATTTTAAAAGTAACCCGCGTCTTAGCCATTCTGATTTCCGGAGGTAGCGCATTCCAGAGAAGAATAGCTTGTACAAAGAAGGAAGAATGTAAGAAGTTAGTCCGATGAGAAGGGTATTGTAAAAGTCTGTTATGAGTGGAACGGAGATTTTTGTTGTGGTTAGAAGATAGATACTGAAAATAGGGAGCTAAGTAGGATGGAGAAATCGGAGAGTCGAGAAGAGAAAATAGTGTAGTGAGTGCTCTGAGGTTTCTTCGGTGCCGAATGGGCATCCAATTCAATTGAGAACGGTAAGGTGACACATGGTCGTACTTACGAAGATTGAATACGAATCGAATGCAGTTATTCAGAAGACGGTCTAATTTATTGAGTTGATCTGCATTCAGGTCAAAGTAGCACACATCACCATAGTCGATTATAGGAAAAAGAATGGCCTGCACGAGCGTTACTTTTGTCTCGGATGGTAGGAAATTCTTTAATCTATACAGTGACCGCAAGATCCCAGTCACTCTTTGGCTGACGCTAACGATTTGGTTTTGCCAGCTTAAAGTAGCATCAACCAGCAGACCAAGGTCCTTTACATTCTGGCAGTATGGAATAACAGATTTGTTGTATAAGACTGGAGGTTGACTGTCAACATCCACTAAACTCATCATTCGGGAACTGCCCACGATGATAGCCTGACATTTGAGTGGATTGACAGTCAAGCCAAACCTGTTAGCCCACTCCCTAATTAAATCAAGATCCCTATTTATGGCGACGATCGCTTCTGCTAACTTATCGATGCTTGTCTGTGCGTAAAGTTGTAGATCATCGGCGTATAGATGATACGAACACTGAAGATTTTGAGTTAAGAGATTTATAAATACCGAAAATAAGAGGGGAGAAAGGATACCGCCTTGAGGAACGCCAGTATCTAATTTACACCAGTTTGATGAAACATCACCACTGCAAACAGACTGTTGGCGCCCTTGAAGATAGGAAGAAAACCACTCCAGAGATTCGTCAGACACCCTAAGGTAGGAAAGGATACATAAAAGGATATCGTGACTGACGGTATTAAAGGCGTTGGAGAAATCAACCAGCACCAGGACTGTGACCATAGTCCCCTCCATACCAGCCCTAATATCGCCAGTCACTTTTAGGAGAGCGGTGGTGGTGCTATGACCAGGCCTAAACCCGGATTGTAAGGGACTTATTAAGTTATTGGATAGGATAAAATGGGAAAGTTGTTTATGGACAGCGGACTCAAGTACCTTGGACAGGAAGGGAAGGATGGAGATAGGACGATAGTGGGTGAGAAGTGATGGGTTGGTGACTTTAGGAAGTGGACGGACATAGGCTTTACGCCATAAAGCGGGGAAAGATCCATGGCACAAGGAATAATTAATGATATGGGTTATTACGGGAAGAAGGTGGTCCAGGATTGGTACTAACATGCGTCGACTGATGTAGTCACAGCCAACTGCGTTAGATTTGACAGATAGGATAACTTTCTTAATGTCCTTCGAATCAACTGGAGAAAAACGAAAAGAATCTATATTGGAGCGCGTTAGACCATTTAAAAAGTATATAGTTTGGGTTTTTGTTTGATGATCCATAAAAGAACTTATGGTGAAATGTAGATTAAGATCATCTAAACTTATTGTGCTGGGGAGGTCTAAATTTCGCGACTTGCCAATACCTAGAGTTCCCAAAAACTTCCAGATACCAGCAGGAGTAGAAGAAGATATATTATCGAGAATATGTCGGCGTTTAGCGTCACGTATCATCTTATTACACCGATTTCTAGCAACCTTAAACAAGCCCCATTGCTCATTAGATCGATCCTTTTTATACCTTCGAAAGGCACGGTCTCTGCGACGCATTGCCATTCGGATCCCTTGCGTCATCCAAGGCGCTGGTGGACGTTTCAGTCTAACATTTTTAATGGGTGCGTGGATATCATATAGCCTGGTGACAGCATCATTAAACAATCCGATCTTATCATTAATGTTATCAGCCTCCATCAGCTGCTTCCAGTCGATATTGGACGCATCCTTTGCCAAATTTTCAACATTAATCCGAGCAAAAGAACGCACACGCAGTACCTTGGGTTTGACTTTAGGTGGCTTAAGGATATAGGACATGAATATGAGGTCATGATGGGAGAAACCAGGAGCATCGTACTGTCCGTGGGAGGAAACCAAGGAAGGGTTAGAGGTGAGGATTACATCGAGCCAAGTATCATCACCGGACGCATTATGATGATTTTTTGGTAGCTAACGAACTAGAATTATATCACAAGAAATAAGTCCAATTTCCAGTCACTCTTTTAGCTATTTAATTGTAACATTTCATGTGCTCACAAATTCAAACATGTTTTAATTCAAAGCGATGATTTCGTCTGTGCTCGCCTGGCGTCATTCATGCCTTTGATGACATCATCAACGATTCCTTTCGTGGCGTTGATGCCCATGATCCCGATGCGTAATATTTTACCAACTGTTGGCCCCAGACCGCCGAAGATGAGGATATTGTGACTGTGTAATGAAATTTATTAATTAAAACTTGTTAGTTACATTGATAACTTTTAGGCCCCTAGCATACGGCGTATTTTAAATGTGCAGACGACGCCCGTTTCAAGAAAACGCATTTTCTGCGTCGTAGATGCCGATTTTTGCGTTTTTTTTAGAATCAAACGCATGTAAAACGCGGTGCAAACGTGTGTGTGAAGCGCGTTCGAAACTCGTTTCAAGCGTGTACAAGGGGTCGGAGGGATGTACAACTGACGAGGAGTTTCTGACCAAAACGCGGAAGCTACGAGGGACCTCAGCGTGTCTGTATCGCTGTATCTGCGCGAATATGCGCAGCAAACTCGCGTTTCATGATCGCCCCGTGTGCTTAGGTTACGTTCAAATCTCGTTTGAAGCGCGTATACGCGCGTTATCTGCACATCTTCTGCGCGTTTGAAATACGCCGTGTTTGGAGACAACTGTTTAAGTTAGATTAGTAATGTTAGTCGCTTAGAAAGTGCTCGTTTCTACCCACGTGGGGGTTACAGCACAGTAGTGTAGTACTATGGTGTACTGTACATACAGTACACCATAGTAGTACTAGTATAGTACACCATATACAAGGTGTAACGTTAATAGTGGATAGAAAATAAGGAGCTTAATTTCTTAGATTGTCTATCAAACTGAAGTAATATTAACTCCATACACAAGAATAAAGATCAGCTGATTCATTTAGAATGAGACGCAAAAAAAGCACATCAACATTCAAAATTCACGTAATAAAATATTAACCGGCCGCCTGAGCTGTGGCCCGAACCCCATAAGGGTGCTCTCGGGTATTAGTCGCTTACATTAAGCTACTGGTTGAGAGCCTTTTGCGCTAGCCAACTGCTCGTTGTTTTCAATTCTTTAATTTTAATATACGGGTGAATTTCAACAAGTCATTTTTATTTATCATTTCGGTGGAATTTTTTGTTTTCAATGCTATTTACATATTTTTAGTGATAAATTAAACTTTAGCCTATTTTATAACATTGTGCGTGAGTGGACACCAAATATCATAAAAACTGACATAAATATTTAAGGATGAATTTTTAAGAGTCCACTGAAATGAAAAGTGTCTAGCGAAATGATAAAAATGACCACCGAAATGATAGACTGTGCACCGGAATGAAATAAATCCACCGAAATGATACAGCTAAGAACAACCGTGCCGGGCAGCCAGGGTTCCGTACTTTGTTAGTTTTGATATCCACAAATTTTAGATAAACCCTGAGACAGGACAGTACACAGGTATTTTAATATCATTATTGATATACAGATATTACATTTAGTATTACCATATATCATTCTTTGAGGTTACAATATCCCCAAAATATAATATCAATGTAATGTTTATTACGATATGAATGAATTGTTTCTTCACTTATATAACCTTTGGTATTTTTTCTGGTTGTTTTTGGGTGAAAATGTTGGAAAACTTTATCGTAACTGCTGATAACCATACATAAATATTTTTATATGTGTAATGGGTTTTGAACTAATACTAATTTACTTAATATATTTTCAAAAGAGTTAACGAAGTGCGATTAGGAAGTTTAAAGTTTCTGATTAATATTTGGCAGCATTTGTAAGTTTTGTCATTAATTAATTAGTAATACATAATGTCTACCTATTGCACTTAGAGAAAAATGCTAGGTATAATTTAGTTAAATTAGGATCTAGACGAGAATAGTGTTTCTACAGGTATATAAGTAAAACTTATAAAATTAAATCAATTTCAAAACACAATAAATGAATAAGAAACATTATAAACATATCTAAGTAGTAATAGCTTAGTACTTTTAATCCTTTTACATAAACGTATGAAACATAACAGAAACCAAATTGAGATCACGTTATTCTTAATTTACTACAACAATAGAGAAACGTATATATCTAAAAAGAACGAAAACCAAAAGTTTTGTTCCACATAATTACTTATACATAACTGCGCACGTATGTAGCTTAAAAATATTGATTTTTCATCATTTTACTTTAAATCACACAATAATTTCTCAAATTCATTAATCAGCTTCTTTTTATGAGTGTAAATATAGGTTTTTAATTTAGATATGTACCTACTTAACAAGTTTTCTTTAATTATCAGACCACACGTCTTTACTATAATTATTATAAACATCAGTCTTTTTTAATAAGTTTAATTATAGATTTATTTGTTATATATCTTGTAACATTTAGAAATTATATAAAACTAGCTGTGCCCCGCGGTTTTACCCACGTTAAATGTTATAAATTATCACAGCTCCTCCCCTGTAGGTGATAGCGTGATAATATAATATGTAGCCTATATGTTGACCTGACCTCTTAGTAATATTCATGCAAAATTTTAAGTAAACCCATGCAGTACTTTATGAGTTTAGCCCGGACATACATACAGACAAACAGACAAAAATTCTAAATACTATATTTTTGGTTTCAATATCGATTGTAGATCACGCCCCTAGTATCGTTTTAAAAATATTCAATGTACAGTTTTGACTTTCCTACTACGATTTTAATATAATATGTATAGATATTATTTACTCATAATAAATGACATAAAAATAAAAGTAAGTAACTTACTTAAAATGAAGGTAAACCCTCGAAATTATTATCACACACACTCATCACATTATCGTTGAGCCGAACAAATGTGTATGTAAAGTAAGTATAGACATGTACTTACTACGTAAATATGTGTATACATTACATATCGTAAACACAAATATTACACAACAAATACACCCGAATAATCAAATCTACACTCTAGGTAAAATTACATTACAAATCTATGACCTTATATTTGACATAAGGATCTCTAAAACTATATGGTTTTATCATTTCGGAGATACATTTCATTCCGGTGGCAGTAACAGTCCACCGAATCCACTAAAATGATAACACTGAGATGATAAAATACAGGTTAGTTCTACATTTAACTCCGAAATAAATTTATTAAAAATATATGAACACTACTCAAACAAAACAGTACTTACGGCGAATTTAATACATAATTTTGAAACAAAATAAACGAATCTAGCACGAGTTATAACAGCCACCGAAATGAAACAATTTTTGTCCCCATATCACTGAAATGATAAACTTAGTTTTTTGGTGGAAAACCGCAAGACATTGGGATCAGTGCGTTCATGCCGAGATCTTGAACCGGATGGATCCGAAGTGAGGAAATTTGACACAGGCCTAACAACGCAATCTTGACGTGGCTATTCTACTAAAACTTACTGTCCTCTGAAATGATAACTTTCTTCCAGACAAAAGTTGAATGACTGTCAAATCCATGAGAAAGAAGATAAACAAACAAAGAAAGTTTTATTTGATCGAAAATATTATAATTTAATGATATCAAAATCGATTTAAATCCATATTACGATTGTATTTACAGGGGAAGGTATTTTATGAGAGGAATTGGGTTCAGGACAGGCCACCGTGATGATAAAATAACACTTTGTAATTTTTTTTTTCGGTCTATTAGTGGGTAGTAATGAATGATTTTTTTTGCCGAGGTAGAGAAGTACATTCGCTATTTAGAAAAAATGTGTAAAATAAAAAATCGGCACATTGCACTACCGTTCTCACGTATGCCGTTTATTTTTTTGGGTTGGGCAATTCACTCATACACTTGATAAATGTAACAATAATAGCTTAGTAACTTGCTATTTATTATTTATTTAAGGATCTTAAAAATATATGTGACGAAACAGACCGCACGGACGGACTAATTCAAAATATTTTGTTGCTTTAATTACCGTGTTTATATAATACATTGTGAGCTTGACAAGTATAAGTGTATGTAAATACCCAAGTGCTGAATAAATTTCATTTCATTTCAACAATAAAGCTCAGCTGATGCATTTAGAATGAGGCGCAATAAAAACACATCTACATGCAAACTACACGTAAAAATATATTAACTCCCGATACAAGAAGAAAGATCAGCTGGTGTATTTAGAATGAGGGGCAATAAAAGCACATCTACATGGAAACTACACGTAAAAATATATTAACTCCCAATACAAGAATAAAGAACAACTGATGCATTTAGAATGAGGCGCAAAAAGAAATCTTATTTCACAAACTGGTTTTGTCTCCAAAAAACAAAATACACGTAATACAATATTAACTTCCCAAACAAGAATAAAGCTCAGCTGGTGCATTTAGAATGAGGCGCAAAAAAGTACACCATCATTCAAAATACACGTAATAAAATATTAACTCCCCATACAAGAATAAAGCTCAGCTGACGTATATAGAAGGAGGCGCAAAAAAAACACATCTATATGCGAAATACACGTAAAAAATATTGACTCGTCATACAATAACAAAGTTTAGCTGATGCATTTAGAATAAGGCGCAAGAAAAAGCACATCGTCATACAAACTACAAGAATAAAGCTCAGCTGATGCATTTCGAATGAGGCGCAAAAAACACATCAACATGCAAAAAACACGTAAAAAATATAAACTCCCCCATACAAGAATAAAGCTCAGTTGATGTATTTTAGAATGAGGCGAAAAAAAGCACATCGACATACAAACTACAAGAATAATGCTCAGCTGATGAATTTAGAATGAGGTGATAAAAAAAATTGATTAACGTGCAAATAATACACGTAATAAAATAGGAACCCCCCCCCCCCCCCATACAAGAATAAAGCTCAGCTGATGCCTTTAGAGTGAGGTGATAAAAAACACTGATCAACATGCAAAGAATACACGTAATAAAGTAGGAACCCCCCCCATACAAGAATAAAGCTCAGCTGATGCATCAAGAATAAAGCTCAGCTGATACATTTAGAGTGAGGTGATAAAAAAAACTGATCAACATGCAAAAAATACACGTAATAAAGTAGAATCCCCCCATACAAGAATAAAGCTCAGCTGATGCATTTAGAGTGAGGTGATTAAAAAAACTGATCAACATGCAAATAATACACGTAATAAAATAGGAACCCCCCCCCCCCCCCATACAAGAATAAAGCTCAGCTGATGCATTTAGAGTGAGGTGATAAAAAAAAACTGAGCAACATGCAAATAATACACGTAATAAAGTATAGGATCACCCCCATACAAGAATAAGGCTCAGCTGATGCATTTAGATTGAGGTGATACAAAAAATCTGATCAACATGCAAATAATACACGTAATAAAGTAGGAAGCCCCCATACAAGAATAGAGCTCAGCTGATGCATTTAGATTGAGGTGATAAAAAACTGATCAACATGCAAATAATACACGTAATAAAGTAGGAACCCCCAATACAAGAATAGAGCTCAGCTGATGCATTTAGAGTGAGGTGATAAAAAAAAAACTGATCAACATGCAAATAATACACGTAATAAAATAAGAACACTTTTTACAATCAACTAAGCAGGCAGACAGCTAATATTTATGTATATATTATATGTTTATTATATATATATGATATATAATTAGGTATGTAGTTACGTAAGTAACTTGGTATGTAGTATTAGTAAGCAGGTTTATGTATATATTTATTTACCACTGGTAGATTTTATTTTGTTTTATTTTTGAATTATTTTTATTACCTTAGTTCATAATTATTTCAAATTGTTGCGCGCTGTTTGTAACCCATTCATATAAGCTCTCACTCTAACAAAGGCTTGCTGGAAGAGAACTCATAGTTGAGTTAAGCTCGCCTGTGTACATGATATATGTAATCTTTAATGTAAATATGTATTTCATACAATAAAGTATAAATAAATTAACACCCCCATACAAGAATAAAGCTCAGCTGATGCATTTAGAATGCGGCGCAAAAAAAAATCTTATGCCACAGACTGGTTTTGTTTAAGTTACGTCCACTATTTACGTTACACCTTGTATGTATTCTTATTCTCAGTCTGAGTGCGTTGTGTCAGTTGCATGTTTGTAAAGTTGCACGATACAGTTTACCCATAGGAGTCGCTATTTATATAAACAAACATATATCTTGTCAGGATCCCTGGAGACCTCTGGATGCGGATAGTCATCATCATCATGTCAGCCAAAGTAGGTCCACTGCTGGACAAAATCCTCCCCAAAGAATGGAGGGATACACCATAATCGCCACGCTTGGCAGACGGGTTGGCGATTGCAGTTTGATGGTTATAGTTCACAGAAAATCGCTGCTGCCCGTTCTCTGGTAGGTATTAGGTATTCCCTCGGACCATTTCTACGCTCCAAGGGATGAGATGCGGTGATGATATTCCATCACCTCACAGCATATGCGGATAGTGGAGACCAGCAATTGAGGAGGCCTTTGTCCAGCAGTGGACCCTTTTCGGCTGACATGATGATGTTGATGTATACATATTATGTATATAATAAGATTATGCAAACATTTAATTGAAATGTTTTTGAAAAATCTTAGCTTTAAGGTTTTTCTAGAGACAGATGCAACAAAATTTTGGAACTATAAATTATTTCCTGGTTTAAAACCATCCATTAAAATGATTAACTACGAGTTATGTAGGAAGAAGACCTAATTCTTAACATTCCATGGATTCACCGTGCGGAAACCGGGTCCATAGCGTGGTCGAGGAAGGAATTCGACAGAGTCTGAGACTTGCGACTCAGATGTAGGTTTAAGGGGCCCCTATGATGCATCAACGCGCATCTTCTCTGTCTCTCAGTGTTCTCTGTCTCTCTTCCTAGCCAAATTTGGTATGATCCTAATAATGCCGCTTTGGATGCCCGTTCTAATACAGAACTTACGGAATACAATTATACTCACGTCCCCCTCATGTACTTGATGAACTCGGGATACGTATATCCTTTAGGGAGCACCACAGTGGTAACGGTCGGCAGACGGTCTTCGGGCTTCGGTACAAAGAACTGGAAGCCATTTTCTTCGAGACGTTTGTGGAAGTATGATACGGTGGAAGCGTGGCGCTCCCATGAACCTTCCAATGTTTCCTTACAGATCTCAATCAGGCAAGCTCGCAGAGCCCACATCAGGGGAGGGGACATTGTGTGATGGTATCTGAAAAGTGAAAAGTACAGCCTTAGGTCCCGATTGAAAACTAATAATAATAAATACACAAATAGTTTGAGCTAGATCATCATCATCCTCATCATCATATCAGCCGAAAGACGTCCACTGCTGGACAAAGGCCTCCCCCAAAGATCTCCACAATTGTCAGTCTTGCGCTATTCTCATCCAGCAGTTTCCAGCGACCCGCACAAGATCATCGGTCCATCTTGTAGGGGGCCTGCCCACGCTGCGTCTTCCGGTTCGTGGTCGCCACTCGAGAACCTTTCTGCCCCAGCGGCCGGCGGTTCTACGAGCTATGTGCCCCGCCCACTGCCACTTCAGTTTTGCAATTGTTCGGGCTATGTCGGTAACTTTGGTTTGCCTGCGGATTTCGACATTTCTGATTCGATTCCGCACGGAAACTCCGATTGAAACTTGAGCTAGATAGATGACGTTATTTATTTATTATTATTTTAGACACGAAATGATATGATTATGTCCTGGGACATTATGCCCACACCAAATCAAGCAGATTATCCCAAATTAAGCAGAGCTTATACTGAGGAAACCAGATGACTGATATACTACAAACATTACTAATTTTTCTGCCATCTATTTTTCGGCCATCTGATCCTAAATTAAGCAGAGCTTGTACTATGGAAACCAGATGACTGATATAATACTTAAATTACTTATTTTTGTAAATAAATACTTATATAGATAGTTGGATGCGGCTGGATGCGAATAGCGCAAGACCGGCAATTGTGGAGATCTTTGGGGGAGGCCTTTGTCCAGCTGTGGACGTCTTTCGGCTGATATGATGATGATGATGATAAATAGTTACACACAGACTCATGACAAACAGACATGTTCATGCACACAAATATCTGTCCTGAGTGGGAATTGAAGCCACTACCTGCGGTGTGGAAGGCAAGGATCTACCAACCGCGCCAACGGGCCAAAATATCTTGGACTAATAACACAGTTTGGGCTAAATGACGCTATATATTTAGTAATTAATGTACCCACGATATATGCAAATCTACTGCTTATTTAAATAGGAATTTCTACCCGCAGACCCGCGTAAGGAGAAATTAAGAAGAAATAGAGAATATCGTGTGTAATATCTAGTATTTCATGATGACATGATGAATATTTATATATACATGCATAGAGATGTAATTTTTTTTTTATTTAGGGACTATGTCACACAGATCATCCTGGCCCCAAACTAAGCAAAGCTTGTACTATGGGTACCATTTTTTTTTTTTTTTAAGTCGGGACTAGTCCCTCCCTCTTACCCACCACTGCAACTCCTGTAAGCCAGGATCAACAGTGGCACACAATGAAATGACACTGAGCGGTGAAGCTCAGGCATGTCCCGGGGAATCGCTTTAACTGTCTTGGATCCCGCAACGAATTTAATCAGAAACAGAAAAAAAGGAGGAGTTAGAAAATGAATAGTTCCACTTCCCTCCAGAGCAAAGCGGGAGACAGAATGATGTAAAGAGGCTATAGCCTCATAAAATGAGAGATTTGCAACTAGAGAAGCCAGCTGCAAAAGCACCGAGGATCAATTTAAGGGTCCTAAGTGAGCTGTTATATTTGATTCCAATAGTAGGTATGGCAAAAACGCTTAAACGCACGGAAGTTGTTCCTTGTTGCTACAAGATCCGTATAATAAACTACTCCAGATATTGGTTGCAAGCTGTTTAACATAATATCACGCTGATTTTGCCAGAGATCACACTCCCACAGGATGTGGTGAGCAGTTTGTTCATATTCGTTACTGGATGTTGAGCACAGACAGATTGGTGAAGATACTAATTTGAAACTATACAATTTACTTTTAAAATTGCCGTGTCCGGTAAGAAATTGTGCAACACAATGGTCTATGAATAGCCAAGTTTTATTTAACCGTTCGCGTACATCCGGAAAGAACTGGTGCAGATGGCGACCCTTGGTTGACGTATTCCATCTACATTGCCATTCATTTAGTAGTTCGTTATTTAAGTCAGCTATTGGCATAAATAGCCTGGTTATTTTCGCACGGTCGCGTAATGATAAGAAATCATTTTCTAAATTATCGCGCGTAGAATAATACATTGCTGCTCGTCTTTGTACTTCAAGATCAACCGGTAGTACACCCGCTAGGACAGGTAGGGCCTCTGTGCTCACTGTTCTATAGGCTTTACACAGAAATATCAACGCCAACCTTTGGCTTTGTAGTAATTTACGGCGAGCAGCTCCGATGGTAGCCCTATCAGCCCACACAGGCGAGCCGTAGCATATACACCCAAGATAGGTTGCCCCGTAAATGATTTTAAGAGTATTAAAAGAGAGGCCCCAGGTTGCCGTCGATATCCTTGTAAGTGCAAAAAAGTTTCGCTTAGCTTTTTCCCCAACTGATTTAATATGTTCTATAAACGAGAAATTCTTTTCTAAAACTAAACCCAAATAACAGGTTGATATTTTGCGTTTTACAGTAACATTATTAAGTTTTACGCCCGGGGGGGATTTTAGTTCACCTTTAAGAAGGAGTTGGTAGGTTTTATGAGGAGCAAATGTAAGGCGATTTCTTTTACCCCATTCACTTATCATACTTAAGCAAGTTTGAGCCAGATTTTCCAACTCTCTCCTGGAGTTACCCTGTATAAGTAAGAGGCCATCGTCAGCATATGCCGTTAGAGAGCAGCGTGATGGCAAGGGTAATGTCAAGAAGTCATCAAAACCCAAGTTCCAGAGATACGGCGCGAGCACTGAGCCCTGGGGGCAACCCATGGTTAACGATTTAGTGACTCTGAAGTGACCAAGCTTAAGAGTTGCAGAGCCATGTACGAAATAAGATGTGATTATCGAATATATATTACTGTAACAACCGCGTAACTTAAGTTTTTGTAACAAAATTGGCCACCAAGTATTATTAAACGCCCCTGAAATATCTAGGAATATGGCCAAAAAGTATTTACATTCGGACGAGTTTACAGCTTTCCTCACTGAGATAGCTGCGTCCACTGTCGATTTACCCGCAGTAAAACCAATTTCGCAGTAAAAACAAATTGATTTCCGTGAAATTTTAGTCCTCCCGGCAGCAATCGCGGTACAATAAGTCGTTCTAGAAGCTTGCCTAAGGAAGGCAGTAACGTTATTGGTCGGTATGACTTAGGGTCTTCAGGCAGTTTATCGCCATTTTTTGGTATAATACGAATAAAACCGCTGCGCCAAGAACGCGGAAAAGTCCCTTCAGATATGCAACGATTAAAAACTTTTAGTATTGAATCACCGGATTGTTTTGTGGCTTCTATTATCATTTTGTTGGATATTTTATCTTCACCTGAAGCTTTGTTAACAGGTAGCGATTTCACAGTATTCATAAACTCATTAATTGTAGGAAGACTAGACATATAGGTAGCGGGTGGATTGTTTGCCCACTGTCTAATCTGCTTATGGTAGTCATTATCGTTCAAGGAACTATCATCAGGTATCATCGAATTAAGTAAGGATTCCGTGGTCTCCTCTATGCCACTGGTGTAGGTATTATTGATTTTTATGTTTTGAATATAAGCTAAATCTATAGACCTATTTGCTTTAAACTCATGGTATAGGGGCGACCACGGGCCTTCTTTATCTAATTTATCGACTATTTTTCTAATAAGATTGCCTTTGGATTTCTCTATTGACGAGCGGTAACGTGAACGAGCTATTTTGAGATTTATATATGCATTATATATATAATCGCATCTTCGAATATTAGTGATAGGGACGCGGCCTATGGCAATATCGGCACAGTAGGTAAAAGTGTCCGACATCATTACAGCACATTCCTCTGTTGTTAGTTCATCCCGGGTGAAATCCCTGGCATGCGCGGCAAAAAGAGCTCTGAAAAAATCCCAATCGGCCCCTTTGAGCCGATATCAATAGTTACCGTAAATAGCCGTAGGTCTTTGTGCCAACCGAGGAACAAACTCGTACACGATTAAGCGGTGATCACTGGATGAAGCGTCAGGCAAAACACGCCATCCATCTATTCGGACGTCTGAGCTTGAAAAAGTGACGTCAATAAAAGATTCGCCAGTAGGGCTACAATAAGTAGGCGGTGCATCAGGAGTGTTATGTATTGATAGATTCATCTCAGCGACGAAATCTTCGACGGCGTTCCGCCGTTCTGTATCGCTTGAACGGTATTTGCCATACCATAACGTAGAGGATGCGTTAACATCTGCGCCAATAATAATTTTGTGTCCTTTGAGGGACATCAAAACATGGCGCAAGTGATGTAAATGGGGACCGACAGGATCTGAATACTGAAAATAACAGCTCACTACGTAAACTTTCCAGGATGGGGATGATATTTCAGCGACAGCACAGTGTGACGTCATGAGGTTTCGCATAGCGCTTACCGTAAAATTAGTACGCGTTACGTAAATAGCAGCCCGTGATTTGTTGTCTAGCTGCACCAATTTATTTTTAAAACGCGCATATTGATATTGTTCTTATACAAGCACTATATCTAAGTTGTATTCATTGACTAAAGTTACCAACTCTGATGTCGCAACCCTATCGTTGTGAAGATTTAGCTGCCCTATTTTTAAGTAAGCCATATTAATATTTGGTATTTAGCACTAACTGCTCAAGTTTATGCTTAAATGTGGGGCAGTTATCCGAGCCGCATTTGTGGTCGTGAGGTTTTTTATATGTTTTACACGATGCACAAACTGGTTTAAATTCTGGGTCATTGTGGTGCTTACATGATTTTGTGGGATGTGCTTCTGCGCATAAGGCACAGGTAGGTAATTTATTACTACAGTACTTGAAAACATGCCCATATTGCTGGCAGTTTAAACACCGAACTACCTCTAAATCATGGGTACCAGGCGATGATATACATACTTATATAGATAGATAAATACTTAAATACATAGAAAACATCCATGACTCAGAAACAAATATTCGTGCTCATCACACCAATATTTGCACTTACCGGGATTCGAACCCAGGACCACCAGCTTCGTAGGCAGGAGCACTACCAACTAGGCTACGGTGATCGTCAGGATCGTAATTAGGATGAAGAAGAAACATGTACTTTAATCTGTTACTTTGGCGGACGGGAGCTGTCCGGGCGAGCTTAGTACCGCCATATAAAACGACACGAAAATAAAGAATAAACAACCTCTCACAGTATTTTTAAATATTTCCTTCTGTCAATAACGAACTCATAAAATAAAAATTTATCCAATTTGGTGCAGTCGTTTGAAAGTTATGAGCGTACAAATTTTTATTAATATAGTTAATAATAATAATAATTTATTTTTTCTAAGATTAACATTGGTATTCTAGATTGATCAATAATTTTAGGTAGTAAGATATACAAATAAATTATAGCTTGAGGTTAAATAAAAATTGCCTCAAGATAAAGACCACTAGAAAAATACAAAAAATAACATTAAGTTAAATGATGTTCAGTGTTAATACTCACGTTCTAGTATTGCCGTAGCAGTTCCATTGCGGCGCTATTAATTTCACGTCGAAGTAGAAAGGCGGCTCATACTTCCTGTTTTTCATTTTCTCCCTGGAAATTAAATATTATTAAAATATTGGTGCTATTTTTTTTTATATTTCATGAAAGAGATTAAATATGGAAATGTTTGATTTTCGTATACCCTTTTTTAATGTAAACACGAAATATAACCACAAGGAAAGGACAATGGGCATTATTGTAGGAGCTGTGTCCCAACCCTTGTAACAAGTTGCGAGTAGTATAAACATGTTCAATTAAGCTTTTTTATGATCAATATTCATTTCATTTATTTCATAACAATTTTTACACTGTATTGAAAATAACTAAAAAATAACTAATAATAATTATGCTAAAAACAAAAAAAAAATACATTACAAATTCCCATACAAAGTCAAAAATAAAAACATTACACATACCAATACACATGTCAAAAATTTAAAATAAAATATCAATAAAAATAGTTAGCATTAATAGGTCTAGATATAATAATATGTATGACGGAGAAACTCATCAAGGGTGTAGTAGCTAATATGCTAAGATTTTACTGTTATTGCGTGCAGGTCAAAAGTTACTTGGCTTCAAGTGAAAAAATGAGAGAGAGAGAGAGAAAGAGAAAGAGAGAGAGAGAGAGAGAGAGAGAGAGAGCATGCGCACGCCGCACAGCTGCAAAAAGTGTCGTGATAACTTTTCGTAAGAATTTTTTCCGTCTAGCCCCCTTTCACAACGCGCGATAAGGAACTTCGTTCCAATAATTTCTTTTGGTGAGTAAAAAACAAACAAAGTGAAAACATCTTCTGAATATTTTGGAATATTGATCTCACAAGACGATAACCATTACCAGTCTTCCAGCGTCTAATAGCGAGCCTCACACGCGGATCTTTCGTTCATCTAGTAGGGGGCTTGCCCACGCTACGTCTTCCCATTCGTGTCAACACGGCAATTGTGGTGATCTTTAGGAGAGGACTTTGTCCATGAGTGGACGTCTTTCGGTTGATAAAATGATGATGGTGAATATGATCAAAGCACATTCTACGAAAGTGATGACAATAGGAATTATTTTCGCCGTGATGAAAAAGGATTGTCCAGGATTCACCACGAATACCCTAGGCCTAAATCGCGTCAGCCTCAAATCAAAATTCCTTTCCTTTCCAAAAACTTTCAGGGGGGGTACCGGTTAAGTCGCTGGACATCGTGATAGTGATAGTATCGACATAGTGATAAAATAATTCGTTCAATCGGCTTCCATTTGCACATGTGGCGTCATAAATGGTCCGGAATCAATTGTCAACGTTGAAGCCGATTTAATTTAGTCATTTTTAACGTTTATTTATTTGAACGCCATTCACGAAAACGATGTTCGGCGGCTTAGCCGGTAGAACCCCTGATCCGGCCAACTTTTGCTCCTAAACGACTTAGAAGCATTGCGTGAAAATTGACAATAGTACAATCTTCCTAAACGACATTTTGCATGACTAAGTTTAAAGCTTGGAATATCTCAACAGAGTAAACAATTGTCTATCAATGTTCATAAGTAGCTATTGAAAGATTTTCCTCAATTTTCTCTCTGAGTGGTTCGAGCAACAAAATAAACGGAGCTGAATTGGTTGTTCAATGATCGTTTAAAATATTAATTGCACCTTTTTCATTATATAAAATGGCGAAATTTTTTGTTTGCCATTACATCTCTCTGCTAGCCTGAAGAATTGCCATACTGAAGTGGCATTGGGCACGACACATAGCTCGTAGAACCGACGGCCACTGGGCCGAAAGGTTCTCGAGTGGCGACCACGATCTGGTAGGAGCAGCGTGGGCAGGCAAGATTGTCGGTCCACCAGGGTATAATACCGCCAACTCCCAAACTTCGGGCTGAGAAATTAAACTTTTTACAGAAAAGTCCCAAAATCTCCTTGGGGCCGACCCGGGATTTGAACCCAAGACCTCGTTCTATGTGGGTAACACGCTACCGCTAGACCAACGAGGATCGTATGAAAAAAATGGAGCATACATAGAACAGATCTTCTTATCGTGTCGATGGTAAGAATTAGATTTTATCTTCCCAAAATTGGGCAACGCTGATCGCTTTGGTTGAAGCGTCAAACAAGTCCTGAAGGGAACAAGAGACTGGACCAGAGGGACAATCAGATAAATGTGCCATACTTTGTGGTGACACGCCGCACTCGCAGATATTTTGTGATGTGGGAATGTAACCCATTTGCACATGTTTTCTTTGGATCTACCAACCTGGGTACGTAGTCTATTAATTGCTCTGGCTTTCTGTGCATAGAATTGATGAGCGGAAAGCTTAAAGAACTGTGTATATAATCATATATATTTTTAATTGAAGTAAGTATCTCGAAGATATTCGTGGACTTACTCGGCCCGAGCGCTGAACGCTACCGGAGCTATTCCAGCCGGTCCACTGAAGACTTTCTGGGTAGCAGAGTAGACTGCATCCACACCCCATTCATCCATGAGGAACGGCACGCCACCCAGAGACACTACTGTGTCCACTATTAATAATGCTCCATATCTGAAACGAAAACGTATCAATAGCAATTATTTTAGTCTTAATATAATATTCTGGGACATTATATACTCCCGGCCGTCTGATCCCAAACTAAGCCGAGCTAGTACTTTGGAAACCAAAATAACTGATACAATACATACTATTTTTCTTTTGTAAATAAACATTTCTATAGATAATTACACCCAGACTCAGGACAAACAGACATGTTCATGCAGACAAATATCTGTCCTGGGTGGGAATGGAACTCACGATCTGCTGTATGAAGGACAGTTATATGTACCAATCACCATAGCAATGTAAGATTCCTTCTATCATTTTGTACAGAACCTTAAAAGCGAACATATGAATTATCCTACTAATACTATAACGTTTGTGAGTGTGTGAGTGTGTATGTTTGTTACTTATTCACGTCTAAACGGCTGGAGCGATTTTAATAAAATTTGGTATGGAGTTAGCTAATATCCTAGATTAACACATAGGCTATAATTTATAAAGTTTAACACGGGTAAAACGGCAGGGCACCGCTAGTCTAACATAAAAATCACACTGCCATGAAAGTATGTCTTTTTTAAGTTAGTTACTCTAATAAAAAGTTAAATTCAGAGATGAAATTAATGAAAAACTTGTTATCGGAACTTAAACAGTTCTTGGTATTTTCCACAGTAGGTATGCTAATTGCAGGCTCCTTCACAGGATGCGATTAAGGAATTTTCAAGTAGAACGTATGTAGACCTAAATCTCACCAAATGGCCTAGATGAGTCACGGAGAACAACTGTATTATATTTGATAGGAATATGGATAATTGTATATAATAAAATCGTAGGAAAGTCAAAATCGATTGTACATTTAAAAAAAAAAATCAATGAACACCAGCTAAGTCGCCGAACATCTATTTCTTAAATGGCGTTCAAATAAATAAAGGTTAAAAATGACTTAATCAATCGTTAAATCGGCTTCCATGAGCAAATGTGACGTCATAAATGGTCCGCAATCGATTGTCAACGTTGAAGCCGATTTAACGATTGATTGAGTCACTTTTAACCTATATTTATTTGAACGCCATTTAAGAAATAGATGTTCGGTGTCATTACCCAGTAGAGCCTCTGTTCATTGATTATTTTTATTGGGGCGTGATCTACAATCGATATAGAGGCCAAAAATATAGTTTTTAGAATTATTGTCCGTTTGTCTGTATGTATGTCCCGGCTAAACTCAAAAAGTACTCCATGGATTTACTTATAATTTTGCATGAATATTAATAAGAGGTCGGGTCAACATATAGACTACATATTATCACGCTATCACCTACGGAGGAGGAGCTGTGATAATTTATAAAATTTTACGCGTGTAAAACCGGAGCGCACAGCTAGTCATTGTATTAAAAGTCTTTTTATAATTAAATGAAATATTGCATCGCAATATGACGGGCCTGTTGGCGTGGTTGGCAAATGCTTGCTTTTCACGCCAGAGGTCGTGGGTTCGATTCCCACCCGGGACAGATATTTGTGTGCATGGACATGTCTGTTTGTCCTGTGTATGGGTGTAATTATCTATATAAGTATGTATTTACAAAAGAAAAGTAGTAAATGTAATATATCAGTTATCTAGTTTCCATAGTACAAGCTCTGCTTAGTTTGGGATCAGATGGTTAGGTTTAAGACGTTTATTTCTCATAAAGAATACAATTAATTTTTGTGAGAAATACAGGATATTTGATATTTATAGCATTATTCGCAATGCAATTTGGAAGGTATTATCAATATGATATGATCTTTCACATGCAACTGTGAACATATCAGTCGGCCATGTTTATAGAAAACACAGCCGATAGATAATACCTACATCCTCCGGAAGGGTGTTAGCAAAGGAATCGTAAATTTGATCTGCCAGCGTGTATCGTTCGTAGCTTAACGCAGAGCGCCTACCCCGGATTGGTAGATGGTGCAGGTTCGAGACCCGCCGCACGATCAAATTTATGATTTCCCATTTTTGAGATTAAATACAGGATACTTAATTTAAGCTTATTACTATACTAAAAGGAATTCAAAAAGCCGTTTTGAGTAAGTATGAGTAAGATGGCCGTGTGTGAATAATGTCCCAGAATTATATTCAAATTCTTATTAATATCAAATCAAATATTGCATCACACCTTATTGCATAGTCTAGTTACCCGCTCATCTCGTACGATAGTAATACCCAAGTTTCAAATAAAACAGAGAACGAATGTAATTAAATTATATATATCTAGTTAACACACTACCATCTGATCCCAAACTAGGCAAAGCTTGTACTATGACAACCAGACAACTGATAAACATACTTATATATTTCTAAATACATACATATTATAGATAAATTACACCCAGACACAGAACAAATCAATGTGCTCAACACACAAAGATTTCACAGACCAACAGGTCAGTAAGCTAATAAATATATGGTATAAGACTATACAAGCCGAACCTTGTCGTGTGCCTTGGTTCGATGTTGATCAACTCAGTAGGAACTATGTGAAATTAATGTTAAGACTTCGCTCTGGACACTATCCATCAGCGAAGTTTGCATTCCTTATGAAAAAAGCTGATTCGCCAAATTGCAGAGAATGTAATCAGATTGAGGACGTGCAACATTTGCTGATGGATTGTACCCGAAACAAGCGTGAGAGGGAGTCACTTTTGAGGGAACTAGACCTAAATAAATTAAACGTAGGGTTAATCCAGTCAATTTTATCTCAACCAACTTCAGAAGGTGCTAGAAAGTTATGCCGTTTAATAACAGTTCTTCATCTGTGACTCTATTTCACCCTTATCACAAATTATATTAATAGATACACATATTATTTAGTTGTTCAATGTAGTTGAAGTATAATATTAAGTTCTAATGTTATTTAATGTAAAAGGCACGATGGGGTTGGCATATCTGTTTATATAAAAACGCCCAAATAAAAATATAGTTAAAATAAAAAAAAAATACAGAACAAATTGTCGTGTCCATCACACAAAGATTTGTCCCGGGTGGGAATCGAACCCACGACCTCTGGCGTAGCAGTCAGGGTCACTTCACTAACCACTAGACCAACAGACCAGTCGAAGCTGTTTAACGCGGGTATAACCGCGGGACACAGCTAGTAATTGTATTAAAAGACTTTTATTACCAAATCAAATATTGCATCACACCTTATTGCATAGTCTAGTTACCCGCTCATCTCGTACGATAAGTAAAAACCAAGTTTCAAATAAAACAGAGAACGAATGTAATTAAATTGTTCAGTCTTCGAGCTCTACTTGCAGTATTCTTCAGCGATCAAATAGTTTTTCTGCTAAACTACGCTGCTTTTTTAATTTGGAAATGAAAGGAGAAATGGTTTTTTGCACAGATTGGATAAAACCAGTCGTAGTTTTTACTACTGTTCGTTTGGTTTACAGTTGGCTTAATAGATGTGTGCAAATTCGTTAACAAAGTTAACAAACAGATTTGAGTGGGTTTCCTACAATGTGTATGTGGTTCGAGAATTAATGCATTAAGTTCCAACAGTTGTACACGATCGCGGTCGATATGTACAGGTTTAGGTGTATATACTGGTAGAAACTTATTAATTTTATTTTTAAGCGAAAAGAAGAAAATAATTAAAGTATTTTAATTTAATTTAATATCTAGAGACAATGTCACACAGATCATCCTAGCCCCAAACTAAGCAAAGCTTGTACTATGGGTACCAGGCGACGATATATATATTTATATAGATCGATAAATCTATACAAATAAATAAAATTTGAGTGTCTGTTTGTAACCGGTTTTTACTACATTAATATGAATATATATACGGTACATACACCAAAATGACATTTTTTACAATTTTTGTCTGTCTGTTTGTTCCGGCTAATCTCTGAAATGGCTGGACCGATTTTGACAGGACACATATTGGCAGGTAGCTGATGTAATAAGGAGTAACTTAGGCTACTTTTATTTAAGAAAAAGTCTTTTATTTTACAAGAAAAACTAAATAAACTAATTAACACGCGGACGAAGTCGCGGGCACTGCTAGTACTTATATATAAATAGAAAACATCCATGAGTCAGAAACAAATATTCGTGCTCATCACACAAATATTTACACTTACCGGGATTCGAACCCAGGACCACCAGCTTCGTAGGCAGGAGCACTACCAACTAGGCTACGGTGACCGTAGTATTCACCAGTATTATGTCTCTACTCTGCTTTAAGCACATTGAGCATTGTTTAGGGGAACAAAAATCATGGAACTCGCGTTATCGTCGCCGAACGCTTTCCATGAGACAACTCATGGAAAGCGTTGCGAGACGATACAGTGTATACTGTGTATATATGTATGTGTACTATTTGGGTAAAAAAAAAGCGTGCAAAATATGTTTATTTCGGGTAACTAATTGCTACAGAATATACAAACATAATAAAATACAATAACAAAATTAATAATGAAAAATAACAGCAAATTAATAATAACACACACGATACTAATTGATTAATAGATAAATATACATATATTTAAATTAAATAACGCTATATTTAGATATACCTCCGTGCGTTATCAGTATACATTATATATAGGTATAGGTACAAAGAGTTTATCTCAATTTGAAGTGTCAACTATTAAATTGTATATTATTTAGATTACTAGTGTAAAAAATTGATTTCACTTCCGTCGGCAGTACCAAAAGACTTAACCGCATGACTACTATACCGTCATCTGATTCCAAACTAGGCAGAGCCTGTACTGTAACAACCAGATATCTGATAAACAACAAGACTTATATATTTCTAAATATATATTTTTGATAAATAACACCCAGACACAGGACAAATACTCACCATAAAGATGTTTTTTGATGTGAAACATCTATAGCCGCACGTAAAACAGATTTCTGGCGTGGCGACGCATGCCGTGGCGACGCGTCGCCACGCTAGGTATACGATAGTAGTGTGTACGGTGTGGCGACGCGTCGCCATGCGCAATCGACTTTTATTTTATCATTATGACATATTTAGTTCTAGTAATAATGTCGATGTTTCACATCTGCCAGGCGTCCCGTGACGGCTCACATTTTTTTATATTAAAGGGCGACAAACGATCAAGTGGATAACCTGATGGTAAGTGATCACCGCCGCCCATGGACACTCGCGACACCAGAGGAGTTGCGGGTGCGTTGCCGGCCTTTGAGAGTTAGCAAACAAGTGTTGCTGACCCTTCCCCCCACCCCAATGAGCTCTGGCGACCTTACTCACACTCGGAATCACAACATTAAAATTATTAATGTTATTATTAAGGAATGTCTTCTGTAAGGTGGAGGTACTTCCCCAGTCGGGCTGCTCTTTGAGCGAATGAACGCTATGCCCTACCTTTCTTGACTAGACTTGGCCTGGGTGGGGATCGAATCCACGATCTCTGGCGTAGTAGTCAGGGTCACTAACCACTCCCACAGGACAACAGGGCAATTAAAGATTAATCTCATAATGATATGACGGTCACCGTAGCCTAGTTGGTAGTGGTCCTGGGTTCGAATCCCGGTAAGTGCAAATATTTGTGTGATGAGCACGAATATTTGTTTCTGAGTCATGGATGTTTTCTATGTATATAAGTATTTATCTATCTATATAAGTATGTATATCGTCGCCTGGTACCCATAGTACAAGCTTTGCTTAGTTTGGGGCTAGGATGATCTGTGTGACATTGTCCCCAGATATTATTATTATTGTTATAGATATAGTAGGCGAGAACTCTAATTACTCTTAACAAACTATTTGTGTGACCCGTAAATTGTTGTTCTGGGTCTGGATGTACTTTGTGTCCGTCAACTATATTTTTATTATGTTTGAAAAGTACCCTGCGATACACGACTTCATTTCCATTATGTGTGTGTAAAGGCGAACCAAAGTCACCGACATAGCCCGAAGAATTGCAAAACTGAAGTGGCAGTGGGCGGGGCACATAGCTCGTAGAACCGACGGCCGTTGGAGTAGAAAGGTTCTCAAGTGGCGACTAGGAACCGGAAGACACAGCGTGGGCAGGCCCCCTACAAGATGGACCGATGATCTTGTGCGGGTCGTTGGAAACTGCTGGATCCGAATAGCGCAAGACCGGCAATTGTGGAGATTTTTGGGGGAGGCCTTTGTCCAGCTGTGGACGTCTTTCGGCTGATATGATGATGATGATAATGATGTGTGAGTTGTTTTTGAAAATAATAATAAGAATTGCTGTAGCGCAGGTATTCTAGTTGGCCTACATTGATTGACGCCTTTTGATATGTACTTACATGAAAAATATAATATTTAAAAAAAAAACATTCAAGACCATTTTGATCTTATATATCTAAGTGGTCTAACGAACACAACGTTCTTAAATTGGATCTCAACACTAAAACGAGGTCTGAAAGCGCTTAAAATATCATGTTAACGGCAAATTGTTTTACTCTAAATAAAAGAAATACAGAGCTCGTTTTACGTGTTAAAAATGTTACTTAGAGCGAGTCTAGGTGAGACTGTAACGCTAGACAGACTTAAACTCATTAACTATTTGACATCTTGATACAGGTTTTTCAGGTATTCTTTTAGACATTACGTTTTCCCTCTATTTTTGCTATGTTGTTAAGTGATTTTATTTACTAAGAAAGACTAGCCATATATTATGTTATATGTGTGTTATGTATTGTTTTTAATAATTCATTTCTTTTACACTTTTCGCGTATTGGTCTTCTTGTTGTGTTGTTAGTGATCGTGAGTACTAAGCCACAGGTCGTGGGTTCGGTCTCCTGCCTGGACAAATCTTTCAATCAATCATTTATTTAATTGCTGAACACAAGTGCAGTAATAAGGATGTTATACATATTAAAACTAGCTGTGCCCCGCGGTGTTACCCGCGTAAAATTTTATAAATTTTCTTTGCTATAAACCTCACGGAGCCCGAGAGCTTTCCAACGAATGCAAAACCGTGGAAATCGGTTCGTGCGTTCTGTAGTTATAGCGTCAGGAAGGAAAACCCGACTTATTTTTATATAGTAGACTAGCTGTGCCCCGCGGTGTTACCCGCGTTAAATTTTATAAATTTTCTTTCCTATAAACCTCACGGAGCCCGAGACCTTTCCAACGAATGCAAAACCGTGGAAATCGGTTCGTGCGTTCTGGAGTTATAGCGTCAGGAAGGAAAACCCGACTTATTTTTATATAGTAGACTAGCTGTGCCCCGCGGTGTTACCCGCGTTAAATTTTATAAATTTTCTTTGCTATAAACCTCACGGAGCCCGAGACCTTTCCAACGAATGCAAAACCGTGGAAATCGGTTCGTGCGTTCTGGAGTTATAGCGTCAGGAAGGAAAACCCGACTTATTTTTATATAGTAGACTAGCTGTGCCCCGCGGTGTTACCCGCGTTAAATTTTATAAATTTTCTTTGCTATAAACCTCACGGAGCCTGAGACCTTTCCAACGAATGCAAAACCGTGGAAATCGGTTCGTGCGTTCTGGAGTTATACCTAGCGTCAGGAAGGAAAACCCGACTTATTTTTATATAATAGAAGAAGACTAGCTGTGCCCCGCGGTGTTACTCGCGTTAAATTTTATAAATTTTCTTTGCTAATAACCTCACGGAGCCCAAGACCTTTCCAACGAATGCAAAACCGTGGAAATCGGTTCGTGCGTACTGGAGTTATAGCGTCAGGAAGGAAAACCCGACTTATTTTTATATAGTAGATAATAGAACGCTGCGTTCTACCTAAAGGTTACATACAAAAATAGTTTTACATAATATAGCCGTAAATAAATTGAATTAGTTCATAATCTAAAATCACAAAACTAACTTTAGATAACTAAGTCAACTGTTTTAGTATATAACAGCTTTGTGTGATGAAAACGATAATTTGTTCTGTGATTTGGGTGTCATTTATCTATCTATTATATTAGGTCTTTACCTATGAAATTGCCGTTCTGCAGTACTGGCCATTTCAAATCAAAATAATTTTTGTTTGGCTAAGAATTCTAATTTCAAATTAATTTTATTTTAAAAACATGGATTCTTTTTTCCAAAAGTAGTCATTTCTTTATTGATTAGTGTTACATTTTCATCGCATTTCAATCTTTTTCGTCATCATGGATACGTTAAAAATTCGAGTAATTATGGAATATGAGTACCGTCGTGGCAGCAACGCGGCACAAGCGGCACGCAACATCAACGACGTTTACGGAGCTAACACTACAAACCAACGCACCACCTGTTATTGGTTTGCTCGCTTCCGTTCTGGAAATTTCGACCTGAAAAATGAACCTCGCGGTCGTCCGAAGACTTTGGTCGACAATGACGAATTAAAGGCGGTTGTGGAAGCTGATGATACACAATCTACGGCTGAATTAGCAGCAGCTTTCGACGTTAGCGTCAAAACAATATTGGTCCATTTGCGTCAAATTGGCAAGGTAAAAAAGCTTGACAAATGGGTGCCCCACGAACTCAATGATCGCCAGCGCGAAGTACGCGTCGAGACGTGCCTTGCACTGCTCAACAGACACACAAATGAAGGAATTTTGAACCGCATTGTTACCTGCGATGAAAAATGGATTCTGTTTGATAACCGCAAGCGCTCAGCAAGTTGGTTGGATCCTGGTTCAGCACCTAAACAATGCCCTAAACGAAAACTTACCCCTAGAAAAGTGATGGTCACTGTTTGGTGGTCTAGCGCCGGTGTGATTCATCACAGCTTCTTACCAAACGGGGTGAGCATTACTGCAGATGTGTACTGTGAAGAACTGAGCACAATGATGGAGAAGCTGGCGCATCTCCAACCAGCATTGGTCAATCGCTCGTCTCCGCTGCTCCTGCACGACAACGCGCGACCTCATACTGCACAGCAGACGGTCTCCAAGTTGCAAGAACTGGGGTTGGAAGTTCTCCGTCATCCGCCCTACTCACCAGACCTTGCGCCTACAGACTACTACTTTTTCCAGAATTTGGATAACTTCTTGGCGGGAAAAAAATTCAATACCCGAGAGGCAGTACAAAATGCCTTTGAAGAATTTGTTGCCTCCCGTCCAGCTGATTTCTTTAAGAAGGGCATCAATAAACTGCCACTGCGATGGCAAAGATGCATTGATTGCATGGGTGATTACTTCGATTAATACAAATAAAAAAATTCATGAAAAAAATTCGTTTAAATTTTTTCATACAAAACGGCAATTTCATAGGTAAAGACCTATTATATGTATTAAATAGAGTAGAAACTGACTGACAGATCGATCAACCCACACCTGAAACCGCTGGATGTAGTAGCACCATGAAATTTTTCCCAAATATTCCTTAATAGACTTGGGTGTGAGCTAAGAAAGGATTTTTGAAAATTCAACCACTAAACCAATTTAGTTTTCGCACGGGCAGGTACACGGAGGACGCTGTCACACAGCTTGTAGATACTGTGATTAAAAAAACTGATGAAGGCCATAAATGTGTCGGCGTCTTCTTGGACCTAGCTAAAGCCTTTGATACGGTTTCTCGGCCATTACTTATTAAAAAGCTGGAGTTGATTGAAGTGAGGGGCCTTGCGTTACAATGGTTTACTTCATACCTTTCAAATCGGAAACAACGTGTTCAAATTGGAGAGCATTCTAGCAACTACGTAGATATTACATATGGCGTACCCTAGGGTAGTATTCTGGGAACCACACTGTTCCTGATCTACATAACAGCCTATGCTCAATGAAACTCCAACATGCCAGTATATTTAATTTTGCTGATGACACTGCTATAGTTTTTCATGCAAAAACTTGGGATAGGGTCGTTTGTGTAGCACAGGAAGGCCTTAGGACAGTTTCTAGTTGGTTGCAGAATAATCTCCTTACGCTAAATACCAATAAAACCAAATTTGTTAGCTTCAGAGTCTCTTGTCGGTCTGCGCCAGAAAGACCACTGGAAATTATAATCCATGAATGCAATAGCTATAATAATCATGTCACTAAGTGCCAATGCCAAGTGTTAGAACAAGTAGCTTCAATAAAATACCTAGGCATATTAATAGACGAAAAACTTACGTGGAAAAGTCAGATACAGGCACTTGTTAAACGTGTAAGGAAACTATCTCATATTTTCAAGAAATTAAGATCTATTGCGAGTCTTAAATTGGTTCGATCCGTGTACCTTAGTTTATGTCAATCTATTTTGAGCTACTGTATACCAGTTTGGGGCACCGCTTATAAGACTGACCTGATTAAACTCGAACGAGCTCAGCGAACGATCCTGAAAATTATACACAAAAAGCCTTGACGCTACTCTACTGATTCTCTATACTTGGAATGCAACCTTCTCCGTGTGAGGCAATTATTCATTACCTCAAGTGTACTTCGATTTCACAAGGTCGCGATACATAGAGGACGCTCATCACACAGGACTCTCAAATGGGATCGACCAAAAATGCGTTCTTCTTTTGCACATAAATGCTTTGCTTATCTTGGACCCTTTCTGTATTCAAGATTTTATAATAATAATAAGAGTGTTTTAAACATGACCTATTCGAGATGTAAAGCTACCATTTTCAATTGGCTTCATCCTAAAAACTACAGTCAAACTGAAGAACTATTACACATCGGTTTGTAATGCGCAGTCTTCCACACATACACACACACACACACACACCCATTCAATCACTCTCTCACACGCACACACATTTTCGTTTAATATAATTGTAATTTTTTACTTCTTAATTTAATTTTTACTTTTCAATTTCAATTTTTATTTTACGTTTTAATTTAATTTTTACTATTTAATTTAAATTTATACTTGTTTTATATGAAGGAAGGAACTGGGCCTCACGACACAGGAAATCCTAGTGTGAGGCTCAGTAAACATGTCAAACATTAGCACACAAGTTTAAGTTTATTTTAAGTTGAAATTATGTACATCAAAAATTTTTTGTTAATGTTATGTATCCTATATTGTGTAAATGAAAATTAATTTTATTTTTATATTTATTTATTTTACTAAGGGGGCAAAAAGGTTAACAATTTTGTATGGAACAACGTGTTCTCTTGCTCTGGTTAACTTCAAACGAATTCTACCCGCGACTTCATCCGCGTGGAATTTTAACTCTGGGCTAACGTTAACTTTTATCCGCGACATGATTTATGTAGAAGATAAAAATATTTTTCAACGACTGAGACCACCAACTCGCCCTTCCCTCTCACGACTGCCTGTTGGAGTTGCACATCATAAATGCGCGCGTAGTAGGTACTTAATAATTATTTTGTAGCGATGTTATTTTAAAACTGTCATATTATAAGCTGGAGGTACGGCGTGACTTAGCGTTATCACGGTATTTATTCGAAGTATTTCGAGGAAGGCTAAATAATCCTAGTATACTAGACTCAATGAGGCTGCTCGTTCCAAACACCAGGTTGCGGCAGGCGCCGAGTGCACGGCTTTTTGACGTCTCGGTGGCGCGTACTAACATTGGTAAATTCGCACCGGTGGCAAGAGGCCTACGAGTAATAAACAGCGCCTCACAAAGAGTGGACATTTTTAATTGTTCATTGGCGGAATTCGTGAGGGTGACTCTGAATTTAATTAGTAATATTGTTCGCATTATCGCATTGGGTACAAAACCTGTCATGATAATGTTATATAGATTAAATAAATAAATCTTTAAAATTTAATTTATTAATTCATTAATTATTTTCATCTATTACTTAATTCGGTAACAATATACATTGTGTCGGAAATACAATTCACTTATAACTATCAGTTTTCAATTACATAAATATGTACCTACATTAACAGTCAATAATATTAAATAATAAAATGACAGGACATGATGAAAAAATGGCTTAAAAGAATTAAGATATTTATTCTTATCCATATTATGTTGATCCACTAATAGCTGTTTAATATACACGGTATTAAATTAAAATTATGTACTCACTTATGGCAAAGCTCTCCCAAGCCTTCAATTTTCTGCACAGTGCCAGTGGAGGAGTCTCCATGGGTGATGAAGAGTGCTACCGGCCGCGTGCGCTTCAGTGCACTCTCTAGTTGTTCCAAAGAGAAGGTCTCGTTTAAAGGCACCCGAGTCACTTCAACTTTAATGCCTGTGATGAATAAAAAATGAATTTGATTAAAATTTCATGAGTTTAAGATACAACAATAAAGTTGACTTTGACTGCACGTGTGGCGGGTTCGAGTCCCGCGCCGGACAACTATTTGTGACCCATAAATAGTTGTTCTGAGTCTGGATGTAATTTGTGTCTGTCTATTATATTTTTGTAAAGTACCCCGCGACACAGGGAATAGATTCCGTAATGCGGGCGTTGTCTTAGAAAAAGAAATCGGCTACTTTCTCAATTAAAACATTGTTTGCAATAGATTGACACGTACTTTTCGCAATCAACAAACTTCATACTTATTACTTACATTAGTTGCACTTTCTGCACTAAAAGTTTGCGAGCGGTCTCAGCGTAATGAGTTTCTACAATAATAACGCGACCTTTTGTTGCAGACCTCCATGTTAAATAATTGGAACACTAATAGATGACGGCTGTCAAACATGAGAGTTGCCACTACATTTCCGGCAATAGATTTTTGTTTTTCATCTAAGTCGTAATATTATCATTAACAGCTTCGCTGCCGAGCACGCACCGGTGCGGGGAAGGGAGTGTGGCGCGGGGGCCGGCCATGCACCGGTGCGGGCTAGCGTCTTGGAAAGGTCATTGGGCAACTAAGTATGGAACCTATACCCACGGCCTACAGAAAAAAAATAGGTAGTATGTTTAGATAAACGTCTCTAGTTTAGTAATATATGTCACATTAACGCAGACAACGGGAAAAAACATAAATCTAAAAAATAAAAATACAATAATAAGGTTTATTATAACAAGGCTTAGTACATTTTTATTGGTTTTTTGTTAGTAAACATGATTTTAAAAATAAAATAAGTATAGAAGAGTTTTTAAGTTTTATTCGACATGATCAATGTCTACAGGAATAATTGTATCGTCTAAAAACGCCGCAGGCGCATCAATTTGATTTTGATGTCGGGCCCAAGACAAAAAATATACTATGCTGGCTATATGCGCGCAGCATCCAATAGTGCGGCAACCGTGGATAAAAGAGCAGTAGTAATCTTCGATACTATCTCTGCCCTGTCTTGTTGGGTTCACCAATAAGTAAGTATAGTATGTTTTGGTCCTGACATGTCGCGACTGTATTTTTCCCCGTATTAATATTTTGTGGTTAACCAATTCATGGTGCCGGTATAGTTCAACAATATACAGACCATTTGGTCGCAAGTGTTCGTGAACGTATGATCTAGGTAGGTTGCACAACGTAAATAGTATCAAATCTTCAAAAGTTAGGCGTGGGAAGTTATCCAAAGCTGCATTACTTGCATCAATTGAAATAAGGGCTACTCTTTGCCTATTTAGATTTTGCTCGCTCACATAATCTGCCAACTCATTTCTTCTATTTACATTTTCATTTATTACCTATTTTTTATTTATCTTTAACATTTTATTCCCATGGTTTAAAAAAAAATAACTATCTAAATTTTAATGTAGGTTAATACTTAACAATTTAAAACTAATTTGGTTTTTGTAGGAAAACTATCGTTAACTGGGTCAGATTTCGCCCAATGACCTTTCCTACACTCAG
Organism: Pseudoips prasinana; assembly: GCA_951640165.1. NCBI lineage: Eukaryota > Metazoa > Arthropoda > Insecta > Lepidoptera > Nolidae > Pseudoips > Pseudoips prasinana. The sequence goes on from OX621260.1 coordinate 23,440,330, forward strand.
TGCGCTGTCGGCATCGGGAATTTTATTATATTTGATTTATATACCAAATAACTGTGTTTTATTCCTAATAAACTATAAACCGTGACAAAAACTGACAACACACCCGTGCGTTGTTCGGCATTGGGAATGTCCATTCCATTCCCAGTGCCAAGCAGGCACCGGTGCGGTGCAGTTTGTCACCTCGTTCAAAATACAGTAAAATACCTAAATATCTATATCTATACAAATAAATAAAATTGGAGTGTCTGTTTGTAATATTGAAATAACCAGTTTTTACTACATTAATATGAATATACGGTACATACACCAAAATAACATCTTTTACAATTTTTGTCTGTCTGTCTGTCTGTTTGTTCCGGCTGATCTCTGAAATGGCTGGACCGATTTTGACGGGACTTTTATTGGCAGGTAGCTGATGTAACAAGGAGTGACTTAGGCTACTTTTATTTTAGAAAAAGTCTTTTATTTTACAAAAAATCTAAATAAACTTATTAACACGCGGACGAAGTCGCGGGCACAGCTAGTATTAAATAAATATAATAATAATCCTAACCAATCACTTTTAAAGTCGATTACAAAAAAACACTTTTGGCACCGGGGGCAAGTTTCTACTTTCCATCGTGGCAGCGAAGCTGTTAATCAATACCAAGAAACCTAGTTTTTGCTTAGAATCAAAACAGTGCAGAAATGTTATATGAAAGCTCACGGTTGCACAGTTTTTCGTTAAAGCACTTTTTTCTTTTTTATTTAGATATAGATTTAGTTTATTTATTTATTGCTTTCATTGGTGTTTTTGCAAAGGTCTTTCAGTGAGTATACAGAACTAAACATGAACCCCGTTGGGGCACGGCCAATATAATTATTTAAAAGCAAGTACGAGTATTTCAAGGTCAGAAGTACCCTAAACCGGCGAGCATGTATGAAAATATAATGACAGTAAACGAGGCAAAAGAGGTGTGCCAAGATCGTGACAAATGGAAATCCGTTGTCTCTGCCTACCCCTCTGGGAAACAGGCGTGTGTCTATGTATGTAAGTACGAGAGAGTACTTATTTACCACAGATGTTTAATGTCTTTATATACACACATTTGAAGAAGATCGGTTCAGCCGTTCACGAACTACATGAGTCGCCTAAGAAAGAGTTTCGTTTACACTCAGCTCAATAACTGTGTTATTGTGCCAGGAAGGCAGATTCAATACCAAAATCACCTAGCAATTGAACGCATCCAAAATTATCTTTTAATCAATTAATTGGTACCAAGATCAATTTATTGGCTCCAAGGCCAATTTTGAAACAAAGAAAGAAAAATGTTTATGGAATAAAGTTTGTACAACTCCTATATTTAATTGAAAAATTTATATACTACTACAACAAAACGAAATATGATTAAAGAACATTATAAAGAAACAAATAACAAAATTAACTAATATAATTATGTGTTTAATAGGTAGGCAGCTCAGCAGACTGTTATAGCCAGGACCGAACTGCAACGCTGATTTTGTGTTTTTGATTTTGTTTAACACAAAATCTTCGAGTATTTAGAAATGGTCAAAGAAAAAAATGCATGCATTCGATCTAAAAGATACTGGCAGAAAATAAAATACGGCCGAATAAAACCGACTGGGTGAAAAAAATAAACAAAAAGGGCGCATTTAGTACCATTGTAAAACTTAAATACATCATATTTAGCAAGACAACTATTCAAAAATGGAATCAGTATATTTTACCTTGGTAGATTTGTAGTTGGAAGAAAAGTTGAACTCGTGCTAATTTAGTACGAGTGTTATGTTGGTGCGCGAGCGCATGCGAGGTTGATTTAGTCACTTTGCGCTTTATGCAACAATCTACCGTTGGTTACAGCAATTGTTTGGCCGTATGCTTTCCGGCCTAGAAAGAATAAGAAACTAATATCATCCCGTGGGTGTCGACTAAAGAATATATCAGGGAGTCGGGCAGCAGTGCCTCCTGTGCTTAGTGCACAACCACCCAATTGTAGTCGCACACTCGCATACCAGGCGCGCTAACTAATAATTATATATTTATTTCAGATTTATAGATCCATAGTAATTTGTTAGTAATGGCTTATAACTATGTTAGTACTACACTAATAAATCAACCTTACATTAAAAATGGGAGCCCTGGAACCCATGTGCACACTGTTCCAGTGGCACACTATTGGGCAATCAATTTTGTGCAATATGGTATTTAGGAGGCCGCTGGTACTGTCTCGCACACGACGCATCAGGGAGGCGGTTCTTTTCCTTAAAATTGCCTTGAAGCAATCAGTCCTTGCTTCTGCAAACATACCTGATGCGCTGCACCAGCGGGACAGCCCCATCAGCATCCTAAAACCATTATTGTACTGTACACGACGGCACGTCACTAAGGCAAACCCCTCCAAAATGGCAAAGTAATAGAAAACTTTAGCGGAATCTTATGTCTAGCCGTAGAAAATATCATTCTGGTGATGAATTGTTTAAATTAGTTCGTGTATGAATTTGTTTTACACTTACTTACTTATCGTATGGGCGGTGGTTACCCTCGTGTCAGAGTTGTTCAAGCCGCGCAATAGGCTTCTGACATGGCTTAACGACTGTTGTCTAACGACTACAACCGGGACCGATAGCTTAACGTGACTTCCAAAGCACGGAGACGCTCAGCAATTAAATCACTTTTTTGGTCACCCATATATGGATAGACCGCGAACCTAGTTGCTTAACCTCGCCGATCACGTATGGACTGGTGAGAGCATCTAGCTATGAGCGCTTCAATTTTTAGGGTTCCGTAGTCAAATGGCAAAAAACGGAACCCTTATAGATTCGTCATGTCTGTCTGTCTGTCCGTCCGTATGTTACAGCTACGTTTTTCCGTAACTATAAGCTGTACTGTTGAAACTTGGTATGTAGATGTATTCTGTGAACCGCATTAAGATTTTCACAAAAAAATAATAAAGGAGCAATTTTGGGGGTTCCCCAAACATAGAACGGAAACCCAAAAAAATTTTTTTCATCGTAACCATACATGTATGGATAGGTCTTCAAAAATGATTTTGAGGTTTCTAATATCACTTTTTTCTAAACTGAATAGTTTGCGCGAGAGACACTTCCAAAGTGGTAAAATGACATGAATGGTGACACACAATTAATGATGTCCCCCCCCCCCCCCCTGTAACTTCTAAAATAAGATAAGATAAGAAAAGGGAATGATAAACCTAATAAAATATAGAAAATACATTACCATGCAAACTTCGACCGAAAATTAGTTTGAACGAGATCTAGTACGTAGTTTTTTTTAATACATCGTAAAACGCAATTTACCTTTCATTTAATCAACTGAAATACTTGCTGCTACGGAAATCTTTATGGGCGAGTCTGACTCGCACTTGGCCGGTTTTTATTATTTATATCTATTGTTGACCTTACAAGGACTTACCATATCTACTTGCTATGTTGTTCGCGCGTTCATCCCACAAGCCTCTGGTCGCGATCAGGAGTGTTTCTCCAGGCCCCACCAGGTTTGTGATCACAGTTTCCATTCCCGCATGTCCTGCGCCACTCATCGCCAGTACTGTCTTGCTTTTGGTTTGGAACACGTACTGTAATCCGGCACGAATGTCCTTCATAACCTGGAATTAAAAAATACCTATATATTTTTTAAAGACGCCCGTACTAGAGATTCTAATCCCTGTGTCGCGGGGATACATATAATAGACGGACACAAATTACATCCAGACTCATAACAACTATTTATGGGTCACACAAATAGTTGTCCGGCGCGTGATTCGGACCCGCGACACGAAGCGGCGAGGCGACTGTCTTAGCCGCTGCGCTACACGTGCAGTCAATATCAATTAAATATTACTTCTATAAAAAAGAAAAGTGGTGCCGTGTGCGAAAATCACAATATCATCACCCCATCTCATCCCATGGAGGGCGTAGAAGTTGATCCGTGGGAATATCTACCAGAGGACGGGCAGCGTCTCTCTGTGGATCATACTGCGATCGCCAAACCGCCTGCCAAGCGTGGCAATTATGGCATATCACCCTAAGATGATTCATATATTCATTTATTGGTAACAGAAAATAATGTTACACGTCAAGATACAATTATAGGTCATACAATTAAATAACAAAGAATTACAACGAATTAACAAAGAGTTAAACGGTGTGAGTAAATAATAATAATCCATTTTAAACATTGAAAAATTAAATAATACAAAATGAAAAATACTACAGTTCAATTACAAAAAATAAAATAGATAATGTACATTCTATGTCAATGGCAGTTTCATTAAATCGTCATTTATGAATAAAATGTCTGTTCAACAAGCCACTTTTTAGTATTATATTTAAACGCATTTCTAGAGCCAGACTTTCTCACCTCTTCTGGAAGTCTGTTGTAGACGGCCAGCGCCATTGCATGCACTAGCCTAGCTGTTTTTTCTAGGTGTCGTGGCACCGGTCGCAGGTGGTCTTTATGCCCCATGCTATACGTATGACCGTCACCGCGCCTCAAGTACTCTGTCGTACGCATATAACGCCACTTGATTCTTGAAGAACAATCCTAATCAAATGTTGTTATTTCTCATTTTTATTGTATTCTGTTTTATCGAGGTATGTTGCTAAGGACTAGTTATCAAACACATATTTTCTAACATCACATTATTTATTTTCATTTTAACAAGAAATAAATATAAGTCTAAGTAAATAAATAAATAAAAAAAATAAAAAAGCCTTTTATTTCTTGCTTGTTGGTAGTACAGATTATAAAAAGACAATAGCTATGTGCATGCAAAAAATTATATAATTAATCGATTTAAAATGAAAATATTTTATATATATATTTAAATTTTAATCATTAGATATAGGGTTTGTATTTTGTTGGCAAGAACCCTCTCCGTGAAAGGTAAAGGCCTCCTCCAGAGATGACCAATACTCTCTATTTTCAGCCGCTCGCGGCCATTGAGTACCGGCTACTTTTATGATGTCGTCTGCCCAGCGCGCGTTTGGTCGTCCTCTTTTTCTCTGTCCTAGAGGACCTGCCCATAATGTTGTCTTTTTAGTCCAGCGATTATCGCTAAGTCTCGCTACGTGTCCAGCCCATCGCCATTTAAGCTTTAGTGAATAGCTGAGAGCGTCAATGGCTTTAGTTTTCTGTCTTATATGAGTGTGGCGGATCTTTTGGATTTTCTTAATTTTCAAGATGCTTCTCTCCATACTCCTTTGGCAGGATGTAATTCTATTTTTCGTTTTTCTAGTAAATTTCCAAGTTTGGCAGGCGTATGTTAAAGAGGGCAGTAGGCAGGTGTTCATTACTTTAGTTTTCATTCTTATGGTCATATCACTTTTTAGTATTTCTTTGAGACTCCAGAACTTTTTCCATGTGATGTTGATTCTTCTCTCTACTTCCAGTTCGTTATTTTGTTGGTTGAATGAAACTTGCTTTCCCAGATAAATATAGGCATCGACATATGTCAAGGGTGAATTTTCGAGATATACAGGTCTTTTAATATGGTTTGTCATGATATTAGTTTTTGTTAGGTTGATTTGTAAGCCTACTTTACGACTTTCTTCGTGTAGAGTGTTTATCATGACTTGTAGTTGATTTGAAGTTTCGGATAGCAGGACTATGTCGTCAGCAAATCTCAAGTAATTCAAGCGACATCCATTAATACTAATGCCTAATTTTTCCCAGTTTAGTTTGCTAATGATGGCCTCCAGCACCGCTATGAATATAGTTGGCGAAAGTGGGTCTCCTTGCCGTACGCCTTTATTAATTTGTATGGGTGGCCCTGTAGTTTCCAGCTTCACTCTGCTAGTACTATTTTCATAGATATTTTTTAGGACTTTGATGTAGTCTAGTGGAACTTCTTGAGATATTAGAGTTTCCCATATTGATGAGTGGAACAGAGAATCAAATGCTTTTTGATAGTCTATAAATATAATGTAGAGAGGTCTCTTGAACTCTTGATATTTTTCTATCAGCATTTCTAGTGAGTGTATGTGATCCACTGTTGAAAAACCTCTTCTAAAGCCAGCCTGTTCAATGGGTTGATATTTCTCTGTGCTCTCTCTAATTTTTTTCTCTATTATTGAGGAAAACAGTTTATATAGTGAGGGTAGTAGGCTTATCGGTCTATAGTTGCTTATGTCATTAGGGTCTCCTTTTTTGTAAAGCAAGATAATTTCAGATTCTGTCCATTGACGGGGAGTGTACGAGCTGCTCAGTATCAGATTGAACAGCAGAGTTAGTGGTTTTGCTAGATACGCGCATCCAGTCTTTATGACTTTGTTGGTGATCCCGTCACGGCCCGGACTTTTTTCCATTTTTAGTGATTGAATCCCTTCAATCACTTCGGATTCGTCTATCACTGCCCTCGTCTCTACTTTATATATGTCCGGTAATTCATATTCATTTTGATTCGGGGCGCTGTACAGTTTCTTATAGAATTCTGTTGCTATTTTCAGTATTTCTGTTCTATTTTGGGTATTTTTCGATTTGTCTTTCAATTCTTCAATCCATAATTTATGTGTTCTCAGTTCCTTGTATGCTCTTTTGACACTGTTTGTAGTATTGAGATGTTTTTCGATTGTTTTTGTCCGGTGCACCCTGTAGTCTAGATGGATACGTTTACTTATGAGCTTGTAGAGTGCTTTTATTTCGTTTTTCATGGCTCTCGATTTTGGTTTTATCTTCTGTAGTTCACGTCTTCTGCAAATTAACGCCTTTGTGCGAATTGATAGTATTTGGCTTTTCCCTGAATTTTTATTAGATGAAATCTCGTGAGCTTTTTCCAGGCTAGTCTCTAGTGCGTTAGTTATATCGTCATAGCGCTTCTGAATGGAGTCCTCGTCTCTACAATTCTCTAGTAGATTTATTAAGCAGCTATTCAGAGTTCGTTTGTATGCTTGCGTTTCATCTTCGTTTTTTAATAGGGATCTGGGGCATTGACCGAACTTGATACGACTTTTTGTTTTGGGAAGAATGTTTATAGTTGCTCTCACTGGTCTATGATCAGAAGGGTAGGTAATGTTTAATACTTGTATATTATGTATGTTTCTGTGTAAGTTTGTTAAAATGTAGTCAATTTCGTTCCTTGTTTTACCGTTGGGTGATCTCCAAGTCCACCTTTGTTTATTTTTCTTTTTGAAAAAGGTGTTCATAATAGCCAAGTTATGTTCACGGGCAAAGTCGATGAGTCGACTTCCTCTACAGTTTCTATTTCCGTAGCCGTGTTTACCAGTGACGGTTTCATTTGGGTTAGTTTGTCCTATTTTGGCGTTAAAGTCGCCCATGACTATAATATTGTTATCTGAGAGTTGTATAGCTTTTTCGACAGTACTGTAGAAAAGTTCCAATTCCTCGTCGTTTGACGCCTCTGTTGGACCGTAAACTTGGATGATGCTTAGTTCTAAGCCATTGATTTTCATTTTTAACAACGCTACTCTTTCAGATATTCCTGTAAATCTTGTGATGTATCTTTTCAGATATTTTTTTACAATAAAACCTACTCCATATAATCCAGGCGTTTCTCCAATGTAGTAGAGAATAAACTCATCATGTTCCTCAATTTTGTTTCCAAGTTTTCTTAATTCCGAGAGACCAATAATGTCGTAGTTTATATTTTTCAAGCAATCTGTTAATTCCAATAGTCGTGGATATGTCGACAAAGTTTTTACGTTGTACGTTACTATATATAGGTTATTTTGGTGACTGGTTCTTGTAAAATTTGTTTTAATTTTCTCTGGAGGGTTTTGGTCGTGATCTTCCACGGTGACCAACCGGCTTGGAAGATGTTTTTTATCCTTTATTTGTGTATTTCGTGCATTTTCCATTAGAGAGGGGGGCGGTAGTTGCTATGATGTACTGTTTTTATCTAATTTTTCGTTTCCAGGGTTTTTATTAGTTAGATAACCGAGTATGTTTGGTTTGAGAACTCCCTCTGATAAACTTGATGATCTCTGTATCCCTGTTTGAGTTTTATTCTTTTTATTGGTCTTTTGTTTTGTTCGTGGAGGATCTTGATTGTCCGGTGATGTTGGAAGAGTTCTTTTCTTACTATCTGATGTATCTGCATTTTTGGGGCGTATTATCAATTTATCATACCTGATAGTGGCGTAGTTTCCTTTCTCTATTTCTACTTTTACTTGCTCTTGTAATTCCTTTCTTTTTTCTAAAATGTGGTGTGGGAAGTCTTCTTTTATATAATAAGCGGTATCTTTTAATATTTTTCTCTGCTTAAAAATTTTTATTTTCGTACCCAATGTAGTAAATGTTACAGTAATCGGCCGAGGCTTAATTCCTTTCTTTCCTATTCTTCTTGTTTCTTGTATGTCCCTATTCTCCAGCCCTATTGAAAAATATTGGTTAAAAATTTTTATTATGTTTTTTTCTAAATGATCATAAGACGTTTCTGTCTTACCAAGCCAAATATTACGAGGTTTCTCTGTTTTGACTGTTTCTCTAGGAAATATAATCTTTTCTCTTGGTTTTCCAGCTTTTCATTAAGGTAACTGTACTTTTCTTCAATAACTTTGAATTTTTCATCTAGTGTGAGATTTATATTATGCGTAACTTCTTTTGTAACGTTCGCGGCTGATTGGACGATAGTCGATTTTTGTTCATCGAGTTCTTTTTGTATTTTGCGGAGCATATGCATAACTTCTTCCATGATTTTAATGGTATTGTTTTACTTAATTTGATGATTATTCACTAATTTTATTATTCACTAATATTTATATTGAATAACGCTTGTTTTTAATTTTATGATCCGCAATCGGCATGGATCTGGTACATATTTCGGCTCATTAACACATATCTTCCGTCTAGGAAAACAGGTTACTGTGAGTCAGCACGCGGCGTTCATTGTGATTTAGGTCGTCTTCGGTGCGCACTGTGATTTAGGTCGGCTTCCGCGTGCAATGTGATTCGGGTCTGCTTTCGACGTACGGACGTATGATATGACGCGGCGGCGTGTACAGTGATCCGAGTCGGTTTGTAGCGGGAAGTCACAAATGTCACAATATGATACAGGCTGTCACTGCCTGTCACTGATCCTTTGTTCATCCACCAACACAAACACATTAATTTTTATTGTTTTTCGGCAAATACGGAATTGTTCTTCACTAGTTATTAGTGTAATTGTTTCTTTTAATGTTTAATTATTTACTTATTGGTAACACGCACTTCAGATTGAATTTTTAACAGTGATATAGAATAAAAATTCTGGAGCACATTTATACGTGACTACACTTTCCGAGTCTACCCCCGGCACTGTAAGTAATAAACTCTAAGTAATAAAGAAATATTTAGGCCATGAAAAAGGATAAGTATCATTAAGTTCGAATACAATGAAGAAAAGAAACCAACCCATATTTTAAGCTTAGTCTTGGTGACATTATGTCGAGGCTTGACCTTGAGTGAATGTGTATCCTTTATAATGGTAGAACTTTGGGTAGTGAAACACTCAGGCGATTGTATGATGAGAATATATTCTTAACAAAAAATAATAAAATAGTTTATAAAACTAAAAAAAATGTGAGCCGTCACGGGACGCCTGGCAGATGTGAAACATCGACATTATTTTGTAAAAGTAATATGCAGAAGTCGAAGTCGAAGTATAAGTCGCAGTCGAAGTCGAAGTATAAGTCGCAGTCGAAGTCGAAGTATAAGTCGCAGTCGAAGTCGAAGTCGAAGTCGAAGTCGAAGTCGAAGTCGAAGTCGAAGTCGAAGTCGAAGTCGAAGTCGAAATCGAAGTCGAAGTCGAAGTCGAAGTCGAAGTCGAAGTCGAAGTCGAAATCGAAGTCGAAGTCGAAGTCGAAGTCGAAGTCGAAGTCGAAGTCGAAGTCGAAGTCGAAGTCGAAGTCGAAGTCGAAGTCGAAGTCGAAGTCGAAGTCGAAGTCGAAGTCGAAGTCGAAGTCGAAGTCGAAGTCGAAGTCGAAGTCGAAGTCGAAGTCGAAGTCGAAGTCGAAGTCGAAGTCGAAGTCGAAGTCGAAGTCGAAGTCGAAGTCGATGTCGATGTCGATGTCGATGTCGATGTCGAAGTCGAAGTATAAGTCGCAGTCGAAGTCAAAGTATAAGTCGCAGTCGCAGTCGAAGTCGAAGTCGAAGTCGAAGTCGATGTCGATGTCGAATTCGAAGTATAAGTCGCAGTCCAAGTCGAAGTCCAAGTAGAATTCGAAGTCGAAGTCGAATCCGAAAAGAACATATCGTGATAACAACTAAAAAAAAAAAAACTACGGCATGCGTCGCCACGCCAGAAATCTGTTTTACGTGCGGCTATAGATGTTTCACATCAAAACACGCTTTTAGCACGCACTTAAAATTACAAAATTCCTATTCCTGACAGGAAACACTTTCATTTGATACCCATATCACGGGGGTGGATTTCAAACAGCCAGTCCGCCATCTTGGAGAGGCCGCCATATTGGATTTGTAATGACGTTTCTTAGCTAGTCATGTATTGTCATCAGAACTCAGAGCGTGTGCAAAATTTCATACTAATTGGAGACTGGAAAGTTGGTCAAATTAAAATTCCAAGATTTTCTTACATACTTTCATAGTTTAGTTAGTTTACTTACATAGTTACAAGTGAAGCTAATAAAAGCGTGTTAAAAACTGGTTACTATTGAGCCTTTAAACTGTTTTAACTGTGACTGCTTTAAGCAGGGAAGTAGGTAGTTGGTCGTCACAGCTGCACCAGTGACCTCGGCGACTAGAAGAACTCAAAAACAAGGATAAACAATGTCCATACAAGCACACTAAAAAACAAAAGGCTCATTTCCCTAATGCGGGAGTCTTAAAAAAATGTGGAATAAGACCCGCCCTAACGTTAAAGATATTCGATTACTTACAGACTTAGCAAGCTAGAGTTGAAGGTACAGACACCAGCACATCCAGCTACTTTCACCTTCATCACAAAAGCATAAGGTTCACTTTCAGTTGGAGAAATTTGACAGATTGGGGTAGCTTGGTGTGCTAGCGTTTGTACCATTATCATATTCATAGAGCGTCTGTTACTAAAGATATTATTGTTAGTAACTACGCCAGTTCGTAAAGTTTTAGATTTTCCTGCAAGACCGTATATGTAAGGTGTATCTTTTAGTACAATAACAATGAAACTACGGCAGCTACGCAAAGAGCCTCGGTGAAATTCACGGAAATGATTCTGAATGGCCAAAGAATATCTAGAGCAAGAATAGAGAACGATATACAGTTACCTCGGATGTTTGAATAGAGTCTAAGTAGAAACCTTATGCCTGGCCTATTGATCTAGTGGTTAGTTACCCTGACTGCTAAGTCAGAGATCGTGAGTTCGACCTCCACTCAAGACAAGTAAAATAAAATAAAATAAAAAAGGTTTTTATTCACGTAGACTTTCAAAAAGCGCTTGTAAATAGTCAGAACATGTTTCTAGTAATATAGTCGTATACATTATAGTTACATAGATATTTAGCAAAATAGCAATTATATTAACTAGTTTATATTAAGTTATTGTCAAAGAGATTATAATCAGTTTAATTATCAAAATTTATACTTTAGCTATATTTTACTACATCTTGTCCGCCATAATAATAAATATTTACTACATAATTATTTATTATTATGGCGGACCTTGTGTTAATAACGACGGTCGCGCTTTAATGCTACCACCAGATCCAATGCGCCCCAACTAAGAAGACCCAGCAAAACAAACTCAGTGGGTTCATCTACTACCGGTTTCAACACGACCCAGTTGAGACGGTCCGGCGAAACATACTCAAGCGGGCATGAACACGGGATTTGGTCCACTTAGAGTAATTATTTAGTAGGGAATCACAATATATGCTCGATCGGTTGTCTGAATGCTTATTATTTTAGATTATATTTTGTGAAATAAGCACGATTATTTGTGTCTTAGTGTAATTTATCTTCAGGAAGTCGAGTTTCGTCCACGGTCTCAATGGAGATCAGCACAGGGCATATTATAGTGCACGAGTGTGTGCGCAAGCACAACGGCCCTTACTGTTCCATCACTCTCATCATCCGATAAGACTACACGACCAGAAAGACATTACTTACAGCAGCGACGGCTTTACGTGCTCTCCGTGCAATAATAATAATATCCTGGAACATACACATCTGATCCCAAACTAAGCAGAGCTTGTACTATGGAAACCAGATAATTGATACATATACTACTTTCCTGTCGTAAATACATACTTAGTAGACTCAGGACAAACAGACATGTTCAGTCACAAAAATATCTGCCCTGGGTTGGAATGGAACCCATGATTTGTGGCGTGGAAGGCAAGCATTTTCTAACCACGCTAACCAGTCCGTTTATTACGGGCTAGTTCTGCGAAATTATTCATTAAAGAAAAATCCCTACAATCAGTTTTTGTTTCGACCTGGGATTTGAACCCAGGTCCTCATAATCTGCAACCAACGTGAAGGTAGGTCTATGTTTGAGTGAAAATCGATCTGAGTGTAGAATTCGGTACCTACAGATAAGTAAAACAGTGAATATTTACATTGTAGTACTCATCGCAAAGCGGGCTGAGGACAGGCCTGGAGATAGCTTCTTGTACAGAGGGCCAAATATTGCAAGGACCTGGCCCACACAGCGTCGGCATCACGAACTCCCTGTCCACTATCTTCGGAGGAGTCACTATGAACTTGTAGTTAGACATGTTGGACGATGCCGTCGTATATTTCTGAAAAAAATAAAATGTTTATAATAATACTTATATCATGGAAAATTATTAACACACGGCCATCTGATCCCAAACTAGGCAGAGCTTGCAGTATGGAAACCAGATAACTGATATACTAAATATTCTACATTTCTTCTATAGATACATACTTATATAGATAACTTACACCCAGACTCAGGACAAACAGACATGTTCATGCACACAAATATCTGTCCTGGGTGGGAATCGAACCCACGACTTCTGGCGTGAAAAGCAAGCATTTACCAACCACGCCAACAGGCCCGTCAAAAGGTTTATTTTTATCACCATGATCATATCAGCTGAAAGATGCTCACTGTTGGACAAAGGCCTCCCCCAATGATTGCCAATGATTTTTATATACAGCGTTCATTTTGTTTTGATTGCACGTGTGGCGCAATGATAAAGACAGCGCAGTACAACTATTTGTGTGATTCCTAAGTGGTTGTTCTGAGTCTGGATGTACTTTGTGCCCATTAATTATATATTTCTAAAGTACCCCGCGACGCAGGGATTAATAGTCGAAGTGAGAGCGCCGTCTTTTATTACAGAAAAATAAAAAAATAGGTTCTAAAAAGCTAAAATAAATAATAAATAAAATAGAATGTTCTGACTATTTACAAGCGCTTTTGTTAAATCTACTTTTTAATATATATTTTTTATTTGGCTTTGTTTGTAAATGCTTGCCTTTCAAGCCGCAGGTCGTGGGTTCGATTCCTACCCAGAACAGATATTTGTCTGTTGGTCCAGAGTCCGGGTGTAATTATCCATTTAAGTATGTATTTTCAAAACAAAAGTAGTATATGTAATATATCAGTTATCTGGTTTCCATAGTATAAGCTCTGCTTAGTTGGGAATCAGATGGCCGTGTGTGAATAATGTCCTAGGATATTATTAAAAAATAAATATGCATCTTTCGCCGCTTCTCGTAGTTATTTATACTGAATAATAGCGCACAAAATTAAAATATACATTCTAAAATGTTAATTATCGCTTGATAATGGATGGCATTATCTATAAACTTAATTAACATTACATCAACGTAACCGTAATGTAATCACACTAATATTATAAAGGCAAAAGTGGGTGAGTGTATATGTTTGTTACTCTTTCACGCAAAAACTACCGAACAGATTTTGGTGAAACTTTGTTGTTATATAGCTTATATCCGAATAACAAAGTATGTGAGTGTGTGAGTGTGTATGTTTGTTACTTCTTCACGTCTAAACGGCTGGAGCGATTTTAATAAAATTTGGTATGGTGTTAACTGACGCCCTGGATTAACACATAGGCTACAATTTATAAAGTTAACGCGGGTAAAACCACGGGGCACAGCTAGTAATAAATAAATTGAATATGAAATAATCATCACGAACTTCATAATCAGATTTTAATTGCCAATTTGGTAGAGTCGATGTGAAAATGAATTATTGCATTTATAGCTGTGTACGTATCAAATGTTATTCAATATTGTTTCGAAGAGATAAAGTGTGGTGGGAAAACAGAAATCCTGACTATTGTGTAAAGTGTTGACATTGCCATTAATTGGCAACCCTGCCAGCCTCTGATAACAGCTTGTATAAACTCGAGTTATTATTTTTAAATAATAATAATAAGGTCCTGGCCACGGCGGCCAGTCTTAATGGAGACTAGCCATCTGCGCGGGTCATATTATAGTGCACAAGTGCCTGTGCAAACACAGGGGCACTTTCTATTCCATCACTCTCATGATCCTATGAGACAACGCACGGGGGTATAATACTGCCAATTTCCAATCTTCGGGCTGATACTGAGAAATTCTCTTAACAGAAAAATCCCAAATTTACCGAGATTTGAATCCAGGACCTGCGATTGAATAGGCTACCGTCAACGAGTCAACGTGTAAATATAGTGGTTTTTCAGACATACCATCTTGCCATATCTCTTCATACTCCATACTCCATAGAAACCTCTAGTAAAATCTCCACTACTTTACTGGGGTAGGACAAGGATTATGACTTGACTGTGACGGACTTTACTCGCGATTAATGACAAAACCCAATGAAATGAAAATATATTAACTGCTGAGGTATTCCCCATTCGCTACATTTTGACATGGCTACCTTCAAGAAGCGCGCTTATTCTTTTCTTACTGGCCGGCAACGCGCTTGCGGCTCTTCTGGTGTTGCTAGTGCACATGGGTGGCGGTGATCACTTACCATGTGGTGACCCACTAGCTCGTTTGCCATTTTTATAAAAATAAAATATATCTATATATACTACTGAAGATGTCTCATAAGGCCGAAGAAGCCAAGGCCGTAAAACTTAATTAAAAATAAAGAAAAACTGATAACAGCTTTTAATTTTTCCTCCTATTTGCATTTAAATGTTTATTACGCAGAACCTTTGCCAATAACAGTGTAGTGTCACAGTATACATATGGACAGTACGGAAACTAACTACAAACGGTCGAAACGGAACACTCACACAAACATGCGCATCGACAATACCCCTAAAGGGTTGTCGTGGTGCTGTTAGTAGTGAGTGCCGCGTCAAAACGAGTGGTCGCGTATAAGTTTAACTCCGCAATCTCTTTAAAAATCCACGTACGTATTGCGTAGGATACGGCTTTTTGAACTCGGCTTGATCAAAACGGGAGGTTTTGTATTTTAACTGTCCTGCTGATTTATAAAACATAATGTTTGATTAAAAAATAATAATAATAGATATCTAAAACATTAAAATTTACAACCCTACAGCTCCAATAGAGCGTAGGTAACTATTTCATCAACTAGGCTTATTTTTTTTTTGAGAGGGCTAAACGAGCAAGTGGGTCACGTGATGGTAAATGATCACCGCTGCCCATGGACACTCGCAACACCAGAGGAGTCCCTGGTGCATTGCCGGCCTTTAAGAGTCGGCAAACAAGTGTTGCTGAGCCTTCTCCCCACCCCGATGAGCTCTGGCGACTCTACTCACACGCAGAAAGACAACATTAAAATTATTAATGTTATTATTAAATAATGTTTTCTGTAAGGACACCTTACTGGATACCTTCAAAATATTAAATTTTAGAACATTTAAATGTAAACTGTTTAGTTTCCTAATAATGAAATGTTATTACTCGGTCAAAGACTTTTCAGATGACAAAGACAATAATTGTTTTTAAATTCTAATACTGATAATAATTTGTAATTGATAATTTTCATCATTATTTCACTATGTAATTATTTGATGAATTTTAATGTATCTCTTCTAATGACAATGATTATGTTGAAAGAGATGTCACTTATATAAGAAACTATATAACTATATTACTGCAAACATGTTCTGACTATTTACAAGCGCTTTTTTAAAGTCTACGTGAATAAAAACCTTTTTTATTTTATTTATTCAAAGTTACAACCCTACAGCTTCAATAGAGCGTAGGTAATTATTTCATTAATAAGGCTTAGTTACCGTCCTGTCCATATTTATACTGTGGTAGTGTCGAGTGAAAATATCTCTGTGTGACCGATATTCTAGACGAGTATCCATGAAGTTTGGTTACCGGAATCGGGTTAATGTTTAGATTTAGTGCTAATAGGGTGGTTGTAAATTTGCTACAATGTTCTGGCGCTATCGGATGGCACATTTGGCACGGGCGCCACGCCCCGGGCGCGCGCCGCTTGCCAGCCTCATATTTGTCCCACATGCTATCGTACGTAGCCTGAGGTTTAACTATTGGTTTTATACACCAATTTTACATTTATTTCACTGGAACGTTTAAAAAATACGGCAGGTACGGTCGCACTAGGGAATGTAATCCCTGTGTCGCGGGGTACTTTACAAACATATAATAGACGGACATAAATTACATCCAGACTCAGAACAACTATTTATGGGTCTCACAAATAGTTGCTCGCGCCGGATGCGCGGGGCTCGAACCCGCGACACGAAGCGGCGAGGCGACTGTCTTAGTCCACACGACATTTTGCAAGCGACATGCGACATTTTGAAAATATCCCAATTGAATGATGAAATTTGCATAAAGAATATTTTTTATTGTCATTCTATTTTTAAAATTAAATATAAATACAAAAAGGTTTTTATTCACGTAGACTTCAAAAAAGCGCTAAGTTAAGTATACATAATATTTCAAGTTATATATAAACACTAGCGTCCCGGTACGTGCTTCGCTACGCTTTTAAGTATTAGTACAAATTGTTTGTATATATGGGAGTATAGAAAGATGTTGATTTTACACTTTTTCAAGGCTGTTTTTAAATTTTCTCTACGTACACACCTTCCCTGGACTTCCACGAATAATTCAAGACCAAAATTAGCCAAATCGGTAAAGGCGTTGTTGAGTTATAACATTACAACGAAAAGTGGCATTAATTTTTATATATATAGATTTAGGTACACGGATTGCTAAAACATTTTAAAAATGTATTTCATTATAGTTATGATATTTAGCTACCTTGTATTAAGTTATTGTCAAAGAGACCATGTTTAGGTTTAATTATCGAAATTTATAGTTTAAGCTACATTTTGTCTGAATGGTTCTGTCTATATAAACCTTAAACACCTTGTGTGTATAACAACGGTCCCGCTTTAATGCTACCACCGGATCCAATGCGCACCGATACTATAATATTATATTTTGTAACATTAACTCTTTATTTGAGTTCAGATAACACAGGTCAATAGTGCATTTGGCGGTACGATATTATTGAACGTCATTTCTGTGCCAGATAAGAGTTTACATAAGATACACGGTACGAAGATCGAACGAGGACAATGTTGTCTCACAAATTGATTCGATTCCCATCGCAAGTGTCGAAGTGATCTCGACATCCCGACATCCCCGCGGGACAGAGGCGGGAGATAGACGACTCGCCCACTGGGACCGCACATCCTCGCTTCGCAAACAAGACTACTAGAGCATCGTCTACTTAACAAACCATCCATGAAATGCGACTGACAAATATTTACTGCCACTTTTCAGCTGGTCTGCAGTTTGTGTTTTAACAAATAAATAAAAAAGGTTTTTATTCACGTCAACTTTACAAAAGTAATTGAAAATTGTCAGAACATGTTTGGAGTAATTTGGTTAAGTATACATAATTATTTCTAGTTACATATACATATTTAGGTACTCGGATTGTTAAAACATTTTTAAAATTTATTTCATAATAGTAATGATATTTAGCTAGGTTATATTAAGTTATTTTCAAAATGTTATTGTTTAAATATTTTATGCGTGTTTTATCATGACTCGTTGGTCTAGCGGTACCGTTTTTAACCACAGATAATGAGGTCCTGGGTTCTAATCTCGTAGTCTAGGTCTAGATTAACAACATAATGTTCCTGTAGATGAGGTGCTATTCTATAAGAGGTCGCAATAATAATAAAATAAAAATCTGTTTATTGCAAAAACCATGCATACAATATATCACACTTAACTATGTATAATCTTGAATTAACTAACGTTTTTTTATAGTTAAGGAGTTGCGAGATAAGGAACAATTATAAAAGGGATCATTGCCGTTTCAGTACATTTGTTTTATGACATTTTTTTGTCTAAAATCTTAACAACTAGTGGTTTTGGTAACTGGTTTAATATTTCGGGTAGTAAACACTTCCACACCCTCCTACCGTACTCGTTATTACAATTTGGTGTATCAAACATTGGGAGATATGAAAGATTACGCATATTCTCTGGTCTTTATGTCTTGTTCAGTTTAGGTATGAGATTACTACACTGTGTTATAACAGCTAAGTCTACTTTATCCAGTATACTCAGAACTTTACAGTGTTGAAATAATTTATGGTAATTATCTTTGTATTTATATTTTATTTTTATTGGAACAATGGTTTTAAGTAGTCTTAGTTGTAGTTTATATATTGAACTAAGGTAAGATCTGTATGTTTGTCCGTAACTTGACAGTCCATAACTTATCTTATTTGTTGTACATATTGATTTCTCGGTGATTGTATTAGTATAAGTTGCCGTTGGTGAGCTAAATAAATAAATAAAGAAAATATAGAACAAAAAGTGCTTTTGGGATTTTTCTATGAAGAAAATTTCTCAGTATCAGCCCGAAGTCTGGGAGTTTGTTGTATTACACCCCCGCGGCTCGGAGAGCACGTAAAGCCGTCGGTCCTGTACCTGACCTCTTTCAAGTCGTGTTGCTAGTTTTCCCATCTGATCATACTTACTTACTTATCGTATGGACAGTGGTTACCCTAGTGTCAGAGTTGTTCAAGCCGCCCAGTAGGCCTCTGACATGGCTTAACGGCTGTTGTCTAATGACTACAACCGGGACCGACAACTTAACGTGCCCTCCGAAGCACGGAGACGCTCAGGAATTAAACCACTTTGGCGGTCACCCATCTAACAACTGACCGCGAGCCTAGTTGCTTAACCTCGCCGATCACCCACGGACCGGTGAGAGCATCTAGCTATGATCATGAGACTGATGGAATAGAAAGTGCCCATGTATTTGCGCATACACTTGTGCACTATAATATTTCCCACGGAGTTGGCCAGTCTCCATTTGAGACTGGCCACCGTGGTCGAAATACGGCTAGGAGGACATTATTATTATTATGAAACTGACGGTGTCTGACTGCCAGTTCTTGGATTGGTTGAGACTCATACCAAAACGACTTAAGTGATTATGTTTAAACTGTCTCACTGGGATCGTTTTGATTTCGATATAAAAAGTAGGTATACTTAAAAATTTATCTGTTAATGGTCGATTTGTGGCGCAGCGGTTAAGATAGGCGGCACGCCACTTCGTGTCCCGGATTCGATTCCCATGCAGGACAACTATTTATGTCACCCATAAATATTTGTTCTGGGTCTGAATGTGCTTTGTGTCCCACAATTATATGTTTGTAAAGTAATCCGCCACACAGGGATTCATTTCCCTAATGCGAGAATAGTCATATTTTCAACAAAAAACGTTGACGTTTTAGATTGGGTCGGTAGGTACCCCTATTAAGGGGTGGCACAAATAGTTGTTCTGGTCTTAATATACCATTGTATCCGAATATTATATGTTTGTAAAGTACCTTGCCACACTGGGATACATGAGGGAGTTAACATTAAGAAAAAAAACGGTCGAGTTTTTTGCATGGGGTATAATACCATATGACTGCTATGACTCAGTTCGTACTGAACTAGCCTCTTGATCCAAATCAAATCAAATAACGTATATTTGCATTTTGGATATTACATGATCACAGAGTATAAAATAGGTTACACCAAAAGCTGCCTAAGAAGGCGTTTGAAAACAAAGGTTGCGAGTTCGGTCCTTGCACATGACTTAATAGACTTGTGATCATAAACTTGTTTATTTGTCTGTTTTTGGGTGTTTTCTGTGTATTGTATGTATACAAAAATAAGTATTTTGTCAAATCTTTAGTTCCATCCATTCCATAGTACAAGATTTGCGTAGTGTGGGTGATATAGCACTATGTTTTAAGACCCGGATAATTAATAGAAAAAAATCCCTTGAGATGGACGATACAGGTATAAAGACTGAAATAGGCACATTCTTGCATGAGAGTATTTAAAATTTTTAGTTTATGCTTTTGTGGAAATTATGCGATACGTTTTATATCGAAAGATAGTAACGGGTAACTCACGTAACCCGTTATTATCTTTCAATATGTTAGCACCTCACGTCAGCTTTAATAATGATAGGAATATCAAATCAGTATTATCAGTATTTAACCATTAAAATAAATAAAAATAAAAAAGGTTTTTATTCACGTAGACTTTAAAAAAGCGCTTGTGTGTAGTAATATAGTTGTATACATTAGATATTATTTCTAGTAACATAGATATTTAGGTACATCTTGTATGAAAACATTTATAAAGTTTATTTTATTACAGAAACGATATTTAGCTAGCTCGTATCAAGTTATTGTCAAGAGATTATGTTTAATTATCTAGTTTAAGTCTAATATTTTTACTACATATTGTCAATGGTTCTGTCTATATTAAAGGTATTATTATTATGACGGACCTTGTGTTAATAACGACGGTCGCGCTTTAATGCTACCACCGGATCCAATGCGCCCCAACTGAGAAGACCCAGCGAAACAAACTCAGTGGGTTCATCTACTACCGGTTTCAACACGACCCAGTTGAGACGGTCCGGCGAAACATACTCAAGCGGGCATGAACACGGGATTTGGTCCAATTAGAGTAATTATTTAGTAGGCAAACACAATATATGCTCGATCGGTTGTCTGAATGCTTATTATTTTAGATTATATTTAGGTTTACAAAAGAAAAACTTCGAAACAATAACCTTATTCATTTTGAGACAGAGTCAATAATTTTAAATTAAGTATATGATAGCAATCATTTACAGATAGTTCACGTAACACATTTATATAAAACAATTGAACAAAGGATATCTATTTCATATTTTTCATTAAAAAGTTCTATGTCTAGAATATAAATTAAATTAAAATATAAACAGAAAACTTAATAGGTTTGTGGTAACAATTGTAATGGATTTTGATCCAAATAAATAAAAGAATTCTAGACATATATATATAGAACAATATATTTATAGAATAATAGAATCTTAGGACATTATTCACACACGGTCATCAGGTCCAAGCCAAGGCGAGCTTATACTATGGACACCAGATAACTGATATACTACTTTTCTTTTGTAAATACATACTTATATACATAATTACACCCAGACTCAGGATAAACAGACATGTTCATGCACACAAATATCTGTCCTGGGTGGAAATCGAACCCATGACCCGCGATGTAAATGGCAATTATCCACCAACCCGGCGAAACGTGTATGTGCCTTATTTTTATGACTACATGTGTATATTCACAATGTTACTGTGAATAAAGAATTAACTTGCCTATGACAAATAAAGATATATATGTCTACTAGCTGTGCCCCGCGGATTTACAAATTAATATTTTATAAATTATCACAACTCCTCCCCCGCAAGTGATAACGTGATAATATGTAGCCTACATGTAGACCCGACCTCTTAGTAATATTCATGCAAAATTTGTAGTAAATCCATGCAGTACATTTTGAGTTTAGCCCGGACATACATACGGACAAACAGAAAAAAGTCTAAAAACTATATTTTTCGTTTCGATATCGATTGTAGATCATGCCCCAAGTATCCTTTTTAAAAAAATATTCAATGTACAGTTTTGACATTCCTACGATTTTATTAGGTATATGTATAGATGACTATTTTACCACTAACATACAACGGAAAACTTAATACTCACATTTGTGGTAACAAATTGTAGATTGGACGACACTAAATTAAACTAACTTAGGAATGTAATCACCGTAATGTGTTCCCGGCAGATGTTCGGAATTAACTGATGCTAAGTGGTAGGTAGTTAGTGTACTGTTGTGATAGTTGAACGAGTTCAACTTGTATCTGAGATAATGATAACTAATTGCTGTACACAGTTGTGTGGGTGGACTGCACTATTACTACGTCGTTTGGTGGGTTAAAATATTTATTTACTTATTTAGGGGAACCAGTAACTGTTACATTATTGATAGTCTAAATACAAACTATGCATATAATAAAAACGTAGGAAAGTCAAAACTGTACATTGAATATTTTTTTAAAGGATACTCGAAGCCAAAAATATAGATTTTAGAATTTTTGTCTGTTTATCTGTTTGTCTGTATGTATGTCCGGGCTAAACTCAAAAATTACTGCATGTGTAAATACAAATTTTGCATGAATATTAGTAAGAGGTCGGATCAACATATGGGCTACATATTAGCACGCTATCACCTACGGGGGAGGAGCTATGATAATTCATAAAGTTTAACGCGGGTAAAACCGTGGGGCACAGCTAGTAAAGAATAAAAAGATTTAATTAGATTGAAAGCGTCTTATGACTACTTCTGATTTCTTTTATGGGTGTTTTCAGTTGCGGCGCATTGAATCTGGTGGTAGTATTAAAGCGCTCTGCTCTGACGTTAAACTTCAATTAAAATTGTAGTAATTCATACTTTTCGAGCTAAATGCATGGTGTCAATAATTTATGAGCAAAAGAGAAATCTCCAAATCGTAAAAGACAGCAAGCTAGAATTAGCAAGATTTTCTTTTATATTTTCTTGTGTAAGCTGTGGTTATCCTGGTGTCAGAGTTGTTCAAGCCACCCAGTAGCCTTCCCATTGAAATGGCTGGATGTCAATTGTCTAATAACACCTTAACGTGCCCCCCGAAGCACAGAGATACTCAGGAATTAAACCACTTTGACGCTTACCCATCTATATGGTGACTGCGTGCTTTACCGCGCCTATCACATACAGAACAGCTATCATACTTTTTGAGTTACCATGATTTGATAACCCATGGTGACGTATACACGCAATATTTAAAATGGCGCCAATATAATATGATAATAATATGTTAGGATATTATTAACTCACGGTCATCTGATCCCGAACTAAGCAGAGCTTGTACTATGGAAACCAGATAACTGATGTACTACATATACTACTACTACTACTTTTTCTTCTTCTTTCTTATCAATTTTCTTCTTTCTCTTTTCTCAAAAGTTCTTGACAATAACTTGATACGAGCTAGCTAAATATCATTGCTGTTATGAAATAAATTTTATTAATGTTTTAATACTATCAATACAATGTGTACCTAAATATCTATGTTACTAGAAATAATAATGTATACAACTATAATACTACAAACATGTTCTGACTATTTACAAGCGCTTTTTTAAAGTCTACGTGAATGAAAACCTTTTTTATTTTTTTATTTTTATTTTTTTATTTTTATTTTTTCTTTTGTAAATACATACTTATAGTTAAAGATAAAAACACCCAGACTCAGAACAAACAGACATGTTCATGCACACAAATATCTCTCCTGGGTGGGAATCGAACCCACGACCTCTGGCGTGAAAAGCAAGCATTTGCCAACCACGCCAACAGGCCGGTCGCGTAAGAACGTCATGTAAGAAGAAATGACAAATATAATGATAGTAACTGCATTTAGAAGCCCATTTGCAAATGTTGTAATTATAATTAGTTACATCCTGTATGTGTACCACGTTTTTAAGCGAAATAAATACTTACTTACTTAAATAATGTTAATGGAAGTGACCTATTCCGAAAATATGGTCGCCTCTGTATTTAGCGTAATTTTGGAAATTACTTTTTTCTTTACTTAATGACTACTTAAATCAATAAATTATTTAGAAATATAATTTAACTAATGATTCTATTGATTGAGTTACTTAGCTTATTTAAGTTTAGTTAAAGTGTTTTTAAACTTTCGCGATTTGTACACATTTTTATATATTGTGGACACGGCAATGAAATAAGGAAAAATGTCAAGACCATGCGAGGGTAGACACCGAAACCCGAGCTTCACGGAGTCGACGCTGCCGAGCCACACCAGTCGACCCGTGACCACGGCTGGTGCAATCCATGCCGAAACGTCGGGTAACCTAAAGACCTGTGTCTACAATATATAAAAATTACTTAAATTGGTAATTTATATATTTAAATACTTTTAACTATATAAATTAATTCAGTTAATAGTTCTAGATAAATTTTACTAAATCTGGATGAATTTTAATGTAGTAAGTTTAGTAATTGCGTTGAATGTCACTGTAGTGTTCCCCTAGCTCTAGTAAATAGTACACATGACATCTAGCGCTAGCGCTCTGTCACTCTATATAATATAAAATATCCTGGGATTTACCCACGGCCATCTGAGCCCAAACTAAGCAGAGCTTGTACTATGGAAACCAGATAACTGACCAATTTTCTTTTGTAAATACATACTTATATAGATAACTAGCTGTGCCCGAGACTTCATCCGCGTGTTAATTAGTTTATTTAGTATTTTATAACCCCTATCCCCTCAAATGATGGACACAACCAAACCGCGGCCCCCATTCCCCGGCAGCCCTGCTATTCCCAGCCGTGGTAACAGCCGTGGTTACGGCAGGGCAGGGGGTGCTAAGAATCCCCGGCAGATTCCGCGTTACCAACACCGACGACCTCTGGCCCTGGCAACATATAACACACGTACACTGCGGTCCGACGAGAAGATAACCGAACTGGAGGAAGAATTGAGCAGGTTACATTGGGATATTGTAGGATTATCTGAAGTCCGAAGAGAGGGGGAGGACTCGATAATACTGAAATCCGGAAACCTGCTCTATTACCGGGAGGGTGACCAAATATCCCAAGGTGGTGTCGGGTTCATAGTCCACAAGTCCCTCGTGAACAACCTAGTGAAAATCGAGAGTGTGTCGACGAGGGTTGCGTACCTTATACTCAGAATCACCAAGCGGTATTCGTTGAAGGTTATACAGGAGTGTGTCGAAGTGGGTGCCCACTTCGACACACTCCGACGATGAAGTAGAGGTTATGTATGAGGACATATCCAGAGCCGTACATACCTCTAACTCCTATTTCACTGTGGTCATGGGGGACTTTAACGCGAAGCTGGGCAAACGATTCAGTAATGAGCTGAGAGTGGGGCAATTTGGAACTGGAGGCCAGAACCCCCGGGGCCAAATGTTGGCCGACTTCATGGAGAAAGGAGGGACTCTTTATGATGAATTCCTTCTTCAGGAAGCCGGATCACCGCAAATGGACCTGGGTGAGCCCCGATGGTAAAACTAAAAATGAGATAGACTTTATCTTGTCGACGAGACGACAGATGTTCAATGATGTCTCCGTGATCAATGCGGTTAAAACCGGGAGCGATCACAGACTGGTCAGAGGCTCATTGAACCTTAATGTCAAACTCCAGAGGTCCCGACTGATAAAGTCTACGCTCCGACCTTTACCTATCCACGTCCAAAACCCCGAACCATTTCAGCTCGAACTGCAAAACCGTTTCGAATGCCTAGCAGACTGCGAGGAAGTGGACTCATACTATGACAGGCTCGTAGAAGCTGTCCATACGGCCGGGTCTATGGTCTTCAAGGCCCGTCGTACAAACAGAACAAAAAAGATCTCTGACTTTACCCTGCAACTTATGGAAGATAGACGGAAAATGGTTCTGACATCCTCAGATGATGCTACCAGATATCGGCAGCTCAACAGACAGATCTCAAAGTCTTTGACTCGCGACACGCGGCAATTTAATACAATTAGTATTAAAGAGGCTATCGAGCGGAACAAAGGCTCTAAAGTGTTCGCAAGAGCTCTGTCTGTTGGACAGAGCCAACTGACGAAGCTGAAGACTGAGGATGGTAGAATCGTCACGTCTAAACCTGAGTTGCTGGGAGAGATCGAGAAGTTCTACGGACAGTTATATACGACAACACAGCCACCTGTCAAAAGTCATGCCTCAGATCCCAGAGCACGACTAACCCGACACTACACCGAAGACATCCCGGACGTCAGCCTGTACGAGATTAGAATGGCTCTCAAACAACTCAAGAACAATAAGGCGCCTGGTGATGATGGAGTTACAGCAGAGCTTCTGAAGGCGGGTGGTACACCAATCCTACGGGCCCTTCAGAAGTTATTTAACTCCGTCATACTAGATGGTCAAACGCCACAAGCATGGCACAGAAGTGTGGTGGTGCTCTTCTTCAAAAAGGGCGACAAGACCCTATTGAAGAATTATAGACCCATCACACTGCTGAGCCATGTTTACAAGTTGTTTTCGAGGGTCTTTACGAACCGTCTCGCGCGCAGGTTTGACGACTTCCAGCCTCCCGAACAAGCCGGTTTCCGAAAAGGCTTTAGCACCATAGACCACATACATACGCTGCGGCAAGTTATACAGAAGACCGAAGAGTATAACAAGCCACTGTGCTTAGCGTTTGTGGACTATGAGAAAGCCTTTGATTCTATCGAAACATGGGCCGTGCTGAGGTCTCTCATAAGGTGCCAAATTGACTACCGGTATATCGAGGTGATAAAGTGTTTGTATGAAAACGCCACTATGTCAGTGCGACTCCAGGACCAGATCTCGAAACCTATCCACTTGCAGCGAGGCGTGAGACAGGGAGATGTTATATCTCCGAAACTGATCACCGCTGCATTGGAAGACGTCTTCAAGCTTCTGGACTGGAAAGGCTTTGGCATCAATGTCAATGGCGAGTACATCACTCACCTTCGATTTGCCGATGATATCGTAGTCATGGCTGAGACCATGGAAGACCTCGGTACAATGCTCGATGACCTCAGCAGAGTCTCTCAACAAGTGGGTCTGAAAATGAACATGGATAAGGCGAAAATCATGTCAAACGTCCATGTTGCACCCACTCAATTGAAAGTTGGTGACTCTGCACTCGAAGTTGTAGAAAACTATATTTACCTAGGACAGACCATCCAACTAGGTAGGTCCAACTTCGAGAAGGTGGTCAATCGTAGAATCCAACTCGGCTGGGCAGCGTTCGGGAAGCTACGTAACATCTTCTCGTCCAAAATACCGCAGTGTCTCAAGTCGAAAGTCTTCGACCAGTGTGTGTTGCCAGTGATGACATACGGAACAGAGACGTGATCGCTCACTATGGGCCTTATTAGAAGGCTCAAGGTCACCCAAAGAGCAATGGAGAGGGCTATGCTCGGAGTTTCCCTGCGGGATCGCATCAGAAATGTCGAAATCCGCAGGCGAACCAAAGTCACCGACATAGCCCGAAGAATTGCCAAGTTGAAGTGGCAGTGGGCAGGGCACATAGCTCGTAGAGCCGACGGCCGTTGGGGCAGAAAGGTTCTCGAGTGGCGACCACGAACCGGAAGACGCAGCGTGGGCAGGCCCCCTACAAGATGGACCGATGATCTTGTGCGGTTCGCTGGAAAATGCTGGATGCGAATAGCACAAGACCGGCAATTGTGGAGATCTTTGGGGGAGGCCTTTGTCCAGCAGTGGACGTCTTTCGGCTGATATGATGATGATGATGATGAGTATTTTATATGTTTTTCTCTTAAATAAATGATGCTTCCTAAAATAAACGTAGCCTAAGTTACTCCTTATTACATCAGCTACCTGCCAATAAAAGTCCCGTCAAAATCGGTCCAGCCATTACAGAGATTAACCGGAACAAACAGACAGACAGACAGACAGAAAAAAATGGTAAAAAATGTTATTTTGGTTTATGCACCGTATATATATTCATATACATGTAGTAAAAAACGGTTATTTCAATATTACAAACAGACACTCCTTTTTTATATATGTAAGATAAGATGTAAGATAGATTTATAGATTACACCTAGACTCAGGACAAATAGACATGTCCATGCTCACAAATATCGGTCCTGGATGGCAATCGAACCCACGACCTCCAGCGTGGAAAGCAAGCATTTGCCAACCACGCCAACAGGCCTGTCATCGACTCTATGATCGGCTTTACTGAGGAAGTATCTCAATATAACAAAATAGACATCAGCGTATGATACAGCCGCGGATGTTAAATGCTTGCCTTTCACGGCGCAGGTTGTGGGTTCGATTCCCCCCCAGCACAGATATTCGAGTGCATGAACATGTCTGTTTGTCCTGAGTGTGTGTGTTATTGTCTTATTTGTATGTATTTACAAAATAAAAGTAGTATATGTAGTATATCAGTTATGTGGTTTCCATAGTACAAGCTCTGCTTAGTTTGGCCGTCGACGGGGGTACTGCTGTGATCGTTCACGCGTACCCAGAGCCCCCGTTACAAGCACTGCGTGGCTGGCTACCGTGGTGGTTTTAGTGGGGAGCCCTACATACACCGTCGCCTCTCCAAGCTACGGAAATGCGACATGATTGCATTTCCACCACGTAAAAAAAGGATCAGATGGCCGTGTGTGAATAATGTTCCAGGATGTTATTATTATTATTGTGCTTATGTTGTGGTCTTGATGTCGGCAAGGTCACAAGTACTCAAGGGTCATGACTTTGATTGGACAAACAAGTGTGATTATTCCAGTGACAAACACATTTAATTTTATTACTTCTTAGCCTTTGATCTTTCACGTTTACCTCTACAATTAATTAGGAGTTTATATTTTTGAACTAAAACTTATTTACTTACCCTTGACTTGGGGAGTGAGCTGGCGAATGCGTTACGAAAAGTGTGATCGGGCGATGCGAACGGAAGTTGAGAGAGTTATGTATAAGTTAGTGAAGTCAGAAAGAGAGAGAGTTACGTTTGGTATATTCTTGTTCTTTTTATAAATGGCAATTAGTGCCGATGTCGACAATGCTGCCAATGACAGATTGTGAAATGGGAAAAAGTGAAATAATTTAATTCAATTTTAACGACACTAAATTGGTATCACTAATTGTGTATCTTGCTGAGTGTGTTATAACACTGGAATAGACATAATAATGATAATATATAATATAAATAAATAATAAATATGAACATGAATAATTGTTAAAATATTAGAAATATGCCACCACAACATTCACATATAGGAGTTTCCTACAATTTGATGCTATTGTATCACATATTACTGGTTTGGTATATTACTGTAGGGACAAGACAGAGAGGTGCGAGCACAATATATTTATTTTATCTCTTTCTCTTATAGCTTTAGTTACATTTGATATATATATCTAAGTTTTACTTTAGTCGTTTTGTCTAAAGCACACTCGATTTTCTTTATTTTTGTTATATCTAGGTCTCAACTCGTATTAAAAAATCGAAAATTATTTAAGAATATTATGTAATTATATATTTTTTAACAATTATTTCTTCCGATATCAAATTAAAATTTAATTTTGTTTTTGCTTTTAGGGTTCCGTACACAAAGGGTAAAACGGAACCCTATTACTAAGACTGTGCTGTCTGTCTGTCCGTCTGTCACCAGGCTGTATCTCATGAACCGTGACAGTTAGACAATTGAAAATTTCACAGATGATGTATTTCTATTGCCGCTATAACAACAAATACCAAAAAACAATATAAAATAAATATTTAAGGGGGCTCCCATACAACAAACGTGATTTTTTTTGTAGAAAATAGTACGGAACCCTTCGTGTGCGAGCCCAACTCGCACTCAGCCGGTTCTTTCTTTCTTTTTTTGATGAATAATTTAATAATTTTATCTAATTTCTATTGTTGTTCCTTGTTTAGCAACAAGGAACATGTATTTAGTGTACACGCCTATCGTGTGCATGTCTCTTAACAATTATTTTTAAGTTAGTCGATTTAAATGTATAACTTTGTGGCAACATTTCTTTTATTGTCTATGACTTTATTGTATAAAACGTCGTCCCTTCCCTTTGTCTTTCTCTTTCTCTATGGATCAACTATGTGGAATGTAGACTGTGAATGTCAAATAAAATTCTTGAAGAAACCTATTGAAGTTCTTTATTGGAATTGCATATGTCCACCATGAGACATTTAGCCCATATTTAGCTTATCCAATCCCCTTACGTCCAGTAGCTGTAATATTTATGTTAAATCGTCTCTATTGTAAAACTGCATCTTCACCGGATGTTCTAGGAAATGTTCAGTGAAGTTTAGCAACAAGAAATGTCAACAAGGACAAACGCAATAACGAGCAAAGTTGAAGACAAAAACACAAAGACTTGAATTCATATTACAAAAGTTTTACAGAGGTCAAAGATCAGCAGACTAGAGAATTAGCCATTAAATTAGAATTTTATAGCATTATTCGCAATGCAAAGCGTCAATCTAATCTCTAGAAAACAAAGCCGATATATAATACCTACATCCTCCGGAAGGGTGTTAGCAAGGGAATCCTTAATTTGATCTACCGGCGTGTATACCAGTGTGGATTGGTAGCTGGTGCAGGTTCGAGACCCGCTGGACGATTAAATTTATGATTTCCCATTTTTGCGATTAGAATTAGCTATGCTCCGCGGTTTTACACCCGCGTTAAACTTTATAAAATAGTTAATCCAGGGTCAGCTAATATTATAATTTAATTTAATATTTTTCGTAGAGGTAGGGCATAGCGTTCATTCGCTCAAAGAGCAGCCCGACTGGGGAAGTACCTCCACCTTACTGAAGACACTTCTTAGTAATAACATTAATAATTTTAATGTTATGTTTCTGAGTGTGAGTAAGGTCGCCAGAGCTCATTGGGGTGGGGGGAGGGGGATGGGTCAGCAACACTTCTTTGCCGACTTTTAAAGGCCGGCAACGCACCCGCGACCCTTCTGGTGTTGCGAGTGTCCATGGGCGGTGGTGATCACTTACCATCAGGTGACCAAGTGGGTCACCTGATGGTAAGTGATCACCGCAGCTCTTTTGTCGCCGTCTGATATAAAAAAAAATCATGCGGAGGCGCTGCGCTTCCATGATGGAGGGCTTGCGCTTCTCCTCCAATGGCATCCTGAATGTGTTTTCAGACCGGTGGGACTCTCCCCTTTTAAGCAGTTGGGTAAGAGTCCAGACACCCTTAATTTAATTAATCCTGAATGTAATTGATACTAACATTAGGCTAAGTTATACTAACATTATATGGATATTTTTATCTGAAATAAAGTATTTGAATTGAATTGAATATTTTATTAAAATCACTCCAGCTGTTTAGACGTGAAGATGTAACAAACATACGCACTCATAAACTTTCGCCTTTATAATATTAGTGTGATAAAATAAACCATTACATTTGATGTTCTAATAATGAAATAATTTGACGGGCTAGTTGCCGTGGTTGGTAATTGCTTGCCTTTTACGCCGCAGGTCGTGGGTTCAATTCCCACCCAGGACAAATATTTGTGTCTATAAAGTTATCTGTTTGTCTTGAGTCTGCGTGTGATTCTTACGTATGTATTTACAAAAGAAAAGTCTTCCCATGATAGTGATCACACGCTCATTAAGAATTCCGTATTTTTACTTCAGCAGCCCTCTGAACTGTGGCCCGAACCCCAAAAGGGTGCACTCAGGTATTAGTCGATTAAATTAAGCTACTGGTTGAGAGCCTTCTGCGCTACCCAACTGCTCGTTGTCTTCAATTCTTTAATTTTAATATAGTAGTACTAAATTTTGAAATGACAGCTTAGTAACTTGTTATTTATTTAGGGATTAAAAAAAAAAATATGTATTAAAACAGATCGCACGGACGGATTCATATTTTAATTTTATTATTATACTATATTCTACTATGTTTATGTATTACATTGTGAGTTTGAGAAGTCCAAGTGTATGTTACTACCCAAGTGCTGAATAAATTTCGTTATTTCCACGCCAACCGGCCCGTGCGTCGTGTCATTACAGAATATTCAGATAAACTGATTTTTAATAGGTTTAATACCATACTCCACTTTGTGTCATAATACCAAAATACATAGGTACTAAACTCAGGCAACCGATAGCAATAAGATTAAATAAATAAATAAAAATACATATTAATATTTGGATTACAATTTATTTAAGATGACATTACTACAAATTACGTCGTTTTACTTAAAAAAATAAAACAAACATAAATGAAATATAACACAAACATAAATTTGAATTTGAAGGTGCTTACATAAGTTGTATAATTTTGCCTTTTGTTGAGGGTACAGCCGACACCACGGCAGTGGATTAAACTTGCATTACAGATACCATGATTAATACTTCTCTTTTGATATAGCAGGAGTAATGCCTACGCATGCCACCCGCGAAAAGTGTCTGCGAGTGGATAGTCGGACTCGCACCGACTATACCTAGTGGACTTCTCTTGACGCCTGATGAGGGGAGCCCCGGGAACGCGGCTGCGGCTAGCTACTCCGGTGCCCGTCTTTTGCGTCATGTCCCAGATGGTCGGGACACGTACCCTGGAAGGGCTCTGGATTGCCTATTGCCAGTTCGGTACAGCGACTGCGCCACTAACAGATCACTGTCTTCCCGGAGCTGCTTGCACGTGGCGGCAGTGGAGGACACTTCTCATACTGCCACCGCAGCCCCGAGTGTCTCGTTGATTTAGTGGTAGTGTGTTCAACCACAGATAATGAAGTCCTGAGTTCAAATCCCGGCTTGAAATAAAAAGTGATAATTGGGATTTTTCTGTAAAGAAAACATTCTAGTATCAACCCGAATTGTAAGAGTTGGCGGTATTACAGCCCGGTGCCTCGGAGAACATGTAAAGCCATCGGTCCTGTGCCTGATTTCCTTCCGGTCGTGTCGCTAGTCGTCTCATCGGATCATGAGAGTGATGTAATAGAAAGTGCGCCTGTGTTTGCGCACACGCTTGTGCACTATAATATGTCCCGCGCAGATGGCTAGTCTCCATCGAGACAGGTTACCGTGGCCAAAATTCGACCAGAAGGACATTATTGGAACGAAGTTCCTTATTGCGCTTATAAAGGGAGCTAGACGGAAAAAATTAAGACGATAAGTTGTAACGACACTTTTTGCTATAGTAAGTTATTGTAAGCCGTGCGGCGTGCGCATGTTTCTCTGTCTCTCTCTCTCTCTCTCTCTCTCTCTCTCTCTTATAGAAATATTATTGTTTCGGCTTTCTATTTCGCATTGAACAGTGTGGTGTCGTTTTTGTTGAGTATTTACAGTTTTTTGTACATAATAAAAAATAACTTCGTTCCATCCGGGTGTCCCTTGACAACTCTCCAGTTTTATTATTATCTCACATGTTTATTACCAATATTATTTACAAGATATCATACAAGGGTATTTTAACACAAATACAACTTATACAATATTCGGGCTACATGGAGAGAAATTTCCGCACAATCCTGGCATTCGCCAGCAGAACCGCCTTCTGCATGTAACTCTCCAGCCTGATATCAAGCCCTAAACTTGCAAGGTTGATTTTCAGGGATTTAGGAATAACTCCATTTGTGGATATAACAATAGGTATGATCGCAGGTCTTTCGGTTCTCCAAATTTGCGCATATTCAAAACTCAGATCAAGGTATTTTGAAATTTTTTCTTTTTCTGCGTTAGATATGTTTTGATCATACGGTATTGTTATATCCACAAAGGATGTCTTTTTCGTATGTTTGTCAATGAAGACAATATCGGGTCGATTGGCACCTACCATTCGATCAGTCAGCACGGGATGATCCCAGTATATTTTAAACCTGTCATTTTCCAAGACCGCTTCAGGATTATATTTGAAGTATGGAACCCTTGGGCCCGGCAGAAGTTGGCGATCTAAAGCAAGTTGCTGATGGATGATTTTAGCAACAGAATTGTGGCGGTACAAGTATTCAGTGGCTGCAAGAGAAGAACATCCAGATGTTATGTGTCGCAGAGTTTCCCCTGCGACACCACAGGCTCTACATATGTCCACCGTATTGTCCTTCATAATGTACTTATGGTAGTTTCTCGTTGCAACCACCTGATCTTGCATCGCCAACAGGAATCCCTCGGTTTCTCCGTACAAATCACCATGTTGTAGCCAGTGTACGGAGGCCTTAAGGTCCGTGTTTTGATCTTTCAGAACATGATAAAATCGTCCATGCAGCTCTTTATTTCTCCAGGTTTCAATTCGGTTTCCTATACTTATAATTGGAAGACTGATCTCAGAATATGACAGGTTCAAAGGGGTAAATCGTAAATCACATGCCACTATTTCAGGGTAGCCAGGTTTTGACTGATTCCTAAAAAACATTCTTAATTTATTTACTTCCACATTACACATATTAGTTAAATTTAGAAGCCCCCTACCCCCTAGTTTTCTAGGTAAATATAGTCTCATCATAGACGCCCTGGGGTGATGCATACGAAATTTCGTCATAGTGGTACGCAATTTACGTTCGATAGTCTCTAATTCCGTCTGGCTCCACTTTAAAACTCCAAATGAATACCCGATCAATGGAAAAGCCCATGAGTTAAGCGCTCTTATTTTATTTTTTCCACTTAAATAACTTTTCAAAACTATTTTCACTCTTTTGAGATAATTATTTTTAAATGAATCTTTCAACTTCTTATGATCAAGGCCTAAACATTGTTCCATTCCTAAATATTTGTACGTCTCATGGGTGCTTAACCCTATTCTTGGCACTATGTACAATTTGATACATTAAACTTTTAGAAAATCTCGAGCCGTAATCAAACGAATATTTTAAACTTTTTACCGTTTAAACTATTAGAAAATATACTAATATTTCTACTAAAAATATTATTTAATATTATTTAAGAGCAGTAGAATGTAAGATGGCGGACTGATCGAATGCGTCTACGCATCGCAAGGTAAGAATAATCATTATTTATTATATTTTGTTCTAATCGTTTTCCAAAGTAGTCTAATTCCCATTGCTTATTATATATTCTAGTCATAAACGTTATTTTTCTGTACCGAAATGAATTGAAAGTGCATGTAATCTTCTGTGTTTTGCGAGTGTCGCAAATATGATACATTGTCAGATAGCGAACATTCTAGAAATTTTGTGCTATGTATCATATACGTGACATTGCCCGATTTGTATAGATACTACTCAGGTATGATTCCCTAACCGCATTTATAATTAGACACCAATTAGATTAACTGTTGTGATCAAAATATGGTCATAATTTTGTTTCAATTATTTTGTATTCTCTCGCAGATACTTCCTCACCATATTATTCAACAACACAGAAGAGCTCGGCAACTCGTACCTCTTGTTCCAAAGCAAAATCTGATTTGGATGAGAGTGAATCATCTGAGGATGAATATCAGAGTGCATTGTGCGGGTGTACCGCACAATGCACTCTGACAGCAGTTCATCACCTCCATCATTGCCATCTTTAATAGAAAAACCTCAATCTTCTCTCAGATGACGATATTGAGTTTAATCAAGTAGTTGCTTCAACATCTTTGGTACCTTATCAACAGGCGTCACCATCAGCAATCAACCATACTCGCCATCAGTTTTATCGCTCAATCCATCAGCAATTAAGACTAGAGCTTCGTGTCCGGTATCATTACCACTATCACCATTTATTCTGGCTACTCTTTCACAAGTACCTTCACCACGACTTAATAACTTCAAGCAACGAAAGCAGTCACCACCGCTGTCGCCATTGTCTACAACTCCTTCAACAGCTACTCGTTCAAAGAGGCCTAGACTTGTCACAATCAAGCGCAGAGTAATACCACCTAAAAGGTTAAAACCTAATTGGGGTCGTTTCCAGTTTAATGTTCATGCAGAAGTGGATGATATCGCGTTTGAACCACATGAAGAAAAAAGTCCAATTCAATACTTTAGACTGTAATGTCTCTCAGACAATACGCCGCAAAAATCGTCTAACAGACGCAAAGGCCATATATATATATATTTCTCTATAGGCTCCGAGAATCTGAGAAAGACTACCCACGGATAAAATCCAAAAAAAAAGGGGCAGAGAATCTCATGCACAAGTCGTATGAAATAAAAACGAGATTGTTGTTCTCAAATGGATTGATAACAAATGTGTTACTGCTGCAATACTTATGTAGATGTGTATCCTACCCAGACTGTGGTTCGTTACAAGAAAGAACAAGGTAGAACAATGCCAGTGACTTGCCCAAATTTAATAAAATAATATAACACCAACATGGAAGGTGTTGATCGCGCCGACTTGTTGGTCGCTCTATATCGTACACCATTCCGAGGTCATCGCTGGTGTTTACCAATATTTTCTCAAATGCTCGATATTTGCATAAACAATTCCTGGCTTTCATATCGACGTGACAGAAAAGCTAGTACAGATACCAAAAAGTCTTGGTTGATTTCCAGGCCAGGCCTGCTGATATCGCTCAGATAAAAACTTTAGGATGGAAATTTTCGATGGGATACGGAGGTTTGAAAGAACTTATATGAGCGATATCAGCCCTTGTATGAAATCAACCAAGACTATACAGAAACCAGCAGCTGAAAGACCGCCAGATGTTGTTCGGTATGACCAAGTTGCTTATTATCGAAGTATAACAACCAGCAGAGGAAGGTGTATGTATTGCACAAAAGGGCTGACTATTTTTTTTGTCACAAATTTAAATTGAGGTTGTGCTTATTGCTGGAACGTAATTGTGTCTAAGAATACAATACAAAAAAAAAAATTATGAATATTATTACACAGTACCTACGTATTTTTAAGACAGAGTTATTATTTTTTTTATGATTGATCTCCATTACAATCAATCATTTAGATTTAATAGATACATAAGAGAATTTATTATATTTATTAGAATTATAAAATAATATTTTAGTTTTTGTTATTTACCTGAAAAGGTTAACAATTTTGTTTTCTTTGTTTCAAACTAAATTATTAATTTCCCTGGAAGACTGGCAGTGTAACAGATTAGATACGAACGTTTTATAGCGTTAATTTTTAAGGGCCTGGCAATGTATCTAATATGTTACGGTCAATAAATGTTGAAGTACTTATATTATATTTTTATTGTCATTTTTTATGCCTGCAATAACCACCCAAGAATATATTTAAGATAGTTTTTTTCAATATTTCTATTATTATATTATTTGCCAAGCATAGGGTTAAGCCATTGATAGGTCCCACATCAGGAATTTCAAAATGAGGTGAGTTTTTGATTTTGCCTTTTGAAGCCATCATTACTGCGCATTTGTCCAACCCAAATTCCATTCTAATATCCTTACTAAATTTTGCTGTAATTTCGAGTAATGTTTCCATATCTTTTTTGTTTTTGGCATATAATTTTAGGTCATCCATATATAATAGATGATTCAATTTAAAACTTCTATTGCTCAGTTCATATCCTATGTTTGATTTTTGTAGCAAGTAACTAAGTGGGTTCAACGCAAGGCAAAACCAAAGTGGACTGAGACTATCCCCTTGAAATATACTCCGTTTGATGGTAAACGGTTCTAAAACCTAACCTCCAGCAGCTGAGTTCACTATAAGTTTTACTTGCCAATTCATCATACAATTTTTCAAAAACATTACTAATATTGGGTTAACGTTATAAATTTCTAATATTTTAATAAGCCAAGTGTGGGGTATCTTATCGTAGGCTTTCTTATAATCAATCCAAGCTGCAAAGAAATTACGTTTTTTTGGATTTCACGTGCTGGCTGACGATACTGTCTATGGTCAGTAGTTCTTTGGTTCCTCTTGGTCCAGAACAACATCCATTCTGTGCCGCCGACATTATATTATTTTCAGACAAATGCTTTTGGATTTTTTTTGTAATAAGCGAAGTGATGATTTTATATAACGCCGACAAACACGTTATTGGGCGAAATTGTTTCGGCTCAGAGGCACCAGGAACTTTCGGTATCATGTACGTTATACCTTCTACGAGAAATGTAGGGATGGAACCGCTTTGGATACAATTTTGAATTTGTTTAGCTAATAAATCATGTGAACTTTTAAACCACTTAAACCAAAAATTGTGGATTCCATCTACTCCTGGAGATTTCCAATTATTTCGTTTTGAAACCACCGTTTGGAAATCTTCCAATGTAATTTGAACTTGTTCCATCTGATTAATTTGCTCTGTGCTGTTTTGCAAATCATTGAACCAATCTGCATCCAAACAATGACTAACCGAATAACCCCAGATATTCTTCCAAAACTGTTCCATCAAACATTTCTCTGGTAAGGTACCAACCGAGCATTTTTCATTGCCTAATTCTGCGTTAAACCTATTTTGGTTGTTGTAAAATAATCTGTTTTGTTTTTTTCTTAAATAATTTTCTTTTTTGCGCCGTAGTCTTTTGGACAGAAGACCTAACCATTGTTTATACTCATCAATTTTGACATTGAGTTCTTGTCTAAAGGAACTGTCATATAAATTTAGACTACGGTTCGGAAAGATTTTATTTACAACACTGATAATGCGCATCCTGTTATTTCCAGAAGAAAATGAAATTATTTTCCCTAAATTAACCCTTATTGTGTTTATTTTATTTTGTAATCTTTGCTGCCATTGAGGTAATCTAGGTGAAGAACTGGCTTCAGTATTGTGCGGCCGCAGTACCCCAGCGATTTCACAACAAGTCCGTGCCGCACAATAAAGATACGAATGTGTTTCCTCAAGAGACTCACTGGTTTTTAAGCACTCACCAAGTAAATGGTTGACAGCAGCGATTATTTTCCAGCATTTTGGGTTATTTGGATATTTTACTAATTTTGGTCTGTCTTGAAATTTTGTATTTTTGTATTGTGAAACTATTTGAATAAATTTTGTTCTAACATTTTTTATTATACTTACTTACTTACTAATATTATAAGTGCAAAAGTAACTCAGACTGTCTATCGCGCTTTCGCGCCAAAACTACTGATCCGATTTAAATGAAATTTAGTACACTGTTAGTCTAGGGTCTGGGAAAGAACAAGAAGATACTTTTTAATTGAAAAAAAAAATGGTGGTAAGGGGTTGAAAGGGGGTATGAAAAGTTGTATGGAAGTATCGTCATTTTTAGAGCTAGAAGTGTGAGACTTATCTTTTAGGCTGTTGATACGATAAAAATAAATGTAATTCGAGTTTGTAAAAGTTTTACCCTCAAGGATGTAAAATAATAATAGGGAATAGGGGATGAAATTTTTTAAGGAAAAAGACATTTAAGGTTTATGTGAATGTTTTATAAGTTTTGCGTCAAAATGAAAATGATTAGAGATATTCTGATGTAACATTTACGAAAATCATAAATTTAATCGTCCGGCGGGTCCCGAACCTGCACCATCAACCAATCCGGGGTAGGCTGCGTTAAGCTACGAACGATACTCACTGGCAGATCAAATTTAGGATTCCCTTGCTAACACCCTTCCGAATTAGATTAACGCTTTGCATTGCGAATAATGCTATAAAATTTAAATTTAACATTTACGGAGTCATTACAACGTGTGCGAA
Source organism: Pseudoips prasinana (assembly GCA_951640165.1). Taxonomy (NCBI): domain Eukaryota; kingdom Metazoa; phylum Arthropoda; class Insecta; order Lepidoptera; family Nolidae; genus Pseudoips; species Pseudoips prasinana. Next base: position 23,479,731 of record OX621260.1, read on the forward strand.
CGAAGTCGCGGGTACAGTCAGTATTATAATAAAGACGTCGCCATGGTCAAGTGTATCCACCTTTATGGCTTTGACTGTACCTTGGGGTGTGCCCACAGTTTGTCCAACCAACTATTTCCTCGTTGGAAACACTCCGGAAATTAAAATCAGAGAAAACTCTCGTGGGACATTAACTCGTCGAGAGAAAGGGATTTAATTTTAAATTTGTTTCGTTCCTTATATTTGTTTGTGGAAAGATGAATAAGTGCTAGTACTTCCCGGGGCTCGACGCGAAATCCTTTCAGTGATGGCTGTTTAAAATATTCCTTCTTTAAAAGGCTCCGAAATGAAAGGCCACGGTAAAACGGAAATTATTTTATACGGATTCTTTGCCCAAGTTGTTGTTTCTATTTGTACTTTTAATCGAAAACGCTTTAGGATTTCGCAATAGTTTTATAAGAAATGAAATGGTTTATTTTAAATTTTGATTTTCTTTACTGAATTAATTTGACTAGCTTGTTGGTTAAGTGGTTAGAGACTGTTAAAGAGAACAAAACCCTATGAACTAGTGTCGTGATTAGGGAATTTATTGATTAGTGATAGAAATAATCTAATTATAAAGAACACATAAACACAGTGTCTTCCCCTTAACAACTATCACTAAGGAAAGTCGGTGGACTGATTTTTGGAATAAATTATGTTTATTTAGAAGTTAAGGTTAATTTAAAATTACTTATTAGCCTTTAGACTAGATTGTAATACATATAAAGTACTATTCTTAGTACTTTATTAAATATTTTGCTCCGAAATGAAAGGCCACGGTAAAAGGAAAATTATTTTATACGGATTCTTTGCCCAAGTTGGTATTTGTACTTTTAATCGAAATCGCTTTAGGCTGATTTCAGAGTGACGCGCGCGGCACGCGCCGGAGGCTAGCGCATCTCAATAGCGGCGCGTGCGAGACGCGTCACTCTGAAACGCTAGCTGCCAGTAGAGGAGCTCGGGCAGCGCTGACCGTAGGCGCGCGTCTCACACGCGGCGCGTTTGAACTGCGTGACTGTGAAACGCAACTACTATCTAGTGTAATTGTAAGCGCGCGCGTTTGGACGGCGCCGCTCGCCGGCGCGACTCTGAAATCAGCCTTAGGATTTTGCAATAGTTCCATGAGAAATAAAATGGTTTATTTCAAATTTATTTACTTAACTTGAACTTATTTGACTGGACTATTGGTCTAATGGTTAGTGACCCTGACTGCTAAGCCAGGGGTCGTGGGTTCAATCCCCGTCCAGAATATATAATAATAATGTCCTCCTAGCCGAATTTCGACCACGGCGGCCCTCCTCAACAGAGATTAGCCATCTGCGCGGGACATATTATAGTGCTCAAGTGTGTGCGCAAAGACAGGCACATTCTATTCCATCACTCTCATGATCCGATGGGACGCCTAGCGACACGACCGAAAAGAGGTCAGGTACAGGACCGACAGCTTTACGTGCTCTCCGAGGCACGGGGGTATAATACCGCCAACTCCCAGACCTCGGGCTGATGCTGAGAAATTTTTCTTTTTACAGAAAAATCCCAAAATCACTTTTGGCCCGACCCGGGATTTGAACCCAGGACCTCGTTATCTGCGGGTGAACACGCTACCGCTAGACCAACGAGGGCAGAACATATATTTGTGTGATGAACACGATTATTTATTCTGTGTCTAGGTGTCATTTATAAATCCTACAAATTGTGGTGGAGGTGTCATATATTTGTAATAGTGGGTATTAAGAGGTAATTCTTTGTACGTTTCGAGTCGCGCCCAGTCTCTGAATATATGTCTATCAGGGGCTCTACCGGCTAAGTCATCGAACAACTTAAACTTAATCAACTTAATCAATCGTTGAATCGGCTTCCATGAGCACATGTGACGTCATAAATGGTCCGGAAGCGATTGTCAACGTTGAAGCCGATTTAACGATTGATTAAGTCATTTTTAACCTTTATTTATTTGCACGCCATTTATGAAATCGATGTTCGGCGACTTAGCCGGTAGAGCCCCAGTGTAGTCGATGTTTAATTGTGCTACCAATAGTTTCCGTAATCCCCATACTCTTCAAGTATAAATACGAAAGTTTGTGAGTATGGATGTTTGTTTCTCTTTCACGCAAAAACTACCGTACGTATGAAGAAATTTTGTAGTAATATATCCTACTTCCTACTAATATAATAATAATAACAATATCTAGGGACAATGTCACACAGATCATCCTAGCCCCAAACTAAGCACAGCTTGTACTATGGGTACCAGGCGACGATATACACACTTATATAGATAGATAAATACTTATATACATAGAAAACATCCATGACTCAGAAACAAATATTCTTGCTCATCACACAAATATTTGCACTTACCGGGATTCGAATCCAGGACCACCAGCTTCGTAGGCAGGAGCACTACCAACTAGGCTACGGTGACCGTCGCCGTAGCCTAGTTGGTAGTTATAACTGTGACCGTTATAAATATGATAGTTTGTGATATTGTCCACTGCTGGACACAGACCTGCCCCAAAGGTTTCCACAAGGTTCCCATTTGGAGGGGTTTGCCGCTGAGCTTGGCATGCAAGTTGGCAACTGCAGTTAGGTGATAGCTAGTCCACAGGGGGCGCTGCTGGCTGACTGCCTGCTTATGGTTCCTGGCCCAGAAAAAATAGCAGGGCTACCCCGTTACACCCCGTTAACGGGGTAGCCCTGCTATTTTTTATGCTAAAACAATACATACTTGAACTAAGTAAAGAACGTAGGGCATTATTAAACAAATTAGAAAATTATGAAATTAAATTAGAGGATAGCAAGCTAATTTATGAAAAAGATACTCAGTATTTGCTTTCTGAGATAAAAACTCTTGAGAAGTCCCTAGCAATCTCATATCACAGTTTCCAGTCATACAAAAATGAAATGCAATTGCTGGCTGGAAAGTGTAATCCTGAAAGCAATAGGACATTGGAACCGGTTAACACCAGTAGTGCAGTAGTGGAGTCATACACACAGCTGGGATCAGAGTCACCAATATCTCCACAAAATGACAATACTAAACATAGCTCCATACTGTATTCCGATGAAATGGGTAAGGGCCTTGGTACCTTGCTTTGTAATAAGCTGAGTTGTTCCTTTGTCAACTATTGTATGCCAGGATTACATTATAAAGATATAATAGATAAATTAATTCAGAATAAACACAGTGCCAAATCATGTATAACTCTAATGGTAGGAAATTGTAAGAACTTAAAGAAAAAAGACATTACAGATAGTTTCACTAAGATTTTTATATAGAATTAGACTGTAATAAGATAATATTGTGTGCCTTCCCCTATGTGTCCAATGTGCCTGATAGTACAAATAATTATATCTACAAGCTAAATATGCACCTACAGTTTTTGGTTAGCCATTATAGTAATAAATTTATATTTTTGGACACAAATATTTTTATAGATTCTTGTAGGGTAACCATGAGTACAGTTACTGTCTCAAGAAAATTTTTGAACATACTTGCAACTTTAGTAGCGGCACATATTAACTCAGTCATAAGTAGTATGACGAAGTCACTTTTTATACCATCTTTTAGTAATGTTATTAAAATCAATTTAGTTAGTAGTTTAAACATGTAAGCATGATAATAGAGAAGTGTGATAACTTTCTAATTCTATCACATCAAAATATAAACCGCTTCTCTAGCAAAATTCTAGACATAGAACTTATTAATGAAAAATATGAAATAGATATTCTTTGTTCAATTGTTTTATATAAATGTGTTATGTGAACTATCTGTAAATGATTGCTATCATATACTTAATTTAAAATTATTGACTCTGTCTCAAAATGAATAATGTTATTGTTTCGAAGTTTTTCTTTTGTATACCTAAATATAATCTAAAATAATAAGCATTCAGACAACCGATCGAGCATATATTGTGTTTGCCTACTAAATAATTACTCTAATTGGACCAAATCCCGTGTTCATGCCCGCTTGAGTATGTTTCGCCGGACCGTCTCAACTGGGTCGTGTTGAAACCGGTAGTAGATGAACCCACTGAGTTTGTTTCGCTGGGTCTTCTCAGTTGGGGCGCATTGGATCCGGTGGTAGCATAAAAGCGCGACCGTCGTTATTAACACAAGGTCCGTCATAATAATAATACCTTTAATATAGACAGAACCATTGACAATATGTAGTAAAAATTTTAGACTTAAACTAGATAATTAAACATAATCTCTTGACAATAACTTGATACGAGCTAGCTAAATATCATTGCTGTAATAAAATAAAGTTTATAAATGTTTTCATACAATATGTACCTAAATATCTATGTTACTAGAAATAATATCTAATGTATACAACTATATTACTACAAACATGTTCTGACTATTTACAAGCGCTTTTTTAAAGTCTACGTGAATAAAAACCTTTTTTATTTTATTTATTTTATTTTATCATCCTAAAATGCGACTATAGCTTAAACTATCACCGGACGGTCACAGTAGCCTAGTTGGTAGTGGTCCTGGGTTCGAATCCCGGTAAGTGCAAATATTTGTGTGATGGGAAGAATATTTGTTTCTGAGTCATGGATGTTTTCTATGTATTTAAGTCTTTATCTATGTATATAAGTATGTATATCGTCGACTAGTACAAGCTTTGCTTAGTTTGGGGCTAGGATGATTTGTGTGACATTGTCCCTATATATTATTATTATTATTCGATAATTAAACCTTAACATAATCTCTTTGACAATAACTTAATACAAGGTAGCTAATATTAATAAGTATTAGATACTAATATCATTAGTATCTATAGTTCGACTTTTAATTCGATTCAGTAACTTGACAGATAAAGGGTTACCAGGTTTTGACAAAAAAAGCTAGTGAGGTGGTGTAAGAATGAACTAAATTGAATGAACTATGAACAAGGATCAGGGTCCTCCGCGGTGAAATCAAACCACTGCTCTGCACTTATAATTTATTGCACTACAAGTAGCGCCCCGGTGCGGTAGCGGATGAAACACAAACTAAATTAATTATCGTCGATACTTATATGAAAAATGTGAACGAAACCATATCGACTTTTAAGCGGACTGAACAACGCCATCTAGGGACACGGAAAGAAACTAAACAAATGAATTCTTGTAAGCCAATATGATTTCATTCATCGCGTTTACGATAACATAGACAAACTAAAATAATGTACTTACATGAACTTTTTATTTTAAATAACTAATAAGCTTGTCTTAAAAACACGTTTATTAGATATTATGTTTCTCAGTAGTAAGGTAATTTAAAATAAAACGACTTAGTTAGAGATGACATATTTATTAATCTAAATCAGAATTGTCACTGTCGTCGCTCGTCACATTTATTATAAAAGTGTCGGTAATGATATCAATTACATGGTCCATACGACACATATTATCATCTTCCACTTTCAATACATGAGATACGCAAGCACTCCATGATAACGGGGTTACATTATTAACTCCTTCTTCAAATAATTTTTTTACTTCTTTTATTTTAAACGATTTATTGTTTTTTGCGACATGCCCCTTTACCTGTGCCCAAATTAATTCTATTGGGTTCAGCTCGCAGTGGTAAGGGGGCAGTCTTAGCAAAATGATACCACGTTGTGCTGCCATCTCATCAATTGCATATTTTCAATTACTTGATTTTGATTTTTCACCAAATCTATAAGGGTTGCCTTCACCATGTCTTCTTCGTATGAAATATTTTTGCTGTTCAGCCACTCATGAATTTCTTTTTTCTTCCACGACATCTTAGGCATTGTTTCGATTTTTCGCGAATGGTAAGGGGCATTGTCTATTACGACAACTGAGTTAGGCCGCAATTTAGGTAAGATAACCCCAAACCACTCTTCAAAACATTGGGCATTCATTTCGTCGTGGTAATCAACACTTCCTTTTTTGGCTTCAAAAATGAGGAGCCCGTCCTCCAAAAAGCCTTCTTCTCCGCCTATATGGCAATTTATCAATCTTTTTCCTTAGCCACTAGGATTTTTGAGCCCTGTGGTATGGCCTTCCAGAAACGCTTGTCTAGATGACTGGATACTTTCATCGGTCCATACTTTTTTTGTAGTATGACCTAAAAAGTGAATGTTGTATATAACATGTTTCTATTCAAACAAATCATAGGATGTAAAAGTGTTAGCATCGGTAAAATTAGCTACCTTCATTGACCCAGGTTTCATCTTGATAGTAGATGTAGCGTCCTTCCCTGCGATATTGTTTTATTAAGCGCAGATAACGTTGCCGCCAAGAAATAAGGTCAGCCCTATCTATAAGCACACTTTCCCGCTTTCGTGTTGCATACTTAAATGCTTTAAAACTTTTCTTTGGAAAAGTTAGGCAAATCTGTATCTTCGTTCACAGCCTGCAATACCTAAAAGAAAATATAAGTTTTGATTTTACCAAGATAATAAATTGTTCATAAAATACCCAATTTGTGAATGTAATTAAAATATTTTTTCTGAAACATCCGGTCATGTCGAACCAAAACGAATAAATGAATGACGATTCAACTAAATCAGTATCTATGACGAAAATTGAGGGCCAGTATCATTTTAACATTTTGATAAACAACTTTATGATAAAGTATAATTATTGTAACTAACCTTTAAGATAGTAGGATGTTCATTTCTGTAAAAGAATTGGTGCACAATCCTTCGTATGGAAGAGAAAGTAAAATCATCATATTTATCTTTGAATGATAGTTTCGGGCCAGGTTTAGGATAGGACATTTTGGTGGGTCAGGCTTGTATTCTTTGTGTTCTTTTAAAACAGCATAAACAGTTCGTGAGGTTATTCACAATATGTCAGCTACTTTGGCCGCACATTTGCTTTTCAATCTAGGTTCTGATTCACATTCAAGATCTGGTCCAGAGTCAATAGATTGAATATTTTCACTATATACATATTTGTATGTGTTAGTTATCATTACTTTCTCAGTAATGGATAACGCTGTACCGCGCGGTCGTTTCTTCTTGGGAGAAAAAAGAGTATTTCCCTACTTCTCTCGATGTGCTTGGTTGAGCATCCATGTTGAATGAACGCGAATAACAAGCACAACGTAACAAAAAGTACAACAGATAACAAACAAAACTTAACAACAAACACGTAACAAATAAAAACGGCAACGTGGTAGCAGGAGGAAAACATTCGTGCACTCAGACTAAAGGTAAGAAGCCGAATGAGATTAAACGTCAAGAACCAAGTTAAAGTCTAGGGTTGCCAAATAAATAAAATATTAAAAGAAAAAAAATGGGAAAATTACATGATTGTTAATTATACTTTGTTTCTATCAGAAGAAAAAATAAATAGAATTATGTTATTCATAATATTTTTTATCCATATTCCACATGTACAAACCAGATTTTTTAAGTTTTATTTAAATGAAACCATTTTTATAATTACCTCTTTACGTCAAATCGTTTGCTACCCTACACTATTAGTTTTAGTATGGTCACATTATTTTTCTTTGATCTCTCAAATTACTGAATACTATTAAAGTCAAACTACGAATTTTTTAAGTTATATTTAAATTAAACCATTTTTATCATTAGCTCTTTACGTAAAATCGTTCACACTATTAGTTTTAGTATGGTAACATTATTTTTCTTTGATCGCTCAAGTAACTGAATACAATTAGTCAAAAGACGAATTTTTTAAGTTATAGTTCTATTAAACCATTTCTGTCATTCGTTCTTTACGTAAAATCGGTCACTTACCCACACTATTAGTTTTAGTATGGTAACATTATTTTTCTATGAACTGTTAAGTTACTGAATAGAATTAAAAGTCGAACTATAATAATATTATAAAGAGGTGACGTTTGTGACGTTGTAAGGGGTAATCTCTGGATCTACTGAACCGATTTTCAAAATTATTTTCCAATAGAAAGCTACGTTATTGTGGAGTGTCATAGGTTATGATCATCATCATAATTATTATTTATCCCGAAGTATTACGCGGGACAAACGGGCAGGGACAAAAATATTTATAACGCGGAACGAAGTCTGCGGGCTCTGCTCGTTATGAAATAAATTTTTAAAATGTTTTAACATGTAACTTAACTATATTACTACAAACATGTTCTGATTATTTACAATCGCTTTTTTAAAATCTACGTGAAATAAACCTTTTTCATTTTATTTACATATTATTTAAGGGATATATATGGCCTTTGCGTCTGTTACAGACGATTTACGGCGCATCATATGAGAGACATTTCTTATTGTGGCTAAAAAAACCAATGCGAGAGCGACATAGCCTGCCGCAGGCCTGACAAGAGATGTTTGCGATGGTACACGACGCAAAAACATGTATGTTCCAGATACTAAATACGACAATTTTCATCACATGACCAATCAAAACAAACAAACTCAAAACAAAACGTACAGCGATGATTATATTTAGCAGCACAAACATAAAAACCTGCTGTGAACTGTTAGCCAGTACATTAACGAATCTAACACGGCCAGAAGTCAGTCGACTAACTGAAAATTGCGGTAACACGCCGTCGCCGCCTGCCAAACGAACTGTGAAAATAATGGGCACACAGTAATGCCCGTCTTAAATCGGCTAATGCACTGCACTCTAGTGCGACTGGATCGCCATATTTCAAAACAAACATTAACATCGAATAACAAGCTAAATGAGCATTGCTCTTTTAACCTTTCATACGAAAATACTTAGCAATTGTTTGTGCAAAAGGGGATATGAAACGTTTTGTAGGTAGATAACTGCTGTAAGTTATAGACTTTTGTGTTAAAATATTTGCGACAAGCCTCTTGAATAATAATAATAATAACGTTTATTTGCATAAAACAACAATACAACATATTGAGTGTGGTCTAGTCCTCGCACTAGGATACCCTGTATTTTTTTTTATTATTTTTTTATTATTTATTCACTGCTGCTATTGTATTGCAGCAACATTGTAGCTTGGGTTCTTTTTCCCTTTAATTGTATTCACCTTTATTTACATACAATTGTTTACTTAATTATACTTGTTTGTTTGTTTGCATTTCTATCATTATTTATATACAATAGCATTATTAGTTTATATAATATACATTTAATTTAAAACTGTTAACAATATTTGGTATAGTATTAACTTACATTTATATTTACTTACAACGTATAAGTTTATGCATACGTGTATTAATTTAGTATTTACAATTTTTTGTGGTTTATTCAATTATATATTTAATTCAGTTTTATATTTAACTAACGTTATATAATTATTTAAAATTGCGTTACATTGGATAACTTAAGGATTCTATTATATATTTCATAATTTATTGAGATCGATACCCCGTATTGGGAGAACTAGGTCCTTCCAAGTGGTTATATGTAACATGAATTATGTAACATTATGATAACATTAAAATAATTATATCTAAGCATTTAAAACAAGAAGAGAAGTGCTATACCGACAAATGCAGGCCAAAAGAAGTAAAACAATAAGAGAAAAGATATACCAGGACATTTACAGCGAAATGTATGTGCATGTTTGTCTATAGTAGATGTGTACATGAGTGAGTTGTAATGTAGGTATCGTGTGTGTATTTATATAATAATAGGAAGGTAACTATTGTTTTGGTGGTATTGAATTTGATAAGGTTGGTTCTATAACAAACTTCTCAATGATATTAGAGAATTGTCTACGAATATGTTTAGAAGAATTATTGAAGCCAAATTGTGTAGCAGAGTATATTACAAAATTTCTGATTATTTAAGTGACAAAAGTGCTTGGGATTGAGTTGTTCTGAGTCAACACACATGATTGTAATTAATCTTAAGTATATTTTATTTTAAAAAAGGATTCTACTGAGTTTTCTGAGCTAACAATAACACAAATAAATCACTATACACAGTAAATTAACCAATATTTCGGCGACTCATATTTACGGGAAATTGCATTCGTTTGCTTTGCGCTGATAATTATAATTTATTCGCTATACTCTTATATGGGGATTGTAGGAGGACAGTACGCAGTGAATTATTATGTAGATATCTGACAACTTCGGAAGCTAGGTGAAATATTACTTATATCGCTTCATCATCATAATATCATATCAGCCGAAAGACACCCACTGCTGGACATAGGCCTCCCCAAAGATCTCTACAATTGCTGGTGTTGGGCTATATGCATCCAGCGATTTCCAGTGACCCTCATACGTCGTCGGTCAATCTTGTAGGGGGCCTGCCCACGATGCGTCTTCCGGTTCGTGGTCGCCACTCGAGAACCTTTATTATATATTGCTTGTATGACATATATTTGACAGTCCTATTGGTCTATTTTCATCACACAATTCGTTGCGGGATCCATGACAGTTAAAGCCAACCCCGCGACATGCCTGAGCCGCACCGCCCAGTGTCATTTCATTGTGTGCCACTGTTGATCCTGGCTTACAGGAGTGGCAGTGGTGGGTAAGAGGGAGGGACTAGTCACGATATATAAAAAATAAAAAACCGGCCAAGTGCGAGTCGGACTCGCCCATGAAGGGTTCCGCAACAGCAAGTATTTCAGTTGATTAAATGAAAGATAAATTGCGGTTAACGATTTATGACGCATTAAAAAATAACTACTTACTAGATACCGTTCAAACCACGAAAATTGGTTTGAACGGTATCTAGTACCGTTGAAACCAATTTTCGTTGTTAGTTTACATGGTACATCATATATTTTTTTAGTTTTATCATTCTCTTATTTTAGAAGTTATAGTGGGGGGGGGGGGGGGGGGGGACACTAATTTCTCCACTTTGGAAGTGTCTCTCACGCAAACTATTCAGTAAAAAGTCCTGTTGGTCTAGTGGTTAGTGACCCTGACTGCTAAGCCAGAGGTAGTGAGGTCAAAACTTTGAGTGATGACCACGATTATGAGATGTGTCTGGGTATAATTTATTTATTTTTTATTTTGTTTTTATGAGTATTTTAAATACATACATTTGGAGATATATATGTATGTATTTTTATATGTATATATGAATTAGTATAGTTATCTGTTTATACATATTGTTATTTACTTTACTGTTATTATCGTGCAGGCTCTGCCTAGTTTTGGATCAGATGGCAGTGTGTTAATTGCCCCAAGATATTTATTTAATAATAGCAGTACCCGCGGACTTCGTTCCACGTTATAAATATTTTTGTCCCTGCCCGTTTGTCCTGCAACTTGGATTACATTATTCAAGTTTACTTAAAAAATGCGTTATTAATTTTGGAATTTTTCATAGCATATGAAACTCCACAATAACGTAGCTTTGTATTGGTCAAATATTTTTGAAAATCTGTTCAGTAGATCCAGAGATTATCCCTTACAATGTCACAAACTCATAAACGTTACCTCTTTATAATATTAGTATAGAAAACTGTTTATAGCACAATACAAAGTATATATTGCTATGCATTCAAGGAATGATTTTGAACTTGAGTATAAAGTTTTGTTATATTAGCGCCGGTAGTGGTATAGATTTAAATACAATTACGCGTTACTCGTGTGAAATTTAATCGGATACGTCCGACTATAGTTTCTAAGCCCATCTGGGGCTCATTTTCCAGAAGTTGCAGGCGGCGGCATCGCCCGAAAGTCGGTCGGTTGTTAACTTGATCTGACGTGAGTTAACCGTAATCATATTAAAATGAATATGAAGCTTATACAAATATTTTATTTTAGGTGTCCGTATTCAATTGGTGATAAAACCGGCCAAGTGCGAGTCGGAATGGACTCGCACTTAGCTCGGACGGCGAATTTATCTACAATATATTATTATATTTTTCACTGAAAGGCCAAATACCAATGTTCATGTCTTTAACTTCACAAATTACGGATGAATTTCCAAAAACCTTTCTTAGTGCTCCCCTACGTTATAAAAGGAACCCCTGTGCAAAATTTCAAGTTTCTTACCCTTATAGTTTAGACCCTGCGTTGATATATATGTCAGTGAGTTAGTTTTGCCTTTTATATATAGGTATAGTCCAGTCATTTAAGCTTAAATTAGGTAATAATCTCGAAATTCGTGATACCCAGCTGTAAGTCTGTAAATTCTTGTATATTGACACCCTAAAAGTTGTCTCAAAACCTACATAAGGTAGGATGTTAGTAACTATTAAATTTTAAACCTTTCCTAGACCTCCACGAACATCTCGAGTCCAAGATAAGATAAATCCTTCAGCCGTTCTCGAGTTTTAGCGAGACTAACGAACAGCAATTGATTTTTATATATATGATTTTATCATTTTCTTCACGCTTTAAATTTATATCTATTCAATAATGCAATGCGAAACGATTTTCTGGAGCCAATCATGACAATTTTACCACCTGCTCCAGAAGATTTGCTAAATACAATTTGCTGCAATTGCAAGAGTGGTTGTGGTTCGCGATGCGGATGCAGGAAAGCGAGCTTGTCTTTAGCTTGTGGCCAATGTAATGAGCAAGCTTGTCTCAATGCTCTACCATATCAGAGCGACATTAACGAAGGTGGAACCTTTGACCCCAAAATCATGGAAGAACTTGAGACAAATGTCGTTGAAGACAATAATGAAGACCAGTTTGAAAATTACCAGCAGCTGCAAGACGTCGATGAACAGGAAGAAGATGAGTAAAGGTATAAATTGTAGTTTTTGTACCCTTTATTCCATATTTTTACTTTTACTAAAAATAAATGTATTTAATGATATTTTTTAATAAAAAGATTAATTCATAATTTATTTGTTTTTAATTTCATCATGTAAAAAGTTATTTATATTAATTACGTTTTTATTAACAATTCTGTAATTACATGGGCAGGTAAGTTGTTAAATAAAAAACTGAATATAAAGTGGATAGGTTAGGAAAAAATATAATAGTTAATAAAAATTGACAAATATTCATCAAATATATTTGGCACGTTTTCGACCGGATGCACCGGTTGACCTGAAGTGATGCTGTGACCGCGCGCTCTCCGCCCTCTATCTCAAAAACGGTTCACCGTATAAAAAAAATATTAAACAAAATTTGTAGAGAATTTTGTAATTTACAATATTGATAACACATATAAATACAAAAAAAACCATAGGAAATAAGATATTTACAAAAAAGCGCAATAACCGATTTTTGTGACCTTGAAATTTAATAGTTGCGTACACCCTACCATATGTAGGTTTTGAGACAACTTTTAGGGTGTCAATGTACAAGTATTTACAGACTTACAGCCAGGTATCTCAAATTCCGAGGTGAACTTACTATAATGACTGGGCTAATATGGGTCTTTCGAAATTAAGTATGGTTATCAGTTGCTAGGTGGCCTAGTTAGGAATAAAATGTATTTTGACATTGTGATAGTTGTGCCAAGATATTTATTTATATTCATTATTGAAGTGAAACCTTTTTACGTACACTTGACTTAGGGAGTAAGCTGGTGAATACGTAACGAGAGCGTTACGAAAAGTGTGATCGGGCGAGGCGAACGGAACATGAGAGTCAGGTATACGTTAGTGAAGATAGAAAGAGAGAAAGATTTCGTTTACTATTATTATATTATATTTTTTACTATTATTATATTTACGTTTCGTACTATTTATTTTTTGATTATTTTATGCATATAAAATTTTACGAAGGCCGACTTAATTCCGAAGGCATTTTCAATCTTGGGGTGGTGCAGAAATAGCATGTTGGTGCACGGGAGATAAACAATCAGATAGTAAGAAGCAGGGGGCGGGTATACTAAGATCTTTCTATTAAAAGGTAAAACTGAACTACACTATACTATACATATTATAAAGTATGCATATTAATATAAAAAATATAAACATCCTAATATACAACATGTAATTAACGCACACTCTCGAACACCCCAAATAGAATATTATGTTCTAATCATAATACATACACTGAATTTTTAATTTAACATTTATATGCATTGTTATGTACTAAATTAGTTTCTTGGAATAAGGTTTATTTTTCTTTATTTTGTATTGGATGATGGAATTTGTATGAATACAAATAAAACTGCGATTTTAAAAGCCTTATATTATGACTTAGGGTCCATTTCAATTTGTTTTGAATGTCCAGGCTTAAAATAACAATAATTTACGCAGTTTTAATTATTTTGGAATAAAAAATTACCTATATTAATAATGATGTAAATCGATTCAGTAAACAATTCTGAACAAACAATTTTCAGGATGTGCGCTAATTAAGTTACATGTTGTATATTACTCTAGGGGCAAGAAAGAGGAGTTTGTCCCGCTATGCTACGGTCCCGGTATGGCATCCTCTTAAAATAACTACCAAAAAGTACCGCCATGGTACCCTTCAGTTTCTGGTACTGTTGTAAAGAAAAGTTTTGCGATGCGTTAATAAAAAAATTACAGACATAACAAAGTCAACATTTAATTTTATTTTCAATTTTTGATTATTGGAATTGGTATTGCAATTAATATTTCTTTCCACTGGTTGATCTTTTGTTATAAATATTTTGAATCGATAAAAGACTGATTTAATATCGCAGACGTTTTATTTATACACTCCTATAAAGTAAAACGTTAGAGTCACAATTATAGGTGCACTTTTCTTCTCAGTTGTACCTTCTAAAAGTGTATAACCACATTCCGAAAGCCTTAAGAGAGTTGCCTCTACGGCTGTTTAGGCCCAAATTAAAAGTCTGGCTACTTGGTAAGTGTTTCTACACATTAACAGAATACTTGGATGGTAAAACATAGAACACATGAGATACAATGAACAATATCTGTGTTAGTAAATAATTGAATTTTTGCGTTAGTTATTTAAATGTTTAGTAGTTATTGTATAGTGATGTAATTTTTGTATTAGTTATTTAAATATTAAGTAGTTATGTTAGAGTTATATAAAATCTTTGCCATTGAATTTGTACAATCATACGTACCTACGATATGTATGATTAATAAATTATTCACATGCCCTCTAAGGGTAGATATGTCGGGAACCAGTATTATGTACTTAACACATTATGTAACCATATCTTAAGATAAAAGTTCTTATCTTATATTCTACTGTCTGACGTAGATTTTAAATATGGGCACCATAGCAGAACTTTTTGGTAGGTATTTTAAGAGGGTGCCATACCGGAACCGTACCATAGTGGGACTAACCCAGAAAGAGAGGTAACAGACATTTACTTTCTCTCTTTCTCTCATAGTCAGTTACGTATCGTATATCTTAGTGTTACTTCAGTCGTGTGGTTTAAAGTCGTTTTTTTATGTTTATACTTGTGTTAAATAATATTATGTGCCTTATGTCCGTTCTTTACTATGAGGAGGAAAGCCTAAGCAACTCAAGAAAAGATAATACATTACGAACACAACTTACATTATCATAAAACACAAGGTATTTTGATTCCCCCATTTCATAAATACTTCCTGTTAATGCTTATTATTAGATTAGTGCGTGCGCTAGCTTTTCCCACAGACCACCTAAAAGTAGTACATGTGCGTACCAGCATTGCGATGTTCATATCTCTATAATGATGATTTAATATCTCAATAAATTCCAGAAATTAGACATTCAACTATAGTTTGATTATATGTCTATTTTATTAGAAATAAAATGTCTAATAAAATCATAAATTAAATATTAATTGTATTTGATCAAATATGTCACTATCTATTGGTGCCTAGAATTTATATTTTTTTAATGTATTAGGATGGCAACCTGGTAGGTCACCGCCGCCCATGGACACTCACAACACCAGAGGAGCCAGCATACAAGGGTGCCATTGCATGCTGGATCGGAAATACCTCCGCAGTTAATTTTCTTGTGAAACGCATGGTGGTAGATGACCATTCATTCAGGTGAAAAGGAAGAAATTTCTACTTTTGGCGAGAGAGTCTCTGGCGGCAGGTATAAGCTTGAATAATTCCTCTGAACACTCCCCGTGATAAATGGGGAAAAGGACATATAGAGACGCCAGGTCTCTCCGCAGGGCAAGAAGATCAACCCAAATAGTAGGATCCCCGTCATCATCGACCATTCGACGTTGAATGCGATCAAAGAGAAGAAGTTGAAACTGTTGTGCCCAGGCCAGAGGTGGCGAGAATATTCCATACCCGATACCGATACCCTACTAGAGGCGACGGGCCCAGGGGCCCATTGCCTCTAGTAGTAAAGTATTGTCTAGCCCTGCGAAGGATACCCAGCTTATTGGAGGCCAATTTAGCCTTGTTTTCCACATGACCTCGAAGTTTGACGTCACTCTCGATGTCGAAGCCGAGAATCCCAACACTCGCTCTGATATCAAGGAAACTAGTTGTCCTGGCAAACTTACTACCGCCATATTTTTTTGCCGGCAATAGTCTAGTTTCAACCGCAGATAATGAGGTCCTGGGTTTAAATCCCTGGTCGGGTGATTTTGAGATGTTTCTATAGAAAGAAATTTCTCAGTATCAGCCCGAAGTCTGGCAGTTGGCGGTATTACACCCCCGTGAGATACCCTGGGAGAGAACGTAAAGCAGTCAGACCTACACCTGATCTCTTTCCGGTGGTCTCGCTAGTCATCCCATCGGATCATGAGAGGGATGAAATAGAAAGTGCCCCTGGCGTTTGGAAGGTAAGAGCGTACAACGATTTAAGAGAGGTAGGGCACAGCATTTATTCGCTCAAAGAGCAGCCCGACTGGGGAAGTACCTCCACCTTACAGAAGACATTCCTTAATAATAACATCAAAAATTTAATGTTGTGTTTCTGAGTGTGAGTAAGGTCGCCAGAGCTCATTGGGATGGGAGGGGATGGGTCAGCAACACTTGTTTGCTGACTCTAAAGGCCGGCAACGCACCCGCGACTCTTCTGGTGTTGCGAGTGTCCATGGGCGGCGGTGATCACTTCCTACCAGGTGACCCACTTGTTCGTTTGTCGCACTCTGATATAAAAAAAACCGGCTAAGTGCGAGTCGGACTCGCCCATGAAGGATTCCGCAGCAGCAAGTATTTCAGTTGATTAAATGAAAGGTAAATTGCGTTTTACTATTTATGACGCATTCAAAAAAAACTACTTACTAGATCTCGTTCAAACCAATTTTCGTTGTTAGTTTACATGGTAATGTACATCATATATTTTTTTTAGTTTTATCATTCTCTTATTTTAGAAGTTACAGGGGGGGACACTCATTTTTCCACTTTGGAAGTGTCTCTCGCGCAAACTATTGAGTTTAGAAAAAGATAATATTAGGAAACTCAATATCATTTTTGAAGACCTATCCATGGATAACCCACATGTATGGGTACGATGAAAAAAAAATTTTTGAGTTTCACTTCTATGTATGGCGAACCCCCAAAATTATTATTATTTTTCTATTTTTGTGTGAAAATCTTAATGCGGTTCACAGAATACATCTACTTACCAAGTTTCAACAGTACAGCTCTTATAGTTTTGAAAAAAAGTAGCTGTGACATACGGACGGACAGACAGACAGACAGACATGACGAATCTATAAGGGTTCCGTTTTTTGCCATTTGGCTACGGAACCCAAAAAACAAACATTGCGGCGATTGGCGATGCGAAGTCTCTAAGCCGAGTCATTCGAGGAGTCCCCCAGTCACCTGCAAGTAATGCGGCCGCATTATGTGCGCGGCTTCTTAAGTGACGTCATTAACTTGTACACGGTACCAAGTTGTTTACATAATATTATAATGTACCTAATTTGTGATTGCACTCTTACAAATGATTTGCACTTGAAATGCTAATGTGTGAGAGAGAAACTTGACGTGAATCTTTTGATTGGTGTACCTACTTTTTTTTTTAACCGGGACTAGTCCCTCCCTCTTACCCACCACTGCAACTCATGTAAGCCAGGATCAACAGTGGCACACAATGAAATGACACTGAGTGGTGAGGCTCAGACATGTCCCGGGGTTGGCTTTAACTGTCTTGAATCCCGCAACGAATTGTGTGTTGAAAATAGACCAATAGGACTGTCAAATATATGTAATACAAGCAATATATAATAAGATTCTCTCGAGTGGCGACCACGAACCGGAAGACGCATCGTGGGCAGGCCCCCTACAAGATTGACCGACGACGTATGAGGGTCACTGGAAATCGCTGGATGCCAACACCGGCAATTGTATAGATCTTTGGGGAGGCCTATGTCCAGGAGTGGGCGTCTTTCGGCTGATATGATATTATGATGATGAAGCAATATAAGTAATTTTAACCTAGTTTCCGAAGTTCATCATCATCATCATCATCAAGTTCAAGTTGAAGCTCAGGCATGTCCCGGGGAATCGATTTAACTGTCTTGGATCCCGCAACGAATTTAATCAGAAAGAAAAAAGGAGGAAATAGAAAATGAATAGTTCCACTTTATAGACACTTGCATATAAAATCTAATTAAAGTATCCTCATCATCATCAACCTCATCACGTCAGCCTAATGACCTCCACTGCTGGACAAAGGCCTCCCCAAACGATTTCAACAATGGAGTAGTGTCCATAATTTGGAGGGATATGCCATAATCGCCACGCTTGGCAGACGGGTTGGCTTTTGCAGTAGGTATGATGCTCACAGAACACAGCGAGACGCAGGCTACTGTCCGTTTACTGGGAGATATACCCTCGGGTCGACTTCCACGCCCCCACGGGATGAAGTGGGGTGGCTATATTCTATGCCGTTAGCCACACTGCAATAGTACCCACAAACACAAAATATTCACTTACCCACAAACTAACACGCACGTAGAAGTGGAAATTATTGAATTTGTAATTTTTGTTCCAATATCCCAATATCTATTGTTTGAATTTCATTAATTTCATTAATATCTAGGGACAATGTCACACAGATAATCCTAGCCCCAAACTAAGCAGAGCTTGTACTATGGGAACTTCGAACCCAGGACCACCAGCTTCGTGGGCAGGAGCACTACCAACTAGGCTACGGTGTATTTTGTTTATCTTTTTTCTATTTTATTTATCTTCTTAAGTTTTGTTCTTGTGAATTCGAGTGGAGACCTAGTGATCTGTAACACAGGTAATATTTGTATACCTCAGGTATCAACGATCTACAACCGGAATATTGTAGCTATAATTTCGATCTCAAATCACTTGTTCTCTTCTCATTATTACTATTTTGGTTATGGTACGAAATAAACGAAATTTTTTAATTACATTTTGTGGTTATATTGACAAAAATATGAATGCTATCCGTGGAACTGAGCACTGTCTCCCAAGATACAGGCTTCAGCCTAGTTTGGGAACCAGGACCAGTACTTATTGTAATTCGTATGTATCATGGTAAAGAATCCGAATTTTGTAATTTATTTATTTTTTTGTGGCAAATAAACATTTTATTATTATTATTAAATAAAAAATATTTGTCAGATATCTTTTAAATTAATTAATTAAGTATAAATTTAAAATAAATACTAAATTTAAGTGCGGTTGGGAATCGAACCCACGACTTCAGGATATCGGCCCCATGTGCGTTATGTAGCGGAGTGGTTAACGTACATGGGGCCGGATACCCCGTGGTCGTAGGTTTGAATCCCACCCACACTTAAATTTATACAATACGTCTTTAAATCGTCAATACGTCTTTATATTGTGTTTGCCAACTAAATAATTACTTACTCTAATTGGACCAAATCCCGTGTTCATGCCCGCTTGAGTATGTTTCGCCGGAACGTCTCAACTGGGTCGTGTTGAAACCGGTAGTAGATGAACCCACTGAGTTTGTTTCGCTGGGTCTTCTCAGTTGGGGCGCATTGGATCCGGTGGTAGCATTAAAGCGCGACCGCCGTTATTAACACAAGGTCCGTCATAATAATATCTAATACCTTAATATAGACAGAACCATTGACAATATGTAGTAAAAATATTAGACTTAAACTAGATAATTAAACATAATCTCTTGACAATAACTTGATACGAGCTAGCTAAATATCAATGCTATTAAAATAAATTTTGTAAATGTTTTCATACAATGTGTACCTAAATATCTATGTTACTAGAAATAATAATGTATACAACTATATTACTACAAACATGTTCTGACTATTTACAAGCGCTTTTTTAAAGTATATGTGAATAAAAACCTTTTTTATTTATTTTATTTTTTATTTCATCTTTAAAGATGTCAGAAAAATGGTTTTCAGTATAGCATGTTTAAAATACAAAAAATAATAAACGAAATCATAATTAATAATAAAAACTATGATTTAATAAGTATTCAAAAAATATTTGTACTTGATGGGGATCGAACCTACGACATGTGGCGTATCAGTCAATTAACAAAAACAATTAAATGAGAAATTGTATAAAACGAGACGCTATGCGTCATAGCAATAATCTCTTTAAAACAGGTTTGCCAATAATAAAAAAAAAAAAAAAAATACAGGTTGCCTAGCAACCTAATTATCAGTCCTTTCCATCATGTAATTTCCAACAAATTCTGTAGCATTATACTATGTTATATAATGTCATTAATATGAAAATAAACTATTCATTCATTCAATATTACTTAGGCATGTAGATATTTCATCCATTTCAGTAATCAAGAGTTTAATATTATCTTTTGATACCGAAGCTAACAATATACTATTCCCGGAATTTCAGTGAATTTCTAGTAGTGCTTTTCATAATAGTAGCGAAGGTATAATAATGTAAGTAAGGTAGTCTAGTATTCGCTTTGAATAATATAATTCCCTTACTGAAATGAATAACATATATACAACATGTAACGTAATTAATGCACACCCTCAAACACCCCAATTAGAATATTATGTCGTAATATACATAATACATACACTGAATTTTTAAGTTTATATGTATTGTTATTTTCTAAATTAGTTTCTTAGAATAAATTATTTTTCTTTATTTTGTATTGAATGATGGAATTTGTAGAATACAAATAAAACTGCGATTTTAAAAGTATTATTACTTTGACTTACGGTCCATTTCAATTTGTTTTGACTGTACAGGGTTAATATGACAAAAATTTCCGTAGTTTTAATTATTTTGGAAT
The DNA here is from genome assembly GCA_951640165.1 of Pseudoips prasinana. NCBI lineage: Eukaryota > Metazoa > Arthropoda > Insecta > Lepidoptera > Nolidae > Pseudoips > Pseudoips prasinana. The sequence goes on from OX621260.1 coordinate 23,500,732, forward strand.
AAAAAATTACCTATATTAAAAATGATATAAATCGATTCAGTAAACGATTCTGAAAAACAAACTATTTTCAGTATATACACTTTATAATAATGTTATTTTCTGTATGTGCGTTAGTTAAGTTACATGTTGTATACCGACAATAATGGATATTTTCCCTTTTGAAGTACGAAAATTTACGAAGTACGGAATTAAATCAGTGAGTGCACAGATCTTGTACCTATGCAACGCTGAGACATTTTTTTTTTACTAGACGTGCCCCGCTGTTTTACCCGCGTTAAATTTTGTAAATTATCACAGCTCCTCCCCCGTAAGTGATAGCATGATAATATGTATGTGTGCCTATATGTTGACACGACCTATTAGTAATATTCATGCAAAATTTGAAGTAAATCCATGCAGTACTTTTTGAGTTTAGACCAGACAAACAGACAAAAATGCTAAAAACTATATTTTTGGCCTCGATATCGATTGTAGATCAAGCCCCAAGTATCCTTTTAAAAAAATATTTAATGTACAGTTTTGACTTTTTTATGCTGAATGTGTATGCGCTTGACCACGATCTCACCTGATGGTAAGTGTAGATGTGGTCGAAGATGGACCGCGCGTACCCATAAGATGCCTGTTCACTCTAGCCTTGAATAAACCCATGTTGTATGAGTCTGGAAACACGTCGTTTGGGAGGGTGTTCCACAGCTTAGCCGTGCGTATGATAAAGGAGGAAGCAAAGCGCTTCGTACGGCAGAATTGGATGTCAACAACAAAGCGATGAAAACCCTCCCGACGCCTAGTAGTCCGATGAAAAAAGGGGGAAGGAGGGATAAGTTCATGGAGGTCTTGAGGTCTTGAGCGACTTTCCTACGATTTTGTTATATGTGTAAATTATTACGGAAGTTCGCAATGTGAGAATTTTATTAAATGAAACAGGTTCACATGAATCAATTTATAACGTCGATTGGACAGCGCGTTCGGGGTAGGGTCCGGCTCTAGTGGCAGCAATCCGTCAATGTCCGAAATAAAGCCCCTCAAATGCGTTCTTAAATACGGCCACCGCGCTTCAGCCGAACCTTCGTACCGCTGTCCACCGCGATGTTTGAGGCGATCGATAACATCGTCCACTGTGATATGCCTCGCCTGTTTCCACGTTCGGATTACATGGTTTAACCCCAGATAAGGAACAACTCATTTTTTTGCATGTTATAAGATTAGGAGACGGGGTCGGACGGTATTACGATGCGAGCAGTTTTCAGGTTTTTACGTTTAGTTGATTTACGACCAAGTTTCCATCGTTAATGTAAGTTTTATCGTTACATGTTACATGATATCTATTTTTGGATTAGCGGTAGCGTGTTAAACCGTAGATATTGAGGTTAAAATTCCGGATCGGCTCAAAAAGCGATTTTGAGTTTTTTTCGTAAAAAGTAATTTCACGTTAAGTGATGGAATAGAAAGTGCACCTGTGTTTGCGCACACGCTTGTGCATATAATATGTCCCGCGCAGATGGCTTATCTCTATTGAGACTGGCCGCCGTGGCCGAAATTCGGCTAGGAGGAAATTATACATGACTGTATGTACATGTTTAATCCAATTATGAAGAAAATGATAAATTATTGGTGGCCTGATAAATGAGCCTATGAGTGTATAAAGACTCTTAGCCTAAGAGTCTTAGGCTATGTTACCTATGGTTTAGGACTTTCTTCTATTGTAAAAAACAAAAAACTCATATATATTTTTTACATTTGTACTTACAAGTTTCTTACAAACTTTTCACCCCCTTTTTAGCCCCTTACGGGATGTATATTGGTATTCAAACATGTCATAATTTAATATTAACTATCGATTGCGCAATGAAGTTTTGATACCGATAATTTTTTTTTAAAGACAACTTTCGCACTAGGAAATCCATTCCTCGTGTCGCGGGGTACTTTAGACGCACAAAAATTACATCCAGACTCAGAACAACTATTTATGGGTCACACAAATAGTTGTCCGGCGTGGGACTCGAACCCGAGGTGACTGTCTAGCCGCTGTGCCACATGTGCAGTCAAAATAAATCTGATCTGAATATTATTTTGTAACCCCCTTTTATCATTTTAGGGGTTGGATATTAAAAAACGATAAAAGACGTGTATAATTAAACTTTAAAATATAAATGCCAAGTTTGAAGTTGCCAGACCAAGAAAACACGTCGTTCATACTTTGCAACCCCTTTTAACCCCCTTCGGGGTTGAATTTTCAAAAATCCTTTCTTAGTGGACACCCACGGCTCTTAAGAAATATTTGTGTAAAATTTAAAGGGTCCAGACCCAGCGGTTTCAGCTGTGCGTTGATCGATCAGTCAGTCAGTTTTGCTTTTATATAGATTTATCTTCTCAGTCTAAGGGTCATAGTGATTCATCACATTGAACCTTCTGTCTCATATTTTGGTATCCAATCCATTGCTCGCTCCGACATAAAAATATTAGTTTGTAAAACCTCTAGTGAAATAATAAAATAAAAAAAGGTTATTATTCACGTAGAAATTAAAAAAGCGCTTGTAAATAGTCAGGACATGTTTGTAGTAATATAGTTAAGTATACATAGTTATTCTAGTACACATATGGATATGTAGGTACATGGATTGCTAAAACATTTTTAAAATGTATTTACCTTGTATTAAGTTACTAGCTGTACCCCGTGGTTTTACCCGCATTTTTATAAATTGTCACAGCTCCTCCCCCGTAGATAATAGCGTGATAATATGTAGCTTATAATATGTTGACCCGACCACTCATGCTAAATTTGATGTAAATCCATGCCGTAATTTTTGAGTATGTCCGGACTAAACTCAAAATTTTTGTCTGTTAACAGAACAGACAAAAATTCTGAAAACTATATTTTTGGCATGGATATCGATAGTAGATCACGCCACAAGTATCCTTTTTAAAAAAATATATATTATATGTATAGATTGTCAAAATGTGAAAATTTCTTAAACTCCAAAAGTAACAGAAGAAACCTGTAGGTATTTTGTTTGGAATAAAACAGAAAAGGTCTAGTTTTCCATTGGATATTACTATCTAGGCATACTTTAATATGAAATCCAACCAGACTGATAAGCCGAAGAAGCGTCTGCGTTCCGTAGATAAGTAGTACGTGTAATAAATAAGGAAATAAATCAATCACACACCACCAGGCGGCGCCACGGGAAATAATTGGATTTGAACTCAACCGCCCTGGGGGCCGATCGCCAGTTTATTGTCTAACAATACTCGATCTAAAGGAAAAACTGACGGCTCTTGAAATAGGAGATGTCTTGACAGGAAATTAAATGTCGTGTTAGAATGAAAAACTGTTATTTATTTCATAAAGCGTCTTTGTTTCAACAGAAAACCATTATTTGTGTTTTTGATTTGACCGAATATTTATAATATTACTATAATAATTATATTGAATTTGTACCTTCATCATCATCATCATATCAGCCGAAAGACGTCCACTGCTGGACAAAGGCCTCCCCCAAGGATCTCCACACTAGCCGGTCCTGCGCTGCCCGCATCCAGCGGCTTCCCGCGACCCGCACAAGATCGTCGGTCCACCGTGTAGGAGGCCTGCCCACGCTGCGTCTTCCGGTTCGTGGTCGCCACTCGAGACCTTTCTGCCCCATCGGCCGTCAGTTCTACGAGCTATGTGCCCTGCCCACTGCCACTTCAGTTTGGCAATTCTTTGGGCTATGTCGGCTACTTTAGTTCGCCTGCGGATCTCAGCATTTCTTATTCGATCTCGCAGGGAAACTCCAAGCATAGCCCTTTCCATTGCACTTTGGGTGACCTTGAGCCGCCTGATAATTTATTATATTAATTTGTACCTTAATATAGACAGAACCATTTATTTTTTATTTCAAATTTATGTAGATGCTATAAGGATAAAAGAAAGAAAGAATAAAAAAACAAGAGAAGACATTGCACAAAGGTACTACTTATTTCTAAAGAAATTCCTTCCAGTAGACCTGCAAGAGGAGAATTCGGAAGAGTGGAAGATTCGAGTGTGTAGGATGATATACATACATACGAACATAAATACATATATACTTAAATACATACATAATTTGAAATAATAAACTACATAAAATACATATATCTAAGACAAAGAGGAAAGGCAGTGTTCTTTTAACATTTTTATAAATATGGAGATTGTACTACAATTACGTATGTTAGGCGGAAGAATCCATCCAGACAATATGTAGTAAAATATAACTTAAACTATACATTTCGATAATTAAACTTTAAAATAATCTCTTTGGCAATAACTTAATACACGGTAGCTAAATATCATTACTATTATGAAATAAATTTTAAAAATGTTTTAACAATCCGTGAACCTAAATATCTATACAACATAACTTAATTAACGCACACCCTGAAAGTACTTTGTTCAGAATCGTTTACTTAATCGATTTATATCATTTTTAACATAGTTATTTTTTTTTCCAAAATAATTAAAACAACGGAAATTATTGCCGTATTAACTCTGTACAGTCAAAACAAATTGAAAGGGGCCGTAAGTCAAAGTAATAAGACTTTTAAAGTCGCAGTTTTATTTGTATTCATACAAATTCCATCATTCAATACAAAATAATGAAAAATAAATTTTATTCCAAATTTAGTAAATAATAATGCATATACATCTTAAATAAAAAAAATCAGTGTATGTATTATGATTACAACATAATATTTTAATTGGGGTGTTTGAGGGTGTGCTTTAATTACGTTACATGTTGTATATAACTAGAAATAATTATGTATACTTAACTATATTACTACACACAGTCATGTTCTGACTATTTTTACAGTCTACGTGAATAAAAACCTTTGTATTTTTATTTTATTTATTTAAAAATACTGCTTAGAATTTAACCCTTGCAAAAATATGTTGTAACATTCATATAGCAATCTGAATTATAATTATTCTGGTAACAAAAGCTACCGATACGGCAACCCGCGTCTGCGAGCGTCAGGCTTCTGTGACGAAATTAGCGGAGGCGGGTTGGCGGCTTTATCGTATGGGCAGTGGTTACCCTGGTGTTAGAGTTGTTCAAGCCGCCCGGTCCTCTGACATGGCTCAGCAACTGTTGTAATGATTATTACATTCGCGAGATGTAATTTGTTGTCTATTACATGTTTGTAAAGTACCCCGCGACACAGGGAATAGAATCACTAGTGCGGGCGTTGTTCAAAAAAAAAAACTATCGGGACCATCCATCTATGTACTGACCGCGAACCTTGTTGCTTAATCTCGCCTATCACTTACGGAATAGCAGTTATTCAGAAAATAAGAATAGAGTTTTGGTCACGTCAAAAATTAGCATTCGTTTTGAAATAGGTGCTCGGCATAAAAAGCTACGCGGAATACTTAGATTTTTTTAAAGACAACGCCCGCATATTGCTATTATTCCCCGTGTCGTGCGGGGTATCTTACAAAGATATAATTAACGGAAACAGTACACCCAGCTCTAGCGCCGTGTGGTCTGTCCGCTGGCTTCGAGATCGGGTTCAGCGTTGCCGCTCCGCTCCCCGCGCCGCCGCTGCCACCGCCTCGCCCCACTAACCTTGTGACCGAGGCTTTAAAGCGGGCGGACGGCGGATATGTGGACAAGTTTTATCTATGTAAAATTCTAAAGAGCCTACTATATACCAAACATGAGTGGGATTTTTTTGTAGGATTTTTATAGGATTATATTTAGGGATTAGGATTGTAGGATTTTTTCATTTATAATTGCACAAGTGTGTGCGCAAACACAGGAACACTTAGAAAGTGTTCCTGTGTTTGTTCCATCACTCTCATGATTAGATAGGATGATAAGATGCCAAACGACACGGCCTGAAAGAGGTCAGTTACATGACCGACGACTTTACGTGCTCTCCGAGGCATAGGGGTTAACTCCCAGACTTGGGGCTGATGCTGAGAATGATTTTTACCCGAAGTCCCAAAATCACTTATGGACCCAACCCAGAACCTTGTTCTTTGCGGTTGAACACGCTACCGGTGGATCAATGAGGCGGGATTTTGTAAATGACACATACATATGACGACATTAGGACTGATTAGTACCGAATTTTGACCTAGTCCCTAGTGTCTGTTAGTACTGACAGCAGACTACGAGACACGTACGTGCGAGCTTTGAGGTGAATGGTGCTGATTTGTAAAACAAAGCGCATCCACGTCGTTATTTCCGCCACAGCCACATTGCGCAATAACGGCTCCTATGCATCTCAAGAGCTTCACAACATCATGATAATCAAGAGGGTTATATAGACTTACTTAGTTAGAGTTGTTCAAGCCGCCCAGTAGGCGACGGTTGTCTAATGTTTACAACCGCGACCTCTTTGGTGGTTACCAACCTATGTACTGACCGCGAGCCTAGTTGCTTAATCACGCCGAAGAATCTGCCAAGTCGAGCGCGAAGTAAACACTGCCGTACCATCCTTTTCTGGAACCATTTCGCCGCATTTTCAGGCCCCTGTTTAAGGACCTCTGGATGGGACAAGAACGCTGAAATTTCCGTCATCTAGTAAGCTATATATATATATTGTGTGTGTGTATGTGTGTGTTTGTGTGTGTGTGTGTGTGTGTGTGTGTGTGTGTGTGTGTGTGTGTGTGTGTGTGTTGTTATAAGAATACTAATATAGGTCTAAGAATTATTGTTACTAACAAATGTGAGTCATGTTACTTGAAATAAATAAATAATAATTATTATTATTATAATCACACACTTGAAATCCAAAATGTCAAGTCGGTAGATTATTTAGTTCCGAAGCTAAGTGAAAGCAAAGTTTCGCATTTTCGACACTGACACATGATCATTAAAATAGAACTGGTATTTCCCATTAACCTAGAGCGCTGAAATTTGTTACAGAGGTAGAGTTTAACGCCTAAATAGAGGAAAAACTATCAAAATTAGGATCATAATGAGAAACCGCAAGAGCACACCCAAACTATTACCGTTATCGACCGATTGTCTTTGCAAAATTTATGCTGCGTAGTCGGAATCTGCTTTTAATATGAATATAAAATGAAAATTACGATATTACTACTATCAAAAAATTAAAAGTGATGAAATCTAGAAGTCTTATTATTATCTATACATATAATAAAATCGTATATATAACAAATACTAAAAAAACTATTATAAAATAAATAAAATAAGTGAAATCCCACCAAAAACATTCTGTAAAAAGATTGCCAAGTCTCGTTAGAGCTGCTTGTTTATCTCTAAAAAGTAATGAAATCTAGACAAAGTTGAGCCAAGTCTAAGGTTCCTTACTGCAATTTCTTTGTTATTATATTTAATGAAATGTAACTTGGCCGTTGACCCCACTAACGTGTAAAAAATGTGCAACCCTTGATCTCATTTTTTTCAAAATCTTGAGCGTGATAAAGTGTTTTACTGTTCAACCTTTTTTACACGTTAGTGGGTAGAGGTAAACGGCCAAGTCACATAACATTAAATATAATAATATAAATTGCAGTAAGGAACCTTAGACTTGGCTCAAATTTGTCTAGATTTCATTACTTTTTAGAGATAAACAAGCAGCTCTAACGAGACTTGGCTATCTTTTTACAGAATGTTTTTGGTGCGATTTCACTTCTTTTATTTATTTTATAATAGTTTTTTAGTATCAGTTGTGTTAGCGGCAACAGAAATACATCCTGCCTGGTGACAGATGGACAGACAGACAACGAAGTCTTAGTAATAGGGTCCCGTTTTACCCTTTGGGTACGGAACCCGAAAAAAAACAAAATCTGCTTATGCTGTTCATGACCAAGTCATTTAAAACACCCCAGTCTCCAGAGCCCATTCGTATCGATCCTCTGGACTATTCTGCATCGTTAGGCCAAGCGCGCACTACGATCCGATACGATACGATTTTACTTCTTGCGACACGATTTTAGAATTGCGCTGTAAAATAATCGCAGAAACTACAGTGCGATTAAAAATCGGTGGTCATTGCTCAGTTCCATGATGGATTTAGTACAAGTTGCTTGTCTCTATTTACTACTTTGGAGAGTAAGAAGAAAAAACCGGCCAAGTGCGAGTCGGACTCGCACATGTAGGGTTCCATAGCAGCAAGTATTTCAGTTAATTAAATGGATGCAAATTGCGGTTTATGACGTATTAAAAAAAACTACTTGCTAGATCTCGATCAAACCAATTTTCGTTAGTTTATGTGGTAATGTACATCATATATTTTTTTTAGTTTTATCATTATCTTATTGTAGAAGTTAGAGAGGGGGACACCCATTTTACCGATTTGGAAGTGTCTCTCGCGCAAACTATTAAGTTTAGAAAAAATGATATTAGGAACCTCAATATAATTTTTAAAGACCTATCCATAGTTATATGTATGGGTAATACGATGAAAATTTTTGAGTTTCAGTTCTATGTATGGCGACCCCCAAAATAATTGTTCTTTTTCTATTTTAGTGTAAAAACCTTAATGCGGTTCACAGAATACATCTACTTACCAAGTTTCAGTAGTACAGCTCTTGTAGTTTCAGTATAGCTCGGACAGACAGACAGACTGCCAGACAGACAGACATGACGAATCTATATGGCTGCCATTTTTTTCCATTTGGCTACGGAACCCTAAAAAGAAAAATAATCGTCAATATTGTTATTTTTTTTTACCAGGAACACAATGAGCTTCGGCTATATCCCGAAAAGTGCCTGTTATAGAATGAAAATTCAAACTCTATATTAGATGGCAAAATGCAATATCAGCTGAAGAAAGGCTGTCAGCCATCCTCAGCTAATAAAAACAAAATAAAAAATAAGAAATATTGAGCGATTTACTGTCGCATTGCGCAGTTTACTTTCGCGATATTCGCGTCGCGGGCATACGCAGCAAATTGTGACAAATCACAATTTAAAATCGCTGCGATTTATTACTCGCATGTGCGCGCACTGCCGTACTAACTCATACGTTGCATTCCTGCTCCAAAATTATCGCGCGACAAAAAAATCGTAGTGCGCGCTTGGCCTTATATAGATTAAACGAGTCAACGAAACGACCGCATCTAGCAAATTCAAATCTATTTAATCGTACCCAAGATAATAGTCCAGGTCATGCGTTTGCAATCGTAACATCAAATGGCGACATGAATCATTGCAGCATCAGAGAGGTAGGGCACAGCGTTGCTAGCATTCGCTCAAAGAGCAGCCCGACTGGGGAAGTACCTCCACCTTACAGAAGACATTCCTTAATAATAACATTATTAATTTATTTTATATGAATATAGTTTTTAATAAAGTATAATAGTAGAGTATCGACTGCTTCGTTGGTCTAGCGGTAGCGCGTTCAACCGCAGAGAATGAGGTCCTGGGTTCCAATCCCGGGTCGAACTATAAAAAAAGTGATTTTGGGAATTTTCCGTAAAAAAGGAATTTCTCGGTATCAGCCCGAAGTCTGGAAGTTGGCGGTATTACACCCCCGAGCCTCGGAGAGCACGTAAAGCCGTCGGTCCTGTGCCTGAACTCTTTCCAGTCGTGTCACTAGTCGTCCCATCATAGTCCATAGTGTTTGCGCACACACTTGTGCACTATAATATGTCCTGCGCAATTGGCTAATCTCCATTGAGAATGGCCGCCGTGGCCGAAATTCGGCCGGGAAGACATCATCATAGTATAGTATAATATAGTCTTTTATCTTCTACTATATAAAAATAAGTCGGGTTTTCCTTCCTGACGATATAACTCTAGAACGCGCGAACCGATTTCCACGGATTTGCATTCGTTGGAAAGGTCTCGGGCTCCGTGAGGTTTATAGCAAAGAAAATTTATAAAATTTAATGCGGGTAACACCGCGGGGCACAGCTAGTTTACGTATATGTATGTGTAATAATAATATGATCAATAACATGTTTTAGTATACCTTTTTAATTATCTCTTTTCTTACTATTTTTATCTATGTACCACACTTTGTTGCACCGTCCCCGACATTTTTACACATTTAATTTCTATCCATCCAATGGTTGTCTGGAAGAAATCACTTTATGCGATAAGACCGCCCATTGTACGTTGTAATCAATGTTTTATTGTTAAATGTCCTTTTTTGTGTATAATAAAGTATATTTTATTTTATTTATTTAAAACCTAACGTTGTATTTCTGCGTGTGAGTAAGGTTGCCAGAGCTCATCGGAGTGGGGGGAAAGGTTCAGCAATACTGGTTTGCTGACTCGGCCCCTCTGATGTTGCGAGTGTACATGGGTGCCGGTGATCACTTACCATCGTGACACACTTGCTCGTTAGTCTTATATTAAAAAAAAAGATTAAGACTGTCTACCCTCAATCTCAGGATCCGATGGAACGCCCAGCGACACGACCGAAAAGAGGTCAGGTATAGGACCGACGAATTTGCGTGCTCTCCGTGCCGTATAAAGCATATAAAGACGCTGTTTGTGTAGGTTCCTATCGTGTCGCTGGGGACATGCCATTGAAATATACTGATACAAAGTACACCCAGACTAGAGCAGAACAGAGCAGAGTAGACCCAGAATAGCTATAAATGGGTCACATAATTAGTTATCCTCTGCGGGAACCGAACCCGTGGCAGCAACTAGTGCATTCTGAATAGATTATTAGAGATAAGATAAGATAAGATAAGATAATTGGAATTAGATTCTGTTTAATAAATACACGCCTGATACGAGTCACAAACTTGGCTGTGGAACGCGACCGCGTGTCTTAATCTTGACAGATTAACAGGGAACGAAGTAGTTGACAAGGACGTATAATTGTATGTCCAGATATTATAGTATAATAATAATAATCAACCTTGCAAGTTTAGGGCTTGATATCTGGCTGGAGAGTTACATGCAGAAGGCGGTTTTGCTGGCGAATGCCAGGATTGTGCGGAAATTTCTCTCCATGTAGCCCATATATTTTATAAGTTGTATTCGTATTAAAATACATACATAGACTCACGCCTGTTTCCCAGAGGGGTAGGCAGAGACAACGGATTTCCATTTGTCACGATCTTTGCACACGTCTTTTGCCTCGATTACTGTCATTATATTCTTCATGCATGCTCGCCGGTTTAGGGTACTTCTGACCTGCCCTTTCTTAAAACGTCTCCGATTTGGTCAGAGAATGTTCGACGAGGTCTTCCCCTTCCGGTTGTTCCATTCACACAGGCCAAGTATACTTCTTTGGTCAATCTTCTTTCATTCATCCTTTCTAAATGGCCAAACCATCTCAGCATTCCTTTTTCAATCTTTGTGACTACATCCTCTTTCACACCACAATGCTCTCTTACATCAGTATTTCGAATTCAGTCTCTCTATTAAAATACCCTTATATAATATATTGTAAATAATAGTGGTAATAAACATGTGATATCATAATAACTATAACAAATGAAGGGCACACATCGTGAGGAGGTTCCTCACTCTGTCGCCCTGACTACGGCGGCCTAGGGCGTATAACTCCGCCGTTGGAGGAGCTCTGTTTTTTTACATATTTATTTATATATCATTGTATTATGTATCATGTATCAATTTTATGAAAAGGAAAAATAATATAATTTATAACATCCTAGGGACATTTTCCATACACGGCCACCTGATCCCAAACTAAGCATGGCTTGTACTACGGGAACCAGATAACTGATAGACAGCAATATACTAATTTTATTTTTTTAAATTATAGTTTATCTTAATAATTACACTCAGACTCAGGACAAGCAAACATATTACAATATAATACATTGCCAATGCCGCCCAATGCTAAACCGTCGATACAAGTAGGTACGTCATTAAGCTACCACATCACTACGCACTCGGACCGGTCCAGCGGCCCGTCTCAGCCAATACGACACTCACTACAACTTTATGACAAACAGGTGCATAGTTTGTCTTTATATAATCACCCTCAGATAAATGTAATATTATTAAAAGTATGATTAGTTAAATTGTGTTTAGTTAAGTTATGTAAATTATTAAGTTATTTAAATAAAAGCCCAACCTGACACTGATTATTAAGTAAGTACCTAAGTCATATTCTTAATTCTGTTTATTTTGAAAAAGACTATTGACGAGCTATTACTGCGTTTTAGAAATAAGCCCCCATACATATTTATATCTACTTTAATATTTAGCCGCATGACGCATGGGTCAGCGGTTTGCTACCTACCTACTGTTACCGTCAACATTCGCCGTACGTAACAATATCAAGGTATATTATTTACCTCTGTGCCTTGATAATCGTGACATTATTACGTTCTAGTAGGTAATTCTTAGTCTGTGATATTAGTGTATAAGTAGTCTGTAAGAATTGTTTCAAAAATGTAAACTAACTAAAGTATGCATAGCAATAAAGCGCAATATTTTGTTTAAACAATATCATAAAAAAATGTATATGTATATATTATGCTATATAAGTATAACAAGCAACAAGCTTGAGGAACATAATATTATATAAAAAATAACTAAAAAATATATAAAATATACTTATTAGTATTAAATATATAAAATATACTTATTAGATTTAATTTAATGTAATCTAAATAATAGGTCTTTACCTATGAAATTGCCGTTTTGTATGAAAAAATTTAAACGAATTTTTTTCATGATTTTTTTTATTTGTATTAATCGAAGTAATCACCCATGCAATCAATGCATCTTTGCCATCGCAGTGGCAGTTTATTGATGCCCTTCTTAAAGAAATCAGCTGGACGGGAGGCAACAAATTCTTCAAAGGCATTTTGTACTGCCTCTCGGGTATTGAATTTTTTTCCCGCCAAGAAGTTTTCCAAATTCTGGAAAAAGTAGTAGTCTGTAGGCGCAAGGTTTGGTGAGTAGGGCGGATGACGGAGAGCTTCCAACCCCAGTTCTTGCAACTTGGAGACCGTCTGCTGTGCAGTATGAGGTCGCGGGTTGTCGTGCAGGAGCAGCGGAGACGAGCGATTGACCAATGCTGGTTGGAGATGCGCCAGCTTCTCCATCATTGTGCTCAGTTCTTCACAGTACACATCTGCAGTAATGCTCACCCCGTTTGGTAAGAAGCTGTGATGAATCACACCGGCGCTAGACCACCAAACAGTGACCATCACTTTTCTAGGGGTAAGTTTTCGTTTAGGGCATTGTTTAGGTGCTGAACCAGGATCCAACCAACTTGCTGAGCGCTTGCGGTTATCAAACAGAATCCATTTTTCATCGCAGGTAACAATGCGGTTCAAAATTCCTTCATTTGTGTGTCTGTTGAGCAGTGCAAGGCACGTCTCGACGCGTACTTCGCGCTGGCGATCATTGAGTTCGTGGGGCACCCATTTGTCAAGCTTTTTTACCTTGCCAATTTGACGCAAATGGACCAATATTGTTTTGACGCTAACGTCGAAAGCTGCTGCTAATTCAGCCGTAGATTGTGTATCATCAGCTTCCACAACCGCCTTTAATTCGTCATTGTCGACCAAAGTCTTCGGACGACCGCGAGGTTCATTTTTCAGGTCGAAATTTCCAGAACGGAAGCGAGCAAACCAATAACAGGTGGTGCGTTGGTTTGTAGTGTTAGCTCCGTAAACGTCGTTGATGTTGCGTGCCGCTTGTGCCGCGTTGCTGCCACGACGGTACTCATATTCCATAATTACTCGAATTTTTAACGTATCCATGATGACGAAAAAGATTGAAATGCGATGAAAATGTAACACTAATCAATAAAGAAATGACTACTTTTGGAAAAAAGAATCCATGTTTTTAAAATAAAATTAATTTGAAATTAGAATTCTTAGCCAAACAAAAATTATTTTGATTTGAAATGGCCAGTACTGCAGAACGGCAATTTCATAGGTAAAGACCTAATATTTATAGTAGTAGTTAGTTATTTTTGTTATAAGATAAATAGATGCTGTACAGAGACTCGATCCTACAGTCAAACCGATAACACGGTTTTGTGGGACAAATGTACAAACTCTTGAAAATATATTTGTAAAAATAAATAAATAAATAAAATAAAAAATATCTTATGATTGTTTGGCCTAGGATTGATATGTAAACTGGGTTACTAAACATTGTAATAAATGGAAATAAAGAACTTTGAAAAACAAACAAATATAGTACATTCAGTCAAAAAAGTATCAGGAATAGATGATCTGTTTATGGTTCGTAAAATAACAGCATGACGTTAGTTCTAGGTGGTATGAAAATTGATAACTATGTTCAAGTTGTATATTAAGAAGTATAACTTCTAACGCGTGTACATAAGTACACACAAGTTTTATTTTTTGTCGTTGTTAGATTGGCACAACTGTTTTCCATTTTGGCGCGGAGTTTGAGTTGCATCTGTTATTTATATTAAATACAGTGCTGGTTTAAGTAATATCATAATTAGTGTGTATTGCGAATTTCATAATGGACAAAAATATCGAACAAAGAGTTTGTCTCAAATATTGCATCGCTAATGGAATTTCGTGTTCGGAGTCACTGAAAATGTTACAGAAAGCTTACGGTGAATCGACTTTATCAAAAACTCGTGCTTATGAGTCGTTCAAAGCGTTCAAAAGCGGTCGAGATGTGATGAAAGATTTGCCTCGCTCTGGTAGGCCATCAACGTCTGCAACTGAAGTTAACATCGCAAAAGTGAAGGAAATAGTGACTGAAAATCCTCATTCAACTCTGAGAGAGATAGGCGCCGAACTTTCTGTATCTCGCGAGTCAATTCGTACCATTTTACCTAATCATTTGGGTATGAAACATGTTACCGCTCGGCTAGTCCCAAAAGATCTGAATTTTCTCCAAAAACTCAATCGCATGAAAGTCGCTGAGGACATGGTAGAACGAGTCAATTCCGACCCAACATTCATGAAACGCATTGTTACTGGTGACGAGACGTGGGTTTACGGGTTTGACATGCAAACTAGTCCACAAGCTTAGGAGTGGCGCCTTCCAACTGAACCGAAACCGAAAAAACCACGACAAAGTCGATCAAAAGTCAAAGTCATGTTGACTGTTTTCTTTGACTATCGCAATGTTGTGCACTCTGAATTCTTACCGGAAGGTCGAACGGTAAATAAAGAATATTATTTGAGCGTTATGCGGTGTTTAAGAGAGCAAATTCGACGAAAAAGGCCAGATTTGTGGAAAGAAAATTCTTGGATTTTGCACCACGATAATGCGCCTTCGCATAAAGCCATCATTGTGAACGAATTTTTGACCAAACACTCAACAAATACCATCCAGCAACCACCATATTCTTCTTCTGTCAGCTCCAGCTGACTTCTTTCTTTTTCCTAAACTCAAATTACCACTTCGAGGTACCCGTTTTCAATCGGTAGAAGACATAAAAGAGAATTCGTGACGAGAACTGAACTCAATTCCGAAAGCAGCGTTTAAAAAATGTTTCGATGAATGGATTATTCGTTGGCGTAAATGTATCGTTTCTGAAGGAGCATACTTTGAAGGTGATAAAATAAATTTGGATGAATAACAAACATTTTGTACATTATTGATCTGTTCCCGGTACTTTCTTGACAGAGTAGTATGTCCTGGGTGGGAATCGAACCCACGACCTGTAGCGCATAAGGCAAGTATTTACCAACCAACCGGCCCTTCCAAAATAAATAAAAAAACATCACTAATTATATCGATTAAGATTTGTATCCAGGTTCCTAATGCTAAATGAAAAAGAAAGAAAATTTGGTCCATATCCCAAATTCCATTTTAGTTTTCAATTAGACTGGTTGGACTATTCCATCTTCTAAATAATTACTTATTACGTACTTTGCGTTGTTTAAAATGCACTTATGTGGTGCAAATAATAGCGCAAGTAAATCTACTCCGGTCTCGGAACATTTCTCGCAGTCACATAACTTTATTTTAACGCACTAGACAAATTCATTCACTTAGCTCTTTTAGAAAATGTTCGCACTCACAATATAGAGGTATATTTTTCTGCAGACGTTTAATTCTGCTCATATGATACGTGCAATTTTCTGTGATAACACCCTACGGTTGAGTGTGCCGTTTTAATTTAGGGTATTGCGTCGTGATTTCACATAATATCGTGGAGTATAGGAAATAATAGAGGGTTAGGACGTTAGCTATGTAGTATAAAGCAATAAATGTGATGGATTTTAAGGTTCAATGGTAGAAGTCAAAAGAATAGAATATAGAATAGTCAAGAATGGAATGGAATGGAGTGGAATAGAATAGGATATGATGGGATGGGATGGGATGGGATGGGATGGCATGGGATGGGATGGGATGGAATGGAATGGAATGTTATATAATAGAATAGAGCAGAATAGAATAGAATAAAGTTTATTCCATGCAAATGCCCATATTTGGTTATCATATTAGTAACAATTAACCCACTGCTATCCGATCCCAAACTGGGTAGAACTGAGCTACTATGCTGCTATGGCAATCAGAGAACTGATAAACACCCTTACTAATATTACAAATTCAAAAGTAACTGTCAGTCTGTCTGTCGCACTTTCACGATAAAACTATTAAACCGATTTAAACGATTAAAATTAAATTTGGTACACAGGTAGTCTAGAGCCTGAGAACGGACATAGGATTTTTAATGCGAAAAAGTGTTGTAAGGGGTTGAAAGGAGGGTATGAAAAGTTGTATGGAAGTAACGCCATTTATAGAGCTAGAAGCTTGAAACTTATTTTTTAGGCTTTATATTCGATAAAAATAAATATGCACATAAGTTGACGGGCCTGTTGGCGTAGTTGGTAAATGCTTGCTTTTCACGCCGGAGGTCGTGGGTTCGATTCACCATCATCTACCCAGGACAGATATTTATGTCCATAAACATGTCTGTTTGTAATTATATATATATATATATATATATATATATATATATATATATATATATATATATAAGTATGTATTTACAAAAGGAAAGTGGAAAGTAGTATATGTAGTATATCAGTTGCCTGGTTTCCATAGTACAAGCTTTGCTTAGTTTGGGATCAGATGGCTGTGTGTAAATAATGTCCCGGGATATTATTATTATCATTAGGATATTAAGTTTGTAAAAGTATTACCTCAAGGGTGTAAAATAACAATAGAGAATAGGGGATGAAAGTTCGTATGGAAATATGTAAGGTTTATGTGAACGTTTTGTAAGTTGGTGGCAGGAGGCAATATTAGAAATATTCTGATTAAATATGTACGGAGTCGCGGGCACAGCTAGTACTTATATTTATATCTAAACACACACATATAACAGATAAATTACATCCAGACATAGAACAA
Source organism: Pseudoips prasinana (assembly GCA_951640165.1). Classification (NCBI taxonomy): domain Eukaryota; kingdom Metazoa; phylum Arthropoda; class Insecta; order Lepidoptera; family Nolidae; genus Pseudoips; species Pseudoips prasinana. The sequence continues at coordinate 23,517,972 of OX621260.1, forward strand.
ATAGTCGTGTTCATCACACAACGATTTGTCCCGGGTTGGAATCGAAAATCGTCAAATATATGCAATTCATTTTTTTATATAATAGGATGGCAAACGGGCAACCTGATGGTAAGTGATCACCGCCGCCCATTGACACTCGCAGCACCAGAGGAGCCGCAAGTGCGTTGCCGGCCTTTAAGAAAAGAATAGGTTCGCTTCTTGAAGGTTGCCATGAAACAAAACTGGCCAAGTGCGAGTCGGACTCGCACATGAAGGGTTCCGTAGCAGCAAGTATTTCAGTTGATTAAAAGAAAGCAAATTGCGGTTTATGACATATTAAAAAAAAACTACTAGCTAGATCTCGTTCAAACCAATTTTCGTTGTTAGTTTCCATGGTAATATACATCATATATTTTTTTTAGTTTTATCATTCTCTTATTTTAGAAGTTACAGGGGGGGGGGGACACTCATTTTACCACTTTGGAAGTGTCTCTCGCGCAAACTATTCAGTTTAGAAAAAAATGATATGAGAAACCTTAATATCATTTTTGAAGACCTATCCATAGAGTTGAATGGGTACCATGAAAAAAAAATTTTTGAGTTTCAGTTATATGTATGGCGACCCCCCAAAATTATTGTTCTTTTTCTATTTTTGTATAAAAATCTTAATGTGGTTCACAGAATACATCTACTTAGTTTCAGCAGTACAACTCTTATAGATTCGGAAAAAAGTGGCTGTGACATACGGACGGACAGATAGACAGACATGACGAATATATAAGGGTTCCGTTTTTTGCTATTTGGCTACGGAACCCTTACAAGTAATTTTGCACCTAGCTTCCGAAGTTGTCATATACCAGTGGTCAATAATTAACTACCTACTGTTGTCCTGCTACCCCCATGTAAGAGACTAGGGAACAAGGGAACAAATTAATAAATTATCATCGCAAAGCACACGAATGCAATTTCCCGTAAATATGAAGTCGCCGAAAATCCCCGAGGATAATTTATTGTGTGTAGTGATTTATTAGTGTTGGTATTAGTCATGGTGGCACACATGAATAAACATATTTCTCCGAAGTTTAGACAGAGACTACAGATTTTTACTTGCTTTTCTTCTTTGCACACCTCTTTTGCCTCCTGGACTCACTCCGGCGGCAAGTTTGTCTAAAAGAATTTAAATTTTCACGCCGCAGGTCGTGGGTTCGATTCCCATCCAGGAGAGATACACATCGTCTGTTTTACGGACCTGTGGGCGTGGTTGGCAAATGCTTGAATTTTACGCTGGAGGTCGTGGCTTCCATTCCTACCCAGGACAGATATTTGTGTGCATGAACATGTCTGTTTATCCTGAGTCTGGATGTAATTATCTATATAAGTATGTATTTACAAAGGAAAAGTAGTATATGTAGTATATCATTTATCTGGTTTCCATAGTGCAAGCTCTTAGTTTCGGATCAGATGGCCGTGTGTAAAAAAACAATGTCCCAGGATATTACATCATATTTTTAAACCTCACACTAGGTTCAAAAACATGTTTTTTTACTAATATACCCAAACACAGCCCCTTATCTATTGAACTTGCCTGAAATGAAAAGACAATAAATCATAGTCGGAGTAATATTTAGGATAGCAATTACGCTATTAAAAGCGTTGAGTTTTCCCAACACAAATTACTGCGAGAGCGAAGTTGCGGGTGGAAGTTAGTGTATTAGAACTTGTTAGGAGTTGATTGAATTGAATTCAATTCATATATTCAGGGTAAATAAAATTCACATTTATAATTAGGTAAATTACGTATGCTCCTTATAATGTACTAGCTGTGCCCGCGACTTCGTGCGCGTGTTAATTAGTTTTTTTTGTTTTTTTAGTCAAATATAAGCCTTTTTTAAAATAAAGTAGCCTAAGTTACTCCTTATTATATCAGCTACCTGCCAATAAAAGTCCCGTCAAAATCGGTCCAGACATTTCAGAGATTAGCCGGAACAAACAGACAGACAGACAGACAAAAATTGTAAAAATGTTATTTTGGTGTATGTACCGTATATAAATTCATATTTATGTAGTAAAACCAGTTATGTCAATATTACAAACAGACACTCCAATTTTATTTATTTGTATAGATTTAGCCTGCTTTAAGCATGTGAATACAGTTTTATTCATCATTATTATTTATTTATTTAATAGATTTTGTACACACAGAAATAACAAAAGTAAAATAAATGAAGAAGAGACAGTAGTACATGGGTGCTGCTTATTTCAAAAGAAATTTCTTCCAGCAGACCCGCGAGAGGAGATATTAAAGTATAATAGGCATGTGCGTAGGTTTATAATATCATTACATAAACTACATACTAAAATACACAGATACTTATAACGGGGCAACCATATGCATAAACTACATATACATAAATATATACATAACTAGGATGAAGAGGAGAGATAGTAATTTTTCACTTGCTTCTTAAAAAGAGGTAGTGTTTTGGAATTACGGATGTTAGGAGGGAGAGAATTCCACAATCTGACTGCCTGAACTGTGAAGGAATGAGAATAGAAATCTGTTTTATGCAATGGGAATTTAAGAAGGTGTTTAAGGTGTGACCTACAGGGAGCATTAGGAACACGAGAGTAGGAAAAACGCTCCCGTAAGTAGGATGGAGATGAAGGATTATGTAGTATATTAAAGAGAATACACAATAGACGAGTATTCCTGCGAAAACGGATCGGGAGCCACTTGAGATCCTTGCGGAAATTGGAAACGTGATCATATTTCTTCAGACCGAAAATAAACCGAATGCATAAATTTTGCAAGCGCTCAAGTTTGTCTAATAGCTCCTCTGTGACATCTAAATAGCAGCTGTCAGCATAGTCCAAAATGGGTTGAATGAGTGTTTGAGCAAGAGATATTTTCGTCTTCAATGGCAAAAAGTTTTGGAGGCGCTTCAGAGAATGAAATGTATAATGTACCTTCTTGCTGACATCAGAGACGTGTGATTTCCAGGACAGGTTGCAGTCAAAAGTAACTCCTAAGTTTTTGGCAGTATCTGTATATGCAATAGGAGCTCCGTCCAGATACACCCGTGGAAAGTTCGTGAAATCGATTCCGTTTCGCATCTGCCTACTTCCTATGATCACGGCCTGGGACTTAGTTGGATTAATAAGTAAGCCACGAGATCTTGCCCATATATTGATCAAGTTCAGGTCGTGATTTACAGCAGCAATAGCGGACGCGGCGTTTTCACGGGAAAATGCTCGGTAAAGTTGAAAACCGTCTGCATAGAGATGAAAATTAGAGGAAATGGCTCTTGAAATAGAGTTAATGAAAATGGAGAAAAGCAAGGGAGAAAGAACGCCACCCTGGGGCACGCCCGCACTGAGACTACACCAATCCGAGTAAGACTCGTCAAGGCGAACACATTGCGAGCGGCCACGAAGATAAGAATCAAACCAGGATAAACTGGTTTGGGAACAATTAAGTGATGAAAGGGTACCAAGGAGGACGTCAACAGAGTTAAAAGCGTTGCTCAAGTAGTACCAGAATGCTTAGGTTTTGGTTTTCCAAGGCCCAGCGGATGTCATCGGTGACTTTAAGCAACGCAGTAACTGTGCTATGCCCAGTGCGAAAACCAGATTGGAAAGGGCAAAGAAGGTTGTTGCTGGCCAGAAAAGCTGATAATTGACGGTGTACGATATGTTCCAGGACTTTGGAGAGAAATGGGGGGACACGAAAAGTGATTATTGAGTGCAGAAAGATCAACATCTTTACAGACTAAAGACGGGGATTTACCAATGCCATTCGATTTGAGGAATTTCCATACTACGGAGGAATCGCGATTATTGAGAGCTTTGTAAAAGTGGCGCCTTTTGGCATCTCATCACAGACGATTGCAACGATTGCGCAACTTCTTAAAACGGTTGATATTAACTTCCGTAGGAACCCGCTTACATCTACGTTTCGCCTGATCCCTACGAGCCATCGCTTCTTTAATCTCAGCCGTTATCCACGGCGCGGGTGTGTGTTTAATTCTGATTCGTCGTTTAGGAGCATGGCGATCGAATAAATCAATAATTATGGAATTTAAAAGTTCCACCATAATATCAACATTGGAAGCAGTGTAGATAACAGACCAGTCTATTTCTTTGGCGTCGCGCTGAAGCTGATCCAAATTGATGCCATTGAAGTTACCAAGAAAATGAAATTGTGATTTGCGTTTGGGAGGACGAATTTTATAGGAGAGAAACATCAAGTCATGATAAGAAAAAGAAGCAGTTAATTGGCCATGAGTGGTAACGCGTTCTGTAGAAGAGACGATCATAAGGTCAAGTAAAGATGGAGTACAATTAGGAGAATGGTGAGTTGCCGTAAGAATATGGAGATTAATGGACGAAAGTAGAGAAAGAAGTTTGGAGGTGCGGTGATCATTTTTTATCAGACAAGTATTAAAGTCACCCATTAGGACTACGTGGTTATAGATAGGACACAGGTTATTCAGAATGGTATCAAGAGAGTCAAAATAGTCGACACGAAGGTTGGGACTATACAATACGCCAAGGAGCATTTTAGAGTGGCGGAAAACTATTTCTATAAACAAGTATTCCGCAGACGCAGAGTAGCGAGATGGTGACGTGCTAATTATAGTGTATGGAATATCGGCCCGTAGATATATTGCAACACCACCACCGCTTTTATCAATCCGATCATTGCGAATTAAGACATAACCAGGAAGTGCAAAGTGGGGAGAGAGAAGTGAAGGTTTCAGGAAAGTTTCTGAAATTAGTAAAGCATCGAGGTGACTGCTGCTAAAAGAAGCCAGAAGTTCAGAGTAATGGCCAGGAACACTCTGTGCATTGATATGGGCTATGTTGAAATTGTCAGAAAAAGCAGAAGAGATGCGGTCATGCAGAGTCAGAGGGACGCAAGAATCATCCGCACTGACGTAACTAGACGAGGAGGAGCAAGAGATAAAGCTATCATCAAGGTTAGATAATATCATCCATAATAAAATTATAAGTATGATAGATATATATATATATATATATATATACATATATATATATATATATATATATATATATATATACATATATATATATATATATATATATATATATATATATATATATATATATATATATTATATTAAAAATATATATAAAAATAGCTAAATTATTAAACTAATTACAACTTAAGGTTATAAAACAAACACAATAATGCTACCACCGCCTCGCTGGTGAACTGGGAGATATCTTTTAAACCATGAGTAAACAAGAGTAGTCTAGCAAACGGAGCCGATGCTTAGTACTATAATAATTCCTTGGTCGGGAGATCGTTTGAAGCATAAAATAACAACCTAAAAATCCGAGTCAAATCGAAACGCATAAACGTAATTTGACCTTAATAATATTACTCAGCATAACGTACGGTCCAAATTAAATCATACTTTAAACACAAAAACGAGCATAAAAAATTACGTCATTTTTATGTTATTCTGTTTTTAGTGATTGTTATTATAGCGGCAACATAAATACATAACTTATGAAGAAAGTCTGGTGACAGAGGGACATACAGACAGCATTGTCTAGGTACTAAGGTCCCGTTTTATTTTTGGTGAACGGAACCCTAAAAAGGTGGATTTCAGGTGAGGTCTTCATACCAAAATCGGCTTCGTTTACCAGTCTAAGTTAACAAATAAGTAAGACATAACAACAAAGACAGTAACAATTACGTCCAACGGATCAATGGAAACCGTAAACTATACATAAAAACGACACATAAAACATTAAACAATTAAGGCAGAGATAAATAAGTTATGTACTCAACGTTCCATTTATCCCGACACACTAAGAACATTTAACATAAATTGTATAGCAGACTTTATTTACAAATGTCTATACACATTGTCTTATCGATATTATAACTATGTATTCTAGTAGATTTTAAGTAAATATCGGAAGATGGTTAGGTCCATATTTTTAGTAAAAATGAAAACATTGTTTTGGAAGCATAACGCCAGCACTTATGTATATCAAACCTTATTATCAATGGGCGTTACTGAACGCAAAGAAAACAGTCAACCGACAGGTTTACGGATGTCGGTGTACTATCGCGCAGTGTGGGTACCGTGGAATAATATAAGTTTTAAAATTATTTATCTGAGATAGGCACCTCATAACATTAAACGTAATCATGACTTACTTATGTTTACTTTGAGATAATCAATAAAATACTGCAATTCAAGTTAATTAGTATTATTAGATAAGAGACAAATTAAGTATTTAATCCGTGTTAAACAGTTAGTGCGACGTTATCCTACCAAATTAAGAAGTGAACCATTCTGAATGTGAAATAGTAAACAAAAACAAAGTGATCTATTAGCTATCGTCGTGCTTTTCTTTGTGTTCTGGAGCCGGTTTTAGTCGCCGGAGCAGGAGTGTACGTAGACGGTTCAGCAGTAGTAGTGGATGAAGAAGAACTGGCCGGATATTTCACAATCAGAGCATCAAGTTCAGACATGGATTCTATCTTGTGTCGAGATTTATCAGAACATAAGATAATGATAATAACTTCAAAACTCTTCTCAAGCCGGCTATCCATGATGTGCGACAGTATGTTAATTTGTGTTGAAGATTAGGAAATATTATAAGTTTACCACGCAAGGGTGAGTCTAGCAACTATTTATATCATAAATACACACATAGAAAAAAGATTTACAATTTAAAATTGTAAATAAAACAAGAGCACAAAATTACTTATGTTGACTTGTCGCCTCACATCATTATCACGTCAACCAAATTAAATCCAGTGCTGGACAAAAGCCTCCCCAAAGAATGGGGGGGATATGCCATAATTACCACGCTTGGCAGACGGGTTGGCGATCGCAGTTTGATGGTCATAGTTTGAAGAAAAGCCCTGCTGCCCGTTCTCTGGTAGATTTTCCCTCGGGATGCTTTGTACGCCCCCCACGGGATGAGATGGGGTGATAATATTCTAAGCTGTCATCACAAAGCAAAAGATTTCCACACTGGCACAAGGCAATCAAACAACTGATAAACATACTTATATGTATATTTCAAAATACATACATATACTCGTAATAAACAAATTTAACCCAGACACAGAACAACTAATCGTGTTCATCTCAAGAAGATTTTCCTTGGTGGATGTGAATTCCTTGGAGGATGTGTGGATATGTGGTGACGGTGTAGAATATCATCATCGCATTTCATCCCGCGGGGGCCGTAGAAATTGTCCGAAGGAATATCTACCAGAGAACGGGCAGCAGCGTTTTCCTATGGACTATGACCATCAAACTGCGATCGCCAACCCGTCTGCCAAGCGTGGCGATTATGGCATATCCCCTCATTCTTTGTGGAGGCTTTTGTACAGCAGTGGACGTGCTTTGGCTGACATGATGAGGATCAGACTTCTGACTTAGGAGTCAGGAATAATAATGTTGTTGATTTATTCATAAACCACACCCAAGCTATTTTATTTTTCTGCTTTTAAGTTTTTGATTACTAAATTGCTATTTTCCCGCATCACCTGCCATCCAAGTAAGTGGAATCAAATTATAGTTTGCAAACCTCGAATAGGAAATCTGCGAATGCCAAAGTACGGAACAAAGCGGTGACACCCTTAGGTGTGGGGCATAGAAACGCGATGTCGCGTGTTCGTACTGACTGTAAGGGTGACCAGATTGACCATATGGAATCCCGGACGGGGACTTATTATACATTATTTTATGCACCTCCACAGTCCAACGCTTTAACCATTTGGTATATAATGCTGCGTTGCTTAGATCATAGAATATCGCCACCCCATCTTATCCCGTGGGAGGTATAGAACTCGTCCTGAGGGAATATCTCGCAGAAGCAGCGTCTCTCTGTGCTATGACCGTCAAACTGTGATCGCCAACCTGTCCACCAAGCGTGGCGATTATGGTATATCCCTCCAAACGTTGAACACTATTCCTTTGTTGAAATCTTTTGGAGAGGCCTTTGTCCAGTAGTGGACTTGATTCAGCTGTCATGATGATATGCACCTATATCGTGATTATTAATCTAATCGTTCAGAAATTTCTATCTACGACAAAAGAAATCATTATTTCGCTTTCACGGGTGATGCTCTGAGAAACTGTCAGGCTCACCCGTCCCACCTAGAAGCGATTTCGTCAAGTAGGTTTCGCTTTCAGCTTTCGTTGTCGTTTTTAAAAAAAAATTCCGTAATTATTTGGTAAAATCGGACTGCCACCTGCAAAACCTGGTCACCTTACTAGTAAGGTATGTCCATGATTTACAGTCTTTGATAATTGAGCGTTGCTGAAAGCAATGCAATACTTGCTAGGTACTTGATTATAGTAGGAACAGAAATACCAACACTATTTGAATGTAAAATATTCATACAAAATATAGAGTTGAAAGCAGGAAGTAGATTCGTTTATAGGTGAAAACGTAAACTAAGAAGAATAGACAGACAACCGGGGCTCTACCAGCTAAGTCACCGAACATCGATTTCTTAAATGGCGTTAAAATAAATAAAGGTTTAAAATGACTTAATCAATCGTGAAATCGGCTTCAACGTTGACAATCGATTCCGGACCATTTATGACGTCACATGTGCTCATGGAAGCCGATTTAACAATTGCTTAGGTAAGTCATTTTTAACCTTTATTTATTTGAACGCTGTTTAAGAAATCGATGTTCGGCGACTTAGCCGGTAGGGCCCCTGAGTCCAATTAAGGCACTGTTTAGAAATGTTTAAGTCAAGGTACCACTATGGATTATGTTCTTGTTTGCGTTTGTTCTCTGTTTTATGTTCTTATTTTCCTGTTTTAATTAGGTGAAGGCTAATTAGTATTTTTGAATTTAAATGTTGTTTTTTTTATTCTTCCACGTTATACGCCGTAGTGGCAAAACTTCAATACTTCTTTTAACATGTTGCATGTACATGTATGCACACTTATGTCAATACAAATAAAAGGATTTAAGTTTGTACTGTGTGTTGCCAGTGATGACTTATGGAACAGAGACGTGGTCGCTCACTATGGGCTTTATCAGGCGGCTCAAGGTCACCCAAAGAGCAATGGAAAGGCAGAAATGTTGACATCCGCAGGCGAACCAAAGTAACCGACATAGCCGTAAGAATTGCCAAGCTGAAGTGGCAGTGGGCAGGGCACATAGCTCGTAGAACCAACGGCCGCTGGGGCAGAAAGGTTCTCGAGTGGCGACCACGAACCGGAAGACGCAGCGTGAGCAGGCCCCCTACAAGATGGACCGATGATCTTGTGCGGGTCGCTGGAAATCGCTGGATGCGGATAGCGCAAGACCGGCAATTGTGGAGATATTTGGGGGAGGCCTTTGTCCAGCAGTGGAGGTCTTTCGGCTGATATGATGAAGTTTGTACTTGGGTGAGGCTGAATGCACAAGTAACATGTCATCATCATCATCAGCCGAAAGACGCCCACTGCTGGATATAGGCCTCCCCAAAGACCTTAATTGCCGGTCTTGGGCTGTCCACATCCAGCGACTTCCAGCAACCCGAACAAGATCATCGGTCCATCTTGTAGGTCCACGTACCGGAAGCCGCAGCGTGGGCAGGCAGCCATACGGTAAGTAAGTATACAATACAAGTTAAACTCAAAGTCATATTTAGGTTACAGCAAGCAATCTCAAGTAGTCTCTCAAGTGTGCGACTAAATACCAGTGCACTCGTTATCCGGAACAACGAACTATGGGCAGTGGTTACCCTAGATCAGAGTTGTTCAAGCCGCCCTGTAGGCTTAACGGCTGTTCGCTAATGACTACAACTGAGACCGACAGCTTATCGTGTCCTCCGAAGCACGGAGACGCTCAGAAATTTGGTGGTCACCTATCTATGGACTGACCGCGAACCTAGTTGCTTAACCTCGCCGATCTCTTACGGACCCGTGAAAGCATCTAGCTAAATAAGTAAGTAATTACAATGTATGAAGCTTGCATATTATCGCGTTGCCGGCTCTTTGCACCTCCCCGATGATGATGATAATGATGATTAGAAATTACTCGTAGCTTATAAACGGACTCAACATAGGCTATAATATAATGTTAATCCATGGCATGGGTGACACCGCGGGTGCTGCTAGTATTCTATAAATTAGATCGAAATTCTTATAGAAGTTTTTTAACCCCCCACGCATGTCGCTGATCCAATGGCTAGTAAACCCATCCAGCAAAAAAAAAACGCTTTTCCCCAGCCTAGAATTGGAAACGACGCCCTCAAGTTTGCGGTCAGGCGAGCCACTACTGCACTGGATCAACATGAAAATCTGTGTACCTAAATATCTGTATGTAACTAGAAATAATTATGTATACCTACTTAAATATATTAATAAATAAATAATGTCCTCCTAGCCGAATTTCGGCCACGGCGGCCAGTCTCAACAGAGATTAGCCATCTGCGCGGGACATATTATAGTGCTCAAGTGTGTGCGCAAACACAGGAGCACTTTCTATTCCATCACTCTCATGATCCGATGGGACGCCTAGCGACACGACCTGAAAGAGGTCATGTACAGGACCGACGGCTTTACGTGCTCTCCGAGGCGCGGGGGGTATAATACCGCCAACTCCCAGACTTCGGGCTGATGCTGAGAAATTTTCAAATCACTTTTGGCCCGACCCGGGATTTGAACCCAGGACCTCGTTCTCTGCGGGTGAACACGCTACCGCTAGACCAACGAGGCAGTCAGAAAATATATTACTACAAACATTACTATTTACAAGTACCTACTGTTTTAAAGTCTACGTGAATAAAAACCTTTATTTATTTTATTTATTATTTTTATTTTAAATATAGTCACAAAATAATTATCTAAAACACAAAGGTAATCTGAAATATGACAGCTTCCATTACGTTGCCACCAAATTAAATTTATATTAATTACAGTAATTAGTAGGCACCTATTATTAAACAAGGCTTGGATTACACTGCGTTTAATATCCTGGCTATATAACAAGCCGCCTCTTTGTGTAATTAGTGGTTATGTACGACATTAGACGAGCACTTGTAAGGGAGATCTATATGTAATAGAGAGGGAAATTATTTATGATAGGTTTAAATAGGCTCAGTGGGACTTGGTGGGTCATAATATAGGTTCTTGTACAGACGCCAGCACATCCAGCAACCCCAATCTGTCAAATTTCTTTTATAGATTTCCAACGTTATCCCAAAAGCATAAGGTTCACTTTCAATTTAAGTTAAGTTCACTTAATTTAAGTTAGTTAAATATCGTTACTGTTATAAAATAAATCTTATTGTAAATTATTTCCTACAATCCGTGTACCTAAATATCTATATGTACCTACCTATAAATAATTATAAATTAATTAAATATTACTACGAATATGTTCTGACTATTTACAAGCGCTTTAAAGTCTACGTGAATAAAAACCTTTTTTATTTATTTATTTTATTTATTTAATTGGGTAACTTTGACAGATTAGGGTAGGTTGATGTGCTGGCGTCTGTACTATGCAATAAAATAATGTCATCCAAGTCGATATTTGGTCACGGCGGCCAGTCTCAATGGAGACTAGCCTGGTACTGTGTGGGATGTATAATAGTGAACAAGTGGACTTTATATTCCATCATGATCCGTTGGGATGACTAGCGTCTTGACCGGGGAAATGTCAGGTACAGGAGGTATTCGAGGAACGGGAGTGTTATACCGCTAACTCTCAGACTTCGGACCGATATTATGAAATTTTCTATACAGAAAAATATCAAAATCTCTTTTTGATCCGACCCGGGGTTTATCTAGGTCTTATTATTATTATTTTATTTATTATGGAAACTAACAGCTACATACAATTGGTTACAAATTTTGATAAATGAATGCCAATAACAAGCTTCGACAACTAGTTAACTAAATGGATGCATCTCCAGTCTACTTAATGGTCTACACATTCTTCAAATACTACAAATTCTTCAAAAATTCTATTACCTGAAATGTATTGTTAATGAGTGAATGAAGGGATGAGTGAAGGGCACTAGACGCCTTTATAGCCGATAAGTCTCAAAAAAGGCTCGACTGGCCGTTCACGTCGGAGTGTTAGTGCCAACGTTAATGTATAGACATGAAATTTGGATAGGGCAGAAAAAGAATGAAAGTAGAATAAATGCAGTGGAAAAGAGCGCTCTGAGAAGTATGTGTCGTGTGACCTTGAGAAACAGAATAGGAAATACTCATGTAGGAGAACATTGTGTTGTGAGAGAGGATGTAGTCGCAAAGATTGAAAAAAGAATGCTGAGATGGTTTGGGCACTTAGAAAGGATGAATTAAAGAACATTGACAAAAGAAGTATACCTAGCCTGTGTGTATGTTACAACTGGAAAGGAAGGAAAATCAGAGATATTCTCAGGAAAGGCCAGGTCCGGGAAGTATGTACCTTAAACTGGCGAGCTACTGGCTGGAGAATATTATGACAGAAAACGAAGCAAAACACGTGTGTTCTTTACACACGTGTTTTGCTTCATTTTCTGTGACAAATGGAAATCTGTTGTCTCTTGTTTAGTTTTTAGTTGTTGTTGTTAAGACATTCGCCTCGCCACTTCATGGCCCGGGTTCGATTTCCATGCAGGACAACTATTTGTGTGACCCATAAGTTTGTCTGAATGTTCTTTGTGTCATCAATTATAGTCAAAGTCAAAGTCAAAAATTATTTATTCCGTAAAAAATTACATTTATGTGGGTTCGTCATATTTTTTTACCCTACCGGGCAGTGCATGACGTGGCAGCTACTGAGAAACACTGTCAGAAAACTCAGTAGGAATCCTTTTTTTAAAATAAAATATACTTAAGATTAATTACAATCATGTGTGTTGACTCAGAACAACTCAATCCCAAGCACTTTTATCACTGAAATAATCAGAAATTTTGCAATATGCTCTGCTACACAATTTGGTTTTATTAATTCTTTTAAACTTATTCGTAGACAGTTCTCTAATATCATTGGGAAGTTTGTTATAGAATCTTATACATTGCCCCATAAAAGAGTTACTGAGAGTTTTGTGAAGATGCGTAGTATGCAATATAAGTGTGTAAAGTACTAGCGGGCGTTTTATTTAAATAAAATCTTTATGATTAAAAAAAATCTGATGAGTATTATAGCTAGCTTTGAATTTTTAGTACTTTACTTACTTACTTTTCTGAGAGATTGTTCTTAGAATATTATCAAAACACAATCATTTGAATTGTTCTCCAATAAACGACACCTGTATCGGTATATAAAACAGAAGAAGGTAAAGGACCTTTTAAATGACAAGCTTTTATATAACATCGAGAAAATAAACGTATACTTTTCAATACTATTGAAAACCTCGTCACGAAATGTAACCGTATCGATAACCGACGTTAAGTAAGTGTTTAAATCACATAAAAAAGTTTATTGTAGGAATCGTTTTAATAATGTCCTCCTAGTGGATTTTGGCCACGGCGGCCAGTCTCAACGGATACTTACCATCTGCGCGGAACATATGCACAAGTGTCTGCGCAAACACAGGGGTATTTTCTATTCCATTACTCTCATTATCTTATGGAACGACTAGCGACAAGACTGGAAAGAGGTCAGGGTGTAATACCGCAAACACCTAGACCGCCAAAGTGCTTTAATTTCACTTTAAGCTGTCGGTCCCGGTTGTAGCCGTTAGGCAATCAGCCCGAACTGATTCTGAGAATTTTTTTTTAGATTTTCAAGCCGCCCATTAGGCCTCTGACATGGTTTAACGACTGTTGCCTAACGGCTACAACTGGGACCGACAGCTTAAAGTGAAATTAAAGCACTTTGGCGGTCACCCATCCATGGAATGACCGCGAGCCTAGTAGCTTAACCTTGCCAATTACTTACGAATCGCTGACAGCATCTGGCTATGAGCGTCTAGGTGATATTAGAGAGAGTTGTAATGACTTTTAAATTAGCTTAGTGATGTAAAAGAGAGATTCCCCACAATTGAAAACATTCCATATTTTTAACCGGCATGTATTATTACGTTATTTAAAAGTAAATCCAAAACTAGGGCACCCATATTTTTTATTTTTGCGAATTTATGAACTTTTCATTCATTATTTCAACTTTGAATTTCGATGTAAGCGGCAAATGACGTCATACATACGGTGGAATAGCCATCGATCTTTGCTTTAATGTAACCCGTCAAAAAATCACTGTCTTGTCAAACTCGTTGGCGCCTAAACTTGTTTACGTTTGTTTAATGTTTTCAATTTCAAATTAAATTAAAATCGTCAATATTAAATTCATTTCCAGTGTTATTATCCTTACTATGTTTCATTAAGTCACCATAAAAGTTTCGAAATTTAAAACCGTGAGTGACAATTTGACAGTTTGACATGTTTTGTTTGACATTAACGTTTTCGTTTAAAACATCGGAATGCTTAGGCAAAGGAAACTACCTCGTCCGCCGTATAAGTGACGTCATCACACCTTTTTTAGTTTTTATTTTTTTCTTCAGAAATTAAGAAATAAAAAAATATACAAAAATAAAGAAATGGTATTTTTGTTTTAAGATGGTGTCAGTTTTGAAATGTTGTCAATCGTCTCGTAGTCATGTAAATACACATTTATGCGACGACTACATAGTTACATCTCCTTTAATAAAACATACATTCGCCACAAAGGATATCTTGCTATATTGTTTCAGACAAATGAGCTAATATATGCACGTGGTTGTAAGCTAATAGACTTACGGCTGCACTATTACTGGGGAGTGGTAGAAGTGATTCCGCAGGGGATGATTCTCGCTACTGAAATGCAACATTAATTATTTGTCGGTCCCTTTCTTTTTAGTAGACAGATAGAAGACGGTTACTTAGTACGTGACATTGAAACTTCTTTTAATAGTAAATACACTCTATTGTGTGAAATAATTTATAATGCAGAAAAAAAAAATGATGTTAATTAGAAATAATTAACATCACTGTTTTTAAAACAATAAGGCGGTCTTATCACTAAAAGCGATGTCTTCCAAGCAACCACAAAAAATCTGTCAAATTTCTTTTATTGATTTTCTACTTTATCACAAAAGCATAAGGCTCACTTTCAATTCGGGAAATTTGACAGATTGGGGTAGCTTGATGTGCTGGCGTCTGTACTATGTGTACGTCAATTAAATGTTTGTGAAATACTCCGCGACACAGGGATTACAGTAATATTATGTACATAATTATTGTAAGTAGATAATATTGAACACTGTTCATCATTGAAAAACAAATCTTTCCCTTTGTTTTGGTTTGCTGTACGAAAGCTATATAATGACTTAAGCACACCTATGTATGTATGTACATGCCTCTCTTACAAACATTTTATTTTTTACTTTTGTTTATATGTGCAATATACAATATAACTATTTAATTTGTTAGTTATAATATGTAGAAAGAGATGACGCCATATGAGAGAGAATAGTATCCAATAATTAAACCTAAGTCATCATTGCGTGGATTACACAAGATTGTTCAATTAACCAGTATTTAATAAAAATAAAACGTTCTGGAATGGCTTCTGTCATAACTTGTATTAGCACGATACTAAGAGGAAATAAAACTTGAGAGGTGTCAAGGGACACCCGGATGGAACGAAGTTATTTCTTATTATTTATTATGTACAGAAAACCTGTATACACTTAACAAAAATAATCGTATCGACACCACACTGTTCAATGCGAAATAGAAATGAAAATATCTGGCTTGCTTTCTATAAGAGAGAGAGAGAGAGAGACAGAGAAACATGCGCACGCCGCACAGCTGCAAAAAGTGTCGTGACAACTTTTCGTAAGAATTTTTTCCGTCTAGCCCCCTTTCACAACGCGCGATAAGGAACTTCGTTCCAATAATTATTCAACATTTATTTATAACTTTTTGTACAAGACCGTACAGAGGCTTCTATTAAAATCAAAGAATATATATAAATAATATACTTATACATCTATATAAATAATTTGTATAAGCGTAAAATACATATATTTAAATAATATGTAAATAATTACACTGATGTGACGCTCAAGCCTCAATTTTATTTGAAAACTATTTTTCAAATAGTTCTAAATAGTAGTTTAGTTTACATATTATATAAATATTTATATTTTACGCTTATAATACGCTCTTTTTGTAATAGATAAGACCCCTAGCCATTCTGATTTCAGAAGAGGGCGCATTCCTGAGAAGAATAGATTGAACGGAAATTAAATTGTCAATTTTCTCTTCTAGAAGTTAAAGCTTTAAATTTATATTTGATTATATTTTGGGCAATGATGCCTATTATTTCCTTTCTTATTGAAATAAGCATGCATTCTCCAACTCCAGAGCTTAGCAAATTATCTTTAGTCTTATAAATAACTTATTTCATGGCTGCACTAGTACAGAGAAGGTGAGTTTTTTTTTAAATTAGCAGCTTTATAAAGCTAGAGTTTAATTCTCCATGTGCTCAACGTCAAAGCGTGCCACTAGAGACAGCCATGAACATCCCCATTACACAAAGCGGGCTACAAATAAAATAATAGTTTTATGCGAGCCTAACCCGCGGTTTGTTATCAGAACGTCTGAAGCGGTGCATAACGAGGAGCCAGAGACAATGTTCCTCTTTGTATTCCTCTCCACATGTACTCGAAATAACAAGAGCTCTATTTTCAATTCCTCCACCGCACTGCGGTTTATAAGCATAGGGTGAACAGTGAGCGGTGAACAGAACCCTTGAAATGCATAAAGAGTTATTGCATACACGAGCAATTTTTTCCATTTTCTCCGCACTCCTCATGTAAATACGCTTAAGCGGAATGAATTCCAAATTGAATATTGAGATTTGAAATTTAGACACGTAGAAATCGGTTTGTAAATGCTCAGATGACGCAAATCCCGTCGTCGGTGCGATCATATCAATTTATGTTGAATCTGTTGCGATGGTTTCGAACAAGGGGAATCCAGTTTTACGGCAAATGAAATCGTACATTTGGTAGAATGAAGAATATATTCATGATCTTCGGAAGTTTATTTTTACGACATTGTAAAATCCATGGGGATTATTATGACCGAGATGGTGGACCACGTTTCAGATTTATGAGGTTTCGTTACAGGCTGTAGTCTGGCAGGTCTGTTCTCATGACAACGGCTGTATCTTCAATCTTAACACACTTATGTTAGCAACGAACATATTTTTAATATAGATACTGTAAAAAAATCCGATTAAAATCATAAATGAGAAATGAGAGTCAAGTTCAATATTGTGATGTAACAAGCTGTGCCCTGCGGTTTAACCCGCGTTAAACTTTATAAATTATAGCCTATGTGTTAATTCAAGTTGTCAGCTAACTCCATACCAAATTTTATTAAAATAGCTCCAGCCCTTTAGCCATGAAGAAGTAACAAACATACACACTCACTCACTCACAAACTTTCGCGTTTATGATATTAGTGTGATAATAATAATGTCTCAATGGAGATCAGCCAACTGCGCAGGACATATTATAGTGCACTAGTGTGTGCGCAAACACAGGAGCTCTTTCTATTCCATAGGGCTTTGTGGATCTAGTGGTTAGTGCCCCTGATTGCTAAGCCAGAGTCGTGAGTTCGATTTTCACCCAGAACAAGTCTTTGTGTAATAATGAGCACGACTGTTTGTTCTGAGTTTGGGTTTCATCCATCTATAATCTTATCTTCTCATCTTATCTTGTTTGGGGTGTACTTGTGTACAGCACTTCGACCCTTCAGGATCTTTTGTACTATCCCCCACTGGTTTTATTCTATACCTAGAGCGCTGAATGAAGTCTGCACATAATCCAGTACGCTTCTTAGAGGTAGATCCTTGTAGTCACCTGGTTCTGGATATGCCAGCCCCAGGATTGCCATCCTGTGTCTTGCTTATGCATCGCATGCTATCTATAATACATATAATATCTGGGGACAATGTCACACAGATCATCCTAGCCCCAAACTAAGCAAAGCTTATACTATGGGTGCCAGGCGACGATATACATACTTACATAGATAGATATACACTTATATACATAGAAAACATCCATGACTCAGAAACAAATAATCGTGCTCATCACACAAATATTTGCACTTACCGCGATTCGAACCCAGGACCACCAGCTTCGTAGGCAGGAGAACTACCAACTAGGCTACGGTGACCGTCTTGTATAATAATATGTGTAATATAATATGTATTTAGAAATATACAAGTATTTTTAGCAGTTGTCTGGTAGCCATAGCACAGACTCTACTTAGTTGGGATCAGATGACAGTGCGTTAGTTGTCCCAAGATATTAATAAAAAAAAAAGATTGTCGTTACTGACTGCTAAATATGTCACTAACTTATATCTCCCACTGAACTTCCGTTCGCGTCACCAGATCACATTTTTCGTAGCGCTCTCGTCTCGCATTCACCAGCTTATTCCTCAAATCAAACGTATGAAAAGAAGTTTGAAATAATGAAATTCATTCAGCACTTGGGTATTAACATACTTTTGTACTTGTCAAGCTCACAATGCAGTAGATACCTACATTAACAGTCGAAATCAGTATAAAAGTTACAAAAAATTAAGTAGTCTGTCCATGCGGTCTGTTTTATCACATATATTTTCTTAAAACCTTAAATAAATAACAAGTTGCTAATCTATTATTTTCAAATTTAGTTCTACTACAATAAAATTATAGAGTTGAAGGCAACGAGCAGTTGGCTAGCGCATAAGGCTCTTAACCAATAGCTTAAATTAAACGACTAATACCTGAGGCCACCCTTTTGGAGTTCGGGCCACAGCTCAGAGGGCCGCTGAAGCAAAAAGACGGAATTCTAAGTGAGGGGATGGGAGAGGGAACTTGCACGGGATCACCGATCGACCGTTAAGGGGCCAAAGCGATCCTCACCTGAGGAACCTACCCTAGCTAACCTGCGGCTTTCTTTAGCTACCTAGGTGGACGACTCGTAGAAGAAAGCCACAAAGAAACTCCGGACTTGATTTCAAAATAAAGCATTTATTCAAGAATCAACGTAGCCAATATTATTATCAAGTAACACCACAACGGCTCCCATTAAACATAAACGTTTGATAGCGGTAATGGATAAGCGTTTAGTAGAATCTTTTGACAAATTGTTGGCACGACAGAGGTGTTGTAAAACAAAGCTCCATAGAATAGCTACGCTTATAACAATCGCCGAGTTAACGACACTACGTTATACCAACTCGTAGCAGCTACGAATGACAAATTCATTAGATATTCTGCTACACTGTGCCACAGTATCACTGTGCCACAGTAATCAAATATAATGTCCTCCTTGCCGCATTTCGACCACAGTTCAAACGTTGTGACGAAATTAGCCATCGGTGCGGGACGTATTAAAGTGCACAAGTGTGTGCAAAACTACAGGATCATTTTCTATTCCATCACTCTCATGATTCGATTGGACGCCTAGCGATACGACCGGAAAGGGTTCAGGTACGTAAGTACTTTTTATTCTGTGGTTCAGGTATAGGAACGACGGCTTTAGGTGCTCTCCGAGGCACGGGGGCATAATACCGCCAACTCTTTCATTCTACGATTTCTTTCTTTTTACAGAAAAGATCCAAAATTACTTTTGGCCTGACCCAGGATTTGAACGCAGGTTCAGGTTCTCCGCGGGTGAAGACGCTACCGCTAGACCAACGATATAGACAGTACGGAAACTACTTACAAACGCTCGAAATGGCACACTCATGCAAACATGCGCATCAACAAGGCCATGAAGCGGTTGTCACGGTGCTGTCAGTAGGGAGTGCGGCATCAAGACGGGGGGTCACGTATAAGTTTATCCCTGCGATCTTTTTAAAAATACCACGAAGTTATTGCGAAGTGCACGGCTGTTTTAACTCAGCTTCATTAAAACCGCAGCTATCATACTTTAAACCTCTTACAGATTTTTGAAAGAAAATTAATATCAAATCTATATATATATAAAAATCAATGCCACTTTTCGTTGTAATGTTATAACTCAACAACGCCTTTACCGATTTGGCTAATTTTGGTCTTGAATTCTTTGTGAAAGTCCAGGGAAGGTTTGTACGTAGAGAAAATTTAAAAAAAGTCCTGAAAAAGTGTAAAATCAACATCTTTTAGCAATTTAAAATATTTTTTTGTTTGAATAAATGAACTTAATAATCATTTCTTTTTATTACTATGCCTTATACGTAGCGAAGCACATACCGGGCCGCTAGTACAATATAAATTACAACCCTCTTGCATCAATGTAGTGTAGGTAATTATTTCATCATCAAGGCCTAGTTTCCGTACTGGCCGTGTTTATACTGTGACTGTGGCACTGAAATATACAGTTTGCTGAATGCGGTGTTACTTTAAATGTACAACATAGCATGAGTAGTAATGTTTCTACTACAGTTAATACGGTTGATATAGTAGTGGACTGACCTTATGATTAACTGTAGTTAATAAGGAGCTAAATATAAATCCTAAATATACTGAAAGTGATATTAGGGACGCCCGTGCCTAATATCACTTTCAGTATACCTCACTTTTATTTTCGGTTGGCGTGGTTGGTAGATAGGTGGGAATGGAACCCACGACCTACGGCGTAAGAGGCAAGTATCTAGCAACCACGCCGACTGGCCCCTGAATAGAGAATTGGACTGCACCTAAGGCTCTACACAGACGGACCGCATTTCAACTGCAATTCAACCGCAAATTGCAGTTCAAGTGCAGTTTGAATGCAGTTGACACGACTGCAATGGAATAAACGGGCAGTCCGATTGCAGTTCAATTGCAGTCGGCGTGCAGTTGCAGTTGAAATGCGGTCCGTCTGTCTAGAGCCTTAATCAGCAAGCGCGTAACTATTTACGGTCGATTGAACATGTTCTAGCCGACTATACGAAAGCTAGCATGTTAAGTCAATGCATGAATATTACCAGGAGGTCGGGTCAACATATAGGCTACATCTTATCACGCTTTCACCTAAGGGGGAGGAGCTGTGATAATTTATAAAGACCGCGATGCTAACGCGCGTGTGTATCGCAACAAACGCGCGTCAACCGCGCGCTTATAAAACGTGGTGTGCATAGGAATAACTATTTACGGTCGATTGGACATGTACCAAAGCTAGCATGTTAGTCAATAATCAGACGCAAATCAACCAATACATTGGTGATTAATAGGTAATATCATTTTAGGTCACTTGCAGTGTAACTCATGGTTATTGGACTGTCCTAAGGGTGCGTCCACATTGAGAGCCTACCGCGGTTGAGACAGCGGGCGGCAATTATCGAACATATGAAACGCGTCTTTGCGTCCATAGTGCGATGATTAAGATGATTATATTAAATCCATATAGTCAAAGTCAAAGTCAAAGTAACTTATTCCGTAAAAATTTTACATTTATATGGAATCGTCATTATTTTTTTACCCTACCGTGCAGTGCATGACGTGGCAGCTACTGAGAAACACTGCCAGAAAACTCAGTAGGAATCCTTTTTAAAAATAAAATATACTTAAGATTAATTACAATCATGTGTGTTGACTCAGAACAACTCCATCCCAAGCACTTTTATCACTTAAATAATCAGAAATTTTGTAATATAAACAGAAGAAATGCAAAACAATAAAGTCAACCCAAATACTAAAACAGAAATAGATCTATATAAGCTACACGTTAAAGAAATGTTTGTGGCATTGTTAAGTATTTCATCGACACCACAATCATTTCTTTAACAATATATCAGATATTACGAAAATAATAATAGGTACTAAATCTAATGACAAAAAAATTGTAGGGAATCCCTAAATCATGCTAATTTGTATGCTTAAAATGCTGATTTGTATGCCTAAAATGCTGATTTGTATGAGTTAGGGATTTTCCTACAAATGTTTAGTCATTTAATTTTTATTCATTAGTTATGTTGTTTTAAGCTATTGTATAATTTTAAAAAGTGGCCAAGTACGAGTCGTATCCGCCCATAAAGGGTTCCGTAGCAGCAAATGAAAGGTAAATTGCGGTATGCGAATTATGACGTATTAAAAAAATACTTACTAGATCTCATTCAAACCAATTTTCCGTGCATGTTTGCATGGTAATGTACATCATATATTTTTTAGTTTTATCATTCTCTTATTTTAGAAGTTACAAGTGGGAGAGGGGTCACACATTTTAGCACTGCCCGAGCGTCACTTTGGGTGGTCACCACACGCCCCCGCTCACCGCACTCGCCTAGGTCTCAGTCGCCGCGCATTCAGTGTGGACGCACTCTAACATTTAACTGTCGATGTCTTCTGCATGACGGTCAGCGATGATATCTGTCAAGGATCTTAAGAGTCGCCTATTGTGAATTTCCAGTAATTTCATCAAAAACTGAGAATAAGAGTAATTTTCTCTACATAAAATACATTTGTTGATAAACTTAAGAAATTAATTCTATTCTTTTAGACTAGAATATATAAGATTCTATAACAAAATTCCCAATAATATTAGATAATTGTCTACGAATAAGTTTAAAAGAATTATTACAGCTAAATTGTGTAGCAGGGCAGCAGTGATATGACAAATTTTCTGATTATTTAAGTGACAAAAGTGCTTGGGATTGAGTTGTTCTGAGTCGACACACATTATTGTAATTAATCTTCAGTATTTTTTTATTGGGGCAGAAAGGTTCTCGAGTGGCGATCACGAACCGGAAGACGCTGCGTGGGCAGGCCCTCTACAAGATGGACCGATGATCTTGTGCGGGTCGCTGGAAACTGCTGGATGCGAATAGCGCAAGTCCGGCAATTGTGGAGATCGTTGGGGGAGGCCTTTATCCAGCAATGGACGTCTTTCGGCTGATATGATGATGATGATATTTTATTTTAAAAAAGGATTCCTACTGAGTTGTTTGGCAGCGTTTCTCCGTAGCTGCCACGTCATGCACTGCACGGTAGGGTAAAAAAATGACGATTCCACATAAATGTAATTTTTTTTACGGAATAAATGATTTTTTATTTGACATAAGTAAAGAAATATCTTGGGACAAGTAACATACATATACGTATAAACATTAATATGCATAGAAAAAGTAATATACTTATCTTATTGGGGATCGGTAGGAATACCGTACAACTACTCCTAAACTAATAGGAGATCAAAAGAGTTCTGCTTGTCCAGCGTGTTATACGATAAATAACAAATTACTCCTGGTAGACTGGGCAATCCCGTCCAGAGACACTAGGTGGAGATAGTACTATATATTTACTAGCTGTGCCGCGCGGTTTTACGACAACAGAATCAGGACAACTATTTATGGGTCACACAAATAGTTGTAAGGCACGTGTCTCGAACCCGCGACACGAAGCGGCGCTGCGCCACACGTGCAGTCAATTTATTTATTAAGCGTTACCAACACAAAACTAAATAATGATGGGTTATTAGTATTGTATTATACAATATGTAACGTAATTAACGCACACCCTCAGATACCCCAATTAGAATATGTATGTATTATTAAAATAAAAAGACGATTTAATTTGGCCCCATTTTCATGGTCCGAAATAAACTTTAAAGCAAACACAATTCTCTAGTTTACAGAACAATAATCACCAAATAAACTTTACATCGTTCATTCGTAAACGAGTCTGGAATTTCTTAGTAAAACAGGAAAACTACCACTAAAATCAGCTGTTATTCTTCCGGCGAATGCTCGCTAACCTTAAACAACGTTTATAAATAATAGAGAAGACGTGTTCTAACTTGTAACTACATTGTCTTAGCGGTGCCACAGTTTACAGTTGTGAAACAGATGGGAAACTACATACAAATTAACGGAATAGAAACATTTAAATATATATAAATCTTGGGACAGCTAACACATTGCCAACTGATCCCAAACTGGAAAGAGCCCGTATTATGGCAAACAAACAACTTACAAATATACTTATATATTTCTAAACAGTTACGTATGTTAGTGCTGTGTGGCTGAAGGTGTAGAATATCAAAAATCTCATTCCGGGGGGCGTGGAAGTCAGCCCGAGAGCTGACTATATCCCAGAGCATGGCCATCCACAGGTAGCACAAGACTTGCACTTATGGAAATCTGTGGCTTTTGTCCGCAGTCCACGTCGTTCCGCTCTAATGGTGACAATGATGAAGACATATTAAATTACACCCAGACCCTTAGAGGCTACTTTACCTAAAAGTATGGTAATTCTTTTACGGGCTTTTAGATCTACGTTAATAAGCGAAGACGCAGCCTTCTCATCCAGGTGAAGATCAGAGACCATAGTGATAGCGTTACGGTCGCGGTCGTTCTCTCTTTTTAATTTTAAATTAGCGTGTAGTGTCACAAGAGTTTCTAATCATCTTGACTTACTCTTAGTACCTCGTCTTTTTGGGGATGGTGAATATTGAGAACAAGAGTGGGGAAATGACTGAGACTTGCGGAACTCCTGTCAAATCTGACGGGGAGTAGATTAAGTTCCTTCGGTACGGTATCTAAAGGTCCCACCTTATTGCTTAGTTACTTTCGGTAAGATATTTATTCTGTGGCGCTGGGTGTGGTGTTTCGTAGGGAGCGAGATAGGTACTGTGCATTATATCATATACATGTTCTTATCAATTTTCTAATAAAAAACAACGAGTGCGCTTTAGACCACAGCACCACACGTCTGAGGTAAAACTTAAATATAAGAAACGTAACTCTCTATGAGATAAAGAGAAGGAAATTAAGTTTTTTTTATTTTCTTAAATTATTCACATTACAAAACAATGTAACAAAATCGCCAAACTGTTGCCAGTTTGTTGGCGATAATGGCGCTTTTACATATCACTTTTATACATATCGATGGCCCCACAGAATAAACGTGCAAGAGCTCTTACACAAATATTTTTTTATTGCATTTTTCGTTTCTTTGACCTATGCAGCACCTTCTCAATTTTTTGTATTAATTTTTGACTAAAATATACGCCTATTATATCATTTGATTCCTTTATTCTAGGGAAAAATCATGCAATTATATCACAAAAATAAAAGTATATGCTATTGTTAAACGCTTTTTAGGTCCCTGAGTTCACACGAATAAACGTGTTAAAACAAGCAAACGTTTGAGAGGACTTGTGCACTTCTTCGAATTTGTATAATAGCAGCTTACACGTTTATTCGTGTAATGACGCACTCAATTTGTATTCCTAATGTGTCATTATGTGGAATGAAAGCTTTAAAATATATTTTTATTTAAAATTAAAGTATTGCATTGCCTCATACGGTATTTAATCGGATTGTTTATAGCATTAAGTGTTCAAATACTAGTCACATATAGTAATATGTTTTGGTCTTAATAGTTAAAGTTTATGCATAGTAACCATTGACCTATATGTATTCTACTAGACGCGCAATCCCATATTGAGAATTTGCTCACTGAGTTGCAGCGCGGGCTCTGCAACTCAGAGAGTATTAGAAATAAGAAAAAAAAACCAACAACAATCGATTGGACCGCCTTGCAACTGCAAATTACAATGTTATGAAAAGATAAATGAAGAAACGAGGATGAACATTTTTATGAAGTTTTGGAATATTGGCGATCATGAAAGACAATGGGATTTCATTGCTCGTTATGTAAAGAAGGAACACGTTAAAAGAAATACAGTAGAACGCAAAAATAATCGTACTCAAACATTAATATACCAATTTCCTGATGATAACGATTCGAATATTAGAATTTGCAAAACCATGTTTTTAAAATATTTGTCTATTACACAGCAAGTAGTATATACAGCTATCTAGAAGTTAGGAGATGAAAATTATGTAAAAGATAACAAAGGAAGACATAAAAATAGACCTAGTAAGATGTCAGAAGAGACCGAGAGCAGCATCATTGACCACATAAACTTATTTCAAAGAGTTGAAGCACACTATGTTAGAAAAGATAGCCAGAAAGAATACCTTCTTGAAACATTGAATATATCTAAAATGCATACACTGTACTTAGAATGGATGGATACAAATGAGCGGTATAATGTTGCATGTAAAGCAACTAAACGGCAATATGAAACCACATTTAATAGTAAATTTAACCTTTTCTTCCACAAACCTTAAAAAGATTTATGTGAAGTGTGTTCAATATATAAAACCGCTGACAATGTAAGACAAGAACAGTTAAAAGTTGACTATGAAAAATATTTAAGAGAAAAGGAACTAGTAAGGCAGCTAAAAGAAGAAAAAAAAATTAATTTTGATAAATTGCATAGTGTTCTGGCATGTTTTGATCTCAAAAAAGTATTGAGTATCCCTCAAAGTGAAGTAGGAATATTTACAAACGAAAATATCCCGTATATAACTTTACAGTTTATAATATTCTAAATAAAAAAGGATACCGTTACCTTTGGCATTCCCAGATTGCGAAGAGGGGAGCCATAGAAATAGCAAGTTGCCTGTGGTCATTTATTCAATTTCACGTTGAGTTAGGGATAAAAAATATATCTTTTTATTCCGATTCATGTGCCGGGCAAAATCGCAATCGATTTGTGTTTGCCATGTTTGCTTTTCCGTCGCAAATATTTAAGATAAAAATAACTCGTAAATTTTTTTAAAAAGGTCATAGCCAATCGGAGGGCGACTCTATGCATGCTACAATCGAGCGTTCCAAGAAAAGGCATACTATATACACGCCCAATCAAATGTATAGCTTGATAGAGAATGCCAAAGTTATTGAGCCTAAATACCAAGTAAAACAAATGACACAGAATAATTTTATAGATTTCAAAGAGCTGGTAAAAGGGAAGAATTGGTTAAAAGACATAAACGGCGATAAAATTTACTGGAGTAAAATAAAAGAAGTAAACTTCTCTCATGAGCATCCTCATTCAATTTACTTCACGTATAGTTTTGAAGACGAATTACGGGAGATGCAAATCATAGTAAGAACCAATTCAAGAAGGCGGCGGAGAGAACCTACTGACGATCCTGAAAACTTAAGACTTGGATACGCTGAACTGCTGCCCATACCTCTCCCTTTACATAAGGATTTGATAAGTTTGTGTGATTCAGGAGCCATACCAGACCATTACCAAACTTTTTATAGAAACTTAGTTCCTTTGGACAATTCGATCTCTGTCACCAATGATAGTGACGGAGATTAGGAGAATAAGTATTTCAGATAACGATATGATTAGTTTTTTTTTGTTATCAGTTCAAGCTAATAGGTAGCTATTTCCTAATCATGAAAGAGATTTAAGTTGTTTACTTTGTGATTATTATTTAGTTT
Source organism: Pseudoips prasinana (assembly GCA_951640165.1). NCBI lineage: Eukaryota > Metazoa > Arthropoda > Insecta > Lepidoptera > Nolidae > Pseudoips > Pseudoips prasinana. The sequence goes on from OX621260.1 coordinate 23,545,206, forward strand.
TTATGCAAGTTGATAGTTACTTTATTATATTCTTATTTTATTAAACCTTTTTTCTTTTATTTCAACCTTTCACTTAATTGATAAAGTTTACACTATTACACCATGCAATAACAAAAGTATATTACATAAAGGAGAATCGATCTTATGAACATTGATATAAATGCATTTTATCTTTACAATAATCAAACAATACAGTAAGTTACTGTAATCAATCGTGCTTATGCTTGTAACTAGGTATTAAAGAAACTTGATTACTGTCGAATAATAGTGTAATATAATATTATTAGTTTTGTTTGTTGACACTTTACACGAATAACCGTGTAATGAAAGTTTACTGTTATCTAGTCATAGAAATTAACAAGAATAAAAAAATAAAACGGTTTTTCATAAATTGTCGGAAAACCGTTTAAATTAAAAATAAATAAAAAATCGAATGTAATAATATATTTTTTTATCTTTAATATGATATAATTCGTTTAACCCTTTATACTTCCAAACAACAGTTATTCAAGTTTAATCGTTTTTATTTTTTCCTGAAAAGTTGTGGTTTTTGACTTACACGTTTATTCTGTGGGGCCATCGATATATATTTACCTTTTATTGTTATATAACTATACATATTTTTATTTTAGGTAGTACTTTTTCAGTATTTTTTTAAATGATACAGCACTTATAATGCGCGGCGGTCGGCATCCCGGCACGACATGCGGTGTGTAGTTTGTTGCGACGCATACGCATACGTTACGAGTGAAAATGACAACTATTACGTTAAAATGTAACAGTTGTAATATTGTGATCGACGAATTACTGGCGTATATTCAGAATAAGATTTCGATAATCGACGAAGAAAGCTTGGTCAGAATTTGTGTGGCTGCCTTTCGTAGTGATGAAATTGAAAAATCACTGTTATTTGAATCGTTACCGGCCGAGAAACGTAAACCTAGCAAACGAAAAGGTCAGGGATAGGGAACGTGATAAAAGTGTCTGATCCTGATGTGATGCCTATATTTGTGGCTCGGAACCTCGAAAAACTGCCACCCATCACTTTCGACCACTTAGATGTTTCGGACCTTCTTAGAAAGATCACGATTCTACAAGGCGAAGTTACACATATTAAAACTTCATACGCTTCGTGTACTCAGCTAGAAGATGTAAGGAAAGAAGTTCTTGACATGAAAAACAGTATGAGTACGGTGTCTAGTCAGACAGATGTTAATTTTAATGTCAATTTAAAGAAAGGAGCCTACAAAGGTGATAATATTGATGTGACGTGTACCACATTTTCGGTTAGCGACGAGTCTCCAGAGATATCGGCCCCGTTGTCTACAGAGGCAGAAAATCCGCCTAGACATAGTTCTAGTATAAGTGACGAAAACCTGGCGAGCGGCGGTACTTGTATATCACCATCGCGGTGCGAGCCCGAGTTATCGAACGAAGTTAGGGTAGTACAGACGGAGATCGTGAATGTAGCGGCAAGTAGCCGCTCCATGACGTCAGCGCAAGCGAACGAATGCGATAAGGAGACCGCGGAGAACAAACAGCTGATCAATGCTCCCGCTCCGATTGAATGTAAACAAATCGAACCGCCATGGATTTTAGTATCAAATCGTTCCACTACGTCGAAAAATCGAGTTAGGGGTAAAATAGGCACGGCACACGAGTATATAGGAAATTTTAAATCAGCGGAAAGAAAAATTCCTATTTTTATTTCGAACGTACATGTTGATACGAGTGAGAACGACATAGAAGATTATATCTTTACTAAAACTAAAGTAAGGGTAAAATTAGACAAAATTATGTCAAAACGACAGAATACTTATAAGTTTTTTGTACCTGAGTCTAAAAAACTATTATTTTTAGACAACGACTTGTGGCCCAAAGGTATAATTTTCAGACCTTTTGTCCATTACAAAACTAAGTATTCGACCGAAAATTCAAGTTTCGGTGACGGCCCCGTACTGAACAAGTAATGGATCAAAACAGCCAATTTAAATACAAGCTAGTAAGCTTTAATTGTAAAAGCATAAAACGGTCTATTGATTACATACGGGAACTTTGTATCGACTGTGACATTATTGCAATTCAAGAAACATGGTTATTACACGAGGATCTCTCATATTTAAACAGTATCAGTGACGATTTTGGCTATACTGGAACGTCAGCTGTGGACACAACGGCGGGAATGCTGCGAGGTCGCCCATACGGAGGCGTAGCCTTGCTGTGGAGAAAGAGTGCGTTCCGCGATATATCAGTGGTTAAGTGCGACAACCCGCGTGTGTGTGCTATTGAGCTAATGTTTAAAGAAAGGTCGGTTTTAGTGTTTAACGTGTACATGCCAACCGACGCCATAAGTAACTTAGTGGAATTTACGGATTGTCTCAGTTTGGTGAGTGCTATCATAGAGGCTTCTAATGTCGAAAACTGTTATGTTCTTGGGGACTTTAATGCACACCCTACTGAGTGATTTTTTAATGAACTAATTGATTTTTGTAATGAACTTCAGTGGGCCTGTGTAGATGTAGATTTACTGGGGTTACAGTCAGACACTTACACGTTTGTTAGTGATGCGCACGGTTCGAGGAGGTGGCTTGATCACTGCGTGGTTACTAAAGCTGCTCGTGACTCGGTAGTGAGAGCAAGCGTAAAATATGACACGCTGTGGTCTGACCACTACCCGCTTGTACTTGAGTGTGTTTTTGATTATGTCTGTGTCAAACAATGTATGGTGGGAATTGTCGATAATCTTGTGATTTGGGGAGAGAGAAATCCTGAACGAACACAGTCCTATACGGTAGCATGTCATGAAAGACTCAGACTTATTGATTTCCCAAACGAGCTCTCGAACTGTTGTAGTAAAATTTGTAAACAACACGGTCATCGCGAGATTATCGACAGTATGTATACTAATATTGTACGTGCCCTCACTGAGTCAGCAATGCTGGGTCGAGGTCCCAAGAAGGCCAAAAAGAGAAAACATGTTACAGGTTGGAATTCACATGTTAAGGAGGCCCACAGGGAGGCCAGGCAGAAATTGCGCCTGTGGGAAGAGGTGGGTAGACCAACCGAGGGTCCAATATTCTGCGACATGTGTGAGACCAAAAAGATTTTTAGATCACGTTTGAAATGGTGTCAAGACCATGAAGAACAAATAAAAATGGACAAGTTGGCTTTTTACCATTCTCGTAATGATTTTCGCTCCTTTTGGAAGCACACCAATAAGCTGAATAGTAAGCCTGGCCTCCCTGTGACCGTCGATGGCGAGACTGATCCCGTACGTATTTCAAACCTTTTCAAGGATCATTTTAGGGTTCATTCTTCCCTGGGTTCTTGTGCGCACGTGACTGATACTATGGACCATAGTGACTTGAGAACCAACTTTACAACCAAAGAAATCAGACGTGTCATAAGTGCGATGTCTAAAGGAAAGTCTCCGGGTCATGATGGTCTGAGTATCGAGCATCTAAAGTACGCGGGTTCTCATCTCTCAAGAGTGTTGGCGATGCTCTTTAACTTGTGTCTAAGCCATGCTTATTTGCCTAGCCAAATGACTAAAACACTTGTAGTACCTATACTCAAAAATAAAACAGGTGATATAGGGGCGAAGTCCAACTACAGACCCATTTCTCTGGCTACGGTAATAGCGAAAGTGTTTGACAGCCTACTTAACACACAACTTGACAAATATATTCACCTACACGACAATCAATTCGGATTTAGACCCGAGTTATCTACTGAGAGTGCAATCTTGTGTTTGAAGTGGGCGGTCAAATACTATACTGATCGTAAAACTCCGATATATGCTTGCTTCCTCGACCTTTCCAAAGCGTTTGATCTGGTTTCCTACGGTATTCTTTGGAAGAAGTTGGAGACATCTGAAGTGCCTCCTGAGCTAATAAGTACCTTCAAGTACTGGTATGGAAATCAGATCAATCACGTTCGATGGGCTGGAAAACTCTCGGAACCGTATGTTTTAGAATGTGGTGTGAGACAGGGGGGGTTGAGTTCACCTACACTCTTTAATTTATACATTAATGAGGTAATTGAGGCGATATATAGATGATAGATATAGATGGAGTGTGTGTAAATAACATATCCTACGCCGACGATCAAACTTTGCTGAGCGCGTCCATCTGCGGTCTAAGGAGATTGACGGCCATCTGTGAAGACTATGCTAAGCTTCACGGACTGGTCTATAATAACAAAAAAAGTGTGGTCATGGTCTTTCAGGCCGGTGGTCAGAGTCCAGGCTCTGTGCCGCCAGTTAAATTGAATGGTGTGCCTCTTGATAGAGTATCTACAGCGAAATATCTAGGACATATTTTGACCGCCGACCTGAAGGATGATGCCGATATTGAAAGAGAGCGAAGGGCGCTGTCGGTTAGAGCTAACATGATAGCTCGCAGGTTTGCACGATGTTCTACAGATGTGAAGAAAACTCTATTCCGTGCATACTGCACCTCCTTCTATACCTGCAGCCTGTGGGCAAACTATGTTCAAAAATCGTACAGTGCCCTTCGTGTACAATACAATAACGCGTTCCGAGTGTTGGTGGGGCTGCCCCGGTATTGCAGCGCATCAGGGATGTTTGCTGAAGGCCGTGTAGATTGTTTTTATGCAACGATGCGAAAAAGATGTGCATCCATGGTGCGCCGTGTGCGGGACAGTCCCAACACTATTCTTAAATGTATAGCCAGTAGACTAGACTGCTTGTATGTGGGCCGCTGCTGTAAGTTGTCAACGTCCGTAATTAGTTTATAGCAGGGGTTCGCATGTGAGGGGTCGCTCGATGTGCAAATAGATGTATTAGTCTGTGTACTACATATGTGTTTTAGAATTACTAACATAGGTTTTTACTAACAAAATGAGTCCTGTTACTTTACCAAATAAATTATTCATTCATTCATTCATAATATCATGTTTGGACGAGTTCCTTAATAAAATCTATGTTATTAAATATTAATGGAGTTAAATATTGCCTATTTCTTTTACCATAATAATTTTTACATGAGGTATTAAAAATTTTCCCTGAACAGCATTCCTAGTATTAGATTTGTGATTTATTGGCTCTTTAGTAGTACTCGCACCCTCATATATCATCATCATCGTTTCCCCAATAATATGCTAGTGGGTATGAATTCCGCATTTAGTCAGTAGTCCGAAGTGAGCCATGGTGGCCGTCCTTCCATCCAGCCCACCTCTGCACCATACGACCATATTAGGTTTCTTAAGTTCTTCAGGCCATCCGTGAGAGTTAAAAATAAATAAATATAAATAAAAAAGGTTTTTGTTCACGTAGACTTATAAAAAGCGCTTGTAAATAGTCAGAACATATTCGTAGTAATATATAATCAATTTATAATTATTTCTAGGTACATATAGATATTTAGGTACATGGATTGTAGGAAATAATTTACAATAAGATTTATTTTATAACAGTAACAATATTTAACTAACTTAAATTAAGTTATTGTCAAGGATCATGTGTAGGTTTAATTATCAAAATTTTAAATTTTAGCTATTTTTTTACTACCTATTGTCGAATGGTTCTGTCTATATTAAGGTACGAATTAAATGTTATCATTATGGCGGACCTTGTGTTTATAACGACGGCCGCGTTTTAATGCTACCACCGGATCCAATGCGCCTGACTGAGAAGACCCAGCGAAACAAACTCAGCGGGTGTCACTACTACCGGTTTCAACACGGCCCAGTTGAGAGTTCGTGGTGAACCCAGGTTTTCCTTCCGGATTTCCGTGACGTCTGTGCACTCGAGGAGTACATGTGCAAACCTATGGTGTGGAAGTGTCTGTGGAGTGAGTCCAGTGATGGTTCCTTCTATAACGCGCTCGGTCCCTCTTGCCCCTACAGTTACCTACGAAACAATGGGGCAATTAGACCGAAAAAGAATCAGTGTTTAAAGCCCATAAAAGATGCCTTCGGTCTATGTTTCAATTAAAATCTACTGACAGCTGTGTGCCATATTTCAAAAAATGTAATATTCTGATTCTACCTTGTTTGTACATCCTTGAAGTGGCCGTGTTTGTCAAAACTAATCCTAATCGCTTTACACGTCGCGCAGAGGTAGTTCCTCGAAATAGACGCGACAATAGCAAGCTATGTCTGCAGACCGCAAATACAGCACTCATGCGTAAGATTTTCTGCATGGCCCCATGCATTTACAACAAGTGACCGATATGTTGGAAGGCATTAAGTGTACCTTTATTTAAGAAAAAAATCAGTAACTTCTTAGTAAAAAAAGCTTATTACCATATCTCTGTATACTTTTCAGAACAAAATAATGCATTTGTTTGATTATAGTTGTGTATTTTTTGTAATGTAATAATAATATCTAGGGACAATAATAATAATATCTATGGACAATGTCACACAGATCATCCTAGCCCCAAACTAAGCAAAGCTTGTACTATGGGTACCAGGCGATGATATACATACTTATATAGATAGATAAATACTTATATACATAGAAAACATCCATGACTCAGAAACAAATATTCATGCTCATCACACAAATATTTGCACTTACCGGGATTCCAACCCAGGACCACCAGCTTTGTAGGCAGGAGCACTACCAACTAGGCTACGGTGACCGTCAAATCACGTGATATATGTACCTATATTGAATGTGTAAAGTTGTTCCTCTTGGTTTTTAGGCGTTTGTTATTGGTCTTGCACCTTTCGCATGCCTTATGGTAAAATATGGCTGAACTGTGTACTGTATAACATCATGTATTGTACCCATATTTTGTGAAATAAAATATCTTATCTTAACATAACTCTCTCTCTTTCTATCTTCACTAACTTATATCTCCCTCTCAGAATTCGTACACTTGCACTTTTCGTGAGGAGAGGACACGCATCAACCAGTTTACTCCCTAAGTCAAGCGTTCAAAAAAAAGTTTAACTTCGAAATTGTCCAGCATATTATATGAATCCAGTGATTTCCAGCGACCCGCACATGATCATCGGTCCATCTTGTAGGGGGCCTGCCCACGCTGCGTCTTTGGATAGCGCAAGACCGGCAATGTGGAGATCTTTAGGGGAGGCCTTTGTCCAGCAGTGGACGTCTTTCGACTGATATGATGATGATGATGATGATTATATGAATCTATCTAATTATGCAAACAAATGTATACAAAGCCTTACAAAAAAAGTTTATGAGTTAAAAGCTTTATTCCGTGTACATACTTGTATAAAGCCATAACGATACGCACACATGAATGACTGCCTTTCTTAAACAAATAACTCTCAGCAATCATGTTTCTAGCATTCATAAACTTCTATAATTACATCCGAAATTCAGCGAAAGTAGATTAAGCACCGAAAAACGATGGAAAACCGGTGAAATTTGTCGAATCTTTACGATTTCAGTAATTGGCCCCATTGTGCTTCTGAATTTGGAGCGACCTTCTCGCATTGAAGGGAAAACTTGGAAGTAATAAACTTGTTCTTTCGATGAATTGCCTTATTCCGAAGTTAATCAGGAGAGAGTGAACTGACAGAGGTCGTCACGGACCTACCGCTATTATGTTTATTACGTCATGTCGTTAACAGGACAACATCAATTGATGTACTGACACCAGCACATCCAGCTACCCCAATCTGTCAAATTTCTTTTATAGATTTTCAACTATATCACGTAAGCATAAGTTTCACTTTCAAATGGGGAAATTTGACAGATTGGGGTAGCTTGATGTGCTGGCGTCTGTACGTACGGACTGTGGTAGGGACAAACGATATTCATGTATATACTCATTCATCATGTCCTTTGTTTATATTGGACTGCCTCGTTGGTCTAGCGGTAGCGTGTTTACAGATAATGAGGGTTCAAATCCCGGGTCGAGCCAAAAGTGATTTTAGTATTATTAGATATCTGATTCTGATCTGATAGTTATCTGATTTCCATAGAACAAGCTCTACTTATATATGAACATTTGTTAACAGGTATTAACGCGACTAACCTTATTATTATTTTCCCGTGACCACGATCAATGCAACTTGGTCGAAACGTCCGGAAAATAACAATAAGGTTAGTCGCGTTAATACCTGTTAACAAATGTTCATATATAATTATGATACGCGAAAGTTTAAAAGTGTACAAGCTCTACTTAGTTTGGGATCAGATGGTCGTGTGTGAATAATGTGTATTAAATATATATATATATATATATATATATGTCTATAAGCCATCAAGACCTTATTTTGATACGACTTACACGTAGCGCGCTCCAGAACAAAGTGCTGAATCCTTTTCCTTGGCTAAGTGTCAAACGTCACTTCTTTGTGTTGCCACTTAAATAATTAGTGTAAATAATCGATATTATTGTTTAGTCGTTTTTATTAAACGAAATATTATCCAACCTAACATATGGAAATAGAAGTTGGGACTGTTGCATTAAATCTTAGATTATATTGCATTTATTTTATTTACCCACACCTATTGTCAAATGTGCTCTATCATATAGGTATTGGCTAAAAAAGTATTGGCTGAATCCTCACAATAGCACTGTTGTTCTAATCTATACATATAATAAAATCGTAGGAAAGTCAAAACTGTACATTGAATATTTTTTTAAAAGGATACTTGGGGCGTGATCTACAATTGATATCGAAACTGTTTGTCTGTATGTATGTCCGGGCTAAACTCAAAAACGACTGCATGGATTAACTTCAAATTTTGCATTAATATTACTAAGAGATCGGGTTAACATATAGGCTACATATTATCACGTTATCACCTCCGGGGGAGGAGCTGTGATCTTATCTATACATATAATAAAATCGTAGGAAAGTCAAAACTGTACATTGAATATTTTTTTAAAAGGATACTTGGGGCGTGATCTACAATCGATATCGTAACCAAAAATATAGTTTTGAGAATTTTTGTCTGTATGTCTGTATGTATGTCCGGGTTAAACTCAAAAACTACTGCATGGATTAACTTCAAATTTTGCATTAATATTACTAAGAGGTCAGGTCAACATATAAGCTATATATTATCACGCTATCACCTACGGGGGAGGAGCTGTGATCTTATCGTTTGTTTCGCTGGGTCTTCTCAGTCGGGGCGCATTGGATCCGGTGGTAGCATTAAAGCGTGACCGTCGTTATTAACACAAGGTCCGTCAACTCCGTCATAATAATAATACCTTTAATATAGACAGAACCATTGACAATATGTAGTAAAAATATTAGACTTAAACTAGATAATTAAACATAATCTCTTGACAATAACTTGATACGAGCTAGCTAAATATCATTTCTGTAATAAAATAAATTTTATAAATGTTTTCATACAAGATGTACCTAAATATCTATGTTACTAGAAATAATATCTAATGTATACAACTATATTACTACAAACATGTTCTGACTATTTACAAGCGCTTTTTTAAAGTCTACGTGAATAAAAACCTTTTTTATTTTATTTTATCTATACCGTAAATGGATGGGGTGGATAGAAATCGCGGGGTGAATGGAGACAAAACCGAGAAAGTTTTTTTACCCTGACCTCCAGTCTTTTGAAATAAAATTGTTACTATTTTTTTAATGTTTTTAAAACGGCAACATTATTTTTATAAGATGGCAATTCCAGTTCACCATGAAGTTAGGCGAAAGTAAAAGAAAAAATACGTTTGAAAATTAACTGTCGTACGGTGATAATTTGGCCTCCTATAAGTTGGTGATTATAGATAGGAAATACAAAATATAGTGTAATAAACGTTATAATAAAGTGTTCCTTAGTTCATCAGGATAAAGTTTTATATTCAAGTAAGTACAATTTTGATTTGAATTCCTTGATATTGATGAAAAAGTTATTATTGTGTGATTTTACCTATGCTTGAGGTTAATAGAAATGGGAAAGGGGCGAATAGATACGTAGTACGGGTTCAATAGATACGTCGTATGGGGTTAATAGAAACGGGAAAGGGTTTAATGGAAACAAGAAAGGGGTGATTAGAAAAAGCCTGACTAGGGTTGCCACCTAGCTATGAAAAAGGAAGGTACATACTTAGGTACATACTTTCTTAAGTTGCATAATTTTTTTTTGTTTTAGGTACAAAATGCCTCGTTTGTATAGGCCGGACCCAAGAGGAAAGATATACAAAAAGTATGACGAATCTTTATTACAACAAGCGGTGGAAGAATACAGAAAATTGAAAATGTCTTTAAAGATTGTAGCTGAAAAGTATAATATAAATAAGTCAGTGTTGTATAGGCATAGTACAAGAACAATGCGAAAACAAGGTGGACAAACAGTTTTTTCGGAAGAGGAAGAAAAGAGTATGATAAAATATATAAATATATGTGAAGAGTGGGGCTACCCTCTAGATTCTGTAGATTTAAGATACCTGGTGAAATGTTATTTAGATAAACAAGGGAGCACTGTACTAAAATTTAAAAATAATTTGCATGGACCAGATTTCGTTACAAGCTTTCTTAGAAGACATAAGGATGTAATCTCATAAAGAAATTGCCAGAACACAAAAAAAACAGAGCCGCTGTCTCACCGGACTCAATAAGAGCCTACTTTCGGGACTTGAAAGTTTCATTGGCAAATATTGAGCCCTATAATATTGTTAATTACGACGATACTAACTTAACGGACGATCCGGGTCGCAAGAAAATTCTGACAAAGCGGGGAACGAAGTACCCTGAGCGAGTAATGAATCATTCAAAAGCATCAACTTCTGTAATGATAGCTGCTAGCGCCGCCGGGGAACTGTTGCCACCATATGTGGTATATAAAGCTCAAAACCTGTATGATACTTGGACGGAAAATGGGCCACTAGGAACACGATATAACCGGTCGGCAAGCGGATGGTCTGATGCAAATATTTTTGAGGACTGGATAAAATCGACCGCATTGCCTTATTTTAGAGGTAAAGAGGGGAAGAAGTGCCTCATAGGTGATAACATATCCTCACATCTGTCATTAGATGTAATCAAATTGTGTCAAGATGAGAACATTACATTTATTTTCTTACCTACAATTAGTATGTACCTGACACAACCATTAGACGTGGCCTTTTTCCGTCCGATGAAGATTGCGTGGCGAAACATTTTTTTTAAATGGATAAATACGGATGGTAAGACACAAGCATCTGTTCCAAAGGGATGCTTTCCAAAACTATTGAAAAACTTATTACTGACCACAATGAAAATGCCAAAGATAATATATTGGCAAGTTCTATACAATTAAAGGCTGATTAGAAAGTTAAATTTGTTTGTATTTTGTCTTAAAACACTTTTATACACATGACAAACACCTTTATAAAAAATTCAACTGCTTTTCAACTTTTCTTTTCAGATTTTACAACAAATGCTCTTGTTTAAAACGAGACAACCCTACCGATTTTTTCTATTAACCCCATACGTCGTATCTATTGACCCCGACACCTGGGTGAATAAAGATGGCTTATATTTATGCGATTTTTGTTCAAAATAAATAATAAAAAAAACTTTTAAACATTAAAAAGTTTAAAACTAACGTTGACTCCAAAAATAATTGCATTAAATACGATGAAACAAATCGAAAACAATATGGATATCGATTTCAAAGTTCTAAACTGTATCTATTCACCCCTAATAATCAGACGCAAATCAACCAATACATTGGTGATTAATCTATACATATAATAAAATCGTAGGAAAGTCAAAACTGTACATTGAATATTTTTTTAAAAGGATACTTGGGGCGTGATCTGCAATCGATATCGAAACCAAAATATAGTTTTTAGAATTTTTGTCTGTTTGTCTGTATGTATGTCCGGGCTAAACTCAAAAACGACTGCATGGATTAACTTCAAATTTTGCATTAATATTACTAAGAGATCGGGTCAACATATAGGCTACATATTATCACGCTATCACCTACGGGGGAGGAGCTGTGATCTTATCTATACATATAATAAAATCGTAGGAAAGTCAAAACTGTACATTGAATATTTTTTTAAAAGGATACTTGGGGCTCGTAACCAAAAATATAGTTTTTAGAATTTTTGTCTGTTTGTCTGTATGTATGTCCGGGCTAAAGTCAAAAACGACTGCATGAGTTAACTTCAAATTTTGCATTAATATTACTAAGAGATCGGGTACATATTATCACGCTATCACCTCCGGGGGAGGAGCTGTGATTTTATCTGTACATATAATAAAATCGTAGGAAAGTCAAAACTGTACATTGAATATTTTTTTAAAAGGATACTTGGGGCGTGATCTACAATCGATATCGTAACCAAAAATATAGTTTTTAGAATTTTTGTCTGTTTGTCTGTATGTATGTCCGGGCTAAACTCAAAAATGACTGCATGGATTAACTTCAAATTTTGCATTAATATTACTAAGAGATCGGGTCAACATATAGGCTACATATTATCACGCTATCACCTACGGGGGAGGAGCTGTGATCTTATCTATACATATAATAAAATCGTAGGAAAGTCAAAACTGTACATTGAATATTTTTTAAAAGGATACTTGTCGCGTGATCTACAATCGATTCGAGAATTTTTGTCTGTTTGTCCGGGCTAAACTCAAAAAGCACTGCATGGTTTAACTTCAGATTTTGCATTAATATTACTTAGAGGTCGGGTCAATCTAATCTAATGGGAGTTACCTTTTCGATTAATGCATCGTTGATTATTATTTTACTTTAGTTGACTTACTGACTTTACTTAAGGACAATTGATGACATCGGGTATTTTTTTAAATAACAGTAGCAAAGTAGTCTTTAGTTTATTTCATAGCTAGGTTACCTATTTTTAGGTTAGGTTTTCTTTAATTTATATTGCTTATTTCTTTTGAAAGTTATATTTTTTAGATTTAGCTAGAAATAATTAGTTATATTGGTTATCATTCAAAGTTGTCGCGGACGAAGTCGCGGGCACCAGCTAGTAGCTATTATTATTATTTATCTGTATATTTGTGTGTATGTATATATAATATTTATTAGTTTATTTTAATATCGGTATTTGTGTATTCTATATATACTCAGATTTTAATTTTCTTACTCACTGTCCTTATAGTGCACCTACCATGATTTCTCTGCATCACCCCAAGGTTGACTGGCAGAGAATGCCTTTGGCATTAAGTCCGCCTTTGTACATTCTTGTGCATAAAGTTTTAAAATAAAAATAAGAAAAAAAAAGGGGGCAGACTACCAATTTTTTATTCCTCCCCAAGCTGTGGGAATGTGGGACTCCCTGGGCTAATCCCAGTCTACCCATTAAAACCACCAGGGTAGCCATCGTCACAGTGCGTGTAATGGAGGCTCCGGGACCTCGAAAACGATCATTACCAAAACCCCCGATTAACACTGCTGTCTTTCGAGGCTTGCTCCTGAGGGGGTTTAAGAGGCTCTCTCCGTTATCACGCGCAGTCGTGTATAGGCAACCTATGCTACAACCGATTGCCTCTTCTTGGGACCGCCATAGTATCTACGGTCACCGTAGCCTAGTTGGTAGTGATCCTACCTACGAAGCTGGTGGTCCTGGGTTCGAATCCCGGTAAGTGCAAATATTTGTGTGATGAGCACGAATATTTGTTTCTGAGTCATGGATATTTTCTATGTATATAAGTATTTACCTATCTATATAAGTACTAGCGGCCCGGTACGTGCTTCGCTACGCTTTTAAGTATTAGTACAAATTGTTTGTGTATGGGAGTATAGAAAAATGTTGATTTTACACTTTTTCAATACTTTTTTAAAATTTTCACAAAAACCTTCCCTGGACTTCCACGAATAATTCAAGACCAAAATTAGCCAAATCGGTAAAGACGTTGTTGAGTTATAACATTACAACGAAAAGTGGCATTGATTTTTATATATTACTAGCGGCCCGGTACGTGCTTCGCTTCGTATAAGGCATAGTAATAAAAAAAAAATATTAAGTTCATTTATTCAAACAAAAAATATTTTGAATTGCTAAAAGATGTTGATTTTACACCTTTTCAAGGCTTTTTTTTACGTACAAACCTTCCCTGGACTTCCACGAATAATTCAAGACCAAAATTAGCCAAATCGGTAAAGGCGTTGTTGAGTTATAACATTACAACGAAAAGTGGCATTGATTTTTATATATATAGATATAGATGTATATCGTCGCCTGGTACCCATAGTACAAGCTTTGCTTAGTTTGGGGCTAGGATGATGTGTGTGACATTGTCCCCAGATATTATTATTATTATTATCTTACCGCCGACGATCTAGAGTCCGGCTGGCAAGAAAGCAGCTAGCCGGGTACCACATGCTCTTTCGCACTGGGAAAGTGTCCCAGCACGGGGAGGGCAGGGTACCTAATTTCTAAATCAACCAGCGCCACAGTACGACCCGACTAAACGGCTTACAAAGGATAATGCACAAATTTTACGGCGGAATTCTAATTACCGTTTGTAAACATGTGATCCTGAAAAATAAATGCTTAATAAAATTCCTATGTAAACAATGTTACTGCTTATGGAATTGCGATTATGCCATTATGATAGAATTTTTGTTTATGAATGGGTGAGAATATCCTTGGTTTCGGATACGATTGAGAGCTGTTTGGCTTACTACCATCTGACCTTTCATACATAACTTTGTAAATAGTATACTTCCTTTCAACTGCACGTGCGGCTCAGCGATTAAGACAACTGCCTCGCCACTTCGTGTTCCGGATTCGATTACGCACTGGGCAACTATTTGTGTGGCCTCTAAATAGTTGTTCTGAGTCTGCATGTATTTGGTTCCCGCTAATTTTATGTTTGTAAAGTACCCCGCGATTACGGATTCAAACTCCAAGTGCGGGTGGTGTCATAAAAAAAGGTACATTCTAATAGCTTTATCATGTCTGCCGAATTACGTCCACAGCTGCACAAAGGCCTCCTGAAAAGACCACAGGGAAGTTGCGTCCATCATTAGGTAGGAGGTATATGCCGAAACCACCACGCTTGGTAGTCGGGTTAGCGATCACAGAATGATGGTCATTGTACACGAAGAGACGCTACAGCCCGACCCCGACCACTGGTAGATATTCCCTCGGGTCGACTTCTACGCCCCCCGCGGGATGAGAAGGGGTTATAATATTCGCCGCCGTCACCACACAGCATTTTAGAATAGAATAGAATAGAATAGAATAGAATAGAATAGAATAGAATAGAATAGAATAGAATAGAATAGAATAGAATAGAATAGAATAGAATAGAATAGAATAGAATAGAATAGAATAGAATAGAATAGAATAGAATAGAATAGAATAGAATAGAATAGAATAGAATAGAATAGAATAGAATAGAATAGAATAGAATAGAATAGAATAGAATAGAATAGAATAGAATAGAATAGAATAGAATAGAATAGAATAGAATAGAATAGAATAGAATAGAATAGAATAATAATAATAATATAATAATAATAATATCTGGGGACAATGTCACACAGATCATCCTAGCCCCAAACTAAGCAAAGCTTGTACTATGGGTGCCAGGTGACGATATACATACTTATATAGATAGATAAATACTTAAATACATAGAAAACATCCATGACTCAGAAACAAAGTCTTACAGAATAGAATAGAATAGAATAGAATAGAATAGAATAGAATAGAATAGAATAGAATAGAATAGAATAGAATAGAATAGAATAGAATAGAATAGAATAGAATAGAATAGAATAGAATAGAATAGAATAGAATAGAATAGAATAGAATAGAAAAGAATAGAACAGAACAGAACAGAACAGAACAGAACAGAACAGAACAGAACAGAACAGAACAGAACAGAACAGAACAGAACAGAACAGAACAGAACAGAACAGAACAGAACAGAACAGAACAGAACAGAACAGAACAGAACAGAACAGAACAGAACAGAACAGAACAGAACAGAACAGAACAGAACAGAACAGAACAGAACAGAACAGAACAGAACAGAACAGAACAGAACAGAACAGAACAGAACAGAACAGAACAGGATACATTTTGTCAATCTGTGACATGCAAACCGGATCCACACCAGACGATCCAAAATGGATCGGCGATCCTGCGATCCGCGATCCAAGATCGAGATGCGTGGAGCGTGGATCGTTCTAGGTCGATCCAACAGCAATCTTTGCGATCCTGACTTGGCTGCTCCAACGCGCTCCAGGCGATCCATACTGATCGGGCTAAATTCAGTTGAATTTTGTCTGGCTATGGAGTCACACGTGCAACGGCGGCGAAGAATAGCCGCAGCAGCAACAAGCTACATTTTACTTGTATATTTACAAATACGACAAAAATTACGAAAACGGAAAAGACAGTATTGGGTTAAAACAATTTTTAAAAACCGGTTGGAATATGGAAATCGACTTTACAAAGAATTAATTGATGATGGAGCTGAAGCTAATTTTGCACGAATGACTTCAAATCAATTTGACTTATTGTGTTCACTATTGGAGAACAAAATTAGAAAGAATGATACAAACTATCGTGATGCCATAACTATTAAAGAAAGACTACTAATAACACTAAGATTTTTAGTAACTGGTGATTCTTACGTCAGTCTACAGTATCTTTTCAGAGTGTCCAAACAGTCAATATCAAAAATTGTTCCTGAGGTTTGTGAAGCAATCATCGAGGTTTTGAAGGATTATGTAAAAGTAAGTGAAATTATATATGTATATTAAAAATATTAAACTCTTTATTTCCAACTTAGCTTATGCTTAAGAATATATACGAGGGCAAGGTGAAAAGTTCTCGGCCTGACAATGAAAGACTGCGATTTTCAGTTCAAAAATGATTTTATTTTTCAAGGCAGGAAACCTAAATTTTTACTGATTGGAACGCCATTTCTGTGTCAGGCCGAGAACTTTTCACCTTACCTAGGTAAAAGTTACATATACTCGTATGTTATTTAAATTGGTGGTGATTTTGGTGACGGGGAAGGCTGCCAAGTTGTCGAAGTAGTAGAAGTTGATGGAAGCTGAGTTGTTGTTGATTCTGAAGGGTGTTCTGTATGTGATGAAGTTGAAGAGTAATATCCATAATTTTCTGGTCTGTATCTGCCTGTGTCAGCTTCAAAAATAATTTGAGATATAGCATGTTTTACATAAGTTAACGTTATATGATCATATTTTCGTAGTTCGGTAGCTATGTATTGTCCAAAAGCGGTGTATGAATCTGTCTCTGGTTGTTGTGGTTGAGCACATTGATGAAGTAGTTGAAATGCTTCCGAAATGGATTCATCTGTAATTATAATATCTTCGGTACCATGTGAAGATGTTTTTTTTCTTTTTTTATTTTGATTCCTTTTTTGGGTTTGAACATTGTGTTGGGTGTTTTGCACATTGGATTGGGCAGCAGGTTGTTCAGATGATACAGAAGGTTTAGTTGCTATACTCTGATCATTCATATCTTGCATTTGATAACTATCATTCTCAGTTGAGTGATTGTCTACGTTTTCTAGAGCAATTTCATTGATAGCATGTTCACCGCTACCAGTGGTGCTATTACTTTCTTCCTGTAACAACAACAATAACAAAATATATTAATCATAGTTACACTTTTTTCAGATGCCATCAAATGAAGAAGAGTGGCTCGCAGTGTCTCAGGAATTCGACGAAAAATGGGATTTTCCACATGTATTAGGAGCAATGGATGGTAAACATGTCGTTTTGCAAGCGCCTTTTAATAGTGGCAACGATTACGATAACTATAAATTGTTTCCAAGTATAGTTCTTTTTGCATTAGTAGATGCAAATTATAGGTTCCTTTACGTGAACGTTGGGAGTAAGGGCCGAATATCAGATGGAGGCGTGTTTAAAAGCACAAAGTTATATGAGAAACTTGAAAAAAAGGAGCTAAACATCCCATCGGCAAAAATTTTGCAAGTTCCCTATAAAATTGAAGTTCCCTATTTTATACTAGGTGATAAAGCTTTCCAACTAAATAAGTATACATTGAAACCGTATGAAGGTGATCCAGAAAGGAATTCGAGTGAACGAATATTCAATTACAGATTATCAAGAGCACGTAGAGTTGTAGAAAACGCGTTTGGAGTACTAAGTTCAAGTTACAGAGTTTTGCGTAAACCAATGCTGTTGGAACCAGAAAAAGCAACTAAAGTCGTGCTAGCGGCAGTTTACCTGTATAACTATTTACGAAGTAATTCTAATTTAAGATCACCGGTATCTTTTGATACAATACAGGGGAATGGAGAAATAGTTCCTGGAAGCTGGCGAACGGAACAGGCACCAACATCACTACTACCCCTAGATGCCATACCACGAAGAGCATCACAAAATGCCAAAGATATTCGGTCCCACTTAGCAAGACACTTTATAACAAACAGGGACATTGTTTGGCAAAATGACTACCAATAATCTTATTGAAATCGTACTGTGTTTATGTTTTATAAGTTAGGAGGAACATAATTTAGTTCAGTTCATCATACTTTAACCAATTAACTATGTGTTTTCTTTAAAACTATCCTCTCCCTAAGTTCTATGTTATATAATAAGAAAAAAATTTATTACATGAATACATTTTTTTATAATGGGACATTTGCACACAACGCCATCTAGTCCCAAACTCCAGACAACAAGGCAAACACAAATGTTTCACATCACATAAATATTTGTCCTGGTGCGAGCATCGAATCCGACGCGACGTTTGATTTCGCAGTCAGTACCAATGGCCACTAGAGCAAACGTAAATCTATACTTTCGCCAGTATATACTTTATTGACACCAAAAGAAAACATTACCTACACAGATAACACAAAATAATACAAACAAATTTAGGCCAATAATTATTATTGTATTAGTACGTCTACTGCTAGCACTAATTATAATTATGTACCTGTAAGTTTTTTAATCAAAATAAAATTATAGGTTAAGTAAAAAATAACTCACCTGTGGGAGGGTATCCCTTGTTCTCCCAGGGTCATTCTTATCCGCCATGAAACCAAACTCATCGTAAGCAAACCATTTTGATTTATAAGTATCTTCAGCACCTGAAATGAACAATAAATGATACTCAAAACTTTTAAACATTTAAGTATATATTTTTATCACAAACTAAGTTTCGTTACTACTTTGTGGAGTTTTAAACAATACATTTTGTTATTATTACTAATAAATTAAAATTAAAGCTTCACTAAGACGTACTGAGCTCACCTCGTAAGGGTATTAAATGAACAAAGTCTCGAACAAAACAAACTATAATTTCTTACCTGAACCGGTAATACGACTCTGTTTTTCTCTGAATCGTTCTCTTCTGTAGCCACCCGACAAAGACTTCATTTTTTTCTTTAATTCTGTCGTTGGAATATTGTTCATTTGCCGACTAATTTGCCGCCAGGCATCTTCTCTTACACCTCTATTTGTGTAATTAGTATCATTAGGATCCCATAAACATTTACTCTCTCTATATAGGGAAATTAAACGTATACACTGTGAATTATCCATAACGGCGGATCGCACGATTCAAAATCACAACCGTCTAGACCGCGCGCGCCAAGCGACTGAGGCCCCTTTGTGCATAAACAAAAAACCGACAACAAATGGATCGCACGCGGCATGGTGCGCGCGCTCCCCGCCGCGCACATGGATCGCGCGCGGCACGTCTACACTTCACGCTCCGTGGAGCGCGCTCCATGCCGCGCGCGATCGGAGCGCTTTGGATCGTCCGGTGTGGATCCGGATCGAATTAATATTAAGATCATACCAAATTTGGGAAGAAAAAGGGGGAAACACTGAAAAGACAGAGAAGGTGAGCGTTTGCATTACAGGGCCTTCCCCATAAACCTACATCTGAATCGCAAGTCTCAGACTCTGTCGAGTGTTGCCTCCTCTACCACACGATTGACCCGGTCTCCGCACGGCGA
This sequence comes from Pseudoips prasinana, assembly GCA_951640165.1. Classification (NCBI taxonomy): domain Eukaryota; kingdom Metazoa; phylum Arthropoda; class Insecta; order Lepidoptera; family Nolidae; genus Pseudoips; species Pseudoips prasinana. The sequence continues at coordinate 23,565,072 of OX621260.1, forward strand.
ATCTATGGAATGCTAAGAATTAAGTCTTATTTATTTAATTTTATTTATTCCCTAGGGACGACTTCTACGCCCCCCCACGGGATGAGATTCGGTGATGATGTTCTCATATTCACCGCTGGGGCGCTGAGGCCGTCGCCGCACATCTATTTTGTATAGGGAGTCAAAAATGTATATTTTCGTATATCAAAAACAGGTTTTCTTTAATGTTTTTATTTTCATGGACGAGGTACATAGTGCATGTTCATATTTTTATTATTAATATTTTTATTATTATTTATTATTCACAGTAAAGTTGTACCCAATCTGTCAAATTAATTGTATAGATTTCCAACTTTATCACAAAAGCATAATGTTTACTTTCAATTGGGGAAATTTGACAGATTGGGGTAGCTTTATGTGCTGGCGTTTGTACATTAAATTGTTCTTATAACTAAGAAATAGAAATGTAAAATAAAAATTAGAGAGATAATATAAATTATAAAACTAATGAAATACAAATTTCAATAATTAAACCTAAACATAATCTCCTTAATACAAGCTAGCTAAATACCATTTGTTCGGACATTGACCGAACAGCTCAGCACTTTTAGGTTATTCATTATATAAATTCACTAATGTTAGCAAATAAAGTTAGTTCGTAAGTAACTCGCGATCGATACACTATCAAAGCAATCGGAAACCGCTCCGATTGCCGCGTAAAGATCAAATCAAATCATTTTAGCTATTAATATATCATTTTATAAATCTTAGTATTAACCAACTAAATAATTGTAGTTTATATACTTTTAATATATCATTTAAAACCTCATATTTTGTATCATTAACAAATCAACCAGAATACTTAAAAGTGCAGGTCAGTGCTAACTACGGGAGCAGGCCTAAACTTTTATATGGTCCTTCGAGTATACTATCTGTTCGCGAAGTGCAGTGCAAGTGTTTCGTTTACCGAGTTTTAGTGTTCAGTGCTATACGCAAAATTAGGGCTTTGGTTTTCGAGATACTTAGCAAAGTATTACGTGCGCCGTTAGTTCGTAATCAGTGACGTGTGGACAAGCACATTAGACAAGGAAATCGCTGCTGGGCTGCTGAAAAGCTGTGACAGAGGAGCTGTATCGTAAGGAGAATATAAGGTCAGACCAAACCATTTAATTACATTTTTTTTTATCATATCGTATCATATAAACAACGAGCAAGATGGAGAGTATTGTAGTTGGCCAAACTGAAATCTATGACGCCCTGGTTCATCTCTTAACCAATTTTAAGAAGGATGGTGCTGGGCGGAAAACAGTTGACTATTGTAAGAGAAAGTTGGAGATATTGGAAGCTTATTGGAGAGAGCATCAACAGAATCATAAACAATGCTGTGAACTTGCTGAGTTTGACCATGTCTATTTTACTAAAAGATGTTATGATAAGGCGGAAGAAGTGTATATCGCGATCAAGGAGTTAATCAACAGGACTTTGAGTCAGTTGTTGTCGAAGCAACAAGAGTTAAAGCAACTTCCTATAGAGGTAGGAGTATCAAATCAAGGAGAACAAGCAGGACATTCTACTCAAATCGGAAAATTTAATCCAAATGAGGGGTCGTCTCGTTCCGAACCTGACCAGCAGCAGGACGCCAACTTAAAACACGACAACATCAAACGGGATGAGATGATAAAGAAGCAAAACATAAACTTTAAGGCGTTTTTGAGGACAGTAACCAACATTGAAATTGACCATTTGAAAAATAACTGGGAATTCGAAGATGCTCTACGGTCCCTTCAAAGTCGCTGGAATATTATTGACATTTTACATTGGGAGATAGAAGCTGAGAACGGTCGTGAAGATGTATGGTACCAAGAGGAATTCACCAGATATGAGAAAATGTATAATGATTTAAAGAAAAGTATTAGTTCTAATATGTGGTCTGAAGCGCATCGGGATAAGTCAACACCAAAAATGAATATTCCTGAATTTCATGGGAATTACCACCAGTGGACGTCTTTTAAAGATTTGTTCACAGAAACTATACATAAAAACCCGTCGTTATCGAAAGCACAGAAAATGCAGTTTTTGAAAGGTAAAGTAGTAGGTGAGGCTGAGCGACTGATCCATCATCTTCAGATTAGCTCAGAGAATTATGAGGTATGTTGGGAAATACTAAACCATAGATACGATAACAAGAGGCTGATATTCACATCGCATATCAATATTTTATTAAATATCCCCACAATGCAACAACAAACCGCAGGAATGATTAAAAAACTTCACGACGTCACAAAGGAATGTTTACACGCCATACAAAACTTAGGTATCGATATTACTAACTGGGATCCGCTTTTAGTACATCTACTGTCGCAAAAACTGGACTCCGAGTCATTTTCAGAATATATAGAGTCTGTGAAAAAGCCTAGAGAAGTACCAGTACTTCAAGAATTCCTGGATTTCTTGGAGACCAAGTTTACTGCCTTGGAAGTAGCTCGGCGTAAACAGGAACCGAACAATCATAAGATGAATTATCCAGCATCGCATCTAAACTATCCATCAAGTCAAAAGAAACATTTTTATCATAACAATTACTATCAACCACCAAATAAAAGTAATTCATCAAACACGAAAAATATGAAAACTTTCCACGTTTCGCGGTCATTCACTTGTCCATTTTGCAATGCTGACCACGGATTGTGGATGTGCGCCCAATTTTCGCAACTGACAGATGAGCAAAAATTAAAAACCGTCAATAAATTAAATTGTTGCGTAAATTGTCTATTCAACCACTTTAATAAATCATGTATTTCAACAAAAAGGTGTCGAAAATGCGACGCTCATCACAATACATTATTGCATGAAGCAATTGTCGCGAAGAACAAATCTACCACCTCAGCAAAATCAAACAATAAGGGCGTGAACACACTGAGCGGTTCTAATAAAACAAATACTCAACATACATCGAGCTCAAATCATGTCTCATGGAATGATATGACTGAAACTCTTTTAGCTACGGCTATAGTGAAGGTGACAGCAGCCGATGGATTGCAGCATACCATGACATGTCTAATTGATCAGGGGTCTCAAATCTCAATAATAAGCGAGAATGCGGCCCAAATTTTAAACTTAAAAAGATATAAGTGTAAAGGAAAAATTATTGGAGTTGGGGAAAACGAGAGAAGCTGTAAGGGAATGATGAATATTCGCATTCAATCAATCTATAACGACTTTTCGTTAGAAGGCGAAGTTCTTATCATGAGTAGTTTAATCAAATGTTTACCAAACAAATCTTTTACAAAACCGTCTTGGCCACACATACAAAATATAAATTTAGCGGATCCGGACTTCAATACAAGTCGCCCCGTGGACTTACTTTTAGGAGCGGATGTATACGGCATGATTGTCTTAAATGGCATCTTAAGAGGAGATAGTGAGGATCAACCGATTGCCCAGCAAACACAATTGGGATTTTTGCTATGTGGTGCCATGAAACCAAATTACATGTGCAACGTTGTCCTTCAAAATACAGATGACTTACGCAAATTTTGGGAAAATGAGGATATCAGCGAGCCGATTGAGATGTCTACAGAGGATCATGAATGTTTACAGTACTTCTTATCAACAACAGAGAGATTAGAAAACGGAAAATACCAAGTTCGACTACCATTTAAATCAGAAATAAAAGAACAGCTCGGGTCTACTAGATCTTTAACATTAGCACAGTTCCGTAAATTAGAAGAAAAACTACAGAAACATCCCGAACTGAAATTGGATTACGTTAATTTTATGAATGAATATTCTACGTTGGGTCATATGATACCTTCGGCTGGGAACACGACACCCGAGTGTTATCTACCTCATCACTGTGTAACACGTGATTCAACTACTACAAAGCTGAGAGTGGTATTTAATGCCTCGGCTAGGTCAATGTCAGGACTCAGTTTAAATGACGTCATGTACCGGGGCCCAAATTTGCAACAAGATTTACAGGAGTTAATTTTGAAGTGGAGACAGTATCAATATGCTTTCACAGCCGACATTGAAAAGATGTACCGTCAAATATTGGTACACCCTGATGACCAACCCTATCAAAAAATATTATGGAGAGAATCACCTGATCAACCTATCAAATCATTTTCACTTACAACAGTTACATATGGTACAAAACCAGCACCATTTTTGGCAATGATGTGTTTGAAGCAATTGGCCCAGGAAGAGAAACTAAAATTCCCTGACGCAGCAAAAGCATTAGAAGAATCCTTCTTCATGGATGACTATTGTGGAGGGGCCCACTCTAAACGGGAAGCAAATCAAATCAAATCGGATCTTATAAAACTATTACAAAAGGGAGGATTTAATTTACGAAAGTGGACCTCAAACAAATCACATCTTTTGGCAGACTTAGATAAAAGTTTATGCAATCAATCAACATATGAGTTCAAACAGTCGGACTCTACCAAAACGCTAGGACTCGCATGGAATCCGCAAAGGGATAAATTCATTTTTGACTCTAAATTGGAACTAGAGTCAAAAACATCAGAAACCAAGAGATCACTTCTTTCGGACATATCCAAGTTATTTGATCCGTTGGGGTGGCTCACTCCTTTAAGCATTAGCATGAAAATTCTATTTCAACAAGTATGGTTAGCAAAATTGGAATGGGATGACGTGCTACCAGAAGATATAAAGAGTAAGTGGCACGATTTAAGGAGAGATTTGGAGAAAATAAACACTATTACAATAAACAGATGGATAGGTACAACAGGAGACCAAAATGTGCAGTTACACGGATTTTCCGACGCATCAAATAAAGCTTATTCTGCCGTTATTTACTGCAAGACAAGCGGCAGAAACGGTTGTAACATATCTTTGGTTACTGCGAAGGCCAGATTAGTGCCTATAAGTAAAGTTATCTCGACACCTAGGTTGGAGTTAATGGGGGCTCATCTCTTAGCCCAGCTAATGAAGAAAGTGTGTGCTTGCTTTACAAATTACAAAATAGAAACATACTGCTGGACTGATTCCACCGCCGTACTCGGGTGGATTCAAGGAGACCCAGCGCGATGGAAACCCTTTGTAACAAATCGAGTTAAATTTATAACCAAAATCATATTATCAGAAAATTGGGGATATGTAAATACGAACGAGAATCCGGCAGATGCGGCAAGTCGCGGATTAACTATCAATCAATTGAAGGAACATTCGTTATGGTGGGACGGTCCATCATGGCTTCAGTCATTCCAGAACAAAAGTATACCACATACTATTTATGAAACAAACTTAGAAATTAAGAAATCTATTTTAAAACAAACAAAAGCCGTTATCATAGAACATCAAAGTCAACCTATACTTCAAAATATCATAAACCATCTCTTATATAAATTTAGTTCATTTATAAAAATTGTACGTATTCTAGCATGGATACTGCGGTTATCTACAAAAAAGATTCGTCAACCTTACCTCACGTTGCAAGAACTACGACGCGCTAAAATGCTTATTGTAAAAAACGTGCAACAAACAGAATTTGTCGACGACATACTTTACATAAACAAGCATGGAAAAGTTCATTCTAAAAGTAAAATTTTGAATCTGAACCCCATTGTTGATCAAGACGGCATTCTTCGAGTGAGTGGTAGATTAAGAAACGCTCAGATGTGCCCCGAGATGAAGTATCCCATCATCATACCTCATAATCATCGACTTACTACATTAATAATACAATATACTCATGAATTAACATTCCATGGTGGGGCCCGCCTTACTTTATCTAACATTCGACAAAAATACTGGATAATTGGCGGTTATATGGCAACAAAAAAGTTTATACGACAATGTATTACATGCAGAAAACAAGAACCAGTAAAACAATTTCAACTCATGGGTGACCTACCATCATCTAGAGTTAACCCTGAAAGCCCTTTTTATCATTGTGGCGTAGATTACACGGGTTTCGTAGAAGTTAAGGCTAATAAAGGGCGCGGGATAAGGACGAGTAAGGGATACATAGCACTTTTCATATGTATGGTGACAAAAGCTGTTCACTTGGAATTAGTTTCCGATTTAAACACTTCAGCTTTCCTAGCAGCTTTGCACCGAATGGCCGCTAGACGCGGAGCACCACGTCACATATACAGTGACAACGGAACAAACTTCGTGGGAGCCAACAGAATGCTACAAACAGAGTATGAACAACTTCAGCAAATATTAAGTAATGCAGCAAATATTAACTTCAGCAACTTCATAGAAGCTTGTATGAACACACGACCGCTCTGTGCGCTGTCAGAAGATCCTCAAGATCTAGAATTTCTAACGCCAGCCCACTTCCTATCGACACGACCAGGTTTATCTGTAATGGAAACAGAGGAAGATGCCCGGACCAGATGGCACTTAACGAATAAATTGTTTACAGATTTATGGAAAAGGTGGAAAACCGAATATCTAACACAATTATCTGCAAGAAACAAGTGGAAGGAGTATCAGAAAAATATTAGCGTGGGTGACCTAGTAATGATACATGATGATGAAATTCTACCGGCAGGAAAATGGCCAGTTGGTCGCGTTACAGAAGTCCACCCAGGAAAAGATGAGCTCGTGAGAGTGGTCACCTTGAAAACAAAGAATGGCTACTTAAAACGACCCATCGTAAAATTGTCGATTTTACCTTTGATAAACGACACGGAAGATAAAAAATATCAACATATGAGTAAACCAGCATCCAAACAGACTTCTATATCACAGCCAAAGAAGCAAAACAGCCGTCAGTCGAACACAGGAACAAATTCCAAATTATTAAACATTGCACTAGCATTACTTTTTTTTATTAGTATTATATCGCCAACTACAGCCTCATATAACTTTACCCAATTCGACAGCAACCAGACTTTATATTTTGATCCAGTCGGAAGAATAAATTTAATTCGAGATAAATGGAAACTCGTAACATATTATGACATGTCTCCTTATTGGAAAGGATATAAAGCCGTTAAAGATTTTACAAACTACATTGAAAGGTCGTGTGAGTCACTATCAGTACCAACTCATTGTAACATGATTCTATTACAAATACGTCATGATTACAATGAACTTGAATACTATAACCAGCTTTTGCTGAGCCAACACTATGGCACGAGCTTACGATCGCGACGCGGTCTTATCAACGCGGTGGGTTCAGTCGCTAATACTTTGTTCGGAGTTTTAGACGAGAATTTCGCCGAAAAGTACCAGGAGGATATTAAACTGGTGTTTAGTAACCAAAAACACCTTGCTCAGTTATGGAAAAACCAAACCTCTATAGTTGAAGCGGAACATAACATATTACAAAGAACCGAAGCTATGATAGAAACCCAACACAAAATCATAAATAAACATTTAAACGCTTTGGATTCAGCCACCAATGTACTCCAAAAAGAAATCAATAACATGGCAACTCAGCAAGATTTCACTCTCATATCGATTGCAACACTTAATATGATTAACAATTTAAGACGAATACAAGACACCTTAATCGATACGATTTCAGAAATTTACCATGGTCAGATTAGTCTGCATTTGTTGAACCCTAATCAGATGAAACAAGAATTACAAATCATACATAGTCAAATGCCCAAGGAACTAGCATTACCAATAACTAATATTGAAACCGATATTCAGCACATTTATAAATTACTGAAAGTAAAAACACGAGTCACTCGAGAATATATCATATTTGAAATTACTTTCCCATTGATCGCAAGGGAATATTTCCAATTATACAAAATAATAGCTATCCCGCACCAAAGTAATACTACCATGGTTACTATAATTCCAGTATCTCAGTACGTTGCAGTCAATCTGAAAAAAGATTCTTATTTTATACCTAAAATAAATGAACTAAATACATGTTTGCTTCACGGAGACTCATTCATGTGCGAACTATTTAAACCTATCATGAAACTAGAGAATGATAACTAGAGAATAATAAAAAATAATAAATATTGTGTATAAATAAATGGGTCGAATTACATTCAACGCCTCAGTATTTATATTTTTGTTGTGATGCCTACACAATTAAAGTGATATGCGACGATCAAGTTACCGTACACCAGCTCACTCGGGCAGGGGTCATTAGCATGTCTGAGAAATGTGTTGTACGAGGCAAGGATTTCGAACTATATTCGCTATTGCAACAATCTAACCAAATCCAACTTTCATCAAAAATTACGGTACCAAAACTTGACCAAATAAATCACATCATCAATATTCAAATGCCTGAAGATGAGGTATTAACTGAAGATAAGTCTTTGAATAGATCAATATCTCTTCTTGGAGAACAAATAGAGACTTTAAGATCCAGCAAAGCAGAAGTAGAAGAGATGTCGTCTCATGATATCCATCATTACACCATCTCTTACATACTGTTAGCCGTCGTTGTATGTGCAGCAATAATGTGGATATGGACGAGGGCCTACTGCGGTTTGTGCCGCGGACCTCGCCGTGGGGAGGATCAAGACGGACATAACGGAAGGGCTTTATCACGAACAATCAGAGACAGAGTGAACAGTGATAATGTGCAACCATCAAACCGTGAAAGTGAAGTGGAATTAAAAACTTTTCTGGCCAGACGGTGGCCCAGTGCAATGCGAAAGGCAGGACAAAGGGAGAGGGCTACAATGCCTTCTACTCGAAAAGAACGCGCCGTTTTCACTATAGAGGACTCATTAGTTTAAGACATGTTTTATTTAGATTTTTTATCATTTAATTACTATACCAATAAAACTAACCATTAAATATAATTCACTTGACTAACCATTTACAAATTTAATACATTAAATCAAATCAAATTTTATTGTTATAAATATTATTGTTTACATTAATATAGTTTACATAATTGTGCTTAGATAAAATAGGGTATTTATTATGAAAATACGTACGATGATTTGATTTACTCACATCTTCCCTTCTCATCTCGTGGTCGGGAGTATGTTCGGACATTGACCGAACAGCTCAGCACTTTTAGGTTATTCATTATATAAATTCACTAATGTTAGCAAATAAAGTTAGTTCGTAAGTAACTCGCGATCGATACACTATCAAAGCAATCGGAAACCGCTCCGATTGCCGCGTAAAGATCAAATCAAATCATTTTAGCTATTAATATATCATTTTATAAATCTTAGTATTAACCAACTAAATAATTGTAGTTTATATACTTTTAATATATCATTTAAAACCTCATATTTTGTATCATTAACAAATCAACCAGAATACTTAAAAGTGCAGGTCAGTGCTAACTACGGGAGCAGGCCTAAACTTTTATACCATTACTATTATAAAATAAATTTTATAAATGTATTAACAATCAGTTTACCTAAATATCTATAATAAGTAACTAGAAATAATAACTGGATTACTACAAACATGTTCTGACTCTTTACAAGCGCTCTTTTAAAGTCCACGTGAATAAAAACCTTTTTCATTTTATTTTATTTAAGAACATAATTACGTCAACTATTTATGTTACCCAAAGAGCAATGGAAAGGGCTATGCTTGGAATTTCCCTGCGAGATCGAATCAGAAATGTTGAGATTCGTAGGCGAACCAAAGTAACCGACATAGCCGTAAGAATTGCCAAGCTGAAGTGGCAGTGGGCAGGGCACAAAGCTCGTAGAGCCGACGGCCGCTGGGGCAGAAAGGTTCTCGAGTGGCGACCACGAACCGGAAGACGCAGCGTGGGCAGGCCCCCTACAAGATGGACCGATGATCTTGTGCGGGTCGCAGGAAATCGCTGGATGCGGATAGCGCAAGACCGGCAATTGTGGAGATCTTTGGGGGAGGCCTTTGTCCAGCAGTGGACGTGTTTCGGCTGATATGATGATGATGATGATTTATGTTACACATTGTATAATATCTAGCCCTACTCTAAGCATTCATTTTTCCACCACTTCTTTATTAAATGATAGAAATATACTCCGATTTCAATTCCTCTGTGACCGACACATGACTGTTTTGTTTATACGATCTATGATAAATAAGGGGAAACTTTCATACAGATATTTGGTCTCTAAACACACACCCCAACTGTTTTTATAAGTAACAACAGTGGAAGATATATCGGTTTGTCTTGTAAAAATACGGTGCTTGTTTATTTTGCGATATTTATTCAATAGTACACACGGTCACATATCAAGCTATACATTTCCAATATAAGCTGACCTGTCATTGTATGGAAATCCTATTAAGCGCAAGATCAGCTTATACTGGAAATGTATAGCTTGATGTGCAGCCGTGTGTACAGTCGGCTAAGAGAAATGAAGACACTTTCAAGGAAAACGTGTATAAAGGTTTATTGGCAAAAATTTACGTAGCAAATGTTGAGTGTTATAAACTTTAAACTATGCTCAAATAAGTGACCTATCGGGGGCGTATAGGCTGGAGTGTGGCGTGAGACAGGGAGGTTCGACCTCTCCGACACTCTTTAGTTTGTATATCAACGATCTGATCGAGGGGCTCAGTGGCACAGGCGTTGGATGCTCTATTGATATCAAGATTATAAATAGTATTACCTATGCAGATGACGTCGCATTACTGGCCCCCTCGGTCTTTGCCCTCAGGCAATTACTTGCTGTGTGCGAGAGTTATGCTGCCACACATGGGCTCAAGTACAATGTGTGTAAAAGCGTAACGATGGTTTTCCGTGTCGGAGGTGGGAAACCCAGAACTGTCCCTCCTGTACATCTCTATGGAGAGGCATTAAGCAGAGTGTCTCTTTTTAAGTACCTCGGACACAAATTGACCGAGGACTTAAATGATGACAATGATATTGAGAGGGAGCGAAGAGCGTTATCGGTTCGTTGCAACATGCTGGCTCGTAGGTTTGCACGCTGTACGAAAGATGTGAAAATTACTCTTTTCAAAGCGTACTGCCAAACATTCTACACGTGCAGCCTATGGTTCAGACATACGCAGAGGGCCTATAACGTTCTTCGTGTCCAGTACAATAATGCCTTCCGGGTGCTGTTGGGGCTGCCATGATTTTGTAGCGCGTCGGGGATGTTTACTGAATCGCACACAGATAGTTTTGAGGCCATCATGCGACAAAGAACAGCATCCCTGCTACGTAGAATTCGTGGGAGCACCAATAGCATCCTTCAGGTAATTTCTGAAAAATTGGACAGCCCTTTCCTGATGCACTGGACCCGTATGCATAGTGGCGGAGCTAGTGCAGCAGGACGGTTCTTAAATTAAATTCAATTTTTAAATTATGATTACTAACATATTCTAAGTACTGTAATACTAACACTATATGGATTTTATATCTGAAATAAATGAATAATAATAATAATAACATTAGGAGAAGGTTTTTATGAAAATAAGTAGCAAATATTAGAAAGGTGAGTGTGCGAATGAGACGGACTGTGCGAAGCTATTTTTTCTTTTAATCGTTATTCCTTCAGCACGTTTTGTTTTCTCCCCGGAAAGAAAAACGAAAAATGTTCTTCATTACAATACATTAAAATATAGCCCTACGAGGCCAATTCAACAATGCCTACAGAATGTTGTTGGGACTGCCTCGGTACTGCAGTGCATCGGGGATGTTCGCTGAGGCGCGCATTGACTGCTTTTATGCGACAATGCGAAAACGGTGCACATCTCTGGTGCGTAACGTCCGCGCCAGCTCCAACACCATCCTGAGGATGATGGCTGAGAGGTTTGACTGTCACTACATTAACTACTGTTGCATGCTTAATGTAGTGACAATAGCAAAGTAAATGAATTAGGGACAACACATAACTGTTTCATTATTGGTCCGTATTTTCTGTCTTATATTTTAATTTTAATATTTTAATTCTCGTGACATGTATGTTTTAATTCATTGACTTTGTCAATTTACTTTTTAAGTTCTAATGTAATTTTGTGTTGTGTTTTGCCGTATTTCTCTAATTTTAATTTAATGTACTTATTATGATCCACTTTTTGGTCGAAATAAACGAATAATAATAATAATAGCAAAAAATGTGGCGGTACAAAGTTCGCCAGGGGAGCTAGTATAGTATTTTATTTTCATTTATTAGATTTACCAACAGATGCTTCAATATTTCACGTACCTACAGATGCTAGTATACCTACAATAAAACTTAACTCTAACTTAATTACATACATACATAGACTCACGCCTGTTTCCCAGAGGGGTAGGCAGAGACAACGGATTTCCATTTGTCACGATCTTTGCACACGTCTTTTGCCTCAATTACTGTCATGATATTCTTCATACATGCTCGCCGGTTTAGGGTAGTTCTGACCTGTCCTTTCTTGAGAACGTCTCCGATTTGGTCAGAGAATGTTCGACGAGGTCTTCCCCTTCCGGTTGTTCCATTCACACAGGCCATTAGGTATACTTCTTTGGTCAATCTTCTTTCATTCATCCTTTCTAAATGGCCAAACCATCTCAGCATTCCTTTTTCAATCTTTGTGACTACATCCTCTTTCACACCACAACGCTCTCTTACATCAGTATTTCGAATTCTGTCTCTCAAAGTCACACTACACATACTTCTCAGAGCTCTCATTTCCACTGCATTTATTTTACTTTCATTCTTTTTTTGCCATACCCAACTTTCACTTCCATACATTAAAGTTGGCACTAACACTCCATCGTGCACGGCCAGTCGAGCCTTCTTTGAGAGTTGCCGGCTACTCATAAAGGCGTTTAGTGCCCCATTCACTCTGTTACCCGCATTTACTCTTCTAACAATATATTTTTCATATTTCCCATCTCTCGTAAACAAAGTTCCCAAATATACAAACTCTTTCACCTGTTCGACTTTCTAACTGAATTCACCACTTCTTTGAATTAAAACTTGTTTTTAAGGACCTTTGAAGATTTAAACATAATATGGTATAATATAGTGAACAATTGTGATATAATTTTCTGAAATTTTATGCAAACATTTTTCAAGCGTTAATTGTATTTCGAATTTTTACCAACTTTTAACACGAGGTTAACTAAAAAATGTCCCTATCAGGCGCCAGAAGAAGTCTATGCAACCTGCAAACACTTTTTGCGGGCTGCATGCGAAGGTATTGGCCGTGTGTTATTAAAAAAAATGTAGTTACGCATCCTTAAGTTAGGATAGGTATTGGTAGGGCACGCCACAATAGTGGCGGTACGACCCATCATGGAGGAATGGCTGGAGAGAAGGCACGGTGCCCTCACTTATCGGCTTACGCAGGTACTCTCGGATCATGGGTGCTTCGGGAAGTACCTGCATCGTATAGGCCGAGAAGATACGCCTGGTTGTCACCATTGTGGTGGCCCCGTTGACACGGCGCTTCACACATTAGTAGAATGCCCAGCTTGGGAGACACAGCGCCGTGTTCTCGGGCCTGCAATGGGTGCGGTTGACATCTCGCTTGCAACGGTGACTGCCTGGAAGAATGCCTGGAGTATCGTCGCCACCTTTTGCGAGGTGATGGTAGCAAAAGAGGTGGCTGAGCGAGAACGGGAGGCATTGTGTTCCCGCCCAAGCCGCGCCAGGAGGTCCTGGCGCGGCTTGGGCGGGAAGACAATCTCCGGCCTCCATGAGGAGAGGCCCGCGGATGGTAGACATGGGGCAGTCCACCATCCGACCAGAATAGGCCCGAGACGGTGGCGCGCCGTGTTACGCGCGCGCCTCTCTTGAAGAGGGGGGCATGGATGTCCCGCACATCTCACTGCAAAGTGGGCCAGCACCTGTCCAGGCTGCGGTGAATGCGCGAGCGAATCCCGTTGTCTGAACTAAAGGTGGCTGAGGAACACCGTGGGGTTTTAGTCGCTAAACCCAGCCCTACCAACTGGCTGGGAGTCCGACATACCCCGTCGCTTTCCCAGCGGCAGGACGATCCATAACGTTAAAAAAATAAAAAAAAAAGCAAAAAAATGTAGGTATTGGTAAAAAAAAAGGTTTAATACTCACGTAGACTTGTCAATAGTCAGAACTTACTAACTATACCTAACTATATTGCTACAAAGATGTAGTAATATAGTTAAGTATACATAATTATTTCTAGTTACAAATATATATTTAGGTACGGCTGCCAGCATATCAAGCTACCCCAATCTGTCAAATTTATTCAATTGAAAGTGAACCTTATGCTTTTGTGATAAGGTTGAAAATCTATAAAATAAATTTGACAGATTGGGGTAGCTGGATGTGTTGCGTCTGTACACGGATTGTTAAAACATTAATAAAATGTATTTTATAATAGTAATGATATTTTGCTGGCTTGTATTAATTTATTGTCAAAGAGTGTAGTCCCAAGATATTTATTTGTATGTGCCGACGTATATTGCTGAGAAGAAGAAGAAGAAGTACACTTTATTGCAAAAATAAGTAATACAAAATAATGGATACAACAAGAAAATTAGCTTATTTTAATGCAATTGGCGGCCTTATCGCTAAAAGCGATCTCTTCCAGGCAACCGATGAGGCTGAGATGCTGTATCTCAGCAATATACGTCGGCATATACAAATGTGTCAATTGTTGTAACTTTTTTACAATTGTGGTACATACACAATCCTAAAAGTTCAAAAAATATCCTATACCTATTAATAACATTAAACGATGATTCAGTCGTACTGAATAAAACACGGTCCATGTGTAAATATTTCCGTCTGGCACTATCTTTGCTTGTTATCTTGATTTGTAGTCCACTAGGGGCATTCGCTATAAAAATAACAGCCAGTATCCCTTATAATAATATGTTACCCTGGTAGCGAGGGCAAATGGTCTGTAGCTTACTTTATAACGATATGAAAGACAGGGACGGAGATAAAAATGAGTAAATAGGTCAATTTGTACAAGAAAACAGGATTATATATACGAAATTTGTAAGTTTGTACGTATACATCCCGAATTATACACCAAAAGAGAAGACATACAGAATAGATTTACTCTAAGACACAAAAATAGACTAAACATTCCAACATCACGACTTAAAATGCATTCATCAAGTACATATGTAATGTCAATAAAAATATATAATAAACTACCGGAACAAATTAAAAATATAAGTCAATATAATATGTTTAGTAATAAAGTAAAGCAATTTCTAATACACAAAACCTACTATAATATAAACGAATACATGAATAAACTACGACTGAAACTCCAACAGATTATAATATTTAATTAAATTACTGTTACATTCACTTTGACATTCATGCATTTTAAATAAACAATGGTATTTATTATCTCAATTATTATAAGTTATATATATTATATTATGAAGTGACCCCAGACATTAATATTGTATAAATTTTAATTATAATCTAAATATATTAAATAGGTATAAGTTATTATATTTCAGATGCCTTTATGTAATTTTAATGTTTAATTGAATGTAAATACTCTAAAACTTATGTTGCTGTGCCCTTACAGGGTCCATATCTGTACCTAAGCTTTAAGCCTATTGTCAACACCTTCACTCACATTATGGTATGCAAATAAATGAATATGAATATGAGATATGATTTTGACTGTATTACTCCAACTGAAATACTTTATTAGTATTCGGATTAAGGTTTTATTATCATGTAATAAATCTCCTTATCTTCCTTAAATTCCTTAAATCCTTGGCTTATCTTTTAAAAAGAAAATGCGTGAACACATTTCAAAAAAATGTTGGCGGAATTAGCTTAATAGGAGGTATTCCATGAAGCACACCCAAACGAAGCACACCCAGACGAAGCACACCTAAAGTATTCCACTAAGAACACCCGTAGGTGGGCTTCAAATAAAATTTTTAAATAATTAATTTCCTATTCCACGAAGCACACCTACGAATATCACTCCCATAGTGCGGGGACTAAGAAATAAAAATGTCGATAGAAGAAAATATTTATTATTTAAAAGAATTTCAGTTTCATTATAATAATGTGACACAATATTCGACACAATATTTGTTTGTAGTAATATAGTTGTATTCATTATTATTTCTAGTAACATAGATATTTAGGTACACATTGTATGAAAACATTTATGAAATTTATTTTATTATGGCAATGATATTTAGCTAGCTCGTATCAAGTTATTGTCAAGAGATTATGTTTAATTATCTAGTTTAAGTCTTATATTTTTACTACATATTGTCAATGGTTCTGTCTATATTAAGGTATTATTAATATAGACAGAACCATTGA
Source organism: Pseudoips prasinana (assembly GCA_951640165.1). Taxonomy (NCBI): domain Eukaryota; kingdom Metazoa; phylum Arthropoda; class Insecta; order Lepidoptera; family Nolidae; genus Pseudoips; species Pseudoips prasinana. Next base: position 23,581,199 of record OX621260.1, read on the forward strand.
AATATGTAGTAAAAATATTTATATACTATAATTATACTGCTATTTTGGTAAAAACGCGTTTGGTTGCGAATAACTATGATTACTATAATATCCTACTAATACTTTTTATTATTGTAGCTTTAATTTGTAAATCCCGGTTTGAAAGATAGGAAACGTAGCTTGGTTACTCTTCCAAAATACCCTTGATTTTAAATTTGTGACGCAGGCATCCCTAAGTACATGATTCTAATCAATCTTTTCCCTTAAAAAGTTCATATCCTGGAAAAAGGGATAATCTTTCGACACAATATTCGACACAATATTTGTCATTTTTGTAATCTTACTATTTAAAATCACAGATTGTTTCATAATTAGCTTTCCAAAAAAATAATTATTTTTTAACAATTTTTCTATTATTTTCCTTGTTTGTGCTCTTAATAAAATCACAGATTGTTTAAATAATAATTATTTTTTTGGAAAGCTAATTATGAAACAATCTGTGATTTTAAATAGTAAGATTACAAAAATGACAAATATTGTGTCGAATATTGTGTCTCATTATTATAATGAAATTGAAATTCTTTTAAATAATAAATATTTTCTTCTATCGACATTTTTATTTCTTAGTCCCCGCACTATGGGAGTGATATTCGTAGGTGTGCTTCGTGGAATAGGAAATTAATTATTTAAAAATTTTATTTGAAGCCCACCTACGGGTGTGCTTAGTGGAATACTTTAGGTGTGCTTCGTCTGGGTGTGCTTCGTTTGGGTGTGCTTCATGGAATACCTCCTTAATAGCACTCTTTTCTATCGTTAATTGTTCTCTAGGTATATTTATTTACAAATATATATTAGTCTATAGTTTTTATTTATGTATTGTATGTAATTATTCATAATTATATATTTTAACAGTGATAAGACGTTTTAAAGTGCACCTACCTGGTTTTTCTCTGCATCACCCCAAGGTTGGCTGGTAGAGAATGCCTACGGCATTAAGTCCGCATGTGTACTTTCATGTGCAAAAGTTCTAAAATAAAATAGATAAATAAATCCTAAGACATTATCCACACATGACCATCTCATCCCAAACTAAGCAGAGCCCTCATATACCACTAGATTATAACAAAAATCATCGTGAAGCAAGAACTTCGTACCCCTTTTCACGATATTTTCGCGGACGGAGGAGTACAAAATTTGGAACAGTTAAAGTTCATATGGAGGTAGTAGGGGCAGTAGGCTAATATTTTTATATAATAGGCATTAGAAGTAAATTATGTTAACACACTACCATACTTTAACACATTAACAAACTGGGAACAGATGACAAACTGAGTGTCAAAACTGAGAACAGATTAATTTTATTTGTCTTTGACAATAGAACCTTAATGGTCGAATTGCGATCAAGTGCGATCCCTAGTCAAAATAAACACTGCATTCAGACAACTTCCAGCGGAAATACACAAAGTCCATTCATTGGTGGCTAAGGTAAACTGCATGAATCGAGGATTAGCCTGAAGCCACCCTCGCCTTGTAACTTAGCTCCAGTCTACTATTGGCCAAACAATGCACCGAAACTTCCCACAACGTATAGATATTAAAGTAAGTGTCCGTTGCTAACTTGGCAATTTATTGCTTCACTTGAATATGTAATCAGAATTAGGGTAGGTACTACCGAACCTAACTTAACTAGGTACATACCTACAGCTCTCTGGAATATGCAAAGCTTAATCCGGTGAATGCGTGTCAGAGTATTATAACATAGACTGACGCGCTGCTGCGGGTAAATTTACAGACGGCAGCGCATCAAGCTACCCCAATCTGTCAAATTTATCCAATTGAAAGTGAACCTTATGCTATAGTGATAAAGTTGAAAATCTATAAAAGAAATTTGACAGATCGGGGTAGCTGGATGTGCTGGTAAATGTACTTCGTGAATTTACTGCTTGAATAGCTATGAAGTGCATCGTAGATACTTCTAGAATATTGTTATCTAGAGTCTATTTGTTCACTTTACAATTACAAATGTGGCAATGAAACTTATTGTCGCCCTACCAGTCTGTGGAATCAATTAACTGCGGAGGTAGAATTATTAAACAAAAATTGAGGGATTTTTTAGTAAACCATTGTTATTATTCGATCACAGAATTTATTAATGACACTAAGATATAGTTTTTATTGATTTTGTCTACCGTATTTTGTGTTGTATTTATATGACATAGTTATAAATATAATATTTTTGCGATTACAATTTGATTCAATTTATTTTAATTTAATGTGACCATATTGTGTGTAAAACCTGTTGTTGTATTATGTTCTCTGTTTCGACTTTATTATAGACTAATTTTATGTAATATTTGTATGATGTAGTGTCCAGATTAAGATTTGCATGCTGTTAGGTAGAATGCAGAGTACTATTATTTTAATATAAAATCCTTTTATCTGTACCTGTGCTCAGCAAATAAATGATTGATTGAAAGATTGATAAAATTAATCTAGCTAAATATCGTAACTATTATAAAATAAATCTTATTGTAATTTTTTTCCTACAGTTATTGTACCTAAATATCTATGTGTACCTAGAAATAATTATAAATTAATTAAGTATATATTACTACAAACATGTTCTGACTATTTACAAGCGCTTTTTAAAGTCTACGTGAATAAAAACCTTTTTTATTTTATTTTTATTTATTGGTATTTCCGATCGGGTACAACATGGCAACCTTCATGCAGCGTGTACCTATATTCTTTTCTTAAGGGCCGAATATGCACTTTTGGTCTCTCTGGTGTTGCAAGTGTCCATGAGCGGGGTGATCACTTACCATCAGGTGACCCGCTTGGCTTGCTAGCTGTAATAAAACAAAGTAAATGTCTGTCTCCGTTTCAATCTTTTCCCATAGTTTGATAGTGTAATCTAAATATGCCCTCTCCAAATGGCCGGTCATAACCTTTATATTTATCAAATGCAAAACTTTATAGATTTTCCAAAAAAACGATTTTGTATCAGCCCGAAGTCAGGAAGTTGGCGGAATTACTTTTTTGAGACTCCCCTTTTACGCAGGTGGGTATAGTCCAGACACCCTTAATTTAATTAATCCTGAATGAAATTGATACTAACATTAGGCTAAGTTATACTAACATTATATGGATATTGTTATCTGAAATAAAATATTTGAATTTGAATTACACCTCCGTACCTCTGAGAGTTTTAAAGCCGGCGGTTCTATACCTGACCGTTTTCCGATTATGCTGCAATTCATCCCATCAGATCATGAGATTAAAGGAATAGAAAGCGTCGCTATGTTTGCCAGCACATTTGTGCTCTATAATATGTTCCGTGCGGATAGCTAGTCTCCATTGAAACTGGCCCCCGTGGCCGAAAATTCGACTATCAGGCCATCATCCATCAAGACCCTGGGCATGATCACCAGAGTACTATGAAGACTAATCTTTATTTCAGGCGGCCCAGTGGGCGTAGCTCATGGGTTCAATTCCCACCCAGGAACCACATTTGTTTGCATGAACATGTGTGTTAGTCCAGAGTCCGCGTGTATTTATCTATATAAGTATGTATTTACAAAAGCGAAGTATTAGGTATATCAGTTTTCTAGTTCCTTAATACAAGCTCTGCTTAGTTTGGGATCCGATGGCCGTGTGTGAATGGCCCACTATATTATGTCTTTCTATCCCAAACTTGAAGGGGTATTGTGACAAAGTTCATCAGCTTCATCGTCCGATCAAATTAAAACGAAATCAATTTAAATATGTATGGAAAATTTCAGTTCAATAGAAAACCGGGAAGTGAATCAAATTTAACTTGCAACATTTTATTACAGGCAGACGCCGGGACAGGTGAATGTATGTAAAACCTTATAATAAAAAGGTACTTTTGCATACAATTTGTGAACTGCAGTGTGCAGCGGCTAAGACAATCGCCACGCCCCTTCGTGTCGCAGGTTCGAGTCCCGTTTCGGTCAACTATGTCATATCCCTCCAAATGATGGACACATATCCATAGAAAATATTTAAGGGAGGTCTCTGTCCAGCAGTGATTATGAATTCCCTACATAAGTTTGATCGTATATTGCACTAAAAAACAAATAACTACTCTACGTAAAGAAATGACAATCCAAAAACTTTATACAATCTCCAACAAAGTTTTAATATTAAGGGCGAGAAAACTGAATCAGATTCGCTACAACCTTGTTATATTGGTACGCATGACACGCGAAAGCTTTTTAAATCAAATGAATTTAACATAAAATTTTAACAATACTTAAAAGGTCAGAGTGGCTGAGAGAAACAAAGGAAGGTGACCATTACGGATCGCAAATGGTCTATAAAAGAAAACCATTAAAGTTTTTGTGGTCACCGTTGCTTCACGACATTGTCGTGTAAGTTTTTATGCTCAGTTTTTGCTGGTAATACGAAATTTTATTAGAACTAAGTACTAGTAAAAGTTGTATCATAACTTCTGGGTACTTTAGGCTACTCGATGGATCAGACAACTTTGGCATTTGCCAATAATTCTAATAGGGTCACTGGTTTTTTTACGTAGCGATATTATTTGATGGTGTTATTGTATTACCAATTTCAGTTTCTACGTACTTTTAGTTGCTGTGAGTGAGTAATTATGTAATAATTATTTAACAATATAAATAATATTTGGTATACTCATACATTAAAATATTTATTGGCATGTTAACATGATTTATGACGTACTTATTAAAAAAAAAAACTACTGACTAGATCTCGATCAAACCAATTTTCGGTGGAAGTTTACAAAGTAAAGTACACATCATATATTTTTTTAGTTTTATTACTCTCTTATTTTAGAAATTACAGCAGGAGGGGGGGAAACAATTTACAATTTACCACTTTGGAAGTGTCTGTGTCTCTCGCGCAAAATATTCGGTTTATTAAAAAATATATATTAGGAACCTCAATATTATCATTTTTGAAGACCTATCCATAGATACATCAATACACATGTATGGGTTTGATGAATAATTTTTTTTTTTCTATTTATGAGTGAAAATCTTAATGCGTTTCACAGAATACATCTACGGGTAAGTTACAACAGTACATTCATTATAGTTTCGCAAATAAGTGGCTGTGACATATACGGACGGACAGACATACAGACATGGAGAATCTATAAGGATTCCGTTTTTTTACGGAACCCTAAAAACATAGGTGTGAACTAAGAAAGTATTTTTGAAAATCCAACCCCTAAGGGGTGAAAAGGGGTTACAAATAGGTACTAAGATTTATCCCGTAAGGGGTTAAAGTTGACAGTTTGTAAACAATATACGAAGTGTTATTCAGACAATAGTGGGGAGTGCTAAATCATAGCTGACACTGAACAGGTTCGTATGAACTAGATGCATATCTGATTTCGAGTACCACGCAGACGATGTCGCGGGCAATAGCTTGTTACACATATAATTTTAGTACATATTGGACCACGGGAACATTAACATGTCATCACCTAAAGATAGTTGCTATATTTTATAATGTAACAACTTTTTGACACTACAAATGTAAAGTTAGTTAAAGTGACTTTTAATATTGCTACTTAGTTATCAAAATTCAAGTATATAGAGTTCAAAGGCCTTTCTTTAGTGTTTGTACCACTATAAAAAGGACCTTGACTCTACCAACACTAATCCAGCTAGGTAGACTATGGCCTATGGACTATGTTCTCTCATTGTGTGAGGAGGTCCTTGTTCTGCAGTGGGAGACCGCCTATTGTACAGACGCCAATAAATATTGTAAATAAATGAAATAATGAAATTTATTCAGCACTTGGGTATTAAGATACAGTTGTACTTGTCAAGCTTGCAATGGAGTACAGACGCCAGCACATCAAGCTGCACCAATCAGTCAAATTTCCCCAATTGAAAGTGAACCTTATGCTCATGTGATAAAGTTGAAAATCTATAAAAGAAATTTGACAGATTAGGGAAGCTGGATGTGCTGGCGTCTGTACATGTTTATGTTGTGAGAATTATGTATGATTGTATTTTAAAATCTATGTTTATGTTTATATATTAATATTTAAAATAATTCTTTTAATAATTAACTTTAATGATTGTAATTGGTGTTCTACCGTTTTAATTAAAGTAAACTAAAATAAATAAACGAATAAATATGTTGTAATTCTTAAATTCTTACCTATGGCGTGCAATATAGAGGATTTATCTTATCTTAGCTTAATACATAAAATAAATTATTCAAAATTATTTGTAACGTCTTATATCCGTACCTATTATGAAAATAAAAAAATGCTTTAAAGCCGCAAGACTTGACTTGGAAATCATTAGCACTTCTGTAACAAAATTAAATTATACTTGAGTACTCGCGGTCGGTAAAGTCGAACAACTTTAGTGGATACACAACCTCATAATTAGTAGGCAGTAAGGTTTGTTTTCGTACAGCAAATGTATCCACTGACTAGCCTTCCACTACACGAACAACCTAAAAAGCTCTCCAGGTTTCCAAGAAAATCTTGAGATTCTTTGAATAATATAAAAAGCATCCAACAAACAGGTGTAGTTTACAGGCTCCGCCCCGAATGTAAGTTTTTTATTAAAATGTAAAGGAGAAAGAATATTTCCATTGTAAGTGGCTAAGTAATACTAAGTATTGTTTCAGTTTGTTTCTAAGTTTATCGCGAAATCACTTAAAAGAGTTTCGAAGTGCAGGTAAGAGCGCTCAATTTAATTAAAAGTAGTTCTACTGGGATTCGAACTTGGAATAGCGTTCCCGGTATTGCACTTAAGATTTCTATACAATATAGGTATCATCTGCGTTTTGTATGATACTACGGTACCTGTTTTGTTATTTCTGAACTCATGGGAATTAACGTCTTCTTGTTACATAAGCTGAACTCATTAAAACTAATATGATAAGTTGTATTTTGTTTTAATTTTTCGCAATGTAATATGTTTACGGTCTTTAATATTGTTGGTCTTCTTTAAATGGTATCCTGGGACATTATTCACACACAGCCATCTGATCGCAAACTAAGCAGAGCTTGTAAAATGAAAACCAGACAACTAATATACTACATATACTACTTTTCTATTGTTAAAAGATCCCGGATCGGGCCAAATTTTTCTTTTTATAGAAAATTCCCAAAATCACGGATATTTCTATAAAAAGAAAAATTTCTCAGCATCAGCCTGGCAGTTGGCGGTATTATAGCCCCGTGCCTCGGAGAGCACGTAAAGCCGTCGGTCCTGTACCTGACCTGTTTCCGATCGGAGGCGTCCCATTCGGATTATAAACAGTGCTCCTGTGTTAGCGCACACACTTGTGCACTATAATATGTCCCACGCAGATAGCTAATCTCCATTGAGACTGGCCGCCGTGGCCGAAATTCGGCTAGGATGTGCCATTGTATATTTATAAATAAACTGTGCGGAAAATGTAAATTAAATTTAAATAGTAACCGATTACTTCATTTAAACATTTGATAAGCAATTTAATTTTTAATTAAAATGAAAAAATCCCTGCTGAAAATCCAGAGTATTCGAATGCGGTACCTTATTTTAAGGATAATAAACTCCAAAATAATATTCGATTATTACGTTTCTAGAAATTCTTTTCTAGATGCAGTAAGAAACCTATTTCTTTTTATTATATCTTGGTTCGTCTAACAGACTGCCATCCGATCCCAAACGAGGCAGAGCCTGTACCACGCAAAACTTTATAAATTATAGCTTATGTGTTATTCGGATACATGAGCTATATTAGGTACTACAAAATTTTGATCAAAATCCATTCGGTAGTATTTGCGTGAAAGAGTAACAAACATCCATACATCCACACATCCATAATCAAAAACTTTTCCATTTATAATATTAGTAGGATAAATGACAGTCGGATACACAGTACAAATAAAATCGTGCACATCGTCATACTCGGGATTCAAAAAATGATGATTTTATTCGATGGTGATTTTATTGAATGGTTTATCGGTGCGAATTATGCAAATAAAAAAAAGTACCCGGGATTTTCATTACAGGGTTTGATTATAAATTTAATTGGTAAAAATTTAAAGTTTTGAATTTGAATTCTTAGTTTTATTCAGTCATGTGTATATTTATAGTACAACTACCTAATATTTATTTTTTTTATACTATATTTAGCGATTTCACTTTGGCTTTAATTACAATAATAAATAAATATCTAAGAACAACTAACAAACTGCGATCTGATCCCAAACTAGGCATAGTCTGCACCATGGCAACCAGACACAACTGTACATAATTCTACAGTCAATTCGCAAGTCATTGGGTAAGTACCTTTAAACGTCTAACAATATTGATTTGACATCACTACGCACAGACCTTTATCTCGGCCCTTTGAACTCACCCTCCAAACTGAATAGTCACGCTTAGAAGATCTGCTTACGTACAAGACGGATGCCCTCTTATCCTAATGAAAATTTACCTTCGGAATGATAATCGTTCATTTTAAACCAACCATTTTAGTATCTATATATTGTAAATGTATTTACAGAAAAAATTATTAAAATAAATGCAGTGGAAATGAGAGCTCTGAGAAGTATGTGTGGTGTGACTTTGAGAGACAGAATACGAAATAGTGATATAAGAGAGCGTCGTGGTGTGAAAGAGGATATAGTCACAAAGATTGAAAAAGGTATGGTAAGAAGGTTTGGGCATTCAGATAGGATGAATGAAAGAAGAAGGGGAAGATCTCGTAGAACATTCTCTGAACAAATCGGAGATGTTCTCAAGAAAGGCCAGGTCAGAAGTATCCTAAACCGGCGAGCATGTATGAAGAATATGACAGTAAATGAGGCGAAGGAGGTGTGCAAGGATCGTGACAAATTGAAGTCCGTTGTCTCTGCCTACCCCTCTGGGGAACAGGCGTGAATCTATGTATGTAGGTATTGACTGAAAATTCATGGGCTTAAGTTTGGTTTCTGTAAACATATATATCTTGAATTTCCACCAGGTCAATTTACACAACGACAAATTTTCACTAAAATCACCCATAATAATTTAATTGAAATTGTAAAACTATACAGTATTTAAAACTAAATGTTGTAGATAAATTATTATAAAATAAAAAAAAAATAAAAAGGTTTTTATTCACGTAGACTTTAAAAAAGCGCTTGTTAATAGTCAGAACATGTTTGTAGTAATATAATTAAGTATACATAATTATTTCTAGTTACATAGATATTTAGGTACATGGATTGTATTTATAAAATTTATTTCTTAATAGTAATGATATTTATACTACATTGTATTGAATTATCGTCACAGAGATTATGTTTAAGTTTAATTGTCTAAATTTATAGTTTCAGCTATATTTTACTATATATTGTCAGTATGGTTCTGTCTATATTAAGGTACGAATTGAATATTACTATTATGGCGGACCTTCTGTTTATAACGACGCGCTTTAATGCTATTGATTACTCCTGCCCAGGTAGAAAAACAGGAGCTCCCCATATTTCCCCGTGGGCTCCTAAAAGGCGACTAAGGTTGTCGGGCTGCACTTGCATCTGTATACTAGCTACCAGATAACCGCGGGCGCCAACTCTGAAGACTAATCAGAAATTTTCTTAACAGAAACTGTTCTTCGGTTGTTGTACTTCTTAACAGTTTTTGCCTGACTTGGAACTTGGACCCAGGACCTCATTATCTGCGGTTGAACACGCTACCGCTAGACCAAAGAGCATTATAATTATAATAATAATAATATCCTGGAACATTATTTACACACTGCCATCTGATCCCAAACTAAGCAGAGCGTGTACTATGGAAACCAGATAACTGATATTATACTACATATACTACTTTTCTTTCATAAATACATACTTATATAGATAATCACACCCAGACTCAGGACAAACAGACATGTTCATGCACACAAATATCTGTCCTGGGTGGGACTCGAACCCACGACCTCCGGCGTGAAAAGCAAGCATGCATTTGCGAACCACGCTAACAGGACCGTCGAATTATTATATATTAATTTAGCATAAAACGAACCCTGCAGAAATATTTAAGTTAAGATTAACTAAGTATTTGTATAAAGAGCTGAAATTAAATTCTTATAAGTAATTTTCTCACAATATATTGCGTGGTTTACGTTAAGGCGATGAAAGAAGACCACACCGTTCGTATAAAGGAAAATGTTGCTTATGAAATCACTTTGATAATAATTAATAAGCTACAAAATAATTTAATCCCGTGGCTTAAGTCTTCATTCAACTTAAAGCCCTTAGGTACATAATCTATTATTATATTTTTTGAAGTAGAACTTCTTTTAGCTTGACTATGCGTACAAAAAGAGTGATCGGGCGAGGCGAACGGAAGATGAGTTAAGTTACTTTAAGAGATATAAGTTAGTTAATATATTAAGAAAGAGAGTTACGTTTAGTACCTACATTACAGGGCCAAGAGTTATATAAGGTATATTACTACACAGTTTCATTAAAATCCGTTGCGTAGTTTTTGCGTGAAAGAGTAACAAACATACTCAGTCACACACTCATAAGCTTTTGCGATTATAATATTATATTAGTGTAATACCACACTATGATATATATAACACCTCCTCTCATCCATTCTACTTGTGTGATTGTCTAACTTTTTTAACAGCTACTTGATTGTATGCAAGCAGGAGAAAGCCTGAAAGGAGACGGATACGTTTTCTTACAATATTGGGCTCGGATGTACAAAGATAAAAGTGGTGTCAATTAATGGGTCTATAAATTATCAGCCAATCACTAAAAAATCCATGGATTAATCCAATCTGTGAGCAGAGTTATAAAAGATTTCGTCTTAATAGAGAGGTTTGACGATGTTAATGATGCAATCTCTAAAGTTGTTCATTGGTTTAATGCCAATAATCTTGTGCTTAATGATAAGAAAACTAAAGTCATTAAATTCACTACACCGAATGTGAAACAGGCGACAACCAATGTACAACTTAATGGAGCTAGGTTGGACCCTGTTGAATCAACTGTGTTCTTGGGTATCACTATTGACTCAAAGCTACAAAGGAGCCCACAAATAGAAAAACTGTCCGGCAAATTAAGTTCTGCAGCATATGCAGTGAAAACTATTAGACGGCTGACTGATGTTGACACAGCTAGAATGGTTTATTTCAGTTATTTTCATAGTGTAATGTCCTATGGAATTCTTCTCTGGGGTAGCTCTGCTGACATTGACACCATATTTATATTGCAAAAAAGAGCTGTAAGAGCTATCTATAATCTTGGCCCGAGAGTGTCTCTAAGAGAAAAATTCAAAGAGGTCAACATTCTAACTGTACCATCTCAGTATATATATGAAAACTTACTATATGTGCATTAAAATATCGATTCCTTCTGTAAAAGGAGCGATACACATAATGTAAATACTAGATATAAGAATAATCTCATACTGCATACTACCCGTCTCCACAAAATAAGTAACTCTTTTATGGGGCAATGTATAAGATTCTATAACAAACTTCCCAATGATATTAGAGAATTGTCTACGAATAAGTTTAAAGGAATTATTAAAGCCAAATTGTGTAGCAGGGCATATTACAAAATTTCTGATTATTTAAGTGATAAAAGTGCTTGGGATGGAGTTGTTCTGAGTCAACACACATGATTGTAATTAATCTTAAGTATATTTTATTTTAAAAAAGGATTCCTACTGAGTTTTCTGGCAGTGTTTCTCAGTAGCTGCCACGTCATGCACTGCACGGTAGGGTAAAAAAAATATGACGATTCCACATAAATGTAAAATTTTTACGGAATAAACTTACTTTGACTTTGACTTTGACTTTGACTTATGTACCAACCTATACTAAACAGCTGATTTTTAAGGGCGATTGCTATTTAATAGTTATCCGTGTCCAGTATGTTAACAAAAGTCGTACACGTTAAGCAATATCAGAAGTCCGTAGAGAGAATGCAGTTGTCGAGGAATATATAAACAAAACAATAAAAAATACTCAAATCACACACGCACTAAACGATACGAGAAACGAGTGACCGATCATAGATTAAGATTCAAAATCTGTCAACCATGTCATAGATTAAAAATATAGTTGCCAATTACTAATAAATCGATTTGAACGATAACCGATATTATGATTTCTATTTATATTGTTTATAATTATTTTTTTTAAATGGAAATCCGTTGTCTCTGCCTCTGGGAAACAGGCGTGAGTCTATGTATGTATGTATGTATATTTAATTTTTTACTGTTGACATTATGTTAATGTAATTAATAATTATTATAATTAAATCGGTTACCTGGTGTCTGGTACAAGAGGATTTATATTACATTGTTTGAACTCATAAACGTTAATCGATTTTAGTAATCAACAACCAATTTAATTCGTGACTTAAACTTATTTTGAGATTTCTCGTTTCCCAGATTGTAATATGGGTCAATTTTTTAGTTTGAAATAGAAAAATATAACGCTTTTTTTAAACCATATCTCAACTTATTACAGTCAGGCCCAGAAATCCCCGTCTCCTTTGTGTCCAGGCGCAATTGATGTCCAGGCTATCGGTAGGCGTAATAAAATGATTCGGTAAGCATTTTTGTGCACGCCAAATGCTGCATCTCGGTTTTGAGGGATCGGTCGTCAGTGGAGCGGCGCATTTAAAAAAGCTCTTTTTGCTTTTAAGCCTTTGCGGCGGTAGCCTATGCCCATAGAGGGGGTGCCGGGGATCACCGTTCCTTTAAGCCCTTTCTTGGGAGCTTGCCACAGTCCTGCGAACCTGCGAATTATTATTCTGCGCTTGAGTCATGTGGTCTGAAGCACACTCGTTTTTTGATAATAAATATGTATTACTTATGTATATACATTTTAATGTAAATCGTCATATAATGGATGATAAAAAAATATTTTTCAGTAGCAAAATTGGAAACTCCTAATCTGAAACATAGTTTACTTTTAAAAGTAAATCACTTATACAATCTAACTTTTAATTAATTCTGTAAAGTGACTTTTAGGTTGTTTCATAAAATGAATTTTAGTAAAAAAAATATTTTGATAATGCCCAAAACTTACCTACATCTAAAAGTTGAAATAAATTAAAAGAGGCATTAGTGATTTTACGAAATCCACAACGGTGTATAATCATATTTAATGATGGTTCACAAATATGCTCTAAGCAAGCATAGATGCCAGCACATCAAGCTATTCGATCTGTCAAATTTCCCTAATTGAAAGAGAACCTTATGCTTTTGTGATAAAGTTGAAAATCTATAAAAGATATTTGACAGATTGAGGTAGCTTGATGTGCTGGCGTCTGTACAATTAATTTAAAAAAGTCTGGAATAACTTTGGCTTAATTAAATAATTTTACTTTTAGGGTCTCGTTAGTTTTCGTGGTATTTGTTGAAGCTACCCTTTGTCTACGAATTTTTTAAAAAAAATTAATTAAATGTCAGCTGTCATAGTTTTTTAAAACAGTTGCTGGGATTGGAGAAACTGGTAATTGGTTCTTGGTTAACTGACGAAAACATATATTATATAAAATGTTTCGTTATTTTACATTACACAAGCTCTATCCAGTGATTTTACCCGCGTTTTATCAATTTATTAAAGCGTATTTCTTAATTCAAGTGAAATGCTTTCTAAACTTAAACGAACTTAGTTTAAAATTAGCTTGAATTTTTCATTTGTCTATTTTTATATATAATTTCAAAACTTATAAAAAGAGGTAGGGCACAGCGTTCATTCGCTCAAAGAGCAGCCCGACTGGGGAAGTACCTCCACCTTACAGAAGACATTCCTTAATAATAACATTAATAATTTAATGTTGCGTTTCCGAGTGTGTATAAGGTCACCAGAGCTCATTGGGGTGGGGGGAAGGGTCAGCAACACTTGTTTGCTAACTCTTAAAGGCCGGCAACGAACCCGCGACTCCTCTGGTGTTGTTGTTATTTATATTTGTTGTTTTTACTTATTTTCCCTATCATGAGAATCGATTATTAATGCAATAACATCATATAATATCAATTAATTCAAATAAGCGTCACTTGTCTTGCATTTAATACCTTTCTGAACTGCAAACTTTGGGATGTTTTTTCTATTTATCAAAGTTTAATATATTTAATACCTGCTGCTGGGCAAGCGACAGGGTATGTCGGGCTACCAGTAGATTACCGGTGTACCTACTAAAACCCCACGGTGTTTCCACGACTACCTTTTACTCTAGGCCACGGGATTCATGCGAGCATTCACTGCTGCCTAGACAGGTTTTGACCCATCTCCACGTAGATGGGCCCCGTCAAACAGAAGGATCAGTCCGCCTTCCATCCAAAAGACGCGCGAGATATACGAGCGTCACCTTTCCGGGCCTGTTCTGATCAGGCGACAGACTGCCCTAAGTCTGTCACCCACAGGTCATTCCTTCAGGATAAAGATCCACCACGAATGCTCTCCGACGCCTTTGTGGTCTCCTGACGGGGGCTGGATCGGAGCTGCTAAGCTCTCGCTCCGGTTCCACCACCTCCTTCGCGACCATCACCTACTCAAAGAAAGAAGCAACGGCAAGCCAACTGGTCTCGCTCTCAACCATGGACAGTACCATGTTCGGTAGCAAGAAGACCTCCGCACCAAGTGCGGTGACCAAGGCACGACGTCGTACTGCCCATGCTGGAAATTTCAGTAGTGGTGAAGCGCCATATCCTCGGCGTCACCGCAGTGGTGACACTCAGACGTCTGCTCACGGCCTATGAGTCGCAGGTACCTTCCGAAGCATCCATACTCCTGGAGGATCTGCGAAACCGATATGTAAGAGCACCGCCTCTCCAGCCACGCTTCCAGTATGGGAAAAAAAGGCCAATTGTGGCATAATGCCACAATTGGCCTTTTTTTATGGCATAGGGCGACAAACGAGCAAGCGGGTCACCTGATGGTAAGTGATCACCGCCGCCCAAGTACGCCCGCAACACCAGAGGTGTCACGGGTGCGTTGCCGGCTTTTAAGAGTCAGCCAACAAGTGTTGCTGACCCTTCCCCCCACCCCAATGAGCTCTGGCGACCTTACTCACACGCAGAAAAACAACATTAAAGTTATTAATGTTATTATTAAAGTATATCTTCTGTAAGGTACTGCCCCAGTCGGGCTGCTCTTTGAGCGAATGAACGCTGTGCCCTACCCCTCTTAAAAGGCTGCTTGTGTCTTGGCCTGCTTTTTATATCTGCAGTAATTCAAATATTATTATTTCGAAAAATATGCATAACCGTAAAAGGTAACCAAACAAATTACTACGCAGTCAAAAGCCGTCAAAACACATTGACAGCTAACAAATTCTGTTACCGTCAAATATGCGGGTAAAACGCGATGTGTGATTGATTTCCTGTACCGCATTTTCTCAGCCAGGTGTTTAGAAATATGGGCTCGCGAATACAGAGAATAAATAGTTCTTTTATTCAATGATGGTGATTGATTGTTAGGAGTTGTTCGGAGCATTTTACGTTTACCGCCCGAATTTACTTCAATTTTATGAAGAAAGGAGGTGTGTTGACTACCTTGTTGGTCTAGCGGTAGCGTGTTCACCCGCAGAGAACGAGGCCCCGGGTTCAAATCCTGGGTCGAGCCAATAGTGATTTTGTGACTTTTCTGTTAAAAGAAAAATTTTTCAACATCAGCTTGAAGTCTGGCAGTTGGCGGTGTTATACCCCCGTGCCTCGGAGAGCACATAAAGCAGTCGGTCCTGTACCTGATCTCTTTCCGGTCTTGTCGCTCGGGGTCCCATCGGATTACACAGGTAAAATATTTTTTTTTACCGCGTGCCTAAGGCAAAAATCCAAATGGCGACTTTGTGGAAACTTTTTGAGCAGACCTTTGTCCAGCTGTGGACGATTTTAGGCAGATGATGATGGTAATGATTAAATTAAAATCAAGCATTACTAATGTGTAAATATTTAGCTAACTAATGCTATTTGATTTGACCATTGTTTTTCGCGTATGTCCCTTGTTGCGGGTTGGTCCCAGGACGTACTGTTATAGAACACACGAGTAGTGTATGCGATGATATATTCGACCAATCACATTATGAATAAATTGGTTTCTCATACGTTTAATCTCAATTTTATTAAACGGAATGATAATATGTCAGTTTATACACATGCACATAAATGTAGTTTTTTTATTAGTCTGTATCTATTTCCCACAGCGGACTAAAGGGCTCCTTTAGTTTGCCAGTCGTTACCAAAGGAGTTTTCGTCATCACACTATCTCCTTTTGGATCTGCCACGTCGAGTAATTTTGAAGAACCTAATTGGTTTTAATATGAGGCCATCGATTTGGGTGCATACGAGAAGCATGTCCAGTCCAGTCCTACTTCAGACTGGCAGTCTTTTTCCCAAACAGCTATTCGAGTTCTGGAGCGCAGTATTATGTTTCGGACTCTATTCGTCCACTGCTGGACAATGGCCTCCCTTTAAAGATCTGTCCAATTGCTGGCCTTGCTCTTTTTTGGGTTTGGCTCTATCCGCATCTACCTGTTTCCAGCTAACCTCACGAGATCATCGGTCCATCTTGTGGAGGGCTTGCCTACGCTGCGTCTTCCTGTACATGTTCGCCACTCTAGAATCTTTCTGCCACTTTAATTTAAACAGTAGATTTCGGTATCAGTTTAACGAGTGATTATTCATTAAGTAATAAAAGCGACGAACGCCCAGTAAAGCCTCACGGAGGATTGTAAGAGCTCATAAAAAGCCATTAAACGATTTGTGGTATCCCAGTCTCGATCTAAAGTAACAATGTTATACTAAGTATAGTCTGTTCTTTGTTAGGTATGAGAGCTTAAAACGTTTGACATGTTGTTTTGCATGTATGGTTGGAGTAGGATTGGCGTTCTTAGTAAAACCGATCGTTACATTTGCCTTCGTTAGTAGACTGTTATATGTAGAGTTTGAGTCTTTAATAACTAGAAATAATTATGTATACTTAAATATATTACTACTTACTAACATGTTCTGACTATTTACAAGCGCTTTTTTAAAGTCTACGAGAATAAAAACCTTTTTTATTTATTTATAGATCTCTAGAGGAATGCAGAGTCTCTCAACAAGTGGGTCTGAAAATGAACATGGATAAGACGAAAATCATGTCAAACGTCCATGTTGCACCCACTCAATTGAAAGTTGGTGACTCTGCACTCGAAGTTGTAGAGAACTATATTTACCTAGGACAGACCATCCAACTAGGTAGGTCCAACTTCGAGAAGGAGGTCAATCGTAGAATCCAACTCGGATGGGCAGCGTTCGGGAAGCTACGTAACATCTTCTCGTCCAAAATACCGCAGTGTCTCAAGTCGAAAGTCTTCGACCAGTGTGTGTTGCCAGTGATGACATACGGAACAGAGACGTGGTCGCTCACTATGGGCCTTATTAGAAGGCTCAAGGTCACCCAAAGAGCAATGGAGAGGGCTATGCTCGGAGTTTCCCTGCGGGATCGCATCAGAAATGTCGAAATCCGCAGGCGAACCAAAGTCACCGACATAGCCCGAAGAATTGCCAAGCTGAAGTGGCAGTGGGCAGGGCACATAGCTCGTAGAGCCGACGGCCGTTGGGGCAGAAAGGTTCTCGAGTGGCGACCACGAACCGGAAGACGCAGCGAGGGCAGGCCCCCTACAAGATGGACCGATGATCTTGTGCGGGTCGCTGGAAATCGCTGGATGCGGATAGCGCAAGACCGGCAATTGTGGAGATCTTTGGGGGAGGCCTTTGTCCAGCAGTGGACGTCTTTCGGCTGATATGATGATGATGATGATGAGAAGGAATTCAGGAACTATTTCGATGTAGTAAAATTTATCTATATCTATTAAACTTATCAATAAGCCCTTTGCCAATAACTTAAATAAGCTAACTAACTAAATCGTTACTATTATAAATTAAATGTTATTTCTAAATGTTTTCATACAAGCCGTATATCTAAATATCTATTTATACCTGAAATAATAATTATGTATACTAAATTACTTCAAACATGTTCTTACTACTTACAGGCGCTAATTTAAATTTAAAAAAAATTAATGAAGTAAAACTGGGGAAATTCTCTACAAAGGTTTTTAATATTTTATTTTCGTTCGTTTTATGTTTAATCTTTAGGCAAAATTTCTGGCACTAATTCTACCTTTATACATTAAAGGTAGAATAAGTGTCAAAGGCATTCTGGCGGTCAAACTTGGTGCACTTTAATATATTCAAAATTTAAAATAAAATATGCATTTATAAGTAATTAAATTTTTTTTTCTTTTCTTCATACTTACAACTATTTTTACAGGTACAACCCAATACAATAGTGTAGCCAAAAACTTAGACAACCTAATTTCTATAACTAATTATATACAATGTTATCCTTGTGAATTCACTCAGTGTACATGCAAAAATCCCTCTGCCTAATACAATTTTAGATTTAGGTATAGCATTATTCGCTATGTAGAGCGTAAACCTAATCTCATAAAATATAAATTTAAATGTCCAGGGGGTCTCAAACAAGCACCCTCTACCAATCCGATCTGGTAGTGTGTATCTCTCGTAGCTTAACGCAAAGAGCCTACCCCGATTTGGTACCCGAAAGGAGTCGTAGTTCGAAATCCGCTGGACGATTAAATTTCGAATTCCCATTTTGTTGATTAACAATTTAATTGTTTTTTTATTGTTGTTGACTATCTGATCATTTATTGGTTGAGTTTATAATCTTTCATTCATAATAAAATAAAATAAAAAATATTTTTATTCACGTATACTTTGAAATGCACTTGTAAATAGTCAGAATATGTTTGTAGTAATATATAATTTATTTATTTATAATTCTTTCTAGGCACATATAGATATTGAGTTACACGCATTGTATGAAAACATTTACAATCAGATTTATTTTATAATAGTAATAATATTTAGCGTTACGTTAATACACATGATCTCCTTGACAATAACTTAATATAAACTATATATTAAGTTATTGTCAAGGAGATCATGTGTATTAATGACATATAGATATTGAGTTACACGCATTGTATGAAAACATTTACAATCAGATTTATTTTATAATAGTAATAATATTTAGCGTTACGTTAATACACATGATCTCCTTGACAATAACTTAATATAAACTATATATTAAGTTATTGTCAAGGAGATCATGTGTATTAACGTAATTAAAACATTTAGCTTTAATAATTTAAAATATATCTTTAAAGAATAAATATTTTATATAATCATTTTATAATACTATATACTTATTAGTATGTATAGACATCGTGTTTAATCTCTGTGATAGGAACCACAAATTGCAGCATCCACAAAACTATTATCACGATCCAACAGCATCTTAAGAAATAAAATTCCTAATCCGACCTCTCGCAACTTTTCTACGTAAAGTAGTGGATAATCCTAACATATTGCTATGAGATTTTCTGCTCTTTGAAAACGTTATATTCTTGGTAGGATAAAACGTAATCATATCACACACTTACGTACACCTAATCGTAGTAATAACGTAATAGCAGTTTGGGTACATACTCAATTTCGACAGGTAGGTATAATCTATATATATAAAAATCAATGCCACTTTTCGTTGTAATGTTTTAACAACGCCTTTACCGATTTGGTTAATTTTGGTCTTGAATTATTCGTGGAAGTCCAGGGAAGGTTTGTACGTAGAGAAAATTAAAAAAAAGTCTTGAAAAAGTGTAAAATCAACATCTTTCTATACTCCCATATACAAACAATTTGTACTCATACTTAAAAGCGTAGCGAAGCACGTACCGGGCCGCTAGTATAATAATAATAATAAATAGGGACAATGTCACACAGATCATCCTAGCCCCAAACTAAACAAAGCTTATACTATGGGTACCAGGCGACGATATACATACTTATATAGATAGATAAATACTTATATACATAGAAAACATCCATGACTCAGAAACAAATATTCGTGCTCATCACACAAATATTTGAACTTACTGGCATTCGAACAGGCAGGTAGGCAGGTAGGCATGAGCACTACCAACAAGGTAACGGTGACCGTCAAAAGTATAAAAAGTCAAGGTATAAAAGTTACAATGAAATCAAATGAGTTTGAACCTTTTAGAAAGCTAATGGAATTTCGTTCGGTGATCTGGCATATTTAATAGCAGTATAAAGGGGTAAAATTCCTGGGTAACAAGAGTATTATGTTCACTCATTCCTTTAGCTAGACAGCTATTGTTTCAGCGGGTCTAGGTACGCAAACTTATGCGGATTAAGGCAAGATGAAACCTGTGCGTATAAAACAATTTAGGTCAAAATATCTTTTACTAAGAATTTAAAATTGGTTGGCCCTCATCGGTCTAACGGAATCGTTTTCAAATGAAGATCTTCTTGGGTCCTGGGGCTCTACCGGCTAAGTCGCCGAACATCGATTTCTTAAATGGCCATCAAATAAATAAAGGTTAAAATGACTTAATCAATCTTTAAATCGGCTTTCATGAGCACATATGACGTCGTAAATGGTCCGGAATCGATTGTCAACGTTGAAGCCGATTTAACGATTGATTAAGTCATTTTTAACCTTTATTCATTTGAACGTCATTTAAGAAATCGATGTTAGGTGACTTAGCCGGTCGAACCCCTGGATTCAAATGGGATTCTTCTGATAAGAAGTTTCTCAGCATCTGCCCAAAGTGGGGGAGTGTGCGTTATAACACCCTGGACCTTGGGAAAGTACCAAAAGCCGATCCAATCTGAACTCTTTCCAGTTGTGATGCTAGTAGCCAATCGGATCATGAGACTTATGGAATAGAAAGTGCCCCTGTGTTAGCACAGACACTTGGCTAGTCTCCATTGAGACTGGCCATCATGGCCCAAATTTGTCCAGGACATTATATATGGTACACGTTATCACGACGGCATTTGCTACATGCTCGTTTGGTGAATCGGGTGCGTCGGCCTTACCACTTGGGAATATAAAGATATCTGCCTACACACAAGACATTATTAATCAATTTAATTAAAGACCATGATTTAGTATTCTTGTTTGTTTGTTAAGTAATTATACATACTTTTATTTATAATTTCGAGTTACAAGCCATCTGCCATAAAATAGGGCACCGGTATAACCTTAAAAGTTGTTCGATGACGTCATAGAGACCTATTTAGTTGGGATTATTTCCAAAACTCCACCATACCCTTAGAAATTATTTTTCAAACAAATGGAACATTCATAAACGTCGTGAGTGGCTGAGCGTATGACGATGTGGTGACCATTTAGCTTGAGTAATACCTATGGCTAAATAACTTACAGAATGAAAGCTACCTTGTAACTCCCAGTTTCTTTAGTAGAATAAAATTGGGAGTTTTTAGCCAAATTTTTTTCGCTGAATAGATTATATAATCCTGTATGTTACATAAGAACGGATATCTCAAAACACCCGAAATTTCTCTTGTGGGTAGTACGCAGTAATTTTTGGGAATATACCGACATCATGTCAGTCAAATGACATCCAGAAGAGCGAATGGCGAGAATATTTGCGACGTAGCATCGCCATTTATGATTCGCTGTTCGTCAACTTTATATTATTTTAATATGATATGTTTGTGAACATAATTGTTTTATATACCTAGTGCTCAGACCTAGTGAAGTAACCATTAAACGATTTGACATTCATGGAATAACTTATTTTACTCTGAACACCTCTCCAAATAGTAAGAAGAAGCTGATACATACACCTTACACCATAATCGTCACGCTTTGGTTATCGCAGTATGATGGATATAATTCACAGAGAGACACTGCTGCCCGTTCTCTGGTATTCCTTCGGGCCGATTTCTAAGCCCGCTGTGGGATGGAGTGGTAATATTCTTCGCCTTTAATCACACAGCGTTCTATATGAGCATTTCAATTTTAATAATTATGAACCCGTTTGCGTGTTTATGGCGCAATTCAACTGTTCATACAACGACACAGACTCAAATATCCCGGTGGGCTTATTATTGGAGATATATATTATTGGAGAAAACGTATTACAATCGAAAGGAGAAGACCTCGTAGAACATTCTCTGACCAACGATCTCAAGAAAGACCAGGTCAGAAGTACCCTAAGCCAGCGAGCATGTATGAAAAATATAATGACAGTAAACGAGGCAAAAGAGGTGTGCAAAGATCGTGACAAATGGAAATCTGTTGTGTTTGCCTACCCCTCTGGGAAATAGGCGTTAGTCTATGTATGTGTGTATGTATGTTTGTATTACTATAGTTAACGCATTAATTTAAAAATTAAATCATTGGTCTGACGGGAAATATAATGGACAAGTAGGATATATATGAAGCTTTCCCTCTGGAATATTTTTCTACTCTGTGCCTTGGGCCATCTTACTTCTTATGTTTACGACGTTAATGCCAGCGGTAGATTTCCGCTCTGGCTGTTCAGGAAACTGACGGAGCAACGCTTCCGGATGTCAGCTTGTTTGCGACCTCCTTATCTCTGATGTGAGCCACACGTGTTTATATGTCATTCAGATTTTTGTTTTTACCCTCAAACATCCTGGTTTGTGGTGGTTATTCAGGAAATAAGTAGCTTATTATGTGGTTGCTATCACTGAAAATCAAATAAAGGACATTTTTACGACGCATTTAATTTCGTAGAGGCGCTATATATGTATTTATGTTATTCTCAATGAAGTCCAAACAGGGTATAAGCTTTAAAAAATAAAACCAATATGTAGGTCAAGTTTTTATATCATCATCATATCAGCCGAAAGACGGTCACTGCTGGATAAAGGCCTCCCCCAAAGATCTCTACAATTGCCGGTCTTGCGCTATCCGCATCCATCGATTTCCAGCGACCCGCACAAGATCATCGGTCCATCTTGTAGGGGGCCTGCCCACGCTGCGTCTTCCGGTTCGTGGTCGCATGAACCTTTCTGCCCCAGCGGCCGTCGGTTCTACGAGCTATGTGCCGCCCACTGCCACTTCAGCTTGGTAATTCTTACGGTTATGTCTGTTACTTTGGTTCGCCTGCGGATCTCAACATTTCTGATTCGATCTCGCAGGGAAACTCCGAGCATAGCCCTCTCCATTGCTCTTTGGGTGACCTGAAGCCTTCTAATAAGGCCCATAGTGAGCGACCACGTCTCTGTTCCGTAAGTCATCACTGGCAACACACACTGGTCGAAGAGTTTCGACTATATTTTTTATATATGTTATGAAATATGTTTCATTGACCTCGACAATGATTTTGAGAATTTACTGCTAATAAAATTTTCTCGGGTTTTACACCTCCGTGCCTCAGAGAGCGCGTGACGCTGATCCTGTACCTGACCCCTTTCCAGTCGTGTCTCTAGTCGTCCCATCGGATCATGAGAGTAATGGAATAGAAAGTGCCCCTGTGTAAGTCAGACCTACTATTGCTGATGAACAAAACATACCTAAGCTTACGGAACTCGAAAATTTCGAATTCTTTGGAAGTCGGTAAAGAATTGTATTTGTTCTCAACTTCCCCCTGAAAAGTTACCTGACCTACTGGGTCGCAAGCTGACGTACAGACGCCAGCACATCCAGCTACCCCAATCTGTCAAATTACTTTTATAGAACTTTACCACCTAAGCATAAGGTTCACTTTCAATTGGGGAAATTTGACAGATTGGGGTAGCTTCACGTGCTGGCGTCTGTACACCACCATATTAACGAAGTCTGACTGTTTGGTAGCAGGAAGTTTTAGTTGACATGTATAGTGAAAGTCAAAGTCAAAAATTCTTTATTCTGTAAAAATCTTACATTTATGTGGAATCGTCATATTTTTTTACCCTACCGTGCAGTGCATGACGTGGCAGCTACTGAGAACACTGCCAGAATATTCAGTATGAATCCTTATTTGAAATAAAATATACTTAAGATTAATTACAATCATGTGTATTGACTCAGAACAACTCAATCCCAAGCACTTTTATCACTTAAATAATCAGAAATGTTGTAATATGCCCTGCTACACAATTTGGCTTTAATAATTCTTTTAAACTTATTCGTAGACAATTCTCTAATATCATTGGGAAGTTTGTTACAGAATCTTATACATTGCCCCATAAAAGAGTTACTTATTCAATAGTCAACTAAACACTTCAATTAGATACGTGTATAATAAATTAATAAAGCTTACTTTAATAATGTATCTATTTAAACATAATACAAACTTATGTTTATTATGGTGTCGGTTAATAGAATACAAAATACTGAAATAAGAGACCGTTGTGGTGTGAAAGAGGATGTTGTCATAAAGATTGAAATAGCTATGCTGTGATGGTTTGGACATTTAGAAAGTATGAATGAAAGTAGATTGACAAAAACTACCTGGCCCGTAAATGTTATCACTGTAAGAGGAAGATCTTGTAGAACTTTCTGTGACCAAATCGGAGATATTCTCAAGAAAGGCCAGGTCAGAAGTGTTTAAAGAATATAATGACAGTAAACGAGGCAAAAAAGGTATAAATAATAATAATAAGAGGTATGCAAAGATCGTCTGGAAATCGCTGGATGCGGATAGCGCAAGACCGGCAATTGTGGAGATCTTTGGGGGAGGCCTTTGTCGTGGACGTCTTTCGGCTCAATATGATGATGATGCAAAGATCGTGACAAATGGAAATTCGTTGTCTCTGCCTACCTCTCAGGAAAACAGGCGTCAGTCTTTGTCAGTGTTAAATCACGACACATTATCTATGAAATTAATGATTCTATTATACACTAGCTATGCCCAGCGGTTTTACCCGCGTCAAACTTTATAAATTATCACAGCTCCTCCCACGTAGATGATAGCGTGATAATATGTAGCCTATATGTAGACCCGACCTCTTATTGATATTCATGCAAAATTTGAAGTAAATGCAGTACTTTTTGAGTTTAGCCCGGACATACATACAGACAAACAGACAAAAATTCTTAAAACTATTTTTTTGTCTTCGATATGGATTGTAGATCACGCCCCAAGTATCCTTTTTAAAAAATATTCAATGTACAGTTTTGACTTTCCTACGATTTTATTATATGTATATAGATATTGACATGAATGATCCCCGTTAGTAGTTAATCCGAAACATCCATGGATTTTACATTAACTTTTCTGAATTTGAAGTTGTACGCAGTCGATAAATACAGGAAAATCATAGATATTTTTTTGCGTTTTGACGTTGACTCTCCACTTGATGGTAAAATCTGACCATAGACTTAAATGTATAGCCTGGTTGACTGGGGTACTTTATAATTATTTTTGTCCCAGCAATCAGAGCTATTGATTAATTGTACTAAGAGTAAAAAATTGTCTAATTTTTATTTTGACCAGTGCAACTATCGGTCTAAATAGCAATTACACCGCAGGCACGTTTGCTTCGAGAAAATTCTCTATAATTTAAATATTTTCCTTCTTCCGGCTTGCTTCTTGGAGTGGTTACGATACGATAAAGACGTCCCCGTCCGCGAATGACGTCAACGCACTGCTTTGCTAGAGCCAAACGCGGCACTATACCATGCGGCATCGTGCTTAGCTTTCCCTCACTCTTGCTTCCCATAAATGCAGTACTGTATAATATTGCGTTAGGTTTAGCGTCACAAGGGTAAGTTGTTTGTTACATTCACATGCTGTAATGGCGAATACTGCGTTTAGTTTTAACGTCGCAAGAGTTTATCTTTGTTATTCTCGCTATACTCATACGCAGTAACGGTGAGTACTGCGTTTGGCTTTAGTTGGTTTTCATTGCAAAAAAGTTAAATGGTAAATGCATATACAGTAGACGTTGCAAGTACTGCATAATCTTCTAGCACATGCTTAATGCTGCAGATCTTATTAGTAAAAATAACATTTAGGTGCAAGTACTGCGTTTCATGTTATACAACGTGTAACAGAAAGTGTGAACGTAACTTAAGGGGGTTATAGGGTATCAGGACGGCTACCTATGGACGAAACTTCAAACAGAAATAATCATTTTTTATTCAACTAGTAATTTATTTTTCTATCGACAACCTAAATCAACAAGTAAGATTACCGACATTATGAACAACACTAGCAAAACTCAGCCGCAAAGGTAATGAACCTTATAGCGTAAATCAGAATCAGCTGTGCTGTGTTAGTACGGATGTTCGTTATATCGATAAAAATACTTGTCGATATATTGAATGGTATATTATTTTACGATCAAGATTAAAATGATGGTATTTCGGTATGAGATTTTGTATATAGGTAGGCTTAAGGAGACCGTATATGCCCCTTAAGTTACGTTCACTCTTTCTGTTACACGTTGTATAAAAAACATGTTTACAATAAGAAAAAACTAGTATATCAAATTTTTACGTATAGATTACCTCCTTGGGATGCCATTTTTGCAAAAAAGTGCAAATCGCAAAAACGTCGATAACTGCAAGTACAATTAGCAGGGCAGCTTTATTTTCATCAATTATATGTTTGTAAAGTACCCCGCAACACAGGGATTCATTTTTCTAGTGCGAGGGTAGTCTTTAAAAAGAACTCATTTTGTTTAATTCTTCTTTAAGTAAAGCCTTGTTTAAGTAAAGTCCATTATTTGTGTGACAACTTGTATGGATAAACTCATTTGACAAAGCCAAACTTTTCAAGGACCAATATGCCTGGAAATATAACCTGAGCATTCGATAAATATCACTATTGGTTGGAAGAATGGCAATAACTTTTGTAGAGTATTTCATTGACACAGATTCTGAGCTTGATCATAGAAGAACTAGTATACTTCAGTAAGGAAACTACCTTGAACTGTGTGCGAGAGATTGTCAATAATATGTGAGAAAGCTGGATTGTGTGTCAGTTACCAAATAAAAATACCGATTATATTTTTAATAAAAAAATGATTTAAACTTTCGCATAGTGTGAGAGGCGGGCGTTGTCCTAGAGTGGGACAATAATAGGCTACAGCATCATATTCGGGTTATTTAGTTACTACTGCCTGTTAGTTGACTGCCTCGTTGGTCTAGCGGAAGTGGGTTCAAATCCCGGGTCGGGCCAAAAAGTGATTTTGGGATTTTTCCGTAAAAAGAAATTTTTCAGTATCAGCCCGAAGTCTGGAAGTTGGCAGTATTATACCCCCGTGCCTCGGAGAGCACGTAAAGCCGTCGGTCCTGTACCTGAACTCTTTCCGGTCGTGTCGCTAGGCGTCCCATCGGATCATGAGAGTGATGGAATAGAAAGTGCCCCTGTGATTGCGCACACACTTGTGCACTATAATATGTCCTGCGCAATTGGCTCGGCGCGGCTTCGCCGTGGGCGAAATTCGGTCGGGAGGACATCATTTAGTTACTGAATTAACCTTTATTATTTTTCTCCTAAAGTTTCGATCAAGTTACATGTATCATGATCATGGACTAACTGGCTCGGCGGTACTATTCCGCTACAGAAGTCGTCAATTTTTCATTCATTATTAATCAATGAAAAAGAAAGTTATGACTTTTATCACATTTATAAAAGACCAATTACTCTCAGCGTATCCGCAGTTCAGGAACAGGATGGATTAATCTGAGCTCCGAGATGAAGGTAATAATAATAATGTTTATTGTTCAAAAAAACTTAAGCGTACCTAAGTTACAAAATATTTTAACAGGCTAATTTAGGTCAGATTAAATGGTATAGTCATATGTAGCCGAACTACGCAGAGCCTGTATTTCGGCTATCAGCGCCCAACCCCTCGAGTATTGAACATAGTTTAGCCATTTAGGTACATAATTTCATATTTATATGTTGTATTCTGAGTATAATCAAAATAATAATTTCTAATGTATTGACTTACAATGCAAAAGGTATAAAAAGAAAAATTAAATAAAATAAAAACGATTGTGTAGTATTTGCATGAAGGTCCTCTTATTTGTGTGAGATGGGAATGTATGTGTCTGGTGTGTAAGAGTTTGTGTGTGGTGTTGTGTGTGATATTGTGTAGTGTGCGATAGAAAAATCTGAATGTATAGTACACAGCTCTATTTCCATTTCTTTATCACGTATAGAATAAGGATTTTCAATGCCCACTATAGTCAAGCGTCATGGAACTCGTTATAATTTGTCCATGCTGACTGACATGTGAAGAGTTTAAATCCCAAAAATTGCCTTCCAATTGAGCAGCTGTACTTGATTACAAAGAATATCAAATAAAATAAACAAACCTTAATTCTTTCAAATGTCATCATATCAGCCGAAAGACGTCCACTTCTGGACAAAAGCCTCCCCCAAAGATCTCCACAATTGCCGGTCTTGCGCTATCCGCATCCAGCTATTTCCAGCGACCCGCACAAGATCATCGGTCCATCTTGTAAGGGGCCTGCCCACGCTGCGTCTTCCGGTTCGTGGTCGCCACTCGAGAACCTTTCTACCCCAGCGGCCGTCGGCTCTACGAGCTATGTGCCTGCCCACTGCCACTTCAGCTTCGCAATTCTTACGGCTATGTCGGTTACTTTGGTTCGCCTGCGGATCTCAACATTTCTGATTCGATCTCGCAGGGAAACTCCAAGCATAGCCCTTTCCATTGCTCTTTGGGTGACCTTGAGCCGCCTGATAAGCCCCATAGTGAGCGACCACGTCTCCGTTCCGTAAGTCATCACTGGCAACACACACTGGTCGACTTGAGACACTGCGGTATTTTAAATGTAACTAGGTATAAATTAGGACTTTAAAATGACCTTTCACACCGCTAGCAATAAAAATATATTAGGCCCAATCGCATAAGATAGATAACAGACATAATGACATGCAGAGCTTTGTTCAGCACATCAAGCTACCCCAATCTGTCAAATTTCCCCAATTGAAAGTGAACCTTATGCTTATGTGATAAAGTTGAAATACTATAAAAGAAACTTGACAGTTGGGGTAGGTGGATGTGCTGGCGTCTGTACCTCTGTCGTCATATTCACACTTACAAGTATTCTAAAATAGAGCTTAGATATCATTTTCATTGGACTTAATGATGATATTATTTATTCTAAATTGGGTTTGATAAAATGGGAATGTACACTTTTAAACTTTCGCGTATCATAATTATATATGAACATTGTTAACAGGTATTAACGCGACTAACCTTATTATTATTTTCCCGACGTTTCAACCAAGTTGCAATGATCGTGGTCACGGGATGATGGCGCAGCGGTGTTTCTCCGCTACTGAGGGCATGGAGTATTTAACTACCCTTTTGTCACAATGTTAAGGCCGGTTACGCACTGCACTAACGGAGTCTACATTTTGACCGACTGTACATATCGCGGTGTTAAATGTTTAATCACTGGATTCCATGACGCCGACAATTTGAATCCATCCTTCCGATTGAAATTTTTGTATTTCTTAATTTCAAGGGCTTCACGCACAAGTCGCGAGTAGTAGTGACGCTCGGTGGAAAGGACTTGTGGCTGATCAAAATCAGGGAAAATAATAATTAGGTTAGTCGCGTTAATACCTGTTAACAATGTTCACATATAAAATGGGAATGGATTAATTATTTTATTTTATTATTAGCTTGTACCGTTCCTTAGTAGAGTAGATTAGTTTTGCACCCTATGTGCATCTGACGCGGATTTATTCACATGAATAATACGAAGCACGTCTTCACGTAGCACTTTCGAAGGTAAACTGAGATGATGGAATAACAGCAACACCGATACGTAGCTTTACTTATTTATAAGTCAACCAACCTTACTATTATTAGTTTATTATACTTGTTTATGTATGAATATGAATATATTTAAGTACATTAATCTAAGTAGTATATTTATTATTAGGTTAGGACACTACACTCTGTAGAACTGACGATGGTACACTATCAGCTGCCCGTCAGTTTCAATTATGCTTGTCCATCCTACGGCTGTCTGGAAGAAATCGCTATTATGCGATAATACCGCCAAATGTACATTATTTAAATATTAAGTTTTTGTCTAAAATATTAAGTATATATTGTTTTCACAATTTATAATATATGGTACGGACATATTTGTCGATTTTTACTTGGTACCAATTGCCAATTTAACTTGTACTTTAACCAATTATGGGCTAACACCACACGTAGAAATATAAAGATGACGTGAATAAAAAAAGTTAGTTAGCTAACACAACTACTCGTACAAGACTGGTGGAATTTTTGTTCCAATCAAAAGCTGAACCTAATTCTAATTACGAATTCATATAAATTTGAGAAGAATATAAAGTTTCAAATGAAGTTTGGTTATTAATCAAATCAAACCTCTATAGTAGTTGATCTTATATGTATCGTTACAACAACTCTCACTATTCTGCATATGGTTTTATTAACGCATAAAAACAGTTTGTAGCTCCGGTGGTAACGATAAAGTACGACCGTCGTTATAAACACAAGATCCGTCTTAACAATAATTTTGAATTTTTATCTTAATATAAACAGAACAGTCAGACAAGACGTAGTAAATTATACAACATGTAACGTAATTAACGCACTTCCTGAAAATAGTTTATTCAGAATCCTTTACTGAATCGACTTATATCATATTTAATAAAGGTAATTTTTTATTTCAATATAATTAAAACTACGGAAATTATTGTCATATCATCCCTGTAGAGTCAAAACCAATTTAAATGGACCGTAAGTCAAAGTATTAAGACTTATAAATCACTGTTTTATTTGTATTCATACAAATTTCATCATTCAATACAAAATAAAGAAAAATAAACTTTATTCCAAGAAACTAATTTAGTAAATAATAATGCGTGTATATATAGTTAGCAGAGTCCAAGGCAGGGGGCGGAGCTTGTGACGTCATCGAAAGTGGAGTGATCGAACGTGGAGGGGCACGCAGAGGCTCCGAGCGGCGCGCACGCCTGCCGACCGGCCTTCTTGTTCCATCGCCAGAGATAGACGGACGTTATACTGTGTTACTGCCACATTGCCATTTTACCTTGTAAATCATATTATTTAAATAATAAGTTTGTCATTCTAAGAGTTATCTTTCTTTTTATTAAATACCTATCGAGTTTGCTAAATTCAGAAATGGGATTCCTACCCTGTGCTTTACCGCTGTGGCTAATCCTTAATTAAATTGTAAACTTTGCTATAAAAATGTCTGGTAGGTAACCGTAAAAGTCTATTCATGGCCCGGAGCAATCACTTCACACAATTTTACAGCGCGTAAATACTCTGGAAGATAATTCCAGGTTAAGAAATCCGAGCGCAGATAATGCGGGTACCTCAAGCGACATACCGGCGGTGCCAGAAGTGCCAGAACCGGGCGCGCCACAGCCGCCGCTGCATTTACCGCTAGTTTCGGCGGGCGACCGACGCGTTGCTAGTCGTGCCGTGGCCTCGGACGCCGAATCATGCGCTGCAAGCGACGACAAGTCTGTGGCTCGATCGAGGGTGATTAATTATAGTGCTAACACCGCGGCCGACATGGTTATGAGTCAGGTAACCGAGAAGATATTCAGTGCAATAAGTGCTATTCTGGTAAGGTCAAACAGTGTTTTATTTCAAACTATTTGGGTGTTTCGGCTACTGAAGAAATTGTTGACGCGATTCAGTCCTTAGTTCAGAGTGGTTCTAGCCATTAATTTGTGTCTAATTTTAATCTATCTCCTATATACACTTATGGAGCGACGCGATGGATTGTGTTTAAACACTTGAACCGCAAGGAATGTTTATTTTATTACTGAGTGTATTAACTGTAAACAAAGTCCGCACGTGTGACGCAGCGGCTGGGATGGTCGCCTCGCCGCTTCGTGTCGCGGGTTCGAGTCCCGCGCCGGACAGCTGTTTGTGTGACCCATGAATGGTTGGTTGTTCTGTGTCTGGATGTAGTTTGTGTCCGTCTATTATATGTTATGTGATGTGCCCCGCGACACAGGGATTGTATTCCCTAATGCGGGCGTTGTCTTTAATAAACGGAACAAATCTACTCCAAGTGAAATATTTATTTTTGTGTTGTATGATGTTACGTAAGCACATTTTAATATTTTATTTGTAAAATGCTGCGATATATTTCACGTGGCCGATCAAGAAGTTGCTTGAAGGAGTGCTCCCGTATCAGGGCACTACACCATTCGCATATTTTGTCGCGTGGTGGTTTGTTTGTGACGTTTATGATTCGACCAGAAGTCATCAAGCGTTGATAGCCGTGACCGGCGCCGCTCAGTATCACGTGCGTTGCGTAATAGCCAAAGTGTAGGCGTGGTAAGTTGTAGCCACCGCTGAGGCATACTTCAACTCGAAGGACTACACGATGCTGTAGAAAATATCATACCGTTATTACGCCTTATGATAGTGAGTGAGGAGCTGAGAACCCTGTGATACTATTGACAACGACTTTGACTACTCAAACCACGTGCTAATACCGAACTAGCATCTGACCTATTCGTATTATTTTTGCCAATTCATTAAATACCTGGTAGGTATAATAACAGTAAGCGGTCTCAAGTTACTTCTTACCAGCGCGGTTATCAAACTAATTCTGAAGACATCCTCTGATGTTACTTACACATTTTGTAAAATACTAGGTCATACAGAGGACAAACGTTTCACCAAGGTGAGATCAGAGTCATGTAAGCAATCTCAAAACTGGCTAGTGATTTAGGGTCAGGTGTAGCCGAGACGGAGAAATGTGGTTTGTTACATATTTTCTCGTCACCAAAAGTCTGACATGTAAGACAATTTCTTGGTCTCACTGACTACTCCCACTATTATTGTATTGCTCTGAAATATACCGAGCGTCAATGTGATCTAATACCGCGTGTACCGCGTTAGTGAACTGTTTCCAGGATTTTGATTACGAAAGGGGATAAAGATTCCACATGCTGATGATGCTGATGTGAAACTAATAGGAGTCCATCAGATTTCCAAGCCTTGTAATTGGACACAGATAATATAGGCAGCGAACAAAGTTATTCAATGGCCTTAGAATGGTATCCTTTTGTATCCAGGTGTATTGCTAATCAATACATTAATATCACCGTTATAAACTACACTTTCCGATCAGCTCTCGCGGCATAACGCGTAAGCGACACCATCTGCACGGCGCTTTAGACCTTCTTCGCGTCGAAACCCGCACAGTAAGTTGTAAAAAACTATAAAACTTGCTGTTAACAAGGATGAGTAAATTAAATCGAGACGAAGCCGCATCGAGTGACGTGAGAAGCGATTACACTAACGTTACCACCAGGCGTCCTACTACTCAACATACAGACTTCTCAAAATACGTTCTGCGGTCAGAAATTGCTAATATTATTAGAACTGAGACACGCGCTGCCATCAAAGAAGTGATAGGCCAGGAATTTTCGGTTATACGGAAGGAGATTAGCAGTTTCGAAGAAAATATAAAATTTATAAGTCAAAAATATGATGAAACATTGGCTAGCTTGCAGACTTATGCCGAAGAGCTTAAAGTTTTACACAAAGATAAAACGTGTCTGCAAAACCAGGTAAAGGATATGGAATCTAGACTTGCACGACTAGAGCAAGAAGGTCGGCAAAGTAACCTAGAAATTCATTGCCTGCCCGAACACAAGCAGGAAAATCTTATTAAAACTATGGTACAACTAAGCAACGTTGTCTCTTATCCTATTACTGAACAAGACATCTTATCTTGCTCGCGAGTTCAAAAACTTAATCCAGCATCTAAACAGCCTAAGGCGGTGATTTGTAAGTTATCTAGCAAACTTAAGCGTGATAACCTGCTTGGTGAAATATTATTGTACAACAAATCAAATCCTAAAAATAAGCTGAGCACCAAACTTCTTGGATACGGTAACGATGACAAACCTGTGTATGTCAATGAGCATCTCACTCCAGCTAATAAGGCTTTGCATGCAGCGACTCGAATTGCAGCTAAAGAGAAAAAGTATAAGTTTGTTTGGGTGCGAAATGGAAGAATTCTTGTGAGAAAAGACGAAACGTCAACTACACAAGTAATATCACATACGGACAGCCTTAAAAAGTTAACATAAAACTGCAAATTTAGTTGTTGTTGATTATCCTCTCAAAATGTTATAATAAGTCATTATTGTAATATTCAATTGTCTTAAAGTATATTATCAAAACACTAGGAGTATAAGGGGTAAGCTACAAGCAGTATATACAAACGTGCTTTCTATGAATTTTGATGTTATTGTTTTAACAGAAACTTGGCTGAATAATACTGTATTCGATGCCGAAATATTTGATGATCGTTATCAAATCTTTAGAAGAGACCGAGAGTCAGGGACGTTTTCTGAGGGTAAGGAAGGAGGCGGCGTGCTGATTGCAACGCTGAAATCTTTGAATGCATACAGATCCCCATCATTTGAAACCAATTGTGAAGATCTATGGGTAACTATAGATACACCAACACACAATACGATGGGCTCTAAAAAGGTTCATTTTTGTGCAGTATATCTTTCCCCACCAATAACTTTAGATCGAATTTTATATTTCACTAACAATTTTGATAAAATTGCTGATAATACAACAGATTCTATCATACTGATAGGTGATTTTAATTTAAGTTTCATCGAGTGGACCAGCAAACATGGACATAATAATATGGAACCCGTCTCTTGTGTTAACAATATAGCTAAAATCTTTGTAGATTTTCTGTCGTCTAACGATCTTAAGCAATATAACTGTATCACAAATAAACAAAATAGAATTCTTGATCTTGTGATTTCAAACATAGACCAACCTATTGAAGTCTCTGCGTCTACTGACATACTATCAAACATTGATGAATTTCATCCACCAATAGATATAACTCTTCATCTCAAGCTTCCACCAACTCTCAAGGTGAAAGCTAGACCAATTTATAAATATTATAAAGCTGATTATCACGAAGTACGAAAAAGATTAGCTGAAATAAAATGGAAGGAGGCCTTTCAATCAATTGCAACGGTAGATGGCGCGGTTACTATGTTTTATACAATTATAAAACAAATTATATGTGACGTAATTCCGTTACAGATTACAAATAAAAGTACGTATCCAAAGTGGTTCAGTAAAAAATTAATAAAAATATTGCAAGAAAAAGAGAAATGCCGGAGAAAAATGAAACAGTATAATAATAAACGTGATGAATATGAATACTTGATATTAAAAGAAAGAACAAACAAAATTATAAAGTCCTCATATCAAAATTATATTAAAAATGTACAGCTAAATGTTACTAAAAACCCAAAATACTTCTGGTCTTACATAAATGGCAAACGTAATTCGAGCTCAATTCCTAAAACTATGAAACATAACGGTGTAAGCGCGAGTGATGGTAAAAGTATCACCAACGTATTCGCAACAACTTTCGCGTCTGTGTATAATCATACATCCCAATACAACTCTTACAGATCTGCTGCTAACGCCATAAATAATTGTCACAATATGAATAATATTTACCTTTCGAAAAGCAATATCGAAAAACAATTAAAAAATCTAGATATCTCAAAAGGAGCTGGCCATGATAGTATACCACCTATATTTTTCAAGGAATGCGCCTGTTACTTATCCGAGCCACTTGAATTTCTATATAATAGATCTCTGTCGGAGGGCCAATTTCCAGAACTCTGGAAGGAATCAATTGTTATTCCTATCCCAAAAGCTGGCGATAGGTCCAATATCAGCAATTATAGACCTATCAGTATTTTACCCGTCATTGCTAAAGTATTTGAAGCACTCTTATGTCCATTTATAAACTGGCATATCAAACAAATCGTCACAACTCATCAACATGGCTTCGTTAAAAATAGGTACTAACCTTATCAGCTTTTTGGATAGAACTGTTACTGACATTAGTAGAGGTAATGAAGTTGACGCCGTGTACAGCGATTTTAGCAAAGCATTTGATAAAGTAGATCACAAACTACTCTTGCAGAAGCTAAATGCTGTATACGGCATTCAAGGACCTCTT
Organism: Pseudoips prasinana; assembly: GCA_951640165.1. Classification (NCBI taxonomy): domain Eukaryota; kingdom Metazoa; phylum Arthropoda; class Insecta; order Lepidoptera; family Nolidae; genus Pseudoips; species Pseudoips prasinana. Next base: position 23,617,052 of record OX621260.1, read on the forward strand.
TTAAACTGGTTCAAGTCCTATTTGACCCAACGCAGGGCTAGAGTAGTCCTAAACGGATATTCCTCTGATGTTTTTACTCCGACATCCGGAGTACCTCAGGGGTCGCATGTGGGTCCGGTCCTATTTATAATGTTTATAGATGATATTAAATATTCTATACGCAATTCTCACTTTGAAATTTATGCTGATGATTTGAAATTATCTAGAATAGTTAACTCAGAAACAGATCAACAGCTTCTGCAAGAGGATGTTGATAACCTGTTTAATTGGTGTGAAAGCAACTCCATGGAACTAAATATCAGTAAGTGCTACCACATTAAATTCTCCCGTAAAAAACATAAATTCTGTACAACCTATTCAATAAATAAAACAAAGCTGAATACTGTAACTGAGGTTAGGGACTTAGGTGTCTTGGTCGACTCTGAACTACGATTCCATAAACACGTTGATAATACTATCAATAAATCCTTAAGGATGCTGTCATTTATTAATCGCAATACAAAAAAGTTTTGGTCGTTGCCTGCATTAAAATCCCTCTATTTTGCATTTGTACGCAGCCATATTGAATACTGCTCAATCCTTTGGTATCCTACTTATCAATACAATATTCAGCGTCTAGAAAATGTACAAAAACGATTTTTAAGAAGGCTTTCGGCTATAGCTGGTGTTCGAAGATCGATTAAACACTATGATGAGAGACTAGGCCATTTCGAAATGAAATCATTACAGTGGCGCAGAGACTACTTAGGTTTAACTTTTTTACATCAGATAGTTACGCAAGGGGTAGATTGTCCAGATTTGGTGGGTCACCTGGATATAAATGTGCCCAGACCCTCCGCTAGAATTCATAATTATAAACCTTTTTCAATCAAATACAGTCGAAACAACTACGGTTACAATGCACCTATTTCTTATATCCTCAGAAGATGCAATGAATTATTTCACAGTTGCGACCTTGATATTTTCGCTAGTAAATTATATTTATTTAAGAAAAAAATATTTAATAATAATGTATAATAGCATTATTTAACTAACAAAGTTCCAAATTTGTTCCAAAACAAAACAAACATAAAAACATTTTTTTTTTTTTTTTACAATTTGTTATCTTGGATGATAAATCTTAAAACACCTACTTAGTTTTAATGATGTACTTTCGTAAACTTAAGAATGCCGTGCTTTCCTTTAATTTAGGTGCATGCTAGATTTAAAATTGTATCAAAGATTGTTGTTTAATGTTGTGTATGTATTTAGTTGGTAAGCCTTTAAATAAATAAATAAATAAATTGATACTGTGGTTCTTGTTACTTTCTTAAGGGACCTCTGTTGAGTCCTTGAGGATGTAACATGACGAACATGAGCACTTAGGGGTGAAAAATAAAACTGTCGCCCTTATTTTGAAATATTTGAAGCTCCACGTGCTTAGACATTTATTAAAGCTATTTGGTAGTGTGCTCTTTGTAAATAAATCCTCTTAGTCCACAGGGAGATGGGACCCGGAAATGTGTGGACTCTGGAAGGTGTTCAGCGTGCTGCCAAGCAGTCTTTGTGAGCTTGCGCTGTTGAGTGGCAGATGTGGCAGAACGCATGCTACGGCCGGTACATGATCTCATGGCGAGGTTTGATGCAGTTTGCCGGAAAGTATACCTACAGCCCATTGTATTATTTGCGTTTCAATTAAACTTGTCCCAAGAGCCCCGCTAATGTGTTACCTCGTGGGATAAATGTAACGTTCCATTCCAAACTGTCCATTTGGAAGTTTACCAGAGTACAACTGGAATAATTTCGTGCTTGTTCGTGTTGATGCATCTACGTTGATCTAGCGGTAGCGTGTTAAACCGCAGATAATGAGATCCTGGGTTCAAATCCCGGGTCGGGCCAAAAAGTGATTTTGGGATTTTTCCGTAAAAATAAATTTTTCAGTATCAGCCCGAAGTCTGGGAGTTGGCGATATTACACCCCCGTGCCTCGGAGAGCACGTAGAGCCGTCGGTCCTGTACCTGAACTCTTTCCGGTCGTATCGCTAGTCTAGTGGCGGAATAGAAATTGCTTCTGTGTTTGCGCACACACTTGTGCACTACAGTATGTCCTGCGCAGTTGGCTAGTCTCCATTGAGAGTGGCCGCCGTGGCCGATTCCCGGCCTGGAGGACATTATTATTACTCTACCCTCTTATGTACAGACAAGATACAAGTGAACTAAACATCGTTTTTGTAAATTTATTTCATTATTCGGTACTCCTTGTTTAATTATATCTGATCGAGAGCGAATGTATGGGAACTCATCATTTTGTTACTGGATTAAAAACTTGGGTTGTTGGAAACATTTCATAACTGCAGAGATGCATCACGGTGATAGGCAGTTTGACAGGTACTGTCACACTGTAATTTACATGATTCGTGTGGAAACTAAACTTTCGGCAGGAAAGTGGGTCTAATATTCTGTAGAAGTTTACAGCTCAGCCTGAATAAAATCTTCACCTTTAAATTTATTAATTGGCAGTGATGGTGCTTCGCGTATGATCATTGGAGCGCGACATCGCATATGAAGCAGCCAGTCCGAACCGAGAATCTTTGGGTGAATTTGCGCGGCAGCGTGCTAGTGGGTTGCTCGAAGAGAACCAAGCGCAGCAGGATGCTTGCGTGAACGAGCGCCGCAGAGTGCCCCAGCCCTTCCGTATGATTGACCTGGTTTTTGTGAGGTAGACAAGGTCGTGGGTCGTATGGTAAGAACGTGCAAGCCGCGGGTCAAAATATTGTAGCGAGGGGAGTGGACACCTGAAGTGTGCGCGGCATTCTTTGATTGCAAGTATGAGTATGCGGTTTGGCTATGTATGGTGCGCTCTGCGTGTATTTATTTTATAACCCCCTGATAGCCTAGTTGTTACCGCTAAATGTTGTGTTGTTGGATCGCATCCTGAGGGCACTGCGATGATTGAGACTATCCTGAACGGTACGTCTCTTATACTTATTGTGCATCCTGAGGGCACTGCACTGATCGCATCCTGAGGGCACTGCGATGTTTGAGACTATCCTGAACGGTACGTCTTTTATACTTATTGTGCATCCTGAGGGCACTGCACTGATCGCATCTTGAGGGCACTGCGATGTTTGAGACTATCCTGAACGGTACGTCTCTTATACTTATTGTGCATCCTGAGAGCACTGCACTGATCGCATCCTGAGGGCACTGCAATGATTAAGACTATCCTGACTGGTACATCCCTTGTATTTATTGTGCATCCTGAGGGCACTGCACGGTTCGCATCCTGAGGGCACTGCATGGTTCGCATCCTGAGGGCACTGCGATAATTGATCCTATTCTAACGTCCTTTGTACTTCCTGCGCATCCTGTGGGCGCTGCGATAATTGATCCTATTCTAACGTCCTTTGTACTTACTATGCATCCTGAGGGCACTGCGATAATTGATCCTATTCTAACGTCCTTTGTACTTACTGCGCATCCTGTGGGCGCTGCGATAATTGATCCTATTCTAACGTCCTTTGTACTTACTGCGCATCCTGTGGGCACTGCGATAATTGATCCTATTCTAACGTCCTTTGTACTTACTATGTATTACTATGCATCCTGAGGGCACTGCACAGTGCGCATCCTGTGGGCACTGCGATAATGGAGACCGTCTCGAACGGTACGATTCCCTGAATTCCGGATATATCAGAGGACTCTGTCCGAATATAATAAAAGTAACTAGTTCTTAATTTATATTTTGAGTCCTGTTCTGAAAACTAATAAAGGCAATATCTTTCACAGGCGATGTCGGTGACGATATCTACGAGAGTCTGCCATTTAGTGCTGAGTTCCTGGTTGTCGAAGTGGAGGTACATGGATCTGGAGATCTACAGCTGCACGATGTTCCAGCGGGCGAGGCGCACCGCCGTCAGGACGGGCCGAGTTAGCAGAGTCCAAGGCAGGGGGCGGAGCTTGTGACGTCATCGAAAGTGGAGTGATCGAACGTGGAGGAGCACGCAGAGGCTCCGAGCGGCGCGCACGCCTGCCGACCGGCCTTCTTGTTCCATCGCCAGAGATAGACGGACGTTATACTGTGTTACTGCCACATTGCCATTTTACCTTGTAATTCATATTATTTAAATAATAAGTTTGTCATTCTAAGAGTTATCTTTCTTTTTATTAAATACCTATCGAGTTTGCTAAATATATGTTAAATTAAAAATTCAGTTCATGTATTATGATTACAACATAATATTCTAATTGGGGTATTTGAGGGTGCGCGTTAATTACGTTACATGTTGTATATACGTATAAATATACATTTCTATAAATATAATGTCTTTGACAATAACTTAAATAAGCTATCTCGGTAACTAAATGAATTTTATTGTAAATTAAATGTTATTTCTACAATAATTAAATCCGCATACCTAAATATCTATACCTATGTACCTAGAAATAATTGGATATACTTAATTATATTACTACAAGTATGTTCTGAATTTTTACAAGCGCTTTCATAAAGACTGCGTGAATAAAAAGAAATTGCAGTTTACTTTCTGTGTCATGGTAAGTTTAGTTAGGTTCGGTGGTTAGTGAGCCAGCGTCACGTATCCACGATAAATTGATTTGTACCAGATGTGCGGTTGTACACGAGCAAGTATGTCTTGACATTATTATTTCTAAGCTTTATTTTGTAGACGTAAAATAGAAAATTATTTTGTAAGGTAGTAGCTTTCTATTTAGCGCGGTTGGTAAATGCTTGCCTTTCACGCCCACCATTGACAGATATTTTTGTGCATGAACATGTCCGTTTATATTGAGTCTGGGTGTGATTATCTATATAATTTACATCTATATAATTATCTATTTTTATTTACAAAAGGAAAGTAGTTATCTGGTTTCCATAATACAAGCTCTGCTAAGTTTGGGATCAGATGGCCGTGATAGTAATATTACGTAATGAGGGTTAACTTTTCGTAGGCCTCACATGTGGGCACTATCAGAATATCAGCGCTATAGTAATATTGCTACGGCCACTGCTGAGATAGACGTCTTTTCGCCTCGAACTGACTATTTATATTATAACCTTTTTTTATAATATGATATTTTGCTGTTATTTTATCAATTGGTTGTTTGATAAACGCATTTGCTTTCCTTCTTTTCTTTCTATTGTCCGATAAAGAAAAACATACCTTTCTTCATATAGACGCCAGCACATCAAGCTACTCCAATCTGTCAAATTTCCCCAATTGAAAGTGAACCTTATGCTTATACGATAAAGTTGAAAATCTAAAAAAAAAAATTGACAGACTGGGGTAGCTGGATGTGCTCCCTGTGACTGCTGGCATTTGGAGGAGGGAACGAGTCTTTACCTCCGAGCGCCAGCGGTCCCGGAAGGGGTAACCTGACTAATTGTCATGTCGATAAAATATTTGTCGACCAATTATGTCGATGAATTTACTGTCGACCAAATGATTGTCGACTAATTGTCATGTCGACCAATTGTCATTCGATCAGATGTCTAGGTCCGCCCACACCACGTGCGACTAGCTGGATGTGCTGGCGTCTGTACATAGTTGTATAAAGACACTATTTACTTCGAAATACCAATTCGAAGATATTTGTAATTGTTAGGAATTAGCTCATTCTATCATCATATAATATTTTGATGTGAACAATTATCCTACAAATATTATAAACTAGCTGTGCCCCGCGGTTTTACCCTCGTTAAATCTTATAAATTATCATAGCCCCTCCCCCGTAGGTGATAGCGTGATAATATGTAGCCTATAAGTTGACCCGACCTCTTTGTAATATTGATGCCAAATTTGAAGTAAATTCATGCAGTACTTTTTGAGTTTAGCTCGGAAATACATACAGACAAACAGACAAAAATTCTAAAAACTATATTTTTGGCTTCGATATCGATTGTAGATCACGGCCCAAGTATCCTTTTAAAAAAATATTAAATGTACAGTTTTGAGTTTCCTACGATTTTATTATATGTATAGATGCTAAAGTTTGTCAGTATTGATGTATGGATGTTTGTTACTCTCTTACACACAAAATCTACGGAACGGATTGTGATGAAACTTTGCAGTTATATAGCTTGTATCCGAACAACACATAGGAATTTATAAAGAGTAAAGCGGGTGAATCCCCGGGGCACAGCTTGTTCTAAATAAATGTGTTTAAAACGACCTATGTATTTATTTTCAATCGCGTTCATTTACACAAAGTATTATAAAAATTTTACGGTAATTCTCCGACTACATATTATTAAAACATTTTTATGACTTGTATTAGCCTTGTACAAGTTTTTGACAGAATTTATTTGTATAACAGTTTTAATATCCTACTAATATTATAATTGGGAAAGTTTGTGAGTATGGGTGTATTGATGTTTGTTACTCTTACAGACAAACAATACGGAACGGATTTTGATCAAATTTTGTATTAATATAGCTTATATATCAAGACATAGCGAACAACACATAGGATATAAATTATGAAGATTAACGCGGGTGAAACCGCAGGGCACAACTTGTTCTAAATAAATATGTTTAAAACGACTTATTTATTTCAGTTGTTTTTATTTACAGGAATAAAAATTACAATGAAAATTGTACCGTAACTCTCTGGCTACGTATAACATTTTTACGAATTGAATTAGCACTCTGTACGAAGACATGTACAGACGCCAGCACATCAAGCTACCCCAATTTGTCAAGTTTCCCCAGTTGAAAGTGAACTTTATGCTTTTGTGATAAAGTTGAAAATCTATAAAAGACATTGGACAGGGGCTCTACCGGCTCAGTCGCTGAACATCGATTTCTTAAATGGCGTTCAAATAACTAAAAGTTAAAAATGACTTAACCAATCGTTAAATCGGCTTCCATGAGCACATGTGACGTCATAAATTGTCCGGAATCGATTGTCGACGTTGAAGCCCATTTAACGATTGATTAAATAATTTTAAACCTTTATTTATTTGAACGCCATTTAAGAAATCGATGTTCGGCGACCTAGCCGGTAGAGCCCCAGATCGGGGTAGCTGGATGTGATGGTGTCTGTACGAATTGTTTTTTAAAACGCTTTTCTTGTATAACAGTTTTAAAAGTACAGATAATGTTTTGACTATTTACAAGAACTCTTGATAGGTAAATAAAAACTAATTTCATTTAAGAAAATTAATGGATATGTTTTTAGGGTTCCGTAACCAAATGGCGAAAACGGAACCCTTATAGATTCGTCATGTCTGTATGTCTTCCCGTTTGTCACAGCCACTTTATTCCGAAACTATAATACATAAAATATATGTTGAAACTTGGTAAGTAGATGTATTCTGTAAACCACATGAAGATTTTCACACAAAAATAGAAAAAAAACAATAAATTTTGGGGGCTCCCTATACTTAGAACTGAAACTCAATTTTTTTTTCATCAAATCATTAAGTGGATTGGTCTTCAAAAAGAATATTGAGGTGTCTAATATAATTTTTTTCTAAGCCTAGTTTGCGCGAGGGTCAGTAAAATGTCCCCCCCCCCCCCCCCTACGATAATGATAAAAATCAAAAAAATATATGATGTACCTACATTACCATGCAAACTTCCACCAAAAAATAGTTTGAACGGGATCTAGTAAGTAATTTTTTTAATACATCATAAATCGTGAACCACAGTTTACCTTTCATTAAATCAACTCAAATAATTGCTGCTATGAATCCCTTCATGGGCGAGTCCGACTCGCACCTGGCCACTTTTATATACATTTTTCTTGTATAACAGTTTTAATAGTACAGATAATGTTTAGATTTACAAGAACTCTTGAAGGGTAAATAAAACTAATTTCATTTTAAAAAATAAATGTATTTCTTTTAATGAGATACAACCTCTCACAGTAATGAAGTTAGTACGCAGAAAATCTTGCTATAATACCGAACTAAAGCCTGGAAAATACGAGTAATTTGATGGAGTTAAAAACTCTTTGTCTATCAAAATATTATAATACTTTTATGTTTGTGTCTTTAAATTGTTTGTAGGAATAATGATAAATTATTTTCAAAGTTACAGTCGACGGTTTTATCTACAAATATAGGTAGTTTTTAATATTATGTTTCATCATTTCAGGAAAATGACGTTCACTACTGGACAAGAACCTCCTCCAAGAATGGGGGGATATGCCAAAATCGTCACGGTTGGCCAACGGGTTGGCGATCATAGTACTCAGAAGAACGCTGCTGCCCGTTCTCTGGTCTATATTCCCTCGGGACGACTTCTAACCCCCCCCCCCCCCCCCCACGGGGTGAGGTGGGGTGGCGATATTCTTTTGCACACAGCCTATATTAGGTTTACCATGGTCAAATTACGTTATTCAACTCCTAATGTTGTTGATGGTCACTAATTATAAATGTGTTATAAAATAAATATCTTGGGTCAACTAACACACTAGGGGCGTGGGCGGGGCACATAGCTCGTAGAACCGATGGCCGTTGGGGCAGAAAGGTTCTTGAGTGGCGACTACGAACCGGAAGACGCAGCGTGGGCAAGCCCCCTACAAGATGGACCGATGATCTTGTGCGGGTCGCTGGAAACTGCTGGATGCGAATAGCGCAAGACCGGCAATTGTGGAGATCTTTGGGGGAGGCCTTTGTGCAGCAGTGGACGTCTTTCGGCTGATATGATGATGATGATGAACTAACACACTGGAGTTTCCCTGCGAGATCGAATCTGAAATGTCGAAATCTGCAGACGAACCACAGTTGCCGACAAAGCCGCTCGTAGAACCGACGGCCTGCCCCAACGGCAGGAAAGATCTCGAGTGGCGACGAACCGGAAGACGAAGCGTGGGCAGGCTGCCTACAAGATGGACCGATGATCTTGTGTGGGTCGCTGGAAACCGCTGGATGCAGATAGCGCTATCCGGCTATTGTAGATATGTATGGGGAGGCTTTCTGCTGATATGATAATGATGATCAACTAACACACTGCCATCCGATCCCAAACATATCACACCTGTATTACGCCAACCACGCAAATGATAAATATACTTATATATTTCTATATTTATAGTATGTGTGGTGTGACTTTGAGGGACAGAATTCTGATGTAAGAGAGCGTTGCGATGTGAAAGAGGATGTACTCACAAAGATTGAAAAAATGGATTACAGAAGATTGACAAAAGAAGTATACTTGGTCTGTGTGAATGGGACAACCAGAAGGGGAAGACCTCGTACCATTCTCTGACCAAATCGGAGACGTTCTCAAGAAAGACAAGGTCAGAAGTACTTTAAACCGGTGAGCATGTATGAACAATATAATGAGAGTAAATGAGGCGAAAGAGGTGTGCAAGGATCATGAAGAATGGAAATCCGTTGCCTCTGGCTACCCTCTGGGAAACAGGCGTGAACCTATGAATGTATATTTCTAAATAAATACCCATATCATAGATTTTATTTATTTATTTACAACTTTACAGGGTTATTATCTTTACAGGGTTGCACCCTATACGACAATTAGCCAACAGAAATATGAGTTTTTTAATGAAATCTTAAACTAGGTACATAATTACAATATAATAATTTCTTATACATATAAAAGTTCAATAAACATAAATTAATATTCTAGATAAATTACAGCCGGACATAGAACAAATAATCATGCTCATCACACGAAGATTTGTTCTGGGTGGGAATCGAACCCACGACCTAGGCACTAGACCAACAGGCCAATATAAATCAAAATCAAATCAAATAAAAATATCATTTAATTAATAATTGACTTTTGCTTTAAAATATTTAACAAACTAAGTAACTTACTATTATTTTCTTCAACGAAAGACATTACATTAACTCACAAACTTTTTCCTATTCCATTAAATCAATCGTTACACTACAAAAACATTACACGAAGAAATAAACCTAATTGATTAGACTTGAAGTTTTTTAGAACGACTTAATAGTTTTGTATAGGATGACTTAGCGGATCGCGTTGGTTCCCGGTGATGGATGACGCGACCACCCTCCAACCAAGGATTATATCGGGACGTTGACGAATTGCTACCACTTCACATACAGATACTATTATTCAATCGATTTAAAACTTTAGCCGTTGGCTAGAGCGAACATTTGTTGGGGGATTAAATGCCTATTTAGTTTGGACAGTGCTCAATTTTTAGGGTTTCGTAGCCAAATGGCAAAAAACGGAACCCTTATAGATTCGTCATGTCTGTCTGTCTGTATGTCACGGCCAGTTTTTTCCGAAATGATAAACACTATACTGTTGAAACTTGGTGAGTAGATGTATTCTGTACTAGGTTAAGATTTTCACATGAAAATAGAAAAAAAGAATACATTTTGGTGACTCAAATACTATGAATCGAAACTCAAATTTGTTTTTTTGATCAAACCCAAAACATGTGGGGTATCTATGCATAGGATTTCAAAAATGATATTGAGGTTTCTAATGTCATTTCTTTTTAAACTTATAGTTTGCGCGAGAGACACTTCCTAAGTGGTAAAATGTGTGTCTTGTCCCTGTAACTTCTAAAATAAGAGGATGATAAAATTAGAAAAGTATGTGATGTACTTTACCATGCAAACATGCATTGTAAATTGGTTTGAACGAGATCTAGCAAGTAGATTTTTAAAACGTCATAAGTCGTAAACCGCAATCCTTCATGGGCGAGGCCGACTCGCACTTGGCCGCTTTTTTATATACTATGCTAGTATTCTGATTGGACAGGAAGGGAGTTCTGAAAATGGAGGCTTACAAAGAAGTCAAGGTTTACGATAGAGAAGGCTGGAAACTGTTACACCGACAAGTGCACAACACTTAAGTTAAATAGAGAAACAGCTGAAAGCTGAATTATAAGCTGCTTACATAAAACACCGATCTCAATTTGTTTCAACTGTTAATTGATACTTCAGTATGAGCATATCTTTTGACTGCCTTTTGGTCTTGTTGGGTTCGATCCCCACTCAGGACAAACCTCTGTGGTTTATCCTACTAATATTATAAATGCGAAAGTTTGTGAGTATGGAGGTATACATGTATGGATGTTTATTACCCTTTCACGCAAAATCTACCGAATGCATTTTGATGAAACTTTGTGGTAATATAGCTTATTTATCCGAATAACACATTGGCATTTTATTAAGTTGAACGCGGGTTAAACCGCACGGCTAGTCCATAATATGTATTTAATTTTTTATTTTATTGTATTGGGTCATTAAACAGTTACACATTACAGTATAATAATTATGATAAGAGTAGATAAGTAACGTAGTAAACGTGTAACCCACACCATTGTCCACAAAATAATGAATCTATGTATTTAGAAATATATAAATAGCAGTTATCAGTTGTGAGGTTTCCATAGTACAGGCTCTGTCTAGTTTGGGCTTTGTGTTAGTTGTCCAAAGATATTTATTTTTTAATTATTATTTATTTATAGTAATGTAATAAATCCAATAGTCTATATAATTGTTGGTTTATATGTGTAACATTTTCACGGCTCTGCTTCTGAATCGATTTGCTTGATATTTAGAATGTAGATAAGTTAGTGCTACAGACAAATAGTCAAGGTTTCCCGACGGGAATTTCCGCGCGGTGGGAATAAATCCTAAAACTTTGGTTACTATTGAAATACCGTCTATCTATATATTATTATGTCTGCTGTTCGGCTGACGGCAAAGAAAACCACCCCACTTGGCAGGCCAGTTGGGCGTGGTTGGTGGATACTTGCCTTTCACGCTGGGTCGTCGGTTCGATTCCCACCCACGATAGATATTTTTATCTAGCTTATTCCAGCTTAAAAATCTTATGTTTCTGTTAACTATTTAAGGGTTCAGTACCAGAATATCACAAAGTAACATCATCTTCCAGTTATCCCGTCCGTCTGTACGTCTGTTATATCGGTATATTTTAGTAACAGCTAATATAAGCGATATCAATTTTAGAATATTTTTAAATAATAATAATATCTAGGGACAATGTCACACAGATCATCCTAGCCCCAAACTAAGCAAAGCTTGTACTATGGGTACCAGGCGACGATATACATACTTATATAGATAGATAAATACATAGAAAACATCCATGACTCAGAAACATATATTCGTGCTCAACACACAAATATTTGCACTTACCGGGATTCGAGCCAGACGACCCAAGACCACCAGCTTCGTAGGCAGGAGCCCTACCAACTAGGCTACGGTGGCAATTATAATTAATATTGCTTCAATTTCAGTAGTATGCACAGCGGTAGAACTGCCCATGTGAAAAAGTATACTTTGTATGGCACCTAAATTATACAATAAATTGCCAAAAGATCACACAGATTTGAGTATAAATTTGTTTAAAAAAATAAAGACGATGAAGCTTATTAAAATAAATGATTTTTCAGCTGGAAAAAGCTAGATTAAAATATATGTCTTGGGTGGGAATCGAACCCATGAACCGTGGCATGAAAAGCAAGTATCTACCAACCACGCCAGCAGGCCCATCCAATAGGGTGATATTTTGAACCCCTTTTTAGGGTTCCGTAGCCAAATGGCAAAAAACGGAACCCTTATAGATTCGTCATGTCTGTCTGTCTGTCTGTCCGTCCGTATGTCACAGCCACTTTTTCCCGAAACTATAAGAGCTATACTGTTGAAACTTGGTAAGTAGATGTATTCTGTGAACCATATTAAGATTTTTGCTAATAAACAAAAATAGAAAAAGAATAATAATTTTGGGGGTTCCCCATACATAGAACTGAAACTCAAAAAAATGTTTTTCATCGTACCGATATATGTGGGGTATCTATGGATAGGTCTTCAAAAATGATATTGAGGTTCCTAATATAATTTTTTTCTAAACTAAATAGTTTGCGCGAGAGACACATCCAAAGTGGAAAAATGAGTGTCCCCCCCCCCCCTGTAACTTCTAAAATAAGAGAATGATGAAACCAAAAAATATATATATGATGTACATTACCATGTAAACTAACAACGAAAATTGGTTTGAACGAGATCAGGTAAGTAGTTTTTTTTATGCGTCATAAATCGTAAACCGCAATTTACCTTTCATTTAATCAACTGATATACTTGCTGCTGCGGAACCCTTCATTAATTTTATTTATGTAAAATTTATGAAATAAAGAGATACTACTAATATTATAAATGCGAAAGGAACTCTGTCGGTCTGTCCGTCGCGCTTTCACGCCAAATTACTGAACCGATTTAAGTACATGAAGATAGTATGTACATGTTGTATAAAGATAGTCTAAACCCTAAGAAAGGATATAGGCTAATTTAGTATGCGAAAAAATGGTTGTGAGGGGTTGAAAGGGGTGATGAAAAGATCGTCATTTTTAGAGCTAGTAGCATGAGACTTATTTTTAATATGTTGATTAAATATACAGCACGGCGTGTTACGGCGTGGTGTAGGTGGGGAAATATGCCTAAGTATGCTCATTCAAACGGGCAGACACGTGAGGGCAGACGGCTGTGCCACACACATGCAACTACTGATTTTCGAATGATATCCAAAGACAGTATTTCACGCGGAAGAAGTCGCGGGCACAGCTTGTATTAGTTTCTGGCGTTATTTCAAGTTAAAACGAGGCGGCGATAAGGCGGCAAGAATTAAATTTAATTTTGGGTCTTACGAATTTATGTGGATTGTTGATATTCTAGTGAATGTTATAACTTTCGTCTCGACCTAAAGGCGGGAAGTTTGTTGGAAAACAAAATTACAATAGAAGGGAGTTTATAGCGCCGGTTCCGCTGGGAACGTGCACCGATCAAAATATAAACGGGATTTTCACTTTGCGCCCCTAAATCCTGAAAGTTGAACAAAATCCAAACGATTATTGATAATTTATTGCGTTCCCGACCTTTTTGCGAAGGCGATAATAATATGGAAAACAATATTAAGATCATTCCGCTGAAGAAACGAGCCACGGATGGGAGGACGTGACTTTTAGCTTTTATTGCTCATTTGTTTGTGTATTACTGTAGTAATTCTGTTGCCGTTTACTTAAGCGCTCTGATAGCGTTAAATATTTGGCGAGTGCCATCTATTTGAGTGTGCGCAATTATGTGGGCAAATGAAGATGCTTACTTTGTTGCGGCAATCTTAGTTAATTAATACAATGGTATGCTATTTATCGAGCTTTGTATTTCGTTAGTGGTTGGCGTGGTAGGTCTCTTTTAGCTTCTATTTATTTGTCTATTTATGGTATATTGTGTACAGAGGTTGAAAATACCTTTTCAAAACTATCTTTCGGAGAAAAAGTTAGCGTAAAGCTTTGTGCACCAGATTTGTTAATAAATAAATACTTATACCTAAACTAACAATACTAATTACAAACTAAAACTTAAACGTTAAACTTTATAAATATGTAGCCTATGTGTTATCCGGATATATAAGCTATATTACTACAAAGTTTCATTAAAATCCGTTCGGTAGTTTTTGCGTGAAAGACTAACAAACGTACATAAACTCAACAAGTCCACTTTCGCATTAATATTATTAGAAGGATAGCTTGCAACCAATATCATCATCATCATATTAGCCGAAAGACATCCACTGCTGGACAAAGGCCTCCCCCAAATCATCGGCCCATTTTGTTGGGGGCCTGCGCACGCTGCGTCTTCCGGTTCGTGGTCGCTACTCGAGAACCTTTCTGCCCCAGCAGCCGTCGGTTATGCGAGCTATGTGCCCCGCCTACTGCCACTTCAGATTTGCAATTATTCAAGCTATTTTCTTGACCTTGGTTCGCCTGCGGATTTCGACATTTCTGATTTGATCCCGCAGGGAAACTCCGAGCATAGCCCTCTCCATTGCTCTTTGGGTGACCTTGAACCTTCTAATAAGGCCCATAGTGAACGACCACGTTTTTGTTCCTAAGTCATCACTGGCTTTATTTAACCAATATCCGGAGTAGTATATTATACAGATCTTGTAACAACATGGAACCACTTCCATGCGTTTGAGCGCTTTTCATATCTACTTAGCAAAACAGACCATTTGATTATCATTCTTGTTCCACTAATATGCTAGTGATTATAGTTGCCATGGCTCAATTACCCATCCCCATCAGGGACTAAGGACGGCACTTAGTCCACGATGTGGAGGTCATTCCGCCCAGTCCACCTCTTTCCAGAAGCATATTTGGTCTCCCAACCTTCTTGGGGCACGCATAAGAGTTCTTGATGATCCCAAGATTTTCGCGATGACTGTGCACTCGAGGAGTACATGCGCGACTGTTTCCTCAGTGTCCATGCACGCTCTGCACAAAGGGCTGCCTTTATTTCCTTTGCACCTGGCTTTTCTGGTAGCAATTCTCTCGATTTATGAGGCTCTAGCCTCGTTATGTCATTCTTTTTCCCGTTTTGCTTTAAAGAAAAGTTTAACTACGTTTTTCTAACTAATTGATTATTTCTAATTAACATTATTAGAGGGTCCAAGATAGTTAAAGTGATTTTTCGAGATATGTCACACCGTTCAGTGTCATTTTATTGTGTGCCACTATAGATCCTCCTGACTTACAGGAGTTGTAGTGGTGGGTAAGAGGGAGGGACAAGTCACATTAAGAAAAAATAAGTTAAGAAAAAGGTCCGAAAAAGCGATCATACTGTCTCTAGTTAAGAAAAAACAATTATCTATACATTAAATGAAAATGAAAAACAAACGGTAATCGTTAATTTACTAATTAGGTACAAATACGACTATCAAGAAAATACTCAAATCCTTACTTTTTACTTATATTATAAATGCCAAAGTAACTCTATCTGTCTGTCTGTCTGTCGCGCTTTCAAGCCAAAACTTCTGAACCCATTTCAATGAAATGTGGTTCACAGACAGACTAGAGCCTGAAAAAGGACATTTGCTACTTTTAAATACAAAAAAGGGTTGTACCGGGGTTAAAGGGGGGATAAAACGTTGTATGGAAGTATCTCCATTTTTAGAGTTAGAAAGAAGATTGAAACTTAGTTTTAGCCTGTTGATTCAATATACATAAATATGACATTCAAAGTTTCAAAAAATTTTACCATGAAGAGTGTAAAATAACAATGTAAGTTTGTATGGAAATATGTAAGGTTATGTGATTTTTTTATAGAGGTAAGTTTGTGACAAGAGACAAAATATTAGACATATTCTGATGTAACGTTTACAGAGGCATTACAAAAGAAGTCACGGGCACAGCTAGTAGTATATTATATGAGCAAGAATACATTTAGTATTATATGAGCAAGAATATATTAATTCAAACACCTCTTTACTTTTTCTCGAAGTAGAATATATTTTTCTAGGTCTGACCATCGAAAAGCGAGGAGCAGACTCTTACTTTAATTCAGTATCCACTTATCAAAAACTTTTTTCTTTAGTTTATTTTATAAGATTTTGTGTTCGAGAAACTTCGTTACTTCATTTAAGCAGCTTGGTAGATACACAAATAACTTTAAGAGGTCTAATTTTATACTTTTTAGGATTCCTTACGAAAACATGTAAATATATTTAACTTCTGTTAAGTATACTAAGATAACCGAATAATCATACTAATATTATAAAGACGAAAGTTTGTGAGTATGTGAATGTGTATGTTTGTTACATCTTCACGTCTGAACGGCTGGAACGATTTTAATAAAATTTGGTATGGAGTTAGCTGACACCCTGGATTAACACATAGGCTATAATTTATAATCAGATAATATGTAGTAAAATATAAATTTCAATCATTAAACCTAAACATAATCTCCTTGACAATAACTTAATACAAGCTAGCTAAATATCACTACTATTATAAAATAAATTGTATAAATGTTTTAACATTCCATGTACCTAAATATCTGTAATAAGCAACTAGAAAAAAATAACTGTATTACTACAAACATGTTCCGACTATTTACAAGCGCTTTTTTAAAGTCTACGTGAATAAAAACCTTTTTTATTTTATTATTTTATAAAGTTTAACGCGAGTATCACCGCGGGGCACAGCTAGTATATTATAAAAATGACGATGAAGACGAAGACTGGGGGGCTACAAGCCCCCCCTTAAGGTGGACCGACAATCTTATAAGGGTCGCGGGGTGCCGCTGTTTGCGGGGTGCCGCTGTATGCCGGCTGCGTAAGATCGTCGCTCGTAGAGATCCTTGGGTGAGGCCTTTGTCCAGCAGTGGACGTCTTTCGGCTGACATGAAGATGATGATACAAACATATTAGAAGTTTTAGAAAATTAGTTTTCACCGTTCGAAATGGTTATTCAGAATCGTATAAGATCACATCTATACAAATGTGTCTGTTTGTAATATTGAAATAACCGTTTTTTCTACATAAATATGAATATATATACGGTACCTACACCAAAAATTATTTTTTTAAAATTTTTGTCTGTCTGTCTGTCTGTTTGTTCCGGCTAATCTCTGAAATGGCTGGACCGATTTTGACGGGACTTTTATTTTAGAAAAAAACATTTATTTTTGAAAAAACAAAAACAAACAAAATAAACTAATTAACAAGCGAACGAAGTCGCGGGCACGGCTAGTAAAACATAAAAATAGAACGCTATTTTGTATTGCTCAGAAGGAACTCAAACAATAGAGTTCTTTCTGAGTAATACGAAATAGCGTTGGTTCGTACGAGCACTGACTACCTAAGACAAAGAATCGGGATAAAACATTTATTACACCTATCTCAGGTTTATAGGTAAATACTTATAACAAGCTATGCCTTTGTCCCCGTAATAAGATGAAATGTTAGATAAGTAGATGATTCAATTGATTTCATCTTCAGTTCAGGGCATCAAATTTTCGTATAAAGTCACATTTGTCTCGATGAATCGAAGGTCGACCTTCGATATAGCATAGTTTCTTATAAGTGTTTACCTATAAATCTGAGAAAAGCGTATTAAATGTTTTAGGCTTCACGTAATCCTACTAACATATAAAAGTGATACTTGCCTTTTAAGCTAAAGGTCATGGGTTCAATTCCCACCCAGGACGATCTGTCCTTTTGTGTGCATGAACATGTCTGTTTGTCCTGAGTCTAGGTGTAATCTACTATATAAAAATAAGTCGGGTTTTCCTTCCTGACGCTATAACTCCAGAACGCACGAACCGATTTCCACGGTTTTGCATTCATTGGAAACTTCTCGGGCTCCGTGAGGTTTATAGCAAAGAAAATTTATAAAATTTAACGCGAGTAACACCGCGGGGCACAGCTAGTTATCTATATAATTACACCCAACCCTATACCCAGTATGTTTAAAGTTACTATAGTATTACTATGGATTCTATCAGAGTACCATTCGACCCCCTTACATACATAATCAGCCTGATATCGTCTACTATAGAACATACCCCCCCCCCATAGGTTTCTTTAACGTTGCTATTTTTTTTTTGACGGTCGCCGTAGCCTAGTTGGTAGTTGGTAGTGCTCCTGCCTATGAAGCTGGTGGTCCTGGGTTTGAATCCCGGTAAGTGCAAATATTTGTGTAATGAGCACGAATATTTGTTTCTGAGTCATGGGTGTTTTCTATGTATATAAATTTATCTATCTATATAAGTATGTATATCCTCGCCTGGTACCCATAGTACAAGCTTTGCTTAGTTTGGGGCTAGGATGATGTGTGTGACATTGTCCCGAGATATTATTATTATTATAAATTATTATTTTGGCGGTATGCCGTAGCCACTGCCAGTAGCAGTATGCCAGCGTCTGGCATGCGAGTTAGTGACCGCACTAAGGTGGTAGTTTGTACACAGACGGCCCTGGTGACCCCCTACCTGGGGTATCCCTTAGTCGCCTTAATTCTGAACTTACTTAATAAACTTATTATTTTTATTAACTTATTATGTACCTATTAAATAACTAATGCTTCTACACCAGACGACCTACATTAGCGAACATTCGTGCCCGATTTGTAAAAGGTGAAACCAATTTTATACTTGTTTCATAAAAAGTTAAACTTTTACAGCTTTAACGATAAAAGTGGTCAGTTATTTATGTTCAGCTAACTATAGCTACTAAAAATAGATCTACGTAACTTCTTCTCGTCCAAAATACCGCAGTGTCTCAAGTCGAAAGTATTCGACCAGTGTGTGTTGCCAGTGATGACATACGGAACAGAGACGTGGTCACTATGGGCCTTATTAGAAGGCTCAAGGTCACTCAAAGAGCAATGGAGAGGGCTATGCCCGGAGTTTCCCTGTGGGACCGAATCAAAAATGTCGAAATCTGCAGGCGAACCAAAGTCACCGACATAGCCCGAAGAATTGCAAAACTGAAGTGGCAGTGGGCGGGGCACATAGCTCGTAGATCCGACGGCCAACGGCACGGCAACGGCGAAACACAGAAAGGTTCTTGAGTGGCGACCACGAACCGGAAGACGCAGTGTAGGCAGGCCCCCTACAAGATGGACCGATGATCTTGTGCGGAAACTGCTGGATGCGAATAGCGCAAGACCGGCAATTGTGGAGATCTTTGGGGAGGCCTTTGTCCAGCAGTGGAAGTCTTTCGGCTGATATGATGATGATGATGACTATAGTACTAAATAATGTTGTCCTACCCAATTTACGGTCACGGAGGCCAGTCTCAATGGAGACTAGTCATCTGCGCGGGTCATATTATAGTGCACAAGTGTGTGCGTAAACAAGGGGCCCTTTCTATTCCATCACTCATATTTATTTATTTAAACACGCATAAACTATCATTATAGGCACTTAATACCTAATTCAATAGCCTATGTACTTAGAAAAGAATAGACGGTCACCGTAGCCTATTTGGTAGTGCTCCTGCCTACGAAGCGGGTGGTCCTGGGTTCGAATCCCGGTAAGTGCAAATATTTGTGTGATGAGCACGAATATTTGTTTCTGAGTCATGGATGTTTTCTATGTATTTAAGTATTTATCTATCTATATAAGGGTGTATATCGTCGCCTGGTACCCATAGTACAAGCTTTGCTTAGTTTGGGGCTAGGATGATCTGTGTGACATTGTCACAACAATTAAAAAAAAAAAAAACAAAAAAATGGTAACTCAATAGTAACTTAAACATGTGATCCGATGGGCCAATAGAAATGATAACAATTTTTACACTTCTTATGTAAATAATTTACTAGCTGACTATTTATTATTTGCTAGCTGTCCCGGTATATGTTGTACTTTATTTTTATTTATTTGGGCTCACCAACAATTGCTTACACTCATAATATTACAAATTGCGTCCGACTATAAATAAAGCTAAGTGTAACAATCTGTTATAGGTAAGCACGGCAATTAAGAGAGGTAGGGCACAGCGTTCATTCGCTCAACGAGCAGCCCGACTGGGGAAGTAACATTAATAACTTTAATGTTGTGTTTCTGCGTGTGAGTAAGGCCAGAGCTCATTGGGGTGGGGGGGAGGGTCAGCAACACTTGTTTGCTAACTCTTAAAGGCCGGCAACGCACTCGTGACACCTCTGGTGTTGCGAGTGTCCATGGGCGGCGGTGATCACTTACCATCAGGTGACCCGCTTGCTCGTTTGTCGCCCTATGACATAAAAAAATGCATCTTTTATATTACTATAATTTTGAATCACTGCCTCAACAATATTAATAGAATCCGGAATCTAATCGCAGCGCCACCTATCGGTTCCAATTGTAAATCTTAATCATCGAGGGATCCAATTAAATGCAAAAAGAATCGTTATTAGGGCTGATAGTAAGGGTAGAAGGGAGAACCTTATCATTTAAGGGTTCATACAAATCGACTCAGCCGTTCCGGAGGAATTTGTTAGCAAACACCGCGACGCGATAAATATTTATAGGCTTTCTTTATTTGTTCAGTTTTCTTTTTAGTTACGTTTCTTAAGGTTTCTTCACTATTAGAGGTATAATAATATCCTGATCCTCTGACCCCAACCTAAGCAGAGCTTGTACTATGGAGACCAGATAACTGATATACTACATATACTTCTTTTCTTTTGTAAATACATACTTACATAGACAATTACACCTAGACTCAGGACAAACAGACATATTTATGCACACAAATATCTGTCCTGAGTGGGAATCGAGCCCACGACCTCTGGCCTGAAAAGCAAGCATTTGCCAACCACGCCAATCTTATACCTTTTATATTATATTTGTACTCCCATACAAGGTAATATGAAATTTATTTAAATTCGTTGTATCCAGGTCACAGGTAGCGCTAGACAGGGAGCTAAATTTTATTTCTCTTGACGGCGTCATAACGCCTTATTGCCGGCAGTTTACGATGCAATAC
This sequence comes from Pseudoips prasinana, assembly GCA_951640165.1. Lineage (NCBI taxonomy): Eukaryota > Metazoa > Arthropoda > Insecta > Lepidoptera > Nolidae > Pseudoips > Pseudoips prasinana. The sequence goes on from OX621260.1 coordinate 23,638,275, forward strand.
GCACCACGGCCACACTTTGCTTGTAATTGAATCTCAGGCGCTCGCTATAAATGTGGATTGCGTGAAGTACTAACACAGAGAAACGATGCTTATTGTTTTATGTAAACTTAGCCTAGGATGCTTACTCTGTTTCATTGGAGTAGAGGGGAGTGGGGACTTGGTTAAAAACCTCCATTTAATAAACTGAATGTAATTTTACCTCACAATGCTAATAATAATCTTCTGTTTATAGTCAGTCTAGCTGTGCCCCGTTAAACTTTATAAATTATAGCCTATGCGTTATTCAGATATATAAGCTATATTTCTACAAGGTTGCATCTAAATCTGTTCGTTAGCTTTTGTGTGAAAGAGTAACAAACATCCGTACATAGGTATTTACATACATACTCACAAACTTTCACATTTAAAATATTATAAGGGTTCATAAACATCATATTAGCTGAACGACGGACAAAGGCGGCAAAGTGTTCCCAAAGATCTCCACAACTGCCGGTCCTGGGCTACGTGTATCGAGCGCTCCTAATGACCCTCACAAGATCATCGGTCCATCATAACGATTTTACTATTATTTATCATAACAGGTGAAGCAGAAACTTCATTTTTACGAATATTGCGCGGAAGAGAGGCGTACGAAATTAGGAGCGGTTAGTAGTATGGAGAAGGAGCGCATGAAGTTAATATTTTATATATTTATTTATTTATTAATATGGTTACCAACATAAGCACATCATAACTTGACACATAAAAAAAAATATGAAATTATTCTAGGCTAACTGCACTTACAAATTACAGTTACCGTAGCATGCGTTAAACATTTTGACAAGGCATTAGATATATTTTATTAAAAAAAAACTTTAATCACACTACTTTACTATAGTCATGCTGACAACTTGATAAGAGATGACAAACTAAGTGTCAAAACTAAGAATTGTCTTTAATGTCTATATTCTCTGACAATAGAACCTCAATGGTCGGATTTCGAATAAGGGCTATTTCTAGTATTTAATATTAAGATAAAATTAAGTCAAGAGACTAGAGGAAGGGTCCCTAAATATCTGGTGATCATAGTACAGGTTATGTCTAATTTGGTTTCAGATGGCTATGTGTTAGTTTTAATATATTGTGGACATGGGGCTCAATCGCGATAACGATTTAAGGCAAACCATTACCTTTAGGTTACCCAACGTTTCGGCATGGATTGCACCAGCCGTGGTCACGGGTCGACTGGTGTGGCTCGGCAGCGTCGTCTCCGTGTAGCTCGGGTTTCGGTATCTACCCTCGCATGGTCTTGATATTTTATTTATTTTATTTTACTAAATGTAAGTAATGATTTGCCTAAATCTTTATCGCGATTGAGACCCGTGTCCACAATATATAAAAATGTGTATATAAAAACATTAATGTGTTAGTTATCACAATATATTTATTTATGACGGTCACCGTAGCCTAGTTGGTAGTGCTCCTGCCTACGAAGCTGGTGGTCCTGGGTTCGAATCCCGGTAAGTGCAAATATTTGTGTGATGAGCACGAATATTTGTTTCTGTGTCATGGATGTTTTCTATGTATATAAGTATTTATCTATCTATATAAGTACGTATATCGTCGCCTGGTACCCATAGTACAAGCTTTGCTTAGTTTGGGGCTAGGATGATCTGTGTGAGATTGTCCCGAGATATTAATATATTAATAATTATCCTAAGCACGCAAGTAATTCAGTGAAACACGCGTGAAAATTATACGAATAGCTACTTATCCATGGAAACTGCCCATTTCACTTTGTGCCTCTGTCTAATGACACAACAAAGTAACATTACAAACGGACCAAAACTGAAAATGTTGGCGAAATGTTCAGCGTTTATTTACTCTGTGGGGTCTAGTACATTTGCGGGTACCCGCAAACCACGAGTCTCCCAGATTTGTTTAGAAACGACTCACTTACTTCAGGGGACGTCGAATCACAGAGCAGTCCCTACATTGTGTAACATAATGACCGAGTCATATTCATGAAGCTTAATCTACCAGTGGCGAAGGTTAAAAGAATCATAAGTTAAGCCGATAACCCGATAACCGATTTGATGTGCCTTCTCGCTTTAGTTAGATAAAATGTTCTCATAATTGTTAGGAAGGAAGAATTTTGCAGGTAGGAAGTGAACGCGTACTGTGGGCATGAGCCTACTTAAGAGTGAAATTGTTTGATCTAAGTTCCTTATGTTTCTGGCATACCCACTATCTGTAAAAGCAAAATCACTATATAAAATTGTTGAAGTTAGGTTGCGACGACGTTCACAGTGATTGGAAGAAGAATAATACGAAGTGGATTGTATACTTGTCTATTATAATTGTTGTGTGATATGTTGAATTATGGCCCAATAGAGCGGCATAGTCATGTTTGACAAAGCTCTTTAAATAAAGATTAAAACAAAAAAAAAGTGCAAGCCACGTTTTTTAAACGCGCCGTTGACGCGCGTTTGTAGCGATACGCACGCAAGTCAGACGCAGTCTATAGACCTTACAAACGACGACAAACTGCTCTGCAGGAAAAAAGTAATCTCAAAAATGGGATAGTATGATAAATTTAATAGTCCGACGTGTCTCTAACTAGCACCTCTACCAGTCTGGGGTAGGTGCTCTGTGTTAAGCTACGAACGGTACACACTGGGAGATCAAATTTAGGATCCTAAAAACTGTTACGTAATGATAAGACCTTATTGTACACAGTTACGCAATAAATAATTCTTTATCTTTATCTTGCTAACACCCTTTGGGGTGTAGAGACTGAATTACACTTTATTTGTGACCTCGTCGAACATTCTCTGACCAAGACAGAGATAATAATAATATCCTGGGACATTATTTACACACGGCCATCTGATCCCAAACTAAGCGAGCTTGTACTATGGAAACCAGATAACTTATATACTACATATTATTATACTACTTTTCTTTTTGTAAATACATACTTATACAAACAGACATGTTCATGCACACAAATATCTGTCACGGGTGGGCATCGAACCACAACTTCTGGCGTGAAAAGCAAGCATTTGCCAACCACGCCAACAGGCCGTCAAATGTTCTCAAGAAAGGTCAGAAGTACCCTGAACAGGCGAGCATATTTGAGATGTGAGAGTAAACGAGCGAAAGAAGTGTGTAAGGGTATTGGCAAATGGAAATCCTTTGCCTCTGCCTACCCCTCTGCGCAACTGGCGTGAGTATATACGTACAATACCTACGTATGTTTAATTTTGTTTTTGTTAATGTCATGTTTATATTCGCGGTTTCCAGAATAGCTTAAGACCGGCAATTGTGGAGATCTTTTTTTTTTCCATTCCAAGAATTTATACATCTTTTTAATTAAGGAGTTATGCAGGAAGAGGTTACTAAAAGCAGTCAAGAGACTTATCTCTTGACTGCTTTTAGTAAGTTTACAAGCACAGTTTAGTTTCTTCAAAAATACACTTTTTATTGCTCTAAATATCTTTATCACTTCTCTTCTTAAAGAGAAGTGATAAAGATATTTAGAGCAATAAAAAGTGTATTTTTGAAGAAGCTTTAAAAGATGCTAGGGTTTGTTCACGCCTAATTTCTACAGGAAGTAAAATCCATAGCCGGGCTGCTTGGACAGAAAACTATTATATTATAAAGGCGAAGGTTTGTGAGTGTGTATGTTTGTTACTTCTTCACGTGTAAACGGCTGCAGCGATTAAACATCTATCTGTACATACTATATCGTTTATAATACCTTTTTGTGAGATCATTATCAAAATACTTAGTTTCAATTTATATACATTGCGCAATATAGATAAAGGGTTTCACAAAGTAACTCTGTCTGTCTGTTACGACTTCACGGCAGAACCAATTTTGATGAATTTTGGTATGAAAATAGATCAAAGTACTAATCCTGCCCAGGTGACGTCACGGGCACCAGCTAGTATACAAATATATTACTATCTATTAAATTATGTAATTAACACATTCTTAATCAATCATGCAAAAATAGCGACTCATATAATTATGGTCGAATAAAAATTGTCGAGGTTATGATGGTATATCATTCCGCCGCGAGGTTATATCATTCCGCCGCGCGCCCCGTAGCGAACCGGTTGTCTTGTTGTTATTCCGTGCTAGCGAAAGTCATTGCAAGTTAGCATAAACACATATTAGTAGTAGTTATCTACGTTGAGTGAGTTCCAGTTCGGACCGGTCTCCGTGTACAGAGTAGTGTGCGTTCAGAGGTTGCTATAATTATGACTTCTATGCAGAGCAACGACGACCTTCCACGGTCCCATGATATGTGCGACGACGAGTCCCTAACAAAGTCGGCATCACCACCTCACTATGTTACATATCGTAAAGGAACAACAGTCAGCAAAGATACAGATTTCAGACAAGAATTCAGAGATTTTAAATCGGAAATGAAGTCAATGTTTAGTAACTGGCTAGTGAAGCAAGATGAAAAATTTTCTATTCTTCTCAATGAATTCCAAGATATAAGAACATCGATCAAATTCGTGAGTGAAAAATATGATGACCTTCTACAACACTCAAAGGAAGTCGCCGATCGTGTATTGGTGATTGAAAATAAGCTCTGCTCTGCTCAACAGAATGAACAACGTGTTGTAGAATTAGAAGGCAAACTTGAGGTTATGGAACAGAGGGCTAGAAGTTGTATCATTGAGATCAGCAATCTGCCCGAAAAACGTGGTGAAAACCTAATGTCCATCGTTGAAAGTATATCAAATGTACTCAAGGAAAAGCTGTCGTCTCGGGATATTGTCGCAATCCACCGTGTTCCCCTAATGAACTCTAAGACCACTCGGCCAAAAAATATAGTGGTAAAAGTTACTAGCCAAATAATACGCGACAATTTCATAGCTGCAGCGCGACTCAAGAATGGCATTACGACCGAAGAGTTGATGATGCATGGGACGCCACAAAAAATATACATAAACGAACACCTAACACAGAAGAACAAAAAATTGTTTCGAGAAGCCAGAGATCGTGCTAAAAAAAACGGACACCGTTTTGTTTGGTGTAAACATGGTACCATCTTCGTTCGAGCAGATGTTCCAGAACCAGTCATCGCTGTTCGTTCGGACAAAGATTTGTCTAAAATCAAACCTTTCACACCGGCTGGGAATTGATACCTACCTGCTTACCATGAACACTGAACATTATTTATTAAGACAACATTTAAATACCAACACGACAATGGACTATGCATATTTAAAGAACTTTAATAATTTTACAAATTGTTTGTGCTCTCTGTTTACTTTACTACTCTGTGATGTGTTTTCTAGTAACCATATTAATTATTATTATGGTCAGGCGAATTGTTATCCAGGTACCTCCACATGTTTGATAATTAATGTGTTACAAATTCAGTTCAAAGTACATACTAATTATAAAATGCTTATAGTATTTAATGGTGGCGTACATACTAGATATATTATTAAGATTTCAATACAGCATCAATTTACTAAATATTCATACTGCCCAGTAATTAACAATATAATTTTGCCAGTAGATTTTTATTTTTCTATACGTTCACTAATTATTAATAATATTTCAAGTTCCCAAGTACCTGTTCATCATTTTTACACTATATACATAGTATTGCTATCGACAGCTTATTTGGCGGGTGGGTTTAATATTAAAATGTTATATGCATACATATATCCTATCTACTATTGTATTGTTTATAAGTCATTGCTAAATAATCCGAAGGAACTGGACTTCCAGCTTTGTTATTTACTCCAGCATTGCATTTACATCAGAAGTAATGGATAAATATAACTTAACTGTGTACTACCAGAACTGTCGTGGACTGCGTACTAAGTTACATACACTGTACATGAATATCCTGTCTTTTTCGTATGATGTGATTATATTAACTGAAACATGGCTTATATCAAATATCTCGGATAGTGAGTTCATCGATGACCGTTATCTTGTGTTTCGATGCGATCGCGACCGGGACACCTCTGGGAAGCGCGATGGTGGGGGGGTATTGATAGCCGTTTTACGTACATTACGTCCTATATATGACATGCGTCGACCTGTGCATACTGACTTGGAACATGTTTTGGTGCGACTGCCCGCATCATGTCCGAATAAATATCACGTTATAAGCGCGGTCTACATACCGCCCCACTCACACGACGATGTTTACACAACACACTTGAACATGTTACAGAGCATTGTAAACGATGCCAGTACCGACGCATGCTATGTAGTAGGAGACTATAACTTGCCATGCATGATTTGGGTCGACCATATTAACCCTAATCACGTTATGCCTCAGTCTACTACTACGCTTAGTAGTTATTTATGTAATTTCATATCTCTCTCCAATACATGCCAATATAACGTAATAAGAAACGATTTAGGACGCATATTGGATTTATTCTTGTCGAATGTTGACTGCCAAGCAAAAACATGTATACCATTGGTTCCACCAGACACACATCACCCCCCTATCTCTGTTTCTACGAGCCTAGAAAGTAAATTTCCGCCTATGTCTCGGCACAACACCCCCAAACATAACTTTTTCAAAGCTGACTACAACATTATTAACCAGGAGCTTAAAAAAATGGACTGGAACCTAATACTTTGTGATCTTTCAGCCGAACAAACCGTTACTGCCTTTTATGATACTATCTATAGTGTTGTCAAGTTATATATCCCGCTTATTTACCCAAAGAATTCAAACTTCCCATCATGGTTCACTCCAGCCCTGAGACGTATTTTCCATGAAAAAGAAAACGCTTGGGTGAAATGGAAAAAATACGGTAATACCTCGGATTATGAAACCTTCTCAATCCACCGTACACGTTTTAAATCAGAGGTTTGCAAGTGCTTTGACCGGTATATGACCTCAGTTGAAAATAGCATATCAGTTAATGCTAAACACTTTTGGGCGTATGTATCGAAGCGTAGAAACAAATCAAATATTCCTGCTAACATGTATCTCGATGACATAAAATCCAATAATCCAACTCAAATATGTAACCTTTTCTCTTCTTTCTTTACCTCGGTTTACGAACCTTCATCTCTCAACCCTGCACTCTGGCAACCACCCAGCACGTATTCAAGTAAATGCTCCTGCATTTCTGACATTTACTTTGCACCTGTGGTTATACAAAAAGCTCTCAAAAATCTCGATCCAAATAAAGGGTCTGGACCTGATGGTTTGCCACCTTTTTTTATTAAAAAAGTATCTGAAAATATTCTGCTTCCCCTTCAAATTATATTTAATAAATGTTTACGCGAAGGAATTTTTCCTGATATCTGGAAGCGTGCATTTATCACCCCAGTATACAAAAGTGGCGATAAAAATAACATAAAAAACTATCGCCCTATCTCCGTTTTGTCCGCCTTGGCTAAGCTTTTTGAGAGTCTTGTGCACAGCGAGCTATACCCAAATATCCATCATCTTATTGTACGTGAACAGCACGGATTTGTTAAGCGTCGCTCGACCACCACCAACCTCATGCTGTTTACGAACTATATTTTTCAATGCATGGATACTAAAACTCAAGTTGACGCTGTGTATACTGATTTTCAGAAGGCTTTTGACAAGGTGGACCACAAATTACTCTTAGATAAAATTGCTTACAACGGCATTCGAGGTAATTTATTACGATGGTTTATATCCTACATTTTCAACAGAACTCAGAAAGTCGTCATCAACGGCTTCGAATCTGACTTAATTATTCTTACTTCTGGCGTTCCCCAAGGCTCAATTTTGGGCCCTCTTCTTTTTATATTGTTCATTAATGATATCGCTGACTGTTTTCAAAATTCCCATTTCTTATTATACGCTGACGACATAAAAATTTATAAATCTTGTACAAACTATAGTGATTGTTTACTTCTACAAGAGGATCTAAATAAACTTTGTCAATATTGCTCTCATAATAAACTTCAGCTTAGCATTCCAAAATGTAAAACAATAACGTACACAAAAAATAAAAACATAATAACTCATAATTATACTTTAAATAGCATAAGTTTACAAAAAGTCAATTATATCCGTGATTTAGGTGTTACACTGGATTCTAAATTGCATCTTAATCTTCATATTGACAACATTATAAATAAAGCATATCAAATGTTTGGCTTTGTCATGCGATCCTCAAAAGACTTTAAACGACCTCTCACGTATTTATCTTTATACAAAGCTTTAATCCGCTCTCAACTTGAGTACGCAGTCCCGATCTGGAGTCCTATTTATGAAGTTTATATTAAACGACTTGAAATGGTACAGAAGAAATTTTTACGTGCTATGCATTACCGATGCTATCATTCAAAACTGCCTTATCCGCAGCTTCTTGAAAAATACAAAATCTTAAGCCTGGAGTCCAGAAGGAAACTTCTTACATGTTTGACGCTGTATGGTTTATGTAATAATAAAATTGACTGTTCTAACATCACAAATCAATTGTGTTACATTGTACCTAGATCTGTGATGCGGCGAGAGGCGCGTGTTCCTCGGCTGTTCTACACTACAAGGTGCCGAACTAACGCCGGAGTGCGGGCGCCTCTACGTCGCCTCGTAGAGACATATAACACACACCTTGTACATTTAGACATTTTTACACTTTCTACTTCAAAATTCAAAAAACTTGCCATTGATCATCTAAAATAACAATCGTGATTTCCTTTTAACGCTATAGTAAACTCGCGCGAGTTTAGATTAAGATTAACTTTCTTTTACCTATTATTTTGCGGACATTGGTGTGGGTTACACGTTTACTACGTTACTTGTTTACACTTATTATATTATGCTGTAATGTGTAACTGTTTAATGTCCCAATAAAAAAAAATAAAAAAAAATAAAAGTATAACCTGGATTAATGTTAATGCACCGACTTCAAACCTTTCAATAGGTAGCACATAAAAATTATATTATATCATTAATATTAATGGTATTACGTTTGCATAAGAGATGTATTCAATTAAATCTTTATTAAAATATTTTTTTTATCCTTTTAGTTTTTGAAGTCGGTTTTTTTAAACGAAGTTTTTGTTTAAAGTCATCGCGGAAGAAGTTGGGGGCAGAATCTAGTTATTCAATAAAGTACAAGTAAAAAACTTACATTTAAAAAATATATTTATTAGTAAGTACGACCAAAGTACCGACCTAATGATCTATAATTATGGATAGACGACTGCTACTCATTTGGACTTGAAATCGAGCTTCTAACGTTTCTATTTCAGATACCTACATTAAACATTTCAAGATTATCATTTAGTTTTTAGACAATTCATTCAGAAATTCAGTTTCTGTTTAGTTTCACTCAGAATTCTGAATGTTGGTTTGAAGTATCCCTCCACTTAAGATCTCATCAAAAATGTATTGGATGACAGGTAGCAGATAGCGCCATTTTCCTAGCTTTTTGTAAAATTGAGTGCGAGGCACGAGCGTGATTTAACATCGTATTCACTGCGCGGTTTTGGACCTATTTTAAAATAATTTCTTAATATTTCTTCTATCTGAATAAGAAAAGAAAAAAAAGATTCATACCCTACAAGCACAGATAATGCTTAACTTAACTTGGTTTACATAAAAGACGATATAATAATAAAAAAACATCGAGAAAATTAACGCAAAAAAAAACTTGTGTGTACTTATGTACACGCGTTAGAAGTTATACTTCTTAATATACAACTTGAACATAGTTATCAATTTTCATACCACCTAGAACTAGCTTCATGCTGTTATTTTTACGATGCGCGCGCATTCACTGTCATACCACATAGAACTAACTTCATGCTGTTAAATTTTTTGGTGTCGGTGTGCGCGCGCATCGTAAAAATTCACTCTCATCATTTTTCTCCATCGCGCCAAAAGAAGTATAACTTCAAAAATAAATGAACATTAAGTTTGTCATCCATTTTGTATGGAACGGCTTTTTTAACGTTGACAGTAAAAATATAGGCGCATAAAATAGATACAAACATACATAGACTCACGCCTGTTTCCCAGAGGGGTAGGCAGAGACAACGGATTTCCATTAGTCACGATCTTTGCACACCTCTTTCGCCTCGTTTACTGTCATTAAATTCTTCATACATGCTCGCCGGTTTAGGGTACTTCTAACCCAGCTTTTCGTAAGAACGTCTCCGTTTTGGTCAGAGAATGTTCTATGAGGTCTTCACTTCAGGTTGTACCATTCACACAGGCCAGGTATACTTCTTTTGTCAATATTTTTTCATTCATCCTTGTTGAATCAAATATGTAGAGTCGTTAGTCTAGCGGTAGCGTGTTCACGCGCAGAGAACGAGGTCCTGGGTTCAAATTCCAGGTCGGGCCAAAAGTGATTTTAGGGACTTATCAGTAAAAAGAAAAATTTCTCAGCATCAGCCCGAAGTATGGGAGTTGGCGGTTTTATACCCCTGTGCCTCGGAGAGCACGTAAAGCCATCGGTCCTGTACCTGACCTCTTTCCGGTCGTGTCGCTAGGCGTCCCATCGGATCATGAGAGTTATGGAATAAAAAATGTTCCTGTGTTTGCGCACACACTTGAGCACTATAATATGTCCTGCTCTGCAGATGGCTAACCTCTGTTGAGACAGGCCGCCATGGCTGAAATTCGGCCAGGAGGACAATATTATTATTATTATTTAATATCGGAGAGCGACAAACGAGCAAGTGGGTCACCTGATGGTAAGTGATCACCGGCGCCCATGGACACTCGCGACACCAGAGGAGTCGCGTGCGCGTTGCCGGCCTTTAAGAGTCAGCAAACAAGTGTTGCTAACCCTTCCCCCCACCCCAATGAGCTCGGGCGACCTTACTCACACTCCGAAACACAACATTATAATTATTAATGTTATTATTAAGGAATGTCTTCTGTAAGGTGGAGGTACTTACCCAGTCGGGCTGCTCTTTGAGCGAATGAACGCTATGCCCTACCTCTCTCAAAGTAGATTATTAAGTAATGAAATAATATAATTTATTCAGCACTTGGGTATTAACATACACTTGCACTTGTCAAGTTCACAATGCAGTACATAAACATAGTCGAATACAGTATAAAAATTACAAAAATATAATTAGTCTAAAAAAATAATCTATTATTTTGAAATTTAGTTGTACACTATTAAAATTAAAGAATTGAAGGCAATGAGCATTTGGCTAGCGCAGAAGGCTCTTAACCAGTAGCTTAAATTAAACGATTAATACCCGAGGCCACCCTTTTGGGGTTCGGGCCACAGCTCAGGGGGCCGCTGAAGCAAAAGGACAGAATTCTAAGAGAGGGTGTGATCAGTTGCACGGGATCACCGATGACGTGTTAAGGGGCCAAAGCAATCGCCGCTGAGGAGCCTACCCTAGCTAACCTGCGGCTTTCTCTAGCTACCTAGGTGGACGACCCGGAGAAGAAAGCCACAAAGAAACTCCGGGCTTGCTTTTTTCGTCTTCTTTTGCTTTTTGTTTTCGTTCTTTTTTAGATAGTAGATGATATTATTTATAGGTACATAAATAATATCATCATAGGTACTATGCTGGACAACGGTACTTTTCGCGTTGCTGCCGGCCTCCGTCTGGGTGTCTCATGCGTTGCTCCGCATCGTTGTAGGTGTGGAGAAGCGGTCGATCACCTTGGACGCCATGGTCTGTCATGTTGCCGTAGCGCGGGCAGAATCTCAAGCCACAGTAGCATCAATGATATAATCCGTCGGGCTCTTTCCAGCGTTGACGTCCCAGCGGTTCTAGAACCAAGCGGCTTGGCACGTGATGATGGAAAGAGACCCGATGGTATGTCTTTGGTTCCGTGGAAGATGGGTAGGTCCCTGGTGTGGGACGCAACATGCGTCGACACCCTTGCGCCCTCCCATCTTCCCCACACGTCGGATTCTGCAGGCGCTGCTGCTGCTTTGGCGGAAACCCTTAAACGGCGCAAATACACAAATTTGGCTGCAAATTTTGTTTTTGAGCCGTTTGGGGTAGAAACCTTAGGACCATGGGGCTCAAGCGCACATTTAATATTTCGGGAAATAGCTAAACGTTTGATCGACGCTTCCCATGATCAGAGGGCTGGTCTATTCTTGGGTCAGAGGATCAGCATTGCCATCCAGCGTGGCAATGCGGCCAGCCTTCTGGGCACTTTTCCCATAAGCGATGCGGAGGGATTATTGGACGCCTTTTAGGGTAAATAGTGTACCTGTAGTTTATCTAATTTTTAGCTTATAATTTCAATTTATTTAATTTAATTATTTACTATTGAATAAATAAATGGAGTAGATGATATTATTTTAATGTTCTTAAGGGACATGTGCCTTTTTCATTTCCATGTCCCGCTGTATAGTATTACGCTTCACGTCACGTTTAACGGGGCGTGGCAATAGCGTGACGGTTCCGAGTGACGTAATTCGTACACTTTCGGTACACCGCACATCGAAACACGTCATATTTGTAACAACGATAACGTTACTGACGTATTACGACGAAATGATTTACATATCCTTGTGTATTAGGTAGGAACAATACAATTTTTATATAACATGCTTATTTAGCGAATGGTTTAAATAAATAACAAAGGTTTTTATTCACGTAGGTAGACTTGAAAACAGCGCTTGTAAATAGTCAGAACATGTTTGTAGTAATTTAATTAAGTATACATGATTATTTCTAGTTACATATAGATATTTAGATACACGGATACTTAAAACATTTATAAAATTTATGTTATAACGGTACCTAATGATATGTAGCAAGCTTGTATTAAGTAATTGTCAAGGTGATTATATTTAATATTAATTATCGAAATTTATATTTTATAATACGAGTATATTTTACTACATATTGTCTGAATGATCCTGTCTATATTAAGGTACGAATTCAATATTATTATTATGATGGACCTTGTGTTTATAACGACGGTTGCGCGTTAATGCTACCGGGTTACATCGTGTTGAAACGTTTGAAGTATGAATAATTCGGATGACATTGCAATAATAAAACCAGCCAAGGGTCGAGTCCGCACCGAGGGTTCCGTACAAACCTGTTAATTTAAATAATAAAAATATTGTTTTATTCTCTCACCACAATATTACAGAATACATTGTATAAGGTGTATTAGTTATAGGTAGAAATTATAATATTGTGGGAGACTGGTGCCAAAACTAGGCTCAAGGCCTGTATTTCAGGACACCAGGTCTCCTCGCTTTATGAAGAGACTAGCTGTGCCCCGCGGTTTTACCCGCGTTAAACTTTATAAATTATCACAGCCCCGTAGGTGATAGCGTGATAATATATAGGCTATATGTTGACCCGACCTCTGAGTAATATTCATGCAGTACTTTTTGAGTTTAGCCCGGACATACATACAGACAAAAATTCTAAAAACTATATTTTTGGCTTCGATATCGATTGTAGATGACGCCCCAAGTATCCTTTTAAAAAAATATTCAATGTACAGTTTCGTCTTTCCTACGATTTTATTACATGTATAGATTATGAAGAGATACATTTACTATACATTCTTAGGAATAATAGGATCACATGCATATGTAAATAATTTGGTTTATAAGAGAATAATTAAGTGAACAAAGTAAAGAGTAAAAACGAATACAAAAACAAACATTTTAGTAAGAATTAGTAGTTACGTTAGTTTGTGTGTGTATGTTGCGTGTGGCTGTGTATTTGTGTAAGAATTCATATAACAATAGGTAGCTAGTTTTTGCTATCGCTTCAGTGTTACAAGTTCACACATCACGACAATCAAAGGTTTATAGACTTACGTATTTGATATGAAATTCAATTTAATACCTCTAGGCGTTCAAGAAGAAAGGGGTAGTTAGTTTAGTATTATATGATGTAATAAAAAAAAAACGGTTTTCGAAATTTTTCCTTTATCTGTGCTATAATATATATTATAATATTGAAATAACCGTTTTTTTCTACATAATATGAATATATATACGGTACCTACACCAAAATAACATTTTTTACAATTTTTGTCTGTCTGTCTGTCTGTTTGTTCCGGCTAATCTCTGAAATGGCTGGACTGATTTTGACGGGACTTTTATTGGCAGGTATCTGATGTAATAAGGAGTAACTTAGGCTACTTTTATTTTAGAAATAATCTTTTATTTTAGAAAAAAACAATAACATCAAAATAAACTAATTAACACGCGAACGAAGTCGCGGGCACAGCTAGTAAGACATAAAATTTCAAGATTCTGAGTTCACGGGAAGTACCCTATAGTTTTTGATTCCTTTGCGAGTGTTTTGAAAATTTGCATCCTGCTGTTGTATCTTTTGATTGCGTTAGTGAAGTTTGATTGTTCTCAGCTCGAAGAGACAGTAGACCTGGGTAGTTGATATAAATTCCAGTTTGATAGCCCGTTCGTGAGGGAAATGGTTTTGACAGACAGACGGATAATAAAGGGATCCTATAAGGGTTCCGTTTTTTCGTTTCGAGGTACGGAACCCTAAAAATACAATTAATTGGGTAAATTAAATGGTGGGATTAAGAAGTGGAAACGGGCATTCTTCAATATTGACTGATTTCGTGATTAGTGTCTGGGTGTAATTTACATACCTATAATATGTGTGTATTTGACTGTCTCGTTGCACTAGCGGTAGCGTGTTCACCCGCAGAAAACGAAGTCCTGGGTTCAAATCCCGGGTCGGGCCAAAAGTGATTTTGGGACTTTTCTGTAAAAAGAAAAATTTCTCAGCATCAGCCCAAAGTCTGGTAGTTGGCGGTATTATATCCCCGTGGCTCGGAGAGCACGTAAAGCCGTCGGTCCTGTACCTGACCTCTTGCCGGTCGTGTCGCTAGGCGTCCCATCGGATCATGAGATCACAAATATCAAAAATGGCCGCCGCGCGCGATGTACAGTTGTGATTGCTCTCGGACAATTTTATTTGTAAATTAGTAAATTCGGATTTAATTATTAGAAAACAATGTGTAAACTGAACTTTGAACGTTAATTCATTGATAGCATATGGAGTACAGTGATTAAATAGTGAATTAATAACTTTTTTAAGACTTTGTTTGTGAGTGAATAAGTGCAAAAATCGCGGCTGGCGCGAAGCGTTTAGCCGCGCACCGCGCTCAAAAACAGTATAGTTGGCAACCCTATGTGTAGTGGGTGACGACGATGAGTATTATCACCCTTATTTAAATTAATAATAATGTTTGAGAACCTAATCATTAAAAATATTAAAATGGGTAAAAATTAATTATAAAGTAACTAGCGGCCCGGTACGTGCTTCGCTACGTATAAGGCATAGTAATAATAAAAATGATTATTAAGTTCATTTATTCAAACAAAAAATATTTTAAATTGCTAAAAGATGTTGATTTTACACCTTTTCAAGACTTTTTTTAAATTTTCTCTACGTACAACGTCCCTGGACTTCCACGAATAATTCAAGACCAAAATTAGCCAACTCGGTAAAGGCATTGTTGAGTTATAACATTACAACGTAAAATTGGCATTGACTTTTTATATATTAGGTCTTTACCTATGAAATTGCCGTTCTGCAGTACTGGCCATTTCAAATCAAAATAATTTTTGTTTGGCTAAGAATTCTAATTTCAAATTAATTTTATTTTAAAAACATGGATTCTTTTTTCCAAAAGTAGTCATTTCTTTATTGATTAGTGTTACATTTTCATCGCATTTCAATCTTTTTCGTCATCATGGATACGTTAAAAATTCGAGTAATTATGGAATATGAGTACCGTCGTGGCAGCAACGCGGCACAAGCGGCACGCAACATCAACGACGTTTACGGAGCTTACACTACAAACCAACGCACCACCTGTTATTGGTTTGCTCGCTTCCGTTCTGGAAATTTCGACCTGAAAAATGAACCTCGCGGTCGTCCGAAGACTTTGGTCGACAATGACGAATTAAAGGCGGTTGTGGAAGCTGATGATACACAATCTACGGCTGAATTAGCAGCAGCTTTCGACATTAGCGTCAAAACAATATTGGTCCATTTGCGTCAAATTGGCAAGGTAAAAAAGCTTGACAAATGGGTGCCCCACGAACTCAATGATCGCCAGCGCGAAGTACGCATCGAGACGTGCCTTGCACTGATCAACAGACACACAAATGAAGGAATTTTGAACCGCATTGTTACCTGCGATGAAAAATGGATTCTGTTTGATAACCGCAAGCGCTCAGCAAGTTGGTTGGATCCTGGTTCAGCACCTAAACAATGCCCTAAACGAAAACTTACCCCTAGAAAAGTGATGGTCACTGTTTGGTGGTCTAGCGCCGGTGTGATTCATCACAGCTTCTTACCAAACTGGGTGAGCATTACTGCAGATGTGTACTGTGAAGAACTGAGCACAATGATGGAGAAGCTGGCGCATCTCCAACCAGCATTGGTCAATCGCTCGTCTCCGCCGCTCCTGCACGACAACGCGCGACCTCATACTGCACAGCAGACGGTCTCCAAGTTGCAAGAACTGGGGTTGGAAGCTCTCCGTCATCCGCCCTACTCACCAGACCTTGCGCCTACAGACTACTACTTTTTCCAGAATTTGGATAACTTCTTGGCGGGAAAAAAATTCAATACCCGAGAGGCAGTACAAAATGCCTTTGAAGAATTTGTTGCCTCCCGTCCAGCTGATTTCTTTAAGAAGGGCATCAATAAACTGCCACTGCGATGGCAAAGATGCATTGATTGCATGGGTGATTACTTCGATTAATACAAATAAAAAAATTCATGAAAAAAATTCGTTTAAATTTTTTCATACAAAACGGCAATTTCATAGGTAAAGACCTATTATATAGATTAGAAGCTCTGAGTAATGGGTGATTCTGATTATACGTATGTGTGATTATTGTAGTGTGTGAGTGCGGCGCCAATGTTTGTTGTAATAGGTGATTTTAATTTGTATTCTAGTAATATTAATATTGTAAATTATTTTGATTATTTTATGTCATTCTGTGAATACGTTCAGTGCAATGACGTGCCAAACTGTATTGGTAGGCAGTTAGATTTAGTGTTGAGTGCGCGTGGCGCTGGTGCATCGGTGAGCGCTGCGGACGAGGGGCTGCAGCCCGTAGACGCGTACCACCCGCCGCTGCACGTGCGCCTGCCACTCGCGCGGCCCGCGCCCCCTGCCGCCGCCTCCCGCGCGCAGCCCGCGCCCTTCGCTCGCCCGGAGGCGACCTCAGCTGATACTACTGAGCCGGCTTCACCGCTATTACATGACGTGATAAATCGTCCGCAATGGAACTTTAATAAGGCTGACTTTCATAGTGTTTACCAGTGTTTAGGTGAAATAGACTGGAGTGATGTTTATAGTTTAAATGACCCGGACGCTATATTAGATGCATTTTATGGCAAAATGTATCAAGTTTTTAGTATGTATGTGCCAATAAAAAAAACAAAGGCAGAAAATAGTAGGTATATATACCCAGTGTGGTATACGAGCGAAATTATTAAAGATATAAAACTTAAATATGTGTTGCATAAAAAGTATAAATTTAGTAAGACTAGCGAGGACTATGAGGCATTCTCACAGTGTAGAGCGAGAGTTAAAGCCGAGACGGCGCGAGTTCATGATGAGTACCGAGACCGCGTCCAATACCACTTAGCGAATGAACCGCGAGCGTTCTGGAATTTTATTAGGGCTAAGACAGGAAATGTGTCTAGCCGTAAGATCATAAAAGAAGGTAGGGTCTTATCCGAGTATGAGAGCGCGGGAGAATTCGCCCGTTACTTCGAGTCTGTATATAACCCGGCACCGGCTACGCTGAGCGTTGCGGCGGCGAGCGCGGCAGCGGCGGAGGCGCCGGGCGCACGCGTGGTGTTAACGCCGCTGGCGCCGCGCGACGTACGCCGTGCGCTTGCGCGCTTGCCGGCGAAGCGCTCGGTGGGGCCGGACGGCATCCCACCATACGTGTTTAGGGATTGTGGAGCAGTATTGGTGGCCCCTTTACAACATTTATTTAACGTATGTATTAACACTGCAACGTATCCCAACAGGTGGAAGCTCACCCGGGTGGTACCGGTGCCGAAGAGAGGTGGTGGACCCACACCGACTGACTATAGACCTGTAGCGGTTCTATGTACTCCGGCCAAGGTGTTTGAGACGGCCATACATAGCTCTCTTTATCCTCAGATTAGTGCTCAGTTGTCCGACGCGCAGCACGGATTCCGTCCTGGGCGGGGGACAACGGGTAACCTGCTGGATCTGATGACGCACCTGGTGCCAGCAGTGGACGCAGGGCTACAAGTTGACGTCGCATACTTTGATTTCCGAAAGGCGTTCGACACAGTCGACAAAGATGTACTTTTGTCGAAGCTGGCCGGTGTGGGGTGCACCCCGCACACGCTCTCATTCTTTGCATCTTATCTGCGCGACAGGTGTCAGTATGTCGATTGTGGGGGATACCTTTCGGATCCCTACCCCACGAGGTCTGGTGTGAGTCAGGGCAGCAATTTAGGTCCCCTGCTGTTCATTCTAGCGGTCAATGACCTCCCGAGGGTAGTAGGCACCTCCATACCTTTATTATTTGCAGATGACCTAAAACTAGTTATGGAAATAAAACACAGCACAGACCATAGCATATTACAACAGGATATCAATAGGATCTTCGCGTGGAGCCAAGACAATAAGCTGTACTTCAATGTGGCTAAGTGCTCCGTATTATCGTTTGGCCGAGCGCGAGACCCGAGCCAGTACCAATACGTCATGGATGGGGTGCCGTTAAAGCGCGTCACAGAAGTAAGAGACCTGGGCGTGCGTTTTGAACGTGACCTACACTTTCGGCAGCACATCATAGACGTGTGTAAGAAATCATACCAAAATTTGGGGGTGGTCTTGCGCCAGGCTAACAATTTTACCAACATCTCAGCCTTGAAGGCACTATGCGAAGCACTCGTAAAGAGCCGCTTGGAGTGCGATGCGGTCATTTGGTCTCCACACGAAGAAAAGTACAAACAAATGCTAGAACGTATCCAAAACAAATTTCTTAGGTTTGTATATAAGAAGCAGTATGGAGTCTTTCCCGGTTACCCACTGCTGTATCCTACGTTATTCGTTTTGGGAATGGTGGGATATTACAGACTCGAAGTAAGAAGGGAAGTAACTCTTGCCACATACATATTTAATGTTATACGCGGCAAGATTCACAACCCGGGTGTATTAGAGACGATTCAGCTGTGCGTTCCTAACGAGTACCTCGGACGTCGACGGCGGCCGCCGCTGCTGTATGTTCCTCGCGCGCGCACCAACCTGCTGCAGCGCTCACCGCTCGTGCGGGCGCTGCATGTGCTCAACACACTATCTACTCAGATAGATTTGTTCTCATGTCCACTGAACGTATTCACAACGGCTGCCTATTGCCTTTGCAGTAGCTAATTTAGTTTAAGTTATGTTAGTTTGTAGGGAAAATAATGTAAGATTAGGTACGTAGGTATTATATAGATATAAGATAGATATAAGTTTAACTTCTCTGTCGCATTAGGCTCGCCTGTAAGGATAGAATAAGTTTTATGGTAAATAAATAAATAAAATAAATAAATAAATGAGAGTGATGTAATAGAAAGTGCTCCTGTGTTTGCGCACAGACTTAAGCACTATAATATGTCCCGCGCAGATGGCTAATCTCTATTGAGACTTGCCGCCGTGGCCGAAATTGGGCTATAAGGACATTATTATTACTTAGAAAAGTATGTTTATCAGTTGTGTGGTTGTCATAGTACACGCTCTGCCTAGTTTGGCATCAGATGCCAGTGTTTTAGTTGTCCCAGGATATATTTTTTTGTGTATACTAGTAGAAAGAATAGCCAACCTGAAGTGGCGGTGGGCAGGGCACATAGCTCGTAGAACCGACGGCCGATGGGGCAGAAAAGTTCTCGAGTGGCAAACACGAACTGGAAGACGCAGCGTGTCGTGGGCAGACCCCCTACATGGTGGACCGACGACCTTGCAAGGGAACGGCTATTGTGGAGATCCTTGGGAGATGCCTTTGTCCAGCTGTGGACATCTTTAGGCTGATGTGATGATGATAGTGGTAGAGCTATATCTAAGTTATAATAAATAAAATAAAATAAAAAAGGTTTTTATTCACGTAGACTTTAAAAAAGCGCTTGTAAATAGTCAGAACATGTTCGTAGTAATATATAATTAATTTATAATTATTTCTAGGTACATATAGATATTAAGGTACACGGATTGTAGGAAATAATTTACAATGAGATTTATTTTATAACAGTAACGATATTTAGCTAACTTAAATTAAGTTATTGTCAAGGATCATGTGTGGGTTTAATTACCTAAATTTTAAATTTTTGCTATATTTTACTACATATTGTCTGAATGGTTCGTCTATATTAAGGTACGAATTAAATGTTATTATTATGGCGGACCTTGTGTTTATAACGACGGTCGCGCTTTAATGCTACCACCGGATCCAATGCGCCCCAACTGAGAAGACCCAGCGAAACAAACTTGCTTTGTTAGTTGTGTTAGTTTGAGCATGAAAACAAAACTTTTTCATTTGAACTATGTACTTAATTACATATTTAATAAAAAAAATATATTATCTAAGTAATCCGTTTGTGTCATGTTGCCATCGATATGTGTCCTAATCTATCGATTTTATTATAATTATGTTGATCAGTTTGTTCCACCCTTTAAGCTTCAAAAGGCTTAGTAATTATTGTATAATAATAATAATATGTAGGGACAATGTCACACAGATCATCCTGCTTAACCCCATGCAATCCGGTTTCCGTCAAGGTCATAGTACGGCTACTGCTCTCGTTAAGATTACTGACGATATCAGGCGGGGCATGGATAGTGGACATCTCACTTTACTGTCCTTGCTTGATTTCTCAAATGCTTTCAGTACCGTAGATTTTGATATCCTACTCGGCATTATACACTCGCTTAACGTATCTCCATTGGTTACTGATTGGTTTCGAAATTACCTGTTCGGCCGTCAACAGCGCATCCGTATAGAAGACACACTCTCTTCATGGTGTCAACTGTCTGTTGGTGTGCCACAGGGTGGCGTGCTATCTCCTCTACTTTTCGCAATATTTATTAATACCATCTCAAACAATCTCCGTTCTTCCTACCACCTCTATGCTGATGATCTACAGATATATACACAGGCTTCACTTGAAAATTTGCCCGCCGCCGTTGAAATCATTAATGCGGATATGACTCATATATGCGAGTGGAGCAAGTCGTATGGATTAAATGTCAACCCGGCAAAGACTCAGGCCATAGTTGTAGGCAGCTCTAAATTATTATCTAAAATAGATTGGCTCCAGCTACCTAAGGTCTATTTTGATCAAAACGTCATACCTTACAGTGATAAGGTCAAAAACCTAGGTATTTTTATAGATAATACGTTATCCTGGGGTCCTCAGATGCAAGAAGTCAGCCGGAAATTATTTGCTTCGGCTGGTTCGTTACGGAGAATCCGTAACTTTCTTCCAATACCCACAAAAATTGCGCTTGCACAATCTCTTCTCTTTCCTATTTTAGACTATGCCGATGCCAGCTATCCTGATCTCACTGTAGCCCAGCTTGATAAACTTGAGCGCCTTCAAAATTATTGCATAAGGTTCATATTTGGATTACGTAAGTATGATCATGTTTCAGAATATCGCGCTAAGCTCAAGTGGCTGCCTATTCGCCTCCGCCGAGATACTCACTTTCTGGCTTTTTTATATAACATACTATTCAATCCTACTACCCCTTCATATCTTAAAGAACGTTTCGAGTTCCTAAATGACACACATTCTCTTTCTCTGAGGTCATCGGAAAACATGCGACTAAAAACTCCTGCCCATTCCACAAACTTTTACACGAAATCTTTCACCGTCCATGCTGTACGTTTGTGGAATGCCTTA
The DNA here is from genome assembly GCA_951640165.1 of Pseudoips prasinana. Taxonomy (NCBI): domain Eukaryota; kingdom Metazoa; phylum Arthropoda; class Insecta; order Lepidoptera; family Nolidae; genus Pseudoips; species Pseudoips prasinana. The sequence continues at coordinate 23,660,127 of OX621260.1, forward strand.
CCAATGACGATTAGACGCGCCCAGTCGATACAAGTTTTTAAAAAAATGGTAAAAGACCATTATCTTGCACAACTCAACATTAATTAGCAGCGGAACATGCTACGAATATTCTCCTTTCATTAATAATAAATATATATGTTTGATATATGTATTTATAAATGTATTTATATATGCATTTATATATGTATTAATATATGTATTTATTATAATATATTATTTATTGCCTCTATTTATTTTATTTAGCAGGTATATATTGCATGCATTACATATAGATTATGTATACATAGTATTTAAGATAATTATATATTCACCTACAAAATGTAGGTGTACTCCTACATAATATCTGATACCTACCTTTTCTGTTTCTTTTAATATTTTTATTTACTGATCTTGTTACACCTCTTACCCGTTTTCATTTCATACAACTCCTGTCCATCCTAAGGTTGTCTGTAAGAAATCGCAGCTAGCGATAAGACCGCCCTTTGTACATTATTATGCTAGTATTTAAGTTCTTTTTTGTAATTCATTTGGTGTACAATAAAGAGTATTGTATTGTATTGTATTGTATCATCCTAACCCCAAACTAACAGACCTTTGCAATATACAGTGACTCCAAAGCTGCATTAGAGACCGTTGTTCATAACAGCTCCCAGCATCCCCTAGCTGTTGAGACCCGCAGAAATCTGCAAGTAGCCCTTACCCAGAGCAAAACTGTTGCTTTGTTCTGGGTAAAGGCCCATGCAGGGTTGGTGGGAAACGAGCGTGCAGATTATCTAGCCAAAGAGGCCGCACTACGCCTGAAAAGAGCCCCTGACTACGATATGTGTCCGGTTTCATTCTTCAAGGGACAAATCCGAAAGGACTCCATGGACGAGTGGAACCGGAGGTATCGATCAGGAGAGACAGCTGGGACGACCAAAATATTCTTCCCGGATGCCATAGAAGCATATAGGATAGTCAAAAAGATTGACTTCGATAGTGTTACGGCGCAGTTGTTGACAGGGCACGGTGGGTTCTCCGAATACTTGACAAGGTTTCAGTGTAAAGAGAGCCCATCGTGCACATGCGACCCGGGGGTTGAGGAGACTGTGTTACACATTCTATCACAATGCCCGGTATTCGGAAGGAAAAGGAATGACACAGAGCAGCTGTTGGAAATGCAAATCAACGAAAGCAATATAAATAAAATAGTATCAAAAACCAAAACCAGAAACATCTTTTTAGAATATGCCCGCAAGATAGTTAATATAGTTATAGACAGGAATAAATGAATGTAAATAAAATGTATTTTAAGTAGTAATTATATTATATATGTATAGTATGTAATATTATTTAATGGGATGAAGGTATAGAATTAAAGAGAGAGGATATAAGATTGTCTATAAATATTTTATCATCATGTTGATGATAAAATACTTATAGACGGAATGACAAGACAAGGCTGGAATATATATATATAAAACAGATGAGCATAAAAAGAAAAATATGCATGCAAAAACACAGGCATAAAAAGAACAATATGCGAAACAGCTCTATAACAATATTAAGTAGCATAAATACAATGTAACTTATAATTAGAACTTTAAACTAGAAATTAAAATTAGAACCTAGAAATATAATACAATAATAACAATTAACACAAAAACTTGAATAATAATAGAATTATAACTAAATAACGTCCCTGCTCATGGCAAGGAGTGGCGATTGTATCAAAAAAAAAAAAAAAAAATAGACCCCCAAACTAAGCAAAGCTTGTACTATGGGGACTAGGTGACGATATACATACTTATATAGATACATAAATACTTATATACATAGAAAACATCCATGAATCAGAAACAAATATTCGTGCTCATCACACAAATATTTGCACTTACCGGGATTCGAACCCAGGACCACCAGCTTTGTAGGCTGGAGCACTACCAACTAGGCTACGGTGACCTGTACACTTGTGTACTGTACATTGCTGGTAAACATATACCAGCAATGTAGTTCAATTAACTCGCTGAGCCAAAAATGAGCCCAAAACCTATGTATACTATAAAGACAAAGATTAATGCTCCTTGTAGATTGAATGTAAATGTTGTTCTGCAAAAGTTACAGTCCACGGCGAAAGTAAATGACTGCCTCGTTGGTCTAGCGGTAGCGTGTTCACCCGCAGAAAACGAGGTTCTGGGTTCAAATCCCAGTACTGACCAAAAGTGATTTTGGTTTTTTTCTGTAAAATGAAAAATTTTTCAGCATCAGCCTGAAGTCTGGGAGTTGGCGGTATTGTACCCCCGTGCCTCGGAGAGCACGGAGAGCCGTCGGTCCTGTACCTGACCTCTTTCCGGTCGTGTCGCTAGGCGTCCCATCGGATCATGAGAGTGATGGAATAGAAAGTGCTCCTGTGTTTGCGCACACACTTGAGCACTATAATATGTCCCGCGCAGATGGCTAATCTCTATTGACACTGGCCACCGTGGCCGAAATTCGGCTAGGAAGACATTATTATTATTATTATAAATGATCAAATCGCATATTAAATACTAATTATCGTCATCACGTCACCCAAATGCTATCCACTTCTGGATAAGGACATCACTAAAATATCTTCACAATGAGTTGTGTCAGTCATTTGGAGGAAATAAATAAAATAAAATAAAAAAGGTTTTTATTCACGTAGACTTTAAAAAAGCGCTTGTGAATAGTCAGAACATGTTTGTAGTAATATAGTTGTATACATTATTATTTCTAGTAACATAGATATTTAGGTACACATTGTATGAAAACATTTATAAAATTTATTTTATTATAGCAATGATATTTAGCTAGCTCGTATCAAGTTATTGTCAAGAGATTATGTTTAATTAGTTTAAGTCTAATATTTTTACTACATATTGTCAAAAAATAGCCACCATAGCCCAAAGAATTGCCATAATTAAGTGGCAATGGGCGGGTCACATATATAGCTCGTAGAACCGATGGCCGCTGGGGCAGAGAGGTTCTCATTGTGGAGGTCCTTGGGAAGGCCAGCAGTGGACGTCATTCAGTTGATATGATGAAGCCACTATTGCTACGCTTGGCTTGGGTTGGTGATCGCAGTATGGTGGTCATAGTACAAAGAGATAGGCTGCTGCCCATTCTTTTGAAGATATTTTCTCTGGATGACTTATATGCCCCCCTCCCACGGGATGAGATAGGGTGGTTTCTTTACTGTCAGAATTAGTTAGATAAATAATTAGTGTAAATTGTGTCGAATAGATTTCTACACTTAACACTCAAGTTCAAGCTGTTCTTAGTGTAAAAATCAGTAGTGGTAATGCCATTAGCTAATAGTTAACGATACTGCCGCCAAAAGAGAAACGCAGAATCCGTATCGCATACTTCCTTTGTTGTTCAGCTATATAATTTGTACCACTTGTTAAGACAACTAAGGTATTGATTTTAATGTAAGTATAATATTTTTAGAACTTGGGATTAATTAATAAAATCAAAAAGAATATTTCAATTATTTTCAATAAATAAACGTAATAAAATCGTAAACTAAACGCAGTTACGTTTACAGAAATTGCCATGTGTAAAATAATATAAATGTCGAAAATATAAATGGGAAAAATTTTATAAATGGGAACAACATTTAAAATAAAAATAATAAAATGAAAAAGGTTTTTTTCACGTAGACTTTAAAAAAGCGCTTGTTAATAGTCAGAACATGTTTGTAGTAATATAGTTGTATACATTATTATTTCTAGTAACATAGATATTTATGTACACATTGTATTGATTGTATGAAAACATTTATAAAATTTATTTTATTATAGCAATGATATTAGCTCGAGCTAGCTCGTATCTAGTTATTGTCAAGAGATTATGTTTAATTATCTAGTTTAAGTCTAATATTTTTACTACATATTGTCAATGGTTCTGTCTATATTAAGGTATTATTATTATGACGGACCTTGTGTTAATAACGACGGTCGCGCCTTAATGCTACCACCGGATCCAATGCGCCCCAACTGAGAAGATCCAGCGAAACAAACTCAGTGGGTTCATCTACCACCGGTTTCAACACGACCCAGTTGAGACGGTCCGGCGAAACATACTCAAGCGGGCATGAACACGGGATTTGCTCCAATTAGATGACTTATATGCCCCCCACGGGATGAGATAGGGTAGTGACTTTACTGTCAGACTTAGTTAGATAACTAAGTAGTGTAAATTGTGTGAAATAGATTTTTACACTTAACACTCAACTTCAAGCTGCTCTTAGTGTAAAAAGCTAGCTAAATATCATTGCTATAATAAAATAAATTTTATAAATGTTTTCATACAATCAATACAACGTGTACCTAAATATCTATATTACTAGAAATAATAATGTAGGTATACAACTATATTACTACAAACATGTTCTGACTATTTACAAGCGCTTTTTTAAAGTCTACGTGAATAAAAACCTTTTTTTTTTTATTTTATTTATTTAATTAGTAGTGGCAGTACCATTAGCTAATAGTTAATGATAATGCCGTCAAATTTCTTTGATCATTCATAATCCCAATCCTCTCATCCGATTTTGATCATCTACTTTTGTCGCTGACTGTACCGCCACACATTGCGGTGAAGAGTAATGATGTGGCTGATTGATTGGCTAAAGCAGTCTTATTGAAGGTATGGTAATTGTAAGTTATTGGGAATTAATGGGAAGACGAAGCCTGGGCAGGCCCCCTACAAGATGGACCGATGATCTAGTGCGGGTCGCTGGAAACAGCTGGATGCGAATAGCGCAAGACTGGCAATTGTGGAGATCTTTGGAGGAGGCCTTTGTCCAGCAGTGGACGTCTTTCGGCTGATATGATGATGAATGTGATATGAATTTGATAATTGCAAAAAATTGCACTAGATTTTGAAATGTTTTAGGGTTTTATTAGCCACACTTATTCCTGAAGAAAGAACACAAATTATTGTATATTGACGGTCACCATAGCCTAGTTGGTAGTGCTCCTGCCTACGAAGCTGGTGGTCCTCGGTTCGAATCCCGGTAAGTGCAAATATTTGTGTGATGAGCACGAATATTTTTTTCTGTGTCATAGATGTTTTTTATGTATTTAAGTATTTTTCTATCTATATAAGTATGTATATCGTCGCCTGGTACCCATAGTACAAGCTTTGCTTAGTTTGGGGCTAGGATGATCTGTGTGACATGGTCCCCAGATATTATATATTCCTAATGGGCAATAATTCTAAAACATTTCAAAATCTAGTGCTCTTTCATTTTTAATTGAAAGAAAAAATCGAGAATGCTTTAGACAACACGACTGAAGTAAAACTTAGATATACGAAACTTAACTGGCTATGACAGAAGGAGACAACTTATTGTGTGACTCCATTAGTAGTTGTTTTGAGTCTGGTTGTACAGATGCCAGCACATCAAGCTACCCCAATCTGTCAAATGTCCCCAATTGAAAGTGTACCTTATGCTTTTGTGATAAAGTTGAAAATCTATAAAAGAAATTTGACAGATTGAGGTAGCTGGATGTGCTGGCGTATGTACATTACTATGCTATTATTTATTTCCTACTTGTGTAATTTATTTAGTGTATTTTTCCCAAGATATACAATACAAGACTATTTGTATTGTATTGTATATCTTGGGAAAAATAACACACTGCCATCAGATTCAAACGTCAATTAAATGTTTCTGTATTATATTACTTTGGTACGAAACCTTGTTAGTAATATATATCTATATATAAATACTTCTTTCATCCACTCTTCTTTCCTTGTACAATCCATTCTCTTCTCTGGTATGCTTTTCCACCAGAAATCAGAATGGCTAAAAGTCGTTATTTTTTCAAAAAGAAAACTCGGGAGCATATAACCAAAAAGAAGTCACATTAGTATTATTTTATTTATTTGTATTTGTATTATATTATTTGTTATTGTATTTGTATTATATTATATTTGTATTATATTATATATTTGTATTCTGCCGTGCGCTTCCGAGGAAACCGGTCGTGTCGCTAGTTCGTGAGCCTAATCCGCTAAATATTACTACGCAACGCGTGTGTGTGAGCGTAACTGTCCGAGTGCGCGTAAATAATACACATCGGTGTTATCGGCCCGTTGTGCGAGTGTTGAGTCCGAACTCTTTTACCTGTTATAGAAATTACAGAGTAGTGTCGACTTCAGAGTCTACTCTTTAGAAAAACATGACAAGCACTAACAGTAAATTAAAAAATGTTAAAGAGGTCGAAGGCGAAAGTGCAAAGGACTTTGATGAATTTCCACCTCCTCAAGTCACATTACGCAAAGGATTGCATCACCGCGAAAGCTACCGCGAAGACTTCAAGAACTTTGAAAATAAAATCTTGTCCATACTACAAACTGGGCTCACCAAGCAGGAGGAAAAATTTTCAACAATTTTGAATGAATTCGAGAGTATAAAAACATCCATAAATTATATTACTGATAAATACGACGACTTAGAAAAAAAGACTAGTGACGTTGTAGCCCGTATTTCGAAACTCGAAAACCAAGTCTCGTCCCCACAAGCTATCGACCAGCGCGTTGATATGCTAGAAAAAAACTTGAGGCTATGGAGCAGAAATCACGCAGCTGTAACATTGAAATTAGTAACTTGCCCGAGAGACGCGAGGAAAACCTGCTATCAATTATAGAGAATATATCTGTGATCATAAAGCAACCGATAACGTCTCGAGACATAATCGCTATTCATCGAGTTCCTCAAATGAATCCTAAATCGGCCCAACCCAAGAATATTGTAATCAAACTCTCCAGCCAGATAGCACGTGATAACTTCATAGCAGCTGCACGCCTAAAGAAAGGCATAACCTCTGAAGACTTGAAAATTAATGGCACTTCACACAAAATATATATCAATGAACACCTTACTTTTCAGAATAAAAAACTATTTCGCCAAGCCAGAGAAACCGCTAAAGAAAACGGCTACCGCTTTGTTTGGATCAAACATGGAGTTATACTCGCTCGAGCAGATGATTCAGAACCCACCCTTGTTATCCGTTCCGAAAATGATCTATCAAAAATTAAAAGCAAACCATACATTAAACCTGCTAATAAACCTTTGTGTAAACCTCAAGTATAAAATGGAATCTTTGTTTAGAAATACTATAATTATACTGATATATTTACTAACCCTGCACATACCAAATTCTCTTAACTTTTCATTACTCTGTGTATTTACGACCGCTATTCTTTTGTTTGATAATTGTGGAAGTTATAAAGGTACTACCTACATTAATATTTTAAACTGTAGCTTAAATTATTTTCTACAACAAATAAATATGTTAACTCTGTTCTACATAAATCAATTAGACTCCAGGCATCAATTTTACTATTTTATCAGTTTTATATGTAGTGCAAACTCTAGATATTTTTTGCGTGTAATCAATGGATAAACACGATTTAACCTTTTATTACCAGAACTGTCGAGGCTTGCGTACAAAATTACATACATTGTACATGAATATTATATCTTTTTCCTACGACGTTATAATACTTACTGAGACCTGGCTAACTCCGGATATTTCAGACAGTGAACTTTTAGACGATCGGTACCATGTGTTCAGATGTGATCGCGACCGCATTGCCACCGGAAAACGCGACGGCGGAGGCGTACTCATAGCCGTGTTATGTAGATTAAGGGCCACGAGGATAATGTTGCGCCAACATCTCGATAATATTGAGCACGTCATGGTGCAACTGCCCGCATTAAGTCATAACAAACGGTATGTCCTCAGTTGTGCCTACATACCGCCGCGCTCATCGGAAGACTTATATATTTCACACATAGATATACTGCAAGACGTTGTTAACGACATTAATACTGAGGCATTTTTTATTGTTGGCGATTACAATCTCCCCGGCGTGCAATGGATTGACAAAGATAACTGTAAGTATGTTATTCCTCAACCCTCTGACAGAATAAGTAGCTATTTATGTAATTTTATTTCTTTGACAAACTCTTTTCAATACAACACATATAGGAATAACTCTGATCGTATTTTGGACATGTTTATTTCAAATGTTAGCTGTCAAGCCAACAATTGTATACCTTTACTAACTCCCGATGCTTACCTTACCCTCCTTTCTCCGTATTAGTAACAATAGAAACTCAATTTATACATATGAAATGTAATTCAACTCCGAGATATAATTATTTTAAGGCTAACTATGATGCTATAACCCACAAACTTAGTCAATTAAACTGGGAACAGGTACTATGTAAGCTGTCGGCCGAACAGTCCATCGATACCTTATACGAAACATTATATGGTATAATTAAGTTACATGTACCACTTACTAGACCCACGAATACCCATTTTCCAGTTTGGTTTACACCAACACTTATACGTCTTTTTAAAATAAAGAAAGAGCGTGGATTAAGTGGAAAAAAATATAGAAATACTTACATCTCATTACGAAATTTTTTCAATGCATCGTAAACATTTCAAAACCGAGTCCGAGCAGTTTTACAAGAGATACATGAACAGCGTCGAAGATAGCATTCAATTTGATGTTAAGCACTTTTTCAAATATATCTCAAATCGTAAACACAAAGCTAGAATACCAGAAAACATGTACTTGCTAATGAGCACTCCAATAATCCTATTGAAATTTGTAACATGTTTTCAGCCTTTTTCGCCTCGGTTTATGAGAAATATCACTTCCCATTCCATTCTAAAGGCTTTAAAAAAGCTAGACTCGAATAAGGGGCCTGGGCCTGATGGCTTACCGCCCAGTTTCTTAAAGAAAATAGCTGACTATATTGTAGTCCCGATTCATAAAGCATTTAATAAATGTATTCGCGAAGGTGTTTTTCCTGCCGTATTAAAGCGTGCTTTTATAACGCCGATTTATAAGTACGGCGATAAACATAACATACAGAATTACCGGCCCATTTCAATCTTATCGTCCTTGTCGAAGCTTTTTGAGAGTCTTGTGCACAGTCAACTATATCCGCTTAATTGTGCCTGAACAGCATGGGTTCGTACAACGTCGATCGACTACTTCGAGCCTTATGGTGTTTACAAGTTATTTGTTTCAAAACATGGATGAAAAGGTACAGGTTGATGCGGTATATACCGACTTTCAGAAGGCTTTTGACAAGGTCGACCACGCATTGCTTTTGGATAAGATAGCCTACAATGGCATTCGTGGCAATTTACTTCGTTGGTTTACAGCATACATACTAAACAGGACACAAAAAGTGGTAATCAATGGTTACAAATCTGATACAATCACGGTCACATCCGGTATCCCCCAAGGATCTATATTAGGTCCCCTTCTTTTTATATTATTCGTCAACGATATAAAAAACTGTATTATTCACTCTCAATTCTTAATGTACGCTGACGACATTAAAATTTACAAGGCATGTAAAGGGGAACATGACTGCTTACTTTTACAGGAAGATCTTAACAGACTCAGTCAATACTGTACTCTGAACAAGCTGCAGCTCAGCTTACCTAAGTGTAATATAATAACATACACAAAAAACAGAAATATTACTTTTTACAATTACACTTTACACGACGCTCCGCTCACAAGAGTCGAATGCATCCGTGATCTTGGCGTCACATTAGACTCAAAACTGCATTTCGATCTTCATGTAGACAATGTTATTAACAAAGCCTATCGCATCTACGGCTTCGTCATGCGTTCAGCTGCCGATTTCAAGCGTCCGTCTACGTATCTATATCTGTACAAAACCTTAATTCGATCCCAATTAGAGTTCGCAGTGCAAATTTGGAGCCCTATTTATGATAAATATGTAAAACAAATTGAAATGGTACAAAAAAAATATTTAAAAAGCATCCACTACAGATGTAATCATTCAAAAATTTCATATGAAGCATTATTAATAAAATATAAACTTTTGAGCCTGGAGTCTAGACGTAAGTTACTCATGGTTATGATGCTGCATGGCATATGTAATAATAAGTTTGATTGTACAAATATCACTAACCAATTATGTTATGTTGTACCCAGAACTGTCATACAGCGAGAGGTGCGCGTGCGCCGGGTGTTTCACACCGCGAGATGTAGAACTAATGCCGGGGCACGGGCTCCTCTATGGCGTCTCGTAGATACGTATAACACACACTTTGTGGAGTTTGATATTTTTGCACTCTCACACTCAGCTTTTAAAGCAAAAGTAAATAAAATTTTATTAAAATAAACATAGAGAGATACACTAGTTTCGGGGTATACCTACGAACAAAAATTTATGAGAAACCAATATACAATGTTCCCAACAAGATGCGCACAGCTAATCTTCCTTTAAAATATGTAATTATTTTGCGGACATTAGTGTGGGTTATACGTTTATTCAATTTAAGTTATATTATAATCTGCTAGAAACACTGGAACGTATAACTGTTTTGTGTCCCAATAAAGAAAATAATAAATAATTGTATTACTTATATATATATATATATATATATATATATATATATATATATATGTGTGTATATTTATTAGTATATTATAATATAGGCATAATGTATTATATGTAATTGTATGAAGTATCTATATTTATATTACTCTCAGTGTTATTCTTTAAGGTCACCTGGTCTACCATGTAATCTCTGCATCACCCCAAAGTTGACTTGCAGACAATGCCTTTGACATTAAGTCCGCATGTGTACATTGTTGTCATAAAGTTTAAATAGATACTTCAAATTAAAAATATTACAAATTAATCGCAAAATCAACGCACTTTAAAACTATAACAAACTTCCCAATGATATTAGAGAATTTGTCTACGAATAAGTTTAAAAGAATTATTAAAGCCAAATTATGTACACAATTTCTGATTATTTATGTGAAAAAAGTCCTTGGGATTGAGTTGTTCTGAGTCAACACACATGATTGTAATTAATCTTAAGTATATTTTATTTTAAATGAAGTCGGTTAAAAAGGATTCCTACTGGCAGTGTTTCTGAGTAGCTGCCACGTCATGCACTGCACGGTAGGGTAAAAAAAATATGACGAGACCACATAAATGTAAAATTTTTACGGAATAATAATTTTTGACTTTGACTATGTAAACTTAAAATTGACATTTATAAATTATCTCCCCAATTAAAGGTTATTTCAAAGTTCTATTGTACACTAGACACATACAGGAATACACTTTCGTCATTAATTTACATGCAATGATGTGGGTAAAAAATCCGCGTAAAAGTTAGGGTGGGAGCACATTAACGAGGTGTATTGGGACACCAAGTCGTCTGCGCCCTTCCCTTTCATGTGAGAACGTCAAACGGGGGCGCATCAGAGTTCGCACAAAACATCCGATAGTGTTCTTTGCGCTTACAGAAGAAGCTAATTTTGCCTAAGTGGGCTACTCTGTGAGCTCGCGAGGGTGCACCGCCCTCAGAGCGTGGTGTTTGACGCGTGAAGCTAAAATGAAGCTTGGTAATTAAACAGTTTAATGATTTGTGAGTTGAGAATCACAATAATATTATAAAAGCGGGCCTGTTGGCGTGGTTGGTAGATACCCTGCCTGTCACGCCAAAGGTCGTGGGTTCGATTCCCACCCGGGACAGATATTTGTGAGCATTAACATGTCTGTTTGTCCTGAGTCTGGGTGTAAATTTTCTTTATAAGTATATATTTAAAAAAGTTAAATAGTATACCAGTTATCTGGTTTCCATAGTACAAGCTCTGCTTAGTATCGGGATCAGATGGCCATGTGTGAATAATGTCCCAGGATATTATATTATTATTATTATATGTTATCTTATAAAAAAATAAAAACTAAGGCGAAAGTTTGTAAGTGTGTGAATGTGTATGTTATACTTCTTCAAGTCTAAACGGCTGGAGTGATTTTAATAAAATTTGGTATGGAGTTAGCTGACAGCCTAGATTAACACATAGGCTATAATTTATAAAGTTTAACGCGGGTAAAACCGCGAGTAAAAGCTAGTTTTATATACGTGGAGATTTAAATGTTTTATGTAACGGTATTTTATTAGAAGCGCTCATAGCTAGATACTCTCACCGGTCCGTAAGTTTATCGGCGAGGTTAAGCAACTAGGCTCGCGGTCAGTCCACAGATGGGTGACCGCCAAAGTGGTTTAATTTATGAGCGTCTCCGTGATTCGGAGGGCTCGTTAAGCTGTCGGTCCCGGTTGTAGTCATTAGACAACAGTCGTTAAGCCATGTCAGAGGTCTAACGGGTGGCTTGAACAACTCTGACACTAGGTTAACCACTGCCCGCGGTGGCAGTATGAGAACTGTCCTATACTGTCGCCACGTGCAAGCAGCTCCGAGAAGACAGCGATCTGTCAGTGGCGCCATTGCTGTGCAGTGGCAGGAGTCGGCAATAAAAAAATAAAAAAGGGTTTTATTCACGTAGACTTTTAAAAAGCTCTTGTAAATAGTCAGAACATGTTTGTAGTAATATAGTTGTATACATTATTATTTATAGTAACATAGATATTTAGGTACACATTGTATAAAAACATTTATAAAATTTATTTTATTATAGCATTGATATTTAGCTAGCTCGAATCAAGTTATTTGCAAGAGATTATGTTTAATTATCTAGTTTAAGTCTAATATTTGTACTACATATTGTCAATCAATCAATCAATTTATTTGCTAAGAATGCAGGTAATACATTTAGGTGTTACAATTATTATTAGCATCCTATACATTCTGCCAAAAAAGCATGCAAAAGGTAATACATTTAATTAATAGCAATAACAACTAAAATTAACAATTGAAATGTCAAGATTAATTAAATTAAATGGTATATAAAAACAGTCAATGAATTGAATAATTAATAAGTCAAACATACAACGTCAAATAGTGTTATGCATAATTTACATTATTGTCTAAATTACAATTTCAAAAAAACTATTAAATCCTATTAATAATTATAAAGTAAATTAAAAATTATCATTTAAAAAAATATGTTATTGAATAGTAACACTTTTCAATTAGTAGTTGCATGACCTTATTCCTGAATTTTGTTATTGGTTCGTCCTTAAAGCTATCTGGTAATTTTGTCAATGGTTCTGTCTATATATTAAGGTATTATTATTATGACGGACCTTGTGTTAATAACGACGGTCGCGCTTTAATGCTACCACCGGATACAATCATTGTAACTAACACATATTATCGAATTTATTCTGAACTAGCTGTGCCCCGCGGTTCACCCGCGTTAAACTTTATAAATTATCACAGCTCCTCCCCTGCAGGTGATAGCGTGATAATATGTAGCCTATATGTTGACCCGACCTCTTAGTAATATTCATGCCAAATTGGAAGTAAATCCATGCTTTAATTTTTGAGTTTAGCCTGGACATACATACAGACAAACAGATAAACAAACAAAAATTCTAAAAACTATATTTTTGGCTTCGATATCGATTGTAGATCACGCCCCAGGTATCATTTAAAAAAATATTCAATGTACAGTTTCGACTTTCCTATGATTTTATTATATGTATAGATTGAATTATTATTATTATTATTATATGTAGGCATTCCCTCTGCCAAATTAAAAAAAAATAATTAAAGGGTAATCACTGCCCATACGATAAGTAAGTAACGGTATTTAGCATCGTTGACACGTTTTGCGTTTCCGGCATTGAGTTGCTGCATGATGAGCTGTTGAATATAAAATGTGACCTACATTTGGAATATACGTCAAATGCAGGTCTCCATGCAGGTGTATATATTTTTATTTCTGAAGTGAAACCTTTTACATTCGTTGAGCACTTTTTGGTGTGAATAAAGAACATGGAACACGCGTCGCGGGTTACAGTAATTTGAATTAGTCGGTCAGTCCGTCTGCCACACATATTTTCACATACTAGCTGTGACCCGCGGTTTAACCCGCGTTAAACTTTATAAATTACAATACACAGTAAACTATTAATAAGACAGAAAGAAATCATATAAAATTACGCCGCCATATTTTTGTAAAGACGCCATCTTAATTAAAGATCGTAAATACATAAAGTAGTAACGTTAAGATGAGTACACAACATACCCAGTAAAATATTAATTAGTAAATAAAAAAATGTATGAAGAATACGCCGCCATATTTTGTAGAGACACCATCTTAATTAGAGGGATTGTGTATACATAAAGTAGTTACGTACACAGAATACCCAGTAAAATATGATATAGTAAATAAAAAAAAATATGGAGAATACACCGCCATATTTTTGTAGAGACGCCATCTTAATTAGGGGAATCGTATTCCAGCAGCATATTATTGGCGTGAACACTTGAGCAGGGACGATGGCGTGCATTGTTTACATGTAAGTACGCATGTACCTTTGTTCTTGCAATACTTGTGAATTTCCTAGGGGAAGTTTTTATTTTACTGAACTGCGATAACAATTCAACTATATAGTTTTAATGTGCTGTTATAAGTATATGTATAGAGGGTTGAAAAGGGGTAAGGTATGATATCAGTGAATATTGACGGGCCAGTTGGCGTGGTTGGCAAATGCTTGCTTTTCTCGCTGGAGGTCGTAATAATACAATACAATTCTTTATTGCAATCATGTGTACAATATTGGTGTTACACAATCATATTAGTATCAACATGAACCCTGTTAGGGCACAGCAATTAATTTTTATCTTTAATATTATTCAGCCAAGCAAGTAAAATATTTCAATAAAGTTAAAAACAATAATTAAAAATATGATACAATAAAATAAAAAACATAACAAATTTAATTTCAATACAATATGAATGTCAAATTAATTATAATTGATGGTATATGCATTATTATTTATTAAATTATAATAATGACTAAATAAATTCTAACACCATAAATCATGTCATTTTCCGCATAATCGAAACAAAATGTGTCACTTGGGTAGACTTTTGTCGTCGAAAAACTCTTGCAAAGTGTAATGTGATTTCTCTATAAGAAGATTATTAAGCTTATTTTAAAAAATTTTAGAATTGGATATGTCTGACAAACATCCATACATCCATCCATACTCACAAACTTTCGCATTTATAATATTGTGATAATGTGGTCAAGACCTCCATTAACTTATACCTCCATCTCCTTTTTTTCATCGGACTACAAGGCGTCGGGAGGCTCTCCACCGCTATGTTGTTGACATCCCATTATGCCGTACGAAGCGTTTTGCTTCCTCTTTCATCATACGCACGGGTATGGTGTGGAACAACCTCCCAAACGACGTGTTTCCAGACTCATATAACATGGGTTTATTCAAGGTTAAGTGAACAGGGATCTTATGGGTACGCGCGGTCCATCTTAGACCACATCTTCACTTACCATCAGGTGAGATCGTGGTCAAGCGCAAACCCATTTTGGCGTTGGGCACCATTTTGCCGGTTTTTGGTCAACCTCGCACTTAATTTCCGTCCCAATTTTTTATAAGTTTTTATGGTCCCTTGCAGGTGGAGTGACAGAGCAAGCCCTATCATGAAAAATATTTTTCGGCCAATGTCTCGGAAAGTTTTTGTGATCATTAAAGTAGAAAATAAAATTTTGTATTTTTTATTTCCCGTTAACATTTTGTAAAACTTACCGGTTGCGATTAATGCACTGGATTTCATATTTTGGCCGATAATTTTAATAATATTGAATTAATCCATAAAATGCATCCATCCCTTTAAAAAAATGGAAAGATGCCATTAATAATTTATTTTTTCTGTATAATAATAATACAATCCAACACGGCCATCTTAATTATTATATTAATAAATTTATTTTTATTAAATTACTGGCTGTGTCCCTCGGTTTTACCCGCGTTACATTTTATAAATTATCTCAGCTCCTCCCCCGTAGGCGATAATATGTAGCCTATATATTGACCAATTATCTTAGTAATATTCATGTACAATTTGAAGTAAATCCATGCAGTAACTTTTTGAGTTTAACCCGAGTTTAGCCCCATACAGAAAAACAAACAAAAATTCTAAAAACTATATTTTTGGCTTCGATATCGATTGTAGATCACGCCCCAAGTATCCTTTTAAAAAAAATATTCAATGTACAATTTTGACTTTCCGACTTTTATTATATGTTATCTGATTATATGATATTATAACTTGTCTATATTAAAGACTACCGTTATGCGGTCTCGCTATTCTACGAAACTTGTATTATTTTAAACATATATATACACCAACGTCCATTTCTGTACAATAATAATATATCCTGGGACATTATTCATTATTCACATGTTAATTAAAAATATAATTTATTATTTATTAAATTATCACTAATATTTTATCATATTATTTTAGAATTATAATTACATTTAGTTAAATAACTAATTTCTTGAAGTTGGTTCAAAATGGTTGGTTATGTTAGTATTGAGTGAAAGTTAATCTATGCGTCAGTTTTATAATTTTAAATCTAACGAAGTAGGATCCTACTTAAACTTTAATTTTATAGCATAATTCGCAAAGCGTAAACCAAGTTAGCATTTAACCTTCACATTAACCTTCTTCGAATACGAATTCGATCACGCGATAGCGCCAATTTTATTTCATTTATGTCTCTAGTTTCGAATACGGCGACATTTAGCGAAATAGTCGACACGCTGACGCAAAATTGATTCAGTGCGCGACGTGAGAGGACTTCACAACTCCGCGATTCAAATGTAAGCCAGTGGACGAACAGACGTAACGAAACTTTATGTTGGCACCTAACAAATTTAATTAGACACTCGCTTTAATGTTTTCTGTACGTGTACTACAAAATGTTACTTGGATCGAATAGTTTACTGAGTAGTGTACTAACACGAAATGCATCACTAATGAGCAAGCAACCAAGGATACTGCATTATTCACCGTAGCCTAGTTGGTAGTGCTCCTGCCTACGAAGCTGGTGGTCCTGGGTTCGAATCCCGGTAAGTGCAAATATTTGTGTGATGAGCACGAATATTTGTTTCTGAGTCATAGATGTTTTATATGTATTTAAGTATTTATCTATCTATATAAGTATGTATATCGTCGCCTGGTACCCATAGTACAAGCTTTGCTTAGTTTGGGGCTAGGATGACCTGTGGGACATTTTTGCTAGATATTATATTAGATATTATAGATATTATTAGGTAAGTTCAACCAGTTGCACGTCATACGACCTACTGTTAGAGACTAGTGCAACTGAACGGAGAAATTGTTATGTAAAGACGTAAAGACAGATTGGGATGGCTTGATGTGCTAGCATCCCAATCTGTCAATTTTCCCCAATTACAAATGAACCTTATGCTTATGTGATAAAGTTGAAAATCTATAAAAAAAACTTGAGAGGTGTCAAGGGACACTCGGATGGAACGAAGTTCCTTTCGATTAATTAGTGAAGGAATTGTAATAAAAATTTATTTTTTTTAAGTTATAATAACATTTTTTTTATTATTAACAAATATAATCTAATATAAACTTAGTCAGTAGGCTCAATTTTAGTAATAAAAAACAATAAGCAAAAAGTGTCGTTACAACCTTTCATCTTAATTTTTTCTGGAACTTCGTTCCAAAAATTGACAGATTGGGGTAGCTTGATGTGCTGACGTCTGCCACAATGAAATTAGCAGTAGATTATAGCTAATAACATAGAATAATAAAATATTACTAACCCACTAAAACTAGCAAATATTTAAGCTACTAACATATTTTTAAGACAATTTGTTCCTAACACAGTTGTACATATGTAGTTCTGAAATATAGAATTATTATTGTATTAAGGCAAGCGTAGATGGCGCCGTCACGACCTGCTTCGGCAGCTCAAAAGACGCTTCGGTATGACGCGACATGTCACGGCATGTCTTGTTACATCGTGGCGTCGTCATTCATCACAGTCACCGCCGCACCCGTTTCAATCCTTATTTCAATTAGCAACTAACGCTAAAGTTGCTTAATCATTACTGCCGGCGCAGGCTGACGTCACGTTACGGCACGGCTTGCCTCGGAAGCTAGAAGGACGCTTTCATTCGCGTCATGTCGCGGCATGCTGTATCGCGTCATGGCGTCGATATTCATCACGGTACAGTATCGATGGAATCAATCAACTGCAGAGGTATTTTCGGCCCAGTATGACATGGCAACCTTCAAAAACCGAGCTTATTCCTTTCTCAAAGGCCGGCAACATACGTGCAGCTCCTCTGGTGTTGCAGGCGTCCATGGGCGGCGGTGACAACTTACGCTTGCTCGGTTACATAAATATATATTTTAATATATATAAGACAATATGTAGTAAAAATATTAGACTTAAACTAGACAATTAAACATAATCTCTTGACAATAACTTGATACGAGCTAGCTATAATAATATCAATGCTATAATAAAATAAATTTTATAAATGTTTTCATACAAAGCGTACCTAAATATCTATGTTACTAGAAATAATAATGTATACAACTATATTACTACAAACATGTTCTGACTATTTACAAGCGCTTTTTTAAAGTCTACGTGAATAAAAACCTTTTTTATTTTATTTTATTAAATAACGTAACGTAGCGCAACAGTTAAGACAGTCAGTCACCGCTTCACGTGTTGTCCTGCGCGGGAATCGTACCCGAATTGGACACGAAGTGGTGAGAGCTGTGTCGTAACGGCTGCGCCACACGTGCTATTTGAAGTAAGACCGCATACAACACTATAATTATTGTAATTAGGCACACTAATGGAAACTAAAAACAGTCAAAAGCAAAAATTATGATTTAACGTAACACCACGTGACGGCACGTGACGGCAATTCTCGATAAAACTTAACATCAATTGAGTCGAGATGCTAGGAAACATTATATAAACATCATTATCGGAAAAATATTGGAAAGAAAACCATGGTCAGCTTTATATTGTTTTCTAAATCGGAATCAGTAGTGCCTGTCGCTTCCGGCGACTCAGCTTGTTTTGCGAGGAAATCTACTGTTTCTTTCTCGATTTCTTTTTTTATGCCATCAATGTTCCGTTCCGGGGTGAAACGTAGTCATTTATGCCTTCAGCGGTAGCAGCGTGGAGCTAATGTGTATTTAATTCGTTATTATTCCTCATGTTGATGATCCGATTCTGATAATATTTAGTTTAAGTTGTTAGAAGATTTCCGGGGCTTTTAACGCTTTCTTAACTTTTAGTATATAGTTTTTGGCGTCATCGCGATACATATTGTTACTTTCGGGCTTCGAACGCGATTTTTTTTTATATCAGGGGGAATGCCTACGCATGCCACCCGCAAAAAGAGTCTGCTGGTGGGTATGTCGTGGCAGTGTCTGCGAGAGCCAGGAAGCTCATATACGTCATAAGAGGGCTGAGAGATGTAGCAGGTAAAGATCTACTGAAATCAATCTACATCTCACTCTGTCAGTCGATCCTCACTTACTGCATTAACGTATGGGGAGGTGCTTACACCTCTCATCTGATAACTCTGGAAAGAGCACAGAGCTAAAGGTTATGCTTAAGAAACCAATTAGATTCCTCACATCTGAACTGTAGAAACAAGCCGATGTCCTGAGCATCCGTAAGTTATATATTCTGAATGCAATTATGTGCACACACAAAACTACAATAACTTCAACAGATTACCAAAATATGCTCAAACTCAGAGTTTTTAAAGTAAAGTAACTGCATTCAAAACTAAGACTTCGTTTGCGAAACGATTTCAAACATACATGTTCTCTTACCTATACAATAAACTTGTTGCTAAATGTGACATAAAATTAAGTACACTGCGAGAAGTTCAAATAAAGGTAAAAAACTACATCACAAACCTAAACTATAATCAGACTGAGCACCTCCTTAGAACATTAATTTGACAACGTTGACAATCGATTCCGGACCATTTATGACGTCACATGTGCTCATGGAAGCCGATTTAACGATTGATTAAGTCATTTTAAACCTTTATTTATTTGAACGCCATTTAAGAAATCGATGTTCGGAGACTTAGCCGGTAGAGCCCCTGCTCTCTGAGCCACGAGGATAGAACACTGCCAACTCCCAGATTAATTCTAATGCTTCTGCCCTTGTCTTCACCTAACTCTTTCTTTTCAATCAGGAATCCATTTCGTTCTTTTTTTTCTAAAACCAATTCCATTCCAAGTCAATTTTGCATTACGAATTTGTATGTCATTTTCTTCAGCTATCCTTTTTCTTTTGTTTAATTTTACCTTTATTTAATTGAACGCCATTTAAGAAATCGATGTTCGGCGACTTAGCCGGTAGAGCCCCAGGTAAAGCCGTCGCCGTGTCGCGATGTCGGTCCGTATTTGACCTCTTTCCGGTCGTGTCACTCAAACACACAATAACAATAATATAAATAACAACTATATTCTACTTAAATTTCATGTCCAACATCAAATCTTTCTACCTAGTAATTTAAAACACTACGATTTTTACGTATGTATGTTAAACCTTGTCTTGCAGATAGCGCAAGACCGGCAATTGTGGAGATCTTTGGGGGAGGCCTTTGTCCAGCAGTGGACGTCTTTCGGCTGATATGATGATGATGATGTTAAGCCTTCAGTGACATCATAAGAAAAAAAAACCGGCCAAGTACGAGTCGGAATCGCACATGAAGGGTTCCGTATCAGCAAGTATTTCAGTTGATTAAATGAAAGCAAATTGCGGTTTAAGATTTATAACGTATTAAACAAAAACTACTTGCTAGATCTCGTTCAAACCAATTTTCGTTGTTAGTTTGCATGGTAATGTACATTATATATTTTTTTTAGTTTTATCATTCTCTTATTCTAGAAGTTACAGGGGGGGGACTCTCATTTTACCACTTTGGAAGTGTCTCTCGCGCAAACTATTCTGTTTAGAAAAAAGAGATATTAGAAACCTCAATATCATTTTTGAAGACCTATCTAGACAACCCACATGTATAGGTACGATGAAAAAAAATTGAGTTTCATTTCTATGTATGGGAACCCTCAAAATTATTGTTCTTTTTCTATTTTTGTGTGCATCTTCTATTTTGTGTGCATCTTAATGCGGTTCACCGAATACCAAGTTTCAACAGTACAGCTCTTATAGTTTCGGAAAAAAGTGGCTGTGACATACGGACGGACAGACAGACAGACATGACGAATCTATAAGGGTTCCGTTTTTTGCCATTTGGCTACGGAACCCAAAAAATGGGGTGATACGGAATAGAATTTTGATTTTTATTTTATAAAACAAGATACTGGAGGGTTCGGATGGCCGTGACTGTTATCAGTTTCATTCTCAGAATACGAAGTTGTAACGACTTCGACTTTCCTTACTTTCGTTATCATTTAAATTAGTTTCTTGTAATATCATATTTTAACTAAGAACTATATAAAATATTCGGCTTCAATTTCACGGCACGGTCACCTTAGCCTAGTTGGGAGTGCTCCTGCATGAGTTCTGAGTCATGGATGTTTTCTATGTAGGTATTTATGATTTTTTCTATGATTTTTTTTTTTTTTTTTTTTTCTGCGGGGGTAGTTGTTGAAAGAAGTTGAACTGTAGTGATCTGCTCAAATTGTATTTAATTAAATTTAATAAACAGTATTATTATATACATTTTATGTGCTTAAAGTTAAGTTAATACACTCACCCTGCCAGCCTAGTGTTATCTCTCTTCTATCACTTCACATAACAATTTACATCACTATTTGCAATGGAGTCCATGCAGCATGCTTTCACAAGCATGAAGGAGAACCTTATGAAGCGAATGACTGAGTTTGAAGAGCTCCAGAAGACACCCAGAACACCTGCCACTGCAGACACACTAGCACTGGATTTTGCTGCCTTCAAGAAGTTTGTTTACGAATCCTTCAGCTGCTTCCAACAGCAACTAGATGCTCTTGTTCTCTGTTGTGACCAAATGGAGATGCGAGGTAGGCGTAGGATGCTCTTGTTTCATGGCATACCAGAAGAGAAGAAAGAAATGTCCATTCAGGTTGTTGTTAACACAATCACAGAGCATTTGAAGCTATCTGATTTTTCCAAATCTGACATACTGCGTCCACATCGCTTAGGCCGCGCTCCAACCTCTGATAGGCCTAGGCCCATGCTGGTGGAGTTTACTAATTATCAAACTCATGATAGTGTGTGGTTTGCTAAAACCAAATTTAAAGGTACTACAGTCACAATCTCTGAGTTTTTGACCAAGCCTAGACATGAGGTCTTCATGACTGCACGCCAGCGTTGGGGAATTTCAAGTTGCTGGAGTCGACACGGTGTGATATATATTCAATCTCAATAAAATTGTGTGTGTAGCGGCGCAGGAGGGCAATACGCAGGAAAGCACATCGATCAGCAAGCCTGTTATAGCAGCAAGCAGGCCTAAACGAGGTGCTGTCTCCAAGAAATAAATTCTAACATTCATCAGATATCATCCGGCCTGTAGTGAAACCCATTTTGATCACAAACACTCGTGATACTGTGTCTGGTACCCACTTTTCTATTAACTTTTTGTCTTTAGCTTTTATTTGACAAAGCATTTTATTTATTACATGAGCTACCTTCTTATTATTTGTTACCTACTAAGAATTAAGAATCAATTCTTTAGGTCAGTTTAGGTTATCTGTCACTTGATTTTTTACCTTATTGTTATTTGACAACAACTGTCAAATTGTTGTACCTACGATAAGTGTTATAAAAAGAAGGAGCAACATCTGTAGCTTTTATATTGATTCTATGGATTGTTAAGAGAAGGAGCAATATCTCGTTTTAAAATAGTCCATAATTATAATATTCGGTTTATCTCTTTACTTTAAACTATTCTTAAATGTTTTGATGTTATTTTTTTTTTAGTTGTAAGATGATTTATTGCTTTAAATTAAAGATTTTTCTCTTTTTCTTTGCATTTCATATAAAACTAAAAGCGTTATACATACATTTTTAGACACATTCTTTTCAAATGTAATCTGTAAATGTTTATAATGTTATAATTTTTTCTTATTATTATTGGTTGCTAGAAACTATGTTACCTATGTGGCACTACACTGGCGGGTATTGAGTGTAGATTAATGTATTATTAGAGAAGTTTAGTTAATAGAATTATTTGTAAGTAGAATTATTATATTTATTTTAATAGTAAGTAAGTATATATTATATGTCTGATGCTGAAGATGTAGATACTGATGATGCTGATTTTTTTTCGGTTAGTAGTGATGACGACAGTTTTGTGAGTATACCATCGCTCGCTGACAGTCTTGAATGTATTTTTTCTGATGTTCTCGGGAATTTCAATGTGATTCATATAAATGCCCAAAGTATTCCGGCTCATTTCCCCGATATGCTGGCAAATTTTCAATGCAAAAATATCCACGCTATCCTTATTTCTGAGTCATGGCTAAAACCATGTCTCCCTTCGGCCTCTTACTCACTTCCTGGCATCCAGCTGATTAGGAATGATCGAACTAGTTCGGTAGGTGGTGGAGTTGCTATATACTTACGAAATAATTTTAAATTTACAATACTCAGCATGTCCTCGCAACCGCCACCTGCCAGCGCTGGTGAGCATCTCCTTATCGAAGTTGAGCTTAACCACACTAAAGTTTTACTCGGTGTGTATTACTGTCCATCTCTTAGAATAAATTTTTTCTCCTCTTTTGAACTATTACTTGAAACTTTCTTGCCTTCTTACAGCCACACGATTGTAATGGGTGACTTCAACACCTGTTTGTTGAAAAATGATTCTCGTTCTTCAACCCTTATTTTTGTTGCGGAATCTAGTAATCTATCTATACTTCCTCTTAATGCCACTCATCATTTTCCTCATTCTACTCCTTCTCTCCTAGATCTTATTCTTGTTTCTTCGAAAGACCACGTCGCTAAGCACGGACAGTGCGTAGCCGATGCGTGCTCTTATCACGATCTCCTTTTCCTATCTTATAAAATTCGCCTACCTAAGGCAAAATCTAAAATTATTCTTCAACGTAATTTTGGTGGTATTAATTTGGATTCTCTTCAAGCGGATGCTAGCAGAATTGACTGGTCTCCTCTTATAGCTGCTGATTCTGTTGATGAGAAAATTAAAATTTTCAATAAAAACATTATTAGTTTATACGACGTGCATGCCCCACTTCGAAAAATTAGGGTAAAACATCTCCCCGCACCGTGGTTAACGTCTGAAATAAAAAGTCTCCTAGCTAAGAAAGCAGCAGCTAAGTCGCGTTTCGCGAGTAGGCCTAACGATATAAACCGTCATAAATATATTTCTCTTCGCAATCGCTGCAATAAGGTGTGTAGGTATTCACAACGCCAACACATCCACAACTCGGTTGAGAGTGGTGATCCAGCTAAAATATGGAAATTTCTGCGTTCATTGGGAGTTGGGAAAGCTCGAAATGAAACTACTCCTAACAATTTAGACATTAATTCGCTCAATTTGCACTTCTCTACTTCGTCCATTTTTGACAGGGCAACAAAATTAAACACTTTAAGAGATCTATCATTAGTTCCCTCTCCCAGCTATTCTCCCTCTTCTTTTAGTCAAGTTTCTGATTGTGACGTTAGGAAGAGTGTTTTATCCATCACTTCTTACGCAGTAGGCAATGACAATGTCACCCGTAATATGGTCCTTCCTATCCTCAACGAAATTCTTCCTACTATTACTCACATCTTAAATTCCTCTATAAGTTCCGGTATCTTCCCAATGATATGGAAAGATGCCCAAATAATTCCCCTTCAAAAAAAAGCCAGCCAGCATCCTTTTCCGACTACCGTCCTATTTCAATCCTTCCGTTCCTGTCCAAAGTACTTGAACGCCTTGTCCACAACCAATTAAGTACTTTTCTCACAATAAATAACCTCCTTAATCCCTTCCAGTCTGGTTTTCGTCCTGGCCACAGCACTACCTCAGCCTTGGTCCATATTACAGATGACATTAGAGCTGGATTGGAACGTGGTCATCTAACAGTGCTTGCCCTGTTAGATTTCAGCAATGCGTTCAATACCGTGGATTTTGATGTGTTGCTGGGGATATTGCGCACTCTTAACGTATCTCCAACAGTTATTGACTGGTTTCGTAGTTACCTGTCTGGCCGCCGGCAATGTATTCGTATTGATAATTCCTTTTCTTCTTGGTGCAATACTATTGCAGGCGTGCCTCAGGGTAGCGTTTTGTCTCCACTATTATTCGCAATTTTTATAAATTCTATTTCTAAACGCATTAATTCTTCCTACCACCTTTATGCAGACGATCTTCAGATTTATAATCAGGCTCCGCTAAATAAATTGGCAGAAGCTGTGACTAATTTGAATACCGATTTAGATAACATCAGTGAGTGGAGTCGTGCTCACGGACTACACGTTAACCCACAGAAGACCCAAGTGATTATTGTTGGTAGCTCGAGGATGTTGGCTAAGGCATCCTTGTCTCAACTTCCACAACTTCGTTTTGGAGGTAATGTTTTATAAATAAGTCGTGAAGTTAAAAACCTAGGCATATTCTTTGACAGCTGTTTTCCTTGGGGCCCTCAGCTACAAAATGTCAGTCGGAAAATTTTTGCATCACTTGGACCCTTGAGAAGACTTCGTAACTTCCTCCCAACTACCACCAAAATTGCGCTTGCTCAATCCCTTCTTCTCCCAATACTAGATTACGCAGATGTCAGCTATCTTGATCTTACAGAGGCCCAACTTGAAAAACTTGAGCGTCTCCAGAACGTCTGCTTAAGATTCATATTTGGTCTACGCAAATATGATCATATCACTGAATTTCGTAACAAGCTCAAGTGGCTACCCATTCGTTTTCGCCGGAATGCCCATATTCTCTCACTTCTATACAATGTTTTGTTTACTCCTTCAACTCCCTCTTACCTCAAAGAACGCTTTTCATTCCTTTATGAATCACATTCGAAACTTCTGAGATCATCGAATAATTTAAAATTAACAATGCCAGCACATTCCACAATCTTTCTGGACAAATCGTTTGTTGTGCAAGGAGCTCGCCTGTGGAATGCATTGCCATTGTCAGTACGCCAAGCTCAATCTCTACGCAACTTTCAGAGTCTAGTAAAAGATCACTACTTGTCGCTACAAAAAGGTACGACATAATTTACTCTCGACTAGTTTATGGAACTTCAGCAACAGCTCCTACTTTAATTTTGCTTTGTGATAAGAATTTTATGTATGTATTTATTTATGAAATTTAAGTATATATGCGTGTATATAATGTAGTATGTAGGTTAATATATATGTAATTTATCTTATATGACGTAGAAAACTCATTGTTTTTGTAATGATACCAGTGCGTATCATTTCTATACTTATGTACACTGACAACTACCCTATCTCTGTTACTCCATACTCCAATCCCTGCCTAGGTTGCCTGGAAGAGATCACATTTAGTGATAAGGCCGCCAATTGTACCATTTTTTAAATGTATGTTATTGTATTCTTTTATCCTGTAATGTTTTGGTGTACAATAAAGAGTTATCTTATCTTATCTTATTTATCTATCTATATAAGTATGTATATCGTCGCCTGGTACCCATAGTACAAGCTTTGCTTAGTTTGGGGCAAGGATGATCTGAGTGACTTTGTCCCCAAATATTATTATTATAGAATTTTTGATTGGACGGACAGACAAATGGATATACGATTGTATAGTAGTAGGTACCTCATCGTTTTGAGTAAATAATAACGATTTATAAATCTGATCCCAAACTAGGCAAAGCTTGTACTATAGCAAATAGACAACTGTTAAACAAGAGAGAGCTTTTTTTAGGGTTCCGTAGCCAAATGGCAAAAAACGGAACCTTTATTGATTCGTCATGTCTGTCTGTCTGTCCGTCCGTATGTCACAGCCACTTTTTTCCGAATCTATAAGGACTATAATGTTGAAACTTGGTAAGTAGATGTACTTTGTAAACTGCATTAAGTTTTTCAGAGAATAATTGAAAATATCAATAAATTCTGTGACATAATTTAAACATATAGGTTTTCAAAAATGATATTGAGGTTTCTAATATTATTTTATTCTAAACTGAATAGTTCGCGCGAGAGACACTTCCAAAGTGGTGAAATGAGTATCCCCCCCCCCCCCCCCCGTAACTTCTAAAATAAGAGATACATTACCATGCAAAGTTCTACTCACTCGACTCAAGGAGACTCAGGACAAATGCAAATATCTGTCCTAGGTGGGAATCGAACCAACGACCAGCGGCGTGAAAAGCAAGCATTTGCCAACCACGCCAACAGGCGTATATAGTTATATCTAATATAATATCTTGAATGTGTAAATATTTGAAGAAAAAAAAAAAAGTTATTATAATACACTTGTTAAAAGTCACGAGTTTGTATCAAATATATCAATCTATATACATATAATAAAATCGTAGGAAATTCAAAACTGTACATTGAATATTTTTTTAAAGGATACTTGGGGCGTGATTTTAAATCGATATCGAAGCCAAAATTATAGTTTTTATAATTTTTGTCTGTGTGTCTATTTGTCTGTATGTATGTCCGGGGTAAACTCAAAAAGTACTGCAGGGATTTACTTCAAATTTTGCATGAATATTATTAAGAGGTCGGGTTAACATATAGGCTATATATCATCACCTACGGGGGAGGAGCTATGATAATTTATAAAATTTAACGCGGGTAAAACCGCGGGGCTAGTATCTTAATAAATTAACAATAATATTTTTTATTGACGAGAAAAAATGTTCAAGTAGGAACAAATAAATTTGTAAATACAATATACATTTTAGAAAGGCATCCGAGCTTGCTTTTGCTTGCTTGCAGTGTGCGATGATACTTATCTGACGGGACGAAGCGTCGCGCCAAACTTATCGTATACAACATGTAACGTAATTAACGCACACCCTCAAACACCCCGATTAGAATATTATATTGTAATCATAATACATACACTGAACTTTTAATTTAACATGTATAGGCATTGTCATTTACTAAATTAGTTTCTTGGAATAAAGTTTATTTTTCTTTATTTTGTGTTGAATGATGGAATTTGTATGAATACAAATAAACCTGTGATTTTAAAAGTCTTATTACATTGACTTACGGTCCATTTCAATTTGTTTTGACTGTACTGGGTTAATATGACAATAATTTCCGTAGTTTTAATTATTTTGAAATAAAAAAATATCTATATTAAAAATGATATAAATCGATTCAGTAAACGATTCCGAACAAACTATTTTCTGGATGTGTGTTAATTAAGTTACATGTTGTATAGACAGTACATGTCGAAGTGTTACTAGGTCTAATGTTATTTTTGAGGCGGGGACCTAGGGGAGCGATAGTACACACTCGTTCCTGATTGCCGTCGCGTCGGGGTCGGGGTGACTTTGCAGCGTCGCTCGGAGTGCCCCACTTGAGGGAAATTACAGTCTGCTATGCGCACTATCGGATGTTTTGTGTGTGCTTAGAGCATCGGTTTACTTCACACATGCAACCCACCCGCCTACGGAGGGCGAGTATAAATTGAAGGAAAGCCGTGAACAAATATCGGGTTATTTCGATGGTTTTCAAAGGTTTCATTTTGCGATGCCGGTGTCTGCAAGTCTGGCTCTGCTGAGTGTTTTGTACATATATAGGTACGAGTATATCTTGTTAGAGTAGTGATGGGTTAATGCCAGACTAATTAGGGTGATACTAATTAGGAAGATATACTGATTTATAGAGGAAATTATTGCTAATACAGGAATGAAGGGAGAACGCGTGAACTTTTGGTAATAAATTTCATAATGAATGTGGCTTTGAAACTCCTCTCTGTATTCATAGGATAGGATATGGTAGGCTCGTTTACAATTCGTGCGGTGCTTCTCTGGAATTCTCTTCCTCATTTTATACGCACTAGTTCGTCAATTAGAACAATTCCTGCTTTAATAAATTGGTATGCTGATTGGAAAGCAGTTAGACAGATAATACATTATTATGAACATTTGTGTATGTTTTTATTTATTTAGATTAGATATAAGAAATAATATTAGTATAGATCAATATGGGTTCTGGTTTTAGTGTCATAGTTTTAATAATACTTCTTATGCACTATACATAGTGCATAAGACAAGTTCACACAAGTCTCACTCTAACAAGTTGCTTGAAGAAAACTCATATTGAGTTAAGCCCGCCTCTGTACAATAGCTTTAGCCTAAATCATTCATAAATGTATTCTTTTATAATAAAATGATTTTCTGTGTACAATATTTTTTTGAAGTTATACTTCTTTTGGCGCGATGGAGAAAAATGATGAGAGTGAATTTTTACGATGCGCGCGCACACCGACACCAAAAAATTTAACAGCTTGAAGTTAGTTCTAGGTGGTATGACAGTGAATTTTTACGATGCGCGCGCATCGTAAAAATAACAGCATGAAGTTAGTTGTAGGTGGTATGAAAATTAATAAAACTATGTTCAAGTTGTATATTAAGAAGTATAACTTCTAACGCGTGTACATAAGTACACACAAGTTTTTTTTGTTAAGATCAGTTCACAATCTTGTACTGATTACAGCTAAATATCAATGCAAATAATTATTTTGAATGTTTAACGAAAATATTGTCTTCGTGGTCTACTAATTAAAAACTGAATACACAATATGTATTTTACTAATATAAAGAAATCACAGCAGGAATTCTTCCGTTTCGTGGTAGGATTTTTGTCGGAGAAACAATATGACAAAAAAATTGCAAGTGAGATGAACCGTATGGCATGTTAAGTTTATTTTATTATATAGGTGTGCCTAAACTAAAAAAGTACTGTTGAGGGGGCATCAAATTTTCATATACCCATCAATACTAGTACATATCCACTGTAATAAGTGAACCCATGTTTGTGAACAATAAATACCTATACCATACACCATCAGCATGGTAAATACACCATAGCCATACTGCTAGACATATGCCTCCTCTAAAGGTTTTTAAAGGGGTTTGCCTAGGTCTTAACGCTTGGCATGCGATTTGGCAACCGAAGTGTCGGTGGTAGCTGAAACGGAGGCACTGCTGCCCGACTACCTGGTGTATCCCTTAGTTGCCTTTTACAACACTTGCGGGATGTGGTATGGGGCGGTTGAGTTATTCTTTCTAGACTGTAACCTCACGGCTAATGTAATACATAAATAAATTATAAATATAAGACTTGTTTTTCATCATCATCATCATATCAGCCGAAAGACGTCCACTGCTGGACAAAGGCCTCCCCCAAGGATCTCCACAATAGCCGGTCCTGCGCTGCCCGCATCCAGCGGCTTCCCGCGACCCGCACAAGATCGTCGGTCCACCGTGTAGGAGGCCTGCCCACGCTGCGTCTTCCGGTTCGTGGTCGCCACTCGAGAACCTTTCTGCCCCATCGGCCGTCAGTTCTACGAGCTATGTGCCCTGCCCACTGCCACTTCAGTTTGGCAATTCTTTGGGCTATGTCGGTTACTTTGGTTCGCCTGCGGATCTCAGCATTTCTGATTCGATCTCGCAGGAAAACTCCAAGCATAGCCCTTTCCATTGCTCTTTGGGTGACCTTGAGCCGCCTGATAAGGCCCATAGTGAGCGACCACGTCTCTGTTCCATAAGTCATTACTGGCAACACACACTGGTCGAAGACTTTCGACTTGAGACATTGCGGTATTTGGGACGAGAAGATATTACGTAGCTTCCCGAACGCTGCCCAGCCGAGTTGGATTCTACGATTGACCTCCTTTTCAAAGTTGGACCTACCTAGTTGGATGGTCTGTCCTAGGTAAATATAGTTCTCTACAACTTCGAGTGCAGAGTCTCCAACCTTAACTAGAGTGGGTGCAACATGGATGTTCGACATGATTTTTGTCTTATCCATGTTCATTTTCAGACCCACTTGTTGAGAGACTCTACTAAGGCCATCGAGCATTGTACCGAGGTCGTCAAGGGTCTCAGCCATGACTACTATATCGTCGGCAAATCTAAGGTGGGTGATGTACTCGCCATTGACATTGATGCCAAAGCCTTCCCAGTCCAGAAACTTGTTTTTAGTAAACAGAAAACCAATAATTCATGCAGATATAATTCTCTACACCTACCTACCAAATATGTGCCACAACAAAAAGTCTCCCACTAAAGCTTACAACATTATATAGGTAGAAAATAGTTATAGCACGGTAAAATTAAAGCAAATATTAAATTTAATTTCACCTCTCATAAGAGAAACTCAATTTCAAGTTTCCAGAAATAGTAAGAAGTAGCGAAGCGTAAAATGAAGACGTTTGTAATAATATCGGCTGTAAGGTAAGTAAAGGCAAATCTGCAAATTATTTGTGTCCACAGTTATAGAACTATTTGGCATTTGATTGGTCTAGTGATTAGTGACCCTGATAGCAAAGCCGGAGGTGGTGGGTCACGTGGCCAATTTTATCACTTAAGCGTAAGGTTCATTTTCAATTGGGGATATTTGACAGATTGGGATAGCTTTATGTGCTGGCGTCTGTACAATACTAGTATAGAGAATCTCGATGAATCTCATTGTTTTATGGCGACTAACGATGTGTGAGTAATATTGTGTGCAACTGCCTCAGGTCTCAGATACGCATTATCCACTCCCTAGACGTAGATTTTTTTTAATTAATTTATTTAATGTCATAGGACGACAAACGAGCAAGCGGTTCATCTGATGGTAAGTAATCACCGCCGCCCATGGACACACGCAACACCAGAGGAGTCACGGGTGAATTACCGGCCTTTAAAAGAGTCAGCAAACAAGTGTTGCTGACCCTTCCCCCCACCCCGATGAGCTCTGGCGACATTACTCACGCGGAGAAACACAACTTACAAGTTATTAAAGTTATTATTAAGGAATGTCTTCTGTAAGGTGGAGTTACTTCCCCAGTCGGGCTGCTCTTGGGGCAAATGAACGCTGTGCCCTACTTCTCTTAAATTTTTTAACTGTTTTACTTATATGGAAATATTACCCGTGCCCCCCGGTTTCACCCGCGTTAAACTATATAAATTATAGCCTATGTGTTATTCAGATATATAAGCTATATTACTACAAAGTTTCATCAAAATCCGTTCCATAGTTTTTGCGTGAAAGAATAACAAACATCCGTACATCTATAATCACTAACTTTCGCATTTTTAATATTAGTAGGATGCTGCCTGTATATTTTGGTGTCCCAGACTCAATCATCAGTTCAAAGGTTTGCCCCCAGATTCCTTTACCCGTGTCATTACAACTTATATGTATTATATGTAAGACTTGTAATTTGCTACACGTGACCTGCTCTGTTTAGTACTAATTAGGATTGTCGGTTAATTTGTGTATGCCAAATGTAATCTATCGAAATAGTGTCGTCTATCTATCGTCATAGATATCATATCAATGTAAGTTTAAAGATGTTTCTAATCAAGTTAATTAGTATTATGTTAGTTAATAATAATGTCCTCCTAGCCGAATCCGGCCACGGCGGCCAGCCTCAATAGAGATTAGCCATCTGCGCGGGACATATTATAGTGCTCAAGTGTGTGCGCAAACACAGGAGCACTTCCTATTCCATCACTCTCATAATCCGATGGGATGACTAGCGACACGACTGGAAAGAGGTCAGGCACAGGACCGACGGCTTTACGTGCTCTCCGAGGCACGGGGGTATAATACCGCCAACTCCCAGACTTCGGCCTGATGCTGAGAAATTTTTCTTTTTACAGAAAAGTCCCAAAATCACTTTAGGCCCGACCCGGGATTTGAACCCAGGACCTCGTTATCTGCGGGTGAACACGCTACCGCTAGACCAACGAGGCAGCCGAGGCAGTATGTTAGTTAATAAGTAACTCATAGATATATGCTCTCTCCTATATATATATATATATAGATCGCCTATGTAATATATATTTTGATATATATTGTGCGATATTATTACAAAGTTTTATCAAAATCCGTGTCGTAGTTTTTCTCGAACGAGTAACAAACATCCATCCTCACAAACTTTCCCATTTATAATATTAGCAGGATTATTTATCTTACTTACTTAGGTACTTATCGTATGGGCAGTGGTTACCCTAGTGTCAGAGTTGTTCAAACCGCCTAGTAGGCCTCCGACATGGCTTAACGACTATTGCCTAATGGGTACAGCCGAGACCGGCAGCTTAACGTGCCCTCCGAAGCACGGAGACGCTCAGAAATTAAACCACTTTCTATGGACTGACCGCGAGCCTAGTTGCTTGACCTCGCAAATCACTTACGGACCGTAGCTGTAAGTAACGTGGCTGAATTTGACTGTCTTTCAGGAACAAGGAACAAGTATTGTTACTACATTAGGTGACCGGCAATCGGTGATTTATTATAATTCTCGTTTCCAAACGTCGTTAGTTCGGTTTCGGCCACCTTTGTAGTGATATGAAACTTTTGGCAAGATAACTGGCTTTCACAAAGTTTTGTTGACCTACTGAGAGAGTTGTAAGTCTTCTAGTTTAATAAAGTCATTTTCTAATTTACAGTATGCTTTATTAGAGCTTTTGCAGCTGGCTTCTCTAGTTGCAAATCTCTCATTTCATGAGGTTATAGCCTGTTTACATCTTTCTGTCCCCCGCTTTGCTCTGGAGGGAAGTGTAACTATTCATTTTCTAACTCCTCCTCTTTACTTTTTCTGATTAAATTCGTTACGGGATCCAAGATAGTTAAACCGATTCCCCGGGACATGGCTGAGCTTCACCGCTCAGTGTCATTTCATTGTGTGCCACTGTTGATCCTGGCTTACAGGAGTTGCAGTGGTGGGTAAGAGGGAGGGACTGGACCCGATAAAAAAATCGTTAATTATTACTGTACCTGCATTAGTTAATGTTTTTATTAGCGTGGTCAAGTGGTTTGTGACCATAACTGCTAATCCAGAAATTTAATGAAAGGTAAGTAAGTAATTTATTTGCATAAACATGTGTATACATACAAAAAAGTCAATTGCATGCAAGATGTTACATAGTTCGTAGTGCGGTCGCCGTAGCCTAGTTGGTAGTGCTCCTGCCTACGAAGCTGGTGGTCCTGGGTTCAAATCCCGGTAAGTGCAAATATTTGTGTGATGAGCACGAATATTTGTTTCTGAGTCATGGATGTTTTCTATGTGTATAAGTATTTATCTATCTATTAAAGTATGTATATCGTAGCCTGGTACCCATAGTACAAGCTTTGCTTAGTTTGGGGCTAGGATGATCTGTGTGACATTGTCCAAGATTTATTATTATTATTATTAATTGTACTGATCAGACATGCTTGCCATACAATGGCGTGCAAAAATTTAATACATGAGGTTATATAAAAAAATCTAAGTCATACAAAACAAGAAACAGAATAAAAACATAATAATATCATCAAAAACAAAGTCAATTATTTATTATTAAGAATTATTTAGTGGATTATAATGTCAACATAAAACTAATATATAAAAATTATATATGTTTAATATCTAGCTAGAACTTATCCGCCAAATATTCTGAAATATCATAATAAGCTCTTTCTACTAAAAGTGATTTAATTGTTCGCTTAAATTCATTAGACTGGTAGACTTTTCCATTCTATTGGTAGTTTATTGAAAATCACCGGAGCCATGCATACAACACTTTTACTTTGCGGTTTACGATTTATGACGTATTAAAAACTACTTAGTGGATCACGTTCAAACCGATTTTCAGTGGAAGTTTGCATGGTATAACAGTACATCATATATATTTTTTAGTTTTATCATGCTCTTATTTTAGAAGTTACATGGACAAACATTTTACCACTTTGGAAGTGTCTCTCGCGCAAACTAGTCAGTTTAGAAAAAAATATATTAGGAACCAAACAATATGTAGTAAAAATATTAGACTTAAACTAGATAATTAAACATAATCTCTTGACAATAACTTGATACGAGCTAGTTAAATATCATTTCTGTAATAAAATAAATTTTATAAATGTTTTCATACAAGATGTACCTAAATATCTATGTTACTAGAAATAATATCTAATGTATACAACTATATTACTACAAACATGTTCTGACTATTTACAAGCGCTTTTTTAAAGTCTACGTGAATAAAAATGTGGGGTTGATGAAGAAAAAAAATTGAGTTTAAGTTCTAAGTATGGGGAATCCCCAACATTTATTCTTTTTTTTTCTATTTTTTGTGTGAAAATCTTAATGCGGTTCACAGAATACATCTACTTACCAAAATGACATACGGACGGACAGACAGACAGACATGACGAATCCAAAAATATAATAAATCAATAACAGAACATGTTTGTAGTAATATAGTTGTATACATTATTATTTCTAGTAACATAGATACTTAGGTACACATTGTATGAAAACATTTATAAAATTTATTTTATTATAGCATTGATATTTAGCTAGCTCGTATCAAGTTATTGTCAAGAGATTATGTTTAATTATCTAGTTTAAGTTAATATTTTTACTACATATTGTCAATGGTTCTGTCTATATTAAGGTATTATTATTATGACGGACCTTGTGTTAATAATGACGGTCGCGCATTAATGCTACCACCGGATCCAATGCGCCCCGCCCCAAAGATTCCGTTTATTGCCATTTGGCTACGGAACCCCAAAAATGTACGAATTTGTGCTTAAATATCGTGAGCTCATTCCATAATGTTCCATTTAGATCGCCGATGAATAACTGGAATATAATTTTAAAATTCACAACCTTCCGGCAGACGCCGAGGAAATCAGATGAGCCGTTTTGCACCCATGGGCGACACAGAAATATTTTCCGTTTAACTAACGCCGCACATGTCACACGGGCACTAACACGATTTGAAATTTATTTCCCGAGCCGGCGGCAGTTGCAACTTGCGACACGATTGCCCCTTCACCGGAGGTCTTGCGTAATAAAATGGTACATGTAAATAATAAAAACTTAAGCGTATTTATCGTGGGTGGATGTTTTTCACACTAAGTTATATTTATTATTCTAGATGGATCGATATGAGCCAATTATGCAGAGACGCCAGCACATCCAGCTACCCCAATCTGTCAAATTTCTTTTATAGATTTTAACTTTATCGCAAAAGCACTTTCAAGTGAGGAAATTTAACAGATTGGGGTAGCTTGATGTGCTGGCGTCTGTACTTTAATGAATGATGATTATTAAGATATATTAAGATTGCATGGAAAAAATAATTAAATTTATTCAGCACTTGGGTATTAACATATACTCCTATCTCATCAAGCTCACAATTCCTGCATTGTGAGCTTGACAAGTTTTTTTTTTAATTTATTTACCAAACTCAAAATATACATATTATAAATAATAATATAATAATAATAATATCTCGGGACAATGTCACACAGATCATCCTAGCCCCAAACTAAGCAAAGCTTGTACTATGGGTACCAGACGACGATATACATACTTATATAGATAGATAAATACTTATATACATAGAAAACGTCCATGACTCAGAAACAAATATTCGTGCTCATCACACAAATATTTGCACTTACCGGGATTCGAACCCAGGACCACCAGCTTCGTAGGCAGGAGCACTACCAACTAGGCTACGGTGACCGTCAAATAAATAGAAACAATAATAGTAACACAAAGACCTCTTGGGCTTGTGCGTGCTACTTTTGTAGTACGTTGTATAGCTTACAAGCATAATGGCTAGGTTCGACTTATATTCTTACATATGGTACTTAATATTACAATTCACAACATCAAGGTAGGTATTACATAGTTCGCAAAAGAGAAGTATGTAAGAGAATATATATATTTTTTTTTATATAATAGGTTGGCAAACGAGCAAGTGGGTCACCTGACGGTAAGTGATCACCGCCGCCCATGGACACTCGCAACACCTGAGGAGCTGCAAGTGTGTTGCCGGCCTTTAAGAAAAGAATAGGCTCGCTTCTTGAAGTTTGCCATGTCATACCGGATCGGAAATACCTCCGCAGCTAATTGATTCCACAGAGTGGTAGTGCGCGGCAAAAAGTTTCTTGTGAAACGCACAGTGGTAGATGACCATTCATCCAGGTGATAAGGATGAAATTTCCACTTTTGGCGAGAGGGTCTGTGGCGGAATGTGGCGGCAGGTACTTATAAGCTCGAACAATTCCTCTGAACACTCCCCGTGATAAATGCGGTAGAGGACACATAGAGACGCCACGTCTCTCCGCAGGGTAAGAGGATCAAGCCAAATAGTGGGACTCCCGTCGTCAACGATAATATATATAAATATAGTCTAATACAGTATCCCCCAAAGATCTCCACAATTGCTGGTCTTGCGCTGCCCGCATCCAGCGACTTCCAACGACCCTCATAAGATCATCGGTCCATCTTATAGGGGCCCTACCCCCCAAACTCACATCATCAGCTTGATATCTTTAACGGTTTTCATAACGTTGTCATTTGCTGAGGTTTTGAGGGAGTCACCGCGTTTGGCATGGGAGTTGGTTACCGCAGTTAGTTAGTACACAGGTGGCACTGTTACCCAACTACCTGGTGTATCCTTTAGTCGCCATTTTACCTACGACACCCACGGGATAGTATGGGACGGCCTTGTTTCTCTGTCTGGGCTGGATCCACACGATTAAGCTTTTTAATCTGTACCGGGTAAAACACAAAATCGAATACACATTAATTAATGTTATCCCGACGTCTCAATGGAGACTAGCCAATTGCGCAGGACATATTATAGTACACAAGTGTGTGCACAAACACAGGGGCTATTTCTATTCCATCACTCTCATGATCCGATGGGACGACTAGCGACACGACCTGACGAAAGAGTTCAGGTACAGGACCGACGGCTTTACGTGCTCTCTGAGACATGGGTGTAATACCACCAACTCACAGACTTCGGGTTGATATTAAAAAAAAATCTTTGTACGGAAAAAATCCCAAATAACTTTTTGTCCCGACCTGGGATTTGAACCCAGGACCTCATTGCTCATAGGTATGCATCGCTAGTGTAAGTAAGCTCTACCGTGGTCTCGTTATGAACTAAGTAACTAATAAATTCCATCAGCAATATTCTCGCTAATATTAAACACCATTAGTCGGTGGCTAACATAAAAAAATATGCCAAGAAAGTGTAAAACAAAGTACCTACGTGAATAAATGAAAAGCTTGCTCTACGTTTTGTATTATCAACTTACTTATCTAGAGCTTCTTCGTTTACTTATTATACCGAGGTGTATCCTGTCAGTAAGAAGCTCTAAGTTGGCGGCAATTCTGTATTTAATACGAATATATAATTTTCTCATTAGAATTTTAGCCATAACGGCCAGTTACAATGGAGAGTAGCCATCTGCGCCGGACATATAGTGCACAAGTGCGTGCCCAAACACAGGGGCACTATTTATTGCATCACTCTCATGATCTGATGGTACGACTAGGGACACGACCGGAAAGAGGTGAATTACAGGACTGAGGTCTTTACGTTCTCTCCGAAGCACGATGCCAACAACTCTCAGGCTTCGGCCTGATACTGAGAAATTTTCTTAGTAGAAACATCCGAACATCTATTTTCGGCCCGAATCGGGATTGAACCCAGAACCTCATTATCAGCGGTTTAATACGCTGCCGCTAGAATAACCTGGCAGTCAAACGACTATGATATCATAATTATAATCGCTAACAAAAATCAACTGAATTTATTCTAATATAATAGCATTTCTTTCTAATAAAGTTCTTATGAAAAATACAAAAAAAAATCTCTGTAGTTTTTTTTAAAAAGTAATTATTATTAGATTAAGTCTATGCTTTTTTTTAGAAGATTACACCCTCATTAGGTATATTAATCCCTGTGTCGCGGGGTACTTTACAAACGTATAGTTAGCGGACACAAAGACATCAGACTCAAAGTCACACAAATAGACGTCCTGCGTGGGTATCGAACCCGGGACACGAAGTGGCGATGCGAATAAGCCAAATAATATTGTAACTGGCTTAGATAGAGGTGATTAGAATCAGGACTATATGCATTTCCTGCAGATTCAGTGTATACATACATATGCTCGTCTGAATATGTAACAGGTTCTGCTGAAAGTGTGCATCGCGTAAGATATTTTAGTGCTAAATTGATAGACTCAATTTAAATGGTTAAATTATTGGCGAGACGAGTGCTTTAGTGCATTACCGTGTTCACACACATGAGGCAAACTTCAAAAGCAAATTGCACAAGTACCGTACATTTATCTCCGCTGGTTGAACGATGAAAGCTTCCATTACCAGCGGTATCGGAATGGATATGTGCACTTAAGGTGGTCTTTGGTTTGTCAACGTGGTCACAGTATAAATATGGACAGTAAGGTAACTAAGCCTAGTTGATGAAATAATTAAGTACGCTCTACTGAGGCTGTAGGGTTGTAATATTTAGATAAAAAAAAAATAAGGCAGGGGGAAGGGCCACGCATGCCACCCGCAAAAAAGTCTGCGGGTGGGTATGTCGGACTTGCACCGACTAAACCTAACCTGCTGTGGACTTCTCTTGACGCCTGTAAGGGAGAGTCCCGGGAACGGGGGTATGCTGCTCCGGTGACCCCTTTTGCGCCATGTTCCACATGGTCGGAACACGTACCCTGAGATGGCTCTGACTTCCCCCCTCAATTGCCGACTCCTGCCAATCAAGCACAGCGGCTGTGCCACAAACAGAATTCCCGGAGCTGCTTGCAAGAAGCGGCAGTAGAGGACAGTATTGTTTAGAGGTATTAATGTTTTAGATACCTATTATTATTTTCTATTAAAACATATTTATTCTATAAATCAGCAGGATGGTTAAAACACTAAAAATCCCGTTTTGATGAAGCCGTGTTCAAACAGCTGCTAACCGTATACTGCGCAATACGCACGTGGATTTTTAAAAAGATTGCGGAGACTAATTTATACGTGACCACTCGTTTTGACGCGGCACTACTGACATCACTGCGACAACCACTTATAATAATAATAGTTAATTTATTCAGGCACAAAGTCCCAATAAAATATCGATTACATAGGATTACACAAAATAATTATTCAATATAAATAAATTAAATGCTTAGACTATCTTAATTACCTAAGGTTCGGATTCTGGTGGAATTTAATCCAGTACCTGTAAATCGGGCTGCAATATCCTCACTGACGATCCTTAACAGTAGATTAGCTGAGCTCCGTACTCAATACTAGATCTAAAATAAATTGCATGGAAATCAGGCACCCCCGTCTCCGCGAACATACCAGACGCACTGCAGTACCATGGAAATCCCATAAGAATGCGGTAGTCATCATTATATTGCACTCTCATGGTACACCAAGTGGCTTTTCTAAATTTCATCCATAGCTGACAAGTATATAAACTGATAGGGTCTTGTCGATGCGCATGTTTGTGTGAGTTTGCTGTTTCAACCGTTCGTAGTTAGTTTCCGTACTATCTATTATTATACTGAGACGTGGTGTTGCCACGCGATCGATTTCGTGTTTTACGCCGAAGATAGCGACAATGTTGTTTATCAGTCGTTCGATGACTCGTTGGGAACCTCATGTTATCAGGGTAATGAGCTCTCATCACGATAACAGAGAAGATTTCACGGGGACTGATGGCATCTTCAACACATACCGGATGAGTTAATTTTTATCTACATATAATCAGCTGCTATTACTTCGTATATATAAATGGGTAATTCTCTCTGGTCTTATTTCTCCAATGTATAAGTTCATTCACGGGTCACGAGATCGGTTGATTAGTTATCTTATGTTTGAGTTGCTCAAGTTCCGTTATGGCGTAGGTACTTTATGCCAATTAATTCTGATAGTGGAAGTTTGATGATACTTATGGTTTGCTTTGCTGTCAATTTTGTCTTACCGTACACAGATAAAAGGCCAGTCATCTCGGTTGGTAAATTCTTGCCTTTTACGCCTCTGAACACCTTCGTGGGTTTTACATGATGGGTATGACATGTCTGTTTGCCTGAGTCTGGGTGTAATTATCTATAAAAGGATGTATTTAAAAAAGAAAAGTAGTACATGTAATATATGTATTAGTTATCTGGTTTCCATAGTAAGCTCTGCTTAGATTGGGATCAGATGGCCGTGTGTAAATAATGTCCCAGGATATTATTATTATTAGTTGTAGTCTAACAGACTCTACCAAGTCTACTACTCTACTCGTCTAATAGTAGTAGTATTATGTAATTGAGTCTGGACCTGTTTTATTATTGATAGGCCTTTTAGCCTAGTGGTTAGTGAGGCTAAATCCTAAGCCAGAGGTCGTGGGTTCGATCCCCATCCATGGCAAATTCGAAAACTCGATTATTTTTTCAGAAACAGAATAACATTTATTTGCCTACTTTTTTGTTACAAATTTTCTCTGTAGCCGGTGGGCCGTGCAGAGGTGAGTCAGCTAACTTATGTCCTAATGGATCTATGTTTGCTGTTTTCTGTTTATTCGTAATATGTGAGAATGAATATATTACTATAACATATTGTATTATATATTTATTTGTTTCTTCATCTATTTAATTTTAAATGTAAATATTTATTATTTTATTTTAAGGACAGGCTCCACGCCCGTGCCTGTCTTTTGTCGGTAGGCCACCGCTTGAATCCTTTTTTATTCCGGTCATACAGTATATCACCTATTCTGTGATTAACCCTGAGGGGGTTGAATTCACCGTGCGCTTGGTATGCGTCTGTAGGGAGTTTAAGATCTTTGATTTTTAAATTTGCAAATTTTTTCAAAAATTTTGGTGTTAAGGTCCTCGGCACGCAGGTGCCAGGCTTCTATGTCAGCCATCTCCCAGATCGCTTCTGTGGGTGTTCGTCTTGGTAGTTGTACGGATTTTGCAGTGCCAGTCTGTATTGGCGTTCGATTTTACTCAGGTTCGTTGCACTGTACCTTGAGATAACCTCGATAATTTGTTCTGTGTATGGGTTGTAACTAAACATAGGTCATGTCACGTTACTTATAGTAGGATTCAAATCATTTTATTTATTTCCACTTTATTGCTCGCTTTAATCCTATTAATCATTTCATCCCTGAGCAAAATTCCCAATCATTTGTTTAAAATAACTCCATCTTTGGAATTATTAGGAACTAATAAGAGAATTTCATAACGCCAAACAATGCGCCCGAGTCGTTACTAGTAGAACTTTGGTTTATGTTATAATAAAGTTTCATTCATTTTATTTATTTCCACCTTATTACTCGCTTTGATTTTATAATCTATCGTTTATTCATGAGTAGGAACTCTCAAACATTTGTAACTCCATCTCTGTAATCATTAGGAACTAATAGTCGTTAGTATTTTAATTTATGAAATAGTCTTGAAGAAAATCAATAGATGTCGCTAGTCCTGACGACAAACGTTTGCCGATTTATAAAGCAAAGAAATAATTTTATTCTAATAAAAACTCGATTAATTAATTTATTTATATTTGTTTAGTAAAAGTCACGAATGAATTATGGTTCCTCGTAGAACTTCAGTTTAGGTTTTAATAAATTTAGAGAAGTGGGTTATTGTTTATGGGTACATATTGTATATATATATAGGTATATGTAGTATATATAGCACACTGTTAGCGCAATGTCGAATGAATATTTTAATATTTAGTTTGTATGAAAGTGAAATTATTTTCTACGAGCTGATATCTTTTAGTAAATGATTAAAACTATAAAGAAGGTAAAATCAGAAGACGTGTGGCGTAAACAAATTAACTTAAATTAATCGTTTTGGTGCTTTATTATAAAAATATGTAGAATCTGATGATAAATCAATTGTAAAAGGACCACAGACGCTCTTATTATAGCTATATT
This sequence comes from Pseudoips prasinana, assembly GCA_951640165.1. Lineage (NCBI taxonomy): Eukaryota > Metazoa > Arthropoda > Insecta > Lepidoptera > Nolidae > Pseudoips > Pseudoips prasinana. The sequence continues at coordinate 23,702,812 of OX621260.1, forward strand.
ACACAATAGTGTACTTTTAAAGATCAATAGCATTCATTTGGCAAAGTTAAATAATAAAATTTCTCCAATAGTGTCTAAATGATACAAAGTAGTTAACTGACGTCTAATTACTAAGTTTTCACCATAAATTTTAAATCAAATTATGAAATTTATAATCGTGAATTTTTGTTACATCTTAACATTTTCAATTTTATTTTTAGACGTTTTTGTGTATACGTTGTAATTTAGGCTCGGTTACGTGTGTTAACTACCTTCACTGTTCAATAAAATAAAAGGTTAGCGCAATGTCTAGCAGCCTATATAAAGGATACATGTCGGAGCTTCGAGGCAGTTCGTGTTTATCGTTGAAGAATAGTTTTGCTGTATCAGTGAACGTGGAAGAAGTTTTTATTTAACAGTGAAGAGAGTACGAGCTCTGATTGTTAGGCTGTCTTGCTGCCGGTCGAGTCTTTGAGTTCTTTCGAGAAAATACGGAATATTAACATATGAAAATAATTGGTTTGTTCTTTTCAAGGCGAAGTTGATCGTGCTTTCTCTTTGTAATTAAGGAGACGGTATGGGCGATTTTGCATTGGGAGAATTCACCAGTTTGTATTAGAGTAAATTTAAAGTAACCTCTAAAGTAAGAGCCTCGTGTCGAGTGTGAGTGGTGAATCTTTATTTTATGAGAAGAAACCTGTAAGTACTTTTATTATATTATTTAAAAGGCACCTGATGGTCTAATGCTGCACTGAAGAACGTTTTGTGTGATTTATACTTTGTGGTCGGACGGTCACCGTGGCCTGGTTGGTGGTGCTCCTCCCTGCCTGGGTTCGAGTCCCGGTGGGTGCAGGTATTTGTGTGTTGAGCGCGGGTGTTTGTTTCTGAGTCGTGGATGTTTTCTATGTGTTTGAGTGTTTGTCTGTCTATATGGGTGTGTGTGACGTTGTACCAACATATTATTATATTATTATACAACATATTGGTTGTTGAAAATACGCCCAACGTGTGTTATATTCAAATATTATGGTGACAATATGCGCCTTTTGACGGTTAAATAGTTTGAACGGTTTATTTAGCATTCTATGAATGTAGGGGCAAGTTAGGTCACATACACGTATTAACCTTTTTAATTACTGTGATTTCTACGGCTAGGTAGGACCAGGTACAATATTAGGTAGGATAATCGGGAAATAATCACTTCATACTAAGACGTGACATATAAATCAACGTGTTAATTCTTATTTAGAAATTACTTTGTTTAAAACTGTGTGGCGCCACATTATTGTAGGTAGGAGCAGACACTAAATAATTATCGTTTTCGCAGTAATGTGTTTGATGCTGACAATATTTTGATTTATATCAGTTTTGGAGTTAATTTGAACGTAATTATTGAATATTACTTATTTTTAATGATCTGATGGCTGGGTGATCCATGTTGGAGCAAGGTTCCAGTTATAAAATAATTTCCTGATAATGGCTACGGAAACAGTTGTGCACTTCTTCATGTGTCTCGCCTAGAGCATGGCAACTAAAGTGACCACTCTGTGAAACAGGTGGAATCTTATCTTCGGAGACCGTGTGAATGTACGAATTGTTGTTGGAGATTTCTTCGAGATATTTATCGGGAGATTATGTCTACGGTGTTTCGTCGTTGCTGTTGGCGTGGAATAACCCAGTTATTAGTTCAGTATTTAATGTGATATTTTGAATTTGTAATATGATCGAAGTGTGTCAGTTTCGAATGCGAGCTGTTGGTTATAATAAACTAAGGAGAATTTATATAAATGTTTGAAGAAATTATGGTAGGTGTTAGAGAAATTAATCGTACGTACTAATAGATTTTCATGTAGTATTATATTTTAAATAATAAGGAGTATAGGGCTAGGTAGATCTAGGTACAATATTAGGTAGTAGCTATTTGAAAATCAATCTTTGATTTTTACTTGAGAGTTCCCTTAGTCGGAATTGTATGGCGCATTGTTGGAGGTACGAGTAACCAAATAATTATCATTTTGGCGGTGGTGTTTGAAGCTGATAATGTTTTGATTTAAAATAACTTTGTTGGAGTTCATTGAAAAGTAATTGTTAAACATTACTTATGTTTGATAAGCTGATGGCTGGGTGACCTATGGCAGAGCAAAGTTCCAGTTACAAATTAATATCCTGATATGGCTGTAGAAGCAGTTGTATATTTCATCATGTGTCTCGCCTAGAGCATGGCAAATAAAGTGACCACTCTGTGAACCAGGTGGGATCTTATCTTCGGAGACCGTGTGAATGTGCAATTGTTGTTCGAGAATTGTTCGACATATGTTCGAGATTTGTTCGAGATATCTTCTTCGAGATTTGTTCGAGATTTAAGACAAGTGGAAAGCTTGTTCTTACACTACGGTGTTTCGTCGTTGCTGTTGACATGGAGTAGCCCAGTTATTGGTCCAGTATCTAATATATTTCGATTTTAAAATATGTCCGTTTCGAATATCCACCGCTGACTACAATAATTTAAGGAGAGTTTCTAATATGTGAGATAATTAACAGTATATTCAAGGAATTGCTCATACATGCTTGACGACATTATACCATAAAATTATATTGAAATGTAGATGTACAGTATTTAGTATTGCTAGATGACATGTAGGAGGTTTATGCCACGTAGGTCGAAGGACAATTGACTACTGATAATGACTGACTGTTAGAGTTGAAAAAAGAGAATGCCCTCTTGTCCCATATTTATCGATGCTGAGTTTATTTTTGATGAGTCCCATATTAAGACCATCAGCGGTCCAGTCCGGAAGATGGATGCCCAAGTATGGTGGATGAGTCCAATTGGTTTCAGCGACACGGCGGGGCTGTGACTCTCGAGCCGGAAAACACAAGTAGCTCGAGCCGGAATACTTCAAACTTAAATGATAAACTTACAAACTCTTATGTTGAACAGACTTTTCTGTTCACGTTCTCACAGCTTATACATATACACTGTATCTATGGATTTATTTTGTAATTATATACTGACATGACTTGCTCTCGTGGTACTCGTCGTACTCTAGGTACTCGTGTAACTTGATTATTATATGTATATTACATAAACTGACAGTAGGCTAGTTTGCTGCATCAATTTTGACTGTAGGAATAATATAAAGGACATTCACAACATCATCGTATATCGTTACTTATTTCTATGTTTGTAAAATTGTATGATTAATCCTTATTTAGATTTTACTATAGGATATTGTCAAATATTAACTATTATTTGGAATTATGTTCTACTAGTTAGTGTAGTTTATAAATAGGAATCCATTTCTCCTTTTAATAGAACTGGGGTTATTATCGGCCATGACGTATTACTGATCACTAGACGAATCACGGGTCCAAGTATATGATTTCAATTGATAAGTCTCCGATACAATCTAATGCAATCCAATCCAATATAGTTCAAGTTAATACAATACATTTATTTATGCTTTGGTTATCGACGTTTAGGTTATTAATTAATTTAGTTATGTATTCCTTTTAGATTTTTATGTCTATAGCGTTAGGGAGGTGTTTTTATTAGGTGGGTCGTTACAGGGTGTATCTATAATATGTGTGTATTAAGAGATAAATAAGTAGTAGTAAAAATATAGCTAAAATTTAAATATTTTGATAATTAAACCTACACATGATCCTTGACAATAACTTAATTTAAGTTAGTTAAATATCGTTACTGTTATAAAATAAATCTTATTGTAAATTATTTCCTACAATCCGTGTACCTAAATATCTATATGTCATCATCATCATTACAGCTAAATAAGTCCACTGCTGGACAAGCCTCCCTCAATAATCGTCTTGAGGGGATATGCCATAATCGCCACGCTTGGCAGGCGGGTTGGCGATCGCAGTAAGATAGTCATAGTAATCAGAAGGAAGCTGCTGCCCTTCCTCAGGTAGATATTCCCTCGGGTCGACTTCTACGCCCCCCACGGGATGAGATGGGGTGATGATATTCTGATTCTGATATTTGTCGCCGTCACCACACAGCAGATACGTATATTATGTACCTAGAAATAATTATATATTACTACGAATATGTTCTGACTATTTACAAGCGCTTTTTTAAAGTCTACGTGAATAAAAACCTTTTTTATTTTTATTTTATTTTATGTTTATCATTTCAAATGATGGACCCAACATATCAGTCGGCCATGTTTCTAGAAAAACAAAGCCTATAGATAACACCTGCATCCTCCGGAAGGGTGCTAGTAAGAGAATCCTAAATTTGATCTGCCAGTCTTAACGTAGAGCGCCTACCCCCGATTGGTACATGGTGCAGGTTCGAGACCAGCTGGACGATTAAATTTATGATTTCCCATTTTTGAGATTAGATTAACGTTTTTCATTGCGAATAATGCTATATCAAATTTAAAGTTAATAAGATATCTTTGCTAAAATCCACAGAAAATATTCCATCAACAACAGTCACGTGAAATTTAAAGTTGCTACGATTCCAAGGGTTGCGCTAAGTGAAACCATTTGTTGACGCTTGTGATGGACGAGCACGCATCGTCGTGGATGTCATACCATTTGTATCATGTACCCTACAATTTTTGTACGTTTACCTCTGGACAGATGAAAGCTTGTAACAGTTATTTATATTTTTTTTTACTCCGAAAATAGAAATATGGATCATGTTATGGTTGTAACAGTGGGTGATATAAATTTCAAAACCGTCCTGTCCGCGTACTCCTACCTACCCCCTCCATCCTCCCCAAATGCGTTACCCGAATCCAGCGGCTTTGAAATACCCTATGTACGTATCCCTATATACGTGTTTTTATTAGGTGGGTCGTTACAAATTTAGTGTTGCCGTGACCAGTATTCAATAACATAATTTATTTATTTTATTTAGTAATTTAATTTATTTGATTTAGTAAGATCTTAATCATTCATTTTGAAAAAAATATTATAATTTTGACCAGGATTTAGCAATTTAATGTATTTATTTATTTAGTAACTTAACTAATTAATTTTATTTGGTAAAGCTTAATTTATTAATTTAATTTATAAACTTTATTTTGATGGGTTGGATTGTTGTGAGTGTTGGGGATTGGTTGATGGATTTCTTATTTAAAATTGTGCAGCTTGCATTAGCTGCCAAATTTGTTGCCGTGAGAACGGATGTTAAAAGGAGAAAAATCTTAGAATTTGAATAATATTATATTTTAATAAATTATTCATACTAACGTAGGTTCTTCTTGTAGTCGGAGCTCATCTTCTTCTTAATAGATTATATTTATAAGTAGGTATTTTATTTCACTAGTAAAGTATCGTTTTACTAATATTTTTGATACATTGATTATTTGCATAATAAATAGCGGTAGACTTCAGCTTACTGCAATGCGAGAACTTTGTAATGTTTACATTACGTTTGTTTCGAGACAGACGTTTAATTATTTGTGCCACTATTAAAAAAAAAAAGTCGATTACTTTAATAGCTATAATATTTTATTATTATAATATATAGTTATTTATAGTGGTTACGAGTTTATAACAGTAGGAAAATTAGGTAAAATATCTTTCAAGTTATTTTTTGTAGAATACTCTTAAAAATTTGGATATTGATAAAAACAATTAAAGGCTTTAATTGGTTTTATATAGTTGTTTATTTAGACTTGTTGAAATTTCCTCTCACTAATAGAAATAGTATTAGTTATTGGTATATAGTAGAATCGCAGAAATATAAGAATTTGAGTAGTATTAGGGGCACGCATCTTAAGCAGTAGTAGAAATACTGATGTTACATATTATTGTTAATATGGATATCATGTTCTTTGCTATGCAAGAATATCTATTACACAATAACCATAAAGAATAGAAATCTAGTAGATAAAATATTGTTTTAGTAGTGAATGAAATAATACACAATAAATAGGAAATAATAATAATAATAACAAATTTAATAGAATGGAAATAAATTAAAATAGGATTATGTTTAATATTATATGTACAAGCTGTAGAACAATCAGAAATGAAATAGGATATATCACAGTATTTGTCTATTGTTTTTATATGCATTTTAAGTATTTCCGTTTGCAAAACAACGCTTTTATAGGAATATGGAACTAATAATTAAAATATATTTTTAAATAAATAAATATTACAAATAAGCATTTCCAGTATTGTGGTTTTAGAATTAATTTAAATTGTTTAGGGTTAACTATTTTGAGATTATTTTTTAATTGATTTGAATTTGGGTTGAGTTGATGTGACATATCTGTATAAAATAATGGGAGGGTTTGTTATAATTCCAATATTATTCGTCTTCCCTTGCTTAAGAAGAATTGGCAAAGTGTAAGGTAGTTTGGTAAGTAGAATATTGAGAGATGAATGAATATGCAAAGCGTTAAATGCTCATATTGTGTTAAGATTACACAAGGCGTAAAATGAGAATAATTATAATATTGTACATGCGTATATTGCGTAAGCTAAAGCGTAGAAAAAAACACAAAATGTGCATGTATGAGAGGGCCTTAGATGGAGCCAAATCTGGAGATAAAGGGAAGGGTTTGTTAGGGCTTGATTTTGGAAATATCACTACATCAATTGGCCTTTTATGATGTATATTGGTGTTAGGTTAGAAAAGTCTGAGGAAAAATAATCCCGAAGACAAAGTATTATATCAGCAGAGCTGAACTCATGGAAGGTCATACTCCACAAGAAGCTATCACTTATTCGACAGACACTCTACCTACACCAAATCTGTGGATTAGATCAACTCAAATTGGGAGTCTGGGGAAGTCTTTTTTGCTGTTATGTGGATCTCTGAGTTTATATTCTGTAAACATTTTGATTGTGAGGGACAAGTTACAATGCTCACGTGAAACGACTGATGTTCGGGAAGCGGAGTAGTGTATCTCGTACGGCTAGAGTAGTATTTCCCCCACAAGGTTATACCCCTTGCGCAATCTCAAGCAAATTTGCAGAAAAGCTTTTGGATATGCATAAGCAGAATTGATGAAACCGCTACTACTTTGGGGAGACTGATCGATAGTTTGGTCTAAATTTTACACACACGACACTGAAAAAAAAAACGCTTCTAAATTTAAGCTCGCACAAACTAGAATAATAAAATAATTTAAATCATATGGTCAATTTTCCTCTAATCAAACCACGTTATGGTTTTATTTTCGTAAAATTGAAGGGGCAACTGTAACTAAACATAGGTCATGTCACGTTACTTATAGTAGGATTCAAATCATTTTATTTATTTCCACTTTATTGCTCGCTTTAATCTTATTAATCATTTCATCCCTGAGCAAAATTCCCAATCATTTGTTTAAAATAACTCCATCTTTGGAATTATTAGGAACTAATAAGAGAATTTCATAACGCCAAACAATGCGCCCGAGTCGTTACTAGTAGAACTTTGGTTTATGTTATAATAAAGTTTCATTCATTTTATTTATTTCCACCTTATTACTCGCTTTGATTTTATAATCTATCGTTTATTCATGAGTAGGAACTCTCAAACATTTGTAACTCTATCTCTGTAAGCATTAGGAACTAATAGTCGTTAGTATTTTAATTTATGAAATAGTCTTGAAGAAAATCAATAGATGTCGCTAGTCCTGACGACAAACGTTTGCCGATTTATAAAGCAAAGAAATAATTTTATTCTAATAAAAACTCGATTAATTAATTTATTTATATTTGTTTAGTAAAAGTCACGAATGAATTATGGTTCCTCGTAGAACTTCAGTTTAGGTTTTAATAAATTTAGAGAAGTGGGTTATTGTTTATGGGTACATATTGTATATATATATAGGTATATGTAGTATATATAGCACACTGTTAGCGCAATGTCGAATGAATATTTTAATATTTAGTTTGTATGAAAGTGAAATTATTTTCTACGAGCTGATATCTTTTAGTAAATGATTAAAACTATAAAGAAGGTAAAATCAGAAGACGTGTGGCGTAAACAAATTAACTTAAATTAATCGTTTTGGTGCTTTATTATAAAAATATGTAGAATCTGATGATAAATCAATTGTAAAAGGACCACAGACGCTCTTATTATAGCTATATTACACAATAGTGTACTTTTAAAGATCAATAGCATTCATTTGGCAAAGTTAAATAATAAAATTTCTCCAATAGTGTCTAAATGATACAAAGTAGTTAACTGACGTCTAATTACTAAGTTTTCACCATAAATTTTAAATCAAATTATGAAATTTATAATCGTGAATTTTTGTTACATCTTAACATTTTCAATTTTATTTTTAGACGTTTTTGTGTATACGTTGTAATTTAGGCTCGGTTACGTGTGTTAACTACCTTCACTGTTCAATAAAATAAAAGGTTAGCGCAATGTCTAGCAGCCTATATAAAGGATACATGTCGGAGCTTCGAGGCAGTTCGTGTTTATCGTTGAAGAATAGTTTTGCTGTATCAGTGAACGTGGAAGAAGTTTTTATTTAACAGTGAAGAGAGTACGAGCTCTGATTGTTAGGCTGTCTTGCTGCCGGTCGAGTCTTTGAGTTCTTTCGAGAAAATACGGAATATTAACATATGAAAATAATTGGTTTGTTCTTTTCAAGGCGAAGTTGATCGTGCTTTCTCTTTGTAATTAAGGAGACGGTATGGGCGATTTTGCATTGGGAGAATTCACCAGTTTGTATTAGAGTAAATTTAAAGTAACCTCTAAAGTAAGAGCCTCGTGTCGAGTGTGAGTGGTGAATCTTTATTTTATGAGAAGAAACCTGTAAGTACTTTTATTATATTATTTAAAAGGCACCTGATGGTCTAATGCTGCACTGAAGAACGTTTTGTGTGATTTATACTTTGTGGTCGGACGGTCACCGTGGCCTGGTTGGTGGTGCTCCTCCCTGCCTGGGTTCGAGTCCCGGTGGGTGCAGGTATTTGTGTGTTGAGCGCGGGTGTTTGTTTCTGAGTCGTGGATGTTTTCTATGTGTTTGAGTGTTTGTCTGTCTATATGGGTGTGTGTGACGTTGTACCAACATATTATTATATTATTATACAACATATTGGTTGTTGAAAATACGCCCAACGTGTGTTATATTCAAATATTATGGTGACAATATGCGCCTTTTGACGGTTAAATAGTTTGAACGGTTTATTTAGCATTCTATGAATGTAGGGGCAAGTTAGGTCACATACACGTATTAACCTTTTTAATTACTGTGATTTCTACGGCTAGGTAGGACCAGGTACAATATTAGGTAGGATAATCGGGAAATAATCACTTCATACTAAGACGTGACATATAAATCAACGTGTTAATTCTTATTTAGAAATTCCTTTGTTTAAAACTGTGTGGCGCCACATTATTGTAGGTAGGAGCAGACACTAAATAATTATCGTTTTCGCAGTAATGTGTTTGATGCTGACAATATTTTGATTTATATCAGTTTTGGAGTTAATTTGAACGTAATTATTGAATATTACTTATTTTTAATGATCTGATGGCTGGGTGATCCATGTTGGAGCAAGGTTCCAGTTATAAAATAATTTCCTGATAATAGCTACGGAAACAGTTGTGCACTTCTTCATGTGTCTCGCCTAGAGCATGGCAACTAAAGTGACCACTCTGTGAAACAGGTGGAATCTTATCTTCGGAGACCGTGTGAATGTACGAATTGTTGTTGGAGATTTCTTCGAGATATTTATCGGGAGATTATGTCTACGGTGTTTCGTCGTTGCTGTTGGCGTGGAATACCCCAGTTATTAGTTCAGTATTTAATGTGATATTTTGAATTTGTAATATGATCGAAGTGTGTCAGTTTCGAATGCGAGCTGTTGGTTATAATAAACTAAGGAGAATTTATATAAATGTTTGAAGAAATTATGGTAGGTGTTAGAGAAATTAATCGTACGTACTAATAGATTTTCATGTAGTATTATATTTTAAATAATAAGGAGTATAGGGCTAGGTAGATCTAGGTACAATATTAGGTAGTAGCTATTTGAAAATCAATCTTTGATTTTTACTTGAGAGTTCCCTTAGTCGGAATTGTATGGCGCATTGTTGGAGGTACGAGTAACCAAATAATTATCATTTTGGCGGTGGTGTTTGAAGCTGATAATGTTTTGATTTAAAATAACTTTGTTGGAGTTCATTGAAAAGTAATTGTTAAACATTACTTATGTTTGATAAGCTGATGGCTGGGTGACCTATGGCAGAGCAAAGTTCCAGTTACAAATTAATATCCTGATATGGCTGCAGAAGCAGTTGTATATTTCATCATGTGTCTCGCCTAGAGCATGGCAAATAAAGTGACCACTCTGTGAACCAGGTGGGATCTTATCTTCGGAGACCGTGTGAATGTGCAATTGTTGTTCGAGAATTGTTCGACATATGTTCGAGATTTGTTCGAGATATCTTCTTCGAGATTTGTTCGAGATTTAAGACAAGTGGAAAGCTTGTTCTTACACTACGGTGTTTCGTCGTTGCTGTTGACATGGAGTAGCCCAGTTATTGGTCCAGTATCTAATATATTTCGATTTTAAAATATGTCCGTTTCGAATATCCACCGCTGACTACAATAATTTAAGGAGAGTTTCTAATATGTGAGATAATTAACAGTATATTCAAGGAATTGCTCATACATGCTTGACGACATTATACCATAAAATTATATTGAAATGTAGATGTACAGTATTTAGTATTGCTAGATGACATGTAGGAGGTTTATGTCACGTAGGTCGAAGGACAATTGACTACTGATAATGACTGACTGTTAGAGTTGAAAAAAGAGAATGCCCTCTTGTCCCATATTTATCGATGCTGAGTTTATTTTTGATGAGTCCCATATTAAGACCATCAGCGGTCCAGTCCGGAAGATGGATGCCCAAGTATGGTGGATGAGTCCAATTGGTTTCAGCGACACGGCGGGGCTGTGACTCTCGAGCCGGAAAACACAAGTAGCTCGAGCCGGAATACTTCAAACTTAAATGATAAACTTACAAACTCTTATGTTGAACAGACTTTTCTGTTCACGTTCTCACAGCTTATACATATACACTGTATCTATGGATTTATTTTGTAATTATATACTGACATGACTTGCTCTCGTGGTACTCGTCGTACTCTAGGTACTCGTGTAACTTGATTATTATATGTATATTACATAAACTGACAGTAGGCTAGTTTGCTGCATCAATTTTGACTGTAGGAATAATATAAAGGACATTCACAACATCATCGTATATCGTTACTTATTTCTATGTTTGTAAAATTGTATGATTAATCCTTATTTAGATTTTACTATAGGATATTGTCAAATATTAACTATTATTTGGAATTATGTTCTACTAGTTAGTGTAGTTTATAAATAGGAATCCATTTCTCCTTTTAATAGAACTGGGGTTATTATCGGCCATGACGTATTACTGATCACTAGACGAATCACGGGTCCAAGTATATGATTTCAATTGATAAGTCTCCGATACAATCTAATGCAATCCAATCCAATATAGTTCAAGTTAATACAATACATTTATTTATGCTTTGGTTATCGACGTTTAGGTTATTAATTAATTTAGTTATGTATTCCTTTTAGATTTTTATGTCTATAGCGTTAGGGAGGTGTTTTTATTAGGTGGGTCGTTACAGGGTGTATCTATAATATGTGTGTATTTAGAGATAAATAAGTAGTAGTAAAAATATAGCTAAAATTTAAATATTTTGATAATTAAACCTACACATGATCCTTGACAATAACTTAATTTAAGTTAGTTAAATATCGTTACTGTTATAAAATAAATCTTATTGTAAATTATTTCCTACAATCCGTGTACCTAAATATCTATATGTCATCATCATCATTACAGCTAAATAAGTCCACTGCTGGACAAGCCTCCCTCAAGAATCGTCTTGAGGGGATATGCCATAATCGCCACGCTTGGCAGGCGGGTTGGCGATCGCAGTAAGATAGTCATAGTAATCAGAAGGAAGCTGCTGCCCTTCCTCAGGTAGATATTCCCTCGGGTCGACTTCTACGCCCCCCACGGGATGAGATGGGGTGATGATATTCTGATTCTGATATTTGTCGCCGTCACCACACAGCAGATACGTATATTATGTACCTAGAAATAATTATATATTACTACGAATATGTTCTGACTATTTACAAGCGCTTTTTTAAAGTCTACGTGAATAAAAACCTTTTTTATTTTTATTTTATTTTATGTTTATCATTTCAAATGATGGACCCAACATATCAGTCGGCCATGTTTCTAGAAAAACAAAGCCTATAGATAACACCTGCATCCTCCGGAAGGGTGCTAGTAAGAGAATCCTAAATTTGATCTGCCAGTCTTAACGTAGAGCGCCTACCCCCGATTGGTACATGGTGCAGGTTCGAGACCAGCTGGACGATTAAATTTATGATTTCCCATTTTTGAGATTAGATTAACGTTTTTCATTGCGAATAATGCTATATCAAATTTAAAGTTAATAAGATATCTTTGCTAAAATCCACAGAAAATATTCCATCAACAACAGAGTCACGTGAAATTTAAAGTTGCTACGATTCCAAGGGTTGCGCTAAGTGAAACCATTTGTTGACGCTTGTGATGGACGAGCACGCATCGTCGTGGATGTCATACCATTTGTATCATGTACCCTACAATTTTTGTACGTTTACCTCTGGACAGATAAAAGCTTGTAACAGTTATTTATATTTTTTTTTACTCCGAAAATAGAAATATGGATCATGTTATGGTTGTAACAGTGGGTGATATAAATTTCAAAACCGTCCTGTCCGCGTACTCCTACCTACTCCCTCCATCCTCCCCAAATGCGTTACCCGAATCCAGCGGCTTTGAAATACCCTATAAGATCATCGGTCCATCTTTTAGAGGGCCTATCTATGCTGCGTCTTCAGGTTCGTGCCCGCCACTCGAGAGCCTTTCCATGTAATGTACGACTATAGTAAAAACATATTCATATCAATCATCGAACACTTAATAAAAGCAGCGTAAAGCGTGTTTGTAATTGGGATATTAATACGAAATAAATTTAATTAGTTAAAACATTAATTTTGTAGAAAATTAAAATGTCGGAAAATTATAATGAAAATGCTTATTGTGTCTGTCTGATAATCACACTAATATTATAAAGGCGAAAGTTAGTGAGTGTGTGAGTGTGCATGTTTATTACTTTTTCACGTCTGAATGGTTGGAGCGATTTTAATAAAATTTGGTATGGGGTTAGCTGACACCCTGGATTAACACATAGGCTACAATTTATAAAGTTTAATGCGGGTAAAACCGCGGGGCACAGCTAGTTCTTTATGAGTCACAGTATTATTATTTCGTATTTTATTATTTTGTAAATTAAGTAAATTTTTTTAGGGTTTCAATTATTTTTAATTAAGGGAAGGAGTGAGAAAACTCAACACAAGTTTTCACAAATTATTTACTGGGGCTGTACGTATTATTAATTTGTTAACATCATCATCAGATTGAATAAAAAAAACAGTTTATATTAAAATTATTAGAAAAGTGAGTTTGTTTTTCATTTTGGTGATTGTTTCTTCTGCGCTAATTGTTTTCTCTCCGAAAAGAATAACAAAAATATGTTGTTTATTACAATGCATTAAAATAATTAAATGCACGTGTGGCGCATTGGTTAAGATAGTCGACTAGCCGTTTCGTGTCCCGGGTTCGAGTCCCACGCTGGACAACTATTTGTGTGGCCTATAAATAGTTGTTTTGACTCTGGATGTACTTTGTGTCCGTCAATCACGTTTGTAAAGTATCCCACGATACATGGATTAAATTCCCTAGTGCGGGCTATTCGTTAAAAAATAAATATAAAAATATTATACTTTCAAAGTCAAAGGTACTTTATTCCGTAAATATTTTACATTTATGTGGAATCGTCATATTTTTTTTACCCTTCCGTGCAGTGCATGACGTGGCAGCTACTGAGAAACACTGCCAGAAAACAAGCTTTTAGCTGTCTATATAATATTTTAATTATATAAAACTACTTATTCATAAAAATCATTGATGTATGATGCTAATAATAATGGAATTTGTTTGGGACACTTTTTTCCACAGCAGCATTGAAAGTAATACTACTCTTTAGAAGGTTGGACTGACCAGTAATGCTACATAAATTATTCAAAGGCATATTTTAGGGACAGTTTTTTAAGATATAACGCCGAAGATAAATCTTACTTACTCTGACGTGCAACAATGCACGAAAATCACGGACTAAAAGGTACACCCAGACAGGACAGCTGTATATGGATCACACAAATAGTTTTCCTGAGCGGAGTTAAAAATAAAGGCAGTAAGTGGAGCGCCGTAAGGCATCAAAGTTGTAAAATCTTGGAACCCGGGGCCAGTCAATGAATCTGTATAACAAGTATTGGACTGCATTGTTAAAAGTTCAAATACAAAGTTAAAAAATAAAAATCTTCCGATCTCGATTACAACATTTTTTTTCCACCTCCCATTTTACTAGAAAATGGGAGGTGGAAGAGACTTGGTTGTATGGGGTTAAGAGGCCTGTAATAGGCCACTAGCGCCACCAATCGAAAAAAATGTCATAACTCATAAATAGAATCAAAAATACAAAATATGTTCTATTATTACTGTGGAAAAGGCAATAACGTAATTGTATAACACCTTATCAACAATTGAAATATAGCTGTTTAGCTAAATCGTGCATTCAAAACATAAACGGCCGTTTTTGTTACAAATGCACGATTTAGCTAAAAAGCTATATTTCAAGTGTTGACAATGTGTTATCAAATTACGTTATTGCCTTTTCTACAGTAATAATAGACCATATTTTGTATTTTTGATTCTATTTACGAGTTATGACATTTTTTCGATTAGCGGCGCTAGTGGACTGTAAAAGGCCCCTTAAAAAGAGGGAATGATAATTTGTAACAGTAAAACAGAGGAAGTTCGTTTTTGATACATTTAGAGTACTTATTAAGTTATCGCATGGGCAGTGGTTACCCTAATGTCAGAGTTGTACAAGCCGCCCCGTAGATCTCCGACATGGCATAACGAATGTTGTCTAATGACTACAACCAGGACCGACAACGACGTCGGCGAACGTGCCCTCCGAAGCACGGAGACACTCAGAAATTAAACCACTTTGATGATCACCACTGCGGACCACTATGGACTGATCGATAGCCTAGTTACTTAACTAAGTAAGTATGAGAACACTATTACGATGATGATGAAGTATGTTAGAGAGTTGCCCCAAGCATTGGTTACTGGCAAATAACGTAACTTTCAGTATTGGCTCAAATATTTGCCAAACCTTTGTCAGCTTGCAAGCAAAACACCAACAAACAACATACACTGCTGCATATCTACCTAAATTACATTTTCCCCATAACTTTGACTCTTCAATATCTCTGTATACTCCAAAATAATGCATGTACACTTCAGGTGGCGGTGTGAAACTAATGAAACTGCCTGGAGCACATATAGGGTGTTAGTTACCAAAGTTAATTTTCTAGTTTACGAGTTAGTTTACTTCGTCAATCAAGGTTGAACACCAGTGACGGTTTTGACGTCGGACCAAGGGTCCCACTTGGCGAAAAATGACGACGAGGCCCCCGTAAATTAGGGCCGCCTCGTGTTCACCCGCAGAGAACGAGGTCCTGGGTTCAAATCCCGGGTTGGGCCAAAAAGTGATTTTGGGACTTACTGTAAAAAGAAAAATTTCTCAGCATCAGCCCGAAGTCTGGGAGTTGGCGGTATTATACCCCCGTGCCTCGGAGAGCACGTAAAGCCGTCGGTCCTGTACCTGACCTCTTTCCGGTCGTGTCGCCTAGGCGTCCCATCGGATGATGGGAGTGATGGAATAGAAAGTGCTCCTGTGTTTGCGCACATACTTGAGCACTATAATATGTCCCGCGCAGATGGCTAATCTCTGATGAGACTGGCCGCCGTGGCCGAAATTCGGTAAGGAGGACATTATTAAATTAGAGCCACATTTTAAGTTCAGCATTCTTCGGGCTATGTTGGTAACTTTGGTTCGCCTGAGGATCTCAATATTTCTGATTAAATATCACATGGAAACTCCAAGCATAACTCTCTCTATTTCTCTTTGAGTAACGTTGAGCCGTCTGGTAAGGCCCATAGAGAGCGCCAACTTCTCTATTCCATAAGTTATCACTGGCAACACACTCTTATAAATATCAATTAGCGTATCTTGTCTGAATTATTATTTACTCCATCATAATTCATATAATATCAGTTAATTGTTTTTTTTCATTATTCATTTTATTTTATGTTCATTATCCTACAAAAACGATGATCCAAGTTCTACAATCCTAATGGATAATCATGGATTGAAAACATACTTAAATAAATAATATTGTCAATATCTTGGAACTACTAATACACTGCCATCTGAACCCAAACTAGACAGAGCCTGTACTATGGGATTGAGACTAATAAACAAAACCCGACAAGTGCGAGTCGGACTCGTCCATGAAGGGTTCCGTAGCAGCATGTATTTCAGTTGATTAAATGAAAGCAAATTGCGGTTTACGATTTATGACGTGTTAAAAAAACTACTTGCTACTCGTTCAAACCAATTTAGGTACGTTGTTAGTTTGCATGGTAATTGTCATCATATATTTTTTTTAGTTTTATCATTCTCTTATTTTAGAAGTTACTGGGGGGGGGGGGGCACTCATTTTACCACTTTGGAAGTGTCTCTCGCGCAAACCATTCAGTTTAGAAAGAAATGATATTAGAATCCTTAATAACATTTTATCATATTCAGTTCTATGTATGGGGACCCCCAAAATTATTATTATTTTTCTATTTTTTAGTGAAAATCTTAATGCGGTTCACAGAATACATCTACTTACCAAATTTCAACAGTACAGCTCTTATAGTTTCGGAAAAAAGTGGCTGTGACATACGGACGGACAGACAAACATGACGAATCTATAAGGGTTCCGTTTTTTGCCATTTGGCTACGGAACCCTAATAATGGTGCTCATCACACAAAGATATGTCCTGGGTGTGGATCTAATCGACGACCACTGGCTTAATAGTCAGGGCTACTAACCACTAGACCGTTACGCCGGTAATTAATAATAAACTTCAGTTTAGGATAAGATCATAATAATTAAAATTACATACTTTAGGAATAGGAATAAGCGTAGATCAAGGAGCCCCCGCAAGCTGGGGGCCCAACGAATTTCGCCACTTCAACCACCCTATTGTTACGCCACTGTTCAAAACTTCCAACCAGAGTATTAAGACAACGACGCATTGAAAATTTTAAGTGGATATTATTTGGAAATTGGGATGAGTTTCACTCGTTATCAAACTTAATCCAATTTGTCTTCGCGACGAATTGAATTACTTAACTAATTATAAATTTTATTAAAGGTGAGTTAGGACTTTGTTCGTTTAAAAGGATTTAGTGGGCGAAATGGACTCAGCATTTAAGCTGTTTATTTGACTTAATCACTTTCGGATTCCTTTGAAATTAAAGTTTTCTTAGTACTGAATTTGTAGTAGGTATTTCATCGATTGAATTATACATTATTTATTTAGAAGTAAACTAGCTGTGCCCCGCGGTTTTATCCGCGATAAACTTTAAATATCACAGCTCCTCCCCGTGATAATATATGGCCTATATGTTGACCCAACCTCTAAGTAGTATTCATGCAAAATTTGAACAAAATCCATGCAGTACTTTTTGAGTTTAGCCTGGACATACATACAGACAAACAGACAAAAATTCTAAAAACTATATTTTTGGCTTCGATATCGATAGTACATCACTCCCCAAGTATCCTTTTTAAAAAATATTCAATGTACAGTTTTGACTTTCCTACGATTTTATTATATGTATAGATTAAACAATAGGGACCCGACAGGATGACTCTTGTTTCTTGGAGGATAGGACACACTTTACTTTACGCTACCTACGGGTATTTATGTCGTCTTATCTCTGCCATCTGAATCAGCTGAGAGTCCAAATAGGCGCTACTGAAACCTTGTTAAACCTTCACGCATTTTGAGGTCGTACGCCGCAACGCATTCCTGGACTGCTAGCTTATATTTTGGCCATCATGTAAGCAGTGTCATCATCAGCCTGCTGGAGAAAGCCCTTCCCCAAAGGTTTTCACACGGTTTCCATTTGTCACCGCGCTTGGCTTGTGAGTCTGCGATCGCAGTAGGTATAGGTAGTAAACAGGTGGCGCTACTGGCCGAGTACCTGCTGTATCCCTTGGTCGCCTTTTACGTCAGCCACTGTGTACTTGTACAGCTCGTAGTATATGTATGTTTTATAGCTCGTAGAACGGCCGATGGGGCAGAAAGGTTCTCGAGTGGCGACCACGAACCGGAAGACGCAGCGTGGGCAGGCGACGATTTTGTGCGGGTCGCGGGAAGCCGCTGGATGCAGGCAGCTCAGGACCGGCTATTGTGGAGATCCTTGGGGAGGCCTTTGTCCAGCAGTGGACGTCTTTCGGCTGATATGATGACTGTGTACTTGTTATTCTTTCTGGGATTGAAAACACACTCTAAGCATTGCCTGGTAACGCGGCAATGCTACTAGCATTTTGGGCAGCCGAATTTTATATGTTTAAGAATTACTTTTGTGTTTAGAGGTTCATTATTAGTTTAGCATGGTTTCATAGTTTTGAACTGAAACTTCTTTAGATGTGTTGAGCATTTCTTGGTTGCACCAAAATCCTGGAACTCGCGTCAACGCCACGACACGCTTCTTTAATAATAATGTCCTCCCGACCGAATTTCGGCCACGGCGGCCAGTCTCAATGAAGACTAGCCAATTGCGCAGAACATATTATAGTGCACAAGTGTGTGCGCAAACACAGGGGCACTTTCTATTCCATCACTCTCATGGTCCGATGGGACGCCTAGCGACACGACCGGAAAGAGGTCAGGTACAGGACCGACGGCTTTACGTGCTTTCCGCGGCACGGGGGTGTAATACCGCCAACTCCCAGACTTCGGGCTGATACTGAAAAATTTCTATTTACGGAAAAATACCAAAATCACTTTTTTGGCCCGACTCGTGATTTGAACCCAGGACCTTATTATCTGCTGTTAAACACGCTACCGCTAGACTATCGAGGCAATCACTATGATAGGTCTGGGTAGTCGATTGAGACTGGCCGCCGTGTCCTAAGTTCGTCCAGGCGGATATTATTAAATGCAATTCTATTAATGAGAGATTCATTTGCGCAGAATAAATAACAGTAGTCGATCCTGTTACAATCAAATTTTAATCTGGCAACCCAATTAGGGAAAAAGCGGAAAAATATCAAACGAAGGTATTGCAGATGAGTTTTATAACGAGACTTTAAAAATAGGTCGCTCTCAATCAAGGTTGGATATTGAATTATACTCTTTAGTATTCCTGTTCACCTGACTCAAAAATACTGAATTCGATGTTTCTGTATGATCTTACTAATATTATAAATACAAAAGTTTGTAAGTATCGATGTTTAGATGTATGGATGTTGGTTACTCTTTCACGCAAATACTACAGAACGGATTTTGATGAAAGTTTTTAGTAATATTGCTATTTATAATAGGTCTTTACCTATGAAATTGCCGTTTTGTATGAAAAAATTTAAACGAATTTTTTTCATGAATTTTTTTATTTGTATTAATCGAAGTAATCACCCATGCAATCAATGCATCTTTGCCATCGCAGTGGCAGTTTATTGATGCCCTTCTTAAAGAAATCAGCTGGACGGGAGGCAACAAATTCTTCAAAGGCATTTTGTACTGCCTCTCGGGTATTGAATTTTTTTCCCGCCAAGAAGTTATCCAAATTCTGGAAAAAGTAGTAGTCTGTAGGCGCAAGGTCTGGTGAGTAGGGCGGATGACGGAGAGCTTCCAACCCCAGTTCTTGCAACTTGGAGACCGTCTGCTGTGCAGTATGAGGTCGCGCGTTGTCGTGCAGGAGCAGCGGAGACGAGCGATTGACCAATGCTGGTTGGAGATGCGCCAGCTTCTCCATCATTGTGCTCAGTTCTTCACAGTACACATCTGCAGTAATGCTCACCCCGTTTGGTAAGAAGCTGTGATGAATCACACCGGCGCTAGACCACCAAACAGTGACCATCACTTTTCTAGGGGTAAGTTTTCGTTTAGGGCATTGTTTAGGTGCTGAACCAGGATCCAACCAACTTGCTGAGCGCTTGCGGTTATCAAACAGAATCCATTTTTCATCGCAGGTAACAATGCGGTTCAAAATTCCTTCATTTGTGTGTCTGTTGAGCAGTGCAAGGCACGTCTCGACGCGTACTTCGCGCTGGCGATCATTGAGTTCGTGGGGCACCCATTTGTCAAGCTTTTTTACCTTGCCAATTTGACGCAAATGGACCAATATTGTTTTGACGCTAACGTCGAAAGCTGCTGCTAATTCAGCCGTAGATTGTGTATCATCAGCTTCCACAACCGCCTTTAATTCGTCATTGTCGACCAAAGTCTTCGGACGACCGCGAGGTTCATTTTTCAGGTCGAAATTTCCAGAACGGAAGCGAGCAAACCAATAACAGGTGGTGCGTTGGTTTGTAGTGTTAGCTCCGTAAACGTTGTTGATGTTGCGTGCCGCTTGTGCCGCGTTGCTGCCACGACGGTACTCATATTCCATAATTACTCGAATTTTTAACGTATCCATGATGACGAAAAAGATTGAAATGCGATGAAAATGTAACACTAATCAATAAAGAAATGACTACTTTTGGAAAAAAGAATCCATCTTTTTAAAATAAAATTAATTTGAAATTAGAATTCTTAGCCAAACAAAAATTATTTTGATTTGAAATGGCCAGTACTGCAGAACGGCAATTTCATAGGTAAAGACCTATTATATGTCCGAATAAGACAAAGCTTTGGACTTAATGCCTAGAACACGCCGGCTACAGAAAAATAGTTTGTTCGATGTGCGTTATTTATAACAAAATTCCATTTCAAAATAAGAAAATTGCCGTTATTTATTTATTTAACATTATCAGGAAGACCAACAGCTTACAATAGGGTGTTAACGGGACATTGCCGTCTCAGGAAACACCTGTCCACGGTGGGCATCGGAGACTGTAGAGTGTGCAGATTCTGCAATAACGCAGACGAAACACCTCTACACCTGCTCTGCCACTGTGAGCCACTGATGCATAAACGTAACACCGTCCTGGGCCAACACTTCTTGCACCAGGACGATGTTATCGATACTCCTGCCAAAAAGATTCTGCAATTTATCTATGTTGCAGGGTCAGACAGGGAAGTGTAGTTGGAGCGGCGAGCACAATAGTTCATCACTGGACGCAGTGTTACCAGGACCTCCGGAGGCTGGAAATAGCCGCCTCCAGAAGAATAAGAATAAGAACAGCTTACAATAACTTAATAGATTAGGTATACACAGCAGTTAGCCATTTATTGGTAGAAAATGCGTTTTTACTCTTTTCAAGAGTTTTTAAATCATAATTGTAGAAACATTTATCAGAAGTAATCCATACACAGATTATAGACATTGTGATTTTAATTGTGAATTAGATGCTTTTACATTTTAAAGTTAGTTAATATTTGCATGCTGTTTTTTTTAGCTAAATGGGCTGTAATGTTATACACCACATTATGTATCACCATGTTTAAAGCAAATAAACAATGTGAATTTGATTTATAAAGTTTAACCGAGGTAAAACCGCAGAATACAGCTAGTAGACCTATATATAGCCAGATGCATTCACCGGTCCGTAAGGAATCGGCAAGGTTAAGCCGATAGGCTCACGGTCAGTCTCCATAGATGGGAGACCACCAAAGTGGTTTAATTTCTAAGCGTCTTCATGCTTCGGAGAGCTCATTTAGCTGTCAGCTCCAGTTGAAGTGAAAAGACAACAGTCGTTAAGCCATGTCAGAGTAGGCCTCTGAATGATTTCGATATATATATATACATATACATATAACCTATAAATTTAATAATCTCTTCGACAATGACTAAAAGAAGTTGGTTGAATTTCGAACAAGTTCGATCTCTAGATCTTAGCAATACGGAATGTAAATTTAAATGCTACATTGATTTACATTATAAAGTCGATTCATTATAAAGTAATAATAATAAGATTACAATGTTAAGTAATCTAAAACTAGATTATGTAACTAACTAAATAATTAAAGCTTTAACTTAAGAGTATTCTACATTTTCTGGTATTGGTAATGTTCCTAGAAGAAGTTAGTTAAGTAACTTAATCATTACTATTATAAATTAAACGTTATTTCTTAATGTTTTCATACTGTCAAATGTCCCCAATTGAAAGTGAACCTTATACTTATGTGATAAAGTTGAAAATGTATAAAAGAAATTGGACAGATTGGGATAGCTGGATGTGCTGGCGTCTGTACCTATAAATAATTATGTATACTTAACTACATTACTACAAACATATTCTGACTTATTACAAGCACATTTTCAAAGACTACGTGAATAAAAAAATGTTTTAAATTTAATTTTATACATTTTGGAATTTAAACGTTGTACAGATACTCTCTACAGCACAGTATGTAAAGTAAATAGGTCATGAATTAATACGGCACAAGCTTCATATCCGGCTGAAGTTAAGCTTAATGGCGTACCATACTGCGTCGTATATTTGTACTTAAAAGTGTAGTTGTGTAGCATCAACAAAAAATTAATAAATTTATGGATATACACTGTAAATAATGTAGGTACTGACGAACCCCTTTCTTAGAAAAAACTTGGAAGGTGTCATGGGACACCCGGATGGAACGAAGTTATTTCTTATTATTTATTATGTACAAAAAACCTGTATACACTCAACAAAAATAATCGTCGCGACAACACACTGTTCAATGCGAAATAGAAAAGAAAATATATGGCTTGCTTTCTATAAGAGAGAGAGAGAGAGAGAGAGAGGGAGAGAGACAGACAGAGAAACATGCGCACGCCGCACAGCTGCATAAAGTGTCGTGACATCTTTTCGTAAGAATTTTTTCCGTCCCTTTTCACAACGCGTGATAAGGAACTGCGTTCCAAATTTTTCTGGATATACTTCGGCATTTTTACGGTATAGTTAACCACAAAACTTTTTATGCATGCTTGTCTGTTGTTTACATAAATAATTTGTATTCATTTAATTTTATTATTAATTTATATACCAAGGAAGTGGGTGCGAGGGGTATACAAGCATAATCCCTCTACAACCTATTAAAAGACTTAGGATCATCATTTACGACACTCACAGGAAAGTAGGTGGCAAGGTATAATAACCTTGCCACCTACTTTCCTGTGAGTTCTGGACCGTAAACCACACGGCTAATTATACATCCGTACATTTTGTAATGACTCCGTAAATGTTACATCAGAATATCTCTAATATTTTGTCTCTTGTTGCAAACTTATAAAACATTAACATATACCTTACATATTTCCATACAAACTTCCATTTCCTATACCCTATTGTTATTTTACACCCTTATAAAATAAATAAAAAATAAAAAAGGTTTTTATTCACGTAGACTTTAAAAAACCGCTTGTAAATAGTCAGAACATGTTTGTAGTACTTAATATATAATTAATTTATAATTATTTCTAGGTACATATAGAAATTTAGGTACACGGATTGTAGGAAATAATTTACAATAAGATTTATTTTATAACAGTAACGATATTTAACTAACTTAAATTAAGTTATTGTCAAGGATCATGCGTAGGTTTAATTATCATTTTTTTTAAATTTTAGCTATTTTTTTACTACATATTGTCTGAGTGGTTCTGTTTATAATAGGTCTTTACCTATGAAATTGCCGTTTTGTATGAAAAAATTTAAACGAATTTTTTTCATGAATTTTTTTATTTGTATTAATCGAAGTAATCACCCATGCAATCAATGCATCTTTGCCATCGCAGTGGCAGTTTATTGATGCCCTTCTTAAAGAAATCAGCTGGACGGGAGGCAACAAATTCTTCAAAGGCATTTTGTACTGCCTCTCGGGTATTGAATTTTTTTCCCGCCAAGAAGTTCTCCAAATTCTGGAAAAAGTAGTAGTCTGTAGGCGCAAGGTCTGGTGAGTAGGGCGGATGACGGAGAGCTTCCAACCCCAGTTCTTGCAACTTGGAGACCGTCTGCTGTGCAGTATGAGGTCGCGCGTTGTCGTGCAGGAGCAGCGGAGACGAGCGATTGACCAATGCTGGTTGGAGATGCGCCAGCTTCTCCATCATTGTGCTCAGTTCTTCACAGTACACATCTGCAGTAATGCTCACCCCGTTTGGTAAGAAGCTGTGATGAATCACACCGGCGCTAGACCACCAAACAGTGACCATCACTTTTCTAGGGGTAAGTTTTCGTTTAGGGCATTGTTTAGGTGCTGAACCAGGATCCAACCAACTTGCTGAGCGCTTGCGGTTATCAAACAGAATCCATTTTTCATCGCAGGTAACAATGCGGTTCAAAATTCCTTCATTTGTGTGTATGTTGAGCAGTGCAAGGCACGTCTCGACGCGTACTTCGCGCTGGCGATCATTGAGTTCGTGGGGCACCCATTTGTCAAGCTTTTTTACCTTTCCAATTTGACGCGAATGGACCAATATTGTTTTGACGCTAACGTCGAAAGCTGCTGCTAATTCAGCCGTAGATTGTGTATCATCAGCTTCCACAACCGCCTTTAATTCGTCATTGTCGACCAAAGTCTTCGGACGACCGCGAGGTTCATTTTTCAGGTCGAAATTTCCAGAACGGAAGCGAGCAAACCAATAACAGGTGGTGCGTTGGTTTGTAGTGTTAGCTCCGTAAACGTCGTTGATGTTGCGTGCCGCTTGTGCCGCGTTGCTGCCACGACGGTACTCATATTCCATAATTACTCGAATTTTTAACGTATCCATGATGACGAAAAAGATTGAAATGCGATGAAAATGTAACACTAATCAATAAAGAAATGACTACTTTTGGAAAAAAGAATCCATCTTTTTAAAATAAAATTAATTTGAAATTAGAATTCTTAGCCAAACAAAAATTATTTTGATTTGAAATGGCCAGTACTGCAGAACGGCAATTTCATAGGTAAAGACCTAATATTAAGATCCTTGAAGGTAAAACTTTCATAAACTTTGAATGTAATGTTTATTCATAGCGAATCAAGAGCCTTAAAATAAGGTTCAAGCTTCTAGCTTTAAAAATAACGATACTCCCATACTACTTTTCATCCCCCCTTTTTTAAACCCCTAAATCGCATTAAAAAGTAGCCTACGTCCTTTCTCGAGCTCTATTTGTGTACCAAATTTCATTTAAATCGGCTTAGTAGTTTTGGCGTGAAAGAGCGACAAACAGGCTGACAAAGTTGTTTTCGGATTTATATTAGTTAGGATAACATATTGACTGTTTGACACCGTAGCCTAGTTGGTAGTGCCCTGCCTACGAAGCTGGTGGTCCTGGGTTCGAATCCCGGTAAGTGCAAATATTTGTGTGATGAGCACGAATATTTGTTTCTGAGTCATGGATGTTATCTATGTATTTAAGTATTTATCTATCTATATAAGTATGTATATCGTCGCCTGGTACCCATAGTACAAGCTTTGCTTAGTTTGGGGCTAGGATGATCTGTGTGACATTGTCCCATAGATATGATTATATATTAAGATTATTAAGTAAACAGAGTAGAGACTTTGCGGGTCAGCATATTTTAAGTAAATGTCTTTGATGTTTCAACCAATTCACCCCGAACCGCACCTTTAATATTTCACTTATGAAAGTGATAACTCCGTGAAAAGCAGGTGATAACTTTTATAGCTTTCTTTTCTTACGGTTTCATCGTAAAAGGGAATATTCGAGATTTTATTGCGATTTTAATGCGCAGGTTACGGTTTTCCGTACGCTACAAAGTGTTCTTTTATATCACTTTCTTCCGCGCTCTTGCAACTTAAGATCAGTAGCGTACCTGCATACTGTATAGTTGGATAATGAAAGCTTCGTTTTAAGACGAAAGAAATTTAAGTAGAAGATTTATACAATATAGTTAGCAATTTTTTTGAAGTCAAAACTACTTTAACTGCAGTTTGCACTCTTATGGTATGGGTAAAAAGTGGCCTGATCGAATATTTGTAAGACGTGGGGGAAGGGTTATTTTTTTATTCTCACTTGCCAGTTATACACTTACATTACCACAGCATTTTTTTTCTTAATTATGTTAGATTTTTACAGCCGATTGCCTAACCAATCAATCAATCAATAGTCATTGTGTGAAACAACTTGGTACAAGGAGGATCTTAAATATAAATAAATAGTTCACAAAAAAAAATTTGTTTAATTTTCTAAATTTATTCACCATAGGGTGGGAAGCAATTATTACGAGTTTTTGCTGCCCAAAGATGGGAAGTAGCATCTTTCACTCGCTACTCTGATCAAATAAATACTACTTTCCGAGAATGAGAAATGACAAAATAGTTCTCACTTCCGTCGGCTGTCCTCAAAGATTGCCCCGCATGTATTTTTTTATTTCATTTTCAAAGACGAAAGCGTTGATGACTTTTAAAATTTTACTTACCCAAATTACTTCATAAAATAAGTTCTGGCGTCCAAAAACACCGGATTTAGAGGGATATAAGATATTACTAATTACGAATCGAAGGTTCTCTGAAACTCTAATCTTTTTTTTACATGGAATAGGTATTTAGTATAATTTAAAGAACACCTCTAGTATTAATTTACGCCGTCCATATAATATAATTATCGTATGGGCAGTGGTTACCTAGTACCAGAGAAATTCAAGCCGTCCACTACAACCGGGACTGACCGCTTAATGAGGCTTCCAAAGCACGGAGATACTCAAAACTTAAACCACTCTGGCGGTCACACATCTATGGACTGGGCGTGAGCCTAGTTGCTTAACCTCGCCAATCACTTAGGTTCTAGAACTGCAAGCTGAGTGCAATTAAACTGCAATCAGCCTGCGCGTTTGGTTTTGCAGTTCTATTGCAGTCGTCTAAACAGCATTCAAACTGCACTTGAACTGCTTGAATTGCAGTTGAAATGCAGTCCGTCTGTCTAGAGCTATTATATAACGCTGCTTTTAATGTTTGTTTTTATGACAACAACATTGTGCCTGCATCACCCCTTAAGTAAAGAGATGGACGATGGCATTTAAAAATTTGTCGGCGCATCGTTGAAACTTTAACATTAAGAGTGACATTGACGGGTCACTCTAGCGTGTCGATGGTAGCGAGGCGGCCATCTTGGAGGTTTTTCTAACGGGAACCGTCAGCGCACCACTTTTGCGACGAATCCCTATTTATTAAACGAATCAAGGCAGTTTTTGATTCAATTAACATTGTTTGTGGAAGAATACATTGTGATTCACGTGAAACAAACGCTATTTTGTTATAACTTATTACTAGCTGCGCCTCGCGGTTTTACCCGCGTTAAACTTTATAAATTAACACAGCTCCTAGCCCGTAGGAGAAAGCGTGATAATATGAAGCCTATATGTTGACCCGACCTCTCAGTTATATTCATGCAAAATTTGAAGTAAATCCATGCAGTGTTTTTTGAGTTTAGCCCGGACGTACATACAGACAAACAGACAAAAATCTAAAAACTATATTTTTAGCTTCGATATCGAATGTAGATAACGCCCCAAGTATCCTTTAAAAAAAATATTCAATGTACAGTTTTGACTTTCCTACGATTTTATTATATGTAATAGATTATTATATTTGTTCAAATAAGATATTTATGGAGTTTTATCTCAGATTGCTTATTTACGACCAAATATAAATATAGGGTCTCCTATGCTTTTAAATTTAAAAAAAAGAAGTTACTTATATTCTATCCATCATAATAAACATATTTATTTTAAAATAAAATCCTTTTGATGTTGCCCCTAACAGGAAAAATAAACTCAAATTATATTACCTACTAACAAGCTGACCCGGCGAACTTGGTTCCGCCTAACAGTCGATTTTGAATTTATTTTTGTTTATAAAGATACCTACATTGCCTCCTTAATTTAATTTTATTTTTACTTATTCCGAATTAAGTTATATTTTTATTAACAACTAGCTGTGCCCGCGACTTCATCCGCGTGTTAATTAGTTTATTTCGTTTTTTTAGTGAAAAAAAACTTTTTCTAAAATAAAAGTAGCCTAAGTTACTCTTTATTAGAGCAGCTACCTGCCAATAAAAGTCCCGTCAAAATCGGTCCAGCCATTTCAGAGATTAGCCGGGACAAACAGACAGACAGACAAAAATTGTAAAAAAATGTTATTTTGGTGTATGTACCGTATGTATATTCATATTTATGTAGTAAAAACCGGCTATTTCAATATTACAAACAGACACTCCAATTTTATTTATTTGTATAGATAGTTGTACCCGCGCTTTGCCCGCGTCTTAATTTATTTATTTAGTTGTTCTAAAATAAAAGACTTTTTCTAAAATAAACGTAGCCTTCGTTACTCCTTATCACATCAGCTACCTGTCGATTAAAGTCCCGTCAAAATCGGTACAGCCATTTCAGAGAATAGCTGGAACAAACAGACAGAAAAAAATAAAAAAAAAATATTTTGGTGTATGTGCCGTATATATATGCATAATTATGTAGTAAACAACGGTTATTTCAATATTACAAACAGATTTATTTATTTGTATAGATGTGAAGAATTAGGACAAGTTGTCCATTTAGTGTAGTAATTTATTCAACTGTTATATGTCATTTGTATGGGTATAATGTAATAGTTATTTCGCCGTCCCCGGAGAATAAAATGATAATTACTAAAACTCCACTTTTCAGGAAAAATAAAAAACATGTTTTGGTCGATTGCTCCTTAAATACTGGACGTAGACTGATGATTGTTAGCTTTGAAAATAAGTTATTTTTTGTATGATTGGAATGTTTTAGTGAAACACATCTTATTATTAAACTATAGATATTATTTTAAAAATAAGAAGTTAATCAAAATTAATCATCGTCTAAGTTCTATAATGTCGATTATCCTTTTGTTCTCCGTACAGCCTGACCAGAATCAAATATTGCACTCTTTACTTATCATTATATTCTACGGCTTTTTAGGATGCAACTGTTGATGATAATACTTTCATATCGTCTTCTTCTAGTAAATATTGTATATTTGTTTTCTGTTAAGGATTTGAATTTGATTTCCCAATGAAACTATGATATGGTAATCAACATTAGTTTTAATAAATACAAGTGTTTAAAAATTAACTTTGTAACTAAACGTCTTCCAAATCGTTGATTAAAAAAAATATAGGTACTCACTCTAAAAAATGAAAACATAAAAAACAAAATAGTGACAAACGACAGTATTTTTCTTGACTTATCTCTTTCTACCTTCATTTAGTATTAATATTAAAGTCAGCCTTATGATCCCATATAATCTGAATTATTATTAATTGCTTAGATAATTGCTACCAGAACAGCTAATTTCATAAGTCACGTACTTTCATAAGGACTCGTAAAAACCACAATAGTAACTAAATATCTCAGTGTATAACGTTTGGAGTTCGCGCACATATCGCGCACAGCCAGGTATTGGGATTGGTAACTTGCTGGTATCCCGTCTGCTTCTTATTCTTCTACCAGACTCTGTATTCAATTCGGAAAATTCAGGATCAAAGTTGTATTTATATTTTAAAATTGATGGATTTTAATGTGAGGTATTTACTTCCATAATTTGAGTCAATGATATTTTTGGCTTTGCTCATTTTTTAACCATGTCTTATTGTCTATTAACTCTTTTATATTGTAAAACTCTGCTTGCGCCATGTCTTTAACTTGATATTATTTTCCCATGTACCTTTGCGTTCATAATGATTGTGTACATCTAATCAGGCGTTTATAAAACTATATGTTTTAATTCACGTTCAATGTTGGAATGCATGGAATACCCCTCACTTTGGCCATGGCAAGTTTGAAAGAATCGATGTGTGATTCAATTAAAGCTTCGGTGCACCAAAAATATAGAGAGCGAATATAAATCTGTTTTTATTTAGTCCGCAACAACCGTCGGAGTAAAATGACAGGTTATCGTTTTGTTTTTCATTAAGTATACATTGCGATAAGCAACTAGCAATTTAATTTGCCCACCTTTTAGCAATCTGACCATGCCAAACATAACAATAACCTTTACTCTGAGTAGCATCATAGACAGTGAAATTATAAATGGGATACATCCTTTTGTAGGGGGACGATCCAACCTCTGATTGTGAGATGCTCAAAATTTTTGCAAATCGAAGACTGCTACAGTTGTTTCTGAGGGATCAACAGATTCTTTTTCAATTTGTTGTACTCTTTCTTTATTATTTTGATGACTGTCATATTTTTCCTGCAATGTTTCTTGATTTTTTGAGTCAGCCAGATAACGAGTAGAGACGAGGAGAGAGTCAGATAACGAGTACACTGAAAGCATTGGTCTTTTTTTGGTTTAAATAATGAATAATTAAACTCTGTGTTGAATATTGTTGCGTATTTACATTTAGTGGGCAAAAGGAAGACAAATCCTTAATGTCCAAACCAGCCTCTGTGAAGGTTATGTTAAGTAGTTATGAAAGGTATTTCCTTGTAGAATCTTTTCTTACGTAATGAGACTCAATAGTGGGGAACAATTCAATGTGCTTTATGATACTTTCTTCCGTCGCAATGGGCATTTTACGTGGCTTATTTTCATGTCACCCTCGTTTGTCTATAAAATTTCCGTCAGATTTAGAGTTTTCTAGTGCTGTATAAATAGTTTGATGTGTAATGCTTAGAGTATTTGTGAAAAATGTTTTGCATACTTACTCTTTTTTTTAATCAATTGTAAAGAAGTAATTGATCGATTGAGTTCGGGTGCGTTTTTGGTCAAGAGTGACTTAATATCTTTGCCTAATGTATGATTTACGATATATTGCCACTGTCTCTTATGATTTCCTATTTTATAATATTGCTTTGCTACTCTCTTTGCTCATGAGTTATCTTTTCGCCAAATTTTTCTCGTTTACTTACAAGTAGCTTTTCTTCGCCTGATTTTTTAAATTTTTTGTTCGTAAGAACTTGTCTTTCATTTAAATCTTATTTACGTTTTCTAGTATTTTATCCCTGAGTCGATTTTGAACTGTACCTACTAAATGAATGAATTTCAGCTTGGTCTTCTCCAACATGGTCTGCATTATGATCAGGGCTCTGATAGTCAGATTTTGACTTACTGTTATGCTTTCACTGATAATAATTGTTTTGTCCGACAACATAGAATCATAAATATTTTCAGGCTGTAATGTTGCAACCAAATCAACAAAAGACAGTGCTGGTTCTCCTTCTTTTTCACCTTCGCGATTATCAATAGCATTATGAGTATTAGAGGTTGACAGCTGATTATCGTTTTGAAATATTTTATTTAGGCATCTTTTTGATGACAGCTAGGTCTTGTACACACGGCTACATATCAAGCTATACATTTCCAATATAAGCTGACCTCTCATTGTATGGAAATCCTATACAACGCGGGATCAGGTTATACTGGAAATGTATAGCTAGATATGTAGCCGTATGTACCTCAATTTTCCATTATTTCCATCTGGTGAAGTTGATTTCAAATGATGACAATATCTCTTACTGTTAAAAACCATAAACGTAATTTTACTAACACATCGTTATATTAAGCGTCTATTTGGTTCTGAACGAGAATAAAATGGTAACTGCGTTTATCATTTTCTAGTAGAATATTTTTCACGAGAACATAATTCTATGAATGTTTATCATACTAACAAGTAGGAATACATTTCGATAGTATAATATTAACATTTTTTTCTCGTAATTTAGGGCCTGCCTTAAATCTATGAATACTATTGTAAAGTTTTGTAACTTCGTAAAATAACTGTATAAAAATTACGAAAAAATTGAGCTGATGTATTACCACCCACAGATCCCAAAAATGACATAACACTAACACTAAGACAATGGCAGTTATCATTTTATTCTCCGGGGACGGCGTCGCCGTCCCCGGAGAATAAAATGATAATTACTAAAACTCCACTTTTCAGGAAAAATAAAAAACATGTTTTGGTCGATTGCTCCTTAAATACTGGACGTAGACTGATGATTGTTAGCTTTGAAAATAAGTTATTTTTTGTATGATTGGAATGTTTTAGTGAAACACATCTTATTATTAAACTATAGATATTATTTTAAAAATAAGAAGTTAATCAAAATTAATCATCGTCTAAGTTCTATAATGTCGATTATCCTTTTGTTCTCCGTACAGCCTGACCAGAATCAAATATTGCACTCTTTACTTATCATTATATTCTACGGCTTTTTAGGATGCAACTGTTGATGATAATACTTTCATATCGTCTTCTTCTAGTAAATATTGTATATTTGTTTTCTGTTAAGGATTTGAATTTGATTTCCCAATGAAACTATGATATGGTAATCAACATTAGTTTTAATAAATACAAGTGTTTAAAAATTAACTTTGTAACTAAACGTCTTCCAAATCGTTGATTAAAAAAAATATAGGTACTCACTCTAAAAAATGAAAACATAAAAAACAAAATAGTGACAAACGACAGTATTTTTCTTGACTTATCTCTTTCTACCTTCATTTAGTATTAATATTAAAGTCAGCCTTATGATCCCATATAATCTGAATTATTATTAATTGCTTAGATAATTGCTACCAGAACAGCTAATTTCATAAGTCACGTACTTTCATAAGGACTCGTAAAAACCACAATAGTAACTAAATATCTCAGTGTATAACGTTTGGAGTTCGCGCACATATCGCGCACAGCCAGGTATTGGGATTGGTAACTTGCTGGTATCCCGTCTGCTTCTTATTCTTCTACCAGACTCTGTATTCAATTCGGAAAATTCAGGATCAAAGTTGTATTTATATTTTAAAATTGATGGATTTTAATGTGAGGTATTTACTTCCATAATTTGAGTCAATGATATTTTTGGCTTTGCTCATTTTTTAACCATGTCTTATTGTCTATTAACTCTTTTATATTGTAAAACTCTGCTTGCGCCATGTCTTTAACTTGATATTATTTTCCCATGTACCTTTGCGTTCATAATGATTGTGTACATCTAATCAGGCGTTTATAAAACTATATGTTTTAATTCACGTTCAATGTTGGAATGCATGGAATACCCCTCACTTTGGCCATGGCAAGTTTGAAAGAATCGATGTGTGATTCAATTAAAGCTTCGGTGCACCAAAAATATAGAGAGCGAATATAAATCTGTTTTTATTTAGTCCGCAACAACCGTCGGAGTAAAATGACAGGTTATCGTTTTGTTTTTCATTAAGTATACATTGCGATAAGCAACTAGCAATTTAATTTGCCCACCTTTTAGCAATCTGACCATGCCAAACATAACAATAACCTTTACTCTGAGTAGCATCATAGACAGTGAAATTATAAATGGGATACATCCTTTTGTAGGGGGACGATCCAACCTCTGATTGTGAGATGCTCAAAATTTTTGCAAATCGAAGACTGCTACAGTTGTTTCTGAGGGATCAACAGATTCTTTTTCAATTTGTTGTACTCTTTCTTTATTATTTTGATGACTGTCATATTTTTCCTGCAATGTTTCTTGATTTTTTGAGTCAGCCAGATAACGAGTAGAGACGAGGAGAGAGTCAGATAACGAGTACACTGAAAGCATTGGTCTTTTTTTGGTTTAAATAATGAATAATTAAACTCTGTGTTGAATATTGTTGCGTATTTACATTTAGTGGGCAAAAGGAAGACAAATCCTTAATGTCCAAACCAGCCTCTGTGAAGGTTATGTTAAGTAGTTATGAAAGGTATTTCCTTGTAGAATCTTTTCTTACGTAATGAGACTCAATAGTGGGGAACAATTCAATGTGCTTTATGATACTTTCTTCCGTCGCAATGGGCATTTTACGTGGCTTATTTTCATGTCACCCTCGTTTGTCTATAAAATTTCCGTCAGATTTAGAGTTTTCTAGTGCTGTATAAATAGTTTGATGTGTAATGCTTAGAGTATTTGTGAAAAATGTTTTGCATACTTACTCTTTTTTTTAATCAATTGTAAAGAAGTAATTGATCGATTGAGTTCGGGTGCGTTTTTGGTCAAGAGTGACTTAATATCTTTGCCTAATGTATGATTTACGATATATTGCCACTGTCTCTTATGATTTCCTATTTTATAATATTGCTTTGCTACTCTCTTTGCTCATGAGTTATCTTTTCGCCAAATTTTTCTCGTTTACTTACAAGTAGCTTTTCTTCGCCTGATTTTTTAAATTTTTTGTTCGTAAGAACTTGTCTTTCATTTAAATCTTATTTACGTTTTCTAGTATTTTATCCCTGAGTCGATTTTGAACTGTACCTACTAAATGAATGAATTTCAGCTTGGTCTTCT
Source organism: Pseudoips prasinana (assembly GCA_951640165.1). Lineage (NCBI taxonomy): Eukaryota > Metazoa > Arthropoda > Insecta > Lepidoptera > Nolidae > Pseudoips > Pseudoips prasinana. Next base: position 23,737,180 of record OX621260.1, read on the forward strand.
CCAACATGGTCTGCATTATGATCAGGGCTCTGATAGTCAGATTTTGACTTACTGTTATGCTTTCACTGATAATAATTGTTTTGTCCGACAACATAGAATCATAAATATTTTCAGGCTGTAATGTTGCAACCAAATCAACAAAAGACAGTGCTGGTTCTCCTTCTTTTTCACCTTCGCGATTATCAATAGCATTATGAGTATTAGAGGTTGACAGCTGATTATCGTTTTGAAATATTTTATTTAGGCATCTTTTTGATGACAGCTAGGTCTTGTACACACGGCTACATATCAAGCTATACATTTCCAATATAAGCTGACCTCTCATTGTATGGAAATCCTATACAACGCGGGATCAGGTTATACTGGAAATGTATAGCTAGATATGTAGCCGTATGTACCTCAATTTTCCATTATTTCCATCTGGTGAAGTTGATTTCAAATGATGACAATATCTCTTACTGTTAAAAACCATAAACGTAATTTTACTAACACATCGTTATATTAAGCGTCTATTTGGTTCTGAACGAGAATAAAATGGTAACTGCGTTTATCATTTTCTAGTAGAATATTTTTCACGAGAACATAATTCTATGAATGTTTATCATACTAACAAGTAGGAATACATTTCGATAGTATAATATTAACATTTTTTTCTCGTAATTTAGGGCCTGCCTTAAATCTATGAATACTATTGTAAAGTTTTGTAACTTCGTAAAATAACTGTATAAAAATTACGAAAAAATTGAGCTGATGTATTACCACCCACAGATCCCAAAAATGACATAACACTAACACTAAGACAATGGCAGTTATCATTTTATTCTCCGGGGACGGCGATTTATTCGACTTGTCTGTTGGTGTTGGTTAATGACCCTGGGTACTAAGCCAGAAGTTGTGGGTTCGATTCCCACCCAGGACATCTTTTCTTGTGTGATGAGCACGTTATTTTTTATCTATAATTATATATTCAATTAGAAAAATGTAAGTAGGTATGTTAATCAGTTATGTAGTTGCCATAGCACGGGCTCTACTTAGTTTGTTAGTTATCCCAAGATATTTATTTATTTATATTTGCCGAAATATATTGCTGAGGTATACAACTGTGTCAGAAGGACAGAAATGCATCACAAAAGTACCTTTTTACAATTATGGTACACACACAATCTTAAAAGTTGAAAGATATCTTTACCTATTAATAACATTAAATGATGATTCAGTCGTACTGAATAAAACACGGTCCATGTGTAAATATTTCCATCTGGCTCTATCTTTGTTAGATTTCATACTAGCTGTGCCTCGCGGTTTCACGGTTAAGAATAAATTTATTTCTCATAAAGAATTGTATACATAATTCACTTACTAAAAAACAATTTGTAAAACTAAGATTAATAATTAGGGCTCACAAAGGTACGTATATAAATTAACAAAAACAATATTCGTAAGAACAAAATAAATGTGGGTAAGTAAATATCATAACCGGTAAGAAACTAAAGTCAAGTTAACCAAGCACAACATGGATGTACGAATTCGAATTTTACTGGATGTGGCATTGATGGCATTGTTTCACCCGCGATATAGTAGTTTTGGCGTGAAAGAGTAACAAACATACATTTACACTCGCAAACTTTCGCATTTATAATATTAGTAGGATGTGTACTTCTAACGGTTTTGGCAGTGACCGCCGGAAAAGCTCGCAGATGGTATATTTTTCCTACTTACCTGACACAAAAATATGACGATAAGTCATATTTTTGATAATTCACACAATATCTTTATAAATTGTAGCCTATATGTTATTCTGATATAAGCTAATTCTAATATATATATTTTTGTTACTTTTATATTGTTTCTACTATGTTTATGTACCTACAAAAATATTAGACTTGAACTAGATAATTAAACATAATCTCTTGACAATAACTTGATACGAGCTAGCTAAATATCATTGCTATAATAAAATAAATTTTATAAATGTTTTCATACAATGTGTACCTAAATATCTATGTAACTAGAAATAATAATTTGTACAACTATATTACTACAAACATGTTATGACCATTTCAAGCGCTTTTTTAAAGTTTACGTGAATATAAACCTTTTTTTATTTTATTTATTTACTGCATTGTGAGCTTGACAAGTACAAGTGTATGTAAATACCCAAGAGCTGAATAAATTTCATTATTTCTTTATTTACATACATACATACATAGACTCACGCCTGTTTCCCAGAGGGGTAGGCAGAGACAACGGATTTCCATTTGTCACGATCTTTGCATACTTCTTTTGCCTCGATTACTGTCATTATATTCTTCATACATGCTCGCCGGTTTGGGGTACTTCTGACCTGCCCTTTCTTGAGAACATGTCCAATTTGGTCAGAGAATGTTCGACGTGGTCTTCCCCTTCCGGTTGTCCCATTCACACAGGCCAGGTATACTTCTTTTGTCAATCTTCTTTCATTCATCCTTTCTAAATGGCCAAACCATCTCAGCATGCCTTTTTCAATCTTTGTGACTACATCCTCTTTCACACCACAACGCTCTCTTACATCAGTATTTCGAATTCTGTCTCTCAAAGTCACACCACACATACTTTCTTTTTTTATTTATTTCGCTATATTATTGTAAATTTTCATTAAAATCCATTCAATAGTTTTTACGTGAAAGAGTAACAAAAATCCATCCATCCATCCATACTTACAAACTTTCCCGTTTATTATATTAGTAGGATGGAGGTCCCCATAAGGGTGCCCTCATCTATTAGTAGCTTATATTAAGCTATTGATTGAAAGCCTTTTGCGCTAGCCAACTGCTCGCTGTTTTCAATTCTTTAATTTGATATACTATTGCTAAATGTAACAGTAATATCTTAGTAACTTGCTATTTATTATTTATTTAAGGATATTAAAAATATATGTGCTGAAACAGACCGCACGGACGGACTAATTAAAAAAAATGGTTGCTTTGATTACTGTTTTAAACTGTGTTTATGTAATACATTGTGAGCTTGACAAGTACAAGTGTATTTAAATACCCAAGTACTGAATAAATTTCATTATTTCATTTCATTTCATTATTACATACATACATAGACTCACGCCTGTTTCCCAGAGGGGTAGGCAGAGACAACCGATTTCCATTTGTCACGATCTTTGCATACTTCTTTTGCCTCGATTACTGTCATTATATTCTTCATACATGCTCGCCGGTTTAGGGTACTTCTGACCTGCCCTTTCTTGAGAACATCTCCAATTTGGTCATAGAATGTTCGACGTGGTCTTCCCCTTCCGGTTGTCCCATTCACACAGGCCTGGTATACTTCTTTTGTCAATCTTCTTTCATTCATCCTCGCTAAATGGCCAAACCATCTCAGCATGCCTTTTTCAATCTTTGTGACTACATCCTCTTTCACACCACAACGCTCTCTTACATCAGTATTTCGAATTCTGTCTCTCAAAGTTACACCACACATTATTAATGTAAATTTTAGACTCACCTTTCATATCAAGTAGTTTCCATATCGTGTAACATATCTTATAGAATGTGTGAAATTTTATAAGATATCTTAAAAATAAAGGTTACGTCTATATATGCAGACGACGTAAAACCTCGCTAAGGCGTCTATGCACCCATTAAGTGATGTGTTGCGGAATCTATTGGAGTTTCAAGTGTCATGGGGCGATCTGGTGGAAATGTTTTCATTGTAACAGCGGAGCAATAGTACAGATGCACTTGTAATAATAGAATTAGTCTCATTACCTACGTAATGATGATGATGTCTTCCCGGCCGCATTTTGGCCACGGCGGCCATTCTCAATGGAGATTAGCCAATTGCGCAGGACAAATTTTAATTATAGTGCACAAGTGTGTGCGGAAAAACAGAGAGGCACTTTCAATTCCATCACTCTCATGATCCGATGGGACGACTAGCGACAGGACTGGAAAGAGGTCAGGTACAGGACCGACGGCTTTACGTGCTCTCCGAGGCACGGGGGTGTATAACCGCCAACTTCCAGACTTCGGGCTGGTACTGAGAAATTTCTTTTTACGGAAAAATCCCAAAATCACTTTTTGGCCTGACCCGGGATTTGAACCCAGGACCACATTTTCTGCGGTTGAACACGCTACCGCTAGACCAGCGAGGCAATATAATAGGCAATAATAAGGATGCTGTAAAGGTTAAAGTGTGTACATGGACGTCTAGCCGACTGCAGAGATAATTTCCCTACGATATATTAATTCCACATACAAGAATAAGAAGTACCAGAAAGAATTATCTGTTATATATGCGTGACAAAAAATCGCCAATCCTCACCAAGTTCATCTTCATCATCATTATTACAGCTGAAAGAATTCCAATGCTAGACAAGGATCCCCCAAGAATCATCTTGAGAGCATATGCCATAATTGCCACGCTTAGCAGACCAGTTGGAGATTGCAGTAAGATGGTCATAGTACACAGAAGAAGACTTCTGCCCGTCCTCTGGTAGATACATATTCCCTCGGGTCAACTTCTACGCTCCCCAGGGATGAGATACCCATGCCCAGACAGGAGGAGTTCAACCAGGGCCAGTTCTCTATTACCTGTACCTTTTTCCACGCAAGTGAATATCCCCCTACAAAAACCTGGTATCTACACTAATATTATAAAGAGAAAAGATTTTATTGTTTTTTTTGTTTGTTTGCATTGAGTAGGCTCAGAAACTACTTGACCGATTTGAAAAATTCTGTCACTGTTGGGAAGCTACACTATCTCCGGTGAACATAGGCTATATTAAATTTTCAAAAAGTAAGGGATCCACACTAAAATTCCAATAATGTAACCCAACATGTGAAAAAAAATACCAAATAACTTTCTTACATTCGCGTGCGCTGCGAAAACTATTTATAAAAAAAAATAATGTAGGTACTACGTCTTTACAGAACATATAATTCCCTACAAAAAATTTCGCAATAACATAAAAAAAAATATACATAAAAATTCATATTCGAATGTTTATATCATTTTTTTATATCAGTGGGCGACAAACGAGCAAGTGGGTCACCTGATGGTAGGTAAGTGATCATCGCCGCCCATGGACACTCGCGACACCAGAGAAGTCGCGGGTGCGTTGCCGGCCTTTAAGAGTCAGCAAACAAGTGTTGCTGACCCTTCCCTCCACCCCCATGAGCTCTGCCGACCTTACTCACACTCGGAAACACAACATTAAAATTATTAATGTTATTATTAAGGAATGTCTTCTGTTAGGTGGAGGTAATTCCCCAGTAGGGCTGCTCTTTGAACGAATGAACGCTATGCCCTATCTCTCTTAAATTTAAATCTCTTCTTTTAAATATAAAATTATAACTTTAGAAATGATTGTTTAATACCCGTGCGAAACCGGGGTGGGCTGCTAGTTACATATATTCACAGAGGACACCAAGAAAAGGGACATTTGTGAATAATGTTATCTATATACGAGCTCGGATACAATAACAAATTGTTTATAGTGTATTATCTGACGGTTAGTGGCAGTTCGACGAGACGGGAGGGACGAACATCCCCTTTAATGGCGCTATAGCAGATCAAATGTCCTGGAAGTGATATAACCAGTGATCGTTTAGCCTTTATAACACTGTCATACAATGTACAGTTCGCGACAGGTTAAAATGGAAATCGGGGTATGAGGTGAGGCGCGGGGGAAGGGACACCCCGCATACCGCACGTCACCCGCGCACTCTATATTACTGCACGAGTCCACATCGCCTACGTTTATCGATATATTGTTTTTCGATTGTGATGACAAAAAAATCTAATTATATGATCATCATCATCATTATATCAGCCGAAAGACGTCCACTGCTGGACAAAGGCCTCCCCCAAAGATCTTAATATATTATTAATTAATTATAATTATATAACATAGTTATTTATATATAAGGAATGAGCGAGTACTTACTAGCTCATTCCTTATCTGCATGAAAATTATTTAAATTTTACTTTTTTTGATATCAACAATGTCGTGGGTTCGATTCCCACCCTGGACAAATATTTGTGTGCATGATGAACATGTCTAATGGTCATGTGTCTGGGTGTATTTATCCATATAAATATGTATTTACAAAAGAAAAGTAGTATATCAGTTATCTGGTTTCCATAGTACAAGCTCTGCTTAGTTTAGAGATCAGATAGCCGTGTGTTAATAATGTCCCAGGATATTATTATTATATTCAAATGTAAATTTTCTTAGTAGCTCATTCTTTATCTACATGAAAATTATTTAAATTTTATTTGTGTGGCTATCGACAATTTTAATTTTAGTGTAATAATAAGTGCTTGTACCATAATAGCCTAATAGCTAGATGCTCTCACCGGTCTGTAAGCGATCGGCGAGGTTAAGCAACTACGCTCGCGGTCAGTCCATAGATGGGTGACCGCCAAAGTGGTTTAATTTGTGAGAATCTCCGTGCCTCGGAGGGCACGTTAAGCTGTCGGTCCCGGTTGTAGTCATTAGACAACAGTCGTTAAGCCATGTCAGAGGCCTACTGGGCGGCTTGAGCAACTCTGACACTAGGGTTACCACTGCCCATACGATAAGCAAGCAAGCAAGCAATAGCCTAAACTGAATAAATCTGATTCATTTTCATTTTACTTATAACCGCATGTGGCGCAGCGGCTAAGACAGTTGCCTCGCCGCTCCGTGTTCGGGACCGATACCCGCGCCGGACAACTATTTTCGTGACCCATAAATAGTTGTTCTGAGTCTGGATGTAATTTGGATCCGTTTATTATATGTTCGTAAAGTTCCCCGCGACACAGGTTTACTTTATTATTAAATTGCTTAGTGACCCTCTGTCACCTTTGCTATTTATAGCCACATTAGAGTCAATAATAAGCGAGCTTGACTGGAAAAAATGCAGAGTTAAAATAAAAAATAGATACTTAAGCCACCTACGCTTCGTCGACGATCTGGTGCTGATATCAGAGAAAGGTGCAGAGTTACAATACATGGTAGAGTCATTAAACACAGCTAGCAAGTTCGCTGGTTTAGAAATGAACCTTGCCAAAACGAAGATAATGACAAACAGCACCAAGATACACATTGGAGGAGGCCTTTACCTGCAGAGGGGTTCTTGCAGAGTGAATTTACCATATAAGATAGTTAGTAAGTCTTAATTTTGTTTAATTCTGTAAGAAATAAAAGGCTTTTTTATTTATTTATTATAGTGCGGGCGTTGTCTTTTAAAAAAAACTCTCATTTTACAGCGTGGAAAAAATATCGATATAAACTACTAGAGAATTGCCATGGCAACCTGTCGCGTACTTTACCTACGCCATTCAGCAAATGTAGCTCCATTTATTTTCTTTCTATACCTAATAGTCTAGACTCGAGGAAAGGATTTGTGCGTCATTAAAATTACCGAGAATAATAAACGGATAGCAAAGCAAAAGAATTTATCGGCAGCGGGTTTAATTTGGGTTGCTATGTTTAATCTTTATAGCAATTAAGAATTGGGTTTATACCCTAAATATTAGGAATTTCAGAATTCTAGGTCATACTAAAGGCAAACCCAATTTTCGAAGTCTTAATCTTTTTTTAATAACATTTTTTATAGGTCTTATGCTTGTTTTAATAACAATTAGTTTTAAAAACAAACATTAAGTATATTTTATAAAAAACAATGACTTGCTTCGCTTTAAAGATGGGATATAGCCGCTTTTAAAATTGACTACTGTAGCTGGTAAAAGCTGGCTGAAAATAGAGTTGAAGGGCGCAAACGTGTAGTGGAGGGCCGTAAGATCTGTGATGAAGCCTGGTTCGGAGTACTTGCTGATAAGAGACACAAGCGACATGAAAGCGGCTCGGCACCAATATATATATATATATGACATTGTATTATATATTATCAAACCAATTCCTAAGATTAGCAACCCAAGCAGCATTAAGGATCTGCGGCCGATAAGTTTACTTCCGTGTATCTCTAAAGTGCTCGAAAAGGTTGTCTATGAGCAGATGTTGCAATACTTAGAGGAGAACAATATTATTCCCGATCAACAATCAGGGTTCAGGAAAGGTCGCGGCACTGCTACAGCACTATCAGATATAGTTGGTAACATATTAGAAGCCAGAGACCAAGGCCTAGGTACGTTACTAGTCTTGCTGGACTTTTCCCGTGCTTTTGATGCATTAAATTCCACATTAATGCTATCTAAGATGTCCCATTACGGTTTTTCAGTGGATACAGTCAGGTGGTTTGACAGCTATTTGAGTAACCGTACGCAGTACGTGGAAATTCAGAAGGAAGATGGAAAATCTTCAATATCACCACCTCGTTGCGTAACTAGAGGAGTCCCACAAGGATCTATTTTGGGACCGCTCATGTTTATACTCTACAGTGCAGACGTAACAAACTCTTTTCTCAACTGTAAGTATCACATGTACGCTGATGATATTCAACTTTATACTTCTTTCAAGCCATGTGATACAATAACAGCTGTACAAAGAGTAAATGAAGACCTTAGGAGAGTTGTTATATGGGCCAATAAAAACTGTCTACTACTGAATCCACTTAAATCTAAATTCATGGTAATGGGTAGCAAAAAGTGTATAAAATCCATTGAATCAAAGCAACCTAAGATTATCATTCAAGGTGACGTAATCGAAAAAGCTGAACTGGTATGTAATCTTGGTCTCACAATGGACCCAGAACTGCGGTTCGAAGCCCATATTTGCAAAGCTGTCCGAAATTGTTTTTACAGGTTAAAAGTCTTGTACAACATAAGAGATTATCTTAGTCTGAACATAAGGAAACAATTGGCTGATAGTCTTGTTCTCGCCAAGCTTAACTACTGCGATACTGTCTATGGCCCATGCATACTGGCTCGATCTGTTCGACTAATTCAACGTATCCAGAATGCATGCACGCGTTTCTGCACCAAAGTTCCATCGAGATCCCACATCACTCCATACATAAATGAGATAGGCATGCTAAAAATGGAAGCTCGGAGAAAGATACACCTGGCTACACAGCTATTTGGCATAATAAACTCGCGGAAACCAAGATATCTTTACGATAAATTAACTTGGAGGCAAGATCAAACAAAAAAGCATGTGCGATCTGTAACTAACCCTCTTTCCGTGCCTAGGCATCATACTGCTGCTTTCCGTGGGTGTTTTAAGTATGCAGCAACTAAGATCTGGAATGATCTCCCGCCACCAATTCGTAACCTTAAAACCAAGCAGACCTTTAGACTGCATATTAAACGGTTTTTTATGAGTGCTCAACTCCATGAGTAGTCCCTGTTTTAAAATCAGTACCTCACACGGTCTGAATAAATAAGACAATTTTTTTATGTTAAAGTAATCTAAAATACAGCGTAAACGCTATTATAGTGCCTAACTAATTGCACTAGTATCTATACCTCCAACACAATAAATTATAATAATAATAGCTTTTGTATATTTTTGTATATTATTATATATTATTTTTTTACTATATATATTTTTTAAGTATATAACTCTACGTTACTCAAATACAATTTATTATATATTGCTGCACTTTCTATGTTCGTGTTTTAGTATTGTAAGAAATATTTTAGTAATGTTTTCTACCATTTAGGCTTATTATTATTAGAAGTAAATTATTTATTTTTTGTTACTGATTTTATAGGTCTTCCACCGAGGAGACGCTAAAGTTGTCACTCTCAGGTTGTGGTTGAAAATCAGTTTTCCGCTGGTGCTGCTTTATGCAATGCCACGGTACCCAAACTGAACCGCACCCTATTTTTGTTCCGCAGCGGCGCACTATGTAAGATGCGCTTATTATTGATGACATGTAGTTTATAAGAATAGTCATATTATATTTGTTAGTACAGTTTTAAGAAGTAGTTTATAAGTTCATCACAATTTGTTTTAATACGCTGTGTTTTAATATTTATAAGCGCCGATGTTCAGAGCAAAAATAAATAATATTTTCTTCTATTTTCTATTCTTATGGTGTCACGAGATACCCACAGTTGCCGGTCTCGCGCTATCTGCATCTAGCGGCTTCCAGCGACCTTCACAATATCTTCGGTCTATTTTGTAGCGAGCCTGCCCACGCTGCGTCTTCTGGTTCGTGGTTGCCAGTCGAGAACCTTTCTGGCCCGGCGGCTGTCGACTTTACGAGCTACGAGCCGCATGCTAATCATATAATAAAATCGTAGGAAAGTCAAACTAGCTTATTTAGAAAAAAACTGAAGGCTTACCTTTTAGGAAAATGTTTTTTTAGTGTGTCTGAGTTTGTAAATTGTGAGATATCTTAATTGAGTATTGACTACGGTTGGTTTTTTGTGTGTTGTAAAATTGACGATATATCTGTTACATGTTTTTAACTATGTGATTTGATTTCTGAACTACTTTTTTTTTAATTTATGTTAAACGTAAAATTTTAATTATGTTATGTTTCTTGATTATTTTGTTTCCCAATTATTATTCTTATTGTTTTGGTTTGATTTTTAAATTATGCTTTTATTTAAGGAATTGTATTGTAAAATTCATACACAATGAAAATAGTTATTGAATAAATAAATAAAAAAATAAAAACTGTACATTGAATATTTTTTTACAAAGATACTTGGAGCGTGATCTACAATCGATATCGAAGCCAAAAATATAGTTTTTAGAATTTTTGTCTGTTTGTCTGTATGTATGTCCGGGCTAAACTCAAAAAGTACTGCATGGATATACTTCAAATTTTGCATGAATATTACTAAGAACTTGAGTCAACATATAGGCTACATATTATCATTCTATCACCTACGGGGGAGGAGCTGTGATAATTTATAAAGTTTAACGCGGGTAAAACCGCGGGGCACAGCTAGTTATTAATAATAATCAAGGTCCGTCATAATAATAATACCTTAATATAGACAGAACTATTGACAATACCTATGTAGTAAAAATATTAGACTTAAGCTATATAATTAAACATAATCTCTTGACAATAACTTGATACGAGCTAGCTAAATATCAATGCTATAATAAAATATATTTTATAAATGTTTTCATACAATGTGTACCTAAATATCTATGTCACTAGAAATAATAATGTATACAACTATATTACTACAAACATGTTCCGACTATTTACAAGCGCTTATTTAAAGTCTACGTGAATAAAAACCTTTTTTATTTTATTTTATTTATTTTATTTTAATAAATATCTTGGGAGAACTAACACACTGCTATCTGATCTAAAACTAGACACAGCATGTAATGACAACCAAACAACTGATAAACATACTTATATGTTTCAAAATACATTTTGCTAATTATATTAATTTTTTTTAATTCTTTTAATACTACACCCGCTCTAGGGAACCTAGTCCCTGTGTCGCGGGGTACTTTACAAATATATAATAATAATAATATTTGGGGACAATGTCACACAGATCATCCTAGCCCCAAACTAAGCAAAGCTTGTACTATGGGTACCAGGCGACGATATACATACTTATATACATAGATAAATACTTATATACATAGAAAACATCCATGACTCAGAAACAAATATTCGTGCTCATCACACAAATATTTGCACTTACCGGGATTCGAACCCAGGACCACCAGCTTCGTAGGCAGGATCACTACCAACTAAGCTACGGTGACCGTAATAGACGGACACAAATAGCATCCAGACTCAGAACAACTATTTGTGGGTCACTCAAATAGTTGTCCGGCGCAGGCATCGACCACGGATATGAAGCGGCGAGGCGACAGTTTTAGCCGCTACGCCACACGTGCAGTCGAGATTTATAAATATATACTTATATATGATAGATAAATAACACCCAGACAGAGAACAAATATTCGTGCTCATCACACAAAGATTTTGTCCTGGGCGGGCATCGAACCTAGGACCTCTGGGTTAGCAGTCATAGTCACTAATCATTAGACTAACAGGCCAGTTAAAATTACAAGTTATTCAATTTTTCAATTCAATAAATTTATGTCGGAAAAATATCCATATAATGTTAGTATAACTTAGCCTAATATTAGTATCAATTATATTAAGGGTTACCCACCTGTGTAAAAGGGGAGAGTCCCACCGATCTGAAAACACATTCAGGATGCCATTGGAGGAGAAGCTACACACATTCATAAACTCGAAATAAGCCTCCATATTAATTTTAGTCGCAAAAATACAAGAATACCTCAAAAGCAATTTGCTTTTACAACCATTCATGAAGTATGAAGTTATTACCAGTTTCAGGGCTTTATTTAGTATTAAAATAAATACGTTTCTGTGGACTGAATAGCAACCAGTTTTCTTTGATTATTCTTTTTCATGTCTTTTAATAAAGTTTCATAAAGTGTGATTATAATAATATTGGGTTTAAACTAAATATTAAAATACTTAATTAAAATACTTAATATCTATAGTTTAACGACTCAGTCAATGTTACATCAGAATATATCTAATATTTTGTCTCTGGTCGTCAACTTATAAAACATCCACATAAACATTACATATTTCCATACAAACTTTCATCCCCTATTCCCAATTGTAATGTTTCCCCCTTGAGGGTAAAACTTTTACAAACTTTGAATGTCATATTTATTTATATCGAATCAACAGACTAAAAAATAAGTTTCAAGCTCCTAGCTTAAAAATAACGATACTTCCATACATCTTTTCATACCCTATTTCTACCCCTTAAAAACCTTTTTGCACATTAAAAAGTAGCATATGTACTTTGTCAGGCTCTAGGCTATGTATGTACCAAATTTAATTTAAATCGGTTCAGTAGTTATGGCGTGAAAGCGCGCCAGACAGAGAGAGTTGTAATAATTGTAATACTTATAATAATAGTAAGACAGAGTTGTAATAATTGTAATACTTGTAATAATAGTAAGATAGAGTTGTAATAATTGTAATACTTGTAATAATAGTACGACAGATTTTGTATGTAATAAATTTAATGGAGGCATCTTTATTATTCTTGCCGTCTGGAGCTTAATGTGCCCATGAACTTGAGCACATTATTTTGTTGGACATCAGCATAAAAATAGGTGAAAATAAATGTTAATAAAATAAAATAATGTCCTCCTAGCCGAATTTCGGCCACGGCAGAGTCTCAAGAGAGATTTGCTATCTGCACGAAACATATAGTGCTCAAGTGTGTGCGCAAACATAGGCGCACTTTCTATTCCATCACTCTCATGATCCGATGGGACGCCACGCGACACGACCGGAAAGAGATCAGGTACGACGGCTTTACGTGCTCTCCGAGGCACGGGAGTATAATACCGCCAACTCCCAGACTTCAGGCTGATGCTGATAAATTTTTCTTTTTACAGAAAAGTGCCAAAATCACTTTTGGCCCGACCCGGGATTCTAACGCAGGATCTCGTTCTCTGCGGGTGAACACGCTACCGCTAGACCAACGAGGCAGTCAATTCATTCAAAAAGTCAATCTGAAATAAAATTAGATGGGAATCAGACATGGGAGTGATTCGGACACTCCTCATCATAAAGTATTACTCTGTCAAGAAAGTACCGGGAAAAGATCAATAATATACATGCGACTTTCATGCGATTAAGTTTTTGGAGAAAATTCAGATCTTTTGGGACTAGCCGAGCGGCAACATGTTTCAAACCCAAATAATTAGTTAAAATGGTACGATTCGACTCGTGAGATACATAAAGTTCGGCGGCTATCTCTCTCAAAGTTGAATGAGGATTTTCAGTCACTATTTCCTTCACTTTTGCGATGTTAACTTCAGTTGCAGACGTTGATGGCCTACCAGAGTGAGGCAAATCTTTCAACACATCTCGACCGCTTTTGAACGCTTTGAACCACTCATAAGCACGAGTTTTTGATAAAGTCGATTCACTGTAAGCCTTCTGTAACATTTTCAGTGACTCCGAACACGAAATTCCATTAGCGATGCAAAATTTAAGATAAACTCTTTGTTCGATATTTTTGTCCATTATGAAATTCGCAATGCACACTATATATGATATTACTCCGCGCCAAAATGGAAAACAGTTGTGCCAATCTAACAACAACAAAATAAACAAAAATTTGAATTTGGTACCATAAACAAATCATCCATTCCCGATACTTTTTTGACTGAATCTATCTAAATTTTGCGTTTGAACGTCATCTCCTCGGCTAGTCTGTAAATAAATAATGTAGGTACATACTTTCTATTCAGTATTCAGATAAAGGACACTCGAAAGTGCCAGCAAAGTATATTATTAGGCACTATTACAGCAAGACTACTGAATTGCCTTCAATTTCCTCCCAAGTGGCTCTTACACTGCCCCAATAAGATTGCCATGCAATAACGCATTCGACGTAACGTCAAGAACCCTCAAAAAGTATTCTAACAATATGAGTAGATGTTTTTTATTTATCTCTTAACTCTTTTATGAGAATACTAATATAGAATGAAGAATAAATCAAGATTTTAGTTTGACTTAAAAAAGAATAATAATATCCTGGGACATTATTTACACACTGCTATGTGATCCCATAGTACAAGCTCTGCTTAGTTAGGGATCAGATGGCCGTGTGTGAATATGTCCCATGATAAAAAAGAATAATAATATCCTGGGACATTATTTACACACTGCTATGTGATCCCATAGTACAAGCTCTGCTTAGTTTGGGATCAGATGACCGTATGTGACTATGTCCCACGATAAAAAAAAATATTTAAAGTAAATTTGATCTCAGTTATTAATGACAACAAAAAAAAAGAATTGATGAATAATTTATTTCCATGTTATTAAGATGAAATTACATAAAACAATCAAATATTACAGAAATTGGTTTATAATTAAATTATGGAAAGCGCTCCTAGCTACGTTGCTAGGCAACCTGTTTTATGGAGATAAATCCTACTAATATAATAATCGCGAAAGTTTGTAAGTATGGATGGATGTTTGTTACTCTTTCACGCAAAAACTACTCAATGGATTTTAGTGAAATTTTACGCTAATATAGCTTACAGATCAGAATAATACATAAAACACTATAAACTATAAAACACTAAGTAAATAAAAGTCAATTAGTAATTTATTTAAATTATTTTGTATAAGTATTTAAAGTACTTTTAATTTAGAATTTAGTTTAAGTTTTGTTTAGGTATGTTAATTTATATTATGCATGCTGTGTCTGCATCTAGAAGGGTATAGACTCTTGCTGTATCTCTAAATACTGTTTGTTTTATACTTTTATATGTAACATGTCTGTATCCAGTTTTGTAGACCAATAAACGAAAAAAAAAAAAAAAAAAAAAAAAATACATAGGCTACAATTTATAAAGATATTGCGTGAATTGTTCAAAATATGACGATAACTGTTAAGTAAGTAGGAAAAAATCTACAATTTGCGAGCTATTCCGGCGTGCACTGCCAAAACCGCTAGAGGTACACATCCTACTAATATTATAAATGCGAAAGGTTGTGAATATAGATGTATGTATGTATGTTTGTTACTCTCTTACGCCAAAACTACTTTAACGCGGGTGAAACCGCGGGGCGCAGCTTGTATCAACATAAATAAATATCTTAGCACATTATTCAAACACGGTGATCTGATCCCAAACTAAGCAAAGCTGGTACTATGACTATATAAACGAGATAACAGACATATTTTACATATAGGTATTACTTTACTTTTGTAAATACATACTTATATAGATAATTACACCCAGACTCAGGACAAACGAACATGTTCATGCACACAAATATCTGTCCTGGGCGTTAATCGAACTCACGACCTGCGGCGTGAAACCTCAGGATATTATATTGTTATTATTATATTTTTATTCAAAACAGTCTCCTAATAAACAATAACCGTAGCTTTCGCGTTTTCAGCTTCACAAACATTACAACACTAAATGAAACCGACAGAAATTAAAAATAACGCGCCTCCGCGATCCCTTTCAAATTATTTGGGGAAGAAAGTAAGATAAAAAAGATAGATAAGAAATTTATTCAACTGACGCGAACAGTTTCCGGCGGCTGGCCGCAATTTATTCCTCTCACAAACACAAACCGTGCTGATTCAATATTGACACTGGAGTCTCGGAGCAGCGGACCTAGCCTATTCCCCAGCGTTTCAGATAGAATCTAACTTCGAAGACGACTTTGTAGCCACTTTTTTAGTTGCCAGCATACAGGGATATCCCTCCAAACATGGTTTCACTCCCTATTTGTTTATTTTGCTTGTGCTATTGAGACGCGAATGTGTGAGGGGTGTCGCAGTGTATGTTAGGACGTCTTTTGTTTCACCAATACATTAAAATACATAAACGTACACACATACACACCCTTTAAACGAACCAACGGACGTAATGGTTTCCTGGAAATGGTTGTTATTACTGATGTTTGGTTTAGATGGATAATATTTTACGAATATCGAACGAATAACCTACCTATATCGTAAACTATAAATTAGTAAGTTGTGTTAAAGAATCATCTAAGGTGGTTCCAGGCGTTTTTAGTCTGTGTACTTGAATTTATTTCGTGATTAAAATTCAAATAATTTAGTTGCGAAATATGAGTACATAGTGGTGTTAGTTTACTATTAATGTCCTGTCCATATTTTACCATTTCGGTGTGCAAATGTTGCTTGGGTACACATTTAAAAGGAAATTTTTTTTTGTTAGTGACTGTGGAAGTCTTTATAAAAAAAACATGCGGGGCACTCTTTGGGGACTGCCGATAGAAGGGAGAACTATTTTTTACACTTCTCATCTAAATAATCTACAATATAATAGTTATACACGTATATAAACCTACGGTCACCGTAGCCTAGTTGGTAGTGCTCCTGCCTACGAAGCTGGTGGTCCTGGGTTCCAATCCCGGTAAGTGCAAATATTTGTGTGATGAGCACGAATATTTGTTTCTGAGTCATGGATGTTTTCTATGGATATAAGTATGTATATCGTCGCCTGGTACCCATAGTACAAGCTTTGCTTAGTTTGGGGCTAGGATGATCTGTGTGACATTGTCCCGAGATATTATTTATTATTATTATATAGCTCATGGGAAGCGTGACGTGAGGATGAGACGAGTTCCACGCTTTTTGTTCACCCAACACACTATATACTACTATACTATACAGACTAGCTGTGCCCCGCGGTTTTACCCGCGTTAAACTTAATAAATTTTTAGCATATGCGTTGATCCAGGGTGTCCAGCTAACTCTATACCAAATGTTATTAAAATCGTCCCTCCAGCCGTTAAGCCGTGAAGAAGTAACAAACATACACACTCACACACTCACAAACTTTCGCCTTTATAATATTAGTGTGATTACACATGTTATATGGATAATATGTATATACGTGTACATAGGAAGGATGACGTCACAATGAAAAGTTCCAAGATTTTAGTTCAAACAAAAACGCCTAACGCGCCTAAAGAAAGAGCTTTTCACTACAAAAAAACATCAACATTATAAAGTAAATTTTCTTAACAATTCTAATTAATTTTCGATCATTGCGTCGATTTTCAATCTGTTTACAAAAATAAGTGTTTTTAAGAACGTTATATTTATTTATTTACTAGCTGTGCCCCGCGGTGTTACCCGCGTTAAATTTTATAAATTTTCTTTGCTATAAACCTCACGGAGCCCGAGACCTTTCCAACGAATGCAAAACCGTGGAAATCGGTTCGTGCGTTCTGGAGTTATAGCGTCAGGAAGGAAAACCCGACTTATTTTTATATAGTAGATTATTAGGACAACTTACAAAACATACACTTTGGAAAGGATCATACAATGTTATAATTGGCTCAAGCAATAGTGCTGTTTCAATTACAAGTTGCCACGACATGCATTAAAATTAACAAGGTATATGAGCAAACAATGTTATTGAAATATTATTTAAAACACTTAACTTATTTCATATAATCACTTAAAACTAAGTTGGTACCAACTAAGTAACTTGCCTAATCGGCAGTTTAGACAATTATTCATAGCGGAAACAAATTAAAGAGCATAGTAGTTGATTGTGAACAATATTAATCTTATGGTATATATACTTGCTGATATTGGAATGTTTAAACAGTAAACACACAATAATCTTAAAGTTATGCCATAGAAATAACCTGAAGAATTATAAGGATATATTAATATGATACAGTTAGACAATTCTTTTTAATTCGGCTTTGTATCTAACAAGATTGTGCATAAACAAATCGCAGTCTTTATTAATAGACATAGTATTGTAAGCTTTTTGTATTCTAATTAATGGAGAATTAAGACCCAGGTTGCTGCTGTGTGGTGACGGCGACAAATATCAGAATCAGAATATCATCACCCCACCTCATCCCGTGGGGGGCGTAGAAGTCGACCCGAGGGAATATCTACCAGAGGATGGGCAGCAGCTTCCTTCTGATTACTATGACCATCTTACTGCGATCGCCAACCCGCCTGCCAAGCGTGGCGATTATGGCATATCCCCCCAAGACGATTCTTGAGGGAGGCTTGTCCAGCAGTGGACGTATTTAGCTGTAATGATGATGATGATGAAGACCCAGGTTGGTGCGTGAGCGTGAAGGAGTACCAATTGGCTATCAGATACAACAAGTGTTCGGGTGTGAAAAATGGCTAAAATATTCCGTTACGCGGCGGTTTGGCAACTAGCATCGGTTACTTTGACATTAAAGACATGTCGCCAATGTCAAGTGAGAATTTATATGTTTAATGATCTTATTTACAAAATAATATTACAAATTTTATAATACATTACTAGTAATGTAATAATAATAATATCTGGGGACAATGTCACACAGATCATCCTAGCCCCAAACTAAGCAAAGCTTGTACTATGGGTACCAGGCGACGATATACATACTTATATAGATAGATAAATACTTATATACATAGAAAACATCCATGACTCAGAAACAAATATTCGTGCTCATTACACAAATATTTGCACTTACCGGGATTCGAACCCAGGACCACCAGCTTCGTAGGCAGGATCATTACCAACTAGGCTACGGTGACCTATGTACTGTAAATTTGTTTTTAGGGTTCCGTAGCCAAACGGCAAAAAACGGAACCCTTATAGATTCGTCATGTCTGTCTGTCTGTCCGTCCGTATGTCACAGCCACATTTTTCCGAAACTATTAAGAGCTGTACTGTTGAACTTGGTAAGTAGATGTATTCTGTGAACCGCATTAAGATTTTTACACAAGAATATAAAAACGACAATAATTTTGGGGGGTCGCCATGCATAGAACTGAAACACAAAAAAAAAATTTTTCATCGTACCTATACATGTGGGGTGTCTATAGATAGGTCTTTAAAAATGATATAGAGGTTTGTAATATCATTTTTTTCTAAACTGAATAGTTTGCGCGAGAGACACTTCCAAAGTGGTAAAATGAGTGTCCTCCCCCCTGTAACTTCTAAAATAAGGGAATAATAAAACTAAAAAAAATATGATGTAGATTACCATGGAAACTAACAACGAAAATTGGTTTGAACGTGATCTAGCAATTTGCTTTCATTTAATCAACTGAAATACTTGCTGCTACGGAACCCTTCATGTGCGAGTCCGACTCGCACTTGGCCGGTTTTATTTTAAATTAAATTTTATCACCACCTTTCTTATTTCTGATGGGCCGGTTGGCGTGTTTGGTTGCCCACCCAGGACACATATTAAAATTTGTGTGCATGAATATGTCCGTTTGTCCTGAGCCTGGGTGTAATTATCTATATAAGTATGTATGTATTCACAAAAGAAAAGTAGTATATATAGTATATCAGTTATCTGGTTTCCTTAGTACAAGCTCTGCTTAGTTTGGGATCAGATGGCCGTCTGAGAATAATGTCCCTGGATATTTATTTATTTAATCAAAGAGATGTTGCCAATGTCAAGTGAGAATTGATATGTTTAATGATCTAGTATCTACGTAGGAAAGTCAAAACTGTACATGGAATATTTTTTTAAAGGATTTTTTGGGCGTGATCTACAATCGATATCGAAGCCAAAAATATAGTTTTTAGAATTTTTGTCTGTTTATCTGTTTGTCTGTATGTATGTCCGGGCTAAACTCAAAAAGTACTGCATGGATTTACTTCAAATTTTACATGAATATTACGAAGAGGTCGGGTCAACATATAGGCTACATATTATCACGCTATCACCTACGGGAAGGAGCTGTGATACTTTATAAAATTTAACGCGGGTAAAACCGCGGAGCACAGCTAGTATAAAAATAATATTACAAAATTTGGTACATTATGGCCGCCTTTCTTATTTTGACAGACTGATTGGTGTGGTTGGCAGATGCTTGCCTTTCACGCCGCAAGTCGTGGGTTCGATTCCCACCCAGGACAGATATTTGTGTACACGAACATGTATGTTTGTCCTGAGTATGGGTGTAATTATCTATATACATAAGTATGTATTTACAAATGAAAATTAGTGTAATAATATGTAGTATATAATATCAGTTATCTGGTTTCTATGGTACAAGCTCTGCTTAGTTTGGGATCCTTATGTAAATAATGGGGTTGGATCTCATATCGAGACGCCTAAATTTGAGTTAAGTGTGTATATAGGGGGGTTAAGGGGGTTCGTACTAAGTGATAAAACGCATTTTTATTGCCGGTGTCGCTCCAAATTTTTTTTTTTTAATGTCATAAGACTTCATACAATTGCATAAAACTGAATTGTTCATTGTCACTATCATGATAATTTTGCAAAAATGTACTTTTATGAAATAATTTGGGTTAGGTTAGGTTAGAACGGTGATCAATTAACGCGCAAAGGCGAGCAAGCGTGCCGCGGCAGTGGCCGCCGAGCGCTAGAAAAACATTAACCATGGATATCTCCATAACCATGGGGTTCCGCGGGGTGGGGTTGGTACAGGAGGATAGCTCCCTCCCCCCTCGACCCCTCCCCCTCCCCCTTAATTGAAGAAAGAAAGAATTGAAGGCGACTTGATTTGAGATATTTACCGAATAATGTCCCAGGATATTATTATTATTATATATTCTGTTTTGGAAACTTAAAAAAGGCTAACGTTATTTCCAAGTTAATTCACTTACGTAACATCGCTTTAATATTACAGTTTTCTTTTATACTTATTAATTAAAGATTGGGAAATGAAAGTACGAATAGGAATTGATTAGCACCCGTCGTATCTGATCGTCTCTCGTCTCAAATAGATGCGATCACTCAAAGTCAACGTAAATCCGGCCTTAATGAGTTCAAAAGCAGCAATTGTTAAGAACGGCTTACGTTTTGAAACCGATCCTCATTTAGACGGCCTTCTTTATTTGGATTTTGAGGGAATTAACACCGAGTCCAAGATTTCGGTGTTAAATCGGTTTTCGGAGTTCGGTTTCCTGTGCAGCGGTGGAAATACTTTCAATTTAAAAATATATCAACACATCGGTAATCTGTATATCTATATATATATATAGATATACATACATATAGATATACATACATATAATATAATACATACATATAATAAAATCGAAGGAACTCAAAACTGTACATTGAATATTTTTTTAAAAGGATACTTGTGGCGTGATCTACAATCGACATCGAACCAAAAATATAGTTTTTACAATTTTTTTCTGTTTGTCTGTAATATGTCCCGGCTAGACTCAAAAAGTACTGCATGGATTTACTTCAAATTTTGTATTAATATTACTACAAATTTGTCGGTTCAACATTTTAGCTCCATATTATCACGGTATCGCCTACGGGGAGCAGCTGTGATAATTACGTAAAAAATTTAACGCGGGTAAAACCGCGGGGCACAGCTAGTGCGTAATACAAATGCTTTTGTGATTGATTCTGCGTACATCGTAAATTCATATTATGCTTACTCGCTTATTATTAATACATCATCAGCCTCATATCGTCCACTGCTAGTGATAGGCCCCAAAGGTTTCTAAAACAGTGCCATGCCATGGCATGCGAGCTGCTGATTTCTACGCCCCCCGGGGATGAGATGGGGTGATTATATTCTATGCTGTCACCACACAGCAAATTCAATCTATTCTGAATATTCTGATTATCGATTTTTCGGATAATTCGCTTCATTACATTTCCTGACAATACCTACACATATTCGTGTGTCGGTAGCAAACGTGCCGAGAGTTCTTAGTATTCCAGAGGAAGTATAGACGCCAGCACTTCCAGCTACCCAAATCTGTAAAATTTCTTTTATAGATTTTCAACTTGATCACAAAAGCGTAAGGTTCACTTTCAATTGGGGAAGTTTGACAGATTGGGGTAGCTTGATGTGCTGGCGTCTGTACCTCCCGGTGTCGACGACACGCGAAAACTGCATCAATCATAAAGAGGGCAGGACAATGCCGCTTTTTATCGGAAATTCCTACCCAGAGGGATTCGTCTGTGACTCCATTTCACATTTGTCATATTACTTACACAGATTCTGCCATTTTTTTTTACTGCTGTTTTTAAACAAAAATAATATATAAAGTAGGTACCAGAATTGGTGTTCCAGCGGACGAATGTGTTCAGTTCTTGAAGTAGGTTTTGTAGATTTTTTAATTCTTTTTAGGGTTCCGTAGCCAAATGGCAAAAAACGTGTGTCTGTCTGTCTGTCTGTCCGTCCGTATGTCACAGTCACTTTTTTCCGAAACTATAAGAGCTGTACTACTGAAACTTGGTAAGTAGATGTATTCTGTGAACCGCATTAAGATTTTTACACTAAAATAGAAAAAGAACGATTATTTTGGGGGGTAGACATACATAGAATTTTAATAAAATTTTAATATTTTAATTTTTCCTGTCGCGGGTCTGCTGGAAGAAATTTCTTGCGAAATAAGCAGCACCTTTGTACTGTTCATCTCTTTGTATTTTGTCTATTTATTGTATGTTTTGTGTGTACAAGAATGATTAAATACATAAATAGAACTGAAACTCATCATTTTTTTTTTCATCGTAACCACACGTGGGGTATCTACGGATAGGTCTTCAAAAGTGATATTGAGGTTTCTAATATCATTTTTTTCTAAACTGGATAGTTTGCGCGAGAGACACTTCCAAAGTGGTAAAATGGGGGGACACCCCCCTCTAACTTATACAATAAGAGAATGATAAAACTAAAAAAATATATGGTGTAAATTACCATGTAAACTAACAAGGAAAATTGGTTTGAACGAGATCTAGCAAGTAGTTTTTTTTTAATACGTCATAAACCGCAAATTGCATTCATTTAATCAACTGAAATACTTGCTGCTATGGAACCCTTCATGTGCGAGTCCGACTCGCACTTGGCCGGTTTTTTATATTTTTTTGAGTAAGGCATTGTTTCTATTTGTCATATATTCCCCAAATATGTTTTATCTGTGGACATAAGAAATTATTTTTCATTAATCATTATAATTTAACAAAATATTTGCTCTGAGTCTGGATGTAATTTGTGTCCGTCTATTATATCTTTGTCAAGTACCTCGCGTAACAGGGGTTAGAATCCCTAGTGCGGGAGTTGCCTTTAAAAAGAAAAAAAACCTTTTTATTAGGCCTCTATTTTCTATATTAATCATTTTATTATATTAGGTCTTTACCTATGAAATTGCCGTTCTGCAGTACTGGCCATTTCAAATCAAAATAATTTTTGTTTGGCTAAGAATTCTAATTTCAAATTAATTTTATTTTAAAAACATGGATTCTTTTTTCCAAAAGTAGTCATTTCTTTATTGATTAGTGTTACATTTTCATCGCATTTCAATCTTTTTCGTCATCATGGATACGTTAAAAATTCGAGTAATTATGGAATATGAGTACCGTCGTGGCAGCAACGCGGCACAAGCGGCACGCAACATCAACGACGTTTACGGAGCTAACACTACAAACCAACGCACCACCTGTTATTGGTTTGCTCGCTTCCGTTCTGGAAATTTCGACCTGAAAAATGAACCTCGCGGTCGTCCGAAGACTTTGGTCGACAATGACGAATTAAAGGCGGTTGTGGAAGCTGATGATACACAATCTACGGCTGAATTAGCAGCAGCTTTCGACGTTAGCGTCAAAACAATATTGGTCCATTTGCGTCAAATTGGCAAGGTAAAAAAGCTTGACAAATGGGTGCCCCACGAACTTAATGATCGCCAGCGCGAAGTACGCGTCGAGACGTGCCTTGCACTGCTCAACAGACACACAAATGAAGGAATTTTGAACCGCATTGTTACCTGCGATGAAAAATGGATTCTGTTTGATAACCGCAAGCGCTCAGCAAGTTGGTTGGATCCTGGTTCAGCACCTAAACAATGCCCTAAACGAAAACTTACCCCTAGAAAAGTGATGGTCACTGTTTGGTGGTCTAGCGCCGGTGTGATTCATCACAGCTTCTTACCAAACGGGGTGAGCATTACTGCAGATGTGTACTGTGAAGAACTGAGCACAATGATGGAGAAGCTGGCGCATCTCCAACCAGCATTGGTCAATCGCTCGTCTCCGCTGCTCCTGCACGACAACGCGTGACCTCATACTGCACAGCAGACGGTCTCCAAGTTGCAAGAACTGGGGTTGGAAGCTCTCCGTCATCCGCCCTACTCACCAGACCTTGCGCCTACAGACTACTACTTTTTCCAGAATTTGGATAACTTCTTGGCGGGAAAAAAATTCAATATATATCATTGTGTTAATATGCTGTATCGTCTACTTTTTATTGCTCTAGTATAGCTTTTTAATTATAAATAATATATAGGGACAATGTCACACAGATCATCCCGAGAGGCAGTACAAAATGCCTTTGAAGAATTTGTTGCCTCCCGTCCAGCTGATTTCTTTAAGAAGGGCATCAATAAACTGCCACTGCGATGGCAAAGATGCATTGATTGCATGGGTGATTACTTCGATTAATACAAATAAAAAAATTCATGAAAAAAATTCGTTTAAATTTTTTCATACAAAACGGCAATTTCATAGGTAAAGACCTATTATTTAAATTGATTCAATTTAGCCTATCCTATTTTAGACTTTCGTGTATAATAATTAAAGAGGTATATATAACATTAGCCAGCACATCAAGCTACCCCAATCTGTCAAATTTCCCCAATTGAAAGTGAACCTTATACTTATACTTATGAGGTTCTATTCATACTGTACTTTGTATATTATTTATGCAATAAAGTGTACTTCTTCTTCTTATAGTCCAAGAGCTGGCACGCATTTTTGGGTAGGTATTTGAGGCAAGCTGAAAACTAGGACAAGTTTTCAGCTTCAGCTCTTCAGATACACCCCAACACGGAACTGCAGACCTGGCTGGGGGGTAGCGGGTCTAAACCAACCCCTAAATTTTTGATTTTTTTTATCCAAAAATGTATTTGAGGCATGCTGAAATTTTGATATGTTGTAGTTTAATGTTTATACAATACATAAATAACATTATGTAAAAATTTCAAGTTGCCTCAAATACATTTTATAGATTTTTTTGCAAAATATTTTTGCACACGCCTGGCAGTGCTAAAGACCCGACAGAATCGCCTGTCTTTTTTTTGTATTGTATAAACATTAAACTACAACATATCAAAATTTCAGCTTGCCTCAAATACATTATTTGGTTAAAAAAAAAAATTAAGAGGTTGGTTTGGACCCGCTACCCGCCTGCCAGGTCTGCAGTTCCGTGTTGGGGTGTGTCTGAAGAGTTATAGGACAAGTTTTCAGCTTGCCTCAAATACCTACCCAAAAATGCGTGCCAGCTCTCCTACTATTATGTGATAAAGTTATATTTAAGAAATTTGACAGATTGGGGTAGCTGGATGTGCTGGCGTCTGTACGGTGACGAGACTGACCATTATTATTATTTTCTCTTTGTTTATTGTATTGATCATCGTTACGGGCTGATACCGTTATGTAATCATAGTCCTATGTCGAATAACTTTAGGTAGATAATGTTGGAAATCTATAAAATAAATTTGACACATTGGGGTAGCTTGATGTGCTGGCGTCTGTACCACGAAATAAGAATACAGAAAAGAAATTTTAAAAGAAAATAACATGTACAAAGGTACTGCTAATTTCAATGAAATTTCTTCCAGCAGACCCGCGAGAGGAGAAATTAATTAGAAATTGAACATAGCGTGTTTAGTTTCTAGTATTACATATATACACTCTCTGGGGCTCTGCCGGCTAAGTCACCGAACTACGTTTTTGTGAATGGCGTTCAATTAAATAAAGGTTAAAAATGACTTAATCAATCGTTAAATCGACTTCAACGTTGACAATCGATTCCGGACCATTTATGACGTCACATGTGGTCATGGAAGCCGATTTAACGATTATTAATTAAAATTAGTGATTTTCAACCTTTATTTATTTGAACGCCATTCACGAAAACCATGTTCAGCGACTTAACCGGTATAGCCCCTGGCTGAATATCATGTATCCCATTCGTTAAATATTACAAATTACCGATTTTCTTTTCCATGTTTATTTATCTTTTTTATTGTTGTCCGTTAAATTAGGCCGTAATACCTACGTCATCAGATAGACGAAGGCTTTAGAAGGGATTTCTCCGCGTTGTTTATCTCGACTCCTTAGGGACAGTTGAGAGAAAAGAGGGACATCTACAAGTAAAGCCGCTGTGATTTAACATCCCCTTACTGGACAGTCCATACGTTGGTTAAATCTTATATTTGTTTTTGTACTCTTTTTTTTAAGACAACGCCCGCACTAGGTCATCTAATCCCTGTGCCGCGGGGTACTTTACAAACATAATTAATAGACGGACACAAATTACATTTAGACTCAGAACAACTATTTATGGGTCACACAAATAGTTGTCCGGCGCGGGATACGAACCCGCGACTCGAAGCGGCGAGGCTGTCTTAAGGTCCAACCACACCAAACGGCCCGCATCGGCCCGCACCGAAACGAATTTTACAATCTTTAAACGAAATTAAATCTTGTATACAGTGTTTAAAGTTTATATTACCAAGTCAAGGGTAAACACAGCCGGTGACATGCCGCGACACGCGATCGGCTCCGTCCGCATGCGTTCGGATACCGGCGCATACGTTCGAATACCGCCGAATGCGCTCGGAACCGTCCGCCTGCGTTCGGATTCCGCCGGGTGCGCTGGGGAAGGTAGTAGTATGCGACGACGCGACGTCCGGCCGGACGCGGTCGGATGCCGTCGCATTCGACCGTATCCAACCGCATCCGGTCGGATGCGGCGGCATCCGACCGCGTCCGTGCGGTGCGATACTGGCCGATGCGGGCCGTTTGGTGTGGTTGGACCTTTAGCCGCTGCACACACGTGCAATCTGGGTCGAGTTTTAACGTCTAAGTCTTATTTGAATGAATAAAGAATTCCACTAAATTACGTTTGCTTGCTTATTCTATGGGCAGTGTTTACCATAGTGTCAGAGTTGTTCAAGCCGCCCAGTAGGCCTTTGTTACGGCTTAACGGATGTTGTCTAATGACTACAACCGGGACCGACAGCTTAACGTGCCCTCCGAAGCACGGAGACGATCATAAATTAAACTACTTTGACGCTAACCCATCTATCGACTGATCGCGACCCTAGTTAGTTAACCTCACGGATCAATTACGGGCCGGTGAGAGTATCTAGCTATGAGCGCCTTAATTTACGCCTAAATCCTACTAATAGTTGATAATATATTATTATATTAATAGTACTTTGAGTCCGACAATTATGCGTGTATAAAGTACTCCAAAACACAGGGAAGAATATATCCAGAACAGGTGAAGTTTGAGAAAAAAATATTTATATATGTATGTAAATACTTTATTGACCTTTTCCAAAACTATAAAAATATGCGATAAAAAAATATGTAGAGTTTCAATAATAGAATAATATTATATAATGCGATCATAGCCAGTCAATCTCGCCAGTCATAGTCACCGCGTGATTCGCAAGGTTAAGCATATAGACGCGTGGTCAGGCCATAGATGGGTAACTGTGAAAGTGGTTTAATTTCTGGGCATCTCCGTGTTTCGGAGGGACTTTAAGCTGTCGGTCTCGGCAGATAACGTTACGTAATAAAACATATATAAATAAGTTGCGACTATTCTAAATTCTTAATACAAGAGAGTTACTGACTATATTAGTAGAGTTAAATGGCAGTATAATTAATCTGCTAAAGGAATTACTTACGTGGATCCAATAAATAAATGATCATGAAAGGTTTATTTAAAATAGTTCGAATAAATCTAGTACTTTTACATTTAACGAACGGTCTGTTGTCAGACCAAAAGTAATCTGAAATAGCCCATCACATTTTAGATCTTGTACAGCTAAAATAGAACATGGTTTTACCTTCCTTTGACATTAATTTGCAACGAATACCGGATCGTTAATGTATGTTTATCGGTGAAAAATTTTAGTTGATTACTAAATTAAAATCCGGCCAATTGCGAGTTTCGTACCATTATCTATAAAAACGATAAAAAATTTGTTGTATGGGAGCCCCCTTAAATATATATTTTATTTTGTTTGTTAGAATTCTTTGTTATAGCGGCAACAGATATACATCATATATGTGAACATCACGGTGCATAAGATACAGCCTGGTGACAGACGGACAGCCAGACAGCGAAGTCTTAGTAATAGGGTCCCGCTTTACCCTTTGGGTACGAACCCTAAAAAACCAAAATTATGACTTAGTATCAAGTTTCAGACATCTTTAAAATGATTTGTATAAATTTAAGTCGGGAATCAAACCCACGAACCATCCATATCATGGGTCCGCAACCGTACCGTGGTTCTCAGACTCAAATTTATACAATACATTTAATATTTCTTAACGCAATTAAGAATAATTTTACTTAGTATTGCTGTGTACGTTTACTATTTCTGCCTCTTTAGTCAAGAGGTAGCGTATATAGCAGGAAACCATGTCCTGGGATCAAATTTGTTTGACTGTCTCTGTGGCGCTGCGCTGCTCTGCTAAGGGAGTCACCTCGCCAATATGTGCTTCGGGCTCAACGCCCTCACCGAATAACTGTTTTCATTGCCTACCTATATATAGGTATATATTTGCACAAAACACGATAACTCTATAAATTTTTCTTCCCTGCACTTTGTGACTATTGATCATCACACTAATATTATAAAGGCGAAAATTTGTGAGTGTATGAGTTTTGGTAGTTGTTTAGTATGTTTATTACTTCGACACGTCTAAACGGCTAGCTGACACCCTGGATTAACACATAGGCTATAATTTATAAAGTTTAACGCGGGTAAAACCGCGGGGCACAGCTAGTTTAACATAAAACCATAACTAGGTGTTCATAGTCTGGGTATACATACATTGTGTCCATTGTCCGTGGCACAGGGCTTGATGTCCATTTCTCTAGTGCGGGCGTAGTCTTTAAAAAAGAATACTCCAAATCATGAAACATTCCAAACATTAGAAATAATAAAACCAAGAAACTGTTCCACAGAGTCTTTTTTAGTTATTGGTTTTACTTACAAATAATACCACCCATCACTATCAATATGAACAATATCTGAAATAAACATTTCAATAGTAAATCCATCCATATAATAACACTTCTAGCTACGAGGCTCAAATAAGCTTGTCAATCATTCATTAAACTGGCGCAGTCGATGCCATATCACTTGAACTACGAAAATGGCCTTAGCTGCCAATGTTAAAAGGCGCTTGAATAATCACACTGTATTCATCAACGTGTCATCGACTGTATTTACTCCCCAATGGTTTAAATCAGCCTGTACGTTTTTATTTAAAGTTACAATACATTTTAAAAGCTTAATACGTCAAGGATTTGCGTAGTGCAGCTGAGAATTGAATAGTCGAGGATTCGACGAGTGTGGCTCTCAGAGTTTGAAGGAAAACTTTCGTGGCTATTCAGGGGAATAACACTCGAGTTACTTCATAGTATGATTGATAGGTTTTGCACTGTAATATTTAAATTAACGATATTGTAAGATGAAAAATTGCATTGCTTGGATTTTGAATTTTGTGATCAATCATATAATGTTTAAGATAGATTTGAATTTTGAATAGCTGGTTTATATTTAGTTAGATATTCAGGAAACACGTATATCTACTATAATATTATAATCATAACAAATAGATGTATAATGATCCTCGTCATAATAGCCGAAAGACGTCCACAGCTGTACAAAAACTTTCCCGTATGCCGGTTTTACGCTATACGCATCTAGCGGTTCTCAGCGACCCTAACAAGACGATCGGGCCATCTTGTGGGGGCCGTCGTCTTCCGGTACGTGGTCTGTACTTGAGAACCTTTCCGTCCCAACAGCCGTTGGTTCTACGATTCATGTGCCCTGCCCACTATCGCTTGAGCTTGGCAATTCTTCGGGCTACGTTGGTTACTCTGTTTCAATTGCAGATTTTCACATTTCTGATCCGATCATTCATTTCTGGTTTTTGAAACCTTACTTGTGTTTGAAATCAATATTTATTTGTTCATTGAATCTAATTTTAAATTTTTACTACTTTTATGTAATAAGCTAAAGTTGTAGAGCAATTTTTTCTACGTATTTATTAATACAAATGGCAAAAAAAACTTTGTGACAAATGTCAATCGATGTCTTTCCGGCAAATTAGAACGGTTGGTTTTGTTAATATTTTTGGCTGAAAAGTTAAGGAAGGAGATCATATTGTAATCATTTGCGCTGTTAAAGAACTGAATAACCAGTTTTCTAAGGGCGCAGACTCACTGTTACACATTTCAAAACTGGAGAATATAAATATAATGTAAAAATGCCAGATTGAACAAGGTACAAGGAACAGGGAACTGCCCTTCTATCCTTCCTTTAGAGGCATGAGATGGGCTTTAGTCTTGTACTCTATACACTATTAAGATCCGGCCGGCTAATAATGCACAACATGCAACAGAATATTTTAGAATACAGGAGCGATGCATACAGAACGACTTCTCTCAGGCGTCGCTACCTGCTTGGCCGACGCCATGAGTTTGGCTTTTATAAACCCCTTCCAACAATAGCGTCTTACCCTTTACGGCATTTACAGTGCCTGTGTTGTTTTAAATAAAATGACTACGATGGGAACCTTGTTATCGTTAATAACCTTACTTTTCTTTATAATATTGGACATGAGATGTGCGCTTAAATATAAAGTCCTATTAATTTTAAAAAGTGTGTTTTGGTTATGGATGTTTGTTACTTGTACTCTTTCACTCAAAAACTACGGAATGGATTTTGATAAAACGTTGTAGTAATATTGCTTACTAGCTATGCCCCGCGGTTTCACTCGCGTTATAGCAGTTTTGGCGTAAAAGAGTAACAGACATACATCCATACATCTATACTCATAAACTTTCGCATGTAAAATATTAAAAGGATGTCTAGCGGTTTTGGCAGTGCACGCCGGAATAGCTTGCAGGTTGTAGATATTTTCATACTTACTTGACACTTATCGTCATATTTTGGACAATTCTGTAGCCTATGTGTTATCTGATATGTAAGCTATATTATTGTAAAGTTTCATTAAAATCCATTCAGTAGTTTTTACGTGAACGATTAACAAACATCCATCCATCCATACTTACAAACTTTCGCGTTTATAATGTTAGTAGGATATATCCGGGCAGAAAGGTTCTCGAGTGGCGACCACGAACCCGAAGACGAAGTGTGGGCAGGCCCCCTACAAGGTGGACCCACGATCTTGTGCGGGTCGCGGGAAGCCGCTAGATGCGGGCAGCGCAGGACCGGCTATTGTGGAGATTTCCTTAGGGGAGGCCTTGATCCAGTAATGGACGTCTTTCGGCTGATAGGATGATGATGATGATATCCGAATAACACATAGGATATAATGCGGGGATAGAATGCGGTCACAGCTATTAACAGTCATCGACATTTCCAAATACTTGATAATTGTGAATATAGCCTCAAATATCACCTATTTATTATTTAAAGTGTCTCTCTCCATTCGTACAGGTATAACTTGTCCCTCGATTAGGGCTGTGGTCTGCGGTTGGCTGAGGACTGTAGCCCAACTATTTATGCCTTCAGATTAGGGTCGTCCCCTACACAATTACTCTGCACCGAGTAAAAGGTTGGAGCACGGAATATTTGACTGATAATTGCTTTAGACTGAATTGCTTCCAACTTATCTTTATTGCGAATCTCCGGTGAATTGAGTGTTAAAGAGTAATTTGTATTTAAAGGACATTTTGAAAACAATTTTCATTCGTTTACTGCCCGTGATTAAATTAAATATTGCTTTAGAATATTATCTTTATTCTAGAATGTTGTAATATGAAAAAAGCGGCCAAGTGCGAGCCGGACTCCCCCATGACAGCTTCCGTAGCAGCAAGTAACATAATATGTTTATTTCTTATTAATTATTATATATGAGTTGATTGAATGATGGTTAAATTGCGGTTTACGATTTAAAAAAAAATACTTACTAGATCTCGTTCAAACCAATTTTGGGTGGAAGGTTGCATAGTAATGTACATTATATATGATTTATTTAATTTTTAATATAGGTAATTTTTTATTCCATAATAATTAAAACTACTTAAATTATTGTCATATTAACCCTGTACAGTAAAAACAAATTGAAATGGACCGTAAGTCAAAGAAATAAGACTTTTAAAATCGCAGTTTATTTGTATTCATACAAATTCCATTATTCAATACAAAATAAAGAAAAATAAACGTTATTCCAAGAAACTAATTTAGTAACTAACAATGCATATACATTTTAAATTTAAAATTTAGTGTATGTATTATGATTACAACATAATATTCTAATTGGGGTGTTTGAGGGTGTGCGTTAATTACGTTACATGTTGTATACTACATATACCTACTACTTTTCTTCTGTAAATACATACTTACATAGATAATTGTACACAAACAGACTTGTTCATGCACACAATTATTTGTCCTGGGTAGGAGCTGACGACCTGCGGCGTGAAAAGCAAGCATTTACCAACGCCAACCAAGAAGAACCAAAATTTCCAGCTAGAGCTTGATAATTCTACGCGCATCACAAAGATATTACGTAAATATATCCTTACGACGATGCGGCTTACCGCGTCGTCGTGGGCAGGCCCCCTACAAGGTAGAATCGAACCCATGACCAGGGGCTCTACCGGCTAAGTCGCCGAACATCGATTTCTTAAATGGCGTTCAAATAAATACAGGTTAAAAATGACTTAATCAATCGTTAAATTGGTTTCCATGAGCACATGTGACGTCATAAATTCGATTGCCAACGTTAAAGCCGATTTAACGATTGATTTAGTCATTTTTAACCTTTATTTATTTGAACGCCATTTAAGAAATCGATGTTCGGTGACTTAGCCGGTAGAGCCCCTGTGGCCTGAATGGCAAGCATATACCAAGCACAGCAACTGCCACCAAACACCAATCAAATTATAAACGGCCCTATGGATAGTCCTCTCAACAATAGTAATAAAATAAAAAACAAAAAATGTGAGCAGTCACGGGACGCCTGGCAGATGTGAAACATCGACATTATTTTGTAAAAGTAATATGCAGAAGTCGAAGTATAAGTCGCAGTCGAAGTCGAAGTATAAGTCGCAGTCGAAGTCGATGTCTAAGTCAAAGTATAAGTCGCAGTCGAAGTCAAAGTCGAAGTCATGTCGAAGTCGAAGACGAAGTCGAAGTCGAAGTATAAGTCGCAGTCGAAGTCGAAGTATAAGTCGCAGTCGAAGTCAAAGTCGAAGTCAAGTCGAAGTTCAAGTAGAAGTCGAAGTCGAAAAGAACATATTGTGATAGGAACTAAAAAAAAAATCCACGGCATGCGTCGCCACGCCAGAAATCTGTTTCACATCAATAAATTAAGTGTTGGTAACACCAACCAAGCTATTTCAACTACAATTTCAAATATGTTTTAATGTTTTCAACATTGATAGACAATAGTTCCGAGCTAATAATGTTAAGTTTAGTTCATTCACTATTTATCGAAGTCTTCTTGAGATCTATGTAACAGTGTACACATGTGGAGCAAAATAAATTGGTAATTCAGCAAATATTAATTAAAATCATCATCATATCAGCCGAAATACGTCCACGGATGGACAAGGACTACCCCCAAATATCTCCACAATTGCCAGTCTTGCGCTATTCGCATCCAGCAGTTTCCAGCGACTCGCACAAGATCATCGGTCCATCTTGTGTCAACGGCCGTCGGTTCTACGAGCTATGTGCCCCGCTCACTGCCACTTCAGTTTTGCAATTCTTCGGGCTATGTCGGTGACTTTGGTTTGCCTGCGGACTTCGACATTTCCGATTCGATCCCGCAGGGAAACTCCAAGCATAGCCCGCTCCATTTGGGTGACCTTGAACCTTCTAATAAGGGCCATAGTGAGCGGCCACGTCTCTGTTCCGTAAGTCACACACACTGGTCGAAGACTTTTGACTTGAGATACTGCGGTATTTTGGACGAGAAGATGTTACGTAGCTTCCCGAACGCTTCTTTTAATATACCAACCAAAATCTACAGTCCACAACTGCTCCAAGCAATCAGTGTTTCTGTAAATTAGCCTTCTATTGAAATATGAGGAATGCTACCTCCATATAGCTCCTGCCAAGCCTTTTATCCGGTAAATGTGTGTTTGTGTTCAGTGGCGTGCTGCACGCCTGTAATGTTTGCAGTGTTACTAACATTTGCACAGTAATCTAAGTGGTGTTGGGGTTGTTGCCAAGAGCGTCGCGTGCATGCCTGTCTCCCGCACGACTGCATTGTTAGAACATAATAAAGTTACTGGTTGTAATATATTTATTTACATTTTATTTTATTGTACAGAAACATGTACATGTGTATAAATAAAAATGAATCAGCGAAATATTCCTAATGTCCTAATGGTTTGCTGGAAGGAAATTCATTCAAAGTCAAAGTCAAAAATCATTTATTCCGTAAAAAATTTACATTTATGTGGAATCGTCATATTTTTTACCCTACCGTGCAGTGCATGACGTGGCAGCTACTGAGAAACACTGCCAGAAAACTCAGTAGGAATCCTTTTAATTAATTACAATCATGTGTGTTGACTCAGAACAACTCAATCTCAAGCACTTTTATCACTTAAATAATCAGAAATTTTGTAATATGCCCTGCTACACAATTCAGCTTTAATAATTCTTTTAAACTTATTCGTAGAAATTTCTCTAATATCATTGGGAGGTTTGTTATAGAATCTTATACATTGCCCCATATAAGAGATATTTTGTGGAGACGGGTAGTATGCAATATGAGATTATTCTTGATTATATCTAGTATTTACATTATGTGTATCGCTCCTTTTACAGTAGGAATCGATATTTTTATGCACATATAGTAAGTTTTCATATATATACTGAGATGGTACAGTTAGAATGTTAACCTCTTTGAACTTTTCTCTTAGAGACACTCTCGGGCCAAGATTATAGATAGATCTTACAGCTCTTTTTTGCAATATAAATATGGTGTTAATGTCAGCAGAGCTACCCCAGAGAAGAATTCCATAGGATATTACACTACGAAAATAACTGAAATAAACCATTCTAGCTGTATCAACATCAGTCAGCCGTCTAATAGTTTTCACTGCATATGCTTTAATGCTTTAATTAATGAATTAAGCTCTCCTTTGTATGTGCTTGCCTTTTCTTTGGTAAAATTTACCTTACATGCATGTTTCTGTGTGCAATAAAGAATAATATTTGTCTATATTTGTTTGAAAAAAAATGATTTTGAGTGGCCATAAGTAGGTTTGCCAGTAATATCTCAAGCGACCTGATTTTTGTAAAATATACTCGAGAGTGTTTTGTTACACGTCACACAAACGACACGATTCAAAGGTTTCGAGTGCCTGAAGGCTCTCAGCCCATCAAAGGATTTCCCAGGAGCGTATTTAAGGAACAAAATATGGAGTACTCTAG
This sequence comes from Pseudoips prasinana, assembly GCA_951640165.1. NCBI lineage: Eukaryota > Metazoa > Arthropoda > Insecta > Lepidoptera > Nolidae > Pseudoips > Pseudoips prasinana. Next base: position 23,773,037 of record OX621260.1, read on the forward strand.
TAGGTACCTAAACAAAATAAAAACAAGGGCGATCGTTTTAAAATCGTGGCTTAATGATACTCGCGCCGACATTGAGAACGCTCGAAAGAAAGGAAGTCCATGTAACAGAAAATGCCGCGAAACAAAGTTTTTACGCGAAAATTTTACACATAAATTACGTCACATGCGTTGTTATCCGCCATTATTTGGTCGCAGTGAAGTTTCCGCTTGCGTACATTTTTACAATATTTCGAGAGCTTAGCAATTTGTCTTAAGGCCTTCTGATACGATTGTGTGTAATTCCAATGTGTTGAGTGGAGTGCTGTGGAAGGGAATGAATACTTGATGAAATCAAATTGTTATGTTAATTTATACTGCCTTTTACAGCACTGTAGATATCTGTGCCCAAACATTCACGACAATGACTACATGTATGGCGCAGCGCCTAAGACAGTCGTGCCTATTGCGGGTTCGAGTCCCGCGCTGGACATCTATTTGTGTGACCCATAAATAGTTGTCCTGAGTCTGGATGTAAATTGTGTACGTCTATTATATGTTTGAAAAGTACCCCGCGACAAAGGGATTAGATTCCCTAGTGCGGACATTGTCTTTAAAAAAAATCAAAGCCATCATCAGTCAGACAGAGGTGGCGAGTTTGATTCACATATCGAACAATTTGACTAGCCTGTTAGTCTAGTGGTCATTGACTCTGAATGCTTATCTAGAGGCCGTGAGTTTATATCCACACAGGACAAATCTTAGTGTGATGAGCACGATTATTTGTTCTGTGTCTGGCTGTAATTTATACAACAAATATAGATAGAATAGAAGAGAATAGAATAAAAATACATATTTTATAGGATATTACATAAAAAGTTGTACAAAGGGCGGTCTTATCGCATAAAGCGATCTCTTACAACCTTAGGATGGATAGGGGCTGAACAATAACTAATAGCAGTAGGTGTGCAACAAGACATACACCAAAATAGTGGTATATCCATAAAAAAAAGATATTTAATAAAATTACTGTTAAAAAGAAGGAATTGAAAAATAAACATAGTAAATAACTAAATAAGAAAAATACTTTATTTAACGTAGGTACCATAAATTATACAGACAAATAGTGTTCTATAGATACAACACTGAGAGACAGAGAAGGTGAGCTTGTCAAAGGGGGGGGGGGGGGGGCTTTGACACGCTCAACTTCTCTGTCTCTCAGTGTTGTATCTATAGAACACTATTTGTCTGTATAATTTATGGTACCTTTCCGTATAATTCCGTGTAATTTATGTCTGTATAATTTATGGTACCTTTCGTTTCCTTTCCCTTTAAACTACGTCAGAGTCGCAAATCTCAGACTCTGTCGAGTGTTCTCTCCTCTTCCACGTGATTGACCCGGTTTCCGCCCAGTATATAGTGTTGCCCAGTAATGCTAAGAATTAGGCCTTTTGTTTAAAAGTCAATTTTCTTACCTTACCGTGCAGTGCATGACGTGGCAGCTACTAAGAAATACCGCCAGAAAACTCAGTATGAATCCTTTTTTTAAATCAACAGACACGCCATTTCAATGCAAATTATTCGACGTATACAACGGCCCCTGGTGGTTTAGTGTGGACACATATAAATCCTAAGTGATGGAATCAGGCGTTACTTTGCGGAAATCCATAACAATCAAAATACATAATCAATATGTAGTGTTAATTCCGCTAATTGTCAGTTTAATCATGCCGGGATGCAATTTGCACCGCCCTCCCGCCCGCAAAAAACGTGCACATGCAAGAAGGACAATATTAAAAAGCAAATTACATGCGCCAGTACGATACCCAACACGTGTTTCGGTCCTCCACGGACCATTTTCAAGGGCTGCTAACTCGTCGAGTGCTCGAAGGAGACTAAAAGTCAACGAGGCGAGCGCTCTTTTATATACTACCAACCGCATGGACAATTATTTCTAACTACCCCCAAATATTCGTAGTAAAGGAGATGAAACTAAATTTGTTTGGTCATTCAACAATGCAAAACTATTACTGCTATGTTTTAATATTTCTAATTGTTCCAACACACATAACCGGAAACTTTTATTACAACTATGTAAAATATTATACGTATTATTGTCGCCCAAGGAATGGCCAGTTTCGATTAAATGTTTGGCGTAATGAGATTTATCAGGATGGCCATTCCTATAAGCAGCTACATGCTCTTTATATCGTTTTTCAAAATTTCGGCCTGTCTGACCTATATATACCGCGTCACAATCATCGCAGACCAACCTATACACGCCGGATTTCTTGTAATTTTCCAAATTATCTTTTCCCTTACAAAGACGTCGTATAGTTTGGTCCGTCCGAAATGCAACGTGAATATTATTTTTACGGAGTAAATTGGCAATTCTATCTGAAATTGGGCCCATATAGGTCAGACTACCGACATATTTGTTAATACGGTCAGGGGGGCATGCATACATTAAAGAGCGAACCCTACATCTCTGATTATTTTTAATCAAATTATCAATAATAGATTTTGGATAACCGTTTGATAACGCGATTTCATAAAGAATATTAAGTTCTTTTATGTAATTCTCATTAGATAAGGGGACCGACATTAACCTATGAACATAACTGCGGAAGGCAGCTAGTTTATGTTGATTGGGGTGACAGGATGAAGCGGGAATAACCATATCGGTATGTGTTGGTTTCCGATATATTTGAAATTCTAATTTATTATGGACATTAGTGATGGTGAGGTCAAGAAAATTATGAGAATTTTGTGATTCTAATTCCAATTTAAATTTTATTTTAGGGTGGACATTGTTTAATTTAGTAACAAATGAATGAATTTGACGTTTGTTACCAGACCAACAGATTATTATGTCATCAACGTATCTATAATAAAATAAAATGTTGGGTTCGCCCACTATATATCTACGTTCAAAATCATCCATAAATATCTCTGCCATTAATGGACTTAACGGTGAACCCATGGCCAACCCTTCCTTTTGGCGGTAATATTGATTGTTAAAACGAAAATAATTTTGGTGCATGCATATTTTTGTGAGTTTTAGTAGATCATACATCTCTCCAGGATGTAACCGTTGTCTCTCAAAGTGTTCACCCAGAATATGTAAACATTCCTCATGAGGGATATTGGTAAATAGACTATCAACATCTAGGGACAGTAACTTAGCGGAAGATGGAATGTGAGTATCTTTAATTTTTGAAATCAAGTCTAAACTATTTTTTAAACTGAATTGAGGTTGAAAGGATGCTTTTTTACTTAAAAGGACATTAAGATGTTTGGCTTAATTGTACGAGGGGGCACCAATATGAGAGACAACAGGGCGAATAGGAACGTTTGCTTTATGAGTTTTTGGCAACCCATACAAAACAGGTGATCGTGGGTTCATGGGGATAATATTTTTTAATTGATCTGGAGAGATGTAAGACGTACCCTTAATAGCATCTTTTAACTCAATCGTAAACTTTTTGGTGGGATCAGAATCAAGGTATTCAAAATCGTCACCCTGGATGACATCATTAACCTTCAGATTATAATCATTTCTATCCAGAATTACGACTGAGTTACCCTTATCAGCTTTTGAAATTACTAGGTTATTCTGGTTTATTTTATCATTTAAAGAACGAAAAATAATATTTTCTGACCTACAGTGGATAACCGGTGTCTTTAAAGCTTTTTTGATTTGAACTGCTATCTGATGCTTAATGATGCCGTCCTGTTTACTTCTAAAGCAAGCAATTTCCGAGTCAACCGCCAAAGTTTCAAGGGATTTCTGGGAAGGCCTAGGTTGAATATTATATTTCAAACCTTTTTCTAACAAAGAAATTTCATTTGGTGAAAACTGAGTATTAGAATAATTTTTGACACGGGGATAAAATGTATGCGTTGAAATCGGCAAATTATCAGAATGGTTGAAATTATCATTGCGGCTCTCCCGAGACAATCGCTCCAACTTCCGCGATTGTATTAGATATTTTTCATGCACCTCTTTCGAAGCCAGATCTCTAGCCTTGTTATCTAAAATATCAAACTCCACGTTATGTAAGTTGAAACTCAATTCGGTATATAATATTTTGAGGTGGAGCTTGATACCATCTCTAACAGAAAACCAATACTTGCATTCCTCATTCAACCATATCTGCTTAGCCTTCCTCAACGCTATACTACTAGCTCGGTTATGTGTGTTGGTACGCAAATTAATATAATGGGGTATTACATTCAATTTCTTACATTGTTGATTGAACCATACGTTTTGTGCTGCCAAACGGTGGAGTTTGGTTAGCTTGATGTAAAGTTTTGCCTGCTCAGCTATACTTGCTGACTGTAGATAAGTGATGGAATGAGGAATGCAAGTATTGGTTTTCTGTTAGAGATGGTATCAAGCTCCACCTCAAAATATTATATACCGAATTGAGTTTCAACTTACATAACGTGGAGTTTGATATTTTAGATAACAAGGCTAGAGATCTGGCTTCGAAAGAGGTGCATGAAAAATATCTAATACAATCGCGGAAGTTGGAGCGATTGTCTCGGGAGAGCCGCAATGATAATTTCAACCATTCTGATAATTTGCCGATTTCAACGCATACATTTTATCCCCGTGTCAAAAATTATTCTAATACTCAGTTTTCACCAAATGAAATTTCTTTGTTAGAAAAAGGTTTGAAATATAATATTCAACCTAGGCCTTCCCAGAAATCCCTTGAAACTTTGGCGGTTGACTCGGAAATTGCTTGCTTTAGAAGTAAACAGGACGGCATCATTAAGCATCAGATAGCAGTTCAAATCAAAAAAGCTTTAAAGACACCGGTTATCCACTGTAGGTCAGAAAATATTATTTTTCGTTCTTTAAATGATAAAATAAACCAGAATAACCTAGTAATTTCAAAAGCTGATAAGGGTAACTCAGTCGTAATTCTGGATAGAAATGATTATAATCTGAAGGTTAATGATGTCATCCAGGGTGACGATTTTGAATACCTTGATTCTGATCCCACCAAAAAGTTTACGATTGAGTTAAAAGATGCTATTAAGGGTACGTCTTACATCTCTCCAGATCAATTAAAAAATATTATCCCCATGAACCCACGATCACCTGTTTTGTATGGGTTGCCAAAAACTCATAAAGCAAACGTTCCTATTCGCCCTGTTGTCTCTCATATTGGTGCCCCCTCGTACAATTTAGCCAAACATCTTAATGTCCTTTTAAGTAAAAAAGCATCCTTTCAACCTCAATTCAGTTTAAAAAATAGTTTAGACTTGATTTCAAAAATTAAAGATACTCACATTCCATCTTCCGCTAAGTTACTGTCCCTAGATGTTGATAGTCTATTTACCAATATCCCTCATGAGGAATGTTTACATATTCTGGGTGAACACTTTGAAAGACAACGGTTACATCCTGGAGAGATGTATGATCTACTAAAACTCACAAAAATATGCATGCACCAAAATTATTTTCGTTTTAACAATCAATATTACCGCCAAAAGGAAGGGTTGGCCATGGGTTCACCGTTAAGTCCATTAATGGCAGAGATATTTATGGATGATTTTGAACGTAGATATATAGTGGGCGAACCCAACATTTTATTTTATTATAGATACGTTGATGACATAATAATCTGTTGGTCTGGTACCAAACGTCAAATTGATTCATTTGTTACTAAATTAAACAATGTCCACCCTAAAATAAAATTTAAATTGGAATTAGAATCACAAAATTCTCTTAATTTTCTTGACCTCACCATCACTAATGTCCATAATAAATTAGAATTTCAAATATATCGGAAACCAACACATACCGATATGGTTATTCCCGCTTCATCCTGTCACCCCAATCAACATAAACTAGCTGCCTTCCGCAGTTATGTTCATAGGTTAATGTCGGTCCCCTTATCTAATGAGAATTACATAAAAGAACTTAATATTCTTTATGAAATCGCGTTATCAAACGGTTATCCAAAATCTATTATTGATAATTTGATTAAAAATAATCAGAGATGTAGGGTTCGCTCTTTAATGTATGCATGCCCCCCTGACCGTATTAACAAATATGTCGGTAGTCTGACCTATATGGGCCCAATTTCAGATAGAATTGCCAATTTACTCCGTAAAAATAATATTCACGTTGCATTTCGGACGGACCAAACTATACGACGTCTTTGTAAGGGAAAAGATAATTTGGAAAATTACAAGAAATCCGGCGTGTATAGGTTGGTCTGCGATGATTGTGACGCGGTATATATAGGTCAGACAGGCCGAAATTTTGAAAAACGATATAAAGAGCATGTAGCTGCTTATAGGAATGGCCATCCTGATAAATCTCATTACGCCAAACATTTAATCGAAACTGGCCATTCCTTGGGCGACAATAATACGTATAATATTTTACATAGTTGTAATAAAAGTTTCCGGTTATGTGTGTTGGAACAATTAGAAATATTAAAACATAGCAGTAATAGTTTTGCATTGTTGAATGACCAAACAAATTTAGTTTCATCTCCTTTACTACGAATATTTGGGGGTAGTTAGAAATAATTGTCCATGCGGTTGGTAGTATATAAAAGAGCGCTCGCCTCGTTGACTTTTAGTCTCCTTCGAGCACTCGACGAGTTAGCAGCCCTTGAAAATGGTCCGTGGAGGACCGAAACACGTGTTGGGTATCGTACTGGCGCATGTAATTTGCTTTTTAATATTGTCCTTCTTGCATGTGCACGTTTTTTGCGGGCGGGAGGGCGGTGCAAATTGCATCCCGGCATGATTAAACTGACAATTAGCGGAATTAACACTACATATTGATTATGTATTTTGACATATAAATCCTACTAATATTTTAAATGCGATAGTTTGTGAGTATGTATCTATGGTTGTTTGTTACAGAAAAAAGAGTAACTTTTTCATGCTAAAACTACCCAACGGATTTTGATGAAACTTTGTAGAAATATGGCTTATATATCCAAGTAACACATAGGCTTATGTATAAAGTTTAACGCGGATAAAACCGCAGGGCACAGCTAGTACTAATTTTTTTAAGAAAACAGCGCCCGCATTAGGGAATTTAATCCCTGTGGCGCAGGGTACTTTACAAACATATAATAGACGGACACAAATTACATCCGGATGTAATTTGGGTAAAAGTAGGTATAGATTTATATAAAGTAGGTATAGATATAGCGGTTTAGACAGTCGCCTCGCTGCTTCGTGTCGCGGGTTCGAGTCCCGCGCCGGACAACTATTTGTATGACCCATAAATGTTGTTCTGAGTCCGGACTAAGAACACGAAGCAGCGAGGCGACTGTCTAACCCGCTATATCTATATCTACTTTATATAAATCTTTATCAAATAAGTAAAACAAAAACTATTTTCAAGGGCAAACACTTTTAGCGAAAGGAGGCCATTTAATGGACAAATTCAGTTCAGTAGTTCAGCTCCTGTTAGAAAAACTGAAAGCTTCGAATAACTTTAAATTTAAGCTATAATTTTGGTTTATTATATCACGGATTTTCTAATCTAACGTCTAGACAATGTTTAATTATTATTTTCCACCTTCTTAACTTTTTTAGTCATAAATTTTCAGGCTGGGTAATTTTATGTTAATACAGTTTGACATTAAGCCAAACTGTAGGTGATTAAAATTATTGTTTCTAATAATAATGACATACTTTTATAAAGCAAATTACATTTGATTCAGGAATAGTTTTGTACTTTTATAAATATAATTGTTCAAAGTCGATATGTGCATACATACTTACATACATAAATCTCAGTTCATTTATTCGGATCTTCAACAAGAAAACATTTCATTTCATTCCATCAACTCAAATATAATAATAAATACAATAAACATATTATGTTACTTGCTGCTACGGAACCTTTCATGGGTGAGTCTCACTCGCACTTGGCTGCTTTTTTCAATTTAGATTGGATAAAATGAAATCATAGGTAATTATAAAAAAATAGTTCTTTTTATATGATTAGAATTTATTCAGCTTTAAACATAGGTAGATTTAAATCACAGTATAACTGATAAGTGTAGTAGAATGGTTTTTAGAATAATACATACATACATAGACTCACGCCTGTTTCCCAGAGGGGTAGGCAGAGACAACGGACTTCCATTTGTAATGATCCTTGCACAGCTCTTCACTAGAAGTGCCCGCGGACTTCGTTCCGCGTTATAAATATTTATGACCCTGCCCGTTTGTCCCGTGTAATACTTCGGGTTAAAAGTTATGATGATGAATCATAACTTTGACACTCCACAATAACGTAGCTTTATATTGGTGAAATAATTTTGAAAATCGGTTCAGTAGATCCAGAGATTACCCCTTACAACGTTACAAAATCACAACCTCACAAATGTTACCTCTTTACAATATTAGTATAGATATATGCTCGCCGGTTTTGTGTACTTCTGACCTAGCCTTTCTTGAGAAAGTCTCCGAATTTTCAGAATAACATTGAGAATATTAGTGAATGATCTAATAGATAAAATTCAATAAACTACATAAACGTCGTGTGATCATTGCGTGAAAGGAACTCTGCCGGTACTGAAACTGGATACATCGTGATTAAGCTGGTAAAGGAGATAGATTGCCAATAGTGAGCACATGTTTCTATCCTCTATATAAAATGTAGCCAACGTAGTGAATTAAAGTAAATTAATTTTTACTGAGACACCAACGAAGTGCTCAGTGCAGACTGCTCTAAACTAGTCAATTTATTAGGCTACGTAAAGCCCTATGCCAAATGGTTCAAGCTGATACAAAATCAAATAGTTCGATTTATATAGAGAAGTACCCACCCAAAAACATATCTGTAATTTAAAAATTGATGAGGAAAATTGTATAGGTACGTTTCCAAGTTCATTAAATGCACTGGAGATATGTTAACTGGTTACTCCATACTCAATTAAACAGCAAAAAGTGAACAACCAAAAAGTATACCTTAGTGGACATTTTTTTTTTATAATGCAGTGGGAATTCCTACTCTTGCTATCACAAAATGTGTCTGCGGATGGGTATGTCGAATTGTCTATTGGACGTTTATTTCAATTTAGGCCAATGGTACTATTTCTTGCAGAATCATTTAATGACGGCACCATTACCTTTAAAAAATACTCACATAATACAAAGCCAACAACAGGAGGTTATAACTGTCATACTCTTTACTGCCTCGTTGGTCTAGCGGCAGAGTGGACAACCTCAGATGATGAGGTCTAGGGTCGGTCAAAAAGTAATATTGGGACACGTCGGTTACAAAAAGTTTTTAGTATCAGCCAGTAGTCAGTATGTTGGTGGGGCCTTGAAGGGCCGTAAAACTGACCCATTGGATCATGGAAATGGGGGAACAGAAAGTACACCTGTGTGGCAAAGATTGTTCATTATAATATGTCCCGTTAGATGGCTAGTCTACACGGACATTGGTCGCTATGGCCGTAATTTATCAGAAGGACATTATAATTAAATAACCATAAGAGTATGTTTTATCCGATAGCAACTCAACTCAAGGATCACTCATTCATAAGTGTAGCGTGTAATCACAAACCATCGTCTCCTTAGCCATATTAGAGGGATAGATAGGACCCACCACACATCGTCACGATGACTTCACACCAAAGATTATTAAAATTTTTGATGTCGCAATGCTAGTTTTTTTTAATATCCGGATTAAATAGAATCTTGGGGCAATAGAATCCTCAAAAAGGAATTATATTTTATTTTTTTATTAAAAAAAGTTCTTCTACTAAGCTAACTGAATTGCAGCTACAATAAAATCTCGTGCCCACACCTCAGGGGCGAAGTCTTAACGAGAAAATAGTAGCAGTAAATCAGAGGAAATTTCTTCTTATTGAATTTCCTTTTGTCGGCGAACGGAAGACCCGCCTAAGTTTTTATTCCGAATGGCCGCCTCGAGACACGGAGCTACAGTTTTTTGGCCAATACTTGACACCCACTAAGCATTATCAGTAATAAATCAACTTTCCTATTATCCACGTACTATACAATATTTACACTGTTATTATAGTTTCAGTTTTATAGTCAAACCAGACGTTATTTATAGAAAATATAGTAGTTATATTTTTTTTTGCTTTAAAAGACAACGCCCGCACTAGGCAAATTAATCCTTGTATTACAGGGTACTTTGCAAACATATAATTTTTTTATAGTTTTTAAAAGACAACGCTCGCACTAGGGAATCTAATCCCTATGGGTACTTTACAAACATATAATGGGCGGACACAATTTACATCCAGACTCACAACAACTATTTATGGTTCACTCAAATGGTTTCCCTGCGCGGGTATCGAACACGCGACTGTCTTAACTGCTGCGCCACACTTGCTTGCATTATTTGAGCACTTGTGTCCGTGACTTCAAATCTCAGATTTATTTGAATCCTCAACAAGGAATACACCTTATATATTTATTATTTATTACAATGTGTAAAATTATAAACAATTGCAGCGACATGACAGACATTCACCATAACACAACTGCCATATTTTATAACATTATAAAACAACATCTCGATACCAACACGTACAACATATAATGCACCAAAATCCTGTTTGTTTTTACTTATTTAGTCCCTTGGTTAGTTCTTATTTACCTGTTATTCTTAGTTAATACTTCAAGTTTATCCCAGTTTCTTTTATTTTATTATTATATTGTTAGTCATAATTATATAATATATAGATAGATAGATAACTCTTTATTGTACACCAAATAAAATAAAATATAAGGAACAAGGATGCATTACAGAAATGTACAATTGGCGGCCTTATCACTAAATGTGATCTCTTCCAGACAACCTAGGCAGAGATTGGAATATATAACAAAATAGTTGCGGTAGTTGTCAGTGTACAAAAATGATGACATGGTACGCACTGGTACCATGACAAAAACAGTGAACTTAATACGCTACAAACTTATACTTAACTTACATATTACATAACATATACATATACTATATACATATATATATAAATATATACATATATAAATAAAATATATATACATTCTTGAAAATTATAACCATAATGTACACAAGAGCTATTTTTAATGCTGAAGTTCTAGACCAATTAAAAGTAATCAATTTGTACTTTGTTGAAGAGACAAGTAGTGTTCTTTCACAAGATTCTGAAACTGTCGTAGTGATTTTGCTTGACGAATTACTAATGGCAGTGCATTCCACAGACGAGCACCTTGCACAGCAAACGATTTATCAAAAAATATTGAGGAATGCTCTGGCATTTTTAATCGAAGATTTTGCGCTGATCTTAGTAACCTCGAATGTGACTCATACAGGAAAGAAAAGCGATCTTTAAGATAAGAGGGAGTAGAAGGAGTAAACAACACATTGTAAAGAAGTGACAGAATATGAGCATTCCGGCGAAAGCGAATGGGCAGCCACTTGAGCTTGTTACGAAATTCCGTGACATGATCATATTTACGTAGACCAAATATGAATCTTATACAGACGTTCTGGAGACGCTCAAGTTTATCAAGCTGGGCCTCGGTAAGATCAAGATAGCTGACATCTGCGTAATCTAGTATTGGAAGAAGAAGGGATTGAGCAAGCGCAATTTTGGTGCTAGTTGGGAGGAAGTTTTTAAATCTTCGCAAAGATCCAATCGACGCAAATATTTTGCGACTGACGTATTGAAGCTGAGGGCCCCAGGAGAGGCAGTTGTCCAAGTATATGCCCAAATTTTTTACTTCGCGACATAGCGGCAAAACATTGCTACCAAAACGAAGTTGTGGAAGTTGAGACCAAGACACTTTAGCTATCATCCTCGAGCTGCCAACAACAATGACCTGGGTCTTCTGAGGGTTAATAAGTAATCCGTGCGCACGACTCCATTCACTGATAGTAACCAGATCAGTATTGATATTGCCCACAGCTTCTGCCAGCCTATTTAAAGGAGCCTGATTGTAGATCTGAAGATCGTCTGCGTAAAGGTGGTAGGAAGAAAGAAGGCTTTTTGAAATGGAATTTATAAAAATTGCGAATAGTAATGGAGATAAAACGCCACCCTGAGGCACGCCTGCAATAGTATTGCACCAAGAAGAACATAAATTCTCGATACGAACACATTGCCGGCGGCCAGACAGGTAACAACGAAACCAGTCAATAACTGTTGGAGATACGTTAAGAGAGCGTAATATCCCCAGTAACACATCAAAATCCACAGTATCAAACGCATTACTAAAATCGAGCAGTGCAAGCGCTGTTAAATGACCACGTTCTAACCCGGCTCTAATGTCATCCGTAATATGAACCAAGGCTGAGGTTGTACTATGGCCAGGACGAAAACCAGACTGGAAGGGATTAAGGAGATTATTTTTCGTGAGAAAGCTACTTAGTTGGTTGTGGACAAGGCGTTCAAGGACTTTGGAAAGGAAAGGCAGGATGGAAATTGGGCGATAGTCGGAAAAGGATGCTGGGTTGGCCTTCTTTGGAAGGGGCGTAATTTGTGCATCTTTCCATATTACTGGGAAGACACCGCAGCTTAAAGATGAATTTAGGATGTGGGTAATGGCAGGAAGAATTTCGTCAAGGATAGGAAGGACCATATTACGGGTGATATTGTCATTGCCTACTGCGTTAGACGTAATGGATAGAATACTCTTCCTAACGTCACAATCAGTCAACTGACTAAGAGAAAAGGGAGAGTAGCTGGGACAGGGAACGGCTGAAAGGTCACGTAAAGTGTTAAATTTTGTTGCCCTGTCGAAATTGGGCGAAGTAGTGAAATGCTTATTAAGTAAATTAATATCTAAATTGTTAGGAGTAGCATCATTTCGAGCTTTCCCTATTCCCAATGACCGCAGAAATTTCCATATTTTTGCTGGATCTCCATTCTCAACCGAGTTATGGATGTGTTGGCGTTGTGAATACCTACACACCTTATTGCAGCGATTTCGAAGAGAAATATATTTATGCCGATTCAGATCGTTAGGCCTACTCGCATACCGTGACTTAGCTGCCGCTTTCTTAGCTAAAAGAGTTTTCGTTTCAGATGTTAGCCAAGGTGCGGGGAGATGCTTAACTTTTATTTTACGCAATGGGGCATGCACATCGTATAACCCAATAATACTGGTGTTGAACATCATAATTTTCTCGTCGACCGAAACAGCAGCAATCAGAGGAGCCCAGTCAATGCTGCCAGCATCCGCTCGAAGACAATCCAAATCTATACCACCAAAATTGCGTTGTGAAATTAATTTAGATTTTGCCTTAGGAAGGCGAATTTTGTAAGAAAGGAAAAGTAGGTCATGGTAAGAGAAAGCATCAGCTATGCACTGTCCGTGCTTAGCGACGTGGTCTTTCGAAGAGACAAGAATAAGATCAAGAAGGGAAGGACTACAATTTGGAAAATGATGTGTGGCGTTAAGAGCAAGGATAGATAGGTTACTAGATTCCGCAGCAGAAATAAGAGATGAAGAACGAGAGTCATTCTTCAACAAACAGGTGTTGAAGTCACCCATCACAATTGTATGGCTATAGGAAGGTGAGAAAGTTTCTAGTAATTGTTCAAAAGAAGAGAAAAAATTTATCCTAAGAGAGGGACAGTAGTACACGCCCAACAAGACTTTAGTGTGGTGAAGCTCAATTTCGAGAAAAAGATGCTCACCAGCACTTGCAGGTGGCGGCTGCGAGGACATACTTAGGATAGAATATTTAAAATTATTACGTAGGTATATGGCAACTCCACCACCTCCTGAACCAGTACGATCATTTCTGATCAACTGAAAATCAGGAAGTGAGTAAGAGGCAGAAGGGAGACAAGGTTTTAGCCAAGACTCGGAAACGAGGATGGCATGGATATTTTTGCATTGAAAATTTGCCAGCATATCGGGGAAATGGGCCGGAATACTTTGGGCATTAATATGAATCACATTGAAGTTCCCAAGAACATCAGAAAAAACACATTCAAGATTGTCAGTGAGCGATGGTATACTAACAAAACTGTCATCATCACTACTAACCGAAAAGAAATCTTGATCAGTATCATCATCTTCAGCATCAGTCATATAATATTATATACTATTACTATTACAAATATAAATAAATATGCTAATAAATAATTTTAACAATTAAACTTATATGCACTTATCTACACTCAATACCCGCCAGTGCAGTGCTAAATACATTTTGATCACACCATCTGAGGCATTAATAGAAATAAAATTAAAACAAAGATAAAAACAAAAGAAATACAAAAGTATGGCTAACCAGCTAAAATATTTTAATTAAAACTATACAATATAGCACAAAACTATTATATTGTATAGTTTTAATTTATGATAAAAGCTCAAAATATATATTATCTTATACTTAAGAATAACATCAATTTTAAAATATAAGGCTACAAATGGCTTAATGCGTATTGCACATAGAGAAAAGGAGAAATAAATTAACTCTAAATACTTGCCAAGAAAATATGTATATTTTTGTATAAATAGACTGCAATAATATTAATATATTATTCAGAGTTACGGAGAAACCGAACATTAGACTAACAGACTATTTCCTAAGTTTCAGATACTTCTCCTTTTCTTGACACTTCGATAAAATCATGCAGTTAATGCTCCTTTTCTTAATGTCCGATAGACACTTTAAGAAACTAAAGTTGTTGTAACAACGTAGTTCGTTATAGACTCTTTGGTTGTTGTCCAATAAGTAATCATAATGAGAGAACTGAGAGATAACCTATACTAATTAATGACTAAACAACAAGAAGATATCAAAATTAAAAGCAAGCTTAATACTAAATATATATAATATAAGAAATGAGTAAAAAGATATATCACTCACACAATAAGCGATTATGTTCAAAACATGTTGCACTACACACCGGATTGTCAGAGGACTGGACTTCATTTCTTTGTGGCAGCTCCTCGTTTAGGCCTAGCTGCTGCGGTGATAACCTTGCTAGTTGAGGTGCTCTCCTTCGTGATGTCGTCTTGCATCGCAGCGAGCGCGATCTTATTGAGCTCCTCCATCGTTACGACCTTGTGTATTTGGCCAGTTGAAGCTTGGATATATATAATGCCATGGCGACTCCAGCAGCTTGAAACTCCCCAACGCTGGCGCACAGTCATAAAGACCTCATGCCTGGACTTAGTTAGGAACTCAGAAATTGTGACTCCACTACCTTTAAACTTTGTCTTACCAAACCACACACTATCATGAGCTTGGTAACTTGAAAATTCTACCAGTATTGGCCTGGGTCTGTCAGAGGTTGGAGCACGGCCCAGACGATGTGAACGCTGAATATCAGCTTTAGAAAAGTCAGGCAGCTTCAGCTGCTTGGTAATAGTGTTGACTACAACCTGAGTTGTCACCTCCTTCTTCTCCTCTGGAACACCATGGAACAACAGCATCCTACGCCTTCCTCGCATCTCCATTTGGTCATTACAACGGACAAGGGCATCCAGTTGTTGTTGGAAGCAGCCAAATGATTCATAAACGAATTTTTTAAAGGCAGCAAAGTCTGCTGCTAAAGTGACTGCAGTGGCAGGTGTGCTAGGTGTCTTCTGGAGCTCTTCAAAATCAGTCATGCGCTTCAAGAGGGTCTCTTTCATCCTTGAGAAAGCTTGCTGCATGGACTCCATTTCAAACAGTGAATGGTGTTGTGATGTTGTGATATAAGTTGGACAAAAGATAACACTAGGCTGGCAGGGTGAGTGTATTAGCTTAACTTTAAGCACATTAGATGTCAATAATAATAATAAATGTTAAAATTAAATTAAATTAATTGAGCAGCAAAATTCAGTACAACTTCTTTATACAACTACCCGCGTCCAAAAAAACCTATTATCTTAATAATTAGAATATATTGTAAAAACACACAGACATTTTCGTACTTTTCATTTTTCTAGATAGTAAATAGCCATAGTTAACTCCTTAGTTATTTTTGTAATCTGCATTTATTTGAAATTTCGCAGTGTTATTCTCAAAATTGATTTAATACTAATAATATATGAATTAATTATCTACACTGTATCTGTTTCACCTATAATTAGAATTGCTTTTTTGTACAATATTATTATTAATTTTTATAATTGTATCACTAGAATTTAATTTTAATGTATTGTAAAAGTCGTTTGTTAGCTAATATCTCTTTGTTTTGTGTTCACATACCTATCTATTCTTTATATTATTGCATGTGGTGTCAGCCTATAATTGGTTGTTGCACAAAAAAAATACCTAAATATGTCTGTACAATATGTTATGAATTGTGTAAGCGATCGTTGGTTGACCTAATAAATAAATTAAAAAAATTAAAAAAATATACAATTTAGGAATTAAAAGAATTTCATCATAAAAAAGAGGTTTATTCACACTTCAGAATTAATAATTTAGAAATTAACTACAATTTTCTTTTGACAAATCACTTACAACTAGTGATGAAAATGACTAAAGAGACTGAATTAGACTGACTGTCATTTACGGTCAAATTGGTAAAAAATGGCCATTAACTGTCAAAAACGGTCATTTTCAGTCAATTTGATTTCAGTAATATTTTAGTACCTTTTAAGTTTTTGTCGTTGTTAAAAGTCTACAACTTCTAAATTGAAACAAAGAAGTGGTTTTTATGACTTATAGTAATATAGTGTTAATCATTTTACATTTCTAATCATGCGTGCATTTAAGACAAAATGGCAACGTCGCATCGCCTCGCGCAGCGAATTTGACGTCGTCTTATCCTCTCATGATGTAATAGAAAAAAAACGCTGCTTCATTTAAATTTGCATATAAATTGGGTACCTAAATAAATAAATAATTGGGTGGTAGTCGAGAATAGACAACAATATTTGAGTCAAATTGACTGTAATTGACCGGTCATTTAAGGTTTATGACAATTGTGACTAGTCATATTCAGTCATTTTACATCTCTACTTACAACGACAACCACAGTAATCACTGTAATAAACACTACACTTGAGCTTAAGATAAACCGACAAAGCTTCCGCACGCGTCGATGTCTGGTCCTAAAAAGAGAGAGGCACCCGTTGACTCGCCATGTATTATATATAGTATATAGGCAAAGTCCCACTTGACACCTCAGCGATCTAGAAAATCCTTACAATACAATTTATACACATTTTACAATATGCTCCTTTTATTAAGTACAGGAGATATTTCACGTCATACAATTATAAATCCTCGCAGACAAAATCGAACACAAATTCTCATTTGTCTAGAACATCACAATCCTACAAATATTATAAATGCGGAAGTTTGTGATTTGATGTATGGATGTTTGTAACACTTTAATGGGAAAACTCCCGAACAGATTTTATTGCAACTTTCTAGATGTTTTTCCGAAAAATGATAGGCTATGCTAGTATATGTAATTTATCTACCACATTTAGTTTTATCTATTGAAAGTTTTTTTAAAACATCCTACTAATACTATAAATGCGTAAGTTTATGAGTATGGATGTATAGATATTTGTTACTCTTTCACGCAAAATCTACCGAACGGATTTTGTTGAAACTTTCTAGTAATATAGCTTATATATCCGAATAAGAGATAGACTATAATTTATAAAGTTTAACGCGGGAAAAACCGCGAGGCACAGGTCGCTTATTTGTAACGGAATCAGGCTTCGAAATTGCTTCAAAGTATTTGAAAATATATCGAGATTATCTGATGAACTTGCCATGACATTATACTTGTCGGTCATCCTCATAAGCGGCGCATGTTCGTTCTAAATTATTCGATTACGCGGAGCTTTCATCAATGGATGGCGAGGAATTGTGAAGGGAACGTTAATATTAATTTTGCTGAGAAAATTATGGGAGCCAATACCTTTATTCAACAATTTATACAAAAATGTTTGATCAAAGATTGAACGGCCAGATTTTAGAGACATGAGTTTTAAAATGCCTTAGGCCTTTTTGTAATTATATTATATTAAATTTCTGCTCTGTATGTGTCTAGCGGTGGCGTGTTCATCCGCAGATAACGAGGTCCTGGATTCAAATCCTGGTATGATAACTATGATGAAATATCATACATTACTCGTATTAAAAAAATAGAAACAATTACTTTATGATTTGTAATCACACCAATATTATAAAGGCGAAAGTTTGTGAGTGTGTATGTTTGTTACTTCTTCAAGCCTAAACGGCTAGAGCGATTTTAATAAAATTTGGTATAGAGTTAGCTGACACCCTGGATTAACACATAGGCTATAATTTATAAAGTTTAATGCGGTTCTTCACCAACAATAGTGTATCTAGCTCTCGGCGACCGCTGCCGTGGCACACTCGCTTCGCTCGCTCGCCTTCGTGCAATAGATGGTCACAGTTCTAAATTAGCCAAACTCAAATAGAGTAGAAAAACGAAACTAAAAATTATAGGGAACTAACTTTTGTACATTTATTTATAACTAGCTGTACCCCGCGGTTTTACCCGCATTAAACTTTGACGAATAAAAATGATTTAGTTATAAACTAGAAAAAAAACAATTATCTTAACTTGTCCTTCTTCTTTATACATTACAACCCAATCTCCTAAAAGAAGCAAATTATTTGAGTTAGGCTAGTTTAAAACTGTGACCATCTAGTGCGCAAAGGTGAGCGAGCGAAGCGAGTGTGACGTTTCACACTCGCTTCGCTCGCTCACCTTTGCGCAGCGGCCGCTATTAGAGCTAGATACACTATTGTTGGTGAAGATTGGTGGAAAGTTTTCAAAATTCCCATTTTTAGAGCTTTGATTGTTTCATAACACTATTTTGATGAAGTTCCTATAGTTTTCACTAAGCACCTCAACTTTTTATGGGTTTTGACTGACAATCTAAATTTTAAATCAGACAAACTTTTGCAGTCAAAAGTATTTTTGACCAACGTCCTTAGTTAAAAATACTTTTGACTGCGAAAATCAGTCAAAAATGTTGTTACGGCAGCGGTCAATAATACTTTTGCCTAGATTTTTGACGGTCACCGTAGCCTAGTAGTTCTCCTGCCTACGAAGCTGGTGGTCCTGGGTTCGAATCTCGGTAAGTGCAAATATTTGTGTGATGAGCACGAATAATTTATTTCTGAGTCATGGATGTTTTCTATGTATATAAGTATTTATCTATCTATATAAGTATGTATAACGTCACCTGGTAGCCATAGTACAAGCTTTGCTTAGTTTGGGGCTAGGATGATCTGTGTGACATTGTCCCCGGATATTATATTATATTATTATATTATATATCATACCTCCCCAAGGATCATCTTGGAGAATATGACATAATCGCCACGCTTGGCAGATGGATTGGCGATAGCAGTTAGATGGTTATAGTTCTCAGAAAGAAGCTAGAAGCATGGGCTTCTAGCTTGTTTTCCTCGGATATACTTCTACGCTCCTCACGGGATGAGATGGGGTGATGATGTTCTGATGCATCACACAGCAATACATGATCAATCAATGGTTGGTAAATGGTTGCCTTTCATGCCACATGCAGCTTGTGGGTTAAATTCTAAACCATCTATATAAGTATGTATTTACAAAAGAAAGTAGTATATGTAATATATCAGTTATCTTGTTTCCATGGTACAAGCTCTGCTTAGAATAGAATAGAATACTCTTTATTGTACTCACTCAAACAGGATAATTACATAGAAGACAAAATAAATAACACAATAATGTACAATGGGCGGTCTTATCGCATTAAGCGATTTCTTCCAGACAACCTTTGGATGGATAGGAGCGCTAAATATTTAAAGTAGTAGGTGTGCAACAAATGAAGTAGAGAAAAAGGATAAAACATTGTAAATATATATATATATATATATATATATATATATATATATATATATATGCATGCTTAGTTTGGGATCAGATGGCCATGTGTGAATAAGTAATGTCCCAGGATATAAATTTTTATTTACTTATTTTTAACTTTTCTTATGTACAAATTGCCAATGTGCAGACATATCACAGTTGCAATTTTATATTCTTTAGAGATAGTCTAGATAAAATGGCAACAACTCCAAAACCTTGACTTATTCTTGTAGAGCGTTACAACATGGCTAAATTAGGTCATCTGTGCTGTAGCGAAGATCTTTATTCCCAAAGTTTTCAACTTTTATCGACTTTATTCGGAACTTCGATTTAACTTCGAAGTTAGCACCTACTTGATGCAATCGGACGTACAGTTTCACGTTACAAAAATCAAACAGAATAATCGTCTAAGGATAGGTGAATGGAGAAAGTATACAATGAAAGCTTTTGAAGTGTCACATGTTTGCGTCTTTGAAGGTGGATAGTGGAAACTCAAAAAATTATACCTGTTGGCCTAGTGGGTAGTTACCCAGCCTGCTAAGCCAGAGGTTGTGGGTTCCGTCACCACCCTAGACAAATCTTTGTATACAGCGCGGTAATGCTGCCAGTATTCTTGGAACATTACCAATACAAGAATATTAAGAATACCTTTAGCTTAACGCTTTAAGTATTTAGTTATTATATAGTATATCTGTATTAATTTAAAAATATTATATTTTTACGATTTTCACAACATTTGAAGATTAAAATACTTATTAATATTAAAATTATTTTTTTCAAGACAACGCCCGCACTAGAAAATCTTTTACTATTCTTAACTTTACAAACATATAATAAACGGACACAAATTACATCCAAACTCAGACCAACTATTTATGGGTCACACAAATATGTACTTGTCCAGCGCGGGGCTGCAACCCGCAACACGACGCGGCGAGGCGACTGTCTTAGCCGCTTCGCCACACGCGCAGTCAATTAACTAATCATATTAAAAATAAAATTTTAGTTTGAGTACACTGAGAAACTTATTATTTTATCTCACTATAAATTATCCATTCAGGTAGTATTGATTTCACAAACTTGTAGTTTTCGGTAGACAAAGTAAGCCCTGCAAATCTTGGCAACTGTAAGAAGAGCCGAATCCAATGAAGTTTATCAAAGTTATCCGGTTATGAAAATCTTAGAGTTTTCAGACGGAGCAAAATAATTACTTTTCTAGAAAGTTTTGGTCCCCAATCAAGCTCGTTTTAGGAGTTACGTAACAGTGGCAAATCGTGTAAAACTTAGCCTATTTAACGTTTGGTTCGCATAAGAATGGGTTATAATTTTATAACCGCGGACAGGTACCTAGACTTCATGATGTGCCCCGTGGTTTTACCCGCGTTAAACTTTATAAGTTATAGCCCATGTGTTAATCAGATTATAAAGAGAGGTAGGGCATAGCGTTCATTCGCTCAAAGAGCAGCCCGACTTTAGTGTTGCAAGTGTCCATGGGTGGCGGTGATCACTTACCATCAGGTGACCCACGTGCTCGTTTGTCGCCCTATGACATAAAAAAATCAAGGGTGTCAGCTAACTTATGGAGTTAGCTGACATCAATTTTCTGACCTTTTGGATCTTCATGCTTGATCAATCTTTCGGGGGCTCAGTACTCTAACTCAAAGTATTATTACTTATAATACTTTGATACTTTAGACATAGATACTAAAAATCGTGTACCTTTGCCTTCAATAAGCTAATATCTTTATATTTGTCTATTAACATAAGTAAGTTCTTCTTGTTTTCATTTCATCCTATACAATTATATACTTTATATTTTTATTTTATGAAATAACTAGCTGTGCCCGCGTTAGCTCTCGCGTGAGGCTCTCATGCAACAAACGTGATTATTTGCCGTTTTTATAGATAATGGTACGAACCCTACGATATGCGAGTCCGACTCGCACTTGGCCGTTTTCTATATATTTTTAGTTATTTATATTTTAGGTCTTTCGAAAAGCTAATTTAATTCTAAGCTATAAATAACAAAAACAGATGATACAGCATGACCCAAGATTCCCCTAGTACATCAAAAATCTAACAAACTACAAAGTCATAAATCTTTCAACTTTCCTAGCAAGCATTTATCATATGTGGCTAAAATGATTTAAGTATTCACACGGGTTTACAGACTCGGCAAAGTTATTAAATTCTTTCTAAAAGTCATAAGATTAAAACACATTTGAAAGCATAAAACGCATTCCATGAAACGAAGCGTACGTACAAATCTTAATTGCACGCGCCTCTGGTCCAACGAAACGTTCGCTCTTGACGTTTTAAAAATATTACTTTTGCCTTTAAATAACATTTATTTAGAAGCAAGCGGACTCGAAGCAAAATAATGAGGCGACGCGTGAATTTACCGAGGGAATGTAGAGTTGTGAAATAGTTGAATCGGTCGCCTTTTCTGTTTGTTCGACCGTGCTCCCGTGCTAGGAGTTAGGCGGAAAATATTATGATACCGAGTTAACTCCGTACACCGATTTTTTATAAATTGTAAGTTAACTTAAAAGAAACACCTTCTTTTTATATCAGAGGGCGACAAACGAGCAAGTGGATCACCTGGGCCTCTACCGGCTAAGACACAGAACATCGATTTCTTTAATGGCGTTCAAATAAATAAAGGTTAAAAATGACTTAATCTATCGTTAAATCGGCTTCCATGAGCTCATGTGACGTCATAAATGATCTGAAGTCGATTGTCAACGTTGAAGCCGATTTAACGATTGATTAAGTCATTTTTAATCTTTATTTATTTGAATGCCATTGAAGAAATTGATGTTCGGCGACTTAGCCGGTAGAGCCCGTGATGGTAAGTGATTGCGGGTGCGTTGCCGGCCTTTAAAAGTCAGCAAACAAGTGTTGCTGATCCTTCCCCCCACCCCAATGAGCTCTGGTGACCTTACTCACACTCGGAAACACAACATTAACACACACATACACCTGGTACACCTTCCACTAAGATGCAATAGTTAAGTTTATTTAAGTTATAAGTAAACAGTACAGTAAGAGAGGTAGGGCATAGCGTCCATTCGCTCAAAGAGCAGCCCGACTGGGGAAGTACCTCCACCTTTCAGAAGACATTTCTTAATAATAACATTAATAGTTTTAATGTTGTGTTTCCGAGAGTGAGTAAGGTTGCCAGAGCTCATTGGTGTGGGGGGAAGGGTCAGCAACGCTAGTTGCTGACTTTTAAAGGCCGGCAACGCACCCGCGACAATCTGGTGTTGCGAGTGTCCATGGGTGGCGGTGATCACTTACCATCAGGTAACCCACTTGCTCGTTTGTCGCCTACTGATAAAAAAAAATCTAGAGTAGAAAGCGATAAGTTCACTACATTTAAATTCGTTAGTACACACATACATACATAGATGCCTGTTTCCCAGAGGGGTAGGCAGAGACAACGGACTTCCATTTGTCACGATCCTTGCATACCTCTTTCGCTTCGTTTACTGACATTATATTCTTCATACATGCCGCGGGGCATAGCTAATTTTTAAATATATTTTGCAAGTAAGTTTGTTAAATAGACCATTCGAATATACTATAGAAAGTAGCATGACTAACGAATTCGAATCGGAGACGTTCTAGAAGTACCCTAAACCGTCGCCGGTTTAGGGTACTTCTGACCTGACCTTTCCTAAGAACGTCTCCGATTCGAATTCGTTAGTCATGCTATTTTATATTGCTAAATTATGACGTGCATCGTTAGCCTAAAGTAGGTTGCAGAGTTCGACGGTCATCGAAGCCTTGTTGTTAGTGCTCCTGCCTACGAAGCTGGTGGTCCTAGGTTCGAATCCCGGTAAGTGTAAATATTTCATATTCATATTCATATTCATTTATTTGCATACCATAATGTGAGTGAAGGTGTTGACAATAGGCTTAAAGCTTAGGTACAGTTATGGACCCTGTAAGGGCACAGCAACATAAGTTTTAGAGTATTTACATTCAATTAAACATTAAAATTACATAATGGCATCTGAAATATAATAACTTATAACTATTTAATATATTTAGATTATAATTAAAATTTATACAATATTAATGTCTGGGGTCACTTCATAATATAATATATATAACTTATAATAATTGAGATAATAAATACCATTGTTTATTTAAAATGCATGAATGTCAAAGTGAATGTAACAGTAATTTAATTAAATATTATAATCTGTTGGAGTTTCAGTCATAGTTTATCATTCATGTATTCATTTATATTATAGTAGGTTTTGTGTATTAGAAATTGCTTTAATTTATTACTAAACATATTATACTGACTTATATTTTTAATTTGTTCCAGTAGTTTATTATATATTTTTATTGACATTACATATGTACTTGATGAATGCATTTTAAGTCGTGATGTTGGAATGTTTAGTCTATTTTTGTGTCTTAGAGTAAATCTATTCTGTATGTCTTCTCTTTTGGTGTATAATTCGGGATGTATACGTACAAACTTACAAATTTCGTATATATAAATACAAGGTACAGTCAAAATCTTCAGTTCCCTAAAGTGAGGTTTACAACTATCGATTTCTTGTATATTAGCTATAATTCGAATAAGCTTTTTCTGTATAGTAAATAGAGTAGGCGCGTCAGTACTATTACCCCATAAGATGACACCATACTTTAACCATGCATAAGCGTACGCATAGTACATGACTAGTGTAGTTTTGAGGTCTGTAGTCTTTTTAATCTCTCGGAATGCATATGAGAATTTAGAAAGCTTCGCTCTTAATTTTTTTATTTGGGACTTCCAATCAAAGTGTGAGTCTATGTCTAGGCCCAATAGAGTGAACTTTCAAACAGTTTCTAGTTTTGAGTCCTTGAACCTAAAATTTATGTCTAACGGTGTTTTTTGGCGAGGGTGAAATGTCATTATTTTAGTTTTAAGAAGGTTAATTTCCAGATTATGTTCGGTCATCCAATTTGTAGTATCATTCAGTATTGAGTTCAATTTATTATTTAGGTTGATATTTGAGTCATATTCTGCAATTATCGATAAATCATCTGCAAACAAGACGCAGGGTTCTTTTATATGGTTAGGCAGGTCATTGATATACACAAGAAATAGAAAACAGCCAATAACGCTTCCTTGCGGGATTGAGGCTCTGATTGGTATGTTATTAGACCTGAATAATTCTATTTCATTTGTTTTGTGGTTGTAAAATTCTATCTCTACCAGTTGTTCTCTGTTTTGTAAATAAGATGTGAACCATTCATGACATTTGCCGCGGATTCCTATGTTAAATAGTTTATTTAATAATATTTGAAATTGAACTTTGTCGTAAGCTTTTGTCATATCTAACAATAAACCTAAGGCATACTTCTTATTGTTAATGATATTGAGTGCTTTTTGGACGTACTTGTAGACTGCCGAAATAGTGGATCGGTTTTTTCGAAAACCATTTTGACTGTCATTAAATATGTTGAACTTTTCACAAAACGCGTAAACTCTCTTGCACATGGCTTATTCAAATATTTTTGAAGCTGTTGGTAAGAGGGCAATGGGACGATAATTATTTGGATCAGTTTTTGTATTTTCCTTATGGATTGGTTTAATAAGGGCTTTTTTCAAAAGGTCAGGAAATACGCCTTCTTCAAACGACTGGTTAATTAATTAGTAAAATGGTAAGGTAAGTTCGTCTGCACATTGTTTCATTAGGGTTGGTGGTAGCTCATCTATACCATAGCTAGATTTGTTTTTTAAGTGTCTTATTATTGCGTTTACTTCATAGGGATCGACTGGGTCCAAGAAGATAGTATTTACTGTGGAAGGGATGACAGTAGGGGTTCCAGTATGTGTGCTGTCAGTTGGGTTTGATCTAGCTTCCCCAATAAAAACAAAAAAAAATATTAAAGATGTTGGCTATCTCCTTGGGCTCTGAAGTTACTCCGTTATTTATTTGTAGGCTTATATTATTTTTTTCACGTTAACATTTTTTGTTCATACGTTCATTAATAATTCCCCACATAGTTTTTACTTTATTTTTAGAATTCCTTATTTTATTTTTGTAGTGTTGTTTTTTTGCTGTCACTACAGTCTTCTTTAATATTTTTTGTAATATTTGGTTAGGATTTGGTTTTTAGTCTTAGTTACTAATATTGTAAGTAATCTTTTATTTTTGCAAGAGTTTCTTATTCCTTTTGAAAGCCAGTATTTATTACAATTATATTTTATGTTTTGTGTTGGTATGCATTGATTTAGGATATTAATTAGTGTGGCATTAAAAGCGTTATAATTTTCGTTAATATTGTTTTCAGTCGTTATAATTTCATTGCAGTTAATTTCCTTTAATTTAGATTTGAACAGTAGTATATTTTTATCGTTGAATCTCCTTTTTTTTATGTACCAGTTGGTTTGCTTTGTTTTTTGGGGAATATTTAAATGTAAAATTGTACTATTATGATCTGAAAAGCCTAGCTCTTCTACTGTAGTGTACATATCATTATGTTTGAAGTTTGTGAATATTAGGTCTAAGCATGTTTTAGTAGTTGGTGTTGTGCGTGTTGGTATTTTAATGTGTTGTTTTAATTGATATTCCTGCATTAGATTTAAAAGTTGGTTTGTTTTTAAATTATCTGATAAAACATCAATATTGAAATCGCCCCCGATGATTATATTTATTTTGGAGTACTTTATATTTATATATTTTAGAATTTGTTTCAATTGTTTATAAAAAATGTCTTCCTCTCTTCTGTTCCAATACATCGTTATGATAAGTAATTTTTCGTTAGGCAATTCAGTAGCGCATATTTCTAATACATACTCTTTAGACAAGTCCGTAATGTCAGTTCTTTGTATGTGGTCTATGTGCTCTTGAACTAATATACATACTCCTCCACCTATTCGACTGTTACGGCAGAAAGACGCTGCTAATTTGTAACCACTGAAATGAATGATGTCTAGCTTATCTTGTGAAAGCCATGTCTCCGAGATACCTATTGCGTTGTATGATAAATTTTGGGTAATAAAAGCTTCAAGTATGTCCTGTTTATTGTTAAGGCTTTGCATATTTTGGAATAGTATTTTAAATGGTAGGGTATTATTTTCGAAAAATATTGTTTTTATTTCCTTCTATCGTGATAGGGTGACAAGGTAGGTCAGTGTTATTCATATCTATGCTTTGATTTTCCTGTATTGTTGAATTTAGGTGTTGTTGTTTGTTCGTGTAGGTTTTCATAATGATCGGTTTTCCTTCTATGTACAATTTATTATTCTTTATTATTGCATGTAGGCCATTTTTCCTGGCCTTTAACAGTTCTTCTCGCATTTGCGCTCTTTCTTTTCGTGCATTTACATCCAAAAATTCTGATATGAATAGTCCCGTTCCGTGAAAACATTGGTTGTTATTTAATATATACTTTGTCATTCTCTTGCTGAGCAACTCAATAACTAATGGCCGGCTCTTTATGCTTCTTTTTCCCACTCTGTACATCTCTTCAATATAGCCTGATAGGTTTACGTTCATAATATCATGGAACAATTCTATAAGTCGGTTTTGGAGTTCATATTCAGGCTCTTTATAGTATTCTTCAAGACCGTAAAGTACAATTTTTTTACAGTTAATTTTGTGATGTGAATTTGTGTGATGAGTACGAATATTTGTTTCTGAGTCATGGATGTTTTATTATATTATATAAGTATTTATTTATGTATATAAGTATGTATATCGTCGCCTGGTACTTATAGTACAAGCTTTGCTTGGTTTGGGGCTAGGATGATCTGTGTAAAATTGTCCCTAAGAGTAAGCAGAAAAATGTACGGCGATGAGACCGTTCAGTCACCTCTACGCGTCGGGGGCAACTCTCGCCACACTCGCACTACTTGTTTCACGAAACTAGAGAACAAATTGAAAACTTTCCCGAATCTAAAACTACATAACTTCAGTCAGCAGTCGCGCCGGTGTTGAAATATTATAATAATGTCCTCCTAGCCAAATTTCGGCCACGGTGGCCCGTCTCAACAGAGATTAGCCATCTGCGCGGGACATATTATAGTGCTCAAGTGTGTGCGCAAACACAGGAGCACTTTCTATTCCATCACTCCCATGATCCGATGGGATGCCTAGCGACACGACCGGAAAGAGGTCAGGTACAGGACCGACGGCTTTACGTGCTCTCCGAGGCACGGGGGTATAATACCGACAACGCCCAGACTTCGGGCTGATGCCGTCATATTTTGGACAATTCTTTATAAAGTACCTAAATAACCTTATAAGATATATTATTGTAAAGTTTCATTAAATCCATTTAGCAGTTTTTACGTGGAAGAGCAA
Organism: Pseudoips prasinana; assembly: GCA_951640165.1. Taxonomy (NCBI): domain Eukaryota; kingdom Metazoa; phylum Arthropoda; class Insecta; order Lepidoptera; family Nolidae; genus Pseudoips; species Pseudoips prasinana. The sequence goes on from OX621260.1 coordinate 23,801,142, forward strand.
CAAACATCCATCCATCCATCCATACTTACAAACTTTCACGTTTATATTATTAGTAGGACTCCTGCCAAATATGTCAGAATTGAATTTGGAAATACGTTACAAAGGCACGAACCAAATATTTTGTTGTAAGGTTCTTTAAAATTTTCAATATAAATCAACAAAGTTCCCGAACTGTTGTATAGAAGTCTTATATATACAGGGTGGCCGAGAGGTTTACGTTCAAACGCAAAATTTAGATACTTTATTTTTTTATTATTTAATAAAGTACCAAGTATAGAACTTTATATGTATTGATTGTAATACATATAAAGTACTATACTTGGTATTTGTTACTTTAGTCTAGAGACTAATAAGTAATTTTATATTAACCTAAACTTGTACATAAACATAATTAATTCTAAGAATCAGTCCACCGACTTTCCTTAGTCATATTTGTTAAGGGGAAGACACTTTGTTCATGTGTTCTTTATAATTACATTATTGCTATCACTAATCACTAAATAGGTACACTAATCACTAATCACGGCACTAGTTCATAGGGTTTTGTTCTCTTTAAACGTCTCACTAGCTCTGTAATGTCGAGGAGCTGGATGGCCTCGACGTTCACATGATGTAGAAACCTATGTTCATGAGCTGTTGCGTATTTCCGAACGGTCTCTGCAACGGAGTCCATCTTTAGATCCCGGTGTAAATCGTGTAAATTTCTTATTTACGATATCTCGTAACACTTTATTCTGGAATCTTTGGATGATATTAATGTTGCTTTTTTTGGCACAACCCCACAATTGTATGCCATAAGTTCATACGGGCATTAAAATTTGTCTGTATAACAAAAGTTTATTATGTACTGCCACTGGTGAAGATCTTCCAAGTAGCCAGTACATTTTTTTATATCGCAAATACAACTCTTTTCTTTTCTTTTTGACGTGCGCTTTCCAGCGTACAGTCCCACAAACATTTCTGACCCGGTGGCAGCGTCGCTGTTATCGCATTTAGTGTTGCTAGTAACTATTTTTTGCAATAAAGTGGGTAAGAATAATATGCACATTGTAACGTAAATATTACTTCACTAAAAAGCAAACAAATACTGTCATTACTAATCTTTATATATTTATACAATAATTATGATCATTTACATATAACGTATGCTAAGTGTTCGCTAACGGAGATACTCCAGGTATTATTATGTCACCGGAATGGTTTAATTCAGAAGTCATTTCATCATCATCATTATCGGAATCACTGCTTTCACTTTCACTATCACTACCTAAATGAATGATGAAAGGCTCGTCTAAGTATCCATCCCTTTTTCGCCACACATTTTCAATATTTTTTACATGATCGCAATGCATTTGCCAGCTTCTGCAATCAATGATAGGATTTCAGAATTCGATCTATCAATATTCTGATCTGCTATAAATTTTTGCATTTGCTTGCTCTTTTTCTTTCACAAGTTTTCTTACAAATCGCTCGCGGACACCTACAAAGGAAATAGCAAAAAATAATTAAATAATGAATATTTTAAAATATGTATTTTAATTTAAAGAGCGAGGGGGAGTTTCGTATTTTTTCAGAAGCTGACAACACTAACCTGTAGCAACAGCTACGCATTCATACAACTTAGTGAAGGGTATAATTGGTGCCTGAAGGCGTTATTCTTCCTTCATATAATTCAATACTTGTAATATAACGTTCCCCGCATCAATTTTTAAAGCTTTCGGCATTTTTCACAATTAAAAACCACAAAAAGAAAAATAAATACGCTCAACAAACAATCAATGGCAGGAATGTCATGGATTGACATTTCAAACTGGCGTCGTTAGTTCTACTTTTGGCCACCGGGCCAGATAAGTTTGTAGCACAATAATTTGGCGTCGAGTGTCATTCCCAGATATTTAGCAGTATCTGCGTATGGAACTCGTTGGTTGTTGATATATAATAATATATACAGTATATAATACTTTATGATGAGGAGTATCCGAATCACCAACCATAGACGCTCTATTTTAATGTATTTTGATACTTTGAAAATTTATGAGAACTGAGCTCAAACCCTAATTTAGAACTTTCGAATAAATTGTAAGTCAGTTCTACAATGATTAGATATACTATACTTTTTAGGGTGTTACGTTAAACTATGCCAATTAGTTATCACAAAAAACTGAACCAGAAACGTTCAACAGAACGAGAAAAAAAATCGAAAACTGATGTTAGTTGAATTTACGAAAAAAAAAATTAAAACAATTCTATCTCGAAAACTACGCAGTCGTAGAACATACATGGGAGTGATTCGGATACTCCTCATCATAGAGGGGCGCATTGGATCCGGTGGTAGCATTAAAGCGCGACCGTCGTTTTAAACACAAGGTCCGTTATAATAATAATACTGAATTCATACCTTAGTATAGACAGAACCATTCAGACAATATGTAGTAAAATATAAATTTCAATAATTAAACCTAAACAAATAAATTGTATAAATGTTCTAACATTCCGTGTACCTAAATATCTGTAATAACTAACTAGAAATAATAACTGTATTACTACAAACATGTTCTGACTATTTACAAGCGCTTTTTTAAAGTCTACGTGAATAAAAACCTAAAAAAAATGTTTTTTTTTTTAAGAGAAAACTTGTTTAACGGCGTTGTGCAATTTGACCACAGGTGACCTGATCGAATATTCGTAAGACGGAGAGGTCTTTTTTTCCAACTGGTTGTTTATACACTCACATGACCGCAGCAGATTTTTCTTAATTATGTAAGACTAGCTGTGCCCACGACTTCGTCCGCGTGCTAAATATCACTTCTATTATAAAATAAATTGTATAAATGTTTTAACATTCCGTGTACCTAAATATCTGTAATAAGTAACTAGAAATAATAACTGTATAACTACAAACATGTTCTGACTATTTACAAGCACTTTTATAAAGTCTACGTGGATAAAAACCTTTTTTATTTTTATTTTGATGTTAATCTAGTATTTAAATTATTTTATCTAATTGAAATTGTATGAATCTCATTTATATTATTATCTTGTGATTTAATCCTATTTTTTTTCGACATACTTGTGTACATATTTCTATCTTCTTCACTATATTAAATTCTTTTTATTTGTATTATTAATGTATTTAGTTTATCAAATATCTGTTATTTCATTTCATTTTATTATAGTATGTAATGGGGGTTAACTATCCGTGGACCCCACAGTCGGGCGCAATCAGAATATCAGCGCTGTCGCAATATTGCGACGGCCAATGCTGAGATAGATGCCTTTTCACCTAGAACGGACTAACGAATATTAAGTATAAGATTTTCATTGTTTGTTTTTCTATTATTGTATAATTTCATTGTTATGTCCGTCCTGGTAATGAATAAATGATTTTTTCTTTCTTTCTATTTTATTGTAAAGTATCTTAATTTTGCGTTTGAACGTTAACTCCTCGGCCAGCCTGTATAGTTGGTATAGAACGTGCATCGAGTCGTAGGAGAGTGTGACAGTATTTCAGTAGTAAATCTCCGGAGTGCGGGTTTACACGACGCGACGCGACGGCACGCTATCTGTTGCGACATATTTGGCAAGCGCGCCGGACTCTCCGCCAACTGTGACAATGCATTCGTAGGTACAAAACGGGAACTTATCTGATCGGCTGGCTTTTCAAATTAATACCTACTTACGATCCTGCATTTATTTCGATATAGAGTATTGCGCTGACGAACAAACTTTCACATGGGCGGTCCTTTTGTCTATGTTCAACTTGAGACCAGTTGAGATGGTACATACGCTAGCACATCAAGCTACCGAAATCTGACAAATTTCCCCAATTGGAAGTGAACCTTATGCTTATGATAAAGTTGAAAATCGATTAAAGAAATTTTACAGATTGGGGTGGGTGGATGTGCTGGCATCTGCACGTAAATGCTTGCCTTTCACGCCGTAGGTCGTGGGTTCGATTCCCACATGTCTGTTTGTCCTGAGTCTATTTACAAAAGAAAAGTAGAATATATGGTATATAGTACTACTACTTTGGTTTCCATAGTACAAGATCTACTTAATTTGGGATCAGATGTCCGTGTATGGCGCAGAGGTTAAGACACTTGCTACGCCGCGTCATGCCCTGGGTTCAATTATTTGTGTAACCGAACAACTATTTGTGTGACCCATAAATAGTTGTTCTGATTCTAATAATATCTTGTAATTTGTGTCCATATATTATATGTTTGTATTTATTTAGATTCACTAATGCGGGCGTTGTCTTTAAAAAAAATGTTTGCGGGTTCAATGATGCAATGTTAACAACAAAAGCGTATGCTTAAAATCAAAGGTGGTTATTATCGAGCCCGTGTTGTCGCTTCTCATTGTCTAATTTCACAACGGAGTCCATACATCATAGAACAAACGCAGTCGGGAAGAATGGACGAGCCGGTCACGAATAACATTGCTTAATACGAAAGTTGTTAACACAGAGCACTGTACTTATAGACTACTAGCAGTGCCCGCGAACTTCGTTCCACGTTATAAATATTTTTGTCCCTGCCCGTTGTTAACGCGTAATACTTCGGGATAAATAAACATTATGATGATGAGTCATAGCCTATGACATTCCTCAATAACATAGCTTTCTATTGGTGGAACAATTTTGAAAATCAGTTCAGTAAATCCAGAGATTACTCCTTACAACAACTCACAAACGTTACCTCTTTATAATATTATAAGCATAGATATCAATTCATCTTTAATTAAAGCACGTTTTCAATGAGAAACATGGATTAGATACAACCAAATAGTGTCGTGACTCCAAACGAACTGATGCTTTCTCTGACTGATAAATATCAAAAATATCTGTCCTCCTCCATACTGCCTTCATCCTACTAATATTATAAATGCGAAATTTTGTGACTGTGTGGGTGTGTGAGTGTGTATGTTTGTTACTTCGTCACGTCTAAACGGCTGGAGCGATATCAATAAAATTTGGTATGGAATTAGCTGACACCCTGGATTAACACATAGGCTATAATTTATAAAGTTTAATGCGGGTTAAACAGCGGGGCGCAGCTAGTATAATATACAACCTCTTTTGAGAGACTGAAGCTGTGCTAAGGAATAGTAATGTGTTCTGAAAATAGTTTATTATTATGAAGTGTTTTACCCGAGTATTGCGATTTTGAAGATCTCCCTTAGATCCCTGATAGGAAACCCTCACTGCTGCGAGTGTTGCAGTATCTTCTGGAATCCTCGGAGGTAACCATAGTAATTTAGACTGTAGACTCACGCCTGTTTCCCTGAGGGGTAGATAGAGGCAACGGAGTTGCATTTGTCACGATCCCCTTTTGCATCGTGTATTCTCATTATATTCTTCATGCATGCTCTCCTGTAAAAATTAATAAAATATATAGTTATATTATAAATTTCACATAATGTACATATGTGTTGGTTATCATTAATTCCTTATATAACCGTCAATTTATTTCTTCTCTCGAGACAGCTACTTCTTTTACATAAACTATCTTGGCTTTATTTTAAAAAGTATATAAATGCGTTCAATATGGCATGCGCAAATTCATTTAGTCCCTGGAACTGGCGATATTTGCCGGTGAGAAAATAAAAGGCAGACGGACCCGTGTGCTGGATTATATTGACTTTTATAATATGCATTTTCACTCATGGTGCGGAGAGTAAGAATTATTTTCTATTTTTCATAAAAGCAAGTAGCCAATAAACATATATGTACATGTCGCCGTAAGCGTGTTCTATGCTATGGTAACTACTTACCACTGATGCTTACGGCTGATTCTGAGGTTTTCTATATATTCCCGACTAGGCATAAATATATATGACATTAACTGTAACTTATTGCGATTACGTTGTTTATACAGAATAATTTGAAAATATGCATAAATTTAGAAAAGACATTTAATAAAAATCAGCAAAAAAGACATTTAAAAAGTGTATGATGTAGGTAGCATTGGTGTCAAAAACATGTTCTATAAATTTTAATAACTAACATTAAACTAATATTAATTTTTACGCTGTTTAAACGCCGTAGTGCGCCATCTAAAAACACTTAATCTGTAACTAAAGCATTTTATCGTATTATTTATGTTAGTGATCGTTCGTTTCACACTAAAGACATTTGAAAAGTGTATGATGTAGCGTTGGTGTCGAAAATATGTTCTATATATCGTAATGCTAGTTGCAAACGCAATAGTACGCCATCTAGAAGCACCTGTTCTGTAACTAAAGCATTATATCGTATGATTTATGTTAGTGATCGTTCGTTTCACACTAAAGACATTTAAAAAGTGTATGATGTAGCTAGCATTGGTGTCGATAACATGTTCTATAAATCGTAATGTTAGTTGCAAACTCAACAGTGCGCCATCTTTAAGCACCTGTTCTGTAACTCAAGCATTATATCGTATTATTTATGTTAGTGATCGTTCGTTTCATACAGAAGTAGATAAGTGGCGTAGTTTTTATTTTAGCCAGCACCAAACTATCAGAGTAACTCACGCGAACGGGCAATCATGGCCGGTTCATGATTCTGATGAATGCAGCACATCGAAACGTTTTGCTGGTGAAAAATGAATCATATCTCCAGTACATAGGAATGGCAATTAATTTTAGATTTTTTTAAAACTCTGTTTTGCTTTTCACACCCTTTTATTCTGAGTAATGGGTAGAATTACCACTTAATTTTAATTCATGGTTATACAAATATGATTCAAACCTAAAATCAAATTCATTTTTTCATGTGATTTTTGGTATTACATAGGCAATAGCCTCGTTATTTCATTCTGTCTCCCGCTTTGCTCTGGAGGGAAGTGGAACTATTCATTTTCAAATTCCTCCTTGTTTCTTTCTGATTAAATTCGTTGCAAGACAGTTAAAGCGATTCTGTGGGACACGGCTGAGCCTCACCGCTCAGTGTCTTGAAATGCTTGGCTTTTGCGGCACTGGTCGTGATCGGCGATTCCCACCCAGGGGCTCAACCGGGTAAGTCGCCGAACATCCATTTCTCAAATGGCGTTCAAATAAATAAAGGTTAAAAATGACTTAATCAATCGTTAAATCGGCTTCTATGAGCACGTGTGACGTCATAAATGTTCCGGAACCGATTGTCAACGTTGAAGCCGATTTAACTTTTGATTAAGTCATTTTTAACCTACATTTATTTGAACGCCATTTAAGAAATCGATGTTCGGCGACTTACCGGTAGAGCCCCAGGACAAATATTTGTGTGCATGTACATGTCTGTTTATCCTGAGTCTGAGTGTAATTACCTATATTTAATATGTTTATTTACAAAAGATTTTGATATGTGTAATACATCAGTTATCTGGTTTCCAGTTCAAGCTCTGCTTAGTTTGGGATCAGATGGTCGCATGTGAATAATGTCCCAGGAATAACACATAGACTTTACTACTTAATTGTTAGCTTGATAAGTACAAGTGTACATTCAGTCAAAAAGTATCGGGAATGGATGATTTGTTTATGGTTCCAAATTCAATTTTTTGTTTTTTTTTTTGTTGTTGTTAGATTGGCACAACTGTTTTCCATTTTGGCGCGGAGTTTGAGTTGTATCTGTTATTTATATTAAATACAGTGCTGGTTTTCGTAATATCATATATAATGTGTATTGCGAATTTCGTAATGGACAAAAATATCGAACAAAGAGTTTGTCTTAAATTTTGCATCGCTAATGGAATTTCGTGTTCGGAGTCACTGAAAATGTTACAGAAGGCTTACGGTGAATCGACTTTATCAAAAACTCGTGCTTATGAGTGGTTCAAAGCGTTCAAAAGCGGACGAGATGTGATGAAAGATTTGCCTCGCTCTGGTAGGCCATCAACGTCTGCAACTGAAGTTAACATCGCAAAAGTGAAGGAAATACTGACTGAAAATCCTCATTCAACTTCTGAGAGAGATAGCCGCCGAACTTTCTGTGTCTCACGAGTCGATTCGTACCATTTTAACTAATCATTTGGGTATGAAACATGTTGCCGCTCGGCTAGTCCCAAAAGATCTGAATTTTCTCCAAAAACTCAATCGCATGAAAGTCGCTGAGGACATGGTAGAACGAGTCAATTCCGACCCAACATTCCTGAAACGCATTGTTACTGGTGACGAGACGTGGGTTTACGAGTTTGACATGCAAACTAGTCAACAAGCTTCGGAGTGGCGCCTTCCAACTGAACCGAAACCGAAAAAACCACGCCAAAGTCGATCAAAACTCAAAGTCATGTTGACTGTTTTCTTTGACTATCGCGGTGTTGTGCACTCTGAATTCTTACCGGAAGGTCGAACGGTAGATAAAGAATATTATTTGAGCGTTATGCGGCGTTTAAGAGAGCAAATTCGACGAAAAAGGCCAGATTTGTGGAAAGAAAATTCTTGGATTTTGCACCACGATAATGCGCCTTCGCACAAGGCTATCATTGTGAACGAATTTTTGACCAAACACTCAACAAATACCATCCAGCAATCACCATATTCACCAGATATCCAGCTGACTTCTTTCTTTTTCCTAAACTCAAATTACCACTTCGTGGTACCCGTTTTCAATCGGTAGAAGACATAAAGGAGAATTCGCGGCGAGAACTGAACTCAATTCCGAAAGCAGCGTTTAAAAAATGTTTTGATGAATGGATTATTCGTTGGCGTAAGTGTATCGTTTCAGAAGGAGCATACTTTGAAGGTGATAAAATAAATTTGGGTGAATAACAAACATTGTGTATATTATTGATCTTTTCCCGGTACTTTCTTGACAGAGTAGTATGTTAATACCCAAGTGCTGAATATTATATAGTCAAATGTTTATAAAAGTACTTTTTTATGATTTTAGTACAATTTTAACGAAACTAAACTTCTATTGCGAGGGATGCGAAAAATTTTATTTTGAGTTAATATTCTTAGACGGCCTCCGCAATCTATTTTATTAGTTCCAAAGATGTTGAATAACTATCAAAATGTTTTTACAAATTTGTTTTGCTTTTGCCATTCCAATTTTGACTATCGAGGTCAAGGAAAACAATAAGTAGGTACCAGACTCGCGAAAAGTTTGGCTATTTCTTTGTTTGTTTATTAAAACTGTAAGTGACTGGGTCCATAATACAAAACAACATCTCTTGACAAAGATTCAGGAGTTTCAACCACATTGTTATAACATTCCTATATTGAGGCTTACTTCCTGGTTATCTTTGCTATGCTATTTATGAAATAAATAAAATTGTTCTATTTATGGATATACCACAATTTTGGTATAATAATATCTCTTGTTGTACACCTATTGCTCTTAATGTTCCGCTCCTATCCATCCTAAGATTGTCTGGAAGAGATCGCTTTATACCCTTCTTAAAATTTGTCTATGTAATATTTCATGACAAATTAATTTTTATGGTGGTATATTAGTTTCTTTACCCATGTATATTAACATATGTGTTTAAATTTGGTGCTGTAGCGGTTAGTAACTATAACTCCTTATTAACGCTTTGCAGTTGTAAGTATCGTTTTGCGAGCGCATCATATAAACACCTTTTTTAATATAAAATTGCCATACCATAATTGACTCAAAGCATTTGTAACAGGGTTTAAAATGAGTCATAGTATGATGATGCAAACCTGCACCATTTTTTTTTATATTTTTAAAAACACAACGCCCTCTTCTAGTGAATCTAATCCCTGTGTCGCGAGGTGGATTACAAACATAAATATAATAGACGGACACGAATTACATCCAGATTCATAACAACTATTTATGGGTCACACAAATAGTTGTCCGACCGTACCGTAAACACAATGGATTTTTTTTTTTTTTTTTTTTTTTTAATTTCTAGGGACAATGTCACACAGATCATCCTAGCCCCAAAAAAAGCAAAGCTTGTACTATGGGTGCCAGGCGACGATACACATACTTATATAGATAGATAAATACTTATATACATAGAAAACATCCATGACTCAGAAACAAATATTCGTGCTCATCACACAAATACTTGCACTTACCGGGATTCAAACCCAGGACCACCAGCTTCGTAGGCAGGAGCACTACCAACTAGGTTACGGTGACCGTACAGTGAGACTCTTCTATAAAACCTTAAAGCCGCCGAAACAGATACGTCCATGGAAACAAGCCCCGTAAGCACCAAAGTTTGTACAACTTGACGTCTTAGTTTATTTGCAATTTCATTTAGTGGCTTCTTTATGTCTTGTTTATATTGTAATCAGTTCTACAAAATAATAATAGTTTAATACTGTATTAAATCACGAAAATATTGTTATTCATAATATTTTAATTCATCATCATCATCATCATGACCATCATCATATCAGCCAAGTTAGTCGAACGGGCGTTCTACACTTACGATGATTTTTTTAAATTTAAATAATATTCACTTTGTTATGACTTATTTAATCTGTATTATAATTTTAATTTTAATTCTATAGTAGGACAAATTGACAATTTATTAATTATTTTTACGTTTGACATGACTATCTATTATTGACATTGTTTGTGATATAAATAATCTATGTGAACATTTTTGACATGTAATTAACATTACCAATAAATTACTATTGACTATTGACTTGTGCTCCCCAAAGATTTTCATAATCGGTCATATAATAGACACTATTATAAGACTTAATTTTTAGCATTCCATGGATTCACCGTGCGGAAACCGGGTCCATCGCGTGGTACAGGAGGGAACACTCCACAGAGTCTGAGACTTGCGACTCAGATGTAGGGGGGATTAAATAAATTAAAAAATAGTGTAAGCATATCTAAAAATTTATAGTAATCAATTATTTAAATATTTTCTGGCCATCTTGATAAGAGGAATGCTGAGATGGTTTGGCCATTTAGAGAGGATGAATGAAAGAAGATTGACCAAAGAAGTATACCTGGCCTGTGTGAATGGAACAACCGGAAGGGGAAGACCTCGTCGAACATTCTCTGACCAAATCGGAGACGTTCTCAAGGAAGGGCAGGTCAGAAGTACCCTAAACCGGCGAGCATGTATGAAGAATATAATGACAGTAATCGAGGCAAAAGACGTGTGCAAAGATCGTGACAAATGGAAATCCGTTGTCTCTGCCTACCCCTCTGGGAAACAGGCGTGAGTCTATGTATGTATTTTGATAAGAGCTGGGTCTATGTGAATAAATAATTTTACATTATTGAAGAAATTTTTTTTGCGCACGCTTGGTTTGGAGAGTAAGCTGGTGAATGCGTGACGAGAACGTTACGAAAAGTGTGATCGGGTGAGGTGAACAGAAGTTCAGAGGGAGATATAAGTTAGTGAAGATAGAAAGAGACAAAAGACACAAGAATTTATGTGTCGTATATTATTATAGTGGCAAGAAAGAGGTAAGAGCACACATTATGTTTCTCTCTTTCTCTCATAGTTACATTTCGTGTATTTAAGTTTTATGTAGTATAAGTTTTATATAGTGTGGTCTAAGCACACTCGTTTTACTCTAGACGATATCACCTATAATAATAATAAGAAAAAAATTATTCAAAAAATAAAAAAAACTATGTTTAAAAAAACCGACTTCAAAAACTAAAAAGTATAAATAAACATCTTAATAAAAATTTAATTTAATACATCTCTTATGCAAACCTAATACTTTTAATATTAATGAAATACTAGAATTAGTATGTGCTAACTATTGATAGGTTTGAAGTCGGTGCCAAGCCAAATGTAATAGTAGGTACCACACTCGCCACGCGTTACTTTCAGCGGGATAGCTTCGTGTTTCTACACAAACAACCCAAGCGGGCAGACGTCATTGACGGTCGTCTCGAAATATAAAGTAAAATAGTAAAATTGTGATACGTGGTCTCCTAATTTATAATTTATCTGTTTGTTTTTCAAAGCCACAAATATATTCATACAGATTTATTATAGCTATAGTTACTCATTCAGGTATTAATATTATATATATTTTTATGATACAGTTTCATCTGTTTCACATTAATTCACATTGTTTTTTAAGTTGATTCGCGTAGGTTAATCTTTAGTGTAAGAATTTCATCACAAAGTAAGAAAGCTGTTTGTAATATTAACTTTTATTTTGCTTATAGCTTGGCACCGACTTCAAACCTATCAATAGTTAGCACATACTAATTCTAGTATTTCATTAATATTAAAAGTATTAGGTTTGCATAAGAGATGTATTAAATTAAATCTTTATTAAGATGTTTTGTTATACTTTTTAGTTTTTGAAGTCGGTTTTTTTAAACGCAGTTTTTTTTATTTGTTACTTTTTAGTGTCTATCTATGGGTAGGCCTACGAAAGGTGCCGCGCGCCTCATAGGTCTCAACAAACGGGAACGGAAACTCGTTTTTTCCTCACGTTCGTGTGTAAAGTAAGAAAAATTACATAAAATTACGTTCACTCAAGAAACACTTGCACAGTACGAGTCTAGACTCGCTAATATTCATGAAAGTCTGAACAGCAAGCGCATAGATTAGGCCGTATTTATTACGATCTACCTAACGAGTCTGTGTGCTGAGGGCTCATAGACTAGGTCTTATTAATGATCGATTAGCCAACGAGTCTGCTGAACAGAGAGCTGTTAGACTAAGTATTATCCAAGATTGTTCTTTTTTTTTTTAATACAGTATCCCACTCTCTGCCTTGAGCAGAGTTGTTTTCTATCTGATATCTTGTTTGTATATATATATTGTAGAAGCGGAAACTGCAACAGTGGGGATTTTCTATAAAAAGGCGATGCCTCGCCGGCATCGCTCTCTTTCCCGTCGCAGCAGTTGTCGAGGCTGTTGCTCTGTCCGATTTTGGGTTGATTCGTAGACTTTGTCTATAATTGTTAGCCTGGTGTGGTGCGGGTGATTTTGCTTCTTTTGTTCGTTTTCTTTGTTTGAATTGAAATTGTTTGGTTGTTAAATATTTTTGTGATTATTGTTGTCATAAGTTGTATTAAAATTTGTTTAAAAGACTACTTCTGGTTTCATTCCTTAGATCAGAATTGGGATTCTTCTTCCGCCCACTTAGTTATTTGTGTGTTTTGCAATTACCGGTGAGGTCAAATATTTTTGTTGTTGTTGTGCAGTTTTATTTGGTTAATTGGTTTGCTTTTGTTGTTGTTTAGTGGTGTTATTTTCGTTATGTCGAATCGTGAGCGTGATTATAGTGTGAATCGCCGCGACAGTTATAGTCCTGGGCGTGTGGTAGTCGCCACAGTGAGCATCGCGAGCGATCGCCAGACGAAAATTTTAGGTTATGGCTCGAAATGCAGGCAATGCTTACTCGTCTTAAGGCATTAGAAGATGCGTCTCGGACTTCACCTAGGCCGGGGCGTTCGGGTGTTTGTGATACAAGAGTGTCGGAGGGAAACCCAAGCCGTATTGAGTCGCCATCTCGACTTGAGCATGTTTCACGTACATCTAAGCGCAATACCCTGCGATCACCGGTTCAAGCAGATTCGCGTGATGCGCGTCGCTCATGTATGAACACGGAGGTTAGTGTCTCGACGCTTAATATAGTGCCGCGACCGAGAGATCAGTTATTGTCGCCTACGATTTAATCACAGACAACGTCCACGCACTCGGTCTCGATCACCGCCACGTGTTTCGGAACCCACTCGTAGCAGCGTCCCAGAGCATTTCACAGTCGTGTTTGCCTAAATGAACATTTTTACATTTCCAATTTTGACGCAAATTTACATATTTTCGATAATTGGTGCGCTGAGGTAGACCGTGCAGAATCTTTAAATAATTGGAGTGATTTGGAGTACCTCGTTTGTGTGTTTTACTTTTGTTTAGTGTCGACAGTGTGTTCCTGTAAGCAAAATTGATTGGTATTTTGGTATCGGTTGCTTTTAAAAAGTAAGTACCACGTGCTTGTTGTTTTGTTTTTGTGTGCGCCCTAAAGTATAAAACTAATCTATATTGTGATTAGTTCAGTTTTACTGGTGACTAAAGTAAATAGAACGCACACCACGCAATGATTCGCATAGTCGTCACGATAATAAGTGTGGAGGTTATTGCCGTGATACACAAAGTAGATCTAGGCGTCGCGACAGACCGGATAGTTTTGAAGGTTCACGTAAACTTGTTCGTTCGCGGTCAGTTTGCCAAAAACTGGCTGATTTCCGTTTACGTTCCTTGAGTGTTAGCAGTATAAGATCACATAAGTGTGAACCTGAAGTGTCATCCAGGGCTCAAGAAAATCTACACCGTTGTACATTGCATATTATCATGATTAGTTTAGGAATTATCGAAAGTAATTTTAGATCTGTAAAATGAACTAGAAATGTGGGTAGTTCGGCTACTCGGGCAATTGTTGACGTGATCAGTCGATATTTCTAGTCGTTCGTTTTGTTTAGATTTGTTCTAATCACTATTGTGTTTTAACCGTTGCCGAGTGTATTAACTGTGAGCGCAGTCTACGAAGTGTACATAAATGTGTTTTGTTTTGGTAAATTTTTGTGTTGTGTGATTTACGTAAGTAGATACAATTTTATTGTTTTGTATGTGAAATACCGCTATGTATTTCACGTGGCCGATCAAGTCTTTCTTGAAAGTTGGATCCCATATCAGGGCGCGAAACCATTCACTTAGTTTGTCGCACGGTAGTTTGCGATAGTCCAGTGAAACAGTGAAAGCCTCCTAGTCTAACCGATTCGTCATGTTAAACAAAAAGGTAGTTTGCGATGTGTGTTACGAATTACGATCTAACCTCTATCAGTAGTCGTCGTATTGTTGATAGCCGTTGCCGGCGCCGCTCAGTATCGTGTGCATTGCATGATAGCCATGGTATATAGCTGTAGGTATTGACCACCGCTGAGGAATGTAACCTCAAACGGTTGACATCACGGTGTTGTATAAAATGTCATGCCGTTGTTTTGCGCCTAATGGTAGTGAGAGGATTGAGTGAGGAGCTGAAAAGCCTATGCTACAAGGTATTGACAAAGCTTACTGAGTAACACTTGATAGTCTTATCATTTTTTTAATTTAATACTCAATGTGTTATTTGCATTCTACAATGTAAATGAGTTGTTATTTAAAACCTAGTAGGTGTAATAACAGTGCACGTTCTCAAGCTACTTCTTAGCAGCGGAGTTATCAACATAAGTTTGAAGTCATCCTCTGAAGTTTGATTGCATGCGTGGCGTACTGGTTAAAACGTTGCCTTGTCACTCCCATGTCCCAGGTTCGATTCCCGCATGGGAAAACTATTTGTGTGAACCATGAGAAAATGTTCTGAGTGTGGATGTACTTTCTGTCGGACGATTATATGTTTCGTCATATGTAATGATGTTATGTAAAAGACTTGGTCATATTAAAGGACAAAGTTTACACCAAAGAGATCAGTCATGTTAGCAATCTCAAATCAAGTGAGTTATTGTCAGGTGTAGCCGAGTCCGAGAAAGGTGGTTTGGTACACATTTCTCCGCCACAAAAAGTCTGACGGAAATGACAAATATTTAGTATGTCTCCATTATCTCATAGAAGTTATTTTGTATTGCTCTAAAATATACCGAGCGTTAATGTGATCTAATATGCGTGTTGCGCGTTAGTGCATTGTTTTCAGGATTTTGTTTTAGAAAGAGGATAATGATGCCACATGCTGATGATTTTGATGTTGTACCAATTAGGGTCCATCAGATTTCCAAACCTTGTAATTGGACACGAATAACCCAGGCAGCGAACGAAGTAATTCAATCGCCTCAGAATGGTAGTTTGGATGCAATTAGCTACGTAAGACAATGATTTTTGTATTTCTTATACAATTCGGTAAGTTAAGAACCCAGGTGGTTCTGATGTTACATGAAGGGACCTCTGTTGAGTTTTTCAGGTTTTTACGTAGAAATACGTTTCGTATAATTGTTACATCTAATAACGTGTATAAGTAAAAAAAAAAAAAAAAACTGTCGCCATTATTTTGAATAAGGCTAATTAAAAGAGTTCACGTTTGGTGATCGTTTGGTGATGTTCTCTTTGTAATTAAATTCTCTTAGTCCACAGGATATGCGTGGATCCTAGACGGTGTTAAGCAAACTATGGGCGCAGACTGCGGCCAGTACATGGCTTGCGTGGCAATGTTTGTCAAGCGAGTGGTGTTGGAGAGAAAAGGCGAGTGTGTCACTTCCTGTTTGGAGCAGGCTGTCTGCGTGACCCGGTGGCTAACTTCGGGGCTGGGGCCCTGAGGCGCCTTGTCTGGCGGGTGTGCGCCTGCACGCGTGTCCGGCTGCTATGGGAGCTTAAACGCAGTTAAGTACATGATCCCGTGGCGTGGTGAGTGGACTCCCGATGTGTGTGGAGTCACTCTCCATGGTGCGTGACTTTAATTATTCAGGCACTTTGATATTTTGCTTAAACTAATTTTGTAAAGTTTTTGTGGACATGCTTGTGTGCCGAGCATTGTGTGTTGTTTTGAGAATTACAAATTGATTTAGTGATTCTCTATTTGTGCAAAGTGTTTTTCGCAAAGGGCAAACACATTATGGGAAGTTCTATCTTGCGGTTGGGATAGTCTCTGTCTTGGAGGTCCTCGTACTCAGATATGCTATCCTGGCTGACAGATACACTTCAAGTAAGGTAGGGTTTCATGTTATTGGATGCTCTCTTGGAGTGCGCTCAGGCATGCGATCCTAGTATATGGGACATGCCTGGTGTGGTTTTGTGTCCCTCCCTTTATGCTCGGGCGTGTGGTCCTGGAGCTGTGTGTTACACGTAGGGTCATGCCACGGGTTGGCCGCTGACGAGACGTGGTGCTGTGCGTTACACGTAGGGTCATGCCACGGGTTGGCCGCTGACGAGACGTGGTGCTGTGTGTTACACGTAGGGTCATGCCACGGGTTGGCCGCTGACGAGACGTGGTGTGAGATATGTTTGTGTTAAATATTGACTGTGTTTTATTGATAATTTGGGTTGAAATACGCTTTTATCTGGAACTGATTAACACACGCAAAGTTATGTCTCACGTAAGTGCGCGTAGATCTCTAGCGAGTCGTGAGGGGGCACTCCCCCGACGGGAACTGCCCCGAGTGAACGTACAGATATCAGTTTATTTTATACTCTTGTGGTTAGGCTGAGTTAAGTGTGCTAAGCCTACATATGTGTCGAATTGTTGTTTGATTTTGGTGCGACACAAAGATAATGTTTTGAAGCTATCTCTTATGATTTATGGACATGTTTTTGTGCTGTAGTTTTGTGTCATTACAGAGTCTGACAATGACACAGAGGAGTCGAGATGCCTGATGAAGTTGATGAGCCACAACCCAGCACGTCCGCAACACGTGCTGCTGAAAGCTTGAGGATGTCGTTGCCAAGCCTGGAGACTGATTGCCGGAGTTGAAAGATGGAGCCCGTGGACGGCCTCCTGTCAGAAAGGGCCGTGTAGAAGCGGAAACTGCAACAGTGGGGATTTTCTATAAAAAGGCGATGCCTCGCCGGCATCGCTCTCTTTCCCGTCGCAGCAGTTGTCGAGGCTGTTGCTCTGTCCGATTTTGGGTTGATTCGTAGACTTTGTCTATAATTGTTAGCCTGGTGTGGTGCGGGTGATTTTGCTTCTTTTGTTCGTTTTCTTTGTTTGAATTGAAATTGTTTGGTTGTTAAATATTTTTGTGATTATTGTTGTCGTAAGTTGTATTAAAATTTGTTTAAAAGACTACTTCTGGTCTCATTCCTTAGAATATATATATATATTTTATTTATTTTATTTTATTTTATTTTATTGGTACAGAAACAGATTACAGATTCTATGAACTTCTACATATTTTATGTTATAAGCAAAATTTTAACCTGTAGTCCAATTATAACTGTACACAGCACTTATATTATAGCTTCATATATATTTATAATATGTATTCGAGATAATTGAAATTAGAGTACACACACAATAATTATACATTATGCACAATAATTAGCATGCTAAAATTAATAGTTTGAGTTTATAAAGGTTTTAAATGTAGATTTTCTTTTTTAAACAAAGCTTTTTTAAAGTTGTTTATACTGTCATGAAATATGTCAGTATCGGAGCATATAGAATTATACTGCTTACACATTCTTATAAGTGGACTATTTTGAGATACATTATTATTTCTAACAGGTATGCTAAAGAGTTGTGGTATACGCACAGATCGCGTTGGTATTTTAAAGTCTAAGTGACTTACAAGGTCACTGTTAAGTGTGTTATTTACAATTTTATGTAGAGTGCACACGTCGTTTATCCATCTCCTTCTTTCTAGGCTTATCATACCAAACTTTCGAAGTCGACCTTCGTAATCTATTATTTTTCTCCTTAGGCCATACTTTGTGCAAAGAGCTCTAACAAATCGTCTTTGTATTGACTCTATTCGATCTGCATGAATGTCATATATAGGAGCCCATACTGAAGAGCAGTATTCAAGTATACTTCTCACTAAGGAGTAATACAATGTGATAACAGAGTGTGTTTGTTTGAATGGTTTGGAATTTCGAAGTACAAAGGTTAACATACGGTTAGCTTTATTGCAAATATGATCGTAGTGTTGCCTGAAGGATAAATCTGAATCGAATATTACTCCTAAGTCCCGAATCACTTTGACCCTGTCTACCGCACTCTTTTTTATGGTATAGTTGTAACTTATGGCATTTCTGTTTCTTGTAAATGAAATTACTTGACACTTCTTGATGTTCAGTGACATAGAGTTTTCATCACACCAATCCACTATAGTGTTAATATCTGATTGAAGTGTTTGACAGTCCCGGTAATCAGAGATACGTCTAAAAATTTTTATATCATCAGCATAAGCTAAACATTTACTGTCTATCTTGTTTAGTAGGTCATTCACAAATAGTAAGAACAACAATGGACCCAAATTTGAACCTTGGGGCACTCCTGATGTCGCTAGGAACGGGACAGACTCGTATCCACTGAGAGCAACCAACTGCGTGCGATACATCAGATATGATGTGAGCCATCTATATAGATTGCCATGAATTCCAACATGGTGGGCTTTGGAAAGTAGTATCAAATGATCAACGCGATCGAAAGCCTTAGAGAAGTCCGTGTATATTGAATCCACTTGTACTTTGTCGTTAAATGATTCGCATAAATATGTGGAGTAACATAGCAGATTAGAATTAGTTGATCTACCAGTAATAAAGCCATGCTGATGGGGGCTCAAAATATGTTTAAGATGGTTATATATATGATAATATATATGTGTTATTTAAATACCTTCTCTTTTTTTCTATCGATGCCTTTTGCAAGTATGAGATAATCAAAATTATATCATCTTGCAACCTTTCTCTGTAATTACTGTTCATTCCTTCATATATAATACTTATATTTAATATGTATTTATATTAAATATAAGTATTATATAATTATATTTACTTATATATATATTTGATGCGGGTAATTTTTTTTTACAATTTAGATACCTATTCATTTATTTATTTCTGTTCACAACTATAGTTAATGAATCGCGGGCGAATTTTAAAAAATGGGCTCTTGTTTTTGGGTTAATTATTATTTTGCTCAGGTTTTCCATATCGATTGTCACTCCCATTATTTGTTCTGTGTTCATTCTTTTGTATCCAAATACCGGACACTGAGTAATCAGGTGGATGCAGGTCTCTTTGACTCCTGGGTCACATGTACACGATGGGTTCTCTTTACACTTGAATCTTGTCAGGTATTCTGAGAACCCACCGTGTCCTGTCAAGATTTGGGTTGTGATGCTATCGAGATCCATATTTTTTATCACTTTGTATGCCCCAATCGCATCTGGAAAGAAAGCCTTTGTAGTTTCGGCTGTTTCTCCCGTTCTGTATCTCCGGTTCCATTCACCAATGGACTCCAATCGGATTTGTCCTTTGGCGAATGAGACCGGACATTTGTCGTAGGCGGGAGCGGTCTTCAGGTTCAGGGCGGCAGCTTTGGCCAGCTGGTCGGCACGTTCGTTGCCCGCAAGCCCTGCGTGCGCCTTTTAATTTTTTTATTTATTTATTTTAAACTTTATGCACAACAATGTACAAAGGCGGACTTAATGCCGAAGGCATTCTCTGCCAGTCAACCTTGGGGTGATGCAGAGATTACATGGTAGGTGCACTACGAGCTTAAAGAGACTAAAACTGAGAGAAAAATGTAGATACTTCATACAATTACATAAAATACACAATACCTATATTATAATATACTACTATATATCCATATATATTATACATATACCTACATATAAATAATACAAATAAATAAAATAATACTAATGTGATGATTCTGCCAATAACTTTTTGGTTATATGCTCCCGCGTTTTCTTTTTGAAAGAATAGTGACTTTTAGCCATTCTGATTTCTGATGGAAGAGCATTCCAGAGGAGAATGGATTGTATAAGAAAAGAAGAGTGGATGAAGTCAGAGCGGTGTGAAGGACAGTGAAGGATGCGGTTATGAGAAGAACGCAGATTTTTATTGTGTTTTAAATGAAGGTATTGAAATTGAAAAGTTAGATATGAAGGAGAAGAAACGGAATCTAGTAAAGTGTATAGAGTAGTCAGAGCGCCTTTATCCAGAACAAAGCTACAGTTTTGCTCTGGGTAAGGGCCATCCGCAGGTTGCTGCGGGCCTCGACTGCGAGAGGATGCTGGGAGCCGTTGTTGACCAGCGTCTCCAGTACGGATCTAGAGTCGCTGTATATGGCGAAGCTCTGCTGAGTACGCTTTACAATGTCTCCCGAGGCTCTGCATATGGCCAGGAGTTCAGCCTGATATACTGTGCCGTACGATGGCAGCTTTAGTTTGACGGTCTTTGTTTCTTCTTCACCCTCCCAATAGGAGAGTGCGGCTCCAACTTTACCGTCAATTTTACTGCCATCGGTATATATGTATTTTGACGGCGTAGTTGCTGTTGGCGTCTAGCTCTTCCTGGTCTGTCAGGCTGTTGAACTCCAGGTTCATATGCATTGCTGGGTGTCCATTGTCGGCGTATCTGGCCCTTTGCTCTATCTCCCTATCCGCCATTTCCGGCCGGGGTACTCCTCTTTTATACTCAAAAAGTGCGGCTGCCTCTTTTATTCTTAAGTCTAGTGGGAGTATACCGGCCAGGAGGAGGGCGGCGTTTAAGGAGACAGTGCGATAGGCTTTGCAGAGCTTCTGCGCAAACCCACGCTGGATAGCGTTAAGGTATTTCTTTACTCCCAGCTTTCCCACTGCTGGCGCCCAGGCGCTTGCCGCGTACATGATGACTGGTTCTACCACCGCTTGGTAGATTACCCTAATTACATCCGTATGTAGGCCCCAGCTGACTCTAGCTACTCTCGACAGTTGCTTATATATTTTAACAACTTTTTTACCTATATTCACTATATGTGCGTTAAAGGTTAAGCAACTGTCGATGGTCAGACCGAGGATTTTTATTTCCTTAGACATGCCAATGTCGACGCCATCCATGGTCAGGAGTGGTGTGTCATATTTAAGTTTTCTGGTTATAACCATGGCCTGAGTTTTGTGTGGCGCGAACTTCAACTTGTTTTTGACACCCCACTCCCGAACATAGGCGAGGGCGGCATTGGCCTGTCTTTGGACCCCATTGCGGTGTCACCGTCTATCACCAGAACTATGTCGTCGGCAAACGCCTGGCAATAGTCGCCCCTACCAGTCAGTCCTTTGAGCAGCGGGTCGAGGAGGAGGTTCCATAGGATGGGTCCTCCTATGGAGCCTTGTACACACCCCTTTTGCGTGTTTATGGAGTGTGCCTCCCCTCCATATCTAACCTCCACGCTTCTGTTTTGGAGGTAGCTGCTCATCACTCTCCTTATGTTGCCGGGGCATCCCTCTTCGGATAGCCTGACCTTGATGGCCGGCCACCAGGCGCTATCGAAGGCCCCCTCTATGTCCAGCGAGATCATAGTAATGAGTTTTCTCATTTTCAGCCTACTTCTGATGTGACTCATTAGGTCATAGAGGGAGTCTTCGGTGCTCCTTTGGGGCACAAAGCCGTATTGACGGTCGCTCATTGTCGGAAGGAGGTGCCATTTTAGTCTTCCAACTATGATTTTTTCAAAGATCTTTCCCTGGGAGCAGTCCTGGGAAAGATCTTTGAAAAAATCATAGTTGGAAGACTTCTTTGGTTGGAAGATCTTTCCCAGAACTGGGAGCAGTCCTATGGGCCAATACGATTTAGGCTGAGAGTAGTCATCTTTGCCCGGCTTTCTTAGGACAACTACTGTGGCCTGTTTCCAGGGCCTCGGGAAATGGCCTAACTGCAGGCACTTGTTTAGTATGGCCAGGAAAGTCTCTGGATCTTGCGAGACCACTTGCGTGCAAATATCAGCTGTAAAGCCATCGGAACCTGGGGCTTTTTTCGGGTTAAAGCTCCACACTGCCGTCATTAGCTCGTGTCTCGTGAATGGAGGGTCAAGATCATCAGCATTTCCACCATCCACTAGGCTAGCCTGTTGACGGACAGCTTGGTGGTCCGCGTTTTCCCCATGTTCCTGGTCTTCCGGGTAAAAGGTTTCTGCAAGTAGTCTCACTGAGTCTTTTGGATCCAGAAACCTTCCATCTTTCTTCAGGGGAAGGTCCTCCTGCCTTCTTGTGGTTCTCCCAATCACCCTTCCCAAAGCCCTTCCTTGTCCTGTTTTCCACAGAACTCCTTCCAGCTTTTGGTCTGAGCATCTCTGGCCATATTCTCGTATTCCAGTTTCTTCTGTACGTATTTTTCTATCACTGCGGCTTTCCTGCAGGGAGCCGCGCATCGGATTCGCCTCTTAATGGTACCTACTTCCTTTTTTAGAGTCGCCAGTTCCTCGGTCCACCACGGTAAGGTGAGTTTTTGTGTTTTTGTGATAAGAGGTATATGTTTCTTGCATGTTTTGTGTATTCTTGTATTGTGTCTTTTAAATGGTGCGTGTTTGTGATTTTGCCAACTTTTTCTGGGCAGATTTTACAGTCTGCCATTAATTGAGCCAGTTTTCCACGAAACTGGTTCCAATTTGCTTTTCCTGTGTAAAATAGCCTAGTTGTGCGATGATGTTTGTGCTCTCACCCCTTTTCAATTTCATATTGAAGAGAATGGTGTTGTGATCCGAGTTTGTGATTCCCTGGTCGACTTCCCAGTTTTGTACCAGGTCGAGGACTCCCACTGTGCACGCAGTGACGTCAACGTCGCTTGAATACGTCCTTCCCCCTCTCACCGTCTCGAAGGTTGGGGTGTCTCCCACATTCAACACCTGCATACCCATCTGGTCTAATGTGCCCGTCAGCATGTCCCCCCTCTTATCTATGCTGCCACTACCCCACCACAGACTTTTAGCATTGGAGTCCCCCCCGATCAATAGGTGTTTGGGTTTAGTTGCTTCTATTTTTCTTAGGTGCTCCAGGTAAGGTTCCAGGGGCTGATCCGGTTCGAAGTAGAAGGAGGCCAGCATTATCTCCCAGGCACTTGATCGGATCCTCACGACCACGATGTTGTTGGTCGTGAGTTCTGGGCACTGTATGACGTCTAGGTCGTTGTCATAGATGGCTAATGCCGCCTTTACAGTGCCCTCCCCGTGATTGGCATTCTGGAAGATTCTGACCCCCCTGTACGATTTCAGACTTCTAGCCGTGCCCACATAAGGTTCCTGGAGCAAACCTACCGCCATCTTTCTGCTACTGGCCACCTGCATTACTTCCTCAGTTGCGAGTTTCATCCGTTGCAGGTTGGCTTGGACAATTGAGTAGGTTTTTTCCTTGATTTGGGGGGAATCCCTTGTCATGTTTACTGCAGTGGCGCCCTCAGCAGTATGCAACGGTGGATCGCGCTATTGCATGCCATCGTTTTCGCACAGGACACTCAGTGCTAAAGGCATTATGGTCAGTCCGATCGTGTTTTGAGGTGCGGCAGTTACAACATTTTGGCGGATTCCCGACCTGCTTTTCTGGACAATCAACCTGGAGATGTTTGCCGCCGCAGTGCGAGCATGTTTCGTCCTTCTCGGTGCACAGCTTCCTACCGTGGCCAAAGCGAAGACACCTTGTGCACTGCACCAGTGGAGTCTGGTCCAGCACTCGTACCCTCTGCAGATCCACGTGTGCACGGCCCGTTTCGATCAGTCGCTGCCACACCGAGGGGGAGACCTGCACCACTATATGGTTTTCGTGCGGGTTCCGAGATCTTCTGCGATACCTTACGGCGACACATATCTCCTCTGGTTTAAGCCCATCTAAAAGGTGTGAGTTTTGGTTACGGATCGCCTTTATGATGTCGTCGTCCGTATTGTACGACAAGACGTTCGGCAACATCACCAAGGGATCCTTGTTCACTGCCTCCTCGATTTTGAAGCCAATCGAGAAGCCTCTCAGTCTAGTCTTTACCGCCTCTATCTCATCCTTACTTTGGCAGCCAATGACGACCTTCTGGTCCTTAACTTTTCGGACTTTATCGATCCGAATTTTGGTCTCTTTTGCGTCCACGACTGTTCTTAATTTGTCGACCAAAGTGTTGCTAGTCTCTTCTTTATCGTCCGAACTGATTATTAGTGAGTGCATCGGGCTAGGGATAACAGCAGATTCTCCGGCTGTGACCCTAGCATAACTTGCGTACTTTGGAGGGGGCTTGGGAACAGGAAGCGTCAAGGTCTCAAGTCGTTTAACTTATTCGCAGAGTGTGCGTGTATATTGCGCACACTCTGCGATTTCTTTTCTATTGTTCCCTATCTCGCCCATAAGGCTTTCCATCGTGATTTTGTCCCCCTCCAATGTGATAGGCATTGTCTCTTGGCACTGTTCCGTCTGGCAACCCGTCTCTTTCTGTTCCTTGGTGGGGCTATTGGTCTTTGGGCCGCTCATGACCAGGGGACTCATGACTTCGATTATGTCCTCAAAGAATTGTATAAGGTGACTTTTTATTTCAGATTTTATATTGCCAGACGATTCTATTGCCTTATTGGCTTCTTTATGTTTATTTTGAGCCCAGATCTTGAGGACTTCTGCCTGTTCAGTTGAACTTCTAACAGCAGGCGGGAGCTGTGATTTTGTAGGTGCTGTTTTCTGCAGTTTTTGGCTCCTTGATTGTTTACTGACAGCTTTTTTGGTACCGTAGTACTGAGCAGAAGGCTCATAAACTAGGTCGTATTAATGATCAAGACAACGAGTCGAGAAAGTTCGAGTCGGACTCGCCCATGAAGGATTCCGTAGCAGCAAGTAGCTGAGTTGATAGAATGAAAGGTGAATTGCCGTTTACGTTTTATGACGCATTAAAAAAACCTACATATTAGATCTCGTTCAAACCAATTTTCGGCGGAAGTTTGCATGGTAATTGTACATCATATATATATATATATATATATATATATATTTATTTTTTTATTTTAACATTCTCTTCATTTTGGAATATACAGGAGGGGGGGGGGGGGCAGAGTCTCTCGCACAAACTATTCAGTTAAGAAAAAATATATTATAAACGTCAATGTCATTTCTGAAGACCTATCCATAGCTACCACACAATGGGTTTGCCAAAATTTTTTTTGAGTGTCAGTTCTAAGTATGGTGCACCTCCAAATTTATTGTTAGTTCTTCTATTTTTGTGTGAAATCTTAATGCGGTTCACAGAATACCTCTGCTTACCAAATTTCATCAGTATAGTTCTTATAGTTTCGGAAAAAGTGGCTGTGCCATACTGACGGACAGACAGACATGACGAATCCGGGTTCCGTTTTTGCCATTTGGCTATAGAACCCTAAAAATGGCAGTTATTCCACATCAAACTAAAGAAGAATCACGTAAATTGGTTCATAAACCTCAGTGTAAACGGTGTACGCACATAAAAAAATGCGCTTGTGATAAAAGGTGTGCCTACATGTGCTTTCAAAAACGAGCTTATATGCGCGTTAATTAATATAATTAAACGCAAGTCGTCTGAAACTATTCTTTATGTTCACACCAAGAAACACTTGAACAGTATGAGTCTTGCCTAACTGGCTAAGATTTAAAAACGTCTGTGCCTAAGACAATTACATCGTCCACATAAACAAAAATTTTCATACAAAAATGTCCATAAAATGAAAACTACTGGGGCAAACTATGTAAATCGATCAAACTATGAAGAATCACGTAAATCGGATCATAAATCTCCGAGTAATAGGTGTACATACATAAAAAAAACCAGTGAACTTGAGAACCTCCTCCTTTTGAAGTAGGTTAAAAATGTGTTAATAAGCTATATACAGTTTATGCTAGGTCTGTACTAGGTTAAACTTGTACCACAGGCGTTCTAACGGCTTAAAGAGTATACTTATCCTTTATTAAAAATTTAAACAACATTTAATTATACAAATTCAAAATCCTAAGATATATTGTTTAAAAATTAACTTATTTTAGAATACTAAATAACCCTACACCCTAGCCTATAAACGTTTTATCATCCTTTATTTTTACTTTTATAAGATAAAATGAAAGTATTTTTTTCATAAAATGCCAAGAAATAATTTTTGATTCAAAGTTTCCTCGAAATGTAATACTTTTATGATGAATAAATATTAACTGGGGCCGAACTCTGTTCCAATAAACATTGTTTTTAATGAAACAGTATTTGAAAACGTTTCAACAGATTAATAAGGAAAGTTTTGTTTATGAGAACCCCTTGACTGGAGGGGACGCTTCCCTCTGAACATGCGTCCCCTAACATAAAAATAATATGTCGACTTTCATCAAGCGATATCATAACTTCACTAATATAACATGTTCTCAGATCAATGGAACCTCAAATTAAGGGTTACAGCAATGTGTCACGTGTCATGTGTCACACACACAGCCAGCTCTGCTCGAAATCTGAGATCGGCGAGGTGAAGCACCTATGCACGCGGTCATTCTATAGATGGGTGACCATCATAGTAGTTAAATTTCGATCGTCACCGTGCTCCGGTGGCACGCTAAGCTGTCGGTCCCGGTTGCTGTCGTAACTTACAAGGCGCCTTGAAAGTCTAACACCAGGGTTACCATTGATTGCCCATACGATAAAGATAAATAGAAGAAAGCAAAATTTTGCCAAAAAAATATGATATTATTTTCTAAAGGGCAACATACTCTTTAAGTTGCTTTTTTAGAAGATAAAAAAAAGTTTGAGAGGTGTCAAGGGACACCCCGATGGAACGAAGTTATTTCTTATTATTTATTATGTACAAAAACCTGTATACACTCAACAAAAATAATCGTCGCGACACCACACTGTTCAATGCGAAATAGAAGTGAAAATATCTGGCTTGCTTTCTATAAGAGAGAGAGAGAGAGAGAGAGAGAGAGAGAGAGACAGAGCACGCCGCACAGCTGCAAAAAGTTGCGTGACTACTTTTCGTAAGATTATTTTCCGTCTAGCCCCCTTTCACAACGCGCGATAAAGAACTTCGTTCCAATACTTAATAGTCAATACTCAACGTTTTATTTGCATTGCACAATGTCAATTAGGTGTTAAATAATACATGGCATCATTATGGACCCTGTCGGGCACAGCAAATGTAGAAGAGAGGAAGAGGGTTTCAGTTAAACATATTACTTAAATATTTATTTGTATACGAAGAAAGGAACTTTCTTTGTTAAGGTTTTAAATGAAGGTATATAAACTATGATTATTTAATTGGTTAATACTAAGATTTATATAATGATGTATTAAGAGCTAAAATGATTTGATTTGATCTTTACGCGGCAATTGGAGCGGTTTCCGATTGCTTTGATAATGTATCGATCGCGACTTACTTACGAACTGACTTATAAATAACATAAAAGTGCTGAGCTGTTCGGTCAATGTCCGAACACCTACCTGCCTACTTCTCTTGGGGGAGCCCCAGGAACGCGGGTATGCTGGTCGGGACACGTACCCTGAGAGGGCTCTGGATGGCCCTGCCTATTTGCCGACTCCTGCCAGTTCGGCACAGCGACTACGCCACAAACAGATCGCTATTTTCCCGGAGCTGCTTGCAATTAGCGGCAGTAGAGGGTGTTTTCATTTCGCTTCGTCACTCGCCTCATCACAATATCTGCAATTAGTAAAATTAGTAACTCAATTGCTATTGCAAGATTGTTTGGTTTCATATACGCGTATCATAATTTAATACTCCTTTCAAAAATAACTGTTTACTGAAGAAATACAATAGAAATAATTACATGATAAACATTATAATAAATGGAAAAGGGTAAGTGGATCAAACATTCAGGCGTCTCTAAAACGTTTCTAGGGCACACGGGTTACCTAAAATAAATTTAAGCATGCGCCTGTTTTGAGACCTGTTTGCTTGAATGAATAAATCTTAGCTGTCAAGATATATTGAATAAATAAATGAAGGGGTGAATGACACACGCTTATTCTGTCTTAGAAATGTTTACAAGTAGGTTTTAGAGATATTTCTACGTGAACAGGACATATGAGATATATTCTTCTTCTTAGTGTTTCTATGGCAAACTCGTTAAATTTTGATGACCCAGAACGTGGACACATTGATTGCCCTTCCAGTGGCATTTCTAAAATCCTGCCATGAACATGTGGCAGGACACGCTGTTAGATGAGGCATGGCTTGGACCGATGCTTCGCAAATACAGTCCATTTTGGGACTGCTCGACAAAACCACCTAGATATGTTCTCTTTGCTTCGGCCCACCTGAGTCCGGAGTCTGTTAAGGGACTTCCAGATCGGCCACTGTAATTGATTTAGAAGAACAAGATATCAGCTGAAAGACTTCCACTGCTGGACAAAGGCGTCCCCCAAAGATCTCCGCAATTGCCGGTCTTACGCTATCCGTAACTAGCGGTTTCCATCATCGATCATCGGTCCATCTTGAAGGGGGCCTGCCCACGCTGCATCTAACGGTTCGTGGTCGCCACGAACAAATGAATTAAATAAACGCTCAAACCTAAGGAAGAGGAACATTCGTAGACAATATAAATATGACATAAATTTACCTACTATAAAAATCATGATCTATTATAAAAGTACTTATATATCTGCTATTTGTGTTTTATAAACCTTTAACATCTGATAAAAAGCAATCAAATGGAAAATTGTTTAAAACTAAATTAAAGAATATGTTACTCGAGAACGTTTACAATAGTTTGCATGAGTTTCTTGCAAAAAAATAATGTGTTATTATTACTTAGAATAAATTAAATGTACTTGTTTGTACTGCATATCCGATATGATGACTGTAGATCCGAAAAACTGTACGTTATGATAAGACCTTATTGTACACAGTTACGCAATAAATAATTCTTTATGAAGCTTAATGTGCCTATTGCTAAACTGAACTTAGTGTAGCACAGCAACAAGCAAAAATCACATAAAGAAGTTTAACTCCCCATACAAGAATACAGCTCAGCTGATGCTTTTTGCAAATAGAGGTAAAAAATATTTCACAGAATTCAGAATTTTCTTTTCTTTTAGAAGTCAAAAAATAAGGTTTTCTCTTCTATCGGCTGTGCTAAAAGACTGCTCAAGATTTTTATTCCTACTGATTTTTTTGGCAGTGTTGTTCAGTAGCTGCCACGTCAAGCACTGTACGGTAGGGTAAGAACTGTGACATTTAAACAAAATTCTAAATAAATTTTATTCAATAACAATTCGTTGAGGGGGTTTTGGTTATTTTTTTATTAAATAGAATGGAAAACGAGCAATTGGGTCACTTGATGGTAAGTAATCACCGAAGCCTATGGACATTCGCAACACCAAAAGAGCCGCAAGTGTGAGGCCGTACTTTAAGAAAAGAATAGGCTTCAAGAATTTCAAGTATACACAAATTTAAATTTAACGTAGTCATTAATTATATTATTTGGTATGGTATTTGTCAGGTTTGGGCGTTTACTGTATTTTGTGTGTATATATTTACGAAAAACAGTAACTGGGTATAATTTATCTATTATCTGTATGTTTTTAGAAATATATAAGTACGTGTATCAGTCAATTGATCCCAAGTTAGGCAGAGCCTGTTAGTAAGGGCTCTGCCTAGTTTGGGATAAGTTGACAGTGTGTTAATCGTCCCAAGATATTTAATGATTCCGCTAATTGTAAGTTAAATCAAACCGGTACCAAAGCAAAATGATGCTTGATTCCATTACTTAACTTAAAGCCTGGAAATTTAATATTGAATTTCATTATGTAAATAAAAACCGTCCAAGATGCATTAAGAAATATCGAATGGATTGTATAAATTCGAAGTGCCAGTACCACGGTGCGGTGGCGGAGCGGATAACGCACATGGGACGGATACCCCATGGTCGTGGGTTCGATTCCCACATTTAAATTTATACATTAGTTTTAAAGATGTGTGAAAAACCGTCTTTGTTTGTGTGAAAAGAACTTTTGCACGCATTTTTGAGTTTTACACAATAACTAGGCGACTATGTATATAAGTATTTATCTATCTATATAAGTATGTATATCGTCGCCTGGTACCCGTAGTACAAGCTTTGCTTAGTTAGGGGCTAGGATGATCTGTGTGACATTGTCCCTAGATATTATTATTATTATACTAGGCGACTATCCTTTTAATTCCATATCATTGAGGTCATTGACAGTAATTTCGTACAAATGAAACGTGATAGCAGTTTTGTCCTCGTTATTTTGTGGAAATGACGGCAATATAGACAATCCCCTTGACAGTTGTTGCAGGGGAATGCAGGACTATCATGTGGGCTCCCCGGACTGCAGGACTATCGTCCGGGCTTGGTGGACGTATAAATAACAAGTTGTGTCAATTAGATGCTTGGTCATCTGTGTTTGTTTTGTACGAATGGCTAGTAGCAGGATACTAGCTCAGTGCTGCTCAACCGCAGATAATGAAGACCTGGGTTTAAATCCCGGGTCGTGCCAAAGAGTAATTTTAACATTATTCTGCGGTTTATAGGCGTTATTTAGTTGTTGCTATTATTATTGTATATATTTGGAATTATAGGATTCATGATTATTATAGAGAGTTTATCATTAAGATCAAGATTAGAATATGAGCCCGCCGGGACTGATATACCTAGATAACATTAAAATTATCTTTTGTATATATAATAACATTACAATATATTTACATTACATTTATAATTTCTATTAAAATTATCAACAAGTACAAGTGTATGTTAATAATAAATTTCATTATTTCATTTCATTACAGAGAAAAATATGGAAATGATAACTTACTTCGTGATATAATTTTGACGCATCACTGAATATAGTAATTACTTTATCATCATTCAATCTTTACAATTTTTACGGATCATACTTACCTGGGTATCTATGGGCGAGTTTAGTAGATACTTTCATTTGAAAGTATTACCTCCGCTCAAAAGGGAATAAAGATTATTTGGTAATGAATTTAATCATTTTAATGGAGTCGTTTTAAGTATTTATTGACGTAAGCCGCTAGGATTGGAATGAACAGGTGTACTAATCTTTTAGGTAACTTTACAAATATGTTCTATTCGATGGCGATTGACTGCACGTGTGGCGCAACGGTTAAGACAGTCGCCTCGCCTCTCCGTGTCGCGGGTTCGAGTTCCGCGCCGGACAACTATTTGTGGGACCCATAAATAGTTGATCTGAGTCTGTATGTAATTTGTGCCCGTCTATTATATGTTTGCAAAGTAACTCGTGACACAGGGATTCATTACCTTAATGCGAGCTTTGTCTTTTTAAAGAAAAGAAGATGGCCTTCTAATTAAAAATAAATAACAATTTCCTCCTAATTTCAGCCACTGCGGCCAATCTTACTGGAGACTAGCCATCTGCGCGGGACATATTATAGTGCTAAAGTGTATGCGTGACAACAGATACACTTCTTTTTCCATCACTCTTATGATCCGATGGAAAGACTAGCGATACGACCGTAAAATATACATGAAACTTCCTGATACTGAGTAACAGGAAAACCTCAAAATCAGTTTTTGGCCCGCCCCGTGATTTGAACCCAGGGCCTCACTATCTGCGGTTGAACACGCTACCGCTAGACCAACGAGGCAGTCTAAATCTGTATAATAAAGTGTGGGTAGATAATCAAAGACGACCTCTGTGTACTAGCGATGTAAGTCGTGGGTTCAATCGCAAAAACATAAGTATTAATAGTATAATTTCTGTTCTGAGAAACTGTTCGAAGTTTTACCTCCGCCACGTGCCGCCACAAATATCTCGCCTGAGACACAGTATAAAAATAGACAGTACGGAAACTACCAACAAAAAAACAGTAACACAGTATAAAACATATAGGCAGTACGGATACTCACACTAGCATGCGCATCAACAAAATCCCTTAGCGGCTGTTGCGGTGCTGTTAGTATCACAGTATAAAAATATAGGCAGTACGGAAACCACCTACAAACGCTTGAAACAGCACACTCACACAAGCATGCGTAACAACATGACCTCTAACCAAGGTGTGTGCTATGCTGTCAGTAACACAGTATAAAAAATATAGACAGTACGAAAACTACCAACAAACGGTCGAAAATGCTGTAACGAAACGTTACATGATCCTAACTTAGATTATTTTTATAATTTTTTTTTAATTACAAACTAGTCAATTATAGTGTATTTCTTTGATTATTTTTTATTAATATATATTTAATTTTTATGCGTCTACAATCCCCTTTTTAACAATTCCAACGTGTGCACGTTCCTTAAGAGTGCACGAGGGGAATCCGCGGGGAAAGGGTAAGGGAAGTAATTTGCTTTTTTTATATTGTCCTTCTTGCATGTGCACATTTTTTCGGGCGTTTGGGCGGTTCAAATTGCATCCCGGCATGATTAAACTGACAAATAGCGGAATTAACTCTACATATTGATTTTGTATTTTGATTGTTTTGGATTTCCGGAAAGTAACGCCTGGGGCGCTACCGGCTAAGTCGCCGAACATCGATTTCTTAAATGCCGTTCAAATAAATAAAGGTTAAAAATTACTTAATCAATCTTTAAATCGGCTTCAACATTGACAATCGATTCCGGACCATTTATCACGTTACATGTGCTCATGGAAGCCGATTGAAAGATTGATTAATTCATTTTTAGCCTATATTTATTTGAACTCTACTCAGGATGCAGGTTGCACATTAATTAGGTCAATATTGGAGGCTTGGGAGGGATCACAGGATGCGCTGGGAGTTTTCTGTGATCTCTCTAAGGCTTTCGATTGCGTTGATCATCGTACGCTCGTTGTTAAACTGAAGTACTATGGAATATCTGGCACATCTCTTGATCTTGTGATGTCCTATTTATCGGGGCGACAACAGATGGTTTCGATAGGCGGTGTCACTTTGGCACGTCATCCTGTGAAAATGGGGGTGCCCCAAGGATCTATATTGGGCCCATTTTTATTTCTAGTTTATATAAATGATCTCCCTTATCTGGTAGAGAAAGTATCAGACATAGTTTTGTTCGCTGATGATACGTCGCTCATATTTAAAGTAAATAGAAAGGATAAAGATCTTATTGAGCATAATAAAACACTCAGCTTTATATCAGAATGGTTTTCGGCAAATAATCTCTTGTTAAATGCAGGGAAAACTAAATGCATCAGGTTCTCATTGCCGAATGTGACTCAAATTGTACCAACAGTTGCACTTAATGCGAAAATATTAGATCTAGTCCCATCGACCGTATTTTTAGGATTGACACTTGATTCAAAATTGCAATGGGGTCCTCAGATTGAAAAGTTAGCAGGTAAATTAAGTTCGGCTTCCTATGCTGTCTGGAAAATAAGGCTATTGTCAGATGAACAAACTGCTAGATTAGTGTATTTCGCGTACTTTCATAGCATTATGTCGTATGGCATTCTGCTGTGGCTTTGGCGGCTGACATAGGTGCTATTTTTGTATTGCAGAAAAGAGCAGTCAGAGCCATTTATGGTTTAGGCAGTCGCGATTCTTTGCGAAATTTGTTTAAAGAAATAAATATACTTACTGTGCCATCGGAATATATATATCAGAATATAATGTTTGTTAGAAAAAATATTCATAATTATAAAAAGAAAAGTGAACTGCATAATATAAATACTAGGAATAAAAACAAACTAGCCATGCCAGGCTTTAGAGTAAGCAAAACTAATAAATCATTTTTAGAAAATTGTATTAGGTTTTATAACAAGCTTCCTACTCAAATTACTGATCTGCCTGACACAAGTTTTAAAACACATATTAAACGTATACTTATGGCTAGGGGTTATTACACCACTAAAGAGTACATCGATGACAAAGACGTCTGGCTCTCACTTCCTACCTGCACATTGCTCGCTGGAGATCTTGTAGCCATATAGACATGACTGATCTGCTGTGTTACGTGAACTATCTGTAAATGATTGCTATCATATACTTAATTTAAAATTATTGACTCTGTCTCAAAATGAATAATGTTATTGTTTCGAAGTTTTTCTTTTGTATACCTAAATATAATCTAAAATAATAAGCATTCAGACAAACGATCGAGCATATATTGTGTTTGCCTACTAAATAATTACTCTAATTGGACCAAATCCCGTGTTCATGCCCGCTTGAGTATGTTTCACCGGACCGTCTCAACTGGGTCGTGTTGAAACCGGTAGTAGATGAACCCACTGAGTTTGTTTCGCTGGGTCTTCTCAGTTGGGGCGCATTGGATCCGGTGGTAGCATTAAAGCGCGACCGTCGTTATTAACACAAGGTCCGTCATAATAATAATACCTTTAATATAGACAGAACCATTGACAATATGTAGTAAAAATATTAGACTTAAACTAGATAATTAAACATAATCTCTTGACAATAACTTGATACGAGCTAGCTAAATATCATTTCTGTAATAAAATAAATTTTATAAATGTTTTCATACAAGATGTACCTAAATATCTATGTTACTAGAAATAATATCTAATGTATACAACTATATTACTACAAACATGTTCTGACTATTTACAAGCGCTTTTTTAAAGTCTACGTGAATAAAAACCTTTTTTATTTATTTTATTTTTTATTTTATTTAAAAAACCATTTAAGAAATCGATGTTCGGTAGAGCCCCTGATTCCATTACTTAATAATAGGTATCTAAAACATTAAAAGTTATAACCCTACAGTAAATTATTTCATCAGCTAGGCATAGTTACTGTCCATATTTATACTGTGCCTGAGATGAACAGCTGTGGCAGATGGACGAATATTTTCTATTTAGTTAATGAACCCTAAAAAGAGCAATCAGATGCCTATGTATAATTAGGCTTCAAACTCTCAAAGCTGTGAGTGTTTGCTTCAATTTTGTGAGCCTCTAGTAGATGTTCTGAATGGCTTTTCTTTAGTTATGATGGAAGATGGGCCTGCGGTGTCAGTATGAGAAGTATCCTCAACTACCGCCACGTGGAAGGGGCTCCGGGGAAGACAGCGATCTGTTTGTAGCACAGTCGCTGCGCCGGATTGGCAAGAGTTGTCAATAGGGTAGGGCAAACTAGAATCCACCCAGGGTACTTGTCCCGACCATCTGGGACATGGCGCAAAAGGAAGGCATCAGAGTAGCATACCCGCATTACCAGGGCTCCGCCCATCCGGCCCCAAGAGGTTCCCATGGCAGGTTAGGTTCAGTCGTTGCAAGTTATAGTAGTGTCGTTAGATACCCTCCCGTAGACAGGTTTTGCTGGTGGCATGCGTAGGCAATTATTCTAATAAAAAAATATGATGGAAGATAGATAGGTTCTAACGTGACGCGTATTTTCTTCCTTTAATACGCAAATAAATGAAATTATTATAGCATTAAAAATTGCCCTTAAAAACAGTTAGTTAGAATTTCTATGATCTTTAACTGTAACTAAAAGATCACTCTTTTGGCGTGGTTGGTAAATACTTGCTTTTCACGCCGCAGGTCGTAGGTTCCATTCCCTCCCAGGACAGAAATTTGTGGGCATAAACATGTCTGTTTGTCCTTTGTCTGGGTGTAATTATCAATATAAGTATGCATTTACAAAAGAAAAGTAGTGTTAATTATAGTAGTAATTTAGAATCAGATAGCCGTGTTTGAATCCGTTGATATTATTATTATTATTGATGTGAAACATCTATAGCCGCACGTAAAACAGATTTATGGCGTGGCGACACATGCCGTGGTTTTTTTTTTAGTTCCTGTCACAATATTTTCTTTTCGACTTCGACTTCTACTTGGACTTCGACTTGACTTCGACTTTGACTTCGACTGCGACTTATACTTCGACTTCGACTGCGACTTATACTTCGACTTCGACTGCGACTTATACTTCGACTTCGACATGACTTCGACTTTGACTTCGACTGCGACTTATACTTCGACTTCGACATTGACTTCGACTTCGACTTCGACTTCTGCATATTACTTTTACAAAATAATGTCGATGTTTCACATCTGCCAGGCGTCCCGTGACGGCTCAAGGATTTTTATATACCCACCCGCAGACACTTTTTGTGGGTGGCATGCCTAGACATCGCCTCTATATTATGGGTATTTTCTCCTTTATAAAATGGTCCTTAGAAAAGAGTGTGTTAGTAATAAGAATTGCAGTGATCTTTTAGTTGCAGTTGTCCAGAATTGAAGCCATTTTCCAACTAAATTTGAGCGAAATGTTAAACTAAAATTAGCTCCCATTTATAAAATCTCCTAGAAATGTACAAGGTATCTACCGTAATCCGATAACATATTTAACGATGGTGTAACCTGTGTCGTCGACACCTTAGCAAACTAGCCACTCCGAGCTGTATTCAAATGTGCTTCAATTATGCAAATACCGAAGCCAGTTTATTTTTATACTGAGTCTTAGTAGGTGCTAACTGATACGTGGGACCAGTCTACACTATCTAGTGTCTGCGGTACAAGAACGTGTATTTATACTACTTTAAAGCGTTTAATGTGGTAGAAATTTGCTGTACGTTATTTGTACGACTTGATTTGAATATGCAGCCCTATTTTGATTGTTTTAGATGAGTTTACAACTTGAATAAAAATCTATGTAAATAGAAATAATTATGTATACTTAACTATATCGTTAAGTATACATTACAGTGCTTGTAAATAGTCAGAACATGTTTGTAGTAATATTACTACAAACATGTTCTGACTATTTACAAGCGCACGTTTAAAGTCTACGTGA
Source organism: Pseudoips prasinana (assembly GCA_951640165.1). Lineage (NCBI taxonomy): Eukaryota > Metazoa > Arthropoda > Insecta > Lepidoptera > Nolidae > Pseudoips > Pseudoips prasinana. Next base: position 23,838,181 of record OX621260.1, read on the forward strand.
CTACAAACCTTTTTAATATTTCATTAATAAATAAGTGTTTAAAAAAGCTATGACTAACTGCACTTTAATAATAATAATTATATCCTGAGAAATTAGTACTATAGAAATCAGGTAACTGATATATTGCACGTCCTACTTTATTTGTGTAAATACATAGTTATATAGATAATTACAGCGGCACCCTGATCTGTGGCCCGAACCCCAAAAGAGTGGCCTCGGGTATTAGTCGTTTAATTTAAGCTACTGGTTAAGAGCCTTCTGCGCTAGTCAAATGCTCATTGCCTTCAATTCTTTAATATTAATATTGTACAACTAAATTTCAAAATAATAGATTAGTAACTTGTTATTTATTTTAGGATTTAAGAAAATATAACTGATAAAACAGACCGCACGGACGGACTAATTAATTTTTTGTAATTTTTATACTGTATTCGACTATGTTTATGTACTGCATTGTGAACTTGACAAGTACAAGTGTATGTTAATACCCAAGTGCTGAATAAATTTCATTATTTCATTCATACACCTAGACTCAGGACAAAAAGACATGTTCATGCACACAAATCGGACCGACGACCTGCGGCGTGAAAGGCAAGCATCTACCAACCACGCCGACAGGCTCGTCAATGTATGTCAGACGCCATTGCGAAATGACTTCCAAATAACTTATTATTTAAAATTAATTTACTGTCAATATTAATGCTTGTAACCCATTTCATATAAGCTCTCACACTGACAAAGTTTTGTTGGAAGATAAAATAAAATAAAAAGGTTTTTCACGTAGACTTTAAAAAGCGCTTGTAAATAGTCAGAACATGTTTGTAGTAATATAGTTGTATACATTATTATTTCTAGTAACATAGATATTTAGGTACACATTGTATGAAAACATTTATAAAATGTATTTTATTATAGCAATGATATTTAGCTAGCTCGTATCAAGTTACTCCCCGCCAGTAATCGCCCAGAGTCGAGGTTCGAACCCCACAGGGGGTGCCCTCCGGCGCGGGTTACTTAATTTCTAGACGGCTCGAGCCCTCTCCTCGCCTCTATAGTCCGGTGAAGCAGTGAAAGCCTCCTAGACTAACTGTAGCGTCATACAAAAACAAAAAAAAAAAAAAAAAAAAAAAAACGTATCAAGTTATTGTCAAGATATTATGTTTAATTATCTAGTTTAAGTCTAATATTTTTACTACATATTGTCTAATTAGACAGCTGATAAACATACTTATATATTTCTAAATACTTACATTGTCATCATCATATCAGCCCAAAGATGCCCACTACTGGACAAAGGCATCTCTCAAAGATCTCCACTACTGGACAAAGGCATCTCTCAAAGATCTCCACAATTGGCGATCTTGCGCTATCCGCATCCAGCAACTTCCAGCAACCCTCACAAGATCATCGGTCCATCTTGTAGGGGGCTTGCCGTGGTCGTTCACTCTGGGCCTTATCAGGCGGCTCAACGACTACCGGTATATCGAGGTGATAAAGTGTTTGTATGAAAACGCCACTATGTCAGTGCGACTCCAGGACCAGAACTCTAAACCTATCCACTTGCAGCGAGGCGTGAGACAGGGAGATGCTATATCTCCGAAACTGTTCACCGCTGCATTGGAAGATGTCTTCAAGCTTCTGGACTGGAAAGGCTTTGGCATCAATGTCAATGGCCAGTACATCACTCACCTTCGATCATATGTTAGTATTCCATTTCTCTTTGGGTGACCACCCAAATAGAAATGGAATACTAACATATTATAGCTAAATTACACACATACAAAGATTTGTCCTAATCTGCAAATGATCACCAAGCCAGTCAAATCCAAAAAAAAAAACCATAAATGCAACTTCCTACAAACTTCCCACTCTGTCTACGCTATTTAAGTGTGGTGAGTCCAAGGAACTTGAGACGTTGTTCATATGGTAAGTTGCGCATTGAACGAAACACCGTAGCCTAGTTGGTAGTGCTCCTGCCTACGAAGCTGGTGGTCCTGGGTTCGAATCCCGGTAAGTGCAAATATTTGTGTGATGAGCACGAATATTTGTTTCTGAGTCATGGATGTTTTCTATGTATATAAGTATTTATCTATCTATATAAGTATGTATATCGTCGCCTGGTACCCATAGTACAAGCTATGTTTAACTTGGGGCTGGGATGATCTGTGTGACATTGGCTCGAGATATTATTATTATCTTTGTACTCGTATCAAGACTTAGTGATTAGTTAAGAATCGTATAAGTGTTTCTCAGCACGCTGTTTTTTACGCCCTACATCCAGTATAAAATGAGGTGATAACTCCAACTCGTTACTACGTGTTATCATAATATGTAATATTCATTCAGTTAACGACGGCAATATATGCAGCCGATTGATATGCATCGATAAAACTTTATGTTAAACTGATGTTAATAAAATTCAATACTTTATCATTTTGTTCAGTATTTATTGCGGAGAACGTGTGGAAAAGCCTTAGGCAATAGTTATTTGTAGTTCCGTAGCCAAATGGCAAAAAACGGAACCCTTATAGATTTGTCATGTCTGTCTGTCTGTCTGTCTGTCCGTCCGTATGTCACAGCCACTTTTTTCCGGCTTGAATAACTGACATTAGAGTAACCACTGTCCATACGATAAGTAAGATCGCCATATTATTTTGTTCAATGGTTTTTAGGGTTCCGTAGCCAAATAGCAAAAAACAGAACCCTTATAGATTCGTCATGTCTGTACGTCCGTATGTCACAGCCACTTTATTCCGAAACTATAAAAGCTGTACTGTTGAAACTTGGTAAGTAGAATTATTCTGTGAACCACATTAAGATTTTCACACAAAAACAGAAAAAGGAACAATAATTTTTGGGGGTCCCCATACATAGAACTGAAACTCATTTTTTTTTCAGCGTCCCCATATTATGTGGGTTATCTATGGATAGGTCTTCCAAAATGATATTCAGGTTACTAATATTTTTTTTTCTAAACTGATTAGTTTGCGCTAGAGACATTTCCAAAGTGGTAAAATGAGTGTGGCTCCCACTGTAACTTCTAAAATAAGAACATGATAAAACTAAAAAAAATATATGATGCACATTATCATGTAAACTACCACCGAAAATTGGTTTGAACGAGATCTAGTAAGTAGATTTTAATACGTTATAAATCGTAAACCGCAATTTACCTTTCATTCAATCAACTCAAATACATTCTGCTACGGAACCCTTCAGGGCGGGTCCGACTCGCACTTGGCCTCTTTTTTGTACAAGGAAAACATATTGCCTACTTGACTTTATTTATCTATGTAAATAAAAAGAGAAGTCCTGACTGACTGACTGTTTGACTGACTCATCAACGCTCAGCCCAAACCCTTGGCCTTAGAAAGTTTGCACAGATGTTTTCTATATAATGGAGACAAGGAATAAGGAAGGATTTTCGAAATTCAACCCCTAAGGGGGTAAAACAGGGGTGCAAAGTTAGTATGAAACCTTGCCGTTTTTGAAGTTAAATGCATGAAAATTGGTATTTGGCCTTTCAGTTAAAAATTATCTATACATATAATAAAATCTTAGGAAAGTCGAAACTGTACATTGAATATTTTTTAAAAGGATACTTGGGTTGTGATTTGCAATGGATATAGAAGCCAAAAATATAGTTTTTAGAGTTTTTGTCCGTTTGTCTGTATGTATGTCCGGGCTAAACTCAAAAAGTAGGTACCGCGTGGATTTACTTCAAATTTTGCATGAATATTACTAAGAGGTCGGGTCAACATTATAGGCTACATATTATCACGCTATCACCAACGAATGAGGAGCTGTCATTATTTAAAAAAGTTAACGCGGGTAAAACCACGGGGCACAGCTAGTTACATATATACGTATGTTTATCAGTTGTCTGGTTGCCGTAGTAAAGGCTCTGCCTAGTTTGGGATCAGATGGCAGTGTGTTACTTGTCTCAAGTTATTTAATTTGCTGTGTTGTTGACTGCATATAATATCATCACCCTATCTCATCTCGTGGAAGCCCTATATAGCAGAGAATGGGAAACAGCGTTTCTCTAAGTATTATAATGACATCACCATGTTCCATGTTCATTCGCTCAAAGAGCAGCCCGACTGGAGAAGTACCTCCACCTTACAGAAGACATTCCTTAATAATAACATTAATAATTCTAATGTTGCGTTTCCATGTATGAGTAAGGTCGCCAGAGCTCATTGGGGTGGGGGTAGGGTCAATTCACTTGTTTGCAGTCTTCTAAAGGCCGGCAACGCACCCGCGACTCCTCTGGTGTTGCAAGTTTCCATGGGCGGCGGTGATTATTTACCATCAGGTGACCCACTTGCTCATGTGTCGTCCTCTGATAAAAAAAAAAAAACCTCAGGTGGGCTGTTTTTTTTTTCGCGTGGCGATTATGGCATATCCCCCCAAAATCATTATCTTTGGGGAGACCTTTCCGCAGCTGTGGATGAACTCTTCCGGCTGATAATGATGATGATGATGATTTAGGTATTTATAATTTATTCATGTCATCACAGGACCATTAACTCCACATAAGGTATTTAGCTGCTGCATGTAGTAAGATGGGTCAGTAGAAACGTTTCAGACGAGGTGCTTCTAAAGCGTTGTAACGTACATATATCCTTCCAGTGGGACTCTTTTGGGAAACCATCATGGATTTTAATTCGTAGTCGAAACTGTCCACCTTTTAAAAAATTCACTCTCATCATTTTTCTCCATCGCGCCAAAAGAAGTATAACTTCAAAAATATGTTTTGATATTATTAAGTAATTTTATTTGCTTTATCATTAATATTCACTTTTTACTCTTTGTTTTATATTTTATGTTTCATTTTGGTTCCTTAATTTTGATTTTATTTTGGCTTATAGTATTTTTCATTTTATATTTATTTTTAGTTGTTATATATTTTTGTGTTTTATTGATTTCACGAGTGTCATGGATCTGTAGGTACATATTGTGACACCTTAATAAACTGTGCACTTGATTTAAATTTTTAAGTATTGTATTTATAGACTAGCGATAATATAATAGTTCTGTTACTGGTTGTCCTAAATAAGTAAGGCAGAAAATTTGTCGGCCCGTGATTTTGGAAGTTATGAAGTTGGGTAGTTCCGCCAGAAAGAACTCTTTCTGGTAGTGCCACTTTAAAATCTCAAATACTAGAGGACTTTGAAGATCTGCTTACTCCAAAACATTGTCGCTAAATATTTGTCGATAGCTGATTTTTAGTAATGAGCGCGTTATGGTAGGTTATGTTGTGACGGATCGGTTGATATGGTTGGTACATGCTTGCCTTTCACGCCGGAGGACGTGTGTTCAATTCCCACTCAGGACAGATATTAGGTCTTTACCTATGAAATTGCCGTTCTGCAGTACTGGCCATTCAAATCAAAATAATTTTTGTTTGGCTAAGAATTCTAATTTCAAATTAATTTTATTTTAAAAACATGGATTCTTTTTTCCAAAAGTAGTCATTTCTTTATTGATTAGTGTTACATTTTCATCGCATTTCAATCTTTTTCGTCATCATGGATACGTTAAAAATTCGAGTAATTATGGAATATGAGTACCGTCGTGGCAGCAACGCGGCACAAGCGGCACGCAACATCAACGACGTTTACGGAGCTAACACTACAAACCAACGCACCACCTGTTATTGGTTTGCTCGCTTCCGTTCTGGAAATTTCGACCTGAAAAATGAACCTCGCGGTCGTCCGAAGACTTTGGTCGACAATGACGAATTAAAGGCGGTTGTGGAAGCTGATGATACACAATCTACGGCTGAATTAGCAGCAGCTTTCGACGTTAGCGTCAAAACAATATTGGTCCATTTGCGTCAAATTGGCAAGGTAAAAAAGCTTGACAAATGGGTGCCCCACGAACTCAATGATCGCCAGCGCGAAGTACGCGTCGAGACGTGCCTTGCACTGCTCAACAGACACACAAATGAAGGAATTTTGAACCGCATTGTTACCTGCGATGAAAAATGGATTCTGTTTGATAACCGCAAGCGCTCAGCAAGTTGGTTGGATCCTGGTTCAGCACCTAAACAATGCCCTAAACGAAAACTTACCCCTAGAAAAGTGATGGTCACTGTTTGGTGGTCTAGCGCCGGTGTGATTCATCACAGCTTCTTACCAAACGGGGTGAGCATTACTGCAGATGTGTACTGTGAAGAACTGAGCACAATGATGGAGAAGCTGGCGCATCTCCAACCAGCATTGGTCAATCGCTCGTCTCCGCTGCTCCTGCACGACAACGCGCGACCTCATACTGCACAGCAGACGGTCTCCAAGTTGCAAGAACTGGGGTTGGAAGCTCTCCGTCATCCACCCTACTCACCAGACCTTGCGCCTACAGACTACTACTTTTTCCAGAATTTGGATAACTTCTTGGCGGGAAAAAAATTCAATACCCGAGAGGCAGTACAAAATGCCTTTGAAGAATTTGTTGCCTCCCGTCCAGCTGATTTCTTTAAGAAGGGCATCAATAAACTGCCACTGCGATGGCAAAGATGCATTGATTGCATGGGTGATTACTTCGATTAATACAAATAAAAAAATTCATGAAAAAAATTCGGTTAAATTTTTTCATACAAAACGGCAATTTCATAGGTAAAGACCTATTATTTGTGTACATGAACATGTCTATTGGTACTCAGTCTGGGTGTAATTATCTATATAAGTATGTATTTGAAAAAGAAATATCCATTATCTGGTTTCCATAGCACAAGCTCTGCTTAGTTTGTGATCCCAAAAAACTAGATTTCTTTTGCAAATACATCCTTTTTTTTTTTTTTTTTTTAAGACAACGCCCGCACTAGGGAATCTAGTCCCTGTGTCGCGGGTACTTTTTTACAAACAATATAATAGACGGACACAAATTACATCCAGACTCTGAACAACTATTTATGGGTCACATGGCGCGGGACTCGAACCAGCGACACTAAGCGGCGAGGCGACTGTCTTAGCCGCTGCGCCACACGTGCATTCATAATATATAGATAATTACACCCAGACTCAGGACAAACAGGATATACTACATTTTTTATCCGTTTTGGACGTATGTGAAATCCCAGGATATTATTATTATTTATTTACTAGCTGTGCCCCGCGGTTTTACCCGCGTTAAATCTTATAAATTATCACAACTCCTCCCCCGTAGGTGATAGCGTGATAATATGCAGCCTTTATGTTGACCCGACCTCTTAGTGACATTTACGCAAATTTGAAGTAAATCCATGCAGTACTTTTTTAGTTTAGCCCGGACATGCATACAGACAAACAGACACACAGACAAAAATTCTAAACACTATATTTTTGGCTCCGATATCGATTGTAGATCACGCCCCAAGTAGATTTTTTTTTTAAATATTCAATGTACAGTTTTGAGTTTACTGCGATTTTATTAAATGTATAGATTATTTCAGAATTCAAATCCATATGATGGCCCTACCAGAAAAGAGCTTCACGTTCTAACCCTCTTTAGCTGAATCCGTGGTTGCCACTCACCGTCAGCTCACAATAAGCAGTGAAACGAAACGTGAAACTTGTTTGATAACTAGTTTTTTAAAAAAGGATTTGTTGGTTTTCAAGTCTTAAGTTCGAAAGAGTGCAGCGGCAGCAAAATGCTAATCCGAATTTTGTTCGCACTTATTGCTTGTGTGTGAGCAAAACTTTAACTCCGTAGTATAAGTAGTTTTTGATTAAAAATGCTGTACGTACTTACTTATCGTATGGGCAGTAGTTACCTTAGTGTCAGAGTTGTTCAAGCCGCTCAGTAATAATAATAATATCTAAGGACAATGTCACACAGATCATCCTTGCCCCAAACTAAGCAAAGCTTGTACTATGGGTACCAGGCGACTATATACATACTTATATACATAGATAAATACTTAAATACATAGAAAACATCCATGACTCAGAAACAAATATTCGTGCTCATCACACAAATATTTGCACTTACCGGGATTCGAACCCTCCTGGGTTCGAATCCCGGTAAGTACTACCAGCTTCGTAGGCAGGGGCACTACCAACTAGGCTACGGTGATCGTCATAGTAATAGTAATAGTAGTCTTTATTGTTCTGATTTAGTAGTAATACAGTTGTTACATGTTTCATGGTAGACACATCTATCAGCCTGTTTTGGGCATACAATATTTATATTATAAGAGTTTATGACACACACATTATTTTCTTTTTCTAATATTATGTAGTATATCCATAATAATAGAAAACTTTTCACTTTTTTTTTAACATGGTTAATAAATTAGGTAATTATAGTATAGTACCTATAGATTATGAATATAAATTATTATGATTGTATCACTTATTGTGCTTGGAATTATCTGTTAGCAATAAGATATCTGTAATAAATAAATAAACCATTATACATCAAAGTTAGGTACAATACGAAAATTATAATTATTTACATTGTTATGCTTTTTGTCTATTTTCTAAAAATAGTAGGCCTATGATATGACTTAACCACTATTCTCTAATGACTGCAACCGGGACCGGCAGCTTAACGTGACGGAGACCCTCAGTAATTTAACCAATTTGGTGATCACTCTAGACTAACCGCGAGCCTTTGCTTAACCTTACCGATCGCATACAGACCGGTGATAGCACCAAGCTATGAGGGCCTGATCAAAAATGCTGTGACAGACAAGTAGACAGAATAATTGTCGGAAGTAGATGGAAAATCTATAAAGGTTCCGTCAAAAGATAAAACTAACATTCATATAAAATATCTGGAAATGAGCCAATCAGATCACAATCGGAATATCATTTATTTCTCCAGTTTTAATGTTACATCTCACTCAAAACTATAAATTTCGATAATGAAACTTAAATATAATCTCTTTGACAATAACTTAATATAAGCTAGCTAAATATAATTGCTATTATAAAATAAATTGTATAAATGTTTTCATACAATCCGTGTACCTAAATATCTATGTAACTAGACATAATTATACCAAATATAAAATAATATTTACGTGTTGATTTAATCCATAGAGTAGAAGGTACACCTATATACCTCAAAAACCGTTTCGAGTTTCTCTGTGACACGCATACCAGATTCCTAAGATCATCACACAACCTAAAGCTGCATACTCCAATGCACTCTACAATATTTATGAGCAATTCATTCTCAGTTCAAGCAGTACCATTGTGGAATTCCTTGCCAATTACTATCAGACGTGCCCAAACTCTTACCACGTTCAATAAAGCAGTTAAAGAACACTACCTACGTTTGTAAAGTCACCTATTATATAATATAATATTTATATATTTTTAAGTTGTATAGTATTTACTGTATTGTATTTATACATAGTATTATTGTATATATATATATTTATTTATATATTTATGTATGTTTATATTTTATTCATGTTTTTAGACTTATCTACTTTTTGATTTGTTGCACACCTCCTATTTTTAAAGTAATTACAGATTTCTATCCATCCAAAGGTTGTCTGGAAGAAATCGCTTGATGCGATAAGACCGCCCATTGTACATGATTGTGTTATTAGTGTCCTATGAATTTGTCGTGTGTTTGTGTGTACAATAAAGAGTATTCTATTCTATTCTTTTGAAACCTATCCCAACCATTTCTTATATTTTTAGTGCTTATATAATTTAACGTGAAGATATTAAAAAAGCAGTAGGGAAAGTTAATTACTTTATTGAGTGACTCTAAAGTCAGAAAATGCTCTCTACAGATAAATCACTAAATCTTTATATATTGTAGCCTTTTTGTAATTCTGATGTATATAATAAGCCATGTTATTTTAAAGTTTCATTTAGATCCTCTACCCGTTTCTTCTGCATATCAATGATATGTTACAATTCCATGACATTCATTGCTATGCAGATGACCGTACGGTGGATGCCTCCTACTTTGGCCACTGCAATATTTCTCGGGCACACGTCATTGAGAGTCGGAGCAATCTTGTGTCTATAATTGAGACAACACTTGACCAAGTCTCAAACTGGGGGCATATCAACCGAGTTCAATTCAACCCCCTAAAGACACAAGCTTGCGCGTTCACTGCCAAAAAAGCTCCCATTGCCATACCTCCTCAATTTCAGGGCACTCCTCTGGATATCAAGCCGAAAGTAGGGATTCTCGGCGTCGATATCGAGAGTGACGTCAAATTTCGCGGTCATCTGGAAGACAAGGCCAAATTGGCCTCCAAAAAGCTGGGTGTCCTTCGCAGAGCTAGGCGATATTTCACATGGGTCCATCGCCTCCAATTATATAAAGCGCAAGTTCGGCCGCATATGGAATACTGCTGCCATCTCTGGGCCGGGGCACCACAGTATCAACTTCTTCCTTTTGATCGCATACAACATCGTGCAGCTCGAATGGTCGTTGACGACGGGAGCCCCACTATTTGGCTTGATACTCTTACCCTGCGGAGAGACGTGGCGTCTCTATGTGTCCTTTACCGCATTTACCACGGGGAGTGTTCAGAGGAATTGTTCGAGCTTATACCTGCCGCCACATTCCGCCACAGACCCTCTCGCCAAAAGTGGAAATTTCATCTTTATCACCTGGATGAATGGTCATCTACCACTGTGCGTTTCTCAAGAAACTTTTTGCCACGCACTACCGCTCTGTGGAATCAATTAGCTGCGGAGGTATTTCCGATCCGGTATGACATGGCAACCTTCAAGAAGCGAGCCTATTCTTTTCTAAAAGGCCGGCAACGCACTTGCAGCTCCTCAGGTGTTGCGAGTGTCCATGGGCGGCGGTGATCACTTACCATCAGGTGACCCACTTGCTCGTTTGCCAACCTATTATATATAAAAAAAAAATATATATATAAAAAAAGATCCATTCAGTAGTTTTTACGTGAAAGAGTAACAAACATCCATCCATCCATGCTTACAAACTTTTGCGTTTATAATATTAGAAGGATATTTTAACTTGTATGCTGTGTGGTCATGGCATAGAATATTATCACATGACATAATGATATATTTTTACTTAGTATTAGTTACTTGGTAAGTATTAGCTCAATCTCAAACCATTTAGTCACTTATATAATCAGGAGTAGAATAATCTTATTCGTACCTCAGTAGTACATTTTAAACATTTATATTATAAAACAGTTCGCACGCACGGACATGGCTATCCACTTAAATTAAGATCTTTATTATCTAGTTTAATATTGTATGTGTATTTAATACCCAAGTGCTGAATAAATTTCATTATAGATATCGGTTTTGTTGGGCATTGCTCCGGCGAATAAAACGTTCCAAATCCTGTTTTTATTCCCTTAAGGCTCATTTTTTATCCACGACGGAACGGAAAATTTGATTGCTTTTAAGGTAAAAGGTTCTATGTTTGTTGTATGTAGTGGTATCTGTTAATATTTCCTTAAACACTTATGAACCGATCTTAATGAGTTTTTGTATTGAAGTAAAAGTCCTTCTTTTAATATAATTCATATTTTCGGCGACGGGCCTGTTGGCGTGGTGCCAACAGGCCCGTGGGTCGTGGGTTCGAATCCCACCCAGGACAGATATTTGGGGCTATAAACATGTTTGTTTGTCCTGAGTCTGGATGTAATCTATACATATAATAAAATCGTACGAAAGTCAAAACTGTGCATTGAATATTTTTTTAAAGGATACCTGGGGTGTGATCTACAATCGATATCGAAGCAAAAAATATAGTTTTTAGAATTTTTGTCTGTTCATCTGTTTATCTGTATGTATGTCTGTGCTAAACTCAAAAAGTATTCCATGGAATTACTTCAAATTTTGCATGAATATTACTAAGAGGTCGGGTCAGCATATAGGCTACATATTATTACGCTATCACCTACGGGGGAGGAGCTGTGATAATTTATATAGTTTAACGTGGGTAAAACCGCGGGGCACAGCTAGTTAAATATATAAGTATGTAGTATATCAGTTATCTGGTTTCCATAGTACAAGGTCTGCTTAGTTTGGGATCAGATGGATCAGATGGTGTGTAAATAATGACCCAGGATATTATTATTATTATATTTATCTAGAGCTTTAGGAGATTATCTTAAATTATATTCTACTTGATTAACTACAAGTCTGGACCTAGATTTAAATATCTATAGTAAATTTATAACAGTATTCATTTTCTGACTATTTACAAGCCTTTTTAAAGTCTTTGTAAATATAACATTTCCTTTAACACTTATGAACCGATCTTAATGAGTTTTTGTATTGAAATAAAAGTATTTCTTTTAATAATAAATACATATTTAACTAAAGCCTTAATATCTTAATTTATATTCTACTCGATTAAATACAATCGATTAAATATAAAAAAAGTTATTCCTAATTATTCCTAATACATAAAAGCTACTACACACAGCAGGAGTTCTATAATGACAAAAACTAAATAATGTAAGTAGGTTAGTGTTGTATGTATAGGTTATATCAATAATTTCAAATAATAATGTTATTTTATGTTTTTATATTGACAACTTATTAATTAAATACTACATATGTCATAATTGAAAATATAATAGAATAGATATTGTTATAATGTTTTGACATACCTACCAATACGTGAAAATTGCATGCTTAGGTATTGAGATTGTTAGTAATTATTTAATGTTGCCGTGCCCTAACAGGGTATCATATTGAACCTTTTAATATGTAAGACCTATGTACACATGATTGCAATAAAGATTGAATTGAATTGAATTGAACAGTACTTGTACCTAGAATTAAATATCTAAGTTATACTTGTGTAAAGTAGTTAATTGCAATAATCAATAAATATCTTTGGACAACCAACACTGTTAGTCAGACCCAAGATTTATACAAATAAAATAACATAAAAACGGTTTTTATTCACATAGATTTTAAAAAGCACTTGTAAATTGTCAGAATGTTAACAGTATTACAAATTAACTATAGTTATTTAATTCATCACATCGCGATCGTTCCAAAGATATTCTAAAGAACCTACCCACCCATCGGTTGAATAGAAGCTATATGCTTTTATTCAAACTCATACGTAGGTTGATATGAAATTATAGTCTATAGTTAACTATAAATTGATGAGTAAAATTATATCGCTGTTTAGAGGCCTATAAATAATACCTCTAATAAATGTATATCATGTTCCCATTTGATTTGTTAATTAATTTTAATTCGATACTTTGGGAATGCTTTGTAAATTAATAGTTGAATTATATTTTGAACTAGCTGTGCCCGCGACTTCGTCCGCTTGTTAATTAGTTTATTTTGTATTTATTTAAAAAAAAAAAAGTTTTTTCTAAAATAAAAGTAGCCTAAGTTACTCCTTATTACATCAGCTACCTGCCAATAAAAGTCCCGTCAAAATCGGTCCAGCCGTTTCAGAGATTAGCCGGAACAAACAGACAGACAGACAGACAAAAATTGTAAAAAAATATATTTTGGAGTATGTACCTTATATATATTCATATACATGTAGTAAAAATCGGTTATTTCAATATTACAAACAGACACTCCAATTTTATTTATTTGTATAGATGTATAGATTAGTATTCAACAGAACGTCGTATAACAGATTGGTTGCAGTCAGATGCGTGGGCAATACTGAGAATATCTTTAGAATTTCGTTTTAAGGGCGTTAGAAATGGAACCTGCATTTCTGACAAAACAGATTTTTCTTCTGAAGGAAATCTTCTTTATACGTGCTGTCCTGGGGTGTAAGCTGATGAATGCGTGAGGTGAGAGTTATAAAAAGTGTGATAGGAAAAGGTAAAGGATGTTGAGAGGGAAATGTAAGGTCATCAAGATAGAATGAGGGAGAATTACGTTTTGTATATTAGAGAGCTGCCACGTCATGGCAGCTACTGAGAAACACTGCCAGAAAACTCAGTAGGAATCCTTTTTTAAAATAAAATATACTTAAGATTAATTACAATCATGTATGTTGACTCAGAACAACTCAATCCCAAGCACTTTTATCACTTAAATAATCAGAAATTTTGTAATATGCCCTGCTACACAATTTGGCTTTAATAATTCTTTTAAACTTATTCGTAGACAATTCTCTAATATCATTGGGAAGTTTGTTATAGAATCTTATACATTGCCCCATAAAAGAGTTACTTATTTTATGGAGACGGGTAGTATGCAATATGAGATTATTCTTATATCTAGTATTTACATTATGTGTATCGCTACTTTTACAGAAGGAATCGATATTTTTATGGACATATAGTAAGTTTTCATATATATACTGAGATGGTACAGTTAGAATGTTGACCTCTTTGAACTTTTATCTTAGAGACACTCTCGGGCCAAGATTATAGATAGCTCTTACAGCTCTTTTTTGCAATATAAATATGGTGTTAATGTTAGCAGAGCTACCCCAGAGATGAATTCCATAGGACATTACACTATGAAAATAACTGAAATAAACCATTCTAGCTGTGTCAACAATCATCGTCCATCATCCCATATAAGCCTCCCCCAAAGGTTTTTATAACTTTGGGGAGCCCAAGAGGACCGTTTAGGAGGTTTACCGTAATCACCGCGCTTGGCTTGCGAGTTGGCGACGACAGTTAAGGTCGTAGCACACATATCAAAACGGAAAGGGATCGTCATCGCCTCACCTTTCTCCTCGGCGTCAAACAGTCGTCCACTTTACGTAACCACGTAACGTAAGCGGAAGAAGCTCCGCCCCGTCGACTCGGCTACAGCTAGGCGACGCACGCCGCGCTTACGGCTCGCCGACCGCTCGCTGGTGACGGCTAGACGTTTTTAGTTCAATCATTTTTTTATTCGTATTTTGGTTTAAAGTAAAATTAATAACACTTTTTCTACGAGTGTACATGCGCCAACGTTCGCAAAGGCTAACTTCACGGTCGCCTCTCTCGTGAATCATACAGCACGTGCGGCAACGCAGACCGCGCGGGCGGAGAGTGGACGTCGGACGAAGATACGTAAGCTGTACGGAGAGCCGTAAGCGAAGGTACGGAAAGCCGACCGCGCACTGAACCGCGGTTCGTGAGCTTGCCCGAGGTGATGCAATTCTATAACAAACTTCCCAGTGATATCTGAGAAATGTCTATGAATAAGTTTAAAAGAATTATAAAAGTCAAATTGTGTAGCAGGGCTTACTACAAAACTTCTGATTATTTAAGTGACAAAAAGTTATTTAAGTAAATTAACACATTTAAATACAATGTAACTTGAAACACAAATGTTATATTTTAACGGAATAAATGACTTTTTGAATTACGTTACGATTCCGATTAGTGTGCGTTGCAATAAGGAGTTTCATACAAATAATACTGAATGGCTCTAGTTGATACCGTGACGATCCCTTTCCGTTTTGATATGTGTGCTACGACCCTTAGGTGGTTTACCATAGCATACTGGTGTATCCCTTAGTCGCCTTTTACGACACCCATAGGATAATATTCTTATGTTATTCTTTCTGGGCCGGAAACCACACGGTTAGTTATATATATACATATATCAACGTAGCGCTATGTTTTCAAAGATAGATGCTCACATCGGGAAAGCGGCGACCATGTTTGGGAAGCTTGGCACGAGAGTATGGCACTATAAACTGCTTACAATTAAGACCAAGATGATAATCTTCCAGGCCTCCATCT
Source organism: Pseudoips prasinana (assembly GCA_951640165.1). NCBI lineage: Eukaryota > Metazoa > Arthropoda > Insecta > Lepidoptera > Nolidae > Pseudoips > Pseudoips prasinana. The sequence continues at coordinate 23,853,809 of OX621260.1, forward strand.
TAAGCATACTCGTACGGAGCAGAGACGTGGACGTCGTATGCGAAACAGGAGCGCCGAATAGGTTCCTTTTACATGCGTTCTCTCCGTAAGAAATAGAACAGCTACCTAGCCTGACAGCGTTTCTTAAACAGAAGCGTTTACGTTGGTTGGGGCATATGCACAGAATGGAACCCACTCGAATACCACGATGTGTTCTGTTGGGTGCGGTAGGTAATGCGAAGCGCGATGTCGGTAGACCTCTGCTTTGCTTTAAAGACTGCACCAAGCGGGATATGGCCGCTTTTAAAATTGACCACTGTTGCTGGGAAAAGCTCGCTGAAAATAGAGTTGAATGGCGCAAACGTGTAGTGGAGGGTCGTAAGATCTGTGATGAAGCCTGGTTCGGAGTACTTGCTGATAAGAGACAGAAGCGACATGAAAGCGGCTCGGCACCAACCACCGCAAACTTCTCTTGTCAGGCCTGCGGCGGGCTATGTCGCTCTCGCATCGGTTTGTTTAGCCACCAAAAGAAATGACTCTCAGACAATGCGCCGTAAATCGTCTGTAACAGATGCAAAGGCCTTATATATGTTTTCATAGAGTTCTATCTGTGCTCTGAACGCATTGCTACGGCAATAAGAAATTCATTACAATCAATTTCAATAGTGGCGCCATCTGTCGATTAGTCGTACCAACTCAGAAACCTTCGTGGGCTTTATACATACATATAATAATATAATATCTGGGGACAATACATGGGGACATATATATAAATGTCGGAGAGTGTGGTATTTTTAGGTGGTAGTGTAAGGTTCCATAAACTTTATTTATATTCTACAACCTATTTAAAGTCTTAAGATTATCAAGAACTTCAGTAATAGTAGGATTATACCAAATTTGGCTATTCATTCGGGTGCTGCTGTACCCGGAATCTTGAGCCAGCCTTTTGCTAGAACCAATCTTAAACAGTTTGCCGCTATATCACGTTTGTGCAAGTTGTATAATTCCATGAGTGAAAACTTAGACGTCTTCAATTCCAGCTTAATTAATTTTAAAATTAGGATTATTGAGCAATAAATAATACTGTACCAATATTATGGATATTATTATTTATATATAAATAGTTTTTAGTTATAATTAGTATTAATTTAAGTGTCTTCAATATGAAGATACTGACTAGCCTGTACCTTGTTTATTTATCAGTGTTACTCACCAATGTCATTGTGCATGTTGTGGCACCTTTAGAAGCTGTACATTTAAATTATATTACTGTATAGATTAAAACATTTTAGATTTAAGTAGATGTAATAGCTACTGGATGTCCTTAAATAAATAAAAAATAAATAAACACTCAGTGAGCGTTTATGCATCACAGGCAGCCCCATTTAGCCTACGTCTGATTCGCAAGTCTCAGACTCTGTAGATTGTTCCTTCCTCTATCATGATGGACCCGGTTCCCGCGCGATTAATCCATGGTTTTCTGTTGGTAACGTTGAAACGTTGGATAGTGTCGCGGCACAACAAACTTCCTACACTGCAGAATACCTTCATATCTGATCATGATACTGACAAACGTAATAATTATTAGTAGAGGTAGGGCATAGCGTTCATTCGCTCAAAGAGCAGCCCCACTGGGGAAGTACCTCCACCTTACAGAAGACACTCCTTAATAATAACATTAATAATTTTAATGTTGTGTTTCCGAGTGTGAGTAAGGTCGCCAGAGCTCATTGGGGTGGGGGGAAGGGTCAGTAACACTTGTTTGCTGACTTTTAAAGGCCGGCAAAGCACCCGCGGCACCTCTGGTGTTGCGAGTGTCCATGGGCGGCGGTGATCACTTACCATCAGGTGACTATTTGCCTATTTGCTAGTATGGCGCCCACTGATAAATAAATAAAAAATGATGAATCTGCCCGCGTCAATACATTGAGTTTGTAAGCACTATCTAACTATGTAACTAGTTGTAATTCCGTGTCCCTTACACTATGTTCAACTTTGTGCACAGACACTGCGGGGACTGTGGAATCGTTTCCCGGCGGAGTCAATATTTGTGTGATCCTATTTGATTTGCGCCGAGCGAGTTTGTGTTCCCGTGTAATTAAATGTCTGGTAGCCTTGAAACGTATTGTACAGGTACAGGAAATATATGTCCTTCCGACCGAATTTCGGTCATGGCGGCCAGTCTCAATGGAGACTAGCCAATTACGCTGGACTTATTATAGTGCAGAAGTGTGTGCGCAAACACAGGGCACTTTCTATTCCATCACTCTCATGATCCGATGGGACGCCTAGCGACACGACCGGAAAGAGGTCAGGTACAGGACCGACGGTTTTACGTGTTCGCCGAGGCACGGGGGTGTAGTATCGCCAACTTCCAGGCTTCGGGCCGATACTGAGAAATTTATTTTAATATATACGGAAATACCCCAAAATCACTTTATGGCCCGATCCGGGATTTGAACCCAGGAACTCATTATCTGCGGTTGAACACGCTACCGCTAGACCAACGAGGCAGTCATAAAAATATATAAAGCTTAATGATAATGTGGACAATCCTAGACTAGAATTAAGCTTAATAAAGGTTAAATGTTACTTTAGAAGCTTTTTTGCAGACGCCAGCACATCCCCATGCCCCAATCTGTAAAATTTCTTTTAAAGATTTTTAACTTTATCACATACGCATAATGTACACTTTCAATTGGGGAAATATGAGAGATTGACGGTCACCGTAGCCTAGTTGGTAGTGCTCCTGCCTACGAAGCTGGTGGTCCTGGGTTCGAAACCCGGTAAGTGCAAATATTTGTGTGATGAGCACGAATATTTGTTTCTGAGTCATGGATCTTTTCTATGTATAAGTATTTGTCTATCTATATAAGTATGTATATCGTCGCCTGGTACCCATAGTACAAGCTTTGCTTAGTTTGGGGCTAAGATGATCTGTGTGACATTGTCCCTAGATATTATTATTATCATTATTGGGGTAGCTTGATGTGCTGGCGTCTGTACATAATTAATCAATATTTATGACTGACCTGTCTAGTAGTTAGTGATGCTAACTGCTAAGCCAGAGGTATAAGAGAGGTAAGGCACAGCGTTCATTCGCTCAAAGAGCAGCCTCAGGCTCGCCCCGGGATTTGAACCCAGGACCTCGTTAACTGCGAGTGAACACGCTACCACTAAATCAATTGGATATATTATTATTATACTTATATAAAAATGCCAAATATATATTCTTAACAATTTATTCAATTATATATGAACATTGTTAACAGGTATTAACGCGACTAACCTCATTGTTATTTTCCCGACGTTTCGACCAAGTTGCATTGATCGTGGTCACGGGATGACTAATCAATGCAACTTGGTCGAAACGTCGGGAAAATAACAATGAGGTTAGTCGCGTTAATACCTGTTAACAATGTTCATATATAATTATTATACGCGAAAATTTAAAAGTGTAGGTATAATTTATTCAATGTTTAAAGGGTGCTAATTAAACAGACTTCTTTTTAATAGCATTATTCGCCTCTAAAAATTTACATTGCCATCTAAATGACTAAGTCAGCCACTATTAACGAGCGTCTGAATGATACTATCTTAGCCACTAGATATCTTCTTTGTAAGCCTCTCTAAATACAACTTTGTATTCAGTATTTATTATAATATGTTTGTTCTAATAACTGTATAGTCAAAGTAATTCAAACCGATAATTATAAAATATCATGTCACCTGAAAAATATATAAAGCTCCAATTTGTATTTTTGAAAACTTTCCACTAATCTTCACCAACAATAGTGTACCTAGATCGCTATATGGTCACAGTTCTAACCTAACCTAAGCCAAATTAATTTCCATTTTTTTCTAAACTAAGTGGCAATGTATAAAATAGAAGGACAAGTTAAGATAATTGTTGTAAAAAAGACGAAAAGGGAAAATGAGATATTTTCCCGTTGCTTAGTTATAAAATGAGAAGTTTGATCACGTGGCCACTAAAAAAATGTGTGGCTTAACTTATAATTTCTCTTTAAATTTTTGCTATCACTAGACTACGCCCTATTGTTTATTTTTTCGAACGGGTATGTATATTTCGTCTTATTTTATCGCACAATAATATGTTCTTGGAAAAATACTAACACCTTTGAAATTTGTTCCACCCTAGCGATTGACTGATAGATACCTACGTAAGCCTCCAGTCCACAAATGCGGGAGCAATCAGTAGAAAATATGAATAGAATTCAAAACCTTTCTTCTCTTTGAAGGCGGTTTTAACAAGCAACATTCTTGGTACTGGTATCATTACATCATATGACATTATTATTTCTTAAGTGAAGTTATTTTAAACATATTTAAAATGTCACCCTTAATGATAAAAAAATTACAAAGGGCCAGATTTCATAGCGCAGTTATCTTACTCGCGAATATTTATGTTTTTTTCTATACATATAATAAAATCGTAGGAAAACCAAAACTGTACATTGAATATTTCAAAAATTATATACTTGGGGCATCATCTAAAATCAACATCGAAGCCAAAAATATAGTTTTTAGAATTTTTGTCTGTTTTTCCGTTTGTCTGTATGTATGTCCGGGCTAAACTCAAATAGTACTGCATAGATTTACTTCAAATTTTGCATGAATATTATAAAGAGGTCGGGTCAACATAATATAGGTTACATATTATCACGCTATCACTTACGGGGGAGGAGCTGTGATTGCTTGTATATCCGAATAACACAAAGGCTATAATTTCTAAAGTTCAAAGCGGGTACAACCGCGGGGCTCTGCTTGTATTATATAAAAGTGTTGTATGCACTCTCAAAAAATGTTCTTCAGTAATTATGTACACGTCGACTAGCATCTCTAAACAAACGCCTATCGCGCAGTCTACTACATCTGAACAGAAATGATCTACGCATGGTGATAGGCACAACTACCGGACACTGCACACTCAACAAACACCTCTTCAAGATTGGCGCCACAGGCAGCCCCTTATGCAGACATTGACCTATATGTATTCTACTAGACGCGCAATCCCATATTGAGAATTTTATCACCGAGTTGCAGCGCCCGCGCTGCAACTCAGTAAGCAATTTTGACCGCCGCGCGCGCGCCCCTCACCTCGCGCACAGCCGGACTGGGACAGAGTTTTTATTCGAAACAGCAGGTCTAGTTATACATATAAGTCAATGTATGCAGAGGATGCATTGAATCTGAAGAAACACCGGCACACGTACTACTACACTGCAATAGCGTGTAGCGGGCAAAGTTCTTAAACGATTCGAAGACACTGCAGGAAGCACTCATGCCAAGCTTTCGATGCCTTTTGGACTTCTGGATGGAACTACAATTGTTCGAGTAGGCTAAGACTGAAAATGCCAAGTCATTCCACAGATTATTACGGCAAATCTTTTACAATGCAGGCTATGCGTTTGTGGAACGCATTGCCTTTAACAACAAGACAAGCACAATCCCTATACATTTTTAAAAATCATGTTAAGAAAAATTATTTATCTGCCTAGACTACTTAAGTTCATTTATTTACCGCTGCCGCCTTTGGTTTCTTTTTTCACGCATTCCTGCTTTTTTGACATTTTTAATTTTCTATGTATTTCCGTTTTTATTTTTTTTAAATTATTTTGCATTAGTTTAAGTTTACATTAAGTTGACCTATTGTTACACCTATCTACCCTGTTTTCCCTTTCCTTCGTCTATCCACTTCATAATTGGTTGTCTGGAAGAAATCGCAGTAGCGATAAGACCGCCCTTTGTACCTAATTAATGTATGTTAATTTTAAGTTATGGTGTACAATAAAGTAAGTAAGTAATTTATTTGCATAAACATGTGTATACATATAACAATGAAATTGCATGTAAGATGTAACGTATTAACATATTTGGTGTTTCAAGAGTATTTTACTTTACTAAGAGCGCCCAACTAACTACGATCTTTGACTAGTAAGGGATATCCGCTTCTCCGATCACGTATCCTTAGTCCAGCCCAGCGAGTTGGCCTAGCCGTCCGTGGAAGGCAGACGGCTTACTCCGTCCGCGTATTCGCGCGATACCATTCACGTTCCCGCGGCGGCCCGTTAGTTACCCGTACACGGTCTGCGCTCGCGCTGTTTACTTCAGACAGGCATTCTACATGCACCACTGCAGTGTGCATTATAAAACATTAGCTATGTCCCGCGGTTTTACCCGCGTTAAACTTTATAAATTATAGCCTATGTGTTAATCCATGGTGTCAGCTAACTCCATACCAAATTTAATTAAAATCACTCCAGCCATTTAGACGTGAAGAAGTAACAAACATACACACTCACACACTCACACAGTCATAGGTCACAAACTTTCGACTTTATAATATTAGTCTGATTATCATGTGTTGTGCATCACTAGCCGATACCAGACGCCATGATTTCAGATTGCCTTATATACTATAATACACTATTTAGAGCCGCTAAATAGTGTATTATAGTATATAAGGCAATCTGAATTCATCGCGTCTCATCCTCACCAAGCTTGTCTCATCAGCCCAGAAAGGAAGACAGGAATTCAGCATAGTTCAGTTCCCAATTATCTCTACCTTATCCTATAATGTCCGAGGATATTATTATAGGCGTAAAATATGATGATTAAGGTTGTTCCTTCCTTTTTTGGCATATTATCCCGATCGACTTGATCTGATTTCTGGTGTAATTTCTGTACTCCAAATGCGAGAGCAGCAAATACTAGTACAGAAAAGGTACAACAGCACTATCAGCCATCAATCTATCGCAGTCTTTATATATCGTTCTTTTTGTTATAGAATAGCAAGCAGATCATCTCATCTGGTGGTGAGTGATTAGCTTAGGGTGAATTTCCCAAATAACCTTCTTTTTGTCTTGATGAAATTGATATTTGAAAAAAGGAAAATTGTTCTAAATTACTTTTTAATATTAAATATGTAGTTATTGGCTTGTGGCAAAAATATAATTAGCCTAGGACTATATGAACCTATAAAAATAAATACATAAACCTCTATTTTCTGAAAATCGGTGCTGTCTCTCTACTTTTTTTACAAACAAAAACCTTTATACACTAATAAAAATAAGTCAATTAAGTATATAAATAAAAATCACATTACAGGTCAGAATATAAAGAAAACTTCCGGGGAGTTCCTCAAGGAAGTATACTGGGGCCGCTTATGTTTAAATTGTTCATTAATGACTTGCCGGACATAACCAGACATAAGACACTGCTATTCGCAGATGACACAACCATAATTTTTAAATGTAATGACATAAAAACGTAAAATGATGAAATAAATGACTCGTTAAATAACATAGTGACATGGCTTGATTATAATAGGTTAGTCGTTAATATTGATAAGACAAAAATAATTCAATTTCACAATTATGCCACCCAGCCAACACAGCTGAGTATAAAATACAAAAATACAATGGTTAAAAATGAAGAAGCTAGCTTATTTTTGGGCATAAAAATAGATAAAAATCTTAATTGGAAATCCCATGTAGAGTACATTTGCGATAAATTGAATCGGTTCGTTTTAGCTCTGAAACGAATAAGAAAAACTGTCTCACAGGATGCAGCTTTATTATCATACCATGGATACGTTTCATCTGTACTTTTATATGGATTACCACTATGGGGCAATTCAGTTGATGCTATTAAAGCATTTAAAATACAAAAGAAATGTGTTAGAGCAGTATGTGGAGCCTGGTTTCTTGATAGTTGCAAGCCACTTTTCCAGAAATTGCGAATAGTTTAGTTTAGTTTAGTTCTTTATTCATTAACAAATTACATTGTGTTTGAATACATTTTATGCTATAATAAACTCTTACATTACATTATTACTACATTACATACATTATTACATTATTATTAATAATATTATTAAATTTGTGACCGCTGAAACACCAGAAAAACCAACATATACAATAAAATGTGTCTAAGATGTCAAGAAGTAAATATAAATATAATCAGATAATCTAGTATTTAATTCAATATTAACATGTCAAGAAATTCTTTATAAATAACATCAATTCAAATCTGGAGTACGAATACATAGTCAATAAAAAACAAAAATAATAAAATAAAATATAACAGTAAAATGAAATAAGTGACTCTATTTAAACAATTAAAATCAAAAACTCTTAAGGCTCCAGAGTCAATGCTAAGATAAGGTTTAGACTTTTTAGAGATCATTTATCGAATAGAGACACTTTTCGATCAGAAACGCCTTCAATTTCCTCTTAAACTCCTTAGCATACAATTCAGATTTTAATTCAACTGGAAGCCGATTAAACAGTTTTACCGAATTATAGTGCGAACTACATTTAAGGTAGGTGCTTAGTTGGATGGCAAGTCTTTCCTCCTCGTTAACTCCCGTTTTTGTCTGTCTTCATAACTTTCGTAAGTGTGAATGTATTTTGCTAGATTAGTCAGTAACACCAATGTATACAAACTCGGCACCGTCAATATCTTGAGAGCTCTGAAATGTGGCTCACACGACTCCTGCTGCTGTATTTTAACTATCGTTCTAATGGCCCTTTTTTGAGACACAAAGGCTTTTTGTATGTTATAGTCATAGCTACCGCCCCATAAAAGAATGCTATATCTGAGTCTGGATTCTACTAGGGCAAAGTAGACAGTCTTAAGTTGCTCTAGATTTATTACCTCTCGAAGACTTCTAAGAACGTAGCAAGCCGAGCTAATAGTACTTTCAATATTAAGCAACTCACTTTTCCAGTTTAATAGGTGATCTACATGCACGCCTAAAAATTTTGTTTCTTTTACCGTGTCCACTCTTACTCCATTCATAGTGCTGTAAAGTTTGTCATTAATTTTACTTGTGGTTTGAAAGAGTATTAAATTTGTTTTTTTTGTATTGACCTTTAGATTGTTATCGGTGAACCAGTTATGGAAAGACTCCATTGCTTGATTTACTCTTTTATTTAGATCGTTTATGTTATCAGCGGATATAATGGCGTTAAAGCCGTTATAAATACAAAAATGACCGTTTTTGCTGATGATACTCAGCAAAAACGGTCATTTTTGTAAAATTAGCTGTCATGTCGGTGACGTAAGGAATTTGGTCATTAATAAATATTATGAAGAACAGCGGTCCGAGTATTGATCCTTGGGGTACCCCTACTTTTATTGGTAAAAATTTTGACCTATAGGGTTTTTTATTTAAATAATACCATTATCTACATTTTCATCACAAATAGCGCTGATTTCGACAAACATGGTCCTATTTTCAAGATAAGATGCAAATATTTTTTTGACTGAGCCTCTTATTCCATAGTGATCTAGTTTTTCTAATAGTAGTTTGTGATCTACCGAGTCAAAAGCAGTGCTTAAGTCCAAAAATATACCAGCTACTTTGTTTTTTTCATTCAGTTTTATAACTACGTCATTAATTAAAGTGTCAATCGCATCAAGTGTACCTACATTCGCTAAATATCCAAATTGTCGTTCTTCAAATACTCTATTCAAATTACAGTGTCTAAGTAATCTACTTTTTAGTATCTTTTCAAAGATCTTTGACTTTATTGGCAACAAAGATATTGGTCGATACATTTTCGGGTCCTTTTTAGACCCCTTTTTGTGTATTGGTATTATTTTTGCTATTTTAAATTGATCAGGGAAAACTCCTTCTATTATACAATTACTATAAAAAATACTTAACGGTTCAGCCAAAATATCTATATTATCTTTTATAACTGTTATTGGAACCTCATCATATCCGTAAGATGCTTTGGCTTCCATTCTATTCACAATGTTGTACACCTCCTTGGCCGTAACCGGATCCAAAAACATGTCCCTTTCCACTCTAGTGTTATGAGTGTTAAGGTTTTGTATTGCTGAATTGATGTTGTGTAAATTTCTGTTCAAAGTTATCTTCTTTTTCCTAAAAGATTTGTAAAATGCGTCTTTAAATTCCATAAGAAACGTGTTGATACCCATTTCGTTCCAATTTTGAGTCAAAAGTAAGTGTCTAAATTGACGATTATATTGAGTACTGAAGAGTCTTTTATACATAATAATAGGTTTATTTGAGTTGCGGCTACGGTTGGCATTCTCATGGATGGAATTTAATAATAAACCAGCATGCCCATCGGCTAGTCCATTGTGGTCAACATTGCAATTTATTATACAGTCATCAGTGAAATTCGTCAAAATATTGTCAATACATGACTGTGAGTTGTTACGTATGTAGGTGACAGTATTTACTAATGGTCTAAAATTATAGCAATTCAATAAATTTAATAAGTCAGTTTTTTTCTTCGTCTCTACTAGAAGGTCAATATTAAAGTCTCAAAGTAGTAAGGAATCGTATTCTTAGAAGGCATAATTCCATCAGTTGAGCAAGAATTACTTGGCCTAATCTTTTTATTAAAGTAGAACGGTATAGGGCCTGGCTTAGGAAGGACCCTAGTTGCCTTAGAATTAGATCTTTGACACATTATCAATGTTGAAACCCTCTCAATATAATATTTCTTATAGTCAATTTTATCTATGGTTTTATTTACAAGATCAGCGTAATACATTAAAGGCTTATTCATGTATAAATTATTATGGTTTAGATTTATAAAGTGCACATTGGGAAAGCATTGTGTTAAGGAGTATATAAAATGGTTTAACATATTTTATTAGTTATACTGCCTCTACCATCGTTATATGTTCGAGAAATTTCAGTTTTTGTTAAAAAGTATAACTGTTACTTTCCAACGCATGAAGAGGTCGTTATTCGTAAAACCAAGCACTATAATCGGTTGCACCTACCAAGGAGCAAGTCTAAAATACTTGACAAGAGTACTTTTATGATGGCCATTAAAGTTTTAACGCACTGCCAAATAATATTAAAGAGCTACCTATAGAAACATTTAGAACAAGTTTGTCTAAATGGCTTTTACAAAATTGTTTTTATACTATAAAAGAATTTTTTGAATGGAAACAAAATGATGTCTGCACCAAAATATAAAGTTTCTACAACCATATCTACTTTCTATTGTTATTTTCTAAAATTTTAAAAATATTTGATTTTTTTTGACATGTACCTATGACATTTTATTATATATTTTTGATGATAATTATGACATATACGTGTAATATAAAATATTATGTAATTGTGACATGTACCGGTTTTATCTATAATTGTAATATTAATGTGTAATATGATTTAAATCGAATGTATTATAATTTGATTTGTTTAAAAATTGTGTAAAATGATTGTTTAATATAAATAATTATGTGATCTCTAATTTAATAATATTTACACGTCGACATATCGACAGAGTATGATGAAACTATCAAATTTGTTAACACCTTTATGTATACACTCATATTCAGTGAATAAATGATTGATTCTTGATTCTTGAACTTATTTCGTTTCATAGAATATTTGTTTTATTATTAATATATAGCAAATTTTATTACATAATTAACGATTATTATTACTGAGAGGCCCTAACGTACTTGTCCTGCAAAATATTATCATATCGATGGACAAAAGTAATTAAAACCTTACTATACATCGACGAGTCCGATAGTGTCCCCACGTCAATAATCGCTGCATATTCCCGCAATTATTTAAAATACGCAATTTCAGTTGCTCCCGGACAATTATTTTATAGTATCGGTGGTTACATTTTACTAGTTTAATGAATATTTTTATTATTGTTGTTTGGTTCTAACACAGGTAATAAGTGAATTAGCTTCATATACTGTTATTGAATTTATCTTAAATTTTCTAAAAACTGAGTTTTTTCTCACATAGCTGTTTTCACATCGGTGTAATCGGTGGGCTATATTACCACCGATGTGATAATTTACACCGAAAAAGTCAATGTCTTATATCTAATATCGGTGTTTTGATTCATGATCAACGCGCAGGTTTGTCATGTCGGTGGATTGCTCTATCATATTGGTGGATCATTTTATCATCTCAGTGAGTCGTTTTATCATATCGGTAGATCCCATGTCATTTTATTAAGTATACAAAGAAATAATGGAACATACAAACATACATACAAACATTCATACGTACATACTTACCAACATAGACTGCCATTAATCATAACCACAAAACCACTGGGTAGTTGATAGATGTATAATGATACAGGGGATATATAAATATTTTCTTGTTAAATAAATAGTTAGTTTAAAATAGGTATATTTTAATTGGATTTCTAAGAACTCAGTTCTCGATGGATGTGATCTACTTGCATAAGACCCTCAGTTCAGGTCTTCAGTTCGAAGTCACCCTTGTAAAAAATATACCTACTAACTATTTCCTTTTTGATGTTCAAAGGTGGATAGAATAACATATCGATGGATATGTACATACATCATTTCGGTGGATAAACTTATCATATCTGTGGAAACCAGAATTCAAACTGAATTTTCTCTTGAGTCTTAAATGATACGTTGATGATATTAAAATTGGGGATACTTAATATCCCAAAGATTATATATAACCTGAAAAATATACAAAAATAACATAAATGAAAAAGTCCACCGATATGATAAAAAAACCGGCCAAGTGCGAGTCGGATTCGCCCATGAAGGGTTCCGCAGCAGCAAGTATTTCAGTTGATTAAATGAGAGGTCAATTGCGGTTTACGATTTATGGCACATTAAAAAAAATTACTAACTAGATCTCGTTCAATCCAATTTTCGTTGTTAGTTTACATGGTAATACATCATATATTTTTTTTAGTTTTATCATTCTCTTATTTTAGAAGTTCCCCCCTGTAACTTCTAAAATAAGAGAATGATACTCATTTTTCCGCTTTGGAAGTGTCTCTCGCGCAAATTATTCAGTTAGTTTAGAAAAAATATATATTAGGAACCTCAATATCATTTTTGAAGACCTATCCATAGATAACCCACATGTATGGGTACAATGAAAATTTTTTTTTTAAGTTTTCCGTTCTATGTTTGGGGAACCCCTTAAATTATTATTCTATTTCTATTTTTGTGTGAAAATCTTAATGCGGTTCACAGAATACATCAACTTACTAAGTTTCAACAGTACAGCTCTTATAGTTTCGGAAAAAAGTGGCCGTGACATACGGACAGACAGACAGACAGACATGACGAATCTATAAGGGTTCCGTTTTTTGCCATTTGGCTACGGAACCCTAAAAATGGCATTGTTGAAATTCACCCTTTAATACTAACGAGAGGGATAGTTGTGTAGGTGGTAGACTGACTAAGCTGTAAAGATGACTATGAAACATGATAATGCAAAATAGTGGTCTAGAAAACGAATTGTAATAAATATGATTTTATAATCACCGCTACTAATCTATTCTGGGTAAAATGGAAATGGAAATGAAAGTTTAACAAAAGGTAGCAGTTGCTTCGTGTTGATTAGTCAGCTGGTAATAGCATTAGTATTAACGAGCATCCTTCGAAGCCGACTCTATTTAAAAAATATTTAGCTATTGTACTGGCTTTAATTTTTCTGGGAGGTAGGGCACAGCGTTCATTCGCTCGAAGAGCAGCCCGACTGGGGAAGTACCTCCAACTTACAGAAGACATTCCTTAATAATAACATTAATAATTTAATGTTGTGTTTCCGAGTGTGAGTAAGGTCGCCAGAGCTCATCGGGGTTAGGGGGAAGGGTCAGCAACACTTGTTTGCTGACTCTTATAGGCCGGCAACGCACCCGCGACCCCTCCGGTGTTGCGAGTGTCCATGGGCGGCGGTGATTACTTACCATCAGGTGACCGACTTGCTCGTCGACCTCTGACATAAAAAAAAATCAACTTATTTTAAAACCGATACATAACTTTCTGAGAACGTTTCAGATATAAATATCGGGCCCGTAGGCCGGCCGGCTATTCTAAGTGTAAATTGAGCCAGACAATTCCCGCTGGTCACTCTCATTATCAGCGCAGGGACTAGGAAGAAAAGATATTGCTTTTATCTTTTTTTTAGTTTCTGTACCCGCAGCGTGCAAGGCAAGCATTTACCAGCCTCGCCAACAAGCCGGTCAAAAGTCCTCTCGTGAAAAGGCATCATTAGCCGTAGCGATATTGGGACAGTGCTGATATTCTGATAGCACTCATCTGTGCGGTCCGCGAAGAGTTAACCCTCATAATAAATAATATAACAAATTTATTTATTTATCCATCACATCGCACCATCGACAGTTCACAGTACAACTTAATTTTTTTTAATGTTTAAATACAAGTTGTGTGTGATTTGCCAAATATTTGAATAGTTAAATTTTATATGTAACTAGCTGTGCCCCGTGGTTTTACCCGCGTTAAATTTTATAAATTATCACAGCATATCCCCCGTAGGTGATAGCGTGATAATATGTAGCCTATATCTTGACCCGACCTCTTAGTATTTTTCATGCAAAATTTGAAGTAAATCCATGCAGTACTTTTTGAGTTTAGCCCGGACATACATACAGACAAACAGACAAAAATTCTAAAAACTATATTTTTGGCTTCGGTATCGATGGTAGATAATGCCCCAAGTATCCTTTAAAAAAAATATTCAATGCACAGTTTTGACTTTCCTATGATTTTATTATATGTATATATGTAATTAATAAACTTTAAAAGAAATGAATTTAATGATGAACATAAAAAAAGGAACAATAAGTATTTAGAGTGTTAGAACACAGTTTACAATCTAATATATTAAAAATAATATTTGTCTGTATGTCCTTATAGAATCATAAACTATGCATTTAATCATGTGATGATCTTCAGCAAAGTGTTGAACGTGAGCCCACAAAGGTTTCTGAGTTAGTACGACCAATCTTCGACAGATGGCATCACTGTCGTTCCAATGAATTTCATATAGCAACGCGCGCAGGACACAGCTAGTACAATATAAATTTAATTACATATCTCTCAGCGCACGACAATACAATAAAACGTGATCTATAACTTTAATCAGGAACAAGTTATAGCAAAACTGTATTTCAAAAGAATAAAAAAGAGAAATGGGTAGGAAATATTAGTTAGTTTAGAAGCTGAATGCGCTTTCAACCGTTATCAAATACACACGCAATTCTACAATCAGGCGTCGGTCGGCAATGAATGCATATCGAAACTACGTTTTAGCACCTTAACAATACATTAATATACAACCTTCCGTGATTTTCCGTCTTTCAAAAGAAATTATTCCGTTGATTCTTTTTCTATTTATAACCAAATTTAGGTCAACGAACACTTAACATTTGTTATTGCGTAAATTGTGTTCTTTAAAATTCGTGTTTTCCCCATTTATTCGGATTTTTGTACGTTAATTGTATTTAGTTCTGACAAGAAGAAATTGCTTGTATAATAAATGGTGGCTGCTGTAACGGTTGATAAATTAATGTTTGACGTTGAAATATCAAATGTGGGATGTTGACGAAATGCGCTACATTTTTAACCGAACTCAAAATGTAAGAGGTTATCATTAGTAGGGTAAAGTGGGACCCTATTACTAAGACTTCGCTGTCTGACTGTCTATCTGTCTGTCCGCCTGTCTGTCTGTCACCAGGCTGTATCTCATGAATCGTGATAGTTAGACAGTTGAAATGTTCACATGATGTATTTCTGTTATATAGATAATTGTATGGAATTGTACGGAACTCTTCGAGCGCGAGTCAACTCGCACTTGGCCGGTTTTTATATATAATGGTACGGAACCCTTCGTGCGTGAGCCCGACTGGCACTTGCCCGGTTTTTGGATAGGAAACGCTTCAAAATAAAAATCTTAAACAAATATCTTGGTACTTACTTACTTACGTATGGGTAGTGGTAACCCTAGTGTCAGAATTGTCCAAGCCACCCAGTAGGCCTCCGACATGGCTTAACGACTGTGGGCTGCCGGGATCGACAGCTTTACGTTCCCTCCGAAGCACGGAGACGCTCAGAAATTAAAACACTTTGGCGGTCACCCAGCTATGGACTGACCGCGAGCCCAGTTGTTTCACTTCGCCGGTCACTTCCGATCCCAAACTAGGCAGTCATCATATCAGCCGAAAGACATCCACTGCCGGACAAAGATCTCCACAATTGCCGGTCTTGCGCTATTCGCATCCAGCTGTTCCCAGCGACCCGCACAAGAGCATCGGTCCATCTTGTAGGGGGCCTGCCCACGCTGCGTCTTCCGGTTCGTGGTCGCCACTCGAGAACCTTTCTGTCCCAACGGCCGTCGGTTCTACGACCTATGTGCCCCGCCCACTGCCACTTCAGTTTTGCAATTCTTCGGGCTATGTCGGTGACTTTGGTTCGCCTGCGGATTTCGACATTTCTGATACGATCCCGCAGGGAAACTCCGAGCATAGCCCTCTCCATTGCTCTTTGGGTGACCTTGAGCCGCCTGATAAGGCCCATAGTGAGCGACCACGTCTCTGTTCCATAAGTCATCACTGGCAACACACACTGGTCTACCTAGGCAGTGCCTGTACTATTTCTACCAGAAAGAATACTGATAAACATACTTATATAATTCTAAATACATAATTTTATAGACATATTACACCCAGACTATTTTAGACACGAAACAGATAATCTTGCTCATTGGTTCAAAACCAGTAGTCTTTTCATCAAATCGTACAATAGTTAACTGCACATTCGGCTTTCTTTAGCTTAAAGAAGGAAAATGCTACTGAAGAGTATATATGTATAATCTATACATATAATAAAATCGTCGGAAAGTTAAAACTGTACATTGCATATTTTTTTTTAAAAAGGATACTTGGGGCGTGATCTACAATTGATATCGAAGCCAATAATATAGTTTTTAGAATTTTTGTCTGTTTGTCTGTATGTATGTCCGGGCTAAACTCAAAAATAACTGCATGACATATTATCACGCTATTACCTATGGGGGAGATGCTTAGAGATAATTTATAAAATTTAACGCGGGTAAAACCGCGGGGCACAGCTAGTATAATATATGGGACATTATTCACACATAGTCATCTGATCCCAAACTAAGCAGAGCTTGAACTATGGAATCCAGATAACTGATATACTACATATTTTACTATTTTTCTTTTGTAAATACATACTTATATAGATAACTAGCTGGTGCCCGCGACTTTGTCCGCGACAATTTTGAATGATGACCAATGTAACTACGTACTTCTAGCTTAATCTAAAAAATATAATTTTTGAAACAAATAAGCAATATAAATTGAATAAAACCTAACCTATAAATAACCTTACTAAGAAATAAATGAAAGACTACTTTGCTACTGTCATTTACAAAAAGGACGCGATATCATCAAGCAAAAATCAAAGAATACATATCAATTGTCCTGAAGTATAGTATAGTTCAGTAAGTCAAATAAAGTAAAATAATAATCAACGATGCATTAATCACAAATGTAACTCCCATTAGATTAGGTTGCGACATTTTGTGAACGAAACCATAGCGCGATCTAAAACGATGATTACGCCATCTACTAACAAAAATATAAACTTGTAAAGCGGTAAAATTAAGATGTGTGCATATATTTTGGGTGAGTATTAGGCGATCATCTATTGATTCATTTTTGGACGACCTATTTCAAGCATTTATTTATTTTAACCGATATGCCAATTAAGTTCCGCGATCTGAAACGATATTAACGCCATCTAGTTACAAAATTGTGAACTTGTAGATCAATAAAATTAAGATGATATTTTTTGGGTGCGATCATCTCGACTCAATTTATACTACGATAACTCGAATTTTAGATAAATTCGTTTTTTATCCCAATTTGATTAAAATGACGCTTTTTTATTTGTTATAAAATTTACCAAAAAAAAGAAGTTACAAATCTTATAAAACGCTTTACTTAGACGACCTTTTCTAACAACACATTATTCCCTGGATTGCTTTATTTTAAACTGAAAGACCAAATACCAATTTACATGCGTTTAACTCAAAAAATACAGACTTTCATACAAACTTACAATCCTGAAATATATATTTATAATTTTTAGATGAAAGGCCATATACCAATTTTCATGCGTTTACCTCAAAAATGTCACATTTTTATACAATCTTACATCCCCTATTTGTCACCCTTAGGGGTGGAATTCTCGGAAATCCTGAAATAAATATTTTTAATTTTTAACTTGCATCCCCTATTGTATGCCCTTCGGGATGGAATTTAAATAATCCTGAAATATATATTTTTATTTTTAACTGAAAGGCCAAATACCAATTTTCATGGGTTTAACTTCAAAAATGTCACATTTTTCATACAAACTTACATCCCCTATTTTAAGCCCTAAAGGGAATTCCCAAAAATCTTGAAATATATATTATTAATTTTTAACTGAAATGCTAAGTACCAATTTTCATGCGATTAACTACAAGTCACAGTTTACATAGAAACTTACGTACCCTACTTTACGCCCTTAGGGGGGAATTCTCAAATATTCTGAAATATATATTTTTAATTTTTTACTGAAATGCCAAATAACAATTTTCATGCGTTTAACTTTTCACATTTTTTATACAAACTTTCAAAAACCCTTCTTTAGTGGATGCCTACGTCATAAAAGGTACCTTCTGTCAAAAATTCAAGTCTTTAACTCCAGCCGTTTAGGCTGTGCGTTGATATGTCAGTCAGTCAGTATAAACTTACATCACCTATTTTACGCCCTAAGGGGTGGAATTCCCAAAACTCCTGAATAATATATTTTTAATTTTTAACTGAAATGCCTAATTTCATGCGTTTAACTTAAAAATTGTCACATTTTTATACAAACTTACACCCCCTATTTTACGCTCCTGGGGTTGGAATTTCCAAAAATGCTGAAATACATATTTTTTATTTTTAACTAAAAGGCCAAATACAATTTTTCATGCGTTTAACTTAAAAATTGTCACATTTTCCATACAAACTTACATCCCCTATTTTTCGCCCTTGGGGGTGGATTTTCTAAAAACCCTGAAACACGTGATTTTTTATTTTTAACTGAAAGGCCAAATACAAATTTTCATGCGTTTAACTTAAAAATTGTCACATTTTCCATACAAACTTACATCCCCTATTTTTCGCCCTTGGGGGTGGAATTTCCAAAAACCCTGAAATACTTGATTTTTTATTTTTAACTGGAAGGCCAAATACCAATTTTGATGCCTTAAACTTCAAAAACGGCAAAGTTTCATACTAAGTTAGCGCCCCTGTTTTACCCCCTTAGGGGTTGAATTTCGAAAAATCCTTGGTTTGGGCTGGGCGTTGATGAGTCAGTCAGTCAGTCAGGACTTGTCTTTTTATTTATATAGATTACACCCAGACTCAGGACAAGCAGACATGTTCATGCACACAAATATCTGTCCCGGGTGGGAATCGAACCCACGACCTGCGGCGTGAAAGGCAGCGTATCTACCAACCACGCCAAAAGACCCGTCAAGTATCTCTCATATTATCTGTTTGGTCAAAACTTATATATGACTGCCTCTTTGGTCTAGCGGTAGCGTGTTCAACCGCAGAAAATGAGGTCCTGGGTTCAAATCCCGGGTCGGGCCAAAAAGTGATTTTGGAATTTTTCCGTAAAAAAAAAATTCTCAGTATCAGCCCGAAGTCTGGAAGTTGGCGGTATTACACCCCCGTGCCTCGGAGAGCACGATCGGATCGGAGCCGTCGGTCCTCTGCCTGTTCTCTTTCCGGTCGTGTCGCTAGTCGTCCCATCGGATCATGAGAGTGATGGAATAGAAAGTGCCCCTATGTTTGCGCACACACTTGTGCACTATAATATGTCCTGCGCAATTGGCTAATCTCCATTGAGAATGGCCGCCGTGGCCGAAATTCGGCCGGGAAGACATCATCATATATTACATCACCGAAACTAAAACAACCAAACTGTTTGGACTAGGACCATAAGTTTGTCGTCACAAAGATAATTTATACGGTATTTTTGTACCGTTTTCAGTCAAGTTCTGATGGCATAAAAGACCAAAGCAGAACGTACGTGGACGATTGACAGTGCACTGGAGAACTGTATGCTAATTCAAGCGGCGTATTTCGGCGCACTGTCAACGAGCTATCTATACAGAGAGTCCCAACCACTTATCTTACAGACGACTCACTAGTCTTGAATAAAGATAAAATGTTATGAATAAAGATAAATTGACTGCAAGTGTGGCGCAGCGGCTAAGACAGTCCCCTCGCCGCTCCGTGTCGCGGGTTCGATTCCCGCGCGCTACAACTATTGGTGTGACCCATAAATTAGTCTGGATTTTATTTATGTTCATCTATTATATGTTTGTAAAGTACCCCGGGACACAGAGATTGTATTTAAAAAAATATGCTGGGTAGTGTTTGGGACTATAGTTATCTAATGACTACAACCGGGGCCGATAGCTTAACATGCCCTCCACGGAGACGCTCAGAAATTAAACCACTTTAGTGATCACCCATCTATGGACTAACCGCGACCCAAGTGGCTTAACCTAGCCAATCGCTTACGGACCGGTGAGAGAATCTAGTTATGAGCGTTTCTAGTGTAACTAATCTACAATATGTATTATATTAACACTTCACATTTAGAATACTCTTTGTATATATATAATGTGTACATATAGCTTGTGGGAAGCGTGAGGTGACGATGCGACGCGAGTTTCACGCAAGGGTTTGTTGACGTGGTCTGCAAATGCCTGCTTTTCACGCCGGAGGTCGTGGGTTCAATTCCCACCCAGGACAGATATTTGTATGCATGAACATGTCTGTTTGACCTGAGCCTGGGTGTAATTATCTATATTAGTATGTATGTATTTAGAAAATAAAAGTAGTATATCGTCTATCTGGTTTCTATAGTACAAGTCTACTTTGTTAGCTAGTTTGTGATCAGATGGCCGTGAGTGAATAATGTCCCAGGATATTATTACAGATATGAATTCTGTCAATATTATGAATTTACTTGCCATGGAAATCAATTCGTATACAAACCAAGCCATATGATCATTTGAACACTTTGTATTTTATAAATTTCATATGCACTAATTAGTGAGGATCAAGTACTTAATCTTGTTTAATATCTCAAAATTCTAATTTAAATAAAAATTACTACAATATGGGAACGGACATTTGATGTTTGTATCCTATATGCAACAGCTTGATTCGATGTTGGTGAATTGGTCTGTGATCCCTGTGAGGTTTCAGTACCTGTCTGTGTGTATGCATTGAACGTGGACGAAATGCAAAAACTTGGAACAATCGGATGTTTGCTCACGAGGTTGATAAAAAAAGAGATCGCAGCTTACTTGTGTGAGAATAGTTCGGAATGTTTTAGTTGGAATCGGTAAAATGTGAGTTAGTCAAATATTTGGCATGCCGATAAGTTTAGATGATTCAATTGTTTGAGAGTAGGTACTGCCAGTTGGTAACGCAAAATGGCTAATATTTTGCTACGATGGTTATTCTTATTCTTTACTAGCTGTGCCCCGCGGTTTTACCCGCGTTAAACTTCATAAATTATCACAGCTCCTCCCCCGTAGGTGATAGCGTAATAATATGTAGCCTATATGTTGACCCAACCTCATACTAGTATTCATGCAAAATTTGAAGTAAATCCATGCAGTACTTTTTGAGATTAGCCCGGACATACATACAGACAAACAGACACACAGACAAAAATTCTAAAAATTATATTTTTGGCTGCGATATCAATTGTAGATCACGCCCAAAGTATCCTTTTTAAAAAATATTCAATGTACAGTTTTGACTTTTCTACGATTTTATTATATGTATAGATTGCACACAGAAAATAAATACATAAGTTAGAAGTTACAAAAAGAAAAGGCATGTACATAGGCGAGCTTAATTCATTATTGAATTTTCTTCCAGCAAATCGTCAGAAAAGTGAGATTTTCAAAATTATGGGTATAGGTAGTGTACAACAAACTATTATAATTATGTACCTTGTCGGGTAAATATATTGATAAAATACACACTAATAATTACATACTTACGATACCTTATAAAAATATATATCTATTTAATAAACTACATAAACCTACATACCTTATATATATGTAAGTTACAGAGATAAGAGTTATTAATTTTTTTCTTAATTCAAAATTCATTTATTCCGTATACGTTTTACATTTATCTATGTGGAATCGTCATACTGAGAAACACTGCCAGAAAATTCAGTAGAAAATATCTAAGATATGGTTGAATGAGGAATGCAAGTATTGGTTTTCATCAGTAGGAAATATTTTCCTCTTTAGATTAATTACATTATTTTTTGTCTGTTGCCTTAAAACTACTCAATCCCAAATACTTTTGTCACTTCCTTAATTAATAATTTTGTAATAATATCCTACACAATTTAGCTTTGATAATTCGAAGTTTGTTATAGTACCTTATACATCGCCACATAAGAGTTATTTATTTTGTGGAGATTTGAGATTTATATTAAATGTACCGCTGCATTCACAGAAGGAGTCTGCAGCTCCTGTAAGCCAGGATCAACGGTGCCACACAATGAAATGGTACTGATCGGTGAGGCTCAGACATGTCCCGGGAAATCGCTTCGACTGTGTTGGATCACGCAACGAATTTATTCGAATTTAGAAATTATTCGACGGACCTGTTGCAATGGTTGGCAAATGTTGCTATTTACGCCCGAGGTCGTGGGTTCGATTCCCACCCAGGCAGATATTTGTGTGTATGAACATGTCTCTTTGTCGTGAGTCTGGGTGTAATTATCTATATTAGTATATATTTAGAAAAGAAAAGTAGTATATCAGCTAACTAATACAAGCTAGCTAAATGTCACTACCATTATAAAATAAATTGTATAAATGTTTTAACATTGCGTGTACCTAAATATCTGTAATATGTAACTAGAAATAATAACTGTATTACTACAAATTATGTTCTGACTATTTACAAGCGCTTTTTTAAAGTCTACGTGAATAAAAACCTTTTTTTAATTTTTTTAAACTGGTTTTCATATTACAATCTCTGCTTAGTTTGGGATCAGATGTATGTATGTATGTAATGTCCCAGTATATTATTTCTATTATTATTATTAAAAAAAATCATTTTGGTTGTAGGATCTTAAAACTCTAAAAAATAAAACTATAAAAACCGACCCGGTTTTGAAAGCGTTTTTAATTTAGGCCCTGATAAGAGCAGTCTGTAAAATATATGTTCTGCAAAGGAACCGTTATTATAGAAGGGTCCTTTTTTGACAACCGCCTTCTGATGCAACGGTTGCGGGTTTGATCCTCCCTCAAGACAAATATTTGTGTTCATACACATGTCTATTTGTCTTGGCTTGGATCTATTCATCACGTCAGCCATAGTACGTCCACTGCTGGTCAAAAGCCTCCCCAAACAATGGGGGGGTTAGCCATAGTCGCCATGCTTGGCTGACGGGTTGGCGATCGCAGTTTGATGGTGCACAGAAAAACGCTGCTGCTTGTTCTCTGGTAGGTATTCCCTCAGGGCGACATTTACAGTTGTGTGGGGGACCACGGGATGAATAAAATAAAATAAAAAAACTTGTGTGTACTCATGTACACGCGTTAGAAGTTATACTTCTTAATATACAACTTGAACATAGTTATAAATTTTCATACCACCTCGAACTAACTTCATGCTGTTAAATTTTTTGGTGTCGGTGTGCGCGCGCATCGTAAAAATTCACTCTCATCATTTTTCTCCATCGCGCCAAAAGAAGTATAACTTCAAAAAAGGTTTTTATTCACGTAGACTTTAAAAAAGCGCTTGTAAGTAGTCAGAACATGTTTGTAGTAATATAGTTGTATACGTTATTATTTCTAGTAACATAGATATTTAGGTACACATTGTATTGATTGTATGAAAACATTTATAAAATTTATTTTATAATAGCAATGATATTTAGCTAGCTCGTATCAAATTATTGTCAAGAGATTATGTTTAATTATCTAGTTTAAGTCTAATATTTTTACTACATATTGTCAATGGTTCTGTCTATATTAAGGTATTATTATTATGACGGACCGTGTGTCAATAACGACGGTCGCGCTTTAATGCTACCACCGGATCCAATGCGCCCGATGAGATGGAATGCTGATATTCTTTGACGCCAGCGCCATCAATGTGCGATGGTGATATTAATTAACAGTTATAGTTTTACATTCTTCGCAGGAATTTAGGGGTAAGAACACGATAACAAATTTAGCTCCTCAGATATTTTTATAAGTTTTATATAAAAACTTATTATATACAAGTAAAAATTCTTCAACAAAAAGCATTAACAGAGAACTTCAATAAAGTATAATAAAAATGTTGAACTTACTGAAACTTTTCGGTCCGTTCCTCGTTTATGAATTATTTAGACCATTTTTATTTCGAGTACTATATATAAAATATCTATATCATTGTAATAACATTTTATAAATAATATGCAATGGTGGGCAGGGCACATAGCTCGTAGAATCGACGGCCGATGGGGTAGTAAGGTTCTCGAGTGGCGACCAGCATGGGCAGACCGCCTACAAGGTGGACCGACGATCTAGCAAGTCGCGGTAAGCCAACACTTCGGCATTTTAGCGGCTTCGCGATCAACACACGACTAAAGTGAGAATGGTGCTTATATCGTGGAGGAGAAAAAGTCGAACAGGTGAAAGAGTTTGTTTATTTGGGAACTTTGTTTACGAGAGATGGGAAATATGAAAAAGATATTGTTAGAAGAGTGAAAATGCGGGTAACAGAGTGAATGGGGCACTACACGCCTTTATGAGTAGCCGACAAGTCTCAAAGAAGGCTCGACTGGCCGTGCACGATGGAGTGTTAGTGCCAACTTTAATGTATGGAAGTGAAAGTTGGGTATGGCAGAAAAAGAATTGAAAAGTAAAATAAATGTGTATGTGTGGTGTGACTTTGAGAGACAGAATTCGAAATACTGATGTAAGAGAGCGTTGTGGTGTGAAAAAGGATGTAGTCACAAAGATTGAAAAAGGTATGCTGAGATGGTTTGGCCATTTAGAAAGGATGAATGTAAGAAGTTTGACAAAAGAAGTATACCTGGCCTGTGTGAATCGTACAACCGGAAGGAGAAGACCTCGTAGAACATTCTTTGATCAAATCGGAGACGTACTTAAGAAAGGTCAGGTCAGAACTTTCTTAAGTACGTCAGAACCGGCGAGCATGTATGAAGAATATAATGTCAGTAAACGAAGCGAAAGAGGTATGCAAGAGTCGTGACAAATGGAAGTCCGTTGTCTCTGCCTACCCCTCTGGGAGACAGGAATGAGTCTATGTATGTATGTATGTATCGTGTTTAAGCACAATTTTCATCGTCGTTCCACGTTTGGCGCGCTGATAGGTTGTTCATGTGTATATTGCATGCATGTATTTCGGCTGATATGATGATGATATCATGAAATAAATTGCCAGAATTTCATGTTACATGTATTTTAATAGACACTAGTTAGACACAAGAGGAAGTCAAACCATTTCTGAAGCAATCATGCTTTAAACTGGTTTGACTAATTCTTATGCATGACAAATTAAATTGTATATTCAAAACTAAACATTTTGTAAGCAAATCATAGTCTGCATATTATTATACTCTATAATATTGTTATTTCAGTATAGATTAACCCTATTCTGGATTAATTACATTAGTAAATAGAATTTCGCAGGAATGGAATTATAAAATAAACAATGTCTAGTTGTAATAACTTTAATTTAATTTTGTAACTATATTACTAAACTTTATTATGATTTACGCAAAATATATATTCAGTATTATGTAAGCAGTGACCCCAAATTCAAACCACCTTTTGAGGTAAATAATCCGTTATTGGCATCAAGAAATGGTCTCCGACGTCCACTATTCCAATGCTTCGTAAGATTTCATCAGGCATCGGTTACCATCGTCGTCATCATATCAGCCGAAAGACGTCCACTGCTGGACAAAGGCCATTCATGCGAAATTTGAAGTTAATCCATGCAGTACTTTTTGAGTTTAGCCCGGACATACATACAGACAAACAGATAAACAGACAAAAATTCTAAAAACTATATTTTTGGCTTCGATATCGATTGTAGATCACGCCCCAAGTATCCTTTTAAAAAAAATATTCAATGTACAGTTCTGACTTTCCTACGATTTTATTATATGTATAGATTGGCGGTCTTATCACAAAACGTGATCTCTTCTAGACAACCGAAGTAAAGATTGGAGAAAGGAGTTATTCAGATGGGCAGTTTTTGGTGTATAGATACATTACAAATAGTACCTACTTAGTACACATAAAATATATAAAGATATATATAAACATTCATGACGGTCACCGTAGCCTAGTTGGTAGCGGTCCTGCCTATGAAGCTGGTGGTCCTGGGTTCGAATCCGGTAAGTGCAAATATTTGTGTGATGAGCACGAATAATTGTTTCTGAGTCATGGATGTTTTCTATGTATTTGAGTATTTATCTATCTGTATAAGTATATAGATAGATAAATGCAGCGTCGGCAGGCCCCCTACAAGATGGACCGATGATCTTGTGCGGGTCGCTGGAAATTGTTGGATGCGGATAGCGCAAGACCGGCAATTGTGGAGATCTTTGGGGGAGGCCTTTGTCCAGCAGTGGACGTCTTTCGGCTGATATGATGATGATGATGATGATGATAAGTATATATATCGTCGACTGGTACCCATAGTACAAGTATTGCTTAGTTTGGGGCTACGATAATGTGTGACATTGTCTCTATATATTATTAAAATTATTTATATTACAAATAGCAAATACGAATAATAAACCCAAACAATATATTATGTTTCTATTTGTGTTGTGAGTCTTGTAGTGACATATAGTGATTCTTGAAAAGTCTTTGGAATTCTTGTAGTCTTTGTGCATGTCTCACTATTAGAGGCAGCGCATTCCACAATCGAACACTTTGTACCGAAAAAGATTTGTCGAGAAAATTTGTAGAACCGAACTAAGTAAAATTATCACTTTAATTATTTCAGATATTCATTATTTTTGTAAAAAGTAACAACTAATAATATATTTTTTTATTTCCAAAATAATATACTAATAATAATGTATTTATTTATCTCTTTCACAAAGGTTTGGTGTACATACGAGTATTATGTAAAGAAATACAGAGAATAAACTATCATACCTTTGTGAGAGACTGGCGTCTATAGTAGGTAAAACCTGTGTTATAGATCACCAGGTTCCCTCTGGGTCACCTCTGGTTCACATGTTGGTGATAATTACCAATGATTGAAAATACTATATACTTAATCTAAATATACTATATATATATACGTAAGTTTATGAAATAATGAATATAGTAAAATGAAACTTACTAATATAACTTACAAGTTGATTTATTTATTTCACACACTGATGTTCAAGTCGCGCCAAATAGATCTTTACTATGACTCAAAACTGTTGCCTCAAATCAATCATGGGGAAGTAACACACTGCCATCTGAAACTAAACTGGGCTATACATACATGTACAAAACTTCTGATTATTTAACAGGCTAAAAGGCTTGGGATTGAGTCGCTCTAAATACACATTTAAGTACAATGTAATTTTATTTATTCAGAAATAGATAAATATAAAAAAAAGGATTCATCCTAACTTTTCTGGCAGTATTTCGCAGTAGCTGCCACGTCATGCACTGCACAGTAGTAAATATATATAATAGCTACGTTAATGGCTGTGCGAATACTGTAAACATTAAAGATTTTTATTCCCTCTACATTTAGCGACTCATTTTTTATTATAATTGTAAAAGCACTATACAAAAACCTGTAAAGAATAAGAATACGCGAACTTTTTTCGTTGCATTACAAATTAAATGAGTTAAAAGGATTTTAAAATATTTATTTAAATTTAGAGAGTTAAATGAAAATATAATTGTTTATAACCTGAAGTCTAAAAACTGTATACTAAATCCACTTTTATATGAGGTAATAAAAAATATATCCATATTAAAGATAAATAACTGACACTTAATGTTTTTATCTGTTTTAAAGACAACGTCCGCACTAAGGAATATAATTCCTGTGTCGCGGGGTACTTTACAAACATATAATGACGGACACAAATTACATCCAGACTCTGAACAACTATTTATGGGTCACACAAATAGTCGTCCGGTGCGTGAACATACATCAAAAATCTTATCGTGGAAAAAGTTCAAAAATAGCGAAATATGACTGAATGACGTTTTATATATATACTTACGTAATTAAGTTAATTTTCTTTAAGATAATATAAAATAATAAATATCTTGGGACAACTAAACTAGGCAGAGCCTGTACTATCTTACTTACTTATCGTATGGGTAGTGGTTACCCCGGTGTCAGAGTTGTTCAAGCCGCCTAGTAGGCCTCTGACATGGCTTAACGACTGTCGCCTAATGGCTACAACCGGGACCGACAACTTAACGTGCCCTCCGAAGCACGGAGACGCTCAGAAATTAAACCACTTTGGTGGTCAGCCATCTATGGACTGACCGCGAGCCTAGTTGCTTAACCTCGCCAATCACTTACGGACCGGTGAGAGCATCTGGCTATGAGCGCCTGTACTATAACAACCAGATAACTGATAAACATACTAATAAAATATATCTAAATAGGTACATTACAACATATTATAGGTACATTACACCCCGACACAGAACCAAAAATGGTGCTCATCACACTAAGATTTTTACTAGGTTGAGTTTGAACCCACGACCTCTGGATTACCAGTCAGAATCTCCAACTACTAGACCAACAGAACAACTACGCCAGGTTTTATTATTCACACCAGGGGCTCTACCGGCTATGTTGCAAAAAGTGATCAATCGCTAAATCGGTTTCAACGTTGACAATCGATTCCGGCCCATTTATGACATCACATGTGCTCATGGAAGCCAATTTAACGATTGATTAAGTCATTTTTAACCATTATTTATTTGAACGCCATTTAAATAGATATTCGGTGACTTAGCCGGTAGAGCCCCAGTCCCCTTAAGGCAGGGTTCCTTAAAGTGGGGTCCACGGACTCCTTAGAGGTCCGTAGTATGTGTATTACGGGTCTACAGTTAGATAGTTAACTCATAACATCTATTCTATATTCTATACATATAATAAAATCGTAGGAAAATCAAAACTGTACATTGAATATTTTTTTAAAAGGACACTTTGGGCGTAATTAGCAATCGATATCGAAGCCAAAAATATAGTTTTTAGAATTTTTGTCTGTTTATCTGTTTGTCTGTATGTATGTCCGGGCTAAACTCAAAAAGTACTGCATGGATTTATTTCAAATTTTGCATGAATATTACTAAGAGGACGGGTCAACATATAGGCTACTTATTATCACGCTATCACCTACGGGGGAGGAGCTGTGATAATGTATTAAATTTAACGCGGATAAAACCGCGGGGCACAGCTAGTATACTAATAAAATTGTTTTTTTTTTTTAATTTATTACTTGTTTTTTTCTGCCATAATAGTCTTTAACAGTGGTCCGTGGAATAGTTTAAATCCTGAAAGTGGTCTGTGACCGCAAACAGTTTGAGAAACCCTGTCCTAAGGGTGTTAAGAAGATTAAATCATTACACCTATTAAAAAAATAAACATTTAATTTTTCCATAATGAATACGTACCAATTTCTCTCAAATGCTTTTAAAAGTAAGTGACGATAGGAACTTTCAATACTTAATTTGTACTTTGCACTCAATATCCGACTGGCACCAAACTTTCGAAGACAAAATAAAAAAAAAGTTTATACTCATCCGATCTCTTTAAAATAATTATGTTTTAATAATTCTTAGCAGTCAGCAGTTAGACGGGTCGGTTGTCTTTCACGCCGGAGGTCCTGGTTTTGATTTCCACCCAGGACAGATATTTGTGTGCATGAACATGTCTGTTTGTCCCGAGTCTGGGTGTAATTACACTAATATTATAAAATCGAAAGTTTTTTAGTCTGTTTGTTTGTTACACCTTCACGACTAAACGGCCGGAGCGATACCAATAAAATTTGGTATGGAGTTAACTGACACCCTGGTTTAACACATAATTTATAAAGTTTAACGCGGATAAACCGCGGGGCACAGCTAGTTATCTATATACGTAATTATTTACAAAAGAAAAGTATTATATGAGTTATATCAATTATCTGGTTTCCACAATATAATCTCTGCTTAGTTTGGGTTCAGAGGACCGTGTGTGAATAGGGTCCCAGATTAATTAAAAAATAATCATAATAATGTACTTTACCTTACTTTGAAGTATCTAGCAATTATTAAAATAAGTAACTATAGTAACTCGTTTCATGCTATTAATTACATTAAGTTATTTCGTATTTCTTCGTATAAGTGAATTCTATAAGTGAGTTCTATTTTATATTTATAGGAATAAATTTCGAAAACCATAAAAGATGTAAATTAAACAAAAAAGTGTTCGGTAAAATTTCATTAAAACATTTGATTAGCTATTTCGTTTGTAAAATTACATTCGTAGAACTCTGAAGCTTTTCGACGCAGAAACTTATTTATATATGACTCACTTGCGTATTTATTATACAGATAGCGTTTTTCCGTTGAATATTCGCCTATTTCATACCTTGTAATACTTGTGCATATCATTGTTAATTAACCGTTCAACCAAACTCGACGTTGATAATTTTTAGACGGAGCCCTCTAAGTATTAATTCTAAAAATAAAACATGTTTCGAAACCTCGCGTTTAATCACGAAGATTAAACACCAATGAGAAACTTCCAAATAAACAATAGAGCATTGAGGTTGAGCGTGTACAGGTAAGTGATAATTATAACAAACAAGAATCTACCCGGCATAGTCAGCAACTCACGTGCGAGCATCTCTGACACATCACATTGAGATTGATGAACTTATGGTTAAAACAAACTATTATGAACAAGGATTAATATTCTCTATAGGAAACTACGCACTAAGCCGACATGGAAAGGGTATTAAACAGTGGCTTCAATAAACGGACCAATAAGTTATCTAAAGTGCGGGTGCATCGCGCTACATTACAACCCCTACATGGCTGTCGGGGTTGGGACGCATGCGCTCGCACCGCCGGCCGCGCACGGCATATGCGGAATATTAAAGGAGGAAAGAGAAAAAAATTAACTTGTGAAGCCATTTTCGTCTATCGGCGGCAGTCCCCGCGCCCGCGTGGGGTTTCTCCGATGCAGGCAGAGAGGCTCGCGCGGCCGTCGCGAACGAACGCCGCCCCGCGCCCGGTTTTATTCGCTCCGATCGACGCTCGAGAGATTATACGTTGTGCCACAATACATCAGTGCAGTGTTATTTGGACATTTGAGAAGCTTCCGCTTCGTGAACACAGTGCTTATTATCTATATAACTAGGACTTCAATTTAAGTGCAGTTGTTATTATTTATAGACTTTGCTGTGAGTGTAAGTTTTTGAGAAGTTATTTTTTTTAATTCTCCTCAGTGATATACGTTTGTAAAGTGAACTTCTATACTGTAAAGTCGTGTTTGTGTGCCGGGTTTGTTTATTCGTCAAGTTTGAAGTCGAATAGCAATATTTGAGTAAAGTTGACACTTACACAAGTTACTCTACATTGCTCTATATGTACAAGTCAGATACGTCCATTTCGAGCTGAGCAACTTGTGATCACAATCTTACAGGTATTTTATTATGTTGTTGTGTCTTTTATCTCTGTTTTATTTTATTATTATCATTATATTTTTTTATCTTTATGTAACGAATTCATCCATATTTATTTAAGAGATAGTGGAATCGATACAATTTGAGTGTTTTAAATGAATGTTCCGGCTGTCGCATGCATAATGTTATTTTGTATAAACATTTGTGTTTTTATTGCTTTACACTCAATATATTATTCTTGTATTCTTGTTGGTGATAAAATGTATTCACCTGTTCGCCCAGTGTTAGCTGTCGCGATAACCGGCTTCGTTAAATACTCAGAACAATTTTTAAAGGCTATAATTATGTCAAAGCCATAAAACCACCTTTAAATGTTCTTTGTAACAATCAATTTTAGCAATATTTGTACGGGATCATCTTGGAAGAGAGATGAAGTAGCATAGTGATTAGACTGTTGGATTATGCTGGCAGCGGTCTTGAGTTTAAAAGCGCTGTCAGCACTAATTTTTCGACTTGATATGCTTCTAATAATTTAATTATTCTATTCGAATTGAAACATGTTCGCAATGTTTGCCGCCACCTTTTTTAGAACGTTATAATTAATTTCTAATACGCACATGAATTCGAAAAATGAGTGCGAGCTTTTGAATATGTTGAGTTAGTTTTCCAAAACATGTCCTTGATGACATATCAAGTTTTCCAAAACATGTCCTTGATGGCATGTCAAGTCCGCCAGACCAAGTGATGGACTATGTCCTATGCCTATCTCATTGTGAGAGGTAACCGCAGTATGTCAGTAATTACCTGCATCGTCGACTTGGAAGAAATATATTTTAATTGGTTCCCAAACAACAAAGAAATTACGTAACATACACTCAAATTAATTTATTCGTGTGATTTTTGGTATTACAAAGTCTTAAATAAACATATTAGTTCTTCAAAAATCTGCCAAAAGGGGCGTAAACTTTTGCTTAGATATGATATCCTACTAATATTATAAACGCGAAAGTTTGTAAGTATGGATGGATGGATGTTCTCTCTTTCAAGTAAAAACCACTGAATGGATTTTAATAAAACTTTACAATAATATAGCGTATACATGAGAATAACACATAGGCTACAATTTATAAAGATATTGTCGGAATTGTCCAAAATATGACGATAAGTGTCAAGTAAATATGAAAAAATCTACCATCTGCGAGTTATTTTGGCGTGCATTGCAAAACCCGCTAGAGGTACCTTCTAATATTATAAATGCGAAAGTTTGTAAGTATAGATGTATGTTTGTTACGCTTTTACTCCAAACCTACTTTAAATTTACTCTATATAATAATTTAAAAATCAAATTAAGTGCACCGTTGAATCGATAACTTGTTTTTTTTGTTGTTAGTACAATAGATAAAAAAATCTAGAAGAAGGAAAGTATCAAACAAACTCCCAAAAAGTTTTAATGGCATTCTGAGGATATAGTAAATCAAATCTTTTATTTATGAAGTAATAACAGGAGACGGAGTGCACTCTAAAATAGACACGTATAATAAAATTCCATACTCCACCTAATAAATTATCGGTAGACGGTTTTTTTATTGGAGTAACGAATGGTATGATGAGTAATGGCGCAAGTTTTCCCAATAAATCACGCTTATCCTAACTGTGAGGAGCTTCCGTCGTAGTATTTGGCAAGATCCGCCCCCGCTTGTTAGTATTGTATGATACCGTTATCGGGAATGCAATCGATGGGGTAGAAAAAACAAACGCTACATTTTTTCTGTTCAATATCCGGCCAGTGAAAATGTTTGAGAGAGAAATATATGATGCATGGCCTGATTATGGAGATTGCTTCCAATTCTTGCCAATACTTCAAAGGAGAATTGCTAACGACCGTAAAGAAGGGGATAGATATCGATTAGTTAAGTATCGACTGGCTCGTGGGTCAATTTCTAACGTATTGAACTGCATGTAATAGAGGCTTGGGTTTAACTCCCGGTTGGGGTCCCAAAAGTCGCATTGTATTGTTCTGAATAAAAAGATTCTTACTAATAGGTAGGAAATTTTTCGGCGTTAGAAAACTTCAAAAAGTACTTACATCAGTTGGTCTAACGCCAGATCTTTCTCATCTAGTCCGTCTCAGCAGACATTGAAGGAATATAGAGTGTATCCGTGTTTGCGCACACAGTTTTGCACTATATTATGTCTATAATATAATATAATATCTAGGGACATTGTCACACAGATCATCCTAGACCCAAACTAAGCAAAGCTTGTACTATGGGTACCAGGCGACGATATACATACTTATATAGATAGATATATACTTATATACATAGAAAACATCTATGACTCAGAAACAAATATTCGTGCTCATCACACAGATATTTGCACTTACCGGGATTCGAACCCAGGACCACCAGCTACGTAGGCAGGAGCACTACCAACTAGGCTACGGTCAATCAACAGACAAACAGACAAAAATTCTAAAAACTATATTTTTGGCTTCGATATCGATTGTAGATCACGCCCCAAGTATCCTTTTTAAAAAATATTCAACGTACAGTTTTGACTTTCCTACGATTTTATTATATGTATAGATTATGTACAAAAAACCTGTATACACTCAACAAAAATAATCATCGCGACACCACACTGTTCAATGCGAAATAGAAATGAAAATATCTGGCTTGCTTTCTATAAGAGAGAGAGAGAGAGATAGACAGAGAAACATGCGCACGCCGCACAGCTGCAAAAAGTGTCGTGACAACTTTTCGTAAGATTTTTTACCGTCTAGCCCCCTTTCACAACGCGCGATAAGGAACTTCGTTCCAATAAATGATGTACTTACGTGATAATAATAATAAATAGACAAATCAATAAAAAAATATATCCACACAGGCCCCTCAAAATGGTTGTAAAGCTAAATGAATTACATAGTAGGATAAATTACTCAAGTAAAGGTCGAAAAGAGGTATTCAAAAGAAAATGGACGTGCTAAATGGTAGAACACTCGATGGGCCGTGAAATGACGTGTCGAAACGCTACCATTTGATGAACTATTGTTTAGAAATGTAGCTATGGGTGGAGGCGAGTGGATTTGAATCGCAGTAAGATTTGATTAGAGATTTGGATTACAATATTCGACAAATTTCGTTAGCTTTATCTTTAAAATCATTTGTATCATGATAGGTATTTAGCATAGTTTGAGACTTAAATTAATAGGCTTTATGAAAAGTTGAATAAACGAAAATTCTCAAAAGAAGTATAGCTGGCCAGTGTGAATGGTACACGCGGCCACATATCAAGGATATATTTTCCAATATAAGCTGACCTCTCATTGTATGTAAATCTTAAACAAAGCGGGATCAGCTTAAACTGGAAATGTATAGCTTGATATGAATGAATGATCTCTTTATTTGCAGCAATATAGGTACATTTAAATAGTCTTAAATTACAGTTCCTCTATATTCAACAATTTGTCGTGCAAATGTTTAAGTAGAAGTATGACACATACTATATGTATGTAACATGTATTATTTGTCATAATCTCACGAAATTTTAATTCAATACACATAACTAAATATTTTGCTTTCTATATAATTTTACAATATATGTAGCGGTGTGTGATATGTAGCTGTGTGTGCAATCCGGCAAGAAAAGACCTCGTAGAACATTCTCTGACCAAATCTGAGACGTTCTCAAGAAAGGCCGGGTCCAAAGTACCATAACCCGGCGAGCATGTATGAAGAATATAATGACAGTTAACGAAGCAAAAGGGGTGTGCAAAGATCGTAGCAAATGGAAATCCGTTGTCTCTGCCTACCCCTCTGAGAAACAGGCGTGAGTCTATGTATATGATGATGATGAGTATGTATGAGGCGTTAATGCTCAAGATTTTTTATACATTTGCTATTCATAAAACTGGAATTAGAAAATAGCGAACAAGTATGTACGTCTGAAATTGAGACTCACGCTGGATTTTATTCATAATTTTCCACCTCGCGGGATCACTTTGCTTTACAATTATCGGAATAATGGATTCGTGGAATCGTTTGAAGACCTATGACTTATATATATATATATATAAGTCATAGGTCTTCAAACGATTCCACGAATCCATTTATATATATAAATATATATATATATACTTCTACACAGTATTCTGTTTATTGCATGTACTCCGCTTTATCTTAAACAGCTATTAAATGTTCTACACACTATTTTATTCAAGATTTTTTCGGTCATCACAAAACTTAGACTTAAAAGCCATGCTACTACTTTGACAAATCTTTCAGTATACAAGCTGTTTGTTGGTGGAATGTATTGGCTATGGAAATAAGACGTGCCCAGTCACTTGGAACTTTAAAAGTATAAATCAAGGAGTATTATTTTAAACTATCTAGTTGCCGCTGAGACTTTACTTGATATAACTGAAAATATCTTAGTTTTTATATAAGTTTTTATGGGTGTATATGTATACAGTCCTGTATATATTGTATTATTCTTACGTATTGTTTAAATACGTAAGTCTATCTTTTCTTTCCTCCTATAAATTGGTACACATTTTGCTACCATTATCCTTTGATAATAAAATTGGGTCCAACCAACGCAAATCGGTCGCCTGGAAGAGATCGCTTTTAGTGATAAAGCCGCCAGTTGCATAATATTGTTCTTAGCATATTGTCCTATTTATTTTCCTTATGCAATAAAGTGTACTTCTTCTTTTTATTCACGCTAGTTGTCGTGGTAGATACTTGTCTTTCATGCCGCAGGTCGTAAGTTCGATTCCCATCCAGGACAGATATTTGTGTGCATAAACTTGTCTGTTTCTCCTGAGTCTTGGTGATATTATCTATATAGGTATGTATTTACAATAGAAAAATAATATATCAGTTGTCTGGTTAGTACAAGCTCTACTTTGTTTGGGATCAGATGGCCGTGTGTGAATAAAGTCCCTGGATATTATTATTATCAGAATAGCGTAGAAGTCGATCCGAAGGAATATCTACCACAGGATAAGCAGCAGCTTCTTTCTGTGTACTATGACCATCTTACTGTGATCGCCAACCCGTCTGCCAAGCGTGGCAATTATGGCATATTTGGCCCGACCTCGTTCTCTGCTGGTGAACACGCTACTGCTAGAACAACGAGGCAGTCTATAATATATTCTACACAAATCGTAGCAAAATGGAGCAACGGATTATGAGTATCGTATGTCAGAGGAGGAATTATCGATGCCAATAAAAAGGCGTTCCCACGCTCCCGGAAGCAGGCACTGATCGCCACG
The DNA here is from genome assembly GCA_951640165.1 of Pseudoips prasinana. NCBI lineage: Eukaryota > Metazoa > Arthropoda > Insecta > Lepidoptera > Nolidae > Pseudoips > Pseudoips prasinana. Next base: position 23,890,650 of record OX621260.1, read on the forward strand.
CTTCGCTACTTTGCTCTTTAGCTATTGTCCCTTTGTCCCGGCTTAACTCCGCCAGCCCGTCAAAAGAGCGGCTCTCTCCATCGATCTAGTTTGCCACAATTAACTCTTATTGCATCATTGATCCCTATTCGTTACGTATTGACGGGCCAGTTGGAATGATTGCTAGATACTTGCTTTACAGGCCGCAGGTTGTGGGTTCGATTCCCATCAAGGAGAGCTACCGCCTAATTCGTCGGTTAATAAAATAAAATAAAAATAATATAATAAAAAAGGTTTTTATTCACGTAGACTTTAAAAAAGCGCTTGTAAATAGTCAGAACATATTCGTAGTAATATATAATTAATTTATAATTATTTCTAGGTACATATAGATATTTAGGTACACGGATTGTAGGAAATAATTTACAATAAGATTTATTTTATAACAGTAAAGATATTTAACTAACTTAAATTAAGTTATTGTCGAGGATCATGTGTAGTGTATAATCGGCTTCAAAATAGATTCCGGACCATTTATGACGTCACATGTTGTTACGGACTTTAAGAGACAAATATGAAGATGGCCACCTTTACCAACAGACTTGACATAATTTAAAAAGATATCAATGACAGAAGAAAAAACCAGATAAAAGACGACCGAAAAAAAAATCGTGTTTTTCTTTAATACATGTGCTTTTGGAAGCCGATTAAACGAATGATTTAGTCATTATTAACCTTGATCTATTTTAACGGCGATCAAGATCACGATAACTGGCTAATAAGACAGCCAGACAGTGATATACTACTTTTATTTACAAAAGACAAGTAGTATATCAGTTATCTGGTCCACAGTTCTGGTTAGTTTGGGATCAGATGGCCGTGTGTGAATAATGTCCCAAGATATCATTATTATCATTATTTAAATTGTTTACATCAACACTATAACGAAACTTACCCAAAGCGATATGCACAGAAACCAGTCACACCGTAAACCAAACTTATCATATTTTTCAATCAGCAATTTACTAGTTAATAAGTACGTGTTCAATTCATAATTTTATACTTAGTTCGTAACGTATAATTTGAAGGCTTATTATAGAGATCTTAATTAGTAATTTCCTAGCTAAGTTTATAGTTAGCGGCGTTCGCTTGGACGCTAGCAGAGTTCAAGAACCAAATAGAAACACCAGTGAAATTTGCATTCCTGTTTTGCCTCCGCCAACATAGTCTAAGGACCACCCGCGTAGAGGTGCCTCCGATTCAATATCAACTTTATAACATCGCGATAGAATTTCAAATCAAGATTCCTGTAACTCATCATACCTATCGCTTGCAATAAGACGCTCTACAATCTACTCGCGTCTTCGCACAAATTTCAATATGCGCACTGGGAGGTTATTTTATATTGGCTCCCAAGAAACAAAATCAGTTTACGTAAGTAAACAAAAAAAGGAAAACGAAGGGCTTTAATTTGCGGTAAACATCTTTTCTCCAGCAATGCCCGTAAATAGAAACTCTCAGCGAGATTTTTTTAATCTTCGCTCGACATCTCGAATAATACAGCTGCAGCATTCGAATCTCATTAGCAAGTGAAACAAGAGAAAAAACTCAGAGCAATAAATTTTAGCAAGGCTCAAGTGGAAACGTTTACGGTTTCTTTTAATTTGGTTGCTATTGTCGAGGCGTCCCGCTGCGCGCCGCCCGTTGGATTTCTTGCTGGAATTCCAGCTGTTCGAAGCATTACTTCTTATTAGTTGATTAAGAAAAGAAATTGAAGTTTTATTTGACTTTATGGGGTGTAACGCACCAAATTTTTGGTGACTAAGAAAAAGGGGAATTTAATAATATTTTATTAGAATACATAGACTCATGCCTGTTTCCCAAAGGGGTAGGCAGATACAACGGATATCTATTTGTGACGATCTTTGCACACCTCTTTTTCCTCGATTACTGTCATTATATTCTTCAGACATGCTCGCCGGTTTAGGGTACTTCTGACCTGCCCTTTCTTGAGAACGTCTCCGATTTGGTCAGAGTATGTTCGGAACATATTGGTGAAATAATGAAATTTATTCAGCACTTGGGTATTAACATACACTTGTACTTGTCTAGCTCACAATGCACTGTATAAATATAGTCTTATACAATATTAAAGTAAACTAATCCGTCCGTGCGGTATATTTTATTACTTTTTTTAAAATCCGTTCTTTTTACTTAGCAACTATTTTTAAATTTAGTACTATTTTATCATAATTTAAACATAGATGGCATCGAGCTGTTGACTAGTGCAGAAGACTATTTCCGAAGCGTAACTTAAGCGACTTATATCTGAGGACACTCTTATGGCAGTTAGGGGTCCGCTGAAGTAAGAATACGGAATTGTAAAAGAGGGTGGGATTACTGATCAGGGGTTAAAAGTCCAACGCGATCCTCGCCGGCGAAGACCCCACTCTAGCTAACATGCGTGTTTCTCTAGCTGCCTAGGTGGACGACCCGCAGAAGAAACCCAGAAAGAAACTATTGGACGGGACGGGGGGCGTGGTTGGTAAATGCTTGTCTTTTATGCCTCAGGCGCTTCGTCGTGGGTTCGATTCCTACCCAGGACAGATATTTGTGAGCATGAACATGTCTGTTCGTCCTGAATCTGGATGTAACTGAATCTCTATAAGTATGTATTTACAAAGGAAAAGTAGTCTATACCTCTATAATACCTCTATATCAGTTATCTTGTTTCCATAGTACAAGCTCTCTTTAGTTTGGGATTTGATGCCCGTGTGTGAATAATGTCCCACGATATTATTTAACTAAGTATTATTACACGTATCTGTGTGTATATCTATACGAATTAAATGTTCGTATAACTAAAAAGGCGCCGCGCCGCGCCACTCAGATCAAGTTTGAAATGTTCATCGTTACAAAAATACTGGCAGATGCAAAAGAGACAGGATCGCGAGGTGTATCATAAATCAAAGTGGATTTTATTATCGCAAGATGGAACCAATAGCTACCTTTCTCAGCATATTTCGTAGAAGGCGTGTTTATTTTAAATGATTGAAGTAATTCCAAGGGTACGGCTGAGAGCCCGCAGTGTTAGATCGATGACGTGGCGTTTCCTAGCCGCGCCGTCTGCCGGTTCACATATAATATTAATTCTAGTTCGAATATCGATGGCGGCGGCGATAAACTTGCTCGAGTGTGGAAAGATAGCATACTACTACATCAATCAACCCGTAGTAATTGAACACATGCAGCTGCGGCTTTTCGTTAAAACAATAAATAAACTTACGTTAGTAGCGGCATAGTATAAATATGGCTAGTACGGAAACTAAGACTAGTTGATGATGAAATAATAACCTACACTGTATTGAAGCAATAGGGTTGTAACTTTTATTGTTGTTGATATTGATTTTTCTTTCAATCAAAATATTTATGTTTCAAAAATCAACAGGAAGTATAAAATACGATAGCTCCAGTTTGGACGAAGCTGAGTTAAAACAGCCGTGTACGTCGCAATACCCTTGGGGCATTTTTAAAAAGATCGCAGGGACAAACTTATACGTGAACACTCGTCTTGTGGCGGTACTCGCTACTGACAGCTCCGTGACAACCGCTTAGGGGTCGCACGACCTCATGCTTAGCAGTCAGGGACACTAACCACCAGACCAACTAGCCAGTCATCATAACATCGCAGTAACAAGACTGATTGAACAAGGCTTCGCTGTATAATATTTTCGCAGTACAGTTTTTTGACGTACACACGGCTACATATCAAGCTATACGTTTCCAATATAAGCTTACCTCCCATTGTATGGAATTTCTATACAACGTGAGATCAGCTTATACTGGAAATGTTTAGCTAACAAGACGTCTATTAAACAAGGTATCGCAGTATAGAGACGTCGTTAAAAGGTTTTCGAAGAAATCAAATTCTATGAAACTGCTTTCGCACTGACGTAGGTATTCCTGTCGATGCGCCTGTTAGTGTGGGTGTGCCGTTTCGAGCGTATGTATATGGTTTCCGTACTTAAATATAAATTATTAATTATAAATTGTTAACAGGTATTAACGCGACTAACCACATTGTTATTTTCTCGACGTTTCAACCAAGTTGCATTGATCGTGATCACGGGATGACTCGAAGCCCTCAGTATCGGTGTTTCTCCGATACTGAGGGCATCGAGTATTTAACTACCCTCACTGATCGATTGTCACACTGTTAAGGCCAGTTACGCACTGCACTAAAACTAAAAAAGGTTACAGCTAAGCAGTGGAACACCCTCCCGAACGACGTGTTTCCAGACTCATACAACATGGGTTTATTCAAGGCTAGAGTGAACAGGCATCTTATGGGTACGCGCGGTCCATCTTCGACCACATCTTCACTTACCATCAGGTGAGATCGTGGTCAAGAGTAAACCCATTCAGCATAAAAAAAAAAAAAAAGGTTTTCGTACTGTCTATATGTTTTATACTGTGCTAGCGTAGAGAATGTTCATTTCATTATGGCTATTCAAAAATATGTGCTTTATTCCGGCATTAAAGTAAGCGTTACTCTACATTTTATGAGCGCGGCGACACGTGTTTTGCGAAGAACCTACGACTGTATACCAGCTGTGTTTAACAGAACGTGCCGTTCTGGCTGCACATTAAAATTCCCACACATAAAATTGAATGATAAAAAAAGGTTCGCCCGATGGCCCCTTTCCTACTAACAACAAACAAGCAGGTAAACGAGTCTTTACGAGCGCAACAAAGTAAAATATGAACAATCTGATGATGGATTTTATATCTTATTACCGGGCAATAAAGATTCGTTTTATAACAGTGATTTTTTACAATGGTCTTTCGCAACATCTGTAAATAATAAGTCTTGTTTTCTTTTCTAGGTCCCGGTCTCGGTTTATACAAAAAATTTAGAGTTTTAGAGGATTTTTTTGACGGCAATCCCTTTATTGCGGTCGATTGTACAGACGCCAGCACATCCAGCTATTCAATTCCTTTTTAGATTTTTAACTTTATCACAGAAGTATAAGGTTCACTTTCAATTGGGGAAATTTGACAGATTGGGGTAGCTTGATGTGCTGGCGTCTGTGCCTTATATGGCTTGCTTCCTGAATGCGTCCGCCGCGTTTAGTGTTTTGATTACATAATGGGAACTAATGAAAATGAATGAGTTGGAACATACGCATCCGTTTTGAAAATCGAAACAGAATAATTCATTGTATGTAATTATATACATAAGTACTTGAGTTTTGTAAGACTGTTTGTTTCTAATGAATAAATAATAATGTCCTCCTAGCAAATTTCGGCCACGGCGGCCAGTCTCAATGGAGCCTAGCTATCTGCGCGGGACATATTATAGTACAAAAGTGTCTGCGCAAATACAGGCGCACTTTCTATTCCATCACTCTCATAATACGATGGGAAAACTAGCGACACGACTGGAAAGAGGTCCAGGTACAGGTTTACGTACTTTCCGTCATATTATAATGCACTAATGTCTGCGCAAGCAAAGGAACACTTTCTATTCCATCACTCTCGTGATCCGATGGGACAACTATTGATACGACCGGAAAGAGGTCAGGTACAGGACCGACTGTTTCACGTGCTTGACCGGCTATCAGCCCGAAGTCTTGGAAGTTGTTTCACGTGCTCTCCGAGGCTCGGAGCTGTAATAACAGCTCCGAGCCTCGGAGAGCACGTGAAACAACTTCCAAGACTTCGGGCTGATACTGATAAATTTTCTTAACGGAAAAATCACAAAATCACTTTTTGGCCCAAACCGGGATTTGAACCCAGGACCTCATTATCTGTGGGTGAACACGCTACCGCTACGCCAACGAGTATTTACTACTAATAGTATGTACTACAAACGTATAAATCAATGTTTCTAAGAATGGTTGTGTTAGCTCTACAGTTTGACAGATTTAGGGGTCATTGACAACGCATATGTCATAACGATACCCGTGGGTACAATAAGCGTGTATATATACAGGCTGGCCGAAGAGTTGACGTTCAAACGAAAAATTTTGATACGTTATGATGAGGAGTATCCGAATTACCCCTATATATGTTCTACGATTTGGCGTAGTTTTCGAGATAGAATTTTTTTAGTCATATTTTCGTAAATTTCTCTTAACATCAGTTTTCGATTTTTTTTCTCGATCTGTTGAACATTTCCGGTTTAGTTTTTTTGTGATAACTAATTAGCATAGTTTAACCTAACACCCTAAAAAGTATGGGTTATCTAATCATTGCAGAACTGACTCAGAATTTATTCGAAAGTTCAAATTTAGGGTTCGAGCTCAGGACTCTTAAATTTTCCAAGTATCAAAAATACGTAATTTCTATTGATTGTTACTTTATAAAAGACATTGTTTTATGTATGATGTGCAATTGATAGCAATTTATTTTATGTTAATTTTTTGCATGCCAGCAGGTAAAGTATGGCTGGACTTATATTTATATTCAATAACATTCACCATACTGATGTAAGAGAGCGTTGTGGTGTGAAAGAGGATGTAGTCACAAAGATTGAAAAAGGTATGCTGAGATGGTTTGGCCATTTAGAAAGGATGAATGAAAGAAGATTGACAAAAGAAGTATATCTGGCCTGTGTAAATGGTACAACCGGAAGGGGAAGACCTCGCAGAACATTCTCTGATCAAATCGGAGACGTACTTAAGAAAGGTCAGGTCAGAAGTACCCTAAACCGGCGAGCATGTATAAAGGATATTATGTCAGTAAACGAAGCGAAAGAGGTATGTAAGAATCGTGACAAATGGAAGTCCGTTGTCTCTGCCTACCCCTCTGGGAAACAGGCGTGAGTCTATGTATGTATGTTTGTAACATGCACCATGTACCCATACTTGCGAAATAAAGTATCTTTATCCTTACGCAAAATCGTAGATCATACATGTGTGTGATTCGGACACTCCTCATCATAAAGTATCAAAATTTTGCGTTTGAACGTCAACTCCTCGGCCACCCTGTATATCCGAGTCTTCTGAATGATTCTCATCAATGCTAGTCGTGACTGGATTTCGGCTAATCATTGTAAGAGCTTAAACCGGCTGTGACAGCGTACTGGTATCCAATCATTCCATTGTCGCCCGCCGGCTTCGATCAAATACACAGCGAGGTGGTCAGCCAATCAAAACATACCGATGCGAGAAAGAAATTGACGGGTTGTTTGGCGTGGTTGGTTAATGCTTGCCTTTCACGCCGCAGGTCGTGGGTTCGATTCCCACTCCGAACAGATATTTTCATCAGCAATCAATTAATATTGTGAGAAAGAAATTGACGGGCCGGTTGGCGTGGTTGGTAAATGCTTGCCTTTGTGTGCATGAACATGTCTGTTTGTCCTGAGTCTGGGTGTAATTATCTATATAGTTTTTGAAAAAGATAAGTAGACTGTCACCTTAGCCTAGTTGGTAGTGCTCCTGCCTACGAAGCTGGTGGTCCTGGGTTCGAATCCCGGTAAGTGCAAATATTTGTGTGATGAGCACGAATATTTGTTTCTGAGTCATGGATGTTTTCTATGTACATAAGTATTTACTTATCTATATAAGTATGTATATCGTCGCCTGGTACCCATAGTACAAGCTTTGCTTAGTTTGGGGCTAGGATGATCTGTGTGACATTGTCGCCAGATATTATTATTATTATCCCCAGATATTATTATTTCATGCCGCAGGTCGAGGGTTCGATTCTCATTTGTGTGCATGAACATGTCTGTTTTTCCTGAGTCTGGGTCTAATTTATCTATATAAGTCATAAGTATGTATTTACAAAAGAAAAGTAGTATATCAGTTAACTGGTTTCCATAGTGCAAGCTCTGCTTAGTTTGGATCTGATGACCGTGTGTGAATAATGTCCTAAGATATTATTAAAATACTTAATGTACTTGTGAAGATTAATGTGTACCTAATACATTCCATTGTCGCCCGCCGGCTTCGATCAAATACACGGCGAGGTGGTCAGCCAATCAAAACATACTGATGCGAGAAAGAAATTAACGGGCTGTTTGGCGTGGCTGGTGAAATAATAATAATAATGTCCCGGGACATTATTTACACACGGCCATCTGATACCAAACTAAGCAGAGCTTGTACTATGAAATATATGTCGAATTCCATCTTTTTACTTCAGCGGCCGCCTGAGATGTGGCCCATAAGGGTGCCCTCAGGTATTCGTCGTTTAAATTAAGCTTCTGGTTGAGAGCCTTTTGCGCTAGCCAACTGCTCGTTGTTTTCAATTCTTTAATTTGATATACTATTGCTAAATGTAACAATAATAGCTTAGTAACTTCCTATTTATTTAAGAATATTAAAAATACAGGTGACGAAACATACCGCACGGACGTACTAATTTAAAATATTTTGTAACTTTAATTACTGTTTTTAAACTGTGTTTATGTAATACATTGTGAGCTTGACAAGTACCTACAAGTGTATGTAAATGCCCAAGTGCTGAATAAATTTCATTATTTCATTATGGAAACTAGATAACTGATATACTACTTTTCTTTTGTAAATACATACTTATATAGGTAATTATACCCAGACTCAGGACAAACAGACATGTTAATGCAGACAAATATCTGTCCTGGGTGGGAATCGAATCCTCGACCTGCAGCGTGAAAAGCAAGCATTTGCCAACCATGCCAACAGGGTTCACTTCCCACTAGGACGTGTGTAAGGTACATAATAGTATCAAGCTCCTAAAACTATTGTATTATATAAAAGAGTAGAATATAAAAACCGGCCAAGTGCCAGTCGGACTCGCCCATGAAGGGTTCCGTAGCAGCAAGTATTTCAGTTGATTAAATGAATGCAAATTGCGGTTTATGACGTATTAAAACTACTTGCTAGATCTCGTTCAAACTAATTTTCGTTGTTAGTTTACATGGTAATGTACATCATATATTTTTTTTACTTTTATCATTCTCTTATTTTAGGAGTTAAAGGGGGGGGGGGACACACTCATTTTTCCACTTTGGAAGTGTCTCTCGCGCAAACTATTCAGTTTAGACAAAAAGGATATTAGTAACCTCAATATAATTTTTGAAGACCTATCCATAGACACCCCACGTGTATGGGTACGATGAAGAAAAATTTTTGTGGTTCAGTTCTATGTATGGCGACCCCCAAAATTATTGTTCTTTTTTATTTTTGTGTAAAAATCTTAATGCGGTTCACAGAAAACACCTACTTACCAAGTTTCAGTAGTACAGCTCTTATAGTTTCGGAAAAAAGTGGCTGTGACATACGGACGGACAGACGGACAGACATGACGAATCTATAAGGGTTCCGCTTTTTGCCATTTGGCTACGGAACCCTAAAAAGGGGACTGCTGAGTAGATGTTTAAGATGTTAGTACAAGTTCTGCTTCGTTTGTGATCAGATGGCGGTGTGTGTCACTAGTCACTGTACAGGATATTATTATTATACTAGCTGTGCCCCGCGGTATTACCCGCGTTATATTTTATAAATCATCATAGCCCCCCCCCCCCCCTCCCGTAGGTGATAGCGTGATAATATGTAGCCTATATGTTGACCCGACCTCTTAGTAATATTCATGCAAAATTTGAAGAAAATCCAAGCAGTACTTCTTGAGTTTATCCCCAGTAAGTGATAGCGTGATAATATGTAGCCTTTATGTTGACCCGACCTCTTAGTAATATTCATGCAAAATTTTAAGAAAATCCATGCAGTACTTCTTGAGTTTAGCCCGTACATACAAACAGACACACAGACAAAAATTCTAAAAGCTATATTTTTGGCTTCTATATCGATTGTAGATCACGCCCCAAGTATCCTTTTTAAAATATTCCATGTACAGTTTTGACTTTCCTACGATTTTATTATATGTATAGATAGATAAAGATATTATGTAAGATAAAGATATGTATGAGATCACTTGACCTGTAAAGATGCTTTGTTTTAAAATGCTACTTAAAAAAGCAATAATAACGTTGTATGTAACAGTATTTGAACATTACTTATGATGTTGATGTTATCGCACGCCTCGACTTGAAAAGAGTAGACAATTTGAATAAAACTGGTAACAGTGTTTGCCGTTGGACTTAGTACGATTAAACAAAGCTAGGTGTGAACGTTTTACACACGCTAATAAGATTTCTCGCTAATATACCGTAAAGTAACAAGCAAGTAATGAATAAAGAGTAAATAAGTTGGTATCAAGTGATAATAAAGTACAAGCGGTTTTTATCCCTGCCCGTTTGTCCCGCGTAATACTTCGGCTTAAAAGTTCGAGATAAATAAAAATTATGATGATGAATCATAGCCTATGACACTCCACAATAACGTAGCTTTCTATTTGTGAAATAATTTTGAAAATCGGTTCAGTAGATCCAGAGATTACCCCATACAACGTCACAAACTCACAAACGTTAGCTCTTTATAATCTAATATATAAAAATCAATGCCACTTTTCGTTGTAATGTTATAATAACTCAACAACGCCTTCACCGATTTGGCTAATTTTGGTCTTGAATTATTCGTGGAAGTCCAGGGAAAGGTTTGTACGTAGAGAAAATTTAAAAAAAGTCTTGAAAAAGTGTAAAATCTACATCTTTTAGCAATTTAAAATATTTTTTTGTTTGAACAAATGAACTTAATAATCAATCAAAAATAATATACGTTGCGAAGCACGTACCGGGCCGCTAGTATTAGTATATATATATGGCAAAGTATAAACGTTTTCTTTGGAATAATGTTGGGAGAAAGCTCCATGGGAGAAGCGGTAGGTAGGTACTTGTAGTTACGTCAGCGGGATCGAAGCTGACTGGTTTTGGTACCCTCGTCCAGTGTTGGACGAGCAATCAAAACAATAATGTTATGATAGGAAGCGGCCGGCATCAGTGTTTATTTTAAGCAGTAAGATTATACTCCTTGTAATGGTATACCCATGGGCGAGTACTTTGCCTCGAGACCATTGTTTAACCATCCCGCACTTTGTTTACACAAATTATTTTAAACAATTTGGTAAACACCGCATTTCATAACAGGTCGTTGGCTGCTAATAAACTATTTATTTATTTAGGACAACCAGTAACTGTTACATTATTTCTATCCTAAATATAAAACTTAATGATGTAAATGAAATGCCCAACTGGGTTTGAGGTTGTCCTGGTGCGTTTTTACACTTTGTGTGTACTTAAATAAAAAATGTAGAGCTGTGTATTATAATACTTTTTATAGTTAAGTACTTTATATTATAATTTTTAAGTTAAAGTGAACTACCTCTCGTAAAAACTACTGTGATTATGCTCTTAAATTACTAATATACATTCTGTAATTTATTGACAAATAAATAAAAAAATATATATATATAAAAGTGTTTTTTTTATATTTAGTTATAGATATATATTTTTTTAATTGATTTCACATGTCATGAGTCTTATGCATGTTGTAACACCTTAATAAATTTATTACGGTGTGTAAAAAACAAATAAAATATAAATAAATAATAACAAAATACTAAACATATGAAACGAAACATAAAACTAAGAGCAAACAGTGAATATTAATCACAAAAACAATTAAAATTACTTAATTATATCGAAACATATATTTTTTAAAGGTGGACAATTAGTTATCTGTAACTATTAATCCTCTGGTCTCGTAAAGGTTCAACTGTCAAAGAGTATAGACATTAAAGACAAATAAATATATTAATCTACAAGCAGTGCCCGCGGACTTCGTTCCGCGTTGTATAACATTTTAGTCCCTGCCCGTTTGTCCCGCGTAATGCTTCGGGTTTAAAGTTTGGGATTAATAAAAATTATGATGATGAATAACCTATGACACTCCACAATAACGTAGCTTTCTATTGGTGATATAATTCTGAAAATCGGTTCAGTAGATCCAGAAATTAATCCTTACAACCTCACAAACTCACAAACGTTATCTCTTTGTAATATTGGTATAGATTCGCAGTTTTGACACTCAGTTTGTCATCTCTTCTCTGTTTGTCAGTGTCTAAAAAGCAATGTATTTTTTATTAAAAGAATTTAGGTACTTGTACCTAAATTCTGCCTATTAGGTATATACAAATATTAGCAAAAATATCTGGACTCCTTCTCCATATTATTATGACCTAATTGTTCCAAATTCTTCTCCGTCCGCGCAATTTTTGTAAAAAGGAGTACAAAGTTTCTGCTTCACATATTAATATTATGATATGAGTTGGTAGAGTAGTTCATTGTAGTTAATTTGTGCATTAAGTCTTTAACAATTTCATTACCCTGCTAGTCAAATAATTTTATTATTAAAACTGACGTGAGGTGCTAACATAATGAAATATACTAACGGGTAACTTACATAATTAATTTTAATCGAATCCAACATAAAATTAATTACTTGTTTTACCCGTTACTATATTTCATTATGCTATTCATATAGTTTTTCGTTTCCCACCCAGGACAGATATTTGTTGACGTGTCTGTTTGTACTGAGTCTGAGTATAATTATGTATATAAGTATGTATTTACAAAAGAAAAGTAGTATATGTAGTATATCAGTTATCTGGTTTTGATCGTACAAGCTCTGCTTAGTTTGTGATCAGATGGCCGTGTATTAATAATGTCCCAGGATACTCTCATATTAATTATCTATACATGTATTTACAAAAGTTATCTGGTTTACATTGTATTAGCTATATTTAGTTTGGGATCAGATGGCCACGTGTGAATAACTAATAAAGAAATAAAAATGTTTTTTATTTACGTAGACTTCAAACAAGCGCTTGTTAATAGTCAGAACATTACAAACTTCTTCTTATTATTTAGTAATATAGTTAAGTATGCATAATTATTTCTATATACACGGATTGTTAAAACATTTATAAAAAATATTTTATAATAGTAATTATATTTAGCTAGCTTGTATTAAGTCATTATCATTGTCATTAGATTATTATTATTTGTTCTCCTAAGTAAAGTTGATTGCTATAATAATATTTAATTAATAATAGTATTTAATATTTTAAGAACGCATTCTAAAGATAACTCGATTGAATTACAAGCTGTGTTAGTAATATACTCGTTAACCGACACGTTTAACCGACTGGTTTAGTGGTACCGTGTACCACTGAGCAGGTTGCAACAGAATCGTTCTGTGGTCAAACGGTGCGGTAATTTATATTTAAAATGAGATAACATTTACTCGAGGTTTTAATGTCAAGCATAAAAATCAACATAAAGTGTTTACGGCGACACGTAAATAATTATTTTGTTATTTAACAACAAACATCGTAAATTGTAATTCTAGAAGTAGTACTTTATTACATTCTTGACAAAGATTATTGATTGGAACTCAATCGAGTCGTAAAACGTACGTGTTAATGGTACAATTAAAAGTTCATACGAGGTAATATGAAAACCAACCCGATAGATGAATGTAATTAAATTGTTTACACTCAAAATCGATTACTAAGTTTAGGGAGTGTTCATAACTTAGGTGCCATAACTCTGAATGTCGTGCAGTCAACTTCCGAGCTCCAACGTGCGAGGGAATCGAACTTTACTGCCTATAAACTCTTTATTGCCCATTGTCGACGATTATTACTTAACCCTCATGACTTATGAACTAATAAATTCGATCTTTTCAAGCCAAGCGTGATTACGAATTGCCTCGCACAAGTTTACGAAGTAAATAAGGTACCTACTCAATTTTAACTTACACTTACTTGGTCTGCCGCGTTGGTCTAGCGGTAGTGTGTTCACACGCAGAGAACGAGGTCCTGGGTTCCAATCCCGGGTCGGACCAAAAGCGATTTTGGGACTTTTCTGTAAAAAGAAAAATTTCATCAGTTCCAAGTCGGATTTGGCGGTATCATACCCCCAAGCCTCAGAGAGCACGTAAAGCCGTTGGTCCTGTACCTGGTCGCTTTCCGGTCGTATCGCTAGGAGTCCCATCGGATCATGAGAGTAATGGTATAGAAGAGGAATGGTATGTTCCTGTGTTTTCACACACATTTGTGCACTATAATATGACCCGCGCAGATGGCTAATCTCTATTGAGACTGGCCGCCGTGGCCGAAATTGGGCTAGGAGGACATTATTATGATTAACTGACACCGTTACATGGAGAAAGAAAGAGGTGGCCAATACTTCCAACAATTAAATAAAACAATAAAAATAAAAAAGTTTATACTCACGTAGACTTTAAAAAAGCGCTTGTAAATAGTCAGAACATGTTTGTAGTAATATAGACTGTATATAATATTATTTCTAGTTACATAGATATTTAGGTACACATTGTATTGATTGTATGAAAACATTTATAAAATTTATTTTATAAATGTTTATTAAACCAATGATATTTAGCTAGCTCGTATCAAGTTATTGTCGAAGAGATTATGTTTAAGTTTAATTACCAAAATTTATAGTTTTAGCTATATTTTTACTACATATTGTCAATGGTTCTGTCTATATTAAGGTACTATTATTATGGCGGATTCCAACAATCAACTGTATTCTGCACCGGTCGTGTCGCTAGGCGTCCCATCGGATCATGAGAGTGATGGAATAGAAAGTGCCCCTGTGTTTGCACACACACTTGTGCACTTGAGACTGTTTCTGTCGGGATGACAATATTATTATTACACTTAAAAGGTTTAATGAGTCTACCCACATGATTGTAATTAATCTTAAGTATATTTTATTTTAAAAAGGATGCCTACTGAGTTTTCTGGCAGAGTTTATCAGTAGCTGCCACGTCATGCACTGCACGGTAGGATAAAAAAAAATGTCGATTCCACATAAATGTAAAGTTTTTACAGAGTAAATGAATTTTGATTTTAATAGCAGCCTTATATTTATACAGTCTGTAAGTCACAAAGACGTAGTATCTGCAGTGACAGTACAGCTAGAGCGTTCACCGAAAACGGCAACACGCAAACAGCACTCTAATACGCAAAAGGTATAAAGGAGAGGCGAGATTGCTATCAAACAGCGCCGCCCTCCTTATACCCGCAGACAATCGCGGCTCCGCAATTACAAACAAGTTATTTACAGCCAGACCATACTCAGATATTTTAAGCTTATTCCTATCTAATCTATTGATTCACGCACGCGGCATTACTTTGCTTTTAATGTTCTTATTTAGCTCAATCGATGTCCAAATCAGTACAGAATGGAGAGTTGGAATTGTTGCAAGTACTGGCCACCTCTTTAGTTATGAATATAACGGTAAGTTAATAATAATATCCTGGGACTTTATTAACACACGGCCTGCTAATCTCAGAGTAAACAGAGCTTGTACTATGGAAACCTAATATCTGATATACTACATATACTAGCTTTCTTTTGTAAATATATACTTATATATATAAATACACCCAGACTCAGGACAAACAGACATATTCATGCACATAAATATCCTGGGTATCCAAGCATTTGCCAACCACGCCAACAGGCCCGTCATACATGATAATAATAACGTCCTCCTAGCCTAATTTCGGTCACGGTTGCCAGTCTCAATAGAGATTAGCCAATTGCGCGGGACATATTAAAGTGAAAAGGTGTGTGCCCAAACACAGGGGCACTTTCTATTCCATCACTCTCATGATTCGATGGGACGCCTAGCGACACGACCGGAAAGAGGTTAGGTACAGGACCGACAGATTTACGCGCTCAGGCACGGGAATGTAATTACCGCCAACTCCCAGACTTCGGGCTGATACTGAAAAATTTCTTTTTACGGGAAAATCCCAAAATCACTTTTGGTCCGACCCGGGATTTGAACCCAAGACCTCATTATCTGCGGGTGAACACGCTACCGCTAGACCAACGAGGCAGTTAAGTGTAATAATCACATATTAATATTCTAAAGGTGGAAGTGTGTGAGTGTGTATGTTTGTTACTTCTTCACGTCTAAACGGCTGGAGCGATTTTAATAATATTTGGTATGTAGTTAGCTGACACCCTGGATTAACACATAGGCTATAATTTATAATGTTTTTTTTTAAAGACAACGCCCGCTTAGGGAATCTAATCCCGGGGTACTTTACAAACATATAATAGACAGACACAAATTACATCCAGACGCAGAACAACTATTTATGGGTCATACAAATAGTTGTCCGGCGCGGGACTCAAACCCGCGACACGAAGCGGCGAGGCGACTGTCTTAGCCGCTGCGCCACACGTGATGTAAAACCTTATATTATCATAAGGGTAAAATAAGATTGCATTATTGCACAAAGGAGAGGAACAAGAGAGTATAACATCTATGAAAGACCATTGGCTTTATTGAATGCCATGCTTTTATACTGTCCCCGTCTTCTGAGGCATAAAGTTATTTTCACAACAAAGCACGCGAAGCCTCAAAGCTCCTTATATTGGACCTCTTGAGCCGACCCATTGTAATCTTAATGCTGTATTATATTAATGCGATAAACATCTCCGAGGTCTCTGTGCTCATTTTTTAGGATTCCGTAGTCAAATGGCAAAAGCAGAACCCTTATAGATTCGTCATGTCTGTCTGTCCACATGTCAGAGCCACTTTTTCCGAAACTACATATAAGAAACTTGTTTAGTAGATGTAAGTTTTATGTAACTTAAAAGAAGAGACCCACACTCTCCAACAACTACGTGTGGTAAATAAATACATTTTAGTTTTTTATTTTGATTCTGTGAACCGCATTAACACGTTCAAATAGAAAAATCTCAATAAATTTTGGGGGTTAGAACTGAAACTCAATATTTTTTTTCATCACAGTAGGGGTGTGATGAAAAAAAATATTGAGTTTCAGTTTGTGGGGTATTTATGGATATGTCTTCAGAAATTATATTGAGGTTTCTAATATAACTGAATAGTTTGCGCGAGACTGCGAGAGACACTTGCAAAGTGGTAAAATGGGTGACCCCCCCCCCCTGCACACTTCAAAAAAAGTGAATGATAAAACTAAAAAAAAAATATTATGTACATTACCATGCAAACTTCGAACGAAAATTGGTTTTTAATACGTCATAAATCGTAAACCGCAATTTACCTTTCATTGAAGCTGCTACGGAACCCTTCCTGGGCGAGTCCGACTCGCACTTGGTCGCTTTTTTACATGAATTGTCGTGAGTCTCATATTGGCAGGGCACAGTTTCTTAGAGACGCGACGTATCTCAGGTTACGCCTTATCTTAAATCGATTCGAGGGATCCTATTCTTTCGTATCACTATAATCTTTACAATTATTGTGGTACTAGCTACACCCCACGGTTTCACCCGCTTTAAAGTAGTTTTGCCGTAAAAGACTAACAAGATGTAAACTAAGATCTAAACTCACAAACTTTCATATTTATAATATTAGTAGGATGTGTACGTCTAGCAGTTTGCTGCTCGTAGATGGTAAATTTTTTCCTACTTGACACTGACTTATCGTCATATTTAGGACAATTCACACGATATCTTTATAAATTCTAGCCTATGTGTTATTCTGATGTATAAGCTTTATTATTGTAAAGTTTCATTAAAATCCATTCAGTAGTTTTTACGTGAAAAAGTACTAAACATCCATCCATCCATCTAATCTGGTAATCTTAAGAACTAGAACTTTGTCCCATAAAATAGTATAGTCTATTTGACTGTGGGATCAAGATAAAATAATCTTATGCTAAAATTATTACATTACCATACGGTGTTAATGTATTTAAGTCTATAGAGTACTTGTCAAGTATTACATTTAATTTCGTTCAAGGTAGGTTTCCTAATAGATATTTTTGCAACTTTATTTTAAATTTAGATTTATTCATTTGTTCTCTGATATATTTAGGTAAACTAGTATGTTTCATTTTTACTATATTCATTAGCTAAGTTCATAAAGATATACCTACATATATCATATATTTAGATTAAGTACATAGTATTATTAATAATTTGTAATTATCGCCAAGATGTGACCCAGAGGTGGTAGCCTGGTGATCTGTAACACAGTTCTTACGTACTACAGACGCCAGTCTCTCACAAAGGTATGATAGTTTATTTTCTGTATTTCTTTACATAATACTCGTATGTACCAAACCTTTGTGAAAAAGATAAATAAATCCATTATTATTATTATTGAGTACGTACGGGATATATTTTATTAAAGATCTATCTCCATTAATTTTATATAACTTAACGCACATCCTGAAAATTGTTTGTTCAGAATTGTTTACTGAATCGATTTATATCATTTTTAATATAGGTAAATTTTTATTCCAAAATAAACTACGTAAATTATTGTCATATTAACCCTGTACAGCCAAAACAATTTGAAATGGACTGTAAGTCAAAGTAATAAGACTTTAAAAATCGCAGTTTTATTTGTATTCATACACATTCCATCAACAATACAAAATAAAGAAAAATTAACTTTATTCCAAGAAACTAATTTATTAAATAACAATGCATATACATGCTAAATTAAAAATTCAGTGTGTGTGTTATGATTACAACATAATATTCTAATTGTTGTGTTTGAGGGTGTGCGTTAATTACGTCACATGTTGTATAGACGAAAGTTATTTTAATATGCTATCGAATTAATGTCACGATTGGAAATGCTCTGAATAGCATAAATAATGGAGGCATGGCCGTCATCTCATCAATGTCACATGCTATTAAATATGTATAATACCAGCCGCATTAAAACACTTATGTCGGATGACACGGCATGAAAATCCAAATTTACTGAGCATATTACTATGGAGCGAGAGAATACGGCTAGCCACGTACAATGAGACTTGGTGCCTTCACTGCCTACTCTGAATAATTGCCGTATTTAACTGAGGAGATTTAGTGTCCCGTTTTGCTTTACAATAGAGTATTTAGTATGTAAAAGAATCTTAAAAAAACTATTGTTTGTCACGTCAAAGATATAATCGCAAGATTTATATTGTGGTTAAGTTTTGTTAACGTTTTGCAGTGTTCTCTAAAATAACAGTTCAAAATGAGTAATACGTTTTTATTTAACACTAGCTGTGCCCGCGACTTCGTCCGCGTGTTAATTAGTTTATTTCGTTTTTTAGTAAAGTAAAAGACTTTTTCTAAAATAAAAGTGGCCTAAGTTACTCCTTATTACATCAGCTACCTGCCAATAAAAGTCCCGTCAAAAGCGGTCCAGCCGTTTCAGAGATTAGCCGGAACAAACAGACAGACAGACAGACAAAAATTGTAAAAAATGTTATTTTGGTGTATGTAACGTATATAATTCATATTTATGTAGTAAAAACCGGTTATTTCAATATTACAAACAGACACTCCAATTTTATTTATTTGTATAGATATTTCGAAGAGAATAAGGTTTTGTTGATGACAGGCCGGTTGGCGTGGGTGGTAGATACTTTTCCTTTACGCCGCAGGTTTATTTTATTGTATTTTACTTCATAGGTACAAAAACAGACTACAGACTAATAACAAATTAATAATATCATTTTCTTATAACACTGTTTAATCTGAGGTCCAATTATATCTGTACACAACATTTATAAAATTACCAAAATTCTGTGAGTTAAAACTAGGAGTTTGAGAGGAATATATAAGTAGTATGATTATTAAAACAATTTAAATTTTAAATACACTAATTAACAGAAAACTGAACATTGTTGGTTGTGGGTTCGATTCCCACCAGGTAAAGAATCATATTTGTGTGTATGAACATCTCTGTTTGTTCTGAGTCTGGATATAATTATGTAGGTATATAAGTATGTATTTACAATAGAAAAGTAGTATATGTAGTATATCAGTTATCTGGTTTCCATAGTACAAGCTCTGCTTAGTTTGGGATCAGATGGCCGTGTGTAAATAACGTCCCAGGATATTATTATTATGATTTTATTGTAAAATGATCTATTAATTGTTTACCAAAAAAATATTTATTCTAGTATTTTGTAGTTGTGACTGCACGTGTGGAACAGTGGTTAAGGTAGTCGCCTCGCTACTATATAGATTAGTCTATACTAGTCTAGGCGCCTTCTTATTACGGGTTCAAATCCCATATAGGACAACTATTTGTGTCTGGGTGTTTTTTTTTAGATGACAACTTGCTCACTAGGTAAATTAATCCCTGTGGCACGGGATAGTATAGAAATATACAATTGACGAACACAAAGTATGCCCAGACCCAGAACAACTATTTATGGGTCACACAAATAGTTGTACTAGGCGGGAACCGGGAATTATTTCAGTAATTTATCACGAAAAGCATTATAAAGAAGAATATAAGGATTAATTTGAAAAAAAAAAATGACAATAAATAAATAGAGTTTTTATTGGAAAAACATATTTTTTTGGTATGTCAACCCACCAAACTGCGCACCAGTTTGTCGGCGGGATTAGCGCTTGTTTTAGTACAAACTAGCTGATTACATATAATTTTGATAAATAATTGTAACAGTAGTAATTTTGTCTAACCACTTACAAAACATAATCACAAAATTCAGTTAGGAGTATTTGTTTAACTTTATTTTTTTGGGATGCTTTACTTATCGCACCATGTTCTTTCCTAAGCCAAGAAAATAGATTATATATATAGTTGGGGACAAATACTTGTTGGTTCTTTCGCCGTAATAGTTTTTGACTGAGGGTCGAATAAATTTTTGTTCTCGTAGACGCCTGGTGTTATAATTGTTATTTACCCGTACCTTATATACTTACTATATATATTATAAGCTTTACTAGTCATAGTATTTTAAAAGTGGATGCTTATCCAAGTATTTTGAATGTAATCCCATAATAGAATGGCATCGCCGCATGGTGTCACCATAATATTTTTTTAATAGGAACGGTCATTACTTTTGGTGCTTTGGGTAGGGTTGATAACCAAAGCTATTCAATTCTAATTTTACTTTATCGTGTAGGCAGTGGTTACGAGGTGTCAGAGTTGTTCAAGCCGCCCAGTACGCCACTGAATTGGCTTGTCAACGGTTGTCTAACAACTACAGCCAGGGGCTCTACCGGCTAAGTCGCCAAACATCGATTTTTTCAATGGCGTTCAAATAAATAAAGGTTAAAAATGACTTAATCAATCGTTAAATCGGTTTCAACGTTGACAATCGATTCCGGACTATTTATGACGTCACATGTGGTCACGGAAGCCGGATTAACAATTGATTAAGTCATTTTTAACCTTTATTTATTTGAACGCCATTGTAAAAATCGATGTTCGACGACTTAGCCGGTAGAGCCCCAGGACCGGCAACTTAACGTGCCCTCTGACGAACGGAGTCCTTAGAAATTGAACTACTTTGTCGGTCACCCATCTATAGAGTGACCATGTGACCATGTGAAAGCAACTGGCTGTGAATTTCTAATAAGAGCCTGTGTTATCTGTAGTTTTGCAAGGTTCTCCTTTCATCATCATCATATCAGCCGAAAGACGTCCATTGCTGGACAAAGGCCTCCCCTAAGAAACTCCACCATAGCCGGTCCTGCGATTCCCACATCCAGCGGCTTCCTGCAACCCTTGCAAGATCGTCGGGCCACCTTGTAGGGGGCCTGCCCACCCTGCGTCTTCCGGTTCGCGGTTCTCCTTTTACCATCCGTTCTTGTTCAGATGCATTAAGGTCATTTTCAAACCGATTATTTCTGATTGATTAAGAAGTCATACAGTCTTTTAAGATATAATCATTCTGGGGTACGATTTTTCACACATACATACGCGAGATTGCCTGGCATAGTTCTAGTTGAGCGTTGCAGCTTTTTGGATTACGTCAGAGACTTTTCATAGAGAACAGGGGTGTGTATCCATATTATTATGCTAATTTCCTAGAATTTTATGCTCTATGGCACATTGCTAGACCCTTTTAGTTTGAATTTTTGAACCGCCATCAAAGACAATGTTTTATTCCTATATTATAATATATATTTTGACTGCCTTCGTTGGTTTAGGTCCTGGGTTCAAATCTCCGGTCGGGCCAAAAGTGATCTTGAGATGTTTCTGTTAAGAAAATTTCTCAGTATCAGCCCGAAGTCTGGGAGTTGGCGGTATTACACTCCCGTGTCTCGAAGAGAAAGCAAAGCCGTCAGTCCTGTACCTGACCTCTTTTCGGTCGTGTCCGATCATGAGAACGATGGAATAGAAAGTGCCCCTCTGTTGCCCCTCTACTTATATTTTTTGATAATACATTACTCGAAAACTTATAGTTAGATATTTTCTTTCCAGCCACTAAACATTACGTTTTTATATCACTTTGTTTACTAATACCCAGCTCCGACATTCCTTGGCGTATAAAAATTGGGTTAAACTAAAAGAAAATGAATATGGCAGCCCTGACCGGGTACAATGTCACTTGGTGCCCCGCTGAGTAATCGTCACAACTTAGCTGCTCGAATTTATGTTCCATTTATACTTCAGCCATAATGGAATATTTAGGGTTGTGCAAAAAACTTTTGCAGTTTACGGCCATATTTTATTTACACTGTGACATGTGAATGTTGTTTTTTTTGTAAAGCAAGTGTAGCCACGCTCTTTGTGAAAGGTTGATGGTAAATAGCATTTGTAGCATGACTGGTCGATCAATACTATGTGTATTGAACGATACGGTACAGTACCAACTACCTACTTTGACGAGTGGAATTATAATTTGCCATCGTGGTGAAAGGATCAGCCAGTAAAACATTTTCTACACGGTTGAAAACCAACGTCACAACAGAGGTCACCCTGGTGGCTGCCATCCATCTAGACTGCAGTTGTGCAGTCTAGATGGATGGCAACCACCAGGGTAACCTCTGTTGTAACGTTGGGTTTCAACCGTGTAGAAGATGTTTTACTGGCTAATCCTATAAGGGAGGTAGGGCACAGAGGTAGCGTTAATTCGCTCAAAGAGCAGCCCGACTGGGGAAGTACTATGGGGTTCTGCTGCTCCAGATCGTCTTCAGGATCTTGTTAATATTGGAAATGATACACTGAAGTTGGGTAATCGGTTATATATTTTCTTCAATTTTACTATGATAGGTAACAGGGCTCTCTACCCTATAGAGTTCATTCGTAGACTGACTGTTAGAAAAGAATTTTGTTTTAATTTCGAACTATTTTCAAACGATTTCTTTTTAATTATTTCTTTTTAAAACGATTGGACGAATGCAACCAAGAAGGTCGTCTCAGTACCTCCACTTTACAGAAGACAGATCTTAATAATAACATTGTTGTTGTGTTTCTGCGAGTGAGTAAGGTCGCCAGAGCTCATCGGGTGGGGAGAAGAGTCAGCAACACTTGTTTGCTGACTCTTTTAAAGACCGGCAACGCACCCGTGACTCCTCTAGTGTTTTGAGAGTCATGGGCGGCGGTGATCACTTACCACCAGGTAACCTATAATCCAATGGATACAAGACCTTTAAAAATATAATAATAGTTTGAACTTCTGTTTGTAAAAAGTTCGAGATGGTTTGGGCATTTAGAAAAGACGAATGAAAGAAGATTGACAAAACAAGTATACCTGGCCCTAATGGATGGTACCGACAACTGGAACAGGAAGACCTCGTAGAACATTCTCTGACCAAATCGTAAACGTTCTTAAGAAGGCCAGATCAGAAGTAGGTAACCTAAACCAGCTAGCATGTATGAAGAATATAATGACAGTAAACGAGGTTTAAGAACACCTCTCTAAAGATCGTGACAAATGGAAATCCGTTGTCTCTGCCTACCCTGTTGGGAAAGTGGCGTGAGTCTATGTATATGTACTTCTGTTAGTGACTGCACTTATCCTATTACATACATAGCCATGGCCTTACCGAAGTGTCGATTTAATGACGGTTTAAAGTTTATTGTTTATGGCCTGACAACAGACGGGGCCGGGCGTATAGCCGGTTAGTTAACCAACAATGGGTTTAAAGAACGAAGTTTATTACGTAACTTGACTGCCTCGTTGGTCTAGCAGTAGCGTGTTCAACCGCAGATAATGAGGTCCTGGGTTCAAACCCCGGGTCAAGCAAAAAAGTGATTTTGGAATTTTTCCGTAAAAAGAAATTTCTCAGTGTCAGCCCGAATTATGGGAGTTGGTGGTACTCCACCCCGTGCCTCGGAGAGCCAAAGAGATGTCTTCGGAGTGGGTACTTAGTTTGTAGTTTTATTTGCTAGACGCAGACAAGAGACGCGTCTGTTGTCTGGTGAAGTAGTAAAATTCTCCTATGCTAACTAAACTAGGGGGTCCTCAACGTCAGATAAAAATAAGGGCAGACTGCACACAAATATAGTTTTCTAACAAATAGCACAAATATAGTTTACTAGCTGTGCTCCGCGGATTTACCCGCGTTAAACTTTATAAATTATAACCTATGTGTTAATCTAGGGTGTCAGCTAACACCATACCAAATTTTATTAAAATCGCTCCAGCCGTTTAGACGTGAAGAAGTAACAAACATACACACTCACAAACTTTCGCCTATATAATATTAGTGTGATTATCCTTTGGTTTGAATCCAGGAGAAGTAAATTTGGGTGCGTAGTACATTAAAAAAAATAAAAATTCTATCATATTTTTGTTTATTCTAAAGTTGCATAACTCTAAAAAGGTTCTGAACCAGCAACTACCAAAACCAACATCTACTGCATTGTATTATGAATAAAGATAGAGGCAAAGTGCAGTGTAATACCAGATGTTATGCAAATGTACACTCTAAAAGCGATAGAATTCATAATATAAGTACTTTTTAATGTACACTTGACGCTCTAAATATGTAAAATTCTTAATCTAGCATTAGAAAGATAAGGTTCCATAGATTAACATCTATAAGATTACTTATGCATAAGCTTTACCGTTAACAGAGGCGACGAATTTTACGATTATTTTTATTGGGGAGCGTAAATTTCTTTACTGACATTTATTTCTACTATTTATCAAAAATATGGGTGCTATGTTGTGTTGTATGTAAGAATGTCATATTACAAAATATGTGGATACCTATTAGAGTATAAGGTCGTAAATGTTTAACATAATTGTGTAGGTTTGACTCTTTTCTTGTTCATCATGATAGAGTCCCTTCTGTTGCACTTTACAAACTTAATGGTGTGATTACCTGAACTCGTTTTATAACGACTGGCCTGAAATTGCAAAAGATAGGGAAATCTGGGAGCGGCCTTTACTCAGCAGTGGGACACTTTTTGATGTGAAACATCTATAGCCGCACGTAAAACAGATTTCTGGCGTGGCGACGCATGCCGTGGTTTTTTTTTTTTTTTTTTTAGTTCCTATCACATTATGTTCTTTTCGACTTCGACTTCTACTTGGACTTCGACTTGACTTCGACTTTGACTTCGACTGCGACTTATACTTCGACTTCGACTTCGACTGCGACTTATACTTCGACTTCGACTGCGACTTATACTTCGACTTCGTCTTCGACTTCGTCTTCGACTTCGACATGACTTCGACTTTGACTTCGACTGCGACATATACTTCGACTTCGACATCGAGTTCGACTTCGACTTCGACTTCGACTGCGACTTATACTTCGACTTCGACTTCGACTTCGACTTCTGCATATTACTTTTACAAAATGATGTCGATGTTTCACATCTGCCAGGCGTCCCGTGAGGGTTCACATTTTTTTATAACCAGGGGGAATGCCTACGTACACACATCAACAAAGTCTAGGGATACGTTATTTTGAAATCAAACATGGCTTTATTGTTTAAAACCTATTTAGTTTCCTTAAAAAGTTTATTTACAGATTTAAACCTTGTCTATTCTTTATTCAAAATTTAAAAATTAAAATGAGAAACAAATGAAAACACGCAAAGCACAGCGCAATCTTGAGTTGTATCTAATTTCAAGAAGTTGCATTAAAATTTTTTTTGCGTGTTAATTGAAGAAAACCTGATAAATTGTTTTATTTTCTTTTCTCAATTGGTTGTGTAAGCTTTTTAGCGTCATGCCACGCCATCATTTGAGTCGAGATGAAATGTTACGGGCAGTTGGCATGTTACAAAACGGTGCTATTCAACGCGTCGTTGCTGAGTCTCTGGGCACAAGCCAAAATGTGGTATCCAGGCTGTGGTCACGTTATCGCGCTACTGGAGATGTGGCAGAACGGCACACAGGTAGATATCGTGTTACCACTCAGAGACAGGATCGATTTCTCCAAATGACCGCCAGAAGACTACCCAATATCACAGCGATGCAACTAGTGCAAAGGCTCCAGGAGGGTCAGCAGCTGCTGGTGAGCGACCAAACCGTGCGAAGGAGGCTGCATGAAGTTGGTCTTCATGCTCGCAGACCGCTACGAGTCCCAGCGCTGCGACGTGGCAATCGCGGTAGGCGACTTTTATGGGCTCAGGAACATTTGACATGGAGTGATCAACAATGGTCATTGGTGCTGTTCACTGATGAGTCCCGTTATGGATTTCATCCAGATTCGAGACGAACACGCGTTTGGAGAACTCCAGGCAGGGTCAGCCGTCTCCGACATCCACAGGAGGTCCACTCTTACCAAGGCGGGACAATTATGGTGTGGGCAGGAATACGAATCGGCGGACGAACCCAACTCATTTGGATTCAGGGCAGCATGACTGCCCATAGATACCGTGAGGAGGTAGTAGAACGTGTCATTGTCCCGCTCAGGGCCCTAACGGGGCAAGAATTTCAGCTCATGCATGACAATGCACCTTCCCATACAGCGCGGCTGGTGAGGGCCGCCCTTCGAGAACACGATGTTCAGGTATTAGATTGGCCTCCACAGTCGCCAGACTTAAACCCAATTGAACACGCCTGGGACATGTTACAGCGAAGAGCATTGAGGGATTTTCCGCCCAACTTGACAACAGAAGAACAACTTTTCGAACATTTAAAAAGAACTTGGGACTGCATACCCCAGCAAGACATTGACACCTTAATTTTAAGTATGGAAAATCGTTGCCGCTGTGTGATTAATGTTAGAGGAGGAAATACCGATTACTGATTATCAGATTAGGTAAGATTTTTATTCATTTAATTCGATTGAATAATTTTATAAGAATAAAATGTTTTTGTTCACTCAGTAATTTTCTATGGCTTAATTAATTTAAGACTTTTATTAATTAGAAAAACAAAATCGCATCGTGTTGTTAATGTTTAAATATTGGCCATGAAATTATCTTTAATTCTTCCATTTACAGTCATAACAAAATGTTTATAGTTTTCTAGATAATCAATGAAATGTTCAATATCCCTAGATTGTGTTGATGTGTGTATGTCACCCGCAAAAAGTGACTGCGGGTGAGTTTGTCGGACTCGCGCCGACTAAACCTAACCTGCCGTGGACTTCACTTGGCGCCTGATGGGAGGAGCCCCGGGAACGCGGGTATGCTGCTCCGGTAGCAATGGGATACTAGTAAAAAAATGGTATTTAGTAAAATATGTATCTTAAAACAAAATAATGAATTGATAAATTACATTTTTAGTTGCTTAAGTGTTATGTAATACTCTTTTTGATTGTACGTACGGACGCCAGCACATCCAGCTAACCCAATCTGTCATATTTCTTTTATAGATTTGCAACTTTATCACAAAAGCATAAGTTTCACTTTCAATTGGGGAAATATGACAGATTGGGGTAGCTTGATGTGCTGGCGTCTGTACTTAGTAAATATTTAAAGTAAACATTTAATATCGTGCAGACCTTTAGATCCCGAATACATATTAATATTAATAAAACCTCGCTATATTATAATTCACTATCGGATCATTAACATCACAAAACGGTGTAAACTAGCCTGTTCATATACGTTCAGGTTTATTAAATCAGTGTATGAAGTTTCCCCCCAGCCACAATGTACTGAAGTTTCTCTCTGAATAAATAATGAAGACATGTTACCCCTTCGTCCACCAGTCTAGGGACAGTGTCACACAGATTATCCTAGCCCCAAACTAAGCAAAGCTCGTACTATGGGTACCAGGCGACGATATCCATACTTGTATAGATAGATAAATACTTATATACATAGAAAACATTCATGACTCAGAAACAAATATTCGTGCTCATCACACAAATATTTGCACTTACCGGGATTCGCACCCAGGACCACCAGCTTCGTAGGCAGGAGCACTACCAACTAGGCTACGGTGACTGTCAACACGAGAAGAGCGTGTCTTTAACATGCTTAATTACTACTAACTATAAGGCAGTGGTTACCCTGGCCCTGGTGTCCAGAGTTGTTCAAGCCGCCCAGTAGGCCTCCGACATGGCTTAACGACTGTTGTCTAATGGCTACAACCGACAGCATAACGTGCCCTCCGAAGAACGGAGACGCTCAGAAATTAAACCACTTTGGCGGTCACCCATCTATGGACTGACCGCGAGCCTAGTTGCTTGACCTCGCCGATCGCTTACGACCGGTGAGAGCATTTAGCTATGAGCGCCTCAAACATGCTTAATACCGACTTGAGTGACAAGTTTCAGATTAAATATTCACTACTTAGAGTATGTTTCGCCGGACCGTCTCAACTGGCCCGTGTTGAAATCGGTAGTAGATGAACTCGCTGAGTTTGTTTCGCTGGGTCTTCTCAATGCGCCCAGCATTGGATTCGGTGGTAACATTAAAGCGCGACGGCCGTTATAAACACAAGGTATTTCATAATAATGATATGGAATTGTGTCTGGATGTAATTTGTGTCCATTATTTGCGTCTATTATATGTTTGTAAAGTACCCCGCGACACAGGGATTAGATTCCCTAGTGCGGGTATTGTCTTTAAAAATAAATATATATAGACAGAACCATTCTGATAAGATGTAGTAAATTATATCCTAAACATTAAAATTCGATAATTCAATATATATAAGCTTGACAATTACTTAATATAAGCTAGCTAAATAACTTTAATATTTTATTTATTTAATGGCCAGTTGTATCCACCGGTAAAGCACCTAGGCACGCGGCCAGTCTATAGATGGGTGACCGTTAAAATGGTTTAACTTCCAAGCGTATCCGTGCTTCGGAGAGTATTTGACTCGAGCATCAAATCCAGAGTTCTATGAAAGAGTGATACTCGAACATGTCGTTGCCTTTATACGTTTTAAAAGTTACAGCTACTTAAAGCTACTTAATTTAGTTGATTTTATATGTTGTTTTATTGTACTTATACTTATTAGGATATAGTGTGTTTCTTCTTATTCTGCTTCTGTAAATATCGTTTTATAATTCATTTTAAAACTTCCAAACACATCTATAATTACCATTCCTTTGTGTCGCGCAGTCGGGTAAAAACAGCCCAAACGTCTCGAAAGATAATTATCTACTGATAAAAAGAAAATTCATTTCTAACATCAAAATTTAGCTTAGCTTTTTGGAGCTCTTAAAACAACGTCTACAAATCGCAAATTGTTCTTGTATTCAAATAAACCAATAAGAAATTACAATTTCTTTACTCAGATTAATTAAGTTACCGTCAAAAACGAGTCAGTTTTTTTTATTTCGCTACGAGATTATTAAGCTTACTTTTGTTTACATAAATATTTTTTGTAATATGTATCTGTTTTACCACCTTCATAAAATAACGTCCTCAGTCAGAAGATAGACACTCCCATTCTGGGGCACTGGGTTCAAGTACAAGAGCGTGTACCTGGAGCCCCAGAATGTGGCAGATACTTAAATTAAATTAATTACTTTTTATTACTAACATAGTTTTTAAGATGTAATTTACTAACAATATTAGGGGCCAAGTGTCTGAAATTAAAATATTTTATTTTATTTTATTTATTTTTATAAAAGATGGAGGAATTTATGAAACTAAACTTATGATTATTGTTTCCTTATTAAATAATCTAATATTATCTAAATTTGTATTAACTAATAATTGTATACCGAATAGAAGAATCTATACGGAATACAGTTATGTACTTTTTATTTTTTTCTTTTTAATATGACAGACGATTTTTTATACATATATTATTTACTATACTATGATCCTTCGACTGCCGAATCGCCAATACACCTCTTTTATAAATTAAATCTACTAACAGACGAACTTTGATTTGGGGAGGTAAATAGCTAGCGAGCAGACCAATAGATCCGAGCAACTTGTTACATTGTATTAACTTTTAGCTTCAGGTAGCTAAACAAAAACTACCTGATATGTTCCCCGTTATTTTTCGCGTTTGGATAAATAGTATAGTTTCTATATTTTGTAATAGTATAAGTTATCAAATTATATACGCTGTGCCAATATGAAAAAAACATGTACTTTAAAGTTCTATTGTATTTTCTCTGCAAGTGATTTCTGTAATCTTTTGAGAAAATAAATGTCTTAAACAGTAATAGTAATAATACCTCACAAAATTAAGGAAAACACCTAAGTTTGTAAAAGTTTATACAATGTAACAAGTTGCTAGGATCTATTGGTCTGCTCGCTAGCTATTTACATTTAAGTATAGTATTAACATTTAAGTAAAGCACAATTCTATAATATAATATCCTGACCATCAGAATCTGATCCCAAACTAAGCAGAGCTTGTACTATGAAAATCAGATAACATACATACATATACTAATTTCCTTTTGTAAATAGTAAATACAGACTTATATAGATAATTACACCCAGACACAGCACAAACAGACATGTTCTTGCCCACAAATATCTGTCCTTTATGGGAATCGAACTGTCGGTCTGCGGCGTGAAAGGCAAGCATGTACACACGGCTACATATCAAGCTATATTTCCAGTATAAGCTGATCTCTCGGTGTATAGGATTTCCATACAATGACAGGTCAGCTTATACTGGTGGTTATAGCTTGCTTGCTAGCTTATACCCCAACTGTCCCGTTACACATTAAACAACAGTGTATTGAGATGACAACGAGGAATATGAATACAATCGGGTGAACGGAAATATAGCAGAGGAGTGTTAACAACCAGTTGACTTGATGGATTTATAGTGTGGGGCGCAAGCGCAGCTCGACAACTCACTTCAATGCCCTATGGTTTCACATACATTGTTGCATGTTTATAACGGGCGTAAGCATATAACTAATAATAAAACATATCTTGGGACAACCGAAATAAGGCATCTGTCTCTCACAAAGATAACCTAATATGTACCTGAAGAATGAATGAAAAGAGCACAAAAAAAGTGGCTTTTAAGTAATGTTTTTTTATAATTTAAAATAATTCTTTGACTACAGGATATGTTGATGTTTATTTTATAGTGACTAGGATGTTGACATGGATACTAATATAGATGACATTATATTTATATAGGGGACAATGTCACACAGATCATCCTAGCTCCAAACTAAGCAAAGCTTGTACTATGGGTACCAGGCGACGATATACATGCTTAGATAGATAAATACTTAAATACATAGAAAACATCCATGGCTCAGAAACAAATATTCGTGCTCATCATACAAATATTTGCACTTACCGGGATTCGAACTTCGTAGGCAGGAGCACTACCAACTAGGCTACGGTGATCGTCATTATTATTATTATTTTAATATTATTATATTTTATGAACAATCCATTCGAATATTATAATTAATGTGAATGAAATGAAATTCCGGCCTCTTACACGGTGGACCGACGATCTTGTGCGGGTCGCGGGAAGCCGCTAGATGTGGTCAGCGCAGGACCGGCTATTGTGGAGATCCTTGGGGAAGGCCTTTGTCCAGCAGTGGACGTCTTTCGGCTGATATAATGATGATGATGATGAAATGAAATTTTATGAAATCATGTACATCTGTACATGATTTGATAAAATTTCGTGTTGTCGTCAAAATATGTGAACCTGTAATTGTGATGACTATAAAATCTTGTCTGTATCATATGCTGAGCGAAATATTATATAATTACTTACTTACTTAAAAAAAATACTGTCCTAAACGTTAAAAAGTAACTTGTTAAATTAGTGATGAACAATTTGAAGGTTAGTTTTTTTTTAAGACTACGTTCGCACTAGTTTATCTAGGTAATCCCTGTGTTGCGGGATACTTTACAAACATATAATAATAGACGGACACAAATTACATCCAGACTCAGAACAACTATTTGTGAGTCACACAAATAGATGTCCGGCGCGGGACTCGAACCCGCGACTCGAAGCAGCGAAGCTGTCTTAGCCGCTACGCCACGCGTGCAGTCAATTTTAATTTAGTACTTTTTATTATACAACTAAAACATTTCCATCTGATCCCAACATGTAAAACAAAGTTTCATCAAGATCCGTTCAGTAGTTTTTTCGTGAAAGAGAAACAATCATCCATACATACTCACAAAATTTTGCATTTATAATATGTGAATACTAATAACACGGCCATCTGATACCAAACTAAGCAGAGTCCGTACTATAGAAATCAGATAACTGATATACTACATATACTAATTTTCTTTTGTAAATACATACTTGTATAGATAATTGCACCCAGACTCAGGACAAACAGTTATGTTATATGTTCATGTACACAAATATCTATCTTATGTTGGAATCGAACCCACGACCTGCGGCATGCAAGGCAACCACTTAAGAAGGCCAACAGGCCCATCAAACCATAGACCCTTACAAAATGTTAATTGAAGCAAAAAATACTACCAACAGTGTATACAGTTCGGTATTTTATAATTGAAAATATAATACGCTCATGTACAGACGCCAGCACATCAAGCTACCCAAATCTGTCAAATTTCCCCAATTTAAAGTGAACCTTATGCTTTTGTGATAAAGTTGAAAATCTATAAAAGAAATTCGACAGATTGGGGTAGCTGTATGTGCTGGCGTTTGAGCGTAAAACCAGCTTATTCTTCCCCGATCACGCTGTCGATAATTCCGTTTAATTGGCCTTTCCAACACGCTCCCCCGTGTGCAATGTACGATAACACGGCCGAGTATGTGCGCTATGTCCCACCTCATTATGTAGGTGCATGAATGTTATTTTTAACTTAGTCGTGTAATACGTCCACTTCCTGAAGAGGCAATTAAATGATAATGCTTCGGATATGGCTTTCCTGTTGAGTATTAAAAATAGATTTATGACACTTGAATTCGTGATTCATTGTTAAAGGAGTAATGTATGTTGTTGGGAAATAAAAGAACAGAGGGGAATATAATTTTGACGGGCCTGTTGGCGTGGTAAGTAGATACGCTGCCTTCCACGGAGGTCGTGGGTTCGATTCCCACCGGGGACAAATATTTGTGTGCATGAACATGTCTGTTTGTCCTGAGTCTGGGTGTAAATTATCTAAATAAGTATGTATTTACAAAAATGTAGTATATCAGATATCTGGTTTCCATAGTACAAACTCTGCTTAGTTTGGGATCAGATGACCGTGTGTGAATAATGTCCCAGGATATTATTATTATTATAATGAAATGAACACTGACAGCTAACGAAAAAGTATATTATAAATGTCCTCCTAGCCGAATTTCGGCCACGGCGGCTAGTCTGAACAGAGAATAGCCATCTGCGCGGGACATATTATAGACATATTATAGTGCACAAGAGTGTGTGAAAACACAGGAGCACTTTCTATTTCATCACTCTCATGATCCGATGGGACGCCTACCGACACGACCGGAAAGAGGTTAGTTACAGGACCGATGGCTTTACATGTTTTCCGAGGCACGAGGGTAAAGTACCACCAACTCCCAGACTTCGGGCTAATGCTGAGAAATTTTTATTTCCCAAAGTCCCGAAATCACTTTTGGCCCAACCCGGTATTTGTACCCAGGACCTCGACACAACTGGGACAAAAAGGTTCTCGTGTGGAGGGCGATCACAAACCGAAAGCCTGGTGGGCAGGTCCCTTGCAAGATGGACCGATTATCGATTATCTTGTGAGGGTCCTTGAAAGCCGCTGGATGGCTGGTGGCGCACGACCGGCAATTGCACTGATCTTTGGGGTGGCTATATTCTACCATGTATAGATCAGGAAGCAAATTTACTGTTAATACTTGTTAGATTTATATTATATAAGAATACTAGCTGCCCGGTACGTGCTTCGCTGCGTATAAGGCATAGTAATAAAAAACTTGTGTGTACTTATGTACACGCGTTAGAAGTTATACTTCTTAATATACAACTTGAACATAGTTATCAATTTTCATACCACCTAGAACTAACTTCATGCTGTTAAATTTTTTAGTGTCGGTGTGCGCGCGCATCGTTTAATTCACTCTCATACATTTTCATACCACCTAGAACTAACTTCATGCTGTTACTTTTACGATGCGCGCGCACCGTAAAAATTCACTCTCATACCACCTATAACTAACTTCATGCTGTTAAATTTTTTGGTGTCGGTGTGCGCGCGCATCGTAAAAATTCACTCTCATCATTTTTCTCCATCGCGCCAAAAGAATAACTTCAAAAAAATATTATTATGTTAAAGTCAATGTTCTTGATTTTACACTTTTTCAAGACTTTTTTAAATTTTCTCTACATACAAACCTTCCCTGGACTTCCACGAATAATTCAAGACCAAAATTAGCCAAATCGGTAAAGACGTTGTTGAGTTATAACTTTACAACGAAAAGTGGCATTGATTTTTATATATATAGATTTATATAAGGAGTAGCTATGCCCCACTTATTCACACGCATTAAACCTTATAAATTATATCCTATGTCTTATCCGGTTATATAAGCTATATTACTAAAAAGTTTCTTCAAAATCCGTTCCGTAGTTTTTGCGTGAATGTGTATTAAATATATATACATCTATATTTATAAAGTACTAGCGGCCCGGTACGTGCCTCGCTACGTATAAGGCATAGTAATAAAAAAAAATGATTATTAAGTTAATTTATTCAAACATAAAAATATTTTAAATTGCTAAAAGATGTTGATTTTACACTTTTTCAAGACTTTTTTTAAATTTTCTCTACGTACAAACCTTCCCTGCACTTCCACGAATAATTCAAGACCAAAATTAGCCAAATCGGTAAAGACGTTGTTGAGTTATAACTTTACAACGAAAAGTGGCATTGATTTTTATATATTTATATAAGGAGTAGCTGTGCCCCGCTTATTCACCCGCATTAAACCTTATAAATTATATCCTATGTCTTATCCGGTTATATAAGCTATATTACTAAAAAGTTTCTTCAAAATCCGTTCCGTAGTTTTTGCGTGAATGTGTATCAAATATATATACATCTATATTTATAAAGTACTAGCTGTGCACCGCGGTTTTACCCGCGTTAAACTTTATAAAATATGGCCTATGTGTTATCCTAACTATAAAAATTAGCCTATGTTCTTTCTCAAGGTCTAGACCATCTGTATAACAAATTTCATTCAAATCCGTTCAGTAGTTTTGGCGTGAAAGAGTAACAGACAGACAGACAGACATAGTTACTTTCGCATTTATAATATTAGGTCTTTACCTATGAAATTGCCGTTCTGCAGTACTGGCCATTTCAAATCAAAATAATTTTTGTTTGGCTAAGAATTCTAATTTCAAATTAATTTTATTTTAAAAACATGGATTCTTTTTTCCAAAAGTAGTCATTTCTTTATTGATTAGTGTTATATTTTCATCGCATTTCAATCTTTTTCGTCATCATGGATACGTTAAAAATTCGAGTAATTATGGAATATGAGTACCGTCGTGGCAGCAACGCGGCACAAGCGGCACGCAACATCAACGACGTTTACGGAGCTAACACTACAAACCAACGCACCACCTGTTATTGGTTTGCTCGCTTCCGTTCTGGAAATTTCGACCTGAAAAATGAACCTCGCGGTCGTCCGAAGACTTTGGTCGACAATGACGAATTAAAGGCGGTTGTGGAAGCTGATGATACACAATCTACGGCTGAATTAGCAGCAGCTTTCGACGTTAGCGTCAAAACAATATTGGTCCATTTGCCTCAAATTGGCAAGGTAAAAAAGCTTGACAAATGGGTGCCCCACGAACTCAATGATCGCCAGCGCGAAGTACGCGTCGAGACGTGCCTTGCACTGCTCAACAGACACACAAATGAAGGAATTTTGAACCGCATTGTTACCTGCGATGAAAAATGGATTCTGTTTGATAACCGCAAGCGCTCAGCAAGTTGGTTGGATCCTGGTTCAGCACCTAAACAATGCCCTAAACGAAAACTTACCCCTAGAAAAGTGATGGTCACTGTTTGGTGGTCTAGCGCCGGTGTGATTCATCACAGCTCACCAAACGGGGTGAGCATTACTGCAGATGTGTACTGTGAAGAACTGAGCACAATGATGGAGAAGCTGGCGCATCTCCAACCAGCATTGGTCAATCGCTCGTCTCCGCTGCTCCTGCACGACAACGCGCGACCTCATACTGCACAGCAGACGGTCTCCAAGTTGCAAGAACTGGGGTTGGAAGCTCTCCGTCATCCGCCCTACTCACCAGACCTTGCGCCTACAGACTACTACTTTTTCCAGAATTTGGATAACTTCTTGGCGGGAAAAAAATTCAATACCCGAGAGGCAGTACAAAATGCCTTTGAAGAATTTGTTGCCTCCTGTCCAGCTGATTTCTTTAAGAAGGGCATCAATAAACTGCCACTGCGATGGCAAAGATGCATTGATTGCATGGGTGATTACTTCGATTAATACAAATAAAAAAATTCATGAAAAAAATTCGTTTAAATTTTTTCATACAAAACGGCAATTTCATAGGTAAAGACCTATTATTAGTTAGGATGACGCGGGTGAAATTGCAACAGCTAGTATTAAAATAAAATTCAATTTATTTTGCAACCTATTCTTGATTATAACGGTTTAATAAAATTTGTTCGAGTTGCTGACGATTCGGACACAACATATTGGGACACAGTGTCCGAATTGACACATTTTCATTTTAATATTTCTTTCACTGATGATTCGGACACCATCAAATTATTGAAGCTGTTTTGTACAGTCATACAAAAAAGCGTTACCAAATTTAATTTATTTTAGCGTTATTTTAGGGTTGTTTACACTTTAATATATACATGCTGAATAAAGAAACAAAAATCATTCAAAACGTTTATTTAGTAGAAAATCAACATGTTATAAATATTAGTTTCTATTAATTTACAATATAATCATAAAAAACTGTCTCGACAAGTCAGTCACATTGATTGATTTGGCAGCCACGTTACTAGTTATTAATAAAACTCACCCTATAATGTATAAAAATCACAGATAATAATCAGTTCAAACATAGACTAGATATTATATAACTACTATATATTTTGTAATTTTACTAGAAAAACAATAAAAATCTTGAACAAATTAAAATAACCTACGACAATCACAATATTTTTCACAGCATTAGGCGTAATTCTAATCACAGATTTTTTTATTAAGTCACTAAATAACAATCTTAAAATGTCTTAAAACTATCGAGGAACCATTTTCCGTAAATATTATAAAATAAGGCGTTCTATGCACAATCCAACATTTATTTCTCCTTGTTTAAATTCGGTCATTGTAGCAATAAGGTTTTCATCAAACTCAATTGTGGTTTTTGATTTTTTTGTTATGTCACAACCATTCAGATATAAAGCATGTTGATACTTGTCCTCTTTTAGTAACAAAGTTAAAAATTGGGCAATATTATTTGGTTTCCTACAAACTTTTTTGTTTATTACGGAATGCCAAGATTCAACCATATTTGTAGTTCGGTGCGGGCTATTGTAGACACACCACAAATCGGCAAAAAAAGAAGTTTCGTTTAGCCAAGTGTTAACGAAATAATCATTAAATTTGACTAATATTTCATTATTGGGACATTGAGACATAACATATAACCAGGCATCGTCTAATACTTCTCTTGGCAAAAGAGGTAAAACACTACACCTCTTTATGTGCTTCTTCGCTAATTTTGATTTTGTTTTGTGTAAACCTAATTGGTCGGCTTTTCGCCATAAACTCCGCTTAAAATGGAAATAGCAACCTTGAATAGCTGCTTTAGGGAATAAGCGTTTAACAGCCAAGATGGCAGCTTGCTCGAAGTCTAGTACAAAGGTATTCGGATTAAACTCTGGAATTTGGCTTTTAATGAGGCTAAACAAAGTTACATAAATATTTTTAGTTTTTTTTGGCAGTAGTGCGTATAAAACTGGAATTATATTGGAATGAGTGCTACTACTGCCCAAATCCACATGCAGAGTATACAGTTGCTGAAATGGTGCTAAACAAAATTTAAAAGTTCCATCGCAGAAGACTGTCAGATTAGGTTTTTTTAAAATTTCTTTGCAATAATCACCAGCAAAAACCAATATTCTAGTTGGATAATTAAAGTAGTCAGCTAGTACAAACGTCTTAAATCTAGGAGGGACAATGACGTCCATAATAGAATTATAACAAACCTTTTTTACACCTAAGGAATTATTTCTTTTCCGATACAGTTTTCTCTCAACATTTTTTTTATTTGGTAATTTTTGCACGAGATCCAGGCCTTTGTCTTTTATTTCTGCCACAGCTTCGCGGACAACGTTGGGAATAGGAACGGTACAGTCAGTTGTCACTTTGTGGACACACTTTTCAAATTCCATTTCTATTTGATTGAGTACAATATCAGGCTCACAGTCATGTTTTTCTTCTTTTATGATAGAGTTGTTGCTTGCGGTCACTAGAACTGCTTTGCATTGATTTCTTTTCGTGCATAGCCATTTGGTAGAGCTATCTTTGTTAGTACGTCTTTTATTGTACCTATAGCCTGCACGTA
The DNA here is from genome assembly GCA_951640165.1 of Pseudoips prasinana. Taxonomy (NCBI): domain Eukaryota; kingdom Metazoa; phylum Arthropoda; class Insecta; order Lepidoptera; family Nolidae; genus Pseudoips; species Pseudoips prasinana. The sequence goes on from OX621260.1 coordinate 23,929,222, forward strand.
GAAGTACCGGTTTTCCGCGCTTTGAACTTATTATATTGAATCCAATTTGATTTGAATTAGACGAACATGCTGGTTCCCCATCTCCTAAAAGAAATATATAGGTAAATATTTCTAAACACTAAAAACTATTAATATTCTCTCAGATGGAAAATTGAATAGAAATCTCATATAACCAGATATACTATTTGAGTAATTCCCTAAAACCGAATCCCTAACTAATATTATAAATGCGCAAGTAACTAGACACATTTTTTTTTGTATGGACTTAGTTGTTAGCTTGCGAGAGCTTGTACAACGTACTAGTGGCGAGGCCATTGAAGGCCTCCAGACTAAACACAATCAAACATTTATTTGACAACTTCTTGGTTGTTCTTGGTTAATACTAAGACAAATACAAAAAAATTACACAAAAACGAATTACTGAACATCATTATGTTTAAGCTATCGGTTTGTGTAATTATAATATACACTTAGTACACAATAATTATAAAATTATAAATAATTTACCTTAACTTACCTCCAAAAAACATAAAAAACAACATAAACTGCCACATAATTTATTTTTACAAGCTTTTATTTCACTTTAACCACGCATGTACTTACACTGACCTTGAATTAGGACAAATGGCTTGCTGTTCGTCGGTGGTGCGTCAGAGCAAAACGAGCGAGAGAGACTTTTACGAATAAAAGAGATAGAAAGAGTGTGTAGAGCAAAACGAGCGAGAGAGACTTTTACGAATAAAAGAGATAGAAAGAGTGTGTTTTCTATGCATCTATTAGCGCTTCAAATCTGTATATCTTTCGTTATAATGTAAACTGTATTTTACGGATGTAGGACGGATTTCTACAATTAAGGTATCGTTAGAAGTTTTTTATCTGACTGTACAAAACAGCTTTTTTTATTGGTGTCCGAATCATCAGTGAAATAAATATTAAAATGAAAATGTGTCAATTCGGACACTGTGTCCCAATATATTGTGTCCGAATCGTCAGCAACTCATTTGTTCTTATCTAAAATATGATCTTAAAAGTTGCATAGTAAATAGCAATTTGTAATAGAAACATAATCTCTACATTTTATGAAATTAATATATTCGGATATCGATAAGCTTCAGTTTATACGAACATGCAATACTCCATACCTACTATAAAGTTTCTTTATCTGTATACTATTACATATTTCCAACTAGCTGTGCCGCGTGGTTTTACCCGTTAACCTTTACAAATTATAGCATATGTGTTAATCCAGGGTGCCAGCTAACTCCAATCCAAATTTTATTAAAATCGCTCCAGCCGTTTTGACGTGAAGAAGTAACAAACATACTGTACACAGTCACACATTGACAAACTTTCGCCTTTATAATATTAGTGTGACTCATGAAAAAATGTTCACTAATAAATACAACAGTATAAAAAATATACAATATAAATCCATATTTATACAGTGCTAATACATTATTTTTATAAAATGGCGTAACCATAATTTGTGCCATATTTTAGTCTTACTCGTAAATTAAAAAGCGCCAACATTTTCTCAACAAAATGACAGAGGGCAGCAATGTAATTACAGTAACAGAGTTTAAAGACTGCATTCAGAATAATTTCGTATTTACATAAGTTTGAATAAAACATTCGGTATTTTACTATTATTCAAACATTTCAGCCTGACTCGATACAGACGCTTGGAACTTTAAGTTTGACTTAAGTTATATATTCGCTAACTTTACACTTAGAAAATAGAATGAAATATGTTACGCGGCTAATTTATACCGGTGTACAGTCAGGAACAGAACAGAAGTAGACAGTGGGTTAAGAGGCCTATTACAGTCCACTAGCGCCGCCAATCGAAAAAATGTCATAACTCGTAAATAGAATCAAAAATACAAAATGTGGTCTATTATTACTGTAGAAAAGGCAATAACGTAATTGTATAACACCTTATCAACACTTGAAATATAGCTGTTTAGCTAAATCGTGCATTCAAAACATAAACGGCCGTTTTTGTTACAAATGCACGATTTAGCTAAACAGCTATATTTCAAGGGTTGACAATGTGTTATAAAATTACGTTATTGCCTTTTCTACAGTAATAATAGACCTCATTTTGTATTTTTGATTCTATTCACGAGTTATGACATTTTTTCGATTGGCAGCGCTAGTGGACTGTAAAAGGCCCCTTAAGAGAAGACTTTTACATTTCGTGAGTTTTCGACAAGACCCAGTTTATTAGATGTAGATTTTATTTGAGTTCCACAAAATTAAGACGGGCCATTTGGCGTGGTTCGTAGATACTTGCCTTTCAAGCCGCAGGTTGTGGGTTCGATTCCCACCCGGACAAATATTTTTGTACCTGAACATGTCTGCTTGTCCTGCGTCTAGGTGTATCTATCGATATATGTATTTACAGAAGAAAAGTAGTATATGCCTAGTTTGGGATCAGATGGCGGTGTGTGAATAATGTTCCAGGATATATTTATTATTTCAGCCAGACTCGATACAGACGCTTAGAACTTTAAGTTTTGCTTAAGTTATATATTTGCTAACTTTACACTTAGAAAATAGAATGAAATATGTTACGCGGCTAACTTATACCGGCTAGGAACAGAAGTATACAGAGGGTTAAGAGAAGACTTTTACATTTCGTAGGTTATATAATAAAATAAATTTTATAAATGTTTTCATACAATGTGTACCTAAATATCTATGTTACTAGAAATAATAATGTATACAACTATATTACTACAAACATGTTCTGACTATTTACAAGCGCTTTTTTAAAGTCTACGTGAATAAAAACCTTTTTTATTTTATATATATGAGTTTTCGACAAATTTGTTATTTTTTAAGACAACGGCCGCACTAGAGAATCTAATCCCTGTATCGCGGGGTAATTTACAAACATATAATAGACGGACACAAATTTCAACCAGACTCAGAACAACTATTTATGGGTCACACAAATAGTTGCCCGGCGTGGGACTCAAACCCGAGACACGAAGTGGCGAGGCGACTATCGTAGACGCTGCGCCACATGCGCAGACAGTTTATTAGTTATAGATTTTATATATATCTTGAATCTGGGTCTAATTTATCTATATAAGTATTTATTTACAAAAAAGCAATAGTATAAGTAGTATATATCAGTTATCTGGTTTCTATAGTTCAAGCTATGCGTAGTTTGGGATCAGATGGCCGTGTTTGAATAATATTCCAGGATATTATTATTATTTTAGCCTGACTCGATACAGACGCTTGGAACTTTTAGTTTGACTTAAGTTATATATTCGCTAACTTTACGCTTAGAAAATAGAATGAAATATTTTCCGCGGCTAACTTATGCCCGCGCGGCGTACAATCAGGAAAAGAAGTAGACAAGGGGTTAAGAGAAGACTTTCACATTTCGTGAGTTTTCGACAAGACCCAGTTTATTTAAGACGGTCACCGTAGCCTAGTTGGTAGTGCTCCTGCTTACGAAGCTGGTGGTCCTGGGTTCGAATCCCGGTAAGTGCAAATATTTGTGTGATGAGCACGAATATTTGTTTCTGAGTCATGGATGTTTTCTATGTATTTAAGTATTTATCTATCTATATAAGTATGTATATCGTCGCCTGGTACCCATAGTACAAGCTTTGCTTAGTTTTGGGCTAGGATGATCTATGTGGCATTGTCCCTATATATATATATATAATAGGTCTTTACCTATGAAATTGCCGTTTTGTATGAAAAAATTTAAACGAATTTTTTTCATGAATTTTTTTATTTGTATTAATCGAAGTAATCACCCATGCAATCAATGCATCTTTGCCATCGCAGTGGCAGTTTATTGATGCCCTTCTTAAAGAAATCAGCTGGACGGGAGGCAACAAATTCTTCAAAGGCATTTTGTACTGCCTCTCGGGTATTGAATTTTTTTCCCGCCAAGAAGTTATCCAAATTCTGGAAAAAGTAGTAGTCTGTAGGCGCAAGGTCTGGTGAGTAGGGCGGATGACGGAGAGCTTCCAACCCCAGTTCTTGCAACTTGGAGACCGTCTGCTGTGCAGTATGAGGTCGCGCGTTGTCGTGCAGGAGCAGCGGAGACGAGCGATTGACCAATGCTGGTTGGAGATGCGCCAGCTTCTCCATCATTGTGCTCAGTTCTTCACAGTACACATCTGCAGTAATGCTCACCCCGTTTGGTAAGAAGCTGTGATGAATCACACCGGCGCTAGACCACCAAACAGTGACCATCACTTTTCTAGGGGTAAGTTTTCGTTTAGGGCATTGTTTAGGTGCTGAACCAGGATCCAACCAACTTGCTGAGCGCTTGCGGTTATCAAACAGAATCCATTTTTCATCGCAGGTAACAATGCGGTTCAAAATTCCTTCATTTGTGTGTCTGTTGAGCAGTGCAAGGCACGTCTCGACGCGTACTTCGCGCTGGCGATCATTGAGTTCGTGGGGCACCCATTTGTCAAGCTTTTTTACCTTGCCAATTTGACGCAAATGGACCAATATTGTTTTGACGCTAACGTCGAAAGCTGCTGCTAATTCAGCCGTAGATTGTGTATCATCAGCTTCCACAACCGCCTTTAATTCGTCATTGTCGACCAAAGTCTTCGGACGACCGCGAGGTTCATTTTTCAGGTCGAAATTTCCAGAACGGAAGCGAGCAAACCAATAACAGGTGGTGCGTTGGTTTGTAGTGTTAGCTCCGTAAACGTCGTTGATGTTGCGTGCCGCTTGTGCCGCGTTGCTGCCACGACGGTACTCATATTCCATAATTACTCGAATTTTTAACGTATCCATGATGACGAAAAAGATTGAAATGCGATGAAAATGTAACACTAATCAATAAAGAAATGACTACTTTTGGAAAAAAGAATCCATGTTTTTAAAATAAAATTAATTTGAAATTAGAATTCTTAGCCAAACAAAAATTATTTTGATTTGAAATGGCCAGTACTGCAGAACGGCAATTTCATAGGTAAAGACCTAATATATATATATATATATTATATAATTATATGTATTAGGTGAAGATTTTATTCGAGTTCTACAAGATTAATTCGGGCCGGTGGGCATGGTTGGTATATACTTGGCTTTCATGCTGGAGGTCGTGGGTTCGATTCCCTGTTTGTCCTGAGTTTGGGTGTAACTTTCCATAAATGTATTTACAGAAGAAAAGTAGTATAGTTAGCATATCAGTTATCTGGTTTCCATAGTACAAGGTCTGCTTAGCTAGGACCATCTGATCACAAACTAAGCAGATCTTTTACTATGGACTAATTTTACTATACTACTTTTATTCTGTAAATACATACTTATATAGAGAATTACACCCAGACTCAGGAATAACACACATGCACACAATTATCTGTCCTGGGTGAGAATCGAACCCACGACCTGCGTGTAACAAGCAAGTCGCCAACAGGGAACAGGGCGGCTTCATATTCCTTTATCAAAGTTAAATATCATCTAAAAATGAAACCGTAAACAACATGGACACTAAACAGACCACCAAAATGAACTGCATAATGTTACATGACGTTTCTGTACAAAGCTTTGTTCTTTTTGAGCAAAACGTTGGAGATTAACGCGTTTTGGTTCAGCGGCATGAGCTCACATGTCTGGGTATAAGTATACATAATGAATTGTACATATACTTTTTTTTATACAAAAAAGTTTATTCACAATTAACATAATATCTACTTCTCTACATAGATATAATAAAGGGACTTTCAACAAGGACAGGCCGATGTTGAAATTGAATAAAACAAGCTGTGTTTGATATATAAACGTATTTTTTTTTCATTCATTTGACGGTCACCGTAGCCTAGTTGGTAGTGCTCCTGCCTACGAAGCTGGTGGACCTGGGTTCGAATCCCGGTAAGTGTAAATATTTTTGTGTGATGAGCACGAATATTTGTTTCTGAGACATGGATGTTTACTATGTATTTAAGTGTTTATCTATCTATATAAGTATGTATATCGTCGCCTGGTACCCATAGTACAAGCTTTGCTTAGTTTGGGGCTAGGATGATCTGTGCGATTCTCCCCAAATATTATTATTATTCGAAAGGCCTATTATTGCCATTATTTATGAATACTATATTTACTTCTGCTAAAATGCATAGCAGTTTGTTGGCAGATGAAGCTCTGTTTTTCCAATTTTCATACATCAATTGTATACTTATTATATAAACAATAATGAAATTGTTTATATAATATGTATTAACTTAAATCTTTATGATGTGAATTGTGACCTAGTCCTAATGATAAAATGAAATAGTCTATTGATAGCCTCGATACAGGCTCTGCCTAGTGAGGCTCTCATTGTTAACTCGCTAAAATGGAAAATTGAATTCAAAATAAATATTTTTGTATTTTGTATTTTTTTGTACTTAGGCACTATTTAGTCATTTTCTACATATATGTAAATATTGTTGCAGATTGTAATCACATTACGTAGTACGTAAGCTAACGTTTATTTTCTTTAATAAATTCGTACACCTTTTGCCACCATTATCCATGGATTAGAATACGGCTTGAATAATCAGCAATATGTAGTAAAATATAAATTTCAATACATAATATTAAAAACTTCAACTAAACATAATCTCCTTGACAATAACTTAATACAAGCTAGCTAAATGTCACTACCATTATAAAATAAATTGTATAAATGTTTTAACGTTCCGTGTACCTAAATATATGTAATAAGTAACTAGAAATAATAACTGTATTACTACAAACATGTTCTGACTATTTACAAGCGCTTTTATAAAGTCTACGTGAAATAAACCTTTTTTATTTTATTTATTATTTATTTAACTCTGACAATTGTGATACGAAAAATATGCAGATTTAATTTTATTCGGATGGTTAAATTTAGAATTTGATTGAGGTTAAGAATACATGGTCACCATTCTGTTCTTTTTTTAAACAACGCTCGCAATAGGCAAATGAATTCCAATGACGCGGGGTACTTTACAAGCCTAAATAAACATATAATATAACAATAAAGATATATAATGTATGTATGTATAGTATATTATTATAGTATAGTATTATTAGCATTTATACAAATATAAGTATATATTTATGAAGCTTGCACATATGTTATGTATGTATGTAATAACGTTAAACGTTTAATACACACGATAGTACACTTACAACTACCACCTTTTCCATCTTAATTCTTCTTGTCCACCCAACGGTTGTCTGGAAGAGATCGCTACAAAGCGATAAGACCGCCGATTGTACCTATATTTTCTTTATTAAGATATTATGTATTGTGTTTTCTGGTGCAATAAAGTGTACTCTATCTATCTATCTATCTATAAACAGATATAAAGTACATCCAGACTCGGAACAACTATTTATGGGTCACACAAATAGCTGTCAGGACACGAACTGGCGAGGCGTTTTATGCGCTGCGCCACAAGTGCAGTAGTATCAAGACGTTTAAGGGAACCTGTATTTTGGCTGAGTGGTATGTCTGTCTGCATAGCAAATTTGGTGCGGTCGCGTGCAGAGCTTAGACCCATTAACACAGTATAAATTTGGACAGTAAGGTAACTTAGCCTAGTTAATGAAATATTTACCTACGCACTATTGAAGCTATAGGGTTGTAACTTTTACTGTTTTAGATACCTATTCTTATTTTAATGAAATAATGAAATTTATTCAGCACTTGAGTATTAACATACACTTGTACTTGTCAAGTTCACAATGCAGTACATAAACAAAGTCAAAAACAGTATAAAAATTACAAAAAATTAATTAAAAATATATCTGATAAAACAGACCGCACGGTCCGTCCATGTGGTCTGTTTTATCAGATATATTTTTAATTAATTTTTTGTAATTTTTATACTGTTTTTGACTTTGTTTATGTACTGCATTGTGAACTTGACAAGTACAAGTGTATGTTAATACTCAAGTGCTGAATAAATTTCATTATTTCATTAAAATAAGAATAGGTATCTAAAACAGTAAAAGTTACAACCCTATAGCTTCAATAGTGCGTAGGTAAATATTTCATTAACTAGGCTAAGTTACCTTACTGTCCAAATTTATACTGTGTTAATGGGTCTAAGCTCTGCACGCGACCGCACCAAATTTGCTATGCAGACAGACATACCACTCAGCCAAAATACAGGTTCCCTTAAACGTCTTGATACTACTGCACTTGTGGCGCAGCGCATAAAACGCCTCGCCAGTTCGTGTCCTGACAGCTATTTGTGTGACCCATAAATAGTTGTTCCGAGTCTGGATGTACTTTATATCTGTTTATAGATAGATAGATAGATAGAGTACACTTTATTGCACCAGAAAACACAATACATAATATCTTAATAAAGAAAATATAGGTACAATCGGCGGTCTTATCGCTTTGTAGCGATCTCTTCCAGACAACCGTTGGGTGGACAAGAAGAATTAAGATGGAAAAGGTGGTAGTTGTAAGTGTACTATCGTGTGTATTAAACGTTTAACGTTATTACATACATACATAACATATGTGCAAGCTTCATAAATATATACTTATATTTGTATAAATGCTAATAATACTATACTATAATAATATACTATACATACATACATTATATATCTTTATTGTTATATTATATGTTTATTTAGGCTTGTAAAGTACCCCGCGTCATTGGAATTCATTTGCCTATTGCGAGCGTTGTTTAAAAAAAGAACAGAATGGTGACCATGTATTCTTAACCTCAATCAAATTCTAAATTTAACCATCCGAATAAAATTAAATCTGCATATTTTTCGTATCACAATTGTCAGAGTTAAATAAATAATAAATAAAATAAAAAAGGTTTATTTCACGTAGACTTTATAAAAGCGCTTGTAAATAGTCAGAACATGTTTGTAGTAATACAGTTATTATTTCTAGTTACTTATTACATATATTTAGGTACACGGAACGTTAAAACATTTATACAATTTATTTTATAATGGTAGTGACATTTAGCTAGCTTGTATTAAGTTATTGTCAAGGAGATTATGTTTAGTTGAAGTTTTTAATATTATGTATTGAAATTTATATTTTACTACATATTGCTGATTATTCAAGCCGTATTCTAATCCATGGATAATGGTGGCAAAAGGTGTACGAATTTATTAAAGAAAATAAACGTTAGCTTACGTACTACGTAATGTGATTACAATCTGCAACAATATTTACATATATGTAGAAAATGACTAAATAGTGCCTAAGTACAAAAAAATACAAAATACAAAAATATTTATTTTGAATTCAATTTTCCATTTTAGCGAGTTAACAATGAGAGCCTCACTAGGCAGAGCCTGTATCGAGGCTATCAATAGACTATTTCATTTTATCATTAGGACTAGGTCACAATTCACATCATAAAGATTTAAGTTAATACATATTATATAAACAATTTCATTATTGTTTATATAATAAGTATACAATTGATGTATGAAAATTGGAAAAACAGAGCTTCATCTGCCAACAAACTGCTATGCATTTTAGCAGAAGTAAATATAGTATTCATAAATAATGGCAATAATAGGCCTTTCGAATAATAATAATATTTGGGGAGAATCGCACAGATCATCCTAGCCCCAAACTAAGCAAAGCTTGTACTATGGGTACCAGGCGACGATATACATACTTATATAGATAGATAAACACTTAAATACATAGTAAACATCCATGTCTCAGAAACAAATATTCGTGCTCATCACACAAAAATATTTACACTTACCGGGATTCGAACCCAGGTCCACCAGCTTCGTAGGCAGGAGCACTACCAACTAGGCTACGGTGACCGTCAAATGAATGAAAAAAAAATACGTTTATATATCAAACACAGCTTGTTTTATTCAATTTCAACATCGGCCTGTCCTTGTTGAAAGTCCCTTTATTATATCTATGTAGAGAAGTAGATATTATGTTAATTGTGAATAAACTTTTTTGTATAAAAAAAAGTATATGTACAATTCATTATGTATACTTATACCCAGACATGTGAGCTCATGCCGCTGAACCAAAACGCGTTAATCTCCAACGTTTTGCTCAAAAAGAACAAAGCTTTGTACAGAAACGTCATGTAACATTATGCAGTTCATTTTGGTGGTCTGTTTAGTGTCCATGTTGTTTACGGTTTCATTTTTAGATGATATTTAACTTTGATAAAGGAATATGAAGCCGCCCTGTTCCCTGTTGGCGACTTGCTTGTTACACGCAGGTCGTGGGTTCGATTCTCACCCAGGACAGATAATTGTGTGCATGTGTGTTATTCCTGAGTCTGGGTGTAATTCTCTATATAAGTATGTATTTACAGAATAAAAGTAGTATAGTAAAATTAGTCCATAGTAAAAGATCTGCTTAGTTTGTGATCAGATGGTCCTAGCTAAGCAGACCTTGTACTATGGAAACCAGATAACTGATATGCTAACTATACTACTTTTCTTCTGTAAATACATTTATGGAAAGTTACACCCAAACTCAGGACAAACAGGGAATCGAACCCACGACCTCCAGCATGAAAGCCAAGTATATACCAACCATGCCCACCGGCCCGAATTAATCTTGTAGAACTCGAATAAAATCTTCACCTAATACATATAATTATATAATATATATATATATATATTAGGTCTTTACCTATGAAATTGCCGTTCTGCAGTACTGGCCATTTCAAATCAAAATAATTTTTGTTTGGCTAAGAATTCTAATTTCAAATTAATTTTATTTTAAAAACATGGATTCTTTTTTCCAAAAGTAGTCATTTCTTTATTGATTAGTGTTACATTTTCATCGCATTTCAATCTTTTTCGTCATCATGGATACGTTAAAAATTCGAGTAATTATGGAATATGAGTACCGTCGTGGCAGCAACGCGGCACAAGCGGCACGCAACATCAACGACGTTTACGGAGCTAACACTACAAACCAACGCACCACCTGTTATTGGTTTGCTCGCTTCCGTTCTGGAAATTTCGACCTGAAAAATGAACCTCGCGGTCGTCCGAAGACTTTGGTCGACAATGACGAATTAAAGGCGGTTGTGGAAGCTGATGATACACAATCTACGGCTGAATTAGCAGCAGCTTTCGACGTTAGCGTCAAAACAATATTGGTCCATTTGCGTCAAATTGGCAAGGTAAAAAAGCTTGACAAATGGGTGCCCCACGAACTCAATGATCGCCAGCGCGAAGTACGCGTCGAGACGTGCCTTGCACTGCTCAACAGACACACAAATGAAGGAATTTTGAACCGCATTGTTACCTGCGATGAAAAATGGATTCTGTTTGATAACCGCAAGCGCTCAGCAAGTTGGTTGGATCCTGGTTCAGCACCTAAACAATGCCCTAAACGAAAACTTACCCCTAGAAAAGTGATGGTCACTGTTTGGTGGTCTAGCGCCGGTGTGATTCATCACAGCTTCTTACCAAACGGGGTGAGCATTACTGCAGATGTGTACTGTGAAGAACTGAGCACAATGATGGAGAAGCTGGCGCATCTCCAACCAGCATTGGTCAATCGCTCGTCTCCGCTGCTCCTGCACGACAACGCGCGACCTCATACTGCACAGCAGACGGTCTCCAAGTTGCAAGAACTGGGGTTGGAAGCTCTCCGTCATCCGCCCTACTCACCAGACCTTGCGCCTACAGACTACTACTTTTTCCAGAATTCAGAAAAATATATCTGATAAAACAGACCGCACGGTCCGTCCATGTGGTCTGTTTTATCAGATATATTTTCTTAAATCCTAAAATAAATAACAAGTTACTAATCTATTATTTTGAATTATTTCAACATATTTGTTTTAGAAATCGGCAGGACTGTTCAAATACGAAAGCTCCCCTTTTGATGAAACCAAGTTCAAACAGCTGTATACTACGCAATACGCACGTGTATTTAAAAATATTGCGGAGATTAACTTATACGCGCGCACTGGTTTTGACGCGGCAGTCACTACTGACAGCACCGCGACAACCGCTTAGGGGTCTTGTCGATGCGCATGTTGGTGAGGTTTTTTTATCAGAGGGTGACAAACGAGCACGTAGGTCACCTGATGGTAAGTGATCACCGCCGCCCATGTACACTCGCAACACCAGAGGAGTCGCGGGTACGTTGCTGGCCTTTAAGAGTCAGTAAACAAGTGTTGCTGACCTTACCTCCACCGCAGTGAGCTCTGGTAGCCTTACTCATACTCAGAAACACAACATTAAAATATTAATGTTATTATTAAGGAATGTCTTCTGTAAGGTGGAGGTACTTCCCCAGTCGAGCTGTTCTTCTGCTCTTCGAGTGAATGAACGCTGTGCCCTACCTCTCTCAAAACGTTTCACGTTCGTTTTTCGTTTCCGTTTCGACCGTTAGTACGTAGTTTCCGTACTGTCTGTTTTTATGCTGTGCCATTAATGTAGTCAGCCGAGTGCCACCAACAAACAAATTACGGATGCAAACACGTCGCAACACGCGAGCCAGCCTTGAAAGCATTTTGCTTGCTTTGTCAATTTTGTTCCTCCCCGTATCGCCTCGGAGTCGCTCGCCCGAGTAATTTGATAAATGTTATTATTATTGGCAACGCCAACAGAAGTAATTGTTTTAGGTTTTGCTCACGCTATATTTAATATTTGGAGTTTTCTGGGGAGTGTTGCTAGGTCCGTAATAGTCAGAAGATACGAGGGGAATTTAGTATAAATATTGTATTACAAGAAAAAATAAAAGTAAGTAACATTTGGAAACATATTAATCGATGAGAGATCAGAAACTAACTGACTGATCGATCAACGCTCAGCTGGAACCGCTCAAAAAGGAACATATAGTTCACGGGAAGTCAATAATTCTTAGAAACTTGTGTTCCCTTTCTGGCCTTCTCTGTGTCGTATGATAAAGTCCTTATGCCCGAATTTCGGCCAAAGCCGCCAGCCTCAGTCGAGACTAGCCATCTGTGAAGGACATACTATAGTCCACAAGTGTGTCCGAACAAAGGAGCACTTACTATTCCATCCAGTATGTGAGTCATGATCCAATGGGACGACTAGCCAAACGACCGGAAAGAAGGTATGTGCTGATTGGAAAGCTTTTACGTTCACTACAAAGCAAGGGTGTAAATACCTCCAATTCTTATTCAGACTTCAGGCTGACACTGACAATTTTTTAACGGATAAATCTCAAAGGTACTTTTTGCCCGAACCGGGATTTGCATCCAGGACCTTATTATATGCAGTTGAACACGCTGCCGCTAGACAACATGGCATATATCAACATGAAATCTTGAAATATATCATATCTGAATGGTACCTAAAGTCTTACTTCTTCGTGCAGGGTGTTACATAAGGCGAGATAGGGGTGAGGGGTGCAGGGATACCTCCCTGTACCCCTCACCCCTATCTTGCAACACGGATCCACTAATTTCTCAGTCTCATGGGCTTAAAGAGCCTCGCATTTGGCCGCCTGTTACCAAAATCCCGTCTTACTCAAAGGATTATTTATTAAAGAAAATAAATTAATATATTGTATTACGTAATCATGAAGAATTTCATAAAGAAAAGAAATTTTGTTTTCTTGCTATTGTTATTTTGAAACGTGGGAAATCATAGCCGAAAGACGCACACGGCTGGACCGCGGCCACCCCAAAGATCTCCACAATGGCCGGTCTTGCGCTATCCGCATCCAGAGATTTCCAGCGACCCGCACTAGATCATCAGTCCATCTTGTAGGGGGCCTAGCGCCGTGGGCTCACGCTGCGTCTTCCGGTTCGTGGTCGCCACTCGAGAACCTTTCTGCCCCAGCGGCCGTCGGCTCTACGAGCTATGTGCTAGCCCATTGCCACTTCAACTTGGCAATTCTTCGTGCTATGTCGGTTTCGTTCACCTACGGATCTAAACATGTTTGATTCGATCTCGCAGGATAACTCCAAATATAGCCCTATCCATTGCTCGTTGGGTGGTCAATTACTGATAAAGACTGAAATTAGATATCACAAAAAGATTTATCGATAGCAATTTGGAGATTAATTACTTCTCAATAGTGTTTGTATAGACATGGCATTTAATGGCCTTCGTTTACTTAATAACTCTGAGCAAAAAATATACTTATCAAATTATAAAGTCGTGCTCAGTTTTCATTGGTATTTTTTGTAAATATACTTAGTTATTGATCCGGTAAGAGGATATAGTTATCCATATTCTAAATTACACATTTTATTGGCCTATTGGCTTTATGGTTAGTGGCCCTGACAACCAAACCAGAGGTCGTGCGTTCAATCCCCACGCAGGTCAAATCTTTGTGTTATTAGCATGTTTATTTATTCGGTGTCTGGTTGTAATTTAGCTATTTAAGGGTGGCTAAACGGATCTTCTTCTGTGAACTCCAGAACGGCAGGCTGAAATAGGGCGGCCAGTTCTTACGATATAAAGATGTTCAGAAAAGACATATAAAGAGGTGCATTATTAATCCCAAATAATGGGAGGAAAAGGCTAGTTGCCGCCCTGAGTGGAGGCGCTTGGTAAACAAAAAGGTTCATGACTTTGAAGAGCAGAGAAAATCCGAAACGCGATGCCCTTAAGACTAAACCACCAGCAGTCATATTTTACAAGTATGTCGACGGTGTCCTCACGTGCAGCCAATGTTTGCGCACGTTCACTCACAAGATTGGATACTGTAGTCATCTAAGGGCGCATGTGAGAAATGATCTCCCTAGCCCCTTAACTAATCAGTAGCAGTCACCATAGCCGAAATCGGCTGGGAAGACACACACACAACAGGTCGTGGGTTCGATTCCCACTCAGGATAGATATTTGTGTGCATGAATATGTCTGTTTGTCTTGAGTTTGGGTGAAACTATCTATATGAGTGTGTTATTACGTAAAAAGATAGTACCTATATCAGTTATCTAGTAACCATAGTACAATCTTTGCTTAGTTAGGGATCAGGTGGCCGTGTGTGATTAATGTCCCAGAATATTATTTATTTTATTATAATAGTACAGCTTCTGCTTAGTTTCGAATCAGATGTCAGTACGTTATTTGTCCTTTGATTATATATATATTTATTGCTCAAAGAATGTAGAGAAAACTAGAATTGAATTATCAGACAAAGAAGTCTTTATCTATACATATAATAAAATCGTAGGAAAGTCAAAACTTTTAAAAGGATACTTGGGGCATGATCTACTATCGATATCGAAGCCAAAAATATAGTTTTTAGAATTTTTTTCTGTTTATCTGTTTGTCTGTATGTGTATCCGGGCTAAACTCAAAAAGTACTGCACGGATTTACTTCAAATTTTGCATGAATATTACTAAGAGGTTGGTTCAACACATAGGGTAAATATTATCACGCTATCACCTACGGGGGAAGAGCTGTGATTGCTTGTATATCCGACTTGTAAAAGGGTACATATTATCACGCTATCACCTACGGGGAAGGAACTGTGACAATTTATAAAGTTTAACGCGGGTAAATGCCCCGCGACAGCTAGTCTTGAATAAAAAGCGATCCAAAACCGGTCATCCAATTTACAATAGAGATAGGTGGGTATGGTAGGTGCCACTCAGCGACGTTGCACATTAAAGCGTCCATCTATTAGTACCGATCTAAAATAGTGGCATTGTATTGTGTAGCTGGAGTTGTGCCTGTCAATTAGCCGGCGACAGTGTCGGCGCTCGGGAACATGGCTCGCCCATCTCCCGTCGCCGCATTTCTATTTGAAATTTAGTTTAACCGATTGTCAGATATTTTAGGAAAATTTTGACTTCACCACGGTACATTGCGAAAGCTTTTAGGAAATTAATGTGGTTGCTATTTGGTGATAGTTTATTAGACACTAATTTTTTTTTGCCTAAATTACTTTTTGATATTTTCTTCTTGTTACCAAAGAGTTTCTGGTAATGATTTAATAATATATAAATATAATAATAAGCTCCTTTTTGAAGAATTTACCGTAAACATGTATGTTCGAAATTTTTCCTTGTTTTGAATGAATAAACGAATATCTTTCTTGCTTGAATTTTTAATACAATTTAGATCTTATTAGAGTTTAATATCCATAACACTTGGTCAAAATACGGACATGCAAATATTGCATGCTAGCCCCACGGTTTCATTCGCGTTAAACTGTGTACTCGTATATATATAAATTATAGCCTATATGTTATTCTAAGAATAAGCTATTTTATTATAAAGTTTCATTAAAATCCGTTCCGTAGGTTTTGCGTGAAAAAGGATAGGTTAAGGAAGGTAGGATAATTTGATAAGTAATAACAATTGAATTCATATAATTCAATTATCAAACCATTAAGTAATATAATGTATGTTATTGAACTAAAAACAACGGGACTTTAGACATTTTGTGTTAAAAAATATCGTAAAATATAATCTTTTCTTTTCTCCAGTAAATATACCTTTTGGTACCATTATCCATTTATGATGAATTCTGGTCTATCTAACGTAAATAGGTTGCCTGGAAGAGATCGCCTTTAGTGATAAGGCCGCCATTTGCAAAATATTGTTCTATGCATATTGTTCTGATTCACCCGCGTCAAACTTTATAAATCATAACCTATGTGTTATTCGGATATGTAAGCAATATTACTACAAAGTTTCATCAAAATCCGCTCAGTAGTTTTTGCGTGAAGGATTAACAAATATCCAGACATCCATACTCACAAACTTTTGAATTTATATTATTAGTGTGATGCAATAAAGTGTACCTACTTCTTCTTCTTATAAGATCTATTTTAATTCTAACATGTTTAAAATGAAAAAAAAACTGAAAATAAAGAATCCGCTTATTTCACAATATGTTGAAATACAAAAATAGCCGTCGGGATTGCGTAAAAATATAAGAATGCATAAACATTGCGTTTATAACACCCAAAGGATAAAATCCAATTATCCAAGAGATGAAAATACCTACTACTAGCAGAATTCCAATTAGGTACTTATTCTAACCGTGTGTCTTTGTGGATATAAAATGGAATAAAAAGAATTTTAGGTTTATAAACGTTAATCTTGTGCGGGTCGCTGGAAATCGCAGGATGCGAATAGCGCAAGACCGGCAATTGTGGAAATCTTTGGGGGAGGCCTTTGTCCAGCAGTGGACGTCTTTCAGCTATGATGATGAAACTTTAATCGCGTTACTTCACATGCGACTGGCAGTAAATTAAATAAATGGGTATTTTCTAAAAGGGATACAGTTTATCAATACTTTATACTAATAATAGACACGTTGTCACCTTTTCTTGTTTTTGTCTACCAAGCATCTACCAACCATGCCAACGGGCCCTATTCAAACTCTATTGACACTGGCCACCGTGATCTAGATTCGACCAAGAGGACATTACATTGTACCACAGTATAATTATGGACAGTAAGGTAACTTAGCCTAGTTGATTAAATAAATACCTACAATTATTTATTATTAAAATATATTTGGTTCATAAATCAGCAGTACGGTTGAAATAAGAAAGCTCCCGTTTTCAAACAGGCGTATACTACGCAATAGATAAAACTATAAATTTCAATCATTAAACTTAAACATAATCTCATTGAGAAAAACTTAATACAAGCTAAATATCATTGCTATTATAAAATAAATTTTATAAATGTTTTCATACTATCTCTCTACTCATAACTAGAAATTATTATGTATAATTAATTTATATGTATGTATAAAAATTTTATTACTATAAACATGTTCTGGCCATTTACAAGCGCTTTTTGAAGTCTACGTAAATAAAAACCTTTTTTATTTTATTTATTTATTTAATACGCAAGTGGATTTTTAAAAAGATTGCGGGGATAAACTTATACGCGACCACTCATTTTGACGCGGCACTCACTACTGACAGCACCGCGACAACCGCTTAGGGGTCTTGTCGATGCGCATGTTTGTGTGAGTGTGCCGCTTCAACAGTGCCTTTAGCACGAGTTCCTGCAGTTTACTTACTCGATCACACGTATAGTTTCCTCCCATACATTGAGCACCAGCGCCTCGGTGCTCAATGCATGGGAGGAAACTGTACGTGTGATCGAGTAAGTAAACTGCAGGAACTCGTGCTAGAGGCACAGTTTTTAGATAGTTTCCGTACTATCTATTTTTATACTGAGATTGTACTTCTACCAAAAAAGTGTACCTAACAGTGTTGTTTCATAAAAAACAATCCAATAAAAAAACATTAAATTGGATACTACTGTATCGTTCCACTGGCTGGTCACTTAATGTAGTTTTGAACACCTCGTGTTCTTATAGGCGGAAGTGCGTAATTTCAAGCGTCCATTATTACGGTTAAGTGTTGGTACAATACTGCGATAGGTCTATGATAGCAGGTAAGTGGTTTCTAGTGTCACTTCTGTCTCTCACGCATAGTCGTTTGGGGTACTTAACTTGCCCTATACTTTCACGTAGTACATATTTATTGTTGATGACAAAAGGAAATTAAGAAATGCTTCTGAGCTCAGGGAATTTTTGGAAGTATGTACTGATTTCAAATCTCAATTTTTCTGATACGTCCGGCATGCAGGTTTCCTCGCGATATTTTGCTACATAGTTTTAAGTACGAGATAATTAATTTCCAATAAGGACATGCATTGGAAAGGTCAGTGGTGTACGCTTTGGCTTTTAACATGAGACCACTGATTCCACTATCTAGGCTATAATAAAATAAAAATAAAATAAAAAAGGTTTTTATTCACGTAGACTTTAAAAAAGCCCTTGTAAATAGTCAGAACATGTTTGTAGTAATGTAGTTGTATACATTAGATATTATTTCTAGTAACATAGATATTTAGGTACATCTTGTATTAAAACATTTATAAAATTTATTTTATTACAGAAATGATATTTAGCTAGCTCGTATCAAGTTATTGTCAAGAGATTATGTTTAATTATCTAGTTTAAGTCTAATATTTTTACTACATATTGTCAATGGTTGTGTCTATATTAAAGGTATTATTATTATGACGGACCTTGTGTTAATAACGACGGTCGCGCTTTAATGCTACTACCGGATCCAATGCGCCCCAACTGAGAAGACCCAGCGAAACAAACTCAGTGGGTTCATCTACTACCGGTTTCAACACGACCCAGTTGAGACGGTCCGGCAAACATACTCAAGCGGGCATGAACACGGGATTTGGTCCAATTAGAGTAATTATTTAGTAGGCAAACACAATATATGCTCGATCGGTTGTCTGAATGCTTATTATTTTAGATTATATTTAGGTATACAAAAGAAAAACTTCGAAACAATAACATTATTCATTTTGAGACAGAGTCAATAATTTTAAATTATGTATATGATAGCAATCATTTACAGATAGTTCACGTAACACAGCAGATCAGTCATGTCTATATGGCTACAAGATCTCCAGCGAGCAATGTGCAGGTAGGAAGTGAGAGCCAGACGTCTTTGTCATCGATGTACTCTTTAGTGGTGTAATAACCCCTAGCCATAAGTATACGTTTAATATGTGTTTTAAAACTTGTGTCAGGCAGATCAGTAATTTGAGTGGGAAGCTCGTTATAAAACCTAATACAATTTCCTAAAAATGATTTATTAGTTTTGTTTACTCTAAAGCCTGGCATGGCTAGTTTGTTTTTATTCCTAGTATTTATATTATGCAGTTCACTTTTCTTTTTATAATTATGAATATTTTTTCTAACAAACATTATATTCTGATATATATATTCCGATGGCACAGTAAGTATATTTATTTCTTTAAACAAATTTCGCAAAGAATCGCGACTGCCTAAACCATAAACGGCTCTGACTGCTCTTTTCTGCAATACAAAAATAGCACCTATGTCAGCCGCCAAACCCCACAGCAGAATGCCATACGACATAATGCTATGAAAGTACGCGAAATACACTAATCTAGCAGTTTGTTCATCTGACAATTGCCTTATTTTCCAGACAGCATAGGAAGCCGAACTTAATTTACCTGCTAACTTTTCAATCTGAGGACCCCATTGCAATTTTGAATCAAGTGTCAATCCTAAAAATACGGTCGATGGGACTAGATCTAATATTTTCGCATTAAGTGCAACTGTTGGTACAATTTGAGTCACATTCGGCAATGAGAACCTGATGCATTTAGTTTTCCCTGCATTTAACAAGAGATTATTTGCCGAAAACCATTCTGATATAAAGCTGAGTGTTTTATTATGCTCAATAAGATCTTTATCCTTTCTATTTACTTTAAATATGAGCGACGTATCATCAGCGAACAAAACTATGTCTGATACTTTCTCTACCAGATAAGGGAGATCATTTATATAAACTAGAAATAAAAATGGGCCCAATATAGATCCTTGGGGCACCCCCATTTTCACAGGATGACGTGCCGAAGTGACACCGCCTATCGAAACCATCTGTTGTCGCCCCGATAAATAGGACATCACAAGATCAAGAGATGTGCCAGATATTCCATAGTACTTCAGTTTAACAACGAGCGTACGATGATCAACGCAATCGAAGGCCTTAGAGAGATCACAGAAAACTCCCAGCGCATCCTGTGATCCCTCCCAAGCCTCCAATATTGACCTAATTAATGTGCAACCTGCATCCTGAGTAGAGCGGCCCCTTGTAAACCCGAACTGCTTGTTATGCAATATCTCATTCACGTTAAAGTGCGACAACATTTGGCTGAGCATCAGCTTTTCAAATATTTTACTTAAAGCTGGCATTATTGTGATGATTGAGCTATCTGGATAACTTTGTATGAGTAGTTAATTATGACAAATTAAGTAGGCGTTGTTTTGTTAAGTCTTTTTTTATTGTAGGTATAAAAACACATAAAACAATACAAAACCAACTACCACTAAGATTTGTCCAGAATACTAGGTACAAGTTCTATTAAAAACTAGCGAAACAGATACTATAAAATAAAATAAGCCTTTATTGCTGTTCCATAAAACAATAAATTTACATATTAGTCGATTGGTTTCACTACACAGCTCGTCTTCCGACAAAGGCCTCCTCTAAAGCTTTCCATTTCTGTCTGTCTCTCGCTGTTCTCGTCCACTCTGGACCGGCTTCCTTTTTGAGGTCATCTTCCCATCTTTTTGTTTGCCGCCCTTTACTTCTCTTCCCATCCCTGGGATACCATTCTGTTATGGTTTTTGTCCATTTTCCATTCGTATCTCTAATCATATGTCCAGTCCATCGCCATTTTAAAGTTTTGCATGGGTTTTTTGCATCCTTAAATTTAGTTATATTTTTAATTTTTTCTACACTTATACTATCTTTCCTCTTGAAGCCCATTACGCTTCTCTCCATTCCGTTTTGACATACCTTTATTTTGTTTATTAAGGTATCTGTCAATGCCCATGTTTGGCAACCATAAGTTAAGCATGGTAAAATGCACATATTATACACTTTTCTTTTCTCTTTGATAGGCAACATATTGAAACAGATACTATAATGTAAAGTTAATAATAACTAACAACCGTATTTTAACAGTGACAAATTAATATTATGTGACGATACTCTCTTTTTTTTGGAATCTACCCGATTACAAAGATCATATTTATTAGTGAATTACAATATAGAAGTATCTGTACTTCTACAGCGTGTTAAGGAAGTGTACCTTTAACAAACGTTTCACTGAAAATTTTTTTGTAAATGTTAGAATATGTTTCGTTATTTAAAGCATCACCTTTCGTACCAGAGAGCACGTTAAGCGGTCATTCGCGTTTCTCATAAGAAAATCTTTGGCAATCGTTAAACGTAGTCAAAAGTAGAAATGTCAAATACTAATTCCATGTTTTGCTCACGTTTTGGCATCTCAGAGTTATAGTGTATTCACCTCTTCTGAATTAGAATAGCGTTGACATTATACAAAGGAATATCAGTGTGATAAATGTGAACTTTAATTAATTTGTATATAGTGTTCAATTGTAGTGTCTAGGTACTGTTCCTTATATACATATGTCAGAATTTGTAAGCTAAGCTTGTAATGACTGTCTAGCTGTTAGGAATTCTGACTGGTAAGCTACAGGTGCGTGGGTGTGAATGTGTGTGTGTGTGTGAGAGTGTGTGAATGTGTGTGTGTGTGGAGTGGGTTTGATCCCCACGCAAGACAGATCTTTGGCTGATGAGCACGATTATTTTTCTATCTCTGGATGTAATGTATTATTATAATATGTCTCATCGTACTCATCATTACTTAAGCCGAAAAACACCTGCTGCTGGACAATGGGCTTCCCCAAAAATCTCAAGAAGATGGATGTTTGTTACTCTTTCACGCGAAAACTACCAAACGGATTTTTATAAATCTTTCTAGGGATAGGATATATGGTTAATAACACACAAGTAATTTAAAGATTTCAAGGCGGATAAAACCGCGGAACACAGCTAGTATTCTGTACAAGTAGAAAGTAGGCATGTGCTCTTTGAAATAATATTTGAAATCGAACCTTAAAATCGACTAGGCACGCTTATACCAACATTTATTCAAAGCACAAACAAAACATACCTACGTGTCTTAAGCAAATACATTTCCTAGAAAGCCAATAACTATCAATAAGTTGTTGTTCGTGCCAATAAAGAGGCATCAAACGGTGACTTCGCATGACGAGAGTCCCAGCCGCAAATACTCGTCAAGGTACGTACCGACGCCAGCATATCAAGCTACTCCAATCTGTCAAATTTCCCCAATTGAAAGTGAACCTTATATTTTTGTGATAAAGTTGAAAATCTATAAAAGAAATTTGACAGATTGGAGTAGCTGGATGTGCTGGCGTTTGTACGTACCGATCAACCGCGACAAGCACCCTCGAAAATGCACCATTGGATAAAGAAGTCCATTGCAATTAGGGTTACCATATCTCAGGATTTTTCCAGAGATTTCATGATTTTTGGACCCTTCTCAGGAATGTGGCCGGATTTTGCAAATGTCATAGAATCTCAGGATTATGAGAATTTTCAATAAAATACAGCTTGTGCATTTTTAAGATCTCTCTTCAATATAAAACTCATCTTCCTTTGGTGGATAATAATTGCGCAATTAAAATCAATACTTGACCGGTTAACGGTTGGAATGTTTTTATTTCTCAAAGATTCACAATCACTTCGAGGAGAAACAAAATATTTATACACAATTAAGTTTTCAATACTTAATCAGTTTCATCATACTTTATATGTGAAGATACCTTTTTAAGTTAGGTTTTTTCTATTATTATTGATATATAAAATGCCTCATTCCCGCTTTGAGGGCGATTTGCCACGCCTTAGTGAGATCCGCAGTGCATAAAATCGATAAAATAATAATAATAGCCTTTTATTCCTAAAAGGCACACCGAACTTAAGGAGTTCTTGTAACCCTAACAAGAATTCCCTCAGTTCGGTGTGCCTTTTGGCATAGGCCTCCTCCAATTCCTTCCTTCCTGTCCCTTGCTACTCTTATCCGGAATGGTCCCGCTGTCTGTTTCAAGACATCTTCCCATCTCCTAACTTGATACCATAACGACTTTTTAAAATTATTGATCACGTTTGAGAGAAATATCTCAAACTGTTAAAAATCTCAAGATTTTTTAATGAAATACATGCCTTTTCTCCGGAATTTAGATTTTTTAATCTGGTAACCCTAATGGCAATCCACTCACGTAGAACTACAAACGGGCAGACGGACTGATGCGTCACGTGCAAGTGTACGGAGCGCCGTGCACTCTTTACTTGCAACTTCAATTTAGTTAAAAGTAGAAGCTGAGTGCAAGCGTGATCTAACTTCACTCCGCCACAGGAATTTGGTCTGGCCTTTTTTAAAACTCGAACAAGTTTTTGCCGCAGATATGTGCTGGCTGGAAAAGGGTGACACCACGACATGTATAAACTTTACCACTGTGTGTTTTTTTTTATTGTGTAAACCGTGAACATCTCTGTTAGAGATTATCTTTTTTTTTATAAAGTAGGATGGCAAACGAGCTAGTTGGTCACCTGATGATAAGGGATCACCGCCGCCCATGGACATTCGCAACACCAAAGGAGCCTCAAGTGCGTTGCCGGCCTTTAAGAAAAGAGTAGGCTTGCTTCTTGAAGGTTGCCATGTCATGATCGGCAAGACCTCCGCAGCTAATTAACTCCATAGAGTGGTAGTGCGCGGCAAAAAGTTTCTTGTGAAACGCACGGTGGTAGATGACCATTCATCCAGGTGATAAGGATGTAATTTCCACTTTTGGCGAGAGGGTCTGTGGCGGAATGTAGCGGCAAGCTCGAACAATTCGAGCTTATACCTGCATCTCTTCGGGTGTTTATTAAGTTGTCTCATTTTAATATTGGGTTGGAGTGTAGCCTCAGGGGCGATATGGAATGGAGGATTTTTTCGTAACCAATTGTAACGGGTTGATCTTGATAATAGACCATTTAGGTCGTGAGATGCATGATCTTGCGACATACAGTTTGCGAATTATAAATCCTTTTTAATTTTTTTTTTATATATTAATCTCTTGTCAGTGTGTCAAAAGCATGTGTTTGTAATGCTTTTTTTTAATTATCCTTTCTGTTATTTAAAAATATTAGCCTCCTGTACTGCTACTGGAGTATGAAATATGGAACAGTTAAAGTTCATATGGAACTTTAACTGTTCCATATTTCATACTCCTCCATATGCGCAATTTTCGTAAAAAGGGGTACAAAGTTTTTGCTTCAATTATTAATCTTATGATACCTATGTCACCCTCAATACTGCAACCAATCTAAATAAAAACATTTATAAAAATCTTCGGCATATCAGTTCTCAAACTAAGAGCATTCCAAGATTATATAACTTGAAATTAAAATTGTACTTGTTCCAGACTTTCTGTTTATTTTTTAAATGTGAAATGTATATTAAAAAATCTTCTATTTCGGTGGGTGTCGCGTCTACAGCTGTGATCGTCTGGTTTTATTTTAGGACTGCTCATCCGACGTGAAGGTTTTTCCACGGAGTATATCAAAATGTCTTTTACTAAAGCCAGCTAAGCACCAGACTGCTTTCGTTTATAATTAATTTTGGCTGCAAAGTTTACGCCGCGAGTATCTTTGTAACTCCAAGTTACTATTTCAAAGAATTTTATACGTCCTTGTTTTGTGGAAAGCTCCCAAAACGGTCTAATTTAAATTTCTTCATGAAATTTCGTTTTAATTTTTGTGTAACGTTTATTTAGGCACTTGTAGTGTGTAAGAAAATGTAATTTTATTATATTATTAGGTGAATGGAGTGCTTAATTAAGTGGATTATTTAAGATTAAATTTTATAGACTTGTATATTCACACACAATTTAATTGTTTTCTGAATATGTTTATATAATATATTTGTATATGAACAAAAATTACGTGTAAAAATTACGCCAATAACTTGTATAAATAAAAGTAGGAATACAAAATACATACATATTACATTTTCCTTACGTTTATGCGTCAAAAAATGATTTTTTTGTCAAACAGTAAATAATTTCTATTTCTATATTTTTGTTTTGTTTTGTATATTATTAGTTAGGCTAGGGTTAATCAAATTTATTATAAATATAATTTGTTTAATTTAATTATATCACAGTCACAATTTTACTGTCTTACCTAAATTATTTGAAGATAAGTAATATAACTTCAATTAAAAATTTTGTACTTAATTTAATTATATTATTTTATAATTGTTAAATGTAGAAATTATTATGTACATCATTATTGTCATATCCATCAGTGACCATTGTCAAAAAAATTTCTTCGATAATTGTCAATGTTTATGATGTGGCTGTACTCTATAAATAAAATAAATAAATAAACTAAAAACAGTTCTACCATCGGATTTTGTATAAGTGTCCTTATAGTAGAATATCTAACGGAATAATTTTCTTTTAAGTCCCCAACAAGCTTGTATACCAACGTGTTTAAATAAACATGTTATTTATTCATGGAATCGAATCTAAAATATGTATAGTATCGTGTCGAAACAACCTTTGTAGATTTTATCACTAAACTGTACGTGTACCTATCGAGTTTTTTTTTAACAATAGCCGAACGAAAGACACGTGTTTCGTCAGCCGGAACCGCCCCACGATATTAACATACAGTTACCGACTGTCTAAAAAACCTTTTTAAAACTGTGACATGACAATGATGCGTTAACATTCTGACAATACACTGTTAAAAGTAAAATGGGAAGTAGCGCCCTTTAGAGCTAGGGCTGCCATACTTATAATAATAATGTCCTGCTAGCCGAATTTTGGCCACGGCCGCGGCCAGTCTCGCGCGGGACATATTATAGTGCACAAGTGTGTGTGCAAACACAGGAGCACTTTCTATTCCATCACTCTCATGATCCGATGGGACGCCTAGTGACACGATCGGAAAGAGGTCAGGTACAGGACCGACGGCTTTAAGTGCTCTCCGAGACACGGGGGTATGATACCGCCATCTCCTGGACTTCGGACTGATACTGAGAAATTTTTCTTTTTACAGAAAAGTCCCTAAATCACTTTTGGCCCGGCTAGTGATTTGAACCCAGGACCTCGTTCTCTGCGGGTGAAAACGCGACCGCTAGAACAACGGGGCAGTCAACAGATATTTAGGTTGGACCCGTGTTTACAACGCTTCTCTTGTATATTTGGGCGGTTATGCTTAGTCACACACTACCTGCAACCAAACTTGTTGCCCTAACGAAATTTTTATTCTATTTTTGTTTTAATTTATATTATAGTATTGATATATGGGACAAAAACGGAACAAGTAATATTACGGGACGTGAAATTTAAATACGGTGACAGTCCCGTAATAATGGGACGTATGGCAACCCTATTTAGAGCAGATATTCAGGTTGGACCCGTGTTCACAACGTTTCTCTTGTATAGGTTATTTGGGTGGTAATGCTTAGTCACATACAACACACACAAGTCGCAACGAAACTTGTTGCCCTAACGAAATTTTTATTCTATTTTTTTTTATTTATATTATAATTTTGATAAATGGGACAAAAACGGGACAAGTAACAATACGAGACGTGATACTTAAGTTTTTTTTCTATTTTATTGAAATATTGATAAATGGGACAAAAACGGAATACGTAACGATACGTGATACTTAAGTAGTAAGGTGACAGTCCCGTAATAAAGGGACGTATGGCAACCCTATTTTGAGCAGACATTCAGGTTGGACCCGTGTTCACAACGGGTCTCTTGTATAGGTTATTTGGGCGGTAATGCTTAGTCACACACAACTCGCAACCAAACTTGTTGCCCTAACGAAATTTTTATTAATGATCCAAGGGGCCACACTGGGAGTTGGGAGGAAGTCTGATGTGCGTGTAATATGGCTGCGGTCTATTTGGTACACATTTGTTTTCTGTTTAACGAACCGCTGGGCTATATAATAATATTTCAATTTGTATTATCAATCATGACTCGACACCGCATAAATATCGCTGATAAATATTCATGTAGCAGTTCGATTAATGAAATGAAATTATGAAATAATGAAATTTATTCAGCACTTGGGTATTTACATACACTTGTACTTGCCAAGCTCACAATGTATTACATAAAGATGGTTTAAAAACAGTAATTAAAGCAACAAAATATTTTGAATAAGTCCGTTCGTGCGGTCTGTTTCGTCACATATATTTTTAATATCCTTAAAAAAATAATAAATATTAAGTTACTAATCTATAATTGTTACATTTAGCAATAGTATATTAAAATTAAAGAATTGAAAACAACGAGCAGTTGGCTAGCGCAAAAGGCTCTCAACTAGTAGCTTAATTTAAGCGACTAATACCTGAGGACACCCTTACGGGGTTTGAGCCACAGCTCAGGCGGCCGCTGAAGTAACAAGATGGAATCGAAATAAAGTTTAAAGACATTTATTCTCATGAGAACTTATATATAAACAAAATTATAATAATATATGTTCGTTGGCATAGGTACATACATAGTAAAAAATTAAAATTAAAATGAACATAAAACGAAAAGTAAAAACATAATGACAATTTATGCTTTGTGGATCTAATCATAACAAACTTAAACAATCTAGGTGTAAAGCTAAAAGTTAAAATTAAATGACAGGTAATATTCAGCAAGTTAAAATAAGACAGAAATTTGAGGAGAATGAGTGTAGGTATCTAGATGCTGTATAAAGTTCATTTATTATTATAATCAGAGAGGTATTTTTGATTTTATGTAATTTGCTAGCCTTTTCTTACAAACGTTAATTGAGTTAGCATTTTTTATTTCTGAGGGTATTTTGTTATACATGCGCGCGCCATCGCTAATTATTGTAGATGCACCGTGTCTTGTTCGCGGCTTGGGTAGCACGATATAACTAAGCGAAATGGGGGTCAGATCATTTGCACGAGATCGCCGATCACACGTTAAGGGGCCAAAGCGATCCTCGCCGCTGAGGAATCTACCCTAGCTAACCTGCGGCTTTCTCTAGCTACCTAGGTGGACGACCCGGAGAAGAAAGCCACAAAGAAACTCCGGGCTTGCTTTTTTCGTCATCTTTTGCTTTCAGTTTACGATTTTTTTTAATGTCTTGTATTTTACTTATATTGTATATACATACATACATACATAGACTCACGCCTGTTTCCCAGAGGGGTAGGCAGAGACAACGGATTTCCATTTGTCACGATCTTTGCATACTTCTTTTGCCTCGATTACTGTCATACATTACATTGTATATAATATATATTATTATATAATATTTCAATTTGTATTATCAATCATGACTCACATAAATATCGCTGATAAATATTCATGTAGCAGTTCGATTAATAGTCGTAACGTTATTCTGACTCGTACGAATTATGCGCTAGGAATCGCTGATAACTCAATAAATTGTGTCATAAAATATTTTGTCATGAGACAATTTATGAGGAGAGAATGGTAAGTCTTTTCTATATTAAATTAATTCCTTCTTTATGAGTGCTGCCTCCCACGCAAAGTGAATACGAGCGGATCTGTTATACTGATGTGTAACTTAAAATAATTTAATGCCTGCTTGTCACATTTAAATACATTGAGTGTCGGCATGGAGTAAGTAAAGTAAAGTAAAGTAAAATACTCTTTATTATACACCAATACATAACATAACCATTGTCTACCTCGGCGCTTCGTGTCCCGAGTTCGATTCTTCGGAGTCTGGATGTAATTTGTGTCCGTCTATTATATGTTAGTTAAATACCCCGCGACGCAGGGATTAGATTCCCTAGTACGTGCGGTCTTTTTTTAAAAATACCAAAAAAAATACTTAACTTGTTATTCAATTACAATGGGTAATCTTATCGCTGATGCGATTTTTGCCAGACAATCTTAAACGGAATATAATCCAAGAATCCAAAAAGAAACTGGGTAGTGAAGGTGTTTAAATAAATTTAAATTAACTTAACTTAAACAAACAAAAACCAACAGATATAGAAATACATACATGAATAAATAAATATACTACTTTCTCTATCATCATGTCAGCCAAATACGTCCACTGCTAGACCAAAACCTCCCCAAAGAATGGAGGCGATATATGTCAAAACCGCCACGCTTGGGAGATGGGTTGGCGATTGCAGTTTGTTCACAGAAAAACGCTGCTGCCCGTTCTCTGGTAGGTATTCCGTTAGACGATTTCTACGCACCCCACAGGATGAGATAGGGTAATGATATTCTATGCCGTCAACACACAGCACATTTATATTATAAATACCTATGTAATTAACAACAGATTCCTTTAAACCTAGAGTAAAACACAGCAGAAATAAGAGCATTCAATCGGCCACAAGACGAGCAAATTAAATAAAAGTTTTTATGTCTTTTTATACGCAGAATATTAAATTACCGCATATTAAATATCACGCATGCCAGCTTCATTCGCTTTGTTAATTTATTTCGGAGGTACATCAAACAGGTTGTAAAGAAATGAACTTATTGCACATACGTTGTAGGAATAAAATAGCTTTAAATATACTGGATAAGTATGGGTAGGCTGTAGATTATAAATGGGATTGTCAATAAAAGATACTTCACGTTAAAGGAACTATTATAGTCAACATTACTGCCTATACTAGTCAGTTAATCAGTATTTCTTATCGATATAAATCATGACCAAATTTGTATGTTTTCTCCACGTTTATAGCCATTAAAGATGTTAGGAACAGGGTAATTAAACCTATACCTTTTAGAAGATACCTACATGTTTCTAAACGCCTAATAAAAGACATATCATACCGCGTGACCATTTTTAGGGTTCCGTAGCCAAATGGAAAAGACAGACAGACATGACGAATTTAGATTCGTCATGTCTGTCCGTCCGTCCGTATGTCACAGCCACTTTTTTCCGAAACTATAAGAGCTGCACTGCTGAAACTTGGTAAGTAGGTGTATATTGTGAACCGCATTATGATTTTTTACACAAAAATAGAAAAAGAACAATATTTTTGGGGGGTAGCCATACATAGAACTGAAACTCAAAAAAAAATTTTTCATCGTACCCATACATGTGGGGTATCTATGGATAGGTCTTCAAAAATAACATTGAGGTTTCTAATATCATTTTTTTTCTAAACTTGGCCCGAATCGGCATTTGAATTCAGGACCTCGTTCTCTGCGGGCGAACACGCTGCCGCTAGACCAACGAGGCAATATCTACTATAATACCATGTCGGAGTCCGTTACAGAATTACTCATACTTAATAGCTGTACTTAATTAACACTCCAACGATTTATCTCGGGTCAATCTCGGCCATTTATTTAATGCGGGACCAGCATTTCAAATGGTAACAAAATATCGAGCAAATGGAAACCACGAGCTGGCAGAAGCTTTGTTTTATATGAAACATAAAGGAAGAGGTCGAGCTTTACTGCTGTTTGAATATGTGCAGTTAGCTTGTTAGGTTTTATTTTCCTCACAAACGGGGGATTTCTTGCATTGTGTTTTGAATTAAAGTGGGTCTTATTTTGTGTGAGGGATTTCTAATACGTTTAGTTGATTGCATGATGGATATACTTCGATTTTAACGGTGGCTTTTGGAACGAAGTTCCTTATCGCGCGTTGTGAAACGGGGCTAGACGGGAAAATATCTTACGAAAAGTTGTCACGACACTTTTTGCAGCTGTGCGGCGTGCGCATGTTTCTCTGTCTGTCTCTCTCTCTTATAGAAAGCAAGCCAGATATTTTCATTTCTATTTCGCATTGAACAGTGTGGTGTCGCGACGATTATTTTTGTTGAGTGTATACAGGTTTTTTGTACATAATAAATAATAAGAAATAACTTCGTTCCATCCGGGTGTCCCTTGACACCTCTCAAGTTTTTTAAGTAGATGATGAGGGTAGTTTTCTTAACAATATCACATGAGCCTAAAATCGTCCACTGCTGGACATATGCCTCCCCAAAGGTTTCTATAACATTGCTATTTGTGGAAGTTTGCTTTAGTCATTAAGCATTTACTGATGTGACGTCGTCTACCTTATATTGACGGTCACTGTAGCCTAGTTGGTAGTGCTCCTGCCTACGAAGCTG
Organism: Pseudoips prasinana; assembly: GCA_951640165.1. Lineage (NCBI taxonomy): Eukaryota > Metazoa > Arthropoda > Insecta > Lepidoptera > Nolidae > Pseudoips > Pseudoips prasinana. The sequence goes on from OX621260.1 coordinate 23,960,684, forward strand.
GCAGTCCTGGGTTCGAATCCCGGTAAGTGCAAATATTTGTGTGATGAGCACGAATATTTGTTTCTGAGTCATGGATGTTTTCTATGTATATAAGTATGTATCTATCTATATAAGTATGTATATCGTCGCCTGGTACCCATAGTACAAGCTTTGCTTAGTTTGGGGCTAGGATGATTTGTGGGACATTGTCCCTAGATATAATTATATAAAAAAAAAATTTGTTGGAGATACATTTTTCCAAACTTATTTATTAACTAAATTATAATATTTTTATAGAAAAGATAATACTAAAGATTTTTGACAGTTATGGTTATTATTTTTTACTTGTCGTTTGCGCAGTGGTTACCCTAGTTTCAGAGTTGGTCAAGCAACGACTGTTGCCTTATAACTACAATCGGGACCGACAGCTTAACGTGCCCTCGGAAGCACGGAGATGCTCAGAACTTAACAACTTTTGTGGTCACCCATCTGTGGACTGACCGTAAGCCTAGTAGACAATCACACTGGTCACTTAAATAAATAAATAATAAATAAATAAACAAGGTTTTTATTCACGTAGACTTTAAAAAAGCGCTTGTAAATAGTCAGAACATGTTTGTAGTAATATAGTTGTATACATTATTATTTCTAGAAACATAGATATTTAGGTACACGTTGTATGAAAACATTTATAAAATTTATTTTATTATCGTAATGATATTTAGCTAGTTCGTATCAATCTTACTTCAGATGATCTCAACGGTCAGGACAAATAGATATTTCCATCCATAGAAATATCTGTCTTGGATGGGAATTGAACCCACGACCTACGGCGTGAAAACCAAGCATTTGCCAACCACGCCAACAGGCCCACTCAGTTATTTACGTATACGATTTTTATTTCCTTTAAAACTACATTGATGATCAATGATCACTATATCAGCCATATCTCTCATGACATAGCTATTTGATATAATAAATGATAATCGTTAACCTCTTACTCTCAAAGTAAAGAACATCGAACGCACGTAAACCGAATTAATGGCTTAGTTAAAAATCTCACAGTTCCCAGTTAATTTGGGGACATGATTAAGTAACTATACTAAGTACAATTTTATTCAAAAGCTTACCCTAAAAAACGGTCATATTCACGTCATAAAACTTGAATTAGAAGGTAACTACTAGAAATTTAGATTTTTGTCGAATTCTTTGAGGGATAACAGTCTTCATATCGAATGCATAAGGCGCTCCACCTACTGCACCGCGCTCCGTCGCGTAGCGCGGGATGGCAGATTTTACCATTGTATGCAAGTATCTCAATTTATATAGAAATCACGCCTAGCATAACACACTGCTAACGCGGAAATACGCGGGAAGGCGCCCCGCGCGAGAGCGCTTGCCGCGGGATATGGCACACCGGCTCCGCAGTCCCGGCCGTGATTTAACTGTAAAGATACTAAACTACTAGTTGTAATTCTTGTATACATAAACTAAAATGACGATATTACTGCAACATCTTGACATTGAATAAGTTCGTCAATTCTCCACGACGATCGACAACACAGTGAACATATAAGTTTATTTAGCGCGAAGCCGCATCACCGCGCGGGAGAGCAAATTACACCGCTAAGTAAGGCAGATCTGCGCTTCCGTCGCCGCGCGCGTTATCCGTCGCTCCGCGCACCGCGGCGGGACGCGTCTTCAGTGGGTGAACCGCCTTAGACTAATATCATTATACATAATATCGAAGCGATCGATGTCTAGCTACAGAGGTCGGAAAACAAAATTAAATGCCTCCCGTAGTTTTGTAGACCAACTCATCCAATGATTACGGAAGGTTTGACTCTAATGGCATTCTATCGGTACAATTTATCGTAAAGACTATTTATTTGAATTCAAAATTCTTAAAGTGAAACGAGTTTTGAATTGCATTGATTTAAATATATATTGAGTTTGTTTACTTAAATTATATAATTAAAATTTAAATAATTCCGGTTTATAGTTTCATTTGAGAGCGCAAGTAACACTTTTATGGTATGAAGTTTGAAAGAGAATGTCCGATGGTTAAAGTGGGCGTGATACAAAAGCCTAGCTGCTTATAATAATAATCTTAATGTGTAGGTATGTACCTATAATCATATATCAATTCAGGAATTGTTCTTAGCTTGTAAGTATTATAATGTCAATTCGTCTGGTATCACGCTTCCAGTACCAACTGGCCCTATCGGAAGATTAGCACCGCAGTATTGTAGTATTAGTTGAGATAGGGCCATTTTTACCAGCCATTTTTATCAGTACGGATTTTATTTTATTTATTTATTTTTATTTTATTTATTAAGGAATATCAACATTACATAGACAGAGATATTTATGACAGTAAGTTATTTATTTAAATATACATTCCTTGTGTTGTAACAATTATACATATCCACAGCACTTAAGTAGTAAGTTTTACAAAAAAGTTTATAAATACGTAGAATAAGAAAAATGAATAATGATTAAAATGTATAGGGGTGATTCTTCGAAATTCATTATTTTTATCACGTTTTTCGTTTTTTTTCAGAACTTTAGTGTAACCCACTATTGATAGCCTAAATGTAATCTTTAACCAAGAAATTACATTCTGATAGAAGAGGCACGGGTTATTTTTTGATATAAAACGAGATATTTATAAATTTAGATTTTTTCATGTTGAGACTAATGACAGTATATATGAGAGAATGACTTTGGCTTTTAACATAATGACATTATGTTGGAGTGAATGATGGTAAAGCTTCTCAATACGTTTTTCATAAAGTAAACACTTTTTGAATCAACCAATAATCATTTATTTATCAACTTCAACATAATAACAAACCTAATATATTAGGTAATAATTATTAAATAAATTGACAATCATTAACAATTATTAAAAAAATCACCGTACTTTGAAAACGTAACTAGTATAGAGCGAATTTTGAGTACACCTTAAAATGCGCTCAAGACTTATAGCTAAACTGAGCATTTAAAAATAAGTCATCACAATTAACTTAAATCAACTTAATAAACAAGGCTAGTAAAATTTATTTATAAATATCACAATCTTTGGCAATTATTTAAAAATCACATGTTGTATGTTTGAAAACGTAACGAAAATCTTGAGCGGATTTTAAGTAAAACTTAAAATGTGCTCAAGAATAATAGCTAAATTGAACACTTAGGATTAACTTGAATCAACTTAATAATCTGGGCAGGTTATTAAAAAATCACAATGCTTGACAATTATTTGAAAACAATCACAGTTTTAACTTAGAAAATATGAAGACACGCGTCAAATCAACTTTCATCAGAATATTTCGATAACTGTATAATTATTCAAAATAATAACACAAACGTTGACAAGGTAAAAAAAATCCAAAACTTAGTATAGGATTAAATTAATCGACCAATAAGAAAGAAAAAGTATCAAAAATTGTAAGAGTGTTCAAAAGAATCAAAGATTTACTGTCGTCGAGTCTTATTGGTGACATCAATAAGAATATTAGAAATTATATTGATTTTATTTTGATTATTAGAATTGCGCTTAGTACTTGATAAGGGAACTACACTTGAAGTATCGTAATTAGTATCTTGATTCATAAACATAATATTATTATTAGTTATGTAGCCTATATGCTTACCATGCGAACAAATTTCGCCAACGTCACAGAGAAAGCAACTCATATTTCTTAGAGTGGTTTTGGGTTTGAATTTGTCCCATAAAACCTGGTGTACGCGAAGGGTGCCCCTGAAGGGTTTTAACTGCTTTGGAATCATTTTTTCTCTCTGATTTATGTCTTCTTCTGAAACTTTTTGAATCTTCACATTTTCCAATCTGGATTCCATGAGTTCGTAGAACTGATCAAAATTACCAACATCTGTACCGAAATGAACCATTTGATCTGCAACTCTTTTAACAGTAGCGCCTACGCCATCAGGAGCACCCTTTCCGTGCCCAGCTTCGGAATAATTCCAAGTTATTCGGGTTATATTGGAATGTTGGATCGACAATTGACTGATAATAAAAAACATATATTTATTACGATACTGTGACGATGGTGAGTCTGACACAAAATGAAGTGTATTCACAAAAGGATTAAGTTCTATGACTTGGTCAAGAATAGGGAGCAAATGTGCCCAAATTGATGCAGCATCATGTCGTAGACAGGAACTGAATGTGCACATAGATGTTGGGTTAACAAGTCCAGTTTTAAAACTGTGTGTGTAAATCACAACCGTGTGAAGCGATACTTGCTGCCGACTTCCTCCAAAGTGAAACGATTGAACTTCCTCAGCATATTTTAAATTGTAATTTTCAGAGAAATCGACGTGTATGATAGCTTCTTGGATATTCAAATTATCTTTAAGTGTTCTAATAACTTTGTATTGATTTAGGATTTTATGTATGTGCTCGAAGTACTGTGGTAGCTCTGCTTCTAATTTGGACTTAGCATCTAGTGGTTTCATCAGTATCTTCTTTTTCTCCGTTATCATTTGCTTTTTCTTTATTCCATTTTCTAAAACTAGCTCTTTTTTTACTTTCTGCCATTGAAAAATTGTTAAATCAATTTCATTATTAAATTCCTTGTAAGACAGGGTTCTTAAGGCACACTTTTCGCAATTTCGTTGCAAGCATCCTTCGTTATAAGCGTTGCAACACAACGTATTTAATACGTCTTCAGGTTTTCTTTCCTTTATTATTGACGCCTTGTTTAAAGCGCTCACGAGCAAGTCCATGTTTACGTGAACAGCACACATGCATGTTTCTCTATTAGCTGGCTTAGGATGTAGTACCCAGAAAGGTCTATTTTTGCAAAAAAATGAATAATGTACAGTGTGCTTGGTTTGATATACAAATTTTTTATGTAAATCAATCAATGGAGCTGTTAGATATCGCTTCTGCATTCTTTTTTTATTTCTTGTAATGAACTCCTTTTTACCTGCAGCAATGGTACTATTGTCATCCTCACAATAAAATCGGATAATCGAGTTTCTAATGTCGGATATGAGGTTTTTACGACTTGTGTGATTTATTGTATGGTTTATTTTCGTATTGATGTTTTGTACTGGTAATTTTTTAATGATTTCCATTTTTTTACGTAGATTGGCTATAATTTTGCGTTGTGATTCATTTTTCTTTTTTAACGCAGTTATTGCAGAAATCAATGCCTTTCTTTTTTTAAACTCAGTGTATCTTATTTTTCTAACTGCACGTTTAACTGCAGGACACGCGGCGTCATGTTGCAAAGGGTCTTCATTTCCCGAAGAATTCTCAGCCTCAACAGATTCATTTGCGAATGAAGCTGCTTCAACGTGTACACTTTCTATTTTAACTTCTTTATTAAGATTTGCCTTTTTATTCTCTCGGTACTTCCTAGAATTTTCTTTCCATCTTTTCCTTTGTTCCCTTTGAGAACGTGAAGTTTTATCTTTGATCGAGACAATCTTTCTCTCTTCTTTTCTTTTAAGATACTGATTTCTTCGTCTTTCTTTCTCAATTGCAAGAAGCTCTGGATCATTTTTTATTTCGTTATAGCGTCTTCTTTTACATAAACGCTGTTTTGCTAAGCGTTGTTCTTTAGTTTGCGGCATTTTTTGTGCTAAAAGTATAAAATAAATAATATTTGAAATAGTTCATTATTGTCATGATCCTAACCTAACCTGAACTCTCTAAATAATAAAGAAAAACATCTGCCGATATAACTGAAAATCATTCTTCGTAACAATATGTCATTATAACCAAGGAGGAAATCATTATGCGAAACTTAGTGTCATTCTTTGCAACATGAAGTTGCCCAAAATGATGTAGCACATAATGACCAATTGCGAATAAAACATTCCCTGATTTTTCTGTGAGCACATAACCTCCAAAAGCATAATGCCACGTGGAATAATTTGGGACAAGCTACTATACAAAAACAAGTGATACCGTTAAAATATACCAGTTTCCAGTATAAAGATTAAAACACGAATGACATTATTGGTGACAAAATGTAAAGAACTAAAAAAAAGTACTTACAGTTATTCGAAGCACACGTATTCACTCACTGAATGTTTACAGTCGACTGAGGACCCCTCCCGCGCACCCGAAATCGTGTGTTATGGTTACCGTAAAAGTTAAATTGAGCAGTAAAAAATGAAACCTTCGTCACTGCGACAAATGACGGTTTTATTGTAACAAAATGTTACTTACATGTTATGTTGATTAATTACATGTATTTCAAAAGTTGTTTTACTTAAAATGGAAAATAATTTAATAATCTTTGTCATGCCGACGCCATTAGAATATAAAAATAGATATTAAATATTTTAATACAAATTTTGCGTCAAGAGACGTAATCGGAATAGGAGTATAATGACGTTTGGTGATTTTCACTTAAATTAAATATAACAAAAATCAATAATTATGTAATTATACGCTTAGTAACCAATCAAATAATACTATATCACTATTTGAGACATATAAATGGTATACTAAAAAATTAGTACATCAAACTACTTTGCCGGAAGACATTTTAAACCCCTTTCGAAGAACCACCCATAGGTACCACAATTGAATGTATTTTCCGTATATGTTATGAAAATAAAATTATTTCTTTCTTCTTTCTTTCTTGCTTATTATTGTATCAGCGAGAAATATCGAAGTTAATAGCAGCTTGTCCGACGGTCACTGCTCTCGGGAATAAATTTAAAGTGCATGGGAGGAGTAATTATAAGCACAAGTAGGCATTAATGTAACAAACAGATGAACCATGAATCATTGCACTATTTGCATGATAAATTGCAATGCATTCTCACTTTATTTACCCCCGACGGAAAAAAGAGGAATGTTAGCGTGGTTGGTAGATACTTGCCCTTCACTCCTCAAGTCGTGGGTTCGATTCCTACCCTGGACAGATATTTGTGAGCATAAACATGTCTGTTTGTCCTGTGTCTGGATGTAATTATCTATGTAAGTATGTATTTACAAATGACAAGTAGTATATCAGTTATCTGATTTCCACAGTACAAGCTCTGCTTAATTTGGGATCTGGGCCTCTACCGGCTAAGTCTCCGAACATCGATTTCTTAAATGGCGTTCAAATAAATAAAGGTTAAAAATGACTTAATCAATCTTTAAATTTGCTTCAACGTTGACAATCGATTTCGGACCATTTATGACGTCACATGTGCTCATGGAAGCCGATTTAACGATTGATTAAGTCATTTTTAACCTTTATTTATTAGAAAGCCATTTAAGAAATCGATGTTCGGCGACTTAGCCGGTAGAGCCCCAGGTGGCATGTGTGAATTCGATTCTCACCCAGTACGGATATTTGTGTGCATAAACATGTCTATTTGTCCTGTTTCTGGGTGTAATTATCTATATAAGTATGTATTTACAAAATAAAAGTAGTAGGTATAATATGTAGTATATATCGGTTATCTGGTGTCCTCAGTACAAGCTCTGCTTAGTTTGGGATCAGGTGGCCCGTGTGTGAATTATGTCTCAGGATATTATTATTAATGTGTTCTTGTTTACGACCTTGATGATGCCTTTTATATGACTTCATTTATTTATTTATCCCTCTCCTTAATATTTATCATTACAGGTGTTGACATAATGCGATAGTGTTGGTATTACAATTATAATTTTTTTATAAATTATAGCCTATGTGTTAATCCAGGGTGTCAGCTAAGATCATACCAAATTTTATTAAAATCGCTCCAGCCGTTTAAACGCGAAGAAGTAACAAACGTACACACTCACAAACTTTCACCTTTATAATATTAGTGTCACGACCTACATTTTAAAACTAATTATTATAATTATTTTATTTCACAATGGATACTTACTCGTTGGTCTAGCGGTAGCGTATTCACCCGCAGAGAACGAGGTCCTCGTTCTCTGCGGATGAATACGCTACCGCTAGACCAACGATGCGGTTCAAATCCCGGGTCGGCCAAAAGTGATTTTGGGACTTTTCTGTAAAAATAAATATTTCTCAGCATCAGCCCGAAGTCTGGGAGCTGGCGGTATTATACCCCCGTGCCTCGGAGAGCACGAAAAGCCGTCGGTCCTGTACCTGATCTCTTTCCGGTCGTGTCGTTAGGAGTCCCTTCGGATCATGAGAGTGATGGAATAGAAAGTGCTCTTGTGTTTGCCCCCACACTTGTGCACTATAATATGTCCCGCGCAGATGGCTAATCTTTATTGATACCGGCCACCGTGGCCGGAATGCGGCTAGGAGGACATTATTATTATTATTATTATATACTTACTAACGAAATATCAATCCAAGTACTCAAGTACGGGGCTCAGGTAATTCTATTCATTAATACGAGGGTTCTATATAATACCACGATTTAGCATTGAATGCGTTTTAATTATTTTCCGTTCCTTTGCGAATTGTGCTAGCGTGGCTTTGTAAGCGGCGTGTAAAGATTAAAGCATGAGATTGGCCACGCCCACCGCTGATTGTTCGCGGTGATTGGTCGAAAGAATTCTTTGTTAAACACCGCTTTGTTTAACATCTCAAATTAGCGATTACTTACGTAGGTACAGACAGCAGCACATCCAACTACACCACTCTGTCAAATTTCTTTTAATATAGATTTTCAACTTTCTTTTGGAACGAAGTTCCTTATCGCGCGTTGTGAAAGGGGGCTAGACGGCAAAAATTCTTACGAAAAGTTGTCACGACACTTTTTGCAGCTGTGCGGCGTGCGCATGTTTCTCTGTCTGTCTCTCTCTCTCTCTCTCTCTCTCAAGCCAGATATTTTCGTTTCTATTTCGCATTGAACAGTGTGGTGTCGCGACGATTATTTTTATGGAGTGTATACAGGTTTTTTGTACATAATAAATAATAAGAGATAACTTCGTTCCATCCGGGTGTCCCTTGACACCTCTCAAGTATTTTTTTATATCTGAGGGTGACAAACGAGCAAGTGGGTCACCTGATGGTAAGTGATCACCGCCGCCCATGGACACTCGCAACACCAGAGGAGTCGCGGGTGCGTTGCTGGCCTTTAAGAGTCAGCAAACAAGTGTTGCTGACCCTTCCCCCCACCCCAATGCGCTCTGGCGACGTTACTCACACTCGGAAACACAACATTAAATTATTAATGTTATTATTAAGGAATGTCTTCTGTAAGGTGGAGGTACTTCCCCAGTCGGGGAATTTCAGTGAATGAACGCTGTAGCCTATCTCTCTTTATCACAATTTTATCACAAAAGTATAAGGTTCAATTTCAATTGGGGTAATTTGACAGATTGGGGTAGCTTGATGTGCTGTCTGTACGTATGTTTGTTAGAAAGCTGGTGTTGCGTAGGCGACGCTAATAGTGTACCTGCCATAACTGCTACAACTGGCCACAAGCCAATCGCTTGCCGGTACATTTATGGTCAATGGATTGTAAACAACTACTTGAAAACGTCGCTTGCGCATAGTTGCTGTCTCACCTGTTATAAATATTTATTAGCGCTCTAATAAGTAGAAATAGCTGGCCAAGATTTATTGAATTGTTTGCAATGACTGCTTTTTGTATTATACGTTACGGTCGCCGTAGCTTAGTTGGTAGTGCTACTGTCTACGAAGCTGGTGGTCCTGGGGTCGAATCCCGGTGGGTGAAAATATTTGTGTGATGAGCACGAATATTTGTTTCTGAGTCATGGATGTTTTCTATGTATATAAGTATTTATCTATCTATATAAGTATGTATATCGTCGCCTGGTACCCATAGTACAAGCTTTGCTTAGTTTGGGGCTAGGATGATCTGTGTGACATTGTCCCCAGATATTATTATAATGATCTATGGATCTCTTGGTTAGTGATCTTGACTAATAAGCCAGAGGTCGTCGGTTCGATCCCCATCCAGGACAAATCTTTGTATGATGAGCACGATTATTTGTTTTGTGTCTGGATGTAATTTTTATTTAACTAGCTGTGCCCCGCGGCTTTATCCGCGTTGAACTTAATAAATTATAGCCTATGTGTTAATCCAGGATATCAGTTAACTCCATACCAAATTTGATTAAAATCGCACCAGCCGTTTAGGCGTGCAGAAGTAACAAACATACACACATACATACTCACAAACTTTCGCCTTTATAATATTAGTGTGATATGTATGTAGCGTGTTCACCCGTAGAGAACGAGGTCCTGGGTTCAAATCCCGGGTCGGGCCAAAAAGTGATTTTGAGACTTTTCTGTAAAAAGAAAAATTTCTCAGCATCAGTCTGGGAGTTGGCAGTATTATACCCCCGTGCCTCGGAGAGCACGTAAAGTCATCGGTTCTGTACCTGAACTCTTGCCGGTCGTGTCGCTAGTAGTCCCATCGGATCATAAGAGTGATGTAATAGAAAGTGCTCCTGTGTGCACATACTTGTGCACTATAATATGTCCCGCGCAGATCACTTTTGAGACTGGCCGCCATGGCCGGAATCCGGCTAGGAGGACATTATTATTATTATTATATATGTATAAGTAGGTATGTACATATATCTGTTGTGTAGTTGCCATAGTACAGTTACTGTCTAGTCTGGGTTCAGATGGCAGTGTGTTAGTCTTCCCAAGTTAAGATATCTCAACATATACTTACATTCAATTTATGTTCATATTTTTTTTCACAGGTATAATCAACTTTCTTCGGCACAGACATCGTTGGTATAAGCTGCACAGTGTAAAAGGTTTGGATAGTAAAGTAAGGAAGATATAATCTAATCTCAAAAATGGGAAATCATTTTGACTGCACGTGTGGCGCAGCGGCTAAGACAGTCGCCTCGCCGCTTCGTGTCGCGGGTTCGAGTCCCGTGCCGAACAGCTATTTGTGTAACCCATAAATAGTTATTCTGAGTCTGGATATATTTTGTGTCCGTCTATTAAAGATAGATAGAAACACTTTATTGCACAAACTATAAAATCATTTTACAGAAAAAAAACTTAATATTTAAACAAGTACAATTGGCGGTCTTATCGCATAATAGGGATTTCTTCCAGACAACCGTAGGATGGACTAGCATAATTGAAAATGACAGGCAGCTGATAGTGTACCGTCGTCAGTTCTGAGTGTAGTGGAATAAATATACTACATAGATTAATGTACTTACATACATTCATACTTAAACCAATATAATAAACTAATAAATATTTCATATATCCATAAATAAATATATATTAAAAATAGAAACGGAAAATAAATAAATTGTCAAGTAGGTGGACTATTATATGTTTGTAAAGTAACCCGCGACACAGGGATTACATTCCCTAGTGCGGGCGATGTCTTAAAAAAATGGGCTCGTTCATTAAATTACATTAATACAGCTCATATTAATATGAAAAGAACATATATTTTCAGTCAAAACGCATATAAGTTTATAGGCTCTAACGACTTGCATATTTTATTCAGTACTAGCTGTGTCCCGCGGTTTTATCCACATTTTTTTTTTATAATAATAATATCTAGGGACAATGTCACACAGATCATCCTAGCCCCAAACTAAGCAAAGCTTGTACTAGGGGTACCAGGCGACGATATACATACTTATATAGGTAGATAAATACTTAAATACATAGAAAACATCCATGACTCAGAAACAAATATTCGTGCTCATCACACAAATATTTGCACTTACCGGGACTCGAACCCAGGACCACCAGCTTCCTAAGCAGGAGCACTGCCAACTAGGCTACGATGACAGTCACAGTAAACTTTATAACTTATAGCCTTTGTAGTAATCTAGGGTGTCAGCTAACCCCATACCAAATTTTATTAAAATAGCTCCAGCCATTTAGACGTGAAGAAGTAACACACACTCACAAACTTTCGACTTTATAATATTAATAGGGTTTCAAGCCAAAACTAAATTGACATAACACAGCTCTGTGTCCCATATCCTATTCATAAAACTATGTTTTCTTTAATTTTTTTAAGTGTTTACTCCATAAAAAGGCTTCTGACATTTTGTAAAATATATATTTCATTTCCATACAGCTTTTGAAATGATAATTAAATCGTCTCATAAATTTATAATCGTATTTTACATACACTCAATTTATACCTTAATAAACATTAAATGTGCAAAACAGAAACTAAAATAACGTTGTATTCGATAATTATTATGTGTAATTATCTATATAAGTATGTATTTACAAAAGAACAATAGTATATGTAGTATATCAGTTCTCTGGTTTCCATAGTACAAACTCTGCTTAGTGTGGGATCAGATGGCCGTGTGTAAATAATGTCCCAGGATATTATTATTATTATTATTCAAGGCCTGCGAAAAATATTTTTAATAGTCTTATAATATTTTTATTCGAGTGTAACACACAGTCGGTCCTCTTAAACGTATGATTCATACGTTCACCCTACGAATATTATAGATGGGAAAGTTTGTGAGCAAGGATGTATGGATGTTTGTTACGCTTTTACGCTTAAACTACGGAACGGATTTTGATGAAACTGTGTAGTACTGACTTATCGTATGGGCAGTGGTTACCCTAGTGTCAGAGCCTCTGAAACGACTGTTGTCTAATGACTACAATCGGGACCGACCGCTTAACGTGCCCTCCGAAGCACGGACACGCTCAGAAATTAAACTACTTTGGTGGTCATCCATCTATGGACTGACCGCGAATCTAGTTGCTTAACCTCACCGATCGCTTACGGACCGGTGAGAGCATCTAGCTATGATGAGCTCGTATATAAGCGACTTTGTAATAATATCGCTTATATAGTCGAATAACACATAGGCTAAATTTATATAGTTTAACCCGGGTGAAACGGCGGGGCACAGCTAGTAATAAAGTTCCTACTATTTTTAGCTTTTCATAATAATTATAAGTGCTTCGCAGAACTTGTGAATAATGAATAAGCTATGTGTAAATCTACCTATAAGCTTATCGATTATAATCCATCGGTTGTCTGACCTCTGGCTGACTCACTAGAATGGAGTTTTTGTAATTCTTACTATGGCTTGGCAGCTTACTTAGCGACTATACTTATTACATACATACGTTATCTATGTATATGTCAGAGTAGGCAGTAGTCTTATTTATAAGTTTGCTGAAGAATACAGTAGAACGCCGACTATCCGAATTAATTGGGATCGGGGTCGATTCGGATAATCGGAAATTCGGATAATCGGACATATAACAGTAACTTGCTATTTATTATTTATTTAAGAATATTAAAAATACATGTGACGAAACAGACCGCACGCCGCACTAATATAAATATTTTGTTACTTTAATTACTGTGTTTATGTAATATATTGTGAGCTTGACAAGTACAAGTGTATGTAAATACCCAAGTGCTGAATAAATTTCATTATTTCATTATACTGGTAAAGAAAAACGAACTGTCACACATAGAATAAACATTATTAGGTTTAACAAACACAGTTCTACAATAACGCTATCTACAATCAAACAATGGGGGTATAATATGCCATAATCGCCACGCTTGACAGACGGGTTGGCGATCGCAGTTTGATGGTCATAGTTCACAAAAAATAAACGCTGCTGCCCGTTCTCTGGTAGGTATTCCCTCGGACGATTTCTACGCCCCCCACAGGATGAGATGGGGTGGTATTTCTTATTCGGTAAAAATACATTCGTTGCTGTATATTATTTATATGTCTTTTATGGAGTTATTAAAAATATATATATTTACCGAACATTAACTTACGACATAATCGTCATATCAACCAAAAGACGCCTACTCCTGGACAAAGCCCCCACTCCCAGAGATTTCCACAATTGCCGGTCAAGCAATCCAAGACCCTCACACCATCCTCAATCCATCTTGTAGAACGCCTGCCTACGTTGCATGAATAGTAATAATACGAAAATTCTTAGTACTAAAATGGACATATTTTTCTCAGTTACCACGAGGAATTTTATTTTCTTGGGAAAATTATTCCAATCTACGTGGTTAGGAATTATTGGCAATAATCGTACCTCTAGGCAAAAGGTGTGAACCGATTGAACAGCCCACAAGCTTATACACATAATCGTAAGGGCGTGATAACGTAATGTCAAAAATCGAAATAAGAAATTGATGGAGGTTAATTTTCTTGTGAATTATTCGGTTAGAAAATTCTTGTTATGTAATATTATGTCAGATGTATTTTGAAATCGGCGTTCCATTTCTGACATGTGCCATAGTGGATGCGACTGCACGCAGTCAAGTAGACATTTACCAGGGTCGGTCTTCTGTAAGATGGAGGTACTTCCCCAGTCGGGCTGTTGTTTTCTTTTTTTTAAAGACCACGCCCGCTCTACGAAATTTCATCTGTCTCGCGGGGTACTTTACCAATATATAATAGATGGGCACAAAGTACAATAAAGAAAAATAGATAGATAGATTTTTCTGGTGCAATAAATTGTTATCTTTCTATATATCCACATCCAGACTCAGAACAACTATTTATGGGTTACACAAATAGTTGTCCGGCGCTTGGATTGAACCCGGGACACGAAGCGGCGAAGCGACTGTGTTAATCGCAGCGCCACATGTGCAGTCAGTTAAGTGTATGTTTTTAAGCAACGCACTGCTATCCCGCTGCATACTTTAACTATACTATATACTGCGTAGTTCGGCAACGTCGCAAAACCAAATTAATAATGATTGATGATATCTTCTAAACTATGCATTTTTGGACCACCTTTTCTGGGATTCAGGGGTATTTATTTACTGGAGTGAATGTTGTAGGACAGACTTTGAGATTAACAAATCAAATACCTTATATTACTTAACATAAGATATATCTTATTTTTCCGTGCCCGGTTGTCTAAAAGAGATCGCTACGATATAAAATAATGAAATTTATTTAGCACTTGGGTGTTAACATACACTTATTTGTCAAGCACACAATGCAGTACATTAAACATAGTCGAATATAATTTAGAAGTATCAAAAATAAATTCAATTTAGTCAGTCCGTGCGGTCTGTTTCGTCACATAACTATATTTATTTAAATCCTTAAATGGATAATAAATAATAAGTTACTAAGATATTATTTTTAAATTTAGTACCATTATATTACAAATAAAGAATAGAGCAGTTGGCTAGCGCAGAAGACTATATACCAGTAGCTTAATTTAAGCGACTAATACCTGAGGGCCACCGATTGTAAATGTATTTGCTTACTTTGATATAATGTAATGTATTTTCTAGTGCAATAAAGTGTAATCTTTCTCTATAAGTTATTGTGTAACTTGTACTAACATTTCCCATGCCACGCACGAATTATATTTAAACAAAGAAACATGTACAACAATGTATGTAATTTAAGGGAATGTGTCACAATTTACATGCTCCAACGCATTTCACTTGTGATTCAAAGAATTTGTTTCTCGTCTCGAACCTTATACAATTTATAAGCTAAATAAGTTCATAATGATAGTTAAATGATTCGTGGGAGGTTTCGTCGCGTGTCTTGCGAGAGAGACGTCTAATTGATGTGACTGATTTAGAAGTATGTATGTTATTGTGTGCATTTTATATGTATGTTGTCAAAACACATTACCGGCTTATATTTGACATTGACTGGCCTATTTTTCTAGTGGTTAGTGACCCTGACTGCTGAGCCAGAGGCTGTGGGTTCGATTCAGGAAATAGGGAGGCAATCGTGGAGATCTTTGGATGAGGCCTATGCCCAGCAGTCTCGCCCAAAAATCTCCACAATTGACATTGCATTGTGTCTATCAATTTATCAATATAGCTGAAAGAACTGCTGGACAGGCCTTCCCAATATACATCTTGGGTGGGTAATTATGTTATAATCGCCACGCTTGGCAGACGGCTTGGCGAACACAATTACATTATTATAAAGTACAACACGACACAGGGAATAATTTCTCCGTGCGGGTGTAGTTGTATGGCAAAAAAAAAAATAATCAGTTACATTTCTAGTTATCATCATTGATATTGATGTTCTCCCGACCGAATTTCGGCCACGGCGGCCAGTCTCTATGGAGACTAGCCAATTGCGCAAGACATATTATATTGCACTTTCTAATCCATCACTCTCATGATCTTATGGGACGACTAGCGACACGGTCGGAAAGAGGTCAGGTACAGGACCGACGGCTTTACGTGCTCTCCGAGGGACGGGGGTGTAATACCGCCAACTTCCAGACTTCGGGCTGACACTGAGAAATTTCTATTTATGGAAAAATCCCAAAATCACTTTTTGGCCCGACCCGGGATTTGAACCCAGGACCTCATTATCTGCGGGTGAACCCTCCCGAAGCTACCGCTAGACCAACTAGGCAGTCATCATACAAAATGTATAGCAAGTCCCTCCAAAGGTCCATACCGCTGCGGTCATGGATCATAATCCACATCAACTTAATAGTTGTGATTCTTATTATGGCTGTAAAACGATTCTCAAATGACGTACAGACTTCGTTTTTTATTAGGATTCCGTACCCAAAGGGTAAAACGGGACCCTATTACTAAGAATTCACTGTCTGTGTGTCTGTCACCAGGCTTATCTCATGAACCGTGATAGTTAGGCAGTTGAAATTTTCACAGATGATTTATTTCTGTTGCCGTTATAACAACAATACTAACAAACAAAATAAAATAAATATTTAAGGGGGCTCCCATACAACAAACGTGAATTTTTTGCTCGTTTTTATAGATAACTATCTGTGCCCGCGACTTCGTCCGCGTGTTAATTAGTTGATTTAGTTTTTTAGTAAAATAAAATACTTTTTCTAAAATAAAAGTAGCCTAAGTTACGCCTTATTACATCAGCTACCTGCCAATAAAAGTCCCGTCAAAATCGGTCCAGCCATTTCAGAGATTAGCCGGAACAAACAGACAGACAGACAGGCAAGCATTGTAAAAAATGTTATTTTGGTGCATGTACCGTATGTATATTCATATTTATGTAGTAAAAACCGGCTATTTCAATATTACAAACAGACACTTCAATTTTATTTATTTGTATAGATGGTACGGAACCCTTCGTGCGCGAGTCCGACTCGCACTTGGTCGGTTTTTTATTTGACTTCACGCCTTCACATCTCCGAGTAATGGCACGTAATGAATGTCGCTACACACTTACAATTACGCCGCGATCGTACGAAATTACTTTGACATTTACGACAAGAATTTTACTTCATCAACATACAAAGAGTTTTAGGGCGTAAATGTTACTGAAGGATGGAGCATTAACATTAATACTACTTACCTATGATTAGAGGTAATATATTCTCATCTTATTTGAATTTACGTTGTGATAAAAAGAATATGCTTATTGCTTGGAGTTTAATTAGCTTATATGCTTGGAGTTTCCCTGTGAGATCGAATCAAAAATGCTGAGATCCGCAGGCGAACCAAAGTAGCCGACATAGCCCAAAGAATTGCCAAACTGAAGTGGCAGTGGGCAGGGCACATAGCTCGTAGAACTGACAGCCGATGGGGCAGAAAGGTTCTCGAGTGGCGACCACGAACCGAAAGACGCAGCGTGGGCAGGCCTCCTACACGGTGGAACGAGGATCTTGTGCGGGTCGCGGGAAGCCGCTGGATGCGGTCAGCGCAGGACCGGCTATAGTGGAAATCCTTGGGGGAGGCCTTTGTCCAGCAGTGGACGTCTTTCGGCTGATATGATGATTATGATGAAAAAGAATACATAAGGTTGGCATGGTTGGTAAGATACTTGCTTTTCACACCGCAGGTCTTGGGTTCGATTCAATGGGACAGATATTTGTGTGCGTGAGCATGTCTGTTTGTCCTTAGTCTGGGTGTAATTATCAATATAAGTATGTAATTACAGAAGAAATGTAATATATGTAATATATCATTTATCTGGTTTCCATAGTAAAATCGTGGTCAACCTGCTCAAAGAAATATATTACAATAAAAATCCTTATGCAGGCCGGATGTAAATAAAATGAAAATAGTAAAATATAATTAATAGATACTCATTATAATATATTCATATTTTTTTTAGTTATCCTACTAATATTATAAACTAGCCTGTACCCGCGTTTTTACCCGCATTAAACTTCATAAATTATAGCCTATGTGTCAATCCAGGGTGTCAGCTATCTCCATACCAAATTTCATAAAATCGCTCTAACCGTTTAGACGTGGAGAAGTAACAAACATACACACTCACAAACTTTCGCCTTTATGATATCAGTAGGATGCATAGTTACTTACAGTAGAGATGGTGTGATACAGATACAGATTTTGATGAATCTTGTTTTTAATATAGCTTATATATCCGAATAACACATATTAGGCTATAATTTATAAAGTTTACCACGGGTAAAACCACGGGGCACAGCTAGTAACGTATAATAGTATTTGTACTTTAGTAGTTTACACTGAGACCCTTGCCGCCGATTCTCTTCTACAAAACTAAACTTATTTAAATGTCATTACATCTCCCTCTAATATACCTCGTACGGAAAGGAAATGGCCTACTTAGAACTGTCAAACTACTAAAACGCGCACCAAATTTATTATGAGTTTTTGATTAGTCGACAGGTTCGAACTTGTCGCTTAAATTTCTTTAGTATTTCGCGTTAAAACTTTATTGACAAAACTAAATATGCCCTATCCTTTTCCAGCAACTATGCGAGACAGGAACAATATATTAAAGGAAAATATATTATTAAAACTAGCAGTGCCTGCGCACTTCGTTCCGCGTTATAAATATTTTTGTCCCTGCCCGTTTGTCTGCTTAATACTTCGGGTTAAAAATTACGATGATGAATCATACATAGCCTATGACACTCTACAGTAACGTAGCTTTATATTGGTGTAATAATTATGAATAAATAAACGGTTCAGTAGATCCAGAGATTACTCCTTACAACGTCACAAACTCACAAACGTGACCTCTTTATAATATTAGTATAGATTAAGTTCATGTTGAATAGAATCGGAGCCATTGTCTGTATTTTAATAAAAACAATGAATTGTTATCATCATGGCATATCAAAATAAATTTCAACTCCTCAACGAAACTTCGCAATTATTCGATTCAATGAACTCAAATCGATTCAGTCGATGCTTTACGACCTTGTCGATTCTCCCTGTCGTTGAAAATTCACGTGTAAACTTTAATATTTTGTTGTGTAGCCGTAGGTCAGAAAGGCAGTCATTTGTCGCTCGATAATAAGATCGGCCTCTCCACAATAATAGATAATTTGTTTAGAATAAAAAAACCTGCAAATGGGCTCGGGGCCTATAATAAAAACAGAGATATGGCCCTGGTGGGTCGGATCGAGAAATGAATTTAGATTACAGGTTAACGCCGACTTAAGTGTGGGTTCGGGCTTCACCTGTGCTCGAAAAAACATCCGATAAAAAACGGCCAACGGATGGTTGTACTCTTCAGCCCGTCACAAAACCCGGCCAATTTATACCGACGGTTGTCAATCTGCCCGCTTATTATGACTGTTTTCATACCACAAAAACCACTTTTAAGTTATCAACTGTTATCTTTTTACCATTAAAAGTATGAGAAAACTTTTGAGATAAAAATGAACCTTTTTTACTCACTCAACGCCTTTTATGATATCGCAACTGAGCGTTTTAATTCAATAAAAACTAGGGTACGTTTAAAAAACTCGGCTACAGAATACTCGGCACTGAATAATACAATTACGCGTATAAAACCAATATACGTAAATGTTATTTTCCAATAACATGTCGTAAAAAGGATCGCGCGTTGCAGTTGGTCGCCCGGCTGCATCGCATTAACGAGGAGCAAAAATAAAGGCTTTCGACTGAAATTAATAAATTTTAATTGCATAAAAGTACAGGTTGCCGCCGGCTTTAAGTGGTTATAATATCTACTCGCCTCTTGTATATGGGTCGCCTACACGACAGTATTAAATGGGTACGCTGATACAAATAGACGATGATGGATGGGAATAGATTACGTCTGTGCGTTCTAAATCACAGCATTGAGCTCAGAATAATAAATTCAACCGGTTCTTCACATCTATTAAACATCATTTTGATTTGAGTATGTATTATCTATGAGAACATTGAAAACCCCGCTACAAAACGGAACAAAAAGTTAACAAAGAATAACTTTTTTGTTAAGTTAAAGCTCATATAATCCCACGATGAGAATAGTTTATGACAAAAATGTCTCTGTAAATCGAATTTTACACTGTTGAAACGTGTACAGGGAAAATAGAGTCCGTGATGGTCGTCAACAGCGTTTCAACAGTCAATAATACTGACATCGCTTTCAAATAGAAATAAAGGCATGTCCGTACTAAGCGTTTGTGTGGTAGTGGCCCTTCGCATCGGAACCGGTTATGAGAGGAATAGTTACGTCACAGTATAAAAATATAGACAGTACGGAAACTACCTACAAACGCTAGAAACGGCACACTCAAACATGCGCATAGACAAGACTTCTTAGTGGTAGTCGCGGTTAGAGATGTAAAATGACTGAATATGACTAGTCACAATTGACATAAACCTTAAATGTAGGTCATTTACTGTCAAATTCAGTCAATTTGACTCAAATATTATTGTCTATTCTGGACTACAACCCAATTAGTTATTTATTTAGGTACCCAATTTATATGCAAGTTTAAATGAAGCAACGTTTTATTTTTATTATATCATGAGAGGATAAGACGACATCAAACTCAATTCGCGAGGCGATGCGACGTTGCCATTTTGTCTTAAATGCACGCATGATTAGAAATGTAAAATAATTAACACTATATAATAATATTATAAGTCATAAAAACTACTTTTTTGTTTCAATTTAGAAGTTGTAGGCTTTTATCAAAGACAAAAACTTATAAGGTACTAAAGTATTACTGAAATCAAATTGACTGAAAAAGACCGTTTTTGACAGTTAACGACCATTTTTGACCAATTTGACCGTAAATGACAGTCAGTCTAATTCAGTCCCTTTAGTCATTTTCAACACTAGTCGCGGTGCTGTCAGTAGTGAGTGCCGCGTCAAGACGAGTGGTCACGTATAAGTTCACGTATAAGTTAACCAGTAAGAGATTGTTACATTTAAGCAAGCATATTGTCAACAAACACGAATAACAGTATTAATGTAAACAATTGTTGGTTAATAAAATAAACCGTTGCGATCTTTTTAAAAATGCATTGACGGTATTGCGAAGCACACAGCTGTTTGGACGTCGCTACATCAAAAGCTGTCGTATTTTAAACTTCCTGCTGATTTTTGAAACAAAAATATTTAGATTGTAAGAAAAATCAATTTCAAAAGCAATAAAACTTACAACCCAATTGATTCAATAAAGTGTAGACAGTTATTTCATCAACTATTATTACATATTAATATAATAATTATTAAAACATGCATATTTTTCATGCTACTATACAACATGTAACGTAATTAACGCACACCCTCAAACACCCCAATTAAAATATTATGTTGTTATCGTGATACATACACTGAATTTTTAATTTAACATGTATATGCATTGTTATTTACTGAATTAGTTTCTTGGAATAAAGTTTATTTTTCTTTATTTATATTGAATGATGGAATTTGTATGAATACTAATAAAACTGCGATTGAAAAGTCTTATTACTTTAACTTACGGTCCATTTCAATTTGTTTTGACTGTACATGGTTAATATGACAGTAATTTGCGTAGTTTTAATTATTTTGGAATAAAACATTACCTATATTAAAAATGATATAAATCGATTCAGTAAACGTTTCTGAACCAACTATTTTCAGTGTGTGCGTTAATTAAGTTACATATTGTACAGTGAATTGTACAGCATCATTTAAATAACAACACCTGTAATGTGTACTACAATTCTAGCAAAATAAATAAATCATTCATTCATTCAACTAGGCTTAGTTTCCGTACTGTCCATATTTATACTGTGGTTACTTCGTGAACATTCTATAAACAGCTATAGAAGAACCAACCCGTGACTAAATATGCCCACGCGCAACTTGTGTTGCCTGGAATAATTCCCTCGTCCGCGCTGCTAGCAGCCTCATGAACCGACAATTTTCGTTCGGAAGCAACGTTTTATAATTAAATTTAACGCAAGGTTTACGTAGACGCCCATAATGCGATAATAATTGACTTATGATCGAGATTCAATTACGCTTAACGTGCATACTGATATAAGTACGTCCATATTATATATAACTAGCTGTGCCCCTCGGTTTTACCCGCGTTAAGCTTTATAAATTTTTGTCTATGTGTTATTCGGATATAAATAATAGGTCTTTACCTATGAAATTGCCGTTTCGTATGAAAAAATTTAAACGAATTTTTTTCATGAATTTTTTTATTTGTATTAATCGAAGTAATCACCCATGCAATCAATGCATCTTTGCCATCGCAGTGGCAGTTTATTGATGCCCTTCTTAAAGAAATCAGCTGGACGGGAGGCAACAAATTCTTCAAAGGCATTTTGTACTGCCTCTCGGGTATTGAATTTTTTTCCCGCCAAGAAGTTATCCAAATTCTGGAAAAAGTAGTAGTCTGTAGGCGCAAGGTCTGGTGAGTAGGGCGGATGACGGAGAGCTTCCAACCCCAGTTCTTGCAACTTGGAGACCGTCTGCTGTGCAGTATGAGGTCGCGCGTTGTCGTGCAGGAGCAGCGGAGACGAGCGATTGACCAATGCTGGTTGGAGATGCGCCAGCTTCTCCATCATTGTGCTCAGTTCTTCACAGTACACATCTGCAGTAATGCTCACCCCGTTTGGTAAGAAGCTGTGATGAATCACACCGGCGCTAGACCACCAAACAGTGACCATCACTTTTCTAGGGGTAAGTTTTCGTTTAGGGCATTGTTTAGGTGCTGAACCAGGATCCAACCAACTTGCTGAGCGCTTGCGGTTATCAAACAGAATCCATTTTTCATCGCAGGTAACAATGCGGTTCAAAATTCCTTCATTTGTGTGTCTGTTGAGCAGTGCAAGGCACGTCTCGACGCGTACTTCGCGCTGGCGATCATTGAGTTCGTGGGGCACCCATTTGTCAAGCTTTTTTACCTTGCCAATTTGACGCAAATGGACCAATATTGTTTTGACGCTAACGTCGAAAGCTGCTGCTAATTCAGCCGTAGATTGTGTATCATCAGCTTCCACAACCGCCTTTAATTCGTCATTGTCGACCAAAGTCTTCGGACGACCGCGAGGTTCATTTTTCAGGTCGAAATTTCCAGAACGGAAGCGAGCAAACCAATAACAGGTGGTGCGTTGGTTTGTAGTGTTAGCTCCGTAAACGTCGTTGATGTTGCGTGCCGCTTGTGCCGCGTTGCTGCCACGACGGTACTCATATTCCATAATTACTCGAATTTTTAACGTATCCATGATGACGAAAAAGATTGAAATGCGATGAAAATGTAACACTAATCAATAAAGAAATGACTACTTTTGGAAAAAAGAATCCATGTTTTTAAAATAAAATTAATTTGAAATTAGAATTCTTAGCCAAACAAAAATTATTTTGATTTGAAATGGCCAGTACTGCAGAACGGCAATTTCATAGGTAAAGACCTAATATAATCACAATATTATCTATCCGTTCGGTAGTGAAGAAGTAACAAACATACACACACTCAGAAACTTTCGCCTTTATAATATTAGTTTAAACAAAAATAGTCAGAACATATTCGTGGTAATATATAATTATTTCTAGGTACATATAGATATTGTCAAGGATCATGTGTAGGTTTAATTATCAAAATTTTAAATTTTAGCTATATTTTAGTTTGAAGTATGATATATATATATATATAAAATATATATATATATATATATATATATATATATATATATATATATATATATATATATATATATATATATATATATATATATATATATATATATATATATATATATATATATAAGAGTAGAGGTAATTGTGGTACAGGTATATAATACGTATGTAATAGAATCTTATGATTTTAAACATACTTTTATATTTTCCTTGTTGAATAAATTAGGGTTCGATAGTTTGAGAATATTTAATAGCTATTCCCCGCGGTTTTAGCCGCATTAACGTTTATAGATTATAGCCTATGTGCTCTTCGGATATTTAAGCTATATTACTATTAAGTCATCATAATCCGTTCCATAATTTTTGCGTGAAAGAGTAACAAACATCAATACATCTATACTCACAAGCGTTCGCATTTGTAATATTAGTAGGATACACGTTTTTTTGGATTCGACGGGCCTGTTTATCTATACATATAATAAAATCGTAGGAAAGTCAAAACTGTACATTGAATATATTTTATAAAGGATACTTGGGGCGTGATCTACAATCGTTATCGAAGCCAAAAATATAGTTTTTAGAATTTTTGTCTGTTTATCTGTTTGTCTGTATGTATGTCCGGGCTAAACTCAAAAAGTACTGCATGGTTTTACTTCGAATTTTGCATGAATATTACTAAGAGGTCGGGTCAACATATAGGGTACATATTATCACCCTATCACCTACGGGGGATTAGCTGTGATAATTCATAAAGTTTAACGCGGGTAAAACCGCGGGGCACAGCTAGTTGCAAATAAAGAACTTGTCTTGTCTGTTGGTCTATCATTATCATCATCATCATATTGTCCTCACTAATTATGCTAGTTGGTATGATTTCCGCACTTAGTCCCGATGGTCTACTCTAGGTCAGGACAAATCTTTGTATGTGTGTTGTTTATCTATTCTTTCTTTATTCTTTATTGCACACAGAAATACATATTTATATAAAACATTAGAGCTAGCATGTACACAGGCGAGCTTAACTCAACTATGAGTTCTCTTCCAGCAAACCTTTGTCAGAGTGAGAGCTTATATGAGATGGGTTAGAAACAGTGCACAACAATTAAACTTAAAAATAATACAAAAATAATAACAAAACAGAATTTACCAGTGGTAAATAAATATATACATAAACCTGCTTACTAATACTACATACTAAGTTACTTTCGTAACTACATACCTAATTAAATAACATATATATATATATAATAAACATATAATATACACATAAATATTAACTGCCTGCCTGCTTAGTTAATTGAAAGAAGTGTTCTTTTGTCTTTCTCTTAAACACGTCAAGAGATGTTGTAGCGCGAATTGAATGTGGAAGGGCATTCCACAAACGCACTGCTTGAACAGTAAATGATCCGTCATACCGGCTTGAGGAGTGAGAAGACATTCGAAGTAGAAGTGAAGTAGTTGAACGACAGATTTTTTCTCGCGGGACTAAATACTCAAAGCGTTCACGGAGATATGTGGGAGCATTGGGGTTATGAAGGATAGAATAGAGGAATGATAGAATATGACAATCTCGACGTCTCCGAATAGGTAGCCAATTCAACTGCGACCGAAACTCGGACACGTGGTCATACTTTCGGAGGCCGTAAATGAATCGGATACATAAATTCTGTAGACGTTCGAGCTTGTTGAGAAGTTCTTCTATAATATGTAAGTATATAGAAATATACTAGCTGTGCCCCGCGGTTTTCCCCGCGTTAAATTTTATAAATTACCAAAGCTCTTCCCCCGTAGGTGATAGCGTGATAATATGTAGCCTATATGTTGACCCGACCTCTTAGTAATATTCATGCATAATTTACAGTACTTTTTGAGTTTAGCCCGGACATACATACAGACAAACAGATAAACAGACAAAAATTCTAAAAACTATATTTTTGGCTTC
This sequence comes from Pseudoips prasinana, assembly GCA_951640165.1. NCBI lineage: Eukaryota > Metazoa > Arthropoda > Insecta > Lepidoptera > Nolidae > Pseudoips > Pseudoips prasinana. The sequence continues at coordinate 23,986,336 of OX621260.1, forward strand.
GATATCGATAGTAGATCACGCCCAAAGTATCCTTTTTAAAAAATATTCAATGTACAGTTTAGAATTTCCTACGATTTTATTAATGTAAATAGATAATAGAAGATAAGTTTGTTTATCAGTTCTCTGGTTGCCTTAGTACATACTGCCTATTCCGAGTGATTGAGTTGTCCAAAATATGACCATAAGTGTTAAGTAAGTAAGGAAAAATCCACCATCTACGAGCTATTACGTCGTGCACTGCCAAAACCGTTAGAGGTACACATCCTAATAATATTATACATGCGAAAGTTTGTGAGCATAGATGTGTGGATATATGTTTGTTACTCTTTTACGCCAAAACTACTTTAACGCGGGTGAAACCGCGGGGCATAGTTAGTAGGCTATAATTTATAAAGTTTAACGCGGGTAAAACCGCGGTGCCCGGCTAGTATTACATATTTTTGTTGTTATCTACAGGTCAAAATAGAAAATACAATAAGTAAACACACTCTTACTTGGTTTCAAAAGGCGCGCAATTAGATTTTATTAGAAATCAGCAAAACGAAAAAAAAATCTTCGATTCCTAATACCACACGTAGGTGAAATATTTTTTCTTTGACTTTAATTAGTTTCATAAAAATAGTTTTTTAACATGTAATACATAAAAAAGAAATAATATGAAAAAGAATTGGCGGAGGAAAGCTCGTTAAAATCACTTGGTGTTCGACCCTAAAGAAAAGTTATAGACTTTCCGTAATAATCATAATCCAATCAATTTTCGGCCACGGTGGCCAGTCTCAATAGAGACTAGCCAACTGCACAAGTGTGGAGGCTACTACAGGGGCACTTTCTATTCCACCACCAAGAGATCAGGTACCTACAGGACCGACGGCTTTACGTGCTCTCTGAGGCACGGGGGCGTAAATACCGCCAACTCCCAGATCCGGGCGTCAAGATTAACAAAAAGAAAATTGTATGCTCTCTAATAATAATAATATCTAATATCTATCTCTATAGACTAACCATTTGTACAAGTGTGTGCGGAAACACAGAGGCACTTTCTATTCTATCGCTCTTATAATCCGATGGGACGACTAGGAACACGACCGGACAGAGGTCAGGTATAGGACAAACGGCTTTTGAGTGCTCTCCGAGGCACGGGGGCATAAATACCGCCAACTCCCAAATTCCGGGCGTCAAGATTTACAAAAAGTAAAAATCTGTCGATTTTTTTTTCTTTTATTAGAAATATCCCAAATTCCCTTTTTGTCCCGACCCGGGATTTGAGCCCAAGACCTCGATATCGCTAGACCAACGCCGCAGTCAAAACTTTCTTTTACCTATGTTAAGAAAAGAGATTACAGGTAGTCAACCATTGGCATTAAATCATTACAAACGTCTGTCATTTTTTCATCTCCTGAATTAATTTTAAATTTGATTCTATTAACATAATAAAATAAATCATTTACTGCCTCCGGCAACAGTGAAGAAGTAATCTTGACGGGGATCTTAGAGATCGAGGTCGAGAGGTTAATGTTGATTTGTTTATACAAATACATACATGTTTTGATATAGCTAGTTACTAAATTACCTACCGACGTCTGACGGTCGTGTTTTGCGGATACTTGGGCCCCGTTAACGTTTTTGTTGGGGCCCCCAACAAAAACTAATACTGTGGTAACTAACAAAGGAGGGTATAATGAAAAGGTGATGCGAGGTTTAAGCACGATCTCGGCTTCGAGTTGAGTAAAAAATGTATCGTCTTATGGAAATGAAATTATACCTATGAATAATGTTTTCGATTAGCATTTAGAAACATAATCGTATAACATATTGCAGATTTGTCTTCAGTTACTAATAGCTGTTATTATAAAAAAATATGTGTTTATGTTTCTGGTGTTATGTTGTTTTCGTTGGTTGACCGTTAATAACTTTGGACGTCAGATAAAAGTAATGTTTTTTCGGAAGAAGTTGTATTGAGAATGATGTGGGAAAATGTGTAAGTTTAAGTATGATAGTTACGCAGTTATTAAGATAGAATGTGATTGGAAAGTTGGACATTTTCCTCGATAAATGTAAGAATAAATAGAATATAAAATAAAATAATGAGATTCATGCTTTTATTTCTTGAAAATTTATCCTTGTATCTCTGCACTAAGAATTTTTTTCGAGAAATATCACGAATCGCTCCAGTCATAAGCGAAGTTTCTTACGCGTTGAACGTAACATCTATCATTTTTTATCGATTTCGTTTGAATGTTTATCTTATTATTTTTACAAATATTTTCTTACGTTTCCGTAAGTTTTGGGAGAGGAATCTTAGTGTGATCAGCAGGGTTATTTGTTCTGTGTCTGACTGTAATTTATCTATAATATGCATGTATTAACGGGAAGACGCAGCGTGGGCAGGCCCCCTACAAGATGGACCGAGGATCATGTGCGGGTCGCTGGAAACTGCTGAATGCGAATAGCGCAAGACCGGCAATTGTGGAGATCTTTGGGGAAGGCCTTTGTCCAGCAGAGGACGGCTGATATGATGATGATGGTGCATGTATTTAGAAATGTATAAGTACTTATGTTTTTCAGCTGTCCATAGTTCTGACTCTGCCTAGATTGGTTTCAGCAGGCAGTGTATTAATTGTTTCACCTTATATATATATTTTTTTTATATATATTTATTGAGCAAAAATAACAAAAGTTAGTTTTTTGAAGTGGCACAGAAACCTCTAGGGTTTGAGTGTGCCATTTTGTTTTCTGTATTGTTCCTTAGTGTTTTGACAGGGAACATTTTGACTTAATCGAACACCGTGACACTATCTACGAAAGCTTTAGACTTATATTTACGGACAATAGAGCAAGGGTGTAGTCATAAAGAACAAGAACATAAAAGATAAATAAATGATGTCCCGGGACATTATTCACACACGGCCATCTGATCCCAAACTAAGCAGAGCTTCTATTATGGGAACCAGATAACTAATATACTTACAACATATAATACCTACTTATTTTTTGTTAATACAGAAAATGAATCATGTTGTACATATATTTAAAGTTATGTATGTCAGCTATTTTTTTTAAATAAAAGATCAATTTCTTGGTGGGAATAAAGTGCTATGTCGAATTCGCGCAATATGACTTTTATTATGCACTAGCTGTGCCCCGCGGTTTTACCCGCGTTAAATTTTATAAATTATCACAGCTCCGCCCCCGTAGGTGGTAGCGTGATAATATGTAGCCTATGTGTTGACCCAACCTCTTAGTAATGCAAAATTTGAAGTAAACACACGCAGTACTTTTTGAGTTTAGCCTGAATATACATACAGACAAACAGACAAAAATTCAAAAAATATATTTTTGGCTTCGATATCGAATGCAGATCCCGCCCCAAGTATCCTTTTAAAACAATATTCAATGTACAGTTTTGACTTACCTACGATTTTATTATATGTATAGATATTCTACAGATTCAATAAAAATGGCATTATGTTAGTAAAGCGCGTTCTTAATTCAAAAAATCCTTTAAATCTTATAACTGCGTCAATTTTAATCGAAATTTGAATTTTTTTCTAACTGTAAGGTTTTGTTTATGGCCAGTTTTAAAGCCAAAAAATAAAAAAGTAATTCCGCGCCCATATTGCCAATATCCGAGAATGTTAATTAAATACACAATACCGCGTTTATCATACATTATGGTTCCTAAAATTATGTTGATATTTATGTACGAATTCATATTGATGGCAGGCGACCGTAATTTAATTAGTCTCGTTTTCAATAGAACTAAAACAATGATGCCAATGTCCGATGTAAATCAATGAAATATTGTTAGGTTGGTATGCGATATCTATTTGGTTAGTCCACGAATCATTTATAAGCTTTACAATGATGGTTATTTTACAGTATTGATAGATAAACAGCAATGAAAGTAATAATAATTATCGTGGCAACTAAAAGCTACTACAAGTGCACAGAAGTATGGGTATTCAAATTTAGAGTCTCACTAATACGGATAATGTTGCATGCTACCAAATGAAAATCCATAAACTAAACATAGGTTATTATATACTCTTTGATGTAAACAAAGTTAAGTTAAGGAGTATCAGTGCATATTGGAAATAAACCTTTTTTCTTTCTTTCTTGGTTTCTATGAGTGACGTTAAATTAAATTTGGGAGTGAACTTTTATACAAATTATAGATAAATTACACCCAGACACAACAAATAACCATGCTCATCAAACAAGGATTTGTCCCGGGTGGGAATCGAACCCACGACCTCTGGCTTAGTGGACAGGATCATGACTAACCACTAGCCCAACAAGCCAGTCGACATATTATTACACTAATATTATAAAGGCGAAAGTTTGTGAGTGTGTATGTTTGTTACTCAAAAACTACCGAACGAATTTTGATGAAACTTTGTAGTAATTTACTTTATATATCTGAATAAATAACACAGAGAGCACAGCAGAGTATTCTAATATTCTAACACGCTAGAAATCCTAGCAATTCTGTACAGTTTCACTTCCTACTCCAATTTATCCATGTATACTGAGTTAAAAGCTGTATAACAGAGAATCGAGTGACCCAAATAGTTTAATACAGAACGAATGGCCGCGATGCAAGTCACTTGTGAACACAAAGCAGAAATTCGTATTAAACTGCGAACAGTTATTGAACATTTATAGTTTCCGATAAAGAATAGAGACGTTACTATAAAAAAAGAAAGATAAATAACATAAAGATGTCTAGAATATTCTTTTGTCCACAATGATGCTGCAGCAGCATCTGAATTGTTACTAAAATGTAATGAAAAAACATAAATCTCCATCAAGTGAGAAAAAACCAAATAACAAATTTAGTTCAGCTCTTGTTAGAAAACCTAAACACGGTGATGTGAATAACAATATACTTAACTTTACAATCGCGCAATACTGGCAATTGTGATCTTTAGTCCTTTGTCCAGCCCTGTATCTCTTTCAAGTCAAGTCAAAAATCATTTATTCCATAAAAAAATACATTTATGTGGAATCGACATTTTTACCCTACCGTGCAGTGCATGACGTGGCAGATACTGAGAAATACTCCCAGAACTCTCAGTAGGAATCCTTTTTTTAAATCAAATATACTTAATATTAATTACAAGCATGTGTGTCACTCAGAACAACTCAATCCCAAGCACTTTTGTCACTTAAATAATCAGAAATCTTGTAATATGCCCTGGTACACAACTTGGATTTAATAATTCTTTTAAACTTATTCGTAGACAATTTCCTAATAACATTGGGAAGTTTTTTATAGAATCTTAAATAAGAACTATGAGACAAGATCAACCATTGTTCGAAATACAACTTCATAATACGTCTTGCATTCCTACCCATATATAATAACAATATCCTGGGACATTATTCACACACGGCAATCTGATCCCAAACTAAGCAGACCTTATACTATGGAACCAGATAACTGATATACTTCATATACTACTTTTCTTTTGTAAATAAATACTTAAGTAAATAATTACACCCAGACTCAGTCCAAACGGACATATTCAAGCACAAAAATATCTATCCTGGCAAGTATTTACTCACCACGCCAACGTAATATATAACGTAACGTAATATTAGGTCTTTACCTATGAAATTGCCGTTCTGCAGTACTGGCCATTTCAAATCAAAATAATTTTTGTTTGGCTAAGAATTCTAATTTCAAATTAATTTTATTTTAAAAACATGGATTCTTTTTTCCAAAAGTAGTCATTTCTTTATTGATTAGTGTTACATTTTCATCGCATTTCAATCTTTTTCGTCATCATGGATACGTTAAAAATTCGAGTAATTATGGAATATGAGTACCGTCGTGGCAGCAACGCGGCACAAGCGGCACGCAACATCAACGACGTTTACGGAGCTAACACTACAAACCAACGCACCACCTGTTATTGGTTTGCTCGCTTCCGTTCTGGAAATTTCGACCTGAAAAATGAACCTCGCGGTCGTCCGAAGACTTTGGTCGACAATGACGAATTAAAGGCGGTTGTGGAAGCTGATGATACACAATCTACGGCTGAATTAGCAGCAGCTTTCGACGTTAGCGTCAAAACAATATTGGTCCATTTGCGTCAAATTGGCAAGGTAAAAAAGCTTGACAAATGGGTGCCCCACGAACTCAATGATCGCCAGCGCGAAGTACGCGTCGAGACGTGCCTTGCACTGCTCAACAGACACACAAATGAAGGAATTTTGAACCGCATTGTTACCTGCGATGAAAAATGGATTCTGTTTGATAACCGCAAGCGCTCAGCAAGTTGGTTGGATCCTGGTTCAGCACCTAAACAATGCCCTAAACGAAAACTTACCCCTAGAAAAGTGATGGTCACTGTTTGGTGGTCTAGCGCCGGTGTGATTCATCACAGCTTCTTACCAAACGGGGTGAGCATTACTGCAGATGTGTACTGTGAAGAACTGAGCACAATGATGGAGAAGCTGGCGCATCTCCAACCAGCATTGGTCAATCGCTCGTCTCCGCTGCTCCTGCACGACAACGTGCGACCTCATACTGCACAGCAGACGGTCTCCAAGTTGCAAGAACTGGGGTTGGAAGCTCTCCGTCATCCGCCCTACTCACCAGACCTTGCGCCTACAGACTACTACTTTTTCCAGAATTTGGATAACTTCTTGGCGGGAAAAAAATTCAATACCCGAGAGGCAGTACAAAATGCCTTTGAAGAATTTGTTGCCTCCCGTCCAGCTGATTTCTTTAAGAAGGGCATCAATAAACTGCCACTGCGATGGCAAAGATGCATTGATTGCATGGGTGATTACTTCGATTAATACAAATAAAAAAATTCATGAAAAAAATTCGTTTAAATTTTTTCATACAAAACGGCAATTTCATAGGTAAAGACCTATTATTTATGTTAGTTATTTCTGAAAATTGTTTATTTATAAACCTTCTTATTGTTTATTTATAAAGAAACTAATACTAAAGCGATATAAATAAGAAAGCAGATATGAAAATATTGGCCCTTCCCTGGTTTTATATCATCAGTTGATGTGCCATTAATAATTTCAACGCCACTACGGAAATCATAGCTCAGACTATAAATATCCTCCTTAATGGCAACGCCCGTAATATTTCTTCTCTCATCTACATTACTTCTGCAAAAATAACAAAATAGTGTTCGCAGATCGCCACAGCGCGATAAGGCGGACTGCATAGAATGAGGCACTTCAGAAGCAGGGACCGGACAACCCCGCTTCTGAGTTAAGCCGTTTGATAGGGTAACCCGTTCATTGGGTAACTCGTATCGCAGTGTTACCCTTTGATTGACTTACAGCCTCGAAACCCAGTGAAAGGGTTAACACGTTTTTTATGGTAACCACGGGAAGGGGTTAACCCCTTCAATGACTTAAGCCCTTGAATAGCTTACCCTCTTGAAAAGGTTTTATTCGTGTTAACTTGAATTACCCAATCAACTTAGCAGCGTGAAGATGGGAGTAGGTATACTCGCACCCGTGCGGTGCCTCATTGCCTAACTACTTTTAGGTAGGTACAACAAATTTGACGAACGAACGACTTTTTATATTTTAAATTTGAAAGTTTAGTGACGTCAAATAGTCGAGCTAATAATTAACGTGTTATTTAAAGAACTGACTTACTTTAATCTTAATATTGTGACAATCTGTATGATGTGATTATATTTTGTTAAATAATTATTATAATATTTTGCTGTGTGGTGATGGCATAGGATATCATCACCCCATTTTATCACGTAGGGGGCGCAGAAATCGACCGAGGGCATACCTACCAGAGAACCGGCAGCAGCGTTTATCTATGAACTATGACCATCAAACTTTCTTTCGCCAACCCGTCTGCCAAGCTATGGGGCTCTGGGGGTCTGCCAAGCTCCCATTATTTGGGGAGGCTTTTGTCCAGCAGTGGACGTACTTTGGCTGACATGAGGACGATGAAATAATTGACGGGCGTGTTGGCATTGTTGGCAAATGCTTGCTTTTCACGCCGGAGCTCGTGGGTTCGATTCCATCTAGGACAGATATTGGTGTGCATGAACATGTCTGTTTGTCCTCAGTCTGGGTGTATTTATCTATATTAGTATGTATTCACAAAAGAAAAGTAGTATATGTAATATATCAGTTATCTGGTTTCCATAGTACAAGCTCTACTTAGTTTGGGATCAGATGGCCGTGTGTAAATAATGTCCCTGGATATTATTATTATTTAAATTATTGTATAAAATTAACTGATATATTATGGGTATTCTAAAACATCATTGACGTGACTTAAGGTTATGTAATTGTCTATATATTTCATATATACACAGCAACCTTGGTCTGATAAAAATACATTTAGGCGACCACCTAGGAACAAGTTTTCCAAGACTAATTCTGTATTCAATAAAGTTCTTTACCGTAATTTCATATTAGTTACTTATTTATTTGCAAATATAGTTGAAATAAAAATACGGCTTTTGTGGCCTCATTAATTGGCTTAAGGCAACTGCCTGTTTTTTTGTGCCATGATGTCGTCTGAAAAAATGACAAACTGGCTATCCCATATATCTTTTACAGAAACCAATGGCCTTAGAATTTGACAAATGGATGACAATCTAGTAGGACAATCAATTATACGGCTTCTGTAGCCAAATGGCACAAAACGGAACCCTTATAGATTCGTCATGTCTGTCTGTCTGTCCGTCTGTATGCCACAGCCACTTTTTTCCAAAACTATAAGAGCTGTACTGTTGAAACTTGGTAGATGTATTCTGTGAACCGCATTAAGATTTTCTCACAAAAATAGAAAAAGAACAATAATTTTGGGGGTTCCCCATACATAGAACTGATGCTAATTTTTTTTCATCGTACCCGTACATGTGGGGGATCTATGGATAGGTCTTCAAAAATGATATTGAGGTTTCTAATATCATATTTTTCTTAACTGAATAGTTTGAGCAAGAGACACTTCCAAAGCAGTAAAATGTGTGCCCTCCCCCTTGTAACTTCTAAAATAGGAGAATGATAAAACTGAAAAAAATATATGATGTAGATTACCATGCAACTACCACTGAAAATTGGTTTGATCGAAATCTAGTAAGTAGATTTTTTAATACGTCATAAATCGTAAACCGCAATTTACCTTTCATTTAATCAACTGAAATACTTGCTGCTATGGAACCCTTCATGGGCGAGTCCGACTCGCACTTGGCCTGTTTTTTTTAAATATTGAGATGTTATAACGATTTTCGAAAAAAAAGAAGGTTACCGCCGCTCTTGGAAGTAAATTGCAAGCTATTAGCTTTAACAGCGTGTTCATTTCTGATTACATTAATAAAGATATGGACGTTTGTATTAATAGTTATAGTATTTACATATCTCTGAGTCACCTACATTTTAGTCGTCGATCATACCAATTCAATCAATATCTTCTATTATTCTAGAGCAATGAGCTGCCAACAATCTTGTCATTTTTTTTATAATAACTGGCATTGTCACTAGTGATTGAAAAATAATTCAACACCTCTCAAACTTAATCTTTTAGGAAAACGCCTGTTTGTTGTTTTAAAAAATTCCAAACAGCTAAATTTCTAACTGACTAACTTGGCCTTGTCTGAAATATTGTAACTTAATGCCTAAAGACCTTTTAAGATTAGATTAGCATGGTTCTTAAACATTTTAAGAACAATAAGGCTCCTGGTGATAACAGAGTTACAATAGAGCTTTTTAATGCGGATGGTATACCAATCCTACGAGCTTTTCAAAAGCTATTTAACTTCGTCATACTAAAAGGTCAAACGTCACAAGGATGGCACATATTGGAGTGGTAGTGCTTTCTTCAATAAGGGCGATAAAAACCCTTTGAAAAAATAACAGACCCATCACGTTACTGAGCCATGTTTACAAGTTGTTTTCGAGAGTCATTACGAATCGTCTCACGCACAGGTTTGACGTCAACCACCCTCCTGAACAAGCCGGTCGCCGAAAATGCTTTAGTACCATATACCACATACATATGCAGCGGCAAGTTATTCAGAAGACCGAGGATATATCCAGCCATTATGCTTAGCGCTTGATTGAATCGAAACCTGGATGTACTGTGATCTTTCCAAAATTCCAAATTAACTACCGGTATGTCGAGGTGTTAAAGTGTTTGTATGAGAACTCGCAACCTATACGATTGCAGCGAGGCGTGAGACAGGGGATATAACATCTCTATCTCCAGAACTATTCATAGCTGCATTGGAAGATGTCTTTAAGCTCCTGGACTGAAAGGCTTTGGCATCAATCTCAATGGCGAATACATCCCTCACCTTCGTAATCATGGCTGAAACATTGAAATATCTCGGTACAATGCTCGAAGACTTCAGCAGGGTCTCTCTACTAGTGGGTCTCAAAATGAACATGGATAAGACGAATATCATGTTGAGCATTCAGGTTGCACCCATTCCAGTTAAGGTAAGGGACTCTGCACTCGAGGTTGTGGAGAGCTATATCTATACCTAGGACAGACCACCCCACTAGGGAGGCGGTCCAACGCGGTGGTTTTCACCGAAATCTGCGTGCGCCAGAGAACGGGAGGGCGCCAGAAGAAAAGTTCACTGAGTACCGACGGGATGACTACCAGCACGTATTAGTGCACTGGCACGCACGGCTAGAGTTACGCCTAAACGCGCGCCAGCGTGCCGTCGGTGCCATCCTACCTCATTTCAAGGCCTGGGTGGAAAGGAGTCTGCCCAACACACTCTCGCTGAGTGCCCGGCCCGGGTGGCCAAAAGGCGACTCAAGATCTCAATCGGACGGGATCTGTCCCTGCCGGCAATCGTAGGGGCAATGCTGGTGGCTGACTCTTCTAAATGGCACGCCGTGGTCTCCTTTTATGAGGCAGTCATGTTCCAAAAGGAGGCCGCCGAGCGCGAACGGGAGAGATCGCAGACGGAGGAGGCGTCGGGGTGGCGGCTGCAACCGGTAGCCCAACTCCCCCTCGGAGCCGCGGCGGCAGTAAGAGAAGTCAATGTTACCAGCTAAAAGAAGACAGCGATCTGTTTATGGCGTAGTCGCTGTGCCAGACTGGCAGAAGTCGGCAAATAGCGAGGACAATCCAGAGCCCTCTCACGGTACGTGTGGGACCATCATACCATATGGAACTTTTCGCATAAGGGGTGCACCGGAGCAACATACCCGCGTTCCCGGGGCTCCCCCATCAGGCGCCAAGAGAAGCCCACGGCAGGTAGGTTTAGTCGGTGCGAGTCTGACGCATCCATCCGTAAACATTTTTGCGGGTGGCATAAGTAGGCAATCGACCTGCCTTATCAAAAAAAAAGGTAAGAGGTCCACTTCGAGTAGGAGATCAATTGTAGAATCTAACTTGCCTGGGCAGCGTTCGGAAAGCTAAGTTTCTGGTCCCAAATACCAATCAAAAGTCTTCGATTAGTATGTGTTGCCTCCGATTAATTAGGGAACCAAGACGTAGCCGCTCACTACGGGGCTAATAAAACGGCTCATGGTCACCCAAAGAGCAATGGAGTACGCCATGTTCGGAGTTTCCCTCCGAGATCAAATCACAAATCTCAAGATCCAACCAAGAGAGGCAAATAAAAAAAACCGACATAGCTTGAATAATTGCCAAGCAAAAGTGGCGGTGGGCAGGCTACATAGCTTGCAGAATCTACGGCCGCTGGGGCAGAAAGTTTCTCAAGTGACGACCATGAACCGAAAAACGCAGCGTGGGGCCCCCAACAAGATGGACCGATGATCTTGCGAGGGTCGATGACAGCCGCTGGATGCGAGCAAGGCAGGATCTGCAGTTGTGGAGTATCTTTGGGAAGCAATGGACTTTGCCCAGCAGTACCTTCGGCTGATATGATGATAATGGTGATGGTTATGATGATGATGCATCTATTCAATAACGGTGTACGCCACCACGCCTCCGCGGTTTAACTTTAACAGAATGAAAATCAAATTCTTTGTTATAATATAATTATGTCCTCCTAGCCGAATTCCGGCCCCAGCGGCCAGTCTCAATGGAGACTAGCCATGTGAGCGGGACATACCACAAGTGTGTGTGCAAACACAGGGGCACTATCTATTCCATCACTCTCATTATCCGATGGGACGACTAGCGGAACGACCGGAAGGTCAGGTACAGGATAAACGTCTTTACGTGCTCTCCGAGGCATGAGGCTATGATACCGCCAACTCCCAGACTTCGGGCTGACACTAAGAAATTTTTCTTTTTACGCAAAAATCCCATAGACACTTTTGGCCCAACCCGGGATTTGAACCCAGGACCTCGTTATCTACGTATGAAGACGCTACCACTAGACCAACGAAGCGTAACACATTCTTTAAAAAAAGAACTGCTAAATTGCTTTTACTTAATTCTGTAGTACCTACCGAGTTCCAAATTAAAAGAAATTATGACAATAAACAAGAACAGACACGAAAAATTAATATTACAGTGTTTAGCGACAAGCAAAATTGAACTTTAAAATAATAAATTCCAAATTATTATGACTATATGTCACGTGCGGTGGTGTTTATGCAATTATCAAACCAATTTCGATGCGAAAGAGTGCATATTACAATGTCTTGGCTGGAATGGCTTACCCAGTTACAGTGTTACAGGGTATGAAAGGGTAACCCTTTCGGAAGCGGTTCATTACACCCGTTCGAAGGTGTAACTCGTATCATAGGGTTTATTTTTTAAGCGCTTAAAAATACCCGTTCAAAAACCCGTTCAACGAGTATCCGGACGGTCCCTGTTCAGAAGTGTACCTTTGTTATCGGATGCAAACAAAAACCTATCGTAATACAATGGATTAAGACTACTTTTTGGGTAAAATATTTTTATCATGTTGTTCCATAGTGGTACTGATTTGTAGTCGAGATAGGCGAGCGAATGATGCTCTCGGTGGCCGCAACAAGGACACAGTTAAAATTAAACTACCTACATATTATTGTGAAAAGATAAGAAACCGCCTCTACAGCCGAGCTAATATATTAAAATATGTAAATAAATAATAATAACGGCCGGTTGGATTAGTTGGTATATACTTGTTTTTCCCGCCGCGCTGCGGATCGTGGGTTCGATTCCCATCTAGAGGTGCTACCGGCTAAGTCGCCGAACATCGGGATAGCGATCGCCGATCGCTATCCCGATGTTATCTTGTGATGTGGTCTATCTATGGGGGTCTATCTATGTTGATCCCAAATAAATAATGGTTAAGAATGACTTAATCAACCACCACAGTCCTGTCTTGGTGTAATTATCTATATAAGTATGTATTTACAAAAGAAAAGTAGTATATGTAGTATATCCGCTATCTGGTTTCCATAGTAAAAGCTCTGCTTAGTTTTGGATCAGATGGCCGTGTGTAAATAATGATCCAGGATATTATTATTATCTATACATATAATTAAATCGCAGGAAAGTCAAAACTGTACATTTAATGTTTTTAAAATGATACTTGGGGCGTCATCTACAGTCGATATCGAAGCCAAAAATATAGTTTCAGAATTTTTGTCTGTTTGTCTGTATGTATGTCCGGGCTGAACTCAAAAAATACTGCATGGACTTACTTAAAATTTTGCATGAATATTACTAAGAGGTCGGGTCAACATATAGGCTACATATTACCACGCTATCACCTACGGGAGAGGAGCTGTTATAATTTATAATGTTTAACGCGGGTAAAACCGCGGGGCACAGCTAGTTATATTATAAATAGACAACTAACATACTGGAATATACTAATGGATTCCTACTGAGTTTTCTGGTAGCGTTCCTAAGTAACTGCCACGTCACGTACACACGGCTACATATCAAGCTATACATTTCCAGTATAATCTGATCCCGCGTTGTATAGGATTTCCATACAATGAGCGGTCAGCTTATATTGGTATTGTATAGCTTGATATGTAGCCGTTGTACTACACGGTAAGGTGAAAAGAAATGACGATTCCACATATTATTCTGTAACATTTTCTTTCTCTGATCCCAAACTTGGTAGAGCTTCTACTATGGTAGCCAAACAACTAATAAACATACTTACATCTTATCATCAGTCTGATATCGTCCACTGCTGGACATGTGTCTCCCCAAAAGGTTTCCATAACGTTGCCATCTGGCGACAGCAGTTAGATGGTAGTTATAGTACTCAGGTGGTGCTGCTGCCTGACTACCTGGTGTACTTAGGGCCAGCGCAGACCGAGAGGAGCGCAGCTGAGAGGATTTTATTAAGGCACTAGAAAATCAACTTTAGAATTAAAGAAATAAAGTGCATATATGCTTGAACCTGACATAAAACGCTCGCGCGGTCTCAGGCATATTATGTTCAAGGATACCCTGCTTGGTGTATCCCTAAGTCACCTTTTACGACAGCTACACGGGATAGTATGGGGTGGCCGGAAGCAATACGTAATGAAATAATAATGAAATAATGAAATTTATTCAGCACTTGGGTATTAACATACACTTGTACTTGTCAAGTTCACAATGCACTACATAAACATAGTCGAATACAGTATAAAAATTACAAAAAAATAATTAGTCCGTCCGTGCGGTCTGTTTTATCAGATATATATTCTTAAATCCTAAAATAAATAACAAGTTACTAATCTATTATTTTGAAATTTAGTTGTACGATATTAAAATTAAAGAATTGAAGGCAATGAGCATTTGGCTAGCGCAGAAGGCTCTTAACCAGTAGCTTAAACTAAACGACTAATACCTGAAGCCACCCTTTTGGGGTGGCATACATACATCACACTAATATTATAAAGGCGAAAGTTTGTGAGTGTGTCACGTTTAAACGGCTGAAGAGATTTTAATAAAGTTTGGTATGGAGTTAGGTGATACCCTGTGTTAACGCATGGACTATAATTTATGAAGTTTAACGTGAGTAAAACCGCGGGAAACAGCTAGTATTTCTATTATAATATATATATATATATATATATATATAATATAATAATACTATGGAAACCAGATAACTGATATACTACTTTTCTTTTGTAAATACATACTAATATAGATAGATAAATACTTATATACATAGAAAACATCCATGACTCAGAAACAAATATTCGTGCTCATCACACAAATATTTGCACTTACCGGGATTCGAACCCAGGACCACCAGCTTCGTAGGCAGGAGCACTACCAACTAGGCTACAGTGACCGTCAAAGATGAAGGTCATTTAGATAGAGCCTCTGAACTAGTAACTGACTGGCTCTAGCCTCAGGCATTTAACGTTTTTAAAAATATTTATTGTTCAGTTAATATTATATTTATATTCTATTATCGATATTAATTTGAAACGATAAACAAGCCGAAATCAATTTAGAATATTGTTAGCGTAAATATCATGGACTCAATGCTGAAATATTTGAAATATGACAATAATAGAATAATTTATAATAAAAGCTTCTAGTTCATGCACACAACTATCTGTCCTATATAAATTACTAGTATACCCAAACCAGAGCCAGAGTATCACACAAAGATTTGTCTTAGGTGGGGATTAAGTCCACGACCTCTTAGCAATCAGGGACACTACCACTACACTCCCAGGCCAGTCAAAGCTACTTCCAGTTACTTTTACAAAACGTCGCTTGGCAAGTTTTGCGCCTATTGCACAAGGTTTCCTTCATCTTATGATGTGTTGAAAGCTTAATCAAAGGTCGTAAAGTAGCATTTCTTGACATATTTTATTTATATGGGACAGAACGCATCGTAAAGCGGATATATATTTCTATCTCTCATGATTAGTGTTTATTCGTAATTATTTAGTGAGATAAACATACTACCTATGTACAGACGGCAGCTCGTCCAGCTACCCCAGTCTGTCACATTTCTTTTATAGATTTTCAACTTTATCACATAAGCATAAGGTTCACTTTCAATTGGGGAATTTTGACAGTTTGGGGTAGCTTGATGTGCTGGCGTCTGTACATAATATAAAGTCATTGACTTGAAAGCTTAACAAATAATTTAATTATTATTCTGACTGCACGTGTAGCTTAGTGATTAGACGATTAGTCGATGGCTCAGTGTTTCGGATTCTAACCCCGGACAGGACAAATATTTGTGTAAGCCAAAAATGGTTGTTTTATTTAAGTCTGGATGTTCTTTATGTCCGTAAATATCATGTTTCTATAGTACCCCATGTACAGTACAGGGATTTATTTTCCTAGTGCAGGCGTTGTATGTTCAAATCGACTGCACGTGTGGCGCAACGGCTAAGACAGTCGCCTCGCCGCTTCGTGTCGCGGGTTCGAGTCCCGCGCCGGTCAACTATTTGTGTGACCCATAAATAGTTGTTCTGAGTCTGGATGTAATTTGTGTCCGTCTATTATTATGTTTGTAAAGTACCCTGCGGGCATTGTCTTAAAAATATATATATATGTATATCTATAATACTAATATCCTGGGATATCATTACCACACGGCCATCTAATCCTAAACTAAGCAGAGCTTGTACTAGGGAAACCAGATAATTGATATACTACATATACTACTTTTCTTTTGTAAATACATACTTAGATAATTACATCCAGACTCAGGACAAACAGACGTGTTCATGCACACAAATATCTGTCTTGGGTGGGAATCGAACCCACCACTTACAGCGTGGAAGGCAAGTAAATACTTGCCTTACACAAGCAAGCAAAGCAAATCCCGTCAATAAATAAATACGACGAGCATAAAATATAGTAATCGATATAATAATTGGCAGTTAGTCAGCCATGTTGGATTCGATAATAAAAATTGACTGCAGTATAACATTGTAACGATTCAAAAATACCGATGACTGAGTATGACTACACCGTGTGTCATTATTCAACGTGGTTTACAATGCAGACCACATTAGCAACCATACAAATGATTAACACATTACAGACGATTTGCAGTCTGCACGCAAAATAAATCTATCAATGTGCAATGTTCGTGCGAAGGACAATGTCGTCGCCGATCCTTGATTCATTACATATTTATAACATCTTGACTGACTCGTTGGTCCAACAGTAGCTAGTTATCTGCTGAGAACGAGGTCCTGGGTTCAAATCCCGGGTCTGCCCAAAAGTGATTTTGGGTCTTAACTGTAAAATGAATAAATTCTCAATATCAACGTGAAATCTGGGTATTGGCGGTATTATACCACCGTGTCTTGGAGAGCTCGTAAAGCCTTCGGTCTTGTACTTGATTTCTTTCCGCTCATGTCACTAGTCATCCCTTCGGATAGTGATGGAATAGAAAGTGCCCCTGTGTTTGCACACACACTTGTGCACTATAATATGTCCCGCGCAGATAACTAGCCTCCATTATGACTGGCCGCCGTTGCCGAAATTCGCTAGGAGGACTTTATCATAACATTTTGGACTCAAATAGACGTAAAATTTTCATATTGAAAGCTTGGATACCAGTAATAGTAGAACCTAGTGATATTAGACATGATTTCAATGAATTTTAATGTAGGAGTCAGGACATCGAATATGAGATGCCTATTCAGTGTGGTCGAGAATGTAGCTGCGTAGGGTTGCCCTATTTATTTAATAGGAAGACCAACTTTACAGCTTGAACATACAAATATAAATTGCATGACTAACTGGTAGTGGCAGTATGAGAAGTGTCCTCTACAGCTCCGGGAAGACAGCGATCTGTTTGTGGCGCAGTCGCTGTGCCGGACTGGCAGGAGTCGGCAATAGAGGAGGGCAATCCATAGCCCTCCCAGAGTACGTGTCCCGACCATCTGGGACATGGCGCAAAAGGGGAGCACCGGAGCAGCATACCCGCGTTCTCGGGGCTCCCTCTATCAGGCGCCAAGAAAAGTCCACGGCAGGTTAGGTTTAGTCGGTGCGAGTTCGACATAAAAGGTCTCAGGATTTGACCTGTGATACCACGATTTTTGGATGGTTCCCGGAATTGCGGTCGAATTTTGCAAATGTCATGAAAACTGAGCATTTTTAGAAATTTCAGTAAAATACAGCTTAAATTTTAAAGATTTATACATTAAAATAAAGTTAAATAAACTAAAAATATTGCACAATTATAATGAATACTTATCTAGAAGTGGAGAAATCGACTGTCCTGAGCTCCTTAATTTATTCTGTCGGTTATATGTGCCTGGTCGTAGGCATCATCAGTGCCGCCACCAGCGTGAATTATTTGCAAAGCTTCTGCATCATACTGTCGCTAGAGCCAAGTCTCCAGTATGTCGAACCCTAGATATGCTAAACGCCCTCCTGATTGCCTATCCTGAATGCGATGTGTTTGCCGGTAGATGGACAGACATTAGGCGAATATGTTTGGTTTTCTGCGAAAGAAAGTATGCAAGGATGTCCAGTATTTTGTATTGAAATATATATGTAACCCTAAAAATTAAGTAATTGGTTATTAACCGTTTTATTTAACTATAAATAAATAAATAAATCTATACAAGTACGTACGTACGTTTTAAGTATACTTAATTTGTAAATTTATAAGATTCTTTCAGTCTTTTTAAGTCTTTCATTAATGATTTATAAAATGCTCACCTCCCGCTTTGAGCGCAATGTCCAGCGCGTGGACGATAACATTACGACCTTTTTAAAGTATGTTACAAATCTCAGGAATTTACAATAGAAATCAGGCCTTTTCTCCGGACTTTTAGATTTTTGCATTTGGCAACCCTAGCTGCATAGGATTGATTGAATGCGACTGCTACTACGCTACTATGTATAAATATCTATGTAGTTACAGCACTGTTCGGTTTTAATATCTAGTTGTATCTGTGCTCATTGTGTGATAATGATTATTATAATATAGTGACTAACATATACATAACGTGGAAAACCTTAAGAATACTAATAATGTTTTCTGTTTCTCCACTTAAAGTTTATGCTTTTCAAGCGATTACGTTCGCCTTTTATGTTTTTTAAATAATAAAATTGTAAAATGCCTTGTGATCTTCATTTTACTAATTAATTAGACAAATTTTTAACATTACCCAGCCAAAGTTAGGTATACCTAAGTGAGTATGGGTAAACCCCGAATTAAAATTTATTTTACTTATTATTCGGATTTTACCAAAGAAGCTAGTAGTTTTTTTTTACGGGGGGAAATCCTTTATGGATCGTACCGCCGCTGGGGAAGCGACGGGGTATGTCGGACTCCCAGCCAGATGGTAGTGCTGGGTTTACCGACTAAAACCCCACGGTGTTACTCAGCCACCTACAGTCCAGACGCGGCTTGGCAGGATGATGTCTCCCGTTCTCGCTCCGCCACCTCTTTTGCGATCATCACCTCCTCGCAAAAGTTGGCGACAATATCCCAAGAACTCTCGCTTGCAACCATGAATTCGGTCACCGTTGCAAGCGAGAAGTCAGCTGCACCCATTGCAGCACCGAGAACACGGCGCTGTGTCTCCCAGGCTGGGCATTCCACCAATGTGTGATGCGCCGTGTCAACGGGGCTACCACAATGGTGACAACCGGGCGTCTCTTCTCGGCCTATCCGATGCAGGTACTTCCCGAAGCACCCGTGATCCGAGAGTACCTGCGTAAGCCGATAAGTGAGGGCACCGTGCCTTCTCTCCAGCCATTCCTCCATGATGGGTCTTACCGCCACTATCGTGGCGTTTCCCAGCTTGGGTAGTACTAAGTCAACCCGGGTTAACCTAGGTTTACTCCATCTTCTAGCATTACCCGTAACATATGTATTAATAAGCTAGAAGGAACGATAGCTAGATAGATAGATAACTCTTTATTGTACACCAAGTAAAATAAAATAGAATGAACAAGGATACATTACAGAAATGTACAATTGGCGGCCTTATCACTAAATGTGATCTCTTCCAGACAACCTAGGCAGGGATTGGAGTATGGAATAAAAGAGTTTGGGTAGTTGCCAGTGTACAAAAATGATGAAATGGTACGCACTGGTACCATGACTAAAATAGTGAACTTAATACGCTACAAACTTATACTTAACTTACATATTACATACCGTCTATACTATATATACCTATATACATATTATATGAATAAAAAAAAATATACATTCTTGAAAATTATAACCATAATGTACACGAGAGCTATTTTTACTGCTGAAGTTCTAGACCAATTAAAAGTAATCAATGTGTACTTTGTTGAAGAGACAAGTAGTGTTCGATACAACGAGTATATCAAAAAGTTTTTTTTATTGTGGCTATCAATTAAGCATTGACAAATAATTATGTGAAGTCTCTTTTGATTTAAGCCGATATAACCAGGTATCTCCGGGCTGCGGTTAAAATAAAATTGAAATGGCGACTTCCATTATGTTGAATAGTAATAGGTCTTTACCTATGAAATTGCCGTTTTGTATGAAAAAATTTAAACGAATTTTTTTCATGAATTTTTTTATTTGTATTAATCGAAGTAATCACCCATGCAATCAATGCATCTTTGCCATCGCAGTGGCAGTTTATTGATGCCCTTCTTAAAGAAATCAGCTGGACGGGAGGCAACAAATTCTTCAAAGGCATTTTGTACTGCCTCTCGGGTATTGAATTTTTTTCCCGCCAAGAAGTTATCCAAATTCTGGAAAAAGTAGTAGTCTGTAGGCGCAAGGTCTGGTGAGTAGGGCGGATGACGGAGAGCTTCCAACCCCAGTTCTTGCAACTTGGAGACCGTCTGCTGTGCAGTATGAGGTCGCGCGTTGTCGTGCAGGAGCAGCGGAGACGAGCGATTGACCAATGCTGGTTGGAGATGCGCCAGCTTCTCCATCATTGTGCTCAGTTCTTCACAGTACACATCTGCAGTAATGCTCACCCCGTTTGGTAAGAAGCTGTGATGAATCACACCGGCGCTAGACCACCAAACAGTGACCATCACTTTTCTAGGGGTAAGTTTTCGTTTAGGGCATTGTTTAGGTGCTGAACCAGGATCCAACCAACTTGCTGAGCGCTTGCGGTTATCAAACAGAATCAATTTTTCATCGCAGGTAACAATGCGGTTCAAAATTCCTTCATTTGTGTGTCTGTTGAGCAGTGCAAGGCACGTCTCGACGCGTACTTCGCGCTGGCGATCATTGAGTTCGTGGGGCACCCATTTGTCAAGCTTTTTTACCTTGCCAATTTGACGCAAATGGACCAATATTGTTTTGACGCTAACGTCGAAAGCTGCTGCTAATTCAGCCGTAGATTGTGTATCATCAGCTTCCACAACCGCCTTTAATTCGTCATTGTCGACCAAAGTCTTCGGACGACCGCGAGGTTCATTTTTCAGGTCGAAATTTCCAGAACGGAAGCGAGCAAACCAATAACAGGTGGTGCGTTGGTTTGTAGTGTTAGCTCCGTAAACGTCGTTGATGTTGCGTGCCGCTTGTGCCGCGTTGCTGCCACGACGGTACTCATATTCCATAATTACTCGAATTTTTAACGTATCCATGATGACGAAAAAGATTGAAATGCGATGAAAATGTAACACTAATCAATAAAGAAATGACTACTTTTGGAAAAAAGAATCCATGTTTTTAAAATAAAATTAATTTGAAATTAGAATTCTTAGCCAAACAAAAATTATTTTGATTTGAAATGGCCAGTACTGCAGAACGGCAATTTCATAGGTAAAGACCTAATATATTGAAATAACACGCCTTCTCGGAAGGATCACTCAGTAATTAAATAAATGTAGAGATTACCAGATACTGGTAAATATTTAAAGTTAGTTATGCCCCGCGGTTTTACCCGCGTTAAACTTTATAAATTATAGCCTATGTGTTGATCCAGGGTGTCAGCTAACTCCATACGAAATTATTGAAATAAAATTATAACGAACATACACACTCACACGGTTACACACTCACAAACTTTCGCCTTTATAATATTACTCAAACTAGTTTAGCTGACCCTTCCCCCCACACCGATGAGCTCTGGCGACCTTACTCACACTGGGAAACTCAACATTTAAACGATTAATGTAATTATTAAGGAATGTCTTCTGTAAGGCGGAGTGTACTTCCCTAGTCGGGCTGCTCTTTGAGGGAATGAACGCTGTGCCCTACCTCTCTTAACTCGACTAAGCCAAACCCCTCCAAATGGCAACGTTATGGAAATCTTTTGGGGGAGGCCTATGTCCAGCAGTGGACGATATAATGCTGATGATAATAACATATTAAAAAATGATAAGATAAATACACTTTTTCTTATCTTTCTTCCGGCAAACGTTCGTCAGAGTGAGATTGGCGTGAAAAGGACTGTATACAGTGCACAACAAATAACTCGTTTTTAAAAGACTTATAATGTTTAGCTTTATTACTATTTCTTATCTGATTGTTACTTGTAACTATATGTGGTACAGTAAACGTTTTGGAAACCTTTGGGGCGTGCTTGGTAAATGCTCGCAGGTCGTGGGTTCAATTCCCACCAAGGTCTTATTTTGTGTTGAGCATGGCTGTTTGTCCTGAGTCTGGGTGTAATTATTGATATAAGTATGTATTAACAAAAGTAAGTATATGTAATATATCAGTTGTCTGGTTTCCATAGTACGAGCTCTACTTAGTTTGGGATCAAATGGCCGTGTGTGTCTAGTCTCCTAAATTAATTGCGCGAGCTTTAAGCAATATAGTTTTTTTTCCAGCAAACCTTCGAAAGAGTGAGACTTGAATAAAAAAAGTACAGCGTACAACTAGTCATTCGTTTTTAAAAGTCTTAATGTTTAGCTTCTTTATTATTTCTTATCTGATTGTTACTTGTAACTATATGCGGTACAGTAACTTACATAATAGGTACTCATAATACGCCATTGGCACCACAATCCACTTCGTACAAACGCCAGCATATCCAGCTACCCAATCTGTCAAATTTCTTTTATAGATTATCAACTTTATCACATAAGCACAAGGTTCACTTTAAATTGGGGAAATTTGACAGATTGGGGTAGTTTGATGTGCTGGCGTCTGTACATTTACATTGTATAAAGTTTTTATATGAAACAATAACGACATTTCAAAGAAACGTAATAACCTTGCTTTACGTCCGTTTTTTAGTTTAATAACAAATTTTAGAACTCGAAAACAATAAGCGGCGTTTATAATAAAATACTGTGAATGTCTTAACAAAATCCATTTATTTTTAGTGACATATTGTCCTGAATACAACCCATTGTTTGGACGTCGTAAACATTGTCCATGTGTGGACTTTAGGGCTAGCAGACTTGTAAAGTTGCGTTGTTATATTTGTGAATAACAGACGGTCTGCAAACTATTGTTGAAATTTAACAAAGTTAGGACAAGCTGAGACTAACGATAATTAATTATAATCTTCTAGTAATTTATAAATTTCAAATTAAATGTAGCGATTTAAACATATTGATATCCCTGTGTAGTGGAGGAACTTCCATATGTACATATATACATAGACTCACACCTGTTACCCAGAGGGGTAGGCAGAGACAACTGAGGACTTCAATTTGTCACGATCCTGACACACCTCTTTCGTCTTAATGTTATTATATTCTTCATACAAGCTCGCCGGTTTAGGGTTCTTATGACCTGGCCTTTCTTGAGAACGTCTCCGATTTGGTCAGACTATGTTCCCGAGATCTTCTCCTTCCGGTTGTACCATTCACACAGGCCAGGTATACTTCTTTTGTCAATCTTTTTGAGAAGAAACTTACAGGTGTCTAATTTACAGACACCCCAAGATACGTAACAATGGTTAGGGATGTATTCGTATCAATAGTTCGTAACAATATACGAGTATGATGGTATCAAAATTTAAATTTCAATATTATTTATTGCAATCCATTTAAGATTATACAATGCTGAAAATTTGAAATTTTAACCACATCAATAAACATCATCATCATATCAGTCGAAAGACGCCCACTGCTGCACAAAAGCCTCCCACAAAGATCTCCCCACATCCAGAGGCGACACAATAAACTTATCTATATAGAAATAATGATTTCAATAACATACATAGAATTAAAATATTAAAAACAAGAAAATATATTTATAGTAACATTAGGCTAAGAACATTGTTACTAACTACTCGTGATCTGTAATTTGCTAACACTAGGTTAAGAACACTGTTACTAACAAATTTATGGACCAAAGTCTGAAATAAATGTAATAATAATAATAATAATATCTTTATTTTCATAAAAAGTGATTGCAGTTACAACTAATAGTTTCACATGGCAGTTCTTACAACTATTTTTTATACAATCTTGTGGGGGTAGTTCTGCTATCCTTGATAGGTTAATTACTAACCTGTAGTAAGGAACAACAGTCCGCTTCCCTTTGGTATGAACAGTAACAATAATAGTTAAGATGTGTATTAGATAATAGTTTACAGTTACTAAATTACATATAAATAACATGCAGTAAAATGGTGTGTCCGTGTGTGTTTGAATGGGCGTGTGTTTATGTGTAATGTATTTATTATTATTATTATAGTGGGTGGGAATCGAATGCAACCGTATCGGAGCCTCTACCTTTTACACACGCGTAGCATTTCAGAAGAGTATCATCCAAAATACTATGAGCGTGTTCTCCAGGGACAACCCTATCGTGAGCATGTGTGAGTGGGTCGTGTATATGCAGATACTAATTTCGCTTTCGGCGACGTCAGCGTTTAACGTTTCGAGCGCGCCGCGAGTTTTAATTTGTGATCAATTATGCGAGAGCACTGTTATTTATCGTTGTTTTATTTCATTTGCCTTCTCACAACGACTGTGGGTGGTCTGATCACGATTTTCGGGTTGCGATGTTCACCAATAAGTTCCACTGATTGCGCCATAGAGTTAGCAATGTGTTAACTAGCTATGTTTAATTATTTTTACGGTCGTTTAATGTCGTGATGTGATATGTTTTATGGTTACGGTCAATATGTTAGAAATCAAATGTACCGAACTAAAATGTTGTAAATTATATGATTTTAGTATACGGTTGTACCGTGACGGTGGTCCCAGTCACGGTATACAATGTGTAATTAAAATACCTCAAAATATTATTGATTATCTTTTGGACAGTTTTTGGGCTCAAATGGCAGTAATTATAAAATATGAAATTAAAGTACTACCTACTGCACGTATGGCGCAGCGGTTAAGACAGTCGCCTCGTCATTTCGTGTTTTGGGTTCGATTTCCGCAAAGGACAAATATTTGTGTGACTCATAATTAGTTGTTCTCACTCTAATTGTTAATATTAAAAATATAATATAATAATTCGCATCAAAGGGATAAATTTCTAAATTGCGAGAATTGTCTTTAAAAAAATTTACCTAAACAAAATTTCAAATGTCAGGTGATCAAACACTGATGCACTCTCTATACATTCGATTTTATAATCCGATTTAACGGCGATCCAACCCAACCGAGAAGAGATCAGGACTGAAAACTATGAGTGCTCTCCGAGACATGCGGATTTATGAGATCCAGACTCTTGACTTCTACTGGGTGTGTACTTGTCTGCAAAACCAGAATCGGAATATTAAGCCAGGATGTTTTTTTTCCTTTATTTTTGGAAGAGGGCTTGTTCCAAGCCAGGATGTTGTACCTTGTAATTATAATAATAAGTACACTTTACTCCACTTTAATTGACAATCCAGAAAAAGTAAACAACAAAAAAGTTAATGCAATAGGCGGCCTCTTTCAGGTAACCAACACATGCACACACACACCCACACACACACACACACACACACAATATATATACATAGGTATAGATACATAGCATGATTGTAATATTATATAGTAGTAGGTTCTGAGTTCTAAGCCAACATACACAATAATAATTTATATCTTCCACATACTTAGCGTAATTAACCGAAACATGGTCGAAAATTAATTAACGAGCAAAATTTTGTTGTATTAAATTTTGGCGGTTTGACTTAATGTTATGTCGGAACAGAACACCTCCGCGAGGAAAGCACGAGAAAATTTAATTAGTACAAATTATTACTTCCAACAAATGAACACATCCTTAATCTCTGAAGCAATTATTCATCCCCATAAGTATATAAGACAATATGTCGGTTTTTTTTATTCATTTTACTAGCTGTGTTCCGCGGTTTTTCCTGCGTTAAACTTTATAAATTATCACAGGTCCTCCCCCGTAGGTAGCGTGATAATATGTAGCCTATATGTTAACCCGGCCTCTTAGTAATATCCATGCAAAATTTGAAGTAAATCCATGCAGTACTTTTTGAGTTTGGCCCGGACATACATACAGACAAACAGATAAACAGACAAAAATTCTTCGATATGGATTGTAGATCACGCCCAAAATATCCTTTTAAAAAAACATTCTATGTACAGTTTTGACTTTTCTACGATTTTATTATTTATTTTATTCTAATTACGACAAATTAAACATGTGTAGCTCTGTGTAACTATTATTTATTATTCTATAACAGAGAAACGACTTTTAAAGTTTATTTGTCGCAATAAAATTAAATAATCAAACAAAATTATTTTTCTAATATTTTTGACGACTCAAAAAATGACAGCCATTGAGTCATAAATAAATCTGTTTTATCTTTTATAACTGGCCAAGTCATCTCACCATAAAGGAATACAATCTTGTAGGTATTTCTAAAACAAGAGTATGGTTCCTCACGATTTTTTTATATATTGTTTTGGAGGTAGACGAGCTAGTGGCCCACCTGATGGTAAGTAGTAACCACTACTCATGGACATTCGCAATGCCATGGGGCACAGCAAACCACTGAATGCTAAAATATAAAATACATAACTATATCCTGTGGTTTCACCTCCCGTTGAACTGTATAAATTATAGCCTATGTATTATTTGGATATATAAGCTAGTACAAAGTTTCATCAAAATCCGTTTTGTAGTTCTTATGTGAAACAGTAACAAACAATACATTTATACTCACAAACTTTCGCATTTATAACATTAGTAAGAATATCTTGGGACAATTCCCTCACAAGATCATTGGTTGATCACGTAACGTAAAATTCTATTAAATAATTTTATTTTACTATTATTCTACTCCATCATGTCTGAGCACGATCTCAAACATGACAGACAAGAATAATATTATATACATAATAATATTCTTTTACACAATTTTATGATATTATTGTTAAGATTTGTTACTGGTATAAAATAGTATCACAAAATTATGTAATAGAGTTTTGTCGAAGCAATAATCTATTATTCTAATCTGTCATGTCTGAGAACGACCACAGATATGATAGAAAATAGCTCGTTTTGCAAAAACTCGCTAATAATAATAGATACGCGAGTTATGAGCATAACGAGTGGTTTTCGGTGTTTCTTTCTGATTAAATTCGTTGCGGGATCCAAGACAGTTACAGCGATTGCAGTTTTAGTTTGGTGCAGTTTTAGTTTAAACGAGAGCCTCATTTAAACTAAAACTGCACCAAATTTATTCTTACTGTACGCATGCATCTCTGGATAATTTTTTTTATCGGGACTATTCCCTTCCTCCTAACCACCACTGCAACTCCTGTACGCCAGGATCAACAGTGGCACACAATGAAATGACACTGAACGGCGAGGCTCAGGCATATCCCGGGGAATTGCTTTAACTGTCTTGGATCCCGCAACGAATTTAATCAGAAAAAAAACAAGGAGGAATTAGAAAATTAATCTCCTGATTGAGGCAGAAAGAAATGTTAGGACAAAAAAACTTGTGCTAAAGACGAATCGAAGAAAATTCAACTAATACTTAAACAGACCATCAAGCTTAAATTGCTAGATTCGTCTTAATTGGCTCTCGAGGTTTTAATTAATACTTTCTTTACTTAGGTATGTGAGTCAATAGAAGTAATATTTAAATAACTTGATAATAAAATGTACAAAATGGAGATAGACAATTACAAATACTAGATGAGTGAATAAGTTATATGTGGATCTTAGCCCTGAAATAATAATAGGGCCACCTATTACATCATGTTCATTGTCTACGAATAAGTTTAAAATAATTATTAAAGCCAAATTGTGTAGCAGGGCATATTACAAAATTTCTGATTATTTAAGTGATAAAAGTGCTTGGGATTGAGTTGTTATAAGTCAACATACATGATTGTAATTAATATTAAGTACATTTTATTTTAAAAAAGGATTCCTACCGAGTTTTCTGGCAGTGTTCCTCAGTAGCTGCCACGTCATGCAAATGTAAAATTTTTACGGAATAAGGAATTTTTGACTTTGACTTTGACATCCCGTGGGTGTCTAGCAACTAGCAACGTTTTGGAAACCTTTGAGGGTCGCCCATGTCCAGTATTGTACAATATCAGGCTGATGGTCTAAAGTCTAATTATAGATCTTCAACCAATGACTCACATACGCACCCACACATATACCCACATACGCACACACGCACACACACTTGGACACGCGCACACAAACAATTCGCTCCATAACGTGGATCACCATACATCTAATTTTGTACCAAAACTTTTCTCAGGAGAGTGTCCTGGAGTCCTGAAATACGGGGTTTCTCTAGTTTAGGCTCCAGTCCACCTCATTAGTATATAAAATTATAAGTACCTGTTTAATTTATTTGTGTCTATATTTACTGTGTTGTGGTGGTTGATGGTGTTAATAACGTAGTATTAATGTGGTCGAATTTAAGTCATGCCGGCTTCTCTCAACGGAGACTTGCTGTCTACGCTGGATATATTATAGTTAATGCACAAATGTGTGCGCAATTACGGGTGCACTTATATCATACCCCATTGGGGTAGCTTTTTGATACGACTGAAAAGCGACCAACGGCTTTACAAGCTCTTTGAGGCAAGGGGGTGTAATACATACCTCCAACATCCAGACTCCAAGCTGATACTGAGTATTTTCTAAGTAAACTACCGGTAGATTAAGCTCGTGGTTGAGAGTTAATTTAATAATTAATTTTAATATAGTAGTATTCAATTTAAATATAATAGCTTAGAGACTTGTTATTTTTTAAGGATTAAAAAATATATATGTCATAACACAGACCGACAAAAAAAAATTCTTATGCCTTTTATAATGTATTTGACTATGTTTATGTACTGTATTGTGAGCTTAACAAGTACAAGTTAATACCCAAGTGCTGAATGAATTTAATTATTTCATAAAAAAAGTCCCAATATCGTTTCTTTTTTTTACTCAAACCAAGAGTTCGTTATCTGCTGTTGAATACGCTGCCGCTAGACCACCGAAGCAGTTAAGTATTCCATTAATACACCCGTAAATGACTTCTGTTTGCAGATAATTGTTCTTTCTTACCTCTGGCACTGATTTTTGAACTTGTTTTAATAATGATAGGTTTCATAAAAACAAGCCAACAAGCCGAGCTTAATTACACCCATAGGCTAGCACTCATAGACGCATAAATTTTACAGTCACAACCTTTTTAAGTATTTAATTATGGATAATGAAAAACAGAAATATCCTTCAAAAGTCCATATTGAAGAATTCACATTAATGATGATGAAGTCCTTCAAGCCAAATTTCGGCGGCCACTCTTAATGGAGACTAGCCAACTGCGCAGGTCATATTATAGTGCCCAAGTGTGTGCGCAAACACAGGGGCACTTTCTAGACCATGACTCTCATGAACCGATGGGATGACTAGCGACACGACCGGAAAGAGGTCAGTTACAGGACGTACGGCTTTACGTGCTCTCCGAGGCACGGGATATGGTACCGCCAACTCCCAGACTTCGGGCTGATATTAAGAAATTTTCTTCAGTCAAACCGTTTTGTATATGTAATGGTCTTATAGGTACAGACGCTAGCACATCCGGATAACTGGATGTGCTAGTGACTGTACCTATATCAATCTGTCAAATTTCTTTTATAGATTACTTTATCGCATGAGCATAAGGTTCACTTTCAATTGGGGAAATTTCAATTGGGGATAGCTTGATGTGCTGGCGTCTGTACCTAACAAAATTTTTATTTTATGCCATATTATAATTTACAGTATATATGCGGAAGATAGATTCGTAAAATTGTGGAGATTTTATTATTGCTTATTAAAATAAAGTTATGATCATTTTTAAAGATCCTGCATTTTTATATCTACAAAGAAACAAACAAACAGTTAATTAATAGCTTTGAATATAATTTTAATACCGTTCTAATTGGAGGCAATCACACTAATATTATAAAGGCGAAAGTTTGCGAGTTTGTATGTTTGTTATTTCTTCTCGTCAACGGCTCAAACGATTTTAATAAAATTTGGTATGGTGTTAGCTGACACCCTGGATTAACACATAGGCTATAATTTATAAATATTAATGCGGGTAAAACAGCGGGACACAAAACAAAGAAGAAAATAGACGTCTATTCTATGATTTCTTTGATCTGCACACCGAGTTTGACCGGCCATTTTGTTATTCCAAGCGCATCGGGCGCTCCACGACCGGTTAGCGGTAAATTGTTCTCCGTAATGTGATTCTAATTGACCAGCTAATTCTTACTGGGCATACACTCAGTTAATTAGCCATTGCTTCAGACCGCTTCTTGTATTGTATGAGGCCTTTTTGTGGTCAGTGGCGCCGTATGAATATAGAGAGGTTCACTTGGAGATTAGAAGGAAGTAAAATCAACACAAGAAGTTTAACAAAGGAGTTGGCTGGCCGGGTGGCTTGATTGGTAGATGCTTGCCTTTCACGCCGCAGGTCATGGGTTCGATTTCCACCCTGGACAGATATTTGTGTGCATGATGAAAAGATAGTTACACCCAGACTCAGGACAAACAGAGTCCTGAGGATGGGTGTAATTATCTATATAAGTATGTATTTACAAAAGAAAAGTAGTATTTGTATATGTAGTATCAGTTATCTGGTTTCCATAGTACGCACGGCTACATAACAAGCTATACATTTCCAATATAAGCTGACCTGTCATTGTATGGAAACCCTCTACAAGATCAGCTTATACTGGAAATGTATAGCTTGATGTGTAGCCGTGTGTACAAGCCCTGCTTAGTTTGGAATCAAATGGTTGTGTGTGAATGATGTCCCAGGACATCATTTCATATGATGCCTGCGTTTGAGTGGCGTATATAAATGTACATATATTTAGTCACAGCATAGGAAATATACGTGTTTTTTTCCGCTCAAAGAGCAACTCTCTGCGACTCCTCTGTTGTTGCGAGTGTATTGAAAGTCCTAGACTATTATAAATTACCAATCGTTCTCCTATGTTCACCACTGCCATAATTTAAAGGAAATTTTTGACTGCCTCGTTGGTGTAGCGGTAGCGTGTTCAACTGCAGATAATGAGGTCCTGGGTTTAAATCCCGAGTCGGGCTAAAAGTAATTTTGATATTTTTCTGTGATTGATTTTTGATGTGAAACATCTATAGCCGCACGTAAAACAGATTTCTGGCGTGGCGACGCATGCCGTGGTTATTTTTTTTTTTTAGTTCCTATCACAATATGTTCTTTTCGACTTCGACTTCGACTTTTACTTGGACTTCGACTTGACTTCGACTGCGACTTATACTTCGACTGCGACTTATACTTCGACTTCGACTTCGACTGCGACTTATACTTCGACTTCGACTTCTGCATATTACTTTTACAAAATAATTTTGATGTTTCCCATCTGCCAGGCGTCCCGTGACGACTGTGATTATATTAGTAAGTTGGTGGTATTATACCCCCGTGCCTCAGACTGTACGTAAAGCCGCCGATCCTGTACCTAACCTCTTTCCGGTCGTGTCGCTAGTCGTTCTATCAGATCATGAGACACACACTTGTGTACTATAATATGTCCCGTGCAGATGGCTCGTCTTCATTTAGACTGACCGTCGTGGCCGTAATTCGAAGAGCCGGACATTTATAATTATTAATTAACGGGAATTAATGAGATACATAATCCTTATTGTCGGTATCACTTGTGTTCGATTTGGCTTAGCCATTTTTTAGCAGTCGCAATATCGAATTTATTCAATACTAGCTGTGCCCGCGACTTCGTCCGCGTGTTAATTAGCTTATTAAGTTTTTTTATTGGATTTTCTAAAATAAAACAATTTTTCCTAAAATAAACGTAGCCTAAGTTACTCCTTATTACATCAGCTACCTGCCAAAAAAAGGCCCGTCAAAACCGGTCCAGCCATTTCAGAGATTAGCCGGAACTAATAGACAGACAGACAGACAAAAATTGTAAAAAAAAATATTTTGGGGTATGTAGCGTATATGTATATACATATTTATGTAGTAAAAACCGGCTATTTCAATATTACAAACAGACACTCCAATTTTATTTATTTGTATAGATATGTATAGATATTTCGTTACATACCCAATAAGATAAGACGGTATTATTCAAAACAAGAGTGGTTTTAAATTCGTTAGTTATTTCTGGGAAGTATGGTGCTTCTAAATAATACATATACTACTACTACTACATATAATAAAATCGTAGAAAAGTCAAAACTGTACATTTATTTCTTTTTTAAGGATACTTGGGGCGTGATTAACTTTCGATATCGAAGCCAAAAATATAGTTTTTAGAATTAGAATTTGTCTGTATGTATGTCCTGGCTAAACTCAAAAAGTACTACATGGATTTACTTCAAATTTTGCATGAATATTACTAAAAGGTCGGGTCAACATGTAGGCTACATATTATCACGCTATGACCTACGGGGGAGGAGCTGTGATAATTTATAAAGTTTAACGCGGGCAAAACCGCGGGGCACAGCTAGTTCCCAATAAGATAAGACGGTATTATTCAATACAAGAGTGGTTCTTAAATTCGTTAGTTATTTATGGAAAGTATGGTGCTTCTAAAGAATCTTATAATAAACCGTATGCAGACCAGACAAAGGCCCAATGAGGGCTACCGCGTATCAATTTGCCGCTAGAGGCGCTACCATCGCGGCAGGTCTACGAAACGTCAAAATACACTGTTTTTGTTCGGGTTACGCTGTTTATTAATAAAAACTGCGATTATAACTAAAAAATTTGGTTTAAAACTAAATAAATTACAAAATGAGTAACAGCTCGATGACTGTAATAAATATTTGAAAAAATATTTAAAATCCTGTTAAAGTGTTTCATAAATATCATGCCGCAGTGTTGTGCGGGGACTGCACAACACTGCGGCATGCTATTTAAGAAACACTTTAACAGGATTTTAAATATTTTTCGTAAAAACATTCGTCGCGTCCACAATAACAATGATTTTGATCAGCTATAGTGGACCTTCCGCGACAGTGGCGCCGGCTGGTGAGCACAAAAACGGTAGCCCTCATTGTTCACGTAGGTAACCATAGTGGTTGGCTTGCAAACCACACAACCGGTTTCTTGAGGCAAGCTGTAGTGCCAGTAAAGTAAACAGGGGCGTCTGAGTTATTTAGCCACATAATATTATTATGTTATCTACGTAACTTGATGAGGCGCTCATAGCTAGATGCTCTCACCGGTCCGTGGGTGAGCGGCGAGGTTAAGCAACTACGTTCGCGGTCAGTCCATAGATGGGTGACCGCCAAAGTGGTTTAATTCCTGAGCGTCTCCGTACTTCGGAGGGCACGTTAAGTTGTCGGTCCCGGTTGTAGTCATTAGACAACAGTCGTTAAGCCATGTCAGAGGCCTACTGGGCGGCTTGAACAACTCTGACACTAGGGTTACCACTGCCCATACGATAAGTAAGTACGTAACTTGATTAAACCTGACACTGAGTCGGAGTTCCTTATAATTATAATATTGGTAATAAATATTTTGAAAAACAAAATGTATTAGTATAGTTATTAGAGGGATTATTCGATGTCTTTTAGTGTAAATAGGGTTTCTGTAGATTTTTCTAATTATAAGCTAATTTATTATAATTAATTACATTATTTAATTTAATTACTAACTTTTGAAAATAAATATGTATAGTTTCATTTTTTTTTTTTTTTCAAAATTTGAATTGTGTTGAACTGTTCATGTCAATTTATTATGTTTCAATTAATTTTGTTGATTGATTTTATCTTATTTTGATTACATTGTCCTGTCACTTTATATTTATATTAATTATGAATTTATTTATATTTTATTTATAATTATTAAATATTAACCTCAGATCATATTGTAATTATATTGATTTTCTTTATAAATTATGTTAAATTGATGTGATATTGTGGACTTTTATGTCTGAAATAAAGATTATTATTAGATATTATTGGTGTTCGTCACTTTTATTTGTAGTGTTCTCCAACTTACTCTGCTTAACGCCGTCATTTGAATCCTTTTCTCTAGAATTTATTGCTTGATTCATAATATGAATAAATATCTTGGGACACTTAACGGAACCTGTGCTTTGGCTGGTTAGGGGGTTGTTAAATGCTTGCCTTTCACGCCGCAGGTCGTAGGTTCGACTCCCATCCAGGACAGATATTTGTGTGCATGAACATGTCTGCTTTTCCCGAGTCTGAGTGTAATTATATTTATAATAATAATATCTCGGAACCATGTCACACAGATCATCCTAGCCCCAAACTAAGCAAAGCTTGTACTATGGGTAGCTGGCGACGATATACGTACTTATATAGATAGATAAATACTTATATACATAGAAAACATCCATGACTCGGAAACAGATATTCGTGCTCATCACACAAATATTTGCACTTACCGGGATTCGAACCCAGGACCACCAGCTTCGTAGGCAGGAGCACTACCAACTAGGCTACGGTGATCGTCAAATTAATTATAAGTATGTATTAACAAAAAAATAGTATACTATTTTTTTTGTAAATACATAGATACTTATCATTATATCAGTTATCATATAACAAGCCATGAAAACTGATAAACATACTTATATATTTCTAAATACATGCATATTGTAGATAAATTACCCCCAGACACAGAACAAATAATCGTGTTCATCACACAAAGATTTGTTCCGAATGGGAATGGAACCCACGACCTCTGGCTTAGCAGTCAAGTTCACTAACCACTAGACCAACAGGCCTGTCAATATAAACATAAATCAAATATGAATCCTCAAAAAAATATAACAAACATCTATACATCCATTGTCATAAACTTTCGCATTTATAATATTAGTAGGATAATACACACAAATTACCTTTAGATGAATAAAATGGATATAAAAATATAATTAAGTTTGATTAGTTCCAAATAACGAAAGGTGAAATGTATAACTTGTATAAGTATCCTTTACTTTTATAGCTTAAAATTATAGTAAAAGCAATTATACGGGTCATGGTTAACTATCGCTTCAAAGTCTGACTCGAGCCACAGTATAAAGATATAGACAGTAGAGAAACTACCTACAAAGGCTCGAAACGGCACACTTGTGTAAGTGTGCCGTTTCGAGAGTTAATATGTACTTTCCCTACTGGCTATATTTTTAGGATTCCGTACCCAAAGGGTAAAATGGGACCCTATTACTAAGACTTCGCTATCTGTCTATCCGTCTGTCACCAGGCTGTATCTCATGAACCATGATAGCTAGACAGTTGAAACTTTCACAGATAATGTATTTCTGTTGCCGCTATAACAACAAATACTAAAAAACAAAATAAAATAAATATTTAAGGGGGCTCCCATACAACAAACGTGAATTTTTGGCTCGTTTTTTATAGATAACTAGCTGTGCCCCGCGGTTTTACTCGCGTTAAGCTTTATAATTTATTCGGATATATAACCTATCAATAAATGTAATAAATGAAGAACCGCTCGACCGATTTTGTGAAAACTTCACATAAACCATCTACTAAATAGTCCAAACAAAGCCTAAACATTTGGTTTGGATAGGTGAGCCCGTTCTTGAGTTATATAATTACAACGAAAAGTGGCATTTATTTTTATATATATATATAGATGGAACCCTTCGTGCGCGAGTCCGACTCGCACTTGGCCGGTTTTTTTATGTATAACATGCGCATTAACAAGGCCCCTAAGCGGTTGTCCCGGTGCTGTGAGTAGTGAGTGCCGCGTCAAGACGAGTAGTCACGTAGGTATAAGTTTATCAATGCGATCTTTTTAAAGTACCTCCATAAAACAAATGAAGAACGCTATGTTCTCTATAACTTTTATGCGATTTACCTTGAGGACGTTTTGCTCGCTCGCTCGGCCACGCTCCAGTGTGACCAACGCTTAGGGTGCTACTGCTGCACTGCTGGAGAAACGTTCCCCAAGAATCATCTTGGGGGGATATGCTATAATTGCTACGCTTGGCAAATGGGTTTACTCATAAGGAAGCTGCTGCCCGTCCTCTGGTAGGTATTCCCTCGGGAATCCTACGCCCCCCACGGGATGAGAAGGGGTGATAATATTCTGATTTCTCGCTGCAATCACCACACAGCTAGTATAGATTGGACTAAATCGTAACCTCGTCCATAGTTTGATATACGTCTTACAAGAACAAGATCGATCGATCGTCACTGTGGCCCCAACACGCCCCGCTCACCGCGCTCTCAGTCACTGCGCATTCAGTGTGGACGTACACTTAGACTACACATCCTATATAGGACCTAAACTGCGTAATTTTCTACCTACGTCCATCCCTCAATTTTAGTTCGTTATAACACCGAGGCTTGTGCGGTATTCGTGGAATTTCGATTACATTTAATAACATACCTAATTACTTGAGAACGTAATTTAGTTACGCGTACGGTATTAACGACCCTTGTTAATAACACGACATGAAATATTGAAGTCCTATGTAGATACTCTGCCGTTTAATTACGATCATGTGGCAAAAACGTTTAATAACATAAACCTTTAAATACGCTAACTCCAATCAGATTAAGAGCTGTGATGTTTAAATTCACGTATTAGCAAGTAACAGCTATGGATTTTCTTTGAAAAACAGCTAGCTAATCAACATCTCATTTGTCATGTATCTGTACACCGACAACTGCCCCTCTCAATAACTCCATTCTCCGATCATTACTTTGGTTGTCTGGAAGAGATGACATTTTGTGATAAGACCGCCCATTGTATACTTTTAAGGTTTAAATTGTTTTTATTTTTATTTTGTAATACTTTGGTGTACAATAAAGATTTTTACTATCTATCTATCTCACTACTATCCATCTCAAAAACATAATATTCATCATATCAGCCGAAAGACGTCCACTACTGGACAAAGGACTCCCCAAGGATCCCCACAATGGCCAAATGGCCAGGCTTGTGCTGCCCGCATCAAGCGGCTTCCCGCGACCCTTGCAAGATCTTCGGTCAACCTTGTAGGGGGCCACGCTGCGTTTTCCAGTTCGAAAACACACATTACAAATATTCTCACAAGATTCACACAGAGAGTAAATAGTATCATTAGGCAACGTATAATGGGCGGTCACAATTTAAATAATTATAATTAATGTTTTATCAACAACAAAAAATATAGAGTATTTTAATAAAAAAAAAACTTGAGAGGTGTCAAGGGACACAGAAACAGAAACAGAAATCATTTATTTGCATAAACATGTGTTTACAAACAGTGGTGCTTTGTATGTACACCCGGATGGAACGAAGTTATTTCTTATTATTTATTATGTACAAAAAACCTGTATACACTCAACAAAAATAATCGTCGCGACACCACACTGTTCAATGCGAAATAGAAATGAAAATATCTGGCTTGCTTTCTATAAGAGAGAGAGAGAGAGAGAGAGAGAGACAGACAGAGAAACATGCGCACGCCGCACAGCTGCTGCAAAAAGTGTCGTGACAACTTTTCGTAAGATTTTTTCCGTCTAGCCCCTTTCACAACGCGCGATAAGGAACTTCGTTCCAAAAAAAGAGTAAATTATAACAAACAGACATTGTTTGAAACAAGATTTACGCTATACAAGTAGTAAATGAGAGTTGACCCTGACTCCCAAACTAGGAAGATTCCCGGCGCAAATTCTGCTGCTACCTCTGGGCCCGGGCACCACACCTATTCATCCACTTCTTCTTTTTGATCGTATTCAACGTCGTGCAGCTTGAATGGTCGTTGACGACAGGGGTCCACTGTTCAGCTTGATCCTCTTACCCTGTGGGGAGACGTGGCAT
Source organism: Pseudoips prasinana (assembly GCA_951640165.1). Classification (NCBI taxonomy): domain Eukaryota; kingdom Metazoa; phylum Arthropoda; class Insecta; order Lepidoptera; family Nolidae; genus Pseudoips; species Pseudoips prasinana. The sequence continues at coordinate 24,024,298 of OX621260.1, forward strand.
CTTTATGTTCCGCATTTATCACGGGGTGTGTTCAGAGGAATTGTTCGAGCTTATACCTGCCGCCACGTTGCGGCACAGACTCTCTCGCCAAAACTGGAAAGAAGAAGAATATAATGACAGTAATCGAGGCAAAAGAGGTGTGCAAAGATCGTGACAAATGTGATGTGAAATCTGTTGTCTCTGCCTACCCCTCTGGGAAACAGGCGTGAGTATGTATCACCTAGATGTATGGTCGTCTACCACCATACGTTTCATATGAATCTTTTTACCGCACACGACCGTCACCTCTAGAACAACAGGCTAGTGAATCGTTTATGTAAGGCACAAGGGAATTTGTAAAGATATTTACTTGTATTTTCATGTCAAGACAAAGTCTTCACATACATTGATGTCTATAAAATACACAGGCACTCACAGCTAGATGCTCTCACAGGTCCGTAAGTGATTGGCGATGTCAAGCAACTAGGCTCGCGGTCAGTCCATAGATGGGTGCCCGCCGAAGTGGTTTAATATCGGAGCGACCCCGTGCTTCGGAGGGCACGTTTAGCTGTCGCTCTCGGTTGTAGCCATTGCGCAATAGTCGTTAAACCATGTCAGAGGCCTAATTGGCGGCTTGAACCACTCTGACACTAGGGTAACCACTGTCCATGCGATAAGTAGGTAAGTAATACATACTAGCTTATAGAAGCGCAGGTTAGCTAGGGTAGGTTCCTCAGCGGCGAGGATCGCTTTGGCCCCTTAACGCGTAATCGGTGATCCCGTGCAACTGATCACACCCTCTCTTAGAATTCTGTCCTTTTGCTTCAGCGGCCCCCCGAGCTGTGGCCCGAACCCCAAAAGGGTGTGGCCTCAGGTATAAGTCTTTTTCAATTTAAGCTACTGGTTAAGAGCCTGCGCTAGCCAAATGCTCATTGCCGTCAATTTCTTAATTTTAATATAGTACAACTAAATTTCAAAATAATAGATTAGTAACTTGTTATTTATTTTAGGATTTAAGAAATATATCTGAGAAAACAGACCGCACGGACGGACTAATTAATCTTTTTTGTAATTTTTATACTGTATTCGACTATGTTTATGTACTGCATTGTAAGCTTGACAAGGACAAGTGTATTTTAATACCCAAGTGCTGAATGAATTTCATTTCATCAAGCATGCAGAAAGTTTGATTTTAAAAGAAATGTTACTAAAATTATTCTACTTCAAATGGAACAGTGAGTTGTAAAATTTTTGGGCAGTAAACATAAAAAAACTAAGTCAGAACTCACATTTGGGTGAAAACCACAAAAGTGTAGGTAGCCGCGTTCACAAACAAAGACAAACTTTTGTTTCCACGTTGAGCAATAACAAAAAGGCTAATCTGATTTACGTGACCCCGTATTCATTATTTACTCCTACTCACTAACTAATAAACTTGTTTTAAGTAGAGAGTTTTACTTCACTTGTGCTTTTAGCTTGGTCTCCAAATTCGACCCCTGAGGGTTTAAAATTCGAAAACGAATACTAACATTTACTAAATTGTATTGCAAAATATAAGCTTTATAAATTACTAACTTGGCCTGCGTTTAACTTTATGATATAGGCTATGTGTTATTCGGATTTATACTATATTACTGACATAAATATATTCTTAATATATGATTTTAACAGTGGGTTCTCTTATAATTATTGTAACGGGAACATTTTTAAAGCAATTTTATAAAATTGACGTTTTAATTTGTTAAAATATGAATCTATATTTTTTATAACTATGAGGTACTTTTCGGATCTTTATTGGATTGTGGCTAGTAATAAACTTCTAAAAAAATATATTTCATGTCACTTTGACTTAAATTTCTCGATATATTGTAGTTTTGTTATGCACGCCCATAAAAATCTCTAAAAACATTCAAATGGCTGCCATTCGAATCCGCTTCCATCCTTCATTTGGGTTATTATTTTAAAGAAGGAAGTTAATGAAACTTTTCATGTCCGAAACCTTAATAAAACATTTTTCTTTGTACAACACATTTTACTGAAATTTGTGAAAGTTGACAATTTAATTTGACATATATTGCAAGTACATATTTCAATAAGCTTGTCACTCAAATGGCTGAGTCACAATATAAGGTAAAGGTTACACTACTAACATAATTCGCGTAATGAACTAAAATTACCCTTTATTCCCCGGACGCCAAAGAACCGTGTATCGATGGAAGTTAATCAGGGCTTACGGGAAATCATGATAATAAATATATCCTGGGACATTATTTACACACGGCCATCTGATCCCAAACTAAGCAGCACTTGTACTATGGAAACCAGATAACTGATATACTACATATACTACTTTTCTTCTGTAAATACATGCTTAGATAGATAATTACATCCAGACTCCGGACAAACAGACATGTTCAATTGTTCATGCACACAAATTTCTGTCGTGCTATGAATAGTTTAACTTAGTTTAAAAACTTAAGTTAAGAATAAGTTCGCGTGATCATTAACAACTTTTAACTTCCAGTTTTGAACATGGCTTATTAATTTTGAGCGAGACACCAGAGCTATAAATAAGTAATGTTCAATGTAAATCTAGCGTGCATGTAACGGTGTAATTCTGAGTGTACTATTCATTTTGTTTATTTGTAATTTTAATTGAACTTGTTAGTAAAAGTGGGTATCGGCAATAGTATCGGTACTATCGGTAGTACCTACCGTCGGTCGGTGTGTAGTTATTTTGAATCAAGAAATTTACGCTTTTTAATATTGAAATATATATAGTTTGTAATATTGAAATAACCGGTTTTTACTACATTAATATGAATATATATACGGTACATACACCTAAATGACATTTTTTACAATTTTTGTCTGTCTGTTTGTTCCGGCTAATCTCTGAAATGGCTGGACCGATTTTGACGGGACTTTTATTGGCAGGTAGCTGATGTAATAAGGAGTAACTTAGGCTACTTTTATTTTACAAGAAAAACGAAATAAACTAATTAACACGCGGACGAAGTCGCGGGCACAGCTAGTTTAATATATAATAAGGGTGTCCCTCAGGGTTGTGGTGTGAAAGAGGATGTAGTCACAAAGATTTCAAAAGGTATGCTGAGACGGTTTGGGCATTATACCTGGCCTGTGTAAATGGTACAACCGGATGGGGAAGACCTCGTTGAACATTGTCTGACAAATCGAAGACGTTCTCAAGAAAGGCCATGTCAGAAGTACCCTTAAACCGGCGAGCAAGTATGAAGAATATAATGACAGTAAACGAGGCAAAAGAACGGTGCAAAGATAACTTTGGCGGTCACCCATCTATAGAATGGCTACGAGCCTAGTTGTTTTAGAGCATCTGTCTTTGAGTTACTTAATATCAATACCTTAAAAATCTGCTAAGTTATATTCGCTAATTCAATTTAACCCAATATAAAATTACACCGATATACAACAAACCTAATGAAATTTTGCGCATACGAAATTCTTTGTTTATTTTCGTTCGTAATCTCGAAAGAATAGCCCATTAAATTGTTATGGTAGTCCCAATAGGGCCCCAATTTTAACAGATCAGATAAAAACAGTGTGGGAATCGTGGAGGAGAATGGAGCCGACCGGTTCCCGTGCTTGTAAAAAATGAACACCAGCTACCGGTGGGGATAAAGAGTGGTGAGTAAAAACAGGAAAGTGCGTAATTGATGCGTATCATATACTGTTACTTAGTATAAGAATCTTACTAGAGATGTTTTCTTTTTAGGATTAAAATAAAATAAAAAAGGTTTATACTCACGTAGACTTTAAAAATTGCTTGTAAAAAGTCAGAACTTTTTTAATATTATTAAGTAGGTATATATTATATTATATATTACTTCGAGTTACATAGATATTTAGGTACACGGGTTGTATGAAAACATTTATAAAATTTATTTAATTATAGCAATGATATTTGATTAGCTTGTATTAAGTAATTGTCATTGATTCTATAACAAACTTCCCAATGGTGTTAGAGAATTATCTACGAATAAGTTTAAAAGAATTATTAAAGCCAAATTGTGTATTACAAAATTTAAAATTATTTTAGTGACAAAAGTGTTTGGAATTGAAGAAGTCTCACTCGAAAAAGGGTTTGCTGGAAAAAAGCTGAAAGAAGAAGCTGCCTATGTACAATGGCTTTAGATTAACTTAGTTATTTATTAATGTATAAATATAGTAATTTATAAATGTATTTTCCGTGTACAATATAGAATACATTTTATTTTAAATAATGTTTCCTACGGAGTTTTCCGTCAGTGTTTCTCAGTTGCTGTCAAGTCATGCACTGCATGATAGGGTTAAAAAAATGACGATACCACATAAATGTTAAAATTTTGATTTTTGTTAGTGACTGACCACTATGATACTAGTGACAGGTCACTTACTAAGACTACGTGAATAAACAAAGAAAAAATATGTATGTGGCTATTTATGACATTTTAATTCGTCAGTAATCACGAACACTAAAAGTAGGGTAAAAAAGCAAGCTTATTACGTGTCCAATTTGATTTAAAATCAGCCTTTATTACGATTATGATTTATATTTTCTGGTGTAAATGAAAATACAATGAAATATGGAAATTCCGTCTATCACAATTCACAAATGAACAATAATTTTTACCCGATATAAACCGCGCATATTCTACTACCGCAATTCAGAATTCGCAGCCAATTTAAAATGCATAACGAATGATTACAGAATAAAAAAATGCTATACTAAATTGTCGGCTACTGTTAGGGGATGATATAGCTCAAGGGGTGAAAAGATAACCTTGATTTAGTATGTGAAATGATTAATGTAATGTATAATAGTTGAAAATTTTAAAACGTTGAAAATTCAAAAATTAAACCTCAACATCATCCTTGACAATAACTTAATACAAGCTAGCTAAATATCACTACTATTATAAAATACATTGTATAAATGTTTTAACATTCCGTGCACATAAATGGGGAGTTTTGGCGCCAACGCGGAAAAAGACGCATCAGGGCATTGTTTCATTTTCAAAAACTGGTGTAAATTCAAGTTTTTATGTGTAAATATGGTGGATTTTTAGATATAACATCATGGATAACGTACACAAGTGGAGGAAAGTGCCATATAGCCGTGAATTGCGATTTTCTGTGTTGAATCTTAAACTCCATACAAGCCTCTAGTAAAGTCCTCACTGCTTTACTGGACTACGTATGACTTGACTGTGACGGAATGTACTTGACATGACGAAAATAAATGAAATAAAAATATATTTTACGGAAGGCTCATAAGGCCGAAGAAGCCAGAGCCGTAAATCTGATTTAAAAAAGAAAAATGGATGGCAATGCTGATCCTTTGACCCAAGAATAGCAATGATATGTAGCTAGCTTGCTTTGTGTAATTAGCACTTTTATTTGTTCTGTGTTTGAGTGTAATTTTTCTATTATATGGATTTATGTATTTAGGAATGTAGAAGTATGTTTATCAGTTGTCTGATTTTCATAGTACAGAGTCTTCCTTAGTTTGGGATTAGAGTGTTAGTTAGTTGTCCCAAGATGTTTATTTATTATTATTTATTTATTGCATCGTATATATGATATGTAGGAAAGGGATGAAAATGATTGTTGGTAAGACGAAAGTAATGGTATTTGAGAGGGATGAATACGCGACAGCATGTGATATTGTGATTGGAGGAGAGAAAGTCGGACAGGCGAAAGAGTTTGTATATTTGGGAACTTAGTTTACGAGAGATGGGAAATATGAAAAAGATATTGTTAGAAGAGTAAATACGGGGAACTGAGTAAATGGGGCACTACACGCCTTTATGAGTAGCCGGCAGGTCTCAAAGAAGGCTCGACTGGCCGTGCACGATGGAGTGTTAGTGCTAACTTTAATGTATGGAAGTGAAAGTTGGGTATGGCAGAAAAATATTGAGAGTAAAATAAATGCAGTGGAAATGAGAGCTCTGTGAAGTATGTGTGGTGTGACTTTGAGAGACAGAATTCGAAATACTGATGTAAGAGAGCGTTGTGGTGTGAAAGAGGATGTAGTCACAAATATTGAAAAAGGTATGCTGAGATGGTTTGGCCATTTAGAAAGGATGAATGAAAGAAGATTGACAAAAAAGTATACCTGGCCTGTGTGAATGGTACAACCGGAAGGCGAAGACCTCGTAGAACATTCTCTGATCAAATCGGAGACGTACTTAAGAAAGGTCAGGTCAGAAGTACCCTAAACCAGCGAGCATGTATGAAGAATATTATGTCATTAAACGAAGCGAAAGAGGTATGCAAGGATCGTGACAAATGGAAGTCCGTTGTCTCTGCCTACCCCTCTGGGAAACAGGCGTGAGTCTATGTATGTATATATGATAAAACTGTCGTTAAAATTAAACATTTAGTTAATCACACCAGTAATTGATTCGAATAGAGTGCAATCAAGAGTGACGGCCGAAATTCGTTAATGAGTGCGACTTTATTTAAATAAGCTTTTCGTATAATACATTTAATGCGCCGTTGACTCGTTGACACGATCTGACATGGTGTTGTTGGTAATTTATGTATGTATTTATTAAATAATTATTGCACAGCGTAATTTATTTTACGTAGAGTTTGTAATGAAGAGTTATGAATAGTTCAATTGACCCCATAGGCGTGGTTGGTAGACGCTTGCCTTTCACGCCGCAGGCTGTGGGTTGGATTCCCTCCCAGGACTGATATTGGTCTGCTTGAACATGTCTGTTTAATAATATAATATCTAGTAATAATAATAATATCTAGGGACAATGTCACACAGATCATCCTAGCCCCAAACTTAGCAAAACTTGTACTATGGGTACCAGGCGACGATATACATACTTATATAGATAGATAAATACTTAAATACATAGAAAACATCCATGACTCAGAAACAAATATTCGTGCTCAGCATACAAATATTTGCACTTACCGGGACTCGAACCCAGGACCACCAGATTCGTAGGCAGGAGCACTACCAACTAGGCTACGGTGACGTTTGTCTTGAACTTGGGTGTAAATATCTATATAAGTATGTATTTAAAAAAAAACGCCTTACCGTCTACCAAGCGTATCGATTATTGCATATCCTTCCAAATGATGGATTCAACTCCATTTTGGAAATATTTTGGGGAGACTTTTGTCCAGCTGTGGACTTTATTTGACTATCATGATTGATTGTTTCAGGAAATAATTATGACTATTACTACTATACTATGATTATCTAAGAGCATTACTCTTGAAAATTTTCCATTAAACTTACTTAACCTATTTTTTTATTTGTTTCAGATCATTGGAAGTTGTGGATCATTTAAGTGGACTTGGGTAAGAAATTGAGATAATATCATAATATGAATACATTCAACGTATTACTTACTTCGTTAACTTGAGGCCCATTTATATAAAATCTGATGAATTTAAATATACTATTAAGATCGAGCTCAAGTTAATAATCATAAACCAATTACTTATTTATATCAAACTGAAATAATAATGTTATGTCTACTAAATTAGGGTTACCATATTTCAGGATTTGGCCTGAGATTTCAAGTTTTTTTTACTCTTCACAAGGGTGTCGCTGGATTTTGTTAATTCCATGAAATCTGTATAATAAAAGACATAAAATATTAGAGATTTTAATTAAGTACAGCCAATGCCCCCTCCACCCTTCTCATGAGTGCGACACATGAATGAGATTCGCAGTGTATAAAAACGATAAAATAATAACTTTTCTAAATAGTTAAGTTTGTTTGAGAGAAAATTCTTAAACTGTTATAAATCACACGATTTTGTTTTTTATTTTTAATTTGGTATCCTAACTGAAAGACTACATCAAGTTGATAATAAAATTCATAGCAAAAACTACTCCTGTGTTTATAATAAATTAGCTGTTCATCGCGGTTTTACCTGCGTTAAACTTTATAAATTATAGCCTATGTGTTATTCGGATATATAAGCTATATTACTACAAAGTTTCATCAAATTCCGTTTGGTAGTTTTGGCGTGGCAGACTAACAAACATCCAACCATACTCACAAAGTTTCGCTTTTATATTATTAGTAGGATTATTAACTGTCTCGATTTTTAAACTGGGATTAAGTTACTCCAGATTGGAATACGAAGCAGTTTGTTAAGATTTTCTTTACATTTAAATAAATGAATATTGTGGGACAAATAACACATTGCCATCTGATCCCAAACTAGAGCATGTGCTATGGCAACCAGAACAACACTAAAACTGATACATACATATTAAAGATAAATTACATCCAGACGTAGAACGAAATTAAATAATTGTGCTCATCACACAAAGATTTGTCTCGGGTGGGAATCAAACCTACGACCTCAGACTTAGCAGTCACGGTAACTAACTACTAGACCAACACGCCAGTCAAAATGCGTCAAAACAAACCTTTATTTTGCACTATCATTTTATTTCTGGTATAAATGAAAATATTATAAAATATGGAAAATTCTTCTATCATAAATGGACAATAATTTTACGGGGATATAAAACCTATATAAAAATATATTTGACTATCGTCAAAGTCAAAATCATTTATTCCGTAAAAATTTTACATTTATGTGGAATCGTCATATTTTTTTACCCTACCGTGCAGTGCATGACGTGGCAGCTACTGAGAAACACTGCCAGAAAACTCAGTAGGAATCCTTTTTCAAAATAAAATATACTTACGATTAATTACAATTATGTGTGTTGACTCAGAGCAACAGACAATTCTCTAATATCATTGGGAAGTTTGTTATAGAATCTTATACATTGCCCCATAAAAAAGTTACTTATTTTGTGGAGACGGGTAGTATGCAATATGAGATTATTCTTATATCTAGTATTTACATTATGTGTATCGCTCCTTTTACAGAAGCAATCAGAATCCCCTGGGTGAGGATTGAACCTACATTTCAAACATAACAACGAACTCTACCTCTAATACACATAAATATGGAGCTAAATCAACTTTATTAACATTTCTCCAAAGAGGTCTTGCATATTAAAACAGTATTATTAACATAAATCTAACATATATTACAAATACAAAGTGAAATATGTACTACATCAATTCTACGTAACATTACAGGAATATAATGAATATTTAATCAACTATCCACAATCCTTCAACGTACGTTTTATCATAGGAATGGTTACTATTTATTTATAAAGCCTCCTTCATAACAACACGTACTGGTCGTCGACAATACTGAAATGGTAATTATCTCGATATATACAGACGCCAGAACATCCAGATACCCCAATCTGTCAAATTTCTTTTATAGATTTTCAACTTTATCACAAAAGCATAAGGTTCACTTTCAATTGGGAAAATTTGACAGATTGGGGTAGCTTGATGTGCTGCCGTCTGTACTTAATATGTGTTATTATCTCGGCGAATGTTCGTGACAATTAAATTGAATGTCTGTTTAGTGTAACCCAAAGGACAAATGTAGTGTCCGGAGCTTTTAATTTAGTTATTCGTATGTGCAGTGTTTACCTAAGTGTCAGTTGTGGAATGCACTGCCGTTCGACGTGTCATAACATGGGTTTAATCAAGGCACATGCGGTCAGTTTCAGATACATCAGTTGCACATTGGAGCTCATCAATATTCGAATCAAAATAAAAAGATTTAAATTAAAAAAATGGGAAATCATAAATTTAATCGTCCTATGGGTCTCAAACCAGGACCCTCTCTCAGCTCTGCGTTAAGCTAAGAACGACACATTGGCAGATCAAATTGACTTATCATCATCATATCAGCCGAAAGCTGTCCACTGCTGGACAAAATCCTCCCCCAAGGATCTCCACAATTGCCGGTCTTGCGCTATCCGCAACCAGCGCTTTCCAACGACCCTCACTACATCATCGGTTCATATTGTAGGGGTCTGCCCACGCTGCGTCTTCCGGTTCGTGGTCGCCACTCGAGAATCTTTCTGCCCCAGCGGCCGACGGCTCTACGATCTATGTGCCCTGCCCCAAATTGACTATTCCCTTGCTAACATCCTTCCGGAGGATGAAGGTGCTCCCCATCGGCTTTGTTTACTAGAAGCATGGCTGATTTAGAGTAATAGTGTTAATGCCGCCATCTCGCTCCAAAGAACAGAGGCTCAGAAATTGAAGTCCTTTTGCGTTCTTCCATATACAGGATTCTAGGTTATTAGCGTTCACCATCCAAATTGATTGTTCAGAAGATTTATTAGTTAATTTTGATACCCGGGCAGAATAAATATATTTGTATGTACTTTGTGCCCGATAGTTATATGTTTGTAAAGTACCCCGCAAAACAGTTAATAATAAAAAAATTGTATCATAATGGCATATCGTTTATTACGTTTGTTTATAAAGTCGACAAATATAAAAAAATATCCAAAAAGTTTTGCCGCCTGATACGATTTATTTTGCTCTTATTACTTATTTAACTATTACTTTCCATCTTGAATTGAAATATACGTTTACTTCAAAGGCTAATTTCATTTAAAAAGCAAATTCCAAAAAGCGTAAGATCAGAGTATCTACTTTTATCTTTTTATCTACAGCTTTGCCTCAGTATAAAAATAATCAGTACGGAAACTGACGGTCGGTCAAACGGTCAAAACGGCACACTCACACAAACATACACATCGACAAGACCCTTAAGCGGTTGTCGCTGTGCTGTCAGTAGTGAGTGCAGGCAGCGTCAAAACGAGTGGCCGTGTAAAAGATTATCTCCGCAAGCTTTTTAAAAATCGTAGTATATGGCTATTTGAAAACGAGAGCTTTCGTATTTTAACAGTCCTGCAGATTTATAAAACAAATATGTTTTAATAAAAACTTGAGAGGTGTCAAGGGACACCCGGATGGAACGAAGTTATTTCTTATTATTTATTATGTACAAAAAACTTGTATACACTCAACAAAAATAATCGTCGCGACACCACACTGTTCAATGCGAAATAGAAAAAAAAATATCTGGCTTGCTTTCTATAAGAGAGAGAAAGACAGAGAAACATGCACACGCCGCACAGCTGCAAAAAGTGTCGTGACAACTTTTCGTAAGAATTTTTTCCGTCTAGCCCCCTTTCACAACGCGCGATAAGGAACTTTGTTCCAAAAAATAATAATAGGTGTTAGTATTAGTTTGTATAGTAGTAGTTTAAACTTGGCTGTTTGAATAAGGCTTCAAGAAAACGAGAGCTTTAGTTTTTTAACAGTCCTACATACATACATAGACTCACGCCTGTTTCCCAGAGGGGTAGGCAGAGACAACGGACTTCCATTTGCCACGATCCTTGCATACCTCTTTCGCTTCGATTACTGACATTATATTCTTCATACATGCTCGCCGGTTTAGGGTACTTCTGACCTGACCTTTCTTAAGTACGTCTCCGATTTGATCAGAGAATGTTCTACGATTTTGTAGAAAATAATAATAAAAAATAAAAATAATAATAATATTCTAGAAAATAATAATAGGTATTAGTATTAGTTTGTATAGTAGTAGTTTAAACTTGGCTGTTTGAATTTGGCTTTAAGATAACGGGAGCTTTCGTATTTTAACAGTCCTGATGATTTATAAAACAAATATGGTTTTAATAAAAATAATAATAGGTATTAGTTTGAGTATTAGTTTGTATAGTAGTAGTTTAGTATAATAATAATTAGTCGGTGTGAGTCCGACATACCCATGACACTTTTTGTGGATGGCATGCGTAGGCATTCCCCCTGCCATAAAAAAGGGTATCTGAAACATTAATAGTTACAACCGCACAGCTTCAATAGAGCGTAGGTAATTATTTTATCAACTAGGCTTAGTTACCTTATCTTATCTTGTTTTGGGGTGTACTTGTGTACAGCACTTCGACCCTTCAGGATCTTTTGTACTATCCCCCACTGGTTTTATTCCATCCCTGAATGAGGTATGCACATAATCCAGTACGCTTCTTAGAGGTAGATCCTTGTAGTCATCTGGTTCTGGATATGCCAGCCCCAGGATTGCCATTCTGTGTCTCGCCAATGCATCGCATTTGCGTATTATATGCAGCATTGTTTCATTTTCTTCCCCACAGGTCCTGCAGATCGGGCTATTCGACAGTCCCAGTTTGTGTAGGTGGTAGTTGGTGCCGTAGTGGCCCGTGAATACTACTAGTATTAGTCGTAGCTGGTTTCTGCTGTATTTCCAAAGCTTTTTGGACCAGCTCTGACTACTCATTTCAAGGCTTAGTTACCTTACTGTTCATATTTATACTGTGGCTCCGCTTCGTAGTAGAGTATTATATTATAGGTAAGTAAGTAACTCATTTTTGTGCATAAAAAACATACAAAGAACTTTGAATATCTAGATCGTACAAATAGCGACATTATCGCTACGTGCGATCTCTTCCAGGCTACCGTTGAAAGGATCAGGGGTGAAGAAAAGGCAGTTGGGTTGGGCATTTGTTGTCATGTGAAAATGAGGACATTTTTTAAGTATTCCATCATGGACAGTTTATAAAACATATACAGCCTTATTTAAAAACGCTACTTAAATTTAAACCGGCCGCTTAACCATGGTTTATCAAATTTTTCATTTAAAAACACGATTTAACTTTGACCCGCGGCTAAGCCATGTCAAAATTTAAACCACGTCGGCCCCTGGTTTAAACCTTGCTCAAATATGGCGGATTTTATTTGCTATCAGCTGAAGTTTGTTTGTGAATGGAGGTTTTATTGAAGTTACTAACCGTTTTAATTTTTAAATAAATACTGATTTCCAGTTGGAATATTATCACAAACTTCAAAATCCACCAAAGAAAATCAGTAGTCCTTAAAAATGCACTGTTACGATCATAAATCTATCATTCCATGTCTACCATAGAGCAAAAATCATAAAGTTTTGATACATAATCCGATTTAGTCGATTAATTTTGGTCAAGCTCTATACCAGTCCCAGAAATGTTACAGTGTAAAATAAAATGACGTTACTTAGCTGAGAAACCTTTAAGTAGGGTTTTTAAATAAAGAAATAGTTGAGCGGGGTTTAAGTGGTTGAGCAGGGTTTAGCTGAAACATGGTTAAGCGGCGGATCACGGAATTATTTTAAATAAGAGTGATAGTTTTTGGGGCCCTACAAATACTATGGGCTGTCTTATATTAATACGGCGCATGTTATGCTGTCATTTAAAATTCGGAAAAAATATAATTAAAATTTATCGGGATAATTATAGTTTAACCCGTATCTTAATCGAGTTAACCCGTTCCAAGGCATTTTTATTTAACACTAGCTGTGCCCCGCGGTTTTACCCGCGTTAAACTTTATAAAATATGGCCTATGTGTTATCTTTCTCAGGGTCTAGACCATCTGTATACCAAATTTCATTCAAATCCGTTCAGTAGTTTTGGCGTGAAAGAGTAACAGACAGACAGAGTTACTTTCGCATTTATAATATTAGTTAGGATTGAAGCTAGTTAAGTTCGTGTATAGATACATACATATATATGTACATACATAGACTCACGCCATGCTACTTACCATTCACTGTTACGTAAACAATTTTACATTTAACAATATCAAAGTCAATACCAGCCAAAGGTCCTGAGTCCTGAGATAATCAACAAACATATTTATTACTGAGAACAGTTCGTACGTGTCCCAATGTCCGTTTGTCATCCGGGTGACGGGCCCCCGCCCCCGCCCCTAATTAGTACAGAAATAACGTTGGAAGATTTGTCAACTTCCGAGCTTTATGGCATTCCTTTGAGGTTAACTCCCAACTCCCACCGACGAAGCTCAACACGACGCGTACCTGTATACCCAAATAGAATGTTAACTGACTGTGAAATATTGTTTTGAACTTGAGGGTGGGCTGATACCTCACATTATTTTGTAACATCACCAGAACTAATTAATCTTGATTGTCGGATCAAGTTTTCGTCTGAGAAGTTTTGTTGGCCAAACTTGGTTGATGGAAAAAGTTTAAATACACTAAGTGCTTCAGTGTTTTAGCATTAAATTGTTAACTTTTTTTTGGTTTTCTTGTCATATGTAGAATTCACGGTTCATTTTAAAAGTTTAGTTGAAATATTTTATGCATGGATGGAAATAATACACCACTGTACTTATATGGGCCTGTTGGCGTGGTTGGCAAATGCTTGCTTTTTACGCCGGAGGTCGTGTGTTTGATTCCCACCCAGGACAAACATTTGTGTGCATAAACATGTGTTTGCCCTGAGTCAGGGTGTTATTATCTGTATAAGTTTGTATTTTCAAAAGAAAAGTGAAAAATCACTATCTTTTCATTTCATCTTCATAGTATTTAGTATATTTTTGAGTTTACATAAGACATAATACAAACATTATGTAAATACTTAAATACAAATACATACAAATATGACATTTTAAAGACAACTCGCGTACTAGGGAATCAAATTCCTGTGTCGCGGGGTACTTTATAAACATAATATAATAGACGGACACAAATTACATGCAGACCCTGCAGAGAACAACTATTTATGGGTCACACAAATAGTTGTCCGGCGCGGTACTCGAACCTGCGACACGATGCGGCGAGTCTGCATATATACGTACATAATTATATATGTAATTATTGGTATGTAAGTGTGTTATAGGCCTACACATATTATTGTGGCTCTTTAAAAGCCCTCCTGTCGCGGGTCTGCAAGCAGTACCTCTATACTAAGCATTTCTTTTTTTGATCCATCGGTTGTTTGTTTTGTGTGAAAAAGCATAAATAAAAAAAATCTTTACTGGGAGTGTTCTACATATTTCCTTGATATTAGTAGGAGTAGGTGCACCCTGACTTCCTGGCATGAAATAATGAAATTTATTCAGCACTTGGGTATTAACATACACTTGTACTTGTCAAGTTCACAATGCAGTACATAAACATAGCCGAATACAGTATAAAATATACAAAAATATAATTAGTCTAAAAAAAATTTCTATTATTTTGAAATTTAGTTGTACATATTAAAATTAAAGAATTGAAGGCAATGAGCATTTGGCTAGCGCAGAAGGCTCTTTACCAGTAGCTTAAATTAAACGATTAATACCCGAGGCCACCCTTATGGGGTTCGGGCCACAGCTCAGGGGGCCGCTGAAGCAAAAGGACAGAATTCTAAGAGAGGGTGTGATCAGTTGCACGGCGTCACCGATGACGTGTTAAGGGGCCAAAGCGATCCTCGCCGCTGAGGAGCCTACCCTAGCTAACCTGCGGCTTTCTCTAGCTACCTAGGTGGACGCAATGCAATGCACAAATGGAAAACGTTGAGCTGTTCGGCTGAATAGTTCCGATCAATTTGCTTATTTTAAATTATGTATCGTGTTTTTTGGTGCAATGAAATGTATTCTATCTATCTACTTAGATATATGGAAATACTGGTAAGTGACACAATCTGGGGCACTGCGTTATTACATCAACAACAGAGGTCGATATGGTAGGGATCACGTCTCAACGCGGCTACTATGAGAAAAGTTACTTGGGGGACGGGGATTTATATGTCAACTTTGCGCTGATAAAACTTTGTTTGACATTTGATTGTGAGGTCGTGCTTCTTCGGTTTCTTCGCAGATAACTTTCGAGGTCCGCCTCGGCCTCAGATTAATTCCTACTTGGTGACTTTTATCATTTTTGTGTCATTTTTTTTTATGTGAAACATCTATTGCCGCACGTAAAACAGATTTCTGGCGTGGCGACGCATGCCGTGGCGAAGCGTCGCCACGCTGTACGATAGTAGTGTGTACGGTGTGGCGACGCGTCGCCATGCGCAATCGACTTTTTATTTTATCATTATGACATATTTAGTTCCTATCACAATATGTTCTTTTCTGCATATTACTTTTACAAAATAATGTCGATGTTTCACATCTGCCAGGCGTCCCGTGACGGCTCACATTTTTTTTTGTTTATAATAATATCTAGGGACAATGTCACACAGATCATCCTAGCCTCAAACTAAGCAAAGCTTGTGCTATGGGTACCAGGAGACGATATACATACTTATATAGATAGATAAATACTTAAATACATAGAAAACATCCATGACTCAGAAACAAATGTTCGTGCTCATCACACAAATATTTGAACTTACCAGGATTCGAACCCAGGACCACCAGCTTCGTAGGCAGGGGCACTACCAACTAGGCTACGGTTATTCGTGAGTACCTACGGAATGTCGTTGACTGTTTGAGACAAAAAATAATTATGAAGGCTACATGTGTGGCGCAGCGGTTAAGACATTTCCGGGTTCGATTTCCGCGTAGGACAGCTGTTTGTGTAACCCTCAATAGTTGTTCTGACTCTGGATGTACTTTGTGACCGAAAATTGTAAAGTACCCACACACAGGGGATAAATAACCTAATGCGGGCATTATCTTTATAAAAACCGGCCAAGTGCGAGTCGCGCACCAGGGTTCCATACCATTATCTATAATAAGAGCAAAAAAAATACATTTGTTGTATGGGAGCCCCCTTTAATTATTTAAGTTAATTTTTGTTTTTTTTTTATAGTGGCAATAGAAATACATCATCTGTGAAAATTTCAACTGTCTAACTATTACGGTTGATGAGATACAGCCTGGTGACAGACGGCTAAATTGCCGCTTAATAATAATAATAATATCTAGGGACAATGTCACACATATCATCCTAGCCCCAAACTAAGCAAAGTACCAAGCGAGGATATACATACATATATAGATGAGATATAGATATAGATAGATATAGAGAGATAAATACTTATATACATAGAAAACATCCATGACTCAGAAACAAATATTCGTGCTCATCACACAAATATTTGCACTTACCGGGATTCGAACCCAGGACCACCAGCTTCATAGGCAGGAGCACTACCAACTAGGCTACGGTGACTGTCAAATAGCCCAAGATAGGTAGGTTAGTTTCTTTTATTTAGTTACATAGGCTGTCAACATAACTACTATTTGTGTGACCCATACCTACATAGTTGTGCTGAGTCTGGATGTACTTTGTGTCCGTGAGTTAAATGTTTGCCAAGTACCCCGCGATACAGGGATTAGATTCCCTAGTGCGGGCGTTGTCTTTAAAAAAACAATATAGTACTTATACTACTATTTTATTTTAATGACAGTTTATTTTAAAATTAAGATATAAATAATATCAATATATTAATAAGATTAATATACTGATATATCTTGATATTATTTATATCTTAATTTTAAAATAAACTGCACACCTATCAATCGCTTCATCCAACAAAACTTAGTATAAAAGTTTTGACACAAATTGTACACAGACTAAGCACTAATAGCGAAAACCCATCAGAAATATGTCAGAACTTTTGTCTTCATTCATTGAATTTTATAGCCCATTTTTTCAAAGCCCCGCACGCGACGTGAGACAGGCGTGTCACGCAGTTTAATCCCGAATATTCCCGAGCCCCATAAAATCTGTTAGGCGCGAACTCACTCGCGGGCGTCGCCCCGAATGAGGAACGACTGGTGTCGACGCCTACCTTGTCTCTTGTGACACGTTTCAACAGATTTTTATATTTATTATTTGATACAAGTCTTTTTGTGGCGGTGGTGTATCTTAATCAGTTGCCCATAGGCTTAAAACAGACTGCTTGATTACTTTATAATATATTTGTTAGGTTTTATCTAAGTTTCTAGTTTAATTCTAGTGTCATCAATGTCAATAAAGTCAGTCATATATTGTAAGATATAATGAATGGATGGAAAATTAAATAAAGCTATATCTTGGGACATCTGCTCTCATACTATGCAGAAATTATAGAAGTAACATGTGGTCCAGAGGTTAGTCAACCTGATTGCTAAATCTAAGGTCGTAGGTTACATCCAGACTCAGAACAACTCTATGTGTAATGATTATTTGTTGTATCTGGATGTAATTATATATTTTCCGTTCATGTTTTATCATTTTTTTTATTTTAATTTATCTCTAATATGTATGAATGTATTTAGAAATATTTAAATTATGAGTTATCTGGTTTCCACCCGTGTCCACAATATATAAAATGTGTACAAATCGCGAAAGTTTAAAAACATTAATGGTTGCCATTGTACATCCTCTGCCTAGTTTGGTATCGGATAGCAATATTTTAATTGTCTATTATTGATTCCGAACAGAGATCCAAATAACATGTATCATTTATATGAATCAGACCATATTTAATGAAGGCCATTGCCATAGTTACAAAACACAGACCGAAAATGCTTGGATCAGGACACTTATCGCCGAAGTTTTGGCGTCGAATGATTAAGAGAGCAGACCCCGCGTAACGGGAAGAGGCGAGGGCAAAGAATATTTTATTTGTACCATTTGTGTTAGAGCTGCGATGCCTTAGACTGAGACATAGATACATAGAGTGAAATATGATACAAACTTATACCACTACTGCGCACATGCTCAACATTCTGTGCTGTAACGTGCTCGCAACACCCCTTCCAAACGCCCCTAACGAGGCAATAAATAACTCTATCTGAACAAAGATTCAGTAAATACTAACTTACAAGTTCATGTGATACAAGCTTACCACTATTCTTTTTCATCGTGAGTAGGGATGTTTGCGCAAAACATGCTCCATATTTAGAGCTGTGATTGAGAAACTCACAACACTCCTTCCAAACGCCTCTAACGAGGCAATGAATAGCTCTATCTGAACAAAGATTCAGTAAATACTAACTTGAGAGTTCGTGTGACACAAACTTATGCCACTAGGTACTCTTTTTCGTCGCGGGCAGGGATGTTTGCAGAAAACAAGCTCAACATTCTGAGATGTGATATACTCGCAACACTCCACACTTCCAAACGCCCCTAAAGAGGCAATTAATAAGTCTATCTGAACAATGATTCAGTAAACACTAACTAACAAGTCGTGTGATACAAGCTTATACTATTACTCTTTTTGGGCGTGGATAGGGATGTTTACGCAAAACATGCTCACCATTCTGAAACCCTTGCAAACGCCCCTAACGAGGCAATGAATAACTCTATCTGAACAAAGATTCAGTAAACACTAACTTACAAGTTTCGTGTTACATTTTGAAGAGTTCATTACTTCGTATTGTTTAAATGCCAGTTAAGTATGCTAGAACAGCTGTCATTTGTCAAGTGCTGGCCAAAAGTGATAGATGGTACGGGCGTTTCCGTTTAACTTTTAAACCGGGAACTGTAATGGGTCTGGTATTGTTATTTCAGTCGTCGGAAACGTAACGAACTAACGAATGGGAATGTTAAAAGTGACGGGGCCTCCATATATTTTATAAGCGTCCATTTGTCTGGAGACGCATGTGTTCGCTATACGCTGAACTATTTACGAGCTATTAGTGCAACAAGAACAAATATGAATCCCAACTCCTCGGAAGTCGGGTCATAGATGTCTGTTAACGTATCACTGATTTAATACCACTACGCGATTAAGCCGGAGTAATAATTAATGCACATCTTTTGATATTTCCGTGGCTTTTGATGTTAAGATGTACAGTATATATATGTATAAGTAAATTGCTCGAATCAAAAGATCTCTTGATCTTTGAATTAAATAGATGTTTTCGTATTATATCTGATATACCATTAGTTAATAATGATAAACATATTCATAAGTAAAAATTGATTGTTGTTTGTAAGTTTAAAGTGTTTTATGTGTTTGAATTAAATAGCTGTTTCCATGTTATATCTGATATTTTAGAGCATTATTTAATAATGATAGACAATTTCATAAGTTAAATTTAAATGTTTTTTGGAACTTTTAAGTGATTCGTGTGATTGATACAAAATTAGACTCTGAGTCTCCTCAGCTATAACTTTCTCTATTTAGACACATCAGTAAATCATCATCAGCGTGATATTGTCCACTGTTATACGAAGGCCTTATCCAAAGGTTTTCACAACGTTACCATTTGGAGGTGTTTGCCGTAGTCACCGCGCTTGACATGCTACGAGTAGTTGGTGACTGCAGTTAGATGGTAGTTAGTACACAGGTGATGCTGTTGCCCGAATAACTGGTGTATCCCTTAGTCGCCTTTTAAGACACCCACGCTGCCGCGCAAATTATAGACGCAGTAAAGATAGTGCCGTTCACATGGTCTTTACTGCGTTTATGAATTGCGCGGCAGCACGGGAGGTAATAGAGTGGTACTGTTATCCTTTCTGAGCCTGGAACCACGCATCAGTCAAGACTTCTCCTACCTACTACTACTTTAACTACTATGTAACTATTTTGAAAGCATTTCCTATAGAAGAAAAATGTAGTAAATATCAAAATTGGTGCGTATAAAACAGAGAAATCGCGTGACATATACACAAAAAGAACCGGAAGACTCAGTGTGGGCAGGTCCCCTACAAGATGGACCGATGATATTGTGAGGGCCGGAACCGCTAGATGGGGATAGCTGAAAACCGGCAACTGTGGAGATATTTATTGAGCAGTAGACGTATTTAGGCTGATATGATGATGATGATGATGATTACGATGATGACAGGCAGATATAAGCAAGACGGGCCAATGGGCACATTTTGATAGTTTACCCAGAACCATCAGAAATCTAAATCAGATACTGAATCGAACCAGCAACATTCTTACGAAAGCGAAATAAGGAACGGACGGAATAAACCACTGGGTCATAGGTCGCCTGATTATGGATATACCATTAATTAACTAAGCAAAAGGACAAGAGGCATCCTTTGATTTAAATTAATGGGTCCTTAAATAAGTAGGTAATTAATTTTAAAAGGAAACGTTTTTGAATAAAATATCAAAAATGGAGTAAAATATATAAAACAAGGTCCACGAAATGATCGCTTACTAATTCACCTTCTTCATGCGCGCATTAATAATAATAATATCTGGGGCCAATGTCACACAGATCACCCTAGCCCCAAACTAAGCAAAGCTTGTACTATGGGTACCAAGCGACGATATACATAATTATATAAGTACATAGATAAATACATAGAAAACATCCATGACTCAGAAACAAATATTTGCACTTACCCGGATTCGAACCCAGGACCACGTAGGCAGGAGCACTGCCAACTAGGCTATGGTGACCGTTGGCACTCACCTAGGCAAGCGGGTAGTGTATAGATGGATTACCGACAAATTCATTTGATTTTAAGCATCCCCGTGCTTCAGAGGGTACGTTAAGCTGCCTACTGGGCAGCTTGAACAACTCTTCCACCAGGGTAACCACTGCCTATACGATAAAGAAGAATAATTCACTTCAAAGGGGAGGTGGTCATCGATTCAAGTGTATGTTTATTAAAGATTCCGTACCCGTAGGGCGCCATCCGTTCCTTATTATTAAACCCTGTTGTCCGTCCATCTGTCTGTTAGCGGGCTGTATCTCATAAACTGCTATAGGAAGAAAGTTGACATATTGTCGCCATATGTATTTCTGTTACAGCTATTATTATCCAAAGAATTCAATGTCAAACAAAAAAAACGGTATCATTAATGAAGTTGCCACAATAGTACCGGTTTTTTAAATAGTTTTATTGTTGAAAGAAAGCGCATTTAACATTATGACTGACTCGTTCGTCCAGCAGTAGCATAAGGTCCTGGGTACAAATCCCGGGTCGGGCCAAAAAGCGATTGTGGAATTTTTCTATTCAGAAAATTTCTCAGATTCAGCCCGAAGTTGGGGAGTTAGTGGTATTGCACCCCCGTGCCTCGGAGAGCACGTAAAATTGTCGGTCATGTACCTGACCTCTTTCCGGTCGTGTCGGTAGGCATCCCATCGATCATAAGAGTGATAGAATAGAAAGTGCCCCTGTGACCGCAGACACTTGTGCACTACAATATGTCCCGCGCAGATGACAATTCTCCATTTAGACTGGCCGCAAGTATACACTTATAATATTAAATAATGTCCTATATCCTATCCTATATAAGCTCATACTAGCTTCACGCCGTAATAGTATATGTTCTTAGAGCAGAAATCGAGATTTGGAAATATATTGTAAGGGTAGTAATTCGTTACCCAAGTTTAACCTTAATCCCATGTTTTATTAGTCCAACAAATGTGAATAGAAATTAATGCAAACCACTTTAAGCCTGATATATAACCAGAATTAATGCAGTAGGGTAATTCAATTTCATGATGAAAATCTGTTTAATGAGCCGAAGTTAACGATGTCTCCACCCTTAGCAAATAAGGTCGCTGCTGATAAATTGCTTAATTTCATTAAGTGGCTACACATAACATGGTGCACCGTTTGTTGAGTGCGCTCATTTTGATGGTGGCAAGTAGAGTACCCCGCCATTTTTTTTAAGGTTCCGTACCAAAGGGTCAAACGGAACCCTATTACTAAGACTTCGGTGTCTATCTCTCTGTTCATATGTCACCAGGTTGTATCTCATGAACCGTGATAGTTAGACAGTTGAAGTTTTCACAGATGATGTATTTTTGTTGCCGCTATAACAAATACAAATATCATCATCATATCAGCCGAAAGACGTCCACTGCTGGACAAAGGCCTCCCCCAAAGATCTCCATCTTCTTCCATACTGGGCTGGAAGCGACAGAAAAACTTTGAATGCCCCAGTAGCCTTACTCCTACTAGGCTGGTGGTAAAAGTCCACCAAAGGTAGAAATGTCATCGGCATCTGACCAACAACCAGAAAAGGAAAATTCGAAATAAACCCTATACCAACCCGTCTGGCCAGCGTGGTATAGTAGGCCAAACACCTCCAACACTCAAATGAAATGATAAGGCACCCAAAACAAAGGCCCCCAGTTCCCGGTCGTCCCACTGTCCGCAGCCACGGTAGCGGTCGCGGTAACAGCGGGGCAGGGGGTGCGAAGAATCTCCGGGCTACGGAAAAAGGCTACCCAAAACATCTGACCCTGGCAACGTATAATGGACGCTCTGTACGGCTGGACCAACACCTCACCGAACTCGAGGTAGAACTAGGTCGCATAAACTGGCACATATTGGGGTTATCTGAAGTCCGAAGACAGGGCGAAGACACGATAACCCTTGAGTCAGGCCACCTGTTCTACTTTCGGGAAGGTGATCGGCCTTCTCAGGGCGGTGTTGGTTTCCTAGTCAACAAAGCTCTCACTAGCAACGTTGTAGAAGTCAGTAGTGTGTCGACACGGGTAGCGTACCTCATAATTAAAATCACCAACAGGTACACCCTGAAGGTGGTACAGGTATATGCGCCGACCTCGACATACTGCGACGAAATAGCCGAAGCCATGTACGAAGACATAGCCAAGGCATTACATGGTACCACCAAGGCTCACTACAACGTTGTTATGGGGGACTTCAATGCCAAAGTGGGAGTACAAGAACGCGGCGAAACGGTAATCGGATCCCACGGCGTGGGGCGCCGAAACCACAGGGGGCAAATGCTCATCAACTTTCTGGAGTCACAGAGGCTCTTCTTAATGAACTCGTTCTTTAAGAAGAAGCCTCATAGAAAGTGGACATGGCGAAGCCCCGACACTGTGACGAGGAACGAGATAGACTTCATCATGACTGACAGGAGGTCTATATTTAGAGACGTCTCCGTGATCAACAGGTTTAATACCGGCAGCGATCACCGACTTGTTCGAGGCGCTCTAAATATAGACTTCAGGGCCGAAAGGAGGCGCATGATGAAGTCTACTCTCAGACCTACTGCGCCTCAGTTAGCTTTAGGGTCCGAAAAGTTCCAACTTGAGCTTCAAAACCGTTTCGACCTACTGGAAACCGAAGGCAATGTTGACGAAAAAACCGACACAGTGGTCAAAACGCTACAGGATGTGTCTCGAAGGGTGTTTCCCGGAAAAAGCGGTAACAGAGAGTCTAAACTCTCGCTCGAGACTCTCGAACTTATGAGGCAGAGACGGGAAATGTCATCCACGCAGGCGTATTCGCTGGATGGGAGAAACCTCAACCGGAAGATCCGGAAGCTGGTGCGACGTGACCTCCGATGTTCCAACACCCGCGCCATCGCGGCTGCGATTGAACAGAACAGAGGCACCAAAGTTTTTGCTCGCCAGCTAGGTAGATCTCATCTGACGAAACTTAAAACTGCGGATGGCAAAACCGTGACCTCCAAGTTCGAGATACTCGAGGAAATTGAGAGTTTCTACAAAGACCTGTATGCATCACGGACGACTAAACCCACGAGGCCCAGCGCTGACGACCACAAAGCCCCACTCACACGCCATTACACGGAAGACATCCCTGATGTCAACCAGGACGAGGTCAGAGTGGCTCTCGAGCAGCTTAAGAACAACAAGTCGCCAGGTGATGACGGAATCACCACTGAGCTCCTGAAGGCAGGCGGGATTCCAATCCTGAAAGAGCTAGCGAGTCTCTTTAATTCCGTCATTCACCAGGGCTTAACACCTCAAGCGTGGAGCGGGTGTGCGGTGGTTCTGTTCTTCAAAAAAGGTGACAAAACCTTGCTGAAGAACTACAGACCCATCTCACTGCTGAGCCACGTTTACAAGTTGTTCTCGAGAGTACTCACAAACCGCCTCGCCAGAAGACTTGACGAGTTCCAGCCTCCGGAACAAGCCGGGTTTCGAAAAGGCTACAGCACCGTAGACCACATCCATACTGTTTGGCAGGTTGTACAGAAGACTGAAGAGTACAATCAGCCGCTGTGTATGGCCTTCGTGGACTACGAGAAAGCCTTCAACTCCATCGAAACCTGGGCGGTTTTGGATGCTCTGCAGCGATGTCGCATCGATTGGCGCTATATCGAGGTGCTGAGATGTCTGTATGATACCGCCACAATGACCGTCCAGGTCCAGGACCAAAAGACCAGCCCGATCGAGCTGCGTCGAGGGGTGAGACAGGGGGATGTAATATCCCCTAAGCTCTTCACCAACGCGCTCGAAGACGTCTTCAAGACGCTGGACTGGACTGGACGGGGCATTAACATCAACGGCGAATACATCTCACACCTTCGGTTCGCCGATGATATCGTCATCGTTGCAGAGTCACTGGAACAGTTAAGCGAAATGCTGCAAAGCCTAAATGGAGCCTCTCGAGGTGTCGGTCTCGGCATGAACTTGGATAAAACCAAGATCATGTTCAATGAACATGTCACGCCGGGACCAATCTACGTCGATGGTTCGATGCTCGAAGTTGTTCGGGAGTATGTCTACCTTGGACAAGTTGTCCAATTGGGTAGAAACAACTTCGAGAAAGAAATCAACCGCAGGATCCAGTTGGGTTGGGCAGCATTTGGCAAACTACGCCATGTCTTCTCCTCGCCTTTACCGCAATGTCTGAAGTCTAAAGTCTACAACCAATGCGTCCTACCTGTTATGACCTACGGTGCTGAGACGTGGACACTCACAGTGGGACTAGTCCATAAATTGAAAGTCGCACAGCGAGCTATGGAGCGGGCTATGCTCGGCGTCTCTTTGAAGGATAAAATTCGTAACGAAGTAATCCGACAAAGAACCAAAGTTACCGACATAGCTCGCAGACTTAGCAAGCTAAAGTGGCAATGGGCTGGTCACATCTGCAGAAGGACCGACGGCCGATGGAGCAAACGTGTTCTAGAGTGGAGACCGCGACTTGGTAAGCGTAAGGTAGGACGGCCCCCAGCTAGGTGGACCGACGACCTCAAAAGGGTCGCTGGGACAGACTGGATGCGGAAGGCGGAGGACCGTGTGCAATGGCGCGTGTTAGGAGAGGCTTATGTCCAGCAGTGGACTGCGATAGGCTGATTGACTTGACTTGACTGAAAGATCTCCACAATTGCGGGTCTTGCGCTATTCGCATCCAGCTGTTTCCAGCGACCCGCACAAGATCATCCGTCTATCTTGTAGGGGGCCTGCCCACGCTGCGTCTTCCGGTTCGTGATCGCCACTCAAGAACCTTTCTGCCCCAACGGCCATACAGCGGCAATACAAATATAAGAAATAAAAGAAATAAGGATCCCATACAACAAACGTGAATATTTGGCTCGTTTTTAAAGATAATGGTACGGAACGACTCGTGCGCGAGTCCGCGAGTTAAGGCTGAGGGAATGCCTTTTTATCAGAGGGTGACAAACGAGCTTGTGGGTCACCTGATGGTAAGTGATCACCGCCGCCCATTGACACTCGCAACACCAGAGGAGTCGCTGGTGAGCTGTCGGCCTTTAAGAGTCAGCAAACAATTGTTGCTGACCCCCCACCCCGATGAGCTCTGGCGACCTTACTCACACTCGGAAGCACAACATTAAAATAATTAATGTTATTATTAAGGGGTGTCTTCTGTAAGGTGGAGGTACTTCCCCAGTCGGGCTGCTCTTCAAGCGAATGATCGCTGTGCCTCTCTTAAATGCCTAAGCATTCCACTCGCAAATGTCTGACTCACACTGACTAAACCTAACCTGCCGTGGACTTATCTTTGCACCTGACGAGAGGAGCCTCGGGATCGCGGGTATGTTTCTTCGGTGCCCCCTTTTTGCAACATGTCCCCGATAGTCGCGACACGTACCCACTGGGGGAGCTCGGGATTGCCGACTCCTGCCAGTACGGCGCAGCGACTGCTCCACAAACAAGTCGCTGTCTTCCCGGAGTTGCTTGCACGTGGCGGCAGTAAAGGACACTCCTCACACTGCCACCGCGGACCCCATTCGCGTTCCCAATGTACAAATTCACTGAACTGTTATATTATCCTACTGCGACAAAGAAACGGTAATGGACCCTCATATATATGCTAATAAACTTTTCAAATGCGTTTTAAATTAAAATAATCCCGAATTTATATGTAAATTCGTGACCGCACTCTGTCCTTCGCGGCTTCTCGTTACGAAATCGATTACGTTACACGGATTCGGGCTTAGATTCGACTCGGATAAGTTTAATGAAGGGTTTTACTAAATCGGAGATCCTTTAGGACAATTCTCTCGATTTGTGATTTGATCGTCTCTCATTTGACGCGCTGATTGGCGTGGATTGGTATGCTTGTTTTTCACACTTGTTTTGACAATATGTAGTAAAAATATTAGACTTAAACTAGATAATTAAATATAATCTCTTGACAATAACTTGATACGAGCTAGCTAAATATCAATGCTATAGTAAAATAAATTTTGTAAATGTTTTCATACAATGTGTACCTAAATATCTATCTTACTAGAAATAATAATGTATACAACTATATTACTACAAACATGTTCTGACTATTTACAAGCGCTTTTTTAAAGTCTACGTGAATAAAAACCTTTTTTATTTTTTATTTTATTTTTATTTATTTATTCACGCCGCGAATCGTTGGTTCAATTCCCACCGAGGATATATATTTGTGTGCATGAACATGTCTGTTGATGATGTCTCAGCAAATTAAATACTTCAAATTAAGTATATGTAGAAGGCGGACGTAAATGTTTGCCTTTCTCGCCGCAGGTCGTGGGTTTGATTCCCACCCAGGACATATATTTGTGTGCATGAACATGTATGTTTGTCCTGAGTCTGGATATAATTATTTCTATAAGTATATATTTACAAAAGAAAAGTTGTATATGTTGTATATCAGTTATCTGGATTCCATAGTACAAGCTCTGCTTAGTTTGGGATCAAATGGCCGTGTGTGAATCATGTCGTAGGATATTATTTTCTCAATAAAACACGAGATATAACTGTCGGAACGCCGTGCTTCTACAATATTACGTTTATGAAATTTCGATCAGGTTACATCGATCGTGGTCACAGGATAAGATTATACAATGATAGTTATAATTATAAATAATAATATCCTGGGACATTATTCACACTGGGGCATCTGATCCCAAACTAAGCAGAGCTTGTACTATGGAAATCAGATAACTGATATACTACATAATATGCAAATTTTTCTTTTGTAAATATCCCAGGACACGCAGACATGGTTATGCACAAAAATATAGTCTTGGCCGGTAATCGACCCACGACCTACGATACGATACCTATTATATAAGTACTACTTTCTTTTGTAAATACATACTTATATAGACAATTACATCCAGACTCGGGACAAACAGACAATGTTCATGCACAACAATATTTTTCCTGGGTAGGAATCGAACCTACGACGCATTTACCAACCACGCCAACCGCCCGTCATTATTATCGTCATATCGAAAGACTCCACTGCTGGACATAAGGCACCCCTAAATGTCTACGCCAGTCTCTCATTTTCTCTCAATTCCAATAAAACACCAAATATAATTGACGGAACGCCATGCGTTTATGTTCGTTTATCGGCGTGTTTTATGTAGCCGGCATGGACATATTTTTTTTATAAATGATAGTATTAACGACGTTTTTATTTAGCTTTCCATTAGAAATGCTACTATTATCTAAATTTTTATGTGGGCAACCTTTTAGTTGCTATTATCTTATGTTATAAAAGCTCAAGGGTACGCTTATGGGACCACCCGGACGTTTCGACTATTCCCAATCTAGAAGTGACGGTATTCCCCTCATGTCACTCCAATTAGTAATGATTAACTTGAATTTATAGGTCTGTTTAATGGTCCGTTAACGTCTGAGGACTTCTCATTGTGAAACTAAACCTCATTAACTCATTACAAACTACAATTCCATAAAACACTTTCATCCAATTAAACAAGACGTTGTTATTTGATACCAATACGCTGTCACTCTGTATTAAAGTTTATTGCTGGTAGTAATTGTATCAGAACTAATTTAGAGTGTTATTTGTCATATTTGCTACTACTCAATAAGTATAAACAACAATATTTGAAGGCAAATTTGGCGTGGTTGGTAAATACGTGCCTTTTACGTCGCAGGTCGTAGGTTTTATTATTACCCATGTCAGATATTTATGAACATGTCTGAACTTGTCCTGAGTGTGGGTATAATCAATATATATACTGTATAAACTGTACATTGAATATTTAAAATAAAAGGATACTTGGGGCGTAAACTGCAAGCGATATCGAAGCCAAAAATATAGTTTTTAGAAATTTTGTCTGTTTGTCTGTATGTATGTCCGTGCTAAACTCAAAAAGTAAAGTAAGTAGCATGAATTTACTTCAAATTCTGCATGAATATTACTAAGCGGTCGGGTCAACATAAAGGCTACATATTATCACGCTATCACCTACGGGTGAGGAGCTGTGATAATATATAAAATTTAACGCGGGGCACAGCTAGTTATCTATATTATAAATATTTATTTACAAAAAGTAAGTAGTATAATTATGTAAGTTTATCAGTTATCTGATTTCCATAGTAAGTAAGTAAATGTGGATAATATCGGTCGCAAAATTACTTAATAATTTTCTAACTCCTTGGTGTATGTATCATGCTGTAGCTGTTAATTATCCATAAATAAATAAAATAATAAAACCGGAAGACGCATCGTGGGCAGGCCCCTCACAAGATGGACCGATGAACTTGTGCGGGTCGCTGGAAACCGCTGGATTTGAATAGCGCAAGACCGGCAATTGTGAAGATCTTGAGGTAGTCCACCAAGGGCACCCATCTGAATGGCACCTGCGCGAATGGCACCTAGCCTAGTCCACGAAAGGCACCTATCGATATTTTTGGCAGGTGCTCGAATCCACGAAGAGCACCTGCCATTCGCGCAGGTGCCATTCAGATGGGTGCCCTTGGTAGACTACCTCAAGATCTTTGGGGGAAGCCTTTGGCCAGCAGTGGACGATGATGCAATAACATAATTCCCTCCACTAAAGAACTACTTTAAAATAGACGTTACATTGTTCTTAGAGAGGGAATGTTTGTGCTTTATTTGAGCAGACGTTCAGTGAGGATTCATTTCGTTGAGATGAGAATGTGAAGTGCGGTATTATGTTTGAGATATTGCACGTTTTGCCACGCTCTGTAGGTATGTCTGCGCTCGTAGGTAATTGTAGAACATTTTGAAATGGCTACACCGTTAGGTTTTTGTTTTGAAACAAGGAGAAAATTGCACAAACTATAAGAACATTTTGCAGAAAAAACTTAATATTTAAATGATGATGTCCTCCCGACTGAATTTCGCCCACGGCAGCCAGTCTTAATGGAGACTAGCCAATTGCGCAGGACATATTATAGTGCACAAGTGTGTGCGCAAACACAGGGGCACTTTCTATTCCATCACTCTCATGATCCGATGGGACGCCTAGCGACACGACCGGTCAGAGTACAGGTACAGGACCGACGGCTTTACGTGCTCTCCGAGGCACGGGGGTGTAATACCGCCAACTTCGACACTTCGGGCTGATACTGAGAATTTTTTTTTTACGGAAATATCCCAAAATCACTTTTTGGCCCGACCCAGGATTTGAACCCAGGACCTCATTATCTGCGGTTGAACACACTACCGCTAGACCAATGAGGCAGGTAATATTTAAATAATGTACAATTGGCGGTCTTATCACATAATAGCGATTTCTTCCAGACAACCGTGGGATGGACTAGCATAATTGAAAATGACGGGCAGCTGATAGTATATAAATATTTTTCCTTATTTACCTACTACTACTGTATTGAGAATTGATATTTAAAAACCTTTTATAACCAATTTGACCATAGCTACAAGAAATACCTATTTAACTAAAGCTATATCTTAAATTAAATTATATTCTACTCGATCAAATATAAGTAATAATAATAATTATATCTAGGGACAGTCTCACACAGATCATCCTAGCCCCAAACTAAGCAAAGCTTGTACTATTGGTACCAGGCGACGATATACATACCTATATAGATAGATAAATACTTATATGCATAGAAAACATCCATGACTCAGAAAGAAAAATTCGTGCTCATCAGACAAGTATTTGCTCTTACTGGGATTCGAACCCAGGACCACCAGCTTTGTAGGCAGGAGCACTACCAACTAGGTTACGGTGGCCATCAAATCGATCGAATAATCTTCGTAACGTACTACGATAACGGTGTTCCATGATTTTGGTTCAACCAAAAAGGGCTCAACGCGCCTAAAGAAGTTATCACTTTATAGAATAATATCTATACATATAATAAAATCGTAGAAAAGTCAAAACTGTACATTGAATATTTTTTAAAAAGGATGCTTGGGGCGTGATCTACAATAGATATCGAAGCCAAAAATATACTTTTTAGAATTTTTGTCTGTTTGTCTGTATGTATGTCCGGGCTAAACTCAAAAAGAACCTCATGGATTTAATTCAAATTTTGCATGCATATTACTAACAGGTCGGGCCAACACATAGGCTACATATTATATTAAGAGAGGTAGGGCACAGCGTTCATTCGCTCGAAGAGCAGCCCGACTGGGGAAGTACCTCCACTTTACAGAAGACATTCCTTCATAATAACATTAATAATTTAATGTTGTGTTTCTGAGTGTGAGTAAGGTCGCCAGAGCTCATCGGGGTAGGGGGGAGGGGTCAGCAACACTTGTTTGCTGACTCTTAAAGGCCGGCAACGCACCCGCGACTCCTCTGGTGTTGCGAGTGTCCATGGGCGGCGGTGATCACTTACCATCAGGTGACCCACTTGCTCGTTTGTCGACCACTGACATAAAAAAAAAAAAAAAAAAAAAAAACACCTACGGGGCACAGCTAGTACCTAAATATAGGTTCAATAAATCAAATCAAATCAAATCAAATAGTTTATTTCAGTAACTTAGTCTATTACAGTATCAAGTGGTTGGAGCCACCTTTTAAGCAAATAAAGCCCTTTCATTTTGTGACAGATAAAAACCTTTCTTCATCAAGTCATAGAATGTTAAATTAATCAATCATCAATCAAATCAATGTAATCCTAATAAATTTATTGCCAGATCTCTTGTTTTCATTTGTGATTACAATGAATATAAGAAGACTACAAGACGCCGGTATTTCGGTTTAAGGTTTAGAAAATTTACTTAACTGTCACTAAAATACACGAAACTCACTATACCATAGATTTAACGATCAGTACAAGTAGTTTATAGATCGGCTAAGCTTTTATTTTTGTCATACACTTGACGTTGACGCCAGAACATTTTAAAACCCGATAGCGGTGTATCAGAACAAAGTAAAATTATGTTCTAGTGTAGAACAAATTGACGAGACAAGAGTTTATGTTTCAAGAAGGCTTTCTGTTTTTTTAGTTTTGTTACTTCTTAACGAATGGCTTCATTTACATAATGATATAAGGTTTTTGCGGTTACTGGGTGCCTATTGGATACTATATCTCGAATTCTATAGACCGTATAACATTATTGCAAATAGGTTCCTTTACGAATAGAAGCGCCGAAAAGGTTCCTTTTACATGCGTTGTCTCCGTAAGATCTTGGGCATTACATGGCAAGATAGGGTCACTAACGAGAGAGTTCTAGAAATAGCACAGCTACCTAGCCTGACAGCGTTTCTTAAACAGAAGCGTTTACGTTGGTTGGGGCATGTGCACAGAATGGAACCCACTCGAATACCACGATGTGTTCTGTTGGGTGCGCTAGCTAATGCGAAGCGCGATGTCGGTAGACACCCGCTTCGCTTTAAAGACTGCATCAAGCGGGATATGGTCGCTTTTAAAATTGATCACTGGAGCTGGCAAAAGCTCGCTGAAAATAGAGTTGAATGGCGCAAACGTGTAGTGGAGGGTCGTAAGATCTGTGATGAAGCCTGGTTCGGAGTACTTGCTGATAAGAGACTGAAGCGACATGAAAGCGGCTCGGCACCAACCACCGCAAACTTCTCTTGTCAGGCCTGCGGCAGGCTATGTCGCTCTCGCATCGGTTTGTTTAGCCACCAAAAAAAAACGTCTCTCAGACAATGCGCCGTCAATCGTCTGTAACAGACGCAAAGGCCATATATATTTAACCTTATTGCATTAAATTAAATTATACCTTATAATAATAACCTCAACTCATTTTAATGATGCGTCATACGTGTTGTAGATAATAGCATATATACAACTATATATGCTATTATCTACAACACGTATGACGCAGCGGAGTTACGACAGTCACATCGTCTTCGTGACCCGGGTTCCATTACCGAGTTGGAACACTATTTGGGTGATCTATAGGTTGTGGTTCTGAGTCTCTCTATTATAAACTTGTAAAGTAGCCAGCGATATAGATATTAGTTTCCCTAGTGCCGACATGTCTTTAAAAATAATGTATTATCTTTATTTTGTGCAACTTAAAAATTTCTGGAATTGAAAAAACACATTTTTTTTTTGTATTTATCACATGTTAATTGTACTATCTATGTATTGTACTCATATACGTATATCTATGGATAATACATTAACCAGTCATCGATCCGAAATGTTGACGCGTAGATTTATAAATCAGCAATGACTGTGTCCTAGGCAATACCTGTCAAGGAGACGGCACTATTTATGTACAGACGCAACACATCCAGCTACCCCAATCTGTCAAATTTCTTTTATAGATTTTCAACTTTATCACTTAAACATAAGGTTCACTTTAAATTGGGGAAATATGACAGATTGAAGTAGCTTGATGTGCTGGCGTCTGCACATACATTTATTTTGATCGAACAATTCCCGCAAAATGCGAGTAGAAAACTCTATTCAAAGCATTTTATCATGATTCAAAGGATTCTCCAGTAGAGATATATACATGAAGTATTGCTTGTCTAACTTACATAAGATACCCATTCCTACCTATTTGCATAATGTTTAATGATTCATTTACAAGTATACCATACATAGATTAATGTAATTTATATAACACTAGCTGTGCCCCGCGGTTTCACCCGCGTTAAAGTAGTTTTGTCGTAAAAGAGTAACAACCATACATACATCTATACTCACAAACTTTCGCATTAATAATATTAGTAGAATGTGTACCTCTAGCGGTTTTGGCAGTGCACGCCGGAATATCTCGCAAATGGTAGATTTTTTCCTACGTACTTGACACTTATCGTCATATTTTGGACAATTCACACAATATCTTTATAAATTGTAGCCTATGTTTTATTCTGTTGTATAAGCTATATTATTATAAAGTTTCATTAAAATCTATTCAGTAGTTTTTACGTGAAAGAGTAACAAACATCCATCCATACTTACAAACTTTCGCGTTTATAATATTAGTAAGATTTTTACATGTCATAACATAGATTAATGCTTTACAAGCTTACAATAAATATTCACTATTACCGAATATTGTATTAAACAAAATGTTGACATCAAAAAATATTACGCTGCTAGTCCTTATGTATTAGATGATAAATTGTTATCAATTTACCCGGTGACAGTCGCTGAGGAAAGCTCTTGGTTATAAATGCTTATGTTTTGGGTGCACGCGATATGGATGGGCCATAAGAATTGAATACATGCCTGGAGACTGATGTATATCCTCGAAGAACGATGTTGATGCCAGCAAGATTGTTCGAAATGTGATAGTGTAGATGGTTGTGGGTAGATATGAATTAGAACTCGTTGTTTGAATCCATGCTGTCAGAAAAATAGGTGCGGAGATAAAAAGGTAAATACAAACGACGCTAGGACATTATTTACACATGACCATCTGATCTAAAATTAAGCAGATTTTGTACTATGGAAATCAATCATCAATAACTGATATAGTACATATAGTACTTTTCTTTTGTAGATTTTATTGTTTTTTTTTATCTAGGGATAATGTCACACAGATCATCCTAGCCCCAAACTAAGCAAAGCTTGTACTATGGGTACCAGGCGACGATATACATACGTATATAGATAGATAAATACATACCTATAAAACATCCATGACTTAGAAACAAATATTCGTG
The DNA here is from genome assembly GCA_951640165.1 of Pseudoips prasinana. NCBI lineage: Eukaryota > Metazoa > Arthropoda > Insecta > Lepidoptera > Nolidae > Pseudoips > Pseudoips prasinana. Next base: position 24,058,962 of record OX621260.1, read on the forward strand.
CTCATCACACAAATATTTGCACTTACCGGGATTCGAACCCAGGACCACCAGCTTTGTAGGCAGGAGCACTACGAACTAGGCTACGGTGACTACACTTATATAGATAGTTATATAGATAATTACACCCAGACCCAGGACACACAGTCATGTTCATGCACACAAATATCTGTCCCGAATGGGAATCGAACCCACGACCTGCGGCGTGAAAGGCAAGCATTTAACAACTACGCCACACGGCCCGTTGAATATACTATTATTAAATATTCGCTCACAACACATTTATCCTTTCAATAATTCATTTCATACTGTTTCATAACTTTTTTGATTGATTTTCTTTTACATTTTACTTGCATTGTTTTTTGTTAGAGATAGAGACCTTTTAGATAAAACCTACTATTTTTGAATAATCTCTTGATATCACTATCAATAAAATAAACCAAGAAACATAATAAGTAGTGTCTCAGATCGAATACGAACAATACGAAAAATCCCAACTGATCTAACAATGTGCGTCCCAAACCAATGAGCCAGAAAAGATAAAATTTTGGCCATTTATGATACAGACCAATAATAAGACCGGATCTTTGTAAATTGGGTTAGGGGATAAAAAGTGCACGTATAATATCGAATGCCGGAAGATAGAGTCGCAGCTTAAACTACATACATATAAAGGAAAATAATGGGTGACGGACCCATTGGTTGGTAAATGCTGGCCTTTCACGCCACAGGTCGTGGTTGGGTACACCCAGGACAGATATTTGTGTGCTTGAATATGTCTGTTTGTCTTGTGTCTGGGTAATCCTTCTAATAGTATATATGCAAAAGTTTGTGAGTATGGATGGATGTATAATAATATAATAATATCTGGGGACAATGTCACACAGATCATCCTATCCCCAAACTAAGCAATGTTTGTACTATGGGTACCAGGCGACGATATACATACCTATATAGATAGATAAATACTTATATACATAGAAAACATCCATGAATCAGAAACAAATATTCGTGCTCATCACACAAATATTTGCACTTACCGGGATTCGAACCCAGGACCACCAGCTTCGTAGGCAGGAGCACTACCAACTAGGCTACGGTGACCGTCTAATGTGTAATGTCTATGGATGTTTGTTACTCTTTCACGCAAAAAGTACTGGAAGGATTTTGATAAAACTTTGTAGTAATATAGCTTATATAAAACATAGGCAAATAACACATAGGCATTATTAAACCTAAATAAATATCTATAAAAGTATGTATTTACAAAAGAAAACTAGTAGGTATATGTAGAATATCAGTAATCTGATTTCCATAGTACAAGCTTAATTTGGGATCAGATGGCCGTGTGTGAATAATGTCACTGTATATAATTATTATTTAAAAAATAATACCACCCATTTTTGTCATAAACCAAATCTTTATTAATATAAGTGTTTATTTATTTATTTAAGGATCGTCAACGTTACATACACTCATGCAGTTGGATAAAAACTAACGCAAAAACAGAATGTGTATGTTACAGCCAGTAATAAAAAGACCTAGCCCTAAATATTTAAGAATATAAATAGAATAGAATTAATAATTCACAATTTAACCGTCGTCTATTTATATTATAAGAAAGGGGGAAGTAGACACCTTCGGGAAATGTTCATTTATCATCGCCCTAACTCTGACTGAACAAATAGGTACGCTATGCTTAGCTCGTAAGCCAATGACTTTTACGCTTTCAAATATTCCTATAATCCGGATTCGTTGTAATGACATGAGACGTGAACAAATTATTCGTATTCCAAGTTCTATACAAATCCGACGGTTTATTCGAAGGTCATTTGCGATATGACGATAAATTATCACCGATCGCGTTCCAGCATTGTAGGCATTTCTTACCATGAGATTATCTTTTAGGCAATTTATTTTTTTCTTTGAATTATTTTTAAATTGCTTGTAAATGGTATTCTATAGACAATCTTGTTTTGACGATGATCGTATAATATGAATGAATTTTATGTTTTGCGCCGGTTGTTTAGCGCTATATAAATACATGTTTAAACTTTAACTTAGACTTAAAATTAAGCTAATATTTTTTTTAAGTAAAATTGTTATTTCTCTAGTTTATCTCGAGGCACTTTATACGAACCTTAAGGTGTAATTTATTTGTATATCTTACTACCTAAAACTATTAATTAATCTACAATACCAATGTTAATCATTCAACAATAAATTATTATAAAAAATATTATTAAAAGGCTGTTGTGAGTGTTTGATTTCTGATTTTAAGGCCTAAAAATGTTCTTAGGGTTGCGCTGGTACTAAAAATTGTCATAAATATGCCCAGAGTAAAGATAGTGTCGGTAAAATGATATAATACAATAATAATAATATCATGGGACACGGTCATCTGATCCCAAACTAAGCAGAGCTTAGCAAACGAGATAACTTATATAAAACATATACTACTTTTCCCAGACTCAGGACAAACAGACATGTTCGTGCACACAAATATCTGTTCTGGGTGGGAATCGAACCCACAACCTACGACGTGAAAGGCAAGCATCTACCAACCTCGCCCGCCGGCCCGTCTATATAACTGCCTCGTTGCGGTAGCGTGTTCAACCGCAGAAAATGAGGTTCTGGGTTCAAATCCCGGGTCGGCCAAAAAGTGATTATGGGATTTGTTTGCGCCCACACTTGTGAACTATAATATGTCCTGCGCAATTGGCTTATCTCCATTGAGAATTGCCGCCGTGGCCGAAATTTGACCGGGAAGATATCATTATAACACTCGGGTGCGCTTGTGATCTCCGTTTGTCTCTGATTGCCCCCCATAGGATTATGATTAAGAGGTTAAAGAGGGTGTATACTACGCTTGTGTACCTACATATTTGTTTAAAAATATTCCGCACAGATGGCAAATCTCTGTTAAGACCAGTAGGGAATTATTATATTGACATTTGAGTACTTCGATAGAGTATATTAGTTAATTGATAAATGTAATTCCTTTGAATTTGAAACGTATGTAAGGTCCCATACTTCAATAGATATGTGTAAAGATACATTTTATTGCACACAATATAAAACCAGGTGACAGAAAAAAAAATCTAAAATAATGTGCAATCGGTGCACGTTTGTGGAATGCGTTGCCATTGTCAATTAGGCGTGCACGATCACTACTTGACGACTTCATAGTTCATATAATACGTACATACATACATAGACTCACGCCTGTTTTCCAGAGGGGTAGGCAGAGACAACGGATTTCCATTTGTCACGATCTTTGCACAGCTCTTTTGCATCGATTACTCTCATTATATTCTTCATACATGCTCGCCGGTTTAGGGTACTTCTGACCTGCCCTTTCTTGAGAACGTCTCCGATAGTTAATATAATGATACGTATTATTACTATGAACAGACATTTTTTTTTTTTTTTGATAAGGCAGGGGGAATGCCTACGCATGCCACCCGCAAAAAGTGTCTGCGGGTGGGTATGTCGGACTCGCACCGACTAAACCTAAACTGCCGTGGACTTCTTCTGGCGCCTGATAGGGGGAGCCCCGGGAACGCGGGTATGCTGCTCCGGTGCCCCCCTTTTGCGCCGTGTCCCAGATGGTCGGGACACGCACCCGGGGAGGACTGTGGGTTGCCCTCCCCATTTGCCGACTCCTGCCAGTACGGCACAGCGACTGCGCCAAAAACAGTTCGCTGTCTTCCCGGGGCTGCTTGCACGTGGCGGCAGTGGAGGACACTTCTCATACTGCCACCGCAGCCCCGAGGGGAGTTGGGCTAACGGCTGCCGCCGCCACCCCGACGCCTCCTCCGCCTACGAGCGGGATCGGCTCGTTCCCGATCCCGTTCGGCGGCCTCCTTCTGCAGCAAAACTGCCTCACAGAAGGAGACCACGGCGTCCCATTTGGTGGAGTCGCCAGCCAGCATCGCATACACGACTGCTCTGGGTGAAAGATCCCGTCCGATCTCAGCGACCAGGACTCGTCTCTCGGCCTCCCAGGCCGGGCACTCCTCCAGCGTATGCTGGGCAGAGTCCAGGTCGTTCCCGCAATAGTGACAATGTGTCGTCGCTTCTCGGCCGATGAACAGACATAATAATATTATTAGTAAGTGGATATGTATACTCGTAGTTATAGATACGGTACGAATAGTACCTTATAGTATAGTAATTTGTACACTAGCAACTAAGCACATCTTATTATTATTAACACAAGGTCCGTCATAATAATAATACGCCTTAATATAGACAGAACCATTGACAATATGTGGTAAAAATATTACACTTAAACTAGATAATTAAACATAATCTCTTGACAATAACTTGATACGAGCTAGCTAAATATCAATGCTATAATAAAATAAATTTTATAAATGTTTTCATACTAAGTGTACCTAAATATCTATGTTATTAGAAATAATAATGTACACAACTATATTACTACAAACATGTTCTGACTATTTACAAGCGCTTTTTTAAAGTCTAAGTGAATAAAAACCTTTTTTATTTATATTATTTTATTTATTTATCTCTCTAACTCCTTTCTTCATTTGCCAACTAGGTTGCTTGGAAGATATTACACATAATTTATATGTTTTTTCTCAATTTGTATTATTTCTTTAGGTGTACAATAAAGATGTATCTGTCTGAGACAACTTGCAAAATTGCAAACGAGACAAAGCCTGTCTTAAAGCAACCAGAAAACTGGTAAATATACTTATATATTTCTAAATACATACATAGACTCACGCCTGTTTCCCAGAGGGGTAGGCAGAGACAACGGATTTCCATTTGTCACGATCTTTGCACACGTCTTTTTCCTCGATTACTGTCCTTATATTCTTCATACATGCTCGCCGGTTTAGGGTACTTCTGACCTTTTCTAAATACATTGATATTATATGTAAATAACCCCCAGACACAGAACAAATAATCTTGCTCATCATAAATAGGGTTTGTCCTGGATGAGGGTCGAACCCACGACCTTTGGCTAGATTACCTAAGCATATTATTTACCACTGTTGCCTTTAGTATGTTCACGCATTCCCGTTCATTTCTTGGACATTTTTAACTATTTCTAAAGAAAATTGGTATTTGTAGTATATAATAATAATAATGTAATATCTAGGGACAATGTCACACAGATCATCCTAGCCCCAAACTAAGCAAAGCTTGTACTATGGGTACTACGCGACAATATACATACTTATATACATAGATAAATACTTATATACATAGAAAACATCCATGACTCAGAAACAAATATTCATGCTCATCACACAAATATTTGCACTTACCGGGATTCGAACCCAGGACCACCAGTTTCGTAGGCAGGAGCACTACCAACTAGGCTACGGTGACCGTCAAATGTATTTGTATGTATGTATTTCTTCTTTTTTATATTTATTATTATTTTGTATTAGTTTAAGTTGACCTATTGTTACACCTATTTACCTTTTTTCTCCTTTCCTTCGTCTATCCACTCCATAATTGGTTGTCTGGAAGAAATCGCTGTAGCGATAAGACCGCCATTTGTACCTAATTTATGTATGTTCCTTTTTCAATTTTAAGTTATGGTTTACAATAAAGAGTATTTTATTTTTACTTTACTTATTATAATTTGTATATTTTTAAAGCTTTTTATTATTTCTTTAGGTGTACAATAAAGAATTTATCCATTTATCTATATATCTTGGGACAACTAGCGAAATTGCGAACTAAGTATGATGGCAACCACACAACTGGTAAATATACTTATATATTTCTAAATGCATTCATTAAATTATCTACAAACATCTATAACAAACTGTAACAAAAATATGCCCCAATAATTAACAAATACTCGGAACACGCAAATTCAACTTACACGGAGTTTCCTTATTTTAGAACTACCAAATCAAAAAGTAAAGTGTGCATATTAAGCACCAATAACAGGAATAAGATTCTTTCTATAGCCGAGGACACTTTTCAGAACAACTATGAGAAATGCCATTACATCTTACTAAATGCTACAACTGAACAGATTTTATACGGAATAATACCAAAATTAGAAGACCTCACTATGAATGACTTTTGTATCTTGATATTAGGCCAAGACGACTTCAAATCGTCTAAAAACTATGAAAAGATTAAAAGATTTACATGAGAAGCATTAAAAGCCCCAGACACAGAACAAATAATCATGCCCATCACACAAAGATTTGGCCTGGGTGAGGATCGAATCCACGACCTCTATCTTAGCAATCAATAGCATTTACCACCAGACGAACAAACCAAATATTACCAAAACAGAAACTTACATTATAACAAACAAAACAACATCCGGGTGCCAAATTAAAAGGACCATTCATTAAACAAATGAACGCAACCGATGACATATCACAAAGCTCTGCGATCAGTTACAAATTACAGTTGTATTATAACACAAAAAGACTGTAAATCATTTGTAATCTCCTTTCAATCTAAATCTACTAGACTGTAGATCATAATTAACGCGTGCACTGAGACGTTGTGGCCAGGAAGCTTTTTGTTCGTATCAAACACACAATCAATTGTATAACTACCTTCAAATGTGTTTAGGTACCTTAATTACTACAAATGTATAAAAAATATAAACTTTGGGCATTGTTTAATACGAGACTGGAGGTTACATAGTGAAGTAATAAACACTTTTTGCATATAGTGTCTTTCTAACCGTATTTTGGCAATGGAGACTAGCTATCTCTCGTTGGTCTAGCGGTAGCGTGTTCACCCGCAGAGAATGAGATCAGGTACAAATCCCGGGTCGGGCCAAAACGTGCAAAAGTCCAAAAAAATTTTCATAAAAATAAATTTCTCAGCAATAGCCCGAAGTCTGGGAGTTGGCGGTATTATATCCGTCGTTCCTGTACCTGACTTCTTTCCGGTCGTGTCGCTAGGCGTCCCATCGGATCATGAGAGTGGTAGAATAGAAAGTGCTCTTGTGTTCCCTCACAAATGGCTGCCTAAGCGCCGTGGCCGAAATTTGGCTAGGAGGACATTATTATTATTATTACTACAAAGGTTTTAAAAAAAATCTTTGAGCATTGTTAAATACGAGACTAGAGGTTAAATAGTGGAGGTATTCCTCGAAGCGCTACCATTTTGAAGCGCTACTAATGAAGCGCTCCTGTTTTATTCCTCGGAGCGCTACTAAAAGTAGCGCTCCCAATAGCAATTAAAAATATTAACTTTTATTTCCTCGAAGCGCCACTATGATTAACTTTCGAATAGAGATAGGATACTAACTGAAACTATCGATAATAAGTAAAACACGTTATTTTATACAATTTGCATAAACTACTTGACCTTAGATTGCTTTAAAAAAAATAACGTGATCCTGGTTAGTATAGACAAAGACAACTGTATCAGTATCTTGTATCCTACTTTAATCTCTGGTGATGCGGCGCGGGAGTACTGCACACATAAGCCGCAGCCCCGCCTCCCCATTTTATCCTAGATAATCGCGTCACAGGTTGTGTTCACCGAGTTCATACGAATCCAGCCGACCATTTCCGGAACTTGTTTACTTAAAATTGCATTGTTTTGTTTTGTTGTGTTCACACTCACAAGTTGCGCGAATGTGTCAAAGTTTGTTTATTGAAGTTATACTTCTTTTGGCGCGATGGAGAAAAATGATGAGAGTGAATTTTTACGATGCGCGCGCACACCGACACCAAAAAAGTTAACAGCATGAAGTTAGTTCTAGGTGATTTTATGTATCCTATTTGGAATTGTTAAACATTGCAAATAAAAATGAACCATCTGTGATTATTTATTATATTTAGTTAAGCAATAACTTTTAAGACAACGAAACAATCTGTGTTATTTTGTAATTTTACAGTTTCTCCCTACTAGTAATTAATGTGATTTTTACCCGTTCTGATAATTATGAATCTGTTATTATTTATTATTTATATAACTAAACAATACCAAGCAACAAAACAAAGAAGAAATTAAATTAGATATTTTAATAAATTTTTTTTTGTGATTGAGTCGTTAAAGAGAATGTATGATTTAATATATAATAGTTAACAGTGTTAAGAGTAGTAAAAAATCAAATTAAGCCTTCTCTCCGCTTACTCACTCGTTTTTGGTTTGGATACATAACATACATAACATAACAAAACAAACATAACATATCATACAATACAAAAACAGCCGTCTACATGGCGGCTTACAGCGATCCAATCCAAAAACGAGTGAGCAACAGTTACATTTTCATAATTAATTTGTAATTTTTTTAATGATGTAGCAAACTGTATTTACGATAACACCACCCAAAGTAATCTTGTAATTATTACGTAGGTCCTGTCTGCTGCAATGTGATTATTATACGCATATCATTTATATCTGTGCTTTTTATTTATTAATAGCATCCTCTTTGAATAACATTTACTCTTTGAATACACAATAACATTGGTCATTATTTCATTATAGTGCCGAAAGCAATGCCAAAGCAAGCTCAATTTTGTTAAACCAATCTATGTTCAAGGAGTTTGCAAATTGTATAAAATAACGTGTTTTACTTATTATCGATAGTTTCAGTTAGTATCCTACCTCTATTCGAAAGTTAATCATAGTGGCGCTTCGAGGAAATAAAAGTTAATATTTTTATTTGCTATTGGGAGCGCTACTTTTAGTAGCGCTCCGAGGAATAAAATAGGAGCGCTTCATTAGTAGCGCTTCAAAATGGTAGCGCTTCGAGGAATACCTCAAATAGTGAACTAATAAACGCTTTTTGCATAATAATATAATTTGCTTCTAGCCGTATTTCGGCAATGGAGACACTAGTCTCGATGATAATGAAGATGTCAATAGGTCCCGCACAGATGACTACATACATCTGTGCGGAACCTATTACTATCTTGTGGGCTGAAATGGTATGAAATAATTATTATAAAATAAATTATTCAATTAATAAAATAGTCATGTTATTGTTAAATTTAAAATACGTGGCAGGTAAAGTGCACTCGGAGCTTCTTGGATCTTCTGCTCTTAAGTAGTAAAGTTTTATTTTATTTATTTATTTAAACTTTAGCACAAAGTATATTGTACATACGCGGACTTAATGCCATAGGCATTATCGACCAGCCAACCTTTGGGTGGTGCGGAGAGACTACGGTAGGTGTACTAAGATGTCGAATATATTTAACTATATACATAACTATATATAACATAAACTTTTATATAAGGTTAAATTAAATTAGTGAGCGAAACTTCTAACAAAAAGCCTCGACGCTTGTCACTTATAATGGCTTTCATTATGCAGTTTATTATCGATACCTAGTATTCCTTAGAAACTAACACATTATATTTAATCTAGTTTGTATTCAACAGAAATGTGCTCAAACTATCATTATGCATCATTATCATTTGATTACGATTCCACAAATTTACGTTTGTTTTTACTAATTTTTAGTATTAAGAACACCTTATTGTATGGTATACTACGCTTTCTTGCACCGTTGTCTGAAAGAAATCGCTTAATGCAATGAGGCGGTCTTATCGCATTAAGCGATTGCATCGCATTGGCATTGAGTGATATTTTTTTGGGCAATATATATTTATTGTTACGATTGTCGAAATGCGTTAATTAGACATTATATTCATTGTGCCAATGTAAAATGACTACACTGTAAAAGCAGTCGCCGCGCCACTTCGTGTCCCAGTTTTGATTCCGCAGGGCAGCTATTTGTGTGACCCATAAATAGTTGTTCTGAGTCTGAATGTACTTTGTATCCGTCAATTATTTCCCCTAGAGCGTACATCCCTTATTTGTGTACAATAAAGCGTATTTATTTTATCATCATATCAGTGAAATGACGATCCGTGCTGGACAACAGCCTCCGCCAAAGATCTCCAAAATTGCCCGTCTTGCGCTACTCGCATCCTGACAAACAAACCTAAATACCATTGACTTCTCCGGTTGCTGTCACTGCTCAATTCTAGTTTTACAAAATGGCTATGTTCACTATAATATTAAATTCTTTGCAATTACGCGGGAGCCAAACATTTCGCTTTGAGCTGGGAGAATAGTATGTTTAATAGATTGTTATAGCCCGTGGGTTTTAAATTTAAACGGTAAAGTTAATTAATGGCATCTAAAACGGCCAGGGCTTTTGATACGTGGTGCGACACATTGCTGGTTAAATCAATATTAAGAGGAATCTCCGCCTGCTGAAACTGGCTCTTATTTCATGCATATGGGTGAAAAAGAAAACAATTCTAGACCCGCTAAAATCGCCATTCCATATTCTCTGACTATTTCCTCCAAAACAGAACTGTTTTAAGTTTTAATGTAAATAACAGAGTGTGTTCAACACACTTTTTTATTGTTTGGTTCTTATGTTGTCTGGTACTCTTCATGATGATCTTTAGTTTATTTTTTATCTGAGCTAATGAAAAGTCATGCAAAGCTATTCAACAAGTTTTTTATTGATCAAGTTCTTATTTTTAGAACAAAAAAGTGTTTTTTGCACACGTACATCCTAGACAGTAATCCTTAATGTTACGAAACATTTGAAAGGGTATGATTTTTATTCGCTACTATGTTTAATATTATCTTCTTTTATATATTTAATGAATATTCTTTAGTACGTAAATATTAAATCTTTCATCAAGAACTCAATATTTGTTAGATCTATAAAAATATCAACAATTTATCGGACACGTAAAGTAGCTATCTATCTAAATTGACAGAATCCTTTGATGTAAATATAAAATTGTATTTCCTCAGATCAAAGAGTGAACAAAAGTGCTGTAGTAAGCTTTTTCATAAGCTGATAGTCGGCTCACCTCGAGTTTTTGCTGTACAGAGGATTTTCCCTACGCAGTTGACCCTTCTTGTCTGATTCGGCCCCATCTCAGGAACCCTCGCGTCAGGGGTTGTAAATTATAATTTATTTTATAACATCACGTCTCTCTCTTAAATAAACACACTCGTCTGCTCAATTTGATACAATTACTGTCTGAGATTTCATTTTAAATTATGGTAATCTTTATAAATGAATGATGTTCGCGTTTTCTCCTGAGATTGAGTTGCAATTATAATGAGAATAAGACGGGGAAAATTACTGGAGCTTTAATTTTATCCATCAATATTTCTTAGCGTTATATTTTTTTCACTGTTCGCTGTACCTATTGCTGAGAGGGAACAATTTCAATACAGAAATATGCAAGGGAAATGCGTAGAGCATTACGGATCTCTAGCATTCCCCGAATTGTGCGAAACGTGAGGTGGGTGACAAATTCTTTACTTACGCGTTTTTCCTTGAGGGAGATATACGGAGTTTAGATAAAAGGAAACTTTTTATATACGTAACATTATTACTTTAAATAAAAATGTGTACATGGAAGGGAACTTGTATTTGAATGAGGTATTGTTGTAAGGTATAGACGGGCTGGTTGACGTGGTTAGCAGATACTTACCTTTGACGCCGCAGGCCGTAGGTTCAATTACCACTCAGGGCAGATATTGTCTCCTTCGAGCACTCCACGAGTTAGCAGCCCTTGAGAATGGTCTGTGGAGGACTGAAACATGTGTTGGGTATGTATGTAATTTGGGTTTCTTTTTTTTTTTTTTTTTTTTTATATTGTCCTTCTTGCTTGTGCACATTTTGCGGGCGGGAGGGCGGTGCAAATTGCATCCCGGCATGATTAAACTGACAATTAGCGGAATTAACACTACATATTGGTTTTGTATTTTGATTGTTATGGATTTCCGCAAAGTAACGCCTGATTCCATTACTTACATATTTGTGGACATGAACATGTATGTTTGCCCCAGTTTGTCTGGGTGTATTAACCTATATAGGTATGTATTTACAAAAGAAAAGTATTCTATGTAAGTATATCACTTATCTGGTATGGGAATTTAGAAAGGATGAATGAAAGAAGATTGACAAAAGAACTATACCTGGCCTGTGTGAATGGTAAAACTGGAAGGAGAAGACCTCGTAAAACATTCTCTGACCAAATCGGAGACGTTCTCAAGAAAGGCCAGGTCAGAAGTACCCTAAACCGGCGAGCATGTATGAAGAATATTATGACAGTAAATGCTCCGAAAGGGGTGTGTAAGGATCGTGACAAATGGAAGTCCGTCGTCTGGGAAACAGGCGTGAGTCTATGTATGTATCAGTTATCTGGTTTCTATATGGCTTTGCTTAGTTTCGGATCAGATGGCCGTGTGTGAGTAATGGACATTTACATTAAATATTACTTTGTACAATAAAATCACGTTTGTTTTACCGTCATCGCTTACATCAAATTTGCGCTTAACTACCTATCACGGAAATGTAGACAGAATTCCAAGTTGACTGTATAATCAAAGAACAAGTTATTTGCATAGGATCCTCCATCTACGGAACAGAAATAACAATATTTCAAATATTTCTTGTCGAAGTTCTCTTCAGAAAGTTTAATAATATAGAGTGGTTCATCGTACATAAGAATTATGATATTACTTGATATATACTTTTGTACTGTAGTAATATTCTTAACAATAAATAAATATATAAAAATAATAAATTCTAAAAATATTTTTAACCGACTTCATAAGGCGGAGGTTCTCAAGTTGATCGGTATTTTTCATATATGTACCTACACCGATTACTCGGAGATTTATTCTCCTGTAAATAATTAAAACTTATTTTAATTTACTGGATTATTACTCTTATTAAATACATTTCCAGATAAAATAGAATTAGAAATTAATTAATAAGTCATTTAATATAATCAGTAAGCCACCTAATTCATTTGGATACATATGCAATGAAAGTATTATATATTAATATTAAATAGAATGATTTCAAATCCAAACAATAGAGAGTTGGTGCCTGTATAAGTCAAAAATCATTTATTTCTTAAATAAATAACTATTATGTGGAATCGCCATTTTTTTTACGCTATCGTGCAGTGCATGACAAGTTTTCTGGCAGTGTTTCTCAGTAGCTGAGAAACACTGCCAGAAAACTCAACAGGCATCCTTTTTTAAAATAAAATATTCTTAAAATTAATTATAATCATGTGTGTTGACGCAGAACAACTCAGCCTCAAGCACTTTTGTCACTTAAATAATGAATTTGTAATATACTCTGCTACACAATTTGGCTTTAATAATTCTTTTAAACTTATTCGTAGACAAGTATGTACTAGGATAAACCTGAACCACAAGCGTTATAATGGCTTAAAAAGTGTTCTTATCTATTTTAAATGATTCTCACAAACATATAGAGGGTATCGTGTACTCCTAACAATTGTAGGAGTATAAATATAATACAATATCATCTTGGGACAACTGTTACACTGTCATCTGATCCCAAACTAGGACGAGCCTGTATTACGGTAACCAGACAACTGATAAACATACCTATAAATTTCTAAATACATACACATTTTATTCAACAGATGAATTTCTTAAATTTAAGTAGTAAAATTTTACATGCTTGTAATCTGTTTATTTTTAACTAGCTGTGCCCCGCGGTTTTACCCGCGTTAAACTTTATAAATATCACAGCTCCTCCCCCGTAGGTGATAGCGTGACAATATGGAGCCTATATGTTGACCCGACCTTTTAGTATTATTGATGCAAAATTTGAAGTCAATCCATGCAGTACTTTGTGAGTTTAGCCCGGAAATACATACAGACAAACAGACAAAAACTCTAAAAAACTATATTTTTTATTTCGATATAGATTGAAGATCACGCCACAAGTATCCTTTTTGAAAAATATTCAATGTACAGTTTTGACTTTTCTACGATTTTATCATATGTATAGATGTAATGCTGTTATCTAATACTCTTTTAATGTTTTTATTTTATTATTTTGTATCGTCTTTTTGTGTTTGACATTTTATTTGTTTTAAATAAATTATTTATATTATAGTTGACATTGTTTACATATTTTGCACGACATATCTATGTCAAATATAGTTGGATAAGTTTATAATGAACCTAATAACCTGTACCTATATTTTAGCAAATAAATATTAGCAACAAAACGGATAATCGTGCTCATCACACAGTCCTAGGTGGGAATCGAACCCACGATCTCTGGCTTAGCAGTCAGGGTCACTGACCACTGGACCAGAAGGCTAGTCAATTACAAAACCCTAAATTAAACCAATATGTCTTCAGGTTTGTTCGGGTTTTCATTAATATACTACCCTTCAACCGCTATTACAATTACTTCCCAACTTGCGTGCCTACACAAAGCCGACAAAAACAATGGCCATTTTTAAAATTCATTTGTTTTTGTGCAACAAAAGCCAATGTAAGACCGTGGCGTAAAGGCCAGGTAAACCAGGGGCGGGACTTGTGCAAATAACCAATGTTCAGATGTGAGAAATAATAATTCGCTTTTCATTTTGTTTTGCGAACGTTCAAAGACTCAAGGACCATTGGTGGATAAGTGGCTCATACTTTATTATTGGCTCGATTCGTGCTCGTGGGGGAATCTAAAATGAGGTCACGATTTATCGTACACACTCAACGAGTCGTTGTGTAGGTACAAACTTACAGATAAAGCTACTCAGTCACTCATGAATCATTTATTAATACAGAGCTATATTAGAAGTATGTGTACGAAAAGCGCTTCTGGAATTCATCAACAATATCTTTGATTGTATGTATGTGTTTTGTGTCATCAAGTATCAAACGGAAGACGCAGCGTGGGCAGGTCTTCTACAAGATGGACCGATGATCTTGTGAAGGTCGCTGGAAACCGCTGGATGCGGATGTAGCAAGACCGTAAATAGGGGAATCTTCGGGGAAGGCCTTTGTCCAGCAGTGGCCGTCAGCTGATATGGTGATGCTGATATTATAAAAAGTCTGTTAATCGAATCGCGACCAATTTTTCTCAGTACCACCTTTTGAGCTTTGTCAAATAAAATCATTAAAATCTCTTCAGCCGTTCTGGATTCCATAGGAATAGGAAACATACATAATAGGTCTTTACCTATGAAATTGCCGTTTTGTATGAAAAAATTTAAACGAATTTTTTTCATGAATTTTTTTATTTGTATTAATCGAAGTAATCACCCATGCAATCAATGCATCTTTGCCATCGCAGTGGCAGTTTATTGATGCCCTTCTTA
This sequence comes from Pseudoips prasinana, assembly GCA_951640165.1. Taxonomy (NCBI): domain Eukaryota; kingdom Metazoa; phylum Arthropoda; class Insecta; order Lepidoptera; family Nolidae; genus Pseudoips; species Pseudoips prasinana. The sequence continues at coordinate 24,074,079 of OX621260.1, forward strand.
AAGAAATCAGCTGGACGGGAGGCAACAAATTCTTCAAAGGCATTTTGTACTGCCTCTCGGGTATTGAATTTTTTTCCCGCCAAGAAGTTATCCAAATTCTGGAAAAAGTAGTAGTCTGTAGGCGCAAGGTCTGGTGAGTAGGGCGGATGACGGAGAGCTTCCAACCCCAGTTCTTGCAACTTGGAGACCGTCTGCTGTGCAGTATGAGGTCGCGCGTTGTCGTGCAGGAGCAGCGGAGACGAGCCATTGACCAATGCTGGTTGGAGATGCGCCAGCTTCTCCATCATTGTGCTCAGTTCTTCACAGTACACATCTGCAGTAATGCTCACCCCGTTTGGTAAGAAGCTGTGATGAATCACACCGGCGCTAGACCACCAAACAGTGACCATCACTTTTCTAGGGGTAAGTTTTCGTTTAGGGCATTGTTTAGGTGCTGAACCAGGATCCAACCAACTTGCTGAGCGCTTGCGGTTATCAAACAGAATCCATTTTTCATCGCAGGTAACAATGCGGTTCAAAATTCCTTCATTTGTGTGTCTGTTGAGCAGTGCAAGGCACGTCTCGACGCGTACTTCGCGCTGGCGATCATTGAGTTCGTGGGGCACCCATTTGTCAAGCTTTTTTACCTTGCCAATTTGACGCAAATGGACCAATATTGTTTTGACGCTAACGTCGAAAGCTGCTGCTAATTCAGCCGTAGATTGTGTATCATCAGCTTCCACAACCGCCTTTAATTCGTCATTGTCGACCAAAGTCTTCGGACGACCGCGAGGTTCATTTTTCAGGTCGAAATTTCCAGAACGGAAGCGAGCAAACCAATAACAGGTGGTGCGTTGGTTTGTAGTGTTAGCTCCGTAAACGTCGTTGATGTTGCGTGCCGCTTGTGCCGCGTTGCTGCCACGACGGTACTCATATTCCATAATTACTCGAATTTTTAACGTATCCATGATGACGAAAAAGATTGAAATGCGATGAAAATGTAACACTAATCAATAAAGAAATGACTACTTTTGGAAAAAAGAATCCATGTTTTTAAAATAAAATTAATTTGAAATTAGAATTCTTAGCCAAACAAAAATTATTTTGATTTGAAATGGCCAGTACTGCAGAACGGCAATTTCATAGGTAAAGACCTAATATATACAAACATGCCTTTGTATTAATTTAGTGTATAACGAATGGAGATCCATTCTAAATTTTATCATTTATTAGACCATTTTTTTAAATATAGAAATGAAGTAGATATTTGGACGAGAAGGTAAAATTTCCCAAGTAATTTATAATTTTAAATTTATTAGGACATAAATATAAAATTAGTAACATTTTAAACTGATGCGTTTAAGAATTACTTAGAATGCTATTTAAATTAAACCTGTTAGTAAAATGTTTTATGTTGTGTGTTTATGTACTGCATGTTTCGCAGATTCATAGGCAAACTGAGTTCCTTACCTTACGTCTGCTATTCTTGTTACAATTTTGTATATATTGACTACCCTCAATACTATTTCGATTAGAATATTTATTTTTGTTCAAATTAGGAATACAAACAGTTTTTTTTTATAATTCCCAGTTATATAGCACCTTAAATTTATTTATTTTAGTACACGTCGGGTAGTAGTAGTAGTAATATTAAATACAATAATTATATATTTCCAATAAATTCGTACACCTTTTGCTACCAATATCCATTGAAATTAAATTCTGGTCCATCCAACGCAAATAGGTTGCCTGGAATAGATCGCTTTTAGTGATAAGGCCGCCAATTGCAAAATATTGTTCTATGCATGTTGTATTGTGTATATTCCTTATGCAATAAAGTGCACTTCTTCTTCTTCTTTAGTATAAGTAACAATAATTTAATACTGTTTGAAATAATTATAAAACCACTTTTCTTCTGCCTCTAATAGTTTGAATTTTTCTAACAACGATTTTGAGAGACCTGTTATCCATAAGACAAGTTAAATCTTAATTTGGATACAAGAATGCCAATAAAATTCTTACCTAAGTACTGTGTTTTATCCTATTATATAAGCTTAACATTACATTGTATTTTGATTTATAAGTGATTCTGTACAATTTATCGGAAATAAAGTAATTATTATTACCTTTATTATTATTAAATGTAAGTGCCTTATTTGAGTGAACGAAGCTCGTTTTAAGTTTTTAATTATGTACATTTTGTAGCTGATATCAATCTAAGCACCATAGTGGAAGAAGTATTGATGATTAACTATCTAAAAATCATTAATTTACATGGACCATAAATTAATATCCAACCAGTCGAGTGGAAGCAGGTGGCAACCGAATATTTTTTATATTCAATTAACTTCTAACTATCAATTACACTGTGGAAGTAGCTATAGTTTTTGTAGAGATACCAAACAAAAAATGTAATAAGAGAATGGAATAGTAGCTGTATCATAAGTCATTTTTAAATGGAGCTATATTTAGATAACTTAGGCGGCATACAAGCTTGCGGCCTGTATGTCGGTACTCTATGATGCTTTCACATACATGGCATCACCATATTAAGAGAAGTCCACGGCAGGATAGGTTTAGTCGGACTCGCTCACTATGAGCTCTTCCGCTGTAAGCTCGTCATGCTCCCATTGTGTGTTAATGCTTGCGGTGGCGTTGTGGGTCGGGGTCCACCTAGGTAGCTAGAGAAAGCCGCAGGCTAGCTAGGGTAGGATCCTCAGCGGCGAGGATCGCGTTGCCCCCTTAACACGTGATCGGTAATACCGTGCAAGTGATCTGACCCCCATTTCGAATTCCATCTTTTTACTTCAGTGGCCGCCTGAGATGTGGCCCATAAGGGTGCCCTCAGGTATTAGTCGTTTAAATTAAGCTACTGGTTGAGAGCCTTTTGCGCTAGCCAACTGCTCGTTGTTTTCAATTCTTTAATTTGATATACTATTGCTAAATGTAACAATAATAGCTAAGTAACTTGCAATTTTTTAGTTATTTAAGAATATTAAAAATACATGTGACGAAACAGACCGCACGTACGGACTAATTTAAAATATTTTGTTAGTTTAATTACTGTTTTTAAACTGTGTTTATGTAACACATTGTGAGCTTGACAAGTACAAGTGTATGTAAATACCCAAGTGCTGAATAAATTTCATTATTTCATTATTTCACCGACTAAACCTAACCTGCCGTGGACTTCTCTTGGCGCCTGATGTGGTGAGCCCCGGGAACGCGGGTATGCTGTTCCAGTGCCCCTCTTTTGCGCCATGTCCTAGATGGTCGGGACACATACCCTAGGAGGGCTCTGGATTGTCCTCCCCTGTTGCCGACTCCCGCCTTTCCGGCACAGTGATTGCGCTAGTTTGGGGTCAGATGACAGTGTGTTATTTGTGCCAAGATATATGTAAGTATATATTTTTAGCTCGGTATATAAATACCTACCCACCCACAGACACTTTGCGGGTGGCAGCGTAGGCATACCCTTGACTTATCAAAAAAAGGCAGAGCCTGTACAGTCAACAGCATAAGTAGATGATCAAAATCGGACCTGAGTTCTGAGTTTATGACGCTATTGGGCGGCAGTTTTCACTAGTTAATATTTTTTGCACTTAACACTCACGCACACCTTCAACTAGATACTCTTCACCACCACACTATTTTGTCGCAATTTATGATAATTAGTATTGAATATCCGACTTTGATCATCTACTTTTGCTGTTGACTGTACTATGGCAACCAGACAACTCATAAACATACTTATATATTTGTAAATATATACATACAATTGATAAATTATACCCAGATGCAAAACTTCTTCCTCGCTTATACTCATGCTTTCAAATGAACACCTATATTAACTAAACGTAGTTTGTAATATTATCTTTGATGTAAACTAAGTTCATAATGTCAAACAAAGTACGTTCTCTGCTGGACAAAAGCCTCTCCATATAATAGGGGGATGTGCCATAATCGCCACGCTAGGCAGACGGGTTGGATCGATCGCAGTTTGATGGTCATAGTTCACAGAAAAACGCTGCTGCCCGTTCTCTGGTAGGTATTCCCTCGGACGATTTCTACGTCCCCCACGGGATGAGATGGGGTGATGATATTCTATGCCGTCACCACACAGCCGAGGAGTAAGTTAAGTTAAGGATTATCCGTGCTTGTAAAATAAATCCTTTTTCTTTATTCCTTTCTTTTATTACCGACACCTTAATAAACCACAAAATAATTTACAAAGTGCAAATGATAGCTTTTTTATTATCCGCGTGATCAAACTGTCAACATTCACACGCAATGACATTATAATAATAATAATAACCTGGGACATTATTTACACACGGTCATCTGATCCCAAACTAAGCAGAGCTTGTACTATGGAAACCAGATAACTGATAAAATAATATAATAAAATAAAAAAGGTTTTGTTTCACGTAGACTTTAAAAAAGCCACTGTTAATAGTCAGAACGTGTTTGTAGTAGTAATATAGTTAAACATACATAATTAATTCTAGTTACATATAGATATTTATGAACATTTATAAAATTTATTTTGTTACAGTTATGATATTTATCTAGCTTGTATTAAGTTATGTCAAAGAGATTATTTTTATATTTATTTATAGAAATTTATAGTATATAGTAGGTATAGATATACTACCTTTATTTTGTAAATACATAAGTTATAAAGATAATTACACCCAGACTCAGCACAAACAGACATGTTCATGCACACAAATATCTGTCCTGGGTGGGAATCGAACCCACGACCTCCGGCGTGAAAAGCAAGCATGTGTGGAAAACGCTTATCATTTTATATACTCGCTAAATCGTGAAAGTATTGAGTTAAGACCATGCAGAAGCTTTCCATATATTTGGGCTAACGTGGACGGGAATAATTGAAATAAAACGAGTGACGTTTCCTTTCGTGTCACGCAATACATCTAAGATTACGGGAGGCCATATTTCGTAGTGATAATGTGGTATACATATAATTACACCCAAACTCAGGACAAACAGACATGTTCATGCCCACAAATATCTGTCCTGGGTAGGAATCGAATCCACTACTTCTGGCGTGAAAAGCAAGCATTTGTCAACCACGCCAAAAGTTTAATTGATACCTGTGGAAAACACGTAGGTATCATTCTCATATAGTCGCCAAATCGTGAAAGTATTGAGTTAAGACTACACAGAAGCTTTTCCATATATTTGGGCTAACGTGGTCGGGAATAATTGAAATAAAACGAGTGACGTTTCCTTTCGTGTCACGCAATACATCTAAGATTACGGGAGGCCATATTTCGTAGTGAATTACGACATTTCCAACGCAGTTGTTTACGGCACATAATGTGCGTATTTTATTATCGCTGGATTAACTAACAGAATGTATTAGCCACACCTTTGTGCTTTTGTTATTTGATTGCTTCGTATGTCTAGTGGTAGCATGTTCAACCGCTAATTCAAATTTCATTTATATCGTAAAAATCATTTATGTGGAATCGTCACACTGCCGGAAAACTCAGTAGGAATCCTTTATTAATTTTTTTTTACGTTTATTGGTCTACAAAACTGGATATAGACTATATTGGATACGACAACATCGATTTATAAAAAATAAAGTCTATACCCTACTCTGATGTAACAGCTTGCTAGATTGGACAAAACCTTAACTTATCTTAAGGGGTACTTATTCTAAGTTTAAACAAAACTATTACCTACGGTTAGATCAGCAAAAATACTACAGTAATATTTTCAGTTTATGCTTAAGTGAGGCAAAAGAACAATTGAAAATATCAATATCATTTTGGATTGCATTGCAACCGTTTGACATTCGGTACATAGGCGAATGAGTGCCGATAATTTACTTAAAAACACTGCCAGAAAACTCAGTAGTAATCCTTTTTTTAAATAAAATTTACTTCAAAATAAACTGCAAAATTTACCCTATTTTGCAGTTTATTTTGAAGTAAATTTTATTTAAAAAAGGATTTCTACTGAGTTTTCCGGCAGTGTTTCTCAGTAGCTGCCAGAAAACTCAGTAGGAATCCTTTATTAAAATTTACTTAAGATTTACGTATTGTTTATGTGTGTTGACTTAGAATAACTCTATCCCAAGCACTTTTTTATGTTTATGAGAGTGATGGAATAGAAAGTGTCCCGCGGAAGTGACTAGTCTCTATTGAGACTGGCACCATGGGAAATTCGATCAGGAGGATATTATTATTTGGTTATTTGGAACTGTAGGATGTAGTCACAAAGATTGAAAAAGGTATGCTGAGATGGTTTGGTCATTTAGAAAGGATGAATGAAAGAAGACTGACAAAAGAAGTATACCTGGCCTGTGTGAATGGTACAACCGGAAGGGGGAGACCTCGTAGAACATTCTCTGATCAAATTGGAGACGTACTTAGGAAAGGTCAGGTCAGAAGTACCCTAAACCGGCGAGCATGTATGAAGAATATAATGTCAGTAAACGAAGCGAAAGAGGTGTGCAAGGATCGTGACAAATGGAAGTCCGTTGTCTCTGCCTACCCCTCTGGGAGACAGGCGTGAGTCTATGTATGTATGTATTTGGAACTTACTAGAAGCGTATCAAGCGTAGAACGTAGTTCCGGGTTCTAAACAGTGTTATTTAAATGATTCTGCTGAGAGTCGTTTATAGTCTGGAGTCAAGGAGTGCTGTCGGTTTTAATAATATATATGGACAATGTCACACAGATCATCCTAGCCCCAAACTAAGCAAAGCTTGTACTATGGGTACCAGGCGACGATATACATACTTATAAAGATAGATAAATACTTAAATACATAGAAAAACATCCATGACTCAGAAACAAATATTCGTGCTTATTACACAAATATTTGCACATACCGGGATTCAAACCCAGGACCACTAGCTTCGTAGGCAGGAGCACTACCAACTAGGCTACGGTGACCGTCAACTTAGGTTTTACACCCAGATGCCTTGTAAAGCCATCAGTCATGCAATTGAACCTTTCCTCTCTTCTCTCTCCAGTGTACTCTCTATACCTTCAATATAGAGATATATGCCATAATCGCTGTGCCAGTCTTCTGGTAGATGACTTGAGGGAATCCTCAGGTCGACTTCTACTTCCCCCACGGGATGAGATGGGGTGATGACATTCGGATATTCGCCGCCGTCACCACACGGCACGTCAGTCCCCAATATTCTATTTACGCTCACTCGTACACAGTTCGTAGTTCACGCACCTCTTTAATTATATGCAACTTATGTTAGAGCCCATTTACATTTTTATAGAGCCTTAATTACTTCCGAATCAGAAGGCGTTAGGGTCGTGTGTTTTGGTAATGGGTACACATTAAAAATGAGTAGTTTATAAAATAAAATAATTATGCTTGTATTATTACTGAACGATTTCACAAGGGCTACTTATTTTTAAGTTAGCTTCCACCCGCGCCTTCATCCGCTTAAGTTATTCGGTGTCAAAAAGTTACATCTTGGGTTAATTTTTTTTTTATTGGTGATAAGAACTCTATGCCTTTTACAGTATACCTGATAACTTGTTTTCATAATGTTATGATGATAGCTTGAGTAGGTAAATGGTTGCACGTGTGGTGTAAATGCGCGGTTAAGACAAATGCCTCGCCACTTCGTATCCCCGGTTCAATTCTCGTGCAGTACAACTATTTGTGTGACCCATAAATAGTTGTTCGGAGTCTGGATGTACTTTGTGTTACGGCAGGTACTCCGTGACACAGAGACTCTATTCTTTAGAGTGGAAGTTGTCTTTTTATGTATATAAAAAATATAATACGACGGTCACCGTAGCCTAGTTGGTAGTGCTCCTGCCTATGAAGCTGGTGGTCCTGGGTTCGAATCCCGGTAAGTGCAAGTATTTGTGTGATGAGCACGAATATTTGTTTCTGAATCATGGATGTTTTCTATGGATGTAAGTATTAATCTATCTATATAAGTATGTATATCGTCGCCTGGTACCCATAGTACAAGCTTTGCTTAGTTTGGGGCTAGGATGATCTGTGTGACGTTGTCCCTAGATATTATACTATATTATAATCACTTTAATAATCACAATTGCCGGTCTTGCGCCACTCGCATCCAGCGGCTTCCAGCGGCTCTCACTAGATTGTGAGTCAAACTTGTATGGAGCCCACATCACCTCTTCCGGTTCGTGGTCAGCTCCAACCTTTCTACCCCAGCGGCTGTCGGTTCTGCGGGCTATGTGACCCGCCCACTGCCACTTCAGCTCGGCAATTCTTCAAGCCCATTCGTATTCATAAAATTTTCAAGTAAAATATGACATTAAGAATATAAATATTAAGCTTATTTTAATAACACGTTGTATAATATATAATATATTCCCTCCATTATCAATATGATTGCTAAAACAAACCAGTATTATTAATCAAGAATATAAACGACGCGATGAAATAATTAAAGACAATATATTTCAATCAGCAACTCATTTGATAGGAATAATTACAGTAATGTTCTTATGTGTCACAATTACAATAAATCTTACGAAACATACCTATAATTAAACATTATCTCGAGTTCAAGAACCTTTCGCGTCAGTGCGAGGACATAAGCTAACCAATTAAAATAAGTTATTCTTTCATAGGGCGATGTATAAGATTGTATAACAAACTTTCCTATCATATTAGAGAATTGTCTACGAATAAGTTTAAAAGAATTATTAAAGCCAAATTGTTTAGCAGAGCATATTAAAATTTTTTTTATTGTTTATGTGACAAAAGTGCTTGGGATTGAGTTGTTCTGAGTCAATACACATGATTGTAATTAATCTTTAGTATATTTTATTTAAGGAGGTAGAACATAGCTCGTAGAACCGACGGCCGTTGGGGCAGAAAGGTTCTCGAGTGGCGACCACGAACCGGAAGACGCAGCGTGGGCAGGCCCCCTACGAGATGGACCGATGATCTTGTGCGGGTCGCTAGAAATCGTTGGATGCGGATAGCGTAAGACCGGCAATTGTGGAAATCTTTGGGGGAGGCCTTTGTCCAGCAGTGGACGTCTTTTGGCTGATATGATGATGATGATATTTTATTTAAAAAGAAGGATTCCTACTGCGTTTTCTGGCCACTGGCAGAAAACTCAGTTGGAATCCTTCTTTATGTTTCTCAGTAGCTGCCACGTCATACACTGCACGGTAGGGTAAAAAAAGGACGATTCCACATAAATGTATTTTTTTTACCGAATAAATATTTTTGACTTTGACAGTTTTACTGTGGCAAATAATTGTGGAAACGGTCACGTAAAAGCATTCAACATTTATTTCTATTAAGTTATGTTTTCACTGGACTGGACATGTAACGGGAAAATAAGACTGGAAAGATTTTATCAAAACGTGATCAAGCCTCGATAAGAAAATTCGATATTTTTTTTCCAGCACATTACTAAGTATTAATATATTAAGACATTATTTACACACGGTCATCTGATCCCAAACTAAGTAGAGCTTGTACTATGGAAACTAGATTAGTTATATAGTACATATACAACTTTTCTTTTGTAAATACATACTTATATAAATAATTACACGCAGACTCAGGACAAACAGACATGTTCAAATATCTGTCCTAAGTGGGAATCGAACCCATGACCTGCGGCGTGCAAAGCAAGCATTTACCAACCACGCCACGGGCACGTACGGCTGGTAGAGTACCTGGTACTCTGCCAGTCTTCGCGTACCATCAGGTGAGATTGTGGTCAAGCGCCAACCCATTAAGAATAAAAAAACATAATAGAACAATATATATGCACGTATATAATGTATAATGAGTGAGAACCACTTAACTTATCAATTATTTCTTTCATTCATAGCCCATCTAAAATATTTTAATAAGAAACAGATTTTAATCACAATTCAAAATAAAATAATCAAAACATTTATTGCAAACATAAAAATAAACTTGCCATAAATAACACAAACCTGCTTTAGCATTTAATAACAATTAGGATTTCCTGTCAAAGATACCGATCCAAATAAGTTTTTACTTAAAATATCGAACTTTCCTTATCTGAGTGATATCTCTAAGTGGTATAACAGGGTTTAAGATATCTCTTTAGTGTATTAAGGTGATAAGATAAAGTCGCTTAAAACATACCATTAATTATGGAGAAAAAGGCTGTAATCACAGGTGCGGGCGGTGACACAGCTCTTTAGGATAATTACACCACTAACGCAGTACACTAGAATGTTATTTTATCATCATTATTTAAGGCTAGTTTGTGGGTTCGTAAACGGAATTAAAAATTTAAAGCAACGTAAACAGGTAACATGAAATTAAAACGACTGTATTACACCGAGGAATTTATATGCGGAATAAAACATTAATCGGAACCTAAATAGGTTACAAGGAATTAATGTGAGTTTATTATTACACTGACGCTTTTCTGTGCGGAATAAAAAATGAATAGCAACCAAAATAGGTTACATGGAAATAAAGTTAGCGAACTTATTAAACTGGTGCTTTTCTATGCGGAATAAAAAATGAATGGCAATCTAAATAGGATGGAATTAAAGTTAGTGAACTTATTACTCTGATGCTTTTCTATGTGGAATAAAGAATTCATCGCAACCTAAATAGGTTACATGGAATTAAAGTTAGTGAACCTATTACACTTAATTCTGGTCCATCCAACGCAAATAGGTTGCCTGGAAGAGATCGCTTTTAGTGATAAGGCCGCCAATTGCAAAAATAATGTTCTATGCATACTGTACTCTGTATATTCTTTATGCAATAAAGTGTACTTCTTCTTCTTCTTCTTCTTCTACACTGTCGCTTTTCTATGTGGAATAAAATAATAATTGGTACCAAAGTAAGTAATACGGAAATAAAATTAATGTATCACACTATTATATTATCATATTTATAGAGAGCGTTGTAGTATGAAAGAGGATTTAGTCACAAAGATTGAAAAAGGTATGCTGAGATGGTTTGAGCATTTGGAAATGATGATTGAGGAAGTTTGACAAAAGAACCATAGATACCTGGCGTGTGTAAATGGTACAACCGGAAAGGGAAGACTTCGTAGAACATTCTCTGACCAAATCACAGATGTTCTTAAGAAAGGCAAGATCAGAAGTATAATAAATCGGCGGGCATGTATGTAGAATATAATTCCAACAAACGAGGCAAAAGTGGTATGCAAAGATCGTGACAGATGAAATTCCGTTGGCTCTGCCAACCCATCTGGGAAACAGGCGCGATGACGCGCCCTTTTTTGAAGTCTACGTGAATAGAAACCTTTTTATTTTATTTTTTACTAGCTGTACCCTGCGTTTATACCCGCGTTAAACTTTATAAATTATAGCCTATGTGTTAATCCAGGGTGTCAGCTAACCCCATACCAAATTTTATTAAAATCGCTCCAGCCGTTTAGCCGTGAAGAAGTAACAAACGTACACACTCTCATACTTTCACCTTTATAATATTAGTGTGATATTTTTTTAAGAAAATAGAACTTTATTGGGATTTTTCTTTCCTTTTGAGAGCTTCCACTGCGTGCGATGCGTAAACGGTTAAAGTTTCAAAAATCATGCGAACTACATACACATAGTAAATATTCCACGTGGACAAAGTCGTCGGCAGAAGCTAGTTATATATAAAGTTACACAATAGTATTCATGACTAGCTGTGCCCCGCGGTTTTACCAGCGTCAAATTTTATAAATTAGCACACCTCCTCCCCCGTAGGTGATAGTGTGATAATATGTAGCCTATATGTTGACCCAATCTCTTAATAATATTCATGCAAAATTTGAAGTAAATCCATGCATTAATTTTTGAGTTTAGCGCGGACATACATACAGACAAACAGATACACAGACAAAAATTCTAAATACTATATTTTTGCCATCGATAGCGATTGTAGATCACGCTTCAAGTATTCTTTTAAGGAAATATTTAATGAACAGTTTCGACTTTCCTACGATTTTATTATATGTATAAATTACGCCCCAAGCATCCTTTAAAAAACTATTCAATGTACAGTTTTCACTTTCCTACGATATTATTATATGTATAGATAACGAACTTCTAAAAGCATACGGTTAGTCTAGAACATAAGTTGGTTTAATTAATTATAGGAGTACATATTGGTATACTGTATACCGCTTGCCTTCATTTTACAACCTACGATAAGACCATGCTAGTCTCGAAACACTAGTATACAATGAATTTTATGATACCCGCATTAGAGCTTGTAGATATCATCTAACGAAAAATCCTATATTTATATATTTATTGTTTGTATGTAAGAGACAGGCCTGTTGGCGTGGTTGGTAAATGCTTGCCTTTAACGCCGGAGGTCGTGGGTTCGATTCCAACCCAGGACAGATATTTGTGTACATGAATAATATGTCTGTTGGTCCTGAATCTGGGTGTAATTATATATGTATTTACAAAACAAAAGTAGTATATTATGTAGTATATCAGTTATCTGGTTTCCATAGTACAAGCTCTGCTTAGTTTGGGGTCAGATGTCTATGTGTAAATAATGTCCCAGGATATTATTATTATCTACCAAATATTTAATTAAGTGTATTTGAAAAAGGAATGTCATAATTATTACTTGGTATAAAATAGGTATTTCTAAGCCTACTATTTAAAAATTCGAGTATAAAATCTGACTTAACCGCCTTTTTATTCTGCACTAGCTGTGCCCCGCGGTTTTACCCGCGTCAAATTTTATAAATTATCAAAGCTCCTCCCCCGTAGGTGATAGCGTGTTTGTAGCCTATATGTTGACCCGAACTTTTATATATTCATGCAAAATTTGAAGTAAATCCATGCAGTACTTTTAAAATTCTAAATACTATATTTTTTACTTCGATATCGATAGCAGATCACGCCCCAAGTATCCTTTTAAAAAAATATTCAATGTACAGTTTTGACTTTCCTACGATTTTATTATATGTATAGATAAGAGTATTATTCTGTCATTGGATGATTGTAGCCTAAATGTTATAGACACATACACACATACAAAACTATTAGCTAATCTAGTGACAAAAAATACAATAGTGATTTTTATATACTGTGGACACGGGTCTCAATCACGATAAAGATATAGGCAAATCATTACCTTGGTTACCCGACGTTTCGGCATGGATTGCACCAGCCGTGGTCACGGGTCGTCTCTTCCGGTTCCCGTTACCCGTGTCCACAGTATACAAAAATGTGTACAAATCGCGAAAGTTTAAAAACATTAATACAATAGTGATGTCAGTTCAATGACGTCCACTGCAGGATAAAAGTCTTTCCCAAATATGGGGGTTATACTATAATAGACAAGCTTGGTAGACAATCATATTAACCATCATCACCGTAGCCTAGTTGGTAGTGCTACTGCCTACGAAGCTGGGTTCGAATCCCGGTAAGTGCAAATATTTGTGTGATGAGCACGAATATTTGTTTCTGAGTTATGGATGTTTTCTATGTATATAAGTATTTATCTACCTATATAAGTATGTATATCGTCGCCTGGTACCCATAGTACAAGCTTTGCTTAGTTTGGGGCTAGGAAGATCTGTGTGACACTGTCCCTAGATATTATTATGATTATTAATCTAAATACACTTTAGATTTATATGCAGAACAGTCTTCTCAGTTGTGGCGCATTGGATCCGGTGGTAGCATTAAAGCGCGACCGTCGTTATAAACACAAGGTCCGCCATAATGATAACATTTAATTCGTACCTTAATATAGACAGAACCATTCGACAATATGTAGTATAAATATAGCTAAAATTTAAAATTTTGATAATTAAACTTACACATGATCCTTGACAATAATTTAATAGTTAGTTAAATATCGTTACTGTTATAAAATAAATCTTATTGTAAATTATTTCCTACAATACGTGTACCTAAATATCTATATGTACCTAGAAATAATTATAAATTAATTATATATTACTACCAATATGTTCTGACTATTTACAAGCGCTTTTTTAAAGTCTACGTGAAATAACCTAAAAAAAAGGCGTAACTAAAAACAAAATTTCGAATATTAGTAGGAAGTACGATTACAGTCGGGTATAATACTTAGGGGCCTCTACTTAGGGATTATCATAATACCTACTGATACCGTCTCCTCAAATCCACATCCGTCCCAGACATGCAAGATGTCAAGCTGAGTAATGGACTCCATTCATTACCCCATCTCAGTAGGAGAGACGATGAAATTTTAGACCTCTTATTGTTAAGCATTCGGCGCCATTGTGGCTCCCTCTAGGCAAGTTCACATGTAGCCAGACCCTTTGTGGAGTTCTGTTGGTGACATTACCTTGATAAATGAAGCTTTCGAAATTATATTCAATCTAAATGATGGAGATTTTAAGTTTAATCTTTATGGTAGTGACGGCTAGTTTTGTAACTAACATGCTAGCTAACTAACTAATTATGCCATATAAAGTGTAAAAGACAGCTTAACGAAAACTAATAATATGGATTCCTTTTTAAGGGGTTCCGTAGCCAAATGGCAAAAAACGTTCAAAAAAGATTCGTCATGTCTGTCTGTCTGTCTGTCCGTCCGTATGTCACAGCCACTTTTTTCCGAAACTATAAGAGCTGTACTGTTGAAACTTGGTAAGTAGATGTATTCGATGAACCGCAATAAGATTTTTACACAAAAATAGAAATGAACAATAATTTTGGGGGGACCCATACATAGAACTGAAACTCAAAAAAATATTTTCATCGTACCCATACATGTGGGGTATCTATGGATAGGTCTTCAAAAATTATATTGAGGTTTCTAATATCATTTTTTTCTAAACTGAATAGTTTTCACGAGAGACACTTCCAAAGTGGTAAAATGAGTGTCCCCCCCCCCCCCCCTGTAAGTGCATGCGAACTAACAACGAAAATTGGTTTGAACGAGCTAGATCTCGTTCAAACCAATTTTCGTTGTTAGTTTGCATGGTAATGTACATCATATATTTTTTCTAGTTTTATCATTCTCTTATTTTAGAACTTACAGGGGGGGGGGGGACACTCATTTTACCACTTTGGAAGTGTCTCTCGTGAAAACTATTCAGTTTAGAAAAAAATGATATTAGAAACTCAAGTAGTTTTTTTTTTAATAAGTCATAAACGTTATAAAACTGAAATACTTGCTGCGAGGGAACCCTTCATGTGCGATTCCGACTCGCACTTGGCTAGTTTTTTATGCTAGCCTATGATAGGGTCCCACTGCTGAACAAAGGCTTCCCCCTTGGTTTTCCAGATTGCCCCATCTTTTGCAATTTCAAGCCAGTCGTTACAATACGAGTTCAGGTCATCACATCATCTCCGTTTGGGCCTACCGCGTCGACGTCGGCTATTTTGAGGAACCCAATTGGTTGTGATCATTACCTCATAATATAAATACCTCAGCAATAGAATTTTCCGTTAAAATATTCTTGGCTTTTGAAACTGAAACTAAAACAAAAGTCTTACAATATTACCTAATTATTGCGACAAAATAAATAAATAAACATTGCTAGATTTGTCACTCTCCGTTTACTATATAATATTAGAAGATTATATCGATATATTATAAAACATAGTCTTTTTATAAATAAATAATTATTTAACCTACAATATTTCAATTACATACCAGGGTAATGTTGTCAGGATTCTGAGCACCTTGCCCGCAGGTTACGATTTGAATTAAATTTTAATTTAGAGGTATTTTTTTTCATTTCATTTTTTCATAAACAAGTAACTTGTATCTGAATGTACACATACATAACATAATAAATTTGAATTAAATCAACAACATAAAAACCATTAATTTACACAATTTATTACCTTAAAATATTAAATTAAATACTTTTACGTTTTTAATTATTTATTAGAGTGTTTTTAATTATATGTTAATATTATTTTAAATTGTTATAAAATTTTCATAGGATTATATTCCAAAATTGAAATTTTAAATCACTGAAGAATTTAACATAGAATCCAACACGTTCAGTCAGTAAATATAATATGCACTGAACCCTAGTCATTACTTTTCGTTACGCAGCTCCTTACACTCAACTACTCTACTTATGCGGGTCCTCGATTAAGCCTTGCTTCTATTGGCTAAGTTAGAAGGTTCTCTGGTTAATATGACATTCTATCTGCGATAAAACTTGATGATGGCTGGAATCTGAAAATCAGTGTTACAGTCTCTAGGCTGTAACGATATAATGAGCTGCCACCTTTTATACACTAAATTAATATGTTAGTTTTTTTTTTATAGATATCGTATTATAGCTTATATTTGTCTATGCTGTTAATGTTTATTTATTTTTGATAGGAGATCAAAAAAAGAAAAATTTTTTTTTTAGACACAAAATAAAAAATTATATGTTTAAAAGTCAGTTCAGTATTCAAGTAAAAATAAATCAAAACACATACATACATAATAATAATAAAATTTAGATACTTTACGATGAGGAGTATCCGAATCACCCCCATGTATGTTCTACGATTTTGCGTAGTTATCGCGATAGAATTTTGATTGATTTTGAGCTCATACCCTAATTTTGAACTATCGAATAAATTTTAAGTCAGTTCTGCAATGATTTGATAACCATACTTTTTAGGGTGTTAAGTTAAACTATGCTTATTAGTTATCACAAAAAAACTGAACCAGAAATGTTCCACAGAACGAGAAAGAAAATCGAAAAATGAAAGTAGGCGAAATTTACGAAAACAATTAAAAAAAATCGCAATCGAAAACTACGCAAAATCGTAAAACATACTTGGGGGTGACTAAATTTTGCGTTTGAACGCCAACTCCTCGGCCAGCCTGTATGTGTGTTGATTTATTTTTTAAACTTGTAATAGTTACAAACTTGTTATTTTTTTGTGTCTAATAAAACTTTTTTCTTTCTTTCATAATATTTAATTAGCGTAGAAAACTTGTTATTCAGAACAAATTATATCATTGCATACTTTGGAGAGTCGTATACAATTTGCGACAGATTTCATGTTCTCGACGTTAATTTATTTAGATTTGTATCTGGTTTCCATCCTCAATTTATTATTCACCTAAACAAAGACACTGGAATGGATGAACTGAGTGAGTTAGCCTATTTGCGCGCTTGAAATTCAAATTAGCAGGTATACGTGACTTAGATTTGTTTTTTTTTATTAGTTTTATTCTAAAGTATTCAAATAAAAATAAATTAACACAAAGTCAAAGTCAAAGTAAGTTTATTCCGTAAAAATTTTACATTTATGTGGAATCGTCATATTTTTTTTACCCTACCGTACACATATATTATATATGTGTGTTGATTTATTTTAATTTGGATATTTATAAACTTGTAATTATTTTATTGTGTCTAATAAAATTTTTTTCGTTCGTTCATAATATTTGATTAGCGTAAAAACAAATTATATCATTACCCATCAAAGTCAGTTTATAATGGTGTTACCCACTTTATTGAGTCGCACTGGTCGCACACAATTTGTGACAGCTTTCATGTTCTCGACGTTAATTTATTTAGATTTGTACCTATTTCCCATCCTCAATTTATTATTCACCTAAACATAGACACTGGGATGGATGAACTGAGTGAATTAGCCTATTTGCGCGCTTGAAATTCAAATTAGCAGGTATACGTGACTGTAAAACAACACGTAAAAATATCACGAGATAAATAAGGTACGTGTGTCGAGAGCAAGTCATTTTACAAAGAACCACAGAGGTCATGTTTCGTAGGAAAATCTCAATAGCGCCATTCAGAAAAATATGACGCCACGGTACAACGCCATCTGTTATTCATAAAAGTAACTAACTAAACTAATGGCATACGATTCTAATTATTTAAACAGATTAGACAGTGACTTAGATTTGTTAAAGAACGACACGAAACAGGAGAAACAAACAAAAATTTTTTTTTTATTTCCTACATTTTTTTAGGAACTTCTACGTAACGCTTTTGATAAATATGGCGGAAGTTTTAATCATACCTATACGTCATTCTTTAAATCCTACTAATATTATAAAGGCGAAAGTTTGTAAGTATGGATGGATTTTTGTTAAATTTTCACGTAAAAACTACTGAATGGATTTTAATGAAACTTTACTATAATATAGCTTATACACCAGAATAACACATAGCCTACAATTTATAAACATATTATGTGAATTGTCTAAAATAAGACGATAAGTGTCAAGTAAGAAGGAAAAAATCTGCCATCAGCGAGCTATTCCGGCGTGCACTGCTAAAACTGCCAAAGGTACACATCCTACTAATAATAGGTCTTTACCTATGAAATTGCCGTTTTGTATGAAAAAATTTAAACGAATTTTTTTCATGAATTTTTTTATTTGTATTAATCGAAGTAATCACCCATGCAATCAATGCATCTTTGCCATCGCAGTGGCAGTTTATTGATGCCCTTCTTAAAGAAATCAGCTGGACGGGAGGCAACAAATTCTTCAAAGGCATTTTGTACTGCCTCTCGGGTATTGAATTTTTTTCCCGCCAAGAAGTTATCCAAATTCTGGAAAAAGTAGTAGTCTGTAGGCGCAAGGTCTGGTGAGTAGGGCGGATGACGGAGAGCTTCCAACCCCAGTTCTTGCAACTTGGAGACCGTCTGCTGTGCAGTATGAGGTCGCGCGTTGTCGTGCAGGAGCAGCGGAGACGAGCGATTGACCAATGCTGGTTGGAGATGCGCCAGCTTCTCCATCATTGTGCTCAGTTCTTCACAGTACACATCTGCAGTAATGCTCACCCCGTTTGGTAAGAAGCTGTGATGAATCACACCGGCGCTAGACCACCAAACAGTGACCATCACTTTTCTAGGGGTAAGTTTTCGTTTAGGGCATTGTTTAGGTGCTGAACCAGGATCCAACCAACTTGCTGAGCGCTTGCGGTTATCAAACAGAATCCATTTTTCATCGCAGGTAACAATGCGGTTCAAAATTCCTTCATTTGTGTGTCTGTTGAGCAGTGCAAGGCACGTCTCGACGCGTACTTCGCGCTGGCGATCATTGAGTTCGTGGGGCACCCATTTGTCAAGCTTTTTTACCTTGCCAATTTGACGCAAATGGACCAATATTGTTTTGAC
Organism: Pseudoips prasinana; assembly: GCA_951640165.1. Lineage (NCBI taxonomy): Eukaryota > Metazoa > Arthropoda > Insecta > Lepidoptera > Nolidae > Pseudoips > Pseudoips prasinana. Next base: position 24,093,137 of record OX621260.1, read on the forward strand.
GCTAACGTCGAAAGCTGCTGCTAATTCAGCCGTAGATTGTGTATCATCAGCTTCCACAACCGCCTTTAATTCGTCATTGTCGACCAAAGTCTTCGGACGACCGCGAGGTTCATTTTTCAGGTCGAAATTTCCAGAACGGAAGCGAGCAAACCAATAACAGGTGGTGCGTTGGTTTGTAGTGTTAGCTCCGTAAACGTTGTTGATGTTGCGTGCCGCTTGTGCCGCGTTGCTGCCACGACGGTACTCATATTCCATAATTACTCGAATTTTTAACGTATCCATGATGACGAAAAAGATTGAAATGCGATGAAAATGTAACACTAATCAATAAAGAAATGACTACTTTTGGAAAAAAGAATCCATGTTTTTAAAATAAAATTAATTTGAAATTAGAATTCTTAGCCAAACAAAAATTATTTTGATTTGAAATGGCCAGTACTGCAGAACGGCAATTTCATAGGTAAAGACCTAATATTATAAATGTGAAAGTTTGTGAGTATAGATGTATGGATGTATGTTTGTTATTCTTTTATGCCAAAACTACTTTAACGCGAGTGAAACCGCGGGGCGTAGCTAGTTAGCATATAAAGATGAGAGATCTTACTTATCGTATGGGCAGTAGTTGCCCTAGTGTCAGAGTTGTTCAAGCCGCCCAGTAGGCTTCTGACATGGCTTAACGACTGTTGACTAATGAATACAACCGGGGCCAACAGCTTATCGCGCCTTCCGAAGCACGGTGACGCTCAGAAATTAAACCATTTTAGCGGTCACCCATCTATGAACTGACATCGAGCCTAGTTGCTTAACCTCGTCAATCACTTACGCACCGGTGAGAGCATCTGGCTATGAGCCCAATTATGTAATGCTTCGTAATGTTTTTGAAAAACATCACGGAAGTTTTATTCATATACGTAACTAGCTATGCCCCGCGGTTTTACCCCCGTTAAACTTTATAAATTATGGCATATTATGTGTTATTCGGATATATAAGCCATATTACTACAAAGTTTCATCCAAATCCGTTCGGTAGTTTTTGCGGGAAGAAGTAACAAACATACACACTCACACACTCAGACACTTTCGCCTTTATAATATTAGTGTGAATCTTTCAATTGGCATATAAAGATGAAAGATGAAGATCAAATTGAAAATGACACGCTATTCGAGACCTGTGAGAAATTAATAGCTACTGCGTCTGACATTTGGTATGTGATAATATAATTTTAGTAGCGGAAGCAATAAAAAATAATAAGCACAAAGTCTCTTAGATTTACAATGTGAACATGCGTAGCAGGTGATGTGGAAGGTACACTTTATTATTGACGTGGTTTTTTTTAACGGTTGAAAGACTAACTACATTATTTATTTCATATAGTAAACAGAAATATATAACAGAACGCCAATTATAGGTCCACACTTATGTTATGATAAGAACCGGCGTATCGATTTCAGCTCAAGAAAGATTCAGACAATATGTAGTAAAATATAAATTTCAATAATTAAACCTAAACATAATCTCCTTGACAATAACTTAATACTTAATAATTATAAATGTTTTAACAATCCGTCTACCTAAATATCTATAATAAGTAACTAGAAATAATAACTGTATTACTATAAACATGTTCTGACTATTTACAAGCGCTTTTTTAAGGTCTACGTGAATAAAAACCTTTTTTTTATTTATTTTATAGATAAATATACTTAATTATAACATTTTATGCTGTAAAAATGTATTATATGTTGGACAAATATCTCTTCATTTGCCTCCTCCTCCTCAGATTTCCATAATGCAGTTGTGTGTATCATTTGGAGGGATATGCCATAATTGCCACGCTTGGCAGACGGGTTGGCGATCGCAGTATGATAGTCATACGGCCCCCATGGGATGAAATATTGCTATGGCTGTCAATATTATATGTCGTCAACCACACTGTATTTTATCTTTTTTATTATAAAATTAATTCAGACCTTCACACATATGTTTTTTTTTTGTTGATGAATATTAGTAAACCAAGATCGGCGGCGGTAATCAAAGCTCTTCACTTCGCATCGCTAAATGCTGCAATGCTATAAAAGATAGTATCAATGATGCAATGCTATAAAATATAGTATCAATGATTTGACCGCATAGTTTATGAACTTATTTCTTACTATCTTGTATCATAAAATTTACATAAATCGTATAATAATAATATCCTAGGACATTCACAAACAGCCATCTGATCCCAAACTAAGCACAGCTTGGACTATTGAAAACATATAAGTGATATAGGTACTACATATAGGTAATACTTTTCTTTTGTAAATACATACTTATATAGATAATTACACGCAGACTCGGGACAAACAGACATGTTCATGCAGACAAAATGTCTGTTTTAGGTAGGGATCGAACCCACGACCTGCGGCGTGAGAGGCAAGCATTTATCAAACACGTCAACCGGTTCGTTAAATAAAAATAAAGGCAAGCCGACAGGAATCGTGTTATAATAATTTGAGACCTGGGAAGGTACCAACCTGTTAAATAATGAACCGAATCACTGTTCACACCGCTTTATAACTCCTAGCAGATGATGAACTGAGACCGGTCCAGCTAGAGGCTTATAAGATTCAAAGTCAATGGAGCGATAACGTCCTCATGCATATTCGTCTACGTAATCGTAATCCAAATGAGCGATTAGAGTCTCGTGCGCTGCGTGGGCGCGGATTAACCTTCACTCCGAACACAGACCTCAGACGGACACAGGATAAAAATTATAGTACATTGCCCTCAACTCTCTTAAGTCTTTGAAAGCTATTATAGTTTTTTGATATTAATAATGTCCTGCTAGCCGAATTTCGGCCACGGCGTCCAGTCTCAATGGAGACGAGCCTGTGCGCGACATATTATAGTGCACAAGTGTGTGCGCAAACACAGGGGCACTCTCTATTCCATCACTCTCAAGATCCGATGTGACGGTAAGCGAAACGATCGGAAAGAGGTCATGTACAGAACCGATACGAGACACTGGGGCGGCCAACTCCCAGGTTTCGGACTGATACTGAGAAATTTATCATTTTACAGAAAAATCGCAAAATCACTTTTAGCCGACCCGGGATTTGAAAGCCAATTACGAAAACGAAACCAGATAACTGATATGCTACTATTCTTTTGTAAATACATACTTATCTAGATAATAATTTGTTGAGTTGTGTGAACTATCTGTGACTATCTGTAATATGATTGCTAATATATACTAAATTTTTAATTTATTGACTCTGTCTCAAAATGAATAATTAATGTTAGTGCTTCGATGTTTTTCTTTTGTTTCCTAAATATAATCTAAATTAATATACATTCAGACAACCGATCGAGCAGATATTGTGTTTGCCTACTAAATAATTACTTTAAGTGGACCAAATCCCGTGTTCATGCCCGCTTGAGTCTCAACTGGGCCGTGTTGAAACCGGTAGTAGATGAACCTGCTGAGTTTGTTTCGCTGGGTCTTCTCAGTCGGGGCGCATTGGATCCGGTGGTAGCATTAAAGCGCGACCGTCGTTTTAAACACAAGGTCCGTTATAATAATAATACTGAATTCATACCTTAATATAGACAGAACCATTCAAACAATATGTAGTAAAATATAAATTTCAATACATAATATTATAAACTTTAACTAAACATAATCTCCCTGACAATAACTTAATACAAGCTAGCTAAATGTCACTACCATTATAAAATAAATTGTATAAATGTTTTAACATTCCGTGTACCTAAATATATGTAATATGTAACTAGAAATAATAACTGTATTACTACAAACATGTTCTGACTATTTACAAGCGCTTTTTTAAAGTCTACGTGAGTAAAAAGCTTTTTTATTTTATTTTTATAGTCAAAGTCAAAGTAACTTTATTCCGTAAAAATTTTACATTTATGTGGAATCGTCATATTTTTTTTACCCTACCGTGCAGTGCATGACGTGGCAGCTACTGAGAAACACTGCCAGAAAACTCAGTAGGAATCCTTTTTTAAAATAAAATATACTTAAGATTAATTACAATCATGTGTGTTGACTCAGAACAACTCCATCCCAAGCACTTTTATCACTTAAATAATCAGAAATTTTGTAATATGCCCTGCTACACAATTTGGCTTTAATAATTCTTTTAAACTTATTCGTAGACAATTCTCTAATATCATTGGGAAGTTTGTTATAGAATCTTATACATTGCCCCATAAAAGAGTTACTTATTTTGTGGAGACGGGTAGTATGCAGTATGAGATTATTATATATTTTAATTACACACAGACTCAGGACAATCAGATATGTTCATGCACACAAATATCTGTCGTGGGTGTCGTTACTAACCACGCCAACCCGCCCGGCGCCCGTTGATTACAAAGAGTGCACTAGGGGCCCTTTATAATATGGCCATTGCTATTTGGCACCATCATAATAGAAGGCGGCCGTAGTATGCACATGGTCTCTATACAATTTGCATGTATTACATGGCTAAATTTTAAAACTAAAACCCCGATTTAATTTATTATAGTAAACCAACATGAAATATGACAATAAATTGCGACGCTGCCACCCGAAACTGTCATGGCATCCTTAACCTACTTTTGATACTGTGCGTTGCGTAGTACAGTCGGACTATCTATTCTGGGAATGAGGTTATATGTAACTTTTAAATTTGGCTTCTTTCTCATTTCCTTTCTATTCTGGATACTATTGTCCATCCTAAGGTTGTCTGGGAGAGATCGCAGTTAGCGATAAGACCGCCCATTGAACTATCCTACTAATATTATAAACGCGAAAGTTTGTAAGTATGGATGGATGTTGTTACTCCTTCACGAAAAATATGTGGAATGTAAATGAATGGATTTTAATGAAACTTTACAATAATATAGCTTATACATAAGAATAACACATAGACTACAATTTATTAAGATATTGTGTAAATTGTCCAAAATATGACGATAAGTGTCAAGTAAGTAGGAAATAATCTACCATCTGCGAGCTATTTCGACGTGCACTGCCAAAACCGCTAGAGGGACACATACTACTAATATTATAAATGCGAAAGTTTGTGAGTAAAGATGTATGTATATTTGTTACTCTTTTACGCAAAAACTACTTTAACGCGGGTGAAACCGCAGGGCATAGCTAGTATTTAATACAACTGTTTACTTTGCATGTAAATCTTGGTCTTCAATAAAGATTGGTATTTTTATGTACTATCTTGTACCCCTCGTTCCCCGTTCTCCATATAAATTTGTCTTAATCCATCAATCCTTTGCTTTTCCTTCTGATTCATAGAATTTTTGTACATCCGTTACTGTTTTATACTTTTTGCATTGTAGCATGGTGCGGGTGACAGTTGCTTATTTAACGTTGCCATCTATAAGTACCACATTACTAGGGATGCGCAATACATTTTTATTGCTAACGATACTAATAATACGATAAATACGATACGATAAATAAAATAAAAAGGGACATTATGTCTGATTGGGATCGTGACATCCATGTTGACAATATAATAGAGTCATCATTAATAATATCCGTCACAGATTCTATAATAATATCTGGGGACAATGTCACACAGATCATCCTAGCCCCAAACTAAGCAAAGCTTGTACTATGGGTACCAGGCGACGATAAACATACTTATATAGATAAATAAATACTTAAATACATAGAAAACATCCATGACTCAGAAACAAATATTCGTGCTCATCACACAAATATTTGCACTTACCGGGATTCGAACCCAGGACCACCAGCTTCGTAGGCAGGAGCACTACCAACTAGGCTACGGTGACCGTCGAATGATGAATTAAGTGACAGTTCAGAGTCATGATCTGATACGAGTTCAGACTAATTAAATGCATTTTTACCTTACCCTAATGTTCTGTTGTATAATTATAGGCAATATTGCATTTTAACAATAAAAATTTACCTATGCACAAAATACGTTTTTTATTATACAAAAATATCGACTACCCATCGTAGCAGTCCATCCCATCACTAAATACGTCTATGACGTTACGTTATACGCATAACGCTTTGCTTATTTTTTCATTCAATTCAATTTAATTTGTAGAGATGAACATTCTGGTTGCATTTAATTCAATTTACAGTTATTAATGATTTAATATGTAACAACTGCTATATCTGCTGTGTGGTGACGGCGACAAATACCAGAATCAGAATATCATCCCCCCATCTCATCCCGTGGGGGGCGTAGAAGTCGACCCGAGGGAATATCTACCTGAGGAAGGGCAGCAGCTTCCTTCTGATTACTATAACTATCTTACTGCGATCGCCAACCCGCCTGCCAAGCGTGGCGATTATGGCATATCCCCTCAAGACGATTCTTGAGGGAGGCTTGTCCAGCAGTGGACTTATTTAGCTGTAATGATGATGTAACAACTGTGGTAATGCTGAGATACTAAGACATAATTTGTAAATCGCTGCGCCTTTCAAGAGTGAAACGAAATGTTACTGAAACTGTCACCCGCACCATGCTATAACGCCAATATTTATTTATTTATTTTTATTTATCTGGGGACAATGTCACACAGATCATCCTAGCCCCAAACTAAGCAAAGCTTGTACTATGGGTACCAGGCGACGATATACATACTTATATAGATAAATACATATATACATAGAAGACATCCATGACTCAGAAACAAATAGGTAGTCATGCTCATCACACAAATATTTGCACTTACCGGGATTTGAACCCAGGACCACCAGCTTCGTAGGCAGGAGCACTACCAACTAGGCTATGTATATAATATGTTCTTCATGAATACATATATCAAGCTAGCTATAGTTGATACTTCACGTGTGGCGCAAGCAAGGGTTAAGGCAGTCGCGTCGCCACTTCCTGTTCCGGGATTTATTCCCAACTATTTGTGTGACCCATAAATTGTTGTTCTGAGTCTGGGTGTACTTGTACTTGTATGTTTGTTAAGGGATTAATATACTGAATGCGGGAGTTGTTTGAAGAATTTATGATTGGTTAATTAGATCTTTAAGTAAAGTACGTCTTCGAGTTGAGTTTGATTTATAAAAACCAACCTAAGAAACGGATCAAGATTAGACTGACAGCTGTTATTTTATTGCCCTTAATTATGGGCCTAGATGCATTCTCAGAAAATAGGGGATATTATTTAACATCATGTCATGTCAATACGATTATACGTTATGATAATGAAAAACATTAATTGACTTAGAATTTTTCACCTATTATTTTGACGGTCGTTACGTTTTCGTTTATTTATATAAATGCCATACCGTTTGCCATGTGAGGTGTGGGTATGCACCCATACCTCACATGGCAAACGTCGACGTTGAGTACACAACGTTTCGTCAGATTACACATTTCTTCTACGAAAACTGTCTTTAACACCCTCCTAAAATGGATGCTATCAATATTAGAGTATGTCACTTGATGTCACGTCCAGTGTATAGTAAGTAATGCTCCTGTGTCAGCGTATGTATATGACAAGCGGACTATAACAGTCATCATCGTCATCATTACAGCTGAAAGAAGTGTACTGCTTGACAAGCCTCCCCAAGAATCATCTTGGGGTGATAGCCATAATCGCCACGCTTGGAACACGGGTTGGCGATCGCAGTAAGATAGTCGTAGTACTCAGAAGGCAGCTTCTTCCCGTCCTCTGGTAGATATTCCCTCAGGTTGACTTCTACTCCCCCACGGGATGAGATGGGGTGATGATATTCTGATATTTTTTATTGAATGTACCAATTTTTACCAACAAATATAACTCCAAGCCCGTGAACGCTGGTATCCCACAAGGCTGTGTGCTTTCACCAACCCTGTTTCTTCTGCATATCAATGATATGTTACAATTCCATGACATTCATTGCTATGCAGATGACAGTGGATGCCTCTTACTTTGGCCACTGTAACATTACTCGGGCACACGTCATTGAGAGTCGGAGCAATCTTGTGTCTAAAATTGAGACAACACTTGACCAAGTCTCAAACTGGGGGCATATCAACCTCACTCACATCACTTTTCTTTGTTAATCATACTTACTCAATACGACTCTGTAAAGTAATAAGCTTAAATTAAGTATCCTTTAATTCTCAGATAAATTAATTGTATTCCTTTTCCTACTAATATTATAAAGGCGAAACTTTGTGAGTGTGTATGTTTGTTGCCTCTTCACGTCTTAACGGCTGGATCGCTTGTAATAAAATTTGGTATGGAGATAGCTGACAACCTGGATTAACACATAGGCTATCTATACATATAATAAAATCGTAGGAAAGTCAAAACTGTACATTGATTATTTTTTTTAAAGGATACTTGGGGCGTGATCTGCAATGAAAATCTAAGCCAAAAATATATTTTTTAGAATTTTTGTCTGTTTATCTGTTTGTCCGGGCTAAACTCAATAAGTACTGCATGGATTTACTTAAAATTTTGCAAGAATATTACTAAGAGGTCGGGCCAACATATAGGCTACATAGTATCACGCTATCACCTACGGGGGAGGAGCTGTGATAATTTATAAAGTTTAACGTGGGTAAAACCGCGGGGCACAGCTAGTAATGTATAAAGTTTAACGCGGGTAAAACGGCAGGACACCGCTAGTGAGTAATAAACATAAAAATAGCCAAAACCTGTGCCGACTGTACCTGTACCTACTAATAACTTTTGACTGTGGCGCAAAGCTCGACCCGCGCCCATCAAAATTATAAAAGCTTTATCTAAGTAACGCTAGGGTAATTATAATATCATAAGCTATGTAACGGCAGTTTCATAATAAATTAGGCTATACAATCAGTTATTATAAATTTATAATAATGTTCTCTTGGCCGCAATTTAGTCACGATGGCTAGTCTCAATGGAGACTACCCATCGGCGCGGGATAACTTATAGTGCACAAGTGTGTACAACAACAAAGGGGCTCTTTCTATCACTCTTATGAACTTATAGTGCACAAGTGTGTACAACAACAAAGGGGCTCTTTCTATCACTCTTATGAACTTATAGTGCACAAGTGTGTACAACAACAAAGGGGCTCTTTCTATCACTCTTATGAACTTATAGTGCACAAGTGTGTACAACAACAAAGGGGCTCTTTCTATCACTCTTATGAACTTATAGTGCACAAGTGTGTACAACAACAAAGGGGCTCTTTCTATCACTCTTATGAACTTATAGTGCACAAGTGTGTACAACAACAAAGGGGCTCTTTCTATCACTCTTATGAACTTATAGTGCACAAGTGTGTACAACAACAAAGGGGCTCTTTCTATCACTCTTATGAACTTATAGTGCACAAGGGTGTACAACAACAAAGGGGCTCTTTCTATCACTCTTATGAACTTATAGTGCACAAGTGTGTACAACAACAAAGGGGCTCTTTCTATCACTCTTATGAACTTATAGTGCACAAGTGTGTACAACAACAAAGGGGCTCTTTCTATCACTCTTATGAACTGATGGGATGGAATGACACCACCGGAAAGAGGTCAGGTACAGGACCGACGCCGCGACGACCTTACATGCTCGTTTAGGCTCAAGAGCATAATACCGCCAACTATAACAGTTACTAGACTTCGGGCTGGTATTGAGAAATTTTTGTTTACAGTAAAATCGCAAGATCACTTTTTGGCCCGACCCGGGATATGAACCCAGGACCTCGTTGGAACGGTTGAACACGCTACCGCTAGACCAACGAGGCAATTCATATCACGTAGTAAGTGGCATAGTTTTGTTCATTCAGGACATTGTTGCATATTAACATGCTTTTCAACGAAATCAAATACATAAATACATATGTAAATTTATGAATAAATTCAAATGCGAATGTTGTATTAAAATTCTATGTTTGCGTAGTGATCAAGTATTTGTGATAATTTTGCCGCCTGTAAGTGTGAATAAAATAATAAATACATATGTAAGGTGTAACGTAAGTTGTGAAACTAACTTAAGAAACTTAATATGCTTACGGTTAAAGATTATTTAACCTACTAATATTATAAAGCTGAAAGTTTGTGAGTCTGTGAGTGTGTATGTTTGTTACTTCTTCACGTCTAAACGTCTGGAAATATTTTAATAAAATTAGGTATGATCACAAACTTTCGCCTTTATAATATTGGTGTGATAAAACTAAGCTGTATATATAACTTTATGAAATTCTATTCATAAAATTTCAAGTGTGGGCTGGTTCGCAGGGCGTTGCACAGTAGGTACAGACGCCAGTACATCAAGCTACCCCAATCTGACAAGTTTCCCCAATTGAAAGTGAACCTTATCCTTTTGTGATAAAGTTGAAAATCTATAATAGAAATTTGACAAACTGGGGAAGCTTGACGTGCTGGCGTCTGTACTACAAGATATTTACACAATATTTTATACTTTAATAAATAACAATTTCCCCAAATAACACAATTACACAAAGTCCATTCATTCTTATATCATCATCATCATCATCATATCAGCCGAAAGACGTCCACTGCTGGCCAAAGGCCTCCCCCAAGGATCTCCACAATATCCGGTCTTGCGCTGCCCGCATCTAGCGGCTTCCCGCGACCCGCACAAGATCGTTGGTCCACCGTGTAGGAGGCCTGCCCACGCGGCGTCTTCCGGTTCGTGGTCGCCACTCGAGAACCTTTCTGCCCCATCGGCCGTCAGTTCTACGAGCTATGTGCCCTGCCCACTGCCACTTCAGTTTGGCAATTCTTTGGGCTATGTCGGCTACTTTGGTTCGCCTGCGGATCTCAGCATTTCTGATTCGATCTCGCATGGAAACTCCAAGCATAGCCCTTTCCATTGCTCTTTGGGTGACCTTGAACCGCCTGATAAGGCCCATAGTGAGTGAGCTCACCATTCTTATATAACTTTATGAAATTCTATTCGTAAAATTTAAGGTGTGGGCTGGTTCGCAGGGCGTTGCTTAGAAGATACATTCATTACTTAATCTAAAATGGTAATGGGCTGTCGTCTGGACGAGTGCAGGTGAATAATGTTATAGAACAACTGATTCCCATCTAAAAGCCTGTACACACCACGTTTTTTAAACGCACCGTCGACACGCGTTTTAGATACAGATCCTACGAGCTTTTGTAAATAATCCAATGTAATCTATTTTATACCTTTTTTTAAAACTTATATTATATTCTTATAATTTAATTATGTTAATGTAATTAATGTAATGTTGTTATCTATTTATAATAATGTAAATTTAATTCATAATTTAAATATTAATATAATAATAATTTATTTAACTCAAGTAACATGACTCATATTTGTTAGTAACAATAATTCTTACATCTATATTAGTATTCCTATAACAACACACACACACACACACACACACACACACACAATCACTGCCACTCTCCCAACACTGAGGTGGACAGCTTGCAGCAGCGACTCACATAAACACAATCGAGTCTGCTGGCCACACAGCTCATGATAATGTTGGGGCTGGCCCGTACGCGGCGCACCAGGGAAGCGCATCGTTTTCTCATAGTTGTATAAAAACAATCAACTCGAGCATCCGCAAACATCCCTGATGCACTACAAAAGCGGGGCAACCCCATCAATATCCTGAACGCATTATTATATTGTACGCGAAGGGTGCTGTACGATTTCTGCGTATAATGAGCCCACAGACTGCACGTGTAAAACGAAGTGCAGTATGCACGAAACAGGGTTTTTTTAACACCCGGTGAACAACGTGCAAATCTGCGAGCTATCATATTTGCCCTAACCGACAGCGCCCTTCGCTCACGCTCAATATCCTCATCGTCTTTCATGCCGGCGGTCAAGACGTGTCCAAGGTATTTTATCTTATATACCCGTGTGAGCGGAGTTCCATTAAGACTGACTGGTGGTATAGTGTCTGGACCTAGTCCACCGCCGGAACCAAAGACCATGAGCTCACTCTTACACGCATTGTATACCAATCCATGAAGTTTGGCATAGGCTTCACAAATGCTCACTAACCTCCTAAGGCCACAAACAGAGGCGCTCAATAGAGTCATATCATCAGCGTAGGTAATGTCACGGTCATCTGATCCCAAATTAAACAGAGCTTGTACTATGGAAACCAGATAACTGATATACTACATTATATTACTTTTATTTTGTAAATACATACTTATATAGATAATTACACCCAGACTTAGGACAAACAGACATGTTCATGCACACAAATATCTGTCTTGGGTGGGAATCGAACCCAAGACCTCTGTCGTGAAAAGCAAGCACTAGCCAACCACGCCAACAGGCCCGTCAATATATTATCAGCCTGTAGCCTCATAGCATCCAAATATAACACAATAAATATCGTTGCTTATTGACACGAATATAATAATATCCTCCGAGCCGAATTTCGGCCACGGCGTGCTATCCGGGTGGGACGTATTATAGTGCACACGTGTGTGCGCAAACGCACTTACTAATCCATCACTCTCATGATCCATGACGGGACGACTTGCAACACGACCGGAAAGAGGTCAGGTACAGGACTGACGGCTTTACGTGCTGTCCGATGGTGATATCGCCAACTCCCGGACTTCGGGCTGATACTGAGAAATATTTCTTTTTACAGAAAAGTCTCAAAATCACTTTTAGCCCGACCCGGGATTTGAACCCAGGACTACGTTACACTACCGCTAGAAGTCATAGTTACATAGATTACAAAAGCACGTGTGATGCAGCGGTTAAGACAGTCGCATCGCCAATCAGTGTCCCGGTTTCTATTCCCGCACAAGACAATGTTCTGAGTCTGGGTGTACTTTGTATCATTCACATTACATTTCAATTAGTTCACAGATAGTAATTAAGTAAGTATTTATTTCGCTTAAAAACGTGGTACATACAGGATGTTTACATAAGGTGTAAGTTCACACATTTTGTCTATAGAGACATGCGAATATATATTAAATTTATTTTAGTTTTTTCGTATAAAGGTTCTAAACCAGTAAGTAAACAGGGTCACTAACAACTAGTTGTTAGTGACCCTGTCTACTAAGCCAGAGGTCGTAAGTTCGATTCCCACCTGGGACAAATCTTTGTGTGATGAACACGATTATTTGTTCTGTGTCTGGATGTAATGTGTCTATAATCATATGTATGTGTTTAAGAATAGGTATATAAGTATGTTAATCAGTATAATATATGTTGTTTGGGATCAGATGGTAGTGTAGTGTGTAATTTTTCCCAAGATATTTATTTAAGTCAGAGTGGCCAGCACTGTTGTTGAAAATCAATATAAACGAACCTTTGAATTAGAAATACCTATCTAAATTGTAAAGAGAATCTCCAAAAAAATGTTAAAGACAAAGCGAAACAGGATAATAAAATCGAATTTAAATAATAAATTTTGCTTAACGACATATTTATGCCTCAAAAAGTTCCTTTATTTCTTAAATATTCCATTTTCAAATAAAAAATGTTACTTCTTCCATTTTTTCGGGCCGTTCATTAATAACAATAACAATATCGTGGGACATTATTCACACACAGCCATTTGATCCTAAACTAAGCAGAGTTCGTACTATGGAAACCAGATAACTGATATACTACATATACGTTTTCTTGTGTAAAAACATACTTATTGCCCCTTGGTTTTACCTGCGTTAAACTTAGCTAGCTTCATACCAAATTTTATTAAAATCGCTCCAGCCGTTTACACCTGAAGAAGAAACAAACATACACACTCACACACTCACAAACGTTCGCCTTTATAATTTTAGTGTGATTACACCCAGACTCAGGACAAACAAACATGTTTATGCAAATAAATATCTGTCATGGGTGGGAATCGAACCCACGTCCTGCGGTGTGAAAGGCAAGCATTTACCAACCACGTCAACCGGCCCCTCGATTCATCGTTGTTTATTATTATTCTTCCATATTTTACTTTAATTGACTCGACAGATAGTGTCTTTGACAGTACTACAAACGCCACATTAATAAAATATGACCCGAAGAAACAAACATTTCATAAATATTGAGTAGAATATGAATAAAAAATGAAGACACGAGTAAGGAAGCCTCTTGGCGTTTTATTATTCCATAACACGTCGCTGTAATTACACACCGATCGGTCTGTTGGTTAACCACAAACGTTACATTAATAAACATAAATACCTTTATGAAAACAGTAACACAGTATAAAAAATATAGGCAGTACGGATACTCACACTAGCATGCGCATCAACAAAACCCCTTAGCGGCTGTCGCGGTGTTGTTAGTATCACAGTATAAAAATATAGGCAGTACGGATACTCACACTAGCATGCGCATCAAAAAAACCCCTTAGCGGCAGTCGCGGTGCTGTTAGTATCACAGTATAAAAATATAGGCAGTACGGATACTCACACTAGCATGCGCATCAACAAAACCACCTACAAACGCTTGAAACAGCACACTCACACAAGCATGCGTATCATCAACATGACCTCTAACCAAGGTGTGTGCTATGCTGTCAGTAACACAGTATAAAAAATATAGACAGTACGGAAACTACTTACAAACGCTCGAAACAGCACACTCACACAAGCATGCGTATCAACATGACCTCTAACCAAGGTGTGTGCTATGCTGTCAGTAACACAGTATAAAAAATATAGACAGTACGGAAACTACCTGCAAACGGTCGAAAATGCACACTCACACAAGCATGCGTAACAACATGACCTCTAACCAAGGTGTGTGCTATGCTGTCAGTAACACAGTATAAAAAATATAGGCAGTACGGAAACTACTTACAAACGCTCGAAACGGCACACTCACACAAACATGCGCGTCAACAAGGCCCCTAAGCGGTTGTCGTGGTGCTGTCAGTAGTGAGTGCCACGATTGTTCACGTATGGCTACATATCAAGCTTGACATTTCCAATATAAGATGACGTTTAGTTGTATGGAGATCCTATATACCGTGATATCAGCTTATACTAGAATTGTATAGCTTGACGTGTGGCCGTGTGTACACAGCTGTTTGAACTCTGCTTCGGCAAAACCGCAGCTATCGTATTTTAAACTACCTGCAATTTTTTAAATTAAAATATTTTGATTGAAAGAAAAATAAAGAAAAAAGTTACAACCCCATTGGTTCAATGGAGTGTTGTTAATTAATTCATCATCTAGGCCTAGTTTCCGTACTGTCAATATTTATAATATTACATATAATAATATATAATATTCTGGGATATTATGTGCAGACGCCAGCACATCAACTTACTCAAATCTGTCAAATTTCCCCACTTGAAAGTGAACCTTATGTTTAGTGATACAGTTGAAAATCTATAAAATAAATATGACAGATTGGGTAAGCTGAATGTGCTGGCGTCTGTACACACGGCCATTTGATCCCTAACTAAGCAGAGCTTATACTTTGAAACCAGATAATTGATATACAACTTTCTTTTGTAAATACATCCTTATATAAAAAAATATACCCAGACTCAGGACCAACAGACATGTTCATGTCCTGGGTGAGAACCTGCGACGTGTAAAGCAAGAATTTACCAACAACATCAACTGGTCCTTCTGTCCGTATTTATACTGTGACAGTAATCTATTCCATACTTACAAACGTATTACATACTTAAGAACCTTGTAATTGTAGAAGGCACACGTGTAAAGTATTAACGTCAATTTTGAACAACACTTGTCAACGATGTTGAATCCACATGAGGTATTTCTTTATTTAGAAATATGTGACGTTTATTGTGAGTCAATAATCCCGCATGTGGGCGTGTGGACTATTATCGGTCAATTGACCAACGGCCGGTGTTGGTCAAGCTCTCACGGAGTGACTGGCCTCACTAATCATTTGACGTATGCCTTCCTCGGTCAACATATTGACATGATCATTTTTATTGTCCATTGCACGACCCTTTATTAATGTTTCGTTTCTTTCTTTTCAGAACTTACTGGACCACCGCTCAGCTTAAACATGTCGTAAGGTATTTAATATAATTATTATTTAGATATACTCTATAAGTTAACTTGCTTTTACCTTCTATTACTATTTACTTATACTTCGTTTATGTGGTAGTCGCAATCAGACATCAAAGAGGTTAAAACGAATAAATCAATATCATATTAATAAAAAAGGAAGCTTAATTCACAGACTGATAGATTAACGTTTGTTTTATCATTTTAGGGATTGGATATAAAAAGAACGATGAACCACGTGTTTAGAATATAAATGCCAAGATTGAGTTTGATCAGATCCCCTTTTCATCCTCTTATGGGTTGAATTTTCAAAAATGCTTTCTATGTGCACATCTACGTCACTTAAGGAATATTTGTGCAAAATTTCATGGTTCTAGATGATCTCAATTATGTCACAATTACCACATGAGGAAAATTTGTTAGTTTTTTTACTATATTAAGAATATTCATCCCTAAAAGCTACTTAAAACATATTTTGATATAACTTATCTATATGGGACTGTGTTTAAACGAAACTAACGCCAATATAAGAGAATATATGATATAAACTGTCTGATTATTTTTGTTTTATGACGTATTAACGTGTATTGCAGATTTATGAAGATTCTTAAAAACAATTTAGTGAATTCTAAAATTTTGTCGTTTAATATATGGTATTAATGACCCAGATTCGCGCGGGGTGAAAAGAAAGATAAATTTGTACTTAGGAAAATATTTGTTACCTTGACTTACATGGATCTTTAATTAGAAAAAATACTGCACATGTGCGTTGAGTAAAAGAATTTTTAAATTAAGTTGAGAAGATTTTAGGTTAATCCAATACAAACAAACAAAAAATTCAATCTTTTGGGTGTCAAAAATCAAGGTGTATATTAATGTGCCTACTTGCATGTACCTAAAACTAAATAGCGTGAAGCGCATCAACATGCAAAAATAAACATAAAATAAGGTGTAGATTGTATTTAGTACTGTATTCTAGGAATGGTTTACTCTTACGAATACTAAATAATATGTTAATAAGTAACTTAATACGCATTAATACCGAGAAATATTTGAAGACTGAGGTTATTGACGACATTTATAAATGCTATTACCAGCTAGGTTCAAGAGCGGGAACAAATAAATAAACCTTGATGATCTTTCAGACTTCTTTAAAATGAATTGTATAAATTTAAGGGGGGTGGGAATCGAACCCACGACCACGAGGTATCCGGCCCCATGTGCGATTAAACGCTCCGCCACCGCACCGTGGCACTGACACTTCGAATTTATACAATCCATTCGATATTAATTTCTTAACGCATTTAAGGCCTCGATGAACCATCAACTTTAAAAAAATAAATAAATATAAAAATGTATTTATTTTTCACCACACAGTCAATATAGATACAAATAAATAAAACAAGTACTTATAATTTTATATACTGATTAGGTGGACTGGAGCCTAAACTAGGGAAAACCTGTATTTCAGGACTCCAAGACCCTCGCCTGAGAAAAGTTTTGCTACAAAATTAGATGTATGGTGCGAATTGTGTGTGTGCGCGTGTACGAGTGTGTGTGTGTGTGTGCGAGTGTGTGTGTGTGTGTGTGGTGTGTGCGAGTGTGTGTGTGTTAGTATATGTGTGGGTGCGTATGTGAGTCATTAAAAAAATTTAATGAACTTTCTAAAAGTTCTTTAAAGTTTTAATGGTTATTTTGCTTAATACCTGATGAAGTAACTACTTCATAAATAATTGAGCTGAGTGTTAACGAAGGTTTTTCAAAGGCGAATCATGTAGTCCGTTCCTGATCATATTCCTACTGAACGGCTGAACCGATCTTCTTCAAATTTGACAGTGGTAGCGACTATACTCGTGAGTGCATATATCTGAATTCATAAAAATCGGACACACACAGCCACAGAGGTATAATCACCGGAAACAAATGTCTTATTGAAGACCGTGTGATTTAAATAAATCAATGCAATGAAATGCATGAAACACAAATATCTGTCCTGGGTGGTAATCAAACCACGCCAACAGGCCCATCACACCAATTCAGAAAGAGTACTATAAATATAAATTTAATAAGCCGTATAGATAGTATGTCGCTTGATATATTCGGAAACCGTTTCAGTTATTCTAGAGTTATCTTTATTAAATCAATTTATACAATGCTGCTACCAACTTCAGTAAGACTGTTCTACCCATTTATTTCAAATTCTCTACTTTGGGGATGGAGAAAGTCTTGAAAAATAATTTTAAGGCGAAGAGAATGTGGTGTTGTTTATATTTATCGTCTTCATTAAACCAGCTTTTGACTCAAATGGATAGTCAAACATACTATACAACGTGTAAAAAATAAAAAATCAGACGTTATTCTGCGTCCGTTCATTAATTACGCGGACAATAAGTAAAACAGTTCAGCGGTCTCCGGTTTTTTTTTTTTTGAAAGATACGTTTGCACTAGGGAATTTAATCCCTGTGTTGCGGGGTACTTTACGCACATATAATAGACGGACACAAATTACATCCAGACTCTAAACAACTATAGGTATATTAATATGTTGCGGATATCGAGCAACCGATACTCATAAGGAACCAGTAGCCCATATTGTTAGGACCGGCTGTCAGATGCTATCATACTGTAAGCCTGAAACGCTTGTCATACATGACTACCGTTTCCATGACAACCTGGAAGACAAAACTTTTTCTCTAAAACACGGGCGTCTTCATCCAATCCGAAACAAATCTTATTTATGAGGCAAAAACTTTGTTTTTAGTGTTTGTTTGGGCCCAACTAGATCGTTTGGACCTTCTTCAAACAAAGAGGTTGACATATTATTATTAAATCGTAGGAAGATAACTCTCGCATCTCGCACTAGTGGCATTATGACCTCATCTAAATATTTTAATGTGCTCCTAGCCACATTTCGGCCACGGCGTCAGTCTCAATAGAGATTAACCATCTGAGCGGGACATATTATAGTGCACAAGTGTGTGTGCAAACACAGGAGCACTTTCTGTTCCATCACTCTCATGATCCGATGGGACGCCTAGTGACACGACCGGAAAGAGGTCAGGTACAGGACCGATGGCTTTACGTGCTCTCCGAGGTACGGGGGCATAATACCGCCAACTCCCAGACTTTGGGCTGATGCTGAGAATTTTTTCTTTTTACAGAAAAGTGTCAAAATCACTTTTGGCCTGACCTAAACATACAATTCCGTACTTCGAAAGATAGCCTTTGGGCCAAGTGGAAACTAAAGTCTGCTACAAAGATTAACCTATCTCCTCATTTCAATAGTAGTTGCTGTATATAGGATTGACGTAGTGGCCGCTTCGCCTCGGGCGTATGTCAACCGCTCCAGTGCAGATTATTCGCTAATCTCCTTTCTCTCGACTAAGCCGCTTTCATTGCTTTGTGTCGAGATTGTTGCCGATGGACGTCAAGTTCCCTGAATCTGTTTAGGCCTGTAATGGACATAGCGTACTAGCCACTGTAAGTAATGTACCGCCAAACGCTACGAGCTTGTCATTTATTTTGAAACTAGCTGTGCCCCTCGGTTTTACATGCGTTAAACTTTATAAATTATAGCCTATGTGTTAATACAGGGTGTCAGCTAACTCCATACCAAATTTTATTGAAATCGCTTCAGCCGTTTAGACGTGAAGAAGTAATAAACATACACACTCATACACTCATAAACTTTCGCCTTTATAATATTAGTAGGATATGGTCAACTACACATTTGTGATGACTCTGTGTATCTTACATAAAAATATCTCTTATGTTTTGTCTCTTAACGTAAACTAATAAATTAATAAACCTTAGGTACGTCACATTCCCATAAACATAACATATTTCCATACAAACTTTCATCCTCTATTCCCTATAGTTATTTTACACCCTTGATGGTAAAACTTATACAAACTTTGAATGTCATATTTATTTATATCGAATCAACAGCCGAATAAATAATCTTCAAGCTTCTAGTACTAAAAATGACGATACTTCCATACAAATTTCCATCCCCTCTTTCAACCCCTTTCACCCCCTATTGTGAATTTAAAAGTAGCCTATATCCTTTCTCAGGCTTTATCTGTGTACCAAATTTCATTTAAATATGTTCAGTAGTTTTGTCGTAAAAGAGTGACAGACAGACAGAGTTACTTTCGTATTTAGAATATTAGTTAGGATTAGGTGAGTGAAGTTTATTGGTGCAAATAGCAACTTGCATTATTATGTTGCCACCCACTGTTTTCTTGATTGTTTACACAGCTAACTGCTTGCGGTTTTACGGATAGATATAATCAGATCTATATCTTATTCTACCTTATATGGAAGCCGCTGGATGCGGGTAGGGCAGATCTTTGGGGGAGGCCTTTGTCTAGCAGTAGGCCTAGTTATACTACAAACATGTTTTAACTACTGTGACAACCTTCTTGGTTGCACACCTTCGTTCTTCCAATCGTTTTAAAAAGAAATAATTAAAAGAAATCGTTTGAAATTAGAATATTTCAAACTAAAACAAAATTCTTTTCTAACAGTCATTCTACGAAAGATCTCTACAGGGTAGAGATCCCTGTTACCTATCATACAAGCGCTTTTAATATAGTTAACGTGAACAAGAACCTTTTTTACTTATTATTTATTGTATTTTATGACATGATACTCAGATCATCAGACAGTTTTATAATGTATTGTGCATCAGTGTGATGCACAATACATATTATAAAAGCGAAAGTTTATGACTGTGTGACTGTGTATGTTTGTTACTTCTTCACGTCCAAACGGCTGGAGCGATTTCAATAAAATTTGGTATGGAGCTAGCTGACACCCTAGAACACATAGGGTATAATTTATAAAGTTTAACGCAGGTAAACCGCGGGGCACAGCTAGTCCAAATATAAATTTATTAATGGGTTGATAATAATATATACAGTCACACATACAAATGATTTTTTTAAACAAATATCTTGGGACAACATACTTAGATCTGATATTGACCAAATTAGGCAGAACCCGTACTATGGCAACCAGACAATAGACTAGTATTGTAAAAAGTATATTTCATACTAGCTGTGCCCCATGGTTTTACCCGCGTAAAATTTTATATATTATCACAGCTCCTCCCCCGTAGGTGATGGCGTGATAATATGTAGCCTATATGTTGACGCGACCTCTTAGTAATATTCATGCCGAATTTGAAGTAAATCTATGAAATACTTTTTGAGTTTAGCCCGGACATACATACAGACAAACAGATAAAAATTCTAAAAACTATATTTTAAGCTTCTATATCGATTGTAGATCATGCCTCATGTATCCTTTAAAAAATATATTCAATGTACAGTTTAGATTTATATGTATAGATTGGTATGCCTAATATTTTTTTTTAAGATGACGGTCATTTAGATAGAGTATCTGAACTATTAAGTGACTGCTTCTACCCTCAGGCATTTAACGTTTTTAAGAATATTTATTGTTCAGTTAACAATTTGTGGGCCGGATATTATATTTATATTCTATTATCGATATTAATTTGTAACGATAAACAAGCCGAAATCAATTTAGAATATTGATAGCATAAATATCATGGACTTAATGCTGAAATATTTTAAGTAGGACAATAATGAAATATATAATTAATAATAACAATATCATGTTGAAAAATATGCCATCACGGCCGATCCTAATGGAAAGTAGCCATCTGCATGTCTACCACAAGTTCATGTAGTTTACTTTCTCGATAATACTTGCAGTTTTCCAGTACATGGATAGGTGACCGCCAGAATTTCATTGATAAAATAATTGAAAAGTATCTCGGAAATATAATTAATGATTTTTTAGTAAATAACAACATTATCCACAAGAAACAATTCGGTTTCCAAAGAAATAAAAGTACATCACAGTTGTTAACCTTCTTTACAGACGAAATAAATAAATACCTAGATAAAAATAATCATGTTCTAGTCGTAATGGTTGACTTTTGTAAAGCATTTGACACACTAAATCTTTTGACACTATATAAAAAATTAGAGCAAAATGGTATACAAGGCCCGATGTTAAAACTATTAAAAAGCTATCACACAAATAGATACAACGCTGTGGCTATAGCAAATGAACAAAGTGACATGATTCTAACACAACAAGGCACGGCGCAAGGATCGATTCTGTCAGCGACGGAGTTCCTATTATACGTTAATGATATGTGCAACATATTCCAACATACCTCAGTATATCAGTTCGCCGACGATACCTGTATCATAGCAGCAGACAAGGACATCCACAGAGCTCAAAACATGATGCAGGTGGATTTTAACCTTTTGTGCAATTGGGCTCATGATCTCGGTCTAGCTATAAACTATAGCAAAACTAAACTAATGTATATACACTCACCACATAAAAAAACAAATCACATACCCAAGGTCGTGGCACATGACCACAAGTGCATGCACCATAACAACAACAACACCTCATGTACATGCGCCCACCTTGACATAGTGACAGAACATACTTACCTCGGATTAAAAATAGATTACAAATTTAATTGGGGCCCGCATATTGATCAAGTATGTTGCAAACTTAGATCGATTTTGGCAAAATTGTACATTCTCAAAAATAAAATGCCATACAAGACACTAAGACTACTGTATATGTCACTAGCGGATTCTGTGATAAGTTATGGACTGTCAAGTTACGGACGAACATACAGATCTTACCTTAGTTCAATATATAAACTGCAACTAAGAATACTCAAAACCATTGTTCCATTAAAAATAAAATATAAATACAAAGATAATTACCATAAATTATTTCAACACTGTAAAGTTCTGAGTATATTCGATAAATTAGACTTAGCTGTTATAACACAATATAGTAATCTCATACCTAAAGTAAACAAGACAAAAAGACCAGAGAATATGCGTAATCTTTCATATCTCCCAATGTTTGATACACCAAATTGTAATAACGAGTATGGTAGGAGGGTGTGGAAGTGTTTACTACCCGAAATATTAAACAAGTTACCAAAACCACTTGTTTCCAAGATTTTAGACAAAAAAAAATGTTATATAACAAAAATACTTAAACGGCACTTCGAAAACGAATAACTTAATTATCCCTTTGTACAATTGTTCCTTATCTCGCGACTCCTTAACTATAGAAAAATCTTAGTTAAATCAAGATTAAACATAGTTAAGTAAAAAATATTGTATGCATGAATTATGAAATAAACAGATTTTTATTATTATTATTATTATTATAATTGCATCTCCGTGTTTCAGAGGTCACGTTAAGATGTCAGTCCCAGTTGTAGCCATTAAGCAACAGTCGTTAAGCCATGTCGAGGCCCAATTGGCGGCTAGAACAACTCTGACATTAGGGTAACCATTCCCCACACGATAAGTAGTAACTAAGTTGGCTAGTCTCCATTGAAACTGGCCACCATAGCCGAAATTCGACCAGGAGAACATTAATGTGATGCAACAGGGCAAAGTGATACCGCGAACTTGCTAATGCTGGGATGCGACGGAGAAAGTGTTGCCGTGAAAACGCATTAAGCCCAGGGTCGATCAAGGAATTGAACCAATAACTTAATTGATACCTGACTGTTGGTCTTGTGCTTAATGACCTTGTCTGCCAAGCCAGAGGTGGTGGGTTCGATTCCCACCCGGGACAAATCTTTGCGTGATGAACACGATTGATTGTTCTGTGTCTGGGTGTAATTTATCTGTAATATGTATGTATTTAGAAATATATAAGCATGTTTATCAGTTGTCCGGTTGCCATAGAATAGAATAGAATACTCTTTATTGTACACCATAAGAATACATATTTCATAGGATACATTTACATAAACAAGTTGTACAAAGAGCGGTCTTATCGCATAAAGCGATCTCTTCCAGACAACCTTAGGATGGATAGGAGCTGAACAATAACTAATAGCAGTAAGTGTGCAACAAGACATACACCAAAATTGTGGTACATCCATAAAAAAAATTAAAAAGAAAGAAATTTAAAAATAAACATAATTAAATAACTAAATAAGAAAAATACTTTATTTAACATAGGTACCATAGGCATAAATAATACAGACAAATAGTGTTCTTTGACTAGCTTTTTAAAAGCTGATATTGTCTGGGCACGTTTAATTTCGATAGGCAAGGCATTCCATAATCGAGCTGCCTGTACAATAAACGATTTTCCCATAAAAATGGATTTGTGCTCTGGGATATGTAGTTTTAAATACATAGTACATTCTCTGCCTTGTTTGGGATCAGATGGCAGTGTGTTAGTTGTTATTCATTAAAGAAAAATGTTATTGTGTCTATATAAGTATGTATTTACAAAGGAAAAGTAGTATATGTAGTACATCAGTTACCTGGTTTCCATAGTACAAGCTCTGCTTAGTTTGGGATCAGATGGCCGTGTGTAAATAATGTCCCAGGATATATATATTTAACCTCATATACCGAGGCTGTCAAACTAAACAATACATACTTTTATTGTATAAAAATATCTTATTATAGCTTTCTTTCTAATTGTGAATATAAATGAGGCATACTTACCTTTGAACGGCAAATTATAATGCTAGGGGAACGTGTTTCTAACAGACCCCAAACATAATACGAAATAGAATCGTCATTGTTTGAATGATTTTCTTACTATTTTATTTATACTCGTAAAATGATTTAAGAAGTATAGACACCAGAACATCAAGCTACCTTAATCTGTCAAATTTCCTCAATTGAATGTCAACCTTATGCTTATGTGATAAAGTTGAAAATTTATGAAGGAAATTAGACAGAGTGGGAGCTGGATCTGCTAGCGTCTGTACTTTGTATTGTTTAGTTAACAACTTTATTTTTAAATGTAAGGAACAGAGTTTTGTGTAGGCAGTAGGCACCTACGTTATAAATGAAATTCAAGGAAAAGCTCTGAAAATCATTTGCTGCGTAAAAACAGGTATGAATGTTATACCTCTTGATAAGTTATCATACTTCAAATAACTTTTTTCTATTAAATAAACCAATTCTGTTTTTACTTCAAATAAACTTTGATTATTAAAGTTTACGTGACTTGCTCGTTTTTAATTAAATTTTTATATTCAAAGCCCGAACTAGACTTTCTTACTTACCTATATATTTTATCGAACTCATTGTACATGTAGGAAATTTATATCTTCAAATGTGTATCTTCCAGTACCTAATAACTAATTGCCACAATGAAATGTAAATCAAAATAAATAAGAAGAGTACTTCAATAAGCTTACCTTATTTTACTTGCAAGAAAATTATAAAACAAACTGCACAAATTTAAATTCATATCTAACGAGAAAGTGCTACGATAGTCCGCGTAGTATTACATCGTACATCCAATCTTTACATCATACTACGATGTGCTACGCCATTCTACATGATGTTATGTAATACTGCGTAGTGTCCCGTTAAGTTCTAATTATTTGTGTCTTATTAACCGCTATGGCATATTAAATAGGTGATCAAATACTTGTGAAATTAGTCAAAATGTGCCTGCGATCGAGGATGGCAATATCCCTATAGATGTTACCATTCTTTAAAAGGCCTGCAATGTTTACCAATCCCTAAAAAGTCCCCGATTAGCTGTAGACTTTAAAAATCTAATATCATATATAAAATCCAGGGCATATATAAAAAGGGCGTAATATTGTACTGTGCAACACAATCGTGTTATTATTAATTTTTATATAAAATAGGATGGCAAACGAGCAAGTGGGTCACCTAATGGTAAGTGATCACTGCCGCCCATGGACACTCGCAACACCAGAGGAGCCGCAAGTGCGTTGCCGGCCTTTAAGAAAAGAATAGGTTCGCTTTTTGAAGGTTGCCATGTCATACCGGATCGGAAAAAGCTGTTGTTAATATGAATATATTATAACTTTGTTTATTTTATTGTCCACTATTTTTAACTTTAAAATAATAATAGCTTTATTTTATCTTTCACACATAAATTTACAAGTAATAATAATATCTAGGGACAATGTCACACAGATCATCCTAGCCCCAAACTAAGCAAAGCTTGTACTATGGGTACCAGGCGACGATATACATACTTATATAGATAGATAAATACTTATATACATAGAAAACATCCATGACTCAGAAACAAATATTCGTGCTCATCACACAAATATTTGCACTTACCGGGATTCGAACCCAGGACCACCAGCTTAGTAGGCAGGAGCACTACCGACTAGGCTACGGTGACCGTCAAAGTAAAATGTCATAGCATTAATAATATAAAGTATCAATCTCAATCATATAAAGTCAACAGCAATATACAAATAAAAAAACTACCCACATAAAACATCCAACAAAAATGGCACAAGACATTTTTCGCGATATCAAGTAAAATAACCTGCGCGTAACAAAATGTCAAGTCGTAATCGGTGGAGACCTAATGTGGGTTTAATGTGGCCCCGAGTCGTACGCGTGCCCCAGCAGCGGCCGGCGAGATTACGCCATAATCCTCTTTCTTTGTGCCTAAGTCACTCTGAACTCCCCGGCTAAGCTACGGACGCCATTTGGCGAATCAATTGCGATTTATAGAGCCTTGAGCATATCTATAGTTATTTTATTAAATGCTACCCATTTCTGGTTAAGTAAATGGTTTGTGAAGTTTGATAAAGATTGAAGTTTCGCTTGTCTGTTGTGTTTAGTGACTCTGATTGGTGAGCCAGAGGTCGTGGGGGCGATTATTTGTTCTGTATCTGGGTGTGATATTATACAAATATACATATATGTATGACGGGTCGGTTGGCGTAGTTTATAGATACTTGCCTTTCACACCCAGGACAGATATTGGTGTGCATGAACATGTCTGGGTGTAATCTATATATATAAAAATCAATGCCACTTTTCGTTGTAATGTTATAACTCAACAACGCCTTTACCGATTTGGCTAATCTTGGTCTTGAATTATTTGTGGAAGTCCAGGGAAGGTTTGTACCTAGAGAAAATTTAAAAAAAGTCTTGAATAACTTTGATTACTATGCCTTATACGTAGCTAAGTACGTACCGGGCCGCTAGTTATCTATTAAACTATGTATTTACAAAAAGAAAAGTTGTATATGTAGTTAGTATTTCACTAGTTCCATAGGAAAAGATCTGCATAGTTTGGGATCAGATGGCTGCGCGTGAATAATGTCCCAGAACATATTATATCATTATGATATGTATGTATTTAAAAATATATAAGTATCTTTTTCAGTTACTGTCGAGATTGTATATGTAGAATGAAATTCTATAAAAAATAACTAAATTTGTTTTCTAAAGTTAACAACAAAATATAAAAGTATAGTAAGTATTTCGTATTTTCCAAATTGGGTTGATAGTGTCTCTTAAGTTTACGCCACTCTTTACGTATTATATAGACTTTACGTAACATTTGTCCGATTTTATAACATATTTATTGTTATTATAAAGTCCTAAATATTTTCATCTACAAATAAACACAATTGTTGTTGTTTTATTTTGAGATCAGATAATTAATTTATCGGTATCATAAAGCTAGGCCCTTCCTCAATTAACAGATTTTTCCTCATTTTTTTGTTAACAGCTTCCGCCCACTTGGAATTTTCTTTTGGTAAATCATAATTATATAACTCATGCTTCGATCTACGGCCTACCTTCGTTCCAAAATTAACATAGCGAAAATATATAAATAGTTATATAGGATGGCCGAGGAGTTGACTTTCAAACGCAAAATTTCCCAATCACCCCCATGTAAGTTCTACGATTTTGCTTACTTTTCGTGATATAATTTTTTTAATGAATTTTTTCGTATATTTCACCTAACATCAGTTTTCGATATTTTCTCGTTCTGTTTAACATTTCTGGTCCAGTTTTTTTTGTGTTAACTAATAGGCATAGTTTAACCTAACACTCTAAAAAGTATGGTTTATCAAATCATTGCAGAACTGACTTAGAATTTATTCGAAAGTTCAAAATTACGGTTTGAGCTCAGGATCAATCAAAATTCTATCTCGAAATCTACACAAAATCGTAGAATATACATGAGGGTGATTCCGATACTCCTTATCATAAAGTATCTAAATTTTGCGTTAGAACGTCAACTCCACGGTCAACCTGTATAATTAACAAAATTAAATATTTACCAATTAACCTGCAATTTAAGTAATAACCTGCAGTAATACCATGATCTCATTAGCATAACAGTGACATGACAGCGGCTTCTCTGTAATCCAGCCATCCGACAGAATGCAATCCACCATCTCAATCCGCACTGATCCGTTGTCAACTTGCATTGCGCCATGTAATATTTACTGGTACACAGAATTATTCCAGACTGACTTGTTGAAAACGATTTCACATGTAAATGACAACAATTATTATTTACAAAACTTGAGAATAGTCTGTCAATCATCATTATATCAACTAGCGATCCTCACAAGATCATCGTTTCATCTTGTTTGTTTTGTTGAAAATCTAGCTACACAATTTCTTAGTGCCAACCCTCACAAACAAACTGACTCTAATTTTAAGAGACGAGAAGTCATTGGAGGAGGCCACCCATCAATTTGTATACATCAACAAAATATTTTTCATCTCTAATATACCGATTGCACATCAAATTTAGCCGATCGTATTTCGCTACTAGAAAAGTAGTTTAGAATATGTTGAAACTGCGATCATACTTTCTAACCTAAATCAGGCACCAGTCGCTCCCAAAGTTGAACTAATTAAGATCTACAGTAAGTTAAATTTCCCATGATTTTTTTGACGATGTAAAAAGAAATGTTGAAGTCAATTTTACGACACTCTATAGTAAAATAGTTATACAATAGGTAACTTTTAAAGCACGTAGGTCCCTCTTAAATAAATGTTGATTAAACTAATTGATAGAAAATTCGATACGGTATTGTTAGCTACACAGGCCGTTGTAAACTAGTAGAATAAGGTCAATCTAATTTGCGGTGCGCCGTCTAAATACCTCTTAGTCACGGCCCTTTGATATTCAGACCGAAAGGCTTGAACAATATACTAACAGTATCCTTCGAGTGGTCCTAGATAACTAGGTATTATTAAACAGGTTGTACTCAATAGCCGCGCAACGGTTATGACGTAGCTGCTATGTTATAATAATATATTTACACTGTGATTATTTATTTGATTAGTGATTATCATTATATGAATTACTATAATAATTCTATAATAATTTTACATCTTAAAACTATTAATAATCGATATTAGACTTTCAAATGGTTGTCACTGATAAAAATATAAATAGGGTAGGAGAATTATTACAGAGGAATTCTTTGTACGACGGTAGATGAGAACGTTACTCTGTTCGATTAAATATTGTGTGTGTAAAATATCTCTGAGTTTTAATGTGCAGAACATACGAGTGTGTAATAAGGTTTATATCAAGATGACGGGCCTGTTAGCGTAGTGGGCAAATGCTTGCGTCAAACGCCGGAGGTTGTGGGTTCGATTCACACCCAGGACAGATATTTGTGTGCATGAACATGTCTGTTTGTCCTGAGTCAGGGTGTAATTATCTATATAAGTATGTATTTACAAAAGAAAGTAGTATATGTAGTATATCAGTTATCTGGTTTCCATAGTACAAGCTCTGCTTAGTTTGGGATCAGATGGTCGTGTGTAAATAATGTCCCAGGATATTATTATTATTATCACCGAAAGGCTTGAACAATATACTAACAGTAACTTTCGAGTGGTCCTAGGTAACTAGGTATTATTAAACAGGTATATAATATCAAGTTGACGGGCTGTTGGCGTAGTAGGTAGGACAGATATTTGTGTGCATGAAGATGTCTGTTTGTCCTGAGTCTGGGTGTAATTTATCTATATAAGTATGTATTTATAAAATAAAGTAGTATATGTAGTATATCAGTTATCTGCTTTCCATAGTACAAGCTCTGCTTAGTTTGGGATCAGATGGTCGTGTGTAAAACTAAGCAGATTGTACTATGGAAAAAAGATACTATAACTGATATATTACATATACTACTTTTCTTTTGTAAATACATACTTATATAGATAAATGACAGACTCAGGCCAAACAGACATGTTCATGCACACCAATATCTGTCCAGGGTATCTACAGGCTCAGTCGCCGAACATCGATTTCTTAAATGGCGTTCAAATAAATAAAGTGGGAATCGAACCCACGACCTCCAGCGTGAAAAGCAAGCATTTGCCAACGACGGGCCCGGTTCTGCCTTTGTCACAATTATTTGAACTAATCATTATGAAAATAGCGTATAAATTATTTATCATTCGAATCTACACCAAAGTTAAACCTCCACATCCGTGGATAGATTTGCTCTACGAAAACATGCTTTACTGCCGACGCAATAATGACAATGACCAACGTGCCTCCAGTAACTTCGTTTCGTATTTTATACATGGGTGAGAACAAAACAATATGGTGTGACAAATTTTAAAAGTGTCATTTACCACTTCCGTCATCATCCTCCCCTACCACTAACTCAGGGGAGCCTTATAAATGTAAATAAATTTCTTTCAATGTGCCCAATTTATAACAATTTTGTCCCCCTACAAACCTGAGACAAATATTTTTGTGAGATAATTCCATTTGAAATGTGGTCACACACACGTGTTATATTTTCACACAAAGTTTATTTCGTGTTTTGTTATTGAAAAAACATTAAAATAGAAATAACACCACATGTTGGGGGCAGGACGTGTATCCTTTAAATTTGTTTGTTTTAGCCCCAAAGATAACAAAAGACGTGGCCGACTATAAAGCTACGGTTCCACTGCTACGCTTCAATTAATTACAGCTATTAATTTAAAATTTGTCTGTAATATCGGTTTAACGTCAAAATCAATTAAAATTGACAAGTTGTAAAAATATGAAGGCATACTTTAAATACGATTTTTTTAAAGTTATGCGACTCTCATGCGGCTTCCAAGCGACCTACGAGTATACTCGTACGTCGCTTGGAAGCCGTTGGAAGTGGGAAGCGCAAGACTGGTAATTGTAGAGATCTTTGGGGAAAGCCCTCGTCAAGCAATGGGCGCCTTTCGGCTGATAATTGTTTTCAATCACCACCACCTCACATCTCGAGGGGCGCAGAAATTTACCCGAGGGAATAGGCGGCAGCGTCTCTCTGCAAACTATGAGCTCCATACTGCGATTGCCAACCCAGACTGGGTGGCGATCACATCCCACAGGCATACTTCTACGCCCCCCAGCGATTGTGATGGGGTGGTGATTGAACACGATTATCAGCTGAAAGACATCTACTGCTAGACAAAAGCCTCCTTAGAAGATCTCCACAATTGCCGCTCTTGCACTCCCCACATCCAGCGCCTCATGAATGGAGGAGGCGCTTTTCCAGCAGTGATCGTCATTCAGCTGAAATGATGATGATGATATTATGAATTATATAACTGCTTTTAGATTTGTATATTTTTTTATGCTTCGGGACTAGTCCTCCCCTCTTACCCACCACTGCAACTCCTGTAAGCCAGGATCAACAATGGCATACAATGAAATGACGCTGACCGGTGAAGCTCAGGCATGTCCCGTGGAATCGCTTTAACTGTCTTGGATCCCGCAACGAGTTTTATAATTGTATAAGTTATGCTTAATTAAGCATCTTACTAGCATTTGAGCCGCGTAGTGGGCCTGGTGAGGCGAGGTTTTATTTCAAACCTTTTTAGGAACAGTCTCTCACAAATTGGGGCTAGTAGGACACATGCTTTATTTGTTGATATTTATTGTAGTTGTATTAATTAATTCCTTTTGTGATGATATAATTAAAATTGATGATATACATTAAATAAAAAACAGATGTATGACACTTTTTAATCTTTACAATATACACTTTTTTAATCTTTAGCTATCAGTACGTACGAAACGGATTGGCGTGTATACTAATTTAGAACTAATCTAAAACTGAGCTTAAAGTTCATATACCATCCATCTACAGCTGTAAGCATATTATTATAAATATATTATTGCGCTGTAGTGGATACGCACCTTTACTATTTGGGTGTGAGAAATTATTTGTTATTATATTTACCGTGATAGTAATTTATTTAGTAATTAATAGTCTGTGATGAGTGTTAGTCGTTGTAATTTATAATATGCCTTTTAGTAATGTAAACGTATCTTTTAATTTATGATACACCTTTAATAACATTTCTGTGTGTAATTATCGTTAAGAACTGATTAAACACAACAGTTTTATTATTAACTAGCTGTGCCCCGCAGTTTTTCCCGCGTTAAACTATCTATATTATCACAGCTCCTCCCCCGTAGGTGATAGCCTATACTTCTTTACAAACATATAATTGACATACACAAAATAAACCCAGACTCAACGAATATTTATGGGTCACACAAATAGTTAACCTGTGCGGGGATCAAACACGAAGAGTCAAGGCGACCGTCTTAACACGTGCAGTCAATAAATAAAACAAATACCTAAGGACATCTAATACGCATTGCGCATCCCCGCATAGGTTAACTATTTGTGTGACCCATAAATATTCGTTGAGTCTGGGTTTATTTTGTGTATCTCAATTTATATGTTTGTAAAGTACCCCGCGATACGGGGATTTATTTTCCT
This sequence comes from Pseudoips prasinana, assembly GCA_951640165.1. Lineage (NCBI taxonomy): Eukaryota > Metazoa > Arthropoda > Insecta > Lepidoptera > Nolidae > Pseudoips > Pseudoips prasinana. The sequence continues at coordinate 24,125,704 of OX621260.1, forward strand.
ACAGCGGGGGTTGTCTTTTTTTTGTTGTCTGCATATGCCAGCCCCAAATTAGCTATTCATTTTTATATTTATATCTAATCATAAATCTACGGAAATATATTTAATATTTGTGTGCATGTACGTTTTGGACGGAAATCCTAGGTGGGAATCGACCCCTAAACCTGTGGCTTGCAAGGCATGTATTTACCAAAAACGCCGACCGTCCCGTCAACGGCAGGTGATAAGTTTATTGTGAAATTTTAACTACGTCATGTTAAAGCAAAAACAAACACTTTTTCTTTTTTTTCTACCTCAAGCTACGGGGATTAGATCAAGGCTCAAGTATCAGTGTTCTTGAAATAAAATAATAATTACTGTAACAGTTTATACCGTTGGAAGTGAAGTTAATGGCGGCGCTTCCTGAGTGCGCCCGCGCGCCCCCGGCCACGGAACTTCAATTTCCGCTTGAAGCTGATTTTCTCTTTACGACAGTAACTTTGCTTCTGTTATTTACTTTTTTATTAAGATTATTGACACAATTGGTTATTCAATGCATTTAAAATGGAAATTAAGTATTCTAATGATGTGCCGTTAATCCGATTATTATTATATTCTGGCAATTCTGTCTTACACAAGTAAACTTATTTAAATGTCAATAAATCTCTCTCCAATAGATATAGAATAGAATAGAACTTTTATTTTTATAATTTTATTTTATACTAATATAAAATGGACAACAGTACACGCGCACAACTTATTTACTAAAGTTCTTACTAGCTAACAAGCTATTACATTATTTATGGCCGTATAAATTCGTCAATAATGTGCTGAGAGAAGTATATAATACAAATCTATTGTACATTTATAATCTCCAAATTGATGGTATACACAAAATAAAGTATATAACCAAATAGCTATATATAATTATGTATACTCTCCAATTGACGGTATACACAATAAAGTACATTACCTCCCGTGCTAGTGTTACGGCAAGGTAAGGTTCTCGCTTGAGATATAAGACGCATATTAATTTGATAGGCCTTTTTAGTTGTGCAATAGCAGTGCCCGCGGACTTCGTTCCGCGTTATAAATATTTTTGTCCCTGCCCGTTTGTCCCGCGTAATACTTCGGGTTAAAAGTTCGGGATAAATAAAAATTATGATGATGAAACACTCCACTATAACGTAGTTTTCTAATGGTGAAATAATTTTGAAAATTGCTTCAGTAGATCCAGAGATTACCCCTTACAACGTCACAAACTTTACCTCTTTATAATATTAGTATAGATAAAAGATTCTGATAAGGAATTACAAGTTTTAAGTAAACAACTAGTATAAGAAAAAACATCAGAGATATACCTCCAGATAACAAGATAACGCTCATATAACAAGAACAGGGTGTACGTAGAATTGCCAAACATCTAAAACTGCTAATTTATACCCTCACTAGGAACTAGGGACTTAAGACGTTATCCTGAATGAATAGTCATCTACCACCGTGCGTTTCACAAGAAAACTTTTACCGAATACTACTACTCTGTGGAATAAATTAACTGCAGATGTATTTCCGATCCGGTATGACATGGCAACCTTCAAGAAGCGAGCCTATTCTTTTCTTAAAGGCCGGCAACGCACTTGCGGCTCCTCTGGTGTTGCGAGTGTCCATGGGCGGCGGTGATCACTTACCGTCAGGTGACCCACTTGCTAGTTTTCCATTCTATTATATTAAAAAAAATCCTTTATTGGTATCGCTAGAGTTACCGCTATACCAACGAGGTAGTCAGTGAGTCCGTATAATAATAATAATATTCAGGTACATTCTTCACACACGGCCAACTGATCCGAAATTAAGCAGAGCTTGTATGTGGAAACCAGATAACAGTTTACTAATTACACACATACACAGAAGAAACAGACATGTTCATGCACACAAATATCTGTCCTGGGTGGGAATCGAACGCTTCGTGTCGCGGGGTCGAGTCCCGCGCCGGACAACTATTTGTGTGACCCATAAATAGTTGTTCTGAATCTGGATGTAACTTGTGTCCGTCTATTATATGTTTGTAAAGTACCCCGCGATACAGGGATTAATTAGTGCGGGCGTTGTATTAAAAAAAAACTTGAGAGGTGTCAAGGGACACTCGGATGGAACGAAGTTATTTCTTATTACTTATTATGTACAAAAATCCTGTATACACTCAACAAAAATAATCGTTGCGACACCACAGTGTTCAATGCGAAATAGAAATGAAAATATCTGGCTTGCTTTCTATAAGAGAGAGAGAGAGAGAGAGAGACAGAGAAACATGCGCACGCCGCACAGCTGCAAAAAGTGTCGTGACAACTTTTCGTAAGATTTTTTCCGTCTAGCCCCCTTTTACAACGCACGATAAGGAACTTCGTTCCAAAACCATTTCAACCACGCCAACGGCCCGTCAATATCTATACATATCCGTTGAATGTCTCATTATTCCAAGCGCAGTATAAATCTGTCGTGAGATCGTGTATTAATCGTCGTATTTGGTGAATAAATTTACTTTTGTTTGAGTTTGCTTTAGCTTTATTTATTCAGTAGGACGACCCCGGAGCCCCGGACCTGGGTTGAGATACGCCGCTGTTTACATAACATTTTGTGCCGACTATACGGCAGAGTTCGCACGCCCGCGCCCTCTGTCCACGACACGATGAAGTACCTACCTATATAATTTGTTGTCATTATATCTACCTTTTTTTGTTTTGTCTCTAAAGTAGCCTTTGTTCTCTCGATATTTCGAGTTCTTTGCCTTCATTTACCCTCAGGCTTATTTATCCATAAAAAGCGGCCAAGTGCAAGTCGTTCCGAACATAATAATATAATAATATCTAGGGACAATGTCACACAGATCATCCTAGCCCCAAACTAAGCAAAGCTTGTACTATGGGTACCAGGCGACGATATACATACTTATATAGATAGATAAATACTTATATACATAGAAAACATCCATGACTCAGAAACAAGTATTCGTACTTATCACACAAATATTTGCACTTACCGGGATTCGAACCCAGGACCACCAGCTTCGTAGGCAGGAGCACTACCAACTAGGCTACAGTGACCGTCAAATAATAATATAATAATAATAATATAATAGTAATATGCAAACGAAAAAATACCTGATTGAAAATATTTTGGACGGGCCTGTTGGCGTGGCGCTTGCCTTTCACGCCGCAGTTCGTGGGTTCGATTCCCACCAGGACAGATATTTGTGTACATGAACATGTCTGTTTGTCCTAAGTCTGGTTGTAATTATGAATTTACAAAAGAAAAGTAGTATCACACTAATATTATTATTGGGAAAGTGTGTGAGTGTGTATGTTTGTTACGTCTTCACGTCTTATCGGCTGGAGCGATTTTAATTAAATTTGGTATGAAGTTAGCTGTCACCCAGGATTAACGAACAGGCAATAATTTTAAAAAATTAACGTGGGTAAAACCGCGGGGCATTGTTAGTATGTATATCAGTTATCTGGTTTCCATAGTACAATGTAAGCAAATTTTATTAAAATCACTCCAGCCGTTTAGACGTGAAGAAGTAACAAACATACGCACTCCTTTATAATATTAGTGCGATAACAGACACTTTTGATTAGGTGATAACTTTAATCTTTTGTGGAGGTTTATTGATAATTATATTCAATTTGAATACCGATAATAATTAAGTAATCAATAATATAAATAATGATTATAATAATAATTCATAATATTTATAGTGTCATCATTAGCTCTAAAATATAATTGGCTACATAGCAGGGAAAATTAATTTCCTCTTCCTACTATATTTGAGTAAATTAAATAACAAAATCGGTTTACGAGCTAAAAGCCTGTGATATTCGGATAAACGTCAAACAAAGAAACAGGCAGTACCTAAAAGCGCTATGTTTTTACTTTTGAGTACAGAGCCAATAACATACATAAGTACACGTGCCACACATTAAACAAAAATAAAGAATTTAATGTAAACGACATAATAATAATAATATGGTTCTAGCTGACTTTCGGCCACGACGGCCAGTCTCAATGGAGACTAGCACATCTGCGCGGGACATATTATAGTGCAGAAGTGTGTGCGCAAACACAAGAGCAGTCTATTCCATCACTCTCATTATCCGATGGGACGACTAGGGACATGACTAGAAAGGGATCAGGTTCACGACCGACAGCTTTACGTGCTCTCCGAGGCACGGGCGTATAATATCTTATCAGACTTCGGACTTATACAGAAAAATCCCTAAATCACTTTTGGCCCAAACTGGGATTTGAAATCAGGTCCTCGATATCTGCGGTTGAACTCGCTACCGCTATTCCTACGAGGCACAAACAAACAACACCGAACGAATGTAATAAAACAATAAACTTTAAAAACATATTACCCACATTGACCTATTTCACGCAATAATTCCACTGCAAAAGTTCGTAAGAGCCAACTGCACGCGAATTGTAAAAGTACCTAGCTGATATAACAGAAATAGCCTGATTTACTTTATAGCGACGCCCTCACAATGGTGGTGCAAGGTAAATTATACCATTGATGTGTTTACGAGTGAGTTCTTGTGACTATACTGATGGTTAGTGAGGCTGCCTGTTGCGTGGGTTTGATTTAGTGCGATCGATCGGGTGCGACAATGGGTGTGCTCACCCTAGGAGAACAGGACTACTGCCCACGCGGCGCGTGCTTTCAGTGTTGCCAGCTCAACAAATTTTCGCCTATTTTGGCAACTTTTTAGGTGGACTTAGAATTTTCGCGTTTCATAATTTAAACTCTATAAATTATAGCCTATGTGATAGTTGGATATTACTAAGCCTATTACTACTACATTTCTGACCTCGAATAGAAAGTATTATGTTCCAACTTAAACTATATTATTATGTAGGAATTGAGTATCTAAGCTAACAAATAAAGAATACTGACATTTTATTTTCTTGTAAAGCAATATAAGCTTATGGCTGACTTATTGCTTCGCGGTGATTCTTGCCACCTTAAGGTCTCACGATACAAACGGAATCCTATACAAGTGCATACGATCTGCTTATATAGAGAAAAAGCGCTATACTCTATTTGATAGAGTATAGCGCTTTATATAGATATTATATTACTCTATTTCAAAACAGAGACGTGGTCTCTCACTATGGACTCAGACGGCTCAAGATCAGCCAAGGAGGCTATGAAGAGCGCTTTGGTTAGAGTTTCCCTGTGAGAACGAATCAGAAATGCTGAGATCCACATGCGAACCAAAGTAACCGACATAGCCTTAAGAATTGCCAAGCTGAAGTGGCAGTGGATAGAAAACATAGCTCGTAGAGCCGACGCCGCGACGACTGGGTCAGATAAGTGCTCGAGTGGCGACCACGGACCGGAAGCGTGGGCAGGCCCCCTACAAGATGGCCCGATGATGATGTGAGGGTCGCTGGGAGTCGCTGGATTGTGGAAATTTTTGGCTGAGGCCTGTCCAGCAGGCAGTCATTCGGCCGATATGATGATGAAGATTACTTCAAGGTTTCATCAAACATAACAAACATCCATACTCACAAACTTTCGCATTTATAATATTAGTAGGATTCTTTACAGGTATTATCGCAACTAATCTTTATTGCTATTTTCCTGACGTTGCGACCAAGTTGCATTGATCGTGGTCACGGGCCAACAGACAACACCATTGTCTAAACGTCGGGAAAATAACAATGAAGATTAGTCGCGTTAATACCTGTAAACAACTAACCACGACTAACCTTTATTGTTATTGTTAGTCGCGGTTACTTGTTTGCTCGTTACGCAACTTTTTTTTAAAGACGACGCTCGCACTTTGTTAGTTCATCCCTGTTGCAGGGTACTTTACAAACATATAACATTAACAGACATAAAGTACATGTAGAAACAAAACAATTACTTATGGGTCGCACAAATAGTTGTCCTTTACGAGAATTGAACTTTTCTTTGTCCTTGGAAACCTGCTAGTTGCCAACTCTGACCTTAGTTTTTCATTTTGTTACATATACTTAGTATTTAGTCACTTTCATAAAATTGACGTACCCGTGTAACGACGAAAAACTGAGGCACGAGTTGGCAACACTGCGTGGTTGGCACACACCAAACAACCAGGATATCTATATTGTGGAATTCAGGCTTCGTGTCTTCATGCACGACGCACCGACGGGTAGATAGACCGTAAAATTTTATATTGCAAAACTTTCCCCCAAGTTTTTATGATGTTATTTTAAAACTTCAATAACGGATTTCATAGTCTTTATTTGTTTGAATACGAATATACATAGCACTAGCTGTGCTCCGCGGTTTCACCGCGTTAAATTTTATAAATTATCACAGCTCCTCCCCTGTAGGTGATAGCGTGATATGTTGACCTGACCTCTTAGTAATATTCATGCAAAATTTGAAGTAAATCCGTGCAGTACTCTTTGGGTTTAGCCCGGACATACATACAGACAAACAGACTAAAATTCTAAAAACTATATTTTTGGCTTCCATATCTATTATAGATAGCTGTGCCCCGCGGTTTTACCCGCATTAAATTTTATAAATATTCATAGCTCCTCCCCCGTAAGTGATAGCGTGATAATATGTTAGCCTATATGTTGAACCGACCTCTTAGTAATTATTCATGCAAAATTTGAAGTAAATCCGTGCAGTACTTTTTGGGTTTAGCCCGGACATACATACAGACAAACAGACAAAAATTCTAAAAACTATATTTTTGGCTTCCATATCTATTATAGATAACGCCCCAAGTATCCTTTAAAAAAATATTCAATGTACAGTTTTGACTTTCCTACGATTTTATTTTATGTATAGATAGCACACACTGTGGCAGAGATTTTTGTACTTACCCAGTTCATTGGCAACAATGTTTGGTTATTCAATTTTCACAAAAGAAAATATTCAAATGGAAACACTGTCATATACTGTCACAATTACGGAAAGCGAAGATATTTTTAGTCTTGAAATATTCTAAATAACTGGAGCTTAGTGAAAACTTGATCGCGTTTCTATAAATATTTCCAATGTCCTGTCATGGATGGAACTGAGAGATTTGAATAGTGGATTTGTCATTAGTTACCTCGTTGGTTTAGCGGTAGTGTGTTCAACCACAGATAACGAAGTCCTGGGTTCAAATCCCGGGTCGGGCCACAAGTGATTTTGGGATATTTCAGTAAAAAGAAACATCTATCAACATATCAGCCTGAAGTCTGGGAGTTGGTGGCATTAACCCCTGTGCCTCGGAGAGCACATACTGCCATCAGTCCTGTAACTGACCTCTTTCCGGTCGTGTCGCTAGTCATCCCATCGGATCATGAGAGTGATGGAATAGAAAGTGTTCCTGTGTTTGCGCACACACTTGAGCACTATAATATGTCCCGCGCAGATGGCTAGTCTCCTTTGAGATTGGCCGCCGTGGTCTAAATTCAGCTAGGAAGACAATTTAATTATTAGTTATGATGGTTGATGTTTATTAATATAACATACATACATACATACTATGCGCCTGTTTCCCAGAGGGGTAGGCAGAGACAACGGATTTCCATTTGTCACGATCTTTTCATACTTCTTTTGCCTCGATTACTGTCATTATATTCTTTCTTTCTTCTTCTTATGATGATGTCCTCCCAGACGTATCCGTCGACGGCGACACCCTAAGCTTTGGTTAGCCTGGGCATATGTTACGGAAGGTATGTATTTAGGTTCTTTGTTATTAAGTTAAGTTGAATACTTGTATTATTATAATAAAATAATTAGAACTCTGTTACGGAAGTATGAGTATCAAATGAATCACCAGGTACGCGTTCTCCAACTGCTCCGTGTCTATTTGTTTAGTACTAAATCTAAATTTAGTATCTAGATAACTTGTTATTTATTTCAGGATATCACAACAATTTATGTGCTCTAACAGACCGCACGGACGGAGTTCAGAGATCTAGTTAGTTTCATATTGTATTAATTAGAATATACTGCTGCATTGTGAGCTTAGCAAGCGTAAGTGTATATAATATGCTGAGACATTATTCACACACGGCCATCTGATCACAATCTTAGAGCTTGCACTATAGAAATCAGACAACTGATATTTTATATACTCTACTTTTGTTTTGTAAATACATTCTTATATAGATAATTACACACAGACCGAGGACCAACAAACATGTACACAAATATCGGTCCTGGATGGGAATCGAACCCATAACCTGCGGCGTGAAAGGCAAGCATTTACCAACCACGTCTACTGGCCCGTTATTCTACTGCTGAATACATTTATTTCCTCCTTCTTACCCACCACTGCAACTCCTGTAAGCCAGGATCAACAGTGGCACACAATGAAATGACACTGAGCGGTGAAGCTCAGGCATGTCCCGGGGAATCGCTTTAACTATCTTGGATCACGCAACAAATTTAATCAGAAAGAAACTAGGGGGAGTTAGAATATGAATAGTTCCACTTCCCTTCAGACCAAAGCTAATTTAAACTAAAGATAACTTAAGAAAATGTACCATTCCTGTGTTTTAAATCTTTGTGAGAGGATAAATAAATGATTATTATTATAAAGCGGGAGACTCAATATAAAACGGAATACAAAATATAAAACCAGTAGCTGCGAAAGTACCGAGGATCAATTTTAAGGAGATTATGTATGTTAAGTCGACATTTCTATTAATTTGTAAATAGCTAGTTGGTAGTGCTCCTGCCTACGAAGCTGGTGGTCCTGGGTTCGAATCCCGGTAAGTGCAAATATTTGTGTGATGAGCACGAATATTTGTTTCTGAGTCATGGATGTTTTCTATGTATATAAGTATTTATCTATCTGTATAAGTATGTATATCGTCGCCTGGTACCCATAGTACAAGCTTTGCTTAGTTTGGGGCTAGGATGATCTGTCATTGTCCCGAGATATTATTACTATTATTATAATTACGGCCTCTGTGAGGAGTCCTGGAGGAGGTCTGTACTACAGGTCTTACTACCTACCCAGGCACCAGAATTCTACAACGCCATAGTGCTTAGATAACATAAGTCTTTTTTTTTGTTGTTTATGTGGATTTTTGTGATAAATAAATAAATAATAATTATTTTTTACATATTAGTATCATAAAATTGATATAGAAAAGAAAATAACTAATATTATAAAGGCGAAAATTTGTGAGCGTGTGTGTATGTTTGTTACTCTTTCAGGCAAAAACTACCGGAAGGATTTTGATGAGACTTTGTAGTAATATAGATTATATATCCGAATAAAACATAGGCTATAATTAATCAAGTTTAACGCAGGTAAACCGCGGGAACACCTAGTTATATATAAATAAATATGCAAAAAGAAAGTTCCTCCTGCGGCGGGGTTTGACGCTCTAACCCACCGGTGCCGCGGTGGTCAGGGTGACAGAATAAGGAACCTCCTCACAATGCGTGCCATTCCCATTATTGCCACCTTTTATATTCTTTATTATTACTAGTTATCGTTCGACACGTTTCGTTTAGAGCTATATCCACTGGCTCTGCATACACTAAGCGACTCCACACCGAGCACGTGTGATCAGCGTCAGAGAATATTATATAACTTCAGATAATAAACATAAATAAACTCTAAATGACAGCATTAACTTTTAATACCAACATAAAGGGTATTAACTTACATCATTGTCGTAATAAACAGACATACAAGCACTTCCTGTACACTAGTCGACAATGAATGTATTTCCATAATAAAGAAGATGGTAGACGACATAAGCAATAAATAATTGGCAATGTTTTATTTCATTCATAAATAAATTTAATGGCGAATATTATAATAAGGAATGGCAACACCTACTTCGCATTCAAAATTAAGAAACACTCTTACTGTAATGAACGAACAGGGACGCCATTAAAATACCGGATCATAAATAATTCAAGCACGGGTTTGGCGTCGTTTCAAGACATTTCCACATTAAATTTCATGAGAGGTTCATTTTTCCAGTGAACGACGGATGCGATCGTGCGAATTTGCGCGCTCGCTGGCGCCGCGAGCGTTGGCCACCGCTCACACTATTTCACGAGTAATTGCGCATTTTGTCTGATTACTGCACCCATTGGCTGTACCAGTCATATCATACTTCCAATATTCTTACTTTTTTATCGTAATTTAAACAAGATTTTCACGTTTTAATGACTTAGTTACGGTGCCATTTATATAATTAAAATATTTATTTGTGTGGACCAATATTTAGATTTTTTGTTTCTCTGACCAAATCGGAGACGTTCTCAAGAAAGGTCAGGTCAGAAGTACCCGAAACCGGCGTGCATGTATGAAGAATATAATGACAGTACAAATGGAAATCTATTGTCTCTGCCTAGAAACCAGGTGTGAGACTATGTTATGTATGTATGTTGTAAACGGACACATCAGGGCATTACATTATTTAAAAATATGAGATTTTGAAGAAAGTACAAATTGTTTTTTTTTTTAATAAAATAGGATGGCAATCCAGCAAGTGGGTCACCTAATGGTAAGTGATCACCGCCGCCCATGGACACTCGCAACACCAGAGGAGCCGCAAGTGCGTTTCCGGCCTTTAAGAAAAGAATAGGCTCGCTTCTTGAAGGTTGCCATTTCATACCGGATCTGAAATACCTCCGCAGCTAATTGATTCCACAGAGCGGTAGTGCGCGGCAAAAAGTTTCTTGTGAAATGCACAGTGGTAGATGATCATTCATCCTGGTGATGATGGTGAAATTTCCACGTTTGGAGAGAGGGTCTGTGGCGGAATGTGGCGGCGTGTATAAGCTTGAACAATTCCTCTGAACACTCCCCGTGATAAATGCGGTAGAAGACATATATAGACGCCACGTCTCTCCGCAGGGTAAGAGGATCAAGCCAAATAGTGGGGTTTTCTATTTAGATGTCAGGTTATCGGTAGAGCGAGTCACAAAGTTAAATTTAAGTCAGAGTATTTCGATATTGCAAGCAACCAGAGTCCGTTAGAATAGCAGAGTTATAAGTGGATACAAATAAAAACATTAATTACTGGGAAAATACGACACAACAGCGAAGATTGACAGCGACTGACAGTGACAGCACAGATCAATAAGAGGGACAGTGAGAGTGAAATGAGTCATAGACTTCGACAATACGACAATATAGAGGAGATTGAGTGAAGTGAAATAGAAAAATCGATTCGACTAGATTTCAAATTAATAATATAATACTAATAATTTAATGAAAAAATATTTTTATTAAATGTAATAATAAATAAACTGTATAGTATCGAATTTAATATTACTCGAACTATTTCTCGTTTATTTATGACTCGAAAATTATTCTTTATTTTTCGTATAATTAATTAGCTTTTACCCGCGTGGTAGTCGAAATTAGACATCGAAGAAAACTAACCTATGCTGTGTTACTTATGGTTAAAGAATTTCACCTATTGGCCGAAACCAAAGACAATAAGTATAATTTTTTACTTTCAATCCTTACTTCTTCCAGGGTTTTTGGAACGAAGTTTCTTATCGCGCGTTGTGAAAGGGGGCTAGACGGAAAAACTTCTTACGAAAAGTTGTCACGACACTTTTTGCAGCTGTGCGGCGTGAGCATGTTTCTCTGTCTGTGTCTCTCTCTCTCTCTCTTATAGAAAGCAAGCCAGATAATTTCATTTCTATTTCGCATTGAACAGTGTGGTGTCGCGACGATTATTTTTGTTGAGTGTAGGTATACAGGTTTTTTGTACATAATAAATAATAAGAAATAACTTCGTTCCATCCGGGTGTCCCTTGACACCTCTCAAGTTTATATTTATCGTAATAATAATGGGAAAAAAGGGAGTTGTAAGGTTTCTAAAGGGTTGCCCCTATTGTTGCAAGAGTTCATAGGCTACGTTGACTACTTACCATCAGGTGAGCCGTATGCTTGTCAGCATATGTAATAAAAATATCCTGGGACATTATTCACACACGGCCATCTAATCTCAAACTAAGCAGAGATGTATTATGGAAACCAGATTACTGATATATTACAAATAATAGACTACTTTTCTTCTGTAAATACATAATTATGTTGATAATCTTAATTTTCAAACATGTATAGTGGATCGATTGAACAATCCACTAAGTGTTGTTGTGGAAAAATGTGTCACTGATTCCTGCTTATCCTTTTCCTTTGAAGGGCCCAACAAACATGTACGGTTCCCAGATTACAGATAACCGTACATGCAGAAACAATGGGCTGGCACCCTTCCAATATAGGAATCGGACTGCAGATCCAGCGCCGGGTGGGTTCGTAACTGGTACAGGGTAGCACCAGGGGAGGCCAACGTCGACTCGACAGGAACAACACGATGATAATGGTTCGAAGAATCTTCACTTTTATTTCACAAGTTTCTATTTACAATTTGCTTCTAGTACTACTGCTGGATACGGAATGAATCTCCAGGAAAATCGCACAGTTTATATACAGAATTGATGTCTTTGTTCTTTAGGGTTCACCAATCAGCGTGAAGCGCCTAATCCAAAAGTACCCTCTTTTCACTTTTGGTTAAAATGTTTTAATAAGTAATATCGAAATACCCACTGAACAAATTCATCAATTTTACAAAAAATTTCCCAAAGTTGGATTTATAATGACACCCTTATTTTTCTGGGGTGTAAAATAAAATTACAAACCAGAATATACATATATATAAATAGGTATATAGCGAAATAGCTGAGTTATATCGCTTTTTATGAAACTGTCGTCGTGACGGTACAGTTTCGAGGTAGCTAAGCGCCTGCCAAAAGAAAATGCTTAATAACTCAGCTTTCCGCAATATGACCCTTACAAATTTGGTATGCTCTGATAGGCCTCAAGTAGGGCTATCTAATACAACTATCAGTTTACATATAGCTATTACCAAAGACGAAGTATACGCGCAAAACCTATCCAGGCTACCTAGGTTGTTACTACGTGACCTAGGCATACAACCTTTACAAACTTGGTGTGCTTTGATAGGCCTCGATTAGGGCTATCCAATAAAATAATCAGTTTGCATATAGCTATGAAAACAAGCGAAGTTTACGCAAAAAACCTATCCAGGCTACCTAGGTTGTTACTACGTGACCTAGGCATACAACCTTTACAAACTTGGTGTGCTTTGATAGGCCTCGATTAGGGCTATCCAATAAAATAATCAGTTTGCATATAGCTATGAAAACAAGCGAAGTTTACGCAAAAAACCTATCCAGGCTACCTAGGTTGTTACTACGTGACCTAGGCATACAACCTTTACAAACTTGGTGTGCTTTGAAAGGCCTCGATTAGGGCTATCCAATAAAATAATCAGTTTGCATATAGCTATGAAAACAAGCGAAGTTTACGCAAAAAACCTATCCAGGCTACCTAGGTTGTTACTACGTGACCTAGGTATATAATCTGTATAACTTAGGTACGTTGTGATAGACCTTGATTAGGACTATCTAAAACAACAATTAGGTTATATGTAGCTATAACCCGAAACGAAGTATACGCAAAAACCTATCTAGGTTATCTAGGTTGTTACTTCGTGACCTAGATTATTCTAGGTCCCAATTTAGTTTAATCATTGTAAAACTAACTTATCTTTACATGATGACAATGATTTGATATGGCCTAGGTAACCCAGGTAGTCTAGGTATGCATGGAAAACCTAGAAATCTAGAATTTGTTATAACTTCTAAATTCCTAGGGTTAGGTGAATGAAATTTAAATATGTTATACATATAGGTAAAAATAAAGTAATTACATAGGTTTTAACTTTGTAAAACCTAAAACCTAACTGTGAAAAATTGTCTAACTTTTTAATTTGCTAATATCTACTAAGATGTTAAAGTTTTATGAAAATATCAATTAAATGTAAGTATATCTACCGTAACTATCCAAACAAACATTCGCGATGACTTAAAAATGTTAAATTGAAGTACTATTGTCATCTTTAGCGAAATGTTTTGAATATTTACGTGAAACGTAATTGGCTGAGGTAGTTCCGCACCTCCCGTAGCTTAGTACGGGTTGCCGGCCGAAAGTTGCCTGGGTCCGTCGCCAACACATGTTATGCAAAGTTTGAAGTTGATCAGACTAAGAAAATACGTTGTTCTATACTAAGTTTGCAATCCCCTTTCCCCCTCTTCCCCTTAGGGGTTGAATTTAAAAAAACCCTTTTTTAGTGTACATACATCACTTAACTTAATAGGTGAACTTTTGTAAGACATTACAAACTATTCTTTCAGTGATATATAAATCACTTGAAGTAATATAATATAGATATTGACTTATTTAAATTAGTGTAAAGATAAGGCCCTTGAAAAAGATATTTAATACCTGTTTGTATAAATAAAATTTGAAGATATAATATTCTCATGTACATGTAAAACTCCAGCCTGCAAAATCAAAAAATAATCCTAGCTTTTCATACAAAGGGCCTCAGCAACTTTGTAAATAAGTATACCCTTTATTTTATATTACTATTTACTACAAACATATTCTGACTATTTACATATGTTTTTGTAAGGTCTATGTGAATATAATTCCTTATTTTTTGTATGTAAACATACGTACGCTACGGAAATCAACTTACCTAAAGTCACATACCTAATTATCTGTGGTTTATTCAATTAAAGCGTTAGTTGCGGTTAGTGCGAATGCCTTTAGGGAGTCGCCAGCACATCAATCATTTTCTCATCCACTTTATGTCAACTTCAAATTTTGATACTAGGATGATGGATGGCCCTTTTCACATTTTCGTCTTGTAGGGGGACCCCTCCGTTATTAAGTAACCACGTACGAGAAACAGTCTCAAGGTAAATGAAATGTCGACATTACTCACACCGTAACCATCACACTAATATTATAAAGGCGAAAGTTTGTGAGTGTATATGTTTGTTACTACTTCACGTCTAAACGGCTGCAGCGATTTTAATAAAATTTGGTATGGAGTCAGCTGACACCCTGGATTAACACATAGGCTATAATTTATAAAGTGTTACGCGGGTAAAACCGCGGGGCACATCTCGTATTATAAATGCGAAAGTTTGTGAGTGTGTATGTTTGTTACCTTTTCACGTCTAAATGGCTGCAGCGATTTTAATAAAAATGTGGTATGGAGTTAGTTGACACCCTGGATTAACAAAAGCTATAATTTATAAAGTTTAACGCGGGTAAAACCGTGAGGTACAGCTAGTATGATAAAGTTGAAAGTTGAAATGTTTGTTACTTCTTCAAGTCTAAACGGCTGGAGTGATTTTAATAAAATTTGGTATGGAGTTCGCCGACACCCTGGATTAACACAGGTATAATTAATAAAGTTTAACGCAGGTAAAACCGCAGGGCACCGCTAGTTAACATATAAATCAATGTTCATAAGTCGTAGACTTTGGTTTACGATGTAAAAATAAAAATGAAAGGAGTGGTCTCCGTCAACGCTCCCGGGCGACGCGACGGCACAAAACGAGCAAATAGGATTACTTCGAACGCGACTGGAAATACTTACAGACGGAATTATGCATTGTTCTTGCTTGTGTATAAATTGCGGGGAGTTTAACATTATGTTGTTTCTGAGTTTTATCATGTCAGTTTCACTGATGGACAAAAATCTTCTAGAAGAATGGGGTAATATGCTATAATCGCCACTTTAAGTAGACTGATTGGCAATCGTAATATAATGTTAATATTTCAAGCAAAAACTTTTTGGTTGAACACAAATCATGGAACTCCGACCATGAAATGAAATAATGAAATTTATTCAGCACTTGGGTATTTACATACACTTGTACTTGTCAAGCTCACAATGTATTACATAAACACAGTTTAAAAACAGTAATTAAAGCAACAAAATATTTTTAATTAGTCCGTCCGTGCGGTCTGTTTCGTCATATATAGTTTTATTAAATCCTTAAATAAATATTACAATTAAAGAGTTGAAAACAAGGAGCAGTTGGGTAGCGCAAAAGAGAGCCTTTTGCGCTAGCCAAGATAGATAAATACTTAAATGCATAGAAAACATCCATACTCAGAAACAAATATTCGTGCTCATCACACAAATATGTGCACTTACCGGGATTCGAACCCAGGACCACCAGCTTCGTAGGCAGGACTACCAACTAGGCTACGGTGACCGTCAACTATAGCTTTCAACCAGTAGCTTAATTTAAGCGACTAATACCTGAGGGCACCCTTATGGGGTTCGGGCCACAGCTCAGGCGGCCGCTGAAGTAAAAAGATGGAATTTTTAATTCCATCTTTTAACTCACCTTCATCGCTTTATATATATAGCTATATGT
The DNA here is from genome assembly GCA_951640165.1 of Pseudoips prasinana. Taxonomy (NCBI): domain Eukaryota; kingdom Metazoa; phylum Arthropoda; class Insecta; order Lepidoptera; family Nolidae; genus Pseudoips; species Pseudoips prasinana. The sequence continues at coordinate 24,141,989 of OX621260.1, forward strand.
ATACTGTGTATACACATGTTTGTGTATTTTAGGGTAAATCAAAAGCGTGAAACTTGCGTCATCGTCATTTCACGCTTCCCATGAGCTATATGTACCTATATACTGTGTACATATATATACCTCCGCGCGTTACTAGTACCTAAACACTGTATACCTATATAGGTATACAGTGTTTAGGTAATGAGTAAATATATCTCAATGTAATGTGATAACTATTATATTGTAGATTACTAAGATTAGAAATGTTAAAAATAGTTTTCACTTCTATCGGCAATCCCCAAAGACTACCCCGCATGTTTTTATTAAAGACAAAGCTAACATTTTTGTGAATATTCACTGCACTGACCTATGACTAAACTGAGAAGCTTTTGACCTTTTAAAAAAAAAACATTTATAAATACAATTTACCTTGTATCCTTGCGCAAAAAGTAAAAATAGTAAACAAATACTTATACGTGCATCCACAAAAACACCTAACACACTCACATACCACACACACACACTCACACACATACTTTTGCTCAAACTTTTATTTTATTTTTCTCATATTTTATACTGTTAATACTCCAAGGGGACGGGGACCTGGTATCCTGAAATACAGTAGGCCTGTATTTCAGGATACCAGGTCCCCGTCCCCTTGGAGTATTAACAGTAATTTGAAATTAAATAACAGTAAATTGCGGGGAGTTTAACATTATGTTGTTTCTGAGTTTTATCATGTCAGTTAAATGACGTTCACTGCTGGACAAAAATCTTCTAGAAGAATGGGGTAATATGCTATAATCGCCACTTTAAGTGGACTGGTTGGCAATCGTAATATAATGTTAATTTTTCAAGCGAAAACTTTTTAGATGAAAACCAATCATGGAACTCCGGTCATGAAACTAAATAATGAAAGTTATTCAGCAATTGGGTATTTACATACACTTGTACTTGTCAAGCTCACAATGCAACACATAAACACAGTTTAAAACAGTAACTAAAGCAACAAAATATTTTGAATTATTCCGTCCGTCTGTTTCGTCATATATATATATATATATATATATATATATATATATATTTCTATTAAATCCTCAAATAAATAATAAATTGCAAGTTACTACGCTATTATTGTAAGTAGTTACTAATATATTATATACAACGTGTAACAGAAAGTGTGAACGTAACTTAAGGGGGTTATAGGGTATCAGGACGGCAACCTATGGACGAAACTTCAAACAGAAATAATCATTTTTTATTCAACTAGTAATTTATTTTTCTATCGACCACCTAAATCAACAACAAAGATTACCGACATTATGAACAACACTAAAAACTCAGCCGCAAGGGTAATGAATGAACCTTACCGCGAACTCTTTGGGTACCTACTACTTAGACTGTAAATAAAAAGTGTGGTTCTGTACAGTCACATAATTTATTACGCGTGTTTATTTTAAGATTCAATCAAATGTTTAACTGAATTTTTGCTCTAATTTTTAACGACATTTTAATCATTCATACTTTGATAACTAGGAAAAATCACTTAATTTAATTTAAATTGATATTCCGCAAGATGTTGGATCTAGGAGAAATAAATAATTTAATTGACTTATGTAACTGCAGATATTTTTTTGTGTGTTAAATAGTAAGAATATTAAATTTTTCTTTCAGTATGTGAATTTAATCTGGCCGGAAACGAATAGGTACTTAATTTTTAATACAAACTATACAAACTAACCAGATAAACCCACGCGGTACGACTACTGATAAATTACGAAAAAATATGAATTATGTACTAGGCTCATATGAACATAAGGGGACATTTCGAATTCCGTCCTGATTTTGTCGCAAGGAACTCTAATACGGCGGCGAATACAAAGGATTGATGTAGGTAAATAATAAATGGTTAAATATTTTTTAATATTCGGGCCCCGCGCGCCGCGCCATTTGAATGTGTTCGTGTATAACTCATTGGCCTAGCGGTAGCGTGTTCAACTGCAGATAATAAAGTCCTGGGATCAAATCCCGGGTCGGGCCAAAAAGTGATTATGGGAATAATGAAGTCCTGGGTTCAATTCCCGGGTCGGGCCAAAAAGTGATTATGGGATTTTTCCGTAAAAAGAAATTTCTCAGTATCAGCCCGAAGTCTGGGAGTTGACGATATTACACCCCCATGCCTCGGAGAGCACGTAAAGCCGTCGTTCCTGTGCCTGACCTCTTTCCGGTCGTATCTCTAGTCGTCCCATCGGATCATGAGAGTGATGGAATGGAAAGTGCATACATACAAATAAAAAAATATGAATAATGTACTAGGCTCATATGAACAGTAGGGGATATTTCAAATTCCGTCCTGATTATATCCAAAGTTACACTAATATGGCGGCAAAATCAAAGAGTTGATGTAGGTAAATAATAAACGGTTAAATATCTTTTAATATTCATGTAAGCGAGCCGCGCGCGTCGTCGATACCTAGGCGGCTCTTTTGAGTGGACTCAAAGACGCCGCCAAAGGGGCCGCGTTCGAAGAAAGCCGCCAAATTCATCAAATATTGTGCAATTTCATTTATTTAATAAAAATATTAAAATCATCAGTTGTTCGTAAACTGCTGTCTATTTAGGTCGTGTTTAGTTACTAAATCGTCTAAAATGTCGTTTAGTAATGAGTAAAGTGTTCCGCGAAATCCTTAACTATGTCGTTTAGTGATCGTAATAATAGCGTAATAACAGACGTGCACTTTGTGATGATGAGGATTCATAGGTCACAGAATTTAAGGCTGTTTAATTACGAGGAACCTATGTCGTGAAGGGTACAGTGTCGCGATGGAGGCCACGCCTCTTTATAACTAAGAAACATGAAAGCTTTACGATTCTATGAATATGTTGTACATGAGAGAGACTCGTGTCAGTTGGCAAGTCTTAGAGTTAAGCTTTCGGTGTCGGTGCAGATTTTAGTGAACGTGAAATAATGAAATTCTTCCATCAGTACTGAAAACAACTTCAACTAGAAGTTAAACTATAAAAAGGATCTCGTAATGTGTTTGTGTATCACGTACTTATACAATGTAAAGTATCCAATAGCTATTCAGCAGTGCTATAAATAAAAACATAACTCTAAAATAAAACAAAATATGTTTAGTGAGTGCAATCGGAATCAAACTACCAGGCGTGCATAGAAACACAGAGGTATGTCAAACAATTTCTAGCGTAAATCAGAATCAGCTGTGCTGTGTTAGTACGGATGTTCGTTATATCGATAAAAATACTTGTCGATATATTGAACGGTATATTATTTTACGATCAAGATTAAAATGATGGTATTTCGGTATGAGATTTTGTGTATAGGTAGACTTAAGGAGACCGTATATGCCCCTTAAGTTACGTTCACTCTTTCTGTTACACGTTGTATAACTAAGTATGTTAAAATTAAAGAATTGAAAACAACGAGCAGTTGGCTAGCGCAAAAGGCTCTCAACTAGTAGCTTAATTTAAGCGACTAATACCTGAGGGCACCCTTATGGGGTTCGGGCCACAGCTCAGGCCGCCACTGAAGTAAAAAGATGGAATAAAAATTCCATCTTTTAACTCACCTTCATCGCTTTATATATATAGCTATATGTATACTGTGTATACACATGTTTGTGTATTTTAGGGTAAATCAAAAGCGTGAAACTTGCGTCATCGTCATTTCATGCTTCCCATGAGCTATATGTACCTATATACTGTGTACATATATATACCTCCGCGCGTTACTAGTACCTAAACACTGTATACCTATATAGGTATACAGTGTTTAGGTAATGAGTAAATATATCTCAATGTAATGTGATAACTATTATATTGTAGATTACTAAGATTAGAAGTGTTAAAAATAGTTTTCACTTCTATCGGCATTCCCCAAAGACTACTCCGCATGTTTTTATTAAAGACAAAGCTAACATTTTTGTGAATATTCACTGCACTGACCTATGACGAAACTGAGAAGCTTTTGACCAATCTGACATAAATTTTAATATAGTTAAAAAAAAAACATTTATAAATACAATTTACCTTGTATCCTTGCGCAAAAAGTAAAAATAGTAAACAAATACTTATACGTGCATCCACAAAAACACCTCACACACTCACATACCACACACACACTCACACACATACTTTTGCTCAAACTTTTATTTTATTTTTCTCATATTTTATACTGTTAATAATAGGTCTTTACCTATGAAATTGCCGTTTTGTATGAAAAAATTTAAACGAATTTTTTTCATGAATTTTTTTATTTGTATTAATCGAAGTAATCACCCATGCAATCAATGCATCTTTGCCATCGCAGTGGCAGTTTATTGATGCCCTTCTTAAAGAAATCAGCTGGACGGGAGGCAACAAATTCTTCAAAGGCATTTTGTACTGCCTCTCGGGTATTGAATTTTTTTCCCGCCAAGAAGTTATCCAAATTCTGGAAAAAGTAGTAGTCTGTAGGCGCAAGGTCTGGTGAGTAGGGCGGATGACGGAGAGCTTCCAACCCCAGTTCTTGCAACTTGGAGACCGTCTGCTGTGCAGTATGAGGTCGCGCGTTGTCGTGCAGGAGCAGCGGAGACGAGCGATTGACCAATGCTGGTTGGAGATGCGCCAGCTTCTCCATCATTGTGCTCAGTTCTTCACAGTACACATCTGCAGTAATGCTCACCCCGTTTGGTAAGAAGCTGTGATGAATCACACCGGCGCTAGACCACCAAACAGTGACCATCACTTTTCTAGGGGTAAGTTTTCGTTTAGGGCATTGTTTAGGTGCTGAACCAGGATCCAACCAACTTGCTGAGCGCTTGCGGTTATCAAACAGAATCCATTTTTCATCGCAGGTAACAATGCGGTTCAAAATTCCTTCATTTGTGTGTCTGTTGAGCAGTGCAAGGCACGTCTCGACGCGTACTTCGCGCTGGCGATCATTGAGTTCGTGGGGCACCCATTTGTCAAGCTTTTTTACCTTGCCAATTTGACGCAAATGGACCAATATTGTTTTGACGCTAACGTCGAAAGCTGCTGCTAATTCAGCCGTAGATTGTGTATCATCAGCTTCCACAACCGCCTTTAATTCGTCATTGTCGACCAAAGTCTTCGGACGACCGCGAGGTTCATTTTTCAGGTCGAAATTTCCAGAACGGAAGCGAGCAAACCAATAACAGGTGGTGCGTTGGTTTGTAGTGTTAGCTCCGTAAACGTCGTTGATGTTGCGTGCCGCTTGTGCCGCGTTGCTGCCACGACGGTACTCATATTCCATAATTACTCGAATTTTTAACGTATCCATGATGACGAAAAAGATTGAAATGCGATGAAAATGTAACACTAATCAATAAAGAAATGACTACTTTTGGAAAAAAGAATCCATGTTTTTAAAATAAAATTAATTTGAAATTAGAATTCTTAGCCAAACAAAAATTATTTTGATTTGAAATGGCCAGTACTGCAGAACGGCAATTTCATAGGTAAAGACCTAATACTCCAAGGGGACGGGGACCTGGTATCCTGAAATACAGGCCTACTAGAGCCTAGTTTGGGCATCAGTCTTCCACAATATTTTTGTTTAATGTTGTAAAATTTTCAATGTCTGTAACCATAACACTATATACCATATTATAATATTGTGGAGAGAACTAAATAATATTGATTGATTGATTGATTGAGTGAGGTCTACTTAAAAAAACATTAAATTAATAATAAATATCTTAGGACAACTAACGCACTGCCACCGCACGTAGTTCATCACTGGACGCAGTGTTACCAGGACCTCCGGGGACTGGAAATAGCCGCCACCAGAAGAATAAAGAACACACTGCCAACTGATCGTCAACTAGGCAGAGCCTGTACTATAGCAACCAGACAACTGATAAACATACTTATATCTTTCTAAATACATACATATTATAGATAAATAACACCCAGACCCAAAAAAAATAATCGTGCTGATCACACAAAGATATTTCCCAGATGAGAATCGAACCCACGACCTCCACCTTAGCAGTCAGTATCATTAACCACTAGACCAACGAGCCAGTCAAAGTCAAATCAAAACATTTTATTTGCAATATAGGTCAGTACAAAATGTTGTTACAGAATAGGGTTAATAGGTATCTCTATATTTTGCCATAACAAGGCGTGAAAATATTTAATATCACAATACTAAAATATAATATAATTAGTGGAAAAAAGTCAATAAAATTTTCAATTCATGTCGATATTATGACGGTCACCGTAGCCTAATTGGTAGTGCTCCTGCCTACGAAGCTGGTGGTCCTGGATTCGAATCCCGGTAAGTGCAAATATTTGTGTGATGAGCACGAATATTTGTTTCTGAGTCATGGATGTTTTCTATGTATTTAAGTATTTATCTATCTATATAAGTATGTATATCGTCGCCTGGTACCCATAGTACAAGCTTTGCTTAGTTTGGGGCTAGGATGATCTGTGTGACATTGTCCACAGATATTATTATTATTATTACATTATCTATTAGGAAATCATTATTTGTATAATAACATTTATCAACCAAAAACTTGTTCAGACAGAATTCACAAAATTTCAGAATTCACGGACATACAGCACACTCAATCTCAAGACAACTACATAAGGTGTTACACAAGGAACTCAGTCCAAGAACATACAATATCTGGCTTAGCATTCACTACACCAGAGTGTAAGCGATGCCGACATAAAAGCTTAGTTAGTAACGTAATGTTTAGTCATTTGTTACTAATGAGGATAAACATGCTATCTACTAATTACAATTAAGGCTGTACTGCTGGTAAAATAAATGAAAGAAAAATAAATGTCTAGACAACAGTAAAGGGAGGAAACCTTGAAAAAAATAATAATGAAGCAACAGATCGAGTATTTTGGGAACTCGGCGCGTGTAGATTGTCGCCTGACGAAATCGATCTTGGTCGCCCTTGTCTACTTGTTTCTATATCTTTTGGTGCTAAGAAACATATTGGTAATTTTTAAAAATATATAATTGTATTGGATAACGTTCCTTTACTTGGTTTAATGGAAGAACAACTGAATAACAAAGATTATAAAGTGAATTTATTTAAGTTTGTCTTAATATTTTTGTTCGCAACATTATAAAGTTTAATAATATAGTGGGATATTATTTACATACGGCCATCTGATCCCAAACTAAGCAATGTTTGTACTATGGAAACCAGATAACTGATATACAGCATATACTACTTTTCTTAAATTAATTCTTTTATAGATAATTACTCCCAGACTCCGGACAAACAAACATGTTCATGCACACAAAATATATCTTTCCTGGGTGGGAATCGAACCAACTACTCCAACCAGCTCGTCAATTATAGTTTGCTAGTTTTCCAATTATTCTAAATTGGGATATACTTTACAGGTAAAGACATTTGTTCTCTATAAGAATTCTACTATGCCGGTTACAGAGAAAATCGAAGTTAAAACATGGGTGTAATTCGACCGAATTTCAGTGTACTTCTCAATCAATACCACCTTTACATCGTAGATCTGTTCATTACAGTAATAAGTAAAAAATTTACTTTATATTAACATAAAACGATTTATTCAACTTAATAACGGCTTTTTCCTTTAATATCGGTATAATAAACCTCTTTTATAGAAAGAAAGAAAGAAAGAAAATACATTTATTCAGTAAACGAGCACAGACAATCATTATAATATATATAAATAGGTACACATACAGAAGTCCTTATTGGTTATCTGTGCGAGTCCGAATTGGTCCCACCTCAGCACTAGCTGCAACATTAACTGTTGCAGCGCTGGTTTTATGATGGAACCATGTAAAATATCTCACAGACAATGATGTGTTAGTACAGCTCGCAGTTACATCTTCAAAGTACCTGGACACTAATATTATAATAACTCATAACTAATTAAAATAATAAATGTATGGAAAAACGAACTTATACAATAAAACATTAATAAATTAACACTAATTTCTAAATGCATATCAATCACACACAGTATCTAAAATAAAATGATTGTTATACTCTCGACATGATTGTCATACCTTGTTTATAACAATAGATACACCAAAAAATAATAATATCGACTATGTCACAACCAGTATACATTACATATTTAATCCATGTTATAAGCTGATTCTGTCAATTATATGCTCTCTGTCAGATTAGGTTTAATTACTCTTTGGGTCAGATGAAAGAAAAAGGGACGCGGAATTTAAATCAATTGAAAAATCTTTATGAACAGTAACTCATTGTGATTCCTAAATACAAAGTACTAAGTTTATAGCTTAAATATGTTTGATGAGTAGGTAATAGTGGTAATTGGTAATTTTCGATATAAAGGGTGAATTAAGTATGAAAACTACTTTGATGGAGTAATGGCGTTGCTATTATGTCGGAGTTCATCGCTGCGTGAGCGTCAGGGCATTGTTGTGTTCAGCTTAAACAAGCCGTTAATAGTGTGTGGTTATCTTGCGATACTCCTTCCTACAAAAGTGTGAAACAGAGACGGGTAAGTTCAGCCTTGATAAAATATTAAATTAAATAGTATTTGAACTGAGTTTGAGAGATTATGAGTTCAATTTTTGTCGCATCAACAATTCTTTTTTGTAATTGGCATTAAACGTATATATTGTTCGTAGGCACTTCAACGGAGGAGGTATATTGCACCAGACCTTTGCGGCGGCGTATTTAAAGGATCCACGAAATGCTGCAGTCCTATGTCTCGGAATTAGGATCAGGTGAGCTGAAGACCTGGTTCTATAACTATTGACGTCTGTTGACCAAGTTAATTTCCTGTACAGATACTCAGGTCTTTTGTTGGCAATCACACCAAATACTAGAGTTGCCAAGTGAAGTAGTCTACGGGCTGACATTTTTAACATGTTTCCACTATTTATGTGCGTTGTTACATGTGTTCGTGGAGGTACATTAAAACAGAAACGAGCACAGGCATTTTGTATCCGCTGGACTAGCCTTTGTGTTCTTGCCAGTAGACAGGCTCCATATACTGTGTCAGCATAATTTAGTCGAGAGAGAATGAGTGACTCACATAGTAATATGCGTATGTCGGTGTTTATATAAGGTCTTATTCGATACAGCAGTTTTAGGCGATAAAAGCAATTTTGAACTGCACTTGCCACATGCTTTTCAAACTGTAATTGTGGATCAAAAATAACACCTAGGTTGCGAGCCTCATATACCTGACCTATAGTGTTTCCATCAATTTTAATAGTAGGGTGATACTGCTCCATTCGACTTATGATGTTTTTTGACCCCATAACCATAAACTTTGATTTTGATGGGTTTAAGACAAGTGAATTTTCACATGCCCATTTAGATATTCTATTTAAATCATAATTTATTTTTGTTACAGAGTCAAGACAGTCTCTGGGATGGCATGAAAAATACAGTTGCAGATCATCTGCATATTGATGGAATTTGCAATATGTTATAGAATGGACAATGTCTGCACTGTATATCAGGAACAGCAGAGGCCCGAGTATTGAGCCTTGTGGCACGCCCCTGTTTACTTGACGAAGCGAGGATGAAGCTTCATGACTATTTTTGTTACCACCAATCCGTACTAATTGGTATCTTTTTGTAAGGTAACTATGAAACCACTTAACTGTCTCCACATTGCACCCATAGTATGTCAGTTTGGACAGTAGCAGTGAAATATTTATACAGTCAAATGCACGAGAGAAGTCTAGTAATGTTAATATTGTTCCCATGCCCTGGTCCCTGGCCTGGAGTATATTATCTACTACATCAATTAAAGCTGTAGTTGTGCTATGGCCTTTACGGAAGCCTGATTGTCTAGAAGGTAAAATACCAAATTGTTCTAAATATTTGCTTAATTGGTCACATACCACCCTCTCCAGAATTTTGGATATACATGGTAATAAGCTAATTGGGCGAAGATCTTTAATATCATTGGGACTATCTTTTTTAGGTATAGGTCTTACAATAGCAGTCTTCCATATGTCGGGGAAAGTTGATGTTGACACTGACCTGTTTATGATTCTCGTGAGAGTTGTCAGTGTTTGTGGCAGTGTTAGTGTCAACATGTCTAGTGATATGTCATCTATTCCCATGGCATTAGACCTGAGGTTATGGATAATCTTTGATACCTGCTCCTCATTGACAAACTGAATTTGAAAACTACCACAGCCAAACCTGTCAAATTCGAACTGGGTAAGATGGGATATAGTTACTTCATCACTGCCAGGTATGTTTAAAAAGTGATTGTTTAAAAGATCAGGATTATTGCAGTGCTGTGGTAACTCTTGGCTTTGGGTTTGGTGCTTTGTTAAATTTTTTTTAATGGACTTCCATAACATTTTAGGCTGTTTTATTTTGTTGTTAATATGAGTCTTAAAGTAGGCAGTTTTTTCTCTGTCAATGGCTTCCCTTACTTCATATTTAAGTCTTTTATAGAATTCTATATGAATGTCAGATTTGGTCCGCTTAGACTTAGTGTGCTGTTTGTCCCTTAATTGCATCATATCTTTAATAGTGGTGGTGATCCATGGATAAGATGCTTCTTTAACCAAAATTCTTTTAACTGGAGCATGGAGGTCAAATAAAGTTGTAATGTAGTTATTTAGAGTCTCAACCATGCAATTGACATCTCCTAGCTTGCCTATGGAGTCCCAGTCTATACATCCTAAATCATACTGGAATGGGTCTTGCAGTATGTCAGTTAATGGTCGATATCTTACCCAGAAGGGGGCAGGCTTACAAACCTTAAAGTTAAGTTCAGCTGTGGCTATAGCATGATGTCCAAGGTCAGGTATGTGGTTTACTGATACTCCACGGACAGAGGCATCTGTACAAATCAAGTCAATCAAGGTCGCGCTGTGATCAGTAAAATGAGTTGGTTCCGTAATTATATTAATGAGATTGGTGCTGTGTAGAAAACAGTTGAGTAGCTTCACTTTGTTATCGGAGGTATCAAGTAAATTAATATTAAAATCTCCGAGTAATAATATTTTGTCAACATTCTGGAAAGAAGTAATAGAATCAGTAATGGCGTCAAGAAATACGCTGACATCGAGCCAGGGCGGCCTGTACGCCGTGCCGACGACCACCGATTGTGTGTTTACGCTCAGCCGAAGCCACATCTGCTCTACAGTTGGTACAGACGGGTGTGGCAACGCGCGGACACGCAGCCCCCGACGCACGTAAAACCCAACGCCGCCGCCTCGCGATCTTCCCGAGATAGCTGTACGTGGCATATGTTTTAAACTAAAGTTAGGAACAAGTGGTGCCCTACCTTTCTCTCCTGCTTTGATCCAGGTTTCATTTATCGCCATTAAGTCGACATCTATATTCTCCATGGCTACTATGAACTCCTCATGCCGTGTTCCGAGTGATCCCGCATTGAAAAGTCCAACTTTTAATTGTTTTTGTTTAACCATTTGTATATAATAAGTAGTGTGTGTACTGATAAGAGGTGTATTGAGTGATGACCAATGTGTACTGTATGTTGAATAAGCTATAACCTGTGTGTATATATTTAGACAATTTACATAATGCAAATAAGAAAATATCCATATAAATAATATAATGGAATTGTAAATATTTATAGAAGTTAAAACCTATGTTTATAAATTTAGAAAATTGACAAAAAGCAGATAAGAAAATAATGTCTAAATGAATAATATAATGTAATTGTAAATATTTATATAAGCCACTTTTAACTAAATTCTGTAAATATACCAGATTCAATATGTAAAGTATGGTGTATATGCAGCGCCTAAACTTTAAATATGATATATAGACAGCACTATGGATAATCACATTAGTAAGAGGAATAATAGTATCACTTTTTACATTATTCCTCTTCACTACATTATACTTCTTTGTCGAACGCTTGCTCGCCAAAAACACGTCGGATGTCAGCCTCTGTTCGTATGGCAAAAGTGCGCTTTCCATCAGTTTCTTTTGCCAATATTTTGCCATTCTTAGTCCAAGTGAAACGCCAATTAACGCGCTGGGCAGCCTGTCGAACGAGGTAGAATAGATGCCTGTTGACGTATGTTAGCCTCTCGTTGACATAGAACCTCTGGGGCGGCGCAGCGAGGCCGAGGCCCTCAGTGTCGACAGCTCGGCGGACGCGCGCCGCGCGCAGCAGCTCGTCGCGCAGCTGGCGGCGCGCGAGGCGCAGCACGACGCGGCGCCGGCCCGCTCACGGCGCCAGGCGAGCAAGCCTCTGCCGCTCGCCCGGGGCCCAGCCCCACCCGTTCGGCAAACACTATATCTCGCGCTTCGAGGGTGACCCCGAGCTTCTTGGCAACTAGTTCAATGGTGTGCATGATGTTCTCACCCCTATCCTCAGGGAGGTTAGTGATTTCCAAATCCGAGCTTAACAGATCCTGATCTCGATCATTAATCTGTGATTTCAGCTGCGTCACTGTATTTTCCAGCTGCTTAACGGAGTCATCTGTTGCGGTGGCGGGTGGTCTTTTTTCAATGACTGTAATCTTTGATTCCAAGTCATTGACCCGTTGCTCACACTTAGACACCCGCGTTCCTAGTGCTGATACCTGATCCGTCAGCTTCCTTATATCTCGCCTAACTTCAGCCCTCATCTGCTGAATTTCAGACTTAATTTGTCTGAGCAATTCCACCTGCGATATTGGCGCTTCATTCGGGTCCTCTTCATGCTCCAAGTCAGTCAGCTCTCCAGCGTCTTCAAATGCGGTGTTGGGGCTATTTTGCGACATAGAACTGCAGCTGTTTGCGTCCGTCTCTTTGTTCAGGGTTTTTGCCTTGGAATTGGAGTTTACGCGACATCCGCCACACTTCCAGGTACCCGCTTTCGGTACAGCAGACAGCTGAACACAGTCAAGATGGTACTTTTTCCTGCAGTTACTGCAGGTGGCGCCTCCACGTACTGACAAGAATTTACCGCAATGCGCACAGTTGGTCATTATAAGATGCTGGTAAACAGATGGCGTTAGTACTTCTGTTAGGTACTAGATGGCGCTACGCGATCAATAATGTCTGTCTTATATTAAAATATTGTATTTTGATGTGATTAATACAACAAGGCGGGTTATTGCATGTAATTTATATAATTAGGCCGAATCCAGGCACTAAACTGACAGTTTATAGTACTTATATAAATATCACTTTCACTTTTAGTTCACTGTGAGGTAGTTTAAGATGCAAGTTATGTTAAAGTTGTATAATTTCGTTTATATTGCACTATATCTTTATATAACAATTGTCCTTATTAATCACTATATAATCCACTCCGGGCAACAAAAATCTTGCACAGTTATTACTTAATTTAATTAATATTAATGGATTTTTATTTTTTTACTGGGAGCTATACCTTCACCGTTTGACAGGTTAGTCAAACGGTGAACGGCGAATATAGCTTTCATATATTTTCCGAATCTGACTCTAACTAGGATTAAAATTTAATTTGGGTTTAACTTCAGCTATTTCAAAAAGTATCATCGCTTATTTGTAATTTAAAAAGATTAAAAAAAATATCGTGACAAACGAGTTTTCATGGGTTATGAGCTAATTTATCGGATATCGTACCCAGGTCAAACTTCAATTTTTAAAGTGAGAGTGAGCAAACTAACGCATGCTGTGGCCTGTCATAGAACCTCCATATACAAAAAGAATGGCCAAGAATGAAAAAGAGACACAAAAAGAAAAAAATACACAGAAAGGAAAGAGACGTACCTAAAACTTAAAGAGAGTATGGCGTAGTAAACGTGCTAGCTCCTTTACGCCTTCTGAAGGCGATGTTACTCAAGCAAAATGTAAGTAGATTATTTTCCTTTGAACACTACCGATGGTAAGCGATGATCATAAATGGCATGATTAGACATCCGCGACATAACAATTAGCGGTCACGTCTACAATTTTGACCCCTAAAATATATAGTTATATACCAAACATGGTAGACAGCCATTGATTGAAGAACAAATAAATTTAAGGAATGAACTTAATGACTAAAAACTGTGTTCATTTTGCTTTACAAGTCCTTGTCTATATATTTGGGATATGTTAGGAGGAACAAGGAACACATGGAGATGGGAGACACAAATGAACATTGTGACACTAATATAATACATGAGTAATACTTAACTTCAACTACAGAAGGATTAGACAAACTATTATGAAACCGATCAGTGACTCAATATTTTTATAAATACTTAAATGCGCAACCAAAATATTGTACTCGTAACAGTAGCATTCATATCCCTAAATACACAAATAATTCTTAATATCAATATATCTACTACCTTCTTTTTCACTCCAGCCTCTGATACTCGTAAGTCGATTGATATAGTCGTATGTAAGCACAAAAGGTCAATAGGAACGAAGATCTTAAAATACGAACCCTTGAGTTTATTATTGGAATTCCTTTGAATAGAATTCGAATCCGTATTCTATACGGATGGTTTATGAACCTCCGGTTTTCCTGATCTTTTGAATGATTTCCGATATCTCACATAAAATGTACAAACCCGTTTGAGTTTCCATTTATTAAATTATACTTTCATTTATTTTAGGCATTTATAAAGCGTAAATAATGTTGATAAATAGACATAAGCATTGAATCAGCAGACCTTACCTGATGACTCAAGACGGCACACAGCGAATGTTCTCAAACATGTATTTGGGGTTAATTAATAATAACGTTAAACTTTTTAAAATTAAAATATGAAAATTCTACATATAGGTGAATAATAATACATGATGTACCCAATAAAAGAGCAGATAAAATAATAAATAAAATAAAAAAGGTTTTTATTCACGTAGACTTTAAAAAAGCGCTTGTAAATAGTCAGAACATGTTTGTAGTAATCGAGTTATTATTTCTAGTTACTTATTATAGATATTTAGGTACACGGATTGTTAAAACATTTATAAAATTTATTTTATAATAGTAGTAATATTTAGCTAGCTTGTATTAAGTTATTGTCAAGGAGATATTTACTGAGTGTGTCTAACAAGAGTTTGCATTTAACTATTGCTAGATTCGATGATATTCTTTAGAATGTTATTGGCTAGGCCTTGAACCTGCGGGGCATTTAGACCTTGTTACTCAATGCGACGAATCTATATACTAATGTCCAATATTTACAGCCGTAGACTATTGTCATGACATTCCGAAAATGTTGTACTCAGAGCCTAACAAAGCCAAATCATCCGCATAACTATGACTTGCTAGACTGTTCAATTAGCAGGTTAAAGAGATCCAGTGAAGATCCCTCTGACTCCGTATTTACTGCATAATTATCTGCCAAAGTGTTATTATATTAAATTTAATTTAAAGATGTTTAATGCTATATCTGCTTTTTCTTACGTCATAGGACACAAGCTCAAATTCTTCTCAAATGAAGCAGGATTATAAGTATACGTTGTTTGTACCGTGCAGGTACATTCAAACTAAGAAGATTGGTCTAAAGAAAACAATGTTTCTTGCAGTTGAAGAATATAATCCATATCTCAATTAGACTATAAAACAGTTTATGCATGCATTTTATGTCCTTCACCTCACCTTTGAATGAGAACGACAGTGTATTCATCAAATTTGATTACAAGTATGAAAAGCTAAGATAAAACCTATTGAACATCATCACTTTCTTATTTTGTTGAATTAATTTATTAAATGTATTTGTTTAATCTGTCACCAAACCGGATGCCTTCTCTAATACAATTTCATAACTTTCTCATAATGTTCTGTTTTTCCTGGCATCCAGTGTCCCTTTATTTCATAATATACGTAAACGGTATAAAAGAATTGAATTTTGTATAAGAAAATAAAATTGCAATTTTCTCTTAAAACTACGAAAACAAAAGGCGGATAGTGAAACAGCTACTACAATATAAATGTCTCACACCATCCACCACTGACTTTCTGTCTGAATTCGATAGCTATTGTTCTCTGGAACTTGATGGAGTGCCAATTATTTTGGAACCAAAAATATCTATAGGAGAGATAAATATTAACAAAAAACTAATTAATAATTAAATAGCAAGACAAAAACGTTTTGTTTTCAATCTATAAGAGTACTGTAACAAATAAAGGTATATGTACAGACTCCAGCACATCAAGCTACCCCAATCTGTCAATTTTCCTCATTTGAAAGTGAACCTTATGCTTTTGTGTCAAAGTTGAAAATTTATAAAAGAAATTTGACAGATTGGGGTAGCTTGATGTGTTGTCTGTACATGGATAGCAATCGTAGCAACACATTAATTAATTGTTGTTTAAATAACGGTTACACGTCAGGTTAATATTTTTACTTTTTTCGATACAGTACTGCTACTACTTGATATTAGTAACCCATTTCTTATTACTGTCTCATTGGTCTAGCGGTAGCGTATTCAACAGCAGATAACTAGTTCCTGGGTTCAAATCCCGGGTCGGGCCAAATAATTTTTTGAGGTTTTTCTGTAAAAGAAACAAATTTCAGCATCAGCCCGAAGTCTGGAAGTTAGGGGTTTTATACCCCCGTGCCTCGGAGAGTATGTAAAGCGGTCGATCCGGTCTGGTCGTGGTAGTCGTCCCATCGGATTATTAGAGTGATGGAATAGAAAGTGCACATGTGTTTACGCACACACATATGTCTGCACAATAACATGTCCCACGCCGATGGCTAGTCTCCATTGAGAATGGCCGCCATGGCCAAAGTTCGCCCATTAGGAGCGAATTTTGGCCACGTTATATATTAGAATACATGCTGTTAGTTTGTTACCATTAGTAAGTAAATTAATATTTTAATATAACGGCACGTATGGCGCAGCGGCCAACACAGCCGACTCGCCTCTTCGTGTCGCGGGTTCTAGTCCCGCGTCGGACAACTATTTGTGTGAACCATAAATAGTTGTTCTGAGTCTGGATGTAATTTGTGTCCATCTATTATATGTTTTTAAAGTACCCCGCGAAACAGGGATTACATTCCCTAGTGCGGAGGTTGTTTAAAAAAAATACCAGCTTAAATCTATAATCATTGGATATGTTGACCCGCAGTTTATTTTTGTCAAAACCATTACTTTTAACTTCATATGTAAAAGGGATTGCAAATTAAAGTGAACCCAAAAACTAGTCTTCATTAGTTTAATGACTTGCAGAGTGCCTTCTGTACCATTAGTCTAGTTCTGAATAGTCCACTGACCATCCTAATATAATTACAATTTGATCCGTGTTACTATGGAAGTAGGATTCATATTTGCATTACACATGAATGTTCATTACGTCATCATTGATAACAATATATAAAAATGTTTTTTTTAATTCTACATTATATAACACCCGGGTCCTACTAAACTCCTACTAACCAATGACATTTTTAAATAACTGTCATTTAATTGTTAAGAACCATCTTTAACCTAATCACACTATTTCACACTAAATAATTAAAAAAAAAAAAAAAAATTTAGACTTAAACTAGATAATTAAACATAATCTCTTGACAATAACTTGATACGAGCTAGCTAAATATCATTGCTGTAATAAAATAAATTTTATAAATGTTTTCATACAATATGTACCTAAATATCTATGTTACTAGAAATAATATCTAATGTATACAACTATATTACTACAAACATGTTCTGACTGTTTACAAGCGCTTTTTTAAAGTCTACGTGAATAAAAACCTTTTTTATTTTTTTATTTTATTTTAAAATCATACTAATATTATAAAAGCGAGTTTGTGAGTGTGTATGTTTGTTACTTTTTCACGTCTCAACGGCTGGAGCGATTTTAATAAAATTTGGTATTGAGTTAGCTGACACCCTGGATCAACACATATGGCTATAATTTATAAAGTTTAACGCGGGTAAAACGGGGTACAGCCAGATAAACATATATTACATCCAATTTTTAGGGTTCCGTAACCAAATGGCAAAAAACGGAACCCTTATAGATTCGTCATGTCTGTCCGTCCGTATGTCACAGCCATTTTTTTCCGAAACTATAAAGCTGTACTGTTGAAACTAGGTAAGTAGATGTATTCGGTGAACCGCATTAAGATTTTTACACAAAAATAGAAATAAAACAATATTTTTGGGGGGTACATAGAATAGAACCATACATAGAACTGAAAATCATAATTCAAAAATCAAAAATGATATTGAGGTTTCTTATATAATTTTTTTCTAAACTGAATAGTTTGCGCGAGATACACTTTCAAAGTGGTAAAATGAGTATCCCCCTGTAACTTCTAAAATAAGAGATACATCACCATGCAAACTAACAACGAAAATTGGTTTGAACGAGATCTAGCAAGTAGTTTTTTTTAATATGTCATAAATCGTAAACCGCTATTTGCTTTCATTTAATCAACTGAAATACTTGCTGCTGTGGAACCCTTCATGGGCGAGTCCGACTCGCACTTGGCCGGTTTTGTATATTCTATTCCTCAAAAAGAATAGAATAGTCTCCACCAGCCTGATATCTTCCTGCTGGATATAGGCCTCCCCCAAAGGTTTCTTTAACATTGCCATTTGGAGGTGGTTGCCGTAGTCAACGCGTTTGACATGCGAGTTGCCGATCGCAGATGATGAATAATGATGATGTCCTCCCGACCGAATTTCGGCCACGGCGGCCAGTCTTAATGGAGACTAGCCAATTGCGCAGATCATATTATAGTGCACAAGTGTGTGCGCAAACACAGGGGCACTTTCTATTCCATCACTCTCATGAGCCGATGGGACGCCTAGCGACACGACCGGAAATAGTTCAGGTACAGGACCGACGGCTTTACGTGCTCTCCGAGGCACGGAAATTTCTTTTTACGGAAAATCCCAAAATCACTTTTCGGCCCGATCTGGTATTTGAACCCAGGACCTCATTTGAACACGCTACCGCTAGACCAACGAGGCAGTACATGATGAATACAATGATATTAAACAAGGAAAAGAGGTGACAAATGAAAATCGCTTGTCTATGCCTACCCATCTAAGAAACGCGTGAATATATGTACACAATTTATCCTTAAAACAATAATTTAATGCTTAAGTATGTGAACCTTTTAATTACTTTTTTAATATTTTAACGGTAATCCATTTCAAGAGATTAGTATCAAAGTTTTATTACTAAACCACGCTGTTGTAATAAATTACACGCACATAAACATTCACCCTTTTAACGAATTTATTCTGATTGTTTTCATGACTTGCAAGTGTTTTGGTTTGTTTTACTGTTGACCTTTTTTTTCTATGTAAGTATAACGACGCATACACATTACCTTTAGCCAAATGTATTAATAATTTAGACATTTGGGTGGTTATCTCTATAATAAAACGCATAAACTGTAACATATTTTTAATCTCACAAAATATAAATGTTAAAAAAGGCTGACTGAATGGCTATTACAACTAAACTGTGATGATACCGAGCATATGATTATTAATGTAGTATAAAAATTCTAAAGTTATCACAAACCCACACATACATGCCACGCACATATTTTAAATACCTATACAAACACACATGCGCACACACACACACATACACCCATACACAAACATACATATACTAACCTTTTTATTCAAAATAAAAATCTATTGTATTATTAAAGTTGTTGGATAACTTACTACGTTGTCAGCGCACATAGTACATAATCTAGAAATGTAAATGTTTAGAGGTGGGAACCTGGTGTCCTGAAATACAGGCCTAAAGCCTAGCTTAGGCACCAGTCTCCTACAATATATGTATACTTACCTGAATTATGTAATATATATAAAACTGTAATAAAAAAAAAAACAAAAAAAGATCAAATACACTTAATATTTTTCCAAATTAAAAAAAAAATAAAATAAAATAAAAATGTTTATTGTGTCTCAAAAATGAACATTTTACATAAAATTGAGGCAGCCCCAGTAAGTTAAAAAATACTTGTGTTGGGGCTATCTCGCTTCTCCCCTTAGTTGCTAGTTACAAAGTGTCGAGACAAACAATAATAGTAAGAAACTATGTACTTAAATATAGAAGGTATTTAAAAGGACACAAAGCAATTACAAGTATAATAAATAATTACAAATCTTACGTTACGTACGTACGTTGGTGTGTATGTGTATGAGTGTATTTTTGTGTGAGTGTGTGTTTGTGTGTGTGTGTTGGTGAGTGTATGTGTGTGTGTGTGTGTGCGCGTGTGTGAGTGTGTGTGTGTGTGGGTGGGAGTTTATGTGAAAGCAGTGAGGGCTGTGCGAGCAAGCAATTTTAGTTAATTCTTGCCAAGATGTCTTCAGTTTGCTCATAGGTAAGTGTTTTAAGCCATTCAGTTATACTTTTTTTACTATCGCGAAGTAATCTGGGATATATATTTATCTTTCTGTTTAATATGTTATAGATGAAAGCAGATTGTACAGCGTATTGCCTTTTTGCAAAAGATGTCCGTACCGCTAGGGGTTGGGCCACTTTATCATTTCGACGTTTATTTAATTGATCAGGGTTGAAGGGTAATGTCTTATGCAAATACAGAGAAATGTTTAGGTAGTATAGTTTTCGAATTGTAAGTAAGTCGCTGATTTTATATAGATCATCGGTAGAGTATCTATACGGTTTGAAATACATCACCTTTAGAAGAGACCGTTGAGCTCTTTCTATTTCTAGAAATTTTATTTTGGTGGCTCCCCCCCAAATTGGAATGCAATACGTGATGACGGATTGTACCAAGGCGATATATATATTATTTAGGAGTTTGGGATACATTAAGTGTCGAAGAGTTTTAAAGATCCAGATAAATTTTCTGATACGTTTTATTGTTGTTTCGATATGTGAATGCCAGGATAACCTTTCGTCTAACACGACGCCCAAATATTTTGTAGAGTGAACCTTTTGGATAGCTTGACAGTTACAGAGGTGGTGTCTGACGCACTCATGAATTCGAATCTCGTACCCCGCCCCCGGCTGAGATCGTATGCTAGGTGTAAAGCAAATATAGTTAGTCTTCAGAATGTTGAGGGTAAGGAGATTTTCCCTCAGCCATCCACTTATAGCAGCTAATCCATTTTCTGCAGCTAATTTCACGGATTCCCATGTGTCACCTGAGAAAACTACTGCCGTGTCGTCCGCATAAGAGAAAATCCGCCCGACACTGCTCCGCAGGTTACAAAGGTCATTTATGTAAACAAGGAACAGCGTCGGGCCAAGAACGCTCCCCTGCGGGACGCCAAAAGTGGTGCCTTCCTCGTCGCTATACGAATCCCCGATTTTTATTTGTTGTGTTCTACCACTAAGATAGCTTTCGAAGAGGGAGAGAGCTGTACCTCTTATGCCAACGGCCTCGAGCTTCTGCACAAGGATAGGGACGGAAACGGTGTCAAAAGCTTTTTTCAGGTCTAGGAATACTGTTAGGCTTTTGAGCCCTTTATCAACTTTAGTAGCAATCTCTGATGTCAATGCTGTAACGGCATCCTGAGTTGAAAGACCTTTCCTGAACCCATATTGTGCACTTGAAAGGATGTCATTTTTATTCAAGTAGTTAGTCAGTCTCTTATTTAATATTTTTTCTATTATCTTTGAGATAGCTGTTAACACTGATATGGGTCGGTAGTTATTGACATCGCTCCCGTCTATTCCATAACAAATTTTTATAATTTTTTATAGTAAATCTTTTTTTATTTTTTTTTTTAAACCAACGCACTCACTAGTTAATTTAATATCTGTGTCACGTTCATTGCAAACATAATTAACGGACACAAATCTGGAGTCTGAACAACTACTTATGGGTCACACAAATAGTTGTCCAGCGCGGGAATCAAACCCTTTTTTTTCAATCTCCAAAAGGCCCAAAACGCCCTAAGAAGATTTTACTCAAAAATGTCCCAGAACATTTTTTATAGCGGCGTCTAGCGGGATTACAACGCGGGTGGAGCCGCGGGCGGAAAGTAATTAAAATACAAGAACGCATGAGTCTCATTGAGTTCAACGCCGTGAATATAACATAATAATAATATCCTGGAACATTATTGACACACGGCCATCTGATCCCAAACTAAGCAGAGCTTGTACAATGGAAACCAGATAACTGATATACTACATATACTACTTACGGGTTTATAGATAAATTACACCCAGACTCAGGACAAATAGACATGCTCATGTACACAAATATTTGTCCTGGTCCCTCCCAGGACACTGAGAGGGACCTGAGTCTGGGTGTAATTTATCTATTTAGTCGCCAACAGCCCGCCAAAACATTAAAACATTAAAGATCTGTTCCTTCAAAATGTAGCTACTAACATATATACATATAATAAAATCGTAGGAAAGTCAAAACTGCACATTGAATATTTTTTTAAAAGGATACTTGGGGCGTGATCTACAATAGACATCGAAACCAAAAATATAGTTTTTAGAATTTTTGTCTGTTTGTCTGTATGTATGTCCGGGCTAAACTCAAAAAGTACTGCAGCGATTTACTTCAAATTCTGCATGAATATTACTCAGAGGTCGGGTCAACATATAGGCTATATATTATCACGCTATCACCTATTGCTCCTCCGTGATAATTTGTAAAGTTTAACGCGGGTAAAACCGCGGGGCACAGCTAGTATTATTTAAAAGTACTTCTACCTTCTCTTTTTTTTTCAAACAAATCCCTCGTCGAGTACTTAAATTAATCATTTTACACAAGGTGGGCTTAACTATATTCAAGAGCCCGTTTACCAAGTGGCATTTAATCAGGCTTTGAAGCGTCACCGCTTAATTTGTAAACTGTCAAAATAAACAGATTGATTAAATTATGTACAAAGGTTCATTCGTACGTCAAGGCGAGTGGATTCATTAGTACAGGTGACTTGCAATGTAAAACAGAGTGTCACCGAGAACGAACGTCGACCACTCCCGAAACTGAACGCCCCGAGCACAGTAAAAAAAATATACACAGTACGGAAACTACCTAAAACCGGCCAAGTGCGAGTCGGACTCGCACACGTAGGGTTGCGTACCGTCACACTAATATTATAAAGGCGAAAGTTTGTGAGTGTGTGACTATGTGAGTGTTAATATTTGTTACTTCTTCACGACTAAACCGCTGGAGCGATTTTTATAAAATTTGGTATGGAGTTAGTTGACATCTTGGATTAACACATAGGCTACAATTTATAAGGTTAAACGCGGGTAAAATCGTGAGGCACGACTAATTATCTATAAAAACGAGCAAAAAATTCACGTTGGTTTTATGGGAGCCCCCTAAAATATTTATTTTATTCTGTTTTTTAGTATTTGTTGTTATAGTCACAACAGAAATACATCATCACTGAAAATTTCAACTATCTAACTATCGCGGTTCATGAGATACAGTCTGGTGACAGGCGGACAGACAGACAGCTAAGTCTTAGTAATAGGGTCCCGTATTACCCTTTGGGTACATAACACTAAATACGCTCGAAACGGCACACTCACACAAGCATTCGCATCAACAAGGCCCCTAAGCGGTGGTCGCGGTGCTGTCAGTAGTGAGTGCCGCGTCAAGACGAGTGGTCGCATATAAGTATATGCACGCGATCTTTTTAAAAATGCCGCGATGGTATTGCGAAGTACACGGCTGTTTCAACTCGGCTTCATCAAAACCGCAGCTATCGTATTTTAAACATCCGGCTGATTTTTGAAACAAAAATATTTTGATTAAAAGAAAACGCAATATCAAAACTAATAGAAGTTACAACCCTGTTCCAATGGAGTGATGGTAATTATTTCACAATCTAGGCCTTTATTATTTTTTGTACGTGGTGGAAATGCTCTAGTCACACGTGGTGTGGGGCTCGACCCACTAAATCCACCACGGTAGCCAGCCCCACAGCGCTTGTAGCGGGGGCTCTGGGTACTCGTGAACGATCTCGCCAGTACCTCCGCTGTACACTGAGCGTCCGCGAGACTCTCACCCGGGGAGGTGAGGTGCTTGAATGCCTCTCCCCTCCCCAGTACGGACAAGCGTGTTACCTGAGCTGCAGCAGGTTACCTCTTCTCGGGACCGCTTATACAAGACGAGTGGAGTTCTTTTCCTCCAAACGCCAGTGGTCCCAAGGTCATCTATCTATCTTGATGACTTAAGCTACTTTATTTATTTGTTAATTGACATACTATTATATGATCAATATGGCGCAATGTATAGAACATTGCGCCATATTGACATGTGTATATTTTCTAATTTAATTGTGTGACATTTTTACTTTTATGCAATTTTATTTTTAAATTTGTAGGTTATTGCTTATAGTATTAAGTAAAAATTGTAACAAAATAAAATCCAGTTGCATGCTCTAACAGGCTGGACATAGTGGACTAACATTTAACTATCACCCTTAAATGTAAATTATCTACCTGTGTACGCAATAAATAAATTTGTATTTGTATCTAGGCCTTGACAATAACTTAATTTAAATTAGTTAAATATCGTTACTGTTATAAAATAAATCTTATTGTAAATTATTTCCTACAATCCGTGTATTTAAATATCTGTATGTACCTAAAAATAATTATAAATTAATTATATATTACTACGAATATGTTCTGACTATGTACAAGCGCTTTTTTAAAGTCTACGTGAATAAAAACCTTTTTTATTTATTTTATTTATTTATTTATAGGCCTAGTTTTCGTACTGTCCATATTTATACTGCGCCCCGAGGTCGGTTTTACGGCTTTTAAAATAAAAGCCGGATTCACGTCCATTACACTAATTACTTTTCAAATTTAGAACCTCCAGTCTTATTTATATTGTTTGTTTTGTTACTTTATTACACTTATAAAAGTTTAAAGTGTATAAATTGACTGAATTGACTCATTTTTAAGCCATCAATATAAACATGTGGCTGTTAATTGACTTTGAATTCGACTAATTAATATTAGTTTTTAAGATTTAATTACCCTATAAAATTAAATTAGGCCACTGGTACCCATTGGCGTGTTGGAAATTACGTAATTTGTTTTATCAGATTTCACTAAAAGGCAGTTAAAGAAATCTTTTTGTAATAACTTTCGTAGATATGTGAGTGATACATAACTGCTTATTCAAGTTTATTTTTTTAAATAGAAGTTAACTTTATTAATAAACAAATTAAATTAATCTCATGAAATTAAATTAATAATATTATTATGAATTGTACGAGGTCCATCTTGGTTCTAGTCTATGTCCATCTCGGCCAGTAAGGTTTTTGACTCTGGAGCGAGTTGTTGGAGGCTTTCGAGCGTAAGTACCTATACACAACACATCAACGATAACCCTGCAATAAACCTCGGCCCTCATCACACTATTTCGTAATTGGATCGTAAACTTCTGTAAAATTATTACCTACCTTTTACTGGCTCGGTTTCATGGCCGTTTTATTCGCCTACTGACTACATTTCTTCGACAATCGTTGTTCGATAGCTTCTAGAACATTTTATTGCATGTAAAACTGTTTCTATATGTGCCAACCAGCCTAGATGGTAACACACAAAAGTTCTACTTATATTAGTATTACCAATTTCTGTATAATAACGAAATATTTCGAACATTCCTTTCTTTACGTTCAAATTATAACCGATAAAATGTCACCATATTTTTCAACTTAATATCTTTCAAATATTTTATCAGTTTATGTACGTAAATATTTGACGACGGTTTTTTTATGTTAATAAAACGGGCTTTCCTAAGTAAGGGTGCTCTTCCATCAGATATCTATCTATATAATAAAATCGTAGGAAAGTCAAAATTGTACAATGAATATTTTTTTAAAGGATACTTGGGGCGTGATCTACAATCGACACCAAAGCCAATAATATAGTGTTTAGAATTTTTGTCTGTTTGTCTGTATGTATGTCCGGGCTAAACTCAAAAACGACTGCATGGATTTACTTCAAATTTTGTATGAATATTACTAAGAGGTCGGGTCAACATATAGGCTACATATTATCACGCTATCGCCTACGGGGGTGGAGCTGTGATAATTTATAAAGTTTGACGCGGGTAAAACCGCGGGGCACAGCTAGTATCCTATATAGCTATTAGCTATACTGCGAGTATGAGAAAGCTAAACTACGAAATACTGATGCTAAGCTTGAGGCGCTCATAGATAGTCTCACCGGTCCGTAAGTGGTCTTGATGGTCGAGGTTAAGCAACTAGGCTAGTCTAGAGATGGGTGACCACCAAAGTGAGCTTCTGAGCGTGTCCGTGCTTCGGAGGGCACGTTAAGCTGTCGGTCCCGATTGTAGTCATTAGACAACAGTCGTTAGGCCATGTCATAGCCCTAGGGTAATCACTTCCTATACGATAAGTAAGTCAGTAAATAAATCAAAGGTAAGTAACTAAACCATTACTGTCATTATATTTTTTATTTAATTGTTTGGGGCTTGATGCCTTTATGGCATCTTGCTACCTCGACCATTACTGATCTATTGTAGCAGAGCTCCTTGACTTTGTCAAAGTTCACTGCTCAAAACTCCCAGATTGATTGTGCAGTGAGTGTTTGTATCCAGTAGCATAATATGCTGTACTATCATTAAATGTTATTTCTAAATGATTCTATACAATACGTAGATTTATACATGTAACTATAAATAATTAAGTATAATTAACTTCCATCTCCCAGAGAACAGGCAGAAGCTATGACTATCATACTGCGATCGCCAACCCGTCTGCCAACCGTGGCAATTATGGCATATCCCTCTAAATGATGGACACAATTCCATCGTCGTAATATTTTGTCCAGCCTTTGTTCAGCGGTGGGCGTCATCCGGTTGACATGGTGATGATGAACTTTAATGTAGTTAAATATCTTACTACAGGTCAAGTAAGATATTTAACTACATTACATTACATAGGATCCGGCGGTATAGCATTGAATCCGGTGGTTGCATTAAAGCGCGACCGTCGTTATAAATACAAGGTCCGCCATAATAATAACATTTAATTCGTACTTTAATATAGACAGAACCATTCAGACAATATATAGTAAAAATATAGCTAAAATTTAAAATTTAGATAATTAAACCTACACATGATCCTTGACAATAACTTAATTTAAGTTAGCTAAATATCTTTACTGTTATAAAATAAATCTTATTGTAAATTATTTCCTACAATCCGTGTACCTAAATATCTATATGTACCTAGAAATAATTATAAATTAATTATATATTACTACGAACATGTTCTGACTATTTACAAGCGCTTTTTTAAAGTCTACGAGAATAAAAACCTTTTATTTTTATATAGCTTTGTATTAGTGGAAACTGTCACATACTAGTAGCAGTAGGTTTTATAAACATGTTCTGACTATTTACAAAAGCTTATTTAAAGTATGAAACTTTTTTTTATATTATTTTGATGCTCCGCCGCGCGTAATAGCTGTGCGAGGAAAATGCGCAGCTTGATCTATCAACAGTTCTGCATATAGCTTTACCATTCACGATCATCCGTAGCATATATCCAGAGCACGCATCTATCCATATAACAAAACATAGCTTAGTTGAACTCTTTGCTACCAGTGCTAAGCTATACAGACCAATGAATATGGTTGGTATCCGTAGCGCTGTAAAATAGCACATCTCTAGTGGATAAGTACCCTAACAATAGTAAGTAATTTGATATGATATTGCGGCAATTTTCGGCTATTATTCCAAAGCTTAGTTAATAAATCAAACTTAATGATATACTTAATATTACTAAACTTGACTAAGTGAGTAAAAAGCACTGCGATGGATAATAGAAACGTTTAATTTACCTTCTTAGAGATAGATGTTAATAGGAAAACATATATTCGATAAGTTTCTGATGATAGCATTAAAGTTAGGTATTTCAAGATTATTATTTTAGAAGAAAATTGACAAAAGAAGTGAATGGTACAACAACAGAAGACGAAAAAAGCAAGCCCGGAGTTTCTTTGTGGCTTTCTTCTCCGGGTCGTCCACCTGGGTAGCTAGAGAAAGCCGCAGGCTAGCTAGGGTAGGTTCCTCAGCGGCGAGGTTCGCTTTGGCCCATTATTAACGCGTGATCGGTGATACCGTGCATGTGATCCCACCCTCATTTAGAATTTCGTCTTTTTGCTTTAGTCTTCCATTCTTTAATTTTAATAGAGATTTAGCTAAATTTCAAAATAATAGATTAGTAACTTGTTATTTATTTAAGGATTTCAGAAAATATATGCGATAAAACAAACCGCACGGACGGACTTATTAATTTTTTTGTAACTTTTATACTATCCACTATGTTTATGTACTGCATTGTGAGCTTGACAAGTACAAGTGTATGTTAATACCCAAGTGCTGAATAAATTTCATTTCATTTCACCGGAAGGGGAAGACCTCGTATAATATTCTGTAACCAAATTGGTGACATGACGTTCTCAAGAAAGGCCAAATCAGAAGTAATTAAACCGGCAAGCATGTGTGAAGAATATAATGACAGTAAACGAGGAAAAAGAGGTGTGCAAAGATCGTGTCAAATGGAAATCCGTTGTCTCTGCCTACCCCTCTGGGAATCGACCGATAGAATACCTACCAGAGAAAGGGTAGCTGCGTTTTTCTGTGAACTATGACCGTCTGCCAAGCATGGCGATTATGCCTTACCCCCCCCCCCCCCAGTCTTTACGGAGCGTCTTGTCTTGCAGTGGACGTACTTTGGGTGACGTAAAGATTACGAATTACAAGCTCTACTATAAAGTAAAAGTAGTAGAGGTATAAATTCGTGCGTTTCAATTTTGGTCTCAACAAATTTTAACATTCTGCCTTTGTTTGTATTGTATATGAAAAAGAAAACCACCGTTTTCGTGTATATCGTGACGCCGCGCGCCGTCGCGGACATTTCACGATAAAGAGCAACTTTTAACCTCGAAAATACAATATTTTGTTTTAAGTTTTTAGAGGTATAATAATAAATAATGTCCTCCTAGCCTAGAGATCCGGCCACGGCGGCCAGTCTTAAAGGAGACTAGCCATCTGCGCGGGACATATTATAGTGCTCAAGTGTGTGCGCAAACACAGGAGCACTTTCTATTCCATCACTCTCATGATCCGATGGGACGCTTAGCGACACGACCGGAAAGAAGTCAGGTACAGGACCGACGGCTTTACGTGCTCTCCGAGGCACGGGGGTGTAATACCGCCAACTCCCAGACTTCGGGCTGATATTAAGATTATTTGGTTTTACAGAAAAATCCCAAAATCACTTTCGGCCCGACCCAGGATTTGAACCCAATCCAGTTGAACACGCTACCGCTAGACCAACGAGGCATTTAGAGGTCATTTAGAGGTATATCAACTTGCTGACAGTTCCTATCCTTTGTGTGATGTCTAAGATTATTTGTTCTATGTCTAGGTGTAATTTATCTACACGATATATGTATTTAGGAATATATAAGTATGTTTATTAGTTGTCTGGTTGCTCTTAATAATTTGGGATCAGATGGCACTGTATTCCTTGCCTCAAGATATTAATATATTCATTTAAACGCGACCGAATGGTTGCGCGCTATATTCTAAAATTACATTACGTGCCAGCCAATACGATGCAAATACATTTAAAATAAACCCCGCAATGTAATACGGAGATAAAAGTAAAGTAAATTCAGAATTTACATTACGCGCCACTCTCAATATGATGCAAATGCAGTTGTAATAAATCCCGCAATGTAAAATGAGATAACAAATAAAGTACGTAAGTATATATTACGAAACGATACCAGTCAAAATACTGGAGCATTATTATGACACACAACGTTATCGGAGAGCGACATTATCGCAGTGCACCGCCTGATTGATGCCAAAGGTCGTCTGGCGCAGTAATATCATGTATCAAGATACGCAGTGTAATCGGAATGCTTATAGCGAACGCGTGAATCATTTCACTGCATTTAAATTTTTGGGTTCCGTATTAAACTGGTAAATAAAAAAACTTGAGAGGTGTCAAGGAACACCCGGATGAAACGAAGTTATTTCTTATTATTTATTATGAACAAAAAACCTCAACAAAAATAATCGTCGCGACACCAAACTGTTCAATGCGAAATAGAAATGAAAATATCTGGCTTGCTTTCTATAAGAGAGAGAGAGAGATAGACAGACAGAGAAACATGCGCACGCCGCACAGCTGCAAAAAGTGTCGTGACAACTTTTCGTAAGAATTTTTTCCGTCTAGCCCCCTTTCACAACGCGCGATGAGGAACTTCTTTCCAAAATTAGAAAATACGTAACACCGTAGGAGTGTACGTTACCGCCCTTTAAGAAAGGAATAGACTAGATTACTACTACAGCTAGAATCGATTCTTGAAGCCTGTCATACAACATTTTGAAGAAAACCCACGCATATTTAAATGCTTCATTTGCCGTCACTGACGTGCCGATTGGCGTGGTAGTTTCATTTCGCGTCGTAGGTCGTGGGTTCGATTCCTACCCAACATGTCTATTTGTAAATGAACATTGTTAACAGGTATTAACGCGACTAACCTTATTGTTATTTTACCGGCGTTTCGACCAAGTTGCATTGATCGTGGTCACGGGATGACGATCAATGCAACTTGGTCGAAACGTCGCGTCGGGAAAATAACAATAAGGTTAGTCATGTTAATACCTGTTAACAATGTTCATATATAATTATGATACGCGAAAGTAAAAAAGTGTATATGTCTATTTGTCCTGGGTGTTATTATCTATATAAGTATGTATTTACAAAAGAAAAGTAGTATTTATGTAGTATACCAGTTATCGAATGTCCATAGTACAAGCTCTGCTTGGTTTGAGGACGTATTATTTATGCATTTCTGTTTATAAATATTAACCATTAATATTGTTGAGATCTTTGTTTTCGAAATCGTTCAAAGTCCACCAACTTAATTATTAACTTAATTATACATTAACGAAAAAGTGATTTCAAAACGACTGTTTATTAGTTTAAAAAAATAACGAAACCCGTGTTGCTATAGTCCGGTTTGCACTTTGACTTAGTCGGTCTTTTTTATTTAGACCTAAATGTTCTCGATATAATGGGCGTGACAAGTGTGATAAGCTAATGGTTGGGGTACGCAATATAGCATGGAGTACTGTAAACTCCAAGCTAGTATACACTTCCACTGCGAAAATCACCTCTACTGCTTTCGTAATAAAGATATTATAAAGGTTGAAGTGTTTCCTCAGACGTGATGACGGCTGGTAGGAATCGAAGCGTTTATGGCGGAAACGTTACGGCGAAATCCATAAATATATTGCTGTGAAGTGACTTTCCCAAGAACTATAAAAACAGGCGTACACTGCGAGAACTATTAACTTGGCGGTGCCGCGGTGGTACAAATAGATTGATAGCACCACGCTACCCTAACGACGGCAATTACTAATTTGATAAGGTGGAGGCCCCTCTCTTTAATCTTCACTACATTATTGCTTTTAAATTCATATTTAAAAGACATAATTGACATTGTCCCTAGATATTGTTATTATATTTATTTTTTACAATTATTCTCCCTTTTCTCCCTTTTCGACGGTCACCGTAGCCTAGTTGGTAGTGCTCCTGCCTACGAAGCTGGTGGTCCTGGGTTCGAATCCCGGTAAGTGCAAATATTTGTGTGATGAGCACGAATATTTGTTTCTGAGTCATGGATGTTTTCTACGTATTTAAGTATTTATCTATCTATATAAGTATGTATATCGTCGCCTGGTACCCATAGTGCAAGCTTTGCTTAGTTTGGGGCTGGGATGATCTGTGTGACATTGTCCCCAGATATTATTTTGTAGGGGTTAATTACTTGCCACGGGGACTATGGTCAAACATGACAAGTTAAATTGTGAATGATGATATAGTGGAAGATGTTAAAAACTTTCTATTGATACGGCAAGTGTTTAAAATGGTTGCTTTATTATTATAATTTTTTTTTGTTTCTTTAACGTAAGATAGATTTATTAGTGTAGTACTAACATATTTCTAAGCCATTACCAACAAATTACTATGGATTAATTACTATCTGAAATAAATATATTATTATTTTTTTTTTTTAACTATAATTTTTTTCACTATATTTTTTAAGAGAGGTATAGTTCATCGTACATTTGCTCAAAGAGTAGTCCCCAGCCCGCCTGGGGATGTACCTCCACCTTACAGAAGACATTATTAAGCAACTAGGGTCGCGGTCAGTCCATAAATGGGTGACCGCCAAAGTGGTTTAACATCTGAGCGTCTCCGTGCTTCGGAGGGCACGTTAAGCTGTCGGTCCCGGTTGTAGTCATTAGACAACAGTCGTTTAGCCATGTCGGAGGCCTACTGGGCGGCTTGAACAACTCTGACATTAGGGTAACCACTGCCCATACGATACCAACCTAAGAAGACATTCCTTAATTATCCATCCACCCAAAATGTAAGTGCTTGCCACTTGTCTGTGTAGCATTCTCCATTTATCCCGTTGTAGAAACATCTCTTTTACTTCTTGATTACTGTCCACTTGTAATTTTTCTTTAAGTTGTTCAGTAAACATTCTTCTCGGTCTTCCTCTCTTTCTTCCTGGGTCTATCTTCCCTTCTATTATATTTCCGGATTAGATGTCCAATCATCTTACCCCATCTGGTTTCTATGTGTTTCAAAATTTGTTGTTCTTCATCATCAATAATAACATTAATAATTTTAATGTTGTGTTTCTGCGTGTGAGTAAGGTCGCCAGAGCTAATCGGGGTGGGGAAGGGTCAGCAACCGAAATCAAAAATCAGCTCCGATCCGAATCCTTGAAAACATGGTCCGAAATACTGCCTCACCGTATTTGCATCATAGTTTTCTCGATCTATATTCTCATGGATTCGGATCGGAGGTAGTGCGAAACTGTGGGTGTCTTGCGGCTGATATGGTGAAGTATACAATGATACATTTTTAAATGATTCTGTACATATCTACCTACCTAAGTAAAGGGACTAAACCATTGCTGTGGCAAACTTCTTAATTAATAAAGTCTCAAACATAGACGCTGTAATAGTTATGGAATGAAATATTTAAAACATAATAACAAACGTTCCTGCAATCTAAGCGCCATGATGGTTTCAGTATCTTGTTATTTCTCAGTTTAATTTAAATATGTAAATTTTATTAGGCATAATACAGACAGAGGAGTCTTGAATTGCAAATGAATGTGACATTACGTTTTATAGGCTGGTAGCCAATTCGCCGGCTCGTTTCCTTGGCGTTGACGACAAATTTTCACTTAGAAACACACTCCAATTTAGTGGTCTCCAATTGGATATACATTTGACCCTTATAACAATCTAATTACTTTAACAGCAAACGAGATTTCTGCGATTCGAAGTTCAAATTCAAAGAGAGGTTGAAAGGTCTATTTACTCAGGTACAGACGCCAGCACATCAAGCTACCCCAATCTGTCAAATTTCCCTAATTGAAAGTTAACCTTAGGCTTTTGTGATAAAGTTGAAAATCTATAAAAGAAATTTGTCAGATTGGGATAGCTGGATGTGCTGGCGTCTGTACCCATACATTTAGCTTCTATTCGTTGTATTTCAATTTGCCAATAATGTAGAACAAGCTAAATATCGAACCTTTTTTTATTTTAAGTGATGACTTAGGGAACAGAGACGTGGTCACTGTGGGTGTTATTAGACGTCTCAGGGTCACCCAAAGAGCAATGGAGAGGACTATAGAATAGAATAGAATAGAACTATGCTTGAAGTTTCTCTGAGAGATCTAATTAGAAATATTGACACCCGCGTGCGAAGTAACCGATATAGCCCGAAGAATTGCTTAGCTGAAGTGGCAGTGGGCAAAGCACGGCCGCTGGGGACAGAAAGGTTCTCGAGTGGCGACCACGAATCGGACGACGTTGTGAGGGCAGGCCCCCTACAAGGTGGACCGATGATAAGTAGCCGCTGGATGCTGGTAGCGTAAGACTGGCTAGTCCTTTGTCCAGCAGTGGGCGTCTTTCGGTTGATATGATCAAACAGTGATCATATTCTATTACAGGTGCAGTTATCTGTTGTTCAGTCCATGGATAGATTTAAGTTTTCTCTTCAATATATTATTCATAAATTTGTATATGGATTTATATATAATTATTAATAATAATAATATTCTGGGACATTACACGGCCATCTGGTCGTTCGCCTGGTACCATAGTACAAGCTTTGCTTAGTTTGGGGCTAGATGATCTGTGTGACATTGTCCCTAGATATTATTATTATTATCTGATTCAAAACTAAGCAGAACTTGTAGTATTGAAACCAGATAACTGATATTTTACTTATACTACTTTTCTTTTGTAAATACATACTTATATAGATAAATTACACCCAGACTCAGGACAAACAGACATGCGCACAAATATCTGTCCTGGGTGGGAATCGAACCCACGACCTCCGGCGTAAAAACAAGCATGTGCCAAGCACGCCAAATTATGTTTATGACTGCCTCATTGGTCTAGAGTTAGCGTGTTCAACCGCAGACAACTAGGTCCTGGGTTCAAATCCCGGGTCGGACAAAAAGTGATTTTGTGATTGTTTTTGTTAAGAAAATATCTCAATTTCAGTTTCAAGTCTGGAGAGCACGTAAAGCCGTAGATCCTGTACCTGACCTCGTTCCGGTCATGACTCTACTCATCTCATCGAATCACGAGAGTGATGTAATAGTGCCCCTGTGTTTGCGAACACACTCGTGCACTATAATATGTCCCGCGCCGATGGCTGGTCTACATTAAGACTGCCGCGTCGCCGAAATTCGACTAGAAGGATTATTATGTTTATATTTCTCGTTTAGAAGTACAGAATTATTGGTCGCAAAGATTCAAATGATGAAAGTCACTCACATCTTATCACGATTGTAATGCTAATAGCTGCCGCGATACGACCACAGCATAAACTTTGCTTTTAAAGCTACTCACCTTTCAATAAGATGTTTATGAAGCTGCTTTAATAAATATTTACTCATGTTTATGCTTATTAGATATGAATGACAACGGGAAAGGTTATTATTCGTTATGGTTGGCCACTGACGCTTGACCCTTTTGCCTTTCATTATAAATAACTAGCTGTGTCCCGCGGTGTCACCCGCGTTAAAGTAGGTTTGGCGTAAAAGAGTAACAAACATACAACTATACTCACAAATTTTCGCATTTATAATATTATTAGGATGTGTACCTCTAGCGGTTTTGGCAGTGCACGCCG
This sequence comes from Pseudoips prasinana, assembly GCA_951640165.1. Taxonomy (NCBI): domain Eukaryota; kingdom Metazoa; phylum Arthropoda; class Insecta; order Lepidoptera; family Nolidae; genus Pseudoips; species Pseudoips prasinana. The sequence continues at coordinate 24,177,082 of OX621260.1, forward strand.
AAATAGCTCGCAAATGGTAGACTTTTTCCTACTTACCCGACACTTATCGTCGTATTTTGGACAAATCATACAATATCTTTAAAAATTGTAGCCTATATGTTATTGTGATGTATAAGCTATATTATTGAAAAGTTTTATTAAAATCCATTCAGTAGTTTTAACGTAAAAAGAGTAACAAACATCCATCCATACTTACAAACTTTCGCGTTTATAATATTAGTAGGATAATGAATGCTATAACAGAATGCATAGTAATATTCATGATTTAAAGGTGGTCTTTATCATTACGAATCTACATCCCAAGTTCAAGAACTACTGCTGTCAGCCATTGTATTTTTGATTATTCAACCAAGGTATTTGCAAAGCTTGGCTATAAAAGAGCTATTTATTTGTGAAAGCTAACATGAGAAATAATAGTATAAATAAACAATTTAATGGTATATAGAACTACATTACAGATTAAGAAACAAGTTAGAATAGAATCAGCCATCATTTTCGTACTAATTAAATAATAAATATATGTAAAAATAAAACTAAAGTAAAAGTAACCGACGTAGCCCGAAAAATTACCAAGGTGATGTGGCAGTGGGCAGGACACAGGACACATAGCGCCTAGAGCTGACGGCCGCTGAGGCAGAAAGGTTCTCAAGTGGCGACCACGAACCTGAAAATGCAGCGTGGGCAAGATGGACCGATGATCTTGTAAGGGTCGGATCTTTGGGGGAGGTCTTTGCCCGGCAGTAGGCGTCTTAGGCTGTCTCGATGATGTTAAATAAATATCTTGGGACAGAACACACTGCCATCTGATCCCAAATTAGGCTGAGCCTGTACTATGGCAACCATACAACTGTTAAACATACTTATATACTTCTAAATACATAGCATACAAATACATAGAAGCTTATTTATATAGCTTATGACAATCGGTTTTTGACATAATTTACTAAATCAGTTTACTACAACACATACTAATCAAAAGTAAGTCAGCATGCGTTGTAGGCATATAGTGGACAATCGGTTTTCGGCATAAATTATTACACTACATGGATACAAGTAGGACAAAAATCAGTCTACTACAACGCATTCTAACCTAAAGTAGACAAGCATCCGTCGTAGGCTTATAGTGGACAATCGGTTTTTGACATAAATTACTAAACTATTACATACAATTAGGACGAAAATGAGTTGACTAAAACGTATACTAACCAAAAGTAGGTTAGCATGCGCTGTAGGCATATAGTGGAAAATCGGTTTTTGACATACATATATTACTATACTCCATGCATACAATTAGGACGAAAATCAGTTTACTAAAACGAATTCTAACCTAAAGTAGACGAGGATCCGTTGTAGGCTTATAGTGGACAATCGGTTTTTGACATAAATTACTAAACTATATGCATACAATTAGGACGAAAATTAGCTTACTAAAACGCATACTAACCAAAAAAAACTAAGCATGCATTGTAGGCATATAGTGAACAATCAGTTTTTGAAATAAATTACTATACTACATGCATACAATTGGGACAAACATTTGAGATTGATTTGTGATAATGAGACCCCAATGTCTGGTTTACGTCGTTGGAAATATTACGGTAAAACGTCCTCTAGGTCAAACATCAACAAGATGGACCGATCAAGTAAAAAAGGCGACCTTTTCCAAAAAACTGTAGCCCATAATGAAAGCACCTATGGACCGGAATAGATGGAGACAAATTATCCTATCAGGAGCAGTTATTGAACACGATTCTTGATGACAAGGGACCGAATAATAAGACAGAGTATATGCCAAATCTTTTGTATTTATGTGTGTAGTTTTTTGCATTAAAATATAAATCGAAACATTCTATGGCTTTTCATTTAGCTAATGACTGCGATACAGTATTCCATACTAATGCGATATAATAATAATATAATAATATCTGGACAATGTCACACAGATCATCCTAGCCCCAAACTAAGCAAAGCTTGTACTATGGGTACCAGGCGACGATATACACAGAAAATAACCATGACTCAGAAAAAAATATTGGTGCTCATCACACAAATATTTGCACTTACCGGGATTCGAACCCAGGACCACCAGCTTCGTAGGCAGGAGCACTACCAACTAGGCTACGGTGACTGTGTGGTGCGATTGTTAGCAAATTAAAAAAAATTGTAATCGGTTTTTTGTTACAATACAAATATTTGTTTTTATATTTTTTTCTATCGGAAGTCTGTTGGAAAAGGTTTTTTTTGAACTAAGGAGTATATTTTTACTATATTTTATTTGCTTAATTGAACTGACTATTAGTAGAATCAACAGTATTAATTAATTTCGTATTAATTAACTTTAATTTCGTATTATGTAAGTAATTAAAGTTAAAGTTTAATTAAATTAAACTTAGTATACCCTGCTCTAGCACTTAAAAAGATGAAATTAATTACGTATTATGTAAATAATTAAAGATAAAAACTAATTAAGTTAAACTAGGTATACCAACCCTCTCTAGCAAAACATACTCAAATACTTTTTTAATACAAACACTATTAATTAATTTCATATTATGTAAATCATTCAAGTTAAAGTTTAATTAAGTTAAACTAGGTATACCCTACTCTATCAAAACATACCCAAATACTATTTAATTACGAACGGTCACGCCACCGGTTTAAAATAAATAAATAAAAACCTTTTTCTGTGGGTTCTCTATCCCACTGTTTACACAAGTTAAAGGATCAAGTTCAAACAAAACAGAAACTTAAATCAAACAAAACACTATACAAATATAGAAAGAGAGTTTATAATAACAAAAATAAAGTCAAAGTAAAAAAATATTTATTCTGTAAAAAATTTACATTTATGTGGAATCGTCATATTTTTTTCACCCTGCCGTGCAGTGCATGACGTGGAAGCCACTGAGAAACACTGCCAGAAAACTCAGTAGGAATCCTTTTTTAAAATAAAATATACTTAAGATTAATTACAATCATGTGTGTAATCGACTTCAGACACCTCAATCCCAAGCACTTTTATCACTTAAATAATCAGAAATTTTGTAATATGCCCTGCTACACAATTTGGCTTTAATCATTCTTTTAAACTTATTCGTAGACAATTCTCTAATATCATTCGGAAGTTTGTTATAGAATCTTATACACCCAATTAAGTAAAACAAATAAAATAGCTTTCCTAACATGTTATGGCGGTTTGAGCGTCGCTAATTTCAGTTGTAAAACGTATATAAACTGGCGTATAATTGTCAAGACAGAGTGAGCCTATTCGTTCATAATGTGTTCTTAGCTTTACTGAATTTTAACGAGGTTTCCCGTACTGTCGCGATTCGCGGAATCAAAGGAGGGGCGAAATTCTGTTAAAACTTGCGAAGCGCGCGATTAGGCGTTCCGAGGTGTATGATTACACATTCAAATTCCACTTTGAGTGGCTATACTTAAAAGGGAATTTATTTGTCGCGCCTTTTTCAGTTGTGTGTATGCGAAGGTCTTTTTTAGGCGCCTCACTTCTTCACTGATCGTACTCTTAAACGGCTGAACTGATCCTATGAGGTCCTGGGTACAAATCCCGGGTCGGGCTAGATAGTGAAGAAAATTGCTCACTGTGAGCCTGAAGTCGGGAAATTACACCCACGTGCTTCGTCAAGCCGTCGGTCGTGTGCTTGTCCTCTTTCCGGTCGTCTCGCTATTCGTCCTATCGGATCATTGGAGTGATGAAGTAGAGTACCTGTGTTGTTTGCACACACACTTGTGAACTATAATGTAAAAAAATACAAATATACTGCATATATTTGTATTTTTCTTTGCTTGTATTTTTTTTTTACTTATATTATTACTGTCATAAATCAATGTAGCTATAACAGCAATTGTATTTTCTTTATATCAATATGTAACCTATGGAGTGGGCTCTGGTGACCTGTAATACAGGTTTTTATTAAACCTACCACGGGCACCAGCTCTCATAAAGTAGATTTGACTGAATTATATCCTTTACTGTTGTTGCTAACCTACTTGTGTAAACTTTATGAGAGAAATAAATGATTTTATTATTAATACCTTGGACACGTCTTGACCGCTGGCATGAAAGACGATGAGGATATTGAGCGTGAGCGAAGGGCGCTGTCGGTTAGGGCAAATATGATAGCTCGCAGATTTGCACGTTGTTCACCGGGTGTTAAAAAACCCTGTTTCGTGCATACTGCACTTCGTTTTACACGTGCAGTCTGTGGGCTCATTATACGCAGAAATCGTACAGCGCCCTTCGCGTACAATATAATAATGCGTTCAGGATATTGATGGGGTTGCCCCGCTTTTGTAGTGCATCAGGGATGTTTGCGGATGCTCGAGTTGATTGTTTTTATACAACTATGAGAAAACGATGCGCTTCCCTGGTGCGCCGCGTACGGGTCAGCCCCAACATTATCATGAGCTGTGTGGCCAGCAGACTCGATTGTCTCTATGTGAGTCGCTGCTGCAAGTGTTGGGAGAGTGGCAGTGATTGTGTGTGTGTGTGTGTGTGTGTGTGTGTGTGTGTTGTTATAGGAATACTAATATAGATGTAAGAATTATTGTTACTAACAAATATGAGTCATGTTACTTGATTTAATTAAATTATTATTATTATTATAATAGTAGTCGGCTAGTCTCCATTAAGACTGGACGCCGTGGCCGAAGTTCAAGTAATTAAACCATTGATTCGCGGGAGGCTTCACACACCCATACTCAGACAGAAAAGCAATTTTTAGGTCACACAAATAGTTATCCTGTGGACTCGAACCCGAGGCCGAGGCTGCCGAAGTAGTAACCTGGTAATCACCTTAGCCACCGCGCAAAATTGGGTGCATTCGGCTTGGCAAAAGATTTGATCGGGCAAGTGTCATTTGACCAAGACAGTGAGACCTGGTTTCAGATTCTATTAGACTTCCGATACACGAAATAATAACTATTGACGTTCTCATTGCAAGTGAGACTACGTGCACTCATTATCGAGGTCACCGAGACATGCAGGGTGGTCCTTCAACCGAACAGAGATTAACAAAAAACCTTCAATTCAAGCAAAGGTTGTTCGGTGCGCAAATATATCTTCGACATGCCGGATACAGGGATTTTCTTTATAAACTTTGCAATTCTCATTTTTTTTATTCACGTTAACTTTAAAAAAGCGCTTGTAAATAGTCAGAACATGTTCGTAGTAATATAGTTAACTATGTTACTACAAACATGTTCTGACTATTTACAAGCGCTTTTTTAAAGTCTATAATTATGTATACAAGAAATACATATTATAATTAATTATAATATAATATTTCTTGTATACATAATTTTTATAAATGACATTTGTCATAATACATTATGTACAGACGCCAGCACATCAAACTACACCAATCTGTCAAATTTCCCCAATTGAAAGTGAACTTATGCTTTTAAGATAAAGTTGAAAATCTATAAAAGAAATTTGACAGATTTGGGTAGCTGGATGTGCTGGCGTTAGTACATCGATTTCATAAACCTTATCCAAATTCTGAACATATTATAACTGCTGTGAAAATCTATACTGTGATGCAAATGTTTCCATTGTAGGGTCAGCAAGGGATGGGTAACGCTAAATGCTTAATGCTCTCAAATAAACTGGCCTTAACTGCAAACGGCCACAAGTAGAGGTCGCTGGCTAAGTCTAAGTGTAGCCGTACTTCAGCTTTAAGCCATAGATTACTATAATTTAACAACTACATACTCGCGTTTATATTAACTGTAGATTAAGTAGTGTAGTCACAAAGATAGAAAAAGGTATGGTGAGATAGTTTGGGTATTTTGAAAGAATGAATGAAAGAGGACTGACAAAAGAAGTATACCTGGCCTGTGTGAATGGGACAAACGGAAGGGGAAGACCTCGTAGAACATTCTCTGACCGAATCGGAGACCTTCTCAGAAGTACTCTAAACCGGCGAGCATGTATGAAGAATATAATGACAGTAAACGAGGCAAAAGAGGGGTGCAAATATCGTGACAAATGGAAATCCGTTGTCTTTGCCTATCCCTCTGGGAAACAGGCGTGAGTCTATGTATGTAGATTAAGTATTCTTACCGAGAAAGTAATGTACTATGCATACATCATAACAGCTGTAAAGGTCCACTGCTGGATAAAAGCCTCCGCCAAGAATCATCCCAGGGGGAATCTTTAGGGGGATATGCCATAATCGCCAGGCTTGGCTGTCGGGTTGGCAATCACAGTATGATGGTCCTGCTGCCTGTCCTCTAGTAGATATTCCCTTAGGTCGACACCTACGCCCCTCACAAGATGAGACGGAGTGATAATATTCTGATATTCACCGCCGTTGCCATACAGAAAACATGTATACAGAGTGATGCTAGTAAATTATTAAGTATGTATTTAAAGCCTTTTGTCCGGTGTTCTTTTTTCATAAATAATTACGAGCTTCAAACAAAAGTTATATTAGCTTCTAGCTGTGCCCCACGGTTTTACCCGCGTGAATTTTTATAAATCATCATAGCTCCCCCCCCCCCCCCCCTCCCCGTAGGTGATAGCGTGATAATATGTAGCCTATATGTTGACCCGACCTCTTAGTAATATTCATGCAAAATTTGAAGTAAATCCATGCAGTACTTTTTGAGTTTAGCCCGGCCATACAGACAAACAGACAAAAAATCTAATAACTATATTTTTTTAGATCACGCCCCAAGTATCCTTTAAAAAAACTATTCAATGTACAGTTTTGACATTCCTAAGATTTTATTATATGTAGATGTGTAAGCCTTTTGTCCGATGAACGTTTTTCATAAACAAATACGAACTTTAACCGAAAGCTTTATTATCTATTCAATGCTAAGTTGCCTCATCTTTGACTGGTCTGTTGGTCAAGTGGTTAGTGACCCTACTGCTACCCAGAGGTCGTGGATTCGATCCACACCCAGGAGAAATCTATGTGCGATGAGCACGAGTCTTTGTTTGGTGTCTGGGTGTAATTTATCTATAATATGTATGTTTTTGTATCAGTTTTCTGTTTGCCATAGTGGGCTCCGCTTAGTTTGGGATCCTATAGCAGTGTGTCAGTTGTCTCAAGATATTTACACACACATAGACTCACGCCTGTGTCCCAGAGGGGTAGGCAGAGAACACGGACTTCCATTTATCACGATCCTTGCATACCTCTTTCACTTGATATTAAGATATTTATTTATTTAAAAATATCATCGTATAAGCATTTGTGTTATCTATGAATGTAAGACGTCATTTTTTTATACATAAATGTACCTATACCCAATTTTCATCTCTAGGTTTTGAGTTAGGTTTATGACTCGCAACTCTATTAAATTCAACTCCAGTTTATATCAGACTAGCTGTGCCCTGCAGTTTTACCCGCGCTAATCTTTATATATTATAGCCTATATGTTAGTCCAGGGTATCAGTTAACTCTAAACAAAATTTTATTAAAATCGCTCCAGCCGTTTAGACGTGAAGAAGTTAACAAACGTACACACTCACAAACTTTTGCGTTTATGTAGTCTATTAGTGTGATATTATTTACACTACAATTTTTATCAAAGATTTCTCAATATAAATACAGATAATAAATAATATTAAAATGCTGTCATGTGAGTAAAATGAAAACATTTTCAATTTGCTACAAATAATCAACTGTTTATATTGAGTTCAATGGATGACTAGCCGTCCAGACTTGCAGACGTTATCTTGGCATAAAAACACAAAAGAAGATACTTGAAATCTGATGACAGCGCCCCCTATCTGTTCCACTCAAGCACACAAAACATTTTAACGAAATCGTGTTTGTGTAATTTCATCAAAAACTTTTAGGTTAGCTAATACTGAGATTATTGACTAATGAATTTTGTAACATTATAATAGCTTCCAAATAACTCGCCTATCTAAAAGTAATTTTTCTATTACTTGGAAAAAAATAATATATTTTCCAGTTAAACAATGATATTACTCTTTATAACATCAGCTATTTGACAACAAAAACTCGCCAAAATCGATCCAGCCATATCGCAAATTAAAGAAACTGAAACGCAGACAAAAATAAATGTCTCTAGAAAATCTACTTTTTGCCATTGCAGAGAGACACTTATATTTTATTTATTTACTAATTGTAGTGGGTGTTTCACCCACGTTAAACTTTTTTATAAATTACCGCCTATTTATCCGGACTACAAAGTTTATTTGCGATAAAGAGTAAAAAAACCGGCCAAGTCCGAGTCGGACTCGCACATGAAGGGTTCCGTAGCAGCAAGTATTTCAGTTGCTTAAATGAAAGCAAATTGCGGTTTATAACGTATTAAAAAAAAACTACTTGCTAGATCTCGTTCAAACCAATTTTCGTTGTGAGTTTTATGGTAATGTACATCATATATTTTTATAACTTTTATCATTCTCTTATTTTAGAAGTTACAGGGGGGGACACTCATTTTACCACTTTGGAAGTGTCTCTCGCGCAAACTATTCAGTTAAGACAAAAATGATATTACAAACCTCATTATGATTTTTGAAGACCTATCCATAGCTACCCCACATGTATGGGTACGGTCAAAAAATTTTTTTGAGTTTCAGTTCTATGTATGGCGACCCCCCAAGATTATTGTTATTTTTGTGTGAAAATCTTAATGCAGTTCACAGAATACACCTACTTACCAAGTTTCAGCAGCACAGCTCTTATAGTTTCGGAACAAAGTGGCTGTGACATACGGACGGACAGACAGACAGACAGACGTGACGAATCTATAAGGGTTCCGTTTTTTGCCATTTGGCTACGGAACCCTAAAAACACATACATCTATACCACAGTATACATATGGACAGTAAGGTAATTAAGCGTAGTTAATGAAATAATTACCTACGCTCTGTAGGGTTGTAACTTTTGATGTTTTAGATACCTATTATTGTTTTTTATTAAAACATTTTAGTTTCATAAATAAACAGGAGGGTTAAAATACGAAAGCTCCCGTTTTGATGAAGCCGATTTCAAACAGCCGTATACTACGCAATACGCAAGTGGATTTTTATAAAGATTGCGGATTTAAACTTATACGTGCCCACTTGTTTTGACGCGGCACTCACTACTGAGAGCACTGCGACAACCGCTTAGGGGTCTTGTCGATGCGCATGTTTGAGTGCCGTTTCGACTGGTTGTAGGTAGTTTCCGTACTGTCTATTTTGTATACTGTGTCTATATTCACAAAATTTTTCATTTATAATATTATCTTATCTTATCTTTGATGGGGTGTACTTGCGTACAGCACTTCGACCCTTCAGGATCTTTTGTACTAAATTACCTTTAGCTTGGACGCAGAATTAGTTATCAAATAAACTGTAAACGGCTATGTTCTGGAGATACATATATTTTAGCACGTTTTATTAACTACTTTCTCAGCAATAAAACGTTAGGAACTCTTCAAAGGGCACTTAAACCGTTCTCAGTTGAGTGTCGCATAAAACGGGCGATAGGCACCGGAATTAACTCTTCTCTATAGATACCACTTGTGAGTAATAGTTTTTTAAGGACAGCACTAACCACTATAATTACGCAAGTTTAGGGCCGAATTACGCGTAATATATAGTTTAGGAAGAGACACGTATTATGGCATATCCCTCTAAATGGCGGACTTAAATAGATTGTGGAAATAGGGGAGGCCTTTGTCGAGCAGTGGACGTCTATCGAAGGACTTGATAATGATGAATAGATACTTAGATAGTTTATAAGGGAACAATATCTATACATATAATAAAATCGTAGGAAATTCTAAACTGTACACTTAATATTTGTTTAAAAGGATACTTGGGGATCTACAATCGATATCGAAGCCAAAAATATAGTGTTTAGAAGTTTTGTCTGTGTGTCTGTTTGTCTGTATGTATGTCCGGGCTAAACTCAAAAAGTACTGCATGGATTAACTTATTATTACGCTATCAACTAAGGGGGAGGGGCAATTAATAAAATTTTACGCGGGTAAAACCGCGGCGCCCAGCTAGTGATGAATATATACTTAGATAGTTTATAAGGGAACAATATCTATATTTCTATACATATAATGAAATCGTAGGGAAGTCAAAACTTTACATTGATTATTTTTTAATAATGATACTTAGGGCGTGATCTACAATCGATATCGAAGCCAAAAATATAGTGTTTAGAATTTTTGTCTGTGTCTGTATGTATGTCCGGGCTATACTCAAAAAGTACTGTATGGATTTACTTCAAATTTTGCATGAATGTTACTTAGAGGTTGGGTCAACATATAGGCTACATATTATCACGCTATCATCTGCGGGAGGAGCTATGAAATTATCTATAATCTATAAAATTTATCGCGGGTAAAACTGCGGGGCACACCTAGTAAATAAATAAATACAAAATATCCTGGGACATTATTCACACACTGCCATCTGATTCCATATTAAACAGAGCTTGTACTATGGAAACCAGATATCTGACACAAGACTGTACTGGACGGGCCTGTTGGCGTGGTTAGCAAATGCTTGCTTTAAACGCCGGAGATCGTGGGTTTGATTCCCACCCAGGACAGATATTTGTGTGCGTGAACATGTCTGTTTGTCTTGAGTCTGAGTGCCATCACATTAATATTATAAAGGCGAAAGTTTGTGAGTATGTGACTGTGTGAGTGTCTGAGTGTGTATGTTTGTTACTTCTTCACGTCTAAACGGCTGGAGCAATTTCAATAAAATTTGGAATGGAGGTAGCTGACACCCTAGATTAACACATAGGCTATAATTTATAAAGTTAAACGTGGGTAAAACCGCGGGGCACACCTAGTATCACACTCATATTACAAAGGCGAAAGTTTGTAAGTGTGTATGTTTGTTACTTATTCACGCAAAATCAACCGGACAGATTTTGATGAAACTTTGTAGTAATATAACATATAGGCTATGATTTATAAAGTTTAACGCGGGTAAACCCGTGGGGTAAAGCTAGTTATAAATAAATTAAACCTAGACACAGAACAAATAATCATACTCATCACACAAAGATTTGTCCTCGGTGGGGATCGAACCCACAAATCCCCCTCTCTAGCTAATCAATCAGAGTCACTAACCGCTAGACCTAGGTCAGTCAATTATTAAGCGTACTCAAATATCTCTACTTAAAAGAAGTTACTGAAATATGTAAAAAGATTTTTTATCTAAAACACTCTGAAGTGAGATTCATTTAAATTTTATTAAGTGTCCGTAAAATAAAAGCGGCCAAGTGCGAGTCGGAATCGCCTATGAAGGGTCAGTAGAAAGTATTTTAGTTCATTAAATGAAAGGTTAATTGCGGTTTACGGTTTAATACGTATTCAAAAATAATACCAACTGGATATCGTTTAAACCGATTTTCGGTGGAGGTTTGCTTAGTAATGTACATCACATATTTTTTTTAGTTTTATCATTCTCTTATTTTAGAAATTATAGTGGGTCGGGACACATTTTAGCAGTTTTGAAGTGCGCAAACTATTTAGGTTTAAAAAATATATATTACAAACCTCAATATCATTTTTGATGACGTCTCCATAGATACTCAACAAGTATGGGTTTGATGAAAAAAAAATGATTTTCAGTTATAAGTTTGGGGAATCCCCAAAATTTATTTGTTTTTTTTTCTATATTTGTGTGAAAATCTTAATGCGGTTCACAGAATGCATCAACTTACCAAGTTTCAACAGTATAGTTTCGCAAAAAAGAGGCTGCGACATACAGACGGACAGACGAATGACGAATCCATAAGGGTTCAATTTTTTGCCATTTGGCTACGGAACCCTAGATCCGAATCCAAAAGCACTTTTAAAAAGTCCGATTGTTCAAATATTTACGACCTTTATAAAGTACTTAATAAAAGTGATCTCAACGCATATTTTATACACAATTTATTTTCTGTTTGTTTTTACGAGACGTTTCTTATTTCTTCATGCCAATTACACCGGCTAAGGCGCTTAAGTGTCTGTAACTAATCTAGAGACTCTTCTTATTATGGTGCCATTAAAGCTCTAACTTAGAATCATAACGTTAATTTAACTTAATTCTAACGAACTAACGAACATTTTCATTAAGGCGTGTTCTTACGGAATAAAAAGAAATCTAGGTTTACATTTTAAATAACATTTTATCACAGTTTCATCTTTAATGATCTCTAATGATCTTAAAAGGTGGATACATTTTTGAAATCAAATAAAATATTCATCATGACACTGTTGCGTACAAATGGTTGCCATCTTCATCACAAGTCATCTCGCCACTTCGTGTTCAGGGTTCGATTCCCGTACAGAACAATATTGGTGTGAACCATAAATAGTTGTCCTGAGTCTGGATGTGTTGTCCATCAATTATATGTTTGTAAAGTGCCCCGCGACAAAGGGATACATTTCGCTAGCTTTAATAAAAAAATAATTGTTCTCCTTGCCAGTCAGACTGATATTTGAGTTAATAGACATAATCGCAATATAGATATTTATTATGCATTTTAATTTCATTCGCTCAAAGAGCAGCCCGACTGGGGAAATACCTCCACCTTAAAGAAGATATTCCTTAATAATAACATTAATAATTTTAATGTTGTGTTTCCGAGTGTGAGTAAGGTCGCCAGCGCTCATTGGGGTGGGGGGAAGGGTCAGCAACGCTTGCTGACTTTTAAAGGCCGGTAACGCACCAGTGACACCTCTGGTTTTGTAAGTGTCCATGGGCGGCGGTGATCACTTACGATCAGGTGACCCACGTGCTCATTAGTAGCCCTTTGAAAAAAAAAAGTACTTCGAACGGAGCTTTTCTGTAGGTTGTTTACAATTAATGTTAAACCTTGTGTATAACCAGCAATGAGCGACCGAACTTTGCTTATTTTGGCCATAACTCGCGAAAGTTTTCCCAGACAAGAAATGTACGCACAGTTTTTCATCCATTCAAATTTCCTTTTCTGTAAATTTCACCGAAGTCTAAAGCCATTTAAACAGTTGCGTCATCTACAAGAGCATCATATATTTATGATAAGCTAAAATATACCTACACACAGCATATAATATAATGAATGCCTGGTTGGTCCAGCGTTCAAACGCTGATAGTTTCTGGGTTCAATACAGGGTCGGACCAAAAAGAGAATTTGAGATTTTTGTCTTAAGAAAATGTCTCAGTATAAACCCGAACCCCCCATCTTTCATTGGTGTCGTGACACTAGTTGTCCTATTGAATCACGAGAGTGATTTAATAGAAAGTGCCCTTATGTTTGCGCATACACTTGTGTCTTCATACTAGTCTTGTCTAGGTTGCCTGGAAGAGATCACATTTAGTGATAAGGTTGCCAATTGTACATTTTTGAATGTAACTATGTTATTGTATTCTTGTATCCTGTAATGTTTTAGTGTACAATAAAGAGTTATCTTATATCCCACGCAGATTACTAGTTTTCAGTGAAATTGGCCGCTGAAATTCGATCAGAAGAACATTGAATTCAAAATAAAAGCATGACTATAACTTGGACTTTAAATTGGAGCATGAACATAAATAAAATTAAAGATATATTTCTATCAAAAATATGCTTTTCTATCTAAACAGATGTTTGCATACAAATTGCATTGGCAGGTAAGTCAACGAAATAACGTTATATCATTGTTAGGAGCAGTTGAATAATGGAGACTATTACCAAGGAGCATAGGTTACGGGCGAGCAAATAAACAGCTCAAACATTTAATATGGACTGCTATAGTGGTTGCAGACAATACTCGAAATAACTAGTAATGTAATTGTTACTGAATGTTACGAGTATATACTAGGACTCTTGTAACGTAGTATATTTGGTACTATATTATCGGGTACAGCAAACTAATAAAATAAATACTGTTTACTGAACAGAATTAGAATATATACATGCACAGACGCCAGCACATCAGCTTGATGTGCTGGCGTCTGTGCATGTAAATTTCCCCAACTGAAAGTGAACCTTAGGCTTATGTGATAAATTTGAAAATCGATAAAATCAGACAATATGTAGTAAAAATATAAAATTTAGATAATTAAACCTACACATGATCCTTGTACTTGAATTAAATATATAACTTAATTTAAGTTAGTTAAATATCGTTACTGTTATAAAATAAATCTTATTGTAAATTATTTCCTACAATCCGGGTACCTAAATATCTATATGTACCTAGAAATAATTATAAATTAATTATATATTACTACAAACATGTTCTGACTATTTACAAGCGCTTTTTTAAAGTCTACGTGAATAAAAACCTTTTTTATTTTATTATAAAGAAATTTCACAGATTGGGTTAGCTGGATGTGCTGTCGTCTGTACAATAGGCAGTCTTATCACAGTCAGCGATCTCTTCCCGACAAACCCAGGATGGACTAGACCTCTCGCTTAACAGTGAGGGTCTCCATGATATCTGGCTCAAAAGCCCCGCTCATTAGTATGTCCGGAGAAGAATATTGTCTCTAATGAAAACAATAATATGCAGAACCAGGGTCTTTATGGTAAAACTCAATCAAGTTGGCGCAAAAAGCGTTAAGAAATATCGAATGAATTGTATACATTTGAGTCACAGGACCACGGTGCGGTGGCGGAGCCGTTAACGCATATGGGGCCGGATACCCCGTGATCGTGGCTTCGATTCCCACCCGCACTTAAATTTATACAACTCATTTTAAAGATGTCTGAAAAAATCAAGCACCCATGACAACTAGAATCAGAACAAAGATCAGTCAAAGTATTATTACGGAGGTCTAAAACATTTAAGGTATGTCAAGTAGTTCATTGCTACGAGTATGTATATCAACGTTTGTGTTCCAATTTTTAGTTTGTGATTCGAGGGATTCGTTAAGACAAAGAGCCACCCCTTAAGGAATAGGGAAAAGGAAAGGAGAATAACATTATATCTCTCAAGCAAATAAAACACAGCAAATAATATTATTGAAGGCAAACAGAACGTGATCTATCTATTGAATAATAATGACTTGAGTTAGGCATCTGGCTTTAAGATATGTATGTAAATATGACTCAGGTAAGTACATAATATTATCTTATCTAATCGTAGAAATATTACCCTTCCAAAGGTAACTTAATACGTAATTTGTTGCCGACATGTGGGGAATTTACTTGGCACGACTAATGGTACAGTCACACGAAATATCTGTGTAATTTTCATTTATTTACCAACCCTATCTTTGTTTATGTTAGTGCTGGGTCATGCGTAATTAATGCTCTTGTTTATTCGGAATTTATTTTTAATTCGTAAATAAAAATAAATTTTAAAGTTTGTATTAAAATACAAGCGTAATAGGCTATATTATTAAGTAGTACGTGTATGTGACATTCTAACTTACATACACAATAAATAATAATAATTATGTCATCCTACCCGAATTTCGGCCACGGTGGCCAGTCTCAGTAGAGACTAGCCATCTGCACGGGATATATTATAAACATAAACACAGGAGCACTTTCTATTCCGTCACTCTCATGATCCGATGGGACGACTATCGACACGACAGGAAAAAGTCTAATATATTAAGATTTTTTTTCTTTTTACAGAAAAATCCCATAATGATAAAACTAAAACACACATACTAAAAGGTATGAAATAAAATATACTACATAAAACAAATAAAACATGTTTGTTTGTCCTGAGTGTGGGTGTAATTATCTATATAAGTACGTATTTTCAAACGAAAAGTAGTATATGTAGTAAATCAGTTATCTGATTTCAAGTGTACAAGCTCTGCTATTGCCTTTTTGTCTGGTGTTTTCCGACTTCAAATATCAAATTTAACACGACCTTAGCCTTGATAAGTCTTTAAATAAATTATACCACCCGAAAGATGTTCACTGCTGGTGAAAGACCTAATCTAAAGATCTCCAAATTATATCCATCATTATGGGGGGTCATGCCATAATCTTCACGCTGGACTGACGGGTTAGCGATTGCTGTATGATGGTCGTAGTACTCAGAGAAACGCTGCTGCCCATACTCTGGTTTATAGACAACTTCTTACCCCCCCCCCCCCCTCATCCCTCAGATCCCTCAGAACATCACCACCCCATCTCATCCTGTGGGGGGTGTAGAAGTCGACCCGAAGGAAAATCTACCAGAGGACGGGCAACAGCTTCTTTCTGAGTACTGTGACCAACATATTGCGATCGCCAGCGCGTGGTGATTATGGTATATCCCCCCAAGATGATTCGTGGGGGAGGCTTTTGACCAGCGGTGAACTTCTTACATCTGTTATGTTGATTGTATGTATTACATAATAGAACATTTATATGTCATCTTACAAAGTAATTTATTAAACATGTCATTCGGAATCCTATGCCAGACTTCAGGAACATTTGTAGAAAGTCAGTAGCTTTTATTTATTGGCCGTCAAAAATTCGTCATAACTATAGAACGTTTGTTCGACAAGCCAACGCTTCAGTCGACACTTAAAACAAGACAAGTTAGGCGCCGCGGTGACATTATAAGGAATCCTAGTATACAGTCGGTCCCATTGCATGTGTCAGCTTACAATACTTTGTTTATATCAGAGGGCGACAAACGAGCAAGTGGGTCACCTAATGGTAAGTGACACCGCCGCCCATGGACACTCGCAAGTCGGAACACCGGAGTAGTCGCGGGTGCGTTGCCGGACTTTAAGAGTCAGCCAACAAGTATTGCTAACCGTTCCCCCTACCCCAATGATCTATGGCGACCTAACTCACACGCAGATACACAACATTAAAATTATTAATGTTATTATTAAGGATTTTTTTAATGCCAAATAGGTTTGCGCTTGACTACGATCTCATCTGATGGTAAGTGAAGATGTGGTCGAAGATGGACCGCGCGTACCCATAAGATGCCTGTTCACTCTAACCTTGAATAAACCCATGTTATATGAGTCTGGAAACACGTAATTTGGGAGGTTGTTCCACAGCTTAGCCGTTCTGTAAGGTGGAGGTACTTCCACAGTCGGGCTGCTCTTTAAGCGAATTAACGCTGTGCCCGACCTCTACATAATTCTATTTTTTGGAGAAGAATCATAATAACTTAGCAAAAAAATAACTATGTAGAACCAGGGCCCTTATGATAATACTCATGAACACTCGCAACACCAGAGGGGTCGCGGGTGCGTTGACGGCCTTTATAAGAGTCAGCAAACCAGTATTGCTGAGCCTTCCCACACCCGATGAGCTCAGGCAACCTTACTTACCCGCAGAAACACCATTAAGTATTTAATGTTATTATTAAGGAATGTCTTCTATAAGTTAGAAGTACTTTCCCAGTCGGGCTGCTCTTTAAGCGAATCAACGCTGTGCCCTACCTCTCTTAAAAGCATTGTACTGACGTGAGTTTTTGGGCGTTCCTAGTGTTGTATAAGCTCAGCATGGCCTTTATTTCATACTAGCTATGCCCCGTGGTTTCAGTAACAAACATACATCCATTCATCTATAATCACAAACTTTCGCATTTATAATAGTGTATAATAGCATGTGTGCCTATAGCGGTTTTGGCAGTGCACGCCGGAATAGCTCGCAGATGGTAGATTTTTTCCTACTTACTTGACACTTATCGTCATATTTTGGACAATTCACCCACTATCTTTATAAATTGTAGCCTATGTGTTATTCTGATGTATAAGCTATATGATTGTAAAGTGTTATTAAAATCCATTCAGTAGTTTTACGTGAAAGAATTACAAACGTCCATCCATCCATCTATACTTACAAACTTTCGCGTCTATAATATTAGTAGGATTAAACTTGATAACTTTATCTTATTGGTAGGTACCTTATATGTTAAAAGGTAAAAAAAAATGTGTAGTGATGTGCGGCTGACTGTACAATAGATAATTTGATCGCTAGGATCCCTCTTGGCGCTTAAGCGATTTATATAATTTACGGGGTTAGATTAATTTTGTGATTAAATTCACTATCAAAATATTTTATTTTTAATTTTTATTTGGCCTATTGGCGAGCTTGACTAAAGACAACGACTAATAAAATCTTAGATAAATGTAACTGGCTGAGATAAAGAGAGAAAGAAAATACAGCTCGTATTTTCTTTCTCTCTTTACCTTCACCTCTCTTTCTCTCGCACAGTACACATGGCTAGACATGAAACTATACCTTTCCAGTATAAGCTGATCTCGCGGTGTATAGAATTTCCATACAATGACAGGCCAGCTTATGTTGGAAATGTATAGCTTGATATGTAGCCGTGCGTACTATACGAAGGGTAACTCTTTTTCTTTATATCTTCGATAACCTATATATCTTTTTTTTTATTTTTAAAAAGACAACGCCCCCGTTATGGAATAATCCCTGTGTCGCGGGGTACTTTACAAACATAATAATAGACGGACACAAATAAAATCTAGACTCAGAACATCTATTTATGGGTCACACAAATAGTTGTCCGGTGCGGGACTCGAACCCGCGACACGAAGCGGCGAGGCGACTGTCTTAGCCGCTGCGCCACACGTGCAGTCAAGATCTCCCTCTCAACTTCCGTTTGACTCGCCCTATCACAATTCTCGAAACGCTCCCGTAGCGCAAAAACCAGCTTACACCCCAAATCCCAATCCAAGCGTGTATGAAGAAGTTTTACTTTGAAAACATAACTTTTATCCATTTAATAAATACCTTCATTGCATAAGTATTTTAATTAACCTTCATTACATAAGTATTTAAATTTTCAACGGAATAAATTGAACAAGAAAATTCATTCAAAAGTACCATCCCAGCACTTACGTTCCCGGTCAATCATAGCCCGTAGTTAGCTTGCGACAAATTAAAACGTGACAGGCATTCATTAGTTGGGGCACCCACCCAGTCACCAGATACTTGGAGCATGCATAAATAATAGGTCCTCTGTACTTTAGGTTCGTTAGAGAGTGATGTAAGCTACAAAAACCATGAGTACAAAGAATTTAAGTCACTCAGTCTCAACAATCATATATGAGTAATAAAATTTATATGAGTACTTTTATACCCGGTATTACCCGCGTTAAACTTTATAAATTATAGCCTATGTGTTGATCCAGGGTGTCAGCTATCTCCATACCAAATTATGTTAAAATTGCTCTAGCCGTTTAGTCGTGAAGATGTAACAAACATACACACTCTCACACTCACAAACTTTTGCCTTTATAATAATAGTTTCAGATTACTCCATAAACTGTAAGTTATGAAAGTCTTATCCTATGATAGTATCAGAGTTCAATCAAAATTTAAACAAATAAGCAAAAAATTAACAATCATCAAATTAAAATCTAACATTAAAATTGTCAGTAGAAAATGTTAGGTCAGATGTCAAATAATTAATAATAAACAATTTAGATACTATTAAGCAGAACAACAAAACATCACTAGTGTTGCTCACCAGTTATTAGTTTAAACCATTTAGGTTCGATATGACAATCCTGACGCGATGCTATCATCCTCAGGATGCCACTGCTGCTATCACTCGTGCAAAAAGAGAGTAATTTTTCTTCTCATGACATCATGGAAGCTATTCGTGCGGGCCTCCGCAAACATACTTGATGCGCTGCAGTCTCTAGGAAGTTTTTACAGCATTCTGAAGAAATTAATATACTGAACACGCAAGACATGGGCCGCCCGACAAGTATAGACGACCCAAAGGGCACTCGAGTATAAAGTTTGGCAATATGCCTTAAAACGTTTGATTTTCACATAACTGCAACACCAGAACTTACGCACACTTTGATATTTTCCAACTGAACTTTAAGAGAATGGCTATTGAATTATTTAAAAGGACTGCACATTACCTTTTCATGCTCATCATTAAATCACGCGAGATTACACTAAGTATTTAACTTTATTTCCCAGACATTGGCGTGGGCTAGACGTCTACTACAGACGCCAGCACATCAAGCTACCCCAATTTGTCAAATTTCCCCAATCGAAAGGGAACCTTATGCTTATGTGATAAAGTTGAAAATCATAAAAGAAATTTGTCAGATTGGGGTAGCTTTAAACTTTGTATTAATATGTTTAATAATAATAATATCTTGGACAATGTCACATAGATCATCCTAGCCCCAAACTAAGCAAAGCTTGTACTATGGGTACCAGGCGACGATATACATACTTATATAGATAGATAAATACTTATATACATAGAAAACATCCATGACTCAGAAACAAATATTCGTGCTCATCACACAAATATTTGCACTTACCGGAATTCGAACCCAGGAACACCAGCTTCGTAGGCAAGAGCACTACCAACTAGGCTACGGTAGGTAGGAAGTATGTAACTGTTTGATGTCCAAATAAAACAAAAGAATAAATGAAACCTCATCTTTTAGATAGGTATTCTAATTTCATAAGATCTTGAAATTTCAACAAGTAAATTTATGTGGGTACTTTAATTGTATTTGTCAAAATAAAGAACTCCGACTACCAACAAATTGTATTCTTGTTCAAGAACAAATTGAAACTCATCGTGTTTCTATCTCATTGTTTATTTTAATTATAGCTCAAATAATAAATATTTAATTAATTAAATTATTTAACTTGATTACGGAACACTTTTATTAAGACTTAGCTGTGCGTTTGTATGTTTGTCAGCGGGCTTTTCTTTTCGGGAATAGCCACTCCTTCTCACCCACCACTTGCACCAGATGCTCTATTTCATTATTCTTTTGGAGTGTCTCTACAATAGAGAATATTCTAGAGCATGTCGCTTAAATTAAGCTACTGGTTGAGGGCCTTCTGCGCTAGCCAACTGCTCATTGTCTTCAATTCTTTAATTTTAATATAGTAGTACTAACTTGTTATTTATTGAAAGATTTAACAAATATGTGATAAGACATACCGCACGGATGGACTAATATATATTTTTTTGTTACTTTCATACTGTTTAATGTAATTTGTAAGTTATTAAAGGAAAATTTAATCTTTTTAGTTTACCACTTGTTGACAGCTTGACATGTTTTTTTTTAATTATACTAGTTTTAGTGTCATACTTAGTGTCACTTTTGGATTATATTACCAAACGATTCATACGCCTCACAGGCAGATTTTGGTGATTCATTTTATATTAACCATACGACCATGTAATACCCAAAATGTAATGAATAATAAAAGATTTGAGATTTAGGACTGTTTCTACTATGTTTATGTACCTACTGCATTGTGAGCTTGACAAGTACAAGTGTATGTAAATACCCATGTATTCAACATTTCAATATGTATGTTGCACAATGTAAGTTGGACTTTGTAATCAATATAAATAAATTATTAAGACTGGTGTCTGTCATACACATGTGACCACTATATAAATCTATTATTTATAATGACCCCAGCACACAGAGCCGACGCGGACTAAGTGTGGGGTGCATAGGAAATGTAAACGATTATTATTATATCGCCTCGTGATGGATGATGATTACTGTAATAGCGCAGAAGTGTAAAGAATATTGAAATGCTTAAGACATTATTAAATTTAATTTCAATATCAAATTATGTACAGGCGTAATATTTTGTGAAATTGAAATTGTTTTTAACCACTTTAGAGAAATACAAGGGTTATGAATCCATTAGACTATGATGATTAATTTATTATACACTAGCTGTGCCCCACGGTTTTACCCCCGTTAAACTTTATAAATTATAGCCTATGTGTTAATCTAGGGTGTCAGCTAACTCCATGCTAAATTTTATTGAAATCGCTTCAGCCGTTTAGACGTGAAGAAGTAACAAACATAAACACTCACAAATTTTCGCCTTTATAGTATTAGTGTGATTTTACGCTATTTCCACAATGGAGTGGAAAGGTTCTCGAGTGGTGACCATGAACCACAAGACCCCCCTATAAGACGGATCTATGATCTTGTGTGGGTCGCTGCAAGTCGCTGGATGCTGGTAGCGCAAGACCAGCAATTGTGGAGAGTCTTTGGGAGAAGTCTTGGCCAGCAGTGGGCCGTCTTTCGGGTCATGATGATGATTTCCACAATGTGCGTGAATCGATTTATAAATTGTTTTTGATTCATCATCATCACCATATCAGCCAAAAGACGACTTGCTGGACAAAGGCCTCCCCAAGAATCTCTACAATGGCCTCCCCAAGAATCTCTACAATGGCCGGTCTTGTGTTGCCCCAGCGGGTTCCCGCGACCTTTGCAAGAGCGTCGGTCCACCTTGTAAGGGGTCTGCCCACGCTGTCAATTCGACTGTAAATCTATTTATATATATAAAAATCAATGCCACTTTTCGTTGTAATGTTATAACTCGACAACGCCTTTACCAATTTGGCTAATTTTAGTCTTGAATTATTCGTGGAAGTCCAGGGAAGGTTTTTACGTAGAGAAAATTAAAAAAAAAGTCGTGAAAAAGTGTAAAAGCAACATCTGTTAGCAATTTAAAATATTTTTTTGTTTGAATAAATGAACTTAATAATCATTTTTTTTATTACTATGCCTTATACGTAGCGAACACGTACGGGGCCGCTAGTAAATTATAAATGTCTAAAGACAACTTACACGGTGCCATTTGATCCCAGATTTAAATTATATCCAGATACAAAACAAATAACCATACTGATCACAAAGATTTTTGCCTGTTTTGTTTTTTTGAAGTTATACTTCTTTTGGCGCGATGGAGAAAAATGATGAGAGTGAATTTTTACGATGCGCGCGCACACCGACACCAAAAAATTTAACAGCATGACGTTAGTTCTAGGTGGTATGAAAATTGATAACTATGTTCAAGTTGTATATAAAGAAGTATAACTTCTAACGCGTGTACATAAGTACACACAAGTATTTTTTTTTTTTACACACGGCTATCTGATCCCAAACTAAGCAGAGCTTGTACTATGGAAAGCAGATAACTGACATATTACAAATAATATTTTTCTTTTGTAAATACATACTTATATAGATATGTACACCCAGACTCAGGACAAACAGACATGTTCATGTACACAAATATTTGTCCTGGGTGGGAATCGAACCCACGACCTGCGGCGTGAAAGGCAGCGATTCTACCAACCACGCCAACAGGCCCGTGTGGATTGAACTCACAACCTCGGGATTAGCAGTCATGGTTAATAATCACTTTTTATTTCTGCTAGCTACCAGTGGTGGCTTGCGTTTTACTAAAACCATTTGTTCTACCGAACTAAGAATTATAATCTTAATAATTGTCCCTAAGTAAATAAATCCTATTAATATTATAAATGCGACAGATCGTGAGTATGGATGTTTGGAAGTTGACTCTTTCACACAAAAACTACCGAACGTATTTTGATAAGTACTTTGTAGTAATCACACTAATATTATAAAGGCGAAAGTTTGTATGTTTGTTACTTCTTCTCGTCTAAATGGCTGGATCGATTTTTATAAAATTTGGTATGGAGTTAGCTGACACCCTTGATTAACACAGGCTATAATTTATAAAGTTTAATGCGCGTAAACCACGTGCCACAGCTGGTATATAATAAAATATATAAGATATATATATATTATTATATACTATTATTATTATTATATCCGAATAACACATAGGGTATAATTTAAAAGTTTAATGCTAGTACAACCGTGGGATTAGTAATATATTATATCCAATTATTCTATATTTAAGTATTAACAATAATTTAAGTACGCATAATCTACAACTTTAATGCACATCCCTCCTATTATGGCTTTATTTAAATACAAAAACTCATTTTAATCCCCTAAATTAATGTGTACAATTAGTGTCAGTAACAATTTGTTATTATAATAAATATCATTGCAATTACAAAGCTATTATGTACAGACACAAGCACATCAAGCTACCCCAATCTGTCAAATTTCCCCAATTAAAAGTGAACCTTATGCTTATGTGATAACGTTGAAAATCTATAAAAGAAATTTGACAGGTTGGGGTAACTGGATGTGCTGGCGTCTGTACATTGATTTTTTTACCCTCGTTCATTTATTCTTGAGCTTTAAAGTTAGGGGAAGCAAAGGGGAACAAAGAATTGTGCTTATATCATGCGGTATATGAGAACGCAGTGGGAATTAATCGTTTTGTTACGAAATTTATTCCATTTCGATAAGGAATTTTATATTTTATGAATGTATTAATACACGGTCAATAAATTTAGCTATGGGGATCCAAAATAAATATTTAACTTCACGGTGGTATAAACAGGGGTAGTAAACACCTGCCGATATTTTTATTCTAATTTTGAGATAAGTTAGGATAAGTAAAATATGATAAATGAAACGTATACAAGACTTCAATTAAAACGTAAGTGCAGAGAGTTTTACGTGAATAAATTTATTTTAACTCTTGATCATTTATAATGTTTGTAAAATATCTATCTACTTCAAATATTAATAATATAAGTAATGTACTTTCAAGTCTTTAAAACATATAATACCAATTATGGACAAATAGACATGTTTTCAAGTTCTAAGAGAAAGTTCAAATGTCAAATAATTAGCGCCCTGAAACAATAACGTTTAGAAGTAAAAACTAAATTCCTATATATTTATATGTTTTATTTCATTTGCTTTTATTTCGCGCACTATTATTATTATTAGTAATCAACCATGTATTATGTTATATATTCCATGCAACTTAATATTTCTTTAGTCCGTTCTTTAGTCGATCTACACTATTCAAATTGTACTTAGGAAAACCTGTAATTGGCCTTACTATATTGATTGTACTATAACGCAAAAAAATTATTTGTATCGCTGTTGGTATTCTAATAAATAAAAAAAATATACTTAGTTATGTATAAGAAGAATGCTACAATGCAAAATGCTAAAATGGAGTGATTATTCTGCGAACAAGGCGGATGGTATTGTATGATTAAAAATAAATCATTTAAAATTTAAATATTCTTTAGTTAGTCAGTTTATAGTTAATAATAATGTGGGTTACGAAAGTGCGCCGTAAAAGGGGGAAAGTTAGGCTACAGAAAGACATTCATGCAATAGAGGCGAACCGAATCCCGATAGGCGGGCGTAACAAATTACGGCAAGCGTCGGACGGTCAACGGGCGTTTTACGAGCCGTTTCCCAGCGCTGATGATGATTTAGACGCACGGAATATCGGCCGGAAGCGACGCGATAAACGCGGGTTCGGTTGCCATGGAAACCAACGCGTCCCAGCGCACCCTTGCCACTAGTTCACAGACACTTCGTAGTAATAAATTGGTCTGGAATTCCAATAAGAGGAGGAAGACGCAGTAATAATGTTGATTTTTGTAGTTTTTTATGATATTAGGGGGGGAATATTGCGTTAAGAGGAATTTGATTTGCATTTTTAATGCGCTTATATGATCTATGACTAGCCATTAAGAAAATAAAAATATATGATCGATAAAGGAAATATTCATGTTTCATACATTGGCTTTGCTTAAGTTTATTTTGATATACATAGATTGCGGCAGTGGCACAGCGGTTAAGATAGTTACTTCAATAGTTTGTGTTCCGGGTTCGTCCCGCGCAGGATAACTATCTCTGATGAATAATAAGAAGGAAGACGCAGTAATAATGTTGATTTTTGTAGTTTTTTATGATATTAGGGAGGGGGGGGGGGGGGGTGGATATTGCATTAAGAGGAATTTGATTTGCATTTTTTTTCTCCTGCTGGCAACACTATCGCTAACAGCTGATTTTGAATGTCTTCAATTTTTAATTAAAGATTATTGTATTTTCATTGTAAATAAGACCAGTTATCTGTAAATCACTGAGTATTTAGTGTATTAAAAGTGTTCCACGTATTAGTTTTGTATTTTGTATGTGAAATTCGTGTGAGTGAAGTGATTTGTGTTGTGACAGTTACCGGCACATTTATATGGACTCTAAAGGTAAAAACCACTGCATTTACGCGTAATTGCACATCGAATATCATTAACTATCATTTAATTTGGCATAGACTAAGTTATTTTATAATCAAAGTTATTACTTCTTAGTCTAGATATTAAATACGTGAACATAACCCCATTCGAGTCGACCGGTGACACGATTCTTTGTTCAATCGATCGGTAAACAATCCAGAAACTATGTCTGGTATTCTGACTCGTGGTGTCATAGCTCGCCAAGCTGAAGAAAAACTTCAAAAGGCTTTGAAAGAACTCCAAGCCTCAAAGCAGTTGTGTGATCGGTTCGACAAAGAACGGGATGAAAATGAAAGAGTACTATTAGAGTCATCAGTCCAAGTGAAACTGTTAAAAAGTCAATTGTCACAATTACATGTCCAATACACAGATGCCATTGACTCACGGGATAGACTCCAAATCATCATAGACGGCTTTGATCAATGTCGCATTGAATATGACTATGCATTGAACAAATCCCATAGCCTAGAACAACAACTTGAACAGGCTAATAATGAAATATCGTTATTGAGATCTGAACTACAATCATTAAAACATAATTTAATTGCTTCACAGAACCAAACACTATATGATGAGTTGGTAGTCAAAGATCCTTCCATGGTTTTTGTTGCTGCCAATAACCAGTCCTGTAGCACAAAACTGCCCACAAGGGATGATGATTGTATTAAAATGAATTCAATGGTTGATGGCTGTAGCAAAAATAAATTTAAAAAATACCTAAAAATAAATAAATTTATTAGAAAGTCCCAAAACTTGATAAAAAAACATAAATTCTTCTTTAAATATGATAGCCAAAATAGGGAACGATTAGAATTAATAGAACAATTGAATATGTATACCATGAAATTAAAAAATGTTAGTTTAAAATACTCTTGTGATTTAGAAGCTCAACAGAAGAAAATGGACTCCCTTAAAGATGAACTCCATACATTATCAATAAAGTATGAACTATCTGAAAAACAGACACAACATTACATTCTGGCTATGAATGAGCTGATTGACCTTGGCAATTATAATAATGAAAGATTAGAATCGCTCAGCAATAATTATTCTTGTATGTGTCAACGGTCACTTAGCCGTTCCTCACCACCAAAGGATACTTCTGCTTTATTGCAAATTAGTAATGATAAGAATAACACTAGTTTCATTAGTCAATCTCAATCTGTAATGAACAAAACATTAGCAGTTAAGTCATACACAAGGAATGAAATAAATATTTTTAAACCTGAAATAACAATATTCAGTGATGAAATAGGTAAAAACTTAGGGCGCCTACTGTCAACAGAAGGACATTCAAACATCAATTTTTGTATGCCGGGTGCCTCTTGTCACCACATTTTTAAAAAGGTCTTTAATTATAAATTTAATAATGATGAAAATCTAATTCTTTTTATGGGAAATAGGGGTAATTTAAATAAAAAAACCCTAATACAGTATATTGATTGTTTAGATCGTTTAAATATAAGTAAAATTGTTATGTTTACATTTCCTTATAGCCATAGTTTGTCACAGGAGGAAAATAGGATAAGGTATAATTTGAGTTTGACATTACATACAATATCTACCTACATGAGAGAAAAACTACATGTAATTGACATTAACTCATATGTTAAGAAACCCTTTTATATGACAAAAGATAACTATTGTTATCTGCCTAGTTTTTATACCAGACAAATAGCTTTGTCGCTATGTTATTGTTTTCATATTTCAGCCAAGAACATATTTGAGCAATGTACTGATGCTATAGATAATGTCAGTACTTTTCCTACTGACAATGACATATCCAGCTTGAATGGTGACATCTGTATACAGGATAATTTAAATTAACTGATATGACAATAGAAAATCACTCTTGCGTAATAGCAAATTCAAATATTAATTGTACTGTCAAGCATGATAAGGAATGTTCAGATCTTGTAATGGAAAATAATGTGAACCCATCAAACATAAATGCCTACAATAAGAAAAACCAAAAAAATTGTATCAAACTGGTGCATCAAAATATTCAAGGTTTGATGGGGAAAGAGTTAGAATTGGAGTTGTTTTTGAATTGTAGCAATATTGATATTTTATGTTTAACTGAGCACTGGCTACAACGCCATCAATTCATTTCCAGCTTCAATAATCACCAGGTTGCAAGCTCGTTCATCAGAGAAAAGTATATTCATGGTGGCTCTCTAATATTAATAAATAATTTGTTGAAGTTTAAAGAAAGAAGTGACGTTGTGAGCCTCTCTGTTGAGCGAGTAGTAGAGATTTCATGTGTTGAGTTGGAGCGATTTATTGTTGTGAGTCTTTACAAACCTCCTTGTGCACCATTTGATACCTTTTCAGACATTATGGAGGATGCCTTAAATAAGTTAACTAATACCCATAAAACTGTTATCATTTGTGGAGATTTTAATGTAAATATTTTGGAGAAAAACTCAACAAGTTGTAATTTTTTAAATTTGTTTATGTCCTATAATTTACATCACAACTTTACAGAACCAACTAGAGTTACTGCCACAAGTGCTACATGCATTGACAATATATTTAGCTCGGCAAAACCTTTAAATAAATTAATAATGAATAAGATTCAGTCAGATCATTCTGGTCAGTTGGTCACTTTTTCAAATTCTCCAAAGGTTCAAAGTACACAAATAAGTTACATACCATATAGTGAAAGCCGTTTAGGAATATTTAAATATAATATAGCAAGAAAACTGGCACTGTTGCCCTATCATAGTGATCCGGATCACTTGTACAACTCTTTATTCAACTTGATTAATGGTGAGTTCTGCTCAATATTCACACCCAAACAGTTGTCTGTAAGTAACCGTCTGATGTTCTGTGATTGGGCAACTCCAGGAATTTATAAAAGTCGCAATCAATTATATAAATTGTATGAAGAAAGATCCTATAATCAAAATACGACTTTTCTAGAACATGTAAAACAATATGCCAAAACCTTTCGAAGAGCCTGTTCCATGGCTAAATCGATGTACTTAAAAAATATTATAAAAAATTCGACAAATATTATTAAAACCACCTGGAAGATTATTAATACTGAGACAGGTAGGAAAAAAATACGTAGTCGTGATTTTAATTTAAGAATAAATAATGTTGACATTAAAAGCGATTTAGAAGTGGCGACTGAGTTTGAAAAATATTTTTCTAATGTTCCAATCGATGTTACCAAATCTCTTGCGTCTTCTTCTGTATCTGCTGAGCTAATACTCCAGCAAAGCGTAGAGAAGTGTGACACAGATTTTGAATTCTCGGTGGTTAACCCTAAAGATATTTTGAATGCTTTCAAAAGTATTAATATGAAAACCACTAGGGATCTGTGGGGTTTATCTGTTAAGACTATTTCATCAATTATAACTATAATCGCCCCACATCTAGCTGCTGTGTTCAATTGCTGTGTCGCATCTGGCGTATTTCCTGACTTGATGAAGTATAGTAAAATTATTCCATTGTTTAAAGCTGGTGATACTTCAGATCCTTCAAATTTCCGACCTATTTCCGTATTGCCCACTCTAAGTAAAATATTTGAAAAGCTAATGCTTAGCCAGTTGCTCAGTCACTTTAATATACATAATTTACTTCATCGGAAACAGTTTGGATACACGAAGGGTTGTTCAACTATAGATGCAGGAGTCAATCTGTTAAAAAGTATATTCGCGGCTTGGGAGGACTCGCAGGATGCATTAGGTATCTTTTGCGATTTGTCCAAAGCATTTGATTGTGTTCATCATGACACTCTTGTCAGGAAACTACACCACTACGGTATCAGGAACAAGGCTCTCGAACTTTTGACTTCTTACTTGGGCAATAGAATTCAGAAGGTCGATATAAATGGTAAAAAATCTGCGGGATCCCCAGTGGTAATGGGCGTTCCACAGGGATCGATTCTCGGCCCATTCTTATTTTTAATCTATATAAATGACTTACCCTACTATGTAAGGGATAAACATGAGATTGTTTTGTTTGCGGATGATACTTCATTGACGTTTAAAATAAATCGACAATTACGCAATTTTGACGAAGTAAATGACGCAATCTCTAAAGTTGTTCATTGGTTTAATGCTAATAATCTTTTGCTAAATGACAAGAAAACTAAAGTCATAAAATTCTCTACACCTAATGTGAAACAGGTGGCTACCAATGTACAGCTTAATGGAGCTGGATTGACCCCTGTTGAGTCAACTGTGTTTTTGGGTATCACAATTGATTCAAAACTACAATGGGGCCCACAAATAGAAAAACTATCAGGCAAATTAAGTTCTGCTGCATATGCTGTTAAAACTATAAGACGGCTTACTGATGTGGATACAGCTAGAATGGTTTATTTCAGTTATTTTCATAGTATAATGTCCTATGGAATTCTTCTCTGGGGTAGCGCTGCGGACATTAACACCATATTTGTATTGCAAAAAAGAGCTGTAAGAGCAATATATAAACTTGGTCCGCGAGAATCTTTGAGAGAGAAGTTTAAAGAGATTAACATTCTGACTGTAGCATGTCAGTATATATATGAGAATCTAATTTATATGCATAAATATAAAGACTCCTTCTGTAAAAGGAGTGATACTCATAATATAAATACTCGATATAAGCATAACTTTGTGTTACATACCACCCGTCTCCACAAAGTAAGTAACTCTTTTATGGGGCAATGTATAAGATTCTATAACAAACTTCCCAGTGATATCCGAGAAATGTCTATGAATAAGTTTAAAAGAATTATAAAAGCCAAATTGTGTAGCAGGGCTTATTACAAAACTTCTGATTATTTAAGTGACAAAACAGCTTGGGATTGAGTCGCTCTAAATTAACACATTTAAATACAATGTAAATTTATTTAAGAAATATATATTTTAAAAAAGGATTCCTACTGAGTTTTCTGGCAGTGTTTCTCAGTAGCTGCCACGTCATGCACTGCACGGTAGGGTAAAAAAAATTGACGATTCCACACAAATGTAATATTTTAACGGAATAAACGACTTTTGAATTTTGAATTTTGAATTTTTGAATTTTAATGCGCTTGTATGATTTATAACTAGCTATTAAGAAATATATGATCGGTAAAGGAAATATACTTCGCTTAAGTTTATTTTGATATTCATAGACTGCGCGTGTGGCACAGCGGTTAAGACAGTTGCTTCATCACTTTGTGTTCCGGGTTCGTCCCGCGCAGTACAACTATTTGTGTCACCGTAGCCTAATTGGTAGTGCTCCTGCCTACGAAGCTGGTGGTCCTGGGTTCGAATCCAGGTAAGTGCAAATATTTGTGTGATAAGCACGAATATTTGTTTCTGAGTCATGGATGTTTTCTATGTATTTAAGTATTTATCTATCTATATAAGTATGTATATCGTATTCCCACCCTCCGCTGCCGAGATTCGTGGTCATGTCTCGGCGGGCCTTCTATTGCAAAAAAGACAGCAATGGTCGGCTTTCAGTGACCACCCGCGTGTTTGTGCCGTGCGCGGGGACCCGTAAGGGAGGATGAAGGAGTCCTGGGGGTTGAGCTGGGGGGGAGTCGGGCTGTAGTTACTCCCTCCGAGCAACACGCCCCTTTGGTCTGGATTTCTACCGACACGGGAGGTCGGGGTCTAACCAACCACGATCAATCGGCTGACGACGTCCGGTCTGACGGCCGTCAGGTGAGTGTCGGGTCTGGGTGGGTTTGCAGTCGGGTGAGTGAACCCTGGGCGCTGTAGTTTAGGTGCCCAGCGGGACGCACACTGCGGACTCGTAAATTGCCCAGACTAACCCGCGAGTTGCTAGAGAAGGGGAAAAGAGAAAACCAACCTATCTATGTAGTATATGTCATATAATCTTATGTATTAGTATATTTTATTTTCTCTTTCCCCCTTTTCTGGTTCGGCACTATATCAGCCTAGTAGCCCTGGTGCTTGAAAGCATCCCCAGTTGAGGGCTCGATGGAGGGTGGGGAGCTAGGTTTGACGAAATCCAAATATAATCTTATTATGGAAAATAATAAAGAAAAAACTACAACAGAAAAGCCCACCCAAAAGGTGGAGTCAATCGATGTCCTGCCCCAGAGGGCTGGGACATCTAAAGGAAAACAACCGAGGGAAGCCGTGACAAACACTGGCGTACCCGGGCAGACACCTGCTGCTGGAGCTGAGATACCCGGTAAGGGGACTCAAATCCGGCGACGGGATGTCACTGGGCGGCCGGTGGATGAAACTGGCAAACCCGCCAATCCGTCCCATAGCGGTAAACCCTTGGGACCGGGCGAAGGCAGCTCCAGCAGGCAGAGCGTACCACCCCGAATGACACCCACACCGGGCACATCGGCGGGCGGCTCTGACGGCGGGATAGCTTCCGAGCGACCGGCACCAGGGGGCGAGCTTAGGGGGAAAAGGAAGCTTAGCGGCGCTCAAAAACGCCGCAAAGCTATAGAGAGGCAAGACGCGGCTCAAGGAGGAACTCCACCAGGAGGACCTCAAAAGAGAGAGAGAGAAATAAGTAACGAGAGCCCGGGCACGCATAATTTACCAAAGAGGGCAAAAACCCAGGGGTCTTATAAAGACGCCCTAACTGGGACCCGGATGGTCATCGTTAATGCGAACTACCCGGAGGAGAAGCTGGATCCCAAATCTCTAGATCCTCTAAAAGTCCTATTGTGGGACCTTTTAGAGGAGACACCTGACCCCGCGCCGAGATTCTCCGTGGGCAACATGATTGCTGGGGCCGTTCACATTATATGTGATGGACCTGAGGCAGTGCAGTGGCTTAAGTGCGTCAACGGAAAAACTGTTGATGGCACTCCACTTAAAGTGATTGACGCCAAGG
Source organism: Pseudoips prasinana (assembly GCA_951640165.1). Taxonomy (NCBI): domain Eukaryota; kingdom Metazoa; phylum Arthropoda; class Insecta; order Lepidoptera; family Nolidae; genus Pseudoips; species Pseudoips prasinana. The sequence goes on from OX621260.1 coordinate 24,209,761, forward strand.
ATCTCCCTAAGCCAATCAGGATGGCTTGGAGGTCCAAAACCGTAAGCAGTGTCACCTCAGAGCGGCTGCTCAAGATGACACAGAGAATGAACCCATCCCTTCGTACTGACGAATGGAAAGTGGTACATGCGAATGTCGAGGCAATGTACACTCGGCGCATTGTCCTGATGGACAAAGCCTCGGCAGAACTTATAAAGGCAGCGGGATATAAGCTGCACACAGGGCTGGGAGACAGCCACTTCAAACTCCTAGACGACGGGGAGAAAAAGGAAAATGAGACGAGAGCCGACAACAGTGCGACCCCAGGGGATGCGACGACATCGTCTCAAAAAGATCCCATCGTAGGTGAACCGGGTGGCTCCGACCGGAAGGAGTCAGCCAACACTGAGGCATACCGCGAGACCGAGGGCACCCTATCACCAGCTACCTCAATGGGTGGCCTCAGTGATCTGGACGGGCTCCGACTGGACGGGGACACCCTCACCTGCGAGGAAATGGAAGGGTCTGAAGAGGACCACTAAGACTAGACCAACTCAAATGGCTAGCTTAAGGTTTGTACAGATCAATCTACAACATAATAAGGCTGCGACTGCCCTTCTGGCACGCGAACTTATAATGGACAAATATGATGTAGCAATAATACAGGAACCCTACTTATACAAGGGCCAAATCAAAGGACTAAGCGGGACGGGAGGTATAATATATCAACACCGTTCTGATAATAATGTGAGGGCATGCATCTACGTCAAAAATGACTTAGATACAATACCCTTACACTATACAAAATGCCGCCACTAACCATAGCATAGAACCCACTCTATGCAGATGGATAGACAAAATGCTGAAAGGACGGCAACTGCAGTCAACACTGCTCGGGGACATCAGATATGCAACGACAACCAGAGGGTGCCCACAAGGCGGAGTCATCTCACCGCTACTGTGGTGCCTGGTTGTGGACAAACTCCTGATAGACCTAAACACAGGGCCACGCTATACCGTCGGCTATGCAGACGATGTTGTGATACTTATAAGTGGGAAATTCCCTCACACAGTATCGGAAATTATGAAACAAGCCTTAAAAGAGACAGAGGACTGGTGCAAATCAAATAACCTTTCGATAAACCCACATAAAGCAGTTATAGTACCATTCACAAAGAAGAAGGACCTATCGGGAATAGGAACTTTGAAACTATACAACACAAAAATTGAATTGTCAAAAGAAGTGAAATACCTAGGTATAACACTCGACAAAGCGCTCACATGGAAAGAACATGTAGAAAATATTAAAAACAAGGCCTTGAGAATATTCGGCATGTGCCGAGCAGCTTATGGCAAAACATGGGGACTGAAACCCAAAATTGTTCACTGGATATACAGAATGATAATAAAACCGATACTGATGTACGGTAGTATCGTCTGGTGGCCAAGAACAAAACTAGAAACCTGTAAACAAGTGCTAGACAAAATACAACGCACTGCCTGCTTAGCAATGACAGGAGCATTTAGCACTACACCAACAGCAGCCTTGGAAGTAATCCTAGACCTAGTGCCTCTACACATTGAGGTACAAGAAGAGGCAAGGAAAACACTCCAAAGACTTGCTGCATTGGGCCACTTTTCTTACGATCGTATGCCCACCAAGCACACGCAGATAGAAGACTGGAAAGATCTTAACAATGTAATAGGGATGGGCAGCGATAAAATGCAACCAACCTATACATTTGACCAACAATACAAACTATACATTCCCAGTAGAGAGGAATGGAAATTGGGACTTTGCAAACAAAACGAACAAAGTCAAATTTGGTATACAGACGGGTCAAAAATGAAATCCGGCACAGGTGCGGGTGTTTATAATGAAACCTGCAGTATTAGCGAAAGCATGGGAAACTTCGCGACAGTGTTTCAGGCTGAGACATATGCGATCATAACATGCGCCCAGACAATCATAGATAGGGAGACGAAAGGTAAGACCATCTACATACTCAGTGACAGCCAGGCTACATTAAAAGCCCTGATGTCACACAAAATCGAATCGAAACTAATCCAGAACTGTATCACGGCTCTGAACAAACTTGCCACTAAAAATAAAGTCAAACTCGTATGGGTACCAGGTCATACGGGAATAGAAGGCAACGAAAAAGCAGATGCACTGGCTAGAAAGGGATCTGAAAGTCAGTTCTGTGGACCAGAACCGTGTGTAGGGATTCCTCCAAATGTAATAGGAGCATTCCTTAAAAACGAATCCACAATTAAACACAATCAAATGTGGACCAAAGTCAAAGAACTAAAACACTCCAAACAACTCATAAAAGGAGTAGATAAGAGCTGGTCCAAAAAGCTTTGGAAATACAGCAGAAACCAGCTACGACTAATAGTAGCAGTATTCACGGGCCACTACAGCACCAACTACCACCTACACAAACTGGGACTGTCGAACAGCCCGATCTGCAGAACCTGTGGGGAAGAAAATGAAACAATGCTGCATATTATATGCAAATGCGATGCACTGGCGAGACACAGAATGGCAATCCTGGGGCTGGCATATCCAGAACCAGGTGACTACAAGGATCTACCTCTAAGAAGCGTACTGGATTATGTGCATACCTCATTCAGGGCTCTAGGGATAGAATAAAACCAGTGGGGGATAGTACAAAAGATCCTGAAGGGTCGAAGTGCTGTACATAGGTACACCCCAAAACAAGATAAGATAAGATAAGATGTATATCGTCGCCTGGTACCCATAGTACAAGCTTTGCTTAGTTTGGGGCTCGGATGATCTGTGTGACATTGTCCCGAGATATACATAGATTGCGCGAGTGGTACAGCGGTTAAGATAGTTACTTCAACAGTTACTCCGCGCAGGATAACTATTTCTGAGTAGTAATAAGAAGGAAGACGCAGTAATAATGTTGATTTTTGTAGATTTTTATGATATTAGGTGGGGGGGGGGGGGGGATATTGTGTTAAGAGGAATTTGATTTGAATTTTCAATGCGCTTATATGATTTATGACTAGCTATTAAGTAATATATGATCGGTCAAGGAAATATTCATGTTTCATACATTGGCTTTGCTTAAGTTTATGTTGATATACATAGATTGCGCGAGGAGCACAGCGGTTAAGATTGTTACTTCAATAGTTTGTGTTCCGGGTTCGTCCCGCGCAGGACAACTATTTGTGTGACCCCATAACTAGTTGTTCTGTGTCTGGATACAGGGATTTGTATCCCTAGTGCGGGTCTTCTCTTTAAAAATTAAAGGTCTTGAAACTTTTTAGTTGAATTGATACGTCTAACTTGAAAATGATAACTTTAAGTATATTTTCAAATTAAATTTGAAATAAGAATACAATAAAAATAATAATATAATCTATATAAATAAAAAGAGAAGGCCTGACTGACTGACTGACTCATCAACGCCCAGCCCAAACCCTTGGACCTAGAAAGCTGAAATTTTGCACAAATGTTTTGTTTATACTGTAGACAAGGAATAAGGAAGGATTTTTCGAAATTCAACCCCTAAAGGGGTAAAACGGGGGTGCAAAGTTAGTATGAAACTTTTCTGTTTTTGAAGTTAAAGGCATAAAAATTGGTATTTGGCCTTTCAATTAAAAATAAAACATAACCTGTTTCAGAATTTTTGGAAATTCTACCCCCAAAGGCGAAAAATAGGGGTTGGAAGTTTGTATGAAAAATGTGTCAATATTTAAGTGAAACGTATGAAAATTGGTAGTTGGCCTCCCAGTTAAAAATAAATCATTACATATTTCAGGGTTTTTGGAAATTCTACCCCCAAGGGCGAAAAATAGGGGGTATAAGTTTGTATGGAAAATTTGACAATTTTTAAGTGTAACGTATGAAAATTAGTCTTTGGCCTTTAAGATAAAAATAATAAATACATATTTCAGGATTTTTGTAAATTTCACCCCGAAGGGCATAAAATAGAGGATATAAGTTTGTATGAAAAATGCGATCTTTTTTAAGTTAAACGCAAGAAAATGAGTATTTGGGCTTTCTGTTAAAAAAAATATATTTATTACAGGGTTTTTAGGAATTCCACCCCAAGGGCGTAAAATAGGGGATGTAAGTTTATACTGACTGACTGACATATCAACGCACAGCCTAAACGGCTCGAGTTAAGACTTAACATTTTGACAGTAGGTACCTTTTATGACGTAGGCATCCATTGAAGAAGGGTTTTTGAAAATACTACCCCTAAGGGAGTAAAATAAGGGATGAAAGATTTTATGAATTTCCGTCATTTTGATGTTAAAGGCTTTGCTATATGGCCTTTCAGTTAAAAATTAAAATATGTATTTCAGGATTTTTGAATATTCCACCCCCAAGGGCGTAAAATTGGGGATGTAAGTTTGTTTGAAAAATGTGACAAGTTTAAAGTTAAACGCATGAAAATTGCTATTTGGCATTTCAGTTAAAAATTAATTCCACCCGTAAGGATGACTAAAATCGGGGATATAAGTTTGTATGAAAATCTGTTGTTTTTTGGAGTTATACTCATGAAATTTGGTATGATATTTGGTTTTTCAGTTAAAAATAAAGCAACACATCTTTTTAAGTCAAATTCAGAGAATAATTTGTTATTAAAAAATGTAATCCAAAACTGATTCAATAGATCGTCACCATCAATTTACGCCAACTCGAATTATACATAATATCGCTTTTTATGCCAAGATGCTTAAATATCGTAGTTGTCGTCGTCTAAGTAAAGATTTAACGTGTTATAAAATTTGTAACTTCTTTTTTTATAATTTTTATAACAAATTTAAAAATGACATTTTAATCAAATTTATCTAAAATTCGAGTTAGCGCAGTATAAATTGTTGGGTGTCGAGATGATCGCACCCAGAAAATATTCATTTTAATTTTACTGCTCTACAAGTTCACAATTTTGTAACTAGATGGCGTTAATATCGTTTCAGATCGCGGAACTTATTTGGCATATCGGTTACAATAAATAAATGCTTGAAATAAAAGGTATCCCAAATCTAAATCAATAGATGATCGCCTAAATCACAAAAATATTAACACATCTTAATTTTACGGCTTTACAAGTTTATATTTTTGTTAGTAGATGGCGTAATCATTGTTTTAGATCGCGCTATGGTTTCGTTCTCAAAATATGATTTTAGACTAATCAATGCCGTGGTCGCAACCTAAGCTAATGGGAGTTACCTTTGTGATTAATGCATCGTTGATTATTATTTTACTTTATTTGACTTACTGGCTATCTTTAAGGACAATTGATATGTATTCTTTGATTTTTTGGTTGATGATATCGGGTCCTTAGCAAAGTAGTATTTAGTTTCTTTCTTAGTTGGGTTATTTTTAGGTTATGTTTTCTTAAATTTTGGACGTTATATTATTTAGATTAAGCTAGAAGTGAGTATTTACATCGGTCATCATTCAAAATTGACGCGGACGAAGTCGCGGGCACCAGCTAGTAATGAAATAATAATGAAAGTATAAATAAATTTTATATACTTAAAACTTATTTTATACTTAAAATAATTTTTAAGTATATAAATAATACTTAAAACTTATTTTAAAAGCTTATCATACTTTATATGTAACACTGAATAACGTAATGGACCCTCTAAAATAACTTCAGCTTTACACTAAATAAAATATTGATACTTTATCGTATGGGCAGTAGTGACCTTGGTGTCAGAGTTGTTCCAGTCGTCTAGCATATCTCTTAACGACTCATTCTTAACGTCTACACCCGGCGCCAACAGCTTAACGCAGGTCACCCATCTATAAAATTAACGCGGGCGTAAGTGCTTTACTCCTCCGATCGCCTATGAGCACCTCAACAATAAAATATCTATAGCCAATTTTGTTTTGACACGCGCCTCTTAATACTACTTGGTACTTACTTAAAGTATTATATTAAGCGTTTTTATTGAATTATTTCCTTATTAAAATGTTTTTTTATTTCGGCATACTTTTAGTGCAGTTTTATTGAAATGAGGATGTTTTGTTAACTTAAAGGAGCAGTTATTTTATATTTAGTAAATTTAGCACCTTTGGTAAAACCTTTGGACAAAATGAAAGGTGTTAAATTTATAAGGCGCTAGACTTTTATCAAATGTTAATTCAGGCCCTTTTGCATAGAATAAAACAATTAAGATCGATTCATAAAATGTGAGGTGTACATACTTACATAAAAAAGCAGACAGAATTGTCATTTTTATCTTTTTATCTTTATTTATTTAAAAATATATAAACCATACTCCGCGTAAGTGGTGCGATATATGGAATTCTGAACTTAATATATAAATTGTACCATAACATGGACTTGCTGGTCTAATGGTAAAACCTGACACGACGAGTTCGATCCAGGACAAACTGTTGTGTGGTTAGCACGATTACTTGTAAGAACATAAAATTAAGCAATTTAAAAAAATTGTAAAACCCCACGACGGTAAAAATCTCATCGAAAAAGAATAAAATAACTCAAAACCCCCGACTTAACCCAATTATTATGTATCGAAATATTATACAAAAATACTTTCTAATAAAAAAGAGTTGATATCTCGAGAAATCGGTAATAGATATACTAAGTGAATGAATATCGTTGTTTACAGTTTTTTCCTAACGTGTCTGTTTCTCGAAGATATCTATACAAATAAATAAAATTGGAGTGTCTGTTTGTAATATTGAAAAAACCAGTTTTTACTACATAAATATAAATATATATACGGTACATACACCAAAATACCATTTTTTACCATTTTTGTCTGTCTGTCTGTCTGTTTGTTCCGGCTAATCTCTGAATCGGCTGGACCGATTTTGACAGGACTTTTATTGACAGGTAGCTGATGTAATAAGGAGTAACTTAGGCTACTTTTATTTTAGACAAAGTCATTTATTTTACTAAAAAACAAAAAAAAAAACTAAATAAACTAATTAACACGCGGACGAAGTCGCGGGCACAGCTAGTACTTAATAAAAATGTAGCGATAATAATTTTACCATAATACATAACCGAGGAATATCCGTCGGGGGCCTAAACGCATATACCTGCTCCGTTCCGTCGTGTGTAAAAAAAGATGTATGGGTGTATTTTATCTATAATATGTTTGTATTTAGAAATATATAAGTATGTTTATCAGTTATCTGATTGCCATAGGACAGGCTCTGTCTACTTCGTGATCAGAGGCAGTTTGTTAGTTGTCCCAATAGATTGATTGATTTATTATTAAAACACTTTTAATGCATGATAACATCGCATATATTAAATAAGTTTAAGATTTCTACAAAAAGGTACTGTTTTTTAACCGACTTCAAAAAGGCGATGGTTTTTTTTCTGATTTTTTAGTAGGCATTTTATATCCTTAATTCTTATTCGGTGATATCTTATTACGCACTCGTACGTTTTGCACATTAAAACTCCGATATTTTTTCCACCCACAATATTTAATCGAACAGAGTAACGTTCTAATTGCGAGTCGTAACAAGGAATGACTATTTAATAACCTCCTACCCTATTTATATTATTATCAGTGATAAGGAATTCAGAGTCTTATATCGATTAATAATAGTGTTAATATGTTAAATTATTATAGAACTAGCTGTGCCCCGCGGTTTTACCCGCATTAAACTTTATAAATTATCACAGCTCCTCCCTCGTAAGTGATAGCGCGATAATATGTATTCTATATGTTGACCCGACCTCTTCGTAATATTCATGCAAAATTTGAAGTAAATCCATGCAGTAATTTTTGAGTTTAGCCCGGACATACATACAGACAAACAGATAAACAGACAAAATTCTAAAAACTATATTTTTGGCTTCGATATCGATAGTAGATAATGCCCCAAGTATCCTTTTAAAAAAATATTCTATGTACAGTTTTGACTTTCCTACGATTTGATTATATGTATAGATTACTATATTAATTGATACAATGATAATTACTAATTAAATTAATAATCATAATGTAAATATATAATTATAATATATTCATTATTACATTCAATAATCTTTTCATTTGTTTCCTTTTGAATACGTAAACATTACTTCAGGTCACCGTCACGAACAAAGCGCCTAAAATCTACAATATAAAATGTAAACACGGCACAAAGTCCCCGATTTATTACCCGGCGACTGATGATGATATATCGACGTCGGCGGCTGTGTTGATCGTCACTTACCCTACCCTTATCACGGAGCATGTAATTTCGGATTCATTGCCCTCGGCCCCGCCGCCGCACCGCGCCGTCTGACGGCCCACAACCATTATTAAAAATAAAATATTTCATATTTCGTATCGAATACATTCTTCAATTATTTGTTTTTTTTTCTAGGTACTCGCTGGTTATGAGAGGATGAGCCATGGAATCACGCAGCGCGCCGCCAAGCCCCGACGAGCCGGGGGAGGCGGTGTTCGACAATCGTTGTGGAAGATACCCTCCCGCTCTCCAAAGAACGTTTGCGAGCTGTCGAGAGACCACGCGCCCGCGGCCTCATCACCGTCATGCAGCATCAGAACCCGCACGACCGGACGACCGCGTACTCACTACTGCAGAGGTTCACGACTACCCTTCATCAGAATCCGGCATCGCCGCCGATTGTCCTCATCCTCACACTAGCAATGCTGATGATAGCCCTTCATATGACCGTTCTGATTACGAAGGGCATTCTAGTTACAGTCTAAGGCACACCCCTGATTACCATCACACCCTAGACTGTAAACATCGGCCTATCGATTATAACCGTAGTCATACCCCCGATTATAACCACGGTCATGGAACGGATTGTGATCGAGCGCACGGAAGATCACAAACTGCTCGTCGACCTCATAGGAAACACAGACGAGAAGAAGATGATGGTGCGCAATCCCTCGATGAACGCTGCGCTAGAGATCTGGATGAAATACTGCCGGCGAGACTTGCCGCTGTAAATTTATCCAGGGAACCACCTCCTCAGACTTGGAATCGAAATAACATAGCAGCAACTATGGAGAGATTTGAACCGGTCGATTATTCATACGCATATTACGACCACCACTTATCGATGCCATCGTCGTCACGAAAGGCAAACCGTCAGCGAGGACGGGGTGGTATACCGCGAGATCGGTCATCACGACATAATTACGTAACAAGATACGGCACCGAAGAAAATATTTATGAGGAAATCACAGATGGCTCTAGGACGTGTCCCAAACATCGATACGCGCCACGACAGTCACTAGTTTCTTTAGATAGAAGCGTAGTTGAGGAAGAAGTCCGTCGAGTGGAATCGAGGCATAAACGGATTTTAGGAGAGCTAAATCTTAGTGTAGAGGCGATGCTCATGCCGGAATGCGAGTCACCCGATTCAGAGCGGGCAGAGGACAGAGACAATATTGAGGAATTGTTACGAGTTGGACCGACAGATGAACTGCTTTCACCAGCCAGTTGTAATCCACCAGATTTAGATAGCGGGTTTAGTGGGAGCAGTAGCGGAGCGAGTTATGTGGGTAGTCTACGTCGGAAACCTATGGGATCTGTGCCACACTTGCCCGCCGTAGCGTATGGAACCCGAGGGGCTGGCGTCCGAATCTTAGGCACCGATGAGTGCAGCGTACGCTGCTCTAAAGACGCGCAATCACCTCGCAGCTCCAGCTGTGGTGACGCCAAAGCCAGCGGATTTTGGAACAAAAAGTCCTGGAAAAAGATATCAGGCTTTTCTAGCTCTAACAGCATCAACAAAGCCGGATTAACTGGTAAGTTAAATATAAAATTTGCTTCTCATATCTTCTCTGGCGCATGCAAACTTTTAATTAGCTATTTTGTCTTAGACTTTCCTATTATTTTACTTAAGTTTTCAACTTCTGTATTTAGCTCAAACTAAACTTAAAACATAAAGCACATACGCCAAACATTCATCTTCATTAGGAAATTCACGTTCATACACAACATGTATAATATAGAACATAAATGCGATACAAAATTCCTGAAATATAAACTTTCATTCTCCCATGAAACGTGAATGAATCCGAGCAGTATCAAGTCACGAAAACCCTGAGAGTATCATTTCTTTTTTTTATTTTCGCCCGCTTTCGTCCGCCCATAGGCGTTTTTCAGATGGACGCGCGCGCGTGGCTATGTTTGTTGTTTTCATTTTGGTTTAGTTGTTTGTTTTGTTAACGGTGCGGCGTTTTGCATTGCAGGTCTGCTCGTTAGGTACACTTTCCGGCGTAAGTCCGGCTCGCAGGGCTCTCAGGGCAAGCGGCGTGCCGAGCCCGTCAAATGCGATGCGTGCCTCTCACAACGATGTTAGCCGCTCTACGGTAAGGCTCTACGCCAACACATAACTTTACTTTGCTGGCAGAAAGTACACAGTTTTTTAACACCATTAGACTGGATTTAATTAACCTACCAATCTAACTTTCTACCAGTGCCTAACAATTACTACTAATATGCATACATCATTATAAATTGGCTAAAGCGCGTCCATAACAAACTTTGTCTCTCATTGAGATGTTCATAAGTCCCTTTTATTTTATTTTTCTTTGCTTTATCATATCCATTGCACTATCATACACGGCACAATTTCACACTATCAGCTAATTTCTATGAAGAAAACTACTTAAAACGATAAAGGCAGAACACATACAATCGGCCGGGTCAGAAACGATTAACAAAGTCGATAGAAAGTTCCCTCATTAAGGTATCGCAGATATTACTTTTGCTAACTTTGGCTTAAGATAAGTATTGTTCCGCAAGAGTCGAGACAATAGCGTGCTCTACCACTTAATTAAAACTCGCCGATATAAACTATGAGCAAGCGGAAAGTTTCCACTTAATCCCCCAAGACAAACATTTACTGGAACGAAGGATATTAGTTAAAACCGCTGATACTGAAATGTCTTGGTTGCAGATGACGCGTGTAGACCAAGCAGAGCTAAATCCAGAACCGCCACTATACCCTACAGGTTAATAATAATAATACTAATTATTACTTACTATATTTTTTCTCTATTAAACAATCGTAGAAACTAACATAACATTAAAATTGTAGAAGGAAATTGTTCCTAGAATTCAATTGGGTTCTTTTGTTGCAGCTACTCCAACGGAAAATTGGTGGTGCCGCTGGATTCCTTAGCACAGAGCTGAGGGGCCAGTCCCCCTCGCACTCCCCACCTCCAACTCATCTGAGGGGCTTCTCAACACGATGGGCCAGCGATAGACGCGAATCATCGTGACTCGAAACGATATAGAAACTTTTGTCGCGTACATCGATCGTGTTACACAGTTTAAAAAGAAACATTCCATTTGAATCCAACAATGGGTACCATTAGTAGTCGATACCTCAGCGAGTCTCAAAGACAAATCGTTCGTTGTAGGTCCCCAGTGTAAATATAGTGAACTGACATTGAATTATTATTGTAGGTGGAACGCGGAGAGTATACGTCGAAGTGATAGAAAAGCCTAAATTAATTATTTGTACTGTTATATCGATCGTTTCATAGAAACGTAATGCCTACGTTGTTGTTTCTTACCAATTTTTAGTAGTTAATAGGTACATGAGAAGGCTGACACGGTGAATCCGATTTTGTACATGATAATGAAGCTGCCATCTTAGCTGTACTACAGTTTTGTCTACCGATTGACGACTTTTTCTATATCAAATAGGTAAATGTAACTTGACTTAAAATTAATTCACATCACATTATTAGCCTGATAATGGACCTAGGTCTCCCCTAAGATTTCTATAACGTTGCCATTAGGAAAGGTTTGCCGTAGTCACCGCGCTTGGCATGTGAGTTGGTGACCGCAGTTAGGTGGTAACTAGTACACAGGTGGCGTTACTGCCCGACTACCTGGTGTATCCCTTAGTCGCCTTGTACGACAACCACGGGATGGTATAGGATGGCCCTGATTCTGATGATTCTTTGTAGGCCGGAAACTACACGGCTTAAAATTAATTATGTATGCTAAACTTTGCCCACAATTTGGTGCTTGTCGTCAGAATTACAATCTTTTCTTTACATATACCTACCAATATATAAAATATATATAATTGAAATAAATTGCGCTTAATCTCGACTAAGAGATAATGTGCGTTAATGCGAATTTTATATAAAAAAGAACAATTTCATGTGAGTTGTGCATCATATACAATTATTCTTTTTTTTAAATAATGTCATATCTATGTTTAATTTTGGTTAATTCAACTACAAATTATATAAAAAAAGGTCCAATCTATTCATTTTAATAAATAAAATATGTATTATTTATTACTCGGAATCTTAATCGTTGTCCTCATTTAGTAAAACTATTGTTAATAATTGTTAGTTCATAGTTGTATATTTTGTAAATACCTACTTGCGAAAACATGGTGCACTATTTGTTTTATATTTATTGTAAATACAGGTTATAAATATATAAATGTATGTATACATAGTCAGAGTAATACACAATGCTTTCATTTTGTTTTACATACTGGGTTAAATTAAATATGTGAGTGAAAATTGCAATTATATTAGATATCGAAGGTACATAAAAATATCAAAAAATAATACAATAAAATACCATTGCCATTGATGACTTACGGAACGGAGACGTGGTCGCTCACCGTCACCCAAAGAGCAATGGAAAGGGCTATGCTTGGAGCTTCCCTCCGAGATTGAATCAGTAATGCTGAGATCCGCAGGCGAACCAAAGTAACCGACATAGCCCGAAGAATTGCCAAGCTGAAGTGGCAGTGGAAATGGCACATAGCTCGTAGAGCCGACGGCTGCTGGGGCAGAAAGGTTCTTGGGTGGCGACTACAAACTGGAAGACGCAGCGTGGGCAGGCCCCCATACAAGATGGACCCATGATCTTGTGAGGGTCGCTGGAAGTCGCTGGATGCGGATAGCGTAAGACCGGCAACTGTGGTGATCTTTGGGGGAGGCCTTTGTCCAGTAGTGGGCTTCTTTCGGCTGATATGATGATGACCTAGTATTGAACATCATAATCAATGAATAGTATTATTGTGGTATTTTCTTTTTATTTACTATTGAAGCTTACCATCCCTGCGATATTGAGCTCACTAATTAAATTTAAACCAGTATAGGTACTTAAAAGCACGCTTTTTTCGTAATACCCTTACTTTTGCATAGAAGTATAACCTGAATTACCTGTTGTAAAAAAATATATGTATCTCTCTACACGTCAAACCAAAATTATATTGAATTTTGTGGAATTTGTATATTTATTTTTGGGACTCATGTAATATCGACGCTGTGTTGAAACACAGTTTCATATTAACATTATATTATTTAGTCACTAATCCACACCATTTTTTGTACTATTATTGAAACATTGCTATACTCCAAGGAGCTGCCTGCCCTCAATCACTTTGACATACCGTCGGCCAACTTAATTATTATGATTCTCCAGTTTCTCCATAATCCAAAACCACCCCGTGTCAGATAATTTAGTAAAATAGTTATCTTAATATCATATATAAAATGAAGCAGCCATAAACGTTTTACGCTCATGTAAAATTAATCCAAATGACCTTGCAAAGGACGCCAACCATATGGTAGTAATGTTCAAATAATTTTGTAAACATAAATAAAACTAGTACTTTCACCATACACCACATGTTGCTAAAGATTTCTATCTACTTTTCTTCGATCGATATGAACGAAAGTAATGTTTTAAACTTTGTTTTACAGCAGTTTACTTGGTTTGCAAAGTTTTAAATGATTTCATTTTGCATGTTAATGTGGCAATTAATTAAAATGGAGTTGTTAATGACGCCGACGATACTGTATTAATATTCTGATAATTTTGTAAACATAAAAAGCTACCACTTTCTCCATACGCCACATTATGTTGCTAAAGATTGCTATCTACTTTTCTTCAATCGATATGAACGGAAATAATGGTTTAAACCTCGTTTTATAGTAGTTCACTTTGTTGGCAGAGTTTAACTGATTTCATTTTGCATGTTAATGTGGCAATTAATCCAAATGGAGTTTCCAATTACGCCGACGATATGGTATTAATGTTCTGATAATTTTGTAAACATAAATATAAACCACCACTTTCTCCATACGCCACATATTGTTATCTACATTTCTTCGATCGATATAAACGGGAATAATGGTTTAAACTTTTTTTGCAGTTGTAAATTATGTTTTACAGTAGGAAACCTTGTTTTACGGTAGTTGACTTTTATCAGATATTTTACTGATTTCATTTCGCGTGTTTATATGACAATTAAGCGTAGCGTGAAATGTTATTAATGTGATTTAAACTATGTACAGCCACACTATAATTTAAAATCTAAGATAAGTTTGAATCAAAGGCATATTAAGTGAAGGAGAAAGGAGAAAATAAAATAACTTTGTCATTTAACATAATTTGCAATATGAAGAGCTTATAGTACAATATTTTTTCACAAGGATTATACAGGGTGTCCCAATAAATCGCACTCGGTACCATCAGAATTTCTAGCGCTCGAACAATAAAATGTTCCAGCAAACGCTGAGATGGGGCCATTTCGGTATTGCACGGATAACACGTGTCTTTGTTTTATTACTATTTTCTTATTGTAGTTGCCTTGCAGTTTTGTTGTCTGTGCAATTTTCTGAATGAATCTATTATATGTATTATTCTTCTTCTTCTTAAATTTTTATTATCATAATTATTTTATATTGACTTATGTCCTTTATTCTGGAGTTCTTTGCTAGCAAAATGTAACGCTAGTGTTTAAACTATGACATGGATAACACCGTTGATAGATTGGGACACCCTGTACAACATAAATACATTTTTTTATATATTTATCATATTTTCACAAAGAAATGTACATACGTAGAGTTAATGTAAATTCCTTTAAATCTGTCAGTGGAGAAGTCTGTGTTGTAACTATTATTACTAAGCTCGACTGATACGACGTAAAATAATCTCAATGTTACATGAAATAATATTTCTTTAATTGTCTGTAATTTAGTGATCGTGTTCAAGTCAAAAGAGATTTTTATTAAATAAATTACAAAAAGTATTTGGTTTTTATTTTAGCAAGTATGGAACACCCTTTAGAAATATTTTATCTTATAGTTAAGTCTTTATTTTTTTTTATTCATTACGATTTAGAATTAGTATTATACGTAGACTGCTCGTATGGCGCAACGCTTAAGACAGTCGCCTCGCCACTACGCGTCTCGGGTTTGATTCCCGAAAGGGATTTGTGTGTCCCATAAGTAGTTGTTCAGAGTCTGGGGCTCTACCGGCTAAGTCGCCGAACATCGATTTCTTAAATGGCGTTTAAATAAATAAAGGTTAAAACTGACTTAATCTATCTTTAAATCGGCTTCAACGTTGACAATCGATTCTGTACCATTTATGACGTTACATGTGCTCATGGAAGCCGATTTAACAATTGATTAAGTCATTTTCAATCTTTATTTATTTGAACGTCATTTAAGAAAACGATGTTCGGCGACTTAGTCGGTAGAACCCCTGGATGTGCTTTGTGTCCATCAATTATATGTTTGTAAAGTATTCCAACACAGAGATTAATTTTTAGCGGTCCCTTACAAGTGGACCGATGATCTAGCGAAGGTCGCTGGAGGCGGGTACCGCAAGACCGACGATCGTGGAAGCCAGGGCCACATCAGTCTGCCATGTTTTCTAGAAACATGGCAGCATGCTGACAATTGGAGCTTACTAACCACGAGAAGCATATTTTTTTTCAATATGCCACAACAAATCGGAAGCGATGCCTTGTAGTTTTATAAATAAAAGATGATAAGCTTATTATTTCGGAATCTCAAAGATAATACAGCTTTGCCAGTCAGTCATCATCATCATATCAGCTGAAAGACGCCCACTACTGGACAAAGATCTCCCCAGTTGCTGGTCTTGCGATACCCGTATCCAGCGGCTTCCAGCGAACCTCACAAGGTCATAGTCTTGTTGAGGGCTGCCCACGCTGCGTCTTTCCGTTCGTGGTCTCTCGTGGTCTCGCCACTCGAGAACCTTTCTGCCCCACCGGACCGAGACTTTCGGCTTGAGTAGTGTTGAAAATAACTAAAGTGACTGAATTAGACTGACTGTAATTTACGGTCAAATTGGTCAAAAATGGTCATATACTGTCAGAAATGGTCATTTTCAGTCACAGTTTAAGTTTTTGTCGTTGATAAAAGTCTACAACTTCTAAATTGAAACAATACAGTGGTTTTTATGACTTATAGTGTTAATCATTTTACATTTCTAATGATGCGTGCATTTAAGACAAAATGGCAACGTCGCATCGCCTCGCACATTGACTTTGATGTCGTCTTATCCTCCATAGAAAATAAAACGTTGCTTCATTTAAACTTGCATATAAATTGGGTACCTAAATAAATAAATAATTGGGTGATAGTCGAGAATAGACAATAAAATTTGAGTCAAATTGACTGAATTTGATAGTAAATGACCGGTCATTTAATGTTTATGACAATTGTGACTAGTCATATTCAGTCATTTTACATCTCTAGACTTGAGACACTGCGGCAATTGGGACGAGAAGTTCTTACGTAGCTTCTCGAACGCTGCACCGCCGAGTTGGATTCTACGATTGACCTCCTCCTCCAATATAGTTCTCTATAGCTTTGAGTGCAGAGTCTCCAACCTTAATTTGAGTAGGTCCAATAGGGTGAGTTTGTATCACATTCAAACTAACATACGTATTTAAGACACCTCGTAAGTACTTTTTTTTTTTTTTATTGGGACATTAAACAGTTACACATTACAGTATAATATAATAAGTGTAAACAAGTATCGTAGTGATTGCGTAATATACTTTTTGTAAACTTTTACAAAACATACATACATACATAGACTCACGCCTGTTTCCCAGAGGGGTATGCAGAGACAACGGATTTCCATTTGTCACGATCTTTGCACACGTCTTTTGCCTCGATTACTGTCATTATATTCTTCATATATGCTCGCCGGTTTAGGGTACTTCTGACCTGTCCTTTCTTGAGAACGTCTCCGATTTGGTCACTTTTACAAAAAGTCAATTATATTAAAATTTGTGAACCAATCATTAAATTTATAGGACCTATTTGTTACAATGGTGACAACTCACGCTCCTGCACAAAGGTACACTCGAATCATAGTCCAAAGAGCGTGAAAAGCGTTTTCATTATGGAAATTGATATCAGGCGTATAAAGGAAAACGCGGGCTGCCACCCGCCTCTTAATGGTACACTTAGCGCACGAATTTCCTTCAAAAAGAATATTAATCTCTAAGTTTCTTTCTGATCTTAGGTTGTACTAGCTGTGCCCCGCGGTTTTACCTGCGTTAAACCATATATATTATCACAGCTCCTCCCCCGTTGGGGATAGCGTGATAATATGTAGCCTATATGTTGACCCGACCTCTTAGTAATATTCATGCAAAATTTGAAGTAAATCCATGCAGTACTTTTTGGTTTAAGCCCGGACATACATACATACAAACAGATAAATAGACAAAAATTCTAAAAACAATATATTTGGCTTCGATGTCGAATATAGATCAAGCCCCATTTATCCTTTAAAAAAAAATTCAATGTATAGTTTTGACTTTCCTACGATTTTATTATATGTATAGATCTAGCTCATATACATACAGCTTAGCGTGCCTTTCGAAGTATGGAGACGCTCAAAAATTAAACCACTTTGGTGGTCACCCATCTATGGAATGACTGCGAGCCTAATTGCTTAACCTTGCCAATCACTTACGGATTGGTGAGAGCATTTGTCTATGAGCGTCTCAGTATAATAAATTATTGCGACTGCTACGCTACTCACCAAAAATGTGCAAAAACACATTTTTATAGAAAGAAAGAAAGAATAGAAAGAATGTATATTTATTAGACACAAGGTACATTAGTATAAATTAAGTAATAGGGGTACAACACACAGAATAATACATAAAAAATTTGATACTTATACATACATACATAGACTCACGCCTGTTTCCCAGAGGGGTAGGCAGAGACAACGGACTTCCATTTGTCACGATCCTTGGATACCACTTTCGCTTCGTTGACTGACATAATATTCTTCATACATGCTCGCCGGTTTAGGGTACTTCTGACCTGACCTTTCTTAAGTAAGTCTCCGATTTGATCAGAGAATGTTCTACGAGGTCTTCCCCTTCCGGTTGTACCATTCACACAGGCCAGGTATACTTCTTTTGTCAATCTTCTTTCATTCATCCTTTCTAAATGGCCAAACCATCTCAGCATACCTTTTTCAATCTTTGTGACTACATCCTCTATCCTTTGTGATACTTATAAATAACAATTAATAAATTTTTCTATAATCCATAATTTCACGCACCTATTCGATGTGGTACCCATACTAAGCACCTTTGTGACTAAAAGGCCACAGTTCAGCATTCTGCCACAGATGACTGTAGCGCTGATTTTCAACTGTGGCCAATTATAGGCCTTTATAGGCCTGAAAGCTAATGAATTAAACACTTTTTTTTACATTGAAAAAACCAACATAGTCACTAATATGGATCACAATCCGAACAATTTATTTTACTATATGTCTTGAACTCTCCTTTGTTGCTTGATGCAGTGAAAGCTGAAAAACTCATGATAAAAAAATGGATCATTACTTCAGGAAGGCCTAAAACATACATTAATGTTTATTAATACAGATTAATCAATGAAGTCTTTCCCACGCTTCGAACAATATACAATATGTAACGTAATTAACGCACACCCTCAAACACCCCAATTAGTATATTATGTTGTAATCATAATACATACACTAAATTTTTAATTTAACATTTTTAAGCATTGTTATTTACTAAATTAGTTTCTTGGAATAAAGTTTATTTTTCTTTATTTTGTGTTGAATGTTGGAATTTGTATGAATACAAATAAAACTGCGATTTAAAAGTCTTATTACTTTGACTTACGGTCCATTTCAATTTGTTTTGACTGGAAGGACAAAATGACGATAATTTCCGTAACCTTCATTATTTTGGAATAAAAAATTACCGATATTAAAAATAATATAAATCGATTCAGTAAACAATTCTGAACAAACTATTTTCAGGATGTGCGTTAATTAAGTTACAAGTTGTATACACGTAGCTGTTCTTCTTGTATAATTAGGTAAATATTATCTTGTTAACAGAAGCCTTACATTTCTACTCGCTACGAACAGGGCTTTCATGTATGTTGATTAATGAAATGTTCAAATATTACAGAAACCACATTCAAGGATTCTTCATAATGGTTAATGTGTTATGATTCTGTTCGTACCACTGCACATTAGGCTAGCAAAGGAAATTAAGCAACATTAGCAAATCTCAATTTTGCATTTAAGCCGCTTAGGTCATGAACGAGGATGTATGAAGAATATAATGACAGTAAACGAGTCAAGTAAAGGGAGGCAAGTAAGTGCTGTATGGTGACGGCATAGAATAATAATAATAATATCTCGGGACAATGTCACACAGATCATCCTAGCCCCAAACTAAGCAAAGCTTGTACTATGAGTACCAGGCGATGATATACATATTTATATAGATAGATAAATACTTATATACATAGAAAACATCCATGACTCAGAAAAAAATATTCGTGCTCATCACACAAATATTTGCACTTACCGGGATTCGAACCCAGGACCACCAGCTTCGTAGGCAGGAGCACTACCAACTAGGCTACGGTGACCGTCAGAATATCAATGAGGAGTGCAAAGATTGTGACTAAGGCAAATCCGTTGTCTCTGCCTACTCACCTGGGAAAGAGGCGTGAGTATGGAAGGTCATGGAGCTCGAAAATATGGGTGCCGTTAGAAAACACATATGTGGGGCAGTCTTTGTGGACAGCCACGAGAAGTGAAAACAATTTTTTACACTTCTAAATCTCATAATATAAAATAATCTATATAAATAAAAAGACAAGTCCTGACTGACTGACTGACTCATCAACGCCCAGCCCAAACCCTTGGACCTAGAAAGCTGAAATTTTGCACAAATGTTTTCATTATACTGTAGACAACAAATAAGGAAGGATTTTTCGAAATTCAATCCCTAAAGGGGTAAAACGGGGGTGCAAAGTTAGTATGAAACTTTGCCGTTTGTGAAATTAAAAGTATGAAAATTGGTATTTCACCTTCCAGTAAAAAATAAAAAATTAAGTGTTTCAGGATATTTGGAAATTCTATCCCCTAGAGCAAAAAATAGGAGATGCAAGTTTGTATGAAAATGTGACAATTTTTAAGTTATACCTTAACTTAAAGGCCAAATACAAATTTTCGTGCGTTTACGAAAATTTGTATTTGGATCTTTTAGTTAAAAATAAAAAATATGTATTTCAGGATTTTTGGAAATTCAGCCCCAAGAACGTAAAATAGGGGGTGTAAGTTTGTATGAAAAATGTGTAATTTTTTAAGTGAAACGCATGAAAATTGGTATTTGGCATTTAAGTTAAAAATTAAAAATATACATTTCAGAATTTTTGAGCATTCCAGCCCTTTAGTGCGTAAAATAGGGGACGTAAGTTTGTATGAAAACTATGACATTTTTTTAAGGTAAACGCATTAAAAATTGGTATTTAGCCTTTCATTAAAAAAATATCAATATATATTTCAGTATTTTTGGAAATTCTACCTTAAGGACGACTAAAATAGGGGATGTAAGTTTGTATGAAAATCTGTTTTTTTTGTTAAACGCATGTAAATTGGTATTTGGTCTTTTAGTTAAAAATAAAGCAGTCTAGGGAATAAATTTTTGTTAAAAAAAGGTAATCCAAAACTGATTCAATAAATCGAAACCAACAATTTACGCCAATTCAAATTTTAGAGAAATTCGTTTCTTTGCCAAGTTGCTTAAAATGTCGTGGTCGTTGTCGTCTAAGTAAAAATTTAGGGTTTTATAAGATTACTTCTTTGTTTTTGGTAATTTTTTTAACATACTAAAAAGGTGACATTTTAATCGAATTGGGATAAAAATCGAATTTACCTACAACATCGAGTAAGCGTAGTATACATTGTTCGTATCGAAATGATCGCACCCAAAAAATATCATCTTAATTTTACTAATCTACAAGTTCACAATTTTGTAACTAGATGGCGGTAATATCGTTTCAGATCATGGAACTTATTTGGTATATCGGTTCAAATAAATAAATTATTGAAATAAAAGGTACTCCAAAACTGAATCAATAGATGATCGCCTAAATTTCACCCAAAAACTATGCACACATCTTAATTTTACCGCTTTACAAGTTTATATTTTTGTTAGTAGATGGCGTAATCATCGTTTTAGATCGTGCTATGGTTTTGTTCACAAAATGTTATATAAGACCTATCAATGCCGTGGTCGCAACCTAATCTAATGGGAGTTACCTTTGTGATTAATGCATCGTTGATTATTATTTTACTTTATTTGACTTACTTTAGGACTTATTGATTATTACTTTACTTTATTTGATTTACTTTTTTTAGTTGATGATATCGGGTCGTTTTTTTAAATAAAAGTAGCAAAGTAGGCTTTAGTTTATTTCTTAGTTAGGTTATTTATAGGTTTGGTTTTCTTAAATTTATATTGCTTATTTGTTTTAAATTTCATATTTTTTAGATTAAGCTAGAAGTAAGTATTTGTTAGTTACATTGGTCATTATTCAAAATTGTCGCGGAGGAAGTCGCGGGCACCAGCTAGTAATATAATAATTGTGGCGTACTGCGTACGCATATTTCTAATTGTTTATATTTAATTACAATATTATTTTTCATTATTGTACAAATAATTCCATCGTAGCACAAACGCATACGTTTTATTCTTTATTAGTAGTGATAACTGTACCGGTGCGGTGGGGCGAACGCGGGGTTCTCACCTGCGCGAGCGCACCGCGGCCGCGCCCCGCCACCAGAGTCCAGCCGACACTGAGACGCGAAGCGCACGTCGCTCTAATCCATTTTTTACCGCTATAATATTACGTTCGCGTTGCTACTTTTACTGTTTCTGTGCTTTCTTTCTATCTAAACTCTCCTGTGACTTTCTCCTTCCATCTCTTGTGAACACCGCTTGCTTGCGTGTGCTAATAAACTGTGCCGTGCGACACAATTGTTTTCTTTTGCCGAGCTCCACGCACGGCCCACGACCTACACCGCATTAACCTCTGGTGACCATAACACTGGTGACCCCGTTGGAACATAATTATGGGACCAGGAGAGTACTTTGAAGAGGCCTCTGATAAGAGGACTGAGCCAACGGCAAGCGTTAACGGGGCGAGCGCGACCGTTACGACGCAGCCGCCATTTTGCGACGTATACCGCGTCGGTGTCCGAGTGCCTCCGTTTTACCCCGAGCGACCAGGGTTATGGTTCGCGCAGCTGGAGAGCCAGTTTGCATTGGCGAACATCACGAGCGACGCCAACAAGTATCACTATGCCATAGGGGGGCTCGACCCAACGTACGCAGCAGAAGTGGAGGACATCATGACCGCCCCAGCAGCGCCGGACAAGTACCAGCAATTAAAAACGCAGCTAGTGAATAGGCTGTCTGTTTCAAAGGAGCGCAAGGTGCAGCAGCTCCTCACCCAGGAGGAATTGGGTGACAGGAAACCGTCGCAGTTTTTTCGGCATATCAGGCAGTTGGCGGGTGCTAACGTACCGGATGATTTCCTACATAGCGTTTGGATGAGCCGCCTGCCCAGCGTGACACAGTCCATAATCGCCACGCAGTTGACCGTCAAGCTGGACGAGTTGGCAGACATAGCGGATCGCATTCACGACGTGGTTCCACCGATACCAGTCGTCGCGGCAACTACAGCGCTACTTCAACCTTCGCCGTCGCCGTCGCCGGGCAGTAACATCGACCAGATGGCCAACCAAATAGCTGAACTCACCCGACAGATGCAAACCCTTACGGATAATGTGAGTAGACTATCACGTACCAGGGAGCGATCGCGCGACCGCTGCCGCGGTCGGTCGTCATCAAGGCGCAGGTCGGACTCCACTCATCGCAAGTTCCCGACCTGCTGGTATCATCACAAGTTCGGGTCCAGCGCGAATAAGTGCGTCAAGCCATGCGACTTCACGGGAAAAGGACAGGGCAGTCTGTAGATGCGACCGACGACTGCCGTAACCGTGGTCGCTTATTTGTGACTGACCAGACGACCAAAATACAGTTTTTTGTGGACACGGGCAGTGATGTGTGTGTGTTTCCGCGATCGGCAATTAAACAGCGACGGACTAAAGCGGACTACGAACTATGCGCCGCTAACGGTAGTGTTATCGCAACATATGGTTGCATTAATCTTAAATTAAATATAGGTTTGCGCCGCGACTTCACTTGGGGGTTTATTGTGGCCGACGTTACGAAGGCGATAATAGGCGTCGACTTCCTAGCTCATTACAACCTAATAGTTGACGTGCGTAATAAGCGCCTTATCGACGCGAATACTACCCTTGCGACCCCGGCTTCACCTACCCGTCCGTCTGACAACGTTTCTTCCGTGAAGGTAAGGATTGGTGACAGCATATACCACGACGTACTTCGGGAATTTCCGGATATAACCCGACCGTCTGGTATCCCTCACACACCAAAACACAACACATTACACTACATACGCACTACCCCGGGTCCGCCCGTGGCATGCACACCACGAAGGCTGGCTCCAGATAAATTTAAGATTGCTAAGGAGGAGTTTGAGTTCATGCTCAACAGTGGTACGGCCAGACCCTCCGATTCTCCATGGGCGTCACCTTTGCACCTCGCGCCTAAAAAAGACAGTGGCTGGCGACCTTGTGGAGATTACAAGATGCTCAATGCTAGAACCATCCCCGATAGGTATCCCATTCGCCATATTCACGATTTCGCGCATAATCTATCTGGTTGTACAGTCTTTTCAAAAATTGACCTGGTTAAGGCCTACAATCAGATAGCTGTCAATCCCGCGGACATACCGAAGACCGCCATTACTACGCCATTTGGACTTTTTGAATATCCTTTCATGAATTTCGGGCTCCGTAACGCGGGCCAAACGTTTCAGCGGTTCGTAGACGAGATGCTGCGGGACCTGGATTTCTGTTACGGGTACTTGGATGATTTTTTGGTATATTCAAAAAGTCCAAAAGACCATGTTGATCATCTAAGGAAACTATTTGCTAGACTACAAGAGTACGGGATGGTAATAAATCCAACAAAGTGTGTCTTCGGTGTGCCCGAGGTTACTTTTTTAGGGTATGAAATTACAGCTCAAGGAACATCCCCACTGCCAGAGAAAGTTGAAGCTATTACCAAATATCCAGCTCCAAAAACAGTACGGGAGTTACGAAGGTTTTTGGGTGTGGTGAATTTTTATCGGCGTTTCATCCCAGGGGCTGCACATCATCAAGCTCCACTAAATGCTCTTTTAGCAGGTTCCGTCAAGGGCTCACACCCCGTGCATTTTTCACGCGAGGAGCACGAGGCCTTCGAAGCATGCAAACAGGGTCTATGCGAGGCAGCGATGCTTTCTCATCCGGACATGGAGGCCAAACTCGCCCTGGTAACCGATGCTTCCGATTTATCAATTGGCGCAGCCCTACAGTAGCGGAAAGACGACGCCTGGCAACCCTTAGCGTTCTTTTCGCATAAACTTAGCCCGTCACAGCAAAAATATTCACCGTATGACCGTGAACTGCTGGCAATATACGAAGCCATCAAGTACTTCAGACATATGGTCGAGGCCAGAGAGTTTGTGATCTACACTGATCATAAACCCATCTGTTACGCCTTTCACACGCGTAAGGAAAATTGCTCACCAAGACAGTTCAGGCATTTAGATTACATCTCGCAGTTTACCACCGACATTAGGCTCATTTCAGGTAAGGACAACGTTGTCACCGACGCTTTATCGCGAGTGAAAGAAATTACTCAACCCATCAACTTGAACCAGCTAGCTGATTCGCAACGTTCGGATCCTGAGCTGGAACAACTGCTGAAGGGGAATTCGTCATTGTGCCTAAAAAAGGTATTACTGCAGGGATCTGGCCTTGAACTGTACTGCGATGAGAGAAGCAAGAATCCGAGACCATATGTCACGCAGAGCTTCCGACGCCAAGTCTTCGAAAGTCTCCATTCACTCAGCCATCCGGGGGCTAACGCCAGTGCGAAGTTAGTCGCCGAACGCTATGTATGGCCAGGAATAAGAAAGGATTGTAGGGAATGGGCGCGCGCTTGTTTAGCCTGTCAGCGCTCGAAAGTGACGCGCCATGTCTCTGCACCTTTAGGTAAGTACAGTCTACCATGGTCACGATTTATGGACATTCACATAGATTTAATTGGCCCCTTACCGCTTTCAAACGGATATCGCTATTGTCTCACCGCCATAGATCGGTTCACGCGATGGCCTGAGGCAATACCGATAGCCGATATTACCGCTGAAACCGTTGCAAGAGCGCTCCTGAACGGATGGATCGCACGTTTCGGGTGCCCTACAAAAATAGTCACGGATCGTGGTAGACAATTTGAGTCCGCCCTTTTCAAGCGTTTGTTGGATATAGCCGGTTTTGAACACCGCAGAACCACGAGCTACCACCCGGCGTGCAACGGACTCGTTGAGAGGTTCCACTGACATTTGAAGGCGTCTATAACATGCCACGCGAACGGAAGTGGGTGGAATCGCTTCCTTTAGTTCTTTTGGGAATACGCAGCGCATTTAAGGAGGATATCCAGGCAACCTCGGCCGAACTGGTGTATGGCGAAACATTGCGCCTACCTGGGGAATTTTTCCATTCCGACAACAGTGACCCGACAGACTTGACCGACTATATAGATAGACTCCGTGGGTTCGCCAGGAACTTACGGCCATCCTCTACCTCTCGGCATGGTAGTAAACGAGCTATCTTCGTGTTCAAGGATCTAGCCACTGTCTCTCATGTTTTCTTAAGAGATAATGCATCCTCAGGTTCCTTTAAACCATCTTACACTGGACCACATAAAGTCATCGAACGGGGTGATAAAGTCTTCAAACTCCTCCTTAACGATAAACCAGTCACGGTATCTATAGACCGGTTAAAACCAGCGTACACGTGTAATTATTCACACACCACACTCACTCACATTAACTCAACCAACACTAGCACTCCACCAGTCACCAATTCTGCGCCAGAAACTGAAGAACCTGGTGTCAGGAGGACGCGGTCAGGACGCAGCGTACATTTTCCGTCCTATTATCGCCCGTAGTGACGGTCTCTGGAGGGGGGTGATGTGGCGTACTGCGTACGCATATTTCTAATTGTTTATATTTGATTAAAATATTATTTTTCATTATTGTACAAATAATTCCATCGTAGCACAAACGCATACGTTTTATTCTTTATTAGTAGTGATAACTGTACCGGTGCGGTGGGGCGAACGCGGGGTTCTCACCTGCGCGAGCGCACCGCGGCCGCGCCCCGCCACCAGAGTCCAGCCGACACTGAGACGCGAAGCGCACGTCGCTCTAATCCATTTTTTACCGCTATAATATTACGTTCGCGTTGCTACTTTTACTGTTTCTGTGCTTTCTTTCTATCTAAACTCTCCTGTGACTTTCTCCTTCCATCTCTTGTGAACACCGCTTGCTTGCGTGTGCTAATAAACTGTGCTGTGCGACACAATTGTTTTCTTTTGCCGAGCTCCACGCACGGCCCACGACCTACACCGCATTAACCTCTGGTGACCACAACATAATTATATAAATAATCATAATCTTTAATATAAACTCTTTACGTGAACGAAGAAAGCTACAAGATCTAATGTTTCTCTTCAAACTAACTAACAATAAATTAGATTGCTCTGAACTGATTACGCGCGTAGCTCTGAATGTACCATTTAAAATACCCAGATATCCTATAACGAACATTTATCACATTCAAACTTCTAAAACCAACATCGGTATAAACTCACCGCTCAATAGGGTTTGTAGAGAGATGAACTCTTTTATGAAATCTGTACCGGATGCCGACATACACCATGATTCCTTAAATTGTTTCAACTCCAAAATCTTGAAGTCACTCAAAAATACTGTTAACTCGTCTTAGGTATTTCATAGTTCTATAGCCTAAACAATCTCAAGTACCGAGTATTCGTCTAAATTTGGAGAATGTTGGTTAACCCGTAATTGGCTAGTGTGTAAGTCTAATTTGTTAAAAAAATATTCATAAGATATATATTGTATGCAGAAGCTGTGGGTAAACCTGAAGTTAATAAATAAAATAAAATAAAAATACAGATAGCTCATGGGAAGTGTGACGTGCCGATGACGCGAGTTCTACGCTTTTTGTCCACCCAAAAAGTACACATATATACACAGTATAGGTACATAGAGTTTTATTATAATAAAAATATAATTATGTCTATGATTTTTTTCCTTAATTTTTATATAATGCCATTGATTGGAGAATGAGCACCGTTGCCAGGCGTCAATCCTAGTTCAGGTACAGACGTAAATGGTTTAGACCTACGTATTTACTGAATCAAGACATTATTATTATTATAGGAAGAGTGCCGTGACGATGACGTGAGTTCCATGATTTGTGTTTAGCCAAAAAGTGCTCATCGCACTTAAAGAAGTATTCACTTCAAAAAGTGCCTTGTGGGTGGTACGCGTGACTAGAAACTGCGTTATTTCCCTGACTGGTACAAAGCATTATTATTAAGGCCTGCCATGCATTATGTATTGGGTAAAGATAATATTATATCCTGGGACATTATTCATACACGGCCATCTGATCGCAAACAGATATACTACTACGTATACTACTTTTCATTTATAAATACATACTTACTTATATAAATAATTGCACCCAGACTCAGGACAAACAGTAATGTTCATGCACACAAATATCTGTCCTGGATGGGATTCGAACCCCTGACCTGCGGCGTGAGAAGCAAGCATTGACGGTCACCATAGCCTAGTTGGTAGTGCTCCTGCCTACGAAGCTGGTGGTCCTGGGTTCGAATCCCGGTAAGTGCAAATATTTGTGTGATGAGCATGAATATTTGTTTCTGAGTCATGGATGTTTTCTATGTATATAAGTATTTATCTATCTATATAAGTATGTATATCGTCGCCTGGTACCCATAGTACAAGCTTTGCTTAGTTTGGGGCTTGGATGATCTGTGTGACATTGTCCCCAGATATTATTATTATTATTTACCAACCACGCTAACAGGCCTGTCAAAATGTATAATCCTACTAATATTATAAATCGAAAGTTTGAAGTATGGATGGATGTTTGTTACTCTTTCACGTAAAAACTACTGAATGGGTGTTAATAAAACTTTACAATAATATTAAAATTAAAATAACACATAGGCTATAATTTATCAAGTTTAAGTCGTGAATATTGTTATTACATTGCTTCTGTGTCTTCAAAACATTCTAAAATTATCTTACCAAATTCCAAACATGGGTATCAAATTTATTAAGGCAGATATAGCAACTTCTATAGGCTCATATATCGTATGAATTTATAAACCAATTTTTAAAAGCAGCTGTATACACGAGTACACTGCATGTTTTAAAAAATTCAAACAAAGAGTATGTATGCTCTGTTTTTTTTTATTGGCAATTAAACAATTAACCCGTCGAGAGGGACAAAGGACTTCGTGTACCCCACTGTGAAGGGCGAAATTTTATACTCGTTGGAGGCGTTCTGTGGTATTGTAGGGTTTGTTCTATCGCGAGATGAAAGCGACGGGTTCGTGAATACGCAATCCATAATGTATATTAAAAATAAGGTACTCTCGCAGCTGGAGACTTGGGGATAGGTAAATTAGGTATCGTTGATTTAAGAGCATTGGAGAGGCGGAGTACGTGCAAAACACATTTGTCATTTTGTACTAAAATCGACAACATCTATTGAAAAAGTAAACAGAAGAAAAGTTGTGAAATGAATAAAAACTGCTTTTTTACGTGACATTGGTACTATTCTTTGAGCAAATCGGAGACGTTCCCAAGAAAGGGCAGTTCAGAAGTACCCCAAACCGGCGAGCATGTATGAAGAATATAATGGCAGTAATCGAGGCAAAAGAGGTGTGCAAAGATCGTGTCAAATGGAAATCCTTTGTCTCTGCCTACCCATCTGGGAAACAGGCGTGAATCTATGTATAGAAACTGATGCCTAATACAGTCGATATCTCATTAAATCTCTTATCTTTGTTGACACACTTACTAAATCTTCAATGAAACCATGCCTTCTAGTCTTCTTTATCATAATTTCAGCCGGAAAACATCCACTCCTCGACAAAGTCCTCCCCCAAATATCTCCACAATTCACCAATAGGGGATAAAAGTTTGCAACAAGAGACAAACTATTAGAGATATTCTGATGTAACATTTACGGAGTCATTACAAAATGTGCGGATGAAGTTGCGGGCACAACTAGTTTAAAATAACGCCAATTTATACAAATAATCAGGTGATGTACTGCAAAGGAATTAAATTTCCTGTTAACATCGTGTAACAATCGTGGTCGCTGAGTTTTATTCCTCTGAAACCAGAGATAGTGTCCTAAAAGCTACAAAATTATACAACAAGCAGAATCCTAAGTCTAAACTATCGACTGCTAGCATGCACCTGCCTGGACCACCAACTCATATATATATTACTGAATCACTAACTTCCCAAGCTAAGCACCTTTATTATTTGGGACGCAAACTCCAAAAAGATGGGAAATGCGACAGCTGCTGGCCAAGCTACGGGAAGATCTACGTAAAAAAAACAGCTTCTTCTACTCCTATCTGTATTAATTCGGAAGATGATTATTGTAATTTCACCTCCACTATACCATGACTAGACTATTTATTTCAATTGTCAGTCCACTCGTTATTTATCTACTTATTATTTTATCAATTTTTAACTAGTTTTCATAATTTATGTAACAAAACCGTGTCCACACATTACCATACACATACACTCGCACATCGTCTCAAATATAAAATACACAATAAACCCACACTGCCACACCCATCCCAATCATATATCTCTAAAATTATCCTACAAATACATGCAACTACTATACTAACTTACTATTTAGTGTTCTACAATAAATTACACGCAAATTATATTATCTACAAGCACCTCTTACATGCACAATATAAAATGAATATTACTGTTACTATACCACGAAGCTATCGAATACATAAAATTTTAATCTGCACTTATCTTTGTAACCTTAATCAACTTCTGCCTCTAAATTCGATCACCTAAACCACATACATACAGACCTAGACCATGTGTCGGTGGCTGAATCTGCGTCCTGTCTGATTGATGACTGTCACCGAATTGCTGGAACACAACATAACTCTCTGAAGCTACTATGCCAAAATATAAGAAGCATAAACAAGAACTTTGATGGCTTATCTACTCTTCTTGAGAGGAGCGGAGTGGTATGGGACTTCATTATACTCACAGAATGTTGGCTATTAAGCGCTCCACTCCTACCGCAAATGCAAGGCTATACATCAGTTGCTACCACCCAACATAGCACTCAAAACGAAGGAGTAGTAGTATATATCCGCGCCCAACATCAAATTTCGTTTAAAGAACCTGTAGTCCTTGATGCAAATTGTCTTACGCTAACCTTAAATAACGATACCGTAGTTATCGCTATATACCGCCCACCAGCCAAACACAATATAACACCCTTCCTAGAATCGTTAAATCTGATCCTTCAATCTTTTTCCTCTTTTAAGAATATTATCCTGACAGGTGATATCAATATTGATATCTCTTCTAATAGTGATGATTCTCGTTCAAGTGAATATCTTACTATGCTCGCATATCATGGTATGCTACCGGCACATGTACTTCCGACAAGATTTAATCACTCCTGCCTTGACCATCTTATTTTAAAAACGAAAAGTAAGGCTTCTTGTTTCGTCGCTGATACTTCGCTAACTGACCATGATACAGTGCTACTATTTCTCCATACCTCGACACAGCCTAATAAAACCATGCTAAGGAATAGAACAACTAAATTTATTGACTACGAAAAAATAAAAGAAAATCTACTCCAGGCCGACTTTAATTCTATGTACACAACCAATGACATTAATGAAGCTACAAACTATTTCATTAATACACTCAACACAATAATAATGGCAAATACAACCCTGAGAGTTGTACCCTACCGCAAAAGACTTAGAAAATTATGGATGACGCCAGGCCTTTTAAGGTGTCTACGTAATCGAGATAATTTACACTTAAAGCTCAAAAATTCACCAAATAATGAAGTACTGCAAACAACTTACAAAAGATACAGAAACTTTTGTACATCCTTGCTTAAATCCGCTAAACGTAACTTTGATAAAGCCCAAATAAAAAGTACTCAAAACAATAACAAGAAGCTATGGGAAGCTATAAAAACAATAACTTACACAAAAAAACAAAAAACACACGCGGGCGATTTACTTTCACATCCAGAAACTAAACATTCTATTAATAAGGTTAACCATTATTTCGTCAACGTCGGTCATGCTTTAGCTGAAAAGATTACGCGCACACAAACATACCAAGCATCTCTTCTTCCCTTGTTTCCACATACCCTCGTCATATTAGGAACTGACGAATCTGAGGTAGACGGCTTAATAAACAACCTCAGAAGCGATAGTACTGTAGGTACTGACATGATTTCCGGCACGTTTATTAAAACATTTAAACACATCCTTATTACACCGATAACATACATTTGTAATCTGGCAATAACCACAGGGGTTTTTCCAGAGGCTTTCAAGATAGCTGCAGTTCATCCGGTATATAAGGGCTTAGGGGACAGAGAACTGTCGAGCAATTACAGGCCTATTTCAATTTTGCCAACCCTTTCCAAACTTTTAGAGAGACTTATGAACAACAGGCTTATTAAATATCTGGAAAAATATAATCTCTTATCCCCTTCACAGTATGGTTTTCGTCGCGGTATTTCCACCAGTAACGCAGTATTGGACTTAACCAATGAAGTGGTTACAGCACTAGATAAAAAGGCAAAAGTACTGGGTGTCTTCTTAGATCTTGCAAAGGCGTTCGATACAATCTCTGTCTCCACCCTTTTATATAAACTTGAACGCATCGGTATTAGAGGTTCTCAACTTTCGCTCTTTCAAAGTTATCTGGAAAATAGACGTCAATGTGTCAGAATCGGTGAATGGATCAGCGATGAACTTACTATAACACATGGTGTCCCTCAGGGCAGTATTATCGGCCCTACATTATTCCTTATATATATAAATGACCTATGTCAGCTAAATCTTGAAAATGGTTCCATTTATACCTATGCCGATGATACTGCCTTGATATTTCAAGGTGAATCCTGGGAGATAGCATTCGAACATGCTCAACGTGGTCTCGACACTGTCACCGACTGGCTAGCACAAAACTTACTGACATTGAATGTCGAGAAAACTATGTTCATTCCCTTCTCCCTATCCGCCAAGGGCACTCAAGTCTCCACCCAATACCATTTGGTAGCTCACTCCTGCACTACGAATGCTGCTACTGTATGCAGCTGCCCCAATTTAATCAGGACCAACTGTGTCAGGTACCTTGGTATAAAAATAGATGACCGACTCTCCTTTCATCCTCATATTGATATGCTGACCTCCAGGTTGCGAAAACTAATTTATATTTTCAAAAATCTTCGCCATGTAGCAGACACAAAAGTACTCCGAACCGTATACCTGGCTCTTGGGCAATCAGTAATTAATTACTGTATTGTGGTTTGGGGTGGGTCTTCCAAAACACACTTTCTGCAGCTCGAGCGGGCACAAAGAGCTCTTCTAAAAGTGGGATGGCGCCTTCCCTACAGGTTCCCCACCAGCGAACTCTATCTTAAATGTAACGTCCTCTCCGTTCGAAAATTATTTATTCAAAGCATTATTTTAAGCACTCACTCCCAAACTTATTACGATCCCTCAAAATTTTTAAATCAACGACGGAAGTACACTGTTTGCCCTCCGGTACTAGTAACTACAACTACGGCACAACGTTTCTATTGCTTTCTGAGTAGCTTCGTGTACAATATGGCCAATAAAACGCTGGGTATATACCCTATGCGTAGGACCAAATGTAAATACACAGTTACAAAGTGGTTAAGTAACTTAAACTACGATGAAACAGAAAAATTGATTCAAACTCAAAAATATAAATTATTAGAACACAAATACACACATTCACACACTCAACTCTCACACAATTTTTAATTTTTTGTTTTAATTCCTATTTTGCCTTGCATGTGTAAGTAACATTGCTAAATCATTACAAATTTTAGTAATGTTATTTTTCTCTCATAACTTTAGCTTATAACTTTGTTTTATTTAGAATATGTAAATAAGCCTCTAAACTTTATGTCCAAGACGGGGGGAGCCTGGAGATCTGTTATACAGGTTTCAAGCCTAGTACAGACTCCAGCTCTCTCAAAGGCTTTTTAAATAAGTGCTTAAACAATGTTTTTAACATAACAACACGATGTATGCGCCTTAAGAGAGAAATAAACCATTATTTTATTATTATTATTATTAATACTAAATGACATGATGGACCGATGATCTTATGAGGATCGCTGGATGCGGATGCAACATCCAGTAGTTGAATATCTCTAATAATTTGTCTCTTGTTGCAAACTTTCATCCCATATTGTTAAATAATAAGCTTCAAGCTTCTAGCTCTAAAACTTACTTACCTTTCATCTCCCTTTTCAGCCCCTTACAACCCATTTTCGCATTAAAAAGTAGCCTATGTCCTTTTTCAGGCTCTAGTCTATCTGTGTACCAAATTTAATTTAAATCGGTTATGTGAAATCGCGACAGACTGACAGATAGACAGAGTTACTTTCGCATTTATAATATTAGTAAGGATTAATAAAATTTGATATTTATTCATTTAAAGCGCCGTCTGTTGAAATTGTCCGATCTGAGTATTGGCATTCCAGCCGTTGTTAGCCGTGTAGGTAAGATGGCGTTAAAGCGCCTTAAATGCGTTAAGGAATATCGAATGGATTATATAAATTCGAAGTGTCAGTACCACGGTGCGGTGGCGGAGCGGTTAATGCACATGGGGCCGGATACCCCGTGGTTGTGGGTTCGATTCCCACCCGCACTTAAATTTATACAATTAATTTTTAAGATGTCTGAAAAAAGGTATTCTAATGAAAAAAAATATATTTCCTATAACTGCTAGACAAGTATTACAGATTCAAGTCACACCTTTAAGACCCGACTACGTTGCTCAAATTAAGAAGTCGTTCCATTCGTTAATCGTATTTCGAATATTTTATAATACAAAAGTTTTTCTTAAGCGAATCATTACTAAATAAATTACATTTAATCATAGAGCAAATTATGTAATAGTTTTCATCAATTCACAATTACAATGAATAATGGAATTGACTCAACTTTGTAGACCCATTTGTCTAGGTAAATAACTTTCATATAAATAGGTGTTTTAGCTATTAGACGAGTATAATATTTAGTTGAACAAGTCCTTTAACGACCTAATCTATTACTAAGTTCCAGAAATTTTAAGTAAACATTTTAATACTACAAAATATATTGTATTAAAATGGAGGGTGGATCAATTTGTTCTTCGAGTGCAATAGTTATGAGATTACATATTGTTATTATAATGATAAACAATAATTTTAATTGCTGAAAATTTAAAGTTTGTATGTCAAAGAGTTTTATATTCAATTTATGCATGTTAAAAACGGTCTCAAGTATGTGAAATTTGTAATTAATTATTGAATAATATTTTTTATATCTTGCCAATATCAATAGCCATTCAATAGCTTCAAATTAAACAGAATCACAACAGGTCAGTGGAATAAGCCTACCGGGGCAATCACATTAAAAAAGAACGCGTTAATACACTACCTCAAAGGTGGCGTGGAAAAGTGTGCATATTATGACGATTACAACTCTTTCAACTTTTTGAATCGAAATATATCTTAAAAACGGTGGCTCTTAGGAAAAAAGTATTGATACATTTTTTATAGATAATTATCTAATCTCACTCTCTCTCTCTCTTTTCTCAGCTAATTTTATGATAAACTTACCGCTTTGCTGAAAATCGCGAAAAACCCGTTTTTGTGACGTTTGACTCCGAGTATTTTTTTTTGCACGTGCCGGATCGATGAGGACTTTACACATTTCCTTTATAATAGTTTAATGAACGATCCTACCAATTTTCAGCCTAATGAGAATTTTTATAACCTTTGATGTCTAAATTGACCGGACTATTAATATATTTTGAAGATTGGAAACTCTGGTAATAAATTGAGCCAAATCATATTCCTATTCATCGGAGTATCCCAGGTTGTTCTTGTTAGAGGACAGTCGTTAAGCCAGGCCAGATGCCTACTGGGTGACTTGAACAACTCTGACACCAGGTAAAGGGAAAGAAGAAGAATTGTCGAATGGTATTTAATGTCAATGGGTATGACTCACTAAAGAATCATATTTGATACATTAAATTACACTTTGTAACATTAGTCACAAATATTCAATTCGTTCAGGTGAATTATACAAAACAATCTTACGGAGACCTATCCTATAAATACCCGCCTTTCTTGATTTAAATTTATTGGTCGAATGCGACTCAAAAACTCACAAAGGGAATTCCTATCGGGACCGACCTTTATTAATCTATTATTTGTCCCCGTCCAAGCGGTTTCTGTGTCGTCCAATTAATATCAATATGGCGTGTAGGGATTTGAGCATGCCATAGTTACATGTCTCCGATTGTTTGTGTGAATGAAAGGCAACGACTCGATAAATTAGAGGCAAACACACAGAATTGTTGCCGTGTCAATAAATGAAGGCTTTGTCTATACATGAGCGATAGAGATGAGCCGCATATTTTTTTGATATGTAATAAAAATAATGTCCTTCAAATCGAGTTTCGGCTACGGCTGCCAGTCTCAATGAAGAAGCGTGTGTGCGCAAACATAGGGCATTTTCTATTCTATCACTCTCATGATCCGATGGGACGACTAGCGATAAGACTGGAATGAGATCAGGTACAGGACCGGCGGCTTTACGTACTCTTTGAGACACGGGGGTACAATACCGCCAACTCATTCATGCTGATTCTGAGAAAATTTTCTTTTTACAGAAAAATTTCATAATCACCTTTGGCGCGGGCCCGACCCGGGATTTGAAGCCAGGCCCTCGTTATCTGCGGTGTCATCCAATTAATATCAATATGGCGTGTAGGGATTTGAACATGCTATGGTTACATGTCTCGGATTGTTTGTGAATAAAAGGCAACGACTCGATAAATTGGAGGCAAACACACTGAATTGACGCCGTGTCAATAAATGAAGGCTTTGTCTATACATGAGCGATAGAGATGAGCCGCATATTTTTTGATATGTAATAAAAATAATGTCTCAAAAATGGGAAATCATAAATTTGATCGTCCGGCGGGTCTCGAACCTGCACCATCTACCAATCCGGGGTAAAAATTCAAATTTAATAATTTGGAAGGTATTATCAATATGATATGATCTTTCACATGCAACTGTGAAGATATCAGTCGGCCATGTTTCTAGAAAACGAACCGATAGATAATACCTACATCCTCCGGAAGGGTGTCCGGAGGATGTAGGTCCTAAATTTGATCTGCCAGCGTGTATCGTTCGTAGCTTAACGCAGAGCGCCTACCCCGGATTGGTAGATGGTGCAGGTTCGAGACCTGACGGACGATCAAATTTATGATTTCCCAATTTTGAGATTAGATAAACGCTTTGCATTGCGAATAATGCTATAAAATTCAAATTTAATAATAATGTCCTCCAAACCGAATTTCGGCTACGGCTGCCAGTCTCAATGAAGACGCGTGTGTGCGCAAACATAGGGCACTTTCTATTTCATTACTCTCATGATCCGAAGGGACGACTAGCTAGACACGACTGGAATGAGATCAGGTACAGGATCTACGGCTTAACGTAGTCTCCGAGACACGGAGGTACAGTAACGCCAACTATCTGACTTTGGGCTGATTCTGAGATTTTTTTTCTATTTACAGAAATATCCCAAAATCACCGGGATTTCAACTGTCGCCGCTGCCGAATAGTACTCCAAATTTGATACGTAAGTTGTACAGAAATATACTAAAAAGGGTTAAAAAAAATCTTAGGACAACAAACACACTGTCATTTGATTTCAAACTAGGAAGAGCCTTTTTAGGGTTCCGTAAAAAAACGGAACCTTTATAGATTCGTCATGTCTGTCTGTCTGTCTGTCCGTCCGTATGTCACAGCCACTTTTTTCCGAAACTTTAAGGACTATAGTGTTGAAACTTGGTAAGTAGATTTATTCTGTGAACCGCATTAAGATTTTCACACAAAAATAGAAAAAAACAGTAAATTTTAGGGGTTCCCCATACATAGAACTGAAACTCAACATTTTTATTTCATCAAACATATACATGTGGTGTTTCTATGGATAGGTCTTCAAAAATGATGTTGAGGTTCCTAATATCATTTTCTTGTGAGACTCTTCCAAAGTGGTTAAATATATGTGTCCCCCCCTCTGTAACTTCTAAAGTATGAGAGTGATAAAACTAAAAAAAAAATATGATGTACATTACTTTGCAAACTTCCACCGAAAATTGGTTTGGACGAGATCAAGTAAGTCGTTGTTTTTAATACGTTATAAATCAGAAACCGCGAATTTCGGAAATAGGGAAATTGCGATGTCTGATTTATGACTACTACAAGAACTTTTATACTGTTACTTGCTGCTACGGAACCCCTCACGGGCGAGTCCGACTCTTACTTGGCTGTTTTTTTGATAAGGCAGGGGATACCCCTGCCTTATCAAAAAATACCTAAAAGCCTACTCATGCTACCCGCAAAAGTAGGCTTTTAGGTACGGCAGATTCAATTCAGTCAATGCGAGTCTAACATACCCATGTAAGACTCGCATTGACTGAATTGAATCTGCCGTGGACTTCTCTTGGCGCCTGGTGGGAGGAGCCCCAGGAACGCGGGTATAGTTTTGAAGCCCTCCTTTTGCTTACTATGGCAACCAGTCAACAGATAAACATACTTATATATTTCTAAACACATACATAGACTCACGCCTGTTTCCCAGAAGGATAGGCAGAGACAACGTTCCATTTGTCACGATCCTTGCACACCTCTTTCGCCTCGTTTACTGTCATTATATTCTTCATACATGCTCGCCGGTTTAGGGTACTTCTGACCTGGCTTTTTTGACAACGTCTCCGTTTTGGTCAGAGAATACATACACATTATAAATAAATTATATCCAGACACAGAACAATTAATCGTACTCATGACACAAAGATTTGTGGAAGTATGTGTGATGTGATTACGAATACTCACGGAAGAGAGCATGTATAATTTTCTACCACGAGTGAAAGGACTTAAATTACTTCTGTGTATGTGTGCATGAACGTGTCTGTTTGTCCTGAGTCTGAATGTAATCATCTATTTAAGTATGTATTTACAAAGGAAGAGTAGTATAATATGTAGTATATCAGTTATCTGGTTGCCATAGTTCAACTGTGCTTAGAACCTATGGAATCAGATGGCCGTGTGTAAATAATGTCCCAGGATATTATTAATATTATTATACATTCCTATATTGGCATATCATTTTCTACTTCGAATGAAAGGATCTAAATAGCTGTTGTTAACCAAACTCGGGGAAAACACGCTAATAAGAAACATATCATCGACAAATAGGAATATCAACCCATCTCTAGTCGGTAAATCAGTAATAAATATTGCTTCTGCACTGACGGATGTACGGAAATCTATTTGCAATGCCGTATTGTATATTAGCACTAATAATTGTCTGTCACAGAGCGAGCATCGCACTTATGTTAGTTTAATTGAATTGCCATTGTGATTGCTTATAGATCTGTGCTCGAAATATTCTGTCTGCCAATATTGGAATATACCTCTACTATATAACCGAATCTATAAATACGCTTTCAGGGCTACGTTATGTAAAGGGTTGCCAATTCCTACTTAAAAGAATATTTAAAATAGAATAAATAAAATAAAAAAGGTTTTTATTCACGTAGACTTTAAAAAAGCGCTTGTAAATAGTCAGAACATGTTTGTAGTAATATAGTTGTATACATTATTATTTCTAGTTACATATATATTTAGGTACACATTGTATTGATTGTATGAAAACATTTATAAAATTTATTTTATTACTAGCTGTGCCCGCGACTTCGTTCGCGTGGATGTCGGAACTTAACAATGTATTTTTTAGTGTAAAGGGCTGTGGGAGGATACCGATTCAATTTCTTTTTTAATTTAATTTAGTGCTTCTTTATTTTACCTGTGGAACCATCTGGAGCGTACACAAAAACGTTATTGGAGTTGTTTACGCGTGAAAGAGCTACGTATAGTTGACCATGGGAAAAGCATCCAATACTTAAGTACATCCCCGCAACGGATAATGTCTAGCTTTATTAATCGTCATGGCATAACAGAGACTGACTGGAAATTGCACTGGTTTGAAAGAGAAAGGAAAGTTTTAAGGAATTATAGGTATCCTTGGAATAAAAACAATATCACCGGCGCCGCAACCTGTTAATATTTCAGCTTCGATAATGTTTTGCTGCAGATTTGTGACTTTGAGCCGAGTGCCGTTACAAAGTTTGGGAGGACATAAATGTCTGAGGAGAATTATTGGTACACCGATTTTTAAAACTATTTTGTGGGCTGGAAGTCCGGTTGTGCTGAGGGAATCCAAAAATTCTACCGGGTAGTGCGTGGCGTCATCTTCTTCCATACCTGTATTTATTGAGCTATATTCTTTACTATTCCCGGACGCATGAGTCAATATTATGAAATTAATTGCCGCTCCTTGGTCATTGCGGGGAGTCAAAATAGCTCGCTGACATAGCCAAGAACCAGCTTGATTGCCAATGTTTGTGGTATCTCCGTACACAGAAGAATCAGCTCCTGCTGTGATGTAACGTAAGAGCAGAGATTACCAATCAATATAACTTTTCCATCTTCTTGTACGGGGTATGTGCCATCGCCTATTTTCTCCTATACTTATAACTGGGGATGTACTTAAGTATTGGATGCTTTTCCCATGGTCAACTATACGTAGCTCTTTCACGCGTAAACAACTCCAATAACGTTTCGACGGTCACCATAGCCTAGTTGGTAGTGCTCCTGCCTATGAAGCTGGTGGTCCTGGGTTCAAATCCTGGTAAGTGCAAATATTTGTGTGATGAGCACCAATATTTGTTTCTGAGTCATGGATGTTTTCTATGTATTTAAGTATTTATCTATCTATATAAGTATGTATATCGTCACTTGTACAAGCTTTGCTTAGTTTGGGGCTAGGATGATCTGTGTGACCTTGAATAGCCAATAAGGACCTGTTGTGACAAATTTCACGTACCTTGTCAGGAATTTCTCCATCAGTATTTAGTTGTACATGTCTCATAAAATCTTCAGCAAACTTGTCATGGTACTTTTGCTATAACTGGTTAGCACCCGATAACGCACAAAAGGTCAATAAGATGGCAAACAAATGTCGCAAGCGATGTGGACTATCGCTCACGCATCCTTCCGCTAGAGCGTCATCCCAATGCTGACCTCCATCTAATAAATGGCGTGCTCGGCAAGCGGCCTGGTATGTGGGATGTTCAATATCATCCACTTTACGGAGCTCAGCTAAAGACGTAGGTCCTCGCACTACATGGACCAGACTGTGGGATGAACTCACACGTGAGCACGCCACGTGAACCTGCCCGCCTTCCTTAAGTCAATTCCAGCTAACTTGAGAGTTGGACTTTGCGATTTGTTGATGGTTATCGCGACACACACTTTTATAGGGAACTACAGTATTTTAAACTGAAAAGGGAGATCATTTGGCACTAACGGAATACGTGACACGAACACTGTTTCTCCCGGGGCGGATCCAGGCATAATAGTAGCCTCTATAACACGATGCAAAGCTTTGACTTGAAGCCTAGTGCCGTTGCAAAGTTTAGGTGGCTTCAAATTCCTCAGAACCATTATAGGTATACCCATACGCAACATACATAGGGGATGTAAGTTGCGTGTGGGTATACCTATAATGGTTCTGAGGAATTTGAAATATTATACGCCCTTAGGGGTGGAAATTCCTAAAATCCTGAAACACATATTTTTATTTTTAACGGAAAGGCCATACCACACTTTTCATATAAACTTACATCCCCTATTTTACGCCCTTAGGGTGGAATTTCCAAAAAATCTAAAATATTTATTTTTATTTTTAGCTGAACTACTAAATATAAGTTTCAATGCCTTTAACTACAAAAATGACGGATTTTCATACAATCTTTCATTCTCTATTTTACCCCCTTAGGGTTAGTATTTCCAAAAACCCTTCCTTAGTGAATGCATAGGTACGTCATAAAAGTACCTACCGGTAAAATTTCAAGTCTCTAACCCCAGCCGTTCAGGCTGTGCGTTGATATGTCAGTCAGTCAGTTTCCTCTTTTACATAGGTAGGTATATAGATTAGTGCTGAGAAAATTATGAGAGACAGGGTTTATTTACTACATTCAAATACATTAAATCGGACAGGCTCAATAAAATTTGAATCGTCTGTACATTCCCGTTACAAACGAATCGGCAGCACAAACTTTCGATCGACTGACATTATAATTTAAAATTAAATTATAACAAATCCAACCTATTCAATTTGCCCAAAGAAAACAGAATATTTTAATAACCAATTTTGGACAACGACATACTTCTAGCCAACCAAGACCTTTTATTTCGAAACAATTCGGAACATTCAAAGCCCTAATCTTAACACCGCGAGTCAAAAGCAATGCACAACGACATCTATCGAAACAAAATTCAACTATCAAGCACAACGATATCTATCGAAATAAAAATCAACTATCAATAATTTAAAATTATATTATAATAAATCCAACCTTCTATATAATTCAATTTGCCCAAAGAAAACAGATTTTTTTAATAACCAATTTTGGACAACGACATACTTCTAGGCAACCAAGACCTTATTTCGAAACAATTCAGTACATTCAAAACCGTGAGTCAAAATAAATGCACAACGACATCTATCGAAATAAAAATCAACTATCAACCTAGTTCATTCAGAAAAGATATGTCATAATATGCAGAATGACATCTATCGGACAGTTAGGTAGCTCAACTATAAACATCAGTTCATCTTGAAGTAATGAAATGTGTGTTTTTTTTCTTCATGATTACTTTAAAATCTAATATCTTTTGATAGACTCAACCGATTGCAATAAAACAAAAACTAAATGTTACCTCAAGTTACGCTCAATCGTTATGTATAAAAGTTATCTACATTGCTTTAGTATATTTTACGTGATACCCGAACATATAAACAGACAAACAGACACACAGACAAACAGACAAAAATTCTAAAAAGGCTGGAAATGGGTTCTATTGGTTGTTCTTTAATACCCTGGCTATTTTTTTTTTATTTTCTTTTGATGTACAAAAATTTTTTTTCTACAGATTTATTATATGTATAGATAGATAGCAATGATATTTAGTTAGCTCGTATCAAGTTATTGTCAAGAGATTATGTTTAATTATCTAGTTTAAGTCTAATATTTTTACTACATATTGTCAATGGTTCTGTCTATAGTAAGGTATTATTATTATGACGGACCTTGTGTTAATAACGACGGTCGCGCTTTAATGCTACTACCAGATCCATTTTGACATACATATTTAAAATCATAGACTTTTTTCGACATATTATAGTGCACAAGTGTGTGCGCTAACACAGGGGCACTTTCTGTTCCATCACTCTCAAGATCCGATGCGACAATTAGCTACACGACCGGAGAGTGGTCAGGTACAGGACCGACGACTTCACGTGCTCGTCGACGCACGGGGGTGTGATAAAGCCGATTACCCGACCTCAGGCTGATATTTCCCAAAATCACTTTTAGGCCCGACCCGGGATTTGATTAAAGCGTGCAATACTGAAGGAAAATAACCGGATAGGAGTTTTGGCGCCAACGCGGAAAAAGACGCATCAGGGCATTGTTTCATTTTCATAAACTGGTGTAAATTCAAGTTTTTATGTGTAAATTATGGTGGATTTTTAGACATAACATCATGGACAACGTACACAAGTGGAGGAAAGTGCCATATTGCCGTGAATTAGAATCTAAAACTCCATATAAGCCTCTAGTAAAGTCTCCACTGCTTTACTGGGGTACGACAAGGACTAAGTATGACTTTACTGTGACGGACTTTACTTGACATGACGAAAATAAATTGAAATAAAAATATATTTTACGGAAGGCTCATAAGGCCGAAGAAGCCAGAGCCGTAAAACAGAATTTAAAAAAAATAACCGGATAATATAATAATAAATAATATTAGAAAACGCTGTAAACACATTTAAATGGGGTTAGTCATGTAAAACACTGAATTGCCAGGTATATATAAGTATACATAGTCATCATCATATCAGCCAAAAGGCCTCCCACTAAGATCTCCGCAAATGCTGGTATTGCGCTACCCGCATTCAGCGGCTTCCAGAGACCCGCACAAGATCATCGGTCCATCTTATAGGGGGCCTGCCCTCGCTGCGTCTTCCGGTTCGTGGTCGCCACTCAAGAACCTTTTTGCCCCAACGGCCATCAGTTCTACGAGCTATGTGCCCTGCCCACTGCCACTTCTGTTTTGCAATCATTTGTATCTTAAGTTAAATAAATTAAACACTGAATAGTTATATTAAAACGAATTCATTTCTTGCACATTTTATAGGTACCTTCACTAGAGATTATGTACACAAGAAGCTTTGAGTTTCGCGGAATTAGCATTAAACTAGGTTCTACACGTAGCAAGGGCAAAATACTATAATTATATTTTCGCGGAAAATTATTTTATGATGTTCTGAAAATCCAGGTTATATTAAAAAATTTGAGGGGTGTCAAGGTACACCCGGAGGGAACGAAGTTATTTTTTATTATTTATTATGTACAAATACCTGTATACACTCAACAAAAATAATCGTCGCGACACCACACTGTTCAATGCGAAATAGAAACGAAAATATCTGGCTTGCTTTCTATAAGAGAGAGAGAGAGAGACAGACAGACAGAGAAACATGCGCACGCCGCACAGCTGCAAAAAGTGCCGTGACAACTTTTCGTAAGATTTTTTTCCGTCTAGCCCCCTTTCACAACGCGCGATAAGGAACTTCGTCTCAAAAATTGCTTTAAATTAGCTTTAATTTATTAAATTCCATAAAAATCGTGTTAATGTTTACCCAGATCCAAGGGCGCTGAGTGAGGGTGCTCTGGCCAGTTACCCTTATTGGTCTCTTGAGCTATCCGCATGCAGCGGTTTCCGGCGACACTCGCTTAATCGTCGGTCCATCTTGTAGGGTGCCTGCCTACGCTGCGTCTTACGGTTCGGGGGTCGTTCATAAATAATAAAAAAAAATAAAAATAAATGTGAGCCGTCACGGGACGCCTGGCAGATGTGAAACATCGACATTATTTTGTAAAAGTAATATGTAGAAAAGAACATATTGTGATAGGAACTAAATATGTCATAATGATAAAATAAAAAGTCGATTGCGCATGCGTCACGGCATGCGTCGCTACGCCAGAAATCTGTTTTACGTGCGGCTATAGATGTTTCACACCAAAAATAAAAAAGGTTTTTATTCA
Organism: Pseudoips prasinana; assembly: GCA_951640165.1. Classification (NCBI taxonomy): domain Eukaryota; kingdom Metazoa; phylum Arthropoda; class Insecta; order Lepidoptera; family Nolidae; genus Pseudoips; species Pseudoips prasinana. The sequence continues at coordinate 24,254,437 of OX621260.1, forward strand.
CGTTGACTTTAAAAAAGCGTTTGTAAATAGTCAGAACATGTTTGTAGTAATACAGTTATTATTTCTAGTTACTTATTACAGATATTTAGGTACACGGAATGTTAAAACATTTATACAATTTATTTTATAATGGTAGTGATATTTAGCTAGCTTGCATACTGAATAATATTGCTTGAAATTATAAGCTACTAGTGTATGTACTACTAGCTATATTATGAATGACTTGTACGTGTGGCGTAGTTTAAGATAGACTTCGCCACTTTGTCCCGCACAACAACTATTCATGTGGCCCATAAGTAGTTGGTCTGAGTCTGGATGTACTTTGTTACTTTCCGTGAATTATATTTTGTAAAGAACCCCGCGACGCATTCATAAAACGGGCGTTATATTTTCAAAGCAAAGAAAATAAAAACATATGTTTTCTTCTGAAAAGATAATAAACTTTTATGGCCTTATAAGAAGGCCCGAGGTTACCCCTGGAGCTTTGGAAAGGGCTATGCTCGGAGTATCCCTGCGTGATCGAATTAAGAAAGTTGAAACGCTAACATAGCCCGAAGAATTGCTAAACTGAAGTGGCAGTGCGCGGGGCGCATAGCTCATAGAGCCGACGGCTTTTTTTTAATATATATATAATAGTATGGCAAACGAGCAAGTGGGTCACCTGATGATAAGTGATCACCGCCGCCCATAGACACTCGCAACACCTGAGGAGATGCAAGTGCGTTGCCGGCCTTTAAGAAAAGAATAGGCTCGCTTCTTGAAGGTTGCCATGTCATACCGGATCGGAAATACCTCCGCAGCTAATTGATTCCACAGAGCGGTAGTGCGCGGCAAAAAGTTTCTTGTGAAACGCACAGTGGTAGATGACCATTCATCCAGGTGATAAGGATGAAATTTCCACTTTTGGCGAGAGGGTCTGTGGCTGCTGGGGAAGAAAAGTTCTCGAGTGGCGACCACAAACCGGAAGAAACAGCGTGGTCATTTCCTCTATATTTACGATCTAACAAGGGTCGGTGGAAGCCACTCGACGCGGGCAGCATAATATGGGCGGTATTGCCCGCGTCGAGTGGCTAAAATCTTTGGAAGTAGTCTTGGACCAGTTGTGGACGTCTTTCGGTTCATATGATGAAAATAAGCCTAATATTAAATTTGAATTTTATAGCATTATTCGCAATGCAACGCGTTAATCTAATCTCAAAAATGGGAAGTCATAAATTTAATCAGGCGGGTCCCGAACCTGCACCATCTACCAATCCGGGGTAGGCGCTCTGCGTTAAGCTACGAATGAAGCCACTCGACGCGGGCAGCATAATATGGGCGATATTATGCTGCCCGCGTCGTGGCTAAAATCTTTGGAAGTAGTCTTTGACCAGTTGTGGACGTCTTTTGGTTGATATGATGAAAATAAGCCTAATATTAAATTTGTATTTTATAGGAATAATGCTATAAAATACAAATTTAATATTAGGCTTATTTTCATCATATCAACCAAAAGACGTGCAAAGCAAAGCGTTAATCTAATCTCAAAATGGGAAATCATAAATTTAATCGTCAGGCGGGTCCCGAACCTGCACCATCTACCAATCCGGGGTAGGCGCTCTGCGTTAAGCTACGAATGATACACCCTGGCAGATCAAATTTAGGATTCCCTTGCTGACACCCTTCCGGAGGATGTAGGTATTATCTATCGGCATTAACATATCAGTCGGCCATGTTTTTGGAAATTTGTTTTCTAGAAACATGGCCGACTGATAAGTTCATCGGTTTCATGTGAATATTGATAAATTAACAAATTTGAATTGTATAGCATTATTTGCAATGCAAAGCGTTAATCTAATCTCAAAAATGGGAAATCATAAATTTAATCGTCAGGCGGGTCTCGAACCTGCACAACTGTGAACATATCAGTCAGCCATGTTTCTAGAAAACATAGCAAGGGAATCCTAAATTTTATCTGCCAGCGTGTATCGTTCGTAGCTTAACGCAGAGCGCCTACCCCGGCTTGGTAGATGGTGCAGTTCGAGACCCGCCTGACGATTAAATTTATGATTTCCCATTTTTAAGATAAGCCTAATATTTGAATCAAAAGGTTATTACGCAAAATTAACGTTTTTGCTTGCCCATATTTTGTGTTTCTTCCATCTTCCATATACAATCTGAGTAGATTTTTATCTTATAGATAATGTAGAAAGATTTTCTTAAAGACGGCAAAATCCAGCCATTATGAAAAAGTGAAATCTACTGACAATTTAGTAGAATTGGCAACCCTCGGATAAATACCAATAGAAATAGAGGCGTGGGATTATTCTAGACGTGGGTATCAGAAGGATGAGACATTCCTCGTTGGAAATAGGTACGAAATTACTACTGAGGATCTGTTTACGTGGATAAATTAGTTTTAAATAGTCATTTGTCGTAAAAGTTAGAGATTACCTTCGCTTTATAGGGGTATTATCTATTATTTATTGTCTTAATGACTGTAAACTGTTGAAGCTTTTACGAACTAAACTATATTTGAGAACCCATCAAAAACATAAATGTGAAATGAGAGCCAAGTTCAATATTATGATGCATGCCTTGGTTGTGGACTTCAACGACAAAAGGAGTAAGATCGAAATGGGTACCAAGTTCTGATATTTATTTATATCACCATAACATATAATTTCTTATAATAACTTAGGATAATATATTGTAGCCTAAGATCTGACTGGGCTAGTTCTCATTTACGAATTATTCTGGCTAGTTTTTAACAGCAAGCCAAATTTTCGGAATATTAAAATAAGAACAGACAGATAACAGCTTTAGAACTAAGTTGTGAACGTTGCGAAGGCTATATTTCAATTTCAATTTATTTATTGCATTCATGGGTTTACATAGGTCTTAACAATAGAGTAGGTACTGTACCAAACATGAACCCTGCTAGGGCACAGCAATATGTTTACATTGTAATTTGTCATTTTAAACATATAAGGGAGGTAGGTATGTGATTTGGTCGTTGACCTGTACCCACTAACGTGTAAAAAATGTTCAACCGTTGAAACTTTTTTACACGTTAGTTTTACGGTTACATGACAACGGCCAAATCACATAACATTAAATATAATAATAAATAAACAGCAGTAAGGAACCTTAGACTTGGCTCAACTTTGTCTAGAGATTTCATTACTTTTTCACAGTTTAGATTTCAAATAATATGATAGAAACCTATAAGTTCCAACTAATAACATTAAATATCACATAGCAATAACAACGAGCTCTCTCTAAACCGCAAATAACACGGTAGATAGCCATAATTCATAAGTTAATAACTAGTTTGAATATAACAACCACCACACCAGTTTAATTATATGACGTACCTATAAATATAAACCGTACCCTTGTCCGCTAATTGGTCTTTTCCCATGTGGTTATATTTTATTTATTCGTATGCATAGGGTGTCCTAATTGTGTCATTGTTAAAATAGTTCATGGATAAGCGTTATAAGAGTGCCTTAGGAGTAGGGTTGTAACGGAACTTCGTCTCCGCCTCCGTTACTCCGGAAGTTCCGCAAGAAATCGTACCTTCGCATTCGCCTCCGCCTCCATAATTTTTTTGCGGAGTTGTTACGGAGCGGAGGTTTATTTAAGTCATAATCATGTATCTCTGCATCTGCATCACCCAAAGGTGGACTGGCAGAGAATGCCTTTAGTAGTAAGTCTGCCTTTGTACAGTTGTGTGCAATAAGATTTTTTTTTTTTAATGGCAGAGGACGACAAACGAACAACAGGTCACGTGATGGTAAGTGATCACTGCCGCCCATGGACACTCGCAACATCAGAGGAGTTGCGAGTGCGTTGCCAGCCTTTAAGAGCCAGCAGACAAGTGTTGCTGACCCTTTCCCTCACCCCAATGAGCTCTAGTGACCTTACTCACACGCAGAAACACAACATAAAATTATTAATGTTATTATTAAGGAATGTCTTCTGTAAGGTGGAGGTACTTCCCCAGTCGGGTTGCTGTTTGAGCGAATGAACTCTGTTCCCTACCTCTCAAGATAAAATGAAAATAAATCATAGAATAATAATAACGCGTGAGCAGTGACGCTCGACGACAAGTCAGAACGTAAGGTCGCACTTGCTTTGTTTTAGCACATAATAATTACTGTTTATTTAAGTCACACGATGAAACCGAAAACAAGTGAGATATGGAAGATTGTTTAGAAATAGATAAAAAATAATATTAAAATTAGTCATAAATCACTATTTTTTCATATCCACTTTCAACTTCGCATCCGCCTCCGTTAACCTCCGCGACCGCGGAGGCGAAATTCGTCGCCTTCGAATCCGTCTCCACCTCTATTAAAAAGGCCTCCAACACAACCCTACTTTGGAGACCTTGATTCAGAATGACTGTATATCACACACAAATAGTTGTACCTACTGTACGGGAATAGAACCGGGATAAGAAGTGGGAGGCGACGGTATCAACCGTTGCTCCATACGTGAAGTTGTTCGTTGCCATTCCATCCATTATTTCAACTTCAACATTTTTTATGGCAACCAATTCAAGCAATATTTATATGGGACCATAGAAAAAGAGAAAGAGAAAGGGAGAGAGACCGTACTCTATCGAAAAAAAATATTAAAGTCGGTTCACAAGCAACGGAGATATCTTTCTCTAGAGCGATTTAAAAAACGAATTTAAAGAATGTGTTCTATTCATTATTTTATTTTCAAATAAAAACGAGACGATCATTGTCCCTGAAAACCTATTCTGTTGCTAATAATAGGTACTAAGCATTGTCTGTATTGTATGTATGTTTCAATCAACAATCAACATTTATTTACTAGAATATGGTTACTATGGCAATACATATATGAAATCCAACACATTCATTTATTTATTGCACACCACATGTTAGAAAAGTTGTTACAATATTGGAAATAGTACAAATATGGACCCTGTAGAGCACGATATTCTGCCGCTTAGGGCGTGCAAATTTGGTAACATTAAATAATTTGTCCATTGTGTTTATCGGTATAATGAACAAACAACGAAAAAATCCTTCCACGAAAGTCGATTAATAAACAAACCTAAAAAATTCTTTTCTATTTATTGTACAGACGCCAGCACATCAAGCGACCTAAATTTCCCCGAGTGAAAGTGAACCTTATGCTTTTGTAATAAAGTTGAAAATCTATAAAATAAATTTGACAGATTGAGGTAGCTGGATGTGCTGGCGTCTGTCCTTCCAAATTAAAACGAGACGATTATGGTACCTGTAAACCTATTTCTTTTGCTAACCGTACTAAGTATTGGATATATCCATGTTTTTCAGTAGTAAAAACAATAAAAAAAAAACTTTTTGTTAATGTGCCTACAAATACCCAAATGCCTGCCTTACCAAAAAAACAAGTGACAAACAACAAAAAAACAAAACTTGAGAACATGATCATAGTTCGTTGTATGTAACGTTTTTTTGTGTACAATAAAGAGTTACTTATAATGAACGCACAACGGAGACATCTTTGTATGGAATTTGATTAATAAACAACAGTACTAAATTAAAACTAAGTACTTAACATCCTCTCAACCAAACTCACTATGACCTAATTTGAGGATAAAAATGTGAAAATATCGATCACAGAGTAATAAATAAATGTCACCAACCGCAAGTAAATAATAAAACGTACCAAAAATAGTGATGAAAAATAGATTAACGCGAGTGAACGTGATGGCATATACTCTTTATTTTTTTTCTAGAATAGGCAAATATTGCTGTCTTGCTCTTATTGTTTTGTATTGATAAGCGTGTAGATATACCATTTAAAGTGATAATTATTACTTATTTAATGTAAATCCATCTTACTTTCGAGTAAATGTTTTTTATTAAAGCATGAATTATTTTTTGGTTTTATATCAGTGACGGCTGTGTAAGACTGTACTAAATTTTTTTTATTCCTCAAAATAAAATGTGTGCCAATAACCTACTACATATTTTTGGAGGTGTCGATTCGCACCCCAATAAATTAACTTCGTGCGAATCGACTACAGAAAAAATTATATAATTGAAAAGAGTCGATTCGCACTTTTCGTGAGAGTTCAATTCGTGCGAATCATCCAATAAGCCCTTATAACGAACAAAGAACGGAGAAATACTTCTTTTGAAATCGATGAAAAACAAATTTAAAAAACTCAATTTTATTATTGTATTTCCAAATTAATTCGAGATAGTCATGGTTCCTGTAAACCTATTTCTGTGGCTTACTGTACTAAATATTGTATTTATGTATGTTTGCTTGTCGTTATAATTAACAAAGAACGGAGAAATCCTTCTTTGAAATTTGATTAATAAGCAAATTTAAAGAATTCTATTAAATTTATCGAAGATCATGGTTCCTGTAAACCTATTTCTGTTGCTATCTGTACTAAGTATTGTATGTATGTATGTTTGTCGGCATAATGAACGATCCTATTACAATAAACGCCTCTGGTCGTTGTTTTTGTACGCAATCCACCGAGATAGGCACTATCGGGGCAAGTTCGGCTTAAGTAAACATTATCTGACTCGCGTCCGGTTCACCCTCTGGCCAAATTAGTTTTTAGCACTAAGCCTACGTTCTCATGGAGGCAATGAACGCTTGGCTTTAAAAGTCTTTCTAGTGGATTGTGAACCTTACGTGATAGAAATAAGGTCGAATTAGGCTTGGCAACTTTTTCATTTAGTTTTTTTGTAGTGTACAATTACATATTTTTCTTAATATTTTTATATATTAAGAAAAATATGTAATATAAATATGTATAAGGTACCTTTGACAGTATTGGTAGGAGGTACACAGTAGAGTTATTAAATATAATTATCGTCGCTACTAAACTAAAAGGTTTTTATTCAAGTAGACTTTAAAATAGCGCTTGTAAATAGTCAGAACATGTTTGTAGTAATATATAATTAATTTATAATTATTTCTAGGTCCATATAGATATTTAGGTACACGGATTGTAGGAAATAATTTACAATAAGATTTATTTTATGATAGTAACGATATTTAGCTAACTTAAATTAAGTTATTGTCAAGGATCATGTGTAAGTTTAATTATCAAAATTTTTAATTTTACCTCTATTTTTACTACCTATAGTCTGAATGATTCGTCTATATTAAAGTACGAGTTAAATGTTATTATGATGGCGGACCTTGTGTTTATAACGACGGTCGCGCTTTAATGCTACCACCGGATCCAATTATCTAGTTGTAGTGGTCATCTTATTGGCGCTATCAGAAAATCAGCGCTATAATAATTTTTACACGTTTACGTTACAGTAATAATTATTTGCTGAGGTAGACGCCTTTTCCTTGCTTGTAGAGATAATGTTTCATGCTTTAAAATAAACACCTATCTTAACTAAACGTGGTTTGTTATATACAGTTGGATCTAAACTAAGTTAAGTTAAAAGTTAATCTGTGTGTGTTTATCATTCTGCAACTGGCGAGTCTAGAGATTAAAACAAAAGTTATATAAATAATAATGGAGACTGACCAGACTCAATAGAAACTAGCCATCTGCGTGGGACATATTATAATAATAATATAATATCTGGGGACAATGCCACACAGATCATACTAGCCCCAAACTAAGCAAAGCTTGTACTATGGGTACCAGGCGACGATATACATACCTATATAGATAGATAAATACTTAAATACATAGAAAACATCCATGACTCAGAAACAAATATTCGTGCTCATCACACAAATATTTGCATTTACCGGGATTCGAACCCAGGACCACCATATTCGTAGGTTCCATTACTCTTTACGTGGTCTCCAAGGCACGGGGGTGTAAATACCGCCTACTAGTCGAACCGGGATGATACTGAAAAAAAATTGTCATTTCAACCTCTTCTTAACAGCCGTGGTTTTAGTCTATAGTCGCTAGTAGTTAACTATTGTCTGTCTTCTTCTCCAGACGCCAGCACATCAAGCTACCCCAATCTGTCAAATTTCTCCAATTGAAAGTGAACCTTATGCTTATGTGATAAAGTAGAAAATGAATAAAGGAAATTTGACAGATTGGGGTAGCTGGATGTGCTGGCGTCTGTACCTTGTTAAACTTCGATCTCGTCTTCGCAGATGGCTTTCTAACCACGTCAACTCCGTAAAAAACGTTCAAGTCAAGCTGTTATTTGAAATGGAGAACGATAAAAGCTGTTACTTTTACTTCATAAACTACTATTTTCTTTTAGCTCTTATTTACCATACATTTCCGTTATAAACGCTTCCATGAAACATTATGTTGGTTATGTAAATTTCAAGAGATTGCAACTCATACTTTTTTTAAAGCAAAAATAAACACATTGTAGGATATAGAATTTTCGCTACGCTCACCTAATAAACGTACTGCAAGCGACTTGAAGCGCTCATAGCCAGATGCTCTCACCAGTCTGTAAGTGGTTGGCGAGGTTACGCAACTTGGCACGCGGTCAGGCCATAGATGGGTGACCGCCAAAGTAGTTTCATTTCTGAGTGCCTCCGTGTTTCGGAGGGCACGTTAAGCTGGCGGTCTCTGGCTATAAATAAATAAAATAAAATCTTTTTATTTCAGACACTTGGGCCATAATATTGTTAGTAAATTACATTTTAAAAACTATGTTAATAATAAAAAGTAATTAAATTAAGTATCTGCCACATTCTGGGGCTCCAGGTACACGCACTTGTACTTGAACCCAGTGCCCCAGAATGGGACTGTCTATCTTCTGACTGAGAACGTTCAGGATGGTGTTGGGGCTCCCATGCGTACGAAACATCAGCGAAGCGATCGATAGCGATGAGCGCAAACTACACAAATAGCTGTGTAGTCGTCATCATCATATCAGCCGAAAGACGCCTACAGCTTGACAAACGCCTCCCCCAAAGATCTGCACAATCGCCAGTCTTGCGCTATCCGCATCCAGCAACTTCCAGCGACCCCTCACAAGATGCGTATTGCGGGAATCGAAACAGGGATATGAAGTGACTGTCCCAACCCCTGCGACTTTACTTTTAAAAGGGTTTTTTTAAAGGACTCCATTTTACAAAAACACTTTCAAAGCTTAGACAGGTGACTCCTCTGAATTCTGAAAGGGTTTACATAAACATATCATACGAATTGATCTTTTTTATGGTTCCGTAGCCAAATGGCAAAAAACGGAACCCTTATAGACTCGTCATGTCTGTCTGTACGTCACAGCCTCTTTTTTCTGAAACTATAAGGACTATACTGTTGAAACTTCGTAACAAGACGTATTCTGTGAACCGCATTAAGATTTAAACACAATTATTTTTTTTCACCACCTCATACATGTGGCGTATCTATGGATAGGTCTTCAAAAATGATATTGAGGTTTTTAATATCATTTTTTTCTAAACTGAATGGTTTGCGCGAGAAACACTTCCAAAGTGGTAAAATATGTGTCCCCCCTCCTGTAAATTCTAAAATCAGATTATGATAAAACTAAAAAAAAATATGTAAATCAAAAAAATAATATTATGCAAATTTCAAGCGAAAATTGTATCGAATGAAATCTAGTAAATTGTTTTTTTTAATAACTCATAAATCATAAACCGCAATTTACCTTCCATTCAATCAACTACTACAAGAACTTTTATATTATGTTACTTGCTGCTACGGAACCCTTCATGAACGAGTCCGACTCGCAATTGGCCGCTTTTTTTAATAAAGTCGAATCTCTATAGTCTTATGTTTCTAGCCAGCAAAAAAACCGACTCGTAAGCTTTCGATCAGAATAGAGCGATGACATTCGTAAAATCCAATCAGCAAACACGGTTAATCCAGAGCTCAAAACTCGTTTGCATTTTGTTTTGCGAACTTTTAGGTACTATTTTAAGCTCAATGAAAGCACAAAGTTAGGGTCTGGCTTTATCTCGCCCTTTTATTACTGGAGTCACGTAAGATACGCTAATGAAAATTGTTCAGCGACAACTGAATTTGGGGCCATTTTATTTCGTGTTAGGCACATCAAAGGAATCTAATTGGGACTTCCGACTGTTTATTTACATTTCAACGTACAGTAAATAAGGATAAGTGGATTATATTCAGTAATAAATAACCGAGTTGTATATTAATGTAGAAGTGTACAACATTTTTTTAATTGGCGTGGGTAGTATGTCGCCCATTTGAGGTTGATGTTTATATGAATGTATTGACTTGCCTTTTGGTCTAGTGGTTTGTGATTGCTCATCCCGAAGAATTGGATTCGATCTTTGTCTGGGTGTAATTTATCTTTTATACCTATGTATTATTAAGATATATATAATAATGTTTTTAAGGCAGTCTGGTTGCCATAGAACCAACAGGGTCTGCCTACTTTAGTAGGATCAGACGGTAGTGTGACCTCACATATATAAATATATTCTAGACGCGGACGGTTGTAAACCAACGTCCCAACAGAGGTCACCTTGGTGGGAACTAGTTTCCATCTGCGGATTGTGTTTCGGCTACAAGGATGTCATCCACGCGTCAACACGCAACCGAATCAGTCGTGAGTCGTCTTTTGGCGGGGAATCACGTACTCTTATCGAGAACGGACCGCATCGTGCTGTAAAAATGGCTCCCAATTTGTCCAAATTTCAACAAATAGGCCGTGAGTAGTTTTAGCTATTTTGTAACATTTTATTCGTTAGCATCTTGATCAAACTTTTTGTACTTTTGGATATATCTATATCCCAGGCCGTTTTCTTTTGACGAGCGTCTTTATATGTTCCGTACGTAATGTCCCATAGGCATGGCAAATCTCTACACAGATCGTTTAAATTATTAATAATTTCGCATTCGTTGGTTTACAACCGTCTAGAACATATAAAATTGCTTAAATTTCATTCCAATTTATTTAATGGCAATGCACGATATCCGCGTATAATTTTGCTAATATCGAGTCAGAATGGATGTTTTGAACGGTATTTCTGTTTACATTTAGGATAGTGAAATAAACGTTGATCACTATTCAACTATTCAGGGTTGAATAACTATGCGTAATGAACTTTAGCGTTGATATTATTAACATTTTGGAAATCCTTTTAATTGGATACGGCAAAAATGTTATACTAATTCCACTGTCGTTCTTTTATTCCATTAAGGAACTTTATTTGTCTAAGTAGTATGTGGACTATAGAGGTAATAAATAAATTAATAGATATCGTGAGACTAAAATCTCCAAAAAGAAAAAAAAGTATAAAAGTTAAAGGCAACTCCCGCACTAGGTAATCTAATCCCTGTGTCGCGGGGTACTTTACAAACATATAATAGACGGACACAAATTACATCCGGACTCAGAACAACTATTTATGGGTCACACAAATACTTGTCCGGCGCGGGACTCGAACCCGCCACACGAAGCAGCGAGGTACACACATACTTACTTTCATAAATACAAATATGAACATAATATCATTTAAACTAACTCAATTACGCACATTTACGCCGGTACGTAAATGTGTGCGTGAGGCGTCCCCCACATTTGGCGTGCGCGATCCTCGGGCGTGCGAGCTGCACGGACGCAGCGCGCGCGCTGCGCGAGCGTCGAGTGTTGCCGCCGTGTGACGTGCACGCAGCGTGCGCGCAACGCGCGCGCGGCGCGCTCGCGACGCTCGAGTCGCGATATTTATATATAATAAACTGACTTGTCTGAAGGGGGTTAAACGCCAAGGCGAGCGCCGCGCGCGCGTTGCGCGCACGCTGCGTGCACGTCACACGGCGGCAACAGTCGACGCTCGCGCAGCGCGCGCGCTGCGTCCGTGCAGCTCGCACGCCCGAGGATCGCGCACGCCAAATGTGGGGGACGCCTTAATTGAAAACAATTACCTAACAGAACGGTAAATTAAATTGAAATCCGTCTCGAACATATTAACAAAATTCTGACAATGATTCAATGGTCTGAAAGCTAATTTGAATGAGTTTAAATGGAGTTTCATATAAAATTTTAATTGTATGTACAGACGCCAGCACATCAAGGTACCCCAATCTGTCAAATTTCCCCAATTGAAAGTGAACCTTATGCTTATGTGATAAAGTTGAAAATCTATAAAAGAAATTTGACAGATCGGGGTCACTGGATTTGCTGGTTTTGACTGCCCGGTTCGCGTGTTGGTGGATACTTGCCTTTCACGCCAGAGGTCGGGGTTTCGATTCTCACCCATGATAGACATTTGTGTGTATGAACAAGTCTGTTTGTCCTGAGTCTGGGTGTAATTATCTATATAAGTGTGTACCTATTTACAAAAGAAAAGTTGTATAAGATTAACAGCATCACTACTATTAAAATATATACTAGAATCTAAAAAGTTTTACAAAGGAAATAATAATTTATATAGTGTGTAATTTTTAAATGTGTTACATATTTTGTTTTGTAAAATGAGCGCACAGTGTTCGCCAACAAACTGTCATGCAGTTTGGCGATATCATTTAATATGTATATTAAATGTATCACATTTGTTATAAATAAATAAAAAAAAATAAAAAAAAAAAAAACATTTATTTGGTTCCCATAGTACAAGCTCTGCTTAGTTTGGGATTAGATAGCCATGTGTAAATATTATATTATTATTCCACTTCTTTATTAGGGTTCCGTAGCCAAATGGCAAAAAACGGAACCCTTATAGATTCGTCATGTCTGTCTGTCTGTCTGTCCGTCCGTATGTCACAGCCACTTTTCTCCGAAACTATAAAAGCTGTACTGTTGAAACTTGGTAAGTAGATGTATTCGGTGAACCGCATTAAGATTTTTACACAAGCATAGAAAAAGAACAATATTTTTTGGTGGTCCCCATACATAGAACTGAACTCAAAGGAATTTTTTTCATCTTACCCATACATGTGGGGTGTCTATGGATAGGTCTTCAAAAATGATACTGAGGTTTCTAATATCATTCTTTTCTAAACTGAATAGTTTGCGCGAGAGACACTTCCAAAGTGGTAACATGAGTGTTCCCACCCCCTCCCCCCTGTAACTTCTAAAATAAGAGAATGATAAAACTAAAAAAAATATTTGATGTACATTACCATACAAACTAACAACGAAAATTGGTTTGAACGAGATCAAGCAAGTAGTTTTTTTAATACGTCATAAATCGTAAACCGCAATGTGCTTTCATTTAATCAACTGAAATACTTGCTGCTACGGAACCCTTCATGGGCGAGTCCGACTCGCTCTTGGCCGGTTTTTTTTGTCGTATTTAGTACAAATTTTTGTTATAAAATTGATACATAAGACCTCATTCTTAGCATTCCATTGATTCACCGTGCGAAAACCGGTTCCATCGCGAGATAAAATAAAATAAAATAAAACAAAAGGGTTTTTATTCACGTAGACTCTAAAAAAGCGCTTGTAAATAGTCAGAACATGTTTGTAGTAATACAGTTATTATTTCTAGTTACTTATTACAGATATTTAGGTACACGGAATGTTAAAACATTTATACCATTTATTTTATAATGGTAGTGACATTTAGCTAGCTTGTATTAAATTATTGTCAAGGAGATTATGTTTAGTTGATAGAGGAGGAAACACTCGACAGAGTCTGAGATTTGCAATTCAGACGTAGCTTTAAGGAGGACTCCAGTGTTGCATGAACGCTTACCTACTCTGTCTTTTAGTATTCCAAATGTGTTAAGATCCTAATATTGCCACTTTGGATACTCGTTCTAATAGAGAATATACAAATAAATACGTAAGCAGAGCTCCTCCTGCGGCGGAGTTATACGCCCCAGACACCCGGTGGTTAAGGCGGCAGAGTGAGGAACCTCCTCACGATGCTTACCGTTCCCATAATTGCCGCCTTCTGTAACCGGCCTTTGACCCAGGTATCCAGCTAAAGCGTCTTTTTTTTAAAGACATCGCCCGAACTAGGTTATCACACGATACATAATGACAATAATAGACGGACACAAATTACATACAGACTCAGAACAACTATTTTTGGGTCACACAAATATTTGTTCAGCGCGGGACTGGAACCCGAAACGCGAAGCGCCGAGGCGACTGTCTTAGCCGCTGCGCTACACGTGCAGTCTTTAGAATTGACAATATTTAAAAACTGACACCATCTTAAAACAAAAATACTATTTCTTTATTTTTGTATCCGGAGTTCAATTTTTTTTTAATTTCTGAGGAAATCATAAAAACTAAAAAAGGTGAGATGATGTCACTTATACGGCGGACGAGGTAGTTTCCCTTGCCTAAGCATTCCAATGTTTTAAACAAAAACATTAATGTCAAACAAGACATGTCAAATTGTCAATTGTCACTCACGGTTTTAAATTTCGAAACTTTCATGGTGACTTAATGAAACATTATAGGGATAATAACACTGGAAATGAATTTAATATTGACGATTTTAATTTAATTTGAAATTGAAAACATTAAACAAACGTAAACAAGTTTAGGCGCCAACGAGTTTGACAAGACAGTGATTTTTATGACGGGTTACATTGAAGCAAAGATCGATGCCTATTCCACCCTATGTATGACGTCATTTGCCGCTTAAGTTTTTTGAAATTATGAATGAAAAGTTCATAATTTCGCAAAAAGGAAAAATATGGGTGCCCTAGTTTTGGATTTACTTTTAAATAACGCAATAATACATGCCAGTTAAAAATATGCATGTTGTCAAATATGTTGGGTGAAGTTCTTTGCTATATTATTATTATTAACTCGATCACACTCAACAGGCAACTTGAATAAACTCAACAAACAATTTGAATATTAACAATAAATTTATATTGTTAGAATTTATTTAACGTGTTACATCGACAGTTATTTTAATGTACGATATAATAACAATAAATTGTGTAAATCGTCGTAAAACGGGTAAATGTTCAGTTTTCATTTGCTTAAGTCATATACGGTTACCATTTCGTTTATTTATGCTGTTTGTAAGCTCATCTAAAGCGTAGAATTTATGTTTTGAACTCAAGTTTACCACAATAGTTATTCACTACATATATCAACAGCATTCTGTGTACTGTACCGAGTTTTGATAGTAGATTTCATTATGAGTTTAAAGTATGTTAAACAGGTATATTGAACCGCCTCCAAAAAGGATAAATTTATCATTTCGGCTGCAATGTATGTTTTTTTGTATGACTGCCTCGTTGGTCTAGCGGTAGCGTGTTCAAAGGCAGATAATGAGGTCCTAGGTTCAAATCCCGGGTCGGACCAAAAAGTGATATTTCCGTAAAAAGAAATTTCTCAGTGTCAGCCCGAAGTCTGGGAGTTGGCGGTATTAGACCCCCATGCCTCGGAGAGCACGTAAAATCGTCAGTCCTGTAACTGACCTCTTTCCGGTCATGTCGCTAGTCGTCTCATCGGATTATGAGGTGGTGGAATAGAATGTGCCCCTGTGTTTGCGCACACTGGCCTTAAAACTGGCCGCCGTGGCCGAAATTTGGTCAGGAGGACATCATGTTTTTTTTCTGTATATTTACAGTGAACGTTAGGAGCTTAATTTGCCTATAAAACTGAACAAGCACAGAAAAAATAAACAAAAATAAATATTACCTCCCATAGAAGAATAACGATCATCTGATGCATTTTATTATCATCAGCTTGATATTGTCCACTGCTGGACAGAGGCCCCCCCCAAAAGTTCCTTATGTTGCCATTTGGAGGTGTTTGCGTTATGGGTTAGGTCGTAACTAGTTCACATGACAGTACTGACGGGAATAAAATATGGCTGCACGTCGTTCGCCAGGATAGCTAGTAAATAATAAAAATATTTGTAAATATCTTGGGATGACTAAAACTTTGTCACCAGACAACTGATACTGAACCGATTTCTAAATACATACCTACATCTATATATAAAAATCAATGCCACTTTTCATTGTAATGTTATAACTCAACAACGCCTTTACCGATTTGGAGTCCAGGGAAGGTATTGTACGTAGAGAAAATTTAAAAAAAGTCTTGAATAAGTGTAAAATCAACATCTTTTCGCAACTTAAAATATATTTTTTTTAATAAATGAACTTAATAATCTTTTTTTTTACTAGCTGGTGCCCACGACTTCGTCCGCGACAATTTCGCTGATGGCCAATGTAACTACTTACTTCTAGCTTAATCTAAAAAAAATAACATTAAAAACAAATAAGCAATATAAATTAAAGAAAACCTAACCTATAAGTAACCTAACTAAAAAATAAACTAAAAACTACTTTGCTACTGTTATTTAAAAAAACGACCCGATATTATCAACCAAAGAAATCAAAGAATACATATCAATTGTCCTAAAGTAGGTACAGTCAGTAAGTCAAATAAAGTAAAATAATAATCAACGATGCATTAATTACAAAGGTAACTCCCATTAGATTAGGTTGCGACCACGGCATTGATAGGTCTTATATACAATTTTGTGAACGAAACCATAGCACGATCTAATACGATGATTACGCAATCTATTACAAAAATATAAACTTGTAAAGCGGTAAAATTAAGATGTGTGCATAGTTTTTGGGTGAGATTTAGGTGATCATCTATTAATTCAGTTTTGGACTACCTTTTATTTCAAGCATTTATTTATTTTAACCGATATACCAAATAAGTTCCATGATCTGAAACGATATTACCGCCATCTAGATACAAAATTGTGAACTTGTAGATCAGTAAAATTAAGATGATATTTTTTGGGTGCGATCTTCTCGACACGAACAATTTATACTACGCTAACGCCCGAAATTAATAAACGATCCGCAATCTGTCAGTCAGTCCTATCTCTAGATTAGCTCTATCGCTATCTTGATCTTTACCTGCGTGCCAATAACAAAACATATCAATCCATCCATTTTTTGCCCAGAGATTGGGGTGCGATCCTTTCCCTCTGCAGCGTTCCGTTTTATACAGAACTCGGTAACTCAGGACACAATTATACCATTTAATTTAAGATGAAAATTTATTTTTAAATATATTAAAGATAAGCCATCAATACTGACTTATTTATAGCTAGGTTAAAATGTTTTACTAGACGACTAGGGTATATAATAATAAAATGAAACTTAATTGGTCAAACATTATGTTTTGGTGGAACGGAACGTATCAAAATTTGACAAGCAAAACGCACGCCTGCGCCTTCGTCGCCGATTGGATCAAGAACAAACAAGCAATAAGTTGGTTGTTTGTTTTTGTTGCAAAGCATTTATAACTAATATACAAATAATTACTTATTAATAAATATAATACCTATAATGGATTCTGATATGATAAGCAATAATTTTATTATTGATTTCTGTGTTTGTTTTACAAATAATTTAAACAGTGACGTGAAGTTGTTGCCGCCAGTGACGTGAAGTATTTTGTAAACAAAAAAAATATTCTTATTATTTATTATTTATATGCAAAGCTATTTTGGAATATAATGAACTATTTCACCAATTTTATCTTTAGAACCAATTGTCAAACCACCGAATTTCTAAGATTGCAACTTTAGATTGTTTTGGCTATCTAAGCTTATGTCAAAATTAATGGATTGGTTATTGGCACGTGCAACCTGTCATTTTAGTACAGAGGCCTATCTTTTTCTATGATCCGTCCTCCCAAAGATCGCTCGTTCGGAAAGATTGCTATTTCAATCTGTGGATGCTTTATTGGCACGGTTTAATAGACAAATGGATCGAAATTACTATCGTAGATAGCATAAAATGGATTAGGATCGTTTATTAATTTCGGGCGTAACTCGAATATAAAATATAAAATGTCGCTTTTTTGGTTTGTTATAAAAATTAAAAAAAAAAGAAGTTACAAATCTTATAAAACCCTAAATCTTTACTTAGACAACAACGACCACGACATTTTAAGCAACTTGGCAAAGAAAAGAATTTCTCTAAAATTTGAGTTTGCGTAAATTGTTGGTGTCGATTTGTTCAATCAGTTTTGGATTACCTTTTTTTTATCAACAAATTATTCCCTGGATTGCTTTATTTTTAACTAAAAGACCAAATTCATTACATGCGTTTACTCAAAAAAAAACAGATTTTCATACAAACTTACATCCCCCATTTTAGTTGTCCTTAGGGGTGGAATTTCCAAAAATCCTGGAATATATATTTTTAATTTTTAACTGAAATGCCTAATACCAATTTTCATGCGTTTAACTTAAAAATTGACACATTTTTCATCCAAACTTACACCCCCTATTTTACGCCCTTGGGGCTGGAATTTCCAAAAATGCTGAAATTCATATTTTTTATTTTTAACTAAAATGTCAAAAACCAATTTTCATGCGTTTAACTTAAAAATTGACACATTTTCCATACAAACTTACATCCCCTATTTTTAGCCCTTGGGGGTGGAATTTCCAAAAACCCTGAAATACATGATTTTTTATTTTTAACTGGAAGGCCTAATACCAATTTTTATACCTTAAACTTCAAAAACGGCAAAGTTTCATACTAACTTAGCGCCCCTGTTTTACCCCCTTAGGGGTTGAATTTCGAAAATCCTTCCTTATTCCTTGTCTACATTATAAAGCAAACATTTGGGCAAAACCAAACCCTTGGACCTAGAAAGCTGAAGCTTTCTAGGTCCAAGGGTTTGGGCTGGGCGTTGATGAGTCAGTCAGTCAGTCAGGACTTGTCTTTTTATTTATATAGATTACTGTGCCCTATACGTAGCGAAGCACGTACCGGGCCGCTAGTATTACATATAAATTACGTCCAGATACAGACGCAATAATCCTTATCATCACGTAAAGATTTATCCTGGGTGGGAATCGAAGCCACGCGTTCTGGCTTACCAGTCAATATCGCTAACCCCTAGACCAACAGGCCAGTATTGTCCTTATTATATAATTTCAAGAGTTACATAAAAGTTTAGTGCAAGTAAGAATACAGGCTGGCCGCGGAGATGACGTTCAAACGCAAAATTTAGACACTTCATGATGAGGAGTATCCGAATCACCCCCATGTATGTTCTACGGATACTCGGATACTCCTCATCATAAAGTATCTAAATTTTGCGTTTGAACGTCAACTCCTCGGCCACTCTGTATATTATCAATCCTTAGACTAAACAAAATAACTATAAAAAATGTAATCGGAAAATATTTAATACTTTTGCGTTCACACTTGAAAGGATAATTTATGAACTGAGAACGGTAAAGAAATGAACACATAAATTGCCCTATCGCCTCGGATAAACTTACGGTTGGTACAGACGCCAGCACATCCAGCTACGCCTTCTCTCAAATTTCTTTTATAGATTTTCAACTTTATCACAAAATCATAAGGTTCACTTTCAATTGGGGAAAATGGACAGATTTATGTAGCTTGATGTGCTGGCGTCTAGCGTCTGTACATTCGAGTAGCAAATTGTAACCGCATAGAATCATCATCTGCTGTCCAATAACTAAGTGCGATGGTAGTGAGGTTAGAAGAGTTATTGATACGTTGTATGCAGTTTAAACTAGTTATCTCTCTAATAATATCCTGTGGCGAGTGGTGGGTCAGGGGATTGGAAAAGAAACTAAGTAGAGTTTGCACAGGAACTTTTATTGGCGTCGACAGTAACTATAATAATAATATCTAGGGACAATGTCACACAGATCATCCTAGCCCCAAACTAAGCAAAGCTTGTACTATGGGTACCAGGCGCCGATATACATACTTATATATAGATAAAAACCTAGATATAGATAAAAACTTAAATACATAGAAAACTTCCATGACTCAGAAACAAATATTCGTGCTCATCACACAAATATTTGCACTTACCGGGATTCGAACCCAGGACCACCAGCTTCGTAGGCAGGAGCACTACCATCTAGGCTACGGTGACCGTCACTGTTGGTTCACCTCTAAGATAATGGAACACACGTACTCTACTACTCTTTATTAAAGGGTATGTAGCGCACTTCAGAACGTACAGTACAGTTCCCGTGACGAGCACGACCGAAGTTATTGTCCTGACTTACACGGCACACTTCACATTGTGTAGGGTACACTTGGCACTGTTTACTGTCACTGATCACTTGCACTTGTTCAGTTTTCCACTTTTTTTTTTAGATTTATGCACAAATAACAATAGTTTGTTTTTTAGAAGTGGCACAGAAACCTCTAGGGTTTTAGTGTGCCACTTTACAATATGTCGTCGACACTTAAGAATAACATTAGGTAATGGAGAAAAGAAGTACATATGTTTATATATGACTTAAAAACTAGATGAACAATGATAATTAATTAATTTAATCCAAGCTTTCTTTTAATTCAAGCCTATAAAGAAAAACACTTCTCGAGTCCAATGAGAAAAAACGCAAATAACAACGATAATTTATTTATGGATGTCAATAAAGAGATAAAAAGTAGTCTTTTAGTTTAAGTTTTATATTCCTACTATTTATATTTTTACGCAAGTGGGTAGGTAATGCATTTATTAACCGAGGTATTAAGTAGGCAGTAGGTAGGTATTACTTAGATTACTTCTTCTTAATTCGGCTTCGATTTCACTTGAATTCAAATTAAAGTGTTCTGTTTTTTTTTTAACTTGACGCGTGCAGTTAGCCTCTCGGCTTTTACTGCTTCACCGGACAGTAGGGGTGAGCGTGGGCTCTAACCGTCTAGCAAATACAAAACTACAAATTAAGTACCCACGCCGGAGGGCACCCCCTGTGCAAATATTTGTGTGATGAGCACGAATATTTGTTTCTGAGTCATGGAAGTTTTCTATGTATATATGTATTTATCTATCTATATAAGTATGTATATCGTCGCCTGGTACCCATAGTACAAGCTTTGCTTAGTTTGGGGCTGGGATGATCTGTGTGACATTGTCCCTAGATATTATTATTATAGTTACTGTCGATGTTCCTGTGCAAACTCTAGTTTCTTTCCAATCCCCTGACCCACTGCTCGCCACAATACACACATCAACACAATCTAGGGATATTGAACATTTCATTGATTATCTAGAAAACTATAAACATTTTGTTATGACTGTAAATGGAAGAATTAAAGATAATTTCATGGCCGATATTTAAACATTAACAACACGATGCGATTTTGTTTTTCTAATTAATAAAAGTCTTAAATTAATTAAGCCATAGAAAATTACTGAGTGAACAAAAACATTTTATTCTTATAAAATTATTCAATCGAATTAAATGAATAAAAATCTTACCAAATCTGATAATCAGTAATCGGTATTTCCTCCTCTAACATTAATCACACAGCGGCAACGATTTTCCATACTTAAAATTAAGGTGTCAATGTCTTGCTGGGGTATGCAGTCCCAAGTTCTTTTTAAATGTTCGAAAAGTTGTTCTTCTGTTGTCAAGTTGGGCGGAAAATCCCTCAATGCTCTTCGCTGTAACATGTCCCAGGCGTGTTCAATTGGGTTTAAGTCTGGCGACTGTGGAGGCCAATCTAATACCTGAACATCGTGTTCTCGAAGGGCGGCCCTCACCAGCCGCGCTGTATGGGAAGGTGCATTGTCATGCATGAGCTGAAATTCTTGCCCCGTTAGGGCCCTGAGCGGGACAATGACACGTTCTACTACCTCCTCACGGTATCTATGGGCAGTCATGCTGCCCTGAATCCAAATGAGTTGGGTTCGTCCGCCGATTCGTATTCCTGCCCACACCATAATTGTCCCGCCTTGGTAAGAGTGGACCTCCTGTGGATGTCGGAGACGGCTGACCCTGCCTGGAGTTCTCCAAACGCGTGTTCGTCTCGAATCTGGATGAAATCCATAGCGGGACTCATCAGTGAACAGCACCAATGACCATTGTTGATCACTCCATGTCAAATGTTCTTGAGCCCATAAAAGTCGCCTACCGCGATTGCCACGTCGCAGCGCTGGGACTCGTAGCGGTCTGCGAGCATGAAGACCAACTTCATGCAGCCTCCTTCGCACGGTTTGGTCGCTCACCAGCAGCTGCTGACCCTCCTGGAGCCTTTGCACTAGTTGCATCGCTGTGATATTGGGTAGTCTTCTGGCGGTCATTTGGAGAAATCGATCCTGTCTCTGAGTGGTAACACGATATCTACCTGTGTGCCGTTCTGCCACAGCTCCAGTAGCGCGATAACGTGACCACAGCCTGGATACCACATTTTGGCTTGTGCCCAGAGACTCAGCAACGACGCGTTGAATAGCACCGTTTTGTAACATGCCAACTGCCCGTAACATTTCATCTCGACTCAAATGATGGCGTGGCATGACGCTAAAAAGCTTACACAACCAATTGAGAAAAGAAAATAAAACAATTTATTAGGTTTTCTTCAATTAACACGCAAAAAAAATTTTAATGCAACTTCTTGAAATTAGATACAACTCAAGATTGCGCTGTGCTTTGCGTGTTTTCATTTGTTTCTCATTTTAATTTTTAAATTTTGAATAAAGAATAGACAAGGTTTAAATCTGTAAATAAACTTTTTAAGGAAACTAAATAGGTTTTAAACAATAAAGCCATGTTTGATTTCAAAATAACGTATCCCTAGACTTTGTTGATGTGTGTATATTATTAGAGAGATAACTAGTTTAAACTGCACACAACGCATCAATAACTCTTAACCTCACTACCATCGCACTAAGTTATTGGGCAGCAGTTGATGATTCTATGCGGTTACAAGGTACAGACGCTAGACGCCAGCACATCAAGCTACATAAATCTGTCAAATTTCCCCAATTGAAAGTGAACCTTATGCTTTTGTGATAAAGTTGAAAATCAATACAAGAAATTTGAAAGATTGGAGTAGCTGGATTTGCTGGCGTCTGTACCGACCGTAAGTTTATCCGAGGCGATAGGGCAATTTATGTGTTCATTTCTTTACCGTTCTCAGTTCATAAATTATCCTGTGTGTGGTGTGAACGCAAAAGTATTAAATATTTTAGGATTATATTTTTTTATAGTTATTTTGTTTAGTCTAAGGATTGATAAAAAAAAAAGGGTTTTATTCACGTAGACTTTAAAAAAGCGCTTGTAAATAGTCAGAACATGTTTGTAGTAATATATAGATAATATACAGAGTGGCGGAGGAGTTGACGGTCAAACGCAAAATTTAGATACTTTATGATAAGGAGTACTATGGGTACCAGGCGACGATATACATACTTATATAGATAGATAAATACGTAAATACATAGAAAACATCCATGACTCAGAAACAAATATTCGTGCTCAACACACAAATATTTGCACTTACCGGGATTCGAACCCAGGACCACCAGCTTCGTAGGCAGGAGCACTACCAACCAGGCTATGGTGATATGAACGGAGTGTGTCCGGAGTGGGGGGCCACCCGCATCTCAGCTGGTCGGCCGCACCTCTCTCATGACCGGTTTCGTGCGCGAACATATTAATTAATTAAATTTAATAAAATTCAATAACAGTAATAACCTCATCTTTTTCGTTTATCTAAGTAATAACATCATCATCTAAGTTTTACTTCACTCGTCGTGTTCTAGTTATTACTGTTATTGAATTTTATTAAATTTAATTAATTAATATGTTCGCGCACGAAACCGGTCATGAGAGAGGTGCGGCCGACCAGCTGAGATGCGGGCGGCCCTCCACTCCGGACACACTCCGTTCATATCACCATAGCCTGGTTGGTAGTGCTCCTGCCTACGAAGCTGGTGGTCCTGGGTTCGAATCCCGTTAAGTGCAAATATTTGTGTGTTGAGCACGAATATTTGTTTCTGAGTCATGGCTGTTTTCTATGTATTTAAGTATTTAAGTATCTATCTACATATATAAGTATGTATTATCGTCGCCTGGTACCCATAGTACCTACAAGCTTTGCTTAGTTTGGGTGTGGTTTGGGGCTAGGATGATCTGTGTGACATTGTCCCCAGATATCCACCGGTGCCTACGGCTATCGCCAATTCAACGCTACTAATATTCCAAATTATATTCTTCAAAGCTACCTTCAATATACCAGTATATACAGTCCACCCGAAGTTTTATTACGATTTCTACCAAGCTAGAACCAACAAATATTATTATATACTACACATACTGTACTTCTTTTCTTCTCTTATTCTCTGATTTTGTAAATACATACTGGTATAGAAAATTACACCCAGACTCAGGACAAACAAAATAACTATTTTGCTGTGTAACCAGTATTTTAGCTTAGGATACGGAAATGTTTGACACCTATTAAAAGAATTACTACTAACTAACAGCCTCGTTGGACTAGAGGTATAGTGTTCAACCGTAAATAAAGATGTCCTGGATTCAATCCTGAATCAAACCAAAAAATATTTCTGAATTTTACTGTCAAAAGAAAAAATCTCCCTGAGTCCAGTATTTACGCCCCCGCGGCCCCGTGCCTCAGAGGGCACGTAAAGCCATCCAATACCTGAGCCCTTTCTGGTCATGTGGCTAGTTGTCCCTTTAAACCATGAGAATGATGTAATAGAAAGTAAGTGTCCCTATGTTTACACGCACTTGTGCACTGCAATAATATGTCCCGCGAATTAGTAATAAAAGATAAAATAAATAAAAATATAAAAGGATTCACGTAGACTTTAAAACAACGCTTGTAAATAGTCAGAACATGTTTGTAGTAATATATAATTAATCCATTCATTTATAATTATTTCTAGGTACATATATATAGATATTTAGGTACACGGATTGTATGAAAAAAATTACAATAAGATTTATTTTATAATAGTAATGATATTTAGCTAGTTTACACAATAACTTATCGAAATTTATGATTTAAGCTATATTTTTACTACATAATAATATTGTCTGAATGGTTCTGTCGGTACGAATTAAATATTATTACCATGGCGGACCTTGTATTTATAACGACGGTCGCGCTTTAATGCTTCCACCGGATCCAGTGCGTCCCAACTGAGAAGACCCAGCGAAACAAACTCAGCGGGTGTCTCTACTACCGGTTTCAACACGCCCCAGTTGAGACGGTCCAGCGAAACATACTCAATCTTCTTAGCTTACATATTATATTACATATAATAAAATCGTAGGAAATTCAAAACTGTACATTGAATATTTTGTTACCGTTTAAAAATACTTAGGGCGTGATCTACAATCGATACCGAAGCCAAAAATATAGTTTTTAGAATTTTTGTCTGTTTATCTGTTTGTCTGTATGTATGTCCGGGCTAAACTCAAAAAGTACTGCATGGATTTACTTCAAACTTTGCATGAATATTACGAAGAGGTCAGGTCAACATATAGACTTCATATTATCACGCTATCTTCTACGGGGAGGGAGCTGTGATAATTTATAAAGTTTAACGCTGGTAAAACTGCGGGGCACAGCTAGTGTTTTAATACGTCAGTTATGAACTAGTGTAAACATTCTTAGAAAAAAAAAATAAGTCTTAGTTTAAAAATTTTAACAGCCAACTTAGTACGTAATTTCTTAACACCAATCATGTCGCACAAGTACTGTCGGCATGATAAGCAACATCTGTGTCTGCTACAAATTATGATGCCACAAGCTCTTCGTTGTCCTTATATGTTAAACAGACATTGAGTCACATTATGTTAATATACTTATACGTTTATTAGATAAAGCTAAGTGATTATAGACGGTGATTTACTGGATGCTGTTTCGTATATATAGTCCATAGTCTTCAACAAACTCTTATATGTGTATTGACTGCCTCATTGGTCTAGCGATAGCGTGTTCAACCGCAGACAATGAGGTCCTGGGTTCAAATCCCGGGTCGGGCCAAAAAGTGATTTTGGGACTTTTCCGTAACAAGTATCAGTATCAGCGTGAAGTCTGGAAGTTGGCGGTATTACACCCCCGTGCCTCGGAGAGCACGTAAAAGCCGTCGGTCCTGTACCTGAACTCTTTCCGGTCGTGTCGCTAGGCGTCCCATCGAATCATGAGAGTGATGGAATAGAAAGTGCCCCTGTGTTTGCGCACACACTTGTGCACTGTAATATGTTCTGCGCAATTGGCTAGTCTCCATTAAGACTGGCTGCCGTGGCCAAAATTCGGTCGGGAGGACATCATATGTGTATAAGTAAGAATCGGTTTTAAGGAAAATTTCATCTCCACTATAGCCGCTAATAGGCTTCCCGCGACCCTTACAAGATCGTCGGTGCAGCTTCGAGGGTGCCTGTCCTATACCAATTATTTTATACTAAATTATATAAATCATAATCTTCCAATTTTCTGACCTTATATTTTAAAATAAATATAAGTTAATGTTGTGTTTAAAAAAAAACGACAATGATGCCTAAATTGTCCATGATGCAATTAGTCCATTATGCGTAAATAGACAATTCTGGCACACAGTACATTGATTACAAACTACTCAACAAATAACGTTGTCACCAAATTTCAAACATAGCTTAGAAATGTCTGAATTAATGTCGTATAAACTTTTGAACTGGAAGACGCAGCGTGGGCAAGCCCCTACAAGATGGACCGATGATGAACTCGCTGGATGCGGATAGCGCAAGACCAGCAATTGTGGGGATCTTTGGGGGGGCCCTTTGTCCAGCAGTGGACGTCTTTCGGCTGATATGATGATGATGATAAAAATTTACAATAAAACACCGTACTAATATCGTCCTAAAACACGTTATCATCAATCTTAATATCATGACAGCATAAGCTCAAGCCTCTCAGTAAGACTATATCGTTGTAGTGCAATTTTATATTAAAGACTTATTTCTGTGATTTCATTGGTAAATAATGGTAAATAAATTCAGGTTTGACGGGCCACTGGCAGGAGTCGGCATTAGGGGAAGACAATCCAAAGGAGCCCTCCGAGGGTACGCGCAAAAGGGGGGTACCGGGGCAGCATACCCGCGTTCCTGGGACTCCCCCATCAGGCGCCAAGAGAAGTCCACGGCAGGTAGGTTTAGTCGGTGCAAGTCCGACATACCCACCCGCAGATACTTTTTGCGGGTGGCATGCGAATGCATTACCCCTGCCTTATCAAAAAAAATAAAAAAAGGTTTGTTGGGCCTGTGGCGTGATAGGCAAACGCTTGCTTTGCACACCGAAGGTTGTGTGTTCGATTCCCACCCATATGTGTGTGCATGAATATGTCAGTTTGTCCTGAATCTGGGTGTAATTATTAATCTATATAAGTTTGTATTTGCAAAAGAAAAGTAGTAAATGTATTATATCAGTTATCTGGTTTTCATAGTACAAGCTCTGCTTTAGTTTGGGATCAGATGGCCGTATGTAATAATGTCCTAAGATATTATTATTACTGTAATGCTACCAAAATAGTAGTAACTTCGGGTTTTGGGTGAAAATATGTTTATACTGTTTTAATAATGTTATGTTTTTCTTTTATTTCCTAAATATAATCTAAATTAATATTCAGTCAGACAACCGATCGAGCAAATATTGTGTTTGCCTACTAAATAATTACTTTAAGTGGACCAAATCCCGTGTTCATGCCCGCTTGAGCATGTTTCGCCGGAGCGTCTCAACTGGGCCGTGTAGAAACCGGTAGTAGATGAACCTGCTGAGTTTGTTTCGCTGGGTCTTCTCAGTTGGGGCGCATTGGATCCGGTGGTAGCATTAAAGCGCGACCGTCGTTTTAAACATAAGGTCCGTTATAATAATAATACTGAATTCATACCTTAATATAGACAGAACCATTCAGACAATATGTAGTAAAATATAAATTTCAATAATTAAACCTCTTGCAAGCACCGACGATCTTGCAAGGGTCGCGGGAAACCTATTAGCGGCTATTGTGGAGATCCTTGGGGGAAGCCTTTGTCCAGCAGTGGACGTCTTTCGTCTTTCGGCATCTCAATAATTAAACCTAAACATAATCTTCTTGACAATAACTTAATACAAGCTAGCTAAATATCACTACCATTATAAAATAAATTGTATAAATGTATTAACATTCCGTGTACCTAAATATCTGTAATAAGTAACTAGAAATAATAACTGTATTACTACAAACATGTTCTGACTATTTACAAGCGCTTATTTAAAGTCTACGTGAATAAAAACCTTTTTAATTTAATTTATTATTTATTTTAAATCAAGAACTTTAACCAAAACATTTACTAAAATACTAATATATATCCAAGCTAAAGCTGAGAAGCCCTCAGGGTTTGAACTCAACGTCAAATTCCCGAAGGAATGAGAAGTTACTCGTGAATTCCGTTTCCGCCAAAAAGATACAAATAATTCAAATTGCATACGGTGGCGTGCACGTTGCATATGTACTTCTATTGAAACTTGCTTATATAATTAGAAAGCATAGGTATATATACATATTTAAAATTTAAATTGGTACTAGTCCCTCCCTCTTACCCACCACTGCAAATCCTGAATGCCTACGAATGCCACCCGCAAAAAGTAACTACGGGTGGGTATGACGGACTCGCACCGACTAAAACTACATGCAGTGGTGAACTTTTCTTGGCGCCTTATGGGGGGAGCCCCGGGAACGCGGGTATGCTACTCCGTTGCCCCCTTTTTGCGCCATGTCGCAGATAGTCGGCAATAGAGGAGGGCTCTGGATTGCCCTCCCCTATTGCCGACTCCTGCCAGTACGGCACAGCGACTGCGCCATAAACAGTACACTGTCTTCCCGGAGCTGCTTGCACGTGGCGGCAGTAGAGGACACTTCTCTGACTTACCCACCACTGCAACTCCTGTAAGCCAGGATCAATAGAGGCACACGTTGCAATGACACTGAGCGGTGAGGCTCAGGCATGTCCCGGGGAATCGCTTAACTGTCTTGGATCCCGCAACGAATTTAATCAGAAAGAAAAAAAGGAGGAGTAAAAAAATGCATAGTTCCACTTCCCTCCAGAGCAAAACGGGAGACAGAATGACATGAATGCAACTAGAGAAGCAGCTGGCTTCTCTAGTTGTAATTCCCTCGTTTTATGAGGCTATAACCGCTTTTCATCATTCTGTCTCCCGCTTTGCCCTGGAGGGAAGTTGAACTATTCATTTTCTAACTCCTCCAAGTACGTCAAGTATATAGATAGATATGTGGTTATGTATATATAGCAACTAGGAACAACTTCCGTGCGTTTAAGCGCTTTTGTCATACCTACTATTGGAATCAAATATAACAGCTCACTTATGATCCTTGGTGAGGCTCAGGCATGTACCGGGGAATCGCTTTTACTGTCTTGGATCCCGCAACGAATTTAATCAGAAAGAAAAAAAAAAGAAGCAGTTGATGATATAAAGAGGCAATAGCCTCATAAAACGAGAGAATTGGAACTAGAGAAGCCAGGTGTGAAAGCACCGAGGACCAATTTAAGGGTCCTAAGTGAGCTGTTATATTTGATTCCAATAGTATGGCAAAAGCGCTTAAACGCACGGAAGTTGTTCGTTATGTACATATATATAGTATAGGATGTATATTATATTAAAGAAAATTGTTCTAACTGAAGAAAACTTATTTGATTACAATCTGTATCCTTTTCATATAAAAAGATTACGTTCCTTCCACGTAACACAACACAAGTATTAAGAAGAAACTCGGTCATTTGACTTGTAGATATTACGATCAAAGTTGTGTTTCCGTGAACCCTTTGGATAATAAAAGCTTCAAAGTTAAGACCTTTGAATAATTCGGAGGCACAAACTCGAGATTAAGTGGAGTTGAGTTGGAAAATATTTATGGAAACTTAATAATAACTTAAGAGTTGAAGACAACAATATCTTACCACTGGGCGTGCTATTTTACCTCTAAAATAAAGATTAAACGCTTACTCCTGCTGTTATTACCACAGGAGTTCAGCATAATTTAATCAAAATTGATTTCTCTTGAATACGCTTTAATAGAAACATTGGATTTCCATTTGCTACCTATGAAATTTACTCAAAGCCCGGTAAGTAGACCCTATTAAGTTAAGTCATGATGAAAATAATAAATAAAATATTAATAATTAAATGTTAATAAAATTTTATTTATATAATATGGGATAGTTACTAATTATATTATTATTCTATTGTTTTTATTTGTATTTGAATAATTGTATATTTATGTACTTTGAATTGTTGTGTGTGTATCTAATGTTTAATTATTCTAATTTCTGTAATATTTGCATACCAGAATCTGGTTAGACATGTAGTGACTAATTATAATTTCTAAGACCTGTATTTATATGACCATGTTTAAGGCAAATAAGTTTATCTTATCTTATCTTAAGAAACCAAGTTAAGTTTCAGCGGTGTCTGTGGCAACCAAGTTTAGATTTACCAACCAATTTATTTTCATCAGAAACAACATTGTAAGGACCTAAGCGACGAAGCTCTAAACGCTTTGTTTGTAATAGTTTCTTTTGACATTAGATGTTAATTTCTGACAACCTCCATTGTGTCGATTACGACAACGGATGCAAGCGACCCCTAGGTCGCTTACATCCTTAACCACATGATCTTCCTTTAAACGACATTCATTCGATCCAGTCGTCAAATCTGTTCTTAGTGGTCGTCTTCTACGTATAAAGTCTGGATTTAAGTTCTAATAGTGTAATTGTGTGTTCGTATTAGTCAGTGAGAGACTAGTTGTGACCTTTAACTTAATAGCTTGTTATAACATTTTTATAATAAAGACTAACAGAATCTCGATGTACGTATTTCTTTAGGCCTTAACAATATTATAATTCTTTACCTACTATAATAGCAATAAGAAAGAACATTAACAAGAAAAAAAATACAATAAAACTAAAGTTGGAGATGGCTTACCGTCAAATACCGTCCAACATTGAACATGGTAGGCTAACTTAGGACTGCACGTGTGGCGCAGCGGTTAAAACAGTCGCATCGCCATTTCGTGTCCTGGGTTCAATTCCCGTGCAGGACAACTAGTGGTATGACCCATAAATAGTTGTAATGAGTCTGGATGCACTTTGTCCGTCAATTATATGTTTGTAAAGTACCCCGCGACACAGGGATTAATTTCCTTAGTGCGGGCGTTGTCGTTATAAAGAAAAACAAAAAAAAAAACATTCGCAACGGGCATTTAAACTGGATAAGACGAAGTAGGTAATGAGTTAAGACATCATTATTAGACATAAAATAATTATACATACTAAAAATAATTAATTTAAAATAGTAAATAGCTTCGTACAATCTTATATTTAATTTTAAAAACTTTTGAAGTAAAACTTCTTCACGAACTGTCAGTTTGTGCGACTCGGTAGTTTAAAAAAAAACTACTTAAGTGTTAGCACTACTTTTATTTTATTTTTAACACTACACTGTATTTAACTAATAGGGAACACTAATAATAACTTTGTAATTTGGACTTTTACGCGATAGCCCTAGTGAAGCCCTAGTAGGCAGAGTGACGACCCGGAATATATTACTTCTAGTTTCCTTGCTGAAAGCCAGCCGGCAGATCTACGAACATTCCGTAGCTGGGCAGCAATTTCACCAGAGAATAATACACTGATGGAAATAGTAAAAACGCGAGTAGAGTATACAGTATTTACTGCTGATTTGCAATCGGCGATTATTGCAACTCAGCAGTAAACAGCGGAAATAGGGATGTAACAGAACGTTTGACTTACTTCGTGTGGATTACCTGGAGGGACCTGCTCATCTCAACAGCTGCAACAAATCTACCGCTGGACAAAAGCATCCCCCAAGAATCATCTTGGGGAGATGCCACGCTTAGCAGACTTGTTGGCGATTGACTAAGATGGTTATAGTACTCAGAAGGAAACTGCTGCCCGTCTTCTGAGATGAAACGAGCAAGCGGGTCACCTGATGGTAAGTGATCACCGCCGCCCATATACACTCGCAACACCAGAGGAGTCACGGGTGTGTTGTCGGTTTTTAAAAGGGTTAGCAAACAAGTGTTGCTGACCTTCCCCCCACTCCGATGAACGCTGGCGACCTTACTCACACGCAGAAACACAACATTAAATTATTAATGTTATTATTAAGGAATGTGTTCTGTAAGGTGGAGGTACTTCCCCAGTCGGGCTGCTCTTTGAGCGAATGAACGCTGTACCCTACCTCTCTCGAAATATTTCCTCGGGTCGATTCCTACGCCCCCCCTAGGGCGAGATGGGGTGATGATATTCTGATATTCGCCCTCGTCTCCACACAGCAAGGTACCTGCTCAACCATGCTTAAATGTTGCTACTGTTAAGCGCTAACCCCTACCATTACCTTCATACAAACTTTTTCTTTATACTTGGACTAAAATCTCGTAATAACTCCTAACTTTACGGAGTCAAGCTATTTTTTCCAATTTCAAGGCATGATTTCAAGGCTTTGCGTCTTATACGAAACTCATCTAGGTTATAAAAATACGATGGCTAGATGCATAGCTCCGGTCGCTTGGCATATTGTTGGCTGGATGCCAGATCAAATACATGCTGAAGGCAAAGAAAGCCTGGTCTATGTGGAGCAACACTTAAATTTAAAGTTTTGTCTGACAATTAATGCTGAAAGCTTTAAAATAAGATAGGTACAAACTCGTACTTTGAAATCTATTTCAAACTAGCTGTGCCCCGCGGTTTAACCCGCGTTAAACTTTATAAATTATCACCGCTCATCCCCCGTAGGTGATAGAATATGTAGCCTATATGATATGATAGCGTGATAATATGTAGCCAATATCAACATATAGGCTACATATTATCACGCTATCATATCATATAGGCTATGCATGAATATCACTAAGAGGTCGAGGCAACCCTCGACCTCTTAGTGATATTCATGCAAAATTTGAAGTAAATCCATGCAGTACTTTTTGAGTTTAGCCTGGACATACATACAGACAAACAGACACACAGATAAAAATTCTAAAAACTATATTTTTGGCTTCAATATCGATTATAGATAACGCCCCAAGTATCCTTTAAAAAAAAATTAATTGTACAGTTTTGACTTTCTTACGATTTTATTATACAACGTGTAACAGAAAGAGTGAACGTAACTTAAGGGGCATATACGGTCTCCTTAAGCCTACCTATACACAAAATCTCATACCGAAATACCATCATTTTAATCTTGATCGTAAAATAATATACCATTCAATATATCGATAAGTATTTTTATCGATATAACGAACATCCGTACTAACACAGCACAGCTGATTCTGATTTACGCTATAAGGTTCATTACCCTTGCGGCTGAGTTTTGCTAGTGTTGTTCATAATGTCGGTAATCCTACTTGTTGATTTAGGTTGTCGATAGAAAAATAAATTACTAGTTGAATAAAAACTGATTATTTTTGTTTGAAGTTTCGTCCATAGGTAGCCGTCCTGATACCCTATAACCCCCTTAAGTTACGTACACACTTTCTGTTACACGTTGTATGTATAGATTACAACCGTTTTTAAGTTCTTACTTGTGAGGCGTAGTCAATCAAATTTAGGGCTCATTTTCCCCTATTCCCCATATAGGGCCTTAAGCTTCATCATTTCAGCAAAATGACGCCCAGTGCTGCACAAAGGCCCCCCAAAAGATCTCCACAATGAAATTGTGTCTATCATTTGTAGGGATATGCCATAATCGCCACGTTTGGCAGACGGTTTGGCGATTACATAATGATATTATACTACAGACGCCAGCACATCAAGCTACCCCAATCTGTCAAATTTCCCCAATTGAAATTGAACCTTATGCTTGTGATAAAGTTGAAAATTCACTATTACGCACTCGTAGGTTCTGCACATTAAAACTCCGAGATATTTTCCACACACAATATTTAATCGAACAGAGTAACGTTCTCAGCTACCGTCGTACAAAGAATGCCTTTTTAATAACTCTCCTACCCTTTTAAAAATTTTATCAGTGACAACTATTTGAAAGACTTATATCGATTATTAATAGTTTTAAGATGTAAAATTATTATAGTAATTAATAAAATGATAATCACTAATCAAATAAATAATCACAGTGTAAAAATATTATTATTACATAGCAGCTACGTCATAACCGTTGTGCGGCTATTAAGTACTTGATAACATTACTTTGAGAGATTGGGGTAGCTGGATGTGCTGGTGTCTGTACATAGATAGACGCTGCTCGTTCTCTGGTAGATATTTCCTCGGGAATTCTACGTCCCCCCACGGGATGATATTCTTTGCCGTCAGTCACACATCAAGACTTAAGCTTAGAATGAAATATTTCCCCATTGGAGACAGATCATGCAGAAGACTGAAGACTTAAGCGACTCTGTGAGGCAGGTAACACTGACAGTGTTGATCACCTTCTAGTTCTGATTAGCATGTGACTACTCGGAGATTTGCTTACCAATTACTTACGATCTAGAAGAAAATTTTGGGGAAAAACGCCTTCTATAGCATATCCGATATGGGTAGGCTGTAAATCTTAACCTAGAAAAAAGAGCTAACATGTATACAGTTTTGAAATAAATAAATTTTTATCTTATATAAACAATCCCAATAATATTATTATATAGTAATCCCAATAATAAAAATATGAAAGCTCGGTGCATTATAATATAATATAATAATAATATCCTGGGACATTATTCAGACACGGTCATCTGATCCCAAACTTAGCAGAGCTTGTACTATGGAAACCAGATAACTGATATACTAAATATACTATTTTTCTTTTGTAAATACATACTTATATAGATAATTTACACCCAGACTCAGGACAAACAGACATGTTCATGCACACAAATATTTGTCCCGGGTGGGAATCGAACCCACGACCTCCGGCGTGAAAGGCAGCGTATCTACCAACCACGCCAACAGGCCCGTCAATTATGAAAGGTGTTCTACCTTTAATATTAATGCCCTGAGGTTCTTTTCTTTTTTGAAGAAGACGTCGCCCACACTACATAAGTCAAGTACTGTGTCGCGGGGTACTTTAGAAATATATAATTGACGGATCGGTTGGCGTAGTTGGGTTTCACGCCACAAGTCGTGGGTTCGATTCCCACCCAGGACAGATATATGTGTGCGTGAACATGTTTGTTTGTCCTGAGACGGGGTGCAATTCTCTATATATGTATGTATGTTTTGACGGTCACCGTAGCCTAGTTGGTAGTGCTCCTGCCTACGAAGCCCGGTAAGTGCAAATATTTGTGTGATGAGCACGAATATTTGTTTCTGAGTCATGAATGGATTTTATGTATTTATCTATCTATATAAGTATGTATATCGTCGCCTGGTACCCATAGTACAAGCTTTGCTTAGTTTGGAGCTAGGATGATCTGTGTGACATTGTCCCTAGATATTATTATTATTAAATTTACAAAAGAAAACTAGTAAATGTAGTATATCAGTTTTCTGGTTTCTATAGTACAAGCTCTGCTTATTTTGGGAGCAGTGTGTGAATGAGAAATGTCCTAGGATATTATTTATTTATATTATTATTAAATATAACATGGTAAAAGTAACAAATAGCTTGTGGTTCACGATATTTCATACAAAAAAGGCTCTGTGTCACTCAGCTGCGGCGTTTTACGTAGAGTGCATTTCATTATTCAAATTTCACTTGAACAGGAATCAGCTTAGTACTATGTTGTTTTTGCTTTCTACGATTATATCACACATATATTATTAAGGCTAATGTTTGTGAGTGTGTGAGTGTGTATGTTTGTTACTTCTTCACATCTAATCGGCTGGAGCGATTTTAATAAAATTTTTAATGGAGTTAGCTGACACCATAGATTAACACATGGTAGGCTATAATTTATAAAGTTTAACGCGGTTAAAACCGCAGGGCACATCTAGTATACTGACGGTCACCGTAGCCTAGATGGTAGTGCTCCTGCCTACGAAGCTGGTGGTCTTGGGTTCGAATCCCGGTAAGTACAAATATTTGTGTGAGGAGCACGAATATTTGTTTCTGAGTCATGGATGTTTTCTATGTATTTAAGTATGTATCTATCTATATAAGTATGTATATCATCGCCTGGTACCCATAGTACAAGCTTTGCTTAGTTTGGGGGCTAGGATGATCTGTTTGACATTGTCCCTAGATATTATAGATATTATAGTATACAATATATGTAAAAATGATTGTTGTCTGCATGTCGTTTATTGAATCGTTAAGTATGATTTGATCATGTGATGATCTTCAGCAAAGTGTTCTGCATGAGCACACGAAGGTTTCTGAGTTGGTACGGATACTCCTCGACAGATGACGCCACTATCATTCCAATAAATTTCATCGTAGCAACGTGCGCAGGGCACAGCTAGTTAAAATAGTAGAATTCTCACTTTATTCTTAATTTTAAATATAATATTAGAGAATTGTCTACGAATATTACAAAATTTCTGATTATTTAAGTGACAAAAGTGCTTGGGATTGAGATTTCGGAGTCAACACACATGACTGTAATTAATCTTAAGTATATTTTATTTTAAAAAAGGATTCCTACTGAGTTTTCTGGAAGTGTTTCTCAGTAGCTGCCACGTCATGCACTGCACGGTAGGGTAAAAAATATTACGATTTCGGAGTCAACAAACATGACTTTAGTTAATCTTAAGTATATTTTATTTAAAAAAAACGATTCCTACTGAGTTTTCTGGCAGTGTTTCTCAGTAGCTGCCACGTCATGCACTGCACGGTAGGGTAAAAAAATATGACGATTCCACATAAATGTAAAATTTTTACTGACTTTGAATATATGTAAAAATTATTGTTGTCTGTATGTCCTTTATAGAATCATAAACTATGCATTTAATCATGTGATGATCTTCAGCAAAGTGTTGTTAATGAGCCCACAAAGGTTTCTGAGTTGGTACGACCAATGATGACGTCATCATCATTCCAATGAATTTCAGTTTTAGTCCATATATAATTCTCACTTTATTCTTAACTAGCTGTTCTCCGCGGTTTTACCCGCATCTAATTTTATAAATTATAGCTTCTATGTTAATCCAGGGTGTCAGCGAACTCCATACCAAATTTTATTAAAATCGCTCCAGCCGTTTAGACGCGAAGAAGTAACAAACACACACTCGCATACTCACAATCTTTCACCTTTATAATATTAGTGTGATTTTGAATAAAACAAGTGCTAAACTAGTTAAAATCTCAAAATTCCAGAAACCACATTCGTTTTGACAAAAGGTACTTGAGTTTGCTGTTACTCTACTTTTAGGCACTATTGTATCGCGTACTCTGAGTTAGAAGGTGCCCGCTAACAAAGCGAACAAACACAAATCACAGTCGTAACCTCATCAGTGGATACACGTAGTCATTGGAAGCCTCTTTATTACGTTGTATTAAGAGCTATTTTTGTAGTGTACGTGTATCCACTGAAGTAGTTTTAACAGTACTTCCAACGATAATAAATTCCTACGAACTTTCGATAATAGAATAGCATACGTTAGCATGTCATTAGCATGGTAAAAATGTCAAAAGAAAATG
Organism: Pseudoips prasinana; assembly: GCA_951640165.1. Taxonomy (NCBI): domain Eukaryota; kingdom Metazoa; phylum Arthropoda; class Insecta; order Lepidoptera; family Nolidae; genus Pseudoips; species Pseudoips prasinana. The sequence continues at coordinate 24,291,713 of OX621260.1, forward strand.
TCACAGGGTCTGAGAAGGACGGGAAAGCCAAATATTACAATAGTATGTTAGAAACTGCTTCATTGTCTAGTATTTTATCGTTTACTAGTTTCTGAGGCTCTACCGGCTAAATCGCCGAACATCGATTTCTAAAATGGCGTTCAAATAAATAAAGGTTAAAAATGACTTAATCAATCGTTAAATCGGCTTCAACGTTGACAATTGATTCCGGATCATTTATGACGTCACATGTGCTCATGGAAGCCGATTTAACGATTGATTAAGTCATTTTTAACCTTTATTTATTTGAACGCCATTTCAGAAATTGATGTTCGGCGACTTAGCCGGTAGAGCCCCTGCTCCTGACTTCATCTGCGTGGTAGAAAGGCGTAATCAGACATCGGAGTGGTTAGAACGCTTAAATCAACATTATATATATTTTTTAATGCAGGATGGGTTTGCGCTTGACCACGATCTCACCAGATGGTAAGTGAAGATATGGTCGAAGGTGGACCGCGCGTACCCAAAAGATGCCTGTTCACTCTAGACTTGAATAAACCCATGTTGTATGAGTCTGGAAATTTCATGGAGGTCTTGAGCGCATTCTCCATTAAACAGCCTATAGAAAACCGATAAGCTTGCAACCTGTCGCCTATGATCCGAGCTTTGCAGCTTTTTATTTGTTAGGTCTATTGAATCCAAAGAGTATAGCTGATACTTTGCAGAGCCATTCCAAAGATGAGAACACTACTAGTAGTATTTATATAAATGGAAACTGACTGGCTGTTTGTTTCGTGCACTAACAAATAAATCAATGTTTATTTTTTAATTATGAGGGTCGAATATTAAAAACCGATGAAACAAATGTCTAATTATATAAATAAATGTCAATGTCTAATTATATAAATAAATGTCAAGCTTGAAGTTGATCAGAACAAGAAAACATTTTGTTTGATACTAACTTTGCAACCTCTTTTGGCGTCCTTAGGGGTTGAAGGAATACTTATACATAATGTCATAGTTTTAGACCCTGCTATTTCAACTGTGTGTTGATCGATCAGTCAATCAGTTTCTGCTTTTATACATATTTATATAAACCAGCACTTCTCCCGCAGCTACATCCATGAAGATTTTGGAATTAACTTTCTTTAAAACCAACTAACTTTCAATGCAAATTGTCAATCCCTATTGCAAATTGCTACAAAATATGTTTAGTGTTATCCTGAAGTTTAAATATTTAGAATTATTATTTGAATCTATTTTGAAAATTTGATACTTCTATCCCTGGGTTTTGAAAAACAACGAAATATTACTCGCAAATGTCCACTGCTGGACAAAGGCGTCACCCAAGCAGCTCCACAATGGCCAGTCTTGCGCTGCCCACATCCAACAGCTTCGTTTGATCGTTTAAAGATCATTAGTCCACCTTGTAGGGGGCCTGCCCACGCTGAGTATTCTGGTTCGTGGTCGCCTCTCCAGCACCTTGCAGTCCCAGCGGCCGTTGCTTCTACGAGCTATGTGTCCCGCATATTGCCACTTCTGCTAGGCAATTTTTTGGCCTATGTCGGTTACTTTCGTTCGTGGATTTCGACATTTCTGTTTCGATCTGGTAGGGATACTCCGACCATAGCCGTCATCGTTAGGAACGGTAGGAATTCCAAAAATGCAAAAACATGTTTTCGATTTTTGATGTGAAACATCTATAGCCGCACGTAAAACAGATTTCTGGCGTAGCGACGCATGCCGTGGTTTTTTTTAGCTCCTATCACAATAGGTTATTTTCGACTTTGACTTTGACTTCGACTTCTACTTGGAATTCGACTTGACTTCGACTGCGACTTATACTTCGACTTCGACTTATACTTCGACTTCGACTGCGACTTCGACTTCGACTTCGACATGACTTCGACTTTGACTTCGACTGCGACTTATACTTCGACTTCGACATCGACTTTGACTTCGACTTCGACTTCGACTTCAACTTCAACTTCGACTTCGACTTCGACTTCGACTGCGACTTCGACTTCGACTGCGACTTATACTTCGACTTCGACTTCTGCATATTACTTTTACAAAATAATGTCGATGTCTCACATCTGCCAGGCGTCTCGTGACGGCTCACATTTTTTAATAACCAAATATCCACTTTCATACTTTTAATTTGAAAACCATTTCATTCATACCTTTAGAGATGTCTGTAGTGTCTGGGGACGGCAATACGCAATATGGCCAACCCAAAAGTGTTGCCTCGAGTACGATTAGTAGTCATAAATAATAAACCAGTGGCAGACGACGACTTGTGTTGCGAATACAACAAGTCGTCGACTGCAGATACGAGGTAAATCCGACATGGGAAATAAAAAGAAGGTCAGGAAGGATATCCAGGATAATCTCTACGCTTACCTTATTTTGAACCTCACGGCAAGCTACTGTGGTAAGCGTTTTTAGGCTATGGTAAGTATTTAGGTACCTAAAAGAAAATGATGCAAAAATACGATCGACCAATTTATTTCCGTTTTTAAATAAATTTTATAGTTTACCTCGTTTTCATAAAGATTATGAATAACTGATTTCGACGGTAGGCACTAATTAGTAATTACCTACAATCCTATATAATCCCGTCGTTATTAACGAAAATCCGTAAGATAGGAAGGCTGGCAAAATGGTACCAATCCCTTCCGAGTAAACACCTTAATATTGTTTTGTTTATAAACATAAATATATTCTTGGTTCCACATATTATAGTTCTCTCGGAAAAACGTTTACGAGCTTTTTTAATCTGATATCGAGTGGCCTTTAATGATGGGTATTTTTCAACTGCATTTTCTATATAAGTGGTTAAGGTCAACATTTTAAAGTCCAATTTATTTATTTATTTTTATTTTTTTGTTTTACTAATTATATTTATTAATTAACAAAATATCTAAATAAACTTATGAATATACATAACTAGCATATATTACATAAATGTATTTATTTATCTTCAAAAACATAAAATATTTAATAATAGTTAAAATTGTAGTTATTTGGGATATATCGTTTGCGAGATACTGGAGTCCAACCTATACTACGGATGATCAGGGGCTCTACCGGCTAAGTCACCGAACATCGATTTCTTAAATGGCGTTCAACTAAATAAAGGTTAAAAATGACTTAATCAATCGTTAAATCGGCTTCCGGAATCGATTGTCAACGTTGAAGCCGATTAAAAGATTCGGCGACTTAGCCGGTAGAGGCCCAGGTACACCCCTGTTGGAATAATACTTACATTAAATCTTAGTACAATCTTTTATGTAAGAAAATAGTTATATTAGTCAGATTAGTAAATAGTTAGTTGGGTCTTATAGTGTGTGTGTATATGTATATATGTGTGTGTCTGTTTTCACTAGCTGTTTAGTCACAGTCGCAGCGCACGTGTGCCAGAAACAAATATATTTGCTGAAACAATCCACTTTTAAATAAATAGCAGAGCTACTAAGACATTTATATTTTTTTTTATAATAATATTAATAATTTTATCTGTTCAAACCTAACCTAACCTGCTGTTAGTAGCAAAATAAATTACATTTCATTACGCCCGGGTAGATTGTCTGTGTAATCAGTAGATTTAAATATGATAAAATAATAGCGGATCAGTTCTTTTATATGCCTTTAAAAATATTCCTGTTTAATAATAATTTGATAGTTACATTGGCTATACTTACTTATCGTATGGGCAGTGGTAACCCTAGTGTCAGAGTTGTTCAAGCGGCTCAGTAGGCCTCTGACATGACTTAACGACAGCCTAACGAGCCCTCCGAAGTATTGAGACGTTCAGAAATTAAACCACTTTGGCGGTCACCCATCTAAGGATTGCTCGCGAGCCTAGTTGCTTAACTTTGACGATCATTTACGGACCGGTGAAAACATCTAGCTATGCTATAATAATTCAACTTCCAGCAATGTAAAAACAAAGCGCCCATTAGTTCATTAATCTTTTCGATTGCGTGTCTAGGTGAAAGAACATAACGTCGTGCTAGCTACCTAGAATACCTTTAAGGTGTTTTTAGGGTTCCGTAGCCAAACGGCAGAACAGAGACAAAAAAACAGAACCCTTATAGATTCGTCATATCTGTATGTCTGTCTGTCCGTCTGTATGTCACAGCCACTTTTTTCTGAAACGATAAGAGCTGTACTGTTGAAACTTGGTATGTAGATTTATGTAGATTCTCGTAGTCGTATGTAGATTCTGTAAACCGCATTAAGATTTTCACACAAAAATAGAAAAATATCAATAATTTTGGGTGTTCCCCATACATAGAACAGAAACTCAAAAAAAAATTTTCGTCGTACCCATACGTGTGGGGTATGTATGGATAGGTCTTTAAAAATGATATTGAAGTTTCTAATATCACTTTTTTATAAACTGAATAAGTTGCGGGAGAGACACTTCCAAAGTGCTAAAATGAGTGTCCCCCCCCCCCCCCCCCCCCTGTAACTGAGAATGATAAAACTAAAAAAATATATGATGTACAGACGCCGGCACATCCAGCTACTCCAATCTGTCAAATTTCTTTTATAGATTTTCAACTTAATCACTTCACTGTAAGGTTCACTTTCAATTGAGGAAATTTGACAGATTGGGGTAGCTTGATGTGCTGGCGTCTGTACATTACCATGCCAATTTCCACCGTAAATTGGTTTGAACGAGATCTAGTAAGTAGTTTTTTTAATACGTCATTTATCGTAAACCGCAATTTACCTTTCATTCCAATCAACTGAAATACTTACTGCTACGGAACCCTTCATGCGCGAGTCCGACTCGCACTTGGCCGGTTTTTTTTTATAACATGTAATATATTTACAAGCAAATATAATACCTACGACGTTCATCATAATGTTTTATTTGCGTTGCTCACCCGATTTAGGGTATTAGAGACTGAGTCTGGAGCAAGTCGTGATAAATTACACATCATAGCTAAACGAGGTAATATTTTATTTGGAAGAAGAAGGAATACTAGAGAATGTTAGTGTAGCTAAAATGTTTGTTTAAACCTTATATATTAATAATTGCCTCGTTGGTCTAGTGCCTCATTAGCTGTGGTAGCTTGTTCAACCACAGATAATGAGGTCCTGGGTTCAAGTCCCAGGTTATGCCAAAAAGAGATTTGGGATTTTTCTGTTAAGTAAATTTCTCAGTATCTGCCCGAAGTCTGGGAGTTGGCGGTATTATACACCCGTGTCTACGAAAGCACGTAAAGCCTGTACCTGACCTCTTTCCGGTCGTGTAGTCGACCCATCTGATCATGAGAGTGATGGAATAGAAATACTCCTGTGTTTGTGCAGATACTTGTGCATTATAATATGTTCCGCACCGTTGGCTAATGTCCGTTGAAACTGGCCGCCGTTGCCTTGTGTCTCATAATAGTGACTGACCACGCGACTTGCACGACGCGTTGCATTCGATGCACAGAAAGCGAGGGCAACCATATGGCGAGATAAATTTGCTCCTCCTTTGTTTGTCCCGCCAAAGGAAAAATTACCTCCGGGACATAATTTGCCATGGCCAACCTGGAGGACTCTTAATAGACTACGTACCCAGGTTGGTAGATCAAAAGAAAACATGTGCAAATGGGGTTACATTCCCACATCACAAAACATCTGCGAGTGCGGCGTGTCACCCCAAAAAAAGTATGGCACATTTATCCGATTGTCCCTCATGTCCAGTCTCCTGTTCCCTTCAGGACTTGTATGACGCTTCAGCCAAAGGGGTCAGCGTTGCCTAATTTTGGGAAGATAGAATATAATTCTTACCATCGACACGATAAGAAGAAGAAGACCACGCGACTAGTTACTAAAATTGTGAGTTACCTAGCTATGAGCTCATCGCTCGCGATTGTAATCGGTTTGATTCAAAACAATAATATGTCATTAAAATCTTTTAGCCGTTCAAAGTTTGTTTTTCCAGTTGGGGTCGAGCCTTTGCGGCGGTTAGATAATTACCTACGCACACAAACTAAGATAATACGAGAACGTTTCTAATGAAAATAAACCGGGACGATTCAACCCTTTATGATAATAAATTCCTTTTATTTTTACAATAACATCTTACTTAGATCGGGAGGGTTATAATAATTGCTCATATATACTATTCGCTTTACTGAATATTATTTTAACCTCTAATGGATAATGCCGAGTAGAACTTATATCCTTATTAGATAGACTCACGCCTGTTTCCCAGAGGGGTAGGCAGAGACAACGGATTTCCATTTGTCACGATCTTTGCATACTTCTTTTGCCTCGATTACTGTCATTATATCCTTATTGATATTATAAATGCGAAAGTATGTAGGTATAGTTGTATGGATGTTTGTTATTTTCCCAACTTCTTTTTACTGCCTCGTAGGTCTAGCGGTAGCGTTTTCAACCGGTCCTGGGTTCAAATCCCGGGTCGGACCAAAAAGTGATGTTGGTATTTTTCCGTAAAAAGAAATTTCTCAGTATCAGCCCGAAGTCTGGGAGTTGGCGGTATTATACCTCCGAGAGCACGTAAAGCCGTCGGTCCTGTACCTGACCTCTTTCCGGTCGTATCGCTAGTCGTCCCATCGGATCGTGAGAGTGATAGAATAGAAAGTGCCCCTGTGTTAGCGCACACACTTGTGCACTATAATATGTCCTGCGCAATAGGCTAATCTCCAATGAGACTGGCCGCCGTGGTCGAAATTCGGCCGGGAGGACACCATCTTCATCACTTTCCCAAGGTATTAAGATAGATAGGATCTTGGAGAATGAAATAAGCTACTCGATTCTAATTCTGCGCAGAAGAAGTAGCGGACACCAGCTAGTCCGAGTATATTATTATGGGCGTGGATTCGAGGACAGATATTTGTGTGCATGAAAATGTTTGTTTGTCCTGAGTATGGGTGCAATTATCTATATAATTATGTATTTACAAAAGAAAAAAAGTATTTGCAAACTAGATAACTGATATACTGCATATACTACGCAGTATATCAGTTATCTAGTTTGCATCGTACAAGCTCTGCTTAGTTTGGGATCAGATGGCCGTGTGTAAATAATGTCCCAGGATATTATTATTATCATTATTATTATATACTAGCTGTGTCCCGCGGTTTTACCCGCGTTAAACTTTACAAATTATCACAGCTCCTCCCCCGTAGGTGATAGCGTGATAATATGTACCCTATATGTTAACCCGACCTCTTAGTAATATTCATGCAAAATTTGAAGTAAATCCGTGGAATACTTTTTGAGATTAGCCCGGACATACATACAGACAAACGGACAAAAATTCTAAAAACTATATTTTTGGCCTCGATATCGATTGTAGATCACGCCCCAAGTATCGTTTTTAAAATATATTCATTGTACAGTTTTGACTTTCCTACGACTTTATTATATGTATAAGATATTAAGGATTTTCGCTCTATCTATATCCATATTTAGCTGTGTTGTTCCCGGCCCATAAAGAATAACATGGCTATCCCATTACATCCCGTGGGTGTCGTAAAAGGCGGCTAACGCTATGTCCTAGGTAGGCGGTTCAAAGCGAACGCGATTATGCAGCGATGACACGCGAATTCAATGCGATGCGGTGCGACGCGGCGGCTATGTCCTACGTGCCCGCGAATTGTTTCGCAGCCACCACCGACGGCGCAAAAACACGACGGCACCGCATCCAGTTCGCGCGAAAATATCAAACCAACTGATCGCGTTCGCTTCATTTCGCGCCGCTCCGCACCGCCTTTTGTAAGTCATAAGTAATTTTATTTGCAGAACACAGGTGATACAGGATGGTAAATAAAATTTTAAAGTGCACTGTGTCTTACCATCATGGGCATGCAAATATATATATTTTTTTTGCAAATATAATATAGTTTTCAATTTTAAGTCACAGTCACCTTTTACATTATCCAATGCTTAGTATTTTGTCACTTAGGACACTTCAATAGGTTTCGACTGTTTATTGTTTTCGCGCCACGCCGCGCCGCTTCGCGTTCGCGTCTAGATCGCTCACGCAGGACGTCGCGTAAGGGATATATCAGGTACTCGGGCACTAGCGTCACCTGTGTACTAGCTACCACCTAACTGCGGTCACCAACTCGCTTGCTTAACCGCGGTGACTACGGCATACCCCTCCACATGGCAACGTTGTGGAAACCTTTGGGGGAGGCCTATATCCAGCAGTGGACTATATCAGGCTGATGATGATGATACACATGTTGGAGTACCGTGCTTAAAATATAAAAAATATTTATTATCTTTTAAATAAATAAAATAAATAAATCATTTATTTGGAACAAAAACAATTACATTATATTTTAACCCACCAAACTGTGTTACAGTTTGTCGGCGGGATTAGCGCTCGTTACTTAATAGTGTTCCTTATATTAGGTACATTAACATAACATTCTACGTATTCGTAAAGAACTATTGCACAACTATAAGTAATTTTTGTTGGTTACATGGTGATGTTCGTTGACAGAAAAGGTATCAGATCGAAGGTATCAGCGAACTCGGTAAGCAATATTTGGATCTGTCTCAGCTTATTCAGACAAGTCATCTTCGTTGTGTTTTAGTAACTAGTTGTGTCCCGCAGTTTTACCCCCGTTAAACTTTATAAATTATAGCCTATGTGTTAATCCAGGGTGTCAGCTAACTCTATAACAACGTTTATTAAAATCACTCTAGCCGTTTAGACGCGAAGAAGTAACAAACATACACCTACACTCACAAACTTTCGCCTTTAAAGTATTAGTGGTATTAGTGTGATAAGAAATATCTTTGGACAACTAAGGCTGATTTCAGAGTCGCGCCGGCGAGCAGCGCTGTCCAAACGCGCGCGCTTACAATTACACAAGATAGTAGTTGCGTTTCATAGTCCCGCAGTTCAAACGCGCCGCGTGTGGCACGCGCGCCGTCGGCCAGCGCTGCCCGAGCTCCTCTACTGGCAGCTAGCGTTTCAGAGTGACGCGTCTCGCACGCGCCGCTGTTGAGACGCGCGCGTCACTCTGAAATCAGCCTAACACATTGCCATCTTATCTCAAGTTAGGCAGAAGAAAGATTATACCTGGGTGGGGATCGAACCCACTTCTTGCTTAGCCGCCAAATTTCCCCAATTGATAGTGAACCTTATGCCTTTGTGATAAAGTTGAAAATCCATAAAAGAAATTTCACACATTGGGGTAGCCGGATCTGCTGGCGTCTGTACATAGAAGTGATCACCATCCACTTTATGCACAACTAGCTGTGCTCCGCGGTTTTACCCGCGTTAAACTTTGTACATTTTAGCCTATGTGTTAATCCAGCGTGTCGGCTAACTACATACCTAATTCTGTTAAAATCGCTTCAGCCGTTTATATGTGAAGAAGTAACAAACATACACTCTCACACAAACAAAATTTCGCCTTTATAATATTAGTGTGATTACTCCGGCAAATTATCCCACGCTATTTATGTTCTACATTAAATTGTTCCAAAACCATATAAAACTGTGTGACCTATATAAATAAATTTTCCTAAGGAAATAAAATTCGTAAATTCGCAGAAGGACCTACATAATACCTCAATATACACAAAAATTTCACTCAAACAAGTGGCAAATCTAAAAGATTTAATAATATAAAATCCACCCTCAAAAGACTGAGTTCCGTCCCAACAGTAATTTAGACTTCATTATTTATTTAGAACGTTCCACATGTGACCGAGATAAGTGATTAATGATTTTGTTAAATACTATATATCCAGGCTAGTGCACAATTGGGCTCTTACAAGCGGAAAGGGGACCGGCCAAGTGCCAAAATTTAGGTCAAACGACCTGTATCGCCAGACTCTTCTCCTACCAAATGTCGCACCTCATTTGCCGTCACTTAGCACCACAGCAACTTCTATTAACACAAAACTTATGTTACTTAAAATCACATTTCAAACTAAACTCTATGTAAAATTACCTAAGGTACATTTCCCTTTAACTGGCTCTAGTATTTTAAGTGGGAAAAATTAAGTCCTTTTTGAACGCCCAGTTTTGATGAGGAGCGGCAAAGAACTGTGTTTTTAAGAGCCTTTAATACCTATATATGAAAAAAAGCTACAAAGGTTTTTAATATTCCGACGGTGTAACGTACTTGAGTGTCGTTGGGTTTCAAAGTTGCAAGTGAAGGGCCGCCGTAAAGGCATTTTCTGCTCAAGATACTTTTTTTATCCAATTGTTACAAAGCGGTAACAGAAGTGAATAAAGAAATATGGAGTTTGGTAGAATACGGTTCTTTGTTTGTGCAATATTGCAAAGGTTTTGGTGATAAATAAAGTATTAGAACTAAGACTATGGAACTCTCTTCCAAAAAATATACAAAACTGTAAAACTATTCATACTTTCAAAAGACTAGCGAAAAATCACTAGGTATCTTTCAATTTCATCCTCATAAATCAAACTTAATACTAATAATACATTTTGTATTATTAGTATTAAGTTTATTGTTAAGTCTTAAACTTAAATACATATAAATATTATTTCCAATTTAAATAATATTTATATGTATTTAAGTATATATGCAATTATTAGTATGTAAGTGTATTATAGACCTACACACATTATTATAGCTCTTCAAAATTTCTCCTGTCGCGGGTCCGCTGGAAGAAATTTCTTGCGAAATAAGCAGCACCTTTGTACTATTCATCTCTTCGTATTTTTGTCTATTTGTTGTAGGTTTTGTGTGTACAAGAATTATTCAATAAATAAATAGAAATAGGTATTTTCATCACCCCATCTCGGAAAGGGTATTTTTTCTCTTCGATATCTCAATGGAAAAGTCGTTTAAATTAAAGAAAATTAAAGAAAACTACACCAAAGAGGCTCCGAGTCTGAGGTTTTAACAAATTAAAAAAAAATGTGTGATAAATTCGGCACCATAAGTTAGGTTAGGTAGAAGTTATTAGGTTAAACGATGTTTTCCATTCACAAATTAGTGCACACGCTGTTCTAAATTCAAATTTACTATATCCTCTAGCGGATAAAAATGACTTTTGCACTCAGATATCGAAGCGAAAAAATACTCTTTCCGAGATGGGGAGACGAAAATAATTAAGCGCAGGTTACATAGGTTTAATATAAGATTTGTGTTTAAAGACACTAAATAGAATAATCTCGGTATCACTTGAACTTTACAAACGAGCAATTCTCAGACACAATACACACTCAGACTCGAAATAACTTTATTAAGACACTTAATTAAAAACATGTATACACTAAGTTAAGATAATATTGCCTAATGGAGTCTGCTCTGGAGTCAATTTAGTAACTATAGGAACGCTAGTACAGACGCCAGCACGTGAACCTGGTGAGCGAACCTTATGCTTTTGTGATAAAGTTGAAAAAATGGGAAGGGTGGACACTCCACGGTGCAATTTTTATTTCAAATCACTCTATCATTATAAGATCACAATCAACATTTAATATTATATATTACGCACTCGTAGGTTCTGCACATTAAAACTCCGAGATATTTTCACACACAATATTTAATCGAACAGCGTAACGCTATCATCTACCGTCGTACACAGAATGCCTCTTTTATAATTCTCCTACCCTATTTATATTTTTATCAGTGACAACCATTTGAAAGTCTAATATCGATTATTAATAGTTTTAAGAAGTGAAATTATTATAGAATTAAGTATTATAGTAATTAATAAAATGATAATCACTAATCAAATAAATAATCACAGTGTAAAAATATTATTATAACATAGCAGCTACGTCATAACCGTTGCGCGGCTATTGAGCACTTGATAACATATAAAAATAAATTAAGTTAATATAAAAATTGATATATTTAAAATATGCGCAACAATAATTTCGTCTATTTATAGCGAACGACCATTTTACGAACATACATACTTTATTTATTGTAATTTAACTCCATAGATACAGCCATTTAACTGCCATTTTAGCAACGTTATTCCGCTAAATACCCATAACAATGTGCATACAAGTTTGAAGGCCGGAAAATAATTACCAAAATCCCATAAATAGAACACAAAGCCAAATACCTAATTAACTGAAGTTAGAACGGCTTAAAATAACACAACCCAACTTCGCAAATTGTTTCAGTCCAGTCGGGTGGCACACGACAAACCGTTCCCCCTCTGCTATCAGTCAAAAAATAAATTCGCCCGACGACAGGCATCGCAACTTCCGGTAGGCACTGGCGAGCTTCCGGCATCGATCGCGGGCGGATACAGCTATTGACCCCCCATAATAGTGCCGGGGGCTGTTACACCTATACAAATATCACTTTGCCCTTTCTGAAACGCACACGTGTCTAATAAAACTCTTTCTTCTTGATAATAAGAGCGATAATCGCGTGATGACGAGACTTTTCGTGACAATTGTTTTGTCTAAGGCAAGCACTCAGTGAAAACTTTTATAATACGGTTGTTATGTACCAGTACACCATAGGAATCATTTTCGTATGCAACGGCCGTGAGGAAGTAGATTGCGGCAATGTTATGAGATGTTAAGATCACGTGTTATAGTATCCAGGGAAAACTGCCGTAATGAACTTAAATGTATTTTGATTTTATTGAATTTACAAATTGTTATACCACTATATATTTATTTTAAGAACACTTTTTACAGTAATTTTATATCAGTAATATTAATGTGAGGCTCAGAATTCATCCGAAGGGAAGAATAACTATGAGCTTCATAATGCGATCGCAAACCCATCTGTCAAGCGGGGCAATTATAGCATTACCACCCAAATTTTAGCCGCAATTTCGTTGTGGACTAGACCTCTGTTCATCAGTCTTATTATGATGATTACTTTAAACAGGAACGATGTTTTATAATAAAAGTAACCTTTGTAGTAATTTTCCTTAAACTGGGCGATGTCTACACACTACACAATTATACATACTACAATTTCCACGTCATGATTAAAAAATAACTATTATTTATGAAAAAATACGTCAAGTTTTCTAAAAATACTTAAAAGCGTGACAATACCAACCACCCGGTTGGCAAATGCTTGCTTTTCTAGGTCGTGGGTTCGATTTCCATCCAGGACAGATATTTGTGTGCATAAACATGTCTGTTGGTCCTGAGTCTGGGTGTTATTATCTATATAAGCATGTATTTACAAAAGCAAAGTAGTACATCAGTTATCTGGTCTCCATAGTACAAGCTCTGCTCAGTTTGGGATCAGTTGGCCGTGTGAAAATAATGTTCCAGGATATTATTTTATGTAACATTGTACACACGGCTACGCAGCAAGCTATACATTTCCACTATAAGCTAACCTCTCATTGTATGGAAATCCTATAAAACGCGGGATCAGCCTATACTGGAGATGTATAGCTTGATATGTAGACGCGTGTACAATGTTTTAATTAAACACTTAAAATAATTGACTACACGTGTGGCACAGCTGCTAAGATAGTCGCCTTGCCGCTTCGTGTCGCGGGTTCGAGTCCCGCGCCGGACAACTATTTGTGTGACCCACAAATATTTGTCCTCAGTCTGGTTGTAATTTGTGTCCGTCTATTTTGTTTGTACCTTAATTACCCCGCCACACAGGGATTAGATTCCCTAGTGCGGGCGTTGTCTTTAAAAAAAAGGGATCTCCTGAAAACGTTACGTTTTGCAGTTACGAAAGTTTTCTTAGGAACCATGGTGCGCTTCACATCTCTGTAGAGTAGGAATCCTATAAGAGAAAACGTGCAACATCTGTGTTGTGGCTTCAGTATTACGGGCCAAGCGGTAAACAAACGGCTGTGCGTAACAGCCATTCCGGCTTGAAACTTTGGAGCCCTAGGGGTCCCAAACATTCGTACTTCTCAGAAAAGCTCCTGTTGTTTAGAACAACAAGCCAGATACGCCACAGACTGGGATATTTGATTGCTGAGTTTAGTGGATATAACTTCGTTAATAGACGTGTGGGGGTAATAAACGTAAAACCCTAAACGTATTAGGATACGTAAGATCATGAGCTCGCTTCCAAGACTTGGTCACTGTTAGGTTCAGTAAAAGCGAATAAGGTTTACGTATTCAGTAATAAGATCGACTACCCCGTTGGTCTAGCGGTAGCGTGTTCAACCGCAGATAATGAGGTCCTGGGTCCAAATCCCCAAAAAGTGATTTTGGGATTTATCCGTAAAAAGAAATTTCTCAGTGTCAGCCCGAAGTCTGGAAGTTGGCGATATTACATCCCCGTGCCTCGGAGAGCACGCATAGCCGTCGGTCATGTACCTGTTCTCTTTCCAGTCGTGTCGCTAGTCATCCCATCGGATCATGAGAGTGATGGAATAGAAAGTGCCCCTGTGTTTGCGCACACACTTGTACACTATAATATGTCCTGTGCTATTGGCTGGTCGCCATTGAGAATGGGCGCCGTGGCCGAAATTCGGTCGGGAGGACATTATTATTTTTATTATTACTAAATACATTGAACTCAGAATTTTAATCATACTGTTGTTTTAGTTTGTAATATGGGTAGTTTGTAATAAGTCTTAATATGTATCTTAATAATATAACACAAAATACAAACGAGTATAAACCAATTAAATCCACATTAAGTATTTCGTTACTACATACAGGCCGGTTGGCGTGGTTGGTAAATGCTTGCCTTACACGCTGCAGGTCGTGGGTTCGATTCCCACCTAGGCCGGATATTTATGTGCATGAACATATTGTATGTTTGTCCTGACTCTGGGTGTAATTTTCTACATAATAATGTATTTACTCATATAGGAATAGCTGTGCCCCGCGGTTTTACCCGCGTTAAATTTTATATAGTATCACAGCTCCTCCCCCGTAGTTGATAGCGTGATAATATGTAGCCTATATGTTGACCCGACCTTTTAGTAATATTCATGCAAAATTTGAAGTAAATCCATGCAGTACTTTTTGAGTTTAGCCCAGATATACATAAAGATAAACAGACACACAGACAAAAATTCTAAAAACTATAGTTTAGGCTTCGATATCGATTGTAGATCACGCCCCAGGTACCCTAGGGCGTGATCTACAATCGATATTGAAGCCATTAAAAAAAATATTCAATGTACAGTTTAGATTTTCCTACGATTTTATTATATGTATGTTACTATATACTCAGCTGTTTATATACTAGGTATTTTTATCAATAGGCGTTTCAAGGCGTCCCGAAGTTGGACTTGTGTATAAGGTACTTTTATTTTAGTTATTCCTTTGAATTTGTCCAACAGGGGACAAATTTACGGAACAGTTTATTTTTGTTAGTATGTTTGTTTAGCCCTCCGAAACGGAGACAAGGTACTGGGCTTGATCCATATCAATCCCCATAAAGGCTTTTCCGATTATTTAATTGAATAGAAAGTTTATACAATTTACTTCGACATGGCAATAAAATCTATACATATAATAAAATCGTAGAAAAGACAAAACTGTACACTGAATATTTTTTAATAAGGAAACGTGGGGCGTGATCTACTATCGTGATAGAAACCAAAAATATAGTTGTTAGAATTTTTGTCTGTTTGTCTGTATGTATGTCCGGACTAAACTAAAAAGTAATGGATGGATATACTTCAAATTTTGCATGAATGTTACTAAGAGGTTGGGTCAACATATAGGCTACATGTTATCACGCTATCATCTACGTAGGAGGCGCTGTGATAATTTATAAAATTTAACGCGGGTATAACTGCGGGGCACAGCTAGTACGTAATATAGTGTTGCAGCCTCGGTTATTGTTTTTTATTAATATATGATACAACCCATCTTCCTCTATTTCTCTATGTTACGGTGTAGTTAGATGAGTGAAGATATAACTCGAGATACAATAAGTGGTTTTTATTAAGAGGAAACCTTAACGAGGATGCGCAATTTATTTTAATATTCGTATTAATTTCCATTACACTGCGTATAAGTTGAACAGGCATATACATTATGCTTATATTTTTTCGTAAAAAACTTAACAGGGAGAGAGTAATTTTTATTCATGATTTAATAATAATGTGATTTATTCAACACACAATTTATAAAAGAATACAAGGAACAACTTATGAGAAAAAATAGCAAACATCACACATAAAAAAAACAATAAACTAGAACAAACAATGTTAAGTGATGTTCACCTGTACCACTACATAATAATATCTCGATTTCAACCTCTTTCAAGCACTTAATCCATTAGATTTAATGAATCCTGATAACATTCTTTTATTTTTAAATCTGTCCTATGATGTTGCCGTTTTATAAAATAAAAAAAAGTGAACATCAAGAAAAATTATTTATTATCTATAGACTAATTAATGGGTTTAATGATAAGGTCTTCAGCGACACTTAATGGAGTATTTCTGATATAGAAGGCTTACTTACTACTTACGTATCGTATCGGTGGTAACCCTAGTGTCAGAGTTGTTCAAGCCGCCCAGTAGGCCTCTAACATGGCTTAACGACTGTTGTCTAATAACTACAATCGGGACCGACAGTTTAACGTGCCCTCCGAAGCACGGAGACGCCCATAAATTCAACCCCTTTGGCGGTCACCCATGGACTGACCGTGAGACTAGTTACTTGACCTAACCGATCAGTTACAAATCAGTGAGTGCATCTAGCTACGAGCGCCTCAGAAGACTGATATAGAGCTGCCATCTTTTGTAAATAATATGGTGAATAGAATAAATCGAAACGCATAAGTAACTTTTTTATGAACGACTAGCATTGCCCCGCGGTGTTACCCGCGTTAAATTTTATAAATTTTCTTTGCTATAAACCTCACGGAGCCCGAGACCTTTCCAACGAATGCAAAACCGTGGAAATCGGTTCGTGCGTTCTGGAGTTATAGCGTCAGGAAGGAAAACCCGACTTATTTTTATATAGTAGAAAATTTTCTTTGTTATAAACCTCACGGAGCCCGAGACCTTTCCAACGAATGCAAAACCGTGGAAATCGGTTCGTGCGTTCTGGAGTTATAGCGTCAGGAAGGAAAACCCAACTTATTTTTATATAGTAGACTATTGCTTATAGAAAAAATTCAATTTTAGCGAGAATAATAGCTTTAATTTATCTGCAAACTTTACCTAAACATCATTTGATTTTACATCTTACGAGAGGAGATGAGAAACATAATGATATACTTACTAACCCGCAAAATCACATAAACCCTTTGCCACCCTGAAAGACCATTCCTATGTTAATTTGTTCGACTTAAACCTATGTTTATATAGCAAGTTTTAAATAGGCAGCCATGGTTCGCGGAATACTATAGCATAATAAATAAACAGATAGGTGTCACGCTTTAGACTTGCGTGCACGGTGATGGATAACCCAGGTTCAGCTACGCCGTTGCGGAAGTATCGTTTGTTCCCGCGACCCCCGGCGCAGGTGTGAGATGGAACACCGGGGTGGTTTTTAGTCAGTAGGAGTCTGACAGACCCCTCCGCCTCCCCAAGGCGGAGGACATCCATGCAGGATTTTCCACCCCGCTAAAAAAAAAAAAAAAAAGTTTCAGCTACGCCGTCACCGAGTTCTGCCGATTGTAACGATGGAATACGAAGTGAAAGAGTATACTTGCATTATGACGGGCCTGTTGGCGTTGTTGGCAAATGCTTGCTTTTCACGCCGGAGGTCGTGGGTTCGATTCCCACGCAGGACAAATATTTGTGTGCATGAACATGTCTGTTTGTCCTGATTCTGGGTGTATTCCTACTAATATTATAAACGTGAAAGTTTGTAAGTATGGATTGAAGAATGTTTGTTACTCTTTCACGTAAAAGCTACTGAATGGATTTTAATGAAACTTCACATTAATTAGCTTATATATATATATCAGAATAACACATAGGCTACAATTTATGAAGATATTGTGTGAATTGCCCAAAAATATGACGATAAGTGTCAAGTAAGTAGCAAAAAATCTCCAATCTGCGAACTATTCCGGCGTGTACCTACTGCTAAAACCGCCAAAGCCAAAACTACTTTAACGCGGGTGAAACCGCGGGGCCTAGCTAGTTATCTATATAAGTATGCATTTTCAAAAGAAAAGTAGTATAAGTAGTATATTATTATCAGGTAGGTATCTGGTTTCCATCGTACAAGCTCTGCTTAGTTTGGGATCAGATGGCCGTGTGTAAATAATGTCCCAGAATATTATTATTATTATTATATACCCCTGTTTATCCTGGCTTACAGGACTTGTCGCACGGCTGCAAGATCAGCGATGGACATCGTGTGTGACTGCATGGAAATGGACCAGTAGGCAAAAGAAAGAAAGAGAGACCCCGGAACAGATGGGAGGACGAGATTAAACGCATAGCGGGTCCCAGCTGGATGCATTCTGCAAAATCCAGAGAAGACTGGATCACATTGGAGGAGGCCTTTACCTGCAGAGGGGTTCTTGCAGACTAAATTTACCATATAAGATAGTTAGTAAGTTTTAATTTTGTTTAATTCTGTAAGAAATAAAAGGCTTTTTAATTTAATTTAACAGGACTTGTAGAGGCGCAGCAGTTGCAGAAAGTGAGAATAGTTCAATGCTGCAAACACACTCGAACAATGAGTGCAATGAGTGCCGGACTTACAATACCCATAAGGTATGCCACGTCGCATTTTATAAATTAAAGATAAAGTATTATATTTTCTAAACATAATTATATAATGTGTATTTCTTTAAAGATAGCGCCCGCACTAGGTAATTTTGTCCCTGTGTAGGACTTTACCAACATAATTGACGGACAAAAAGTACATCCAGACTCAGAACAACTATTTATCGGTCACACAAATAGCTATCCCGCGTGGAAATCGAAAGCGAGACACGCAGTTTCTTAACCGCTGCGCTATGCTATAACTGAAGCATTTTGCGCTGCGGTCTATTAAATATTGTGAACTGATTTGAAGTTTAAACACCTAAAACCATGATTATCACTAAATAAAAAACACGAGTCAGCTTTAGACCACACTTCCGTTTTAAAAATTAAGTAATCTCAGACATAACAATAAAATACGGAGTCCATTAAACAAAACTGCATTACTAAATAAGAGCATATTTTGCATAACCCCTCGAATTTATAACCACTTACCAACCAAACTATCTAAACTGCTTGAAACATTAAACTTTGTCATGTTCAAGCGTAATCTTGAAAAGAGTTACTATTCTGTTAATTATAATTCATGTTGTATTAATGTATTTTTTTATACTTAGCAAGGTATTAGTTATTTCCTATTTATGTAATTTTCATGACATTTAAATTAATAAATAAAGAACGTTTTTATTCACGTAGACTTTAAAAAAGTATTTTTTTATAGATAATGTAAATGTGTACGGAACCCTTCATGCACAAGTTCGACTCGCACTTGACTGGTTTTTTCTTATTTGTAATAACTAATGTAAAACACCTATTTTCGAAATGATTTGATTTGGTTATGTAACTAGATACGAGGTAAAAGAGGTGCGCAAAGATCGTGACAAGTGAAAATCGTGACAAGAAAAGTTGTCTCTGCTTACCCATCTGGGAAACAGGCGTGAGTCTGTGTATATATGTAACTAGATGAATAAGCTCGGCACGGCGTTCTGTCAATCCTGAGTCATCACCAGGCATTTCAAGTCAAAGGCCTCATTCCCAGCAGGCCGTGAAATTAACAAGCCTAGTATCTCTATCTTGGTCGCACGGAAACCCTGGCTAACCTCTAAACCTACATAATACTTTACAAGTTTCTTTCATTTGAAGAATTCTTTGTATATTAGTAAAGTCTAAAATCAAAATGTCCTCCTGATTGAATTTCGGCCAGTTTGTTCAGGATGTTGATTGGGCTGCCACGTTTTTGTAGTGCATCGGGGATGTTTGCGGAAGCGAGGGTTGATGGTTTCCACGCCATCATCCGCAAACGGTGTGCATCCCTCCTACGCAGGGTGCGTGGTAGCTCACACAGCATCTTGAGCGCATTATGTGATAAATGGGATAGTCCGATGCTGGAGCGCTGGATACGACTGCACATGACGTAGACGGTGCCCTAGTACCGCATTCATTTTTATATATATTATATCTATATATATAAAAATGAATGCCACTTTTCGTTGTAATGTTATAAGTCAACAACGCCTATACCGATTTGGCCAATTTTGGTCTGGAATTATTCGTGGAAGTCCAGGAAAGGTTTGTACGTAGAGAAAATTTAAAAAAAGTCTTGAAAAAGTGTAAAATCAACATCTTTTAGCAATTAAAAATATTTTTTTGTTTGAATAAATGAACTTAATAATCATTATTTTTTATTACTATGCCTTATACGTAGCGAAGCACGTACCGGGCCGCTAGTTTATTATATTTTGTAAAATTACTAACATTAAGTTAAGATTTTTTGTAACTAACATCTTATGGACTTAAAATGGTCTGAAATAAATGATTAATTAAAATTAATAGCGGCCTCGATGGAGATTAGCCATATGCGCGGTACATATTATAGTGCACAAGTGTGTCCGCAAACACAGGAGCACTTTCTATTCCATCGCTCTCATGATCCGATGGGACAACTACGAAACGACCGGAAAGAAGTCAGGTACAGGACCAACAGCTTTACAAGCTCTCTGAGGCATTTCATATAGAATTTTTTTAACAGAAAAGTTTCAAAGTCCTTTTTTGTTTCGACCCAGGATTTGAACCTTGATGGCGACAAGGCCAGTAATTGCTAACCGGTCCATGAGTGATCGGCAAGGTAAAGCACCTAGCCGTGCGGTCAGCCTATAGATGAGTGACCGCCAATATTGTTTAAGTGCTGAGTGTGCTTCGGAGGGTCCCGGTTATAGGCAGAGGCCCACTGAGTGACTCGAACGACTTTGATACAAGGATAATCATTGAATTGATGTTCATAGTACACAGAGAGACGTGCTGCTCGTTTTTTGGGTGATATTCTGTCGAGTCGACTTTTACGCCCCCCTCGGTATGAAGTGGGGATTACTTTACGTTATCATACTATAAAGCAGAGCTAGTACTATGGAAAACAGATAACTGATATACTACAAATACTACTTTATTTTGTAAATACATACTTATATAGATAACCCAGACTCAGGACAAACACATATGTTCATGCACACAAATATCTGTCCTGGAAGGGAATCGAACCCACGACCTCCGGCGTAAAAAGAAAGCATTTGCCAACCACGCCAACAGGCCCATCATAATAATAAGTGGTATAAAGAAAGTGAGTGGCACTAGCCGCGTACAAAAATTCTATAAACATAGTAAAGTATGCATATAATATTAAATTAAGTATCTATTCCGAAAATTGGAAAGCTTAATTTATTCTCGTTGCCTGTTAAAATGAAAAATAAAATGTTTTTATAGAGTAGTTTTAGATATTTATTCTCTAATATAAAAGCTAAGATATCGTATAAAGCTATTACCAAAAGTATCTATTATATATTTATATGTCGCCGTAGAGTTGTCGGTTGTCGCTAGAATCTTCACCATTCGACAATTTAGTGAATGTATATACTTTGTGCGATTAATATGAAAGTCTTAGTTCAATTTTCAATTCTATTTCGGTTATGCACTTTGACACAATAAATTAAACACAACAAAACTTAACATTCGACCGCACTGGCCGGCTGCTGCTCCAAAAGTGTCGAGCGCGGCGCTCAGCCGGTGAATCTTGTCTCCGTCGAGCGCCGATAGATAGCGCTGGCGTTCCGATCTATAATTGCTGAGATAAATTAACTATCGCAAATTTCTTGAATGCGTCAGCTTAAACTCATTGACGGGCCTGTTGGCGTGGTTGGTAAATGCTTGCCTTTCAGCGGTCGTGGGTTCGATTCCCACCAAGGATAAATATTTGTCCTGTGTCTGGGTGTAATATATATACTAGTATGTATTTACAAAAGAAAAGTAGTATATGTAGTATATCAGTTATCTGGTTTCCATAGTACAAGCTCTGCTTAGTCTGCGATCAGATGGCCGTGTGTAAATAATGTCCCAGGATATTATTATATTATTATTATTTACAATTGACGGGTTTATCGCATAGCACCGATTTTATACAGACTTTTGGATGGACTAAACAGACCGATAAAAAAGACGGCTTCTCATGAACCATAAAATATGTCAATTATTTTATTATCAGTATCATCATCATACTCATATCAGCCGAAAGACGCCCACTGCTATATAAAGGCCTCCTCCATGGATCTCCACAATTGATGGTCTTGCTACCCGCACCCAGCGGCTTTCAGCGACCCTCACAAGATCATCATCGTATTATCTGTATGTTTTTGGAACGAAGTTCCTTATCGCGCGTTGTGAAAGGGGGCTAGACGAAAAAAATTCTTACGAAAAGTTGTCACGACACTTTTTGCAGCTGTGCGCATGTTTCTCTGTCTCTCTCTCTCTCTCTCTCTCTCTCTCTCTCTCTCTCTCTCTCTCTCTTATAGAAAGCAAGCCAGATGTTTTCATTTCTATTTCGCATTGAACAGTGTGGTGTCGCGATGATTATTTTTGTTGAGTGTATACAGGTTTTTTGTACATAATAAATAATAAGAAATAACTTCGTTCCATCCGGGTGTCCCTTGACACCTCTCAAGATTTTTTTTATCAGTCCTAGTCCCTCCCTCTTACCCACCACTGCAACTCTTGTAAGCCATTAACACCAGTAGCACACAATGAAATGACACTGAGCGGTGAGGCTCAGGCATGTCCCGGGGAATCGCTTTAGCTGTCTTGGATCCCGCAACGAATTTCATCAGAAAGAAAAAAGAAGGTGTTAGAAAATGAATAGTTCCACTAAGTAACACTACGTTATCTCTATGTTAAATTATATACATAAAAACAACAGATTCAAACAAAAATCTATGTATGAAAATTATTATAATCACATACTGAATAGTTATATTAAACTAAATTGATTCCTTGCGAATGAGTAGATTTTATAAGTACTTACCTTCAGTGAAGCTTATGTACAGACGCTAGCACATCCAGCTACCCCAATCTGGCAAATTTATTTTAAAGATTTTCTACTTTATCACATAAGCATAAGGTTCACTCTTAATTGAGGAAATTTGACAGATTGGGGTAGGTTGATGTGCTGGCGTCTGTACGAAAGAAGCTTTGAGTTTCTCGGAAACAGCTTTAAACTAGATTCTACGCCTAGCGAGGGGAATACTATAATTATATTTACGCTGAAAATTATTTTATGATGTTCTGAAAATTCAAGTGATATTAACAAGTAGCTTTAAGTTAGCTTTATTTTTTTATATTCCATGAAAATCGGGTTAATGTTAACCAGATGCTCTTTTCCACTAGCCCTTAGGTATGTAACCTTAAACGTGGTTTAAGAGCCAATCTCAGCTACCATTTTCCCATCAAGTCGATTTGTGATTGATTCGCTAGCGTGTTGCATGGATGAAATTCGTGTAGCCGAAACACAATCCGCAGATGGAAACTCATCATCATCATCTCATCATCATCATATCAGCTGAAAGACATCAACAGCTGGACAAAGGCCTCCTCCAAAGATCTCCACAATTGCCAGTCTTGCGCCATCCGCATCCAGCGATTTCCAGCGACCCGCACAAGATCATCGGTCCATCTTGTAGGGGGCCTGCCCACGCGTCTGCGTCTTCCGGTTCGTGGTCGCCACTCGAGAACCTTTCTGTGTGGAAACTCAGTTCCCACGACAGTCACCTATTGGGACATTGGATTACATCCGTCTAGAACACGCTTTAGTGTTTCTGTACTTCTTAAGGTACGTTAAGCTATTGTAATAATATCCTGGGACATTATTAACAGACGGCCATCTGATCCCAAACTAAGCAGAGCTTGGACTATGGAAACCAGATAACTGATATAATACATATACTACTTTTCTTTTGTAAATACATACTTATATAGATAATTACACCCAGAGTCAAGACAAACAGACATGTTCATGCACACAAATATCTGTCCTGGGTGGTAATCCAACCCACGACTTTCGGCGTAAAAAGCAAGTATGTCTTGTCAGGAGCCATTAGTTAATACAATTAGTTCAATTATTGTTATTAATGAATTATTTATATAATTCCAATAGCCTTTGATGTTCATGATGAGTTAGTGATCGTTTCATTTTATAAGATACAAATGCTCCATCACATCAAACAACACAAAATTGTTCCAAGATTTAATAACAGCCGTCTAAACAGCGAACATAGACCATTTAGTAACTATACAAGATCTAATACAATTCTCTTTCAGCAAAATAAATGTGCGATATTAATCAGAATTTCTATTTTCTGTAACCCTCACTGGGTGGTGCGTTCGGCACTACAGACCACTTAACTTATAGATATCTCGTTATATTCCTGTCATACCACAAGATAAATAGATATTTATTTATTTGCCATAAATGTTGGTACAAACAATTGAGGTCTCAGATATAAAAACAGATCCATAACACTAAGTATAATAATGCTTTCAGAATCCTATAGAGACTGTCTCGTTACTGTAGTGAGAAATGTTTGCGAATGCTTATACCGACGGCTTTCATGTGGTAATACGCAAAAAAAAAATGCATCATTACTGAGGAGAGTGAGAGGCAGTCAAAATAGTATTTTGAAAACTGTAGCGGAAAACTTATACTCTCTAATATTAAAACAGTTTGTGGCGAGAGTGATTGGTACTAACACTAAATAATAAGTTGTTTTTTAATTTTATTTTACTAACACTAAATGGATTATTTTTTCCGAAATAAAAAATATACAATACAATACAATACAAAATACTAAGTCATATACATAGTGACATGCAAATACTTAAATTAATTTCTGTGTTTGGTCCTATTTAAAAAGTCTGCTACCGTGTCAAATGCTCTTTCTAACAACCACGTTTGGAGGTTATTTTTTAAATTTGCTTAACATCAACAGGCAAAAATATATAGATAAAATAACAAAGCGACATAGTGGTAACGATACATTTTTAAAAGCTTTTTGTAAGTCCAAATACGCAAAGAGAGACCTAAGCTCACCTACACAAGATATACTACAACATACACACACACACATACTACATAGTAGACTAATTTTATTGTTCTAGATGTGACCGTGTGTTTAAAACTTCGTCTTTTAAAAGGTCGGCCTAACTAGGCAGCTGAGGGTATACGGAAGGAAGTGATTTTGAATGGTTGCCGCTATTGAAATTGTTAAGGAAAGTCATTGACCTATATTATGTATTCTACTAGACGCGCAATCCCATATTGAGAATTTGCTCACCGCGCGCGCGACCTCACCTCGCGCACAGCCGGACTGGGACAGAGTTTTTATTCAAAACAGAGTGTCTAGTTATACATATAAATCAATGAGGAAAGCTATAATAATATGTAAAAGTTCTTGTTAAAATTAAATTTATCCTAAAACGTGAAAAAAACATACCAATTTTAAGCGTGCCAAACAAGATAATAATTCAGAATATAAAAGTATAGTAATAATACATAAGCAAAAAAACTTAATATGTCGGAAAATTATACCGCTAAAATAGAAACAATGAAGTTCAACTACTTCAATTAGCGTGCAAAGCGTGGTAACTACGGTAAACCCCTTTAAATGGCAACGTTATAATACCTTCGGAGGAGACCTATGTCCAGTGGTGGACGATATCAGGCTGATACCTACCATAATTTTCATCATTATTCATCATCATTCACTTACCTGTCAGTTTTTTAGAGTTCCGTAGCCAAATGGCAAAAAACGGAACCCTTATAGATTCGTCATGTCTGTCTGTCTGTTTGTCCGTCCGTATGTCACAGCCACTTTTTTCCGAAACTTTAAGAGCTGTACTGCTGAAACTTGGTAAGTGATGTATTGTGTGAACCGCATTAAGATTTTTACAATAATAGAAATAGAATAATAATTTTGGGGGGTCGCCATACATAGAACTGAAACACAACAATTTTTTTTTCATCGTATCATACATGTGGGGTGTTTATGGATAGTGGGATTTTTGTCTAAACTGAATAGTTTGCGCGAGTGACACTTTCAAAGTGGTAAAATGAGTGTCCCCCCCCCCCTGTAACTTCTAAAATAAGAGGATGATAAAACTAAAAAAAATATATGATATACATTACGATAGAAAATAACAACGAAAATTGGTTTGAACGAGATCTAGCAAGTAGTTTTTTTTAATACGTTATAAACCGCAATTTACTTTCATTTAATCAACTGAAATACTTGCTGCTGCGGAACCCTTCATGTGCGAGTCTGACTCGCACTTGGCCGGTTTTAAATTATAACATGTAGGTTGAAAAGTTGTCTGACATTTAGTCCTGGTATTTCCGGTTTCATATGATCTATACATCGTATATTCAACATGTGCCCTCTTTTATATTGTATTTTAGTGTATGTAGCACTAATTTCCTGTGCTAATAAGCCGTGAAGGATCAGCGCGCGCGCCGCACACGTGGTTGCCGGATACCGTTCCAACATATATTTAACTGTCATTTCATGTCTTTTTCTTCTAAACATAAATGAATTTGTACAAAGCTCACAACATTTTGGAATTACCTTTTGATTTTAAGTGATTTATGAAAGCCCTTATTCGTACAAATTGAAAAATGAAAGAAAATCAACATTTTGGAGATTTCTTGCGTTTACAGTTTTATTTTTTTTAAACGAGTTAATAACCCAAGGTATTTTGTGACGTTTGTAATGCTGAGTGGCTGACGGCGAAGAATATTATCACCACATTTTATCTCATGTGTGGCATAGAAGTCGACCCGAGTGAATATCTCCCAGAAAATAAGAAAGAAAGCAGAAGAAGTAGTGTAGGGAAGAAAATGAAACAATGCTGCATATAATACGCAAATGCGATGCATTGGCAAGACACAGAATGGCCATCCTTGGACTGGCATATCCAGAACCAGGAAACTACAAGGATCTACCCCTAAGAAGCGTACTGGATTATGTGAAGACTTTATTCAGGGCTCTAGGGATACAATAAAAACCAGTGAGGGCTAGTACAAAAGATCCTGAAATGTCGAAGTGCTGTACACCCCATCAAAGATAAGATAAGATAAGAAGAAGAAAGAAATACTTTTATTTATAATACACATACATACAAATTAGTTAAAAGGTGCTTACATGTAAACAAAAATGCTGTGTACCATAAATGGGTGCCAACTTCAGAATAAGCTACAACAAGAATTACTGTAGCGCTGGTATTCTAGTTAGCAGCAACGTCTATTACTCTGAGCGGAAAAAAGGAGCGATACGCGTAATGTAAATACTAGATATAAGAATAATCTCATATTACATACTACCCGTTTTCACGAAATAAGTAACTCTTTTATGGGGCAATTGTCTACGAATAAGTTTAAAAGAATTATTAAAGCCAAATTGTGTAGCAGGGCATATTACAAAATTTCTGATTATTTCAGTGATAAAAGTGCGTGGGATTGAGTTGTTCTGAGTCAACACACATGATTGTAATTAATCTTAAGTAGGTATATTTTATTTTAAAAAAGGATTCCTACTGAGTTTTCTGGCATTGTTTCTCAGTAGCTGCCACGTCATGCACTACACTGTAGGATAAAAAAAAATATGACGATTCCACATAAATGTAATTTTTTTACGGAATAAATAATTTTTGACTTTGACTTTGACCATCACACTGCGATCGCTGACCAGCTAGCCAGACGTGGCGATTATGGTATATCCCTCGAAATGATGGACACAACTTCATCGTGGAATTCTTTTGGGGAGGCCTTTGTCCAGCAGTGGACATCATTCTGCTGTCATGATAATGATGATGAAATGATTCCTTAAAGATTTCTTGTGCGGTAACATATTTATTTAAATTAAATTGCATGGGCTGATTATATAATTTATACTAGCTTAACTTATTTGGGATCAGATGACAGTGTGTTAGTTGTCCTGAAATATTTATTTTTCTGAATTTTATGAATGATTTAATGAGAGTATTTTGTGACACACTGTTTATGAGGTTGTTGTTATTGATGATTCTTCTCTCTTCTTCTTGATTTGTATAGTTTTGATTAGTATTTTGATTTTTTTTGTATTATTTTAATTTGTACGCCTGATATCGGCAGAATATGATGTTTTCATAATTTACTTTTAAGATCTGTATTTATACATTACCATTCATTCATGCAAATAAATATATTGATTGATTGATTGAGAGTCCCGACTTACACAGTACACTTCTCCCTAGCATTGATCACTTGCACTGAACACTTGGTACTATTTACTTCCAATTTTCTACTTGTACTCCTATTTCTTGATGACTTCACTTGAATTAAAAAGTAAAAAAAAAGATTTTTATTCACGTAGACACTGAAAAAGATCTTGTAAATATAATTATTTCTGGGTTAGGTACACGGATTGTATGAAAAAATTTACAATAAGATTTATTTTATTATAGTAATGATATTTAACTAGCTTCAAGGAAATCATGCGTAGGTTTAACTACCGAAATTAAAAAATTTCGCTATATTTTTACTCCATATTATTTGAATGGTTCTATCTATATTAAGGTTATTAAATATTATTATTATAGCGGACATTGTGTTTATAACGATGGTCGCGCTATTCAGCGAAACAAACTCAGCGGGTGTACCTACTACAAATCTAAATAGTCTCTAATACTGTCCGTGTGATGTCTATGTACTGCTTATATACCCCTAAAATTGTCGTTTTTTGTTCTTTCTAGAACCTGCACTGACATTCCAATTTAATTTGAAATTCTTCTGTCATTTTATTCACCTCCCGTTTCCTTTTCTAACGGGAAGTTAATTGTTGAATCCGCACGGCTTCTCTCTTTTCTATCTAGAAACATGTCAATTTTGCATTTTTTTTTCTCAGCGTTTCGATGGCAAAAAAATCCTGGCAAGTCAGCCCAGAATTCAGCTACGAGTTGAGCGTTGTCAGTTGCGTCCATTAGTTCTTGTAACGTGCAGGCATTAGGGCGCGCAGGACATGTTAACATGTGTGTCGTAGTTTGAGGGACAAAACCACACTTGCACTCTTGGTTGGAAACGTTTAAACATCCCCACCTGAACAGGTTTTCCTTACTACGACCAACCTGGGTCCTGAGTTTACCAACCTGGGTCCATTTGATATATCCTTTAAATAAGCTATTCTTTTTAAGGTTCCGTACCCAAAGGGTAAAACAGGACCCTATTGCTAAGACTTCGCTATCTGTCTATCTGTCTGTCTGTCCGTCTGTCACCAGACTGTATCTCACGAACCGTGACAGTTAGACAGTTGAAATTTTCACAGATAATGTACTTCTGTTGCCGCTATAAAAAAATACTGAAAACAAATTAATATAAATATAATTATGAGGGAAAATAAAATAAATATTTACCTTCGAGCGCGAGTCCGCACTTGACCGGTTTTTGTTCTAGTGTTAACTAGAAGAATCAAGCAATGTTACGAAAGCCACATAAACTTAAACCTTTGCAGGTACTGGGAATGGAACCTGGACAATATCCTGCGATATATTTTCTGCGACATTTCAACTTCTTGTTCAATATAAATTGTTTTCATGTTAACCCCAACTTACTCCACAAATATAATATCTATTGATGACATAAATTGAAAAGCACTCAAAACTAAATTACTTACAACACCCATTCATATAAAACCAAAACCAAATTATAGTAATGGTACACGAATGTTAATATCAATTTATTCTACAGGCATAATATTATGAGTTACTCATAATTTACAACGTAAGAAAACATAACACTCATGAATGTCAAATTAAATACACCATGTGAGGCTAGGACCACCCGCGTCCTGATATGATTCACATTACTCGTAAACGTGATAAATATGGGTGCTGTGACTGTGATAAGTACTCTGCCTTTCAATATTTAGATAATTGAAAATTTGATTTGAATTTTAATCTTGTGTCGTCTAAATGTTTGTATGGAATGGTATGAAATAAAATGATGTTTTTAACAGACTTGAATGACGTCCACTGATGGAGAGCCTCCCCAAAAGGTTTCCACAGTGGAGTTGTGTCTATATTTTGAAGGGATATGCCGTAATCACCATTCACCACGCTTGGCGGACGGATTGGCGATCGCAGGATGATTGTTAAAGTCTCAGGCTGAGATCTATAGAGCGTACTTAGACTTTGCTCAGACTTTACTTAGACAGAAGTTAATGCATGTAACGGAATTACAATTGGTGTTTTGACTTTGTCTGTCTTAGCTTATGCTAAGCATAATCTTAACTTCAAAAAGTCTATAAATACCAAATCAAAGTATAAGCTTAGCATACACTTAGCAAAGTTTTACGTAAGTAAAGTTTGAGCAAAGTGTAAGTACGCTCTATAGATCTCAGCCTCAGAGCATTAAATTTAGATATCTGTGGTTAAAGTACCCAGAGAGATGCTACTGTTGCCTGTTCTCTGTAATGTATATCCTCAAGTCGACTTCAAAGCCCTCCACGGGATAAAATGAGGTGGCGATATTCTATAACGTCAACCACAAGCAATTCGTATGGATGTTGCATGAAAAAAATCTTTTATCTGTATCTATGTAGTTAGATACGTTGTTTTGTCGATTCTTTTTTTATTCGATTTGCTATGCTTATGCCGCCGAATAATTGCCACACAGTCGTAATAGTAAAATCAATATAAACTACAAATCAGTAGTCATGCAGTAGTATCAATTATTTATGCGGCAACACCAAGCGGCGACGATTGAAATGACAAGACAGACCGAATGGATCAGCACATTGTTCTGGACCTCGCTACGAGTTGGCTGTATCTAAACAAGTGTGTCAATAGTTTATAGATATTGAAGAAGTAGTATATAACACGGAGTTTTATTACAATACTTAAAATAATTTGACGGGACTATTGTAGAGGTTGGTGCTTGCTTGCTTTTCACGCCGGAAGTCGAAAGATGAAAATGTCTGTTTAGTTATCTGGATTCCATATAACAAACTCTGCTTAGCTTGGGATCAGATGTGTAAATAATGTCCCAGGATATTATGAAATGAAATGAAATGAAAAACATTTAATTCAGCACAACACACAAGAAAATGAGGAGTACAAATATACAACACACAGTTCTACAAGACATAACATACCTAGATTTGAAGAAAATGCACACACAAATACGATTCTTGCATGTTCTGCCGAAAGGGTCACCACCTCAGCACTAGCTAGGTGGGTTACACCTAGCGCTGGTTTTCAGTTGGCAACCCTGGAAGTCACGCACGGACGGGGGTAGTGCTAGTACAATACTAAATGTTTATTTAATATAATAGATAACGAACGACGAAAGGCAAGCAATTACCAACCATGCCAACCGGCCCATTGCACTAATTAGATACCTAATTTATTTTTATACTATAAATATAGATACTATAAATATAAACATATTTTTATACTAGTTCTTATTAAATGAGAATACTTACATAATATAATACATAAACTAATATTACTATTATATTACTATTATATTAATTGTAATTATAGGTACTTATTTCGTAAGCATCTTCAATTGTAGGAGATCTCCGCATTAATATTGGATAGTTTAAATAGTTCAATACACCAAACAACATAATAAATAGTTCAGTGAAGTGAGTCCATATAAAAACCCTTGAGTTGGTTAAGCGTATATCCAAATTAATGCAATGTTCATTAGATAATTAACAAGTTACACTGATATACAAATCACTATCCATTGCAGATCCCCATTTAATTCCCTTTGTATCTATAATATCGTCAACCGCAGCTTTACCATCATGCAGTATGAATCCACCCGAATTTAGTATACCATAACAATTGTTAGATTAACTGATATTTACAATATAAATTTGTTATGTGATATTAGTTTTGTTGAATATATTATTAGAATGGGTATAGGAATATTTATTTTATTAGCTGTGTGGTGACGGCATAGAATATCATCATCCCGCGGGGGGCGTAGAAATCTACCGAGGGAATACCTTCCAGAGAAAGGGACATCGGACCATCAAATTGCGATCGCCCACCCGTCTGCCAAGCGTGGAGATTATGGCATATCCCCTCATTATTTGGGGAGGCCTTTGTCCAGCAGTGGACGTAGTTTGGCTGACATGATGGCAGCGCATCAAGCTACCCCAATCTGTCAAAGTGCCCCAATTGAAAGAGAACCATGCTTTTGTGATAAAGATGAAAATGTATAAGAAATTTGACAGATTGGAGTAGCTGGATATGCTGGCGTCTGTACATCATATTTCTTTTTTCGTAAGAAGGAACCTCAAAAATTTTATGAGTTTCAGTTCTAGGTATGGGGAACCCCCAAAACTTATTGGTATTTTTCTATTTATGTGTGAAAATCGATTCACAAAATACATCTGCTTAAAAAAAAATAGCTGTGACACACGAATGGATCTACAGACAGACAGACATGACGAATTCATAAGGGTTCAGTTTTTGTCATTTGGCTACGGAACTCTAAAAAGGCAAAGAAGACAATAGTACAGTATTAGGTAATACTCTATATTCATATTATCCAACCAAAAACGTGAGACCTTTCAATCGCTGCGGGCTAACCAACCGTTGTGTAACAATATTTGTTTTAAATATATTATATTGTTACTTGTGTCTACAGGTCTAGTTATTTGTTTGCCAGCGATATAAGGTACACAACCTAAGCATATTTGTAGTTGTGAACTAAAACAATAGCAACTTACCTAAGATTAGTTGAATTTAATTTGATTGTTGGCTAACCTAAATAAATAAATAAATTTGGTTCCGAAATTGTGTGTAACCATTTCATGTAATACCTATCAGTGAAGATATTCTACAAGAATCCAACCTAGTTACCTGTATCGCTGAAACGCGGGCGATCTTCTATCGGACGAGAGGCGTATAACGTAGAGCGACAGTTGCACGATAACATCATATTATA
Organism: Pseudoips prasinana; assembly: GCA_951640165.1. NCBI lineage: Eukaryota > Metazoa > Arthropoda > Insecta > Lepidoptera > Nolidae > Pseudoips > Pseudoips prasinana. The sequence goes on from OX621260.1 coordinate 24,324,567, forward strand.
TCATATGCCTGCCTCGTTAGACTAGCGGTTCACCCGCAGAGAACGAGGTCCTGGGTTCAAATCCTGGGTCGGGCCAAAAGTGATTTTGGGACTTTTCTGTAAAAAGAAAAATTTCTCAGCATCAGCCCGAAGTCTGGGAGTTGGCGGTATTATACCCCCGTGCGTCGGAGAGCACGTAAAGCCGTCGGTCCTGTATCTGACCTCTTGCCGGTCGTTTCGCTAGTCGTCCCATCGGATCATGAGAGTGATGGAATAGAAAGTGCCCCTGTGTTTGCGCTACAATATGTCCACACTTATGCACTACAATATGTCCTGCGCAATTGGCTAATCTCCATCGAGGACATCATCATATCAGCCACATTGTTTTATCCTGCCTGCACCCAGCGGCTTACCGCGACCCTTGCAAGATGTCAATCCACCTTGTAGGGGCCCTGCCCACGCTGCGTCTTCCGCTTGCCACCGGTTCTCGAGTGGCAACCACGAACCGGAAGTCCCAGAGTGGTTCTGCCCAATCGACCGTCGGTTGTACAAAACGTCCCAAAAAAGTTATGACCTCCTCATCCATCTCCACGTCAGTAACCCAGAGTCGAGGTTCGAATCCTAAAGGGGGACCTTTAGGCGTAGGTACTTGGTTTGTTGTTTTATTTGCGAAACTATTTGAACACACGCCCGTCCGGTGAAGTAAGGCAAGGCATTCTAGGGGACAATGTCACACAGATCATCCTAGCCCCAAACTAAGCAGAGCTTGTACTATGGGTACCAGGCGATGATATAGATACTTATATAGATAGATAAATACTTAAATACATAGAAAACATCCATGACTCAGAAACAAATATTCGTGCTCATCACACAAATATTTGCACTTACCGGAATTCGAACCCAGGACCACCAGCTTCGTAGGCAGGAGCACTACCAACTAGGCTGCGGTGACCGTCATCTAGGTTATCATTGGCATTGGCATGGCATTCTAGGTTAACTGTAAATGTCATGTTAAAAAAACAAAGTGTGCTTTTGACCACAAGACTGCAGTCAAATTAGATATATGAAACGTAACCTTTCTCTCTTGTCTATATTCTATCTTCACTAACTCATATCTCCCACTCAATATCCGTTCGCCCCGCCCAATCAATAGAGTTAAAGAATAGAGGGTGCAATTTTGTTTTTAGTGCGGGCATCGACACAAAGTGACGAAGCGAGTGTCTTAATAGCTGCGCCACACGTGCATTTATATCGATAATATAACATGTATTCACCGTAGCCTAGTTGGTAGTGCTCCTGCCTACGAAGCTGGTGGTCTGGGTTCGAATCCCGGTAAGTGCAAATATTTATGTGATGAGCACGAATATTTGTTTCTGAGTCATGGATGTTTTCTATGTATTTAAGTATTTATCTATCAATATAAGTATGTATATCGTCGCCTGGTACCCATAGTACAAGCTTTGCTTAGTTTGGGGCTAGGATGATCTGTGTGACATTGTCCCTAGATATTATATTATTATATATTACACAATACAATATAGAATGCAGTTTTCTTCTCTCAATTGAAATTGAAGTGATATTTATTTACCAAGATCTCAATACTGCAGATGTTGCGGAGCAACTTAATGAAAGCATTCCAGGCGATACGTCTCGGGGAATAGTTCCATTTTCTAAGCATAGTTATGAATTAGAGCCAATTCAAGTTTATTTTAGCTCCAGCCTGGAGTCTATAGTGGTACGTAGTTTCATTACGAAGCAGACGAATACTTGGCATACCTAAACTACCTTGTAACAAATGTGCTCTAAAATGAACATTCTTTTTCTCTCATATAGAGTCGGATGCAGTAATAAGCGTTTGTACCATTGGTGACTTATACGATGAACTAACTGTAAGGTCCTTGGGATGTTCTGTAACTTCAATGGCTTTTTCTTTTTAGTAAACAGTGGAGTTAACCAATTGCAACACTTACACCTTGCCGGACATTTAGAAACCTTAATACCCCTTTATTGAAAGACTGTCTTATTGCTATTTTTAAATTACTTATAAGTACCATTAAGGTAAGTAATACTGAATACCATGGGAGATTTGATAACGAACTTCATTAAATTCATCAAGTCCGTTTAGGCGAAAGAGCATTGATTTAAAGAAGCCAGCAGTTTTTCACTAGATAAGTTCTTAGTATAAGATTTTCAAGACTAAAGGATACACCAGGTAGTCAACTCGCATGCCAAGCGAGGTGACTAAGGCAAACCCCTACAAATGGGAACGTTATAGAAACCTTTGGAGAAGGTATATGTCCAGCAGTGGACGATATCAGACTGATGATGATGATGATTATGATTATTTTTGAGGCTTGTCAATGGCTCCCGATTGAGTATACTTTTGCAAAACTAATTTCAATTTATTTATTGCATTCATGGGTTTACATAGGTCTTAACAATAGAGTAGGTACAGTAACAGAATATTTTGTCATTTTAAACATTTAAGGGAGGTAGTATGATACAGATATTATTGGTTTAATAGACGGATTTCATTCCATCTTACGCAAGGGACTGACCTCATTGATAACCAGAATACGAGGCAGCTCTAACAGCATCCTGAAAGTCATTACATACAAACAAGATTCCAATATCTTAAAAGCTTATGTTCGCGCTCAATTAAGATAGTACTTTCTAATTTTATGGAATCCTTTTATGTATGGACTTTGTCTGAAATAAAGATTTATTATTATTCCAAATTATTTATTTATTTTTCTTATTTTTAACATATTTATATCTATAAAATTGATACAAAAAAGAAAACAATAATATATATATAAATACGAAAAAAAAAACTTCTTCCAGCGGCGAGGTTTGACGCCCTAGGCCGCCGGTGGTCAAGGCGACAGAGTAAGGAACCTCCTTACAATGCATGTCGTGACTCTTGACCCAGTGATGTAGCGAAAGCCTCTTAAGATTTTGGTCGAGGCTCTTCGCTATGAGACCGTTTACGGAGACGACTGTCGGGGCAATTATTGTTGAGTACACATCCCACATGGCGGTAACCTCGTGAACCAAATCTAAGTATTTTGATAACTTGTCAGTCTCAGCTCTTACGACTTACTCGGCTTTACGTCAAACGGGACAATGATAGGTATCAACAATAAATGCCCGGCGCTCCAACCGGTCTACCAAAACGATATCAGGCTAATTGGCAACAATAGTCCTGTCTGTAATGATAGACCGCACCCAGTAGAGCTTGGCACAACCGCTTTCGAGAACTGGTTCCGGTACGTACATGTATTATTATTAATTGTCATGATGTGTGATGTCAGGTATAACTATAAGAAAAGAGAAAAAAATTGTATTATTCACATTACTAATTGAATTTGTTAATTCATTTATCAGCGATTGTAACGCTACAGTAAGCGAGCAGACATTGTACAAAACAACTTAGAGAAGGTCACAACTAACAATATGAAGAACAAATAAAATGTTACTTACACAAAATTTACAATAACTAGTAGAAGTTAGTGGAAAAGTTTTCATTGCTTTCCAACTTAGTTTTATAACCAATGTTATTTTCAACGATTCCCACATTGATGTTTTACAGTCTCCAACTTTGTGGTTCTTCAGTTACTTAGATGGCAAACATAGGTACACGCTATCGGTCGATAAGTTTTAAGTAGCTATCAAGTAATCCTCGTAAATAATGTGACGGGCCGATTGGCGTAGTTGGTAAATGCTTGCCTTTCACGCCGCAGGTGTATGGGTTTGATTCGCACCCAGGAGAGATATTTGTGGGTATGAATGTCTGTTTGTCCTGAGTCTACAAAAGAAAAGTAGTATATGTAATATATCAGTTATCTGGTTACCATAGTACAAGCTCTGCTTAGGTTGGGATCAGATGGCCGTGTGTGAATAATTTCCCAGGATATTATTTATTATATGTGCCCTTTACCGCATTTATCACGGGGAGTGTTCATTGGAATTGTTCCAGCCGCTGGATTCTGTCACGGAACCTCTCATCAAAAGTGGAAATTTCATCCTTATCCCTGGATGAACGATCATCTTCCACCGTGTGTTTCACAAGAAACTTTTTACCGCGCACTGTCACTGTGGAATCAACTAACGGTGGAGGTATTACCGATCTGGTTAGACATGGCAACCTTCTAAAAGCGAGCCTATTCCTTTCATAAAGGCCGGCAACGCACTTGCGGTTTCTCTGGTGTTGCGATTGTCTATGGGCGGCGGTGATCACTTATCATAAGGTAACCCACTTGCGTGGTGACGGCGGCAAATTTCTTACGACTTAACATAAAGATAACGTAGTGTTACTTAGTGGAACTATTAATTTTCTAACACCTCCTTTTTAGGGTTCCGTAGCCAAATGGCAGAAAACGGAACCCTTATAGATTCGTCATGTCTGTCTGTCTGTCCGTCTGTATGTCACAGCCACTTATTTCCGAAACTATAAGAGCTGTACTACCGAAACTTGGTAAATAGATGTATTCTGTAAACCGCATTAAGATTTTTACACAAAAATAGAAAAAGAACAATTATTTTGGGGGGTCGCCATACATAGAACTGAAACTCATTTTTTTTTATCGAACCCGTACATGTGGGGTATCTATGGATAGATCTTCAAAAATGATATTGAGGTTCCTAATATCATTTTTTTCTAAACTGAATAGTTTGCGCGAGAGACACTTCCAAAGTGGTAAAATGAGTGTCCCCCCCCTCTAACTTCTAAAATAAGAGAATGATAAAACTAAAAAAAATATATGATGTACATTACCATAGAAACTAACAACGAAAATTGGTTTGAATGAGATCTAGCAAGTAGTTTTTTTTTAATACGTCATATACCGCAATTTGCTTTCATTTAATCAACTGAAATACTTGCTGCTACGGAACCCTTCATGTGCGAGTCTGACTCGCACTTGGCCGGCTTTTTATTCATTGAAAATAAAGCATGTCATTCGGTAATAGTGTAACTGTTTATCTGTAAAAAAAATTTCAAAATTAGTCCTGTAGTTTGTTGTAAATTAGTGTATACATGTATGTGTGTGTGTGTCGGTTTTTGAGGCGCTCATAGCCAATTGTACTAACTGGCCGTAAGTGTCAAGGTAAAAAGCACCTAGGCACGCGGTCAATACATAGATGGGTGACCGACGAAGAAGGTTAATTATTGAGCGTCTATGCGCTTCAGAGGGTACGTTCGCCAGAGCTCATTGGGGTGGGGGAAAGGGTCAGCAACACAAAAAAAAATGTTAAGCTATCGGTCACGGCTCTTGATGACGCGATGCAAGAGGCCTACTGGTCCTCTTGCACAACTCTGAAATCAGGTTTACCATAAAGACGAAATAAGTGTAATTAAGGGTAATACAGCTATGATATTCTAACCTATCTCACGGGAAAACTGAAAATTAACTAGTAAATCAAAATCATTGGTAAGTAATGTGCCAAGAAATAATATAATTCGACCCCAACCCAAGACGTTTTGTCACTTAAATTAAAGAAGTTTTGTAGGAAGCCCTGCAACACAATTTATTCCGTTAAAATATTACATTTGTGTGGAATCGTCAATTTTTTACCCTACCGTGCAGTGCATGACTTGGCAGCTACTGAGACACACTGCCAGAAAACTCAGTAGGAATCCTTTTTTAAAATATTTATTTCTTACATAAAATTACATTGTATTTAAATGTGTTAATTTAGAGCGACTCAATCCCAAGCTGTTTTGTCACTTAAATAATCAGAAGTTTTGTAGTAAGCTGTATTTAAAATCAATCAAAAATCAAAGCAAAAGCTTCTCATCGTAGTAACTTCACGTACACAATAGAATTATTTCAACAGCACAGAAAAGTTCATACATGACACACGGCGATTTTTCCAATTTCAGTTGCATTCCACCGGTGAATTGGACGCGTCCGACGAATCGAAAAGGCTTGTTGAAAATTTACATACGCTGGTAAAATGGATATATACGTGTATGTACAGACGCTAGCACATCCATCTACTCCAACCTGTCAAATTTCTTTTATAGATTTTCAACTTTATCACATAAGTATAAGGTTCACTTTCAATTCGGGAAATTTGACAGATTGGGGTAGCTTGATGTGCTGGCGCCTATGCCTAGATAAGGGCAATCAAGTCGACGCTAACACCGACGAACACCGTCTACTTATTTACATAAAGCTTTTGCAAATAAACAAAAGCTGTGTTTGCTTACTATTTACCGAATCTCCTGTTACAAATAGAGGAGTGTTATTAGTTCTGTGTCACTGTGTTTGTGTTTTTCGCGTTATAATAGCTCCCAATAGCATTTAATCCATAGTTTCTTAAAGTGGGGTCCACGGACCCCCTAGGTGTCCATAGCATGGGTATCAGGGTTCCACGGTTAGATAGTTAACTCTTAACATATTTATTAGTTACTATTGTACTAAACACAGTATTTCCCATCAAAGCCACTAACTTGTAAAATCCGATAACGGCTTGTGCAATTCATGCCGAAACGTCGGGTTAACCAAAAAGGTAATGATTTTCTTTAAATTGTAATCGCGCTCATAACCCGTGTCCATAATATATGATAATATGTCTGATCGCGAAAGTTTAGAATACCAATAAAAGTGTATTTTTTTAAATTATTACTTGTTTTCTTCTGCTGTAATATTCTTTGACAGGGGTCCATGGGATTGTTTCAATTGTGGAAGTAGTCAGTGACCACAAAAAATTTGAGATATCCTGGGGCTCTACCGGCTAAGTCGCCGAACATCGCTTTGTTGAATGGCGTTCAAATAAATAAAGGTTCAAAATTACTGAATCAATCGTTAAATCGGCTTCAATCAATTTCGGACCATTTATGACGTCACATGTGCTCATGGAAGCCGATTTAAAGATTGTTTAAGTCATTTTAACCTTTATTTATTTGAACGCCATTAACAACTCGACGTTCGGCGACTTAGCCGGTAGAGCCCCTGATTTAATCCCAGATTTCACGGGTAGCATGGGCTCTACTTTACCTACTCTAATATCAGACATCTTTCAAATGAATTATATAAATTTAAGTGCGGGTAGGAATCGAATCCACGACCCACTAGGTATCCGCCCCTCCCCCCCCCCTGGAGTTACATAACATGTGTTAACACTGCCAGAGAATATCCTGGGGATCTGTAGTACAGGCTTACCTAGTTCAGACACCAGTAATAGTACAATGTGCGGCCTTAACACAAAGTGTGATCTCTTCCAGGCAACCTATGTAGTGACAGGACAAGTACAAATTAATAAACAAATAATAATAAAATAGTTTATTTCTCTCTTCAAAGTTTATACAATGTACTTTTAGTTAGGAACAATTACCCATATACATGAAAACTTTTGAGAGAGCTGGAGTTCGTACTAGGCTCGAGACCTGTATGACAAATCTCCAGGCTCCCCCTTCTTGTCGATCTAGTTTTTGTCATATACAAATAGTAATATAAAAGTAAACCAAGTCACAAATGAAACACGTCGAGAGTTTAAACAAGAATAAAAATAAAAAATTAAATAAAAGGGTGGTGTGTCTGTGAGGGTGTGTGCATGTGTGTAAGAGGGCGTGTTGAGCTTATTTAAGAATGACAAGAAATGAAAAAATTACTATATTATAAAGTACTATTGTTTTGTATTGTTTCTTTAGGTGTACAATAAAGATAAAGATACTATACAGGGTGGCCGAAGAGTTTAGATGAGAAATTTAGACACTTTATGATGAGGAGTATCCGAATCACCCCTATGTATGTTCTACGATTTTGCGTTTTAATTGTAGTGGTTGATACTTCGAAGCTTGAGATTTGCAATTCTGTAATGATAAGATAAACCATACTTTTTGGGGTGTTAGGTTAAACTAATTAGTTAACAGAAAAAAACTAAACCAGAAATTTTCAACAGAACGAGAAAACATCGAAAAATGATGTTAGGCGAAAAATACGAAAAAACTCACTAAAAAATTTTATATCGCAAACTACGCAAAATCGTAGAACGTACATGGGAGTGATTCGGATACTGCCCCTCGTAAAGTAGTTTTGCGTTTGAACGTCAACTCCTCGGCCAGCCTGTATATCTATCTATATGAGTGCATTTAATATTTATAATTCATTAACAAAACAAGGAGAGTCATTATAAGTACAACAAAGTTAAATAACACCGATTACCGTTCTCCCATTGACAGTAACGACTTGTGTAATACGAACCATTTAGCAATTAGGAACGTGAACGTGTAACGTTTGAGTCGGGAACATAACAAAAAGCCGATGGCTCATACCCATATATTAAGTTAATGGGCTCTGGCACTAAGCACGCCCTTGACTTTAACGAAGCGCCAGAAGAGACGAGAGCACGAATAAATTTAAATTGGTTGGACGGCGGTCACTCGGTCACGTCACAATGCCCAGCCCAATGCAGCTTAAAGCATAACTTACACACTTTCATTTATTAATAATTACAAAGTCTATGGCGGCCAGTCTCAATAGAGACTAGCCAACTGCACAGGACATATTATAGTGCACAATTTTGTAAGTAAACACATGGGCACTAGAAAGTGTCCAACACTCTCATGATCCGATGGGACGACTAGCAACACGATCACGACTACTTTACTTGCTCGTCGAGGCACGGGGGCATTATACCGCCAACTCCCAGACTTCGTGCTAATACTGAGAAATTTTCTTTACGGAAACATCTCAAAATCAGTTTTTGGCCCGACCCGGGATTTGAACGCTGGAAATAGTGTCCAGCGTTCAAATCCCGGGTCGGGATAAATCTGCAGTAGAACACGCTACCGCTAGACCAACGAGGCAGTCAGTCCAGTTATTACTGCATTACGAGAACATAACATTGCTGTATAGTGCTATGTGGTTGCAACCTATCCGTGGGAGGCGTAGATATTGTCTGAAGACAGCAAACGGAAAGCAGCATCTCTTTTTTTAGGGTACTGTACCCAAAGGGAAAAATGGGACCTTATAACTAAGACTACGCGGTCTGTCTGTCACCCGTCTGAAATTTAACCGCTATAACGACAAATACAAAAAAAAAAGAATAAAATGAATATTTACGACGGCTTTCATACAACAAACGTGAATTTTTTGCTAGTTTGCACAATATTGATAACCTCAAAAATGGGAAATCATAATTTTTATCGTCGGGCGGGTCTCGAACCAGCACCATAGACTAATCCGGGGAAGGTGCTCTGCGTTGAGCTACGAACGATGCACGCTAACATATCAAATTTGTGATTCCGTTGTTAGCACCATTCCGGAGGATGTAGGTATTATAATAATAATAATAATAATAATTTATTTCCAGATAATTATCCATCGGCTTTGTTTTCTACAAACAAGGCCGCCTGATATGTTCACAGTTGCTTGTGAAAGATCATATCATTATTATCAAAATTAATAAAATTTGTAATTATTACCATATCCATAATGCGTTAATAAATTAACGTTGCGTTGAGATCAATACATTTAATCACACTAATATTATAAAGGCGAAAGTTTGTGAGTGTGTATGTTTGTTACTTCTTCACGTCTAAACGGCTGGATTGATTTTAATAAAATTTGGTATGGAGTTAGCTGAAACCCTGGATTAACACATAGGCTATAATTTATAAAGTTTAACGCGGTTAAAACCGCGGGCCACAGCTAGTTTATTATATAACATATCCCACTCAGATAAAAAGCCATCGTGCAGAAAATTCTACTAAACTCAGAGCTACTAACGAATTTCAGAAGCCGGCTTAATAAAGTTAAAAGAAGATTTCGGGGAAATTAGAGCTGCATGCACGTATATACTCTACCTCTGGTAACTTATTACCAGACAACTTGAAACAGACTGTATATAACACACATTTATTTAAAATAAGGCTAAAACGTTTCCTAATTAAAAAATGTTATTACTCTGTGCATTTGTAAATGATAATTGTGAAAAAAATTGACTAATGTAATGATTTATGCGTAGATTTATTTATGTTATGTTGACTGTTTTTTGTGTTTTATAAATTTATTCTATTATATGTTTGACTTGTACCTGACCTATGTAAATGTAATTCATATACATAGTCACCGTAACCTAGTTGGTAGTGCTCCTGCCTACGAAGCTGGTGATCCTGGGTTCGAATCCCGGTAAGTGCAAATATTTGTGTGTTGAGCACGAATATTTGTTTCTGAGTCATGGATGTTTTCTATGTATATAAGTATTTATCTATCTATATAAGTATATATATCGTCGCCCGGTACCCATAGTACAAGCTTTGTTAAGTTTGGGGCTAGGATGATCTGTGTGACATTGTCACTAAATATTATTATTATTATATGTTTGACTTGTCCCTGACCTATATAAATGTAATTCATATATTTAATTTTAATTAATGCACTTATTTGTAATCACAATTCAGATACAAAGCAAATTGTTTTATGAATAAATAAATACATTCTCTTGGATGCCGCAATGAATTTAATCAATTTAAAAAGAAAAACCTGGTACAGATATTGTGATATTGTATTGCAAACTGCAAATTTGATCTAGCAAACTGAGCGCACACCTAAAGATTACATTTGGTTCTCAGATACTAGTAACGTATTTTGCGAAAACAACTGAGAACACACGATAGCATTGTATATTCGATTTCAGTAAAAATACATTTGAAAAAGGGAGCCCTGTCTTACTGTGTGCACTCGAGAAGACGGTGAGAATCGCTACGAAGATTGTCTCTGTTTTACATTTGTTTCTATGAATTGTAAAATCATACACTTACACGTACAGTAGAAACAAATTCAGTAGATACACATTACTCTTGTCAACGTCCTTATGTTTTAAGATGTAAGGTGGTTTTTTGTATCGTTATTGTAACCACTGACGTCACGTTGACTAGACGGTACAATAAGAGCTTTCTGATATATTCATGGTTAAAGTTTTGCGGGAATGTGAGAAAATTCTGTTCCGCGGAAGTTGAACTCAGAAAGTAGTTTATTGATGCTCACTTAAATTGTTAAGTATTTACTTGCTAATTGTTTCTGAAGTGGGAATTATTCCGTGATTAATTATCTTGTATCCTAAGACTCTTAAGTGGTTAGGGGTGGTTTTTTTTAAAGACAGCGCCCGCATTTGGGAAATTAATCCCTGTGTCGCGGGGTACTTTACAAACATATAATATACGGACACAAATTACATCCAGACAGAACAACTATTTATGGGTCACACAAATACATGTCCGGCGCGGGATTCGAACCCTCGACACGAAGCGGCGAGGCGACTGTCTTAGCCGCTGCGCCACACGTGCAGTCGTGTGGCGCAGCGGCTATATACAACCACTTTTAGAGAATGTAGTATATTGTAATTAATATAATTTTAAAACACAGTGCGCGTTGGCCTAGTCAAGAAATAAAACATATTATTTGATGCTTACAAACTAAAAGGGCATCATCATCATCATCATATCAGCCGAAAGACGTCCACTGCTGGACAAAGGCCTCCAGAGATTTCCACAATGGCCGGTCTTGCGCTATCCGCATCCAGCGATTTCCAGCGACCCGCACAAGATCATCGGTCCATCTTGTACGGGGCCTGCCCACGCTGCGTCTTCCGGTGCGTGGTCGGCACCCAAGAACCTTTCTGCCCCAACGGCCATCGACTCTACGAGCTATGTGCCCTGCCCACTGCCACTTCAGCTTGGGGCAAAAGGGCATACACACTGCATATTTTAAGAGTAAAGAAGCTTACACTCTTATACAAACTTCAGTCTGGGTGTAATTTATCTACATACATCATCATACATATAATAAAATCGTAGGAAAGTCAAAACTGTACATTGAATATTTTTTTAAAAGGATAATTGGGGCGTGATCTACAATCTATATCGAAGCCAAAAATATAATTTTTAGAATTTTTGTCTGTGTGTCTGTTTGTCTGTATGTATGTCCGGGCTAAACTCTAAAAGTACTGCATGGATTTACTTCAAATTTAGCATGAAGATTACTAAGACGACGGGTCAACATATAGGCGACATATTATCACGCTATCACCTACGGGGCAGGAGCTGTGATAATTTATAAAGTTAACCGCGGGTAAAACCGCGGGGCACAGCTAGTCTATAATATGTAATAAGAAGAACTTCTAGATAAGCTCGAACGCCTGCAGACCATATGCATTCGCCTTATTTTCGGCCTATGGAAGTACGACGACGTGTCGGAGTTCTGGTTGCAGTTGAAGTGGCTGCATATTCGGCAACATCGGGACTGTCATATTCTTTCTCTACTTTATTCCATTATTCATAAACCTATTGCTCCCAACTATCTCTGTGAACGCTTTGAGTATCTGGTGCCTTTATTAGGCATTGCATAGTTTTTAGTTCGACGAATCTGATTGTAGCATTTATATCATTTAAAAGAAAAGACCGGGAGAGTAAAAACACTGAATAATTGAATAGATTTCATGCAACTTGATTGTTGAAATAAAGTTTAGAACCCTTTTATAATTTACTCATAACCACGGAAGTTGGGAGGGCCAAACAAAAGTTACAATAAAACAAAACAATGTGTTTAACCCGTTTACGTCACTCATGAATAATATACATGTTTACTGTTAACCCTTTACAAATAAAATTTATAATTACATGATTGAATTGTTTACGTATTTTGGAATCATAAACTTTCTTTTAATAATATCTTTTAATATGTAGGGACAATGTCACACAGATCATCCTAGCCCCAAACTAAACAAAGCTTGTACTATGGGTACCAGGCGACGATATACATACTTATATAGATAGATAAATACTTAAATACATAGAAAACATCCATGACTCAGAAACAAATATTTGTGCTCATCACACAAATATTTGCACTTACCGGGATTCGAACCCAGGACTACCAGCTTCGTAGGCAGGAGCACTACCAACTAAGCTACGGTGACATACAATAACTACCTTTAATATAAAAATGCCTGCTTTTTTAGTGCAACATAGTACTAGTAAAAGTTGATTTATAGATAGCATAATATTTACAGACGCCAGCACATCAAGCTACCCCAATCTGTCAAATTTGCCCAATTGAAAGTGAACCTTATGCTTTTGGGATAAAGTTGAAAATCTATAATAGAAAGACAGATTGGGGTAGCTGGATGTGCTGGCGTCTGTACCTACATCATCATCAGCAGCCTTATATTGTCCACTGCTGGACGGGATATACCGGGTAGCATCATTACCTGTGTAGTAGCTACCATCTAACTGCGGTCATGCGGTTGGCGTGGTTGGTAAATTCTTACCTTTCGCGTGGTTGTGGGTTCGATTCCCACCCAGGAGAGATATTCACCGTAGCCTAGTTGGTAGTGCTCCTGCCTACGAAGCTGGTGGTCCTGGGTAGAGTCCCGGTAAGTGCAAATATTTGTGTGATGAGCACGAATATTTGTTTCTGAGTCATGGATGTTTTCTATGTATTTAAGTATCTATATATCTATATAAGTATGTATATCGTCGCCTGGTACCCATAGTACAAGCTTTGCTTAGTTTGGGGCTAGGATGATCTTAGTGTCATTGTCCCAACATATTATTATTATATTATTATTATAACTTATTTTATGAAGTTGCTATCCCATCATGAGCCTCTTATCTTATTTTCAACTAGCTGTGCCCGCGACTTCGTCCGCGTGTTAATTAGTTTATTTAGTTTTTTTTGTAAAATAAAAGACTTTTTATAAAATAAAAGTAGCCTAAGTTACTCCTTATTACATTAGCTACCTGCCAATAAAAGTCCCGTCAAAATCGGTCCAGCCATTTCAGAGATTAGCCGGAACAAACAGACAGACAGACAAAAATTGAAAAAAATGTTATTTTGGTGTATGTACCGTATGTATATTCATATTTATGTAGTAAAACCCGGCTATTTCAATATTACAAACAGACACTCCAATTTTATTTATTTAAATATAGATTTAATAGTTATATTCATCTCTTTCCTTAATAATAGTTAAATACGGAATAAGGGAAGGGGCGAGACAAACCCAACACAAGTATTATTAATTACTTACTGGGGCTGTTTCATTCACATTTGTTGATATAAACTATTTGAGACTCAATAAATATTTTCATTTCGTCCTCTGCTGGACATAGGCCTCCCCCAAAGGTTTCTATAACGTTGTCATTTGGAGAGGTTCGCCGTCGTCACCGCGCTTGACATTCGAGTTGGCGAACGCAGTTAGGTGGTAGCTATAGTTCAGAGGTTACCCTGCTGCCCGACTACCTGGTGTATCCCTTAGTCGCCTTTTACGTCACCTGCGAGATGATATAGGGTGGCCTGTTATGTTATTAATATTTTTGAAGTTATACTTCTTTTGGCGCGATGGAGAAAAATGATGAGAGTGAATTTTTACGATGCGCGCGCACACCGACACCAAAAAATTTAACAGCATGAAGTTAGTTCTAGGTGGTATGACAGTGAAATTTTACGTAGCGCGCGCATCGTAAAAATAACAGCATGACGTTAGTTCTAGGTGGTATGAAAATTGATAACTATGTTCAAGTTGTATATTAAGAAGTATAACTTCTAACGCGTGTACATAAGTACACACAAGTTTTTTTTTTTTAAAGACAACGTCCGCACTCGTTAAATGCATCCCTGTGTCACTGCGTATTTTACAACCGGACAGACGCAAATTACATGCAAACTCATATTGAATTATATTTATTGAACCCGGGACCCGAAGAGGCTAGCCAAGTATCTTAAACGCTACGTGTCGTACGTGCAGTCATGTGTTCTTTTTAGGCCGGTAATCACAGGGCTAGAAGTTGCTATGCTCTGTTGATATTATGCACATAGCCGAAAAACAGCTCGACGTAACTAAATGTTGCTCGTTTGTAAACTGCATTCAGAGATAAAAGAAAGATATCTGTTAGTCAACATGCAATAAAAGTATTTTCTAGCTTTATACTGCTAAGAGGAGATTATCTTTTCGCAAGCTGCAATCTAAGTGCCTTCTAGCAGCTCAACACTCAATAAAAACCGGAAAAGTCTTGGCAACTTAGTCAAGAAGAGTCATAAAATTTAATGAGACAAATGGGAATTTACAGCGACGGGCAGTTTCAATATTCATTTCTTTTGTTAGAAGACCTTGGTACAACTGTTGTTTGTATTTATTACTAGCTGTGCCCCGCGGTTTTACCCGCGTTAAACTTTATAAATTATAGCCTATATGTTAATCCAGGGTGTCAACTAACTCCATACTAAACATACACACTGACAAACTTTTGCCTTTATAATATTAGTGTGATCTTCTTTTAGTGCTTAAAGAGTGTTTTAAATATTTTACTCTTATGTTAATGTTTGTTGTGTGGAGGGGTAACGAATTTCAGCGTCACAGAAGTTCAGATCATGAGGTCTTGGGTTAAAATCCCAGGTCGGACCAAAAAGTGATTTTGGAATTTTTACGTAAAAAGAAATTTCTCAGTGTCAGCCCTAAGTCTGGAAGTTGGCGGCTTTACATCCCCGTGCCTCGGAGAGCACGTAAACTCGTTGGTCCCATACCTGACCTCTTATCCGGTCGCGTCGCTAGTCGTCCCATCGGTTCATGAGAGTGATGGAATAGAAAGTGCCCTTGTGTTTGTGCACTATAATATGTCCTGCGCAATAGCCTAGTCTCCATTGAGACTGGCCGCCGTGGCCAAAATTTGGTCGGGAGGACATTATTCTGCGGTACTATGATTATCGTACTACGATCTGCATCTGCAATGAATAACTTATATTTATTTAATATTTTCTGTATATGATGATGATGTATATTTACAAAAAAAGTATATTGTCTAGTACAAGCTTTGCTTAGTTTGCCTAGATGGGGCTGTTTTATATGTACCGGATGTTTTCTGTGTTGCTGACAGCATAGAAAATCGCCACTCCATCCTATCTTCTACCGCAGACCGGACAGCAGCGACTCTCTGTCCACTATGACCCGCAGACCGGACAGCAGCGACTCTCTGTCTACTATGACCCGCAGACCGGACAACAGCGACTCTCTGTCTACTATGACCCGCAGACCGGACAGCAGCGACTCTCTGTGTACTATGACCCGCAGACCGGACAGCAGCGATTCTCTGTCTACTATGACCCGCAGACCGGACAGCAGCGACTCTCTGTCTACTATGACCCGCAGACCGGACAGCAGCGACTCTCTGTCTACTATGACCCGCAGACCGGACAGCAGCGACTCTCTGTCTACTATGACCCGCAGACCGGACAGCAGCGATTCTCTGTCTACTATGACCCGCAGACCGGACAGCAGCGACTCTCTGTCTACTATGACCCGCAGACCGGACAGCAGCGACTCTCTGTCTACTATGACCCGCAGAGCGGACAGCAGCGACTCTCTGTCTACTATGACCCGCAGACCGGACAGCAGCGACTCTCTGTCTACTATGACCCGCAGACCGGACAGCAGCGACTCTCTGTCTACTATGACCCGCAGACCGGACAGCAGCGATTCTCTGTCTACTATGACCCGCAGACCGGACAGCAGCGACTCTCTGTCTACTATGACCCGCAGACCGGACAGCAGCGACTCTCTGTCTACTATGACCCGCAGACCGGACAGCAGCGATTCTCTGTCTACTATGACCCGCAGACCGGACAGCAGCGACTCTCTGTCTACTATGACCCGCAGACCGGACAGCAGCGACTCTCTGTCTACTATGACCCGCAGAGCGGACAGCAGCGATTCTTTGTCTACTATGACCCGCAGACCGGACAGCAGCGACTCTCTGTCTACTATGACCCGCAGACCGGACAGCAGCGACTCTCTGTCTACTATGACCCGCAGACCGGACAGCAGCGATTCTCTGTCTACTATGACCCGCAGACCGGACAGCAGCGACTCTCTGTCTACTATGACCCGCAGACCGGACAGCAGCGACTCTCTGTCTACTATGACCCGCAGACCGGACAGCAGCGATTCTCTGTCTACTATGACCCGCAGACCGGACAGCAGCGACTCTCTGTCTACTATGACCCGCATACTGCGATCGCCAACCCGTCTTCCAAGCGTGACAATTATGGCATGTCTCTCCAAATGATGGACACAACTCCATAGTAGAAATCTTTTAGAAAGAACTTATTTTAAGTGTAAGGTAGCTATAACAAACTACCTGAATACACTTAATTATGAAAAAACTGAGAATATGATATATTTTATACAATGAATCCTGGTACTATCGCAACTTATTAATGCTTTAATTCTATGGATTTTAGCTACACACCACCTGCACTTAACTCACGCAACACACAGTACACAATTAATTTTTTTTATACTTTTTATTTTGTTTGTACAGACGCCAGTACGTCCTACAACCCCAATCTGTCAAAATTTATTTTAAAGATTTTCAACTTTATCACAAAAGCATAAGGTTTACTTTCAATTGGGGAAATTTGACAGATTGGGGTAGCTTGATGTGCTGGCGTCTGTACTATTATTAATTTTACTTTTGATTTTATTTTTTGTTTTGTTTAACATACATACATAGACTCACACCTGTTTCCCAGAGGGGTAGGCAGAGACAACGGATTTCCATTTGTCACGATCTTTGCACACGTCTTTTGCCTCGATTACTGTCATTATATTCTTCATACATGCTCCCCGGTTTAGGGTACTTCTGACCTGCTCTTTCTTGAGAACGTCTCCGATTTGGTCAGAGAATGTTCGACGAGGTCTTCCCCTTCCGGTTGTTCCATTCACACAGACCAGGTATACTTCTTTGGTCAATCTTCTTTCATTCATCCTTTCTAAATGGCCAAACTATCTCAGCATTCCTTTTTCAATCTTTGTGACTACATCCTCTAAATTTAAAATTGTTTTACCCGCTATTATGGAAAATACCGCTCGATATAACTTTGTCTTCAAGCTCCGGGAGGGTCCCAAACTAATACAGGTTTGTTTGAAAACCTACACCAGGCTCTGTTATCTCACAATGTTATGTCTCATAGTATATATACATATATCAAGTGTAATACCACATAATAACTATTTATATTATTTTTGAGAGAAAATACTTTTTTTTATTGATTGATTAATATCACACATTGGACGTGATTTAATATATTTACTGTGGGGATTTTATACCATATCATTAAGTCTTTAGAGGCCTGCAAATAATCCTTTCCACAAATAAATAATCCTAATATACAAGTCTTTACTTAATTTTAGCTTCTAGTAGAGTTTTCAAATATGTAATTATAAATGTAACTAGAAATAATTTAATTATGTATATTATTATATACTCAATTATATTACTACAAACATGTTCTGAATATTTACAAGCGCTTTTTTAAAGTCTACGTGAATAGAAACCTTTTCTATTTTATTTTCGTTATCATCATCATCAAATCAGCCGACAGACGTCCACAGCTGGACAAAGGCATCCCCAAAAGATCTCCACAATTGCCGGTCTTGCGCTATTTAATTTTTTATTAATTTATCTTCTTATCTAAATAATCACAATTTTTTTATTGACATACAAAAATTGTGATTACAAAACAGATTATACTTATATTCTATTTTATTTTATATACTCTGTGATTGCGGATTCCATTTATTAAAGAAAATCAATGTATCTGACAATAATGACGTTTAATTTAAATAGATTATGGCGATTAAATTTTATTTACACTGGCAGAAATTGTTGGAGAAAACTGTAGATAGCCATAAAAAAAGTTGTATTTAAACTCCTCATTGGTCTAGCGGTAGCGTTTATCGACAGATAACGTGGTCTTGGGTTAAAATCCCGGGTTGCGCCGAAAAGCGATCTTAGGATCTAAGAAATAAGTGATGTAGATTACGCAAACAACGCGTCCCTCTACTTTAAATGCGACAGACAGAAGTTCTGCAAAACGCGCAAGTGTTAATTTCTTATAAAGTCTCTGCTGGCGAATCAGCGAAAGCCGGTATTACTTATAAGGCTTATATGTAATACCGGCTTTCGCTGATTCTAATACACAAGTCTACACTTAAATTAAGCTTTTATAGTTGTCCAATATTTTTTTATCTTCTTATCTAAATAATGTCAATAAAAAAAATATGATTACCAAACATATATATATATGTACTCATGTTCTATATACAATAATAAATAAATAAGAAATAAAAAGCCTTTTATTTCCTACTAATACCTATTACATACTTATTTTACATTTACATAATTTTAAGATACTTATTTAACTATTAATGATATCTGCAGGAACCCCATATTGGGTGAAGGCCTACTCCAAAGATGCC
Organism: Pseudoips prasinana; assembly: GCA_951640165.1. Lineage (NCBI taxonomy): Eukaryota > Metazoa > Arthropoda > Insecta > Lepidoptera > Nolidae > Pseudoips > Pseudoips prasinana. The sequence goes on from OX621260.1 coordinate 24,343,815, forward strand.
CATTTGTCTCTGTCCTGTGCGGTCTGCTTCCAGTTTGGGCCGGCTGTCCTTGTAATTTCATCACCCCAGCGTGCCAACGGTCGTCCTCTGCTCCTTTTACCAGGAGGGCCTTTCCAAAATGTCACTTTTAGGGTCCATCTCTGATCTTGAAGCCTCGCGACATGCCCCGCCCATTTCCACTTGAGTTTTTGTGCATAATTCAGTGCGTTTGTTGCTTTGGTTATTGATCTTATTTTTGTGTGTCTTATTTTATAGAATTTCTTAATTTTTAGCATGCTGCGCTCTAGTCCTCGTTGGCAGGTTGTAATTTTATTTTTCAGCTTTGAGGTGAACTTCCACGTCTGGCATCCGTACGTCAAGCATGGTAAGAGACTGGAATTCATTACTTTTGTTTTGATGGTTATAGGGAGGTTACTTTTAAAAATTTCCTTTAAACTCCAATATCTTTTCCATGTTTGTTGTACTCTTCTTTCGACTTCAAGTTCGTTATTTTTTCTGTCAAAGCTGATTTGTTTCCCTAGATAGATGTACTTATCTGTATATTCAAGTAGCTCGCCATTAATTGTTATTAATCTTCTGTCATGGTTCGTCATTGCCATAGTTTTAGTTAAGTTCATTTGTAGTCCCACCTTGACGCTAGCTAGATGTAGAGACTCGATCATGAGTTGTAGCTGGGAGCAGGACTCCGATAATAACACTAGGTCGTCTGCGAATCGTAAGTGACTTAAGTAGTCGCCCTTTATACACAGCCCGGACTTACTCCAATCTAACTTGCTGATTACAGCCTCCAGGTTGGCTATAAATATTTTTGGGGATAATGGGTCGCCCTGCCTTACGCCTCTTTCTATAGGAAAACTGGGTCCGAAAGTTTCTAGTTTGATTCTACCCGTGTTGTTATTATATATGCTTTTGATGGCCTTTATATATGCGTCTTCTACTCCCTGCTGTTTTAAACTGTCCCATATACTTACGTGTGTTACCGTATCAAAAGCTTTTTGATAGTCAATAAACGCTATGTATAACGGTCTCTGATGTTCTTGATACTTTTCTATTATTATTTCAAGTGTGTGGATATGGTCAACAGTAAAATCTTGGGTAAAAATCCCGGGTTGCGCCGAAAAGAGATCTTAGGATCTAAGAAATAAGTGATGTAGATTACGCAAACAACGCGCCCTCTACTTTAAATGCGACAGACAGAAGTTCTGCAAAACGCGCAAGTGTTAATTTCTTATAAAGTCTCTGCTGGCGAATCAGCGAAATCCGGTATTACTTATAAGGCTTATATGTAATACCAGCTTGCGCTGATTCTAATACACAAGTCTACACTTAAATTAAGCTTTTATAGTTGTCCAATATTTTTTTATCTTCTTATCTAAATAATGTCAATAAAAAAAATATGATTACCAAACATATATATATGTACTCATGTTCTATATACAATGTGATTGTGGAATTAATTTATTTAATTAAATTAATGTATCTGACAATAATTACCTTTAATTTAAATAGTAGTGTGTTCAATCACAGATAATATTCATTTCATTGTATTGGGTTCAAATTCAGGGTCATGCCAAAAAGCGATTTTAGGATATAAGAAAGAAGTGATTTATGTTACGCAAACAACGCGGCCTCTACTTTTAAAGCGGCAGGCAGAACTTCTGCAAAACGAGCAAGTGTTAATCCTAATCCTAACTAATATTATAAATGCGAAAGTAACTCTGTCTGTCTGTCTGTTACTCTTTCACGCCAAAACTACTGAACGGATTTGAATGAAATTTGGTATACAGATGGTCTAGACCCTGAGAATGAACATAGGCTACTTTTTATAGTTAGGATAACACATAGGCCATATTTTATAAAGTTTAACGCAGGTAAAACCGCGGGGCACAGCTAGTTTCTTATAAAGTCTCTATTACAGCGAGCGGTCTTATCTGTAGTACCGGCTTTCGCTGATTCCTGTACTCTATCTCCCGCAACCAGGTACCGTAATTAACCACCGTGCTACTTCAATTTATTGCAGGAAAGTTATCTTTGTTGACGCACGCGCCAGGAAAGGTGCTTAATTTTTTCGCTCTTTGTAAGCGTTTTTCATATCCCCTTAATCCGTAGCGGTTCTTTGTTTACGGTATCTGTTTATTAATTTAGTAATGGCGTAATGGAGCGGTGTGTAATAAGGTTATTTATGAGCTGCGTGTAAAATTGGTTGTGGGCTAATTGATTACGTAGTGGGGTGGAGATTAAATAAATATCTACGGTCACCGTAGCCTAGTTGGTAGTGCTCCTGCCTACGAAGCTGGTGGTCCTGGGTTCGAATCCCGGTAAATGCAGATATTTGTGTGATGAGCACGAATATTTGTTTCTGAGTCATGGATGTTTTCTTTGTCGTTGATGTCGCCTGGTACCCATAGTACAAGCTTTGCTTAGTTTGGGGCTGGGATGATCTGTGTGACATTGTCCCCAGATATATTATTATTATCTTGGGAAAACTAACGCACGGTATTATTTTTTGTTCCATCTTTATACTTCAGCGGCCCCCTGAATTATAAGGGTGCCCTCAGGTAATAGTCGCTTAAGTTAAGCTACTGTTTGAGAACCTTCTGGGCTAGCCAACTGCTCTGTGTCTTCAATTTTTAAATTTTAGTATCGTTATCGGTCATATAAATATATCTATCATATCAGCCGAAGGGATAAGCATGAGATTGTATTGTTTGCAGATGATACTTCCTTGACGTTCCAAATAAACCGACAATTAAGCAATTTTGACGATGTTAATGACGCAATCTCCAAAGTTGTACATTGGTTTAATGCCAATAATCTTGTGCTTAATAATAAGAAAACTAAAGTCATAAAATTCTCTACATCGAATGTGAAACAGGTGACAACCAATGTACAACTTAATGGAGCTAGGTTGGACCCTATTGAATCAACTGTATTCTTGGGTATTACTATTGACTCAAAGCTACAATGGAGCCCACAAGAAAAACTATCCGGCAAATTAAGTTCTGTAGCATATGCAGTGAAAACTATTAGACGGCTGACTAATGTTGACACAGCTAGAATGGTTTATTTCAGTTATTTTCATAGTGTAATGTCCTATGGAATTCTTCTCTGGGGTAGCTCTGCTGACATTAACACCATATTTATATTCCAGAAAAGAGCTGTAAGAATTTAGTAACAATTTTATAGTATAATGCAACCCATAATTTACTGCAGGGCAAGGCCTCCTCATATTATAAGAAGGGATCGAACCTAGACCACCACGCTGGCTTAGTGCGGGATGGCCCACTGTACATGCCATCAAGACAATTTTGGGGACAAGTAAGTTTACTCACGAAGTGTTCCTTCGCCGTTTTAAGTAAGAATTAATTAATTTCTAATCCGCACATGAATTTTGAAAGTTAGCTGTGGCCTTGGGTTTGAACATGAGACGACTGACTCTACATTCAAACGCCCTAACTACTAGGCCATTACGTATTTATTGTGTACATGAATTCTCAAATGATAACTCTGTAATTTTAAACACCTACCTGACACGCCGTTAAAACAGAACGACACAAAAATGTACCCCAAACGAAACAGCATAATGCCACAGTATAAAAATATAGACAGTACGGAAACTACCTACAAACGCTCGAAACGGCACACTCACTCAAACATGCGCATCAACAAGTGGCTATCGCGGTGCTTTCAGTATTGAGTGCAGCGTCAAGACGAGTGGGCGCGTAAATGTTTATACCTACGATCGTTTTAAAAATGCCACGGGGTATTGCGAAGTACACGGCTGTTTGAACTCGGCTTCATCAAAACCACAGCTATCGTATTTTAAACTTCCTGCTGATTTTAAAAAACTTAAATATTTCGATTAAAAGAATAATCGATATCAACAACAATAAAAGCTACCACCCTATTGCTTTAATGGAGTAAAGGTAATTATTTCATCATCTTGGCCTAATTTCAATACTGTCCACATGTACTGTGATAATGCATTGTAAAACTATCACATTACTGGATACATATTTACTCCAAAAACCACCCTTAGCGTCTACATAATAAAGACTATGTCAAAGTGTAAAGTGACGTCAACTGTATATCAGCAGTCGAGTACATGCGACATGACACGGGGAGTAGCTTCCCGCTCCCATTTCTTCTCCCAATCAAAGCTACAACCCTATTTCTATAATTGACATTTAAAAAATGACACCACCATAAAACAAAAATACCATTTCTTTATTTTTGTATCCTGAGTTCAAATATATTTTTTTATTTCTTCATTTCTGGGGAAAAAAATAAAATTAAAAAAGGTGTGATGACGTCACTTATACGGCGGACGAGGTAGTTTCCTTTGCCTAAGCATTCCAATGTTTTAAACGAAAACATTAATGTCAAACAAGAATTGTCACTCACGGTTTTAAATTTCGAAACTTTCATAGTGACTTAATGAAACATAATAAGGATAATAACACTAGAAACTAATTTAATATTGTTCAATTTAATTTGAAATTGAAAACATTAAACAAACGTAAACAAATTTAGGCGCCAACGAGTTTGACAAGACAGTGATTTTTTTTTTTCACGGGTTACATGTAAGCAAAGATTGATGGCTATTCCACCGTATGTATGACGTCATTTGCCACTTACGTCTTTCTAGAATACATCGAATTTCAACGTTGAAGTTATGAATGAAAAGTTCATAATTTCGCAAAAAGGAAAAATATGGGTGCCCGAGTTTTGGATTTACTTTTAAATAACGCAATAATACATGCCAGTTAAAAATATGAAATGTTGTCAATTACCTTCACTCCAAAGTTAATTATTTTATAATCTAGGCCTAGTTTCCATACTGTCCACATTTGTACTGTGATAATACACTGTAAAACTATCACATTAATGGATACATATTTACTCCAAAAACCACTCTTAGTGCCTACATAATAAAGACTATGTCAAAGTGTCAAACAACGTCACGTGACGTCAACTGTATATCAGCAGTCGAGTACATGCGACATGACACGGGGAGTAGCTTCCCGCTCCCATTTATTCTCCCAATAACAGCTACAACCCTATTGCTTAAATGGAGTGAAGGTAATTATTTCATAATCTAGGCCTAGTTTCCGTACTGTCCATATTTATACTGTGATAATGCACTGTAAAACTATCACTTTAATGGATACACATGAAATGAAATGAAATGAAATGAAATATTTATTCAGCACTTGGGTATTAACATACACTTGTACTTGTCAAGGTCACAATGCAGTACATAAACAAAGTGGATAGTAAAAAGTTACAAAAAAAATAATTAATCTGTCAGTCCGTGCGGTTTGTTTTATCGCATATATTTTCTGAAATCCTTAAATAAATAACAATTTACTAATCTATTATTTTGAAATTTAGTTCTACTATATTAAAATTAAAGAATTGAAGACTAAAGCAAAAGACGAAATTCTAAGTGAGGGTGTGGTCACATGCACGGGATCACCGATCACGCATTAATGGGCCAAAGCGATCCTCGCCGCTGAGGAACCTACCCTAGCTAGCCTGCGGCTTTCTCTAGCTGCCTAGGTGGACGACCCGGAGAAGTAAGCCACAAAGAAACTCCGGGCTTGCTTTTTTCGTCTTCTTTTGCTTTCAGTTTACGATTTTTATTTTTTAAATGTCATGTATTTTACTTACATTGTGATTGGTTGTTATGTAGGCTAATGCACGCACAGAACCGTTGTCATTCAGTGAATTATAATAAAATAAATAAGCAATAGCATTCAATTTCACTCAAGCACTTAGAATATCCTCTTGCTAGACGAAAAAACGGTGGGTGCATCCGCGTACATTTACAAAATTAACAAGTCAAACGAAGTCTACCAGAGGCGAAAAAAAAAAATATGAGTACCCCAACAGCAGTTCGACCAGTTACCGCAAGCAGCACCCGTTCACGAGTATGACGTGTGGGCCAGCCATCGCCTCCCTCTATGTACTCCAAAAACCACCCTTAGCGCCTACATAATAAAGACTATGTCAAAGTGTAAACCAACGTAAAGTGACGTCAACTGTATATCAGCAGAGTCGAGTAGATGCGACATGATACGGGGAGTAGCTTCCCGCTCCCATTTCTTCTCCCAATCAAAGCTACAACCCTATTGCTATTATTATCTTCACTCCATAGTGAAGGTAATTCTTTCATAACCTAGGCCTAGTTTCCATACTGCCCACATTTATACTGTGATAATGCACTGTAAAACTATCACATTAATGTATATATATTTACTACAAAAACCACCCTTAGCTCCTATATAATAAAGACTATGTCAAAGTGTAAAGTGACGTCAACTGTATATCAGCAGTCGAGTACATGCGACATGACACGGGGAGTAGCTTCCCGCTCCCATTTCTTCTCCCAATCAAAGCTACAACCCTATTGTTATAATTACCTTCACTCCATAGTGAAGGCAATTATTACATAATCTAGGTCTAGTTTCCGTACTGTCCACATTTATACTGTGATAATACACTGTAAAACTATCACATTAATGGATACACATGTACTCCCAAAACCACCCTTAGCGCCTACATAATAAAGACTATGTCAAAGTGTAAACCAACGTAAAGTGACGTCAACTGTATATCAGCAGAGCCGAATAAATGCGACATGACACGGGAAGTAGCTTCCCGCTCCCATTTATTCTCTCAATAACAGCTACAACCCTATTGCTTCAATGGAGTGAAGTTAATTATTTCATAATCTAGGCCTATTTTCCGTACTTTACATATTTATGGAATGGATACACATGTACTCCCAAAATCACCCTTAGTGCCTACATAATAAAGACTATATCAAAGTGTAAACCAACGCAACGTGGCGGCGGCACGTGGCGAATGAAGGTAATTATTTCATAATCTAGGCCTAGTTTCCGTACTGTCCATATTTATACTGTGATAATGCACTGTAAAACTATCACATTAATGGATACACATTCACTCCAAAAACATCCCTTAGTGTAAACCAACGCAACGTGACGTCAACTGTATATCAGCAGTCGAGTACATGCGACATGACACGGGGAGTAGCTTCCTGCTCCCATTTCTTCTCCCTATAAAAGCTACAAACCTATTTTTTCAATGGAGTGAAGGTAATTACTTCATCATCTAGGCCTAGTTTCCGTACTGTCCATATTTATACTGTGATAATGCACTGTAAAACTATCACATTAATGGATACACATGTACTCTAAAAACCACCCTTAGCGCCTACATAATAAAGACTATGTCAAAGTGTAAACCAACGTAACGTGACGTCAACTGTATATCAGCAGTCGAGTACATGCGACATGACACAGGGAGTAGCTCCCCGCTCCCATTTCACATGTGCGCGGGAACACGACCCGGCGGCATTGGAGCTCTAATGCCGCGTGCATTTTTAATTCATGTCAAGAGTCCCAAGGCGGTCGCAGCTAAGTGCGGCCATGCCGGATCGCAGCCGTTTACGGCAACTGAACACGTCAGGAAATAAGCTGTTTCAGCTGTGCTATTTTTGTTTGCCTGCAGTGGAACATAATGTAAAATAGTGCAACGCGTTTGTTGAAAATGTAGACAAATAAGTTTTGTTGGGTTTAGAGATGGGTGTGTTAATGTTTTTATTGGATTTAACTGTAACTATATAATCAAATCTGAGACTGAGATCTGAGAGTTTAAGACATGAGACACGCTTCTTCGTGTCCCAGGTTCAATTACCGTGCAGAATGCTTGTTTTTTACGCCGGAGGTCGTGGGTTCGACTCCGACCCAGGACAGATATTTGTGTGCAGGCATGTTCATACATGTCTGTTTGTTTTTAAACCTGTCTAGCTATGTGCATATTAAATTTAATTTTTACTTTGTGATACTGACAAGTATAAGTGAATAACTAAATGCTAAAAATGAAACAGAGAGAGAGCTTACCATACAACGGGGTAATGATGTCAGTTTTCTGGGCGGGGGAATTGGGAGAAGAGTTGAACTCATTTTTTTAGGTATAATAGATTTATAGTATGATAAGATTATTTGTTGTTCTTTTCTTTCTTTCTTTCTTTCAAAGAATTTTATTTTGTTCGTTTAATATACGGCTTTACAATTTGCAGTAGCAGGCCAATGTTAAATGTCTTTTATAGCATGTACAAAAAGTTTCCTGCACTTGCACTAAAAAAATTTAAAAACTAATTACAACATTTGAATCGTGTAAAAAACATTCACAACATTTGAGTCGCGAAAATTAAATCAATTTCTCGTCTCTAAAATCCTCACTTTACATATTTATCTTATATCTATATAGGTACATATAATAAAATCGTTGGACAGTCAAAAACTGTACATTCAATATTTTTGAAAAAAGGTACTTGGGGCGTGATCTACAGTCGATATTGAAGCCAAAAATATCGTTTTTAGAATTTTTTTTCTGTTTGTCTGTATGTATGTCCGGGCTACACTCAAAAAGTACTGCATGGATTAACTTCAAATTTAGCATGAATATTATTAAGAGGTTGGGTCAACATATAGGCTACATATTATCACGCTATCACATATGGGGGAGGAGCTGTAGTCATTTATAAAATTTGCCGCGGGTAAAACCGCGGGGCACAGCTAGTTTTAAATATAACCAGCCAATTTCATATCTTTAATAAGTAATATTACAGGGTCTAAAAATTTAATATCCAAGAATTTTTTTACAATTACTATCAACAATATTCCTTTACCATCATGAATCGTCTTTCATCGTATTTTGGTCTTAAGATGTATATCGACTGACCGAATGAAAACGTCATCTTTATCATTATATCAATTGAAAGATTACCTCTGCTGGTCAAAGGCCTCCCCCATAGATCTTCACATAGCCGGTCTTACGGTACCTGCATCCATTCGATTCCAGCGACCCTCACACGATCATCGATCCACCTTATAGGGGGACCTGGTTCCCCAAGCTGCGTCTTCCGGTTTAAATATAGACTACGCCTGCTTGATGAAATGCATGCCTGTGTCATGGGGTACTTTACAAACATAAAATTGACGGACACCAAGTACATCCAGATTCAGAACAACTATTTATGGGTCACACAAATAGTTGGGCTGCGCGGGGAGCAAACCCGGAGTACGAGTAGCGAGGCAACAGCCTTAACCTATGCGCCACACGTGCAGTCACTATCGATTATATTACCGTGTAAGACTACTTCGTTGGTCTAGCGGTAGCGTGTTCAACCGCAGAAAAATAAGGTCCTGGGTTCAAAACCTGGGTCGGGCCAAAAAGTGATTTTGGGATTTTTTCATAAAAAGAAATTTCTCAGTATCAACCTGAAGTCTGGAAGTTGGCGGTATTACACCCCCGTGCCTCGGAGAGCACGTAAAGCCGTCGGTCCTGTGCCTGATCTCTTTCCGGTCGTGTCTCTAGTCGTCCCATCGGATCATGAGAGTAATGGAATAGAAAGTGCCCCTGTGTTTGCGCACACACTTGTGCACTATAATATGTCCTGCGCAATTGGCTAATCTCCATTGAGAATGGCCGCCGTGGCTGAAATTCGGCCGGGAAGACATCATCATCATCATCATTACCGTGTAAACCAACTACTGCTTCATTGAAATAAATATTTCTATTACTAAATTTAATCCGTCTAATGCTACTAATATTATTAATACTAAAAGTTTGAGAGTATGGATAGATGTATGGATGTTTGTTACTCTTTCACGCAAAAAATACCGAACTGATTTTGATGAAACTTTGTAGTACTACTGCTTTATTGAAATAAATATTTCTATTACTAAATTTAATCCGTCTAATGCTACTAATATTATTAATACTAAAAGTTTGTGAGTATGGATAGATGTATGGATGTTTGTTACTCTTTCACGCAAAAAATACCGAACTGATTTTGATGAAACTTTGTAGTACTACTGCTTTATTGAAATAAATATTTCTATTACTAAATTTAATCCGTCTAATGCTACTAATATTATTAATACTAAAAGTTTGAGAGTATGGATAGATGTATGGATGTTTGTTACTCTTCCACGCAAAAAATACCGAACTGATTTTGATGAAACTTTGTAGTACTACTGCTTTATTGAAATAAATATTTCTATTACTAAATTTAATCCGTCTAATGCTACTAATATTATTAATACTAAAAGTTTGAGAGTATGGATAGATGTATGGATGTTTGTTACTCTTTCACGCAAAAAATACCGAACTGATTTTGATGAAACTTTGTAGTAATATAGCTAACATATATACATATAACACATAAAATTTAATTTATCATATTTAACGCGGTAAAAACCGCGGGGTACAGCTAGTCATTAAATAAAGGTCAAAGTGGGATAAGAGATCGTCTAGACTTGAAGCATGGTATATTTTATTTTGTTATTACAAATGGTTTATCGTGTTTCGGTACTAATTATAGTACTTAATTTAACCCAGACCGACCTTTAGTTTAACGATCGTTCATATACACAGCTAATTATGTTGTGGTATAATTTAGTAACATTGTATTTAGATGTAAATTTAAGATTAAAATTATAAATACGCTGTTCACACAAACATTACAACTGATTTAGGAACCAAATTGATTAATTGGATTTGATTTAATGATCTTTTTTTGTTTTTTTTTTTATTCAGTTTTACGGCTCTGGCTTCTTCGGCCTTATGAGCCTTCCGTAAAATATATTTTTATTTCATTTATTTCGTCTAAAGTCCGACACAGTCAAGTCATACTTAGTCCTTGTCGTACCCCAGTAAAGCAGTGAAGACTTTACTAGAGGCTAATATGGAGTTTTAGAATCAACACAGAAAATCGCAATTCGCGGCAATATGGCACTTTCCTCCACTTGTGTACGTTGTCCATGATGTTATGTCTAAAAATCCACCATATTTACACATAAAAACTTGAATTTACACCAGTTTTTTGAAAATGAAACAATGCCCTGATGCATGATGTCTATTTCCGCGTTGGCGCCAAAACTCCCTTTTAATGATCATTTGCCATAATGTTGCCATAAGAACTCTACGAATATTATAAATACTTGGGTGGTAAATCCTACTCAATTTCAACCTATAAATTTAGCTGTGCATAGTGCATATACGTACGTTTATGTTACCGCTACAAGATCACCCTGCAATGACAACACTAATCAGATATTAGACACACACATAGGGTTCGCAATAGTAACCCTTCAAATCAGCCTATAACCTAGCTAGGAGATCATTCGGCCACCTAAATGTAGATATAAAAGAATAATCAATAATGCAACGAAAAAACCAATGCACTGGCTAGGAAGGTATCTGAAAGTCAGTTCTGTGGACCAGAACCGTGCGTAGGGATTCCTCCAAATGTAATAACAGCAATCTTTAAAAATGAATCCACAGCTAAACACTATCAAATGTGGACCAAAATCAAGGAATTAAAACACTCAAAGTAACTCATAAAAGGAGTAGACAAAAGCTGGTCCAAAAAGCTTTGGAAGTACAGCAGAAACCAGCTACTATCAGTGTAGCAGTATTCCCTGGCCACTAAGGCACCAACTATCACCTACACAAACTGGGACTGTCGAATGCAGCATTGTTTAATTTTCTTCCCTGTAGGGAAGAAAATGAAACAATGCTGCATATAATATGCAAATGCGATGCATTGGCAAGACACAGAATGGTTATCCTGGAGCTAGCATATCTAGAACCAGGAGACTACAAGGATCTACCCCTAAGAAGCGTACTGGATTATGTGCAAACTTCATTCAGGGCTCTAGGGATAGAATAAAAACCAGTGGGGGATAGTAAGTGGCGTCTCTATGTGTTCTCTACCGCATTTAATTGTTTGAGCTTATACCTGCCGCCACATTCCGCCACAGACCCTCACGCCAAAAGTGGAAATTTCATCCCTATCATTTGGATGAATGGTCATCTACCACTGTGCGCTTCACAAGAAACTTTTTGCCGCGCGCTACCACTCTGTGAAATCAATTGGCTGCGGAGGTATTTCCGATCTGGTATGACATGGCAACCTTCAAGAAGCGAGCCTATTCTTTTCTTAAAGGCCGGCAACGCACTTGCAGCTCCTCAGGTGTTGCGAGTGTTCATGGGCGGCGGTGATCACTTGCCATCAGGTGACCCACTTGCTCGTTTGCCATCCTATTATTAAAAAAAATGAAAGTACAAAAGATCCTGAAGAGTCGAAGTGCTGTACGCAAGTACACCCCAACAAAGATAAGATAAGATAATCAATAATAATATAATCAGTAAGTTACTTAACTAAAATAATAAAAAATCCCGTCTTTTAATTAATATTTATTGCGACTATTATTATTCATCTTTCTTTGATCTTTCACGTGCAACTGTGAACACATCAGTCGGCCATGTTTCTAGAGTACAAAGCCGATGGGAAACACCTACATCCTACGAAAGGGTGTTACCATTGAAAGCCTAAATTTCATCTTTTTTTTTTATTTATAGACCAAACACTAAAGATACATATTATAAATAAAAATAATAATAGTAACACAAAAACCTCTTGGGCTTGTGCGTGCTACTTTTGTAGTCCGTTGTGTAGCTGACAAACATACTTAATAGCTAGGTTCCACTTATATACTTATCTAAGGTACTTAACATTACAATTCACAAAATCTAGGTAGGTATTATACAGTTCGCAATTGTAAAGTACATATATTCGTATGTACGTTACAATTGCGAACTATAGTATGCTTTTTAATTTATATTTAATGTTACTTATACTAATATTGTCGCGTAGGGAGGTAGGTAAATCTGCCGTTGGTTATCATTAATTGCTTAACGCAGAACGCCTCCCCTAGATTGGTAGAGGTTGCTGGTGCGTGAACCGCTGGACGATTAAATTTATGATTTCCCATTTATGAGAACAATAATAAAAAAATATCGTGGGTAGGAATCGATTCCACGACATTTCATTCAGGAAAAAAAACAGGCCTGTTGAAAAATTAAATATAAATCAAACATATAGGTATGCAATTTAAATTAAAAAAAAAGGGTTTTATTCACGTAGACTTTAAAAAAGCGCTTGTAAATAGTCAGAACATGTTCGTAGTAATATATCATTAATTTATAATTATTTCTAGGTACATATAGATATTTAGGTACACGGATTGTAGGAAATAATTTACAATTAGATATATTTTATAACAATAACGATATTTAGCTAACTTAAATTAAGTTATTGTCAAAGATCGTGTGAAGGTTTAATTATCTAGATTTTAAATTTTAGCTATATTTTTAATACATATTGTCTGAATGGTTCTGTCTATATTAAGGTACGAATTAAATGTTAATTAGGTAAGTACCTAAGCTCACCCCCTAATACAATACTCACAAACTTTTCAATAACAAATTATAATGTCTTGATATGTATGACAAAAATTCAAATAACAGCTTTATTGGCAAATGTCCTTATGAACGACAAATTTTATAGGTAAAATCATTCAAAGGAAAATAAATTAAGTAGGAATGTGCAGACTTATTGCCTTTTAAGTATCATTAATTTCGGTAATTTGGCTGCTATAAGCTTTCATTCGGTATCTAATGATGAGATCAAGAATATTATTTTCATATAATTTCAGCTTTCATATAAGTATCCTCAACCGGCGAGCATATTTGAAGAATTAATGACAGTAAACGAGGCAAAAGAGGTTCACAAAGACCGTGAATAATTGAAATTCGTTGTCTCTGCCTACCACTCTGGGAAACAGGCGTGAGTCTATGTATGTATGTATGTATGAGTATCAATACAAATGTATGACTTCGAAGTTGGTCTAGCGGTAGAGTGTTCAACCGCAGAGGTCCTGGGTAGAAAACCAGGTCGGGTCAAAAATAAATTTCTCAGTATCTGAATCAGCCCAAAGTGTTGGGAGTTGGCGGTATTACACTCTCGTGCTTCGTAGATCACGTAAAGCCGTCGGTCCTGTACCTGACATCTGTCGTGTCACTAGTCATCCCATCGAATAATGAGAGTGATGGAATAGAAAGTGCCCCTGTGGTTGCGCAGACAACCGCGCCCCGTATAGTATCCAGAGAACTTATCTACATACATTTCTTAATACATACATATTATAGATTCGTTGCTGTGTGGGTGACGGCGACAAATATCAGAATATCATCACCCCATCTCACCCCTCCCACCTGAGGGAATATCTATCAAAGGACGGGTAGCAACTTCATTCTGAGTAAGTATATATAAATGACCTATGACCATCTGTCTACAATCACCAACCCGTCTGCGAAGCGAGGCGATTATGGCATATTGCCGCCCAAGAGAATTCTTGGGGGAGTCTTTTGTCTAGCAGTAGACTTCAAATCAAATCAAATCAAATCTTTATTTGCTCAAATATGGTACATAAGATCTTAATGAAAAGGTTATAATCCAACATATTCTGACCTGAGGTCGTGCAAATATACGAGTACATATATGTAGTTTAGAAACTTAATCTAATTATAAATTAATCTAACTTATATCCCTCTCAACTTCCACTCGCCTCGCCTGATCGCATATTACGTAACGCTCTTGTCACGCATTTACCTGCTTACTCCTTAAAATAAATCGCTACCGTGAATGAGGTAGTCAAAAACTCGCTTCGAAAAACTTTTTTGAGATACGTACAATGAACATCGTAACACTATCTTCGTAATAGATACTTGAGTCGTCCAAAATTAGTAACAGAATCCAGTAAAAAACCCATTTCGCCGTAACCCAGTAGTCGGCATACCATCCCTTATCTCGTAGAAGCAGTAACCCTTTCGCTTGGTCGGCTTTTACTGCTCAAGTGGAATGATAAGCGGGCGATACATTTTATGTATTTCTTTTATTGCCGTCCCACAGCTGCGATAGCTACGCATGCAAACATGGATATAAATCTTTTAGCTCATACATGGCGTGTAGATGCTTGCTTTTCACGCCGGTCGTGAGTTTGATTCCCATCCAGGGCCGATCACCGTAGCCTAGTTGGTAGTGATCCTGCCTATGAAGCTGGTGGTCCTGGGTTCGAATCCCGGTAAGTGCAAATATTTGTGTGATGAGCACGAATATTTGTTTCTGAGTCATGGATGTTTTCTATGTATATAGGTATTTATCTATCTATATAAGTATGTATATCGTCGCCTGGTACCCATAGTACAAGCTTTGCTTAGTTTGTAGCTAGGAAGATCTGTGTGACATTGTCCCCAGATATTATTTGTGTGCATGAACGAAGTTAGACTTAAACTAGATAATTAAACATAATCTCTTGACAATAACTTGATACGAGCTAACTAAATATCATTTCGTAATAAAATAAATTTTATAAATGTTTTCATACAAGATGTACCTAAATATCTATGTTACTAGAAATAATATCTAATGTATACAACTATATTACTACAAACATGTTCTGACTATTTACAAGCGCTTTTTTAAAGTCTACGTGAATAAAAACCTTTTTTATTTTATTTATTATTTATTTTATTTTATTTTAAAAAAACATGTCTGTTTGTCTTGATTCTAGGTGTTTGTATGTATATAACTATGTATTTACAAAAGAAAAGTAGTATATTTAATACTAGCTGTGTCCCGCGGCTTTTACCCGCGTCAAATTTTATAAATTACCACAGCTCCGGGGGAGGAGGTGATAGCGTAATAATATGTAGCCTAAAAAGAACCCAGTACCACACAAATCTAATAATTTGACGCAAAAACATAATTTATAATTTGAATTTGAATATGGTTACGAAGAGTGGTTTTTTGTGTTTAAAATATATGTCGTCTACTCTTAAATTCCCAAGTGAAAAGAAACAAGAACACATTATAACTTTAACATCACATAAAGATGACAAGTTTTGGGTCCAATCGCAGTTATAAAACTTTGTTTATGATACACTTTAAGCTATTAAGTTTTGAGACAACATCTTCGTCTCAGCAGCATTAGCATCTGGTTAGGCCTTTTTGCCCGGTCGCGAGTTCGATTTCCGCATTCTGGCATGGAGGTTATTCCCTCAATTAACCTGACACCGCTGCTCTCCGAGCTTTCAGAGCTGGTCTAACCAGTATATATTCTGTTTAAATAATATGTATGATAATCAGTGCAGGTATTCTGAAACCTAATATTACTGATAATTGGTCTAATCGGCACGTTAGAACAGATACCATTGTACCTATTGGGAACTAAGAGTATTTACTGGTTGCCTATTGGACTCCAAGTCTAACAATAGTCACTTGATTTTTCGCGTAGCTTAGATATAGATAAAAAACAGAGATAAAAGACACCGAAGTCGAAGAACTAAATCAGTAATTTTATACCACTTAATATGACCCACCTGACGGTGATAGCATGCTATTAACATGCCTTGCGGACTTTACAATACACTTCCATGATGACCTTAGGCGACCTTTCCTACACCCATGAGCACAACAATGTTTAAGAGAGGTAGGGCATAGCGTTTATTTGCTAGGACGCCAGAGCTCATTGGGGTGGGGGGAAGGGTCAGCAACACTTGTTTGCTGACTGTTAAAGGCCGGCAACGCAATCCGCGACACCTCTGGTGTTGCGAGTGTCTATGGGCGGCAGAGATCACTTACCATCAGGTGACCCACTTACTCGTTTGTCGCCCTATAATATAAAAAAAGAAAAAATAAAAATGTCCCAATACTGTTATAATCTGGACCGTATTGTGCAATGTTCATCCCTATTTGAGGAGTTCATAGATCGAAAAATTGTTACTATCTGTCACTAAAATAAATATCTTGGGACAACTAACACACTGCCATCTGATCCCAAATCTAGGCAGAGCCTGTATTATGACAACCAGACAACTGATAAACATACTTATATATTTCTAAATACATACATATTATAAATAAATAACACCCAGACACAGAACACATAATTTATTTTTATTTATTTTAAAACTTTTGCACATGAAAGTACACAGGCGGACTTAATGCCGTAGGTATTCTCTACCAGTCAACCTTAGGGTTATGCAGAGAAATACAAGGTAGGTGCACATTAAACGTCTTGTGTGGATTATCAGTGTAAAAATATATAATTATGAATAATTACATACAATACATAAATAAAAACTATACTAGACTAAAATATATTTGTAAATAAATATACCTAGAGAACAATTAACGATAGAAGAGAGTGCTATTGACCAGATTCTGCCAAAATTTTTTTGTAATGTGTTCGCGCATTTTCTTTTTAAAAGAAAAACGACTCTTTGCTCATAATCGTGCTCATCACACAAAGATTTATCCTGGGTAGAGATGGAACCTACGATCTCTTGTTTAGTTCTTAGGGTTATTAATCACTAGAGCAATAGGTCAGTCTTAAAGTTCCACAGTTCTGTTCTTCAGAGCTTCTCAGCGCCACGTGTCAATTTGAAAGTAGAGCTTTTACCTCTAAACTCAGTACGATTCCACACCTAAAGAATTCTAGTACATTTTTAGGATTCCGTAGCCAAATGGCACATAAACGGAACCCTTATGGATTCGTTATGTCTGTCTGTCTGTCCGTCCGTATGTCACAGCCACTTTTTCCTGAAACTATAAGAGCTGTACTGTTTAAACTTGGTAAGTGGATGTATTCGGTGAACCGCATTAAGATTTTTACACAAAAATAGAAAATCAACAACAATTTTGGGAGGTCCCCATACATAGAACTGAAACTCAATTTTTTTTTCATCGTACCCATACATTTGGTGTGTCTTATGTGTCTATGGATAGGTCTCCAAAAATTATATTGAGGTTTCTAATATATTTTTTTTCTAAAATGAAAGTTTGCGCGAGAGACACTTCCAAAGTGGTAAAATGAGTGTCCCCCCCCCCCCCCCCCCCTGTAACTTCTATAATAAGAGGATGATAAAACAAAAAAGTATATGATGTACATTAATTACCATGCAAACTAACAACGAAAATTGGTTTGAACAAGATCTAGAAAGTAGTTTTTTTTTAATACGTCATAAATCGTAAACCGCAATTTGCTTTCATTTAATCAACTGAAATACTTGTTGCTACGGAACCCTTCATGGGCGAGTCCGACTCGCACTTGGCCGGTTTTTTATAATTTTAATATTTCCAAACGCAGTATTTGTATGTATTATATCAACCTCTGTAACAAGTAATGGCCCTTGACATTTCATTCAAAGCAAGCAAATAAAATGCCTTTTACAAAATTGTGATATTTTTAAACAATATTTATACACTTATAACATATGCGTATGAAATGCAATGACTGTAAAAATTCATCTACCACATCCCAAATATTAGTTTGCTTACCTTTGTCGGCAGAAGTATTTTTTTAATTGCTTAAATTGAAATGGACGATGTTTTTACATTCCACGCACTTTCACAAAATATACACTGCGTTATACATACTCCCAAATTTTTACGGTCGGCAAATTCACAAAGTGCTTTTCATTTAACAGACCCGGCTACGATCAAACAATTTCATATTATTTTTTCACATTTTTTACCATAAAAATGAATCTAGAAGCCAGCCCTCGCAATCTTCAAAAAACAAAAAAGCTTCGATGTATATTCACAAAATAAATTGATTGATTGAATAAAAATTCAATCTTCCCCATTTACAGTACCTTACTTATTAGTTATTACGACTGGTCTGTTAGTATAGTAATTTGTGACCTTGACTACTTAGCCTAAGTCTTGAGTTCAATCTCCGCTCTTTATGAGGTCTGCAGAGAGACTGTTTTTTAAGACAACTTAGTAACGAAAATAATTAAATGAAAAGTACAACTGCAACGAAGCTTAGGTACAGACGCCAGCTACCCCAATCTGTCACATTTCTTTTTTAGATTTTCAAATTTATCACAGAAACATAAGGTTCACTTTCAATTGGAGAAATTTAACAGATTGGGTTTACTTGATGTGCTGGCGTTGTACAGACGCTAGACGTTAATATAAATACTACATGAATAACTACATACTACAATATTAATATATAATATAGGTGTATTCATATAATAAATAATATACATACAAACATTACAGTGGCGTCGATAACAGTATTTTTTAAACGGGCTCCAAGTCTTAGCCATGCTGATTTCCGGAGGTAGCGCATTCCAAAGAAGTTCAGATTGTACGAAAAACGAAGAATGGAGAAAGTTAGTCGAATGTATCAACCACCCTTCTATATAATAGGTTGTAAGCCTATTTTAGATAATGGTACTTAAACATTTTTTCGTCTGAACGAACATAAAAGGTTTATTTATAATAATAATAATAATTGCACTTTATTGCGTCAAATAACGTAATGAATTAATTAACATACAGCCAAAACATCATATTATTACATATTTAAAAAACAAAGAACTAAAAATCTACGACTATATACCAACTACGTAGCGAACTATTTCTTAAGATGTAAATCTTTACAAATATTCAAAGTCTGCAAGTGTCAGTATCGGTAGGAAATAAGTTATCGACGAATATAGGTAGTATTTAAAGTCGTCAAGTAGTCGATTGTTTGCTTGGCAGTGTGCGACGAGGGGTTGTCGTGGTGAAGGAGGATTCTACTGCGAGGTCGTTTCTCCCGAACTTTTTCTAAGACAAGTGGCAAAGAATTGTTAGTAACTCTGCAGTTACTGTTTTTGGATCCTCTAAAACAAAATGACAAATGAATATAATACTTACACGAAGTTCTTATCGTGTCGATGGTAAGAATTAGATTTTATCTTCCCAAAATTGGGCAACGCTGATCGCTTTGGCTGAAGCGTCATACAAGTCCTGAAAAATGTGCCATACTTTGGGGTGACACGCCGCACTCGCCGATGGTAAGAAGGTTAACTTACGCAATGATATTGGCAAACAGTTCCATTTCCAAAATTGGAACTTATTTTTTTATTATTTCGTTTATAAGTGGCCAGTTCTAAAAATTTTAGTGTGTTACTTCACCGGAAAAACGTTGCCTTTGCCTTCGGATTTCGACTTTTTTGATTCGATTGCGCAGGGATACTCAGATCATAGCCAATTGCTCTTTGGTTGACCTTGAAATTTCTTATGAGGCCCATAAGCGCGCACGTAAGCGACCACGTCTCGGTTCCATAAGTCATCACTAGCAACAAACACTTGTCGAAGACTTGACTTGAGACTCTGCAGTATTTGGGACGAGAAGATATTACGTAACTACCCCAACTTAACTCATAATTCTGTCAGCCAAAGTACGTCCGCTGCTGGACAAAAGCCTCCCCAAACGATGGGGGATATGCCATAATCGCCACTATTGAAGAAGAAGAAGAAAGAAGAAGAAAATGTTTTATTGAACACATATACGCACACACACATTGAAAGAAAGTTTGTACAAATCTTAGGTTTACTTACATACTACCATAAAAGTAAACATGATTAAGAAAAAAACATTAAAAAGAAACAAATTACAAGGAATAATGAATATAATAATGTGTTCAATTGGTAGGCAGCTCAGCACACTGTTACAGCCAGAGTCTAACTGCAACGCTGATTTTCAGCTACCTACCATGGTGAGTCACAGAAGAGCAAATCAGTTTTTGCTTTATATAAACTATAGCTACTTAAGAATAGATACAATAAAAAGAAAATTTAAAAGCATAAAATACAAAATTGGCAGGCGGGTTGGCGATTGCCGTTTGATGGTCATAGTTCACCGAAAAACGCTGCTTTCAGTTCTCTGGGAGGTATTCCCTCAGTTGATTTCCACGCTCCCCACGAGATGGGGTGATGTTTTCCTTGATGACTTCTTTTTTTATTGCTTTTGGAGGCTGACGAGCTAGCGGCCCATCTGATGGTAAGTGGTAACCGCTTCTCATGGACATTCGGAGTGCCACAGGGTACAAAAAACCGCTGCCTACCGTGAGATTAAAGCATCTTCTTTACGGTTGCAAACCAACGGTAGTTTTTGCGTGAACGAGTAACAAATATCCATACTCACAAACTTTCACATTTATAATATTAATAATAATGTTAATAAAATAATGACAATAACTTAATACAAGCAAGCTCAATATCACTACCATTATAAAATAAATTGTATAAATGTTTTAACATTCCGTGTACCTAAATATCTGTAATAAGTAACTAGAAATAATAACTGTATTACTACAAATATGTTCTGACTATTTACAAGCGCTTTTTTAAAGTCTACATGAATAAAAACCTTTTTTATTTTATTTTTATGTATTTTGATGTTAAGTATTTTTAAATAACAGATCCTCTAGGGAGTACAAGTTTCTATAGAACAGAAATGCTTTGACCTTTGAACTACGAAAATTAAGGCATAGCCTACCTATTAAAAACACTGTAAAGTTTGAAGTATCCGCCAATATAACGTCTACAGTACAACCCTATGCTCAAAATAATTGATATACAGACAGTCGGCAATAACTATCTAATAGATGTCAAGTGGCCCATCGAATTATCAATAACGCAGCGTAATCCATTAGTGTAATGGCAGGTGGAGAATAGAGGAGATTTAGGTCACAGTATAAATTTGTTCAGTAAGGTAACTAAGCCTAGTCGATGAAATAATTACTTACGCTCTATTGAAGCTGTAGGGTTGTAAGTTTTAATGTTTTAGATACCTATTATTATTTTTTATTGAAACATATGTTTTTTATATATCAGCAAGACGGTTAAAATACAAAAGCTCCTGTGTTGATGAAACCGAGTTCAAACAGTCGTATACTAACCAAGACCAATGAAGATTTTTAAAAAGATTGCGGAGATTAACTTATACGCGACCACTCTTTTGTCACGGCGCTCACTACTGACAGCACCGCGTCAACCGCTTAGGGGTCCTGTCGGTCTGCGCATGTTTATGTGAATGTGCTGTTTCGACCGTTTGTTGGTAGTTTCCTTCATCATATCAGCCGAAAGACGTTCACTGCTGGACAAAGGCCTCCCCCAAAGATCTCCACAATTGCCGGTCTTGCGCTATCCGCATCCAGCGATTTCCAGCGACCCGCACAAGATCATCGGTCCATCTTGTAGGGGGCCTCCCCACGCTGCGTCTTCCGGTTCGTGGTCGCCACTCGAGAACCTTTCTGCCCCAGCGGCCGTCGGTTCTACGAGCTGTGTGCCCTGCCCACTGCCACTTCAGCTTGGCAATTCTTACGGCTATGTGGGTTACTTTGGTTCGCCTGCGGATCTCCACATTTCCGATTCGATCTCGCAGGGAAACTCCAAGCATAGCCCTTTCCATTGCTCTTTGGGTGACCTTGAGCCATAGTGAGCGACCACGTCTCTGTTACATAAGTCATCACTGGCAACACACACTGGTCGAAGACTTTCGACTTGAGACACTGCGGTATTTGGGACGAGAAGATATTACGTAGCTTCCCGAACGCCGCCCAGACGAGTTGGATTCTACGATTGACCTCCTTCTCGAAGTTGGACCTACCTAGTTGGATGGTCTGTCCTAGGTAAATATAGTTCTCTACAACTTCGAGTGCAGAATCTCCAACCTTAACTAGAGTGGGTGCAACATGGATGTTCGACATGATTTTAGTCTTATCCATGTTCATTTTCAGACCCACTTGTTGAGAGACTCTGCTGAGGCCATCGAGCATAGTACCGAGGTCGTCAAGGGTCTCAGCCATGACTACTATATCGTCGGCAAATCGAAGGTGGGTGATGTACTCGGTAGTTTCCTTACTGTATATTTTTATACTGATTTTAGGTGGAATAAGGGCGCGTGGAGGACAGTGTAAACATTCCATTATTGCTCTGTGAGCGAAGTGTGCTGTTGACAGATCCAACTAGTGTGCACCTACGTTGTGCTATTGCACTTCATTGCATACACTATTCAATTCCGCTTCAGTATATTTAGATGTCGACACCAAAATATTAATAGTAATATTCTGCTACATTATTCACACACGGCTATCTGAATTCAAAGTAAGCAGAGCTTGTACTATAGAAACCAGATAACTGATATACTAATTTTCTTTTGTAAATACGTACTTATATAGATAATTACACTCAGACTCAGGGCAAACAGACATGTTCATGCAATCGAATCGAACCGACGACTTGCGGCGTGTAAAGTTAGCATTTACCAACTATGCCAACAGTATGTATGGTAGACGTTGACGCCAAAATATTCGAAGTTTATTATTGTCATAATTATGTAGGTTTTATAAAGACAATTTATAAATGAAGTGGTAGTCAGCAGTGGAATGATTAAAAAATCATATCTTAGCTCCACTATTAACTATGTAGTATGTAGAGATAGCATAGAATTCATTCCTAAACAACTGAAAAATATCAATATCTTCGATGATGGCATATCAGAGTTCATTAATAGAATAACTGATTACTTTAAAAATAATATTATGTAATATCTATGCCGTTCACGTTACTATTGATTTATATATGTTTGTTTAGCTCCTAATTCATTTAATTTAATTTATATTTACATGTCGTTAGTTACAAAATTAGTGCAAATGCTATGTACGCCGTTATTGTGATACATATCAGACAATATATTATAGATATTATTTACTGTGTACTTATAATATGTGTCATGTGGCAGTACTTTAATAAATAAATAAATAAATAAACAACTAGTATTTAAGAACGGAGCCTATATTGACGTGGACAGTGACAATTGGTGCAACACTAAGATCACGGAATACTACTAAGAGAGTTCTGGTCACATGCACTGCGTGAGAGTTCACACGTAGCGCACTACGGACTCCCCGCAATGTGCTAAGTACACTTCTTGCACTGATCACTTAACACTGTTCTCATTAACCTTTACTTCATCTTCTTGTTTCACCTAAGATTTCACTTGTTTTATATCAGAGGGCGACAAAAGAGCCAGTGGGTCACCTGATGGTAAGTGATCACCGCCGCCCATGGACACTCGCGACACCAGAGGAGTCGCGGGTGCGTTGCCGGCCTTTAAAAGTCAGCAAACAAGTGTTGCTGACCCTTCCCCCCACCCCAATGAGCTCTGGCGACCTCAATCACACTCGG
Source organism: Pseudoips prasinana (assembly GCA_951640165.1). NCBI lineage: Eukaryota > Metazoa > Arthropoda > Insecta > Lepidoptera > Nolidae > Pseudoips > Pseudoips prasinana. The sequence goes on from OX621260.1 coordinate 24,367,792, forward strand.
AAATACAACATTAAAATGATTAATGTTATTATTAAGTAATGTCTTCTGTTAGGTGGAGGTACTTTATTATTCGGGCTGCTCTTTGAGCGAATGAACGCACTGTCCCGTCTAGTATCGCCGTAGTAAATCGACAATTTTAAGGATATACATATAAACCGCAGCTTATATACCCCTAAATATTGATCGAAATTTCAACCGATTTGAAAATCCATGTATTATTTCTAAAACGTGCACTGAAGATTCAAATTAATTTGAAATAATTATGTCCTCTTCTTCACTTATCTATTCTTTTCTATGTGGAATTCATTTTTGATTACGCACCATCTCTTTCTTCTCTTTATCGAATCATTTAACGTCAATTTACCATTTAGAATTTAATGTTTTCTTTTTCTTTTGTTTTAGTGTTAACTAACTCAATCTCGAAATGTCACAAAATATACTAAAACTTTTATTGCTGTTAGAAATCGAATCCTTATCCGATGGCTTGATGGTCAAGGTACTCACTCTTATCCTGATTTTCTTTTCTTGCAGCAACATTGTAATAACTTTGCTGCACGAAAATCTTCTTCTTGTTCTCAAGCCGGTTTGACAAACTTAATCATGTCAAATCAATGACAGTGACTTGACATCATTCATATATTTCACATCATCATCATCATCATCATATCAGCCGAAAGACGTCCACTGCTGGACAAAGGCCTCCCCCAAAGATCTCCACAATTGCCGGTCTTGCGCTGTTCGCATCCAGCAGTTTCCAGCGACCCGCACAAGATCATCGGTCCATCTTGTAGGGGGCCTGCCCACGCTGCGTCTTCCGGTTCGTGGTCGCCACTCAAGAACCTTTCTGCCCCAACGGCCATCGGTTCTACGAGCTATGTGCCCCGCCCACTGCCACTTCAGTTTTGCAATTCTTCGGGCTATGTCGGATATTTCACATACCTATACCTACATATTATGGATAAATGCCAACCAGACACAGGACAAATAATCCTGCTCATCACTTAATATTTTGTCGTGGATGGGGGTCGAACCCACGACTTCTGGCTTAGCAGTTGGAGTCACTAAACACTAGACCAACGAGCCCGCATAAAATCCATCCACAAGTGTTGTGTGATTGTAATAACATAAATTACATTTAGTCCCATTTAAATATCATCATGTATACATATAATAAAATCGTAGAAAAGTCAAAACTGTACAATGAATATTTTTTAAAAAGGATATCGATTGTAAATCACACCCTACTTGGGGTGTGATTTACATGGATGGATGGATATCGAAGCCAAAAATATATAGTTTTAAGAATTTTTGTCTGTGTGTCTGTTTGTTTGTATGTATGTCCGGGCTAAACTCAAAAAGTACTGCATGGATTTACGTCAAATTTTGCATGAATATTACTAAGACGTCGGGTCAACATAATAATATAGGCTACATATTATCACGCTATCACTTCCGGGAGAGGAGCTATGGTAATTTATAATATTTAACGCGGGTAAAACCGCGGGGCACAGCTAGTTAATGCATAAATCTGATTAAGATTCATAATCATCACCATCATTACAGCTAGTAGAAGTCCACTGCTGGACATGCCTCCCCCAACAATAAACTGGGGGGATATGCCATAATCACCACGTTTGACAGATGCGTTGGCAATCGCAGTCATACTGCAATCGCCAAACCGTCTGCATTAAGTTTTTGTGTTTTTGTTAAAAAAGAGAACGCAGGCATTAGGGAAATTAATCCCTGTGTCGTGGGGTACTTTACAAACATATAATAGACGGACATAAATTACATCCAGACTCAGGACAACTATTAATAAATAAAAATCATTTATTTTCAGACCATAGTATTAGTTACAATATAACTTACAGGCTATGTTAGTATACATAATGAATTCATACCACATGGGCAGACTCACCGAACCTTAACAACATGTAGCTCGGTGAACCTACCAACCAGAGCTGAATCTAACTGTTCACCCACCATCCTCAGGACTCTGTTCGAGCTACGTTGCACCCTGTACATCAGTGATGCAATCTTTTTTCGCATTACTGCATAAAAGTCATCCACGCAAGCATCGGCAAACATACCCGGCGCACTACAGAAGCGTGGGAGCCGGAACAGAGCCCTGAAGATGTTGTTGTATTGAACGCGTAGGGCATTGTAGGATTTCTGAGTGAAGCTTTAATGGGTCACACAAATAGTTGACCGGCGCGGGACTCGAACCCGCGATACGAAGCGCCGAGGCGACTGTCTTAGCCCCTGCGCCACACGTGCAGTCGAGGTCATAGTACTCAGAAGGAAGCTGCTGCCCGTCCTCTGGTAGATATTCCCTCGGGTCGGCTTCTACGCCCCCCAGGGGATGAGATGGAGTGATGGTATTCTGATCTTGATTTTTCTTTGACTGATCTTTAATTTCTATTTGATTGATTGATCTTGATGTATCTTAATTACTGTGTGGTGACGGCGGTAAATCACCGAAAAACTGTAATTAAGATAAAGTTGATTAAGATTAGACCTATAAAATTAAATTAATTATAATAATAAATAATAAAAATCATAACACATTATATTTATTATATTTAGGAACGAATACATAATACATAAGGTAGGAGACTGGTGCCTGATTTAGGGTTAGAAAAATACCTGTATTACCGGTCACCAGTACCCTCCCGCCATTATACTAGTTAAGAAACAAACCTTTCTATTCAACATGTATTCTTAAAATTATATGAAACCAAAGCTAAATTAATAATAAGAAATATGACAATATAGCAATATAGGATACGCTAATTGGATAATAACAACGAATAATATATAATTTTGACGGTCACCGTAGCCTAGTTTATAGTGCTCCTGCCTACGAAGCTGGTGGTCCTGGGTTCGAATCCCGGTAAGTGCGAATATTTGTGTGATGAGCGCGAATATTTGTTTCTGAGTCATGGATGTTTTCTATGTATTTATCTATCTATATAAGTATATATATCGTCGCCTGGTACCCATAGTACAAGCTTTGCTTAGTTTGGGGTTAGGATGATCTGTGTGACATTGTCCCGAGATATTATATATTATATTATTTATCACGTTGGATTTCATAAGAAAAAAAAATAAAAAAAAACTAGTTTTCCTACTCCTGTTCTTGCGTCAAGTTACAACCATAGTTGTAACTTGACGCAAGAACAGGAGTAGGAAAACTAGTTTTTTTTTTATTTTTTTTTGATTTAATAAAGTACCAAGTGTAGTACTTTATATATTATTATATTACAATCTAGTCTAGAGACTAATAAGTAATTTTATATTAACCTAAACTTTGCAGTTACAACCATAGTTGTAACTTGACGCAAGAACAGGAGTAGGAAAACTAGTTTTTTTTTTATTTTTTTTTGATTTAATAAAGTACCAAGTGTAGTACTTTATATATTATTATATTACAATCTAGTCTAGAGACTAATAAGTAATTTTATATTAACCTAAACTTCTACAGAAACATAATTAATTCTAAGAATCAGTCCACCGAATTTCCTTAGTCATATTTGTTAAGGGGAAGACACTTTGTTCATGTGTTCTTTATAATTACATTATTGCTATCACTAATCACTAAATACACTAATCACTAATCACGACACTAGTTCATAGGGTTTTGTTCTCTTTAAACGTCTCACTAGCTCTGTAATGTCGAGGAGCAGGAAAACTTGTGAGGATACATTTTAAACTCGTTATTTGAATAAAAGTCATTCCGGAAACAACCGCTTTCCAAATTGCAACAGTTGTTTAAAATGTTGGGTAATTCACTTCGGCAAAGCATTACAAATTAACGGAGTTGTAACTTTTTCGGTGGAAATGCGTTTCTGTACGTAACTCCAACGAAAAAGTTATAACTTGGGAGCAGGTTTTTCAACGGAAACATGTATAGCTTCTCTGTTATTTCTACTGTAACTTTGTTAAATTAATATTTCAAATGTAGGCTAGAATTGAAACATGTTGCAAACAACATAAATAATTATATGTGTAATGTACAGACGCCAGCACATCCAGCTACCCCAATCTGTCAAATATCTTTTGTAGATTTTCAACGTTATCACATAAGCATAAGGTTCACTTTCAATTCGGGAAATTTGACAGATTGGGGTAACTTGATGTGCTGGCGTCTGTACATATATAGCCCATTGCTAAACGCACTATTGTTGTAAAAATGATAATGTCCTCCTAGCCAAATTTCGGCCACGGCGGCGAGTCTCAACAGAGGTTAGCCATCTGCGCGGGACATATTATAGTGCTCCAGTACGCAAACACAGGAGCACTTTCTATTCCACCACTCTCATGATCCGATGGGACGCTTAGGCGACACGACCGGAAAGAGGTCAGGTACAGGACCGACGGCTTTACGTGCTCTCCGAGGCACGGGGGTAAAATACCGCCAACTCCCAGACTTCGGGCTGATGCTGAGAATTTTTTTTTTACAGAAAAATCCCAAATACTTCTTTTTTTGGCCCGACCCGGTATTTGAACCCAGGACCTCGTTCTCTGCGGGTGAACACGCTTTCGCTAGACCAATGAGGCAGTCGGAGCTATTGTTGTGCAGAAGATATGTAAGTAACTATCTGTGCCCCGCGGTTTAGCCCGCGTCAAACTTTATAAATTATAGCCTACGTGTTATTGGGATATGTATGCTATAAGTATTACTACAAAGTTTCATCAAATCCGTGCGGTAGTTTGTACGTGAAAGACTAAATAACATCCATACATCCATAGTCACTAACTTTAGCATCTATACAATCGTAGGAAAGTCTAAACTGTACATTCAATATTTTTTAAAAAGGATACTTGCGGCGTGATCTACAATGGATACCGAAGCCAAAAATATAGTTTTGAAAATTTTTGTCTGTTTGTCTTTATGTATGTCCGGGTTAACTCAAAAAGTACTGCATGGATTTACTTCAAAGGTGATTGCCCATTTCTGTCTCCCTTAAATTAAACCGAGTATGATCATGAAATAAAATCCATTATTCATAACCTATTTTTATAATTATTATTTATTTGTTACGCACAAAAACTTTGTGGGGTTTAAGTTTTCATGTTTATTGGTTATTTAATTGACTAACTTTTATTTTGAGTAGATTTGCAAACACCGTTTAAGACTGAAATCATTACGATCCCATTAATCACTTGCTGTAAATATCAAACTAGAGGTCTTGTCATTTTAATAACTTACATTATATTAAGTTGTTCATTCTTTAAATGTATTAATATCGTTAATTAATAGATAGGTATTAAAAAAAGTGAGTTTTACAAGAGCAACTGACACTTGACAGTATGCGTAATGATCCCCGCAAACGGTAAAAAAAAAGAACTGTCAATGTCTATCTGGCTGTTGAGGTGTCAGGAGTAAATAATACACAGACGTCAACTTGTAGCTAGCGTATATTGTGAACTGGCGGTTACAATGATGTAGGCTTATTTATACGTAATCTTACTTACTAAATTGTAATGTGGGTAAACCCAATATATTACAATCCTCCACCTTAAATAATGCATATCCTAAATTATATAAAACTATAATAAACAAGATCTTACAACTGTTTACAAAGTTCTACAAACATAAATGAAATAGGAACTTAAGTGTTCCATAGCTACTAGTATCACTACATTCATAAATAAGTGAATAAGTAAGAACTAAATACATATTTAGCTATCACTATATGGCGGTCTTTTTAAGCGACACGCCCGTACAGGACGGGGGCGGACCACCTCTGGAACAACATCCTCGGATTGGGAAACTATCACCCGCTCCTCAAGACTGGGTACATTACTGAGAGGAACTGATCCAGAAGTGGATGTAGACGGCAACTCAACGGTAGTCGCGGTTCGAACCGGACTGAACTCCCTCACGCTCCGAGGGCTCCGAGTCTCTCCGGGGACTGACGCTGGCTTCGTCCTCTCGGGATTGTCGGGACGTTCCGCATCAAGAGAACTCCGTTCTGATGTGCTAGTCGGACAAATCAATGAGCTTCGCGATCGCTGTCTTAACTGGTCAATGTGTCTATGACCTTCTTTGCCTGAACAGTCCATAACTTTATAATCTGTAGTACCCATTTTAGCTACTACCTGCCCCGGACTCCATTTTTCATTTCCCCTATATTGTCTCATCCATACTTCCTCTCCTATCTCTAAAGAACGTTTGACGTCCGTTCCTACTTTCTGTTGTCGTTCCTGAGCCTTCCTAACTTTATTTTCTATATTTGGTTTTAATGCATCTAATTTGGTACGTAAATTCCTACCTAGCATCAATGTGGCTGGACTTTCCCCTGTTGAACAGTGCTCCGTATTACGGTAATGCAAAAGGAAAGTATTTAAAAATAAATTAATGTTTCCTTTTTGCTTAAAAGCTTTTTTTATGATTCTTTTAACCGTACGCACTGCATTTTCTGCAGCCCCATTCGATGCTGGGTGGTACGGAGCAGAAAAAACATGATCTACACCCTGACTAGCCAAAAAGTCTGCCATTTCCTTGCTCGTGAACGGTGGTCCGTTATCTGAGACTATTTGTCTCGGTAAACCCCATCTAGAAAAAACTTCGGTAAGCTTTTCAATCGTAGAACTAGCCGCCGTACTAGGCACAGGAAATACTTCTAACCATTTAGTTCTAGCGTCAACCATAATTAAATACATTTTTCCGAAAATAGGCCCTAGAAAATCAAGATGCACCCTCGCCCACGGTCTAGAAGGCCAGGGCCATGGCGTGACCGCGTGCCGCTGCGGCGCGTCCGCCTCCTCCGCGCACACCGCGCACTCCCTGCACGTAGCCTCAATCGCCTCGTCTATGCCCGGCCACCAAACATAACTCCTAGCTGACGCCTTCGTCTTAACTATGCCCATATGAGGTTCATGTAATTCCTGTAGTACCCTAGCTCGACCGCTTGCAGGAATCACTACCCTGTGCCCCCACATCACACAGCCTAGCTCCTCGTACAGTTCCTTACGACGGTTAAAATACGGCTGTAATTCTCGAATATCATTATCTGTTGGCCACATATCACGAATATAATTTAAAACCCTACCTAACATTGGATCTACCATAGTTTGTTGTTTAATAGTATTATAATCTAGTAACAATGCATTCTGTGCAAAATGTAAATACGTTTGCTCGGGGACCTGCAGTGACTCATCGCTACTGCACGGAACCGGCAGTCTCGACAGCCCGTCCGCACCGTTTTGTTTAGTGTTTACATATTCAATATCGTACGTATAAGCAGATAAAATAATTGCCCAGCGTTGTAATCTACTCGCGGCCATCGCTGGTACACCGTGTTTTGGTCCAAATATACTTACTAACGGTTTGTGGTCGGTTCGCAAGATAAAACGCCGACCATAAACATACTGATGTAATTTTTGTAAACAAAATACGATAGCTAACGCCTCCCGATCTATTTGTGAATAATGTTTCTCGGCGTAATTAAATGCGCGCGACACATACACTATCGGGCGGTCGCGGCCGTCGGCGCCCGGCTGTGTGAGTACACCGCCTATGCCCCGCGCGCTCGCGTCGCATGTCAACACTAATGACTTGTTTGGATCATAATGAGCTAATACCTCTGCGCCTACTAATATTTTTTTAACTTTTGCAAACGCCCTTTCGCACTCCACGCTCCATCTCCAATTGACCTCTTTTTTTAAAAGTTCATACAGTGGTGACAAAATAGTACTCATATTCCTAACAAATTTTGCGTAAAAATTAACTAAACCTAAAAAGGAACGCAACTCTGAAATATCTCTTGGCCTGGGAATTTTTATAATTGCTTTTATTTTATCTGAATCTACTTTAACCCCATCTTTTGATATGACATAACCTAAGTATTTGACTTCTTTAACCATAAATAAACATTTACTCCATTTAAGCTTCATACCGTGACTCTGTAACCGCTGGAACACCTTTTCTAACGTTTCTAAGTGATTATCCTGTGTTCCCGCCGTTCCGATGATGATATCATCTAAAAGTACTTCTACCCCCGGAATATCACTAAGTAAATTCGACATAATACGCTGGAAGATGCCCGGGCTAGAAGACAACCCAAACACAAGTCTATTGTACTTAAAAAGACCTCGATGTGTGTTTATTACCGTTAAATCTTTAGTATTATCCAATTCAATTTGGTTATAAGCAACGGACAAATCAATTTTTGAGAAATGTGTAGCACCATTTAAGCTTACTAACAAATCATCTATCTTGGGTAACGGATATCTATCGACCAGTAAGACAGGATTTAAAGTTATTTTGTAATCAGCACAGATACGGAGTCCTCCGTCCGCTTTACGTACCGGTACCAAAGGCGTCGCCCAGTCCGAGCACTCGACGGGCTCGATGATGCCCGCGCGCAACATGGCGTTCAGCTCCGCGTCGACCTGACCCCTCAGAGCGTAAGGCAGCGGCCGCGCCCGGCAATATACCGGTCTCGTGCCCTCCCGCAACCGGAGCGTTGCCTTGCCGCCCGTGTACCGCCCCAGTCCCTCGCTGAACAATTCTTTATACCTGTTCAACAAACAATCGACAGTATCAGACATTTTGTGTACACTATGGTAAATCTTTTGTTGAAATTGAGGTATTTTAATACCCAGTTCTATTAACCATTGCCTGCCCAGTAAGGAAGTCGTACCCCCGTCTATCACAAACAGTTCTAAATATTTTATTTTATCTTTGTATTGAACTTTCGGTCTTATAACCCCTAGCGGTCTTATATTGCTACCATCATAAAATTTTAACACCAAATTAAATGGTTTAATTACTCTATTATTAAAAAGTTTGTCATATGTTTTCTTACTGATACATGAAATTGCCGAGCCTGTGTCTAGCTCCATTTTTAATGTTTTATCATCAATCCGTAATGATAAACTCACCGGGTTGTAGCCGCTCAAACATAGTTGATGAAGTTCTTCCTCAAGCTCGTCCGAACTGGAGTCTTCCGCTTCTACCCTCGGATGGTCGCTCGTGGTGGCATCCACGTGGTTCACTCCGCGCCTCTTCCCTCTGCCACTGCTCGCCTCCGTCCGCGGACAAACCCGCCTCAAATGTCCGCTTTGCTTGCATTTGCTACAAACAAAATGCTTATAGCGGCACTCCTCCTTGCTGTGTCCGCGCCAGCCGCACGCCGTGCAGCCCCCGGCGCCCTTCTCGGTGTCCCGCGCCGCGCGTCCGTGGTTCGTTCGTTGGTCCGCTGCATGGTCCGAAAATTGACCGCGCCCACGCTTTGCCCGCAACGTGTTCACGATTGCCGATGTCTCCGGCGTCGCTTTCTGTTCCACGACTGCCGCATCCCGCTCGGCCGCCTCCAGCCCAACTGCCAATTTGACTGCTCCTGAGTACGTCAAATTGTCTTCGGCAAACAACCTCTGTCTGATGACGTCACTCTTCACCCCGCACACGAACTGGTCACGCAAATTCTCCTCCAAATTTGCACCAAACTCACAAGCTTTGGACAGTTTCTTTAACTCGGTCAGATATTGTGTTACACTTTCGTCGTCTTTCTGTCTTCTTTGTCTGAACCGATACCGTTCCGCCATGACCGCAGGTTTCGGTTGTAGGTGATTTTTCAAAATTGTAACTGCCTCTTCGTATGTCATATCCATTGGTTTTTTTGGATTGCACAGCGTGCTCAGCAATTCGTACGCCTCATCACCCACACCCGTGATCAGCATAGGCAGCCACATGTCCTTCTCGACCTTATTGACCTTGAAAAACATCTGCAACCGCTCCTCGTACAAAGTCCAGTTGCCTGACTTCACATCAAAATCCCGAATCTTCCCGACTTTGCCGACCGACATTTTCCCCGAATAATTGCAGACGAACTTGGATAATTATTATAACGCACAAAAAATTATCCTCGTCGCCACTGAGGTGTCAGGAGTAAATAATACACAGACGTCAACTTGTAGCTAGCGTATATTGTGAACTGGCGGTTACAATGATGTAGGCTTATTTATACGTAATCTTACTTACTAAATTGTAATGTGGGTAAACCCAATATATTACAGCTGTCATGTTTACTTGGTGAAAAACAAGCATGGTTTTCGGATGTTTTTATCGTTTGTTGCCACTGTTTTTGTTTTAATTAAGTGTGTCGCTGCCGTTCGTTGTTAGGTCAGGCTATAGTTAGCTCAATTCTACTGTTGTTAATGTTCAATTAAAGTATAACATGCCAAAACTTATTCTACACTTTCATATTGAGTGTCATTATCGTTATTGCTTGATAGTTCTAGCATCATCTTACTGTTAAAAACTATTTAGTTAAAGGGGACATATTTCTTATAATTCTTACATTGTTGCAGAGCCCATCTTTCAATTTACCAATATTTTTTGAGTAGGTGGGTACTCATCTACACGTAACCTCAAAACTGAACTTTGATTTATATTATTAAGAAAACCCCACAAAATATTTCTATATTTTTTACTTTATTATATGTTATGATATCACTCCTCTTTTACCTCCAATTTTGGTAATCATACAAAATTATTTACTGAGGGACGAAGCTCTATAGAAGAATGGGCAATTTCCTTTTGCATGAATATTACTAAGAGGTCGGGTCAACATATAGGCTACCTATTATCACACTATCACCTACGGGGGAGGAGCTGTGATAATTTATAAAGATTAACGCGGGTAAAACCGCGGGGCACAGCTAGTTTATAATAATAGTAGGATAACGATTCTTACTTATCGTATGGGCAGTGGTTACCCTGGTGTCAGAGTTGTCCAAGCCGCCCAATAGGCCTCTGACATGGCTTAACGACGGTTGCCCAATGGCTACAACCGGGACCGACAGCTTTACGTGCCCTCCGAAGCACGGAGACGCTCAGAAATTTAACCATATTGGCGGTCACCGATCTATGGACTGACCGCGAGCCTAGTTACTTAACCTCTTCAATCATTTACGGACCGGTGAGAACATTAATGATGTCCTCCCGACCGAATTTTGGCCACGGCGGCCAGTCTCAATGGAGACTAGCCAATAGCGAGAATAGCGCAGGACATATTATAGTGCACAAGTGTGTGCGCAAACACAGGGGCACTTTCTATTCCATCACTCTCATTGATCTTTATCCGATGGGATGACTAGCGACACGACCGGAAAGAGTTCAGGTACAGGACCGACGGCTTTATGTGCTCTCCGACGCACGGGGTATAATACCGCCAACTTCCAGACTTCGGGCTGCTACTGAGAAAATTCTTTTTACGCAAAAATCCCAAAAATCACTTTTTGGCCCGACCCGGGATTTGAACCCAGGACCTCATTATCTGCGGTTGAACACGCAACCGCTAGACTAACGAGGCAGTCAATAATACAGGCAAACATTAATACTATTATTAATAAAAGGAACAAATTAAATGTTGTAATAAACTTCCGAAATTTTTTGTAAACTATTATTAAGTTTTGATCCAATGAAAGCCTACTAATTCCAGGTTTCCTGGTAATTGGTTTCTAGACAGTCTATTTACGTAAGTAAGTACACATCAAGAAACAATTTTAGTGTCCCAACTGCCAGCTGGGAAACACGAAAAAACTTGGACAAAGTTTTTTAATTAAAACTTGGTCTGGTCATATATTTTTTTTGCGGTAACGAAAGCTACCAAGAAACTAGTCGCTTACTTTGATGATGTTTGTTCCAGTCTGCCTGTAGGCCAGCAATAATAATACGAAAATAGGTATCGTCATCATCATCATAATAACTTAACCATAACTTAATACAAGCTAGCTGAATGTCACTACCATTATAAAATAAATTGTATAAATGTTTTAACATTCCGTGTACCTAAATATCTGTAATAAGTAACTAGAAATAATAACTGTATTACTACAAACATGTTCTGACTATTTACAAGCGCTTTTTTAAAGTCTACGTGAATATAAACCTTTTTTATTTTTCCTTTTTTATTTTTATCATCATTATCATCATCATATCAGCCGAAAGACGTTCACTGCGGGACAAAGGCCTCCCCCAAGTATCTCCATATTGGCCGGTCGTGTGCTGCCCTCAAGCAGCGGTTTCCCGGAAAAAAAAATAGGTATATCGTGAATTTTTATTAAAACTTACATTAAGTTTTTTTTTTGCTAGGGACAATGTTACACAGATCATCCTAGCCCCAAACTAAGCAAAGCTTGTACTATGGGTACCAGGCGACGATATACATACTTATATAGATAGATAAATACTTCAATACATAGAAAACATCCATGACTCAGAAACAAATATTCGTGCTCATCACACAAATATTTGCACTTACCTGGATTCGAACCCAGGACCATCAGCTTCGTAGGCAGGAGCACTACCAACTAGGCTACGGTGAATTAGAATTAAAAAAATACAGTAAATAATAATTATTTTTTCATTCTTAATCCTGCCCTTTCCCAAACTGAAGTGGCAGCGGGTAGGCCCCCTACACGGTGGACCGACGATCTTCTGCGGGTCGCGGGAAGCCGCTGGATGCGGGCAGTGCAGGACCGGCTATTGTGGAGATCCTTGGGGGAGGCCCTTGTCCAGCTGCGGACGTCTTTCGGCTGATATTTTGACGGTCACCGTAGCCTAGTTGGTAGTGCTCCTGCCTACGAAGCTGGTGGTCCTGGGTTCGAATCCCGGTAAGTGCAAATATTTGTGTGATGAGCACGAATATTTGTTTCTGAGTCATGGATGTTTTCTATGTATTTAAGTATTTATCTATCTATATAAGTATGTATATCGTCGCCTGGTACCCATAGTACAAGCTTTGCTTAGTTTGGGGCTAGGAAGATCTGTGTGACATTTTCCCTGGATATTATTATTATTATTTTATTATATTATATGATGAATAAATAATTATTCACATTCGGCCATCTAACCTCAAACTGAGCTGAGTTTGTACTATGGAAACCAGATAACTGATATATAACATAAATGTTTGCATGGCTGATACTGCGAATATTAGATTTTTCTTTTGTAAATACAGTATGTATTTACAAAAGAAAAGTATATAGATAATTATTACACCCAGACCCAGGACAAACAGACTTGTTCATGCCCACAAATATCTGTCCTGGATGGGAATCCAACCCACGACCTCCTACGAAGATTTAACCAACCACCCTAACCAGCCCGTCATTTTAATGTTATACAGTCTCTATAGTACCTCTAGTAGTTGACTGCCTCGTTGGTCTAGCGGTAGCGTGTTCACCCGCAGAGAACGAGGTCCTGGCTACAAATCCCGGGTCGGGCCAAAAGTGATTTTAGGACTTTTCTGTAAAAAGAAAATTTTCTCAGCAAGAGCCCGAAGTCTGGGAGTTGGCGGTAATATACCCCCGTGCCTCGGAGAGCACGTAAAGCCGTCGGGCCTGTACCTTACCTCTTTCCGGTCGTGTCGCTAGGCATCCTATCGGATCATGAGAGTGATGGAATAGAAAGTGCTTCAGTGTTTGCGCACACACTTGAGCACTATTATATGTCCCGCGCAGATGGCTAATCTCTGTTGAGACTGGGTGCCGTAGCCGAACTTCGGCTAGGAGGACATTATTATTATTAGTACCTAAGTAAAGAGTTTAATAATATTTCCATGCAGCAATTTTAAAGCGGGATTGTAAATACAGTTGAGATTTTCTCATACTTTAGCATACACGACAGCGTGTGACACCTATTCAAAAATTGCACAGCGAATAAACGCGAACACGCACGACCTACATTTAAATTGTATGCTACGTTCTCTATTTTTAGCCTTGTTGACTCGCTCATGGATTTTAGGTATAACTTAATGAAATAGTAGAGCTCCCGGCTAACTTTCCGCTAGAAAGAAATCGAAAAAAGAACAGTTTATTTTTAAGTACAGACGCCAGCACATCAAGCTACCCCAATCTGTGAAATTTTCCCAATAGAAAGTGAATCTCATAGGTATGTATATGATAAAGTTGAAAATCTATAAAAGAAATTGGACAGATTGGGGTAGGATGTGCTGGCGATAAAATGATATTGAGGTTTTTAATATATTTTTTTTCTAAACTGAATAGTTTGCGCGAGAGACACTTCCAAAGTGGTAAAATGAGTGTCCACCCCCCTCCCCCCCGTAACTTCAAAAATAAGAGAATGACAAAACTAAAAAATATGTATGATGTACATTACCATGCGAACTTCCACCGAAAATTGGTTTAAACGAGATCTAGTAAGTCGTTTTTTTATACGTAATAAATCGTAAACCACCTTTATTTATTTTTATCTTTTGATTTATCTTTCGTTTTATTAACTGAAATACTTGCTGCTACGGAACCCTTCATGGGCGAGTCCGACTCGCACTTGGCCGGCTTTTTTTTTAATTAGGTTCACTAAACTGGCCAAAGCACTTTGTACAAATAGCAATAAACAAATATAGCACAAGTGTCTGGCCTTCTAGAAGTGAACACAGCATTCATTTAACAAAAAGATAGGTGAGTTACGTCACAATATGACGATCAGTTAATATTTAAATTAATATTAGAAAGATATGATATAAATTTCAATACATAATATTAAAAACTTCACCTAAACATAATCTCCTTGACAATAACTTAATACAAGCTAGCTAAATATCACTACCATTATAAAATAAATTGTATAAATGTTTTAACATTCCGTGTACCTAACTATCTGTAATAAGTAACTAGAAATAGTATTACTACAAACATGTTCTATTTACAAGCGCTTTTTTAAAGTCTACGTGAATAAAAACCTTTTTTATTTTATTTATTTTTATGGCTACGTAGCCTCCGTTCTAAGATATGGATTAATTATATGGGGAAATTCTAGTCTAATAAACAAAGCCTTTGTTGAGCAAAAGAAGTGTGTACGTGCCATGTTTGGGATAGCACCTTTTGAATCATGTAAGCCTGTGTTTGAAAAAATGGGAATTCTTACTCTTCCTGGCTTGTATATCTTGGAAAAAGCTTCTTCAAAAAAGCGTCGGATGTATTTCCAAGAAATAATATAATATTTTAATAATATAATATTTTAATAATATAATATTTAGGGACAGTGTCACACAGATCATCCTAGCCCCAAACTAAGCAAAGCTTGTACTATGGGTACCAGGCGACGATATACATACTTATATAGATAGATAAATACTTATATACATAGAAAACATCCATGACTCAGAAACAAATATTCGTGCTCATCACACAAATATTTGCACTTACCGGGATTCGAACCCAGGACCACCAGCTTCGTAGGCAGGAGCACTACCAACAAGGCTACGGTGATCGTCAAATACAAGAGATTCTGAAACACTGGTCTTAGAAACTGCTCCTAGGACAACTCTGTTCAAAAAAAAATGTTATGCAATGTGTGTCAAGGTAATATAAAACAACTTGCTTAAAAAAAATTCAATTATGACCTGCGAAACTGGCTCAATAATAAAAAAAAATACTCTGTTGATGAACTATTATCAACAAAAAATAATTAATATACGATTCTGACAGAAAATTATATATTGTGACATTAAAAGATATTGCTGTCGACATGTAAAAAATTATTAAATATTATGTTTTGTAGTAGAATAATGTTGAATTTAAAAGTGATTATCTTCTTCTTAGCGTTTCGATGGCAAACTCGTCAAATTTTTGTGGCCCAGAACGTGGCCACACTGATTGCCCTGCTTGTGGCACTTTTAAGATCGTGCCATGAACATGTGGCAGGGCAGGCTGGGCAAGCTGTTAGATGGGCCATGGATTGGACCGATGCTCCACAAATACAGTCCATTTTGGGGTTGTTCGACAGTCCCCACCTAGACATGTTTTCTTTGCTTCGGCCCACCTGAGTCCGGAGTCTGTTTAGGGACTTCCAGATCGGCCACGGTAATTGATGTCCAGGTGGGAGGCTTTCGGAAAGCGTGACAAACTGATCCATGAATCCTTTTTGTGCACGCCAGATGCTGCATCTCGCTGTTGAGGGATCGGTCGTTAGTGGCGTGGTGCATTTGGCAAAACTATTTCGGCTTTTAAGCCTTTGCGGCGGTAGCCTATGCCCATAGAGGGGGTGCCGGGGATCACCATCCATTTTGGCCCTTTCTAGGGAGCTTGCTACAGTCCTGCGAACGTCTGGTGGCGCTATGCCAGCCAGTGGATACAGCAAATTTACCGGGGTCGGCTTCAAACACCCAGTGATTATCCGGCACGATTCGTTTAAGGCTGTATCCACTCGCCTTGCGTGCGTGGAGCGGGCCCAAACTGAGCAAGCGTATTCGCCGGCAGAAAATGCTAGCGCCAGTCCTGACGTCCGCAGCACTTGCGGCGTTGCTCCCCATTTGGTTGTGACTAGGCGTTGCAACAGGTTATTGCGGGCGTGCACTTTCCTCTTTAGTTCCTCACAGTTCCTTTTATAGGTGAGGGATCTGTCCAAGATAACGCCGAGGTATTTAGGAGAGCAGTTGTGAGTGATAGACACTCCTTCCCAGGCAATTTTGAGCTCACGCCCCGCCTGAGCGTTGCGAAGGTGGAAAGCACAGGACTCAGTTTTGGAGGGATTAGGCTTGAGAGAGTTATCACCATAGTACCTACTCAGGTCACTTAGTGCTGCAGTGAGATTAGCCTCAACCTTGTCAAAACTGGTCGCTTGAGACGTGAGCGCAAGATCGTCCGCATATAGGAAACGGGAAGTGTTTGGGCTGGATGGTTGGTCGTTGGTATATATATTAAATAGTAGCGGAGCCAAGACACTCCCCTGGGGAAGTCCATTCTTTTGCCCCCTCCAACGACTTTTTTCCGAGAGAAGATGGACCTGAAAGCGGCGGTTGTGGAGTAGTTCGCGAAGAATGTTGACGAACTTAAAGTCAGCTGTCAGAGTCTCCACCTTCCACAGAAGCCGTCTCAGATTCACTGTGTCGTAGGCTGCTGATAGATCTACAAACACAGCCCCGGTCACCTTCCCCCGTTCAAACCCATCCTCAAAGTGTTGCGTGAGCTTGAGTACCTGATTGCTACAAGACTTTATTGGTCTGAAACCTGCCTGCTCTGGGATTAATCTCGGGTCGACAAAGCTTGTGAGGCGTGTCAGCAACAGCCGTTCAAACAGCTTATATGTGTGGCATAGGAGTGAAATAGGTCGATAGTTTTTACGGTCTTGTACCGGTTTTCCTGGCTTTGGTATAGCTATGACCTTTGATTTTCGCCAGATGCGGGGAATTTGGGAGGTTTCGAGACAGGTGTTAAACATTTGCAGCAACCAGGACACAGCAACTGGGCCAAGGTGTTTAATTTGCTCAACAGAGATGTTATCTACGCCTAAGGCTTTACCGGGCTTTAAGGCTTTTATTCCCATGACGATGTCTGGTAGGTGGAAAGGCTTGCTTATGTGGTCACAAGAGCATGCGGAACTGCTCGGTTTTGGGGGCCTCGGGAGACGGCCAGATGGTTTGCCATTTAGTATGAGCTGATGAGCTATCTGATCAGCAGTAACCTTACCAGGTGTTAAGGGAGCGGGTGGATCGTTAGTAAGCTTCCGAATGGTATTCCAGGCTTTTTTGCTATTGTGGGTCATGTCGATACCGGTAACTGTACTGATCCATCTTTCCCGGCGGTTCTCGCTAATTTGGGATAAAAGTTTTTCTCCCACAAGCAAAGTATCCTCTGCGAACGGGTTACTATTGAACAGAGACTCATACTCCTTAAATAGCTTTGCGGAATCACTCGACAGCCCTGGAACGTACGATGTGCGGCAACCCCTAGGGATGTGCTTTCGGGACACATTGCACACTAACTCTATAAACTGGTCATATCCTTTCGGGGAGGGAGGCACGATCAGGAGAGCTTTGTCGATATCCCGCGCAAATTGTTCCCAGTTTGCCTTTGAGTAGTTAAACCGGCGCTTAAGAAGGACCTGTAAAGGTCGCACAACCGGAACAATTTCACACATGATGGGGCGGTGCTGAGTTCGGGGAATAGGAGTGCATACCGTCTTGACACATTGGGAACTTACGTTGGAGCTAACAAAGATAAGGTCCGGGTTATAGCCCCTCTTCCATCGGCCACTGTTGAAGGATGCCGGCTGTTTAGGGTCGTGAACCAAGACCAAGTCGTTCATTTCAGCCCATGTCTCAAGTGCTTGACCACACTCATCGAGGTCTTTGTAACCCCAAAGTGGACTGTGACTATTAAAATCACCTATGACAATTCTAACGAGTTGGTCGTCAGCACCCTCCCGGGGCCTAAGCTGGAATGGAGTACCGGGTGGTTTGTAAATGGAAGTAACAGAGCAGTGGTCGAGGTTTACGGTGATTACCTCGATGCCGTTCTGGGTCGAGCTTTCAGTCGATAGGACACTCATTCCGGGAGTAACAAACACTGCGTTACCGTGTTTCGGGTGACAAGTCTCGGAAATGAGGGTCAGTCCAGCTATGTAGGGACGGCTCTGCGTTTCATCTCGGTGGGTCTCCTGGACACAGAGGACATCACAGCGTGTTTTACGGTGGAGCTCGGACAATAATTCCGATTTATCCTCAGAGAAACCTTCGATGTTAATCGAAACTACACGCAGAGCCGGCTTATGCACTGGACCTGGTGGGGTGGTGTTATAATTTGCCATCGTGGTGAAAGGATTGGCCAGTCAGCGTTAGAACTCGCTAACTGTTGCCCAGGGTGCGCCGAACGTACGGGTTTGTGAGGTACGTCACACGGGGAGGCTCCTTTCATGCACCCCATAAAGTGATTATTGAATGTACCTAATATGTAACTATGTCTGTAAACCAAGGACACGTCATGACTATGATTAAGTGTTAAGGGTATTTGTATTATAACCATGACATCTGTATGTACCACACTTTCTGAAAATAAATATTTCTATTCTATATTCTATTCTATAACAAAACAAAAATTTAAATAAAAAATAACAAAATAATAAACATGCCAAGACATTTATTTATTTATGTACTTTACTAAAAGAATAGTAAAATCAGCCATAAGACTATCTAGTGATAGGTTTTTTTCTAATAAAAATCGGTCGGTCTTCGCGCGACAAACGTGCGATCGTCCATCCCGAGCGTGAGACTAACATAAACGATGAATTATTGCGCACCATCAATTACTGGTCAGACACAACGCACACAGAAATACTCCATTTCTGGATACGCCTTTCTTCGTTTATAAATGTCATATTTTATCATTAATTCCCTCCTTAGATAAGTTACTTGCTACAAACAAGTTACTTCAATAAAGTTGTTCAGTCACGACCACTTTTGAGGCCCCGCTACAGAAAAGAAATTTTTTGCGAAGTCCCAAAAAAACGGCTATTTTGCATAAAATTAATATATTATCGGCAGATATAAGCTGAGCTGATAGGGCCATTTTTCATGCCAGTATGGAAATAATAAAAAATCTAAACAAATATTTATTAATGTACGTTATTCAGACACAGAACAAATAATCGTGTTCGTCACACAAAGACTTGCCCCAGATGGGAATCGAACCCACGACCTCGGGCTTAGCAGCCAGGGTCATTAACCATTAAACGAACAGGCCAGTCAAAATCTATCCATCATCGAAGGGATATGCCATAATCGCTATGCTTGTCTGACGGGTTCGTGATCGCAGTATGATTAGCATTTTGCAGTTCTCTGGGAGATATTTCCTTGGGTCGGCAAATACATTATTACCCGTAGAGTGCTCGAATACAACATCATCAGTCACATTGGAGCACTCGACGACCTTGACAATGGTCCGTGGAGAACTGAAACATGTGTTGGGTATCGTGCCGGCGCGGCGTATGTAATTTACATGAATATTGTCCTTCTTGCAAGTGCATATTTTTTGCGGGCGGGAAGACGGTGCATATTACGACCCGGCTTAATTAAACTGACAATTAGCGGAATTAACACTTCATATTAACTTTGTATTTTGAAATAAAGGGATATTTATTTTACGTAAGGGGAAGACCTCATAGAACTATCTCTGATCAAATAAAAAAGACGGAGACGTTCTCAAGAAAGGCCAGGTCAAAAGTACCCTAAACCGGAGAGCATGTATGAAGAATATAATGACAGAAAACGAGGCAAAAGAGGGGTGCAAAGATCGTGACAAATGGAAATCCGTGGTCTCTGCCTACCCCTCTGGGAAACAGGCGTGAGTCTATGTATATATGTTTGCTGTGACGCACTGTAAACCACAACCAAGTCAACAAAGCTCTGAAAGCGTTTTTGTTATATCATATTGAAGGCATGTTGCATGTACACACGGCTATATATCAAGCTATGCCTAAATTTCCAATATAAGCGGACCTCTCCTTTAATGGAAATCCTATACAACGTGAGATCAGGTTATACTGGAAATGTATAGCTTGATATGTAGCCGTGTGTACTATGTTCAACGATAGACAGCTTTATCTTTACTAATATATAAAGCTTAGGAGTTTGTTTACTTGAAGCTATATGTCCAAATTGAAAAATTATTTCAGTGTTAGATAGCCCATTTATCGAGGAAGGCTATAGGCTATATATCAATCACACTAATGAGGACCAATAGGAGCGGAGCTCCAATGAAAAAACTAAAAATCTATCTTTATCTTTCATATCAAATTTATCTTTTCACCTTCTACGTAAATCAAATCGCGAGTAAAAGTTAGCGTTAGTCCAAAGTAACTATTCCATTCGGACGAAGTCGCGGGCAGAAGTTAGTTATGTATATTACTAGAACGTTGTAAGATTCTATAATAAAAGCAACAACAAATCATGGGTGCGTTTCCCACCCAGGACAAATATTTGTGTGCATGAACATGTCTGTTTGTCTTGATCTGGTTGTTTATTATCTTTATAAGTATGTTTTTACAGAGGGAAAGTAGAATATTATGTGGTATATCAGTTATCTGATATCCATAGTACAGCCCTGCTTAATTTGGTATCAGATGGCCTTGTTTGAGTAATGTCCCAGGATATTATTACTATTATTTGCTGCCTCGTTGGTCTAGCGGTAGCGTCTTAACCCGCAGAGGACGAGGCCCTGGGTTCAAATCCCGGGTCGGGCCAAAAGTGATTTTGGGAGTTTTCTGTAAAAAGAAAATACTCAGCATCAGCCCGAAGTCTGGGAGTTGGCGGTATTACACCCCCGTGCCTCGGTGAGCATGTAAAGCCGTCGGTCCTGTACCTGACCTCTTTCCGCTCGTGTCGCCTAGGCGGCCCATCGGATCATGAGAGTGATAGAATAGAAAGAGCTCCTGTGTTTGCGCACACACTTGAACACTATAATATGTCCCGCGCAGATGGCTAATCTCTGTTGAGACTGGCCGCCGTGGTCGAAATTCGGGTAGGAGGACATTATTATTATGACACTTCAAGTATCTCTATCAAAGTGGCTGTTATTGTAAAGTGGTGTTTACATCATCCTGCTTTATAGAACCTGAACGGCATTGGCACGCAAACAACACGATGTTTGTTCTATTGTACGTCCAATACGTTTGTCTAGCGGTGCCATTAATAAGGTGAGTATTGGGATGGCAGAGACAGATCACCATTATGTCAGAAGTAGTTCTGTTCTCGACATTCCATCGCGTGACATGATTATTTTATGTATTTATTTTCAAAACTCTATGCACTAAGTTGTACAGGGATAGACTTAATGCCGTAGGCATTTTCGCCCAGTGGACCTTGAGGAGGTGCAGAGATTAAACAGTAGGTAGGTGCACTAAGTAGAGAGTATCCTGATAAAAAGTAATATTGGCCTTGGTAATTGCTCGACGTTCACGCCGCAGATCGTCAGTTCGATTCCCACCCAGGACAGATATGTGTGTGCATGGACATGTCTGTTAATGGACATGTCTGTTTGTCCGTAGTCTAGGTGGAGTATCTGTATAATTGACGGTCACCGTAGCCTAGTTGGTAGTGCTCCTGCCTACGAAGCTGGTGGTCCTGGGTTCGAATCCCGGTAAGTGCAAATATTTGTGTGATGAGTACGAATATTTGTTTCTGAGTCATGGATGTTTTCTATGTATATAAATATTTATCTATCTATATAAGTATGTATATAGTCGCCTGGCACCCATTGTACAAGCTTTGCTTAGTTTGAGGCTAGGATGATATGTGTGACATTGTGCCCAGAAATTATGTATTTACAAAAGGAAAGTAGTATATATAATAGCCAAATAGACATTTATTAGTAAGATTTGTTACATGTCATGAAAATGATTGTAAAAATATTAAATGTCTAAACAATGTCAACAAATCAAAAACATATCTACTATAAACTAAACTTAGTCAACTAAATAATTTGTTCAAAAACATAAAAAATACGATAATCGTCACAACATAGTTAGTCAGCAAGTCAAAATCATATATAACATAATATTATCATGTCAAACTATTAGATGTAGAATTCATCAACGGAATAGAACGATTTATACATCAATACAATACAAAAATGATTTATTTCATCTCCACAAATGACATGATAATAGGTCTTTACCTATGGAATTGCCGTTTTGTATGAAAAAATTTAAACGAATTTTTTTCATGAATTTTTTTATTTGTATTAATCGAAGTAATCACCCATGCAATCAATGCATCTTTGCCATCGCAGTGGCAGTTTATTGATGCCCTTCTTAAAGAAATCAGCTGGACGGGAGGCAACAAATTCTTCAAAGGCATTTTGTACTGCCTCTCGGGTATTGAATTTTTTTCCCGCCAAGAAGTTATCCAAATTCTGGAAAAAGTAGTAGTCTGTAGGCGCAAGGTCTGGTGAGTAGGGCGGATGACGGAGAGCTTCCAACCCCAGTTCTTGCAACTTGGAGACCGTCTGCTGTGCAGTATGAGGTCGCGCGTTGTCGTGCAGGAGCAGCGGAGACGAGCGATTGACCAATGCTGGTTGGAGATGCGCCAGCTTCTCCATCATTGTGCTCAGTTCTTCACAGTACACATCTGCAGTAATGCTCACCCCGTTTGGTAAGAAGCTGTGATGAATCACACCGGCGCTAGACCACCAAACAGTGACCATCACTTTTCTAGGGGTAAGTTTTCGTTTAGGGCATTGTTTAGGTGCTGAACCAGGATCCAACCAACTTGCTGAGCGCTTGCGGTTATCAAACAGAATCCATTTTTCATCGCAGGTAACAATGCGGTTCAAAATTCCTTCATTTGTGTGTCTGTTGAGCAGTGCAAGGCACGTCTCGACGCGTACTTCGCGCTGGCGATCATTGAGTTCGTGGGGCACCCATTTGTCAAGCTTTTTTACCTTGCCAATTTGACGCAAATGGACCAATATTGTTTTGACGCTAACGTCGAAAGCTGCTGCTAATTCAGCCGTAGATTGTGTATCATCAGCTTCCACAACCGCCTTTAATTCGTCATTGTCGACCAAAGTCTTCGGACGACCGCGAGGTTCATTTTTCAGGTCGAAATTTCCAGAACGGAAGCGAGCAAACCAATAACAGGTGGTGCGTTGGTTTGTAGTGTTAGCTCCGTAAACGTCGTTGATGTTGCGTGCCGCTTGTGCCGCGTTGCTGCCACGACGGTACTCATATTCCATAATTACTCGAATTTTTAACGTATCCATGATGACGAAAAAGATTGAAATGCGATGAAAATGTAACACTAATCAATAAAGAAATGACTACTTTTGGAAAAAAGAATCCATGTTTTTAAAATAAAATTAATTTGAAATTAGAATTCTTAGCCAAACAAAAATTATTTTGATTTGAAATGGCCAGTACTGCAGAACGGCAATTTCATAGGTAAAAACCTAATATTAAGATGAAACAAATAAAGTTGACAAAATGTATGAAGTTGCAACTTGTGGGAGATCTGGAGTCCAAACTAAGCCAAGGCCTGTATTTAGGCACTCCAGGAAAATCGGAATGACAAAATCAGTTATCTGGTTTCCATAGCACTGCATATTTTGGGATCAGATGACTGTGTGTGAATATGTGTATTATTTAATTTTAGTATTATCTTTCAGCCTAGAATAGGGTCCTGTAGTTCTGCTTTATAATCCTCAAAGTTCAAGTACTACTATTATTCGGCATGCCTGAAAAAGCATTGAACTACTGAAAATACTCGTAGATAATAAAAATCGTTGTGTGCTTTCACAAATAAAATGCTTTGGTTAAAATAAAACGTTCATATGAAATTTGTTCTGACTAGTGTTACTGATAGCAGTTTGGCCATTGTAGTGACGTACGCTTGGTACAAAAGGTTTTTATGTCGGAATATTTCGCGTATCTGAAACAACATTACCTTTAATATTGACGACTGAAAAGGTTTGCTACGGAAATCGAACTTAACTTCATATTTTTTTTACGTAGTAGAAATGCCCAAATTGCATGTCATGTAGGGCTTGACCCACTAAAACCACCACGGTAGCCAGCCTGACAGTGCTTGTAGCGGGGGCTCTGGGTACTCGTGGACACACCAGTACCCCCATCGTGCACTACAGCCTCTGAGAGATTCTCGCCCGGGTAGGGTAGGGGGCATGAATGTCTCCACCTCTCCCCAGCGTGCACAAGCGTGTTTAAGCAACCTGAGCCACAGCAGGTAACCTCTTCCCGATCGCTTATACAATCGTCCTCCAAACGCCAGCGATCCTAGCGGCAGCGCCCAGCCGGGGAGAAGCCAGCCGGGCGCATACTCTCTCGCGCTGGGATTAGCTTCCAGCGCCGGGAACTAGGCAGAGCCTGTACTAGAGCAACCGATATACATAGTAATATGTTTCGAAATACATAAATATTATAGATAGGCACGTTCACTACCTACTAAGTCACGGCGCGCGGCGCGGTGAACATCAAATGAATTATTTCGTTGTATAACCGTACCTATGAAATACCTAGTATTGGAGATAGACCTAGTATTAGAGATCTGGTATTTGGTGAACACAGTCTTGAAGGAATTTGATTTTGGCAACAATCATATTTGCTCGTGATTTATAATGTATATTGCAATTTATCCGGAAATGACTAAATTTGTATTCAGATTCTGGTGCACTCCGAAATGAGGAGACATTGGTGGAATCCCAAGGGGTTGTTTGGCAGACGCGGTGAGTTAAGTAAGACGCCGGGTGTCACTGGGGCACTATGACAGATAATAATAATAGCCTAGAACGTCAAACTCAACCGCCGTAGGAACTCTATTTTTTGCATATTTATTTATAATAGGTCTTTACCTATGAAATTGCCGTTTTGTATGAAAAAATTTAAACGAATTTTTTTCATGAATTTTTTTATTTGTATTAATCGAAGTAATCACCCATGCAATCAATGCATCTTTGCCATCGCAGTGGCAGTTTATTGATGCCCTTCTTAAAGAAATCAGCTGGACGGGAGGCAACAAATTCTTCAAAGGCATTTTGTACTGCCTCTCGGGTATTGAATTTTTTTCCCGCCAAGAAGTTATCCAAATTCTGGAAAAAGTAGTAGTCTGTAGGCGCAAGGTCTGGTGAGTAGGGCGGATGACGGAGAGCTTCCAACCCCAGTTCTTGCAACTTGGAGACCGTCTGCTGTGCAGTATGAGGTCGCGCGTTGTCGTGCAGGAGCAGCGGAGACGAGCGATTGACCAATGCTGGTTGGAGATGCGCCAGCTTCTCCATCATTGTGCTCAGTTCTTCACAGTACACATCTGCAGTAATGCTCACCCCGTTTGGTAAGAAGCTGTGATGAATCACACCGGCGCTAGACCACCAAACAGTGACCATCACTTTTCTAGGGGTAAGTTTTCGTTTAGGGCATTGTTTAGGTGCTGAACCAGGATCCAACCAACTTGCTGAGCGCTTGCGGTTATCAAACAGAATCCATTTTTCATCGCAGGTAACAATGCGGTTCAAAATTCCTTCATTTGTGTGTCTGTTGAGCAGTGCAAGGCACGTCTCGACGCGAACTTCGCGCTGGCGATCATTGAGTTCGTGGGGCACCCATTTGTCAAGCTTTTTTACCTTGCCAATTTGACGCAAATGGACCAATATTGTTTTGACGCTAACGTCGAAAGCTGCTGCTAATTCAGCCGTAGATTGTGTATCATCAGCTTCCACAACCGCCTTTAATTCCTCATTGTCGACCAAAGTCTTCGGACGACCGCGAGGTTCATTTTTCAGGTCGAAATTTCCAGAACGGAAGTGAGCAAACCAATAACAGGTGGTGCGTTGGTTTGTAGTGTTAGCTCCGTAAACGTCGTTGATGTTGCGTGCCGCTTGTGCCGCGTTGCTGCCACGACGGTACTCATATTCCATAATTACTCGAATTTTTAACGTATCCATGATGACGAAAAAGATTGAAATGCGATGAAAATGTAACACTAATCAATAAAGAAATGACTACTTTTGGAAAAAAGAATCCATGTTTTTAAAATAAAATTAATTTGAAATTAGAATTCTTAGCCAAACAAAAATTATTTTGATTTGAAATGGCCAGTACTGCAGAACGGCAATTTCATAGGTAAAGACCTAATATATTATTATAATATCTGGGGATAATAATAATAATAATATCTGGGGACAATGTCACACAGATCATCCTAGCCCCAAACTAAGCAAAGCTTGTACTATGGGTACCAGGTGACGATATACATACTTATATAGATAGGTAATTACTTATATACATAGAAAACATCCATGACTCAGAAACAAATATTCGTGCTCATCACACAAATATTTGCACTTACCGGGATTCGAACCCAGGACCACCAGCTTCGTAGGCAGGAGCACTACCAACTAGGCTACGATGACCGTCTATTATTGTTAGCTTTTATAGTTTTTCGAGGTACAGACGCCAGCACATGCAGCTATACCATTCTGTCAAATTTCTTTTATATGTTTTCAACTTAATCACAAAAACATAAGGTTCACTTTCAATTGGGGAAATTTGACAGTTTGGGGTAGCTTGATATGCTGGCGTCTGTCCATACAGGCTTAAGTACACAGATTGTATGAAACCTTTTAGACATAATATTTAATTTATAATTTCATTCTGTAGCTAGCTTATGTTATTTAATTATTGAAATTTTAAGGTTTTGATATAATTTACTGCATGTTGTCTGATTAGTTCCGTCTATATCATGTTAAGAATTCCATAGTATTGGTTTCTAAACGTGTGGTTGAAGTAAGAATAAAAATATACTAGATACTACAATCACCTTTTTTTTAATCTTTATTTAAGGTCTAAGTCAACATTGACGATGCCACCCCGTAATAAAATTACAAATTAATAACAATTTAATGTTGGCTAGAAGTATCGTAATCTATACCTAAAAAACATTTCCACGTCTCGATAAATATACCGTACAATGCTTCCCAGCCTCCTCCGAATATGGTGAAGCTAAGCAACTATTGCAGGCCCCTATATCCATAGACACCAACCACACCCTTCGCCGTTGATTTTCGTTCCTTACACATTCCAACAAAACATGTTGGATGTCATACAGATCACCTTTAAAACCGATATTTAGAGGCCACGTGATGTCGAAAACATGAGATCACGTGGCTTCTTAACCTTTGGCCTACCACGTGGGGTTATTTTAACCCCAACACTTTTAAAATGCAACGATTTAATATTAAAACCCAACCGAATGATTCGATTTTCTCAGTAGCTGGAGTTTAAGACCTGACGCATCGATTCACAGTGTTGTGTCAGTACCCCCCGTACCGTGGTAGAGTGTGTACGCCCATAAAGTGACTCCTGGGCATTTTTAACCCCACGTTGTACGGGACGTCGCGAAAAATAAGTATACCTTTCTTTAGTTTTATGTTACTTAAACTTATAATGGGTGTTTTATTTATGTTATATTATATTTATTATAGATGCAGATATTCAATTAATCAGTAAAAATTAATGACGATCGTATTTCGGGATCGTTATTGAAGAATTTGAGTCATCGTCGGACAGTGACATCTTTCTCACTAGCAGTGCGGACGAACTTGATCATATCGGCGAGGCTTCTTATTTTGATAGTGATACAGAAGTGATAAGAAAACACGTTATTCAGCAACCATATACGTATATTCAACTCATCAGGATTGCACCATTACAACACTTAGCAAACTTTAACTAAATTAAATCACTTCTGTAGTATAATAATCCAAGATACAAATAATATACAACACTTGTTAACAACCTTCGGTTCGAGCGCTCGGTAAGAACTGCCGAATAAGGCGAGCATGCTGAATGGCATGAACGGGAATGAACTGAATGCATCGGCCATTCCGCTCATTCATCTCTTTTAGGCAGATTATATCCTTTTAATAAATATAAAATTAAATACAAAGCAAATCATACCTTTTTAAGTAAACAAATCACCAAAAATGTTACCAATTATTTGGAAATCATAACAGAAGTGGAAGATATTCAAGTTAACCATGAAGCTACGGTCGAAGATACAATATCGATACCGCAACTATTTTTCTTAGGCAAAGATCGAACAAAGTGGTATAAATCTCCACCTTTGTTATGTTCGTACGAGAGCAGTCAATATTATTATTATCATTGTAAGAATTTGTTTTTTCATGTTTAGACAGTTCTCTAGATTTAATTAATAAGTGAAAAATGCGGATTTGTTTGAAAAATACTTTTTTAAATTTTGTTTATAGCAACAAAAAAATTTTTTGTTGATTTTGTACAGAAGTTCTACGATTCTGATTTTTTCTTAATAAATGTTTGTTTATATACATTTTTTGTGTATTATTTATTTACTTATTATCATAAATAACCATAAAAGGTACGTAATCTTCTCTCACTTCAATTACACACAAACTAGAGGCTAGCACGTATGGGGTTATTTTAACCCCACGTGGTACAGGTGAGGATTATTTTTCACCTTGTACGCCGAAGGTTAACATGTCTCAATAGTCGAACCCAAAAATAAAAAGCGCTCTTTTGAACATTTTAGTTATAGGCCCACTCGGCCTCATAATAGACACTTGAGAGGTTGAGTGATCTTTGAATATGTTTACGTAGTCTTACATGCAGACTCAAGCCTGTTTCACAGAGGGGTAGGCAGAGATACCGGATATGCAATTGTCACGGGTATTTACTATTTCATCACTCTCATGATCTCACGATTAGATTCAAAACCGGAAAGAGGACAGGAACAGAACCGAAGGATTTACGAGCTGTAGCAAGCTTAAACGGAGCAATAACACCATGGTTAAAGAAGCGTACGATAAGCAACATACCGTGACACTGAATTCCTATTGAAAATCTTATTTAGTCCGGTCAATTTAGACATCAAAGGTTACGATAATTCCCATTAGCCTGAAAATTGGTAGGATTGTTCATTACACTATTATAAAGGAAATGTGAAAAGTACTCATCGATCCGGCACGTGCAAAAAAATTATACTCGGGGTCACAAAAACGGGTATTTCGCGATTTTCAAATAAATATAGGAGAATTTATCCATCAGAGTCTAAATTATCAGAAACTTATGCTCCCTCTTCTCCTTGTTCTTTGTCTTGTTCTTCCTCTCCTCCTTGTTTGCCTTCTTCATTCTGGGTGCAAGTATATTGCCCCAATAACGACATATTTTTTTAATTTACACCCCTTTTATCATATTCAACCCTTGCCAATATCTATGGTCATTCAATAGCTCCAAATTAAACAAAATCACAACAGATCAGTGGAATAGTAATATAATAATATCTAGGGACAATGGTTTTGCTGAAAATCGCGAATAACGCGTTTTTGTGACGTTTGACCCCGAGTATTTTTTTTGCACGTGCCGGATCGATGAGGACTTTTCACATTTCCTTTGTAATAGCGTAAAAAACGATCCTACCAATTTTCAGCCTAATGGGAATTATGTAACCTTACCCCTATTTTTTAGTCTAATTTGACCGGACTAATTGTAAATGTATCAAATCAGCTCAGACTCATACACAGAATCTCATACACTCATTAAACAATTTCGAAACTAGCTTATGCGTTTAACTGTTCTGAACCATACATGTTTAAGTACTGCACTATGTAAAAGGTAAGCCCTTGCCTATATATAGTGGGCTTCTTAATACATGCAATGTGATACCTAAAAGGAAAGTCCCAACAATTTTGTAATTAGATTAAGTTGAGATGATGCGGATAGCGCAAGAGCGGCAATTGTGTAGATCTTTGGAGGCAGGCCTTTGTCCAGCAGTGGGCGTCTTTCGGCTGATATGATGATGATGATGAGTTGATATAAATAAATACTATTTTATGTTTTAACTATTAGCTGTCCAGGCAAACTTCGTGCACCCATTTTTACGACATTTAAAAAGTATATTTGCTATTTTTTCATACAATACCTTTTCCTGGCAATAAGGAACATATAAAAGAAACATTTATTCAATTTTGTACAGTCGTTTGAAAGTTATAATAATAATTAATCTCAGGGTCGTGGGTTCGGGCCCCAAGTTGGGCGCCACTTGTAACGGATTAAAAGAATCGGCATAAGTTATAGATTATTTATTGGGTGTGAACCACGAACCCACATATTTTTTTTTATGTCAGAGGTCGACAAACGAGCAAGTGCGTAACCTGATGGTAAGTGATCACCGCCGCCCATGGACACTCGCAACCCCAGAGGAGTCGTGGGTGCGTTGCCGGTCATTAAAAGTCAGCAAACAAGTGTTGCTGACCCTTCCCCCCACCCCAATGAGCTCTGGCGACCTTACTCACACTCGGAAACATAACATTAAAATTACTAATGTTATTATTAAGGAATGTCTTCTATAAGGTGGAGGTACTTCCCCAGTCGGGCTGCTCTTTGAGCAAATGAACGCTGGGCCCTACTTCTCTTTATTACACATCACGTAGCTTATCAATAAAATTACAACCTTTTACGCGTCTATACGCGTAATATTACTCTCATTCGACTTCTACTTAACTGACACAGTAAAGAAATCAAAATGGCCGCGCGGTGTCTTCCCGTCCCGCCCGCATGCTTTCCCCTCAGGAGCCTGCGTCGAAACAGTATATCAAGTAACGAACTACAACCTAAAAGACACAGGTTAATTTAGCATTTAATTAAATTTGGGTATACTGGATTGATTAACGTATAAATCATTCAATAAATAAAAAACAATTTTATTCACATAGACATTAAAAAAGCGCTTGTAAATAATCAAATAGGTGCGCGTTATAAAGTTCGTTATCCAAGTAACCAATGACTCAAAATTGTAAGTAATACATAAGACTTATTCTACGTTAGTAAAAATATACCTCAGGGGAACATAAATATGTGTATACTGGAATACATGAATCACTGATGCCCCATTTCGTGAGAAATAGGGCAGCAGTGATTCATGTATAGGCAGTCCAATCTGCTTGCAATCATGGCCTTAATGCTGTTAGATCACCGTAGCCTAGTTGGTAGTGCTCCTGCCTACGAAGCTGGTGGTCCTGGGTTCGAATCCCGGTAAGTGCATATATTTGTGTGATGAGCACGAATAATTCTTTCTGAGTCATGGATGTTTTCTATGTATTTAAGTATTTATCTATGTATATAAGTACGTGTATCGTCGCCTGGTACCCATAGTACAAGCTTTGCTTAGTTTGGGGCTAGGATGATCTGTGTGACATTGTCCCTGGATATTATTATAAAAGTAAAAAAAAGAAAAAAAAAGAGTGGCCATGATTCCTGCTCACCAGGGACGCACACCGTTTGCGCACAAACAGACGTAGTTATGACCGTACAAACATTACAATGATAATTTTTAGGATTCCGTATCCAAAGGGTAAAACGGGACCCTATTACTAAGACTTCGCTTTTGTCTGTCCGTCCGTCAGTCAGCAGGCTGTATCTCATGCACCGTGATAGTTAGACAGTTGAAACTCTCACAGATGATGTATTTCTGTTGCAAATAAAAACCAAATTAAAATAAATATTTAAGGGGGCTCCCATACAACAAACGTGAATTCTTTGCTCGTTTTCATAGATAGTGCTACGGAACCCTTCGTGCGCGAGTCCGACTCGCACTTGGCCGGTTTTGTAATTTATATAGCTATATTACATTGATTTAAAACTGCTGCAGCCGAACAAAAATTGTAATATTTGCTTTTATATATACAAACTTCCTATTAATGTTATTGTTATTTGGCAAATTTAATCTATAAATAAATAGAAGGCACGTTATATCCGGTACTGCGTAAATAAACCAAAAATAAATCAATATCATACAGGATGTGACTCTGGATACATATTACGTATACTGTATGTGTTCAATTACGTTTATTTAGGAGATAATAGGAAATCAGTAAATATAAAACAACAATTAAATATCATACGTGAAAGATAAAATTAAAGATCTGTATCCTCAAAATAATTTAAAAAAATCATCTTACCTTGGTTGTCCCTATAGTAACTGTTAAGTGAACCAACCAATCGGGCCAACGGTTGCGAGTTCGATGCTCGTAAAAGTCAAATAATTTTGTTCATGAATAAATGTCTGTTGGTCTTGGAATGGGTGTTTCCTGTGAATGGAATTTTTTTAAGGCACAATTTTATCTTTTAAGGGCAACTTAAGGAAAATTGAATCCCTGTGTCGCGAGGTACTTAACAAACATATACAAGACAGACACAAAGTACATCCAGACTTAGTACAACTATTTATGGGACACACAAATAGCTGTACTGCAATGTCGCCTAGCCTTTCTCGCACTTATTCGTTGGATATATTGAGCATTAAACACATAAACAATTTATCTATTTAAATGTTTTACTCGCAAGCCACAGAAATTCATTAGTGGTACAAAATATTCTCACTTCCAACTTAATTGCATATATTGCATTATAGAAATATTTTAATCCTAATACTCGGAATACGGCCTTATCTTTTAAACCTAACCATACAACTGATATTTCGGATTTTTATAATCACAGCTCATTACCCATTCTCACAAATTAACTGTTTTTTCTACTAGTTGTTCTAGTTAACAACTAGTAGAAAAACAGATATTTAAATTTCTCCTAAATTTTATATTATAAAAATTCAGCAATTATCACACATTATGCACATGTGGTGCAGCAGTTAGGCAGTCACTTTGCCACTTCATTCCCGGGTTCGATACTCGCGCAGGACAGCTATTTGTGTGACCCATAAACTGTTCTTCTGAGTCCGGCGAGCTTGGAACCAGCACCCTCTAAATATGGTGTCAGTAAGAGAGTCCTAAATTTGATCTGGGAGTTTAATCTTTTGTGGCAGGATAGGCGCTCTAGCACGGTATCCTAGATTGTCAGAAGGTGCTGGTTCGAAACCTTTATACTTTCCCATTTTTGAGATAAAGTATCGCTGTTACAAAATGGGAGTGATGATTGGAGTTTGTAAAAGAAGGTTTATTTTATAGGCGGATTAAATTCTTGCAATTAATAATAATACGATATACATACTTATATAGATAGATAAATACTTATATACATAGACATAGAAAACATCCATGACTCAGAAACAAATATTCGTGCTCATCACACAAATATTTGCACTTACCGGGATTCGAACCCAGGACCACCAGCTTCGTAGGCAGGAGCACTACCAACTAGGCTACGGTGACCAAATCGACAGCACACTAAGAGAATCCGGTAGATTATAGTCCATTAAAGGCGTAGTACAATCAATATTTTCCTGATTGAAATAAGGTTGAAAATTTCATTTTTCTGATTGCATTAAATATTCAATAAAATACTACTTATGGATAAAAAAATACAACACCCCGATGGAACGAAGTTATTATTTATTATGTACAAAAAACATGTATAAATTTAACAAAAATAATCGTCGCGACACCACACTGCTTAATGCGAAAGAGAAAGACGAAACGAAAATATCTGGGTTGCTTTCTATAATAGAGAGAGAGAGAGACAGACAGAGAAACATGCGCACGGCCGCACGGCTTACAATAGCTTACTATAGCAAAAAGTGTCGTTAAAACTTTACGTCTTAATTTTTTCCGTTTAGCCCCCTTTCGCAACGCGCGATAAGGAACTTCGTTCCAATTATGTGAAATAATTGTTTTATTATTTATTACTAGCTGTGCCCCGCGGTTTTACGCGCGTTAAATTTTATAAATTATCACAGCTCCCCGTAGGTGATACCGTGATAAAATGTAGCCTATGTGTTGACCCGACCTCTTAGTAATATTCATGCAAGATTTGAAGTAAATCCATCCAGTACTTTTTAAGTTTAGCCCGGACATACATACAGACTAACAGACACACAGACAAAAATTCTAAAAACTATATTTTTGGCCTTGATATCGATTGTAGTTCACGCCCCAAGTATCCGTTTAAAAATATATTCAATGTACAGTTTTGACTTTCCTACGATTTTATTATATGTATAGATTTTTATTTAGACCACATGTGTAAACCTAGACATACGAAATGTGGCTATGAGAGTGTCTATGGGCGGCGGTGATCACTTACCATCAGGTCACCCACTTGCTCGTTTGTCACCCTCTTATATAAAAAAGGAAGAGGGATATCTATGCTCGCACCTCTCTCTCTTGCCTCTACAGTAATATACGAAACGTAACTCTCTCACGTTCTATATTGGATTTGGATATAATTAGTGTCCGTCTATTATATGTTTGTAAAGTACCCCGCGAAACAGGAATTAAATTTACTAATGCGGGCATTGTCTTTAAAAAAAAAAATATATATATATATATATATATATATATATATATATTCACTAACTTGTACGCTTGACTTGAGGAGTAGGCTGGTGAATGCGTAAGCGTTACGGAATGTGTGATCGGGCGAGGCGAACGGAAGTTGACAGGGAGATATAAGATAGTGAAGATAGAAAGAGAGGGAGTTACATTACGTATAAAACTGTAGGGGAGGGGTGCGAGGACACATTTTCTTTCTCTCTTTCTCTCATAGCCAGTTACGTTTCGAATATCTTCGTTTAACTTCAGCCATGTGGTCTAAACACACACACTCACACACACTCGTTTTTTTATCTATACAAATAGTGTCTGTTTGTAATATTAAAATAACCGTTTTTTACTACATGTATATGAATATATGTACGGTACATACACCAAAATATTTTTTTTTACAATTTTTGTCCGTCTGTTTGTTCCGACTTATCTCTGAAATGGCTGGAGCGATTTTGACGAGACTTTTATTGGCAGGTAGCTGGTGTAATAAGGAGTAACTTAAGCTACTTTTATTTTTGAAAAATCTTTTATTGATGAATAAACAAAAATATAGCTGTGTGGTGACGGCGACAAATATCAGAATCAGAATATCATCACCCCATCTCATCCCGTGGGGGGTGTAGAAGTCGACCCGAGGGAATATCTACCAGAGGACGGGAAGCAGCTTCCTTCTGAGTACTACGACCATCATACTGCGATCGCCAACCCGCCTGCCAAGCGTGGCGATTATGGCATATCCCCTCAAGATGATTCTTGAGGGAGGCTTGTCCAGCAGTGGACTTATTTAAGCTGTAATGATGATGATGATGAAACAAAAATAAAACCAAATAAACTAATTAACACGCGGGCGAAGTCGCGGGCACAGCTAGTATCTCATATTATTTACTCTTTAGAACTCAGCAATAATTCCCTTAGATTACACTTTAATCAATATTCAAATTAAAAATGTAATTGTCCCTCATATACAAAAGCCCCTCAGTCCCTCAGTCCCTCAGGTAGAATGAGTAATTCCCTAATGGACTATTAAACACAGAAGTCATTAAAAGTGCCGTGTGAAGTGTCAATGAGCACTTTATTATGAGGAAACATGCTTCCCAAATTGTCAAATTGAATTTTAGAAATTGCGCTTTGGTAACTTTGAGTGGAGCTTTGTTACATGTCTAATGACGTATGTAGCTGTGATTTGAATAATTATGAGTCTTTGAGAGACTTTGGACTCATTATCTATACATATAATAAAATCGTAGGAAAGTCAAAACTGTACATTGAATATTTTTTTAAAAGGATACTTGTGGCGTGATCTACAATAGATATCGAAGCCAAAAATATAGTTTTTAGAATTTTTGTCTGTGTGTCTGTTTGTCTGTATGTATGTCCGGGGTAAACTCAAAAAGTGCTGCATTCATTTGCTTCAAGTTTTGCATGAATATTACTTAGAGGTCGGATCAACATATAGGCTACATATTATCACGCTATCACCTACGGGGGAGGAGCTATGATAATTTATAAAATGTAACGCAGGTAAAACCGCGGGCACAGCTAGTTAATAAATAAATGTTATAAATGTTTTCATACAATGTGTACCTAAATATCTATGTTACTAGAAATAATAATGTATACAACTATATTACTACAAACATGTTCTGACTATTTACCAGCGCTTTTTTAAAGTCTACGTGATTAAAAACCTTTTTATTTTATTTATTATAGGTCATTCGAAGTGAGCCGATTCCTACTAAATTAATGGCAAATGTGCGATCTTAAGCTAAGCGGACTGTTGAGCACAATAAAACTAGGCTTGTGGCTAAAGTCGCTTTGGAGTATTTTCGTACAGTAAATAGCAAATAGTTAACAGGCATTTTTTTGCATTTTAACAGGAATGTTTTTAAATAACTCTTTAAATATAATCAATACTTACATACTATTAAACTTTAA
Source organism: Pseudoips prasinana (assembly GCA_951640165.1). NCBI lineage: Eukaryota > Metazoa > Arthropoda > Insecta > Lepidoptera > Nolidae > Pseudoips > Pseudoips prasinana. The sequence goes on from OX621260.1 coordinate 24,404,299, forward strand.
TAACTGTAAATAAAAAAACTGAATTCAAATCGACACCTGCGGATATATTTATGTATATTTTATTATACATATGTTAGTACCATTTGAAGTAGTGTAAAAGCTCTTTAAAAATAACAGTTAAAAAAAGCACTCTTTTATAGAAAAACATGGAATGAATGGATAAAAAAAACTATTTTATTGTCGAAAAGTGTGGGGTGTCCTTTAAGATATTATCAAAATGATAATCCTTTTTCTCATATTTGTCAATAAAATTTTTATTACTATTGACATCATGCACCCCACACCTAAATACATTTTTTCCATTATTTTAATTAGGTTTTCTAAATACGCGTGTTTTTTAGCTTTTATTAACAACTAAGTATGTATTTATTTTAACGTTTGATTTTTTATATAAGCGTGTTTTTTTAGTTATCTAAACTATTATGACGGTCACCGTAGCCTATTTGGTAGTGCTCCTGCCTACGAAGCTGGTGGCCCTGGGTTCGAATCCCGGTAAGTGCAAATATTTGTGTGATGAGCACGAATATTTGTTTCTGAGTCATGGATGTTTTCTATGTATATAAGTATTTATCTATCTATATAAGTATGTATATCGTCGCCTGGTACCCATAGTACAAGCTTTGCTTAGTTTGGGGCTAGGATGATCTGTGTGACATTGTCCCCAGATATTATTATTAATATTATTATTTTATTTATTGTATTTGTATTGTCTTTGTGCCAAGCAAGTGTTTTAAACACTTGCTTGGCACAAATATGTACAATACGGACACAAAGTTATAGAGGAACAATAAATCGCTAATCCTAATTATCCCAGTAAGCACAACGGATCTAACTGGTTAAAATATTGAATTGTTGCTTTAATCCGATGTTTTACAGTTCAAAAATATGTGCAAAGTTTCCGTTACATGAATACATTCATGTCAAGCTAATAAAAGCTTTATAAAACAGCCAAAAAGCTATAATAATAATTACAGACAGTCAAATGAATTTAAGAAAGGGTTAAACTTAGATATTATGGATCATGCTGTATTCTGACCAGGGGCTCTACCGGCTAAGTCGCCGAACATCGATTTCTTAAATGGCGTTCAAATAAATAAAGGTTAATAATTACTTAATCAATCGTTAAATCGGCTTCCATAAGCACATGTGACGTCATAAATGGTCCGGATTCGATTGTCAACGTTGAAGCCGATTTAACGATTGAATAAGTAATTTTTAACCTTTATTTATTTGAACGTCATTTTAGAAATCTATTTTCGGCGACTTAGCCGGTAGTGCCCCAGGCCTGGTCCCATGCGACTTCTTCCCGTTTCTTTTTAATCAAGCTTGATTTACGCTCTCAGTTAATAGAAAACATGTTTTCTAGGTTACCACGGGTAATTGGCATAGACGTTTTGAAACCCCAGTAAGATAAGTACTCACAACTTGACTGCCTCGTTGGTCTAGCGGTAGCGTGTGCAACCGCTGATAATAAGGTCCTGGGTTTAAATCCCGGGTCGGGCCAATAAGTGATTCAGGGATTTTTCCGTAAAAAAAAATTTCTCAGTATCAGCCAGAAGTCTGGAAGTTGGCGGTATTACACCCCCGTGCCTCAGAGAGCACTTAAAGCCGTCGGTCCTGTACCTGACCTCTTTCCAGTCGTGTCGCTAGTCGTCCCATCGGATCATGAGAGTGATGGAATAGAAAGTGCTCCTGTATTTGCGCACACACTTGTGGTCTATAATATGTCTTGCGCAATTGGCTAATCTCCATTGAGAAGCACTACCAACTAGGCTCCGGTAACCGTCAATTTCAAATTTGTGGTGTGGTGTGTGTCAAGGTGGTTCAATTTCAAATTAAACCACCTTCCTTCTGTTCTCTTTGTTAATCCAATTATCAGTGAACTTATTATTAATTCCAGTTAATCAATTAAGCTCGCGACCTTTTAAGCCTCAGGCGGCCGAATCTATTTTAATTATAGGTTAGTAAGAACCTTCACGAGTCAAAAAAGCGATTAATATAAGAATGACAGCGATACAGATTGGGAGGATGTTAATCTAATCCAATTTAAAATTAATCTGCAAGTTGAAAAGCCCGCCTGCGGGCTGCAGGCCGCTTGCCCAGAGTCGGGATGTTTTGGGTATCCTCGTAAATTTCATTAGAGACAACGTTACCACTGAGGGTATTTAAAAAGAAAATAAATGCCTACATTTATTTGACTTCGGCGATTCCGTAAAATAAAAAATATACTACGTTTCCGCGTACCATAGAGATATTTATGAAATTGTCGTCAACTTTTTTAATTCATATCGTATTTCCTGTTATTGATTTTGTCGTACGATAAAATCTTATTTGGCTTCACTTTTCACTTTTATATGGCGGGCCTGTTGAAAAGGTTGGCAAATACTTGCTTTTCACGCCGGCTTTCGTGGGTTCGATTTCCACCAAGGACAGATATTTGTGTGCATGAACATGTATGTTTGTCCTGAGTCTGGGTGTAATATCTATCTACTATATAAAAATAAGTCGGGTTTTCTTTCCTGACGCTATAACTCCTGAACGCACGAACCGATTTCCACGGTTTTGCATTCGTTGGAAAGGTCTCGGGCTCCGTGAGGTTTATAGCAAAGAAAATTTATAAAATTTAACGCGAGTAACACCGCTGGGCACAGCTAGTATAAGTATGTATTTATAAACGAAAAGTACTATATGTAGTTATGTGTTTCCACAACACAAGCTCTGCTCAGTTTGAGGTCAGGTGGCCGTGTGTAAATAATGTCTCAGGATATTATTATTTATTATTATATTTTGGTCGACTGCCTCTTTAGTGATGTTGAACTGTAGATATGCTGGATTCAAATTTCGGGAAAGTGAAATTTTACACGCTTTATTTTAAAGATAATTCCCGTAGTGTGTAATAAATCTCTATATCGTAGGGAGACTTTAAATGTGCAATCAACGGACACAAAGACAGTGATCATACAAATAGTTGGCCTACGCGGGACTCGAATCCCAAAACACGGGAGTGTCGAGGTAGTAACGAGGCCATCACTATGATCACTGCGCCACAAGTGCATTTATTAACCTCAATCCATGCCGAAACGTTGGGTAACCAAGGTAATGATTTGCCTATATCTTTATCGCGATTGAGACCCGTGTCCACAGTATATAAAAATGTGTACAAATCGCGAAAGTTTAAAAACATTAATTTACTAACCTGCTAGCAACTTTATATGTTGCTAGCACCAGATAATAAAATATAAGCTAGAGTCAACTAATTCACTGCATCTGATCCCAAACTAGACAAAGCCTGCACTATGGCAACCAGACAACTGATATATTTCTAAATTACATCATCAGCCTGATAACGTCCACTGCTGGACAAAGTCAAAGTCAAAAATTCTTTATTTCGTAAAAATTTTACATTTATGTGGAATCGTCATATTTTTTTACCCTACTGTGCAGTGCATGACGTGGCAGCTACTGAGAAACACTGCCAGAAAACTCAGTAGGAATCCTTTTTTAAAATAAAATATACTTAAAATTAATTACAATCATGTGTGTGGACTCAGAACAACTCAATCCCAAGCACTTTTATCATTTAAATAATCAGAAATTGTGTAATATGCCCTGCTACACAATTTGGCTTTAATAATTCTTTTAAACTTATTCGTAGACAATTCTCTAATATCATTGGGAAGTTTGTTATAGAATCTTATACATTGCCCCATAAAAGAGTTACTTATTTTACAGGCCTCCTACAATCTTATTAATGTTGCCATTTGGAGCAGTTTGCCGTAGTCACCGCGCTTAGCAGGAGAGTTGGTGACCACAGTTAGGTGATAGCTAGTACACAGGTTGCGCTGCAGCCCGAATACTTGATGTATTCCTTAATCGCCGTTTACGACACCCACGAGTGGTATGTTATTCTTTCTAGGCCGTAAACCACACGGCTAAAATATTTATAGTTCTAAATACATCATCATCATCATATCAGTTATCAAGGGGCACATATGTACAACAAACTACCACCAGACATTAAACATGTAAACTCATCTAATGCCTTCAAAACCCGATTATTTCAATATGTACAAGAATCTTACTTAATATCTTAACTTCGGGAAAGTGGGTACATTAGATGAGTACCACACCTTATCATAATAATGATGTATGTACTTAGGGAAACTACGAACTCGACCTTATGTAATTTATTATAAGTTATTATTTATTGTTCTCAAGTAAGTGACTTCTTTGTTTTTATTGAGAATATAGAATATTTAAACCTAAACGTAGTTGAAAGACGTCCACTGCTGGACAAAGGCCTCCCCCGAAGATCTCCACAATTTCCGGTCTTGCGCTATCCGCTAAATACATACATACATTGTATTGAAAAATAAAACACACCGGGACACATAACGATTAGTTGTGCGGGTCACACAAAGATTTGTCCAGTTTGGGGATCGAACCTACGACCTCTAGCTATACAGTCAAGAGCACTAATCACAAGACCAATAGGCCTGCCAAATGTCATAGATACACTATTAGTTAACATCAATATAACAGTAAGTACATATGTACAGACGCCAGCACATCAAGCTACCCCAATCTGTCAAATTTCCCCAATTGAAAGTGAACCTTATGCTTATGTGATAAAGTTGAAAATCTATAAAAGAAATTAGACAGATTGGGGTAGCTGAACGTGCTGGCGTCTGTACATAATCCTATAATAAAATCCTGCCGCCAGGATTCGCACTCTCGAGGGAGACGCGTGTCCGAATTTCCCAAGGGAGACACGGTAGGTATGGCTTTAACGAATCCGATAGTTTGATTGATTGCTATGTTACTATTGCATGGAGATCTATACGACATCAGATATTCCAGTCTCCCGGGAATGGTAGTTGAACGTGAAATTCGGATGAGTGAATATAAAATGTAAACATGTTAATGATAACTCTAAAACCGATTACATGTCTTTACTACGTAGGTAGGCAGTAGTGAAGGGTAATACAACTTGTATTCTTAGTAGTGTCAAACTTAAAATAAGGATAGGCGTCTAAAAGACTTAGAATAGAATTTATAAGAGCAAAAATGCCCTACGTTCATTCTGTGCACGCCAGGTTGCCATTACGCTAACCAAAAAACCAAGTTGGTTTTAAAAAACTAAATTCTGATAACATTTTTAAAAAGCAGTTGCTTTTCGTTTAAAATAATACTGGCTGTGCCACGCGGTTTTACCCACGTTAAACTTTATAAATTATAGCCTATGTGTTATTCGGATATATAAGCTATATTACTACAAAGTTTCTTCAAAATCCGCTCGGTAGTTTTGGCGTGAAGAAGCAACAAACATACACACACACTCACAAACTTTCGCCTTTATAATATTAGTGTGATTCCTATGAAATTGCACTGTTAGATAGACAATGTTTTATATAGATTTTTATATAATCTGTTATACAAAAAAGAACAGCTTCATGATTGCTGAGCTAAATAAATTAAGTAAATAAAATAAATAAATAATTATCTTGGGACACAACTAACACACTGACGGACCTGTTGGCGTGGTCGGTAGATACGCAGCCTTTCACGCCGGAGGTCGTGGGTTCGATACCCACCCAGGACAAATATTTGTGTGCATGAACATGTCTGTTTGTCCTGAGTCTGTGTGTAAATTATCTGTATAATTATGTATTTACAAAAGAAAAATAGTATATGTAGTATCAGTTATCTGGTTTCTATAGTACAAGCTCTACTTACTTTGGGATCAGATGACCGTGGGTGAATAATGTCCCAGGATATTTATATTACATTGCCATCTACTCCCAAACTAGGCAGAGCCTGTGCTATAGCAAATAGACAACTGATAAAAACTTACACCCAGACACATAACACAAAGAGTTGTCCTGGGGCTCTACCGGCTAAGTCGCCGAACATCGTTTTCGTGAATGGCGTTCAAATAAATAAAGGCTAAAAATGACTAAATCAATCGTTAAATCGGCTTCAACGTTGACAATCGATTCTGGACCATTTATGACGTCAGATGTGCTCATGGAAGCCAATTGAACGATTGATTAAGTAATTTTTAACCTTTATTAATTTGAATGCCATTTACGAAAACGATGTTCGGTGAATTAGCCGGTAGAGCCCCTGGTTCTGCTGAGTTGGTACTCTTTATCATAAATTGTACCTGGCTGTTGGCATTTGGTACACTCAGCTGTGCATAATATCCTACGGGTTCGAACCCGTAAACAGACACCTAAAGATGGTATAAATAGGTACTTATATATCATTCCACTGACGATGCAATTTTGAAGCGTTGATTCGATCAGAAGCATTTCTAATCAACGCTCCGGATTTCGTATCTACATATAACCGTTCAAAAAATTCCAACACCAAGTTTAAGCTGCCAAAAACCGCATTTAACTAGATAAGTAACTATTTAAAATTCCTAATATCAGTTGCTCGTAAAACTGAGTGAGAAACTTACCATATATTCACATATTCGGTTATACGTCGCCGTTGAAAGCGGCGATAAAGATTTATGACTCAATAATACTTTGATTATTTCACAGATTCGACGAAGTTGAATTTTATGAGGCATACGGGCTCCTTATTTAGGCAATAATGTGTCGTTATTACCATCCCACAATCCCGTGAAGACGATGGATCAATACTTTATGTGCTCTCGGGTTTAGATAAGGATGATTGCGCCGCTTCCTGATTTTAGAGTAAAAACTGTACCCTTTAAGCCTTATCATTAGAAGCAGGTTTTAATCTTCTTTAGTAATTATTAAGACCTAGCTGTGCCCGCGATTCCGTCCGCACATTTTGGAATGATTGTTTAAATGTTACTTCAGAATATGTATAATATTTTATCTCTTGTCGCAAATTTATAAAACATTACAATATTTCCATATATTGTTATTTTACACCCTTGCAGGTAAACATTCAATTCATATTTATTTGTATCGAATCAGCAGACAAAAAAATAGTTTCAAGCTTCTAAGCTCCAAAAATAATGATACTTCAATACAACTTTTCATACCTCCTTTCAACGCCTTATAATACTATTTCGCATTAAAAATGTACAAAAGCGTGAAAGCGCGTCAGACAGAGTTACTCTCGCATTTATAATATTAAGTAAGGATTGTTTATAGTTAATATTTGTGTTTTTCTTTTATTTACTTAAAGGTCTTTAATTTTGTTTACTCTGTATAATGCGATGCTGCATACCATGTCCATCGTCGGAGCATTATGCCGAGTGCCAACCATTTTTTTTCCAAATGCGTCGCACACACAATCTGTCTAAATTAGAAACGTCTTACCTACTTTATTGTAATATTTTATTTTATATTTAATTATATTTCTCTGTAAGATGCCTGTAATGATATTTTATACCTGTAATGTGCCGTTTTGGTGTCGTAATAAATGTTAATTCTTTCTTTCTGTTTCTTTTGATGCTCGGATTGCCTGATTAATTGTTATTTACTAGCTATAATTTAGTGTTTTATTATATTAGGACGGCATTGTCATCTTATTTGTGTTGTCCTTTGATAAAAATATCAAGAGTAAAATATCAAGTACAAGGCAGGTACAGACGCCAGCACAACAAGCTACCCCAATCTGTCAAATTTCTTTTAAAGATTTTCAACTTTATCACAAAAGCGTAAGGTTCACTTTCAATTTTCACTCTCATCTTTGGGACGGCTCCGCAAAGTATCAGCTAGACTCTTTGGATTCGATAGCCAGACGCGCTCGCAGGATAATCGACGATAGAGACCTAACAAGTAAAAAGCTGCAAAACTTGGATCATCGGCGTCAGGTTGCAAGCTTATCGGTTTTCTACAAGCTGTTTCATGGAGAATGCGCTCAAGACCTCCATGAACTTATCCCTCCATCTCCCTTTTTTCGTCGGGAGGCTCTCCACCGCTATGTCGTTGACATCCCATTATGCCGTACGAAGCGTTTTGCTTCCTCTTTCATCATACGCACGGCTAAGCTGTGGAACAACTTTCCAAACGACGTGTTTCCAGACTCATATAACATGGGTTTATTCAAGGTTAGAGTGAACAGGCATGTTATGGGTACGCGCGGTTCACCTTCGACCACATCTTCACATACCATCAGGTGAGATCGTGGTCAAGCGCTAACCCATTATGCATTAAAAAAAAAAAAAAAAAAAAATTGGACAAATTTGACAGATTGGGATAGCTTGATGTGCTGGCTTCTGTACTTACAATTGTACAAGGTTTTACTCGTAGTAATTAATTTCAATGCCCCAAATTGCTTATTATATAGGCCGTCTATAGTTTATGTAATAGGAAATTGCTGCTGGGAAAACTAATCAAATTTCTGGGGTAATTATTATTCTATATTTCAGACTCAGATCTACTTCAAGTCGAATTTTTCATATTCAAATAGGGTTTGGTAGTGTTGGGGCAGAAACCAGAAAACACAAACCAGAATTATTGTATTATTTTCTTAAATTTAAGACTCGTAAGACGCTCACCATAGCCTAGTTGGTAGTGCTCCTGCCTACGATGCTGGTGGTCCTGGGTTCGAATCCCGGTAAGTGCAAATATTTGTGTGATGAGCACGAATATTTGTTTCCGAGTCATGGATGTTTTCTATGTATATAAGTATTTATCTATCTATATAAGTATGTATATCGTCGCCTGGTACCCATAGTACAAGCTTTGCTTAGTTTGGGGCCAGGATGATCTGTGTGACATTGTCCCCAGATATTATTATATTCTGACAAATAAATGATTCTGATTATGATAGAACTCACTGGGTTGGGTATGGGTCGCAAAGCATGAATTGAAACCACAACTTTTAGCTATTAATATGATCAAGAAGAGTATATTCTGTTAAGAAGAGGTGCTTCCCCATCTGCTACATAAACACATGCATGCAGACTCTACACATATCAAACACATACCAGCCACGTTGGCGAGGTTGGCAAACTTTGCCTTTGACTCCGAATGTCGTGGGTACGATTCCCACCCAGGACAGATACATGTGTGCATGAACATGTCTGTTTGTCCTGTGTCTGGGTGTAACATCATCATCATCATCATATCAGCCGAAAGACGTCCACTGCTGGACAAAGGCCTCCCCCAAAGATCTCCACAGTTGCCGGTCTTGCGCTATTCGCATCCAGTGATTTCCAGCGACCCGCACAAGATCATCGGCCCATCATTAGGAGGCCTGCCCACGCTGCGTCTTCCGGTTCGTGGTCGCCACTCGAGAACCTTTCTACCCCAGCGGCAGTCGGCTCTACGAGCTATGTGCCCTGCCCACTGCCACTTAAGCTCGGCAATTCTTACGGCTATGTCGGTTACTTTGGTTCGCCTGCGAACCAAAGGGTGTAATCACACTAATATAATAAAGGCGAAAGTGTGTGAGTATGTATGTTTGTTACTTCTTCACGTCTAAACGGCTGGAGCGATTTTAATAAAATTTGGTATGGAGTGAGCCTCCTGGATTAACACATAGGCTTTAATAAAACCGTGTGGCACAGCTATTATCTATATAGTAGTAGTATACGTAGTGTATCAGTTATCTGGTTTTCATAGTACAGACGCCAGCACATCAACCTACCCCAATCTGTCAAATTTCCCCAATAGAAAGTAAACCTTATGCGTATGTGATAAATTTGAAATCTATAAAAGAAATTTGACAGATTGGGGTAGCTTGATGTGCTGCCGGCTGGACAAGCTCTGATTAGTTTGGGATCAGATGGTCGTGTATGAATAATAGTATAGAGATTATATAGTTATATTATTACAGAGTTCTAGCGATTCACCAGGTTAACGATTATCAATTACTAACTATTAAAATGCCTATTCGTTTCTTTTCCATACGATATATAACTGTATATATTTACGTTAAGGTTATAAATTTATCTTAATATCCCCTTATTTCTGCAACTACAAGTAACATAGACCTCTCGGCACAAAAATAATATCATACGTTTATGTTCTTACGTCGTAACGTACAACATAAAGGCAGTTCCACACGCTATCGTTACTTTATCAGTGTCGGCGTTAGCTATAACGGTAGGCTTGATAAGTCGCGTGTCAACGTGTCATGCGATGCCCTTTTAGTAGCGATTTTTCTGCCTCAAATGGATAAGAGGGAAAAGGGAACGTTACGTGGGTAACATTAAAGCTGTAACCAAGATATGTCTCTATATAACTTGTTCCTCTGTATGATGTAAGTATACGTATTTTTCTAATTCAAATACAATTCAAAAATCATTTATTCCTTAAAACATTTACAATTATTTGGAATTGTAATTTTTGTTTCCCCTACCGTGCAGGGCATGACGTGGCAGCTACTGATAAAACCCTGTCAGAAAACTCAGTGGGAAGTCCTTTCTTTTTTTTAAATAAAATATACTTAAGTAAGATTAGTTACAATTACTTATGTGTGTTGACTCAGTACAACTAAATCCCAAGTCTTTTGTCACTTAAATAATAAGAAAGCTTGTAATATACTACATAATTTGGCTTTAATAATTCTTTTAAACTTATTCGTAGACAATTCTCTAATATCATTGGGAAGTTTGTTATAGAATCTTATTACATTGCCCCATAAAAGAGTTACTTATTTTGTGGCGACGGGTAGAATGCAATATGAGATTATTCTTATATCTAGTATTTATATTATGTTTATCGCTCCTTTTACAGAAGGAATCGACATTTTTATGCAATACTGATATTGCGTAATGGTCGCAATAATAATATTCTATAATATAATATCCTGGGACATTATGCACACACGGCCATCTAATCCCAAACTAAGCAGAGCTTGTCCGCACGGTTACATATCAAGCGATACATTTCCAGTATAAGCTGATCTCGCGTTAAATAGGATTTCATACAATGAGAGGTCAGGTTATATTCGAAATGTATAGCTTGATATGTAGCCGTGTGTACTATAGAAACCAGATAACTGAAGTACTCCTAGGGGTCGCGGCGGCAGTGTGAGAAGTGTCCTCTACTGTCGCCACGTACAAGCGGCTCCGGGATGACAGCGATCTGTTTGTGGCGCAGTCGCTGTGCCGTACTGGCAGGAGTCGGCAATAGGGGAGGGCAATCCAAAGGAGTCCTCCCAGGGTACGTGTCCCGACCATCTGGGACATGGCGCAAAAGGGGGGTACCGGAGCAGCATACCCGCGTTCCCGGGACTCCCCCATCAGGCGCCAAGAGAAGTCCACGGCAGGTAGGTTTAGTCGGTGCAAGTCTGACATACCCACCCGCAAACACTTTTTGCGGGTGGCATGCGAAAGCATTCCCCGTGCCTTATCAAAAAAAAAAGATAACTGAATACTAACTATACTACTCCTTCTTTTTTGTAAATACATACTTATATAGATAATTACACCCAGACTCAGGACAAACAGACATGTCCGTGACATATGTCTGTTCTGGGTGGGAAACAAACCCATGAACAGAGAGCATTTACAAACCACTCCAACCCGTCCGTCAATGAAGTAGACTCTACGTCAATACATACACTAAATATAGAGGTATGGCAATACCTACCTGAAGTACCTGTTTGCCATACCTACTATTGGAATAAAATAAAATAAAAAAGGTTATTATTCACGTAGACTTTAAAAAAGCGCTTGTAAATTTATAGTCAGAACATGTTCATAGTAATTAATTTATTATTATTTCTAGGTACATATAGATATTTAGGTACACGGATTGTAGGAAATAATTTACAATAAGATTTATTTTATAATAGTAACGATATTTAGCTAACTTAAATTAAGTTATTATCAAGGATCATGTGTAGGTTTAATTATCTGAATTTTCAATTGTAGCTATATTTTTACTACATATTTTCTGAATGGTTCTGTCTATATTAAGGTACGAATTAAATGTTATTATTGTGGTGGACCTTGTGTTTATAACGACGGTCGCGCTTTAATGCTACCAAACCAGCGAAACAAACTCAGCGAGTGTCTCTACTACCGGTCTCAACACAGCCCAGTTGAGACGCTCCGGCGAAACATACTCAATCAACTATAAAAGCTCACTTACGACCCTTAAATTGATCCTCGGTGCTTTTGCAGCTGGCTTCTCTAGTTGCAATTCTCTCGTTTTGATTTTCGTTTCGATTTGAGTTTTGGATGTCGTTGAAATACAAATCCGAGGAATGATCATACCCTGACGGGAAATGTACAGACGCCAGCACATCAAGCTACCCCAATCTGTCAAATTTCCCCAATTGAACGTGAACCTTATGGTTTTGTGATAAAGTTGAAAATCTATAAAAGAAGTTTGACAGATTGGGGTAGCTGGATGTGCTAGCGTCTGTACATTTAGGGGAGGGCACAATGAGTGAGTGTTGACACAGTAATTCTCGAGGGTCACTTCGCTAAATCTATCGACAGACTTCCTTTACTGTATTTTTGACTAAAATGGGTTTTATTTTCTTTATAAATTTAGGAAGGGCTGGGCTTATTTGTGCTACATAATACAACTATACATTTTATTCAAGTTTAGTACTAAATTTTTCGTTACATCTTTTGTATGTATTTTATTTTTACTTGTATTTTTAGGTACATATACAACATGTAACGTAATTAACGCACACCCTCAAACACCCCAATTAGAATATTATGTTACATTCATAATACATACCTACACTGAATTTTTTATTTAACATGAATATATGCATTGATTGTTATTGACTAAATTAGTTTCTTGGAATAAAGTTTTTATTTTGTATTGAATGATGGAATTTCTAAGAATACAAATAAAACTGCGATTTTAAAAGTCTTATTACTTTGACTTAAAGTCCAATTCAATTTGTTTTGACTGTACAGGATTAGTATCACCATAATTTGCGTAGTTTTAATTATTATTGCTGCTGTGTGGTGACGGCGACAAATATCGGAATCAGAATATCATCACCCCATCTCATCCCGTGGGGGGCGTAGAAGTCGGCCCGAGGGAATATCTACCAGAGGATGGGCAGCAGCTTCCTTCTGATTACTATGACCATCTTACTGCGATCGCCAACCCGCCTGCCAAGCGTGGCGATTATGGCATATCCCCCGAAGACGGTTCTTGAGGGAGGCTTGTCCAGCAGTGGACTTATTTAGCTGTAATGATGATGATGATGATGAATTATTATTGAGATAAAATTACCTATTTTAAAAATGATATAAATCGTTTCAGTAAACGATTCTGAATAAACTATTTTCAGGATGTGCGTTAATTAAGTTACATGTTGCCTTATAACCGAATCATCATCATCATATCAACCGAAAGACGTCCACTGCTGGACAAAGGCCTCCCCCAAAGATCTCCACAATTGCCAGTCTTGCGCTATCCGCATCCAGCGATTTCCAGCGACCCGCACAAGATCATCGGTCCATCTTGTAGGGGGCCTGCCCACGCTGCGTCTTCCGGTTCGTGGTCGCCACTCGAGAACCTTTTAACCGAATAAATATATTTATTTTTTTATATAACCAAATGAAGACCCATTTTGACCCATCGTATTAATGGCATCATACAAATGTAATGTCCTACTAACCGAATTTCGGCCACGGCGGCCAGTCTCAATGGACACTAGCCACTAGCCGAGGGATGTATTATAATGCACAAGTGTATGCGCAAATGTAGCCGCACGAGGTAGAGTTGTGTGCCGGTATTACACAACTCCCAGTCTTTGAGCTGATAATGAAAAATTTAATTAGGTAATAGAAAAATCCCATAATCACTTTTTGGCTTGACTCGGGATTTGAACCCAGGACCTCATTATCTGCGGTTGAACACGCCACCGCTAGTCCAACCAGGGAGTCACAAATATACCGTGGTTTCAGAATGGTAACAAAATTTTTGTTCATTAACCTTTTGACCGCCACGGTCATGTATAAATGACAAACCTAATGTGCCCAGCATGCAACGGTATGACTACATGGTCGTGACATGAAAAGGTTAAAATGCAGAAGCAGGTACTACCCATTATAATTATTATAGCACAACATCCCTTAGTTAATTTGAATGACCATAAGTAGGTCTAAAAGTATCACGGTTAGTCGTTCCCCAATTCTACTGGTTCGTATTTACGATACAATCTTATTCCTTACGCGACGTCCTGCGTGAGCGATCTAAACGCGAACGCGAAGCGGCGCGAAAACAACAAACAGTCGAAGCCTATTGAAGTGGCCTACGTGACCAAACGCGCGTGCGGTGCGGTGCGGAGCGACGCGACATGAAGCAAACGCGATCAGTTGGCTTGATATTTTCGCGCGAACTGGGTGCGGTGCCATCGTGTTTTTGCGGCGTCGGTGGCGGCTTCGCGAGATGATACGCGTGCACGTAGGACATAGCCACCGCGTCGCACCGCATCGCATTGAATTCGCGTGTCACCGCTTCATAATCGCGTTCGCTTTGAACCGCCTACGTAGGACCTACGTCCTACGTAGGCGGTTCAAAGCGTTAGACATCTTCGCTACCATGAGCAGAACGATCAGCTTGGCTATATGTTCTCAAGTGTAATATCTACGGGCCTTATTAACATTGTGGCCATCAATATAGTGCTCGGCGAGATTAGATATAACATCGGCAGTAGTAATACCGACATCTATGGAGCATGACGTCAAACGATGGGAAACCGCAACAGACACGATATCAGTTTGTAATCCCCTGATTAAACATCTAATTGTTTCTGACCTAATGACAGTCAATTGTATTGTCTATTAACAGTGAATGATAATAAAGCAAATATTACTGTGTCGATCAAATAATAGCTATATTTATCAGCAATATAAAAGTGTTTCCGAGATTTATAGAAAACTTACATACTAGTATAGAGAGGTAGGGCACAGCGTTCATTCGCTCAAAGAGCAGCCCGACTGGGAGAAAACCTCCACCTTACAGAAGACATTCCTTAATAATAACATTAATCATTTTAATGTTGTCTAATTAAGGTCGCCAGGGCTCATCAGGGGGTGAGGGGGAGCAAAAAAACTTGTTTCGCACTACTCTTAAAGGCCGGCAATGTACCCACCACTCCTCTGGTGTTGCGAGTGTACATGGGCGGCGGTAATCACTTACCATCAGGTGACCCACTTGCTCGTTTGTCGCCCTCTGATATAAAAAAAATCAACTAGGTACATTGATTTAAATGATTTTCAAACAATATTGATTCTAACTCTCGTACAAAAATATCTTACTAGTACTAATAGCACATAGCTCGAAGAAATGACGGGCGTTGGAGCTGGAAGGTTCTCGAGTGGCGACCACGAGCTGAAAGACGCAGTGTGGGCAGGTGCCTTCTAGATGGACTAATGATCTTGAGAGGGTCGCTGGAAACTGCTGAATGCGGATAGCTCAAGACCGGCAATTGTGAAGATCTTTGGGGGAGGCCTTTGTGCAGGAGGAAACGTATTTTGGTTGACTTGCTTTATTTATTTATTTACTTTAATTAAAACGGTAGAACACCAATTACAGTAATTAAAGATAATTATTACAATGATCAATTAAAATATTAATAAGCGAACATAAACATTGATTTTAAAACACAATCATACATCATTCTCACTGAAACGCAAACATTCTAACAATATATCCGACCATCCATTCATGATGATGATTACGATGAGTCGTCGGCTTTAATGGTATCTGATACTTATTAACACCAGCAAAAGTACTTAACATTTTATATGCAACTAAGCCTTTCAAAACCATCTCTTTTTATCCATTTTATTTTTAATAATCTGCATGACGTGAAATCAATGTATTACGTACATTATGTATCAACTCAAAAGCAGTTTAGTATAAATCCCAAAACAAAGGTACCAACAACATCCACGTTGTACCATTCGTACGAAATTACGTTCCCATTCAATTTGCGATGTTTCGTCTGTACTAGCGGGATGTTTCATCGGTTTATAATCCAATGGAATCGCGATGTGGACAATATTCCCGGGTCTGCTTCACTCCACAAAAGACCTTTCAGATATACCGAAATAGCCGATGTACAATAAACGTAATATCTATCAATTCTATTTTGATATCGAATGTGGTTTTGATTACTTGTCGTACATTAAAATATAATGATCTTGTTGTCTAGTGTTCAGGTACCTTATATTATTATTATTTGTTGTTGGTCACCCCATATCATCACCCGGGTGTCGGAGTTTTGGCGCCAACGCGGAAAAAGACGCATCGAGGCTATGTTTTGTAAATATGATGGATTTTTAGACATAACATCTTCGACAACGTACACAAGTGGAGGAAAGTGCGATATTGCCGTGAATTGTGATTTTCCGTGTTGTACCAAAACTCCATAAAAGCCTCTAGTAAAGTCTCCACTGCTTTACTGGGGTTGGACAAGGTCTATGTATGACTTGACTGTGACGGACTTTACTTGACAATGACGGAAATAAATGATATAAAAATATATTTACTGAAGGCTCATAAGGCCAAAGAAGCCAGAGCCGTAAAATGGAATTAAAAAAAAAAAAAAAAAAAAAAAACCCGGGTGTCGTAAAAGGCAACTAAAGGATATACCACGTAGTCGGGCAGCAGCGCCATCTGTGTACTAGCTGACGACCCGGTTGGCGTGGTTGGTAAATGCTTGCCATCACGCCGCAGGTCGTGGGTTCGATACCCACCTAGGACTATTATATGTTTGCATGAACATGTCTGTTTGCCCTGAGCCTGGGTGTAATTATTTATATAAGTATGTATATACAAAAGAAAACTAGAATATGTACTGTATCAGTTATCTGGTTTCCATAGTACAAGCTCTGCTTAGATTGGATACAGATGGCCGTGTGTGAATAATGTCCCAGGATATAATTATAAAAAACTACCACCTAACTGCGGTCACCAACTCGCATGCCAAGCGAAAAGCACCATTATAAAAACATATGGGGGAGGCCTATATACTAACTACTAATGATCTGTATGTTTGCTAACACTAGGTTAAGAACACTGTTACTAACAAATATGGACCAAAGTCTGAAATAAATGTATATATTATTATTATTATTATATCCAGCAGTGGACAATTTTAGGCTGATAATGATTAAAAAACGCATGCAGGGGCTCTAACGGCTAAGTCGCCGAACATCGATTTCTTAAATGGGGTTCAAATAAATAAAGGTTAAAAATGATTTAATCAATCGTTAAATCGGCTTCCATGAGCACATGTAACGTCATAAATGTTCCGGAATTGATTGTCAACGTTGAAGCCGATTTAACGATTGATTAATTCATTTTTAACCATTATTTACTTGAACGCCATTTAAGAAATCGATGTTCGGCGACTTAGCCGGTAGAGCCTCTGGAAGTCGTTTGATATCAAAACTTCCCACGTAATTAAGTCACTGGAGCTAAGAAACAACTAACAAGCCAAATAATATAAACATTTTTACTAAAACGGTGTAGAGTCACGGTTTATAAATCCGTTTATTTTTGTTTTATAGTTTAACGAGGAGCAGTATTATGGCTTCCGCGCTCCGCTGAGGTTTCCCTAACTCAATTCATTAGTTAACTAAGTAGGTAACAAATTCTAATTACGCTAGGTACTGTAAAGTTTTATATTAGTGAGAGGGAATTTAAATAGAAATGTTGCCGATGCATGATGCGTATCATGATTCAACATGTCAGCGGAATGACGCCCACAGCTGGAGATAAGCCTTCCCAAAAGATTTTCCACAAGGGAGTAGTGTCCATCATTTAAGCATCGTCCCAACAGAGTGACCTCTATTGGGACGTCGGTTTGCAACCGTGTTGAAGATGCTTGTGATTCAGCTGCTTCAGTTTGTCCAGCCGGGCTTAAATATTTATTTTATTTGTTTTTTAATATTTGTTGTTATAGCGGCAACAGAAATACAACTACTGTGAAAATTTATATGTCTAACTATAGCGGTGACAGACGGACAGACAGACAGCGAAGTCTTAGCAATAGGGTCCCTATACCCTTTGGGTACGGAACCCTAAAAATGATAAGATTTATGATATATATTAAAGAGAGGTAGGGCACAGCTTTCATCCGCCCCAAGAGCAGCCCGACTGGGTAAGCACCTCCACCTTACAGAAGACATTCCTTAATAATAACTTTAAAGTTGTGTATCTGGGTGTGAGTATGGTCGCCAGAGCTCATCGGGGTGGGGGGAAGGGTCAGCTACTATTTTGCTGACTCTTTTAAAGGGCGGCAACACACTCGTGACTCCTCTGGTGTTGCGAGTGTACATGGGCGGCGGTGATCACTTACCATCAGGTGATCCGCTTGCTATTACATAAAAATAAACAAATTTGAACTATTACAAACTATATTGCAACATTTGAACATTTTTGCTGGTTTTTCTAGCATAATATATTAAAATCTCAATATAGCTTTTTGTTAGTATATTCCCTCTATCCAACCCGTATTATGTTAAACATAAGCGAAACCATTTAAATCAAAAGGCATACCTAGATACAAATATCACGGGAGTACGTGCCTGACATTAGATTTATACTTCGCTCCGGGAGAAAATTATGGAGTAGGAGCTTTAACACCTAGTTTACTTGAGAAACGCGATACAATGCATTCAAATGCAAACATAGACCGATATTTTACCGTTAAACCGACACCGGATTCCACTGCATTGCCTTTCCAGCACTATGATCTATATAGGAGGAACAAGAGGAGCATGCCAATTTAGATTGAAACTGTTTTTATTGATATGACTTTTAAAGTTACTCCAAGATGTATTTTTGAATTTTGTATTTATTCATTTATTTTCAAATTTATGTACACACTGAAAGTATAAAAGAAAGAAAGAATAACAAACAAGAGAAGACATTGCACAAAGGTACTACTTATTCTTTAATCTATTCCAGTAGACCTGCAAGAGGAGATTTTGGAAGAGGGGAAGATATGAGTGTGTAGGATGATATACATACATACGAACAAAATACATAAATACATACATACGAACAAAATACATAAATACATACACACGAACAAAATACACATATACATAAATACATACATAATTAAAAATAATAAACTACATAAAATACATATATCTAAGGCAAAGAGGAAAGGAAGTGTTCTTTTAAATAAATAAAACAAAGTAGATAAAAATAAAATTAATAAGGTTTTTATCCACGTAGACTTTAGTAATATAGTTAAGTATACAAAATTCTTTCTAGGTATAGACGCCAGCACATTAAGCTACCCCAATCTGTCATTTTTTTTGGTGGTTGTACATGGTGTTTGTACATATAGATATTTAGGTGCACGCTACGAATTGGATGAAAATATATATGACGGCGTTTACGTCAAAACATCAGGTTGACACGACTGTCAATGTCAACCTAGCGAAGCGTCATTGTCGATGGTGGTGTGGGCGGCCATCTTGAAGTCACTTTTGAACGAGACGGCGCCCGCGCACCACGCTTGTGACGAATCGCTGAGAATCTTCGCCATCAAGATATTTTAAGATTTCATTTGATTGATTTTACATTGTAGTAATCACTAAACATCTAATTAAATCGTGATTCTTGTGAATTACGTTGATTGTGATTTGAAGTAATTTATTTCTGTTCCGCCCTCACCTACCCATGAAATTATAAGAGGATGAGTTGTGGTGAAGAGCCTTCAGGCCGTCCTGCCTCCACATCAGAAGTGGGATCAAGAACCGAAGATAAGCCACATCATGGTGAAGATATTTTTCGAAAAATGTTTGAGCTAGAAAATAGCCGGATGTTGAGTCTGATGGAAGCGATTAAAAATCAAGTGAGCGCCCACAATATAAAACAACTCAAATTCGACCCCAAACTGACACAAACGCACGTGCTTGGGCATACTGTTGACCTTTGTTTCGGTGAAAATCATTTATAATAGCTATGGTGCGCTGAAAAGCACGGCGTCGCAGTGGCTATCACAAATATCGTTCCTTGAGATGCGGTGGTTGCAGATTCGAGTTATTTACTCCACGGAAAGATAGTGTTGAAACACCCGCGACTGACCTCATTAACCTGCAAAATAGGAAACGCAAGGAAAACGAATATCTGTGCGTGACCATACATAAACCTCAAAATGGCCAAATATGAGCGAAGACTACATTGCTGTCCACTGCACTGTCACATTCGTCAAAATTCCACAACCACCTACAACGATTAGCCTTCAATACGGAGATTATTACGAGAAAGAAGCTGCAGCGAGAATTGAAACCGTCTACTTTTATGAAAAGGAATGCGCCTCAAGTAGCTGAATATAATTGTGTAGACGCAAAACGATCCGAAACTGTATCGTTCTTAATGTGGTTTTATAGTGTTTTTAAATTGTTTTTTTAAAGTGCTTTTAAAGTGTTTTCAGTGCGGCAAGCTAGGACATGGTGCATGTGAGTGTCGTCCGAAAAAGAGAAGGTCAAAAACGCCGGCAGCAACCTGGTCTTCTGCGACCAGAAACCAGACATCGCTGCTGTTTACGCTGTGGCCATTTAGCTTCGAAGTGCAACCGTGGCAATGAACAACGTGATGCCCGTTAACGTCTACGTCGTTAACACACCAGAGAGGACATTTTGGTGAGTAGTTCCATGTTTATACGTTTCTAGAGCTGATTGCTCACTTATGACTCATGAGCTGATTGCTCACAAGCTACAGACGGCTTATAAATTTCGAGCAAAACTGTTTAATAATGTTGTTAATTATTCTTGTAGCTTACAAATTTCAACACAGATCGAGATCGATAATGTTTCGTTGTTTTTCATGGACAACCCAATCGTCGTTTACGTTATGATATCATGATTTAACGCTATACTTAAATAATCGTCCGAGTCGGTTGCCTCGAGAGGGCTGACTTGTCATGGATGATCGCTTGCTATATCCAAGACGAATTGTGTCGTCCAAGTCAGTTGCCTCGAGAGGGCTGACTTGTCATGGATGATCGCTTGCTATTTCCGAGACGAATTGTGTCGTCCGAGTCGGTTCCCTCGGGAGGACTGACTTGTTCTGGCTGCTTGCCTGCTAAGTGTAAGACGAATTGTGTCGTCCGGGTCACATCCTTGTTAGGATTGGCTTGTCTAGATGTTCACAAGAACGAAAATGTGCTGTCTGGGCTAAATTCTAGCCAGTTATGATATCTAATGCGTTTCTCGACTGGTCTTACTGAAGTGTAGTCCGAGTCACACCTCACGGTTGACTAAGCGGTACACTTGCCTGGTTAGTCCAAGTTATTAAATGTTTTTAGTGTTTGTATACTGATGAAAATTATTAAGTCAGGATGAGCGAACGGACTATGCAGTTATCTTAGTTTGTTTCAGATAAATCGCCCGTGGACGGTCGTATGTCAATCCGGCCGTGACGGCGTTTACGTCAAAACATCAGGTTGACACGACTGTCAATGTCAACCTAGCGAAGCGTCATTGTCGATGGTGGTGTGGGCGGCCATCTTGAAGTCACTTTTGAACGAGACGGCGCCCGCGCACCACGCTTGTGACGAATCGCTGAGAATCTTCGCCATCAAGATATTTTAAGATTTCATTTGATTGATTTTACATTGTAGTAATCACTAAACATCTAATTAAATCGTGATTCTTGTGAATTACGTTGATTGTGATTTGAAGTAATTTATTTCTGTTCCGCCCTCACCTACCCATGAAATTATAAGAGGATGAGTTGTGGTGAAGAGCCTTCAGGCCGTCCTGCCTCCACATATAGAATACAATTTATTCTATAATAGTAATGATATTTAGCTAGTTACCTTACTGTCCATATTTATACTGTGGTATACGTAAATATATCTGTCAAAAAAACTCAAAATCATTTATTCCGTAATAAAATTACATTTATGTGGAATCATCATTTTTTTGAGTGCATGACGCGGCAGCTGAGAAACACTGCCAAAAACTCAGTAGGAATCCTTTTTTAAAATAAAATATACTTAAGAATAATTACAATCATGTATGTTGACTCAGAACAACTCAATCCCAAGCACTTTTGTCCCTTAAATAATAAGAAAATTTGTAACATGCCCTGCTACACAATTTGGCTTTAATAATTCTTTTAAACTTATTCGTAGACAATTCTCTAATATTAATGGGAAGTTTGTTATAAAATCTTATACATTGTCCCATATTATGTTACTTATTTTGTGGAGACGGTTAGTATGCAATATGAGATATATCTAGTATTTACATTATGTGTATATATACGCTCTTTTTATGTATGTTAGGACACCGCGTAAAAGCAAATCGCTAAAGGATCTTCTCTTGCTTGGCGTAAGATACAAGTCAGGTTTATCAGATAAGATCTAACTTGTACATTAGGAGTGATAATAACATTAGTATTTGTAAGTAAGTTAGTTAATTTGCTAAGTATAAGAACATACGTAAAGAAGCAAAGATCACGTCGTGGCTAGCTCGACACAAGTACCTTCGCGTACAAAGCCAATGGACATCTTGGGACAGATTCCAAAGACTAGTATCGTCGTTTACGAAACTTAGTCAGCATTTAGTTCGTGACTCCATTCAGAAACTATTTTGTACTACCAGAGCTACAGTCGTTGTTATATTTCGTCTGGAGAATACTTACTAATTTTATAAATGCGAAAGTAACTGTCTGTCTATTGCACTTTCACGCTAAATCTACTTAAAATAAATAAAAAAGGTTTTTATTCACGTAGACTTTAAAAAAGCGCTTGTAAATAGTCAGAACATGTTTGTAGTAATATAGTTGTATACATTATTATTTGTAGTAACATAGATATTTAGGTACACATTGTATGAAAACATTAATAAAATTTATTTTACTATAGCATTGATATTTAGCTAGCTCGTATCAAGTTATTGTCAAGAGATTATGTTTATTTATCTAGTTTAAGTCTAATATTTTTACTACATATTGTCATTGGTTCTGTCTATATTAAGGTATTATTCACTTAATAGATTTAAATGAAATTTGGTACACAGATAGTGAAGAGCCTAAGAAAGGGCATAGGCTATTTTATAATGAGTAAAAAGTATGTAAGAGGTTGAGAGGGGGGGGATGAAAAGTTGTATGAAAGTGTTGTGACGCCGATCTCCATGGTCGTGCACCTGCGTTCGTCCAATAAAACGTTTTAAAAAGAAATAATTAAAAGTAAATCATTTGAAAATAATTCAAACAAATTTCACCCGTCATTCAACCAAAGAACCCGATTTGCTTCAGATCTGATCAGGTGGGCCGTTAGCTCGTCTGATTCCTAAGGCACAAATAGAAAAAAAAACCCAGACCAAATATTCGTGTTCAACACACAAATATTTGTCCTGGGTGGTTAACCAGGCTTAGTCAGGGTCACTAACCTCTAAACTAATAGGCCAGTTATGGCTGGTGGAGGTACATAGGTGGTAGGTTTTATAGTAGTTCTCACACTAATATATATATTTTACACACTATTATAGTAGTTCTCATACAAACATTCATTATATAATTCTTAATCCATACATATAATAAAATCGTAGGAAATTCAAAACTGTAAATTGAATATTTTTTAAAAAGGATACTTGGGGCGTGATCTACAATCAAAGGCGAAGCCTAAAATATAGGTTTTAGAATTTATGTCTGTTTGTCTGTACGTATGTCCGGGCTAAACTCTAAAAGTACTGCATGGATATATTTCAAATTGTGCATGAATATTACTAAGAGGTCGGGTCAACATATAGACTACATATTATCACGCTATCACATACGGGGGAGGAGCTGCGATAATTTATAAAGTTTAACGCGGGTAAAACCGCGGGTGTTAACGCCTGACGCTCGATGAAAGCAATCCACGATGCATCTTTTTCTAATTAGTGTCACCAAAGGCATTATGCATAGTTTTAAGTGATGAATCATTCATTAAACCTATTATCTACCATAACCAAGTCGTCCGTGATTTTATTTATAAACCATCCCCTACCGGCCATCTTCATCCCCGCACATGGTCCTTCGAGCCGGATATAATACGAACAAGTGTTACTGTTTTCAAAGTATAAATCGAGAAATAAGAAGAAAAATACTGGATATAAGAAGACCGGTCAGAGGGTTCCATGTGATACATTGGTTGGTGTGGTGTTATGTCTAGATTGCTTATTAAAGTGAACCCAGCACTCAGGTAGTAAATACCTAATTATTGTTTTATTCGTAGTTCGATTAGTCATACATAAGTTATATAACCTATCGATGCACAGTGACCGACTTGTTTGCACTTTTATATTGAAATTGTATCGAATGCGTAGATACAGTTAGCGTATAGCTACATTATTTCAACAATTTTTATTGTAATAATAAGTGTAAACCTTCTGTTAGTCATTGATTTATCATATTATAGACCTATTTGTGCACCGGTAATTATTTGTAGACTGTTCCGAATAGGTTCTATTATCTAGGCACTAAATAATAGGTAATTATAATAGTGAATGCGTAATATTGTGTGAATATTACTATTACACTACACTATAAAACGATTGTGTATTCTGTTATAATATAGAATGTTATATAGTTCATACGTGGTTATGAAATAAGTTATAATAAGGTCATTCAGATATACATTGAGACTATTTACATTTTTATTTTAAAAAGACGTTTTATAAAGTATATACTATAATTGTAATGATAAATATTCATTATATTTATTCCTTTTAAATTGATTTTGTAGTTGAAATCAGTGATCAGTAGATATAGTACGACACAACATTAGCAAGCTAGATTTTAGGTATAACTTAGTGCACAAAAATAGTTGCTGTTTCATTGTAGGGATACCTAAATATTGTTTGTTATTGTTATTTAAGTTTGCATTATATACATTCCAGGAACCGTGACTTCGTTTGCTTCCCAGAATGAACGCCGAACAAATGAATAAGTTAATTAAGAAAAGAGGCAGTTTTAAAGGTCAAGTCACAAATTTTATTAATTACTGTAAAGAGGTAAAACTACCATTGTCTCCTGTTGATACCAAAGAGTTGCAGTTGCGTTTGGGTAGGTTTGAGTCGTTGTATCAGCGATTTGATGAGGTACAGTTAGAACTTGAATGCTTGGTCGAGGATGTTGACGCTCAGTACGCTGTCCGTGCGGAATTTGACACTCAGTACTATAAGGCCTTATCTACCGCTCAAGAAATGCTCTGTCCATTGAACGAACAGTTAAAAAACGAATTTGATAAAAGTACAGTCAGCAATAAACAACAGCTGATCAAACTCCCCACTATTCAACTTCCGAAATTTAATGGATCTTACGAAACTTGGTTAGAATTTCGAGACACCTTTACTAGCCTCATTCACTCAAACGATGATATAGACGATATAAATAAATTTCACTATTTGCGGGCATCTCTGGAGTCATCGGCTGCCGTGGTAATTCAATCTACGGAGTTTTCCGCTAGCAATTATCCTGTGGCGTGGCAAACCTTATGCCAAAGGTACAATAATAAAAGATTATTAATTTCGAATCACGTAACCGCCTTGTTCAGTATTGAGCATTTGACCAGGGAATCTTCACTGCTTTTAAAGCGATTAATTGATCAATTAAAAAAGAATTTATGCGCTTTGGAGGCTCTTGGTGAACCTGTTAGCCAATGGGATACCCTGTTAATACACATTGTTACCAAAAAATTAGACCAAAAGACATACCGTGAGTGGGAGGAGCATAAAGGTCATTTAAGTGAAGAAAATTCAAATAAATTTAGCGAATTTACTAAATTCCTCCAAAGTCGTGCTGCTTTGTTAGAAACTTTGGAGCTTTCACACAATAATGCAACAAAACCTAATCTCAAGTTTAAGTCTATGGTCTCAGTACAACATAATAAATCTAATATGGAATCAACATGTAAATCATGTCCTAAATGTAAGGGTGACCACACACTTTCCAATTGCTGACAGTTTCTCGCACTAAGTAATGAAGCCCGACTTAAACTCATGCCTAGTTTTAAAATTTGTTTTAATTGTTTTAGGTCAGGTCATTATGCAAATCATTGCAAGAAGGTCGGTTGCAAGATCTGTAAACGTCGACACAATAGTCTCATACATGTAGCTGAGCCTAAGCCTATTTCTAATTTACAGAATTATCATGGTTACCAACCTACAAATATTAATTCCTCTTCACCTTCACCTGCTAGTTTGAATAATGGGCACGATGCGTGCACTTTATCGGCTAATGTGACTTCCTCAGAGCAGCCTGATGTTCTGTTGTCAACTGCTCTTGTTAAATTATACGACATTGAAAATCGAGAATATGTCGTACGAGCAGTGCTCGACAGTGGAAGCACATTTTGTGTGATTACTGAAAAATTATTTGCACAGCTTAAATTACAGCCTTTTAATATTAATAAATCTATATTAGGTATTAACAATGTGGCGTCACATGTCGGGAAAACTTGTCGAGTAAGTATGAAGTCTTTAGATGACCGATTTGCTTTCGACTTTCATTGTTTCGTTTTGCGTCAATAACTAATAGTGTACCCAGCCGTGAGATTGACATAAGTGATTTAAAATTGCCCTCAGACATCTGTTTAGCAGACCCTACATTTTATAAGCCGGCTGATATTGATATTTTGCTTGGCGCTGATCTCTTCTGGGATTTGTTAGGGTCACAGCGAATACAATTAGGAGCTAATAAACTGATGCTTTGGGAAACAAAATTGGGCTATATCATATCAGGTCCTATTTACTCTACTAGTCATATCTCTTTACTTTCTAATAATCTTAGGTGTAATTTAATTAAAACCTTAGACACACCTGACTCCTCACAAGAGTGTGGAATTGATTTAACGCGATTTTGGCAATTAGAGGAGATAACCACAGGTAGATCATGTCATTACTCGCCTGAAGAGAAGGATTGTGAAGATCATTTTGTTAAAAATACCACTCGTCTTAGTGATGGCCGTTTTTGTGTTCGTATTCCCTTAAAATATAATTCTAATGTTTTAGGAGAATCATTTCAAAAAGCTTCACAGTGTTTTCTGTCTCTAGAACGTCGGCTTAAAACTAACTCTAATTTAAGTCAGATGTACTATGCTTTTCTGAAAGAGTATCAATCGTTGGGACACATGTCTGAAAGTCATCAATCCGATTCAAATCATAAGTCGTATTTTATTCCTCATCACGGAATTCGTCGTGACCAACGTACTACAACAAAGTTAAGAGTAGTATTCAACGCGAGTTGTCCAACATCGTCAGGTATTTCAGTGAATGATATTCAGATGGTTGGGCCAACGGTGCAGGATGACTTACTGTCTATACTACTTCGATTTCGGCAGCACAAATATATTATATCCGCTGATGTCGAAAAAATGTATGGACAGATTGTCGTCCATCCCGATGACAGGCCTTTACAAAAAATACTATGGCGAGACAATTCATTAGATCCAATAAAGGTCTTCCAGTTAAGCACTGTAACTTATGGCACGGCTAGTGCTCCGTACCTTGCCACAAGGTGCTTAAAACAATTAGGTCTTGAGTGCGGTGATGACAAAATAAGCGAAATCATCCAGCATGACTTTTATATAGATGATTTATTGACTGGAGGGGATGATTTAAATGACGTAATGAAAATCCGAAAAGGGATAACCGAGACACTTGCATCTGCTGGTATGCTATTAAGGAAATGGCGATCTAACAAACCTCAGTTGATGTCTGATGGCAGTAGTGCCATACCATTAAATTGAAATATCGGATCTCATGAATCCAGCAAGCTATTGGGTCTTGGTTGGTACGCAGATTCAGACGAAATTTGCTTTCCGATAGGTATGGTTAAGCCAAATGGTGGTATTAACACCAAACGTGATTTACTTTCGGCTATTGCGCAAATATTCGATCCACTGGGTTTAGTAGCTCCTGGTGTGGTTAATATGAAAATCTTATTACAAAAATTGTGGTTACAAAAACTGTAATGGGATGATCCTTTAACCCCAGAGGTAAATAAACGCTGGAATGAAATAGTAAAAACTTTACCACTGATTAATAATATTCGCATTCCACGGTTAGTAGTGTGTGACTCTTATAATATTTTACAACTGCACATATTTACGGACGCATCCGAACGCGCTTATGGAGCGTGTGCGTATGTCCGAAGTGTCAGCAATACTGGAAATGTCGTAGTTCGTCTGCTAATTGCCAAGAGTCGCGTAGCACCTATAAAACCTACGACCATTTCAAGGTTAGAATTATGCGGAACTTTGGTCGGCACTCGCCTCTACGAGAAGGTTGTCAAATCATTGAGACTCAATTTTAATAAGGTGTACTTTTGGACCGACTCCACTATTGTATTGGGATGGTTGCAGATGCTTCCATCTAAACTTCAGCCATTTGTGCGTAATCGCGTTGCTGAAGTTTTAGAAAAGGCAGGCAATTGTACATGGCGACACATCCCAACGTCAATGAATCCTGCAGACCTAATATCTCGCGGTATGGATATTAGTGCTCTGCAAACATCAAAGTTGTGGTGGACCGGTCCCGATTTCTTAAGTCAAGAACCTTTACAGATACCATCTCAACCTAAACATTTTGATACCTTACCTGAAACCCGATCCGATATTTCATTAATCACTCATACGAAGGATACTACACAAACCACAAATTTTATAGATTTTAATCGCTTTTCAAATTATTCCCGGCTAGTTAGAGCAGTAGCATACGTCCTACGGTGGATAGATATATGTAAAAAGCGAACTACAGTTCAATCCTTCTTGACTGAAACTGAGTTAAGAAAGGCACTCAATTTATTAATTATTTTAAGTCAAAAAGAGTCCTTTCCTGAATATACTTTATTATGTAACGATAAGGACTTACCAAAGAAGAGTCCACTTAGAAAATTTAATGTTTACATAGATGAGCACAAGATTATGCGCGTTGGAGGGCGTCTTGATAATTCTGATTACTCCTATGAAAAGAAGCATCCTATTATTATACAGTCCAATCATGTTTTTACAAAGTTATTATTTAGTTATGAGCATCGGAAACTAATGCACGCTGGCCCCCAGTTACTCCTTGCCTCGATTAGGGAACAATACTGGCCCATAGGTGGTCGTGATTTAGCAAGAGCCTGTTACCGTCGTTGTGTTCTATGTAGTCGAATGGCAGGAAAAATTGTGGCACCGTTGATGGGAAACTTGCCACGGCAGCGGATTCAACCAGGTGGATTTCCGTTTGAAAATGTAGGCGTTGATTACGCAGGTCCTGTTATGAGTGCTAGTCGTCAAGGCCGAGGTTGTAGACTAGTAAAGGTGTATATAGCAGTTTTTGTGTGTTTTAGCACTAAAGCTATTCATTTGGAATTAGTTGGAGACTTGTCCAGTTCTAATTTTCTAATGGCGTTGCGTCGGTTTATATCTCGAAGAGGCAAACCACTTAATATTTACTCCGATAACGGTACCTCATTTGTCGGTGCATATAACGATATATCGAAATTCTTAAAACATAACTGCGATTCTTTAGGTGACACTGCTGCCAATGAAGGTATAAATTTTCATTTTATTGCGGCCTATAGTCCTCATTCAGGAGGTCTCTGGGAAGCGGGAGTCCGTTCCACCAAATTTCATTTGCTTAGAGTGTTGGGACAATGTAATTTAACGTACGAAGAGCTTAACACCACATTAATTCAAATAGAGGCCATTTTGAACTCCCGACCGCTGACTCCACTCTCTTCTGACCCTGAAGACTGCACTCCGCTCACACTGGGTCACTTCATCATTGGACGGCCTATGACTAGTCTACCACAACCAGATTACCAAAATCACAGCACGAACTATTTATCCCGTTTCCAGCGTATAGAACAGCTTCGCCAGCATTTCTGGTCCAGATGGAGCAAAGAATATATTGCAGAATTGCAAAAACGAGTGAAATGGCAATCGTGTAATGATGGGCTGAAGCTAGACACATTAGTTGTGGTCAAAGATGACAATCTGCCGCCGCTAAAGTGGAGATTAGGAAGAATAGTGGCACTCTATCCTGGAACCGATGGCACTGCACGCGTGGTGGATATCAAGACGTCCAATGGTGTTATTCGACGCTCTTTCAGCAAGATTTGCCCGTTACCCGTTTCTTCAGATGTTGTGGGTGAAAACAATGTTTTCACCGCCCGGGGGCATGTTAACGCCTGACGCTCGATGAAAGCAATCCACGATGCATCTTTTTCTAATTAGTGTCACCAAAGGCATTATGCATAGTTTTAAGTGATGAATCATTCATTAAACCTATTATCTACCATAACCAAGTCGTCCGTGATTTTATTTATAAACCATCCCCTACCGGCCATCTTTATCCCCGCACAGCGGGGCACAGCTAATAATATAATAAAAATATTTAATAATTTTTAAATACACTTATTTTTATAAATAATACCAAATAAATTTATATTTATAATTATTATCATTAAACTTATATTTTAAAACTCATTAATTGAATAAAAGCATTTCTCAGCCAGTAAATTAGATAATTAAACATAATCTCTTGACAATAACTTGATACAAGCTAGCTAAATATCATTTCTGTAATAAAATAAATTTTAAAAATGTTTTCATACAAGATGTACCTAAATATCTATGTTACTAGAAATAATATCTAATGTACACAACTATATTACTACAAACATGTTCTGACTATTTACAAGCGCTTTTTTAAAGTCTACGTGAATAAAAACCTTTTTTATGTTTTATTTTATTTTATTGCTTTCTGAATTTCGATTTTGGCAAAATTTTATACATTTCTGGTCGATGGCATTTTCTTTAAACAAATAATGTTAATAAAACTCCTTTTAGGGATTTAGCCCAGCCTGAAGAACCAGCCGCCTCATTCCCCGAAAAAACAATAACACATCCATCAGCAGCCAAAATGCCCACCAAAGATGAGATGGACGATAGTCTTAATTACATTATCGTAACAGGAGCAGGATTCCCTCAGATGTCCCCATCGCTCCACGCTCGACTAGATATCACATATAACGTATCAATCGAGAAACAAACACCCCCGGGTGCATGTAGTGGAAGAGATAAAACGTGCCCGGGTGCCTCATAGCGACCCGGAAAATTCCTCCGTCCCGGGAGACAATTTTTTTTATTGATTTTAATGTTGCCTCAGTTTTAGACCGATTCTTATCTATATCTATCTATCTATACATATAATAAAATCGTAGGAAAGTTAAAACTGTACATTGAATATCTTTTAAAAAGGATACTACGGGGGTCATCTGCAATCGAAATCGAAGCCAAAAATATAGTTTTTAGAATTTTTGTATGTGTCTGTTTGTCTGTATGTATGCCCGGGCTAAACTCAAAAAGTACTGCATGGATTTACTTCAAATTTTGCATGAATATTACTAAGAGGTCGGGTCGACATATAGGCTACATATTATCACGCTATCACGTACGGGGGATGAGCTGTGATAATTTCTAAAATTTAACGCGGGGGGAAAACCGCGGGGTACAGCTAGTCATAGTTAAAATTGTAAATACATCATACAACCGGCTGGTTGGCGTGGTTGGTTAATACTTGCCTTTCATGCCGCAGGGGCCTACCGGCTAAGTCACCGAACATCGGGATAGTGATCTGTGATAAATAAAGGTAAAAAAATTGATTAAGTCTTTATAACCTTTATATATTTTAACGCCGACACCGGCTAAGTCGCCGAACTTAGGTTTCTTAAATGACGTTCAAATAATTAAAGGTTAAAAATGACCTATCAATTGTTAAATCGGTTTCAACGTTGAAAATTGATTCCGGACCATTTATGACGTCACATGTGTTCATGGAAGCCGATTTAACGAAGTTATTTTTAACCTTTATTTATCTGAACGCCATTTCAGAAATCGATGTTCGGTGACTTAGCCCCTGGTCGTGGGTTCGATTCCCATCTAGGAAAGATATTTGTGTGCATGAACATATAGACGTGAGTCTAAGTGTAATTATCTAAAATATATCTATCTCTATCAGTTAATTTCTGACTAGTTACATACTCTAGACTGGTTGGTCTAGCGGTAGCGTGTTCATCCGCAGAGAACGAGGTCCTGGGTTCAATCCCGGGTCGGGCCACAAAGTGATTTTGGGACTTTTCTGTAAAAAGCAAAATTTCTCAATATCAGCCGGAAATCTGGGAGTTGGTGGTATTACATCCCTGTGCTTTGGAGAGCATGTAAAGCCGTCGCTCCTGTGCCTCACCTCTTTCCAGTCGTGTCGCTAGGCGTCCCATCGGATCATGAGAGTGATGGAATAGAAAGTGCTCCTGTTTTTTGCGCACACAATTGTGCACTATAATATTTCCAGTGCAGATGGCTAAGCTCTATTGAGGTTGGCCGCCGTGGCCGAAACTTGGCTAGGATGACATTATTATTATATACTGCAGTTTGGGTAATACGAGGCCTGTCACCATTTTGATACTGATAATAATTATGGTCGCAACAAAACGTTATTACAAGAACGCATAGGTATGTGTTTTCAAATTGACAGTCTCGCAAAGTTGTATTCTTTATGGCACTACCAAAAGATCAGCGTTAAGGTCCAACCACACCAAACGGCCCGCATCGGCCCGCATCGAAACGAATTTTACAATCTTTAAACGAAATTAAATCTTGTATACAGTGTTTAAAGTTAATATTACCAAGTCAAGGGTAAACACAGCCGGTGACATGCCGCAACACGCGATCGGCTCCGTCCGCATGCGTTCGGATACCGGCGCATACGTTCGAATACCGCCGAATGCGCTCGGAGCCGCCGCCTGCGTTCGGATTCCGCCGGGTGCGCTGGGGCTTAAAACTATGAAACTAAAAAAGAAGCAAAGGTAGTAGTATGCGACGACGCGACGTCCGGCCGGATGCCATCGCATCCGACCCTATCCAGTCGGATGCGGCGGCATCCAACCGCGTCCGTGCGGTGCGATACTGGCCGATGCGGGCCGTTTGGTGTGGTTGGACCTTTACAGTAATTATATTACAAGCGGGAAAAGGGCGCCTGCCTCCGATACTAAGTTAAGGAATTGACTGCACATGTGGCGCAGCGGCTAAGACAGTCACCTCGCCGCTTCGTGTCGCGGGTACGAGTCCCGCTCCGGACAACTATTTGTGATACCCATAAATAGTTGTTCTGAGTCTGGATGTAATTGGGTCCGTCTATAAGATTCCCTCGAGCTAGCGTTGTCTTTGTTTTTTTTTAAGGATTATTTGTTCCTATTTGGATTGAAACTATATAATTATGTGTGTCACCCAGAAATAGTTGTTCTGAGTCTGAATGTACTTTGTGTCCGTCAATTTGATGTTTTGTAAAGTAATCCTCGACACAGGGATTAATTTCACTAGTGTGGTGGTGGCAGTATTTGTCCTGCGGGGTAATCGAACCCGAAACATGAAGTGTGGTGACTAAAATATTTAATCCTAAGAAGAACAGATAATCCTTAACTTAGTATCGGAGGGAGGCGCCTTTTTTTCGTTTGTAATATAATTACAGTAACGCTGGTCTTTTGATAGCGCCAAAAAGAATTCAATTTTGTGAGACTGTGAATTTGAAAACACATACCTATGCGTTATTGTAATAACGTTTACTTACTTCCATAATTATAATCTATACATATAATAAAATCGTAGGAAAGTCAAAACTGTACATTGAATATTTTTTTTAAAGGATACTTGGGGCGTGATCTACCATCGTTATCGAAGCAAAAAATACGGATTTAAAATTTTTTCTGTATGTAAGTCCGGGCTAAACTCCAAAAGCACTGCATGGATTTACTTAAAATTTTGCATGAATATTACTAGGAGGTCGGGTCAACATATAGGCAACATATTATTACGCTATCACTCACGGAGGAGGAGCTGTGATAATTTATAAATATTAACGCGGGTAATACCGCGGGGCACAGCTAGTTCTTAGTATAAAATTAGGGATTCCTAAGTCCACTCTCTATTTTGTTACCCAAACTGCACTACATACTATACACCACTAAACAGCATTGTTTCATACAAGTGTTTTACTTGAATCCTGACATATATAATAAAATACCCAAGACCATTAGAGATATAAGAGTAATCAAAAATTATATAATCACATTTTATAAATATTAAATTGGAAAATGTTATTACAGTGATACCGTCGTTTTAAACACAAGGTCCGTTATAATAATAATAGTGAATTCATACCTTAATGTAGACAGAACCATGGGGACAATATGTAGTAAAATATAAATTTCAATAATTAAACCTAAACATAATCTCCTTGACAATAACTTAATACAAGCTAGCTAAATATCACTACCATTATAAAATAAATTGTATAAATGTTTTAACATTCCGTGTACCTAAATATCTGTAAGTAGTAACTAGAAATAATAACTGTATTACTACAAACATGTTCGGACTATTTACAAGCGCTTTTTTAAAGTCTACGTGAATAAAAAAGGTTTTTATTCACGTAGACTTTAAAAAAGCGCTTTTTATTTTACAATATAAGGGAATATTTTAATGATAATAATATGTAAACTGAATAACTCTATTATTATTGTATGCCAGTGCGGCGGGTCATAGCTGAACATTAATATTATTATATATTTACACCCTACTACCCATGTACCACAATAAAAAAAAATACTTTTAGTAAATCATTTCGTATGTAACTAGTCTAAAATTGACTGATAGCAGATTAATTTGGGTGTAACGTTGTATTTCTATTCAACGCTCCTTAGTTCATTTTAGTATTAATTCTCCGCCGCTTTAAACCAGTTCGGTAGCCGCCGAGCGGTCGCTAAGCAAAACCGGTTGGGAAGCGTGAGCCGCCGAGCGGGGATTTAGCGAACGTTGGGAGGTCAGACTCAGATTGCACTCATTGCGATAGCACGTACGCACTCACTTAAAAAGAAACGTTATATTTTTCTTAGTCGCGTCGTGTAACATCTTCAAGTTGAAGTGAATCTTCATTCACAAATAGTTATTAGTTTAACAAGTTAATTTCAATCAGTGTTAACCCCATATTGGGTAAGTGTTGATTATTATTTAGTTCTCACTCAAGTAGGGTATTGTAACGTGTACCGGCCACCTTTATTTGACCTTGTGGCAAATACCACGTCAACTTCATATTGTGCCTTATGCCTACAATGTAAATTAATATTATGTGCGGTGCTTCACACTACACATAATACAATGTTTCCTATTTGTAAACTCCGCTTCTGCCTGTGACAATTGCACACATTCGCCTTATGCGTAATTGGTACTCCCGCTTCCTCATCACCATTACGCGGTCACAGGCGAGAAGCGAGAAGCTTTTGGATTTAAAAGAATATTTAATTTAGCGGACTTCAATCCCCAGGGTCCAAAGTTCGGCCTACGAGGGTCCAAAGTACGAATTGCAACTGTATCTCAACATCCGTCACCGTTAGCGACGAAGCCACACTTCAGACCAGCCCAATCCCTGTGGGTCATCCTCCGGCCTGCGTAATCCTCCTGGAACTCCGCGACATCTCCGTTAGCGACGAAGCCAGCCAGGAGAGTACTTGGCGCGCCTACCTCCATAGGGCATAATATATATATTTTTTTTTTTTTTTTTTTTTTTTTTTTTTTTTTTTTTTTTTTTTTTACAATACAAATACAAATTCTTTATTAAGTATAATAAACCTAATACAGGAGAGAACACAGGGGTTTGCATGCATATATCTACATTAAATGCTTAAAACTACAGTGTATCCACAAAATTTGCATGGACCATGTTATTTTAGGCTATTTTTAGCATATTATCCGTACCCTCTGAACTAGTTAAGACTGTAACTCAGAAGGTAACTGTTCATTCGTGCTAATAATATCCTAAATTACAAGTATGTGCAGGTGGTTGTTAGGCATATTACAGTATCAGATTTAGAAAAACAAAGACCTTTCAAAGGTTGATGGAAGGATGTACATTAAGATACATTTTTGATATTTTTTTTTTTTTTTTAATGTTATGAGGAGTTGGTGGATTGAGATTAAATATTAGTCGAGTTATAACCGGAAGTATTCATAAAGGATTCGGTGTCTTCATAATTTAAGTTTTTTAAGTACATGATAATGGCCTTTTTACAGTTAAATTTACTTAATTTAGGAAGATGTGATAATATTCTTGCGAGTCTGTTATAAAGAAACGGTCCAAGAAATATAATAAAGCGTTGTGCGAAAGTAGTTCTGCATAACGGGGCTACATATACTTTATCTTTGCGCCGCTTACTGCTGAGGGATGTAGTGGAGTAGGCGTGTTTGTGTTGGTCTAGGGCTGTATGCAAGATAAAAAGTTGTCTTATGGCGAGAGTCGACGCTAATTTGTATAGCTGAGCTGTAGGGAATAGAAAGGGCTTAAAGTGTATAACTTTAAGCACTGCTCGTTGTGCTCTTTCTAGTGTAAGTAGGGTGGTTTTACAGCAGCCCCCCCAACAAGTTATGCAATATGTTAGGATTGACTCACATAATGCAAGATAAATTGATTTAATTTGTTTTGTGTCGCAGATGTAACGCAAAGTTTTAAATACAAATATGAATTTTCTGGTTCGTGATGTCAGGATATTAATATGATCTTTAAAATTTAAATTGCTGTCGAGTTTAATTCCTAAATATTTAGTCGATGTGACTGGATTTACTGTGGGGCAGTTACATGAATCATTATTGGCTTGTGCGTTTTCATTATTGCAGTAATGCGTTTTAATATTATATTTATTTTTTGGAGGTTGGCCATCTGATCGGATACTAAAGTTAATGTAATTAGTCTTTGATAAATTAAGTGAGAGTAGGTTGTTGTCAAGCCATTTTGATACTGTGTTTAAACCTTTGTTTGCATTGTTGTAAACGTCGTCCCAAGATTTCCCACTGAAAAACAACACTGTGTCATCCGCATATGTCGTGATTTTACAATTTTCTAGATTTAAATTACACATATCGTTTATATACGCAATGAAAAGGGTCGGAGCGAGGACACTTCCCTGTGGTACACCAAAGGTAATGTTTTCGACGGAGGAGCTTAGATGTTCACCCACTTGTATTATTTGTGTCCTATCTGTAAGGTAGTCTGTGAGAAGATTTAACGGTTTCCCACGAACTCCCATGTGACTTAGCTTATTAATCAATATGGGTATCGATACGGTATCAAAGGCTTTTGATAAATCTAAAAAAATTGCTAAGCATTTATCTTTTGAGTCTAAAGCTTTGACGATTGACGATGTTAAAGAAAGAACTGCATCCTGTGTTGATATTTTTCGACGGAAACCAAATTGATTTTTTGAAATAAGTTCTTTATTCTCTAAATAATTTGTTAATCTATTATTTATAGCTTTTTCAATAATTTTTGACAGGGTTGTTAACAATGAAATTGGTCTGTAATTTGTTATTTCTGATTTGTTGCCTTTTTTAAATATTGGGATAATTTTAGATATTTTTAGAGATTCAGGGAAGCATCCGCTATCAAAACAAGCGTTGCAAATAATTGACACAGGTAGAGCGAGAACATCAGCTCCAGTCTTGAAGATGTTAACTGGGATGCCGTCCCAGCCGATGCTGGAACTGTTTTTTAATGCTTTTATTATGTTTTTTATCTCATTTTCGTCAGTTGGTAATAAAGCAAATGAATTTAGAGTGCTAGGTAATTTATTGGATGCGTTGACAAGATCTTGTTCACTGCAGTTAAGTCGCTCCAGAATCACATTTGCTAAATTAGCTCCCACGTTAGCGAAGTAGTCATTTATACTCTTAAGCGAATCATCAGGAGTATCTTTGAGATTTAATAGTTCATGTGTGTTTCCTTTATTATTATTGAAATTACAGATATCTTTTACTATGTTCCATTGCTTTTTTATATTGTTTTTATACTTTTGCATTTCGTTTCTGTAAAAGAGGTTTTTTGACTTTCTTATTATATTATTACAAGTATTTCTATAACGTATGTAAGTAATTTTTAAGATGGTATTCTTTGGATCCTTCCTTAATTTTAAATGTAACCTATCTCTGTTTTTAATACATCTGATTAAACCTGGTGTTATCCAGGGTTTGATGTTGCGATTTTTGCGTTTAATTATGTTAGTTGAAGTGTGGTTTTTGATTAAATTCTGTAATGTGTTAATGAATTCATTAATGCAATCCTTTACATTTTTATTGGCAAGTGTTTCGTGCCAATTGATTTTAGCCAACTCGGCTATTACACCATTGTGATTTATTTTTGTAGAGATTTTATTTGCCTGTTCTTTTCGGTTTGGAGCTTTGTTTATAGATAAGATAATACAGTTGTGATCTGTCACAGTTGATTCCAATATGGCAGTATTTGTGATTACTGGATTTTTAGCGAAACTGTGATCCAGACAGCTATTTTCTCTTGTAGGTTCGTAATGAGTAGGGGTGAGACTGTGTAGGGCTAGGAGATCTAGATATGCCGACGCTGTTGTATCTAAGTTCTTATCGGTGATATCTATATTTATATCACCGACAAGTATAATCTGTGTGAAATCTTTAAAGCTACATAGAACGTCATTGAGTGATGATAAGAACCCGTCAGTCTTGCGAAAACAGGGGGGCCTGTATATACATATGACCGCTAGGTCCTTTCTGAAAGTTGCCACTACACAGTTAAACTCTACTGCATTTTCAGGTTCAATAAACTTAATGTCTAAATTATTTCTAGCATAAACTACCACACCGTCGTTTTGATTATACAATTTTGTAGACGCGAAGCTATTATAATTTTCCATTGTTGGAGGGTTGGATTTTGAGAGCCAGCATTCAGTAAACACAACTAAATCTAGATCAAAGTTAAGTTTAGAAGTATAAGCCGTAAAGTTATCAAAATTACGATGTATGCTACGTATGTTTTGCATTATGATATTAAAGCTGTTGGAAGTAATGTTTAACGACTTTTTACATTTTTCTGGGTCTATTATGCGTAAAGCTGTGTGTATATTAGTATTATCTATATCTGAGACGGGCTTATAACCCATGACCATACTTTTTTTTTCTAAAATAAATTTGTAAGTTTATGATTTGTGAATCGTTTAATTGTTTTTTTTTAAACCACACCTCATACGCTTCATGGGAGAACTCTTTTAACTAATTCGTGTTATCCTATTTTTGTGATAACCGATTTAAGACCCATTTTTAGGGTTCCGTAGCCAAATGGCAAAAAACGGAACCCTTATAGATTCGTCATGTCTGTCTGTCTGTCTGTCTGTCCGTATGTCACAGCTACTTTTTCCGAAACTATAAGAGCTGTACTGCTGAAAGTTGGTAAGTAGGTGTATTCTGTGAACCGCATTAAGATTTTTACACAAAAATAGAAAAAGAACAATAATTTGGGGGGCCATACATAAAACTGAACCTCAAAAAAAATTTTTCATCTCACCCATACATGTGGGGTGTCTATGGATAGGTCTTTAAAAATCATATTGAGGTTCCTAATATCAGTTTTGTCTAAACTGAATAGTTTGCGCGAGAAACACTTCCAAAGTGGTAAAATGAGTGCCCCCCCCCCCCCCCCTGTTCTCTGTTACTTCTAAAATAAGAGAATGATAAAACTAAAAAAATATATGATGTACATTACCATAGAAACTAACAACAAAAATTGGTTTGAACGAGATCTAGCAAGTAGTTTTTTTTAATACGTTATAAACCGCAATTTGCTGCTTCGGAACCCTTCATGTGCGAGTCCGACTTGCACTAGGCCGGTTTGTTTTTAAAACGGACGGACCAAACTGTTTTAAGTAAGACTAACCCAAGTACCCCAACTTGAGCCTTCAACTTGAGTACTGATAACATAAAATGTTTCAGTAATTCGGTTATTTTTGTCTCAAGCTTTCTTTAGGAAGCCTTCTTATACATATTTATGAAAAAGATACAAAGGAATAATGGCATGAAATAAAAGTAAGATAATATATATGATGGGCTTTAATTTATTTTAATACATTATATGATTTAAATATAGGCAAGGTAGTGGCAATATTTTTTAATGAATTTTAACGCAATAAGCTGGAAACTGCTGGATGTGAATAGCGCAAGACCAGCAATTGTTTATTTATTTATTTTATTTATTTAATATTAAGGAAGACCAACAGCACATAAAAACAGTTATAAAAAGCTAAATAGTAATTGAAGGCCAATTACAGGTCTCCACGAATAGACAGTGGTATATGTTATACATATGTGATCAGCTTAAATTAATTTATTTAAGTCTAAGTGTTAAATTTAGAGAAAAAGTCTAGGCTGAGTACCCGTCTCATTGTTTCAGTTTTATTGACAAATATGTCAAGATTAAAAGATTTTATTTGTTTATTTAGCAAATTGCTTGTTCGCCATAGGAATGCATTATGACAATAGTTTGTTGATACTAACGGAAGATGAAATGTTTTATGATGTCTCACTGTCTTTGATGGAATATTAAATGAGACTCTGTTCAGTAAGTCAGAACAATCAATGTCACCAGATATTATTCGAAAAAGATATGTTGAATCAGCTATCTCACGACTATCTCTAATTGTGGAGACTAATTGTGGAGACCTTTGTCAAGCAGTGGACGTCTTGCGGCTGATATGATGATGAAGGCAATGGATCAGGTGGGTCAGAGTCAGGTTCATGCCGCCCACGGACATCATAAAACTGATTTTTATTCCCACTCCTTTACTGTTCATGCAGGCAGATTGTGGAACTCTCTTCCGCCAAATATACGAAGCAGTAAAACCAGTCTCTCTTTCAAAAGACAATTGAAGAAGCACTATCTTTCAATTTGATCCTCATAGAATGTATTAGTATTTAGTGTATTGTTAACTTTAAATTGGATATAATCTATACATATAATAAAACTGTATATATTGAATATTTTTTTTAAAATGATACTTGGGGTGTGATCTACAATCGATATCGAAGCCAAAAATATAGTTTTTAGAATTTTTGTCTGTTTGTCTGTATGTATGTCCGGGCTAAACTCAAAAAGTACTGCATGAATTTACTTCAAATTTTGCATGAATATTACTAAGAGGTCGGGTCAACATATAAGCTACATATTTTCACCCTATCACCTACGGGGGAGGAGCTGTAATAATTTATAAAGTTTTACGCGGGTAAAACCGCAGGGCACAGCTAGTATTTATATATATGTATATAAGTATTTATGTCATTATTAGTATGTATGTGTATTAAATATTCTCCTGTCGTGGGTCTGCTGGAAGAAATTTCTTGTGAAATAAGCAGTACCTTTGTACTCATCATTTCTTCGTACTAGTATCAATTTAGTGTCTGTTTATGTGTACAAAAATTAATAAAAAACTTGAGAGGTGTCAAGGGACACCCTGATGAAACGAAGTTATTTCTTATTATTTATTATGTCCAAAAAACCTGTATACACTCAACAAAAATAATCGTCGCGACACCGCACTGTTCAATGCGAAATATAAATGAAAATATCTGGCTTGCTTTCTATAAGAGAGAGAGAGAGAGAGAGACAGACAGAGAAACATGCGCACGCCGCACAGCTGCAAAAAGTGTCGTGACAACTTTTCGTAAGATTTTTTTCCGTCTAGCCCCCTTTCACAAAGCGCGATAAGGAACTTCGTTCAAATAAATCATTCGCAATACCAGAAGCACCACGTATGGGTTGCCACGAAATATTTACGTAAACAATAAGTTCACTTCTTGCAGGTTGCCATGTCATACCAGTTCGGAAATATAATCTGAAATATATCTTCTTATTCCTTTTTTTTTTTTTTTTTTTTTTTTTTTTTTTTTTTTTTTTTTTGATAAGGCAGGGGGAATGCTAATGCATGCCACCCGCAAAAAGTGTCTGCGGGTGGGTATGTCGGACTCGCACCGACTAAACCTAACCTGCCGTGGACTTCTTCTGGCGCCTGATGGGGGGAGCCCCGGGAACGCGGGTATGCTGCTCCGGTGCCCCCCTTTTGCGCCGTGTCCCAGATGGTC
Source organism: Pseudoips prasinana (assembly GCA_951640165.1). Lineage (NCBI taxonomy): Eukaryota > Metazoa > Arthropoda > Insecta > Lepidoptera > Nolidae > Pseudoips > Pseudoips prasinana. The sequence continues at coordinate 24,446,149 of OX621260.1, forward strand.
GGGACACGCACCCGGGGAGGACTGTGAGTTGCCCTCCCCATTTGCCGACTCCTGCCAGTACGGCACAGCGACTGTGCCACAAACAGTTCGCTGTCTTCCCGGGGCTGCTTGCATATGGCGGCAGTAGAGGACACTTCTCATACTGCCACCGCAACCCCGAGGGGAGTAGGGCTAACGGCTGCCGCCGCCGCCCCGACGCCTCCTCCGTCTACGAACGGGGTCGGCTCGCTCCCGATCCCGCTCGGCGGCCTCCTTCTGGAGCATGACTGCTTCGCAGAAGGAGACCACGGCGTCCCATTTGGTGGAGTCGCCAGCCAGCATCGCATACACGACTGCTGGCGGCGAAAGATCCCGTCCGATTTCAGCGACCAGGACTCGTCTCTCGGCCTCCCAGGCCGGGCACTCCTCCAGCGTATGCTGGGCAGAGTCCAGGTCGCTCCCGCAATGGTGACAGTGTGTCGTCACTTCTCGGCCGATCCGGCACAGATACTCACCGAAACACCCGTGTCCGGTGAGTATCTGAGTCAGTCTGTAGGTGACGCAACCGCCCTTCCTTCCCACCCAGGCCTCGAGGTGAGGCAGGATAGCACCGACGGCACGTTGGCGCGCGTTCAGCCGCAACTCAAGCCTTGCGCGCCACTGTGCAAGTACGCGCCGGTGTGCTTCCCGCCTGTAGGCAACGAGCGTCTGCTCTGGCGCCTCGCCGCTCTCCCGGCGGACGCGGATTTCGGTGAAAACCGTCGCGTCGACTGCCGCCAGGAGATCAAACGGTGGAAAGCGCGCCAGGAGTGTCGCCGCCTCAAAGGATATCGTTCGATATCCTCGTGCGATCCGTATGGCCACCACACGCTGCAGGCTGTTCAAGATAGCTCTGCAGCGGGAGGCGCCCGTCAGGCGTTCAGACCAGACGGGCGCCCCATAAAGGACCATGGATCGCACGACACCTCCATAGAGGCGGCGGACTTCTTCCCTAGGACCCCCGAGGTTCGGCAAAAGCCGGTGTAACGCTCCGGTTACCCGGCGCACTCGGGGGGCCAGACGCTCGAAGTGCTCCTCGAAGCCCCATCGGCTGTCTAGGGTGAGGCCCAGGTACTTCATGTACCGCCCCACCCTGACCTCTGCGTCACCTACACGCATCGACGTACTGGGTGGTTCCTCCCTACGGCGTAAGCCGTGGAACCATAGCGCCTCGGTCTTGTGAGGCGCTACCCGAAGGCCCAGTCGCGTTATGGCCGTGACGACACACGCAACACCGAGTTCGGCGAGCCGTACCGCCCGCTGGAAATTTACCTCCCGGGCTATGACGAGCGTGTCGTCCGCATAGCAGACGACGCTCACCCCGGGAGGGAGGCTTATCCGCAGGACCGCATCGTACGCGAGGCTCCATAGCAGAGGTCCTAACACGGACCCCTGAGGAACCCCGCAGGAGAGCTCCCTCTGGATCTCAATCCCGTTCCGACCGACGAATTTAATCGTCCTGTCGCGCAAATATGCCCCGACTATACCACGGAGATAGGGAGGCACGTTATGATGGACCAGTGCCTCCCGTATCGCCCGCCAGGGGACGGAGTTGAAGGCGTTGACGATGTCTAAGCTCACCGCCAACGCCACCTCCCCCGCCCGAACGGTGGGCTCCGACAGGGCGCGGACGCGGTTGATCGCGTCCAGCGTCGAACGTCCCTGCCGGAATCCGAACTGGCTGTCCGATAAATCGGGGCCAACGCGCGACAGATGCTCGCTGAGACGGGCGGCTATGACACGCTCAAAGAGCTTGCCCGCCTCGTCTAGCAAGCAGATTGGTCGGAACGCCGAGGGAGAATCGGCGGTCCTGCCCGGCTTCTGCAGAAGCACAAGCCTTGCCTCTTTCCAGCAGGTGGGGAACACGGCACTACGGAGGCAACTGGTGAACAGTTGCCTCAATCGGTCCCCCAGGACTGCCAGGGCGCAAACCCACGCCCTGCCCGGTATCCCATCCGGGCCAGGGGCGGTATTTCGGGCCGCAAGTCGCCGTACTGCTCGGTCCAACTCCCCCTCCGTCACCTCCAACTGGTCGTCCCAATCATGGTACGACGGTGACGGAGGGTCCGAGGGACTGTCCTGGACCCTAGGGAAGAGGGTGTCCACCACCCTCCTCAGGAAATCCGGGTCCAGGGTACTCGTCAACGGAGGGACCCACGGTCTGAGCTTGCCCAGTACCATTTTGTACGGGCGCCCCCATGGGTCCCTATCCAGTCCCTCGATGAGCTCGTTCCAGGACCGAGCTTTGGCTTCCGCTATCGCGATGGATAGCGCCTTGACGGCGACTCGGTACGCCCTGTGCGCTCCGGCAGCCTCTTCGGCATTGGCTCGCCTCCTCCGACGGGCCCGCTGGTGTCGGCGACGCGCTGCGACATACTCCGAACGGAGCCGCGCGATTTCGGCCGACCACCAATATTGCGAGCCTCGTCTGTCACCCGGGCGGATCCGGGGCATCGACGTGTCGCAGATGCGAGACATGATGCCCCGGAACCAGCCCGCTTGCGAATTGGGATCGGACGGGATCCTCTCTCCACCTTCACTCGCCCCCCAGGCGATGGCGACGGCGGCAGCCGTCAACATGTCGCGGTCCAAGCGGCGTAGGCACCAGCGCCGTGGCGGGACAACATTACTGCGGTCAGGGCCGCCTCGGGGCGGACGGAAGGCCACGCTGAAAAGGATGTGACGGTGATCCGACAGCGTGGCAATTTCTTCCGCAACTCTCCACCCCGAGACCAGGTGCATGGCCGAGGGAGTCGCCCACGTCAAGTCAACGATCGACTCCCCCTGCCATCGCACACAGGTGCTGACTGAACCCCGATTTAAAAGACGGAGGTCCAGTCCGGCGGCCCATTCCAGCAATAACTCCCCTCGAACGTCGTCCCGGGCATCGCCCCACACATTAGAGTGGGCGTTAAAATCGCCCAGGACGAGTACCGGACGGGACTGGTAAGAGCTAATATGGCTCGTTAGCCCGTCCAGGTACGCCTCAAAATTTGCGAGGCCGCAATTCGGGGAGATGTAGCAGCCCACCACGACTGCTGGTCCCCACTCCACGACGACGAATCCGGGCCCCTTGGCCAGGAGTGTACAATGGGGGTCACGTTCCCCCCCTGCCCAATAAATGGCGACGAGGCCCCCATCCGCCCCGAACCAACGAGGGTGGTCGGGAACGGAGTGAGGCTCCGCCACTATCGCTAGGGCAACCGAACGCTCAGCAATCGTCTGCGCAAGAAGAGCTTGCGCAGCGATGCAGTGGTTCAAGTTGCCCTGCAAAATAAGTTGGGGGGGAAAGAATGTTTACACCTCCATGGACACCCCACCGGGGCCAGAGCCCGGATCGTTGGACCGCGACGATGTTGGAGCGGACGTGGCAGGACGTCCCGCTCCCTTTCTCTTCGGTGGCGTGCACCTACCGCTGCCCAGGCGATGGTTTGCCGGCCTGCCAAGGTCGGCACACACTACGCAGTGAGGGGCGCGCGCCGTGCATTCCTTCGCCTTGTGGCCCTGTTGGCCACAGACGAAGCACGACGCGCTCCGGTCGCACCCTGTGCACCGAGCCCTGACATGCCCCTTCTCCAGGCAACGGTAGCACTGGAGAGCTCTGGGTGGAAGTGCCACCACCCGGACCGACATCCAGCCCACTAGTACCCGGCCGATTGCCGCTAATTTGCGGGCGGCCACTAGTGGGCAACGAACCCACACCGATCCTAAGCCCGACGGGGAGAACCGAATTTCACCGACTTTTACGTCGGCGACAGCACATCCCCCCGCCGTGGCTAAAGTTTCTGCCACTTCGGTGGGGTCGGCGGAGTCGTCCAGGTCCATCACCCGGAGCTCTCCCATTGCCACTGGGTGCGCCACCACCGCACCTGTCTCGGCTAAGGCCTCCCTTAGCCGAGAGGTTAGGGCCTCCGCCTTCGCGGACCCCTCTGGACCAGGGATCCTCAAAATAAGACCCCCGGTCAAGGCCCTCTTAGGGCGAAGGCCCGCCTCCAAGCCAAGGTCCTTTAATTGAACCTTGGTCCTCGCCACCTTCATGACCTCAGCCATGGTAGTGGCCGAGGTCGATGGCAGGTTGATCGTCACTGCCGCGGACGGAGGAGGTCGCGGCAGCGCGATCGGCCTCTTTGGAGGTGGAGGTGGCGGTGGCCGATTCAGCCGGGCAGCCTTTGCCCTGGCCTTTCGGCCAACCACCTGGGCCCATGTGCCTTCGGCGTGCGGTGGCGGCGCAGTCGGCGCCGGCATTGCCGGAGCCCGAGCCGCAGCAGCTTCCGCAGCGGCAGCCCGTTGTTTACGCCGGCCACTCTGCTTCGCGGTGGGTGGCACCTGGGGCGGCGCTGCGCTCCCAGCGAGCGGCGGGCGGATGGCCCTGCCCGGGAAGATCTCCGCCATGACCTCATGACGCATCTGGACCAGACGTTAGTCCCAGATGCGCCCCATCTCTCTCATTTTGCGGTCCATGATGGCCGCAAACCTCTCTTCTGGAGAGGCCTGATCTTCCCGAGCAGGAACAGAAGGAGGAGCGCCAGCGCTGCTCCCTCGCCGAACCAGGGCCGCGGGTGCCGCCTGAGTGTAAAGGCCCCTTTCGGTTGCTCGCGGCGGCGACGGATTCGACAACCGTTGTGGTGGTTGTGGCGGTGACCCTAAAGGAGACCGCACAGAAGGTGACGGTTGGGATGGCGAAGGCAATGGCGGAAACGCCCCGAGCTCTCTACCGCGGAGTTCCGCCATCTCCGCCGACATGGCGGTCACACGCGCCTCCAGTGAGGCCAGCTGGGAGCGCAGCCGCTGGTTTTCTAGCTCCAGTGAGCTCCCGCTGGTCCTCCCGTGTAATTCAGCGGCGGCCGCCTGAGCTTTTCGCGCCGCAAGACGTAGGACACGCACAAAACTACCCTTCAGGTTTCGGGACGTGTCCGCCACCTTCTCAACCGCTGCCAATGACTCTTGGATGACTGCACCCAGGTCGGCTGAGGGCTGCTGGCGTAGCTCTTCTACCAGGTCCTCGACCCGGGGCAGTCGGCTCTTGTTTTTATTATCCGCCGGGCCCTGTGCAGGGTCCAGGATGAACGCCAAGTCTGCCTCGTCATCCGCGTCCTCGCACAGTTTTGCGGCCTTGACCTGGCGTCCATTCTGCCCAGCGGGGTTCGATCGTTTCGAACCCGGAGTCTTCGCGCGGCCATCTCGACTGGATAGCGACTCCATAGATACCGCGGACCTAAGAGAGCTATCGCTCTCCATGCCCGCGGCCTGATCTGTCGACGCCCCCGGAACCGGAGTGGCCGGGCGGGAAAAGGTCTCCCTGACCCGTCTGGCGACCTTCTTCTTGGCAGCAGCCTTTGCTGCCGTCTCTTCTTCTAATACGGGCTGCGCCACACCTGGCACACCCGATAATTCTTCATTTGTTAAGGCCTTGACCTTAACAATAGGTTGGGCGTTATTTTTATTTTTTCGGTCCATGAAAACTTCTTTATTGGCGTTCACCAACCCAATTCCCCACCCTCCACCGAGCCCTCAAAGGGGATGCTTTACAAGCACCAGGGATATTGGGCGGTATAGCCATGGGATTATGCCAATCTGCGAGACCTCCAACGCGAACCGATACTGGACAGCCCAAAGTCCAGCACGGCGCGCGCCTTCGTCTGCAGACCGGCACACGGCGCCAGCCCAGACGCCACCTGCAGTTACGCCTACCCATGGCTAGCCTTGACGGCCGTCCGACCGGACGTCGCAGCCGATTGATCGGGGCCCGGCTAGACCCCGACCGCCCGTGTAAGGGGAAATCCGGACCAAAGAGGCGTGTTGCGGGTGAGGGATAACTACTGCCCGACCCCTCACCAACTCAACCTCCAGGACTCCTTCATCCCCCCGTACGGGTCCCCGCGCACGGCACAAACACGCGGGTGGCCGTTGCGGAATTCCTACCATACATGGATGATGTATGGAAGGTCCGCCAAGATACGACCACAGGATCTTGGCAGATTCCGCCCCCCCCGCCCCTGTGTCGGAATATTCGCCACGAGCAGCAATCTCTCCCAAAACATAAAGAAAGACTGCCGCTCGTGCCCAGGGTGCACCACGAGGAGGTTTTCCGACCTAGCACCCCATCTTCTTATTCCTAGGTCTACGGCTTTGAACGACCCTGTTTCACCCAACTACTAGTTTCTTTTCCTGTCTGTTGTATCGAAGGCAAGCTGTAAGTATCTCTGTTTTAACCGAGATGGAGATAGCGTCCAAGTAGAACTTCAGTCTTGTTCGGCTTTTAATCATAATCATATCATAACTAGGGATAATGTCACACAGATCATCCTAGCCCCAAACTAAGCAAAGCTTGTACTATGGGTACCAGGAGACGATATACATACTTATATATATAGATAAATACTTATATACATAGAAAACATCCATGACTCAGAAACAAATATTCGTGCTCATCACACAAATATTTGCACTTACCGGGATTCGAACTTAGCTTCGTAAGCAGGAGCACTAGCAACTAGGCTACGGTGACCGTCAAACGAACGCCAATAGATACATCAACTATTTGGTGTACCTATCCCTTAGTCGCCTTTTACCACCCACGGGGTGGTATAGGATGGGCCTGTTATTTTTTTTAAGCCGGGAATCACACGGCACTCTATGAGTACCAGCTAGTTATTCAGTAACGTTACAAATATGATCATCATCATCATATCAGCCGAAAGACGCTCACTGCTAGAAAAAGGTCTCCCCTAAAAATCTCCATAATTTCCGGTCTTGCGCAATCCGCATCCAGCTACTAACAGCAAGCTAATCCTGCTCTCAGACGGAGGAAGCGACGGGGAAGCGGTGGCAGCTGGTAGCCCAACTTCCCCTCGGAGCTATGACGGCAGTCAGAGAAGTGTCCTCTGCTGCCTTCAATTACTAGCAGCTCCGGGAAGATAGCGAGCTGTTTGTGGCGCAGTCGCTGTGCCAGACTGGCAGGAGTCAGCAAATAGGGAGGACAATCCAGATCCCTTCCAGGGTACGTGTTCCAACTATCTGGGACATGGTGCAAAAGGGCCACCGGAGCAGCATACGCTCGTACCCGGGGACTCCCCCATGAGGCACCAAGAAAAGTCGTAGATTTAGTCGGCGCGAGTCCGACATAGCCACCCGTAGACACTTTTTGTGGGTGGCATACGAAAGCACTGCCTTAAAAAACAAAGCTAACAGCGAACCTCACAAGATCATCGGTCCATCTTGTAGGGGGCCTGCCCACGCTGCATCTTCCGATTCGTGGTCGCTACTCGAAAACCTTTCTACCCCAGCGGCCGTCGGCTCTACGAGCTATGTGCCTTGTTACAAATATTATATACTAGTTGTGCCCCGTGGTTTTACCCGCGTTAAATTTTATAAATTATCACAGCTCCTCACCCGTAGGTGATAGCGTGATAATATGTAGCCTATACGTTGATCCGACCTCTTAGTAATATTCATGCAATTTTTTTAGTAAATCCATGCAGTACTTTTTGAGTTTAACCCGGACATACATACAGACAAAAATTCTAAAAACGATATTATTGGCTTCGTTATCGATAGTAGATCACGCCCCAAGTATCCTTTAAAAAAAATATTCAATGTACAGCTTTGATTTTCATATGATTTTATTATATGTACGCAAACCATTTAAGATAAAATTTGGTAAACATTTACAATGTTTACAGAACTTGGTCTCCATAATTACATTTTCTGAAATATTACAACGCTTGTACGTAGACTCATTAAAATCTAAACTGGAAACGTAAAACAAGGGAAATTTCGGTCCAGATATTTCAAATTTTATGTCTCAAGAGACGGGACCAGCGGCTATAAATTATAATAAGACTTAAATTACGTCATAATCTTATCACCTCTGCCTTTAATTCGCCTAATGCGAACAAAATGAGAAATAATGTCGGCTAATTCTCTAGTGAAGTTATCCTAAAATTTTATAAGCATTTATATATAGATATACTTATAGAAGCATTTCTCATGATCTACTGGTGAAATGGAATCACCTCGCAGCAATTACATTAGCCAAATTGTATTTGAATGAAAGCTTTAGTCGCCATAATAAAATGAATTTCATTTCTTTGAGTGAGCCTCGAGCCATCATTTTCTTCCGTGTTTATTTATTAAGAGTTGACTACCTCGTTGTTTCAGTGGTAGCGTTTTTAAACGCAGGTATTGAGGTACAGTCAGCTCCAAAAGTCGATGAACAGAATGTATATTTAACAGTACAGTTACGGCGTCAAATCAGGGTAATCTAATGATATATTTAATGGATGTGCTGGCGTCTGTACAGACTTTTTTATCCATTAAATATTATCATTAGATTACCCTGATTTGACGCCGTAACTGTACTGTTAAATATACATTCTGTTCATCGACTTTTGGAGCTGACTGTACCAGGTTCAAATCCCGGGTCGGGTATAAAGTGCTATTGGTATTTTATTGGCATAAAGTCGAAAATTCCAAGCTTGGTTTTCGTTTACTTTATACTTTTTTTAACACGTGTAACCAATTCCAAAAATCTAATTTAACACTTACAAACTAGTTATTTTAACAGGTTGTAAACTTAGACGTGTAAAAACCTTGAATAACAATATGATGTACTACTATTAAATAGATTTTCTTACTTTCACAATATATTCGAAACGATTGAGCAAATAATGAATAGGATCATAAATAGAAAATTGTAACAAAATTACAAAACTCTTGAAATCTTGCTGCTTGGTACTTAAATAGCAATGACAACTTCATAATATAGTCAATCTTAACCGAGGCTGACAATAATGCAGTTCTCCCGCTGTGTTTAGGAGGGAGGTGTTACTTTTATCCCAAGTCTTCCATAACAATCAAAACACAAAATCAATATGTAGTCTTTATTTTCTGTTGTAAATACATACTTCTATAGACAATCACACCGAGACTCACGAGAAACAGACATGTTCATGCACACAAATATCTGTCCTGGGTGGGAATCGTCTACCAAGCATTTACCAACCACGCTAACGCCAACTAGTCCTAATAATTTACACAACGGGATTTCCGTTAACAGCTCAGCAACAAGCGGTAATATTAACTAGGTTTCTGAAACAAATCGATACTAAATTGGATGCATTGGAGCATTCGGAACATACCCATTTATTTATTCATGATATCGATCAATTCCCTTAACAAAACGTTGCCGGATTATATCTGTAATTCACCACACTCACTATTCAATTCGTTCTAAAATTAAATCCACACACATTCGGGGACTTAGCGTTCAGTTTTTTTTTTAAATTTGTAGATGGACTCCGTTGCAGAGACCATTCGAAAATACGCTACAGCTCATGAACATAGGCTTCAACATCATGCGAACGTCGAGGCCATCCAGCTACTCGATATTACAGAGCTAGTGAGATGATTAAAGGGAACAAAACCCTATGAACTAGCGTCGTGATTAATGAAATTAGTGATCTGATTATTAGATTTTTAAAGTTCTTTATTTTTATAAATCCTTAGATAACAATAGTTGACAAGGCCCAGTGTACATAATAACTCCTGGGTTTAACAATTAAGTGTAGTTCAAGTCATGACCATTCGAAAATGCGCTACAGCTCATGAACATTTATAGGCTTCAACATCATGTGAACGTCGAGGCTGGATGGTACGCGATGTTACAGAGCTGGGCGATTCAAGAGAACAAAACCCTATGAACTAGCGTCGTGATTCGTGATTAATGAATTTAGTGATTAATTTGATTATTAGATTTTTAATGTTCTTTATTTTTATAAATAAGTAGGTAACAATAGTTGACAAGGCCCAGTGCACATAATAACTCCTGGGTTTAACAATTAAGTTTAGTTAATGTCATGTTCACCAAGCGCGTTGCCTGTTATACATTTATATATAATGATAATGTTAATTTTTAATACAAGGTGAAAGTGTAAAAAAAAAATTAAATGAATGCGCACTTTGTATGAGTGTTCATTATGTTGGCACATAGTAAATTTAGTGATTAGTGATAGAAATAATTTATTTATTTATTTATTGTTTGGAAAACCAACAGCTATACATAAAAAATTACTGCTATAATAGGAAACATAAAACCAATTACAGGTTTCCACGGATAGCGACTGATACCTACACACATACAATGCTTCCGATTTTACTCTTAAACAGAGTAGCTGAAGACATATTATTAAGGTTAAGGTTAAGGTTCAGCTGCCTGCGTGCCACCTCGCTCTTGGTATTAAATGGGTCAAAATCAAACATTTTACATAATTTATTAAAATCCTTGCTCGCTCGCACTACATACGAATTTTATTCCATTTATAAAATGGAATAGATATAGGAATGTATAAATAATTATAAAGAAGACATGAACAAAGTGAATTCCCCTTAACGAATATGACTAAGGAAAGTCAGTGGACTGATTCTTAGAATTATTTATGTTTATGTAGAAGTTGCTGCTATCTATCATCACCCAATCTCATCTCGTGGGGGGAGTAGAAATCGTCCGAGGGAATACCTATCAGAGAACGGGCAGCATCGTTTTTCTGTGAACTATGACCATCAAACTGCGATCGTCAACCCGTCTGCCAAGCGTGGCGATTATGGCATATCCCCCCATTCTTTGGGGAGGCTATTGTCCAGCAGTGGACGTACTTTGGCTGAAATGATGATGTAGAAGTTTAGGTTACTATAAAATTTATTGTTTTTTGTATGGCAATTCGTGTCTATAATAAATTACCTGATGTATTCAAAACACTAAATCACTGGACATTTAAAAAACAAACTATGTAATTTTCTATTATATAAATGTTATTATTCAGTTGACGACTTTTTAAAGGAAAAATTCTATGCCACATTTAAATTAGACCATAATGCTGTGTAAAACTCAAAAACTGTGCCCTTTTTTCAGTACCTGGTAATTGTTTTAGTATTAATAATTTTGTAAATTGAATTTGTATTAACCTGTAAATATTTGTGCGCCGGAAACGGCAGAATATTTTGGACATTTTAAACTGTAACAACCTGTGACAACAATATTCTTACAAATAAATATTTCTATTCTATTCTATTACTTATTACTCGTATTCTCTAGACTAGATTGTAATACATATACAGTGCTTGGTACTTTATCGATACATATAATAAAACCGTAGGAAAGTCAAAACTGTACATTGAATATTTTTTAAAAAGGATACTTGGGCCGTGATCTACATTCGATATCGAAACCAAAAATATAGTTTTTAGATTTTTTGTCTGTGTGTCTGTATGTATGTCCGGGCTAAACTCGAAAAGTACTGCATGGATTTACTTCAAATTTTGCATGAATATTACTAAGAGGTCGGGTCAACATATAGGCTACATATTATCACGCTATAAACTACGGGGCAGGAGCTGTGATAATGTATAAAATTTAACGCGGGTAAAACCGCGGGGCATAGCTAGTTAAATAAAAAAAACTTACAAATATATTTTTATCGGTTTATACATATGCATAAACCGGTAGCTTTCAATAAGTCTCGGTTCCGTCCAAGGATGTTAATAATAATTTCGGCCAGTACCTAAGTATTTAATTGGCAAGAACGTGAGGACATACATACATAATATGTAGGTACTATGAACGAACTGCCTGAGAACCATGTATAAACACAATGAGATTAGAGCTCCAAATGAGTCTAAAGCTAATTCCGCTCAGCAAGTCTAAATTAAGCCGTAAAAAGATTTTACGGGACGCTTCTCACCTCCAATTTGCTTTAATTCATATGGGGCAGGTAGGTAAATTATGCTTTTACGGCCATGCATAATATTTGACTATGAAACGACGGGTCTTTTAAACTCGGGTTGACATTTTAAATTACTCCTTCTGTGAAAGTGTACGATAAATATTAAAATGAGCCCTGTGTAGTTAGTCATACAGTAGTCCGCGTTTTAGCAGAGAACAACATTGCCTCGAACACTTACGCAGCTTAGAAAATTAGCTCGTTAGGACCTTATGCGGTATAAAAATATGAGAAATATATTAACTATAAAACGTGCTATCTAACAAAAGCTGTGTTGACTTCCTTGATTACCATTTTACATTATCAATATATGTACAAAAATCGTAGGAAATTCAACACTGTAAAGAAGATACTTGGGGCGTGATCTACAATCAATGTCGAAGCCAAAAATATAGTTTTTAGAATTTGTTTGTCTGTATGTATTTCCGGACTAAACTCAAAAAGTACTGCATGGATTTACTTCAAATTTTGTATGAATATTTAGTACTAAGAGGTCGGGTCTACATATTATAGGCTACACATTATCACGCTATCACCTACGGGGGTGGAGCTTAGCTGTGATATTTGACGCGGGTATAACCGCGGGGGAAAGCTAGTTTTAAATATGTATCACCTTGCTTCGTCTTCAAAGGAATCTAATTAGCTAACATGCACTACGACAAATAGTAATTGTGGTCATGATTTCCATTCTATTTTATCCATCACTACAAAGCAGCAAACTAGTTATCGACGTAAGCGCCTGTAACATTTTAATAGCAACACATCATAGATGTACATATACGAAACATCTACATGACATAAGCACCAAAAAGCGAGAGCTTGTAGTGGTGAGGCTACGTCACGTCTCCATGAACATGTGAGTTCCATTTAACACCTCAGGAATGTGCTCAGTAAACTCGAACAGTACATACGCAGAATCGGTATAGACACGTAACCACCGAAAAGTTTCAAACAGTTTTCATGATCACCATTAGATTGTTATTATAATGATAATAATGTCCTCCTGGGGTTCTACCGGCTAAGTCGCCGAACATCGATTTCTTAAATGGCGTTCTAATAAATAAAGGTTAAAATTGACTTTATCAATCGTTAAATCGGCTTCCATGAGCACATGTGACGTCATAAATGGTCCGGAATCGATTGTCAACGTTGAAGCCGATTTAACGATTGATATAAGAAATCGATGTTCGGCGACTTAGCCGCTAGAGCCCCTGCCCAAATTTCGGCTACGGCGGCTAGTCTCAATGGAGATTAGCTAATTGTGCAGGACATATTATGGTGCACAAGTGTGTTCGCAAGCACAGTGGCACTTTCTATTCCATCACTCTCATGATTCGATGGGACGCCTAGCAACGCAACCGGTAAGAGGTCAGGTACAGGACTGACGGCTTTATGTGCTCTCCGTGTATAATACCGCCAATTCCCAGACTTCGGGCTGATGCTGAGAAATATTTCATTTTACAGAAAAGTTCCAAAATGACTTTTGGTCCGACCCGGGATTTGAACACAGGACCTCGATATCTTTAGAAACTGCAACTACTAAATATCTACTGATCCACTGCATTTCCTTTTATGGACCAAGCTCCATTAGATGCGTATTATTAAGAAGAAACTTGGTGAGCTGTGGCGGCCACATGAACGTCTGTACAGATATTCAGTGTATTCGGCCTATTTGCATCCGGCTTTACGCCGACGAAGTTGGGATTGAGCGTCTAGCGGAATAATCACTGCGTCTAGACTGTTTCGTACACTTAGTCGCTGTATAAGTTATTGATATTACGAGAATATTGGTCAGCTTCATTGGTCTGACGGTAACGTATTAGATAACAGATAATGTGTCGGGCCAGTATGAGACATTAAAATGTTCCTCTTGATTGCTTTATATTTTATACTGACGCAAATTTGGCACTATCAGTTTCACTCTAATAATAATTAACTCGCATTTACTTTTAATTTACTTATATATCAACACGTATTATGTTAATAAAATGTACGTCCTTTTAATATTATAATTGCGAAAGTTTGTGAGTATGGATGGATGTATGGATGTTTGTTACACTTTCACGCGAAAACTATCCAACGGATTTTGATAAAACTTTGTAGTAATATAGCTTAAACATTCGAATACTACATATGCTATAATTTATAAATTATAACGCGGGTTAAACCGCGGGGCACGGCTCGTAAAATAATAATATCCTAGGACATTATTCACACACGGCTATCTGATCAAAAACTAAGCAGATCTCGTACTATGGCAACCAGATAACTGATATAATACATATACTACTTTTCTTTTGTAAATAAAGCACACGGGAGATTGTCTGAAGCCTAGTTTGGGATCAGATGATTGTGTGGTAGTTGAGATATTAATTATTGTCATTTTTATTTGCTATTTAGTAGACTCTTTCCACCTCATTCGCGCACACATTCCGCCGAAAAGGCCCTACAAGTGGGTCAACAGCCAACACAAGAACGATTGTTTAGTAGATATGGACAAAAATGTGCAAGCACAATACATATTATTTATTTTATTTTATTTAATAGATTTTGTACACACAGAAATAACAAAAGTAAAATAAATGAAGAAGAGACAGTAGTACATGGGTGCTTATCATGCATTATTATCATGTCAATGTGTACTAGCTCCGATTTGTGTATCAGTTAAATCCACTGTATTTATTTTTATGTGAGATATTTATATGGTATTTGACCGGTATAAGAAATTGTAATAAAATTTCTTTGAGACTACAAATTTGACATTTAAATTGTATATTAATCATATTAATAATTCTAATTGTAATAATAATTGGTCCAGAATTGTTTATTTTGTCTTATGTTATATCGCTTTGACTGCTGAAAGGTTTTAAATTTGACAATTGTTATTTTAAATTTGTATCCGATTATATTATACATTGACATTTTATAAAATTTTACTATGACATATTAATAAAATTTAAATTTTGTATAACCATTGCATGCCATAATGGTAGAACATAATGGGAAGACCAATTCACTCACATCTGGAAATATTGTTAAAAATTGATGTACCTATGTTCGACAGTGAATAAATGAATTATGAATTATTGTAGTTTGGGATCAGATGGCAGTGTGTTAGTTGTCCGAGATATTTATATATAAAAATCTAATAGCAATATTCTTTGCTATTATTATGAGACTCTGTCCACCTCATTAACACAGAGATTTCGTCGAAAAGACCCTTTATACGTGGGTCAACCGTCAATATTAGAGCGATTACCTGGCTCTACCTAGTTTGGGATTAGATGGCAGTGTTCTATTTATTTATTCAGTAACAATTTTCATTGTGTATGAATTTTACAATACAATTCCTTAAATAAAAGTATAATTTAAAAATCAAACCAAAACAATAAGAATAATAATTGGGAGACAAAATAATCAAGAAACATAACATAATTAAAATTTAACGTTTAACATAAATAAAAAAAAATTAAAGTAATACAGAAATCAAATCACATAATTAAAAAGTAATATAAACATGAAACAGATATATCGTCAATTTTACAACACACAAAAACCAACCGTAGTCAATACTCAATTAAGATATCTCACAATTTACAAACTCAGACACACTAAACATGTTCCTAAAAGGTAAGCCTTCAGTTTGTTTCTAAATAAGCTAGTATTATAAATTATTGATTTTAAATGCATTGGTAACTTATTAAATAATTCTATGCTTAGTGTGTTATTCGAGCAGTTGTCCGAGATATTTATTACTTATTAGTATCAATATTCTTTGGTATTATAATCAGACTCTTTCCACCTCATTCACACAGAGATGCCGTCGAAAAGACCCTTTATACGTGGGTCAGCCATCAATATTGGAGCGATTGCCTGGCTCTACTAGGCAATCGCTCTAATCTATACTTGTATACAAATCAATAAAATTGGAGTGTCTGTTTGTAATATTGATATAACCGGTTTTTTCTACATAAATATATATACGGTACATAATATATATACGGTACATACACCAAAATATCATTTTTTACAATTTTTGTCTGTCTGTCTGTCTGTCTGTTTGTTCCGGCTAATCTCTGAAACGGCTGGACCGATTTTGACGGGACTTTTATTGGCAGGTAGCTGATGTAATAAGGAGTAACTTAGGCTACTTTTATTTTCGAATAAGTCTTTTATTTTACTAAAGAACGAAATAAACTAATTAACACGCGCACGAAGTCGCGGGCACAGCTAGTATGATCATCTACCAGTTTGGGATTAGATGGCAGTGTGTTATTCGAGCAGTTGTCCGAGATATTTATTACTTATTAGTATCAACATTCTTGGAAATTATTATCAGACTCTTTCCACATCGTTCGCACAAACATTCCGCCGAAAAGGCCCTTTATACGGAGGTCAACCGTCAACACAAGAGCGATGTGAATAATTTGCGAAACAATTGGCTCTCAGGTGTACAGCATTGACTTGAAGCGGGCTAAATGAAGATATATTGAGCACATTTCGGAGGGGCGAGATTGAGCCCGGGTCATGTCAATACAAGTCAAATGTTTGCCTCCGTTCATTTTGTTTTGCTGCCTAAACGTAGCTACGATTCAATAAAGGTAAGCATTGAGTAATAATTAGGAGAGGTATAGTCTATATTTGCTACAAAATAAATTATATATATATATTGAATGGCAAACGGGCAAGTGGCTCACCTGATGGTAACTGATCACCGCTGCCAATGAATACTCGCAATACCAGAGCAGTCGCAGGTGCGTTGGCGAGCTTTAAAATAGTCAGCAAACAATTGTTGCTGAGCCTCCACCCCCACTCCTATGAGCTCTAGCGACCTTACTAACACAACATTAAGTTAATAATGTTATTGTTATAATGTTGCTTTCTGAGATAAAAACTCTTGAGAAGTCCCTAGCAATCTCATATCACAGTTTCCAGTCATACAAAAATGAAATGCAATTGCTAGCTGGAAAGTGTAATCCTGAAAGCAATAGGACATTGGAACCGATAAACACCAGTAGTGCAGTAGTGGAGTCATACACACAGCTGGGATCAGAGTCACCAGTATCTCCACAAAATGACATTACTAAACATAGCTCCATACTGTATTCCGATGAAATGGGTAAGGGCCTTGGTACCTTGCTTTGTAATAAGCTGAGTTGTTCCTTTGTCAACTATTGTATGCCAGGATTACATTATAAAGATATAATACATAAATTAATTCAGAATAAACACAGTGCCAAATCATGTATAACTCTAATGGTAGGAAATTGTAAAAACTTAAAGAAAAAAGACATTACAGATAGTTTCACTGAGATGTTAGAATTAGACTGTAATAAGATAATATTGTGTGCCTTCCCATATGTGTCCAATGTGCCTGATAGTACAAATAATTATATCCACAAGCTAAATATGCACCTACAGTTTTTGGTTAGCCATTATAGTGATAAATTTATATTTTTGGACACAAATAGTTTTATAGATTCTTGTAGGGTAACCATGAGTACAGTTACTGTTTCAAGAAAATTTTTGAACATACTTGCAAGTTTAGTAGCGGCACATATTAACTCAGTCATAAGTAGTATGATGAAGTCACTTTTTATACCATCTTTTAGTAATGTTATTAAAATCAATTTAGTTAGTAGTTTAAACATGTAAGCATGACAATAGAGAAGTGTGATAACTTTCTAATTCTATCACATCAAAATATAAACCGCTTCTCTGGCAAAATTCTAGACATAGAACTTTTTAATGAAAAATATGAAATAGATATCCTTTGTTTTACAGAAACATGGCTGAAGGCACACAAGATGGCTTTTAGTGTCTGTGGCTATAGGGTCGCCAGCTTTTATAATAGGGTTTCGGCAGAGGGTGGTGGAGTACTGATACTACTTCGAGACCAAATTAAATTTAAAGAACGTAAAGATATATGCCAACTATCTATTGAGCGTGTGTGTGAGGTGGCATGTGTAGAGACGCAGTTTTATTGTATAATATGTGTGTATAGACCACCAGCATCCGATTTAAAGCTTTTTACAGCAACAATAGAAGACATTCTTAGGAAAATTAAAAGTAAAAAAAAATCCTTGTATGTGGTGATTTTAATATGAACATTTTAGCAGATTCACCTGAAATAAACATATTTCTATCTGTATTTCGGTCCTTTAACCTTAAATGCTTGTTCTCTGAGGCCACGAGAGTCACACCCACATCTGCTACTTGCATTGATAACATAATTACCAACTTTGATGTATCTGAGAAGTGTTTGGTGGCTGGTGTTCGCTCTGACCATAAATGCCAAATAGTAAAGATAAAAAATGAGATAAATATAAATAAACAAAAAATTAGTTTTAGACCTTTAACAAAATCTAATTTGGGAAAGTTCAGTAACAACCTGGAGAATAGTTTGTGCCATCTATTGCCAAACAAAAGTAAGCCTAACGATATGTACACTACATTATTCCACTGTATTTGCAAAGAATTTAATAAAGCTTGTAAAATTAAAAACATAACGGTTGACAGTAATAAGATAAAATTTAGTTCTTGGGCAACTCAAGGCATTAGACTGAGTAGAGATTTTTTATATGAGTTGTATGACAGAAGGTCCTATAACCCTGATGTCAATTTCATTAATTATGTTAGAAATTATTCAAAAATTTTTAAAAAGTTTGCATTCAAGCTAAATCTTTATATATAAGAGATAAAATTAAAAAATCTGATAATAAAATAAAATCAGCTTGGCAAATAATTAATACTGAAACTGGTAAAAGTAGATCAAGAGATCAAACATTAGTATTGAATATTGGTGATGAACTGGTTTCAGACAAGCTTACCATTGCCAATTTTTTTGCTGCTTTTTTTGCAAATATACCCGTGGACTAAGTGTCTCGCATCATCACCAGATGTGGCTGAACTCTTTTTAAATCAAAGCGTAATACAAACTGTACCTAACTTTAGTTTTAAATCCGTAACAAGTGATGATATTATAAAAGCTTTTAAGAGTATTAAAAGGAAAGGCACAGAAGATTTGTGGGGACTGTCTGTTAAAGCAATTGAATCAATCATACTAAATATTGCTACAATTCTTGCAGCCATCTTCAATGGCTGTATAAGTGATGGTGTCTTTCCCGATTTAATGAAAATAAGTAAGATAATACCCATTTTCAAGGCAGGTTGTTCAAAAAATGCCACGAATTATAGGCCTATCTCAATACTACCAGCTTTAAGTAAAATATTTGAAAAGCTGATGCTCAGCCAAATGTTGTCGCACTTTAACGTGAATGAGATATTGCATAACAAGCAGTTCGGGTTTACAAGGGGCCGCTCTACTCAGGATGCAGGTTGCACATTAATTAGGTCAATATTGGAGGCTTGGGAGGGATCACAGGATGCGCTGGGAGTTTTCTGTGATCTCTCTAAGGCTTTCGATTGCGTTGATCATCGTACGCTCGTTGTTAAACTGAAGTACTATGGAATATCTGGCACATCTCTTGATCTTGTGATGTCCTATTTATCGGGGCGACAACAGATGGTTTCGATAGGCGGTGCCACTTCGGCACGTCATCCTGTGAAAATGGGGGTGCCCCAAGGATCTATATTGGGCCCATTTTTATTTCTAGTTTATATAAATGATCTCCCTTATCTGGTAGAGAAAGTATCAGACATAGTTTTGTTCGCTGATGATACTTCGCTCATATTTAAAGTAAATAGAAAGGATAAAGATCTTATTGAGCATAATAAAACACTCAGCTTTATATCAGAATGGTTTTCGGCAAATAATCTCTTGTTAAATGCAGGGAAAACTAAATGCATCAGGTTCTCATTGCCGAATGTGACTCAAATTGTACCAACAGTTGCACTTAATGCGAAAATATTAGATCTAGTCCCATCGACCGTATTTTTAGGATTGACACTTGATTCAAAATTGCAATGGGGTCCTCAGATTGAAAAGTTAGCAGGTAAATTAAGTTCGGCTTCCTATGCTGTCTGGAAAATAAGGCAATTGTCAGATGAACAAACTGCTAGATTAGTGTATTTCGCGTACTTTCATAGCATTATGTCGTATGGCATTCTGCTGTGGGGTTCGGCGGCTGACATAGGTGCTATTTTTGTATTGCAAAAAAGAGCAGTCAGAGCCATTTATGGTTTAGGCAGTCGCGATTCTTTGCGAAATTTGTTTAAAGAAATAAATATACTTACTGTGCCATCGGAATATATATATCAGAATATAATGTTTGTTAGAAAAAATATTCATAATTATAAAAAGAAAAGTGAACTGCATAATATAAATACTAGGAATAAAAACAAACTAGCCATGCCAGGCTTTAGAGTAAGCAAAACTAATAAATCATTTTTAGGAAATTGTATTAGGTTTTATAACAAGCTTCCTACTCAAATTACTGATCTGCCTGACACAAGTTTTAAAACACATATTAAACGTATACTTATGGCTAGGGGTTATTATAATACTATACCTCCCGAAAAACACCTGTTTTTGCTTGTTTTTTGGACCTGTCTCGGGCATTTGACCTAGTGTCTTATGATGTACTGTGGGAGAAATTGCAGAGCGTGTATCGCTCTGCAATTTCTCCGGTACCGTTTCTTCCGGTACCGAATGAAATAACATCCTTGTTTCGTTACTGGTACAATAACCAGAGGAATAGTGTCAAGTGGGCGGAGGCTCACTCGGATGTGTACTGGATGGAGTGCGGGGTGAGGCAGGGGGGGTTGAGCTCGCCCCGCCTCTTCAACTTGTACATAAACAGGCTGATCGGTGAGCTCAGCAGAGCCAGAGTTGGATGTCATATAGATAGTATTTGTATGAATAATATTAGCTATGCCGATGACATGGCCCTTCTGAGCCCAACGATAGGCGCTTTAAGGACACTTGTGGCGATTTGTGAGTCCTATGCAGTGGCCCATGGGCTCAAGTACAATGTCAAGAAGAGCGAACTTATTATGTTTAAAGCGAGTGCCTTAAATTATTCTGATGTCCCCGGTGTCTCGCTTTGTGGTACTCCTTTAGCTTGGGTAAAGAAATTCAAGTACTTGGGTCATTGGGTCACTGATGATCTCAAGGATAATACTGACATAGAGAGGGAACGCAGGTCGCTGGCTGTTCGATGTAATATGCTGGTTCGAAGATTTGCACGTTGTACTGACGAAGTAAAAATAACACTTTTTAAAGCCTTTTGCCAGTCTTTTTACACGTGCAGTCTTTGGACCAGTTTTACGCAGAGGACATACAGTGATCTGCGTGTCCAATATAATAATGCATTCAGGATACTGTTGGGGCGGGCGTGGCGATGTAGTGCGTCCGGTATGTTTGCGGAGGCGCATACTGACGACTTTTACGCCATAATACGCAAGAGGACCGCCTCCATGAATGGCCGGCTGCGCACCGCCACCAACAGTCTCCTGAAAGTGTTTTCAGATCGGTGGGACTCCCCTCTGCTGCGCCACTGGGTGAGAATCCACACCGTTTTTAATTAATTTGTCTTATTACTAACATTTAGTCTTTAAGTTATTTTGTATACTAACTAAATTCTTTTTTCATGTATACTAACAATAGTCTCTAAGTTATCTTGTATACTAACACTATAGACGCATGTCTGAAATAAATTATTTGATTTGATTTGATTACACCACTAAAGAGTACATCGATGACAAAGACGTCTGGCTCTCACTTCCTACCTGCACATTGCTCGCTGGAGATCTTGTAGCCATGACTGATCTGCTGTGTTACGTGAACTATCTGTAAATGATTGCTATCATATACTTAATTTAGACATAGACATAGATCATTTTATTGCCAGAAACTGTGTACAGAAGATGTTATAACAATTTGATTGATCAACAGTTACCCATATCGGGCATGCAATATTTTTTCTACCTACCTTAATATTAAATAATTATTTTTTGTAATCTTGACAACAGATAAATAACACATCATTATCAATAAATCAGTTGCTTCGATACTTGGTCATAAGCAAAAAACTCTTTAAGGTCATAAAATACGTTGTGCAATAGCCATCATTTCAGCATAGATTTAAACATTTTACCATCAAGTTGTTTAATTTCAAGTGGTAGATGATTATACACACGTATTGCAGTAATGTAAGTACTCTTATAGTAAATCATGTTGCGAATAGATGGTAACTCTAAATTAAATCTATATTTATTACGAATATTAGGTTTAGATGCCGACTTTAAATTGAAAAAACTCATATTATTTTTTACAAAAATACATAATTCTAAAATGTAAATGCTAACTAAGGTAAGATACCCCTTGTCTCTAAATGTAAATCTAAGAGAATCGGTGCTATACATATTGTAGATAATCCTCAGACATTTTTTTTGAAGTATAAAAGTTGAATTTACGTTTGTTGAGTTTCCCCAATAAATTACACCATAGATCAGAAGAGGATAAATATAACCATAATAGGCCGCTTTAGCAGCAGCTAGAGAAGTTATCTCAACTAAAATAGATAATACATAACAATAACTGGATATTTTTTTATTCATTCTATTGATATGACTCTTCCAGTTTAAATGTTGGTCTATTGACACTCCAAGGAAATTAATATCTTCTACTTCTTCAACTTTGGTATCATTATTTATTACATCAAGTGTTAGAGGTTTGGTTTTGTAATTTCTAAATTGAATTAATTTAGTTTTTGTGAGATTGACTCTAAGATTTATGGATCGTAACCAGTTTGTAACAGTCTCTAATGTAAGGTTGATTTCTGAATTAAGGTTTAAATTTATATGATTTTCATTTGTAATAAATATCGTAGCATCATCGGCATACATTACGCATAGGTGATTCGTAATATTTGGAAGATCGTTAATGTAAATCAAAAAGAGGAGTGGTCCTAAAATGCTCCCTTGGGGAACACCCAAAATAACTTTTTCAATTGTTGAGTGTACATAGTCAATAGTTTTTGTACTTTTGTTATATACTTCGATAACTGTAGACTGAGTTCGATTGGTTAAATAAGATTTAAATAACTGAAGTGCGATCCCTCTGACGCCTATATTTTCCAGCTGTTTATATAGAAATTCATAAATTACGCAGTCGAATGCCTTGGACATATCTAGGAATAGTGCAATACACCGATTTTTCTTATTCATACTTTCCCAGAGATTTTTAAATAATTTAAAAACGGCTAGAGATGTAGTTTTCTTTTTTCGAAATCCAAATTGGTTACTATTTAGAATATTGTTACTGTCTAGAAAATTAGTAAGTCTGTTGAAAATAACCTTTTCAAGTATTTTAGAGAAACTGGGAAGCAAAGCTATTGGTCTATAATTGTTTGTGTCGTGTCTGGCGCCTTTTTTAAATAACGGTTTGATAATTGCTCTCTTTAAATCGTCTGGGAAAACGCCTGACTCCAACATAAGATTGATTACGTGTACTAAGGGTTCTGCAATATAATCACAACTTAGCTTGATTATCTTGGTAGGTATGTCATCGTAACCGCAACTTGTTTTGTTCTTCAAACTTTTAATAATATTGATTATTTCACTTTTACCTACAGGAAAAAGAAACATACTCTTCGTTTGTTTCCCATCTAGAGGCTTGAATTTGCTCGTCATTGAGAGGTTCGAGTTTTGATTTATGTAGAAGTGGTTAAATGTATTCGCAATATCTTCAGGATTTTTCAAAATGTTATTATTGTTGATTATGTAATCAATTTTTTGTCTTAAATCGTTCGTTGCTTGTGTATGTAGTTTAATTAATGACCATGTTGACTTTGTTAAATTTTTACTATTCCGTAAGAACTTTATATTTGTATTCTTTTTTGATTGATTGATGACTCGTTTTAATATTTTACAATATTTAATGTAGTTTTTTTTATTATCGTTCAGGCTTTTGTTATTTTGATATTGTAAGTACATATTTCTCTTAATAACACATGATTTCTTTATACCTTTCGTTGTCCAGTTGTTTTTCTTTTTATGACATATTTTTATTCGATTGATTGGTACACATAAATTAAATATCAGAGAAAATAAATCTAAAAATATTTTATACGCCGAGTTAACATCTGTAGACTTAAAGACATCTTGAAAACTTAATTGTGGTATGTAATTTAAAAAGATTTCAATATATTTTTCAATATTCCTTTTCATTACATACCAATATTTTTCATTAAAACCTAGACTACAAGGAATCATAATAGCTTGGCCCGTGTGGTCGGATATGCCCATATCCCATACTTCTACCCTGTACTTTTTATGGTTTGTTATTATATTGTCGATGCATGTAGCAGAGTGCGGAGTTATTCGGGTTGGTTCTTTTAAAGTTAGAGTTAAGTTAAATTTCTTGAGAGTACTTATAAATTGATTAGTTTTGGCATCGTCATTTAATATGTTTATGTTGAAGTCTCCTAGAATAAATATTTTTTTATTAATCGACCTTTTCCGTATAGTTAGTTTATATAGCAATATTTCAAGTTTTTCTATAAAAAAATTAAAATTTGACGAAGGAGTACGGTACATACAAATAATAATCCAATTAGTTTCTGTTATTATTATACCACAACACTCAAAATGTAATTCAACACATAAATCTTGAATCCAGTCTATTTTCTTGTAGTTTATATAATTTTTTATATAAATACATACACCCCCTCGTTTCCTAGTTCGTGAGAAATATGAAGCGGCTTTATAACCACGTATTTGTAATATATCAGCACTATTTTTATGAAAAAATGTTTCAGTTGCACAAAATACATCTAATTTTTTTGACTCTAATAAAAGCTCTATTTCGCCTGCTTTTGATCTCAAACCTTGAACGTTATGGTGTAAAATTGTGAAGTTATTATTCGCCTCGAAAAAACTGATTTTCCGGAACTTCTGTAGTTTGTGTTCCTATTGATATATTGTATTGATTTATGTCTGTTTGAGTACCACTAGATGTATAGCATTTTAATTCGTTTAATGGAGAGGATGTACCTTGAGCGTTTGTATACCGTTGATACTCATACATATAATAGGTCTTTACCTATGAAATTGCCGTTTTGTATGAAAAAATTCAAACGAATTTTTTTCATGAATTTTTTTATTTGTATTAATCGAAGTAATCACCCATGCAATCAATGCATCTTTGCCATCGCAGTGGCAGTTTATTGATGCCCTTCTTAAAGAAATCAGCTGGACGGGAGGCAACAAATTCTTCAAAGGCATTTTGTACTGCCTCTCGGGTATTGAATTTTTTTCCCGCCAAGAAGTTATCCAAATTCTGGAAAAAGTAGTAGTCTGTAGGCGCAAGGTCTGGTGAGTAGGGCGGATGACGGAGAGCTTCCAACCCCAGTTCTTGCAACTTGGAGACCGTCTGCTGTGCAGTATGAGGTCGCGCGTTGTCGTGCAGGAGCAGCGGAGACGAGCGATTGACCAATGCTGGTTGGAGATGCGCCAGCTTCTCCATCATTGTGCTCAGTTCTTCACAGTACACATCTGCAGTAATGCTCACCCCGTTTGGTAAGAAGCTGTGATGAATCGCACCGGCGCTAGACCACCAAACAGTGACCATCACTTTTCTAGGGGTAAGTTTTCGTTTAGGGCATTGTTTAGGTGCTGAACCAGGATCCAACCAACTTGCTGAGCGCTTGCGGTTATCAAACAGAATCCATTTTTCATCGCAGGTAACAATGCGGTTCAAAATTCCTTCATTTGTGTGTCTGTTGAGCAGTGCAAGGCACGTCTCGACGCGTACTTCGCGCTGGCGATCATTGAGTTCGTGGGGCACCCATTTGTCAAGCTTTTTTACCTTGCCAATTTGACGCAAATGGACCAATATTGTTTTGACGCTAACGTCGAAAGCTGCTGCTAATTCAGCCGTAGATTGTGTATCATCAGCTTCCACAACCGCCTTTAATTCGTCATTGTCGACCAAAGTCTTCGGACGACCGCGAGGTTCATTTTTCAGGTCGAAATTTCCAGAACGGAAGCGAGCAAACCAATAACAGGTGGTGCGTTGGTTTGTAGTGTTAGCTCCGTAAACGTCGTTGATGTTGCGTGCCGCTTGTGCCGCGTTGCTGCCACGACGGTACTCATATTCCATAATTACTCGAATTTTTAACGTATCCATGATGACGAAAAAGATTGAAATGCGATGAAAATGTAACACTAATCAATAAAGAAATGACTACTTTTGGAAAAAAGAATCCATGTTTTTAAAATAAAATTAATTTGAAATTAGAATTCTTAGCCAAACAAAAATTATTTTGATTTGAAATGGCCAGTACTGCAGAACGGCAATTTCATAGGTAAAGACCTAAATTTTAAATGTAAGACATGTCTTAATAAAAATCCCGATAGTAAGCGTATGTAAGATCGGACAGGTATTGCGAGATCTAGGTTGAAATGAGTAGTGTTTTCAAACTGATTACTGACATAAACTTACTGAATAACGCGCAAAGTTTCGATTCATTTAGAAACCTATTATATTTAGGATTACAAAGTAATACATTAGTATGTTTTAGAGTATTTAAACTTTGATAGAGAACTGATTGAATTTTCAGAGGATTTTTGTCATTATGACCACACATTATTATGACATAGTCGTATACGCTAAAGTCTTTACATGTTTCAGCACAGGTTTCGAGAAGTTTATCTGCCGTGGCGCACGATTTGTTTATGGACGACACTAAATATGAGGGACCTGCATGTTTTTGTAGAAGGTTTCTTAGATATGAAGAATGTGACACGTAGGAGTCCGAAAATATCAGAATTCGGTAACGTTTTTCCTTTTTAAATTGGACGTTGAAATCAAGATTTTTGGATGGTTTTTTGTTCATGTTCATCATACTGCATTGGTTAGGAATTATAGTATTTTCATGACTTTTGGCGCCCTCTGTGATATTTGGTTCCAAGTTATATGACGTATTGTTCGTGTTTGTAGTAATATTTAAATCATCATAGCTATTATTAAGGCATATATTGGATGGGATCGGATTTTTCTTCTTCCGGGATTCCGAAACACGCAAGTTTCTCATTTAAAATTATTGACTCTGTCTCAAAATGAATAATGTTATTGTTTCGAAGTTTTTCTTTTGTATACCTAAATATAATCTAAATAATAAGCATTCAGACAACCGATCGAGCATATATTGTGTTTGCCTACTAAATAATTACTCTAATTGGACCAAATCCCGTGTTCATGCCCGCTTGAGTATGTTTCGCCGGACCGTCTCAACTGGGTCGTGTTGAAACCGGTGGTAGATGAACCCACTGAGTTTGTTTCGCTGGGTCTTCTCAGTTGGGTCGCATTGGATCCGGTGGTAGCATTAAAGCGCGACCGTCGTTATTAACACAAGGTCCGTCATAATAATAATACCTTTAATATAGACAGAACCATTGACAATATGTAGTAAAAATATTAGACTTAAACTAGATAATTAAACATAATCTCTTGACAATAACTTGATACAAGCTAGCTAAATATCATTTCTGTAATAAAATAAATTTTATAAATGTTTTCATACAAGATGTACCTAAATATCTATGTTACTAGAAATAATATCTAATGTATACAACTATATTACTACAAACATGTTCTGACTATTTACAAGCGCTTTTTTAAAGTCTACGTGAATAAAAACCTTTTTTATTTTTTTTTTTATTTATTTTTTTTAAGGAATGTCTTCTGTAAGGTGTAGGTACTTCTCCAGTCGGGCTGCTCTTTGAGCGAAGTACGCTGTGCCCTACCTTCTTTAGGAGCCACGTGACCTTCATATTCGTGTCGGGGCAAAAATTGATTTTGTAATTTTTCTTATTTTTTCGGGACTAAGCCCTCTCTCTTACCCACCACTGTAACTCCTGTATGCCAGGGTGAACAGTGGCACACAATGAAATGTCACTGAGTGCTGAGGCTCAGGCATGTCCCGGGTAATTGCTGTGACTGGATCTCGCAACGAATTTAATAAGAAAGGAACAAGGACGAGTTAGAGATTTTTGTATTAAGAAAATTTCTCAGTATCAGCCTGAAATTTGAAAGTTGGTAGTATTAAACCCCCGTGTCTTAGCAAGCGCGTAAAGCCGTCGGCCCTGTGCCTGTGGTCTTCCCAGTCGTGTCGCTAGTCACACATTGGGATAATAAGAGTAATGGAACAGAACGTGCCCCTGTGTTTACGCACACACTTGTACACTATATGCCCCGCGCATGTGGCTTGTTTTCAGATGTCAGATGGAAGATAATGATGACATGATGACAAACCAAATACCAAATTTGAGTTATAGCCATCTTGCTAATAATAATCATGTCCTGGGACATTTTTCACACACGGCCATCTGATCTCAAACTAAGCAGAGCTTGTACCATAAAAATCAGGTGACTGATACATTACATATACTACTTACATACATACATAGACTCACGCCTGTTTCCCAGAGGGGTAGGCAGAGACAACGGATTTCCATTTGTCACGATCTTTGCATACTTCTTTTGCCTCGATTACTGTCATTATATTCTTCATACATGCTCGCCGGCTTAGGGTACTTCTGACCTGCCCTTTCTTGAGAACATCTCCAATTTGGTCAGAGAATGTTCGACGTGGTCTTCCCCTTCCGGTTGTCCCATTCACACAGGCCAGGCATACTTCTTTTGTCAATCTTCTTTCATTCGTCCTTTCTAAATGGCCAAACCATCTCAGTATGCCTTTTTCAATCTTTGTGACTACATCCTCTTTCACACCGCAACGCTCTCTTACATCAGTATTTCGAATTCTGTCTCTCAAAGTCACACCACACATACTTCTCAGAGCTCTCATTTCCACTGCATTTATTTTACTTTCATTCTTTTTCTGCCATACCCAACTTTCACTTCCATACATATACTACTTACCTTTTGTAAATACATAGTTACTGATATATAGATAACTACACCCAGACTGAGGACAAATAGACATGTTCATGCACACAAATATCGATCCGCGGTGGGAATCGAACCCACAAATTTCAATTCATTTCTGGCCCTTTAACAACTCATACTATCTTGTGGGTGCATTTCTGTCATTCTACTTAGGTATATCCATAGTTGCAAGTATGATGGAAATCGTAACCAAAGTGTAGCCAATATATATCTCCAATTATACCGTCCACTGAACTTGCAATCCTGATAGCCACTTTATGTTGCATGTCACAGTCTATTGAGCTTAGCCCTGTAACGGCGGACTTAGTCCAGCCTCTTTGACACAACAAGCCACGTAAGGGGCTACCAATCATAAGATTATAATAAAAAACTTGAGAGGTGTCAAGGGACACCCAGATGGAACGAAGTTATTTCTTATTATTTATTATGTACAAAAAACCTGTATACACTCAACATAAATAATCGTCGCGACACCACACTGTTCAATGCGAAATAGAAATGAAAATATCTGGCTTGCTTTCTATAAGAGAGAGAGAGAGAGACAGACAGAGAAACATGCGCACGCCGCACAGCTGCAAAAAGGGTCGTGACAACTTTACGTAAGATTTTTTTCCGTCTAGCCCCCTTTCACAACGCACGATAAGGAACTTCGTTCCAATAATACCTACAACTTAACATAGCCTTTTATTTACGTGATGGAAATGCTCAAATAGCATGTCAGTCGCTTAGGGAGCAGGGTATGTAGGGCTCTCCACTAAAACCACCCTTACAGTGCTTGTAACGGGGGCTCTGGGTACTTGTGAACGATCACACCAGTACCCCCGTCGTACACTGTAGTCTCAGTGAGGCTCTCACCTGGGGAGGGGAGGGGGCATGAATGCGTCCCCCCCTCCCCAGCGTGTTTAGGCAACCTGAGCTACAGCAGGTAACCTCGTCCCGCGACCACTTATACAAGACCAGTGGAGTTCCCCTCCTCCTAACGCCAGCGATCTCAGGGTACACTCACATAGCCTAGAAATGCTAGACATACCCAAATACAACATCAGTTTAATATTAACACAAGGTCCGTCATAATAATAATACCTTAATATAGACAGAACCACTGACAATATGTAGTAAAAATATTAGACTTAAACTAGATAATTGAACATAATCTCATGACAATAACTTGATACGAGCTAGCTAAATATCAATGCTATAATAAAATAAATTTTATAAATGTTTTCATACAATGTGTACCTAATTATCTATGTTACTAGAAATAATAATGTATACAACTATATTACTACAAACATGTTCTGACTATTTACAAGCGCTTTTTTAAAGTCTACGTGAATAAAAACCTTTTTTATTTTATTTATTTTATACAAAAAGCAACAATTTTCAACACATGCCACATCATCATAACAGGCAAATCCGTCCACTGCTGGACAAAAGCCTCCCCAAAGAATGGGGGAAATGCCATAATCGCCACGCTTGGGAGACGGGTTGGTGATCGCTATTTGATGGTCAAAGTCCAAAGAAAAACGCTGCTACCCGTTCTCTGCTAGGTATTCCCTCGGACGATTTATACGCTCCCCACGGGATGAGATGGGGTGATGATATTCTTCGCCGTCACCTCACAGCCATGCCGCATCACTAGAAAGTTTTTAACATCTTCCACTATATTATCTTTTCTCACCGGACACTGCAAGCTGAATAAGCACATGTTCAACCTAAAGTTGGCCGAAAGCACAATTTTCAGATTCTGCCAAGAATCAGAGGAAACTCCTTTGCATATTCTGTACTCGTGCGGGCCGCTAATGCGTTGTAGAAGTATCCACATAGGACAGCATATTATGCAACCGGAAGAGATACAAACACTCACTGCACAATCAATCTGGGAGTTTTTGGAAGCTGTAGGATTGAGCAGTGAACTTTGACAAAGTCAAGGAGCGCTGCTACAATAGATCAGCAATGGTCGAGGTAGCAAGATGCCATCAAGGCATCAAGCCCCAAACAACAATCCGTGGGGCAAGGAATTAACCCTTACAAACACGATAAAAATATACTAAAAGAAAATAATGATAATATCCTGGGACATTATTCACACACGGCCATCTGTTCCCTAACTAAGCAGAGCTTGTACTATGGAAATCAGATAACTGATATACTACTTATTCTACTTTTCTTTGGTAAATACATACTTATATAGATAATTAAAAACAGACAAACAACCATGCACACAAATATCTGTCCAGGGTGCGTATCGAACCCACGACCTACGTGAAAGGCAAGTATTTACCAACGACGTCAACAGGCCCGTCAAAACCGGAGTGATGAAGCAACATTTCCGGTAAAACGAGTTGCAAAATTGCTTAAGTCACGCCAATTTTCAGCGTACCGTTTCATTTCCTTTTTTTATCTACTTTCCAAATTTGTAATTCGGCAAAGACTTCCGCAGACGAGTAAGCCTGTTATAAGCTGATATTAAAACTTCAATACATTTATTTATTTAAGGATCGTCAACGTTACATACACTCATGCAGTTATAGGACACATAGGTACATACTTAAAAATAATAGTGCTGCAACACTTAAAGACGACCAAAGCATTAAAATTTTACATTATTGAAGTTAATTACAATAAAGTAACTAAAAACTTGCACTAATTACAAAAACAAGTCATAAACAATAAACATCGAGACGAGCCAAAAAGTAACATGAAAAGCAGAATACGGACAAATATTAAACTACAGAACATACACAATTAATAACATTAATAGCTATATATATAAAAAATAATATACAATAAAATAAAATAATAGTGGAAGGATAAAGTTAAAATACCAAAAATAACATTATTTTATATTATAAACATTATAACATAATATTATAAACATAATCTCCTTGACAATAACTTAATACAAGCTAGCTAAACGTCACTACTATTATAAAATAAATTGTATAAATGTTTTAACATTCCGTGTACCTAAATATCTGTAATAAGTAACTAGAAATAATAACTGTATTACTACAAACATGTTCTGACTATTTACAAGCGCTTTTTTAAAGTCTACGTGAATAAAATCTTTTTTTATTTTATTTTATTTCAGGCTATAATATGCCGTTTGGTGACGGCAGCCAATATCACCCCTCAAATCATCCCGTGGGGGACGAAGAAATCGTTTCGATGGACCATCATACTGTGATCGAAAACTCATCTGTCAAGCGTGCCAATTATGGCATATCTCCCAATAAAAGTTAATTGGGGGAGGATTTTGACCAGCAGTGGACGTGTTACGGTGGATATGATGTTGATATGCCAATGGCAGCATTAAAGCGCGACCGTCGTTTTAAACACAAGGTAATAATACTGAATTCATACCTTAATATAGACAGAACCATTCAGACAATATGTAGTAAAATATAAATTTCAATAATTAAACCTAAACATAATCTCCTTGACAATAACTTAATACAAGCTAGCTAAATATCACTACCATTATAAAATAAATTGTATAAATGTTTTAACATTCCGTGTTATCTGTAATAAGTAACTAGGAATAATGTATTACTACAAACATGTTCTGACTATTTACAAGCACTTTTTTAAAGTCTACGTGAATAATAATAAAAAAAAATGTCGCATGTAATAAATCATTGAATAAAGATGACATATAACAAAGGTTAACTAAATATGGAAGTGCCTTTTGATACTTCTAAATTCCTTCTTCGGATTATATACTTACATGAAATCACTAGTTAATAGCCTAAGATTATTACGACTATAAATGACACATATGTATGTATGTACATATGTTTGTGCAGATTTGTGCACAATAATATGTCCCTCGCTAATAGACAGTCTTTATTGAGAATGGCCGCTTGGGTCGAAAATGTCCAACTCGACATTATTTTTATTTGATAGGCTTCAAAATAGTACTAATAATCCTTCTTTTATCAGCCGTGAAAATATTAAAAAGTCTGCTCTTGACTGCAAATAGAAGAAGAAGACTTATTCAGAAAATTGCGCAGACATCAAGAATACAAAATAACAATAAAAGAAAAATAACAATAAAAACAAAGACACTTATTGTCCGTGCAAGACCAAAATGGCACCATCTCAGCATTTGCTAGAACATTTTAATGTACAGACGCCAGCACGTCCAGCTACCCCAATCTGTCAAACTTTTATAGATTTTCAACTTTATCACAAAAGTATAAGGTTCAATTTCAATTGGGGAAATTTAACACTTTTGACAGATTGGGGTAGGTTGATGTGCTAGCGTATGTACTAGCGCTGGTAATTCTGAAAATATGATTCTAAATAGTAAAAAACCGGCCAAGTGGCCCATGAAGTGTTCCGTAGCAGCAAGTATTTCAGTTGATTAAATGAAACCAAATTGCGGTTTACGATTTATGACGTATTAAAAATAAACTACTTGCTAGATCTCGTTCAAACCAATTTTCGTTGTTAGTTTGCATGGTAATGTACATCATATATTTTTAATTTTATCATTTTCATTTTAGAAGTTACAGGGGGGGGGGGGACCCTCATTTTACCACTTTGGAAGCGTCTCTCGCGCAATCTATTCAGTTTAGATTTTTTTTTTATTAGAAACCTCAATATTATTTTTGAAAGCCTATCCTGACATGTATGGGTACGATGAAAAAAAAATGTTGAGTTTCAGTTCTATGTATGGGGACCGCCCAAAATTATTATTCTTTTTCTATTTTTGTGTAAAAATCATAATGCGGTTCACAGAATACATCTACTTACCAAGTTTTAACAGTACAGCTCTTATAGTTTCGGAAAAAAGTGGCTGTGACATACGGACGGACAGACAGACAGACAGACATGACGAATCTATAAGGGTTCCGTTTCTTGCCATTTGGCTACGGAACCCTAAAAAGCATTATCTTTAGTTGGTTTGAAACGTTCGACGTTGACAATTGACATTACGGCTTCTTCCAACTTATGACATCCGTTTGTTTATGCCGTGGGGTTAATTAAAACATATATTATCCGTTCGCAACATCTTCATCGAGAAAAATGGTGAAAGTGAAAAATTTTCGCCTACCAGGTCTTCCGCTCCATGAAAGCATGTAAATTAAATGTATGTTTGTTTGTGTGCGATGTCGTTTAAAACGTCAGCGACACAGGAAATTACATCGCTAATCAGATTATTCCAGTCCAATGCTGACAAGTGACATGGCACGTGGCCAATGCGTTTTATATTAGTCCGGGTTCGATTTCAAATTAATGTATTTACGTTTCTTCTCGTTATTGATGTCTTCCTTTAATATTTTGATGAAAATGTCATTAATTTTTAAACATCCGCTTTATAGTCGATGGCATTGAATTGACAGGTTTATAAAGTGGGAAAAATCGAAACGTCAATTAGTAGTATGTAGTCCAGGATATTTTTGAAGTTATACTTCTTTTGGCGCGATAAAGAAAAATGATGAGAGTGAATTTTTACGATGCGCGCGCACACCGACACCAAAAAATTTAACAGCATGAAGTTAGTACTAGGCGGTATGACAGTGAATTTTTACGATGCGCGCGCATCTGCGCGCGCATCGTAGAAATAACGGCATGAAGTTAGTTCTAGGTGGTATGAAAATTGATAACTATGTTCAAGTTGTATATTAAGAAGTATAACTTCTAACGCGTGTAAACGCGTGTGTAGTTTTTTATTATAATCTGTGAACGGCTCGGTGGTCCAGCGGTAGTTTAAGCAATGACAGATAATGAGGTACCGGCTTCCATAAACGGATGGGATATCTAAGATTTTATAACACGATTTTGTAAGGTTCCGTAGCCAAATGGCAAAATACGGAATCCTTATAGATTCGTCATGTCTGTCTGTCTGTCCGTCCGTATGTCACAGCCACTTTTTTCCGAAACTATAAGAGCTGTACTGTTGAAACTTCGCGAGTAGATGTATTCTGTGAACCGCATTAAGATTTTCACACAAAAATAGAAAAAGAACAATAATTTTGGGGAGTCCCCATACATAGAACTGAAACTCAAAAAAAATATTTTCATCGTACCCATACATATATCTATGGATAGGTCTTCAAAAATGATGAGGTTCCTAATATATTTTTTTTCTAAACTGAATAGTTTGCGCGAGAGACACTTCCAAAGTGGAAAAATGAGTGTCCCCCCCCCCCCCCTGTAACTTCTAAAATAAGAGAATGATAAAACTAAAAAAAATATATGATGTACAGACGCCAGCACATCCAACTACTCCAATCTGTCAAATTTATTTTATAGATATTCAACTTTATCACAAAAGCATAACGTTCACTTTCAATTGGGGAAAATTGACAGATAGGGGTAGCTTGATGTACTGGCGTCTGTACATTACCATGTAAACTAACAACGGAAATTGGTTTGAACGAGATCAAGCAAGTAGTTTATTTTAATACGTCATAAATCGTAAACCGCAATGTGCTTTCATTTAATCAACTGAAATACTTGCTGCTGCGGAAACCTTCATGTGCGAGTCCGACTCGCACTTGGCCGGTTTTTTTTTACTGGCAACGATTCAGGAAGAACTAAGTTACAACCCGTACTTTAAAGGTGTGCTCTTTGAGATATAGTCGGCTTTTACGACTTGTAAGTTGTACCTACACGTTTCTCAACAGATTGAGCCCATTTTAGACTTTATAGCCCGGTGAAACCAACAACCAAAAAAAAGTGAGCTTTACTACTGAAACTTGGTAAGTAGATGTATTCTGTGAACCGCATTAAGATTTTAACACAAAAATAGAAAAAACCATTAATTTTGGGCGGTCCCCATACATAGATCTGAAACTCAACAATTTAAACAACGTACCCATACATGTGGGGTATCTATGGATAGGTCTTCAAAAATTACATTGAGGAGATTTCTAATATCATTGTTTTTCTAAACTGAATAGTTTGCACGAGAGACACTTCCAAAGTGGTAAAATGATTGCCCCCCTCCCCTGTAACTTCTAAAATAAGAGAATGATAAAACTTAAAAAAAATATATATTGTACATTACTATGGAAACTAACAACGAAAATTGGTTTGAACGAGATCTAGCAAGTAGTTTTTTTTAAAACGTCATAAATCGTAAACCGCAATTTGCTTTCATTTAATTAACTGAAATTGCTGCTACGGAACCGTTCATGGGAGAGTCCGACTCGTACTTGGCCGGTTTTTATTTTTATCTTTCTATCCTGTCCTATTTATACAGGCTGACCGAGGAGTTGACGTTCAAATGCCAAATTTAGATACTTTAGGATGAGTAGTATCCCATGTATGTTCTACGATTTGGCGTAGTTTTCGAGATAGAACTTTTTTTAATGATTTGTTTCGTAAATTTCACCTGACATCAGTTTTCGAACTTTTTGTCGTTCTGTTGTACATTTCTGGTTCAGTTCTTTTTTTGTGATAACTAATTAGCATGGTTTAACTTAACACCCTAAAAAGTATAGTTTATCTAATCATTGCAGAACTGACTTAGAATTTATTCGAAGTTTCAAAGTTAGGGTTGAGCTCAGGACTCATAAATTTTCAAGGTATCAAAAAAACGCAAAATCGTAGAACACCCTGTATTATAAATGCGAATGTTTGTGAGTATGGAGGGATAGATGTTTGTTACTAGGGGTTCTATTTGTTTCTCACTATATGGTCGCATCCTAACCTTACCTACTTTTCATTCTAAATACACGGATACGACTGCCCAACCTTGTTACAATCTGTACATCTACGAGTTCCTAGGCATATACCTCGACGTGCTGCTGTACCCGGAATCTTGAGCCAGCCTTTTGCTAGAACCAATCTTAAACAGTTTGCCGCTAAATCACGTTTGTGCAAGTTGCATAATTCCATGAGTGAAAACTAAGACGTCTTCAATTCCAGCTTAACTAATTTTAGAAATACTGTATTAAGATTATTGAGTAATAAATAATACTAAATAGCTATATTAATAGTTTGTGTAGTGTATTAATAGTACCTAATATTAATAGTTTTTAGTTATAGTATTAATTTAAGTGTCTTCAATATGAGGATACTGACTAGGCTGTTGTTTTTTTATCAGTGTTACTCGCCAATGTCATTGTGCATGTTGTGGCACCTTTAGAAGCTGTACATTTAAATTATATTATTGTATAGATTGTTAGAAAAACTCGTACTGCACTTGTATACACACTTTATTACTAAACACAAGTTATCACTACTAACACGAAACGTAACTCGAGATCACTTTTCACGTCTGTCGCCGCCACAAGAAAAAGAGGGACTACCCGCCAACGCATGTATATTTATATAGTTAGTGCAAACAGTGTTGCCATGATAAACCAGTAACGAACGATTTAATAATTAATAGTTTTCAGGAAAATTAAAATGATACCATTGCCAAAACTTA
Organism: Pseudoips prasinana; assembly: GCA_951640165.1. NCBI lineage: Eukaryota > Metazoa > Arthropoda > Insecta > Lepidoptera > Nolidae > Pseudoips > Pseudoips prasinana. The sequence continues at coordinate 24,483,206 of OX621260.1, forward strand.
AAATAAATCTTTTGATTATTAAAAATATAAATCAACATATTTTCAATAATCTAACATTCGGCTAATCCTGACGTAAAACGCGACCTCGCGTTTAAAACAAAAACAAATACAAAATACAGAAGGCACATCTTCTACAGGTATTCTCACCCCTATCACTTACTCTTAGAAATTTCATCGACTATAGACACTCTCATTCTTAAGACTAACATTAACTATAGGCACTTTCGCTCTTAAAACTAACATCGACTATAGGCACTCTCACCCATAGCGACTCACTCTTAAAACTAAGATCGACTATAGGCACTCTCACCTATAGCGACTCACTCTTAAAACTAAGATCGACTATAGGCACTCTCACCCATAGCGACTCACTCTTAAAACTAAGATCGACTATAGGCACTCTCACCTATAGCGACTCACTCTTAAAACTAAGATCGACTATAGGCACTCTCACCCATAGCGACTCACTCTTAAAACTAAGATCGACTATAGGCACTCTCACCTATAGCGACTCACTCTTAAAACTAAGATCGACTATTGGCACTCTCACCCATAGCGACTCACTCTTAAAACTAAGATCGACTATAGGCACTCTCACCCATAGCGACTCACTCTTAAAACTAAGATCGACTATAGACACTCTCACCCATAGCGACTCACTCTTAAAACTAAGATCGACTATAGGCACTCTCACCTATAGCGACTCACTCTTAAAAATAAGATCGACTATAGGCACTCTCACCCATAGCGACACACTCTTAAAACTAACATCGACTATAGGCACTCTCACCTATAGCGACTCACTCTTAAAACTAAGATCGACTATAGGCACTCTCACCCATAGCGACTCACTCTTAAAACTAACATCCACTATAGGCAATCTCACCTATAGCGACTCACTCACTCTTATTTACTCATCTCTTAGAAGCCCACTTGTTACAACTCTCTTATAAATCTCTGGTTAATTAAATATATTGTAACAAGATGTCTCTCTCTTAAATACTTTGCATAAATTATATCCTCCTTTATTATTCTCAATATGTTAGACAATCATTAATTCTCTTTGTTAGTTACAATTATGGTTAACTTTCGCAATTCTTATGTTTAAAGTAAGAATACATCTTCATCTAAAGATCATGTTATTAATTTTTCATTAACTTCACTGTATACTGAATATAATAATATTTACTACAATTGATTCAGATATTCACTTCTACGGTATCTCATAAATAACTACAATTCACTGTCATATCATTATGTATGAATTCAAACATACATCATTTACTCATTTCATCACAGTACATAGGGTATCACTCGTCAACACTTGATTTTAGTTATAACAAGAAGCATTTAAAAACCACCTTCTCCACTGAATCACTTGTCATTGCATCATGAAAACCTAGTTCAAGGGAGTAACAGCAAAACCGACTTATACGGTTTACAAACTTGTTTTCTAGTAATGGGAGTATCTTCTACCTCATAGCCATCATTACCGATAACCATTGTGACTCTAAACGGCCCTACACATTTAGGGCATATAAATTCCTACTGTCCCGGGTCTGAACGAATATCTTTTTCGATTCTTAGTAAATCGCCTAATTTATGGGTTGGTTTATTGTGAATTCGCGATTGATCGGCATCAGACCTACCCAGCCTCATCTCGATCTAATGGAGAGGTAGATTGAGAGACTAGGAAGTTAATGAAGCCACCCGAAACACCGGTTGTTTGCACCAAACAAGATCTTAGAAGAACGGCCGATGGATTTGTTAATGAAATCGTTCAGTAACGATTGAATTTGCGGTAAGCACAAATCTTATTACATGATTAGCAGCAGTTATGACATCGACCAGAGTCCGGTTGTACCTCTCAACCTGGTAAATGACCAGCTGGTAGAGGCAACTGCATTTAAAGTATGTTAGATTATTTTATCATTAATATAATCTAAAAAACTCTTTGTTAATGACACTTGTACCACGGTCTGATATTAGGAGTATACGGGTGGTACTCCAAACATCGAGCAATATTATGTAAATACCTGAATAGTAGTGCTAGTCTAGCATTTTATGTATATAGATTTCGTAAAGGTATTAATGATTACTAAAATATGTAAATTTTTCTTTTTAATTACAGGAAAGGCACCATAATGATCAGTATGGAGCGTATTTGACAGTTTAATAATTTGGTTATAAGGTAGAGCTTCTTTAACCCCGGCTGGAATCTTATTATGCGTGCCACTTAAGCAAGAGTTGCAAAACTTTTAAATAAATCGTCTCAATTCTCTTAAATATAAATAAATATGAAACTTTGAGTAACTCTACTGTAACTCTTTTTGAAACATCTTTCGAAAAACCTCGACAGTGTCTTTAGTGTCTGAATAATTTAGGATACTCATTATTCTTTGTATCACCTGCACTGTGCTCAGCCACGCATCATCACTTATTGCCAAAATATCGACAACGTCCACTACGTCCTTAGACTCAGATATTTTGTACATCAGCATGACCCTTTTTTGTCCCTCTATGTTCTACTGTAAAATTATATTCCTTCATTGTTAGGTACCAGTGAGCTAGTCTAGGAATACTTTTTAGTCATTTTGCTGCTTTAGACATTTCTTAACAATAATAAACGTCTTTCTTAAAACATGGACTCTGAATCGGAAGTGCTTAAGCGTAGTAAAATGTAGTTAAATATATCTAAAACTATGAGTACTGACAATTTATATAAAAAACTAAAATAACCAATTTGACAATAACTTCAAAAATACCCATTTAACTAAAACATTATTATCTCAAATAAAATTATATTCTGGTTGATCAAATATAACTCTCGATCGAATATAAAATATACTTGTACCCAGAATCTATATATCTATATTTAATTTATGATACTATCCATGTTGCGGTTATTTACAAGCGTTTCCAATGTCTATGTGAATAAAACCGTTTTTATTGTATTTTAAAATGGGTCTCGTTGTTAATTTTGAATTTAATTAATTATTAATATCGTTTAGCTATGGCTCATAAAAACGCCATACAGTATTCATTTTTGTAAATCTATTCAAAGGTTTTGCTATCATTGATTAATTGTGAATAAAACGTCGAGAATAACTAGCGAGACCAGCTAACTGTCGAACCTCGTAAACGTTTTTAGTTATGGGAAAATCAATAACTATAACAGCCTAATAATTAGCAACTCAAGTTGTATACCGTTTAATATTCTCACACATGGGTACTTGGTGATACCCTGATATTATATCAAGGCTTGTAAACATATTATTAATTACCCCTTAATAGATTTGAATTATGTATATCCGATCCGATCCGATCGGATTGATACTCAACACGAGGCAGAGGATATTTATCTTTAAGTGTCTTCTATGTAGGAATCTATAGTCAATACACAGACGTTTATCGCCATTTTTTTTTCAGCATCATTTAACAGGACTTTATTAATAACATCCTAGGACACCACTCACACAGGGGCATCCGATCCCAAAACAAGCACAGACTGTACTATGGAAATCAGACTACCTACTGATATGCTACATATACCACTTTTACTCTGCAAATACATATGTACTTATATAGACAATTACACCCATATTCAGGACAAACAGACATGTTCATGCGCACACACATCTGTCCTGGGTGGGAATTGAACCCACAACCTCCGGCGAGAAATGCAAGCACCCGTCATTACGCCAATAGGCCCGTCATCATAATCAGAAGTACTTTCACGTATGATACCTTTAGAGAGTAAATCTTCTATAATCTTATTTAGGGGTTCTCGTTAACTCTGGGAAACGATATGTGGATATATCCTACAGGACCATTATCGGTCAGGGTACTTTCCATTTCAGTCAGATTTGTTTTACCTAATTCTAATTCTCTTACATCCATTGCAAAACAATGTCTATATTTCTCAAATGTGCAATTCATGTTTGGGATCCTCTGTAACTATCGCACTAATTTTTACATTAGCTAAAAGGTAAGGGTTTAAGCTATTTGGTTTCTGTTGTTCTACCTACATATTCTGTATTTATGACCGGGCTAAACTCAAAATTACTGCATGGATTTACTTCAAATTTTGCATGAATATTACTAAGAGGTCGGGTCAACATATAGGCTACATATTATCACGCTATCACCTACGGGAGAGGAGCTGTAATAATTTATAAAATTTAACGCGGGTAAAACCGTGGGGCACAGCTAGTGTTTAAATAATTAAGTGATAGGTTAGTTAGCATTAAATACCCTTTACCTGCTTCAAACTTTCAGAGACCTGATAAAACATTATAATATATTCATTGTTACGTAAAGATAGAAAAATTATGTTGAAACAATAACTGTCCCGAGTATTTATTATTTGTAATGACATTGATGGGCATTGTAGTTTTTGGTTTTATAGCGTTATAATTTTAGGCATACACTTTAATTTTAATATCATTGTTAAAAACACCTGGGGTTTGTATTAAAACTAATTCATCATTAGATTTCAAAACTATTACATTAGGTTTTTCCATAAAAGACTACCCAATTATCATGTAAGAGTTTCGCGTCATTGTCAATATTTAGTAGCATGGCCTATTTTTTAACAAAAGTTACACTTATCTATGGGTTAACTACATTTAAAAATTATAAGCCCCATTTCATTACAATTGTTACATCGAACTGTATCTGTACTGTTATAACTTTAATTTTGTTGTTTTGCCACCTTATTAAACCTACTAAACTATTCCGGTTAAGATTTTTGTAAGATGGTGTATTAGTTTCATGTTAAGGTATTGTATGCAAGTAGTTAATGATCTGTTCTGGTTCGTCAGAACTTCGGGCACCTACCCCGATTCGGACAAACTTGTCATCGATACCACGTATAAGGCAGCACATTTACTTATAAGCGCAATCATATCGTAGTAATAATGTTCTAGGGGTCGCCCAACCCTACGCCTAAGTTTAACATTGTTGTTAATAAAAAGATCGCCGTAGTTTTCGTTCGAAGGAAAATCTAGTTTTTACTGTTGTATCACTCATCCCGATAATGTAGGACTGAGGATAAACCCTGATACCATTTTACCACTTAATTTAAGAAGAGTATAATCACATATTTGGTAGTAATTCAAAAAAAAGAACATCCGTGCACATTCGTTAACCACGTTTATCCAGGATCATATTGTCAGACCATGTTCACTAGGATCAAATTTTGGAACAGCGCTAAAAACCACCGGAAAATTGTTTTGAGGCCAAAACCTAGGAGTCACTGACGCATAATTACTTTTGGGAATATAAAATGTAGCAACATTATTTGTTGCCCTGTTAGGTATTGTTAGACAAGTAAAGATCAGTTTGATCGTTAACTACAATGGGAATATTTAACTTTATTTATTACAACCCATGTCAACGGGGCAGTTTTAGTAGACACCCGGTTAACATCTTACTCAGAGACCTATGCCTGCTACGCTCAACATGCGCTTGTCTTTTATACCTATGGGGATGCTTATGGCCACGGTCACTTTTCATTTTACGTCGTGACCCACGTTCACGATCGTCATGTCACTAGAGCTAGGATCTGTAGAAGCACTATCTACGCTCGATTCCCGCCGTCTTCGCTTAGATCTTTCCAACATAGCAGTGATGCAATGAGTACATGATTCGAGATACTGTGGTACTTAGAAAGAGCAAATTCATATCACTAATATATATGCAACACACATTAAATATAAATTATCACAATATTGAATTACAGCATAAATATGAGACACCAGCAGTGAATCCAGAAATAGTGTCAATAAGTAAATAGACCACCTTAGCCAGAAAATATAAATAAACTAGTAGGCTATCGAATTTAAATTAAAATTATATGCTGTAGGTACTATAAAATTAATAATGACAGTTTTAAAACAAAGATCGACGACAATTATAGGTTACTTTTCATGAAATAGCAGCTTAAATATATTTTCTGGCTGTCATTTGCAAATTAAGAACACAAACACTGACGAAATTCACTTATATATCACTCACATATCACTTTCACTAAACTTCCGAAAAATGTGTGTAATATGATGTTGATGCCGCACGCGTACTTTTTGCATAAATTTGATAATCAGGATCTAGTAAAATTTTCTCTCGTAGCCACATGGAAGTCAAATAACACTTTAAGATCTGACCTTAAACATCCGGAGTCCAGGAGACCGCAGCATCGGGCACGTAGATACACCTTGTCACTTCTGACTGTTAGAAAAACTCGTACTGCACTTGTATACACACTTTATTACTAAACACAAGTTATCACTACTAACACGAAACGTAACTCGAGATAACTTTTCACGTCTGTCGCCGCCACAAGAAAAAGAGGGACTACCCGCCAACGCATGTATATTTATATAGTTAGTGCAAACAGTGTTGCCATGATAAACCAGTAACGAACGATTTAATAATTAATAGTTTTCAGGAAAATTAAAATGATACCATTGCCAAAACTTAAAATAAATCTTTTGATTATTGAAAATATAAATCAACATATTTTCAATAATCTAACAAGATTAAAACATTTTAGATTTAAGTAGATGTAACAGCTACTGGATGCCCTTAAATAAATACACATAAAATAAGTTTCAACCATTAACCATTCGATATTATTAACGTTCGAGTATTTAGACATTCTATTACTTAGCGTTCGATTTGGCGTTGGGGACTGTTGTTACTCTTTCACGCAAAAACCACCTAACGAATTTCGATGAAACTTTATAGTCATATAGCTTACATATCCAAATAACACATAGGCTATGCTTGCTTATCGTATGGGCAGTGGCTACCCTGGTGTCAGATATGCTCAAGCCGCCCAGTAGGCCTCTGACATGGCTTAACGACTGTTACCTAATGGCTACAACCGGACCGACCGCTTAACGTGCCCTCCGAAGCACGGAGACGCTCACAAATTAAACCACTTTGGCGGTCACCCATCTACGGACTGACCGCGAGCCTAGTTGCTTAACCTCGCCAATCACTAACGGGCCGGTGAGAGCATCTGGCTCTGAACGCCTCACATAGGCTATAATTTATAAAGATTAATGCGGGCAAATTCGCAGGACACAGCTAGAGATTGTAGATTTTGAAGACGTTAAATTTAGCCATGGAAGAATATCTAATTCCTTTGAGATATGATATACCTACTTAAGTATTATTTTGTGTAACACTCTTCGAAAATCTAATAATTCTTCATAACGTACGCTAGTAACCAAACATGAAAGTGCTTTTTTTTTGTTTAAACTTCCGCTATTCGTACACATTATCGACGGGCCGAGTCGACCAATGACCACGCCTAGTGCAATCCATGCCGAAACATCGGATAAACCAAAAGTAAATGATGTGCCTTAAATTATTTATTATCGAGACCCATGTCCATTATACATGACGTTAAAGCACTCCGATTATTTCAACTACATAGATTAAAGCCTTTTTAATTTGCCGAACATCAGCTGCCCCATAAATAGGGTATCTATTCAGTCGTGACAGTGCACACGAACGGAATGTACACCATATTTAGATTGAACATCTAAATCTAAGCCAGAGTTTCTTAAACTTTTTGTGGTCACAGACCCCTGTTACAATTGAAACAGTCCTACGGTCCCTTGTAATTAATAATTAATATATGATTATTATTATAGCAGAAGAAAACAAGCAATATACAAAAACAAAACAGTTTTATTGATAACTAGCTGTGCCTTGTGGTTTTACGCGCCTTAAACTTTAAAAATTATAGCCTATGTGTTAATCTAGGGTGTCAGCTAACTCCATACCAAATTTTATTGAAATCGCTACAGCCGGTTAGACGTGAAGAAGTAACAAACATACACACTCACACAGTCACAAACTTTCACCTTTATAATATTAGTATGATTTAAACTTTTGAGATATGACACATTATCATATATTATCATGGACACGGGTCATGATTGCGATTACAATTTAAAGCAAATTATTACCTTTTGGTTTACACCACGTTTCGTCATGAATTGCACAAGCCGTTACCTGATTTTCCATGTTAGCGGCTTTGATGGGAAATGCTGTGTTTAGTACACAATCAACTAATAAATATGATATTATTTTTTTTATATCATAGGGCGACATACGAGCAAGTGGGTCAGCTGATGGTAAGTGATCACCGCCACCCATGGACACTCGCAACACCAGATGTCATAGAGGTATCGCGGGTGCGGTGCCGGCCTTTAAAAGTCAGCAAACAAGTATTGCTGACCCTTCCCCCCACCTCAATGAGCTCTGGCGACCTTACTCACACTCGGAAACACAACATTAAATTTATTAATGTTATTATTAAGGAATGTCTTCTGTAAGGTGGAGGTACTTCCCCAGTCGGTACTTCCCTCTTTGAGCGAATGAACGCTGTGCCCTGTTAAAAGTTAACAATCTAACTGTGGACCCCTGATACCCATGTGGACCCGGGGTCCGTGGGCCCCACTTTAAGAAACCCTGATCTAAGCACAATCATTAATTAAATTAACTAACGGGTCACTGAACACAATTGCCTATAGCGACCCGTCTTTTATCATATCCTTTGATAGCACTATTAGTCGTAGAAGCACATCTCATTATGTTTTTGGCAACGGGCTTGAGACCCATTTATTTATATTGAGTCTACTATCGTCTACCCGCAGTTATGTTCACACTTTGTCACGTGCCTTCCTTGGAAGAAAAAAACTATTTACTTGATCATGTAGTGAGTAGATGTCAGACGAACACCTGTCTGGCCTCTAAATAATTAAGTTACTTTTTTTAGAGTTAACAGGCATCTTATGGGTACGCGCGGTCCACCTTCGACCACACCTTCACTTACCATCAGGTGAAGTCGTGGTCAAGCGCAAACCCCTGGTGGTGGTGCTGAGGTTCACTGGAAACCCCTGAATGTGGTTTGCGCAAGACTGTCAATTGTGGAGATCTTTAGGGAGACCTAAGCCAGCAGTGGACGGCTTTCGGCTGATATGATGATAATATAAATAATGTAATCTTTCTTTTTTTAATGTTCGATGTAGGATCCGAATCTGGGACATCCTGGCCATTCAGGCCCGATGGAATGACACCACTTGAAAAAGAGACGACAGCAACTAACCATCAATAGATACTTTCTAACACTAAATTATAATATTTGATGTTGATGGAAATAAAAATAAATGCACACGCTGCTTCTTCCGGTTCGGGGTCACCATTCAAGAACCTTTCTGCCCCAGTGGCCGCCGGTTCTACGAATTATTCAATAAAACGAATAATGTGGAAGCGACATCTGCTGGTACAGGTTAGTAATAATATAATAATAATATCTAGGGACAATGTCACACAGATCATCCTAGCCCCAAACTAAGCAAAGCTTGTACTATGGGTACCAGGCGACGATATACATACTTATATAGATTAAATTAAAAATTAAATTAAATTAAAATTAAAATATCATTTATTAGCAGTCGAGTAATTGTACAATTTGATTTACAGTGATAGCCTCACTAGGCAAAGCCTGTATCGAGGCTGTCGATGTGATACGATTACCTAATAGCTAGGACTTAAGGGAATTACAAATGATTTAATAAATATAGCAATAAATAAATGAATTAAAATTATATTTGCCGAAACGTATACATCTAAATAAATAAATACTTATATACATAGAAAACATCCATGACTCAGAAACAAATATATGCACTTACCGAGATTTCAACCCAGGACCACCAGCTTCGTAGGCGGGAGCACTGCCAACTGGGCTACGGTGACCGTCAGTGGATCTAAGTCTTTGCAAACAAACCGCCTTTATCATCAGCCTGATATCATCCACCGCTGGAAATACCCAGGGGAGGCCTATCTCCAGTAGTTCAGTCCCAAAAGCTTTTCCAAATAGCTGTGCATGTTTTCTAACAAATGGTCCAATCTCTAAGATGTAGAGGTAGAGTGAAGTTAGTGTCAATATGTCTTTTCTTCAAAAAGTGGTTTGCACATGTCAAGAGGATCGGCATTGCATATCGCTATAACTGTTTTTTGAGAAAGAAATACATTAGGACTATCTTGTAAGATAAACTTATGTGCTATCACAATATATTATTTGGTTGTGTGCTTTGGTTCTTCAAATTTGGGTTTTAAAGATATATCATATAAACGCCCAAAGTATTCCGGCTCATTTCCCCGATATGCTGGCAAATTTTCAGTGCAAAAATATCCACGCTATCCTTATTTCTGAGTCATGGCTTAAACCATGTCTCCCTTCAGCCTCTTACTCACTTCCTGGATTCCAACTGATTAGGAATGATCGAACTAGTTCGGTAGGTGGTGGAGTTGCTATATACTTACGAAATAATTTTAAATTTACAATTCTCAGCATGTCCTCGCAACCGCCACCTGCCAGTGCTGGTGAGCATCTCCTTATCGAAGTTGAGCTTCACCACACTAAAGTTTTACTTGGTGTGTATTACTGTCCATCTCTTAGAATAAATTTTTTCTCCTCTTTTGAACTATTACTTGAAACTTTCTTGCCTTCTTACAGCCACACGATTGTGATGGGTGACTTCAACACCTGTTTGTTGAAAAATGATTCTCGTTCTTCAACCCTTATTTCTGTTGCGGAATCTAGTAATCTATCTATACTTCCTCTTAATGCCACTCATCATTTTCCTCATTCTACTCCTTCTCTTCTAGATCTTATTCTTGTCTCTTCGAAAGACCACATCGCTAAGCACGGACAGTGCGTAGCCGATGCTTTCTCTTATCACGATCTCCTTTTCTTATCTTATAAAATTCGCCTACCTAAGGCAAAATCAAAAATCATTCTTCAACGTAATTTTGGTGGTATTAATTTGGATTCTCTTCGAGCAGATGCTAGCAGAATTGACTGGTCTCCTCTTATAGCCGCTGATTCAGTTGATGAGAAAATTAACATTTTCAATAAAAATATTCTTAGTTTATACGATGTGCATGCCCCACTTCGAAAAATTAGGGTAAAACACCTCCCCGCACCGTGGTTAACGCCTGAAATAAAAAGTCTCGTAGCTAAGAAAGCAGCAGCTAAGTCGCGTTTCGCGAGTAGGCCTAACGATGTAAACCGTCATAAATATATTTCTCTTCGAAATCGCTGCAATAAGGTGTGTAGGTATTCACAACGCCAACACATCCACAACTCGGTTGAGAGTGGAGATCCAGCTAAAATATGGAAATTTCTGCGTTCATTGGGAGTTGGGAAAGCTCGAAATGAAACTACTCCTAATAATTTAGACATTAATTCACTCAATTTGCACTTCTCAACTTCGCTCATTTTTGACAGGGCAACAAAATTAAACACCTTAAGAGATCTATCATTAGTTCCCTCTCCCAGCTATTCTCCCTTTTCTTTTAGTCAAGTTTCTGATTGTGACGTTAGGAAGAGTGTTTTATCCATCACTTCTAACGCAGTAGGCAATGACAATATCACCCGTAATATGGTCCTTCCTATCCTCAACGAAATTCTTCCTGCCATAACTCACATCTTAAATTCCTCTATAAGTTCGGGTATCTTCCCAGTGATATGGAAAGATGCCCAAATAATTCCCCTTCCAAAAAAAGCCAAACCAGCATCCTTTTCCGACTACCGTCCTATTTCAATCCTTCCGTTCCTGTCCAAAGTACTTGAACGCCTTGTCCACAACCAATTAAGTGCTTTTCTCACAATAAATAACCTCCTTAATCCCTTCCAGTCTGGTTTTCGTCCTGGCCATAGTACTACCTCAGCCCTGGTCCATATTACAGATGACATTAGAGCTGGATTGGAACGTGGACATCTAACAGTGCTAGCCCTGTTAGATTTCAGCAATGCGTTCAATTCCGTGGATTTTGATGTGTTGCTGGGGATATTGCGCACTCTTAACGTATCTCCAACAGTTATTGACTGGTTTCGTAGTTACCTGTCTGGCCGCAGGCAATGTATTCGTATTGATAATTCCTTTTCTTCTTGGTGTAATACTATTGCAGGCGTGCCTCAGGGTGGCGTTTTGTCTCCACTATTATTCACAATTTTTATAAATTCTATTTCTAAACGTATTAATTCTTCCTACCACCTTTATGCAGACGATCTTCAGATTTATAATCAGGCTCCGTTAAATAAATTGGCTGAAGCTGTGAATAATTTGAATACCGATTTAGATAACATCAGTGAGTGGAGTCGTGCTCACGGACTACACGTTAACCCACAGAAGACTCAAGTGATTGTTGTTGGTAGCTCAAGGATGTTGGCTAAGGCATCTTTGTCACAACTACCACAACTTCGTTTTGGAGGCAATGTTTTACAAATAAGTCGTGAAGTTAAAAACCTAGGCATATTCTTTGACAGCTGCCTTTCCTGGGGCCCTCAACTACAAAACGTCAGTCGGAAAATTTTTGCATCAATTGGATCCTTGAGAAGACTTCGTAACTTCCTCCCAACTACCACCAAAATCGCGCTTGCTCAATCCCTTCTTCTCCCAATACTAGATTACGCAGATGTCAGCTATCTTGATCTTACAGAAGCCCAACTTGATAAACTTGAGCGTCTCCAAAACGTCTGCATAAGATTCATATTCGGTCTTCGGAAATATGATCATATCACTGAATTTCGTAACAAGCTCAAGTGGCTACCCATTCGCTTTCGCCGGAATGCCCATATTCTCTCACTTCTATACAATGTTTTGTTTACTCCTTCAACGCCCTCTTACCTCAAAGCACGCTTTTCATTCCTTTATGAATCACATTCGAGGCTTCTGAGATCATCGAATAATTTAAAATTGACAATGCCAGCACATTCCACAATCTTTCTAGACAAATCGTTTGCTGTGCAAGGAGCTCGCTTGTGGAATGAATTGCCATTGTCAGTACGCCAAGCTCAATCTTTACGTAACTTTCAGAGTCTAGTGAAAGATCACTACCTGTCCCTGCAGAAAGGTACGAAATAATTTACTTTCAACTAGTTTATGAACTTCAGCAACGGTTCCTACTTTAGTTTTGTTTATGATAATGTATTTATTTATTTATTTATGAAATATAAGTATATATATATAATATAGTATGACTCTTGACATTTTTTGTAATGATACCAGTGCGTATCATTTCTATACTCATGTGCACTGACAACTACCCTATCTCGGTTACTCCATACTCCAATCCCTGCCTAGGTTGCCTGGAAGAGATCACATTTAGTGATAAGGCCGCCAATTGTACCATTTTTTTAATGTATGCTATTGTATTCTGTAATGTTTTGGTGTACAATAAAGAGTTATCTTATCTTATCTTATCTTATAATTACTAGAAATACCCTAAACAGGCGAGCTTGCATGAAGAATATAATGACAGTAATCGAGGCAAAAGACGTGTGCAAAGATCGTGACAAATGGAAATCCGTGGTCTCTGCCTAACCCTCTGGGAAACAGGCGTGAGTCTATGTATGTATGTATGTATAATTACTAGCAGTGTCCGCTGACTTCGTTCTGGGTTAATAATATTTTTGTCCCTGACTGTTTGTCCCGCGTAATACTTCGGGTTAAAAGTTCGGCATAAATAAAAATTATGATATGAATGGCATAGCCTATGACACTCCACAATAACGTAGCTTTCTATTGGTGAAATAATTTTGAAAACCGGTACAGTAGATCCAGAGATTACCCCTTAAAACCTCACAAACTCACAAACGTTGCGTACTTTATAATATTAGTATAGATAGATTACGAAACTGAATGACACACAAACGTTGAACTTTGAACAGACGATAAAATGGCCATCACAGCGTGCCGCTAGCATATTTAATAAAGCATAATGTGAAAAGTAAGTTGAAGTAAATTCTCTGAACAGACGTAATTACTTTTTAAAGACAGCGAAGTCCTCTCATGTAACCTCTTTTGAGGAAATTAAATGTAACATTAATTAGAATAATTTTCCTCGTCTCATAACGATTTAAGAAAATAGTGACGTAATATTAAAACTTATAAAGGTTTCATTTTTATTACATAACTCAGTTATAGTTGCTGAATAGTGATTCTTTTAAGAATAATAATAATATCTAGGGACAATGTCACACAGATCATCCTAGCCCCAAACTAAGCAAAGCTTGTACTATGGGTACCAGGCGACGATATACAAACTTATATTGATAGATAAATACTTAAATACATAGAAAACATCCATGACTCAGAAGAAAATATTCGTGTTCATAACACAAATATTTGCACTTACCGGGATTCGAACCCAGGACCACCAGCTTCGTAAGCAGGAGCACTACCAACTAGGCTACGGTGACCGTCTAATGGCTTTCTTTTAGCTATATGCAGTCTTACTGATACACTACCAGTGAAGAATTGTGCACGGTACTTCAGATTCTGTTACAGATATTAACTGCATCATTTAGGTGTACGGTACGTTTATATTTCATATAATATGTACCATATTAGCAGAGCAAGTGTAGTTTGTCTCCATCAAAAAAGAGCCAACAGCTCCCACGCTCCCAATAGTAATAATATCCTGGGACATTATTTACACACGGCCATCTGATCCCAAACTAAGCAGAGCTACTATGGAGACCAGATAACTGATATACTACTTTTCTTTTGCAAATACATACTTATATAGATAAATTACACCCAGACTCAGGACGAACAGACATGTTCATGCACACAAATATCTGTCCTGGGTGGGAATCGAATCCACGACCTCCGGCGTGAAAAGCAAGCATTTGCCAACCACGCCAACAGGCCCGCCCATATCAGAGTATCATCACATCATCTCATCCCGTGAGGAGCTTAGAAGTCGTCCCAAGGGAATATCTACCAGAGGACGAGCAATAGCTTCCTTCTGAGTACTATGACCATCTTACTGCGATCGCCAACCCGTCTGCCAAGCGTGGCAATTATGGCATTTACTCCCAAGATGATTCTTGAGAGAGACCACGGGCTCTACCGGCTAAGTCGCCGAACATCGATTTCTTAAATGGCATTCAAATAATTAAAGGTTAAAAATTAATTAATCAATCTTAAAATCGGCTTCAACGTTGACAATCGATTCCGGAGCATTTATGACGTCACATGTGCTCCTGGAAGCCGATTTAACGATTGATTAAGTCATTTTTTAACCTTTATTTATTTGAACGCCTTTTAAGAAATCGATGTTCGGTGACTTAGCCGGTAGAGCCCCTGCAGTGGCCTTCTTTCAGCTCTAATGATGATGACATGATTTTCCAATGTATTTCCATTCAACTTCGATCGGAAACTATGATTTGGTATTCATTTGTACATAATGTGGCGAGCGATGGATCAGGATATTGGATAGAAAACTAGTGTTTACAAATGGAACCTTTATTGGCATTGACAGTGACAGTATCTGCAACCCTAAGGCCAAAGAACACACACTGTAGGCCGCACTGTGTGAGAGTTCATACGTGGCGTACTTACAGACTCGCGACGAGCACTGTGCTAGTAATAATAATAATAATGTCCTCCTAGCCGAATTTAGGCCACGGCGGCCAGTCTCAACAGAGTTTAGTCATCTGCGAGTGACATATTAGCTGTTCAAGTGTGTGCGCAAACACAGGACTACTTTCTATTCCATCACTCTCATGATCCGATGGGACGCCTAGGCGACACGACCGGAAAGAGGTCAGGTACAGGACCGACGGCTTTGCGTGCTCTCCGAGTCACGGGGATTCAATACCGCCAACTCCCAGACTTCGGGCTGATGCTGAGAAATTTTTCTTTTCACAGAAAAGTCCCAAAATCACTTTTTGGCCCGACCCGGGATTTGAACCTAGGACCTCGTTGTGGGTGAACACGCTACCGCTAGATCAACAAGGCAGTCACTAGTACAGAACACTTGGCACTGTTCACTTTCACTAATCACATGCACTTTTACAGTTTTCCACTTTTATTTCTTCTTCTTGATGTGCCTTCCATTTCACTTGAAATAAAATTAACCGTTTGTTTCGATATTCTGCTTAAATCCCCCCAAAACCCCTAGTTTTCCAAATTTTAAGCATTCCAAAAGTCATTCTTTATCTTTCTAGAACCTTCACAAATACTTCTAATCTCGTCTTTAGCCATCTTTTTATTTTCTATCAAGAAATTCACACCGTCTCTTTCTTAATATGTTCCTATCCCTGTCTTCACGTAGGTATCTCTTTCTTTACAATCAGGTAATTCGCACCTTCTATTTATTCTAGAACCATCTAATATAAATTTTTACATTAATAATTTTGTATTTCCTTTTCATCCGTTATCCTTTTTCTTTTATTCTGGTATTAAATAGAACATTCTTCTAATGTTACAATAGCCACTAAAGACTTTACACACTAAAAACAATATTATATTGTCTACAGCCTACCACAGAAGTTTTAGCATAAAGACTCCACATTATTAACTAACTAGCTGTGCCCCGCGGTTTTACCCGCGTTAAACTTTATAAATTATAGCCTATGTGTGAATCCAGGGTGCCAGCTAACTCCATACCAAATTTTATTAAAATCCCTCCAGCCGTTTAGACGTGAAGATGTAACAAACATACACACTCACACAGTCACAAACTTATGCCTTTTTAATATTAGTGTAATATGCAGTTTAAAAATTTACACTGTGACAATATGTCAAATATTTTTTTACTGTATAATTAAAACCTAAAATTTACCATCATTTGTACCTAACTATTATTCACGTTTTTTTGTTAGATTTTGTACTTATAAAAATATTCTTACAGTAATATTTGTTATGACTGTCGGGTAGCAAAGAGGTCAATGTACGAATTTCTCCCTACTCCGCGACTGCACCTTAGAACCTACACACACACCACGTTTTTTAAGCGCGCTGTTGACGCGCGTTAGCATGGCGTTTGTATCGATACAAACTAAAACAAACTGCTTTGACGTTTCTACAATCCGCGTAACGGTGCGTTTAAAAACCTAGTGTGCACAGGCTCTGACACGGTAAATTGATCCCTGCAATTACTTTTATAAATATACCCTACATATTTAAATAGTACACGACGCAAATCCAACACGGCGAGACGACAGTCTTTTAACCCTATTCTTGGCACTGTGTACAATTTGATACATTCAACTTTTAGAAAATCTCGAGCCGTACTCAAACAAATATTTTAAACTTTTACCATTTAAAATATTAGAAAATATACTAATATTTCTACTAAAAATATTATTTGAATGCCTGTAATACCAAAAAGAGCAGTAGAAGGTAAGATGGCAGACCGATCGAATGCGTCTACGCATCGCAAGGTAAGAATAATCATTATTTATTATATTTTGTTCTAATTGTTTTCCAAAGTAGTCTAATTCCCATTGCTTATTATATACTCTAGTAATAAACGTTATTTTTCTGTACCGAAATGAATTGAAAGTGCATGTAATCTTCTGTGTTTTGCGAGTGTCGCAAATATGATACATTGTCAGATAGCGAACATTCTACAAATTTTGTGCTATGTATCATATACATGACATTGCCCGATTTGTATAGATACTACTCAGGTATGATTCCCTAACCGCATTTATAATTAGACACCAATTAGATTAGCTGTTGTGATCAAAATATGGTCATAATTTTGTTTCAATTATTTTGTATTCTCTCGCAGATACTTCCTCACCATATTATTCAACAACAAAGAAGAGCTCGGCAACTCGTACCTCTTGTTCCAAAGCAAAATCTGATTTGGATGAGAGTGAATCATCTGAGGATGAATATCAATACTACACCCGCACAATGCACTCCGACAGCAGTTCATCACCTCCATCATTGCCATCTTTAATAGAAAACCTCAATCTTCTCTCAGATGACGATATTGAGTTAAATCAAGTAGTTGCTTCAACATCTTTGGTACCTTATCAACAGTCGTCACCATCAGCAATCAACCATATTCGCCATCAGTTTTAACGCCCAATGCATCAGCAATTAAGACTAGAGCTTCGTGTCCGGTATCATCACCACTATCACCATTTATTCTGGCTACTCTCTCACAAGTCCCTTCACCACGACTTAATAACTTCAAGCAGCGTAAGCAGTCACCACCGCTGTCGCCGTTGTCTACACCTCCTTCAACAGCTACTCGTTCAAAGAGGCCTAGACTTGTCACAATCAAGAGCAGACTAATACCACCTGAAAGGTTAAAACCTAATTGGGGTCGTTTCCAGTTTAATGTTCGTGCCGAAGTGGATGATATCGCGTTTGAACCACGTGAAGAAAAAAGTCCAATAGAATACTTTAGACTGTAATGTATCTGAGACAATGCGCCGTAAATCGTCTGTAACAGACGCAAAGGCCATATATATATATATATATATATATATATATATATATATATATATAAATATTTCTCTATAGGCTCTGAGGATCGGAGAAAGACTATCCACGGATAAAATCCTAAGAAAAAGGGGCAGAGAATCTCATGCACAAGTCTCAAATGGATTGATAACAAATGTTTTACTGCTGCAATACTCATGTAGATGCGTATCCTACCCAGACTGTGGTTCGTTACAAGAAAGAACAAGGTAGAACAATGCCAGTGACTTGCCCAAATTTAATAAAATAATATAACACCAACATGGGAGTTGTTGATCTCGCCGACATGTTGGTCGCTCTATATCGTACACCATTCCGAGGTCATCGCTGGTGTTTATCAATATTTTCTCAAATGCTCGATATTTGCATAAACAATTCCTGGCTTTTATATCGACGTGACAGAAAAGCTAGTACAGATACCAAAAAGTCTAGGTTGATTTCCAGGACAGGCCTGCTGATATCGCTCAGATAAAAACTTTAGGATGGAAATTTTCGATGGGATACGGAGGTTTGAAAGAACTTATATGAGCGATATCAAGCCTTGTATGAAATCAACCAAGACTATACAGAAACCAGCAGCTGAAAGAACGCCAGATGCTTCGGTATGACCAAGTTGCTTATTATCGAAGTATAACAACCAGCAGAGGAAGGTGTATGTATTGCACAAAAGGGCTGACTACTGTTTTTTGTCACAAATGTAAATTGAGGTTGTGCTTATTGCTGGCACGTAATTGTGTCATAGAATACAATACAAAAATATATAATTTATGAATATTATTACACAGTACGTATTTTTAAGGCCGAGTTTTTACTTGATTTTTATGATTGATCTCCATTACAATCAATCATTTAGATTTAAAAGATACATAAGAAAATTATTATACAACGTGTAACAGAAAGTGTGAACGTAACTTAAGGGGGTTATAAGGTATCAGGACGGCTACCTATGGACGAAACTTCAAACAGAAATAATCATTTTTTATTCAACTAGTAATTTATTTTTCTATCGACAACCTAAATCAACAAGTAAGATTACCGACTAATGAACAACACTAACAAAACTCAATGAACCTTTCACAAACTCTTTGGGTACCTACTACTTAGACTGTAAATAAAAAGTGTGGTTCTGTACAGTCACATATTAATTTATTACACGTGTTTATTTTAGATTCAATCAAATGTTTAACTGAATTTTTGCTCTAATTTTTAAAGGTTCCCTGTAACAACATTTTAATCATTCATACAAATTTGATAACTAGGAAAAATCACTGAATTTAATTAAAATTGATATTCCGCAAGATGTTGGATTTAGGAGAAATAAATAATTTAATTGACTTATGTAACGGTAGATATTTTTTGTGTGTTAAATAAATAGTAAGAATATTAAGTTTTTCTTTTAGTATGTGAATTTAATCTGGCCGGAAACGAATAGGTACTTAATTTTTAATACAAACTATACAAACTAACCAGATAAACAAACGCGGACTAACTGATAAATTACGAAAAAATATGGATATGTACTAGGCTCATATGAACATTAGGGGACATTTCGAATTCCGTCCTGATTTTGTCGCAAGGAACTCTAATACGGCGGCGAATACAAAGGATTGATGTAGGTAAATAATAAATGGTTAAATATTTTTTAATATTCATCAAAGCGGGCCCCGCGCGTGGCGGCGGCGCCTTTGACACAGTCAAAGATGCCGCCACCGCGCGCCGCGCCATTTGAATGTGTTCGTGGTCTAGCGGTAGCGTGTTCAACTGCAGATAATGAAGTCCTGGGTTCAAATCCCGGGTCGGGCCAAAAAGTGATTATGGGAATAATGAAGTCCTGGGTTCAATTCCCGGGTCGGGCCAAAAAGTGATTATGGGATTTTTCCGTAAAAAGAAATTTCTCAGTATCAGCCCGAAGTCTGGGAGTTGACGATATTACACCCCCATGCCTCGGAGAGCACGTAAAGCCGTCGTTCCTGTGCCTGACCTCTTTCCGGTCGTATCGCTAGTCGTCCCATCGGATCATGAGAGTGATGGAATAGAAAGTGCAGGGGCACTTTCAATTCTACCTTTAAAATTTAGAGTGATACACTCTAAATTTTAAAGGTTCCCTGTATTAATCATTCATACAATACATACAAATAAAAAAATATGAATAATGTACTAGGCTCATATGAACAGTAGGGGACATTTCAAATTCCGTCCTGATTATATCCAAAGTTACACTAATATTATTATGGTGACAAAATCAAAGAGTTGATGTAGGTAAATAATAAACGGTTAAATATCTTTTAATATTCATTCAAGCGAGCCGCGCGCGTCGTAGATACCTAGGCGGCTCTTTTGAGTGGACTCAAAGACGCCGCCAAAGGGGCCGCGTTCGATGAAAGCCGCCAAATTCATCAAATATTGTGCAATTTCATTTATTTAATAAAAATATTAAAATCATCAGTTGTTCGTAAACTGTTGTCTATTTAGGTCGTGTTTAGTTACTAAATCGTCTAAAATGTCGTTTAGTAATGAGTAAAGTGTTCCGCGAAATCCTTAACTATGTCGTTTAGTGATCGTAATAATTTTGAACATTTCGTGCATTCATCTATGAAAGAATAGCCTCAGACGTGCACTTTGTGATGATGAGGATTCATAGGTCACAGAATTTAAGGCTGTTTAATTACGAGGAACCTATGTCGTAAAGGGTACAGTGTCGCGATGGAGGCCACGCCTCTTTATAACTAAAAAACATGAAAGCTTTACGATTCTATGAATATGTTGTACATGAGAGAGACTCGTGTTAGTTGGCAAGTCTTAGAGTCAAGCTTTCGGTGTCGGTGCAGATTTTAGTGAACGTGAAATAATGAAATTCTTCCATCAGTACTGAAAACAACTTCAACTAGAAGTTAAACTATAAAAAGATTCTCGTAATGTGTTTGTGTATCACGTACTTATACGATGTAAAGTATCCAATAGCTATTCAGCAGTGCTATAAATAAAAAAAATTACTCGAAAATAAAAACAAATATGTGTAGTGAGTGCAATCGGAATCAAACTACCAGGCGTGCATAGAAACACAGAGGTATGTCAAACAATTTCTAGCGTAAATCAGAATCAGCTGTGCTGTGTTAGTACGGATGTTCGTTATATCGATAAAAATACTTATCGATATATTGAATGGTATATTATTTTACGATCAAGATTAAAATGATGGTATTTCGGTATGATATTTTGTGTATAGGTAGGCTTAAGGAGACCGTATATGCCCCTTAAGTTACGTTCACTCTTTCTGTTACACGTTGTATATATTAGAATCACAAAATAATATTTTAGTTTTTGTTATTTACCTGAAAAGGATAACAATTTATGTTTTGTTTGTTATAATTATGTTTCAAACTACATTATTAATTTCCCTGGAAGACTGGCAGTGTAACAGATTAGATACGAACGTTTTATAGTGTTAATTTTTAAGGGCCTGGCAATGTATCTAATATGTTACGGTCAATAAATGTTGAAGTACTTATATTATATTTTTATTGTTATTTTTTATGCCTTCAATAACCACCCAAGAATATATTTAAGATAGCTTTTTTCAATATTTCTATTATTATATTATTTGCCAAGTATAGGGTTAAATACGAAAACAGCTCACAACATAAATTCTTAAATAAACATTTTAAAATTAATATTTGCGTTAAACGCCCGCTTTAATTAAGTAGCAATGTTTGCAAAGGCAAGCACTTGCTTTGAGGTCTCTGCCTACCTCCGTAGGGTCTTAATTAGTGTTAATCTTAAGATAATAAGCCACATGTTTTCACTAATTGCTATTAATGTTAACTAAAAAGTTGAGAGTCCCTTTGAGAATTAGCAGATTTTGACGTAATAAGCAAACGTTTGTGACAAGTCTGCGATATTTTTAAACAGGTTAGGTTCTTAGCATTAACTTTAGGTACACATAATAGGTTGA
The DNA here is from genome assembly GCA_951640165.1 of Pseudoips prasinana. Lineage (NCBI taxonomy): Eukaryota > Metazoa > Arthropoda > Insecta > Lepidoptera > Nolidae > Pseudoips > Pseudoips prasinana. Next base: position 24,505,478 of record OX621260.1, read on the forward strand.
CGAGCCAGTTGGCGTGGTTGGTAAATGCTTGCCTTTCACGCCACAGGTCGTAGCTTCGATTCCCACCAGGATATATCTTTGTGTGCATGAACATGTCTGTTTGTCCTGTGTCCGGGTGTAATTATCTATATAAGTATCTATTTACAAAAGAAAAGTAGTAATAGCGTGTGAACTATTTCCCGGGATATAATACTTTAGTGTATTTTATCTAAGTACAAATATTTGGGTGATGAGTACGAATATTTGTTTCTGAGTCATGGATATTTTCTATGTATATAAGTATTTATCTATCTATAATGTATGTATATCGTCACCTGGTACCCATAGTACAAGCTTTGCTTAGTTTGGGGCTTTTTTTTTTTTTTTTTTTTACATGGTGGAAATGCATTAAACTTACGCATACCCGCCGCTTGGGGAGGCGACGGGTTATGTGGGACTCTCCGGGCTAATCCCGGGATACGCACTAAAACCACCATGGTAGCCAGCCTCACAATGCCTGTAGCGGGGGGTCTGGGTACTCGTGAACGATCTCGCCAGTACCCCCGCTGTACACTGAGCGTCTGAGACTCTCCTCCGGGGACGGGAGGGGGCCAAAATGCCTCCTCCCCTCCCCAGCACGCACAAGTGCGTTTAGGCAACCCGAGCTACAGCAGGTTACCTCTTCCCGGGACCGCTTATGTAAGACGAGTGGAGTGCCCCTCCTCCAAACGCCAGCGGTCCCAGGGGCGACGTCAAGCCGGGGAGAAGCCAGCCGGACGCCGCATACTCTCTCGCGCTAGGATGATCTGTGTGACATTGTCCCGAGATATTATTATCTATATATATAAAAATCAATGCCACTTTTCGTTGTAATGTTATAACTCAACAACGCCTTTACCGATTTGGCTAATCTTGGTCTTGAATTATTCGTGGAAGTCCAGGGAAGGTTTGTACGTAGAGAAAATTTAAAAAAAGTCTTGAAAAAGTGTAAAATCAACATCTTTTAGCAATTTAAAATATTTTTTTGTTTGAATAAAAAAATATATGAATCATTTGTTTTATTTACTATGCCTTATACGTAGCGAAGCACGTACCGGGCCGCTAGTATAATATAAGTGTCTATTTACAAAAGAAAAGTAGTAATAAAAATGTAGTATATCAGTTATCTGATTTCCATAGTGCAAGCTCTGCTTAATTTGGGAGCAGATGGCAGCGTGTGAACTATTTCCCGGGATATAATATTTTAGTGTGTTTTATCTAAGTGCAAATATTTGTGTGATGAGCATGAATATTTGTTTCTGAGTCATAGATGTTTTCTATGTATATAAGTATTTATCTATCTATATATGTATGTATATCGTCGCCTGGTACCCATAGTACAAGCTTTGCTTAGTTTGGGGCTAGGATGATCTGTGTGACATTGTCCCGAGATATTATTATCATTATTGTTTATAATATTAAGAGTGCGCTTGCTCTTTTAAAAGGCACATCATCATCATCAGTTTGATATCGTCCACTGCTGGACATAGGCCTCCCCCAATGGTTTCTATAATGTTGCCATTTGGCGGGTTTGCCGTACTCACCGCCGTTGGCATGCGAGTTGGCGACCGCAGTTAGGTGATAGGTATAGTACACAGGTGGCGCTGATGCCCGACTACGTGGTGTAAACCTTATTTATACAGGAATTTTATTAAATATTTTAATGCACATTATATAGCAATTATTTGATGTCAAAACAAGTCTTTTAAACGGTCTAATTAGTTTATTAGAATGTATCGAACGCTTGCTGTAGGAACTAGTTGCTTGCTGAAATAGGCTTTTATGTTTATGCCTTTAGTTTATTTAGTTGCCTTTTATAACACCCACAGGATGGTATCGGGCGGCCCTGTTATTCTTTCTAGGTCGGAAACCAAACGGCTCTAGAAGGTACGCATATACACCAATGAATTCTATAACATTGCCATTTGGAGGGGTTTTCCGTAGTCACCGCCGTTGACATGTGAGTCGGCGACCGCAGTTAGGTGATAGCTACAGGTGGCGCTGCTGCCCGACTACCTGGTGTATCCCTTAGTCGTCGTCCTAATTGACAGCGATCGTACGATGACACGATGCGTTCTCGTCGTGCGATGAGTTCAAACATACAGATTTCATCAGAGTGTCCTATTTGAACCTCGCAAGTAATCGTGCGAGCACATGAAATTCTTAATAACGATCGTACGATGCAATTGATCGTGCGACCTAAAACTTATCTGATTGTTAATAATAGGTCTTTACCTATGAAATTGCCGTTTTGTATGAAAAAATTTAAACGAATTTTTTTCATGAATTTTTTTATTTGTATTAATCGAAGTAATCACCCATGCAATCAATGCATCTTTGCCATCGCAGTGGCAGTTTATTGATGCCCTTCTTAAAGAAATCAGCTGGACGGGAGGCAACAAATTCTTCAAAGGCATTTTGTACTGCCTCTCGGGTATTGAATTTTTTTCCCGCCAAGAAGTTATCCAAATTCTGGAAAAAGTAGTAGTCTGTAGGCGCAAGGTCTGGTGAGTAGGGCGGATGACGGAGAGCTTCCAACCCCAGTTCTTGCAACTTGGAGACCGTCTGCTGTGCAGTATGAGGTCGCGCGTTGTCGTGCAGGAGCAGCGGAGACGAGCGATTGACCAATGCTGGTTGGAGATGCGCCAGCTTCTCCATCATTGTGCTCAGTTCTTCACAGTACACATCTGCAGTAATGCTCACCCCGTTTGGTAAGAAGCTGTGATGAATCACACCGGCGCTAGACCACCAAACAGTGACCATCACTTTTCTAGGGGTAAGTTTTCGTTTAGGGCATTGTTTAGGTGCTGAACCAGGATCCAACCAACTTGCTGAGCGCTTGCGGTTATCAAACAGAATCCATTTTTCATCGCAGGTAACAATGCGGTTCAAAATTCCTTCATTTGTGTGTCTGTTGAGCAGTGCAAGGCACGTCTCGACGCGTACTTCGCGCTGGCGATCATTGAGTTCGTGGGGCACCCATTTGTCAAGCTTTTTTACCTTGCCAATTTGACGCAAATGGAACAATATTGTTTTGAGGCTAACGTCGAAAGCTGCTGCTAATTCAGCCGTAGATTGTGTATCATCAGCTTCCACAACCGCCTTTAATTCGTCATTGTCGACCAAAGTCTTCGGACGACCGCGAGGTTCATTTTTCAGGTCGAAATTTCCAGAACGGAAGCGAGCAAACCAATAACAGGTGGTGCGTTGGTTTGTAGTGTTAGCTCCGTAAACGTCGTTGATGTTGCGTGCCGCTTGTGCCGCGTTGCTGCCACGACGGTACTCATATTCCATAATTACTCGAATTTTTAACGTATCCATGATGACGAAAAAGATTGAAATGCGATGAAAATGTAACACTAATCAATAAAGAAATGACTACTTTTGGAAAAAAGAATCCATGTTTTTAAAATAAAATTAATTTGAAATTAGAATTCTTAGCCAAACAAAAATTATTTTGATTTGAAATGGCCAGTACTGCAGAACGGCAATTTCATAGGTAAAGACCTAATACCAATGTTTCTTCCACACTAATGGGTTTTTTAAAGTTGGTCACTCTATGATTACAATCGCTACGTATTCCATTGCAGATGTAGTCAAATGTTTCTTTTGACATAGACAAATAATTATAATCGTAAAAGTCTTCTTCGTTATTTCGTACATCAAAATAAAGGTTGAAAAATTCACCGCCCAGATTCCTGGATCTATAAAGTATTTTATGTTATCTACGTTTCCTTTTATCAATGTCATTTGCAATTTTTAAAGCAATATTGCCCGACAGCAAAAACTGTGCATCTCTATAAAGAGCCATCGTTAAAGTGGCGTAAGCGCGACGCCAGCCATCGAGCGACGGCATCGCACGATAGACATCGCGCGATCTATTAGGACACCTGTTAGGTCATCGTACGACCACTTTGATCGTGAGATGAAAAACACATCGTGCCATCGTACGATCGCTCCCAATTAGGACGACGCCTTAGTCGCCTATTACGATAGCCAAGGGATGGTATGGGGTGGCCCTGTTATTCTTTGAGGCCTGAAACCAAACGATTCAAGGACGCATACCTATATCCTAATCTACATAAATTTATCTAGTGACATTTTAAACTTAATTTAGCTCTTAACAAATAAAATAAAATAAAAAAGGTTTTTATTCACGTAGACTTTAAAAAAGCGCTTGTAAATAGTCAGAACATGTTTGTAGTAATATAGTTGTATACATTAGATATTATTTCTAGTAACATAGATATTTAGGTACATCTTGTATGAAAACATTTATAAAATTTATTTTATTACAGAAATGATATTCAGCTAGCTCGTATCAAGTTATTGTCAAGAGATTATGTTTAATTATCTAGTTTAAGTCTAATATTTTTACTACATATTGTCAATGGTTCTGTTCACTGTATCCACCTTGGTACAAATGAAAAACCGGCCAAGTGTGAGTCGGACTCGCCTATGAAGGATTCCGTAGCAGCAAGTATTTCTGTTGATTAAATGAAAGCAAATTGCGGTTTACGATTTATGACGTATAAAAAAAAACTACTAGCTAGATCTCGTTCAAACCAATTTTCCTTGTTAGTTTGTATGGTAGTGTATATCATATATTTTTTTTAGTTTTATCGTTCTCTTATTTTAGAAGTTAAAGGGGGGGGGGGGGGGCACCCATTTTACCACTTTGGAAGTGTCTCTCGGGCAAACTATTCAGTTTAGAAAAAAATGATATTAGAAACCTCAATCAAAGAAGACCTATCCATAGACACCCCACATGTATGGGTACGATGAAAAAACAGATAGACAGACAGACATGATGAATCTATAAGGGTTCCGTTTTTTGCCATTTGGCTACGGAACGCTAAAAAGCACATGAATTGTGTCTTTTAAAAAACTTTTACGCAAGTGTAAATATCCGTAATAAATCCTAATCTTCTTTTAAATATAGAAAGAATAGGCTAAATCGGTTTGCACCAACGAAGAAATCGCTAGGCACAGTTCTGTAGTTCAAAGTTATTTATTACTTAACAAATTGTAACGTGTTTTAATCTATACAATCTATACAAATAAATAAAATTGGAGTGTCTGTTTGTAATATTGAAATAACCAGTTTTTACTACATAAATATGAATATATATACGGTACATACACCAAAATAACATTTTTTACAATTTTTGTCTGTCTGTCTGTCTGTTTGTTCCGGCTAATCTCTGAAATGGCTGGACCGATTTTGACGGGATTTTTATTGGCAGGTAGCTGATGTAATAAGGAGTAACTTAGGCTACTTTTATTTTAGAAAAAATCATTTATTTTACTAAAAAAGCAAAAAAAAAAACAAAATAAACTAATTAACACGCGGACGAAGTCGCGGGCACAGCTAGTACATTATAAAGCTATACAAACGCCTATTAAATTACATAAACATACAAAAATATGAAAAATGGTACTTACTTATCATATGGGCATATGGGCATTACCCTAGTGTCAGAGTTGTTCAAGCCGCCCAGTAGGCCTCTGACATGACTTAACGACTGTTCCCTAATAGGTGCCGACAGCTTATGGTGCCCTCCGAACCACGAAGACGCTCATAAATTAAACAATTTTGGCGGTCACCCATCTATGGACTGACAGCGAGCCTAGTTGCTTAACCTTACCGATCACTTGAGGACCGGTGAGAGCATCTACCTATGAGCACCTAGTAGATGGTATAATCCCAAGAAGCACGAATACCACAAGTCCTTAACTTATTTACATCTGTGTTCATTTGGAAGCATGAAAATTATCTATAATATAATATATAATAATATCTGGGGACAATGTCACACAGATCATCGTAGCCCCAAACTAAGCAAAGCTTGTACTATGGGTACCAGGCGACGATATACATACTTATATAGATAGATAAATACTTAAATACATAGAAAACATCCATGACTCAGGAACAAATATTCGTGCTCATCACACAATATTTGCACTTACCGGGATTCGAACCCAGGACCACCAATTTCGTAGGCAGGAGCACTACCAACTAGGCTATGGTGACCGTCATATGTATTTAGAAATATATATGTATGTTTATCAGTCGTCTGGTTCCCATGGTGCAGGCTTTCCCTAATTTGAGATCAGAAGTGAGAGTAAACCCGGATACATAAAAAAATATCCGTACAAGCGAGGAGGAGACGCCTATCTCAGAAAACACTACGGTAAATAATTACTAAAACACTAATCTTCCGATAGCGCCAGAAAATTGTAATTAAAATTTCCTTTAGCCTTAATATTAATACTTAATTATAGTCTTTGTTATTTGTTTTCACCGTAGCCTAGTTGGTAGTGCTCCTGCCTACGAAGCTGGTGGTCCTGGGTTCGAATCCCGGTAAGTGCAAATATTTGTGTGATGAGCACGAATATTTGTTTCTGAGTCATGGATGTTTTCTATTTATATAAGTATTTATCTATCTATATAAGTATGTATATCGTCGCCTGGTACCCATAGTACAAACTTTGCTTAGTTTGGGGCTAGGATGATCTGTGTGACATTGTCCCCAGATATTATTATTATTTTATGTAAATGTTATATTCAAATTCATGATAGACATATTTTAATATCCGTTAGGCATACTATAATATTAAAATATTGGCTACCCTGAATTTCAAAATAAGACTATTGTTTATTAACAATAGCGTTATAGTGTAGTTCGGTCAACATTATATTGAACGCATGAACCACGAACCTGACATGAAAACAATAATTTGGATGATAGTCTACTTAATAAAAGGATTTCATTTTATGTAACACTAGCTGTGCCCTGCGGTTTTACCCGCGTTAAACTTTATAAATTTTAGCCTATGTGTTAATCCAGGGTGTCAGCTAACTTCATACTAAATTTTATTAAAATTGCTCCAGCCGTTTAGATGTGAATAACTAACAAACATACACACTCACAAACTTTCGCCTTTATAATATTAGTGTGATATGTATGTATTTAGAAACATATTACTATGCTTATCAGTTGTCTTTGTGTCCGTCGATTGTATATTTAGTTTAGTACAGGGATTAATTTCACTAGTGCGGGCTTGGTCTTTAAAAAACATCTTTAGTGTATGAAGCGATGATTATTACCCTAGACATTAATTTCAGCTAATTAATCTCTAAAACAAATAACGCATCCTTTTTTTTATATCAGAGGACAACAAACGAGCAAGTGGGTCAACTGATGGTAAGTGATCACCGCCGCCCATGGACACTCACAACACCGATGAGTCGCGGGTGCGTTGCCGACCTTGAAATGAATCAGCCAACAATTGTTGCTGACCCTCCCCACTAGCCCTATGAGCTCTGGTGATCTTACTCACACTCAGAAACACAACATTAAATTATTAATGTTATTATTAAGGAATGTCTTCTGTAAGGTGGACCTCTCTTCTTAGTTAGAACATGTTTTGGTTTCTTCTTTTTTTTTTCTAACTTCTTACTACTTTGAACATTTATCTGCTCTCCTAGAGCATTATTATTATATATCAATTTAATAAGAATAAACCTTTTTTTTTCACATTACCTTAACTTGACTGTTGGTCTGTTGGTCTAGCTAGGTTTATGTATAATCCCCAACCAAGACAAAATAATAAATCTTTGTGTGATTTATGTATTTATAAACATATAACTATGTTTATCAGATGTCTTTGTATGTTTGCAAAGTAGATGATGTTTTGTTAAGTGATGTTTTTTAAAAATTATCTTTATTGTATGAAGCGATGCATGGTGATTACGCTAGACAATAAGAAAACGTCAATTTTAGCTACTTAATCTCCAAAACAAATAACGCGTACTTTTTTGCTATTATCTTTATTCGTCGTTTATAGATAAAGAAGTTTTTATGTAGTAGTTTTCTCGTTATTTCCAATTCGCACCAAAGACATTGTTAAGTCGATAGTAAGTTTAAGTTGTTATGCTTGTTAGTTTACCTTAACATAGTTGTTTGTCAGGTCGGATGAAAACTGTTACAATAATTCAACTATAGAATTTCCAGAAAATTATCTTTTCGTATGTCTAGAAAATTCTATTGAATAGCAAAGATTATACCTTAACCCTACCTTACTTAATAACAGTATATTATAACCTAATGGGCGTTAGAAAATAAATAGGTTTTCATCTGTTTATTTTCATATTGATTAGTATGGTTTTTTTTGAAGTTATACTTCTTTTGGCGCGATGGAGAAAAATGATGAGAGTGAATTTTTACGATGCGCGCGCACACCGACACCCAAAAATTTAACAGCATGAAGTTAGTTCTAGGTGGTATGACAGTGAATTTTTACGATGCGCGCGCATCGTTCCTTTAGTTCTTAAGTTAATTTACAAAAAATAATATGATCATAACTTATAAGTATAATTTGTTTTAATTACTATTTGATATTGCTGTGTGGTGACGGCATAGAATATTATCACCCCATCTCACCCCGTCGGGGGCGTAGAAATCGACCGAATGAATATCTACCAGAGAACGGGCTGCTGTGTTTTTCTGTGAACTTTGACCATCAAACTGCGATCGCCAACCCGTTTGCCAAGCGTGGAGATTATGGCATAAACCATAAAAGAATGGTCTCTGAGGAGGCTTTTGTCCAGCTGTGGACGTACTTTGGCTGACATGATGATGATGACTATTTAATAGCTTCAGTTAAGTTTAATTACTATTTGTTATATTTTTGTTTATTTATTTAAAGGTACACCAACAGATTCTGTATATAACATTTCAAATAATGATTGGTACCAAGTTATGGTGAACCAACACTCACAAATAGAAATGATAACCTAAGCTAAAATAAAGTGTAGTAAAATTAAAGTGATAATAAACTATACAAACAAAAATATAACAAACAGTTATTAAACTTAACTAAACCAATTAATCAATTAGAAACTAAACCAAATTATACTTATACTTAAAACCAAAAAAAAACAAAAATATGTATAAAAAGACAAACAAGAATAAAAAGACATCAATAAACACAAATGTGATAGTATGTAGTATATGAGATATACCTATGTACTAGCATAATATATTATTTGTTTGTGTGCGGGTCTTCAAAATTTGGGTTTTAAAGATATTCATGGAGTCATGATATATGTCAGCATGTGGCGTGGACTTTATATATGAATACAGCCTGACTGAGCCTATTGACGGGTGAGCAATCTCCTATATTTGTCTTGGATGCTTTAGTATGAAATAGATGGGTAATGGGGATGTCTGGGTATTTTATATGGCACTTTTAGTCCAAACTGTTCAGATAGTTTATCGCAATCTAATTTATTGTTAACCAATTTGAATAAGAACAGGAGATCTTGTACCAATCTACGGTCGCGAAGAGTAATCATTTTGTAGGATCTAATACGTTGTTCGTATGGACACCGGGGAGATATATCTCCAAAGTTATATGCTAGGTGTTTTGTAAAGGCTCTTTGGATGCTTACTACTCTTTGTGAGTGTACTGCGTAGTACGGGTTCCACTACGCAGTACACTCACAAAGAGATTTAGTTTATTACCACTTTAATTTTACTACACTTTGTTTTTAGCTTAGGTTATCATTTCTATTTGTGAGTGTTGGTTCAACTGTTAATGGCAACTGTAAAAAAACGATAACTTGGTACCAATCGTTATTTTTAATGTTATATACCGAAGCTGTTGGTGCACCTTTAAATAAATAAATAAAATGTAGCTGCCTTGCCAGACTGGGTAGGCCGTGTGGGTTCCAGCGTAGAAATAATAATAGGACCACCGTGTACCATCCCGTGGGTGTAGTAAAAGGCGACTAAGGGATACACCAGTGTTCATGCATATAACGCCATCAAGCGGCGCTGATCTTAAAACATGCTATCGTGTGAACATCGCACAGTACAAGTGACAGGTGTGACAGCTCGGTTGAAGAAAAACTTCATTATACATAAAAATAGCGGAGACTACGTTCATCGGAATAACCTATAAAATTTGTATTACTTTATTTCTAATAAAATATACGTTCGCATACACAATAAAATACTTCATTGAAGACGTCCTTGCCCTCGGTCGAATTGGGGATATAGGGAGAAGTCTAACATTTGGTCCTTGACGAGTCGAATTAACGAGGTGCCACGCGGCTTCGTTGAACATCACCCACCCACAAGGCATTGGTGAAGAGGATCGTCCAGGATTGTCAGCGAGTCGCATCCGGTCAGGTCACAAAACCTATCCTCCTAATCCATGTCCTTATTTTACGTTAATATTGTTATTTTTACGTTTTAGTCGTTCCCTGTGTTTGGCGCCGTGCGTGATACCTGCCGGAAAACTGTAAGTACTCTTGTTTTCTATAATCTTCCGAAATGAGTGACGATGAGTGCTTTCATATTGCCTCGGTTCGGGAACCCGGTATGACCAGAGAGATGTCGAAATCTCCCCGTTTAGGTGTTAGCACGTCAGATAAACGTCTCGCCGATTTAAAAAAGCAGCGAGGCACATTAAAGGGTAGGTTAACGTTATTTGAAAAGTATATTTCAAAATTAAATAAATTAGCATTAAATTCCAATACGAAAACTGAATCAGATTTACGAATACAGTCAACTTGTGCTATTTTTCAAAGTTTTAATGATATTCAAAGTCAAATTGAGCAATTAATTGATGATTTCACTACAACTACTCAATTAGAATACCGTGAATCGTTTGAGCAGCAGTATTTTTCCATTATGGCTGAAGCGAAGTGTTTAGTGAATCCCAAGACTGAACAAACTCAATCAATTTCACATAGTGTTGGTAATCCCGTGTGCATTAAATTACCAGTAATAAAACTACCCGCCTTTGATGGTTCGATTGATCAGTGGTTGGAGTATAGAAACTCGTATCTCACTATGATACACAACCGTGAGGATCTTGACGACATACAGAAGTTTCACTATTTAAAATCGTCCCTTAGTGGTTCTGCCTCTCATGTCATTAGTGCGTTAGAATTCACAGGTCCAAACTATTCACACGCATGGGATCTACTGGAAAATAGGTTTCATAACAATCGCTTATTATTACAAAATCACGTAAAGGCGTTATTTACCGTTCAGTCACTTCAAAGTGAATCGTATATTCAAATTAGGAAATTAATAGATTCAACATTACGTAATTTACGAGCACTTAAATCATTAAACGAGCCAACTGACACTTGGGACACATTAATCGTTTACCTTATTGTTTCAAAACTTGACCCGTCCACGGAACGTGAATGGGAAACTCATAAAGGTTCCTTAGTTTCTAAAAATGATTCAAATAACATTAAATTAGATAATCTACTACATTTTTTGAGGAACCGTGCGGATATGTTGGAAATGATAAAGGCGAATAATGTTAAAAGTGTTTCTTCGTATAAGCACAATAATAATGACTCCATTAAGTCGAATTTCCATCAAAACAAAAGATAACAATAATTCAAATAATATAAACTCGCAAGCTCTCACACGTTCATACTTAAGTAATTCAACTAATAATAAATGTCACACTGATAATAATAAACAGAGACGTTTTTGTGTGGACTGCGGCGGGGATCATTATTTGTATACATGTCCAAAGTTTTTAAATATGTCAGTGCAAGATAGATACGTAATTGTACAAAATAAAAAGCTTTGTCAAAATTGTATTCGTAGTGATAGTCACTTGTCAAGCGAATGTTCATATGGTCCATGTAAATTATGCAAAAGGAGCCATAATACGCTACTTCATAATAATAATATGTCTATACCGCATACATTGCCGAGCGTAAGCAAATCAGTTGATACGCAGGTATATTCCGAGCGCAATGTACTCGCGTGCAGTACGGCGCTGCAACCGGTTTTGTTGTCGACGGCACTCATCGATGTTCCGGATTCAAGTTATAATTTTCACACGGTAAAAGCCCTCCTTGACAACGGAAGTCAAAATTGTTTTATCACAGAATCGTTGTGTAATCGTTTACAATTACCTATTATACAGTCCACAATTCATATTTCGGGTGTAGGACAAAGCGTTTCAAAAAGTTCTCACACCTGCAAAGTAAATATTCGTTCTAAAATTAATGATTTTAATACAAATATTCAATGTTGGGTTCTTCCTCGTATTACGTCGAAGTTACCATCGTTAGACATTAACTGTCAATACATAAAGATACCTAAACATATTACGCTCGCGGACCCCACGTTTGGCGTTCCGTCGGACATCGATGTACTTTTAGGGGCGGGTATATTTTGGGATCTGTTAAATAATGATAAAATTAAACTAAGTAGTGGTCCATATCTGTACGATTCAAAAATAGGATGGATAATCTCTGGCCCTATTTGTAATAAAAATTCGTTTAAACCTGAAAGAGTTCAATGTAATGTCGTTCAAATTGATACTCAATTGCAAAAATTTTGGGAGTTAGAGGAATTATTTGACTTACCGAATGCCATCTCAAAAGATGATCGTTATTGTGAAAGTTTATTTACAGAAACTACAAAACGTGATGAACACGGTAGATTTTCTGTCCGCATCCCAATTAAGGAGTCACCCGAGTCGTTAGGGGATTCCTATACCATGGCAAAAAGGCGTTTTTTATCTCTAGAAAGAAAACTAGATCGTTTACCTAACTATAAAAAACTTTATAGTGAATTTATTCGCGAATATGAGGCACTTGGACACATGACCCCAGTTGCATCAAAGGATATTCCTAACTTATTAAGTAAACCGCATTACATCCTACCTCATCACGGCGTTTACAGAGAGGATAGTGCCACTACAAAATTGCGCGTTGTGTTCGATGCGAGCGCAAGTACGTCGAATAAAAAATCGTTAAATAGTATACAGCATATAGGACCTCCGTTACAAAATGATATATTTTCCATTTTACTTAGATTTAGACAGTATAAATACGTAGTGTGCGCGGACATTCAAAAAATGTACCGACAGATTTTAGTTCATTCAGATCAACGTGCCTTACAATTAATATTATGGCGCGAAAATCGAGACTTACCTTTACAATTCTATATTTTAAATACAGTTACATACGGCACTGCATCGGCTCCGTATCTCAGCATGAGATGCTTAAAACAATTAGCATTAGAATGTGACGATATTTTGGTAGCTAGGACGATTAATGAGGACTATTACGTAGATGATTTAATCACAGGTATGGATGACCTGGATTCTTTAATGCAGTTGTGTAACAAATTATCCGCGGTATTAAATAAGGGTTGTTTTCCACTACATAAATGGACGTTTAATCACGAAATATCCCGTGAGAAATGTAAGAACCTAAATATTGGTGACAATAATTTGTCTAAAACGTTAGGATTAGGTTGGTATACGGAAAGTGATGAATTTTATTTTTGTACTAAATTTACGCAAAAGGACACAGTAGTTACGAAACGCTCAATGTTATCAACCATTGCACAAGTATAGGTATGATCCTTTAGGCCTGTTAGCACCTGTTGTAATTACAGCTAAATCATTGTTACAAAAATTATGGTTGCTAAGGTTAGATTGGGACGACGAAGTTCCCAAAAATATCGTAAAAACATGGCATACGTTCATATCTGATTTGAAAAATTTACGTGAGATTAAAATTCCCCGTTACGTAATTAGTGGCAATTACATAGAACTTCACATTTTTACCGATTCATCTAAAGATTATTACGGAAGCTGCGCGTACATTAGATCGTGTCATAATAATGATAAAAATACCATACCCATTTCGGTGCATTTATTATGTGCTAAAAGTAAATTGGCGCCGATAAAGACAGTGAGCATACCTAGGCTTGAATTATGCGGAGCTTTAGTAGGTGCAAAATTATATAATAAAATAAAGAAGTCCCTCCGTTTAAATTTTGATAAAGTGTATTTTTGGACGGACTCAACGATTGTACAAGGGTGGTTGAGTATGTCACCGCATCTACTCAAAACTTTTGTGCAAAATCGCGTCGTACAAATAAATGAATTAACATGTGATACAATTTGGCGACATGTTAAGGGCACAGAAAACCCCGCGGACATTATAACGCGAGGTGCTACGATAGACACTTTAAAATACGATAATAATCATAAGTGGTGGTGTGGCCCTACGTTTCTACGGGAACCCAGCCTTACATGGCCAAAGAATAGTAAAGAAGTTCCATCGATTGATTTACCTGAAACTAAACCTAACACTATTATTTTACATTCCATTCAAATAAATTCAGTATTTGATTTTGAGCGGTTTTCGTCATTTATTCATTTACAAAGAGTAGGTGCATATGTATTACGATTTATACATAATGTACGAGCACGGGCGCGCGGCGGCATGTATACGCGTAGAACCGGTTCGTTATCTGTAGATGAGCTGCAGCGATCGCTCGACGAGTTAACGTGTTTTGTTCAACAAGAATCGTTTAATGAGCAATATCACAAATTAAAAAATAAGATACCGTTATATACTAATAAAAGCAACACAAACAAATTATTATATAATAAAATATCAGGATTAAATATATTTTTAGATAATTCTAATATAATTCGTATTGGTGGTAGGCTATCTAATGCGTTGAATTTAGTTATGACAAAAAACATCCTATATTGTTAAGTAGTAAACATCGGTTTTCAAGGTTGTTGTGTGAATACGAACATAAGCGACTACTTCATGCGGGACCTCAACTTTTAGTATATTCTATGCGTGAAAGGTGGTGGATCTTAGGAGCTCGCAACTTAGCGAGACAGGTTGTACATAACTGTGTCATATGCACACGCATGAGAGGGAGAACATTAACCCCACTAATGGGTAACTTACCTAATGAGAGAGTACAGCCAAGTTTTCCTTTCATGCAGTGTGGATTAGACTATGCGGGACCATTACTCATATTGGAACGTAAAGGCAGAGGTGCTAAGCTAATTAAAGCATATATTTGTTTATTTATATGTTTTACGACTAGAGCCGTACATTTAGAATTAGTAGGCAGTTTGAGCACACGGGATTATATTTTAGCACTAAACCGTTTTATAGCACGTCGTGGGAAGCCATATCAAATCTTTTCAGACAATGGTAAAAATTTCGTTGGTGCTGAAAAGGAATTATCTGTAATTTTTAATAATACTAGTGATATTTTAGATTTTCTTAGTAATAATAAAATTCGTTTAACGTTTATTCCGCCTTATAGTCCTCATTTCGGGGGGTTGTGGGAGGCAGGGGTCAAGTCCTGCAAGTATCATTTACGGCGGGTACTGTGTAATTCCAGACTAACCCGTGAGGAGTTTGAAACAGTATTAACGCAAATTGAAGCCGTTCTTAATTCCCGTCCTCTGTCCCCTTTGTCCTCAGATTCTAAAGATTTTCTCCCACTCACTCCCGCACATTTTCTGATCGGTCGACCGCTGACTGCTCCCATCTGCGAGAACCTGACGAGGATTGAGCCGACAAGACTAGGACGCTACGACCGTGTGGAGCAACTCAGACAACATTTCTGGCAACGATGGTCGAAAGAATATGTGTCAGAGCTCCAACTACGAACAAAGTGGAAGGTCAACAATGATGACATCACACCCGACAGCTTAGTCCTTATCAAGGAGGATAATGTTCCACCACTCAAATGGAACCTGGGTCGAGTGACGCAAGTTTTCCCCGGTGCTGATGGAATATCCCGTGTTGCTGAAATCCGTACAGCGCACGGTAACATACGACGATCGTTCTCAAAAATTTGCCCGTTACCTTCACAATAATCAAGCAGCCACAATGACGAGTACTTCGTGTTGGAAGACTACATCCTGGTGCTTCCAAGGCGGCCGGAATGTTCATGCATATAACGCCATCAAGCGGCGCTGATCTTAAAACATGCTATCGTGTGAACATCGCACAGTACAAGTGACAGGTGTGACAGCTCGGTTGAAGAAAAACTTCATTATACATAAAAATAGCGGAGACTACGTTCATCGGAATAACCTATAAAATTTGTATTACTTTATTTCTAATAAAATATACGTTCGCATACACAATAAAATACTTCATTGAAGACGTCCTTGCCCTCGGTCGAATTGGGGATATAGGGAGAAGTCTAACAACCAGGTAGTCGGGCAGCAGCGCCATCTGTATACTATAGCTACCACCTAACTGCGATCGCCTACTCGCATGCCAAGAGCAGTGACTACGGCGAACACCTCAAAATGGCAGTGTTAATAAAACCTTTGGGGGAGGCCTATGTCCAGCAGTGGACGATATCAGGCTCCAATCGTGGACGTAACTTGAGGATCTAAATTTGCCTATTAAACTAAGCCCCCCATACTGTAATAACAAGCAAGCACTCATGCAGTTTGTATGGGGAGGCAAAAAAGTATTTTTCAGATTTCACAAGTTGGTTTTTCTTTGTTTTTTCGTTTAATTAAATATCCTGGAATATCTGATCCCAAACCCAGCAGAGCCTGTTTTGTGGCAACCAGACATCTGATAAACATTATGGAAAAAACTGGAGGATATTAACCTACCTCCAGAACTTATCAATATCCTCAAGTTCTGGTATGGACGCCAGGTCAATGCTGTTAGATGGGCGGGGACATTGTCTGATCCATACGGGTTGGAGTGCGGGGTAAGACAAGGAGGTTTGACCTCACCAGTACTCTTTAACCTCTATATAAATTCACTGATCGTCGCACTCAGCAGCCAACGAGTCGGCTGTTATATTGACGATGTCTGCGTCAACAATCTGAGTTACGCTGATGACATGATACTGCTCAGTGCGTCGGTCTGTGGATTAAGAAAACTCCTAAACTTGTGTGAGACCTATGCCGAAACACATGGCTTAATATATAATGTGGAAAAGAGCCAGTATATGGTTTTTAAGGCTGGCAATGAACACCCGTCTCATGTGCCCCCTATTCGACTGAATGGTACTCCTCTAGCAAGGGTAATGCATTTTAAATATTTAGGGCACATAGTTACAGCCGACCTTAAGGACGATACTGACATTGAACGGGAGCGGAGGGCACTGTCAGTGCGGGCGAACATGATAGTACATAGATTTGCGCGCTGCTCTACTGAAGCTAAAATTGCTTTATTCAAGGCTTATTGTACTTCGCTTTACACCTGCAGTCTATGGATCAAGTTCACTCTAAAATCCTACAGTGCCCTCCGCGTACAGTTCAACAATGCATTCAGGGCTATGTTGGGACTACCTCGCTACTGCAGTGCCTCAGCTATGTTCGCCGAAGCGCGAACTGATTAACATAGTGCTGGAAATGATAGCGGACAGGATTGACTGTCCGTTTATAAAGGAGGTGCTGCGACATGCTTATCGTAGCGGCGAAATGTAAATAATATTATATTTTATTACTAACACCTAGGCTAAGTTTTACTAACAATTATGAGTTTTATAAACTTGAAATAAACGTTTTATTATTATTATTATCATTTATTCATATATATTTCTTATTAAATACATTTTAAAATATATAAAAAACAGAAATATACATTTTAAAATATAAAAAATAGGATTTGCAACCGGCAGCAGAAACAGGGTCTATGCTACCGGAGGTTACGACTCTAGAGACAGGAACCTCCTGACAATGCGAGCCGTGTCCAAAAGCACCGCTTTTTGGATTTTGTTCTTGACCCAACCGCCTAGCGTCAGCCTCTTTAGGTGTTTTTCGAGGCTCTTTGCTATTAATCCATTAGCAGAAACGACTATCGGTACAATGATAGCTGAGTCAACATCCCACATGCTGACAATCTCCCGCGCAAGATCCAAATATTTAATTTCTTTTTCTTTTTCAGCCTTCAGAAGATTTTCATCATGCGGGATGGTAACATCAACCATCACTGTGCAGCGTTTTTGTCGATCTATCATTACAATATCAGGTTTGTTGGCAATCACAGTCCTGTCTGTAATGATAGATCGATCCCAGTATAACGTGATAGTACCATTATCCAGAACTGGCGCAGGTGCATACCTGTAATAAGGCACCTCTGAAGCTACAAGGCCATGTCGCAGAGCAAGTTGTTGATGAATAATCCTGGCTACGAGGTTGTGTCTGTGCAAATATTCACCATTTGCTAGTCGAGAACAACCGGAGACAATATGTCTGAGGGATTCACCGGGGCGATGACATGCTCGACAAACATCGTTTGTGCCATCTTTTAGAATATATCTCCGGTAGTTTCTCGTCATCATAACTTCATCCATAATTGCACAGACAAAACCCTCAGTCTCAGCAAATAGTTCACCGCATCGTAGCCAAGCCACAGATGCAAGCAGATCCACATCGGGTGCGTGAAGAGCACGATAAAACCTGCCATGTAACTCCTTGCCCTGCCACACTGCCCTGCGTTCATCAGTGCTAAGTACCACAGGTTTACGCCAGTTTCCTTTTGCCATTGACAGCGGGGTTAGGCCTTTATCTACAGCAACCACCTCCGCATGCATACCCCCCGTGACAGCGGTGCGGAGAAAGTACTCCCTGAGGCTACACACCTCGCGGTTATGTAGGTTCTTGGCGTTTAAAAAGCCTCGACCCCCACACTTCCGCGGGATGTACAGCCTCATCACCGATGAACGAGGATGATGCATGCGGTATGAAGTTAACAGTAGACGGACCGTCCGATCCAGGGTTTCTAATTCAGCTTGGGTCCACTTGAGTATGCCGAAAGAGTACATCAACACTGGCATAACCCAGCCATTGAAGGCACGCACCTTGTTTCCACCTGTTAAAAGACTTTTCAGAACTTTTTTAAGGCGGGATAGAAAGCGTTCCCGCAATGACTGTTTTACATCAGTATCATTGATGCCCAATGCCTCCGTCATACCCAAGTATCTATAAGTCTCGGTCTCGCAGAGGGACCTAAGGTGAATGGAATCTGAAAGTTGAATTCCTTCAGATTGCATTATGTGCCCATGTTCTACATGCATGACCGCACACTTGTCAATACCAAACTCCATCCTGATAGAGTTACTAAAATTTTCAGTAACCTTTAGTAAACCTGTCAATTGAGAGTTGGTAGAAGCAAATATTTTTAGGTCATCCATGTAGAACAAGTGTGATATGATTTGACCTCCTCTGCGCAACCGATAGCCTAATCCTGAATTCTCAAGCAATGTGCTTAAGGGATTCAAGGCTAGGCAGAACCATAGTGAACTTAAACTATCACCCTGGAATATTCCTCGCTGTACCCTAATTGGTTCGCCGCTACCAAGTACTTGTTGAGACCCTGGACAGAGAAGGACTGTTCTCCAGTGCCCCATACATGACATAAGGAAGGCACGTAGAGTTGTATTTATTTTATACAACTCCAGTACCCTCATCAGCCATGCATGCGGCACAGAGTCATAGGCCTTTTTATAGTCTATCCAGCATGTCAACAAATTTCTTCGATTTCGACGAACCTGCTGGTTAATGGTCATATCTATGAGGAGAAGCTCTTTTGTACCGCGGGCCCCACTGCGACAACCATTTTGTGAGATAGACATTATTGTATTAGATTCTACGTGTCTCGTGATTTTTGTTTTTATAATAGATGTAAGTAATTTATACATTGTAGGGAGACAAGTTATCGGTCTATAGTTTTTGGGATCCACGGAACTTCCAGATTTAAAGAGCAAATGGGTTACGCCTAGTGTCATAAACTCTGGGAGCAATCTTGACTGCAAGGCTTCCTGGAAAAGGGACGCTAAGCGGGCATGTGAGCTACGTAACCATTTAATCCAAAAATTATGCAGTCCATCTGATCCTGGTGCCTTCCAGTTAGACATAAGACGGACTGCACTGGTTACGTCTTCTTGGTGTATGTTTATATTATCCATTTCTTTTATTGGTTCACATGCTCGCTCAACGTCCTGTATCCAGTCACCTTCGGAGTAGGAGACGGGTACTGACCAAATACTGCGCCAAAATGTAGATATCATTTCCGCATCTGGTGAGCATCCATCTACTGCTTGATGTGATTGCTCCCAGTTTCTGTAGACCCATTTTTCGTTCCTTTGGAACATGTGGTTCTGATTATAACGCTCCGAACGTTTTTTATACCGTTTAATACGACTTGCCCATGCACAAATCTTTTGCTTCCAGAAATCGATGCGTTCTGTGACATTGGATATGTTATAACCTGGGGCAGAAATTCCTGTCCCAAAGAATGCTTGTTTAACAAAACGAATTACTCTTGAGCGTATGTTACCTTCTCTGAAGGAAATGAGTTTACCAACAAGAACCCTAGCGTGGTCGATACGACGCTCAATTCTGCTCTGCCATGCCGGTACAATGAATCTGGTTTGTGTACCCGAATTATAACTCGGCAGTTTCACGTGGGCTAAACGGCAAGCAGCAATAGCTCCACAGTACATTAGTGAGTGTGCGTCTTCAAGAGATACACAGTTGTCGAAATATGGGGACAGAATTGAGTCGAGGGCACACACCAGGGCTTTGTTTTGGGTAACCGAGCTAAGCGTGGTTTTAGGTGTATAGGTACGGATCGGTAATCGCGAACCACGTCTTCCAAAGTGCTCCTCACAAAATCGTTATACTGAGTACTTACAACAGTAGCCGTGTCATCTATGTCCACATCATTGGTCCTAGGTGTTACGGGACCCGAAGTAACATCCTGTGTTTGCACTGTAGGTAATGTAGCAGACGGTGAGACAGGGGTGACACGGGTACATTGCACTTCCAAACGAATTTGCTCAAGTACGGAGTCATTCAACATTTGTCCACGTTGGATAACCCGCACCTGATCCGATAGTCGTTGCGCGGAAACGTTGACGGTTGGTTCAAGAACCTGGAACAAAGCAAGCATTCGTCCACGGTACGCTGTAAGGTTAGTTCCTACCTCTGTAGCTCCGTAAAAGGCGCGCATGGCATTCTCATTCATTTGCTGAGACCATCTCATGCGCGGCACTTTACCACTGGGAGCGGGGACCCTATTCGAGGCCGGTTGCCCCGTTGGTCCCAAGCTGCCTGGCGGCCGGCCTCTCCGACGCCGTGTTGGTGGTAGCGACGACGGTAGAGGGAAATATTCGTCGCTGGAACTCGACGCAACTGCAGGAGCCGCAACACTTGATCCTGAAGGTACCTGCGAGGCGGAGCTTAGCGACGAATCCGGAGGTCTTATTTGTGCCCGTAGACGCGTCAACATTTTAAATGAAAAATTCTTGTTGTCATTTTAGGCCAAAATTATTTCTATGTGTTCTCTGGTTTTGTTGGGTCTTCTAATTTTCTTAGTATTGCTGTATGGTTTCATTATTAAATGTATCTATATGGTTTTTTAGGTTGAATATGTGTAAATAACGGTATTAAATGATTGTTTTGCAAAAATTTTCAGTAAAATATTTTAGTAAAAGAAATTTTCAGTGTCACTCTTGACACTTGTTGACGTGACTTTTATTATTATTATTATTATTATCATATATTATATTGTACATCCCACATAACACTAATATTATAAATATGAAAGTATGTGAGTGTGAGTGTGTGTATGTTTGTTACTACCTACTTCATTTTTACACGGGGGAAGCAATTTAAAAAAAAATGGTATGGGGTTAACTTACACCCTGAATTAACACAGGCTTAGGTATTATTTATAAAGTTTAACGCGGGTAAAACCGTGGGGCACATGTAGTTATATTATAAATGCGAAACTTTGTGTGTATGGATGTATGGATGTTTGTTGCTCTCTCACACAAAAACTACCTAACGGATTTTTATGAAACCTTGTGGTAATGTAGTTTATATATTCGAATCACATATAGTCTATAATCACAAAGTTAAACACCACAGCAAGTACAGACACCAGCACAACCAGCTACCCCAATCTGTCAAATGTCTTTTATAAATTTTCAACTTTATCACATAAGCATAAGGTTCGCTTTCAATTGGGGAAATTTGACAGTGTGTTTCTTATCCCAAGATATTAATTTAGATATTTATATACCTACTAATAGAAGTAACTAATAAGCCCTAAAACATTTAGTATACCTATTTACAGGCGCCTCATTACAAAGAGAAACTCATTTCAAATATAAATTATTTTTCTTTTACAATGTTAGTCGGCTAATAGTACAAGTTTATGAAATAATCGCTGAAAAAATATAGCCTTAATTAAATGTAAAAGTAAAGTTCGCATGTTGCGCCTGAGGCATGTATTTTATATACAGTATTATCTTTAGTAAAATACTTTATAAATAACATTGAGAATGTTTACAAAACTAAAAGCTAAATTCTCTCATAATACAAAATATATTATACAAACATTAAATTTTCACAGACTAATTCACAAATATTAATCTCGGCGACGCGACGGCGACCCAGATAGACCAATCGAAAGGTATAAGTCAGGGTTCATACCTACCGCCTGGGGTACCAACGCCGCAAAAGGGGGGCAGCGGAGCAACATGCTAAGAGAAGTTCACGGTATTTCATTTCATTTTTCATTTCATTTATTACTTCAATAACAATATACATTGTGTTTGAATAACATTCCTATAAACAAAATTACATAATAATATACTTATTATTACACATAATTCAAACAATAAACCAATTTATAATACTACATTGTTAAAAATAGAAATTACATTATTAAATAATAAGCCAAATCATTAAAATATTATTTAATTGCAATATTAAACATAAAACTTAAAAATAAACAGTAATAAATATTATAGTATTATTATTTTTAGATAAATACTAGCTATGCCCCGCAGTTTCACTCGCGTTAAAGAAAATTTTCCCGCTTTTCTGTTGAATTTTTTCCTGAATTTTCTTTGCTATAAACCTCACGGAGCCCGAGACCTTTCCAACGAATGCCAAACCGTGTAAATCGGTTCGTGCGTTCTGGAGTTATAGCGTCAGGAAGGAAAACCCGACTTATTTTTATATAGTAGAAATAATTTTTATAAAAATAATAATAATAATTTTACATACAATTTTTTTAAGAGGAGCTTTTCACGTTGGATAGGTCAGATACTGAGTACAAACAAATGTTCAAAAGAAAGGTCTTTAACCGCGTTTTAAATAATAGTGTGTTATAAATCATCAATTTTAAATTAGTTGGTAATTTATTAAAAAAATCTATTGCTTGATACTATGTTTGGCTATATTAAATTTAGGCACCATTTGATTTTTAATATCCTTTCTTCGTGTGCTTTCTCTAAGCTCCCTCTCATTTTGCGACTCTTGCTCATGAATGTATTTAGACAAATTGCTTAAAATAATCAATATATAGAGGCTGGGTACAGTCAATATGCCTAATTTAGTAAAGTATGATTTACAAGATTCCTATTGAGGAATGTTAATAATAGGTAGGTAGGTTAGGTTTGTCGGCGAAAGTCCGACGTACACATGGCTTCATAACAAGCTATACATTTCCATTATAAGCTGAGCTCTCATTGCTCATGGAAATCCTATCCAACGTGAGATCACCTTATACTGGCAAAATATAGCTTGATATGTAGCCGTGTGTTGGGTACTTGACTGCCTCGTTGGTCTAGCGGTAGCGTGTTCAACCGCAGATAATGAGGTCCTGGGTTCAAACCCCGGGTCGGGCCAAAATGTGATTTTTGGGATTTTTCCGTATAAAGAAATTTCTCAGTATCAGCCCGAAGTCTGGAAGTTGGCGGTATTACACCCCCGTGCCTCGAAGAGCACGTAAAGCCGTCGTTCCTGTACCTGAACTCTTTCCGGTCGTGTCGCTTGGCGTCCCATCGGATCATGAGAGTGATGGAATAGAAAGTGCCCCTGTGTTTGCGCACACACTTGTGCACTATAATATGTCCTGCGCAATTGGCTAGTCTCCATTAAGACTGGCCGCCGTGGCCGAAATTCGGTCGGGAGGACATCATCACACACGGCTACATATCAAGCTACATGCGTAGGTATACCCTTGGGTTAAAAATAAAATAAGAGAGAAGAGAAGTACTAAAGCAGGGCAGTGTTGGGATGGGAGTATAATATAATCAGTATAATAATAATAAATAGAGGTCGTACTTGTTCGTAATTAATTATAAAAATAATATCCTGGGATATCATTTACACACGGCCAACTGATCCCAATCTAAGCAGAGCTTGTACTATGGATACCAGATAACTGATATACCACAAAATATACTACTTTTCTTGTGTAAATACATACTTATATCATTAATTAGATCCAGACTCAGGACAAACAGACATGTTCATACACATAAATATCTGTCCTAGGTGGGAATAGAACCCACGACCTCGGGCGTGAAAAGCATGCATTTGCCAACCACGAAAACAGGCTTACAGGATTTATCGGAGTCTCTACACATTCCGTTTTTTTTCACAATTTATGAATTTATTATAATACTAGCTGTGCCCTGCGGTTTTACCCGCGTTAAACTTTATAAATTATCACAGCTCCTCCCCCGTAGGTGATAGCGTGATAATATGTAGCCTATATGTTGACCCGACCTCTTAGTAATGTTCATGCAAAATTTGAAATAAATCCACGCAGTACTTTTTGAGTTTAGCCCGGACATACATACAGACAAACAGACAAAAATTATAACAACTATATGTTTGGCTTCCATACCGATTGTAGATCACGCCCCAAGTCCTTTTTAGAAAATATTCAATGTACAGTTTTGACTTTCCTACGATTTTATTATATGTACTAATTAACTCTTTATTCAAGATCCCTAATTTTACATAGTCCTTGTTCATATAAGTAACATTCTAAATTCATCAAATGACTCTTGTCTATCTATACATATAATAAAATGGAGTGCTCAGGCGTAGAGTTACGAGAACACAAATTATGTATTATTTGTATATATAGACCACCAAAAACTATTTCTGAGGATTTAAACAAGTTCTTTATAACACTGACTTCATTACTCAGTCATTTCTGTCGTAATAAAAATAAATTAATACTGTGTGGTGACTTTAACATTAATATCCTTAATAAAAGCAAGGAATCGACTGAATTCATTCAATTATTATACAGCTTTAACCTTAAACTTGGTTTTAAGGAACCAACACGATTATCAAGTGGCACATGTATTGATAATATTATTCATAATATAAGAGGCTGTAAAACCAAAATATTGGAACTTGCTCTATCCGACCATACAGCTCAATTGTTAATATGTCCTGTCAAAATCAGCACCTCCTTAAAATACTGGTATATCGAAAAACGTGACTTTAGTAATGATAACATAAAAAAATTTAAAGATTGCATAATTGCCCTCAGTTTTAGTGACGCCCTAAATAGTGAAGACCGAAATTTAGCGTTTAATAGTTTTTATGAACTTTTCTGTTTATTTTATTACTTGTGCTTCCCAAAAGTACGCATAAGAGTTTCAGCTCAAGTTCGACCAAAATGGGTTACAAAAGGTATCAGAAAATGCTGTAAACGTAACAGACAGTTGTTATGGGAGTACAGAAAAAGCCACAATATGACCAGTAAAGCACGCTATATTGCATTATCGTCTAGACTTAATAAAATTACAAAGATGACACAAAAGTCACGTAACATGGACTATATAAACAATGCTCCTAATAAGTGCAAAGCTACTTGGAACGTAGTAAATAATAATAAACTGAATACTATACAAGAGCAAATTCAACAAATATGTGTAGAGGGTAATATCATGACCGATCCAAAAGATATTGCTAATTCATTTAATAATTTTTTCATCAATCAAATAACCAAATCAACTTATAATCAAGCTACAACAATTGAAAAAACATCTAAATCTATATTTATGCAGCCGACAATTCCTTGTGACATCAATGACATATTAAATTTAAAAAGTACAGAAAGTACTGGCTATGACGAAATTTCAACAAAAATATTGAAAAGTGTGTCAATAAAACTGTCATATATACTAAGCCATCTTATAAATTTAAGCATAGTCAACGGTATATTTCCTGAAAAATTAAAACTTACAATAATTAAACCTTTATTCAAGAAATGTGACCCATCGCGCTCGTGCCTGTTATCTCAAAAATATATGAAAAGGTAATATATAAGAGTATTTATAATTTTTTTGAAACTAATAATTTATTTTCCTCTCAACAATTTGGATTTAGAAAACATAAAGGTATTAATATGGCAATACACAGTTTTTTAAACACAGTCAGTACAAGTATAGACAAAGGCTATCGATCATGTGCACTTTTTATGGATTTAACAAAAGCGTTTGATCATGTTGATCATAAAATATTGTTAGACAAGTTATTTGCCTATGGCGTTCGAGGAAATATACTTGGTTTAATAGAGTCTTATCTTGATAATAGATGCCAATCAACGCAAATTGTTAGACAAAACTCTACACTAAAAAAAGTTGAAATCTATTCTTCTGAGTTCAGAAATGTAGAGCTTGGAGTCCCTCAGGGAAGCGTGTTGGGGCCGCTTTTGTTTAATATTTATTTAAATGATTTACCACAACACATTGAACATAAGAGTATTCTATTTGCTGATGATAGTACGGTTATTTTCACTGGAAACGACAATTTACAAATAGAGCAGGACATAAATAATAATTTGAATAACATTATTAATTGGTTAACATTAAATAATTTAAAAATCAATTTAGACAAAACAAAATTTATGACATTTTGGAATAGGGTAAATAAATTAAATAACATTGACATTAATTACTTAGGACACAGAATTGAAAAAGTTGACGAAACAAAATTTTTAGGCATAAATATTGACTGCAATTTAAACTGGACCTCACATTTAGACTCAATAGTTTCAAAAATTAACCAATTTTCATATGCATTATATATTTTAAGGAAAACAGTTGATACATCGACAGCTTTAGTGGCATATCACGGTCATGTTACTCCCCTCTTAAGGTATGGAGTTATGTTCTGGGGCAATTCTGTAGATAAGGACACAGCATTCAAAGCACAAAAGAGATGTATACGAGCCATTTGTAAACTAAAACCAATAGATAGTTGTAAACAATATTTCCAAAAACTTAATGTACTCACACTACCTAGCATCTATATCCTCGAAGTAGTATTATTTACTCGAAGTAATATAAATATGTTTGAAAAATTAAGTAATCGCAGACATAACAATAAAATACGGTTTCCATTAAACAAAACTGCATAACTAAATAAGAGCATATTTTGCATGGCCCCTCGAATTTATAACCACTTACCAACCAAACTGCTTGAAACATTAGAGTTTGTCGTGTTCAAGCGTAATCTTAAGAAATGGCTTATTGAAAAGTGCTACTATGCTGTTAACGACTATTTGACGGATAAATATTTATAATTCATGTTGTATTAATGTATTTTTATATTTGTAAGGTATTAGTTATTTTCTTCGTTATTTTCTCTGTAATTCTCTTGACATTCATTTTTTTAATTATGACATTTATATTTTGTAATTTTAGGTAAATGTTTGTATTGCGAGCATTTTTTTTTAATATTTGCATGCATAAAAGCTGATTATGGTGATACCTACTACCTTTGTAATACGTAATGTAAACCACCCATTTTCGCAAATAAAATATTTGATTTGATTTGATTTGATTTGAAAGTCAAAACTGTACACTAAATATTTTTTGAAAAGGATACTTGGGGCGTGATCTACCATCGATATCGAAGCCAAAAATATAGTTTTTTGAATTTTGTCTGTGTGTCTGTTTGTCTGTATGTATGTCCGGGCTAAACTCAAAAAGTACTGCATAGATTTACTTGAAATTATGCAAGAATATTACTAAGAGGTCGGGTCAACATATAGGCTACATGTTATCACGCTATCACCTACGGGGGAGGAGCAGTGATAATTTATAAAGTTTAACGCGGGTAAAACCGCGGGGCACAGCTAGTTTATTGTAATACTAGCTGTGCCCCGCGGTTTTACCCGCGTTAAACGTATGTAGTCTATATGTTGACCCGACCTCTTAGTAATGTTCATGCAAAATTTGAAGTAAATCCATGCAGTACTTTTTGAGTTTAGCTCGGACATACATACAGACAAACAGACAAAAATTATAACAACTATATTTTTGGCTTCCATACCGATTGTAGATCACGCCCCAAGTATCATTTAAAAAAAAATATTCAATGTACAGTTTTGACTTTCCTACGATTTTATTATATGTACTAATTAACTCTTTATTCAAGATACCTAATTTTACATAGTCCTTGTTCATATAAGTAACATTCTAAATTCATCAAATGACTGTCTCCTATAAATCGACTCGCTCCAGTTCTTGGTTGAGATTTACTAGTTCTCATTTCAATAATGTGTTACTGTGAATAGCCCTTTTGATCTCTATGAGATGATGTACTTGAATAAATTATATTTTATAGTTAGATAGATACCGGTTGGTGCATTTGGTAAATACTTTCCTTTCACGCCGCGGGTTCGATTACCACCCAGGACAGATATTCATGTCAAAGAACAATGAAAGTCCAAAAAAATGTCTGTTTGGCCTGAGTCTGGGTGTAAATATCTATTTTAGTATGTATTTACAAAAGAAAAGTTTCCATAGTACAGACGCCAGCACATCGAGCTACCCCAATCTGTCAAATTTCCTCAATTGAAAGTGAACCTTATGCTTATGTGATAAAGTTGAAAATCTTCAAAAGTAATTGGATAGATTAGGGTAGCTGGATGTGCTGGCGAATGTACAAGCTCTGCTTTGTTTGGGATTAGACAAGTGTGTATGAAAAATGTCCCAGGATATTAGGATATTGGAAATGGCGGATTTAAAAATGGACATTGAAGAGTGTTTTGTCATCTTCTGAATATGTTAAGTCTTTTCGATTTATTATTACCAACATCATCTTCATATCAGCCTAATGTCGTTAATTGCTGGACTAAAGCTTCTCCTAAGAATGGGGATATGCCCTGTTTTATAGATGGGTTGACATTCTCTGGTCACGAATATACATATGTATATTCGTGACCATACAGCCAAGTTTTATTACACTTAATACAAAACTGACGCGAAGTGCCAGACATTAGCTAGTTATTAATATAAAAAGGTAAATAAACAAATCAATCAAAATAAATTTCATTTTCTCTTCACCATAGTTATTGTGTGGTATTACACTTGATATTACTATGAAACATAACATTGTGAGAGACCAGAGCCTGATGCAGGCTTCCAAACAAAACTGTATTACGGGTCTCTGGGACCCTCCCGGACCTAGAAGACACGGTTATATCGAGCGGTATCTTTCATAAGAGCGGGTAAAGAGACATTTGAATTTAGGTTAAACCAAACAAAAAATAAAATTAATAATAGTACGTATTTGCCAGTGTGTAAATAAAATATAAATAAAAAATAAACTTGTGTGTACTTATGTACACGCGTTAGAAGTTATACTTCTTAATATACAACTTGAACATAGTTATCAATTTTCATACCACCTAGAACTAACTTCATGCTGTTAAATTTTTTGGTGTCGGTGTGCGCGCGCATCGTAAAAATTCACTGTCATACCACCTAGAACTAACTTCATGCTATTAAATTTTTTGGTGTCGGTGTGCGCGCGCATCGTAAAAATTCACTCTCATAATTTTTCTCCATCGCGCCAATAGAAGTATAACTTCAAAAACTATTGCACATCATCATTATCAGCAAAGACGCCTACTGCTGGACAAAGGCTTTCCCCAAAGATCTCCTTAATTTCCAGTCTTCGCATCTACCAGCTTCCAGCACCCCTCACAAAATCATCGGTCCATCTTATACGGGGCCTACCCACGCTGCGTCTTCCGGTTAATTACATGCCAGTCCAGGTAAAACAAACCTCACTCTTCCCAAATTACTAACTCTGATGTCCTCCCGACCGAATTTCGGCCACGGCGGCCAGTCTTAATGGAGAGTAGCCAATTGCCAGGACATATTATAGTGCACAAGTGTGTGCGCAAAAACAGGGGCAGTTTCTATTCCATCACTCTCATGATCCGATGGGACGCCTAGCGACACGACCGGAAAGAGTTCAGGTACAGGACCGACAGCTTTACGTGCTCTCCGAGGCACGGGGGTGTAATACCGCCAACTTCCAGACTTCGGGCTGATACTGAGAAATTTCTTTTTACGGAATTATCCCAAAATAACTTTTTGGCCCGACCCGGGATTTGAACCCAGGACCTCATTATCTGCGGTTGAATACGCTACCGCTAGACCAATGAGGCAGTCATACAAGACTAACTCTATAAAAGACCGTATCAAATAGAAACAATATCGTATTAAACCATCTGTGTATACCTCGTGCAACTCATTAATCTAGCTACAAATAACAATATGCGGTAGATTACATTGTGTGATAACTATGTTACGATAGGGTACCACTAATGAGTGAAACAGAATTGGATACAGTGTGGTGTGAAAGTTGCCGACATCTCCCGTCAAAAACAAAGCGTACGAGGAGCGGGGTTGATGTGGCGGAAACTGATAGAATGAGCCCGCTCGCTACTATTTGCACGGGAATAATACTGAAACGACGCCCCTTGAGACAACGGCAAAATGCGCAATTTGTTGAATCACTTGTCGTGACAATCACAGATACGATATTGAATGTGAGATGTTACATTATCGTGTTGGGATCTGGGATTTGAGTGATTGATTCTCAATGGAGTATCATAAGTGTTGTTGTGTAACAAGAAACGACTCATCTGTGTGAAAAAGGAAGGCTTTTCTTTTTTTAGTCTTACAATAAAAAACGTGTTATACGTTTGAACGTAAAGGTAATTTAGATACTCATAGCTAGATTCTTATTCTTATTCTTCTGGTGGCGGCTATTTCCAGTCTCTGGAGGTCCTGGTAACACTGCATCCAGTGATGAACTATTGTGCTCGCCGCTCCAACACTAAACTTCCCTGTCTAACCCTGCAACAAAGATAGATAAATTGCAAAAGCTTTTTGGCAGGAGTATCGATTACATCGTCCTGGTGCAAGAAGTGTTGGCCCAGGACGGTGTTACGTTTATGCATCAGTGTCATAGCTAGATGCTCTCACCAAAGCATTGGCGAGGTTAAGCAACTAGGCTTACGGTCAGTCGATAGATGGGTGACCACCAAAGTGGTAATTTCTGAGAGTCTCCGTGCTTCGGAGAGCACCTTAAGCTGTCAGTCCCGGTTGTTGTCATTAGACAACAGTCGTTAAGTCATGTAAGAGGCCTAATGGACGGCTTCAACAACTCTGACACTAGGTGTTACGAATCAAACCTTTTTTAGAACACTTTATATTGAAAAATTCTGGTCAATTGTAAATTTTATTCGTCATTGTCAGTACACCGTTTTGGTTGCCCATTAATAAACAATGGTTTCTCCCTTTATTGTTATATGTTTCATTTCTTTCCGATATTTAACACTAGGGTAACCACTGCCCATATGACAAGTATTATTATATTAGGTATTATAACAAGTGCCTTTTTTAGGGTTCCGTAGCCAAATGTAAAAAACGGAACCCTTAGAGATTCGTCATGTCTGTCTGTCCGTCCGTATGTCACAGCAACTTTTATTCGAAACTATAAGAGCTGTACCGTTGAAACTTGTTAAGTTGATGTATTCTGTAAACCGCATTAAGATTTTTACACTAAAATAGAATAAGAACAATAATTTTGGGGGTTTTCCATACATAGAACTGCAAATCAAAACGTTTTTTTTAACGTACCCATACATGTGGGGTATTTATGGACAGGTCTTCAAAAATTATATTGAGGTTTCTAATATCATTTTTTTCTAAACTGAATATGACACTTCCAAAGTGGTAAATGAGTGTCCCCCCCATGTAACTTCTAAAATAAGAGAATGATAAAACAAAAAATTATATGATATGTACAAGACCATGCAAACTAACAACGAAAATTGGTTTTAACGAGATCTAATATTAATATTTTTTTTAATACGTTTAAATCGTAAACCGCAATTTACCTTTCATATAATCAAATGAAATACTTGCTGCTACAGAACCCTTCATGGGCGAGTCCGACTCTCGACTCCGATCTTTTCATTAATATTTTTATGATAGAGGAATTCCTTGCTTCTATTGCTGTGGTAGGGGAAAGCTGGCTTAAGTCATTGATTGTGCAGACGGACGGGGGTGCTCAGACTAATCCCATTTGGAGAGTCTATAAGGACTAATACAAGACTAGTTACATACACTAAGACCTTTTTTCATCCAGGGAGACAGCGTTTTAAGCTTTTACTTAACTAGATTTATAGTTAGGAGTATTACAATAACATAATATATTTTTCCTCTTTATTTCTGGTATGGAAATAGTTGTACATCGCTGCTCGAAGTCCAAATTAGGTCGTAATTTGAATTTTTGATTATATCGAGTATTATTAGAATCACTAAACGTTTTTTAATGATAACTAAAAATTACGCCTTATGCTTTCTTCTTTATTCCTTATCGTATGGGCAGTGGTTACCCTGTCGATACAGTTGTTCAAGCCGCCCAGTAGGCCGCTGACATGGCTTAACGACTGTCTTCTAACAAGAATAACCGACAGCTTAACGTGCACGGAAGTACGGAGATGCTGAGAAATTAAACCACTTTGACGGTCACCCGTCTATACACTGACCGCAAGCCTAGGTGCTTTCCTTCGCCGATCACTTACAGACTGGTGAGTGAAACTGGCTTTTATGCTGAGATGAATCCATGTCGCCTCCGGGATTTTGAGTAGCGTAGGAAACATATTTTTTTAATTACTTTTTACATAAAAATCATGAGAGCAGAATCTCACGGTAATTTTAGGTAAAAGGTTTTACTCTTAAACTCCTTGTACCTATATGTGAATGAAAAAAAATTATGTCCTATGCTAGCGGTAGATAGATAGATAGAGATAGATAAGTTACACTTTATTGCACCAGAAAATAGAATACATTACCTTAATATAATAAAACCGGCTAAGTGTGAGTCGGATCGCGCACGAAGGGTTCCGTACCATTATCCATAAAAACGAGCAAAAAATTCATGTTTATTGTATAGGAGCCCCCTTAAATATTAATTTTATTTTGTTTTAAAGTATTTGTTGTTCAAGCGGCAAAAGAAATACACCATCTGTAAAAAAATCAACTGTTTTACTATCACGGTTCATGAGATACAGCCTGGTGACAGATGGACAGACAGACAGACAGAAAGACTGCGAAGTCTTAGTAATAGGGTCCTATTTTACCCTACGGAACCCTAAAAAATACAGGTGCAATTGGCAGTCTTATCGCTTTGTAGCGATCTCTTCCAGACATCCGTTGGGTGGACAAGGAAAAGTAAGATAGAAAAGGCGGTAGTTGCAAGTGTACCATCGTGTGAATAAACTGTTCAACGTTATGTACTTATGTACAAGTTACATAAATATATACTTGTATTTGTTTAAATACTAATAATACTATATTATAATAACATACTATATATACTTAACATTATACGGTACTGCGCTTAGTATGCGAACAAGAATTTTAATGTTATAACTTAATTCTAGGCGAGTTTCTTTTTATTTGCTTAGCAACAAGTATTCAAGATAGCTATCATAGTGAAAAACTATTGGGTTTCTTCGATATAATATTTATATTGTAACATTCGCCGGCTGTTGCTAGCGAGAGGCACAAAACGGCTTCAAGGAGAGATTTCTCAAAATGATAATTCCTTTTTAAATATGCGTTCTATAATATTTTATCCATCATTTTTCGCGTAGAGAAGACTTAATTCTTAGCATTCCATGGATTCACCATGCGGAAACCGGGTCCATCGCGTGGTAGAGGAGGGAACACTCGACAGATTCTGATACTTGCGATTTAGATGTAGGTAGGGGGCCCCTGTGATGCATCAACGCTCACTTTCTCTGTCCTCAGTGTTCCCCCCTCTTCCTAGCCAAATTTGGTAAGATCCTAACAATGCCGCAAAGTAAATTAATATAAATTACTTATTAATCTATAAATATAAAATTAATGTATGGAAGTGAAAGTTGGGTATGGCAGAAAAAGAATGAAAGTAAAATAAATGCAGTTGAAATGAGAGCTCTGAGAAGTATGTGTGGTGTGACTTTGAGAGACAGAATTCGAAATACTGATGTAAGAGAGCGTTGTGGTGTGAAAGAAGATGTAGTCAGAAAGATTGAAAAAGGAATGCTGAGATGGTTTGGCCATTTAGGGAGGATGAATGAAAGAAGATTGACCAAAGAAGTTTACCTGGCCGGTGTGAATGGAACAACCGGAAAGGGAAGACTTCGTCGAACATTTTCTGACCAAATCGGAGACGTTCTCAAGAAAGGGCAGGTCAGAAGTACCCTAAACCGGCGAGCATGTATGAAGAATATAATGACAGTAATCGAGGCAAAAGAGGTGTGCAAAGATCGTGACAAATGGAAATCCGTTGTCTCTGCCTGGGAAACAGGCGTGAGTCTATGTATGTATGTATGTATCCAGACACGCTGATAAACACTTACATATTATAGTAAAAATAGAAACGGGTAACGTAATTAATTAATTGTATGTTGTACATGAAAGTAATTACATTAATTATATCACGTCAGTTTTAATTATAATATACTTACATATGTCTTCTTTGCTGTGTGGTGACGGCATAGAATATCATCACTCCATCTCATCCCGTGAGGGGCGTAGAAATCGTCCCGAGGGAATGCCTACCAGAGAACGGGCAGCAGCGTTTTTCTGTGAACTATGACCATCAAACTGCGATCGCCAACCCGTCTCTCTCCAATCTGCGATCGTCCAAGCGTGGCTATAATGGCATATCCCCACTTCTTTGGGGAGGCTTTTATCCAGCAGTGGACTAAATTTGGCTGACGTGATGATATTTTTCTAAATACATATTATAGATTAATTACACCCAGACCCAGAATAAATAATCGTGCTCGTCACAAAGAATTCCATTGGGGATCAAACCCACTAACTCTGGCTTAAAAGTCATGGGGACTAACCACTAGACTAATAGGCCAGTCATTTGTTACCACCAATAGATCTTTAAGAAGATGTCAGCCTTAACAAAAATAGTTTTTTGTCCATAAATTGAACATTGAACATAATAACTATACTCATCATGCATTCCAAAATAAACCATCAAGAAATGTATTAACGTTTTTTTTTTTGAAATCCCATGTTTATGAGAAATTAATTAATTTAGTCTCAATTAAATACAAAAGCAAGATAAGATATTTGTCTAAAAATGAGGATACTTGCAGTTTGCATTCAAGATAGCACATATAAAATAAAATAAAATTTATATAGATACACTTAAGATATACACTTATAGATACACTGCACATATAGATACACTTAAGATATAACAGTCATCTGCCATAGCTACATGGCGTACAAATTTTGGTTAGGTTCACAGGCCTGCACTAATATGATATAATGAAAATCAATTAGATAATAAATTATATAATCATCATCATCATATCAGCCGAAAGACGTCCACTGCTGGACAAAGGCCTCCCCCAAAGATCTCCACAATTGCCGGTCTTGCGCTATCCGCATCCAGCGATCCGCACAAGATCATCGGTCCATCTTGTAGGGGGCCTGCCCACGCTGCGTCTTCCGGTTCGGGGTCGCCAAATTATATAATAATCAGAAATATTAAATATATATGACAATATTAAAATTATAAAAAAATCATAATTAAATAAAAAAGGTTTTTATTCACGTAGACTTTAAAAAAGCGCTTGTAAATAGTCAGAACATGTTTGTAGTAATACAGTTATTATTTCTAGTTACTTATTACAGATATTTAGGTACACGGAATGTTAAAACATTTATACAATTTATTTTATAATGGTAGTGATAATTAATATCAGAATACAAAATCTGTCTATAAAATAAATTATTTAAATACAAAATTAAACAATTATTACATATCAATGTAGCCATACATTTGATTATTTCATTAATTAACCGTACAGATACACAGCAGCTGTTTGCGTGTGGACAATTGTGATGGGATGCCCGATGTCTGCGCCGGAAACTCGCTTTTAAGACGTTCAAACATCATTGAATCGCATGCGCAATTTGCCGATGGAACCTTTAAAGGGTTGGCCTTTTGTGAAAATGCTCCCGGCCGGAGCCACCCAGACTAATATAATGACGGTAATGAAATATAACGATGTCTATCACCCCAACCTATCTCTTGCAGTCTCTGGGAGTGAAAGGAGATATATCAAAGGTTAGCTATTGAGATAATTGATTAAATAAGTCGTTTTCTGCAGCTAGTAAAATATTATTAGTATGGAGTTATTTTATTGATTTACGGGCGGTTGGCGAGGTTGGTAAAGCTTGACTTTAACGTCGCGGGTTCGAATCCCACCCTGGAGAGATATTTGTGTGCATGAACATGTCTGTTTGTCCTGAGTCTGGGTGGCGCAGCGGCTAAGACAGTCGCCTCGCCGCTTCGTGTCGCTGGTTCGAGTCCCGCGCCGGACAACTATTTGTGTGACCCATAAATATTATAGTTGTTAAGAGAGTCTGGATGTATTTTGTGTCCGTCTATTATATGTTTGTAAAGTACCCCGCGACACAGGGATTAATTTCCCTAAAGGGGGCGTTGTCTAGTATAAAAAAACAAAAATGTATAGTTAAAGAAAAATTATATGTTTGTGAAATACCCCGCGACACAGGTATTCTCTAGTGCGGGCGTTAACTTTGCACATGCACTTTGTTACCTTCTTCAAACGAGGTTTAAAAAGAGTACTAATATCACGGTAGGCAGCGGTTTGCTGTGCCCCCTGGCACTGCGAATGTCCATGAGCAGCGGGTACCACTTACCATCAGGTGGGCCGCTAGCTCGTCAGCTTCCAAAGGCAATAAAAAAAAAAAGCTCTCCCTAGTTGGGATCAGACGGCCGTGCGTGAATATTGTCCCAGGATATTATTATAAAGCTCTTTTTGTTACACGTTGTATTAGTACCTACAAATAAGGCTCGTTAGTATGGGAATATAAAATAATTGAAACGAAATAAAAAAGAATGAACCAACAAAATGCGAGTTTTACTGAAAAATTTGAATATTGGAATAAATTGAGACTAGCGGCATACATCCAATCACCAGAGGTGGCGAATCCATTATATATGTACAAAAATAACAAATAATATTATGTTTATATTTTTCTACGCTACGCCCGTACTCGGAAACATACAATTTACACTTCTAAATAATTGTCCTAGGCGGGAATCGAACCTGAAGCACCATGTTAACTAGTTTGCCAGTACTCCATTCAATATTCCTGATTCGTTTAAAACTATATTCTCATTGATAATAAGAAATTGTAAACTCCGTATTGCTTAAAGTAAAAATACCTGGCACATTTAGGCTGATTTCAGAGTGACGCGCGCGGCACGTGCCGGCGGCCAGCGCGTCTCAACAGCCGCGTGCGAGACGCGTCACTCTGAAACGCTAGCTGCCAGTGGAGGAGCTCGGGCAGCGCTGGCCGACGGCGCGCATCTCACACGCGGCGCGTTTGAACTGCGTGACTATGAAACGCAACTACTATCTAGTGTAATTGTAAGCGCGCGCGTTTGGACGGCGCCGCTCGCCGGCGCGACTCTGAAATCAGCCTTATTCTGCATTTTTTTCCACCACAAGGCTCAATTCAGCCTTATGAGGGTTCCAGATTATAGTTTTCTTTACAACCTACTCCTAACCAATGCGTTATATAGGCTGGCCAAGGAGTTGACGTTCAAACTCAAAACTTAGATACTTTATGATGAGCCACCCTGTATAATGATTTAACAGCTTCCGTGTTTTCGAAATCGTAGAACTTACATGGGTATGTTCTACGATTTCGAAAACTAAAATCGTAGAACATACATGGTGGTGATTCGGATACTCCTCATCATATATCAAAATTTTGCGTTTGAACGTCAACTCCTTGGCCAGCCTGTTGAATAATTTAACAGCTTCCGTGTTTCGCACATTATAAAACCTAGACTCCTGAGTGTCTTTTTTCTAGCTTGTTAAATATGAATACGGAACGCCTGGTCTTTAGAAAAATTATATATAAGATAATTAATATCTGGGGACAATGTCACACAGATCATCCTAGCCCCAAACTAAGCAAAGCTTGTACTATGGGTACCAGGCGACGATATACATACTTATATAGATAGATAAATACATATATACATAGAAAACATCCATGACTCAGAAACAAATATTCGTGCTCATCACACAAATATTTGCACTTACCGGGATTCGAACCCAGGACCACCAGTTTCGTAGGCAGGAGCACTACCAACTAGGCTACGGTGACCGTAATGTAATGATTTAACAGCTTCCGTGTTTCGCACATTTTAAAACCTAGACTCCTGAGTGTCTTTTTACTAGCTTGTTCAATATGTCTACGGAACACCTGGTCTTGCGAAAAAAAAAAATAAGATTGTTAATTACCTTAATTTTCTAACCAAAGTGCCAAAGAACAGCTGATGCCACATCAGTGGATCCATATTAACTACCAAAACTATCTTTATTGTCTTGGTAATAAAGACGTTTTCGAGGAAAAAAATAATTGCCTGTTCTATGTAACGCAGTGTATACTAAATATTTTCTCAGTCCTTTGTTAAAGCGTAACGATCCGTACCTCTGTGCATTTTCAATCAGATTTGTATCGGAGAGGATTAAAATTTTAACGAGTTGCCGTCACATAGGCTTTACTCGTCTTTGTGAAGACAGCCTTTGTTAAAAAAGCTACATTCGACTGCATATTAAAAAGGAAGTTTTCGGTTTATATGGTAAAGTAATAATTATATTCTCTGGGTTAGCTCTGCGGCCAAATTCAACGGAATAAAACTATTTAGTTACTAGCTTAATTTTAACCACGCCGTCGCTGATATTGGACTGTCTTCAGCAGTCTCAATAGAAAATAGCCATCTGCGCGGGACATATTCTAATGCACATGTGTCTGCGCAAACACAGGGGCACACTCTATTCCATCATCCGATACATGCGATGTGACACCTAGCGACACGACTGGAAAGAGGTCAGGTACAGGACCGACGGCTTTACGTACTCAGACTTCGGAGACGACTTCGATACTGAAAAATATTCTTATTAAAAAATCCCCAAATAATAGTTTTTGGCCCGACCCTGGATTTGAATCCAGGACCTTATCATCTGGGGTTGAACTAGCTACAGGTATACCAACGATGCAGTCAATTAGTAATAATAATAATATATAGGGACGATTTCACACAGATCATCCTAGCCGCAAACTAAGCAAAGCTTGTACTATGGGTACCAGGCGACGATATAAATACTTATATAGATACTTAAATACATCTAAAAGATCCATGACTCAAAAACATATATTAATGCTCAACACACAAATATTTGCACTTACCGGGATTCGAACCCAGGACCACCAGCTTCGTAGGCAGGGGCACTACCAACTAGGCTACGGTGACCGAAAATTAGTCATTGTTATAAGAGTGTTGTGTAGCTGAAGGCAAAGAATATCATCACTCCATCTAATCCCGTGGGGGGTGTAGATGTCCTCCCGAGGGAATATCTCAGGGAACAGGCAGTAGAGCATATATCTGTGTACTATGACCATCATACTACGATTGCCAACCCGTATGCCAAGCATGGTGATTATGGCATACCCCTCCCGATGATGGATACAACTCCATAGTGGAGATCTTTTCGGGAGAACGTGCCCTCCAAAACACGGAGATGCTCAGAAAATAAACCGCTTGGACCTCACCCATCTATGGACTGACCGTGACCCTAGTTGGTTAACCACGCCGATAAAGAAAGGACCGGTATCTGACTATGAGCCTTCATTTCGTATACTATGCTTATTATTTCGTTCACCGTAGCCTACGAAGCTGGTGGTCCTGGGTTCGAATCCCGGTAAGTGCAAATATTTGTGTGATGAGCACGAATATTTGTTTCCGAGTCATGGATGTTTTCTATGTATATAAGTGTTTATCTATCTATATAAGTATGTATATCGTCGCCTGGTACCCATAGTACAAGCTTTGCTTAGTTTGGGGCTAGGATGATCTGTGTGCCATTGTCCCTAGATATTATTATTATTCTTAGTTTGTAACATTTTTTTTACTAGACATACTGATAGCTCGTTTATCCATTAGACCAAATATTCTTATTCCTGCGACACTGTCATATGCCACCACTTTCATTAGTTGACAGAAATTAGACATTTGGACAATTTCTTGTCTACCTACTCCTTCAATATCCACATGAAATGTTTTCTTAGTACACCATCTTGTACCTAACTATTGTAATAATTCTTACTATTCAGATATTAAAATGTCGAAATCCGCAGGCGAACAAAGTCACCGACATAGCCCGAAGAATTGCAAAACTGAAGTGGCAGTGGGCGAGACACATAGCTCGTTGAACCGATGGCCGTTGGGGCAGAAAGGTTCTTGAGTGGAGACCACGAACCGGAAGACGCAGCGTGGGCAGGCCCCCTACAAGATGGACCGATGATCTTTTGCGGGTCGCTGGAAACTGCTGGATGCGAATAGCGCAAGACCGGCAATTGTGGAGATCTTTGGGGGAGGCCTTTGTCCAGCAGTGGACGTCTTTCGGCTGATATGATGATGATGATGATTCAGATATTATAATTATAACAGAAAAACCTATATCAAACCTTATATTTATTTGTATAGGGTAAATAGTGTCACCGGAGCAGCATTCCCGCAAATCCGGAGCTCACTTCCCAGGCACCAAGTGAAGTTCACGGCAGGTTAGTTTTAGTCGGTGCGAGTCCGATATACCCACCCGGAAACAACTTATATGGGTGGCATGAAAATGCCACCATGCCTAATTAAAAATATGGGTATTTAGTGGTACATACACCAATCAGATTGACTGCCAAAATCGCTATTAGAACACGGTACAAATTTAATTTAACTATTACAATTGTACACGCAATGCCTTGACTGCCCCGAGTTGCTGTCTCAAGTGACATTTAACACACCTCTCCGACGAACTCGTCACACTCCAATGTTGCACGTACCCCATCACGCAACGAAATAGTGTGCTTACACGAATTGCTCGAACACATCGTGCGACCTTCAAAAAAATTGATATCTTTTCTTGTTCAAAAAAAATTTGTAAATCCCAAATTATAAGCACTATAAAAGACGAACGACTAAGATCTAATAATCCTATTTGAATTTGTATATATTCAGTCTTACT
The DNA here is from genome assembly GCA_951640165.1 of Pseudoips prasinana. NCBI lineage: Eukaryota > Metazoa > Arthropoda > Insecta > Lepidoptera > Nolidae > Pseudoips > Pseudoips prasinana. The sequence continues at coordinate 24,546,573 of OX621260.1, forward strand.
TTAGAATGTATATTAATAAATTAAAATTAACTATGTATGCTTACAACATTACATTTAGCTTTAAAATCATTGGATTGACCGATGTCAACCCAATGATTTTAAAGCTAAATATAATGTTACTGTTTTGTATATCTGTTTTGTATATGAAACTGTTTTGTATATCACTTCATTTCTCACAATTAATACCTACTTAATCGAGACTACCTACATTATTTTATTTATTTTTTTATTTATTTTTATTAATAAGCACACCAACAGTGCAATTACATAGACTTATAAATTATTCAGTTAACTAATGTTATGTGTTAGTAATCATACAGATAACAGGTATGCATAACATTGTTGAAAATGTCTTTATAGACTTCCAGTGCAGATTAAATTCTGCTTAAGAATCACAAAAATAACTACACATACTTAAATTAAAGAGCTATAGTAAGTAGGCCGTACAAGATTTAGATACATATTATTTATACAATAGGAAATGTCTGTATGATACAAATTTCATTGAAAAAATGTCTAAAGATGTATTATTTGTTAATCTTTCATTATATAACCTTGCAAAACGCGTAAGGGGACTGTTATAAGAAGAATTTAAAGTGGATTTGGGTATTGGGGATTTGGGTATTAGTGTGCAGTAGTCTTGATGTGGATCTCACCACATCAATGTCCGATAAATGATTGGTGTCAGCATTATATTTTATGTCCGTTTTTTAGCCAACTACACTTTTAATGTTATACTAAGGCAAACCTGTCATTGGCCTTCCCTTTATATTGTATCATTTAAAATGGGTTATTATCGGTATCGCTGTTGGTTTTCTAAATAAATAAATATTTTTTTAATTAGATATGAGTGACAAATGTATAAATTTGGACGCACTTAGCGTCCACATTGATTCTTTCCTGATGTGTGACTGACGGCATATCACCACCACATCTCCTCATGGGACATGGGGGGCGAAGAAGTCGACCCGAGGGAATTTCCACTAGAGAACGGTTAACAGCGTCTCTCTTTGTACTATACCACCATACTGCGATCGCCAACCAGTCTGCCAAGCGTGGCGATTATAACATTTCCTCCGATTCTCGGAGGACGCTCTTATCAGTGCAGTTTTTCATTATTACATCATCACATCAGTCGAAAGACGTCCACTGTTGGCTAAAGGCCACCCCCAAGGATCTCCACAATAGCCAGTCCTGCGCTGCCCGCATCCAACGGCTTCCCGCGACTCTCACAAGATCGTCGGTCCATCTTGTAGGAGGCCTGCGCACGCTGTGTATTCCCGTTCGTGGTCGCCATTCGAGAACGTTTATGCCCCATCAACCGTCGGTTCTACGAGCTATGTGCCCTCCCCACTGCCACTTAAGTTTGGCAATTATTACATTAATTATATATCCTTAAGGCTTAAAGTTTCCACCTCCATCAGAAGGTCTCCATCATCTTAATAAAATTTTTGGGCTATAAAATGTTATGTATTTTGAATTGTATTCGTACTTTTATTCCAAAACCCTAAAAGTAAAAGATGAAATATTTCAAACAGGTTCAATTAATTATGTAAACAAGAAATCCAACTAAGATCTAGGCGGACGGAATCGGTAACAAAATCTCGTCTAAGTATATTGTAATTACGAAATTAATATGAAGGGAGAAATTCGTGATCTAGATAATATTATTACACAATAACCTAGATATTCTCTCTATCACAGTCTTACGGAAAACTGACAAACAATTTGTTACGATATTGGATCAGTGGAAATATAATGTTAACATGTTTAGTTTAGGTGATGATATCTATGGAAGCTTCTATGAACTTAATTATATTTCGGGATTCTGTGAATTTGAAAGGCCGCTATTGGGGTTAGTTGTGGGTTTCATTATCTAGTTTTAGGTTATCAATTCAATTTAATCTAGGGTTAGCTTCCATTTCTTGTGTGTACAAATTAAGACTAATACCTCGAAACATTACAAAGGTCTTTGCGACAATCCTTGGTTGATGAACTGAACGGCTTGATGAATTTTAATAAATGAGATGGTGTTAGTGTAGGTTTGTCTGTACAAATCCAACATAACATCATAAAACCCATTAAGAATACATTAACACCCAATTGTTAGGATTATTCAGCTTTGACTTGAATTTAAACAAGTCATTTGATGCTCCAATAACTTTACGACGCTAAATATTATCGTGGCGAAACTACCACCACCTCCAGAAATTCTTCTTTTTAAATAAAATAAAAAAGGTTTTATTCACGTAGACTTTAAAAAACCGCTTGTAAATAGTGAGAACAATTATGTAATTAAATATACATAATTAATTATTTCTAGATATTTGGATATGCGGCTTGTAAGAAAATATTTAGAAATAACTTTTACTTAGCTAGCTTATTTAACCTATCGTCAAAGATTAAATATTATTTATAGTTCTATCTAATAAAACCACATCTTGACTGAATGGTTCTGTCAATTTTAAGATACCAATTCAATATTATTAATAAGGCGGACGAATGTGCTCAAACTGCGAAGATCCAGCGAAACAACATCAGCTGGTATCTCGACTACCCAGTTGGGACGCTCCAGCGAAACATACTCAATTTTTAAATAGAATTAACTCTACATATTTGCAGAAGACTACGTCTATCCGTAAAAGTATTCCAGCGTCTAAAAAGGTTATTTCCCATTCCATCGAAGTTTTACTGAGAGAGGCGTTTCGCCGTTATTAGCCTGACATTACTCAGCTCTGTAATCCGCATCGAGAGTAATCTATCTTAGGAAAAACATCCAACAGAAAATTACAAGTCAAGGTTGCAAAAATACGGAACTTTCGACATCTATCCAATGAGCCTTTTACTGAAAGCAATGAACGAAACCTTTTCGTAGATAATTGGCATTCCCAGCAAACTAGATAAGATACTCTAAAATTCGCAAGCGTACGTGAAATGTATAGGAAATTCGAACCGAATTATAAACAATTTATATCCATATACTTCCGTTTGTCACAAATCACAAATGTATTTTTCCGATAAGTATTGTTTAACCTCTGCGCTCGAAAAGTCGTAGAGAACTATATTTACCTAGGACAGACCATCCAACTAGGTAGGTCCAACTTCGAGAAGGAGGTCAATCGTAGAATCCAACTCGCCAGGGCAGCGTTCGGGAAGCTACGTAATATCTTCTCGTCCCAAATAACCGCAGTGTCTCAAGTCGAAAGTCTGCGACCAGTGTGTGTTGCCAGTGATGACTTACGGAACAGAGACGTGGGCCCTCTCTATGGTCACCCAAAGAGCAATGGAGAGGGCTATGCTCGGAGTTTCACTGCGGGATCGAATCAGAAATTTCGAAATCCGCAGGCGAAACAAAGTCACCGACATAGCCCGAAGAATTGCAAAACTGAAGTGGCAGTGGGCGGGGCACATAGCTCGTAGAACCGACGGCCGTTGGGGCAGAAAGGTTCTCGAGTGGCGACCACGAACCGGAAGACGCAGCGTGGGCAGGCCCCCTACAAGATAGACCGATGATCTTGTGCGGGTCGCTGGAGACTGCTGGATGCGAATAGCGCAAGACCGGCAATTGTGGAGATCTTTGGGGAGGCCTTTGTCCAGCAGTGGACGTCTTTCGGCTGATATGATGATGATGATTGTTTAACCATAAGTATTGCTTAAGCAGCTGATAAGGAAAACGTGTTTTTTTCTAAAATATGGCTAATTGTCTCCTTCACCCGCAGAGAACGAGGTCCTGGAATCAAATCCCGGGTAGGGCCAAAAGCACTATAATATGTCCCGCGCAGATGGCTAATCTCCATTGAGACTGGCCGCCATGACCGAAATTTTTAGATAGACGGTAAAGATTTTGCCTATTTTTGGTTGATAAATGTTATTATAAAATTAACGATTTCCTTATAGATAATATCGACATGAATAATTTTGTTGACATTATTTACATTATATTTTGGTAATATATTATATTTTAGTATTGTAATATTAAATATTTTCACGCCTTGTTATGGCAAAATATAGAGATACCTACTAACCCTATTCTGTAACAACATTTTGTACTGACCCATATTGCTATTAAAATAATTTGAATTTGAAATTCGGCTAGGAGGACATTAGTTTAAATGAGGAATTGTGTTAAAATTATGTTTTATAGTGCGTTTTTAGTAATACCATAAATTTACCTATTCTTATACATATGTCGCACGACATCCTAGTTCTCTGTTGTCATTGTATGTAAGTTATGTAGCGTGCATTTTAACTGAAAGTTATGGTGTACAATAAAGATTATTTCACTTTACCTAGTTTTACTTCTAGTAAATTTACTTATAAGCTAAAACTTGTAATGACTACTCATCATCATCATATTAGCCGAAAGACGCCCACTGCTGGACTCTGGGCCTCCCTTAAAGATCTCCTCAATTGCCAGTCTGCACTGTCTTCATCCAGCGACCCTCACAAGATTATTGGTCCACGTTATAGGGCGCCTGCCACGCTGCGTCTTCTGGTTCGTGGTCGCCACTAGAGAACCTTTCTGCCCCAGCGGCTGTCGCGTCGTCTCTACGAGCTATGTGCCCTACCCACTGCCATTTCATCTTGAAATTCTTCGGGCTATATCGGTTACTTTGATGCTCCTGCACAGGCAAGCAGGCAAGGCAGGCGAATGCATACTAAATTCTTATAAATAAATATTATCTAGAAAACCGTCTATCCCGGATTGGTCAACGGTGCCGTTTCGAGACCCGCCGGTTGATTTCCCATATTTGAGATTAGATTTACGCTTTGCAAAAAAACTTATTAATAAGGACTCTATATTAATGTTCCAGCTTTTTAATTTTTGATCGTTTATTTTCGATTAGGTGTGTACGGGTAGTCATTTCATATTCGCACCGTCTTAATATAACTTGCCGCATGCCATAGAATTTACTTAGAGCCTGAGGGCGGATCCTTAGGAACATCGGGCTAACTTCTTACATTCTTCCTTCTTTGTACAATCTATTATTCTCAGGAATGCGCTGCCTCTGGAAATCAGAATGGCTAAGACTCGGGTTACTTTTAAAATCAAAACTCGAGACTACATTCAGGAAAACAAAGGCAGAATCATCTTATTATTACAGTTGGTGTATATATTATTATATATAATAATAATATAATATCTAGGGACAATGTCACACAGATCATCCTAGCCCCAAACTAAGCAAAGCTTGTACTTTGGGTACCAGGCGACGATATACATACTTATATAGATAGATAAATACTTATATACATAGAAACCATCCATGACTCAGAAACAAATATTCGTGCTCATCACACAAATATTTGCACTTACCGGGATTCGAACCCAGGACCACCAGCTTCGTAGGCAGGAGCACAACCAACTAGGCTAAGGTGACCGTCAATGTAATATATAATATATTTATATATATGTAAGTATTTATAGTATAGTATGTAGTTATGTAGCTATTGTATTTATACGATTGTATTTTATAGTACTTGTCAAGTATTTTAGTAATTTTTATTAAACTTTGTCTATAGTGCATCTACCATATTATCTCTGCATCACCCTAAGGTTGATTGGGAGAGAATTCCTTTGGAGTTAAGTCCGCCTTTGTACAGTTTTGTGCAATAAGTATAAATAAATAAAATAAATAAACATGGGAGTGCTGTACTGGTGCTCCCTTTGGAGCCGTGTCCTACGTGGTGTGGGACAATTACTTGTTCTTCCGGATCCCGGCACAGCGACTCCACCACATTGTCTTTATTGGCATTTGATCAATAGCTCACCTGCTCTGCTGTCCATGTGAACTATTGATGAAATGATTAATTACTCAGTGTGGTGTTGATATTTTGAATGACATTTAAAATTGTTGACATTACCTACCCCTTTCATATTAGAACAATAATAGTATTTGTAGGGCAAATCCATTTTCTTTTCTGCCTAAAAGCTAGTTAGGTTTGCAAGGGCGGATAGGTAAGTTATGTATGTGTATAATTAAAAGAAGTGAAAGTTGGGTATGGTAGAAAAAGAATGAAAGTAAAATAAATGCAGTGGAAATGAGAGCTCTGAGAAGTATCTGTGGTGTGACTTTGAGAGACAAAATTCGAAATACTGATGTAAGAGAGCGTTGTGGTGTGAAAGAGGATGTAGTGACAGAGATTTAAAAAGGTATGCTGAGATGGTTTGGCCATTTAGAACGGATGAATGAAAGAAGATTGACGGAAGATTGATAGAAGTATACCTGGCCTGTGTGAATGGTACAACCGGAAGGGGAAGACCTCGTAGAACAATCTCTGATCAAATCGGAGACGTACTCAAGAAAGGTCAGGTCAGAAGTACTCTAAACCGGCGAGCATGTATGAAGAATATAATGTCAGTAAACGAAGCGAATGAGACGTGTAAGGATCGTGACAAATGGAAGTCCGTTGTCTCTGCCTACTCCTCTGGGAGACAGGCGTGAGTCTATGTATGTATGTATATATAATTAAAAGAGCATCCATATTTTAAACCAAAATCTCGGCCACGGCGGCGGCCCGTCCCAATCAAGACTAGCCAACTACGCAGGACATATTATAGAGCACAAGTTTCTGCAACAACACATGGGCACTCTCTATTCCATCACTTTTATGATCCGATGGGACCACTAACGACACGACTGGAAAGAGATCACGAGCAGGAACGACGGCTTTACTTGCTCTCCGAGGTACGGGGGTGTAATACTTCCAACTCCCAGACTTCTTTCTTTTTTCCAAAATTATTATTTGTCTCGACTGGGGATTTGAATCCTGGGTTTTATCTATACAAATAAATAAAATTGAAGTGTCTGTTTGTAATATTGAAATAACCGATTTTTACAACATGTATATGAATATATATACGGTACATACTCCAAAATAACATTTTTTACAATTTTTGTCTGTCTGTCTGTCTGTTTGTTCCGGCTAATCTCTGAAATGGCTGGATTGATTTTGACGGGACTTTTATTGGCAGGTAGCTAATGTAATAAGGAGTAACTTAGGCTACTTTTATTTTATTAAAGTCTTTTATTCTTGAAAAAACAAAAATAAAACAAAATAAACTAATTATCACGCGGACGAAGTCGCGGGCACAGCTATTATCAATATTGCTACCGCTAGACCAACAAGGAAAATTACACTTTCTTTAAAGGACAACAATATATTTTATCGACTCCGTTTGTCTGCCTATAAATAGGTAGAGCCTTGGTTTGCAAAGATGGGCTGGTAAGTTGTAGTCTTATATTATACTTAGCCGTGTGGTTTCCGGCCTAGAAAGAATAACAGGTAACAACCCCATACCATCCCATGGCACCAGGTATAATAATAACAATGTCCTCCTAGCTGAATTTCAGCCACGGCGGCGAGTCTCAATAGAGATTAGCCATCTGCGCAGGACATATTATAGTGCACAAGTGTGTGCGCAAACACAGGGGCACTTTCTATTCCATCACTCTCATGATGGGACACCTAGCGACACGACCGGAAAGAGGTCAGGTACAGGACCGTCGGCTACACGTGCTCTCCGAGGCACGGGGGTATAATACCGCCAACTCCCAGACTTCGGGCTGATGCTGAGAATTTTTCTTTTCACAGAAAAGTCCCAAAATCACTTTTTGGCCGACCCGGGATTTGAACCCAGGACCTCGTTCTCTGCGGGTGTACACGCTACCGCTAGACCAACGAGGCAGTACAAAAATATATGTGGGTTTTGCTACAAGACTGGAAGGTAAATATGAATGCCAAAAACATTTCAAAATGTTGACCTTTTAAATGGTTGACATTAAGTGCCCCTTTCTTAAAAGACACGACGGGCAATATTTTGTTGAGTAGTGTAGTTGAGTTGAGTTGAGTAGTTGGTAGTGCTCCTGCCTTCAAAGCCGGTGGTCCTGGGTTCGAATCCCGGTAAGTGCAAATATTTGTGTGATGAGCACGAATATTTGTTTCTGAGTCATGGATGTTTTCTATGTATATAAGTATTTATCTATGTATATAAGTATGTATATCGTCGCCTGGTACCCATAGTACAAGCTTTGCTTAGTTTGGGGCTAGGATGATCTGTGTGACATTGTCCCGAGATATTATTATTATTATATTGTAAACCTCTGCTTAGTTTGAGATCAGATGTAAATAATGTCCCAGGATATTATTATAATTATATTATATTTATTTACTGCATTGTGAGGTTTACAAGTAAAAGTGTATTGTAATACCCAAGGACTGAAAAAAATCATTATTTCAAATTAGTTATTCTTGATGGTACAAAACACTGTCGGTCCTGACCTCTTTCCGGTCGTGTCGCTAGTCGTTTCATCCCTATGTTTGCGCACACGTCTATACACGTCCCCGCGCAGATGTCTATACACAATTGAGACTTGCCGCCATGGCTTGAATTCGACCAGGAAGACAGTTATTCAGTTACCGCTCTGACCAAAGTGTCGAAGCCTAGAGAGGGTGCCCTCATGCGCAGGATATTTGGCTTATTATATTATTAGTTCTATTGGCTAATTGACTGGAATCTCCTCTCGTCTGACGACTTGCGGCAAATCTTAAACCTCACTTTAATAAGAGCCTAAGAAACTAGGGTTAGTTACATAAAATTTATATTTGACTGCTATTTATTTTTATTTATTTATTTGGTTCACCAACAATTGTTTACACCAACAGTACACAAGATAACAAATATATGATACAAGTAGCAGTGTAACAATCACTTATAGGTAAACACCACACGAGTAATTAACAAAAAAATGAAATATTAAGCTAACCTAAGACTACATTACGCATATTTATGTAGAACACAGATCAAATGGTAAACATACAAAATAATAATAACACAAAAAATAAGAAAGAAAACAGCAGGGTACAAGGTTAGCATATATCTGGCAAACAGTTCAAAATTTGGATTTTAATTTTGCGAGTGAGTCGTGATGTATTTCGTTTTGATCACTGCAGTAATTTATGATCTTGCAAAATCTGGCATACGGCGAATTAGCGCCTAAAACAGTTCGTCTAAATGCTATGATGAATGAAAAATGCTATAAATGAAGTAGTCGATGTTCGTTTGAATTTAAAATATTTATTTGAATATCTTCCTTTGATCAATTACATTCAACGGTCCATTCTTTTAGCTCGACAGTGGAATTTTAAAAAGCTACTGTTCGATACTCACTCGTTAAGTTCACTCGTTAACAATTTCAGAAGCAGAACACAAATAGCAATAGTATATTTTTTAGCGCATAGTATAGTCAACATCTCGAGAGTCGCGAGACGGCAAAAAAAGGAAAGAGGGGTAAAAAATAAGATGGGAGGACGATATCAGAAAGGTAGCTGGAACAACATGGCAAGGAAAAGCCGCGAACAGGGATATATGGAAAATTCTTGTGAAGGCCCATGCCAAAAGGTAAACTGATAATAATGTTACGGATGTCGAAAATTAGAACTAATAGATTAAAAAATAATTATTAAAAGTGAAAGAGAAGAGTATATTAGAATAGGTATGAATTAAATTTCAGTATTATATTGTCTAAATGAATGCTTTTTCTTAATGAAATACCATGTATATATTTTTTATAAGTTCAATAAGTTAGATTTGTATCATTACTGTAATAATATTACGTATTTACGATACCGTCCATTCAGCCTTATAATTTAGTTACATCAAAATTCACTAGATGGCATTGTTTCAACGGCTGAATGGCGGTATGGTTTCGTTCACATTAGAACATAGGACCAGCCGTAATATTTCAAATAAATGAGTTCAGTTCAACAGCAGTATGGAGTTTTATTAAGTGAATAGCGCTGACATCTGGTGCCGAAACCCGGGAAGTGCGTGAATAAAGTGAAGTGGACAATTATAGCGATGTGCGTTACTGAGGACTTAGAAAAATTCGTGACAATTCGTGAGTTATTAAGACTTGTAAAAAATTCGTGTTCAAAAGACTTGTGATAATTTGCGTGCCAAAGACTTAGAAAATATTTGGATAAAAAACACTTAGAATAATTTTGAGAGAAAAAGACTTAGAAAAGTTTTGTGTAAAAAACACTTAGAAAATTTTGTGCAAAAAAGACTTGGAATAATTTTGCATTGAAAAGACAGAAATATTTGTTGTGTAAACATGGAGAAGTTGTTAATGAACCAAGAGGATATGTTTGAGCATTTGAACAAAGCTTATGGCAATTATAAAAAGACACCCAAAGAGAGACTTAAAGTATCTTATATTGAAGCCAAACTTGAAAATTTAGAAAGACTTTTTGCCGGTTTTGTCAAGACACATGGTGACATAGTCGGAGGTGTAAAAAGAGAAGACAAAGTGAAACTACCCTATTTTTTAGAGGATTGCTACTTTCAGTTTGAAGAAGTTTACACTGACTATAAAACCAGGATTAAAGAGGATCTCAAGACGTACGCTACGAAGCCTTGTTCGTCTCAAATCGATAACGCTGGTGAATCGAGTTTAGCAAGTACTAAAGTCAAGTTGCCACAGATTCAACTTCCTAAATTTTCGGGTTCATATGAAGAATGGCAAACCTTTTATGATATGTTCACGTCGTTGATTCATCAGAACGCAACTTTGAGTGCTGTGCAAAAAATGCATTATTTGAAGAGTAGCCTCACAGGAGAACCGGAAACACTGCTAAAAAATTTCTCAACCACAGACTCAAATTATGAACAAGCGTTTCAGCAACTTACTCGCCGTTATAACAATAAACGTTACATTTGCAACGAGATCATGAAGAGATTGTTTTCACAACGAAATATCACTGAATCTGCTAATTCAATCAAACAACTTTTGGACATTACGTCATCATCTCTTAAATCTTTGGAAAATATTGGAATTGAAATTAAGTCATGGGATGTTTTCATCAACTATCTGGTCGTATCACGGCTTGATTCGGAATCACGAAAACTGTGGGAAATCCAAGTCAGCCAATCAGATCCAAATGAATTACCAACATGGGAACAACTTGTAAAGTTTTTAGAAACCAGATTCCGAACTTTAGAAATGATAAATGGAAACAAACCTGCAGTCAAATTTCACAGTACGCACTCGAACATACCTAAACCGAAAGTTTTTCACTCTACCACGCAAGATGATTATAAACAAAATATTATTTGTACGAATTGTAAAAGTCAGCACTTTCTTTATCAATGCAAGCAATTCGGACAACAGTCTCCTCAAGAGAGATCAGAATTTGTGCAATCAAAGAGACTGTGCTTCAATTGTTTTGCACCCACACATTCAGTGAGAGAATGCCGATCAGCGGCATGCTGCCGCCGTTGTGGCAGACGTCATCACACACTGCTGCATATTGATAGAAATGATGCATCTGGGAGTTTATCTTCCACCACCGAAAGAACTGAAACGAGACATAATCTAGAACCGAACAAAGAAACTGAGAAGAAAGTGGTAGCACATTTGGTTACAGATAACGATCAAAGAGAGATGCTATTGGCCACCGCCGTAGTCAAAGCATATTCAACAAATGGCTACTCACAAATCGTGCGAGTTCTAATCGACCCCTGCTCCGAGGGTTCATTTATCACCGAGGCGACTGCGCAGTCACTTAGTCTGAAGAGAGTGTGCATTAATGGCCTCGTCTCTGGAGTCGGAGATAGTCTAGCTAGATCAAAGAATATGGTGTCCCTCACGGTCGAGTCGATTCACAATCCAAACTATTCTGTAAAAATCGATGCTTTCGTTCTGAGAAAACTGACATCATTTCTCCCTTCGAGTCAAACCACAATAACAGACTGGCTAGACTTAAAGAAGGTCCGCTTGGCTGATCCGAATTATGGATCACCTGCAAAAATCGACATGATATTGGGAGTTGAAGTATATGAAGAGATCATTCTAGAAGGTTTTATGAGACATTCACCAGGAAGAGGTCCAATCGCACAAGAAACGGAATTTGGATGGATTCTCTCTGGTCGAGTAAGAGAACAATTCGATTCATTTCAGTCTCAGCTTATCAATTGTCACATACGAGTTAAAGAAGACGATTTATTAAAACAATTCTGGGAAATAGAAAGAGAGCCAGATGCAATTACGAAGAAATTTACAAAAGAAGAAATGAAGTGCGAAAAGCTGTTTGAATCTACTACTGTAAGGGATAGTGAAGGACGATACATGGTAAAACTACCATTTAAAGATGTCAAACCACAGTGTGTAGAAGGAAAATCAAAGATGATAGCTTTACGAAGATTTTATATGTTGGAGAAGAAATTACAAAGAAATCCATGGTTGTACGAAGAATATAGACAGGTAATTGATGGGTATAAAAACCAAAACCACATGCTGCAAATCACAGATATTGGAGAGATAGAACATTCAAAAGCTGTATATCTGCCCCATCATCCAGTAGTGAGAGAGGACAAAGTGACTACCAAAGTCCGCGTAGTCTTTGATGCGTCTTGCAAGGGTGTGAATCATATCTCGTTAAACGACTGTTTACTTGTAGGACCTAAGATACAGCAAGATCTTCGTCACATTTTAATGAGATGGAGACGCCACCCCTTTTGTATACTGGCAGATTTAGTTCAAATGTACAGACAAGTACGCGTTTACGAGCAAGACGCCGACTATCAGAGAATTCTTTGGCGTTCAAATCCTAATCAACCTGTAGAACATTACAAACTAGTGAGACTAACTTTTGGGACAGCGTGTGCACCCTACTTAGCAGTTAAAGCTTTGCAACAGCTGGCCAAAGATGAAGAATTAAATTATCCTCGGGCTGCACAAATAACGCTTCACGACTATTATGTAGATGATTTGCTTACTGGATGTGAGACGGAAGACGAAGCAATAGAGATTTTTGAAGAGATGAATAAGTTGATGAATTCGGGCGGATTCCATTTGCAAAAATGGTGTAGCAATAGTGATAAACTAATGAATCATGTGCAAGAAGAGAGTAAAAGATTAGATCAAGCAGCATTTTTCAAAATTAACAATAGTATTAAAGTTTTAGGGATTTGCTGGAACAAAACTACTGACAGTTTTGAGTACACTCTGCAATTACCAGAATTCAATGAAACTGTTACCAAACGTAAAGTTTTATCGGATATTGCTAAACTTTACGACCCTATGGGATGGATTGCGCCTGTGATTGTGACAGCTAAAATATTTATCCAAAAATTATGGAAAGCCAAATTATCTTGGGATGAGAACCTTCCACCTGAACTATTTAGAGAATGGTGTAAATTTGGTGAAAGTCTGAATGACGCCCAAAACATTGTCATACCAAGATGGTTACAAACACATCAAGGTAATAAATTAGAGTTACATGCTTTCGCAGATGCATCTCAAGTAGCCTACGCTGGTGTCGTTTATATAAAAGTCACTGATGAATTTGGTCAAGTTCATGTCAACCTAGTGACAGCCAAAACTAAAGTCGCTCCAGTCGAAAAGGAAATTAGTATTCCAAGATTGGAATTATGCGCAGCCCTACTTGCAACCAAATTAATCTATGAAGTCTCACAAATTATGCAAGTCTCCAAAGAAAATTTGCATGCTTGGTCAGACTCCACCGTCGTATTGGCCTGGCTACGGGGAGAACCATCTCGTTGGAATACATTTGTGAGTAACAGAGTCTCAGAAATTCATACAATGCTTGATCCTGTTCAGTGGCGCCACATTAGTACTCATGACAATCCCGCTGATTTTGGATCAAGAGGCGTACAAGGCGCAGAAATGGCCAATCTTAAGCTGTGGTGGCATGGTCCAGATATTTTGCATCAAACTCAGTTGTACGATAATGATGATATGTTTTCTACTACTGAAGAACAACGAGCCATTAAGACTTTAACTGCTGTGATCACAAATGAAGAAGACTTCATTTGGACTAAATTTTCGAACTTAACGGTAATGCTACGAGTACTGTCCTACTGTCAAAGATTTCTAAAAAACGTTATATTACCAAAGATACATAGACCAACAGAAATAAAGTTTGTGACAGTTAATGAAATGGAAGAGGTCCTAAGCATTTTAATTAAAAAAACACAAGTATTATATTTTACTCAAGAAATTCAGAAACTGAAGCGTCAAGAGCCGGTTAGTGTGAAAAGTCAACTACGAACTCTTTACCCCATAATGGATACGAACGGAGTTTTAAGAGTTGGTGGTCGTATTAAAGACGCCGATGTCACATTCGATACAAAACATCCTATTATTTTGCCCAGTAAGAGCCATCTTACTAAGTTATTAATAATTGATGCTCATTACAAAACTATGCACGGAGGTCCACAAATCATGCTCAACTACCTAAGGTCTAAATATTGGATAATACGAGCTAGAGAACGTGTAAAGAAACACTATCGTGAATGTGTCACATGTTTACGATATTCGCGCCAAAATAATAACCAACTTATGGGTCAATTGCCAAAGATCAGATTGAAACCTTCAAGGCCTTTTAAAACATCTGGAGTCGACTTTACAGGTTTTATCAATATTAAATTTTCACCTGGAAGAGGATCAAAATCATATAAGGGGTACATATGTATATTCATATGCATGTCAACGAGAGCCGTTCACATCGAAGCGGTATCGGATTTAACCTCAAAGGGATTCATTGCCGCTTTTCGTCGATTTGTGTCCCGACGCGGACAGTGTGAGCATCTGTATAGTGACAACGGAACTAATTTTGTGGGAGCAGACAAAGAATTGAAGGAAATGTTTATTGAAGCTAAATCAAAGCTTCCCACAGAAATTGCTCAAACATTAACCAATGATGGAACCACTTGGCATTTTATCCCTCCACACGCCCCTAACTTTGGAGGACTATGGGAAGCGAGTGTGAAGTCTGCTAAGACTCATTTGAAACGAGTGATCGGAGATACCACACTTACGTTTGAAGAATTATCTACAGTTCTGACTCAGATCGAGGCGTGCCTCAATTCACGCCCGATTTCACATATGAGTGATGATCCCACCGACCCACAACCTTTGACTCCAGGCCATTTTTTAGTTGGAGAACGATTAGTAGCCATTCCAGATAAAGATTTAGCGGATATGAATGTTACTGGTATACAAAGATGGAAGATGACACAGAAAATGGTAAATGACTTCTGGAGAAAGTGGTCGGAAGAGTATTTAGTCGGTCTAAACCAAAGATACAAATGGTCAAAGGAAAAACCTAACATAGAGATAGATGACATTGTCGTCATTAAAGACCACAATCTAACACCGACGAAGTGGCTATTAGGTAGAGTGGTCGAAAAGCACACAGGTCAGGATGGACTCACTAGAGTGATTACACTTAAAACTAAAAATGGACTTATAAAACGTCCCATTAACAAAGTATCCATTCTGAATAAGGCTGATTAGTTTTCTTCTTAATCAATAGTTGTTAATTTGTTTTTAATGCCCATACTTAACGGTGGGCGGTCTTATTTTACTTTTCCTTAAAGTAATTTTAGTCAACTTTGTTTTAATAAGTAAATATAGTGTTAAAAGGACAAGTCCTTTGGTGGGCGGAATGTCTAAATGAATGCTTTTTCTTAATGAAATACCATGTATATATTTTTTATAAGTTCAATAAGTTAGATTTGTATCATTACTGTAATAATATTACGTATTTACGATACCGTCCATTCAGCCTTATAATTTAGTTACATCAAAATTCACTAGATGGCATTGTTTCAACGGCTGAATGGCGGTATGGTTTCGTTCACATTAGAACATAGGACCAGCCGTAATATTTCAAATAAATGAGTTCAGTTCAACAGCAGTATGGAGTTTTATTAAGTGAATAGCGCTGACAATATGGTAAATCTATCTATGCATATAATAAAATCGTAGGAAAGTCAAAACTGTACATTGAATATTTTTTTAAAAGGATACTTTGGGACGTGATCTTCAATCGACATCGAAGCCAAAAATATAGTTTTTAGAATTTTTGTCTGTATGTATGTCCGGGTTAAACTCAAAAAGTACTGCATGGATTAACTTCAAATTTTGCATGAATATTACTAAGAGGTCGGGTCAACATATAGACTACATATTATCACGCTATCACCTACGGGGGAGGAGCAGTGATAATTTATAAAGATTAACGCGGGTAAAACCGCGGGGCACAGCTAGTTAAAAATAAAGGCTATTTTGATTTAAATAGTCAAGATAACAGCTGTACTAGGGTAACCACTGCCCATACGATAAGTAAGTAAGTACAGCTGTAAGAAGTCCACAGCTGGACAAAAGCCTCCACCAATAATAATCTTGGGAGGATATGCCATAATCACCATGATTGGCAGACGGGTTGGCGATCGCAGTAAGATGGGCATAGTACTCAGAAGGAAGCTGCTGCCCGTCCTCTGTTGATATTCCCTGGGGTCGACTTCCACGCCTCTCACGGGTTAAGATGTTCTGATATTCGCCACAACACAGCGAATAGTATAGCATTCCTTTATATTTCTACTAGCTGTGCCCCGCGGTTTACCCGCGTTAAATTTTATAAATTATCACAGCTCCTCCCCCGTAAGTGATAGCGTGATAATATGTAGCCTATATTTTGACCCAACCTCTTAGTAATATTCATGCAAAATTTGAAGTAAATCCATGCAGTACTTGTTGAGTTTAGCCCGGACATACTTACAGACAAACAGACATGCAGACAAAAATTCTAAAAACTATACTTTTGGCTTCAATATCGACTAGTAGACCACGCCCCAAGTATCCTTTTTAAAAAATATTCAATGTACAGTTTTGACTGTCCAACGATTTTATTATCGTAACACGCGAAAACCAATTAAGGTGCTCGACTTGTCATTTTGCTTTAAGTTGCTTTAATAAATAAATATCTTGGGACAACTTACACACCGCCATCTGATCCCAAACTAGACAAGCCTGTACTATGGCAACCAGACAACTGATAAACATACTTATATATATCTAATACATAATAATAATAATAGTAATGATATCTTGGGACATTATTTACACACGGCTATCTGATCCCAAACTAAGCAGAGCTTGTACTATGGAAACCAGATAACTGATATACTACATATATACTACTTTTCTTTTGTAAATACATACTTGTGTAGATAGCTAATTACTCCCAGACTCAGGGCAAACATACATGTTCATGCACACAAATATCTGTCCTGGGTGAGAATCGAACCCACGACCGCCGGCGTGAAAAGCAACCATATGCCTATTACGCTAACAGGCCCGTCGAACATACATAATAATATGTTAGGTACTCACCCAGTCACGGCATAAATAATCGTGCTCATCATACAAATATTTGTCTTGGGTGGGCATCGAACCCACGACCTGGGTTAGTAGTCAGCGTCACTAACTTCTAGACCAACATAATTATTATTATACATAGTGTCAATTACTTACTTACTTTTCGTATAGGCAGTAGAAACCCTGGTCTCAGAGTTGTTCAAACCGCCCAGCAGGCCTCTGATTGGCTTCTGGCCACTGCTGGACAAAGGCCGTCCCCCAAAGATCTCCAAAATTGCCCGTCTTGCGCTATCCGCATCCAGCGATTTATCCGACTGGCTTAACGAATGTTAAATAAATTAATAAATGTTGCCTAATGGCTATAACCGGGCCGATAGCTTAACGTACCCTCCGAAGCATGGAGACGCTCAGAAATTAAACCACTTTGGCAGTCACCCATCTATAGACTGACCGTGAGCCTAGTTGCTTAACCTCGCCGATCACTTACAGACCAGTGTGAGCATCTAGCTATGGCGCCTAAGAAAATAATAAAAATATTTTAATAATAACAAGAGTTTCAATAAAAACAATATTATTGTAAAGAAAATATCAGCATGTCATTTAAAAAAAAAGGTTCCTACAAAGGTGTTATATTTCTACACTGTGACATTTTCCCCATATAGCTCGCAGCATGAACAGGAAATAAAAATTTGTCGCGGCCTCCCCCGATTTCTGATCTATTTTATATGAAGGCGCATATTTCAGCAATAAGTATTAATATTTTCAATAAATATTTAGTATCCAATACCAAGTTAAATCGAGGCTTTAGTAGAGTTACGAACATGGCCGTTTGCGGGGCTCTTTCGGAAATTGCGGCCCTCCAGCGCTTGCCTCGTGATATATTCGGGCTATTGTTGCTCCCAGCGGTGGGCATTTGTTATTCCAATGCTACCGTTATTTAATGCGCCCTAGATAAATATTGTGAACCCTTTTTATGTCCGCGGATACGCAATGTGATCTAATTTTGGCGGAATTTTATGAAAATACGTCTTGTGGAAAAAATGAGGGGCATCTTTCGGTAGCGTCATTGGGCGAGAGTGATTGCCCGATTTATCCGAGTCCGGAGAAATTAGATGTGATATTGATATCCGATATTATTTCGTTTACTACGAATGAATGGTGATAAAACCAGTACAAAGCAAATTGGATTAATGGTAATATCGGATTCTGTGGGCTGAACAGTAAAGCAATGTTGATGTTAAACCCAACACAATTATAAGTCGATAGAATATAGCACGCGGGATTTTATATTATGAGTAATCTAGAATAGAAAATAGAACTATTATATCATAATTAAGAGAGGTAGGGCATGGCGTTCATTCGCTCAAAGAGCAGCCCGACTGGGGAAGTACCTCCACCTTACAGAAGACATTCCTTAATAATACCATTAATAACTTTAATGTTGTGTTTCCGAGTGTGAGTAAGGTCGCCAGAGCTCATTGGGGTGGGGGGAAGGGTCAGCAACACTTGTTTGCTGACTTTTAAAGGCCGGCAACGCACCCGCGACACCTCTGGTGTTGCGAGTATCCATGGGCGGCGGTAATCACTTACCACCAGATGACCCACTTGCTCATTTGCCATCCTATTTTATATATAAAAAAATATCTAAATGTATAGTTTTAGATATATTTAATTACATCTTGTTTGAATTTTTATGCCTATATAAGACAAGAATTCAATATTATTATTACGGCGGACCTTGAGTTCAAACATAATATTTTGATACATATTTTGACGACGGGCCTGTTGGCGTAGTTGGCGAATGCTTGCTTTTCACGCCGGAGGTCGTGGGTTCGATTCCCATCCAGGACAAATATTTTTGTGCATGAACATGTCTGTTTGTCCTGAGTCTGGGTGTAATTAGCTATATAAGTACCTATGTATTTACAAAAGAAAATTTGTATATGTAGTATATCAGTTATCTGGTTTCCATGGTACAAGCTCTGCTTAGTTTGGGATCAGATGGCCGTGTGTTAAATAATGTCCCAGGTTATTTTATTATTCACTCGGGCCTGGTTAAAGGGATACTATGATAGAAACACAATATTTTTATCCTAAACTGTCATAACTAATGCATGTACCTTAAAGAGAGAAATAAATGATTATTTTATTTATTTATTTAAAACACGTACCTAATTTTTAAGTATATTTCTTAACAAAGAGGGTTGGCAAAACATAATAGAGTAGATACGTAGCGCGTAGTTAGCAGTTGGTGAGTCCGTTGCGGAGTGGTTTCCTTGGCGCAACTTCAATATCCTGCCTTAAGTTAGTTGTAAACTGTATCTGGAGTTATAGCGCCGGGCACATTTGCTATTTATTAATATTGTTGTTCTGTTTGTAAAAACAAAGTTCAAGTTATAAATAAGTATCTTGGGACAACAAACACACTGCCATCTGATCCCAAAATAGGCAAAGCGGGTACTATGGAAACCAGATAACTGATATACTACATATACTACTTTTTGTAATTATATACTTATATAGATAATTACACCCAGACTCACGACAAACAGGAAATAAAGTAACTTTAAGCTTATGAGTTTAAGAATACGAGAAGAAGAGATCCAATGTTTACAGCATAAAGGGCACAAATTAATTGACAGACCGGTTGACATAGTTAGTAGACACTTGTCTTTCACGCCAGCAGGTCTTGGGTACTGCTCAGTCTGGGATCAGATGGCCGTGTGTAATGTCGCAAGATATTATTATAATAAAAGTTTTAACTATATTCCACATTTCTGCATAGTGATATTTTAGTTCCGAAAATGAATTTATTTTTGTCGCAACTCTACTACTGGAATGAACTACCTGAAATTCGGAATAGAGGTAAATGTAATGTCTGAATATAGTTACCGTGGAAGTTATACCGAAAATTTTAAGGGAATATTCAGCAGGAATTGACATTTACATTTCTCCTTAATTATATCGTCACAATCGATTGACTAGCCATGTGCGAAAGACATATTTTTAATTGTTTTAATATGTTACGTTGGCCGTGTGTGAATAATGTCCCAGAATATTATTATAATTGTCGGTCTGGCGTAACCCGCATCACAAGATCATCGGTCCATCCTGCCTACGCTGCGTCTTCCGGTGCGTGGGCGCAGCTGTTGGTTCTACGAGCTTTTATTGCCTAATTAACCTTAAATAAAGAAAGAATAGGTATCACAAGTTACGATTTGGATAAAATACTTAATCCTCTACAATTTACGCCTCACCTTAATGATGAAAAACGGGCCAAGTGCGAGTCGGACTCCCGCACTAAGGGTTCTATAAAATTAAATAAAAATAAATAAAAAAGGTTTTTATTCACGTAGACTTTAAAAAAGCGCTTGTAAATAGTCAGAACATGTTTGTAGTAATACAGTTATTATTTCTAGTTACATATTACAGATATTTAGGTACACGGAATGTTAAAACATTTATACAATTTATTTTATAATGGTAGTGACATTTAGCTAGCTTGTATTAAGTTACTGTCAAGGAGATTATGTTTAGTTGAAGTTTATAATATTATGTATTGAAATTTATATTTTTCTACACCGAACCATTATCTATAAAAACGAGCAAAAGATTCACGTTTGTTGTATGGGAGCCCCTTCAAATATTTTTTTTACTTTGATTTTTTAGTATATTTAATAATAATAATAATATCTAGGGACAATTTACACAGATCATCCTAGCCCCAAACTAAGCAAAGCTTGTACTATGGGTACCAGGCGACGATATACATATTTATATAGATAGATAAATACTTATATACATAGAAAACATCCATGACTCGGAAACAAATATTCGTGCTCTTCACACAAATATTTGCACTTACCGGGATTCTAACCCAGGACCACCAGCTTCGTAGGCAGGAGCACTACCAACTAGGCTACTGTGACTGTTGTTATTCGGTGTTTGTAGCGGCAACAGAAATACATCATCTGTGAAAATTTCAACTGTCTAACTATAACGGTTCATGAAATACAGCCTGGTGACAGACGGACAGACAGACAGACAGCGAAGTCTTAGTAATAGGGTCCCGTTTAACCTTTGGATGCGGAACCCTAAAAACATAATATTAATCTTATAGCAATTTCATGAGATTGACCATTTATCATTATTATGTATATGAAGTTAATTTAGATAATCAAATTCGGATAAGATTATATGACGCATCTCTCAATAAAATCTACCCACTTCGTTTTTATTAAATGATAAAAAAAAGCATTGAATTAATTAATATGTATTCAAACACCTTTGAAACACACTTTTTAATGATCATAGCCAGATGCTCTCATCGGTCCGTCAGTGACTGGCGTGGTTAAGCAACTATGCTCTAGGTCAATCCATAGATTGAACGGTCACCGTAGCCTAGTTGGTAGTGCTCCTGCCTACGAAGCTGGTGGTCCTGGGTTCGAATCCCGGTTAGTGAAAATATTTGTGTGATGAGCACGAATATTTGTTTCTGAGTCATGGATGTTTTCTATGTATATAAGTATTTATCTATCTATATAAGAATGTATATCGTCGCCTGATACCCATAGTACAAGCTTTGCTTAGTTTGGGGCTAGCATGATCTGTGTGACATTATCCCTACATATTATTATATTATTATTTCTTTTATTCCGTGTCTTTCTTATTTCATACATTTACAAATATATAGTTACAAATAAAAAATATATATATTTATAAATATAAAAAATAGAGATGCAATCGGCAACGGGAGCAGGGTCCATGCTACCGATGGTCAAGGCTCTAGAGAGAGGATTCTCCTCACAATACGCGCCGTCTCCAAAAGTACTGCCTTCTGAACCTGACCCTTGACCCAACTGCCTAACGCGAGCCTCTTAAGGTGACGATCGAGGCTCTTGGCAATCAAATCATGGGCAGAAACGACAATCGGTACAATGATCGCCGAGTCGACGTCCCACATGTCAACAACCTCGCGTGCTAGGTCAAGGTATATATATTATTATTATAGATGGATGACCGCCAAAGTGGATTAATTTCTGAGCATCTTCGTGCTTCGGAGGGCACGTTAAGCTGTCGGTCCCGGTTGTAACCACTAGGCAATAGTCGTTAAGGCATTTCGGAGGCTTATTGGCTTGAACAACTCTGACACTAAGGTAACTACTGCCCATACGATATGTAGGTAATTAAGTAACACCTTTCGAATGACGTATCGATTTAAATAAATACAGCAAACGGGCCCGTTAGTGTGTTGGTAGATGCTTGCCTTTTACGCCGCAGGTCGTAGGTTCGATTCCCACCCAGAACAGGGGCTCTACCGGCTATGTCGCTGAACGTCGTTTTTGTGAATGGCGTTTAAATAAATAAAGGTTAAAATTGCCTACTCAATCGTTAAATCGGCTTCCATGACCACATGTGACGTCATAAATGGCCGATTTAACGATTGATTAAGTCATTTTTAACCTTGATTTATTTGAACGCCATTTATGTAATCGAAGTTCGGCGACTTAGCCGGTAGAGCCCCTGATATTTGTGTGCATGACCATGTCTTGGAGTAATTATCTATGTAAGTATGTATTAACAAAAAAAATAGTAGTTTATGTAGTATATCAGTTATCTGGTTCCCATATTACATGCTCTACTTAATTTGGGATCAGATGGCCGTATGAAAATAATGGCCCAGGATATTATTACATGAGTAGTATCCACAAAATAAGTAGCTCAGTTATCTGGTTTCCATATTACAAGCTCTACTTAATTTGGGATCAGAGGGCCGTATGTAAATAATGGTCCAGGATATTATTACATGGGTAGTATCCACAAAATGAATAGCTCAGTTATCTGTTTCCATATTACGAGCTCTACTTAATTTGGGATCAGATGGCCGTATGTACATAATGGCCCAGGATATTATTACATGGGTAGTATCCACAAAATGAGTAGCTCAGTTATCTGGTTTCCATATTAAAAGCTCTACTTAATTTGGGATCAGATGGCCGTGTGTAAATAATGGTCCAGGATATTATTACATGGGTAGTATCCACAAAATAAGTAGCTCAGTTATCTGGTTTCCATATTACAAGCTCTACTTAATTTGGGATCAGAGGGCCGTATGTAAATAATGGTCCAGGATATTATTACATGGGTAGTATCCACAAAATGAATAGCTCAGTTATCTGTTTCCATATTACGAGCTCTACTTAATTTGGGATCAGATGGCCGTGTGTAAATAATGGCCCAGGATATTATTACATGGGTAGTATCCACAAAATAAGTAGCTCAGTTATCTGATTTCCATATTACAAGCTCTACTTAATTTGGGATCAGATGGCCGTATGTAAATAATGGCCCAGGATATTATTACATGGGTAGTATCCACAAAATAAGTAGCTCAGTTATCTGGTTTCCATATTGCAAGCTATACTTAATTTGGGATCTGATGGCCGTGTGTAAATAATGGCCCAGGATATTATTACATGGGTAGTATCCACAAAATAAGTAGCTCAGTTATCTGGTTTCCATATTACAAGCTCTACTTAATTTGGGATCAGATAGCCGTATGTAAATAATGGCCCAGGATATTATTACATGGGTAGTATCCACAAAATATCATTAATGGTGCAATGTATAAGATTCTATAAAAACTTCCCAATAATATTAGAGTCTACAAATAATTTATCTTAATGTGAGATCAGATGGCCGTGTGTGAATATTGCCCCTGAATATTATTATTGTATTACATATATTATTAAAATTAACACAATTTATAGTTATAAGAGAGGTATGGCATAGCGTTCATTCGCTCAAAGAGCAGCCCGACTGGGGAAGTATCTCATCCTTACAGAAGACATACATACATAGACTCAGGCCTGTTTCCCAGAGAGGTAGGCAGAGACAACGGATTTCCATTTGTCACGATCTTTGCATACATCTTTTGCCTCGATTATTATACAGAAGACATTCCTTAATAATAACATTAATAATTTTAGTGTTGTGTTTCCGGGTGTGAGTAAGGTCATCAGAGCTCATCGGGGTGGGAGGAAGGGTCAGCAACACTTGTTTGCTGACTCTTAAAGGCCGGCAACGCACCCGCGACTCCTCTGGTGTCGCGGGTGTCCATGGGCGGCGGTGATCCTTACCATCAGGTGACCCACTTGCTCGTTTGTCGCCCTCTGATATAATTAAAAAAAAAATACATTTTGAATGAACGACGTAACAGAGCTTAAATCGTAATTACTGATTAATTTAAACAAACACAACAAATTATAGCTTTAGTTCAAACGGCAGCTGTTTACTATAATCACTGAGCACGAGCGAAATTCTAAATCGTTTAACTTCAATTAAACTTCAAGCATTATGCCCCGATAGAAATGTAATTAACAAAATGATATTAAGTGGAAATTAATACAAGTTCCCTTTAAAGCTACAAAAGCTCGTCACAACTCGAGGTCGGCTGAAACTTGGCTTAGCGTGTTTTGACCACGATAGGCATGGAGTTCAAAAACTGACGTCTTCATCGCCTCTCTACTCTATCGCTATGACTATAAAGATCATTTTGGCATGGCATATGTAATCGTAAGCAGTATAATAGTCCGGTAGATGTGAACGAGTGGAGCTAACTGTCATTGTCATGCTTCGCCTTTATACTAGAAAACGGGGCTAACTTAATCCACGCTCATGTCGACGGCCAATTGACTTAGTCAAACCTAATTTGTATTTAAACCATATTTATAGTTTGTGCGAGGAAATAAAGTAAGTTTAAGCTTGTGAGTTTTAGAATGCGAAGAGGAGAGATCCAATGTTTACAGCACAAAGAGATTAGAGACGGTTCGTAGACAGTCGCCTTTCACGGAGCAGGTCGTGGATTCTATTCCCACCCAGGGCAGATATTTGTGTGCATGAACATGTCTGTTTATCCTAAGTTTGATCTAATCTATATCTATATATATAAAAATCAATGCCACTTTTCGTTGTAATGTTATAACTCAACAACGCTTTTACCGATTTGGCTAATTTTGGTCTAGAATTATTCGTGGAAGTCCAGGGAAGGTTAGTACGTATAGTAAAATTTAAAAAAGTCTTGAAAATGTGTAAAATCAACATCTTTTAGCAATTTAAATTATTTTTTTGTTTGTAATAATCAATTATTTTATTGCTATGCCTTATACGTAGCGAAGCACGTACCGGGCCGCTAGTTATCTATATAAACATGTGTTTCATCCCCGTGCCTCAGAGAGCACGTAAAGCCGTCAGTCCTGTACCTTACCTCCTTTTGGTCGTGTCGCTAGTCATCCCATCGGATCGTGGAAGAGCTGGAATAGACATTGCCCCCTTGTTTGTCCCGCGCAGATGACTAGTCTCTATTGAGACTGGCCGGTGCCGAAATTCAGTTAGAAGGACATTATTAATGTTAAGTATTACGTACTTTAAACGCGTATTATAAGTAAGTCTTAAAAAACAAACGCCCTTCTGGAGCGAAAAAACAGCTCACGACGGTTTGTGGTTTCTGTAAAACATGCATATCGCGAAATTCATGTTCTGCCCTTTATCCCCAATTCTGTTGCAAAACAAAATGGCGAAAATACGTCGTTTGTGGAGCGTATCCTTGACGCCGCAAAACACACCGGGTCATTTTGTTACAAATTTAAGGCTTTATTTTGATAAAAACATTAGTTGATTATTTCCAAGAGACTACAGCATGGGGCCCTTCAAAAAGGGAGTTATAAGGTTTCTAAAGGGTCGGCAATGTGCTAATGATGCCCCTGGTGTTGCAAGCGTTCATAGGTTGCGATGTCATCGCAACCTATGAACCTATGAATTACCATCCGTGTGTGCCGTATGCTTGATTGGCAACTAAGTTGAATTAAAAAAAAACTTCAAACATTGCTGTGTGGCTGTCGTCATAGAATATCGCACCCTCATCTTATCCCGTGGGGGCGTAGAAGTCGACCCGAGGGAATATCTCCCAGAGAACGAGCAGCAGCGTCTCGCTGTGTACTATGACTATCATACTACGATCGCCAACCCGTCTGCCAAGGGTGGCGATTATGGTATATCCCTCCTAATTATTGAAACAACTCTATTGTGGAAATATTTAGGGAGGCCTTTGTCCACCAATGGACGTCATTCAACTGACATGATGATGACTTGAAACGTAATGGTATTGGATTTGAAAAGTATCTTTATCGTATTTTGTACTCTACACTAAAAATAATAAATATAAATAAAAATTGTCGTTTAAAATCTAAGTTGGCGTCGCAGACGTTACAATTGTTATGAAAGTAAGAAGTACTTAACAACTGATCCTAAATACGATTAGCATCAAAATTAATAAATACATGGGTACCTTCCTTGGTGCCCATATATTATTTTTAATTTTTTCATCATTAGTATCAAAATTAAAAAAATATTGTAGCCTGTGTTATTCTGATGTATAAGCTATAATTGTAAAGCTTCATTAAAATCCATTTAGTAGTTTTTACGTGAAAGAGTAACAAACATCCATCTACACTTACACTTACTTTCGCGTTTATAACATTAGTAGGATTTTGATACTAATCGTATTTAGGATTAGTTGTTAAGTAAGTACTATCTACTTATTACAAAGAATTATTACATTCTTAAATATTATTTTATATATCAGCACAAGGACGAGACGAGTCGACCCGCAGCAATTTAGTGGTGTACCTATGACTAAATAAATAATTATTATAATATAAATATATATATAGGGACAATGTCACACAGGTCATCCTAGCCCCAAACTAAGCAAAGCGTGTACTATGGGTACCAGGCGACCATATACATACTTATATAGATATATAAATACATAGATAATATCTATGACTCAGAAACAAATATTCGTGCTCATCACACAAATATTTGCACTTACCGAGATTCGAACCCAGGACCACCAGCTTCGGAGGCAGGAGCCCTACCAACTAGGCTACGGTGACCGTCAATTTATTTATTTATTTATTTAGGAAGACCAACAGCAAATAGTGACAATCATATGCAATTATTATAGTTCCTGAGAGCCAATAAAAGGTCGAATAGATAGTTGCATATGTAACAATAGTGTGATCAAATAAAGTTAAGTTATAATAACTAAACACGTTTACACAATTTATTTTTAAAAAAGTCTAGGCTGAGTACCCTTCTCACTGTCTCGGTTTTATCAACAAAAATATTAAAATTAAACAATTTAATTTGGCTGTTAAAACAGTTGCCAGCTCGCCACAAAAATGCATTTTGCCTATAGTTTGTGGATACCAAAGGGAGATGGAACGGAGTGTAATGTCTCACCACTTTCGTGGGTATATCGAACGTTATTTTGTTTAGTATGTCAGGGCAATCTATAGCACCAGACAAGATGTTAAGTAGATATGTTGTGTCAGCTATTTCACGCCGCATGGCCAGGGGCAGCATATGGAAATGTGCACATAATTTTATATAATCGTCAGAATTATAATTATAATTAACGCGATAACATGGATATTTAATAAATTTACCGTTATATAACAGCGTAGCTCAATTGTTAATTAAATTAAATTATCCACATTGCCTTGTTACATAAATAGAGTTAAACCCGCAAGCTAAGCCGCTATAAATAGGAGCAAGTTACTGAATTGTACAGTACAGTAGTCTTAAGTAATGTTTCACTGTGTAACCGCTGTAAGGGCTCCGCCTGTCACTCAATCGCAGCTTGGCTCTGCGAGGAACTTAATGTGATGCCAAGTGTACTTAACAAGTAATTTATTATTCAAATAGAAACGTACACTAATTCGGTATGAAGTCTTATGTAAATAATTTAAGAGGTATTGTAATAACAAAGAGCTATGTTAACTATCGGTCCGGTTGGCGTAGTCGGTAAATGCTTTCAGGCCACTGGTCATGGGTTCGATTCCCACCCAGGACAGCTGTGATTTTATTTATTTATTTATTTATTTAATTAAGGATCGTCAACGTTACATACACTCATGCAGTTATAAGACACATACATACTTAAAAAATAATAGTGCTGCAACACTTAAAGACAACCACAGCATTAAAATTTTACATTATTGAAGTTAATTACAATAAATTAATTAAAAACTTGCACTAATTACAAAAACAAGCCATAAACAATAAACATCGAGACGAGACAAAAAGTAACATGAAAAGCAGAATACGAACAAATATTAAACTACACAACATTATACAATTAATAACATTAAAAGCTATATATATAAAAAATAACATACAATAAAATAATAGTGGAAGGATAAAGCTTAAATACCAAAAATAATCGCAATATTACATGAAAACAAAAAACATTGAATTGAATTGAAATTAAATTGAAATAATATGATATGAGAGAAAAGTCTTATGCATGCTGGTGAGTCACAATCTTTTCCTTAAATTGGCTAAGTGTGTCAGAGAGTATGTCAAAAGAACAGTTTTTTGCGTCATTATTATACTGAGTCGGGAGCCTTTTGAGTGGGTGGTTTTTTCCTAAGTTAGTTTTATAAGGTTTTATGTGGAACAGTTTGTAACTTTTAAACCTGGGATTTTTATATGGGGCATTTATATTAAGTTCAGAGACTAGGTCCGGGCAGTCTATTTCGCCATTAAAAAGTCTGAATAGAAATATGTGATCGAGCAGCCTTCTTCGGTCTTCCAGAGAAGTCATCTTAAAATACCTAACTCGATCGGAGTAACTTGGCAGTTTTTTAGCCAGATTACAGCTATAGCATAGGTGCCAAAGAAATCTTTTTTGTATTTTCTCAATATTTTTATTGTATATATCGTACAATGGGTTCCATATGTTACAGCAGTATTCGGTGTTACTTCGGACCAGCGAGTTGTATAGTAATAATTTAGTGGAGGGTCTTGTGAAGTTTCGGCAATTTCTTAAAACAAAACCCAGGGTTTTAAATGTTTTGGTCGTCATTTGATCTATGTGTATATTGAATTTCAATTTCTCGTCAAAGATTATGCCAAGATCCCGAACTTCACTAACTTTTTTCAGCTCATGGCCCGCAATCAGGTATTTGGTTGCTAGTACTGAAGCATTTCTGTGAAACTTAATATGGTAGCATTTGTCTATGTTCAATGTCATGTCATGATTATCACACCACTGTTCAAGTCTATCAAGGTCTTCTTGTAATAAAATGGCATCAGAGGGTGATTGTATTGCTCGGGCGATTTTAAGATCGTCGGCATATAAAAAGTACTTGCTATGCTTGAAACATTCTGTTATATTATTCATGAAAATGTTGAAAAATATTGGGGCTAAGTGTGAACCCTGAGGGCAGCCTGATAATGCTCGGAAAGGATGTGAGGAATGCCCATTAACAACTACTTTAGAGGTCCTGTTGTTTAAGTAAGAGGCGCACCACTTAATAAGACTGCCACCAATTCCAGCGTCAGATAGCTTCCTCAGCAGCAATGTGTGATTTATTCTGTCAAAAGCCTTGCAAAAGTCAGTATATATGGCATCGACAGCTATCCGGGTGTCAAGGTTATCTGTCAAAAAGTCCTGATATTGCATAAGATTGGTATTAGTTGATCTTCCTTTCATAAAGCCGTGTTGTTGCGGTGAAATGTAGTGTTTCACGTGACACGAGATTATAGGACACAATAAGGATTCAAATATTTTTCCAAATATCGGTAGAATCGATATTGGTCTGTAGTTTTTAATTTCATTGTCATTACCGGGCTTAGGAATAGGAACAATCAGTGCTTTTTTCCAAATTGATGGAAACTGACCAATATTTAAAGATTTGTTAAATATTAAAGTCAAAGGCGTAGATAGGACTGTTGCGCATCGTTTTGCAAAAATAGATGGTATACCATCTGATCCTGCACCTTTGTACATGTCAAGTGCTTTTAAAGCGGACTCCACTTTGTGTTCTACAAAGGATATATTACATAAATTATTAGTATTAATGTGATGACTGCATGTGTGGCGCAGCGGCTAAGACAGTCGCCTCGCCGCTTCGAATCCCGCGCCGGACAACTATTTGTGTGACCCATAAATAGTTGTTCTGAGTCTGTGTCTTCCTAAGATATTTGTGTGCATTAACATGTCTGTCCTGAGGCTGGGTGTAATTATCTACATAAGTATGTATTTAGAAAAGAAAAGTAGTATACTACTCTGTCAAGAAAGTAAATAAATAAATAAAATAAATAAAAAAGGTTTTTATTCACGTAGACTTTAAAAAAGCGCTTGTAAATAGTCACAACATGTTTGTAGTAAATAATTTCTAGTTACTTATTATAACATTAATACAATTTATTTTATAATGGTAGTGACATTTAGCTAGCATGTATTAAGTTATTGTCAAGAAGATTATGTTTAGTTGAAGTTTTTAATATTATGTATTTTTTAATATTATGAATTTTGCTGTGTGGTGACGGCCTAAGAATATCACCACCCCCTCTCATCCCGTGGGGGGACGTAAAAGTCGTCCCGAGGGAAATATATACACCAGAGAACGGGCAGCAGCGTTCTCCTGAGTACCATGTCCACCTTACTGCGATCGCCAACCCGTCTGCCAAGCGTGGCGATTATGGCAAATCCCCTCAAATTATGGACACAACCAAACCGCGGTCCCCAGTCCCCAGCAGCCCTGCTATTCCCAGCTGTGGTAACAGCCGTGGTTACGGCAGGGCAGGGGGTGCTAAGAATCCCCGGCAGATTCCGCGTTACCAACACCGACGACCCCTGGCCCTGGCAACATACAACACACGTACGGATGTTGTAGGATTATCTGAAGTCCGAAGAGAGGGGGAGGACTTGATAATACTGAAATCCGGAAACCTGCTCTATTACCGGGAGGGTGACCAAATATCCCAAGGTGGTGTCGGGTTCATAGTCCACAAGTCCCTCGTGAACAACCTAGTGAAAATCGAGAGTGTGTCGACGAGGGTTGCGTACCTTATACTCAGAATCACCAAGCGGTATTCGTTGAAGGTTATACAGGTATACGCACCCACTTCGACACACTCCGACGATGAAGTCGAGGTTATGTATGAGGACATATCCAGAGCCATACATACCTCTTACTCCTATTTCACTGTGGTCATGGGAGACTTTAACGCGAAGTTGGCAAACGATTCCGTAATGAGCTGAGAGTGGGGCAATTTGGAACTGGAGACCGGAACCCCCGGGGCCGAACTCTTTATGATGAATTCCTTCTTCAGGAAGCCGGATCACCGCAAATGGACCTGGGTGAGCCCCGATGGTAAAACTAAAAATGAGATAGACTTTATCTTGTCGGAGAGACGACAGATGTTCAATGATGTCTCCGTGATCAATGCGGTTAAAACCGGGAGCGATCACAGACTGGAAAGAGGCTCATTGAACCTTAATGTCAAACTCCAGAGGTCCCGACTGATAAAGTCTACGCTCCGACCTTTACCTATCCACGTCCAAAACCTCGAACCATTTCAGCTCGAACTACAAACCCGTTTCGAATGCCCAGCAGACTGCGAGGAAGTGGACTCATACTATGACAGGCTCGTAGAAGCTGTCCATACGGCTGGGTCTAAGGTATCCAAGGCCCGTCGTACAAACAGAACTAAAAAGATTTCTGACTTTACCCTGCAACTTATGGAAGATAGACGGAAAATGGTTCTGACATCCTCAGATGATGCTACCAGATATCGGCAGCTCAACAGACAGATCTCAAAGTCTTTGACTCGCGACACGCGGCAATTTAATACAATTAGTATTAAAGAGGCCATCGAGCGAAACAAAGGCTCTAAAGTGTTCGCAAGAGCTCTGTCTGTTGGACAGAGCCAACTGACGAAGCTGAAGACTGAGGATGGTAGAATCGTCACGTCTAAGCCTGAGTTGCTGGGAGAGATCGAGAAGTTCTACGGACAGTTATATACGACAACACGGCCACCTGTCAAAAGTCATGCCTCAGATCCCAGAGCACGACTAACCCGACATTACACCAAAGACATCCCGGACGTCAGCCTGTACGAGATTAGAATGGCTCTCAAACAACTCAAGAACAACAAGGCGCCTGGTGATGATGGAGTTACAGCAGAGCTGAAGGCGGGTGGTACACAAATCCTACGGGCCCTTCAGAAGTTATTTAACTCCATCATATTAGATGGTCAAACGCCACAAGCATGGCACAGAAGTGTGGTGGTACTCTTCTTCAAAAAGGGCGACAAAACCCTATTGAAGAGTTATAGACCCATCACACTGCTGAGCCATGTTTACAAGTTGTTTTCGAGGGTCGTTACGAATCGTCTCGCGCGCAGGTTTGACGACTTCCAGCCTCCCGAACAAGCCGGTTTCCGAAAAGGCTTTAGCACCATAGACCACATACATACACTGCGGCAAGTTATACAGAAGACCGAAGAGTATAACAAGCCACTGTGCTTAGCGTTTGTGGGCTATGAGAAAGCCTTCGATTCTATCGAAACATGGGCCGTGCTGAGGTCTCTCATAAGGTGCCAAATTGACTACCGGTATATCGAGGTGATAAAGTGTTTGTATGAAAACGCCAATATGTCAGTGCGAATCCAGGACCAGATCTCGAAACCTACCCACTTGCAGCGAGGCGTGAGACAGGGAGATGTTATATCTCCGAAACTGTTCACCGCTGTATTGGAAGACGTCTTCAAGCTTCTGGACTGGAAAGGCTTTGGCATCAATGTCAATGGCGAGTACATCACTCACCTTCGATTTGCCGATGATATAGTAGTCATGGCTGAGACCATGGAAGACCTCGGTACAATGCTCGATGACTGAAAATGAACATGGATAAGACGAAAATCATGTCAAACGTCCATGTTGCACCCACTCAATTGAAAGTTGGTGACTCTGCACTCGAAGTTGTAGAGAACTATATTTACCTAGGACAGACCATCCAACTAAGTAGGTCCAACTTCGAGAAGGAGGTCAATCGTAGAATCCAACTCGGCTGGGCAGCGTTCGGGAAGCTACGGAACATCTTCTCGTCCAAAATACCGCAGTGTCTCAAGTCGAAAGTCTTCGACCAGTGTGTGTTGCCAGTGATGACATACGGAACAGAGACGTGGTCGCTCACTATGGGCCTTATTAGAAGGCTCAAGGTCACCCAAAGAGCAATGGAGAGGGCTATGCTCGGAGTTTCCCTGCGGGATCGAATCAGAAATGTCGAAATCCGCAGGCGAACCAAAGTCACCGACATAGCCTGAAGAATTGCAAAACTAAAGTGGCAGTGGGCGGGGCACATAGCTCGTAGATCCGACGGCCGTTGGGGCAGAAAGGTTCTCGAGTGGCGACCACGAACCGGAAGACGCAGCGTGGGCAGGCCCCCTACAAGATGGACCGATGATATTGTGCGGGTCGCTGGAAACTGCTGGATGCGAATAGCACAAAACCGGCAATTGTGGAGATCTTTGGGGGAGGCCTTGGTCCAGCAGTGGACGTCTTTCGGCTGATATGATGATGATGATTGATGATGATTAAATTTTACTACATATTGTCTGAAGTAAAGGTAAAGTACCGGGAAAAGATCAATAATTATACAAAATGTTTGTTATACATCCAAATTTATTTTATCACCTTCAAAGTATGCTCCTTCGGAAACGATACACTTACGCCAACAAATAAATCCATCCATCAAAACATTTTTTAAACGCTGCTTTCGGAATTGAGTTCAGTTCTAGCCGCGAATTCTCCTTTATGTCTTCTACCGATTGAAAACGGGTACCACGAAGTGGTAATTTGAGTTTAGGAAAAAGAAAGAAGTCAGCTGGAGCCATATCTGGTGAATATGGTGGTTGCTGGATGGTATTTGTTGAGTGTTTGGTCAAAAATTCGTTCACAATGATGGCCTTGTGCGAAGGCGCATTATCGTGGTGCAAAATTCAAGAATTTTCTTTCCACAAATCTGGCTTTTTTCGTCGAATTTGCTCTCTTAAATGCTCCATTAGCGATGCAAAATTTAAGACAAACTCTTTGTTCAATATTTTTGTCCATTACGAAATTCGCTATACACACTATATATGATATTACTAAAACCAGCACTGTATTTACTATAAATAACAGATGCAACTCAAACTCCTCGCCAAAATGGAAAACAGTTGTGCCAATCTAACAACAAATAAAAACAAAAATTTTAATTTGGAACCATAAACAAATCATCCATTCCCGATACTTTTTAACCGACTTCAAAAGGAGGAAGTTCTCAAGTTCACCGGTATTTTTTTTTTTTATGTATGTACACCGATTACTCTGAGATTTATGATCCGATTTACGTGATTCTTTTTTAGTTTGATGCGAAATAGTTGCCATTTGGTCCCATAAAATTTGTGTATAGTTTGGCCCAGTAGTTTTAATTTTATGGACATTTTTGTATAAAAATTTTTGTTTATGTGGACGATGTAACTGTCTTTGTCACTTTGTTTTTTTTTTTTTGACTGAATGTATACGTAATATATCAGTTATTTGGTTTCCATAGAACAAGCTTTTTTATACCAGGGAGCGACAAACGAGCAAGTGATGGTAACTGATCATCGCTGCCCATGGACACTCGCAACACCAGTCGCGGGTGCGTTGCCGGCCACCCCGATGAGCTCTGACGACCTTACTCACACGCAGAAACACCACATTAACACTTTTAATGTTATTATTAAGGAACGTCTTCAGTAAGGGGGAGGTACTTCCCCAGTCGGGGTGCTCTTTGAGCGAGTGAACGCTGTGCCTCCTCTCATAAAGCTCTGCTTAGTTTGGGATGAGGGTGGTGAATAATGTCCTTGGATAGGTACCCAAAAACAGGAGCACTTTATATTCCATTACTCTCATGATCCGATGGGACGACTAGGCCAAGCAAGGACCGACGGCTTTACGTGCTCTCCGAGGCATGGGGGTAAAATACCACCAACTCCCAGACTTCGGGCTGATACTGAGATAGTACATTACGCCCCAAGGGAGGAAAGTAGGACATTTCAACCCGCGCGATATTGTCACCCGAGCCGAAGGCGAGGGTGACAAAAGCGTGGGTCGAAAAGTCCTGCTATCTTCCCGTGGCGCGTATACTATTTTTCATCATACCAGGACCGAAAGTTTAATGACATTGTATATAAGTAAAACGAATGTAGTTCAAATTATTCATTGAGAGTACATTACGTCCCAAGGGAGGAAAGTAGGACATTTCTTGTTACGAATGTAGTTCAAATTATTCATTGAGGGGGTTCGGGGCCCCCCCCAGTCGAAAAAAAAAATATTAAAAGACTTGACATAAGCGTGGGTCGAAAAGTCCTGCTATCTTCCCGTGACGCGTATACTACTTTTCATCATACCAGGACCGAAAGTTAAATTTAGTTAGAAAGTTTAATTAAATGTTATTAATACGATGCAATTTCTTCCAAGCAATAAATTGATTGTAACAATTTTTATATCGCTGTACCGATTTGGAGGGTGCTAAATTTTGAGTTATTTCCGCAGCTTCCGCAGCAATGTTTCGTCGCACTTCTTCATCTTCAGAGTCGTCACTTGAATAATCCGATGAATTCACTGTCAGGTTTTTTTTACGCAGCTGTATTCACTTATTTTTTATACACAAGTTTTTTTCTATGTATATTTTTGATGTAATTCTTATCAGTATCAGAAAATTTGACTCTTAGATAAATATTATTTTATTTTATTATTATTAAATGATGTTATTGCCGCGTGTATAATAATATGGGCTTGAAATAACAACTGCACGGTTACCATGGTAATGAGTTATGTCAAATAGATAACGGGAAGAAAACTTTAACTTTCCGCCTCGGAATGATAAACTGTCACTAATTGTGAGCAGTCTGAAATATGCATCTTTCTTCCCGCAAACAAGAGAAGAAATTCAAACTTTCGGCCTCGGGATGATGAAAAATTCTTTTTACAGAAAAATCCCAGAATCACATTTGGCTGGACCCGGGATTTGCACTCAGGGCCTCGTTATCTGCGGTTAATAACGCTACCGCTATACCAATGAGGTACACACGGCTACACATCAAGCTATACATTTCCAGTATAAGCTGAACTCGCTTTGTATAGGATTTCCATACAATGAGATGTTAGTGTATAATGGAAATTTAGAAATTGATATGTAGCCGTGTGTACGTGTGTCCAACTCATACTTATCCGATCTTTTCTGTGAACTAAGAAAAACGAACGAACGAACAAAAGCTTCTCATAGGAATACCAGTCAATGAATTTCAGTTCGAGGCTTATTCGAGTATGGCGATGGAATGAAAGGTTTTAATCCTAGATTTCAATCGTAGCTTTCGAACTCAGCCTAGTAAAAGTTCAAATCCGTTCGGGAACAGTAAAAAAATTCCCGGGGGTAAAATTTTGCAGGAATTTTTTTTTAATAATAATATCTAGGGACAATGTCACACAGATCATCCTAGCCCCAAACTAAGCAAAGCTTGTACTATGGGTACCAGGCGACGATATACATACTTATATAGATAGATAATTTACTTAAATACATAGAAAACATCCATGACTCAGAAACAAATATTCGTGCTCATTACACAAATATTTGCCCTTACTGGGATTCGAACCCAGGACCACCAGCTTCGTAGGCAGGAGCACTACCAACTAAGGCTACGGTGACCGTGACAATTACCAGTATTTTATACAACGGCGCTTAGCATTATGGGCAGAAGGAAAAGAACTAATGAGCAGCTAAAGAGCATACTTACGAGTTCTTAGTTATCGTACGGGCAGTGGTTACCCTAGTGTCAAAGTTATTCAAGCCGCCCAGAAAGCCTCTGAAATGGCTTAACGACTGTTGTCTAATGGCTACATTTACTAAGGACAGATTAACGTACCCTCCAAAGCACGGAGACGCTCAGAAATTAAGCCACTTTAACAGAATGCGATACTAGTTACTTAACCTCGCCGATTCCTTACGGACCTGTGTGAGCATCTGGCTATGGCGTGTTCTGATACTCCAGTACAGCATTTGCCTCGTTGGTGTAGCGGTAGCATGTTCAACCGCAGAAAATGAGGTCCTGGGTTCAAATCCCGAGTCGGACCAAAAAGTGATTTAGGATTTTCCGTAAAAAGAAATTTCTCAGTATCAGCCCGAAGTCTGGAAGTTGGCGGTATTACACCCCCGTGCCTCGGAGAGCACGTAAAGTCGTCGGTCCTGTACCTGACCTCTTTCCGGTCGTGTCGCTAGTCGTCCCATCGGATCATGAGAGTGATGAAATAGAAAGTGCCCCTGTGTTTGCGCACACACTTGTGCACTATAATATCCAGATATTATGTGTTTGTAAAGTACCCCGCGACACAGGGTTTATATTTCTTAGTGCGGGCGTTGTATTTTTTAAAAAGGTAAGTATAAGATAATATATACATACATATTATAGATAACTTACACCCAGACACAGGATCAATTATCGAGCGCATCACATAAAGATTTGTCCTAGGTAAGAATCGAACCCAAGACCTCTGGATTACCAGGCAGGGTCAGAAACACTTTACCAAACAGCCGGAAAAATAGAGATATAAGATTTAAACTCATTACACTCTCCTTTTTCTGTTAAGGTTAAGTACACATCCAACAAGAACTTATTTATAAATGACTCCTATTTCTATACCCATCAAGACAAACTATCCATCCATTTCCATGGGCAATTCACTAAATTAGCCTTAAAATATCTTGGTATATTTCATGCGGTAAATACACAATTTGCCTGGAATACCCGACAAAGCGACGATGCCGCGAGAGAGGCAATAAGTCAACGGGGAAGCCCACGGGCGGGTACCTCCTTATCTGAAATGAGTCGCCTCTGGACACGTTCCCGTGACGACACCGGATCAACAACATACCTATATATGTACGCTTCTATTTCTACATATACGGGGTTTCCCAGAAGTTCTTTGCCTAAAATTAAGGCGTTATGAGTGGACAGTATTTTTCTTTTATAAATAAAATAAAAAAGGTTTTTATTCACGTAGACTTTAAAAAAGCGCTTGTAAATAGTCAGAACATGTTTGTAGTAATAAAGTTAAGTTTGCATAATTATTTCTAGATATTTGTAGGTACACAGACTGTTAAAACATTTATAAAATTTATTTTATGATAATAATGATATTTAGCTAGCATGTATTAAGTTGTTGTCAAAGAGACTATGGTTAGGTTTCATTATCGAAATTTATAGTATAAGCTCTATTTTGCTACATATTACCTGAATGGTTCTGTCTATATATAAGGTACAAATTCAATATTATTATAATGGCGGACCGTGCGTTTTATAAATAAATAGTTTATAATACTAGAGAAGTCGCTAGATGCGGGCAGCATAAGAGTGGCCATTATGGAGATACTTGGGGAGGCCTTAGTCCAGCCGTGGAGTCTTTCGGCTGATATGACGAATAGAGATTCCATTTGTTCGAAATTCGAACATTAAAGTTCTATTGTCAAAGACCCATTTATACATACTTACATTAAAGACAATATTACAAATAATATTAATCTTCAGTGCCACAAACTTATCTGACCCGGTGGCAGCGTCGCTGTTATCGCATTTAGTGTTGCTAGTAAATATTTTTTGCAATAAAGTGGGTAAAAATAATATGCACATTGTAACGTAAATGTTACTTCACTAAAAAGCAAACAAATACTGTCATTACTAATCTTTATATTTTGATACAATAATTATGATCATTTACATAAAATGTATGCTAAGTGTTCTCTAACGGAGATACTCCAGGTATTATTATATAACCGGAATGGTTTAATTCAGAAGTCATTTCATCATCTTCATTATCGGAATCACTGCTTTCACTTTCACTACCTAAATGAATGATGAAAGGCTCGTCTAAGTATCCATCCCTTTTTCGATACACATATTCAATATTTTTGTACATTATTGCAATTCTTTTGCCATTCATTGACTATTATTTTATCAAAAGCTTCTGCAATGAATGATAGGATTTCAGAATTCTATCTACCATGCTCTTTTTCTTTCACAAGTTTTCTTACACATCACTCCCGGACACCTACAAAGGAAACAGCAAAAATTAAATAAATAATAAATATTTTAAAAGATATATTTGAATTTAAAGTGCGAGGGGGAGTTTCGTATTTTTTCAGAAGCTGACAACACTAACCTGTAGCAGCAGCTACGCGTTCATACAAGTTATTGAAGTGTATAATTGGTGCCTGAAGGCGTTTTTCTTCCATAATATAATTCAAT
Organism: Pseudoips prasinana; assembly: GCA_951640165.1. Taxonomy (NCBI): domain Eukaryota; kingdom Metazoa; phylum Arthropoda; class Insecta; order Lepidoptera; family Nolidae; genus Pseudoips; species Pseudoips prasinana. The sequence continues at coordinate 24,585,947 of OX621260.1, forward strand.
ACTTGTAATATATCGTTCCTCGCATCACTTTTTAAAGCTTTCGGAATTTTGCATAATTAAAAACCACAAAAAGAAAAATAAATACGCGCAACAAACAATCAATGGCAGGAATGTCATGGATTGACATTTCAAACTGGGGTCGTTAGTTCTACTTTTGGCCACCGGGCCAGAAAAGTTTGTAGCACTATATTCTCAGTTTGACATCTCTTTATCAGTTTTTCAGTGTGTCAAAAGAATTGTAGTGTGTGTAATATATATTTTATTAAAGTTATTTACTGCTAATATCTATTATAGACAAATATTAACTTTCTGCACTGCTTCTCCATATGGACTTTAACTGTTCCAAAATTCATACTCCACCGTTCGCACAATTTTCTTAAGAAGGGGTACGAAAATTTGATGTATTAATATTATGATGATATAAAAGATATAATATACATTACTAGAAACTAATATATTTGACAATATTACTTAATTAATTAAAATAATTCTCTTTACACGATATTTATAAAATTTATATTTACAAGCGCTTTTTTAAAGTCTACGTGAATATAAACCTTTTTTATTTATTTTATTTATTTATTTAATGAATGAGTATATTATTTATTATGTACATTACTAGGACATCCTATTAATTATTAAATATAATTTTGATCTTGTGGCTGAAAATCAAGAATATATGGACACTAAAACTTATTTCTGAACAACAAATATGCAGATAATTTTTTTAAATAGTTTTAAACCGTCATTTTACTTTCAATATTCAGAAAGTAAAATGACGGTTTAAAACATTTTTAATTGTTTTTTTGCAACCCATTATAATTTGAGAGGATGTAGTCACAAAGATTGAAAAAGGAATGCGGAGATGGTTTGGCCATTTAGAAAGTATGAATGGAAGAAGATTGACCAAAGAAGTATACGTGGCCTGTGTGAATGGGACAACCGGAAGGGGAAGACCTCGTCGAACATTCTCTGACCAAATCGGAGACGTTCTCAAGAAAGGACAGGTCAGAAGTACCCTAAACCGGCGAGCATGTATGAAGAATATAATGACAGTAATCGAGGCAAAAGACGTGTGCAAATATCGTGACAAATAGAAATCCGTTGTCTCTACCTACCCCTCTGGGAAACAGGCGTGAGTCTATGTACGTATGTATTATAATTTTTTGCCTGAGCGTACTCCAGGTTCAAAAAATAGTTTTTTAATTTTAATTGTAAATGGCGCGCCTTAAGGCGTTTACTGTTATGTTTGAATTAAGAAAAAAAATTAAAGAATAACATTAGAATAGAACTTCCAAAACAAAGTGAATGATTCTCTTTCTTCTGGCTGGAACAAAAGAGCTCCGTAAATCAAACTATCCCTATTATTCAGTATCTGCCAGCAATAATAATCTATTCGATACCTTTGACTGGAACAAAAAAGTCGGAAGCGATTCTTACTAGAGGTTGGCTGACCACTTTTATTTTAATGTTATTTTTTATATTCTGACAATATCTTCAGTTTCTTCATATGCTACTTCTGTGTCTCATAGTATGCCTCTTTTATATTTATATTTAGGTAGGACGATATAATAATAATAATAATTTATAGGGACAATGTCACACAGATCATCCTAGCCCCAAACTAAGCAAAGCTTGTACTATGGGTACCAGGCGACGATATACATACTTATATGGATAGATAAATACTTAAATACATAGAAAACATCCATGACTCAGAAACAAATATTCTTGCTCATCATACAAATATTATATGCCTGATTAGAAGCACTTATTTAGACTGTGGTCTAAACAACAACCGGGACCGACAGCTTAACGTCCCCTCCGAAGCTCAGAGAAGCTGAAAAACTATACCACTTTGCGCTCACCCATCTATAGATAAATGGTTTGCCCAAGTACTCAACTTCGCCGATCTCGTGTTAGTTAATAATTAAAATACATCAACATCATCAAGTCAGCCACTAATGACGTCCACAGCTGGACAAAAGACATCCACAATGGAGTTTTGTCTATATGCCCTAATTGCCACGCTTGGCACACGGATTCCTGATCGCAGTATGATGTTTATACGCTGATGCCCGTTCTCTAGGAGATATTCTGATGGGACGACTACTACGCCCCTACGGGATGAGATGGGGTGGTGATATACGCCCTCAGCCACACGGCACAATCTGAATTATTTGTCCTCAATTATTCAAACTGATGCTTTCCAAATCGCATTCATTGAAATGAAATGAAATGAAATTTATTCAGCACTTTGGTATTAACATACACTTGTACTTGTCAAGGTCACAATGCAGTACATAAACATAGTGGATAGTATAAAATTTTCAAGGGTAAATATAGTAAACTTATAACTCTTATTTATGGGGGGTATATTTCAGGTGTTTGTTGTTATAATTAAAGTTTAAATACAACAGCATTGCGAAAATGTGTTTCGCAATGCTGGCGTATTTAAACGTTGCGAATATTTGTTAATTTGGGCAGTGTTATCTTATTACATAAGAATTTCTACGTTTAACTGTGGCATGTACAGACGCCAGCACATCCAGCTACCCCAATCTGTCAAATTTCCCCAATTGAAAGTGAGCCTTATGCTATTGTCTTTACATTAAAACTGGCGACAACACTCCCCATAGAATGTGTTAGAATTTGACGGGCCAGTTGGGTTCGTTGGTAGATTCTTGCCTGTTGAGTTCGATTCCAAGGACATATATTTGTGCGCAAGAACGTGTAATTTTTGTCCTAATTCTGGGTGTTTCTATATAAGTATGTATTTACGAAAGAAAAGTAGTATATGTAGTGCATCAGTTATCTGGTTTCCATAGTACAAGCTCTGCTTAGTTTGGGATCAGACTGCCGTGTGTGAATAATGTCTGAATCTAATATTACTGAAACGTTGCATGACTAATTAAGGTTAATTATAAAATTATGATTAAGTAAGGTTAAAAAAGTGTAAAACGAGCGCGTCTCGCCATTAAACGTCAAAGTTTGGCGAGTATATAGTGTTAATTGTAAAATTGTTATGTCTGTGTTTATATAAATTAAGAAAAAAAAAGGATTCCCCGTAGTTTAATTGGACAAGCAAAAGGATATTTATCGAGACAATTCAAGTACAAATTCTGTCGGAAATTAAAATATTACTATTTTCTTAATAAAAATTATAGGCGTATATTTGCCGTGTGGTTACGGCGGCGAATATGAGAATATCATCACCCCATGTTATCTCGTGGGGGCCGTAGAAGTTGACCCGAGGGAATACCTACCAAAAGACGGGCAGTAGCTTCCTTCTGTGAATTGTGACTATCTTACTGCGATCGCCAACCCGTTTTTCAAACGTGGCGATTATGGCATGTCCCCTCAAGATGATTCTTGGGAGAGGATTTTGTCAAGTGGACTTTTTACAGCTCTCATCCTGATGTTTTGAGCTCTTCAATTATTTTTCTAAATACTTTTTCAACCTACTGGAGTTTTGGGTTTGTAGATTTCTGGGGCACTCTGTACACACGACCCTAAATAAGAAAATACTGTCGGTGAATCTTCTGCAAAAGTGTGTTCAGCGGTGCCAAAACGTTGATTGCGTATTTTCTTCCGCCTCTTTGTGCCAAAGGCTTTTTTAAGGATATGAGCCAAAATACCGCTCATTATAACCACGGAAAAAACAAAAATTCTTGATTTAAATTATCTGTATCTATGTATATAATAAATCTGTAGAAAATTCGTTTTTGAATATCTAAAATAATTCCAAAGAAAGATAACCACTGGAAACTAGATATTTCCAGCATTTATGTGAATTTTTGTATGTGTGTCTGTGTACGCATCACGTAAAAGTACGAAACCAATGTAGATAATTTTTATATGTAAAATTGGTACGGGTGATTCTGGTGATAACATATTATATAGAGAAGCATTAACAGTGTCTCATTGAATAAAGTTATAAGTCCTTAATTCGCAATTTCTTTACTACCCTCTCCGTGGATTCCATTACCCTCCTTCTTACACAAGTAAGAAACGATCATTCAAAAACATCCTTTGAAGTTGCAATTACTGTTCCAAAATATCGCATCGACTTTTAATTTTTATACCGTATATATGTCAAACTTCAAAAAATATTTTCTCCTACAATCAACTTAAAGAATAAAGCTAAATCAGCTCAGCTGCTTATAGTCAATGTATTGATCATAGATAAAAAATAAAAGAATAAATCGTTCAATCAAACTCTTTGCTACAATCCTTTTACATTGGGAATAACAAAACAACATGAGCAACAACAAGGAGCAAATTGCACGTGCCACCCGTCCTCCCTAATGAAGCACTAAATTCCATGAAACTGAAGTTTCTCTAACAGTATGCCATTTGAAAACCGCATCAAATATTATTCACGACGGGTTGGACACCATGAATAATGGATATCAACCCAGCGCAGCTTAGTGTCAATGAGATCACGCGCACCCGCCTCCATATTGGATTATAGCGTATAAATGACAAAAATGCTTTTCGATCTAGTATCAGCTTCGATACGATTCGTAAAAATGCAATTTATATCACGTACGATCCTTGTATCGTGGAGTAAACGAGCTTAGAATCCAATATCTGTTTTTTTCTTTGCGATCGAGCAAAGAACTATAAAATAATAATTACTGAAGGCGCCAATTATGAGACCGGCACGCATCGTGAGAAGGTTCCTCACCGACCACCGGCTGCTTAGGGCGTATAACCGCCGCAGCACCTTAAATAACCGTCAAGAAATATCTATTTAACTAAAGTATTATTATCTTAAATTAAATTATATTCTACTTGATCAAATATAATTCACGATCGAATAATCTAGCAGATAGTAAAGGATAGATCCAATAAAGAAATGAAATCGTTTTCTATCGTTGACTTTATTCTCAAAATACAGACAGCCACTTGTAATTCTATAAGACTGTATTAATTAAGTTTGCCTTCAGAAGGTTGATGTACTTAAAAATACATCGGTATAGGTAATTATGGTAAAAAGATTCGGACGAATAGCCCGCAGCCACACAGCTAAACATTGCCTCGTATTTTCCCTCCCTTGTAATTGAATAACGACCCCTGCTCGTTCAGTGGATGTTCAGTAAAATAATTCTATTATATACCTCTCTCTTTCTTCTGTTTTGCATGCAATATTTTAAAGTAATATTGACTTTTTAATAAAGTTATTTGGCACTAATGAAATTTGTGACAGCCCACGTACAGGTACAAATATCTTGTTTCTGTTTTTAATTTCGGAGATATTGCCTCCGAAACCATTAATACCATTGCATTGCTTCCTTAATTTCATTCATTTATAGCATCCGAAAGACATCAACTGCTGGACAAAGGCCTCCCCCAAAGATATTCACAATTGCCGGTCTTGCGCAACATGTGTCCATCATTTTGGACCATTGTCCATCATTTTGGACCATAATCGCCACGCTTGGCACGGCCACGGGTTGGCCATTGCAGTGTTATGGTGTTTGTAGTAGTTAGAAACGCTGCTACCATTTTGTTTACGTCATAGGACGACAAACGAGCAAGCGGGTCACCTAATGGTAAGTGATCACCGCCGCCCATGTACACTCGCAACACCAGATGAGTCGCGGGTGCGTTGCCGGCCTTTAAAAGGGTCAGCAAACAAGTGTTGCTGACCATCGCCCACGGCGATGAGCTTTGGCGACCTTACTCACACGCAGAAACAACATTAAAGTTATTATTAAGGAATGTCTTCTGTAATGCGGAAGTACTTCTCCAGTCGGGCTGCTCTTTGAGCAAATGAACGCTGTGCCCTACCTCTCTCCTTCTCTGGTATTGTCCTTGGGGCCGACTTCTACGCCCCCCTCGGTATGAGATGGGGTGGATATTCTATATTCGTTATATTTGTCAGCCACACAGCAGCTTTCCTAGTTTGAAGTCTTTAGTTGTGACTATTTAGTTTTGGTGCCAAATACTGAAGGAAAATAAGCAAGACGTTAAACGTATTGACCAATTATGCACCCGGTGCGCGTCTTTTGAAAGGGGGGTTCAACCTAAAACAGTCCCAATATGAAGCAAACATTCTTTATGGCAGTAAGCGGGGCAAAAGAGTTGTGCAAAGATCGTGACAAGTTGAAATCCGTTGTCTCTGCCTACCCCTCTGGGAGTCAGACGTAAGTCTATGTATGTATGTAAAAAACCTTTCAACTGAATTAAATATGCATTTACAAATATTTATTCCAATCATTTGGATAGCTATTGCTAATATATAGATTCCCTCCTGTTTCACAGAGAGGTGGGCAGAGACGACGGATTTACATTTGTTACGACCCATGCTTCTTTTGCCTCTATGTATACTATAAGACTGTGTATGGTTTTATAAGAACTAATGACCTTATTTATACATTTCATTTTTAAAAGCTTCACATTAAGATATAGGCGTGTATTCTTTTTATAAAATAATCATGCTAATTCACGTATAATTTGGTAAACAAAATTAGTTATGCAAACTGAAGCCTAGCTGTCGGGGTGAAATAAAATTGCGACCAATTAAGGAAAACAAGGTGGTCGTGCCTCGGATTAATAACATTAATTAACGCTAAGGAGAGGATGGATCATTAAAACGTCGGCAACTAGTCGCCGGAGCGTTGCGAACCGATGGAGATATTTTCGACGGGCCTGTTGGCGTGGTTGGCAAATGCTTGCTTTTCACGATGGAAGTTCGATTCCCACGCAGGACAGATATTTGTGTGCATGAACATGCCTGTTTGACTGTGGGTGTAATTATCAATTTCTCTACTTCTTAGCGTTTCGACGGCAATCTAAATTAATTCAGCCCAGAATTCAGCCACGAGTTGAGCGTTTATCTATATAAGTATGTATTTACAAAAGAAAAGTAGTATATGTAATACATATATCTGGTATCCATAGTACAAGCTCTGCTAAGTTAGGGATCAGATAGCCGTGTGTAAATAATGTCCCTGGATATTATTATTATTTAGTGGACGTCTGGATACGGTTATATATTTACACATTAATATATCTCATCTAATAGATCATATTGCCAACGCGTGGGAAATTTCGGACCGCAATTATTTATATCCCGCCCGTAGAACTGAACGGTTTACCTTTGAACCATGTCTCACAATTTAAATATTTGGGCCATATTCTTACGGAGGATTTAAAAGATGACTTAGACATGGAGAGAGAGAGAGCGTAGGATGCTGGCTGTGAGGGGAAACATGCTAGCACGCAGGTTTGCTGCTTGTTCAGCACCGGTTAAAATAGCACTTTTTAAGGCGTTCTGTCAAATATTTTACACCAGTAGTTTGTGGGCTAACCATACCCAAAAAGCAGACAGCGCATTCAATACAATAACGCCTTCAGGGCGCTGTTGAGGCTTCCACCTTACTGTAGTGCGTCAGGGATGTTCGCGGATGCGCACACTGACGATTATTTCACGATCATGCGCAAAAAAGTGGCATCAGTGATACGCAGATTGAGGGGAAGCAGCAATAGCATTCTGAAGGTGTTTGCAGAAAGGATAGAAGGGCCTACTATGGATAGATTTATCAAGCTTCATGTCAGACATGGGACTTGATAAATCTTCCTCTAATCTTGGCTGTTTATTATTTTATTGTGTATTTGTGTTGTTATTTTTGTACCTATGTCTGTCTAAGTGTTACATACTAACATAGTTTTTTAAGTTTGTTCTGATTTCTAACATGCTATGGGCCGTCGATGCCTGAAAATAAACGATTTTTATTATTTTTATTTATTAGCGCTTAGTATTAGGCAGTTCGTAACCTGGTTTGTCTACTTGATAGAATTAAAAAAAACATCTAATGGAACCTTTTATATGCTATCAAGGCAGACGAGCAAGTGGGTTACCTGAAGGTAAGTGGTCCAATCCATGGCCCATCTAACAGCTTCCCAGCCTGCCCTGCCCCATGTTCATGGCAGGATCTCAAAAATGCCACAAGCAGGGCAATCAGTGTGGCCACGTTCTGGACCACAACAATTCAACGAGTTTGTCATCGAAACGCTATGAAGTAGAAGTGATCTCCGCCGCCCATAGACGCTCACAACACCAGAGGAGTTGCATGTGCGTTGCTGGCCTTCAAGAAAGGAAAAAGCTCGCTTCTTGAAGGTTTCCACGTCTTACCGGATCAGAAGTTAAACGCACAGTAGTAGATAACCATTCATCTAGGTGATATAGATGCAATTTCCACCTTAAGTAATACTGCCAATTTTGAGTGATACTTTCAATTTTGCTCAAATTAAATATAACCTACTTTACATATGAAAAATAGCTCATAGCTAGATGCTCTCACTGGTCCGTAAGTGACTGGCGAGGTTCAGCAACTATGGACGCGGTCAGTCCATAGATGGGTGACCGCCAAACTGGTTTAATTTCTTAGCGTTTCTGTCTGGAGGGCACATTAAGCTGTCGGTCCCGGTTGTAGTCATTAAACAACAGTCGTTTATGTCAGAGGCCTTCTGGGCGGCTTGATCAACTCTGACACTAGGGTAACCACTGCCCACACGATAAGTAAGTATAAGTATATGAAAAATATTACTGATACAAGGTTTTAAACCTTTCGGCACGTTAACTCTAAAGAGAAGGAATTGAATGACTTTGCCGAAATCATTATAGCCATTTTTCTTTTATAGATTATTTTGTTCCGGGTCATTGATTCCCCTTCCCATTCCGAAGGTCGTTATTGATAGCCATCAAAGGGTTCAATCTGTCTTAGCTGCAAGCTGGATTTCTTTTCCATATGGTTTGTGACAACTTTACGTCAAGTTGTTAAGGCCACACAACCTTCGAAGCATAGGGGAGTTTGGGACTTAGCCCAATTCAACGGTCGCCCAGTATAGAAGTGGTTCTACCGTCTATGTATACTATGGGATGTGTTCAGAGGAATTATTTGATTTGATGCCCACGACCATGTTCTACCATCGCACCTCTCACCACAGACAGGGAGTACAGCAAATCTGCCTCCCAACTACGTTGAGGTTGTGGGACCCTTCAAAAAGTGAGTTATAAGGTGTCTAAAGGGTCGGCTTTGCGCTAATTATGCCCCTGGTGTTGCAAATGGGCTACAGTGACCACTTACCATCGGGTTGGCCGTAGTGTTGATTTTCAACTAAGTTATACAAAAACATCCAAGCATGTGCGGTGAGTAAGGTTTATAGAAGGACCTAGGCATACAAATATCTGTCCTGGGTGGGAATCGAACCCATGACGTCACGCGTGAAAAGCAAGCATTTGCCAACCACGCCACGTCAATAGGGATTTATAAAATTTATCCTTTCCATAGAAATAACAAACAGGGTGTATATAAAGTAAGACGTCAAACTGACATTACTGACAGTGACGCAGAGGCAATGAACTCGTAAAAATGGTCGTAGTAAAATGTATCGGAATTCGAAAAAATTACGCCGACACAATTATTAACCTAGGGATCGATGTCGTAAAAATAAATGATCACTTTTATAGCGTCGACACGAGTCCAATTTTATGATGTGGGAATTTCAGTAGCCTCATAGCATAATATTACGCTTATCTCTCCTTCGTCTCAGACAATGTTGGAGCAATAAATCTGCCGTAAGTAATATAATTTCGGATAACTTTTACTTGAGCCAATATACGACCAACTACAATAATACGGGACTCGATGTTAGGTTTGCGTTTCTTCCTAAATCGAATTAAACAGAAAACATTTATGTCTATGGTATGATGATGAAAGTGATCGCTCCTATACAATGTGGATCTGGAACTACGACATTAAATTAAAACGAGCACAGTACTAGTCCATCAAAACATTTTAAGACACGAAGATTAGTAGTTAATGGAAAACTAAAAAATTGCAATTTTCAAACAAAATAAATAGCAGAATCAACTGCATAAAAAGTAAACACGCTTTACCTACGAAAAGTCACTGTCCTAGTGCGCGGTAGGTGCGGCGTGTAGCGGCGCGGCGGCCGTTTACCTATTATTACGGACTCCGATCTACATCATGTTGAAAATTATGAAAATGAAAAATAATTTCCTGTGGCTAAAGTATTCATTGGATTTGATAGATTTTTTGTATACGGGTAAAGAGCATGCCATTCTTTACGTGGTTTAGAGGAATGTCAATCGTCCTGCTCCACATTGTATATCCATTAATATGCTAACAATTATACGGTTTCCATTATTTTTGACGGTCACCGTAGCCTAGTTGGTAGTGCTCCTGTCTACGAAGCTGGTGGTCCTGGGTTCGAATCCCGGTAAGTACAAATATTTGTGTGATGAGCACGAACATTTGTTTCTGAGTCATGGATGTTTTCTATGTATATAAGTATTTATCTATCTATATAAGTATGTATATCGTCGCCCGGTACCCATAGTACAAGCTTTGCTTAGTTTTGAGCTAGGATGATCTGTGTGACATTGTCCCTAGATATTATTATTCCAACTTATTTATTTATTTTCATATTTAATACATATTTATTCTTATAACATCGATATATAAAACAATAATACACAAATAAATACGTAAAAACAGAGCTCCCCCGGCGGCGGGGTTATACGCCCTAGGCCGCCGGTGGTCAGGGCGACAGAGTGAGGAACCTCCTCACGATGCGTGCCGTTGCCATAATTGCCGCCTTCTGTATATTATTATTATTTAATAATTTGTCTCTTATCGCAATTTTACACTATCGTTATTTTACACCCTTGAGGGTAAAACTTTCACAAGCTATACATGTTATATTTATTTAATTCGAATCAACAGCCTTAAAAATAAGATTCAAACTTCTAGCGCGACAGACAGACAGTTACTGACACATTTATAATATTATAGTAAGAAGAAAATATATCATGAATCTGACACTATGTTTATGATACGCACGAATTGTTCCCTTTTTTTCCTATTTTTTAATAACATTTTAACATTTTTGTAACAGTGCTCCATTATCGCTCTTTATACGACTATACTTATTAAAATCGCATTACATAACATTTGGTAAAAACATGTTTACCAAGACAGGGCATTTTTAGTACAGAAAAGCTCGTCACATTGCTTTTTCAGGGCGCATAATTAGTAGACGGGTTCTAACATGAATTTAAATTAAAGTAACAATGCTGTAATGCTCTGTCTTTTTTCTTAAGAAGTTTATTGTAAAAAGAATATGGAATTATCAACATACTTGTTCCAAAATAATCTGAGCCAATATATAAACAAAGATATTAAAAGGTACGGAAATCAAAGACACCATATTACCCTTATAACGCGATGTGAATACAATAAAGAGAAGGTAAATTACACGTCAGCCTTTAATTAAAATTATGAGCCTTTAACGCATTTATATCAAAGATGTCACTTTCAACAATGCACACATTTCAGTGATCCAACGGAATTGCGTACACACTCAAACAAGTTAAATTCATAGAAGACAAATAACACCATCATGTACAGACGCCAGCACATTAAGTTACCCCATCATTACAGCTAAATAAGTCCACTGCTGGACAAGCCTCCGTCAAGAATCGTCTTGGGGGGATATGCCATAATCGCCACGCTTGGCAGGCGGGTTGGCGATCGCAGTAAGATGGTCATAGTACTCAGAAGGAAGCTGCTGCCCATCCTCTGGTAGACATTCCCTCGGGTCGACTTCTACGCCCCCCACGGGATGAGATGGGGTGATGATATTCTGATTCTGATATTTGTCGCCGTCACCACACAGCAGGCCGTCACCACACTAAGTACCCCAATCATTTCTCATCTCAATTAAGTTACCCCAATCTATCAAATTTCCCCAATTGAAAGTGAACCTTATGCTTTTGTGAAATAGTTGAAAATCTATAAAAGAAATTTGACAGACTGGAGTAGCTGGATGTGCTGGCGTCTGTACAACGGGTGGTTTTGTCGCATTAAGCGATTTATCCCAAACAACTTTTGGACGTATAGCTCTAATTATTATAAAGTGTTTTATTATTTAAGAAGTGTATGGGTAAAATAAAATGGAACGCTCAACATATTTGTTTCAAGAGGATCTGGGGTATCAAACAAAGATTATAAGAGGAACTTACGTTGTTACGCAACCGAACAGCTCGGCCTTTTCCATCTGTGCATTGCATGCATAATAAATAATTTATAATTTTATAAGACTTTTTAAGTGAGTTACCGAACAACCAAGGACCAAGCTCAACTACCATTTAACTATTGCATTTTGCACCTTAAACCGTTGTCGAATACCCATTTGAAGTACCATAAGTAATAAGTAGTTAGTACTAAGTGTTTTACCATAGTCTACTCAATAAATTATATTTCTTCATCTATTATTACTGGTGTATCAATTCATCGCACAACACAAATAGCTCGCGCCACTACATGGTCTTTCGAGCCGGCAATGAAATCAAATTCACCATAATGCGTTTATAAATCGAAGTGAATAAATTACAGAGAAGGTAAATTATACGACAGAGTGAATTAAAATTATGAGCATATTTATGTTACAGTCAAAACTCGTTAGTCAAAAGTGGTTTTGACTAAACCACTTTTGACTGCAAAAATTAGGCAAAAGTATTTTTACAGCTGCCCTTAAATATTATATATTATTATTTTTGTCTGATTTTCGCAGTCAAAAGTGTTTTTAACTAAGGAGGTTGGTCAAAAGTACTTTATACTGTAAATTATTGGGTAATATTGTTTGTGACCAAATTGTTTTGGTTTAACTAAAACACGGTTCTGACTAAGAATGTTAGTTAAAACTTTTTAGTTATTAATATAATGATAACATGTTATTATAACATATTAGGTAGGTAATTTACGTTAGTATTAGAATAGTTACGAAATCATTTTAGTTAGGTTAGGTTATAACTGTGACCATATAGCGTGCGAAGGCGAGCGAGCGTAGCGAGCATGCCGCGGCAGCGGCCGCTGAGTGCTAGATACACTATTGTTGAAAGTTTAAAAAATCCTATTTTTTAACCTTGATTGTTTCATAACACTATTTTGATGATTTTTCTGTAATTTTCACTAACCACCTCAACTTTTTATGGATTTTGACTGACAATCTAAATTTTAAATCAGGCAAAACCGCATTTGACTGTTTTTTGCAGTTAAAAGTACTTTTGACCAACGTCCTTAGTTAAAAACATTTGACTGCGGAAATCAGTCAAAAATGTTTTTAACCAAGGGTAGGACTTTAAAAGTACTTTTGCCCAATTTTTGCAGTCAAATGTGGTTTTGCCTGGTTATGAGTTTTGACTGTAACATATACACATTTAATAATATATAATAATAATATATGCACATTTACAACACAGATATTACTAAACAATGGACGCTTTTCAGTTATCCATACGATATTTGCACGGAGTTACATTCTTAAGAATAGAATGGAATCCAAGAAAAATTCATAGGGGACAAGTAACACCATCATTAATTCTTAAAGACAACCTTTGGATGGAAAGGAGCTCTAATTATTCAAAATTGTATTATTATTTAAGAAGTTTACTGGAAAAATGACTTAATCAATCGTTAAATCAACGTTGACAATCGATTCTGGACGATTTATGACGTCACATGTGGTCATGGAAGCCGATTTAACGATTGATTAAGTCATTTTTAACCTTTATTTATTTGAACGCCATTCACGAAAACAAATATTACAAAAGGATCTGAAACCAAATTCACCATATTGTGTTTATAAATCGATGTTAATAAATTAAAGAGAAGGTAAATTACACGTCAGCGTGTCAAAATTATGAACAGAGTTACACATTTCCAACACAGATGTCACTATAAACAATGCGCGGATTTCAGTGATCCAAACGATATTTGCAGGAGCGTTACAATTACGTGCGCACTTCACAAGGTATTCACGCGATATGTACGCGCCAACAAATTGCATTCCTCTCTTCATAGCTAGATATTTTGCTTTGCCATACAAAGGGGATGTGTCACGCGTTATAAATCGTCTATCCATAGTGCCGGCGTACCGGTTGCGGACACGAAAACATTAAAATGACAAATTGTTCATCGCTGTGATTCCATTTTTCATGACGAAGGAGGTACGTCCCACAATTGCGCCGTAGATGTACAGACGCCAGCACATCCATCTACCCCAATCTGTCTAATTTCTTTTATCGATTTTCCACCTTATCACAAAACCATAAGGTTCACTTTCAATTGGGGAAACTTGACAGATTGCGGTAGCTTGATGTGCTGGCGTCTGTACAGTCGCGGGGTAAATTTGTGCAGGGCCTAAAATATTATCGCGTCTTATTACATTGGGTCTGACAAAAGCAATGCATTTGCAGGTCTGATAGAGTTTTATTTTTTCTTTATCGAGACTAGTCCCTCCCTGTTATCCACCTCTGCACCCAGCCAGGATCACACAATGAAATGACACTGAGCGTTGAGGCTCAGCCATGTCCACGGGAATCGCTTCAACTGTTTGGATCCTGCAACGAATTGAATCAGAAAGAAACAAGGAGAAGTTAGAAAATGAATAGTTCTACTTAGGTCAGATATACTTTTTATTTTCATCTCATGCCGTGCGGGGTGTAGAAATCGACCCGAGGGAATATCTACCAGAGGACGGGAAGCAGCTTTCTAGTACTGTGACCATCTTACTGCGATCGCCAACCCGCCTGCCAAGCGTGGTGATTACGGCATATCCCCTAAGATGATTATTGGGGAGGCTTGTCCAGCTGTGGACTTCTTTCAGCTGTAAAGATGATACCTATCGATGAGCACTCTTTAACTTGGCATATTCATACCAAATATTCATACAACCGCGGGCCAAAAGTAAGAGAGAGACTTTAAGAGAGATAGGGCACAGCGTTCATTCGCTCAAAAAGCAGCACGACTGGGGAAGTACCTTAGAAGACATTCCTTAATAATAACATTAATAATTTTAATGTTGTGTTTCCGAGTGTGAGTAAGGTCGGCAGAGTTCATTGCGGTGGAGGGAAGGGTTAGCAACACTTGTTTGCTGACTTTAAAAGGCCGGCAACGCACCCGCGATAGCTCTGGTGTCGCGAGTGTCCATGGGCGGCGGTGATCACTTACCATCAGGTGACCCACTTGCTCGTTTGTCGCCCTGTGATATCAAAATAAAATTGTGCATTTCAGTAAAAAGAATAATTACTTAGTTTTAGCCCGTAGTCTGTGGGTTGGTGGTATTATACCCCCGTGCCTCGGAGAGCACGTAAAGCCATCGGTCCTGTGACTGACCTCGTCGTGTCGCTAGTCATCTCATCAGATCATGATCTCCATTGAGACTGAGATCTGATGATGTGTCTGAGATCAAGCTAGGTTGATATTATTATTATTATATATCGTTGAAGCCCTGATCACATAACAAAAACATAACTGTACAGTCAAGGCCCTGATTGTTTACACACTTCGACCTTAATAGCATTTTATTAGTAGGTATTCGCGCAATTTAATTTATGTTACCGATTGACGCATTAAATGGACATAAAACGCACCGATATTTTCTAATTGATTCCCGGACTACGACTGATTTGAAAAAGTTTACGGGCTTCTGAACGAACGGACGTAATATCTAAGCACTGATGGAGCATTTCTTAATAAATTTGGGTTAATTAAATATTTGTTCGAATACGGCAATTTTTCCCTTTGGTAGGTATTATATTTTTTAAATGTTTTTATTTCAATGGAGATGTAATCTAACATTGACAAGGGTTTCTTGCAAAACCATTTTCATTTAAAACTTTTACCAAAGACAATAGAGAGCAATTAAATATTAACTAACTGTGTCCCGCGGTTTTACCCGCGTTAAACTTTAGAAATTATAGCCTATGTGTTAATCCAGGGTGTCAGCTAACTCCATACCAAATTTTATTAACATCCCTATAGCCGTTTAGACTTGAAGAAATAACAAACATACACACTCACAAACTTTCGCCTTTATAATATTAGTGTGATAATCGACTAGGAGAAAAATACGATTCCACATGAACGTAAATTTTTACGTAATAAATTAATTTAGAATTAAATAAATTAATGTAATTAATAAGTGAAAGTGATACGTTAGTAAATTTCAAAGCTAACACTGTCTCCATATGAGGACGAGATAGAATGTAGTAATAGATTGGTCATCTTTGCATGCTCGGCAACAACACTGTTGTCAAAAGGCAACTTAACCCAGCACTCTTAGTCATACGCCCTCCTGCTGGGGATGGCTAATACTGATAAACATAATAAAGACCAAACCAAAATAAAAAAAAAAAAAATATTATTATTATTTCAATTACACATTCCTGTGCCATCGGAATATATATATATATATATATATATATATATATCAGAAAATAATGTTTGTTAAAAAACAATTGATAAATATAAAAAGAAAAGAACTTAATACAAGCTAGCTAAATATAATTACTATTCATCATCATCCATCATCATATCAGCCGAAAGACGTCCACTGCTGGACAAAGGCCTCCCCCAAAGATCTCCACAATTGCCGGTCTTGTGCTATTCGCATCCAGCAGTTTCCAGCGGCCCGCACAAGATCATCGGTCCATCTTGTAGGGGGCCTGCCCACGGTGCGTCTTCCGGTTCGTGGTCGCCACTCGAGAACCTTTCTGTCCCAACGGCCGTCGGCTCTACGAGCTATGTGCCCTGCCCACTGCCACTTCAGCTTGGCAATTCTTCGGGCTATGTCGGTGACTTTGGTTCGCCTGCGGATTTCGACATTTCTGATGCGATCCCGCAGGGAAACTCCGAGCATAGCCCTCTCCATTGCTCTTTGGGTGACCTTGAGCCTTCTAATAAGGCCCATAGTGAGCGACCACGTCTCTGTTCCGTATGTCATCACTGGCAACACACACTGGTCGAAAACTTTCGACTTGAGACACTGCGGTATTTTGGACGAGAAGATGTTACGTAGCTTCCCGAACCGTAATTACTATTATAAAATAAAGAACAATGGGCAAAAATGTATGGAACGTGGTACCCGCTCCAATAGTCCTCATTAATATATCATTGAATAGACATTTTGATGCAGAAAAACGTCTACCATGGCGCCTGTCCCTATTCACGTTTGGAAAGCAGTAATCTCACTATCTATACTTATTATTATAAAGCTTTAATCTCAGGAACTGCTAGTCCGATTTAAAAAAATCTTTCAGTGTTAGATAGCTCATTTATTGAGGAAGGCTATAAGCTATATATCATCGCTACGCTACGACTAAAAGGAGCCGAGCAGCAGGGGTGAAACCACGGGGAACAGCTTGTGTTTTATAAATGATGAAGAATTTATTACAAACTACTTATATAAGTAAAATAAAGCTAGAATAACATGATATAACACATTTAGGATTCTATTATTAAAAGAAGTAAGAAAACAAGCATTCTTTAAATACAAAACATATATTTTATCAATAAGTGAGTAGATTTAAAACATTACATATCGGTATCAACTATAACAGCATTGAGGAAAGATGCCGGAGCAGTAAATCCCGTATGCCTCGCATAGCCTAAGTACCATACGATGGACACTATATGTGCACAAGTGCCGATCGTACGTCGCCCGGTTAAACATGATTAATATATAACAAAAATATGTTTTTACACGGACATGTCGCGACTGGATTCGTCCACGCAAAAGCCAGGCATCTTCGTGTATGCCATAGTCTGGCAGATCATCAAGTGCTCCCTCTCTGTACGTTTCAATTATATATAGACCATTTGATAAATGCTCGGCACAGTAAGATCTTGCCAGTTTGAGTTGGTATGTACCTAGCGCTAATAGAATTATATCCTCCTCCGTCATTGAAGGGAAGTTTTCAATCTGGCTCGCTTCCATCCTCTGAAAATATACTCTTCTGTGGTTAAGCCGTTTTCTCTCTACATACATATGCAGAAGATTCGGGGTATCTATTTTCTGCCTTATTATATGGACGAATTCGTCTGCGTGTACGCTATCCACGATGGGTTGGTGGAAGTGATTCGTGATAGCTGCGGCAATCTTAAAATCAGTGAACATATTGGGCAGTGACTTATTAAAATATTTTTGCCGCAAGAGCTTAAAATCACGTTTAAACCGGCCATTTGCCACTTCCACAACCCACCGGCATAGCGTTACCGATCGAGCTTCATTGGATTGTTCAGTGGTCAGCTGTGTCTCTTGGCGGTTCTTTGTTGGTGGGACATAGGATTCATACCCACATTCATCAATGAGGTCCAAGCTGTCCCTAAAACCTCGATCTAATATAAAAGCATCATTTGTTCGGAGTAACCAATGTAATGGATGTTGTCCATCATTCATAATATCGCCCATTATTTGCGCATCTGTTTTTGTTGCAGCGTATGGACCCATTACATCCAATATATATCCATCAGTACATACAAGTAGGAAAGGTTTCAGTAGATTCTGAAACTTGTGTAAACTGTAGGATAATCTTTGGAATAAAAAGTTCGAGCTTTTATTTATGTAAATGTAAGTACCATCACCAATCAATAATAACTTACATAAATAAGTGGTAACTTATATACTCGTATATGTATGTTTATCGCCGGGGCCACGAGACTGTCTAAACAGGTTACTGTGGCCCTGGAAAGCAAAGGGAAACTGAAGGAACAGGGTTTTTATTAGTTAGTAAGACTGTCGTTTATCTTCAAACGCAATCAGATTTGAGAGTGGCGGCTATAGTAAAAATTGTTCCTCTTGGTAAGACCTTTTAAACGACACTACAATCATATCTATTGGAGCCGGGTACCATTTTGCTCATTCTTCTTTTATAAATGTTTTCATACAATCCGTGTAAGTACCTAAATATCTATGTAACTAGAAATAATAATGTATACAACTATATTACTACAAACATGTTCTGACTATTTACAAGCGCTTTTTTTAAAGTCTACTTGAATAAAAACCTTTTTTATTTTTTTTATTTATTTATTTAACACACAATACTATACAAGAAAAAGAACAAAGAAAAGTAAAAAGGTATAAAACATTAGGGAATTTAATCCTAGTGTTGCGGGGTACTTTACAAACAAATAATAGACCGACACAAATTTTACCTAGACGCAGAACAACTATTTGTGGGTCAAACAAATAGTTCTCTCTCAAGTCTCGTAGACTCAAACCCGCGACACAAAGCGGCGATGCGACTGTCTTAGCCGCTGCGCCACACGTGCAGTCAATTATCTGTAAGAAATGTCTTCCAGTAGACCCGTGAGAAGAGGGACTTCCATACTAAAATTAATCAGAAAAAATAACGTTTTTATCTATACAAATAAATAAAATTGAAGTTTCAATTTCAATTTCAATTTATTTATTGCTTTCATGGGTTTTACATAGGTATTTTAGATAATAATACAGTACCAAACATGAACCCTGTAAGGGCACTGCAACAATACAATATACAAACAAATATTTTTTTTGTCATAACTTTACATGTTAAACTTAAATTAAAATGAATACAATAAAATAGCACTGTGAATATCTGTAAAGTGTGTTTTATATGATTTTTCTTTATTGAATAGGCAGCGATGTAATAATGTTATTAAAAATATATATATATATATATATATATATATATATTATTATGAAGGGAATTATAAATTAGTGTTTATATTATTTATGTCAATTTTTTTGTGAGTTTTAACTAGATAGATTTTATAAATAGTTAATAAATTTAATAAATATTTATTACATGGTTTTATCATTTAAATACTCATTTATTGAATAAAAACTTTTATTTATGAGGAGCAATTTTAACTTTTTTATAAATTTGAAATGTTTTTGTTCATTTTTTATACAATCCGGTAGTTTATTATATAGCTTTACCGACATAGCTAGGGGGCTGCAAGAGTGCATTTTTATTCGTGACACCGGCAGGTTTAGTCTATTCTTATGTCGAAGTGAGTATTTTATTGGTAGATCTTCACGTTTATTAAATAATTCTGAGTGTTTACGGACGAATTTACATATTTCGAGGATGTATATACTAGGTAGAGTAAGAATTTTGAGGTTTTGGAAGAGAGGCTTGCAGCTATCGGTCTGATCTATATTTGTTAAAATTCTAATAAGTTTTTTTTGCTGTGTAAAAAGATTTGCTGCGTCAGTACTATTTCCCCACATGATTATGCCATAGCTAAGCCATGCAAAAGCATATGCGTAATAGGTTGTGAGCGCAGTTTTAAAGTCCGTCGTTTTCTTTATCTCTCGGAGGGCATACGTGAATTTAGAGAGTTTTGCCGTAATTTTTTGTATGTGTTGTTTCCAAGTAATTTGTTTGTCTATTATTAAACCAAGTAACGTGAATTTATCGACAGCCTCTAATTTAAAGTTATTATATATAAAATTTACATTAAGGGGTGTTTTTTGGTAAGGATAGAATGTCATAATTTTCGTCTTGTCAAAATTAATATGTATATAAGAAATAAGAGGCATCCAATTACACTTCCTTGAGGTATTGATGCCGTAATATTTTTCCTATCGGAGCGAATGACTGTAATTTTTTTTGATATTTCGTTGAAGTATTCGACTTCTACTTGTTGTTCCCTATTATGCAAGTAAGATCTAAACCAATCGTAGGCCTTTCCACGGATTCCGATGTTATATAATTTCTGAAGTAGTATATCAAATTGTACTTTGTCATAAGCTTTCGTCATGTCTAATAAAATACCTATAGCATAGTGTTTATTGTTAATTATATTTAATGCCTCTTGCATGTATTTGTATATTGCTAAAACTGTTGAACGTCCCTTTCGAAAACCGTTTTGACAATCATTGAATAGATTATATTTTTCACAGAAATTGTACACGCGGTCACACATGGCCTTTTCGAAAATTTTCGAAGCTGTCGGCAAGAGTGCTATTGGGTGATAGTTGTTGGGATCTAATTTAGAGCTTTTTTTATGAATTGGTTTAATTACCGCTTTTTTTAAGTCGTCGGGGAAGACGCCTTCATCGAACGACTGATTTATTAAAACGTAGAAAGGTAGAGTGAGTTCATCGGCGCACTTCTTTAGGAGGATGGGAGGCAGCTCATCAATGCCGTAGCTCATTTTGCTTTTTAAGTTTTTTATTATAGTGTTAATTTCACGTGGATCTGTTGGACTGAGATACATGGTGTTTGTAGTATGGTGGAGTGCACCAGAGCTATTTAGAACGGTGCAAGATGGTCGGACAGTTTTATCACCAATATGTGTAAAGAAGTTACTAAAGGTATTAGCTACAGTTTTCGGTTCGGTTATTATGTCATTGTTTATTTTTAAAGTAATATTGTTTCTACTGGTTTTTTGTTTTTTATTCGTTTGTTCATTTATTACTTGCCACATAGTTTTCACTTTATTGTTAGATTTTTTCATTTTGTTTATATATTGTAGTTTTTTAGCAGTTGCTACTGTAACTTTTAATATTTTTTCGTAGGTTTTATAGTGTTTTTTGAGAATATTATTACTAGTTTTCAAGGAAAGTATTTTTAGTAATCGTTTATTTTGGCATGATATTTTTATACCTTTAGTCAACCATCGTTTTGTGTATTTTGACTTTAGTTTTATTCTACGTTTAGGTATGCAGGTATTCAGTGTGTTTAGTAATATGTTTTGGAATGCCTTGTAGTTTTCATTTATGTTGTTACTAGGTACTAGAATACTGCGCCAATTAATTGAGCTTAAGGCTGTTTTAAATGTTTGCATGCACTCTTCATTATAAAATCTTTTTGTTGTGTACCAGTTACTTGTTTCATTTCCCTGTAGTATATCTAGCTCTAAGTGTATTATTGTTCCGCTATGATCAGAGAAGCCAAACTCTTCTACAGTCGTATACATTCTATTATTGTTAAAATTTGTGAATATCAAATCTAAGCAGGAAGAATTAGTTGGTGACACTCGTGTGGGGGTTGTTATGTGTTGCGTAAATTTGTATTCCAACATGAGATTTAAGAGTTGATTCGTTTTTACGTTTTTATCAAGGATATTTATATTAAAGTCGCCTCCAATAATTATATTTTGTTTAGTGTATTTAGTGTTTACATATGTCAATATTAAGTGTAGTTGTCTGATAAATACTTCTTCCTCTCTTCTATTCCAGTACAAAGTGATTAGTAATAGATTTTCAATAGGCAGTTCTGTAGCGCATACTTCTATAATATAATCTATAGACATGTCAGAGATTTCAGGTTTTTCAATATATTTTATATTATCTTGTACCAATATGCAGACACCGCCACCTGCTCGATTTTTCCGACTGTAATTTGCTGCATATTTGTATCCACTGAGTTGAGCTGTATCCATTTTCTCTGGGGATAGCCATGTTTCCGAAATACATATGGCTTGATATATTTTAGTATCTTCCATGAAAGCCTCCAGTATATGTCTTTTATTGTAAAGGCTTTGTAGATTTTGGAATAAGGCTTTGAATGGTAAGCACTTATTCACGAAAAGTATGGTTCGTCGATATTCTATTCGCATTTGTAGTATGTGAGCGGATTGTGTTGCTTGTCTCTTCTATAGATGTGCTGTTGGATTCGCCTCTACGCGAACGGTTTTGATTCTGGTATAGGTATGTCTTTTCTGGTGTGGGTACTGTCGAGACGGGAGCATCAATATATTTCATTCCGTCGACAATTAATGTATTGTTCCTTATTACAGCGTGGTGTCCAGTTTCCCTCGCCTTGATTAATTTTTCTCTGAGTTTTCTTCGAAGTTGTAACGCTTGGTCATCTAGGTATAAGTCTATAGTTAAACCTGTATTTCTAAAGAACCTTTTGCTCTCGAGAATATATTTTGTCATTCTTTTAGATAGAAGTTCAATCACTAGGGGTCTTTTTTGTCCTTTCTTTCCAATTCTTGATAAGTCCTCAATATATCCAGTCAAGTCTAAATTTAATATATCTTTAAATGCGTATATTATTCTGTCGTGGACGTCATACTCGTTTTCTTCGTAATGCTCTGTGAGGCCGTATAAAACTAGCTTTTTTGAGTTGCTATCTGTGTTTTTGTATAATTCGGGTTCATTTGGTCTCGTATGTACTATTGTTGGGTTTAAGGCCGTGGTGGCGTGTGTTTGTAAATTGCGTATTTCTTCCGCCAACCTGGTCGTTTCAATTTGTAGATTGTCAATGTTTGTATTTATTTTGTTCAATAAAACTTGTTGTTCATTTTTTTCTTTCGATATTTTTTTGTTTGAATCTCCTGGTTTGTTGATACCTAATTTATTATATAAGCTTTGTATTTCATGCGTAATAATTTTTCTAATTTCCTGTATTAGGTACTGGTTATTACAGTTTAATTTAGTGTCGATAATTTCTTCTAATAAATGTCGTTGTTTGTCTTCAGTAACATATTTAGTATTTTTATCAGGCTGAATTGTGTCACCTAATATGCTAGAATCCTCTTCCGACATTAAAACTGTATTATCTATGTAAGAGCGGTGAATATTACCCCTACGCATGGTGATGTTTTGGTCCTCGGAGACATCATCTTGATTTACTTGGATATTTTCTTCTGTGATCCGTATTGGTGTATTTATATTTCCCTTCTTTGGCATGCTGCACACACATGTTGGACATTTCCATTGTCTTTTTAAGTCTTTGTTCATGTTATAGTATTTTGTACATTGATGTTTGCACAGTTAAGATCGTACTTCTTTTCGCATATCGAACATACCAGATGCTCTTTTAGAACAATTTTCTGTAAGCAACCATCACATGTATATGTTGGCGCCATCTTTGGCTGAGGGACCGAGTCTAGTCTACAGATTTTAATTACAATATTTGCAGTATAGCTATTAGTAGTATAATATTATGTTCTGTTTAAATATTGATATTCCTCTAGTAAGTATAGTCCTTACTCAATATTTAATAATCGTCAAAAAGAAGATACCCAATGATCTGTGGTTCGAACCGGCGACACCTCGGAGTTACCGACGACGAGTATCGCATGCAGCCGCTAGGCTATCCGTTCGATATGTCAAGTTGCGAATTTAGCGATCTGCTTCTAAGCTGACGGAGATAAATTTCATTGGGTGGTTAACATTAGTGTCGGTACCCTCGTATCACCGTCAACACAAAAGATCATTTATTATCACTATTTATCACTTTATTTGGTCTTATTTCACTGTTTTTTCACTGTTTTTTTTGTCACTGTTAATGTTTTATGTGCACTGTTCGTAATGTCTTAAGCTTGATAATTGTTGATCCAGATATGTATTATGTGATCTAAGCACATATATTTGTCCACTGTTTTTGTTTGGTTTTGGTACTTAGTTCTTGAATAATTTCACGAGATAACATTTTGTGAAGTTGTTTATGTCATAAGATCACATTTCAAATATTCTTTACATTGATTTATTCGCTTTTACTATAATAATATTATTAAATACGCGGAGCTACTGTTTACCGTGGCACACCATGACACATGAAGTGTCTGTTTGTAATATTGAAATAACCTATTTTTACTACGTGTATGTGAATATATATACTTTATTTATTTTATTTTATTTGGAACAACAAACAATTACACAATAAATGTTACAAAAATATTATTACTAATAAACCATTGTGTAATCCACAACGTTATTCACAGAATACATATAATTAAGGTGATTCACACTATACACTAAATGTAGTTAGTAGAAAACTTAACTAGCCAATTACAAATTTACAATATACGGTACATACTCCAAAATAACATTTATAACAATTTTTGTCTGTCTGTCTGTCTGTTTGTTCCGGCTAATCTCTGAAATTGCTGGACCGATTTTGATGGGACTTTTATTGGGAGGTAGCTGATGTAATAAGGAGTAACTTAGGCTACTTATATTTTTGAAAAAAAAAAACTAAATAAACTAATTAACACGCGGACGATGTCGCGGGCACAGCTAGTTTATTATAAAACTTTAAATCAAATTGGCGAGGTTAGTAGAAACTTGCCTTTCACGATGCAGGTCGCGGGTTTGAGTCCCACCCAGGACAGATATTTGCGTGCCTGAACATGTCTGTTTGTCCTGAATCTGTGTGTATCTATATAAGTATGTGTTTCCGAAAAATACAAAAATAGTATCTGTAGTATATTAGTTTTCTGGTTTCCATAAAACAAGCTCTACTTAGTTTGGGATCATCAGAGAGTTAGGGCCGTGTAGTGTGTAAAAGAAACACCGGCTAAGTGCGAGTCGGACTCGCGCACGAAAGGTTCTGTACCATCTATAATAAAATAAAATCGTAGGAAAGTCAAAACTGTACATTAAATATTTTTTTAAAGGATACTTTGAGGCGTGATCTTCAATCGATATCGAAGTCAAAAATATAGTTTTTAGAATTTTAGTCTGTATCTACGTCCGGGCTAAACTCAAAAATTACTGCATGGATTTACTTCAAAATTTGCATGAATATTACTAAAAGTTCGGGTCAACATAATAGGCTACATATTATCTGGTCTGGGAGGTAGTGATAATTTATAAAATTTCACGCCGCGGTCCCAGCTAGTTATGTATAAAAACGAGCAAAAAATTCACGTTTGTTGTATGGGAGCCCCTTAAATATTTATTTTTAGTTGTTATATTGCTATTTGTTGTTATAGCGGCAACAGAAATACATCATTTGTGAAATTTCAACTGTCTAACTATCACGGTTCATGAGATACAGCCTGGTGACAGACGGACAGACAGACAGCGAAGTCTTAATTAATAATAGGGTCTCGTCTTACCCTTTGGGTACGGAATCCTAAAACGTGTCTTTATCTATAGATATCGAAAGAGTTATTCAAAATAAGAATATGGACGCTTCATTTTTCTTTTTTAAACCAAGATTAAACATGATGTCATAGAGTCTCAGGGTAGACAAGATTAGTTTGCATTTTATCTGGCAACACAATGTAGCCATTGTGAGCCTTAACAAACAGTTGGTAGATAGAATTTTATTCTACAATTTGCTGCAAAGAATAAAAAATGCACAAAGGAGGATGAAATACCATATTATTTAAGCTCGACATCCCAATTTCTGTTATTCTTTTCATTTTTATTTATAAATCAAAGCTCACACTATTGCAATAAAATACCTGGGTATCGAAGTAGTTAATATACATTACATGTGTCTGCGAAACATTCGTTTCACAGCTATTTTGATGACCTTATTTTCTAGACATAAGGGCAATAACTTTGCGTTAATGCAGCTTTTATACTAGTCAAAAGTGCAACAAGACGAGTTATTGAAATAGTTTTATCTGCCCAGCGAGCACCAATCTTAAATGGAGAAATATCCCGACGGTAAGATATCATTTAAGACATATCGCTACGTAGACATACGCATAAGTTAAATACTTTTAGCCTGGGCATACTTTCATATCAGCTGATCATTTACGTAGTACACGTAGTAGAAATCACAAATTAACTATTTGATTTGATTTGACATAATGCAGAGTCTCTTTTTGGACCACATAGAAAGTTGCCGTGTGTGGTAATTTATTTATTTATTTATTTAGGACAACTTACAAAACATACACTAATACATCGAATACATACATGTTATAAAATTACGTGCTAAATGTTGCTTTAGTTACAATTCGCCACGGCATGGTAAAGTACAGTTCATTTTTTTTTATTTACTTACTAAACTTAAGATTAGTATAACTACTTAGATTACTACAAATTCATAGAGTACTAAAAACATTAACTCATATACATTCAGTCAAAAAAGTATTGGGAATGGATGATTTGTTTATGGTTCCAAATTCAAATTTTTGTTTTTTTTTTGTTGTTGTTATAATAATAATAATATCTGGGGACAGTGTCACACAGATCATCCTAGCCCCAAACTAAGCAAAGCTTGTACTGTGGGTACCAGGAGACGATATACATACTTATATAGATAGATAAATACTTAAATACATAGAAACTCAGAAACAAATATTCGTGCTCATCACATAAATATTTGCACTTACCGGGATTCGAACCCAGGACCACCAGCTTCGTAGGCAGGATCACTACCAACTAGGCTACGGTGACCGTCTTCCGTCCGTTTTTTATAAATATGATTCAAATTAGAAAAGGGACGACTTCAAAGCTCGGCCTCCCGCAGTCATTCCTTACAATTATCATAACGGCGTACTGCCGTGTTGTCAATACGATCTCTTCACTACCAAAACAGGCTACGCGAACCACTGGAGAGCACTCCAGCGATCTGAACAGCGTAGCTTCCACAACTGAACTGACATAAGTGAAACTAAAGCTTTATACAGCTTTTAGGCTCTGATAACCATATTTTGAGGCTTCCGTAACCAAATGGCAAAAAACGGAACCCTTATAGAGTCGTCATGTCTGTCTGTATGTCCGTCCGTATGGCACAGCCACTTTTTTCCGAAACTATAAGAGCTATACAGTTAAAACTTGGTAAGTAGATGTATTGTGTAAACCGCATTAAGATTTTCTCACAAAAATAAAAAAAGAACAATAATTTTGGGGGTTCCCCATACATAGAACTGAAACTCAATTTATTTTTTCATCGTACTCATAATTGTTGCGTATCTATGGATAGGTCTTCAAAAATGATATAGAGGTTCCTAATATATTTTTTTTTTAACTGAATAGTTTGCGCGAGATACACTTCCAAAGTGGTAAAATGAGTGCTCCCCCCATGTAACTTCTAAAATAAGAGAATGATAAAACTAAAAAAAATTATGATGTCCATTACCATGAAAACTAACAAATAAAATTGGTTTGGACGAGATCTAGCAAGTAGTTTTTTTTAATACGTCATAAATCGTAAATCGCAATTTACCTTTAATTTAATCAGCTGAAATACTTGCTGCTATGGAACCCTTCATGTGCGAGTCCGACTCGCACTTGGCCGGTTTTTTAACCTTGTTATGTCCCGAA
Organism: Pseudoips prasinana; assembly: GCA_951640165.1. Classification (NCBI taxonomy): domain Eukaryota; kingdom Metazoa; phylum Arthropoda; class Insecta; order Lepidoptera; family Nolidae; genus Pseudoips; species Pseudoips prasinana. The sequence continues at coordinate 24,613,781 of OX621260.1, forward strand.
GAGAATATAATATTTTCTTCGAATAAAATATAGTTGCCCATAAATTAGTTATCACTTCTTAGTATATTTAAGCCTTAGAAAAGATGCCTTCGATCGATGTATAGGCTATAATGTAGAGACAGTTGTTTGCCTTGCTTCAGACAAGAAATACAAACTACCGTCACTACAATAAAATAAAAAATTTGATAAATCTTTCATTTATGTATTCGTTATTGTCAAGAAGGCTTGTATGAAAAAATAAATGCAAATATTTCAAAATAAGAGAAAAAATAGTGTACGAATGAGAGAGAAGACTGTGAGACGTTGTATTTTCTTTTCTTTTGGTTGTTGTTTCATATGTTATATGTGTGTGTTTTGCTATATGTTTTTTCTCGGAAGGAAATTTGAAAACCTTGTTCATTACAATGCATTAAAATAATTATTAAAATATTTTTTTTTTATAAATAACTTCATTTGTTAACTCAAATTGCCCTTTTGAGAAGAATGTTGAAATCATATTTATTTAACACCTATGTACCAGTACCAGTTTACGCAATAAATTTAGTTTTATATGTCTTCTTACTAATCGCCTCAAAACAAAACTCGTTTACCCCTTGAAAGTAAAATAAAGGAAAACTTACTTCAAAAGAGAAATCTTATTCCCACCACTATTCTTGTTGAAAGTCAAATCAACATTAAAATCTTTGCGAAACTTTCGCATTTGGAACAAACTTAAGCGTACCTACACGACGCTCAGTACAGTTGAGCGACTGAACTCGTTAACGCTGCACTACCCATTTCTTGAGCGCGCGTAAAATGCTTAAGCCTCTAGTACACGTATCACATAGTATCAGATTGCGCTATTGGTTGCGAGAATGATGATAGTAAAAGCCGGTATACAGTGACACCGTTTTGTAGCATTGCCGTAGTATTCGCGTAGCGTTCGTAAAGCGTTGTTACTTAGTTTTCGTAGCCTAGTAAGCTTAGCATAACAGTTTTTAGGGTTCCGTACCCAAAGGGTAAAACGGTACCCTATTATTAAGACTTCGCTGTCCGCCTGTCTGTCAGTCCGTCTGTTACCAGGCTGTATCTCATAAACCATGATAGTAAGACAGTTGAAATTTTCACATGTGATGTATTTCTGTTGCCTTATTACAACAAATACAGTAATACAATAATAAAAAACAAAATAAAATAGATATTTAAGAGAGCTCCTTTACAACAAACGTGAATTTTTTGCTTGTTTTTATAGATAATGGTACGGAACCCTTGGTGCGCGAGTCCGACTCGCACTTGGCCATTTTTTTTTAATCAGAGTAGATCAGGGACATCTGCTTGTTACGCTTCGAAAACGCGCCAAATCAAGAAACCTAAATACCTAGTTTTATATCACACATCATCAGCTTGATAACGTCCTCTGCTGGACATAGGCAAACCCCCAAAGGTTTCTAAAACGTTGCCGTTGTCACCGCGTTTGGCACGCGAGTTGTCGACCTTAGTTCATCTAACTCGACAACTCGCATGCCAAACGCGGTGACAACGGCACACAGGAGTAAGTACACAGAAGGCGATGCTGGCCGACTACCTTGTGTATCACTTAGTCGCCATTTACGTCTCTCACGGGATCTGGTCTAGGGTGGTCCTGTTGTTCTTTCTGGGCCGGAAACTACACCATCTTGGGTGGGGATGGAACCCCCTCTCACTGGCTTAGCAGTCAGAGTAACTAACCACAAGACCAAGAGGCCAGTCAATGGAAATATAGGTAGATATATGAGTTTAATATAATAATAATATCCTGGGACATTATTCGCACACGGCCATCTGATCCCAAACTAAGCAGAGATATATTACATATACTACGTTTCTTTTGTAAATATTTATATAGATAATTAAACCCAGGTTCAAGTCAAACAGACATGTTCATGCACACAAATACCTGTCCTGGATGGGAATCGAACCCACGACCTGCGGCCTTAAAGGTAAGCATTTACTCACCACGTATCACACCCATAATTTTGTAGTGGTTCTACAATCAAATTTCACTTTGAAAGTTACAACAACTTGTAGAAAAACAAGGTTAAAGGAAGTGTCTAACTTTATTTTCATAAAAAGAACATTTTAGAGGCCGCGGTTGCTCGCTTTCAACTTTGCACTTTTTACAATAGAAACTTTAACTTTAGACGCGACACTCTCATCAATTTTCCATCCCTGTTTGTATATTTCAACACAATCGAGTTATGGAAAATTAAAGTGAAAATCTGTAGCGTCTGAACGGGGAAAACAAACTTAATGAATAATAAAACCTGGCGACTGTCCATTAAAACTGAAATACTGAAGCCGTTTTTTCAAGTAGCTTTATGGCGCATCATTAATTATAAACTTAATCTATACATCTATACTCTATACATACAAATAAATAAAATTGGAGTGTCTGTTTGTAATATTGAAATAACCGGTTTTGACTACATACATATGAATATATACGGTACATAAACCAAAATAACATTTTTTACAATTTTTGTCTGTCTGTCTGTCTGTTTGTTCCGGCTAATCTCTGAAATGGCTGGACCGATTTTGACGGGAAGTTGATGCAATAAGTAGTAACTTAGACAACTTTTACTGTAGAAAAAGTCTTTTATTTTACAAAAAAACTAAATAAACTAATTAACACGCGGACGAAGTCGCGGGCACAGCTAGTCAATAATAAAACGAAACTAAGAAGCTAACTAAACGCGTGAACTTGTAGAAACATGATTAGTAAAATACAGAAAAATAAGGAACTATATTTGTCACAGTTTACAGTTGTCTAATAGTTAAGCGCTTCCATTAGATATCCATATTGAGGGAGCTGTGAAAAAATATGTTATCCACCATTTTGTGGCGGCACGGCGGCCATCTTGGTCCGATTTTCATCAAACGTACTTAAGAACATTCCAGACTAATTAAAAATGTAAACAAAAAAATACAAAATCGGCTCATCCGTTCGAGAGCTACAATTCCACAGAGAACTTTGTGATCTTCACAAGTACAAGTGTATGTTACCATAGCCAAGTGATGATTTAATAACCGAAGCAAAATTTAATAAAAACTAGCTGTGCCCCGCGGTGTTACCCGCGTTAAATTTTATAAATTTTCTTTGCTATAAACCTCACGGAGCCCGAGACCTTTCCAACGAATGCAAAACCGTGGAAATCGGTTCGTGCGTTCTGGAGTTATAGCGTCAGGAAGGAAAACCCGACTTATTTTTATATAGTAGACTAGCTGTGCCCCGCGGTGTTACCCGCGTTAAATTTTATAAATTTTCTTTGCTATAAACCTCACGGAGCCCGAGACCTTTCCAACGAATGCAAAACCGTGGAAATGGGTTGGTGCGTTCTGGAGTTATAGCGTTAGGAAGGCAAACCCGACTTATTTTTATATAGTAGATATAATAATTAGTAGTAACCAGATTTTTTTTTGTATTAATTATGTGAATTAGGCACAGTAAATTGCCAATACTTTTATTATAGAAACAAGGTTGGAAATAGCATAACTTCCCAAACGGGTACGAAGAGAGAACATTAAGTCCAATACGATCATGGTACTCTCATCTCATCTCTTCACTAGGTCAATAAACTTTGGAGAGATTCATTAAACTATAGTAACGAAATATTGAAAAATAAAAAGTACTCGTTAATTTGTATTATAAGAACATTTATGAAATGAAATAATGAAATTTATTCAGCACTTGGGTATTAACATACACTTGTACTTGTCAAGCTCACAATGCACTACATAAACATAGTCGAATACTATACAAAAATTACAAAAAAAAAATAATTAGTCCGTCCGTGCGGTCTGTTTTCTCAGATATATTTCTTACATACTAAAATAAATAACAAGTTACTAATCTATTATTTTGAAATTTAGTTGTACTATATTAAAATTAGGGATTGAAGGCAATGAGCATTTGGCTAGCGCAGAAGGCTCTTAACCAGTAGCATAAATTGAAAAAGATTAATACCTGAGGCCACCCTTTTGGGATTCGGGCCACAGCTCAGGGGGCCGCTGAAGCAAAAGGACAGAATTCTAAGACAGGGTGTCAGTTGGATGGGATCACCGATGACGCGTTAAGGGGCCAAAGCGATCCTCGCCACTGAGGAACCTACCCTAGTTAACCTGCGGCTTTCTCTAGCCACCTAGGTGGACGACCCGGAGAAGGAGAATTTGATAAGCTATTAAATTTATAAATCTATCTTGGCATCACTTACAAATTGCCATATAACCAAACAACTGATGAATATAGAATTATATTTGTAAAAACATACATATCATAGATAAATCATAAATTCGCTCCTAAAATAAATATGCATGATGGAGTCATTTTCGTAATTATTGTACCGTTTTCTGCAAAAAAAACTTTGCCACCAAACAGTTACAACATTGTGAACGACAAGAATAGTTTAGCCGTTGAGTCGTAAAACCGGGCTATCAATCTCCGACAGCACTAAACATGGAACACAAAAAGAAATCTCACAAAAAGAAATCCGATCCGTGATTACCAAACGTTATCTGTGACATAAATGAATGCCATAAAACGATTATCAGTCATCTACACAGCGCCGCGTCCATGTAAACACAGGCTATTGATTCCGAGCACCCGACCGCTTGTGCAAACAACAAGTAATAAATGAACAAGCAAATATAATTTATTACCGTCAGATTACTCACCACGGTGACATTGGCACTCACATAAAATCGCTTAAATTCAAATCGTCGTGTAGGTTGTAGGTCCCGCGCGGTCGCACAGGATTGAATCGCTTAAGCGACAATGTCGTTTCGGTTCGCCTCAAATTACTCGAATGGGTTTTCGATATACCCCCATTTGATGGCGAGCCCTTTTAAGTTAGGTGAAAGCTCCTGGCGCAAATTGTAACCACTAGCCGTAATGGTAACACGTAGTATCTATTAGGGCGCCATTCTACAACGTGTTACATAAATAGGGCGGGATTAAGGAGCTCAATAGACCCAATAACAGGGTCGAAATTCATAAATACCCGTTCGATAGGCCCGGGTTCAGACTTTAGTTGCTAAGTATTTTATTGGAGGGCAAAGGCAAAATCTAATCAACTAGTTGTATGTATCCACCTTGTTGGTAAATAACAATATGTAATTTACAAGGTGTTTACCTTGTAAATTACATATTGTTATTTAGCATTTGCGAACATGGAAAAAAAAACACATATTAGTCTCCAATCAAAAGTGCGAGCTTGTTGTGTAGGTTTTGTAGCAGAATTGAGTTTATTTTTCGTCTATAACATTCTTATAAAGATTTCTAGATCCCAGTGATTGCAAAGCGAAACATTTCGATATTTAGCAGCAATGATATATAATACTCTTATAATACAACCACAGGTGTTTTATTATCATAAAATTCACTTCACTCACATATATAAATTACAATTTAATTTAAATAATGCAATATTTTTCGAAACTCAGGTGTGTGTGGGTTTTTTTTCTATGAAGGAAAAGTGATTGAATCGTATTTTGTTATCAATTTTGTGTTTTATAAACAACCACATTTGAAATTCATGTTTTCAATAAAGTGAACCTGTTAGTATTACCTAACAAAGTACCCACAAAAGCAGATTTGGCTGTTGCCAGCCCCTTGAAAGACAACTAAATCGGCCAAGCATCGTATTGAATGAAGCAATGACAGACACGGATACTATATACAAACGTATAATCTTCCTATTTTCTTTATCTGTAAGTGGTTCAGTTTTGCGGGCGGATTAGGTAATCGTACAGACACCAGCACATCAAGCTACCCAATCTGTCAAATTTCCCCAATTGAAAGTGAACCTTATGCTTATGTGATAGAGTTGAAAATCTATAAAAGAAATTTGACAGATTGGGGTAGCTATATGTGCTGGCGTCTGTACATTATTGTTATACTGTGTACTTACGTTTGAATTAAGAAAATATCGTTACGGAAAAACCGTCCGTGGAGTTCATCCTAATGCCGTATAAACACGAATTCTTGTTCTAACTTACACAAAATTACGCCGACATGAGAAAATATAAGATTGGCCAAAGCACAGTGTAATTATGTACAGTACGGAAACTAAATCTAGTTGTTGAAATAATTACCCACACTCTATTGTGGCAATAGGGTTGTTACTTTAATGATAATATATTGGGACATTATTCACACACGGCCATCTCATCCCAAACTAAGCAGAGCTACTACTATATACTACTTATGTAAATACATGCTTACATAGATAATTACAGACTCAAGACAAACAGATATGTTCATGTACACAAATATCTGTCCTGGGTGGGAATCGTACCCACGATCTGCGGCGTGCAAGGCAAGCATTTACCAATGACGCCAATGTTTTTGATATTGATTATATTTTTATTAAAATATTTTTGTTTTAAATATCAGCAGTTAATTTAAAATACGATAGCGGTTTTGATGAACCCGAGTTCAAAAACAGCCGTATAACTAAATTTGAATTTTATAGCATTATTCGCAGCGTTAATCTAATCTCAAAAATGGGAAATCATAAATTTAATCATCCGACGGGTCTCGAACCTGCACCATCTACCAATCCGGGGTAGGATATATCATACCTACCCCGGATTGGTAGATGGTCCAGGTTTAAGACCAGCCGTACAACTACCCAATACGCGTAGCATTTGTAAAACTTATATGTGACCACTCGGAGCACTCTCTATTGGCAGCACCGCGACAACTGCTTATGGGTCTTCTCTTGTCGATGCGTAAATTTGTGTCAGTGTGCGGTTTTGAACGTTTGTAGTTAGTTTCCGTACTGTATATATTTTTATACTGTGGCCAAGGTTTACGTAGCCCGATTTTAATCGAAGGGACATCGATGGTACCAGGCCGAAGTTGTATTTATCTTTAAAAATGCGGAACAAATGAAGAGCCGTTTTTTGTTGCCTTTCAGTCCTTTGTAAACTCTGGTGGTTCGAAAAACTAATATTTTGCCGAAAAGTTTTTATTGCGTTTGTTATGATATCCTTGGAGTGGATTCCGACGATGAATTTTGCAGATCCGCTTCGTGATTTCACTAAAAACACTTTCAGAGTGGCGGCGGCGGCGGCGGCGGGCGGCATTCTATATATATACATCTGAGTTATATAACTTCATTCGTGCCACTCCTGTGACGGCTCCAATTTATTTATTTTCCTTCTTATTTACAAGGTTAGAAGCCTGCGTTTCGTTTTAAGGTTAATATTTCTCGTTTCTCTGTTTATATTTTCCGTCTTTTGGTTATTTTGAACAAGGATACAGTATTGTAATAATAAGATCTAAAAGGCTAAACTAATAGATTGCAACTCATGAGGCATTTTTTTAGGAAAATAAAATACTGATATATCTCTTAAATGTTTTTATTGCTTCTTCCTAAATACTTAGGATATTCATTACAAAACATACTTTTAACAACAGTTCAAGTAAAATTTCTTTACGTACCCTTGACTTGAGGAGTAATCTGGTGAACTCGTTACGAAAAGTGTGATCTCGCGAACGGAACGAAAGTTGAGAGAGAGATATAAGTTATGTAGTGAAGATAGGAAGAGTGAGAGTTACTTTTCATGTGAATGCGTGACAAGAGCATTACAAAAGGTGTGATCTGGCGAACGGAACTGAAGTTTAGAGGGAGATAGAAGTTAGTGAAGATTGAAAAAGTTAGAGTTACACTTCTTAGAATAGTACACTTAGAATAGTATGTTCAGAATCGTTTACTGAATCGATTTATATCATTTTTAATATAGTTCATTTTTTATTCCAAAAATAATTAAAACTACGTAAATTATGTAATATTAACCCTGTACAGTCAAAACATATTGAAATGGACTGTAAGTCAAATTAATAAGACTTTTAAAATTGTAGTTTATTTTTGTTCAAACAAATTCCATTATTCAATACAAAATAAAGAAAAATAAACTTTATTCCAAGAAACTTATTTAGTAAATAACAATGCATATACATCTTAAATAAAAAGTTAAGTGTATGTATTATGATTACAACATAATATTCTAATTGGGGTGTTTGAGGGTGTGCGTTAATTACGTTAAATGTTGTACCTATAGGGGCAAGAGAGAGACCCAGTGAATGCTTTACGAGAGCATTACGAAAGTGTGATCGGGCGAACGGAACGGAAGTTGAAAGGGAGATATAAGTTTATTTTTCCCACAGCCAGTTATCTTTCGTATATCTAAGTATTTACTTCAGTCGTGTGGTCTAAAAAACTCTAGTTTTATTTCTGAACCAAAATGTTTTTTGTAATAATAATAAATTGTTTAAGTCTCCTCGCTTACATAACTTATATCGAAAAGGTGTCTGAAGTAGACCTGGGTAACGGATCACCAGGTCCTTCCCCGCAGGAAAGTCATAACATATTTTACATTTTTATAAAATACTAGCTGAGGCCCGCGGTTTGACCCGCATTCGCGGTGTTAAGATTTGCCCGTGTTTGCTAATTGCATGAGTTACGTAGGGCTTTGAATGTTCCAGTTTCAGTTAATGGCGGTCGTGCCACAGTAAACATCGACTCCGCAAACGAAAAATATTTTTAAATAGTAAAACAAGTTATTAGTGTATATGTTATAAACAAATGTATTAAGTGTACTATTATACAGATTTCTTAGCGTTGGCAAATAGTAATATTCGTCATTACTCCTAAAAGTGAACCAAAATTATCCAACTAACAAGTGAAGTTATCTACAAGAAAACTACATAATAACACTCCATTTCAACAATAACGAAGACCGATATAAAAGAACGAAGGAATTTGCCATAAACTGTGAGTGATTTTAAAATAATTATCACAACAAACTGTTAATGCATCGAACAGACTTCATGTGACGAAATTTAAAACTGGACTTTGAACCCTTATAATGACTGGCAAAAGAAATTCGAAGTACCTACTCGTATAAATTATCGTACTATGTACTACTTGTGAATTTCGACATTAAAACTAAGAGCTATCTGGTCTTGTGGTATAGCGTTGGACTTGACGAGTGTGGTAGGGCGTTCTAATCCTGCACAGTATGCAGTGACTTTTTGTGACAATATTTGGACCAAAACATCATTCTTAGTTATAATTACGATTATTCTCATGACTTTAAGAGGACTTAGACAAATAAATAATTTATTAATTGATGTTTAACTACACGGACGGTGATGCCCATAGAAATAGAATTAAACATCTATACAACATTGTAATTAAAGTTATAATACAACAAGAAAAATGGCTGAACACACAAGCCTAATGTCTAATAGTAATTACACAAGCAACATAACGATGAGAAACAAAAACAAGGACCTTACTGCTACACACAGTTCGTTTGGGGCAGATTCAGAATTCTCAGGAAACGAGGAAGAATATACATCACCTTCTTCAACCCCCACTTTCGATTTAAACCGAAGCTATCGAGACTTATACACTAAAAGTGCAAATGATGAAGTAAAAGAACTGAAAATGCGAATAAGTCTACTCGAAGATAAGTTAAAGACAGCAGAAGCTGAAATAGATAATTTACTGTTAGAAAATAGCTCTCAAGCTAAACAAATCAGTGATTGCAACTTAAAAATAAAAAAATTAACACATATATGTACAAGTGTTTCCTCAAAGAAATCTTCAACCAAAATAAAACGTAGAAGTCTTATCAGAACTAAGCTTGACTTTAAAAATATGCAACAAAGCCCCAACCAGCAAAGTGGACTAAATAACACGATGCATGAAGACACAAAGATAATAGATGTTGAGGAACCAAACATTGTTTATGATACAATGCCATTACAGGTAACACCAGAGCGCGCCACTGATCCACTAGACAGTGCGGTCACTACGAGCCAACGTAACATACTCTTGAAAAACGTACAACCAACTAGACTTTGTATAATTAGTGATAATAATATTAATAATATCTTGCGTATTGCCGAAAACACATTTACCAAAGCAAAAATTTGTCATTATTGCATGCCTAAGGCGGGTGTTTCAGAACTACTGGCAACACTCGACCAAAAACTTGTAAACTATACTTTGAATGACTATTGTATTATTCTTATAGGGGAAAAAGACTTTTTAGTCTCGAGTGATTATGAAAGAATTGTTCTCTACATAAAATGTAAACTAGAAAAGATTATGCATACTAACGTTATCCTATGTTCTCCGAACTTTAAATTGAAGTTGAATGTTAATTTATTTAATACAAGAATAGAAGCTTTCAATCGGCTTTTGTACCTAAGTAATCAATCTTTTAAATATGCATACATGTTTGACACCAATAACCAACTTGATTATACATATGATATGTTTTCTAAATATACTGGAAAAGTCAATCAGAAAGCTATGGTTAATGTGTTCAACAACTTGAAAAACTATTTAATGTTATTTCCAAACTTTTCGTGTGAAAATAATTGTAACAACGATAACTTACGTATATATGATTATAAATGCATGGAAAAAGGCCAGTTAAAACGCGGTACAATTCCTTACTACTTTAAAAAAATGACAAAACCCAACCAAAACAAAGAAACATTTTTTCGTCAGTAAAGACGTCTCTATTGAAGGAATTGCAAATGACTCCATAGATGATTTATTGTGCAACCATTTAAATTTCTTCCATCAAAATATGTGTGGTCTAAATAACAAAAAAGATGCCTTGGAAATATATCTGGATAGTCTTAAAAGCCACATGAATTATTAGTGAGCATTTTCTTAACGAAGAACTAGCATCTCTGTTAAACCTCTCGAAGTATAACGTGGCATCATATAATACTAGAGCTAACAAGTTAAGAGGAGGGACCATTATTCTAGTTGACTTGGACCGAGAATACAAGGAATTGCCCATAGCTAATAAGTTATATAAAATTGATTGTTTTGAATTATGTTGTGTTAAAGATATTTTAACCGGTCTTTCCGTGTGTTGTTGCTATCGTACTCCTTATGACAAAAACTTTGACTCTTTTATAGAGCGGCTTGAAAAGCTTTTAGAACATTTCTTTAACAAGAACTGTGTTATTTGCGGTGACTTTAACGTTGACTTACTGACTGAAAATAAGAAAAAGAATGACTTATTAAATTTATTGACCTGCTATAATTTTAGACCTCTAATTAAATCAACAACATTTATTCGCAATGACTCACGATCTTGCATAGACAATATCTTCACCAATTTACCAGACAGCAGTGTAGTAAGCTGTGCAGTTGACCATAATGGCTTGGCAGATGGGCACGCGGGATTACTTTGTAGTACAGTCTTTGTGAGCAACGAATTATATAGAAGATCGAAAAACCGAGTATATCAAACTACAAAAAGAATTTTTACTGCCAAATCCAGACTACATTTTAGAAATTTACTTTTGAATCATAACTGGCACGATTTTGGAATAAATTCATTTATAAAACAATTTGAAGAAATTTTCTTAAGCTCCTTTAGAAAAAGAAAACTTCAAGTTAACCTAACACGTGACACACAACTGCGTTGGTTGACTAAGGGAGTAAAAGTTTCTAGTAAAATGAAACGATTTCTCTGTGCTGGCAAAGGAAATAAACAAAATGAGACTGTAATAAGTTACAGACAAAAATATATTATGTTGTATAGAAGAGTTATAAATATGGCCAAAAAGCTCACAATACAAGCTAAATTAATGAAATCGAAAAACATCTCAAAAGATGTTTGGAAAGTGATAAACAAACACAGAAATAAGAGGGCAAGAACCAGAACTAAATTAATTTTGAAAACAAACAATACGATTGTATCAGAACCATCAAATATTGTGGATATCCTTGCGAAGCAGTTTGAATCTAACTCAACAAAAACTCAACACTCCACAAACGCTGTAATGGACATTCTGGAAAAAGGTGCAAAAAGGGTAACTAATAACCTCATCCTTGACCCGGTTACTCCTTATGAGGTATATGAAATAATAAAAGAGATGGATAACAAAAAGTCTTGTGGCTATGATGACATTCCCATCTCAGTAATAAAAGATAACATAGACATACTAGCAGAACCTCTAAGTGTTTTTTATAATAAATGTTTTGACGATGGCATTTTCCCAGACCAACTGAAAATTGCTAAAATTGTACCTGTACATAAAAAAGGTTCAAAAACTGATCCAAAGATGTACAGACCAATTTCCTTGCTGCCCATCTACTCAAAAATTTTAGAAAAATTAATTAAATCTAGATTACTGAGACATTTTAACTTAAATGGCGTGCTGAATAAAAGCCAATTTGGCTATCAAAAACGTGTTGGGACGCAAGACGCAGTATCTACTCTAGTTAAGGACGTAGTTAGTAGAATGAATGACAAACAGAAAGTAGCTGGGCTGTTCTTAGACTTAAGTTCAGCATTTGACACAATAGATCATAAATTGCTACTAGTTAAACTTGAGTATTACGGTGTGAGAGGCAAAGCTTTGGAACTTCTCACATCATATTTAAAAAATAGGAAGATTTTTGTAGAGCACAAAGCAGTAGTATCAATGACAAACTCTTCTTGTAACAACTTTCACAGTGAAGAAACATATAGGTCCAAACTGTCTACTGTACACACTGGCGTTCCGCAAGGTTCAATACTGGGTCCTATACTTTTTATAACTTTTGTTAATGACCTCATACTACATATGAGAGAAAAATCTGAGGGTTCTATCCAGCTGGTAGTATTTGCTGATGATACGAATGCTGTTGTATCAGCAGATAATATACATGACCTAAATACTATAGTAAATCAAACCTTAGACATATTTTATGAATGGTTCTCAGTAAATAGCTTAAAAGTCAATGCTAGCAAAACCAATGCTGTGCTGTTTCGTTCAACTTCCAAAAATAATGATAGCCTTAACTGTGTTATTAGTGGCGAATCAGTGAATGTTGCACCTGCGGTTAAGTTCCTTGGAGTCTATATCGATTGTCAATTGAATTGGAAACAACAGTTAACGCACTTAGAAAAGGCAATCAGCTCGGCCTGTTATGTGATAAAAAGTCTTAGAAATGAAGTAGCTATGAAACATCTAAAGATGGTCTACTACGCACTAGTAGAATCCAAACTTAGATACAGTATACTCTTCTGGGGTGGAAGCTATAACTATAATGTACAAAAAGCGTTTGTAGTCCAAAAAAGGGCGATTAGAACCATGGTTAGGATACAACAGCAAGACTCGTGCAGACCACACTTCATCGATTTAAATATCCTAACGGTTCCTAGTTTGTACATTTTGGTCTTGCTTGCTCACTTGCACAAAAATATCCATGAATATGAGTCTGAAGAAGAAAGGCATATTAGAGAGCGGACAAGAAGAAAAGATCTACAGACAAAGCCCCATATGCGTCCTCATCTAAACGTTGCTAAGCATAATGCCTACTACAATGCAGTTAAACTATTCAATAAACTGCCATTAAATATCAAGAGCCTTGTCTACACAAGCAGTTTTCATAAAAAGCTCAAACAGTTCTTATTAAAAAAGTGTTTCTACTCTGTTGACGAATTTGTATTGAACCGAGAAACATCGACATTATAATTGACAATTTTTTTTTTCTTTTTCTTTTTTATTATTATAATTTGTTGTTTTTTTATTATTTATTGTATTGTATTCCATAGACAATTTAATGAATTTCTCCCATAATAATTATATAATAATGTACATTTAGTTATAGAAAATTCAGACACAATGTAAAAATTGTTATTGAATAAAAACAACTAAACTAAACTAAACTAAACATTAAACTTTATAATTTATAGCCTATGTGTTAATCCAACTAACTCCATACCAAACTTTATTAAAATCGCTCCAGCCGTTTAGGCGTGTAGAAGTAACAAACATACACACTCACAAACTTTCGCCCTTATAATATTAGTGTAACTAGCTGTGCCCCGCGGTTTTATCTGCGTAAACGTTATAAATTATAGCCTATGTGTTAATCCAGGGGGTCAGCTATCTCTATACCATTTTTTTAAAATCGCTCCAGCCGTTAAGACCTTAAGAAGTAACAAACATACACACTCACACACTCCCAAACTTTCGCCCTTATAATATTAGTGTGACTAGCTGTGACCCGTGGTTTTACCCGCGTAAACGTTATAAATTATAGCCTATGTGTTAATCCAGGGTGTCAGCTAACTCCATGCCAAATTTTATTAAAAGCGCTCCAGCCGTTTACTCGTAAAGAAGTAACAAACATACACACTCACAAACTTTCGCCTGTATATTATTAGTGTGATTTAAATAAAAGTAATATGAGAGGGACCCAAACGTTACAACCTCACATTTAACCCACAGAAAATCAATTATAATATAAATCATTTCAAGTATATTCGTCCCGCTCAACTTTAGGGCCCACGAATGATTGGCTCAATAAATTGTGCCACAAACATGCGCAAAACATCAACAATATCAGATACCAAGTTGACAGCAGGCAAATTAATGAACACCGGCCAGGGCGGATTTATTGGGGTTCCGCAGGGAATGTGCTCCCATCGATTAGAGTCCGCTGTAATACCTAGGTCAATATGCTCTTTGGAGCGAACTCAGCGGTTAAGTGCTGTAAAAAGTGTATTTTTCAAACTATCGTAACCGTGATTTCTGTTGGGATATTGGATGGACACTGTACATTAAAATGTGTCATGATGTTATCGTTAAACTAGGTCACTGTTTTTATAGTTAACTAGCTGTGCCCTGCGGTTTTACCTAAACTTTATAAATTATAGCCTATATGTTAATTCAGGGTTTCAGCTAACTCCATACCTTCTTCTTATCGTGTCGATGGTAAGAATTATATTCTATCTTCCTAAAATTGGGCAACGCTGACCCCTTTGGCTCAAGCGTCATACAAGTCCTGAAGGGAACAAGAGACTGGACAAGAGGGACAAACGGATATATGAGCCATACTTTGGGGTGACACGCCGCACTCGCAGATGTTTTGTGATCTGGGAAAGTAACCCCATTTGCACATGTTTTCTTTTGATCTACAAACCTGGGTACGTAGTCTATTAAGAGTCCTCCAGGTTGGCCATGGCAAATTATGTCCCGGAGGTAATTTTTCCTTTGGCGGGACAAACAAAGGAGGAGCAAATTTATCTCGCCATATGGTTGCCTTCGTTTTCTATGCATCGATAGTAGCTGTGGTAGTGGCCAGGAAACTTTTACGACTTTTCAGTCGGCGGTCTTTTCACTCCATACCAAATTTTATTAAAATCGCTCTAGCCGTTTAGATGTGAAGAAGTAACAAACATACACACTCATATACTCACACACTCACAAACTTTCGCCTTTATAATATTAGTGTGATATAAATACTAGATGTAAGCATAATCTTACGTTATATACTTACGTTGACGGGCTAGTGGGCGTGGTTGATAGATACTTGCTTTACACGCCGCAGGTCGTTCGATTCTCATCCAGGACAGATATTTGTGTCCATGAACATGTCTGTTTGTCATGAGTCTGGGTGTAATTATCTATATAAGTATGTATTTACAAAATAATCGTAGTATATGTATTATATCAGTTATGTAGTTACCATAGTACAAGCTCTGCTTAGTTTGGGATCAGATGGCCGTGTGTGAATAATGTGCTATGTATTATTATTACATACTTCCCGTCTCCACAAAATAAGTCATAAGTCATTTATTTCATAACAAATACATTTGTGTTGAAAATTTTAAAGCTAAATTTACAAATTAAAATTACATAATTACATTACACTATTATCAATTTTATATTATTATTAACCATTAATTACATTATTATCAATTTTATATTATTATGTTCATACCATTTCATTATATAATTAGGAACTCTTTTATAGGACAATGTATAAGATATCTATAACAAACTTCCCAATGATATTAGTCTACAAATCAATTTAAAAGAATTATTAATGCCAAATTGTGTAGCACGGCCGTTTTCGAAATTTCTGATAATTTAAGTCATAAAAGTGCTTAGGATTGAGTTGGTCTAAAACAACACACAAAACATATATATTTAATTTAGAGAAAAATTGATTTAAAAAAATGATTCCTACTTAATTTTCTAGCTGTGTTTGTCAGTAGCTGCCACGTCATGCACTGCAATCGCCCTACCGTGCAGTGCATGACTTGGCAGGTAAAAAAAGATTGGTAAAAAAATGACGATGCCACATAATTGTAAACCTTTTGAGGGATAAATGAATTTTGAATTTTTGACAGCAACAATAGGTGTTCTAAGTTTATAGTTATAGGTTTGATCAATAAAAATTATAGGTTTGAGGCATGTTATAGGAGACTTGGTAACTATTACAAACATCACATCAGTTACGGCGCCTCTTAATAATAATAATAATATCCTGGGACATTATTCACACACGGCCATCTGTTCGTTCCCAACTTCACGTGCTATTCAATAGATGGCGCTATTGTGAGTTCACGAGGAAGTTCAATAGATGGCGCTATTGTGAGTTCACGAGGAAGTTCAATAGATGGCGCTATTGTGAGTTCACGGGGAGATCAATAGATGGCGTTATAGAGTTGCCATTACTGATTCCTAGATCTCGCTATTGAGATTTTCCGCCCATATCATAAGTTAAGTGATTTTGATGCAATAAAGTTGTATTCGCTTTGGATACAAATCGTGGTTTTATTTAACCTACTACCTCTGGAAGAAGTCTAAGTTCGTACATGGTCCTTATCGAGTCGGATAAGTGAAAGTGAAGTGAAGTGTTTTTGTGCGTCTTGGCGTGGAAACCAGGGTGGATCGCCCTGAAGCGCCGCACACCTAATCTGGTGTGCACAGTGAAGTGAGTGACCAGTGCTGCAACAGCGGGGTGGCAGGTTCCAGCATCATCAGCACAGCGTGGTGCAGAGTGGAGTGGACATCATCAGCACCAGCAACGTGGAGGTGGCGCAGGGCGGAACTATTTAGTTCGTCAACACTGCAGCGGAGCCAGCCCAGTGGTGGGCGACGCGGTCTTCAGCGGAGTGAGAACGTAGTCAGTGCTAGTGAAGTGCGGTTTGTTGAAGTAAAAATCGTGAGTACATTTATTTTCAAGTTTCTGAAGATAGAAAAATTACCTCAGAGTAATAATTGAACTATAGTAAATTTATTCCAATAATTATAGTTAATTCCATAAAATTATACTTTTGTTTACTTTAGTAACTGTGCTCTTAAAATTATTATAATAATTACATTAAAGTTAATGGTAATGTTGAAATATAATTTGTGGACGTAGTTAATTTGTCTTTGGTAGATTTCGATAGAAGTTTTGTTTTTGGTATAAATTCTTACTTTTTTTGGTATACCATAAAATTCTTGATGCAATAATTAGTTAAATTATAATAAGTACAATTATAATTAGTTCTTTGTTATTTGTTTTTGTTGTCATAAATAATTACAAATATGGAAGCCATGTATGCATTGCAAAATAATAAAAGGCTTCTTATGGAAAAGGCTCAGATTAACTTTAAGAAAGCACCTAAAGATAGAATTACTACAATATACGTTGAGACCAGATTAGAACTATTTGAGACTTTGTGGAAGGATTTCTCGTCAACTCACAATAGCATTATACAGAATGCTACAGATGCACAGCGAGATTCCCATAAGTATTTTGTAGATGATGTTTATGACAGCACTGAAGAAGTTTACATTTCCCATAAAACTCAATTGAAAGAAGTTCTAAGTAAATTGACAAAGTCCAATTCTGAACAACAGCCAAAGACAAATGACCACGTAATGTCAAATACTGTGAGGTTACCAAAGATAAATATTCCAAAATTTTTTGGTAATTATGCGGAGTGGACGACTTTTAAAGATTTGTTTACTTCTTTGATTCATAAGAATGAAAGTTTAGAAGACGTGCAAAAGATGCATTATTTGAAGGGTTTATTGTTGGGTGAAGCAGATCAACTTGTGAGACACATTGCGGTTTCATCAGATAACTAATAAGAATGTTGGTCGTTGCTGCACAGTAGATATAACAATAAAAGATTTCTGTCCAATTGCATATTAAAGCGCTTGTTGAATCAGGCTAATGTAACAGAATGCTCAAGTAGCCTAAAGGGTTTACTGGACACAACAATGGAGTGTCTAAATGGTCTAAAAAATCTCGGAATTGATGTTAGCACGTGGGATATCATAATTATTTATATCATTAGTTCCAAGCTTGATTTCGAGTCAGGAAAACAATGGGAAACCAAAATTAGTTCCAAGGCAGAATTGCCCGTGCTTTCGGAATTTGGAGATTTCTTGGAAGCCCGATTTCATGCACTCGAGTTTTTAGACACTAAGCAACCTAAACCAAATGTTTGTGTTATTAATAAACCAAAAACACACCATGTTGTTAGTACCGACTATAAAGCCGATGTAATCTTAATGTGTTCATTCTGTGGAGAAAGCCACAAAATTTCAAACTGTAAAACATTTGCTAAGAAAGATTGTGACGAGCGTCGGGAGTTTGCACGAGTTAGTAAGCTTTGTTATAACTGTCTAGGAACAAACCACTCCGTATATTCTTGCCGTCAACATACTAAATGTCACCTTTGTAAGAAGAAGCACCACACACTACTTCACCCAAAATCAAATGTCTATTCTGCTGAAATTATTGATAGTTCAGTAGAAACGAAGGCGGTGGCTGCCAATGTAGCCACCTCTTCCAGCCAAAGCAATACCAAACGCGTTTGTTGTTTTTCGGATGTTCACAACCATGCCCTGTTGGCCACAGCCCTGGTCAACGTTGAGTCAAGAACTGGTACTGGTGTTGTTTTAAGAGCTCTGATGGATCAGGGCTCTCAAGTCTCTTTTATCACAGAGGCTGCAGTACAGTTGCTTGGACTAAAGGAAACACCGGCTCACACCGACATATTCCGACTAGGCGATGACGTCGGAAACTCAATGCCCTCGAAGTGGATAGTTCGATTTAAATTACAATCACGTGTAGATCCCACCTTTGTTTTATATGTCGATGCTTATGTATTGAAAAGACTCACGTCCCATCTTCCTGAGAAGAAGATCATTCAGTTATCAGCTTCGTTCTCATCCTTAAAGTTAGCTGACCCGACTTTTGATACGCCTGGGAAAATTGATTTGTTGTTAAGTACGCGTGTAGTCGGAGAAGTTTTATTAAGTGGTTTAGTTAAGGATCCGGGGGGATCTCCAGTCGCCCAAAAGACTAAATTGGGCTGGATCTTGTCTGGTGAGATCCCATCGCCGGTTATCTGTAGGCCAGTATGTTATCATACTGTAGTACAGTCAGTGGATGTCAATGACCTTTTGCGTAAATTTTGGGAATTAGAATCGGAGCCTTCAGGTCATAGTACGATTTTAACTGAGGAAGAACAAAAATGCGAGGATTTCTACTCTAAAACCACCAAACGCGACGCGACCGGGAGGTATGTTGTAAAACTACCATTCAAAACTGAGTCGCCTAGTTGCACGTTTGGGGGATCAGAGGTCATTGCCCGTAGGCGCTTTCTCAACCTAGAAAAAAGACTTTTAAAAGACTCGGAATTTAGGTCACAGTATAGCGCTGTTATAAACGAATATATACAGCTGGGACATGCTGAGGTTGTCCCACAAAAAGAATTAGGTAAGGATGCGTTCTACTTACCTCATCACGCGGTGGTGCGTGAGGATAAAAGCACCACAAAGGTTAGGGTCGTCTTTGACGCTTCATGTTCAGGCCACAATGGTATATCATTAAATAGAGAATTAATGGTTGGCCCAACCCTTCAACCTGATTTGCGTCAAATTATTATGCGGTGGCGGTGTCACCCTGTAAGTTTGGTCGCAGACATCGTGAAAATGTACCGTCAGGTTAAGGTTGCAGATGAGGATGTTGATTATCAGCGCATTTTGTGGCGTGACAATCCAATTGATGAATTAAAACATATTCGATTGTTGCGGGTTACCTTTGGAACATCTTCTGCGCCATACCTAGCGGTACGGTCTCTGCAACAACTAGCTCGGGATGAAGGAAATGATTTTCCTCTGGTGGCAGACAAGCTGCTTACATCGTGCTACGTAGATGACATTTTGACAGGTTGTCAGTCTGTCGCCGAAGGGGAGCTTATTTATCACCAGCTGAATCAATTGTTACGTCGCGGGGGTTTCGAGTTACAAAAGTGGTCCAGCAGTAGTGACGAATTGTTACACAAAATGAACGAAAATATTGATAAGCAGGATAATTTGGAGCTTAAGATGGATACGGTTACTAAAATTTTAGGATTAACTTATCAACGAAAGTTAGATGAATTTAGATACACAGTGCATCTCCCCCCATACGAGGGTCTCATAACCAAGCGGAAGGTGATCTCTGACATCGCTCGCTTATTTGACCCTCTTGGTTGGTTAGCGCCGGTGATAGTAACAGCCAAGGTATTCATTCAACGCCTGTGGATAACAGGATTGGAATGGGATGATCCACTTCCAGATCACCTGTTAAAAGAATGGCTTAGTTATAGAAATAATCTTAACCATCTTAAGGATTTCCGGCTGCCCCGATGGATCCACTCGAGTCAACTTGACGTCCTGCTAGAGTTGCACGGATTCTGTGACGCCTCCAATGTCGCGTATGCAGCCGCTGTCTATACTCGTTCTATTGATGCCAACGGTCAAGTTCATGTTAGTCTAGTTGCAGCTAAGACCAAGGTGGCCCCCGTCAAACAGGTATCCATACCTCGTTTGGAATTATGTGGCGCTGTGCTGCTTTCAAAACTTCTGCGTGAAGTTTCCGACACCTTGGGTATCTGCAAGCAAAATATACATGCCTGGACTGACTCGACAGTGGTGCTCGCCTGGCTGAGCAGCCACCCCAGTCGCTGGAAGACGTTCGTCGGCAATAGAGTGTCTGAAATACTTACTGTTATGGAGAATAGGCAGTGGTCGCATGTCCAGTCCGGTGACAATCCTGCAGACAGCGCATCGCGCGGTGTGAATCCTTCCGAATGCGCTAACCTAGAGTTGTGGACACAGGGACCTAGTTGGCTGAAAAATAAGGAAATTAATTATAGTAGAAAGGAAATTAAAGAAACTAACTTAGAGGAGAGAAAGTCGTTAGTAACGTGCAACACGGTAGTAAAAGGAATAGGTAACGAGTCTATAATTTCAAGATATTCATCGCTTAGAAAACTTACTAGAGTAGTAGCTTATTGTAAAAGGTTCTTAAAGTTTAAAAATAAAAATTACACTACTAGATTTGATAACTTCCTAACACATTCTGAAATTCAAGGGGCATTATTTACCTGTGTGAAATTATGTCAAGGGGAACATTTTGGGTCCGAGATAAATATTTTAAAGATAAAGGGAGAAATTAATAAAAAGGGAGTACTTACCTCGCTCAATCCGTATCTGGATGAGGAACACATTTTGAGAGTTGGTGGTAGGTTACAAAGGGCCAACCTTCACGAAGACTCGAAACATCCTATAATTCTTCCTCGTAAGTCACATTTAACACACCTCCTCATCGCTGACGCTCATGAGAAAACGTTACATGGTGGGCCTCAGTTAGTACTTAATTATTTACGATCCAAATATTGGATAGTAAATGCAAAGGATACCATAAGGCACTACGTACGCAGATGTGTAGTTTGCATCCGTCATTCCGCTCGGTCAGTACATCCTTTAATGGGAACATTGCCGTCTGCTAGGGTCAATGCTAGCCGTCCTTTCTTTAGAAGTGGCGTGGACTATGCTGGTCCCATTAGCATCCGCCCTACCAAAGGTCGCGGTTATCACTCCATAAAAGGCTACATATGTTTATTCGTGTGTATGGCCACTCGAGCCATTCATTTGGAAGTCGTCAGTGACATGACATCTGAAGCCTTTTTGGCAGCCTTCAAGCGCTTTGTAGCGAAGAGAGGTCATTGTGGAGAGATGTGGAGCGATAACGGCACCACTTTCGTTGGAGCTAACAAGGAATTGAAGGCGTTGTTCAAACACGAAAGGTCCGGCATAGCACCTGATATTGCTGATTGGTTGGCAACAAACGGCACAACTTGGAGCTTTATTCCACCCCACTCTCCAAACTTTGGAGGGCTTTGGGAGGCTGGAGTAAAGTCAACAAAATATCACCTTAAAAGAGTGATTGGTATAAGCACACTCACTTTTGAGGAACTGACAACAGTACTCACACAAATAGAAGCCTGTCTGAACTCCAGGCCCATTTCTACAATTAGCACTAACCCGGAAGATCCATGTCCATTGACACCGGGTCATTTTATAGTAGGTGAGCCGTTACTTCTCATACCCGAAATGAATTTTGAGAATTCCAATGTTAGTACTTTGAGAAGATGGCAGTTGACACAACGCATGGTTCAGGACTTCTGGCGTAGGTGGTCGCGTGAATATCTAGTTCAATTTCACCAAAGGAACAAATGGGCACATCAAACCGTAGAACCGAAATTGGGTGACGTAGTGTTAGTTATGGAAAATGATCTTCCACCTGCAAGATGGCTCTACGGTCTCATCACCGAAAAGCATACTGGCTCGGATAATATCACAAGAGTAGTTTCCTTGCGCTGTAAAGGTTCCACAATTAAAAGACCAGTGTCAAAATTAATTGTGCTGCCTGTAGCTTCATAACAGTGTTTATTTTTTACTTTTATTGAATTAATGTTAAGGATCAATTAATTGTTCGTTAAGTTTAAAATTAAGCTTATATAGGGTTGGATTTTGTAATAGTTTTGTTGTTCACATACAGTCCACTAATGGTTAACGTTCTACTAAATATTGTATTTTGTTTCATGGTGGGCGGTCATTCAGTTTGTATATTTAAGTTCTGGACATTCTGTCCATGGTGGGCGGGATGTTCGTTCCCAACTTCACGTGCTATTCAATAGATGGCGCTATTGTGAGTTCACGAGGAAGTTCAATAGATGGCGCTATTGTGAGTTCACGAGGAAGTTCAATAGATGGCGCTATTGTGAGTTCACGGGGAGATCAATAGATGGCGTTATAGAGTTGCCATTACTGATTCCTAGATCTCGCTATTGAGATTTTCCGCCCATATCATAAGTTAAGTGATTTTGATGCAATAAAGTTGTATTTGCTTTGGATACAAATCGTGGTTTTATTTAACCTACTACCTCTGGAAGAAGTCTAAGTTCGTACACCATCTGATCCCAAACCAAGCAGAGCTTGTACTATGGAAACCAGATAACTGTTGTACTACTTATCACTACTATATACGTATATACATAATTACACCCAGACTCAGGACAAACATACATTTTCATGCACACAAATATCTGTCCTGGGTGGGAATCGAACCCACGATCTCCAGCGTGAGAAGCAAGCATTTGCCAACCACTCCCAACAAGCCCGTCAAAAATATTAATCCTCTACCTTATGAGACTATCTAGTACAACCACCTCAAAAAGCATGGCCGTTATTCGGCAGACATGATGAATAATAATATCTAGGGACAATGTCTCACAGATCATCCTGGCCCCAAACTAAGCAAAGCTTGTACTATGGGTACCAGGCGACTATATACATACTTATATTGATAGATAAATACTTATATACATAGAAAACATCCCTGACTCAGAAACAAATATTCGTGTTCATCACACAAATATTTGCACTTACCGGGATTCGAACCCAGGACCACCAGCTTCGTAGGCAGGAGCACTACCAACTAGGCTACGGTGACCGTCATATATCATATTATTGACTTCCAGTCTTATTTAAAAACGCTACTTAAATTTAAGCCGGCCGCTCAACCATGGTTTATCAAATTTTTCATTTAAAAACACGATTTTACTTTGACCCGCGGTTGAGCTATGTCAAAATTTAAACCACGTCGGCCCCTGGTTTAAAGCTTGCTCAAATATGGCGGATTTTATTTGCATCAGCTGACGTTTTGTTTGACGTTTGTTTGTGAATGGAGGTTTTATTGAAATTACTAACCGTTTTAATTTTTAAATAAATACTGAATTCCAGTGGGAATCTTATCACAAACTTCAAATCCACCGAAGAAAATCAATAGTCCTTGAAAATGCACTGTTACGATCATAAATCTATCATTCCATGTCTACCATAGAGCAAAAATCATAAAGTTTTGATACATAATCCGATTTAGTCGATTAATTTTGGTCAAGCTCTATACCAGTCTCAGAAATGTTGACAGTGTAAAATAAAATGACGTTACTTAGCTGAGAAACCTTTAATTAGGGTTTTTAAATAAAGTAATAGTTGAGCGGGGTTTAAGTGGTTGAGCAGGGTTTAGCTGAGACATGGGTAAGCGGCGAATCAAGGAATTATTTTAAATAAGAGTGTTCAATTGTAAGAATAATTCGTACTTTTGTTATAATTATTCTTGTCTCTAAGTTTTAATATCATCATCATCATCATATCAGCCGAAAGACGTCCACTGCTGGACAAAGGCCTCCCCCAAAGATCTCCACAATTGCCGGTCTGTGGAGTTTTAATATAGTTCCCATGAAAATAATCCAGAGTGTATGGGGATTATATTCATAAAATTATTCATACATTCGCTGTGTGGTGACGTTCCCGTGGGGGGCGTAGAAATCGTCCCGAGGGAATACCTACCAGAGAACGGGTAGCAGCGTTTTCCTGTGAACTATGACCATCAAATTGCGATCGCCAACCCGTCTGCCAAGCGTGGCGATTATGGGCCATTATGGGCCTATCAATGGGGAAGCTTTTGTCCAGCAGTGGACGTAATTTGGCTGACATGATGATATTCATAGAATTAGTGTGACATTGACACTTTAGAAGTATACACGTAAATAGAATTAGAGACCTAACTTATACTGTAACTAGCTGTGCCCCGCGGTTTTACCCGCGTTAAATTTTATAAATTATCACAGCTCCTGCCCCATATGTGATAGTGCGATAATATGTAGCCTATAATATGTTGACCCAACCTCTTAGTAATATTCATGCAAAATTTGAAGTAAATCCATGCCGTACTTTCTGAGTTTAGCCTGGACATACATACAGATAAACAGACAAAAATTCTAAAAAGTATATTTTTGACTTCGATATCGATTGTAGATCACGCCCCAAGTATCCTTTTTTAAAAATATTCAATGTACAGTTTTGACTTTCCTACGATTTTATTATATGTATTGATACTACGACTACTAATGAAATTAAAACATTTTACCTCGCAATCGCTAGGAAAATTACAAAGACGTTTCTTCGAACTAAACATTTCCAATTACTACTGGATAATTTATATTTTTTACGAAGATTAATAGAATTTACAGCAGTTCTCTCAGAAGACTGATAGTTAGGATTCCAGCGGCACGCCGGGTACCAACGAAATTGCTTCACTAAAAGCATCTTATTTAGTATTCAAACTTAGTACACAAGGTTGCCATTCAAATTGAGATACACTAGTGAAAAGGCTGCTTACAGAACTCGTCAGCTGAATGAAAACACTTCTGCGAATCCTTTAATAATGTAAAACACGTAATAGACCAATTTACTGCAACTACTAGAGACTTTATACAACTAACCATAGCAAGAATGTAATAACTGGGCGGGTATTAATATCAGGGTATTACCGTAACCCATATAAATACCTTCGTAGGCTCCACCTTTCAGACGGAGCGGCGACGACAGGTAATGGCATATAATTTTCATTGCCTACATATAGTAGGAGAGCTGGCACGCATTTTAGGGTAGGTATTTGAGGCAAGCTGAAATCCTGCCTCACCTCGAGGCCTGGGTGGGAAGGAAGGGCGGTTGCGTCACCTACAGACTGACTCAGATACTCACCGGACACGGGTGTTTCGGTGAGTATCTGTGCCGGATCGGCCGAGAAGTGACGACACACTGTCACCATTGCGGGAGCGACCTGGACTCTGCCCAGCATACGCTGGAGGAGTGCCCGGCCTGGGAGGCCGAGAGACGAGTCCTGGTCGCTGAAATCGGACGGGATCTTTCGCCGCCAGCAGTCGTGTATGCGATGCTGGCTGGCGACTCCACCAAATGGGACGCCGTGGTCTCCTTCTGCGAAGCAGTCATGCTCCAGAAGGAGGCCGCCGAGCGGGATCGGGAGCGAGCCGACCCCGTTCGTAGACGGAGGAGGCGTCGGGGCGGCGGCGGCAGCCGTTAGCCCTACTCCCCTCGGGGTTGCGGTGGCAGTATGAGAAGTGTCCTCTACTGCCGCCATATGCAAGCAGCCCCGGGAAGACAGCGAACTGTTTGTGGCACAGTCGCTGTGCCGTACTGGCAGGAGTCGGCAAATGGGGAGGGCAACTCACAGTCCTCCCCGGGTGCGTGTCCCGACCATCTGGGACACGGCGCAAAAGGGGGGCACCGGAGCAGCATACCCGCGTTCCCGGGGCTCCCCCCATCAGGCGCCAGAAGAAGTCCACGGCAGGTTAGGTTTAGTCGGTGCGAGTCCGACATACCCACCCGCAGACACTTTTTGCGGGTGGCATGCATTAGCATTCCCCCTGCCTTATCAAAAAAAAAAAAAAAAAAAAAAAAAAGCTCTTGGACTAATACGTACTAAATTGGTTGCTCTAGAGTTTGTGGGGATTATTTATTAGAATAAAAGCACGTAGTAACTTCCCGGAGCATAGTAGTTGGGTATGCTACACGCTCGTGACTTAAGGTGACCCGGTGGTTGCCATCCATCTAGACTGCAGTTGTGCAGTCTAGATCCTGCACACTACCTATATCTTGTAAGTCCTGTCGAATAGGCGTCCCTTCAGTGCATATACTACACAGTGCATTACTATAATAAAATAAAAACATAATATTGATACGTGAAGCAAAAGCGTTGGGCTTAGTAGCGGTTTCGCCTTAATTTCGTTCGCCCGAATTGGCCGAATGAACTACTTTCAATTTTGAACATTTTTTAGGGCCGGTTTCGCCCGAGGCAAATTTAATGGCGGGCGAATCAGGTCAAGCGAAATTCAGTAATGTACGATTCGCCCAAATACAACTATACCTCAAAAAAAATATCCTTTATTTAATAATGAATTGTGAAATTTTATAAAAAAAGTACACAATTGTTACTTATAATAAACGTCTACACATTTTATGCATGCACTTTATGCAGTTATGTTGTTTTACTGTCAGTATTTTAGACACACTCAATCAAATGATGGGAAACACGCCGCACAATTTGCAAATGAGTGACAAATACAACGTTATACTACTATCTTTTGTGTTCCTGTGGGTGCGTTTATTTGCTATGTCTTTACTTCTATCGCTGAGGAACAAAAGTCATTGTACATATTATCTAGTACGTTACTTACTATTATCGAGTAACAGATGCCCCTAAGTAAATCCTCTTTAAAAATAATTGTACATGGTGCGCTCGACTGTACTACTTAATTTTTCTGAGGTATAATGGTATTTGGGCGAATAGTACATTACTAAATTTTACTGAACCTGATTCGTCCGCTATTAAATTTGTCTCGGTCGAAATCGGCCCTAAAAAATATTCAATATCAAAAGTAGTTCATTCGCCCGATTTGGGCGAGCAAAATTAGGGCGAAACCGCTACTAACCCAAGCGTTGTACCCTTTTTACGAAAATTGCAGTGACGGAGGAGTATGAAATTTTGAACAGTTAAAGTTCATATGGAGAAACAGTGCAGAAAGCTAATAATAATTAAAAGCCACGTCACAGTCATAGTCATATTATAGTCAATTT
This sequence comes from Pseudoips prasinana, assembly GCA_951640165.1. NCBI lineage: Eukaryota > Metazoa > Arthropoda > Insecta > Lepidoptera > Nolidae > Pseudoips > Pseudoips prasinana. The sequence continues at coordinate 24,641,397 of OX621260.1, forward strand.
TATTTATATTCAGCAATAATTTGATTTTTTTTTATCATCAACATGAAACATTGCCAAAAAACCAAGAGGGAATTTTTTTTTGACAAATATGGGGTCATCTTAACTTCTGATTACATTAATTTAAATGCATTTAATTTAATAAACTCATTCCCAAGCTATTTGTCATTAAGGTGTAAGGTGTAAAACCTTGTAATAGGCCTTACTACACAATTCGGCTTTAATTTTTCTTTTAAATTTATTGATTAACCGATTCCTGGTGTCATTGGGAAGTTTGTTATAGAAGCGTATACACTGCCCCATAAAAGAGTTACTGATTTTATGACGAAAAGTAGCATGTGTATAAAAAAATTATGCTTATTTTGAGTATTGACGGGCCTGTTGGCGTGGTTGGTAGATACGCTGGGTTCGATTCCCACCCGGGACAGATATTTGTATGATGGACATGTCTATTTGTCCTGAGTCTGGGTGTATATAAGTATATATTTACAAAAGAGAAATAGTATATGTAGTATATCAGTTATCTGGTTTCCATAGTGCAAGCTCTGCTTAGTTTGGAATCAGAGTAGGTGCCGTGTGTGAATAATGTCCCAGGATATTATTATAATTTATACTATCATGGATAAACTTTGTCTCTGTATTTGTCAAGTAGGTTGTTACTACTAGTACTATTTTTATTTTTATTTTTTATATCAAAGGGCGACAAACGAGCAAGTGGGTCACCTGATGGTAAGTGATCACCGCCGCCCATGGACACTCGCAACACCAGAGGAGTCGCGAGTGCGTTGCCTGCCTTTTAGAGTCAGCAAACAAGTGTTGCTGACCCTTCCCCCCACCCCAATGAGCTCTGGCGACCTTACTCACACTCGGAAACACAACATTAAAATTATTAATGTTATTATTAAGGAATGTCTTCTGTAAGGTGGAGGCACTTCCCCAGTCGGGCTGCTCTTTGAGCGAATGAACGCTATGCCCTCATCATTATCATCATATCAGCCGAAAGACGTCCACTGCTGGACAAAGGCCTCCCCCAAAGATCTCCACAATTGCCGGTCTTGCGCTATCCGCATCCAGCGATTCCCAGCGACCCGCACAAGATCATCGGTCCATCTTGTCGCTATGCCCTACCTCTCTTAAATTGTATATTCTTAAACTAGTACTACTACTAGTTTAAGAATATACATTCAACTATGCTAGAAAGAATTTGATGAGCCGTAGATACTAATTTGGTACTAATGAAATCTTATGTCAAAAATTTCTTGAATATTACGGAGAATATCAACCATAAGTCTTGATAAATGTTCAACAATCCATATAGTTTTGTTCAAAAACCATTTCTAAATCTCGCTAGCGTGTTCCCTTCCACAAACCGAACCGTTTTCGTATTGAATAACTCAGAAAGAGCTGTAGATAAATGAGGCCATCTATTTTTCCAAACTGAGCTATTTGCGATCTGAATTGTAGATTCGGAGTCTTGATAATGTTTGTTAATATTTCACGTTGGAGTAACGAATATAGGCGACGTGAAGGCATTGCCAATCCTTGCTAATGTCATATTTTCCCGGCCGAATTTCGGCCATGGCGGCCATTCTCAATGGAGATTAGCCAATTGCGCAGGACATATTATAGTGCACAAGTGTGTGCGCAAACACAGGGGCACTTTCTATTCCATCACTCTCAAGATCCGATGGGACGACTAGCGACACGACCGGAAAGAGTTCAGGTACAGGACCGTCGACTTTACGTGCTCTCCGAGGCAGGGGGTGTAATACCGCCAACTTCCAGACTTCGGGCTGATACTGAGAAATTTATTTTTACGGAAATATCCCAAAAATCACTTTTTAGCCTGACCCGGGATTTGAACCCAGGACCTCATTATCTGCGCTAGACCAACGCAACGAGGCAATATAATATAATATTATAAATACGACAGTAACTCTGTCTGTCGCGCTTTCATGCCAAAACTACTGAACCGATTAAAATGAAATTTGGTGCACCTATAGTCTAGAATCTAGGAAAGGACATAGGTTACTTTTTAATGCGAAAAAAGGGTTGTAAGGCGTTGAAAGGGGGCATGAAAAGTTGTATGGAAGTACCGTAGTTTTTAGCCTAGCTAGAAGCCTGTAATTGATTTTTTAGGCTGTTGATTCGATAAAATAATGACACTTAAAGTTAGCAAAAGTTTTACCCTCAAGCGTGTAAAATAACAATTGGAAATGAAAGTTGGTATGGAAATATGTAAGATATGTGAATCACACTAATATTATAAACCAAAAGTTTGTGAGTGTGTGAGTGTGTATGTTTGTTACTTCTTCACGTCTAAACGGCTGGAGCGATTTTAATAAAAAATGGTATGGAGTTAGCTGATACTCTGGATTAACACATAGGCTATAATTTACAAATACGCGTGTAAACCCGCGGGGCACACCTAGTTATTTTGTCTACAATTTGATAAGGTCCTATTTTCAATTCATCTAATTTTTTTCGGTTTAACCGGTTTCCATTTTCAACATACACATAATCACCAACTTTTAGTTCATAATGTTTTCTGTTTTTATCAAATCTTTGTTTATTATAATTGTGGGATTTCAAACTATTTTCTAAGGCAATTTTCCGGTCTCGCAATAGATGATTATGTGTTATATTTTGTTTCAGTTCATCTGGGAGAATATCAACATTTTTTCCCTCCAATAAGTATTTTGTAGAGAAACCTGTTACACAATGTTCAGTTTCGTTATATTTTTGAGTACATTCATGGGCAATAGTTGTCCAAGCAATTTTATCTTTTCTTTCATTAATCTTGCACCGAATTTTATTAACCAACGTTTGGTTTAGCCTTTCGTTCAATCCATTTGAAAAAGGCGCATTTACTGCAGTAAAAACTACAGTGATATTTTCCTTTTCTAAAAAACATTTGAAATCTTTTGAATTTATGCCTGGATATTGATCTGATAGAATTAAATCTATTTTATAATCTTTTGTTACTTTTTGGACAAGTTTTATAAAATCATTCGCACTCTGGGTTTTGGATGTCAAAATATAGGCGTAACGAGTGAAATGATCTACTAAAAGATGTAAATATGTTTTGGTTGAACGAGCACCACCAAATCCCCCTATGGTGTCTATTGACACTATTTCAAATGGATAGGTGGCGGGGCCTAAGTGAGACATTAGTCCAAACTTGCTTTTCCTTCTAGATTTATTTTTTATACAGATATCACAATTTTCGCAGTATTTCTTTATATTATCCAATAAATTTTTAGCTTGATAAAAAGGTTTAATCTTGTTTTCGATTTGCTGTCTTCCTATGTGACAGTAGTAGTGATGTACATGTTTTATTATATCTTTACTGAACTCTTCAGTTAGTACAATCTTTTCATTTTTTCCTATCTTTTTATAATATATATTATGTTTGAAAATAAGTTTATTTCTATTTTGTTTAATATCCTCATTTCTATCTTGATCGTTTAGTATGTCTTTTAATTTAACAAAATTCACTACTTTTATATTACTATCTTGATTTTCATATGATTCTAACACAGGATTTCTGCTCAAAGTATCTGCTTCTATATTATATTTGCCCGGAGAATATATTATTTTAAAATTGAACTGCGACAAATAATATGTCAAATCTCCCAGTTCTTCGTCCGTTCTGGCCTTAATATTCATTTTTTCTAAAGGTTTGTGATCTGAAAAAACCGTAAATGTTTTTCCTATAAGCCAGTGTTGCCAGTATTTAACCGCCTCTTTTATTGCCAAACATTCAAGATATATGGCTTTTTTCTTTTTTTGGGTTTCGTTTAATTTTTTTGAAAAATATGCGCAAGGCTTTTCCTCACCGTTGGTTTGAATTTGTTTGAAAATCGCACCTATGCCTTGTATACTAGCATCTGTATAAATATGTATTGGCAAATCTGGATCAAATATAGCTAGAATAGGTTTTGAGCAAAGTAGTTTCTTTATAGTATCAAAGGATTCTTGACATCTATTGGACCAAACGAATTTTTCCGCTTTTCTTAATAAGTTATGTAAGGGATCCAGTATAATTGAAATATTTGGCACATATTTTCCATAGAAATTAATTTTTCCTAAAAATTGTCTAACATTTTTTTGTGTTTTTGGTATTGGAAATTCTTTTATGGCAATCAAGTTATCTTTTAATGGAGTGACAGTATTGTTTTTTATTATGTGCCCTAAATACTTTACAGAGTCCTGTGCAAAGTTACATTTTGTGAATTTTAATTTAAAACCTTCTTTAAAGATCGCTTCCAATAACAGAGATATGTGTTCAATGTGTTTTTCGAACGTTTCAGAAAATACTAAAATATCGTCGATATAATTGACAGTAAAATTTGACAGTTTATGCTTTCTTATAATGCTACTCAAAATTCTTTGAAAAATAGCAGGAGAAGTTTTTAAACCAAATGGTAAACAAGTCCATTGAAAGTGTGCGTCTTGAGTAACAAATGCAGTTTTGTGCCTATCTTCAATTTTAAGAGGTATAGACCAGAACGCTGAGTTTACATCAAATGTTGAAAAAAATTTACATTTTCTTGTTTTAACCATTAGATCCTCGATTAGCGGAATTGAGGGACAACAATTTTATTTAATTCACGAAAATCTATACAAAGCCTAGACTTTCTTCCGTCTTCTTTTTTAAATGCTAGTGTTACTGGAGCGGCAAAAGGGCTATATGACTCCTCAATTAAATTATTTTTTAGTAAATTTGATACTTGATGTTCAATTTCTTTCATATCCTCAATAGAGCACCTATACGGTCTTTTACAACAGTACTTATCAATCAACAAATCAATATGGGCTTCATATCCTTTTACAGTACCTATATCATATTTGTCTTTAGCGAATACTGAATTGTATTTGCATATCAATTTATCAATAGCAGTTTTTTTATGGTGATCTAAATCATTTACTGAAATATCAAATTTATCAACACTTATATTTTCATTAAAGTTTATTTTGTACTCATTAATGCTAGTTTCTTTTTCGTAGTTTTTTGTAATATCCATGCCTTTTGTTTTATAATATATACCTTGTTTATTCCCTATGTCACTACCTGAACTGCCAGGAATTTCTTTAGTGTTTATAGGTTGCTTTTCTTTAATTTTTAGGCATTCTTTATTATTATTGCTGAGCACATTTTGGATGATCTTTAAATTCTCATTTTGAATTAAATGAAATTTTTGTATACAGTCTAATCCAACTAGAAAGTCATAGTCGAAGTTATTTTCATCTACAACAAAAACATTAACATAATTTTCAAATTCGAAAATTTTAATTTTTAAAGTTACCATTCCTATTGTTTTTTTTACGCCATCAATTGTTTTTAAATTTGCATTATTATCATAAGTAGGTTTTTTTTTTAAAGATAATAATCTTGAATTTATTAAGGACACATTAGATCCTGAATCATAGATTCCTGATGTTTGCAAAGTGTCATTTATTAGTAATTTAATTTTTATTAATGGCGGCACTATTAGTTTTTTGGATCCATTTCATTTAATTCTATCTCTAATTCAGAATTGTTAACGCTCCTTATTAGATCTTTTTTTAGCCTATCATTATTTTTAATTTTGAACCAACATTGGTTTTCAGGGTGGTAACGTATACCTTTATTCTCTTTTTCACAAATTTTACACGGACTAAACAAGGACTTTACATTTTTCTCTTTAATTCTATTTTCGGAAGTTACTATATTTTTATGAAATCTTTTTTTGTTTATCAGATGTTCTAAACTTCTTAAATTATTAAATAAGTCTTTACTTTCCTTTAAAGTATTCCTATCAATCTTATCTGCAATAAAGTTAGGTAATCCAGTGGCAATCAGATCAGTTAGAGTGAGTTTATCTATGGACTTATTTATCTCTAATAGAAGTCTCTCTTTCTTTAACGCATACCCCAGTAATGAACCCTGTTTGTATTTAAATAACATTGCATACCTGATTGGTGACCAACCCTTATCCGCATATGTTTCGCAAAAGTTATTTTTCCACGTTGCCCATTCTGAGTTTATTGTATGCTTTATAAGCATGGAACTGTACCAATCTAAACAAGAATCTTCTATAAATAACCTAAATATTTCAATTTTTTTGACATCTTCTTCTATTCCTATACGGACGCATTCCGCTTCAAAAGTAGCCATCCACTGGGACACATTAGTTATCTTGCTATTGAATTTTTCTATAACAAATTTTCCTACCATTTTCCCCATATTAAGTTTCGATGAATCTTTTTTCATTTCAGCGAAGCTTTCCACGATTCTTGCTAGAGATTCTTCTGAAAGTCCTGTTGTAGAAGTTTGTGGTTTTGTTTGTTCCTCCAATAGGTATTCCATAAACTGTTTATTTCCAGCGTCATCACAATAAACCGCCTTCATCTCCGGGGTCATGGGAATCCACACCTGTCGTTTATCATGTCGTTTTTGTAAGGTAGCCTTTACTTTCTGAAAGATTTGGGTCTGTACTATTCTGTCATGTAATTTTACAGGTTGTAACTTATCTGGGATCGCAAAGGTCCGGCCATCTGAATCCGTGGTTACACAAATAATATTTGTTTTTACATTATCACTGGCTTTGAGCATGAACTCAAATCGTAATTTTTCCATTATTCGTAGTAACCAGCTGTATAATGTTGTTTTATAATATGTAAATTTTATTTATTAGATATGTAGGGAACAGTAAAACTATAACTATAAGTGTTTCTCTGTAAATAGAAAATTTTATTTTATTAAAGAACTACATACTAACACGCATATTTACAAAACATTATTTATAATTACTTCATTACAACTTACCTGTAAATAGAAAAACAACATTAAGAGCTATTGTTTCACTACTTTCAGTTCTTATAAATTACTTTTATTTAAAGATTGTAATAATATTATTTTAACGTGAAATTATCAGAATCTCCATATTTTATCATGCTGCCAATCCGTCAATATAAACGGCCAGTCCCTTATACATAGACAAGTTTGTAAACCAAAAAGTTATAATACGGAAAACTATAAACTAAATGAAGGGTCACTTCGTTTACATATAAATAAATTTGACATTCAGTTGGCAAATATTTTACCCTGAAAGGCTTAGGGAATAGGAGATGAGCGTTTGTTTGGAAATATGTAAATAATGTGAACGATTTATTATTTATTACTAACTATATATTTAAATACTATGGATGCAACTATCTGAAATAAATGTTTTTATTATTATTATAAGTTTGCAAACAACAAAATATTATAGATATTCTGATGTAACATTTACGGAGTCATTACATTATATGCGGACGAAGTCGCGAGCACAGCTAGTATTCATAATAATTGTTGGAATACGTCGAGTGAAAATCTCGACAAAGCCGGAGCATGAAGCGAATACGCCGTGATCCACTTATGCCGTCTTCTGAGCTCAAATCACGTCCGCGTGGGATTTTCCATTCTCTTTCTGTACTGCTGTTTATTTATTAAGTATATAGCTGTTCTCATATCGCTAAACGTATTGCTGCTTAACTTTATACCCTACGGTTGTAGCATGGATAATTTATATATTGAGTGTAAAATTTTATAGAACTGGGAATATAGATGGAATATAGATAATAAAATCGTAGGAAAGTCAAAACTGCACATTGAATATTTTTTAAAAAGGATACTTAGGGCGTGATCTACTATCAAAATCGAAGCCAAAAATGTAGACTAAAGAAATTTTGTCTGTTTGTCTGTATGTATGTCCGGGCTAAACTCAAAAAGTACTGCATGGATTTACTTAAAATTTTGAATGAATATTACTAAGAGGTCGGGTCAACATACTAGGCTACATATTATCACGCTATCACCTACGGGGGAGGAGGTGTGATGGTTTATAAAATTTAACGCGGGTAAAATCGCGGGGCACAGCTAGTAAAATAAATAAAACAGGTTTTTATTTACGTAGACTTTAAAAAAGCGCTTGTAAATAGTCCGTACATATAGGTAGATTATATTATTATTGTATTAGGTACACGGATTGTATGAAAACATTTACAATAAAATTTATTTTATAATACTAATGATCGACGGGCCTGTTGGGAAACGCTTGCTTTTCACGCCGGAGGTCGTGGGTTCGAATCCCACCCAGGACAAATATTTGTGTGCATGAACATGTCTTTTTGTTCTGAGGCTCGCTGTAATTTATCTTATATAAGTATGTATTTATAAAAGAAATGTAGTGTATCAGTTATCTGGTTTCCATAGTACAAGCTCTGCTTAGTTTGGGATCAGATGGCCGTGTGTAAATAATAAATATTACAATAAAAGAGATTTTATATTTATATTACTGGCAATTTAAATTCTAATCGTGTCTTAGAATGATAATATTTTGTTTTTTTAAAGACATCGCCCGCATTAAGGGATAAAATCCCTGTGTCGCGGGGTACAAACATATAATAGACAATATAATTTTTCCATAGATACCCCACATATATGGTTACGATGAAAAAAAAATTTTTGGGTTTTTGTTCTATGCATGGAGAACCCCCAAAATTATTATTCTTTTTTTATTTTTGTGTGAAAATCTTAATGCGGTTCACAGAATACATCTACTTACCAAGTTTCAACAGTACAGCTCTTATAGTTTCGGAAAAAAGTGGCTGTGACATACGGACGGACAGACAGACAGACAGACATGACGAATCTATAAGGATTCCGTTTTTTGCCATTTGGCTACGGAACCCTAAAAACCGCTTTCAAGTCGCCATTTCCGGGTAAGGTGCCCAAAATGCTAGCGACGTTACCTCTTTGGATCGCAAGGCTTATTCGTTGGCCGAGGTACGTGCCAGCTCTCTGATCAATTTGTACACTTAATTCACATCAACTCTGTAAATACGTGTTAATTCTTGGTTAATTAAGTTCCATATTTAAAAATAGAGTCAATGCTTGGCTATTTCTACTTTTGTAATCTATACGGGTCATACACAAAAAGAGTAAAAAAGTGTTAATGTAATGTATCATCTAAAAGAGCATATCAATGAATATTTGAATGATTTTAAATAGTATAGTCCCTTTATTTCTACATATTTTAATCACATCTTGGAAAATATTACGTTTCAGTTATACATTATTATAGAATTTATCATCAATAAGTCTCTTGCTGTGGACTGTTACAAACCGAAGTTTTAGCGTTTGTGCTATGTTTAAAAATAGTTATATTACACTATTTACTTAAATTATTTACATGTAAAAAAAACAATTTAGTACAGATGTTGACAATATGATTAAAAAAATATATGGTTCCTAATTGTGTGAAATAAATCAATTAAAATTATGGTCACATCATTATGAGTCTGGTCTGTTGTTCCAATAAGACTCTTATATTACGAAGTGCCTGAAGAAACTGTGTGGGCAATCCACAGCGCCTCACTAAAGTGCTTCAATGTCTTTTTATTTTTTGTAATTATTAAGTAGGTAGAAACCAGTCTTCCTCTCTGTACTGATAGGTTTTACACGGAATACATATAATTTGTTCCAAAGACCTTTTTTAATCATTTATCTCACCTAATAATCCCGAACATCTGTGACACTGTGGACATGGTAAAAAAACAAGAAAAATTTATTTTTTGGACCATACTATACTTTTATTTTTCTCTGACAGCAACACTAAATATTACGGCGTTTCATATTTTGCTGTTGCGATTGTAAAGTGAGTGAATATATTTTTTTTATTCCAGAACACATATAATTGTAAAAGATCAGGTGTTCTTTCCTGTTCCAATTATAAATACGTAAGTATTGCTTTTATAAAAAAAATATTTTGTTTTTTTATGAGCATTTAGTAAAAGTATATGAAATGCATGCAGCTTGATTTCTAACCTCAAAACATACTACTTAGCGCATGACATTTTTTAAATACATCTCTTCTGTGGATATCTTTTCTGTGACCACCGTGTCCACAGAAAAGAATATGTCCACGAAGGAGGCTTAATGGATGTTTTATTATTTAATTGAATTATAGAAAAGCTAAAAAATTGCGTAAAGATTTTGGTTACAGTATATACTACGATAAAGCATTTAATTTTCGTAGTAGATTTAAGTTTTTTTAATGATATGATATGATTTAATAGAGAAAACTTAACGAAAATCTTTTATTACTATTCATTTTAATCGGAGAATTCAACGTTTACTTTGGGGTCATGTCTGGTGTGTTATGTGTGGTTTACTTGTATCTTGATGTGTATATAATTTTATTTTTAATGGTAATGCATGCTTGTTTTTTACTATAGTTAGGATGCCACGAGCAAGCAGATCTAAACTTCACTTTCCGACGAAGAAAAAAAAAAGTCGTCGTGAACAAAAGAAGTTGAGCATGAAATGCGCTCGTGCAAGAATGAGCGAAGCAGACATTGAACAGAGAAAAAACAAAGATAAAGAAAGATACGGGAAAAAGAAAAGAAGAAAATAAAGACTACACTCCCAGATAGCAACGAAATATTGTAAAGTATAAAGCCATGTTCCATCATATTGCCACTTACTTGAATAAAATATTTTAAGGAAAAAGGCCATGGTAAAGGTGCTCCAGATGGACTAGAAGGCTGTGTTAAAAGAATTGCAGATGATTTTATAGCGAAAGGTCACGATATTTATAATTTAGATAGTCTTATGAAATGTTTACGTCATAATTACAAAGGCATTTAGATTCATAAAATTGATGAGTCCTCTATTTTAGATGTTGAAAATGTTTTAGATTCGAGTATAACTTGTCCCTTCAAGGGTACGCTTAGAACACACCAGGTGACATGGAGTGTCAATTACCCTTCAGTCCTTCAAGTAAGGCGTTTGAGTTATTTGAGTTGCACAAATCAAAATTTGTGCAGCCGATGTGCACTACCCCCATAATGGTATAGGTCTAATAAACGTGCAAATGAAGACGTTAGATTCGCCTCGGGTATTGCTTGCTCTAGATTCTGGGTCAAACACTCCTGAAGTTGAATCTGTATCTAATTCTCCTGAGATACCAGCAACTCCCGACGCATCAGCAGTATCAATCTCACCTGGTTTTTCAGAGAGATTTACATAGGATGCTGGTATAGAATATCATCAGTAACCACGCAGGCCTATGAAGCGGGCACTGCGTATATATTTTCTTTTGACTCTGAATGCTCCACGAACTTTTCATCAAAGAAGCGATCGACATCAATACCTTTAAATCTTCCAGACCATTTTGACAGTTCTTTGGAAATATTTCCAAACCCTTATAATAAATTTAGTTACTTTTTCAAAATATGATTAGCTACCTAAAGAAATATATAACACCTTGGCTTTGAAAATTACCGTTTATTTGGATTATTATATAATCTACATTGTGATTTTTGAAGTCCACCAAAATGAAATCCCTTTCTGTAGACATTCTTTTTTATTTTTTATTTTCCAATTGGTTCGATTACGTTGACGTTTTATTTGCGTTTTATAATGCGTTTATAGCAGGAAGTACATATGTTTAGTTATTTTATCTTATCAGATTTTGGTTTACGCTGAATAACAGCATTTTATCTATTTTGTAGACCAAGTCGCCTCTTCTGTGATCCTTAAAAATGTAAAAAATGTGATTTATGTCAAAAAATTAACATATTGATCACCAACATAGTGATTAAAAGACTGATTATTAATAATGAAGTAATAAATATTCGATTTCGTTATGTTTCTGAGAAGTTTTATTTCTGCCCCTTTGTGTGTTACCTTTTTGTGTATGACCCATTACATATAATAAAATCGTACGAAAGTCAAAACTGTACATTAATTATTTTTTTAAAGGATACTTGGGGTGTGATCTACAATCGATATCGAAGCCAAAAACATAGTTTTAAGAATTTTTGTCTGTTTGTCTGTATGTATGTCTGGGCTAAACTCAAAAGTAATACATGGATTTACTTCAAATTTTGCATGAATATTACTAAGAGGTCGGGTCAACATATAGGCTACATATTATCACGCTATCACCTAACAGGGAGGAGCTGTGATTATTTATAAAGTTTAACGCGGGTAAAACCGAGGGGCACAACTAGTTACCATATAAATTCTTTCTGCTGTCCGGAGCCGTTCCAGTAGCAACTTATACATTGAAAATATCTATTTGGTCTAATCATTATGTGAGGATACGGGTGACTTTAAATCAAAAGACTTAGATCTTTGGGGTAGATAGGCACGAGCAAACAATAAAAGAAATACAATTCATGAAATAACGACATGTACAAAGGCGAGCTTAACTCAATAATGAGTTTTCTTACAGCAAACCAAACACAGAGGACAATTTGTTATACAGGGTAGAACAGTGTACAACATTATCTATCTAAATTAATTCTACCTACCTATATGTATAAATACCTACATACTATATTATATCAATACTACATAATAAATAATATACATATATATATATACATATACTTACATACTATACAAAATATTACGATAGGAAATGTGTCTTTATTCTTCTTTTAAAAGAGTCTAGAGACGGACTAGCGCGAATAGAGTGAGGAAGGGAGTTCCAAAGACGCACTGCACGGACGGTGAAGGAACCATCATAGCGGCTAGAGCTGTGTAAAGGATAACGGAGGAGAAGCGAAATAGAAGATCGACAGGGTTTTCCCCTGGGGACTAAGTACTCAAAGCGTTCATGAAGGTACGTAGGAGAATTAGGATTATGAAGGATAGAGTAAAGTAAAAAGAGAATGTGGGAATCTCGACGCCTACGAATAGGCAGCCACTTCAAGCGTGTCCGAAATTCGGACACATGGTCGTACTTCCGGAGACCGTAGATGAAGCGGATGCACAAATTCTGCAGGCGTTCAAGCTTATCCAGAAGTTCATTAGTAGCATCAAGATAACAGACATCAGCATAGTCAAGAAGAGGAAGTAGAAGGGATTGAGCAAGAAGGACTTTGGTCTGAAAAGGTAAAAATTTCTGAAGACGCTTGAGAGACTGAAACGAGTAGTACACTTTCCTGCTTACCTCTGCAACGTGATTGTTCCACGAAAGATAGTTGTTGAATAAAACTCCCAGATTTTTAGCGGTCATGGAATATGTGATAGTGTCATCATCGAAGACGATAGGAGGAATAGTATTATTTTTAAGGAGACTGAACATATATCTGCCACCAATAATGAGAGCTTGTGATTTGGATGGGTTGACCAGAAGGCCAAACGATTTAGCCCACTCACAAATGTTTCCAAGATCACTATTGATGGCATCTACTGCCAGACTCAAGTCCTCTGCTTTGAAGTGAACATATAGTTGCAAGTCGTCCGCATAGAGATGGTAATGAGAAGAAATAATTTTAGTGATGGCGTTTATAAAAACGGAGAAGAGCAGAGGAGAGAGTACGCCACCTTGAGGAACACCGGCAGTCAGGTCACACCATTCAGAGAAAGCCTCATCAGAGCGGACCGACTGCGAGCGACCTCGAAGGTATGAGTTGAACCACATGATAACAGGTGCCGAGACATTAAGTGAGGATAGGATGCCAAGAAGGATGTCATAGTCTACAGAATTAAAGGCATTGCTGAAGTCAAGCAGTACCAGTATAGTGAGGAGTTTCTGCTCCATGGTTAATCGGATGTCGTCGGTGATTTTCACTAAAGCTGTGGCAGTGCTGTGGCCAGAGCGGAAACCGGATTGGTAGGGACTGAGGAAAGATACTGAGAGAATTGATTATGCACCACACTCTCAAGTACCTTGGATAGGATCGGAAGAATAGATATTGGGCGGTATTGGGATACGGATGTTGGATTGGTTGATTTGGGAAGTGGGATGATGTGCGTTTTTTTCCACGCTGTGGGGAAGAAACTTGACTCCAAAGAGAAGTTAATGAGGTGTTTTAATATAGGAGCGATTTCTTCGACCACTAGCGAAAGCATTTTTAGTTCAAGGCCATCATCACCAACGGATTTTGTGGAAATGGAGTTAATGGATTTAATAATGTCGCGTTCTGTAATCGTGGTGAATGAGAAAGAAGTATTTAGCGGCTTTGGAACGCTGGAGAGATATTCGAGCGTAGACGACTTAATGTCGGCGCTCAAGGCCACCGGAGGCTTAGCGAAGTGGGTATTGAGAGCATTAAGGTCCATAATAAATAAATAAATAAATAAATAAAATAAATAAAAAAGGTTTTTATTCACGTAGACTTTAAAAAAGCGCTTGTAAATAGTCAGAACATGTTTGTAGTAATATAGTTGTATACATTAGATAATATTTCTAGTAACATAGATATTTAGGTACATATTGTATGAAAACATTTATAAAATTTATTTTATTACAGCAATGATATTTAGCTAGCTCGTATCAAGTTATTGTCAAGAGATTATGTTTAATTATCTAGTTTAAGTCTAAAATTTTTACTACATATTGTCAATGGTTCTGTCTATATTAAAGGTATTATTATTATGACGGACCTTGTGTTAATAACGACGGTCGCGCTTTAATGCTACCACCGGATCCAATGCGCCCCAACTGAGAAGACCCAGCGAAACAAACTCAGTGGGTTCATCTACTACCGGTTTCAACACGACCCAGTTGAGACGGTCCGGCGAAACATACTCAAGCGGGCATGAACACAGGATTCGGTCCAATTAGAGTAATTATTTAGTAGGCAAACACAATATATGCTCGATCGGTTGTCTGAATGCTTATTATTTTAGATTATATTTAGGTATACAAAAGAAAAACTTCGAAACAATAACATTATTCATTTTGAGACAGAGTCAATAATTTTAAATTAAGTATATGATAGCAATCATTTACAGATAGTTCACGTAACACATTTATATACAACAATTGAACAAAGGATACATATCTATTTCATATTTTTCATTAAAAAGTTCTATGTCTAGAATTTTGCTAGAGAAGCGTAATAGTTCTTTTATCTCCGGATCCCTTGCCTACACCAAGGGATTTGAGAAATTGCCATACTTGTGCTTTATCGAGTCTGTCAATTGAGTTATGAATGTGGCGTCTCTTGGCATCTCTACACATACGACTGCAGCGATTCCTAAGTTTTTTGTACTGTGCCCAATTCTCTTCGGTTGCATTCTTCCTGTACTTCCTTTTGGCTTTATCACGAAGAGACATTTGTTTTTTGATGCCATCGGAGAGCCAAGGCGCAGGTGGATGTTTCACTTTCACCATTCTGATAGGAGCATGAGTGTCATAAAGTCCTATAATCGAGTCACAAAACTTTGCAACCTTGGTATCTAAGTCGTTGCAGTTGTAAATAGGTGTAGTAGGTGTTAAGGTTGAATTTGGAATGCTTTGGCGACTTGATAAGTAAACAAGCGTGTGTCTTCGATCACATTTATTTTGCTAATGTTTTAAATATCTATTATAACACTGCTAAGTATAATTGACGAACATGCGGACATTTACACACTAATCTATTAATGAGTGGACTGTATTTGTATAAGGTATATAATCCAACATGCCGCCCACTAAAGGACTATACCAGTCCTTTAAAATATCAAATAACATATAATTAACATTGCAATTAATCAAACACAAACATATTATATAGTATAAACTATTCTTCGCTATCGCTATTGATCGGTAGTGAGCATATCTTAGTAACAGTTCTCTTGGTTATACTATCGCCACTTTTAACGCTGTAAACTCTAGTGTAGCCGTCTGGGCCTGGGTGCTTAGCTACTATCCGACCTAGCAGCCATTTTCCGGGCGGAAGGTTCTCTTGCTTAATTAACACAATATTGCCTATCTCAAACTCTTCCTCTCGTCTTAGCCATTTCGGACGCTGTTGCAACCTGGATAAATATTCTTCTTGCCATCTGGACCAAAAATCGTTCACTAATTTGCGTGTATGTTGCCAACGTGATAGGGTATGCATCTTCACATTTTTTAAACTTGGACTTGGTATGGCTATAGGAGCTTCACCAATCAGAAAATGACCTGGTGTCAGTGGTTCAATACTCTCATTATCAAGGTCATCTCTTGGGCACAGGGGTCTGGAATTTAGACACGCTTCTATTTCGCAGAGTACTGTAGTCATCTCCTCGAAGGTCAAATTTTTATTCAGTATGCGTTTCAGGTGATATTTTATTGATCGCACCCCTGCTTCTCACAATCCTCCAAAATTTGGACTATAGGGTGGGATAAAGTGCCACTGAGTTCCATCAGAAGCAAGGGATTTAGTCATTTCTCCTGAGAATTCCAGACATGCTTCTTTCCACAGAGCTACCAATTCTTTATTTGCGCCAACGAAGTTTCTACCCTGATCGCTCCACAAATGTGCACTCTTCCCTCGTCGTGAACAAAATCGTTTGAATGCGCCAATAAATGCTTCCCCCGTTAGATCACCTACTAACTCGAGATGTATAGCCTTAGTAGCCATGCATACAAATATGCACATGTACGCCTTCTGCTTCTTGCCTCCTCTACCTTTGCTTTTGAGGATTAGTATTGGTCCAGCAAAATCAACGCCCGAGTGTAAAAATGGACGAGCTGGAGTTACTCGATGTTTTGGTAAATCGCCCATTATTTGTGACCTAGTGGTAGCGTTATGTTTGGCACATACTAGACATCGATGTACATGTTTTCTGACTAGAGCCTTGGCGCGAATTATCCAATATTTGGATCTAAGGTAACACAACATTAATTGTATTCCACCATGTAGCGTTATCATGTGTGCGTCGGCAATAATCAATATGTAGGTATGAGACTGTTTTTGTGTCCCAAAATAATGGGATGTTTACTTTCGTCTGTCAAGTTCGAATGTCTCAGTCGTCCTCCCACCCTCAAAATATCTTCTTCATCCAGATAGGGATCTAAACTCTTCAAAGTACTAGTCCTTTTAACTTGCTTATTTACCTTTATTGACTCTATTTCTTCTGCAAATTCTACATGTTGAACCTTCTTTATGCAAATTCCTAGTGACTTCTGTAACTCCTGAGTAGTGAACGGTGTATCTATGGTTTCTTTAAACGTCTTTTGTTTTAAAAATCTTGTACAATATGTTATGCTTCTTACTAGTTCTTTTAATGAATTAAACTGTTCAAATTGTGTCGTCAGGCTTTTGTGTTCTTCTTGTAGTATATTAGTTGTCAGTGTTTGTTTAGTAATTTTTTGTTCTATGTCTGTAGACATAATTTCTGGTGTTGTATAATTGATTTCTTTTCTCGATAGCCAGTCTGGCCCTTTCCACCATAAATTACTGTTATGTAACTCTGAAACGAATGCTCCCTTTGAAGCTATATCGGATGGATTCTCATCAGATGTAACATGATACCATTTATCCTTTGGAATATTTCCTGTAATTTCAACTGTTCGGTTTGCGACAAAAGTTTTCCATCTACTTGGTTCTCCGTTTATCCACGAAATCACTATTGACGAATCCGTCCAAGCAAAAATACGAGTAGTCGGAATTCTCATTGCCGTGGCGATTTGCTTCAAGAGCCTTGATAACAATACAGCTCCACATAACTCAAGTCTCGGCAATGACACTGTTTTTAACGGAGCTACGCGCGTTCTTGCCGCTATCAATGATATTTTTATTATATTATCACCATCTTCTTGGTCATGTACCCGACAGTATACCACTGCTGCGTATGCCCTCAGAGAAGCATCATAGAAGCCATGTAATTCTATACAGTGTTTCTTACCGCTTTGAGTACCCATCCAACGAGCCACATATATCTTATTGACATTCTCAAAATCTTCACGTATGGTTTTCCATTCTGCCTTTAGATTTGTACCAATTTCTTCATCCCAACCAAGTTTGGTTTGCCAGAGCTTCTGAATCAACATTTTTGCCTGGACCATGCATGGTGCTATCCAACCGAGTGGATCGTACAGTTTTGTATGTCAGACAGAATTTTTCTTTTTGTGATAAAATTGTCAAGTGGAGATAATTTTAAACTGTATTCAAACCGATCATTACCGAAATTCCATTGCACCCCTAAAGCTTTTATTGTACCATCGATATTTAAATCTAAATGTGCATTTGCAGTTCTATCATCTGAATGAATCGTTTTCATAAAATCTGCACTATTTGAAGACCATTTCTTAAGTTCAAAGCCACCTCGACCTAGCAAAGCTTTCAATTCTCTGCTAGTTTTGATAGCCTCGCTTACGGTATCCCCTCCAGACATGACGTCATTGACGTACAGATCTTCGCGTAGTACTCTTGCCGCATTAGGATAGTTTTCGCTTTCATCATTGGCTAATTGCATCAGAGTTTTTATCGCCAAGTATGGCGCAGATGCCGTACCAAATGTAACTGTTAGAAGCCTTAGATCTTGAATGCTATCTAAAGTATTATCTCGCCATAATATTCTTTGGTAATCGGTATCTTCTTTCGCCACCAGTATCATTCTGTACATTTTTTGGATATCGGAAACGTAACATACAGCATGCATGCGCCATCTTATAATCAAGCTACGCAAATCGTCTTGCAATACAGGGCCTGTCAGAAGCTCGTCATTGAGTGAAACTCCGTTGCAACCTTTACATGACGCATCGAAAACGACGCGAGTCTTCGTGGTTTCCTTTTCATTATGGACTACGGCATGGTGCGGTAGGTACACCGCATTCTTCGTTTTCATTTCATGTGATGGTATTTTTTCTATATGTTTTAAGCTTTTGTAATCTTCTATAACTTTTATGTATTCTTCCTTTAGTTCAGGATTTTTATTTAATTCTCTCTCTAGTTGTAAAAATCTATTTAATGCAATTTCTCTTGTGTTACCTTCTGGTGATTTTGGTTCATCGGTTTTAAAAGGTAACTTGACTATATAACGACCTTCTTTGTTTCTAGTATGTGTTTTCTCATAAAACTCTTCGCATAGTTTCTCTTCTTTCGTATGTTGTCTTTTTGTATTATTATCTATCTCCCACATTGTCTTTAGTAGCTCACGTCTACTTCTTCATTGATTGCCATGAAACATTTTTCCTTTTTGTCTGTCTTAATATTTATTTCTCCAAATACAATCCAGCCGAGGTTGGTTCTTTGTGCAATTGGTGACCCCGGTGGACCTTTGATTAAACCTTCCTGCAGTACCTGTGCGTATCCCTTGACATCTAAAAGAAGATCAATTTGACCTGATACAAAATATTCTGGGTCTGCTAACTCTAGATCAGTTAGGTGTGGCCATTTTGTTTCTGACCATGTCTCTGCAGGAAATTGGGTTGTCAAGCGCTTGGACATCACATAGGCTTGTATAGGTAGACTGAAATTAGGTTCCCATAGTGATAAAACTTCAACTTGTACCTCTTGCTTGACAACAATTTTCATAGCTTCCATTCCTGTGACTATTTTATTCGTAAATTGTTTCTTGAGCTTAAGAATTTGAGCAGCCTTTTCACTGATAAAACATGCCTATGATCCTGAGTCTATTAGTGCCTTGAATACAATGGCGTGTCCTTCTTTGTTCCGTACTGTCACCATTGCTGTAGCTAATAGACCCATGTGCTGTTTGGCATTTTAGTATGACGCGATCATTGTATTACTTGCCCCTTTTCTTCTTCATTTGCTTGAATTGATACCGACGGTTGCATAGTACCCAATAAAGCCGTGGTATCCCTTTTATTTGTTATATGAAAAAGCGTATGATGACGCCTATTGCACATTCGACAGGACAGTGGAACTCGGCATTTGAAAACCGCATGTCCTGATGCCAAACAGTTAAAACACAACTTGTGATTCTTTACGTATTCGCTACGTTTCAACAGGTTGCAACTTCGAAAATACCTTGCAGTGACTAATAGTATGGTTTTCTTTACACATTATACAGGTGTTGTCAGTTGGGGATGACACATGAAATACACGTTCTTTAGTTTTCTCACGCATCCTTGAAGTAGTTGTAGGTGCGACCAACTCCAAAGTACGAAATTTGCTTTCCAAAAATTTCTTCAAATCTTCCCACTTTGGTAATTCGGTTGGCTTTTCATCGTACGCAAACTCTTCCCAGTCTTTATGTGACTCCGGGTCCAATTTCTGAACGACCAGAAATATTATTACTGGATCCCAGGAGCTTGTAGAGACATCCAAATTTTGCAAGCTATTAAGAACCTCAGTGGTGACGTCCAAAAGTGACTTGAGTTGACTGGCAGTTTGAGTGTTACATTTTCTTTGAGTAAACAGTCTTTTTAGCAATGAGTTTACTATTATTCGTTTATTTCCATAACGGTTTTTTAGTGTATCCCAAGCCATAACATAGTTACTATCAGTCACAGCTACATGTTTGAGTAAGGTAGAAGCTTCTCCGCTTATGCTAGTTTTTAAATAATGCAACTTTTGCACGTTGCTAAGTGATTTATTGTCATGTACTAGCGACACATACAAATCGTTAAATGTAGGCCATTCATCATAAATACCGGAAAATATCGGGATTGTTATTCTTGATAATTTCACTTCTGTATGTTGGGTATGTTCAAGGTTGCTGGATTGTACTATGTTCGGTTTCTCATTCAATTTACTTATCATATCTCGCAATTCACCCATAATACACAAATAAAGATCTTCGTATATGAAATACTCTTCGTTAAGAAAATACTGTAACAGGTTTCTCTGATCCCGTGGCGTTATCTTGGTTAATTCTTGATGAGCACTGTTAAACGTTTTCCAATACTCCTCAATGCACTACATTCGTGACTGTATGTAACCCTTAGTAAGCCGCTGTTTCGGACATTTTTTTAAATTGATTTGAGTCTTCTTTAATAACTCGGCCGTATCTTCCAAAATACAAAGCACTTGTTCAGGCGTCGTAGTAATTTTTCACTATAATTATCTTCAATATGTCTGCAAAACCCGTTTGCTTATCCCGACTTGATGATATTTATTAAACTTGTACACCACTGCTATCGACTTCGATTTTCGGCGTGATGATATGTGTGAATCGCAGCGTAGATCACCTCTGCTTACAACCACGATGTAGTAGGGCGTAATTATATCTTCCAAGCACTATGTGTCGATCTCTGCTGGCAGCCTCGTTGCAATACGGCGTGATGTTTCGTAAAATCAGTACATTTACGAATGATAATAAACAGCGTTTTAAAACATAAAAATCACTAATTGCTTTATTTGTGCAAAAGTCTTCACTTGATGAATCCTTATCTCTTATGGAATGCAGTTGCCTATTGTTCTCTACGGACGGGTCGACTATTCAACGCACAGGTAAGAAATTTTATCCGGATCGATTGGACCACTATGTAGTAGGTGTTAAGGTTGAATTTCGAATGCTTTGGCGACTGGATAAGTAAACAAGCGTGTGTCTTCGATCACATTTATTTTGCTACTGTTTTAAATATCTATTATAACACTGCTAAGTATAATTGACGAACATGCGGACATTTACACACTAATCTATTAATGAGTGGACTGTATTTGTATAAGGTATATAATCCAACAATAGGCGACCAATCAATACTAATCGCATCAGCCCTCAAGCGCTCCAGAACGATACCTTTGAAACTGCGGAGAAACAGAAATTGGGACTTACGACGAGGGCAGCGTATCTTATAAGAAACATAGATGAGGTCATGATAAGAAAATGAAGCTGGAAGCTGGCCATAAGTTGTGACTTTAGCAGATTGCGAAACAAGTATTAGGTCTAAAAGTGAAGGAGTACAATGCGGGGCATGGTGAGTGGCATCTAGTGGTAGGATTGTCATATTTACTGAAGAGACCAGGGAGAAGAGGCGAGCGCTCCGTGCATCATTCTTGAGCAGACAAGTATTGAAGTCACCAAGGATTATTATATCTTCATATATGGCTGCAAAGTTTTCAAGTTTAACTTCAAACGATGAAAAATAGTCTATATGACATGATGGCGAGTATAACACCCCTAAAAGTATTTTGGTGTGGTGGAGAGTTACTTCTGTAAAAAGGTATTCTGCAGATTGTGAATAAACACTTGGTGACTGATCAACTACTTTATGTTTGATATCCTCGCGGAGGTAGATAGCCACTCCACCGCCACCCTTGCCAGTTCGGTCATTTCTCAGTAGTTTGTAACCAGGCAAAGAGTACTGAGAAGAAGGAAGTGCTGGTTTAAGAAAAGACTCTGAAATGAGGACAGCATGAACAAGATTAGAGTCGAAAGTTGACAAAAGATCGGGATAGTGGGAGTCGACGCTTTGAGCATTTATATGCACAACGTTAAAATATTTAAGAGAAGAAGAAAGAATATAGTACTATTACCGTCATTATAAACACAAGGTCCGCCATAATAATAATATTGAATTTGTACCTTAATATAGACAGAAACATTCAGACAATATGTGGTAAAAATATAGCTAAAACTTTAAATTTATCTCTTTGACAATAATTTTATAGAAGCTAGCAAATAATATAATAAAACATCCTGGGACATTTTTGAGATGCTATATTTTAATATTTCTAATTGTTCCAACACACATAACCGGAAACTTTTATCACAACTATGTAAAATATTATATGTATTATTGTCGCCCAAGGTATGGCCAGTTCGATTAAATGTTTGGCGCATTTCAATTCAATAATTGTCCATAAACATGGGTCGGTACATGTCTGCTTGTCCTAAGTCTGGGTGTTATTAGGTATCTAAATAAGTATTTATTTACTAAAGAAAAGTAGTATATCAGTTATCTGGTTTCCATAGTTCAAGCTCCGCTTAGTTTGAGATCAGATGGCCGTGTGTATATAATGTCCCAGGATATTATTATTACTGTAAATTTATAAGACATATGTATAATTTTAAATATGTATACTGTAATTTTTTTTTATTTATTGTTTTAATATAAAATTTTGTACGCCTCGACAGGTAAAACATGTTCGGACTTCAGATACCTATTTTTTAAGATCTAGCATGCAATTTGTATGTAAACGCATGTTTTGACAAATAAATTATCTTTATCTTATCTTTATCTTTAAATCTACTAATATATGATTCATTTTAAAGAAGTCTGAAACCTAATCTTCTTCTTATCGTATGGGCAGTGGTAAGGGTAACCACTGCCCATACGATAAGAAGAAGATCAAATCGTTGAAATCGTAATGAATCGTATATTAGTAGATTTATAGTAATAATAATATCCTGGGGACACTTACACACAGCCATCTGATCTCAAACTAAGCGGTCATGTAGGTGGTATGTCAGAGTTGTTCAAGCCGCCCAGTAGGCCTCTGACATGGCTTAACGGCTATTGCCTAATGGCTACAACCGGTACCGACAGTTTAACATGCCCTCAGAAGCAAGGAGACGCTCAGAAACGGACTGGTGAGACATACCTTATTATTTGTTGTCTGGTACATGCTCTGTCTAGTTTGGAATCACATGGCAGTGCGTTAAGTTTATATTTCTGTTAAGTATTTCATACGTCATATTCAACTTCTGAAGCACTGATTAAGTTTTCCCCCATAACTTTTTTGTGGTCATTGAATACGTTTGCAAACCCCTCGTCTAGCTACGTAACTTTGATGAAAACTTATACTTTTGAAGGAGATTTCTGCTCCCTTTGTATGACTTTTATACTAAAGAAGTTACAACTTTTGAATGTTTGCAAAACTAACTTACTTTGCAAATGCATTTTATACGAGCAAGATTGAAATGTTGGTATTGTGTGATAGATTAGATTTTAAGGTTATTTCAGAACCATATAATTTCAATATATGTATCTATCTATCCTAGCCGTATTTGGCCACAACGACTGGCTACTAACTATTGAGACTGCCTTTTTGGTCTAGCGGTAGCGTGTTCACCCGCAGAAAACGAGGTCTTGGGTTCAAATCCCAGGTCAGGCCAAAAGTGTATTCGGTAAAAAGAAAAAAATTCTCAGCATAAGCCCGAAGTCTGGGAGTTGGCGGTATTATACCCCCGTGCCTCGGAGAGCACGTAAAGCCGTCGGTCCTGTACCTGACCTCTTTCTGGTCGTGTCGCTAGGCGTCCCATCGGATCATGAGAATGATGGAATAGAAAGTGCTCCTGTGTTTGCGCACACACTTGCGCACTATTATATGTCCCGCGCAGATAGCTAATCTCTATTGAGCCTGGCCGCCGTGGCCAAAATTCGGCTAGGAGGACATTATTAATCTCCCGCAATTTTATCGGTGGTGTCTTTAGAATTGCGTTCCGAAGTTAAATTTTTAATAATTCCACTGTAAATATTAGAATATTTTCCGAAATAAAAAGTGTTAATCTTATGTGGTGTAGTGGTGTGGCACCCCACTCCATGAGAGGCTGCTGCTTGAGCAGCGTCTCTCTGTTTACAAAGACCATTACACTACGATCGCTAACCCGTCGGACAACCCTCTCTGTAATATATACCCTTGGCTCGACTTCAACGCCCCCACGGGATGAAATAGAGTCCAATACCATACTACACCACTGCCTCGTTGGTCTAGCGGTAGCGTGTTCACCCACAGAGAACGAGGTCCTGGGTTCAAATCCCGGGTCGGGCCAAAAGTGATATTGGGACTTTTCTGTAAAAAGAAAAATTTCTCAGCATCAGCCCGAAGTCTGGGAGTTGGCGGTATTATGCCCCCGTGCCTCGGAGAACACGTAAAGCCGTCGGTCCTGTACCTGACCTCTTTCCGGTCGTGTCGGTAGGCGTCCCATCGGATAATGAGTATAATGGAATAGAAAGTGCTCCTGTGTTTGCTCACACACTTGAGCACTATACTATGTCCCGCGCAGATGGCTAATCTCTATTGAGACTGGCCGTCAACTGGAGGACGTTATTACTCCACCTCTATCCTTCCAAATTATGGACGCAGCTTCATTGTGGAAATCTTTTGTCCAGTTGTGGAAGTCAATCAGTTGACATGAATCTTATGTGTTATTACAGGTATAAAACCACATATACACGGGCCTGGGGCACTACCGGCTAAGTCACTGAACATCGATTTCTTAAATGGCGTTCAAATAAATAAAGGTTAAAAAGGACCTAATCAATCGTTCAATCGGCTTCAACGTTGACAATCGATTCCGGACCATGTGTGACGTCACATGTGCTCATGGAAGCCGATTTAACGCTTGATTAAATAATTTTTAACCTTTGTTTATTTGAACGCCATTTAAGAAATCGATGTTCGGTGACTTAGCCGGTAGAGCCCCTGTTGGTGTGGTTGGCAAATGCTTGCTTTTCACGCCGGAGATCGTGAGTTTGATTCCCACCCAGGACAGATATTTGTGTGCATCAGCATGTCTGTTTGTCCTGAGTCTGAGTGTAATTATCATTTATCATATTTCCAAAGTACAAGCTCTGCTTAGTTTGGATCAGATGGCCATGTGTGAATAATGTATAGGATAATATTATTATATTATATTTCAGTGTAATGTTGATGAAAATTATGCTATGTTGGATGTAACATATCTAACTTACACTTTCCAAAGAAAAACAAAATTCTTTGTCCTTTTCATCAGCTATCCTAGAGGTAGTATTCATCATCATCATATCAGCCGAAAGACGTCCACTGCTGGACAAAGGCCTCCCCCAAAGATCTCCACAATTGCTGGTCTTACGCTATTCGCATCCAGCAGTTTCCAGCGACCCGCACAAGATCATCGGTCCATCTTATAGGGGGCCTGCCCACGCTGCGTCTTCCGGTTCGTGGTCGCCACTCGGGAACCTTTCTGTTCCAACGGCCGTCGGTTCTACGAGCTATGTGCCCCGCCCACTGCTACTTCAGTTTTGAAATTTTTCGGGCTATGTCGGTGACTTTGGTTCGCCTGCAGATTTCGATATTTCTGATTCAATCCCGCAGGGAAACTCCGAGCATAGCCGTCTCCATTGCTCTTTAGGTGACCTTGAGTCTTCTAATAAGGCCCATAGTGAGCGACCACGTCTCTGTTCCGTAAGTCATCACTGGCAACATACACTGGTCGAAGACTTTCGACTGGAGACACTGCGGTATTTTAGACGAGAAGATGTTACTTAGCTTCCCGAACGCTGCTCCTTCTCGAAGCTGGACCTACCTAGTTGGATAGTATGACCTTGGTAAATATAGTTCTCTACAACTTCGACTGCAGAGTCGCCAACTTTCAACTTTTTTTCCTTTTTTTTTAGGTAGTATTAACTAGAACAATTTAGAAATGTTGCAAAGAGCCTCCAAGAAACTTTACTAGTACTGCGGTTTGACTCCCAACGTTACATCTTGTCATGCATAACTGGCTAGTCCTCTTTAAGGTTGGTTACCGTAGCTTCCATACGGCAAGGGGCACTATTAAAGGCCATATACAATATGTAATGTAATTCGCACACCCCCAATTAGAATATTATGTTGTAATCATAATATATACACTGAATTTTTAATTTAACATGTATATGCATTGTTATTTACTTAATTAGTTTCTTGGAATAAAGTTTATTTTTCTTTATTTTGTATTGATTGATGGAATTTTTTAGAATACAAATAAAACTGCGATTTAAAAGTCTTATTTTTAGACTTGCGGTCCATTTCAATTTGTTTTGACTGTACAGGGTTAATATGACAATAATTTCCGTAGTTTTAATTATTTTGGAATAAAAATTTCCTATATTAAAAATGATATCAATAGATTCAGTAAACGATTCTGAACAAACTATTTTCAGGGTGTGCGTTAATTAAGTTACATGTTGTACAAAAAGCGCGATGAAGCAGAATATAGACGACATACAAGATCAATGCATACAAGCTGCTTGGTTCATTGCAACCGTATATAAATGAGTATTTACCAATGTCCCTTAATACCAATGTAGCCCTTTATTGTAAGGCTCGCGGCTGCCTACAGACGCTCATAAAATCTTACTACAGTATCAGAAACGACCGAGACACTGGCACGTTTAATAGAAACCGTTGTACATGAGGCTGTATGTGGCTACATTGACCAAACGTATGTTTTAAACTACGAGTTAATATAGACAGAACCATTGACAATACGTAGTAAAAATATTAGACTTAAACTAGATAATTGAACATAATCTCTTGACAATAACTTGATACGAGCTAGCTAAATATCATTGCTATAATAAAATAAATTTTATAAATGTTTTCATACAATGTGTACCTAAATATCTATGTTACTAGAAATAATAATGTATACAACTATATTACTACAAACATGTTCTGACTATTTACAAGCGCTTTTTTAAAGTCTACGTGAATAAAAACCTTTTTTATTTTATTTTATATAAGTGTGGTTGAATGAATATTAATAGCTATGAATCTATACATATAATAACATCGTAGGAAAGTCAAAACAGTACATTGAATATTTTTTAAAATGATACTTGGGGCGTGATCTACAATTGATACCGAAGTCAAAAATATAGTTTTTAGAATTTTTGTCTGTATGTATGTCCGGGCTAAACTCAAAAAGTACTGCATGGATTTACTTCAAATTTTGCATGAATATTACAAAGAGGTTGGGTCAACATATAGGCTACACATTATCACGCTATCACCTACGGGGGAGGAGCTGTGATAATTTATAAAATTTTACGCGGGTAAATCCGCGGGGCACTGCTAGTATACAAATATAAATATTAAATGACTTTATAAATTGTCACAGCTCCTCCCCCGTAAGTGATAGCGTGATAATATTTTGCCTATATGTTGACCCGACCTCTTAGTAATATTCATGCAAAATTTGAAGTAAATCCATGGATTTACTTCAAATTTTGTGCCGTTGACATCATCAAGAGCATGAGAGTGGGACCTGACGAGGTGATGGTGAGTTTTGACGTTCAGTCACTTTTTACCAACGTTCCCATCAAAGACTGCCTTGAGGTCATCAGCAGGAAACTGGCAGCTAATAACTTACCAAGTGAGTACATAGTTCTACTGAAGAACTGCCTAGAATGTAACTACTTTTTATACCAAGGACAATATTACCTCCAGATTGACGGAGTGGCTATGGGCAGCCCTGTGGCGCCGGTATTGGCCAATATCTGGATGGAACATTTTGAAAATATGATTGCACAACATTTGGTCCACGTGAAGGTATGGAAACGATACGTAGACGATATCTTCTGTATCATGAAAGGTAGCACATCGGAAGTAGAACAATTGACCACTATCTTGAACTCCGCGCACCCTAACATCAGGTTTACTTATGAAATGGAGGTAGAGAGATCGTTGCCTTTCCTCAATGTTAAATTGAGGGTGAGAGAAAATGGTTCCCACTCTCATCACCATCCGCGACACCTGTTATCCGTAGTTGCCTCGTTAACAAACAGAGCGTATGACATATGCGACCCTGAATGTTTAGAAAGTGAGCTCACACACGTTCAGGAGGTACTTAGGCAGAACGGCTACAGGGGGGCATTAAACGGACGAAAAGGAGGGAGAAGCAGCCGGAAGTAAGCAGAGCACCAGCGTTTTTACCTTACGTGAAAGGAGTAACGGATAAAGTTGGATCAGTACTAAAGAAATACTCCATCAAGACTGTATATTGTCCGATCTCCAAAGTCTCCAACCAGCTGCGTACACCGAAGGATGTTATTCCTCTTCAAACACCGGGCGTCTACAGGTTTGAGTGCAACTGCGGTATGTTTTATATCGGCCAAACTAAAAGGTCTATTGCTGAAAGGGCCAAAGAAGATATCGCAGCTGTCCGGAACCGACAGTTTAATAAATCAGCTGAGCACGTAGTCGACACAGGATCTCAACACTGGATTACAAATTTACACAAGCCACAGGTCCTCTTCACCGATCGTCACTATTACTCCAGAATAGTACGTGAAGCGGTTGAAATAAAGAAACATATCAATTTCAACTGGGAAGACGGATACCGCCTCTCACCATCTTGGAATCCTGTAATAACGAAGTGCCATCGTCGCGTAACCAACGTAGTGCGCCCGGGCGCTGTAGTCATTAGTGTCGTGTGTACCGACAGTTTCGTAAAGGAAAATGAAAACTATCAAGACCAGGCGAGGGTAGATACCGAAACCCGAGCTTCACGGAGACGACGCTGCCGAGCCACACCAGTCGCCCCGTGACCACGGCTGGTGCAATCCATGCCGAAACGTCGGGTAACCAAGGTAATGATTTACCTAAATATTTATCGCGATGAGACCCGTGTCCACAGTATATAAAAAATAAATCCATGCAATACTTTTTGAGTTTAGCCCGGACATCCATACAGACACACAGACTAAAATTCTAAAAACTATATTTTTAGGTTCGATATCGATTGTAGATCACGCCCCAATTATCCTTTTAAAAAAATATTCAATGTACAGTTTTGACTTTTCTACGATTTTATTATATGCATAGATAATAACCGAAAAAGAAGGTTCTTGAGTGACGACCACAAACCGAAAGATGCAGTGTGTCCTACAAGATGGACCGATGATCATGTGAGGGTCCAGAAAGCCGCTGGATGCGGGTAGTGCAAGACCAGTAACTGTGAAGATCATTGGGGGAGGTCTTCTTCCAGCAGTGGACATCTTACGGCTCAAATGATGATGGTCAACTGAAGAGAGTTAGAGAAAAGAGTTTGGTATCTGTACAAGAAACACCCAAATGAATTCATCAACATCAGGTCCAGTCCATGAGCTCTGAATTTTCAACACTGAATTAACAAATTCTTTCTGTAATCTATATAAATAAAAAGAGAAGTCCTGACTGATTGACTGACTCATCAACGCACAGCCCAAACTTTTGGGCGTAGAAAGCTGAAATTTTGCACAGATTTATACTTTATAATGTAGACAATGAATAACGAAGGATTTTTCGAAATTCAACCCCTAAGGGAGTAAAACGGGGGTGCACAGTTAGTATGAAACTTTGTCGTTTTTGAAGTTAAAGGCATGAAAATTGGTATTTAGCCTTTCAGTTAAATCATCACAAACATTCAATATGAAGGCAAACTAATAACGGATCCTGATACCATAGCTCAATTATTTAATGACTACTTTGTCAATGTAGCTAAATCAGAAGATTTCCGAAATACTTCCCCATTGTCATCGAATACAAGCCAGCTGAAATCAATTTTTATGTATCCTACTACGGTTTATGACATAAATAAAATAATAAACAATTTAAAAAATGTGACTAGCACGGGCTATGATGAAGTAACAGTGACGATAATAAGAGACGTAGCAAGCATACTTTCACCGGTCTTAAGCTATACCGTTAATTTAAGCATTGAACATGGAATATGTCCCGACAAACTAAAAAAACCCATCTTTAAAAAGGGTGATTTAACAGATATTAACTGTTACAGACCCATAGCACTGATTCCTATCTTTTCTAAAATATATGAAAAGATAATTCACTCCTCCTTATACAATTATTTTGAAAAGAACTGTATACTTATACCTAATCAGTATGGATTCCGTAAGACAAAATCAGTAAATAAGGCAATATATAATTTTTTTTAAACTTTCATGACAAATATGGACAATGGGACTTCAGCGACAGCTCTATATCTTGATCTTACAAAGGCATTTGATCATGTTCATCACAAAATTCTTTTGAGTAAATTGCAACATAATGGTATTAGAGGTAACATTTATAACCTGATAAAATCATATCTGTCAAGTAGACAATAAGCTACACAAATCAACAGAGTTTGCCCAGTAAAAATGACTGAGTTTATATATCAATCAGAGTTTAAAGACATACAGTATGGTGTACCACAGGGAAGTGTATTAGGCCCACTACTTTTTCTAGTGTACATTAACGACTTTCCTACAATTACCTCTCACCAAATGACGTTATTTGCAGATGACAGCACAGTGTTGCTCATAGGTAGTGACTCCATCAACGATGACATTAATATTTTTTTGATAAATGCAACAAAATGGCTCTCTTGTCATAATCTAAAACTAAATTTGACTAAGACAAACATAATGAAATTTGGACAAAGACTTCAAACTACTACAAAACTCAATGTAACATTCCAGAACACAGCACTTAATGAAACGGAATATATAACATTTTTGGGTTTACATGTAGATAGGAAATTGGACTGGAAATCACACATAGACTATGTATGCAAATGATTAAATCAACAATCATACGCTCTTCATAAGTTGAACCAAATAGCAGATAAGTGTGCTGTAATGGCTGCTTACCACGGTCATGTTGCCTCTATCTTGAGATACGGTTTGATATTCTGGGGTAATTCCACGAACAAAGATTTGTCATTTAAAGCCCAAAAACGATGCATTCGGGCAATTGTTAGCATCGAATCTACCGAATCGTGTAAACCCTACTTTAAAGAGCTGAAAATTCTACCACTTCCTTACATGTATATCTATGAATGTGCCATTTTTGCAAGAGATAATCTCAATCTTTTCATTTTTAGTGATCGAGCCAGACTTCGAGATAAAATGACGCGTGTACAACACAAAACTACTTTATTTCACAAAAGTGTGTTTTACCTAATTCCTGACATATACAATAAATTGCCTAAGACTATTAGAGAAATTAGTGACATGAAACAATTTAAACAGACATTGTATAAATTTTTAAATGTAAAATGTTATTATAATATGACTGAATACCTAAATGACATTATTATGCAAGAAAATGTATTATGAATTTTGACATGTTTAATAATAATATTATTAACAATAAGAATAAGGAGATTAGTCATAAACTAAACTCGAATCATGCTGGTATCTCAGGAAAACAATGCCCGATATACATATCTGATTACCTACCAGGCAGCGGAAGAAAGTTATTCTACCAAACTAGGGAGTTCGCAAAAGAAAACGACTACAAATTCTGTTGGACCTCTAATACGGCCAAGAGCATCAAAATAAACTCCGAAGATGATTCAGCACAATAGAACTGAAAGAATGACTAATAAGTTTAAAATCATTAGTATTCTTCATCTTGGTAGCAATAGCGTTAGATATTTATCCAGTTTTTTGTACTTTAGTTTCTTATATCATAAATATTAGTGGCTCCACTGGCCAATATTATTATTATTACTTTAGCTTTGCTAAGGAAGTTTTAGTTTCAAACTCTGTGATCAGTCACTTATTTCAACATAATTCTAATAATTGTAAAAGACCACTGCCACATCGTACATCTTACTTTCACACAGTTACTCACACTTTACTCACATACTCAAAAACCAAAACTAATAAGTCTTTATTACCAAATAACATAAAAAATATTCTGTACTTTCAGCGTATATCATTCAGCTATAATTGTATCGTTCCTAAGTTAGGATCATATTGTATACCCAAGTGTTATAGCACTGCTGAATAGCTATTGGATACTTTACATCGTATAAGTACGTGATACACAAACACATTACGAGATCCTTTTTATAGTTTAACTTCTAGTTGAAGTTGTTTTCAGTACTGATGGAAGAATTTCATTATTTCACGTTCACTAAAATCTGCACCGACACCGAAAGCTTAACTCTAAGACTTGCCAACTAACACGAGTCTCTCTCATGTACAACATATTCATAGAATCGTAAAGCTTTCATGTTTCTTAGTTATAAAGAGGCGTGGCCTCCATCGCGACACTGTACCCTTCACGACATAGGTTCCTCGTAATTGACAACATTTCATATTTTTAACTGGCATGTATTACTGCGTTATTTAAAAGTAAATCTAAAACTAGGACACCCATATTTTTTCTTTTTGCAAAATAATGAACTTTTCATTCATAATTTCAACTTTGAAATTCGATGTATTCTAAAAAGACGTAAGCGGCAAATGACGTCATAATAATGGTGGAATAACAATCGGTCTTTGCATTAAAGTAACCCGTCAAAAAAAAATCACTGTCTTGTCAAACTCGTTGGCGCCTAAACTTGTTTACGTTTGTTTAATGTTTTCAATTTAAAATAAAATTAATATCTTTAATATTAAATTAGTTCCCAGTGTTATTATCCTTATTATGTTTCATTAAGTCACCATAAAAGTTACGAAATTTAATACCGTGAGTGACAATTGACAATTTGACATGTGTTGTTTGACGTTAATGTTTTCGTTTAAAACATTGGAATGCTTAGGCAAAGGAAACTACCTCGTCCGCCACATTAGTGACGTCATCACACCTTTTTTAGTTTTTATTTTTTTCCTCAGAAATGAAGCAATAAAAAAATATAAAAAAATATATTTGAACTCAGGATACAAAAATAAAGAAACGGTATTATTGTTTTAAGGTGGTGTCAGTTTTGAAATGTTGTCAATTAAACAGCCTTAAATTCTGTGACCTATGAATCCTCATCATCACAAAGTGCACGTCTGAGGCTATTATTACGATCACTAAACGACATAGTTAAGGATTTCGCGGAACACTTTACTCATTACTAAACGACATTTTAGACGATTTGGTAACTAAACACGACCTAAATAGACAGCAGTTTACGAACAACTGATGATTTTAATATTT
Organism: Pseudoips prasinana; assembly: GCA_951640165.1. NCBI lineage: Eukaryota > Metazoa > Arthropoda > Insecta > Lepidoptera > Nolidae > Pseudoips > Pseudoips prasinana. The sequence goes on from OX621260.1 coordinate 24,674,700, forward strand.
TTATTAAATAAATGAAATTGCACAATAAATATTTGATGAATTTGGCGGCTTTCTTCGAACGCGGCCCCTTTGGCGGCGTCTTTGAGTCCACTCAAAAGAGCCGCCTAGGTATCGACGACGCGCGCGGCTCGCTTACATGAATATTAAAAGATATTTAACCGTTTATTATTTACCTACATCAATCTTTGATTTTGCCGCCATATTAGTGTAACTTTGGATATAATCAGGACGGAATTTGAAATATCCCCTACTGTTCATATGAGCCTAGTACATTATTCATATTTTTTTATTTGTATGTATGCACTTTCTATTCCATCACTCTCATGATCCGATGGGACGACTAGAGATACGACCGGAAAGAGGTCAGGCACAGGAACGACGGCTTTACGTGCTCTCCGAGGCATGGGGGTGTAATATCGTCAACTCGCAGACTTCGGGCTGATACTGAGAAATTTCTTTTTACGGAAAAATCCCATAATCACTTTTTGCCCCGACCCGGGAATTGAACCCAGGACTTCATTATTCCCATAATCACTTTTTGGCCCGACCCGGGATTTGATCCCAGGACTTTATTATCTGCAGTTGAACACGCTACCGCTAGACCAATGAGTTATACACGAACACATTCAAATGGCGCGGCGCGCGGGGCCCGAATATTAAAAAATATTTAACCATTTATTATTTACCTACATCAATCCTTTGTATTCGCCGCCGTATTAGAGTTCCTTGCGACAAAATCAGGACGGAATTCGAAATGTCCCCTAATGTTCATATGAGCCTAGTACATTATTAATATTTTTTCGTAATTTATCAGTAGTCGTACCGCGTGGGTTTATCTGGTTAGTTTGTATAGTTTGCATTAAAATTAATGTTTCCGGCCAGATTAAATTCACATACTGAAAGAATAATTTAATATTCTTACTATTTAACACACAAAAAAATATCTGCAGTTACATAAGTCAATTAAATTATTTATTTCTCCTAGATCCAACATCTTGCGGAATATCAATTTAAATTAAATTAAGTGATTTTTCCTAGTTATCAAAGTATGAATGATTAAAATGTCGTTAAAAATTAGAGCAAAAATTCAGTTAAACATTTGATTGAATCTTAAAATAAACACGTGTAATAAATTATGTGACTGTACAGAACCACACTTTTTATTTACAGTCTAAGTAGTAGGTACCCAAAGAGTTCGCGGTAAGGTTCATTCATTACCCTTGCGGCTGAGTTTTTAGTGTTGTTCATAATGTCGGTAATCTTTGTTGTTGATTTAGGTGGTCGATAGAAAAATAAATTACTAGTTGAATAAAAAATGATTATTTCTGTTTGAAGTTTCGTCCATAGGTAGCCGTCCTGATACCCTATAACCCCCTTAAGTTACGTTCACACTTTCTGTTACACGTTGTATATCTTCTATGTGCCAACCTTTCTCTGTCTTACACTTAAATATACGTAGTATTAATAAGTATTTTGATCAATTACATGTTTTACTATGCTCAATACACATAAACTGCGATTTAATAGTACTAACCGAATGCTGGCTTTCAAAAAACTTCAATATTCCCACGTTAAACGAATATACTTCTCACCTTACCCGTGATGTTAAAAACCAAAACGATGGCATTGTTATATATATCAAAAATAGTGTTAATTACACGATTAGTGAGCCTACAAACATTATGGACTTTAACTGTTTAGTATGCAAAAGTAGAGACTTAGTAGTAGTGGCTGTTTACCGCTCGCCTTCGTTTCACAATATCGACAATTTTTTGAATGGTTTAAACGAACTATTGTTAACATTAACAAATTACCCGAATATATGCGTGACGGGCGATATCAATATCGATATAAAACCTAATACGTTTGACAAAAAATCTGGTGATTACTTGAACCTTGTTATGTCTCATGGTCTCTTTTCCACACACACTACACCCACTCGAGGCGAAAACTGCTTAGACCATGTACTCCTAAAGTCGCAAAAAGTCTCGAATACGTTAATTATAGAGACCTTTATTACTGATCACCTTCCAACTCTCTTGACAATCACCTCCAAAAACCCTATTCAAAATTTGCCTATAGTAACTAAAAGATTAAATTACAGAGCCATACGCAATGAAATCCAAAACACAGACTTTACACCAATCTTGCTCTCGGATAATGCTAATTTTGCAACAAATTATCTCGTAACAACAGTCTCTAGCATCATAAACAACAACACTACTAGCTACAAAATCCCACGCAGTAAAAGGATCATAAAGCCTTGGATCACAGTAGGATTAATTCGCTGTATCCGAAACAGAGACAGAATGCATAGAGTATTAAATAGGGACCCAAACAATATATCGCTTAAAATCTCATATATAAGATACAGAAATTATATAAATAAACTACTTAAAAAATTAAAAAGAAACTACGAGCAAAACTTACTGCAAGAAGCTAAAAACAATACACGAGCTACTTGGAATGCTATTAAATCAATTACCAATACTAAACCCAAATCTTCACCAGGAATAGCACTTTTAAATAGTAGTCAAGACCCTAGTATCACTGTAAACAGTATGAATAGCTTCTTTACTAACATAGGAAGAGAACTAGCAGACAAAATTAAAACCAAAAAATTACCATCATCAGTTCCTCGAAGTAACCAAAATACTGCTCAATGTCATTCTTTTGCTTTATTAGACGTTGATTACAGAGAGATTGAACTAATTATAAATTCCCTTCGAAGTAATAGTACAGTCGGTTTTGATGGTATCTCAGCTACCATAATACAGGAATCATCCGATGTATTTATACCACTCATGACCCACATCTGTCAGAGGTCCTTCGCAACGGGAGTCTTTCCTAATATGTTCAAAAAAGCGATAGTTCACCCAATACATAAGAATGGTGATGGAGACGTATTCGACAACTATAGGCCTATCTCGGTGTAACCCGCACTGTCCAAAATCATGGAAAGAGCTCTAAACAATCGCTTGAATAGTTATCTTGAAACAAAAAAGATTATTTCTGGTAATCAATTTGCCTTTAGAAAACACATGTCAACAGAAGACGCTGTCCTCAAATTTACGGACAATATCGTAGAAAAGATGGACAATAAATAAAAGTGCATAGCAATGTTTTTAGACCTTTCTAAAGCCTTTGATACCGTCTCCATACCCATTCTTTTGTCAAAGTTGGAAAAAATCGGTATAAGAGGTTTGCCTCTTCGACTGTTCAAAGACTATCTTAAAAATAGAACTCAGGCTGTAAAAATTGGAAACCATATTAGTTTGGAACAAAATCTAGATTACGGAGTCCCACAAAGGAGTATTTTAGGTCCGACTTTGTTCATTATCTACGTTAATGATCTCTGTGAACTAATAACTACCAACTGCAAAGTATACGCGTATGCTGACGATACTGCACTTCTGATAAATGGTTCCACGTGGGAGGACGTAAGGTTTCATGCTGAGGAAGCTTTAAAAAAGGTTATGGTCTGGTTAACTGAAAACCTTCTCACATTAAACCTAAAAAAAACAAGTTTCATAACATTTGCCAACAAAAGCAGCATGTTGCCTCCACTAAACACTTTTCAAATAAAGGCACACACTTCTATAAATTGTAATCCCAACTGTGACTGTGTATCTGTTTCTAGAAGTGAATATATCAAGTATCTTGGTATCTACATAGACCAATACTTAAGATGGCATCACCATATAGATACTTTAACCAAACGTCTCAGAAAACTAATATACATCTTTAAACTCCTGCGTAACGCAGCAGACTTAAACACACTTACCATGACTTATCACGCTCTAGCCCAGTCGATAATATCATACTGTATTACGTCATGGGGTGGAGCCGCCAAAACGATTCTCTTACCAATGGAAAGGGCACAAAGAGCTGTTCTCAAGGTTATACTTAAAAAACCATTTAGATACTCAACAACCAAACTGTATCAAGACATACCAGTTTTAACAGTGAGACAGCTGTTTGTACAACAAATATTATTTAGGAGACACATTTCGCTTCGTTACAATTCGAATATTACCCGAAATAAACGCCGGTTTGAGAAAGTGTGTTCTCCTGTGAGACATAAAACGACACTAGCTGAGAGGCATTACAAGGTTATAAGTAACTCCTTATACAATAAAGTTAACAAAATCCTACATTTTTACCATCTAAATAAGCACAACTTTAAAACCAAACTTAAGACATGGCTCCTCACACAAAACTACTTGCAAACAGAACAACTTCTAAATTTAAGTTAACACTCCCAAACATCGCACACAAATACACAACTTGCACCTTGTGGCATAGTCTTCTAGATTGTAAGAAACTCAACTGATCCCTAAATAAACAGGCTTGCCTAGTTTAGCGGTCAGATGGTTATAGTTATCTACTGCTCCACCATCACATATTTGTACATCATGCCTTTAGGTACAGAGCCGAGTCGGGGTGAGCCCCTCTCTGCTCGTAACACAGGTTAATTCCTAGCACGGGAGAGAGGTGTTTGTTCTCTCTGACTTACGGTTGTACCACTATGCAGTAGAAACTAATTTATTATAGTATAGACACTTTTTATTGCAAATAAAGAATTATTATTATTATTATAATTTGTATTTAAATGACATATTACTTCCAATCCAATATTGTATGCCAGTATAGCATAGCCAGTATAGCGGGTCATAGTTGGACTAAACTTGTAACATAACCGTATGTAACCTATGTGCCACAATAAAGTACATATCATTTCATTTCATTTCATAAATATAAAAAATATGTGTTTCAGGATTTTTGGAAATTCCACCCCCAAGAGCGCAATATAGGGGATGTAAGTTTGTATGAAAAATGTGACAATTTTTAAGTTACACGCATGAAAACTATTACTAGGCCTTGCAGTTAAAAATAAAAAAATATATTTCAGGATTTTTGGGCGTAAAATAGGGGATCTAAGTTTGTATGGAAATCTGTTATTTTTGAAGTTAAATTCATTAAAATTGGTATTTGGACTTTCAGTTGAAAGTAAAAAAAATATATTTCAGGATTTTTGAAAATTCCACCCCAGTTTGTATGAAAAATGTGACATTTTTTAAGTTGAACGCATAAAACTTGGTATTTGGCCTTTCAGTTAAAAATTAAAAATATATATTTCAGGAATTTTAGGAATTCCACCCCTAAAGGCGTAAAATAGGGGATGTAAGTTTGTAAGAATAATACAATATTTTTGAAGTTAAACGCTTTAAATTAGTATACTTGGCCTTTTTGTAAAAATATAAAATATTAGTTTCCGAATTTTTGGAAATTTGACCCTCAAGGGCGTAAAATAGGGGATGTAAGTTTATACTGACTGAATGACATATCAACCCACAACCTAAACCTACCTTTTATGTTGTAGGCATCCATTAAAGAAGGGTTTTTGAAAATACCAACCCTAACGGATTAAAATAAGGGATGAAAGATTTTATGAAAATCCGTCATTTATGATGTGTGTAAAGACTTGAACTTTGGTATTTAGCCTTTCAGTTAAAAAATATAAATATATATTTCAGGATTTTTGGAAATTCCACCCCTATGGATACGTCCTCTGGGGGTTTATTTTACGAAATAGGGGATGAAAGTTTGAATGAAAAGCTGTTTTTTTTTTATTTATTTATTTGGCTCACCAACGGCAACTTATACAATACAATCACAGAGAAATCAAAATATACATAAAATAATCCAAGTATAGCGACCACTTATAGGTAAGCACCACATCTACAGGAACAATATGGCATTCGTCTACAATTTTGAAATAATAGGTCTTTACCTATGAAATTGCCGTTTTGTATGAAAAAATTTAAACGAATTTTTTTCATGAATTTTTTTATTTGTATTAATCGAAGTAATCACCCATGCAATCAATGCATCTTTGCCATCGCAGTGGCAGTTTATTGATGCCCTTCTTAAAGAAATCAGCTGGACGGGAGGCAACAAATTCTTCAAAGGCATTTTGTACTGCCTCTCGGGTATTGAATTTTTTTCCCGCCAAGAAGTTATCCAAATTCTGGAAAAAGTAGTAGTCTGTAGGCGCAAGGTCTGGTGAGTAGGGCGGATGACGGAGAGCTTCCAACCCCAGTTCTTGCAACTTGGAGACCGTCTGCTGTGCAGTATGAGGTCGCGCGTTGTCGTGCAGGAGCAGCGGAGACGAGCGATTGACCAATGCTGGTTGGAGATGCGCCAGCTTCTCCATCATTGTGCTCAGTTCTTCACAGTACACATCTGCAGTAATGCTCACCCCGTTTGGTAAGAAGCTGTGATGAATCACACCGGCGCTAGACCACCAAACAGTGACCATCACTTTTCTAGGGGTAAGTTTTCGTTTAGGGCATTGTTTAGGTGCTGAACCAGGATCCAACCAACTTGCTGAGCGCTTGCGGTTATCAAACAGAATCCATTTTTCATCGCAGGTAACAATGCGGTTCAAAATTCCTTCATTTGTGTGTCTGTTGAGCAGTGCAAGGCACGTCTCGACGCGTACTTCGCGCTGGCGATCATTGAGTTCGTGGGGCACCCATTTGTCAAGCTTTTTTACCTTGCCAATTTGACGCAAATGGACCAATATTGTTTTGACGCTAACGTCGAAAGCTGCTGCTAATTCAGCCGTAGATTGTGTATCATCAGCTTCCACAACCGCCTTTAATTCGTCATTGTCGACCAAAGTCTTCGGACGACCGCGAGGTTCATTTTTCAGGTCGAAATTTCCAGAACGGAAGCGAGCAAACCAATAACAGGTGGTGCGTTGGTTTGTAGTGTTAGCTCCGTAAATGTCGTTGATGTTGCGTGCCGCTTGTGCCGCGTTGCTGCCACGACGGTACTCATATTCCATAATTACTCGAATTTTTAACGTATCCATGATGACGAAAAAGATTGAAATGCGATGAAAATGTAACACTAATCAATAAAGAAATGACTACTTTTGGAAAAAAGAATCCATGTTTTTAAAATAAAATTAATTTGAAATTAGAATTCTTAGCCAAACAAAAATTATTTTGATTTGAAATGGCCAGTACTGCAGAACGGCAATTTCATAGGTAAAGACCTAATATTATAATTAATAATTACAGAATTAAGAAGCTATTTTAAATGTCCTAATTTGAATATAAATAAAATATAATATGTAAATATTGTATTAATTATTAGCCTAAGGATACATTAAAATATAACATTAAATAAATTATTGGAAAATTAACAAATTATTCAATAAAATTGTACAAATTTAAACACAAGATTAATAGGTTCACACTAAGGTTTTGAGTACAAGCTTGCGAAATGTCATGAGAGAGACAGCGTGCACGTCCACAACATCACTGCAACCATTCAGAACCTTGCAAAATCGAGGGACCGCTGAGTTAGCACCCAGGACAGTTCTTCTAAGTGGTGGATAGAAGGGTGTGATTGGAGCCCGTGGATATCTGGCTGGAACTCGGTACTTAATTTTCTCTATAAGAGATGGACAATCGATGTTATTTCGTAATAATTTATGTACAAAGATAGCATCGATCAGTGTCCTGCGCTTTTCTAAAGAGAGTATATTAAAGTGCACCAGTTTATCTACATATGATTTTATATTTTTGTGTACTCCTGACGAGTAGGCAAGGTGCCAGACAAACCTCTTCTGTAACCGCTCCAGTCTCAAGATGTGGGACGCATAATGCGGTCTCCAGACTGTGCTGCCGTATTCTAATGTGCTGCGTACTAGGGAGTTGTATAGCATAACTTTAGTCTTAGCACTACGGAAGTTCCTTACGTTTCTCAGAACAAAACCTAACGTTTTTGAAGCTTTTTTGATAATACATTCTTGGTGTGAAATAAAAGTAAGCTTTTCGTCGTATGTGACACCTAAGTCTTTATGTTTGTCCACTCTTTGGATAGTATGAGTACCGATATGATAGTCGGTTAGTATGGGGTGCCTTTTTCTAGTGAAACTAACGTGGTAACATTTATCAGCATTCAGGGACATACAATTGTCTTGACACCATTTTCCAAGACGGTTGAGGTCCTCTTGGAGCAAAGATGCTCCAAGAGGACCTCAACCGTCTTGGAAAATGGTGTCAAGACATATCGTCACTTGTGTCTATTACCCTATAGAACTTCAGGTCATCGGCGTACATAAAGCATTTGGATGTGTTGAGACTGTGAGGGATATCATTTACGAAAAAATTGAAAAGAACAGGTCCAACGTGCGATCCCTGCGGTACCCCTGAAGAGATGTTGTATGTACCTGATTGGAAGCCATTAACTGCCACAAAGAAACTCCGGTTCATAAGATATGATTCAAACCAGTTCAGTAATTTGCCCGTGAATCCATATGAAGATAATTTGTTTAGAAGCACTTTATGAGGGACGCGGTCAAACGCTTTACTTAGGTCTGAATAGATTACGTCTACTTGTTTGTTACTGTCTACTGACTCTATCACCGATTCGGTAAAAGTCAACAGATTCGTACTAGTTGACCTAGACCCCACGAAACCATGCTGTGAATCACTAAGGTAGAGTCTGAGATGGGTTTGTATTAAGGGACAGATTAAGGATTCAAAAACCTTGGCGAAGGTGGACAAAAGGGATATGGGCCTGTAATTCAATACTTTCTCACTGTCGCCAGATTTAAGTATCGGAAAAACTTTTGCCTTTTTCCAAAGATCGGGAAAAATGCCACTGGACAAAGACTTATTATAAATTATTGCTAAGGGCACCGCAAGAGAGGAAGCACACATGGAAATAAAGATGGGCGGGATTCCGTCGGGACCGGGTCCTTTATGGTGATCTAATGATTTTAGCGTATTGGCCAGTCTCTCACGTTCTATAACTGGTATAGTCAAAGATATGCTATGGTTATTCAAGTCTTTGAGATAGTTTGACTCAGATATATTGCCTTCAAGTCCAGTGTCGCTGAACACTGACGAAAAGTGCGTGGCAAACATTTCGCAAAGTTTATGGCCCTCTGATGTAGTCGTGGATTCGTAAGTCATTGCAGCAGGAAACGAACTAGATCCACCTCTTTTCTGTTTCACATAGGACCAAAAGAGTTTAGGATTTTTTGAGAGATTGACTTCTAGTTTTCGGTGATAATCATTGTAACGTAAAGTAGCGAGAGCGGAGCATCGTTTAGTAAGAATGGTTAACTCAAGTCTGTCCATGGGATTTTCATAGAGTTTATAGCGCTTTCTGACCTTTTCCTTTTCGTTGAACGTTTTTATCAGGCTTTTATCAAACCAGGGGGGGTATTTTGGTGGTCTGGGCTTGCTCACAGGAACGCAAGTTACAATTAGATCATTTAATGTCTTATAAAAGATGTTTAACATTTCATTAACATCGCTAGAATTTTGAAATAATGAGTTCCACTCAATTTTATCTAATAGACATCGAATTTTGTTATAGTCTGCTTTGTAGAAATTGGGCCTTGTGCTACTGTAATTATAGGGAAGTTTACTATTTGCCCTCATTTGCTTAATATCCAAGTTTAGTGGAGGATGTAGTTTGTCTATAGTGCTAAGAGGATTCACAACAGCACCGACCTTACATAGGGGCATGTTTGTTAATATTAAATCCAAAATGCGACCACTATAATTAGTGACATTGTTAATTTGACTAAGCCTATTGACATTAATAAAATCGTATAGTAGTTCCGTTATGCCTGTTGATGTGTCTGTGCCTGCCGTATCCCCCACTGATTCCCAGTTTATACTACCTAAATTAAAGTCACCTATAATACAAGTGTGCATCCCTGACTGTTCAAGCACGGCGTTACAGTTGTCAATGAAATGTTTAAGGGTTACACTATGAACTGGCGGTGGCAGATTTTTGGAGTTAAACGCATGTTAATTGGTATTTGGTCTTTGGTCTTTTAGTTAAAAACTGATTCCATAGATCGACACCGACAATTTATGCCAACTCGAAATTTAAATAAATTCGCTTTTATATGCCAAGTTGCTTAATGTCGTAGTCGTCGTCGTCTAAATAAAGACTTAGTGTTTTATAAGATTTGTAATTTCTTAATTTTTGTATGATTTTTATAATAAATTAAAAAACGACATTTAATCATCCAATTGCAATAAAAACGAATTTGCCTAAAATTCGAGTTACCGTAGTATAAATTGTTGCTATCGAGATGATCGCACCTAAAAAATATAGTAGTCCAATACTAAATCAATCAATCAATAGATGATCGCCTATCACCCAATAATATGCACACATCTTAATTTTACCGCTATACAAGTTTATATGTTTGTAGTAGATGGCGTAATCATCGTCTGAGATCGCGCTGTGGTTTTGTTCGCAAAATGTGATATTAGACCTATCAATGCCGTGGTCGCAACCTAATCTAATGGGAGTTACCTTTGTGATTAATGCATTATTCTACAATGCATTATTTTACTTTATATCACTTACTGGTTATCCTTAAGGACAATTGATATGTATTCTTTGATTATTTTGGTAGATGATGGGGTCCTTTTTTTGAAATAACAGTAGCAAAGTAGTCTTTAGTTTCTTTCTTAGTTAGGTTAATTTAAAGGTTTTCTTAAATTTATATAGCCATTGCTTATTTGTTTATAAAATTATATTTTTTAGATTAACCTCGAAGTAATTAGTTACATTGGTCATCATTCAAAATTGTCGCGGACGAAGTCGCGGGTGCCAGCTAGTTTATCATATTTCCATTGTACAAGCTCGGCTTAGTTTGGATCAGATGGCCGTGTGAATAATATCCTAGGATATTATTACTATATTATATATTAGTGCATTTTTGATGAAAATTATGCTATGTTGGATGTAACATAACATAGCTACCTTACACTTTCCAAAGAAAAACAAAATTCTTTGTCCTTTTCATCAGCTATCCTAGAGGTAGTATTCATCATCATCATATCAGCCGAAAGACGTCCACTGCTGGACAAAGGCCTCCCCCAAAGATCTCCACAATTGCTGGTCTTACGCTATTCGCATCCAGCAGTTTCCAGCGACCCGCACAAGATCATCGGTCCATCTTATAGGGGGCCTGCCCACGCTGCGTCTTCCGGTTCGTGGTCGCCACTCGGGAACCTTTCTGCCCCAACGGCCGTCGGTTCTACGAGCTATGTGCCCCGCCCACTGTCACTTCAGTTTTGCAATTCTTCGGGCTATGTCAGTGACTTTGGTTCGCCTGCAGATTTCGACATTTCTGATTCAATCCCGCAGGGAAACTCCGAGCATAGCCTTCTCTATTGCTCTTTAGGTGACCTTGAGCCTTCTAATAAGGCCCATTGTGAGCGACCACGTCTCTGTTTCGTAAGTTATCACTGGCAACACACACTGGTCGAAGACTTTCGACTTGAGACACTGCGGTAGTTTAGACGAGAAGATGCTGACCAGCCGAGTTGGATTCTACGATTGACCTCCTTCTCGAAGCTGGACCTACCTAGTTGGATGGTATGTCCTAGGTAAATATAGTTCTCTACAACTTCGAGTGCAGAGTCGCAAACTTTCAAATTTCTAGTATTAACTAGAACAATTTCGAAATGTGGCAAAGAGCCTCCAAGAAACTAGTACTGCGGTTTGAACTCCCAACGTTACATCGTGTCATGCATAACTAGCTAGTCCTCTTTAAGGTTTTTTTTTTTTTTTTATATCAGAGGGCGACAATCGAGCAAGTGGGTCACCTGATGGTAAGTGATCACCGCCGCCCATGGACACTCGCGACACCACAAGAGTCGCGAGTGCGTTACCGGCCTTTTAGAGTCAGCAAACAAGTGATGCTGATCCTCCCCCCCCCCCCCCAATGAGCTCTGGCGACCTTACTCACACTCGGAAACACAACATTAAAATTATTAATGTTATTATTAATGAATGTCTTCTGTAAGGTAGAGGTACTCCCCCAGTCGGGCTGCTCTTTGAGCGAATGAACGCTGTGCCCTACTTCTCTTAGGTTGGTTATGGTAGCTTCAATACGGCAAGGGGCACTATTAAAGGCCATATATCAATGCATACAAGCTGCTTGGTTCATTGCAACCGTATATAAATGAGTATTTACCAATGTTACGAGCCCTTGATAGCGGGGCTCGCGGCTGCCTACAGACGCTCATAAAATCTTACTGCAGTATCAGAAACGACCGAGACACTGGCACGTTTAATAGAAACTATTCTACATGAGGCTGTATGTGTCTACATTGACCAAACGTATGTTTTAAACTACGAGTTAATATAGACAGAACCATTGACAATACGTAGTAAAAATATTAGACTTAAACTAGATAATTGAACATAATCTCTTGACAATAACTTGATACGAGCTAGCTAAATATCATTACTATAATAAAATAAATTTTATAAATGTTTTCATACAATCAACACAATGTGTACCTAAATATATATGTTACTAGAAATAATAAAGTATACAACTATGATTACTACAAACATGTTCTGACTATTTACAAGCGCTTTTTTAGAGTATACGTGAATAAAAACCTTTTTTATTTTATTTTATATAAGTGTGGCTGAATGAACATTAATGGCTATGAATTTATACATATAATAAAATCATAGGAAAGTCAAAACAGTACATTGAATATTATTTAAAAGGATACTTGGGGCGTGATCTACATTCGACATCGAAGCCAAAAATATAGTATTTAGAATTTTTGTCTATATGTTCGGGCTAAACTCAAAAAGTACTGTATGGATTTACTTCTAATTTTGCATGAATATTACTAAGAGGACGGGTCAACACATAGGCTACACATTATCACGCTATAACCTACGTGTGAGGAGATGTGATAATTTATAAAATTTAACGCGGGTAAAACCGCGGGGCACTGCTAGTATACAAATATTAATATTGAATGATAATTACCGAAAAAGAAGGTTCTTGAGTGACGACCACAAACCGAAAGATGCAGTGTGTCCTACAAGATGGACCGATGATCATATGAGGATCCAGAAAGCCACTGGATGCGGGTAGTGCAAGACCAGTAACTGTGAAGATCATTGGGGGAGGTCTTCGTCCAGCAGTGGAGATCTTACGGCTCAAATTATGATGGTCAACTGAAGAGCGTTAGAGAAAAGAGTTTGGTAACTGTACAAGAAACACCCAGATGATTTCATAAAAATCAGGTCCAGTCCATGAGCTCTTTTTTATTTTTTTTTATGCTGAATGGGTTTGCGCTTGACCACGATCTCACCTGATGGTAACTGAAGATGTGGGTGAAGATGGACTGCGCGTACCCATGAGATGCCTGTTCACTCTAGCCTTGAATAAACCCATGTTGTATGAGTCTGGCATCACGTCGTTCGGGAGGGTGTACCCCTGCTTAGCCGTGCATATAATAAAGGAGGAAGCAAAGCGCTTCGTACAGCAGAATGGGATCTCACCAACAATGCGGGTTTTCACCGACGCCTAGTAGTCCGATGAAAAAAGGGGGAAGGAGGGATAAGTTCATGGAGGCCTTGAGCGCATTCTCCATGAATCTCTGAATTTTTAACACTGACTTATCAAATTCTTTCTTTAATATTCTAATAAATAGTCCAGTTTATTTTACACAAATAATAAATCGCTCGGAGGACTATACAAAAAATTGGCAGAAACTAAGCGTATCCGGAATTAGAACGACTACTTATGAGTCACACAAATAGTTATCCTGCGCGGGAAACGAACCCGGGACGCTATGACGAGGCGACGGCTTAAACGAATGTGCCACACATGCATTCCAAATGTAATTCACAACAAAGGACATCTAATTTATGATGACCAATAAAAAAGTAGTTAAACATTTAAGAGTAAGTTTGTTTCTGTTATTCCATCTCCCTAACATCGACCCGCTAATAGTTGTTTCAACTTTAACCACCAATGTTAATTACGGTCGTTTTCGCGGCACGAACAGAGTAGTGCCGGCAGTTTACACCATTTTGAAATTATGCAAGTCATTTTATCCTAATTATCATTTACAAGACGAAACGTCCATTTCCAATTACAAAGAAATAGTTAGTTAGTATTTACAATTAATAATAATAATGTCCTCCTAGCCGAATTTCGGCTACGGCGGCCAGTCTCAATAGAGATTAGCCATCTGCGCGGGACATATTATAGTGCACAAGTGTGTGGGCAAACACAGGAGCACTTTCTAACTCATCATTCTCATGATCCGATGGGACGTCTAGTGACACGACCGGAAAGAGGTTAGGTCTTTACGGGCTCTCCGAGGCACAGGGGTATAATACCGCCAACTCCCAGCTTCTACTGCCTACTTCGGCCTGGTGCAGAGAAAATTATCTTTTTATAGAAAAACGAGGCAGTCAGTTAATATGTCCATGAACTTGGCAGATCATTTGTCAGCAGATCAAAAATAAATAAGAGTTCTCGTCGAAAGCAGGTGAGTTCTATAGTTCCTGATACTATTTAAAAATAGTTCTGGCATTTTTAGTCAGAAAAAGTCAATCAAAAAAATGATCTGCTAACTTCCCGTAGCAGATCATTTTCAAAAAACTTACAAAAAAATGAGAGTTCTCGATGCATACCAATGAGTTCTGGAGTTCCTGATACTTTTTATGAATAGTTCTGGCCGATTACCCTAAGAAAATAATTAAAACAAGTGATAGATATGCCAATTTCCCGTAGCAGATCATTTCCAAAAATGGTACCTTATTTTTTTTTTTATCGTATTTCGATGAGTTCTAGAGTTCCTGATAATTTTTAACGATAGTTCTGACATATTTTCCTAGAAAAACAATAGCCTATCACTCGTTATATGTGAACTTCCCGAAAAATTACAAGTAAAACAGGATAAGGCGACATGTTTAAGAAAGTCGATTGTAACTAAGAAGTAACGACGCTTGCTGATAAGTAATATTTATTTTCTGGTTCAGTAAGGACCCAAGCACACATACTGATACCTGTAAGAAATAGTTCTGCAACTTTTATGACAAAAAAAATATTTGAAGATTTATTTGAAATTCAGAAAATCCCGACTTCAAGAACATTGCAATAAAACACAAAGTTCCACACATGCTCACAAGGTCTTTAGTATTTAAAGTTAAGACAAACTTTGGGCATACAGCGAGATAGTTGTGACAAAACGTTCAGTTTACCTGGATCAAAAACGCATGTCAGAAAAAACAATCTATATCAGAAAAAGGCAGGTTTTTTTAAAAAGAGGTCATAAATTAGGAACAATTAGCAAGCTGATAAGTTATATTTATTTTCTGGTTCACTAAGGACCCATGCACTCATTCTCATACCTTCAAGAAATAGTTCTGAATCTTTTCTGACACAAAAAAAAATCAAGAGTTAATGAAAATTCAGAAAGTGACGACTTCAAGAACATTGCAATAAAATAAAAATTTGCCCGCATGCTGTCATCTTTTATGGTATTTAAAGTTAAGACGTAAGTTGTGAATACAGTTAGATACTTTAAAGAAATAGTTCTGTCAATATGGAGCAGAAAAGCATGTCAGAAAAAAATATCATATCTGAAAAATACATGTTTTAGAAAAAGGGTCGCATATTAGAAACAACGACGCATGCTAATAAGGTATATTTATTTTCTGGTTTACTAAGGACCCTTGCACACATTCTGATACCTTAAAGAAATAGTTCTGAATCTTTTCTGACACAAAAAAATACAAGAGTTAATGAAAATTCAGAAAGTGACGACTTCAAGAACATTGCAATAAAATAAAAATTTGCCCGCATGCTGTCATCTTTTATGGTATTTAAAGTTAAGACGTAAATTGTGAATACAGTTAGATACTTTAGAGAAATAGTTCTGTCAATATGGAGCAGAAAGCATGTCAGAAAAAAATAACATATCTGAAAAATACATGTTTTAGAAAAAGGGTCGCAAATTAGAAATAACGACGCATGCTGATAAGTTATATTTATTTTCTGGTTCACTAAGGACTCAAGCACACATACTGATACCTTTAAGAAATAGTTCTGCATCTTTTCTGACACAAAAAAAAATCAAGAGTTAATGAAAATTCAGAAAGTGACGACTTCAAGAACATTGCAATAAAATAAAAATGTTCCCGAATGCTGTCATCTTTTATAGAATTTAAAAATGAGACGTACTTTGTGAATACAGCTTAATACTTTAGAGAAATAGTTCTGTCAATATGGAGCAGAAAAGCATGTCAGAAAAAAAAAATATATCTGAAAAATACATGTTTTAGTTAAAGGGTCGCAAATTAGAAACAACGCCGCATGCTGATAATTTGTATTTATTTTCTGGTTCACTAAGAACCCAAGCACACATTCTGATACCTTTAAGAAATAGTTCTGCATCTTTTCTGACACAAAAAAAATCAAGAGTTAATGAAAATTCAGAAAGTGACGACTTCAAGAACATTGCAATAAAATAAAAATTTGCCCGAATGCTGTCATCTTTTATAGTATTTAAAGATGAAACGAACTTTGTAAATACAGCTAAATACTTGTTGCGGCGTTGTTTCTAATTTGCGACCCCTTTTCTAAAACATGTATTTTTCAAATATGATATTCTTTTCTGACATGCTTTTCTGCTCCATATTGACAGAACTATTTCTCTAAAGTATTAAGCTGTATTCACAAAGTACGTCTCATCTTTCAATACTATAAAAGACAACAGCATGCGTGCAAATTTTTATTTTATTGGAATGTTCTTGAAGTCGTAATTTACTGAATTTTAATTAAATTTTGAATTTTTTGGTGTCAGAAAAGATGCAGAACTATTTCTTGAAGGTATCAGAATGTGTGCTTGGGTCTTTAGTAAACCAGAAAATAAATATAACTTATCAGCATGCGTCCTTGTTTCTAATTTGCGACCCTTTTTCTAAAACATGTATTTTTCAGATATGATATTTTTTTCTGACATGCTTTTCTGCTCCATATTGACAGAACTATTTCTCTAAAGTATTAAGCTGTTTTCACAAAGTACGTCTCATCTTTCAATACTATAAAAGACAGCATGCGTGTGTTAGCTTGGAATCGATATAATAAGTATATAACTATATATATTACAAGTTAGTAGATAAAATAATAGTAGATTTATAATTAAATACGGTATTAATAAAACAGCGGTAGCCTAACATTTAGCCTGGCGACGGGCGGGTGTACGTCATACTTGTTTGTCGCAAAACATGTTTCACATCTGTTTGTCGTCTATTATAAAAGGTGTGTCCCGATCGGTTTGAGCATCATTCTTGTTCGAAACGTTGACCGGAGCGGAGCTCTCGGTGGTTGGAGGGACGATTCCGTTTGAACAAATTTAAATTAACAGTTATACTATTTATGTCGATTCTATTGGAACTGCCGTACTGAACAGACAGAGTGATTCAAAGCTAAGTAAACTTTGTATTATATTTATGTCACAATGTGGTTTGTTTTATTAAATAATATGTTCACCTTGTATTTCTTATGTTTAAATTATTATTTCCCTATATGGTTAATAAATATACCTTATAATAGATTTCCTGGTTTTCATTATACACATATAACACCTCTATGATACATAAAGTATGATGTTTTGTTGTTGGGTAACGGTGTAAAGTAATCTTATTTATAACAATTTATATTTTAGAGCTTGGCATATCTGGCTATATCTATACTTATCTACACATCTATTTGGTATTACCTAACATCAGAAGTGGGATAGAATTCGCCCCATAATTTAATCATGTGTTTTTGCAGTAGTACCTGTGTATTCCTGGCATTTCCTGTGTTCCTGATTGGCCTGGATTGATTCTGATCAGAGATTGCAGTAAGCCGAGGCAGCATCGCCAAATAGCTTTAAGGCAAGCTATTCTTTGTTCAGTGAAGCTTGTCCATTAATCCATCAAGCAAGATAAATAAAAAGGTTAGTGGAGTGTTTGTGATCAAAGTGTTGTGTAGTGAAAAAAAAATGAAGTGCAGTGTTGAAAAGTGTTACAAGTGTATCAAATGGTGTAGGTTTAGTGAAGTAAATGATTCGATATGTTTTACAAAAGCATAAAGAGGTGTCATGTTATGTGAACAGTGCCACATTAATAAAATGTTGATATATTGTCCGGTGGAGTAGTGAAAGAAAGCCTTTTAAAGAATAACAGCTGTAGATTTTTTATTTGAAAATTGTTATTTGAATAGTTAATTACCTTTTGTTTGATTTTTAATGAAAGCTGTTCAATAGTCTTTGACAGTGAAAAGCATTATTAGAAATATCTAATGATAATAATTACTGTATGCTTTATTATATGCTACATTATGCTATGTGAGAATTTGGCATTTGTGGGTCTGATTAGCTTTAATAAATGGTGGTCAGATTTGCAAATGTTGAATAAGATTTAGAAGAAAGTTGCAAAGGTGCCATTACCAACTTATGCATAATAATTGTCAGTATGACCGAGCGAAAGATCTGAAGTATAGTTACCGAAAATAATTTATTATGTGAACAAGGGTATCGCTGTTTATTAAAATCAATAATTAGTCTATTCCATGCACCAGTAGGCATTGCAAATATCTATTTATGTGGTGTACAAGGTTCAATAAAAATAATGTCACCATCTACCAGTAAATAAGATGGTGCCAATAATATGAGTGGTCAGATGGATGTTACCGGAATAGAAAATAATATTTAGTCATTGAGCTATGGGTGTTGGACATTAATGGTTTTGAATAACTTATAAAATGAAATATTTGGCTTTTGAATTCTAATAGCCTCCCATATAATTATCCCAATGAAAATTCTGTTATCTTATCGGTTCTTTATTGAAATTTAAACAAGTAGTGACTACAAAATATTAATAGTGGAGACTGCGGAATACTGGTTGTTCTGAGATTATTATATTGACCATGGAAAAAATATTTTTTCTGATTAGATTAAAGTAATCTTAATGAGTATTTCTAAAATAAAATTCTTTGATATTACATTTCACAAAGTACCTGAAATTTGCCATTCTAGCTGTGCCGGGATCGGTGAGCAGATTCATAACTTAATTTGCTTCATGGTTTTTAAATTTGTGGGCCCCATTGTAGCTATCTAAATAATAACTTAATTCACAAATTTGATTTGTAGTTTCACTGGTTTGGTTACTTTGAATAATCTTAAGGTTATTATCGTAACCTTGGGGCTAACCTGATTAAAATTAAAGAAATGAAGAAACATTTCTTATTGATGTCAATTAGCGTATCAAGTAGAGTTTTAGGGTGTTGCAGAGATGTGTTTTTATATAAATATCTCAAAAACATTTTATATTCCGCCTAGGTACTTCGAGACGAAGTAAATGTCAAAATGGCCGAAGTTTAATAATTAATTGTGTACATAATTAGAATAAAAGAATGGAGTCCACTATAGCTTCATCTCTTTTACTGTTTTACGATCTTGGATCTCGTTTGAGTGGCAAATTCAGCAATTGAAACTGAGTTGGTTTGCTGGTTAATTATTATTAATTACAAATCATAAAAAAAAGAAAAAAAAAATCGCTTACATTTATTGTGATGGAATATATAGTACATAGTTTTTCCATACAAGTACTATTACGTAGTATCATTATGGGATCGGGCATTATTGATAAAGTAAACTTTAGTTGGTAATAACATGGGTGTAGTCTATTTTAAAATGCATATATAGTATTGTGGCCTATTCGTGATATTAAAAACATTACGTTGCTTTTACAAAGTTAAATTCGTTTAAATGACAAAGATTTTAATCTTTTTAATTCTATGCCGTGACTTGGTGCTGATTTCTCTCATCAACAGCGGATGAAAGAGATCAGCATGTCTATGTTACAGTCTCTGTTATAATCCGCTAGTCGGTCAATTACTTGGTGTTAATATTGACAAAGTCTGACAAAGATTTGTAGACCTTACACGTTTGGTGTTGGTCAGTTGAGAGACTATCTTTTGGAATTAAACTCTAACCGCTGGTCGGCCTTCTATTTGGTGTCAGTTATCTCACCAGCAGCGGGTGAACGTTTCTGACATGTCTATGTAGTTGGCAGTTAGATTCAATAAACGCTGGTCGGCCTTCTATTTGGTGTCAGATATCTCACCAGCAGCGGGTGAATGTTTCTGACATGTCTATGTAGTTGGCAGTTAAGAGTCAATAACCGCTGGTCGGCCTTCTATTTGGTGTCAGATATCTCACCAGCAGCGGGTGAACGTTTCTGACATGTCTATGTAGTTGGCAGTTAAGAGTCTATTGAACTATATAAATAATTAAAAACGAAACCTATAATTATGAGACTTCTAATTGATGACATATAAATGGAAACAATGTTATTTTTATGGTATATCAATATTAAAATTCAAAAATCAATAATTCCGTAAAATGTTGCCTTTGTGTGTAATCGTAATGTGTGTTGACTTGGAGCGACTTGATCTC
This sequence comes from Pseudoips prasinana, assembly GCA_951640165.1. Lineage (NCBI taxonomy): Eukaryota > Metazoa > Arthropoda > Insecta > Lepidoptera > Nolidae > Pseudoips > Pseudoips prasinana. Next base: position 24,695,030 of record OX621260.1, read on the forward strand.
TGGCCCATTCGTCACAAAAATGGTCATAACTTTTGTAATGTGCTGCTGCACAAATTTGACTTAAATAATTCTTTTGAACTTATTAAATTAAATTTGTAACTAATTAAATTAAATTACAAAACTATAATTCGAATGAACCATTTAAGAAAGCCGTAACTGAATAGTAGCAGCTTTCTAGTAATAGAGTAATCAGTCTATTCTTAAATATGTTCGTTATCTTATTGTATCTCATATTAGACAAACATGCTTTTTTTGTATTCATTGGTGAAATTAGTTATAACCTGTTTCTTATCATAAGTTGTTAATCCTGTTTGTTTTACTAATAAAATAAGATAAATAATAAAATGAAATAAATAGTAAAATAAAAAATATAATGAAATTAAATTAAATAATACTTCGTGGACGAAGTATTGTCAGTATGGCCGTGTTAGCTTGGAATCGATACGATATAATAAGTATATAACTATATATATTACAAGTTAGTAGATAAAATAATAGTAGATTTATAATTAAATACGGTATTAATAAAACAGCGGTAGCCTAACATTTAGCCTGGCGACGGGCGGGTGTACGTCATACTTGTTTGTCGCAAAACATGTTTCACATCTGTTTGTCGTCTATTATAAAAGGTGTGTCCCGATCGGTTTGAGCATCATTCTTGTTCGAAACGTTGACCGGAGCGGAGCTTTCGGTGGTTGGAGGGACGATTCCGTTTGAACAAATTTAAATTAACAGTTATACTATTTATGTCGATTCTATTGGAACTGCCGTACTGAACAGACAGAGTGATTCAAAGCTAAGTAAACTTTGTATTATATTTGTCACAATGTGGTTTGTTTTATTAAATAATATGTTCACCTTGTATTTCTTATGTTTAAATTATTATTTCCCTATATGGTTAATAAATATACCTTATAATAGATTTCCTGGTTTTCATTATACACATATAACACCTCTATGATACATAAAGTATGATGTTTTGTTGTTGGGTAACGGTGTAAAGTAATCTTATTTATAACAATTTATATTTTAGAGCTTGGCATATCTGGCTATATCTATACTTATCTACACATCTATTTGGTATTACCTAACACGTGCAAATTTTTATTTTATTGTAATGTTCTTGAAGTCGTCACTTTCTGAACTTTCATTAACTCTTGATTTTTTTTTGTGTCAGAAAAGATGCAGAACTATTAGGTACCATTTTTGGAAATGATCTGCTACGGAAAATTGGCATATCTATCACTTGTTTTAATTATTTTCTTAGGGAAATCGGCCAGAACTATTCATAAAAAGTATCAGGAACTCCAGAACTCATAGGTATGCATCGAGAACTCTCAATGATCTGCTACGGGAAGTTAGCAGATCATTATTTTGATCGACTTTTTCTGACTAAAAATGCCAGAACTATTTTTAAATAGTATCAGGAACTATAGAACTCACCTGCATGCGACGAGAACTCTCATTTATTTTTGATCTGCTGACAAATGATCTGCCAAGTTCACGGACATTCAGTTAATACTATAGTGCTTATAGCTAATTGCACTCACTAACCCATAACTTCTTGCCGAGGTAAAACACGTAGGTTCGCGGTCAGTCTATAGATGGGTGACCATCAAAGTGGTTTAATTACTGAGTCTAGCCGTGCTTAGGAGGTTAAGTTAACGGTCTTAGTTGTGCTCGTTAAGACATGTCAGGCCTATTGGATGGCTTGAACAATTCTGACACAATGGTGCCCATACGATTAAAAAGAAGAAAAGCATGTACCTAAAATAAGCACAATGAATCGGTGCCTAGGGCTCCGATAGTGTTTTTATAGAACAGCAAGGAAACGAGCGAGCGGGTCACCTGATTGTAAGTGCCATTATCACTGCCGCCCGTGGACACTGTCGGCGCCAGAAGGGCCGCTACTAGAGATGTAAAATGACTGAATATGACTAGTCACAATTGTCATAAACCTTAAATGACCGGTCATTTACTGTCAAATTCAGTCAATTTGACTCAAATATTATTGTCTATTCTCGACTGCCACCCAATTATTTATTTATTTAGGTAGACAATTCATTTGCAAGTTTAAATGAATCAACGTTTTATTTTGTATTATATCATGAGAGGATAAGACGACATCAAAGTCGCTGCGCGAGGCGATGCGACGTTGCCATTTTGTCTTAAACGCACGCATGATTAGAAATGTAAAATGATTAACACTATATAATAATACTATAAGTCATAAAAATCACTTTTTTGTTTCAATTTAGAAGTTGGTACTAAAATATTACTGAAATCAAATTGACTGAAAATGACCATTTTTGACAGTTAATGACCATTTTTTACCAATTTGACCGTAAATGACAGTCAGTCTAATTCAGTCACTTTAGTCATTTTCAACACTAGCCGCAACGCAAGTCAAGGAGTGCAATATTAGTACTCGTATATTTAGGAGATATACAACATGTAACGTAATATACGCACACCCTCAAACACCCGAATTAGAATATTATGTTGTAATCGTAATACTTACACTGAATTTTTAATTTAACATGTATATGCATTATTATTTACTAAATTAGTTTCTTGGAATAAAGTTTATTTTTCTTTATTTTGTATTGAATGATGGAATTTGAATGAATACTAATAAAACTGCGACTTTAAAAGTCTTATTACTTGACTTAGGGTCCATTTCAATTTGTTTTGACTGTACAGAGTTAATATGACAATAATTTCCGTAGTTTTAATTATTTTTGGAACAACAAATTACCCTAATAACAAAAATGATATAAATTGATTCAGTAAACGATCCTGAACAAACTATTTCCAGGATGTGCGATTAAATTACATATTGTATATAGTATATTTAGTGGCTTTTGTAGCCCGACCCAGAATTTGAACCCAACACCGCATTTTCTCTGGTTAAACCCAAATTGACAGACGAGGCAGCCAACATAATTAATTAATAAACTATATCACTCCCTTTTAATAAAATTAATCTAGCTCTTCCTTAACTCTAGCGCCTAAAACTCATCGCTCCAAGAGTAATCTACGAAGGTATTTTAAATCTGTTAACTTCAACAAAAGAAACTTCATTACAGAAAGAAAAAGGGAACGAAATCGAAAACAACTTAATCATGGTCGTTATAATAAGAACTCCCCTTTCATTTTTCAGTTATTAGACGCCTCATAAGATGGAATCGTAAAGGCTTTTGACAGCCCACCGTAAAAAAATGACAAAGGAACTTCATATGAAGAATCCTCTTTTATTTAGGTTTCCAGTCCGCTCGTAAACGAAACCTTCTAATAAAATGTGTGTTCGAAGATTGTATTCTCCTTTCTGTATAACCGCGGTTGTTTTTTTAATAACAATAGAATTTAATTCGAGCTTGTGGACTATTTTCGTGTTTCCATTATTCGCGTCGGCGTTTGTGGGAATCACAAACAAGAAAATATATCAGTTGGCTAAGCTTCAGTATACAGATTTTATTCTTTGCCATCTTTGAACGTAGACTTGTATTTTAATGTTCAGAGGATGTTTGAATATTGTAGGTAATGATGTTTTTATTTATTCTATCAGAATAAGTTTCAAAACATTTTTTGGGGTGAAAACCTTACAATCGCAAGCAAATTATTACCTCTAATAATTATTAATATTGTAGTTTTTTATTCTATGCAAAGACAGAAAATTGTACGTAATATGGTAGTACGAAAGTAATAAGTCATAAGTCTTTACTTTATTTCTACTTTACTACTTTATTTCTTAACAATTTACATTGTGTTGAAACATTTGTTGTACAATACATATCTAAAATACAAAATAAAACTAACAAAAACTATCATACATAATGGTCAAGAATACGTTGTTACATTTGTCGTTTGTCATTTATGAACTCATTAATACTATAATACGCTTTCTTCAATAAAAATGTCTTCAATTTGTTTTTAAATAAGTTAACTCTGTGTATAATTTTAAATTCTATTGGCAGCTTGTTATATAAGATGACGGATTGTACTCTGGGACTATGCTGAACTACATTCAATTTAGGTTGAATTGTAGAGGGTAAGTCCTTCCTACGAGTAGGTACTCTCTCTCAGCTTTCGTTCCTCATCAGTCTCGTATTTGTGCATTTTTTTTACAAAACTAGTCAATAGTACAAGAATATATAGACATGGTGCCGTCAAGCCTTTCCATTTCTTTTGAGATTACATTTAAATTTATACTTCCTAAAATTAGAAGAAGTAACAGTGCGTAACATCATATGTAATTTAATATAATATGGTGCGAAAAAGGAAGACGCAGCGTGGGCAGGCCGCCTACAAGATGGACCGATGATCTTGTGAGGGTTGCTGGAAGACGTTGGATGCTGGTAGCGCAAGACCAGCAATTGTGGAGATCTTTGGGGCCTTTCTCTGGCAGTGAGCGTCTTTCAGGTGATGTGATGATGATAATGAATGTGTGGAAGTATTCTACACTTTTTTCTTTTCTTTTTTTACACAACGCCCGCACTAGGGAATCTAATCCCTGTGTCACGGGGTACTTTACAAACATACAATAGACGGTCACAATTTACATCCAGACTCAGAACAATTATATATGGGTCACACAAATAGTTGTCCGGCGCGAGACTCGAACCCGCGACACTAAGCGGCGAGGCGGCTGTGGTGCGGGTACTTAACATGAAGGCATGAGCCTACATTCGCCTCTTTCGTCCTGTGAAGCAGTGAAAGCTAGGCTAACTATAAATGTTAATAAATATATTTTATACGACTATCTGAACAACAGCTTTATAATGTTTTTGGCCCGACCTGGGATCCTGGAAAACTCCATTCCAAAGACGCCAAAACATCAGTACAACGTATCACACTAATATTATTAAGGTGAAAGTTTGTGAGTATGTGAGTGTGTATGTTTTAATAAAATATGGTATGGAGTTAGCTGACACCCTGAATTAACACATAGACTATAATTTTTTTTTAATTTTTAATTTAAAACTTTAGCACAACGATGTACAAGGCGGACTTAATGCCAGAGGCATTCTCTACCAGTCAACCTTAGGGTGATGCAGAGAAAAGCTTGGTAGGTGCACTATAAATTGTAATGTGTGAAGGTAAAAATCCTATACTAATATACAAGATGCGTACTTACATAAAATACATAAATACTTATTACATAAACTAATATATATTTATAAATAAATATAAGTATAAACATATATAAATATATACCTATATATGTAAATAATATTAAAAATAAATATGAGAATACTATTGAGCTGATTCTGCCAAAAAATTTTTCATCAAATGCGCACGGGTTTTCTTTTTAAAAGAAAAACGACTCTTTGCCATCCTGATTTCCGTAGGAAGAGAGTTCCAGAGGAGAATGGACTGTACGAAAAAGGAAGAATGGATAGAATCAGTACGATGAAGAGGACAATGAAGAAGACGGTTGTGAGTAGACCGAAGGTTTTTATTATGCTGAGTATGTAGATATTTAAATTGACAAGTTAAATATAGAGGAGAAGAAGGAGAATCTAATAAGGAGAACAGGGTGGTTAAGGCTCTTAAAGTTCTACGCTGGCGAATAGGCAACCACTTTAATTTATAAAGTTTAACGGGGTAAAACCGCGTGGCTTAGCTAGTAAACGATAAATCGAATCGATAAATAAACGTTATAGTCTGCAGTGTTGAGTCACCCCAACTGGCCGACCTGGGTTGTTTAATTGAGATCAAATACTTTCCCCCCGAGACGAAGTTAGTGATCAAACTATCACGATAACTAACTAACAGCAATTTATAAAGCGACTACATTTAAATGGAGTTTACTAATGTGCATTCCGAATAGTTACTTACTATTAATTGAAGTTTATTGCGTATCATAAAGGCCGATGTGGTTTAGCTCTGTTATCCTATATTGGGTTTATATGATAGTTTGGAAAATCATTTTAAAATATTTTATATACGGACTGCACATTCGTAAACTCCATTTAAATTTAATTATGTAGAACCCACATATTCAATAATTACTCCATATAAAATCGACTTCAACTTTTGTATGGTATCGGAGGGATTTGTATAGAAAGAAAGAAAGAAATAATTTTATTTTCATAACATATACGGAAAATACATTCAATTGTGGTACCTATACATTTTAAACATTATTAATTTTATCCGTATTGGTATGAAATATGGCCCTATCTCAATTAGTACTACATTTCTGCAGTGCTGGTCTTCCGATTCCCTTCCCGATTCCGACATTTCCAACTGTATGGTATCGGGATGGGATGGTACCAAATAATTTGTATGTTAACATTTCAAAACCATTTCCTATCGATTAAACATAATATAAATCGCTCCACAAACAATGGAGAAATTGCGTGACAAACGTACAAAAATAACTCGATAACCTCCTTCTTCTGAAGTCGATTAATATAGTATAATAATAATATAACAATATCCTGGGACATTATATACCATCCCAAAATAAGCAGAGTTCGTGACCAGAATATATAGAAACCAGATAACTGATATTCTACTTATCTTTTGTAAATACCTACTTTTACAGATAGTTACACCCAGACTCAGCACCAACAGACATGTTCATACACACAAATATCTGTCCTAGGTGGGAATTTAACCCACGACCTGCAGCGTGAAAGGCAATTTAAGTATCTACCAACCACGCCAAACAGTTAAAAATATCTACCTTTAGTAAGTAAGTACATATATAGCGTACCTTTTGCCAATTCATGGCCATCTGAAGTGTAAAATTGAATCACTGGATACATATTAGCATCTTACAAGTTATTTTACCTTCATAAAACCTATCAGTAAAGGTGTAGCCCTACATATTTTATGCTGGAATGAAATTATTTGCTCGGCAACCCATATTTATATGATAGGCAAATGTGTCGGGCATTACAGGTACGTCTAGCCATCCAGAGAGAGTGTTGGAACAAGGATATACTTTACTCATCATCATCATCATATCAGCTGAAAGTTTCAATGGGACGCCTAGCGACACGACCGGAAAGAGATCAGGTACAGGACCGACGACGGCTTAACGTACTCTCCGAGGCACGGGGTATAATACCGGCAACTGCCAGACTTGGAGCTGATGCTGAGAAATTTATCTTTTTTCAGAAATGTACCCTTTTGGCCCGACCCGGGATTTGAACACAGGACTTCGTTCTCTGCGGGTGAACACGCTACCGCTAGACCAACGAGGCAGTCAATCAGCCGAAAGACGTCCACTGCTGGACAAAGGCCTCCCCCAAAGATCTCCACACTTGCCGGTTTTGCGCTATTCGCATCCAGCAGTTTCCAGTGACCCGCACAAGATCATCGTTTAGGGGGCCTGCTCACGCTGCGTCTTCCGGTTCGTCGTCGCCACTCGAGAACCTTTCTGCCCCAACGACCGTCGGTTCTACGAGCTATGTGCCCCGACCACTGCAACTTCAGTTTTGCAATTCTTCGGGCTATGTCGGTGACTTTGTTTCCCCAGCGGATTACAACATTTCTGATTCGAGCCTGCAGGGAAACTCCGACCATAGTCCTCTCCATTGCTCGTTGGGTGACCTTAAATCATTACTATTTATATTTTAGAGAGTAGTCAATGTTTTCATTTGATATTCATAGGTGTTTGTTTTAGTTTTTCGCACAACCAGAAGTAATTACGTACCCCATTATAGTGTTTTTGTTTTAAATATATTGGCAGGCACTTTTGAGTTCTTAAGTCCATTAGCAATATCTCCAACATTCCCAAGTATTTTCACATATTCTTCACAAGGCTTCCCAGTTGGGGCGCGTTGGATCCGGTGGTAGCATTAAAGGCGACCGTCGTTATAAACAAGATGTTAAAACATAATAATAATATTGAATTCTTACCTATAGACAGAACCATTCAGAAAAGATTTAGAAAAACTATTTCTTTTTATTTGATACTTCTTGTATATAGGGTGATCGAGGAGTTGACGTTCAAACGCAAAATTTAAATATACTTTATGATGAGGAGTATCCGAATCACCCCCATATATGTTCTACGATTTTGCGTAGTTTTCGAGATATAATTTTTTAAATTATATTTTTCGTAAATTTCACCTAACATCAGTTTTCGATTTTTTTCACGTTCTGTTGAACATTTCTGGTTCTGATTTTTTGTGATAAATAATTAGCATAGTTTAACCTAACACCCTAAAAAGTATGGCTTTTCTAATCATTGCAGAGCTGACTTAGAATTTATTCGAAAGTTCAAAAATAGGATTTGAGCTCAGGATCGATCATAATTCTATCTCGAAAACTACGCAAAATCGTAGAGCATACATGGAGGTGATTCGGATACTCTTCATAATAAAGCATCTAAATTTTTCATTTGAACGTCAACTCCTCCGCCACCATGTAGAACAATTTATTTTATGATAAAATAATGTAATAGTATTTACTAGACTACGAAGTTTACCACATTGGCCCGATTATGTAAACACCTTGTAATCACCCCTCATCGCTGCCAAGTACCTTCTATGACAATATAACATAACTAGCTACTATAATACCTTTTCAATTACATTAATAGCCCAATATCCAGCATTGTCGTGTCATTTGAGAGTTCTGTCTAATCACTAAAGTACTGTCTGCTTCCGTTGTTTAACTATACCAACGAAACCACAATAAAGTTAATTGCTATCCATATTTCAGAGAATAGTCAATGGTTTCATTAGAGATTAATAGGTGTTTGTTTTATTTGTTCGCACAACTGGCACCGAGTATCAAGTACGCACCCCATTAGTATAAATAAATTGGCAGGTATTTTTGAGTTCGTAAGTCCATTAGCAATTACTCCAACACTCCCAAGTAACTAAGGGGGGGACACATTTTGCCACTTTGTAAGTGTCTCTCGCGCAAACGATTCATTTTAGATAAAAATGATACTAATATTAGCGAACAATGTTAATCTAAACTATAAAACTAAGCATTAAGTTAAAGGTATTCTAAATATTCTTGTGTTGGTAATGTACCCAGAATACTGGCAGCATTACCACGCTGTATGGCTATACCTATACCCAAGTACCTATTTGCATACTTACAAAATATATACACACATGGTCAACATCTCAAGTTCAAAAATGTATTTCAAAATTAGTCAGGAATATATTTTCGATCCTTTTAATTCTTTAAATTTATTACACACTAGCTGCGCCCTGGTACTACCCTCGTTCAACTTTATTTATTATACCCTGTGTGTTGATTTGGATGAAAAACCTATATTATTATAAACATCCATTAAAATTCGTTCCACTGTTTTTGTGTGAGAGAATAATAAACATCCATCCAATCGTACTAACCAACTTTCGCGTTTATAATATTAGTAGGATTTACTCACAAATTATTAGTTAATTGCAGCTACACAATTATACAGACTTCAAATAATGAAATTTCAATTAAACTAACATTCAAATGCGTTTCATTAGTAACGCAAAAGTCACTGCTAATGCAATTAGGAACTCGTACCAAAGCCTTTTAATACCATTGATAGTCCAATATCCGGTATGGTCATATCATAGTAGCCAATACACATATCGTAATCCTTATTTAAAGGCAATTCTGAAAACTATACTAACTATATTACTACAAACATGTTCTGACTATTTACAAGCTCTTTTTTAAAGTCAACGTGAATAAAAACCTTTTTTATTTTATTTTATTATTTAAACAAACGTGAATTTTTTGCTCGTTTTTACAATGAATGGTGCGGAACCCATCGTGCGCGAGGCCGACTCGCACTTAGCCGTTTTTTAAAGTCTGAATAAAAACGTTTTTTATTTTTTTATAGGCTCATAAGCTGGAATAATTGCAGTCAAATATACAATGCATTTGTTAAAGATAATGCGAACTAAAAATAATTACGATAGCACTACAAGATCATGGATTTATAGAGGTTTATGTTAACTAGAGATCGCACTTGTTCTAAATTCAACCATAAATTAATGTCGTATCATCAAAGACTATAGACATTAAAGACAAATGATATTATCTGTTCTCAGTTTTGACAGCTCTTCTTAGTCAGTGTTTTAAAAGTATACTATATGTGCCCCGTGGTTTTACCCACGTTAAAGTTTACAAATTATAGCCTGTGTGTTAATCCAGGGCCATGTTACCATGAAAAAGATTATAGTGAGCCAACCTTCAAATACATACACTGTCACCGGCTTTTCTGTAGGTTTTTAGAGAGCTATTTAAGACAAACATTTCCATTATACATTATATACGTGTAACTCTAACAGTTTTTGCAACGTATGCAAGAATAGCTCGCAGATGGCAGAATGTTTCCTACTTCAATTTCAATTTCGACGCCTTTTATTTGCAAACAATGAACTAACATAGTTACTTACATGACTTATTAGTTATAAGCAAAATGTTACAGATAAATTATTTAGGCTATAACAAATTCTAATTAAATTACGAATCTTGATTATAATTCGACAGTCCCTTGTGTAGTGTGTCCTTTGACACAAAGGCGTCCTCCAACATTTTCCACTTTTTCCTATCTCTTGCTAGTCTTGGCCATAGAGGGCCAGCAATTTTTTTGAGATCATCTGACCACCTTTGCGATTGTCTGCCCCTCTTTCTCTTTGTGTTGTATCTAGGAGTTATCACATTAGTCCATTTTGGAATTTGATCCCTAAGCATATGACCTGTCCACCTCCATTTTAATCTTCTTATACTAGTTTCAACATCTACCCATTTGGTAATTTTTCTAATATTTGTAGCTGGTTTTTATCTAGCTTTCCATATTCTAATATGCTTCGTTCCATACCTCTTTGGAATACTATTAGCTTTTGCATGTTTTTCTGGGTCTGTTTCCTACTTACTTGACACTTATCGTAACATTTTGGACAATTCACATAATATATTTATAAATTATCACACTAAAATTATAAAGGCGAAAGTTTGTGAGTGTGTGAGTATGTATGTTTGTTACATGTTCAAGTCTAAATGGCTGAACTGATTTTAATAAAATTTGGTACCTATGGAGTTAGCTGACACCGCGGATTAACACATATGCTATTATTTATAAAATTTAACACAGGTAAAACAGCTAGTAGACTATACAACGTAATTAACGCACACCCTCAAACACCCCAATTAGAATATTATGTTGTAATCATAATACATACACTGAATTTTTAATGTAACATGTATATGCATCGTTATTTACTAAATTAGTTTCTTGGAATAAAGTTTATTTTTCTTTATTTTGTATTGAATGATGGAATTTGTATGTATAAAAATAAAACTGAGATTTTAAAGTCTTATTACTTAGACTTACGGTCCATTTCAATTTGTTTTGACTGCACAGGGTTAATATGACGATAATTTCCGTAGTTTTAATTATTTTGAAATAAAAAATTGCCTATATTAAAAATGATATAAATCGATTCAGTAAACGATTCTGAACAAACTAAATTCAGGGTGTGCGTTAATTAAGTTACATGTTGTATATGTTCTTCTGATGAATAAGCTATATTTTTTAAAGTTTAATTAAAATTTGTTCAGAATTTTTTTTCGTGATAAATTGACAAGCATCCAAACACTCATACTCCCAAATTTAACCAAAGTAACTATTTAACTTTTAAACAAATATAATTCACCAAATCGTACTCGGTACAATAATAATATTATGAACTACGCTAGTCTGGCATCGACCCGTATCAAGTGAAATATACATGAATCAGGGGTTTAATTCGTATATTGGTCGTCTCGAAACTTGGCATCGAGCCATGCACAGTGAAAGTCAACTTTTGGAACATAATAGAATTTTAAAATAGTTATTGACTTGGAATCCGTATTAGCCATATAGCTACATGAATTCCAAGTAACTCAAAGTTCACATCTATAATATCGTATATAACCGTACATTTATTGACCGTCTCAATTGTTAGTTCAGATGAAAAATTCAAGTTTGCACACGAGCAAACTTGAATTTTGCAACATTGAAATATATTTATGTATATAAAAATCAATGCCACTTTTCGTTGTAATGTTATAACTCAACAACGCCTTTACCGATTTGGCTAATTTTGGTCTTGAATTATTCGTGGAAGTCCAGGGAAGGTTTGTACGTAGAGAAAATTTAAAAAAAGTGTAAAATCAACATCTTTCTATACTCCCATATACAAACAATTTGTACTAATACTTTAAAGCGTAGCGAAGCACGTACCGGACCGCTAGTTTTATATAAAATGATATGAAATATATTTCCACTGCTCGTGGATCTAGTGGTAGCATGTTCACCCGCAGGGAACGAGATCCGTGGTTCAAATCCCGGGTCAGGACAAAAGTGATTTTGGGACATATCTGTAAAAAGAAAACATTGACGCTGAGCGTCAGCCCAAGTCTGGGAGTTGGCGGTATTATACCCCCTTTCCTCGAAGAGCACGTAAAGCCGTCGGTCCTGTACCTGACCTCTTGCCGGTCGTGTTGCATGCAAGGCGTCTCATCGGATCATAAGAGTGATGGAATAGAAAGTGCCCCTGTGTTTGCGCACATACTTGTGCACTATAATATGTCCCACGCAGATGGCTAATCTCCATTGAGCCTGGCCGCACACACGACCCAAACTAAGCAGAGCTTGTACTATGGAAATCAAATAACCATGCAAATAACTGATATAGGTACTACCATTCTTTTGTAAATACATACTTATATAGATAACTACACCCAGACTCGGGACAAACAAACATGTTCAATTTCATGCACACAAATATATGTCCTAGGTGGGAATCGATCCCACGACACGTGGCGTGATAGGTAAGCACTTATTTTTGGAACAAAGGCGACAAATGTGGATGTTGATTGGGCTATCACGTTTTTGTGCATCAAGGATGTTTTCGGAAGCTAGAGTTGGTGGTTTCCACAACATCCGCCGCGAACTGTGTGCATCCCTCCTACGCAGGTTGCGTGGTAGCTCACACAGCACCTTTAAAAAAAAATAAAAATGGTTTTTATTCACGTAGACTTTAAAAAAGCGCTTGTAAATAGTCAGAACATGTTTATAGTAATACAGTTATTATTTCTAGTTACTTATTACAGATATTTAGGTACACGGAATGTTAAAACATTTATACAATTTATTTAATAATGGTAGTGACATTTAGCTAGCTTGTATTAAGTTATTGTCAAGGAGATTATGTTTAGTTGAAGTTTTTAATATTATGTATTGAAATTTAAATTTTACTACATATTGTCTGAATGGTTCTATCTATATTAAGGTATGAATTCAGTATTATTATTATAACGGACCTTGTGTTTAAAACGACGGTCGCGCTTTAATGGTACCAGCGGATCCAATGCGCCCCAACTGAGAAGACCCAGCGAAACAAACTCAGCAGCTACCGGTTTCAACACGGCCCAGTTGAGACGGTCTGGCGAAACATACTCAAGCGGGCATGAACACGGGATTTGGTCCACTTAAAGTAAAAGTTAACACATTATGTGATAAATGGGACAGTCCGATGCTGGAGCGCTGAATAAAATTGCACACGGCGTAGACAGTGTCCTTTCGCAATATGTTGTACATTGTAAAATTACTAACATTAGGTAAGGAATTTTTTAGCTATGGACTGAAAATGGACTGGAATAAATTATAAAATAGATGAAATTCTTCTGCTTACCCTGATCTAGCAACGTTCCTCAACAGCCGTTTTGGACTAAGTAATTACCTACTAATCTTTACTGGAATAATCCTATCATGATATTCATCATTATTACTTTTTTTACACGTGCAACTTGTGGGCTAGATATACAAAAAAATCGTACAGCGCTCTCCGCGTCCAATATAACAATGCGTTTAGGATACTTGTGGGGCTGCCCCGTTTCTGTAGTGCGTCAGGGATGTTCGCAGATGCGCACGTAGATTGCTTTTACGCAACAATGCGCAAAAGGTGTGCTTCCCTGGTGAGCAGGGTGTGGGGCAGCCCCAACAGCATCTTAAGCATGGTTGCCAGTCGACTGGACTGTAAATACGTTGGTCACTGTTGTGCAATCTCCCATGGGATGGCATAACAGTGACAAACCTTTATTTATTTATGTATGTGTTCCGTGTTTTTGATTAATTTCAGTGATTACTAACATAGTCGTAAGTTTATACTAACAATCTTGTTGAGTCTTAGTTACTCCAATAAATAAAGTTCTATTCTATTCTATTATTCTGTAGTGTAGAGTGTCAAAGACTGAAAGGGTGCCTACATTTTAGAGTTCAATTTTAAACACTGTCTTCGCCCAGACGTAGACGTGTGAATTAAACCAGCGCATCCAATTTAAAAGAAAATCGTTACATTCTACCTGTAAGCGGCATTTCTTTGTCTTGCTTGCAGCGAACAAATATAGTATTTTGTTCGGTTTAGAAATGAAAAAGGATCTAATCTTCTAATTTATTTTCTACATTTAGCTATATAACAAGAAATAGGACGCTTTTGGAGACCTAATTCACAGGTATTAGGATGATATAATAATAATGTCCACCTAGCCGAATTTCGGCCACGGCAGGCCAGTCTCAACAGAGATTAGCCATCTGCGCGGGACATATTATAGTGCTCAAGTGTGTGCGCAAACACAGGAGCACTTTCTATTCCATCACTCTCATGATCCGATGGGACGCCTAGCGACACGACCGGAAAGCGGTCAGGCACAGGACCGACGGCTTTACGTGCTCTCCGAGGCACGGGGTGTAATACCGCCAACTTCCAGACTTCGGGCTGACACTGATAAATTTATTTTTACGGAAACATCCCAAAATGACTTTTTGGCTCGACCCGGGATTTGAACCCACGACCTCATTGTCTGCAGGTGAACACGCTACCGCTAAACCAAAGAGAGCAGATGATATAAACTAGTAAGCAACATAGAAATTTAATCTGTAAATACACTGAATTACAGATCTTTATAGATCCTACTAATATTATAGAGGCGAAGGTTTGTGAGTGTGTGACTGAGTGATGGTGTTACTTCTTCACGTCTAAACGGGTGGAGCGATTTTAATAAAATTTGGTATTGAGTTAGCTGTCATCCTGGATTAACACATAGGCTATAATTAATAACGTTTAATGCGGGTAAAACCGCGGGACACAGCTAGTTGAATATCTGTCTTAAATATTATTGAGACAGAGTTATGAAATATTCAACGCCTGGGGCGTTGAAAAATGCGACTTGATGAAGTTTGTGTGAAACTTTTTTGATACGAATTGAAATACAAAACTTAGTCCAGACTGACTGATACAGATCCTAAATAATTATTCTATCGAAGCCTAATTTAAATACTAAAAAAATATTTTATAAAATAATGGAAATATGAATTATGAATAGGGATGATATTACTGCATTTAAACTTAAGCATTTAAATATCCTAAACTGAAAACAAGTTACAGACATCTTTTTATATATTCGAGTCTGGGAACCACGGTGCGGTGGCGGAGTGGACAAGGGGCTGGATATCCGTGGATCGGAGGCTCGTTTCCCACCCCCACTTAAATACACAATTCATTTTAAAAAGATGTGTGTAATCCATATTTAGACAGTCAAAAGCAATATAAGTTTCATCCACGAGGCTATATTGAAGGTGTATAAAAATCTATATATATAAAAGAAAGTCCTGTTAGTTACACCACTTATAACTCAAGAACGAGTGGAGCAATTTAAATGATTTCTGTGTTTTTGGATATATCTTGGTCAGGAATAGGATATAGGATAATAAGTAATAAAATATAGTAATATAATTATTAAAAACAACATTCAAATACATAGAAAGTAATTGCATCGAAATGAAATAAAAACTGTCAAGATTGACAATACAGAATGTATAGTGCTACAAACTTATCTGGCCCGGTGGCCAAAAGTAGAACTAACGACGCTAGTATAAAATGTCAATCAGCCTGTTATTCCATGACATTCCTGCCATTGATTGTTTGTTGCGCGTATTTATTTTCCTTTATGTGGTTTTTAATTGTGATGAATGCCGAAAGCCTTAAAAAGTCATGCGAGGAACGTTATATTACAAGTATTGAATTATATAAAGGAAGAAAAACGCCTTCAGGCACCAATTATACCCTTCAATAAGTTGTATGAATGCGTAGCTGCTGCTACAGATTAGTGTTGTCAGCTTCTGAAAAATACGAAACTCCCCTTCGCATTTTAAATTAAAATACATATTCATTATTGAAGGTATACTTCTTTTGGCGCGATGGAGAAAAATGATGAGAGTGAATTTTTACGATGCGCGCGCACACTGACACCTAAATTTAACAGCATGAAGTTAGTTCTAGGCGTAGACAGAGAAACTAATAGACCAAATGACAATTCCTTTCTCTTTCACTCAAGAACGAGAGCTATAATCACGATACGGATGTGATAGACAGAGACACAACTATGATATCTTCTGTCCCGTATCGTGTAACCAGTTTTTTCAAGGTCAGCAACTTTAATTGCGAAACAAACTTTGACAGTTCGTGTAGCATCTTGTTTATGTTATATTATTCTGTTGATTTTACATTATAAAACGATTGGTTTACAGTTAAATTACTCGTAAATGATCCTAAACCACATTTAGGCTAATAAAATGGTGCGTTGTCGTGTTATATCATGCGATAGTGACAGTGAGAAGAAAATTCCCGGTGTGTCTTTTCACTCGTAAGTACGGCGGTGTTTTATTATTAGTCGTCCTTAAATATAGTTTCTTAGTGATAATTACTTGAAAGATAGCATTTAGTAACGATAATACTCAAGTTTAGTCAAGTTTTCTTATTATAACCTTTAATTTTTGTCTGGTATTTGTTGCAAACTTCAAATGTACAATTCCCCAATTTTAAAATTCCCAAATTCATTAACTCCAAATAAAGTTTTCGTCAGCCTGAGATAAATTCTTTAAGATTTTTACTATATGTGCTGTTATTTTGTATCTATAATGGTTTTAAATAAATATTGCAATTGAACCTTAAGTGATCGAAATTTAATATTTTAATTTTAAACAAATTAATTTCTAAGACTCATTTATACATCTACCTAAATGGAGACTCCTTTAGGTAACTTGGAATTAACCCCCTCCATTTCGCAACTTAGTAAAAGTTCTATCTTTGAGAGGTTTTTCCATGTAGCCCCATATCTTATACAAACTTATCTGACACATTTGCTTTAAATGTAGTAGAAGTACAGCTGGGTATAAATGTGCTAGCTTACAAATTTATTTAAAGCATCCTTTAATTTGTGATGAACATCAGATTTTTGATAGAATGAATATTGATTATAAAAGTCGGTTATCTTTACTTTTCCAGGTGACTCAGGATTATGCAGAAAATGGATTGAAGCGACTGGAAGAAAAGACTGGACCCCCACAAAATACTCTAAAATATAAGTAATGGAATCAGGCGTTACTTTGCGGAAATCCATAACAATCAAAATACAAAATCAATATTTAGTGTTAATTCCGCTAATTGTCAGTTTAATCATGCTGGGATGCAATTTGCACCGCCCTCCCGCCCGCAAAAATGTGCACATGCAAGAAGGACAATATAAAAAGCAAATTACATGCGCCAGTACGATACCCAACACGTGTTTCGGTCCTCCACGGACCATTCTCAAGGGCTGCTAACTCGTCGAGTGCTCGAAGGAGACTAAAAGCCAACGAGGCGAGCGCTCTTTTATATACTACCAACCGCATGGACAATTATTTCTAACTACCCCCAAATATTCGTAGTAAAGGAGATGAAACTAGATTTGTTTGGTCATTCAACAATGCAAAACTATTACTGCTATGTTTTAATATTTCTAATTGTTCCAACACACATAACCGGAAACTTTTATCACAACTATGTAAAATATTATACGTATTATTGTCGCCCAAGGAATGGCCAGTTTCAATTAAATGTTTGGCGTAATGAGATTTATCAGGATGGCCATTCCTATAAGCAGCTACATGCTCTTTATACCGTATTTCAAAATTTCGGCCTGTCTGACCTATATATACCGCGTCACAATCATCGCAGACCAACCTATACACGCCGGATTTCTTGCAATTTTCCAAATTATCTTTTCCATTACAAAGACGTCGTATAGTTTGGTCCGTCCGAAATGCAACGTGAATATTATTTTTACGCAGTAAATTGGCAATTCTATCTGAAATACGACGTCTTTGTAATGGAAAAGATAATTTGGAAAATTGCAAGAAATCCGGCGTGTATAGGTTGGTCTGCGATGATTGTGACGCGGTATATATAGGTCAGACAGGCCGAAATTTTGAAATACGGTATAAAGAGCATGTAGCTGCTTATAGGAATGGCCATCCTGATAAATCTCATTACGCCAAACATTTAATTGAAACTGGCCATTCCTTGGGCGACAATAATACGTATAATATTTTACATAGTTGTGATAAAAGTTTCCGGTTATGTGTGTTGGAACAATTAGAAATATTAAAACATAGCAGTAATAGTTTTGCATTGTTGAATGACCAAACAAATCTAGTTTCATCTCCTTTACTACGAATATTTGGGGGTAGTTAGAAATAATTGTCCATGCGGTTGGTAGTATATAAAAGAGCGCTCGCCTCGTTGGCTTTTAGTCTCCTTCGAGCACTCGACGAGTTAGCAGCCCTTGAGAATGGTCCGTGGAGGACCGAAACACGTGGTGGGTATCCTACTGGCGCATGTAATTTACTTTTTATATTGTCCTTCTTGCATGTGCACATTTTTGCGGGCGGGAGGGCGGTGCAAATTGCATCCCAGCATGATTAAACTGACAATTAGCGGAATTAACACTAAATATTGATTTTGTATTTTGACTCTAAAATATGTAGTAATCACTTTCCGGAAACTTTTTTGATAAAAAAGAAGAAGAAAACTGTTTTGTATCCTGATGCAGTACCAACTACAGTAAATATTATATTTATATTACTCTTATTTAATTTGTAAGTATATTGCAAAATACAGTTTATAATTTTATATTTACCTTGCAGATAAGAGCTGTTAAATTTGGAAGTTCTGATGAATTGCCAGTATCAGATGCATCATCATTATTACAAAACAAGAAAAAGACTATCAAGGTTCTCCGTCATCATCATAATAATACTGAATCCTTATCTAAATAAGTATGTTAAATACAGAGATCATTTGATATAGATTAAAATTACAATAGTTAAGAAAATACTATAGTAAATACATAAAAGTAAACAAGACAGGGTGGCCTTAGTTGCTGGTTCTACATAGTAATATGACAACATTATTTGCTATCATAATCTGTGTGCTTTTATTTATTTTTCTTTAATGTTTTAGATTGTGGCGACACAAGAGGTAGATGATCCATTGCCTTCCACATCATTAAGTGCCGTTTTGCAAGACGACGTTAACATAAAAAGTATCTCGAGAAGAAAATTGCTAATGCCTGCAGATGAAGATACACCAAGAAAAAACTTAAAGTGAATTTAAAGAAAAAACTGAGGGTCTTATTAATCTCAGAAAAAGATACGTGCTGTCCGTCAAACAAATAGGCGTTTGTTGAAACGAAATGCTCATTAATCAGATATTATTTCGGAACTTAAAATCAAATCCTTAAAATCATTTGAAGATGCTGACATATTAAGCACTATAGATAGCGGAAACAAAGATTTCCTTAACGTTTTTTGGGTGTAGTTGGGAAAACAAAGAACATGAAAAAAACATGTTTTTGTATCTCTTTTAAGTTTTTTGGTCATATTATTTAGTAATCTTATCTTATGGGCACCTTGTTTTATGCCATCTATTTCTTTGTCTCCTTTTTTCAATAAAGAGCTTTGTAATAGGTAAAGGATACATTTTTCCCTTATATTTTCTTGGGGCAACTGGAGTACGTTTACGTGATACATTTTTAAAAGTCATCAATAAAGTGGTTTTTATACATTGGTATCCTCTGTTTTATTTTATATATTAAAAATAAAAAAATATTTAATTTCTATAGTTTTATTGTTACTTTATTCCATTTTATAAGATCCAAAATGAATTTCCCGGTTACCTATCATAAGTTCGAAAAATATTTGACCGAATTTTAACATGAAACTTTTCAAGTATTACCCATTTTTACTTTATTGAACTAAAGTCTGTCACTGTATTAGTTGACCTATATTCAAATCGATTGTTTGGTACTCCGATGTTTCCTTTGGATGAAAATCTTTACCAAGTACCATCTTCATCATCATACATAATATTATCAGCCGAAAGACTCTCACAGCTGGACAAAGGCCTCCCCCAAAGATATCCACAATTGCCGGTCTTGCACAAAATGTTGTTTCATTGTGGTTAAAATATTGCAATAAAACATTTGGAAAATGAAAAAAGTTCAAAAGATGCTGCGGCCAATAGCAAAAAGTTATTTTCTAAATCTACGAAACATAGTTCAATTAAATAATACCTATAACATCATGCGTTATAGGTATTATTTAATTGAACTATGTTTTGTAAATTTAGAAAATAACTTCGACGACCTATAAATTTGCTTCAAATGATGCTAATAACAAAAAAGACATTGGTCAATAGTTTTCGGTACAATTAATCTGACAAAAAAATGTGATTGATCGATTCCCGAATTTCCCCCCCAAAAACAGGGAGTGCTATTATTTTGGCAACATTACACACACACATTGACAAACTATCTTTGTTTCAGTCGCGGCTTCACGGTGCCTTTGTCTATTAGTTTCTCTGTCTACGTTTCTAGGTGGTATGAGAGTGAATTTTTACGATGCGCGCGCACGATGCGCGCGCACACCGACACCTAAATTTAACAGCATGAAGTTAGTTCTAGGTGGTATGAAAATTGATAACTATGTTCAAGTTGTATATTCTAGTATTTTTATATGTAGAACACGTTTTTCGTAAGGGTACAATTAAACAGTGTGAATAAATAAATATTATTTTGGTGTTTTTTTCCATACGCCAAAGAAGTGTAACTTCTAACGCGTGTACATAAGTACACACAAGGTTTTTTTATTTAATTTTTGCTATTTTCTTTGTAGGTGTCCGGGAGCGATTTGTAAGAAAACTTGTGAAAGAAAAAGAGCAAGTAGATGCAAAAATTTATAGCAGATCAGAATATTGGTAGATCGAATTCTGAAATCCTATCATTGATTGCAGAAGCTTTTGATAAAATAACAGTCAATGAATGGCAAAAGCATTGCAATCATGTAAAAACATATTGAAAATGTTTATCGAAAAAGGGATGGATACTTAGACGAGCCTTTCATCATTCATTTAGGTAGTGATAGTGAAAGTGAAAGCAGTGATTCCGTTAATGATGATGATGAAATGACTTCTGAATTAAACCATTCCGGTGACATAATAATACCTGGCGTATCTCCGTTAGGGAACACTCAGCATACATTTTATGTAAATGATCATAATTATTGTATAAAAATATAAAGATTTGTAATGACAGTATTTGTTTGCTTTTTAGTGAAGTAACATTTACGTTACAATGTGCATATTATTTTTACCCACTTTATTGCAAAAAATAGTTACTAGCAACACTAAATGCGATAACAGCGACGCTGCCAGCGGGTCAGATAAGTTTGTGGACTGTACTAGAGCTTTTAGAATAATCCATTATCGCTTTCTGTCTGTACATAGGTTATACATCGTGAAATTGTCTCTGGTTTGTTTTTTAATAGGTTACTGGTTAATTTATTTGTTTAGTGCGAATGTTGTTAAAATATTATTGTCCGAGTATTATTGTTAAAAAAGCCGCAAACTAATATTTCCCAACGAAGCCATAATGCCATTAAGCTAGCTAAGTTCATAAATAAGAGGATTCGATGTTAAATAATAATTGTTAGTATATGAAATTGGTGATGATGGTAGGAGAAATAATACATATAAATCTTCTAAAAAGTCTAATGATAATAATCGCAGATAGAATATCATACAAGTCTTACGTCAACATAGAAATATGAAAAAAAACAGGATGTAATCAAAAGATTGACGACAATTTTACAAGAAAAAAAGTACACTCATTCAAAACATCGGAAGAATTTGCGCCGTTAAAGATATACTGTGTGGTGATGGCGAAGAATATCATCGCCCCATCTCGGGCGGGACTCGGGAATAATTTTATAGTAAATTTACAATAAACCTGCTTAGTGGCAGCGACCAGATTCTATTTGTGTGGCAGGACGACGTTTGCCGGGACAGCTAGTAATTTCATAAAAGTATGATCTATTGAAACAGTGTACAAAAAATGTACGATCAGATGGCCGTGTGTGCATAATATTATGCACAAACGGCCATCCGATTCCAAACTAAGTAGATCTTGTACTATGGAAACTAGATAACTGATATACTACAATTACCACTTTTCTTTTGTAAATACATACTTATATCGATATTTACACCCAGACTAAGGTGAACAGACATGTTCGTGCACACAAATATCTGTCCTGGGTGGGAATCTAACCCACGACCTGCGGCGTGAAAGGCAAGCCTTTACCAACCACTTCAAGCGGTCCGTCAAATTAAATAATAACAGAACCATCCCCAAAGAATAATAAATTGGTTTATTATGTCCCGTGTCATGTAATCCTACTTTTTCTGTTTCTTTTAATCTTTGTCCTTCTATTGAACTTGTTACGCCTTTTACCCGTTTTCATTTCATCCAACTCTTGTTTTTTTATTGATTTTTTTATATCAGAGGGCGACAAACGAGCAAGTGGGTCACCTGATCGTAAGTGATCACCGCCGCCCATGGACACTCGCAACACCAGAGGATTCGCGGGTGCGTTGCCGGCCATTACAAGAGCCAACAAACCAGTGTTTCTGACCCTTCCCCCTACCCCGATGAGCTCTGGCGACATTACGCACACGCAGAAACACAACATTAAGTTATTAATGTTTTTCTTAAGGACCGTAGCCTAGTTGGTAGTGCTCCTGCCTCCGAAGCTGGTGGTCCTGCGTTCGAATCCCGGTAATTGCAAATATTTGTGTGATGAGCATGAATATTTGTTTTTGAGTCATGGATGTTTTCTATGTATTTAAGTATTGATCTATCTATATAAGTATGTATATCGTCGCCTGGTACCCCCGCTCGATTGCTTTCTGCAACCACAGTTGCAAAATTTCAAATGCCTACATTGCTCGCTGCAACCGTGGTTGCATTTTGACATTTTATTTTAAAATCATTATGATTCTTATTACAATGGCTTAGAGCTCTATTTAAACGTATCCAAAACAATTCTAATACTAAGAGCATAGACAAAACGTATTATTACCAACTTCACGGAACAAAATTATTCTAATATTGGTAGTTGAATCCCAGTGAGCGACTTTTAAAATTTGTGTATTCTTTTCGTTCCGTGTTTTTTTGTCATTCTTCCACATGAACAATATTCAAATGTGCATGATCATATCAAGTAATTCATCTAGTTTATGGATATATTAAATATTTATGCACTTTTTAATTTAAATTTTCTGTAATTTTGATTTAGAACTCACACACTAACATTTACTCGCACCTCTAGTTTTAACGCTAATGGAATATTATTTATTTGAGCTTAAATAACCTAACATATACACTTTTGTACCTTATTTTACTGGCTATACAGAACAGTCAAAACCTTCAAAATGCCCTTTTTAGGAAAACCATAAATCAAGTTTTAGTTGAGGCGGGTTGAACGCTCGCCGTGCACCGAGAGCAGCTAGCACTCGAGGGCAAAAAAAAAATATTTTGAAGCAATTGAGCGGATAGTACAAGCTTTGCTTAGTTTGAGGCTAGGATGATCTGTGTCACATTGTCCTATATATTATTATTATTTTAAATGTCTTCTTTAAGGGGGAAGTATTTCCCCAGTCGGGCTGCTCTTTGAGCGAATAAACGCTATTCCCTACCTCGCTGAAAATCTCTCTGAAACTCTTGTCCATCCTAACGTTGTCTGTAAGAAATCGCAGCTAGCGATAAGAACGCCCTTTGTACATTGTTATACTTCTTATCTTATCTTATCTTTGATGGGTGTACTTGCGTACAGCACTTCGACCCTTCAGGATCTTTTGTACTATCCCCCACTGGTTTTTATTCTATCCCTAAAGCCCTGAATGAAGTCTTCACATAATCCAGTACGCTTCTTAGGGGTAGATCCTTGTAGTCTCCTGGTTCTGGATATGCCAGCCCCAGGATGGCCATTCTGTGTCTTGCCAATGCATCGCATTGTTATACTACTATTTATGTTATATTTTTGTAATTAATTTGGTGTATAATAAAGAGTATTGTATTGTAATCCTAAAACGTAGTCAATATAATATTGATTGGGTTCCGTAACTTAAAAGAATAAGAAACCCTCATAGAACTACAACAACTTAAAAATACAATTTAGTATCCAACGCCTTATTTTAAGATTATACTTCTTTTTTATATCAAATATCATTTATTGCGTCAATTTCAATACCTTCATTTAAAACACATCAAAAATTTGCGTTCTTCTCATAACCGCATCCTACACTGTCCTTCACACCGCTCTGATTTCATCCACTCTTCTTTTCTTATACAATCCATTCTCCTCTGGAATGCTCTTCCACCAGAAATCAGAATGGCTACAAGTCGTTATTCTTTCAAAAAGAAAACTCGGGCGCATATGACCAAAACGTTATTGGCACAATCATCACATTAGTATTATTTTATTTATTTGTATTATTTATATGGATATACGCTGGAAATCGCTGGATGCGGATAGCGCAAGACCGGCAATTGTGGAGATCTTTGGGGGAGGCCTTTGTCCAGCTGTGGACGTCTTTCGGCTGATATGATGATGATGATATGGATATATATTAGTATATTATAATATAGGTATTGTGTATTTTATGTAATTGTATGAAGTATCTATATTTTTACTCTCAGTTTTATTCTTTAAGGTCATAGTGCTCCTACCATGTAATCTCTGCGTCACCTCAAGGATGACTGGCAGAGAATGCCATCGGCATTAAGTCCGCCTTTGTACATTGTTGTGTATAAAGTTTAAATAAATAAATAAATGGGTAGGTACAGACGCCAGCACATCCAGCTACCTCAATCTATCAAATTTCTTTTATAGATTTTCAACTTTATCACATAAGCAAAAGGCTCACTTTCAATTGGGGAAATATGACAGATTGGGGTAGCTTCATGTGCTGGCGTCACAACAGTTTCAATTACAATAATAAGTTCGCCACCTAAAACACTTTTAATGTTTTTAATTTCAATGATACTGGAATTCAAATGCTATTAATACATTTCATATATACCTACCTTCTACGCCCTCTTTGAAAGTAGGTTAATATTACAATTTTGTGCCGATGGCCTTAAGGAATATTCATCTCCACTTACCGATAATTTCGAGGTGATACGGACCATAAAATGGGAACGTGTCTCCCATTTACGAAATTAATATTACTCAAGGATTCTCCCAAATATTTATGGTATTTAAACAGATGTATAAAGGAAGCAAAATGGGTTAGTATCTGAAATATTCGCTAAACTTTGTGTTTACAAAACAGTTATAAGTAAATTATGTTATAAAGGATGTATAGTAGGACCAATTTAATGGATCACATTTGACATCTGTCAGTTACTAGTAAAGTGAATTGTAAAACGACCTTAATTGGCAATTATTACAATAAAGAGGATTGGAATTGAAAAAAAAAACCGGCCAAGTGCGAGTCTGTCTCGCCCATGAAGGGTTCCGTAGCAGCAAGTATTTCAGTTGATTAAATGAAAGGTAAATTGCGGTTTACGATTTATGACGTATTAAGGAGGCTCTTTTGACCGTACAATCTCCATCGTTTGACGGCCTATCACTACACCCAGACATTGGCGAAATTGTGGTAGTTTATCCACAAAAGCATTATAGAAAAATTTAATTGAATAATTGAATTGAAAAATACCTACTTACTAGATCTCGTTCAAACCAATTTTCATTGTTAGTTTGTATGGTAATGTACATCATATATTTTTTTAGTTTTATCATTATTTATTTTAGAAGTTACAGGGGGGGACACTCATTTTATTACTTTGGAAGTGTCTATCGCGCAAACTATTCAATTTAGAAAAAAAAAATTAAAAAACCTCAATATCATTTTAGAAGACCTATCCATAGATACACCACATGTATGATTACGATGAAAAAAAAAATTGAGATTCAGTTCTATGTATGGGGAACCCCCAAAATTATTGTTCTTTTTATATATATTTGTGTGAAAATCTAAATACGGTTCACAGAATACGTCTACTTACCAAGTTTCAACAGTACAGCTCTTATAGTTTCGGAAAAAGTGGCTGTGACATACGGACGGACAGACAGACAAACAGACATGACGAAACTATAAGGGTTCCGTTTTTTTGCCATTTGGCTACGGAACCCTAAATACGTAGAACAGTCTTTATCTTTTCTTCATAACTTTTTATTTAATGTGTAATTATTAATGAGCTGTGGCACGAACCTCCTAAGGGTGCCCTCAGGTATTTGTCACCAAGTTAAGCTACTGATTGAGAGTCTTCTGCGTTCAGGAACTGCTTGTTTTTGAACAACTCTGTGTTACCACATAAAACGCTAGACCAACGCGGCTGTCTAATTTTGTTACATGGAGTATAAAAGGTCGTATCTCTTAAATGTGCCGAGTTCAACATAGTCAGCAATATCGCAGACAAGTCTCCCCAGTCCATTAAAGAAGTTTATAACAATTCGCAAGTTTAGTAGAGCCGAGGCTGGAGTTTGACGCCATAGAATGTTGACTCAGCTACGTGATACTTAAGTACCGGGTTCAGTGGCGACGTGTGATTTATGCTCTAACTAAAGCCGATTATGTATAAAAATCTGTACTTTTGTATCTGTGTATATTTCTCTTCGAATTGGCCAATTTCGTGGTATTAATCCACACTATTTAGCAAATATAAAAAACAAAATGTACTATTTATATTATATACGTTACTTAGATAAAATATGGTTATAATATATTTTGTACCAGCTGTGCCCCGCGGTTATACCCGCGTTAAAATTTATAAATTATCACAGCTCCTCCCCCGTAGGTGATCGCGTGATAATATGTAGTCTATATGTTGACCTGACCTCTTAGTAATAGTCATGCAAAATTTGAAGTAAATCCATGCAGTACTTTTTGAGTTTAGCCCGGACATAAATACTGACAAACAGACAAAAATTCTAAAAACTATATTTTTGGTTTCAATATCGATTGTAGATCACGCCCCAAGAATCCTTTTTCAAAATATTCAATGTACAGTTTTGACTTTCCTACGATTTTAGTATATGCATAGATGGTTAATTGTTGTGTAGAATATATGCTAGTTTATGAACAACTCTGTGTTACCACGTAAAACGGTAGATCAACGCGGCTGTCTAATTTTGTTACATGGGGTATAAAAGGTCGTATCTCTTAAATGTCTCGAGTTCAACATAGTCAGCAATATCGCAGACAAGTCTCCCCAGTCCATTAAAGAAGTTTATAACAATTCGCAAGTTCAGTAGAGCCGAGGCTGGAGCTTGACGCCATAGAATGTTGACTCAGCTACGTGATACTTAAGTACCGGGTTCAGTGGCGACGTGTGATTTATATCCTAACGGAAGCCGATTGTATATTAAAATCTGTGTTTTGTATTTGTGTAAATTTTCTCTTCGGTTTCGCCAATTTCGTGGTATTGTACTTCCACAATATTTAGAAAATATAAAATGTACCATTTATTACGTTATGTAGCGACTGTATATCACACATAATATCACGTATTTAGATAAGGCACATTTATTGATTAAGCTTAGCGATAAAATAAGACAGTATTTTACACGTACAACATTAGTATTTAAACCCTTTTTATATCTTAAATAAATCAGACTAAAATACCATCTTGTTGTCTCATTATTACTCTTGCCAAATCATTTGGCAAATTGGTGACCCCGTGAAGAAAAACACGCAACATGACTCAACCAACGTGCAAATCAAGCAGCAACCAACATGAAACACTCGAAATAGCAGCTGGCACCGGCATTCTGTCCCGCATTCCGGAGTTTTGGAGGGACCAACCCAGATTATGGTTTACACAACTCGAAGCCATATTAGCACCACAGAAGCAAGGCGACGATTACAAGTATTATACGGTGGTGGCGAAGCTATCCAAGGAAGAAATACTACAGGTTAGTGACCTTATTACCTGCCCGCCATCTACAGAAAAGTATAAGACCATCAAGGAACGTCTAATCGACTGCTATGAAGAAGCAGAACAGCGTCAATTTCAAAAATTATTGTCTGAAATGGACCTCGGCGATCAAAAACCATCACAACTTCTACGCAAGATGCAAGTTTTGGGTAAAGGAAAAATCGGCGATGAAACCATCAAACTACTATGGTTGAGACTTTTACCACCATCAGTTACTACAGTTCTAGCTGTCACAGAGGACATGGACATCAATAAGATGTGCCAGATTGCCGACAAAATATTATTAAATTCAAAACTTACTGAGGTATCAGCCGTAAACGAAAATATAAATAAAACAGACGACGGTGCAATGAACTGCATATTAGCCCAATTAGCAAAAATGCAATTGGAACTAAATACAATTCAGCGCAATCATAGAGACTATCGACGCAGCACTCCAAGTTACTATAAGCGTCAACATTCTCCATCGAGGTCAAGAGCAAGCAGTCGGGAAAGAAGACACCTTTGTTTCTACCACGATAAATTTAGAAAACACGCTAAAGAATGTGTTAAGCCATGTGATTGGAAACAGGAAAGTAACTCAAGGAACCAGGGAAACTAACTAAAGCACAGACTACGGCGGATCTCTGTGCTATTCACCCGTCCAACCGCCTCACTATTACCGACCGAAAAAGTGATATGAGATTTTTGATTGACACGGGAGCAAACATTTCAGTTATTAGCAAGCCACAGAGACCTTCATCTATACAAAGTGAACAATACACACTTTATGCCGCTAATGGTACAAAAATCAAGACATATGGTGAAAAAACACTCACTTTAAACTTGGGGCTACGTAGACGTTTTACGTGGATCTTCGTCATCGCCGATGTAACGCAACCAATTATCGGCGCGGATTTTTTAGAGCATTACAAGTTATTAGTCGACATAGCTGGTCGGAAACTTATTGACAGGGTAACTGAGCTGACGACGCCTGCAACCCTGACCAAATCGACGCAGCAATCAATTCGGACTATTTACGTTGGAAACAATCGGCGCATTACTCAACTTTTAAAAAAATATGAGGATATTACGAAAATTTCTTCCCTCTTACTACTCCAAAACACAAGATTAAGCATCACATTATCACTAAAGGACCGCCTGTATCAGCACGTGCAAGACCATTACCTCCTGATAAATATCATACAGCCAAAAAGGAATTTTGGAATATGATGGAGCTTGGCATTTGTCGCCCTTCGGACAGCCCATGGGCCAGTCCTTTACATATGGTTAAGAAAAAGAATGGCGAATGGAGACCATGTGGAGATTATCGAATGCTCAATAACGTGACTGTATTTGATAAATACCCACTTCCACGATTGACAGATTTCACTTATATATTAGAGAAGAAAAAAATCTTTAGCAAAATCGATATTCGGAAGGCCTACCACTGTATTTCTGTGCAAGATGTGGAAAAAACTGCCATTATCACTCCTTTTGGACTTTTTGAATATTTAAAAATGCCTTTTGGTCTACGCAATGCAGCGCAAACATTCCAACGATTCATGGACTCTCTAATCAGAGATTTAGACTTCGTATTCGTCTTTGTTGACGATTGCCTTATAGCTTCAGACAATGAGCTTTTGCATTATCAGCATTTGGACACGGTTTTCAAACGCTTACAGGAGAATGAAGTAACTATTAATCTCGAAAAATGTGACTTTCTCAAGAGCGAAATAGATTTCTTAGGGCATCATATAACGAGCCAAGGAATATGCCCAACTGAGGAAAAGTACAAGGCAATTATGGAATTCCCTAAGCCAAAGACAGTCAAAGAATTAAGGAGATTTTTAGGCATGATTAATTTTTATAGAAATAACCTTCCACACGCCGCTGACTATCAAAACATTCTAAACGACTATCTGCACGACTCTAAAAAGAACGATAATTCTCCTATTCCTTGGACAATAGAGGCCGAAAAAGCTTTTGATAAATGCAAGGAAAACATTTTGAACGCAGTATCGACAGTTCATCCCTCCCGCACCGCCCCACTGGCCCTTACGACGGATGCCAGTTCTACCTGTGTTGGCGCGGTTCTACAACAAAAGTCTGGACGTAATTGGGAACCATTAGGATTTTTCTCTAAAAAGTTAAGTGTAACTCAACAAAAATACTCAACATTCGATAGAGAGTTGCTCGGAGTATATATGGCAGTCAAGCATTTTCAAAGGTTAATTGAAGGAAGAGAGTTTACAATTTTCACTGATCACCGACCTTTGACTTACGCATTTTCTCAAAAACCATCATCGAATGATACGCTACGGCGAGTTCGTCAATTAGATTTCATTTCGCAATATTGCACCAATATTCAACACATTAGCGGACGTGATAATATTGTTGCAGACGCACTATCACGTATAGAACAAATTGATATGCCATCACCATTTAATTATGCTGACTTAGCGCGATGCCAACTGAATGACCAAGAATTAATTAGACTTCGTGACAATAAGAATTTGAAATTTAATAACATCATGCTTCCGGGTTCTACACAAAGCATCAGCTGCGACACATCTACTGGAAAAAATCGTCCTTATTTACCAGAAAAATTTCGAAGACAAGTTTTTGACGTCATTCATGGACTGAGTCATCCTGGGAAGAAAACTACTAGAAAATTGATAACTCAAAGATATTTATGGTCATGTATGAACAAAGATATCAATAACTGGTGTAAATCGTGCATAGCTTGCCAGAAATCAAAAATACAACGCCACACAATATCACCTGTCGGCAACTTCATGCCATCGCAACGGTTCGAACATTTGCACATGGATATTGTGGGTCCTCTCCCTATTTCGGAAGGAAAACGATATTTAATTACAATCATAGAACGTTGTACTTCATGGCCGGAAGTAATTCCGGTTGAAGATATCACCGTCGAAAGGATAGCCCACGCACTCTATGAAACATGGATATCAAGGTTCGGATGCCCATTACGCATTACGACGGATCAAGGTCGACAATTTGAATCAAGAATATTTGAGTCACTTTCACAATTTTTAGTAGTACACAAAATTAGGACAACGCCTTATCACCCACAAGCAAATGGAATGATAGAGAGATTTCATAGAACCTTAAAAGCAGCGCTCATGACAAAGGGATCTAACGCTAATTGGATGAAAGAAATTCCTACGGTTCTACTTGGTTTGCGAAGTTGTGTACGCGAAGATACAGGATATAGCGCAGTAGAGATGACATACGGCGCGTCTATAAGACTCCCTGGGGATTTTTTCGAATCAATACACCAACCTTCTACATACGAAGAATTAGTTAAAAATATTCAAAAGGACATCAGTCATATGATATCAGTACCAAAACGTAAGAAGCAAAGCCGAGCAATTTTCATTCATCCCGAGCTCAAGGAATGCTCACACGTATTTGCGCGATGCGACAGAATAAAAAAAGTCTAACACCCCCCTATGAAGGACCTTTCCCAGTGACAAAAAGAATGAACAAAGCATATGCCATTAAGATTGGAGATAAGGAAACAATAATATCAATAGACAGATTAAAACCAGCATTTGTTATCAACAGTGAAACTATAAACGTGCCTACCTCAGAAATTAAATCAAACAATCCGAACACGTACATCACGAAGTCAGGACGGACAGTTAAACCCGTAGTACGATTCGGTATTCGCTGACGCAAGCATTCTGCCCATTTAAATACCCACGGTGTTTTAACAAACGCCATCATTCATCGCCAGCATCTCCGAAAGAACAATGGGCAACCAAAGCTCCAAAGACCAAATCGTCTACAACTCCGACAGCTGCTTAAACCAAAATGAAGCCGACCAACTAAGAAGCCTTATCCTGGAAGAGCTACGGTGGACAAGAAACATCGCAATAGGCCAAATTATAATCACCCTGGGCATCCTCCTACTCTACGGAGTTCTCAAGGCCGTGGACAGGAGAGTGAAAACGCTTGCGGGAAATAATCAACACAAATGCCACGGTTAACCTAGGTCATGGCGCATATGCTTGCACAAACCAAGTGCATCGACCAAGGCAGTGTAATGTGTCAAAACAACATCAGCAATTTTTATTATATTCTGCATCAGCAAGGTTACGGTCACTAGTTACATATTATGTTATTATTACTAATTTAAAACATTACTGTATATTTTTAATCAACGATAGGAATTATAAATATATATTTTTTTAAAGGGGGTGTATATGTAGCGACTGTATATCGCACATAATATCACGTATTTAGATAAGGCACATTTATTGATTAAGCTTAGCGATAAAATAAGACAGTATTTTACACGTACAACATTAGTATTTAAACCCTTTTTATATCTTAAATAAATCAGACTAAAATACCATCTTGTTGTCTCATTATTACTCTTGCCAAATCATTTGGCAAACGTTACTTAGATAAAATATGGTTTTAATATATTTTGTATAATTTCACCGCCAGTTGGCGGTATAGTAGATGATTTTCTGTCCTAATATGCTAAATATATCATGGTAGGTATCAAAAGTTTATGGTTAACCAATAAAACAATAACTTTGCATTATAATGATATATTATTTTCATACCCTTTGTAGTCTAAGAGACGTGGAAGATCGTCCTTCACCATGCGCAAAATATTTGATAAAAAATACGTCTCATCTGGTTATCAGATCGGTGAAGGACGATCTTCCACGTCTCTCCTACTATTGGTACGTAATATGATTTCAAATCATTTTAGTGGAATCGTTTACTCGGCATCTAAGATTCCTAATTCGTACTAGATGCCTAGATCTTACTAGGTATTCTAGATGCTGGCCTAGTGAATACTACATACATACGCGGGTATTTCAAATAAGTTCGCTGATAGATACTTTTACTTTTATTAATAAAATTGTTTATATTTTGTGCACAAATTTAATTTATTGTTTGTAATTTTATACTATTAGTTTGAATTAATAATATATAATAATAATATCTAGTGACAATGTCACACAGATCATCCTAGCCCCGAACTAAGCAAAGCTTGTACTATGGGTACCAGGCGACGATATACATAGTTATATAGATAGATAAATACTTAAATACATAGAAAACATCCATGACTCAGAAACCAATATTCGTGCTCACCACACAAATATTTGCACTTACCGGGATTCGAACCCAGGACCAGCTTCGTAGGCAGGAGCACTACCATCTAGGCTACGGTGACCGTTTGTTTTTTAAATTTGAAGTAATTTTAATTTTAGTTTGTAAATTACTTTAACTCTTCGCATACTGTGATTTCCTGTAAGCGAAGATGCACAAGATCTTTTTACCGTGGCAATGTAATCTGTATGCATAGTGTAATCTTTGTTGAGAATCCTAATAAAAAAATTAGTATTTTTAATATTACTAATATTAAAAATACGACAGTTTGTGAGTATGGATGTATGAATGTTTGTTACTCTTTCACGTAATAATTCATGAACGGACTTAGATTAAACTTTCTAGTGATATAGTTTATATATTCGAATAATGCATAGGCTATAATTTATAAAATTTAACGTGGATGGTTTTAGTATATTCTATTGGTAAGCCGAGACGAATCGTCTTACTTAGAAACGTAGCCCCTCAACTCAATACTTTCTTAATATTGTGAAGTTGGTCAACTAATAAAAACAATGTAAGAATAGGGGACCAAGAAACGAAAAAAAAATTGTGGATGATCGTTATCAAAATTGTCAGAAGTATTGTAACACATAACTTTTACTTTTAAAATAACTTTTAATGAACCATGTCCTCTCTCTGAAGTTTTTATTTTATGAAATACATTCTTTTGCGATATTAACCCAGATATTAAGGACAGATAGTGGAACTATTTCTAGCACTAATATAATAGTGTTAGCAACTTCAGACTGAAGAGTGGGACGAGCATCGTTGCAGTCTATATAAGCCATCGGAAACCAGTGCGCCTCCTCGTCCTCCATGACCCTTAGTTTGCATTCGATCCGATGAATGCCCGCTCCGGACCTAAACCGGTAGCGAGGCCCGCGTCGCGCATTAACGTAGAGCGACAGTTGCACAAAATCCCCTAAAACCACGACATCTTGCCCTCTCCTCGTCAGTATCCGCCCAGAGCCGAGGTTCGAGCCCCACAGGGGGCGCCCTCCGGCGCGGGTACTTAGTTTGTAGTTTATATTTGCTAGGCTGGTTAGAGCCCACGCTCACCCCTACTGTCCGGTGAAGCAGTAAAAGCCGAGAGGCTAACTGCACGCGTCACGTTAAAAAAAAAAAAAAAAAAAAAAAAAAAGTGCGCCTCCTATTTGGCCGACAGGCGTACGCTCGATAACATCAACCTAGAACACCGTGTATTATTTCTGGTCATTTTGTTAAAATAATTTTTGTGTAATAAGAACAAGTTTATTCGTGCTCATTTTTGTTTTTTTTAATTAATTAAATTAAATTCCTAAGATCCGAAGTGGGATTCAACACCGATAAAGCCGCTACATTCCATTCCTGATTTAATTAAAATGTCAAGTAGAAAACGTGCCACACCGCGAGAGCGTGCGTCTTCGCCTACTGTAGTTAACCTAGCCACGACGATGGAAGCAATCCTTAACCGTCTGACGACGCTGGAGCAGCAAGCCGACGCCCGAGCCATGGGAACTTTGCCTGCGGTTCCTACCCTCGCTACGCAAGTGGACAACGCGACCGCCGAGCCGGCGTTAGCCGTCGCACCGAGCACGCCACGTGGCGAGAGTATTGGCAGCACCGCGAGCGACACCGCCGGTTCTGTATTATCAACAATAGCATCCACGGACATCACGGAGCGTCTTATCGACGCACTAAAATCTATAAATCCGGTGAGATCTAACCATTATTATGTGTCAGACTTTGATCCTAGCATTCATGACGTCTATGCGTGGTGTGACGAAGTTGACCGTGCCCGATCACAAAACCAGTGGGACGATAAAGAGTGTTTAGCCCGTGTGGGACTATGTCTAAAGGGAGATTCTCAATCATGGCTACGTGAGTGGACTAGTGTTAACCGTACTTGGTCAAATTTTAAAATAGAACTCAAGTCACTCTGTCCTCGCCGCATTGACGTCGCGTATATACTATTTGAGGTGATGTGTAATGAATCTGATAAATACTCCACGTATGCTGACTACGCGCGGAAATCTTTGTTAAGATTACGCATTGTGAGAGGTTTGAGTGACGAATTATTGTGCGCCATAATCGTACGCGGCATAAAAGACCCACAAATACGTGCTGCCGCCACTAACGCGAAATTAACACCAGAAACCATCGTGGAGTTCTTATCAATTTACGTGAAACCAAGACGTTCAAGTGCAAGTCTACCTTACAACGTTCAAATACGCAGTAACCGATCCGCCACTGATTCCACAACTGATCATTTTCGTAAGCATCATGTTACAAATACCGACATACGTTTACATTGCTACAATTGTAACCAAACCGGACACAAAAGTCGTTTTTGTCCAAAGAGAATTAAAATGAATAACAGTAACAATGACTTTCACAAAAATAAATTCACCACTACCCCCGAATCTGGTAATAATTTCGTTCAAAAAGTTGTGTGTTCGTTCTGTAAGAAAGTTGGCCACACTGATGACAAGTGTTTTACAAAAGAACGTTCCAACGTGAAATAAATTTTATTTCATGTTATACCTCTGGTAAAGTACAAACAAAAACATACTTAGTAATTAATTTGTATTGGTTGAAGTCTTTCTTTTATACCGAGTGATTTTATCTTCATATCATAAATGATTATATTGCTTCAAGCAATACTTACAGATATTAATATGTGATTTTGGTAGAATTTGGTCCAGATTATTTTTAGAGATCAAGTAAAATCAAATCAAATAATTTATTAGTGTCCAACTTTGTCTCTAAAATTTTAACTTTACTTTTAGAGTGAGTTTTGTAGTACCCAGTGAATATTATATCTTGCCAGTGCTTTTCGGTATTGATGTAGTAAATAGGAAAGTAAAAAAAAATAATAATTGGGCAAACAATTCTTAGAGCATAATTAGGACATTTAAAAATAGCAATAAATGATTAATCCAAGAAAGTGCATGTTCATTCCTACTAAGTATCTTGGTTGGATGATCGGTGAGGGTCAGGTTCGGCCGAACGTTATAAACAAATGGACATCTAGGGCTTTCGCTACGAACGATCTGGTTTTTGTCATAAAAAAAAATCTCAAACATCTGATGAACTTGACAGTGGCATCCGGGGTCCATACCGCATTATGAGTGCTTTGCTGCCTCTTTGACAAAACTACGCTAGCAACCGCGGAATATTTAACACCTTGGCATTGCGAGTGGACCCCAGAGATCTGTGCAGCTTGTTTCTTGACTGTAAGCTTTAACTTTTATGTGCTAAAATATCGCTATGTTTATATTTTTATACGCTTTGATGTCCGCTATGGAGCTATGTTTGTTTTGTTTACTCGCATGATGTGATTCATGTGATACCTGAATGTCCGGGGTGACATGGAATATAGCTCTTATAAGGCCTTGTAAACCTGTGTCTCACTTAGTATGTAAAACCTGGATTGCTTCAGCAGAAGGCATTGCGATCTATTGTTCTCGTGTAAGGCCTCGTGTGGCTTCGAGAAATCATCATGATTACTCCGTGTAAGGCCTTGTGTGGCATCGGATTTGTTTGATTGAACATATAAGGCCTAGATAGCTTCTGAATCAGGCATTGTTGTGTCGATCTCGTGTAAGGCCTTGTGTGGCGTCGAGAAAGCATCTTACTGACTCAGTATAAGGCCTTGTGTGGCATCGGATTTCTTTGATTGAACATGTAAGGCCTGGACGGCATTGTGTTTCATTGATCTCGTGTAAGGCCTTGTGTGGCTTCGAGAAAGCATCTTATTTACTCCGTGTAAGGCTTTGTGTAGCATCGGAGTGTCGTCTTATCTACAGCGTATAAGGCCTAGTGCGGCATCGCTTATAAACATTATCGCATGAAACATAACATGTAAAAAGATATGTGAGCTCATAGTGACATCATAGCTTGTATAAGCTTTAAGTTATCAATGTGCATGTTAAAGGAATCTTAGAATTAACATGTATGCTTTTGCTTCCTAGCTCATGAAGATTCGAGTGATGACACAGCTTCAGAGCCAGAGCCAGGACCATCTACAAAGAGCATCGTGGGCGCTGCTCCGTCAGGAGGGGCCGTGTTAGCAACTTCAGACTGAAGAGTGGGACGAGCATCGTTGCAGTCTATATAAGCCATCGGAAACCAGTGCGCCTCCTATTTGGCCGACAGGCGTACGCTCGATAACATCAACCTAGAACACCGTGTATTATTTCTTAAAATAATTTATGTGTAATAAGAACAAGTTTATTCGTGCTCATTTTTGTTTTTTTTAATTAATTAAATTAAATTCCTAAGAATAGAATAATAATTCCTTCTAGCCAATTTCAGCCACGGCGGCTACTCTTAATGGAGACTAGCCATCTGCGCGGGACATAATATAATAATAATTAAAATATCTGGGGACAATGTCACACAGATCATCCTAGCCCCAAACTACGCAAAGCTTGTACTATGGGTACCAGGCGACGATATACATACTTATATAGATTTAACTCCAACAATATTTAATAACATAGATTTTATAATGAACTCGTCCAAAGACGATAATATAAGTGCTGTATCATTTAAAAAAATACTGAAAAAGTACTACTAAAAATATGTATAGTTATATAAAATATGTATAAATATATAATGTGTATAAAAGTAATATGTAAGAGCGCCAATATCGCCAACAAACTGGCAACAGTTTGGCGATTTTGTTACATTGTTTTGTAATGTAAATAATTTAAGAGAATAA
Source organism: Pseudoips prasinana (assembly GCA_951640165.1). Lineage (NCBI taxonomy): Eukaryota > Metazoa > Arthropoda > Insecta > Lepidoptera > Nolidae > Pseudoips > Pseudoips prasinana. Next base: position 24,733,062 of record OX621260.1, read on the forward strand.
ATGATAAAAATAAACGATAAATAAATACTTAAATACATAGAAAACATCCATGACTCACGACTCATCATAATGCACAAGTGTGTGCGCAAACACAAGGGCACTTTCTATTCCATCTCATGATCCGATGGGACGACTAGCGACACGAATAGAAAGTAGTAAGGCACGGGGTTGTAATACCGCCAACTTTCAGACTTGGGCTGATACTAGGAAATTTTTCATTTACAGAAATACCCAAATAAAACCTTAAAAAAAAAAAAGAAAAAAATGACTTGTGTGGATGGGACAACCGGAAGGGGAAGACCTCGTAGAACATTCTCTGTCCAAATCGGAGACGTTCTCAAGAAAGTACAGGTCAGAAGCACCCTAAACCGGCGAGCATGTATGCAGAATATAATGACAGTAATCAAGGCAAAAGAGGTGTGCAAAGATCGTCACAAATGGAAATCCGTTGTCTCTGCCTACCCCTCTGGGAAACCGGCGTGAGTCTATGTATGTATGTATGTAAATCCTTTCTGCCCGACTCGGGATTTGAAACCAGGACCTCATTTTCAGTGGTTGAACACGCTACCGCTAGACTAACGAAGCAATCATTTTTTTTTTCCACAGTTTATGTTTAAATATTTATTTTTAACGTAATTTTGATATTTTTTATGGGGCAATGTATAAGATTCTATAACAATGATAATAGAGAATTGTCTACGAATAAGTTTAAAAGAATTATTAAAGCCGAATTGTGTAGCAGGGCATATTACAAAATTTCTGATTATTTAAGTGATAAAAAAGCTTGGGATTGAGTTGTTCTGAGTCAACACACATGATTGTAATTAATCTTAAGTATATTTTATTTTAAAAAAAAATTTATGGGACCAAATGGCAACTATTCCGCATTAAACTAAAAAAGAATCACGTAAAACGGATCATAGATCTCCGAGTAATCGGTGTACATCATAAAAAAAAAATACCGGCGAACTTGAGAACCTCCTCCTTTTGAAGTCGGTTAACAAAAGAACAGTATTCAAGGTGGCTGCGCACTAACGAGAAGTAGAGGGTCTTTAAAGCAGGAAGAGACTTAAATTGCTTAGTGTTGCGATTAATAAATGACAACATGCGTAGACATTTACTGACAGTGTTATCTACGTGTTTATTAAATCTCATCTCAGAGTCTACCAGAATACCCAAGTCTCTAACCTCGGTAACTACATCTAACACCTGATCTTTCATAGTATAGGAAGTAAGAAATTTATTTCTTTTTCGGGAGAACTTGATGTGATGGCATTTGTTAATATTTAATAGCATGGCATCATTGTCACACCAACCACACAATCTGTCCACATCATCTTGCAAAAGTCTACGATCCTCTTCACAGTTAACTATTTTTGATAATTTCAAGTCATCAGCGTACATCTCGATATTAGAATTACGTATAACATATTTAATGTCGTCCACAAACATTATAAATAACACGGGACCGACGTGCGAGCCCTGCGGTACTCCGGACGTTGGAATAAAAACATCAGATGTATATCCGTTAACGACTACTTTAGCGGGTCGTTGGATTAAATATGACTTAAACCAGTCCAGTAGAGATCCCTTGATCGGTACTCCGGACGTTGGAATAAAAACATCAGAAGTATATCCGTTAACGACTACTTTAGCGGGTCGTTGGATTAAATATGACTTAAACCAGTCCAGTAGAGATCCCTTGATACAGTATATAGTGCTCAGCTTCTGCAAAAGAATATTGTGATCCACTTTATCAAATGCTTTGCTAAAGTCGCTATAAACAGCGTCAACTTCATTGCCTCTACTTAAATCTCTTATAGTTCGATCAACAAAAGTAATAAGATTTGTGCCTGTGGATCTGTTTTTAATAAAACCGTGCTGATGGCTCGTGATGGTATGTTTAATGTGCCATGTTATAATAATGCTTCAAAAACCTTAGCAAAAACAGAGAGAATACTTACAGGTCTGTAGTTACTGATGTCAGATTTATCACCAGTTTTAGGGATAGGGACAACAATTGCTTGCTTCCAGATTTCCGGAAATTTGCCCTCCATCAGAGATCTATTATAAAGTATTTCTAGTGCCTCAGATAAAGCGCTAGCGCATTCCCTTAAAAAGATTGGAGGTATGCCATCAGGGCCCGCTCCCTTTGAGATGTCTAAGCTCTTTAAATGTTTCTCGATATTACTCTTCAAGAGATAAATATCACTTAAGTTGTTCTGATGACCAACGATCTGAGTAGTGTAATTATACGTGCTACTTTGCGATGGAGGATCGTAGACTGATGCAAAATTTGCGGCAAATAGGTTTGCGATATCTTTGCCGGCACTTGCTACTATATTATTGAATTTCATGCTTTTAGGGATGACACTATTACAATTACGTTTACTTTTTATGTAGGACCAAAAATGTTTAGGGTTTTTACTAATATTTTCCTGGACAATTCTTAAATACTTTTGATATTCGTCTTTAATAATTTTGTTTGATCTTTCTTTTAAAATAATGTACTCATACTCATCTCGTTTATTTTTATACTTGATCATGTTTCGACGACGATTTTCCTTTTCGTGAAGCAGTTTTATTAAGTTTTTACTATACCAGTTAGGGTACATGTTATTGTTTGATTTTTCGTATGGAATGACTTCAAATATTATCTTTCTAAGCAAAGTGTAAAACATGTCAACAGCTGTATCTATTGTAACACTTGATTGTAAGGCAAGCCTCCAGTCAATCTCAGATAAGCGTTTTCTAACCTCTACATAATCAGCTTTATAGTACTTAAAATTAGGTGTAGTTTTAACTTTAAGTGTTGGTGGAAGATTAAGATGAATAGTAATGTCTAATGGAGGATGGAATTCGTCAATTTTAGAAATCATGTCAGTTGATGCAGAGACCTCAATGGGTTGTTTCAAGTTTGAAATTACTATGATCTAGTAATTCTATTTTGTTTATTTAAGATAGGATTAAATTGCTTCAAACCATTAGCCGACAGAAAGTCAACAAAGGCTTTAGAAATATTGTTACCAGAAGAGACGGGTTCCATATGGGATGAGTTGTGGGTCCACTCAATGAAGCTCATATTAAAATCACCTAAAAAAATGGCAGAATCGGTATTATCAATGACATTGTTTACATTGCTAGTGAAATATGAGATGCGATCTAGCGTAACTGGAGGTGCAAGGTATGCTGCACATAAGTGTAATTTCTTAGAATCCATATTATGCGATGACAAATCGATAGTTATCCATAGATCTTCGCAGCTTGTTTCAAATGATTGCGATCTATACGCATTTAAGGATTTTAAAGTGGCAATGAGCACTCCTCCTCCTTCCTTACCTTCACAAAATATTTGAGACTGTCTGTCCCTTCTAAAAATTTGATAGCGATTATCGAATATCTCAGCATCCCAAATACTATCGTTTAACCAAGTTTCGGTCAACACAATGATATGAAAGTTCATAGAAAGCACATTTGTAAATATTGTATGTAATTTTCCTCTTATGCTTCTACTGTTTTGGTAATAAATATTCAGATAATCGAAAGTTAACAAAATTAACATTTTATAATGCAATAAGGTACCTTTTTTATAATAATTTTTTGAGACTATCAGAATGCGATATAATTAGTGAAGGTGCTGACTCATCCTTTCTCACAAAAATTTTGCCATTACGGACACAAACAAACTTGTATTGTTTTTCCTTGGCTGTTATCCTGGTGGCCGCGTGCAGAGATTTATTAGCGGGGGTAAGGTGTTTGTTGACATACACAGGAGATTCATGGTCACCGTATCCCAAAAGTTTGGTATTCAATTTATTTTTGGGGTTGGACTTATTGTACAATAACACAGCTCCCAGAAGGTTGTCGCGCTTAATCCTGCTGGACAGCTTACAAATCACCGCCTTAAGTTGTTTTGACGCAGGATTTAGCGTTTGAACTCTAGAGCAAGCTAAAATTTCATGCTCAGCTATAGGGTAGGAAACAACTTTGCCTAATTGTACCATTGTTTTTATGAGGTTCTCCTGTTTATGTTCTGGCAGACCATGAATTTCTACGTTGTTCTGCCGCGCATTCTGCTCCAGTCTTGATAATCTGCTTTCCATGTCCTTCATCTGGCTTTGAAGACAGTTATTTTTGCCACGTAAGACTTTAAGTTCATCCGTACAAGATTTCAAGCTCGTCATAACAGCGTCATATTTTTCACTTATAAAAGTGATATTTGCTTTGAAGCCGCTAATTTCTTCCCTTAATACCGAAAACTCCTCATTCATTGCTTCCTTGATTGCGGCGCGAGTCTCGGTTCTAATAATACTAGCAATATCCGTACGTAGAACATATTTAGTTGAGTCTGTGCATTGACTAGCGGGCCGCCTGACGGTGATGTTTACATCCCCGTCAACCTTTCCGCCCGCAGAGGAAGAATCGACCAATTTTGGTTTGTTCATTCTCGAATGTAAACACACAAGATATTGTTATGCGCAAACGGCGAAGTAATAAACACAGCAAGTCGGCAGGTATCGGTCACGGTTCACTATGTGGGAGTCTACGCGAATAAGGTCTAAAGCGCCGAGCAAATGGTGGCGCTTACGCGTTTTCCCGATACTGTTTGAAACTGCCAGTTGTTGATTTAGTTTTTTATTAATTATTGTTTTATACCTCAATAAAGTTCACATACACTAGTCACACTATGTTCACAATAGTTTATTAGTTGATGTTCTAGTAAATTATCTGTTAAAACAGTATTTAAAACCACTTTTATGATTAAATTTCGAGGAGCGACTTGGCAAACGTGTGATTACGCACGGTACCCGACGAGTATAATATTAAGGGTAACTTGTGTAAATACGCTTATATTTTAGGTTCAAGGTTTAAGCTGGGCTTTCATGCGTCAGTCGTTTATGAGTGAGTGTGATAAGACTTTTCTTTGTATACAATAATTTAATATAATTGAGACGTAAAACTTTCTACTAGGCATTTCGAGTAACTCACAAATGCTTACTTATATTGTATAATACCGTCTACATTTTCTTTGGAGCACCAAGACTATAATAAAAACCCGGCCAAGTGCGAGTCGGACTCGCCCATGAAGGGTTCCGTAGTAGCAAGTTTTTCAGGTGATTAAATGAAAGGTAAATTGCGGTTTACGATTTATGACGCATTAAAAAAAAACTACTTACTAGATCTCGTTCAAACCAATTTTCGTTGTTAGTTTACATGGTAATGTACAACGTATATTTTTTGTAGTTTTATTATTCTCTTATTTTAGAAGTTACAGGGGGGACACTCATTTTTCCACTTTGGAAGTGTCTCTCGCCCAAACTGTTCAGTTAAGAAAAAAAAAATATTAGACACCTCAATATCATTTTTGAAGACCTATCCATAGATACCGCACATGTATGGGTACGATGAAAAAAAACTTTTTGAGTTTCAGTTCTATGTATGGGGAACCCCCAAAATTATTATTCTTTTTCTATTTTTGTGTGAAACTCTTAATGCGGTTCACAGAATACATCTACTTACCAAGTTACAACAGTACAGCTCTTATAGTTTCGGAAAAAAGTGGCTGTGACATACGGACGGACAGACAGAAAGACAGACAGACATGACGAATCTATAAGGGTTCCGTTTTTTGCCATTTGGCTACGGAACCCTGAAACAATTAAGAAGTAAGCTATAGTTCTAAAAATAAAGGTTGATGAAATAAAAATAAATTTGTAAAAAGTTTAAATTTAAAAGAACAATCAAGAAAATATTGGTCTATGAAAACAAAAACACTGGTTAATAATATTGAGTTTTAAAACAAATTAAATGGTATGGTACAGTCCCGCTTATCTGGCCCGCTGGGCCCGCAGCGTCGCTGTTATCGCATTTAGTGTTGCTAGTAACTATTTATTGCAATAAAGTGGGTAAAAATTATATACATTGTAACGTAAATTTTACTTCACTAAAAATCAAACAAATACTGACATTACAAATCTTTATATTTTATACAATAATTATGATCATTTACATAAAATGTATGCTGAGTGTTCTCTAACGGAGATACTCCAGGACATAATATGTCACCGGAATTGTTTAATTCAGATGTCATTTCATCATCATCATTATCGGAGTCACTGCTTTCACTTTCACTACCTAAATGAATGATGAAAGCTGAGAGGCTCGTCTAAGTATCCATCCCTTTTTCAATACTCATTTTCAATATTTTTTACATGATTACAATGCGTTTGCCATTCATTGACTTTTATTTTATCAAAAGCTTCTGCAATCAATGTATGATCAGAATTCGATCAACCAATATTCTGATCTGCTATATTTCTTTTCATGGAGCTCCAAATCATTTCTGTTGCATTCAAATTGCAATTGTATGGTGTTAAGAGAGGTAGGGCACAGCGTTCTTTCGCTCGAAGAGCAGCCCGACTGGGGAAGTACCTCCACCTTACAGAAGACATTCCTTAATAATAACATTAATCATTTAATGTTGTGTTTCTGAGTGTAAGTAAGGTCGCCAGAGCTCATCGGGGTGGTGGGGAAGTTTCAGCAACACTTGTTGCTGACTCTTAAAGGCCGGCAACGCACCCGCGACTCCTCTGGTGTTGCGAGTGTCCATGGGCGGCGGTGATCACTTACCATCAGGTGACCCACTTGCTCGTTTGTCGACCCCTGAAAAAAAAAAAAAAAAAAAAAGGTAACCTTAATACGCTGTGTCCATTACTTTTCAACAATTCATCAATTTCGTAAATAAGTTTTGGTTTATGTCTTTTGATTAACTCGTAGAGTTGTGGTTTTGTAAATAGTTCATTAAATTATACATTATTTTCAGCTGACCATTTTTGTATATCGGCTTTTTTATTTTTTGAAGTAGGAGATTTGTTTATACAAATACTATGGTACGGGGCATTATCCATTATGATTAATGTTGGCCAATGTAGATTTGGAAGAAGTCTATCATTTTTTGAAATTTGTACTATTCATTTCATCGTGATAATCGCCGCTTTTGTGTTTGATTGGAAAACTAATAATACATTCTCCACAAAGAAATACTTCTTTTCCCTGGAGAGGAAATCTTTGTTCCAGTTTCATCTGCTTGCTCTTTTTCTTTCACAAGTTTTCTTACAAATCGCTTCCCGACACCTACAATAGAAATAACAAAAATAAAATAAATAATGAATATTTTAAAATATGTATTTTAATTTAAAGTGCGAGGTGGAGTTTCGTATTTTTTCAGAAGCTGACAACACTAACCTGTAGCAGCAGCTACGCGTTCATACAACTTATTGAAAGGTATAATTGGTGCCTGAAAGTGTTTTTCTTCCTTCATATAATTCAATATTTGTAATATATCGTCCCTCGCATCACTTTTTAAGCTTTCGGAATTTTTCACAATCAAAAACCACAAAACGAAAAATAAATACGCGCAACAAACAATCAATGGCAGGAATGTCAGGGAATAACAGGCCGATTGACATTTCAAACTGGCGCATGGCGTCGTTAGTTCTACTTTTGGCCACCGGGCAAGATAAGTTTGTGGCACTATAATTAAAGTTATGATTGCACATGTGGCACCGCGGTTATGACAGACGCGTCGCCACTTGGTGTCCTGGGTTCGATTCCCACGCAGGACATTTGAGTGACCCATAAGTATTAGAGTCTTGAGTATAGATGTACTTTGTGTAGGGGACTGTCCTTGTGTAGTGTCAAATGAAAGCTCAATTAGCCAATGGTAAAAGGTGGTGGCTTGGTTGAGAGATGTGCGTTCCATCCGTAGACATAAAATAATGAAGCGCGGCGAATATATTTTTTTTTGCAGTTAGATTCTCGGCTTTTACTGCTTCACCGGACAGTAGGGGTGAGCGTGGGCTCTAACCGCCTAGAAAAATATAAACTACAAACTAAGGCCGCAGGTCACCCCCTGTGGGGTTCGAACCTCGGCTCTGGGTGGATACTGGCGGGGAGAGGGCGAGAGATCGTGGTTTTTAGGGATGTTTTGTGCAACTGTCGCTCTACGTTAATACCTCCTCGCTTTTGGTTTAGGTCCGGAGCGGGAATTTCATCGGATCGAAAAGGGCGGCGAAGTGCCGCTAATTGGTTTTATGTAAGGTGCGGGCCCCCCTCTACACCTCCTCCTCGGTCGCCCTACTCGGACGGCGCGCACTTCTCTCTTCCAAGTCCACCCTCATATTTATTTCATAAAAAATGAGTACATATCTTACATATTAAAATTACATAAATAATAGATACATTCATATTATAGTTGACAGTCACCGTAGCCTAGTTGGTGGTGCTCCTGCCTACGAAGCTGGTGGTCCTGGGTTCGAATCCCGGTAAGTGCAAATATATGTGTGATGAGCACGCATATTTGTTTCTGAATCATGGATGTTTTCGATGTATTTAAGTATTTATCTATCTATATATAAATACTTAAATACTGTATGTATATCGTCGCCTGGTACCCATAGCACAAGCTTTGCTTAGTTTGGGGCTAGGATGTGACATTGTCCCTGTTTTGAGTGTTTGATAAGTGTTATCTTTAAAAACATATGTATATTTTAAGATATTTCTGTAAAAAGGAATCAAAATGCCTACAAAACTATAAAGACGCATGGAGTTTTTCTTTAACACACTAGGGTAATAAATGCCCCTGTCGCGGGTTACTTTACAAACATATAAATGACGGACACAAATTACATCCATTTAACATAAATATTTATCGTGAAAGGCACTTGCCCTTAATACAATATCTAAATCTACCAACCACGCCAACCGTATAATATTAAATAAATAAATAAAACAAAATAAATAAAAAAAAAAATATTCACGTAGACTTAAAAAAAGCGCTTGTAAATAATCAGAACATGTTTATAGTAATATAGTTGTATAGATTATTATTTCTAGTAACATAGATATTTAGATACACATTGTATTGATTGTATGAAAACATTTATACAATTTATTTTATTATAGCAATGATATTTAGCTAGCTTGTATCAAGTTATTGTCAAGAGATTATGTTTAATTATCTAGTTTAAGTCTAATATTTTTACTACATATTGTCAATGGTTCTGTCTATATTAAGGTATTATTATTATGACGGACCTTGTGTTAATAACGACGGTCGCGCTTTAATGCTACCACCGGATCCAATGCGCCTCAACTGAGAAGACCCAGCGAAACAAACTCAGTGGGTTCATCTACTACCGGTTTCGACACGACCCAGTTGAGACGGTCCGGCGAAACATACTCAAGCATTAATATTGGAAAACTATTGATATAGAACACCAACACACATAATTTCACCATTGTCATTTACGTTGATCTCGTTATACGAAGAGAGTTAATAGGAGAGAGTCCAGTAAAAGCTCCTGATGCTGAAATTTTAAATGCAAAGCTTAATTATAAAAAAAAAAAAAAAAAAAAAAAAAAGCAGTGACGGTTATTAATTTAAATTATTATCTCTCGTATTATATTACTTGCAAACTTGAAATTATTGTGTATAATCTATTTTAAATTTTAACATACAACTACGGCTGATTAGAAATACAAGAAATAATTAAAATATGCATCGACGTTGGTACTACATACAGTTTGACATGAGTGAAAGTGACAGATATCACAATGAAAATCAATATCCATACAGACAATAATGTTATAAACAACCAAAATGCTGACCAGACGGAGAGCACGAGCAAGACCCCCGGACTCATCGCCGCGTCGCTCCACCACCCAAGCGTTTGATACCCTCAATAGCCGTATTATTCCCGTCATGCCCGTGGCCCAAACATCCACCATGGCCCCACCGCATTCTATCGCTAGTGCGGGAGACGATGGGGATGATATGACTACTGACGTAAGTATTACATTGTACAATGAAATAAGAAGCACCTTAGAGGTTGTGGTTCGAGAATATCGGTCCATGGCAAATCATCTCAAACCACGGTTGCCGCGCTTGCCCATGCATAATAAAAATAAAACATTAGTGTGCACCCTAGATTCGATCATGGCAGAATACTTTGCCACTAGTGAAGACCTCACGGATATACATTCTCTCCTGTATTGCGCGGCTATTACCGCATGTCGTGTAGCACGAGTCAAGTTCCCTGATTATGATGGAGCTACACGACCGAGATCTGCTGTACCAACCTGGCAGTGCAGGATTGAACGGCGTATCCGTGAGGCTAGGGTGCTCATTGACAAGCTTCGATCCTTTCAAGAGGGTAACACCCGTCCTCGAGTCATGCGCTTTGTAAAGAAGGTATTTATGGGGACTGATATTAGTCCCCGCGACTACATATCACATGTTCCAGAGCGCATAGATTTCTTAAAACAAAAAATTTATGCATGGGCTAGTCGTATTCGGAGATATAAAAAACGCGTGGATCGATATTCCCAAAACCACAAATTCCAAAAGGACCAGAGATGGGTATATAAATTGTGGGAGCAGACTGAACAACGGACTAACGGCGATGGGCCCCGGCCAGATAGTGACGCCATGATATCTTTTTGGCGTAATATCTGGTCGGTATCCATCGCTCACTCCGAGGGCGATTGGATGGGGGTCGTTAAACGTGTGTGTGAGCCTATTGAAGAAATGGATCGTACTTCTATCATACCCGACGACGTAGCTAGTGCAGTCTACCATTTATCTAACTGGAAATCTCCAGGGCCAGATGGACTGCACAATTTTTGGTTAAAATGGCTACGTAGCTCTCACGAATATTTGGCGACCAAATTCCAGTCGGCTTTAGAGTCAGATTCGCTCCCACAATTTATGACCACAGGTGTAACCCACTTGATCCATAAGTCAGGTAGTACCGCGGAACCCAAGAACTATAGACCAATGACTTGTCTTCCAACTATATACAAAATTTTAACATCAATATTAAAAACCAAAATCTGCAATCACATCGACCGAAATGCAATTATATCTACAGCTCAAAATGGATGTAGAAATGGGTCCCGCGGTACTAAGGAATTGCTTCTTATTGACACGGCCATTTGCCAGCAGGCACGCTGAAACCGAAAAGATCTGTCGACATGCTGGATAGATTACAAGAAGGCCTATGATTCCGTGCCCCATACTTGGCTTATGAGAGTGCTGGAATTGTATAAAATAAATACAATTGTACGTACCTTCCTGAGGACATGTATGGAGCAGTGGAGCACAGTCCTTCTCAATCCAGGATCTCGCCAGATCTTGGGGAACGGTGATAAGGATAGAACGGGGAATCTTTCAGGGCAACAGTTTGAGCCCATTGTGGTTTTGCCTAGCTCTGAACCCTCTGAGCACACTACTAGAAGATTCTGGGTTAGGTTATCGACTGCGGAGAGGAGGACAAGTAATATCACACCTCCTTTACATGGATGACTTAAAGTTATTTGCCTCTAGCAATCTTCACTTGTCAGCGTTACTGAAGCTCACAGAAAACTTCAGTAGCTCTATCAGAATGGAGTTTGGTATTGACAAATGTGCAGTCATGCATGCAAAACTAGGGAAGATAGTGGAATCTGAGAGCACCCAACTCTCAGCTTCCATTAACTTAGTAGCCCTCTCTGCAACCGAAACCTACAAGTACTTGGGTATGTCACAGGCATTAGGCATCAAAGAGGCTGACATGAAGGAGTCATTGCGGGGGCGCTTCTTGGGCCGCTTGACAAAAGTGCTAAAAAGCCTTTTGTCGGGAGGGAACAAAGTGCGTGCTTACAATGGCTGGGTCATGCCAGTCTTGTTGTACTCCTTTGGAATACTCAAGTGGACTCAAACTGAGCTAAACGCCCTGGACCGAACAGTCCGATCGCGGCTGACATCACATCGAGTGCATCACCCCCGCTCTTTTGTGATGAGATTGTACATCCCGCGGAAATGTGGTGGTCGTGGCTTTTTAAATGCTAAAACTCTGCATAACCGTGAGCTGTATAATCTTAGAAACTATTTCCTACATAATAGTGTGGGTATGCATGCGGACGTGATCGCCGTGGACAATGGATTCACCGCTCTATCCTTAGCCAAAACTAACTGGCGTCAACCTGCGGTACTTAGTACCAATGACCGCAGGGAGGTATGGCAGAGCAAGGAACTTCATGGCAGATTTTACAAGGCCCTACACGGGCCAGATGTAGATTTAACAGCCTCAGTAGCCTGGCTACGTTTCGGTGACCTTTTTGCGGAAACCGAGGGTTTTGTCTGTGCAATTACTGACGAAGTAGTAATGACGAATAACTACTGGAGATTCATACTGAGGGATGGTACTGTTGACATTTGTCGGGCATGTCACCGCCCTGGGGAATCCCTCAGACATATAATTTCTGGTTGCTCCCGTCTTGCTAATGGTGAGTATTTGCACAGGCACAATCAAGTAGCCAGGATAATCCACCAGCAACTTGCTTTGCGGTACAACCTTGTGACGTCGGAGGTGCCGTACTACAGATACCTTCCAGAGACAATACTGGAGAATGGCCGTGTCACATTGTACTGGGACAGATCCATCATCACAGATAGGACTATTGTAGCCAATAAGCCTGATATTGTGATGGTGGATCGCCAAGAGCGCCGGGCAGTGATCGTTGATGTTGCTGTCCCACATGATGACAACCTTGTGAAAGCTGAAAAAGACAAGGAAATTAAATACCTTGACCTAGCACGCGAAGTTGTTGACATGTGGGACGTCGACTCGGCGATCATTGTACCGATTGTCGTATCCATATTTTGTTAGTAACAATGTGCTTAAAAAACTAATGTTAGTAATTGGTAACAAAAAAATAAATTTCTATGTGAAGCCGCACCCATCTTTGCAGCATGGGGGACTCCCACCGATCTGTAAAAACACCCAGAATAGTGTTGGTACTGCCACGAACGCGCGTGAGTAGGGAGGCGCACATTTTTCTAACTATTGCGGCAAAGCCATCCACCCGCGCCTCAGCGAACATCCCTGACGCACTGCAACGCCATGGCAGCCCCAACAGTACCCTGAGTGCATTATTATACTGGACACGCAAGTCGCTGTATGTCCGCTTCGAATAGCTGACCCACAGGCTGCAGGTGTAGAAAGATTGGCAATATGCTTTAAAAAGCGTAATCTTAACTGAATTCGTACACCGTGCAAACCTGCGGGCAAGCATGTTACAACAGACAGCCAGCGACCTGCGTTCTCTTTCTATGTCCAAATTATCGGCTTAAGTCATCGGTGACCCAGTGGCCCAAATATTTAAATTTTGACACCCTACACAGAGGAGTGCCACACAGTGATACATTAGGAAAAGCTGAGTAGGAAAAACCACGGGCTTTGAAGAGCATTAGTTCACTCTTCCCAACATTATATTTGAGTCCATGAGTCACCGCATATGACTCACATATCGACAATAAGCTCCTCATAGCACTTATTGATGGACTTATTACCACCATGTCGTCAGCGTATGAAAGGTTATTGGTACATACTCCGTCAATATGACATCCGACCTTGGTGCTGCTGAGCTCAACAATCAGCCGGTTTATATACAGGTTGAACAAACGAGGCGAACTTAATCCACCCTGCCTCACTCCACATTCCAACCGGTACATACTCGACAAGGAACCGTTCCACCTTACACAATTTCGTTGGTTTCTATACCAATACTTAAATATGGATATAACTTCAATCGGTACAGAAGTTTCAGATATCAACTTATTCCACATGACGTCATAATTGACAAGATCGAAAGCCTTCGATAAGTCCAAAAAACAGGCAGATACAGGTGTTTTTCTATCCTTGTAGTACTGCACAGTCTGCTTAAGACATAATATAGCGCTTTCAGTAGACAGCCCCGGCCTAAAGCCAAACTAAGCGTCGTGCAGATGCTTAGCCAGTTGTTCGTCTAGCAGACTGTCCAGCACCTTGGCTAAAACAGTTGCCAAGGATATAGGCCTGTAATTTGAAGCATCAGAGGCATTCCCAGTTTTATTTTTAATAACAGGTACTACAATAGTTAACATAAAGCTATTAGGTAGATAACAGTGGCTTATACATAAGTTAAAAAACATGGCTAGTACCCGAGGCAAGTGCACCCCGGCGTATTTCAGATGTTCGATACTGAGGCCATCGTGACCTGGTGACTTGCCTCGTTTCATCGATTTCACCACCGAAGCTACTTCCTTAGAAGTAAAATGGACGCCAATGTCCCCAGAGATGACCTCAGCATCGACAACCCGTGACGTTCCAATAAGCGGTGAATCAACCTTAAAATGCTGCTTAAATAAGTTAGCTATTTCTGTTGGCTCATGGACGCCCCCGACGCTCACTGGAAAGCTCGGCCTTGGATTTAATTTATTTGTTGCCTTCCAAAATGCCCCAAATTGCTTATCCATCTGATTTTTAGCTATAATATCCAATTTTATTTGCTATTCATTATTCTGGCAATATTTTAACTTCTCTTTAAAAAACAATCCTGGATTTACACATGTTTGTGTAAATATACCCCGATGTGGGTTTGTTATGTAGCAACCACGTTTGATAATGCATGCAGCTTCCCTGTGAGCGTCACGTACATGCATATTCCACCCAGTCACATATTTTTTATTACAACGCGCGTTATCAGAACCTTTATATGAAATATTAGCACCTTCTTTCAAAATACTTATAACTGTGTCGTACATCTTATCTAACAGTATGTGGTGGCTAACATCAGAGCACATTCCATACGAACAGTTACGAAATTCCGTAGGAAAATCTATTAATCTTAATTTAATTAATGAATCTCGGGATTTTTTAGTTTTTTCAGCAGATACTGAACTAGATTACAATCTAACAAGTTACGTAGGTACCTATTACCCATTTTAAACGCGCGGTGTCTGCAGCGCTAATGTCGGTCAAATCCTACTAATATTATAAACGCGAATGTTTGTAAGTATGGATGGATGTTTGTTACTCTTTCACGTAAATACTATTAAGTGGATTTTAATGAAACTTTACAATAATATAGCTTACTAGCTGTGCCCCGCGGTTTTACCAGCGTTATATTTTATAAATTATCACAGCTCCTCCCCCGTCGGTGATAGCCTGATAATATGTAGCCTATATGTTGACCCAAGCTCTTAGTGATATTCATGCAAAATTTGAAGTAAATCCATGCAGTACTTTTTGGGTTTATCCCGGACATACATACAGACAAACAGACAAAAATTCTAAAAACTATATTTTTGGCTTCGATATCAACTGTAGATCACGCCCCCAATATCCTTTAAAAAAATATTCAATGTACAGTTTTGAGTTTCCTACGATTTTATTATATGTATAGATAGATTGTGTGAATTGTTTGACGGTCACCGTAGCCTAGTTGGTAGTGCTCCTGCCTACGAAGGCGGGTTCGAATCCCGGTAAGTGCAAATATTTGTGTGATGAGCACGAATATTTGTTTCTGAGTCATGGATGTTTCCTATTTATATAAGTATTTATATATCTATATAAGTATGTTTATCGTCCCCTGTTACCCATAGTACAAGCTTTGTTTATTTTGGGGCTAGGATGATCTGTGTGACATTGTCCCGAGATATTATTATTATTGTCCAAAATAAGACGGTAAGAGCCGAGTAAGTAAGAAATATCTACTATCTGCAAGCTATTCCGGCGTGCACTGCCAAAACCGCTAGAGGTGCACATCCTACTATTATTATAAATGCGAAAGTTTGTGAGTATAGATTTATGGATATATGATTACTCTTTTACACCAAAACTACTTTATCGCGGGTGAAACTGCGGGCCATAGCTAGTTGGGTTAAACATTTATTTTTTATATGACGTTTACAGTAAGCCTAGTGGGCTTTCACTGCTTCACCTGACAAAAGACAAGCAAACAAGGGCTCAAGCTGTCTCGCAAATACAACTACAAACTAAGTACCCCCAACGAATGGTACCTTGACTCTGAGGGATCTATAACGCCAAGATCTTAAAAAAAACCGGGCATGTGCGAGTTGGACTCGCCCATGAAGGGTTCCGTAGCAGCAAGTATTTTAGTTGATTAAATGAAAGCAAATTGCGGTTTACGATTTATGACGCATTATAAAAAAATTACTTACTAGATCTCGTTCAAACCAATTTTCGTTGTTAGTTTACATGGTAATGTACATCATAATTTTTTTTCAGTTTTATCATTCTCTTATTTTAGAAATTACAGGGGGGGGGCACTCATTTTACCACTTTGGAAGTGTCTCTAGCACAAACTATTCAGTTCAGAAAAAAATGGTAATAGAAACCTCAATATCATTTTTGAAGACATATCCATAGACACCCCATATATGGGTACGATGAAAAAAAAATTTTTAGTTTCAGTTCTAGTTGGGTTCCCCCCAAAATTATTCTTCTTTTTCAATTGTTGTGTAAAAATCTTAATGCGGTCACCGAATACATCTACTTACCAAGTTTCAATAGTACAGCTCTTATAGTTTCGGAAAAAAGTGCCTGTGACATACGGACGGACAGACAGACATGACGAATCTATAAGGGTTCCGTTTTTTGCCAATTGGCTACGGAACCCTAAAAAATGGGAGGGCGGTGCATATTGTATCCTGGCGATACCAGACAATTAGCGGAATTCATACTACATATAAGGGGCCGGTTGGCGCGGTTGGTAGATGCTTGCCTTTCACGCCGTAGGTCGTGAGTTCGATTCCCACCCAGGACAGACATTTGTGTGCATGAACGTGTCCGTTTGTCCTGAGTCTATGTGTAATCATCTATATAAGTATGTATGCATAAAATAAAAGTAATATTTGTAATATATCAGTTATCTGGTTTCCATAATAAAAGCTGTAATCTCAGGTTATTATTATTGTACACACATCAACACAATCTAGGGATATTGAACATTTCATTGATTATCTAGAAAACTATAAACATTTTGTTATGACTGTAAATGGAAGAATTAAAGATAATTTCATGGCCGATATTTAAACATTAACAACACGATGCGATTTTGTTTTTCTAATTAATAAAAGTCTTAAATTAATTAAGCCATAGAAAATTACTGAGTGAACAAAAACATTTTATTCTTATAAAATTATTCAATCGAATTAAATGAATAAAAATCTTACCAAATCTGATAATCAGTAATCGGTATTTCCTCCTCTAACATTAATCACACAGCGGCAACGATTTTCCATACTTAAAATTAAGGTGTCAATGTCTTGCTGGGGTATGCAGTCCCAAGTTCTTTTTAAATGTTCGAAAAGTTGTTCTTCTGTTGTCAAGTTGGGCGGAAAATCCCTCAATGCTCTTCGCTGTAACATGTCCCAGGCGTGTTCAATTGGGTTTAAGTCTGGCGACTGTGGAGGCCAATCTAATACCTGAACATCGTGTTCTCGAAGGGCGGCCCTCACCAGCCGCGCTGTATGGGAAGGTGCATTGTCATGCATGAGCTGAAATTCTTGCCCCGTTAGGGCCCTGAGCGGGACAATGACACGTTCTACTACCTCCTCACGGTATCTATGGGCAGTCATGCTGCCCTGAATCCAAATGAGTTGGGTTCGTCCGCCGATTCGTATTCCTGCCCACACCATAATTGTCCCGCCTTGGTAAGAGTGGACCTCCTGTGGATGTCGGAGACGGCTGACCCTGCCTGGAGTTCTCCAAACGCGTGTTCGTCTCGAATCTGGATGAAATCCATAGCGGGACTCATCAGTGAACAGCACCAATGACCATTGTTGATCACTCCATGTCAAATGTTCTTGAGCCCATAAAAGTCGCCTACCGCGATTGCCACGTCGCAGCGCTGGGACTCGTAGCGGTCTGCGAGCATGAAGACCAACTTCATGCAGCCTCCTTCGCACGGTTTGGTCGCTCACCAGCAGCTGCTGACCCTCCTGGAGCCTTTGCACTAGTTGCATCGCTGTGATATTGGGTAGTCTTCTGGCGGTCATTTGGAGAAATCGATCCTGTCTCTGAGTGGTAACACGATATCTACCTGTGTGCCGTTCTGCCACATCTCCAGTAGCGCGATAACGTGACCACAGCCTGGATACCACATTTTGGCTTGTGCCCAGAGACTCAGCAACGACGCGTTGAATAGCACCGTTTTGTAACATGCCAACTGCCCGTAACATTTCATCTCGACTCAAATGATGGCGTGGCATGACGCTAAAAAGCTTACACAACCAATTGAGAAAAGAAAATAAAACAATTTATCAGGTTTTCTTCAATTAACACGCAAAAAAAATTTTAATGCAACTTCTTGAAATTAGATACAACTCAAGATTGCGCTGTGCTTTGCGTGTTTTCATTTGTTTCTCATTTTAATTTTTAAATTTTGAATAAAGAATAGACAAGGTTTAAATCTGTAAATAAACTTTTTAAGGAAACTAAATAGGTTTTAAACAATAAAGCCATGTTTGATTTCAAAATAACGTATCCCTAGACTTTGTTGATGTGTGTATTATATTGATTTTGTATTTTGAATGTTATAGATTTTCGCAAAGTAACTACTGATTCTATTACTTATTTCAAACTTAATTGTAGTCAACCTCTTAACGTAGTCGTCGTCAAACAGGCCTCCATATACAAATAAACATGTAGTAAATACGATTTGTGCCAGCCCGTCGATAAACAGTACTAAGTTATGTGCCACTACTAAGTTATGTCCTAAGTAAGTGCTTCAAGTTTTACTCAAGTAGGTTTGTTGTACAGACAGCGCATCCAGCTACCCCAATCTGTCAAATTTCCCCAATTGAAAATGAACCTTATGCTTATGTAATAAAGTTGAAAATGTATAAAATAAATTTGATAGATTGGGGTAGCTGGATGTGCTGGCGTCTGTACATCACAGTCATGTGACACGGTTCAAGTTTTCTATCTGGAAAGTGCCTGTTCCACTTTATTTATAACCTCTAGATTTTTCACGCTAAGAGAAAAGTTGAAGCCTAAGTATCGTAAAGTTTTATACATTACAAATGTACTTTCGAACTAAATTTCTAGAGTAATACCTATTTGAAAAAGTAAATAAATTTGCTAAGTACTTGTGTAGGTCAAACGGAGTAGGCCTCTTTGTTTTATCAAAACTAATCTAAAAGTCGGACAGATTTCATAAAAAAAACGATTAGGCAGATTGTTTATAAGATTTAAAGACTGCAATTTAAATAATATTGTGCAATATAATAATAATATCTAGGGACAATGTCACACAGATCATCCTAGCCCCAAACTAAGCAAAGCTTGTACTATGGGTGCCAGGCGACGATATACATACTTATATAGATAAATAAATACTTATATACAGGATATATCTTGTTGTTGTTTTATTGTTTATTGAGACTTTTCTCCCGCAGTCAAACCGACTGATCGGTTTTGTGGTGTATTTTTCTGTACTTGTGTTTTAACATTACGGAAAACAATAAATAAATAAATAGAAAACATCCATGACTCAGAAACAAATATTCGTGCTCATCACATAAATATTTGCACTTACCGGGATTCAAACCCACGACCACCAGGTTCGTAGGCAGGAGCACTACCAACTAGGATACGGTGACATCAGTGAATTAGGTATATCGTAACTCCAGAAATAAAGTCGAATATTTTAAATTCATTCTTTTATCCTAGAACCTTCACCAATATTGAAATTCTTTTGTCTTGTCTTCATGTATCTCTTTCTTTCCTATTATGAAAGAACCATCTAATGTCTGCTCTTGCATTAAGAATTTTTTGTCCCTTTCATCAACTATCCTTTGTCTTTTATTCTAGTATTCACTAGAACACTGTCGAAACATTACAAAACCCAACAAATAAATTACTGTAAAGGTACTCAGGTTCGAACCCCGAACATTTATACAATACCGTAACCTAGCCTATACCGTATAGTATATACCGTAGCCTAGTTGGTAGTGCTCCTGCCTACGAAGCTGGTAGTCCTGGGTTCGAATCCCGGTAAGTGCAAATATTTGAGTGATGAGCACGAATATTTATTGTTTCTGAGTCATGGATGTTTTCTATGTACCTATTTAAGTATTTATCTATCTATATAAGTATGTATATCGTCGGCTGGTACCCATAGTACAAGCTTTGCTTAGTTTGGGGCTAGGATGATCTGTGTGACATTGTCCCTATATATTATTATATTATTATTATTTTGTTTTTTTTATTAAAATTATAAAAAAATGTACAACTAATACTACATATACATCAGATTCCTAACTAGGCAGAGCATGTACTTTGTGCAACATGTGTAAACACTTTACATGCGCAACCAGACAACTAATAACCTTACTCTTACATATATTTCTAGTAGTTTTTCATTTATTTCTTAGTAAGGTTATTTATAGGTTAGGTTTTATTCAATTTATATTGCTTATTTGTTTTAAAAGATATATTTTTTAGATTAAGCTTAAGTAATAAGTAGTTACATTGGTCATCATTCAAAATTGTCGCGGACAAAGTCGCGGGCACCAGCTAGTTTCTCAATAAATACATAACACACTAATATTATAAAGGCGAAAGTTTGTGAGTGTGTATGATTGCCACGCTTTCACGCAAAAACTACCGAACGGATTTTGGTGAAACTTCGTAGTAATCTATACATATAATAAAATCGTAGGAAAGTCAAAACTGTACATTGAATATTTTTTTAAAGCATTCTTGGGGCGTGATCTACAATCGATATCTAAGCCAAAAATATAGCTTTTAGAATTTTTGTCTGTTTATCTGTTTGGGTGTATGTATGTCCGGGCTAAGCTCAAAAAGTACTGCATGGATTTACTTTAAATTTTGCATGAATATTACTAAGAGGTCGGGTCAACATATAGGCTACATATTATCACGCTATCACGTACGGGGGAGGAGCTGTGATAATTTATAAAGCTTAACGCGGGTAAAACTGCGGGGCACAGCTAGTATAGCTTATATATCCGAATAACACATAGGCTATAAGTTAGAAAGTTTAACGCGAGTAAAACCGGGTACAGCTAGTTATAGATAAATTACACCCTGTCACAACAAATACCCAATCGTGCTCATTACCCAAAACATTAGTCCCAGGTAATCGAACCCACGACCACTGCCACTAGATCACCAGGCCAGGCCAGATGAAGTATTCCCGGTCGAATTTCGGCCACGGCGGTCATTCTCAATGGAGATTCGCCAATTGCGCAGGACTTATTAAAGTGCACAAGTGTGTGCGCAAACACAGGGGCACTTTCTATTCCATCACTCTCATGATCCGATTGGATGACAAGCGACACGACCGGAAAGAGGTCAGGTACAGGACCGACGGATTTACGTGCTCTCCGAGGCACGGGGGTGTAATATCGCCAACTTCCAGACTTCGGGCTGATACTGAGAAATGTCTTTTTCGGAAACATCCCAAAATCAATTTTTGGCCCGACCCGGGATTTGAACCCAGGACCTCATTTTCTGCAAGATAACCTTCCTTCTTTTTACTTAAAATACGGAATCCGGAAAACTACATAAAATTTACGCCAAGCCACGACTTTTTATACCTCGCGTATCTAAAAGGTCCTGTCACGTGTAACTTTATTTCGATATTTGGAGCCACGTGCGGCGCTAAAATAAAAACGTGCGGAAAGTGTAAACATGTCGGGTCACGGGGAACGTGGCCACAAGTACAGATGCCCGCACATCAAGCTACCCCAATCTGTCAAATTTCCCCAATTGAAAGTGAACCTTAAGCTTTTGTGATAAAGTTGAAAATCTATAAAAGGAATTTGATAGATTGGGGTAGTTGGATGTGCTGGCGTCTGTACTTTGACATTTTGTCAGGTACCTACATATTATTTATTTTTATGAATTCATTTATGTGGGGATACAGTTACATAAGAGTTTGTTTGTCGTTTTGTTTGCAGAGACCCGTCAATTGGTTAGGAAAAGGCCTTAAAATTATAATTAGTTGACGGACCTGTTGGCGTGGTTGGCAAATGCTTGCTTTTCACGCCGGAGGTCGTGGGTTCGATTCCCACCCAGGACAGGTATTTCGTCAATTACACCCAGACTCAGGACAAACAGACATGTTCATGCCCACAAATATCTGTCCTGGGTGGGAATCTAACTCCGGTGTAAAAAGGAAGCATTTGCCAACCACGCCAACAAGCCCGGCAGTTTTGTCTATATACGGGGGTACTATACTATATATAATTTATTAGGTATTAGTCGTTTGATTGCCATAATAGTTTGGGTTTAGATGGCAACTGACTTCAATCATAACAACGATAGTCGTAGATGTTTCCGTAAAAATCGGGGTCAACTCAAGCTTTACGTGCTCTCTGAGGCATAAAGGATATCCTGAACTATCAAGATCACGAAACTGATCTTCGTTCTTACACAAAGGTTGTTCGGTACGGGGATTGAACGCGTGACCTCGGGAGGGCAAAAGATTTATACAGCTCTAAGACAGAGGCCGTACTTATCATAACTAGGTCTGCAAGGCATTCTGCAGCTTGCAAATATTTATTTACTTGCTGTGCCCAGCGGATTTGCCCTCGTTAAACTTTATAAATCTTGACCATTTTATCGTAAAATAACCAAAATAGTACAATCATACACACATCTTCACATACACACCCTCACATACACACACCATCACTCACACACTCGTAATGCCTTTATTTTTTCCTTTGTTTGTTTTTTTTTTTTTTTGTAATTAACTATAACTGTATTTTTTTTATGTCTATGTTTTTATTATTATTTTAAAACTTACGCTTTTTAAACTGTAATGTATTACCTGCATGTGGAAGAGCGGGGCTTCCTAACACAGGCAATTTTATGCCTAAAAGGTATGCCCCAACAAAATTGTAATTAGGTTAAATTGAGTTAATGAAAATAAAAACTATTTTATTTATTTATTATTGAGTGTAGTGATTTGTTTGATTTTAGTTACAAACCTCATACGCTTCAAGCTGTAGTGTATTAAGCACTGTAGTCTATGCTTTTACCACTTTTACATTGATTTCAATGTGATATTTGTTTCTTTCGGGGATTATTCCTGCGTGGCGTGTTCAATTTTTATTATGAATTCAAACATATGCACTCACGAGTATGGTCAATACCACTATGTCAAATTTGAAGAAAATCGGTTCAGCCGTTTAGGAGGATAACGATCAGGAACGAACCACATGAGCCGCCTAAGAAAGAGCTTACACTCGACTCAATGATATTATTGAGTCAAAACTGTACATTGAATATTTTTTTTAAAACACTTAGTGCGTGATCTACTATTGACATCGAATATAGTTTTTAAAAATTTTGTCTGTTAGTATATATGTATGTCCGGGCTAAACTCAAAAAGTACTGCATGGATTTACTTCAAATTTTGCATGAATATTACTAAGAGGTCGGGTCAACATATAGGCTACATATTATCACGCTATAACCTACGGAGTAAGAGCTGTGATAATTTATAAAATTTAACGCGGGTAAAACCGCGGGGCACAGCTAGTAGTAATCCTAAACGACGGCTATCTGACATGACCGGGAAGAGATCAGGTCCGGCAGCTTTACGTGCTCCGTGAGGCACGGGCGTAAAACATCGATAACTTTCTAACTAGGTGTATTTCTTGTTGGAAATATTTCAATATTCAATAACACCTGGACTATAATAATAATAATAATTTCCTCCTAGCCGATTTCGGCCACGGCGGCCAGTCTCAATGGAGACTAGCTATCTGCGCGGGACTTAGTGCACAAGTGTCAGCGGAAACACAGAGGCACCTTCTATTCCATTACTCCCATTATCTGATGGGACGACTAGTGACACAACCGGAAAGAGGCCAGGTACAGGACCGACGGCTTTACGTGTTCTCCGAGGCACGGGGGTGTAATACCGCTAACTCCCAGACTTCGGGCTGATACTGTTATTCAGTGCTGATACTGAATAACGCTTCTCATTCAAACTGAAGCTAAGAGAGCACATTCTAAACAACTTGTAAGCAGAATTATATAATTATATATATATATTAGATATTATATATTTAAATCATTTATGTATCGAATATTTATCCAACCTCGTATACTCTTATACGTAGTGCACCTACCTACTGTTTAATCTCTGCACCTCCCCAAGGTTGACTGGGAGAAAATGCCTACGGCATTAAGTCCACCTCTGTACAACTTTGTGTATAAAGTTTTGAAATAAATAAAAAAAAAAACAGTATCAGCCCGAAGTCTGGGAGTTGGAGGTATTACACCCCCGTATCTCGGGAGCACTTTTTGGCCCGACCAGGAATTTGAACCCAGGACCTCATTTGATTTAGATTTGAACACAGTACCGATAAACCCATCATGACCTCATAACATGTGGCCCAAGACGCTACCGCTAGTCATTTATATTCAAACAGAAGTACAATTACATACATCCAGAGTAATAAAAAACAATTTACCTCAGTAAGGCCAAAGTACAAAATGTAATTAAGCCTCTGTCATTTAAATCGCTACAAAACTCAAGTCCAAATTCTCTTGGAGCTGTTAAAAAAATGTTAAAAAGCTTCCTGTTATAATTACATGGACCTTTTTACTGTGCCCCGCCTGTTAAGAGGGCACTCTCGTTTAATACGACCGTGGGGAAGTCATGAAACACTGTTTTAATATAAATACGTTAATCATAAAAAAAATGTATGGGCATTAAGCGAGAGCTTTAATGCTTTAAGCTGTTTCGCTCAACGAGTTTTAAAAGTGTTTTTTTGGGCTAGCTTATGTATTTATGAACGGATTTTGAAGTTACAACTTTTAAAAAGCGTCGTGTGGTTTATGGAACTATACGAAAAATTGGTGTGGTTGGAAAATGCCTGCTTTTCACGCCGTTGGTCATGGGTTCGATTCCCATCTAGGACGGATATTTGTGTGCATGAACATGTCTGTTTGGCTGAGTGTATATATCAATAATATCCTGGTACATTATTTACACACGGCCATCTGATCCCAAACTATGCAGAGCTTGCACTATGAAAATCAGTTAAGTGGTATACAACATATACTACGTTTCTTTTTAAATTTTTTCATTTTAAAGATTTCTGAAACATTACGTTTCTTTTATAAATACATACTTATATAGATATTTGATGACGATGAAGGGCCCGTTGGCGTGGTAGGCAAATACCACCATAGCCTAGTTGGTAGTGCTCCTGCCTACGAAGCTGGTGGTCCTGGGTTCGAATCCCGGTAAGTGCAAATATTTGTGTGATGAGCACGAATATTTGTTTCTGAGTCATGGATGTTTTCTATGTATACATGTATTTATCTATCTATATATAAGTATGTATGTCGTCGCCTGGTACCCATAGTACAAGCTTTGCTTAGTTTGGGACTAGGATGATCTGTGTGACATTGTACCCAGATATTATATAGATATTATTATATTACTTGCTTTTCACGCCGGATGCCGTGGGTTCGATACCCGCCCAGGACAGATATTTGTGTGCACTAATATGTCTGTGAAAAGAAAAGTGGTATCCATAGTACAAGCTCTGATTAGTTTGGGATCAGATAACCGTGTGTGAATAATGTCCTAGAATATTATTTATTTATTATTATATTGTCCTAGGGATCGAACCTACTAAACATTAGACCAACGGACCAGTCAACTAAACCAATTCATGAATCAGTCCGTCAAGTGTTATTTTGGAATAAACATGGCTCAAATTTGAGTTGCATCCAGTATTTCTCTTTTAATAATGGACTAGTAAAAAGCTGCACTGCTAAATTAATAAACGCATCCTTCATTTCCCCGTACATCGTAATTAACGCCTCACGGGCATCCCCCTCGCCGTGCTTGAGCACGTATGGGGGTACAAATAAGCACATACAAATTAGTTGTACTCCAATTAGTAATTTAATTAGGACCAGTGCAGTGAGTTGGTAGAAATAATTACGATATTGGCGTTAAGTGAGGTCGATTCCTATCTAAAGCCGTGTACGCACTTACGAATACGAACATAGTGAACATTTGATTTGTACGTATGGACGGCATATTTGAACACGAACGCTAACATAGTTCGATTATAGTTGATGCACAACTGTCGTGTACTCTAAAAAAAAAAAAGGTTTTCATCTACGTAGACTTAAAAAAGCGCTTGTAAATATTTAGAACATGTTTGTAGTAATATAGTTATGTATACATAACTATTTCTAGTTACATATAGATATTTAGGTACACGGATTATTAAAACATTTATACAATTTTTTTTATAATAGCAATGATATTTAGCAAGCTTGTATTAAGTTATTGTCAAGGACATTATGTTTAAGTTGAATTATCGAAATTTATACTTTAAGCTATATTTTATTAAGTACATATTGTCTGAATGGTTCTGTCTATATTAAGGTACGAATTTAATATTATGATGGACCTTGTGTTTATAGCAACGGTCGCGCTTTAATGCTACCACCGGATCCAATGCGCCCCAACTGAGAAGACCCATCGAAAGAAACTCTATCTCAATAGCCATGGCGGTGCCGTTGAAGGTGGTCAATTTTGAAGTAGGGGAAAGTTTTTTAGTGTTTGCAGTGATTCACGTAACATTTATGGTTTCCATAGTACATGCTTTGCTTAGTTTGGGATCAGATGGCCGTGTGTAATTAATTTTCCAGGATATTATTATTATTATATTATTACCGTCCATACGGAACATACAAATAGGATCGCCGTAAACACGACTGCACGTGTGGCGCAGCGTCTTAGACAGTCGCCTCGCCGTTTCGTGTGGCGGGTTTGATTCCCGCGCTGGACCACTATTTGTGTGACCCATAAATAGTTGTTCTGAGTTTGGATGTAATTTGTGTTTCTATTATATGTTTGTAAAGTACCCCGCTACACAGGGATTAAATTACCTAGTGCGGGCGTTGTCTTTAAAATAAAACAGGTTTGCTGAACATAGTGTTCGATGTTCGTTAGTGGAACACAGGTCCGAATGTGTCCAGATGTTGCGTATCATGCAACGCAACTTAACTTTGTTCGTACGTGCGTACGCGGCTTAATGAATTACCTGCGAGCTGTAAATTAATTAAAAACTCCAATGCGGCCGCCTCCAAGGACATTGACGTCTGCGATATAAATGATCCTCGGTTGATAATCACACCATTACACTAATTAGAATGAAACAGCTAGGTGTCCGTTGTCTGATAGAGATCGCGTTTCTCGATAAGGGCATTTGGTCGTTGCGACCGTAAGACTTTTTATATCAGAGGGCGACAAACGAGTGGGTCACCTGATGGTAAGTGATCACCGCCGCCCATGTACACTCGCAACACCAGAGGAGTCGCGGGTACGTTGCCGGCCTTTAAGAGTCGGCAGACGAGTGTTGCTAACCCTTCCACGCCCACCCCAATGAGGTCACCAGAGCTCATTGGGGTGGGCCCAATGAGCTCTGGTGACCTTACTCACACGCAGAAACACAACATTAAAATTATTAATGTTATTACTAAGGAATGTCTTCTGTAAGGTGGAGGTACTTCCCCAGTCAAACTTTGCTCTTTGATTGAATTAACGCTATGCCCTTCTTATGCGTAAAAACAACTTCAAAGAGAAAATCAATAAAATCCAATGACAAAAATATTGTAAGAACATGATTAAAAAATATATGCTAGCAACAGAACATTTTACTATGTTATGGACGTGTGAATTATATATATTCGAAAAACTGCCTCTTAACGAGCTCATGGATTCATATCCCGGGTCGAGCCAAAAGTGATTTCGGGATTTATCTGTAAAAAGAAAAATTTCTCAGTACCGTAAAATGAGGCTACTTTGCTCCGCTTTTTGCTCCAAAATTTAATAAGTGTGACTCACGCAAAATCCTTCTTTGATACGGCTATTCAGAAAATTTTACAGGGCTTATTTATCCGTCTGGATCCAATATTAAAATGACAAACATAGTTGTTTAATTATTTTATTTTTATTTTTTTTATTTAAAAATGGAGCAATGTTGCCCACCCTTTCGGAAACATTGCTCCTACATTTAACTTGCACTAAAACAGGCACAATTAAGAAACAGAGGAAAAGTTAAAAGCCTCAGCTGTTAAATTGCTCCAAAAATAATACTCACGAAGCAAATTCTGTGTCTTTTTCGTCATATTGATGTGGTTTGAATGAAATAAAACTCAAAATTTTTACATAAGGAACTTTTTTTATTTGTACTTTCAGATAAATCAGTCTTAGAATCATTTTCTCTTAAGTCTAATAAACTATTAAACCACCGAAGGCAACATAAATGTCAAGAAACATGTAAACTTTTAGAAATAAAAAAAAAATAAGAATTTCTAACACTAGAAATTAGAGACATGAAAAATAACTTATGAGAATCAACAATCATATTTTTAATAATTATTGAGATCTTAGGTCCCCCAAATTTGATCGAGTTCAGGAACAGTATAAAATTCACGTCGACCAATTTTCTTCGGTGCAGATATACATCCAAGAACTTCTTTCCAATTATATTGGATCTCATTCTTTGGCTTTGGCCATTTCCAATATTTGAGGGATCTTTTCATTGAGGATATGTACGGTCCTTTATCATTAATTTTCGTGATTACACCTGGGAAAATCTCCTCTTCGTATGTGAAAGCTACATATTCTCCTTCGGTCTTTATAAGAGGTTTTAATATTTTTGTTTTAGAACTTTCTCTGACATTGTCTACGTTTGTCTCTTCTTCTAACATTGTCTCTAGCATATCATTTATTGTTTCGTCATTTGAAGAGTCATGAAGAGATATTTCACTCTCGGCATATGTACTGTCGCTGTGAATTCTTGTGCGACGAGGTTCTGAAGTCGAGACCTGGGCTTCAATTTCAAAACATGGTTCCTCGTTTTCTTTGTCCGCCTGTGAATTATCTATCAGCTCCGTGACACTTCTTCCCGGAACTATGTTGAATTTCGTTCGTCGTCTTTTCGGGTTAACGCCTCCAGTCCATTCCACTCTCTTCGCTTGAAGTGTTTCCAGAAAAGAATTTTCTGCCGCAGTCTTATCAACAGGTTTAGGCAATCTCTCTAATAAGGCATTTACATCGGTTGGATAAATCCCACATTTCCTGAAACCGGATTTCAAGTTTTCTTTTCTATTTTCTTCTAAATCGGTAAGAAGTTTTTTAAGTAAGACTGGGAAACTGCTCTTTTGAACAGTTTTTTCCCGTATGCCTTGTTCGCAATGCTTCCATGTCGTTAGAATTTTCCGCCATGCAACTTTCATTGGATGAAAGAAGGCGACATCGAGAGGTTGCGTCAAGTGGGTGCTGTTCGGAGGAAGACACACGAACCTTATGTTATTCTCTTTGCAAGCATTAAGAACACCTACCGAAATATGTGACGATAGATTGTCGCCTATGAGGACTTTAGGGCCTTCCTGTTTTTTGAGCTTTGGCAGTACAAGTGCGAAAAACCAGTCATTGAATATGTTCATATCGAACCAACCGCTAGGACTACAATTGTAGCGAGTATTTTTCGGTCCATTTTCTGTCCAAGTATTCCACAGCTGCTTAGATTTGTAGACGACGTATAGCGGAAGTAATTCTCCTGCAGCACTTCCAGCAAACATGATCGATGTAGAACTTTTGGATGTATCTCTTATAATTTCAGGGTATTTGGTGCCTCTTCTCGTCAGAATCTTTTTTTGCCCAGGGTCATCACACAAATTCGTTTCGTCATAATTCCAAATGTTTTCTGGTGGAACATCTTTTAACACCTCTGCTAAATTTTGAATATCTGAGAGAGTTTCCCGATCAATGCCAGCTCTACTGCGTTTTATATTAGCAGCGAGACGCTGTGACAATTCAGCATTTCTTTTCAAAAAACTCGACACCCATTCCAAGCCTGGGCAGTTGTTTTTAAACTTGGGAACTTTTCTCCCAATCTTGTCCAGATAAGATTGTATTACAATGCGCAAATCGAAACTTGTAAGAGGAAAACCATGCTCGCTCAACTGTTGTATGCATGATACGAATATTTTTTCTTCTTCGAATGTAAATGTGGTAGGTGCTCCTGGTGGCCTTGGTGTTTCGTTGCGCCGTAAAATCCTGAGTTGGTTTATTATAGTTCTACGTGGAATCCTATATATTTCACTAGCTTTCCTTTGCGTTAATTCTTTGTTTTCGATTGCTGCTAGACAATCTCGAAGAGTCTCTTGTGAATAATTTTTATAATTTCTTTTAGGCATTTTCCTTACATAATTCCGAGGCATTTTCCTATTAAAAAACGGTTGGAATTTAGTATGAGCTATGTGGCAGTTACATTAGCAAGTATTCAAACACATAATTGTAACTTTGCTCCAGGAGCAAAATATCCCCAAACATGGCGCAAAGTAGCAACGAGAAAGTAAAAGAGGTTAGAAATCCAAAATAATGTACCTATTTTCTAAATATTAGTTGTAATCGTTAGCTAATTACATACCTACTTGCATTAAACCCTCCTTACCTCAAATATCCAAGTATATTCGTCGGTGAAAGTGGATTTTGCAGACTATTTTTTTTTTTTACGAAACGCTCACTTCTTAATAATGGCTGCTAAAAAGAAAAGAAATGTCAGAAACCGGAAGTGCTTATTCAGTGTTGCCAATCTTATAAACATTTATCGGATGCGTTCAAAAATTCTTAAACATCCCTGTATATTTATCATGTCTAATAAATGATTAACATTGTAAAATGCAGGGTGGAAGACGCTGGCGGCTGTAACACAGTTTACACTAGTACAGCCGTCAACGACAACCTCTTATTAAGTATGTAAAACTTCATTTCTTAGATTCATGTTTATATATACATAAGAGAAACTGTAAACCTTAAGTGAATTTAATAAATTATTATTATTATTATTATTATTTAGAGATTTAATCGAAATAATCTTTTTTTAAATTTGGAGCATATTTACCTTCATGGAGCAAAGTAGCCTCATTTTACGGTATCAGCTCGAAATCTGGGAGTTGGCGGTATTATATCCCCGTGCCTCGGATAGCCGATACCGTGTTTGTATTATTTTGAGTATTATAATTTTAGTATTATAACATGTTAGTATTATAACATGTCTAGGTGAGGACTGTCGAGCAACCCCAAAATGGACTGTATTTGCGGAGCATCGGTCCAATCCATGGCCCATCTAACAGCTTGCCCAGCCTGCCTTGCCACATGTACATGGCAGGATCTCAGAAATGCCACAAGCAGGACAATCAGTGTGGCCACGTTCTGGGCCACAAAAATATAACGAGTTTGCCATCGAAACGCTAAGAAGAAGATTATTTTGAGTAATTTTTGTGTGTACAAAAAACGTGAAAATCACGTCATATTCACGTCACGCTGCCCCTGAGCTATATGTATATTCCGTAAACTAGCTGTGCCCCGCGGTTTTACTCGCGTAAAATTTTGTAAATTATCACAGCTCCTCCCCCGTAGGTGATAGCGTGATAATATGTAGCCTATAATGTTGACCCGACTTCTTAGTAATATTTATGCAAAATTTTAAGTAAATCTATGCAGTACTTTTTGATTTTAGCCCGGATATACATACAGACTAACAGACAAAATTTCGAAAAACTATCTTTTTGGATTCGATATCGATTATAGATCACGCTCCAAGTATCCTTTAAAAAAATAATCAGTGTATAGTTTTGACTTTCCCACGATTTTATTATATGTACATAAGAGTCAACGATTATATTGTAGAATATTTAGAAGTGTAAAAAATAATTTTCACTTCTATTAGCAGTCCCTAAAATATACCTACAATATGTAAACCACCTTTCGCAACTGCTAGGTAATTGTACAATTCAAAATTCAACCGCGAAGAAATGAATGGATCAGATAAAGAAACTCTACCACAGATAGTTAGTAATTTACAAGTTTTCCAAATAACGAACGTAGATATATATGCTAAAAGTTCCGCTTATCGCGAATCTTTCCCATACAATCGGTTTCCGCCACCACAATGTAGATGCGGAACGTCTTACCCTCTTGTCTCCCTACCGATTAGTCCCCCAGAGATGCTGACATGCATGATAGAGGGGAGATAAAAAATTGCGTCACGACTGGGACCGCGCAGCTGAGCCAGGGGTGCATGTGCATTCCCGACGTGCAATTTGATAAATTACACCAAATTCGAAGTGATGAAATTTCCCCACAAGGAGATTACATGCCGTTGCAATTTTGGTAGTAATAAAATTTGTAATGTGGGGACAAGTATTGTGTCGGGGCGTGTTTAAAGTTAAATTGCTTCAAATTTAACGTTATCGTGAAATCCCCAGGAGTTAACTCCGAAAAATGTCCTAGCTAATAACAGGTATTCATGAAACACGGTTAAAGCGCTAACAACAGCAAATTGGTATTATTCCGCTGACTTTTTTGTTAATTCTTTATTACATTCCACAACGTATGATGTACATAAGTTGTACTTCTTCTTCTTAGCGAGTCGATGGCAATCTATATAGTGTCCGCCCAGAACTTGGCCACTAGAATCGCATTATGTGTAGCTTCCATCAGTTCTTTAAGCGTGCAGTTGTAAGGGCACATGCGACATGATAACAGGTGTGCCATTGTCTGTGTGACTACACCACATTTGCATTGCAGGCTGCGATCATTGATGTATCCCCACCTGAACAAGTTTTCCCTGCTACGACCAACCTGGGAACTAAGGTACCAATTGTGAACCTTGTAGGGTACAGCGCAGATTTAGGAGAGGGGAGGACGAGTCAATACAACATATGTACTAGGTTTGTGGTATATGAACATTGTTAACAGGTATTAACGCGACTAACCTTATTGTTATTTTCCCGACGTTTCGACCAAGTTGCATTGATCATGGTCACGGGATGACTGGCGCAGCGGTGTTTCTCCGCTACTGAGGGCATGGAGTATTTAACTACCCTCACTGATCTTTTGTCACAATGTTGCACACTGCACTCGCGTTAATACCTGTTAACAATGTTCATATATAATTATGATACGCGAAAGTTTAAAAGTGTATATAGCTTTGTGGTGTTAAAAAATATACCTATAAGTAAAATTTTACAAATTTTCGTAAGAACATCATTGATCATTCATGATTTCACAATAATGAATCAAATTGATTAGTGTTTATACTAGATTATATTTTATATGGCACACATATCACACTAATATTACAAAGGCGAAACTTTGTTAGTGTGTATGTTTGTTACCCTTTCACGCAAAAACTACCGGACATATTTGATGAAACTTTGTAGTAAGCTTGTATATCCGAATAACACATAGGCTATTATTAAGTTTAACGCGGGTAAAACCGCGGGGCACATCTCGTTATGTAAAAATGCGTCTGGGTATCTTTCTGTAGCATTCAGTGCAGTGTTACAAGAAAGCTAGTTAATCTCTAGTACAGTAATATGTAAGCTGCCCTTTTTGCCTATATAATACAGATCTTATTAAGTTCATATACAATCCCCAACGCGGCGTTGATTGTACTTAAGAGGCTCAACCAATTGTATCGTATCACGCCAATTTCGCTTCTACAAGATGTAGCATATAGAGTAAAAAACATAATCTAATTGAAACATATTGTATGACGGGCCTTTTGGCGTGGTTAGCAAATGCTTGCTTTTCAGGCCAGAGGTCGTGCGTTCGATTCCCACCCAGGACAGATATTTGTGGGCATGAACATGTCTGTTTGTCCTGAGTCTGGGTGTAATTTATCTTCATAAGAAAATTAGTATATCAGTTATCTGGTTTCCATAGTACAAGCTCTGCTTAGTATGGAATCAGATGGCCGTGTGTACATAATGTCCCCGGATATTATTAATATATTTTATTATACTATAATAATAATACTTACCTAACCTCGATTCGTGTTTTTTGTGCAATGTTGCCAATTGTCATCAAGAGGTGCCAGTTTTCCGAGCACTTGATTGAATGTCCCTATTACCAATTTATACGCGGCAACTGCGAATACTGCAACGTTAGCAGTCGACCCCTAGTTATTAAGACGCTGTGTGAGAATGACATTTTTTTTTTTTATTGTTTTATACTTTCGCGATTTGGACACATTTTTTATATACTGTGGACACGGGTCTCATCGCGATAAATATTTAGGTAAATCATTACCTTGGTTACCCGACGTTTCGGCATGGATTGCACCAGCCGTGGTCACGGGTCGACTGGTGTGGCTCGGCAGCGTCGTCTCCGTGAAGCTCGGGTTTCGGTATCTACCTATTTATTTTTTTATTTTTTATTGTAACCAGTTTTACTTTACCATTACTGTTACTTTTTTATAAAACAGGATGGCAAACGAGCAAGTGGGTCACCTGATGGTAAGTGATCATCGCCGCCCATGGACACTCGCAACACCAGAGGAATCGCTAGTGCGTTGCACACCTTTTTTTGTTTTTGTTTATTCGCTTAGACTTTAAAAATGCGCTTGTAAATAGTCAGAACAAGTTTATAGTAATTAGTTGATTAACAATAATTTTAAAGTTGTTCAAGCCGCCACGAGGCCTTTGAAATGGCATAACGATTATTATCTAATGACTACAACCGAGACCGACAGCTTAACGTACCCTCCGAAGCACGGAAGTGCTCAGAAATTAAACCACTTTGGCGGTCACCCATCTATTAACCTGTTTACGAGTACTACTATAATAATAATAATATCCAAGGACATTGTTTATACATGGCCAACTAAGCAGAGCTTGTACTATGGAAACCAGATAACTGATATACTACATACATAAATATACAACTTTTCTTTTGTAATACATACTTATATAGATAATTCGGTGTAATTATAAATTCACAGGACAAACAGACATGTTCATGCACACAAATATCTGCCTTAGGTGGGAATCAAACCCATGACCTCCGGCGTGAAAAGCAAGCATTTGCCAAACACGCCAATAAGCCCGTCAATCTATGCACTGACCGCGAGCCCAGTTGCTTAAGACCAATGAAGTTGTAGACACCTAATTGCTCTGAAACAATTTTCTATCTATTAAGTCATCTTAGAAATTGCAATAATATCTAGGGACAATGTCACACAGATCATCCTAGCCCCAAACTAAGCAAAGCTTGTGCTATGGGTACCAGGCGACGATATACATACTTATATAGATAGATACTTATATACATAGAAAACATCCATGACTCAGAAACAAATATTCGTGCTCATCACACAAATACTTGCACTTACTGGGATTCGAACCCAGGACCACCAGCTTCGTAGGCAGGAGCACTACCAACTAGGCTACGGTGACCGTCAATAGGACTGCACGTGTGGCGCAGTGGCTAAGACAGTCGCCTCGCCTCTTCGTGTAGCGGGTTCGAGTCCCGCGTTGGACAACTATTTGTGTGACCCATAAATAGTTGTTCTGAGTCTGGATGTAATTCGATTAGAGACTCTCGCAACACTGCACAACCGACATTTCGTACTCGCCGGTCGAGAGTACGACCGCGAACGCGTCGCGACCACCAGCGTCCTCCATGACCCTTAGTTTGCATTCGATCCGATGAAATGCCCTCTCGGGACCTAAACCGGAAGTGAGGCCCGCGTTGCGTATTAACGTAGAGCGAAAGTTTCACAAAACATCCCTAAAAACCATGATCTCTCGCCATCTCCCCGCCAGTAACCGCCCAGAATCGAGCTTCGAACCCCACAGGGGGTGCCCTCCGGCGCGGGTACTTAGTTTGTAGTTTTATATTTGCTAGGCGGTTAGAGCCCACGCTCACCCCTACTGTCCGGTGAAGCAGTAAAAGACGAGAGGCTAACTGCACGCGTCATGTTAAATAAAAAAAAAGGGAATGTAATTTGTGTCCGTCTATTATATCTTTGTAAAGTACCCCGCGACACAGGGATTAGATTCCCTAGAACTGACGTTCTGTAAAAAAAAATAAGAGTAAGAAGGTATTTGCCCCATCGCTTTATGAAGCGGGGTGGTTTGAATCTTTCAATTGATTTGCATCTCAGCGCCGCGGACAAAGCAGCCAGTCTAACGAGAAATCTCGCTCGATTCACTCTTCAATCTAATTCTAAAGATTAGAATTGGATTTGGGGACCAATTGTTACAGTATATTTATTTAGATAATCTGCAGATTGCTATAGATACACAGACGACATGGCCAGCCAAGTGCGAATCGTAATTGCCCACTGAGGATTCCGTACCTACCTATAGAAACT
This sequence comes from Pseudoips prasinana, assembly GCA_951640165.1. Classification (NCBI taxonomy): domain Eukaryota; kingdom Metazoa; phylum Arthropoda; class Insecta; order Lepidoptera; family Nolidae; genus Pseudoips; species Pseudoips prasinana. The sequence continues at coordinate 24,769,135 of OX621260.1, forward strand.
TACTACCTACGGCGTGAAAAGAAAGTATTTACAAACCTATGTATATGACTCTATGCCACTACTACCGATATCTTATTTTTTTAATTATATTTTGATTATTTGGCATACCAACAGAATAATTACATGGAAACTATACAAATTACACTAATAATATATGCACTTATGTAGTACCTAGCCAACTTATAGGTATGTATGGCATTGATTGTGATGACATTTATTAGATTCGAGACCATTGATATTAACTCAATGTTCGAGACACAAAGTACTCACAAATAAAAATCTGTTACGTTATCCAAATTAACAAAGAAAAAATGTATGGTATAATAGATGTATGGTGCTGAAGCAAAGTTTATTCCACTAAAATTAAATAAATAAATAACAAAGTAAATATATTTTACAACTCTATATCAGATCCTACCTACTTACCTTGGTAACTCGCATGTTTTTGGAACGAAGTTCCTTATCGGGCGCTGTAAAAGGGGGCTAGACGGAAAAATATCTCACGAAAAGTTGTCACGACACTTTTTGCAGCTGTGCGGCGTGCGCATGTTTCTCTGTCTCTCTCTCTCTCTCTTATAGAAAGCAAGCCAGATATTTTCATTTCTATTTCGCATTGAACAGTGTGGTGTCACGACGATTATTTTTTTGAGTGTATACAGGTTTTTTGTACAAAACAAATAATAAGAAATAACTTCGTTCCATCCGGGTGTCCCTTGACACCTCTCAAGTTTTTAAGACAACTTACTGCGAGCGGCGTCTTCTTGTCTAGGGAAATTAATCCCTATGTCACGGGGTACTTTACAAACATATAATTGGCGAATACAAAGTATATCCAGACTCAGAACAACTATTTACGGGTAACACAAATAGTAATCCTGCGCGGGAATCTAACCCGGGACACGAAACGGCGAGGCAAATGAATTAACTATCTTCACCACTGCAGTCAAAAGTGCAGTAACGTTTGACTGCACGAGTGGAATTAAGTGAAAATTCTGCAAAAATAAGTAAGAAGAATTAAGTTAACAGGTTACGCTTTCAAGCAATATTAAGTGACAATCGCAAATGGCGGACTAAATGAGCCGCGTTATTTTTCCTTTCGGGACAATGCGAAGCTTTACCTCGCCGATATTACCCCGAGGACAACAAGAATAAATACGTAAAACGTAAAAATATCTAATTGAATTTTTCATCTCACTCTAGGATTCCCGAGCGCTTTATTAAACTCGTTGAATGGAAGCTGTGAGGGGCAATCGGAGCTCCCTTGATTTGCATTACGGGATTCAAGCACAAAGCACTGGAAGGAATCTAGGAAAGAATTCTGCAGTCAAAGACCTTGCAAGGCCATTTCGCCGCTCGCGACCTCTCCAACGGACTTTATAAGGATTTTGATGCATTTTAAATTGAATATTATTTTAGATCCGTCTGCGGTTACAATATGTTTTATTCCTTGCGGTAATTTTACATTTTATACAGACAACTGAGCCAAGTGCGAGTCAGACTCGCGCACGAAGGGTTCCGTATCATTATCTATAAAAACGAGCAAAAATTTACGTTTGTTGTATGGGAGCCCCCATAAATATTTATTATAGTTTGTTTTTTAGTATATGTTGTTATAGCGGCAACAGAAACACATCTGTGAAAATTTCAACTGTCTATCACGGTTCATGAGATACAGCCTGGTGACAGACGGACAGACAGACAGCTAAGTCTTAGTAATACCTTTTACCCTTCGGGTACGGAACCCTAAAAAGTGGTAAGTAAACTCGCTTCATATTACTTACTAAACTTCATTCGTACAGAGAGACCAAGAGGTCTCTCTGTACGAATGAAGGGGAGGAACATTATTCACACACGGCCATCTGATCCCAAACTATGTAGAGCTTGTACTATGGGAACCAGATAACTGATCTATTACGTGTATGTCAATACATATATAGATAAATATACCCAGACTCAGGACAAAAAGACATGTTCATGCACACAAATATCCTCTATTTCTATCCTCGGTGGGAATCGAACCCACGACCTGCGGCGGGAAAGGCAAGTATTTACCAACCACGTCAACAGTCACGCGACAGCTAGTCGTGACGAACTTTGTACCGCCATATTTTTTTCCCGTCAATACTGTGTAAAGTCTATGATTTTAATAATTACTTTAATGCATTGTAATGCATAACATTTTTCATTTTTCCTTTCGGAGAGAAAACAAATAGTGCTGAATAATCAACGACCAAAAAAACACCGTCTCATTTGCACGCTATTTTTTCTGATGTTTTAATATTTGCTTTAATTACTTTTTCATAGATATCCTTTTATATTTGCTTTAATTTCTTTTTCATATATAATCTTTAAATTGTTAGATTAGAATTGTTATGTTGAATTGTTATATTAAAAAAAATTGGAACTGTTTATTTTAAATTAAATTAAACAACATTTTTTTAAAGGCGCTTACTTTAAAAAAAAATCGTTTAATTTAATTTAAAATATACAGTTCCAATTTTTTTTTTAATATGACAATGACATACATTTAAAATAAATATTTATCCATTTGGTGCAGTCGTTTGGAATTATTAGCTTACAAACATTACGGTGATAGTTTTTTTTATTATCTATAGCACTCATAACTAAACAATTGATTCTGAACAAAGATTATAAAAGCTTTATGGGAGCTTCTATCACCTTTGGTCAGAATCAAACGTCAAAAAATTATATTACACAAGATATAAAACAGATTGTTACAGTTTAGAAAACTCATTGTGGTAGTGAAGAAAACAAATTGTTGTGTTTATAAATTACTTGTGAAATCCTCTAAACGTTTATTCTCTTTTTTTTAAAAGACAACGCGCGCACTAGTGGCTGCGCACTTTGCAAACATATAATAGAAGGTCACAAATTACATCCAGACTCAGAACAACTATTTATGGGTCACACAAATAGTAGTTGTTTAATCTTTTGGGATCTTTTATTATATTTTTTAACATCTTATTTTTAGGTTCCGAGTAGGTACGTGAATATTATATATTTCTCGTTTAAACCCCGCACGTAACACAATCATGTGCCACATACTAGCTTGTTTGATTTACACAGCATTTTATTGACAATGATAAAGGTCTGCATTGGAACTGACATTTCGTTATGTTAGGGTGAAAAATGGCGCATTGTCAGTATCGCGATCTTGTGTCGTATTAGCTTCGTTTTGTTACGAATTGAGGGATCATTATCTTGCGATGGCATAAAAGAATTTATATTTTGTATATAAACATTGTTACTTTACATTTTTCTACTTCTTTTCAGACCTCGTAGAATATTCTCTGACCAAATCGGAGACGTTCTCAAAAAAGGCCAGGTCTGAAGTACCCTAAACCGGTATGTATGAAGAATATAACGTCTGTAAACAAAGCGGAATCGGTGTGCAAGGATCGGACAAATGAAAGTCCGTTGTCCCTGCCTAACCCTCTGGGAAACAAGCGCGAGTCTATGTACGTATAAACATTCTTATAACATAAAGAAAAAACGAACTAAACTTGTAACTTAAATGAAAACGGCATAAATCTAAACAATATTTAATCTCTGAATATTTAATTTTCATTTTACCTGCCAGCATTTTAATTGTAGCCTATATTTTAATTATTAAGTCCAGATAGCCTTGGGATGCCATGGTCTCCTTCTGTGAGTAAGTCAAACTTCAGAAAGAGGCCGCCAAACGGGATCGGGAACAGGCTGGTCGGACCGCGGCTGCCAATTGCCCTCGGGGATGCGATGGCAGTATGAGAAGTGTTCTCTACTGCCACCATGTGCAAGCAGTTCCGTTAAGGCAGCGATTTTTTCATGGCGCAGTCGCTGTGCCGGACTGGCAGAAGTCGGCATGCACAACACTTTGCTGAAGATCATCGCATGATCAAATGCATACCTAGTTTACGATTCTATAAAGCACATACAGACAAACATTCATTTTTTAATATATATAGATAGAAATTAATAGATTGTCAATCTTTGCCGCTGTCAATTATTTATTACACCAAATGAAACATCAGAGCAGTATCTAGTGACACTAAATATATACATACACTCACGCCAGTTTCCCAGAGGGGCAGGCATAGACAACGGACTTCCATTTGTCACGATCCTTGCACACCTCTTTGCCCTCATTTACTGTCATTATATTCTTCATACATGCTCACCGGTTTAGGGTACTTCTTACCTGGCTTTTCTTGAAAACGTCTCCGTTTCGGTCAGAGAATATTCTACTAAGTCGTCCCCTTCCAGTTGTACAGTCAACAGCAAAAGTAGATGATCAAAGTCGGATATTCAATATTAATTATCATAAATTGCGACAAAATAGTGGTGGTGAAGAGTATCTAGTTAAAGGTGTGCGTGAGTGTTAAGTGTAAAAAATATTAACTAGTGAAAACTGCCGCCCAATAGCATCATAAACTCAAAACTCAGGTCCGATTTGGATCATTTACTTATGCTGTTGACTGTACCATTCACACAGGCCAGGTATACTTCTTTTGTCAATCTTCTTTCATTCAGTTACACAAAAGATCAGGTTAATGCATACATCAAACAGTTAATAAATTTGATTTATTTATATCCGCCATATAATCTTGTTGAATCTCTAACATTTCCTAAACATTCGAAAATTTAAATTCTCAAATTAAATTCGTTAAGTAAGCAAATTACGCTATCCAATTTAAACTGAGCTTATTATATTCGTATCCAATTACTCGGAACAATTTGTTGGTAATATTTTGAATGAAAACATTGGCTTCATAAATCGTTTAAAATTCAAGGAAGGGAGTTCTCGGTAAACTGTAGCTATTTGTAGAGTGCCTCGTTGGTCTAGCGGTAGCGTGTTCAACCGCAGATAAGGAGGTCCTGGGTTCAAATCCTGGGTCAGACGAAAAAGTGATTTTAAGACGTTTTTGTAAAGATAATTTCTCAGTATCAGCCCGTCCCATCGGGTCATGAGAGTTACGGAATAGAAAGTGCCTCTGTGTTTGCGCAAACAATTGCGCACTATAATAATGTCCCGCGCAGATGGGTAGCCACCATTGAGATTTTTAGTGTTCCGTAGCCAAATGGCAAAAAACGGAACTCTTATAGATTCGTCATGTCTGTCTGTCCGTCCTTCTGTCACAGCCACTTTTTTCCGAAACTATAAGAGCTGTACTGTTGAAACTTGGTAAGTAGATGTATTCTGTGAACCGCATTATGATTTATGATGAAAAATAGAAAAATAACAATAATTTTGGGGGATCCAGATACATAGAGATAAAACTCAAAAAAATTTGTTTATTTATCGTCCCCAAAGTGGTAAAATGAGTGCCCCCCCCCCCCCCCTCACCCCCCTGTAACTTCTAAAATAGGAGAAGAAGAATGATAAAACTAAAAAAAATAAATGATTTAGGTGTTAGGCCATGCAAACTAACAACGATAATTGGTTTGAACGAGATCTAGTAAGTAGTTTTTATTATTATACGTCATAAATCGTAAACTCCAATTTACCTTTCATTTAATCAACTGAAATACTTGCTGTTACGGAACTCTTCATGGGCGAGTCCGACTCGCACTTGGCCGGTTTTTTTTATAATCGTGGAACATTCACACGCGGCCATCTGATCATAATTAAGCAGAGCTTGTACTATGTAAACCAGATAACTGATATACTACATATACTACTTTTCTTTTGTAAATACATAGGTACTTATATAGATAATTACACCCAGACTCAGGACAAACAGACATGTTCATGCACACACATATCTGCCCTGGGTGGGAATCGAACCCACGACCTGATGTTTTTTTATTATTATTTAAAAAGACAACGCCCGCACTAGGGAATCTAATCCCTGTGTCGCGGGGTACTTTACAAACATATAACAGACGGACACAAATTACATCCAGACACAAAACAACTGTTTATGGGTCACACAAATAGTTGTCAGGCACGGAACTAGAACCCGCCACACGAAGCGGCTAGGCGACTCTCGTAGCCGCTGCACCACACGAATTGCGGCTAGGAGGTCATTATTATTTATAAATCAATGTTTATAAAGATAACCAAAGTGGAACGTGAACTGTGCCACATGTACATATGTTAGAATAGAACTGATGAAAAATTCATACCTTCTTTCATCCACAATTTCTAAAGAAAAACCCCGACCAAGTGAAAATGGAAAAATTCGTGCGTCACTGAATTTCTCCGAGCTGAAAGAAGTTTAAAATTGCAAAGGTAAGAAGCTGATTTGCCTTCACAACCTCGACGCCCTAATATTTCAGGTTTGATTCCCAATTATGCAACCCTAATCTTTCTGCATCGTCGGTCTAGCGGTACCGAGTTTAACCAGAGATAATGATGGACGGCTTTAAATCCTGGTTCGGACCAATAAGTGATTATACTTTTTTTTATTTTTTTATTATTATATAGCTGTGCCCCGAGGTTTTACCCGCGTTAAATTTGATAAATTATCATCACAGCTCCTCCCCCGTAGATTATAGCGAGGTAATATGTAGCCTATATGTTGACCCGACCTCTTAGTAATATTCATGCAAAATTTGAAGTAAATCCATGCAGTACTTTTTGAGTTTAGCCCGGATATACATACAGACAAACAGACACACAGACAAAAATTCTAAAAACTATATTTTTGGTTTCGTTATCGATTGTAGATCACGCCCCAAGTATCCTTTTAAAAAAATAGTCAATGTACAGTTTTGACTTTTCTACGATTTTATTATATGTATAGATATATATATTACAATTGTATAACATATAAGTAATCTCGCCAAACTGTTACGTTTAATGGCGAGTAACGCGCTCTTTTAGTACTTACAATCTTAACCTACATACATCTACATTTAATTTTACATATTTAAGACATACTTAAGGCTAGATACATTTGACAGACCCATCGTCTGTAGGCATGATCAATGCCTCAGGTGTCAGATGACCCCTCTCCACCACCGAGAAGTAAATCCCTCAACTAAATAAATAAATAAATAAACTTTAATTTTAAACTACTTATACTTATTTTAGGAGTTTGTCTCAATATCGGTTAGTAATTGAAAATATGTGGTATTAAAAATTTTGAAGTTCTTTTTCCATAATAATTGGTCACCTTTGGTTTAATGAGATTTATTTTTATAACTCTCCTTGTGTTATATTTATTTTGAACAGGAATTTTATAAGTTTCGCTATAATAATATTCTAAAGCTATCAAATAATTTAATTTAGTATCTACTGGCAATAGTTTACAAATAGGGAATAATTTGTCGTAGTCCTTATTACATTTTTGTTTTACTTTATTACTAACTAGGAATTTAATTAATCTTAACGGTAAATTTTTGATCTCATCTAAATATGCTTTAAATGTTCTTAAAATAAAATAAAAAGGTTTTTATTCACGTAGACTTTAAAAAAGCGCTTGTAAATAGTCAGAACATGTTTGTAATAATATAGTTGTATACATTATTATTTCTATTAACATAGATATTTACGTACAAATTGTATGAAAACATTTATAAAATTTATTTTATTATAGCAATGATATTTAGCTAGCTCGTATCAAGTTATTGTCAAGAGATTATGTTTAATTATCTAGTTTAACTCTAATATTTTTACTACATATTGTCAATGGTTCTGTCTATATTAAGGTATTATTATTATGTCGGACTACATTAAGGTATTATTATTATGTCGGCCTACATTAAGGTATTATTATTATGTTCTTCCATAAAAGTTTCCTGTAAAGGTTATTTCTCAGTTTCACCCAGAATTCTGGGAGTTGACGGTATTCGTTTGGTAAGGGGAAGACGTAGAGCCGTTTGTACTGAACCTGACCTCTTTACGTCGTCCCATTAGATCATTAGAATGATGGAATAGAAAGTGCCCCTCCCTTTGCGCACACGCTTGTGCACTATAATATGTACCGCGCAGTTAGCTAGTTTCCTTTGAGACTAGCCGCCGTCGCCAAAATTAACAGGCCCCGTGCCACGGGGGTGTAATACCCCCAACTCCCAGACTTCCGGTTAATACTGATACATTTTCTTTACATAAAAGTTCCTTAATACGGTCACCATAGCCTAGTTGGTAGTGCTCCTGCCTACGAAGCTGGTGGTCCTGGGTTCGAATCCCGGTAAGTGCAAATATTTGGTGATGAGCACGAATATTTGTTTCTGAGTCATGGATGTTTTCTATGTATTTAAGTATTTATCTATCTATATAAGTATGTATATCGTCGCCTGGTACCCATAGTACAAGCTTTGCTTAGTCTGGGGCTAGGATGATCTGTGTGACATTGTCCCTTTATATTATTATTATTAATCATTTTTAGGCCGAATATGGAAATTGAACCCTGGATCTCATTATCTCTGGTTGAACACGCTACCGCTAGACCAACGAGGAATTTTCATGTAACATAGCGATTAAACTAGATTTCAAATAAAGAACCCATAATATCATATAGACGTAAAACAAGAACTTATAACATAGAATGACAGTTCTTGTGTGTTACAAAATGCTTTTGAAAATTAAGCGCTGGCAACAAGGCAAAATGAACCAACACTCAACAAAGAAAATACAATTGTATGAACAGCGTCAGAAATACAAAACAATTTGCCATTTTGATTTGAACAACAGCGGCTATGAATCCCCGCGTCTCTCAAGTTACCATATTCAAACATTCGCTGTGTTATGTAGATTTAGGGTTGCCACGTTGTCCCGTATATACGGGACCGTCACCGTATTTAAGTATCACGTCCCGTATTGTTAATTGTCCCGTTTATCAATATTTCAATATGAAGTAAAATCTACGTCAAAAAATTATCCTGGGCCTTACAGGATAGATGGCTTATTATAGTGCCCAGGTGTGTGTCCAATCACAGGGCACACATCCAATAGGATGACCAGCGACACGACTGGAAAGAGTTCAGGTACAGAACAGCCGGCTCCCTCTCTCCGACGCACGGGGTTTAAAACCGCTAACACCCAGACTTCGAACTGTTTTGAAATTTACTTTACAGAAAAGTCCCATAATCATTTTTAGACCCAATACGGAAAGTGAACCCAGGATCTCGTTATCTGCCGCTACACCCACAAAGAATATATCTTCATATAATATAGCGATTACACTAGATTTCAAATATCATATAGACAAAAAACAAGAACTTATAACATAGAATTACAGTTCTTGTGTGTTACAAAATGCTTTTGAAAATTAAGCACTGGCAACAAGACAAAATGAACCAACACTCAACAAAGAAAATACAATTGTATAAACAGCGTCAGAAATACAAAACAATTTGCCATTTTGATTTGAACAACAGCGGCTATGGATCCCCGCGTCTCTCAAGTTACCATATTCAAACATTCGCTGTGTTATGTAGATTTAGGGTTGCCATACGTCCCGTATATACGGGACTAATATATTAATATTAAAAACTGTTTGTTCAATATCTATATCTATATACATATAATAAAATCGTAGGAAAGTCAAAACTGTGCATTCAATACTTTTTAAAAAGGATACTTGGGGCGTGATCTATAAATCGATATCGAAGCCAAAAATATTGTTTTTAGAATTTTTGTCTGTGTGTCTGTTTGTCTGTATGTATGTCCGGGCTAAACTCAAAAAGTACTGCATGGATTTACTTCAAATTTTGCATGAATATTACTAAGCGATCGGGTCAACATATAGGCTACATATTACCTACGGAGGAGGAGCTGCTTGATAATTTATAAAGTTTAACGCGGGAAAAACCGTGGGGCACAGCTAGTAAAAAAAATTAATTCACGAACATGACCACTAATCTTATTTTTAATTACTAGATTCTTTAAGTTAGTTTTAAGACAGGTAGGGCATAGCGTTCATTCGCTCAAAGAGCAACCCGACTGGGGAAGTACCTCCACCTTACAGAAGACATTCCTTAATAATAACATACATTATTTAATGCTGTGTTTCGAGTGTGAGTAAGGTCGCCAGAGCTCATTGGGGTGGGGGGAAGGGTCAGCAACACTTGTTTGCTGACTTTTAAAGGCCGGCAACGCACCCGCGGCTCCTCTGGTGTTGCGAGTGTTCATGTGCGGCGGTGATCATTTACCATCAGGTGACCCACTTGCTCGTTTGTCGCCCTCTGATATAAAAAAAAATGCTAATGAGTTTCTATATATTTTTTTCGTATGCTTTAGATGTGTTCTCGCTTTAGTTTTGTTTTAATACGCTGAATGCTTGTGTTTTTTGTTCCAATCTTATCGACAATGGCTCTCGGTAGTTTGTTTAGGGTTTTGGGCAGAATAGATTTCCAAACCCTCCTACCGTAGTCGTTATTACATTTGAGTATGTCAAAGATTGGAAGATATGACAGGTTGCTTAAATGTAATATAATAAAAATTACTAAAAAAGATTTTTATCCACTAGACTTTAAAGAAGCGCTGGTAAATAGTCAGAACATAATATGTTTGTAGTAACATATGATTAATTAATAATTATTTCTAGGTACATAGATATTTAGGTACACGGAATTTATGAAAAAAATTACAGTAGGATTTATTTAATAATAGTAATGATATTTACCTAGCTCATATTAAGTTATTGTCAAGGATCATGTGTAGGTTTAATTATCGAAATTTAAAATATATCGTAAATCGTAAATTCATCGACCTTGTTTTTTTTTATATAAATTGCCTATATTATTGCTGCACTGGGTCAGAATTGCTAAATCTCTCTAAAATACTCTCAACACTTTACAGTAATGTCACCGTATTTAAGTATCACGTACCGTTGACTTTGTCCCATTTATCAATAATAATAATGGGAACGGCACGCATTGTAAGGAGGTTCCTTACTCTGTCGCCCTGACCACCGGCGGCCTAGGGTGTCAAACCCCGCCGCCGGAGGAAATCAATTTTTTTCATATTAATTTATAATTGTTTTATTTTTTGTAGCAATTATATAAATATAAATATGTTAAAAATAAGAAATATAAATAAATAATAATAATAATAAAATATTTATTTCAGCTCATAAAGGCGTGCACAGTTTTGGTTAAATCTAGAATACAAAATATTCTTGACATTGAGGTAAGGGGTCCAGCAAACGCCCAGACATGCCCATCAAACACTGCGTCATGGAGAAAAGTTTTGGATTTACGTGTGTTATAATAACCAAGATGCATGATTGGACTGGCCAGTCTGATCGTCAGCCTCACCCCTAACAATTTGTCCTTTATGAGAACCTGGTGTCCGAACTATGTCTTAGATCACCAGGAATATTTCAATATAAAGTAAAATCTACGTCAAAATATGACTGGGAAGAAACGGGAACCTCTTCCTGGTGGTTCTTCTCGACTGTAATGGAACTGGTTTTCGATTAATTTATCATGATTAGAGTGAATCGTTTTTGTTGTCGTTGTTTTCCATTGATTTTTATAATAATAAACGATTACTACCCTTATTTTCAGTTGTTATTTCGACGGGCCTTTTGGCGTGGTTGGCAAAAGCTTGTTTTTCACACCCAAAGCTTGTTTTGGTCTCGTGGCTACGATTACCACCTAGGACAGATATTTGTGTGCATGAATATGTCTGCTTGTCCTGAGTCTGGGTGTAATTTATCTATATAATTATGTAGGTATCTGTTGATCCTAGCTTACAGGAGTTGCAGTGATGGGTAAGAAGGAGGGACTAGAAATATGTAACTATGTATTTACAAAAGAAAAGTAGTAAATATAGTAAATCAGTTATCTGGTTTCCATAATAAAAGCTGTGTTTAGTTTGGGATCAGCAGTGCGATTCTGTAAGACCTCATTCTAAACTTGGCCATGTGTAAATAATTTCCCAGGATATTTTTATTATTTGCCACTAATAAGTCCCGTATCAGTTCTCAACAATAATGGCGACCCTATGTTGATTACACTCATATATATATATACGGATTTTCATAATCACGCGTGCTAACTTCGCCGAAAGTACATACAAGCGCAGGTGTAGGATCCTCGCCTTCACAGGAAATTACGTTATACATAAGTCATACGCTCACTCTCGTTAATATCAGCAAAGTGATTGAAGAGAATCACTCTACAGATAATAATAATTATTAATGGTATTTTGGTTCAGACTTAAGTAAGCGTTTAATGTTTGTTTCGCTCAACATTATTCAAGCAAATTCTTTCGCGATAAGGAAGATAAATTGTCTTGTATGATCGATAGTAAACATTACAGTTACGCAAACAACTACTTACATGTTTTGGAACGGATATATTTCAAAGAACAAAAGCCCTAATTCTGTCTTATAACGAGTTTTATTTCGAACATATACTTCCTGGCATTAGAACATTAGATCTTAGCCAATATTTTAGGTAATGCCAAGGCTAATATGATTGGCTGACTTTCGCAGTTTTTGTAAATTTTAGTACCGAGTCATTTGGTAGATCTATACAAATAAATAAAATTGGAGTGTCTGTTTGTAATATTGAAATAACCGGTTTTTACTACATTAATATGAATAAATATACGGTCATCATCATCATCATCATATCAGCCGAAAGACGTCCACTGCTGGACAAAGGCCTCCCCCAAAGATCTCCACAATTGCCGGTCTTGTGCTATTCGCATCCAGCATTTTCCAGCGACCCGCACAAGATCATCGGTCCATCTTGTAGGGGGCCTGCCCACGCTGCGTCTTCCGGTTCGTGGTCGCCACTCGAGAACCTTTCTGCCCCAACGGCCGTCGGCTCTACGAGCTATGTGCCCTGCCCACTGCCACTTCAACTTGGCAATTCTTCGGGCTATGTCGGTGACTTTGGTTCGCCTGCGGATTTCGACATTTCTGATGCGATCCCGCAGGGAAACTCCGAGCATAGCCCTCTCCATTGCTCTTTGGGTGACCTTGAGCCTTCTAATAAGGCCCATAGTGAGCGACCACGTCTCTGTTCCGTATGTCATCACTGGCAACACACACTGGTCGAAGACTTTCGACTTGAGACACTGCGGTATTTTGGACGAGAAGATGTTACGTAGCTTCCCGGACGCTGCCCAGCCGAGTTGGATTCTACGATTGGCCTCCTTCTCGAAGTTGGACCTACCTAGTTGGATGGTCTGTCCTAGGTAAATATAGTTCTCTACAACTTCGAGTGCAGAGTCACCAACTTTCAATTGAGTGGGTGCAACATGGACGTTTGACATGATTTTCGTCTTATCCATGTTCATTTTCAGACCCACTTGTTGAGAGGCTCTGCTGAGGTCATCGAGCATTGTACCGAGGTCTTCCATGGTCTCAGCCATGACTACGATATCATCGGCAAATCGAAGGTGAGTGATGTACTCGCCATTGACATTGATGCCAAAGCCTTTCCAGTCCAGAAGCTTGAAGACGTCTTCCAATGCAGCGGTGAACAGTTTCGGAGATATAACATCTCCCTGTCTCACGCCTCGCTGCAAGTGGATAGGTTTCGAGATCTGGTCCTGGAGTCGCACTGACATAGTGGTGTTTTCATACAAACACTTTATCACCTCGATATACCGGTAGTCAATTTGGCACCTTATGAGAGACCTCAGCACGGCCCATGTTTCGATAGAATCAAAGGCTTTCTCATAGTCCACAAACGCTAAGCACAGTGGCTTGTTATACTCTTCGGTCTTCTGTATAACTTGCCGCAGCGTATGTATGTGGTCTATGGTGCTAAAGCCTTTTCGGAAACCGGCTTGTTCGGGAGGCTGGAAGTCGTCAAACCTGCGCGCGAGACGGTTCGTAACGACCCTCGAAAACAACTTGTAAACATGGCTCAGCAGTGTGATGGGTCTATAATTCTTCAATAGGGCCTTGTCGCCCTTTTTGAAGAAAAGCACCACCACACTTCTGTGCCATGCTTGTGGCGTTTGACCATCTAGTATGACGGAGTTAAATAACTTCTGAAGGGCCCGTAGGATTGGTGTACCACCCGCCTTCAGAAGCTCTGCTGCAACTCCATCATCACCAGGCGCCTTGTTGTTCTTGAGTTGTTTGAGAGCCATTCTAATCTCGTACAGGCTGACGTCCGGGATGTCTTCGGTGTAGTGTCGGGTTAGTCGTGCTCTGGGATCTGAGGCATGACTTTTGACAGGTGGCTGTGTTGTCGTATATAACTGCCCGTAGAACTTCTCGATCTCTCCCAGCAACTCAGGTTTAGACGTGACGATTCTACCATCCTCAGTCTTCAGCTTCGTCAGTTGGCTCTGTCCAACAGACAGAGCTCTTGCGAACACTTTAGAGCCTTTGTTCCGCTCGATAGCCTCTTTAATACTAATTGTATTAAATTGCCGCGTGTCGCGAGTCAAAGACTTTGAGATCTGTCTGTTGAGCTGCCGATATCTGGTAGCATCATCTGAGGATGTCAGAACCATTTTCCGTCTATCTTCCATAAGTTGCAGGGTAAAGTCAGAGATTTTTTTAGTTCTGTTGGTACGACGGGCCTTGAAGACCTTAGACCCAGCCGTATGGACAGCTTCTACGAGCCTGTCATAGTATGAGTCCACTTCCTCGCAGTCTGCTAGGCATTCGAAACGGTTTTGCAGTTCGAGCTGAAATGGTTCGGGGTTTTGGACGTGGATAGGTAAAGGTCGGAGCGTAGACTTTATCAGTCGGGACCTCTGGAGTTTGACATTAAGGTTCAATGAGCCTCTGACCAGTCTGTGATCGCTCCCGGTTTTAACCGCATTGATCACGGAGACATCATTGAACATCTGTCGTCTCGTCGACAAGATAAAGTCTATCTCATTTTTAGTTTTACCATCGGGGCTCACCCAGGTCCATTTGCGGTGATCCGGCTTCCTGAAGAAGGAATTCATCATAAAGAGTCCCTCCTTCTCCATGAAGTCGGCCAACATTTGGCCCCGGGGGTTCCGGTCTCCAGTTCCAAATTGCCCCACTCTCAGCTCATTACCGAATCGTTTGCCCAGCTTCGCGTTAAAGTCCCCCATGACCACAGTGAAATAGGAGTTAGAGGTATGTATGGCTCTGGATATGTCCTCATACATAACCTCGACTTCATCGTCGGAGTGTGTCGAAGTGGGTGCGTATACCTGTATAACCTTCAACGAATACCGTTTGGTGATTCTGAGTATAAGGTACGCAACCCTCGACGACACACTCTCGATTTTCACTAGGTTGTTCACGAGGGACTTGTGGACTATGAACCCGACACCACCTTGGGATATTTGGTCACCCTCCCGGTAATAGAGCAGGTTTCCGGATTGCAGTATTATCGAGTCCTCCCCCTCTCTTCGGACTTCAGATAATCCTACAATATCCCAATGTAACCTGCTCAATTCTTCCTCCAGTTCGGTTATCTTCTCGTCGGCCCGCAGTGTACGTGTGTTATATGTTGCCAGGGCCAGAGGTCGTCGGTGTTGGTAACGCGGAATCTGCCGGGGATTCTTAGCACCCCCTGCCCTGCCGTAACCACGGCTGTTACCACGGCTGGGAATAGCAGGGCTGCCGGGGACTGGGGGCCGCGGTTTGGTTGTGACCATCATTTGAGGGGATTTGCCATAATCGCCACGCTTGGCAGACGGGTTGGCGATCGCAGTAAGGTGGACATGGTACTCAGGAGAACGCTGCTGCCCGTTCTCTGGTGTATATATTTCCCTCGGGACGACTTTTACGTCCCCCCACGGGATGAGAGGGGGTGGTGATATTCTTAGGCCGTCACCACACAGCGATACTATACTAGATGATATATAAATATACGGTACATACACCAAAATGACATTTTTTACAATTTTTGTCAGTCTGTCTGTCTATTTGTTCCGGCTAATCTCTGAAATGGCTGGACCGATTTTGACGGGACTTTATTTATTGGCAGGTAGCTGATGTAATAAGGAGTAACTTAGGCTACTTTTATTTTAGAAAAAGTCTTTTATTTTACAAGAAAAACGATATAAACTAATTAACACGCGGACGAAGTCGCGGGCACAGCTAGTCTTTAATAAAATTAATCATCATCGTCATAGCAGCCGATGTACGTCCACTGCTGAACAAAGGACTCCCCCAAAGATCTCCACAATTGCCGGTCTTGCGCTATCCGCATCGAGCGACTCCCGCGACCCTCAGAAGATCATCGGTCCATCTTGTAGGGGGCCTGCCCACACTGCGTCTCCCGTTTCGTGGTCGCGACAACAACAACAAAACTAATATTAGTTTCCTTGAATTTCTTTCTGATAATTATCATCACTGTTTGCTGTGTGGTGACGGCGACAAATATCAGAATCAGAATATCATCACCCCATCTCATCCCGTGGGGGGCGTAGAAGTCGACCCGAGGGAATATCTACCAGAGGACGGGAAGCAGCTTCCTTCTGAGTACTACGACCATCATACTGCGATCGCCAACCCGCCTGCCAAGCGTGGCGATTATGGCATATCCCCTCAAGATGATTCTTGAGGGAGGCTTGTCCAGCAGTGGACTTATTTAAGCTGTAATGATGATGATGATGAATTATCATCATTATCATGTAAGCAGAATGACGGCCATTCTTGAACTAAGGACTTCCCATAAGATTCAAATCCCGTGTTCATGCCCGCTTGAGTATGTTTCGCCGGACCGTCTCAACTGGGTCGTGTTGAAACCGGTAGTAGATGAACCCACTGAGTTTGTTTCGCTGGGTCTTCTCAGTTGGGGCGCATTGGATCCGGTGGTAGCATTAAAGCGCGACCGTCGTTATTAACACAAGGTCCGTCATCATAATAATACCTTAATATAGACAGAACCATTGACAATATATAGTAAAAATATTAGACTTAAACTTGATAATTAAACATAATCTCTTGACAATAACTTGATACGAGCTAGGTAAAAATAAATTTTATAAATGTTTTCATACAATGTGTACCTAAATATCTATGTTACTAGAAATAATAATGTATACAACTATATTACTACAAACATGTTCTGACTATTTACAAGCGCTTTTTTAAAGTCTACGTGTATAAAAACCTTTTTTATTTATTTATTTTCACAGTGGACTTGTACCCATCATTTATGCCATAATCATCAAGCTTAGAGTATTATCTTACGCACTATATCCGACGTCCCCTGGTTGGTTACTAATAGTGTAATCCACCAAAATTTTAAAATTAACACAGTGAAGGAAGAAATAAGACTGTTTTCTGAAAACTACTTGGCACTGCAGTTGAATAGCCAGGATTATCCTAAACGCCTCAGAAGGCATGACATCCTGAAGCTTAGAGAGAGGGTGTAGCTTCACTTACACAGGAGTAGTGTTCTCATTGGAGTGCACACTCACCACGCCAATAATCTACAACTCATCCGCTCAAAGTCATACGACTGATTGCAGATCATATAACAAAAAAAAAAAATACATCATCAATCTTTTTTTTTTTTTTTTTACTTATTCAAACATACAGCTACCATTATAGGTTAAACCCAATTCGATAGTGACTTACTAAAAAAACAATCTTATATGACTAAATATACATAAAATTAACATTATCAAAATTAATAAAACTATCAACATTATTAAACTTATCAACATTATTAAAAATGAAAATTTCTTTTAAATTATTAGATTAGCCTTAAAAAGCTAGTTACATAATGCATACAGAGTTACTCGTGCGAACTGGCTCAGTGAACAAGAAAATAAATCAATTTGACCCGCTACAGAATTAAGAACCACCATAGTTCGAGTGAGAGGAGTGTTCTCCAGTAATTTGGTCCTACTTCTGGGTATCGCGAATAAGGCTGGCTTGCGACGCCGTTGTAAATACCCATCAGGTACACTTAATCCCATCCATTTTAGCAATTCTGGATTACTTATTTTTCCCCTTAAAACTTTAAACATATATATCTTGACGGGTAGCTATTACATAATGGTGGCTGGTGTGTCCCTAAGACGACCCATGGGTCCGTATGGGGTAGCCCTGTTATTTTTTCTGGGTCGAAACCACTCGGCTAAGCAAGCCATACGATATTCAAAAGAGTATACCCCTTGGAACATATATTAGTTGCACCTTTTAAGATAGTTCCTGTGCGTAAGTGAGTGAGCTACGGGGAGAGATAACCCGGTCCAGTACTAAAAAAATTAGAGGTGTCAAGGAACACCCGGATGGAACGAAGTTATTTCTTATTATTTATTATGTACAAAAAACCTGTATATACCCAACAAAAATAATCGTCGCGACACCACACTGTTCAATGCGAAATAGAAATGAAAATATCTGGTTTGCTTTCTATAAGAGAGAGAGAGAGACAGACAGAGAAACATGCGCACGCCGCACAGCTGCAAAAAAGTGTCGTGACAACTTTTCGTAAGAATTTTTTCCGTTCCCCCTTTCACAACGCGCGATAAGGACAAAAATACATAAATATCTTGATATATATTATAGATAAATTACACTCAGACACAGAACAAATAACTATGCCCATCACACAAAGATTTGTCCCAGGTGGAGATTGAATCCACACCACGACTCCTCAGACCAACAGGTCAATAAGCTAACATGTTTATCGGTTTTTGTTGACTTGTTGCTATAAAAAATAAAACGGAATTGACACCAACGTTACGTTATGAACAATAAACCTACCTATAACATTTTCCTTATTCTTTATCATCCAACGTAAAATCAAATGTTATATCCTTTATTTACCGAGAAACGGAAGAGTGCTCAAGTTATATTTCGTTACTATTCCAATGTATATAAGTTTCTTAGAAATATTGGTCACAAATCATCGCACCATTGGGTTTTTATAGTTTCAACTAAAGCCTTATAGGGGCTAAAAGTCATGAGTAGTGTTGAAAATGACTAAAGTGACTGAAGACTTAGACTGACTGTCATTTACGGTCAAGTTGGTCAAAAATGGTCATTAACTGTCAAAAATGGTCATTTTCAGTCTATTTGATTTCAGTAATATTTTAGTACCCTTCAAATTTTTGTCGTTTATAAAAGTCTATAACTTCGAAATTGAAACAAAAAAGTGGTTTTTATGACTTATAGTATTATTATATAGTGTTAATCATTGTACATTTCTAATCATGCGTGCTTTTAAGACAAAATGACAACGTCGCATCGCCTCGCGCATCGACTTTGATGTCGTCTTATCCTCTCATGACATAATACAAAATAAAACGTTGCTTCATTTAAACTTGCATATAAATTGGGTACCTAAACAAATAAATAATTGGGTGGTAGTCGAGAATAGACAATAATATTTGAGTCAAATTGACTGAATTTGACTGTAAATGACCGGTCATTTAAGGCTTATGACAATTGTGACAAGTCATATTCAGTCATTTTACATCTCTAGTCATGAGTGGTGTTACAAGTGGCGTCGTACGCGTCTCAGTCAATTTAAAATAAGTACCTGTTCCCAACTTTTCGTTACGACTATTCCGTAATGCGTGTTTGGTATTTCGAGGTATTTTTAAAGTCAATGTACTGAAGTCTGACCAGTAGTGATAACGCTCCAACCACTTTTTACCACATCACACTTTTCGTTGGCAATATATCATTGGTTTAACGGTGTCGTATTCAAATACAGATGATGAAATCTTTGAATAACTATATAGCCCTTACGAAAAACTCTGCCTGTCACTAAAATAGTTACGAACACTGTACGGGCTAAGTGCGTTGCACTTGCACCGACAGCATTTAACCGTAGCGCGTGGTTTCATAATTATTATATTAATGTAATTTCATTAGTAGTGAATTGTACCTCGATCGGCTACCACGTCGAGTCACATAACTATTCATATATTATACCATACTACTCACCACCATCTCAACCTCATCTTAGACTAGTGTTCAGTGAATACACCATAATAAACAACTATCTAACCTACGACTTTCTCTTATCACCACGCACTAGTCTATACAAACACTTTTTGCTAATTAATATGAATATCCATTCTTTATTGTTATTAGTATAATTATGTACATATGTATGTAAGGTATGTATACGTAAAATATGTACATGTTATTTAGTATTCGTATTTATATTATAAAATAATTTTGTAGTTAGTTTTATTTGCATGAAATATTTCGTGCCCTTTTCTTTTTTTCTTTTTTCTATGCTCTTTTTTGAAGTTATACTTCTTTTGGCGCGATGGAGAAAAATGATGAGAGTGAATTTTTACGAAGCGCGCGCACACCGACACCAAAAAATTTAACAGCATGAAGTTAGTTCTAGGTGGTATGAGAGTGAATTTTTACGATGCGCGCGCATCGTAAAAATAACAGCATGAAGTTAGTTCTAGGTGGTATGAAAATGTATGAGAGTGAATTTTACGATGCGCGCGCATCGTAAAAATAACAGCATGACTTTAGTTCTAGGTGGTATGAAAATTGATAACTATGTTCAAGTTGTATATTAAGAAGTATAACTTCTAACGCGTGTACATAAGTACACACAAGTTTTTGTTTTATATCAGCGGGTGACTAACAAGCAAGTGGGTCACCTAATGGTAAGTGATCACCGCCGCCTATGGACACTGGCGACACTAGAGGAGTCGCGGGTGCGTTGCCGGCCTTTAAGAGTCAGCAAACAAGTGTTGCTGACCCTTCACCCCGCCGCAATGAGCTCTGGCGACCTTACTCACACTCCGAAACACAACATTAAAATTATTAAAATTATTATTAAGGAATGTCTTCTGTGAGGTGGAGGTACTTCCCCAGTCGGGCTGCTCTTTGAGCGAATGAACGCTATGCCCTACCTCTCTTCTTTCTCTCTAATACGTGGTGCACTACCCTCTCTTTTTTTAATATATTCTCGAGTCCATCCTAAGGTCGTCGGGAAGAGATCACTGACTGCTTTCAAGCTTATAGCACACGACTGAAGTGAAACTTATAATATACTAAATGCCTATGAATGAAAGAGACAAAGAAAATATGTACTCGCTCCTCTCTCTCTCTCTCTTGCCTCTACAAAACGTAACTCAGAGACAGTTACGTTTCTTTCGTTACTTTCTATCTTCACTAACTGTTAGTAAAACTTCTTTTTGTCTTGGGAGTAAGCTGGTGAATACGTGTCGGAGTGTTACGAAAACTGTGATCGAACGAGGCGAACGGAAATTGTGAGGAACACAATTTCCGTTCGCCTCGTTCAATCACACTTTTCGTAATGTACACGTATTCACCAGCTTACTCCCAAGACAAAAAGAAGTTTTACTTCAATAAACTGCTTTTATATTTTAGAGTGACTTCCAAATATCACATTAATTATTTGTTTACTAGTCCTCGTTTACGCTATCTGTGTTCTTTATAAATAGTTCGTAGTCAAACGCTTTAATATAAACCCTCGTAGCGAAGTCGTAGCTATATAACTTTCACGACCCATTCGTCAAAACAAGTGCGATTGTTGGTTTATATTTAGGAGCAGTTTATGTCTCTTAGTCAATTTTATGAATAGTAGTTTATTTGATATTTTTGAACATTTTTGCTAATGATTCGTAGCATTTCGTAGCAACGCCCGTAGTTATGGCGTAGCAACTAGCTTGACAGCCATTCTCAAACATCGGTCTCCAATATATAGAAGAAAAATTGCAAACATTTATCTATATATTTTTCTTATTGCAAATCATTTGGCGTCTGTAAATTACAGAATACTAACTGTGTCCCACGGTTTTACCCGCGTTATACTTTATGAATTATAGCCTCTGTTAATCCAGGGTGTCAGCTAACTCTATACCAAATTTTATTAAAATCGCTGTAGCCATTTAGACGTGAAGAAGTAACAAACATGATATTAGTGTGACAATTACAAAAGTCGCTGGACGCCAAAATAATATTTCTTATTGTCTTAAGTACTTTAATCGAAAAACTCTTTTTTTACTTTAAATAATTCCATTATATGAGTTTAAAGTAGTTTTGATTGGCTGAAGGAACATGTATTGTATGGTTAATATCATAATGAAGCAACGATGAGAAGCAATAGTTTTAGTTTGATTGACTTTGACTGCACGTGTGGCGCAGCGGCTAAGACAGTCGCCTCGCCACTTCGTGTCGCGAGTTTGAGTCCCGCGCCGGACTAGTATTTGTATGACCCATAAGCAGTTGTTCTGAGTCTGGATGGAATTTTTGTCCGTCCATTATATGTTTGTAAAGTACCCCGCGACACAGGAGCTAGATTCCCCAGTGCGGGCGTTTTCGGGGAAAAATATATGTTTGTTATGCCAACGCCCGCACTAGGGAAATTAATCCCTGTGGATCCAGGACATGAAGTGGCGAGGCAACTGTCTTAACCGCTACGCTGCGCGCACTGCTAAACGCCAATATAACTTGTGTTCTTCGTGAAATTGAGCCCTATTTATATGAAGCTGTTAACCAAAATTGTTTCATCTGAAAGAAAGAAAACCTTTATTCATAATACATAACAATTACAATTATAGTAGGCAGTACACAGTAACAGTGCTGTGTACCATAAATGGGTGTTAACTTCAGCATTAGCTACAGCCAAAACTTATATAGTGCTGGTATTATAGTAGGGCCAAAGATTGACGCCCTAAATATAATTTCTGCACAGTTTTTAATAAAAAAAATGCAATTACATAGTAAGTGTTCCTACCCAATTACAAAAACAAAATAAGTTATAATAGTATCGACGAGAATTCTTAGATTATCCTAATCTTAGAGTATCCTAAGTGGATCATCATGTCAGCCAAAGTACGTCCCCTGCTGGACAAAAGCCTCCCCAAAGAATGAGGGCATACTTATATGTCATAATCGACCCGCCGTGCAAACGGGTTGGCGATCGCAGTTTGACGGTCACAGAAAAACGCTGCTGCCCATTCTCTGGTAAGAATTCCCTCGGTCGATTTCTACGCCCCGGATGGGATGAGATTGGGTGATGATATTCTATGCCGTCACCACACAGCTGGATAGCTCTCATAAAATAACATGAAAACTGGGTCAATGTATCATCAATACAATGGTAATACCAGAAATAAAAGAAAATTAAAAGTATTAAAAAAGAAAATAATAACATTAAAAAAATATAGAGTAAAAGTGATTTGCAAATGAACATACCGACTACAGGATACTGCACCTAGAGCGGAGTCGTAGCGACAATTTGACTGAAATAATATTCCATACATAATGTCATCGGATATCCTTTAAAATATTATCAAAATGACAACATCGCGTAAACAGGTTTTTTTTATCATTTTAAAGTTCGCGCTCTTAATGATAATAATAATAATATCTGGGGACAATGTGACACAGATCATCCTAGCCCCAAAGTAAGCAAAGCTTGTACTATGGGTACCAGGCGACGATATACGTACTTATATAGATAGATAAATACTTAAATACATAGTATACATCCATGACTCAGAAACAAATATTCGTGCTCATCACACAAATATTTGCACTTACCGGGATTCGAACCCAGGACCACCAGCTTCGTAGGCAGGAGCACTACCAACTAGGCTATGGTGACCGTCAATGTAAACACTTTATTATCACCAAATTACCGAGGTAAATAATTAAAGATGAAATTGTGTTCCGGATCCTACCGCGTCGTTTATAGGGTTACTTCTTAAGACTTAATTTCTGTATGGTATCACACTACACCATATCCAATACATCATCATCATAATCAGCCGAAAAACGTCCATTACTGGACAAAGGCCTCACCCAAAGATCAATATTACACAAAAAGAGCGGCCAAGTGTGAGTCGGACTCGCCCATGAAGGGTTCCGTAGCAGCAAGTATTTGAGTTGATTGAATAAAAGATGAATTGCGGTTTTCGATTTATGACTATTAAACAAAAACTTTTAACTAGATCTCGTTCAAACCAATTTTCGTTGGAAGTTTTGCATATTAAGGTACATCATATATTTTTTTGAGTTTTATCATTTTCTTATTTTAGAAGTTACAGAGACACTCATTTTACCACTTTGGCATTGTCTCTCGCGCAAACTATTCAGATTAGAAAAAAAAATAATAGAAACATAATATCATTAACACAATATCATTTTTGAAGACCTATCCATAAATACCCATATATATGGGTTCAATGAAAACGTTTTTTTGAGTTTCAGTTATAAGTATGGGAAACCCCCAAATTTTATTGGTTTCTTTTCTATTTTTGTGACAAAATCTTAATGCGGTTCACAGAATACATCTACTTACATAATTTAAATAGTGCAGCTCTTATAGTTTCGGAAAAAAGTGGCTGTGACATACGGACGGACAGACTGACATGACGAATCTATAAGGGTTCCGTTTTTGCCATTTGGCTGCGGAACCCTAAAGATAGCAAAGTGTTTGGCCTTCTAGAAATGAACACAGTATGCATTAAACATAAATAAAAGTGGTTACATAGCAGTCAATTTGTAATTTAAACTAAAAGACATAAAAAACAATAAAACTTAGTTACAGTGAAATAAAATATAAATTTCGTTGTAAAAGTTATTGAGTTATTGCGTATCTTTAAGTACAGCTGGAATCTCGCATATACGTCAGGGTTATAATATTGGTGGAGCTTGAAATGTCGAATTGAATCATAGTCATATCCAAGTTTGGAGACGTTAAGTAAGTAATCATATATCTACTTTTTCAAACGCAGTTGTACTAACTAGTGTAGCTACTAATAGCGTAGTTTACTTATATTAGAATACCGTAGCAGCCATGCATTGTAATTTCCGTCGTAGCACATGCTACGAAATTTTATTAGTTCAGTTCGCCTAATTCACAATTCAAAAGTATTTTTATTTTACAATCAATTGATAGAATTTCGTAGTCAGACGCGCGTAGCAACTCGGCATTGTAATTTACATCAGCCATAGAATTTGTGTAGAAACAAAACAGACTGGGGGTAGAACATCTCGCTTATTATGTTGAGCGGCGCATGTTGTTGTTATAATGTTAGGAAGTAAGAACTTTGTGTGGGGTTGGCTCCATGTTTTGACTCGTAAATTAATATATTTACATAGAAGAAGAGGTTACTGATTTTCATTAGGTAACATTGTGATTTATTTACATGAGTGTTTGCGTTCGGGAGTCGACCTATATTGTTACTGATTCTAGAATAAATGGAAAAAAACAAATTTCATTAAAATGTATACACCATCATTTAATACCAGATGTTTATGTTGTGTGTATACTCATGTTTTAACAAATATATACATCCTGTGTTTATTTGTTAAAACATGAGTATAAACACAAGATAAACATTGTTTATAGGAAGTGATCAGTAGGTACTTCAAGATTTACCTTTACGGCGTACAAATTTTATTTTTAAAATACAATACAATTATTCTTATTATTTAATACTAATTAAATTTAAAAAAAAGTGTATTAATTCATGTCAATATTTTATTGTATTGTATTGTTTAATTTTATTGCGGACAAATAAATCCATAGAGTGTTAGTAACATAAAAATAACTTATTTTCTAGTGTTAGTATTTACAATTAACCTTACAAAACGGCAAATAATTGGCGACTTGTGGTTCTCGGCTATAATTTTCAGAATGCTATTCTGACTGTCTCTCACTCTTCGCACAAGAGATGCTGTTTTTTTGCGTATAATCGCATGAAAATCGTCGGTACGAGCTTGGGCAAACATTTCCGACGCACTACAGTAACGAGGCAGTCTCAATAGCATTCTGAAAGCATTATTATACTGGACGCGGAGGACATCTAGCGTTCCCTTGTTGTAGTTGAACCATAGATTGCCCGTGTACAGACTCTGACAGTATGCCTTAAACAGGGTGATCTTAACTTGGTCTGTACATCGCGCAAACCTACGGGCCAACATGTTGCTCCGGACCGCCAGAGCCCTCCGTTCCCTCTCAATGTCCAAATTGTCCTTGAGGTCGTCAGCAAGAAAATGCCCTAGGTATTTAATGGTGGATACCCTGTTAATTATTGAACCGTTCAAAAGTAGATCGGGTCCATTCCATAGACGCTTGCCACCGACCTCAAAGATCATATATTCACACTTTTTTACATTATACAGGAGACCGTGCGAGTCAGCATAGGCCTCACATAACCTAAGTAACTCTCCAATTGAATTCACAGTCGGTCCCAAGAGCACCATATCGTCTGCATAGCTGATGTTGTTTACACTAACTCCACCAACGCTGCATCCGACACGCATGCTGCTAAGTCCGGCTACGAGCTCATTCACGTATAGGTTGAAGAGCCTAGGAGACGAGAGACCACCCTGCCTCACTCCGCACTCCAACCTATACGGATCAGAGAGTGTACCGTCCCACTTCACATGGTTGGTTTGGTTTCCGTACCAATACTGAAAAACTCGGCAAATCTCAGTCGGTATACCCCTGTCTCTCATTTTTCCCCATAGCACATCATAAGAAACTAGGTCAAACGCCTTGGAGAGGTCGAGGAAACAGGCATACACCGGCGTTTTGCGATCTAAATAATATTGAACAGTATGCTTGAGACTTAAAATTGCGCTTTCGGTGGATAGTCCAGGACGAAACCCGAACTGTGCATCATGAAGATGTATGTAGTTATTTAAGCAAGAATCAAGCACTCTGTCCAACACCTTCGCTATTACCGTTGCCAGTGAAATAGGACGATAATTGCCCTTGTCCGATATATCACCAGTCCTGTTCTTCACAATGGGAATTATGATGGTCTTCATAAGATCAGCAGGTAAGTACGCGTGGCTAATACACATTGTGAAGAACATAGATAGGACACGCGACAAATGGATACCTGCATGTTTTAGGTGCTCAATGCTGAGCCCGTCATGTCCTGGAGATTTTCCTCGGCTCATATTATATATGACTTTCCTTACTTGTTTAGCTGAGAAACGTATCAGAGGAATCTCTCCACGACAGCCGGACTCAGGAGTGATCACCTCAGTTGAGGGACCGAGTGGGGATTTAATTCTAAAATGTTCTTTGAACATATTCGCAATGCCCGCCGCGTCACTTATGCCATCTACACATGCTGAGAGATTAGGCTTTGTTTCAAATTTTGCGGTTGACTTCCAGAATTTACCAAAATCTTTATTAGCGAGTTGTGTGGCTAACTTATTCATAGCAATTTGCTCAGCATTATTTTGACAAAACTTTAATCTGCTTTTAAAAATTTTTCGTTTCTCGTGCATTTCATCATAAGAAGGGCCTGATGAAGGACGATTTTCCATTATCCAGGCCTGGAAACTACACCTAGCCTCACAGTGAGCAGATCGAACATATTCATTCCACCCACAGACACGCTTACCCCGCCTCGGTTTCCCAACAAAAGTCATTTTAGATTCCCTAGCTGACTCACACAGTATCCCTACAATACGCTCATACAAATTATCCAGAACAACTTTATGTTCTGCCAAACCGCAAGGCCCGTTTGCGCAACACATAAACTCATGGGGGAAATCAACATCCCGCAACTTACTGTTACATAAATGATGATAATTTAGTGTTTCTGACTTATCTCGTTCACCCCATAAGACAAAGTCGCGGCCAGTGTCACGAGTCCTCAATTTAGACCTCACTATTTCAAAATCACAATCGAGATGCATAGGCAGATGATCCGAAACATAAACATCTTCGGACACATAAACATTTTTTATTGTTTGCCACGCTGATGCTGATACTAAACAGTGATCTAGCCATCTCTTACTTCCATAGACATCGCTTATAAAAGTGTATGTATCACTGTTCAATCCCCTCATTTCCACGTCAGCACAAATCCAGGATTGATCTGTACAGAACTCTAACATCTCTTTATAAAACAATTCATGAGGGTGAGCATTAAAATCACCCAAAACATATACATTTTCTATACCACAACTTTCTATGGTAGCACTAATCTCACTTAGCACATCTGTAAAGAATGGTAAGTTGTCTGGACAATTTGTAGGCATGTACACAGAAAAAACAATAATACTACGGCCCTTTGTAGTCGCTGTGATAGCTACCAGTCTGGGACTATTACATTGAACAACAGTGACCGACTCAAATAAGCCTTTTCTCCAGAGAATAGCAACTCCCCCATGTGGTCTTCCTCTCAATAATCCCTGAGTGGTATCTACAGCCGACTTACCCGTATACTCAAAGTCGGAGCTTATCCTCCCAAGCACTGAAATTTCATGAGGAAGTAGCCAAGTCTCTTGGAGCGCCACCAAATCAGATAACATACATAAACCTTTAATATCATCTATAGACCTTTTAGCCGACTTACAATTAAAGCTGCTTAACTTAAGATATGTATTATAAATTTTACGAACCATGACTTAAAATATAATACTAGACTTTAACTTTAGACTCCTGGTTCGTTCGATACATAAAATGTACAAAATGCCTAAACACAATACCATCCGGCCATAATTTATCATTTAAAAACAAGTCAACTTTGTGTTTAGAGACATATAATTTGTATGCGTTATACTTTCGGACTGATTTCATGTTTATCTTTTTTAAAGTTATTACTTCACTTGTTTTGTCCTTTATATAGCTAATAATATCATTTTCACTTGCTTCCGGACTGACATTGGATATAAGCAACGGTACTTTAATGTCCGCAGCCCGAAATTTACCACCCATCACAGTCGAAGCCGTTCCTTTCCGGCTAGTTAGCCTATTGTGTTTGTAATGCTTATTCTGAACTAACTTCCAGTCTGAGTCCACATCAATAACACCCCCTACCATTTTCCCACTACTCACGTTCACATCACTCGAACTCGCCCAACGTTCATTCTTCTGCGCACCTAATATCGAAGGCAGGAACTCATTTGAAACTGACTCGCGCGTTATCGCCGCTGTGTTAACGGGAAATCTGCCGCTAGTAGGGGACCTTGGCGTATTCATGCAGTTTGTCGGTAAAACAGGTTCCTTACCATCTATCGTTGCACTTTTGTTAGTCATGCAATTGATCTCGCTCGCACTCACTGTATCCGTCGTCCCTTCTCGCTCATCAATGCATCTATGAATTTCTATCGCATTATTCTGTTCTAGTAAGACAGAGATGCAATTATTCCCACACTCATCGGGCGTTGGTGACGCGACCTTCACCGTCGTACCGTTAACCTTTGAATCAGCTGTTAACGGTTTAATAGGCATATATTGCAAGTCACTTGGGCCGCTATCTAAATTAACACTGTTTTGTAGACATGCTCCTCTTGTTGTGTTAATATTTATATCAGGCTGGTGGCTATCAATTAACGATGCATGCCTCATATTTTCAACTTCCAACTTAAAAAGATCAAACTGTTCCTTTGTGACTGTTTTTTCCTCCAGGAAACTAACCTTATTTTGCAGTTTTAATATATCCTTCAAGAGTCGGGTAACATCCACATGATCAAACGAGACTGGAGGTAACTTGTGTAAGTCTTTTGCCACAAATATTGGGAACAATTCTGGATTCGTTCCCTTCAGCAGGCAAATTATGTCATCCAGATCCCGTGACATTTTCTTTTTACCATCTTTACGCCGGATAGGCATCTTCTTTCCGCTTGGAATCGCCCCGAATAGCAAGGTCTTGGCCTTCACAATTTCATCCGCAGTGAAAGAGGAAGTACACAGCTGATGCACACTTTCTTCATCCATAACATCCAACACACTACTTAGAAACGCCAATAGTTCATTAATAACAACATTACAGCTGTTGCACTTCACAGTGTTTACGTTTTGCGACATAGTGAGTCACCGATCTTATCGGCACTGTCAACGCGTAGTCGCTCGGTCGCGTACGCAACAAGACTGAGATTTTTTAATTAAAATTTTTTTTATTTTATAGTAAAATGTTATTTCTAATCGCGTATAATAATAGTAGTGAAAATTATACTTATAATATTTTGTTATTAGAAGATCATTTACGGAACAATAACATTAGATATAATTTAAAAATAGGTAGAAAGTAATTTATTTTTCACTTCCGCATACATAATACATATGTATGTATTTAGAAATATATAAGTAAGTTTATCAGTTATCTAGTTACTATAGTACAGGCTCTGCCTAGTTAGGGTTCAGATGGCAGTGTTTAAGTTGTCCCAAGATATTAATTATTATGTTTATAACTTTAACCATATTACTTAACCAAAACTCATCAGGAAAAGAGGCGACAAGGAATGCCATCATAACCATTTACGAAGAAGCAACGTAGCGAGCTCATCAACAAAAAAATATGTGATATGATTATCGCTGCGAAATTGATATTTTTTATATTAGCCACAGTATTATTAAACCGGCCACTGTTATAATATCCAAAAAGTAAAAAGCATAATTTACTTAATTCTGCAACTAAGTAGAGGCTAAGAAAACAAAGTGTCGCGGTCATCACAATTCGCGAAGTACTTAAGAAATATAATCCTCAGAACATCGGGTCGACGGAACCGTCAAATTAACTTAATTGCATTTGTAATTGGCAACGCAGGGGACCGCAATAAAATGAGAATATTTTCCATCCTTCCCCTGCCGAAATATTCGACCAGCGAGACCACAGACGCCCCGAATAAAAACACAACAAGAAATTATGACAACATTTTACAAACGACAAAAAACGTAATTATATAAGCAGAACATGATTTCGGTAAATGTTACGTATCGTTGGTAAAATAAATGTTGTATAATATAATATCCTGGAACATTATTCACACACGACCATCTGATCTCAAAGTAAGCCGACCTTGTACTATGGAAACCAGATAACTGATATACTACATATACTACTTTTTTTTTTGTAAATACATACTTGTATAGATAAATTACACCCAGACTCAGGACAAACTGATATGTTCATGCACACAAATATCTGTCCTGTGTGGGAATCAGATTCGATCTATGTTCGGTAGATACTTGTCTTTCACGCCGCAGGTCTGGGTTCGATTCCCACCCAGAATAGATATTTGTGTGCATGAACATGTCTGTATGTTCTGAGTCTGGGTGTTATTAATAATTATTATCTATATAAGTATGTTTTTACAAAAAATGTAGAATAAGTAATAGGTATATCAGTTATCTGGTTTCCATAGGACAAGCTCTGCTTAGTTTGGGACGTGTGTGAATAAGGTCCCAGGATATAATTATAGTTATGAAATGAAATGAAATGAAATTTATTCAGCACTTGGGTATTATCATACACTTGTACTTGTCAAGGTCACAATGCAGTACATAAACATAGTGGATAGTATAAAATTTACAAAAAAAATTAAGTAGTCCGTCCGTGCGGTTTGTTTTATCGCATATATTTTCTGAAATTCTTAAATAAATAACAAGTTACTAATCTATTATTTTGAAATTTAGTTCTACTATATTAAAATTAAAGAATGGAAGACTAAAGCAAAAAGACGAAATTCTAAATGAGGGTGTGATCACATGCACGGGATCACCGATCGCGCGTTAATGGGCCAAAGCGATTCTCGCCGCTGAGGAACCTACCCTAGCTAGCCTACGGCTTTCTCTAGCTACCTAGGTGTACGAAATTAACGTTAATATTGCAGCTAGTGCTTAGACGGTACCAAATAAAACAGTCACCGAATTTTTTTGTCCCAGGTTCTTCAACCATATGCGTAGATCTATATTAAGTATTTTTCTTTTTCATTATCATCTGATTATAGACTTAATTCTTAGCGTTACATGGATTCTCCGTACGGAAGCCGAGTCCATCGCGTGATAGAGAAGGAAACACTCGACTGAGTCTGATACTTGCGACTACGACGTAAGTTTTAGGCACCCCTGTGATGCATCAACGCTCACCTTCTCTGTTTTTCAGGGTTCCCTTCTCTTCCTAGCCAAATTTGGTATGATCCTAATAATGCCGCTTTTGATACTCGTTATAATTCGAACTTACGGAAGTTCTTGATAATCCTAGTCTTTTAATAGGTTGTTGGGAAATATTGCTGGTATACTCCTCGCATCCAGTTCCACGGCATATAAATTAATCACAAAGCCGTTTTTGGTTAATTCATTTTCACTGATAGATGATAGATCACGTGATAGATGAGGGCCCTTACCCTCACTTTCTCTGTCTCTCAGCTATGCCTCCTCTTCCTAGTCAAATTTAGTATGACCTTAATAATGTCCATTAGATACTCGTTCTAATATAAAACTAACGGTAGTTCTTGATAATCCTAATTCTTGTAATAGGTTGCAGAGAGATTTTGCTGGTACCCTCGCTCTCACTTCCACGGCATATAAATTAATCTCAAAACCGTTTCTGGTTAATTCATTTTCACTGAATAAATTCTTTTACGTAAACGTTAATTCTTAGCATTGCATAGGTTCACCTTGTGGAAACCGGGTCCATCGCGTGATAGAAGAGGGCCCTTTGTGATACATCAACGCTCATCTTCTCTGTCTCTCAGTGTTCCCCCTCTTCCTAGCCAAATTTAGTATGACCTTAATAATGCCGCTTTGGATGCTCGTTCTAATAGAGAACTTGATCGACGGGAGTCCCACTATTTGGCTTGATCCTCTTACCCTGCGGAGAGACGTGGCGTCTCTATGTGTCCTCTACCGCATTTATCACGGGGAGTGTTCAGAGGAATTGTTCCAACTTATACCTGCCGCCACATTCCGCCACAGACCCTCTCGCCAAAAGTGGAAATTTCATCCTTATCACCTGGATGAATGGTCATCTACCACTGTGCGTTTCACAGGAAACTTTTTGCCGCGCACTACCGCTCTGTGGAATCAATTAGCTGCGGAGGTATTTCCGATCCGGTATGACATGGCAACCTTCAAGAAGCGAGCCTATTCTTTTCTTAAAGGCCGGCAACGCACTTGTAGCTCTTCAGGTGTTGCGATTGTCTATGTCTACGGCGGTGATCACTTACCATTAGGTGACCCACTTGCTCGTTTGTCATCCTATTATATATATAAAAAAAAACTTACGGAAGTTCTTGATAATCCTAAGTCTTTTAATAGGTTGAAGTGAGCTTTTGCGAGTATACCCCTCACACCCACTTACTACGCAGTTATTATATTTACTGAACAAACGTATATTCATTCTTTCTTTCAAAATTGTTCTTTTATGTACACGTTAAGGCGAATATGTTGTTAGACATATTACTACACAAATTGTTTAGATGCCTACCACACTAAGGCTTATTATAGATATATAACGTAGATATCAGCTCAAAAAGTGTGCCCGAACTCTGCCCCTAATTAGTTTTCTTCCATTTAGGAATAATCTGTATCACAAAGTCGGATAATTAATGTTTCAAAGGAATAATTAGTTGCTTTATATTTATATAATAATGTTAATATCTTTTTACATAGTGATAAAATTGTAGGAAGCCGCTGGATGCGGGCCGCACAAGACCGGCCATTGTGGAGGTCCTTGGGGAGGTGTTTGTCCAGCAGTGGACGTCTTTCGGCTGATATGATGATGATGACATAGAATACCATAGTGATGCTTCGTTGGTCTAGCGGTAGCGTTTTCAACCGCAGATAATTAGGAATTGGGTCCAAATCCAAAAGTGAAATTAGGATTTTTACGTAAAGAAAATTTCTCAGTATCAGCCCGAAGTCTGGGAGTTGGTGTTATTACACCCCTGTGCCTCGAAGAGCACATAAATTCGTTGGTACCTGACCTCTTTCCGGTCGTGTAGCTAGTCGTGCCATCGGTTGATGAGAGTGATGGAATGGAAAGTGCCCCTGTGTTTATGCACAAACTTGTGCACTAAATATGTCCTGTGCAGTTGGCTAGTCTCCATTGAGAATGGCCGTTGTGGCCGAAATTCTGCCTGGAGGACATTATTATTATTATTACATAGTGGTGTGTGGCCGTCTTAGATATACCTTGATCTTCTCGTCTCTCACACGATCTTTTTGATTACGGTTTCACTAACTAGCTTCTAATCATTGTTCATCAATAAAAATAATAATCCAGAAACATTATACACACACGGCCATCTGATCCCAAATTAAGCAGAGTTTTTCCAATGCAAATCAGTTAACTGATATACTATTATTATATATTTAGCAAACTCGATAGGTATTTAATAAAAAGAAAGATAACTCTTAGAATCACAAACTTATTATTTTAAATAATATGATTTACAAGGTACAATGGCAATGTGGCAGTAACACAGTATAACGTCCGTCTATCTCTGGCGATGGAACAAGAAGGCCGGTCGGCAGGCGTGCGCGCCGCTCGGAGCCTCTGCGTGCCCCTCCACGTTCGATCACTCCACTTTCGATGACGTCACAAGCTCCGCCCGCTGCCTGAACTTAGACTCTGCTAACTCGGCCCCTCCTGACGGCGGTGCGCCCTCGCCCGCTGGAACATCGGGTTGCAGCTGTAGATCTCCAGATCCATGTACCTCCACTTCGACAACCAGGCACTCAGCACTAAATGGCAGACTCTCGTAGATATTGTCATCGACATCGCCTGTGAAAGATATTGCCTTTATTAGTTTTCAGAACAGGACTCAAAATATAAATTAAGAACTTGTTACTTTTATTATCTGGATCTGGATATTATATCCGGAATTGTACCGTTTGAGACGGTCTCCATCATAGCAGTGCCCGCAGGATGCATTGTAAGTACAAAGGACGTTAGAATAGGATCCATTATTGCAGTGCCCTCAGGATGCGAACCGTGCAGTGCCCTCAGGATGCACAATAAATACAAGGCAAGTTAGAATAGAATCAATTATCGCAGTGCCCTCACGATGCGAACCGTGCAGTGCCCTCAGGATGCACAATAAATACAAGGGATGTACCAGTCAGGATAGTGTCAATCATCGCAGTGCCCTCAGGATGCGATCAGTGCAGTGCCCTCAGGTTGCACAATAAGTACATGAGACGTACCGTTCAGGATAGTCTCAATCATCGCACTGCCCTCAGGATACGATCAGTGCAGTGCCCTCAGGATGCACAATAAGTACAAGAGACGTACCATTCAGGATAGTCTCAATCATCGCAGTGCCCTCAGGATGCGATCCAACAACACAATATTAAGCGGTAACAACTAAAGTGAAAGTTGGGTATGGCAGAAAAAGAATGAAAGTAAGATAAATGCAGTGGAAATGAGAGCTCTGAGAAGAATGTGTGGTGTGACTTTGAGAGGCAGAATTCGAAATACTGATGTAAGAGAGCGTTGTGGTGTGAAAGAGGATGTAGTCACAAAGATTGAAAAAGGCATGCTGAGATGGTTTGGCCATTTAGAAAGAATGAATGAAAGAAGATTGACAAAAGAAGTATACCTGGCCTGTGTGAATGGGACAACCGGAAGGGGAAGACCACGTCGAACATTCTCTGACCAAATTGGAGATGTTCTCAAGAAAGGGCAGGTCAGAAGTACCCTAAACCGGCGAGCATGTATGAAGAATATAAATCGTGACAAATGGAAATCCGTTGTCTCTGCCTACCCCTCTGGGAAACAGGCGTGAGTCTATGTATGTATGTACAACTAGGCTATCAGATGGTTATAAAATAAATACACGCAGAGCGCACCATACATAGCCAAACCGCATACTCATACTTGCAATCAAAGAATGTCGCGCACACATCATGTGTCCACTCCCCTCGTCACAATATTTTAAGCCACGGCTTGCACGTTCTTACCATACGATCCACGACCTTGTCTTCCTCACAAAAACTAGGTCAACCATACGGAAAGGCTGGGGCACTCTGCGGCGCTCGTTCACGCAAACATCCTGCTGCGCTCTGTTCTCTTCGAGCCAACTCACTAGCGCGCTGCCGCGCAAGTTCACCCAAAGATTCTCGGCTCGGACTGGCTGCTTCATATGCGATGTCGCGCACCAATGATCATACGCGGAGCTCCATCACTGCCAATTAATAAATTTAAAGGTGAAGATTTTATTCAGGCTGAGCTGTAAACTTCTACAGGATATTAGACCAACTTTCTTGTCAAAAGTTTAGTTTCCACACGAATCATGTAAATGACGGTGCGACAGTACCTGTCAAGCTGACCATCACCGTGATGAATCTCTGCAGTTATAAAATGTTTCAAACAACTTAAGTTTCTAATCTAGTAACAAAATTACGAGTTCTCATACATTCGGCCTTGATCTGATATAATTAAACAAGGAGTACCGAATAATGAAATAGAGTTTTCAAAAACGAGTTTTAGTTCATTAGTATCTGGTCTGCACATAAGAGGGTAGAGTAATAATAATGTCCTCCATGCCGGAAATCGACCACGGCGGCCACTCTCGATGGAGACTAGCCAACTGCGCAGGACATATTCTAGTGCACAAGTGTGTGCACAAACACAGCAGCACTTTCTATTCGGTCACTCTCGTGATCCGATGGATCCAGTAGTGACACGACCGGAGAGAGGTTAGGTACAAGACCGAAAGCCTTACGAGCTTTCCGAGGCACGGGGGTATAATACCGCCAACTCCCAGACTACGCACTGACATTCAGACGTTTTTCTTTACGGGAACATCCCAAAATTATTTTTTGGCGCGACCCGGGATTTGAACCCAGGACCTCATTATCTGCGGTTGAACTCGCTACCGCTAGATCAACGTAAATGCATTAACACGAACAAGCACGAAATTATTCCGGTTGTACTCTGGTAAACTTCCAAATGGGCAGTTTGGAATGGAACGTAACATTTATCCCACGAGGTAACACACTAGCGAGGCTCTTGGGACAAGTTTCATTGATTTCAAACGCAAATAAGACAATGGGCTGTATACTTTCCGGCAAACTGCATCAAACCTCGCCATGAGATCATGTACCGGCCGTAGCATGCGTTCTGCCACATCTGCCACTCAACAGCGCAAGCCCACAAAGACTGCTTGGCAGCACGCTGAACACCTTCCAGGGTATACACATTTCCGGGTCCAATCTCCCTGTGGACTAAGAGAATTTATTTACAAAGAGCACACTACTAAATCTGAACTCTTTTGGTTAGCTATAATAAAAGTCTAAGCACGTGGATCCAAAAGTATTTCGAAATAAGGGATTTTATTTTTCACCCCTATGTGCTCATGTTCGTCATGTAACATCCCCAAAGACTCAACAGAGGTCCCTTAAGAAATTAACAAGAACCACAGTATCAATACACAACATTACGCCTGGATACAAAAGGATACCATTCCGAGATTGAATTACTTCGTTCGCTGCCTATATTATTTGTCTCCAATTACAAGGCTTAGAAATCTGATGGACTCTTATTAGTTTAACATCGGCATCATCAGCATGTGGAATCATTATCCCCTTTCGTAATCAAAATCCTGGAAACAGTTCACTAACGCGGTACACGCGGTATTAGATCACATTGACGCTCGGTATATTTCAGAGCAATACAATAATAGTGGGAGTAGTCAGTGAGATCAAGAAATTGTCTTGCATGTCAGACTTTTTGTGACGAGAAAATATGTAACAAACCACATTTCTCAGTCTCGGTCACACCTGACCCTAACTCACTAGCCAGTTTTGAGATTGCCTACATGACTCTGATCTCACCTTGGTGAAACGTTTGTCCTCTGTATGACCTAGTATTTTACTAAATGTGGAAGTAATATCAGAGGATGTCTTCCGAATTAGTTTGATAACCGCGCTGCTAAGAAGTAACTTGAGAACGCTGACTGTTATTATACCCACCAGGTATTTAATGAATTGGCAAAAATAATACGAACAGGTCAGATGTTAGTTCGGTATTAGCTATGGTTGCACGTGGTTTGAGTAGTCAAAGTCGTTGTCAATAGTATCACAGGGTTCTCAGCTCCTCACTCACTATCATGAGGCGTAATAACGGTATGACATTTTCTACAACATCGTGTAGTCCATCGAGTTGAAGTATGCTTCAGCGGTGGCTATAACTTACCACACCTACACTATGGCTATTACGCAACGCACGTGATACTGAGCGGCGCCGGTCACGGCTATCAACGCTTGATGACTTCTGGTCGAATCATACACGTCACAAATAAACCACCGCGCGACAAAATATGCGAATGGTGTAGTGCCCTGATACGGGAGCATTCCTTCAAGCAACTTCTTGATTGGCGACGTGAAATATATCGCAGCATGTTACAAATAAAATATTAAAATGTACTTACGTGACATCATACAACACAAAAATAAATATTTCACTTGGGGTAGATTTGTTCCGTTTATAAACGACAACGCCCGCATTAAGGAATATAATCCCTGTGTCGCGGGGTACTTTACCAACATATAATAGACGGACACAAACTACATCCAGACTCCGAACAACTATTTATGGGCCAAACAAATAGTTGTCCGGCGCGGGGCTCGAACCCGCGACATGAAGCGGCGAGGCGACTGTCTTAGCCGCTGCGTCACACGTGCGGACTATGTTTACAGTTAATACACTCAGTAATAAAACAAACATTCCTTCTGGTTCAAGTGTTTAAACACGATCCATCGCGTCGCTCCATAAGTGTATATAGGAGATTACTTAAAATTAGACACATTACTGGCTAGAACCACTCTGAACTAAGGACTGAATCGCGTCAACAATTTCTTCAGTAGCCGAAACACCCAAATAGTTTGAAATAAAACACTGTTTGACCTTACCGGAATAGCACTTATTGCACAATATCTTCTCGGTTACCTGACTCATAACCATGTCAGCCACGGTTTTAGCACTAGACTTATCACCCTCGCACGAGGCACAGACATGTCGTCGCTTGCAGCGCATGAGTCGGCGTCCGAGGCCACGGCACGGCTAGCAACGCGACGGTCGCCTGCCGAGACTAACGGTAAATGCAGCGGTTGCGGTGGCGGTCCCGATTCTGGCCCCGCGCCGCGCGCCGGCATGTCGCTTGAGGTACCCGCATTGTCTGCGCTCGGATTTCGTAACATGGAATTATCTTCCAGAGAATTTAAGCACTGTAAAATTGTGTGAAGCGTTTGCTCCGGGCCATGAATAGAAGAACTATCTTCACGACTTACGATTACAAGACATTTTTATAGCAAAGTTTGCTATAGCAAAATTCTAAACTCAATAATAAATTAATAAATTTAACTAAGGATTAGCCACAGCGGTAAAGCACAGGGTAGGAATCTCACTTCTGAATTTAGCAAACTCGATAGGTATTTAATAAAAAGAAAGATAACTCTTAGAATCACAAACTTATTATTTTAAATAATATGATTTACAAGGTACAATGGCAATGTGGCAGTAACACAGTATAACGTCCGTCTATCTCTGGCGATGGAACAAGAAGGCCGGTCGGCAGGAGTGCGCGCCGCTCGGAGCCTCTGCGTGCCCCTCCACGTTCGATCACTCCACTTTCGATGACGTCACAAGCTCCGCCCGCTGCCTGAACTTAGACTCTGCTAACTATATACTAATTTTCTTTTCGTGAATACATATGTACTTATATAGATAACTACACCCAGACTGATTACAAACAGACATTTTCATACACACAAATATCTGTCCTGTGTGGGAATCGGACCCATGACCTGCGGAGTGAAAGGCAAGCATTTACCAACCACGCCAACTGGCCCGTCAATGAAAGTTGTAACGTTCTGTGTAAATATACAAAAATGCAGACCTATTTTGGGCACTTTGATGTTTATCTGCAAGTCTGTCCATGGGTCCATGCCACGTGTCGTCGTAAACTTAGTTTAACATTTCAGGGATGTCTAGTTTATTATTGATTCTGGTGGCAGCTATTTCCAGTATACGAAAGTTGTGGTGACACTTTGACCAGCGCTGAACTTACTTCACTACAGCAACGGTATCTATCTATACTTCTATACACTAATATTATAAAGGCGTTCATAATATATATATTCTGCTATTTACTTATGTTGCAGGATTAAACAGTGAAGACACGGTAAAGTTGTCTAAGACTATTAGTGCCCGCGGACTTTGTTCCGCGTTATAAATATTTTCGTCACTGCCCATTTCTTAATAGCCTATGACACTCCACAATAACGTAGCTTTCTATTGGTGAAATAATTTTGAAAATCGGTTCAGTACATCCAGAGATTAACCATTACAACCTCACAAACTCACAAACGTTACCTCTTTATGATATTACTTACTTACTTATCGTATGGGCAGTGGTTACCTTGGTGTCAGAGTTGTTCAAGCCGCCCAGTAGGCCTCTGACATGGCTTAACGACTGTTGCCTGATGTACAACCGGGACCCAGAGCTTAACGTGCCCTCCAAAGCACCGAGTCGCTCAGAAAATAATCCACTTCGACGGTCACCCATCTATGGAGTGACCCCGAGTCTAGTTGCTTTACCTCGCCAATCACTTATTAACCGGTGAGAGCTACGAGCGCCTCTACTAGACTGACGTGGATCACCCTGGGCAGAGTTATGTTTATGTATCACGTAGTACAAGTTGTATATCAGCTATGCTTATTATGGGATCAGATGGCCGTGTTTCGAAGCGAAGTGGTGTTTAGTATAATAATAATAATGTCCCGGTATAATATTATTATACTACTAAACAACACTTCGCTTGCTCTGCGAATGGGGAGCAAGTGATGTTTTGCTGCATCATTATAGATCCTACGGGGGTGTCCCATACGTGTAATAAAACCTTCGAAGTAGCAAATTTAGACATCTATCTTATTACGAAATCAATTAAATTAATTTTGGTTGCAGTTTTAAATTTCAGGATATTTTTTTGAAATTATACTTCTTTTGGCGCGATGGAGAAAAATGATGAGAGTGAATTTTTACGATGCGCGCGCACACCGACACCAAAAAATTTAACAGCATGAAGTTAGTTCTAGGTGGTATGAAAATGTATGAGAGTGAATTTTTACGATGCGCGCGCATCGTAAAAATAACAGCATGACGTTAGTTCTAGGTGGTATGAAAATTGATAACTATGTTCAAGTTGTATATTAAGAAGTATAACTTCTAACGCGTGTACATAAGTACACACAAGTTTTTTTTTAATAATAATTTATTGATCATAAATTAAAATTGGTATTCAACAATAATTAATAGTTTTAGGTAGACATATTTACAAATAAATTATAGATTAAGGTTAACAAAAAGTGCCCCGAAATAAACTAGAAACATACTAAAAATAACACGATTTCTTCAACAGATGAAAATATCAGCTACATTTTTGGTCTAAGTTAAAGTAAGTGTCTTATCTGAACTTGATTAGACCTGTGCTTCAGGCAATCGCTGTATCATGCTTTTAATAACATTGTAAGTATTAGTAAAAATTTGTACATTTCATTTAACATTATATATTGTATTAATATAGAATGCTATGTCGTGAGTTAATTATTATTATTGTATAGTGATACAAATATGTATGACATATTTAGGTCAGAGTCAAACTCTGACCGAAATATGTACTAAATGTGAGGCACAGCGGTTAAGACAGTCGCCTTGCCAGTCAGTGCCCCGGGTTTGATTCCCGCGCTGGTCCATTATTTGTGTGACCCATAAACAGCTGTTCTGAATCTGGTGGAGATTTTAAAGTACTCTGAGACACAGGAATTAATTAATTTAGAGCAGGCGTTGTCTTTAAGAAAAAAATTCGAGCAAACGAATTAAATGAAAAAAAAAGAGCAAATGAATTAATTTAATTAAACAACAAAAACAGAACATTCAGATACAAAGGAATATAGAGACTTCAGTTGAGTAAACAGTTTATTAGAAATAGCCACAATAATAATAGAACAATTAAAATATAATAATAGTAAATATATAATAATAGTAAATATAATAATAGAACAATTAAATAACAACACCTAATCACGTCTACCGCCATTAACAATAAACTGGAGCAAAGTGATAAAACGCCTAAGCGCCCTGTATTGCACGGCGCTTAGGACATTCTTCTCGCGAACTCGCTTAGACCAGCCGTTGTCAGTCACAGTGGACCTTTATTAGTGTGCTTTTTCGTATTCCAGTTCAATAGGGGCCATTAATAGTGTTTCATTTTAAAATCAAACTCGCAACGTATATTATTAACTTTAAAACTTATACTGAATCATGGCGGAAGCATCTCCTACGAACACTAGCGATAGCACCCCTGGTCGTAATGTATCTAAAACCAGAGGGTCCAAAAGGCAAGCCCGAGGATCCCCACCTCTAACAACTGCTGAAGTTTTGTCACACAACGATGTGCGCCATATCATCCAAGAGGAACTATCAAAGACTGTGTCCGAAATGAATAATAATGTGATTGCCATCCTGAACCGTGAGCTACAACCAATCACTGAAAAAATCGACGCTATGACCGAATCAATGACATTCATGAATAGACAGTATGAAGATCTGCTGAAGGAGCATGCCGCCTCTAAAAGGATAATAGAACAATTGCAAAACGAGAACCAAGGTATGGTACACAATATTGGCGAACTAAAGATGCGTTTAAATCATTTGGAACAGCAAGCACGATCCAATAATATTGAAATTCAATGCTTACCTGAAAAAAAAGAAGAAAATCTACTACATGTCGTCTCTGCATTGTCTAAAGTAGTAGGATGCGTCTTGGAAGACAGGGAAATTTTGCACTGTACCAGGGTTGCCAAATTAAAATCTGATAGTGCCCGGCCGAGATCGATAATCGTGCAGCTGGCCTCTCCAACAATCCGCGACCGAATTCTTGCCTCAACTGTTGATTTTAATAAGAAAAACTCAGCAAATAAATTGAACAGCACCCACCTTGGCTACACAGGACCAAAATCTGCAATTTTTGTCACGGAGCACCTATCTGCCGCAAACAAAGCCTTACACGCCACTGCGAGAATCAAGGCTAAGGAACTTGGTTATCAGTTCGTTTGGATCCGAAACGGACGCATATTTATGCGGAAGAATCAGGAATCTGGTTACATTTTGATTAAAAATATGGACACCTTAAATAAGTTAGAGTAATATTATTTAGAATTCAATAGTTTTAAATAATAATAATTATTTGTAAAATTCACTGTAATTAAAATATATTACCAAAATACTAGACGCTTACGCACCAAAACCATAGTCATGTGTAACTTTTTATTGGTGAATTTATATTTATATAAAATTCAATAATTTAAGGATTTATTATCAAAACACACGAGGTTTGCGTACTAAAACTTTACAGTCAAATATGTGCTATGGACTGCGATATTGTTATTTTAACAGAGACATGGTTGAATAGTAACGTACTGAGCAGTGAGTTGTTTGACAACCGGTACACCGTATACAGAAGAGATAGGGCAGATTCGGGATTCAATAGCACGAAGGATGGAGGTGGTGTTTTGATTGCTGTTAGTAAAAAATTCAAATCGGAAAATGTACGTGACTGGAACAGCAAATGTGAAGATTTATGGGTTACTGCAGATATCCCTACTGCACGAACTGTGCATCGAATAGCTTTCTGCGCAGTATATTTGCCACCTCCGATAACACCAACCATATTGAAACATTTTTTTGACAACTGTAATGCTGTTTACGAAAAAACTAACCTGGATACATGTATAATCGGTGACTTTAATTTAGGTAGTGTGGATTGGAACTTGCTAGGCGACGCTGATAGTGGTTACATAGTGCCTAGTATAGGGCAACCCCTAATTGACTTTCTGAACCTGAACAATCTTCATCAACTCAATCGTGTAATGAACTGCAATGGCCGCCTACTTGACCTCGTTCTGACAAACATACATACAACCCATGTGAAAGAGTCGCATACTATGTTGAGTATCTTGGATTGCCATCACCCCCCACTTGAAATTTATATCCCCACAATAGACGAAGCTAAACTTAACTACAATACAAACTTTATCAAATACAACTACTATAAGGCAGACTTTGAACGAATCCAATTATATTTATCTGAAATTGATTGGACGTATACCTTCAACTCATTGGCAAACGTAAACGATATGGTAAAAGTGTTTTATGACATTTTAAGAAAAACCATAGATAAATTTGTACCAAAATGTATCAATAAGCGCAATCACTATCCACCCTGGTTTAACCGTAATTTAATAATGATGCTTAAGGAAAAATATAAACTCAGATGTCGCTACAAAAAGTATAAGAACCCACGGGACGATCTCGAACTAAAAATAATAAGCAAACGATGCTCAGTTTTGACTACTTCTTGCTATAACCAGTATATTTCAAAAATTGAGGATAAAATCTCAGATAATGTTAAACATTTCTGGAGTTACGTGAAAGCAAAACGTGGTGGTTCCAGTTCCTATCCTTTATCAATGTCATACGGTAACGAATCAATATCGGATGGTACACGTATATGTGAAATGTTTGCGACATATTTCTCATCTGTATACAAGGAACACGACGAAAGTAGTATGGCTAGCACCTCTAACTATTTGGAAAATATGAATAACTACAGTCTGAATCTAACATCTCCAATCATTGACAGAAATGATTTACTTAGAAAACTGAAGACTTTAGACTGTACCAAAGGAGCTGGTTCAGATGGAATACCACCAGTTTTCATTACATCATGCGCTAAATATCTCGTGACACCATTACTCTTAATTTTTAATAAATCATTATCTACCGGAATCTTTCCAAATGACTGGAAGATGGCCAAAATCGTTCCTATACACAAGAAAGGTAATAACTCCGCGATCACCAATTACCGTCCCATCTCAATTTTGTCAACATTTGCTAAAATTTTTGAATCCTTAGTGTGCCCGCTTATACAAAAGCATTTAAGGTTATATGTCAGTGACTGTCAACATGGGTTTATTGCTTCAAGATCAACCAGCAC
Source organism: Pseudoips prasinana (assembly GCA_951640165.1). Taxonomy (NCBI): domain Eukaryota; kingdom Metazoa; phylum Arthropoda; class Insecta; order Lepidoptera; family Nolidae; genus Pseudoips; species Pseudoips prasinana. The sequence goes on from OX621260.1 coordinate 24,813,709, forward strand.
GAATTTGGCTGCTTTTTCAGAGATCTTAACTGAGGCTATGGATTGTAACAAACAAGTTGACGTTATTTACACCGATTTTAGTAAGGCCTTCGATAGAGTCTCACATAAGATACTCCTTCGTAAGTTGTCCATGTACGGTGTAACAGGTAACTTACTAACATGGTTGCAATCATATCTTAAAAATCGCACCTTTTTCGTGGTTGTTAATGGCTTTCAGTCTGGTTGTCAAATTGTCACATATGGGGTGCCACAGGGGTCACACTTAGGACCAGTTTTATTTAACATCTTTGTCAATGACATTCCAACATGTTTGCGTTTCTCCCAGATCTTCATGTATGCAGATGACTTAAAATTTCCCAGAACAATTGATTCCACAAATGACATACTGTCACTGCAAGACGATGTTGATAGCCTAATAAAATGGTGTGACCAAAATGAGATGGAACTAAATATTGAAAAATGCTTCCATATTAAATTCTCTCGGAAGACTAACCCACTCAACAGTAGTTACTACATAGGTAATGAGAAGATCCAAGAGGTAGATCAAATAGTAGACCTGGGTGTAACTATGGATAGGAAGTTGACATTTGTGCCTCATATAGAAAATGTAATAAAAAGGGCGTCCAAAATGTTAGGATTTATAATCCGAAATGGGAAAGTTTTTCGGAGTATCAAACCTAAGATAATGTTATACTACAGTCTGGTGAGAAACATTTTGGAATATTGTTGTTTGGAGACCACACTTTGCAGTCCACGCTCTCCGCCTGGAGCGCATACAAAAAAGATTCACGTGGCATCTATCAAATAACCTCCCGAAAACAAAAAGAAGAGCTCCATACAAGGATAAACTAAAATAATTTAAAATGTACTCTCTTTCAGATCGCAGAGACCTAAATGATATTATCTTTATGCATAAAATATTACACAATACGTTGAGCTGTCCCCAATTACAACAAAAGATTAAAATTCGCACTCCAGCCAGATACCCTCGCAACCGCATTACTCCCTTTCACCCACCTCTTCGTAGAACGGTTTCAGGATCAAACTCCCCGATTGCCAGGCTTTCTAGACTAGCAAATGAGATCAGTGACCTTGTCGATATCCACGCTGACTCTCTTGGCAAGTTCCGATCTACACTCTTAAACTATTATAGAGCCAAACCTCAGTAATGTTTTATTTTATTTTTGATATTTTTAATTTTACCTAATATTTCTGTTGCAATTTCTTAGTTTTAATGTTTAATTTAGTTTTAAGCATAGATGCAGTGTCGTACGTTACTATACATGTTGTATTTGCCTGTAATTATTTGTTGCATTTAGATTATTATTATTTTTATAAGCATTTTTAAGTAGATGTAACAGTGTAAACAAATGTTGGCAAGTCTAAATAAATAAATAAATAAATAAAATTTTTCAAATTTTCTTCATATTTACGTAACATAAATAGTGCGAGTTCTGAATCATAATGAGCCGTAATTTCAATTTTATTAAGATAAATAATGCAAAATTCATTTATTTATCAAGGCAATACATTACTACGGCTATTATAACATTAAACAACAAAGCTAATAACAATAACTTAAAAGGCAGGCGCAAGCCAGAACAGTGTTTTGTTTCAATTTTATTTTTCAAAGCGAACAATTGGCACCAACTCAATTAGTATAATCTAATTAAACAGGAATGGCGACGCGCAGACTGCTTGATATAAAAGAAAAATATTATCATTCGGTCGGAGGAGCCTCTACAAGATTGTCACCGAGTGTTAATAGGCTATTCTAAGCCATTTTCACAGTTTATTCAAAGGGTTGGACAGTTTTATTCGCTTCGTTAACGGAAGTCGAATGACAAGTCTGTATTTTTAGTATTTTTTTAGGGTTCCGTACGCAAAGGGTAAAACGGGACCCTATTACTAAGATTTCGCTGTCTGTCTGTCCGTCTGTCACCAGGCTGTATCTCATGAACCGTGATTTTTTTTTCCGTTTATTGGTCTACAAAACTGGGTATAGACTACATTGGATAAGGCAACATCAATTTATAAAAAATAAAGTCTATACCCTACTCTGATGTAGACACAGCTTGCTTAATTAGACAAAACCTTAACTTAACTTAAGGGGTACTTATTCTAAGTTTAAACAAAACTATTACCTACAGTTAGATCAGCTAAAATACTACAGTAATATCTTCAGTTTATGCTTAAGTGAGGCAAAAGAACAATTGAAAATATCAATGACATTTTGGATTGCATTGCAACCTTTTGACGTATGATAGTTAGACAGTTGAAATTTACACAGATGATGTATTTCTGTTGCCGCTATAACAACAAATACTAAAAAATAAAATAACTATTTATGGGGGCTCCCATAAAACAAACGTGAATTTTTGTTCGTTTTTAGGGTTCCGTACTCAAAGGGTAAAACGGGACCCTATTACTAAGACTTCGCTGTCTGTCCGTCTGTCAGCAGGCTGTATCTCGTGAACCGTGATAGTTAGACAGATGAAAAATTCACAGATGATGTATTTTTGTTGCCACTATAACAACCAAAACTAAAAATCAAAATAAAATAAATGTTTTTAAGGGGGCTCCCATACACCAAACGTGAATTTTTTGCACGTTTTTATAGATGTACGGAACCCTTCGTGCGTGAGTCTGACTCGCACTTGGCCGGTTTTTTTGTTCCATTATATCAGCTGAAAGCACTTAAACGGGAGAGGGGACTTTTATGCATTGAATAGAGCTCGGTTTACTCGATATGGTTATTTACACGTCACAGGATTCTTTCATTAAATAAAAAGCTTTCAATTAAACTAACGTGAGTATGGAAGGGGATTTACGGCATCAACTTGATCTGCGCTATGGAAAATCCAACCTATGCTTCGCTTGATTTCGATAGACCCGAATCCGAGGGATCCCAAAATCCAATTTGAATATAAAATAACAGCTTTTTCTATACATTTTTTTAACTTTCGCAATTTGTACACATTTTTATATATTGTGGACACGGGTCTCAATCGCGATAACGATTTAAGGCAAATCATTACCTTCAGGTTACCCGACGTTTCGGGATGGATTGCACCAGCCGTGGTCACGAGTCTACCCCGGTAATGATTTGCTTTAAATCGTTATCGCGATTGACACATTGGATCCGGTGGTAGCATTAAAGCGCGACCGTCGTTTTAAACACAAGGTCCGTTATAATAATAATTCTGAATTCATACCTTAATATAGACAGAACCATTTAGACAATATGTAGTAAAATATAAATTTCAATAATTAAACCTAAACATAATCTCTTTGTCTCGGGTGTCCCGGGTATGACCTTAAACTGCCTCTATCGGGGGCTCTAGAATCTTAGGATTCATCAGAGGCCTACGATAGCATAGTTACTATCAGTACAGGATAGTAACTTAGAGCGGCGGCGGAAGAGTAGGCATAATTATGCATACCAACGGCGGCGCTCACAGGCCGAGTTAGCTGGCTTACTGTACGCTCACCGAGACGCAGGGGACGAGCACAAGTGAGCTATTTAGTCCGAGGGAGCATACCTGAAACAAAACCCCGATCCAAGGTGTTATCCGACCCGTGCTGAGGGATCCTTGGCCAGAGGGTATTCTGGTCGATAACGGAGGGTGTCTATGTTGGCGGTCATAGGACACAGCATGGATCCGCCTTACCCCCGTATAGGGCTCTGCGAGGGTGGACCGTTTAGTCCCTAATACTCGTGGGAACGCAATGGTTATAATTCATTTTAATCGTTCAAATGGCGGCGACGTGGTCCGCCACCCGTCACGTCTCGTTTCCCGGAGAGGCGAAAAGTGGCCAACGGAGAGCCGTTTTGCTACGTTGAATGTGGGAGGAGGAATAGAAGGTAAGATGGACGAAGTATGTCAGCTGATGAGTGAAAAGCGGATCGATGTGTTGTGTGTGAATGAGACGAAGCGGAAAGGGTGTGATACTACAACACACGGACAATACACGGCATATTGGTCTGGAGTACCGAACACCACCAGAGGTTGCCAAGGTGTGGGTCTCATTCTTTCCACAAGTATGTCTGAGTGTGTGACTGAGTTCGAATGCGTGAATGCAAGAGTAATGTGGTTGAGAATGAAAGTTGGTATGACCCGTATCTTCCTAGTAGGAGTGTACGCTCCTGTAGATATGGGTGCAGTTGTAATACAGCGAGAACAAGAGGAAAGAAAGGCATTCTGGGAGACCCTGAGAGATGTGTTGCGGTTAAGTCAGTATAATGAAAGAGTAATAATGTTAGGTGATTTTAATGGATGGGTTGGGGTAAAACGTGATGGTTTTGAAAGAGTACTAGGTCAATTCGGTGACGAAAGTGAGAATGAGAATGGGTACAGTCTGCTTGAGATATGTTTGGAATGGGGTCTTTGTGTTACAAATACTATGTTTGAACATAAAAGAATCCATACGTTTACACGAGAGAGGAAAAATGTGAGAAAGAGTATGATTGACTTCGTGATTGTAGATGAAAGACTGAGAAAGAATGTTCTAGACACAAGAGTCTATCGTGGGACCGCCATCCATACAGACCACTTTCTGGTAATGAGCCGAATAAGTGGTCTATTCAAAGGATGGCGCCACCGAATCCCTGAGACTAAAAGTGTACTTGAGAGAATAAAAGTAGAGGAACTGCAAGAGGAAGAAGTGGCAGATGAGTACAAAAGTAAGTTGGTTGAGAAGTTTGAGGGATCTGAAGACATAAGAGAAGTAGAAGAGCTATGGAAGGTAGTCAAAGAAGGTGTGGTGAGTGTAGCTGGTGAAGTATGTGGTGTAATAAAGAGACGAAGAGGAAGAAAGATGAAGAATATTTGGTGGGATAAAAGTGTACAAAAAGTTGTATGTGAAAAGAAGAAAGCGTGGTTAGACTGGCTAGCCACCAGAGCAAACGAACGAATGCATAAGGCGACGAATGAGGATATAGAAAGGGCCTGGAATGATTATAGGAAAATGAAAGGAATTGTAAAGGATGTGGTGAATGAAAAGAAAAATGAACAAAAGGATAATTTTGATAGAAGGTTGTCTAAGGATTTTCAGACGAACATTAAGTTTTTCTTGAAATCCGTTAGATCAGTAAGAGGCATAACTCAAACCTCAGAACTGAAATCCATACGAGACCAAGATGGAAATATAGTGAAAGGGGAAGAATGCGTGTTAAAACGTTGGAAGGAGTATTTTGAAAGTTTGTATGAAAGAGGTGTAACAGAGAGTGAACGTAGTTCACTAAGTATAGACAAGAACAAATGTAAAGATGACATTGGTATGGATGAGATTGTGAAAGCTATTAAGGGTATGAAATCAGGTAAGTCACCAGGGTATGACAGGATAACTTCCGAGATGCTGAAGGCTGGACATGGCGTCATAGCGAGTCAGCTGTGCAGCCTATTCAATTTATGCTATACCACCGGCCAAGTGCCAAGTGATTGGTGCAAGGCTGTCATCGTACCTCTTTACAAAGGGAAAGGCTCACGGCAAGACTGTAAAAGCTATAGGGGCATTAGTCTACTCAGCGTCGTTGGTAAGTTGTATGCAAAAGTATTGGTTGAAAGAGTTGTGAAAGAAACCGATGCGAAAATATGGGATGCACAGGCAGGTTTTCGGAAAGGAATGGGATGCACGGATCAGGTCTTTTCTCTGCGAAGCATAGTAGAGAAGTTTTTGGGCAAAAACCAAAAGGTTTACTGTGCCTTCGTAGACTTAGAAAAGGCCTACGATAGAGTGTTGAGGAGTGAACTATGGTCGGTACTGTCCATGTATGGGTTGAACGACAACCTTGTTCAAGCACTAAAATCTCTTTATAGGGATTCCAGAGCTTGCGTGAGGATTAACGGGTCATACACCGAGTGGTTTAGCATCCAAAAGGGTGTTAGACAGGGATGTGTAGCGTCACCGTGGTTGTTTAACCTATTCATGGATAGCTGTTTACAAGATTTGAAAGAAAGTGAATGCGGTGTAAGGATGAATGAGTTACTCATCAAATGTCTACTGTACGCTGATGATCAAGTTCTACTTGCATCATCTGCGGACGAGTTGCAGGTGATGGTAACAAAAATGCATGAAGCTTTTGAAAGGAAAGGGATGAAAATGAATGTAGGTAAGACGAAAGTAATGGTATTTGAGAGGGATGAATACACGACAACGTGTGATATTGTGATTGGAGGAGAGAAAGTCGAACAGGTGAATGAGTTTGTATATTTGGGAACTTTGTTTACGAGAGATGGGAAATATGAAAAAGATATTGTTAGAAGAGTAAATGCGGGGAATAGAGTGAATGGGGCACTACACGCCTTTATGAGTAGCCGGCAAGTATCAAAGAAGGCTCGACTAGCCGTGCACGATGGAGTGTTAGTGCCAACTTTAATGTATGGAAGTGAAAGTTGGGTATGGCAGAAAAAGAATGAAAGTAAAATAAATGCAGTGGAAATGAGAGCTCTGAGAAGTATGTGTGGTGTGACTTTGAGAGACAGAATTCGAAATACTGATGTAAGAGAGCGTTGTGGTGTGAAAGAGGATGTAGTCACAAAGATTGAAAAAGGCATGCTGAGATGGTTTGGCCATTTAGAAAGGATGAATGAAAGAAGATTGACAAAAGAAGTATACCTGGCCTGTGTGAATGGGACAACCGGAAGGGGAAGACCACGTCGAACATTCTCTGACCAAATTGGAGATGTTCTCAAGAAAGGGCAGGTCAGAAGTACCCTAAACCGGCGAGCATGTATGAAGAATATAATGTCAGTAATCGAGGCAAAAGAAGTATGCAAAGATCGTGACAAATGGAAATCCGTTGTCTCTGCCTACCCCTCTGGGAAACAGGCGTGAGTCTATGTATGTATGTATGTATAATCTCTTTGACAATAACTTAATACAAGCTAGCTAAATATCACTACCATTATAAAATAAATTGTATAAATGTTTTAACATTCCGTGTACCTAAATATCTGTAATAAGTAACTAGAAATAATAACTGTATTACTACAAACATGTTCTGACTATTTACAAGCGCTTTTTTAAAGACTACGTGAATAAAAACCTTTTTTATTTATTTATTTATTATATTTTCACCTGAGTCCACAATACATAAAAAAATTCTATACAAATTGAAGGTTAAATAAAGTCGTTTATGTAGTAAATTATGTTAGCTTCCACCCGCGTAAAACATGTCATACTTTCATATGGATTTAATAAAAAATATTAAAAGTAAAGTTAAGGAATAGAAGCTTATGAAATCTGTGTGGTGACGAAGAATATCATCCCGTGGGGGGAGTAGAAATCGTCCTGAGGGAATACCTACCAGAGAACGGACAGCAGCGTTTTTCTGTGAACTTCGACCATCAAACTGCGATCGGCAACCCGTCTGCAAAGCGTTGCGATTATGGCATATCCCCCCATTGTTTGGGGAGGCTTTTGTTCAGCTGTGGGCGTAATTTGGCTGACATGATGATGATGGTGAAAGGTAAGGAAATAGTTCGAGCGACCACTTCTTAATGTGCTACAGCATGGTACGGATTTCATTGATGTTTAAAAATTTAAACTGCTTTGTGATTTTTTTTTAAACTTTAGTACACAAACTGTACAAAGGCGGACTTAATGCCAAAGGCATTTCTACCAGTCGACCTTTGGGTGATGCAGAGATAATATGGTAAGTGTACGAATGAACGTTTAAGTAAATTTTAGATACTTTTGTACTCTATATAAGCATAAATACATAACTACTTAGTATAAATGTTATTTTATACATATTACGCAATATATATTATTATAAATACATAAATAAATACATACATTAATATATACATAAATAAGAGTACTGATGAGAGTATTCTGACTTTATTTTATTTAAAATGTGCTCAATTGTAATTTATTCTAATCTCCAGAGGTAGCGCATTTCAGAGAAGTATAGACTGTACGAAAAAGGAATCATGAAGAAAATCAGTGCGATGTGAAGGGCATTGTAGAAGACGGTTGTAGGTTGAACGCAGATTTTTGCTGTGATTAGAGCATAAATATTGAAAATGAGGAATAAGGTACGTAGGAGGAGAAGGAGAATTAAGAATAGAAAACAATGAAGTAAGAGCCCTCAGGTTTGTGTAATTGGGATCTATAATTATGTCTACGCCATCAAACAGAAACCATGTTATTATAAACCAAGATAAATTCTTTTTTTATGATGATAAACGAGCAAGTGGGTCATCAGATGGGAAGTAATCACCGCCGCACATGGACACTCGCAACGCCAGAGGAGTCGCGAGTGCGTTGCCGGCCTTTAAGAGTCAGCAAACAAGTGTTGCTTACCCTTCCCCCCCACCCCAATGAGCACTCAGAAACGCAACATTAAATTATTAATGTTATTATTAAGGAATGTCTTCTGTAAGGTGGAGGTACTTCCCCAGTCGGGCTGCTCTTCGAGCGAATAAACGCTGTGCCCTACCTCCCTTAAATTCTTCTAAAATCCCTCGATTCCATAATCACATTACTAACAAATAACGAACGCCTCACTTGAGCTCACGTCTCACATAAACAGCAATCATTTGGCAATCACTTGATCCTCAGTAATGCAATCTCACAAAAGTATTTACCTCCCGAAATCCCTCACATTCCCGCTAAAATATGAAGATACGATCGTCGTAATATCCGGACCTCCGTCTTAATATCCGCTGACACATCTATCAACCACTTAGCGTTACTTTACTTAATTCAGATAAGCTTCAAATGATTCATTCGTACATCAAACTGTAATTCGAACATCAAAATATGTAATTTAATGTATTTTTAGGTGGTTTAAAAGGTCGTAGCCGTGTAGTTCCCCGCCCAGAAAGAATAACCACCCCATACCTTCCCGTGGGTGACGTAAAAGTTAACTACGGGATACACCAGGTAGTCGGGCAACAGCGCCACCTGTGTAGTAGTTACCACCTAACTGCAGTCACCCACTCGCATGATAAATAGTTTTCCAATACAACCAATGCCACCTATAGGCGGGTTGCTGAACTAAAGAGACAAGCATGATATTTCAAAAAGTCATTAAAAGTTCTGGTATTTATCGATAGATGGCGGTCGGAGTGGGGAGTGTTAGGTTTTTTTCGTTAGGCAATTTCTGGATTCGGTCCCCACGCTCAAGGCCCGCGATAGAAGCTATGCAATAGCTTAAAAGGTTTTTATTCACGTAGACTTTAACAAAGCGCTTATAAATAGTCAGAACATGTTTGTAGTAATTTATTTCTACGGATTGTAGGAAAAAAAATTACAATAAGATTTATTTTATAATAGTAACGATATTTAGCTAGCGATATTTAGTTAAATAATAATAATAATATCCAGGGAAGATGTCACACAGATCATCCTAGTCCCAAACTAAGCAAAGCTTGTAGTATGGGTACCAGGCGACGATATACATACTTGTATAGGTATATAAATACTTATATACATAGAAAACATCCATGACTCAGAAACAAATATTCGTGCTCATCACACAAATATTTGCACTTACCGGGATTGGAACCCAGGAGCACTAGCTTCGTAGGCAGGAGCAATACCAACTAGGCCGTCAAATTAAGTTATTGTGAAGGATACACCAGGTAGTCTGGCAACAGCGCCACCAGTGTATTAGTTACCACCTATCTGCAGTCGCCAACTCGCATGCTAAGCGCGGTGACTATAACAAACCCCTCTAAATAGCGAAGTCTTTGGAGGAGGCCTATGTCCTGCAGGGACGACTTTACGCTTTCTTGCTTATCGTATGGGTAGTGGTAACCCTAGTGTCAGAGTTGCTCAAGCCGCCCAGTAGGCCTCTGACATGGCTTAACGACTGTTGTCTAATGACTACAACCGGGACCGACAGCTTTACGTGCCCTCCGAATCACGGAGACGCTCAGAAATTAAACCACTTTGGTGGTCACCCATCTATGGACTGACCGCGAGCCTAGTTGCTTAACCTCGCCGATCGCTTATGGACCGGTGAGAGCATCTAGCTATGAGCGCCTCTACGCTCGACTTTACGCTGATAATGATGAAGATGATTATAATTTGTTTACTATGATACCTCCCCTGTCGAGTAAACAATTCTAGCTGGTTTTAGTCTAGATACTATTTAAGAAGTTCAGTCTAAGCAATTTCTTCATTAAACTCAAAAACCAGTTCCTAAAAACATATTCTTAAACTATAATAAAAATAATAACTTATGTCATCACCATCATGTCAGTTGAATGTCGTCTACTGCTGGACAAAGGTCTCCCAAAAATATTTTCACAATTGAGCTGTGTTCATCATTTTGAGGGATATGCCGTAATCGCCACGTTTCGCAGATGGGTTAGTGATCGTAGTAAATACACTAATATTATAAAGGCGAAAGTTTGTGAGTGTGTGAGTGTGCATGTTTGTTACTTCTTCACGTCTAAGCGACTGGGCGATTTTAATAGAATTTGGTATGGAGTTAGCTGACACCCTAGATTAACAAATAGGCTATAATTTATAAAGTTTGACGCGGGTCAAACCGCGGGGCACAGCTAGTATTATAAAGGCGAAAGTTTGTGAGTGTGTCTTTGTTACTTCATCGCGTTTAAATGGCTGGAGCGATTTAAAAAATTTGGTATGTTGTTAGCTGACACCCTAGATTAACACATAACTTATAAAGTATAATGCAGGTAAACCGCGGGTCACAAGCTAGTATGATCATAGTGCACAGAGAGAAGTTGTTGCTCATTCTCTGGGAGATATTCCCTCGGGACAAATTCCACGCCCCCACGGGAGCCGCGATATTCTATCCCGTCAGCCACACAGCAATATAATGTTAAAAATATAACTCCATAATAAGTTTTCTGATTTTATATTGATATCTATTATTTAAGTGATAAAAGTGCTTGGGATTGAGTTGTTTTGAGTCAACACATATGATTGTAATTAATCTTAAGTATATTTTATTTTAAAAAAAGGATTCCTACTGAGTTTTCTAGCAGTGTTACTCAGTAGCTGCCACGTCATGCACTGCACGGTAGCGTAATAATATATGACGATTCCACATAAATATATTATTTTTACGGTATAAAGAATTTTTGACTTTGACTCATTCTTGTCGACAAAATGCTGTTACGGAGCGGTTGGCGTGGTTGGTAAATGCTTCCCTTTCACTCAGGTCGTGGGTTCGATTCCCACCCATGAGCACATCTATGTGCATGGGTGTAATTATCCATATAACTATGTATCTACAAAGGTAAAGTAGTATATGTAATATATCCGTTATTTGGTTTCGTTAGTACAAGCTCTGCTTAGTTTGAGATCAGATTACCGTGTGTGAATAATGCCCCAAGATATATTTACGTTATTATTATTTCAAATTATTTATTTATATTCTTATTTTTTCATATTTATAATAATAAAATTGATATATAAAAATAGTAATATTTAAACAAATATCCTAAAAATACCTGTGTTTCGCTTTAAAGACTGCACCAAGCGGTATATGGCCACTTTTAAAATTGACCACTGTAGCTGGGAAAAGCTCGATGAAAATAGAGTTGAATGGCGCAAACGTGTAGTGGAGGGTCGTAAGATCTGTGATGAAGCCTGGTTCGGAGTACTTGCTGATAAGAGAAAGAAGCGACATGAAAGCGGCTCGGCACCAACCACCGTCAACTTCTCTTGTCAGCCCTGCGGCAGGCTATGTCGCTCTCGCATCGGTTTGTTTAGCCTTCATAAGAAATGTCTCTCAGACAATGCGCCATAAATCGTCTTTAACAGACGCAAAGTTCATATATATAGATATGTAATATATATATATATATATATATATATATATATATATATATATATATATATATATATATATATATATATATATATATATATATATATATATATATATATATTTCCTAAAAATAGATCCTCATGTGGCGGGGTTATACGCCCTAGGCCGCCGCCGGTGGTCAGGTCGACAGAGTAAGGAACCTCCTCATGACGCATGCCGTGTCCATAAATAATATTATTATGATTACGCTGCACGATTACTAATAATAGGTATTCACTGATACCTCACTTGATGCGATCATACTTAGTAAATATTTATAATCAAACTAGTCAAAGAGATGGAGGTCTACATTTATTTCAAGAATTGGGTCTTCTCAGTTGGAGCGCATTGGATCCGGTGGTAGCATTAAAGCGCGACCGTCGTTATTAACACAAAGTCCGTCATAATAATAATACCTTAATATAGACAGAACCATTGACAATATATAGTAAAAATATTAGACTTAAACTAGATAATTAAACATTATCTCTTGACAATAACTTGATACGAGCTGGCTAAATATCATTGCTATAATAAAATAAATTTTATAAATGTTTTCATACAATCAATACAATGTGTACCTAAATATCTATGTTACTAGAAATAATAATGTATACAACTATATTACTACAAACATGTTCTGACTATTTACAAGCGCTTCTTTAAAGTCTACGTGAATAAAAACCTTTTTTTATTTATTTTATATTTATTTAAATTTACATTATGAAGCGAACATAAACAATTATGTAGCGAAGTTCACGTTTCTGTACAATTGAGCAGGAACGTAATAGTATAGTAATAAGTGACCATTGTATACATTCTAGAAGACGCTACGCAACCCAGGACACTATAAGAATACGTCAAACGTAATTTCCTTCCAGTTTCCCATTACCTACTGTAATTTTTTTTAATTCAATCTATTTTTAATTACCTAAATCTTGGAAGGCATTGGGTATGCTTTTATTTTCAATAAAGCTTGGTTTCTGTTCCTTTTTAGTGAAGACAGCCTATTACTTTATTTCAGAGTCTTTTGCGGAACAGGCCTTACAAAAGACATTCCTTAATAATAACATCAATAACTTAATGTTGTGTTTCTACGTGTGAGTAAGGTCTCATCGGGGTGGGGGTGGGGAAGGTGAACAACACTTGTTCTCTGCCCCTTTTAAAGGCCGGCAACGCACCCGTGACGCCTCAGGTGTTGCGAGTGTTCATGGGCGGCGGTGATCACTTACCATCAGATGACCCGCTTGCTCGTTTGTCGTCCTATGATCCCAAACAAAACAGAGCTTGTACTATGTACTTGTACTTGTACTATGGAAACCAAATAACTGATATTTTACATATACTACTTTTATTTTGTAAATACATACTTATATACTCAAGACCAACAGACATGTTCATGCAAATAAATATTTGTCCTGGGCGGGAATCGAAACCACGGCCTGCGGAGTAAAATCTTACCCAAAACCTATACCAATCACGGCAACCGGGTGTCAAATTATATTTATTTATTTACTCATATTTACAAAAATATTACGAAAATTACCGTTTCATAAGATAAGTATCTTCGTAAACGCTATAATAACATCAAAACTACAGGCTTAGGAATTGTTATGGCCCTTAATAATATTCGCATTCTCTTACCAGCTCCGCAAGGACGCTTGCCAACAAATAAAGCTTGTAACGAACGCGTTACCCATCCTGTTATCGCTCGTCTCCCACGAGAATTGCCATAACAATTTACACCCAAATTTGGGGGTGAGGGGAAACTAAATTGAACATGTACAAACGCCAGCACATCAAGTTACCCCAATCTATCAAAATACCACAATTGAAAGTGAACCTTGTGCTTTTGCGATAAAGTTGAAAATGTATAAAAGAAATTTGACAGATTGGGGTAGCTGGATGTGCTGGCGTCCGTACTGTCCCGTTCTGCTTGTAATGAGAATATTTAATTACAGTGTTATTCTATTTTTAAAGTTGGTTTACTGTTGTATCCTGCTCACGCGTACGGATGTTTTATACGACAAAATATTTGTCAGTATTGACCAGCTCTTGTCTACTCCTTTCATGAGTTGTTTGGAGTGTTTTAGTTCCTTGATTTTGGTCCACATTTGGTTGTGTTTAATTGTGCATTCGTTTTTAAGGAATGCTCCTATTTCGTTTGGAGGAAGTTAATTTCATAGTTTGTAACCATAAATGTAAAAATTTTACGGAATAAATAATTTTTGACTTTGACATTGTTTTGTTTTCTTTATTCCTTATTTTTCCAATAAAGTGTACTTCTTCCTCTTCTTCATGAGAGTGATGGAATAGAATGTGGTACTGTGTATGCGCAGACAATTGCGCACTTAAATATGTCCCGTGCAGATGGCTAGTCATCATTGAGACTGGGCGCCGTAGCTGGAATTCGGCTAGGAGGACATTGTTATTATCTATACATAATAGGTCTTTACCTATGAAATTGCCGTTTTGTATGAAAAAATTTAAACGAATTTTTTTCATGAATTTTTTTATTTGTATTAATCGAAGTAATCACCCATGCAATCAAAGCATCTTTGCCATCGCAGTGGCAGTTTATTGATGCCCTTCTTAAAGAAATCAGCTGGACGGGAGGCAACAAATTCTTCAAAGGCATTTTGTACTGCCTCTCGGGTATTGAATTTTTTTCCCGCCAAGAAGTTATCCAAATTCTGGAAAAAGTAGTAGTCTGTAGGCGCAAGGTCTGGTGAGTAGGGCGGATGACGGAGAGCTTCCAACCCCAGTTCTTGCAACTTGGAGACCGTCTGCTGTGCAGTATGAGGTCGCGCGTTGTCGTGCAGGAGCAGCGGAGACGAGCGATTGACCAATGCTGGTTGGAGATGCGCCAGCTTCTCCATCATTGTGCTCAGTTCTTCACAGTACACATCTGCAGTAATGCTCACCCCGTTTGGTAAGAAGCTGTGATGAATCACACCGGCGCTAGACCACCAAACAGTGACCATCACTTTTCTAGGGGTAAGTTTTCGTTTAGGGCATTGTTTAGGTGCTGAACCAGGATCCAACCAACTTGCTGAGCGCTTGCGGTTATCAAACAGAATCCATTTTTCATCGCAGGTAACAATGCGGTTCAAAATTCCTTCATTTGTGTGTCTGTTGAGCAGTGCAAGGCACGTCTCGACGCGTACTTCGCGCTGGCGATCATTGAGTTCGTGGGGCACCCATTTGTCAAGCTTTTTTACCTTGCCAATTTGACGCAAATGGACCAATATTGTTTTGACGCTAACGTCGAAAGCTGCTGCTAATTCAGCCGTAGATTGTGTATCATCAGCTTCCACAACCGCCTTTAATTCGTCATTGTCGACCAAAGTCTTCGGACGACCGCGAGGTTCATTTTTCAGGTCGAAATTTCCAGAACGGAAGCGAGCAAACCAATAACAGGTGGTGCGTTGGTTTGTAGTGTTAGCTCCGTAAACGTCGTTGATGTTGCGTGCCGCTTGTGCCGCGTTGCTGCCACGACGGTACTCATATTCCATAATTACTCGAATTTTTAACGTATCCATGATGACGAAAAAGATTGAAATGCGATGAAAATGTAACACTAATGAATAAAGAAATGACTACTTTTGGAAAAAAGAATCCATGTTTTTAAAATAAAATTAATTTGAAATTAGAATTCTTAGCCAAACAAAAATTATTTTGATTTGAAATGGCCAGTACTGCAGAACGGCAATTTCATAGGTAAAGACCTAATATAATAAAATCGTAGGAAAGTCAAAACATTGTGGTGACATAGAATGTTGCCACCTCATCTCATCCCGTGGGTGGCGTAGTATTATAATGAATATATCTATACATATAATAAAATCGTAGGCAAGTCAAAACTGTACATTGAATATTTTTTTAAAAGGATACTTGGGGCGTGTTCTACAATCGATATCGAAGCCAAAAATATAGTTTTTATAATTTTTTCTCTGTGTGTCTGTTTGTCTGTATGTATATCCGGGCTAAGCTCAAAAAGTACTGCATGAATTTACTTCAAATTTTGCATGAATATTACTAAGAGGTCGGGTTAACATATAGGCTACATATTATCACGCTATCACCTACGAGGGAGGAGCTGTGATAATTTATAAAGTTTAACGCGGGTAAAACTGCGGGGCACAGCTAGTTGTAGATAAATTACTCCCAAACATAGAACAGTTATTCGTGCTCATCACAAAAAAAAGATTACCCTGGGTGGGGACCAAACCCACGACCTTCTGCTAAACAGTCAGGGTCTCTAAACACTAGACCAGTGTTTTTCAACCCGTGGGTCGGGACCCCCCGGGGGTCGCGAAGTCTCTATAGAGGGGTCGCGAAGCTTCTATAAGGAATTCGCAAAAGGTTGGGAAAGCAAGTCACAGGATTGCAAAAGTTAAGCAAGAAGTTTCAAAAGTCTGGCTGTACTTTATACTTGACAAACACCTAACCTCTGTATGATAAAGTAAATTTTGGTGGACTCCCATATCTTCAAAAATTTTCGAAACAGACGTATCCGAAACGCTTTTTCTTTAATAATGTACATGGAAAAAAACTGGTAAAATACGGTAAGGGGGCTCGCGAAAAATTTCTTCGTACTAAAGGGGCCGCGCCATAAAAAAAGGTTGAAGAACACTGCACTAGACCAATGGGCCAATCATACTAACAGCCAGAAATGTAAGCTCTCTTCATGACCGCTGCACATTCTTAAAAAATACTGACAAATATTTTGTCGTATAAAACATCCGTACGCGTGAGCAAGATACAACAGTAAACCAACTTTAAAAATAGAATAACACTGTAACTAAATATTTGTTATAGTACTCAGTACTAAGAGAAGTGCAGGCGCATCACTAGCCTCATTAAATTCATGGAACCGAACACAATTGATGATTGTCTTCATGAGACATGAACGTGGGATCGGAACACAATCGATGCACGAGGAAATTCTGCTGACATCGTAATTTCATTGTGTTTAATATTAAGTAGTTATAAGTCATTCTTGTTCCAACATCGACTTGAATCAGACATATAATTAATTTGTAACTTTTAAATATAACTTGTAACTAGTATTAAATCTTTGGGAAAACATTTTGGTTTTTTTTGGGTCCTCCGTCAGGGACCTTGTTAAGTGGCGCAGTCGGTAGGATAAAATAGGCGTTTCGGGAAGCTAGAGAGGGCTCTAATATCGAGAACCCTTTCGCTAAATCGCTACTGCCGTCGCGAGCGATCGCGTTTCGCCGAATATCCAGCAAGAAGAACCTGAGTCCTGTGCGGAGGAGACATCCAGACATCGATCCCAGAACAACTGAAATGCAGCTACTGTAAGTACACTAGAAAATCGTTTCTGTGTGTTGCTTCCTTTATCCTTTAATTATTCCTAAAATTATCCTTGATTTGTGTTAGTTAATTGATAGGTAGTAAAATTTAAAAAGACAGTATTAGTTTTGTGAATTATTAGTTTAGTGTTATATAGCTGTTAGTTGTAACTTTTATTAAATTACGTACATTTCCGTCGCAAAAATTTACCGCACTCAGATATCTATTACTAGCGGATCGTCGCGTTATAGAGAGGCACGTAGAATTAGTTTAGACAGTAATAGAATTAATTTAGAAACTAGTAATATGTCGGACCTTGAAGCCCTTTATAAGGCACTACGAATTGTGCCTGACTTTGATGGCAACCCACATATTTTAACCCGTTTTATACATCTTTGTGACATTATAGTAACTGAATATTCGGGAGGTAGTGCACTTCATAAGTTACGTTTGATTAACGGCATCTTAAATAAAATTACTGGGCCAGCGGCACGCATAATAAATTCAAACGGAATTTCTGAAGATTGGGATAGCATTAAAACCTCATTAATAAATAACTTTTCGGACCAAAGAGACGAGACCACTCTTTACAATGACCTCATGTTAGCCACACAGGGAAATAACTCTCCTCAAGAGTTTTATGATAAATGCGTTAATTTATTCAGCACTATCATGACCTATGTTACTTTGCACGAAAAAGTTGAAACAACAATCGCTGCTAAGCGTACCTTATATAGTAAATTAACCATGCAAGCATTCGTTCGCGGCCTGAAAGAGCCTTTAGGTTCTCGCATACGATGCATGCGTCCTGATAGTGTTGAGAAAGCATTGGAATTCGTACAGGAAGAATTGAATGTGATGTATTTGCAAAATCGTAATGATCCTATGGCTGATAAAAAATCGTTTGTACCAAAAACTGCGTATAACATGCCTGTAGCTATACCTCCGGTGAAACCATTCAATTTACCGATGCGAACTCCACCTGTGCCAAATTTGCAGCCACCTCAACAACACTGGAGACCTAATATGCAATTTAATCAACCTGCTCCATTTAGACCTATGGGTATGCCGTCACGCACGCAACAAATGTTCCGTGCGCCACCACCAAGTTATAACCCTAATAATAGCGGTTTTCAGTATCCGCCCATGCGTAGTCATACACTAAGTACGGGCCCTAAGCCTATGAGTGGTGTTAGCCACTTTGTTTCTAAGGAAAGGCCACCAGTTGGCCAGTTTTCAGGTCACGATTGGCGCAAGCATGGAAACCCACCGCCATCTAATTATTTTAAAACTAGAGAGATGAACATGAACGAATGTTATAATTACTACGATTACAATGATAGTGGTATGTCGGATTTCAATGAACCAGAAAATAATTATTATTCTGAAAGCAACGGGTACTATAATTATTTAACATACTATCCGGACGAGCAGTGTCAATGCATGCCCGTTTAATGCTATCCGCAAACAATGTCAGTTGAGCCTGAACCATGTCCTACTTCCACCAATGAACAGGATTTTCCCCAGCGGAAGCTATTAGACAAGTCAAAATAGAACTCAATTTACAGACGCGGAGACAACTCCCCTATATACAGATTTTAGATCCACCCTTAAAATTCCTCATAGATACGGGTGCCAATCAGTCTTTTATAAGTCCAGAAGCCGTAGAAAAATATTTTAACGAAATACCATTGAACTATGACCCGTTTGAGGTCACAAATGTTCATGCTACATCTAGAAATAATTATTCCATCACTATTCCTACATTTGTAGAGCTGGCTGAGCCCGAAAATATTAAACTATTCGTCTACAAATTTCACGAATACTTTGACGGTCTTATAGGTCTAGATTTATTAGAAAAACGGGAGGCTAAAATAGATCTTAAAGATAAAATATTACAAACGCGCAAGTCAGCTAATCCGATCCACATGTATAATTCGCGAAATGTTAATTTATACGAAGACATTATTCACGCAAATTCCTCAAAAATAGTTAAAGTTCCTATAAATTTGCACAATGGCGACGCTTATATTTCGGAACAAACAATTTCAAATTGCCTAATTCATGAATGCTTAACTACAGTTAACAATAGTCGCGGATTTGTGGAGGTACATAATCCTACATCTCATGATGTAATATTTTCAATGGACCATGCTGTTCACGCAGAGATTTATAATATTCAATGCACACGCACCGAACAAAAACCTTGCAATACGGATATTATGTGTAGTATGGAATCGCCCTCTAGTGTAAATGAGGTTTTATCTCGTTTAAGAACTGATCATTTGAATGAGGAGGAGCGAATAAATTTAGAAGCACTATGCAAAAAATATGCTGATGTTTTCTATATAGATGGTGAAAATCTTACATTCACGAATAAAATAAAGCACCGCATTCGAACTACCGATGAATTACCTATATATACGAAAAGTTACCGGTATCCTTATATACATAGAGACGAGGTTAAAGATCAGATTAGTAAAATGCTAAGTCAAGGCATTATCCGACCATCGGAATCAGCCTGGAGTTCCCCCATATGGATAGTGCCGAAAAAAGTTGACGCATCCGGTAAACCCAAATGGCGTTTAGTTGTTGATTTCCGGAAACTGAATGAAAAATCGTCGTATGACGACAAGTACCCGATTCCCAACATTAACGACGTTTTAGATAAATTAGGTAATTGCCAATATTTCTCGACTCTAGACCTTGCCAGCGGATTCTATCAGGTAGAAATGGAACCCGATGACATTCCAAAAACCGCATTTAATGTAGAAAATGGGCATTATGAATTTTTACGAATGCCTATGGGGTTGAAAAACTCGCCCTCAACATTCCAACGAGTAATGGACAACGTCCTCAAGGACCTCCAGAATGTAGTGTGCCTTGTGTACCTAGATGATATTATTGTATTCAGTACATCACTCCAGGAACACATGGTAAACCTCGAAAAGGTTTTCCAAAAGTTAAAAGAATCTAACTTTAAAATACAAATGGACAAGTCCGAATTTTTAAAAGTTAGAGACTGCCTATTTGGGCCATATAATAACTAGAGATGGGATTAAACCCAATCCTGACAAAATATCGGCTGTACAAAATTATCCCTTACCAACTACCCCTAAAGAAATAAAACAGTTTTTAGGTCTAGTTGGATATTATCGAAAATTCATTCCGGACTTTGCCAAAATTACAAAACCACTCACACAATGTCTTAAAAAGGGTAGGAAAGTCATTACAAATTCTGAATTCCTTAATAGTTTTAATAAATGCAAAGGTATTTTAACGAATGACCCAATTTTACAATACCCCGATTTCTCAAAGGACTTTATTCTAACAACCGACGCTTCTAACGTCGCTTTAGGTGCTATATTATCTCAGGGCACATTAGGATCAGACAAACCTGTGTGTTATGCATCGCGTACTCTTAATGAGAGCGAGATGAACTATAGCACTATCGAAAAAGAACTCCTGGCAATAGTATGGGCAACCAAATACTTCAGGCCGTATCTATTTGGAAGGAAATTTAAAGTTATATCCGATCATAAACCATTGCAATGGTTTATGAATCTAAAAGAACCCAACTCCCGTCTAACTCGTTGGAGACTAAAATTATCTGAGTATGATTTTACTATAGTAGGAAAGGTTTATCTAATACAAATGCCGACGCTCTTTCGCGCATTGAAATATATAACGAGGAGGTAGATTCTATGATTGCAAATGTTTCGGAACGCCCACCATCTAAATCAAACTCTTCCACAGCATCCGTCCATACAAGTTTAGAAAACCCAATCCTAGAAGTACCCATAGTCGATGACCCGTTAAATAAATTTCTTCGACAAATACACATTACTGTAGTAGGGGATATAAAAAAACGTCCCACTATATCAAAACCTTTCGATACTCACACAAAAGTTGCTATACAAGTATCTCAATCTAATCTGGAGAACGATATCGTTGACTTAATTAAAGAATACGTCAACCCTAAGATCAAAACAGCGCTTCTAATAGACCCTCCACTTTCCATGTACGATATTATACCTATTATACAAGATAAATTTAAGAATTCGGCTATGAATTTAGTTTTAACAAAAAGAGAACTGGAAAACGTGAAGGAATATTTGAGACAACAAGAGATTATAAAAAATTACCACGAAGGGAAAACTAACCATCGTGGGATAACAGAGTGTTATCTTTCTCTCTCGTATCGTTACTACTGGCCGAAAATGAAAGATCATGTCACTAAATATATAAATGATTGTATTATTTGTGGACAAGGAAAATATGATCGTAACCCGATCAAACAGAAGTTTAATGTCGTTCCCCCAGCCACAAAACCATTTGAAATAGTACATGTAGATTTACTCGCCATTAATAATGAGAAGTATTTAACGATAGTAGATGTATTTTCTAAGTATGCTCAGGCGTATCATATAAAAGATGGTACAGCTATAACTATATTACAAGCCATATTAAAATTTTGCACGCACCATGGTTTGCCCTTAAGTATAATATCGGATAATGGGACAGAATTCACCAATCAACTTTTTAATGAATTTGTCAATCTCCATAAAATAAATCACCATAGGACTTTGCCACATACTCCCAACGAAAACGGAATAGTAGAGAGGTTCCACTCAACATTATTGGAACATTTGCGTATTCTCAAATTAACTCATAAGGGGGAAGATGCAGTTAATCTCGTTCCATATGCAATCTTGGCATACAACAGCGCGATACATAGTTTTACGAAATGTAGGCCGTATGATATTATAACAGGACACATGGACCCACGAGATCCCTTTGACGTAGATTTAAATAAGAATTTAATGCAGCAATATATAATAAATCATAAGGACCGTATGAAGTTAATATACGAAACTATTAATGAGTCGTCGCTTACAAATAGGAAAAATATAATAGACCATCATAACAAAAATCGTGAACCCGAAGTTGAATATCAGCCCCAACAGCAAGTATTTGTAAAGAACCCATTAGCAAGCCGATAAAAGCTAGCCCCTAGATACAGTCACGACACAGTTTTAGCAGACCTCCCAATACACATCTATACATCTAGAAAACGCGGCCCCGTCGCAAAGAGCCGGTTAAAAAGAGTACCTAAAAGTGCCCAATTGTTGCAGGGTGCTACTGGTCCTGATTGCTCGTTCGATAACAGCCCAGAAAACAATGGGGGAGATGTCACTTGAAAGCCTGGATGACGGTCCAGGATTACTACCATTTCGACTCGGAACAACGAAGTTAATTACCCATTATCATACATTTTTACAATATATACAACTTAAAGACATAGATGATAAAATTAGAGTATTACAGAATCAATTATGTGATTATCAGCTTAAATTAGACAATGAAAATTATTTGTTATTTGAAGTACAGGTTGAGTATCTTTCCAATAAGTTGCAAATGGTCTTAGATCAGTTAGAAACATTAAAACCCGGGCGTGTAAAGAGAGGTCTCATAGACGGGCTAGGATCGGTAATAAAAAGTGTTACTGGTAATTTAGATCACACCGATGCTTTAAAATACGATAATGCTATCAAAATTCTACAGAGTAATAACTACGAGTTAAATGAGGAATTAAATAATCATATAAGCCTAAGTAAAGAATGGATGGCTGAACATTCGAGTATAATAAATAAACTAGTGGAAAACGAAATTAAAATAAATGAAACACTAACTTTAATATTAAATAGTGATGCCCATAGAGAAACTAGTTTAATTAAATATGCTAAATTTGGTCAATATTTAACTATTATTACGGAAAACGTTGATGAAATGTTAAACGAGTTATTAAGAATAGAAAATATGTTAGCCTTTATACATTCTTCTAGCTCGCACCATTCGATGATTAGTATAGTAACACTTAAAAATATGATTAAAAAGGTACTTAAAATTTACTCTAGAGATCAGATACTAGATCTAGAACTTAGGGCGTACTACGATATAATCAAACCCGGATATTACTATTCCGGAGATGTAGTTGTAATAGTTTTCAAAATACCTATATTTGATAAGGATATATATGAACTTTATAAATTAAGCATATCTCCCAATAAATTTAGGCAAGCCCTTATCCCACCTTATCCAATGATAGCAACAAATAGAAAAGGTTATGTGTACATAGAGGCAGAATGCCCGAAGTACGACAACTGGTATCTCTGCGGTAAGAAAATGGTTCACCAGCTTCAACAGCGTCCCGATTGCATCCAGAACCTTATTCAAAATCAATCCATTAGTTCATCATGTGAAGTAGCAACTATTGCACTAACAAGATCATCTATGGAAAAACTTGATGAAAAACACTACGTTGTGTCCTTTCCAAACACTACAAGAGTGCACTTACTGTGTGACAGAGAAGATTACATGACGCTAAACGGAAGTTACCTGGCAACTATTCCTATTAATTGCTTCCTGTATACTCCAGAATTCACCATCACCAATATCAACGATCACATAGAGGGACAACCCATCAAGATTAGTCAGATATCGTATTCAGAAATCAATCAACGCCCCGAGTCAATTCATTTAAGTTTGAAATCAATCGACTTATCAAAGCTACATGAAGCCCAGCATAAAATTAGCTCTCAGCCTACCATAAAAATGAATGAAGTACCATTGGACTATCTTTACCATACTACGATACCGTTGTATGTCGTGGTATTGGCTATTCTCGCACTAACTGTCTACGTAATTTGGAAATACTATGACGTTCTGCAATGCAAGGGAAAGGAAACCCTTCCGAAAAAGGAAAATACTGAAAAATTTGAAGAAGCTGAGACATCGAGGCCGAAGTCAGCAATATTTTCTCAAATCAAACTTCAAAAATAATTGCTGTTCTGAAGGGGGAGGTGTTATAGTACTCAGTACTAAGAGAAGTGCAGGCGCATCACTAGCCTCATTAAATTCATGGAACCGAACACAATTGATGATTGTCTTCATGAGACATGAACGTGGGATCGGAACACAATCGATGCACGAGGAAATTCTGCTGACATCGTAATTTCATTGTGTTTAATATTAAGTAGTTATAAGTCATTCTTGTTCCAACATCGACTTGAATCAGACATATAATTAATTTGTAACTTTTAAATATAACTTGTAACTAGTATTAAATCTTTGGGAAAACATTTTGGTTTTTTTTGGGTCCTCCGTCAGGGACCTTGTTAAGTTATTCTCATTACAAGCAGAACGGGACAGTACGGACGCCAGCACATCCAGCTACCCCAATCTGTCAAATTTCTTTTATACATTTTCAACTTTATCGCAAAAGCATAAGGTTCACTTTCAATTGTGGAATTTTGATAGATTGGGGTAACTTGATGTGCTGGCGTTTGTACATGTTCAGTTTAGTTTCCCCTCACCCCCAAATTTGGGTGTAAATTGTTATGGCAATTCTCGTGGGAGACGAGCGATAACAGGATGGGTAACGCGTTCGTTACAAGCTTTATTTGTTGGCAAGCGTCCTTGCGGAGCTGGTAAGAGAATGCGAATATTATTAAACGCCATAACAATTCCTAAGCCTGTAGTTTGATGTTATTATAGCGTTTACGAAGATATTTATCTTATGAAACGGCAATTTTCGTAATATTTTTATAAATATGAGTAAATAAATAAATATAATTTGACAGCCGGTTTGCGTGATTGGTTGATACTTGCCTTTCACTTGTCCTGGGTTTGAATCCCACCCAGGGGCTACCGGCTAACTCGCCGAACATCGATTTCATAAATGGCGTTGAAATAAATAAAAATTGACATGAAAATTGATTAAGTCATTTTTAACCTTTATTTATTTGAACGCCATTTAAGCAATCGACGTTCGGCGACTTAGCTGGTGGACAAATATTTGTGTGCATGAACATGTCTGTTTGTCCTGAGTCTGGGTGTAATTATCTATATTAGTATGTATTTACAAAAGAAAAGTAGTATAATATGTAAAATATCAGTTATCTGGTTTCCATAGTACAAGTGACGGTCACCGTAGCCTAGTTGGTAGTGCTCCTGCCTACGAAGCTGGTGGTCCTGGGTTCGAATCCCGGTAAGTGCAAATATTTTTTATTAGTTTCTGAGTCATGGATGTTTTCTATGTATTTACGTATTTACCTATCTCTATAAGTATGTATATCGTCGCCTGGTACCCATAGTACAAGCTTTGCTTAGTTTGGGGCTAGGATGATCTATGTGACATAGTCCCTAGATATTATTATTATTGAAAAAAAAATTCACGGGCCACTACGGCACCAAATACCACCTACACAAACTGGGACTATAGCCCGATCTGCAGGACCTGTGGGGAAGAAAATGAAACAATGCTGCATATAATATGCAAATGCGATGCATTGGCAAGACACAGAATGGCAATCCTGGGGCTGGCATATCCAGAACCAGATGACTACAAGGATCTACCTCTAAGAAGCGTACTGGATTACGTGCAGACTTCATTCAGGGCTCTAGGGATAGAATAAAACCAGTGGGGGATAGTACAAAAGATCCTGAAGGGTCGAAGTGCTGTACACTAGTACACCCCAAAACAAGATAAGATAAGATAAGATGAAATTAATTTATTTTAATGCAATTGGCGGCCTTATCGCTAAAAGCGATCTCTTCCAGGCAACCGTCTCTCATGATCCGATTGGATGACTAGCGATACGACCGGATAGAAGTCAGGTACAAGACCGACGACTTTACGTGTTCTACGAGGCACGGGAGTGAAATAACGCCAACTCCCCGACTTCGGCCTGATAATGAGAAATTTTTCTTAACAAAAAATCCCAAAACCACTTTGGCCCGACCCTGGATTTGAACCCAGGACCTCATTGACTAACGGGGCCGTCATACATGTGTAATATGTATGTTTTAAAAGTATAAAAGTATGTTTATCAATTGTCTGGGTGTCATAATAAATGGCAAGCTCGCTGTAAACGAGAGGCAGGGAAGGCGAAGTTAGTTAGTTAGAAGTTAGAAGTTAGTTAATACCTCTACCAGTTGCCCAATTTGGTGTATAATTTTTCCATCGCTCATGTCTAACACGAACTACAAGGTAGCTCACCAGTCAGTCACTTTTTACCAACCAAACACTACTATTAAGGCCAATGCATGCTTGAGCATAAAGCTGGAGGTCATCAGCAATAAGATGATACGCACTCCTTCTGAGTGCGTATCTATCTATACTATGCCGGGAGCGATTGTTCACCTTAATAGGGATTTGGACCTGATCAATATCTGGTCTAATAGGTTTGGTCTTACAGTCAATCCTGATAAATGCCAAGCTATCATTATAGGAAGCTCCCGCGTGTTTAGCAGACTAGATATCGACTATGATCATGGGTAAAAGGTTTATAAAGACAGAAAATAAAAGAGGAGAAAGTATACCGCCTTGAGGAACGCCTGTGTCGAAACCTCTGCCCTGGGTAGGAACAGAGTCCACGACCTGCAGCGTGAAAGGCAAGCACTTACCAACAACGCTAACTGCCCCCTTCATACAACCACCGTAGATCATTTAATATAAATAACTAGCTGCCCGGTACGTGCTTCGCTACATATAAGGCATAGTAATAAAAAAAAATATTATTAAGTTCATTTAATCAAAGAAAAAAATATTTTAAATTGCTAAAAGATGTCGATTTACACTTTTTCAAGACGTTTTTTAAATTTTCTCTACGTACAAACCTTCCCTGGACTTCCACGAATAATTCAAGACCAAAATTAGCCAAATCGGTAAAGGCGTCGTTGAGTTATAACATTACAACGAAAAGTGGCATTGATTTTTATATATATAGATTACATTTTTCGTTCGTTTTCACATGCAGGAGTAATATTTGAAACAGCAAGTTATGGTTTGAATACCTTATTCCATTCTGTTCAGACTGTTACAAACTCCTTAGGAGTGCTCTATTGAAGCCTATCCAGTGAATAATGCTAGATAATTGTAAAATATCTTATTTTATTTATTCTTTATTGCACACAGAAATACATATTTATATAACAGACTAGCGGCCCGGTACGTGCTTCGCTACGTATAAGGCATAGTAATAAAAAAATGATTATAAAGTTCATTTATTCAAACATTTTAAATTGCTAAAAGATGTTGATTTTACACTTTTTCAAGACTTTTTTTAAATTTTTCTCTACGTACAAACCTTCCCTGGATTTCCACGAATAATTCAAGACCAAAATTAGCCAAATCGGTAAAGGCGTTGTTGAGTTATAACATTACAACGAAAAGTGGCATTGATTTTTATATATATAGATTAGATATCTCATGTACACAGGCGAGCTTAACTCAACTATATTCTCTTATCTGATTCTTATAGTATCTTTAGACAACAAATATACCTACTGCAATCTGATATCAAACTAGGCAGAGCCTGTACTGTGGCAACCCAAAGCGCATGGCAAATGGGAAGCTCCTATAGGTATCTGCGGATCGTGGTAGTGGAGGAAGACGTAGAACTGACCATGTCGGTATTTTGTGACAGACTCGCATAAAGTACCTACTGCTATCATTAGCATCAGAAGAGATCGAAACTGTTGGCCGGATTCAACATAAAGTGAATATATAATAGTAAAAATATAGCTAAAATTTAAAATTTAGATAATTAAACCTACACATGATCCTTGACAATAACTTAATTTAAGTTAGTTAAATATCGTTACTGTTATAAAATAAATCTTATTGTAAATTATTTCCTACAATCCGTGTACCTAGAAATAATTATAAATTAATTATATATTACTACGAATATGTTCTGACTATTTACAAGCGCTTTTTTAAAGTCTACGTGAATAAAAACCTTTTTTATTTTATTTTTATTTTATTTCACGTGAATTACTTGTTACATTGCAAAAAATCTGAATATTTTGTAATGAAAAAAAATATAATGAAGATTTTTTTTTATCTCTCTCCTTTGTAAGTAACTTATGCAGTAAATTCAGTCATAAATTCCAACCGCATAGTACTACTGACTGGAAATGATACAGTTCCGATTTTTTCACAGTACAGTTATAAATCCAATTAAGTTGAAACTCGATTCGTATCCAATATTCACCAAAATCAACTTCAACGCAAACCATGTCCGTTAAATTAAAGCGTAATGTGATTTGTAATGTATAAATTTCAATGGAAGTTCTTCCTCTTCCAGCGTAAAAACTAAATAGATCACACTGCTTAAAGACACCGCAAACACCATAGTTCCCAAATTCGGGTAAAAAGTCTTGAAATGCAAATGCTACCGTATCCGTGCACTCGGGTCCCAGCAATCCATTAGTTCCCCAAAAAGTCAGAAACCACCAAAAATTGTGCAAATCTATTGCACCAGTCTTATATAATTTATTGTTATAATAAATTTTGCCCATTTCCATAGACATGAAAAATATATTTTGCACTAGTGTTGCTCAAAATCGGTCTTGGTCTTGTTCTTGCATTTTCGCAAGACCAAGACCAAGACCAGGTGTATTGACTCAAGACCAAGACCTAATTATACCACAAGATGCAATACAACAAGAACATTGTCCTCCTAACAGAATTTCGGCCACGGCGGCCAGTCTCACTAGAGATTAGCCATCTGCGCGGGACATATTATAGTGCACAAGTGTGTGAGCAACACAGGAGAACTTTCTATTCCATCACTCCCATGATCCGATGGGACGCCTAGCGACACGGCCGGAAAGAGGTCAGGTACAGGACCGACGGCATTACGTACTCTCCGAGGCACCGCCAACTCCCAAACTTCAGGCTGATGCTGAATTTTTTTTATTTTTACAGAAAAGTCCCAAAACTACTTTTGGCCCGACCCAAGAGCTCTACCGGCTAAGTCGCCGAACATCGATTTCGTGAATGGCGTTCAAATAAATTAAGGTTAAAAATTACTTAATCAATCGTTAAATCGGCTTCAACGTTGACAATCGATTCCGGACCATTTACGACGTCACATGTGCTCATCGAAGCCGATTTAACGATTGATTAAGTAATTTTTAACCTTAATTTATTTGAACGCCATTCACGAAATCGATGTTCGGCGACTTAGCCGGTAGAGCCCCAGGACCTCGTTCTCTGCGGGTGGTCACGCTACCGCTAGACCAACGAGGCCACCATAAGATGCAATTGCTACTAATTTAAACAGCTAAAAAGTGTGATTTTTTAATCATATTTATTATTCTTTCCATGTCAATTTGGTCTGTCCACCTGTGATGCAATTATTCCATCGGCAGCTACCAATAAACGGTCCCGACAGTAATACCAAAACCACAGCGCCTGAAACGGATCTGTGACTGCTGCCCATCAGCATATAAATTCAATTGCTTGTGTTCCATTACACTCACGGGATACCAATGAATCTTTTTACGCTGACAAATTAAAACAATAGCCAATCACTGAATGAAATCAATTCAAAATACAAAAATATATTTATTTACTACAGTGTGGGGGTCTCTTCTTTGACTTCTCTCTTGGGGTCTAATGGGGAAACAACATCCAGCCCTCTAAGCCAACCTTACCTGCACGCGGTGACCCTGCTGATAAACGAACAAGGCTCTGGCAACTAATACCTTAGACGTAGGTCCACGGATGATCCCTGTATTAATAAGGTCTGTATCGGCTCAGCATACGATGCAGCAAGGTGATGTGACGCACCTCAAGGGCGCTGTTCTCAAATATCAAATAAACAATCTCAAATAAACAAACAGCCCGAAGAGCTTATCATGGTTTTGTTTCCTCTGTAGCAATGGGCGAAATAAGTAGGCAGCGAATTACGTGTTAACGTGTATTTAAAACTGTGCATAAAATATATTAGAGCGACATACGTTCGACCCGTTATCTACCGGTAGGTCTCTGCGGCGGCGACCGGCCGATGCAGTACCGAGGCGCAGGCGCATGATGGAAGGGAGAACCCCCCACGCCGCGCGCTCCGCGGATACCTGTCGGCCGGCCGCTCCTTATCTACTAATAAGATATTTGTGCGTACAATCCGTACGCTCAGATATTTTTATACTAAACATGAAATAAACTAAATATTAATTTAACACTAAATATTAACACAGTATGCTACATCACCCCCTTCCAGAGACCGTCAAGGGCGATAATAGTCAGGGAACTTAACCTTTCGTCCTGAGCGCGTCGTTTTGATGGGGTTCTCATCAGTACAAGGTAAGTTCTGGTTAACCGTAAGTGGTGTATAAGTGTGTGAATTAGTGTTTATTGTTTGGTTTGTGGTGTTAGGGTCACGCAGTATGTAGGCCGGCTTGACGCGGTCTATCGTTACGGTGACCGGTTTACCGTTGACCAGTATTTTAAAAACTTTGTCACCACGCGTGACTACTTCATGAGGACCGGTGTAAGCGGGTTTTAGACAACCACCAGTCGTACAGTCACGAAGAAAAACGTGTGAAGATGTGGATAAATCCTTGAAAATAAAAGTTTTTCGACCTCCACTGTGCCATGATGCTGGTGAAGGTTGCAACTTTTTAACAAAACTTCGAAGTCGTGATAAGTAATCAGTCACATCGATAGTTATGTCGTCCTGAGGGTTAAAGAACTCGCCTGGAAGGCGTAAAGGTTGTCCATAAGTGAGTTCAGCTGCAGAAGCTTGGGCATCTTCTTTGTAAGCAGTTCTTATGCCTAACAAAACTAGTGGGAGTGACTCCACCCAAGAATCACTTGCATGGCAAGTGATTGCGGCCTTTAATTGCCTGTGAAATCTCTCCACGAGGCCATTGCAAGACGGCCGGTAAGCTGTGGTTCTGCGATGATGAAAACTAACTATTTCAGATAGTTGTCTGAAAAGTGCTGATTCGAACTGCCTACCCCTGTCCGTGACGATATCCGTGGGGCATCCGAAACGAGCTATCCAACCGCTTAGCAACGCTTTAGCCACTGTCTCTGCAGTTATATCAGGCAGTGGAATTGCTTCAGGCCAGCGCGTGAAGCGATCAACAGCTGTGAGGCAATATCGAAACCCTTGGCACACTGGTAGGGGGCCTACCAGATCTATGTGGACAAAGGCAAATCTAGATTGGGGCAGCTTAAATGAACCTAATGGGGCAAAAACGTGTCGAGTAACCTTGCTGCGTTGGCAAGCTGTGCAATTACGTACCCATTCACGGCAGTCCTTTTTCACACCTGGCCAGACATATCGATCAGCCACCAATCTAGCAGAAGCTTTTGCACCAGGATGGCTTAAAGAATGTAAGCTTTCAAACACCTTCCGACGCAGCTCTTTGGGAACAAAAGGTCTCTGTTTGGAGTTACTAACATCACAGTACAGCTGACTGGGAGAACCTGGAATTTTTATGAGCTGGAGATTTAATGAAGTGTCACCGGCCAAGAATTGTTGCAGCTCACTGTCAGTGCGTTGACTTTCAGCTATCTTCTCGGCGTTGATAAGTCGAGAGACCTCTTCAACGCGAGAAAGTGTATCCGCCACCACGTTGTTCTTCCCCGAGATATGCCTGATGTCTGTTGTAAATTGGGCAATAAGATCAAGGTGACGGAATTGACGGGGAGAACAATTTTCTTTACGTGTGTGGAATGCAAATGTTAAAGGTTTGTGATCTGTATAGATCACGAAGTCACGAGCCTCCAACATGTGTCGAAAATGCTTCACGCTTTCGTATATGGCAAGTAGTTCGCGGTCATAAGGAGAATATTTGACCTGCGCTGGACTCAACTTTTGAGAGAAGAAAGCAAGAGGTTGCCAATTACCGTCTTTCCACTGTTGCAATACTGACCCGATAGCCAAATCAGACGCGTCCGTGACTAACGCAAGCCTTGCGTTACAATCAGGATGCACCAGCATAGTTGCCTGGCAAAGACTGTCCTTACAGTTCTGGAATGCCTCCATTTCGAGTGCTGAAAAATTTACAGGCTGAGAACCTTTCACTGAACCGGTCAACAATGCGTTTAAGGAAGTTTGGTAATTAGCTGCACCAGGAATAAACCTGCGGTAGAAATTCAGCATCCCCAAGAAACGACGTAGTTCTCTAACCGTCTTCGGAGCTGGAAAGTTCTTAATAGCCTCGACTTTGGCTGGTAATGGTGTCGTTCCTTCAGCTGTGATATTGTATCCAAGAAAAGTAATCTCAGACACTCCAAAAACACACTTCGAAGTATTAATGACCATGCCGTATTCTCTCAACCTCGAGAAAAGCTGATGCAAGTGCTGCTCATGAGATTTCTGGTCTTTCGAGTAGACCAAAAAGTCATCAAGATACGCGTACGTGAAATCTAGACCCCGAAGCATCTCATCTACGAAGCGCTGGAACGTTTGCCCCGCGTTACGAAGTCCAAACGTCATGTACGGAAATTCGAATAAACCAAACGGCGTAGTGATGGCTGTCTTCGAAATGTCGTCAGGGTTTACGCGTATCTGGTTGTAAGCCTTCACTAAGTCTATCTGAGAAAATACGGTACAGCCCGCCAAGTTGTGTGAAAAGTCCTGGATATGGCGTATTGGGTACTTATCTGCTACCGTTCGGGCGTTCAACATTCGATAATCGCCACAAGGACGCCAGCCATCGTTCTTCTTGGGTGCAAGGTGTAGCGGCGAAGACCAGGGTGATTCAGAGGGTCGACATATACCACTCTGCAACATAATCTCAAACTCGGCCTTCGCTATTTTCAGCTTGTCCGGCGCTAGCCTGCGAGGTGAACCTGATACTGGTGGCCCAGGTGTAGTACGTATAAAATGTAATGTATTGTGTGTGGGAGTGCGGTGAATACCGTGTGGGCGTGTTATATCGGGGTATTTTGACAGTATGTTATGATATACAGTCTCACCAGAAATTACCTTGACTGATGGAACATTAATAGGCCTCCGGGCAAGCAACGCCGGGGTCGCGATGGATGTATTGCCATCAATCAACCGTTGGTTTCTTACGTCAACTATCAGGTTGTAATACGAAAGGAAGTCAACTCCTATTATTGCCCTCGTTACATCTGCAACAATAAATCGCCAAGCATAGTCACGGCGTAAGCATAGATTTAAAACAATATTAGTATAACCGTAAGTATGAATGGTAGAACCGTTTGCCGCACTCAACACAAAGTCAGTTTTAGTTCGTTTCTCCTTTATATAGTTTTTTGGGAATACACAAATATCACTACCAGTGTCAATTAAAAATTGAATTTTAGATCTTGAATCGGTTATAAATAAGCGACCGCTATTAAGGCAGCCGTCGCGGTCGGTTGCTTCTGCCGACTGCCCTAGTCTTTTCCCGTAAAATCACACGGCTTGGTACACTTGGTGGCGGCCTTGCCGAACTTATGGTGGTACCAGCAAGTCGGGAATTTCTTGGAGGTGGACCGACGTCTGGAATGATACCGACGGTTACGGCTACTCGAACGCTCCCTGGGCCGTGATAGCCTGTTAACTTGTGTTGTGAGACTTTGTACCTGTCTTGTGAGTTCAGCGATCTGTCCCGCCATCCGGTCCACACTGCTGCCCGGTGTCGCTGGTGGCTGTGTCGGCATCGTAGTTGCTGCGACGTGAGGCACTGCTGGAACCACGTCGTGGATACGGTCCGCGAGCTCAGCTAGCTCATCTAATTTTACTTTAGTTTGCGTGGCTATTATAGATTGCGTTGTACTTGGCAGACGGCCCATCCAGATGCTGCGCATGAATTCCTCTGGAACCTCCGAGCCTGCCAACTGTTTCAGGTGGCGCAGGAACTGCGACGGCTTCCGGTCTCCTAGTTCCTCATGTGTGAGAAGCTGCTGTACCTTGCGCTCTTTGGACACAGACAGCCTGTTAATCAGCTCGGTCTTCAGCTTCATGTATTTGTCGGGAGATGATGGTGCACTCAAAATATCTTCCACCTCCGCTGCGTATACTGGGTCCAATCCACCAATAGCATGGTGATATTTGGTGGCGTCCGAAGTAATGTTGGCCAGCGCGAACTGGCTCTCCAACTGCGCGAACCATAACGCCGGCCTCTCGGGATAAAATGGCGGCACTCGAACACTCACGCGGTACACGTCGTACATTGGCGGTTGCGCACTGCCCGATGCTACTTTATTGCTTGCGTCCTCGAACTGGTCCGTACTCATAGCGATGTTTCACAGGGGTCACCAATGTAGCAATGGGCGAAATAAGTAGGCAGCGAATTACGTGTTAACGTGTATTTAAAACTGTGCATAAAATATATTAGAGCGACATACGTTCGACCCGTTATCTACCGGTAGGTCTCTGCGGCGGCGACCGGCCGATGCAGTACCGAGGCGCAGGCGCATGATGGAAGGGAGAACCCCCCACGCCGCGCGCTCCGCGGATACCTGTCGGCCGGCCGCTCCTTATCTACTAATAAGATATTTGTGCGTACAATCCGTACGCTCAGATATTTTTATACTAAACATGAAATAAACTAAATATTAATTTAACACTAAATATTAACACAGTATGCTACACCTCTAATCTTCGATATGGTTTAGTGCTCTGGGGTAACTCGGTAAAATTAAATACAGTGTTTATTGCCCAAAAGCAGTGTATAAGAGCCATATGCAATGTAGCTCCCTGGGTGACATGCAGACCTCTTTTTCGTAAACTATCAATCCTCACCCTCCCATGTATGTATATCTATGAGATTTGTAATTTTGTAAAAAATAATACTGAACTTTATATACGTAAGAAAGATATATGTAATTTCAACACCCGGTATCCGAATAAACTTGCCTTTCCTCCATTAACAACCGAATTATGTAGTCGTAGCAGCTACGCAATGTCAGTGCGAATATATAACCACTTGCCTGAAGGTATTAGAGATTTACCAATCAACAAATTTAGAACCCAGCTACGTTTATGGTTAACAGAAAAATGTTTTTACAATGTTGAAGAATATTTGACATGTAAGCCCTAGTATCTTAAGTGTACCTTTAGTAGTAATTATAATTTGTATG
This sequence comes from Pseudoips prasinana, assembly GCA_951640165.1. NCBI lineage: Eukaryota > Metazoa > Arthropoda > Insecta > Lepidoptera > Nolidae > Pseudoips > Pseudoips prasinana. The sequence goes on from OX621260.1 coordinate 24,848,724, forward strand.
CCATCATGTAAAATGGCTTATGTGTGAGACTTCAAATGCTTACTGTAAGACCTGTATTTTGACCACATTTTGACAAATAAATATTTTGAATATTGAAAAAAAAAATTTGCATTTTTGAATTTTTTTCAGGATCTATATTATAATGACCTGCGGCCAGACACTGCATCTCTGTGTCACCACCGGTCGTACCAGGAAACAGGCCCATCGGACAATCAGGTGACGCGAGACGAGAGAGTGGAACTGCACCAGCGCAACTATTTTTCCACTTAAAATAATTTCACGCGCAGATAAAACTAGCTATGAACAAGGATTATGAAAGCAGCCCTGACTTCTCTCTTATCTGTACATCGATATTGCTGTAGTTACATTTGAAGTATAATTTTAACTTAATTAATAACATATAACAAAAGTACATGCTTCATAACATACATTAATCTTCTATTTTAGTAAATACTAGCTGTGCCCGCGACTTCGTCCGCGTGTTAATTAGTTTATTTCGTTTTTTTTGTAAAATAAAAGACTTTTTCAGAAATAAAAGTAGCCTAAGTTACTCCTTATTACATCAGCTACCTGCCAATAAAAGTCCCGTCAAAATCGGTCCAGCCATTTCAGAGATTAGCCGGAACAAACAGACAGACAAAATCGTAAAAATGTTATTTTGGTGTATGTACCGTATATATATATTCATATTAATGTAGTAAAAACCGGTTATTTCAATATTACAAACAGACACTCCAATTTTATTTATTTGTATAAATGTATAGATATAAGAATACTGACAATTGACGGGCCTGTTGGCGTGGTTGGCAAATGCTTGCTTTTCACGCCGGAGGTCGTGGATTCGATTCCCACCCGGGACAGATATTTGTGTGGATGAACATATCTGTTTGTCTTGAGTCTGGTTGTAATTATCTATATAAGTTATATCTATATATTTATTAAATAAAATTAGTATATCAGTCATCTGGTTTTCATAGCACAAGCTCTGCTTAGTTTGGGATCAGATGGCCGTGTGTAAATAATGTCCCAGGATTATTATATATTTGCTGTGCCCCGCGGTTAAAACTTTATAAATTATCACAGCTCCTCCCCCGTAGGTGATAGCGTAATAATATGTAGCCTATATGTTGACCCGACCTCTTAGTAATATTCATACAAAATTTGAAGTAAATCCATGTACTGTATGTATCCAGTACTTTTTGAGTTTAGCCCGGACATACATACAGACAAAAATTCCAAAAACTATATTTTTGGCTTCTATATCGATTGTAGATCACGTATCAAGTATCCTTTAAAAAAAATATTCAATGTACAGTTTTGACTTTCCTACGATTTTATTATATGTATAGATTTCGTACAATAATTGGCTTTTATTTCAATTCGTACAATTTTATCTTATAGGTACCTATGTTTGAATTTCTGACTGTGATATCAGTTTTACTTTGTGGAAGTAATAGTTTATTTGGAAACCTTGTGATAATGTTCTTCTCATTGTATAGCTGCAGGTGATTATTAACAAAGTACCTACTAACAATGTCAGTCATAAAATAAAAATAGTACCACAGATAATAATTTTAATAATATCCTTTGATATTATTCCCCCACGCCTACCTCAACCTGAACCCAAACTAAGTGGAGCTCGTACTATGGAAACCAGATAACTGATATACTACATAAGTATATACTTTTCTTATGTCAATATATACTTATACAACATGTAACTTAATTAACGCACATCCCGAAAATAGTTTGTCACTCTATTGATATAATTTTTAATATAGGTTATTTTTTTATTCGAAAACTAATTAAAACTACGGAAATTATTGTAATATTAACCCTGTACAGTCAAAACAAATTGAAATGGACCGTAAGTCAAAATAATAAGACTTTTAAAACCGCAGTTTTATTTGTATTCATACAAATTCCATAATTCAATACAAAATAAAGAAAAATAAACTTTATTCCAACAAACTAATTTAGTAAATAACAATGCATATACATGTTGAATAAAAAATTCAGTGTATGTATTATGATAACAACATAATATTCTATTTGGGGTGTTTGAGGGTGTGCGTTAATTACGTTACATGTTGTATAGATAATTTACACCCAGACAACAGACATGTTCATGTATCACAAATATCGGAGTCCAGGGTGGGAATCGAACACAACACCTGCGCCGTGAGAGAAAAGCATTATCATCCACGTCAACTGGCCCGTCTAATCGTACATAAAATGCCCCCCTCCCCCCAATACTTCGTCGCCCTCCATGACCCTTAAATTGCAATCAACACCCGCATTAGGGAAGCAAATCCCTAGGTCGCAGGGGAACTTTACAAGTCACAGGCACAGCTATTAAGAACAACAATTTATGTGTCTCACGAATAGAACGAAAGTTGTCATTTGTGGGATTCAAACCCCAAACCCGAGAATCTCAAAGTAGTATCGAAGAGCACCTTAAGCCTTCAGCTACACTCGCTGTCAATATCTAAATCAATCGAAGACAAACGAAATGATTTCCCCAGAATCATGGAAACATTTTTCATTATTCCCGATTAAGTCGTAGCAAACACCGTGATTGCCCATATTTCATCAGATTTACACCCATACATGCACAATGTAACCTTCGATCCAACTATAAGGGCACAGGGACCCATGCTGGACCTTCATAACCGTCGATATTACGTAAGGGGGTGTAAATTAGGGTCCCAAATACCTCTTTATAGAGATTGCCTGTCCGTTTTGGGAGCGAGTCACGTAATAATATTGTGGTGGACCTAATCGTCGAATACGTTGTTTTCAGTGCTGCCAACTCGTACATCCGATTTACGCAAGCTCATTTTGAAAATACGCTAGATTATATTTCTAAACTTACCTATATCACTCGAAGACACAATTTTTTGTCGACTTTATTGATTTTTACTTTATTGTATATGGTGTTCCAGGCTCGAGTCTAATAACAATAATTTGGACATGTTACATCAACCTTAAACATGATTTCTTTTTTTTCAAATTTATTCATAAGCACATTTAGAGGAAATCGTATGTAACCAACAGACAATCAGACTTTATATCATCGATCCATTATTTCATCAGATGAACTAAATCCTAAAAAAGGTTGAGAATTTTTTAATTAAGTCATCGCAATTCAATCAGTTATTATAATAGTAAGCTATTTACAAGCAACTGGATATATAGCAGTGACTAAGTTTTATTTATTTTTTATTGGCTTACCAACAATGCACTTACGAGTATAAAATTACTAATAATCTCAACAATATCTATTAATGGGCTTAGTGTAACAATTTCTTATAGGTAAGCTCCTGCAAATTCACCATATAACCCGCCAAAAATAGCCAATAAGTATTAAACTTGGCAACACTGGGTATTGTGTGATATTTACTGGAAGCGTTCATTGTCCCCTCGGGTAAAGCTTTAGCGCAGTCCGGAGTGTTTTCATGCAGTTTATTGCATTGTCCGATGGAGACGTGCATGTTAACGGGTAAATGTTGTGTAGCATGTGTTTAAGACTTGTTTGGATTTAGTGACTTCGCTATACCCTACGGCAATGATAGTTATTGAAGAACTGAGGGAAATAAGCATGAGTAGGTGGTAGTATATTTCATTAAATTTAAAGATTTATGACTTTTACTAGATCCCCGAACTGGTCAAATATTTGTGTGATCCATATATATAGATGTTCTGAGTTTGTGTGATACAGAGACTCATTTCATTAGTGCGGAAATGCTCTTTAAAAATAAGAAAAACAAATATTACGCCATAGGTGATATGAAAAATAAAAGCCATCAATTTTACATATGTACATTTCTTTAGTAAAAGGTATGAAGTCCCTATTTCATCGTGCCGTTATTACATTAGATGACCCGAATCCTCAAAAAGGTTAAGAAACTTTAAAAAAAGTCACCGCAATTTCATCAGTTATTAGATAACAACTGACCATATAAAAGTAACGAATTTCTCCACAAAACCGCCAAAAATAGCCGATAAGTATTTAGCTTGGCAACACTGGGTATTGTGCGATATTTACAGGAAGCGTTCATTGTCCCCTCGGGTAAAGCTTTAGCGCAGCCCGTAGTGTTTTCATGCAGTTTAGTGCATTGTCCGATGGAGACGTGCTTGTTAGCGGGTAAATGCTGTGTGGTATGTGTTTAAGACTTGTTTGGCTTTAGTGACTTCGCTATACCCTATGGCAATGATAGTTCTTAAAGAACTGAGGGAAATAAGCATGAGTAGGTGGTAGTATATTTCATTAAATTTAAAGATTTATGACTTTTACTAGATCCCCGAACAGGTCAAATATTTGTGTGATCCATATATATAGATGTTCTGAGTTTGTGTGATACAGAGACTCATTTCATTAGTGCGGGAATGCTCTTTAAAATAAGAAAAACAAATTATTACGCCATAGGTGATATGAAAAATAAAAGCCATCAATTTTACATAATAATATGTACATTTCTTAAGTAAAAGGTAGTAAATCCCTATTTCATCGTGCCGTTATTACATCAGATGACACGAATCCTCGAAAAGGTTAAGAAACTTTAAAAAAAATCATCGCAATTTCATCAGTTATTAGATAACAACTGACCATATAAAAGTAACGAATTTCTCCACAAAACCGCCAAAAATAGCCGATAAGTATTTAGCTTGGCAACACTGGGTATTGTGCGATATTTACTGGAAGCGTTCATTGTCCCCTCGGGTAAAGCTTTAGCGCAGCCCGTAGTGTTTTCATGCAGTTTAGTGCATTGTCCGATGGAGACGTGCTTGTTAGCGGGTAAATGTTGTGTGGTATGTGTTTAAGACTTGTTTGGCTTTAGTGACTTCGCTATACCCTATGGCAATGATAGTTCTTAAAGAACTGAGGGAAATAAGCATGAGTAGGTGGTAGTATATTTCATTAAATTTAAAGATTTATGACTTTTACTAGATCCCCGAACAGGTCAAATATTTGTGTGATCCATATATATAGATGTTCTGAGTTTGTGTGATACAGAGACTCATTTCATTAGTGCGGAAATGCTCTTTAAAAATAAGAAAAACAAATATTACGCCATAGGTGATATGAAAAATAAAAGCCATCAATTTTACATATGTACATTTCTTTAGTAAAAGGTATGAAGTCCCTATTTCATCGTGCCGTTATTACATCAGATGACCCGAATCCTCGAAAAGGTTAAGAAACTTTAAAAAAAGTCACCGCAATTTCATCAGTTATTAGATAACAACTGACCATATAAAAGTAACGAATTTCTCCACAAAACCGCCAAAATAGCCGATAAGTATTTAGCTTGGCAACACTGGGTATTGTGCGATATTTACTGGAAGCGTTCATTGTCCCCTCGGGTAAAGCTTTAGCGCAGCCCGTAGTGTTTTCATGCAGTTTAGTGCATTGTCCGATGGAGACGTGCTTGTTAGCGGGTAAATGTTGTGTGGTATGTGTTTAAGACTTGTTTGGCTTTAGTGACTTCGCTATACCCTATGGCAATGATAGTTCTTAAAGAACTGAGGGAAATAAGCATGAGTAGGTGGTAGTATATTTCATTAAATTTAAAGATTTATGACTTTTACTAGATCCCCGAACAGGTCAAATATTTGTGTGATCCATATATATAGATGTTCTGAGTTTGTGTGATACAGAGACTCATTTCATTAGTGCGGGAATGCTCTTTAAAATAAGAAAAACAAATTATTACGCCATAGGTGATATGAAAAATAAAAGCCATCAATTTTACATAATAATATGTACATTTCTTAAGTAAAAGGTAGTAAATCCCTATTTCATCGTGCCGTTATTACATCAGATGACACGAATCCTCGAAAAGGTTAAGAAACTTTTAAAAAAATCATCGCAATTTCATCAGTTATTAGATAACAACTGACCATATATAAGTAACGAATTTCTCCACAAAACCGCCAAAAATAGCCGATAAGTATTTAGCTTGGCAACACTGGGTATTGTGCGATATTTACAGGAAGCGTTCATTGTCCCCTCGGGTAAAGCTTTAGCGCAGCCCGTAGTGTTTTCATGCAGTTTAGTGCATTGTCCGATGGAGACGTGCTTGTTAGCGGGTAAATGCTGTGTGGTATGTGTTTAAGACTTGTTTGGCTTTAGTGACTTCGCTATACCCTATGGCAATGATAGTTCTTAAAGAACTGAGGGAAATAAGCATGAGTAGGTGGTAGTATATTTCATTAAATTTAAAGATTTATGACTTTTACTAGATCCCCGAACAGGTCAAATATTTGTGTGATCCATATATATAGATGTTCTGAGTTTGTGTGATACAGAGACTCATTTCATTAGTGCGGGAATGCTCTTTAAAATAAGAAAAACAAATTATTACGCCATAGGTGATATGAAAAATAAAAGCCATCAATTTTACATAATAATATGTACATTTCTTAAGTAAAAGGTAGTAAATCCCTATTTCATCGTGCCGTTATTACATCAGATGACACGAAACCTCGAAAAGGTTAAGAAACTTTAAAAAAAATCATCGCAATTTCATCAGTTATTAGATAACAACTGACCATATAAAAGTAACGAATTTCTCCACAAAACCGCCAAAAATAGCCGATAAGTATTTAGCTTGGCAACACTGGGTATTGTGCGATATTTACTGGAAGCGTTCATTGTCCCCTCGGGTAAAGCTTTAGCGCAGCCCGTAGTGTTTTCATGCAGTTTAGTGCATTGTCCGATGGAGACGTGCTTGTTAGCGGGTAAATGTTGTGTGGTATGTGTTTAAGACTTGTTTGGCTTTAGTGACTTCGCTATACCCTATGGCAATGATAGTTCTTAAAGAACTGAGGGAAATAAGCATGAGTAGGTGGTAGTATATTTCATTAAATTTAAAGATTTATGACTTTTACTAGATCCCCGAACAGGTCAAATATTTGTGTGATCCATATATATAGATGTTCTGAGTTTGTGTGATACAGAGACTCATTTCATTAGTGCGGAAATGCTCTTTAAAAATAAGAAAAACAAATATTACGCCATAGGTGATATGAAAAATAAAAGCCATCAATTTTACATATGTACATTTCTTTAGTAAAAGGTATGAAGTCCCTATTTCATCGTGCCGTTATTACATCAGATGACCCGAATCCTCGAAAAGGTTAAGAAACTTTAAAAAAAGTCACCGCAATTTCATCAGTTATTAGATAACAACTGACCATATAAAAGTAACGAATTTCTCCACAAAACCGCCAAAATAGCCGATAAGTATTTAGCTTGGCAACACTGGGTATTGTGCGATATTTACTGGAAGCGTTCATTGTCCCCTCGGGTAAAGCTTTAGCGCAGCCCGTAGTGTTTTCATGCAGTTTAGTGCATTGTCCGATGGAGACGTGCTTGTTAGCGGGTAAATGTTGTGTGGTATGTGTTTAAGACTTGTTTGGCTTTAGTGACTTCGCTATACCCTATGGCAATGATAGTTCTTAAAGAACTGAGGGAAATAAGCATGAGTAGGTGGTAGTATATTTCATTAAATTTAAAGATTTATGACTTTTACTAGATCCCCGAACAGGTCAAATATTTGTGTGATCCATATATATAGATGTTCTGAGTTTGTGTGATACAGAGACTCATTTCATTAGTGCGGGAATGCTCTTTAAAATAAGAAAAACAAATTATTACGCCATAGGTGATATGAAAAATAAAAGCCATCAATTTTACATAATAATATGTACATTTCTTAAGTAAAAGGTAGTAAATCCCTATTTCATCGTGCCGTTATTACATCAGATGACACGAATCCTCGAAAAGGTTAAGAAACTTTTAAAAAAATCATCGCAATTTCATCAGTTATTAGATAACAACTGACCATATATAAGTAACCAATTTCTCCACAAAACCGCCAAAAATAGCCGATAAGTATTTAGCTTGGGAACACTGGGTATTGTGCGATATTTACTGTAAGCGTTCATTGTCCCCTCGGGTAAAGCTTTAGCGAAGTCCGTAGTGTTTTCATGCAGTTTATTGCATTGTCCGATGGAGACGTGCATGTTAACGGGTAAATGTTGTGTGGCATGTGTTTAAGACTTGTTTGGGTTTAGTTACTTCGTTATACCCTATGGCAATGGTAGGTTTTTTACAGTATTTGAAGAGCTGAGGGAAAGAAGCATGAGTATTGAGTAGGTGAGAGTATATTGCATTAGACGGGCCTCTTGGCGTGTTTGGCAAATGCTTGCTTTTAACACCGCAGGTCTTGGGTTCGAATCCCACCTGTTGCCGAAGTTCCATAAAAGAGAGAACCAATAGAAAGTTATTTATTTTGTGCCTTTCACAAGACTTCCATAGAGATTGAGCTTGGCGTACTGATAATGGAATTAAGTAGATTGCGAGTTCTGACTGACATAGCGGCGAACTCATTAAAATAAATAAATTTTAACATCTGAATACACGGGTCTTCGATTAAGCACCTTTAAAGAACCCTCAAAACGGGCCAGGTTCGATGGAATCAAAGTCTTTCTCATGGCCCTAATTCCTCACACAAGATAAGTCACGTCATATCTTCGATCAATGCCAAGCGTGGCGATTATGGCATATCCCCCAAGACGATTCTTGAGGGAGGCTTGTCCAGCAGTGGACTTATATAGCTGTAATGATGATGGTGATGATGAATACCAAGAACGAGGTGGCACGCAGGCAGCTGAACCTTAATTTCTTCCAACAAGTTTTAACATATGTCTTCAGCTACTCTGATTAAGAGTAAAATCGGAAGCATTGTATGTGTGTATCAGTCGCTATCCGTGGTAACCTGTAATTGGCTTTATGTTTCCTATTATAGCAGTAATATTTTTTATGTATAGCTGTTGGTTTTCCAAACAATAAATAAATAATTCTTGGCGAGAGCTAAGTAGCTCCGACCCAGCCCGCGCCGGGCGACCTCGAAGGCGTCGGAGAGCATTCGTGGTGAATCTTCATCCATCTTGAGTTATGACCTGCGGGCGACAGACTTAAGGCAGTCTGCCGCCTGATCAAAACAGGCCCGAGAAGGTGCCGCTCGTGTTTTTCGCGCGACTCTTGGTTGGAAGGGGGACTGATCCCTCTGTTCGATGGGGCCCATCTACATGCAGATGGGTCAAAACCTGTCTAGGCTGCGGTGCATTCTTGCGCGAATCCCGTGATCTAGAGTAAAGGTAGTTGTGAAAGCACCATGGGGTTTTGGTCGGTATGGATGCCTGTCGCTTGCCTAGCGGCAGGCATCCATAAGGGATTTCCCCACGTTTAAAAAAAAAGTTAACTATTCTTCCGAGTTTTTTTTAATTTACTTGACGTTTAGAGCCTACGATAATTACCGGACAACGTACATATAGTTATATGGGAATTCACTTGTATTTTACCAAATAACTTTAAAGATACGTCCAAAATAACAATAGCACGGTAATGTTATATTATTACCGTACGTGTATAATGGATTGCCATTAAATAAATTGGAATTAGAAATTATTTATATAAGCAATATCATTATGAGTTCAAGTAATTACAATATACGTCGGTTATTATTAAAATTCAAAGTAATCATAATACTCATGTGCGTGTTCTTAATAGCGTGACGCAGAACAAAATAAAAACAATATTGGAATACTTCTTACATTATAGTTTTTATAGGGCCTGTTGGCGTGGTTGGCAAATGCTTAATTTTCGCGCCGGAGGTCGTGGGTTCGATTCCCACCCAGGACAGATATTTGTGTACATGAACATGTCTGTTTGTCGCGCGTCTGGGTGTAATTATCTATATAAGTATGTATCTACAAAAGAAAATAAGTATATGTTCCATAGTACAAGCTGTGCTTAGTTTGGGATCAGTTGGCCGTGTGTAAATAATGTCTCAGGATATTATAATTATAATAACTATGATTACATAAATTAATTTTAGCATTTAAAACATTGGTAAACTGAAAACAAGTGTCAGACCTCTTTAAACTTAATTGTATAGTTGTATTTAAGTGCGGGTGGGAATCGAACCCAAACCCAACCCAAACTATATATTTATTATAAATATAAACTCATACATCAAAGATGGTGTATCCATACTTCAAGGATAAAATATTACGCAAATACAATCATTTATTTGTTGTTTATTCATGTACAAATATATTTTTTCTTTAAGAACTACTAATACTATTACCTATAAAGGCGAAAGTTTGTGAATTTGTGAGTGTGTATGTTTGTTACTTCTTCACGCGAAAACTACCGAACGGATTTTGATGAAACTTTGTATTTATATAGCTTATACATCCGAATAACACATAAGCTATAATTTATAAAGTTTAACGCGGGACACAGCTAGTTCATTACATATGACATGTTGGTCTATTGTTCAGTGACCCTGTCTCCTAAGCCAGAGGTCGTGTGTTCGATTCCCACCCAGGACAAATCTTTGGGAGACGAGCACAATTATTTGTTCTATCTCTGGATGTAATTTAACTATAAAATGTATGTATTTAGAAATATGTATAAGTATGTTTAGCGGTTGTCTGGTTGCCAGAGTACAAGCACTGCTTAGCTTGGGATCAGATGGCAGTGTGTTAGTTGTCTCAAGATATTTCTTTATTAATTTATCTATACATAAAATCGTAGGAAAGTCAAAACTGTACATTGAATATTTTTTTTAAAGGATAATTGGGGTGTGATCTACAATCGATATCAAAGCCAAAAATATAGTTTTCAGAATTTTTGTCTGTTTGTCTGTATGTATATCCGGGCTGAACTCAAAAAGTACGGCATGGATTTACTTCAAATTTTGCATGAATATTACTAGGAGGTCGGGTCAACATATAAGGTACATATTATCACGCTATCGCCTACGGGGGAGGAGCTGTGATAATTTATAAAGTTTAACCGCGGGGCACAGCTAGTTTACTATAAATAGAATCACAAATTTTTACCTGTTTCCTTATTTTAATGGCTAATTTTGGGGTCTAAATGTTCCTTTTATTTTCTAATCTTATACATAGCTGTGCCCGTTTCAACCGAATTAAGTTTTGTAAATTGTAGCCTATGTGTTATTCGGATATATAATCTATATTATTACAAAGTTTCATCAAGACCCGATAGTATAGTAGTTTATGCGTGGAAGAGTAACAAACATCCATACTCACAAAATTTCGCATTTATAATATAAGTAGGATATTACTCAAAATCCATTAATGAATCGCTCAGTAACTAGTTCACTAATATTTTTTTTTACTAATATCTTGCAAACGAATAGCATAGTATAGTACACACGGGTGCAATATGACGGTCACCGTAGCCTAGTTGGTAGTGCTCCTGCCTACGAAGCTGGTAGTCCTGGGTTCGAATCCCGGTAAGTGCAAATATTTATGTGATGAGCACGACTATTTGTTTCTGGGTCATGGATGTTTTCAATGTATTTAAGTATTTATCTATGTATATAAGTATGTATATCGTCGCCTGGTACCCATAGTACAAGCTTTGCTTAGTTTGGGGCTAGGATGATCTCTGTGTGGCATTGTCCCTAGATATTATTATATTATATTATTATATATTAATATGCACCCGTGTGCATACTACAGGTGCAGAATCGAGATGCGGTAAACGAGTGATTTCGTTTAACTACCTATAATTTGTATTTTTAGTCTAAATGTGTAATAGGAGTACGACGGTACATTCCAGTGTAGGGGAAAACCAATACTGGTTTATATTACACTGTAATATTAGGATAGATTTAAGAATATTTGTGTATTTTGATTAAATAAGATAAAAATAAAACAAACTAATTCATATCTCGCCTATAGACGTACTCCCATTCATTTTGCATGAAATAATAGTCATTATTTACACAATTCGAATGGCTTCAATGTAAATGGCGTGCGGAGTTTCCCACAACGGCCCTCGACTAGCACAGAGTAACATCACAATATAAAAACTCTATTAAATAAGAGGGACTTGACAACAGAAACATTCCAATTTGCTACGTTTTCTTCACTTGTTTTATGAGCCGCCTCTTACACCGTACAACTTACATGTCGGAATTATTTTAAATGTAAGTTTGGATCGAAGTGATAAGTGGGAATCGAATACACGAACCACAGAGTATCCGGTCCAATGTGCTTTGACTGCTCCGCCACCGCAACGTGGTATTCAGACTCGATTTTATACAATCCAATCGATATTTCCTTAAGGGGCCTTTTACAGTCCACTAGCGCCGCCAATCGAAAACATGTCATAACTCGTAAATAGAATCAAAAATACAAAATGTGTTCTATTATTACTGTAGAAAAGGCAATAACGTAATTTTATAACACATTGTCAACACTTGAAATATAGCTGTTTAGTTAAATCGTGCATTTGTAACAAAAACGGCCGTTTATGTTTTGAATGCACGATTTAGCTAAACAGCTATATTTCAAGTGTTGATAAGGTGTTATACAATTACGTTATTGCCTTTTCCATAGTAATAATAGAACATATTTTGTATTTTTGGTTCTATTTACGAGTTATGATATTTTTTCGATTGGCGGCGCTAGTGGACTGTAATAGGCCTCTTAACGTAATTAAGACGCTTTTAACGACATCTCTTGATGCTATTGAACATTTGATAGTTCATTGCCTGTCCACGTTTTCGGACAGGCAATGTCATCAACATCACGGACTGGCCGGTTGGCGTGGTTGGTTTCACGCCGCAGGTCTTGGGTTCGATACCCACCCAGGACAGATATTTGTGTGAATGAACATGTCTGTTTGCCCTGAGTCGGGGTGGAATTATCTATAGGTATAACTAAGTTTGTATTTACAGAAGAAAAGTCCTGTATATAGAATGCCAGTTCTCCATAGTACAGACGCCAGCACATCAAGCCTTTTTTTTGTATAAAGCAGGAAGAATGCCTAAACATGCCACTCGCAAAAAGTATCTGCGGGTGAGTATGTCGGACTCGCACCGACTAATACTAACCTGCCGTGGACTTCTCTTGGCGCCTGATGGGGGAACCCCGGGAATGCGGGTATGCTGCTCCGGTGCAGCACATCAAGCTACCCCAATCTGTCAAATTTCCCCAATAAAAGAAATGAACGTGAAAGTGAACCTTATGCTTATGTGATAAAGTTGAAAATCTATAAAAGAAGTTTGACAGATTGGGGTAGCTGGATGTGCTGGCGTCTGTACAAGCTCTGCTTCGTTTGGGATCAGACGGCATTATGTAAATAATGTCTAGCTATTAAATTAATTGTTTAGCTATTAAATTATTTTAAAAATGTAAAATTATTTACAAAATAAAATATTAAGTTATGTATATCGAATTAAAATTGCGTGAGATTAATACATGTTACTTACATATATTATGTGTCATACTTCTACTTAAACATATGCACGACAAATTGTTGAATATAGTGGAACCGTAATTTAAGACCATCTAAATGTACCTATATTCCTGCAAATAAAGAAATCAAGAAATCATTTATTCATTCATAGTTTATAAACATTTTTAGACACATCACAATTTGATCACATTTGCAAAAGGGTGTAAACACACAAATATATCCTAATGATCCGCGTTCCCCTCGATTGTTACACCACAATTACGCTACAGTGTAAGGAGCATGCGCGAGTCGCGTGCCAGTTGACGGATGGCGCAGCTGATAGATTAATGGGACACACCAAAACGTGGCCGGAACGGATTCCTGTCAGAACCGTCATCAGCACGTGTGCAATATGCCGTTTTCACGCCTCTTCTGGCCTAGTTGCATCGCTGGCTATTAATTGATCACAAGATTGATCTACGTAATAGTAGAATCGTAATACTTAACATCTTCTCGTTTAAAATACCGCAGTGTCTCAAGTCGAAAGTCTTCGACCAGTGATGACTTACGGAACAGAGACGTGGTCGCTCACTATGGGCCTTATTAGAAGGCTCAAGGTCACCCAAAGAGCAATGGAGAGGGCTATGCTCGGAGTTTCCCTGCGGGATCGAATCAGAAATGTCGAGATCCGCAGGCGAACCAAAGTCACCGACATAGCCCGAAGAATTGCAAAACTGAAGTGGCAGTGGGCGGGGCACATATCTCGTAGAACCGATGGCCGTTGGGGCAGAAAGGTTGGTTCTTGAGTGGCGACCACGAACCGGTAGACGCAGCATGGGCAGGCCCCCTACAAGATGGACCGATGATATTGTGCGGGTCGCTGGAAACTGCTGGATGCGAATAGCGCAAGACCGGCAATTGTGTAGATCTTTGGGGAGGCCTTTGTCCAGCAATAGACGTCTTTCGGCTGATATGATGATGATGATGATAAAGATTGATCTACGAAACTTGTGAGGATTTTTTTTATGCTGTTTGGGTTTGCGCTTGACCACGATCTCACCTGATGGTAAGTGAAGATCTGGTCGAAGATGGACCGCGCGTACCCATAAGATGCCTGTTCACTCTAGCCTTGAATAAACCCATGTTGTATGCGTCTAGAAACACGTCGTTCGGGAGGGTGTTCCACTGCTTAGCCGTGCGTATGATAAAGGAGGAAGCAAAGCGCTTCGTACGGCATAATGGGATGTCAACAATAAAGCGGTGAAAACCCTCCCGATGCCTAGTAGTCCGATGAAAAAGGGGGAAGGAGGGATAAGTTCATGGAGGTCTTGAGCGCATTCTCCATGAAATTGCCTATAGAAAACCGATAAGCTTACAACCTGACGCCTATGATCCAAGCTTTGCAGCTTTTTATTTGTTAGGTCTCTGTCATCGATTATACAAATTTAAAAACTGTTCCTTCGTAAAGTACCAAGTCACCTTATTAAGGATACTGAGCTTCTTAGAAGAGGCCTTAGCTTTAGACTCGATGGATCCACCGAAACTCAGGTCGCAAGATATATTGAGACCCAATAAGTCTAGGTGACTGGATATGGGTACAAACTCGTCACGAAATGTGGGAGTCCGATAGAACGGGGTCTTTTTGGCGTATGTATTTTCGTGGCGTTGAACTCGACCCTGTTTACGATACCCCAATCAGATACAGGATACAGTTTTCACATTGCTAAGTGCCCATGCGACGGTAGAACATGGAGCACTATTATAAATAGAAAACATCTTTGTACTCTTTACCCATGTTTACAAAGAAATAAATGTTTGATTTGATAAGTCAAGCAGTTGGCAGTTAGCGTTGGTAGACCCGGCGCGTTTTCGTCATACTCTCGGCTGGCACGAACGATGGCGGTATATATGTAGTGTCACGGGAGCCTCTCTTGACCTGCTCTAGGTATCTGATGATCTAGTAGTCCGGATCATCCAAGAAGTTCCTAGGACGACGGTGCTTCTCTGAGAGGCTAGGTCATTTGACCTAGCCGCACTCGCAATCCAAGCTATTTAGCTTGGATTGCGAGTAGCATAGTTAAAGAACTGTTTGGACGCTTGCTTCATCTAATGCTTGATGGGGGAGGATGTAGAAATACCCCGACATTACAATATATATTCCAGGTAGTATTATAAAGTGGCAGTGGGCAGGGCACATAGCTCGTAGAGTCGACAGCCGCTGGGGCAGAAAGGTTCTCGAGTGGCGACCACGAACCGGAACACGCAGCGTGGGCAGGCCTCCTACAGGATGGACCGATGATCTTGTGCGGGTCGCTGGAAATAGCTGGATGCGGATAGCGCAAGACCGGCAATTGTGGAGATCTTTGGGGATGCCTTTGTCCAGCAGTGGACGTCTTTCGGCTGATACGATGATGATAATGATGATTATAAAGTTAGCTATCTAGTCCTGCGAGGTTATTGATGTTTTACACGTAACCCTGTAATACAATAGATACATATTTGAAGCTAATGAATACTACTGTTGACTGTCCGTGTGGCGCAGCGGGGAAGACAGTCGCCTCGCCGCTTCATGTCGCGGGTTCGAGTTCCGCGCCGGACAACTATTTGTGTGACCCATAAATAGTTGTTCTGAACCTGAATGTAATTTGTGTCCGTCTATTATATGTTTGTAAAGTGCCCCGCGACACAGGGACTAGATTCCGCAGTGCGGGCGTTGTCTTATTAAAAAAAAAAACTGCGCGTCGTTTCTTTGAAATATATTTTCGTATCTACTTTTTTTAAACGCGAAGCGACTCTTTGCCGTCCTGACCTACAGGAAGCTCATTCCAAAGAAGGATAGATTGGACAAAGAAAGAGGAGTGAATCTGTACTATTTTCTTTGTGACTTTTCAGAGTTATCAGATGGACATTGTAAAAGACCATGATGACTAGAGCGCAGATTTTAACTTTGATTAGAACAAAGAAATGTGAATAAAACAATGTCGATTAACTTTTATAAAATAAGAAAAAAATGATTTTATACGTAGACTTTTAAAAAAAGCATGTATATAGTCAGAACATGTTTGTAGTAATATGGTTAACTAAATATAGATAACTAGCGGCCCGGTACGTGCTTCGCTACGCTTTTAAGTATTAGTACAAATTGTTTGTATATGGGAGTATAGAAAGATGTTGATTTTACACTTTTCAAGACTTTTATTAAATTTTCTCTACGTACAAACCTTCCCTGGACTTCCACGAATAATTCAAGGCCAAAATTAGCCAAATCGGTAAAGGCGTTGTTGAGTTATAACATTACAACGAAAAGTGGCATTGATTTTTATATATATAGATAATTTCTAGGTTCATATAGGTATTGGGATATGCTGCTAGTATGAAAACATTAAGAAATAACATTTAATTTACTAATGATAAAGTTACTTAGCTAGCTTATTTAAGTTATTGGTAAAAATATTAGATTAGAGAGAAAATGTATAGTTTTAGATATATTTTACTACCGAATAGTTCTGTCTAAATTAAGGTAATAATTAATTATTATTATTATTATGGGGGACTTTTTGTTTATAACACCAGTCGCGCGATATGCTATCACCGGATCCAATACGCTCCAACTAAGACCCAGCGAAATAAATTTAGCGGGTCTCTGAACTACCGGTTTCAACACGGCCCAGTAGAGTCATACGAATCATACTTAAGAGTTAATAAAATCACGTGTATATGCCATACGAGAATATAGTTACTCTTTCGCTTAGAAAATTAAATAAATTAGAAACAAAAAAAAAATTGTCCATTTGGTCGCCTTAGTAACGGTACAATTTTTAACGGAATGGCTCGTACATCAGGTAGATAGACAGTTTACTGTTATAATATTAAAGATAAAGATATATTTATTTGCGTAAAACATGTGTGGTTTACAAGAAGTACATCCTAAAACAGTTGTACAGATTAAATTGTGTCAACATGTCTTGCCATAATCGACTTGCAAATTAAATGATGAAAATAAGTTATAATATATTATTTAATAAGAAATAATTAAATTAGTTCTATAAACAAAAGTCCGTTCTAGAAATGTCAAAGTAAAAAAAAGTCAGATTGCCATGTCAAATGATAATAGTAAGAAAGAAAGAAAGAAAAAATCATGTATTCATTACCAGGACGGACATAACAATGAAATTATACAATAACAGAAAAACAAACAATGAAAATCTTATACTTAATATTAGTTAGTCTCTTCTGGGTGAAAAGGCATTTATCTCAGCATTGGCCGTCGCAATATTGCGACAGCGCTGATATTCTGATAGCGCCCGACTGTGGGGTCCACGGATAGTTAACCCCCATTACATACTATAATAAAATGAAATGAGATAACAAATATTTGATAAACTAAATACATTAATAATACAAATAAAAAGAATTTAATATAGTGAAGAAGATAGAAATATGTACCTAAGTATGTCGAAAAAAAAAATAGAAAAAATAGAAAAAAAAATCACAAGATATAAGATAAATGAGATTCATACAATTTCAATTAGATAAAATAATTTAAATACTAGATTAACATCAAATACATTACTATTATTACAATTTGTCATTTAAGTAGTCATTTAGATTGTAATAGCACTTTTTATTAACATTTCTTTAACTTTAATCCTGAACAAATTAAGATTTAAAGATTAATATTGTTGAGGAAGCTTATTATAAATTTTAGGTGCCATACAGATCACACAATTAGCCATATGAGTAGTTTTGGCGCTGTGCATACGTAGTCGTTCATCATCTCGCCAATTACGTTGAACAGGATCCGATAGTTTTGGAAATAATTTCAAATTATTTTTCACAAAGAGACAATCTTCTAAAATATACAATGATGGTAGAGTTATAAAAAAGATAAATAAATAAAAAAGGTTTATTCCGAACAAATATAATCCTTGACTTAGTTTACATCTAAGACGATATAACTAATTGCGTTTAGTTTATATAGGTAATACTTATGAAGCATGCAACATTATAAATACTAGTAGGAAAGGCGTCTACCTCAGCAAATGTTACAGTAAATAATAATGATTACTGTAACGCTGATCTTCCGATAGCGCTTAAAAAACTACTAATTAAATAACAAAATTATCATGCGTATCGACCTGTAGTAGCGTTTGGTTGCGACTCCAACCACTTTAAATGTCATCAAAGAGAATATAAACAACTAGTTCATATTGAGTTAGAATGCCATAATCGCAAAAATACGTTTGACAGCTATCTGTGACTTTCAGTCCAAACATTGCGCTCATAGCTAGATGCTCTCACCGATCCGTAAGCGATCGGCGAGGTTAAGCAACTAGGCTCGCGGTCAGTCCATAGATGGGTGACCGCCAAAGTGGTTTAATTTCTGAGCGTCTCCGTGCTTCGGAGGGTACGTTAATCTGTCGGTCCCGGTTGTAGTCATTAGACAACAGTCGTTAAGCCATGTCAGAGGCCTACTGGGCGGCTTGAGCAACTCTGACACTAGGGTTACCACTACCCATACGATAAGTAAGCAAGTCCAAACATTGCGCGCGTATGCATCTTTTTTGGAGGCTGAAAACTAAACTTTTGTCGGTTGAATTGCCCCAAAAAATTGTTCCATACCATAATATGGATGCTACTAAACCGTGTTATGCAGTAATTAAGAAAGCGTATTATTCTAGAGTGACACTAAGAAAATCAGCGCTTTTAGCCGTGTGGTTTCAGGCTCACCCCACCAGCTTCGTGTACCCTTAGGTATCGTAAAAGGCGACTACGGGATACAGCAGGTAGTAGCGACAATAATAATATCTCTCGGGACAATGTCACACAGATCATCCTAGCCCCAAACTAAGCAAAGCTTGTACTATGGGTACCAAGCGACGATATACATACTTATATAGATAGATAAATACTTATATACATAGCCAACATCCATGACTCGGAAACAAATATTCGTGCTCATCACACAAATATTTGCACTTACCGGGATTCGAACCCAGGACCACCAGCTTCGTTGGCAGGAGCACTACCAACTAGGCTACGGTGAACGTACTGCTATTCGTTGAAGAGTTAGACAGCTTTATGTATTTTTAAAGTCTAAAGCCCTGCCTAAGCCGAAACACAAAATAAATTGGTCAATTTATCTTTTTTTGGCAACGGTTTACGCGTTCGGTCTATTCGTATCTGTCTATAATATATTTTGCCGAACGTGAAAAACGTATAAAGATATAGTGGATCAAATGTAAATGTAGTGATCCCACTAATTTTCCCGCACAATAGACAGTTATTTTATCCATATTTATTTTTACTGGCATAGGTACGAATTATTCTGTGTAAGGAGTAGGGGTGTAATCACACTAATATTATAAAGGCGAAAGTTTAAGAGTGTGTGAGTCTGTATGTTTGTTACTTCTTCACGTCTAAAAGGCTCGAGCGATTTTAATAAAATTATGGAGTGAGCTGATACCCTGAATTAACACATAGGCTATAATTTATAAATATTAACGCGGCTAAATCCGCGGGGCACAAATAGTAATTTATAAAGTTAATCATACTAATATTATAAAGCAGTTGCGCGCGAGCGGTTGAGCCGAACGCACACTTTTAGCTGCATCGCAATTTTATCGCGTAATTTCTACATTTACCCTCATAATAATTATGTTATTAAAGTATTATTTGTTACTATTAAATGGATGATATAAACATTAACGTGGATATTTGCGCTTCGAGTGGTAGTGATGACATAGTGCAGGAGCCAGTGTCTCAAAGCGAACAACAACTTCAACTTAATTTGTCTGAACAGATGGAGAATAAAGAAAAGATTGATTCAAAGAGAGGGCGAGAAGACGAGGAAGAAATATTGGAAGAAGATGGATTTGTGACAGTAGTTAGAAAGCCTAAGCGAGCGAATAGGAAAAAATCCAAAAATGATGATTTAATGGAAGAAAGTAGGGGAGACTCGGAAGAAAACTACACTTGTATATGTGTGACGGGAAAAGAATCTTTGCCAAAACAATTTGGTATGGCAAAGCTTTTGAGATCATTACAAATTGAAAAAAATTGTAAAGATGGTATATAAAAGTGCATTCAGGGTCCTGATCTTTTTTGAAGATGAAGAAAGTGCTTTGAATTTATTAAATTGTGAAAGTTTTACCAGTTCAGGTTACAGGGTTTAGAGGACTGATAAAAGTAGCTTATGCTATGGTATTATAAGACAGATAGATCTAGGGGCAGAAGAAACAGAAATTCTCGAAAATTTGTCATGTGAGTATGACATAATATCGATAAGGAGGCTAAAAAGGATGTCTGACAGCGGGGAATGGATAGATTCAGAAACAATACGAATTTGTTTTAAAGGTGCCACTTTACCGCCGTGTGTGTTTGGATACGATTGCAGGTTCAAAGTGGAGCCTTATACTTTTCCAGTTTCTCAATGCTCGGGATGTTGGAAATTTGGCCACCTTTCCAGAACATGTCCAACTAAACGTATTATATGTCCCAAATGCGGTGGTAATCACTCAAATTGTGAAACAGTTAATTATGTGTGTGTGAATTGTAAAGGACCGCATATGGCTATGTACAAGAAGTGCCCAATCTTCCTCAAAGAAAAAATAATCAGAGATATAATGACCAAGCATACATACACATACAGAAAAGCATTAGAACTATATTTGAAAGAAAACAGAACTCAAGAAAGAAGCATTGATAGGGGAGAAATAATAAGAAATAATAACTTTGTCAATTTACATCATGAAACTAATCAGAATACTCAGAAAACATATAGAGATATAGTTGTGGCAGACCGAATAGCTTATGGTAGTAGAAATGATAATATAATGCAAAATAATGTAACTGAAGAGAGGAACTTGAGGAAAACCATACGTCAGCAAGAACATGTATCGAAAAAGAAGATCATGGACATTAAAGTGCCGGACAGGTGTAATTTTGGTGAAGAGACATCAATATCATCACCCACCTACGAATCTCCATATTTAGAGAAAGAAAAAAGACCAGAAGGTAATAATAGCTCAAGTGGCAGTATAGACTTTTTTACAACTTTCCAGAGAGTTAAAGATATATGTAGTCCGACACCGATTGGGTTACCAAACTCAAACTTCTAGGTAAGCTTGTAATAGAAATATTAGGTCAACTGATTGTTAAGATTTTGAAGAAAGATGACATTTGTTCTAAATTTATATCTATGTTTAACAATGGCTAACAATACAATAAAAATGTCAACTTTACGTATTGTACAGTGGAATGCACGAAGTTTACGACCTAAACGTAATGAGTTTGAGTTGCTAATGGCACAAGAAAAAATACATATAGCTTTAATATCTGAAACATGGCTGGAACCTGAATCTTATTTTAATGTAAGTGGTTATAATATTTTTAGAAAAGATAGGATGGATGGGTATGGCGGTTTAGGTATAATTATTTGTAAGTCATTAAGTGTACAAGAATGTTTTATTTCTACTAGAAATTCAGGCATGGAAGTTATGTCAATTAAGATTTTACAATGTAATGAAATTAAAAATATAGTATTGTTGTATTGCCCCTCCTCAGTTCGCACAAGCCTTGCTGACTGGGAACACATTTTCTCATTATATTCCAATAAATTTATAATAGCTGGCGATTTTAACGGCCACCATGCGACCTGGTCCTCTAAAGCCGATGCAAGAGGAGTTCAGATCTATGACGCAGCTCTAGATGCTGGATTTATCCCTCTTAACGATGGGAGTGCCACTAGAGTGACATTAGTAGATAATATTGTTCAGAGTACATCTCCTGATGTGACTTTTGTTTCGGCTGATTTGTCTGTTTTGCTAAATTGGAGTGTGATGAATGAAAATCTTGGAAGTGACCATTTGTTTGTTAAAATAGTATATAAATATAGTGTTAATATGAACATCAATTTCGCTTTTTATTTATAGGAATATAAATAAAAAGCGAAATTTCAGACTAGCGAAGTGGTCAGAGTATAGTAAATCTTTAGAAAATTATTTATTACAACCTTTAGATACACATAATGTGCAGTTTTTATATGATAATTTTATTAAACAGGTGAATAAAGCAGCTGATGAACACATACCTTGGATTAGGACCTGTGATAATCCAAAAAATAATTTTCGACCTAAACCTTACTGGGACACAACACTCTCACATATAGTAGCGCAGCGTAGGTTAGCTTTAAAAAAATTTAGAAATAATCTTACACCAAGTAATCTAGTCATAATTGAACGCAAAACAAAAGCGGCAAAAGACGCTATCTGTCAAGCGAGGACAAAAGATTGGCGAAATCACTGTAGTAGCATTGATGAGCGAACATCAAGTTCTGATATGTGGAAACGCATGGGCTGGATGAAGGGAGTCAGTTCATCTCGATCCCGCGTTTCAAATGACCAAAAGATGGAACTTCTCTCCAATCTTGCTCCAGACTATGTCTACCCAAAGGCTCAACATTTTAATTCAATTAACATTCTGCTCGAGGCCAATTTTACCTTACAAGAAATGTGTCACTGTTTTAAGCGAAAGGATACAGCTCCCGGTAATGACGGGATTACATATTCCCTCATATACCATTTACCTCCGGCCGGTAAATTGTACTTGTTAGAGCTATACAATCATATTTTTAATACCGGTAGTATTCCGACACAATGGCGTGATATATTAGTGACACCAATACCAAAACTATCACCTAACGGTGCCGCGGTGGTACTAAACTCAGACCAATTTCGTTAATCTCTTGTATATGCAAAATCTTTCATGCAATGTTGACAAAAAGGCTAGAGTGGTATATAGAGAAAAATAAACTGCTGTCCCCGTTCACGTCTGGATTTAGAAAAGGACAGTCGTGTCAAGACTGCCTAGTCAAGTTAGTGAGCCAAATTTACTTGGGATTTTCAAGTAGAATTCCAACTGTAGCGTGTTTTTTAGATATCACTAATGCCTATAATAATGTAATGATAGATGTATTGACAAATACTTTAGATAAATTAAGTGTGGAGAAAAAAGTCTGCCAGTATCTCTGGAACTTTCTAAGTGAACGACACCTTATTATGAAGGATGAAACTGATCCAAATAAGTATTTTGTAAGATATACAAGTCGTGGTTTAGCGCAAGGTGATCCGATGTCACCTCTCTTATTTAACGTAATTACCATTAAATGTTTTGAGCAAATTAGAAATGTGACAATGTGTCAATATGTGACATAATATAAATTAAATAAAATTCAAAATCAGGCTATGAGGATAATAGGAGGTTTTATTAAAACTTCACCGATCCACGTTATGGAAAGTGAGCTGTGTGTAGTTCCACTGTACTTACGAAGGAAATATTTAGCTTATAAATTCTGTCTTAAGTCTAAGGCTATAGAAAATAATATAACCTGTCAGTTATTAGAGAATCTCTACGCTCTTCGACAAAATTGTTATTGGAAAAATAAAAACATTCCTCTATTAGTATCATCTATGAATGAGGTTAAGGAGTTACAGGTAGCTTCGTCTTGTCCATTATTAATGTATAGTTCACGAACATGGATGACTAATATTAATGTAAATCAAATTATTTTAGCAAATTTAGAATCAATAAACATATCTAAACGATCATGTTATAGTCATAATATATTAAAATATGAAGTTATTAGAGAATTGCATACAAAGTATAGTGGTTGGTTTTACATATTTACAGATGGTTCGAAGAGTGTAGATGGTCAAGGGTCTGCATATTATATACCTAATATAGATTTACAGGATAATTGTTTTAAAGTTAATAAACTTATATCTATTATGAATTTGGAGCTCATTGCAATCTCAGAGGCTTTGACTTATATAATTAATCATGGTGAACATAGAAATGTTGTCATTTGTACGGACAGCAAAAGTTCATTACAACATATAGCTCGATGCGCCTCTGGTCACAGAGGTGCATCGATAGCTTATGATATTTTATCTAAAATTGATGAAATTTCTTTAAAAGCCATCCAGCTGAGATTGCAGTGGGTTCCATCCCATATTGGGTTGCGGGGCAACGAAGAGGCTGATATTTTAGCGAAATTAGCAGCTAGAACTGGAAAAGAAATAAGTATTATATTAGAATATTCAGACTATTTACCAAAATTTAAAAATTTGTGCTATGATTATTGGAAAGAATATTTTAATAAACGGTCTTTAGAGAAGGGTTTATGGTATAAAACCATACAATGTGAACCTCTTCGCGTGCCCTGGTTCATGAATAGCGATATCAATAGGAAATTAATTGTTACTGCTCTTAGACTCAGATCTGGACACATTCCATGCAAAAAATTTGCCTTTTTGATGGAGAAGATCACTTCACCCAATTGTGAAGAATGTGGATGTATCGAGGACCTACAACATTTATTGATGGAATGTGTTCGAAATGAGTCTAGTAGAAATAATTTAATAAGGTCCCTGAACTTGAACTGAAACCGATGTGGGCATGTTCCACAAAATTCTATCCCAACCGAATAATTATGACGCGGTGGGTTTGTTCAAGTTCATGATCCATATTTTGTGAAAATTCTATTGTTTAGGATACGATGGGACCGACATACGCTATGCGTAAAAGTCCTTTTAAAAAATAAAGAAAAGAAAAAATATATTATAAAGTGTGTGAGCGTGTATGTTTGTTACTTCATCACGTCCAACCGGCTGGAACGATTTGAATAAAATTTGGTAAGAAATTAGCTGACACCTTAAATTAACACATAAGCTTATTATTTATAAAGTTTAACGCAGATAAAACCGCAGGGCACAGCTAGTCACACTAATATTATAAAGGCGAAAGTTTGTGAGTGTGTATGTATGTTACTTCCTCAAGTCTAAACGGCTGAAACGATTTTTATAAGATTTGGTATGGAGATAGCTGATAACCTGGATTAACACATATATAATTTGTAAAGATTAATGCGGGTAAAACCGCGGCACAGCTATTGTTCTTTATAGGTATGTATTTACAAAAGAAAAATAGTATATGTAGTATATCAGTTATATGGTTTCCATAGTACAAGCTCTGCTAAGTTTGAGAACAGATGGCCGTGTGAAAATAATGGCCCAGGATATTATTATTATTTTGCTTTGTCTGAAATATGAAGAATGATAGTACAGTTATGAAGCCGCTAGTTGCGGCTAGCAGAACCGGCAATTGTTTGTAGTTTGGCTTTGGAGGTGGCCTTTCTCCAACAGTGGACTTATATTAGTCGTCATGATGATGATGATGATGACGTAGTTAGTATACTATGTCTGGAATATACACTTTCGGGCGAATTCGCACGGAGGTAAGCATGTTTTCCTTTCCAGCTATCAACCTAATGTAGAATAGGAAATTAAGAGGATTTTTATATGAAAAGGTCGTAATAAATCCGCAGATTATAGAAAAGAAAGAAAATATATTCACGAGCATTTAGTGACCTCGGGAGGGAGGCCGAGCGGCAGTGTATTATAGTCGTATACTACATTTGTTGTAGTAATAGAGAAAAATATTATAAAAAAAATTATAAGCTGCAAGAAGGAAATGGGTTCTTTGTTATTGCTTAATTATCAAACTATGTAATAATAATAATAATATCCTGGGACATTATTCACACACGGCCATCCCAAACTAAGCAGTATGCACATGTACACACGGCTACACATCAAGCTGTACATTTCCAGTATAAGCGGATCTCGCGTTGTATAGGATTTCCATACAATGACTGAGGATTTCAATACTGGAAATGTATAGGTTGATGTGTAGCCGTATGTACCTATACTATTGAGAAAACTGATATATTACATATACTACTTTTCTGTTGTAATTAATATAGGTACTTATACAGATAATAACACCCATAATCAGGACAAACAGACATGTTCATGCACATAAATATCGGTCCTAGGTGGGAATCGAACCCACGACCTGTGGTGTGGAAAGCAAGTATTTACCAACCACTAATTACTTACTGTATAAATATCATAAAACCGACTCTTATTTTCTTTTAGACCACGGATTGGAATGAAACTTATATAATAAAGTCGTCCTCGTTGAATTCCGACCACGCCGACAGTTCTCCATAGAAACTAGCCATCTGCGCGAGACATATTATATTGCACAAGTGTGTGCGCAAACATAGGGGCCCTTTTTATTCCATCACTCTCATTATCTAATCGGATGAGTAGCGACACGACTGAAAAAAGGTCAGGTGCAGGACCGACAGCTTTACGTGATCTCCGATGTACAGGAGAAATTTTCCGACCCGCGTTTTGAACCCAGGACCTCATTAGCTGCGGTCGAACACGCTACCGCTAAACCTTTGGCATACAACTTCACTTTGAATGGAATCATTTCGAAAGACAACGCCCACACTAAGGAACCTAATCCTTGTGTAGCGGGGTACTTTATAAAGATATAATTAACGGACGCGAAGTACAGAAAGAGACAGAGAAAGAGAGGTAGGGCACAGCGGTCATTCGCTCAAAGAGCAGCCCGACTGGGGAAGTACCTCCACCTTACAGAAGACATTCCTTAATAATATATTACATTATTTGACGGTCACCGTAGCCTAGTTGGCAGTGCTCCTGCCTACGAAGCTGGTGGTCCTGGGTTCGAATCCCGGTAAGTGCAAATATTTGTGTGATGAGCACGAATATTTGTTTCTGAGTAATAGATGTTTTCTATGTATATATGTATTTATCTATCTATATAAGTATATATATCGTCGCCTGGTACCCATAGTACAAGCTTTGCTTAGTTTGGGGCTAGGACATGTTGTGTGACATTGTCCCCAGATATTATTATTATTATATTAATAACTTAATATTGTGTTTATGCCTGTGAGTAACGTCGCCAGAGCTCATCGGGACGAAGGGGTCAGCAACACTCGTTTGCTGACCCTTAAAGGCCGGCTTCGCACCCGCGACTTCTCTAGTGTTGCGAGTGTCCATGAGCGGCGGCGATCACTTACCATCAGGTGACCCACTTGCTCGTTTATCGCCCTCTGATATAAAAAAACATCCAGACATTTGTAAACTATTGCCAGTAGATACTAAATTAAATTATTTGATAGCTTTAGAATATTATTATAGCGAGACTTTTAAAATTCCTGTTCAAAGAAATATAACACAAGGAGAGTTATAAAATAAATCTCTTTCAACCAAAGGTGACCAATTATTATGGAAAAAGAACTTCAAAAAATTTTAAACATATTTTCAATAAGTTGCCGATATTGAGACAAACACCTAAAATAAGTATAAGTAGTTTAAATGTAAAGTTGAGCGATTTACTACTCGATGGTGGAGAGGGGTCATCTGAGACCTGAGGCATTGATCATGCCTACAGACGAGGGGTCTGTCAAATGTATCTAGCCTTAAGTACGTCTTAAATATGTAAAATTAAATGTAGATGTATGTAGGTTAAGATTTTAAGTACTAAAAGAGCGCGTTACTCGCGAGATTACTTATAATTATGTTATACAATTGTAAAAAAAATATATTATATTTGACGATCACCGTAGCCTAGTTGGTAGAGCTCCTGCCTACGAAGCTGGTGGTTCTGGGTTCGAATCCCAGTAAGTGCAAATATTTGTGTGATGAGCACGAATATTTGTTTCTGAGTCATGGATGTTTTCTATGTATTTAAGTATTTATCCGAAAGACGCAGCGTGGGCAGGCCCCCTACAAGATGGACCGATGATCTTGTGCGGGTCGCTGGAAAATGCTGGATGCGAATAGCACAAGACCGGCAATTGTGGAGATCTTTGGGGGAGGCCTTTGTCCAGCAATGGACGTCTTTCGGCTGATATGATGATATGATGATGATGAAGTATTTATCTATCAATATAAGTATGTATATCGTCGCCTGGTACCCATAGTACAAGCTTTGCTTAGTTTGGGGCCAGGAAGATCTGTGTGACACTGGAACAAAAAAAAATAAAAACTCAGAACAACTTAACAAAAAACCTTAAAACTATTATGAACAAAAAAGTAGCTGCTAAGTCTAAATTTAACGCCCGCCCCAATGCGGCAAACTGGGAAAAATTCGTAGAAATCCGAAATCACTGCAACAAGGTGTGTAGGCAAGCCCAACGCCAACATATCCATAGTTCCGTAGAAAACGGAGACCCAGCTAAAGTCTGGAAATTTCTGAGATCATTAGGTGTTGGTAAGTCACGTCAAAACACAATCCCAAAAGATCTGAACTTAGATTTACTAAATCAACATTTCTCTACTTCGTCCAATATACAAAGGGCAACTAAAACGAATACTTTAAATTATCTTTCCGCACTTCCAACACCTGATCACACCCAATTTGTCTTTAATCATTTTACTAATTGTGATGTAAAGAGAAGCATAATGTCCATCTCGTCCAATGCAATTCGTAGTGATTGTCTTAGTCGTAAAATGATCCTACCCATCCTAGACGAGATCCTTCCCACTATCACCCACATTTTGAACCATTCCGTAATCAGTGGCTCCTTCCCGACACAGTGGAAAGAAGCCAAAATTACTCCATTACCGAAAAAATCGAATCCTTTATCCTTCACCGAATATCGTCCAATATCCATATTACCGTTCCTATCCAAAGTTCTTGAACGTCTTATTTATAATCAACTAAATCTCTTCCTTTGCAAGAACTCTCTCCTCAATCCCTTTCAGTCCGGTTTCCGCCAGGGTCATAGTACGACTACGGCACTGATTCACATCACAGATAACCTGAGGTCTGCTATGGATAGTAGCGAACTGACGGTGCTCTGTCTACTAGACTTTAGCAACGCTTTTAACACCGTAGATTTCGGCATATTGCTCGGTATACTATGCTCTCTGAACATATCTCCAACGGTAATTGATTGGTTTCACAGTTACCTGTATGGCAGACGCCAACAAATTTCTATCGATGATGCAACCTCTTCCTGGAGCTATACATCAGCTGGCGTGCCGCAGGGTGGCGTTTTATCTCCTTTATTATTTGCCATATTCATTAATGCTATATCCAAAAATCTGAATTCGTCCTACCACCTTTATGCAGATGATCTTCAAATTTACAGCCGAGCTTCTCCTGATAATCTACCGGAAGCTATAGAATCTATTAATTCAGATCTTTTACACATATGCACATGGAGTAAATCTTATGGCCTAACAGTAAACCCGTCTAAATCTCAGGCCATTATCGTTGGCAGTACCAGAATGAGATCCAAAGTTGATTGGTCACGAGTACTAACTAATATAATGTTTAACAATGCAATTATACCTTTAAGTGATAAAGTGAAAAATTTGGGCATATACATTGACAATGAACTCTCTTGGGTTTCTCAATTACAGGAGGTTAGCCGCAGAGTCTTTGCAGCTGCGGGATCTCTGAGAAGGGTTCGAAATTTTTTACCAGTAACCACTAAGATTGCGCTTGCTCAATCCATCCTTCTTCCTATTCTCGACTATGCTGATGCCAGTTATCTCGATTTGACCCAAGAGCAATTTGACAAGCTTGAGCGACTTCAAAATGTTTGTATAAGGTTCATATTTGGGCTCCGCAAGTATGACCACGTATCTGAATTTCGTTCAAAACTCAAGTGGCTCCCTATACACCTTCGCCGGAATGCACATATTTTGTCCCTTTTATACAGCATTATCTTTAATCCTTCTACCCCCTATTATCTTAAAGAACGATTTCAATTTCTAAGTGAAACACATGCGAGATCATTGCGATCATCAGAAAACTTAAACCTGTCTTTACCAACACATTCCACTAACTTTTTTAGTAAATCTTTTACTGTTGAGGCAGCTCGCCTCTGGAATGCGCTGCCTTTAACTATTAGACGTGCTCAATCCCTTGGTTTGTTCAAAACACTAGTGAAAAACCACTACTTGTCACTATGAATGCATTTCCACTGTCCTTCCATATTATATTATTTAATATGTATGTATCTATGTATGTATTATTATGTTTATGTAATTAAGTATATATTATATCTAATGACATGGTAGTATTACTATTAAGTAAATTCCATTATTAGTTTGTAAGTATTTAGATTCCTACTTAAATTATTTTATCTTGCACTACCCTTATCGTGTTGTCTTTCGATATTTCGGCTTCATATCCATCCAAAGGTTGTCTGGAAGAGATCGCTGACTGCGATAAGACCGCCTATTGTACAATTTCAATAGCTAATTAATATTTCCTATGTTTTTATTTGTAATTGGTTTGCAATAAAGAGTATTTATCTTATCTTATTTATCTTAACTATTTATGGGACATTGTCCTGTGTGGAAATCGAACCCGGGACACGTAGTGTCGCGGCGACGCATGCAGGTTACAGGTGCAGCTGGTTAGTAAAAATAAGCAAAACAACAGTTCTTTAAAATTTTATCTATATGTCACAATCCACCGAGCAACCGATGTGTTTCGCAGTAGATATAATTCAATTGTCCATTGTGCTGGTTCTATTTTCCAGCCAGCCAGACTATTCGTCCGACGTCGTCAGCCAGTCATTTATAACACCCCCCATTCATGCCAATCCATCCATCTATCAACCTCCACATTGTTCCTATTTGTGTGGAGACGAAACCTCTATTTTATACTATTGTACCTACTATCTATGTATGGTTACTCCATTCCTTTATTCGAGACTATTGTGTGGTATAAACTGAAAGAGCAATTTACTATTTACAATGATATTGGTAACTATTATAAAATTGTACCAACTATTGTGAAGAGAAAATAAATATTTATTTTATTATATTATTATTATATTGAATAATAATTCAATAAGATATTATAACGGTAAGACACCATGTTCTAGCTGACCAAGTTCTGGGGCTCTACCGGCTAAGTCACCGAACATCGATTTCTTAAATGGCGTTCAAATAAATAAAGATTAAAAATGACTTAATCAATCGTTAAATCGGCTAACATAACCACATGTGACGTCACAAATGTTCCGGAAACGATTGTCAACGTTTAAGCCGTTTTAACGATTGATTAAGTCATTTTTAACCTTTATCTATTTGCAAGCCGTTCACGAAAACGATGTTCGGCGACTTAGCCAGTAGAGCTCCAGGTCAATTATAAGGAAATATATAAATATTTTGGGACACCTAACACACTGCCAACTGATCCCAAACTGAACAGAGCTGGACTATGGCACCCAACAACTGATAAATACAGCCAGACACAAAGCAAATTATCATGCTCGTCTCACGAAGATTTGTCCTGATTGAGGATCGAACCCACGACCTCTGGATAACCAGTCAGGGTCACTAACCACTAGACACACAAGTGTGCAAACACTGGGTTATTATATTTCGTTTCTAGACACAGCCATTCAATTCAATTCAATTTCTTTATTTGCTCAAAATATGGTGATGAAGATGTTAAAAAATATGGTCACAGGCATGCAAATACATACAATGTGAAACTATATAATTCAAATTAAATTAACTACATTACAGATTCTATATGTCAAGTATACATAATAATATAACAATTAAATAAAAAAAATACAATTATATTAAGATTACATTAGTCTTTGTTTCTAAGGGAATGCTGTAAATCAAAAGTTAGTAGAGGCTGTTGAGCGATATTAGACAAAATGACCATCCAGGTTTCTGTAAATGTAAAATAAGAAACCTCATGATGACACCCCGTCCGTCGTCTGCCACGGTATTATATCTCAAAAACTACTAGCAAATTGATATAATAATATCCTTGGACATTATTTACACACGGCCGTCTGATCCCAAACTAAACACAGCTTGTACTATGCTACCCAGATAACTGACATACTGTATATTTTATACTACTTTTTTTTTCTAAATACCTACTTATAAAGATAATTACACCCAGACTCAGGACAAACAGAAATGTTCATGCGCACAAATAACTCACGACCAGCGGCGTGAAAGGCAAGCATTTACCAACCACGCCAACAGGTTATTAACAAAAAAAAAACACTTTATTGTACACAAAAAATAAAAGAACATTTAACAATGCAACATTAATTATAATGTACAATAATAATAATAATAAAATCATTTTATTTTTCTCTCACAACAGGTCTAGGTCTAGTAGGTCTTACAATGGGCGATCTTATCGCATAAAGCGATTTCTTCCAGACAACCTTTGGATGGATAGGAATAAAATGTGTAAAAATGCCGGGGATGGTGCAACAAAGTGTGGTACATAGATAAAAAAGAAGAAAAGAGATAATTAAAAAGGTATACTAAAAATTAATACGTTATATAGGTTTAAAGCTCATCCAACATTCTAGATAAAATAATATTTTAATTTTATTTGTTCTACGAGTGGCGATGGGGCATATATCAAAGTACTGGTAACAGACTTCATTTGCACATGGGAACAGATGGGACAGAGTAACCCTTTTGTATCATCATCATCATATCAGGGGCTCTACCGGCTAAGTCGCCGAACATCGATTTCTTAAATGGCGTTCAAATAAATAAAGGTTAAAAATGACTTAATCAATCGTTACACCGGCTTCCATGAGCACATGTGAAGTCATAAATGGTGCGGAATCGATTGTCAACGTCAAAGCCTATTTAACGATTGATTAAGTCATTTTTAACCTTTATTTATTCGAACGCCATTTAAGAAATCGATGTTCGGCGACTTAGCCGGTAGAGCCCCTGATATGATGATGATGATACAAAAGGGTTAGTCTGCCCCATTTGTTCCCATGTGCAAATGAAGTCTGTTACCAGTACTGGCCAGTAGCGGGTCTTGCGCTACCCGCATCCAGAGGCTTCTAGCGACCTTCACAAAGTCTTCGGTAAGTAGGTACATCTTGTAGAATAGATATATTGCGGAAAACATATAACGATTCTTTTATACACTTAGCAGCTTTATATTATAAAACCCAATTTTATATGGAATGATCTTAATGTTATCGATGTGAACGTTTTTTTATTTGCTTACCGTATCTATTGGTACGTATATAAAATAACTTTTTTTAATAAGTAATTAAATATTGATATCAGAGCCATCTGTTAGGCGCTACGCGCTTTAACATCAACAGTACTTTCCTCCGTTCCACTGCGTTGTTTACACTCACCGACACGATATTTAATTTTGGTACAGAAGAGAATGGCAATTTTTTTTATTCATATGATTGTGGTGTTTTTTATGGGATAAGGTAGCCAATTTACTTACTTACTTATCGTATGGTGTCATGTAGGATTTTATATTAATTTGTAATTTATTATGAACTTTAATTAACTGTAATTTTTTCCATGCATAAAGCATACGTTAATTTTTTTGTGTTATCTTATCCCATAAAAAAAGCCCAGTATCTTTTTTTATTGTTTTTTAATGTATTTTAGAGTTAACAATGTAACTGTGATTATATTTAATTACTGTATTGTAATGAGGCTTAGTAGTACGAGATAAAAAAAAATACTATGCATATACATGATTAAGTGCCTGGTTGGTCTATCGATAGCGTGCTCAACATCAGATAATGAGGTCGTAAGTCAAAAGGTCGAGTTGAGCTAAAAAGTGATGTCGCCATTTTTCTGTCAGGCAACATGCCCGGAATATTGTGGTCGTGTCAGATAACTGACCCATCAGTTCATGAGAGAGAGGGAATATTACTATACTATGTCCCGTGCAGGTGACTAGTCTCCATTAATACTGACTGACTACCCCTGCTGAAATTTTACTAGAAGGACATTATTACCTATTATTATTCTATAACATCTATCTTCATCACAATCTTTCTTACTGATCGTATGGTCAGGTCAATGCTTACACCAGTATCAAAGTTGTTAAAGCAGGCCAGTTTCTGACGAGGCTTAGTGACTGCTGTCTATATACTACCACCAGAACCGACAGCTTGACATGGTCTCAAAAGCAAGGACACGCTCATATATTAAACCACTTTGGTTGCCCTTCTAACTATACCCACCGCCTACCTTAATATGAGCAACACAATAAGGATAAGATATAACGGAAAGGGCTTGCAACTGATTTGTTTATTAAATATTATTTGAAACTCAAACTCATTTATTCGTGTGATTTTTGGTAATACTGGGTCTTAAAATAAACATAGTTTCTCAAAAATCTACCAAAAAAAACTTGTGTGTACTTATGTACACGCGTTAGAAGTTTTACTTCTTAATATACAACTTGAACATAGTTATCAATTTTCATACCACCTAGAACTAACGTCATGCTGTTATTTTTACGATGCGTAAAAATAACAGCATGACATCGTAAAAATTCACTCTCATCATTTTTCTCCATCGCGCCAAAGAAGTATAACTTCAAAAATGCGTACACTTTTGCTTTTTTTAATTTTATAGTCTATACAATAAATTTGCAATACAATTTATTTTATATTACATAATTTTGTATTCTCAAATGACATTACTATTACATCTATCTATCAAATTAAAATATCATATTTAGTGGCACCGAGTTTAATGTCATTGAATATTCATTGTTCTAGAATAAAACTCGTGTTCAAAATATAAGACAAATATCGGGGAGCCTATTCAGCCTCGTAGGGCTGAATACAAGTATTCTAGCAAGCAATCTAGAAAGCCAGCCACATTACGCCCGAAATTAATAAACGATCCGCAATCTGTCAGTCAGTCCTATCTCTAGATTAGCTCTATCGCTATCTTGATCTTTACCTGCGTGCCAATAACAAAACATATCAATCCATCCATTTTTTGCCCAGAGATTGGGTGCGATCCTTTCCCTCTGCAGCGTTCCGTTTTATGCAGAACTCGGTAACTCAGGACACAATTATACCATTTAATTTAAGAAGAAAATTTATTTTAAAGCATCGGCGCGTTGTCGCGTCACGCACGAAGTGCCAACCATGCCGAATTACTACTACATGTTACTCAGATTTTATTTTTAACACTGTTCTATTGTTAACGCTCATCCAATACAATATTATAGGTTTCCTATCAACTACAGATCGTAATGCCTAAAGGGTTCATAAAGACATTCAACAAGTGGATGTCGTGTCGGATCGGGTTCGGTGCTTATAAAGCTTTTAACAACACAGATGGCAGCACTGTACATTTAGTTAGCAATATGAAATAAAGATGGCAGCATTATCTACACTTCTCTACAGACATTAAATTTTATTTATAAATAATAACTAACGTAACTATGGTGACAAAACACTAATGATTTTTTTTTTAACAATGGTAGTAGCAGCTAGTATTTATTTTACTATTAAGGTAGTGCTGGGAACCCAACAAAATGTACTTAAAACCCTTTTATATTTATTTATTGTTACATATGTTTTTGTAACGTATTTCGCTACTATTTTTGGTGCCGTACCTATACACTTTGCTGACCTATCCCATCCCAGATGAGTTAGCATTGCCAACGTGGTAGAAGGAATTGCCAGACAGTGAGGGGTGTTACTGACTGCCCAGGGTGCTCCGGATGTACAAATTACAAAGGTAGCGGTGCATGAACGGAGTCTATAGTTTTAACTATATGTTTCATTATCATTTATGATAACAGCTATAAGACCACTACTGGATAAAAACCTCTCCAAGAATCATCTTGGGGGCATATGTCATAATCGCCACGCTTGGCAGACGGAATAAGATGGGCATACTACTCAGAAAGAAGCTGCCGCCCGTCCTCTGGTAGATATTCCCTCGGGTCGGCTTCTACATGTACTACGTGTCTACGTTATGATATTATGATATTCGCCGCCGCCACCACACAGCAATTATACGTTTAAAAACTATAAATCATCATCATCATATCAGCCGAAAGACGTCCACTGCTGGACAAAGGCCTCCCCCAAAGATCTCCACAATTGCCGGTCTTGCGCTATTCGCATCCAGCTGTTTCCAGCGACCCGCACAAGATCATCGGTCCATCTTGTAGGGGGCCTGCCCACGCTGCGTCTTCCGGTTCGTGGTCGCCATCGAGAACCTTTCTGCCCCAACGGCCGTCGGTTCTACGAGCTACTATAAATAAACAAAGCCAATTGAATCTTTTTAATGAAAATACCGAGCAGTTTTTTTTCTCAACTTAAATATTGCATACAATTTAACTTGTAATATTACCTACCTGCATTTGTATGGCTAAGCGAGCCGGAAAACAGCGGGAGGCGTCCACACAACAAAAAACAAAACTACATCCGTACTTTTGACCACTAGATAAAGGAAACAATTCCAGCGTTATTGTTTGAAAATAAAGAGTAGATAATTATGTGTAAGGTCCACCCGGTCGTCTTCCCACGCCAT
Source organism: Pseudoips prasinana (assembly GCA_951640165.1). Lineage (NCBI taxonomy): Eukaryota > Metazoa > Arthropoda > Insecta > Lepidoptera > Nolidae > Pseudoips > Pseudoips prasinana. Next base: position 24,885,246 of record OX621260.1, read on the forward strand.
AACGGAGAATGGTAACATTTCGCTCGTAGGCGACCTACCTGTCGCTATCGGGTTACACAGGAATCCAGAACAGATGTTGAAACACGATTTTATTGGTACATACATAACTATAGCTATACTAATCGAAGATCTCGTTCACGCGGCAACGTGTCCAGCCAATAAGTGATTTTGGGATTTTTTTGTTACTAACATTTCTCAGTATCAGTCGGAAGTCTGGGAGTTTTTTTTTCCGTTTACTGGTCTACAAAACTGGATATAGACTACATTGGATAGAACAACAACGATTTATAAAAAAATTAAGCCTTATTTCATATAGTTACATATAAGTTTTAGATTTAATATTTAGAATAAATTTAGAAATCATGCTTGTTTTAAAGATATTATTGTACACGTCTGTTTTTGTTCTATTACACAGACATAAAATAAACTAGGTACCGTCTGATGTACAGGCTCGGCCTAGTTTAGACGTTTGTGTTCACTTAGAATAATGTCATAAGAATAGAAACATACTCTTAGATTAAGAACAATGTAAACTTATCACTTACGTCAGTAAATATTTTTATTTTATTTTTTTATTTTCTGATGTAGACACAACTTGCTAAATTAGACAAAACCTTAACTTATCTTCAGCGGTACTTATTTTAAGTTTAAACAAAACTGGTAATAGTTTTGTTTGAACTTAGACTACTACTAAGAACTAACTATATACAGTTAGTTCAGAAAAAATATTACAATAATATTTTGAGTTTATGCTTAAGTGAGGCAAAAGAACAATTAAAAATATCAATATCATTTTGGATTGCATTGCAACCTTTTGACATTCGGTACATAGGTGAATGAGTGCTAATATTAGTCCTACAGCGTGGTAAGCTAAAGGATTTATAATTGCACAAACGACTACCTGCGCGAGGAACTGAGAAATTTCTCAGTTGACTCTCAATGCGCCCATGAGTTGGAGGTATTACAGCCCCGTGTGGAGAGTACGTAACATCTTCACGTCTAAAATACCGCAATGTCTCAAGTCGAAAGTGTTCGACCAGTATGTGTTGCCAGTGATGACTTACGGAACAGAGACGTGGTCGCTCACTATGGGCGTTATTAGAAGGCTCAAGGTCACCCAGAGAGCAACGGAGAGGGCTATGCTCGGAGTTTCCCTGCGGGATCGAATCAGAAATGTCGAAATCCGCAGGCGAACCACGGTCACCGACATAGCCCGAAGAATTGCAAAACTGAAGTGGCAGTGGGCGGGGCACATAGCTCGTAAAACCGATGGCCGTTGGGGCAGAAAGGTTCTTGAGTGGTGATCACGAACCGGCAGGCCCCCTACAAGATGGACCGATGATCTTGTGCGGGGCGCTGGAAACTGCTGGATGCGAATAGCGCAAGACCGGCAATTGTGGAGATCTTTAGGGAGGCCTTTGTCCAGCAGTGGACGTCTTTCGGCTGATATGATGATGATAATATGTTGTGGAGAGTACGTTAAGCCTTCGGTCCTGTACCTCACCTCTTTCGAATGTTTATGATAATCGTTTCAGCTGTTCAGAAGTTACAATTATTTTGGAATTCGAAATCAGACGTTTTTAACGATTAGGCTATTTATCAATATGTATAATACGCAGGACCGGCTATTGTGGAGATCCTTGGGGGAGGCCTTTGTCCAGCAGTGGACGTCTTTCGGCTGATATGATGATGATGATGATGATAAAACTATGCAGCCAATTGTAAAAACGAAACAATTTACAGACTTTAGCTCAGATTTAATGTAAATGTCAAATGTATCTAGTACATGAATCTATCATAAATATCAATATATTCAGAACATATTGCTCTGAACCACGGCCCATATTAATAAGTAATAGGTTATTACTTCTTTACTTAAATAACGTAATATATCGACCCAATTTCGTTCACTTATTTTTTTATAAGTCTACTATAGGCTGAGTATCATTAAGAATCACCATAGCCTCGTTGGTAGTGCTCCTGCCTACGAAGCTGGTGGTCCTGGGTTCGAATCCCGGTAAGTGCAAATATTTGTGTGATGAGCACGAATATTTGTTTCTGTGTCATGATGTTTTCTATGTATATAAGTATTTATCTATCTATATAAGTATGTATATCGTCGCCTGGTACCCATAGTACAAGCTTTGCTTAGTTTGGGGCTAGGATGATCTGTGTGACATAGTCCCCAGATATTAAAAAAAAACTTGTGTGTACTTATGTACACGCGTTAGAAGTTATACTTCTTAATATACAACTTGAACATAGTTATCCATTTTCATACCACCTAGAACTAACGTCATGCTGTTATTTTTACGATGCGCGCGCATCGTAAAAATGCACTCTCATACCACCTAGAACTAACTTCATGCTGTTAAATTTTTTGGTGTCGGTGTGCGCGCGCATCGTAAAAATTCACTTTCATACCACTAGAACTAACTTCATGCTGTTATTTTTACGATGCGCGCGCATCGTAAAAATTCACTTTCATACCACCTAGAACTAACGTCATGCTGTTATTTTTACGATGCGTGCGCAGATGCGCGCGCATCGTAAAAATTCACTTTCATACCACCTAGAACTAACTTCATGCTGTTAAATTTTTTGGTGTCGGTGTGCGCGCGCATCGTAAAAATTCACTCTCATCATTTTTCTCCATCGCGCCAAAAGAAGTATAACTTCAATAAAAAAAAAACCTATATATACCTAAGCTTGACAATAATATAAGCTAGCTAAATAATAATCATAAATTAAATATTTTCATACAATCCGTGTATTTAAATATGTACCTAAATATGTAAATGTGTAACTATGTAAAGAAATAATTATGTTTACTTAAATATTTTACTAGTAACATGTTCTGACTACTTACATGCGCTTTTTTTTAAGTCTAAATCTTTTTAGGTTATGAATGAAAGCCTTTTTATATTTTTATTTTAATGCACATTCAAGATAATTCGACATAAGGATAACGAGAAGTTTTAGAATTCAAGTCAAACGTTGTATACCTACACCCACGATTACCTTCAAAGTCAGTTGCAACATTTCCAAACACGTGATCTTACCTATATCCAAACTAACCTGCGCGATCGTGATTGAAATAGAAAGTAATATACATTTATAATGCACTCTATACTTCTTTCATTAACACCTTCACCTACATGTTTACATACATGCTACATAGACTCACGCCTGTTTCCCAGAGGGGTAGGCAGAGACAACGGACTAGAGGATATAGTCACAAAGATTGAAAAAGTAATGCTAAGATGGTTTGGTCAATTAGAAAGGATGAATGAAAGAAGATTGACAAAAGAATATTTTTAGTATTATTTAGTATTTATTAGGGACAATGTCACACAGATCATCCTAGCCCCAAACTAAGCAAAGCTTGTACGATGGGTACCAGGCGACGATATACATACTTATATAGATAGATAAATATTTAAAAAAACATCCATGACTCAGAAACAAATATTCGTGCTCATCACTGAAATATTTGCACTTACCGGGATTCGAACCCAGGACCACCAGCTTCGTAGGCAGGAGCACTACCAACTAGGCTACGGTGACCGTCAAAAAAAAAAGAAGTTTACCTGGCCTGTGTGAATGGGACAACCGGTAGGGGAAGACCTCGTAGAACATTCTCTGACCAAATTGGAGACGTTCTCAAGAAAGGTCAGGTCGGAATTTATTATTTTGTAGACCTAGCGCAACCAAAAGACAGCTGTAACCAGACATACAAAAAGACAAATACCCTAAAAACATATAAATCATTATTTATGGAACCAACCATTCCAAGTGACATAGTAATGATAATAAATAACCTCAAAAACACAAATAGTACTGGTTATGATGATATACACACCAGTGTAGTTAAGTCGGTGGGTCCTATTATAGCACCTATATTAAGTGACATTGTAAATAAATCAATACAAAATGGTATATTTCCACAACTACTAAAAGTTTCCATAATAAAGCCTTTGCATAAAAAAGAAGATAAAACTAAAATGAGTAATTATAGGCCTGTAGCGCTCATACCTGTCTTATCAAAAATTTTTGAAAAGGTAATTTATAAGAGTCTGTACAAATACTTCGAAAGCAATGGCGTTTTCTGCAAGGAACAAATGGGCTTCAGAAAAAATAAAACAATTAACATGGCCATTTACAAGTTTCTTGAGCAAATACATCTTAATATGGATAAGAGAAAACCAGTTGTCGCAATGTATATGGACATGTCTAGGGCATTTGATTTCGTAGATCACAACATTCTCCTGAAAAAACTTTATAGCTATGGTATCAGAGGAAATGTGCTAGACCTAATACAGTCTTATTTAAAAGACAGAAAACAAATGACACAAATAAGCCAAGTGAGTGTTAAGTCTAAGACTGAACTTATTTACTCCTCTACCACTAGAGTCCTTACATGCGGTGTTCCACAGGGATCAGTATTGGGACCATTATTATTCATTTGTTACATCAACGATTTTCCCCAAGTCACCAATCATGAAATGTCGTTATTTGCTGATGACAGCACTGTTGTTTATAGCAAGGGAAATTATAACAATATTGAAAATGACATAAACACAAGCCTAATACCTATTGTTGACTGGTTAAATAAGAATAACCTCAAAATAAACTTGACTAAAACCAAAATTATGAATTTTAGGCTAAGACAAATAGGACAACCGCAGTTACAGACTAATTATAAAGATGACTTAATTCATGAAACGGACAAAACGAAATTTTTGGGAATACATATTGACAATGATATGTCATGGAGAACACAAATTGATTTTGTTTGTACAAAACTGAGTCAATTTTCGTATGCGCTCTATATGCTTCGTAAAACAACTAATAACAGCGCACTTCTAGCAGCTTATCATGGTTATGTTGCGTCTACTCTACGATATGGCCTGATATTCTGGGGCAACGGAACTAATATTGAAGACGTATTAATCGCACAAAAAAAGTGCATACGTGCTATTTGTGGGATTAAACAAACGGAATCATGCAAGCCACATTTCCAGAAACTTAATATATTGACTGTACCGTCATTATACATATATGAAGTACTTGTTTTTGTAAAAAGCAACATGTATCTGTTTGGGAAAATTGAAAGTCAACGTCGCTCAAAATATTTACATTTGTTACCCACAAACACAGCATTCCTTCACAAAAGTGTATATGCAATGGCACCAAAGTTGTACAACAAAATATACGAACAGATAAAGTGCAGCAAGAATATTGAAGACTTTAAATGCAAGCTCCATAAATTACTTGTTGCCAAGTCGTATTACTCCGTTAGGGAATACCTGGAAGACAAATTCTAATTAAACATTGTAATTGTAATAATCTTTTTATAATATTCTATTTTGTTGACATTTTTGGTATTTATTTTTATTTCTAAAACATTTTGTGACATTTGTAATTTAACTTTTTTTTTTCTTTTTTATTGACATTGTCTTAATGATATTTGAAAAATTTTGTATGCCTACTGGTGGAACACGGAATGAACTATTGATATATATTATGTAACAACCTGTAATACCTTTGTTCACAAAATAAATTGAATTTGAATTTGAATTTGGAAGTACCATAAACCGGCGAGCATGTATGAAGAATATAATGACAGTAAATGAGGCGAAAGAGGTGTGCAAGGATCGTGACAATTGGAAGTCCGTTGTCTCTGTATTACATGTTTACCTGTAATAATAATAATAATAATGTCCTCACGACCGAATTTCGGCCACGGCGGCCAGTCCCAATGGAGACTAGCCAATTGATAAAGATAAAGATAAAGATAAAAGTCATTTATTTGCGTGAATAAGGTGACAAAGTTCTTATCATAATACAAATAGGTATCTCTTACTCTACTTTTCAGCATGCAAATATACATTTTAATACAAAAAATTACCATACAATTTATACTTAATTCATTATTAATAATAATACATAGCAATACAGATTTTTTTTTAATATAAACACACAAGGCTCACAGCTTATAGTCAAGGTATTCTTGTATACTATAAAAACATTTATCCGTTAAAAATTTGGTTAAATGACGTTTAAATTTAAAAAATGGTAGTGCTTTTATGAAACTGGGCACTTTATTAAATAATTTAATACACATAATATAGCTGTTGTTAGCTGTACACGTGAGATTCGTTTTCGGTCTGTATAGCTTATTGGCATTAACAGACCGAGGTGCATAGTGAGGCGTTGCTTGCGGGAAAATTGACCTGTTTTTAAATGCAAATAAACAACATTCCGATATATATATGCAAGGTAAGGTCATTATATTATATTTTCTAAAGTATGGACGACACGAATCTATCTGTTTAAGGCCAAATATAGCTCTTACACACTTTTTTTGCATTATAAAAGCTTGGTCAATATCAACACAACGACCCCATAGAATTATGCCATACCGGAGAATGGCAGATATGTAACCGTGATATGCCGTGATTGCAGCATCTCTCGAGACTTCACAACTAATACGCCTCAAAGGATAGACAAAACTGTTTAATTTGCTACAAATTTCATTCAGATGATTTTTCCAAGAGCAGAAATTATCTAGCGATATCCCAAGAAATTTTACCAACCCAGTTTCGGACAGCGGGATGTCTTTATAGGCTATGTTTAGTTTCAGTGGTTTTGATCTATATGTGTGGAATTGCATTAATTTAGTTTTACTAATATTAACCTTTAAATTTTTTACTTCCAGCCACTCGATAGATATTTTTAATGCCATGTTTATATCGTGCTCATATGAATCTTTATTAACACCCTTAACGATGATTGTAGTATCGTCCGCAAATAGTACACATTTATGATTAATAATATTTGGAAAATCATTTATGTAAAGCAAGAACAAAAGTGGGCCTAAAATACTGCCTTGTGGTACACCATATCTATTAAACATAAGTGAGGACTGAGATGACTCTATCGTTTTGGATTTATCATTATAACTTATTATTTCTACTTGTTGTGTTCTATTATATAAGTAGGATTCAAGCCAGTTATACGCTTTTCCTCTAACTCCATATCTGAAAAGTTTTTCCAATAACCGTTTGTGGCAGACATGATCAAATGCCTTACTCATGTCCATAAAAAGTACTGAAACGGGGATTTTCTTATCAATACATTCCATTATTGTCTTTATCAATTGAAAGGCTGCCAAAGAAGTGCTTCTATTTTTACGAAAGCCATTCTGTTCGTCTTTAATTACTTGATGCTTTTCCATGAAATCTAGTAACTTGCGATAAAACATCTTTTCAAAAATTTTTGAGAATATAGGTATTAATGTTACCGGCCTATAATTATCCATTTGAGTTTTATCACCTTTATTTTTATATAAAGGTTTCACAATAGATCTTTTTAAAATATCGGGAAATATTCCTTCATCTAATGATAGGTTAATAACATGCAGCAGTGGTTCCAGTATGATATCAATTGATAATTTTACAATATCAGTGCGAATTCCATCATAATTGCGCAGGACATATTATAGTGCACAAGTGTGAGCGCAAACACAGGGGCACTTTCTATTCCATCACTCTCATGATCCTATGGGACGACTAGCGACACGACCGGAAAGACATCAGGTACAGGACCGACGGCTTTACGTGCTCTCCGAGGCACGGGGGTGTAATACAGCCAACTCATACTGAGAAATTTCTTTTTACGGAAAAACCCCAATATCACTTTTTGGCCCGACCCGGTATTTGAACCCAGGAACTCATTATCTGCGGTTGAATACGCTACCGCTAGACCAACGAGGCAGTCGAGATTTATCTGTAGTTATATCATTGTGCGTGTACGAAAATATTGCCTCCAGGCACCGTTCGGTCGATAAAGTCGGCAGCTGGCTATGGATGACATATAGGAGAAACCGTGGAACACTGACACCAATCTCAGATACCAACCTAAGATTTGACCCGAAGCATTCTTATAAGGTATTCGACCGTTAGTTCGGTCTTACGGTTGCGAGTACCTGTGCCGGCCGATCTGCAAATCTAGCCACGCCTAAACCCACCTATAAAACACGCAATTAATTAAGAAGCTTAATAAAAAATAAAAATTAAATTAAAAAGGTTTTTATTCACGTAGACTTTAAAAAACCGCTTGTAAATAGTCAGAACATGTTCGTAGTAAAATATAATTAATTTATAATTACTTCTAGGTACATATAGATATTTAGGTACACGGATTGTAGGAAATAATTTACAATAAGATTTATTTTATAACAGTAACGATATTTAACTAACTATGTGGCAGTATGTGGCATAATGATTATTATGCCACATACTGACCGTCGAGTAACACTTAATCAATGACACTAATATTATAAAGGCGAAAGTTTGTATGTGAGTGTGTATGTTTGTTACTTCTACACGTCTAAACGGCTGGAGCGATTTTAATAAAATTTGGTATGGAGTTAGCTGACACCCTGGTTTAACCCATCGGCTTATTTATAAAGTTTAAAACCGCGGGGCACAGCCAGTATTGAATAAACAACGAACCAAAGAAAATGTTTAGTTCAAAGAGCATACATTTGCATGATTACGATTTTACGCCGGTTGGCGTGGTTTGTAAATGCTTGCCTTCACACCGCAAGTCGTAGGTTCGATATCCAACCAGGACAGATATTTGTGTGCATGAACATGTGTGTTTGTCCTGAATCTGGGTGGAATCTATACATAATACATAAATATACATAAAATCGTAGGAAACTCTAAACTGTACATTAAATATTTTTTAAAAGGATACTTGGGGCGTGATCTATAATCGACATCGAAGCCAAAAATATAGTTTTAAGAATTTTTGTCTGTTTGTCTGTTTGTCTGTATGTATGTCCGGGCTAAACTCAAAAGTACTGCATGGATTTACTTCAAATTTTGCATGAATATTACTAAGAGGTCGGGTCAACATATAAGCTACATATTATCACGCTATCACCGACGGGGGAGGAGCAGTGATAATTTATAAAATTTAACGCGGGTAGAACCGCGGGCCACAGCTAGTTATCTAAATAAGTACCTATGTATTTACAAAAGAAAAGTTGTATATGTATTATATCTGGTTTTCTCAAGCGCTGCTTAGTTTGGGATCAGATGGCCGTGTGAAAATAATGTCCCAGGATATTATTATTATTATTATTATTATTATACTTACTTATCGTATGGGCAATGGTTACCCTAGTGTCAGAGATGTTCAAGCCAAATAAGGCCTGTAACATAGCTTAACGGCTGTTGTCTATTGACTACAACAGGAACCGACAGCGAAGCACGTAGAAGTTCAGAAATAAAACCATTTTGGCGGTCACCCATCTATGGACTGACCGCGAGCCTAGTTACTTAACCTCGCCAATTACGGACCGGTGAAAGCATCTATCAGCGATTTAATTAAGTGTTATTCGATGGTCAGCATGTGGCTACCTTTATATTCAAAGCAACCAATGTTGACCTCAAAACTACAAGTTCACAATAAACGACCTTATAAAAATTTATTACCTTTGCAGCTATTTCTAAAATTGTTTATTTTTATTGATCTATTAAATAACCTATTAACTATAACGGACATTTGCTTTTGCGCCAGTTTTGGGTGACCTATAAACGGAATTATTTAAGTACTTAAATATTTAACAACGCGCATGTAGCACGCAATTTTAAAGTTTTAATGCTCATATTTTACAAGAGGATTTCTATGGGAATAAACTTTGATTAGGTCAGTATTTCTCATGGTCTTCTTCTGTGAGGCAGTCATGCAGAAGGAGGTCACCGAGCGGGTTCCCGCTGAGGAAGCTTTGGGGCGTCGGGGTCAGCCAGTAGCCCAACTCCCCTCGGGGCTGCGGTGGTAGTATGAGAAGTAAGTGAAGTGAAGTGAAGACAGCGATTTGATTGTGGCGGAGTCGATGTGCCGGAATGGCAGGAGTCGCCAATATGGAAGGGCAATCCAGAGCCCTCCCAGGATACGTGTCCCGATCATCTGGGACATGGAACAAAAGGGGGGCGCCGGAGCAGCATACCCGCGTTCTCGGGCTCTTTCCATCAGGCGCCAAAAGAAGTCCAGTTTCTTGCCTGAGTACCTATTGCTTAATGGCTCTGGGCTTATGGTAATTACATGAGTGATCGATTTACTCGTTTTTTGCTCAGAACGAGTTTCCTCAAATATCAAATATATGCGAGATTTATGAATAAAATATGTACATACTACAAAATACAGGCTGCGTACCCGTTGGACCTACAAGATTAGACCCTCTATCGCAAAAGTACCCGTCCGACCTCATTTTAAGTCCCTTTGGACCTTCTTTAAAATATAATAATCAATGTGCCCATTGGACCTCTTTTTAAGTACCCTTTGGACCTTCAAAATTATAACTACTAAAGATGAACCTGTTGGACCTCAATTCTAATACCTTTTGGATCTTATTAAAATATGTTTTTATTTAGTATTCGCCCGGCGTTATTTTAGTAAATAAGGTACAGTTGTGTTGAAAATGTTTAACCAGAATTCTAATAATTAGGTGAAATAGCATAAGCGAATACAGGCACACTAACAACAAACAGCAATCCGTGGTCAGTAGAAGAAACACAAGAAATTATAGTGTAATCTATATTTCTTTCAAATTTACAGGTTTGTAATGGATAAATATTTTAAAAAACCCCATGTACAAATATCAATAACACTTAGGTAAACCGCATATTGTAATGTTCTATAAGTAAAAAAAAAATATTAGAAAATGTATTGATAGAAAAGCAGGGGCTAAAATGAAATATAAATCCCATCCATCTGATGAGAACAGAAATAAATACATTTCGGCCAGAAACTGGTGTAACAAGGTGTGTAGAAACGCTCAACGCCAACACATCCATAGCTCTGTACAAAACGGAGACCCAGCAAAAGTCTGGAGATACTTGAGATCTCTAGGGATAGGAAGATCACGCCAAATTGATACTCCCAATGATTTAGACATAAATTCACTGAACAGTCACTTCTCAACTTCGTCCAACTTCGATAGGACAACTAAACTAAAATCCTTACAATATCTTTCATCAATTCCTATCCCTGATCACCCTCAGTTTGTATTTAATCAATTCTCCACTTGTGATGTTAAGAAGAGCGTACTATCGATCACGTCCAATTCCGTTGGAAGTGATTGTATCAGTCGTAATATGATCCTTCCTATCCTCGACGAAATCCTCCCTGTCATTTCCCACATCCTTAATTTTTCAATATCTTGTGGCACTTTTCCAACAAAATGGAAAACTGCAGAAATAATTCCGTTACCTAAAAAACCGAATCCCTCATCCTATTCCGAGTATCGTCCAATCTCCATACTACCATTCCTTTCCAAAGTTCTAGAACGCCTCATCCACAATCAACTGAGCTCATTCCTGTCTAAGAATGTCCTCTTTAATCCTTTACAATCCGGATTCCGTCCTGGTCATAGTACAGTCACCGCTCTTGTAAATATTACGGATGATATTCGACTAGGTATGGAGTGTGGAAAGTTGACAGTTCTTGCGCTGCTTGATTTTAGCAACGCATTCAACACTGTCGACTTTGACATTCTACTTGGCATACTACGCTCACTTAATATATCTCCAATGGCAATTGATTGGTTTCGTAGTTACCTGTTCGGCCGTCAGCAACGGGTTCGCATCGATGATACCTACTCATCGTGGTGTTACACCAGCGCTGGCGTGCCACAGGGTGGCGTTTTATCTCCACTACTCTTCACTATATTTATAAATTCAATTTCCTCTCAGCTAACTTCTTCCTACCACCTGTACGCTGACGACTTACAAATATATACCCAGATACCAGTTGAACATCTTAACGCTGGTATAGAGACTATCAACAATGATATGGCTAAAATTAACACGTGGAGCATTAATCACGGCCTAACAGTAAACCCCTCCAAAACTCAAGTTATCATAATTGGCAGTTCTCGAATGCTTGGCAAAATTGACTGGACCCATGCCCCTCAAGTAATGTTTAAGAATACAATTATTCCATTTAGTAAAAAGGTTAAAAACTTGGGGGTATACTTTGACGAGACATTATCATGGGCTCCACAAATTGAACAAACCAGTCGCAAACTATACGCCGCAGCTGGGTCGTTGAGGCGCTTACGCAATTTTCTCCCAACTGCCACTAAAATTGCCCTGGCACAGTCTCTTCTTCTTCCAATCCTTGACTATGCTGATGCCAGCTATCTTGACCTTACGGAGGATAAACTAGATAAACTCGAGCGACTTCAAAACTTCTGCTTAAGGTTCATATTTGGGCTCCGCAAATATGACCATGTCTCCGAATTTCGTAGAAAGCTCGAGTGGTTACCCATTCGCCTTCGCCGAAATACTCACATACTTTCTCTTCTATATAGTATTCTATTTAATCCCACATCTCCCTCTTACCTCAAGACTAGGTTTGAATTCCTATGTGATACACACTCTAGGCCCTTGAGATCGTCAGAGAATCTGAAACTACATTTGCCCACTCATTCCACAAATTTCTATGACAAATCTTTTAGTGTTCAAGCCGCCCGTATGTGGAATTCACTGCCTCTAAACATCAGACGCGCGCAATCTATAACTTCTTTTAAAACACTTTTAAAGAAATATTATTTATCACTCTAATTTTTATCTCCAGCTTGAGATCTTCCACCTTCCTTCAGAACTCCTTGATTCTTAATTATTATTGTTATTTATTTGAGTATATATATATTTTAAATATATATTTATATCTTAAATAGTAGGGATATATATGTATCTATATTCTATATATAATATATATATATATATATATATATATATATATATATATATATATATATATATATATATATATATATATATATATATATATATATATATATATATTTATATATACACAGTATATACTTAATTATTAGAAATTATATGTGTATATACCAGAATTATTTGTACAGAAGTACATATATATGTTAATTTACATTAGTTGATGCACTGCCAATTACCACTTGTCTCCCTGCAGTGCTTTGGTTCACCCACGGTTGTCTGGAAGAGATTGCTACATTAGCGATAAGACCGCCGTTTGTACCTTATAGTTTTTAAGAACATTCATGTTACGATGTGATATTTTTATTTGGTGCAATAAAGTGTATCTATCTATCTATCTATCTTAACCTAAAAAAATCTCTGTGATTTATATACTTTATTTTACTTATATACATTATTTTAAATTTACAAAAAATCTACGAGAATAAGACTGTGATTACTTGAAAAGTTATTTACAAATATGTAAAATACAAAGATATCTTATATTTACAAATTTAATTAAGTTGCTGCCTGTAAAACCAATCTTCACAAATTCAGTTGCTACGGCATACAATTTAGATTTAGATTTACTTACATTATTATATCAGTGTTTCTTTCTTTTAAAATGTGATATAAACATTTAAAATTAATATATAGTATGCATTTTTATGTATACCTACGGTCTTGAAGATTTGTCAAATTAGAAAAATGTAACTGGAATATGTGTTTTTATTTGTTACATAACGTTGTGATCTTTTATATTTTTGATTTATAACATTGATTTATATTGTAGTGTTTTATTTTTAATAAGGTGTGTCACTTTTGTGCACGAGTGTATTTTAACTTTTTATACGAAGACATGTGAATGAGGTCCAACAGAACTCGTTGCTTAATAGAGGGTCTAATAGGTAATCAAGTATAGACAACATCCAAGTTTGAAGGTCCAAACGGTACAAAGGGGTCCAAAGGGTCATCTTTTTAGATGAGGTCCAAACTAGGAGGTCCTACGGGTACGTAGCCGGACGTTCGATTAGGTTGAATTTGGTAAAAACCGATTTAAATTCCCGACAAAAGCATATGGTTAACATATGTACATATTTGTCGTCTCGGTATTGTAGCATCTAAACGGAGAAAACCATGCCAACGCGGTCTTTTTACCTATCTACCAACACTATTCGTTCTATCATCATCATGTCAGCCAAAGTACGTCCACTGCTGGACAAAAGCCTCACCAAAGAATGGGGGGATATGCCATAATCACCACGCTTGGCAGACGGGCTGGAGATCGCAATTTGATGGTCATAGTTTACAGAAAAACGCTGCTGCCCGTTCTCTGGTAGGTATTCCCTCGGACGATTTCTACGCCCCCCACGTGATAAGATAGGGTGATGATATTCTATCCCGCCACCACACAGCAATCTATTCGTTGAAAAGGATTTATAGGAAAAAACATTATTCAAACGCATGTGCCAGAGGTTATGAAAGTAGCCTCGCCTTTTTTTCCCCAGTTCGATCCCCGCCCAAGACAAGTTTGGTATGACCCATTAATAGTTGTTCTGATTCCGGGTGTACTTTGTGTTTTATATATAGGTTTGTAAAGTGCCCCGCGACACAAGATTTAATTTCCATAGTGCGGGTGTTGTCCTAAAAAAAATTTGAAAAAAAAATCGCATACATAGCACTAATTAATAAATAAAATAAATAAAAAAGGTTTTTATTCACGTAGACTTTAAAAAAGCGCTTGTAAATAGTCAGAACATGTTTGTAGTAATATAGTTGTATACATTATTATTTCTAGTAACATAGATATTTAGGTACACATTGTATGAAAACATTTATAAAATTTATTTTATTATAGCATTGATATTATCTAGCTCGTATCAAGTTATTGTCAAGAGATTATGTTTAATTATCTAGTTTAAGTCTAATATTTTTACTACATAATTGTCTATAATATGTAGTAAAAATATTATAGTCACTAATAGTACTAGTAGCTGTAAGAGTATGTTCTAACAGTCCTATTCACTAACATGTTACCATTTTTAAGCTTTATCGCGGCTAAGATCCAAAGGTAAACTAACCTCTCATTCAATGTTGGCAAACCAAGAAACTACGTGCGTTTGACATATATCTACGAACGTATCTAAATAGAGAGTCGACTTTGTAACAGTAATGCACCGGTTTTTACGGCGCCAACATTCCCCTGGTGGACTGCCAGTGAATGAGTAATTGAATCTACTAGTTCCACGCTAACTGTACTATCCGCCAACTCTTTATTTTCTAAATTAAATACACACTTATAATTGCGAATGTCAAGTGCAGAATAAATGAGCGTTCACAGTAATATTCGGCATTAATTACCAGAGAAATGTCTTCAGAAATACTTTTATTGTGTATTATACTGAGATGGGAGCGTCTTAAAACAATGACAAATTTGTGGGAAAATAGATTATCGTTATAATTTGAAGTTTAACAGAGTTATATGAGATAAGTTGGCATAACATTCAAGTACAATGTCTCGAGTACGTATCCATGGCGTAAGCGTATAAGAAATGTACCTGACCTCTTTCAGGTCGTGACGCTAGGCGTCCCATCGGATCATGAGAGTGATTTAAAAATAATAATCATAAACATTTATTTACGCACCGACTAAACCTAACCTGCCGTGGACTTCTTCTGGCGCCCCGGGAACGCGGGTATGCTGCTCCGGTGGTCCTTTTACGCCCTGTCCCAGGGGGTTGGGACACGTACCCTGGGAGGGCCCTGGATTGCCCTCCCCTATTGCCGACTTCTGACAGTCTGGCACAGCGACTGCGCCACAAACGGATCGCTGTCGCCCCAAAAGGTCACTTTCCTTACTTCAAAAAAGACTAGCCTTTGAAACCGAAATTCAGCTTGAAGCACTATATTATTTTTAAAAGATACTTTGCAAGTCTAAATAAATTTGCGCACACCGCCTGAGAGACAATCCGCAATTTGTTTATGTCAACGTCAGTTCTGGGCCATTGAACGGGCCAACCGAACTCACATCGGGAATCAAATCGATCTGTTTTTAGGCTGAACACATCAATCAACCGATTGCTTTCATATTCGATACCGATTTGAACGATTGCGATAACCAGAGGTTTGACCCCAGTGACCGACTGAACTATAAATGGAGTTTCATTTCGAATTTCGAAATAAGTGACAATTGTAATAGAGAATAGTATCCATCATAATTAATATCGAAACATTGTAATCTATCTTAAGTATTGCGTTTGTGTTTAATTATACATACATATATATGTACAGTCACGCTTGTTTCCCAGGAAGGTAGAGATAGACAGTTGCTAGACATAGCGGATAAATTATTCAATTTAATTCATTTATTTACTGAATATGAGTATACATAAAAGGTGTTACAGGAATATTGATGGATCAATCACATTCTGCCGAGTTCTCGGCGTGTAAATATAATAAAAAACAGATTTATACAATTAATTAAATTATTAACACATTATTTATAAATTTGCGCACACCGCCTGAGAGACAATCCGCAATTTGTTTATGTCAACGTCAGTTCTGGGCCATTGAACGGGCCAACCGAACTCACATCGGGAATCAAATCGATCTGTTTTTAGGCTGAACACATCAATCAACCGATTGCTTTCATATTCGATACCGATTTGAACGATTGCGATAACCAGAGGTTTGACCCCAGTGACCGACTGAACTATAAATGGAGTTTCATTTCGAATTTCGAAATAAGTGACAATTGTAATAGAGAATAGTATCCATCATAATTAATATCGAAACATTGTAATCTATCTTAAGTATTGCGTTTGTGTTTAATTATACATACATATATATGTACAGTCACGCTTGTTTCCCAGGAAGGTAGAGATAGACAGTTGCTAGACATAGCGGATAAATTATTCAATTTAATTCATTTATTTACTGAATATGAGTATACATAAAAGGTGTTACAGGAATATTGATGGATCAATCACATTCTGCCGAGTTCTCGGCGTGTAAATATAATAAAAAACAGATTTATACAATTAATTAAATTATTAACACATTATTTAACAAAGTAATATATCACATTAACAATCAAATATTAATAAATTACTTAGTCCCGTAGTTCAGATACTCCTCGACAGTGTAGAAACATTATGATCTGGTATATTTTTTTATATCACTATTTACTCGTATAACAAAATCTCTAAATTTATTTATTTAAGGATCGTCAACGTTACATACACTCATGCAGTTATAAGACACGTACATACTTAAATTGGTTTATATTACATACATACATAGACTCGCGCATGTTCCCAGAGGGGTAGGCAGAGACAACGGATTTCCATTTGTCACGATCTTGGCACACCTCTTTTGCGTCATTCACTGTCATTATATTCTTCATACGGAGTCGCCGGCTGAGGGTACTTCTGACCTTGCCTTTTTGAGAACGTCTCCGATTTGGTCAGAGAATGTTCTACGATGTCTTACCCTTCCGCTTGTCCCATTCACACGGGCCAGGTATACTTCTTTTGTCAATCTTCTTTTAAAATAAAATAATCAAAGTTTAAAATAAAAAATAATATTATAGATAAGTTCAAGACTACTTATTTTGTAGTCAATCATTCAACAACAGGCAAAATCAAATGTGCGCCTGATCAGCCGAGAACGTCCGCGATAGCGTGCAGAGGATACAGAGTGACTGTAGACACAGTCACTCTGTATCCTCTGCACGCTTCACCAGGTTCTTCTGCACTCTTCACCTTCCTCAGACTTTGGAAAATTTTACGTCGGAACTTGACACACAACCATACAAGATTTACCTCTCCGAGTGACTCAAAGTTCAAAGGACTGCAAATTTAGTAAAATTTTTTTTTTTTTTTCTTTTTTTTTATGTCAGAGGACGACATACGAGCAAGTGGGTCACCTGATGGTAAGTGATCACCGCCGCCCATGGACACTCGCAACCCCAGAGAAGGGTGCGGGTGCGTTGCCGGCCTTTAAAAGTCAGCAAACAAGTGTTGCTGACCCTTCCCCCCACCCCAATGAGCTCTGGCGACCTTACTCACACTCGGAAACACAACATTAAAATAATTAATGTTATTATTAAGGAGAGTCTTCTGTAAGGTGGAGGTACTTCCCCAGTCGGGCTGCTCTTCGAGCGAATGAACGCTATGCCCTACCTCTCTTGAGTGACGAGGCACATTTTTGGATGAATGGCTAAGATAACAAGTAATATTAACGTACATTATTATTATATCGACGAGGGTTCACCAGATAACAACGAATCCACAAAATGTAAATATTTGGGGCGGATTTTGAGCGAGCTGCAGTGCTGGTCATTACATTTTTGAAAACTACGTTGGTGAGGCCAATACACGAACGCTATATAGAAGGATGGCAACTGACTTATTTTGGTCCAAATCCATAGCTGCCATACAGCAAAATTGGCGTAGAGTTGACGTCAATTGGCTACATAGATTTGACCCCACTAGATGTTTTCCAACGTTTCCTGAAGTCGCATGTCTTTGGACAAATGGACACTATCGATTGATTCCATCGACCAAATTCAGCCGAAACTATGCGCCAGAGTCATTGAAAATTAGATCACTCCCATCAGTACCTCTGGGTAGCCGTAGTAGCCATTTGAACGATTATATTTCAAACATAATGGTTATACATGGGCATTTTAAATAAACTAAATCATAATATTGGTGTATTGCTCATTAAAATAATATACGTACTTTACATACATACCTATATGTATCTACATTACGAATTATACTCACCAAAATAGGTCAAAATATGCGGCATACAAGTGTTTTCATTGTTAGCAAATCTGATTTGAACTGCCTGCCGATAAATATATTGTATACCAAGCTACGTACATACATAGTACTCATGTCTGTTCCCAGAGGGGTAGGCAGAGACAACGAATTTCCATTTGTCACGATCAATGCACACCTCTTTTGCCTCGTTTACTGTCATTATATTCTTCACACATGCTCATCAGTTTAGGGTACTTCTGCCCTGGCCTTCTTTGAGAACGTGTCCGATTGGGCCAGATAATATTCTACGAGATCTTCCGCGTCCGATTGTTTCATTGACACAGGCCAGGTATACTTCTGTTGTCAATCTTCTATAATTATATTAATAGGTAAGTATACGTGTCAAAATAAGTATTCATTTGTACTTATGTATACGTAATATATGTATATGTATAAAAAATAACTAAGACGAATTTCGAGGAATAAATAACATTACCGGTGGTGACCTGTGGCACAGGTTTTCGCAACCTATTTCAGGCACCAGTCCTTCACAAATGTAAATAATATTCATAGTTATAATCTAGCCTTACGTTACAATTTGTGGAAGGACAAATAAACGTATTTTATTTATTTATTACCAGAGAGAACGACACGTTATATTTAATAGGTAACATTGATTCAGTAATCTAAATAATATAAACAACATTATAATACATTGGTTTGGTTATAATAATAGTCAGACTGCCTCGAAACCTGCAGTGAATGAGTTCGCTCACCGGATAAATATGTAGGTTAGTATTTCTGTTATTTGTACGACTGTTGACCTTTCACTTATCAAGTAATCGTACAGACTACACCTATGGGTCCATAATACAATAATAACTTAACATTATTAATGTACAGACGCCAGCACATCCAGCTACACCAACCTGTCAAATTTCTTTTATAGATTTTCAACTTCATCACATTAACATACGGTTCACTTTCAATTGAGGACATTTGACAGATTGGGGTAGCTTGATGTGCAGGCGTCTGTACGTAATTCTATAAACTACATGAAGCCTATACCCTAAACTGGTGAGCATGTATGAAGAATATAATGACAGTAATCGAAGCAAAAGAGGTGTGCAAAGATCGTGACAAATGGGAAACAGTCATTGTCAGAAGTTACTATACTGTAGTCCGATTTTAAGCTTAATTGTATTCTCCGTCCTCGTATGGGTAGTGGTTACCCTGGTGTCAGAGATTTTCAAGCCGCTCAGTAGGCCTCTGTTATCGTCTGTTAACTGTTAACCGTTAACCGCGGCTGTTAACCGGGGCTGTTAACCGGGACCAACAGCTTAATATGTCTTAAGAAGCATGGACGCTCTGAAATTAAACCCCTTTAACGGTCACTTGTATGTCGCCAACAATATCGCCAACTCACAAACTTCAGGCTGATGCTGAGAAATTTTTCTTTTACAGAAAAGTTCCAAAACCACATTTGGTGTGACCCGGAATTTGAACCCAGGACTCCGTTATCTGCGTGTGAACACGCTACCGCCAGCCCACCGATGCATAATCAGTCGTAAATAATCACTAAGTTAGAGTTCTGTTTGCAAATAATGACATTGATTGATATAATGATAGAGATTTAGGTCTTAAGGTCGTGGAAGCCGTTAACATTATAATAATATAAAGATTATGCTAATGACAGGGAGTACTGAGTTCTGGAGGTGGGCGACATCGACAGTGAGTCAATAGTGTGGGTGCGACAGCTGACATGAAGGCCGAGCTCGCGGCTTGGTCATCGGCTGCCGTTCACTCCGCACCAAACCTAACGAACTTATTAGTTAAACGTAAAGGTCGCTTGGGAATGACGTTGACAGCTCGAAATGTCACAAAAACAAATGTAACGTCGTCATCCATTATGTAATTTAAGCATCCCTTGTTAAGTGGCAAATATAAGTTGGCAGTGTTTGTATTAAGTGTTAATGTACAAGATTTAAGAGGAATCCCAATCACGTGTGAAGAAGAAACGATTACTTACTTTCTTTTTTCATATCAATTTTATCAAATCAATTTATTTGCAAAATAGAGTGGCTCATAGCCAGATGCTCTCACCGATTCGTAAGTGATTGGAAAGGTTAAGCGACTAGAATCGCAGTCAGTCCCTAGATGGGTGGCCGCCAAAGTAATTTAATTTCTGAGCGTATCCGGGACGCTATATTTTACTATATATTGTCTGAATGGTTCTGTCTATATTAAGGTACTATTATTATTTCATGCAACATGTTCGTTAATGGCTTCTGAGACGCAGGGGACCGTTAATGTTTAGCATACGAGCACAACTTCCTATTTTTTACTGAATTTAAAAATAACTCGTTCAAGCGAAGTCTTATATGGAAGAAGATTTATGCCGCGGCGCTTCAACGACACTAGTTATGATGTCAGTACGCATGACATGAATACATTTGACTCTAAAATCTACGAGTCGTTCCTCAGTATTGGCTATTTAAAATTTAGGAAGTGTTTGCAATTCCACACATGTTTTGATATATAACTAGATGTTATGTGTATTGCTACTAGGGATCGTATTTGGTCAAAATTCGACGAATTGAGGTTCTATTGGCAAAGACTATAGATATGACATAATATTAATCTGTTCTCAATTTTGACAATCAGTTTGCCAGTGTGTCAAAAGCATGGTAATAATTTACTGCATATGTGAATTTTTTGCTCGATTTTACAGATAATGGGTACGGATATTTGGTGCGCGAGTCCTACTCGCACTTGGCCGGTTTTTTTATTAGTTGTGGAAGGTCATAACTTCTACAAATAAAGGTTTCTATGCAAAAAGGCCAGGCAAGGTTGTAGCAGATATGTATAGTATATCAAATATATAGACCAATATATTTTACGCAATAGATTTTAGCCAGGGAAGAAACTTCAGTTTGGCTCCAATCTCGCAGGGATATCTCACCGCATTTATCAGAGCCATTTATGGTTTAGGCAGTCGCGATTCTTTGCGAAAATTGTTTAAAGAAATAAATATACTTACTGTGCCATCGCAATATATATATCAGAATATATTATAATGTTTGTTAGAAAAAATATTCATAATTATAAAAAGAAAAGTGAACTGCATAATATAAATACTAGGAATAAAAACAAACTAGCCATGCCAGGCTTTAGAGTAAGCAAAACTAATAAATCATTTTTAGGAAATTGTATTAGGTTTTATAACAAGCTTCCTACTCAAATTACTGATCTGCCTGACACAAGTTTTAAAACGCATATTAAACGTATACTTATGGCTAGGGGTTATTACACCACTAAAGAGTACATCGATGACAAAGACGTCTGGCTCCCACTTCCTACCTGCACATTGCTCGCTGGAGATCTTGTAGCCATATAGACATGACTGATCTGCTGTGTTACGTGAACTATCTGTAAATGATTGCTATCATATACTTAATTTAAAATTATTGACTCTGTCTCAAAATGAATAATGTTATTGTTTCGAAGTTTTTCTTTTGTATACCTAAATATAATCTAAAATAATAAGCATTCAGACAACCGATCGAGCATATATTGTGTTTGCCTACTAAATAATTACTCTAATTGGACCAAATCCCGTGTTCATGCCCGCTTGAGTATGTTTCGCCGGACCGTCTCAACTGGGTCGTGTTGAAACCGGTAGTAGATGAACCCACTGAGTTTGTTTCGCTGGGTCTTCTCAGTTCGGGCGCATTGGATCCGGTGGTAGCATTAAAGCGCGACCGTCGTTATTAACACAAGGTCCGTCATAATAATAATACCTTTAATATAGACAGAACCATAGACAATATGTAGTAAAAATATTAGACTTAAACTAGATAATTAAACATAATCTCTTGACAATAACTTGATACGAGCTAGCTAAATATCATTTCTGTAATAAAATAAATTTTATAAATGTTTTCATACAAGATGTACCTAAATATCTATGTTACTAGAAATAATATCTAATGTATACAACTATATTACTACAAACATGTTCTGACTATTTACAAGCGCTTTTTTAAAGTCTACGTGAATAAAAACCTTTTTTATTTTTATTTTATTGTACAAGATTGTGTAATTTGTGTCCATTATACATATTTATCCGGCTTTATATATTCCAATCCACATATTTACTTAGAATCTTTTGTATGTTTCTTGAACAGATAAAAGGAAACAGCGCCGAAGGTGCGCCTTGGGAAGTGAATAAACTATCCTCGTGCTTATTCATCCGACCAAGGCCTTGTGATAAACTATTCGCGGCACTGATTCATTCGTTTAATCGCTCATTCGTTTTTGGACATAAACTTCAATCGTTACGACCACACACCGTGACAAACGGCAACCTCGAGTACCACCTACTGAAGGGTATATATATCATTATATAAATACATATATCTATATCTATCTATACATATAATAAAATCGTAGGAAAGTCAAAACTGTACATTGAATATTTTTTAATAAGGATATTTGGTGCGTGATCTACAATCGATGTCGAACCCAAAAATATAGATTTAGAATTTTTGTCTGTTTGTCTGTATACAGTATGTCCGGGCTAAACTAAAAAGTACTGCATGGATTTATTTTAAATTTTGTATGAATATTACTAACAGGTCGGGTCAACATATATGGTACATATTATCACGCTATCGCCCACGGGGGAGGAGTTGTGATAATTTGTAAAATTTAACGCGGGTAAAACCGCGGGGCACAGCTAGTATACTGATATACAAGAATGAATGATCGTTGGATCCGCGCAAACTGTCTTTGGTCGCTGTGGAATATCTTCTTCTTATTATTATTATTATTGGAACGAAGTTCCTTATCGCGCGTTGTGAAAGGGGGCTAGACGGAGAAAATTCTTACGAAAAGTTGTCACGACGCTTTTTGCAGCTGTGCGGCGTGCGCATGTTTCTCTGTCTGTCTGTCTCTCTCTCTCTCTCTCTCTCTCTCTCTCTCTCTCTCTTATAGAAAGCAAGCCAGATATTTTCATTTCTATTTCGCATTGAACAGTGTGGTGTCGCGACGATCATTTTTGTTGAGTGTATACATGTTTTTTGTACATAATAAATAATAAGAAATAACTTCGTTCCATCCGGGTGTCCCTTGACACCTCTCAAGTTTTTTATTTAACTAAATAGTATCTAAGGTCTAATACATTTTTACACTCGCCAAACTAAATTGTTTAACGACGAGAAGCGCTCTTATTCTACCATTTAAACCTACTTTATTCTATATATTATATGTACTAAATATCAACTAATAAGGTACTTAATCATAATAACTATCAACAGGTATCATATAGTATGTACTTGATTACTACAACAGTGCATCTTTCAATCTCTTTTTTAAAAAGCCAATACCTACTGATTTTAGAGTTCTAACTTAGTAGATTTTATTAAATATATTGGGTACCATAAATTTATTTGTTCTTTCTCCATAATAGTTAGCATTTGTGCCCTCGCCCTTCTGGTATTATATTTATTCTCTATTACCTATATATGTCGAAAATAAAAACAATCGAAGGTTATAAATAGCTTTTTGGATTCAAATTTGGAATTTGAAATTTAGGGAGGAGATATTTAAGCTTGTATGTCACAGTAACTTGTTTTTTAGCGTCTGTACTTAACGCGAACGTTGTCGCGTCGCGAGTGATCCTGTCCGGTTTACGACGTCCGGAGTCCGGACGCCGAGTCAACGGACGAGGTGTAGTTCCAAAATTAGCCAGTGCGAATGCTGGCCACGTGGTTGTGCGATGCCCACTGAGATAATCGTTGCGTGTTCTGATGTACTAAGGGGATAACACACGCGATCGTGTTGTAATTCTCGGTTTTTTGGGGTGTCTGTCTTCAAATGGTTTTGAATTGTTATCCATCGATAGATTTTTATTCTGATAGATAGACGACTGATTTTATTTCAATATACAATAAAAAGCGCATTGTAAATAAATAAATAGAACATGTGTGTAAACTATTCACAATTACATTACAACAACTGCCCACACGATAAATATCTCTTTTAGATATTGTCATCATTTTTTAATGTGATCCTGGGACACTATTCCCAAAGTAGAGTTTGGACTGTGGAATTAAGTAACTGGTGTACGGCATATAGTACTTTTCATTTCTAAATGCATACTAATATATAGATAATTACACCCCGACTTAGGACAAACAGAGATCTTCATGGACACGTGGTAGTTAAGACACCCGATGAGTTTTGTTTCGCTGGGTCTTCTCAATTGGGGCGCATTGGATCCGGTGGAAGCATTAAAGCGCGACCGTCGTTATAAACACAAGGTCCGCCATAATGATAACATCTAATTCGTACCTTAATATAGACAGAACCATTCAGACAATATGTAGTAAAAATATAGCTAAAATTTAGATAATTAAACCTACACATGATCCTTGACAATACCTTAATTTTAGTTGGCTAAATATCGTTACTGTTATAAAATAAATCTTATTGCAAATTATTTCCTACAATCCGTGTACCTAAATATCGATATGTACCTAGAATTAATTATAAATTAATTATATATTACTGCGAACATGTTCTGACTATTTACAAGCGCTTTTTTAAAGTCTACGTGAATAATAACCTTTTTTATTTTATTTTATATATTTTACACAAATAGGTATCTGTCCTGGGTGGGAATAGAATCCACGACGAATATCTACCAATCACGCTAACCGGCAATAGAAGCACAAATATGGGTATTTATTACCAGTGTTATAATGTATACCAGTGCTATATTATGCTTCTAACTGGATACGAAAATGAAAATGAAAATGAAAAACATTTATTCAGCACAACACACAAGAAATACAGTAAATTAAAAAAACCAAACCAACATTAATACAGAGAAAAGGAAAAGAAAGAAGGTAACAATCATATCATGTGTCTTGCATGTTCTGCCAAAAGGGTCACCACCTCAGCATCAGCTAAGTGCCCACCTAGCGCTGGTTTTCATTTGGCAACCCAGGTATAGTGACGCACGGACGGAAGCAACAATAATGTAATAAATCAATCAGAATAAAGGAAATCAAATAAAATAAACGTTGACGTTGATTTAAGTACATTGTCTTTTTTTTTATAATTTCTGACATTTTGACATAATGATAAGCATGTATTTCTTAATTATGACATTAATTTTGTAGTATTTATTATGGTAATGACATTTCTTTTTATATATTATTTTCTAATTTACTATTAATTATGTCATTTCATCTTTAAAAATTGCATGCCCTCACCGGCTGGACATAGTGATCTTCACATTTGTATGACACCATAAAATGTAATAATGTACCTGTGTTTGCAATTAATAAATTGATTTGATTTGATTTGACGTTAACACAATAAAAATAATATATTATAAACGTTTTAAACTTATACAAACTGATAGTAATGCACACAGTTTTAGTAGGTATATAAGTATATATAGGCGAGGTCAAAATATAAATAATACAGCTCAAAAAGAAAAAAGATTCTCAGCCCAAAAAATATACGACTGCACATGACGTATACCGATACCACGCTATTATGTATATTGCAAAATTACTAACATTAGTTTAACCTTAACTTGCTAATTTATTTTATAAACACCAGTATTTACAATAATTTGTATATATCACTTTCTTCTCCCTCGTGGTCGTGGTAGATTGTTGTACGTTGCCCCTAACGGCGGGATGCCGAGCGCGGGGAGCTGCGCATGAGTCACTGCGGATTCCGTGTCAACTAGCGCTTGAACTTGCGATTATACTACACTTCGTCGCGCGACTTAATTGGCGATACAGTTTTTCTTGAGGACTGCGATTCAATTCATTGTATGCTTTACTCGTATTTTTATTTTATTATCCAATTTAGAAAACTTACAGCTAATTTGTTACACAAATTCTTGAAATTATACAAAAGATGGCCAATTACAAGATTTCATGTTTTTTGTAACTCGTATAATGATTTATATATGGTTTCTTTTTAGCGTACCGTACTCAAAGGGTAAAACGGGGCCCTATTACTAAGACTTCGCTGTCTGTCTGTCCGTATGTCACCAGGCTGTATCTCATGAACCGTTATTGTTAGACAATTGAAATGTTCACCGATGATGTATTTCTGTTGCCGCTATAACAACAAATACTAAAAAGAAATATTTAAGGGGGCTCCCATACAACAAACGAGAATTTTTTGCTCGTTTTTATAGATAATGGCACTTGGTCGATTTTTTTATAGATAACGTTACGGAACCCTTCGTGCGCGAGTCTGACTTGCACTTGGTGGCTTTTTCTGGACGTGTTGGTTCTGGCCCCGAAACAATAACAGGGCCACCCATACCACATCCCGCGGGTGTCGTAAAAGGCGACTATGGGATACACCAGGTAGTCGGGCAACAGAGCCATCTGTGTACTAACTACCACCTTATTGCAGTCCCTACTCGCATGTCACGCGCGGTGACTACGGCAAATCTCTCCAAATGGCAACGTTATGGGAACCTTTTGGGGAACCCTATGTCCAGCTGTGGACTACGTTAGGCTGTTTATTTATTTATTTAATCTACTAAACATTATCATGACAGGTTTTGTACCCAATGCGGTAATGCCCACAATATTATTAATTATTATTAAGTAAATCCAGAGTCACCCTCACGAATTCCGCTAATGAACAATTAAAAATGTCCACTCTTTGTGAGGTGCTGTTTATTCCTCGTATGCCTATGTTGATGAGTTCGGCATAGAATACAATACATACTTTCTTACCGCACTCTGCGACGCATCTTGTAGATTCAGCAAACTGAAGCATCCCTCACGTTTTAACCCAGCAGTTTTACTGTGTTCCCCCTTGAATATGCCATAGGTAGTTTCTGAAGACAAATTCACCAACTTAAAGGTCCTTGAAAATTATTCATGGCTCTAAAGCTTGACTCAATGTAATTAAACATGTCTCCATGTATCCTTGTAATATATAATAATAATAATAATATCCTGGGACATTATTTACACACGGCCATCTGATCCCAAGCTGAGCAGAGCTTGTACTATGGAAACCAGACAACTGATATACCACATATATTAATTTTCTTTTGTAAATACATACTTATATAGATAATTACACCCAGACTCAGGACGAACAGACATGTTCATACACACAAATATTCGTCCTGGGTGGGAATCGAACCCTCGACCTCCAGCGTGAAAAGCAAGCATTTGCCAACCAAACAAATTTAACATCTATGGTAATAATTTATTCCTAAAACTAACAGTCACGTGGCTAAACTATGAATACTTCGTTCCATAACTCACACTTCCTACTTCACATGGATGACACAACACTACAGTTCGAAGGTACCTTACGTCATGATACCAATCTGAATGCAAAAAACGTTCAAGACAATCTGACAAGCCACTCTATCACCTGTCAAGCAATGGGAGGGTTCGCACGAACTATTCTAAACAAGGCCGCCATTCTTAAAATGATCGCTGCTAGAGCGGACTAGCCCTTTGAGGTATACTGGGGGGAGACAGGCCTAGGTCTTACTTTTATTTTTTAAATACAACGCCTGCACTATAGAATCTATTTATTTAATCATTAATGTACACACGGAAAAGGAATACAGAAAATAAATTTTAAAAGAAAATAACATGTACAAAGGTACTGCTTATTTCAATGAAATTTCTTCCAGCAGACCCGCGAGAGGAGAAATTAAAAGAAATATAATATATCGTGTGTAGTTTCTAGTAATACATATATACATACACTACATGCTAATATACATAAATACTTATAAAATACAAAGATAAATATCTATATACACATACATATACATACAACTAGGATGAGGAAGAGAGATAATGTGCTTTAACACGATTTTTAAATATTGAAACTGTTTTACATTGGCGAATGTTAGGGGGAAGAGAATTCCACAACCTGACCGCATGAACCGTATAGGAGTAGGAGTAAAAATCAGTTTTATGTTGAGGGATTAGGAGAAGAGATCGACGATGGGATCTGCAGGGAGCATCGGAACAATGAAGATAGGAAAAACGGTCCCGTAGGTAGGAAGGGGATAAGGGATTGTGAAGGATATTGAAGAGGAGACACAATATACGAGTATTCCTGCGAAGTCGAACGGGTAGCCACTTGAGATCCTTGCGAAAATTGGAGACATGATCATATTTCTTAAGACCGAATATAAAACGAATGCAGAGATTTTGCAAGCGCTCAAGTTTATTCAACAGCTCCTCGGTGACATCCAGATAGCAGCAATCAGCGTAGTCTAGAATGGGTTGTAGAAGAGTTTGAGTAAGAGAGATTTTCGTTTTCAAAGGCAGAAAGTTTTGGAGATGTTTCAGTGAGTGAAAAGTAAAGTGAATCTTCCTACTGACTTCAGAGACATGTGCCTTCCAAGAAAGATTACAGTCGAAGGTTACACCCAAATTTTTAGCGGTTTCGGTGTATGTTATTGCATAGCCATCTAAATAAACTGCAGGAATGGACGCGATCTCCAGATATCTCAACATATGCCTGCTTCCAATGATCATGGCCTGGGATTTACTCGGGTTAATTAATAGACCATAGGACTTAGCCCATTGGTTTATGTGTTCCAAGTCAGAATTTATAGCAGAGATGGCGGCAGTAACATTATTATGGGCGAAGGACCTGTAAAGTTGCAAATCGTCTGCATACAGATGGAAGTTAGAGGAGATAACTCTTGTAACGGAGTTTATGAAAATGGAAAAAAGTAAAGGAGAAAGAACGCCACCCTGAGGTACCCCCGCAGTGAGTGAACACCAATCTGAATAAGACTCTTCATGGTGAATACACTGCGAGCGCCCCCGAAGATAAGAGTTAAACCAGGAGATGCTGCTGGAAGAGCAGTTTAGTGAAGATAAGACACCAAGAAGGACATCAAAATCGACAGAATTGAAGGCATTACTGAAATCCAGCAATACCAAAAGGGATAGGAATTTATTGTCCATGGCCCAGCGAATATCTTCGGTCACTTTGAGAAGGGCAGTGACAGTGCTATGGCCAGAGCGGAATCCAGACTGGAATGGGCTGAGGAACTTATTGCAGGATAGAAAGTCTGACAGCTGACGATGGACAATATGCTCAAGAACCTTCGAAAGAAATGGGAGTATAGAAATAGGGCGGAACTGGGACGGTATGACAGGATTGGCCACTTTGGGCAAAGGAATAATGTGAGCTCGTTTCCAAGCTGATGGAAAAGTGGAAGAGAATAAAGAGAAATTAAAAATATGAGTAAGAACAGGTAGAAGGGTAGAAAGAATTGGGCTAATCATCCTTGAGCAAATATTGTCATGTCCAACTGCAGTTGAAGATATAGAAAGAATGGATTTTTTGACGTCCTCCTCGGTAACGGGAGATAGGTTGAAAGGAGAACATTGCGGTATCGGCAAAAGTGAGAGATCGTGCAAGGTAGCAGATTTTCTTGGAATGTCAAGAGTGAGAGGAGGATTTGAGAAGTGGATATTTAGTGCCTGTAGATCGATGTCCTTACAGACCAAGGCGGGGGATTTACCGATACCATTGGATTTTAAAAATTTCCAAACTGTAGAGGAATCCCGACTATCAAGAGACTTATAGAAGTGGCGTTTCTTGGCATCACGACACAGGCGATTGCAACGGTTCCGTAGGTGTTTATACCGGGCTAAATTTCCCTCTGTAGGATTGCGTTTGTACCTACGCTTTGCCTTATCTCTGCGAGCCATATAATCTTTAATATCAGCAGTAATCCAAGGGGCAGGAGAGTGTTTAACCTTTACTCGACGTTTTGGTGCATGTCGATCATACAAAGCGAGAATATTAATATTAAATAAATTCACTTTATCATCAACGTTAGATGAGTTAAAGATATTTGACCAATCTATTCTTTCTGCATCACACTGTAACATCTCCAAATTAATGCCCTGGAAATTACGAAGAAAAAGGAATTTTGCTTTAAGTTTAGGAGGACGTACAGCGTAAGACAAATAAATCAGATCGTGATAGGAGAATGAAGCAGTTAATTGACCATGAGTTGCAACGTGATCAGGAGACGAAACAATCATGAGGTCTAAAAGAGATGGGTTGCAATTAGGAGAATGATGTGTAGCGGAGAGAGGAAGAATATGGAGATTGATAGAAGATAAGAGTGACAGAAGTTTAGAAGAACGGTGGTCGTTTTTCATCAGACACGTATTGAAGTCACCCATCAAGACTACGTGATCATAGATTGGACATAAGTTATTTAGTAGAGTGTCCAGAGTATCAAAGTAATCAGTTCGAAGATTGGGGCTATAAAAAACCCCAAGGAGTAACTTTGTGTGGTGTACAACAATTTCGAGGAATAAGTATTCCGCAGAACCAGTGTACTGAGAAGGTGATGCACTTACAATTTTGTGAGGGAGATCAGCCCGCAAATATATTGCTACACCACCACAACCTTTATTAGTGCGATCGTTACGGATCAAAACGAATCCTGGAAGAGAAAAGTAAGGCGAGAGAAGAGAAGGTTTAAGGAAAGATTCTGATATTAGAAGAGCGTCGATATTCGTGCTGCTAAATGATGCCAGAAGATCAGAATAATGACCAGGTATACTCTGTGCATTAATATGACCAATGTTAAGGTTATTGGAGTGGTCGGATAAACGAGAGGAGATCTGGTCATGCAGAGTCAGAGAAGTAAAAGAATCATCCGCGCTAACGTAACTAAGTGACGATGACGAACACGAGATAAAACTATCGTCCAAGTTAGGTAAAATATCATCCATAATTAGTAATATATAAATAAGCAATTAAATATTAAAATATATATATAATAATATATATACTTATATATAATATTTATAATAATACAGAAGATTGATATTTACAATTTAGCTAAACACACCGTCTCGCTGGAAAGTTGGAAAAAATTTTAACAATAGGAGAAAGGAAATATACATTGCGAAACGTATACACATTAAGATAACAAAGAGCAAATAACAATATTTAAGTACAAAAATGTAAAAAAAACAACCTGTATACATATCGGCACAAACGTCCGAAGGCCCACAACGTATACTTAAACTAAACGTATTTTTGTTTAGGTAGTGTAAGTTAATAGGGAAAAACGAAACGAAGTTTGTGAACAGAACTGAGAAGTTGTCAAAAATGTCAATGTCAAATTGAAGAATAGACAGTAAAAGTAGTGAATAGAAAATATAGTTATAAACCCTAATCGGAGGTAGTTAAATACATGGTCTACAATATTATGCACCTACCCAGTACCCTACCAAACACAATTATTACTAACTATTACGCTACCAAAAACAAGAGAACACAATATAGTAAACACAATAAAGGACACAAAACTTATCGAGAATTAGCGACGATTGCCTCTCCGGGCTGGTTTGTTGCTCTTCGAGACTGGAGGCGGCGCAGGCGCTGTGGAGGTGGCAGGAGGATCATCTTCAGCTGCTGTGGCAATCGTTGGAAATTGCAATATCAAGGCATCGAGTTGCTCCATTGTTTCGATCTTGCGGCGAGTTTTGTCAGGAGTTAAGATGACAATATAACCCTGTGATGACCAAGTGTTTGAAATGGAAAAATGCTGGCGTGCTCTTGTGAATACTCTGTGTCTAACCTTGGTTAAAAACTCGGATATGGTGAAACCAGTGCCCTTCAAAGTAGTCTTGTGGTCCCAAACCAGGCTTCTATGCTCCATGTCATTAAAACGGATGAGAATAGGCCGTGTTTTCTTTCCTGATACAGAACCCAAACGATGACAAACATCAATGTTCTTGGAGCTGATGTCGGACAATTTCATTTTGCTGTTTAATAGTGCAACAATAGTGGTGTGTAATTTCTCATCAGGCTGCTCAGGGACACCGTGAAGTAGTAGTACTTTCCTGCGCATGGAAGTTTCATGCCGATCCAGCCCAAGAGATAGCATCTGAAATTGTGTCTTGAAGTAGCCCATTGTTTCAAGAATAAAGGTCTTGAAATCCCTAAATTCCTTAGACAGAGTGGCAATGTTTGTGTCTGGGGCATTACCTGTCATAGCTTTTTCCAAATTATCTTCATGAGTTTTCATTCTGGAGTTAAATAACTTCTCAAACTCATCAAAAGACTTCTCAAACCGGCTGTCCATCTTCAAAAGTAAGTTGTTGACTTTTCTTAAGTGTAGATAGATATTTAGGAGATATTATTATTATCAGCAAGAAATAGTGTGTTTAGCAATTGACTAATACATAAATATGTATGAAATTCAAAGTATTATAATTAATAAATTGTAAATTAAACAGAGCACCAAATTACTTGTGCTGTACTTTCAACTACCCACAGAAGAAAAAAAAAATCTAATCCCTGTGTCGCGGGGTACTTTACAAACATAAATAGACAGACACAAATTACATCCAGACCCAGAACAACTATTTATGGGTCACACAAATAGTCGTCCAGCGCGGGATTCGAAGCGGCGAGGCGAGTGTCTTAGCCGCTACACGTGTAGTCAATTATTTAATTTTAGGTAAAATGATTGTCTGTTTTTTCAATGAAAACTAACAATACTAACCTATTTACATAAGCACCATTGTTACGAACACCAAAATACTAACAAAATTGTGACTTTTGGTCTGAACTAATAACACTTTTTTTCAGACCAAAAGTCATAATTTTATTACGACACCAATGTCATTTAACAATTAGATATAATTTTTAATGCTCTCCTAGCGGCCACGGCGGCCAGTCCCAATGGAGGCTAGCCATCTGCGCGAGACATATCATAGTGAACAAGTGTGTGCGCAAACACAGGGGCACGTTCTATTCCATCACTCTCATAATCCGATGGGACGACTAGCGACACGACCGGAAAGAGGTCAAATACAAGACCGACGGCTTTATGTGTTCTCCGTGGCACGGAGGTATAATGCCGCCAAGTCCCGGTTTTCGGGTTGATACTGACAAATTTTGTAAAGTCACTTTTAGCCCGACCCGGGATTTGAACCCTGTGCGTCGTTACTTGCGGCAGAACACGCTACCGCTAGACCAACGAGGCAGTCAATTAGATATTCTTAGTTAAGAAGTACAGGTTTGGATAATGTTTTCTCCTAACCGTGACTTGTTTTATTAAAATTCTTGTAAAATCCAAATATAAGTTCATCTAAACCTAACGCAAAGCTATTTTATAAGCGCATGATTCGGTAGTGATGTCACTTAAGTAATCGAACTATCTTTGTACCTTCTTAGCTTTATCATCATCATCATCAGTCTGATATCGTCCACTACTGGACATAGGTCTCCTCCAAATGTTCATGTAACGTTGCCATTTGGAAGGGTTTTGCCGTAGTCACCGCGAGTAGGCGACCGCAGTTAGGTGGTAACTAGTACACAGGTGGCGCTGCTGCCCTACTACCTGGTAGGGCAGCAGCGCTTAGTCACCTTTTACGACAGCCACACGGGATAGTATGGGGCCCTGTGGTTCTTTCCAACCGATATTTCGAACTCACCAGCCAAAAGTACGACCGCGAACGCGTCGCGATCACCAACGCCCTCCATGACCCGTGGTTTGCATATCGAATCGATTAATCGAAAGGGAGGCCCGCATTGCGTATTAAAGTAGAGCGAAAGTTACACAAGACATTCCTAAAATGATACGCCCTCTCTTGCTGCCCGCCAGTAACCGCCCACAGTCGAGGTTCCAACCCCACAGGGGGTGACCTCGGCGCGGGTGCTTAGTTTGTAGTTTAGCTAAACGGCTGGAGCCCTCGCTCGCCTCGGAAAATCCTGCATGGATGTCCTCCGCCTTGGGGGAGGCGGAGGGGTCTGTCAGACTCCTACTGACTAGAAACCACCCTGGTGTTCCATCTCACACCTGCGCCGGGGGTCGCGGGAACGCAGGATACTTCCGCAACCCCCGGCTTGTGCCAGCCCATACCTGCGGGCCTCCTCGCAGTGAAAGCCTCCTTGGCTAACTTTATTCGTCATGTTATAAAAAACTGTTATTCTTTCTAAAGGAAATAATAATAATAATATCCGGGGACATTATTTACTCACGGCCCTCTGATCCCAAAATAAGCAGAGCTTGTAATATGGAAACCAGATAACAATATAAAGTAGTGTTAGTACGAGTAGATGTAAATTATTGGGATTGATGTTTCATCTAAAAAATCAAATCCTTTTGAGTTGATTCTAGGATATTGGTCAGTGAGAATCATGCCAATTTATTTTTTATAAATCACAAGGCTAAGCTAAGCTTATCTATATCTATATAATATATAAAAATGAATCCCTATTTCCCTTGGTCACGCCATCACGCGTGAACGACTGAACCGATTTCACTATTTCTTTTTTTATTGTGTTTGTTATTGTCAGGAGAAGGTTCTTATGAAAGAAAAAAAATGAAAAATGCGCGGAAAATAAGAAAATTTTGGAATAGTTAACAACCATATAATATTATTTCTAATCTAACCTTAGCGCTTTGGACCATATGACCTTTTTGTATGTAACTTTTTTTTTATTTGACTTAGTATTGACAGAATGCGTGCTCAAATATCATCAAAGTGGATGTAATAAAATTGAATTTCTTAGTGTACATCACGGTTAGTTCAGTGCCATTACGCATAATATTAAAAGTGGGACGCTGTAGTTCACTTGGCCGTGCATCTGGAAAATGGTGTCTATGATAAAGCATTAGAATTTTTCTTATTTATACCAATTCGAATTAAATAGTCATCGTTATGACAGCGTCTGTCGGGTCAGCTAGTTAAGAATATTATAGACCTAAACAAAGCAAACTGCTGTTGGGACATAACACAATATTTACAGAAAGCGAAATATATCGCAATCACCCCACGCCAATCAATCAAAACAAGCAGTTTCTGTGCGCATGTAGGCTGCAAAATTATATTTTTACGACGGTTTTACATAACATATACACACAAAAAATGTTTATTAATACGCATTGATAGTACGAGTATATTTCTTAGAAACGAAAGGTGTTTCTAATCGCGCGTCTTAATTGACTCATCACAGAGTGATCATATTCATCATAAACAGTAGTTGCTTCGATCAATCATTTTCTCCGTATCGAAGACGTAGAACTTTCATAGTACTTTCACGGTTTAATGAGGTATGATTGTCATAATGTTATGCCTCATTGGTCTAGCGGTAGCTTCTTTCTTCTCTTCGCCCGCAGAAAACGAGGTCCTGGGTTCAAATAATTTGACTGCACTTGTGGCGCAGCGGTTAAGATAGTCGCCTCGCCACTTCGTGTCGCGGTTTCGAGTCCCGCGCCGGACAACTATTTGTGTGACCCATATAAAGTTTTTCTTAGTCTGGATGCAATATGTGTCTATTATATGTTTATAAAGTACCCCGCGACACAGGGATTAGATTCCCTATGCAGGCGTAGTCTTAAAATAAATAAATTTTGTGACATTTCTGTAAAAAGAAAAATTTCTCAACTTCAGCCCGAAGTCTGGGAGTTGGCAGTATTATACCCCAGTGCCTCCGTCCTGTACCTGACCTCTTTCCGGTCGTGTCGCTAGGCGTCCCATCGGATCATGAAATAAAAAGTGCTCCTGTGTTTGCGCACAAACTTGTGCATTATAATATGCCCCGCGCAGATGGCTAATCTCTGTTGAGACTGGCCGCTATGGTCGAAATTATTATTATGTTTGCCCAACTACAACGCTGCCGCGCTGGCCAGGTTTTCTCAGTATAACAGTAATGCGTAACGTATTGTTAATTATAGATTAGATGTGGAATTAACGTCTGGAGTTGTCGTAATCGTATTAGCAATAGCTCTCACGTATGCTCTCACGAATAGGGTTGATAAATATAACATTTTCCTAGAAAATGGTATAAATTGTATGGGAGCAATGTGCATTACGATATCTTGGGCTAAGACAATGTTCTACTGTTGCACTTACTTATCGTATGAGCACTGGTTACCCTGGTGTAAAATTTCGACGGTCACCGTAGCCTAGTTGGTAGTGCTCCTGCCTACGAAGCTGGTGGTCCTAGGTTCGAATCCCGGTAACTGCAAATATCTGCGTGATGAGCATGAATATTTGTTTCTGAGTCATGGATGTTTTCCATGTATTTAAGTATTTATCTATCTATACTTATAGGTATGTATATCGTCGCCTGGTACCCATAGTACAAGCTTTGCTTAGTTTGGGGCTAGGATGATTTGAGTGACATAGTCCCTCTAAAAAAAAAAATTGTTCAATTCGCCCAATAGGCCTCTGACGTTTCTTAAGGACCGTCAGCTTAACGGGCCCTTCCATGGAGACGCTCAGAAATTAAACCACTTTGTCGGTCACCCATCTATGGACTGGCCGCGAGCCTATTTGCTTAACCTCGCCAGTCACTTACGGACCGGTGAGAGCATCTGGCTATTAGTGGGGTAGACTCTTAATTTCATGCTTGAAGAGGTAACCGATATGATTTTCGGAACGAATTACAATGGCCGATCTTGAGCTGCCCGCATCCAACAGCTTTCCGCGCCCCCTGCAAGATCGTCGGTCCACCTTATAAAAGGCCTGCCAACGCTGCGTCTTCCTAGGCCGGCCGTTTATACCTGGGGCTTTTCCGGCTAAGACGCCGAACATCGTTTTCGTGAATGGTGTTCAAAGAAATAAAGGTTAATAATAAACTTGAGAGGTGTCAAGGGACACCCGGATGGAACGAAGTTATTTCTTATTATTTATTATGTACAAAAAAACCTGTAAACACTCAACAAAAATAATCGTCGCGACACCACACTGTTCAATGCGAAATAGAAATGAAAATATCTTGCTTGCTTTCTATGAGAGAGAGAGAGAGAGAGAGACAGACAGAGAAACATGCGCACGCCTCACAGCTGCAAAAAGTGTCGTGACAACTTTTCGTAAGAATTTATACGTCTAGCCCCCTTTCACAACGCGCGATAAGGAACTTCGTTCCAAAATCAATCGTTAAATCGGCTTCAACGTTGACAATCGATTCCAGACCATTTATGACGTCACATGTGGTCATAGAAGCCGATTTAACGATTGATTAAGTAATTTTTAACCTTTATTTATTTGAACGCCATTCACGAAAACGATGTTCGGCGACTAGCCGGTAGAGCCCCAGGCTTAATCAACATAATATTCGATTTATTCTTTTAAAAGACAAGTAAAAAATCATTATCTATCCATTTCATCCACTTAGAATGTACGTTAGTATTAGCATTTAGTGTATTTTAAATTTAACAATGAATATAATAGTGGTATATATTCGCATTTAAATATTTATGTAAATTATTGGTATGTAAGTTAATTATTGACCTATACACATTTTTACTATCTTCAATTATGTTTTTCCTTTCGCGGGTCTGCTGGAAGAAATTTCTTACGAAATAAGCAGATCCTGTGTACTCTTCGTTTCCTTTTGTTTATTATTCTATGATTTTTGTGTGTACATAAATAAGTAAATAAAATAAATTTAAGTCCATACTTTCTCATCAAACATGCCAAAATTGTAATGAAACAAAAATATTAAACAGTTGCGAAAACAAAGAATGGCTCGGCCTCATTACTGTGCGGTAAGAGGAGACCGCCTCTCATCATGCGGAACGATGGAGGTGTTAAAACAATTCGATTGGATCAGGTTTTATTATAAAACTTATTGTGAGGCGGCGTGCGAAACGTAAACGTACCGCTACATGATATACTCGCACTAGGGCTTTATGGAGCCGATCCTATCTTATGTCGATACATCACATAATAATAATACCTTAATATAGACAGAACCATTGATATATGTAGTAAAAATATTAGACTTAAACTAGATAATTAAACATAATCTCTTGACAATAACTTGATACGAGCTAGCTAAATATCATTGACTATTATAAAAAAAAAATTATAAATGTTTTCATACAATATGTACCTAAATATCTATGTAACTAGAAATAATAATGTATACAACTATATTACTATAAACATGTTCTGACTATTTACAAGCGCTTTCTTAAAGTCTACGTGAATAAAAACCTTTTTTATTAATTTATCGCAGGGCTCGATAAGTATATCACTCAGTATAGGAGATCGATAAATAAATCACAATAATATTATAAAACTTGAGAGGTGTCAAGGGACACCCGGATGGAACGAAGTTATTTCTTATTATTAATTATGTACAGAAAACCTGTATACACTCAACAAAAATAATCGTCGCGACCCCACACTGTTCAATGCGAAATAGAAATGAAAATATCTGGCTTGCTTTCTATAAGAGAGAGAGAGAGAGACAGACAGAGAAACATGCGCACGCCGCACAGCTGCAAAAAGTGTCGTGACAACTTTTCGTAAGATTTTTTTCCGTCTAGCCCCCTTTCACAACGCGCGATAAGGAACTTCGTTCCAAAAGCGACAGTTTGTGAGTGTTTGAGTCTGTATGTTTGTTACTTCTTCACGTCTAAACAGCTGGAGAAATTTTAATAAAATTTGGTATGGAGTTAGATGACACCCTGGATTAACATATACGCTATAATTTATAGAATTTAACGCAGGTAAAACCGTGGGACACAAGTAGTTGATAACCACCGTAGCCTAGTTGGTAGTGCTCCTGCCTACGAAGCTGGTGGTCCTGGGTTCGAATCCCGGTAAGTGCAAATATTTGTGTGATGAGCATGAATATTTGTTTCTGAGTCATGGATGTTTTCTATGTATTTAAGTATTTATCTATCTATATAAGTATGTATATCGTCGCCTGGTACCCATAGTACAAGCTTTGCTTAATTTGGGGAAAGGATGATCTGGGTGACAT
Organism: Pseudoips prasinana; assembly: GCA_951640165.1. NCBI lineage: Eukaryota > Metazoa > Arthropoda > Insecta > Lepidoptera > Nolidae > Pseudoips > Pseudoips prasinana. The sequence goes on from OX621260.1 coordinate 24,924,616, forward strand.
TGTATAAAAAAAAAAACTTGTGTGTACTTATGTACACGCGTTAGAAGTTATACTTCTTTGGCGTATGGAAAAAAACACCAAAATAATATTTATTTATTCACATTGTTTAATTGTACCCTTACGAAACACGTGTTCTACATATAAAAAATACTAGAATATACAACTTGAACATAGTTATCAATTTTCATACCACCTAGAACTAACTTCATGCTGTTAAATTTAGGTGTCGGTGTGCGCGCGCATCGTAAAAATTCACTCTCATCATTTTTCTCCATCGCGCCAAAAGAAGTATAACTTCAATAATAAAATACTATATATACTATACTATTACAGTAATTTGACAGATTGGGGAATCTTGATGTGCTGGCGTCTGTACAATTGTCAATGTTCTGTGATGTTATTGGCCAAATTTAGTATCTACAGAGACACTACAACGTAAGCCTCGCCGGTGGCCTACGAGACCTAACGTGTATTATCTTCTATTTTGTTCCAAGAACATTAATGTAATCTCTTTCTCTATCAATTACTTCGGCCGATAGTAGGACGACATTCTCGTGATGACACACCGATCAATTCTCGGTATCGATACGAAGTATAATTAATGGACAACCCTATCAACAACCTGACCCTTTCAATCGGGTGATTGTGATTATAAGTACATCGTTTGATCTAGAAATGTCAGTCATTCGCCTATCCGAGTACTCAAGACTATTCTGAAGTTGATTACATTTATGATTTGAGAAGGATACCTACGAGGAAAGTTGTGGGTGGAGCAATAGCTTCTAAAATCACAGATAATAAATAATATGCTACCGTAATACATCCAATAAGTGCTTCGATTTTTTCGGTCAATAATACCTCACCCTAGCAACCCAGAAATACAAATATAATAAATCAAGATTAGTTGCCATCTGATCCGAAATTAGGCAGAGCGTGTACTTTGGCAACCAGACAACTGATAAACATACTTATATATTTGTAAATACATTCATATTATAGATTATACTAGCCGTGCCCGCGACTTCGTCGCGTGTTAATTAGTTTATTTAGTTTTGTTTTGTTTTTAGTAAAATAAAAAACATTTTCTAAAATAAAAGTAGCCTAAGTTACTCCTTATTACATTAGCTACCTGCCAATAAAAGTCCCGTCAAAATCGGTCCAGCCATTTCAGAGATTAGCCGGAACAAACAGACAGACAGACAGACAAAAATAGTAAAAAAATATTTTTTGGTTTATGTACCGTATATATATTCATATTTATGTTGTAAAGACCGGTTATTTCAATATTACAAACAGATACTCCAATTTTATTTATTTGTATGTATAGATAAGTCTCAAGTCGAAAGTCTTCGACCAGTGTGTGTTGTCAGTGATGACTTATGGAACAAAGACGTGGTCGCTCACTATGGACCTTATCAGGCTCAAGGTCACCCAAAGAGCAATGGAAAGAGCTATGCTTGGAGTTTACCTGCGAGATTGAATCAGAAATGTTGAGATCCGCAGGCGAACCAAAGTAACCGACATAGCCGTAAGAATTGCCAAACTGAAGTGGCAGTGGGCAGGGCACATAGGTCGTAGAACCGACGGCCGCTGGGGCAGAAAGGTTCTCGAGTGGCGACCACGAACCGGAAGCGTGGGCAGGCCCCCTACAAGATGGACCGATGATCTTGTGCGGGTCGCTGGAAATCGCTGGATGCGCATAGCGCAAGACCGGCAATTGTGGAGATCTTTGGGGGAGGCCTTTGTCCAGCAGTGGACGTCTTTCGGCTGATATGATGATAGATTATATACATGCAGTCAGAGAACAAAGTTACAAAGGTTCCTCTGGGTTACAAGTCAAGGTCACAAGCCATTTGACCAATGGACCAGTAAAAAAATGTGACCTTCTGTACCCGGTCAGTACTTACAGCAGTCAGTCCTACGCCGGATTGTTCCCGGTTGGTGTCGGGTTCAGCGGCGAAGAACACTTTATATGTGTTTCAAGACTAGCCTCTTCGGTAAAAACATGGGTTAAATTTTAAGTTAAGTTATTATTAGTATTTAAAATATAAATATGTTTATGTAAATTGTATATAAGTACATAACGTTGAATATTTGACTGTACATTGCTACTGCCTTTTCTAACTGCTTTCCTTGTCCACCCAACGGTTGTCTGGAAGAGATTGCTACAAAGCGATAAGACCGCCGATTGTACCTGTATTTGCTTAATTGTAAGACATGTATTGTTTCTTTTGGTGCAATAAAGTGTACTCTATTTATTATAGATAGATAGAGTACACTTTATTGCTCTATCACATTATCTAAATTCCTCTCTAGTTTCCGTTAGGTGTGCTAAACTGACAAACTGGTGGTTTTAAGGCTAACTACTAACCAAACTTTGAATATGAATGTAAATGAAGGTTTACTTATTTAACGTAGGCCATATAGTTCTCATTATTATTTATGATTAAATGTTGTCAACCATGCTGTCAAATGAACAAAGATTATACTGAATATAAAATATTGTAAATATTACAAAACGTGTGAAATAGTACTTAAATGTTGTTTCTCTTTTCAGGTAAGTTTATGTTATAGTTGTAAATAATTTGTATACCAATAAGATAAAATTGTACAGCATTTAGATAAATAAAAAATTCTCTTTTCAGACAAACACAATTACTTCTTATTTCAACACATTATAAAACAACATTTCTATACCTTTTACACAAAAAAAAACTTCAAAAAATTAAATTTTGAATTTATGTAAAAATCTAGTGAAGATCCAAAAACAAATATAATATGCGTAACTTCAATTTTGGATGCTGATAAAAATACCTTTTACGTCCCCGAACATCTCCAACCGGTAAGACTGCATGAGGTGATTGTAAGAACTCAAGTTTTCAAAAATGTAAAAGCTACTCTACTAAGGCGACATGAAAAAAGACACGTATGGATCTCATTGACATCGGAGATAAGTAATGAGTACATAGATCAAGACGGAAATATGCAGTTCAAAGGATATTTGCTGGAAGAAGCTTCACCGACACCACATCAGCAGGCATCTCTTGCAGTCGTCCCAGAAGAGGTTTTAGCAAAAATACTGGAAACCTTTGCTGAGATGAAGAAGGATACACCTAACAATATAGGAGATTTATCGAGGAAATTCATAATAGAAAAATTTAATATTCAAACATCTAATGTCTCACAATGGATGAATATTTTTGAAACAGAATGTAAGCGTTTAGGAATTGATGATGATGGTAAGAAAATAGAAAGTCTTAGGTTATTTTTGGAGGATTCTTGTCAGCTCCATGCTTATAAAATATACTGTTAACTCCGAATGGTCAACATGGAAAAAAAAGCTTTTGTGAGAGTTTTGCGGACAGAGGTTGGTCGCCGGTCAGGTATGCAATTTCATTTAAATATAGACAGGGTTCATTACTGGAATACGCATTAAAAAAAGAAAAAATGTTACTAGAGTTAAATAAATTAATGGATAAACAAACACTTATTGATTTGATTGCGTCGGGTCTACCCAATTTTATAGCAGATAAAATTGATAGGAATTCATTAAAAGATACAGAAGACTTGTTAATCATATCAGAGGTTCAGAATATTTAGTAAATAAAAAGAATTTCTAAAACAAGGTAGTCAGTTTAGAATGTAACAATAAGAATAGATATGTAAGAAATATAGTTAATCCATGTAAAATTTGTGAAAAAGAAAATAAAGGGACCCGTTATCCTCCTAAATCGTTTTGTTGGTTTAAAAATAAAAGCAGTGATAGACCAAAAAGAGATCAAATAAGGAGTATTAACAATTCTCAATTAGAAACGGAATTAAATGATTTTGATTCAAAAAACTTATAATTTCGCCATTAATTAAAATTAAATTGTTAATAAATGACACATTGGCAACTTTGGGAATTTATGATTCTGGCTCAAATGTGTCGTTAATAAACTCTAGATTATTGTCATTAAAGAAAAACTCTATTAATGATAGTAAAAAAAGCACGTTTAAAAACGATTAATGGCGTAATAAAATCCATTGGAGTGGTAAATTTAAAGATAAAAATTTTTGATCTTGAAGAAAATATTAATGTTTTTGTGATTGATGAAGAAAGTTTCGATTCTGATTTCTTAATTGGATTAGATTGTATAGAGAAATTTAAATTGATTCAAAATGAGAAATTAGAAATTACTCAATGTATCACCAATCCCAAAAATTGAGAAAATAAAAAAGAAATTAGTCTTAAAAATTCAAAAATAATTCCTGGCTTTACAGGTAGTAATATAGAGGTAGCACGAAGTGCAAATGATAAATATAAAAAAGTTGAGAAGACAAATTATAAAAGTAACATTAATTTTAATGAAAACATAGAAGTGGACAACTTTTGCATCACAATAAATCATCTAGATCTGGAGAAACAGTTACAAATAGATATGTTGATATGCAAATATAATTCACTTTTTCCTAAAGACAAATATGACATAGGCACTGTAAAAGGTTATGAAGCTTATATTGATTTGTTAATACATAAATATTGTGCTAAAAGACCATATAGATGTTCTATTGATGATATGAGAGAAATTCAAGAACAAGTATCAAAATTATTACAACGAAAATTAATCGAGGAGTCATATAGTCCTTTTGCCGCTCCCGTAACATTAGCTTTTAAAAAAGAAGAAGGTAGAAGGTCCCGATTATGTATAGATTTTCGTGATTTAAATAAGATTGAAGTTCCTCAATCACAACCTTTTCCATTAATCGAGGATTTAATGATCAAGACTAGAAATTGTAAATTTTTTTCGACATTGGATATAAACTCAGCGTTCTGGTCATTCCCTTTAAAAATTGAAACACAAAACAAAACAAAATGATTTATTAAAAGACAGGAAAGTTGCACTGGAAAATATAATAAAATCACACAATTATAATAAGGAACATTTCGATAAACACCGAAAACATCGTGAATGGAAAGTAGGAGATGCAGTGTATGTGGAAAACGGAAATCGATTAAACAGGAAAAAACTTGATGAATTAAAAATTCACTCTCATACCATCTAGAACTAACTTCATGCTGTTAAATTTTTTGGTGTCGGTGTGCGCGCGCATCGTAAAAATTCACTCTCATCATTTTTCTCCATCGCGCCAAAAGAAGTATAACTTCAAATAAAAAATTCTCTTTTCAGAGCAACACAATTAGTTCTTATTTCAAGACATTATATGAATTTAACTGCAAGTGTGACGCAGCGGTTAAAACAGTCTCTTCGTGTCCAGGGTTAGATTCCCGTACGGGACAATTACTTTGTGTCCATCAATTATATGTTTGAAAAGTAACCAAAGACACAGACCATGGGCGGCGGTGATCACTTACCATCAGGTGACCCACTTACTCGTTTACCAACCTATTTATAAAAAAAAAAAAAACATTCATTCATTCATTTACCAAGTGCGGGTGCTGACTTTGTAAGAAAAAACAAAAAAAATGTGATATCTTGTATATTTAACAGTTCTTTAGAATGGAATTAAGGTTAATGAGGGTCAATGTATTCGACATAAATAGTCTTGAAGTAAAAAACTGTTACCGCCACGTGACGAACGGCAGATGTCTTCGAATCTAAATATACGGAGCGGCATCCCCTTTGCGGAGGGTTGCAATATGAAAGTCACCTATTTTTACCTTTAATAATAATAATAATATCTAGGGACAATGTCACACAGATCATCCTAGCCCCAAACTAAGCAAAGCTTGTACTATGGGTACCAGGCGACGATATACATACTTATATAGATATACATACTTATAAAAGTGGAACACTCAAACCCTAGAGGTTTCTGTGCCACTTCTAAAAAACAAACTTTTGTTATTTATGCTCAATAAATCCAAAAAAAAATATATAGATAAATACTTATATACATAGAAAACATCCATGACTCAGAAACAAATATTCGTGCTCATCACACAAATATTTGCACTTACCCGGATTCGTACCCAGGACCACCAGCTTCGTAGGCAGGAGCACTACCAACTCGGCTACGGTGATCGTCATTTTCGGCATTACTATGCAAAGTTTAGCATCTATCATCACTTTTCAACGGGTGTTCTCTGATTTTAGTGTTGCACCGACATTCACTGTCGACGACAATAAAGGTTCCGTTTACAAATACCAGTTTTCTTTCCAATACCCTGCCCACCGCTCGCCACAAGCAGGTTTCACTCCCTTGGTGTTGAAAACACCCTCTTCCAGGCCTACTGTACTAACTTATACACTTGCAGCTGTGCTTGTGCAAACAATAGCGCGTTTAGGGCGCTCGTGGTACTGCCCCGTTCCTGTAGTGCGTCGGGAATGTTCGCAGACAAACAAATAGATTGGTTTTATGTACGGTCACCGTAGCCTAGTTGGTAGTGCTCCTGCCTACGAAGCTGGTGGTCCTGGGTTCGAATACGGTAAGTGCAAATATTTGTGTGATGAGCACGAACATTTGTTTCTGAGTCATGGATGTTTTCTAGGTATTTAAGTATTTATCTATCTATATAAGTATGTATATCGTCACGTGGTACCCATAGTACAAGCTTTGCTTAGTTTGGGGCTAGGATGATCTGTGTGACATTGTCCTTAGATATTATTTAATTAATTAATTATTATTTTAGTTGTTTGTGTGCTAATCCTGGCTTGAATATCAATGTTATGCATTCTAAGACTTCAAGAAGTACCCTGATGTCCTCCTGACCGAATTTCGACCACGGCGGCCAGGCTCAATGGAGATTAGCCAATTGCGCAGGACATATTATAGTGCACAAGTGTGTGCGCAAACACAGGGGCACTTTCTATTCCATCACTCTCATGATCCGATGGGACGACTAGCGACACGACCGGAAAGAGATCAGGTACAGGACCGAGCGACGGCTTTACGTGCTCTCCGAGGCACCGCCAACTCCCAGATTTCGGGCTGATATTGAGAAATTTCTTTTTACGGAAAAAGCCATAAATCACTTTTTGCTCCGACCCGGGATTTGAACCCAGGACCTCATTTTCTGCGGTTGAACACGCTACCGCTAAACCAACGAGGCAGTCAGTACCCTAAAGAAGAAGTACTCTAGTGATTTTGCAGAATGAGAGTTAGGGTCATGCCATTTGCCTTCTCGGCATACGAGTGGGTGTTACGCCAAGGTGCCAATAGTAGTAATGTCTGACCTCAAAAAAATGTTTTAGATAAATGCCTTCTGATTAAAGGAGGACAAAAAACAGCATAGATTCTGTATATTATTATTATTAGCCTGTCATTTTCAATTTATATAAGACAGGAAAGAAAAAGGTTTACATAAGACCGCCAATTGTACATTATTTTATATAATAATATCTAGGGACAATGTCACACAGATCATCCTAGCCCCAAACTAAGCAAAGCTTGTACTACGGGTACCAGGCGACGATATACATACTTATATAGATAGATAAATACTTATATACAAAGAAAACATCCATGACTCAGAAACAAATATTCGTGCTCATCACACAAATATTTGCACTTACCGGGATTCGAATCCAGGACCACCAGCTTCGTAGGCAGGAGCACTACCAACTAGGCTACGGTGACCGTCAATTTTAAATGTTGCCACGTTCGGGCTTCGAACCCTAGTACCAGTAAGGGTTTTTGGTGGCTTTTGGAACAGTCCTACAATGTTCTAGGTTACCAGAACAAAAGAAAAAGGATAGCTGATGAAAAAGACATACAAAATTCTTAATACAAATATTGACATTAGATGTTTCCCGAAAATTAGAAAGAGATGGTACACACGGCTACATAAATATCCAGTATAAGCCGATCTCGCGTTGTATAGGATTTCCATACAATGAGAGGTTTATATTGGAAATGTATAGCTTGATATGTAACGATGTGTACGACTTAATTAATGTCACTGTCGACGCCAATAAAGTTCCCTAGAAAACACAAATTTCTTTTCCAATCCCCTGACCCACCGCTCGGCACAATATTACGGATCTTTTTCTGTAAACTGTTTTTATATTTTGTCTATCTATTATCACTGTTTATGTCCCCAAAAGTAGGTGCATCGTAGTTTAGATAAACAGATTATGGAAAAGCCGAGTTTTGTTTACGAAAGTAATGTTTTCACTTCTCTACATCATTTAAATTGGACTGGTAGACGACGAGACTTGTTTTGACCGTTAAAATTCTCCCACGCACATTGAGCGTCCGTAAACACGTCTAGAGCATTGCAAAAATCACGAATTTAATCTCTATGGACACTAGTACAGTTTACGCCAATTTTTCGTAGAGAGCATGACGACGAAGAATTATTAAATCACAGAAAAACATGCCGAGTCCATAACTGCGATCGTGCGGTGAGATATCCCTGCGAGATTGGAGCCAAACTGAAGTAGCATTGGGACTAGGACTAGCTATACCATATGTAAATAGAGGGATGCCTGTCTATGGTACCTAAATTGCCTGAAGTTTCAGAAAAATACCTGTCTGAAGCAAAACGCTGTAGGTAATTAGTAAAAGCCGACAGATAATAATGAAGAAGGATATTTATTACTGATATTTGTCAGAGGACATTATTTTTTTTTGTAATTCTTTCATTTCTAAAGTATAAACGTAAAAATCTTCACAAGATACAGTTTTGTAATTTTCCTGTGCAATCAATATAAATTTTACTGATTCAATTGTCTTCTTTTTATTTCTTTACTCCACTTCGTTATTGAGATCCTGCGAAAATGCCTGTCTCATACCAATGCCGGCCGCACGCCTGTCTAAACCTTAAAATGCCTGTCAAATGCGGCTAACGCCTGTCATATGGTAACCCTACACATGGCACATGGCACATGGCTCGTAGAACCAACGGCTGCTGGAGCAGTAAGGTTCTTGAAGGGGGACCACAAACCGGAAGACGGAGTAGGGGTAGACCACCCATAATGTGGACTGACGATCTCGCATGGGTCGCGGTAAACCACTGGATGAGGGCAATCCTCAATGATACACCGACACACCGAAATGTCATCGACTATACTCCGAAACTAATCTTCTAAAATTAAAAAAAAATTGTCTAATTTTTTAATAAATAAGGCATACTATACAATAACAGAATACTTATTGGATAAAACATAGTAGACATTTATTTTTCATATTTCCAATGTTTTAAAGTTCCGACTTGTGTGTCAATTACGTCATTTAATTGTTATTTATACCTTAAATAATTTGTATATAGGTACCTTACCTATATACAAATTATTTAAGGTTACATTGATGGAAGTACATTGTTTTTTTTATAATTTCTGTCTTTGACGTAATGATAAGCATGTATTTCTTAAATATGACATTAATTTTGTATTATTTATTATGCTAATGACATTTCATTTTTTTATATATTATTTTGTAATTTAATTATGTCATTACATCTTTAAAAAATTGCATGCCCTCACGGGCTGGACATATTGATCTTCACATTTGTATGACACCATGAAATGTTAATAATGTACCTGTGTTCGCAATAAATAAATTGATTTGATTTGGTATATTTACTTATCTACATAAATTTTACAAGTTCTAAAGGGGAGGCCGAGGGACTTATATGTAGTCACCAGATAAGGTCCTTGATTTAAGGACTGAAGTTCACTGAAGTAATTGAATTTTTGTGATCAATGTTTCAGAGAGCCCGCTACGCTTTTGGTTACAGCTGCACTCATAACGACAATAGTCGTAAATTATGTCAGAGGCCTACTGGGTGGCGCATGGCGTGAGCAGCTCAAACACAAGGGTAACTACTGCCCACTCAAATAAATGATAAAAGTATTTCCTTCGATGGACGTGAGATGTTTCTCATTAATTGATTTATGTCTTTATCAGTCTTTAAAACTATCAAAGAGTATGTAAGCAATACACGTGTAGAAACAATAACGACGAAATATACCCTGCTACCTTCGTCAGATTCTTTCAATTTTGGTTCATTCAAAGTAAATCGGTTGCCTGGAAGAGATCACTTTTACCGATAAAGCCGCCAATTAAAAGAAGTAAATTTTCTTGTTTGTATCCATTGTTTTGTATTACTTATTTTTGCAATCAAGTGTACCTACTTCTTCTTCTATGATTTAAAGGAATATTGACGTTGACAGTGTAGAATTAGAGTATGTTATTACCCCTGAGTCCATGGTTAAACAATCCACAATTTTTGCCTGTGAAGTAAGTTATGGATCAACTGTGTTGATTCCAATAACTGAAAGAGCAATAAATTGCTATCTTACAGGCTATGATGCATTAAATTTTAATGGGGGATAAAATTGGAGTAGGTACGCTAGTGATCACGACACTAATATTCATCATCATCATCATATCAGCCAAAAGAGCCACGGCCCACGGACCACGAGCCCACGCTGTGGTTTTCAGTTAGCAGTCGCCACTCGAGAACTTATACTAATAGGTCTGCAAGGCATTCTGCTGGTTGCAAATATTGAGCTGAGAATACATACATACATACATAGACTCACGCCTGTTTCCCAGAGGGGTAGGCAGAGACAACGGACTTCCATTTGTCACGATCCTTGCATACCTCTTTCGTTTACTGACATAATATTCTTCATACATGCTCGCCCGTTTAAGGTTTTACTTATATATGTCGCAGATTCTGACGGATTTAACTCCGAAACATCGTCGGTGTCCGCCATCATGCACGTGGTAAAAAAGAATCAGTGCGCACACCCGGCGCCGTCGAGCTCTGTATGCCAACTGTGTCGTGTCGCTAACACACTAATGTCACTTAGACAACTGACAGACGTCAAAAACGTCACATGCGACAGTTCATAGACAACCTCGACTCGAACTACTGACTCAGTGGGTAGTGTTTTCCAAACGCTAATAGATGGCGTTACTAGTACGTAAACAGGCCTTTTATTTAATTTCTCCGACATATAATAGCTGAGAATGCAGATGTCTAAACCGGAAACTTTTAAATATAAAAGTTTTAAAATATAAAAGCATTGAAATATCAATGTGACATTTTTTTCGGGGATTATTACTGCGTGTGTCCGTCAATAAAAACTTTAAAAATATAAATTTAACTATTAATCTGATTACATAAATTTGTCATTAAAGAGGTAATATTCAGCCACGCAGTAGGCTTAATTTAAAATTGGCTAAATTGTATCGAAGGTAGAAGAGTCCAGAATAGTACATATATTGTTAATTTTAAATTAATATATAGCAAATTATCCCGGAAAACTGTCTCGTTTTTACCGAAAAAACATCCACGTGGGCGAATCTGACGACCGAAGCTAGTACTTATATATACTCTGCCCATTCGTTATCTTTTTGACAGTTCGAGACAGTTAAAAATTAGTGACGCGGACGCCCTCATAGTAGCCGATTCGATTTGAAATAACAATTGATAACATTTAAGAAGAATTTTCAATCGATTTTATATATCGAATTAGTTTTAGTTTAAATATTAATTATTCGATAACTACACTTAGACAACTGACAGACGTCAAAAACGTCACATGCGACAGTTCATAGACAACCTCGACTCGAACTACTGACTCAGTGGGTAGTGTTTTCCAAACGCTAATAGATGGCGTTACTAGTACGTAAACAGGCCTTTTATTTAATTTCTCCGACACGGCCATCCGACAATCAACGCGCTCTCGCGTTATTACTCGCTGACATAATCAGCATGAATTACAGCTCTTCAGTTTGGCAAGGACACAAAGCGTTACAAGCGGCTTTCAATGTTACACAAGGCAAAGCGTAAAGGCTTTCAGCATTTACCACAAAGCGTTAAAGCTTTCATCATTAGTTAAAGGGCGTACCTCTCACACAATGCAAAGCGTTCATACTTTCAGCATAAAATGCAACGCATAGCAAAGTGTTGTAGCTTTCAGCATAAACTGCAACACACAGCAAAGCGTTGAAGCTTTCAGCATAAACTGCATCACACAGCAAAGCGTTGTAGCTCTCAGCATAAACTGCAACACACAGCAAAGCGTTGAAGCTTTCAGCATAAACTGCAACACACAGCAAAGCGTTGAAGCTTTCAGCATAAAGTGCAACACATAGCAAAGCGTTGAAGCTTTCAGCATTGCTCACAGGCAGCACTTAAAACACGCTGCAAAACGTTGCAGCTTTCAGCAACAACCTTGGGTCACGACGGATGAGCCCAACCTTACTGCAAAGCGTGATGGCTTTCAGCAGGACATCAGGACAAAGAGATAAGGCTTTCAATCCACCCTTCAATAAAGCGTAGTAGCTTTCAGTTTAAATAAAACATTTTATCAATCAGCAATGAACATAAGTCTTGTATCAACACAGGTTTACGTTCAACAAAACAATGTAATTATCGTTTCAACTCAAGCAATGATCATGATTCAATACAGTAATTCAATCCAAATTATTAACTACACCAAATTAATCAATACAATTGGTTCCATCATTAAATAAAACTATTCAATTATGGGTTCTACAGGATCAAGACATTCTGACAATTCAGGTAAACTAGCTGGATATTTACGTAGTCGTTCATGGCACACATATTGGGCCCGTCCCCCAGAAACTGGTTCCACAATATAACGCTCATTGGAACACACTTTAGCTACCCTGTAAGGGACTTTTGTCTATACTCTTACTTACAGTACAATTCAAAACGAGTTTTACTTCGCCTAAGACAGACTTCCAGGATTCATTTTTATAATTTTCGGCCACTGTAAAACAATTTGTCAAGGTGGACATCATTCGCTCCACCCGTCCATTAGCTCGGCTAACACCACTAGCAATCTCATGGAACTCAATGGCTCAACCTCGGCATAAATCCTGAAAGTCTTGACCAGTAAAAGATGTACCTTGATCAGAGATAATTCGTTTCGGGGTTCTAAATATGTGGACAAAGCTACGTAGTGCCTCGCAAGCAGATCGTGATGTTAAATCTTTGACACACATTCATTGACAAAATTTAGTAAAAGCATCTACGATGACTATCACATACTCCTTAGAGGTCTTACTACAAGTTCGAAAATGTTGTTTTCCACCCTGGAACATTATAGGTAAGTGCGCAATGCAGCGTCACGAACTCAAAGCACGAAGCTTGCGATAGTCAATTGTCACAAGCACGAAACGCGGAGCTTTCATTACTCAATCGTCACAAACATAAAGCGCGGAGCTTTCAATGCTCAACCACCACAAGCACAAAGCGCGGAGCTGCTTTCAATGCTCAACTGCTACAAGCACAAAGCGTGGAGCTTTCAATGCTCAACTGCTACGAGCACAAAGCGCGGAGCTTTCAATACTCAAGAATCAGGAACTCGAAGTAGGGTATTTCCCTTATCACACAATTTATTTCAAATCAACCAGCTTTATTACTCATAATGTAACACATAAATGTGTCTTACAATGAACTCCAATAATCATTTTAAACTTAGAATTTAACTCAACCATCGGCATTAACTACACTGTTATTTCTGACTGCAACTGTCAAATTCAAGTTTTTCGTAACATACGTAGGTACTTAACGCGTCCACCAGCTATTGGCTGTTCCTTGTATCTATCGTTGTCATAGACCTCTATTATCTTACAAGGATTTGAAAACTTTTCACTTCATTTGTTTATTATCAGAATAGAAAAGAATAGAATACTCCCCATTGAACACACTCAAACAGGACAATTACATAGAAGACAAAGTAAATATCACAATTCGTTAGGGTTCTTTCCGACAAAAACAACGTCTCCTATTTTAAATGGATTTTAACTTTGCTCTTGCCATAACGCACCTTATCAGCATGAGCTAACTCGTCCATCCTGCATTATGCCTCTCATCTAAGTTCGTAGAGGTTAACCTAACCATATTTTTGGACAAGGGCATTAATTTTGGATGGGAACTTTAATAACAACCCATCAACAATTGAAGCGGACTTCTAACTGTACTTCTAACCATGGTACAATTTAGCGAGATTTGGATTTCACCTGAAGCTGTCTTCCAGAACCTACGCTCGTGGTTCTCGGTTATAGTGAAGCAATTAATTAAAATAGTTCGGGAAGCTACGCAATATCCTCTCATCACAAATAACGCAGTATTTCAACTCTAAAGTCTTTCACGTGGTCGCTCACTATTGGTCTCACAAGAAGGCTCAAGGTCACCCAAAGAGCAACGGAGAGTGCCACGCTCGGAGTATCCCTGCGTGATCGAATAAAAACGTCGTAATCCGCAGGCGAAACAAAGTAGCCGGCATAAAAATTGTGTCACAAATCAGTAAGTTAGTATTTTAAGTTCAATATACCTAGTTTGTACCTAAGTACAACATTTGTATGCCATGTACAATATGGCAAATGCGTGAAACTTAAATGATGAAAACAATAACACCTGTATTCACCACATTTATACAAATAAAGATATTATGATTATAACCAAATAATTGCCAAACCGAAACGGAAGCGGGCGGAGCACACAGCTCCCAACACCGACGGCCGCTAGATCAGACAGGCTCCCGACCGGGGACCATGCACCGGAAGACGCAGCGCGGGGGGGAGGCCTCCGCCCAGTGGACGTCTTTCAGCTAACATAATGATGATGAATTATTACTAGAACAAACAGGAATCTCTCCACTTGTCAGTAATTGAGAAACGTCTATAAAGTCGATCAAATCAGTATCGATAGCTTGTACAAGTGTCAAGATTCTGTAATAAACAAACTTCAGCATGGACCTCGCGAGTGATGCGGGTGACTTTGTTACTAATAGTCAAGCTCAATCCCGGTTAGATAAAAACATCTACCTATCATAACATCATGAGCCAAAAATATGTGAATCTACAATTACAAAAGTCACTTCTCACACACGAGTACTTCGTTGACCTTGACAGGCAGACTAATACGGGTAAAAGAAAATGTAATGTCCGACCCAATACCTGTCAGGTGCGCGGATATAAAATCTCGAGTACCTGTATGGTTATCAACAAATCATTCACGAATTAGGGAACAATCTGTACCACTGTCCACAAGAGCGTGTATGTGATCTAACTTGCCCCTACATCCATAGACTTCGAAATAAACCGTTCAAACTATTTAACCTTCAAAACGCGCATATTGTCACCATAAAAATTAAATATAACAGACGTTGGGCGTATTTTCAACATCTAAAAAGTATAAACCACACAAAACAACACGTGTTATGAATTTCACAGATATCAAAAATTCTTCAGTGCAGCATTAGGTCATCAAGTGCCTTTTAAACAATATAATAAAAGTACTTACAGGTTTTTTTTCTCATAAAATAAAGATTCACCACTCACACTCGACACGAGGCACTTTTACTTTAGAGGTTACTTTAAATTTACTCTAATACAAACTGGTGACTTCTCCCCAATCCAGAATCGCCAATGCCGTCTCCTTATTTGCAAAGAGACAGCACGATCAACTTCGCCTCGAAAAGAACAAACTAATTATTTTAACTCAAAGAGTCGACCGACAGAAAGGCAGCCTAACTATCAGAGCCCGTACTCTCTTCATTGTTAAATAAAAACTTCTTCCACGTTCACTGATGCACCAAAAACTATTCTTCAACGATAAACACGAACTGGCTGAGAGACTCCGCTCTTCGCAAGTAACCACATCGAAACACGAAATCAGTAGGCATGTTTTAAACAAGTCTTAACATACCTGAGCATCCGAGATACCTGCGATAACAACTTAAATCTGGTTACCTTCGCTCCAAGCAGACCCCAACCGGTCAATCAAGGCAAGCTTGTAAGTCGAGTACTCCACGTATGTAAGTTCTCGCACGGTCACTGCATCGGCATATCTGCATCATCATACGGCATCATATCTTGAAAAAGGTCATCAATCTCTCGGTCGCCGCAAACTGTCTTGATACACGCTAATTTGCTTCGTCTAACGTTTTGCACAACGGGTACGACTTCGAAGTCCGTTTGCGAGCTCGACATCGAAGATGTGTCAATGTAACGTATCGAGTTTCGTAATCGGTTCACGAGTTTGCGATACAGCCGTAAATTCACAATCAGCGGGGTTGTATTTTCATCGTAATTTTTCAAGTTTGTAACGACACTATTTTCGCTACGTGGTGGAACCGAATCACGAAAATATTCTTGATTTTGAGTAGCAGGCATTGCGGTAGACACGTAGGATGATTTTGGAATCGATCCCACCGCTGCTGTCGCAGATTCTGACGGATTTAACTCCGAAACATCGTCGGTGTCCGCCATCATGCACGTGGTAAAAAAGAATCAGTGCGCACACCCGGCGCCGTCGAGCTCTGTATGCCAACTGTGTCGTGTCGCTAACACACTAATGTCACTTAGACAACTGACAGACGTCAAAAACGTCACATGCGACAGTTCATAGACAACCTCGACTCGAACTACTGACTCAGTGGGTAGTGTTTTCCAAACGCTAATAGATGGCGTTACTAGTACGTAAACAGGCCTTTTATTTAATTTCTCCGACATATAATAGCTGAGAATGCAGATGTCTAAACCGGAAACTTTTAAATATAAAAGTTTTAAAATATAAAAGCATTGAAATATCAATGTGACATTTTTTTCGGGGATTATTACTGCGTGTGTCCGTCAATAAAAACTTTAAAAATATAAATTTAACTATTAATCTGATTACATAAATTTGTCATTAAAGAGGTAATATTCAGCCACGCAGTAGGCTTAATTTAAAATTGGCTAAATTGTATCGAAGGTAGAAGAGTCCAGAATAGTACATATATTGTTAATTTTAAATTAATATATAGCAAATTATCCCGGAAAACTGTCTCGTTTTTACCGAAAAAACATCCACGTGGGCGAATCTGACGACCGAAGCTAGTACTTATATATACTCTGCCCATTCGTTATCTTTTTGACAGTTCGAGACAGTTAAAAATTAGTGACGCGGACGCCCTCATAGTAGCCGATTCGATTTGAAATAACAATTGATAACATTTAAGAAGAATTTTCAATCGATTTTATATATCGAATTAGTTTTAGTTTAAATATTAATTATTCGATAAGTATTACATCAAAATCTTGGAATATAGGCCAAACAAATATTACAGAACGATAACTCTGTCCATTCCTTTATTTTCTTTTTTATTTAAATTACAGAAATAACTTACCTACATAAAGTCAATTATTTTTTATCAAATGGTCGATTTATCTTATTACAAGATATGTTTTCTAGTCAGTGGTTGTTGGTTATCAATAAAGTACAACATTACTGTAGTACCTATATTATTCCGAAAAAAAAACAGGTAATTCACAGGCGTGAACTGTCAAAACGATAACAAACGAATCGACATAGTGTAATATTGAAGGTTATCATAACCGTTATACATAAATTACCGAAGTCTAAAACTGGAAATACCACATGTTATTTACTACAGGGCCAGACCTACATGTAAAAATAAAATTAGGCGCATGAGTAATAAATCTCAAGGAGTTTCGGGTTGTTTCGACGTCTGGCTCACACTCGGCGATCTTGTCTTCCAATTATTGAAGGCGCTATGAATGGACGATATTTCTCTCTTTGGTATAAGGTCTAAAACAGCGTAACATATTTGATAATATACATGAATATTGTGGGACTTCTATAAATAGTAGGATATTATTAAATTCTATTTAAATAATAGGAGTTCCACAGGGCTCAGTTTTGGGCCCAACACTGTTTTTACTGTACATTAACAGCCTGTGTAAACTGTCTTTGCCAAATTGTTCCATTTTTACATATGCAGATGACACCGCGATGCTTGTACATGGGAGAGACTGGCCAGAAACATATAGACATACAGAAAAAGCTCTCAAATCTGTTATGACATGGTTTACTGATAATGTACTAACAGTAAATCTAAATAAGACCATGTTTATGCCTTTCTCCCTAAAACCCTCCTCTCTCACTTGTCTGGATTCATTAGTCCTTAAAGCGCATACAAACCGTTGTATAAATTTACTTGCACCAGCATGTAATTGCCCACAATTAAAAAAGTCTGACTCTGTTCGCTATCTAGGGATCATAATAGATAACTCATTAAATTGGAAGCCCCATCTGGAAACACTAACTTCAAGAGCTCGAAAACTGACTTATATTTTTAAAAGACTAAGACAATCGGCAGACCCAATCACCTTAAAAACTGTCTATTATGCATTATGCCAATCCATACTAACCTATTGCATTTCTGTATGGGGAGGTGCGATTAAAACTAATTTATTACAATTGGAACGTGCACAAAGGGCTGTCCTCAAAGTAATGACACTTAAGCCCTATAGGTACTCTACTACAATCCTATATTCAGATTGTAAAGTGCTCACCGTGAGACAACTCTTTGTCCTCCAAACCATCCTTAGGAAACATAAAACAATAGTATATGATCGAAATTCTGTCAAATATCGACGAAGTTATAAAGTCTGCTTAACCCAAAAGTCTCATACTACTTCAGCCCAAAGACATTTTCGAGTAATTGGAAGTCATCTCTATAATATAATTAATAAAAATTGTAATATATTTCCGTTTCCCACTACATTATGTAAAAAGAAAGTCTATAACTGGCTTCAGACTTTGAACTATGAGGAGACGGAAAAATTAATAAGAGTAAATGTATTATAATTGTATTATAATATTACACGATCTACCCTATACGTAAAACGCTCACAACGCTCACATAACTCACTTCCTTTCTTCACATATGTGTATGGTACACTTACCCACTCACACAACCATACCATACTCTCACACACATTCAATTATTAACACACATTCTAGACACGATGAGGTTTTTCTAGATATTTTATATTTTTAGTTTATGATTTATTTTCTTTTAGTTTAATATAGTAGTTTTTAAGTTTAATAGGTGACTTATCTGCCACGTTCCTTCCAAAGGATACTAAATGTGCAAACTTGTGAGGGCACTGGTACCCATAACACAAGTTAAATCTTACCTTGGGTACCAGAGTTCAATTAGTCTACTTACTTTTTGCTTATGTACATAAAAAAAGGATTTACTGTAAGTGGTTATTGTACAATTATCTGGGAAATAAAATTATTATTATTATTATTATTATTATAATACTTGGCCTTTTATTAAAACATTCGGATATTAAATCGTTAATGAATTTATCACATCACCATGATCTGCGGTATTGATTTATATGGTGTAATTTGGAAAAGTATTATATAGATAAATTAATTAATTAATCACAGAACCCGAATTATGGCAACATGACAACTGATAAACATATTATATAAACAAACATATTATAGATAAATTACACCCACCGTGATGAACTCACAAAAATTTGTGATTATGGTGATCATCTTTCTAATATATTGGATCCGGTGGTAGCATTAAAGCGCGACCGTCGTTTTAAACACAAGGTTCGTTATAATAATAATACTGAATACCTTAATATAGACAGAACCATTCAGACAATATGTAGTAAAATATAAATTTCAATCATTAAACCTAAACATAATCTCCTTGACAATAACTTAATACAAGCTAGCTAAATATCACTACTATTATAACATAAATTGTGTAAATGTTTTAACATTCCATGTACCTAAATATCTGTAATAAGCAACTAGAAATAATAACTGTATTACTACAAACATGTTTTGACTATTTACAAGCGCTTTTTTAAAGTCTACGTGAATAAAAACCTTTTTTATTTTATTTTATTTTATTTTATATCTCTGCCTATCCATAATATTATTATTATATTATAATGAAATGTCTACTATATTTAGTGATACATAGCGCCTTAATTCACAATTATTTTTGAACACAATTTATTGCTCCACTCTCAAAACTACAAAACGAATCACATTACGTCAGAATGAAAACACAAAATACCCGTAAACATTACTGTTAATTCCAAAAACTGAAGCTGAACTTTGATTATCGTGCGTAATGCTCGTTTAGTTAAGTTTACGAAGTGAATTCGTCGAAACATCGTACAGACGGGAGGCAAAACGCCAAGAAATAAATACTCGCTATTTAAATGTTTCCAACAATACCTCTACATCTGGAGTAACTATGGATCTTGAAATAATAAAATTTATTCAGCACTTGGGTATTTACATACACTTGTACTTGTCAAGCTCACAATGTATTACATAAACACAGTTTAAAAACAATAACTAAAGCAACAAAATATTTTGAATTAGTCCGTCCGTGCGGTCTGTTTCGTCACATATATTTTTAATATCCTTAAATAAATAATAAATAGCAAGTTACTAAGCTATTATTATAATAATATATAATAATATCTAGGGACAATGTCACACAGATCATCCTAGCCCCAAACTAAGCAAAGCTTGTACTATGGGTACCAGTAGGATATACATACTTATATAGATAGATAAATATTTATATACATAGAAAACATCTATGACTCAGAAACAAATATTCGTGCTCATCACACAAATATTTGCACTTACCGGGATTCGAACCCAGGACCACCAGCTTCGTAGGCAGGAGCACTACCAACTAGGCTACGGTGACCGTAGCCTAGTTGGTAGTGACCGTATTGTTACATTTAGCAATTGTATATTAAAACTAAAGAACTGAAAACAACGAGCAGTTGGCTAGCGCAACCAGTAGCTTAATTTAAGCGGCTAATACCTGAGGGCACCCTTATGGGGTTCGGGCCACAGCTCAGGCGGCCGCTGAAGTAAAAAGATGGAATTCGAAATGGGGGTCATGGGCTCTACCGGCTGAGTCCCCGAACATCGATTTCTTAAATGGCGTTCAAATAAATAACGGTTAAAAATTACTTAAAAAAACGTTAAATCGGTTTCAACATTGACAATAGATTCCGGACCATTTATGACGTCACATGTGCTCATGGAAGCCGATTTAACTATTGATTAATTCATTTTTAACCTTTATTTATTTAAACGCCATTCACAAAAACGATATTCGGTGACTTAGCCGGTAGAGCCCCAGATCACTTGCACGGGATTAACGATCACGTGTTAAGGGGGCCACGCGATCCTCGCCGCTGAGGATCCTACGCTAGCTAGCCTGGAATAACACTCGATTATTTCGCTTAGTTGGATTTGTTATAACGTCCTGGCCAGTCTCAATGGAGACTAGGCATCTGCGCGGGACATATAGCGTACAAACATATGCACAAACACAGGGGCAATTTCTATTCCATCACTGTCATGATCCGATGGGACACCTAGCGACACGACCAGAAAGAGCTCAGGTACACATTAAAAATACTTATAGTAGGATTACCTACATATTTTGAAGGCACCTTAAATAAATCTTTGACCACCTCCTTGGTATAGCGGTGGCGTATTCAACCGCAGATATTAAGTTGTGTTCAATTCCTGGGTCAGGCCTAAAAGTGATTGGCAGGAGTTTGCGGTATTACCTACATCCCCGTGCATCGGAGAGCACGTAAATCCATCTGTCCTATACCTGGCCTCTTCCCGGTCGTGTTGCTAAACGTTCCATCGGATCATGAGTGTGATGGAATAGAAAGTGCCCCAGTGTTTGCGCGCACACTTGTGCACTATATTATGTCCCTGTCCAGTCTCCATTGAGACTGGTTGCCGTAGCCGAAATTCGAACAGGAGGAGATAAATATTGTAGCCCCTAACTTTACCATTCAAGTACAATCAAAAACAAGAAATCTCAGAGTTCCAAACTAAAACCAATATGTGGGCGTCTTTGGAATTTTACGGGCATTATTTCGACGGGTAGCAATTGAAAAAGGTCACAAGAGTTACTCTAATTGGATCAAATCCCGCGTTCATGCCCGCTTGAATATGTTTCGCCGGACCGTCTCAACTGGGTCGTGTTGAAACCGGTAGTAGATGAACCCACTGAGTTTGTTTCGCTGGGTCTTCTCAGTTGGGGCGCATTGGATCCGGTGGTAGCATTAAAGCGCGACCGTCGTTATTAACACAAGGTCCGTCATAATAACAATACCTTAATATAGACAGACCCATTGACAATATGTAGTAAAATATTGACAATAACTTGATACGAGCTAGCTAAATATCATTGCTATAATAAAATAAATTTTATAAATGTTTTCATACAATGTGTAGGTACCTAAATATCTATGTTACTAGAAATAATAATGTATACAACTATATTACTACAAACATGTTCTGACTATTTACAAGCGCTTTTTTAAAGTCTACGTGAATAAAAACCTTTTTTACTTTTATTTTTTTAAGAGACTATGACAAGCAATAAATAATATTACTCTTGGTTTTATACAGTATTGCCTAATTATAAAATAGTTTAAGCAGTAAAGTTTTATGGTCTCGTAGTAACGTTCGTCCGGCGGACGCGGGCGGGCCATGTTCTGCGACTGCACCCGATGCGCTTGCGCATGCGCCGGAAACCGCAGGTTCGCAGAAGCGACGCGTAAATATTATCGCACCGTACATTGCCGAACACCGATCTTTAAGAAGAAATACCAGCATCGATACTGATACAAGAGATATATTGGGTCCTTAAATTGGTCCCTATCCGTACCGTTAACAAGATTTGCATGTATGCAATATACCAAACGCTGAGCCCAACTTTACAACAGAGTGAAAAAGAAGATATTATGTATATATCACAAACAAAACTACCTATCATTGCAAAAACTTGAGAGGTGTCAAGGAACACCCGGATGGTACGAAGTTATTTCTTATTATTTATTATGTACAAAAAACCTGTATACACTCAACAAAAATAATCGTTGCGACACCACACTGTTCAATGCGAAATAGAAATGAAAATATCTGGCTTGCTTTCTATAAGAGAGAGAGAGAGAGACAGACAGAGAAACATGCGCACGCCGCACAGCTGCAAAAAGTGTCGAGACAACTTTTCGTAAGAATTTTTTCCGTCTAGCCCCCTTTCACAACGCGCGATAAGGAACTTCGTTCCAAAAAGGTTTTATTTGAGTGGATTGAACTCAATTAAAACCTTTGACAAATGAAGCTTGACCGCCTCTAAAGAACCATACCTATCAGATAACTCATCAAAAACAAATAATGTTATGGAAATAACATGATGATAATAATGATAATGTTATTATTATCGGCGGTTATGTTCTTAATATTTGATACCCACGTTTTACTGTATAATTCTTCTTCCTACAAACCAAGTCATTATATATAGCATCGGCATAGTATCGGCGTCAGCCAAGCAACATATCATTTTGTAACTAACATAAATAATCATCATCATGTCAGCCAAATTACGTCCACTGCTGGACAAAAGCCTCCCCAAAGAATGGTGTATATGCCATAATCGCCACGCTTGACAAACGGGTTGGCGATCGCAGTTTGACGGTCATAGTTCACAGAAAAACGCCGCTGCCCGTTCTCTGGTATTCCCTCGGACGATTTATACGCCCCTCACGGGATGAGATGGGATGATGATATTCTATGCCATCACCACACAGCAGCTAACATAAATACAATTCAGTAAAGCCAAGAAGTAGGACATTCACCGTAGCCTAGTTGGTAGTGCTCCTGTCTACGAAGCTGGTGGTCCGAGGTTCGAATCCCGGTAAGTGCAAATATTTGTGTGATGAGCACGAATATTTGTTTCTGAATCATGGATGTTTTCTATGTATATAAGTATTTATCAGATTAGTCGCCTGGTACCCATAGTACAAGCATTGCTTAGTTTGGGACTAGGATGATCTGTGTGACATTGTCCCTAGATATTATTATTTTATTCAGTGTCTCATGCATAGATATCCTCTACATGAGATAGCAAGCATGTCCTCTTAAAAATGCAGGTCGCGGTAAACATTCCAAAGTCTTTACCGCTACACGATGAAATATTGGCAGGGTTTTGACCGCTACGCACATATTCACAAGAATTTTCTTTGTCCGATTCAAACTCGTCACGAGAAAGCTTGCGTGTTTTCGTAAGCGTTACTTGACGAAAAATTTATGCGCTTTCGCATAATTGTTCTGTTTTAAATTGATTACTCATCGGATGTTCCCGTATTTGAATTTTCAAGTGACGCCTCCACTTCCTATGGCTTACTATCCGCTGATACATAAAAGGAACAAGGATGTGAAATATACATAACGTCCATACCTAGTTATATAGCTGTTGTACTATTACTAAGTATACATACATATAATTACGCCAGTTTCCCAGAGGGGTAGGCAGAGACAACGAATTTCCATTTGTCACGATGCAGACCTCTTTTGCATCGATTACTGTCATTATAATATTCTTCATACAAGCTCACTTTTTCTTGAGAACGTCTCTGATTTGGTCAGAGAATGTTCGACAAGGTCTTCCCCTACCGGTTGTCCCATTCACACAGGCCAGGCATACTTCTTTTGTCAATCTTTCATTCATCATTTCTAAATAGCCAAACCATCTCAGCATACCTTTTTCAATCTTTGTGACTACATCCTCTTAAGTATACATACCTAGTTATAATGCTGTTCTATCAATAATAGTGATAATAATTTATAATAACCTCCTCCTAACCGAATTTCGGCCATGGCGGCTAGACTCAACGATGAATGGAGACTAGCTATCTGCGTGTACCATAATATAGTGTCCAAATGAGTGCGCAAGCACAGGGTCCCTTTCTATTCTATCACACTCAAAATTCGATGGGACGACTAGCGATGATGACCGGAAAAAGGTCAGGTACAGGATCAACGGCTTTACGTGCTCTCCGAGGTACGGGGGTGGAATACCGCCAACTCTCAGACTTCGAGCTGATACTGCGAAATTTTCTTAACCGAAAAATTCCAGAATCAATTTCTCGGTCGACCCGGGATTTGAACCCAGAGAGAACCTCATTATCTGCGTTTGAACACGCTACCGCTAGACCAAAGAGGCAGTCAAATCTGAAATGTATATACGAAGTTAACTGCAAATAATGAGCCCCATTAATATTAAGTTATATAATTATTACATTACTATTATATAGTAATGTGATAATTAAACGGTCATCGTAGCCAAGTTGGTAGTGCTCCTGCCTGTTCGAATCCCGGTAAGTGCAAATATTTGTGTGATGAGCACGAACATTTGTTTCTGAGTCATGGATGTTTAATATGTATTTAAGTATTTATCTATCTATATAAGTATGTATATCGTCGCCTGGTACCCATAGTACAAGCTCTGCTTAGCTTGGGGCTGGGTTGATCTGTGTGACATTGTTCCTAGATATTATTATTATTATTACATAATACTATATAATACTATTAAATAGTATTATATAGTAACTAATTATAATATTACATAGTATTTATATTAAGTATATTTGTTAATTAATGAAGACATTGAAATGAAGAGAAGAAATTGGAGGGAAGTCATTTTATACCATAAAATAACACTTATTGTAGCCTAGCCAAGTGTAGCCTTCGTAAACACCGGATACATACACGATATAATACAATGAGCAGAGAGCTCAAATACAGTATATTAAGGACAGAATAACGATTAACTACCCTACTATAATAATGACTTTTAAGATAACCTCTCAAAATCTAGTCTTTGAGACAAAGTAAGTTAAAATGGGCAATAAATAAATAATAAAATACGTTTATTTGTCCTTCCACAAATTGTAACTTAAGGCTAGATTATAACTATGAATACTATTTACATTTGTCAAGGACTGGTGCTTGAAATAGGTTGCGAAAACCTGTGCCACAGGTCACCAGGCCCCCCTCATGGAAAAGTAATAGGTTACAGGTACATAGGCTTAAAATGATAGTTCTATAAATTATGTCTATACACCAAACACTCACTAATATTTATATATCTGATTTGTAAATTGGGCCAAACGAAATATTTCGTGGAAACTGGAAGTATATATAACGGTGCTTTATAGGGTCAGCGCGGCTCATCACGCGTATTATGTTTGTTCCTGTGCCACTCAAGTCTCAACAGCACATTTAGATAATCTAAATATCACTAAAACTTCTCCACAAACAACTTCAATAACAAGCAATTTGAAAACAGAAACAACTCCAACCATTAGACTCAGTAAAACTAATAATAGATATCTTCTGTAAACTTGGTTTGTGTGTTTCTAAGTGTCTGTATGGTTATTTCTCCGGAACAAGTGAAGGTATACACGTGTAGACAATGAGAGATGTGTCGTCCGTCGCTGCGTCGCCGACAAAGGCGCGAGGCACGGGGCTATTTGTCAGTCATTCCTACGCGATCACGACCGCACCGACGCACATACAAATGAGGCAAAGAAAGCACAGGATATGTACTACAAAAAGTCTCGTCGTGCTCTAAGTTCAACAAGCTTTTAGCTAACCAATACCTGTTTTACAACACAATATTGTAAGTACTTCATTGAACGTGCAGTAACTCATATGCGTTGCATCCATCTTGTTGCAACATCAGATATATCAAGCGATATTAGAGAAAGTGAAATATTTACGATCGATACAGTCATAAAAAAGCGTGAGGTGTCGCGGAACATCAGAGAGCAGTGAAACTTCTCACGTTTTGAATATAACACGCATTTTTTCTTATTATTTATTGCTTAGTAAATTCCAGTATATATACCTCTATACTTTTTCAACAAATAATAAAGTGCGTAGGCTTAAGATTCACGCTGGTTTAAGAGCGTATATTTCGTCGATCTAAAGCCGGCATTTTTGCTTATTTACAAACCCACTTTACCAGAAACAGGCTTCATAATTTAAAAGATTTTCTTTCCGATCTCAGGGTCAACCTTCAATTGATGTAATTTCCAATTAGTGAACACACATCGCTGACGACAAGACTTGAGTTCTTGAGACAAATGAACTTTGTGTGTTTGAAGGCCCAGGTTTTAACGTATAATCCACCATATTGCATCGGAAGTCTCGCACTCTATCCCAAAAAGCAACAATATTCTGAACTCCACTGTTTTCCGTTTATGTGACATACACGCACTATTTAATCGGCTATCGACCCAGTTGTCCCAAATTTATGGATTTATAATCAGGATAATTCTCGGTTTCGTTTATAGAAACTAGTTTCATCCAGACACTTTTTTTTTTTTGTCAGAGGTCGACAAACGAGCAAGTGGGTCACCCGATGGTAAGTGATCACCACCGCCCATGGAACTCGCAACACCAGAGGAGTCGCGGGTGCGTTGCCGGCCTTTAAGAGTCAGCAAACAAGTGTTGCTGACCCTTCCCCCCACCCCGATGCGCTCTGGCGACCTTACTCACACTCAGAAACACAACATTAAATTATTAATGTTATTATTAAGGAATGTCTTCTGTAAGGTGGAGGTACTTAACCAGTCGGGCTGATTAATTAGTCCTTAACGCTGAGTTCTAATGATATAGCAACAAACAATATTGGTCTGAATATTGGTATGGTTGTCGAGGCTAGGTCGCGGGAGTCACGTAAGACCCACTCCGTTTGACTTAATTTTTATATATTTTTGTCTCATTTTAGGTCCCATGGCAATTCGCTTCTAAAATGAATCATAACTTAGAAATTTGCTAGCGGGTACATTTAAGGGAGAGCCCGCAATAAAGGTAATTTAAGGGCTCATAAATTAAACACCTTTCGTTTTAACTTTCTTTAGATACGCCTCTAAAAAACTTGTATTAGTTAATGATCAAGAAACGTTCATTACTCATACGAGGTCAAATGATTAGGTAACAGAAAGACCTTTGAAAGTAATTTATAGTAAGTTCAGAATATTATTAATTTTGTTCTCAGTAAATTTACACGTATTAGGATATAATTAATAGTGCCATTATGCTGGTATCGCGGCGTTTAGTTCCCACATAGTGTCGGAGCATGAGCCATCGGACACCACCGCAATGAGTCACCATCGAGTCGAGGTCAAGAGCACGACGCGCAGGCTGACTACCTGATGAGCTTAGCGCTTGCCACAAATTCAAACTTTTCTCTAATCATTTTATCAAACATTTATATCTTTATTGATTTGTTTAACATTTTTATTACTGATTTCATTAATAAATAGATCGTAAATTACAGAATTAGTATATACAGAGTTTTGACATTTTTTTTTATAATTCCTAATTATGTTTCCTCAGCGCTGTTTATCTCACAGTAGGCAGCGGTTTGCTATGCCCCCTGGCATTATGAATGTCCATGAGCAGCGGTTACCACTTTAGGCTGCCGCTAAAAGCTGTATAAAAAATCCGAGTTGGCGAGCATAACGGTCTACCTACCTTCTTATATTCATCCTGATTAACTTTAAAGTCCTTGCAGCAAATGACCACAATATTAATATATTAAGCTTCTACCATCCTAACCTCCAGTGAAGTTAGATGACTTATATACATAGGCACTAGCGTGTAAGCTCGTGTAAGTGTCAAACTCTTGCGCCCGTGAGGTCGTGGGTTTAATTCCCGCACAGAAATTTTATAATATCCGTGGAAGTGGGTGTGATACGAGGGCGGGATACGAGCAAAATCCCTCTACGACCTATTAAAAGACGTAGGATCATCAAGAACTTCCGTAAGTTCTCTATTAGAACGAGTATCCAAAGCGGCGTAACTGGGAAATTTGGCTAGGAAGAGGGGGAACACTGTGAGACAGAGAAGATGAGCGTTGATGCATCACAGGGGTCCTACTTAAACCTACATCTGAGTCGCAAGTCTCAAACTCTGTCGAGTGTCCTCTACCACGCGATGGACCCGGTTTCCGCACGGTGAATCCAGGAATGCTAAGAATTAGGTCTCTGTGATTTAGTTTGGTAATCGAACATGTTAATCTTTCGGTCCCGGTAGTCAGAGAACGTCTGACAATCGTTACTGCTCTAACCATCTTGGCTAATTCCCTATAGTTTTTCAGATTAGGTTAGGTAATCACTCGATTAATTCTGGTTAGTCTTCCTAGACTAACCAGAATTAATCGAGTGATATTCTGATAGAGAAATATTCTGGTACTTACCATTTTAGTATGGGTAGGTTCCCAGACTCACCATAATGAATGTCACCCAGCCGATCTTAAAATATTATTTCAATATTAACTATTGATAATTTAACTATGCTTTATTATTTTCGTTATAAATACCTTACTGCCGTAATTAATACAAACGAAATACCAAGCGACCTGGTATGGTAAAAATGTATATATTCGTCCGACATTAAATTAATCGACATCAAATATTTGTTCCATGTCTCTGATAATATTGTAAGATATAATAACCTTTAAAGGAATTATTTTCTAATTACGAGCTCTGAATTTCTTCATACGTTAATATTTTTTTAGACTGTACATTCTATTGATTTTTAAGAATTTTACTTACCAAATTCTTTTTGAATGGAAGCTAATAGCGAGACGACACAAACAAAATGGATCCTATGCAACCTTAAACTATATGCTGCTGTTAATAACATTATAATGTGTCTTCAGGCAGGGTGAAGTGATTATTCTATTGTAATTTATTTAATGTCTCGTGTGAGTTGACATTCAAAAAGCTTTTGACGGAGTTTTTAGTTAATATGGTTCATTACACCATAAGTGAATATTTATTAGGTAATGATCATGGTATCTAATGTAAATTATAATAATAGCTCAAATATGTAAATTGATTATTAGTGTATTGTTGTATCTGGACGAATTAGGCTACTTTATGTATTTATTTGTTAATTGACATATGTATGATTGACGTCAATATATTGTGCAATATTGACATGTCTGATCACACGGTGACACGGTGATCACTTACCATCAGGTGACCCACTTGCTCGTTTGCCATCCTATTATATACATAAAAAAAATGTCTATATCTTCTAATTTAATTGTGTGACATACTCACACGTACTGACGAAGATCGATTTTAAATCTTCATCAATCATCTTAACACCTTTATAAAGTCCACTGCTCGACAAAAGCCTCCCCGAAGAATAATCTTGGGGGGATATGCCATAATCGCCACGCTTGGCAAACGGGTTTGCGAACGCAGCATGATGGTCATAGTACTCAGAGAGACGCTGCTGCCCGTCCTCTGGTAGATATTCTCTCGGGTCGACTTCTACGCCCCCTTGGGGTGAGATGGGGTGAAGATATTCTGTCTGATATTCGTCGCCGTCACCACATAACTTCTCTTCATATACAGGCTGGCCGAGGAGTTGACGTTCAAACGCAAAATTTAGATACTTTATGAGGAGTATCCGAATCACCCCCAAGTATGTTCTACGATTTTGCGCAGTTTTCGAGATAGAATGTTTTTAATGATTTTTTTCGTAAATTTTACCTAACATCAGTTTTCGATTTTATTCCCGTTCTGTTGAACATTTCTGGTTCAGTTTTTTGTTATAACTAATTAGCATAGTTTCACCTAAAAAGTATGGTTTATCTAATCATTGCAGAACTGACTTTGATTCTAAAGTTCAAAATTAGGGTTTGACCTCAGGTCTCATAATTATTCAAAGTATCAAAAAACGCCAAATCGTAGAACATACATGGGGGTGATTCGGATACTCCTCATCATAAAGTGCCTATATTTTTCGTTTTAACGTCAACTCCTCGTTCACCCTGTATATAATCTTCATCAATACAATTATTTACGTGATATTTATTTAAAATACATTCTCACGTTATGAGATGGACTTGATATTATTACAATGAGCAGATGTTACCATATCTTACTGTTAATAGCATCACAATATGAATCATAACACATTATTTTAAAGACGACCCAACAAAGAGGATTCCATTTGACCGGAAACCTAACTATTTGGCGCCAGATCACAAATATAAACGTAGGTATTCATTATTTCTATTTTTAAATGATTAAACTAATATATATGTCACGATATATCTTGCTATCAAGGTTAGTATTATAATGACGTGTAATTTTTAGAATTCCATACAAACTTAACGGTTCTCTATCTGTCCGTCCCTCTATCAGAGGGCTCATCTCATGAACTGTAAGAGATAGACAGTTGAAATTTTCACAGGGTGTATATATCTATTGCTGAAATTGCATTGCACATGCACTTGTTTCATGCCTAATATAGGTAAACCCAAACAACGAAGAACTAATGAGCGACTAAACAACCCAGAATTAAATCACATATAGAAGGTATATGATTTAATTCTTGGTTCTGGTTAGTAAAGAGCTCAGAAACCAGGCTACTTCATGGGATAAGTACAATGAAGCCTATAATAAGGATGTTTTCATACACATAAAAATGCAAGAAAGTAAGGACATGTTCTCTATTTTAATTCCAGATTTATCCAACTTACACATCATACTTCTTCTACCCCTTTCTTTCTCCATAATTTTGGTTAATCCAAACAAGACAAGAACATTTTGTCTAATTTCATTCCAGATTATCCAACTTACATGTCATACTTATCTTCTACCCCTTTCGTTCTCCATAAATTTTGGTTAATCCAACTCATTGGTTGCCTGGAAGAGATCGTTTTTAGCGCTAGGCCGCCTATTTATTTTATTTTATTTTATTGGCACACAAAACAGAATATTATCAATACATGACAGCGAAGTATACATTAAGGTTTAGCACTAGACAGTATTCCTAAACAAGTGTACACAGCATGACAATATGAGTAGAACTAAGAGTGACGGAGGAGTGAAAGTAAAATTATATGATAAGACTAATAGATTTGAAGTTCACCAAAGCACGATCCGTAACTCGTAACACCATGATCAAATAGAGTCGCACCTAGGTGAACTAATTAATTAAAACTAAAATCTAATTGAAGCTTAAATAAGTATTATAAGTTAACAAGATTTGAAATTTAACTACTACCTATTTTTTTTTTTATTGTGCATTTATATTATAATATTATTCGATTTATATTACTGTTGCTTATTTTTCTGGATTATAAATTATTTGACTTATTATTAGTTAGCAGAAGTCGCCTCGGCTGCCTTTTGGATTCAAGTGGCGATCGCGAACAGCCCACCGGCGTACAGCGACCCGCCCACGCTGGCACTCGCGCCTCGGGCCCACGGCCACACGTGACCAACGGACTAACCGCCATTCTTAACATATTATTGTACAATCGACAGCACGTCGATACACACACATTGACCTTGAAAGCGTCTTTATTACTAGCAGCAGTAAGGTCGGTTTTCGTATTACAATTGTGTCCACTGATGTGATATTGAGTGTACAAGTACTCTGAACAGAGATCGAGTGCCATCATGGTGGAATCCTTGACGGGTGAAGCTGTGAAGCATCGCTGAAGATTTGCATTACTGTCATCCTCATCCGTCTTGCGTGTTGGTTCAATGGTCTACAATTATTGTTGTGAATGGGACCGTTGGGAATACAAAGCTCTGAGAGTATACGCAGAAATCATAGGTTTTCACCCTGATTTTCAACCGATTCCAAAGAAAAGGAGGAGGATATTCTCAATTCAGCTATATTTTTTTTAATTGTTAATGTTCGTTACTTCATAACTCCGTCATTTATAAACCGATCAAAAAACTCCACCCTTTTTAGCCGATGACATGAAAAGCCGATGTAAAGCGGCTTGCACTTTTCATATAATTAAAATGTAACTTTTTGATTAATGTGCTATCTGCACATTCATTAAAAATTAGTAAGTTATCAATTATACTACACATATTTTTTGTTAGTTCTAAATTATTTTTATTCGCGTGATATCTATTTTTAAAAAACCTTTAAGAGAGGTAGAGCACAGCGTTCATTCGCTCAAAGAGCAGCCCGACTGGGGAAGTACCTCCACCTTACAGAAGACATTCCTTAATAATAACATTAATAATTTTAATGTTGTGTCTCTGCGTGTGAGTAAGGTCGACAGAGCTCATTGGGGTGGAGAGAAGGGTCAGCAACACTAGTTTGCTGACTCTTAAAGGCCGGCAACGCACCCGCGACTCAACTGGTGTTGCGAGTGTTGCTTGCGACCCACTTGCTCGTTGGTCGCCGTCTGACTTAAAAAAAAACGTTATGCAATCCTTTTTCCAGCTTCTGTAATTTTTTGGTATTATTTATTTTTTGGTTTTGTGTGTACGTAAATTATTTTAACATATGTATGAGACAATTTCTTAAGCATTACATGCTTTCAAATCGGTGCCAATTCTAGATAAATAAAATAAAAGGTAAACCGAGACGAATCGAATTATATGTTCCCATGGCGCCTGGTAACCGTAACATTGTGGAAGATTCCTGACCGCTTATGGCAAAACACACGTTCTCCAATAAACAATAAACCTTTACATAACAACACCAAATTGGATATCCCCATCAAAAAGCGAGATGTCATCATAAAATATAACCAACAACTATTATGACAGTTGAATACTTCTTATCTGTGAGAGAACATCGGCTCTAACGTTCTAAGCTACTTGTAACGAAATAAATGTCTTTGCAGATTATTCATGTTATGTTGCAAGACAATACGTAACGCGATTGTATCTCTGTGTTACTGTGTTATGGGTACGGAGAGTCTCCTGGGAGACGGGAGATACTCGTAAACACAGTGGCATATCTATTAGGAAGAGTACAAGAAGAGACAACATCCATATAATATTACAAGTCCAAGATTGTGTCTGTTTGTTTGTGAGGTTATCTGTTTTTTTTTAATTATTTATTAAAGTATTAGCACTTGACACATGTGACAAGTAGACAGTTAAATTACATCTATAATATTAGGTCTTTACCTATGAAATTGCCGTTCTGCAGTACTGGCCATTTCAAATCAAAATAATTTTTGTTTGGCTAAGAATTCTAATTTCAAATTAATTTTATTTTAAAACATGGATTCTTTTTTCCAAAAGTAGTCATTTCTTTATTGATTAGTGTTACATTTTCATCGCATTTCAATCTTTTTCGTCATCATGGATACGTTAAAAATTCGAGTAATTATGGAATATGAGTACCGTCGTGGCAGCAACGCGGCACAAGCGGCACGCAACATCAACGACGTTTACGGAGCTAACACTACAAACCAACGCACCACCTGTTATTGGTTTGCTCGCTTCCGTTCTGGAAATTTCGACCTGAAAAATGAACCTCGCGGTCGTCCGAAGACTTTGGTCGACAATGACGAATTAAAGGCGGTTGTGGAAGCTGATGATACACAATCTACGGCTGAATTAGCAGCAGCTTTCGACGTTAGCGTCAAAACAATATTGGTCCATTTGCGTCAAATTGGCAAGGTAAAAAAGCTTGACAAATGGGTGCCCCACGAACTCAATGATCGCCAGCGCGAAGTACGCGTCGAGACGTGCCTTGCACTGCTCAACAGACACACAAATGAAGGAATTTTGAACCGCATTGTTACCTGCGATGAAAAATGGATTCTGTTTGATAACCGCAAGCGCTCAGCAAGTTGGTTGGATCCTGGTTCAGCACCTAAACAATGCCCTAAACGAAAACTTACCCCTAGAAAAGTGATGGTCACTGTTTGGTGGTCTAGCGCCGGTGTGATTCATCACAGCTTCTTACCAAACGGCGTGAGCATTACTGCAGATGTGTACTGTGAAGAACTGAGCACAATGATGGAGAAGCTGGCGCATCTCCAACCAGCATTGGTCAATCGCTCGTCTCCGCTGCTCCTGCACGACAACGCGCGACCTCATACTGCACAGCAGACGGTCTCCAAGTTGCAAGAACTGGGGTTGGAAGCTCTCCGTCATCCGCCCTACTCACCAGACCTTGCGCCTACAGACTACTACTTTTTCCAGAATTTGGATAACTTCTTGGCGGGAAAAAAATTCAATACCCGAGAGGCAGTACAAAATGCCTTTGAAGAATTTGTTGCCTCCCGTCCAGCTGATTTCTTTAAGAAGGGCATCAATAAACTGCCACTGCGATGGCAAAGATGCATTGATTGCATGGGTGATTACTTCGATTAATACAAATAAAAAAATTCATGAAAAAAATTCGTTTAAATTTTTTCATACAAAACGGCAATTTCATAGGTAAAGACCTATTATATGTTCTGATATGCAACACAACATTACAAAATGTTTGTTTGAAAATTTTTGAAACTAAATAATTATGTGTAAATCTAAAACAAATAATAACGTGAACAACATATATCTTATATAATATAATTAGTAAAGTATTCATATATTTTATTACTGAACTCTGATATGCCATCATCAAATAAATAAATAAAATATAAATACATAAAAAAGGATTTTATTCACGAGACTTTAAAAAAGCGCTTGTAAATAGTCAGAACATGTTTGTAGTAATATAATTGAGTATACATAATTATACCTAGTTACATACAGATATTTAGGTATACGGATTGTATGAAAACATTTATAAAATTTATTTTATAATATCATTATGAATATAATAATATGAAAGATATAGGAATTCTTTGAGACATAAAGTTAAGCAAAATTAAAAATTTTGTTAAAAATCCACGACGGTAAAAATCTCATCGAAAAATAATAAAATAACTCCAAACCCCCGACTTAACCCAATTATTATGTATCAATATATTATAATAGACGTAAAAATACTTTCTAATAAAAAAGAGTTGATATCTCGAGAAATCGGTAATAGATATACTTAAGTACCTAAACAATGAATATCGATGTTTACAGTTTTTTTCCTAACGTGTCTGTTTCTCGAAGATATACTTAAATGTAGCGATAATAGTTTTACCATAATACATAACCGAGGAATATCCGTCGGGGGCTGCCTTTCCTATATGAAATTTCAAAATTAGAAGTTCAATGTAAAAGTGGAAATCACAGAAATTCTTTCGACATTAACCCAGCTAAAGTTTTTCTAGTGACGTGAATACGATTATTGAAGAATTGTAGATGTTTAACGACGACATAAAATACACTTATGAGTATGATTATATTTTTGTTGAAATTTCATATAGGAAAGGCAGCCCCCGACGGATATTCCTCGGTTATGTATTATGGTAAAACTATTATCGCTACATTTAAGTATATCTTCGAGAAACAGACACGTTAGGAAAAAAACTGTAAATCCGCATTGAAATCAGACAATACGTTTTAATTTAAATAATATTGCAATATAATCGTTTCACTAATATAGCAGCGCCCCCTAGTGAGTTAATATCATAAGACTTATCTTAGACCATGCACCAATCAACTACAAACCCATAGCTGAAAACCGCATTGAAATCGGACAATTCGTTTTAATATTATTGCTATATTATTTTGCACTAATATTGTAGCGCCCTCTAGTGAGTCACAGACGTAATTTTTATTTTTTGGGAACATGCATTAAGCTACCACGTACACATTGCTGAAAACAGAATTGTAATCGGACATTTCGTTTTGATTGTATTGCAACATTGTTTTGCACTAATATTGTGGCGCCCCCTAGTGAGTTACGGCCATGAAACCTGTCTAAAAACATGAACTCATCAAACACAAACCCGTTAGTGAAAACCGCATCAAAGTCGCATCATTAGTTTAGTAGATAGGTGGGAACATTACTTTGCACAAACGCACACACAAACATCTCTCACCCTGAACGCATATACCTGCTCCGTTCCGTCGTGGGTAAAAAAGTTATAGTCAGAATAGTTTGGAAGAAATACAGATCTTTATCCAAAGTAATTTATAAGTTAGCAATTATCTATAAAATTTTGCGGCTTTTCTTGTTAGAATGTCCACGCCACGCCGGTGAGAACATTTTAGCACTGAACTCCAATCAAAACCTGTAATTTCTAAATTTATCACCATACTTAATTTATTATACTTCTAATTCAGATAAGCTTCGTAATCTCGTTTTATGAATTCAGGTTGTCATTTAATAATTTAATTAAGTCAGTAGAATTAAGTTAATTAATTACGCGTTTGATTTATTGGACTCTTATTTTCATAATTTATTAGTGATCAAACATATTCTACTTGCGCCACATTTTACTTAGAAACTTAGTAAGCAAACTTTCTTCTTATCAAAATCAACGTTTTTATTTGCCTGGACATTTAAAAAAATAGTGCCAGATATTTTTTGTTTCTGTAAATACAATTGTTCGATTCTGCATATACTGCATGTAAAGTAACATTTTATCTCAGGGCCATTTTTCCATCTTAAGATAGAACGTATTTAATTAATAAATCTTGACTGACGGAATACTCACGTTTCAGTGATGTAAAACATTAAAAATAATAAATTTTAATTATAAATGAATTACGTAATAAAACTTGAGAGGTGTCAAGGGACACCGGGATGGAACGAAGTTATTTCTTATTATTTATTATGTACAAAAAACCTGTATACACTCAACAAAAATAATCGTCGCGACACCACACTGTTCATTGTTCAATGCGAAATAGAAATGAAAATATCTGGCTTGCTTTCTATAAGAGAGAGAGAGAGACAGACAGAGAAACATGCGCACGCCGTACAGCTGCTAAAAGTGTCGTGACAACTTTTCGTAAGAATTTTTCCCGTTTAGCCCCCTTTCACAACGCGCGATAAGGAACTTCGTTCCAATAAAAAGTAAATTATTTACAAATTATCATATTAGGTTGAGCATTACATTAACTTTTTGAGAAGTGCAGTTCGTACTAGGTTCGGAGCCTGTGTGACGGATCTACAAACATTGAAACGAGATTGTACTTTATAGCAAAATGCTCTCACCAGTTCCTAAGCGATCGGCGAGGTTAAGCAACTAGGCTCGCAATCAGTCCATAGATTGATGACTACCGAAGTTCGTCTCCTTGCTTCGAAGTCACGTTAAGCTGTCGGTCCCACTTGTAGTCATTAGACAACAGTCATTAAGCCATGTCAGTCGCCTATGGGGCGACTTGAATAACTCTGACACCAGAGTAGCCACTCCCCATACGATAAAATAATAAAGATGTAAAACTAATCACACCAATATTATAAAATTCCAAAGTTTGTGAGTGTGTATGTTTGTTACTTCTTCACGTCTAAACGGCTGGAGCGATTTTAATAAATTTTAGTATGGAGTTTGCTGACACCCTGGTTTAACACATAGGCTATAATGTATAAAGTTTAACGCGGATATAACTAGTAAAATAAATTTCGATTACCTTACGTCTCAGTCATTTGTTAACAGCCATTATAAAAGATATTTGGTATAATTATAGTTTGTTATGTTATCTTAATAGCAAAATATTTATGGACTGAATAATATTATAGACGTGTTGCTCAATATGGACACAAAATCAAAAGCAGTATACCTATATATAGCAGTAGCATCGATAATAAAGTTGAATAACATGCACTCAACCTAAATCACTGATGCTTTTCTTTATTGGCTGGAATAATATTCAAGTTTGACTCGGACTAATGATGAGTTAAAGTGAAGTATATAAGTATAATGACTTACGGAGCAGAGAAGTGGTCGCTCACTATGGGCCTTATCAGGCGACTCAAGGTCACCCAAAGGGCTATGCTTGGAGTTTCCCTGCGAGATCGAATCAGAAATGCTGAGATCCGCAAGCGAACCAAAGTAACCGACATAGCCGTAAGAATTGCAAAGCTGAAGTGGCAGTGGGCAGCGCACATAGCTCGTAGAGCCGACTGCCGCTGGGGCAGAAAGCTTCTCGAGTGGTGACCACGAACCGGAATACGCAGCGTTGTCAGGCCTCCTACAAGATGGTCCGATGATCTTGTGAGGGTCGCTGGAAATCACTGGATGCGGATAGCGCAAGACCGGCAATTGTGGAGATCTTTGGGGAGGTCTTTGTCCAGCAGTGGACGTCTTTCGGCTGATATAATGATGATGATATATTACTATGCCATTGTGACTTATAAAAGCCTGTATCGGAAGATCAGCGCTGCAGTAATATACCTATTTTTTGCCGTAGCTCATGCTAAGATAGGGGCCTTTTTTGACTCTCAACTATATATTTGTTTTATTTTTGTCATGAATGGTAAGATTTCATTTCATTTTTTAAGTACCCATTCACCCCGAAACTTCACCGTTCTGAAATTCTAGGATAATATTACTTTTAGATCGCGCCCCTTTCTAAAGTGGCGGTCAACGGGCCGAAATAATTCACAAATGAGTATCTAAAATTTTAAATATGGAACACAGCATAGATCTCTTTAGGTGAGCTGCGCACGCTGTGCCCTCTCGATCTACGTCCACATTTCGTCCTTTCGTCCACAGTTCGTTCGCGGACTCAAAGTTACAATGGAGCCCACAAATAGAAAAACTGTCCGGCAAATTAAGTTCTGCAGCATATGCAGTGAAAACTATTAGACGGCTGACTGATGTTGACACAACTAGAATGGTTTATTTCAGTTATTTTCATAGTGTAATGTCCTATGGAATTCTTCTCTGGAGTAGCTCTGCTGACATTAACACCATATTTATATTGCAACAAGAGCTGTAAGAGCTATCTTAATCTTGGCCCGAGAGTGTCTCTAAGAGAAAAGTTCAAAGAGTTAACATTTTAACTGTACCATCTCAGTATATATATGAAAACTTACTATATGTGCATAAAAATATCTATTCCTTCAGTGAAAGGAGCGATACACATAATGTAAATACTAGATATAAGAATAATCTCATATTGCATACTACCCGTCTCCACAAAATAAGTAACTCTTTTATGGGGCAATGTATAAGATTCTATAACAAACTTCCCAATAATATTAGAGAATTGTCTACGAATAAGTTTAAAAGAATTATTAAAGCCAAATTGTGTAGCATATTACAAAATTTCTGTTAATTTGAGTGATAAAAGTGCTTGGGATTGAGTTGTTCTGAGTCAACACAAATGATTGTAATTAATCTTAAGTATATTTTATTTTAAAAAAGGATTCCTACTGAGTTTTCTGGCAGTGTTTCTCAGTAGCTGCCACGTCATGCACTGCACGGTAGGGTAAAAAAATGACGATTCCACATAAATGTAAAATTTTTACGTAATAAATAAATTTTGAGTTTGACTACGTCAAAATAGGTTTGTATAGAATGACGGCACCTCGAAAACCCAGAGCCATGTTCGTTAGCGTACATCGTTAAATTTTGAATGGTTTTTTACGTCGCGGGCGCAGCGAACCTGTTTGCGCGGGAGGTTCGACCACACACCTCGCGCATCATACTGCGCGACGCAACGAGAAAATTATCGGAAACAACCTGCAACATATGGCAGTAGAACAGCAGTGCGCAAAGGAGAAGGAAACTTCTGGGCCCAGCAGTTAACTAGTTGAAATGTGGATTAAAAAAACCGTTATATTTTTCTAAAGGAAATCACAAAATATGGTATCATGTTTCTATCTAGGAAGCGAGAAAACTTAAATTAAGTTATGAAACGAAATAATCGATTAAATAATGATGAATTGCTCGCAATCGATTAAGAATAAATCGGTAAAATCTCAAAATATGTTTGAAAATCGAGGGACAAGTGTTTTTCGTGGAATAGATTCATAGCGGATCGTATTCTTTAAATTTTTCTTCGGGCTACACTTCTCTGCCTGACAGCCTTTACATACTCTTTGACTGTCACTCGTTCGTTGTCTTTCGTTTTAAGTGCGCACGTATTTTCCATGTTTTATTTGTGGTTTTCTTCTTCTGTAGTGACTGCCTGATCCAAACGTGCCAGATTTTTGACATGTCACACTCCCCATGCATAAAACCATGACACAACCGAAGCCATCCAAAAATATTTATAAAAAACTTTTAACCTCACTTTTACTATCTGAACATAACTTAACATATACTTCATATAACTTGATTGCTGGATAGCCAAATTTTACCAAAATTTCAGTGAGGTCTTGTTATTATATCCTCTCACAAATAAGGCTAGTTTGATTCAGTTAACAGCTGGGCCCAGGAATGTATGGAGTCATTCCCTTCTCCTTTAGTGACGAAGATACACCCAGTCAACAGAACTTATTTATTTATTTTTAAGACCACAATAATTAAAATTAATGTGGATAGGCCACATGACGAGAGAGAAAAATAATAAATAGACAAAAGATATAACAGAATTGACTCCCAGATTCCAAACAAAGAGGAAAACAAAGAAATCGTTGGTCTGATGACACAAGAAAGATTGCAGGTCCACTATGGGAGAGAACAACTCAAGAGAGAGTAGACTGGAAAGCGCTGGAGGAGGCCTTCGTATCGCAAAGACACGCCAAAGCCCAATAACTTATATATACTCGTATTTAATTATACATACTCTGTAAGATTATAATTTATCCTTGTTGGCAATAAAGGCTTAATAATAATAATGACCACCTAGCCGAATTTCGGCCACAGCGGTCACTCTCAATGGAGAAGCTATCTGGGCGGGACATAGCAATGCGCAAACACAGGGGGACTTTTTATTCTATCACTCTCATGGTCCGATGGGACGACTAGCGACACGACCGGAAAGAGGTCAGGGACAGGACCGACAGCTTAACGTGCTCTTCGATGCACGGGGGTGTAAGACCGCCAACCCAGACTTGGGGCTGATACTGAGAATTTTTTTTTTTAAATGCCAAAATCACGGTGCAACCCGGGATTTGAACCCTCGTTATCTTCGGTTGAACACGCTACCGCTAGTGCAACGAGGCAGTCAAAACCCATTTTTTTTATTATTTTTTATATTTTATTAATTCCTGTGTCACGGGGTAGGTACTTTACGAAACGTATAATTGACTGAGACAAAGTACATCCAAACTAACATGACATTCATTTATAGGTCAAATAAATAGTTGTACTGCGCGGGAATCAGACCCGGAACACGATGTAGCGAGATGACTATCATAACCGCTGCGCCACACAATGCACATGCACAATGTAGGTATGTATATGTAGTATATGTATTGCTCTGCTTAGTTTGGGATCAGATGGCCGTGTGTAAATAATGTCCCAAGATATTATTATTATTAATTATGATAACTCAATGAATGTAATGCATTTAATCACTAAATAATACCTTCCTGTTTTGTTAACATAATTAAGTTGGCATCGAGCACAACCATCTGGTCTGGCGACACTGATAGCCGCCGCGAACACGTGCGGAATGAAAATGAACGTTCCCTTCGCACATACAATGTTTACTTAATTAAATGGAAAGACACATAATTATACAGTACGTGTCAACATCAAGCCTGATTACCTCTTAATATGTACATATAATAAAATCGTAGGAAAGTCAAAACTGTACATTGAATATTTTTTTTAAAGGATACTTACTTGAAGTGCAATCGACATCGAAGCCAAAAATATAGATTTTAGAAGTATTGTCTGTTTGTCTGTAATACATACAGAGAAACAGACAAACATTATAAAAACTATATTTGCCTATTATAATTATGGTTGGCATTATAATCTATACATATAATAAAATCGTAGGAATGTCAAAACTGTACATTGAATTGAATACTTGATGTGCAATCGACATCGAAGCCAAAAATATAGTTTTTAGAATTTTTGTCTGTGTGTCTGTTTGTCTGTATGTATGTCCGGGCTAAACTCAAAAAGTACTGCATGGATTTACTTCAAATTTTGCATGTATATTACTAAGAGGTCGGGTCAACATATAGGCTACATATTATCACGCTATCACCTACGGGGGACGAGCTGTGAAAATTTATAAAATTTAACGCGGATGATACCGCGGGGAACAGCTAGTGAACTATAAGTTTAAGTTTGATGTACCTACACACATATTATAGTGCACGCAAGGATAATGTGCGTTTAATATAATTGTATATTTATTTTTGTATTTAATTAGGTACTTACTTAACGTATTATATAATGAGGAATTAAGTATTAAGTACATAAGATTCCTTCGTAAATGTAAAAAGCGAATGTGAGTTCCAATACAAACCACTCTTGGTTTAATGGCACAAAACAAAATAATAATGTATCGAACATATAATATATAAAATAAAAAAAAAGGAATAATGTCCTCCTAGCCGAATTT
The DNA here is from genome assembly GCA_951640165.1 of Pseudoips prasinana. NCBI lineage: Eukaryota > Metazoa > Arthropoda > Insecta > Lepidoptera > Nolidae > Pseudoips > Pseudoips prasinana. The sequence goes on from OX621260.1 coordinate 24,967,375, forward strand.
CGGCCACGGCGGTCAGTCTCAATAGAGGTTAGCCATCTGCGCGGGACATAAAATAGTGCACAAGTGTGTACGCAAACACAGGGGCACTTTCTATTCCATCACTCTCATGATCCGATGGGACGCCTGGCGACCGGTAAGAGATCAGGTACCTACGTATGTTTATTATTACTTATTTTTTGTGAATATATACATAACATAATACACAGAAAACACCCAGACCAAAACAAAGAGACATATTCATGTGCGCGACCGTCGTTATAAACACAAGGTCCGCCATAATAATAACATTTAATTCGTATCTACCTTAATATAGACAGAACCATTCAGACAATGTGCAGTAAAAATAAAGCTAAAATTTAAAATTTAGATAATTAAACCTACATATGATCCTAGGACAATAACTTAATTTAAGTTAGCTAAATATCGTTACTGTTATTAAATAAATCTTATTGTAAATTATTTCATACAATCCGTGTACCTAAATATCTAAATGTAGGTACCTAGAAATAATTATTAAATAATGATATATTACTACAAACATGTTCTGACTATTTACAAGCGCTTTTTTAAAGTCTACGTGAATAAAAACCTTTTTTATTTTTACTTATTTACACACAGATTTGTCTTGTGCAAGTATCGAATCTGTAACCTTCAGATCAGACGGCAGGTTCACCACTGAGTCACGGCTATTAGAGAGAAGGTACCGTCATTGAGTTTACTTTATAACGTCATTTACGGCAAAATACATACATATTACAGATAAATTACACCCACTTAGTGAAAACATGTCCCGAACAAATAACCCGTTTCCATGAAAACTGGCCGGCGATGCCAAAATTCAACTGACATTATTTATTATTATTACATTCTCAATGCATCTAGATGCACTCCTTGGTCATGCCTCGTTGGTCTAGCGGTAGCGTGTTCAAACCCTTAAATAATGAGGTCCTAGGTTTAAATCCCGGGTTGGACCAAAAGTTATTTTGGGACTTTTCTGTAAAAAGAAAAATTTCTCAGGAACAGCCCGAAGTCTGGGATTTGGCGGTATTACACCCCGTACCTGACCTCTTTCCGGTCGTATCCCTAGTCGTCCCATCGGTTCATGAGAGTGATGAAATGGAAAGTGTCCCTGTGTTTGCGCTCACTCTTGTGCACTATAATATGTCCCGCGCAGATGGCTAGTTTCCATATAGACTGGCCACCGAGACCGGAATTCGGCTAGGAGGAAATTATTACTTAAAAAAACAAGAGACCACCCGACTTCTTTGTTGTTGGTACAGACGCCAGCACTTCCGGCTACCCCAATCTGTCAAATTTCTTATTTCGAGTTTTCAAGTTTATCACATTAGCATAAGGTTCACTTTGAATTGGAGAATTTGGGGTAGCTTGATGTGCTGGCGTCTGTACAAAAGTGTTGAATAATCAGCTTCAATACACTAAATAAACATGTCTTATTACAGATAACATACAACACAGTAATTGTAGCAAGTTATAAAGTAAACGATAATTATAAAATACTTAATTTAATGCTTGCTTGATAATGTTTGCAAGCCAATGTGACACAGTAGCCTTGTCAAGAAATATGTGACATTCGTTTACGATATACTTGCCCTTATAGCTCATTCATAATGTGCACAATATATACTTATACTAGCTATGCCCCGCGGTTTCACCCGCGTTCATCTTACTCACAAACTATGGCATTAATAATATAAGTAGGATGTGTACCTCTAGCAGTTTTGGCAGTGCACGCCGGAATAACTCGCAAATGGTAGACTTTTTCCTACTTACGTGACAGTTATCGTTATATTTTGGGCAATTCACACAATATCTTTATAAATTGTAGCCTATGTGTTATTCCGATGTATAAGCTATATTATTGTAAAGTTTTATCAAAATCCGTGCGGTAGTTTTTGCGTGAAACAGTAACAAACATCCATCCATACTTACAAACTTTTGCATTTATTATATTAGTAGGTAGGATATTGTAGCTATATGTACATATATCAGTGGTCGGGGTAGGTAGTGTCATATACCGTGAATGAACTCAAAATAAACAGGCCACCCAACGCAAAAACATTCTTACAATCAGACTCGTACTTTCTGAGATTAGCATGTACAAACAAATAAACTGTATAGATTTTTAAATCGAGACCCTATTACTAAGATTCCGCTGCCTATCTATCTGTCACCAGGCTGTGTCAACCGTGATAGTTAGACAGTTGAAACTTTCACTAGTGATGTATTTCTTTCACCGCTATAACAAAAAATATAATAAAATAAATATTTAAGGGGGCTCCCATACAACAAACGTGATTTGTTTGCTCGTTTTTGAGACACGAAGAGACACTTTAATGCATATGTATTTGTAAAGTATATATTGGTAATATTTGATTTAAGGTAAATCTATAGAAACCCGCGACTCTCGGTATGTCCACGTTATGCAACAGTTGCCGAATCCCGTGGAATGTCACCACTAACGCCGACCACTGTTGATAACTGTAAGATAATTATAATGAAGGGCGAGGTTCGATTAGGTTCAATAGCTATTAGATGGGGCGCTCATAGCTAGACGCTCTTACCGGTCCGTAAGTGATAGGCGAGGTTAAGCAACTAGGCTCGCGGTCAGTCCATAGGAGGGCGACCATGACCACGGCGATGCTCAGACATTAAACTACTTTTTACGGCACGTTCATCTGTCGGTCTCAGTTTTAGTCATTAGACAACAGTCGTTAAGCCATGTCAGAGGCCTCTACTGAGCGGCTTGTCCAACTCGGACACTAGGGTAACGACTGTCCGTACGATAATAATAATAATAATGTCCTCCTAGCCGAATTCGGCCACGGCGGCCAGTCTCAACAGAGATTGGCCATCTGCGCGGGACATATTATAGTGCTCAAGTGTGTGCGCAAACACAGGAGCACTTTCTATTCCATCACTCTCATGATCCGATGGGACGTCTAGCGACACGACCGGAATGAAGTCAGGCACAGGACCGACGGCTTTACGTGCTCTCCGAAGCCCGTACGATATCATCATCATCATCATATCAGCCGAAAGACGTCCACTGCTGGACAAAGGCCTCCCCCAAAGATCTCCACAATTGCCGGTTTTGCGCTATCCGCATCCAGCGATTTCCAGCGACCCGCACAAGATCATCGGTCCATCTTGTAGGGGGCCTGCCCACGCTGCGTCTTCCGGTTCGTGGTCGCCACTCGAGAACCTTTCTGCCCCAGCGGCCGTCGGCTCTACGAGCTATGTGCCCTGCCCACTGCCACTTCAGCTTGGCAATTCTTACGGCTATGTCGGTTACTTTGGTTCGCCTGCGGATCTCATCATTTCTGATTCGATCTCGCAGGGAAACTCCAAGCATAGCCCTTTCCATTGCTCTTTGGGTGACCTTGAGCCGCCTGATAAGGCCCATAGTGGGCGACCAGGTCTACGTTCCGTAAGTCATCACTGGCAACACACACTGGTCGAAGACTTTCGACTTGAGACACTGCGGTATTTGGGACGAGAAGATATTACGTAGCTTCCTGAACGCTGCCCAGCCGAGTTGGATTCTACGATTGACCTCCTTCTCGAAGTTGGACCTACCTAGTTGGATGGTCTGTCCTAGGTAAATATAGTTCTCTACAACTTCGAGTGCAGAGTCTCCAACCTTAACAAGAGTGGGTGCAACATGGATGTTCGACATGATTTTCGTCTTATCCATGTTCATTTTCAGACCCACTTGTTGAGAGACTCTGCTGAGGCCATCGAGCATTGTACCGAGGTCGACAAGGGTCTCAGCCATGACAACTATATCGACGGCAAATCGAAGGTAGGTGATGTGCTCGCCATTGACATTGATGCCAAAGCCTTTCCAGTCCAGAAGCTTGAAGACATCTTCCAATGCAGCGGTGAACAGTTTCGGAGATATAACATCTCCCTGTCTCACACCTCGCTGCAAGTGGATAGGTTTCGAGTTCTGGTCCTGGAGTCGCACTGACATAGTGGCGTTTTCGTACAAACACTTTAACACCTCGATATACCAGTAGTCGATTTGGCACCTTTGGAGAGACCTCAGTACGGCCCAAGTTTCGATCGAATCAAAGGCTTTCTCATAGTCCACAAACGCTAAGCATAATGGCTGGTTATACTCTTCGGTCTTCTGTATAACCTGCCGCAGCGTATGTATGTGGTCTATGGTACTAATATCCGTACGATAAGTAAGTAATTAACAGGTATTAAGATGTTTTGTCCAACAAGTCTGACTAACCAAGCTAATGTTTGTCCTATAGTTCTCAGCCTGTGTTCTTTTCAATGGTTGTATTGCATTTTGATGATTCTCTTTGGATCATAATTATGGAATCAAGGGTGCAATCTGTAAATGCGAATATTTTTGTGACCATTGTGCTAAACCCTGGCTCCTTTTTGTCGAGACCAGTGACATGACAACTGAGACTCGGCAGCAAATGGCAGTACAAGTGAACTTCACAGCAGTTTTAAGACTGACCTTAATAGAGTCTTTATTACGTAGGCAGATAGGATGGTTTTCGCAATGCACATGAAATCACTAGAGTGGCGTCAACTCTACCTACATATGTTATTAATCTATACATATAATAAAATCGTAGGAAAGTCAAAACTGTACATTGAATATTTTTTTTAAAAGGATACTTGGGGCGTGGTCTTTAATCGATATCGAAGCCAAAAAGATTGATTTTAGAATTTTTGTCTGTTTGTCTGTATGTATGTCTGGGCTAAACTCAAAAAGTACTGCATGGATTTACTCAAAATTTTGCATGACTATTACTAAGAGGTCGGGTCAACATATAGGCTACATATTATCACGCTATCACCTACGGGGGAGGAGCTGTGATAATTTATAAAGTTTAACGCGGGTAAAACCGCGGGGCACAGCTAGTAATAAAATATAATAATAAAAAAAGCCTTTATTCCCATATCCTTAAAAATTTACATTTCAAATGTTGTTAGTATTCTGCTTGTTAATTTAGTGTTAGTACGGATTAGTTCTTATGTTAGATATGGACCCCTCCTCGGGTGAAGGCCTCCTCCAGTCTTTTCCACTCGTCTCTGTCTCTACCGATTGTTTGCCAGTCATCTCCAGCTATTCCTATTAAGTCTTCAGCCCACTTTCTTTTTGGCCTGCCTACTCTTTTTTTTCCAGTTCACCTTTTCCACCTTATACCTAGTTTTACACCTACATAAGTTAAGCGTTACTAATCTTGTGAATGCTAAAGTCGAACAGATTACCTCAGGTATTACTACACAAGACTAAACAATAACAGCATTATAGATAAGGCTAAGGATTGGTATCGTTATGGTCCAAATGTAGGCCGAATAAATAGTGATAACGCCGTGCCGTTCCCAAAGATAAACGTTTGGCAAAACATTTCAACAGGTACCTAAATAGCTTCGCTTCACGCAAAAAGTCCCACGGCACCCCACTCTATCGACACGGACATCAATAATATAAATCTTATCTCTAAATCAATTCGAAAGTATATTGATTTTCACGGAACGCATGCTAGGAATGTCATTGCAAACCAAAACATACCACCCACGGGTCCGATCACGTTGCTAAGTATTCTTATGAAATACCAGTAATTTTGCAAAGTCCGCCAACGTTCACACACTTTCGCTGAGACAGTTTGGAGTCTCGCGTAGGTACTTAGCACAAGTGGAAACAAGAGCTTTATAATCTCGAACATAATGGTTTGTGCAAACTGAGTCTCGCTGGAGATCACACAATAACACGCGGCTATAAGAGCGCACACGACGTCGGCCGGCCCACCCAAGGAGTCTGCGGTCTTTCTCGTTTATTTCCTATAATCTTATCTTACCTTAATGATCAGTAAAGGGTCACAGCGAATTTGTGTACTATGCTCTATATTGCTCGAAAAAACGTTTACCTTCGAAGTACATCGGTGGAACGAGGTTTTGTTAAAAACTATTGATTATGGGTCGTGCAAATTGCGGCTCTACTATGAGTATAAGATCATTGAAGTGTGACATCGATGCAGTATGAATAATTCTTGAATAAACTCTCACGCGTTACTTATAAACGTGAAGTTGCTTGAGAAATGTTGTTATCTTCGTTATTAAAATTACATTTTAGCGGTTTCACCCGCGTTAAAGTAGTTTTGGCGTAAAAGAGCAACAAACATACATCTATATTCACAAACTTTCGCATTTATAATATTAGTACGATGTGTACCTCTTGCGACTTTGGCAGTGCACGCCGGAATAGCTTGCAGATAGTAGATTTTTCCCTGCTTACTTGACACTTATCGTTATATGTTTGACAATTCACAGAATATCTTTATAAATTGAAGCCTATGTGTTATTCTGATATAGGTATAAGCTATATTATTGACAACCATTGACATTATGTAGTAAAAATATTAGACTTAAACTAGATAATTAAACTTTAACATAATCTCTTGACAATATCTTGATACGAGCTAGCTAAATATCATTGCTATTATAAAATAAATTTTATAAATGTTTTCATACAATCAATACAATGTGTACCTAAATATCTATGTTACTAGAAATAATAATGTATACAACTATATTACTACAAGCATGTTCTGACTATTTACAAGCGCTTTTTTAAAGTCTACGTGAATAAAACCTTTTTTTTTTATTATTTATTTATTTTCACAGTGGACTTGTACCCATCATCATTTTAATGAATATTACATTCATTAAAATCCACTCAGAATTTTTTACGTGAAAGAGTAACAAACATGGATGGATGTTTGTTACTCTACCCATACTTACAAACTTTCCCCTTTATAATATTAGTGTGATAATGTTATCTTACCTTAATGATCAGTAAAGGGTCAAGCGATGAATTTGTGTACTATGCTCTATATTGCTCGAAAACACGTTTACCTTCGATGTACATCGGTGAAATGAGGTTTTGTTAAAAACTATTGACGGCAAATTACGGCTCTACTATAAGTATAAGATCATTGAAGTGTGACATTGATGCAAAATTATATTTTACATTTTAGCTAACGCAGCATTGCTTTTAAGATGGAATATTATTTGTTATACTGTAGGATCCAGTACAGAATTTTTTCAGTAATGTATTTAACATTAGCTGAAATTTTATAGTAGTGTGCTTGATAATTTATAGTTCATAACAAAAACTATTTTGTGTACACAGTTACTAAAAATAAATTATATGGGCATGATATATGGCCGTACAAGATCGAATACTTTTCGAGCTTGTACGGCGATCTTGTATTCTTTTACTTAATTTTCCGAGTGACCAATATCTGACCAAAATTTTATACTAATATTTTATATCTAGGCTAATTTTCACTTTTGGGTTTTTTCGTCTTTTATTTTTATTCTTTTAGATTAACTTCTGGGATCGAATTTAACGCTTTGGTAGGTACGGACAGAGAAAGCAGATATAACTGGTTTGACAATAGCTTATGACGTCGTAGTATTAAACATTGCCTTCTCTCTCTAAAACAATTTAACTTGCAACTTTATTATTTGTATGGATTTTATGAAGTTATTATGGCAATAACTTATGACCTCAAAGTATTGTATAGTGCCTTCCCTATCTAGCACGTGTGGCGCAGCGGCTAAGACAGTCGCCTCGCCACTACGTGTCGCGGGTTCGAGTCCCGCGCCGGACAACTATTTGTGTAACCCATAAATAGTTGTTCTGAGTCTGGATGTAATTTGTGTCCGCCTATTATATGTTTGTAAAGTACCGCGACACGGGGATTAAATTCCCTAAGAGGGCGTTGTCGTTAAAAAAAAAAAATGTTTATTATTTGTATGGATATTTTGTAGGGGTTTTCGATGTTCACTTTAATTAATTATCTGTTTTAATTAATGGTGATAAAATATAATTATATCCTCTTACTTGGTATACCTAGGTATAGTTTAACTATAATTCAGTTAATACAAAAATAAAATTTCTAACCAGTTTTATTAAATTACTAGGAGTTTAAATCAATAATAACGCAACTCAATTTGTCCATTACATTAAATATAGAGTCGAGTGCAAATGCCATGTAATTTAAGCGCAATCTTCGAAATTACAGTCGCCGGCCGATGCATGCAGTGCCACTCAACATTATATTAAAGTAGACTCTTAAAATAATTTATTTCGATATGCAAATATTGATTGGAGTAGAAGTATTTATCTTGCTCTTGAAGAGGCCGTTATTATGCAACCATTTTAACCATGACCTTTCAATTTCTGCACTATAATAAAACAGGCAAGAACGTTTGTGCTTAAGTATTATTTCAGATAACATTTGTTCAGTTAACTGACATACAATATCTATACATATAATAAAATCGTAGGAAAGTCAAAACTGTACATTGAATATTATTTAAAAAGGATACTTGGGGCGTGATCTACAATGGATATCGAAGCCAAAAATATAGTTTTTGGAATTTTTGTCTGTTTGTCTGTATCTATGTCCGGGCTAAACTCATAAAGTACTGCATGGATTTCAAATTTGCATGAATATTACTAAGAGGTCGGATCAACATATAGGCTACATATTATCATGCTGTCACCTACGGGGGAGGAGCTCTGATAATTTATAAAATTTTACGCGGGTAAAACCGCGGGGCGCAGCTAGTAAATAATACAAAACTTGCGTAGACGGAGGAGTATGAAATTTGGAACAGTTAAAGTTCATATATGCCGGCGGTGGTTGTGGTGGTTTCCGCCTTAGAAAGATCAGGACCACCGTGGGTGTCGTAAACGGTGACTAAGTGACACACCAGGAAGTCGGGCAGCAGCGCCTCCTGTGTACTAACTACCAGCTAACTGCCAACTGACATGTACAGACGCCAGCACATCAAGCTATCCCAATCTGTCAAATTTCGACAATTGAAATTGAACCTTATGCTTTTGTGATAAAGTTGAAAATCCATAAAATAAATTTGACAGATTGGGGTAGCTCGATGCGCTGGCGTCTGTACATCGCGGCGACTACGGCAAATCCCTCCAAATGGCAACGTTATACATAGAAACCTTTGGGGGAGGCCTATACCCAGCAGTCGATGATATCAGGCTGATTATATAAAGTTAATATGGAGAGTGAGTGAAGAAAGCTAAGATTTTTATATAATAGGCATTTATGGGGCAATGTATAAGATTCTATAACAAACATCCCAGTGATATCCCAGAAATGTCTATGAATAAATTTAAAAGAATTATAAAAGCCAAATTGTGTAGCAGGGCTTACTACAAAACTTCTGATTATTCAAGTGACAAAACAGCTTGGGATTGAGTCGCTCTAAATTAACACATTTAAATACAATGCAACTTTATGTAAGAAATAAATATTTAAAAAATGGATTCCTTCTGGCAGTGTTTCTTAGTAGCTGCCACGTCATGCACTGCACGGTAGGGAAAAAATGACGATTCCCCACAAATGTAATATTTTAACGGAATAAATGACTTTTTTTTTATTTTTTCATTTTGATATAAGTAAATTATTTTATTAAAAAGCCATACACACACTACCATGCTTTTGGCACACTGACCAATGAGTGTCAACACTGAGAACAAATTAATATTATTTATCTGTATTGTCTATAGTCTTTGAATTTAGAAATTCAATGTTCGAAAGTAATTTTGGCCCAATGCAACGCGGATAAAGACGCATCGGGGCAGTGTTTCATTTTCAAAAATTGGTGTATGTTCGAGCTCCTATGTGTAAATATGGTGGATTTTTAGACATAACATCTTCGACAACGTACAAAGGTGGTGGAAAGTGCGATTTTGCCGTGAATTTTGATTTTCCGTATTGATTTGAAAACTTCATAGAAGCCTCTTGTAAAGTCATTACTGGAGTAGGACTTTGACTGGACTGTGACGGACTTAACTTGACTTGGACTATGAATAAATGACAGAAATGCTGAACATGCTACAATCAGACCATTATTTATTGGGACTGAAGGATTTAATATCCATGGTCAATAAAAATCTGAAACAAATTCATGTTTGAATTTCGAACAAGTGCGATCTCTAGTACACATGGCTACATATCAAATTATCAATTTCCAATATAAGCTGGCCTGTCATTGTATGGAAATCCTATACAACGCAAGATCAGCTTTTACTGGAAATGTATAGCTTGATATGTAGCCGTGTGAACAGTATAAATAAAACTATTCACGTTTTGCTTTTTAAAAAAAGAACAGACATTACTCCGTTGATACAATGTACCCATCTACGGAAGTTTTGCTCAATATTCTCACATCATCATTAGGTATTGTTATATCACACAAGCAGCATATATGAATTTACTACATGAATCTCACGAATGATGTCATTTCCTTGGATACACTGTGACCTTGATTGTGTCCTTACTACATAGGCCGGAAGGGCGGTTTTCGTAGTGCAACTGTATCCATTAAAGTGTCATCCATTAGGCAAGCCGAGTAATTTTTGGACGATTCGTAGGAATCGTGCGAATTGACTCCTTTAAATAATATTATTTTTTCTGTAGGCGATTGGCACGAAGCGTGCGAATCATCCATCAGGCAAGCCAAGTATTTTTTGGACGATTCGCACGAATCGTGCGAATTGACTCCTTTAAATAATATTATTTTTCTGTAGGCGATTGGCACGAAGCTAATTTATTGGTGTACGAATCGACACCTCCAAAAACATGTAGTATTTAGTATTAGTACACATTTTATTGTAAGGAATAAAAAAATTTAAGTACTGTCGTACTCAGCCGTCACTATATAACTATAACTAAAAAATAATCCATTTTAAATAAAAAATATTTACTTGAAAGTAACAAATTGATTTTTTATAATAATTATCACTTAAAACGTGGTGTAAAATATAATATTATTTAAAGGAGTCCATTCGCACGTTTTGTGCGAGTTCGATTCGTGCGAATCGTTCAATAAGCCTTAAAATATTTTGACTTACTTCAAAAGAAGGAACTTTTCAATTTACTATATCGATATTTTTGTATGTATGTTCCTCGGTTTCTCCGTTGTTTTTTATTTAATAAACGATAATACCTCCTTAATCAATATGGAATGCTTTTGGAATGGTTCCATATACAATTTGTTTCAATGTTGTTACAAAGAAGAATTTTAAGTCGTGGAGCTGACAGCAAAGAATGTCACCACCTCATGCCATTGAGAGGCGTAGAAGTCAACCCGAGCGAAAGAGCAGCAGCGTCTTCCTATGTACTATGACCATCATACCGCTAGCGCCATTCCGTCTGCCAAGCGGTTGTTATCGTATGGGCAGTGGTTACCCTTTGTGTCAGAGTTGTTCAAACCGCCCTGATATGGCTTAACGACTGTTGTCTAATAACTACGACCGGGACTGATAGCTTAACGTGCCCTCTGAAGCACGGAGACGCTCAGAACCACTTTGGTGGTCACCCATCTATGAACTGACCGCGAGCCTAATTGCTTAATCTCGTCTATCACTTACGGAACAGTGAGAACATCTATCTATGAGCGCCTCATGTAATAGTTATTGAACCTAATCGAACCTAACACTTCATTATATTTATCTTACTTAGTTATCAGCAGTGGAATGTCACACTAATGCCGATGCATTAGTGTGACATTCCACGGGATTCGGCCACTGTTGCAGAACATGGACATACCCAAAGTCCCGGGACTCTAAAGATTTACCATAAATCAAATATTACTAATAAATAAGTAATTTGGAAACGACTACGAAACACGGCATTGGAGAGTAGGTATATACTAATGACCAAAACTCTGTAATAATCAAATGAGCTGTTCGTGGTTATCATCATCAACCATTGTTTTAAGATTTACAAACATAATATCGCAACGCTCTGCCATACACACGTGAGAATCCATTGACGAAACTCTGAGATGAATTGACAATGGAAGGAAGAATATTCTCCCTGTGACTGATCGATCCGAACGCATATTTTCACATGGCCAGTGGAATGTCGCTACAAGTTCTTCGTGGAATACGGTTCATAATTTACGGTGGAAAAAGTACATGTGTTTATTGGCCAATTTAGCTTGTATTTTAATAGATCGGACGATGTAAGGTCCCAATATAAGGGATAGCAAATAATTACTATGGGGAAAGGACAAGAAAATATATAATACCTAGGTTGTTTAATAAATATAGTGCATTACGAGATGACACAAAGATTTATTGTAAGATGAGGTTGAAAAAGAAAATTAAACAGGTTTTATGATATGATAAAATAGTTAGTAGTGTGTAAGATACTTAAAATAACTTTAGTTATGAGAAAGTAAATCTGTTGGTAAACGAGCGAATCGCCTACAAACTGCGTAAGCCGTTTGGCGATTCATACAGGAAAAAACCCTTATTAAAAGTAAATAAACAAAAATTGCCTTTTTATATTTTCCTACTTGCTTGTGCATATTATAGACAGAACCATTGACAATATGTAGTAAAAATATTAGACTTAAGCTAGATAATTAAACTTAAACATAATCTCTTGACAATAACTTGATACGAGCTAGCTACATATCATTGCTATTATAAAATAAATTTTATAAATGTTTTCATACATCAATACAATGTGTACCTAAATATCTATGTTACTAGAAATAATAATGAATACAACTATATTACTACAAACATGTTCTGACTATTTACAAGCGCTTTTTTAAAGTCTACGTGAATAAAAACCTTTTTTATTTATTGCGGGCGGGAGGGCGGTGCAAATAGCATCCCGGCATTTAACTGACAATTAGCGGAATTAACACTAAAATTGATTTTGTATTTTGATTGTATATATTGTATTGGTAGATTTCTGCAAAGTAACGCCTGATTACATTAATTACTTTTCTATATTAATATTATAAAGAGGTAACGTTTGTGAGTTTGTGTCGTTGTAAGGGGTAATCTCTGGATCGACTAAACCAATCTTCAAAATTATTTCACCAATAGAAAGCTACGTTATTGTGGAGTATCATAGGATATGAATCATCATCCTAATTTTTATTTATCCTGTACTTTTAACCCGAAGTATTACGCGGGACAAACGGAAAGGGACAAAAAATATTTATAACCCGGAACGAAGTCCGCGGGCACTGGTAGATAAATAATAAATTAAAAAAATATATATTATATCCACTATTTCTGTTACAACTAGTAGGTATATGCGTAATATGCGTTCTATATCAAATCATAAACCACCTTAAACGTTCTTTTAAATATATTTTAGTTAGTAGTTAGTTGTTAGACATGTGACATAATTATAGACTAAAAGACACGGCTAAATGCTTGACAAATGAATGAGCATTAAATCGCTTTACAAGTCGCCGATCACCGCGCGGCCTTGCGTGCTCACTCCATATAATTGTGGTGTAGCAAATATTATGTACCAAAAGTTATTGCCGTAATAAATTGCTTATTTCATAAATTGCTTTATACAAACCATAATTATAATAGCATAACTTAATTATGTACGTTACAAATAAGATTATTATAATAATATGGAATACTTACTTACGCACTTTGGTGATTTATTTTTCTAAAATATGACAACTTCCGCATTACGGAAATTAATCCTTGTGTTTGGTACAGACGCCAGCCAGAAATTTGACAGATTGGGGTAGCTGGATGAGCTGGCATCTGTACTTTACATACACTTAATCGACGGACACTAAATACACAGATATTTGTGTGCATGAACATGTCTGTTTGTTTCGAGTCTAATATTTTTAAGCAAGCATATTGTCATCACAAACGAATAATAGTATTAATGTAAACAATCGTTGGTTAATCAAATAAATAAATAAATAAATAAAAATAAAAAGTAGATAATTACACCCAGACTCAGGACAAACAGACATGTTCATGCACACAAATATCTGTCCTGGGAAGCAAACCCACTGCCTGCGGCGATTAAGCCAAGTATTAACCAACCACTCCAACCGGCCCGTCAAAGATTTTGTTAGTCACAAGTTCACTTTGTGATCATCAAAATGCCTATTATAATAGCAATTAAAATTGAATGTTAATTCTTCGAGATTATGTAGTTTTAGACATTTTTAGTGGTAGCTATATTTAGTATTATTATTATATTTAGTAGGTAGGTAGGTAGTTAGAGGTAGTATATTTTTCTAATTAGAAAAAGTAATTAAATCGCGTTTTGGGATCAATAATAATCTTCACTAAATAGTAAAATTTGCTCTATATGATATTTAATAAGCGGAAGACCACCAATTTGGCTCATGTCAGCGCCTTAATCAACATTATTTTGTGGTACACTTCACAACTGCACGTGTGGCGCAGCGGCTACAGGCAGTCGCCATGAGCTATTATCGTAAAGTTTCATTGGTAGTTTTTACGTGAAAGAGTAACAAACATCCATCCATTCATACTTACACACTTTCGCGTTTATAATATTAGTAGGATAACGCCCAGACTCGGAACAAACAGACATGTTCATGAACACAAATATCTGTCCTGAGTGGGAATCGAACCCACGACCTGCGGCGTGTCAAACCACGCCACAGGCCTGTCCATGTTTTATGTTGCATCCTGTATATATACGATTGTATCTGTATATACGACGGTTTACCTGCATCTTAAGTGATGGAATGTTACCGAGTTAAATTATTACTAATATATCTAGTGTATTGCAAGTGGCTATTGCGTCACTAGTCGTAAGAAGATTGCGCGCCAGCGCCAGTAACTGGTAACCCTGCTAGTGAGAGCACTAGCAGGGTTACCAGTTACTAGACTAGAGTTACATACTAGCTATAAAATGTTCAATATGGAACGTTCGGTGCTTCACCCCGACTCGCACTTGATTGGTTATATTTTTTACCGAAGATGATATGTTGTAAATGCGTAAAATTTTCGTTTATATTGCATATAGTACAATGCTAAGAGGAATCGTGCGTCGTGCTACATGGACCCTTCACCCGACTGGAGCCCTTGCTCGACTCTGTAGTCCGGTGAAGCAGTGAAAGCCTCATAAGCTAACTGTATTCGACATGTTATTTTTTTTCCGGATTGTTAACAGCGCCACTTATATTACGGCCACTATAATTTATGCTGCACCCTGTATATATACGATTGTATCTGTATATACGACGGTTTACCTCTATGGTTTACCTGCATCTTAAGTGATGGAATGTTACCGAGTTAGTTTATTACAGATACATCTAGTGTATTGCAAGTGGCTATTGCGTCACTAGTCGTAAGAAGTCTGCGCGCCAGCCTCTCACCAGCGGGGTTACCAGTTACCCGACTAGCTATAAAATATTCAATCAATAACGTTATTATTTAGGTATTATTTAGTAGCTTAAAGATAGAACAGGTTTCTTTCGCCCACTCTCTACGTAGCTACTGGGTAATATCAATTGCACAAGACACACTAATCACAGAAAGGTGCTGAGGTACAGACGCCAGCACATCAAGCTTCCCCAATCTGCCAAATTTCTTTTATAGATTTTCAACTTTATCACAATTATATAAGGTTCACTTTCAATTGGGGAAATTTGACAGATTGGGGTAGCTTGATGTGCTGGCGTCTGTACAATACTTGAAATGCTAAATCTCTTTTTGAAGTGAAAACTTGTTTAGGCTAAAAGTGCTCAAGGAGATTTTACAAATATCATGGAAATCGCTTCATCGTCATTTCTCGCTTCGCATGAGCTATATGTATACTGTGTACCTATATAATACATATTTATGAGTCCTTTTTGGGTGAACCAAAAACGTGAAACTCATCGTCATCGCACGCTTCCCCGTGAGCTACATGTATAATTAACATGTTGAAGTAACCGAAAAAACATTCGTTAAAATTATATGTTTACAAATAAAAAAATGCGCAAAGCAAAAATTGCTTAGGGTACTAGGGTAATAGGCTGCGGTGGCAGTAAGAGAAGTGGCCGCCACATAAAAGCAGCGGACGGCAGCGACCTGTTTGTGGCGCAGTCGCTGTACCCGACTGGCAGGAGTCGGCAACTCGGGAAGACCAACTAGAGCCCTCCCAGGGTAAGCGTCCCGACAACCTGGGACATGGCGCAAAAGGGGAGCCCGGAGCACTATACTGGCATTCTCGGGGCTCACCCCATCAGGCGTCAGATGAAGTCCACGGCAGGTTAGGTTTAGTCGGTTCGAGTCAGCAGACAGTTTTGAATGCATTAAACATTCCCTATTTTACCCTCTTTATTCCCTGATTACATGTTTTTAAGGATGACAATGCCCTCCGCATTGTCATCCTTAAAAACATGTTTTAGTACAGGCATTTCAACAAAGTAAAACATTAATAAACTGGCAACATTATTAAAAAAAAATGAAAACAATAGAAACGATTTTAGATTTTCTAACAAGTAAATAGTTTTATAGCGAATTGGAGTTCTTTTCTTAAATCTAAACTTAGGTATCTAATTTCGTGCAAATCTATTGCACAACTTTTCTATTGTTTACATCTTTCATCTTATTAATGTTGCCAATTTTGCTACAAAAAGAAACATATTTATTTTTGCTGCTCAGCTGAATGTTTAGCCTGCACACACGGCCACATCTCAAATGCTTCTGACCTTTCTCGATCGCTCTGTTTTAAAGTCCAAGTCTGACATGACGACCATCTGTCTTTATTAAAGAACGATCTCTATCACCAAGCCGTACTTGTAATACTGAAGATACGTACAGCAGTATATTTAACAGCCCTATTTGGCAATGTTGACTCAAACGTTTAACTCTACAAGCAGCAATATGTACCTGTGTTTGTTCTGTACACTCACGGTTGCTTTATGAGTGTCAATATTCAATTCGCAATAAACTAACTGATGCCAATGAGAATTTAGCGTGTTTCGCAACACTCGTGTGTGCCAACACCATGCACGGCCTTAAGGTACAGGAGACAGAACAAATACAAGGTAAAATGCTTGCTTTTCATGCCCCTGGAAGTGGGTTCAATTCCCACCCAAGATAGATATTTGTGTGTAATGAACATGTGTGTTTGTCCTGAGTCAGGGTGTAATTATCTATATAAGTATGTATTTACAAAAGAAAAGTCGTATCACACTAATATTATAAAGGCGAAAGTTTGTGAGTGTCAGAGTGTGAGTGTGTATGTTTGTTACTTCTTCACGTCTAGACGGCTGGAGTATACTGAATAGGCCTGTTAGAGTGGTTGGCAAACGCCGGAGGTCTTGGGTTCGAGTCCCACCCAGGACAGATATTTGTGTGCATGAACATGTCTGTTTATCCTGAGTCTGGGTGTAATTATCTATATAAGTATCAATGTTTTTACAAAAGAAACGTAGTATATGTAATATATCAGTTATCTAGTTTCCATAGTACAAGCTCCGCTTAGTTTGGGATCAAATGGTCGTGTGAATAATGTCCCATGATATTATAATATTCGCGCTGCCCACCTGTCTTACAGGATTTAATATTAAGGAACAAGGTAGAGACAGCAGGTGACACGCAGGCGTGTACACAATATCTACCTGTTCCTGCAACAAACTGGTTCAGTTTGCAACAGTAGTCACCCCCTAATAGATTAATCTGACAAGTACGTAAAGTTAGTTAAGTTTATGAAATTTTTGAAATTGCGTTATATTTTTTTACTATTAATATGTTAATTGCAAATTTAGGAAATCATAAATTTAATCGTCCGGTGGGTCTCGATCCTGGACCATCTACCAATCCGGGGTAACCTAATCGGGACCCGCCGGATGATTAAATTTATGATTTCCCATTTTTGAGATTAGATTAACGCTTGGCATTACACATTCATTGCGTTAAGAAAATGGGACACGAATAGATTGTGTCAATGAGGGTTCGCAGTCCACGGTGCGGTGGTGAAGCTGTAAACGCATAAGGAGCCATATGTAACTCATGTGGAAAGGAATCGAGCCCACGATCCACGGGTTATCTGGTCCCATGTGCTTTAATCACTCCGCCACCTCCCGTGGTCTTCGAACTCGAATTGACACAATTCGATGTCCCATTTTCTTAAAGCAAATAAGACACTGAGCATTAGTTAGAAATGTATATGTAACTTCGAAAGTGATTTTGATTACAAAGCCGCTCGGACTCTCTAACTCCTGCCTGTTTCCGACCAACTGTATTCATAAGACAACAGACTAGACAACTCAAATAATTTCTGATTGTAAAACATACAATGACGACAACGACCTCAACAAAAACAAAATTAATATGCGGCCATCTCGAAAACATTTCTATAGCCATTAAAATCTGTTCATAGATAACGAAAAAATTGGGTAAAATATATACATGGTTGAATTAAAAACTAATTTTGAAGTTAAGTTAGCCTACCAGGGTTGCTGTGTGGCTGACGGTATAGAATATTACAACCCCATCTCATCCCGTGGGGGGCGTAAAAGTAAATCCGAGGGAAAATCTATCAGAGAACGAGCAGCAGCGTCTCTCTGTGCGTCACCACATACTGCGATCACCAACCCGTCTGCAAAGCGTGGTGATTATGGAATATCCTTCCAAATGATGGACACCACTCCATTGTGGAAATCTTTTGAGGAGGCCTTTCGGCTAACATGATGAAATACAAGCGTTTCTGGGTGAACGCACTTTACTGATGAATGGCCTATTGTTAATGCCAAATTGACAGGTGCCGATAGTATTTTTTTAGACGTACAATTACTTCTGTTAGTAATCGTTTAAGGTTATAAAAGTAGGCGACTGAACCCCGCGCAATTTATTTCTAACTCGAATAAACAAGATTTTTTAGTTAGATCAATATCTTTTCCCATAACTGTCCAGGCTGTGACATTTTGCATATTATGATGTAATCATATCATAAAGCATACCCATCATCATCATCTTATCAGCCGAAAGACGCACACTGCTGGATAGAGGTCTCCCCAAAGCTCTCCACAATTGTCGGCCTTGTACCTACTACCCGTATCGAGCGACTTCCAGCGACCCGAGAAACTTTCTCCCTCAGTTGCCGTCGGTTCTACGAGTTACGAGCCCTGCACACTGCCACTTCAGATTGGCAATTCTTCGGGCTATGTCGGTTACTTTGTTCGGCTGCGGATCTCAGGATTTCTGATTCGATCTCGCAGGGAAACTCAAAGCACTCCAATGCTTTTGGGTGAACTTGAGCCGTCTGATAAGACCCTTAGTGAGCAATCACGTCTCTGTTCCGTAAGTCATCATCGGCAAATCGAAGACTTTCGACTTGAGACACTGCGGTATTTGGGACGAGAAGATGTTACTTAGCTTTCCTAACGCTGCCCAACCGAGTTGGATTCTACGATTGACCTCCTACTCAAAGTTGGACCTACCTAGTTGGATGGTCTGTCCTAGGTAAATAGACATATGGCTCTTTTAAAACTATAAGATTAAGGCCTTCAACTATGGAGTTGGCAGAGGTAGAGGTTTCTAATTACGACATTGGAGCAAAGGTTTAACTGTAACTCACCTCACTTCACGCATTAGAGTGAATTCTAAAATTTCGAAACAAAAGATATAGGAAATACCCAAAGCACAAAAATACGAGCAGGAAGAAGATTAAGGATAAGAACTTTACGACCACCTCACATATTTCTGGCAGTCATTAAGCGCTGTAAATAGACAATTTTATCTATTTAAAGGTCGCAACCAACTCGCTCAAAGTCAACTGAACTGCATAACGTTTGTCACTTCCGTAGACATTTGCAAAGCAACGTTACCTTGACGGCAAACTCATTACGCGATTGGTTAAGCATAAAAGCGCACTCCTACTCGGAAATAAGTCCACAATGATTTCTTTAATCATCTGTAATTTACAACGACCCAAATACAAAAGAAAGTGAAACCTGAGTCATTAACTTCCTGTGATTGATGTGATCTTTCAATAAACCATGGGTATACATACAGGTTGTACAGTATGATAATAATGGACTGTACTTACATGATGTACAGACATGAAGACGCTACCTCCATGATGAGAATTAATGAGGGGTAATTCAACCTATGAAGGGGATTTGTGTGTCTCGGCGCAAGTCACCTATGTAGGTTGCCTTAGCTGTTATTAACTCGTGGAGAAACTAGACTTTTCATTATTTCTTTCCTATTTCTAACCCCCATATCAACAACGACGGGGTGTTTTAGGTTTGACATGTCTGTGTGTGGTGTCGTAGCACTCGCACGGAATAAACAATTTTGCTTTGTATTTGTTTTGTTTGAAAAGAATGTTGAAAATCGTTCCAAGATGGCCGTCGCCAGAAAATGGCGGATAAGATATTTGTCACAATTCCCTCAAAATGGGTAAAAAATAAAATAAAAATAAAAAAGGTTTTTATTCACGTAGACTTTAAAAAAGCGCTTGTAAATAGTCAGAACATGTTTGTAGTAATATAGTTGTATACATAATTATTTCTAGTAACATAGATATTTAGGTACATATTGTATGAAAACATCTAATGAAAGGGCTTGACTAGTAGAATACGATACTTAGAGAATTTTGGGGATCTTTATAATGATTAATTTGATTTTATTGTTATTTAGTCATTTTTTGCAGAATCTAAGACAGTTTTAGAGAGACAGACAGGCCCACTGGGATGTTGCTCCTGGATTACAGAAGTTGCAGTAATGGGGAAGAACATAGGACTAGGCGCTTAACTATCTAAATTTTACTTAATATAAATGAATATCTTGGGAGAACTAACACACTACCATCTGATCCCAAACTAGACAGACTAGATAAATTACATTCTGACACAGAACAAATAAATGTGCTTATCACACAACGACGTTTCCTGATTACTGACTTGGTGCAATCTTGGCTTTACCTTAATAAATAGCATGGCAAACGAACAAGGGGGTCACCTAATGGTAAGTGATTACAGCCGCCCATGGCCGCAAGTGCATTGCCGGCCTTTAAGAATGGAATATGATTATACTGCATTGCAAAAAGTTTTTTTTTTGAAACGCATAGTGGTAGACGACCATTCATCCAGGTGATATGATGAAATTTCCACTTCTGGTGAGAGGGTCTGTGGCAGACCGTGGCTTCATTCGAACAATTCCTCAGAACACTTCACATAATGTGTCGCAAGCATCATAGGGAAAGGTGAACCGTATGTTGATTTGGTAGCATAAAAAGTGTTACTTAGACTTTGAACCGCTAGCGTTGAATCGCAAACGCTATGCAAATGATGAATATTTACGCAACGAGCGAGCGACAGTGACAATAATTTACTGGCGACCTCGACCTTGCCGCCAAATGCTCCCACAGATTGCCGAATGCAAACTGAGCAGAACACTACGCACTGTGCCATTTCCAAGCACCCACTTGCACTTCGTTATTCGGTTATACCACAAACTAGGACGAGTTATAAATAAATTTCGATAGCCTTTAACTTTTATAGCCACAGGTTTTAGGCAGGTAGGTAGTTTAAGGCCGCCATGTTTTTTTAAGCGTTATTTTTATTGCACAAATCTTTTGATTTGCGAATCTATAATGATCAATAATACCATAACTGTAAAGTGATAATCAAAACAGTGCAGATATATAAATATCGCATAACCGAAAGAGCAATGTTTGCGCAAATATAATACCTGTCATCTTCAATAAAATGGAATCATATGATTGATTAGATAATATAATTCTATGGAGAGGTTAAAAAATTACCTCTCAACACTCATCATCATCATTACAGCTAAATAAGTCCACTGCTGGACAAGCCTCCCTCAAGAATCGTCTTGGGGGGATATGCCATAATCGCCACGCTTGGCAGGCGGGTTGGCGATCGCAGTAAGATGGTCATAGTACTCAGAAGGAAGCTGCTGCCCATCCTCTGGTAGATATTCCCTCGGGTCGACTTCTACGCCCCCCACGGGATGAGATGGGGTGATGATATTCTGATTCTGATATTTGTCGCCGTCACCACACAGCAGACCTCTCAACACTGCTTGCTGAAAAATGCTAATATTCCGTGCAAGAATTCCGAGCTGATAAGCAAATGTAAATCCATGAATCAATGTATATATAGTATAAATATAACATAAAAAAATTGTGTGCTATATTAAGGCAGAATGTACAGACACAATCACGTCTAGCTACCTCATCCTAATCAGTCGAATTTCCCCAATTGAGAGTGAATTATGCTTGTTTTTTTTTCATATCAGAGGTCGACAAACGAGCAAGTGGGCCACCTAATGGTAAGTGATCACCCCCGCCCATGGATACTCGCAACACCAGAGGGATCGCGGGTGCGTTGCCGGAATGGGGACCCCAATGTGCTCTGGCGACCTTACTCACACTCGCAAATACAACATTAAAATTACTAATGTTATTATTAAGGAGTGTCTTCTGTAAGTTGGTAAAGAGGTAAAGTTGAAAATCTATAAAAGAAATTTGACGGATTGGGGTAGCTGTAAGTGCTGGCGTATGTACAAGGATTCTTCACAATTAAGTATTTTAACAATGTTAGGTACCTACATTCAAAGCAAATAAAAATGATCTATTCTAAATAGTTGAAAGTATTTTTTATGAATGACTAGCTGACCCTGACGACTTTTTTTTTCTAAGCTTTTGTTTTAGAAAACGCTTATATGGGAAAAAGAAAAGGGCTGTTTTTAGGGTGTTCCCGGCAATTATTCGAATTTTTCTCAGCTTCTAAACCTACCCTAGACCCCCACGAACATTTCAACGCCAAGATAAGATAAATCCGTTCAGCCGTTCGAACAGCAATTGATTTATATATATATATATAGATAAATAAAGACTCTGATGTGTGATGCAGTGTTGGCAATATAACTAAGTCTGTGTGTACAGAGTCGATGCTTGATAAAGAAATGATCAATTGTTGACTAGGTAACATTTGTCATGGATCGTGATGGTATCATCCGTCTGGTGCCACCAGCTCACGGCCAAATTAATTGCTTCGCCAGAATAAATGTTATTGTGTCAAGGCTGCGCAGTTTCATTTCATTATATACTAACTAGCTATTATACGAATAGATGACCCATTTAAAACGCATGATTACATGTAATTTTATTGTTAAATTAATCCAAAGAGCTAATCTATTTTAATAAGCCCTACGAATGTACAGTCAACCACCAAACTGACTTTGACTGCACGTGTGGCGCATCGGCTAAGACTGTCGCCTCGCCGCTTCGTGTCGCGGGTTCGAGTCCCGCGGCGGACAACTATTTCTGTGAGCCATAAATAGTTGTTCTGATTGTGGATGTAATTTGTGTCAGTCTATTATATCTTTATAAAGTACCCCGCCACACGCCGACACAGGGATTAGATTCCCTAGTGCAGGTGCTGTCTTTAAAAACAAAACGGCGTTATAGTTGGAATATTATTATCAGTATTACGTAGGGGCAGATCAAATCTTGAGATATATAGACACATACACATAGACAATAGGCTTACATGACGCACCTCCGCCACGTTGGTTTAGCGGTAGCGTGCTCAACTGTAGATATAATATAATATAATATCTCGGGACAATGTCACACAGATCATCCTAGCCCCAAACTAAGCAAAGCTTGTACTATGGGTACCAGGCGACGATATACATACTTATATAGATAGATAAATACTTATATACATAGAAAACATCCATGACTCAGAAACAAAAATGAGGATAGATAATGAGGTCCTAGGTTCAAATCCACAAAAAAAATGATTATGAAATTTTTTTGCTGCAAAATTTCTCAGTATCCGTTTGGACACTGGATGTTGGTAGTATTACACCCCCATTGGTTCTGTGTCGACCAGACAAAGGTCGCATAAACATGCATTTCGCGATTGGAAAGCGCACCCATGCTCATAAGAATCATTTATGGGTCTTAGAAATAGTTGTCCTGTACAAGGCTCCTATCCGGACCATATCACACACATCATCAGCCTGATGTCGTCCACTACTGGACATAGGCCTGCCCCAAAGGTTTTTCTAACGTTGCCATTTGGAGGATTTGCCGTAGTCACTGCGCTTGTTGAGTTGGCGACCGCAGTGTCGGTGGTAGCTAGTACACAGGTGATGCTGCTGCCCGACTACCTGGTGTATCCCTTAGTCGCCTTTTACGACCCCCACGGGATAGTATGGGGTGGCCCTGTCATTCTTTCTGGGCTGGAAACCACACGGCCAACTGCCCGGACCATGAGGACACAAAGTTATAGTAACCGAATAGTAGATTTAGTTTGATGAGCTAGCTTGTAGCGATCATCAAACTTAATCTGCTTTTCGCTATTATTTGAAACTTAGGTAAGTTTCAAATGAAACTTAGGTAAGTTTCAAATGATACATACATACATACATAGACTCACGCCTGTTTCCCAAAGGGGTAGGCAGAGACAACGGATTTCCATTTGTCACGATCTTTGCATACTTCTTTTGCCTCGATTACTGTCATTATATTCTTCATACATGCTCGCCGGTTTAGGGTACTTCTGACCTGCCCTTTCTAGAGAACATCTCCAATTTGGTCAGAGAATGTTCGACGTGGTCTTCCCCTTCCGGTTGTCCCATTCACACAGGCCAGGTATACTTCTTTTATCAATCTTCTTTCATTCATCCTCTCTAAATGGCCAAACCATCTCAGCATTCCTTTTTCAATCTTTGTGACTACATCTTCTTTCACACCACAACGCTCTCTTACATCAGTATTTCGAATTCTGTCTCTCAAAGTCACACCACACATACTTCTCAGAGCTCTCATTTCCACTGCATTTATTTAACTTTTTTTTTTTACTTTACTTTTCAAATGATATTGACAAGTATTTCCGTTGTTGACCGTACAATGCACCACGTTGGCCTACTAATTACTTATCGTATGGGCAATGGTTACCCTAGTGTCAGAGTTGTGCAAGTCGCCCAGTAGGCCTCTGACATGGCTTAAAGACTGTTGTCTAATGGCTACAACCGGGACCCACAGCTAAACGTGCGTTCCGAAGCACGGAGACGCTCAGAAATTAAACCACTCAGGCGGTCATCCATCTATGGACTGACCGTGAGTCTACGTTACCAAAGACAATACATCAGTGGTCTAGATTGACTGCCTTCGAATCTTCAGCACGAGCCTTTTACATTATTTTCCATTGTGTTTCTTTGTTGAGTCTACATTATCATCCTTATGTTTACTTGCGCGGTGATTTCGTGGTTTTCCAGCAAATGTTTTACTAGTTTTAGTTCCGTCGCTTGTTAGTGAAATGGCTTACCATATGAACTGGAGGTTGCGGTTGCGCCTGTTAAAATAGGTCTGTCTGGACCACGTTATTAAAAAACTGCTTGCTATAAGAATCAAAGTTTTCAATCCCCTTTTTATACCTACTTGTGTTAGGAAAAACTAACACATAATACGTGTTGGTTTTTAGTCAATTATTTATTACTTATTATAATTTATTTTATTTGTTCTTTATTGCACACAGAAATACATATTTATATAAGACATTAGACATAGCATGTATACAGGCGAGCTTAACTCAACTATTAGTTCTCTTCCAGCAAACCTTTGTCAGAGTGAGAGCTTATATATAAAGGGTTACAAATAGGTTTCAATAATAATAATGTCCTCCTAGCCGACTTTCAGCCACGGCGGCCAGTCTCAATAGAGATTAGCCATCTGCGCGGGACATATTATAGTGCAAAAGTGTGTGCGCAAACACAGGAGCACTTTCTATTCACATCACTCTAATGACACCTAGTGACACGACCGGAAAGAGATCAGGTTCAGGAATTTATGAACATGTAGCTAGAAACTATCTACAACAAATCTTTTAATTTTAACTGTTTATCAAAGTTAGTTGTACTCCGAACTTAATTCTAATTGAACACCCTCAGGATTTGGTCGTCCATAATTGCCAATTAATTTGAATCATGTTTATCATCCTCATGTCAGCCAATTACATCCACTGCTGGACAAGAGGCCCCCACAAGCATGGGGACATATTCCATAATCGCCACGCTTGGCAGACGATCGCAGTATGTTTTTTTTTTTATAAAATAGGAATTCAAACGAGCCAGCGGGTCACCTGATGGTAAGTGATCATCGCCGCCGATGGTGCTCATAGTAATAATAATATCTAGGGACAATGTCACGCAGACCATCCTAGCCCCAAACTAAGCAAAGCTTGTACTATGGGTACCAGGCGACGATATACATACTTATATAGATAGATAAATACTTATATACATAGAAAACATCCATGACTCAGAAACAAATAATCGTGCTCATCACACAAATATTTGCACTTACCGGGATTCGAAACCAGGACCACCGGCTTCGTAGGCAGGAGCACTACCAACTAGGCTACGGTGATCGTCATTGTACACAGAGGGACGCTGCTGCCCGTTCTCTGGTAGACTGCTACGCCCCCCACGGTATGAAATGAGGTGGAGATATTCTATGCCGTCAGCAAAACAGCATGACGGCTACACAGCAATCTTGTTAGGTCATTGAAATTTATTACTTTCTTTGTAAAACATTACACAAGTTTAACTTTTTTATAATTCCTTCAACCTTAAAGTCAGTATACTATCTGAATTTAAAAAAACTGCGATCTGTAGCAGATACCTTGGTTTATTCATAAATATCATGAAACAAGTATTTCTTATTGACTATAACTCTACTTGTTTATTTGAACGAACCCACGTCTATTACACATTTCCTCTTAAATACGAATTGGTATCGAAACAAAAATATGTATGTTTCTCAAAACATTTACTCGCTCTGTGAGAATATTTTTCTGTTATTAGAGGTTCACGATAAATTATATTATTAAACCTTGAAGTTGAGTTATATATCCTCGCAAGTATCTTGCTTCTTTTCCGTCTTTTTTTCCTTCAAATAATTAGAAAATAACTATCGTAAGATAGACGGCCCGTAACACGGGTTCAAATAATTTTATCTACTTATACTATAATCGAACTAAAATCAGTCAACAACCAATCAGTACAATACCATTTCGTATTTTTATTAAAGACCACACTAGTTATGTTACACTAGTGTGTTATAATTTATAGACACAAAGTACACCCAGACTCAGAACAACTACTTATTATGGGCCACACAAATAGTTGTCCAATGCGGGTCCCAATAATCGAACTCAGGCATGACTCGGCGAGGCGAATTTATTAACCGCTGCCGGAATACCTAGCTTTACTAACCCTACGTGGTAAACAACCCTACGTCGGGATAAAAAAATTGTAAATATTTACTGTTCAAAAATATAAATGACAATAAACTATCGTAGTACAAAATAGAAAATTGTTACTTTTATCAGTAAAAGTACCACTTTTAAATGTTATGAAAAGATTAATAATAATCTAACCAAAACTGACATTCTAAAATACTAGTAGCATCGTGACCAGAAGGCTCTCGAACACTTCCACGTTCTATGGGAGTGCTGCGTTTTTACCTAAGAAAGCCTTCGGGTCACGCGAGATTTCAAACAAACGGTTAGAGAAGTCAGGAAAAACCGTTAAGGCCGACAACCAAACCAAGCCTACTGTTGCTCAACATAATGTTCACATTTCTAATAGCAAGTAGCTCCGTAATTACTGTAGATTTACCAACACGTACTGGTAGCCTACAAACAATCATTTGGTAGAAAAACCTTCTCATTAGAACTAGAAACAAGCTGTTTACGTCACAATAACAGACTTTATACCATTACCAGGCCTCATAAAACGCCCACACGTTAATTATTAAACCTTTTATTTTATTTATCTTGGACCACCTGATGCTATCAGTCGCTCTTACATAACCGTGGAAAGTGGACTTGTCCATACCATATCAACAATTGAAGCTTCATCAAAATAATTTGGAAAGGACAAAAAGTCGTTCGAATATTCACAGAAAGTTGTCGCAGGAGCATCGCCTTCGCTTTCGTCGATCGAGCACGAAAGTACTTGCAGTATTGTAGTTCTATCCGGTTTTCTGACCTTGGTTAAACAACACGACCAAATAGCTTATGGTCTGCCGTGACTGTGCTATATAGAGCAACGTAGAAATCATTCGCGAACTTTTTTTGACGAACTTATCTCGAGCTGATCTAGTGAAAGTTAACCACTTTACACTTAGCAGTACAAATATGAATCATTTGTTACTTCTCTTTTTCAATTAACTTTAGTAGCAATGTAATAACGGTAGTAAATGTTGCGGCCCTTCCGGCCGTTATTAAAAAACTTTCATTACATGGAATTTATGGTCATCATACTTCTTTTTAATATCAATAAAGACGAACAAACAGAGCTGAAAATGTTCCGATAAATAGTTCCATCCAAACATCGATTAACACTGTTTGTATTAAAAGAAACAGATGTACAAAAATACAGCAAATATCTAAAAATATCAACACATTTGTTCATCGTGTTATTTTCACCTAGACAGAACGTTCCGTGAACGTTAGTTTCTAACACTTAAGATAAATCAACTAATGGACCAATTAAACTCAAACGTCTTTGCACAGATGTTATACGAATCGTGGAATCACCTTCACAGTGCAGTTAGATAGTCGCGGTAACGTTTCACACTAGACCGTTCAGTGATTTCACATAGAAATCATGTTACTGCGATAATTATCGATTCAATTTATTACCTGGTCCATAAAATCCGAGAGTTCGATGACCGGAATTTAAAACATATACATCGATACGAGCTATTGAATGGAGAATAACGCCTAGAGCCTTTTAAGCGGCCGGAGGCGGAGTCCGACAATTTCTCTGTGAGTTTACCTCTTCGCGCTTATGTAACATTCAATTACGCGCCCGTAATAGGTAGATCTTTGACAAATTATAAGCGGCCGCTCCAACGCTGGGACAATACAGACTTTCCTGGAACCTCATCATCATATAATAAGTCTATCAATCAACAAGATTAGTCCATTACAAACATGCTCGCATTCAAATCGGTGGAGCGTGACTGGCGTGGTACAACGAGCCGGCGGGTCCCCTCGCTGGGACTTTCACTGTGGCTTTATCTTCTGCATCATGAGCCCCCGAGCTGGCGCGCTGGCCGGATGGCTTGACTACACGGAAACCACGCTACTGACCAACTGGTATTACATAAAACCGACAGGATGACGTCGTTAAGTTAACATATTTCTTTGCCTATCTACCTTCTGTAGACACTTTACTAGACTTCCGTATTATTACATACATACATAGACAAACGCCTGTTTCCCAGAGGGGTAGGCAGAGACAACAGATTTCCATTTGTCACGATCTTTGCACACGTCTTTTGCCTCGATTACTGTCATTATATTCTTCATACATGCTCTCCGGTTTAGGGTACTTCTGACCTGTCCTTTCTTGAGAACGTCTCCGATTTGGTCAGAGAATGTTCGACGAGGTCTTCCCCTTCCGGTTGTTCCATTCACACAGGCCAGGTATACTTCTTTGGTTAATCTTCTTTCATACATCCTTTCTAAGTGGCAGAACCAACTCAGCATTCCTTTTTCAATCTTTGTGAATCCGTATTATTAATCTGAAAAAAACTTAAACTTATTGGATTATGGTCATTGTGTTTATGAAACGCTAAGGATAAGTAAAATACATAGAACAAGAATTTTCTTCAACTATACTTCTAAATTAATTCTCATTTTTTATATAACAACGTATTGCTGCTGTGTGGTGACGGCATAGAATATCATCACCCCATCTCATCCCTTGGGGGGCGTAGAAATCGTCCGAGGGAATACCTACCAGAGAACGGCTGCAACGTTTTTCTGTGAACTACGACCATCAAACACCGATCGCCAACCCGTCTGCAAAGCGTGGTGATTATGGCATATCCTCCCATTCTTTGGGGAAACTTGCTGACATGATGATGATGATGATGATATTGCTTCAGCTTCTTATATGCTATTGCATACAGTAGAGTATTGGATTGAACAAGCTATATCTAGTATAGAAGAGATAATTATAGGCTAAATTAGTATCACACTAATAATATAAAGGCGAAAGATTGTGAGTGTGTATGTTTGTTACTTCTTTACGTCTAAACGGCTGAAGCGATTTTAATAAAATTTGGTATGGTAGTAGTACTAGTAAGCTGTTTTTTATGGCATAGGGCGACAAACGAGCAAGCGGCTCACCTGATGGTAAGTGATCACCGCCGCCCATGTACGCCCGCAACACCAGAGGTGTCACGGGTGCGTTGCCGGCCTTTAAGAGTCAGCAAACAAGTGTTGCTGACCCTTCCCCCCCCACCCCAATGAGCTCTGGTGACCTTACTCACACGCAGAAACACAACACTAAAGTAATTAATGTTATTATTAAAGTATGTGTTCTGTAAGGTGGAGGTACTTCCCCAGTCGGGCTGCTCTTTAAGAGAATGAACGCTATGCCCTACCCCTCTTATGATCCCTTATAATACCTTGGATTAACACATAGGCTATAATTTATAAAGTTTAACGGGGATAAAACCGCGTGGCACAGCTAGTTAATCATAAAGTTGAAAAAGATCCCCCTAAATTCCAGATTCACCCAGTCTAGATTCTAATCTCATGCTAGAATAAGAGCATTCGACTATTGTCATTTGACTGGCCTGTTGACCCTGACTCTTAAAACAGAGGTCGTGGGTTAGACCCCAATCCAGGACATACTTGTGCGATGATTACGCCCCATCTCACGATGACTGGTAGGTTGTCCACTACTCTTTGCTAGATACATTTCTTTACGCTCTGAGAGTTCTATAAAAATTTTGTAAGACTATATATATCTCAACTAATGTCTCAAGAAATATGTAATTGCGATTTTCTCGCAAAAAGCTATCTAGGCTAACTAGCGGCCATGATATATTTAATTACGCACTGATATTCATGGTTACGTGAACAGTGTAATGTTGGGTGTAGAGTTAATAGCTCCACAACTATGTGTAACCGAGAAAACTGGGGTCTTTTATGTGATATCAAGTCTAATATGAAGGTTATGTAACTTAGAGCAAAAAATACCTTAGTTTATAGGTTTGCGTTCATTTTAGACTTATACATACACTAGCTGTGCCCCGCGGTTTTACCCGCGTTAAATTTTATAAATTATCACAACTCCTCCCCCGTAGGTGATAGCGAGATAATATGTAGCCTATATGTTGACCCGACCTCTTAGTAATATTCATGCAAAATTTGAAGTAAATCCATACAGTACTTTTTGAGTTTAGCCCGGACATACATACCGACAAACAGACAAAAATTCTAAAAACTATATTTTTGGCTTCGATATCGAATGTAGATCACGTAACAAGTATCTTTTTTAAAAAATATTCAATGTACAGTTTTGACTTTCCTACGATTTTATTATTATAGATAGAAGATACGATTACAGAGGGGTAGGCAGAGACAATGGACTTCCATTTGTCATGATCCTTGCACACCTCTTTTACTTTGTTTACTAACATTATATTCTTCATACATGCTCGC
Source organism: Pseudoips prasinana (assembly GCA_951640165.1). Lineage (NCBI taxonomy): Eukaryota > Metazoa > Arthropoda > Insecta > Lepidoptera > Nolidae > Pseudoips > Pseudoips prasinana. The sequence goes on from OX621260.1 coordinate 24,998,734, forward strand.
TGGTTTAGAGTACTTCTGACCTGACCTTTCTTGAGTTCGTCTCCAATTTGATCAGAGAATGTTCTACGAGGTCTCCCCCTTCCGGCTGTACCATTCACACAGGCCAGATATACTTCTTTTGTCAATCTTCTTTCATTCATCCTCTCTGAATGCACAAACCATCCCAGCATACCTTTTTCAATTTTAGACTTATCTTGTGTAGAATTCTACCTACCAAGGGTTCGCTTTCTTCTTTCAGATTTTCAGACTGTTATATGTGAGAATACACATTGTCTCTGAAAATGTAATTTTTTTGTATATCAGAGGGCGACAAACGAGCAAGTAGGTCACCTGATGGTAAGTGATCACCGCCTCCCATGGACACTCGCAACACTAGAGGTGTCGCGGGTGCGTTGCCGGCCTTTAAAAGTCAGCAAACAAGTGTTGCTGACCCTTCCCCCCACCCCAATGAGCTCTGGCGACCTTACTCACACTCGGAAACACAACATTAAAATTATTAATGTTATTATTAACGAGTGTCTTCTGTAAGGTAGAGGTACTACCCCAGTCGGGCTGCTCTTTGGCGCGAGTACACAGTTTATAACTATATATGAAATTTATTAGTATATGGAATACCAATAAATAGTCAAATAATATAAATTGTGGTGATTGAAACCTCAGCCAGGCTTAACTCTGTTTTGTTTAAACAGAGTCAGGCCTGGCGGAAGTGCTGATGCCACTATTATTATTAATTGAGAAACAGAGGAGAAAATTAAACACATGAAAATATTAATATTAAAAGACAGTTATCATCATCATCATGACAATATACAAACCGATCGCAATCTACCGAAATAACTAAAACAATTAAAAACGAACAGAAAATCTATAGATCTACATACAAAATTAACAATTACGGTACACCACAAGGAAGTATTTTGGCCCCCCTCCTTTTCCTATTATATATCAATGACTTCCCAGACGCAATAAGCCATGACTCAATACTTTTCGCAGATGACACAACATTAATAATTAAAGATACAAATAAAATCCAACTAGAAGCTAACACAAATAAAACACTGGACAAGGCCATCAACTGGCTGAACTTAAATAACCTAAAAATAAATATGACCAAAACTAACATGATACAATTTCAAACTTACCAAGCAAACATAACCCCACTGAACATACAATATAAAGACACTCAAATAAAATGTGTAAATGATTGCGTATTTTTAGGTATTACAATAGATAAATTCTGCAGCTGGAAGCCACACATTGAAAAATTAGTGAATAAAATAGACCGATTTGTATACGTTTTAAAAAAAATAAGACAAACTGTAAACATTAATATACCACGCATATGTGTCATCCATAATAAGATATGGTATCATTGTTTGGGGCAATTCAGTCGAAATTGATAGAGTGTTTAGAGCTCAAAAAAAATGTATTCGTGCTGTAAGTGGAGTAAGTTTTCTAGACAGCTGCAAACCACTCTTCAGAAAACATAGAATATTGCCACTACCATGTTTGTATATATTAGAAATGTGTACATTTACAAAAAGACATTCGGAACTTTTTGAAAAATACGACATTTCATCCAGACATAGAGACCATATGAAATTGCCTCGAATAAAATTAGATTTTTTCAAGAAAAACGCCTACTGTATGGCTATTAAATTGTATAACCATGTGCCAAAAGACATAAAGAAATTGACATACAAACAATTTAGAAACAAATTATTTGACTTCCTTCTGAATAAAAATTATTATAATATTAGAGAATTCTTAGAAGACAGGACATTTCAAATATAATATTATTAATGTAAATGTTTTATTGTTATGTTATTGTATTGTTACTAAATTTGCACGCCCTAAGCGGCAGAATGTGTTGGATTCTGTATTCTATGTATTACTACCTGCTATTGTAACCACATTCTAGCAAATAAATAAATGATTGATTGATTGATTGAATAGAGAATCACTCTTGCATAATAGCAAATTCAAATCTTAATTGTACAGTCAAGCTAGATAAGGAATGTTCAGATCTTATAATGGAAAATAATGTGAACCCATCAAACATAAATGCCTACAATAAGAAAAACCAAAAAAATTGTATCAACCTGGTGCATCAAAATATTCAAGGTTTGATGGGGAAAGAGTTAGAATTGGAGTTGTTTTTGAATTGTAGCAATATTGATATTTTATGTTTAACTGAGCACTGGCTACAACGCCATCAATTCATTTCCAGCTTCAATAGTCACCAGGTTGCAAGCTCGTTCATCAAGGAAAAGTATATTCATGGTGGCTCTCTAATATTAATTAATAATTTGTTGAAGTTTAAAGAAAGAAGTGATGTTGTGAGCCTCTCTATTGAGCGAGTAGTAGAGATTTCATGTGTTGAGTTAGAGCGATTTATTGTTGTGAGTCTTTACAAACCTCCTTGTGCACCATTTGATACCTTTTCAGACATTATGGAGGATGCCTTAAATAAGTTATCTAATAGCCATAAAACTGTTATCATTTGTGGAGATTTTAATGTAAATATTTTGGAGAAAAACTCAACAAGTTGTAATTTTTTAAATTTGTTTAAATCCTTTAATTTACATCACAACTTTACAGAACCAACTATAGTTACTACCACAAGTGCTACATGCATTGACAATATATTTAGTTCTGCAAAACCTTTAAATAAATTAAAAATTAATAAGATTCAGTCAGATCATTCTGGTCAGTTGGTCACTTTTTCAAATTCTCCAAAGGTTCAAAGTACACAAATAAGTTACATACCATATAGTGAAAGCCGTTTAGGAATATTTAAATATAATATAGCAAGAAAACTGGCATTGTTGCCCTATCATAGTGATCCGGATCACTTGTACAACTCTTTATTCAACTTGATTAATGGTGAGTTCTGCTCAATATTCACACCCAAACAGTTGTCTGTAAGTAACCGTCTGATGTTCTGTGATTGGGCAACTCCAGGAATTTATAAAAGTCGCAATCAATTATATAAATTGTATGAAGAAAGATACTATAATCAAAATACGACTTTTCTAGAACATGTAAAACAAATGCCAAAACCTTCCGAAGAGCCTGTTCCATTGCTAAATCGTTGTACTTAAAAAATATTATAAAAAATTCGACAAATATTATTAAAACTACCTGGAAGATTATTAATACTGAGACGGGTAGGAAAAAATACGTAGTCGTGATTTTAATTTAAGAATAAATAATGTTGACATTAAAAGCGATTTAGAAGTTGCGACTGAGTTTGAAAAATATTTTTCTAATGTTCCAATCGATGTTACCAAATCTCTCGCGTCTTCTTCTGTATCTGCTGAGCTAATACTCCAGCAAAGCGTAGAGAAGTGTGACACAGATTTTGAATTCTCGGTGGTTAACCCTAAAGATATTTTGAATGCTTTCAAAAGTACATACATACATAGACTCACGCCTGTCTCCCAGAGGGGTAGGCAGAGACAACGGACTTCCATTTGTCACGATCCTTGCACACCTCTTTTGCCTCGATTACTGTCATTATATTCTTCATACATGCTCGCCGGTTTAGGGTACTTCTGACCTGCCCTTTCTTGAGAACATCTCCAATTTGGTCAGAGAATGTTCGACGTGGTCTTTCCCTTCCCGTTGTCCCATTCACACAGGCCAGGTATACTTCTTTTGTCAATCTTCTTTCATTCATCCTTTCTAAATGACCAAACCATCTCAGCATACCTTTTTCAATCTTTGTGACTACATCCTCTTTCACACCACAACGCTCTCTTATATCAGTATTTCGAATTCTGTCTCTCAAAGTCACACCACACATACTTCTCAGAGCTCTCATTTCCACTGCATTTATTTTACTTTCATTCTTTTTCTGCCATACCCAACTTTCACTTCCATACATTAAAGTTGGCACTAACACTCCATCGTGCACGGCCAGTCGAGCCTTCTTTGAGACTTGTCGGCTACTCATAAAGGCGTGTAGTGCCCCATTCACTCTGTTCCCCGCATTTACTCTTCTAACAATATCTTTCTCATATTTCCCATCTCTCGTAAACAAAGTTCCCAAATATACAAACTCTTTCACCTGTTCGACTTTCTCTCCTCCAACCACAATATCACAAGCTGTCGTGTATTCATCCCTCTCAAATACCATTACTTTCGTCTTACCAACATTCATTTTCATCCCTTTCCTTTCAAAAGCTTCATGCATATTTGTTACCATCACCTGCAACTCGTCCGCAGATAATGCAAGTAGAACTTGATCATCAGCGTACAGCAGACATTTGATGAGTAACTCATTCATCCTTACACCACATTCACTTTCTTTCAAGTATTTTAAACAGCTATCCATGAATAGGTTAAACAACCACGGTGACGCTACACATCCCTGTCTAACACCCTTTTGGATGCTAAACCACTCAGTGTATGACCCGTTAATCCTCACGCAAGCTCTGGAATCCCTATAAAGAGATTTCAGTGCTTGAACAGGGTTGTCGTCTAACCCATACATGGACAGTACCGACCAAAGCTCATTCCTCAACACTCTATCGTAGGCCTTTTCTAAGTCTACGAAGGCACAGTAGACCTTTTGGCTTTTGCCCAAAAACTTCTCTACTATGCTTCGCAGAGAAAAGACCTGATCCGTGCATCCCATTCCTTTTCGAAAACCCGCCTGTGCATCCCATATTTTCGTATCGGTTTCTTTCACAACTCTTTCAACCAATACTTTCGCATACAACTTACCAACGCGAACGACGCTGAGCAGACTAATGCCCCTGTGGTTTTTACAGTCTTGCCGTGAGCCTTTTCCTTTGTAAAGAGGTACGATGACAGCCTTGCACCAATCACTTGGCACTTGGCCGGTGTTATAGCACAGATTGAAAAGGCTGCACAGCTGACTCGCTATGACGCCATGTCCAGCCTTCAGCATTTTGGAAGTTATCCTGTCATACCCTGGTGATTTACCCGATTTCATACTCTTAATAGCTTTCACAATCTCATCCATTCCAATTTCATCCTTACAATTATTTTTGTCTATACCTAATGAACTACGTTCACTCTCTGTTACACTTCTATCATACAAACTCTCAAAATACTCCTTTCAACGTTTTAACACGCATTCTTCCCCTTTCACTATATATCCATCTTGGTCTCGGATGGAGTTCAGTTCTGAGGTTTGGGTTATGCCTCTTACTGATCTAACGGATTTCCAGAAAAACTTAATGTTCATCTGAAAATCCTTAGACAACCTTCTATCAAAATTATCCTTTTGTTCATTTTTCTTTTCGTTCACCACGTTCTTTACTATTCCTTTCATCCTTTTATAGTCATTCCAGGCTCTTTCTATATCTCCATTCGTCGCCTTATGCATTCGTTCGTTTGCTCTGGTGGCTAGCCAATCTAACCACGCTTTCTTCTTTTCACATACAACTTTTTGTACACTTTTATCCCACCAAATATTCTTCATCTTTCTTCCTCTTCTCCTCTTTATTACACCACATACTTCACTAGCTACACTCACCACACCTTCTTTGACTGACTTCCATAGCTCTTCTACTTCTCTTATGTCTTTAGATCCCTCAAACTTATCAATCAACTTACTTTTGTACTCATCTGCCACTCCTGCCTCTTGCAGTTTCTCTACTTTTATTCTCTCTAGTACACTCTTAGTCTCAGGGATTCGGTGGCGCCATCCTTTGAACAGACCACTTATTCGGCTCATCACCAATCATTTCAATTCAAAAGTATTAATATGAAAAACACTAGGGATCTGTGGGGTTTATCTGTTAAGACTATTTCATCAATTATAACTATAATCGCCCCACATCTAGCTGCTGTGTTCAATTGCTGTGTCGCATCTGGCGTATTTCCTGACTTGATGAAGTATAGCAAAATTATTCCATTGTTTAAAGCGGGTGATACTTCAGATCCTTCAAATTTCCGACCTATTTCCGTATTGCCCACTCTAAGTAAAATATTTGAAAAGCTAATGCTTAGCCAGTTGCTCAGTCACTTTAATATACATAATTTACTTCATCGGAAACAGTTTGGATTCACGAAGGGTTGTTCAACTATAGATGCAGGAGTCAATCTGTTAAAAAGTATATTCGCGGCTTGGGAGGACTCGCAGGATGCATTAGGTATTTTTTGCGATTTGTCCAAAGCATTTGATTGTGTTCATCATGACACTCTTGTCAGGAAACTACACCACTACGGTATCAGGAACAAGGCTCTCGAACTTTTGACTTCTTACTTGGGCAATAGAATTCAGAAGGTCGATATAAATGGTAAAAAATCTGCGGGATCCCCAGTGGTAATGGGCGTTCCACAGGGATCGATTCTCGGCCCATTCTTATTTTTAATCTATATTAATGACTTACCCTACTATGTAAGGGATAAACATGAGATTGTTTTGTTTGCGGATGATACTTCATTGACGTTTAAAATAAATCGACAATTACGCAATTTTGACGAAGTAAATGACGCAATCTCTAAAGTTGTTCATTGGTTTAATGCTAATAATCTTTTGCTAAATGACAAGAAGCTAAAGAAAACTAAAGTCATCAAATTCTCTACACCTAATGTGAAACAGGTGGCTACCAATGTACAGCTTAATGGGGCTGGATTGACCCCTGTTGAGTCAACTGTGTTCTTGGGTATCACAATTGATTCAAAACTACAATGGGGCCCACAAATAGAAAAACTATCAGGCAAATTAAGTTCTGCTGCATATGCTGTTAAAACTATAAGACGGCTTACTGATGTGGATACAGCTAGAATGGTTTATTTCAGTTATTTTCATAGTATAATGTCCTATGGAATTCTTCTCTGGGGTAGCGCTGCGGACATTAACACCATATTTGTATTGCAAAAAAGAGCTGTAAGAGCGATATATAAACTTGGTCCGCGAGAATCTTTGAGAGAGAAGTTTAAAGAGATTAACATTCTGACTGTGGCATGTCAGTATATATATGACAATCTAATTTATATGCATAAATATAAAGACTCCTTCTGTAAAAGGAGTGATACTCATAATATAAATACTAGATATAAGCATAACTTTGTGTTACATACCACCCGTCTCCACAAAGTAAGTAACTCTTTTATGGGGCAATGTATAAGATTCTATAACAAACTTCCCAATGATATCCGAGAAATGTCTATGAATAAGTTTAAAAGAATTATAAAATCCAAATTGTGTAGCAGGGCTTTCTACAAAACTTCTGATTATTTAAGTGACAAAACAGCTTGGGATTGAGTCGCTCTAAATTAACACATTTAAATACAATGTAATTTTATGTAAGAAATAAATATTTTAAAAAAGGATTCCTACTGAGTTTTCTGGCAGTGTTTCTCAGTAGCTGCCACGTCATGCACTGCACGGTAGGGTAAAAAAAATGACGATTCCACACAAATGTAATGTTTTAACGGAATAAATGACTTTTTCATTTTCATTTCATTTTTTCATTTTTCATCATTACAGCTGAAATAAGTCCACAGCTGGACAAGCCTCCCCCAAGAATCATCTTGAGGAGATATGCCATAATCCCCACGCTTGGCAGACGGACGGGTTGGCGATCGCAGTAAGATGGTCATAGTAATCAGAAGGAAGCTACTGCCCGTCCTCTGGTAGATATTCCCTCGGGTCGACTTCTACGCCCCCACGGAATGAGATGGGGTGATGATATTCTGATATTCGCTGCCGTCACCACACAGCAGACAGTTAACCTACTAATATTATAAAGGCGAAAGTTTGTGAGTGTGTATGTTTGTTACTTCTTCACGTCTAAACGGCTGCAGCGATTTTAATAAAATTTGGTATGGAGTTAGCTGACACCCTGGATTAACACATAGGCTATATATAATTCATAAAGTTTAATGCGGGTGAAACTGCGGAGCACAGCTAGTAACTTAATAAAACTATAAAAAAGCTCTCATGCTCCAATCACTACTGACGGACAAATTGCGTCTATTAGTTAAGTAGTCCATGCCTATACCATCCACAGTTTGATGTCGGCTCCATACGGTGGAATATGACCACATTTCGTATGCCAAAGACGTAGCCGCTCCGTTAACCCTATTCTGATCGTATCGCCGGGCCACTAAGACCACCGTTATGTAGCTCGTATGCAATCAGACCTCGCATCGCTAATCTTGGAGTCCTTAAACTTTAATGGCACTCCGCCAAAACTCTTCACCGTGGGAACTAGTTGAGTAAACTCGGACAAAACTGTTCTATTCAATCAGTATTATTTGCGTAATATTCGACTGGAATTCTTTGGGTATCTACTTTTTGTAGGTTGATTACATAATAGCCATGTCTTCAGATACTGAGTGATAAATATATAGTGCTGAAAATAAGTCACGATATGCCGCTAATCTCCTTAATCACGATGTCAACCAAAGTACGTCCACAGCTGGACAAAAGCCTCCCCAAAGAATGGGGGATATGCCATAATCGCCACGCTTGGCAGACTGGTTGGCGATCGCAGTTTCATGTTCATACTTCACAGAACAACGTTGCTGACCGTTCTCTGGTAGGTATTCCCTCGGATGATATCAACGCCCCCACGGGATGAGATGGAGTGATGATCTTTTTCAGCAGCACTAACATTAATAAGAATATACAGTTAAAAATTAAAAGAAACTTGAACATACGTTTTACTAATTATGAATCGCACAAACGAGTTTACTCAGACATGAGACCTGTCCATATCAATTTATGTCCCCAAAATCCATTTTATGATAAGAGCCGTGTCCCAATACACGCTTATCTATATAAGTATATAAAATCAGAAACTCACTGACTGATCGATAACGCTCAGCTGAAACCACTAGGTCTAGAACCATGAAATTTCGCACAAATATCCCTTATTTTTTTTATTTTTTTTTTTTATTTAATAGATTTTGTACACACAGAAATAACAAAAGTAAAATAAATGAAGAAGAGACAGTAGTACATGGGTGCTGCTTATTTCAAAAGAAATTTCTTCCAGCAGACCCGCGAGAGGAGATATTAAAGTATAATAGGCATGTGCGTAGGTTTATAATATCATTACATAAACTACATACTAAAATACACAGATACTTATAACGGGGCAACCATATGCATAAACTACATATACATAAATATATACATAACTAGGATGAAGAGGAGAGATAATAATTTTTCACTTGCTTCTTAAAAAGAGGTAGTGTTTTGGAATTACGGATGTTAGGAGGGAGAGAATTCCACAATCTGACTGCCTGAACTGTGAAGGAATAAGAATAGAAATCTGTTTTATGCATTGGGAATTTAAGAAGGTGTTTAAGGTGTGACCTACAGGGGGCATTAGGAACACGAGAGTAGGAAAAACGCTCCCGTAAGTAGGATGGAGATGAAGGATTGTGTAGTATATTAAAGAGAATACACAATAGACGAGTATTCCTGCGAAGACGGATCGGGAGCCACTTGAGATCCTTGCGGAAATTGGAAACGTGATCATATTTCTTCAGACCGAAAATAAACCGAATGCATAAATTTTGCAAGCGCTCAAGTTTGTCTAATAGCTCCTCTGTGACATCTAAATAGCAGCTGTCGGCATAGTCCAAAATGGGTTGAATGAGTGTTTGAGCAAGAGATATTTTCGTCTTCAATGGCAAAAAGTTTTGGAGGCGCTTCAGAGAATGAAATGTATAATGTACCTTCTTGCTGACATCAGAGACGTGTGATTTCCAGGACAGGTTGCAGTCAAAAGTAACTCCTAAGTTTTTGGCAGTATCTGTATATGCAATAGGAGCTCCGTCCAGATACACTCGTGGAAAGTTCGTGAAATCGATTCCGTTTCGCATCTGCCTACTTCCTATGATCACGGCCTGGGACTTAGTTGGATTAATAAGTAAGCCACGAGATCTAGCCCATCCATTGATCAAGTTCAGGTCGTGATTTACAGCAGCAATAGCGGACGCGGCGTTTTCACGGGAAAATGCTCGGTAAAGTTGAAAATCGTCTGCATAGAGATGAAAATTAGAGGAAATGGCTCTTGAAATAGAGTTAATGAAAATGGAGAAAAGCAAGGGAGAAAGAACGCCACCCTGGGGCACGCCCGCACTGAGACTACACCAATCCGAGTAAGACTCGTCAAGGCAAACACATTGCGAGCGGCCACGAAGATAAGAATCAAACCAGGATAAACTGGTTTGGGAACAATTAAGTGATGAAAGGGTACCAAGGAGGACGTCAAAGTCAACAGAGTTAAAAGCGTTGCTAAAGTCAAGTAGTACCAGAATGCTTAGGTTTTGGTTTTCCAAGGCCCAGCGGATGTCATCGGTGACTTTAAGCAACGCAGTAACTGTGCTATGCCCAGTGCGAAAACCAGATTGGAAAGGGCAAAGAAGGTTGTTGCTGGCCAGAAAAGCTGATAATTGACGGTGTACGATATGTTCCAGGACTTTGGAGAGAAAAGGTAGAATGGAGATGGGTCGAAACTGAGATAGAGAAGTAGGATTTGAGACTTTAGGTAAAGGAATTATATGAGCTTGTTTCCAAGCAGCAGGGAAACGGGAAGAAAATAACGAATAATTAAATATATGAGTAAGCACTGGGAGCAGGATAGATAGAATGGGAGTGATCATCCTAGAACATACATTGTCGTGACCAGCAGCAGTAGAAGATATTGCGAAAATAGATTTTTTGACATCCTCCAAGGTTACTGCAGATAGAGTAAAAGGAAAATATTCGGGCAAAGGTACTTGTGAGAGCTCATTGAGTGTGATAGATTTAACGTGGGGTTCGAGAGAAATGGGGGGACACGAAAAGTGATTATTGAGTGCAGAAAGATCAACATCTTTACAGACTAAAGACGGGGATTTACCAATGCCATTCGATTTGAGGAATTTCCATACTACGGAGGAATTGCGATTATTGAGAGCTTTGTAAAAGTGGCGCCTTTTGGCATCTCGACACAGACGATTGCAACGATTGCGCAACTTCTTAAAACGGTTGATATTAACTTCCGTAGGAGCCCGCTTACATCTACGTTTCGCCTGATCCCTACGAGCCATCGCTTCTTTAATCTCAGCCGTTATCCACGGCGCGGGTGTGTGTTTAATTCTGATTCGTCGTTTAGGAGCATGGCGATCGAATAAATCAATAATTATGGAATTTAAAAGTTCCACCATAATATCAACATTGGAAGCAGTGTAGATAACAGACCAGTCTATTAAGTGAAGTAGGCGTGGAGTAAGCAAGGATTTTTGCAAATTCAACCTCTAAAGGGGTGAAAAGGGGCTGCAAATTTTAAATGGAACAAAATTTTTTTTTGGTCTGAACAACCAGTTGGCATTTATATTCTAAAATACGTTATTCATCGCCGTTTAATTTTCAACCCCTAAAATCATAAAAGTGGGTTGCAAAATATTTTACATTCGATTTTTTTCGAAACACAACCATCCGAGCCACAAATACCAATGTTGTAATAAGTTACACGTTTTCGTCTAAACAATAGATGCAAAGCCAACCTAATAACGTACAGACGCCAGCACATCAAGCTAGCCCAAACTGTCAAATTTCTTTTATAGATTTTCAACTTTATCACAATAGCATAAGGTTCACTTTCACTGGGAAAATTTGACACATTGGGGTAGCTTGATGTTCTTGCGTTTGTATATGAGTTAAGCCTAATAATAATTATGTCCTCCTAGCCTAATTTCAGCCACGGCGGCCAGTCTCAATGGAGACTTGCCGTCTGCGCAGGAAATATTATTGTACACAACGGTGTGCGCAAGGACAGGGGCACTTTCTATTCCATCACTCTCATGATCCGATGGGACGTCTATCGACACGACCGACTTTACGTGCTCGCCGAGGCATGGTGGTATATTACCGCCACCTCCCAGACTTCGAGCTGATACAGATTAATTTTTCTTTTTCCAGAAAAATGACTTTTGGCCCGACCCGGGATATGAACCTAGGACCTCAGTAAACCTGATAATACAAGAGTGACATACTCACTTAGCTTTACAGAGCCAAGGTGTAACCATTTCCCGTTCGTATTTACGTGTCGACATAAGGTCCAACCACACCAAACGGCCCGCATCGGCCAGTATCGCACCGCACGGACGCGGTCGGATGCCGCCGCATCCGACCGGATGCGGTCGGATACGGTCGAATGCGACGGCATCCGACCGCGTCCGGCCGGACGTCGTCGCGTCGTCGCATACTACTACCTTCGCTTCTTTTTTAGTTTCATAGTTTTAAGCCCCAGCGCACCCGGCGGAATCCGAACGCAGGCGGACGGCTCCGAGCGCATTCGGCGGTATTCGAACGTATGCGCCGGTATCCGAACGCATGCGGACGGAGCCGATCGCGTGTCGCGGCATGTCACCGGCTGTGTTTACCCTTGACTTGGTAATATAAACTTTAAACACTGTATACAAGATTTAATTTCGTTTAAAGATTGTAAATTTCGTTTCGATGCGGGCCGATGCGGGCCGTTTGGTGTGGTTGGACCTATAGACTTTCTTTTGAGAAGCGTTGGCTGTCCACAGTGCCATTTGGCCAGCCCACTGCAATTTACCGCAACACGTGTGGGCTCACTTAGCCAGTTCCCGACAATAGCACCGGCCGTTTTGATCTTCTCCGGTAACAACCTTGTAAACAAAGTACTTGACTTATTTGGAGCAACTAGGAAATAAAAACAAAACTTGCTCATTCAGATCCAGTCGTCAAGCCGGAATAAAATAAAAACGTATTAGGAAGTAGAATAAAGTCTCTTTTTATACGTTTCATCCTGTTTTACCAACAAGACATTGTTTGTATTTAATTTATATAATTGCTGTAAATAATATGCACTAATTTCATCATAATAGCGGTAAGAAGTCCTTTGCTGAACAAAAGCCTCCCCTAGAATCATTTTGGGGATATGCCATAATCGCCACGCTTGGCCAGCGGGTTAGCGATCGCAGTAAGAAGGTCTTAGTACTAAAAAACCGGCCAAGTGCGAGTCGGACTCGCACATGAAGGGTTCCGTAGCAGCAGTGCAGTTGATTAAATGAAAGCAAATTGCGGTTTATGACGTATTAAAAAAAACTACTTGCTAGATCTCGTTCAAACCAATTTTCGTAATAAAAATCATATTTTTTTTTAGTTTTATCATTCGCTTATTTTAGAAGTTACAGGGGTGGGACACTCATTTTACCACTATGGAAGTGTCTCTCGCGCAAACTATTCAGTTTAGACATAAATAATTTTAGAAACCTCAATAAGATTTTAAAAGACCTATCCATAGACACCCTACATGAATGGATCGGATCAAATTTTTTTTTTGACTTTTATTTCTATGTATGGTGACCCCCCAAAATTATTGTTCTTTTTCTATTTTTGTGTAAAAATTAATGCGGTTCACAGAATACACCTACTTACCAAGTTTCAGCGGTACAGCTCTTATAGTTTCGGAAAAAAGTGGCTGTGACATACGGACGGAGAGACAGACAGACAGACATGACGAATCTATAAGGGTTCCGTTTATTGCCATTTGGCTACGGAACCCTAAAAAAACTGGGACTCGTCCTTTGGCAGCTATTAGCTTGGAAGGACTCCTACGCCCCCCACTGGATCAGAAGGGGTGGCTTTATTCTATGCCGTCAGCCGCACAGCAATATCTTATGTTGTGTATCGTCTAGGTATTCAAATTTCGCGGTCATCAAGAAAACAAGGCCAAATTGGCCTCCAAAAAGCTGGGTGTCCTTCGCAGAGCTAGGCGATACTTTACATGGGCCCATTGCCTCCAATTATATAAAGCGCAAGTACGGCCGCATATGGAATATTGCTGCCACCTCTGGGCCGGGGCACCACCGTATCAACTTCTTCCTTTTGATCGTATACAACATCGTGCAGCTCGAATGGTCGTTGACGACAGGAGTCCCACTATTTGGCTTGATCCTCTTACCCTGCGGAGAGACGTAGCGTCTCTATGTGTCCTCTATCGCATTTATCACGGGGAGTGTTCAGAGGAATTGTTCGAGCTTATACCTGCCGCCACATTCCGCCACAGGCCCTCTCGCCAAAAGTGGGAATTTCATCCCTATCACCTGGATGAATGGTCATCTATCACTGTGCGTTTCACAAGAAACTTTTTGCCGCGCACTACCGCTCTGTGGAATCATGCGGAGGTATTTCCGATCCGGTATGACATGGCAACCTTCAAGAAGCGAGCCTATTCTTTTCTTAAAGGCCGGCAACGCACCTGCAGCTCCTCAGGTGTTGCGAGTGTCCATGGGCGGCGATGATCACTTACCATCAGGTGACCCACTTGCTCGTTTGCCATCCTATTATACAAAAAAAGGTATGTAATATTTACGATAGGGTATTTGCTTTGGATGCCAGAAAGATACGACATTTAATCAGTAAACCGCCCATTGAATTTCAATTCAATTGCCTAATATGATTACTACCAAATATATCTGACTTAAATCAGACAACAAGTAGTCCAGATTCATATTTAACCAGTATTTTGGTATTTAAATGTCATTATTATATACTTATGGCCTAAATTTGATAGCATTATTACTTACTCCTAGTGAAATATTAAACTTATTGTAGTAAATACGGGTAAGATATTTATTTACTACCTACAATGACTGTAAAATATCAAATCGTCATCATTACAATATCAGAGTAAGTAAGATGGACACTGCTGGACGCTGCTTTTGCAAACCTTTGGGGGAGCCCAAAGGTTTGCAAAAGTACCGTTTTTGCCGTTATCCGTATCCAGCTGCTTCCAGCGACCTTCACAAAGTCATCGGTCCATCTAGTAGGGAACCTGGCCACGTTGCGTCTTCCGGTTCGTGTTAAATAAGAATAATATTTTTTTCTAATTTTAATTACAGGGTCGAGCTGAGCAGTTATAATCAAGCCACAGTGGTTGAGACATATTGTTATATTGCGATCGAGCATATATTGTGTTTGCCTGCTAAATAATTTCAGTAAGTGGACCAAATCTCGTGTATATGCCCCATTGAGTATGTTTCGCCGGAGCGTCTCAACTGGGCCGTGTTGAAACCGGTATTAGAGACACCCGCTGAGTTTGTTTCGCTGGGTCTTCTCATTTGGGGCGCATTGGATCCGGTGGTAGCATTAAAGCGCGACCGTCGTTATAAACACAAGGTCCGCCATAATAATAACATTTAATTCGTACCTTAATATAGACAGAACCATTCAGGGAATATGTAGTAAAAATATAGCTAAAATTTAAAATTTACATAATTAAACCTACACATGATCCTTGACAATAACTTAATTTAAGTTAGTTCAATATCGTTACTGTTATAAAATAAATCTTATTGTAAATTATTTCCTACAATCCGTGTACCTAAATATCTATATGTACCTAGAAATAATTGTAAATTAATTATATATTACTACGAACATGTACTGACTATTTACAAGCGCTTTTTTAAAGTCTACGTGAATCGTCTTTTTTATTTTATTTATTTAATCTAAATATTCCTGTGTTGAGTAGTAGCAGTTAGTGGTGTATATAGGTATCTACATTAAACGTTTATTAAATAAATTATTATTCCATTTGGTGTACAATAAAGTGTTTATCTACCGAACTAAAGCGAATAACTTTCAGTGGTTAAATAACCAAAACGAACCCTATTCAGAACAAAGGATCGGTGGAACTGCATTCTTTGAAAGACAATCGGGCCATATTCCGATTGTGCGTCGATGTTTATTATACTGTGACGGTATTAAACTGTATAATATTATTCAGTTTGTTGCTCGCTACCAAAACGACAGTGCCGTAACAATAAATATATATATAACTAGCTGTGTCCCGCAGTGTTACCCGCGTTAAATTTTATAAATTTTCTTTGCTATAAACCTCACGGAGCCCGAGACCTTTCCAACGAATGCAAAACCGTGGAAATCGGTTCGTGCGTTCTGGAGTTCTAGCGTCAGGAAGGAAAACCCGACTTATTTTTATATAGTAGAAGATAAGTACCGTAATAATAAAGTTTTAAGTTTAAGTAATGTAATCAGGCGTTACTTTTCGACGGCTCAACGGTTTAGCATCCCGTGAGAATGGTCAGTGGAGGACTGAAACACGTGTTGGATATAAAACTTGAGAGGTGTCAGGGGACACCCGGATGGAACGAAGTTATTTCTCATTATTTATTATGTACAAAAAACCTGTATACACTCAACAAAAATAAACGTCGCGACACCACACTGTTCAATTCCAAATAGAAATGAAAATATCTGGCTTGCTTTCTATAAGAGAGAGAGAGAGAGACAGACAGAGAAACATGCGCACACTGCACAGCTGCAAAAAGTGTCGTGACAACTTTTCGTAAGAATTTTTTCCGTCTAGCCCCCTTTCACAACGCGCGATAAGGAACTTCGTTCCAATACCGGCGCGTGTAATTTGCTTCTTTATATTGTCCTTCTTGCACATGATTGACTTTGTATTTTGATATGAAATGATGATATGAAACATACTTACATATTTCTAAATCCATACATATTATTGATATGTATAATACACCCAGACCCAGTACAAATAACCATGCCAATCACACAAAGACCAGGGTGGGAATCAAACCCACAACCTCTGGTATGGCAGTAAGAGTCACTTACCACTAGACCAATATACCAGTAGATAAAACGAAGAACTAAACCGTTAACAAAACACTTTGAGTTACCAAATACTTGGCACAAATAGTAAGTACACAGAATGCTAAATATATGATGTTATACACTGAGGCTGAGATCTATAGAGCGTACTTAGACTTTGCTCAAACTTTACTTACGTAAAACTTTGCTAAGTGTATGCTAAGCTTATACTTTGATTTGGTATTTATAGACTTTTTGAAGTTAAGGCAGCATAAGCTAAGACAGACAAAGTCAAAACACCATTTGTAATTTCGTTACATGCATTAACTTCTTTCTAAGTAAAGTCTGAGCAAAGTCTAAGTACGCTCTATAGATCTCAGCCTGAGGCTACTCTCAGAGTCACGGGGGTGTAATACCGCCAATTTCCAGACTTCGGGCTGATACTGAGAAATTTTAACTTTTGGCCTGACCCAGGGTTTGAACCCAAGACCTTGTTATCTGCGGCAGAACACGCTACCGCTAGACCAACTAGGCAGTCAATTAGATATACTTAGTTAACAACTACAGGTTTGGATACTATTTTCTCCTAACCGTGACTTGTCTTATTAAAATTCTTGTCAAATCCAAATAAAATTTCATTTATACCTAACGCAAGGCTATTTTATAAGCGCACTTTCGGTAGTGATCTCACTAAAGTAATCAACCAACTTCCAGACTTCGGGCTGATACTGAGAATTTTCTTTTTACGGAAAATCTCTAAGTCACTTTTTGACCCGACCCGGGATTTGAACCCAGGACCTCATTATATGGGGTTGAACACGCTACCCCTAGACCAACGAGGCAATCAACATATACACATACAATGAAGTAATTGCATAACATTTGTATGAAAAGTCAAGTCATTTTTCTATATTTTTTTTATTCTATCCACACAATATATTTTTGATCTACTATTGGTTTCATATGCCACAATACCGACACAATATTCTTTGTTTCGGAAAACTCACAATGCACTGTATAATACAGCCATATTGGCTTGGCATTCTTGGAAAAAATCTACTACTTCCCGTTCGTTTCTAAATACTAAACTAAACAAAACGTTCATTATTAACGCTTTCAACTTTCTATTACACTGTAACGTTTTTTTCTTTGTTATTCTATTCCTATTTCAGTTTTAGGAAAAATATGGCGTATACTTTAATACGTGAGACCTAATTCTTAGCATTCCATTAGGTCCATCGCGTGGCAGAGGAGGGAACACTCGACAGAATCTGTGGAAATAAGCGTATAATGAAGCGTACAATAAGAAAATTACAATTTCTCGACAGTTAAGGCTGTCTAATAAGAGCGCCGTCCATAAATTAGCAGTTGTACTAAGTTTTTTTTTTCCGGGGGAACGCCTTTGCATGCCACCCGCAAAAAGTGTCTACGGGTGAGTATGTCGAACCTACCTGCCGTGGACTTCTCTTGGTGCCTGATGGAAGTAGCCCCGAGAACGCAGCAACGAGCAAAGCGACGAAGTGTCCCGTACCGAGAGCCCTAACAAAAACTCTTAACGCAAATCATATTATAGGTTACAGTATATGTATAATAAAATGTCTCGTTAATCTAGCGGTAGCATGTTCAATCCTACTTAATTTCAGTCCTATTTAATTTTTTTTTAACATGAATCACATATTTTTTGTGTGTTGACTTAGACCAACTCAATTCCATGCAATTTTGTCACTTAACTAATCAAAATTTTTGTAATATGCCCTGCTACATTGGGATTAATATTTGGCTTTACCTTATAAGTAGTAAAATTTTGGCCGTAATTATTTTTGATAGATTCAAGGAAACTATGTCGAATGTTGAGTAGTGTTCAAATCTGAACATCGATAACTCATAAGTTCCTATAACTGTAATTCCAAATGCAGTAAGAAAACAATGAGTGAGTGGCAGTGGCGGCAATATCTCACGGTCCATTGGCGCCAGTTTATATACGTATTCAGTTCCAACGACCTGGATATTCTACAGAGAATACCAATAGCTCAACGAATACGTAGAATTAATAGACTGGATCACGTCTCGTAATAGCTAGATTTCTGTGTCGTTTATTTGTAATGGCATATCGATTGCGTAACCTGAATGTTTTATTATTCCCCAAATAAAACGGCTTCATAATGAATCAGGCAAGTACTCGAAAAAATCTAATTAAGTAGACGCTACGTTCTGCGACCGTTAGACATCTGATTGGCTTCAGTTGGTTTCATTAAACGAGAGTCAAGGAGACTTTCTGTGATCATTGTGATTAAATCAATTGCACACAACGCAGTAATACGAGTATATCAACACTCTTGGTGCTCTAGCCGTCTGTGTAGTGCGTACTCGTATATCTATACTAGTCAGTATAGGCCCATCTAAATCAGCGCAGCGCGTGATAAAATCTGCCGAGGCCATTTCGATTTGCCATTTCTCCGATCGGCTAGCCGTGCAAACGTGTGGCAATGTTATGAACTTATCATTTCTCATTATCTACACATTACACTGAATAAAAAACGTTAATTATTTTTTTACCGTCACATTCACTATTCAACGACCAATCGCAACATTTCCAAGAAACCTTGGAGTTGGCACGAACGCGCATTACTGAGATCTTAATTATAACATAGATCGCGATATAATGAAATATTAATTAAATACAACCGGATAGCTGATAAGAGAGCTCATAGTTGACAATTTGACATCTGTTGGAGCGGCAGAGGAAGATAGCGTAGCCTAGAAAGCATGTTACGTCCAACGGTTACACCCGCGATTACAGCACAACCTGCCAACTGCCACCGCCTCGTCATTCACCGTAAGAAAGCAAAATAATATTATAATTTAAATAACGGTCATAATTGAGGCATTGAACTTGCCTTAATAGACGAACAAGTGATTAATCCAGAATACTTTCACTCGGCTCGGGCAGTTATCGCGCGGATGAATTTGACTAGAAAAATTATAATAATTAAGAGGGATTGTATTGTATGAGCGATGAGTCAGCTCGCGATGCTCGATAAGAAGCGCCGAGTGTCATCGGCTGCGGGCATTGTGCGTGATGAACTTTCGATATCCGATTCTTTGTAAGTATAGAAAGAAAGCGGACATTTTCTTTTACATAATGAGGCGGATTATAATTCGCACGACTCTCATGGGAGCGCACACTAAACGGATTTCTATTCTAAGCCCATTCGGTCTGTTAGGTAGAGAGTTGGAGACAATAACTAATGTTTCGTAACGCCATACAACTGAGCATGACACTGTAAACGCGGTAATACTGTTACGGAATATTCGCAAATTTTCAATACAAAGGCGGTGTTAGCGAGGCTTATGGTCTCAGTAATACATAACATAATAGCCCGCTTAGTGCTTACGTTAGCCAAATGACATGTCTTATAATATCGTCCATGAACTGAAAACGAACCAAGTTTAACAAATTTCACAGCGTGCCATGTGTCAATTTAAAGACATAATGCCTTGAGTATTAGTTTCAGTCACTCTTATTAGCAGCAGTTCTTTTGACACATATTCGAAGATATGGTAAATTTATCCATGAGAATTTACATAACAAGGTAAAAATTATGCAGTATTGATAATGTATTTTATATATTTCATCATCATCATCATCATCATATCAGCCGAAAGACGTCCACTGCTGGACAAAGGCCTCCCCCAAAGATCTTCACCATTGCCGGTCTTGCGCTATCCGCATCCAGCGATCCCCCCCCCCCCCCCCCCCCCGCCCTTTTTTGTATATTTACGATTAGCTGACCCAGTGGCCGTCAGTTCTACAAGCTTGGCGTGGTTCGTAAATGCTTGCCTTTCACGCTGGAATAGTTGTGTGCATGAACATGTCTGTTTGTCCTGTGTCTGGGTGTAAACTCACGAGGTCTATAGGTATAAGTATTTACAAAATAAAAGTAGTACATATAGTAAGTATATGCCTCGTTGGTCTAGCGGCAGTGTGTTCACCCGCAGATAACGAGGTCCTGGGTTCAATCCCGGGTCGGGCCAAAAGTGGTATTGGGACTTTCCTGTAAAAATAAAAAATTCTCAGCATCAGCCCGAAGTCTGGGAGTTGGCGGTATTATACCCCCGTGCCCCGGAGAGCACGTAAAGCCGTCGGTCCTGTGCCTGACCTCTTTCCGGTCGTGTCGCTAGGCGCACACACTTGAGCACTATAATTTGTCCCGCGCAGATGGTTAATCTCTGTTGAGCCGCCGTGGCCGAAATTCGGCTAGGAGGACATTATTATTATTATTATATCAGTTACATGATTTGCATAGTACAAGCACTGCTTAATCTGGGATCAGATGGCCGTATGTTAGTATGTCCCAAGGTATTATTATGTGACCCGCCTACTGCCTCTTAAGCATAACAATTCTTGTCATTTTTCATTAACCATGATGTAATCATTTTAAATGAATTTAGTAATTAACTAAAATACTACTTATAATTCTGTAATTCTTGTTAATTGACAATATATTTTATACCACAATGAAAAAAAAACATCTTAGGTAATTTGGTAAATATATAGGTATATTCAAAATTTCTGGTGAAAACAAATCGTCACATTATGGATTGAGTGAGTTTTGCAAGACTACTAATTTCAAACAAGACTGAATTTATTGCATATAAAATGAATATGCGTATTTAATTTTGCTCGATACAAGGCGTACCTACATCTGCATTAAAAATATTTAACATCTTAAACTTAGACATCCGGCGGAAATCGAATCTGCATTCTCTACTAATCCAGTGTAAACAATCTGGTGTTAGCAACGACAGTATATACTGGCAGTTCAAACTTGCGAGACCCCTTGCCATGAGGTCTTCAGTTCGATCGCCGAACACAAATATTTATGTGATAAGCACAATTATTTATTCTGTGTGGAGTATAATTTAAGTATGTGTAATATATAAGTAAATAAAAAATGTTTTTATTCACGTAGACTTTAAAAAGCGCTTGTAAATAGTCTGAACATGTTTGTAGTAATACAGTTATTATTTCTAGTTACTTATTACAGATATTTAGGTACACGGAATATTAAAACATTTATACAATTTATTTTATAATGGTAGTGATATTTAGCTAGCTTGTATTAAGTTATTGTCAAGGAGATTATTTTGGCTTATGTTTAACTTACCACCAAATATAGTAACATATAACAGACAAAAATAGTAATTGATCACCAAAATGAAACCCGCATTTTAATATAAAATTATAACCAAAGTTTCACCATTTTGCTATCCTATTTAAGCAAAATGACTCCAAATTAATCATTGTTAACCCATAAGTAATAAATGATCACCAAAATTAAACCAGCATTTTAATGTAAAATTATAACCAAAGTATTTACATCTTGCTATTCTGTTTAAGCAAACTGACTCCAAAAAAATCATGGTTAACCCAAAAATTGTTAATGAACACCAAATTATTAAACACACTTCAATTTAAAATGACATGCAAAAAATAATATCGTTATCCGATTTATGTAAATAATAAGGCATGTATTTAAATCGATATCTGTATATTCCCTTTTTTCTAACAAAATATTTCAAAGTTATATCAAAAATACTGACTTGCACACTAATTATGCACACTAACTAAATCAAATTAGAACTTAAATATAAAGATAATTATTATGCAGCAAGCATTGTTTCTGTCACGGCTCCGGCGCTGCGGGGTTTGGTCGGCCCCACGCGAGCTTATCGTCGCAGATGGTTTTAACGCTCACCACTGCAGCTTCGGCTTGCTGGCCGGCTTCGCCGGCCAGCCTCACCTGCGGCGGCGAGCCTTCAAACCACGTACTCCTGCAGCTCGCGGGCCGCCCCACCCCTCCGCGCCTACGCGGGCTTACATTACACTCTAGGGGTAGGGCAAACAAGACTAAGTGAAGTCGGTTTTGCAGCGATTCGTTTCTGTCACAAAATTAAAGAAAAAAGTCACAAAAAAATTTTAATCATCTTTTTTTAAATTATTCAAACAAACATTAAAAAGTAAGTCCTCTTCTAATTAATAACAAAGGGAGGGTATTGCAAACCGGACACATGACTTAATATGGCATCATAATACTTTTTTGGTAATAAGCCTACATTTTGTAGCAATCACAGAGGTTTATTTAGGCAGAAATAACACATTAATTTGCTCGCTAAGATTTGGTGATCATTTACTACATTTGGTGTTCGAATACACTTTGAAGTGCAGTTGTGACTTAAATTGCAAGTACTATTGTATTTTTAGACTTTATTTTTCTGGTGTTAAGTTTCTATTTTTGGTTAAAAAACGGAGGGTATCAAAGCATTTTATGGTGGTCATTATATTTAATCCCGATTATTTTTAGTTGAAGTTTTTAATATTATGTATTGAAATTTATATTTTACTACATATTGTCTGAATGGTTCTGTCTATATTAAGGTATGAATTCAGTATTATTATTATAACTTATTTATAACGGACCTTGTGTTTAAAACGACGGTCGCGCTTTAATGCTACCACCGGATCCAATGCGCCCCAACTGAGAAGACCCAGCGAAACAAACTTATTATAACTTATTATTAGTATTTATAAATATATACATAAGTACGTCGATCAGTTGTCTGGTTTTCATATATAGCTCACATGTTACTATATTGCACAACAAGGGTAGTATGTTAGTTGTCCCAAAGTATAAAGTTATATGTATATAGTTTTATTTGTCGACGAGCCGGCTGGCTAGGTTGGTAAATGCTTGACGTTCTCGACGGTCGTGGGTTCGATTTCCACCCAGGACAGATATTTGTGTTTATCGTAGTCCTGAGTCTAGGTTTAATTATCTATATAAGTATATATTTGGTTTCCATAGTACAAGCTCTGCTTAATTTGGGATCGGATGGCCGTGTTTGAATGTCCCGGGATATTTAAAAAGGCTATTTATCAACTTGTTTAAGAATCGTAACTGATTCGCATTTTACCTCAAAATTAACATTCCTATGTGTATTGTGTAAACGCATAATTCCCGATGTCTTTTACGTTAAAAACTTATAAAGTACCTTAACACCTTTTATATAAAATAATAATTAAAAAAAAACGAATTATAGCGAAACACTATTACTAATATTTATGAGTCGGACCACTCCTCTAACGTTTAGTTGGAGTGCATTATTAAAGCATAAATTAAAAAGTTCGATTGACCGGTAAATTGTAGGCATATAAATTATGCATGGTTACGTAACCATATCATATATAAATCACCTGTAATTTAATGTATGAAATAGTTTTCTTTTCAATATACTATCTAATCAACAAACCAGTATACGGCACGATTGATACTAAACTTTATATACTTAATTCATTTCCTTCGGGTTCCAAGTAAGGCTGCACCTGTGGCGCAAGACAGTCACCTCGCCACTTCATATCCCGGGTTCGATTCTCACACAGTACAACTATTTGTGAGACCCATAAGTAGTTGTTTTGAGTCTGGATGTATATATGTGCCCGTCAATTATATGTTTGTAAAGTACCCCGTGACACAGGGACTAAATTCACACTAATATTATAACGGCGAAAGTTTGTGAGTGTGTACGTTTGTAACTTCTTCACGTATAAACGGCTGGACTGATTTTAATAAAATTTGGTATGAAGTTAGCTGACAACCTGTATTAACACATAGGCTATAATTTATAAAGTTTAACGC
Source organism: Pseudoips prasinana (assembly GCA_951640165.1). Classification (NCBI taxonomy): domain Eukaryota; kingdom Metazoa; phylum Arthropoda; class Insecta; order Lepidoptera; family Nolidae; genus Pseudoips; species Pseudoips prasinana. The sequence continues at coordinate 25,023,016 of OX621260.1, forward strand.
GGGTAAAACCACGAGGCACCGCTAGTCTATAATTAAATATAAAAGGCAGTGAGTCGCAATTGGGGCTGGTCATCTGCGTGGATCTATTATTATTATTAATTTATAATGATAGCAAGGCAAACATGTATGTGGCTACTGATGGCAAGTGATCACCGCCGCCCATGGACACTCGCAACACCAGAGGAGCCGCAAGTGCGTTGCCATCCTTTAAGAATGGAATAAGATCGCTTCTTGAGGGTTGCCATGTCATACCGGATCGAAATTCCACAGAGTGCTAGTGCGCGGTAAACAGTTTCTTGCGAATCGCCCGGTGGTAGACGATCATTCATCCAGGAGATAAGGATGAAATTTCCCCTTCTAATGAGAGGGTCTTGGCGCAATTTGGTAGCAGATTAACACTCGAACAATTCCTGGGAACACTCCCCGTGATAAATGCGGTTTAATTTAATTGACGTACACAAACATTACACCTACATAAATGAAAATCTATACAAATAAATAAAATTGAAGTGTCTGTTTGTAATATTGAAATAACCGATTTTTACTACATGTATATGAATACGGTACATACCCCAAAATTTTTTTTTTACAATTTTTGTCTGTCTGTCTGTCTGTTTGCTCCGGCTAATCTCTGAAATGGCTGGACCGATTTTGACGGGACTTTTTTTGGCAGGTAGCTGATGTAATAAGGAGTAACTTAGGCTACGTTTATTTTAGAAAAATTGTTTTATTTTAGAAAATCCAATAAAAAAACTTAATTAGCTAATTAACACGCGGACGAAGTCGCGGGCACAGCTAGTAATTAATAAATTATTTAAGTAATGGAATCATGCGTTACTTTGTGGAAATCCATAACAATCAAAATACAAAATCAATGTGTTAATTCCGCTAGTTGATAAAAAATACAAAGTCAATAGTCAGTTGACAGTTCAATCATGCCGGGATGCAATTTGCACCGCCCTTCCGCAAAAATGTGCACATGCAAGAAGGACAATATTAAAAAGCGAATTACATGCGCCAGTACGATACCCAACACGTGTTTCAGTCCTCCACAGACCATTCTCAAGTGCTGCTAATTCGTCAAGTGCTTTATATAATTAGCGGAATTAACATTCATTATTTTGTATTTTGACAAATATTTAACTTTAGTTCGGAGGTATTATTGTATTCTGTCTTCAAGACAAGGAATCGAATATTTTCGTTATAAATTAACATGCGACCTGGATATTTGCCCTTTCTGGACTGTTAAAATAAATGTAGGTAAATGCGTGTGCCACAAAGATTTTAGATTTAGACCGTGACTGAATCAAAACCAATTAATTTGCTTAATAGTTTTGATAGAGCATCAATTATAACCATGAAATCTGTGGATATCATTATTTTTAATCAATCTTTCGCTATATTTAAACACTAAATCTGTGAATATCTGTTTTTAAATAAATAAAATAAAAAATAAAATAAAAAAGGTTTTTATTCACGTAGACTTTAAAAAAGCGCTTGTAAATAGTCAGAACATGTTTGTAGTAATATAGTTGTATACATTAGATAATATTTCTAGTAACATAGATATTTAGGTACATATTGTATGAAAACATTTATAAAATTTATTTTATTACAGCAATAATATTTAGCTAGCTCGTATCAAGTTATTGTCAAGAGATTATGTTTAATTATCTAGTTTTTTGTTAAATTTTTACTACATATTGTCAATGGTTGTCTATATTAAAGGTATTATTATTATGACGGACCTTGTGTTAATAACGACGGTCGCGCTTTAATGCTACCACCGGATCCAATGCGCCCCAACTGAGAAGACCCAGCGAAACAAACTCAGTGGGTTCATCTACTACCGGTTTCAACACGACCCAGTTGAGACGGTCCGGCGAAACATACTCAAGCGGGCATGAATACGGGATTTGGTCCAATTAGAGTAATTATTTAGTAGGCAAACACAATATATGCTCGATCGGTTGTCTGAATGCTTATTATTTTAGATTATATTTAGGTATACAAAAGAAAAACTTCGAAACAATAACATTATTCATTTTGAGACAGAGTCAATAATTTTAAATTAAGTATATGATAGCAATCATTTACAGTTAGTTCACGTAACACATTTATATAAAACAATTGAACAAAGGATATCTATTTCATATTTTTCATTAAAAAGTTCTATGTCTAGAATTTTGCTAGAGAAGCGGTTTGTATTTTGATGTGATAGAATTAGAAAGTTATCACACTTCTCTATTGGCATACTTACATGTTTAAACTACTAACTGAATTGATTTTAATAACATTACTAAAAGATGGTATAAAAAGTGACTTTGTCATACTACTTATGACTGAGTTAATATGTGCCGCTATTAAAGTTGCAAGTATGTTCAAAAATTTTCTTGGAACAGTAACTGTACTCATGGTTACCCTACAAGAATCTATAAAACTATTTGTGTCCAAAAATATAAATTTATTACTATAATGGCTAACCAAAAAATGTAGGTGCATATTTAGCTTGTGGATATAATTATTTGTACTATCAGGCACATTGGACACATAGGGGAAGGCACACAATATTATCTTATTACAGTCTAATTCTAACATCTTAGTGAAACTATCTGTAATGTCTTTTTTCTTTAAGTTCTTACAATTTCCTACCATTAGAGTTATACATGATTTGGCACTGTGTTTATTCTGAATTAATTTATCTATTATATCTTTATAATGTAATCCTGGCATACAATAGTTGACAAAGGAACAACTCAGCTTATTACTAAGCAAGGTACCAAGGCCCTTACCCATTTCATCGGAATACAGTATGGAGCTATGTTTAGTATTGTCATTTTGTGGAGATACTGGTGACTCTGATCCCATCTGTGTGTATGACTCCACTACTGCACTACTGGTGTTAACCGGTTCCAATGTCCTATTGCTTTCAGGATTACAATTTCCAGCCAGCAATTGCATTTCATTTTTGTATGACTGGAAACTGTGATATGAGATTGCTAGGGACTTCTCAAGAGTTTTTATCTCAGAAAGCAAATACTGAGTATCTTTTTCATACATTAGTTTGCTATCCTCTAATTTAATTTCATAATTTTCTAATTTGTTCAATAATGCCCTACGTTCTTTACTTAGTTCAAGTATGTATTGTTTTAGCTTGTCACTACTTACGGAATTAACGCTTGGCTGGTAGTCTACACAGTCATCGCCAGTCAAATCAATGGTCACCGTTGTATTAATAGGGAGATCCACCGGACTACAACTGGCCAACTCATCATACAAGCTCTGATTAATGGAAGCTACTGGACAAGTTGTGTTTTTTACATAATTTGACAACTTCTCATTACAATTAATTAATTCTAATTCAAGATCTCTAATTTTGAACAGTGCTTCTTCATATAACACTCTACACTTATCAAAAGACTCTGTCTCCGCATGCAGTCTGTCTCGCTCTTCAATAGTAGACTCTAGTTGGTGGTTGAGTTTCACAAGTTCTCTTTTCAGTGATGTGTTACTATCAATGACCCTTATTATCTCTACCTCATTCTCCTCACGCTCCTGTTCAAGTTTATGACACTGACCTTGGTATGTCTGTAAGTCCTTGAGAGCTGATTTCAACTTATGTTCAGCTACTTGAGTTGCAGCCATGCTTCGGGTCTGCATGATGTGAGGTGAATGAGGATGGGCTGAAAACAAAGAGAGGGTGAACAGAAAACTAGACAGAAATTGGAGGTTAAGATGTATTTGAAGTCAAAGGAGTGAGATATGAAAAATAAACTACAGAGATCTATAGAAAAAATAGTATAAATTAAAATAATAATAATGGTAGAAATAATATAAATAAGTATATACAAGACAGATGGGCAATTAACTTTATAATAGATTTATGATAAAGCAACACTTAAACATTTAGTTACAAACTGTAGTGGGGCACCTTTAACTTTATCTATATGACACCTAATCTGAGTTCATTACTAGGGTCTAGTCAAGTTAACTTAGTATGTCTAGATAGGAATAAATTTATCGAATGCCAATCTTATATCAGTATAGTTATGGGAGTAATTGAAGTGTGTGATGTCTGTAGCCAGCTAATTAAGTCGTCGAATTTGCTTCCACAATGTACGTCAAGCAAATGGAGACAGAATATGGCAGTGTGAAATTGGACGTGACTCACACCAATGAGTCGAATAAATGGTTGGTTAGGTTAGTATGAATGTGTAAAAATAAAGAATAAGTAATATACTCCCCGGGATTTCACACAAAAGTTTAAACTTAATCGAATGAAGTTCGTTGGACACGAGCAGCGCAGTGACAGCTGATGCGTCGACAGATATCAGTTGTTTCGGGTTTATTTCTTCAGAAAACTAATCACATTCAATTATTTAGCTTACAATTAAGTTTGCCAATAGTAATATTTTATATTTTACAACGTAAAAACATTTATTTATGAGTAATTATTAATTTTAATTCACTAGTACTAGTTTTTTAGTAGTAGTTTTTTAGGGTTCTGTATCTAATGGATGCCAAAAGAACCCTATTCCTAAGCTTCTATCGTCCGTCCGTCTGTCTGTCTACCTGTCAGTAGGCTGTATCTCCTAAACCGTAGTATGGTTTACTGAGTATAAACACACAAAATTAAAGCCCTTCGATGGTACGAAAGCCTGATCCGACTCGCACTTGGCCAGTTTTTGAAAGTAGAAATGATATCAAGCAATATACAGTTTTACTAGCGCTCCATCCACCCATAATGTTCATCTTTATCATATATTATATATATTCTTTTTTTATTATTTTCGGCTCGCAGTCTAAACTATGGTGGCTAAATACCAGAATAAATCGAGTGTTTGACATCTGACCTAATAACTTCATAATGATTGAACCTACACACATTTAGATATGCATGTGTAGAATTCCATAACAAAATTAACAAAATGGAGGGCAACTCCATAGTGTATTTAATCTTTCAAGGTATTCCAGGTAGGATTTCTATGCCGGCTGGGCGTTGATGATTCAGCCTAGATATCTATATACTTGTGAATAAATAATAAGGAGAACCTACTTTTACTTCTCTGGCATCTTTGTAATAACATTTAACACTGATAAAAAAAAATAGATATATTTGCGTACAATGGCAGGAAAATTCGCCATGGTCTCTAGCTACGGCACGTACATGTTACCGGTTACGTCAAAACCAATGACAAGTGTCAAATATCAAATCGGTATCGGCAATGCAATGAGGCATTATTACAAACCAAGAATAGGGTGTGCAAACTGCTGGATTAAAGTGTCTAAGAAATTCTGTTAACCTGTACCCAAATTATTAAATGGAAACTTCCTGCTAACTCATAGTCGGTCCAAACTGAACTTAGAATTTAATCTAGCCAATGAGAACCATGCTTTCAAATAAATTCTAGATAACAATGCATTTTACTTGTTTGGCAATTTTATGTCCTTTTCATACGAACTATATAAAAGAGAGATGTAATGACATTTAAATTACTTAATTTATTCGTGTCATCACCATCATATCAGCCCTAAAACGTCCAATGATGGACAATGGCCACCCCCAAAGATCTCCACAATTGCCGTTCTTGCGCTATCCGCATCCAGTGGTTTCCTGCAGCGATCCGCACAAGATCATCAGTCCATCTTGCAGCCCACACGCTGCGTCTTCCGGTTCGTGGTCGCCACTCGAGAACCTTTCTGCCCCAACGGCCGTCATCATATATTAACTTATTCCTGTAAAAGAAGGAATCGCCAGCATTATCGCAGAGTTAAGGATTTTAGATCTATCAAACTCTAGAATTTCAGTATGCTCAACTTAATCATGTTAATAAAACTCATGAGGGTACACAGATAAAAGTACCGTTATAAAATCCATATCAGTAGATTACATAATATCTCGGATAACGGAGTTTGAAGTAACAAAGTAGGAGCAATGACCCCCGCCCCTAGCCCCAAGCGTCACCGATTGATAAGGCAGGTTAAATGGGCCGTGGTACCATGGGCTCATAACAATGCTGCACCATTGATATACGGCATTCAATTCGCTAATGGACCTTTAATTGGTTCACTGATTTATCTGGACATGGCCGGTTAACGTTTCAATTATTTGTATTCGTTGAAAAATTATGTGGCCCTGATATTGTACGAGATAACAGATAATAAAAGGTTAACATTACATGAAAGAGAGAAATATAAGATGCTCACATTTTACAGACAGTTAAGCTTTATACAACATGTAACGTAATTAACGCACACCCTCAAACACCCCAATTAGAATATTATGTTGTAATCATAATACATACACAGAATTTTTAATTTAACATGTATATGCATTGTTATTTACTAAATTAGTTTCTTGGAATAAAGTTTATTTTTCTTAATTTTGTATTGAATGATGGAATTTATATGAATACAAATAAAACTGCGGAGTTAAAAATCTTATTACTTTGACTTACGGTCCCTTTCAATTTGTTTTGACTGTATAGGATTAATATGCCAATAATTTCCGTAGTTTTAATTATTTTGGAATAAAAAATTACCTATATTAAAAATGATATAAATCGATACAGTAAAGGATTCTGAACAAACTATTTTCAGGGTGTGCGTTAGAGGGTGTGGTACAAGGTGCGCCGACAATCTTGCTAGGGTCGCGAGAAGACACTAGAAGTGGACAGCACAAGACCGGCTATTTGGAGATCCTTGGGGGAGGCCTTTATCCAGCAGTGGACGTCTTTCGGATGATATGATGATAACGATGATAACTAAATGGTTCAGCTGTTCGTTATTCTTGTATCGAGAGGTTTTTTTATATATATACATAACAGGGTGACAAACGGGCAAGTGGGTCACTTGATGGTAAGTGATCACCGCCGCCCATGGACACTCGCAACACCAGAGGAGCCGCAAGTGCGTTGCCGGCCTTTAAGAAAGGAATTGGCTTACTTCTTGAATATTGCCATGTCATACCGGATCGGTAATACCTCAACATATCTGTTATTATAAAAATATTCCTTCTATACGTCGACTGTTTCAATATGTGGACAGTTAGCTAATTGTAAGATCCTTCTAGTGTGGCTGACAGCAAAGAATATCACCACCCCTATCTCATCCCGTGGGGGGCATAGAAGTCGGCCTGTGTGTATATATTATATACCATACCAGGGGGTCGCGGGTGCGTTGCCGCCCCGATGACCTCTGGCGACCTTACTCACACGCAAAAACACAACATTAAGTTATTATATCTCTCCTGACCGTATTCGGCCACAGCGACTGGCTAACTATTGAGAGCTTCGTTTATGTGCTCTCAGGTGACTGACGTAACCTACTCGTATCTTTGAAGCGCACGTTCGACCACATGCGCTACAAGTCAGTACCCCTCCGACATAATTATAATATATGGCTGCGGGTGGTCGGGCCTTGAGTTCGTCTCGTTTAGCATCGAGCTCTTCTTTCCGCTTCTTCTCAAACTCGAACACCTTAGTGTGTACAGTGCGCCTCCATCGTGTTCGGTCCGCCGCCATAGCCTCCCAATGTGACGGATCAATGTCACATCTTTTCATATGTCGCTTGAGCACATCTTTGTACCGCAGGAATTGGCCACCTTGTTTTCGCTTGCCATCCTGCAGTTCAGAGTAGAAGATGCACTTTGCCACTCTGTTCTCAGACATTCGGGAGACATGGCCGCACCACGGCAGCTGCCGCCTCATCAAATAAATCTCAATTCCACCAACATTTGCCCGCCGTAGTATTTCCGTGTTTCTAACATGATCCGACCAACGTATGTTCATAATGTCGCGGAGGCATTTGAGGTGGAATCTATCTAATGTGCGGATATGTTTGCGGTACAGGCACCACGTTTCAGACGCATACAGGAGGTTAGGCAGAACGATCGCCATGTACACATCTACTTTCGTAGATAGCTTTATGTCGTGTGAGCGGAAAACCCTGGAACGAAGTCTACCAAAGGCTGCAGCAGCTGCTCCAATTCTGCTGTTTACTTCATTGTCAAGGAGGCACCTTGACGTTATGGTGCTACCTAGGTACCTAAATTTGTCTACCTGCTTAAGTGAAACGTTACCGAGTTTTATGTCAACTGGGACACTATTCAACGTTTGGGCCATCACTTCGGTTTTTTTTATGTTGATTTTTAGGCCAAATCTGCAACACGACTCATCTAGTCTCGACATAAGCGTTTGTAGACCCTCTGACGTTTCCGCCACCAAACATAAATCATCCGCATACATCATCTCCGTTATAGTCGCGTAAGACACCTTGGTGCGAGATTTTATTCTCGATAGTTTGAAGACTCCACCGCCATCGGTACGGAAACGAACACGAGAGCAACTTAAAATCAGACTCCAATCAAAACCAAAACAACTCAACTTTATCTAAGAAGGGTACTAAGAATAAGTCCAACATATGGTAGTCCAGAAGAAAACAAAACGCCACGCCGCCACTCAGCCATCGCATCGTCTGATAAGTCATCGTCTGGTGCCGAAACTTAGGACAATATCATCATAAAAAGTTTGAACCATAAAAAAATACGCTCTTGTGCGTTTCCACTACCCTACGGAGCACGCAGGACAGTTTATAAAAAATACTTATTCTGAGCTTAAAACGAATGGATAGTAAAAGAATCGTAGAACAGTAGTTACATAAACTTGCCTTAATGACCCTTACTGCTAAGGGTTCGTGGGTTCAATCCCCACCCAGTACAAATCTTTGAATGATGAGTATGATTATATGTTCTGTGTCTGGCTGTAATTAATGTATAATATGTATGCATTTAGCGATATATAAACATGTTTATCAGTTGTCTGGTAGCCATAGTACATGTTCAGCCTAGTTTGGCATCAGATGGCAGTGTGATAGATGTTCAAAGATATTAATTTATAGACCGATAGCACTGCGATATTTTGATGCCATAAGTTTCAACAATTCGAAAGTTGCTTATTTCTTGCATGTGGGCACGTGGTACCTATGAATTTATATTTGCGTTTTGTGTCAAATCTGTCAGTTGCATTTTCAGTAATTCGACGATTTGTGGTTAATTGAAATCAAAACTGGCAAAATTAACTTAAACTAATTAGGATACCATATCTAGGCTAGCCTGTAGAGTGTGCAAGCTCTGTTTGTGTCATCTTCATCCAGTGCAAACTGACATAGAGTCAGTATGTAAATCTACAATAAATAAATACCTAGTACCTACGTATGTAAGTAAGTAGGTAATTATTGTAGTTTACGCCCACTTTGTAAAGTTGAATTAAAAGGAAAACTTCATAGAATGCTAACGACTTGTAAATAGCGGCGATCAAAGATATCCATTGTAACCTGTATAGATATACCTAGTATAGGCACTAGTCTTAGTTCGGTACGCTAACAATTCTGAGATGATTAAAAGTTTTAAATTTTTTTATCATTAACATAGCTTAACCATGTACAGACGCCTGGCCAGCACATCAAGCTAGCCCAGTCTGTCAAATTTCCCCAATTGAAAGTGAACCTCATGCTTATGTGATAAAGTTGAAAATCTATAAATGAAATTTGACAGATTGTGCTGGCGTCTGTACAATGTACATAAGCGTGCGTAGATATGCCACACAAGTCAATTCTAGGTACATTATTATACAACAAAGATAATTTACTTGAGTACTAAATATCAATTAATTAACAATAACTTTTCACATAAATCGTAAACCTACTTAACCATTTCATAAACTTTTACTACTCATTAGCTACCTATACTTAATGAGTATATTTATAAGTATACTTAACTAATTATGTGGATTTGACAAAAGCTTTCGATTTCGTAGATCATGACATACTATTGAAAAAACTATATGTATATGGGGTTAGAGGTAATTGTTTCAATTTAATAAAGTCGTATTTAAAGGACAGAAGTCAAGTTACTCAGATTAGTAAAATATGCACAAACACTAAACTAAAAATAAAGTACATGTCTCATAGTAGAAAAGTGGAATATGGGGTCCCGCAAGGGAGTGTGCTGGGGCCGTTATTATTTATCATCTACATAAATGACTTCCCACACTCAATTGACCAACCCATGATATTGTTTGCAGATGACAGTACGGTAGTATTTTCTCAAAAAACTGAATCTAATTTGCAAGTAGATATAAATAATGACTTAATAAAAATAATAGAATGGTTGACATTAAATAATTTAATTCTAAACATTGATAAGACATATATTATGACATTTAAAAATAATTATAGGACGCAGAGTAATACTTATGATATTGACATAAAACACAAAATTAAGCCTATAGTGACTAAAACTGAAAATAAATTTCTAGGATTAATAATAGATGAAAATATTAATTGGAAATCACTACACTTACATATGTAATAAATTGAGTAGGTTTTCATATGCCCTTTTTATGTTATCCAAGGTTGTGAATCAAGACGCTGTCCTTACTTCTTATCATGCATATGTCACTTCTGTTCTTAGGTACGGGGTAATGTTCTGGGGAAACTCAACCGAGAAAGATAGAGCTTTCAGGGCCCAGAAGAAATGTGTCAGGGCAGTATTTCACATGCAGCAAACAGATTCCTGCAAACCGCATTTTATTAAATATAAGATTTTGACTTTTCCTTGTTTATATATGTATGAGACAGTTCTTTTCATCAATACAAACAAGGAACTATTTATTGCTTTAAGAAGTAAAAGACATGAAAATAAAGTGTGCATGCCATTACATAAAACAGCTCTTTTTAATAAAAGTGTTTTCTGTATGGCGCCCAGGATTTATAATAAGATTCCAAGAAATATAACAGGTATCCAAGACTCAATAATATTTAAGAAAAAATTGTATGAATTTTTTATTGATAAAGCATACTATACAGTTGATGAATATTTAAATGATAACTTATGATTAAGATGACATTATTAAGTAGGAATCAACAATTATATAATTTAAATTGTAAACCAATCAATAAAATAATGTAATTATATAAGTATATTAATAAAATGGGCAAGTTAAATAATTTATTAAATTTGATTAGTAATAAAATAGGTAGGTAAATACAATAATTGTCAACATTTGCACGCCGAAAGGCTAATATGGAGCGTACACTGTATTATTTTTAAGATCTTTTATAACCCATATTTAAGCGAATAAAATATTTGAGTTTGAGTTTGAGTTATGTACAAAATGCAAAATCAGCATGTGAAACACACAAATAGATATATTAACTTCCCACACGAGCAGCAGAGGCAATTTGTTGAGGAAACCAAGAAAAAAAATGGTCACGAATTGATTTAGTTTCATTTGTAAAGTTTCTTGGGAAGATAGTGCTTCTAAAGTTACCGCCGCTATTTATGTATGGCTGAGGAGCTCATAGCTTCATTTGTAAGACTCTCACCGGTCCGTAAGTGATCGGCGAGGTTAAGCAACTAGGCTCGCGGTCAGATCATAGATGGGTGACTACCAAAGAGGTTTAATTTCTGAGCGTCTCCGTGCTGAGGGCACGTTAAGCTTTCGGTTCCGATTGTAGATATTCGACAACAGTCGTTAAGCCATATCAGAGGCCTACTGGGCGTCTTGAACAACTCTGACACTAAGTTAACAGTGGTTAACTTAGTGTCAGAGTTGTTCAGAGTTGTTTGTGGGTAGTGACCACTACCCATAAGATAAGTCAGTAAGTGCTATTTAAGTTACAACTTGTGTCTTCTTGTGTATCGGTGTTAAACTGAAAGTAATTACGGTAAAAATGCACATTAGCGTACACAAGTCATATCTAGGTAAATTATTGTTCAGCAATGATAAATCACCTGGGTATTAACAATAGGATTAACATTTATTTTACGCATAAGTCGTAAATCTACTTAACCATTTCGTAAAATGGTATTAAACCTTCTCGTTAACTACCAATCTATGACTAACTTTACAAGTCTACATATACTCAATCGTTGTGTTATTTTTAATATTGGACATTCAGAAAGGATGAATGAAAGAAGATTGACAAAAGAATTGATCTGTGTGAATGGGACAACCTGAAGGGGAAGGCCTCGTAGTACATTCGTTAACCAAATCGGAGACGTACTCAAGGTAGGGCTGGTCAGAAGTACCCTAAACCGGCGAGAATGTATGAAGAATATAATGACAGTCGATCGAATAGAGGCAAAATAGGTGTGCAAAGATCGTGACAAATGGAAATCCGTTGTCTCTGCCTGCCCTTTTGGGAAACAGGCGTAAGTCTATGTAAGTATGTTGAAAGTCGGTTCCCTCAGTGGTTGTTAGCTATGTTTGGTTAATATTGGCCCAGCAATGTAAGAGTAGATCAGTTCTTTTCCACAATAATGTAATTATAGTTGGAGTCGAGGGTTTTCTAACGATAACGTTATCATTGAATTAATTATATAACGGGAATTAATAACGGGCTTGTTCAAATACTTCCTACTTTCACACGGGAGCTCGTGGGTTCGATTCCCACCCAGGACAGATATCTATTTGTGTGCATGAACATGGCTGTTTGTCCCAAGTCTGGGTGTCATTATTCTTTATTGTACACAGAAAATAAATACATAAGTTAGAAGTTACAAAAAGAAAAGGCATGTACATAGGCGAGCTTAATTCATTATTGAATTTTCTTCCAGCAAACCATCAGGAAAGAGAGTTAATTATCTATATAAGTACCTATGTATTTACAAAAGAATAGTACATGTAATTTATTTATTATCAATATATATCAGCTATCTGGTCGCCATGTTTCAATTTTATTTTCAAAGGACCAATTGGAAAATAATATTTTGACATAACTCCCAGATTATTTGTGGGTAATGATAAGATAAACAATTTTATTTTATGCCTGATGGCCGTGTGTGAATAATGTCCCATGATATTATTATTACTGTTTTTATGAAATCCGAATAGGCTCTTTCTACAACTGATACTTATACCGTGCCGGTTCATCAATTTGAACAAAATATCGTACCGAATGTGTCATGGTTAAAAACACCATGAGTGGTTGACGTTGAATCGACGGAAGTCGCCAGCACGACGTGATATTTTGAGCAAGGCGCGTCGGGCATGCATGTAGAGGTATAAATAAATTGTAAGTACACCCGCGCCGTTGACACTTGGACTTGGTAGATTTGAAACTACGTGTTACATACCTTCGGTGTGAGGTAAGCTATGCTATGACGAGCCGTGCCCGAAACTTCTTCAACTCGATATTACACATTAGATAGATAGACTATACTCTTTATTATATACACTCACGAAAAATACATTGGATATAAAGAACATAATGTACAACGGGCGGTCTTATCGCGTCAAGCGATCTCTTCCAGACAGCCTTTGGAAGGTTAAGAACTGAAAGTAAAGTAAACAGTAGCAGGAGTGCAACAAATAAATTATAATAAATTATACTTTTACCATTTTTGAGGAGTTTGCTGTGATTTGCCATGAATATGTACTTATTATCAATATCGAAGACCTCTGCTTAGTACGTGTCTTCAAACTATATGTAGGTGCTTAGAAGTGACTTCAAGTTGGTATAATTTCTTTTCAAAATCAAATATTGAAAATGTATTCATCATCATAACAGCCGAATGACACTCACTGCTGGACAAAGGCCTCTCCCAAAGATCTACACAATTGCAGATGTTGGGCTACCCGCATCCAGCGGCTTCCTGCGACCCGCATAAGTTCATCGGTCCTTCTTCTTGGCGGCCTGGCCACCTCCATCTCCACTGGGCATCTTCCGATTCGTGATCGCCAAACGAGAACTTAGTATCTGCCCCAGCGGCCGCCGTTCCTAGGAGCTAAGCACCCTGTCCACTGCCACTTCAGCAATTATTATTCGGGCTTTGAAAATTTATTAATAAAGGTAAAAGTAAAGGTATTGTAATCTGTTTCGCCATTCTTTTGTGATATGGTAACAAAACAAAAACTGTGGAATGGGGTTTGATAAAACTTTGTAGTAATATAGCTTATATACCTATACGAATAACTCGTAGGCTATTATAATTATCTAGTTCTATCATATATTTTTTTTATAATTTTCGTAGTGATCAAACAAAACAAACATATAGGTATTTTCCTTATATAATATTAGTTTAGATAAAAATATAAAGATTATTAATACAAAAACTGCGCACGCATTCTTACGGTGTTTCGAAATGCGGTAAGAAGAAGTTACGTGCCTTTTAATCGAATGGCACACTACGATATTTAAGTCAGCCTATAGATAGTATCTATCAGGAGCTAGAGGTTTACTCCGACACGTACAAGTTTACAATAGCGGCTATTTACCTGAAATATTGTCACTAATTCTATGCAATTCAAATTGTGGTCGTTTATTTGATAAAATATCCATAATAGGCACAAATTCCTTTGAAGTTATTCCAACAAATGTACAGACGCCAGCACATCCAGCTACCCCAATCTGTCAAATTTCTTTTATAGATTTTCAAATTTATTACAAAAGCATAAGGTTCACTTTCAATTGGGGAAATTTGACAGATTGGGGTAGCTTGATGTGCTGGCGTAAAGTAGAATTTCATTTTGCGTCAACTGTATGAGGTTTTTTTCGTTTTATCCAGTTTAGTAAAACGTAAATATAAAAATATAAATTATCATTTGGTAATTTTCTAGTAGATAACATTAATGCTACTCGAAAAATTCCAAATGATGATTATAGCGATAGCAGGGATTTTGTACAATAACATTTGGAAAATATCAATTAGCTAGCTACTAGCCACATGCATATATGTATTATATATACACAGTTCTAAATATATGCGTCTCCTAAACAATGTATGGATAATACGAACTAGACTTAAGGGCTTTGGATGGAATAAATGTTTGCACGACTTTTGAAATTTATTTATTTTAAACTACTGGTTTGTGCTTTAATTTTCTGATAATCAACCTAGACTTTAAGCAAATTTTAGCCTAATTCACAAGTTTAAAAAGAAACGAAATTATCAAAAAGCGTGCCAATCTACGGCACTACTTTTCTATTGTTCCCGAGAGGAGAATGTCTTTTGCAAATCATGCCAGTCGAATAACTTCCACAGCTCAATAAGAGCCTCCCCCAAGAATTTGGGAATTTGCCATAATCGCCACGCTTGGCAGACGGGTTAGCGGTCGCATTATGAAACGCTGCTGCCCATTTTCTGGTTGACATACGGGCCGACTTCTATGCCCCCCATGGGTTGAGATGGGATGGCGATATTCCTTGCTGTCAGCCACTCTGCAGTCTTTTTGCATTCAGCCCTATTCAATGCCCTTAAACCAATTAGGTAGTCACTGATATAGAAGGCAATCGTACTATTATCTAAGCTATCCACATATGTATTTATTGTACACCATAACTTAAAATTAAAATTAAGATTCATTAATTAGGAACCAAGGGCGGTCTTATCGCTACTGCGATCTCTTCCAGACAACCAATTATGGAGTGGATAGACGAAGGTAAAGGAAAGCAGGGTAGATAGGTGTAACAATAGGTAAACTTAATGTAAACTTAAACTAATGTCATAAAGGCGAAAGTTTGTGAGTGTGAGTGTATGTTTGTTATTTCTTTTGATTTTGATGAAACTTTGTAGTTATATAACTTATACATCCGAATAACACATAGGCTATAATTTATTAAGTTTAACGCGGTAATACCGCGGGGCACAGCTAGTTGTTTATAATAACAAATACGGCAACTTTCAGGAAGCAAGCCTATTCCTTTCTTAACTGCCGGCAATGCACTTGCTCATCTGGTGTTGCGAGGGTTCATGGGCGGCGGTGATCACTTACGATCCGGTGACCCACGTGCTCGTTTGCCATCATATTAGATAAAAAAATATGCGAGCATCCCGGACTTGCTATGACTGATATAGCCCGCAAGCTAGATCAATGAAAGTCGATTTAAAACGACTTATTATTTTCATGAGTCGTTACTCCATATGCGGGGTGCCTATTCACAGTCTGTATATGGATTGATTTATAGACTACTATAACAGCTTTCTATAAAATATAATACCTAAGGTACACGAATGGAATGTGATTCATATAGCTACTATTAAGCTGGTTACAGAGACATCTATTATTGCGGGTTTGTGTTGAATGCTTGTACAGACGCCAGCACATCCAGCTACCCCAATCTGTCAAATTTCTTTTATAGATTTTTAACTTTATCACGTAAGCATACGGTTCACTTTCAATTGGGGAAATTTGACAGATTGGGGTAGCTTGATGTGCTGGCGTCTGTACAAGAGTTAGGCATGTTGACAAACGGTGAAATATTATCCAACCCAGGCAGGTACCATTAGCATTTATCCTTGGACCAAAATAGAAAGGATATCCGTTCGAACTGTGTGAACTTACATTACGGACTACATATTTACTTGTCTGAAATATTTCTCTGGTCTATGCTTCGTGGTGTCAATTGACTTTCTAAACTTATATTAGTGAAATAATCTATTTATATGTTTCTATGTTTAAAATCTAGTTATCCGATTTTTTAAAATATTTCAGATATAGAAAGCTCTAACCAGTGACTGAATTGGGCTCTATTCATTTGCAATAAAGTTATGGCTCCATACATTATAATAATATTAATAATAATTTATTGGACGCAGATAAATTAAGACGGTCACCGTAGCCTAGTTGGTAGTGCTCCTGCCTACGAATCTGATGGTCCTGGGTTCGAATCCCGGTAAGTGCAAATATTTGTGTGATGAGCACGAATATTTGTTTCTGAGTCATGGATGTTTTCTATGTATATAAGTATTTATCTATCTATATAAGTATGTATATCGTCGCCTGGTACCCATAGTACAAGCTTTGCTTAGTTTGGGGCTAGGATGATCTGTGTGACATTGGTACTGTTACTACAGTGGAATCAATCAAAAGGTACTTTGAAAAGAGGCTATCTGGCTATAGGTACACATTTTTTTATTAAAGTTTTATTTAGGTTGTTATTCTGTAAGTTTTAGAACTTAATTAGGTACCTAATACTTACTTCGATGGAATAATATCTTTGAACAGTTGGATCTTACATCAGGGGCTCTACGGGCTAAGTAGCCGAACATCGATTTCTTAAATGGCGTTCAAATAAATTAAATTTAAAAATGACTTAATCAATCGTTAAATCTGCTTCTATGAGCACATGTGACGTCATAAATGGTCCGGATTCGATTGTCAACGTTGAAGCCGGTTTAACGATTGATTAAGTAATTTTTAACCTTTATTATATATTATTTATTGTATATTTTTATTATTTGAACGCCATTTAAGAAATCGATGTTCGGTGACTTAGCCGGTAGAGCCCCAGAGCCACGCTCAATTCAGATCAACCAGTCAAATCTAATTTGATTAGTCAAACTAAGTTTCATCTCTAAATACCAACACTAACCTCTCTCACTCCCACTCCCACAGTTCTGTTGTTTATTCGTAAACATATTTATAAAGTGGTATCTAACAAAACAAAATACAAAATTGGAATAGAAATTTCCGGTTCCAATGATGAGTGTAACTCAAGGACGCACCCAAACCGCGCCCCACTTCCGTTCCATGAATTGGGGTAAAGTTTATTGTTACCTACCAAGTGAGCAAAAACAGAAGCAGATGGGCACAACTTCACCGCTTGTATCAGCGCGGTTAGCGAACAGACGAATAGGCATAATACGAGATACGAACACACTATTTGTACGTTCATGTGTTTACGAGGTAATGCTCCCGATTCCTTGCAAGACGAACTAATTTTAATATCAATTATTTTATATTCTGTGTGGGGGCTCGAGAACAATTTTTTATTTTAACGTTGTGTATGTCAAAATGTTGTATGTAATCATGTGTTATGTGTGCTTATATAAATTATCGTAATTCCAGAATAGCTCTTTAGAAGAAGAATAAGTCATCTTTAGTTACGTCAAAATAAGGCCACCAAATCTCATCCCGTGGGGCGTAAATAAATTTAGTAGTTTTTTCCTAAAATTAGAAAAACGATTATTTTTTTAAGAAGAAATTAACTTTATAAAAGAATTCTTATTCTACACAGTAATTCTAAAATACCGTAAGTACTCCTGAACTACTACTGAATTAAACAAAATAAAACATTTGTGCATTATTAGAATCTTCAGAAATTTTAAATATGTAATATTACAAACCTATATTTACATATAAAATACAAGACCTCATATTTTTAATGACTACCGAGTAAGGTTCGTTTCGCATTCCATTCATCATCATCATATCAGCCGAAAGACATTCACTGCTGGACAAAGGCCTCCCCCAAAGATTGGAGACCTGTCTTACCTGCATCCAGATGCTTCCAGCGACCCTCAAAAGGTCATCGATCCATTTTTTTTGGGCCTGCTCACACTTCGTCTACTTGTGGTCGCCGCTCGAGAACCTTTCCGCCCCAGCGGTCTACGAACTATATGCCCTGCCTACTGCCATTTCAACTTCAAAATTCTTCGGGCTATGTTGGTCGCATTCCATGGTATTTTTATTAAAACATGAGTGTAAAAATAGTACTGTTGGATCCGGTACTACCTTCGAGGTATCATAGCTAATTTAATAGCCAATTACGTTGTAAACTGTTTAAACCGAGATCAGATACAAAGTTCGCAGAATCCCTTCCCTGTTTGCCAGTAGAAACTAAGAAACACTATGATCAAGTTGTCGCATTAACACTTCACTTTCCCAACAACCCAGAATTTAAAGCATTTACTCATCTGCCGGCAAACTACCAGTAATTACAGGCCCACAGGGGTGGTTATCCGGCCAGAGTAATGACAAAGGTGAAACTTACCATACTCCTTGATAGATAGTCAGCGAAGGATTACTTTCACGAAAATTAACAGAAAGTAGGCCGTGTGAAATTACTTATTATTTTACCAAAATATGTAAGAGGTATGCATATTTTTGTGAACGAAGGCCAACAAGCAAACACTGCACGGAGCGCATGCTTTCATCCACAAAACAGCTGCTTGTAATTCGCGCATGCCGCGTTCCACCAAACTTGTCTGTCCACTTTGGTAATGGCAGAACGACAAGGTGCACCTTACACAAAATGAAATCTATATACGGACAGCAACAGAAGAAGCATTGAAAAGGCTAAACTACGACCGCCTTCTAATTTGATACTTACAATATTAGTTGCGAATAGTTTTAAAGGTTACCTGCTTACCTTAATTGAATCAAAGTTAACCAACATTCCGATCTAATATTAATATGGACAAAGTCTTAAGGCTTCAAGAGTTCTTAATAATTTATAACATATAGAATTCATATAATACCACACAAATCACTGTAGTTTTAGTCCGTAGGGATCCGACTCTTAAATGTTGCGAGTCCGATCCCGGCAGAGTAAAACTACTGACAAATGATACTGCTGCTACTACCTACATAACTACTACTGCGCCACCTGTGCAGTCTATGCAGATTTGTGTTATTTATTTCCCAAATCCCAATTTCACCGTTGTATAGGCTTGTTCGGGAATCGTAGCACATAGGTATGATTACTTTTTGCCTAGTTTCTAGCCACTATCGTCTTACATAATACATTTTAATATGGAATTGAATAATCTATTTTTAACAAAATGTATCGTAAACACATTTTGTAGATGTTTTGTAGACTTTGTAGTCGACATAACAGCAACCAAATAATTATGTATTTGAACGAACATGTGCGGTGCTTCTTATTCCCCATATTGGACGTGCTAAAGTCTAGGTAAATAATTACTTTATTTAATTGTTCAGACCCATATTGATTACAAATCTTATAATAATTGTGCGATAAAGAACGCCACCGAATTCAGGTTTGAATTCGAAATAAAATAAAATGAACGTAACGTAATGACTTGCGAGACGAGACGGGAAGGATAGGGGGCGCGGTAGACGCGGTCGGCTGCCCCTCCACCCGCCTGCACACCCGCAGACCCAACAGTCAAGCGAGAGGCGACAGCTAGCCAGCTGCGCGTCTTGTGTTTTTCGGATTTTGCGGTGCGATTGACGTTGCTTTCTTATTTAGTTGTTTATAAAAGTAATCAAGTTTATTTAGACAAGGTACGCGTGTGAACTTTATGCAACACTGAGTTCTAATAACACAATCTGTGAACTTTCCCAGTGCGTTGACTATTCGGAGTGTTCAATACATGGATACCAGTGTCTTTTGTCTCTAAAACTGTGGATTTTCAGAGAAGTGCTGATATTTAATCGTTCAGAACGTTTTTGTTAGATCTTGTGCCCGTGGACTTTACAGTGTAACCAGTGATTGTTGTCGTGGCCGGTTTCCAGTAAGGAAACTTTCCAAACGTGCATAAAACAGTGGGTAATGCTTTCCTAGCGAATGCGGGCCCTGCCTGCACGCATTCCGTAGGGAAGCAAGTGCCGGCAATAAGCATTTTACGGTGAGTAAAGCGCCTTCAGGTTCATCGTACTTTGACCTAAAATTATGACAACGAATGACATCGTCTCTTGACCAATGTCAAAAGTCATAGCGCCCTATCGTACGGAGCGTGTGAACTAATGAAGTTACTGTGATTGCACTTCCTTGCTTCGCTAATTATCCTTCAAATTAATGTTTGTTCTTAACTTGTAATTATGTGGTACGTCTTTATGGCACGGCAACTGAGATATTATACACGACCTTTAGACCAGGAGTTATAAAACTGTACATCATGTGTGGTGTAGGTACAGTTAAACTGTGCTGTACCTGTAAAGTCGTGATTAATTCCTCAATAACAGACTTCTATACTTAAAATTATATATATTTTTCTCTTTAAACTATAAAATCCGGCCAATTGTGAGTTGAGACACAAACCAAGGGTTCTGTACAAAATTTAATAGCTTGTAGTTACTTAAATTTAATTTGTATTATTTGTTGTGATAGCAGCATTAGAAATACACACTGTATACCTGTTATAGGTCATGAGATACAATATGCTGACAGACAGACAGCAGAAACAGGTCCTGTTAACATCCTTTGGGTATGAAATCCAAGAAACATGATTATGAAAATTATTTTGATGATTTTCGTACACCAAATGTTTTATTTAGGTTCTTAAACACAGACTGTAATGTCAGCGGTCTACAATAGGATCTCAATCTTTAGTTTCTAATGTTCTTTGAGTTGTTAAAACAGTTTCTATGAGTAATAGGAGTCAGCCTCAAGTAAACTTGTAAGTCTTTACTGTTAGCTGGTATTGGTCAACTGATTATACAAGGATATAATATAATGTATGTAACTGCAGGGGCTTAATTAGCTTTTTAAAATGAACAATTAACAGTCAGCTGATGCCATTTGTAGGACCCATATTCAACATAAACTCTATAATTTTATTTTGAATCATTCAGTAGTATGCTCCAATCAGATGTGCTATGCTTAGGCTCGAACTTGTAGAGCTGATATACTAGAGAATAAATAACAAAATTTAAATATCCTGTGACAACTAACACACAGCAATTTGACCCCAATATAGGCTGAGCCTGTACTAAGCCAAACCAGACAACTGATAAACATACTTATATATTTCTAAATAAATATGAATTTTATATAAAATATACTACACCAACACATATGTATAAGATTCTATAACAAACTTCCCAATGATATTAGAGAATTGTCTATGAATAAGTTTAAAAGGA
Organism: Pseudoips prasinana; assembly: GCA_951640165.1. Taxonomy (NCBI): domain Eukaryota; kingdom Metazoa; phylum Arthropoda; class Insecta; order Lepidoptera; family Nolidae; genus Pseudoips; species Pseudoips prasinana. Next base: position 25,044,630 of record OX621260.1, read on the forward strand.
TTATTAAAGCCAAATTGTGTAGCAGGGCATATTACAAAATATCAGATTATTTAAGTGATAAAAGTGCTTGGGATTGAGTTGTTTTGAGTCAACACACATGATTGTAATCAATCTTAAGTATATTTTATTTAAAAAAAAGGATTCCTACTGAGTTTTCTGGCAGTGTTTCTCAATAGCTGCCAGGTCATGCACTGCACGGTAGGGTTAAAAAAAATTGACAATTCCACATAAATATAAACATTTTATGGAATAAAGAATTTTTGACTTTGACTTGACACTACACACAAATAATTGTGCTCATCTCTCATAGATTTGTCATAGGTAGTGATCTAACTCACAACCTCTGGTTTAGCAGCATTGTCACTAACCATTGACCAACAGGTCAGATATATATTAGACCTGATAGATATTATTTTATTATAACAAGTCAAGTATGCAATAATTTTACTAAAAGTTGTATGGTACAATTTTTGCAAGATAAATTTCAACCAAACTACCTTCAGTTTTCCACTCATCCCTGTGACAAACCGCCAATATAAACCTCCATAGTTTTACTTTTGTTTCTGCAATGTATTTTTTATTTAATATAACATTTATAGACAGCTTAGGCACCTAGAACTTTAACTCAATCTGACAATGTCTGCAATGTGAACTGCTTAACATATTAGTACATAACTACAAATAGTATGTATATGTACATATAAATTCAAATCAAATTTTATTTTGAATGTCCTATTCAACAAGTGTATTCAACCATAACTTTGTAAAAACCAGGGTATTTTTATTACAGTATTGATGGGTAATAATGTAAAATTGTAGAGGAGGGGCTTCCACACCATAATAAACAATTGATAAAATATGTTATCTTGTTTGCATAAAACTGTGTCATTAACTAGGTATTTAGGTTGCACAGATATTTATCAGTGTATACCTATATTATTTTTATAGCCAGATTAGTTAAGAGCCTAATTACCAATGAGTTTAGTGTTTTTATGTCAAGTATGTGGTATCTACTCATTTGCGTATTACTAGAGTTAAATATGCAATGTTTTGAGGATGTTATGCTAGTTTACAGATCACTAAAATGTTGAAACATCTAATGTTCTGAAATTAATAATAATAATAAAAAAACTTGAGAGGTGTCAAGGGACACCAGGATGGAACGAAGTTCCAGATTAATTAGTAATAATTTTGTTTTTTTATTAACAAATATAATGTAATATGAACTAAATCAGTTGGCCCAATTTTAGTAATAAAAAAAAGCAAAAAGAGTTGTTACAACTTTTCGTCTTGATTTTTTCTGTCTAGCCTCCTTTCACTCGTACCAATATCTTTATTTGATTGTAGTTACAACTAATAGTTACACATCTTTATTGCAATAACACTTCTTTATAAATATAACACATACATATTTATTCTTATTAATTGAAGTGTATGTATGAAAAGATATTGAGAACAAAGGAGGCAAAAGTGGTGTGCAAGGATTGTAGTAATTGTCCTCTCATATAAATGTCATCCTCCAATCCATCCAATGTTCTAAGCAAAATATTTTAAATAAATAAATAACAACACACACACTGCCATCTGATCCCAAAATAGGCTTAGTCTGCATTTTGGCAACCAAACAACTGGTAAACATACTTAGGTACATGCATATTGTAGGTAAATTATACCCAGACACAATAAATAATTATGCTCATCACACAAAGATTTGTCCTAGGTGGGGAAAGAACCCACAATTTCTTACTTAGCAATAAGAGTCAATAACCATGAGACCAATAGGCCATTCGGTTTTGGTTTAAAAAGGTAAAAATTTGATAGAGAGCAGCTAAGAAGTACCCTTAACACAGAAATTTAGGGTACTTGTGACCTGCCCCTTATCTTATTTTAAACTTAAAGATAATGAGACTTTAAGCAAAATTATTGTTCCTTATCTGCAGGGTGTGTAAATGTATTGTCTGAATTCTGCATGCTCTTTTAGGAAACATATGTATGTATTACATTTAGTTGTTAAGGCTGTGGTATCTACTAACTAAACATTACATAATTTAATTGAATATTAAGAGTAACACTTTGATGTTAAATCTGTTGTATGTTGCTAACTGCTCAAAACTATCATGTTATAATGTTTTGAGATGAACATTTAGGCATTAAGCATGTGGTATCTACTTAGTTCAATTTATGTGACTTTATTATCCAGTGTACATATATAGTATACAATTTTGGTGTCAAGGATGTTAGTAGTTATCTGCTTAAAACAAAAATGTTATAGTAACAAATCTTTTGAGTTATACAATTTGGTATTAAGTATGTGACATGAACTTTAAATATAAAAAACCTTAATGACTACTTAAGTAATCCTATGTGTATGTAGGTCAAAATATTATGGTGTTAGGTAATTACCAATGATGTTAAAGATATAGGTGCTAAGTATGTGGTTGGTTAATAGATAAGAGACTTCACTTAATCCTATCTTTATCTTGGTGTTAAGCGTTTGGTATCTGCAACTTTGCTTTTTTAAAACTTAAATTGTCATTAGAATGTTTTGAGTGATATTAACTGCATCATATTTCATAACCCTTTTATTAGATTCATATGTATGTTAGTATGTATGTAACGGAAAATTAGATCATGATTTTTACCACATTCAAAACATTGGATTAAATTAACATACATACATATACATATAACAGTATAATTGGCGGCCTTATCACAAAGTGTTATGTCTGCCAGGCAACCTACGTAGTGACAGGAGAAAAGAATTACAGAGATGGGGCAGTTGCAAGTGTACAATCAGACAAATTATTATTGTCGCCTTCACTAAAAGTAAAATGTCATTTGAATGACCAGACGAAATTTGTTGTAATCATTCTTTGTTATCGATGAGTTAAAGCACATAGGCACACAGTCAGTCCATAGATGGATGACCAAGTGGTTTAATTTCTGAGTATCTCAGTGCTTCAGAGGACACGTTATGTTGGCTGTTGTCATTAGACAACAGTTCATAAGTCATTTCCGCCGTAAGAACACAGGCTGGCTTGTACAACTCTGACACAAGTGTTACCACTGCCCATGAGATATAGAAGAAAAATATTTACAATGGTACAAGTAAGATATTGTTTAAAAGATAGCCCAGTTGTGATAAAATAAAGAGCAGAATGCTTGCTTGGAATTTGTTATTATAAATTGGCATTGGTATATGACATGTCGACCTACCTACCAGCTTATAAATATTCTTATTTCTTTATATTGTATTTGAATGAGTAGAACTATTTTATGTTGTTAAAACAGACACCAGCACATCCAGCTACCCAAATCTGTAAAATTTCTTTTATAGTTTTTCAACTCTATCACAAAAGCAAAGTTTCACGTTCAACTGGGGAAATTTTACAGATTGGGGTAGCTTGAAGTGCTGGCGTCTGTACCAATTTAGCCAAACATGAATTAGATAGATACACTTTATTGCACAAAATATAAGAACAGTAGCTATCTATCTATACATATAATAAAATCATAGGAAAGTCAAAACTGTACTATGAATATTTTTTAAAAAGGATACCTGGGGTGTGATCTACAATCGTAATTGAAGCCAAAAATATAGTTTTTAGAATTTTTGTCTGTGTGTCTGTTTGTCTGTATGTATGTCCAGGCTAAACTAAAGTGGTAGCATTAAAGCGCGACCGTCGTTATTAACACAAGGTCCGTCATAATAATAATACCTTTAATATAGACAGAACCATTGACAATATGTAGTAAAAATATTAGACTTAAACTAGATAATTAAACATAATCTCTTGACAATAACTTGATACGAGCTAGCTAAATATCATTTCTGTAATAAAATAAATTTTATAAATGTTTTCATACAAGATGTACCTAAATATCTATGTTACTAGAAATAATATCTAATGTATACAACTATATTACTACAAACATGTTCTGACTATTTACAAGCGCTTTTTTAAAGTCTACGTGAATAAAAAAAAAAAAAAAAAAAAAACTCAAAAAGTACTGCATGGATTTACTTCATATTTTGCATGAATATTACTAAGAGGTCGGGTCAACATATAGGCTACATATTACCACGCTATCACCTACGGGGGAGGAGCTGTGATAATTTATAAAATTTAACGCGGGTAAAACCGCAGGGCACAGCTAGTTGTAAATATATGGACAACCTAATATACAGTTACTCAAATCCTTATCTGCCATTATTCAAAACAAGTGATTCTCAAACTTATGCACCCAATGAAAAATTCTAAGAATTAACCAGTATTTCAAAAGAAAGTATTTATCAATTAACTGTATGCTACTCACATTCTCTCTTGTTTAAAAACATTGTGTTCGAATCATATAGCAAATTTGCAATTGATTTTAGGAGAAAATTCATACAAAACAATACAATTAAAATCATGGAGAAATTATGTGTTATCTGGTTTATGTTTCTATCCCTATATTTTACCTCATTCATTTAATGTAAAAACAAAATTACCCTATTTTCCCTATATGGTTGAATTATTATTTTTAAACATCAGTTAACAAGATGTGATTGTGTTAAAAATAAATGTTGTGTAAATCAAAGCTAAAGGGAGTGAAACTGAGCTGGAAGGGTGGGAATACAAAAGAGCAAAACCAATTCAGATCTAATAATTACTAGAGGGCTTAAGGTACATATAAAATAAGCCCCATCATCCGAAGCTTTGAAAGTGATTGAGTCTAACGTATTTTCGCTTCAAGCAGCTAATGCGTAAGCTTGGCATACTTAGCCAAAGCTCATCTGGGGGCAATTGATACTGTAACAACAATCTGTAACGTATGTCTTTGGGTCAACAGCAACCACCTGGCGACTTGTACCTATGTCTGTTTATTTGGTTGACCTAGGTTGTCCTAGGTCGCTGACATGGCTTAACGACTGTTGTCTAATAACTATAACCGGGACCGACAGCTTAATGTGCCCTCCGAAGCACGGAGACGCTCAGAAATTAAACTACTTTGGTGGTCACCCATCTATGGTCTGACCGCGAGCCTAGTTGCTTAGCCTCGCCTATAATTAACGTACTGGTAGGAGCATCTACTTATGAGCGCCTCGAATATATGATATGATTTTGGTATTATAAAATAATATGATTTTGGTGCTACACTTGGAGAAACGCTTCACACCCTAAAACATTTGATGAACCACTATGTAAGCAGATGCTATTTAAGTTTCACTTTTATTATCCATATGTTCTGTGTAACCAATGTTATTCGTAATTCCCACCTTTTTCTTTTTTTTCCAACTCAAAACAAAACGAGCACGAATAGTTGTTATCTTACGCTCCCCTTGTTCTAATGTTGTAACTTTAAACAAATTAAAAAGAACATACAGACCGACTAATCTCGAAATTAATCACTTTAGATCTGTAGATAGACCAGTCGTTAGCGCTTTTGTTACACAAATAATATTAGTTACAACGTATTTCGAAGTAGATAACTAAATAGGCAATAATAGAAGCATACTTTATGATACAATTTCTTAATTAACTGCATTGGAATGGGAGGTAAATTTCTCTTTCATAGCGTGCTTATTTTTTATAAGACTGTTTAAGTAGGCAAATAAACGCTTATCACTAGGGATTCCTATATTTGAGACGCGAATTTTTTTTGCTTAACATTTATCACTATGCTTTATGTAAATTAATGTCAACATCGTGATAACTATAACGGTAACTTAAGTTATTAATTAATCTTAATCTTGGATTTAACCAACCTTTTCAATCTCTTCAGGAGAATCTTCTGGAGGAATGCGACTCACATTACGTCGTCGCGAGAATAAAACAGTTGGCCGAGTCCAACGTAAAATTAATTACGATACTACGCGATGCTTTCGGCTTCCCATTTTGGTGAACCAATGCCAGTATTGTGAAAACTGCTTAGTCTCTGCCAAATGTTTCAATCTCTTAAGAAGATCATCTCCAGGACGAATGTGACCTGCACAGGCGTGGGAAAAAAGTCAAAGTCAAAAATCACTTAATCCGTAAAAATATTACATTTATGTGGAATCGTCATTCTTTTTACCCTACCGTACAGTGCATGACGTGACAGCTACTGAGAAACACTACCAGAAAACTCAGCAGGAATCCTTTTTTAGAATAAAATATAGACTTAAGATTAATTACAATCGTATGTGTTGACTCAGAACAACTCAATCCCAAACACTTTTACTTACTCTAGACAATTTGGCTTTAATAATTCTTTTAAACTTATTCGTAGACAATTCTCTAATATCATTAGGAAGTTTGTTATAGAATCTTATACAATAACAAATAAAACAAAAAAAATACATACAATACATTTATTGAAGGGGAATGTTTAAACTGCATGTCACTCAGCCTTGGCCCCTGGTCAATAATACCTAGGTACTTAATTATCCTAGCACAGTCACATTGTTTGATTCCATTGTTCTGATGGGAGTAGCTGGTGACTAAGCTTGTAAGTTCACATTAGCGATTAATAGAGTTCCATTGTAATATAAATATGAACGCGATATGTGGACGGTCACCATAGCCTAGTTGTTAGTGCTCCTGCCTACGAAGCTGGTGGTCCTGGGTTCGAATCCCGGTAAGTGCAAATATTTGTGTGATGAGCACGAATATTTGTTTCTGAGTCATGGATGTTTTCTATGTATATAAGTATTTATCTATCTATATAAGTATGTATATCGTCGCCTGGTACATAGTACAAGCTTTGCTTAGTTTGGGGCTAGGATGATCTGTGTGACATTGTCCCTAGATATTATTATTATATATATCTGAAGCTCGGAATTAATGTTCAATTTATACAATATAACTAGTGACCTGCCCTATCTTTGTGTAGATAGGTAGAAAGATAATAATTTCAAATAATAATTATTTCCTGGGACATTCACACATGGCCATCATCTGATCACAAACTAAGCAGAGCTTGTACTATGAAAACCAGATAACTGATATACTACACTTACTACTTTTTTTTGTAAATACTTACTTATATAGATAATTACACCAATACTCAGGTCAAACCCCGCGGCTTTGCCTGCATTAAACTGTATAAATTATAGCCTATGTGTTAATCCAGGGTGTCGGCTAACTCCATACCAAATTTTATTAAAATCGCTCTAGCCGTTTAGACGTGAAGAAACAACAAACATACACACTCACACAGTCACTAACTTTCGCCTTTATGATATTAGTAGGATTACACCCAGACTCAGTACAAATAGACATGTTCATGCAAAAAAATATCTGCCTTACGTGGGAATCGAACCCACGACCTACGGCGTGAAAGGCAAGCCTTTACCAACCAAGCCAACCGGCCCGACAATCAATATATATTATTAATCATCATATTTAATTGAGGGATCTGTTCACTCTTACGCTCTTACTGTTTTATAAACTTAGATTGACCTACTTTCCATAGGTACGTACAAAAACAGTTTTAGACTGATACGTACCCAATCAACGCAATGCAGTAGCAGGACCACCACCGTGTATGCTAAAATTAATACTTTAAAGGAATGTATTCGACTCTACTGACTATGCAAAAAGTGTATAGTACAGACGCCAGCACATCACGCTACCCCAATCTGTCGAATTTCCCCAATGAGGGCTACCGTTTTTGTGCTCACCAGTCGGCGCCACTGTCGCGGAAGGTCCACTATAGCTGATCAAAATCATTGTTATTGTGGACGCGACGAATGTTTTTACGAAAAACATTTAAAATCCTGTTAAAGTGTTTCATAAATAGCATGCCGCAGTGTTGTGCAGTCCCCGCACAACACTGCGGCATGCTATTTATGAAACACTTTAACAGGATTTTAAATATTTTTTCAAATATTTATTACAGTCATCGAGCTGTTACTCATTTTGTAATTTATTTAGTTTTAAACCAAAATGTTTAGTTATAATCGCAGTTTTTATTAATAAACAGCGTAACCCGAACAAAAACAGTGTATTTTGACGTTTCGTAGACCTGCCGCGATGCTAGCGCCTCTAGCGGCAAATTGATACGCGGTAGCCCTCATTAAAACTGAACCTTATGCTTAGGTGATAAAGTTGAAAACCTATAATAAAAATCTGACAGATTGGGGTAGCTGGATGTGCTGGCGTCTGTACATTCTACGACATTCGTTTACAGACACCGGGAAAATCTACTTGGACAACTAACTGTTATCAAGTACTCAATAGCCGCGCAACGGTTATGACGTAGCTGCTATGTTATAATACTATTTTTACACTGTGATTGTTTATTTGATTAGTGATTATAATTTTAATAATTACTATAATAATTCTATAATAATTTTACATCTTAAAACTATTAATAATCGATAGTAGACTTTCAAATGGTTGTCACTGATAAAAATATAAATAGGGTAAGAGAATTATTAAAGAGGCATTCTTTGTACGACGGTAGATGTGAACGTTATTCTGTTCGATTAAATATTCTGTGTGGAAAATATCTCCGAGTTTAAATGTGCAGAACCTACGAGTGCGTAATATTACACACTGCCATCTTATCCTAAACTAGGCAATGCCTGTAGTATAGCAACCAGACAACTGATTAACATACTTATATATTCCTAAATAAAGACTGCCTCGTTGGTCTAGCGGTAGCCTGTTCACCAGCAAATAACGAGGTCCTGGGTTCAAATCCCGTACTCCTATACAACGAGATCAGCTTATGCTGGAAATGTATAGCTTGATATGTAGCCGTGTGTACCTAGGAATGGCTCATGATGTATGTGTAGATTGTTAGAAGTGTTGTTATAGTTCGAATGAGTGCCACACTACTACTGGTGTTGTAATTTTTATCACTAGATGGGTAAATATTTTGCTTTGGCGATAACGGGGGAATTGATTTTCATAATAACAGCCTTTGTTTGCCTTTCATCACTATTATCTTATTACTTTATCGTATGGGGAGTGGTTGCCCTGGTTTCAGAGTTGTTCAAGCCGCCCCATAGACCTGGACCATGGTGCATCGACTTTTTCTAACGGAAACAACCGGGACCGACAACTAACGTGCCCTCCTAAGTATGAAGGCCCATCCATCTATGGACTGAGCCAGTGCCTAGGTGTTTTCCCTCGCCGATCACCTACGGGCCGGTGAATGCAGTGGCTATGGGCGCCGCTATTTGTTGAGAAGTTAAATCATATACCGTGAGCTCTCCTAGAAAGTTAGTTGGGACGAAAGGATAACCTTTATAATATAGATCAAATCGGGGCGCATTGGATCCGGTGGTAGCATTAAAGCGCGACCGTCGTTTTAAACACAAGGTCCGTTTTAATAATAATACTGAATTCATATACCTTAATATAGACAGAACCATTCAGACAATATGTAGTAAAATATAAATTTCAATAATTAAACCTAAACATAATCTCCTTGACAATAACTTAATACAAGCTAAATATCACTAGCATTATACAATAAATTGTATTTATAAATGTTTTAACATTCCGTGTACCTAAATATCTGTAATAAGTAACTAGAAATAATAACTGTATTACTACAAACATGGTCTGACTATTTACAAGCGCTTTTTTAAAGTTTACGTGAATAAAAACCTTTTTTATTTTATTTTAATCAAAGATGAAGTGAAAGTAGGGTCGTGTCAAGAAGTCAGTGCTTGCAAAAGATTGGGGGGAATGTAAGCGGAAAAGACAAAAATATTTAGCTCTTAATTTGGGTAGAATGAACCCTCGTAGTAGCTTTAATCAGGTATCAAAAACACAGATATAATACTCATAAAAGCTAATGTAAAGCTTGATGCATATGCAATGTGACCTTCAGTGCAGAGGGCGGACGGGGTCCTTGGCCCCTCTAGCAGAAAATATAGGGAAATTATTTTATATGCTTCAGTTAGTTTATAAGTCGGGTTTTTGTTGAAAAAGCAGATTTTACTATATTTACTTAATGTCCTTTTGGCCACGGCGGCCAGTATAAAATTGAGAGTGTGAGTTGTGTGTGCAAACACAGGGGCACCTTTCTATAAGTCTAATGATTCGATGGGATGACGATCGGAAAGAGGTCAGGTACAGGACCGACGGCTTTACGTGCTTTCCGTGGCACGAGGGTATAATACCACCAATTCCCAGACTTTGGGATGATTCTGAGAAATTTTTCTTCAATGAGTTTTGGCCCGACCCGAGATTTGAACTCGTTATCTGCGGTTGAACACTCTACCGCTAGACCAACGAGGGAGTAAAATATCAATGGAAAATTCTAAGCAAAGCTTAAAATTTCAAAGATATTTGTTTTTACGCTAGTAAAATATCATCTTATAAAAATATAAATCCCAACATACTTATCTGATAATTACGAAACTTTAATGGGACCATGACCAAAGCATATCCATTGATAAGAAAAAATAAAAATTGAATCGGTTCCCGAACAAAAATATAAGAGCAAATTGAGAACCTTGCCCTTTTTAAGGACCTCTGCGATATCTTTTATTAAAATTGAACTAACCTCTTGTTTCATACGCATTACGTAACTAAAATGATAATTCGTTTGTCCGCATTATTTGACTTTGACATCAGGGTATTATATATTATTTATTAAGCAGCACGTTTTTTATTAATAGACTAGCTGTGCCCCGCGGTGTTACCCGCGTTAAATTTTATAAATTTTTTTTGCTATGAACCTCACGGAGCCCGAGACCTTTCCAACGAATGCAAAACCGTGGAAATTGGTTCGTGCGTTCTGGAGTTATAGCGTCAGGAAGGAAAACCCGACTTATTTTTATATAGTAGATTTAATATACGAATTATAGTCATCTTTTATCTTCTTCTTCTATATATATATAAATCAATTGCTGTTCGTTAGTCTCGCTAAAACACGAGAATGGATGAAAGGATTTATATTATCTTCGTCTTGAAATCTTCGTGGAGGTCTAGGGAAGGTTTAAGAGGTGAGGAAATTCAAATAAAATCCGGGAAAACCCTGAATCCAGCCCGTTTTTCTCCATATAAACATTTTTTTTAAAGTTCAGGTCTTTTATCTATCGATTGAGGCAATACGAAGTCGCCGGGTCAGCTTGTATTTTAATAAAAAGTCTTAGACTTTTCATTAAAATACTAGCCGACCCGTAGTACATCTTCGGAATTCTATTTTATTTTTTCGTTTCACATCATTAAAATGATTATACATTCGTACTCAATCATTTTATTATCATCGCAGAAAAAATGGTTAGGTAAATAATAAAAATAAACTGGTCAATTGCGAATTGGACTCTAATACGAAGGGTTCAAACGAATTTGATTTGTTCCTTATAATCGGCAGATGCATTTTTAACTTTCTTCTATTTTTATTATTTATTTCTATAGTATCATGATATTATATATCTTGCCTTTGGCCGGCCTGTTGGTCTAGTGGTTAGTGACCCTGACTGCTAAGCTAAAGGTCGTGGGTTCAATTCCCACCCAGGACAAGTCTTTATGAGATAAGCACGGTTATTTGTTCTGTGTAATAGTAATGTAATGTTCGGTTATTTGTTCTGTGTAATGTGAAAGTGTAATTTATTCATAACTAGTTGCCTGCGGTTTTACCCGCGTTAAACTTTATAAATTATAGCCCATGTGTTAATCTAGGGTGTGAGCTAACTCCATGGAAAATTTAATTGAAATCGTTCCAGCCGTTTAGACGTGAAGAATTAACAAACATACACACTCACACACTCACAAACTTTCGCCTTGATAATATTAGTGTGATATGTATTCTTTCATTACACTTTTTGAATGGGTGGTATAAGATTGCCTCATTGGTCTAGCGGTAGCGTGTTCAACCGCAGATAATGAGGTCCTGGGTTCAAATCCCGGGTCGGGCCAAAAAGTGATTTTGGGATTTTTCCGTAAAAAGAAATTTCTCAGTATCGGCCCGAAGTCTGGAAGTTGGCGGTATTACACCCCCGTGCCTCGGAGAGCACGTAAAGCCGTCGATCCTCTACCTGAACTCTTTCCGGTCGTGTCGCTAGGCGTCCCATCGGATCATGAGAGTGATGGAATAGAAAGTGCCCCTGTGTTTGCGCACGCACTTGTGCACTATAATATGTCCTGCGCAATTGGCTAGTCTCCATTAAGACTGGCCGCCGTGGCCGAAATCGGTCGGGAGGACATCATCATAAGATTATTCACAATAAGTCTTAAAGTAAAAATCACAGTGGATTACGTTTGGACTCACGCCTGTTTCCCAGAGGGGTAGGCAGAGACAACGGATTTCCATTTGTCACGATCTTTGCATACTTCTTTTGCCTCGATTACTGTCATTATATTCTTCATACATGCTCGCCGGTTTAGGGTACGTCTGACCTGCCCTTTCTTGAGAACATCTCCAATTCGGTCAGAGAATGTTCGACGTGGTCTTCCCCTTCCGGTTGTCCCATTCACACAGACCAGGTATACTTCTTTTGTCAATCTTCTTTCATTCATCCTTTCTAAATGGCCAAACCATCTCAGCATGCCTTTTTCAATCTTTGTGACTACATCCTCTTTCACACCACAACGCTCTCTTACATCAGTATTTCGAATTCTGTCTCTCAAAGTCACACCACACATACTTCTCAGAGCTCTCATTTCCACTGCATTTATTTTCACTTCCATACATTAAAGTTGGCACTAACACTCCATCGTGCACGGCTAGTCGAGCCTTCTTTGATACTTGCCGGCTACTCATAGTCAAAGTCAAAGGTACTTTATTCCGTAAAAAAATTACATTTATATGGAATCGTCATATTTTTTTTTACCCTACCGTGCAGTGCATGACGTGGCAGCTACTGAGAAACACTGCCAGAAAACTCAGTAGGAATCCTTTTTTAAAATAAAATATACTTAAGATTAATTACAATCATGTGTGTTGACTCAGAACAACTCAATCCCAAGCACTTTTATCACTTAAATAATCAGAAATTTTGTAATATGCCCTGCTACACAATTTGGCTTTAAAACTTATTCGTAGACAATTCTCTAATATCATTGGGAAGTTTGTTATAGAATCTTATAAATTGTCCCATAAAAGAGTTACTTATTTTGTGGAGACGGGTAGTATGCAATATGAGATTATTCTTATATCTAGTATTTACATTATGTGTATCGCTCCTTTTACAGAAGGAATCGATATTTTTATGCACATATAGTAAGTTTTCATATATATACTGAGATGGTACAGTTAGAATGTTGACCTCTTTGAACTTTTCTCTTCGAGACACTCTCGGGCCAAGATTGTAGATAGCTCTTACAGCTCTTTTTTGCAATATAAATATGGTGTTAATGTCAGCAGAGCTACCCCAGAGAAGAATTCCATAGGACATTACACTATGAAAATAACTGAAATAAACCATTCTAGCTGTGTCAACATCAGTCAGCCGTCTAATAGTTTTCACTGCATATGCTGCAGAACTTAATTTGCCGGACAGTTTTTCTATTTGTGGGCTCCATTGTAGCTTTGAGTCAATAGTGATACTCAAGAACACAGTTGATTCAACAGGGTCCAACCTAGCTCCATTAAGTTGTACATTGGTTGTCGCCTGTTTCACATTCGGTGTAGTGAATTTAATGACTTTAGTTTTCTTATCATTAAGCACAAGATTATTGGCATTAAACCAATGAACAACTTTAGAGATTGCATCATTAACATCGTCAAAATTGCTTAATTGTCGGTTTATTTTGAACGTCAGGGAAGTATCATCTGCAAACAACACAATCTCATGCTTATCCCTTACATAGTAAGGTAAGTCATTTATATAAATTAAAAACAAAAATGGGCCAAGAATTGACCCCTGTGGGACGCCCATTACCACTGGAGATCCCGGATATATTTTACCGTTTATTTCGACCTTCTGAATTATATTGCCCAAGTAAGAAGTCAGAAGTTCGAGAGCCTTGTTCCTAATACCGTAGTGGTGTAATTTTCTGACCAGAGTATCATGATGAACGCAATCGAACGCTTTGGACAAATCGCAAAAGATACCTAATGCATCCTGCGAGTCTTCCCACGCCGCGAATATACTTTTTAATAAGTTGACCCCTGCATCTATGGTTGAACAACCCTTTGTGAATCCAAACTGTTTCCGGTGTAGTAAATTATGTATATTAAAGTGTCTGAGCAGCTGGCTAAGCATAAGCTTTTCAAATATTTTACTAAGAGTGGGCAGCACGGAAACAGGTCGAAAATTTGAAGGGTCTGAAGTATCACCAGCTTTAAACAAAGGAATGATTTTACTATACTTCATCAAGTCAGGAAATACACCTGATGCAACACAGCAATTGAACACAGTAGCTAAGTGTGGGGCGATTATAGTAATAATTGATGAAACAGTCTTAACAGATAGACCCCACAGATCATTTGTGTTTTTCATATTAATACTCTTGAAAGCATTTAAAATATCTTTAGGGTTAACCACCGAAAATTCAAAAACTGTGTCACACAACCCTACGCTTTGCTTGAGTATCTGCTCAGCAGATGTAGAAGAACATGAAAGAGAGTTAGTAATTATGACTGGAATATTGGAAAAATATTTTTCAAACTCGGTCGCAATCTCCAAATCTCCTTTAATATCTATGTTGTGTATTAAGTTAAAATCACGACTATGTATTTTTGTTTTACCTGTCTCAGCATTAATTATCTTCCAAGTAGTTTTGATTATATTTGTAGAAGATTTAAGTATATTTTTTAAGTGCAAAGATTTAGCAGCGGTACAGGCTCGTCTAAACGTTTTGGCATATTGTTTCACATATTCTTGAAAAGCTGTATTATGATTATGGGATCTTTCTTCATACAATTCATACAACCGATACCGACTTTTATAAATGCCTAGAGTTGCCCAATCACTGAATACCAGACGGTCACTTACAGACAGTTGTTTGGGTGTAAATATTGTGCAGAACTCATCATTAATCAAATTGAATAAAGAGTTGTACAAGTGATCCGGATTATCATGACAGGGCAGCCATGCTATTTGTTTTACTATATTACATTAAAAATTTTCTAAGCGGTTTTCACTAAATGGAATATAGCTTATAAGTTTTCTTTTAATTTTTGGAGCATTTGAATAAGTTACCAACTGACCTGAATGATCTGACTGAATTTTATTGATTATTGATTTAAATAAAGGTTTTACAGTGCTAAATATATTATCAATGCATGTAGCACTTGTAGCAGTAACTCTAGTTGGTTCTGTAAAATTGTGATATAAATTATAGGATTTAAACAAATTTAATAAATTGCAACTTATTGTGCTTTTCTCCAAAATGTTTATATTAAAATCTCCACAAATGATTACTGTTTTATGGCTGTTAGACAATTTATTTAATGCATCCTCCATAATATCTGAAAAAGTATCAAATGGCGTCATAAAGGCGTGTAGTGCCCCATTCACTTTGTTCCCCGCATTTACTCTTCTAACAATATCTTTTTCATATTTCCCATCTCTCGTAAACAAAGTTCCCAAATATACAAACTCATTCACCTGTTCGACTTTCTCTCCTCCATTCACAATATCACACGCTGTCGTGTATTCATCCCTCTCAAATACCATTACTTTCGTCTTACCTACATTCATTTTCATCCCTTTCCTTTCAAAAGATTCATGCATACTTGTTACCGCAGCCTGTTTGGAGCGCCTAATAAAAAAACATTAACATATTATACATAGGTCCTCATCGAATTAAAAACTTACATGAACATTAGGCGTTTTTAAGTAAGTACATATGTACATAGCTTAGCAATAAAACTTCCTGGTCGAAATTCGTTAATACACACTGACCGTCTGCGCGGGACATCATTATTATGTCAGATAATTCACTTTCACTGCTGGACAAAGTGCTCCCTAAAATATTTCCACAGTGGACTTCGGTCCATTGTTTGGAGGGATATGCCATAATCGCTACGCTTGGCAGTCGGGTTAGCGATCGCAGTATGATGGTGATAGTACACAGAGAGACGTTGCTGTCCGTTCTCTGGGAGATGTTCCCTACGACGACTTTTACGCTCCCCACGGGCTGACAGGAGGTGGCGATATTCTTTACCGTCAGCTACTCAGCCGATATCCTATAGTGCACAAGTACGTTGCTGTGTGAGGATGGCATAGAATATCATATCCCCATATCAGACTATGGGGGCGCAGAAAGCGTCCATGAAAATACCTACCAGAAAACGGGCAGCAGCGGTTTTCTGTGAACTATGACCATCGAGTTATGATCGCTAACCCGTCTGCTAAGCGTAGCGATGATGGCATATCCCTCCATTCTTTGGAGAGGCTTTTGTCCAGCAGTGGAGGTACTTTGGATGACATGGCATGTCCGGAAATACAGCACTGTCTATTCCTCTACCGTCTTGTTCCGATGGTACTGGCTAGCTGACACAAGCGAATTATTCTTTATGAGATAAATCCTAGTAACACTTTCTGTTTGACCCGGGATTTAAACCCAGAACCTCATATAAAATATTACTTCTTATGTACGTACTTAGTGTCGATCAGATGACACACTTTGCAAGAAGAACCATCTTTTGTTATGAGGTTTTTGCAAAATTATGATTATAACCTTTATTATTTTAATTCATTTTGAACTTTATTACTTAAATGCTACTATATTTTAATTCTATTTGATAGCATGTAAATGTTTTTTCAATCCGTGTCTAAATATCTGTATGTAACTAAAACATAATAATTATGTATACTTAAATATATTACTACAAACATGATCTGACTATTCACAAGCGCTTTTTAAAGTCTACCTGAATAAAACCTTTTTTATATAATTTATTTAAATAAGGGATAAGGACAAAATAGATTATTTATATATTAGAATAGATATTTAAGGAGACCTGCCATATAAGGTATTAAAATATTAGATGGACCGATGATCTTGAGAGGGTCGCTGGAAGTCGCTGGATGCGGCTAACGCAAGACCGGCAATTGTGGAGATCTTTGGGGGGAGGCATTTGTCGAGCTGTGGACGTCTTTCGGCTGATATGATAATGATGAATGTCATTGTGGTGAACGCAAGAAAATGTCCTTAAAATTGTGGAAAACATAAAAGAATCCTTTTACACGATCCTCTTGATCGTCCCTCTTTTCTCTCTATTAAATCTGAGCAATGTTTTCCGAGCTGAGCTGTAACCGTTGTGGTGCGCTTGAGCAACAGACGGCCTTGTTGCATAACGTTAGTCATAGAGTGATAAACGATAATGATGTATAATAACGGTGTTGCAGGGAGCCGAGCGGCGCGGGTGGCGGGGCGGGCAGCGGTGTGCTGCTGGCCATGAACGCCACCCAGGTGCAGTGCGAGCCCCACGACTCGGTCGTACTCATTAAATGTAAGTTATACCCATTAGTCCCATTACCTATTCCTATTCCTCACTTTACTTAACATATTTATGGTTACATGAAGCAGAGGAAACAACCTAGCCTAAAAAAACTTATAGCCTGATTACATTTACTTAAGTTTGAAGTGTTAAATTACATTTAGGAATTAAAATTAACTTCATTGAACGCCAGATAAACAATAAGTACAATGTACACCATAGAGAAATTCCAATGCATATCACACGTATAATTTAACCAAATGTAAATTAACATTACTTCGGTCTTGCTTGAGAGTCTAGAACAAAATGAAGTGGTTTAATTCATATCGATTAGTATTTAAAAGGGAGATCGAAATTGTGTTTACTTAAAAAATCCGATGAAGAAGCACTAATTATTTCCTTTTTATAAAGATCTTGTCACGATTTATGACTAATGAAAATGATAGAATTATTTTTCAAGCACAGTACATTATAGTTGAAATAATACTTAGTTGTAACTAATGATATATTAGACTTTAAAGAAAAAATATGTTATTTTAGACTCTTGCCTAAATATACTACCGCAACCTACCTACAGTAGTTACGAAAGAAAGAAAATTAATAGATACATTCGTTATGACTTTTGTTTAAATTAATTTAAACTTAGTATCTCAAGATAAAATTGTAAAGAATTAGCTTGCAGTACTTTTTGCATCTCTGGATTTTAATCATCGTTTTTATCGTAGTAGATTGTACAGACGCTAGCACATCCAGTTACCCCGATCTGTCAAATTTCTTTTATAGATTTTCAACTTCATCACATGAGTATTAGGTTCACTTTCAATTGGGGAAATTTGACAGATTGGGGTAGCTTGATGTGCTAGCGTCTGTACATATATTAATATATATTTCCACTTAACGTATTAATTTTCCTAGGCGAGTAAATACACCACTTCAACATTCACTATCCAGTAAGTATTATCTACGTCCGATAAAATGTATGTTGTATGATTTGCAATTGCCAGATGTGAATTTAATTTTGCGCAAAAGTTGTTTTCGTCATTATTTTGATATCCAATGTTTACCAGCCATCCTCCTTTCATAAATTAATACGCATAATAGTGTTGTGGAACTATTTATTTCTGTTTGTGGTTATTTACGAAGTAACACGCGCGCATCTGACTCATGCTTCTGCCACTGGCGACGCGCTGTTTCTCATTTTAGACTTAAACGATCACGATCCAGTAACTTCATGGTAAGGAATGAATTCCTCGAGAATACAGCATATTAAACGTCTAGACGTAGTCATTATGCCATGATTGTCGTACCGTAGAACGCTAAATGCCGTAGCACAAAAGTATTCAGATCAATAATGTTGTTTTGAATCCATTTATCGTCAACCAACCGAATACATTAATTAATTAGTGTAGTGCACGAATCGCCATAGATTCATTGGCCTCATTGCGATATGCTTTTGTATATTTTTGGCCTGGTCTCTGCTACGTCAACATGATCTGTTTGCTGGCACGACTACCTATCTGATTGCAATGCACGTCTCGATTATTGGACGTGTATTTGCTTTGAATCTTGTGTGTTGTCATGTTATGTTGGGCTAGCTGTATTTTGTCATTTAGTTAAACATTTTAGAATAGAATACTCTTTATTGTACACCATAAGAATACATATTTTATAGGATATTACATAAACAAGTTGTACAAAGGGCGGTCTTATCGCATAAAGCGATCTCTTCCAGACAACCTTAGGATGGATAGGAGCTGAACAATAACTAATAGCAGTAGGTGTGCAACAAGACATACACCAAAATTGTGGTATATCCATAAAAAAAGATATTTAATAAATTTACTGTTAAGAAGATGGAAATGTAAAATAAACATAATTAAATAACTAAATAAGAAACATACTTTATTTTACGTGCTATTATAGGTATCACATTCTTAGGTTTTACTGTAGGGGCAAGACAGAGAGAGGTGGGAGCACACCTTTTCTTTCTCTCTTTCTTTTTTAAATGAAAAAATACGAGTTTTGGACCACACGAAGACCACTGAAGTGAACTTTAACTCCATCTACGAAACGTAACTGGCTATGAGAGAAAGAGAAAAAAAATGTGTGCACTAAACGTAACTGTCACCTTCACCTCGCCCGACCACACTTTTCGTAACGCTCTCGGCACGTATTCACCAGCTTACTCCCCAAATACGTAAAAATACGTAAAAAAGTACGATGTTTGACTAAATGACAAAATACAGCTAGGCTAACAAAACGTGATAACAAACACCACGCCTTTAAGGAAACACCAGTGGATGTTCGTTGTAAAACCCCCGATCCCAATTTTTTGATGGTAATCAAACCTCCACCATCCAGGGTACACGATTTTTATTTTTATTTAAAACTTTAGCACAACGATGTACAAGGCGGACTTAATGCCAGAGGCATTCTCTACCCGTCAACCTTAGGGTGATGCCCGTTAAGCACCGATAAATCACACTATATTATAAAGGCGAAAGTTTGTGAGTGTGTATGATTGTTACTTCTTCACGTCTAAACGGCTGGAGCGATTTTTATAAAATTTGGTATGGTGTTAGCTGACACCCTGGATTAACACATAGGCTATAATTTATAAAGTTTAACGTGGGTAAAACCGCGGGACACAGCAAGTACAGAATAAGATTACTAAAACGAAACACTCGCGGCAGATGAAATTTACGAACTGCCTGTTAAATTGTTGATGCTTGTGGTTTGCCGGACGATAGAATTGATATTTTCTTAGTTTTGAGTGAAATTTTTCCAAATTCATTATTAAGTTATTCATAAAAAGTATACCCTGTTGATGCGTATATCTCGTTCTATCAATATCTCCTTTGTTGTTATATCTCAATGTTGTTAAGTTTCGTAGACAATTCTAAAACAAACACTTTCCAAACCCGTATATACATATTTCCTTATATGCTCGGCTGCGCAAACTAAACAAAAACATAGTAAATTAAACGATCAAACTGCAAAGTTACGTAATACGTCCTAGACACATGCGTCATCAAGACAAATCTATAGAGATGGTTGTCAGTAACCGACTGTAAGTTTAGGACTTTAAACGTTGTAAATGTACTTGTGAATTTGAGTATTAATCGGAGTGCCACCAGTTCTAAAATAATGTATTAGTTGATTTTTGTGACTGAACTCTATGTGCGAGCGAAGATCGCACTTGACCAGTTTCTTATACTGATAAGGCTTTAGGACATTTTGCTAGAGAGACATTCGGAGAAAATATTGCTTCTGCCAACTGATCCTGTCGTGCATCTTCACCATTACATTGTAAATTGCGATCGAATCGAAGTGCCAAAATGTGTTCAGAGTTAATTTCTAGTACATGATCGTGCATCGCTAATAATTCGTTTTTTTTACATATACGTGTCTCCGTCACGAGACATTCCAGTTGTCTCCACCGTGTATTCACTGTCGCATCGATTTAATATTCGCTTCTGGGATCGCCATTTCTAGAAATAGTAACAATTGTGTGTGGTATTTCCGTCGCTGAAAGTTCCCCCGTTGCGCTCCGTAGATGCGCTCAATTGATGCGGGAGGCGCACATATTTACAATTAGCTTTGTTTGTGTGGCTTATTAATTATTGCTTGGCATAAGCCAATGTTAGTATTAATTTTTCAACATGACTGTTGAGTGGTAGGCCCGTAGGCCCGGCAATTGCCGCAAGCCACAATTATGTTAATCCGGGTTAGTTTTAAAGGGACTGTGCAGTACGTTGCACGTTGAATGATGCATTTGTTAATTTGTAGTTGTTATGTGAGGAAGTTGTATTGCTTTTGTGTGAGTGCCGGTGTTGTGGGACGATGCAGTTTACGTTGGTAATCGTCGTAAACAAAGTGAAGCTATGTCCGGTGACAGAGGAACCGCTCAAACAAATAGGTAAATTGTCCAAATTACGATTACGTTGTCTATGTTTATTTGTACAATGTTTGGTAAACTTTTCTAGTTTTAGACTCGGTACTCCAATGATAATAAAGACCAAATTTATCACCAGTTCCAGTAATCTTTAGAAAAATGATAGAGACTTAGAGGTCTAAAATCGGTTGTGTACTAGAATTTTACTGCAACAAACAGTTCTTAGTAGATATATCCCCTGCCATTGAGAGCTAAAACTGCCGGTCCTGCACTTGACTTCTCTCTGGTCGTGTCCACCGTCCACAAACCAGTCCATCCCGACGACTGGGAGGAATATATCTAGATGTACCCTATAAATTGTCCCGCGGATAACTACTCTCGTTATGACTGGTCTGTGGTCTCTATGGCTGAAATTCGACCAAGTGCTCATTATTTTTATACATATGTAATTGGCAGCGCTTACAATATGCGAATAAATAGCCAGGTCAAATAAATACCTGAAAACAATAGGTAGGTAAGGATTAATTTATGTACAATTCATTATCGTTGTTATTAATTATTCGTAGGTATTGTGTTTAATGGTGTTGCATTGTTAATCGAGGTCTCTGGATAATTAAGTACTTGATTAGGTAAATTAAAACAAAACCTAGTTCTAGATTGAACTTCCCTCTCACAATAATTATACTGAACACATTTTTATGTTCATCATTTTTATGAAGCTACTTACGTTGTGCCAGTGGAAATAGCTATTGTGTTATATATTAAATTACCCGATTACCGGAAAAAGCCGATGCAAAAAATAGTGCTTTCCGTTTACATTTCATTAGATTTGATGGTTTGCAATTGAACTTTACTTTCAGTTCCTATCCATCCAAAGGTTGGCTGGAAGAGATCGCTTAAGTAATGTTCTTTATATTATATCCGATGTATTTCCTTTCCGCCTGAGTGTGTACAATAAAGAGTATTCTATCTATCTATCTATATTATTATGCAGGTAGACTTTTATTTGCGTACCTCCAATTATAGTCTAGACATGAGGTATTACAGAAAGACTCAATTTCTTTGAAATGTAATAATTCTACCTAAATGACTTAATTCTTAGCATTCCATGGATTCACCCGGCGGTGACGGGGTCCATCGCGTGGTAGAGGACTCAACAGAGTCTTGAGACTTGGGACTCAGATGTACATAGGTTTAAGTGGGCCTGCTGTGATGCATCAACTCTCACCTCTGTCTCTCAGTGTTCCTCCCTCATCCTGGCAAATTGGTATGATCCTAATAATGCTGCTTTGGATACTCGTTCTAATATGGAACTTACTATCCAATATTTTTAACCGACTTCAAAAGGTCTTTTTTTTTGTATGTATGTTATCAGATTACGCCTTTTTGAACCCATTTTCATATCTAATTTTTTATTCGATATGGAATGCTTCCGGAATGGTCTCATAAACTTTTTGTTTCAATCGGTTTTAGGAAACTTTCTGAAACCTTGCTGATGTCTTAATTTGTTTTCAGGTTTCTTAACTGTACTAAAAATATTGCCCCTATTATTCCTTGACAAGTGGAATCCACTGAAATAGTGCTTAGCTAAATTATACTGTGCGAAATATATCGGCCAATATGTTTAACCTAGAATAATAATCAATCAATGTATCGATATGAGGACTTCATAGCCGTCTCTCGCCGGTCCGTAAGCGATTGGCGAGATTAAGTAAGTAGGCTCGCGGTCAGTCCATAGATGGGTGATCACCAAAGTGGTTTAATTCCTGAGTGTCTCCGTGCATCGGGGGGCACGTTTGCCATGTCAGATGCCTAATGAGCAGCTTGATCAACTCTGACTCTGATAAGTAAGATAATCAATATGAAAAATTGTCTATCTCGTTGGTGAGCGTGCGATGTAACCGCCAGTTTGGTTAGGTGTCGACCAGATGGGGCACATACACACATACACATGTGTGGCAATGCTCCACCAAACAATATTGTAAGTGACATTCTTAACCATCTGAATAAACGTAATTGAACAATTCCTATCAACCCATTGCCCTTATCGTCTACTTATAGCTGGACAAATTCGAGGCGCAATTGGCCGCGGACGCTAATGCCTTAAACTCGATGCGACAAGTAGGACACGTTTATTGTAGGCAGTTAGTGGCGAAGAGTTCATGTTACACGATTAATTTCGGCTTCTCTCTTATAAAATATTGCAAATTCACGATGCGGCATTCCAATATTATATTGCCCCGCGGGCTTATTACGTATACTGTAAAAATTTTGCGATAGTGAAACATGCACATTACGTAAAACAAGCTAAAATCATATTTTTTCAATTGGAAACCAACAAACAATTTTACTATATCGACAGTAAGCACTGAATAGTCTGGCTCTTTTTACGATCTTTAATATAAGGAGATGTAGGTAATGACATTTAATTTTTTTTTAATATTAAGCATCTGGCTATGAGCGCATATTACTGCTTTTTAATCAGTGTAATTTAATTAGAAACTGCGTTGTCGCCTTCAATTTCTTATAATAAAGTAGATATATATTGAAGAAGAAAGAAGAAAATATAATAATATTCAGTAACCTAAACCCGTATACTTAAATGTGTCTACTATCATTCCATCAAAAGAAATCTACAAAAAAATAAGATGGGCTGATGACATAATACACATATCAGGAAAAGATTGATGCATACAGCACAAAATAGGGAAAGGTGGAAAAGAATGGGGGAGGCTTTTACCTATAGAGGTGCTTCATAACAAAGATGAGAAGGCGTGTGTTAAATAGAAAATAAAGCTGTAATAAAAGACTTAGTCAGCGTAACTTGTTACGATCAAAAGCATAAAAGCGGAAAACCGCTTCGTATTGGATTCACCAATGGAATAATTTACCTGCGGCCACTGTTAGGTAAAGCCGAACCTGGCGCCGACTGTACCCATTTTTTATGTGGTCGCTTTAAAAAGCATATTAGTCAACTTCCTGTAAAGAAGTAATACTTCGAACTTTTACCGGAATTACTCATAATAATCAACAATATTATTCCTTGTAATATACTTAGTAAAGTTTCTCTGACTGTTTCATTGACGTCATGCCAATAATAATGTGCAAAATAAATCCCATTGAAGATTCAAGACAATCAGCCCGTATGTTGGTTCCCGCACACCATGCGTCAGGAATTATGTCAAGCACATAATGGCGGCTTTGGTAACGCCCTATTTGTTGCATTCTTATCTAAGCGTGTAATATAGTCGTGTATGAATCATAAGCCTAGGTTCGCACGGGCGTTGGACGTAGGATGACGAGATGGAACATTGTTCTTCACCATCAGACACTGGGAAAAAGAAAACCCAGTACACTTGTAGTTGTAGCACAAATGGCTGTTTCGCTGTGTATGTGGGAGCCCCGAAGGGAATATAGAACTCTCCTTTCAATAAACTCCCCGAATGAGAGAATATAGTGCAGCTCTAATAACTTCTATTTGGTTTTTCTTGTGTTTGAGTAAGTGATGCCTCCGGTATTGAAATCATCCATAGACTGCGGGAACCCCTTACCATGCATCGTAAGGGCCGCATGCTTATTTGCTAACGGTGTTAAAATGTAGAAAGCGTTTGGCGTAAGAAAAGTTTTTGATAAGAATGTAAGTGCTACATTAGAGGTAGTTAAGTAATAATAAAAACATTTAAAGGTGTCAAGGGACACCCGGATGGAACGAAGTTATTTCTTATTATTTATTATGTACAAAAAACCTGTATACACTCAACAAAATAATCGTCGCGACACCACACTGTTCAATGCGAAATAGAAATGAAAAGAGAAGAGAAACATGCGCACGTCGCACAGCTGCAAAAAGTGTCGTGACAACTTTTCGTAAGAATTTTTACCGTCTAGCCCCCTTTCACAACGCGCGATAAGGAACTTCGTTCCAATAATAATAGCTAAAGACATTATTCACACACGCCCAACTGATCCGAAATTAAGCAGAGCTTGTACTATGGGAACCAGATAACTGATATACTACTATACTTCTTTTGTTTTTTCTAATCAATTTGAGTTTTTTTCGATGGTTATTTTTTGTTTTCTTGTGGTATTAAAACAGCCTGCAATGCATATTTGACTTCATATACTTTTGTTGTACGCCGAGTGATTTCTGCGTCCGTGCGATTGGGCACTATTAGATATCTATTCGGGCAAACAATGGGCCCGTGAGTGCAGGGGCACGCCGCGGCTTCGTACATCTCGACCTACTGCGGCACAGTTTCTGTTGACCGAACCGAACATAAATCGAATCTTGTTATGGACCTGCTATTTCGCTATTTGCATTTTGCTTGCATCAGATTATCCCATCTAACGAGGTCATCGTGTCCCACCCAGTTACTATTGTTCTAATTTCTGTTTCGTCGTGCTTTATTGTCTTGTTAATAGACCCCGAAATGTCACTTCTTGAATGCTCTCCGTATACGCATAGGTTTATCTTTGCGGCATTAAAGTACTGAATATTAGTGCCCTGCACATCAAATTTCAGCCATGGCGGCATGGAACGAGGACTATTTATCTCCGCAGGGTTAATGTGTCCGCAAACTCATCTGTACTATATATTTCCTTACTCTTGTAAGCTAGGCAGAAAGGTTCTCGTATGGGGACCAGGATGCAAGATGTAGCGTGGTTAGCCGCAACAAGATGTGAGTAGCGCTAGACAGTGCAATAGCTGTGGACAATAGAGTTTTGTCCAGCATTGGACATATTTCTTCCACTGCTGGAAAACAATCTTCCCAATGCTTACTGCAGAAATCATTGTCAGTCCAGCAGTGGACGTCTTTCGGCTGACACTATGATAATCCAATAGAAAACAGTGAGATTAAGTACAGGAGTAACGACTTTACGTGCTCTCCGAAGCACGTTTCTATCTCTAACTTTTCTTGTCTCTCTAACCTCTTTCTTCTTCCGTGCTGCTACTGAGAATATTTCTAATAATAAATAAAATAAAAAAGGTTTATTCACGTAGACTTTCAAAAAGCGCTTGTAAATTGTCGGCACATGTTTGTAGTAATATAATTAAGTATACAAAATTATTTCTAATTTTAAGTTTATAATGATAGTTTTAGTTTGTACGTAGTTTTAATCTATTTCCAATATCTAAATAATAAATAAATAAATCTATGTTAGTATAGTTTTTATTTATTTATTACATTTATAGTTATTTCTCGTTACATAGATGTTTAGGTACATGGATTGTATGAAAATATTTATAAAATTTATTTTATAATAGTAATGATAGTACGCTACTTTGAATTAAGTTAAAAAAATCCGAGAATGCTTGTAAGTAGCTTACTTTAGAACAAATAAGGATGTAAAATGTAAACATTACCGATCACGACCTAAATTCAAGGCGATCACATGGATTCTCAGTATTGTTTTACTTGAGTGTTTGGGATAGCATGACTTACAAACTTGCATTACACCTACATCGACTATATGATACCTTATATAGACAGCCATATAGACAGAATACCTTAATATAGACAGAACCATTGACATTATGTAGTAAAAATATTAGACTTAAACTAGATAATTAAACATAATCTCTTGACAATAACTTGATACGAGCTAGCTAAATATCAAGGCTATAATAAAATAAATTTTATAAATGTTTTCATACAATGTGTACCTATTTAGGTACACATTGTATGAAAACATTTATTAAATTTAAACATTGATTAAAAAAGCGCTTGTAAATAGTCAGAACATTATTATTTCTAGTAACATAGATATTTATCTATGTTACTAGAAATAATAATGTATACAACTATATTACTACAAACATGTTCTGACTATTTACAAGCGCTTTTTTGAAGTCTACGTGAATAAAAACCTTTTTTATTTATTTTTATTTTATATAATTTATTCAATCGATTCGATGTAACACAATATGCTGTGCTCCTCATGTTAAACAAGATTTTTATTTAAGACGCCATCAATCAATGGGGCCAATCTACATATATAGAATACCAACGCGGCATCGCTACAGTAATTCTTCGTCGTGTCAGTTAAAAGACGTCCACTGCTGGACAAACCCTTCCCCCCCACACACAACAAAAATATCTCTACACTAGCCAGTTTTCGCTACCCACATTCAGCGATCCATCCCATTTCATCAGGGCGGATGTAGTGAATGAATAAACAGAGATGCAATTAATATTTAACGGACCACTTAACATTCTTTTTCCAATTTTAATATTAGTTATTTGCAGTTTTCTCGGCCCAACGTATCTCTAAGTTGAACATATTTGTCAAAACGAACATTGACTTGTATGTCAGATATCGAAGTGACCAATTTGACGATCTCATTTTATTCCAAAAATAAAAATAAAATAAAATATGTTTCTTTATTTTCGACAGAGTGCTTGAAGAGTAGCGCTAGCGTTAGCAATGTTTCCGTTACGAAATCTTGTATTTGAAACATTATACAGGACACATAATGCTTCGTGATCTCCAAGCAATTTTTCGAGGTTACACGTATCGTAACCCCTTCGAAAGCTCTTCAAAGCAAAGCAGATTTAATTACCAATCCGCCATCTTTAATTGTATTCTTATCAACTTATCATTACGGTTGGTACCGTTGTTGACCTTACTGTCTTTGCCTGACTACAATTACCGCATAATTATGATGGTGTTCTGTGTCAGATGAAATAAATTTAATGATAACGTCTTTGTGATAAAAGTAATATAATAATAATATCTAGGGACAATGTCACACAGACCATCCTAGTCCCAAACTAAGCAAAGCTTGTACTATGGGTACCAGGCGACGATATACATACTTATATAGATAGATAAATACTTATATACATAGAAAACATCCATGACTCAGAAACAAATATTCGACTGTAATACTGTATTTCGAAGTTCAAAATAGCGATGAACTGTAGCCCTAAAGTACTGAAACGCGACTCACGTTAGTGCGAAAGTGCGCCACATCGATTCACACATTGTCGAATGTATTCCAGCGCGATGCACGTTAGTGCGAAAGTCCAGTAAATGCGAAGGCATGCCATTATGGAGATATCCATGGTTAATGTTTTTCTAGCGCGTTTTTCTAGCGAGCCAAATGGTCACCGTTCTAACCTGACCTAACCCAAACGATTTCGCACTAACGTGCATCGCGGTGGAAAACATTAGAAATTATGTGTATCGATGTGGCGCACTTTCGCACTAACGTGAGTCGCGTTTCAGTACTTTAGGGCTACAGTTCATCGCTATTTTGAACTTCGAAATACAGTATTACAGTGCAAATATTCGTGCTCATCACACAAATATTTGCACTTACCGGGATCCGAACCCAAGACCACCAGCTTCGTAGGCAGGAGCACTACCAACTAGGCTAATAGTAATTCTAGTAATTCTAATCAGGACAAATCTATGTGTGATGAGCACGATTATTAGTTCTATGTTTGGGTATAATTTGGGATAAGATAACAGTGTTTGTTGTGCCAAGGTATTAACTATTAAAACAGATGTACATACATAGACTCACGCCTGTTTCCCAGAGGGGTAGGCAGAAACAACGGATTTCCATTTGTCACGATCTTTGCGCACTTCTTTTGCATCGTTCTGGGTATAATTTGTCTATTATATGTATATACAGATTATATTATATTATATGTATATATAGATGATGATTATATTTCATGATTATTAATGCAATTCTTTTATGTTATTTATCATTAGGTACCGAAATTTTAATTACTCTGGCGTTTTAGCTACTATAGCTGACCTTCACCCATAAAGCAAATTTTAAATCGATATACAACGTCTTTAAATCAACAGAATTCTAAACACTAGCGGGAAATTTTCCATAAAAACAAGGCGTCTGGTTGTTAGAAATCACATCACATAGTAAAATCAAACCAATAAAATCTTCATTTAGATAACAAGTCACACTTCAAAATACATCAAAAGCTTTTGAAAGTAAATAAAAACATGTATCTAATATTAACATGTATGTTATAGATTTTCGCCCCAGCATCGCACCGAACAAATACATAAAAATTATAATAATCTAATTGCGGCTATCATCAAAGCAGATTAACATAAACACGAGCTCAAAACAAAACCATAAACAAACGAGTGTGCAAATATAATTTAATATCCATTAATGATACGTTTATAGGTCGTCTACCCTGGCCACTGTTAGCCGCCATATACTGACATATACGATGAAAAAAAACCATCAGCTCATTGAGAACATATACATTCCTCGGTTAGTATGTGAGCGCACATAGTAATGCCAACACGTGGACACTGTTAACTGTGATGAAAAAAAATATATATGAGTGTAAATAAGTGATATGTATATCTGTGCTGTTCGATTTGATGTCGTAATATTCATGTTTTATGGCATAAAATTGGACACTACATAGGATGAACATCTCACCTTGATCAACTTGTGCGTTCAATACAATCGCGTGTGTTTAAAGAATATAATTAGTTGGTGTTATCTGTGAATACAGTGTAGACAAGAGCCTTGGATGGAGAATTATATAATAAGTGTAATGGATGTACGACTGTGTGACGTTAAGACTGTCAGAAATAGTGATAAAATATCTAAATTTAAGCACAAGTTGATAAAGAAACATAAATTATGTAGGTATCTGTATATTGATAGATCTTATGGTTTATTTCCCAAGCAAGATGTATAATATTAATATTTATTTGTATACGGATGTAACTTATGACTATAAGCCGGTATATTACAGTTATCTATATAAGTATGTATTTACAAAAAAAGTTTTATAATATGTAGTATATCAGTTATCTGGTTTCCATAGCACAAACTGTGCTTAGTTTGGGATCAGATGGCGATGTGTAAGTAATATCCCAAAATATTATATTTTACTAGCTGTGCCCCACGGTTTTATCCGCATTAAACTTTATAAATTCTAGCCCATGTGTTAATCCAGGGTGTCAGCTAACTCCATACCAAATTTTATTAAAATCGCTCCAGCCGTTTTGACGAGAAAACGTAACAAACATACACACTCATAAACTTTCGCCTTTATAATATTAGTAGGATATAGTCTTTCATATCGATTTCGATAACGGCGACCCTTCGAGATCACTTTCTCTCGTGTGCTCTTAGATGGCCAGCTAGACCGAACTTAGTTTTAAATACTCGATCACAGGTCGAACAATAAAGTTGGCCTTCTATGTTGTATGTACATATATGTATGTACATTTAGCCGGTATATAACTAAATAATAAACGTGTGGAAGTGTCGCGGTGTTGTGTAATGTAATTGTAGCTGAAAGGTGAGAGATTTTATAATATAATATGTCTTGAAGGGTTCTGTGACAATTAATACGATGCAAATTATTGTTATATACAAAGTGCAACATAAATATGAAGTAGTATCATTAAATACTCGCGAAGCTAAATCTACGCATGAAAGTAATGAACTTGAAGAACAACTTTGACGGGCCTGTTGGTGTTTTGGCAAAATGCTTGCTTTTAACGCTGGAGACGACCCCCAGCGTGAAAAGCAAGCATTTTGCGGTCGTGGGTTCGATTCCCACCCAGGACAGATATTTGTGTGCATGAACATTGAACATGTCTCATTGTCCTGAGTCTGGGTGTAATTATCTATATATTATTATGAAGGAGAACAGACAAACAACTGGTATACGCCTGTATCAGGTTGCTTCTCCACCTTTCTTTCTTCGGTCGTTATTAAGAAGATTTCTTGGGTTTCAAGTGTAGGTCAAGTCTATTGTATGTATTTAAAAAAGAAAAGTAGTATATGTAGTACTTATATCAGTTTTCTGGTTTCCATAGTACAAGCTCGGCTTAGTTTGGGATCAGATGGCCGTATGTGAATAATGTACCAGGATGTTATTATTATTATTAAGCGGCACACCTGGCCGACCTTCCTCGTACCCAAGTCCACAAAATTAACATTAAAATACAATTAAATAGAGTTATTTCCATTGTATTGTATTCGCCGACAGGGATTACGACCATGAACGCGCCGCGAACCTTAGTTTGCATTTGTATCGATGAAATGCTACCTTATTCCTCAATCGGACTAGAGGCCCGCGTAATCGCATATTTACGCCTCTAAAACAGACCCACTCATACATCCCCACATCAGTAACCCTGAGCCGAGCTTCGACCAACAAAAGGAGTGCCCCCAGGGGCGGATTAATCAGTTTGTCGACCCTCAAAAAGACTATGTAATCCCACCAAAAATATGCTGTAAAATCTTGCCAAGTCTCGATGAAGCTGCTTGTTTATCTCTAAAAAGTACACTACCGTGCCCCCAGATAAACACAAAAAAGATATATTTTCATTAAACTTTTTTACACACTAAGTGCGTCATTTATTCCAGGACATTCAAAAATCTTTTTCGTACTATTCTCTATTTGCTATATGGCTAACAGCATAGAATATGGCCGCCCTATGTCATCCCGTGGGGGGCGTACAAGTCGACCCAGAGAATGGGCAGCAGCCTCTCTCTGTGTACTCTGACCGTCATACTGCGATCGCCAATCCGTCTGCCAACCGTGGCGATTATGGCATATCCCTCCAAATTATGGACACAACTCCATTGTAGACATCTTTTGGGGAGGCCTTTGTCCAACAGTTGACTATTCTCTATGATTTGATTTCATTGATTAAGCTCGTTAAATATCACGTAGCAGATAGATAGATAAAACTCTTTATTGTACAGACGCCAGCACATCCAGTTACCCCAATCTGTCAAATTTCTTTTAAAGAATTTCAACTTTATCACAATAGCATAAGGTTTACTTTCAATTGGGGAAATTTGACAGATTAGGGTAGCTTGATGTGCTGGCACTCTGTACACCAAAGTATTACAAAATAAGAAAAAACAATTAAAACCTTAAAAGTATACAACGGGCGGTCTTATCACAAAATGTGATCTCTTCCACACAACCAAAGTAAATATCGGAGAATGGAGTTATTGAGAGGGGCGGTTGTCGGTGTACAGATACATGACAAATAGTACCTACGGGTGGGTACACATAATAAAAAAATAAAATATAAAGATATTACAAATAATAAATACATATAATATATACAACTGATATATTATGTTCCTAATTGTGTTGCAAGTCTTGTAGTGACGTTGTGATTCTTGACAAGTCTTTGGAACACGTTGTTATTTAGCTATCAAAGCACGTGGTGTGGCATTTTGTACGAATTATTAAAAGTAACGTGGTCATTGGTACTCGCCACCTACACACGGTTTCAAGGCCTACCTCCCGACCAATTAATCACCGTTTTGTTTTTATGGAGAGCCGATATTATAACTCCAAAAGGATGTTTCCAACGAACACTTTAGTATTTCTCCATATACCACGTTGCTTTATTCACGGACAATTAATCTGTGCATAATTGCCGATACGTTGTTAATTGATTTATATAAAAAGTTTATGAGAAATTCTGCACATTTGGTTATAGTTGCCTTTTCAGTGCCTCAATTTATATTTCTTTTCCTTGCCATTTGATTTGAAAGTTAATAATTGTGTTTCTGGCCGTTATATTGTTCTAGTCGCTTCCCAAGTCGATTGAATGTTTGTCAACCACTTAAGGGTCTCATGTAAAGTATTACATGGGATCCTTAAGCGGTACTACCAACAAAGGGTAACCACTCCTGGATATAGCGATTATTTCGCTCAAAAAAGGCAACCGAACTGGGGAAGTATATCCACCACGTGGATAGCAGTTCCTGAGCTTATTGGAAAGAGAGGAAGCTCAATAATGGCTCAATTTTGTCATTAGTATTAAAAGTGAAGAAATGGGCCGTACACTTAAAAAAAAAAAACGAGTTTCCTTTAGACTACACGACTGTACTAAAACTTGGATATACGAAACGTAACTGGCTATGAGAGAAAGAAAATGTACATTCGCATCTCTCTCTCTCTTGCCTCTACAGTAATATACAAGACGTATCTTTCTCTCTCTTTTTTCTTCTTCCTCTTCTCAACTTCCGTTCGCCTTGCCTGATCACACTTTTCGGAACGCTCTCGTCATACATTCACCAGCTAATTCCCAAAGTCAAGCGTGCGTAAAAAAAACTTTAAAAGTATTTCTTGTGGTAGTAATATTTGTTTATAATTTTGGTTTTGTCTGATTATAGTATATTTACAATTTGAAAACACTGAAACGTGTATCTTGTTACAAAATTCCAATGATTCAATACAGTAAATGGACATAAGTCGTAACGATATCCACCGGGCTTAGCTGAGCAGATACGAGAGTAAGATCTTATAATATAAATTTATTTTCATTCGGATAACAAAGATCCATTTTGTTAGTAAAACATAAATCTTAAAAATTATGTTAGTACAATATAATTTAACATTCACAACTCTAACATTAATGGCTTCTTGCGTGAGTCAGTGTATCAAGCTGCACATGCAGACCGATCCAGTGACTGACGTAAGAGCAATCTAGCCTGTTTCCTATGACGGCCAAGACGGGAGTTTCGGCTGGCCCGCACTCTGCTTAGCATGGACGCGCACCGCTTGCGCAGAGTAGCGTAGAAGCAATGGATGCGCGCCCCGCAAACATGCCCGATGCACTGCAGTAGCGGGGCAGCCGCAACAATGTCCTGAATGCATTATTGTATTGAACACGGAGAGCACTATGCGCTTTTCGTGTATAATTTGCCCACAGGCTATATCTTAGAGTACAAATAACTTTTTAATCACAAAAATCCTCCTGGGTGATATAGTCTCCTCACAAGTGTATTTTACAAAAACGTATTTTTCTACGGGCGCGACTTAAAACGCTACGATGTAGAGAGATAAGTTTTTGTCGCCATGCTGGCTACGCAATAAGTCTCAATGTCTACCAAAAACCCGCATAAAGTTACGCAAAGTGCGCCAAGATCAATTTAACTGCGAACCTTATTTACATTTTAATCTAACCAAATTAGCCTACTTTAACTGCCGATGTATTTGCATTATTAATGTATTACGACACTTACGACATCTAGGTAATTCAAGGTTATCTTAATATTTATTCGTTTAACATGCCACAGGTTAGTTACCAACGGGTATAACATCTTAACACCTTCAGTTACAAGTATTACATCGAATGAAATATTTTAATCATGTTGTTCCGTTTCTGAGAAATTCATGTTTTGACTGTGAAATGGGTTTTACACGTGAGTGTATTGTTTGTGTTCTGGCAATGGCAAGGTTTGTTATTTAAACTCCCTACAGCCGTAGTCTTTTGTACATTGTAGTATATTTTTAGTAGATTTGCTGATATTGTGCCTTAGTTTTCGTAATCCTGGACATACCCCAACTAGACGTATGAACAGAAGGTAATTGAACTCACTGGATCTTCAAAATGGAACCATAGGACCATTAAAAGTTCTGTTTAAAAATATGTCCCACTGGACCTCGCTTTTTCCCACATGGGACCCCCTTTTATAGACGTGTAGTTCCAGGCCCAGAAATAATAACAAGGCCATCCCATTACATACCGTGAGTGTCGTAAAACGCGACTAAAGGTTACAGTAAGTAGTCGGGCAGCAGCTTTACCTGTGTACTACCTAAGTGCGGTCGCCATCTCGCATGCCAAGCGTTGTGAGTATGGCAAACCCATACAAATGGTAACGTTGTGGAAACCTTTGGGGGGGTGATGATGATGACCCTCTTTTTAAGGAACGTATAGTTGCGAAGTAGACAAGACGGGTCCCAAAATATGTCCTATAGTTATTTTAATATAAAATTTATAGAAGGGCGAATGAGGCCTCTGAATGAGTTACAATTGGGTCTAATCTTGATGGTCTAGTGGGTACAAGACTTTTGAAAATACTGGCTTGTTAGTACATTTCATAAAATCCTTTAATAACTTTTTTTCGCTATTTTACGACTGATTCTTTACTGACTTACTAATTCGCAACAGATTCGTCCGAAGATCATCGACGTATTAGTTGTTTTTTACACGCTAAATTTTATGAGCCATTTAAGAAGTAACGAATATTATATACGAATCCTCAAAGAAATATTTACTTACACGAATTTACGATGTTGAGTTTAACAACCTCGTATAGAAAGATAGCCTTCCAAATACGGTTCGAGCATCAAACTACAGTTTACACTGACTAACGTCATACATCCAATGTAACCGTTATTTCCTAACTAGTTGCTGAAGCTATGAAGTCATCAGATCCTTAATTAGATAAGGCTCCTAAAGCTCAGCGATAAAACTATGTTGTAGAATTCTAGCACCCTATCATCATCAATTATTTTACATGCATTTTATGATTTGCTTGCTAATTTGTTCGGTTTACTGGTCGAGTTATATGGTATTGTTTTGGTACAGATGAGCACCGGTCAGCTGGCGGTAGCTGGGAGGAGCCCGTGAGCGCCGTGCGGAACACACCGCTTCGGCGCTCTCAGAGGCTCAACTCGACCCTGGACAACAGGTAATTATAGTTTTAACTATTTCAACAGTTGTGTGTGAATTGTTATCTTTTATGGATCATGATACATCTAGATACTTTGGCACATTAGAAAAACAATGCAAAATGCCTCAGCCGTTCTCAAGTGACGCGCTTACCATCAAATACCTTTTTTATAGACTAACAATATTCTAAAACTGACTGAGCGATCTTGAATTATCTCTATTGTTCATAAGATCTATATTAAATCTGGTAACTAAATATTTGTATGCTTTATTAAGTAAATCCATAGCTAAAAAGTTCATTTTGGTTATTGGTAGGTGCTCGTTTGTTTGAAGTTCACGACGAAAACACGTATCTATACATACGTATAACCTGCTGGCATATAAATAGTGGGGTTCTAACTCCTTCTTGTTTCTTACTGATTCAATTCCTTGCGAGATCCAAGACAGTTAAGCGATTCCCACTGGACATGCCTGAGCCTCACCGCTCAGTGTCATTTCATTATGTGCCACTGTTGATCCTGGCTTACAGGAGTTACAATGATGGGTAAGAAGAAGGGATTAGTGCCGTCATAAAAAAATGGTTTCCTAATAACAAGAACACGCACTTTATCGTTCTGACCGCTTCACACCGCACTCTTTAACATCATAGAATACAATTGAAGGAACTGACCTGAGAAAGGTAATGTCTTAAAGACAATGAAGTTAACCTACGTATGTATAAACGCATTATTCACCACTAGATCAGTAGGTGACTTCCACTACCTAATGCACTCTCTAACCCGTCTTTTACAAGATTAGAGTAATTCCACATTTAGTTTTCTATAGGAATTTCTGACTATTCCACTTGAGCTCCTTCCAGTGGAGTTGTTTATTTAAGGATTAGTCATGGAAAGTTCGGAAGTGACCCGTCAATCCTTTAGAATGTGTCATACTTTAGGTGTTGTTTATATAACGCATTGCTTAAACTGAATTGACTTCTAAATACCAGGAAAGTGCAGATTCGAATGAGTTTTTAGGTTTTCGTATTAAAACCGTGAACTTGTAACTTTGATATCTTCTTTATGTTAATGTTACAATGAAAAAATAATTTATGATTTTTCTAACTAGCGCACTATTGATATCATCACTAATAGTTTATAACAGAATATATCAAAAATACTATATTTTTATTTGATGTATTTATTTATGCGTTTTATAGGTTATTTATAGGTCTAGGAATGCCACGGACTTCTCGAACCGAGGGCCAGACTCACAATTGGCCAATTATTATTTTTTAGTATGTACTAGCCGTGCCCCGCGGTTTTACCCGTGTATAATTTTATAAATTATCACTACTCCCCCGTATGTGCTAGCGTGATAATATGTAGCCCATATGTTGACCCGACCCTTTAGTAATATTCATGCAAAATTTGAATAAATCAATGCAGTACTTTTTGAGTTTAGCCCGGACATACATACAGACATACAGACAAAAATTCTAAATACCATATTTTTGGCTTCGATTTCGATTGTAGATCACGCCCCGAGTATCCTTTTAAAAGAATATTCAATGTACAGTTTTGACTTTCCTACGATTTTATTATATGTATAGATGTGTTGGACTAGGTTAGCTTTTGTATATAAATGCTCGGGCGATGTAACATAAATATTTTTTATTTATTTTGTCGTAGAGGTGTCGCGAATGTGGATAACATAGGGCTGTGCATATATTAAATCTATGTAATTAATTACCGTTTGTTGATGTAAATTCCCTTGTAACCATTTCAAAGTTTAAATTGTACAATAAATTTGAAGTAATTTAGGTATCCATATATCAGTATCGTGCTGTCAATTAGCAGTCCTCTGATCATTTACAAGTGTTTTTATAGCTTATTGTATTCCTTAAAACTCTGTTTATTTCTAGCTAAGATAAGATTTTCTTGCGAATAAAGATTAATAAACTGTTGACTTATGGCTACTTAAAATGTCAATGAATTTTCAACCACAGCTAATTATAGAGTGGATTCCGTACTGGTGGCTGTTATAAAGTTATAGTCTTCAAAGTCGAAGTCAAAAATCATTTATTCCGTAAAAATATAAAGTTTTATTCTCATCATTAGAGCCGTAAGAAGTCCACTGCTGGACAAAAGCTTCCCTTAAGGATTATCTGGATGGGTAATGCCATAATCGCCACGCTTGGCAGACGGGTTGGCGATCGCAGTATGATGAAAAAGCTGCTGCCCGTCCTTTGGTAGATATTCCCTCGGGTCGACTTCTACGTGCCCCACAGTTTGAGATGGGGTGATAATATTTCGATATTCACCGTCATCACCGCACACCAATAAGAATGTTTGGCGATACTAACAATGTACTAAATCAGTATTTACGATGTGAAGTACCATAAATGTGAGTATAGACAATGTATAGAGTTAAAGTAAAGTACAGAAAGCCGTTTAGTCGATGTCAGAGCCACTCAGTACTAAGTGTGATTGATCGACTCCGGAATTAGAAGCAATTCTCGCCTTTCAGAAGGGTGGCTCTTACTAAAATGAAACTTGTAAAACACATGATACTGTTATGATGTTTTAAACTCTAGATGGCAGGATGAAATCTTTGTAATAGAATAGTGTTGTAGCAACAAGGAACAATTTCCGTGCGTTTAAGCGCTTTGCCATACCTACTATTGGAATCAAATATAACAGCTCACTTAGGACCCTTAAGTTGATCCTCGGTGCTTTTGCAGCTGGCTTCTCTAGTTGCAAATCTCTCATTTTATGAAGCTATAGCCTCTTTACATCATTCTGTCTCCCGCTGTGCTCTGGAGAGAAGTGGAACTATTCATTTTCTAACTCCTCCTTTTTGTCTTTCTGATTAAATTAGTTGCGGGATCCAAGACAATTAAAGCGATTGCCCGGGACATGCCTGAGCTTCACCGCTCAGTGTCATTTCATTGTGTGCCACTGTTAATCCTGGCTTACAGGAGTTGCAGTGGTGGGTAAGAGGGAGGGACTAGTCCCTATAATAAAAAAAAATAGAATAGTGAAGTCTATGGGAAATCTATAACATAGAAACAAAGACATAACTTCCATAGGTTATCGTATGTTGCCGCAGATAAACTTATTTGTTATATTACTGAAGTTAAATGAGGGGTGGTGCAAATGCACCTCAGATAAGATAAGGTAAATACACTTAATTGCACACCATTTAATAATAAAAAAGTTACTATAGGCGGTCTTACGGCTTAAAACGATCTCTTCCAGAAAACCTTCAGTTGGAATATACATATATTGTAAGGACATCCTTAAATGATGATGATGATGATTGTCTCAAGTTAAGAGTTTTTGTGGAGACGACAAACATATGTGGGGCTGGTACTCGGTCCTAGGTAGTAACCTAGGGTGATTCCATAGCTAGTGAAACCAGTACTTCAAAAGCAATTCTGAACACTGATAATATCCCAATCTATTCCAAGATGACCAATTTAATTAAAACATTCGTCACGAAAAAGCATATGATGTGCATTGTTGACAGTTGGCGCATGCGACTTCCCGTCATTGTGGTGTGGTCCAGTCAGACGCTCAACAATTAGCGGGCCGCCGCGGCAATTAACACGAATTTCCTGTGTTCAAACTCCAGAGGCCAGCAGAGGGCACTGCCTCTCGACTAAATTATCGTTCACGCTTCACAAATACCGTACTGTCGTGTTGGGAGATAGTTACAAAACGTGGCGCTAGCTCCAATACTAAAACAAATGGCCAACTAACAATGGCTATGTATCTTATTTTGTTTTGCTATAATGAGATTAATTATTGTGATTACTAAAGAAGACGTGCTCGACTGCTTAGTATGTCAAGGACGTCATGGTACTGAAACCACCAATTCAACCTATCAATTATTAGAAATCTACTCTTGTATCATTCAGCTAATAAATGATACAGTTCAATTAAGAAACTGAATAGTCGCCACTGTGCAAATGTCCAAGTATTTGTGGATAAAACCCACGCTAGTCACGTGAAACATAATGCTACTTAATACATAAAAACATTTCTATAGTCAGGTAAAAACAATAGGATTATAATACGAAGAAGAAACAGGTAGATTATCGGACCCAGACGACCCCACGGCCGAGCCACCCAAATCAAAATTCATAGATAAGAATTCTCTTGACAAAGGATTTGAATAGTTTCTGGTAATTATTAGGTAGACAAAACCATTGCAACATCGCTTTGTTTATTTTGTCAAGCAAGTTTTTTCTGGATCAGGAGTCGAGGGTCTTTTCTGTTTTTACGCTTGAAGAAAAAAAATGTTAGCTAACAAATCATGTCGTTGAATGTTATTATGATCCACTTAACTAAATGAATGACTATTGAAATAAAAATGAAAAGCACAGATAAAATATTGCAGTTAAAAATAGGCGAAAATATTATCTATGCAAGTTCGTATCGATCCCACATATTCCAGCTCAGGAGACGCTTGCAACATTTACTGCTACAATACTGATAATTATAACGAGACGAAGTGAAAACTTTATTTATTTTGTTAAATAGATTACTAGCTAGCCCCGCGGTTTCACCCGCGTTAAACTTTATAAATTGTAGCCTGTGTGTTATTCTGATGTATATGCTATATTATTGTAAAGTTTCATTCATATTCATTTAGTAGTTTTACGTGAAAGAGTAACAAACATCAATCCACCCATCCATCCTTACAAACTTTCGCGTTTATAATATTAGTAGGATAAGTATACGAATCAACTGGTAATATTGATCATGGCTTGGCATGGCAGAACTCATACTATTATTAGGCGTATATTATCACAATGTGTGCAACACACAAGTGTTTACACGCCGCAAAAACAAAACATTCCTGCCAACCTGTTACACGCAATGTGGGAAATAGGTCATTGCGTCGTTCGCTTATTCCTAGACTCGATTAGAAACCTGTTGCTCTCCATCTGCGTACTTGAACTATGATAATTGATTTTTCTTTGCTGAAATGGCATGTGACAATTATCAAGTCAATACGCGGAAGTCAACCTTTATTTCTTCAAGTAATTTGTTTTTGTTAAGGTGTATTACTTTAGTTTCGAAGATTACAAAAGCTAAGAGAACAGTTTACACCAAAACAAAGCTTTATACTACAAAAATATCTTTTAAGATCAGGAAACGGCTTATTAAAGCATACATCTTGCTTGAGTACTGCACTTTTACGGGTGTGAGAGATACACACGAAAACAAAGCGAGAGACATTGAACGCATTTGAAATGTAATGATGGCGAAGAATGGAGAAAGCGAAAACCAAATGAAGAAATGCTGGAAATTGTAAATGAAACGAAATCTATTCTAAAACATAGAAGGGAAAACTGAAAGATATTGCCATCCATAACACTTGTTATGGATTATCAGTTTCATAAGAAATACCAGGGAATGAAAAGTTGGGGCATACCAAGGATGACTTGCATAGATGAAACCAAAGGAAAAGTGGAAGTAGGTGGGGCAAAGCCCCTGCTGGAAATTGGGTTGGGTGGAGGAAGCTCAAGCAACAAGAGCATAGCTTTTATATGGATACAAGAAGTCCGCACTAGAGAAATCCCTGTCAATTTGTTTAATGTATGATCGCTGCAAAAACTTCAGATACCTAAGTGTCTGATTAAACTTACGACGCAGAATATAATAATTATGAATGCAAGGTCATAAACTCAAAGATTATATTTTTTCCCGCACCTACGTTGTTAATTGCCTGTATTATAAGACAAGTGATGATGGCATTATATTTCTATGCTATGCCCGTGTTTTCACTGCGAGCTCGAAATCATAATTCAAAAAGTGGCAATAGGCGAGGCACATATCTCGTAGAACTGATGGCCGTTGGGGCAGAAAGGTTCTCAAAAGCCCCTGAAAAATGGACCAACGATCTTGTAAGGGTCGCTGGATACGATTAGCTCAAGACTGACAATTGTAGAGACCTTTGTCCAGCTTATCCAGCCATATGAGGATAAATTACTCCATTTTTCTTTGAAAACATATAAGCGTAGATACTATCGTCGGATCTTGAACAAAAAATACTTGGTATTTTTTCCAACCATGCTATTTGTGTAATCTCAATGAATTAGCGTTTGACTTGTGACATTATGTACATATAAGCAGATAATGTTTGAAAATAATGTCAAGGATCCGTGAGCTGTTTGATTCACATACGCACATTGGCTTCGGTAATGATAATAGCAGGCCAGGCAGATCGATTCACAACAGATAATTTTATTGGCCAGCGTTGTACAATGTATTGTAGTCTTATTTGTTTATGCAATATCCTAGCCAATGGATTAACAGTACTATTTTTGTATGCAATAAGTCCGCATATTGCCCAATAATACGCCCAGAAGGGTTGATCTACGTAGTTAAGCATGACGACGAAGACCCTGGGTGTCTCTCAGCCTTCGACTATGCTCTATATGTTTTTTTTTATCATGACGGGCCTCTTGGCGTGTGTGGCAAATGCTTGCTTTTCGCGCCGGAGGCCGTGGGTTCGATTCCCACCCAGGACAGATATTTGTGTGTCACATGTCACACATGACATGTCTGTTTGTCCTGACTCTGGGTGTAATTATCTATATAAGTATTGTCTACAAAAGAAAAGTAGTATATAATAAGTTATCTGGTTTCCATAGAAGCTTTGCTTAGTTTGGGAACAGATGGCGGTGTGTGAATAATGTCCCAGGATATTATTATTATAGGACGGGAAACGAGCAAGTGTGTCACCTGATGGTAAGTGATCACCGCCGCCATTGGTTAACCTAGGTACCACCACGATTACACCTATGCTTCTTAATTAGGCATAGTTGCAAAGGTGATAGTTCCGGATGGGAACCGCTTCGAGTTCCCGGAGCCATTACTTAAAACATCTATGCCGTCTAGGTGACCCTGCAGATGCCCACATACCTCATCATTTCCGTCAAACGGCGAGGCCCTTTAAATGATTACCACTATGAAAAAGAAAAAATTTAATGCTGTGTGGTGACGGCAAAGAATATCATCACCCCATCTCATCCCGTTCTTCTGTGAACTATGAGTCTATGACCATCAAACTGCGATCGCCAACCCCATTCTTTGTGGAAACTGGTCCAGCAGCGGACGTACTTTGGCTGACATGAACGGCAAAAAAAAGAAAAATATGAGGGCTATGGGCTGTTAATGAGGGGGAGGAGTTAATGAGTCAGTCTATGTTTTAAGGACATTTTGTGCAACTGTCAATACGTGAAGAAGCGGGCCTCGCGTCCTGGCGCCTATGCCTGGGAAAATTGTTACCCGAAGCCCGAAACTGTTTGAAATTTACTAAACTTTTATCTCCAATATTTATTTTTGTATAAATACTGTTGTCTGTATTATTGAGCGGCAGCTTTAGTCTCAAGCAAATTACTTATCATAAGTAAATATTTTCATAAATGTTATCATTTTTATCTAAAAGACAACGCGGCTTTTGATACGGCTTTTGTTTTGACATACATATTTTGTTAGGGAGCTGACATCAGATAATGTTTTT
This sequence comes from Pseudoips prasinana, assembly GCA_951640165.1. NCBI lineage: Eukaryota > Metazoa > Arthropoda > Insecta > Lepidoptera > Nolidae > Pseudoips > Pseudoips prasinana. The sequence continues at coordinate 25,087,804 of OX621260.1, forward strand.
CCCTAATTTTTTTGCCAATGTAGTATTGTAGTATGAAATTCACATAGTTAAAAACGATAATTATATATGGACAATTTGAGTATACTTTAAAGAACTGTAGTATCCTTAAAACAAAAGAATGTCGATAAATTACATTTAAAGTTGAATTGTTATTTATAGATTTCGTGCATTATAAGATTAGAAAAAAAATGGCTTAGTTTAGTTTATCCTTTATTGCACACAGAAAATATACATTTTATACATGTGTATTTGTACACATTGTAGTTGCTTAGTTGCTTAACTCATTGATGAGTTTTCTTCCAGCAAACCTTAGCTTATTTTTAATTTAAGACACATAAGTAACATAAAAAGAAAATATTGATATTAGATTTTTTTGTCAACGAAATAAAATTCACTTTTTCTACGTGTGTTTTATGAAAGTTTATCATAAATTTAATTAATATCGCATTATAAAGTTTGTCCGGTCATTTAATGTCTCTATGGTCTACGTTAACCACTGCACGGTATCCTTGTCAGCTGAATTAGTGGTAGGTATAAAAAAATCTAACGCAATTCATTAACATTGATTGTTTTGTCATTGACTAGAGTTTTTATTTTCTCTAATTGAGGTCAAATGCCTGTTAGCTTTACAACTGGTGATGGATAAAGGAAATAACTTTTTTAGCTCGCGCGTTTTATGAACTAGGAAAGATATTTAGACAATTGGCTAAATTAGTGTTAGTCCTCTTGGTCTCATGTAATACCGGTGTTAAATGTTTTTTTATACGGCCGTGCTATATCCAAGAAACAATGTTTATGTCAGCCATACCCAAGCTTTTTTTTATAGGGGCCACAAGCCCACAACACTTGACAGTCACGTTCTTGAGGGCCGCAAGCAAAATTATTTAGATCTTAATTAAACAGTCATTTCAAGTTAACGATGTAAGTAGTTACTTTATTCATTAAAAAAAAATTACTTCAGATGGGCCTATAACAAGGGCCCGGCGGGTTTATGAGGTATGAAATAGTAGGTATCGCAGCCAATAACATTAGCCATAGCCATAAAACAAAGTTCTTATATGTTTTTTATCCTAATGTACGGAACCTAAAATGTAATCATAATACCACCACTCGCTTTTCTTTGCTTTTTAAGTAATTATTTAAAAAGCAACACTGGCTATATAAAGCTGCTGTGTTGATGCTGTTGCCGTGAGTTTTTCGGCCCAGAAACATAACAAAAGTAAAAGGTGACACCAGGTAGTCTGGCAGCAGCGCCTGTGCACTAGCTACCACCTAAATGCGGTCACCAACTCGCATGCCAAGCGCGGTGACTACGGCAAATCCTTCAAAATGGCAACAATATAGACATCTTTGGAGGAGGCCTATGTCCAGAGTGGACGATATCAGACTTATGATGATGACTATATACATAATGTCAGGTCAGCCTAATTAGTCCTCTGCTGGACAAAGGCCTCCCCAAATGATTTCCACAATGGAGTTGTGCCCATAATTTGGAGGGATATGCCAAAATCACCACGCTAGACAGACGGGTTGGCGATCGCAGTATGATGGGCTTAGTACACAGAGATGCTGCTGCCCGTTCTCTGAGAGGTATAACCTCGACTTCCACGGGATAAAATCTCATTTACTTTCGAGCATCTCCAAATACGTAAACAAACTCTTATATTGCTGGAAGTTTCTATACACTTTTAAACTTTCGCGTATCATAATTATATATGAACATTGTTAACAGGTATTAACGCGACTAACCTTATTGTTATTTTCCCGACGTTTCGACCAAGTTGCATTGATCGTGGTCACGGGGTGACTGGCGCAGCGGTGTTTCTCCGCTACTGAGGGCATGGAGTATTTAACTACCCTCACTGATCGTTTGTCACACTGTTAAGGCCAGTTCTTACATTAGTTATTTATTCATATAAACAACATCGGTGCATACCACTGTTTTTATAATTATGTTGCAATCGTGTTTACAATGATTAATGTATGACATGCAGGGGTCATTGTGTGGTCGTTATAGATAAACTGGTTGTCACAGACAGTGCGACGACGTCTCTCACATTAATAATGATGCTTATATAAGAAAACTGGAAATTGTTCTTTGAACTTTTTGAACTTTAATTTATACACGATATTATCAATGAGTATCTATACATATAATAAAATCGAAGGAAAGTCAAAACTGTACATAGAATATTTTTTTAAAAGGTTACTTGGGACGTGATCTACAATCGATATCGCAGCCAAAAATATAGTTTTTAGAATTATTGTCTGTTTGTCTGTATGTATGTCCGGGCTAAACTCAAAAAGTACTGCATGGATTTACTTCAAATTTTGCATTATTATTACTAAGAGATCGGGTCAACATATAGGCTACAAATTATCACGCTATCACCTACGGGGGAGGAGCAGTGATAATTTATAAAGTTTAACGCGGGTAAAAACGCGGGGCACAGCTAGTACTTAATAAAGATGGATTAATTATATTTATAGGCCTGTAGATCGCTAGTAGCCACTTATGTCGTTGCCAAACTATTGTGATTTTAAATAAGTAGGAGTGATTTTGGATAGTTATAGTATTAAAATTCATTTGTTTCTTATTTCTTAACGCAAATAAGATGCTTTTATACGTTTATATACGTACTAGCTGTGCCCCGCGGTTATACCCGCGTTAAATTTTATACTTTATCACAGCTCCTCCCCCGTATGTGATAACGTGATAATATGTAGCCTATATGTTGACCCGACCTCTTAGTAATATACATGCAAAATTTTAAGTAAATCCATGCAGTACTTTTTGAGTTTAGCCCGGACATACATACAGACAAACAGACGCACAGACAAAAATTCTAAAAAATACATTTTTGGCTTCGATATCGATACTAGATCGCGCCCCAAGTATCCTTTAAAAAAAAAATTCAATGTACAGTTTTGACTTTCCTACGATTTTATTATATGTATAGATATACGTATATGGCCACAGTTGATAATCAGCGCTACAGTCATCTGTGGCAAAACAGAATGCTGAATTGTGTTCTTTTAGTCTCACTAAGGTGCTTCGTATGGGTACCACATCGAAGAGGTGCGTGAAATTTTGGATTATAGAAAAATGTATTCATTATTCTTATTAGGGATAGTACAAAAGATCCAGAAGGGTCAAAGTGCTGAAGGCAGAGTGCTGAGTTTGTTTCGCTGGGTCTTCTCAGTTGGGGCGCATTGTATCCGGTGGTAGCATTAAAGCGCGACCGTCGTTAATAACACAAGGTCCGTCATAATAATACCTTAATATAGACAGAACCATTGAAAATATGTAGTAAAAATATTAGACTTAAACTAGATAATTAAACATAATGTCTTGACAATAACTTGATAAGAGCTATTTAGCTAAATATCACATTATATACATTTTATAAATGTTTTCATACAATCAATACAATGTGTACCTAAATATCTATGTTACTAGAAATAATGATGTATACAACTATATCACTACAAACATGTTCTGACTATTTACAAGCGCTTTTTTAAAGTCTACGTGAATAAAAATCTTTTCTATTTTTTATAAAAAAAAAGAAGAAAAAAAGTACACCACCCCAACAAAGATAAGACCATACTCGTGAGTGTGTATATACCTAAATTCACAATATTTGGAGAAAGAATCACCGAGATAAAAAGCAATTGAAATCATGTCTGTTAGCGTGGTTGGCAAATGCTTGCTTTTCACGCCGGAGGTCGTGGGTTCGATTCCCACCCAGGACAAATATTTGTGTGCATGAACATGTCTGTTTGTCCTGAGTCTGGGTGTAATTTATCTATATAAGGATGTATTTATAAAAGAAAAGTAGTATATGTAGTATACCAGTTATCTGGTTTCCATAGTACAAAGTCTGCTTAGTTTGTGATCAGATGGTAAATAATGTCCCAAAAACCAAGCGCCTTAACTTGCTTCGGCGACTTGTTTCACACCTTGCATATATTGTATTAAAAATAAGTACCTACATAACTTAAGTATTATAACAATAAAGTCTAATATAAAACTTGTAAAATGCCACCACATTAGAGCTGCCATCGTGGTCTTATCCTGGATTGCGCTGGCCCCCTCCTGCAGAATAAATCTGGAGTAAAATAAAAAAAAATGTGGCCAAATATGTTTAGCTGTGTAACATCTCCGACCAATGTCGGGGGTAAAATAGCAAAAGAAACAATAAAAAAAAAAAAATGTCCCAGGATATTATTATTATTGTAAAATTCACTCGTCTTAATATTTGCAAGCAGCAAAATGCATTGCAGTCCTAGTTGAATAGTACCTACATATTGTGTATATTTACTCACATTGTATGTTTATATATTTAGTACTAAGTAATAGTTTGCGGTGATTGTTTGCTGAGCAGCTGATTCTGAGAATCTACACCGTGGGTTTCTAATTACTCACTTATTACCTTTTGTTATGTTTGCTAATTTATTATTATTGTTTATTAACTGATTGCCTCTGTGACGGGATTATTACTTTGTAATGATGTTTAGACTCGAGTCTGTGACCTGTGTAGACCTTACAGCAGAGGCATTACGTAATACCTTTTGAAGTTAAACTTCTTTACGTATGTTTGGAGAGTAAATGTTTGACGGGGGCGTTATGAAATATGTGATCGGGCGAGGATAACGAAAAGTGGATCGGGCGAGGCGAACGGAAGTTGAGAGGTAGATACAAGTTAGTGACGATGAGAGATTTTCGTATATATTTACTATAGGGGCAAGAGAAAGAGGTGCGTGCACACATTTTCTTTATCTCCTTCTCTCATAGCAAATTACGTTTTGTATATCATTTTATCAAGCACACTACATTTTTATTAAGGGCCTATACAGAAAATGAAGAGGCATTTCGCTGCTCGTGACAAACAGAAATCCAGTGTGTCTGCCTGCCCCTCTGGGTTTCCCAGATCTTTGCAAACCTCTTTTGCTTCGTTTACTGTCATTATATTCTTCATACATGCTCGCCTGTTAGGGTACTTCTGACACAGGAGGCCAGGTAAGTCTATGTTTGTAAGTAAAAAAGTATCTTACCTACACGTAACCCTGTTATTTAGCATAATATGACGTGTTAAATATGTATTTAGGTATTTAGTATTCACCTTTCAAATGCGTTGTTCAATATTATTATTAAAACACTATCACACTAATAGATATTATAAAGACGAAAGTTTGTGAGTATGTATGTTTGTTACTTCTTTACGTCTAAACGGGTGGAAAGATTTTAATAAAATTTGGTATGGAGTTAGCTGATACCATGGATTAACACATAGGTTATAATTTATAAAGTTTAACGCGGGTAAAACCGCAGGGCACAGCTAGTTCACAATAAGACAGTAAAGTGCTGAGATATCCAGTGTAGAAAATGGGACAGAATTTAAATTCTCGTTAGCAAAACTATGCGTATTTTCTAAATACCAATCCGGCATCTATAATTATACGGTTAAGTTGGTTCTAAAACCGGTGCCTAGGTTTCGTAAGTACTGGCTCAGGAATGCCAGTTAAGTCGCGCTGGACAGACATCAATCCTCTTACAGGTATTTAGAATGGGCATTGCATGATTTGCAAGTGATAAAACATAGCCGAACATTCCAACCTGCGACACTCCTTCCCTCATCCGTAACCTGCATAATGATATATTTGAAGGGCACTTTGCGATTTGGTTATGGAAAATTTTATGAAAAGAATATTGTCCTGTAACCGTGGTCATGGTGGACATTTGCCTGATGTTATTTTCCACCTTCCTCTTTATAATGAAATAAACATCCGATCATTAATATCAAAAATAGCATTCTTGTTTGAACATCAAAATAACACCTCTTATTGGAAAACCCTGTATTATCGTGTTACACCAGTAAGCTAAAAATGAGGAAAGTCGGTCGATCACTATGTACACTTGGCTTAATCTGCTTGTAACTGGATAACTCTATAAGGGACAGTAGTTTAGATAGAGCAGAGCAGAATATCTGGGTTAAACACTTATAAGAAACTCACTACCCATACAGGACACGTACGTTGATTCGTTGACGCATTTGACTGACCTGTTGATTAAGAGAAAAGCCAAATTTAATTAAAAATTATGTAATTTAAATACACGTCCCTGAATACAAAGAAGAAGAAGTAGAAGTACACTTTATTGCATAAGGAATATGCATAGAACATTATTTTGCAATTGGCGGCCTTATCACTAAAAGTGATCTCTTCCAAGCAACCTATTTGCGTTGGATGGAACAGAAAAAAAATAGACAAAGTTAACTAAAACAAAACAATGTTAATGTTGATTCCAGTTTAAACAGTTAGTCCAATCTATTATTTTAAAACTATAACATGTGCCAGACGCGCATGTTATAATTTTTAATAAAATAGAAAGATAGTATTTAATAAAATAGTTAAAAAAAAAACTAAAAAACACGCTTTTAGCCCGCACAAAAAAATTACAAAATGTTGGATTTAAGTCACGTGACTATTTTTTTTCGTATTCCTGACAGTCATCCCTTTCATTTGATACCTACCCATATCATGGGGGTGGATTTCAAACAGCCTGTCCGCCATCATGGGGAGGCCGCCATATTGGATTTGTAATGACGTTTCTTAGCTAGTCATGTATTGTCATAAGAACTCAGCGTGTGCAAAATTTCATCCTAATCGGTAACCGGGAAATGCGTCAAATTAAGATTCCAAGATTTTCTTACATACGTAGTTACAAGTGAAACTAATAAAAGCGTGTTAAAAAAAGGCCAAGTCGCCTATTTTTAGACTTTAGGTCTATGTTTGTTAGTGAGAGCATAACTTTAAAATTACTGAGCTAATTAGCATGTATCGTACCACACAGGACGGTTAGATCAGATAATGAACATCAAACATACATAGGTATTGCTGCCTCATGACCGTGCCATGGTGTTTTTGTCCAATTGTACCAATAAAAACGGGCACGAGGTCGCGGGTAAAAGCTAGTTTGATGTATAATCATACGTAATACAATGTCTTTACCGACAAGTCAATCGAGAGTTAGCCACGCGGGATTAGAACCGCGGCCCAAGGACGTATTAATCATACACGTACCCCGATTTCCTAGTACCTGGACCTTATGCTCTAAGGTCACTAAGGTCTGCTTTTCACGCCGCAGGTCGTGGGTTCGATGCCCGCCCAGGACAGATATTGTGTGTACGAACATGTCTGTTTGTCTTGAGTCTGGGTATAATTATCTATGTAATGAAAATTATTACCAATATGTAGTATATCAGTTATCTGGTTTCCATAGTACAGACGCCAGCACACCAAGATACCCCAATTTCTCCAATTGAACGTGAACCTTAAATGCTTATGTGATAAAGTTGAAAATCTATAAAAGAAATTTGAATTTTGTAGCCTAAATAATTGTCATCTTATTGTTTGACGAGCAAATATGTCAGCTGTCAACTAAACTGCCGATCACTTACAGACAGGTAAGTTCAACTGGCCAATATTAAGTATTACTACTATTTAAATAATTAGAGCTCGTATCCATCTAAAATTTCCCAGAAGAAATCGCTTAATTCAATAAGACCGACCCATTTTCAAATTTCCCCAATTGAAAGTGAACCTTATGCTTATGTGATAAAGTTGAAAATCTATAAAAGTAATTTGACAGATTGTGGTAGCTGGATGTGCTGGCGTCTGTACCTAATAATCATAAATAATCTTTACCGACAAGTCAATCGAGAGTTAGCCACGCGGGATTAGAACCGCGGCCGAAGGACGTATTTATCATACACGTACCCCGAGTTTGTTCTTATTATGCTCTAAGGTCACTAAGGTCTATTTTCACACCGCCGGTCGTGGGTTCGGTTCCCACCGAGGACAGATATTATGATTTTGTGATAAATTTTAAAATCTATAAATCAAATTTGACAGATTGGGGTAGCTGGAAGGTGCACTATAAATTTGGATAGAGGACGTAACAAGTTAGGAAGACATACAAAACAAAATACTAAATAAAAAGGGGAAGAATAAAAAGCTTCACATAACGGAAAGTATATCCATATAAATACTATACATAAATAACAACATACTAACATAATAATATAGGTGTATATGTTCATATATGATTTTTTTATTGTATAGTACTGTAATGTTAATAGAAATAGAATGTCAAGCAAAATGTGAAGTGACTTGCCTTATATAGCATCTCAAAGGTAGCCGCATTTTGCGCAAGTACGTACAACAGCTGTAGAGAATGACAATGAAGACAATAATGATTTCATTTAATTACTAACCTGTACCTTAAGAGATCGTAATATCGTTATTGTTGTTTGTTTTTTCCGTCGCGTAATAAGCGTCCGGCATTTATTTTGTATGCTATTCTGAATACGGATCTATGACTTATTTTTATTGTGGTGTATATCTTGCACATGAAAAGCACTGAACAAAATTTTACAGAAGCTAAAAAAGTCTACCAAAATCGTTATACCCGAACAAATATAATGAAGGAAAAGGAGGTGTTCCATTTTCAAATTTCTCATCTTTTAATCTGTTTTATGCCAGTGGAAGTATAACCTGCCAGTATCAAACAAATGAATAAAGAGTTTCATATTGTAATGTCAGAAACCATAATGCCTGTACTTAAAATGCATGAGTCCAAAATACCCGAAATAGAAATACCTTTTATTCAAAAGGACAAGTATGTATAATACAAATGATTTAAAATACCTTACAGTCGAATAACCGAAGCCCAAAAATTAAATGTACTAAATACTCTTAATCCTCAAATATTCAACCATAAAAGACGTTAGTTTAGGTTAGAAGTGTGACCATCTAGCGATATGTTTTGGATATGTACCCGTATTTATTGTATTTTATTTTTGGTTTTGCAATTTAAGTATAATTGAAATGTTGATAAGTTACACATTCGGAATTTAGAAATCTGAGATTCTTAGTCATTATTAGTATTTAAAATTTCGGAATTGTACAGTAAGATTTACTGGATTAGTTGGTCTCGTTCATTTTAAGTAAAGGCATTTTGTTTTCTGACTACAATTTTCTCTGACCAAATAGGAGATGTTCTCAAGAAAGGGCAGGTCAGAAGTACCCTAAACCGGCACCATGTATGAAGAATATAATGACAGTAATCGAAGCAACAGAGGTGTGCAAAGTTCGTGACAAATGGAAATCCGTTATCTCTACCTACCCCTCTGGGAAACAGGCGTGAGTCTATGATGTATGTAATTTCTTTTGGCGTGACTGTATACTTAAGTCATCTTGAAAACCGAATGCCACCGTGTTTGATTCTATTACTCTAATGAAATCTAACAACGACTCGTGAAAGACAAACACCAAGCACTTATTGCTCAAGTGCTAGGTTTTACAATCAAGAAGGCGAATTAGGAGAATGGACATAATTACAAACTAAAGGCGCTGTTTTTCAAAATATGGATATGTAGGTATATGCAAAATATCCTAAACAGGTGATTATGTATGAAGAATATAATGAGAGTCAACGGACCTCAATCACTCAATCAAACTGCGATCGGCAACCCGTCTGTCAAGCGTGGTGATTATGGCATATCCCCCATTCTTTTGGGAAGCTTTAGTCCACGCAATTTTGCTGACATGAGGATGATACGAGGGAAAAGAGGTGTGTAACATTAAGGATCGTGACAATCTCTGCCTACACTATGAGAAACAGGCGTGAGTATATGTGTCCGTATGTATGTAAATGTTTGTTGAATATTTGCGGTATGCTACTGCTGCATGCAAAACAAATAATGCATTATTAGGTAGGTACACAAATTGCTTAGGGTGAGGCAACCGCAAAGACAATATTTTGTTGTTTCGACACGTTACCAAATACGACTTCGACTCATACATAAACATTCAATGGATTATAAATATTTTATAACGTTGCCACATTGTTGGCCTAACCTTCAGTTTATCCTCTGTTTTGTAGCCTAACTAATTGTCATCTCATTGTTTGACGAGCTAACATGTCAGCTGTCATTTAAGTTTCATTTTTCAATATTTGGTTTTCGGCCCTGGCTTTTTAAGCCATCTTCAGCAGTATATTTCATGGTTTTCTTCAATAAGTCAATGACTAGTAAATTCCGTCACAATCAAGTCATAGTCCTTGTCCTACCCCAGTAAAGTAGTGGAGACTTTACTAGAGGCTTCTATGGAGTTTTCGATTCAACATGGCACTTACTTGTGTGCGTTGTCGAAGATTTTATGTTTTAAAATCCACCATATTGACATACATATCATCATCATCATGTCAGCCTAAAGATGTCCACTGCTGGACAAAGGCGTCCCCAAAAGATTTCCATAAGTTGTGTCCATAATTTGAGGTCATATGCCATAATTGTCACGCTTGGCAGACGGGTTGGCGATCGCTGTAAGATACGGGAGAACGCTGCTGCCCATCCTTTTTTTTTATAAACTACGCCCGCACTGACGAATCTAATCCCTGTGTCGCGGGGTACTTAATAAACATATAATAAACTGACACAAATTACATCAATTATTTATATTCTCTAGTTTATATTCCCTCGGGACGACTTCTACTTCCCCCACGGGAAGAGATGGGGTGACGATATTCTTTAAGGCCGTCAGCCACGCAGCCATATTTACAAATAAAAACTCGAATTTACACCAGTTTTTGAAAATGAAGCAATGCCTCGATGCGTATTTTTCCGCTTTGGCGCCAAAACTCTGTCAGCTATGAAGTCGTTAGAGTTACCTGGGGCTCTACCGGCTAAGTCGCCGAACATCGATTTCTTAAATGGCGTTCAAATAAATAAAGGTTAAAAATGACTTAATCAATCGTTAAATCGGCTTCAACGTTGACAATCGATGCCGTACCATTTATGACGTCACATATGCTCATGGAAGCCGATTTAACGATTGATTAGGTCATTTTGTGTGCCTACTGCACCGAATTGGTTTTGACTGTAATGGTGGTGTAGTTCTGTGTGTAAATAAATAAATAAATTTTTAACCTTTATTTATTTGAACGCCATTTAAGAAATTGCAGTTCGAGAATTTAGCCGGTAGTGCCCCTGATGTCAATAAAACATTACGTATTGATGATCGTGCTATGTTACGTTTCAATGATCAGCGGAAATTCATTCAATGTCAGTTCGATGATCATTAGTGTTCCGCACCAAAATGATCTCGTTGCTTTATCGTAGTTGTTGGAGCCGCCCAGTGGGCCTCTGACATGGCTTATTGACTGTTGTCTGATGACTACAACCGGGACCGACAGATTAACGTGCCCTCTGAAGGACGGAGACGCTCAGAAATTAAACCGCTTTAACAATCACCCATCTGTAAACTGATCGCGCGCCCACGTGTCCTCGCCGATCACTTACAGGCCGGGGAGTCCAACTGGCCACCATGCAAATCTTGGTGTGCATCTCTGTCCTTGCGTAAGGTAACCGTTTACCAACCCGCAGGTCGGTTGGCGTGGTTGGTAAACGGTTACCTTTCACGCCGCAGGTCGTGGGTTCGATTCTCACCCAGAATAGATGTCTGCATGAGTATGTCTGTTTGTCCTGAGTCTGGGTGTAATTATCAATATATGTATGTATTTAAAAAAAAAGTTGTATATGTAGTCACAAAGATTGAAAAAGGTATGGCGAGATGGTTTGGCCATTTAGAAAGGATGAAGGAAAGAAGATTGACAAAAGAAGTATACGTGGCCTGTGGGAATGGTACAACCAGAAGGGGAAGACCTCGTAGAACATTCTCTGAACAAATCGGAGACGTTCTTAAGAAAGGTCAGGTCAGAAGTACCCTAAACCGGCGAGCATGTATGAAGAATATAATGTCAGTAAACGAAGCAAAAGAGGTATGCAAGGATCGTGACAAATGGAAGTCCGTTGTCTCTACCTACCCCTCTGGGAGACAGGCGTGAGTCTATGTATGTATGTATGTATCAGTTACCCGATTGCCATAGTACAAGCTCAGCTTAGTTTAGGATGAGATGGCCGTGTGTTAATAATGTCCCAGGCCATTATTTATTTTAATTTAAAATAACGCGAGGAGCTAATTTAGAAAAATATTGTAACGAGTAACTTACATAATTAATTTTGCGTCCAATCCAACTCGCACTTGCTTGATTTTATTTTTATAGCCATCAGTTACTTGATGCGATGATAACTTCCCATCAAATATATTATGTAAACGCAGTTAATCGTTATTATAGTTCGGAAAGTTATCGCGCAGAAAGCCATCTGGCCGAGTCCAGTTTCTATGACGGGTTTCACCAGTAATTATTGTTTTCTATCATTAAATGGATGTCTTCCGCGTTAGCTAATTGTTCATATCCTTTAAATTATGTCATAAGCCCATTTAAACTGCTACTTGTAGCGGAGACACACCTGGATATATAATTTCGTATCGTTGTTTTTGTACTATAATCTTTTTACATGTGCGGCCTTCAAATAATATGTTACATTTTTGATGATCTTGGTATTGGGAAATTCTTTGACAACGAATGACCAGCCTTCAATATCTGGGAATCGAACCTGGCCGTGTATCAACTATGAAAATCAACCCAGAAGCCCAGAGCCAAAAACTTGAGATGGGAGGCAACACAGCGAATGTAGTACACGTAGGTCTCGAGATTCTGTGTACCGACTTCGTGATGACCCGTCTGTTGTGTAAGCGAATAACATAATAATATGTTTTTGTGCCGCGCCGTGCTGAATCATTAGTAGCATCTTAATCAAAATACATGGTTTTCTCAAAAACTTTCCACTAAAACCTTATAAGTCCATAATCCCTCGAATATTTTTTTTGTGGGTCACTCATAGTAAAATGTCTGTCCCGTAATAGATTCAAAGAGATAGGCTTAAACCTTATTATAACTCGCCTCTTTTGGCGTTGGGTATAAAATTACGTTTCAGAACGGTAAGAGCCTATGATTGTGGTGCTTCAGATTTTATAGTGCAAAAGTGCTTCGAAGTGGACTGCTAGAGTTAACAACATACTGCTCTACCGGTCTACGTAGTCTTATATAACATATAACAAAAATATGTTTTAAAAAACATGTCCTTATTCATAGGATATAAAACAACGCACGCTTCCTTACAAATTTTATCAGCTTTATGAATATTACGCCAGGCTGTCAACATCTGCATCGCCAGCAATACCCTAAGCAAGCCTTATAGGGTACAGCTTCATAATATTCATATTTTGAGCTGTTACATAAGAACCTAGTTTGGTAGGTATCCACTTCTTGTCCACGTGATCTAAATTCTCGGAGAATTACCACATTCATTTCATAAATTGATAAAAGCCAAACAACAGCCTACCCGAAGTATATGTGTCAATGAAAATAAACTTGGATATCCTGGATGTCTATTTCATGTTTTTACTAACTTACACCAACGACGACGCCTTCAAATACTACGCAATTATAATTTCCCTGAAATCTTTAATAGTCTCAGTACATAAATACACTTTTTAGCTACCAGATTCTTTATCCTACCAATTTAATCATGCTTTCTTTGCGCAGTTATGTAATATCATGGCCTACTTTTGAATCGACCGGATCCACAATTTAATTTAGTTTAACTAGAAGATCACATAAATAAAATTACCAATTTCCTGCAGGAGCAGTGGTCAGTTGCGCAATACGCTGAGCCGTGCGCGCGAGTTGTGCGAGCGATGGCGAAGCGGAAGTACCACACCAGCACCGCCGGCGCCTCCCCCCGACGACGAGGGAGGGGGGCGCCTGGCCAGGTGGTTCAGCGTGCGCAGGGGCTCTTCACACCAATACGACATGCATGGAAACGAGACAGACAAAATGCCCAAATTACCAGAGGTGGGTATTCAATCACCGTTAGTGCATGTAGATTTTAGGAACTGTGTACTGCATCCAGTACGTATAAGATTAGCCATCTTTCAATACATTATTCTCTAATATTATATTGTTTAGTTAGTTATAGTGTAAGGGCTACCTTACACTGACAGGGATCTATATTCTGGAACTATGTCTATTTGTTAAAAATAACATGCAATATTTTAGTTTTAAATCAGACTCAAAGAGGAACATTCGTAGACAATATAAATATGACATAAATTTACCCAGAATACAAAACATGATTTATTATAAAAGTACTTATATATCTGCTATTCGTGTGTATAACCACTTACCATCTGATATAAAGCAATCAAATGGAACATTGTTTAAAACGAAATTAAAGAATATGTTAATAGAGAATGTTTACTATAGTTTGCATGAGTTTTTTGCCAAAAAATAATGTGTTATTATTACTAAGAATATATTAGTTAGTAAACTTGTTTGTATTGCATATCCGATAGGGGTAGACTGTTGATCCTAAAAACTGTTATGTTATTATAAGACCTTATTGTACACAGTTACGCAATAAATAATTCTTTATCTTATCTTTATCTTTAGTTAGTTGGGCGATACGTTTTCGCACTTAGCCTCCTAATTGGGCCATTGTGCGTGATACTTGTTTGGCTACTCGAACCATTTTAATTCCATCCAGAAGTCCAGGAGACTACGAAAGCCTGAGGGCCTCCTGCAGTGTCTCCGGATCATTCAGGAACTTTGCCCGTTGGTAAGCAACACTCTTGCAGTGTAGCAGTACGTGTGCTGGTGTTTCTTCATTTTCAATGCACCCTCTGCACAGGGGGCTGTCTGTGACGCCAATCTTGAAGAGGTGTTGGTTTAGTGTGCAGTGTCCGGTAATTGTGCCTATCACCATGCGTAGATCCTTCCTGTTCAGGTGTAATAGATTACGCGATAGGCGTTTGTTCAGAGATGGTAGAAAATTATATTGTTTAAAAGATGACAAAGTAACATTTTAAGTTCATTGTTTTAATTTGTCTTCTGGATATGTCATATGGATCAATAACTAAGAATTGGTCCCGAATAGATCCGATTGCCTGTAGCTCTATTCTTCCTATACTAATCCAAAGTTATAATCTCTCTTTCCGCACGTAACGGTAACCTCACCACCATTCACTAAATCGGCACAAACTTTCATACCATTTTCTGATCCAATGGTCAGGATCGACTTTAAGAGACTGCTCCCACGCTCATTAGGTAGTGCACGACAAGTTTCTTCGTCTATGATATGGCGTATTTGGTTTTACACGGACCGATTGCCGTCTGACCCCCCTAACCTTTTGGGAAACCTAACTATTCGCATTTAGATTTTATCAAAAGCGGCTGGACATGGCTATTCATCCGTCTGATCCTGTTAGAATACATGAAAGTAACGTAGACTGACCGGAGACGATGTCATTGTGATGTGTTCTGATATTGCCGAAATCTTGCTGCCTATGGTGATATGGTGACTCAACGTGGAGGCGCGCAAGCGCCGTTATGTCGACGGTATTCATGTCGTTAGCAAATTGTATATTACAGTAATAATAATAATGTCCTCCCGACCGAATTTCGGCCACCCACGGCGGCCAGTCGCAATGGAGACTAGCCGATTGTGCAGGACATATTATAGTGCACAAGTTTGTGCGCAAACACAGGGGCACTTTCTATTCCATCACTCTCATGACCCGATGGGGCGACTAGCGACACGACCGGAAAGAGGTCAGGTACAGGACCGACGGCTTTACGTGCTCTCCGAGGCACGGGGGTGTAATACCGCCAACTTCCAGACTTGGGGCTGACACTGAGAAATTTCTTTTTACGGAAAAGTCCTAAAATCACATTTTGGCCCGACCAGGGATTTGAACCCAGGACCTCATTCTCTGCGGGTGAACACGCTACCGCTAGACCAACGAGGCAGTCAGTGAATTACAGTACTCTTACCATTATACTGGTAACTTCGTAACAGACATCATAACCCTTTGTTACAAAGTATACTGTCTATTCGGTATTTCCCATAATAATAATATACGTGTTTATGTATTTACAATTCAAATGGTCTATGAATGACAGAATTCCGAATGAATTTATAGAGTAGTTCCATTGATATAAGTATTTACCGAGCTGTCAAGTTCAAGACGGAGAGATACTGACATTTCTGCAATGCAAGCCATACATATTCAATGAAATTAATATAGTCTTGATGCTTTTTTATTAATGTACATCAATTATAATACATTTATTTACTTAGCAAAGTATAAATGAATCATAATAATTATGTATATTAGAGATGAATCATGGTCGGGTCATTGAGTAGTCAGTCAACAACAAACCGCAGTTACGAGTGGCTCGTATAAGCGAGCGACGCCTTTACGTGCCGGAGGTCTAAGTCGCTAAACAAATAATCTATTTTAACATGTGATATAATGATGTCAGCAATGTACCCGGTCTACCATATTGGATTCATGTACACGATAGTAATTTTCTTATTTCAGTTTATTTTTAGTGGCACGACGTGAATAACGTGTGATTCGTAAATGTCAAAAGTTAATTCAATGCCAGTTTCCCCGACGACACCGTAACGATGTTTTGTCCGTTCTGTATGAAGATTCTTCACGATAAGGCTCATTATACGTTGACAAGTTTTAACGTAAGTCACGTGGTGGTGGTGGTGGTATTACTTTTGACGTTTACGTTTTATAAGTAAGACTATGGTACCGATGACGCGATTTGTGTGTGACGCGATTAGACCGCGAGGCGACTTGTCAACGCGAATGTGGGTTTTCACGGGAGAAACGTCCTCGAAACGCGAGTTACGGCGCGGCGGTGCGAATCGAACAATCGTGCAGAGTTATTTCTGTGCGTCTAACGCGAACAACACGGATAGCGTCATCGGAAGCTGGAACTGTGTACTGGAGTGTATAGTGTTATCAATGTTGCGTGACGTTTTCAGTTGGAGGAGGATCTGTTCTCATGCGGCGGCGAGGTCCGAGGGGGGCGCGTGCCGCCGCCGTCGCTGGGCACCCCACCCGACTCGCTGTCGCCGGTGCAGCTGCGCCGGCGGCACGTGGTTGCCGCCATCATACACAGCGAGAACTCCTATGTCGCCACGCTGCAACGACTGATCAATGTGAGTCACCCTTCCACCACTAACAATGTATCAGAGTGCAACCATAATAGTCCTTACATTACTACGTTTATTGATAGTGTCCTTATGAACATTAATTACGTGACCAGGCCTGATATCTTTATATTATCTACACTCACAGCAAACTACTCAACGGTATGAATATTAACAGAGGATATGAACTCATGCACTCGACTCCTAAATATAACTGAAGTAACGTAAACAAATCTTTGTATTTGAGTCTTGCAGGTCTTGCTCTCACAGATGTGTGACGTGCATAACTCTCTCCGTAAACAACGTTGCTTAGTAACCCCCCTTCTTTTATAAACACGGATTAGCTTGTAAGACGTTTTGTCTCTTTCGTTTGAATGTAATTACATTTGAAGGACGAATACAAAAGTTGCTTAGGAATATAAGAAACTGTTATTTATACAAGGTGTTAGCATAAATAGTGGATGTAACTACACAATGAAAGATCAACTTCCAATACCAGAATCATAAGTACATCCACTGCTGGACAAAAGCCTCCCCAATGAATGGGGGGATATGCCACGCTTGCCAGACGGGTTGGCGATGGCAGTTTGATGTTAACAGTTCACAGAAAAACGCTGCTGCCCATTCTCTGGTAGATATTCCCTCGGATGATTTCTACGCCCCCCACGGGATGAGATAGGGTAATGATATTCTATGCCGTCACTACATAGCATCAGCTGATGTTATATTGTAGTTTTATAGCATTATTCGCAATGCAAAGCGTTAATCTAATCTGGGGTAAGCGCTCTCTGACGAAAAGTACACACCGGCAGATCAAATTTAAGATTCCCTTGCTAACACTCTTCCAGAGGATATAGGTTTTATCCATCGACTTCGTTTTCTAGAAACATTACCCACTGATATGTTCACAGTTGCATACGAATTATCATATCCTATTGAGGACACCTTCCAAACTATTAAGTATAGTTAGTAGTTTCATAATAATTTTAAAGTTAATCAAATGTATTTAATTTTGTATGAGGGGCCAATATTAATATATGTAAATAATATCCTGGGACATTATTTACACATGATCATCTGATCCCAAACTAAACAGAGCTTCTATTATGGACACCAGATAACTAATATACTACGTATATTTCTTGAAAACACATACTTATATAGATAGTTACACCCAGACTCAGAACAAACAGACATGTTAGTTAGGCTTTATACTAAACAGAACCGTAACCACTGTGAATACAATAAACAAAGATGATTGTCATCATGTCAGTGGAAGCAGTATCTGACAACTACAAATACTTCCTACTTAATAAAGGCCCTGTCAAAGGCTTAAGTATGGTATAAAATACTTAAGAAATTGACAGCGTGTCGATTCCAGAATGCATATTATTAAATATAATAATATCCTGGGGCAATATTCACACACGGCCATCTGATCCCAAACTAAGCAGAGCTTGTACTATGAAAACCAGATAATTAATATACTACATAATACTACTTTTCATCTTGTAAATACATTATAGATAACCCAGACTCAGAACAAACAGACATGTTCATGCACACATATATCTGTCCTGGGTGGGAATCAAACCCAAGACCTGCGGCGTGAAAAGTTTTCATTAATTAGTTCAGTTTTACGGTTAGAAAGCAAGTAACATTATGCATGTCACACCTTGTAAACAAGTCCTTATTAGATATCTACAATAGTAGGTAAAATATCTTGAGTTCTTGTTCGATTGTTGCATAAAGTGTACATAATATGATGTATAATAGTTACAAACAAAGTATTACTGCATGCATTACACATTAAGCATGAAATGAGATGAAATGACATCACTCAGTCGTGTAATGAATGTGTCAATTGACACTCAGTAAGAAACATATCTCATATATATATACAACTAGCTGTGCCCCGCGGGTTTACCCGCGTTAATCTTTATAAATCATAGGCTATTTGTCAATCCAGGGTGTCAGCTAACTTCATACCGAATTTTATTAAAATCGCTCTAGCCGTTTATTCGTGAAGAAGTAACCAACATACACACTCACACACTCACAAACTTTCGCCTTTATAATATTAGTGTGATGTATTATTTGGTTATATAAGCTATATTGCTACATAGCTTCATCTAAATCCGTTCAGTAGTTCTTCCGTGAAAGACTAACAAAGATAAATTAATTCATTATCACAAACTTTTTCATTTGTAATATAAGTAGGATATAATAATAATAGTTATGTACAGAGATGTACAGTTTCAAAACTTGGATCCAACCTTTCGTTAGTTTTAATCTTTGACACAAAAATGTAATCTAAGTACGTGTCTTTGTGTCTGAGGCATGTTAGTAAATAATAATAAAGTAAAGTAAAGTAAAGTAAAATACTCTTTATTGTACACCATAACTTAAAATTAAAATTAACATACATTAATTAGGTACAAAGGGCGGTCTTATCGCTACTGCGATTTCTTCCAGACAACCAATTATGGAGTGGATAGACGAAGGAAAGAGAAAACAGGGTAGATAGGTGTAACAATAGGTCAACTTAATGTAAACTTAAACTAATGCAAAATAATAAAAAAAATAAAAATGGAAATACATAGAAAATTAAAAAGGTCAAAAAAAAGCAGGAATACGT